>CP106719.1:53988716-63988716 GCA_025503065.1 Gossypium bickii
AATACAGATTTTGGAAGACATGCTAAGAAGCTGTGTGATTGATTTCAAAGCTAGTTGGGAAGACTATTTGCCATTAGCAGAATTTACTTATAACAACAGCTAATAACGGGTGGGACCGGTTGCCTATCAGTTGGAGTTGCCTCTTGAGTTAAATCATATACATAATGTGTTCCACATTTCTATGCTGAGGCGATACAGTTCTGATCCTGCACATGTAGTACCGGTGGATGAGATCGAAGTTAGACCTGATTTGACCTTTGACGAAGAACCGGTGCAGATACTGGACCGAGATGTTAAAGTGTTAAGAAGAAAATCTATCCCATTAGTCAAGGTTCTTTGGCATAATCACGGTTTAGAGGAAGCCACGTAGGAGCCTGAGGAGGCAATGCGACAGCAATACCCTCATCTCTTTTGATCAGGTAAATTTCGAGGCCGAAATTTCTTTAAGGGCGGTAGAGTTCTAACGCCCCAAAATTTAGGGGTTGGTATTTTTGCTTAATTCCATGTTGTAGTTGGTTGGGTAGCTATTTGAGTGTATTTGAGGGTCCCAAGGAGGCCAAGGTTCAAGTCTAAGCCTTGGAAAAATTTAGTTTTTGGCCCTAAAAAGGAAAGGGTTGTTAGCTATAGGACTTAAGTATATTTGTGCGCATTTAGGAGTCACAAGATGAGCATGTGACTTAGTGGTGTGACGTCAATGGGATAACAAGGAAGAATGGGGTTTGAATCCCACAAAGTGCAATTGGAGACTTTTAATTTGTGGCTTGAGAGTGGAAGAAGTAAAGTTGGGATCAAACTGTACAAGGGAAGTTGGAGACTTGGTTAGAAGTTTCAAATGGATGGATAGGAGCAATTCTAGGAGGTTGTAGTGGAGGAAATCGTAGAGATGGATGAGAGTGGGAGTGTTGGCTGGAATTGGGGCAGTTGATAGGATGAAAATTTCGGCTAAGAGGTGGGTATGTTGCAATTTTGGCAAAGGGGTCTTTGGGAGCATTTTCGGGATTTTTTTCTTTTGAAGCATTTGGTGTAGTTCTCTCCTTTTCGTGCATTTTTCTGCCTTTCTTGCATTTCTTTTCCTCTTTGCCATTATCTATTCACACTTCAGTTGCTCGGTTTTGCATCTCGTCTGGAAGTTGGTTGGCCGAATCTTTTCTTTTCTTCCCAATTCTCTTCACACTCCATTGCCTTCTTTTCTTGTCTCTAAGCCGAATATTTACATTTTCTCATTCTCGATTCTCTTTTGGCCAAACACTCGACCTTCCTTCTCCGCTCATTCTTCTCTTAACCTTGCAAAGCTAGCCAAGCATTAAGTCTAGTTTCTTTAGTGTAGGCTGAATCTTTGAGGGGCCGAATATTCTTTTCTTTTCGTTCTAACTGTTTCAGAATCTATCCCACTTGATTGGTAAGTTGTGGCTATAGATGAATATAAGTTGGTTGTTTTCTCTGTTTCCCAATATGGGTTCTTGGGGGGCCAAAAGTTGTTTCTCTTATTGCCATGGAGTAGCATTTTTAACATGTTTTTTTCATCGTTTCTCGCTAGGGACTCGTTTCCTTTAACAATGGGGTAGGCCGAATACTCTTCCATTGCAAGGAGTCTTTCATTTTCGGGAAAGTATGTAAGTTGTTTTAAGCGATTAATACTCAAGCTTAGCAAGACTTTGTGACTAACTATTGGATGGTCATTATCATAGGTGTCATAGAAGCGGTTCAAACCATAACTCGTAACAGGTGCGTAGTCGTACACCCTTTATCGTTTTGGTCAAACACGGGATGACGATGCCTATTACCGTTTGTGCTACTGTGTATCGGTAAAAGTCGAACAGCCGTATTTTTGGCATCTAAGAACCCTCGAGCATGTGAATGCTCCTAGGGATAAATCGAGTCGTAATCGTGGGCAGTAGATCATAGAGGCCGCCACGAACATTTCGATGGGTTTAGGTCGTAATGGGCTTTGTTGTGCCGTAGTAGGCCAAGTGGGCCCAATGGACTAATGGGCCCACATAGGCGAAATCCATGGTAAGTGCTGGATAATAGATGTGGCAGCGGGGTTCGCAAAACCGTGACCGAAGATGGGCTGAAAGGGCCATACGAGCTTGTGGGCCCGTTTGGGCCGAAAATTGGGCTTAGGCCCAAAAGCATTGTTTTGACCAGAAAGGGTATCTGTGTCACTCGGGGCGGCAGTAGGCCTCTGGAAAGGCCGATAGATGTCTGAAATTATCAGAATACCCGCGAGGGGTAAATTACCATTTTACCCCAACTGACTTAGTGACCATTACACCCTTTGTGGTAGGACCAACGATATATGTGTAATAATTGTATGATTGATATGATTGTGATGCATTGCATACATGGGTTAGTTATGACATGACATACTGCATTGGGTTTTGTTTTTCTTGATTTGGAGGAAGTACTGTTGTTGTTAGCAGCTAGGCTACGTTATTGGTGAGTTGGCTGGGTGGGTCAATGTGGTCCTCACATGGTGAGATGGTTGGTACGGGTGGTGTGTTGGCTGCAAAGGGTTGGGTTACATGTCTGTTTGCATTGATATGATTTAGGGCTTAGGCCAGACTATTACTGAATAGGGCTTAAGCCCAGACTGTTACCGAATAGGGCTTAGGCCCAAACTGATACCGTACGGGCTCGGGCCCATATTGTCACCGTAATAGGGGATTACACACTGAGTTCTCGTAACTCACCCTTTTCTTTAACTGTGCAGGTAATCCCCAGCTTTAGAGGATTTGGAGCTGCGAGGGACTCGAAGGTGGCCACACGTCAGATATGCTTTAAAGTTAAACTTAGCTACTTTATCTCATTTTATTTTAATTTATTGGTTATAAATTTTGTAATAAGGTCATTTGGGATTTTTAACTTTTATATGGTGTTTCTTTTAATTTCAACCCACTAGTCTAATAAACATGGGTTTTTAAAACATGAAACTACTGTTTTCAAAATATCACGCATCCGCAACTGTTTTGAATTAAACTTCCGCAAAAATCAAGGTTCTAAAAGTAATAATATTTTGCAAGAGATTGACTTTGAGTAAATCATGTTTTTAAAATAAGCACCAAAATCAGAGGTTTTAAATGGTAGAAAGTCTTAAATTGTAAGAAGGGTTTCCAATGAAAGCGTAGTTTCAAACAACACTTTGATGTGACACGTTAGATCCAGTCATAACGTCTAGGCCAGGTTTGGGGTGTTACAAAACCATAATTTACACATATTTTAACCCCATGCTTGGCTTAATTTTGGATGATTTTTCATTGAATTTGATGAATTCGATGCTCCTAATCTCTTAATTTCATGTTTTACACTCAGGAGAACTTAGGGAGTTGAAAAGAATGAGAAACGGGCTAAAAAGGGACAAAATGGGCCTACATCCCAAATCACACGGTCTAGACTATCGAACACGGGCAGATCACACCGCCGTGTGTGGCGAGCAGAATCGACCACGGCCGAAGGAGCCCACCATGGGCGTGTCACACGAGCGTGTCCCTGCCAAAACCACGATGAATTCTATTCGGAATAGGATACTTGTGGGCCAAGTAAGGCATCTCAAAGCCTATATAAACACCCTTGGGCGCAACCTAATAGGGGACGTTGAATAGACGCTGAGTAGAAGGCGAAAAATTCTGCAAGACAGCCGTCGGGAACAACTTAGGAGAAAGATCTCCATCAAGACTGAAGATCTCCCATCAAGTTTTTTAGAAGTTTTTGGGTTTTCTTATGTTTTGTTGTTTTCCCTCTCTATCAGTATTAACTAAATCCCTTAAATGCCTAAGGGGATGAAACCTAAGACGAATCTTATTATTATTTGATTTATAAGATAAATACTTGTTCTTATTCTTAATTCTGAGTTCTTATTCTTGTTTTTATAATTCAGGTTATTGATTCAAACTCGAATATGCTTATTCAGTGAAGCAAAAGTCCCTGTTTAAGAGAAGATCAACACAATTAAGCGGAGTTGATTGCAACCCTAGAAATAGGGCGACGAAAATCTGTCGGATTAGAGTCAAATCTAATAAGGGAATGCATAGATCGAGTTAATGCGACAATAGGGGTTTTAATTAGAAAGAGATTTCAATTAATCAACCTTGAGTTAGTTGTTTTTAGTCTTGAAAGAGATATTAACATAAATCAGGGATTTCTACGGATTAAGTTAAGTGAATAAGTCATATGAATCAAAAGTAATAAGTGAAGTCTAGGTGGATTCTTCCTCAGGTATTGCCTATCTCATATAAGTTGTCCAAAAGTATTTTCCCAATTCACTGTTTGTCACGTTCATAGTCATTTAGTTAGTTAAATTAGTTAGTTAATTTTAGATTAAAAATAAATCCCCTTAATTATTAGGCTAGATAATAAAAAGATAGTTATTACTAGTAATTTTAGTCCTTGAGGATATGATATTCCGGACTCACCATAACTATACTACTGTTTGATAGGTGCGCTTACCTTTGTCGAAGTAATAGTTAGTTTCGAGCCCTTCAAATTCATCGAACTATTGTGTCCAATGACCTCGCCATGTGTGTGTTACCCTAATAAGATATCCTTGATTCCTTTGAGTTAAATTCTTTCACTCAATACAACTCTATCGTATCTCATTGTCACAATTCTGTCTTTTTAATGATTAATATGATCACTATCAACTAGAGGTGATCATGGGCTGGGCCGGGCCCAAGCAAAAATTTATACCCGTTTTCTTGGCCCGGGCTCGGCCTGAAAAATGGGCCTAACAATTTGCCCAAGCTTGTCCCAGATAAAAATGCTAAAACCCAGGCCCAGCCCGGCCCACCCATATTAAAATTTTTATATCATATTATTTTTTACATAATTTTTAAATATATATAATATATCAAAAATACTAAAAATATTAAAATAAATATTTCCAAACAAATTAAAAATAAATTTAAAAAAATATGTATACTTAAATAATACTAAGATAGATGCAACTTAACAAGAAAATGTCTCTAAAATAATAACAAAATTAACAACAAAACAAGTGTTATACAATATCCAAACAATAACAACAAAATAGTAGCAACATAATAGTGAAATGGTAGCAAAATAGGAACAAAACAACAGGAAAATATAATTCAAACAACCACAAAAAAAAGCAATTTTTTATCATTTAGTGAATTCGGGCCAGGCTCGGGCAAAAAATGTCTTACCCGAGGACTGACTCATTTTTCGGGCCTATATTTTTTTCCAAACCCTCCTATTTTTTCAAAGAAATAGCTATTAAAGCTAAGATGGACTCTATATATTCCAACTCAGTGTGGGAATTTGTTGACTTACCGGAAGGGATAAAACCCATATGATGTAAGTGGATCTATAAGAGGAAAAGAAATGTGGATGGAAAAGTGGAAACTTATAAGGCTAGGGCCTGTAGCAAAATGTTATACTCAGAAAGAAGGTATCGATTACGAAGAAACCTTCTCTTTGGTAGCCATGCTCAACTTAATTTGTATGTTACTATCCATTAGGGTGACTCTAGATTACAAGATCTGGTAAATTTATGTCAAGACGGTGTTTTTGAATGGCTATCTTGAAAAAAACATCTAAATGATGCAACCCACCAGATATATAGCTAAAGGAAATGAGCAGAAAGTTTTCAAACTGCTTAGATCCATATATGGACTTAGGTAAGCATCCCGCTCATAAAATCAAAGATTTGATCAAGAGATCAAGAATTTGGATTTGAGCAAAACATCAATTAACCTTGTGTTTATAAACATTTAGAGGATGGAAAGGTGGTTTTTCTCGTTCTATATATCGATGAAATTCTACTCATTGGGAATGATGTAAGGACATTGACATCGGTTAAACTGTTATTAACCCAACATTTTAGCATGAAGGACTTGGGAAAAGCTAATTTTCTTCTAGGCATTCGAATCTTAAGGGATCAAAAGAACAAAGTCATAGCATTGCTTCACGCTTCATACATAGACAAAATATTAGAGCGTTATGCAATAACCAATTCGAAGAAGGGAAATCAACCCTCTGTATTGGGATTTCATCTCTCTTTAGAGGACTGTCCTAAGAAAGTGGAAGAAAAAAAGGAAATGAGAAAGGTTCCTTATGCTTCGATAGTAGGAAGTATCATGTATGCTATGTTATGCACACAGCCAGATATCTATTTTGCAGTGGGGTTGGTGAGTCGAAATCAAGTGAATCCAAGACTAGCAAACAGTCAAACATATACTCACGTATTTACGGAGAATGAGTGATTATATGCTTATGTATTCCAGAGGAGATCTTACTCCTATCAGATATATTAATTCTAACTTCCAAACGTGTCAAAATTTGAGGAAATCGACATCGGACTGTGCTTTTGACCTAAATGGTGGCTCCATATTGTGAATAAGTGTGAAGTAGGCTTACATTGCTAAATTCATTATGGAGGGTTGAATATGATGTATGGAAAAGTTATGGTACTATAATAATGCAAACATAGCTAAACCTAAAAGAAACCACATAAGGACAAAACACATTAAGGGAGACGATAATGTTTGATTAAATAGTGGATGTAGTCAAAGAATGCATATGAGGACAAACCTTAGGGATTTGTTTTGCCAAGACTCTACTAGCCAGTGAGCTATTTGGGAAACATATGGATGGGCACAAGAATGTGAAACATGACTCATCTACTTCATTAGGGCAAGTGGGAGATTGTTGGATTTGGTGCCCTAAATGTAGTATTTTCGTCTAAGTACACTTTTAATTTTTCGAACAGATTGATTAATAAAATTATTCACGAATTACATTAATATATTATATATAGTCCTCAAATGGTTTTTGCATACAAATCAAAATGAAAGAAAATGTTTCTTATTGGTTGTCTAATGTTTAACTAATACTAAACGATATTACGTGGTCAGATCATAATACGAAAAAATAGCTTGTATTATTAGACTAACCTAAACATGTCCTTAGTCTAATCGAAAATGAGCAAACCGATTGAAAGACTAATATGCCTTCTATCAAGTCCAATTGGGGAGATTCTTTGTCTTGGGCATCAAAGTGGATGACTCCCAGAAGATAAAGACACAAATCTGACTGACTACACTGACAGTACATCAGACTAGACCTAAGTAGAATAGATCCTAAATTCATTTATGGATTTATTAGCTTGTAACGTCCATAGTGTGGCATACCCAAATCCTAAGTGGATGGTGGACTATGTATGCATGACTCATAGACTTTGATATGAGTAAAAGCTTGAGATCGAATAAATAAGGAACCGAAAGCTAGTGCGTTGGGTGTACGACTACTATAGTACATAACGTCATTCAAAACAGTGAAATTCATGGCCCGAGACATAGGAAAATGATATCATCTCATTGGCATTACATGGTTGATGGAAGTAAACATGAATATGGGTCTTTCGTTTTTGTGATGAATGACTTAATTACTATTCGATAGTAATTGACTTTTCATGAAGGAAGATGTAATTGTTACCATGAGATAAAATAAAATAATATTGAGAGAATGGATATTATCCCAAAAAAATTAAGGATATCATATGAGGATAACAAACTTATAACAATGCCATTTGATGAGCACTGAGTAGTTGCTTTCGTAATGACATGTTGTTAGGAAGAGCTCAGTCACGATACTATAGTGGAATGACTTCGTGACTAAATGAGTTTATAATTAATAGGTTAAAAACCAGAACATAATTATAAATCATTTGAGCCCTAATTACATATATCCACTCAATCCCTTCGCTAGCTCGTTGAAACTAGAAATGAATTGCGTGTTTGAATAAAAATGAACGAAATGAATAGGAAAAGAGAAATAGGAAACATGCAGGAATGATTATGTTTTTTTCCAAAAAGGAAAAATGGAATCATTTGGAAATGAATTTAGATTTCCAAATGGAAATTGAATTGGTAATGGAATATGAATTGGAAATGAAAATGATTCATTTGCAATTCTATATGTATTACTTAAAAATGATCGAAAGAATGAGTTTATATTTTTTTACTTGTTTTGAAACCCAAAAATGAAAATAAATCATTCAGCCATAGTGAACATTTTGAGTTGTGAAATATTAAACATATTTTCTCGAAATAGTAAATTCGCCAAAATTTTATTGGGGTAAAATAGGGATGAGAAATTTATTTAATATAGAATATTGAAGTTTATTTTGAGGCGTAGAAAAATTAAATCGGGTTGGATCACATTACAAAGTACTGGGTCAAAAGGCCCATGAAGTACTCGTAATTAAACCGATGTGAGAGAAGCCCAAAGCCTTTCATATAACATGAAGGGGCGGTAACCCTAGTAGGAATACTAGGGTGTGCCTTCCACCCCAGTCCTACTTTAAGTAGGAAGTTGTTTTTCTATTTGAACTAAATCACTACAACTTAAAAAGAGTCCTACCTTCTCTTCTTATAAATAGATGGCACCTGTAGGGTATAAAACAGGATTTAGGGAGATTGTTATCTACCGAAAAATAAAGATAATTTATTCTCAACTATTGAACATATTTTTCCAGAATAACAATTCTATCGGTTTCTATTAAAAAAGAGAGAATTTCTGTTTTCACCCTAAATAGAAGAGAGAACTTTTTTAGTTCCATGTTTTGATTCAATTGGTTTGAGCCCACACTCAAAGTAGTTCATGGTATGAGAATAGCGAAGAAGATAGTTTGGTTGAAAGCCAGGAACAATGAACGTCCACTAAGCTAAAAACACATGTATGAATCTGGTTAGGGTTTATTGCTATAAATATCACAAACCAGGTCAATTTCAAATTTTTAATTTTTCGCTGTGCAAGAAAACTGTTTTCAAACTGGTTTTTTTCAAACATGATGAATAGTACTTTCGTACGATGGGCATTGAGGATGATGCCACTAAGGAAAAAATTACTCCAATTTATTTTACTTTTGTCATTTTTATGGTGGCATCGTAGGTCCACAGATGAAATACGAGGTGGTACCGTTATTAGGACGGGTGGAGTTCTGCAATGGATTTAGGAAGTAGTTTTACCCCGAATGTGCTAAGAAAGAAGCTGGGCTAAGTTGTGTCGGCTTACGTAACAAGGCACAACTTGGAGTATGTTTGGGAGTTCACTAAGTTGTTTCTCCAAATCCTTGATTTGAGTGAGAAAGAGGCATTCTACTGGTTCAAAGATAGGTTGAAAAGTTGGGCTGAGTAAGAGTTGCATCGACTAGGGGTCAAAGAGCTTACCAAAGCTATGGTTGAGACGTAGTCTTTTGTCGAGCTCGATCCAAGGAAAGACAATTTTGAGTCTTCCATGTAACACCCCTAACCCATAACCATCGCTTGTCTAAGGTTAAAATTCGGACATACCGAAACATTTACAATCATTTCTCAAACATAAATACATTATCATCATAATATAACAAATCTTATAAATAGAGTCCCTTCAAGAGGTCTACGAGACCTTAAATATGTATTAGGAAGGGGTCGGGACTAAACCAAGCACATACAAAATTTTTCCAAAAATCAAACATTTTTCCAAGTTATAGAGGTCATACGCCCGTGTGGGTAGTTGTGTGCCTCACACACCCTCAGACACACTGGTGTGCCTCGCACGGCCTCAGACACACCCGTATGTCCAAGCCGTGGCAAAATAGGGCATACATACTGACTTGTCCACACGGCAGAAGACACGCCCATGTGCTTGACCAGTGGGCAACGTTGACTCAATTCACACGGCCTATCACACGCCCGTGTGTCTAGCCCACGTGCGAGTCTTACTTGTTTCGAAATGCAACCTAAAGAGACACGGTCGGGACACACACCCATGTGCTCAACCGTGTGGGCAAATATAGACCATTTGTAAGGCCAAATTGCCACCCAAATTTTGGGTCACTCCTACAAGCATCAAGCCATACCAAATTCATATCTCAAATGCATCCAAAACATACATTTTAACCATCATTCTCATCAACCAATTCAAGCATGAAACATACCACTTACATATCACCAAAACATACCAAAATGGTCATTCACACAACATCACATATTCACCTTATAACTATCATTTTCATATATCCAAAACACATACAAAAGTCATTTAACTATCAAGCCATATCACATGGGAAGAACTATACATCTCAAAAACATTCCATAATCACTAGCCTATACATGCCATATACCAAATATACAACTTCCAAAAGTACCAAAATAGATGGCCGATCATGTGATTGAGTCGCTGACGATCCCTGGATCCGAGCTAGCTTTAATGACACTGTAAAACAGAGAAAAACTTCACACAGTAAGCTTAAAAGCTTAGTAAGTTTGTAATATAACACAACTAATTCAACAATTCAAGTTCAATATGTAAAATTAACTAACACATTGATCAATTTGTATCATCATTTAATCTCACTCATATCCGTTACTCGCTTTCATACCATATCTATAGATTCATGCACAAGCATTCATAATGCCTTTCAAACCAATTCTCTACGTCAATCATTCACATAATAATCCATCTAAATCATACATGACATCATCAACCACATAGGTTCCGTACATACCTGTACCATATCGTATTTATTTATCACATTTACCGCTCAATACAAGAAGCCATAATTCGTTCAATCCTCTTATACTGTTTGATGGATTCGCACACTCAGTGCCATTTAATTAGCCGAAGCTACGGTAGTATCGCACATATAGTGCCATCACTTTAGATTGAAGATATCTCAATATCACAAACACAGTGCCAACTATTATAACAAATACACTTCTTCATCTCGCACAATTAGTGCAATTCATCGTAGTAACCATTATATTTACGCACACATGGTGCTACATTTCTTTGATTTCTCATTTCACATTTCTAATTCAACAATCATATTTCTATTCATTTCATTATAAATAGAGATTGTTTAAATAGTTTGTATTATACAAGAACTTATCTCGAACGTAGAAACACGATACAAGTCGATTAATCGAGTACCTTATTCTTACCTCGATTTAAATCCAAATTCCTCTTTTCTTGATCTATACATATTCAAATTTAACCTTTCATTCATCAAATCATTCAATTCAATCCAAATACACATATTTAGGGCATTTTACAAAATAGCCCTCACATTTCACATTTTGACATTTTAGTCCCTATTTTATAAAATCACAAAATACTCAAAATATCATTACACACATGCCTAGAAAAATTTTCCTCTAGCTCATATAAGCCCGCATATTTTATTTATTTCACATTTTAGTACCTCAATTTCTCATTTTCACAATTTAGCCCAAAATAGTCAAATTCATCAAAAATAGGCAAAATATGTTAATCTATCACATATCTTTCATATTTCATCATCAACTATCACAAAGCTCAAGCATTCATCAATGGCACATCTCAAAATCATCATCAAATTCTAAAATTAAAGCATGGGCTTGATAGTATGCTAAGTAACGAATACAAAAACGTAGAAATCATCAAAAACTAAGCTTGAAACATACCTCAATTATGCTTATCAATGGCTGAACCCTAGCTTTCTTTATCTTTTCTTTTTCCTTAGAAATTTCAGCAAGATGAACATGATAATGGCCTTTAATTTATGTTTTGTTCTATTTATTATTCATTAATTCATGTTTTACCATTTTACCCTTAATTAAAACATTATATATTCATTCATTTAAAGGCCATTTATGTCAAAATCCACTATCAATGGTCTAATATCAACATAAGGACCTTTCATTTAATAAGACATGATAATTAAGCACTTTTAACAACTAGCACACAGCTTTTACATTTTATGCGATTAAGTCCTTTTTCGCAAATTGACACACAAACGATAAAATTTTCACACATGCTTAATCACATACTATAAACACTAAAAATAATATTAAAATATTTTTTCGACCCCATATTTGTGGTCCCAAAACCACTGTCCCGACTAGGGTCTAAACCAGGCTGTTACAACTCTCCCCTTTAGGGATTTTCATCCCCGAAAATCTTACCAGTGAATAGATTCGGATATTGCTCTCTCATAACATCTTCAGGCTCCAACGTAGCCTCTTCAACTCCATGTTTTTGCCACAACACTTTCACTAAAGAAATTTTATTATTTCTCAATTCTTTGATCCAACGTGTTAGAATTCGAATTGGTTCTTCTTTATAAGATAAATCTAACTGAATCTCAACCTCATTAGGGGCAATCACATGTGATGGATCAGATTTGTATCGTCTAACTGGCCCAATACGTTCGATAATCTCATACGGGTCGATGAACCTCGGACTCAATTTACCTTTTCTGCCGAATAGAAGTATTTTCTTCCACAGAGACACTTCCAAAAACACTTTATCACCGATATCAAATTCAACATCTTTCCGTTTCAAATCTGCGTAAGACTTCTGACGATCTGGCGCTGCTTTCAAACTATCACGGATCACTTTCACTTTCTGCTCAGTTTCTTTAATTAAATCAACCCGTGAATCTTATTCTTACTAAGTTCAGTCTAATACAACAGAGTTCTGCATTTATGACCGTAAAGAGCCTCATATGGTGCCATTTTAATGCTTGATTGAAAACTATTATTATACGCAAATTCAATCAACGGCAGATGCTTTTCCCATGTACTTTCAAACTCAAGAATACAACATCTCAACATATGCTCAAAACAAACTCTAAAATATCCCGTTTCATACCATGCCACCAATAAAACTGTCTCAGATCATTATACATTTTAGTACTTCCTGGATGAACAAACATACAACTACTATGAGCCTCGTTCAAAATCAACTGAATCAACTTTGAATTTTTTAGAATACAAATCTGATCTCTGAATCCTAAACAACCATCATCATCAACTTGAAATTCTGAATCAGAATTCAAACCACACTGAGCTCGTTTTGCCATCATCTCAGCATCAATTTTTTGAGCATCACAAATCTAACGTATAAACATGGGTCTCACTTTTAACTCAGCCAAAATTGAAAAATCATCACATAGATCTATCTGAATACTCATTGCGCGTAAAGAAAATAAAGGCTTTCAGCTTAAAGCGTCAGCAACAACATTAGCTTTTCTCGGATGATAGTCAATTACTAATTCATAGTCTTTTAGTAATTCCAACCATCTCCGTTGTTGCAAATTCAATTCTTTCTGAGTCATCAAATACTTCAAGCTCTTGTGATCAATGTAAATGTGACATTTCTCACCAAATAGATAGTGATGCCAAATCTTTAATGCAAATATAATAGCCGCTAGTTCAAGATTGTGTGTCGGGTAGTTCTTTTCACACGATTTTAATTGTCTAGAAGCATAAGCTATAACTTTGCCTTCTTGCATCAACACATAGCCTAAACCATTCAACGATACATCACTGTAAACTATCAATTCTTTACCCGATTCTGGCTGAACTAACACTGGTGCTTCTGTCAACAATGCTTTCAACTGTTCAAAACTCTACTAACACTTTTCTGACCACTCGAATTTAACATCTTTCTATAGCAATTTCATTAATGGAGTTGCAATCATCGAGAAGCCTTTCATAAACCGTCTATAATATCCCGCTAGTCCTAGAAAATTGCGGACTTTAGACACATTTCTCGAAGGTTTCCAATCCAGAATTGCTGAAATCTTGCTCGGATCAACTCGTATTCCCGAAGTTGATATTATATGTCCCAAAAAACCAACCTCGCGCAACCAGAACTCACATTTACTAAATTTTGCATAGAATTGCTTCTCACACAGAGTCTGTAAAACGATTATCAAATGCTCGACCTGTTGCGTCTCATCACAAGAATAGATCAATATGTCATCTATGAACACAACCACAAATCGATCCAAATACTGTCTGAAGATCTGATTCATCAAATCCATAAAAACAGCAGGTACATTAGTAAGTCTAAAAAGCATAACCAAAACCTCATAGTGTTCGTACCTCATTCGGAACGTAGTTTTCGGCATATCAAAGTCTTTAACTCGTAGTTGATAGTAGCCCGATCTCAAATCTATCTTAGAAAACTCTGTAGCTCCTTTCAACTGATCAAACAAATCATCAATACGTGGCAAAGGATATTTATTCTTTATAGTCACCTTGTTGAGTTGTCTATAGCCAATACATAGTTCTGTCTTTCTTTTTCACAAACAAAACTGGTGCAACCCAGGGAGAAAAACTCAGTCGTGCAAATCCTTTATCGGTCAACTCTTGCAACTGAGACTTCAACTCTTTCAATTCTGTCGGTGCCATTCTATACGGAGCTATTGAGATAGGAGTCGTCCCCAGCACTAAGTCAATACCAAACTCAACTTCTCACATCGAAGGTAATCCCAGTAGTTCTTCAAGAAACACATCAAGGAATTCACAAACCATAGGCACTGTAACACCCCAAACCCAGCCTAGAAGTTAGGCCCAAATTTGGCGTGTCACATTGAAAAGTTTTTCGAAAACCATGCTTTCATAGAAACTCTTCTTAAAGAATTTAAAACTTTCTTCCATGTAAAACCTCAGATCTCGTTTGCTTATCTTCAAAACATAGTTTATTAAAAGTCATTCTCTTACAAAAATCATTATTACTTTCAAAACCTTGATTGTTGCGGAAGTTTGATTCAAACATTTGCGAATATGTGATATTTTGAAAACAGTGGTTATAGTTTAAAAACCCATGTTTAACAGACCAGCAGTTTGTAATTTAAAGAAATACCAAATAAAAGTTAAAAACAAAAACCCAATGGCCTTATTACAAAAATTATTAACCCAATAATTTAAAATAACTAAATTAAACTAAAATCGCTAAGTTTAGTCTTTAAACCATATTCGACGTGTGGGCACCTCCGAGTCCTCCTCAGCTCCAAATCCTCTAAGGCTGGGGATTACCTGAACAGTTAAAAACGAGGTAAGTTTACGAAAACTCAGTGTGTAATCCCCTATTACGGTTACAGTCTGGGCCTGAGTCCATACGGTATCAGTCTGGGCCTAAGCCCTATTCGGTAACAGTCTAGGCCTAAGCCCTATTCGGTAACAGTCTGGGCCTAAGCCCTATTTGGTAACAATCTGGGCCTAAGCCCCAAAATCATATCAATGCAATGAACATGTACCCAACTCATACCAACCAAACTCTCCACCCGTACCAACCAGTCTCTCTATGTGGGGACCATGTCAACCCACCCAGCCAACACACCAAGCTTAGCACCGGTTGTGGCACTAAGTCAACAGAACGGCTCGGCGCCGTAGACAAAATGGCTAAAAGCCATAAATATTGCAGGATCACTGCCGGTTAACAGAAAGGCTAAAAGCCATAAATAGAATGGTTATAAACCATAATCAGGATGGCACAGAGCCATAATCAGGATGGCACAAAGCTATCAGTGACTGTAATAAGTTTGGCACATAGCCATCAGCGACAGTAATATAATCGGCACACAGCCACAAGTAATTATGATCGACATAAAGGTATTAATATATATGTTAAGCATATAGCCACGGGTAAATACGGTTGGCAAAAAGCCATATTCAAGATGGCACAGAGCCATATTTAGTGCACAAAGGCTGAAAGCCTTGTACAGAATGGCAATGGGCCGTACACTTCTTCCGTAACATTGTCTCAGCCCGTATGTCATGCTCAATCATCACAGGTGTATGCAGAATGACCATACTCAGTAACAGTCATTTAAAACATATATTACAAGCATATCAGTCACATGACCACAGTCAAGTTAGTTAAAACACAGTCATACGGTCACAGTCAAGTCATGGCACAAAACAGTCATTTACCTTCAGGGGCAAAATAGTCATTTTACCCTATAAGGGTATTTCGATAATCTACCCTGCAGAGGTAATTTGGTAATTCTACTCATAACTAATCCATGTATGTAGTGCATCCCAAACATAATCAATCATACAATTAACACATACAACACTAGTACTACCACGAGGGTACAACGGTCATTTAATCAGTTAGGGGTAAAACGATCATTTCGCCTTGTAAGGGCATCTCGATAATTTTACCTGTCGAGGGTATTTTAGTAACTTTAACCATGAAGGGTATTTCGATAACTTTACCCATAGAGGGTATTTTAGTAACTTCGTAAACCAGGGGTATTTTGGTAATTTCGTAAACCAGAGGTATTTTGGTAATTTCGTAAACCAAGGGTATTTCAGTAATTTTACAAATTAGGGGTATTTTGGTAATTTTGCAATCTAAAGGTATTTCAGTAATTTTACAAATTAGGGGTCTTTCGGTAATTTTACAAATTAGGGGTATTTCAGTAATTTTACAATCTGAGAGTATTTCGATAATTTCACAAATCAGGGGTATTTCAGTAATTTTGCAATTCGAGGGTATTTTGGTAATTTTATAAACCAAAGGTATTTTAGTAATTTGTAAACTAAGGGTATTTCAGTAATTTGTGAGCCAAGGGTAGTTCAGTAATTTTAAACCAAGGGTATTCTAAACAGAGATAACGATGCAAATGGGGCTAAGGCCCATTCTCAGCCCAAATGGACCCACACACTCGTGTGGCCCATTTAGCCCAAATCTAGCCATAGATATGAGATTCATATAGACCAGTTCAATATCTACTACTGAAACACCCCAAACCCGGCCCACGAGTCTTGACCAAATCTGGTATGTTCCTCGAGTAGAACGGTTCAAAACTGGTCTGTTACTTTTGAAAACTTTGGGTGATTTTGGAAGAAAGTTAGATTTGTGTTGAGTCAATTGAAAACCTTGTTATTTTTGAAATCAGGGATATATTAAAACCCTCGTTTTTATGTTAAAAGGCTTGACGAATTTGTTTTAGAGTTTATCTGCTCTTTGAAAATCTTTTGTCTTTAGATGTCAAAACATTTTAAGATTTATTTTAGAGTAAAATTTACTTAATCTCCAATTGATAAAAATTCGTAACATAATAAAATAATTTAAGAAGCATGCATAAACAGTATCATACTATGGCCTTATTACATCAAAACGAAACCCAAAATAAATCCAAGATACTTAAAATATAAAAAGTCCAAATTAAAATAAAGTCTGAGTTGAACATGGCCACCACTAAGCTCCTGTCGACCCAGTCCATTACTGAGCGTCACCTGAAAAAAAATATCCCACAACGGGGTGAGTCAAACAGACTCAGTGTGTACAACCAACACTAAGTCCCAACAAATTTAGGCATTTCAGATCATACATTTAAATATAAAGCAGTTAAACATAATGATGCAATCCCGAACCAAACCTAGATGTCATCCGCTACACATCACCCGTACCAACCATCACACCGTGGGGACTACTAAGTCGACCCTCCATCCGCTACACATCATCGAAGGCAGTCGCTGTAGACGACGTGCTCATCGCCCTTATAAAATTGTGGCATAGCCACCAGATATTATATTTTGTGACATAAGTCACCACATTCAAATTACGTGACATAAGTCACCACATTCAGATATTGTGGTATAAACCACCAGATCACTTCCCCTTTACATATCACCTATATGCCCCATGTCATACAAATCATGCATAAGTCATGCCATATTCCTCATTCACATTCTTATAGTTTCACATATGTGCCAAAATAGATCATATTATACTCATAGTAGGAGTAGGTAAACGTGCCTGAGTACTTTGTACCATTGCATGGTACCTTAGCCATATCTTTCACATTCTTATTAACACATATATTAAATTAAATCCATAATCTATTAAGATTCAGTGCGGGGTACACACCTGATTTACTTAACGCCTTCACTGAAATCCCGAAAAATCCCGATCTAATGCTTTAGATCTCTAGTTCCTATATTCGGCCAACACTTAGTACTTTAACAAAAGCCTATTCTGCTATAAAACCAAATCCCAAAGGATTATCACAACCAAATCCTTACCTTGCTGCCGATTGGGTTACCAACAAATCCCAAAAACTTTGTGTTAACTCTTCTTGCAATCGGCCAACTACTAAATCACTTAACCGATTAGTTTCGACTTTTAAGTAAATAAGAATTAGATCTAAATCACTAAATAGGCCTTGGCCGAATGTGTATGTGCACTTACCTTGCGGATCTCCAATCCCAAAAGTATCTCTTGTCTTAGGTATCTGTCGAAATTACCATGGCATATGTTAGATCCAATTCTAACATTTAATCATAATGAATGGCCCTTGGCCGAATACATGACTTATCTTAGCTATTGAAATCCCGAAGATCTCCTCCTTATAGTCGACTATTGACAGATCCTGAAGCCTCCTTTATAGTTTCGGCCAAAGACAGTAATAGGGATTAGCTCCTAGATTTTGGCAAGTCTTAAAGAAAAAGAATGAAAATCGAGCAACACTTGTTCTTACCCTTGATGATGAATTCAATTGAACCCTTGCTTGGACCCTTAGTAATATTCGGCTATATAGGCTAGGCAGTGATCGAGAGGTTTCGGCTTTTGGAAGATTATGAAAAGAAAAAAGAGGAGGATTGATAATGGCGATTCGGCTTCAATGGAAGAGTATGGGACTTGGGGAGGAATCGGCAATGGTGATCTCTACGGAGAAGAAGATTTCGGCTAGCAAAGAGACCTTTGAGAAAAGAAGAAAAGTAAAATTCGGCCAAAGAAAGGGATGAGAGAACAAAAAGAAACAAAAGAAAAAGATGAATATCTGCTGATAATTTCAGCTACACTAGCTTATCCTTGTTATTCTCCTATTTTTCCTCTCCTCTTACTTATTCAAAATAATTCAAATAAAATCAATAACTATCTCCTAGCTTTGCCGAATTTTAAAAGAACTTGAACCTATCTAAAGCTCCTCCCTCAGTCTCCCCATGCCATCCACCTCTGCTCCTCGTTGCCGCAAAATAAAAGCTTTTATTTTGTCTCCCTTGTGACTCGAACCCTGGCCCATTTGCACCTGCTTGTGGCGTCACTTACAAAGGCTTTAAGTGGCACCTCCAAGCCACTTAACCAAGCCCATTTTTGTGTTATAAATCCCCCATAATTTCTCTTAAGGCCCTATCAAGCTTAGCTTCCTCTTAGAACTTAAAATATGATATTTTCTAATGCATTCTCCTATATTCTAAGGTTCATAAAATTCATACAACACAATCAGAACATACATAGGCATGCTTTCACATAAAATTCAACAATAATTCATAAGCCCAAAATCCTGGATGTTACAGTTCTACCCCCCTTAAAATAATTTCGAACTCGAAATTACCTGGCAAAAATAAGTGATGGTATTGCTGTCGCATTGCCTCTTCAGGCTCCCACGAAGCTTCTTCTGATCCATGATTATGCCATAACACTTTGACTAAAGGAACTGATTTCCTTCGTAGCACTTTCACATCTCATTCCAAAATCTGAATCGGCTCTTCCTCGTAGGACAAATCTGGCCTTAACTCCACCTCTTCAACCGGAACCGCATGAGATGGATCCGATTGATAATGACGTTGCATGGACACATGGAATACGTCGTGTATCTGCTTCAATTCCGAAAGCAACTCTAACCAGTATGCCACTGGTCCAACTCGCTTCAATACTCGATAAGGTCCTATAAACCTTGGACTTAACTTCCCTTTGCGACCAAATCTCATCACGTTCTTCCAAGGCGAAACTTTAAGAAACACTTGATCTTCCACATCAAATTCTATTTCCTTTCGTTTGAGATCTGCATATGACTTTTGCCTATCCGATGCTTCCTTCAACCGTGCCCGAATTACCTCAACCTTCTCCTCGGACTCTGCCACAATCTCTGGGCCCAACACTCGATGTTCCCCTAATTCCGTCCAACACGTAGGTGTGCGACACTTCCATCCATACAACGCTTCATACGGTGCCATCCGGATACTAGCTTGATAGCTGTTATTATAAGCAAATTTCGCTAGAGGCAAATATTCTTCCCAACTTCCTCTGAAGTCTATCACACATCCCCTCAGCATATCCTCTAACACTTGGATCACTCGTTCAGACTGCTCGTCTGACTGTGGATGAAAAGCCGTACTGAAGTCTAATCTAGTGCCTAAAGCCTGATGTAGTGCTTTCTAGAACTGAGACGTAAACCTTGGATCCTTATCTGAAATGATCGATACCGGCACCCCATGTAACCTCACAATTTCTGCCACATACAACTTTGCTAACTTCTGCAAAGAATAGTCAACTCTCACTGGAATAAAATGTGCGGACTTTGTCAATCGATCTACTATCACCCATACCGAGTCCTTCTTAGTAGATGTAAGGGGAAGCCCACTAACGAAGTCCATGGTGATTCTCTCCCACTTCCACTACGGAATCTTGATTGGCTGAAGTAACCCTGACGGAACCTGGTGTTCAGCCTTAACTTGCTGACACGTCAAACACTTGCCGACAAATTCTCAGAACTTCCTCTTAAGACCAGCCACCAAAATCTGTTCCCTTAAATCTCTGTACAACTTACTACCTCCGGGATGCATAGCATAAGGGCTACTATGCGATTTCTGAAGAATTCTCTGCCTAAGTTCCTCATTCTTCGGCATACAGACCTTACCCTTGGAACACAATATTCCCTCGTCATTAATACCATAATCTTCCAACTCCCCGCTCTGTACTTCCCGTAGCTTAGCACTTAAATCCTTATCATCCAACTGTCCCTCTCTCACCTCATTCAACCATGTCAGCTTGGCTTGCAATTATGCCAACAAACTTCCATCATCATACAAGCTCAAATGTGCAAACATCACCCTCAGATTCGACACCACTTTTCGACTTAGGGCATCTGCCACTACATTCGCCTTGCCCGGGTGATACTCTATGGAACAATTGCAGTCTTTCAATAATTCCACCCACCTTCGCTGTCTCAGGTTCAACTCCTTCTGAGTCAACAGATACTTAAGGCTCTTGTGGTCTGTGTAAATCACTGACTTTTCTCCATAAAGGTAGTGCCTCCACACCTTAAGAGCAAAGACCACTGCCGCCAATTCCAAGTCATGCGTCGGGTAGTTAACCTCGTGTGGCCTCAATTGCCAAGACGCATAAGCGACTACTTTCCCATCTTGCATCAATACGCATCCTAAACCCGTGTGAGAAGCACCACAGTACACCACAAAATCCTTCCCTGCCTCAAGCTGAATCAAAACTGGAGCTTCAGTGAAGACCCTCTTAAGCTTTTCAAAGCTCTCCTGTTGCTTATCCGTCCATGCAAAAGGTACTTCCTTCCTCAACAACTTTGTCAAAGGTGCGGCGATCGATGAGAACCCTTCCACAAACCTTCGGTAGTAGCCTGCCAATCCCAAGAAACTATCAATCTTAGCCACAGACTTAGGTGGTTTCCAATCCAACACTGCCTCAATCTTTCGAGGATCTACCCTTATTCCTTCCGCGGATACCACATGCCCTAAGAATGCAACCTCCTTAAGCCAAAATTCACACTTGCTGAATTTGGCATAAAGCTTATTCTCCCTCAACACTTGCAACACTATCTGGAGATGCTCATTATGCTTCTCTTTAGACTTGGAATACACTAGAATGTTGTCGATGAATATAACGACGAACCGGTCCAAGTAGGGTTGAAAAACTCGGTTCATCATATCCATGAACGCGGCTGGGGCGTTCGTCAGACCGAATGGCATTACTAAGAACTCATAATGGCCGTATCTTGTCTGGAAAGCCGTCTTATGGATATCTGCTTCCTTCACCTTAAGCTGATGATATCCAGACCTTAGATCTATCTTCAAGAAAACCGCTGCCCCCTTAAGCTAATCGAATAAGTCGTCTATCCTTGGCAAAGGGAACTTGTTCTTGATGGCCAGCTTATTCAACTGACAATAATCTATGCACATACGCATAGTTTCGTCATTCTTCTTCACAAACAAGACCGGTGCTCCCCACGGAGACACACTGGGTCAGATAAACCCACGATCCAGCAACTCTTAGATTTGAGCCTTGAGCTCAACCAACTCCTTTGGCGCCATTCTGTACGGGGCAATTGACACAAGAGCTGTTCCCGGCAGCAAGTCAATTTCGAAACTCCACTTCCCTATCTGGGGGTATTCCAGGTAATTCCTCTGGAAAGACATCCGCAAATTCCTTTACGGTTCTAACTCCACTAACTCCCCCTTCTTTTGCATCTAATACACTAACAAAAGTCAGGAATCCCTTACACCCTTTCCGAACCATCTTATCAGCCTTTAATGCTGAAACTACGTTAGACAAGTAGTTTCTTCTTTCTCCTATCATAATTATCTCTTCATCCTCCGGGGTCCTTAACTCCATTCGCTTAGCTGCACAGTCCAACACAGCCCGATGTTCCACTAGCCAGTCCATACCAAGTATGAGATCAAATTCTCCGAAGGGTAGTTCCATTAAGTCGGCAGAAAATACTACTCCTTGAATTTCTAGAGGTATACTCCGAAAGATCTTATCCACCACTACAGTTTGACCTAGTGGGCTCACTACAGTCATCTCCCTATTAGAAAGTTCAGAGGCTATGCCTAGAGTTTCAACTACTCTACAAGCAACATAAGAATGGGTCGAGCCCACATTAATCAAAGCAAAATAAGGCTTGCCAAATATGAGGAACGTACCGGTTATGACGTCCAGTACGTCTCCATCCTCCCTTCGACGAACCGCATACACCAGACCCGGCTGCCTAGCTTCAGTATTACCAACACCTCTGCTTGGTGTTCCACGTCCTCTTCCAGCACCGTTTCCTCTGCCAATCGGACCACGACCCCTCTGAGGCTGTTGTCCACCTCTACTAGCCTGATTATAACCCTGACCTGTGGGTCGACTTTCGTCTATCTTTATTGGGCAATCCTTAATCATATGATCCTTAGACCCACACTTAAAGCATCCTTCCGTTTTCTTCCAACACTCCCTTAAGTGTAACTTCCCACACTGAGTACAAGTACGGTACGGCCCTCCTGAACCAACTTGCTGTCCTCGCGGCCCATCAACTCTAGGCCTCTTTTGTAAATTTCCAGATGATCCTGACGACCCAAAACCTCTCTTCTGTCTATTCCGATCAGAGTTATGCCTTACCGAGTCCTTAATTCCTTCGGCTACCTTAGCCTTCTCTACCAACACAACAAATTCCCGTTCTTACTGTGGAGCTATCAATAACCTCAGATCATCTCTTAGTCCGTCCTCAAATCGGACACATCGCTCATGTTCCGTAGCCACTATCCCTCGAGCATACCTGCTCAACCTTAAAAATTCAGCCTCATATTCCGCCAAGGACTTGTTCCCTTGAACCAGCCCCAGAAATGCCTTCCTTTGTGTATCCGTATAATTGGTACCAACATATTTCTTCTGGTACGCCGCCTTAACATATTCCCAAGTAAAATCCTCATCTATGGCACTATTCCGAACTGTGAGCCACCACTGATACGCCTCGTCGCGAAGTAGCGCCACCATTCCCTTCAGTTTCTCCTCAGCAGTTAAATCGAGCTCATCCATGATTCGCTCTGTAGCCTCCAACCAATACTTAGCCGTACTGGGTGCCACACCAGATACGCCACGGAACACCTCAGCTCCATTGGCTCGGAGTCGCTCGGGTACAGATTTTTGAGCTCCCATATTTCCACCTACTCCAGCCACCATCTCAAGAACTCGCAGCACAGCCTGCGATACAGCATCATCCTCCTTCTGATCTTGCTGTTCCACACCAACAGCTAGTGGTGCTGGTGGCGGTGGTACCTCATTCTCAGATCCTTGACCCGATTTAACTGGTTCCGAAACGGTCATTCTGCCCCTACCACGTCCTCGTACATTACGACCATGTCCCCTAGATCTCATTTCTACGATCGCGCTTTAATCTGATTACAAAGTTTTATGTGTTAGCCTTTGTTCCACTGATTACCCGCGAACATTTTTATGAAAAGGAGTTTAGAAGTAGTTCCTTCGATCATTACAAAGTTTCAAGTCTTCTATCCTAGTTCACTACCACACACATTCACTATTCGAACATTTTTTTTGTCTGTTCCTACCCCAGGGGTATTTTCGTCATTTACCCTATAGGGGTATTTTGGTAATAAATCGGGGTCAATGTGAAAATCTTAATAAATCAGGGCACTTTGAGATTTTCAAAACTCGAGGGTACTTTGAAAATTTTCCCCAAATCAGAGGTATGGCAGAAATTTTGGAAATCAGGGTTATTTTGGAAATTTTGTAAATCAGGGGTAATTTCGTAAATTTTTTCGAATCAAGATATATTAATTTTTTGCAAAATAGGGGTTTCTGGTATTTTTGCAAAGTAAGAAAATTTCATTAAAATCAATGGTAGTATGGTAATTTTGGAAACCAAGGGCATTTTAGTAATTTTACCACTAGGGGTATTTAGGTAATTTCATAAATCGGAAGTATTTTGAAAAACATTTTCACACTAAATTTTGCTATAATTTAAAGGGGTAATCTGGTGATTTCAAAACTGAAGTTTTTATAAAAATACGGCTAATCCCTTTCGGGTTTTAGTTATTGAGTTCAGCCCGTGAATAAGTCCTCTTGGTTAGGGTGAACCGTCACTTCACACCAGGTAGGATTCGAGCGAAGAGGAGGTGAGTCACGAGGACTGCTTAAGTACCAGGCTCTTCCTGAATCCAATCCTAGACATGCGCATGATGGTTGCCACACCCTAACTCGGCGACTTAGTCACAAGTTTGTTTAAGTAGGCTTTAAGTTTTATGTAACTGTTGGGGTAAACTAGTCCTAGGGTTCAGGTACTTAATATACTAATCTACGTTTCATTTCTACCCTTCTACAATTCATACTATAAATCACACAAATGATTAGGGGTATTTACCTGGTGGACTTCGGGTCGGAGGCTTGGGTGCCATGCCAGAAAAACCTACTCAATTTCATAAAACTTTCACAAAAATTCATTTGGGCCTAAATTTTAAAACATTGTGGGCTTTAAACCCAAGGCCGAGAGTTTAAAACTGGGCTCTGATACCAAGCTAAAACACCCCAAACCCGGCCCACGAGTCTTGACCGGATCTGGTATGTTCCTCGAGTAGAACGGTTCAAAACTGGTTTGTTACTTTTGAAAACTTTGGGTGATTTTGGAAGAAAGTTAGATTTGTGTTGAGTCAATTGAAAACCTTGTTATTTTTAAAATCAGGGATTTATTAAAACCCTCGTTTTTATGTTAAAAGGCTTGACGAATTTGTTTTAGAGTTTATCTGCTCTTTGAAAATCTTATGTGTTTAGATGTCAAAACATTTTAAGATTTATTTTAGAGTAACATTTACTTAATCTCCAATTGATAAAAATTCGTAACATAATAAAATAATTTAAGAAGCATGCATAAACAGTATCATACTATAGCCTTATAACATCAAAACGAAACCCAAAATAAATCCAAGATACTTAAAATATAAAAAGTCCAAATTAAAATAAAGTCTGAGTTGAACATGGCCACCACTAAGCTCTTGCCGACCCAGTCCATTACTGAGCGTCACCTGAAAAAAAATATCCCACAACGGGGTGAGTCAAACAGACTCAGTGTGTACAACCAACACTAAGTCCCAACAAATTTAGGCATTTCAGATCATACATTTAAATATAAAGCAGTTAAACATAATGATGCAATCCCGAACCCAAACCTAGATGCCATCTGCTACACATCACCCGTACCAACCATCACACTGTGAGGACTACTAAGCCGACCCTCTATCCGCTACACATCATCGAAGGTAGTCGCTGCAGACGACGTGCTCATCGCCCTTATAAAATTGTGGCATAGCCACCAGATATTATATTTTGTGACATAAGTCACCACATTCAAATTACGTGACATAAGTCACCACATTCAGATATTGTGGTATAAACCACCAGATCACTTCCCCTATACATATCACCCATATGACCCATGTCATACAAATCATGCATAAGTCATGCCATATTCCTCATTCACATTCTTATAGTTTCACATATGTGCCAAAACAGATCATATTATACTCATAGTAGGAGTAGGTAACCGTACCTGTGTACTTTGTACCATTGCATGGTACCTTAGCCATATCTTTCACATTCTTATTAACACATATATTAAATTAAAGCCGTAATCTATTAAGATTCAGTGTAGGGTACACACCTGATTTACTTAACGCCTTCACTGAAATCCCGAAAAATCCCGATCTAATGCTTTAGATCTCTAGTTCCTCTATTCGGCCAACACTTAGTACTTTAACAAAAGCCTATTCGGCTATAAAACCAAATCTCGAAGGATTATCACAACCAAATCCTTACCTTGCTGCCGATTGGGTTACCAACAAATCCCGAAAACTTTGTGTTAACTCTTCTTGCAATCGGCCAACTACTAAATCACTTAACCGGTTAGTTTCAGCTTTTAAGTAAATAAGAATTAGATCTAAATCACTAAATAGGCCTTGGCTGAATGTGTATGTGCACTTACCTTGCGGATCTCCAATCCCAAAAGTATCTCTTATCTTAGGTATCTGTCGAAATTACCATGGCATATGTTAGATCCAATTCTAACATTTAATCATAATGAATGGCCCTTGGCCGAATACATGACTTACCTTAGCTATTGAAATCCCGAAGATCTCTTCCTTATAGTCGACTATTGACAGATCCCGAAGCCTCCTTTATAGTTTCGGCCAAAGACAGTAATAGGGATTAGTTCCTAGATTTTGGCAAGTCTTAAAGAAAAAGAATGAAAATCGAGCAACACTTGTTCTTACCCTTCATGATGAATTCGATTGAACCCTTGCTTGGACCCTTAGCAATATTCGGCTATATAGGCTAGGCAGTGATCGACAGGTTTCGGCTTTTGGAAGATTCTGAAAAGAAAAAAGAGGAGGATTGATAATGGCGATTCGGCTTCAATGGAAGAGTATGGGACTTGGGGAGGAATCGGTAATGGTGATCTCTAGGGAGAAGAAGATTTCGGCTAGCAAAGAGAACTTTGGGAAAAGAAGAGAAGTAAAATTCGGCCAAAGAAAGGGATGAGAGAACAAAAAGAAACAAAAGAAATAGATGAATATCTGCTGATAATTTTGGCTACACTAGCTTATCCTTGTTATTCTCCTATTTTTCCTCTCCTCTTACTTATTCAAAATAATTCAAATAAAATCAATAATTATCTCCTAGCTTTGCCGAATTTTAAAAGAACTTGAACCTATCTAAAGCTCCTCCCTCAGTTTCCCCATGCCGTCCACCTCTGCTCTTTGTTGCCGCAAAATAAAAGCTTTTATTTTGTCTCCCTTGTGACTTGAACCCTGGCCCATTTGCACCTGCTTGTGGCGTCACTTACAAAGGCTTTAAGTGGCACCTCCAAGCCACTTAACCAAGCCCATTTTTGTGTTATAAATCCCCCACAATTTCTCTTAAGGCCCTATCAAGCTTAGCTTCCTCTTAGAACTTAAAATACGATATTTTCTAAGGCATTCTCCTATATTCTAAGGTTCCTAAAATTCATACAACACAATCAGAACATACATAGGCATGCTTCCACATAAAATTCAACAATAATTCATAAGCCTAAAATCTCGGATGTTACAACTACACAATCATACAATTTATTCATATGGGCCCACAGGCCTATTGGCCCCACATGGCCCATTTCGGCCCAAACCCACAAGAACACTCATGATGGCCTCAACTATCGCGTCGAAGCCCCCACTCGTGCACTCGTACGCTCGTGTGGCTACTATTGCCGTGTGATCGGCATTTCGGCATTTTCCGCTCTACAGCTAAAGTAGTGCAAAATACACACCTGATAGGAATTTGAAGTTGAGCCGCGCTCTGACCATTCCTATGCCCAACTCCAACCAAGGTATGCTTACTCTCCTCATAGATCGCTCTATTTGCCACTAAACCACAACTGCTTTTGTGTCATTTTTCTCCACATTTTATTCTTAAAGCCTACTTACTAACTCTCAGGGTTTTCTTCACCTAAAACCAAAATTTTCCTAAAGATCTGGTTTGATCCCGGGACTTCATGGAAGCCCCCTAACCTTCCAAAATCACTCACCTAATAGGTCCAACTTGCATTAGTGCTGTTCTCTTGTTCTCAAAAATTTTAAATGCTCCCATTCCCAAGGCCCAATAGGCCCAATTCTTCTAGGCCCAAATTCAGGGTGTTACAGGCACTGATTCAACTTTCTTTTCTGTCACTTTTCTATCTATCACATATGCAAGATAAGCTTCACGTCCTTTTTTCACATAATTCAAAGCTTTCATCTAAGATATTACAGCCGGCAGCCGATTCAAATCACTGGATTCAATTCGAACTATCTCACCATTCTGGCTTCTCAAATCAATACTCTTCCGTTTGTAATTCACAATAGCATTATGCAAAGTTAGTGAATCCATACCCAAAATTATATCAAATTCATCAAAAGGTAGTAGCATCAGATTAGTCAGAAAACAAATACCTCGAAACATCAACAGACAATTTTTGCACACTTTGTCAACCAGAACACACTTGCCTAAAGGGTTCGATACTCTAATTACAAACTCAGTAGACTTAACAGGCAGAGCCTTACTAGATACTAAGTTCACATACACTTATGAACAAGTGGATTCTGGATCAATCAATGCAATCATATCAGTATCGAAAAGAGTAAAAGTACCAGTAATGACATCTGGAGATGACGCTTCTTGTCGAGCGCGAATAATATAGGCTCTGGCGGGTGCTCTCGCCTCAGATCTCACAGTTGTATCCATTGTTCCTTTCTGACTACCACTCACATTTCCGGTGTTTCTGGGTGGTCTACCCCTGGCTGTCGTATTACTCGGCCTCGCACTCTGAACATTATCTTTCTCAACTAACTCCGGACAATCCCGAATAAAGTGATTTTGTGATCCACATTTATAGCAAGTGCCATTATTATACTTGCCCAGCATTCTTTGATATGACGTCTCTCACACTGTCTACACTCAGGCTTATTGCTTCTGACACTTCCAACACTAGATTCAATTGGAGTTTGAGTTTTAGGACCAGTATTTTGTTTCACATTATCTTTACTCGAATGTCCAAACGAAACATTCGAGTGATTGGTTGCATCTTTGAATCTCTTTGACGAAGATTGATACAACTTACTCATCGACCTTTTTCTTTCATCTCTAGCTTCTGAATCCGCTTTCTTCTTTTCTTTACTAAGCTCATCGGCTTTGTAGGCTCTTTCAACCAAAACTACAAATTCATTCAAATCAAGAATTTCGACCAGAAGTTTAATGCCTTCATTCAATCCTTCGAGGAATCGTTTACACATAGTAGTTTTTGTTGAAACACATTCTCGTACATACTGGCTTAATCTCACAAATTCCCGCTCGTATTCCATAACAGACATACGGCCCTGTTTCAGCACAAGAAACTCTTTACGTTTCTAATCTATAAACCATTGATTGATATATTTCTTCTGGAATTCAGCTTGAAAAAAATCCCAGGTGATTCTTTCTCCCGAAACCACAGATATCAATGTTTTCCACCAATGATATGTCGTATCTCTCAACAATGAAACAACACATTTTAAGCATTCATCAGGAGTACATGATAATTAATCAAACACTCTTACGGTATTCTCAAGCCAGAATTCAGCTCGCTCAGCATCATCATCAAATGTGGCTCTGAACTTTTTGGCCCCGTACTTTCGAATTTTATCCACAAGAGGCTTACTCAATCGGATCGAGTTTGAAACTTGTGGCATTACAAGAACTTGCGGGGGGTGGAGGTTGTTGAGAAGCCAGATTCGTTCGAACGAACTCCATAAACCACTCACTCATCATTTGGAAGAAGGCTTGTTTTGCCTATCCCTCATGGCTACTAGCAATCGGCCTAGATTCAGTCGCGCTGTCCCTTGAGTGGGAGCAGGCGCATTACTTTCAACATCGTCAGCTACTACTCGATCGAGATCCATTTGCTATATAAAAAAAAAACCACATTTTTAACTTTCAAGAATCATCACACTATCACAGGCATATATATGGCATGTATAGCTAGACTCTCACACACTATGTTAGTCCTAGAATCAACTAAATTGTAGCTCTGATACCAATAAAATGTAACACCCCTAACTCGTAACCATTGCCGGTGTAGGGTTAAGAAGCGTTACCGGACATAACGGAACATTTACAATCATTTCTCAAACATAAATACATTATCATCATAATATAAAAAATCTTATACATAGAGTCCTTTCAAGAGGTCTACGAGACCTTAAACATGTATTAGGAAGGGGTCGAGACTAAACCTAGCACATACAAATCATTTCGAAAACCAAACATTTTTCAAAGTTACAAAGGTCACACGCCCGTATGGGGAGGCCGTGTGTCCAAGCCGTGGCAAAATAGGGCATACATACTGACTTGTCTACACGGCCGAAGACACGCCCATATGCTTGACCAGTGGGCAACACTGACTCAATTCGCACGGCCTGTCACATGCCCGTGTGTCTGGCCCGTGTGCGAGTCTGACTTGTTTCGAAATGCAACCTTAAGAGATACGGTCGAGACACAAGCCCGTGTGCTCAACCGTGTGGGCAAATATAGACCATTTGTAAGGCCAAATTGCCACCCAAATTTTGGGTTACTCCTACAAGCATCAAGCCATACCAAATTCATATCTCAACTGCATTCAAAACATACATTTTAACCATCATTCCCATCAACCAATTCAAGTATAAAACATACCACTTACATATCACCAAAACATACCAAAGTGATCATTCACACAACATCACATATTCGCCTTATAACTATCATTTTCATATATCCAAAACACATACAAAAGTCATTTAACTATCAAGCCATATCACATGGAAAGAACTATACATCTCAAAAACATTCCATAATCACTAGCCTATACATGCCATATACCAAATATACAACTTTCAAAAGTACCAAAATAGATGGCCGATAGTGTGATTGAGTCGCTGACGCTCCCCAGATCTGAGCTAGCTTTAATGACACTGTAAAACAGAGAAAAACTTCACACAGTAAGTTCGTAATATAACACGACTAATTCAACAATTCAAGTTCAATATGTAAAATTAACTAATACATTGATCAAGTTGTATCATCATTTAATCTCACTCATATCCATTACTCACTTTCATACCACATCTATAAATTTATGCACAAGCATTCATAATGCCTTTCAAACCAATTCTCTGCATCAACCATCCACATCTATAAATTTATGCACAAGCATTCATAATGCCTTTCAAACCAATTCTCTGCATCAACCATTCACATAATCATCCATCTAAATCATACATGATATCATCAACCACATAGGTTCTGTACATACCTGTACCATATCGTATTTATTTATCACATTTACCGCTCAATACAAGAAGCCATAATTCGTTCAATCCTCTTATACTGTTCGATGGATTCGCACACTTAGTGCCATTTAATTAGTCGAAGCTACGATAGTATCGCACACTTAGTGCCATCACTTTAGATCGAAGATATCTCAATATTGCACACACAATGCCAACTATTATAACCAATACACTTCTTCATCTCACACACTTAGTGCAATTCATCGTAGTAACCATTATATTTACGCACACAAAGTGCTACATTTCTTTGATTTCTCATTTCACATTTCTAATTCAAAAATCATATTTCTATTCATTTCATTATAAATAAAGACCATTTAAACAGTTTGTATTATACACAAACTTACCTCGGATGTAGAAACACGATATAAGTCGATTAATCGAGCACCTTGTTCTTGCCTCGATCTAAATACAAATTCCTCTTTTCTTGATTTATACATATTCAAATTTAACCCTTTCATTCATCAAATCATTCAATTCAATCCAAATACACATATTTAGGGCATTTTACAAAATAGCCCTCACATTTCATATTTTGACATTTTAGTCCCTATTTCATAAAATCACAAAATACTCATAATTTCATTACACACATGCCTAGTCAAATTTTCCCCTAGCTCATATAATCCACATATTTCATTTATTTCACATTTTAGTACCTCAATTTCTCATTTTCAGAATTTAGCCCAAAATAGTCAAATTCATCAAAAATAGGCAAAATATGTTAATCTATTACATATCTTTCATATTTCATCAGCAACTATCACAAAGCTCAAGCATTCATAAATGACACATCTCAAAATCATCATCAAATTCTAAAATTAAAGCATGGGCTTGATAGTATGCTAAGCAACAATCACAAAAAGGTAGAAATCATCAAAAACCGAGCTTGAAACATACCTTTATTATGCTTATCAATGGTCAAACCCTTGCTTTCTTTTTCTTTTCTTTTTCCTTAGCAATTTCAGCAAGATGAACATGATAATGGCATTTAATTTATGTTTTGTTTTATTTATTATTCATTAATTCATGTTTTACCATTTTACCCTTAATTAAAACATTATATATTCATTCATTTAATGGCCGTTTATGTCAAAATGCACTATCAATGGTATAATATCAAGATAAGGACCTTTCATTTAATAAGACATGACAATTAAGCACTTTTAACAACTAGCACACAGCTTTTGCATTTTATGCGATTAAGTCCTTTTTCGCAAACTGACACACAAACGATAAAATTTTCACACAGAATTTTCACACATGCTTAATCACATACTGTAAACACTAAAAATAATATTAAAATATTTTTTAACCTCGAATTTGTGGTCCCAAAACCATTATTCCTACTAGGGTCTAAACCAGGCTGTTACATTCCAAGCCCAAAGAGACGAGCAATGGTGGGGGAGACCATGGGGAATAATAGGATAAAAATAGAAATGAGGAGAATGGTAACAATGGTGGTAAAGGGAAACTATATAATAGGAAGAGGAAACCCAAAAACCAATCGAGTGGAAAAGAGAATGAAAAGAAGCCAATATAATACTTCTTATATTGTGGTTTGTATATGATGCAGGACTATCTAGAGATATCTAAGATATCTTTGATTAGTAAAGAAGAGAAACTGAAGCCTGATAAGGAAAAGATATTGAGGATTGGATCAATAAAATTCAATTTTGTGAAAGCAAAGAGGGATCGCAAGTAGAAAGGGTTGATATTTGTGGACATCAACATTACAGGCCGATGGAAGAGTGCTTTTGTTGATACTAAGCCATCTGATTTATTCATATTGGAGAAAATAGTGGGTAAACTTGATCTCTCAGTTAGCAAATAGACTAAGAAGGTCAGGATAGTAAATTCTAAAGAGGTCCCAACTATAGAAGTAGCACAAGGTGTTGAGCTATAGATAGATAAATGGAAAGGCAAGGAAGACTTTGAGGTAATTCACTTGGATGATTCTAACTTTGTTCATGGCTTGAATTTCCTTGACAATATTAATTTTCTTTTGATTTCTTTTACCGATTGTATATGTATCATAGATACTTGTCAACAACAATGCATTATGTCGGTGAGTTGATACATGAGGGGTGAAACTAAGATATTGTTGGAATCTAGCTAGCCGAGGGTACTCCTTATGGTTAAAATGTTGATTCGGTAGATCAAAGTGCTAAGGAGACCTCTATGGAAATGCTAGAGGTGCAACAAACCAACATAAAGCTTGTTTAGTTATTAGTGGGGCTACCACTTAAGAGAGGTGGATTATGCATCCAACTTTGTGGGAAAAATGGTGATGCAAACTAGATAGTTAAATAGAGTAAACTCTATAAGGGAGGTAAATCTCAAACACTTTTCTAGTGTTTTTCATTATAATTTACCATTTGCTTGACAAAGACAAAAGGCCCCTTTTAAGGTTCTGAAGCAGGTAAGCGGAGGGGCTTACAAACCGAAGTTGGTGACAATACTCAAGGCTAACCCATTGTTCAATGTCAGTGTACCTAAGCCTATTTGTGAGATTCAAGGGGATACCAATAGGGACAAGTCAAAATGGGGGCAAGCAAGAAGGGCGAGATCTTATAATCAAGATATATAAATGAGAGAGAGACAGTTCAAATGAGACGATGACAGAGACATAAGCCAAGGCAAATGTTTCAAGGGGTGAAACTACCCAATAAAGAGGCTAGTTAGGAAACGATCGAGGTATTGAGCTAGTTTGGAGATGATTCAAACCAGTGTTATTCAAAAGACACAATGAGAATGTCGCAAGAATGGGTGAAGGAGAATGTCACGGGCCGTGGACCAAAGCCTGTGATGAATGCACACAAAACATCCCATGCATGTCAATTGATTAAATAAGGCTCATTTGACCAACATGAATTGACCCGATTAATGGAACACATGGAGAAGTCCATCTACTTGAAGCTTTGGTGGCCTAGTGGAACACTCCAGTAAAACTAGAGCTACAATGGTGAATATTTGTAATCATAAAGGATGAGATTGTATAATATTTAAATCCCTTAGGACTCTCATCTTGTAGACAGGCTTAAATCTCAAATATTGATGTATTTTAAACTAGACCGTTGGATCATGGAGAGCTCAACTATAAATACAGTCCTTCCCCTCATTTGTAATCATTCAATTGTAATTTTTCAAAGTAATAGAAACACTTTGAGAGCATTAAATCAAACACTTGGTGTGCATTTGCTTTCTTGTGGCTTTTCTATTAATTTTTTTGCTTCTTCGCTTGAGAGCTTGGCTTTGCTTTATTTTGGTGCCTTAAAAAATTTCTTTTGTGCATTCATACTTTCGAGAGAAAGATTGACTTAGGTGGATTTGAAGCAAAAGAATTGTCTAAGGTTGCACAGTTTGCCAGACTAAAGTTCTAGTCCCGTGACATAGTACCTTAAAATTTGAACTTATTGGCCTTGATTTTATTGAAATATGAGGCTTATTTGGATTTTTTGAGTTTAATCGACTTTTTAGTTTAATTTTAGAATCAAGCTAAATTTTAATTTAATTTTAGAATTAAGATAAAAGGATCAAACTTAAGATATAGGCTAAATTCAAAAGCTTTTCAAAATTTAAGGGTAAACTTGATCTTTGATTGGAATTTTGATTAAGACTCGTGCAAAAAGAACATAATATCTAATATTGATTTTAATTTAGAATTCGTTTAATTTTGAATTTGAATCAATTTAAATTTAAATAGTACATATTTAATTTAATTCAACATTATTTTCGAAAATTTAATGGAAATGTTTAAATATCTACCTACTAGTAAAAAAGAGAAATAATAATAAAAAATTGATTTTTAATTAAAATTAGATTTTTTAAATTTAGTTTTGTTTGTAAATAATCATTTTGGCCCAATTGATAAGTCATTAGAGATTTTACATTTTCAGGGTGTAAGTTCAAAATCCTAGTTAATGTCCAAGTCCAATATCAAGGTCTAAAGTCCAAAGAGTAAAAATGAGTCCAATTTGAGGATCCAGAAAGCATAAAGTTTACAAGATTTTAATGGCCTAAGGTCCTGATCTAAAAGAAGCTCAATGTGCTGAGCCCAAATTTTTAAGATTCCTTAATGTTTTGAAACCAAGTGGAGAGTGCATTTATGGAGAATCCCTTATTACTATTTTATATATATATATTATATATATATACACACATTAGAATCTGAAAAATAAAAAAAAAAAAAAAACTCAAGAAATCTGGGAACTTTGAATTTTCTGGCAAACTTCTGAATTTTTCGATTACCAAACTTAAAAGATGAAAAATAAAGGAAGAGTTTTTGAAGTTTCTTTTGTAAAACAAATAAAATATGACCTTTGAACTTTGAACTTTGAAGTTTTATATAATTATCAAGATCCCCGCGTTTGACCCGTTCGATACCCTGCGTCCGCATGTTTTCGTTGAATGGTGTAATTGCTATCGTAGTCCTTCATTAGTTTTGATCTACACAATTTAATCCTTAACCCAGTTCTAAATAATTCAATTCAATCCTAATTTAATTTTAATTTTATTCAATTTGATACCTTTTGTTCTATATGTTTATGTTTGAATTTAAAATTTCATTTTTATTTTATATGATTTTAATTAGTGATCACGTACTTGTTTTAATTATTTCATATGGCTTTTGTATATCTGATGATAGAATTTACTTTAAACATGTTGAAGCATGATCTTCTTTAAATTTTTATTAAGCATGACTATTTGTGATGATTAAGGTTTTTATTTGTACTTTATATATATATATATATTGATTTATTGATTATTTTAGTTACATGTAAATATGATTTTAGAAATTGGGTCTGGTAGTATTAATTTTGTTTTGGATTACTTTGGAAATATTAATTAACATATTTAATAAGTGTAAATTAAGTTTGGTTAATTGTAAACAATATCATTTTCAATTGATCTTTATTTATAAATATTGGTTTTGATTAATTTTGAATTTATTTGTGATCTTTGATTAAATTGCATTAATTAGACATTTTATGGCGAATACAAGTAGAATTTAGATTAATTTAGTTAGTTGGATTATTATTGTGTTAATTACAAGTTTTTAAAATTTTTACTTTGCCTTTTTTTTAAATTGATACATCAATAGACTTAGGTAATTTTTTTTATAATTTGTAAATAATGGAGTTATTAGGGATAAGGATAATTAGAAGCTAAAAAAATCCTAATAAAATATCATAAGCTAAGATGTTACTATTCCAGGACAAGCATTGTAAAAGTGCTAATTCTTTCCTACGTGTAAATGTACTATCGAACTCAAATCTAATAAGTTGATCGAGATGACACAAAAAGGAATCTTATAAGTTGAAATATTTGATGTCTGGGGAGTATACTTCATGGGACCATTACCAAACTCATTTGGGAATCAGTATTTATTTTTAACATTAGATTACATTCAAAATGGGTAGAAGCGATAGCATTACCTACAAATGACACCAAATCTGTAGTAAAACTTTTGAGGAAAAAAAATTTCTTTCAAGATTTGGAACACATAGAGCACTCATTAGTGACAAAGGATCACATTTCTATAGTAAACAATTGGAATCTATACTAGCAAAATATAGTGTTAAACATTGCATTACTACTGCAAATCACTTGCAAGCCAGTATCCAATCAGAGGTTTCTAATCATGAGGTAAAACAAGTTTTGGAAAAGACTCTGAATTCAATTAGGAAGGATGGTCAGCAAGGTTTGATGCTGCATTATGGGCTTACATGACAGCTTCCAAAACTCATTTGGGAATGTCCCCTTACCATCTAGTTTATGGGAAAAAAATGTCATTTACCAATCAAGTTGGAAAAGCATGCATATTGGGCAATAATAGAACTGAACTTAGATCCTACCTTGGCCATAGAAGCAATGTTGTTCCAATTTCATAAGTTAAAGAAATTTTGATTTTTTGCATATGAAAACGCGAAGTTATACAAGGAGAAAAGTAAATTGTGCCATGATGCCATGATAAAAAAGAAAAGTTTCGTACCAGGATAGCAAGTACTTCTATTTAACTCTAGGTTGAAGTTGTTTCCAAAAAGTTGGGATCGCGATGGCTAAAACCTTACATTGTTAATCGTGCACTTCACCAAACATTGTTAATCGTGCACTCACCAATAGAGCCATAAAATTGATAGCAAAAGACGGTAAACTCTTCTTAGTCAATGGGTAGTGAGTAAAGCATTATTTTGGAGGAACTGTAGATAAATTTTGTGAAATATACTATTTAGAATGTACTACTTCGGATTGTGTAAAACGAGGTAGTTGATGAAGAAGATGAGGATGTAGGAATCTGGTGCTTAGATATGGTTGAATTTTAGAAAATATATTATTGAAAAAAATTGTTTGTTGTTTCTATGTAGGTCAGCCACACAAAATGTGCATAACTCTTATTTTAGCTTTAAAGGAAAAGAGGAGGAGGTCCCTAACACACCTTGCAGCACGTCACGGATAAAGGGAAGTCCTAAAATTCTTTCTATTAGGATGGGAATACATTGAGTACAATGTGCATTCTAAAGTGTGGGGGTGTACATAGAATTTAATTGTTTTGTTTGCGTTTAATTGTTTTGTTTGTGTGATTTATGCTTTTGAATGTTTAACTTTAATTGCAAAAATTTCAAAAAATTTAAAATTTTTTGTGTGATTGCATGGTGCTTGAGCTTGCATTGGTGCAAGTGATGGGTTATTGGTGTGACGATATTAGTGAACTTTGACATGATAATAAATGAATTTTATTCTTTTAGAGTTAAACTAGTTAGTTCAGATTACTACACCATGTAATAAGCTAGAGGTAATTATTGTATGCTGAAACTCATATCATATGATGGATAGTTTTATAGATGAATATACATACCTGTCTTGAACTTTAAGATAGTCGGGGAATAATAAAACAAGCATGTGCTGAATCCATAAATTTTGAAATGTCTAGGGATGACATAAGGAAAAGTTTGTAAGCTAGAGCCTAAATGAACTCACCTGTATACTATGTACCCCTAGCACCATGATTTGAGCCTAATTTTTACTTTTCTTGCTCAACCTTTTTGTTAAGACCTAAAATTAAAAATTTGAGTGGATATTTATCCTATCTCTATCTGGTTCTTTTCTTTTCTTTGCACAGAATTAGATGTCTAGCCATACATATTAAGGGTAAGTAGAAACATAATGAGGATCTTAAAAGAACTAACTGTGAGAAACCTGAAAACAATTTGATGTCATAAGTAGATATCATTGAGTGAGTGCCCCATATGTCAAAAATTAAGCAAACAAAGGCTTAAATGAAGAACGAAAAGAGCATAGAACGAATAAAAGCATTGAGAGTGGAAAAAGAGAAAATGTGAAAAACAAATGCTAATATTAGCTTAGAGTTGAAAAGATTCTTTGTCACTCAATAATGCACAAAACTGCTAAGCTCTCACGCTTATGGTATTTGAATTGCATTCATCTAGCAAGTGAAATAAAGTGGTGAGGATATGGGTTACATTATGGGGCGATTAGGGGACAATATTATGTGTCAAACTACTTCTTGTGTTTGAACCATTTTGATGCTTCTTTTCCTTGAAATTGAATCTTCCTGAAGCCTCGGAACATTACAAACTGAGAAGTATTATGTGACCTTGACAGGTCGATTTATGGATGATTTTCATGTTATTTGTATAGGAAATGAATGGTTTAGGTTCTTATGGTATAAAAATTATATTTGCACAGTGAATTTTGATGGACTTAAATGAAAGACAGTAAATATGTATGATTACCTATTCACTTGTTCATGTTGTAACTCTTTTAACTTTCATGATTTACCTTTAGAAGTTGTGAATTCCCTAAGTATTATACCAAGGTTTCATGATAGAAGAGTAATTTCTATTGTCTATATTCTTGACTGATTTCTTCACTAAGCATGCTCAAAGGTCGTCATGTTGCATGTTCTTTGTTAGTTTGTGTGCTTGCTTGAGGATAAACAAAGACTTAAGTGTGGAGAATTTGATCTACCATAATTCAATATGGAAAATTGAATCCTTTTCGATACTTAATGAGCTTCTAATTGAGCATTTTGACGTTACTCCAATGGCTTTATGACTTGCACATTATTATGTTTTTGTTGAATAAAATAATCCTTATAGGATATTCATTGACCAATTAAGCAACATCATGTCTAATCAGTTATAATTAAGTGATGTAATTGGTGCAAGAAATGACTTGAGGTGTATGGCATAGATGTTAGAGGACCGCTTAGAATGTCACGACATTGAAGACATTAAGTTGAAACATTGAAGCTAAACATGCAACTGGGAGGAATTTCGAGTAAAATCAATACTACAGGTAGGTTGTGGCCAAGGTCGCAAAATTGAATGCTACAAGTCGCGACATTGACAAAGTAAAGCCGCGATATCTGACAGATAAAGTCACGACATCTATGAAAGTAGTCAGAGGTGAAAGTCGATCACAATGTTGTAGCGTGGTCACGACACTGATGGTGAAGTCGTGACACCCAAGTCACCACCCTACAAAGACTCGAATAGATTGCCAAGAAAGTCACAACATCAAATCTGTGGTGTTGTAAAATTGAAGCTTGGTGGACTTGAAATTTGAAGGGTCGTTTCAGTCTGCACAACCCAAAATTTAAGTGTAACTTAGGACATAATCATCCAAATTAGGTCAAATCTTAAAAGTAGTATATACTACTTTATAAACATGATGAATGAGGCTTTTTTACGATCATTACTAAGTTTAAGGAATTCGAGCAACAATTATTACTTTGATTCTAGTTTTCCAGCAATTTTATGAACTTGCAATTTTCTTCATTATTTTAGATAGTTTATTTTTATTAGCTTCGTTTGTTTTGGATTATTTATCGCTAAGAGTGATCAAGAAAATCTATTTACGGGGATTTCAGTTTTTGCTCCAACACAATCTACATAATCATAATTCATCGATCAATTATTGAGTCTAACGCCCCTATTTTTGCTCAATTTTGAATTTTGTAGTTTTGGCATGAATGAGTGTCTGCTTGAGTGGTTATGTGTTCTGGGTGTGTGTGGGAGGTCCCAAGTTCAAGTCTCAACTTGGGTGAATTTTGGTATTTTTATGAATAAAGCCTAAACTTTGGTTAGTAGGCTTATAAGTAAAAGTGTGTATGTAATTAACAGAATGGGCCTGTTGGTCTGGTGGTTAAGTGGAGTGTTGGTGTGAAGGAGGTCTTGGGTTCGAGTCAATGGGACGGCAATGGCTTTAATTTTTACTCCTAGTTTCGGCTAGAGTTGTGCTAAGATGGGAGACTGGGTGGTGGTTTGTAAATAGAATTAGTGGAAGGAAAATTAGGAAAGGATCAGAATTCCTGAGCAGTTGCGTTTTCTAAAACTCCTTCCTGCCGAAAATACCATTGTTCTTCCATTTCCAGCCGAAATTCTCCTTCCATTTCCAGCCGAAATTCTCCTTTCTCCTCACCCTCCTTTTTGCTTCTGTTTTGCATGACAATCGTACTTCCTCCCCTATCTGTGGCGTTTCTCTAAAAAACTTCGGTAAGTAGTTCTTGTGAATTGTGATTTATGAGGCTAAACTTTGATTGGGGTATTTATTCTGATGTCTTGGAAGCATCAAATCTTTGCGATCAAGGCTCTTTTCATACTGCTTCACTAATAAAATGAGTTTGAAGCGTTAAGGTTAAGTTTTAATCACTCATTGGCTAACTATTTCGTTTGGGTTAGTTTCGATCCATTGATTAAGTGAATAATTGAGTGAATTACTGATCAATTATAGGTGCTGGTGATCTCGGGATTGCGTTAAGAGTGAAAACGAACCAGGTGTGTACTCGAAAAAGCAGAAAACAAGGTTTCGACGAAAGCCAAAAACCATTCTATCGACGCCACACGGGCATGTGGTCGCCCGTGGGGTAGGCCATGTGCGAGACTGTTAGTCACCACACGGCCGTGTGATCGACGAGCCAGGTTTTGCACGAGCGACACGCCGTGTGACAGCTGGGCGAGGCCGTGTACGACACTCGGGCTTGACCAATTGAGCCTTGTGGGCCACACGGGCGTGTGGAATTCTGGGCCAGGCCGTGTTGTCGACGAGGCCGGTCGTGTGCTTGAAGGCCAAGCGAGGTCGTGTAATCCACACGGCCAAGGCCAATTTGGGCCGTGTGGGCCTACACGGGCAGGCCACATGGGCGTGTGAGCCCATTTTCTGAAAACTCCGTAAGGTTGCACGGGTCGCCCAAGTCGACTGTGGACCTACCGTAGGGTCGGTAAGTAATGCTTAGACCCCTAGATAAATGATCTGACTGGTTGAATTCTATACTAAGCATGTATGCTATTTTGAATGAATGAACTACTATCTGCATATTAGCATGACATTTTATGTATGTTGCATTGCATCAGGGTGGGATTGATGATATTCGGAGGAAATATCTGAAAGGATTTTAAGCCTGTTATCTGGCAGCTCAGCTGCAAATTTCTGATTATGTGCCGTATTCGTACAACATGGTGTGTAGGGCTGGGTGGGTTGATTTTATCCCTACATGGTGTATAGGGTTGGACGGAGTTGGTGTGTAGAGGCTGGTGGGTAGGACCCTGTTTTCTACGTATTCTGTCTGAAATGGGCTAAGGCCCTAATATATGTCTGAATCTGTATCTGAGTGGGCTAAGGTCCACACCGTTTTTGTAATGGGCTCAGGCCCAAATTGTGAATTGATGTCTGTGATCTGATACTTCTGTGTGTGCATTTTTTTGTGGGGATTACGCACTAAGTTTACGAAAACTCACCCTTTTCTGTTTAATCTGTTCAGGTAATCCCCAACAATAGATGAATCGGTACAGCGGAGGACTTGACGGTGACCACGGTTTTGGATTCCTTATTTATAGTTTATTTATTTATTTTGATTTGGCTATAAATTGGTAAATTTCATGTAATAAGGCCTTTACGGATTTTCACTTAAATTTGGGATTATTGTTTTATGAACTGCTAGTAGTAGGACAAGACTCGAGTTTTCAAAGTAAACAAATGTTTTATTAAAAACACACGAATTCGCAAATTACTTTTAAAAAGCTTTCGCAATGTATAAGGTTTTGAAACTAGATGATAAATAAATAAACGAGACGTTTTGACGATAGCCTAAGATACCTAAAACTGGTTTTAACGTAGTTACGTTTTCTAAAGCACTATCATGTGACTCTGCCAGATTCAGCCATAACATCCAGCCGGGTTTGGGGTGTTACATTGAGCATCTCTAAACCCTTAATTCTTAGCTGTTAAATTTATTGAATGACTTGTGAATTAAGTGGGTGTGGTAGAATTGTGATGGGTCGTAGTTGAATTCGTCGTGAAGTTAATTAATTGAAGTGGAAGCAATTAATCGAAATTAGGGTTTAAACTTAATAATAGGACTAAATTAAATAAGAGTAAAAACCTAGAATTGACAACTTTAGATGAAATTTAGATAAAGGAGACTTTATCTGGCATTGATTCAATTATTCTATTTAGATCCATTAGGTCGAAAGGTAAATTGGACTACATCATAAATTGATAAAATTATAGGCCGAAAGGTATTTATTAGACCAATTAAGAAATTATCGATAAAAATCACTAAGTTGAGATTGATTGTGACCACAAAAATTAACAACCCATGTTTTTTAGCCTTGCATACTTTGTTTACTATTTTCATCGTTTTTACAATTAGGTCCTTTTTAATTAATAGTAACTTTTCTACCCATATTTTATGATCAGTCATACTATAGTGATTAGATAAATAGCTATTTAGACTTCACTTTGTATGTTCTTCCTTCCTATTTTAGTTTGATTTTAGTTCATACCTCCCTTAAGTACGATCTTCAAAATACTTTCATGCTTCGCTATAATTAAAACTATATTACAATTTGATATGTATACTTGCAGTACATTGCACTTTTCTATATTTGTTTACATTAATTATCTTCCTTGGTGCACACACACCGAAGAGCGGTCATGAACATTATTTACCTCTAATTGAATTTGTTTATAATAATAGTTTCCAATCAAGCATTCAAATGACTTTGTATAAATATTTGTATCGCCGACGATGTAAAATAACTTTGTGTTGGTTAAGCTTAAGCGAGAAAAAGATGATTGATCTGGAATTGGTTCAAGAAACAGAGATAAGGTAAAACTTATAAGAGATAGATAGCAGCTTCAGATAGGAAAAATTCATATGTTGATCTAAAGTAGAAGGAAATTGAATATGTTGTGGACGAGAAAGTATTTTTGAAAATTTATCCGTGGAAGAAAATTTTGTGCTTTGGCCAAAAAGGAAAGTTAAGTCCCAGATATATTGGACCGTATGAGATCATTGAAAGAGTAGAGCCAGTTGCCTACCGTTTAACTCTGTCATCGAAGTTGCAAAAGATACATAATATGTTCCATGTATTCATGTTTTGACAGTATCAATCTGATCCTTCCCATGTGATAATTTTGGAAATGATCAAGGTGCAACATGATTTATCGTACGAGGAAGAGCCAATAAAAATCTTGGCTCAAGAAATGAAGGAGTTAAAGAACAACACATGCCATTAATGAAAGTCTTATGGATCAAACATAGGGTGGAAAAGGCCACATGGGAGCTAAAAGAGACAATGAGATCTGAGTATCCCTACCTCTTTTCAGGTAAATTTCAAAGACGAAATTTCTTAAGAAAGGGAGAATTATAACAACTCGACTTTCAGTAACACGAATTTGGAACTCTATTTTCGTAAAACGAGTCCATAAGGATGAAATATAAATATTAATGAAGTTAACATAAAAATATATTGAAGATCGCTTAAGTACTTGAAGAAATCTAACACCTCGCGCAACCCGATCGTCGAGTCCAAGTTACTGAGATTCTAAAACTATTGTCGGATTAACTATTGTAACACCCTTTGTCCGATTCGGTCCACCAACCCAAGTTACTAAGTGCTACAAAAAAGCCGAACGAACGCATTCAATTTTGGTAATTTCACAACCCAAAGGTATTTTGGTAATTTATCCTCTAGGGTATTTCAAGAATTTCAGAACCCAAGGGTATTTCGGTAATTTACCCTCCAAGGGTATTTTGGTAATTTCCATATTTAACGGCCTTTTGAAGGCCTCATCGCCATGAGTGACTCGGGACCCTACTTGGGTCTCTACTGGTACTATTGGGCCAAAATCCATTTCAGCCCAAACGGGCCCACACGCCGCGTGTGGCCTATCACACGTGGTTTCGCTCATCGCTTTTTCTGATTTCGCAATCGCATCTATCATTTGATAGTTTTCCAACAATTTTGCCCATGTGGGCGTTAGCCCTTTAGGCCCATTTAGCCCATTCCATTCGATCGGGCGCTTTACGGCGCTTAGTTTCGCGAGTGCTCGCGACACTCTCAACGATCCATCATTTTCATTCGTGTCTCAGTTTACCACCATGAGCGTTCGCATGCTCGAGTGGTCACAGTTGCCGACTTTTCGGCTTTTCGGCTTTTGGCTGATTTTCAAAGCATCACATGCATTCATCATCAAAATGGGTATGAGATTACACACCTGATCACGTAGAGTACTACGCAATCACGATCGCTATCACCTTCACTAGAGCGAACAACCACGATTTGCCTATCTAAACCAAATGCCGACGCCCTTCTGCATCCAGGCGGAAAGTCCCAAACTGTTGACACCCTACGTCGCTTAAACTTGGGAGCAGGTGCTACGAGTCCATCTCCATTAGGCACTCTTCCCCGATCCTCCTCGGTCAAGCTATCACTTGCTTCCATAAAGAACTCTTTATTAGCGAGCGCCAATCTCCTACCACTTCTCGAGTGACCCTACCACCAACCCATATCAAACTTGAGAAAAAGGAAAGATTCGGCAATGGGAAAAACTAGAAAATGATTAACACCACTTACCCACAGATCCGACAAAAGCGCGATTCTTTGAACAAACAGATGTTGAACATGCACGGCTCTCGAGATGATAATAAACTAGAAAAGAAAGGGAGGGATTAGTTTCATTAATGCAAGAAGAAATTAGAAAGAACAAAAGAAATAGATTCGGCCTACCCCAAAACGGCTAGCTTTGCATCCCGAAAAGAGGAGCATCAAGAGAACAAGAACTTAGTTGAATAATAGAAGAAAAGGAGATAGGTTCGGCTAAGGAGGGGAAAGGGGTGGTTACTCGGTTTAAAGAAAAAAGAGATGGGAGAAAAGAAAGAAAGAAGAAATAAAGAGAATGAGAGAAAGGGAATGCAGAGGCTTACCAAATTTGGCTATGGAGAAACACAAGAGGAAAATAGAATAGAATGGATGAAAAGAGATTCAAGGAAAAGTTTCGACCAAGAGGTGTTTAGGTAACAAGCAAAGAAAACAATGTGAAAAAGAGAAGAAATACAACTAAGAATTCGGCAAAAGTATGCTCAGGAAAGAACTCAAAATGCTATAGTCAAAAATGCCAAAGAACAACACTCTCCAAATTGGACTTGAGAAAAACGGCACTTCACTTACACTGAATGAATATGCACTTTCCAAAATGCCAAAATCTTTGGCCGATTCCCTATACACCTCCCCATATTTGGCCAACTCCTCACTCATCCATCCCCATGATTTCCTCCACAAATCCTCCTTAATTCACTCTTCATCTCTCATTCAAATTCACCCAACCACCTTGACCAATTCAAATACTTCTCCATCAGTATTTGATTCCAACACAACCTCTTGTCTCCTTCTGAGCAAAATAAAAGCCTCCAACTTGCCATCTGTGGGATTCGAACTCCTTCCCTCCTTGCTCTCCCATTAACGCCACAGCCACCTTGCCACATGCCCAACTTGTCTTCCAAATGCACCTAATTATTCTTAAGCCCTACTGCCAACAACCCTATCCACTAAAGGGCCAAAAAAGAAAATTTTTCCTATTGCTTAACTTGAACCCGGGACTTCATAGTACCCTTTAAACACTCTAAAATCACATACCTAGTAAGTCCAACTTGCATTAATGCCGTTCTCATATTCTAAAAATTTTAAACGCTCCTACACCCAAGGCCCAGTGGGCCTAATTCTACTAGGCCCAATTTCGAGGCGTTACAATCCAAATGACCAAAATGGATATTACACCATTGTTCTATTATAAGTTAGTAGGAATTAATAATGATGATGGTCATTAAATTGATGTATCTATAATTAAAGAAAATAAATAAGGTTAATTAATAACATAAACATGATTAATTAATCTTAATTAATTTTTAATCTTACTATATATAATAAAATTAATGGAAGATGGCAACATATCACCTTCTTCCTAAGTCCCAACTGTCCATTAAAGTGAAAGAAAAAAAAAAAGAAATCCCCATGGTTGAAGAAGCATTCGACCATTTATTCAAGTAAGTCCCTAAGCTATTTTTATTTTATTTTTATGGAACTTTAATTATGAGAGCTTGATTTAGCTAGAACATATATAAATTTCTTCAATTGTTAAGTTTTAAGCAAGTTTCTATTAAGATGAGATTGACGATTTTGAGTTTGAATTGACGAAATTGATAGTTAATAAGCTTAGATTGTAAAAAGACTAAATTGGAAATTAAAAATTAAGCTTGCTAGATAAATTTGAAATAATAGGGACTAAATTGAATAGATTAAAAATTGTCCTGAGATTATGGTATAGATAGAAAGTATACGGTCCTTAATGAAAGAATGTGAAATTGAGTTGGATGATCCGTGTATTTGTCTTGAGTCTGAGTCCGATTAATAAGGGTTATAAAGTATGAACTTGATAAATGACATTGAATTGAAATGATAGTATAAAATGGTTCTATATGTGCATATGTGTAAAATATGATTAGGGATAGCATGTGAAAGATCATGCGAGCTGGTTATAACGAGCTCTGAAGGCCGACATGGAAATGAAATGAATCAATTGATTTGATAAAGATCAAACAGAAAAAAAAAAAAGAAGAAGCAAATAGATAGTATGAAATAGAATGAAATGAATAAGTTGTGTTATCGCCATATATGAATTAATTAGTGTGCATAAGCTTGGTTAAATGAATTTTTGAATCATCTTGGTATTTGGCATGAATGGTACATAAGTTGGTTGAATCTAGAATATGTATTGAATGTGTTTGTATTGCTAATGTTATTAAATTATTGACTTGAATCATTAAAGTACCACTAAGCTTTATCGTTCAAATAGTATGGTTTGTTTATTTCCATGCTTAGGTATTGGAAGATCTCGAACTCTCGAGAAGTGATCTTACTTCCAATCTTCAAGCCTTGACTTAGAAAAGTTTGTAACGTTTCCCCTGTGCTTTCAATAAATGGCATGTACCTAAGTTTTGTGTCAGTTTTATACTGTAAATGTTCAATTTGGAAACTAGTGTAGTTAATGTCAAATTGAATTGAAAATAGAGTTTGTTAAGCATGCATGAGAATGGTATATTAGCTGAAATGGTTGAATTGAGGAATTTGATTGATTATTTAGGTGTTGTGAATTGGTACTATATGAACCTTTTGGAAATAGTGAGTGATGTCGCAATGTTGGACCCTTCACATTGAAACAAGGAATGGACAATGAGTAGCGTCATAACATGGAAATCCTAAGTTCATGACACCAACCCAGTAATTTGAAATATTTACATTTTGGTCCTCATTCAACCTTAAGTTATTAAAAGTGCTTTCATAAGCTCGTATAAGACCCGAATATGATTGTAAGTCATGTTATGAATGTATAATGATCTTAGCAACACATATGAATTGTTAAATTGAATTGTAATTGTTTTTAGTTTCTCAAGCAAAGAATGTGGCATCTCGTAGCTTGGACCTGACAATCAAATCAGGTATGGGGTGTTACAAGAACAGTGGTCAAAATTTCAAAAGCTGGAGAAACAAAATAGCTCTAAACAAGAGAAAATTACCCAACAAATACATACACCCATTTCCCAAAATGCACCATTTCGCTGAACAAATGATATCCAATGGCAACTAACCACATGTTTGAAAAGGTTGTTGTTCATCATTATCATGACTCCCCAGAAACAAAGTCCTCGAAGTACATTTACAAAAGAATCCCAAAAAAAATTTTCATAGCATTTTTCATTGTCAAGCAAGACCATCATCCACCAAAGAGCTGCTAATAGAAGGAAACAACAAAATAATACATCTCAAGAAGGGCCACTTTATAACCCCCTTCACATCTTGACTTGAATGGTAGGAGGAATATCGTTATACCCCCAATCCAAATAAGGACACGTGAAAGCTAGAAGGCCACCTGAGCGGCTAACTCACTAGTGGCAAATCAAAAAGTCACCCCTAACCTCCACCTTTCATCTTAATCATTCGAACAAGTAAGAACCATCTGTTGCAACATGATTTATCGTACGAGGAAGAGCCAATAAAAATCTTGGCTCAAGAAATGAAGGAGTTAAAGAACAACACATGCCATTAATGAAAGTCTTATGGATCAAACATAGGGTGGAAAAGGCTACATGGGAGCTAAAAGAGACAATGAGATCTGAGTATCCCTACCTCTTTTCAGGTAAATTTCAAAGACGAAATTTCTTAAGAAAGGGAGAATTATAACAACTCGACTTTCAGTAACACGAATTTGGAACTCTATTTTCGTAAAACGAGTCCATAAGGATGAAATATAAATATTAATGAAGTTAACATAAAAATATATTGAAGATCAGTTAAGTACTTCAATAAGAAATCTAACACCCCTCGCGCAACCTGATCGTCGAGTCCAAGTTACGAGATTCTAAAACTATTGTCGGATTAACTATTGTAACACCCTTGTCCGATTCGGTCACCGAACCCAAGTTACTAAGTGCTACAGTCAAAGCCGAACAGAACGCATTCAATTTTGGTAATTTCACAACCCAAAGGTATTTTGGTAATTTATCCTCTAGGGGTATTTCAGTAATTTCGTAACCCAAGGGTATTTCGGTAATTTACCCTCCAAGGGTATTTTGGTAATTTCCATATTTAACGGCCTTTTTGAAGGCCTACTGCCGCCTTGAGTGACTCGGGACCCTACTTGGGTCTCTACGGTACTATTGGGCCAAAATCCATTTCAGGCCCAAACGGGCCCACACGCTCGTGTGGCCTATCACACGTGGTTTCGCTCACTGTTTTTCTGATTTCGCAATCGCATCTATCATTTGATAGTTTTCCAACAATTTTGCCCATGTGGGCCGTTAGCCCTTTAGGCCCATTTAGCCCATTCCAGTTCGATCAGGCCCGTTTCGGCCTTAGTTTCGCGAGAGTGCTCGCGACACTCTCAACGATCCATCATTTTCATTCGTGTCTCAGTTTACCACCATGAGCGTTCGCATGCTCGAGTGGTCACAGTTGCCGACTTTTCGGCTTTTCGGCTTTTGGCTGATTTTCAAAGCATCACATGCATTCATCATCAAAATGGGTATGAGATTACACACCTGATCACGTAGAGTACTACGCAATCACGATCGCTATCACCTTCACTAGAGCGAACAACCACGATTTGCCTATCTAAACCAAATGCCGACGCCCTTCTGCATCCAGGCGGAAAGTCCCAAACTGTTGACACCCTACGTCGCTTAAACTTGGGAGCAGGTGCTACGAGTCCATCTCCATTAGGCACTCTTCCTGATCCTCCCTCAGACTGGCTATCACTTGCTTCCATAAAGAACTCTTTATTAGCGAGCGCCAATCTCCTACCACTTCTCGAGTGACCCTACCACCAACCCATATCAAACTTGAGAAAAAGGAAAGATTCGGCAATGGGGAAAAACTAGAAAATGATTAACACCACTTACCCACAGATCCGACAAAAGCAGATTCTTTGAACAAACAGATGTTGAACATGCACGGCTCTCAGAGATGATAATAAACTAGAAAAGAAAGGGAGGGATTAGTTTCGGCTAATGCAAGAAGAAATTAGAAAGAACAAAAGAAATAGATTCGGCCTACCCCAAAACGGCTAGCTTTGCATCCCGAAAAGAGGAGCATCAAGAGAACAAGAACTTAGTTGAATAATAGAAGAAAAGGAGATAGGTTCGGCTAAGGAGGGGAAAGGGGTGGTTACTCGGTTTAAAGAAAAAAGAGATGGGAGAAAAGAAAGAAAGAAGAAATAAAGAGAATGAGAGAAAGGGAATGCAGAGGCTTACCAAATTTGGCTATGGAGAAACACAAGAGGAAAATAGAATAGAATGGATGAAAAGAGATTCAAGGAAAAGTTTCGACCAAGAGGTGTTTAGGTAACAAGCAAAGAAAACAATGTGAAAAAGAGAAGAAATACAACTAAGAATTCGGCAAAAGTATGCTCAGGGAAAGAACTCGAAATGCTATAGTCAAAAAATGCCAGCAACAACACTCTCCAAATTGGACTTGAGAAAAACGGCACTTCACTTACACTGAATGAATATGCACTTTCCAAAATGCCAAAATCTTTGGCCGAAATTCCCTATACACCTCCCCATATTTGGCCAACTCCCCTCACTCATCCATCCCCATGATTTCCTCCACAAATCCCTCCTTAATTCACTCTTCATCTCTCATTCAAATTCACCCAACCACCTTGACCAATTCAAATACTTCTCCATCAGTATTTGATTCCAACACAACCTCTTGTCTCCTTCTGAGCAAAATAAAAGCCTCCAACTTGCCATCTGTGGGATTCGAACTCCTTCCCTCCTTGCTCTCCCATTAACGCCACAGCCACCTTGCCACATGCCCAACTTGTCTTCCAAATGCACCTAATTATTCTTAAGCCCTACTGCCAACAACCCTATCCACTAAAGGGCCAAAAAAGAAAATTTTTCCTATTGCTTAACTTGAACCCGGGACTTCATAGTACCCTTTAAACACTCTAAAATCACATACCTAGTAAGTCCAACTTGCATTAATGCCGTTCTCATATTCTAAAAATTTTAAACGCTCCTACACCCAAGGCCCAGGTGGGCCTAATTCTACTAGGCCCAATTTCGAGGCGCATAATCCAAATGACCAAAATGGCTATTACACCATTGTTCTATTATAAGTTAGTAGGAATTAATAATGATGATGGTCATTAAATTGATGTATCTATAATTAAAGAAAATAAATAAGGTTAATTAATAACATAAACATGATTAATTAATCTTAATTAATTTTTAATCTTACTATATATAATAAAATTAATGGAAGATGGCAACATATCACCTTCTTCCTAAGTCCCAACTGTCCATTAAAGTGAAAGAAAAAAAAAAAGAAATCCCCATGGTTGAAGAAGCATTCGACCATTTATTCAAGTAAGTCCTAAGCTATTTTTATTTTATTTTTATGGAACTTTAATTATGAGAGCTTGATTTAGCTAGAACATATATAAATTTCTTCAATTGTTAAGTTTTAAGCAAGTTTCTATTAAGATGAGATTGACGATTTTGAGTTTGAATTGACGAAATTGATAGTTAATAAGCTTAGATTGTAAAAAGACTAAATTGGAAATTAAAAATTAAGCTTGCTAGATAAATTTGAAATAATAGGGACTAAATTGAATAGATTAAAAATTGTCCTGAGATTATGGTATAGATAGAAAGTATACGGTCCTTAATGAAAGAATGTGAAATTGAGTTGGATGATCCGTGTATTTGTCTTGAGTCTGAGTCCGATTAATAAGGGTTATAAAGTATGAACTTGATAAATGACATTGAATTGAAATGATAGTATAAAATGGTTCTATATGTGCATATGTGTAAAATATGATTAGGGATAGCATGTGAAAGATCATGCGAGCTGGTTATAACGAGCTCTGAAGGCCGACATGGAAATGAAATGAATCAATTGATTTGATAAAGATCAAACAGAAAAAAAAAAAAGAAGAAGCAAATAGATAGTATGAAATAGAATGAAATGAATAAGTTGTGTTATCGCCATATATGAATTAATTAGTGTGCATAAGCTTGGTTAAATGAATTTTTGAATCATCTTGGTATTTGGCATGAATGGTACATAAGTTGGTTGAATCTAGAATATGTATTGAATGTGTTTGTATTGCTAATGTTATTAAATTATTGACTTGAATCATTAAAGTACCACTAAGCTTTATCGTTCAGCGTATGGTTTGTTTATTTCCATGCTTAGGTATTGGAAGATCTCGAACTCTCGAGAAGTGATCTTACTTCCAATCTTCAAGCCTTGACTTAGAAAAGTTTGTAACGTTTCCCCTGTGCTTTCAATAAATGGCATGTACCTAAGTTTTGTGTCAGTTTTATACTGTAAATGTTCAATTTGGAAACTAGTGTAGTTAATGTCAAATTGAATTGAAAATAGAGTTTGTTAAGCATGCATGAGAATGGTATATTAGCTGAAATGGTTGAATTGAGGAATTTGATTGATTATTTAGGTGTTGTGAATTGGTACTATATGAACCTTTTGGAAATAGTGAGTGATGTCGCAATGTTGGACCCTTCACATTGAAACAAGGAATGGACAATGAGTAAGCGTCATAACATGGAAATCCTAAGTTCATGACACCAACCCAGTAATTTGAAATATTTACATTTTGGTCCTCATTCAACCTTAAGTTATTAAAAGTGCTTTCATAAGCTCGTATAAGACCCGAATATGATTGTAAGTCATGTTATGAATGTATAATGATCTTAGCAACACATATGAATTGTTAAATTGAATTGTAATTGTTTTTAGTTTCTCAAGCAAAGAATGTGGCATCTCGTAGCTTGGACCTGACAATCAAATCAGGTATGGGGTGTTACAAGAACAGTGGTCAAAATTTCAAAAGCTGGAGAAACAAAATAGCTCTAAACAAGAGAAAATTACCCAACAAATACGTACACCCATTTCCCAAAATGCACCATTTCGCTGAACAAATGATATCCAATGGCAACTAACCACATGTTTGAAAAGGTTGTTGTTCATCATTATCATGACTCCCCAGAAACAAAGTCCTCGAAGTACATTTACAAAAGAATCCCAAAAAAAATTTTCATAGCATTTTTCATTGTCAAGCAAGACCATCATCCACCAAAGAGCTGCTAATAGAAGGAAACAACAAAATAATACATCTCAAGAAGGGCCACTTTATAACCCCCTTCACATCTTGACTTGAATGGTAGGAGGAATATCGTTATACCCCCAATCCAAATAAGGACACGTGAAAGCTAGAAGGCCACCTGAGCGGCTAACTCACTAGTGGCAAATCAAAAAGTCACCCCTAACCTCCACCTTTCATCTTAATCATTCGAACAAGTAAGAACCATCTGTTGGGAAATGTGTCCATATTGTAGTAAACATATCATTTTTTTCTATGTATTTGAACGATGAATAAATAAATAAAGTTAATTTTACATTTCGCTGTTATATCTTTTATGTTTATGTCTTTCATATTTTGCATACATAGCAAAATTATTACAAGCAAATATTAGCTCATTTCTTGTCTAAGTTCAAACAAATGATAAGTGGTACTGTAAGAACGTTTACATTGCAAGTAAGACAACTTACTTAAGTAGATAATATAAACGAGTACGTAATCCCATAAAAGAATCAAAGTGAGTGTTTGATTCAAATACTTAAAAGGATTATTATGTCATCTACAATTCCAATCGGGGAGATGGCCAATCTTGGCTATCAGAGTAGTTGACTCCACAGGTAGAGACATAGATGTACTTATTGGAAGAAAGATGCATTGGACTGGACCTAAGTTGAATTAATTCTGAATCCGTTTGTAAAATAATTCACTTGTGATGTTTATGGTGTGATTTTCCTAAATCCTGAGTTAGTCACTTACCATGCGTATGTAACTCATGTGCTTTAATATAAGTGGAGGCATATGCTCTAAAGATGGTCAAGCCTATAGCCGGTATGTTGGGTACATGACTTGTGTATGGCATGGCTTTACTAGAAAAACTAGAATTCATAACTTGATTAAAGAATTAATGATATGCTCTCATTTTCATTGTGTAGATTGATAAATATGGAACATGGCCACGAGTTACTTGTTCTCGAACAAGTAATTTATCACAGCCATTTCTTGATAATGATAATAATAATCATTAAGAAGACACAATGGTGACAATGAGATAAAATAGAATTTTATTGAGTGAACGAATTTAACTCAAATGAATCAAGGATATCATATGAGGGTAACACATACATGACGAGGTCATTGGAAAAACAGTTGGATGAATTGCTTTCGTAAAGAGTATACAGAAAGGAGTTTTCAATCATGGTATTTGTTGTGGACCGACTCCATGATTAAGTAGATTGTGAATTATCGAAAGATGCTTCTGGATATAATTACAATTACTAGAGCCTAGTTGTATATGTCCAATTGGTCCCCTCGCTAGCTCAACAAAAGCTCTATCGAACTGCATTTGAATAAGAAAAAAATCATACGACTTTGAAAATAATTTAATTGAGTTCATTTATTCGATGATGAATTAAATTGGGTAGTCGTGAGAATTGTTCAACTAGAGAATTTGATTAAAGAATTATCTTGAAAATTTTCAGTGATTCTTGGGAAAAATTAATTTTGATCAAGAAAATTTAAATTAATCAAATTAATTAAAATAAATATGATATTTTTGGAAATTGATTTTCAAGTTAAATAATTGACCCGATAGCTAATTAAACTTGAAAATTAGACTTGAGATCGAAAGTTGGAACCGAGAACCAAAACCGAGGTCAAGTCCCAAAACTGGTCGAACTGGGCTCGGTATGTGAAACTGGGCCAACGGTCCAACCGATGGTGGACTAGACCAATAGCCCAGACTGAACCAACTCGAGGTGCCGTGAGGATGTCTCACCTGCACCATCGGGCACAACAATGCCGACAGCTACGACGACGGCATTCTAGTGCTCGACGGATGATCGGCTGCGGTGGTTCTTCAGCGGTTAAGCAGTGGAAGGATCGCACTCCTACTTGAACTCTAACGAATAATTTGATTTCAGATTAACTATTTCGAAAATAATATTATTCTAATAAATTTAATATTAAATTTAATGTAATACTTATTATGATAGTATTTTTTTAATATAATATTAAGATAATATTCTATTAATTTAATAAATTTAATATTAAAGTGATTAAGTTTTATCTTAGTTTAACTCTCTAAACTCTCCCTATATAAAGAGAGCATTGAATCATTTTTTTTGGCAGACTTTGAATTAAAGAGAAAGTTGTAGAGAGAAAGTTCTCTAAAGAAATTATTCCAGAAGATTTTTAGAAATATTTTTTTATTACTTGGCCTAGAAGTTTAGAGAAATTGTGAAATTCCCCCATTGGTAATTTTGTGGAAAATAATTTGATTTGAAGTGAGCCCACACTCTACAAATGCGAGCTTGAGGATAGTGGAGAAGACTATTCGATCGAAGCGTTCATCCTAGACGAATCAAAAAGGTAAATTTTTAATTAAGTGTTTATTACTTTAGATATCACAACCAAGTTCTAGTTTTTGGGAAAAAAAAAATTAAAACTATGGTTTTTCCCTTAAACTTATTTTTTGTTGTGTTTTCCAAACTCATTTTTCCAACAATTGATATCAGAGTTAGGTTGTGCTCTATCTATAAGAATAAACAGGTAACCAAAATAGATTTCACTTCTTTTTGAATGATTTGATTACATAGAAAGTGACATTCTTTATATCTTATGCATGTTTTGAGTTATATATGGGATTGGATGCGATGTTATATATTTTTCATATAATTGTTATTTTTGCCAAGGTTGTGGTTCTTAGGAAATAGACTGTGGACTATCATCTCCACATAGGACATTTTTTTTAATTTATAAAATTCTTATGAGCCAAAAACGAAAATAGGACTTTAATGTAATTTTTCCAAAAGGAGTCCATGACGAGGAGAAGATGAAGCGACGACGGTTGAAGACTCAAGGAATGCCATGTAATGAAAAACTACGTAATTTTGTTTTTCATTTATTTTCTAGAAATAGAACCATGAAAACCTTGGCTGACAATTTTATTTTATTTACCCTTCTCTCTCTCTCTCTCTATATATATATATATATTAGTAATTGTTAATGTTATAATTGTGATATATATATATGTGAGATGATCCATAGTTGATCGATTAAAGATAAAAAGCGTGGTATTTTAAAAATGCATGTGTTATATTGTTCTATTCACTTATTTTGGTTATTTAATTGCTCTGAAAAGTGTGGTAATGAGAAAGTACATGTCTAGGATTGGCTCTGACAAGGAAAGATTTAGTTTTTAAGCTGTCAAATAAGACTCACCTCCCTTTCCTAGAGCCCTACCTGGTGCACGGTTCACATTCACTTTTCCAGTTTTTCGGTTTTTCCCTTAGAAGAAAAACTGTGGAGAATCAAAATTGTTTGTCTTTATGATTGATTTCTTCAAATTTTTCATAGATTTTGAATCTTTGAAGCTTGTTTTACATATATGTACCAATATTTTTTTATTTTATCAAGTGTTTTAAAAGTTTTCATTAAAAGATATTGATGGAAGCTTATAAAATTAATTGAAATGTGTATTTTTTTATGGAAAATGATTAGGAGATAGTTTCTAACTTGTTAGAAGTGTAAAAATAAAACAAAAATAACTAGATAATGTTATAGTAAATTTCGGCCAAAGTGAAAGGGAGGAAGAAAACCTTGGTTACTTTGTTTAAAATTATGTCAAATGATAGCTTATGAAGCAGTGAGTATTCTGATGAAAACGGATTAACAGGCAGATAACTAATTATTACTAAATTTCTTGAATTTTCTAATCATAATTGGTAAAATATTTAAACTAACTACTACTAAATTTCTTGAATTTTCTGACTTGTATTTGATTAATTATTTAAAATAAATATTTTCTTTGTTTTCTTGTAGAATCTAGTGAATTTTGAGATAAGATGAGTGATCCCACCCAAAATCGGTATGCTATAATTGATAAAATCATTAAAAAGAAACATTTTTAGATTTGATTATTTAGTTTTGAAAAAAAAATTGTATTTCTCTGAAATTTCACTACTAACTAAAAATCAGTAACTCAATCTAGATTTTATTTTCTCAAAAATACATGAAAACATGATGCTGACAAAGACAACTATGTGAACAGACGCGTACATGATTCCTACGTAACGTCGAAAACTAGTCCCTTTAAATATCATAGAATGCAATAGTTAATCACTTACCACAGCCACACATTTTCGTCGGCAATGTCCGCCTTCATTAAACTATCCCATCCATCAATATTTATATTAAGCTTTTAATTAAAGCCCTTTGAATTTTTTTAAAAAATTTATTTTTAATTTTTCATTTCATTTTAAATATTCATAACATTGTTTATCAAATCACCCAAAATAGATAAAAAAATTAAAAAAAGTTAAATAAAAGACTAAAATGATATTTTTTAAAATTTGAGAGCTTAATAAGTCATTATGTCTTTAATTAAAAGATATCAATTCAATTGGAATATTATTAAAATATTATTTTATATACAAATTAATTAATACTAATATGAGAGTATTTTTATCTTTTCACATTTTTAATAAAATAATACTATAATGAGATTTAAATTTGGGCATATGCATATCTAACTTTTAACTTTATCATTTTAACTAAAGCAATAATTGATTTTTATATCAATAACTTTGTCAATCGCCTCTTGTTGGTGGTTATTCATTTCTCATCCTCTTCCTACGTTATTTTTTTGCCCTCCTCTCGTTTTAAAAACTCCTTTTGGGGCTCATCTAAGTTTTGGCTTTGGCTATATGCCATTGTTGCTCTATATGTGATGATTGTTGTTCTATGAAATGAAACTTCTTTTATGTCAAATATATATATAAAATTCTAATTTTGATTTAATTATAAACATTCAAAAAAATAAATATATCAATTTATTTTTATATTAAATAACAATAATTATTTTTATATGCAATATATAAATATAAAAGAATACTATATCGATAATTATATTAATAGTTTATAACAATAATATCAAATCAAAATTTTATATATAAAATCTCACAAAATTAAAATTAATATATAAAATTACATATTATACAAAAATTTATGTATAATGTAAGTTTCCTAAAATAATTTTGGATAAAAAATTTAAAATTTTATTGCCCAAAACTTTCAAATTCAAACAATTAAATTTAGTGGCAAATTGGCCATCTTGTAACAATTTTCTTTTTAAATGAAAGAACAGCTCAAAGTTGAGAAGGAAAAGCAAACTCTCTGAACTCCAAATAACAAAACTAAACGCAGGAAAATCGTTACAACTTAAAAACTGAAAATTAATAATTCATATGATCTGTTTCATGATTTTTATTATTTGAATGAGGGTTGTCGATGGATGCTGCTTAATTCTCGGCAATGTCAGCTCTTGCATGCCCGAAATTGTAACTTGCTACAGCCGTAAGCCACGCTCCCTTCTCCACCATTTCCACTTTCCCTCTTTCTTTCTTTCTTTCTTTCTTTTTTTTCTCATTCCGTTCTTTTCCCTCTCTATATCGTATCAAAAAAAAAAAAAATCATAATCGTCAATAATTGTCAGCTCAGGAGCTCAAACCACTGATTTCACGAAGGAGGTTGATTACCAGGTATCATCATTTTCTTTTAAGTTTCGCTTATATTTTAAATTCTGGTATCGATAAGCCGTTGTTCGAAAACGTCGCTGGTTATTTATTTATTGTTTTATGTTTGATTTTTTTTTTTTAGGTTTGTCGTACAGCGACGGTCTTGAAATGTGATTTTGAGCTTTTTTTTCTTTCCTTTTTTCTTTTTTCGAGTTAGAGATAGGTTTGCTTATATTCTTCCTTTGGATCAACGGTCTGGAATTTGTAGACGAGGAAGGTATTTGTTATGATTAGATTTCTAACTAAATTTTGGCATTGGATTGAAACTGATATTTTGTGAATAATTTGTACGTAATTTTTGTGAAAAGGATCTGCGAATTTGCGGTGTTCTTTTTGTCACGTATACATATGTGTTGGATTTGACTGAGAAATTGGGTTGCAAGTAGAAGATAGATGTTGGTGATTTGTGAAAGTATTGCTCTCGATTTTGAAGTTTAGCGTTTGAGGTGTAGGGAATCCTAGATTTTAACCGTGAGGTTCTGAATGCTAGCTGATACGATGAATGACTTAATTATGCATTATTGATTGGTGGATTGAAGTGAAAAAGACTGGTCCAAGGAGCTAACACATTGTTGTTATGTAAGTAAACAAACCGAGGAACTTGTTTGGAACATGATCAGGGAAACGTCTGGCCCATCTGATCAATTAGTACAACAAGAATATACATATGCTGTTCCTAATGTGGGAAAGAATGTAAATAATAAGACTATATCTGTACAGACAGGTGAGGAATTCTCCATGGAGTTTGTTCCGGAGTGTGTTGGCACAAGAGCCATTGCTAGACCAGATCCAGCACTGACACATGAGAAGAGAGGTTGGTTCAATCAGAACCACCAGATGGGGTATCAGGATCTTGCCCAAATTCAGTTGAAAAGAATGGATTCCAAGTGTGCTTCTGACATTTCTGATTTTGCATCTCTGAATGGTTCTTCTAGAGGGATTGAACACGGGTCTTGTGTTGAAGAGATAGATAGATACCAGAAGGAAGATGGTGAAATTGGACAAGTGACAAGGAAGGCTTATGGTGAACTGAATTGTGATAGGAGCCATCCAAATGGTTTTGGACCACCTACTACAGCCATTTATGCATGTGACTCTTCTAGTTCCAACAACTTTAGTGGGCAGGGAGCTACTGATGGATCTCAATCTGGGAAAATGAAACTTCTGTGCAGCTTTGGTGGAAAAATATTGCCTAGGCCAAGTGATGGTAAACTCAGATATGTTGGGGGAGAGACGCACATTATTTCCATTCAGGATTGTCTTTCTTGGGAAGAGCTTCTGAGGAGAACTTCAAATTTTTGCAACCAACCTCATTCAATCAAGTACCAACTTCCAGGTGAGGATCTTGATGCCCTTATATCTATTTCTTCTGATGAAGACCTTAAGAATATGATAGAGGAATACCATGGGCTTGAAAAGCTTGAAGGTTCTAAAAAGCTGAGGATATTTTTGATTCCCTATGATGAGTCTGGAAATGCATCTTCCCTTGAGGCAATGACCATGCACCAGAGCAATCATGATTACCAGTATGTGGCTGCTGTCAATGGGACAGTAGATCCTAGTCCTAGGAAAATCTCTGGTGAGCTCTGTTTACCTAGTGAAGGATGTCAATTGGGACCCAATTTGGATCCTAACCCTAGTTACCCCAAATGGTGTCCAACTTCAGTAATCTCTTTGGACACTATGGGTGGTATTAATGCATTGCATCCATCTCAGGTTTTCAATGATATCCAAAATACAACCAGATCCCCATCTACTCCTATTTCTCCACTACCTTTCCAGCATGAAGAATGCAATGTTTGTGCACAATCAATTTCAAATAACTCCAGCTCTGAATACAACTATTCCTTCAATACAGCACACTTGAATCCTGAGATCCGCAGCACTATTAATCCTAACTATAAAGATGCCCTACAGGTTCCACCTGCTTTGATGAATCATAGTCACCCTTGCATAAGGGTTGCTGCCAACCACACATGCCAAGCTTATGGAGGGCAGCTACTAAGCCCTGATCCCAGCAAAGATTCCATATTTTTTGTAAACAAAAGCAATGGTGATTACAATGGCATTTCACATGAAAGGTTTATGCACAAAGAAAGATCATTCCTTTCTGAAAAGCCCATCTCAAATGCTGGCAATCCATTAAGCCTGTTGTCAGGATCTGTTGATTCCCTGGATTCTCACCCAGGCATATCACATGCATTTTCAGATTCAAAGCTGCAGGACTGTGGAGGGAGGTCTGCTTACTGTTCACAAGAAGGAATGAGCCCATCATCCCCTTTAAATTTTGCAAAGAGCCCATCACCTTCCCTTGTTTTTTCAAATTCCATGCAGGAAAGGTTGATGCAACAGCATGATAAAATTGATCTTATGAAGTCCAGTGCAGATAATTACTTGTTGGACACTGAATCTACATCAAAATCAAAACTGGATATGCAGAGCTGCTTTCCAAATCCTGAACCTTCTGGCGTGAATGAACCTATTCACAAGGGAACCAGTGACAGTAATGAAAAATGCCAAACAGCTAAAATTGATTTGAGCAAATCCAGTTTTGTGAGGCTGGACAATTATGAAGAATATACTGCAAGCTTAGATGCCAGGAACAGGTCTTATATAAGTGATCCATTTTTGCATCAAGGTGGAAAACTTTATGAGGGGAAATCCCCTGATAGCAGTATGGAATATAACAACAAATTGTCTAATGCAGACTGCAACCAAACTTCTGGTTTTGCTATAGGTACTCAGGAAAAGGATTCGCAAGTCTCTCAGAAGATGGTTCCTTCATCCTTACCTATAAATAGTAACATAGAACATCTGCAAACCTTGGGAAAAACCACATCTGATATAGCTGAATCTTGTGGTTTCAATGGGAAAGTAATTGGACAGGGAGATATTACTTCATGTGCCAGGAACACTGAAGCCACATGCTTGTCTCCAAAGAGCATAAATGACACAAGACTTGATAGTAAATTGGGTGATCTTATCTCTGAGTCTTTGAATGGCCCTATGTTGCATGAACCACCACAATCTCAGTTTGTTGCAAGTCAAAATGATATATCTAAAGAAGATATGCTTGTGGGCTCAACCAAGTTGCACTCACCTACAATTCATGTTGACTCTGTTCTGTGCTCAAGCTTGCTCAATGAAGACCTTCATGCTATGTCACAAATTCCAGACAATAATGCAGCTAGGAAAGAGGTTCCCCTCATTGATGATGAACTTAATTATTCCAATCCAAATGCTGAGAAGGTGGTCCTCCTAGATCCCGTGCAGAAGAATTCAATTGTAGAAGATATTACGTTTTCTCTAACTGAACCTTCAAGAAAGAATCAATATCAAATCCAACCGGAGCCCATAGTTATGTCAAAAGATGTTACCACTAGTGTTCCTTCTGGGATGCTAGTTTCATCTGCAGTTGTCCCACATGTGGATGTGATCAGCACTGATATCATATCTCCTACTGGAACAGAGTTGGAGGATGCCATTGCAGATTCTGAGTCTAAGGTAAGATTTGTTAAATTTATCATGTAAATCTAGTTTTTATAATGTGTACCACTGCTAGTAGACTCAGGTAGCTTCATGGCTTTGTTCATAGGATTCTTCAGCTGATGTTCAAGACAAGGATGACTCCTTCAGTGATTCCGTCATAGCTGAAAAGGAAGCCAACATCTATGGCTTGCAGGTTCTGCATGAAACTTATTTATACCTGTTTTCAGTTTAAAAAGTTGATATTTGACCAGTTCATTCAGTGTTGTTTAGTGAGAAGTGTAATAAAATTTTGAAAAGCAAGTGTAATTTTCTAGTTGTTAGGCGGAAAAAACATTTTGTTTTTTTTTTTAATAAGGTTCCATTTAGTTAATCTACATTGAAATTTTTACTAAAATTAATATCCTTCATTTGGTAGAACAAGGCAATTGAAACAAAATTGGGGACTTGACAAAAGAACATTACACATGAAATGAAAATTAAAAAAAAAAAAAAAAAAAAGGGTATGCTAATGTTTTTCTTCTTGGAAATATGATTTAAAACCATTTCTTTTTAAAACTGGCTTTGTGCCTATGTAGTTCTATTTTAAAAACTGCATGTTACTCTTTTTTACTATTCTCCTCTTTTATATTCAGATATGTAGCAGTTTGACAACATTTATTCAAATAATAAAATTATTTGTTATCCACCCACATACTGTGTGGAGGACTAATTCTAATCATGTGTTGCTTATGGCATCTTCTTTATTGCACACATGAAAGAGATGCTACTTAACTTATGCATCCGTTTATAATTTGATCATGTTTGTATAGTTTGCCCTCTTCCTTTTTATCTTTTCTCCATCTCCTTACCTTGCCATGACTTTTCAGTTCTTGTCTATTTTCTAACTTTGTAATTAGCCCTAACGACTGTCATTTGTCCCTCTGAAAACCAAGAATATTGCTATCAATCTACTTTTAATATGGTTACCAGACTGATGGTTAATTGATAGAAAATTTGATTCTATGTCAACTTCTAGTCATATTTCCCTTGTAACCAGTAACTTTTTGGACTAAATTACCACCCCTGTATCAGCCCCCTCCCCATTTTAGTTTCCTCCTTGAAAGATTAGCTTTTGAACGTTAATGAAGGTTTTCTAATTTTGATGTGCAGATTATTAAAAATGCCAATCTTGAAGAACTGAGGGAGCTAGGATCTGGTACATATGGATCTGTTTACCATGGAAAATGGCGGGGAACAGATGTTGCTATAAAGAGAATAAAAAAGAGTTGCTTTTCTGGGAAATCATCAGACCAAGACAAGCTGGTAGGTCTGCGGAGATTTTTCCCTCTTTTTCCGCCCCTTTCTTTCCAGTTTCTAATCCTAAATATAGTTGCTGGCTAGGTGGTATGAATTGTACACTGCATTCCAGAAACAAGGAAAGAGTTTCAAAATACTATTATTGTTATGTCATGGAAGTAAATTCATGGGGGTACCCTTTCTCTTCTTCCTTTTCGGCCTTCTTCTTGACTCCTTTTAAAGGGAAATATATCCACTACTGTTATTCTGCCCTTCTCTGTGATTTGAGATTTGGTAATCTGTTTTTGCTGTTTATGGAGGGTTTTCAGCCCTTGAGTTAAAAGTAATTTGCAGCAGCTTTGACATGCATCAAAATCACATATGTATATCAAGGAAGAGTGTTGATATTTATCACAAACGCATGTTTTTATAAAGAAAACTTAGTCTGTGGGTTGTCATAGTTGATTCAAAATTTGAGTAGAGGTCTTCAAAAGAAGAAAAGAAAAAGGGTTTTCCTTTTCTTTTTTCTTTTAATCCTTTAAGAGTGGGGTTTGGTGCTTGAGTCAATTGAAGTAAATGTGAAAGAAATAGCTGAGAATTATCCAAGACGCTCCACTTCGGTGGTCATTTTGAACTGGGTCATTATTTCCCTGCTTTGCTTCTTTTTCTTATATCTTGTAATAGCAAGCAAAAGGGGGGATTACCATTCTGTAGTACTATAGAGATCTTTAAACAGTTTTGCAGTCAAATTCTTCATAGCAATTTCAGTTATTTGCATGCCTGAAGCTAATATATATTTGGTTGTGCCAGACAAAAGACTTCTGGAGAGAAGCACAGATCCTCTCAAATCTGCATCATCCAAATGTGGTAGCATTTTATGGAGTAGTACCAGATGGAACTGGAGGAACCTTGGCAACTGTAACTGAATTTATGGTCAACGGATCGCTTAGAAATGTCTTAATCAAGAAGGATGGGTAACCTAGGTTCATCCTCTCAAATTTATAGTCCTTCCCTCATAAATGATGTGCTTACTGGTTGTTTGGAATTCTTATGCAGATCGCTTGATTGTTGCAAAAAGCTTATAATTGCCAGGGATGCAGCTTTTGGCATGGAATACTTGCACTCCAAAAACATTGTCCATTTTGATCTGAAATGTGATAATTTGCTTGTCAATCTAAGGGACCCACAACGACCCATATGCAAGGTAATAGTTACAAACTCGTCTCTAGTAGACATTGAGTTCAAGGTGGCTAACGTTATTACTAAAGACCATAAATGGCTAGAGAGAAGAATAATTAATTCTGATTAAAGTGAAAGTGATTGTTTTTTGGTCCAAGATGAATGCCGATATGCTTGGGGACAGTAGCATACCCTTATCTTGTCATGTTAGGAAGCTTGGTGATGGAAGTTTTTCATTGGCTGTTCACTTGAAGCATGGTTACTGTGTATTGTTTCTGTAGGTTGGAGATTTTGGATTATCAAGAATTAAGCGCAGCACTCTTGTTTCTGGAGGTGTGCGAGGAACCCTTCCATGGATGGCACCTGAGTTATTAAATGGTAACAGCAATCGTGTTTCTGAGAAGGTCAGTATGTGTTGCCACTGTGAAGGAAAGAACAAGCATGTTAAATGCCGAAATTTATGATATTTGATTTGGCAGGTTGATGTGTTCTCATTTGGAATTTCAATGTGGGAAATCTTGACTGAAGAGGAGCCTTATGCTGATATGCATTGTGGTGCCATTATTGGTAAGATTTCAGTTTACCTAATTTGCCATTAGCTACGATTTTAAGCAGAAATTTTATAGGCTTGGAAAAAGCAATTGGGATGTTATGACATGGTATTAGATCCACTATGGAGTGCATATTTTAGCTAAAATGGTGTATTGAATTTTTGCCATATGTATCTGAAAACTAAAGAAAAAGTTTCCTTTTTTCACTTAAATTTGGCTTTTCATTCAATTCGTAAAATGTGATTGCAGGGGGGATTGTGAAGAACACTCTTCGACCTCCAATTCCAGAACACTGTGACCCTGATTGGAGGGAGCTGATGGAACAATGCTGGTCAGCTGATCCTGAATCTAGACCATCATTCACCGAGATAACGAACAGGCTGCGATCCATGCCTAGGTTGCTTCAGCTCAAGGGACATAATGATCAGGCAAGACAGACAAAAGCCTAATGTTACAGCATGAACATGATTAGACACCAAGCACCGGCTTGGTTTGTATCATCATTAAATGCCAAGCACCGGTTTTGTTTGTATCTTCACCTGTAAACTTGGGTAACTCCGACCCCACCCTTCGAGGTAAGTGGATTAAATCATTGAGGATGACGATTGAGTAGAGTTTAATCAATGATGGGCAGAACTTCTTTCCCCTTCTCTCATTTCTGTTAATATATAGCTCCATTTGATTATTCTTTTTTTCTAACAGAGTAATTCAGGTCATAGTTGTAAGGCAGAGAGATAGCATATAAAATATTTTGATGATTGTTGAAAATAGAAAGTTTATATGTATGTACACACATTCAGAAAAGGGGAAAATGGCATTTGATTAGAGTTCAATTTGATATATCTAGACCTCATAATTTTACATGGGAAATAATAACAAATATATATTCTTTATAAGTGTTAAATTTACATATATGATAATAATATGTGAAAATAGTGAAATCTAGATCTATCTTACAAAATATACCATATCTCCATTCATTTTATCAATATAATTCGATTTGAAAGAGCTAAATTAAAAGAGAAGGTAGTTGGGGTTTTCATGTTCACATTTCCATTTGTTCCGACTATCAATTGAGGAAAAAATGTCATTTTCATATTCTTTTTATGATTTAATTTTAAATTTCATTCGCATATAAATGTCATTATTTATTTATATAAATGATTAAATCATTGATTTTTTAAGCTAACTACTTAAATGATAAATTTTAATAATGTTAATTGATCGGATTAATTTATCTGTTTAGTTAAAATATGAAAATTAAATTAAGAAATCCAACTTTAAAAAAAATAAAAAATAGAGGAATTCAATAATTAAAGCCTTTTCTCTGCCTACGTACTCGTGATGCTTATAGTGTCAAAAAAATCTTTGCCCTGTTGACGGTCAATTCAAAATTCAACGGAAAGACTTCTGGCGGCTTTTGCTTTCTAGCTTTTTATTATTATAATAAAATCAAATAAAAGTAAAATCACTAAGTAAACAAGATGAATTATGAAAATAAAAGTAAATTCACTAATTAATCCCATGTGATGGCCTAATAGTCAAAAGTGTTCATCGCTTTAGACGTGGCCTGGGTTTGAATAGAATCGAATTGAATATATTTATTCTAGTTAAATTAAAAAAAGAAAAAGACTTTAGATGTTAGCTTCTTTACTTGCTTAGTTGCTTCAATTATCTTCTAATTTTTGTCACTATGTATTTTGAAATTAAAAAATATATTAGATGTAAAAATGTGATTTTTAATAAAAATTATTTTAAATATAAAATGTGAAATCGATACTAATATAAAATTTTAACACGAATATTTTATGGCATCATCAATAATTCAATTTTAATAGAAATTTATAAAGATTCAATTTGATTAAATAATTCAATAATATAAATAGTACAAAATATGTAATTTAATTTAATAATATAAATAAATAAAATTATTATTATTTAGGTTTAGGATTTTTTTTGGATGATTTTAATTTTTTATCTGGGGGTTAAGGGTGAGATGTAAAAGTTTAGGGGGAAAATAAAAAGTTTTGGAGAGTAAAATTTTGAAGAGAAAATAAATGGGAGAGTAAATTTTTTTTATGGGGGGGGATATTCAAAAAAAATCTAAAGGAAAAATGAGTTTGGGGTAGACGGAGGATGGGATGGGAGGGGAGTAAAAGTATTGGGAGAAAGTACAAAAGTTTGGGAGTTTGGGAGTTTGGGATAAAATATAAAATATTATAGTTTGGTATTCAATTTATTTGAATTATTCGAATCCAAAAACTCAACTCGATTCGAACTCGAAATTCGAAAAAAAAAATTGAATTGACTCGAATAACTCGATTCGTTTAACTTGAAATTTGAATTTTTTTTATTTTTTCGAGTAGAATCGAGTTTTGCTCACCCCTAAATATACATATTTATAATATGCATAACATGATGCCTCATTAAAAATATTACTAAGAAAATTCAATGAGAAAAAATCTTAGTTAAGGAAAAAATGGTACAATGCATATTTACTCCCCTCGTGACAACATTACATGATATATCATATTTTTCGTATTCAATCTTAAATACTAGTTTTTCAAATGATCACTTGAACAATTTGCTAAATATTTATATCATCATTCTTCTGAATGTCATTAGTGAAGAAGAATTTTGGGGAAATATATTTTGTTCTATTCAAGAGTTTCAATAATAACCATAACAAACTTTGATTATGATCTTTTTATTCATGTGCATGTTGGATCATCTTATAATCTTTCTTTAACTATTATTCACTGAGTTGAATTTACCATATATGTTTAAGTCAATTTATTTCATATAAATATTTACTCAAATGTATCGAATAATATCTTGAGAATTTTTATATGCTTACAACATTCAAAATCCTTTAAGGATTTTAATATAAATTTCCATTATATAGTGATTCATATAAAGATTGTAACAACAACTATTAGACGCATATCAAATTTTCATAAGCTGTCAAACTAATGAGATATTTAAATGTTACTACATCTACAAAAGAATATATTTTCATAATTATTGCTAAGGCTTTAGAGATAACTTCATTTTCTTATTTCATTTTCACAAAACAACTCATTTGTACTCCACTGACTTTAAACCTTTAGAAGCTTGGACTACTGGTCCAGAAACTTCACAAATTTAATTCTACTTAAATTGCGTCTTTTTATTTTAGCCAATCTATTTCAAGTCTGTGTTTTTTGACAAATTTATTCAAGATCCTCATTTTGCTTCATTATCTCAATAATACTATTGCATGAAAAAATGTTGTCAGCAACTTTCTATTTTCACGGTTCCATGTTTTCTCTTATTAACATAACTTATTGAGATCTCTTTATTTTTATTATTTCCATCGTCAATTTCAGGTATTTGAATCTCTTCTGAGTTTTAATAATTAGTTATGTCTTGAGGCTCTTCTGGAACACCCACCTCCACCATATGACATATATATTAATTATTTTCTTTTACGAGAATTTTCATCTTCGGTACCAATCGACTTGTCATGCTTCAGGCATGCATTACTTTAATTTATTCTAACAAGTTGTCCTACTAGGACTTCAATTCAAATCAAAATATTAACTGGTATATAACACTTGATTATTCTCATCAAGTTAGTAAATATATTTGGTAGTTAACTTGTAATAAAATAAATTATATTTTTGAACTTTTGGTTCAAATAACTTTCTACAAGGGTCAAGATAATGCTAATTTATTTCAAGTAATTTATTTAACCAACTATTGTTTCTCTCCCCTAATGTTGGGAAAACTATTAAAGCAAATAGTAATCACAAATCATGTCAAAATTGAATCTCCAATTCATTTAAAACATCTTATAATACGAGACACATAATTAGTATATATTCTCAACTTTATTTGAATACTCATTTCGTGCTTTGTGGTGGAGCAACTTGAACATTTACTGCACATTCAAAACTTCTAAAATGGGTTGTATTTGACTCCTGACCAAAAGTCAATTGTAATAGAGAGTGTATATCATAACTTATTGGCATGATGCATACAAGTGTCTATTCATATAAAATATCATATCTTTATACATATATACAAAATTTTGTCCTCAAAAGATATGGTTTAGCTACTAATTAGTAAGTGGTCAAATTATAATTCCAACACTAAGTAAATATTCAATAGGTTAAATTTACTTAGTGAAATCGTTGTACCTTAATTTATAGAGTTATCATTGAAATATATTTTTGAGAATTGTGAAGCCAATTAGTAAATATGTTATCAATAATATATTATTGTCTTGAACTGTTTGAAAAGACGAATTATAATAAAGGATGTGATAGCTAAATTTGATTATGGAGTGTAGCACCCTGTAACCCGGATCCGGCGATTGGGTCGGATATGATGTGTTACAAGAGACGTGGTGGAACCACAATTGGGACTTGGGAGGAGTTCTAAAAGGAATTCAGGGCACAGTTTTACCCAGATTATACCGAGTACGAGGCTCAGGCAAAGTTGCACCGGCTTACGCAACGAGGCACAATTATGGAGTATGTATGGAAGTTAAGTGAAGCCATGCTCCAAATTTCTTATTTGAGCGATAAGGAGGCTTTTCTCTTTTTTGGATGGGTTGAAGCCATGGGTGAAACAAAAGTTGCAACGTCGAGGAGTCCAAGAACTTACCAAAGGCATGGTGGTAGTAGAGTCCTTAATTGAACTTGTTCCGAGGAAAGATAAGTTTGAGTCTTCCAAGGCCAATGAGAAGGGTGATGGTGGGGAAGATGAAGAAGGACATGGCGAGTATGACAATGGTAATAGGTAACAGTGGCAATGGGAAACAACGAAACGAGAAGTGGAAAACCAACAACAACTTAAATGAGAAGGGTAGCGAGATAAAATGTTTCTTTTGCGACGGTCCGCAAACAGTAAGGAATTGTCTAAAGAGGTATGTGCTTTCAATCATCAAAGGGGATGATGAGCCAGAAAAAGTGCCTATAAGTCTTGGTTCGGTCGTGCGTGATGTCGAAGCCAAGAGGGGCAAAAAGAGCAAGACGAAGCCAGTGGAGTGCTTCTTGTGTAGTGGTCCGCATAAAATGCAAGACTGTCCAGAGCGATCTAAGTTGTCCATGATTAGTAAAGGAGAAAAAGTGGAGCCTGATGAGAGTAAGGCTTCAAAGCTTGAGTCAATGATACTCACTCTTGCGAAAAGGAATAGTAGATAGGTAGGGTTGATGTTTTTGGACATCAACATTGTAGGTCAAAGAAAGAGTGCTCTTGTTGATACAAGAGCATCAGATCTATTCATATTAGAGAAAGTCGTAAGCAAACAAGGTTTCTCGATTAGAAAATCGAATAAGAAGATCAAGACAATGAATTTCAAAGAAGTTCCAACTATGAGAGTAGCACAAGAAGTAGAGCTACAACTCGGCGAGTGGAAGGGCATGGTGTTGGGATATGTGTCCATATTGTAGTAAACATGTAATTATTTTCTATTTATTTGAATGATGAATAAATAGATAAAGTTAATTTCGCATTTCACTATTATGTTTTTTGTATTTTTGTTTTTCATATTTTGCATGCATAGCGAAATTGTGACAAGAAAATATTAGCTCATTGATTGTCTAAGTTCAAACTGATGATAAGTGGCATTATAAGAACGTTTACATTGCGAGAAAGACAACTTACTTCAGTAGATAATCTAAACGAGTTTGTAATCTCGTAAAAGAGTCAAAGTGAGCATTTGATTCAAATACTTAGAAGAATTATCATGTCGTCTATAATTCCAATTGAGGAGATGGATAGTATTAGCTATCGGAGCAGTTGACTTCATGATTAGAGACATAGATGTATTCAATGGTAGAATGATACATTGGACTGGACCCAAGATGAATTAATTTTGAATCCGTTTGTGAATTTTCATTTGTGACATTCATGGTATGATTTACTTAAATCTCGGGTTAGTCACTGACCATGCTTATGTAACTCATGTGCTTTGATATAAGTGGAGGCTTATGTTCAAAAGATGATCAAGCCTATAACCTATATGTTGGGCACATGACTTGTGTATGGCATGGCTTTACTAACAACAATGGAATTCATAGCTCAATTAAAGAGTTAACGATATCTTCTCATTGGCATTGTGTGGATTGATAAATATGAAATGTGGTCACGGGTTGCTTATTCTCAAACGAGCAATTTATCATAGTCATTTGTTTACAGTGGTCATATTAATCATTAAGAAGACACAATGGTGGCAATGAGATAAAAGAGGATTGTATTGAGTGAATAGATTTAACTTAAAGGAATCAAGGATATCATATAAGGGTAACACATACATGATGAGGTCATTGAACAAGACAGTTGGATAAATTGCTTTCGTAAAGAGTATACAATAAGGAGTTTTCAATCATGGTACTTCTTGTGAACTGACTCCATGACTAAGTAATTGCAAATTATCGGAACGATGCTTTTGGACATAATTGCAATTACTAGAGCCTAATTGTATATGTCTGATTGATCCCTCTGCTAACTCAACAAAAGCTCAATCGGACTATATTTGAATCAGGAGAAAATTCTACGACTTTGGAAATAATTTAATTGAGTTGATTTATTCGATGTGGAATTAAATTGTGCAATCGTAAGAATTGTTCAACTATAGAATTTGATTAAAGAATTTTCTTAAAAAATTAATTTGAAAAGTAATTTGAAAAATTAATTAAAATTAAATTAATCAAATTAATTAAAATTAAAATGATACTTTTGGAAATTAATTTTCAAGTCAGACAATTGGCTCAATGGGTAAATTGAACTTGAAAATTGGACATGAGATCGAAAATTGAGCCTAGGAGCCCAAAACCGAGACAAATACCCAAAAACTAGTCGAACCAGGCTTGGTATATGAAACTAAGCCGACGGTCCAACCAATGGCTGGATTGGACCGGTCGAGCCGTCACTGGCCCAGACCGAACAGGCAGTAACCGTACTAGCTCGGGTTGTCGACGGCTGCGACAATGCCATTCTGGTGGTCGGCAAATGATTGGTGGCGATGAGTCTTCGATGGTTGAGTAGTGGAGGAATCACACTTCTACGGGGACTTTATCGAATAATTTGTTTTTAGATTAAATATTCCAAAAATAATATTATTTTAATAGATTTAATATTAAATTTAATTTAATACTTATCTTAATAGTATTATATTAATTTAATATTAAAGTGATTAAATTTAATTATAGTTTAACTCTCTAAACTCTCCTTATATAAAGAGAGTCTTGGGTCATTATTTCACACACACTTGAATTCAAGAGAAAGTTGTAAAGAGAAAATTCTCTAAAGAAATTATTTCAGAAAATTTCTAAAGATATTTTTTTATTTACAACTTGGTCCAAAAGTTTAGAGAAATTGTTAAATTACCCCACCAATATTTTTTGTGAAAAATTTTCTGATTTGAAGTAAACCCACACTCGACAGACGTGAGCTTGATGATAACGAAGATAACTACTTAGTCGAAGTGCTCATCTTAGACGAATTGAAAAGGTACAATTTTGATTAAGTGTTTATTACTTTAAATATCACAAGCAAGTTTTCTTATTTTGGAAAAAAACTTTAAAACTCTGGTTTTTCCCTAAATTTATTTTTTGCTATATTTTTCGATCCTGATTTTTCAACACAAGGAAGATTTTGAGGTAATCTATTTAGATGACTATTATTTTGTTCTTGGCTTGAACTTCTTGACAGGATTAAGACGTGTCTTTTTCCTTTTCCGATTGTATTCATATATTTGATGGTCAACAATCACGATGCGTTAAGCCGGTAAATCAAGACATGAAAGTTGGAACCAAGGTATTGTCGACAATCTAGCTAGCCGAGGATATTTTGTATGGAAGGAACATTGACTCAGTAGATCAAACTACTAAGGAAGCCCCTTTGGAAATACTAGTGGGGTATAAAATCGATATGAAGCTTATTGAGCTATCAGTGGAGCTACCACCTATGAGAGAGGTAAGTTGTGCATCAGACTTGGGGGTAAAGTGGTGATGCAAACTTGGCAGTTGAGACGAGTAAATATTGCGAGTGAGGTATAGCTAAAACACTTTGGTAGTGTTTTTCATTCTGACTTATTGTTTGGCAAGGACACAGAGGCCCTTTCAAAGTTTAGGCAGGAAAACTCAAGGTTAACTCAGTGTTCAATGTGAGCATGCTGAAGCCTAGTTGTGCGGATCAAGCGGATTCTGATTGAGGAAAGTCACAATGCACAGAAGTAAAAATGATGGGCTCTTACAAATGTGATGTACTAACGAGTGAAACGGTTTGATTCAAAGGGCCAAGGGGTGGGACTACCTGACAATGAGACTAGTCAGGAAAGGGCCAAGGCATCGAGAAAGTTTCGAGGCAAATCAAACCAATTCCATTCCGAGGGCACAATGAAGGAGTTGTGAGAATGGGTAGGGGAGAATGTCATGGGCCATGGCTCAAAGCCTGTGACCAAAGCACAAAGAGCATTGCATAAAGGTCGACATATTAAATGGGGCTTATTTGACCCATTTGAACTGGCTCGATTCGAAGAACAAGTTACGAAGCCCATCTACTTGAAGTCTTGGTGGCCCAGGAAAGTACTTAGGGAAAATTAGGGTTACCATGGTAAATATGGAAAGTAATATTAAAAGATTTGCAATCTGATAAGATTTGATTTTGTAACCTTGGGGATTATGTAAATCCTTTAATTGTAGATAAGCTTCGATCTCGTTCATCAATGTAACTCAATCTATACCGTCGGTTTTGGGGGAGCTCAACTATATAGAGAGCCTCCCACTCATTTGTAATCCTCCATTGTATCTTATTCTTTGAGTTAAAGAATATATTGAGAGCATTTACTCAAACACCTGGTGTGTTTTGCTTTTCTGTGGCCATTTTGTTCTTTTAAGCTTTCTTTTGTCTTTGAATTGCTTCTATTTTATAATTCGGTGCCTTAGAGAATTTCTATGAAAATTCTCACTTTGTGAGAGTTAAGTTGACTTAGGCGCATTTGAAGTAAAAAAAAATTGCTTAAGGCCGTACGGATTGCAAGACGAAAAGTTTAACCCCGTAACACTAGATTTATATTGAAGAATAGAAAAAATTATACATTATATTTTAGGATTTATTAATTATTATATAATATATATAATATATGGGGAAGTGTGAGATGAAGTCACGCATAAAAAGAGAGAAAAAAACCTTTTGTCTTGATTTTTGGTTTTGAGTCGCATAGGACAAACTTTGAATTTGGTTTTTGGCACCTCACAATGATTTAAGTTTTGGGGATAATTTTCATAAATTTTCTTCTTTTAGCATTTTTCTGCCAATTATTTCTTATTTGTTCTTCAAATTATGAGTAGCTAAATATTTATTTTAGTTTTAGGTGGATAATATATTCGGTATTAAAACCGTAAGACTTCAAAATCGTACATATATTTTCAAATTCAATATTCATTAATTTTTTATTAGTCGTTTCATAACATCGTTTTAATATCAAAATCGAGAAAGGTCCCTTGATTTGGTGTTGGATGGCATATGATTGGTGAACTAGTACGATCAATAATTGTCATGTTTGGTCCACTGAAAAATAAATTGACACGACCAATTGAGTGATTGGTTGGATCCGTCTAGGGAGTTAACGCTCAAGTTTAAATAACTCACGAAATTGAGACCATTGATTTAAGTTGGGTCCTTTTAGTTCACAAAGTTGCATAAAAATTAAATTGTGGTAGTTAATTTCAAGGTTATTTACTTGGTAATGATTAACTGTCAAGTTGTTCCTGCAGTTAATTTACATACAAAAGGGATCATGGTTTGAGGCTGTTCCTTGATCACTATAACTGACTTATCGGTTGGAGGAGAAAATCCATTGCCCAAAATTTGTTCGAAGTTGGAGTCAAAATCATGCCTGAAGTTGGAGCTTTCGCTATATCAATTTACACAACTTTAATTTTGTTTGTTTATTTTTATTGCGCTCAATTTATTTCTAGTATTTATTTTTATTTGAATTTTACTTATTTATTTTATATTTAGATTTAATCTCCCCTGCTTTATTTTCATAGGTTCACATAAATGTTTGGTAGTAGGACATAATAAAATTGATCAGTCTAGTCTTTGTGGTATCGATCCTACTTACTATACCACAAATTTAATTTAATTCCAGTTTAAGTATAGGAATTTATTTTTGGTGGGTTTGACAAACAGTAGAAAACATCTTATGTTAAAAGTTAATTTTTTATAAGATTTACTCAAGAATTATTATTGGTGTAGTGGTAAATAATTTGTTTATAAATCCATCAAACATGAGTTTAATCCTTAGACATGTTTGCAGAGGCTCAAATTTATCCAGCCCAGACCCAACATAAACAAAAATAATAACAAACAAACCATTTATAGAAGCCCAAAAGCCCACAACCTAATTTTTTTTTCAGAAAACCCTAGTTTTCCCTAAGCCTCCATCCGCTGCTCCTTGCCACGTTAGCAGGCACTTCTCCTGAAGACACCTACGCCCTGAGGTCTGCCTCCCCTGCCATCATTTCACCGAAATGGCTAAAAGGCACACCTTCCCTTGTCGTTGACCACCACCATGGCACCTATAAAAGAAGAAACAGAGAGAAGAAACAAAGAAAAACAAAAAGAAAAGAAAAGAAAATATTGTATTTGGTTCAGCTATAAAGGCTGAATCTTCTGTAATTTTTAAAGGGAAGAAATTGAATACAAAAAAAAAAAGCAACAAGTTTTAAAAGAAAAGGTAGTTTACTTTTTATATTTCACGAAATATGTAAATAAAAGAAAAATAAAGTTATTTCTTACCTGAGCGTCGATTCACCTCCCCGTCGCAGACGGATGTAGCCCCTGTCTTCGACGATAGAAAGGCCCTCTCTGATTTCATAGGAGAGGGTCGGGTTCGTCTTGCTTCTCAAAAACACACAAAGAAGCCGAAATGTTTCATCTCGTATTTTCTAATTTTGGTTGGAGTTTGGGGTATTTTAACCCCAAATTTGATTCCAGGGCTTCGAGGGATTCAAAAAAAAAGTTTTTCTTTTGAATTTTAGGCCACTGAAGGCGGCGGTTGCCGTCGCCGACGACCAGTGGCCACGGCAAAGTTGTGACCATGCGATGGCCGGAATAAGAAGAGGGTTTCAGAGAAAAAAGAGAGAATTATTTTTTAAATAAAAAATTGATTTTTTTTAGGATTTTTAATTTATATATGTCCCTAAAACGACGTCATTTTGGGCTTGGCTTCAGACGTCTAAAACGACATCATTTTAACACAATTCGAAGATCCGACCCAAATAACTCCAGGATCTGCGTGTTTTTTGAAGGGTTGGGAAAATTGCTTCCTAAACCCTTTCATTTTTTCCTTTTTTAATTTCATCCTATACTCCTATTTATTTATTTTATTTTTACCCTTTTATTTTATCTTTTTACATTTTGGTCCCATAACCTACTGTTGACCTACCAAGGGAATGACACGTATGCTGGGTTGGGGAAAATAACACCCTGGGCCCCTTTACTTTTTATTTTATTTTGATTTAATCCTTTTTTTTTGTTCTTTTATTTTATGCTTGGAATTTCTTTTAGCTTTCAATTTAGTCCTTTGCCTATTTTTTATTTGTTATTTTTTTATTTCCAGCACCTTTATTCTATGACTATTTACATCCTTGAGTAGTTTTTTTTATTTTATTTTTATTTTTGACATTAGATATGATTATTATTACTATTATTATTATCAAATTATAGTCATTTACTATTTTACCCTCATTACCTTTACTACAATCATTTTATTCTTTTATTATTATTTCATTATAGTGCTATTTCGTTTGTACCTACGTAGCTATTTTATTTTTTACCATTATTTTATTGTATATTATGCTTACATACACTCATTCATTTGGTACCAAACTCAAACAAATTAATTGCACATCACATTAAATATTATATTCGCTTTTACCCGATGCATAGGAAATAATTAGAACCGAGATGATGTTCTTTAATTAGGGGATTCGAGAAATCGTGCCCTAACTTACGAGGTACGATTTTCTCCTTGAACCAAAATAATTGAACATCCTTTTAAAATTCAGTACACATATGAGTTAGGTAATAATTAAATGGCGATTATTCTTGTTTTTGAGGATTCGAGACCTCATGCCCTAACTTACGGGGCATGATCTTTTCTTCTCGATTAACTCGAAATAAAAGGCATTTTCCATAAAATTTAATTTAGTTTGTGATATTTTAATCAAATAACATCATGCAAAAAAAAAAAAAGGATTGTACTTTAAATTTTCTTTGAATTCTCAGTTCTCGACACTAAGACATCAAGTAATCAACTAGGTACTAATTTTGGGCGTTATGAGGGTACTAATCCTTCCTCATGCATAACCGACTCCCGAACCCATTTCCTGGATTTTGTAGACCGAAAACCATCGTTTTAGTAAATCTAACCTTTTATTAAAATGATCAAATTACAAGGTGATCCGATCACACCTAATAAAAAAGATTGGTGGCGACTCCATTTTCGTTTTCTAAAATAAAAAGTTGATTTCCAAAAATGTTTCGATAATATTATTTTTAGTTCTTTTATTTAAAAACTATATAAAGATATGAAAAGGCAAAAAGGTCATCAAAATAATATAGTAGTCATTTAATAAAATTATATATGTCATTTCCTAACCAAGTTAGTATCCGATTAACTTGTGACACCAACTCAGTCAAGTATTTTATTAATAGTATAGATAAATCTAACATGAAATATAATAAATAGATTGTAAAAAAAATTTATTAAAATACATAAAACCATTTTAATTTTACATTAATATAATTGAATATGTTTCCTATATCTATACTAGTTATTGTTGGAAAATTACTACTGTAAAAAAAAATGATGGCACTGATAAGTACAAATAATAAGGAAAATAAATAAATATTGCGTCGTGGAGAACTACTGCCTTAGAAGCTATTTCGCCTTAATCGGTGTAATTGGAAATGGATGTTGCCCCTGCATAACACAGTGCTTCAAATTTTGTACATCCGAATGAGGAATATCAAAATAAGTTTAAATATGGTCGGAAAATTCAACCGAAAAAACCACACTATGATCAATTTTCAGAAAAAATTAGAGGGGTCACAAACGGTAATTTTTAGTAAAATAACAAAGCTTTCAGAGAAAGAAAAATGAGGGAAACGAGAAGAATGAGGGAAATGAGAAGAATGATAGAAGCTATATTTTTTGTTGTGTGTAATATGAGGAAGATAGTCTCCTATTTATACTATTAGCTGAAAGGCAAAATAGTAAAAACACAGGGGCAAAAGATAAAACTGGCAGATATAAATTTTTAAAAATAGTTCGAAAAAGATATTTTTTGTTTACTAGATTTTTCTTTTTTTTTGAAAAATAATACAAAAATTTTGTCCAAAAATAAATATGCGTGGTACGTGTGCGAACACGGACACAAGTCGGACGACAGCAATAGCGCACGTGTCTTGGGCATTTAGCTCAATTACTCAATGAGGGTAAGAAGTAAGACTATATTTAAACCTTTCATTAGCTTAAACACAGAATATGTGCTTCTTCTTTTTTTTTCTTTTTTTTTTTGAGAATTACTATACTATGTTAAATCTTAGATATTAAATAGATTGTTTTAATTTTAAACATAATTTGATTTCTCTCTTTTTATTTTTGAGTGGTTGGTTTCTCTATTTCTAAATAGTTAATATTGTTAACAATTTCAATCAAAATATTAATATCAATTTCATTAAGAACACTACTTAAATAAAAGATAATTATTTTTATCATGACGAATTTAAATGAGTGTTATTAAGAAGAAAAAAATCTTAATTAATATTTTTATTATTAAATGACTACTAAGTGAATATATATATATTTTTAAAATGTCATTCACACTAAAGAATTTAATAAAGGAAATTTAATAGTGGTAACAAGTGTACCTAAATTTTTAAATTCGAAAAATGAAAGAATTAAATGTAATAAGATAACTAAATTCTAAATGTAAAAAAATATATATATAAACTTAGAGGATATTTTTATATTCAAAATTTTAATTTGTAAATAATCAAAGAAATAGAAAGTGGGGTGAAAATCATTCTAATTTAATTTATAGTATATATAAATATAAATATAAATATAAATATTATACTACAACTGAAAAACGCTAAATTTGCGAAAAGAAAACGTGAAGAACGTTTAATAGTATATATATAGATATTACAACTGAAAAACGTGGGAGTAATTTTCGTGGAAACCTACAAGTAATGAGAAAACATGTCAAGAAAAAGTTTTGCTTTTTAAATAAGATACAGCTCATTCCACTAAGGTTCTACTCATTGGTTGTTGGGGATGTATGTATCTTTTCCCACTATCAAATACTTGTCAAGCTCGAAAGCTGACCTCTAAAAAGCTTGACCAAACTTCCCCAAGTCCCTGAAAAATTTAAGTATAAAACCCAGTTAGGGAAGAGAGGAAACAATTGGGAGATCAGAAAGGACTGAGTGGGAGGTTAATAGATCAGTAGATATGGAGAAAGCACTCAACAGGCAGAGAGTTTTGCTTCATCATTTACGACCCTCTTCTTCTTCTTCTTCTTCTCATGAATCTGCTGCTACTCTCTTTGTAAGCTTAATCCTTTGCATTAGATTTTTTTCTTCTTGTTTTTGTTTCTCCTTTCATTTTAGAGAATGGGTTTGATTTCATTTCATCAGCCTTCAAATTGTGCGGCTGGGGATAGCGCTGCTTATCACCAGACGGCTGCCTTCGGGGACGATGTTGTGATTGTGGCGTAAGTTGTTTTACAGTATCCTTTTCTTCCCTACTCTAAATCTTTATTTTATAAATATTTGTTACTTACGCAGGGCATGCCGCACTGCAATTTGTAAGGCCAAACGTGGAGGCTTCAAGGATACACTTGCAGATGATTTACTTGCCCCTCTTTTGAAGGTTAGATGTTGCTTTTGGTTTTTGCATTGAGCTGTCGTTGCCTTGTTCCCTCCTATCTTTAACTTAATTCTCCATGGCATGCAGGCTTTGATAGATAGAACAAAGTTGGACCCAAGTGAAGTTTCTGATATAGTTGTGGGTACGGTTTTGGCACCCGGCTCACAAAGAGGAATCGAGTGTAGGATGGCTGCATTCTATGCTGGTTTCCCTGGTATGCCTCTTCTTTGATTTCATTTGTTAATTGCTACTGGCATGCTAGATATGGAGTCACCAAGGTGTTTACTTTACTATGTTAATAATAGAGATGTCAAATGAAAGGCATGCATTGACTTCTAAATTGTTGGTTTAATTTACATTTTACAGTCCCTTTTCATATACATATTGCTAAAATAATAACATTCGTCAACCAGATACGGTGCCTATTAGAACTGTCAACAGGCAATGTTCATCTGGCCTACAAGCAGTCGCAGATGTTGCTGCTTCCATAAAAGCAGGATTTTATGATATTGGTAAAGATACTATGCCTTATCTATGTATATGAATGCTGAGACAGAATTATTTGAATATGAATGGCATTCACCTAGTTGGCTTTGAATGAAGGCATTGGTGCTGGATTGGAGAGCATGACAACTGACAAAGTTGTTCCTGGGGTTCCCAAAGTTAACGCAAAGGTATTATGAACAAATAGTTTGTACTCACCATCTAGGATATCTTTTACATGGTAACATACAACTTATTTTCACAGGTACAGAGCTTTGCCCAAGCCCGGGATTGCCTTCTTCCCATGGGCATTACTTCTGAAAATGTTGCTGAACACTATGGTGTGACACGGCAAGAGCAAGACCAGGCTGCTGTGAGTTCTGTGCATTTACTTTTATATACTGATATAAGCTTAATTGTTATCAGTCTGAAACGCCTGCGATTTGTTAACGTAGGTTGAATCTCATCTACGTGCTGCTGCTGCAGCAGCCTCTGGTAAATTCAAAGATGAAATTGTCCCTGTACTTACCAAGGTAAGTTTTGTGTAGTAAATTATTCTGGTTTAGGATTGTTTTATGATGCTTGGTTAACTTGTTTTAACCTGCAAAGATTGTGGATCCCAAAACTGGGGAAGAGAAGGCAGCCACAATTATGGTAGATGATGGAATCCGCCCAAACACAAACATGGCAGATTTAGCAAAGTTGAAGCCTGCATTTAAAAAGGATGGAACCACCACTGCTGGTACATATAATCACAAAACTTGTGAAATTCTGAGAACAACAATATGCAGTTGTATGAAACTTGTGTTACAGCTTGCAACATTTTTTTTTTCTTAGGAAATGCAAGCCAAGTAAGTGATGGTGCAGGGGCAGTCCTCCTTATGAAGAGAAGTTTGGCTATGCAAAAAGGATTTCCAATCCTCGGTGTTTTCAGGTAATGAGAACTTATGGACCGATTACCGTAGGAGAATTTTAGGTAGGAGTGGATATATAAATTCACATTTGTAAGCTGATCACACTGCTTGTTTTTGCTCCTTTTTTTATAGGAGTTTTGCTGCTGTTGGTGTGGATCCTGCTGTGATGGGCATTGGCCCTGCTGTTGCTATACCGGCTGCTATAAAGTCTGCTGGTCTTGAGCTTGATGATATAGACTTGTTTGAAATAAATGAGGTGATGGGTTTCTTTAGTTGATTTTTGTTTTGAGGGTGCATCAAATTTAAGCCCTACTTTCTTTTTCTAATTATGCAATATGTATTTTGCCTCAGGCATTTGCATCCCAGTTTGTATACTCTTGCAAGAAATTGGGGCTTGATCGTGAAAAGGTCAATGTTAATGGAGGTGCAATAGCCCTTGGGCATCCTTTGGGTGCTACAGGTACTTGAAAAAAAAATAGCCCTGGTTATCCAACCTGGTTGCTGCATGGAAGTGGCACACAAGCCAATACACAGATAAACATGTATTACTGTATAAACATGTATTAAGTTTTGCTATACACTATTCTATGTATCAGGAGCTCGCTGTGTGGGAACTCTATTGAATGAGATGAAACGTCGTGGGAAGGACTGTCGCTTTGGAGTGATCTCAATGTGCATAGGTATCCTTATCCTTCTCTCCCTCCCTCTAACCGAGGATTGAACTGAAATGTTAAGCCTGGTTCATTTCCTTTCTTTATCCGAATCTCTTGTCATTGCAGGCAGTGGAATGGGGGCCGCTGCTGTTTTCGAAAGGGGGGACTGCGTTGATGAATTCTGCAATGCTCGAGCTGTCCAAAAAAACGACCTTCTCTCCAAGGATGCTCGATAGAGATGTTTGTTGGTATCTTAAATGTTTGCTTTATGTATTCAATAAAACTTTGGCATATTCCCAAGCAAAAGTTAGATAATCATGTCGATTTCAAGATCCTTGGAATGGCTTTATTCTTCTATACTAAATGTTCATGTTTGCTTATAAGAATAGATTATTCCTAAGAACGCAGAAGCTAGTGGATTACCAAAGCATTCAACTTGATCATATAGTTAAAATTGAATTAGAGATACGGACGTCGAATCATAGTTATGATTCGCCTAATCAAATCATTAACCATTACATTAATTGTGACCAATTCTGTCCTATAATGAAACCTGGGGAATATTACAGTGATTAAGGTCTAAATGATAAGAGGTTTCCTTCTATGCCAGAGTTCTCTCTGAAACTGAGAATTTGATAACATTGAAAGGGAAGAACCTAAAAACCAAAAGAGTTGACAGCCTCATTCTGGATCAGGTGAGCCTCCTGGGACCAGCTGCAATGTACAAAAAAGAATTATTATGAGAAATTTAGATAGTGGAATTCATTGCAATTCTTCTTGGGCGACATTTGGCTCCTATTGTTCAAACTGATACATTTGCCCCTAGTTGGCGATCTACAGTTCTACACTTCATGTGCTTAACCATATAATGCAATCCTCAATAAATATGCCAATCCTAAGTACAGTATGATCTTAAGAAGTGTATTAACTAGGTCACAAATCATTTAAACTTACAATGGCAATGTTATTTCCATTAAGCAAAATTTGATCAAGCTTCGTGATCCGTCTTCCCTCAGTAGTGATCTCGCTGTGATGCAACAGAAACGAAAAAGCAATCAAGACCAACACCAGTGATAAACATTCTCCAATTACTTACGTATACAAGCATGGGGAAAATCTGTTGCCAGGCCAATACAAGTCAATCAAAAGTGCACATCTTCTCATTATTGTCAAGCACATGAGTAAGAAAATCAAACACCTTATCACTCTCGAATGAAAAAGAAAACATCACATAGTAAAATAAATGTGAAAAAAAGTACAATCAAGCAATGAATATCAAATTGGAAGCAATGTAGTAAGCTAAGTGAGCAGACATCGAGCCCAAAAACATTGGCTACATAGATTGCTGGTTCTTGATATGCTCCGAGGATGCCAATGATACAAATTTATCAGAGATCAAAATGGTTTGCTGAAAAACCAAACTCTGACATAAGGCACCAATTTTGTGAAGATAACTAGTTCTAAATCACACCCTATCAGAACAAACTTTTAAGTCATCTCACTTTCTCCGGTTACCACCTTGCTACTGAGAAAGAATTCAAACATTGAACCAAAAGATGAAAAGCAAATCTTAAATTCATCGAAATATTCAGGGCAAACAAAAGTCATGGGACAAGCAGGGATACCATAAATTTGAAATTTGTTTAAATACATGCAACATGGCTAATACCCAGAAACCAAAACTCCAACTTGATCTCTTTCCCGTCACCTTCCTAACACGATTTTACATAAAACCCTAACACACACAAGGGAAATCAAAGCCTAGATATGATGTCTAATCTATATCTAAACATTCAAAGAGAGAAAGGGGAGAGATTTACTATTCGGTGACATCTTCAAGGACCATGTTAACGTAGACATCGAAGCCTCTGAGAGTACCCACGAGCTCCTTGTCACCTTTCATTATCACCCAAATTTTGGACCCTATGCACCTGTCTATCAACTCTGTAAACACAAAGCAAGCAAACCCAAATCAGAATTTAATCCAACTTTCTCGAGAAATTTAAGGGAAAGTGAAAGAAAAACTGTCACCTGATGGAAGAAGCTGTGAGGGATTGTTTGCCATTGCTTTGAGAGAGATGTTCACACAAAAGTAAAGCTCCCAATTGTTTGATTCAAGTTTTCTGTAATCGTAATGAAACGAGTTACTAATACCATCCGTATGTCAAACAGGCCCTGTCGACCCAATGGACTTCAAAATTTTCCCGATCCAGCACCTCCGGGCCAGCCAAGCACGGCCCTTTATCAACCGCTAATAACAGCATTGCACTGACGAAAAATATTTGTTACTTTTATGTCTATTTTAAAATTGTCTCCGGAAAACATTCAATCAAAAGTCAACTCATCCTGTCAAAAGCTTTATTCAACTCTTTTGAGACCTCCTAAATCGACAGCTCCTTGCTTTTTGGCCAAGGTTGCTTTAAGTAACTTATTTCTGTTGATAATATTATTATGGGATATTATTTTTTAGTAATTTGATTCTTAATCAATATTATGAGATATTATTATAGGATATATTATCTTTTAACAATTTGATTTCTAGTAACTACTACTGTATAGATATATATACTCTTGAGATCTATTAATAAAATTTAAAAGATTACCCTATTTTTGTCATGGCATATGAGTAAGGTTCTTTACACAATTTTTTTCTTTCATTATTCTAAATGGCTACCCGAGTTTTCTCCTCCTCCACCACCACCACCAAGGGAGGCCACACTTCCTGTTTTTACCATTGAGCAATGTCAGTCTCTTCTGGCAGTGTTCGATAATAAACAATCAACTTCCACTTGGTTGAATGGTAAGTCCAAGAATAATTGGATTATTGATATAGTGTTCAAATCATGTTACGAGTGATCTTATGTGTTTGACGAATGTGAGAGATGTTGTAGCATGTTCCGTAGGACTCCCTGATGGCCAAATAGTGGTGGCTACCCAAAAAGGAATGGTTATATTGACAAATAATAGTGGTGGCTACTCTTTGTGTGGACGTTTTGGAAGATACTTTTATTTTTATTATTTTGTTTTGTTAATAGTGAAATTTTTTAATTTTTAATTTTTAATTGTTATTTTTGTTTTATTTTTATTTTCTTTGTCTTTTTCAAATTTTATTTTTCCTCCCTTCTTTTTGGCTTTTGTTTCCTTTCATTGGGTTTCTTTCTTTTTGAATCGGTGGTGCGGTGGTTCGGCAGAGCTTCGTTTTTCTTTGTCATCGAATCGACATTAGGACGTTTCGATCATCAAAACAGGTGTGGGATTCGAATCTTGTCTACTTTTAATGTTGTGAATTATTATTCCAAAAATTTTTGTTTGTGTTCTTAACTGTCGATTTTGGGGTGTTAGTTGTTGAAAAGGGTTAGGGAATACGACATATCCCGATACCCTCCTGTCATTATGAAGGTTGGGGCTGTTGGGATGGTAGAAATAGCGTTTTCTGGCTTGTTCCGAGGTGGTTTCGTGGCCACTGGGTTTCCACACGGGCGTGTGCTAGCTCACATGGCCGTGTGCTTTTGGGAATTAGGGTTTCTGGGCCAATTTTGGTGCCACACGGCCTGGCCACATGGCCGTGTGGTGGACTTGGGGATTTTATCGTTTCTCACATGGTCGTGTCCCTCGGGAACACGGGCATGTGAGATTGGGTATTAGGGTTTCAGTGATTTTGTGCCACACGGTCGTGTGACTAATTTGGGGATTTAGGGATTTTACATGGGCGTGTGTTTTGGGAAACATGGCCGTGTCTAGTGGGCACATGGGCGTATGAGACCCTCACACAGCCGTGTCAGCCCTTTACTCGAATTTAGTGCAAATGGACAGAGAGTTACATGGTCTGTTCACACGGCTATGTCCCTGGTCCACACGGTCGTGTGCCTTCCTTCACACGGGCGTGTGCCTCAGTCACATAGTCGTGTGCCCCTTTCGCACGGGCATTTGACCTCCTACACGACCTAGGCTTTTCCCACAGGGGCATGTGGTCTTAAGACACTAAAATTTCAGTTTATGTATGTTTTGATTTGAACATGCATTTGTGTGTTTCAAACCCTTGGCTAAGCTTAAATAAGGGTAGTTAAGAATTCTGATCTAGGCTTTGGCCTGAGTGTATCTGTGTGACTGTTATGAGAAGTGTTTGAATCTGAATCTGTTCTATTAGGTGTGTGTGCACAGCTATCTGTCTGACTGTCTGATATTGGGTCTCTGTTTTGTGAGTTTGTATGCATACATACATCTGCATAAAATATTTTGGGATGGAATTGTGAAGAGTAAGGGAGACTAATTCTGATATGATTTGGCAGTTTAACTGCAAATTCACCGGTATAGCAGTTTACAGCATTGCACTGTACCGCATGTACGTTAGCTATACTACGTATATATATATATCTGATCTGGCAGTTCAAACTGCAATTTGACTGTACTAAGAATTTTCGCACTGTACTGTACAGCACGTACATTAGCCTTGTTACGTATTTTTATCTGATTTGGCAGTTTAACTGCATTCTGATAAGTCATTGTGGCCAGGCAACCCGAGATGACTCTATATGGTGTGTAGGGTTGGATGGGCCTACTTGGTCGTAATTGGTGTGTTGGTTGGATGAGCTTTAATAGCTCTTTTGGGTGTGATCGGGGGATGGAGAGGTGTGTTGGTTGGATGGGTGGGTTTTTATTTGATTGCATTTCATCCACATCTGACTGTGTGTGTGTTCTGACTGAGACTAGTTGTCTATAATCTGTTTGTCTGTTTAGCATTTGTACTGAGACTTTTGTGTGAATTTGGTGTGCTATGGTTGTTAAGTTCTGTTGGGACGTTAGTTTCAAGTGTGCTTTCTGACTTCGTGGGTAACTGGAAATCTGTTGTGCTATTGTTTTGAATTCTGTATCGCTGTTTTAGACTTGTACCGGACTTACACTGAGCTTGAATAGCTCACCCCCTCTTAGTGTTTCCTTTTCAGGTACCTTTTTTGAATTCTGACGCTGGACTCAGTGTGCGGAGGTCTCAGACAGTCTCGGTGGAAATAAATGATTATCAGTTTATATTTGGCTAAACTTTTTTTTTTGAACTGTAAGATTTTATAAAGCTGTGGTATAAATTCCGCTTTAATTTGATTTCGGTTTTAAGTTTTACCGAATTGTAATTCTATATACTGGGGTTTTTATTAACAATTAAATGTTTCAGTTTGACTTGAGAACTCGTTTTGCAAAATTTAACTACAGTTACTTCGGTGACCAATGTGACATCCGGGATTCGGTCTAAACTTCTAAGCCGGGTTGCGGGTGTTACAGATAAATTTGGCAACATTGATGCATTTTTGAGACTGTACAAAAAGAAATTCCTAAATGTTTTAACGCCACTTGATTACGGTTTTGAACCATAAATTGTTAAACGATTTAGTAAGATTACGGTGGTCAATGTAACCTTCGAGATCCGATCGAAACTTCTAGGTTGGGTTTTGGGGTGTTACAAATTGATTCGTGATTCAATTATTTTGTTAATTAAGTCCAATTGAGGAGATACATTATTTTAGGTATCAGAGTAAATGAGATATGATTATCTGAATTGACAATATATTTGGACATGACTCAAGTTGAATTTATCCTATATGAATTTATTCACTTGTGATGTTCATGGTGTGACTTACCTCATTTTTGAGTCAGTGACTAACAATATGTACCTAACTCATATACTTTGATATACTAAAAGCTTGTATTCCATTGGTATGTTGGATATGTGATTTATGTATGGCATGATTTCGCTTACAATAGTAAAATTCATAGCTCGAATAAAGAGTAAATAATATCCTCTCACTAGCATTATATGGATTATGAAAAATGAACATGACCATGTATTGTTCATCAAGGATAAATTATTGTTATTACTATTTGTTAGTAATAATCTTTTTCATGTTGGAAAATGCAATGGTAATCATATTGGGTAAACATATTTAACCCAAAGAGATTAAGTATATTACACTAATGACAAGGTCATTAGAAAAAAAAAACATAAATCTAAGTTGTTTTTGTAATGGTATATAATGAGAGATCAGTCAAGGTACTTTTGGATTGACTCCGTGGCTAAATAATGTTGTAACTAATAGATGAAGAGTCGAAACTTGATTACAAATTATTTAAACTCTAATTATATATGTTTCATCGATCCCTTCGTTAGCTCAATACAACTCTGTATGGAATGTAATTTTAAACTGTTATGATAAACGAATGAAAACGATGAATGAGAAATAGATTTCATGAATTACAATTCATAGTAAATTCATTTTCTCAATAGGAACAAAAAATGACTTAAAAATTAATTAATTTCTTTGGATTATTATTTACTTTAATGTAATTAAAGAATTGAGTTCAAAGTGAAAATTAAATTATTTACTCATCATAGTTTTACTAAATAGTTCAATTAAATTTATTTGGCTAAAGGGATATATAAGCCCCTGAACTTTCACAAAAAAATCAATTAAGCCCTTCCGCGAAAGACGCTCTCAATTAAGCCCTCAAACTCTCAAATTGCATCAGTTAAGCCTTTTGACCAATACTTTTCGCCTTTGATCATTATAGTGCTGGCATGGTCATTAATGGTGCTGACATGGCACTTCATGTCAACGATTGATAATGTGGCACTACCACTTTAGCTGTCACATTAGCAAAAAACTAAAAAAATTCAAAAATAAATTAAAAATAAAAAACTTAAAAGAATTTTTTTTTATTGGAATTGTCCAAATTCGTTCATTTTAGAACTTATTCTTAAAAAATTAAAAAATATTTTTTAAAATAATAAATTTGTAAAAACATTATTAAAATTTATAAAAAATACTAAATTAAATTAAAAAATTAAATATTAATAAAAGTCATTTAAAAGTTAAAGCCTGAATGAATATGAACCTATGGTTGTCCAAGTTCACATTGAACCTGAACACCATTATGTCCAGATTCAATGTTAACTCCATTTCCAATCTAATGCATAAGCAAAACGGTGGTACAAAATCAACATTATGTCTAGTCTAATGCATTGCCTTGATAATACATGCACTGTCACATGTCACATACAACTCTACCCTTAAATGAAGGTCCAATTTAGAGAAGTAACACCATATTGATCCAAGATAATGCTCAGGTGCTTAAAGCGAAGTATTATCCTCAATTAGATTCAGCTCAAAAAGTGTTACAAGAGGGGATGTGTTGGTGAGTTGGAAGGGGTGATAAAGTTTCAATTTTTAATCATGCTTGGTTACCGAGTTTGATTAATTATAAATTAAGCAAAGCAGTTCGAAACCTTGATGTTTCTATGGTTGCCAATCTAATTAATATTACTTCTAGCGAGTGGAAGAGAGATATTATTACTAGTACCTTTGCAGATGTTGATGTGGCCACGATATTTCGAATCCCGCTAAAATCAAGATTACAATATGGCGTATTTTAAAAAAATCATCCCTATGCTATCAAATATGCATAACAAAAGACTAGTTGCCAATATGATGTGTCCAAGATATGGGGAGGGTGCTGAAATTATGAATCATGTTTTTAGGAGTTGTCCTGTTACAAAGGAGCTATGGGGGTTAGTTGGTTTTCCTGGGATCCTATTAAATTCAATACAGGACATGTTCGAGTAGTTTACTTGGGTTTTCAACAACTGCTCAGTACTTCAACGCATATCATTCTATTGTGATCTGTGGGTCTTGTGGACTGCAAGAAACAAATTTATGCATGAACATTCTGCTAAATCGGCAGTTGACACATCAAGGTTCATCCAATGATACTGTAACATCCTAAAATTGGGGCTATTTGGGATTGAATGATTTTCATTGTGATTGAATTGCTAGGGTATTAATCGTGGAATAATACGGCTTAATTAGAGGTCTTGAGTAGGCTCGGTAAGTTGAAAATTTCATTTTTGAACTTTAAAGGCATGGAGCCTTAGCAAGTGGGGGTTATAAGAATAAATAGAGGATTTATTGACACAAGATAAGCCTTGGAAAAGTGGCAAAAGAGGGCCACTTAGGAGCTAGAAGTGACGCCACATTGAGCAAGGGAGAGCCTTGGTTCGAGTCATAAAATTCCCTTTTTGCTCTTTAATATGGACGACATAGGGGAGAGAGTTTTTCTCTCTTTAAATTCTTTTAAAGATAAAGGATAATAAGGATATTACCAGGATTAAATAGGATTATTATTTGATTATTATTATGGGATTAATTCAAGTTATTTTGAATTAAATTAAACAAGTGGCTTAGAGTGAACTGGGGAGATTAAGTGAATTTTGAACTCCTCAAGTGGAGTGGACGGCAAGTATAGGGAGTCTAGTGCCGAATTCCCTTAGTTCCTTCTCTTAATTTTCGGCTAGCCTCCATTAATCCCTATCTCATCTTTTATTTTCTTTCTCTCACACTTTTTGGCCGAATTCTCTATATCACCACCTTCAATCTATTTTCTTTCCCTTCTTTCTTAGAACCGAAACTCCACCTCCCTTCTTCTCCATTATTTTCTTTCCCCATTAGCCGAATCTACTCTCTGACTTGGGCCGAAAATTCCTTCTCTTATTAACTCTTCCTGGCCGAATATCAAAGCAAGGTGTTCTCCTCCATCTTTTTCTCCAATCGGTTGATAAGGTAAGTAATGGCCGAATGTCTATCTCCTCTTTTCCCCTCTTCTCTATCGACATCTAGGAAAGAAAGAGCCAATTTCGGGCATTTAATAGCAAGGGTGTTAATACTCTTTTGAAACTGATTTGTTATAGGCCTTCGAAAGTTGGAAGCAAGCAAGTGAGCCATCATCGGTTGTCAAATCGATTTTTGGTAAGGTGGTAAGGATCTTTGCTTAGTTAATATTAGATTAAGCCGAAGGCTAACAATAGTGATGATGGCCGATTGTAGGAAGTGGAGCAGAATCTTATATCAGGTGCTGAAGTGAGTACTCAAAGGGTAAAGGTAAGGATTCGGATTCGCAAGATGACCCTTCAGATTTATTTTGGTTTGGCCGAATAGGCCATAGTACTAACTCCCATGTTTGGCCGAATATAGGGACAAAGAAAAGCTTGTGTGGCCGATTTGTCTATTCGGGTTTAGGACTATCGTCGACATCAGGTGTGTACATACACACTTATGATTATCTAAATGTACTAAAACTGTTGTGTGTGCTAATCTGATCTATGTAGATTTGGATTTAATACCATGAATGGTATAAGCAAGAATCCGGGTAAGTCCCTGATTGATTATGTGATTTTATGATGCTTTTGGGAAGCATGATATGTGGTTTACGATTAATGATAAATTTGTTCTATATGATTGGACACATGATGCTATGAATATTGTGATTGTTTGATATGGGTTGATGAGAGGAGGGGGCAGTGATATTGTGTCGACGGACACCAGTGTTTTGGTAACACAAAGTGACTACGGTCACCAGAGGTTTGGTACCTCCAGAGGTTTGGTACCTCATCGCGTCTTGTCCCAGTGGCTTAGCACCACAGTGGGTTGGCCCCACATATTATAATAAGGGATTGACGCCAGTGATTTGGCATCACACGATAGGTTGGCCCCATCAATCGATTGTGTCTACGGACACCAGAGGTTTGGCACCTCCAGTGATTTGGCATCACATCTGTGACTATATGTCACCAGTGGTTTGGCACCACCAGTGGTTTGGTACCACACGGGGTAGACAAAGGCATTTGGTTGGCTAGGCTGGGTGCATGTTTTGGTACATGTTGGTTAATTATATGTTGTGTATGAAATTGCTTAAAAACGGGGGAAGGGTTACATACTGAGTCTTGGTGACTCACCTTCTCCTTTACTTTTTCAGGTGATACATAGATCGCGGATGTGGAGCCGGATGGACTCGAGGTGGCCATGCAATGGAATTTAAATTTAGTAGACTTTGAATTTCAGTTTATTTTATCCGGATTGTTAATTTTATTTTGATCAAATTGTATTAAGGCCTCCTAGTATTTTATTTTATGCTGAATATTTGTTTTAACTATTTATTTATAAATGAGTTCAAATGGGTTCTAAAAGAACTCGTAAAAAAAGTTTTTTTTTTAAGTGCCATCGGGTACATTTAAAGTATACCTGTTAACTTGGCTTAACAAATATTTTCAAACAACACTAAGTATGGTTTTAATAAGAGACTTGAAAATGGAAGCTTTTTGACAAAACTTAAAGCGGTTTTAAAATGGTTTTCAAAAGGTTTTCTCTGTAGCAAACCAAATTCGGTCGTAATGTTTGGGCCGGGTTTGGGGTGTTACAGATACATTAAAGAAATAGAAGGCGTCAAGGAAAAGGAGGTTACCAGGAAGGTGATCTATACAAAATGGAAGCCCCCTTCAGGAATATGCATCAAACTTAGGTCTCATTTGGTTTAGCTTTTAATGTCAGCGTGGTGCAGTTGGGGTAGATAATTGCTACCAACCTCACAGATATGCTGTTTGGTTCAGCATCACAGTTCAATCAAAATTGATTTCAACCACGCTGATATGTTGAAAAATGGTTAGAGATTTCGGCTTAGTTTGGATGGACGGTGTGTTTACCTCCGATGTGGTTAGAAACAACAGTGGTGGTGAGATTAGTTACTGTAGCAGTAAGATTGGATACTGTAGCAGCGAGATTAGAAATAATGGTGGAGTGTGTGTTTGGATTCAACGCAACTGTAGCGGTGATGTGAGAATAAAAATTGACTATTAGGACATCATATTAGAATTGATAGATAATAGAAGTTTTTTAAATTATTTTACTTTTATAAAATTATTAAAATATGTGAATTTATAAATTCATTTAATAAAATATTAAAATGTATCTTCCAATATTTTATTATAAATATTTTAATGAATTATATAATCAATTTAAATTATTTATTAGATAAATGATAATTATTTTTATTTTTTATTGTTAGATATTCTTTTATAACAAAGGTAAACTATAAAAATAGTCACTTTTGTTTGCTTCAGGTTACATTTTAGTCACTTATGTTTGAAATGTTACGTTTTAGTCACTTATGTTATTTTTTTCTTACGAAGTAATCACTCTTCCGTTAAGTTCCGTTATCTCCCTAACGGTAATCCTACGTGGCGGTCAAACTAGATTTTAAGTGCCAACTAGATTTTAAGTATATCTGTTAATACATACTTCATCCGGCTAAATTATGCATTTGATTTACTATTATAATTACGTTCTTCAACCAGGGGAAGGATGACTATCCTTTGTAATATACGTCAATGAAACTTTTTAATATCGTACAGTTGTTATTAATACTCAAATTTATAACAAGCCATATGGAATGTTCATCCTCACACTAATATATATAGATAAACTTAAATATATATCTTGTGGAGCAAACTTATAGAGTAAAATTTTCATAAATTATGCTCGAGGTATTCATGGCAAAGACAACCACATGTGAAATTAAAATTGATCACTTTCATTTTGCAGACCAAATTAGCAACCAGTTGAAGTAAAAAAAAATATATAAATATAGGATCAAAGTAATGCAGTGCCTATTTATTTCTTTCTCTCCTTTTTACAATGCCAATTGATTTTTTTAGCTAAATAATTTTTCTAGACAAAAGCTGCAACCGAAATTTGAAATTAATTACCAAATAATATGAGTAATTTCATGCTAGAAAAATCAGAATCTTTTGTCTCATAGTTAACAATTATTTTCACTCAATTGGCATTGTAAAAAGGAGAGAAAGAACTTTACAAATAATACAATTTTCACTCAAATGTATAATTTAGTCGGATGAAGTATGTCTTAACAGATATACTTAAAATCTAGTTGGACTGCCACGTAGGATTACCGTTAGGAAGATAATGGAACTTAACGAAAGAGTGATCACTTTGTAACAAAATAATAACATAAGTGACTAAAACGTAACATTTCAAAAATAAGTAACTAAAATGTAACCTAAGACAAACAAAAGTGACTTTTTGTAGTTTACCCTTATAACAATGATAAATATTATTTTCACAAATAGTAACATTATACTTGGATCAAATTTTGAAGTATCTAAACGGATGATTTTTAATAAAAAAAAATATAGTAACATAAGACATAATAAGTTTCATTATTACTAGAAATTAGGTTATGATACAAAATGTTTTTACAAATATGGATTCATTAAACTAGTTGCAATGGTTTCCCTTAACATCGCGATTTCAAGGTCACTTTCACTGTTAGAAGAACTCGATTCACCTCTATCAAAATGGCCTGAAGAGACTGGCATGTTGGGTATATTCTCAAATTGTCGAAAATCCTCATCATTTGACCAAGCATGTCTTCGAATGTAATTATGCAAAACCATTGTTGCAATAACTATTAAAACTTGCTTGTTGAATGAATAACTTGGAATATCTCTTAATATTGGCCATTTTTTTTTCCACACTTCAAATGTTTGTTCAATCACAGAGCGTAACGAAGAATGGGCATGATTAAAGATTTCTTTTTTCCCAGATACTCGATGATTATTGTAACGCCCCAAAATTTAAATTTTTGTTTTTGCGGATGTATGACACAAATCTGTATCTGCTTCAAAGGTTAAGTGTTCTAGGAGTGTGTGTGAGGCCCAAAGTTCAAGCCATGACTTGGACAAATTTTGGTATTTTTATGAATAAAGCTCTATCTCTGGTCAGTAGGCTTAAAGTTAAAAGTTGGTAAAAATATATCAGAATGGTCCTGCTGATCTGGTGGTTAAGGTGTGTGTTGGCGTGTGGGAGGTCTGGAGTTCAAGTCCCTGTGCGAGCAAGGGAATTATTTTTGTTGCTTGGTCGTGTGGCGTGGTGGAGTCCTAGTCAAATTGAAATTTCGAGTACTCTTTTCCACCTTTTTGACGTTCTCTCTCTTCTCCCCCTCTCTCAATTTTCAGTTTTCCTCTTTTTTCTAAATAATAAATCCTTGCTGCCGAATTTCCTTTGAATTTCCCTTCCGTTTACTTTGTCTTTCTTCATCTTTTCCTCTTTGTACAAGTGTGCAATTATGTTGTACGGTAAGTTTCCATTTTATTAAACTCGAATGTTACTCTAGATAAGGGATTAAGGGGTGTTTTGTTGACTGTTTAAGAGTCGATCGTGAGGTTAGAATTAACGTTCGTCGATTTGACTCGAAATGGTGATCGTTTGGTAAGTGTATAAGGTATGCGTTTTCTTGTGTTGTTTGGGCGAGTGGTTTTGGCTTTGAATTCGTTCTTAAATTTGTTGAACTCTTCGTTAATAAGGAATGGTTATTTTTACAGTAGCGAATCGTTTCGGTTGCTATCTCCCTCGTGTTGAGTAGTGGTGGAATTGTGCGAAGTTAGAAGGTAAGTGATGAACGGACAAGCTTAGACCTTTTGGTATGTGAATACGGTTTAATCCTAGTTTAAGACCGATTCTAAAGTTGGGATTTTCGATTATAGGTTTTTAGTGATCTCGGGATTGCGTAAGTAGTGAAAACGATACAGGTGTGTACCCGAAATGCAGAAAATAGGATTCGGCGAAAAGCCGAAATTGCTTGTTGTCGAGAAATAAGAGAAAATGATGCGAAAGGTTGTAGAGAAAGGAAATAAGGGTGTTATAAACTTGGAAATCAACATTTTGCACTAAAATAGTTTTGGATAGCAGCAGTAGTCTAATTTTGAAAAATCATCAAAAATAGTGGGAATTGAGTTAGAAGTTGAATAAAATATAAAATTAAATTTTATTGAGTCTAGTTTTTCATGGAAGAAACAGTGTAAGCAATGGAATTGTAAATCATGAGATATAATAAATTTTGTGAGACAACATCAGAATGATTTCGGGTTCCCCTGTACTGACTTAGAAAAATCATCAAAAATTGTAAAAAAATAATTAGGGGCTTAAATTTATATTTTTAAATCCTTAATAAGTCTATTTTCAAGAGAAATAAACCAAAACATCATGTAAATTATGTACTAAGAGATAAAAAATTTTAGTAAGGAAAGGATGAAGCTGTCAAACAGCAGAATAAGGATAACTTTAAAGATTTTACTGTACTTATTTGATAAATTATAAATTTTTAAAATTTTATGGTAGAAAGGTATTTGAGTCTAGTTTCAAAAACATCAAGTGGATCTTAATTTGGAATTTCGTAGCTAAAGATATAAATAATTTAGTGATAATGACTCAAGTAGGCAACTTTGAATGAACATATAAGTAAATAGTGAAAACATATATGAGTATTGATCTAGCATAGGTTACTTTAAAAATGGAACACACGGCTAAGGCCAATTTGGGTCGAGTGGGCCACACGGGCAGATCACATGGGCATGTGGGCCCATTTTTACTGAAATGTTTTTAAGGTTGCACGAGTCGCCCAAGTCAATCAGAACCTCTTCGTAGGGTCGATGAAGCGCTACTTAAACCCCTAAATGTGTGAAATTGACTGAATGATATTTGTACTGAGCATGTTAATATCTGAACTGAATATATGTACTGAAATTGCATAATAACATATCATCCATTGTATGTTGCATTGCATTGGGTTGGGGGTTGTTATTCGGAGGAAGTGTACTGAAAGGCTTTAAGCCTAATTTACTGGCAACTCAGCTGCAAACTACTGTTTTGTGCCACATTTGGTACTACTTGAAGTGTAGGGATGGGTCGGTTGATTATATCCCCACATGAAGTGTAGGGTTGGACGGAGATGGTGTGTAGAGGCTGGTTGGGTAGGATTTTACTACTTCATAACTGTTATTGCTACGATCATCGTGATGGGGGCTAAGACCCTACCGCATTTTTACATCAGATTGAGATGGGCTAAGGCCCAAACTGTCACTGATACTGAAAAGGGCTTAGGCTCAAGACTGTTCAACTATGCATTGTGAATACTAATTGTTTGTTTGTTTCTGCGAGATTACACACTGAGTTTACGTAAACTCACCCTTTTTGTTTAATGTGCATAGGTAATCCCTAAACTTAGACGAATTGGTGCGACGAAGGACTCAGCGGTGACCACAGTAATTTTTGGACTTTCTGGTTTTCAATTTACGAGTTATGATTTGTTTATTATTGATTATTTAGGTTGTAATTTAAGGACCCTCTGGGACTTTGGTTTTAAATTTGGGTTTTACTTATTTATTTTACTTTATGGATTTAAACCTGCTGGTCGTAGGAAATTCGGTTTTCAAAAAAAAAAAGTTAAAGTATTTTTTAAACGCATGATCATCTAGATTGATTTATTAAAGCTTCCACAACGAGGGATGTTTCAAAACAAATGTTTTAAATGAATAAAGACAACTTCCTAAGTTCTAACAAAGGTTTACTAAAGATAATAACATGGAATGTTTTCATCGTAACAACGAGGTTTCAAAAACACTATCGTGTGACATTGCCAGATACGGCCATAACGTCTAGGTCGGGTTTGTGGTGTTACAATTACCTCAACAAAAATCAGGTAAATGATATCGTTCCCCCTATATGGACCTAAAAAACCTGCCATTTTTGGATATCCAGAATCCACAAGATAATATTTTCCTACAAAAAAGTAAAACATAATATCAAGTTTAAAAATAAATTAAAATTTTTAATATTGTTTTTATGTAAAGATTAATTTAAAAATTAAAGTTCAACCTCGTGGAGGGTGTGAAAACTTTAACTCTTGTTTTCTAAGTGCTTGCAAAAAAAATTCTACTGTCATGTGCTGTTCCTTCCCAACCAGGAAATGCAAAAATAAAGCACATGTTGAAGTCACAAGCTGGCATAATATTTTGAGTTGGTTCACCTTTCCGTCAGATATAAGGTATATGACAAGAAGGCGAAATGCATGCTTTTATGTGTGTTCCATCTATGGCCCCAATACAATCCTTTAATATAAATACAAGTAATGAGATAAAAGTTAGAAATAACTTATTCTTCAAAAATATGAAGATTGTGTAAATTTTACCTTAAAGTGAGGCCAATATCTTGTATCGTGTCGAATATGGTTCGGTACTTCCTCAAATTGACCTTCAGTGGGTTTAATCGTGTCTATTCCTATTTGAGCAAATATATGCAACATATCAGTAAAAATTCGACTAATAGTTTCCCCAGATCGTTGAAATCGCTCTGTTGCATTTGAGTTTGATTCTATATTTCCAAGAACGTACAATGATAATGCTAACTTCTCCATCACCAATAGTTTCCAATGCTTTAAGCCATAATTTGTTTGCAAATCATGCAACAAGCTGTGAAATATATTTTTTGGCATCTTAAAACTATTCATGCAACGATCATCATGCCCATTTAATACTCCGTCCACCCACATTTGACATGTATAATTTGAATCCATACACGGTTGCATAGTGAAATAAGTTTCATGGTGTACCAATACACTGCTTAACACATATTCTTCCTCTTCATGATAATTGTTGTGCTCAACTTGTGTAACAATTGTGGCTATTCTTCGTTGAGCTTCTTCACTTAATTCAGGGGTATCATAATTCATATCAAAACTATTATACATATTGTTAAATTCATCCATAACCTGAAAAAGTAATCAAATGAAAATAAATTAATATTTGTGACATTCTATACAACACAGAAACTTGAATAAAAACATAGCATAAAAATACCAAACATAAAAAATATCATACATTAGTTTTACATATAAAAAAGTAGTATAATTATATTACAATAATAATTCTAAGGAGGTTATGGTGGAGGTGGTTGGTGGTATGGTTGGAAGGGAAATGAGGATGTTGCTACCAAGGATGAAAATGATGCAATTGAATTTTGTTTAGCATACTCACGTCGAAGCCACCAAACCCTAACATCTAGATCTAAGTTTAAAACATTTTGATGGCAAAATAGTACAGTTCATCTTTTTTTGGAATTTCATCTCCCAAATCATCCATTGCATTTGAAATGGTATATTGAGAGTGAGGAAAAATAATTTCATTCACTGACTTCCTTGGACTAGCCATACTCGCACACAATTTCTCAATCTAAGTAGTTAATGTATTTCTTGATGATTTTTTACTTGAACTTGATTTTTTTCCTTTACCGTGTACAACCCCAAGTGTTTGCTTTCTTCGATTAGAAGTTTTATAAGAAGGGTTTGATGGTATCTCATTAGGAAGAATACCTTCATTCTCATTACTATGTTCATCTGAATCACCAAATCCCTCATTAGGTGTATCATCTCCCATAGGAACCCCACTTGGAAGAACACTAGACGGAGGTGCCCATGCATTCTCTCCAGTGGCTATGATGCCACCAAACATTTGCCACATTAACTCATTCAATCGTGGTTCAATTCATTTCTTCTTAAATCCTTTAAATTTAGGATTTTCCTACATAACATGTTAAATGTTAAATGTTATAATAAGATTTTTATATTTGTAAATTATTAATTTTAATAAACTTTATGCATTAAAATAATGATAAAGTTAACACTAACCTGTATTTTTTCAGCCCACCATTCTTCAGTAGCATCAACCGTCTTTTTAGATGGACACCATCTTATACCTGTAGATTCCTTAAGCAACTCCCTCCATAACCTCCATTCTTTTTTTAATGTATCCCACTTATTTTTCAATTGAGGTTTTTTATTATTTTTTTGTGTTTTTGCTTGAAAAAGAGCAATGATATCTTCCCATCCTTTTGAGTTTAGATGAGTTGTCGGTTTATTACCAGCATTGACTTCATTCACGCAAAGTTCACAAAATATCAATGTCAGCTCATCATCCCAAATAGCTTTTGTTGCTAAGGTACTATCTCCCTCCACAAAATTTCGTGTCTTTACCATCTATTATTATTATTTTGATTTTAAATGTCAATCGACATAAAACCATACATATATAATTAGATATAATAATATAGTTTCATAAAAAATAAGAATAATACATAACAAATATTAAATACCATCTCGTTGTAAATTCCAACCAATTTATCATGAATGGGTAGCCAATTTCTCAACGGAAAATTATTTAGCTTTCTATCCTATCCTCCATTGAAAGTAATTAATCACTAATTGCATGATTTACAGTCTTCTTTCATGCTGTCCCTTAAATCAATTTTTTCTTTCTTTTTTTTTTTCTTGTGAAAAATTATTTAAAGCTTAATTAAATTAATCATTTTTATTTATATTTTCTGCATCTAATCCAAATCAAATAAAATGTTAATTCACATCATGATTATGAATTAAGAACACAGCTAAATGGAAAAAGAAAACACAATATATCAAAAACTGCTCTGTAGTAAAAAAACAAAGAATGACCCAACTTAAATACTTTTTTCTCGTACAAATACATGGATCTTTCCTTTTCTTTTTTTTTTTATAGCTCAAAATTATTTCAAAACTTTAACAACTAGAAACACTATATTCATATTTGGGTTAAGATTCATTCCACGATTTTATGGTTTGTTTCATCATTTCAATCTTGTATTAAGAAGAAGAGCACTACACTGCACTAAAAAATTCTTAAAAAATTCTCAACTACAAGCTAAATTTTTGCATTTATTGTAAAAGTGGAAACTACAACTCATAATCAATAATCCGATCTAAACTCAAAAAAATTAGAAACGAGATGAAAACATAACATGAACATGATACCATACTCAACACAAATATATCAAAACTAACCTTTAGGTAAAGAAAAAAGTAGCAGCCACAGCCAAGAACAAAGCAAAAAAGAGGAGAGAAACCAGCAATAATCATTGTTTTAGTTCTCAAATATGAAAAAAAATGGCGATTTTGTTCCCAAATCTGAAAACAAATAAGGTTTGGAAAGAAATTAGCTTAACTTTCAAGGATAAAATGGTAAAATAATAAATAAAAGTATGGGTATTTTTGTCTGTTAAAAATACCTATTGCCCCAGTGGGTTTAATTGCTGCTGAAGCGCTCCTTTGGTTTAGCTTTTAATGTTAGTGTGGTGCAGTTGGGGTAGATAATTGCTACCACCCTCACTAATATGCTGTTTGGTTCAGCATCATAGTTCAGTCAAAATTGATTTCAACCACGTTGATATGCTGAAAAGTGGCTGGAGATTTCGGCTTAGTTTGGATGGGCAGTGTGTTTACCTCCGGTGAGGTTAAAAACAGCGGTGGCGGTGAGATTAGTTACTGTAGCAGTGAGATTGGATACTGTATTAGTGAGCTTAAAAACAATGGTGGAATGTGTGTTTGGATTCAAATGCAGCTATAGCGGTGATGTGAGAATAAAAATTAACTATTAAGGACATCATATTAGAATTGATATATAATAGCAGTTGACACATCAGGGTTCATTCAATGATACATTAAAGAAATAGAAGGCTTCAAGGAAAAAGAGGTTACTAGGAAGGTGATCTATGCAAAATGGAAGCCCCATTTTGAATATGCATCAAACTTAGGGCTCATTTGGTTTAGCCTTTAATGTCAGTGTGGTGTACTTGGGGTAGATAATTGCTACCAACCTCACTGATATGTTGTTTGGTTAAACATCACAGTTCAGTCAAAATTGATTTCAACCACGCTGATATGCTGAAAAGTGGCTGGAGATTTCAGCAGCAATTAAACCCACAGCAGCAGTAGGTATTTTTAACAGACAAATATACCCATACTTTTATTTATTATTTTACCATTTTATCCTTGAAAGTTAAACTAATTTCTTTCCCAACCTTATTTGTTTTCAGATTTGGGAACAAAATAGCCATTTTGTTTTTCATATTTGAGAACTAAAACAATGATTATTGCTGGTTTCTCTCCTCTTTTTTGCTTTGTTCTTGGCTGTGGCTGCTACTTTTTTCTTTACCTAAAGGTTAGTTTTGATATATTTGTGTTGAGTTTGGTATCATGTTCATGTTATGTTTTCATCTCGTTTCTAATTTTTTTGAGTTTAGATCAGATTATTGATCAATTTGGGGTATCTACAAATATGAGTTGTAGTTTCCACTTCTATAATAAATGCAAAAATTTAGCTTGTAGTTGAGAATTTTTTAAGAATTTTTTAGTGCAGTGTAGTGCTCTTCTTCTTAATACAAGATTGAAATGATGAAACAAACCATAAAATCATGGAATGAATCTTAACCCAAATATAAATATAGTGTTTCTAGTTGTTAAAGTTTTGAAATAATTTTGAGCTATAAAAAAAAAAGAAAAGGAAAGATCCATGTATTTGTACGAGAAAAAAGTATTTAAGTTGGGTCATTCTTTGTTTTTTTTACTACAGAGCAGTTCTTGATATATTGTGTTTTTCTTTTTCCATTTAGCTGTGTTATTAATTCATAATCATGATGTGAATTAACATTTTATTTGATTTGGATTAGATGCAGAAAATATAAATAAAAATGATTAATTTAATTAAGCTTTAAATAATTTTTCACAAGAAAAAAAAAGAAAGAAAAAATTGATTTAAGGGACAGCATGAAAGAAGACTGTAAATCATGCAATTAGTGATTAATTATTTTCAATGGAGGATAAGATAGAAAGCTAAATAATTTTCCATTGAGAAATTGGCTACCCATTCATGATGAATTGGTTGGTATTTACAATGAGATGATATTTAATATTTGTTATGTATTATTTTTATTTTTTATGAAACTATATTATTATATCTAATTATATATGTATGGTTTTATGTCGATTGACATTTAAAATCAAAATAATAATAATAGATGGTAAAGACACGAAATTTTGTGGAGGGAGATAGTACCTTAGCAACAAAAGTTGTTTGGGATGATGAGCTGACATTGATATTTTGTGAACTTTGCGTGAATGAAGTCAATGCTGGTAATAAACCGACAACTCATCTAGACTCAAAAGGATGGGAAGATATCATTGCTCTTTTTCAAGCAAAAACACAAAAAGATTATAAAAAACCTCAATTGAAAAATAAGTGGGATACATTAAAAAAGGAATGGAGGTTATGGAGGGAGTTGCTTAAGGAATCTACAGGTATAAGATGGTGTCTATCTAAAAAGACGGTCGATGCTACTGAAGAATGGTGGGCTGAAAAAATACAGGTTAGTGTTAACTTTATCATTATTTTAATGCATAAAGTTTATTAAAATTAATAATTTACAAATATAAAAATCTTATTATAACATTTAACATTTAACATGTTATGTAGGAAAATCCTAATTTTAAAGGATTTAAGAAGAAATGAATTGAACCACGATTGAATGAGTTAATGTGGCAAATGTTTGGTGGCATTATAGCCACTGGAGAGAATGCATGGGCACCTCCGTCTAGTGTTCTTCCAAGTGGGGTTCCTATGGGAGATGATACACCTAATGAGGGATTTGGTGATTCAGATGAACATAGTAATGAGAATGAAGGTATTCTTCCTAATGAGGTACCATCAAACCCTTCTTATAAAACTTCTAATCGAAGAAAGCAAACACTTGGGGTTGTACACTGAAAGGAAAAAATCAAGTTCAAGTAAAAATCATCAAGAAATACATTAACTACTTAGATTGAGAAATTGTGTGCGAGTATGGCTAGTCCAAGGAAGTCAGTGAATGAAATTATTTTTCCTCACTCTCAATATACCATTTCAAATGCAATGGATGATTTGGGAGATGAAATTCCAAAAAAAGATGAACTGTACTATTTTGCCATCAAAATGTTTTGAACTTAGATCTAGATGTTAGGGTTTGGTGGCTTCGACGTGAGTATGCCAAACAAAATTCAATTGCATCATTTTCATCCTTGGTAGCAACATCCTCATTTCCCTTCCAACCATACCACCAACCACCTCCACCATAACCTCCTTAGAATTATTATTGTAATATAACTATACTACTTTTTTTATATGTAAAACTAATGTATGATATTTTTTATGTTTGGTATTTTTATGCTATGCTTTTATTCAAGTTTCTGTGTTGTATAGAATGTCACAAATATTAATTTATTTTCATTTGATTACATTTTCAGGTTATGGATGAATTTAACAATATGTATAATAGTTTTGATATGAATTATGATACCCCTGAATTAAGTGAAGAAGCTCAACGAAGAATAGCCACAATTGTTACACAAGTTGAGCACAACAATTATCATGAAGAGGAAGAATATGTGTTAAGCAGTGTATTGGTACACCATGAAACTTATTTCACTATGCAACCGTATATGGATTCAAATTATACATGTCAAATGTGGGTGGACGGAGTATTAAATGGGCATGATGATCGTTGCATGAATAGTTTTAGGATGCCAAAAAATATATTTCACAGCTTGTTGCATGATTTGCAAACAAATTATGGCTTAAAGCATTGGAAAGTATCAGCGATGGAGAAGTTAGCATTATCATTGTACCTTCTTGAAAATAGAGAATCAAATTCAAATGCAACAGAGCGATTTCAACGACCTGGGGAATCTGTTAGTCGAATTTTTACTGATATATTGCATATATTTGCTAGAATGGGAATAGACACGATTAAACCCGCTGAAGGTCAATTCGAGGAAGTATCGAACCATATTCAACATGATACAAGATATTTGCCTCACTTTAACGTAAAATTTACACAATCTTTATATTTTTAAAATATAAATTATTTCTAACTTTTATCTCATTACTTGTATTTATTTTAAAGCATTGTACTGGGGCCATAGATGGAACACACATAAAAGCATGCATTTTGCCTTCTTGTCAAATACCTTATATCAGACGGAAAGGTGAACCAACTCAAAATATTATGGCACTTTGTGACTTCCAACATGTGCTTTATTTTTGCATTTCCTGGTTGGGAAGGAACAGCACATGATAGTAGAATTTTTTTGCAAGCACTTAGAAAACAAGAGTTAAAGTTTCCACACCCTCCACCGGGTTGAACTTTAATTTTTTAATTAATCTTTACATAAAAAAAAATCTTAAAATTTTTAATTTATTTTTAAACTTGATATTATGTTTTACTTTTTTGTAGGAAAATATTATCTTGTGGATTCAGGATATCCACAAATGGTGGGCTTTCTATGTCTTATAGGGGGAACGATATCATTTACCTGATTTTCGTCGAGGTAATAATCGAGTATCTGGAAAAAAAGAAATCTTTAATCATGCCCATTCTTCGTTACGCTCTGTGATTGAACGAACATTTGGAGTGTGGAAAAAAATGGCCAATATTAAGAGATATTCCAAGTTATTCATTCAACAAACAAGTTTTAATAGTTATTGCAACAATGGTTTTGCATAATTACATTCGAAGAAATGCTTGGTCAAATGATGAGGATTTTTGACAATTTGAGAATATACCTGACATGCCAGTCTCTTCAGGCCATTTTGATAGAGGTGAATCGAGTTCTTCTAATAGTGAAAGTGACCTTGAAACCGCGATGTTAAGGGAAATCATTGCAACTAGTTTAATGAATCCATATTTGTAACAATCCAATTTAGACCCTAGTCGGAATAGTAGTTTCGGGACCACAAATCCGAGTTAGAAAAATATTTTAACATTATTTTTTGTGCCTATGATACATGATTAAGCATGCGTGAAAGTTTTGTGAATTAATTTGTCTGTTTGTGTGTTTAATTTGAGAAAAAGATTAAATCGCATAAATGGTAAAAGTGACCTTCTATTTGATTGAGTGACCTAATTGATGTGTCTTCTTATATAAGAGGATTTATGTTGCAATTTAGCCATAAGTGAGAGTGATGGACGGCATTATGTGTATTTTATATAGTTTATTATATTAATTATAATGGTTAAATAATAAATAACATATTATATGATATTACAATAAAAAAACAAATGAGATGAAAAGTGGATGTTCATCTTTTTGTTATGACCGGATATTAAAGAGAAAGAAAGAAAGAAAACCATTTTAGGTTTCGGCTACTATCAAGCAAGATTAAGGTATGTTTTGTGTTCGGTTTTTGATAATTTCTACGTTTTTGTAATCGTTGCTTTGTATACTTCAAAACCCATGCTTCAATTTTGTGAACTGATGAAAGTTTTGAAATGTGTCATTGATGAACACATGAGTTTTGTGATGTTTGATGGTGAAAAATGAAATATATGTGTTAGATTAACATGTTTTATCTTTGGATTTTTAGTGAATTTGAGTATTTTGGACTTAATTGTGAAAATAATATTTTGAAGGACTAAATTGTGAAATAAATGAAAAATATGGGTTTCTAGGGACCTATAGAGAATTCGGCTAAGCATGGGTACAAGCAAATTATGTGTATTTTGTGATTTTGTAAAATAGGGACTAAAATGTCAAAATGTGAAAATATGAGGGCTAATTTGTAAATTGCCCTAAATATGTGTTTTTGGATTGAATTGAATGATTTAGTGAATAAATGAGTTAAATTTGAATATGTATAGATCAAGAACCGAAGAAAATGAATTTAGATCGCGGAAAGTCGAAATTGATTGAATAGCCGAGTTCGTTTCCTTTTATCCGAATCCGAGGTAAGTCAATATACAAATAAACGTAGTACATTGATATATGTATGTTCATATAAAAATTCATAATGATGAATGTGTACGAGATGATGAGTACTTGAAATCCGAGATAGTATCGACTTGGTGTCAACATCCGAAAAAGTCCCGTATGAACCTAGGAATAAATAGGATTACATATGTTATGACATAGGTTTTCGATATATGATATCATGTAAGACCACGTCTGGGACATTGACATTGATTTGAGCGTAAGACCACGTCTAGGATGTTGGCATCGATATGAGATTTACGTGTAAGACCATGTCTGAGACATTGGCATCGTATTAATTCGTGTAAGACCCTGTCTGGGACAGTGGCATCGATATTTGGTTACATGTAAGACCTCGTCTGGGACGTTGGCATTGTTCGACTATTTCGAGCATTCTGAGTATCCTATTTGATTCTGAACGGTTCAACGGGCAAGTCCGAGAAAGGAATGATTATGTGAGTTGTATATCTGTTTCAGGTACGTTGATGTATATGCTTTGAATATGCATGAAAGGTGAGTAAATACGTACATAGATGCAATGAGCTAAAATACAATATATGAATAAATGTGATAAGAGCAAATAAGATAGATAGAGATATGATGGTTGATAAGCAATGGCTAAATAATGAGCCAATGAAGAATTATGAATTTGCTATTGATATATGTTAATGACTCATGTATTGATATGATAATGTGAATTACATGTTAAGTTTATTTGTATATGGCTTACTAAGCTTTTGGAAAGCTTACTTTGTGTGTGTTTACTCTGTTTTACAGATCGTCAAAGCTACGAAAGGCTCGAGAATCGTCGAGGATCATCACCACACTATCAATCTCTATTTTAGTACTTTTGATTGTGTATATAGCTAAATATGGCATGTATAGGCTAGTTGTTTTGGGATGTTTTTATATATGTACATGGCCATGTGATATGGCTAGATATATGGTTGTGTTATGAATGACTAATCATGTCTTATGATGCTTAGTTTTGGTATGGTTTGATGGCTAATGAAATGGTCATAATAATGGTATCCTTATTGATACCAAGTTAGCATATTATTAATGATAAGTTTGTGAATGGATCATGTTTGGAAATGTTTGTGAATAAGTTGAGCTAAATGTTGCTTATAAGGTATGCTTGAGATGCTTTTGAATGCTTGGAAAAGTTGGTTATTTTGGCATGAATTGAATTGGTATGTTGCTTGTAGGGATAACCCAATGTGTGGGTGGAATTTTGGCCTTGAAAATGGCCTATAATTGCCCACACGGTTGAGCACACGGGCATGTGACTCGACCGTGCCCCTTGTGGTTGAAATTCAAAAAAAGTCAGACTCAACCATGGGCAAGACACACGGGCGTGTGACTGGCCGTGTGGTGCAAGTCAGTAGTGACCACGGGTGAGGCATACGGGCGTGTCCACAGCCGTGTAGACAAGTCAGTATGTACGCCCTGTTTTGACATAACTTAGATACACGGGCGTGTCTAAGGCCGTGTGAGGCACACGGCCTGCCCACACGAGCGTGTGACCTCTGTAACTTTGAAAAATTTTTAAATTTTCGAGAATTTCTGTATGTGTTCGGTTTAGTCCCGACCCTATTCTAAAGCATGTTTAAGGTCTCGAAGACCTATTTAAGGGTCACTTTGATGTAATTTGTCGAATTATGTTTTGAAATGTCTGTAAAAGTTTTCGATTGTCCGGTAATGCCACTTAACCCTAGACCGGCGACGGTTACGGGTGTTACAATATTTGTAAAAACATTTTGTATCATAACCTAATTTCTAGTAATAATGAAACTTGTTATATCTTATGTTACTATATTTTTTTATTAAAAATAATCCGTTTAGATACTTCAAAATTTGATCCAAATATAATATAACTATTTGTGAAAAAAATATTTATCATTATTATAAGGGTAAACTACAAAAATAGTCACTTTTATTTGCTTCAGGTTACATTTTAGTCAATCATGTTTGAATATTACGTTTTAGTCATTTATGTTATTATTTTGTTACAATATCACTCTTCCATTAAGTTCTATTATCTTCCTAACGGTAATCCTACGTGGCAGTCCAACTAGATTTTTAGTATATCTGTTAATACATACTTCATGTATATGCTAAATTATGCATTTGAGTGAAAATTGTCTTATTTGTAAAGTTCTTTCTCTCCTTTTTACAATGTCAATTGAGTGAAAATAATTGTTAACTACGAGACAAAAGATTCTAATTTTTCTAGCATGAAATTACTCATATTATTTGGTACTTAATTTCAAATTTGTCTAGAAAAATTATTTAGCTAGAAAAATCAATTGGCATTGTAAAAAGGAGAGAAAGAAATAAACAGGCACTACATTACTTTGATCCTGTATTTATACATTTTTTTTTTACTTCAACTGGTTGCTGATTTGATCTACAAAATGAAAGTAATCAATTTTAATTTCACATGTGGTTGTCTTTACCATGAATATCTCGCGCATAATTTATGAAAATTTTACTCTATAAGTTTGCTCCACAAGATATATATTTTAGTTTATCTATATATATTAGTGTGAGGATGAACATTCCATATGGCTTGTTATAAACCCGAGTATTAATAATAACTGTACGATATTAAAAAGTTTCATTGAGGTATACTACAAAGGATAGTCATCCCTCCCCTGATTGAAGAACGTAATTATAATAGTAAATCAAATGCATAATTTAGCGGATGAAGTATATTTTAACAGATATATTTAAAATCTAGTTGGCACTTAAAATCTAGTTAGACTGTCACGTAGGATTACGTTAGGGAGATAACAAAACTTAACGAAAGCGTGATCACTTCGTAACAAAAAAAAAAAATAACATAAGTGACTAAAACGTAAAATTTCAAACATAAGTAACTAAAATATAACCTGAGGCAAATAAAAGTGACTATTTTTGTAGTTTACGCTTGTTATAAAAGAATATTTAACTATAAAAAATTAAAAATAATTATCATTTTATCTAATAAATAATTTAAATTGATTATATAATTCATTAAAATATTTATAATAAAAGATTGGAAGATATATTTTAATATTTTATTAAATGAATTTATAAATTCACATATTTTAATAATTTTTATAAAAATAAAATAATTTAAAAAACTTCTTTTATATACCAATTTTAATCTGATATTTTTAATACTCATTTTTTATTCTCAAATCACTGCTACAGCTGAGTTTGAATCAAAACACGCAGTCCACTATTGTTTCTAATCTCACCGCTATAATAATTAATCTCGCCGCTACCGCTATTTTTAACCTCTCCAAACATAAAGACGCAGCACATATTTTTTCAAATCTGGGACGGGGATTGTAGCCGGAAATGCGCAAGGGCAGGTGATTCACGTTCAATACTCCACTCAAACGTGGGCTCAGCATTTGTAGCAGAAGCCCTCGCATGTTCATGGGCAGTTAAAACGGGGTTAGAGTTGGGGGTTACAGAGGCAATTATCGAAGGCGATTCTCTAACGATTATCAAGAAATGCAATAATATGTCCCAAGATAAGTCTGAAATACGAGCTCACATCCAGAATATACAGTATCTAAGTAGCAGATTTCTCTCCATACTGTTTAAACATGCAAATCGTGAAGCTAATCAACTCGCATACAGATTAACAGTTGAAAGTTAGAGAAATGGAGAGGAGTTTTACCTGGAAGGAGCGGTCCCGGGCTTCGCAAGAACGATGGAGGACGAGTGGATTCGTGAACCAGATTGAAGGAATAATGGGGAAGTGCCTTGATCCCTAAGTAGCAGAAATGAGAAAAATCATTTCTGTGAAAATGCAAATATGGAAGGGATGGGGAAGAGGAAAGTGTGCAATGATGACTATAGATGGGAGGGGTAGGATTCCCGAGGAACGGGCCGACTTTTGTTTAATTTTTAAATTCTATTTTATTTTCTTTTAATGTTTTAATTATTTTGCTCCTAGTGGATTTTGATGTATACTTCAGTTTCAAGTTTTTAAAGTCCAATCCTTTATTGTTAAAGAAGAGAGAAAGAAATACACTAAACAAATTTTATAACATAAATTCAACGCTTAATTTTTAATAATTAAATTTTTAATACTTATTTTTTTAATTTATCAAATAATATCTTATTATTAATAAGGTTACATTTTAGTTTGCGCCAAATTCTTGATAAAATCACATAAAAAATTGCTAACAAAAATAATATTGAATACACAACTAATTGTACAAGGAAGTTGCAAGAACTTGTTTGCACCCATATATACATATATATATATTCCAATTCAAATAGCAATATTAAAATTATTACATTTGAAATAATATTAAATTTTGGTATTAAAATATTAATATTTATAATATTTTAAAAAATATATAACTTTTCAACAAAACAATTAAAGTAATTTATATTGAATTATCCAATCATTTTTATGAAGAATATTTCTATATTTAACTCTCTTTATAATAATAGTACTTGCTTACCAAAATTTTGTTAGAAAAAGATACTATTTTACGCCTATAACAATATTTTGTGTAATATATTATTAATTTTAAGCAATGAGATTTAGATGATATATTTAATAAAATTTAAAATGTAATTTCATTTATTAATATTATTTTAATTCTCAAAAATATTTTTTATTAATAAAATGTCATTAATGTATATTTTTGTAAAAAAATATTTTATTGAAATAACGTTTTAATTAAATTTTATTATTTTTGAAATAAAATAAATTTTACTAAAATTTGAGAAAATAAACTATTATAGAAGTATCATCCTCTAAGTAGCCTAATGGAGGTATTGTACCCAGGGTGTCTATGCTCGATTTTAGTCCCGATTTTTTGTCTCCCTGCTACGGATAAAGGCCGAACAAGTTCATGGAGTTTCGATTGAAGCACCTAGGTTCATCAATGAAATGTTTTATCACTAGTGTTCTTACCTTCTAAAACCCTTTAAAGGCTTGGGTTCAAACCTCATCAAGGCCAAAATGATAAAATATTTCTTTGGTAGACCTTCCCCATAAACTCCTTTAGGCTTTCCTCGAAATTGGGCTAAAACTGAATATAGACACCTAGGGAAGAATGCTAATTGTTCAAGGTTTAGATTGACTACTCAAAAGACGACACTTCAAAAACTTCTTTCAATAAGAGAGTTGAGTCCCTCTAATAATAGCAAACTATATTTTTGAATAAGCAATTTTTTAAGCGAATCCATACTATTATGCTTTTTTTGTAAGTCTTAAAAATAATATGACTAAATTACCAATAAATGCTACTTTTTTAAAAAATTTACCATATTAGGCCATTTTTTTTTGGAAGAACTACAAGAATAGGCCGATTTACAGAAGGTGAAATTCAGAAAAACGTCCAAGTGGAAGCGTTTTCAAGTAATTTGCAGAAAAAAAACACTTCCAGCTGGAAGCACTTTCTATCACATCAGCACTAAAAGTGGCAACACTAATGTTTTTTGTTTTGTTTTTTATTTTATTTTCTAGTGCCACCTAGTAATGTGGAAATGAAACTTACAAAATAGGTCTTTATATAGATCCCAAGTCTCATTTCCCTTGTTTTCTTAATCGATGTGGGATGTTGGATATGGGTATATATAGACTCATAATCCATTTGCAGCTTGTTCCTATATAATGTAGAATTACTTACTCTTTCAACTAACAATATAATATTAAAGGCTATACTTAATTTTTAATTTAGATTAAAGGCTATACTTTATTTTTAAAAATTAAAGACAAAATTTCGTATAACATTAAACTCTAACAAAATAAAACATTATAAACTATTATACAAATATTATCGTTAAAAGAAAAAGTCCAATAAAAAAAAAGAATCTAGAAGCATTTTCTTTTTTAAATTTCAACTAAAAACGCTTTCGTAAAATCAGCCTATTCCAAAAAATGGTCTAATCTGATAAATTTTAAAAAAAATTCGGCATTTATTAGTAATTTAGTCCAATAATAATTAATTTTTAATTATACAAAAATAGTTAAATTTCAATTGGGAGCGTATGTATACTACTACATATTTATGTAAGATTTAAAATTTATGATGAAAAAAAAGGAAGTAAAGGTTATATGTAATAAAATAATTAATTAAATAAAAGAACACTTAAAGTAAATAGAGAATTTTCTCGTCTCCTCTTTTAATTTATAAAATAGCTATATATAAGTCATTGACATTCAATACAACATAAATGAATGAAATTTATTTAACAGCTTCATTAACTCATACATTAAGTATCTTTAATAATAAATGGGGGTTTTAATTCATTACTTTCATAAATGTTTAAAGGTTATAGACATCCATTGTAACAGCCTAATTTGGGGGCTAGTCGGAACAGTGGTATCGGAACCACAAATCCGAGGTTGAAGAAAATTATTTTTATATTATTTTATGTGTTATAGCATGATTACAAGAGTGCATAAAAATTTTGGTGTTTTAATTGCGAAAAAGAACTAAATCGCATAAAGTGCGAAAGTTCTATTTTACAAGCTAAAGGTGTCTAATAGCTATAGAATATTAATTGGAGGTCTTTAAAGTGCAATTAACCCCTTGAGTAATGGTTGACCGACCATAGGGGACAAAAAGATGTCAAAATTGGTCAAGTTGGTGAATTAGGTATAAATTGTCTAGAAATAAAATAAAATAAAGAAAAGAAAGATATCATCTTTTCTCTCCATCTTCTCCACCGAAAATACCAAAAAATAGGGGTTTGAGAACTCAAAAATTTCAGCCAAGCTTCTCTCCTTGCAAGTAAGTGATTTTGGTGTCCTTTCTTAATAATTTTTGTACTTTTGGGACCTTATGGCATGATCTAGCTAATGAGGGGACTATTTTGCAAAATGGTTAAGAGTCTAGGGTTTTGTCATGTGAGAAATTATGTTGTTTGCTGAAATTTTATGGAAGAAAATGAGTCTTAGTTGTTAAATAAACAACTTTTGTGAAAGGTTTTTCTATGAAAACACCTAAAAGGACCTTTTTGTAAAGGTTGTAAATAGGTGGTAAATGTGTGAAATAATTGATATTGTGTGTGATAACCAATTTTGGCCCGGGCCCGTCAGAAACAACCGAGGCCCATCAAATAATAAAGTCCGAGTAATAAAACAAAAACAATAATAAAAAGGGGCCCAATAAAAAAACAGTCCAATGTCCATTTACAAAAAAGACCCTGAGCCCAACAACCCGAATGGCCCACTTTACAAGCCTAAATTCTAAAAACCCTAACCCAAAGATCTAGCCCACAAATTAAACACCATCAGCCAAGCAAACCCTAGCGCCGCAACCCACGTGTGCCACCTCGGCCATTAGTCTCTGTTCTCAACGCCCACGCGTCCCAACGGTCGCAGCCCCCATGATCGCACCACGCTCACCACTGTCGCGCCTCGACCAAACGCTCGCGCACGCTTCTGCCTCGCCCATACCTTGCGACAGACAGAGAAACAGAGGCAACAAACAGCAAAAAAGCATGGAATAAATAGTAGTATACTAAAAAGGTTGTATTTTTTTTCGACTATAAGGATTTGGAAAATCAATGAAACGGGGGCTTTTTTTGGCTCGAGGGGATTAGCAGAAAACAAAAAAAAACATTCGAAACAGCTCCCTCTCTCTTTTTGCGCATTCATAAATCAAAAAGAATCAAGAAAAGAACTAAAAAGGAGCTCTTGTAATCTTACCCCTTTTTCGAATATCAGCAATCAAAAGAGAAAAAGGTTGACTTCATTTTCATTTTTTGTTATTTACTGTATTTTATTTCTATTTATTTTTTATCTTAAAAAATACTAAATCAAAGAACCAAAAAGGAAAAAAAAGAGGAGTAATACGAAGAGTTTTACCTTCGAAAGATCCTGCTCGTTCCCTCCGTCGCAATCGGAGCCGGATGACGGGGTGGTCGACGGAATCGAACTGTCGCGGATTATTTCTCGCCGAGTTGCAGTGACGATTCAGTGCTTAATGGAGGGGTTTTCTTTCGTTTGCGGCGGAGAACCATGAGAAGAAAAGGGGAGGCTAGGGTTTGGTTTGGAGAAAAGGGGAGGTTTTCGTTTATCTGAAACAGGGAAAATGAATGGAAAAAATATTTTTTGGGTTTTATAATAAACGAAATGGCGCCGTTTAGGGAAGGCGGGGGATCCCCGCGTCGACCCGATTTGTGACCCGGATCCGCGCCTTTCCACCTTTAATGGAATATTTATGAAATTAGTCCCTCACTCCCTGTTTCCTTCGCAATTTAGTTCGTTTAAGCGCAACGATCGTGCGACTAGGGGCTATTTGCTAGTTTAGTCCCCAATCATTTGCGCGCATCACTCTTTAGCCTTTTTCGTGTTCTTTTTAATTTATTACTCTCATCTCCCCAATTTTGTTACAATTTCAATATTGTCCTTTAATTATTTTATCAGACAATTTGATTACTGTTGTTTTTTTATTATCCTTTTTAAAAATTAATATTATATATTTTTCGTTCTAGATATTGTTTCTCCGTGTGGTTTTCACTTAATTTTTATATATTATATATAATTCATATTGAACTATTTTTACGAACGAGTGTTTAATCTTATATATGTGCGTATTCTCTCCTAAATATATGTACATACGTATTCTATTCTAAATATGTATATATAAACACATGATTATCATTTAAAAAACCTTGGTTTAAACTTTATTTATTTCAAATACCCGTATACATTACTACATATATGTAATTGGTATTGAGGTTATTTTAATTTTTTAATCATATCTTTGTTTGTTTTATGGCTTTCATCAATTGTGAATTACCATATCATTTATACTCGCTGTATTGTCTGCATTAAGTTCATTTTAAGATTTCGCGTACATAAAATTTTTAAGATAAGGTAACGTTTGTATGTTTGGGAGTATGGAAGATTATGCCCTAACGTACTGGGTGTAATTTTCTGTTCAACCGGATAGCCAAATGTCCTTTTTTTAATTAAGTATTTTGAAGATCAAAGATGATCTCGGTATTGAAGTATAAAGGTGTTATGCCCTAACGTACTGGATGTGATACTTTTATTCTTTCGAAACGAGCTAATCTTGAAGTTCAAAGATTTAAAATAAATTAACTTTCTTTAAGTAAACTCGTATTTTATAGCATGTTGTTAATACGATCCTTGATTTATATATTTCATGATTGATGTTTATGCATTCTATCACCGTTACACCTCACATTCTAACATGCTCTAGTTTAGCAAATGTTTTATTTTATCTGAATGCATTTTAAGCTTAAAATAAGATATTGTTCTTTCGAAATAAGGCAATGTTTGTGCGTTTGGAAAGTCAGGAAAGGATGCCCTAACGTACTGGGTGTCAATTTTCTGTCCAACCCGACAATCAAACACCCTTCTTTAATTGCATGTCTTGAATATCAAGGATGATCTTAGTGTCGGGGTATAAAGGTGTCATGTCCTAACGTACTGGATGTGATATTTTTTTATTTACTTCAAAACGAGTTAATCTTGAAATTCAAATTCAACATCGATTTCTTTTCCTTAGAAAATTCATAACCTTTCCAAATTTTCAACACAAAAGACGTTAATTAATCAATTTGGTACCAATTTTGGGCGTGACGAAGGTGCTAACCCTTCCTCGTACGTAATCGACTTCCAAACCCGTTTTCAAATTTTCGTAGGCCAAAAAAAAATTGTTTTAGTAAATCGAAATGTTTTATTAAAACAAAGGTGATCCGATCACACCTAATAAAGATCGGTGGCGACTCCTATTCTTCGTTTTCAAAACCTAAGTCGATTCCAATTTTTTCAAAAAATGGTTACGACATTGTGAGATGTTATAAGAGTAATAAATGTTTATCTAGGCTTGTTAAAGGAGGAAATTTGATTAGAATCGATTTACGAGCCTATGGGCAAAATCGTAATTTTTGTTAAAGTCTAAGGGATGGTAATTTTACCAAAGTATGATTTTGAAATGTATTGATTTATGTGGTAATTAAATGAGCTAATTTGTTATTATAGATCAAGAAGAACGAGCAATTAATCTTGACCGAAGAAAAGGCAAGGTATCAGACTAGATTGGCAAATTGGCCTATTTTAAAATCGAGGTAAGTTTGTTTGTAATAGATTCAACATCATGTTATCAATCTTTAAAATGTTTGATATTTGTGAAGATGTATATTATTTTTGTGAAATCGAGTAATGATGTTCAACGAGAAAATGATAAAAATTTATGATGTTGAAGTCTCGGTTGGACCTTAAGAAGGGAGAGGATATCATCATAAAGATATGAGATTGGTAAGGTCCCGTCTAAGACCATGTCTGAGACATAGCCTCGGCACTGAATTGAGAACCCGTATAAGACCATATGTGGGATATGGCATCGGTATCGCATATGAAAACTGTATAAGACCATATCTGGGATATGGCATCGGTATCGCATATCAAAATCGTATAAGACCATATCTGGAATATGACATCAATATCAATATGAGATCCCGTGTAAGACCATATCTGGGATACGGCATCGGCATCGAGATGTGACCCCATGTAAGACCATATCCGGGATATGGCATTGGCGTCATAATTATGTGTATAATGATGTTGTGTATCCTTGAGTATCCCAAGTGATTAAAAGGGATAAATAGTTAAGCTTATAATAGAGATGAGATTAGTGCTAAATCTATGTAATGAAGTGATACAGGTACATGTGAGTAATTCACGAGAAAAGTTTACGGTATGTGACATGACATGTAATTGGTAAGAGTAAGCATAAGTAAGTTATGGCAAAGTACTTGAGACCTTGTGTTTTTATTCAATGCAATGGATGGATGACAATATGAGCCTTTATGTTGTTATTTATTTCATGCAAACTTACTAAGCTTCATGCTTACCCCTCTCATCTTCCTTTTCCTTGTAGTATCGCCAAGCTAACTCGGGGATCATGGGACGTCGGAGTTTGGAATCACACTATCAACTTCTCTTGGTATAGCATAGTTTGATAAATTTTGTATATGGCATGTATAGGAACTTAGTTATTTTGTGTTATGTCATATTTATTAGCCAATGTGTGGCTACTAATGTCATTAAATTCATTTTGTAAATGGTCATTGGAAATTGACCAATACTTGACAAGTTTATATATTCAATGATGAAGTTCATGAAGTGCATGCTTGTGTGGATATCTTAATTTTGGAATTCTTAGAAGTGCCTTATGGTCATGATGTATGTTGAATTGAATTGGTAAAAGTGTGGTTGTTTTACGGGGTGGCAATTGGCTTGGTGATAGCCTTACAATTGTCTATACGGGTAGACACACGGGCGTGTGTCTAGGCAGTGTATGACACACGATCAGCTCATGGGCGTATTGATAGGCCGTGTGTACCCCTGCATACTAAGTTGGCAAGTTAGTATGCCTAGTAGTAACCACATGGGTCAAGACACGGCCGTGTGTCTCAACCGTGTAGGAAACACGGCCTAAGATGCGGGTATGTGCCCAGGCCTTGTGAAGTCTGCACCTGACATTAGGAATTTAATTCGACACACGGTCTAAAGACACGTGCATGTGCCTTGGCCGTGTGACCTTACTAAGATGATGACGTTATAAACAGAATGTCAAGGTTTTCACACACGGGTGAAGACACGGGCGTGTCATGGTCGAGTGAGGGACATGGGCTATGGACACGGGCGTGCGTCAGGTCGTGTGAAAACCCCTGTAGGTTTAAAATGAGAAATAAATCAACACAGATGTGGAACACGGTATGTGAAGTTCCACACAGGCGTGTCCTTTTCTCCATACAGGCCTGTGGTCCTGTTTTGTGTAAAAAATTTCCAAGTGTTCAAAAGTTTCCGGTTTGGTCCCGTATCATTCTGTGTGCAAGTTTAGGGTTTCGTAGACATATAATAAGGACATTAAGGTCTCAAATGAAATTTTTTTAATTTGAAATGAAATTTTATGGATCGATGTTGTAGTTTGAATAAGTTAAGTATGGTAATACCTAGTACCCGGTTCAGGTGTCGAATATGGGTAAGGGGTGTTACATCCATTTAATGTATTTACAACACTCCCTCTTGGATATCTTTTAAATAAAAATATGTCTCATTAAAACTTTTATTAGAAAAAACCCTGTGAGATAAAAACCTAATGAAGGAAAAAGAGTACACAATCTCCTATTACAAGTTGTCTCGTTAAAAACCTTTACCAGGAAAACTCAGTAGGACAAAACCTTGGTTAAAGGAAAAGAGTACAATGTGTTTTAGACTCCCCCTAACTGCAATATCACATTATATCTTTGAGTCGATGCATTTCAATCTTGTTTCGTAGTTATTTAAATGTTGAAGTTGGCAATGCCTTGGAAAAAAGGTCTGCTAAATTATCACTAGAACAAATTTATTGAACTTCTATGTCACCTTTCTTCTCAAGATCATGAGTGAAGAATAATTTTGGTGAAATATGTTTCTTTCTGTCATATTTGATATAACCACCCTTTAATTGAGCTATACATGTTGCATTATCTTCGTATAAGATAGTTGGCATATTTTCCTGTAAAGGTAAATTATATATCTTCTGGATATGTTGGGTTAATAACCTTAGCCAAACACACTCTCGGCTTGCCTCATGCATTGCAATTTTTTCAGTATGATTTGAAGAGGCAGCAGCTAATGTCTGCTTTACCGAACACCATGATATGGCAGTACCTCCACATGTAAATAAATATCCTATTTGAGATCAACCTTTATATAGATGCGATAAATATCCAGCATCAGCATAACCAACTGATAGGGATTCTGAATCATTTGAATAAAATAACCCTATATCAATGGTCCCTTTGTGAGATATCTAAATACATATTTAATTCCATTCCAATGTCTACGTGTTGGAGACGAACTAAATTTTGCTAACAAGTTTACAACAAAAGCTATATTAGGTATTGTGTTGTTTGCAAGATACATCAATGCTTCTATGACACTTAGATATGGTACTTCAGAACCAATAAACTCTTCATCATTCTCACAAGGACGAAATTGATCTTTATTCACATCTAACGATTGTACAACCATCAGGGTACTCAATGGATGTGCTTTATCCATATAAAATTTCTTTAAGATCTTTTTTGTATAAGTTGACTGATGGACACGAATTCCATCTTTTAAATGCTCAATTTGCAGGCTAAGACAAAACTTTGTTTTCCCAATATCTTTCATCTCAAATTCTTTCTTTAAATAATATACTGCATTTTGAACTCTTCAGGAGTTCTAAAAATATTTAGATCATCAACATAATAGCAATTATCACAAAGTTTGATTCATACCTTTTTTTATAAAAACACATGGGCAAATTGAATCGTTTTTGTAATCTTCTTTGAACAAATTAGTCACTAAGACAATTGCACCATATACGTCCAAATTGTTTTAATCTATATAAACTTTCTTTAATCTGATTGAGCAATTTTCCATGGAAACTCTATATCCTTCAAGGATTTTAAATCCTTCTGGGATTTTCATATAAATTTTACTATCAAGTGTACCATACAAATAGGCTGTAACAACATTCATTAGACGCATGTCAAGTTTTTCTCTTATTGCCAGACTAATAAGGTATCTAAACGTGATTGCATCCACTACAGTAGAATATGTTTCTTCATAATCAATACCGGGCCTTTGCGAAAATCCTTGTGCTACAAGTCGTGCTTTATATGTTACGACTTCATTTTTCTAATTTCGTTTTCTCATAAATATCCATTTATATCCTATTGGCTTTACGTATTTAGGTATTTGGGCTATAGGTTCAAAAACCTCACGTTTAGAAAATGAATTTAATTCTGCTTGAATTGTGTCTTTCTATTTTGGCCAATCTTTTCTATTTCTACATTCCTCAATAGATTTAGGCTTAGGATCCTCATTTTCTTTTACTATTTTAATAGCAACATTATAAGCAAAATTTTTGTCAACAACTATATTTTTTCGGTTTCATCTTTTTCCTAAAGTAACATAACTTATTGAGATTTCTTTGTTATCACCATTTTCAGGTACCTGAACCTCTTCTGGGGTTTTTTTGATTAGTTATATCTTTGGCCTCTTCTTAGGCACTTGCCTCCACAATATTACCATATTAAATAATTGATCCTTTTCTTTTACGATGATTTTTATCTTTGGAACCAATTGGCCTTCCACGCTTCAGACGTGGATTACTTTCTTTTACACTAATAATTTTCCCTATTGGGATATCAATTCGTATTGGAGCATTTTCAGCTGGTATGTGAGGTTTTGTAATTCTCTTTAGGTTAGTAAATGAATCTGGCAGTTGATTAGCGATGTTTTGCAACTGTATGATCCTTTGAACTTCTTATTCACATTAACTTGTGCGAGGATCTAATTTAGATAATGGTGATCCATTCCATGTAATTTCTTTTACCAATTACATTTTCTCTCCCCCTAAAGCTGGGAATGTTGTTTCATCAAAATGACAATAAATAAATCATGTAGTGAATAAATTTCCAGTTAATGGTTCAACATATTTAATTATAGAATGAGATTCCAAAACCAACATATATTTCCAACCTCCTTTGAGGACTTATCTTTGTGCGTTGTGGTGGAGCAATTGGAACATATACTGCACATCTAAAAATTTTAAGATGAGAAATATTTGGCTCCTGAACAAAAGCCAATTGTAATATGGAGTACTTGTTATAATTTGTTGGCCTTAAGCGCACAAGTGCTGTTGCATGCAAAATAGCATATCCCCAAGCTATAATAGGGAGTTTTGTTCTCATAAGCAATGGCCGAGCTATTAGTTGGAGGCGTTTGATAAACGATTCAGCTAAACCGTTTTGTGTGTGAATATGAGCTTCAGGATGTTCAACTTTTATCATAATTAACATACAATAGTCATTAAAAGCTTGGGATATAAACTCACCAGCATTATCAAGACGAATAGTTTTGATTGCATAATCTGGAAATTATGCTCTTAATCGAATTATTTGAGCAAGTAGTCTTGCAAAAGCTAGGTTGCGAGTCGATAATAAACACACATGTGACCACCTACTAGATGCATCTATTAATACCATAAAATATCTGAATGGTCCACATAGTGGATGAATGGGCCCAGACATATCACCTTGAATACGTTCCAGAGATGCGGGAGATTCAATCCCAACTTTAGTTGGTGATGGTCTAATAATCAATTTTCCTTGAGAACAAGCAACATAAGATAAATACTTGAATTCAAGAATCTTTTGGTTCTTTAATGGGTGTCCAATTGAATTCTCGATGATTCTTCACATCATAATAGATTCGGGATGGCCTAATCGGTCATGCCAAATAGTAAAAGTATGTGGTTCTACAAACTTCTGGTTTGTAGTAACATGTGACTCAATTGCACTAATATGTGTATAATATAAACCTGATAAAAAAAAACAGGTAGCCTTTCCAAAACATATTTCTTTCCACATTCAACATTTGTAATATATAGACATTCAATATTTTTATCTTTGAGTAACGTATGTGTTGTAGCACTATCTGCAAGACACATGTCTCAACTAATTTTAGGTCCATCGAAATTTTGTTGAATATTCATATTCTTCATAAAAACAAACAAAATATAATATGAGAAACGTTGCAAATATTTATTAAATATATAAATTATTCTTTATGCAAGAAAATAAAACATACTTAAAACAACATAAAAATGTCTAAATAACATCAATTTGTCTAATGATTCTCAAAGAAATCTGCCACATCTAGGTGAGTTATATTATTAAGGTCATTAAATTTATCACCCTCGTAGGCATGGTCAGTTTTAGTATTATAGTAAATATCTTCATCTTTTTCCTCCATTTCATCATTTTGGGATATAAAATTTGTCTCCATATATTTTCCTTTCTTTTTAATGGATGCTTGATAAAGTTTCATTAAATGCTCAGACGTACGACAGGTACGTGACCAATGCTCCTTCATACCACATCGGTAGCATATATTCTCAACAATCTTTGAAGGATTATTTTGACCACTACTTTCTTACCTTTCATTGTTATTTTTTTTCTGGTGGTTAGAAGTATCATTGTTATGACCACCATGATAACGATTACTAGTACGTCCTCAACCACATCCCCCACTACGCCCACGACCACGACCGCCACCTCTATATTTTCTATTTTCATAATTTTTGTATACTGCTACATTTACTTCAGGGAATGGTGCAGAACCAGTGAGACGAATTCCATGATTTTTCATCAACTTATTATTTTGTTCAGCCACCAAAAGGCATGAAATCAATTCAGAATACCTTTTAAAACCTTTTTCACGGTATTGCTGCTGCAGGAGCACATTAGTAGCATGAAAGATTGAAAATATTTTCTCTAACAAGTCTTTATCAGTTATGTTTTCTCCACATATTTTTAGTTGATAACTAATTTTGAAAAGTTCTGAATTGTATTCACTTACAGTCTTAAAATCTTGCAACCGTAAGTGCATCCAATCATAACGAGTTTTAGGGAGTATCACCGTTTTTTAATGGTCAAATTGTTCTTTCAAATTTTTTCACAACTTAAGAGGGTCTTTCACAGTGAGATATTCCACTTTTAATCCTTCATGTAGATGATGACGGATGAAAATCATTACTTTTTTCTTGTCTTGATTAGATGCTTCTTTATCAACTAATATAGTATTTCCTAAACCTTTAGGATCTAGGTGAATTTCAGCATTTAGCACCCATGACAAATAATTCTTGCCTGAGATGTTTAAGGCCGCAAATTCAAGTTTGACAAGATTTGACATTATAATCACTTGAATCAAAAATAAGGAAAAAATATTAGTAAAATAATAAGCATTCTCAATCGTAAAATAATTCAATTGCATATACTAAATTTACTAAATAATAATATGTATGTCAAATATTGGCATAGAGAAGAATAATCATAATAATAACTTAACACAAATTACATTAATTGTAATTTCTTTTAATAAAAAAAACCATGTATATATAATTATCATTATTGGATTTGAGTTGTAAAAATAAATGTGCAAATGTTACCCAAAGCAAATATTTCATCTAGAAAATAAAATAAAAAAATTGTGAAAATACGTATACCGTATATAGTTTAACGGGCAAATTATATAAAGTGAAATGACGTGAACTTTACTATGAACTCGTAGAAGCTTGTGCTGATAACATGTTATAAAATAATTAATTAAATAAAAGAACACTTAAAATAAATAGAGAATTTTCTCGTCTTCTCTTTTCATTTATAAAAGAACTATATATAAGTAATTGATATTCAATTACATTAACATAAATGAATAAAGTTTATTTAACAGCTTTATTAACACATACATTAAGTATCTTTAATAATTTAATAATGAATGAGAGATTTTAACTCATTACTTTTATAAATGATAAAAGTTATATACATCCATTTAATGCAAAGAATTTTCTCTGTTGGATTCCACTTGGAAATAATCAGCATGTAGCCGCCGAGCCGACAGAGGATGAGGAAGAAGGAGCTAGTCAGATGCCGGGTCATCTATGCGGGACCCGGAATGATTGAGAGAGACATTACATGGAGGGCACGTGTAGGAAACCCATCAACAACAATGGAGGTGGTTGTACCCGATGAATTCCTCTCTCTCTCACTTCTCATTTCTCAACTTCCATTATCATTTCTTCTTTCTCTCTCCTTCCTTTCACCGCCTATATAAAATTAATAATTATATTAACTTTTAAAAGGAGTTTGCTGCTGTTAAACTCTATTTTATTCAATTCAATTCTCACTTAGACATTTAGTCAGATTTTTTTTTTTTCCTCTCTTTTACGGTGCTTCTACCTTTCCACGCAATCTCAACTCCTCCCCCTTTTAGAGATCGGATAATTTTCAGTTCTCGAATTATTTCCCCTCTGTATTTGTAAATCCTCACCTTTTCCGTATGTTAATTTGTTAAATTATTTTTCATGTTTTTTGCTTTTTTATTTTTGGATTGATGAACTGATTGATCTCTGTTATATGACCAATAGGGTGCTTTTGATTTTCTGCCTGTAATTCATAAACTGATGTTGTTTGGATCGTTTATCCTGATAAAGGAGGAATCTTTTTGGGTGGTTAGGGTTAGGGTTTGGGATGTTTTGGTAATTGCTGGGGTAGGATTGGTATTTTGATAAGATGATATATGGTGGTTTTCTGATTTTGATTTTAAGATGCTGAATCTTCGCCGGGGGGGGGGGATTAAATCTGGAATTTTGGAATCTGGAAACACCTATTAAGACTCATTATGTTCGGGGAAACTTGTTTTTTCATTTTTAGAAAGCAACTTATATATATATATATGTTTACCGTAAAATTGCTCTGAGGTGAATTTTGTATTTCAATACGAGGCTATAGGATTAAGGGTAGCTGAGCACAATTAAGAGCAAAATTGTGTTATTCAATTATTATTGGATGAGAATTGAAAAGATGTTATTTAGGTGCTCCTGAGCAACTCTATGATTATTTTATTCGAAATTTCACCTTTGAAGAAGTCTTACTCGTGGTGTTTGGGGAAGTAATTATGAATGAATTAAAAAATTTTGATTGCTTGAGCTCATAACTGTTGTATACAATTGTATTCTCATGTTTATCACCAAGTAATCTGGGAAATAAATCTCATTGAGCATAAAAACTTTATGAAAAAAGTACTATTCAAATTCAATTGATTGTTCAAACTTCAAACAACTATTTCAACCTTTGCCTCTATGCTGCACTATCTGCATGGTTGCTATGCATTTTTCTTCTCTCTATTGATGATTGATAAAAATTTTAGATTGATATATATCAAAATTGACAATATCTTCTTGGTTTTTGTGGCCCGAGTGCAGGTATGATAGCTGTCTGGTTCAAGACTAACACTTAGTTACTTATTCAAGGGTTCTATTTGATCAAGTTTTCTAGTACTTTTTACATTGCATTATATTGTTCAGTGCTTTGGAGCTTTGCATCAGGATTTGTCATCTGATTTTCTTTGTACAAGTTAACAAGTGACGATTCTATAGTTTTCAGTTCGCGTCTCACAGAGATACAGATTACAGAAGACTGCGGTAGGAAATATATTCAAAGTTCAGTCTCCTGGTAAGTTTTATGTTAAGATAAAGACGAATTAATCTCTTTATGTTATGAAATTATTGACAGTGCGTGGCATGTCTCCCATTTGTAGGTTGGCATATTTATCACTCGTCCACGTTGCTGTTGTTTATAATTCATATGGGCATCTAGGTTTACTTTATGTTTAGTGGCTCTAGGTAAAAGTAAACTTTCGGTGGACTCTAAATCTGACATTACGAACAAATGAGCTAAAATAGTTCATAGCTGATGCTGCTTGTTCAGACTTATATGATACACTTAATTTTAATTGCCTTGTGTGTTTGTTTTTTGGGGGGGGGGGGAATCTTACTGGAGGACTTTATAATATCTAGCCGGTGCTGGTGGTTGATCCCTACAAGGTTTTTGAAATGAGCCGTGTTTTGTACCTGAGATTGACTTTGGTCACTAGTTGTGTGGAAGTCAAGGAAACTAGAGAATTTTCATTCCTTTTCCCTTCTGCACCATGCCTTTCCAAGAAATAAAGATGCTGGGGTTTCTGGGAATGTTTTCGGGTTTCCTTTTTGTTTTTTTTTTTTTTTTTTTCTTTTTATGGGACCTTGGGTGTATTTTATGGTCTGTTTCTTTTCTATTGTTTGACATGCTGCCATCTTTTATACCTTGGTATGGAGACTTCTGAAAATTCTCCGTGCACGGTGCTAGTTTTGCGGTTTATAATGTTCGTTGTCTAGTTTATCCTTTGATTAATGGACTATTTTTCCCGTTACCTGATGAATTCAATATGCTGAGTAACTTTACACAGCATGTTCAAGATGGCTGGTGTTAAACGAAGAATAATTACTGATTTGGATGTCCGTGCTCTCCATAAAGAACTGGATGAAGTCTCATGTCCAATCTGCATGGACCATCCACATAATGCTGTTCTCCTGCTGTGCAGCTCGCACGACAAGGGTTGCAGATCTTACATTTGTGACACAAGTTACAGGCATTCAAATTGCCTAGACCGATTTAAAAAATTAAGGGCTAATTCTAGTAAGAGTCCAATATTACCTCATCCCTTCCCCCTAAACCCTCCGAATTCTAGTACTTTTGATTTGAACTTGGCATTAAGAACTGATTTTGTTGAAGGTAATGGAAGTCAAAATCTGAATGAAACCAATAGCATGGCAGGAGGATCAGAAGATAATATCCGAGAGCCAACTAGGAATCTTGATTCACAAGGAGAAGGTATTATAGAAATAGCAGACTCTTATTCCTTCCGGGGAAGATCTGAATTCGAAGATGTAGATGCTGAGAATTTTAAATCGAGTTTGAAATGCCCTCTTTGCCGAGGGAACGTGCTTCGCTGGGAGGTTGTGGAAGAGGCCAGAAAGTATCTAAATTCGAAGAAGAGAACTTGTTCTAGGGAATCTTGCTCCTACTCTGGAAGTTACCAGGAATTGCGTCGGCATGCCAGGAGAGTCCATCCGACAATACGACCTTCAGATATTGACCCATCCAGAGAACAAGCCTGGCGCCGCCTTGAGCACCAAAGAGAATACGGTGACATTGTAAGTGCTATTCGATCTGCCATGCCAGGTGCTCTTGTGGTTGGAGACTATGTTATTGAGAATGGAGATAGGTTGGCAGCTCGAAGGGAGAATAGCACTGGTGAAGCGAGTTCACCATGGTGGACTACTTTCTTTCTGTTTCAGATTGGTTCAGTTGACAATGTCGGTGAATCAAGAGCCAGATCCAGGGTTTGGTCAAGGCATCGACACCCTGGAGGAGCTGTATCTGAGCGGAGGTTCCTTTGGGGCGAGAATCTCTTGGGTTTGCAAGATGACGACGATGAAGATGATGTGCGTGTAATAAGTGATGTGGGTGAAGATGCATCTCCAAGCCCAAGGAGACGCAGACGCAGACGCCTGACGCGGTCAAGGTCAGATGAAGATCAGTCATGAAATAAATCAGATATTTTTGCAGGTAAGTCCCAGTTGCTTGACATTATTTCGAATGGGATTTATTTCGAACTGCTTTTCCCTGACCCAGTCGGTGAATAGTCGGTAGTATTCATCCCAAGTAGTGTGCATAAGCTTTTGCTGGTCTCAGAATCCACCATATTGTGGGTTTCTAGTATGTGTCATCTGGAATTATGTATTCAGACTTTTATGTATTCTGGCTTTAGACAAATGTATTTAGATGTACTGAAGCTCAAACCAGTATTTCTCTTCACTGGTCCTGCATTCCTAAGGAGTCTTATACTGGCATTTACTCTTGTGCTTTTAGATTATGGAAAATTATTTGGTACAGGGTTAAATGAGTCAATTCTGATTCATTTTTATCCATGTCTATTACTGGGCCTTTAAAAGTTGCGGAACTGGTCCCATTAAATAAATCATTAGTAATTTTTAAAAATAATTATTAAAAAAATATCAAATCTGGTTCAATTGGTTTTTATCTCGATTCAATTAATTTGTGTTGTGTGTCAATGGTTGGTTTAAACATGCATTAATTAAGCAAAATTTGAGAAATCATTACTTGTTTTCAGATTATGATTAACGAAAATGAATATCTAAGTTATTATTTGATTTATTGAGAAAGAAATCGAATTTATTTTTATTTATAATATAAGAAGCTTAAAACCCAAACAATTTATTACGTTGCACTTGTTATTGTCAAGTGTGAAGGTGACTAATTATGTAGCTCATCCATACCCCTTGCCCATGGAAGGTGGTATGGAACCAACAAAAATACCTTTCTGCATACACCAAGGACATAATTCCATTGTACGGGAACATGATTAGAAGAGAAAACAAGTTTTTGTGTTTTTGATATTTCTGATGAAAAATTGAATCTGCAATCCCTTTCCTTCGAAACACGCCATCCAATGTGGTGAAGCCAATATACCTATTTCAAGTTTTAAGGTGGCCTTCGAACCAATATATCAATATTGCTCCAATTCTTATATCACGTGATCTTTACAAATTTTTAGCTTATCGGGTCACATACGATACGAGTACCTATTTTCGTAAATAATTTTTAGTATATTTATTTTGATAATTATTTTCTTATTAAGGTAAAATAACCAACCTGTGTTCAATTGGAGCAAAAATTATTCCAAAAAATGTTTTTCATATTTTCCTGTGTTTGATAAAGCGTGGGAAAGTGGGTGTTTTCACTTATCCCCTATTGTCATTTTACGCTTCCTTTTCTACTTGTCCCTTACCGGTAATATCGACGGGGACCCACGATGCAATATCAGTGATTCTGACGGACCCATCTCCAGATTCTTCCTCTGAGATCGTCGTCCTGGTTTTAGACCTCAAGCTCATTGGCCATCGTTTCATGTTCTTAATTCCCATGATCTTTTACTTGCTTTTATGTTTTCCGTTTTTCTTAAACTACTTAATAGCTAAAAATCATGGGTTTTGTTTGAAGGTTTAATGCTAGTGATGGAACGATGAAAGTGAGAGCCATCTTTTCATCAAATTTGTTATCTGCTATAGGTTCAGGTAGTACCCAAAACACAGGTCTTATAAGGATTCTTGATTATACCTTTTATGTCGTTCTCATCAAATTTGTTCTATATGATATAGTTTCTAGAACTCGATAATCAAAACTGTTATGGGTTTTCAGATGTTTGATTGTAACAAAATGTGAGGTCGTCTCTCCTGCAATCGATATGGAAATCAAAGTTGAAGTGAATACTTTGAAGAAGCCAAAGGTTGAAAATGTGGTCAAAACAGAAGGGGCTGGTAAATTCAAGTCAAAAGCAAGAAATGTGTTTAACATTTTAAACTTGTAGAAAAATGGGTTCTAATCAATTTAATGATTAACATACGATGTCAAGACATCTTGCATTTGTGCTTTGTGTTATGTTGAGTTTATGTTATTTATTTTGTATTGTGTACATGTTGTCCATTACATATCGAAAGATACTCTCAAAGTTGCAAAGAAGCAGTTTTTGTCCAGAATGACGTTTAACGAGAACTCTGTGGTGGAAGAGGCTATTAATGAAGAAAAAAATATTCAAAATTATAAATGTTTTTTTATAAATGTTATTTGTTGAATTATAATTAATATTCAAATTTTAGTTTTATAAATGGATAAATAAAATAATGATTGTGAAAATATTTATATTCTGTTTGTTTCAAAAACAAAGTTTTGGAAAATAAGTTCAGAAAAACTTGTCAGATTTATTGACAAGTGCTGAAAGTAATATGTTTTAACCTTATTTTTAACACGTTTTTAGGTGATTGTTTGATGTTTATTGCGAATTTTATACTCCTAATATTTTAAATTTATGTTTTTATGCTTAATAGAGCACTTAGGTGCAAAAGGAGTGAAAAATGAGTGAAAGGAGCCACACGGGTTGAATTATTTCACATGGCCAGACCACACGGCTATGTGAACAATATGGACATGTTGTAGGCTGTAGCGATTTCATGGGATTGCGCACTAAACAACGAAAAATTATGATTTTTAGGTTTTTCGAGCATTCTAAGACGTATATATGACAAAAATAAGAAGATAAGAGATAATCGTCAGAGAATACTCAAGAAAACAACTCAAGAAATGCCATTGAAGCCGATTTTGAAGTAGATTTCCATCAAGATTTAAGATTCCTAGTTGACTTCTTAGGAAGTTATCATGAGTTTCTTTATTTCTTTCGGTTATATTGTATCTTGAATTTTTTTTTATTTTCGAGCATTAACTAATTTTCTAAATACTTAGGGGAGATGAATCCTATGATGAATTCTGTCGTTTCATTTTTTTTATTTTACGAAATAAATTCTTAATTTCTTATTCTCAATTATGCATGCTTAATTCTTGGTTTAATATTTCTAGAGTTTTAATCCATGTTCGATGTGCTTAAACCGGTGGTTGAATAAACCCTGTTTAAGATTAAATCATGCGCAATTGAGTGGAGTTGTATACAATCCTAGAAATAGGACGACATAAAACTATCAGATTAGAGTCAAACTAATAGGAGAATCCATAGCATGAGTTAATGTGATAATAGGAGTTTTAATTAGAAATAAATTTCAATTAATCAACCTAAAGTCAGTTGTTCTTATGCTCGAAAGAGATATTAGTATAATTTAGGGATTTTTACGAATTAATGTGCCAAGTAACAAAATTGTGTAATTTAGATTAATAGTGACAGATGAAATTTAGGCGGATTCTTTTCTGGGTATTGTTTCGCTTCTTGATTGTTATCCGATTATTTTCGTGTTTTGTTCTTTGTCATGTTTGTTAGTTAATTAAATTAGTTAATTTTAGTTTTAACTAATCATTCAAATTAATCGGTTAAATAATAGAAATACGGTAATTACTAGTACTTGTAGTCCTCATGGGAACGATATATTTGCTCACCGTAATTATTCTATTAATTGATAGGTGCACTTGCCTTAGTCAAATTTTTAGTTAGTTTCGTGACCATCAAGTTTTTTGTGTCGTTGTCGGGGACTAGAATATTAGGAAAATTTTATTTCTATTAATTAGTCATTTTTCATTTTAATTTTAATACTTTAATTTTTAATTTAATTTTTAAATTCTGATTTTTTTTTGTTTGATTCTTACAGGTTTTTGGTTTATAACTAGAGGCAATTTGTTGGAGCCATTGAGGCAATTTGTTGGAGCCATTCATTTTTTACAGTGAGATGGAAAAAACTGCTCGCAAAAATCGAAAAGAGGTTAGAAAAGCAAGGCAAGATGAACAACATGTTTTCATAAACGATCAAGAGCAAAATGACATTACTATGGAGATGGATAATAATTTTGGTAATCCGCAACTTCCTGCACGTCCTGCTTCTTGGACTATATATGACTATACTAAGCCCTTTCTGATTGAGGTTGAATCGAGTATTGTCAGACCGACTTGTAACAGCCCGATTTAGGGGCTAGTCGGAATAGTGATCTCGGGATCACTAATCCGAGATTGGAGAAATTTATTTTCATGTTATATTATAGGTCAGTGCATGATGGAAAATGTGCATGAGAATTTTAGTACTTTAATTTTAACTATTTCATGCTTCATTTTGAAAAAAGGGACTAAATCGCATAAAATGCAAAATTTCATTTTTCAAACTAGAAGTATTAAATAGATAAGGAACTTTAAATTGAAGGCCTTGAATGTGGAATTAGACCCTCCTAATGTTGATAGCCGGCCATATGGGACAATAGACAAAAAATTGGTCAAAATTGGGTGGGTTAGGTGGACTAATTTGAAGGAAATAAATAAAATAAGAAATGATGATATCATCCATTTTTATTCATCACTTTCACCACCGAAAATGCCAACATAGAGGGGGGTTTTTAAAGCTTTGAAATTTCAGCAACTTATCCTCACACAAGGAAGTGATTTTGATGGTTTTAGTTGATAATTTTTATACTTTTGGGACCCCTAAAGCTTAAGCTTTCTAATGGGGGATTAACTTGTAATATGGTGAAGAGTATAGAGTTTTGCCATGAGAGCTTTTATTGTTATTTACTGCATTTTTATGGAAGAAATGGAGTCTTAGTTGTTAGATGAAAAACTTTTGTGAAAGGTGTTAGAATGAAAACACCAAATAGGACCTTGATGAAAAGGTTACAAAATTGGTAGTAAGTATATGAAATGTTGAGTTTTGATGATAGTCATAAGAGTATTAAATGTTCACCTAGGCTTGTTGAAGGTAGAAATACGATCAGAATTTATTTCTGAGCCTAGGGCAAAATGGTCATTTTGCCAAAATCTAGGGGCAGAATAGTAATTTTTGCCTAAGCATGATTTTTGAAATGCTATTATTAATATAATGATTAAAATGGATTAAATTGCTATTATAGAGCAAGAAGAACCGATGACCCGCCTTGATCGGGGAAAGAACAAAGTCTCGGACTAGATCGACAAGCTAGCTCATTTTGAAATCGAGGTAAGTTTGTATGTGATTTGAATAGTTAACTTGAATGAAATGTTGAAAGCCTAATGGGCCATATTGAAATATGAAATAGATAAGGTCCCGTATAAGACCATGTCCGGGACATGGCCTCGGCACCGAGTTGAGATCCCGTATAAGACCATATCTGGGATGTGGCTTCGGTGAGGGATATGAAAAGCGTATAAGACCATATTCGGAATATGGCATCGACTCATGCTAGGAAATTCCATATAAGACCATATCCAGGATATTGCATTGGCATTTAGAGGTAATCCCATATAAGACCATATCCGGGATATGGCATTGGCAGCTAGAGGTGACTTCATGTAAGACCGCCTCGAAGACGTGGCATTGGCTTTATACTTACAGTAGTGGCAATAAACACACGTCTTTGACTATCCCTTGAGAATTGTGGGATAAGTAGATGAATTTAGAAGTAGAGATGTGAATGATATTTAAATCATGTGAATGAGTCATGAAAAATCGGTTTTGATACGTGGCACGGTATGTGCTATACAAGGGCAATTGTAAACAAGTATTGTCAAGAAGCCTTGACTCGCGTACAAATACCTAATACCATGGATGGATTACTTTATGATCTTATTATTGTTGTTTATTTCCATGCAAACTTACTAAGCTTTATGCTTACCCTTTTTCATTGCCTTCCTTTCTTGTAGTATTGCCAAGGTAACTTGTGGACCGTGGGCGTAGGAGTTTGGAAATCACACTATCGACAACACTTTGGTATAACAATTTTAGACTTGTTTTGATTATGGCATGTATAGGGCTCAAGTATTTTGTTAGGCTGTAATTGTTAGTTAAAGTGTTGACTACGTAAGTTTGTAAAAGTCAGTTTGTATATGGCCTATTGAGTTAAACAAATACTTGGCAAACTCTTTTGTTTAATGAAGATGTAATTCATGAAGTGTATGTCCCTTTTAATTATCTTGTAAGTTGGAATGAGCTCTAGATTTGCTTGTGGCTAGGAGGTGGTATTGTTCTGAATGGAGGAATGTATGTGCTAACTCTAAGGTGACAATGGCTTGGTATATAGTCTATTATTTGCCCATATAGGTAGACACACGGGTGTGTGTCTAGACCGTGTAGGAGGCACGGCTAGCACATGGGCGTGTGCCCAGGCCGTGTAAAGTCTGCACCTTGCACTTAGAATTTGAATCACTACACGGCTGGAGTACACGGGTGTGTCAAGGCCGTGTGACTTTAGTCAGAATAGACCACGGTTGGAAGACACGGGCGTGTCAAGGCCGTGTGAACTTAGTCAGTGTCGACCACGGATGGGAGACACGGGCATGCCTTAGGGGCACACTGGCGTGTCCTTAGGCCTACACGGGCGTGTGGCCCCTGTTTTATTAGAAAGTTTCTCGAATTCGTGAAAGTTCTTGGAAATTTTTCGATACTTCTCGGAAGTATGTTTAGGGCCTCCTAGACCGGTTATGTGCTAGCGAGGAGGTTAAAAAAATTTTATAACCCTATTCTAGAAGTTTAAGCAAGTTTAGCTATGTAATGCCTCGAACCCCGTTCCGGCTTGGATATGGGCAAGGGGTGTTACACGACTATTGTTGCAAATAATTTTGAGATTAAGCCAAACAAGATTCAGATGGTGTAACAATATGTTCAGTTTGATGGGTTGCAAGATGAAAATCTGAATGCTCATTTAGCTAACTTTTTGGAGATCTGCGACACATTTAAGATCAATGACGTGACTGATGATGCCATACGCTTGCGGTTGTTCTCATTCTCTTTGAGGAATAAGACAAAACAGTGGTTGAATTCACTTTCATGGGGTTACATCACCACTTGGGCTAAGATGAATGAAAAGTTTTTGATGAAGTACTTTCCACCGACTAAAACAAACTAAGTTGAGGAATAACATCTATTCTTTTGCTCAATTTGATCTTGAGACGCTTTATGATATATGGGAGAGATTTAAGGATCTATTGAAAATGTGTCCTCATTATGGATTACCTTTGTGGATTCAAGTGCAGAGTTTTTACAATGGTTTGAACCCTTCGACCAGACAGATGATTGATGTAGTAACTGACAGAACACTAAATAACAAAACACCTGAGGTTGCCATTCGGTTTTGATTTTAGGCCAATTAATAGTTATATATATACATACATATATGTATTAATATCTTACAATATATTATTACATGATGTAATACTATATCACATACTATAATAGTAGAACATAATATATTAATTATTATACTGCTTGTAAAGTCCTTATACTCTTTGTATATTTGAAAGTTAGCTTTCCTACTATATTATATAATGTCATATCATATCATATGTTTATATATATGTGTTAAGGTTAAGTTAGGCAATCGATTGATTTAATGTTTTCTGTTCAATTTTAGTTTTGAAATTTAAAACCATTTTAAACAAAATTAATCAACTTTACACCTATTAAATGTAATATATATTTAAATTCAAATCTAAACCTAAACTCAATTTAAACTTTATTCAAAACCAAACATGAATAAAAATAAACCCATTCCAAATTTAAAATTATTATAATATTAATAAAAACATTAAAAATTAATAAATAAAAAACTAAAAGTAAAACCAAAATTCCCAAATCATAAAAAAAAAAAAAGAAAAGAAAGTAAAACTTAAAATTTCAGATCGTTAAAATTAAATTTATTACTAATGTTATTAGTAATACATAATAAATCATGTTTAATCATTTGTTATAAGTATAACACTAGTTGTTGTATTATTAAATTAATATATTATGTCATTATATATTTTATATTATCATTAAATTTAAATCTTCTAGATTATAATAATTATTAATTTTATATATTTATTATACATATATAATTATAGTCTTATATCCAATTAATGTTTTTAAAAGTTTGTTTTATTTTATAATTTAACATAAAAATTATTTTAATTACTTTTTTTATTAATAAAAATTTAATTTTAATATGTAATGCTTATGAACATATTTTTAGAAAATAAATAATTATCATTTATTTTTATTTTAAGTAATATTATAAAATTACATTAATTATATTTAGCTATAAATTCAATTTTTTTCAAATCGATTTCAAATTTAAATTTTTATGAACTCGAGTTTAATTTTTTTTATTTTGAATTTTTCCGAATTTAAAATTTTTGGATTGAAATTTGTTAGGAACACAAAGTTTTCCAAACTTAAATCATCAGACTAAAATTGACATGAATAAAGTTTGGAATTCAGACATGTTTTGTGAGGTCTAATTTTCCTAGTTAGAATTTGGTCAGAGATATCTAGATTTGTGTGGCTCTTTTACTTTAGTAAGAAATGGTTATGAAAAAGGTAAAAGTGGAGGGGGCAGAAGCTATAGCCTAGGCCGTGGAAGGGTGTGCAGTGATCGCTCAAGGAGTGTCGTCGGGTACTAAAGCACAATCAAGGACTGAAACTACCGTCTTTTTTCACCCTAGCTAGATGCTTGGGTTGGCCGGTGGGAAAATGATTGCATTACTGTTTTTTTTTTTTTTTTAAATTACATGTCTTTTATCCATTTTATTATAGTATTTAAGTAAATCCATTTTTATCAATATCGATTCCAACTTAAATCAAATATTAAAAAAAAAAAAAATCCGATTGATGTTGCATTGCTGTTTTTAGTACTGTCAACCTAAAGCATTATTAAGAATTGCGTTGGCAAGGTTTTCTTGTTGATGATTTTGCATTTAGTCAAAGGGTTATGATTGAAAGGACAAGTTACGACACACACTGGTTCCATGTAAACTCAAATGCCCGAAAGTTACAAGAAAAAAGAAGGCAAACATGAATTATCTTTATTCAATCGTAAATGTATGGAATTGATAGAATCCGAGTGTTACCAAACATATGTTAGTGGCATTGCTACTTCTATTTGCTAAAATTTTTGACATATAAGAGGACCACCGTAGAATCTTTGCTGTTTGAACCTAGGCGTTAAGACGCCACATTCACGTGCTCAGCTTTCTTTGTTTTCATCCTATTGCTACATTGCCAACGTTAATCATCGCTGTATGTTTTTATTATTATTTACGTCCAAACAATTTGTGAGCATACAAAAGACTCATTCAATGCTCCTATAAAATAGATTAAAGAAAAGGAAATCTTGTATGCTTTAAAATTTTTTAAGCTGCACACTGCAGATATATATAAAAAATTAGGAATATGTACCCACGATTAGGGGTGTTCAAACTGTTAATCAAATTGAATTAATCGATTTTTTTAATCTTTTAACTGTTAATCGAATCGAAATTTTTTCAACAAAATTAATTGAACCGAAATATTTCAGTTAATTTGATCGGTTAACCGAATTAACCAAAATTTATATTTTTTTTTGTCTTTTTTTTGTTAAAACAAGTATAAAACATATATAATAAATAACTAATAATGTTCATTTGACCAATTTAACCAAATTAAAACTACTATAATTTGTATTATTAATTAATAATTCAGTTAATTATTAACCAATAATTTTTACTTCCAAAAAATTATTTACCGACCTCCGACCGAATTAAATCAATTAATCGACCGATTAATCGAATTAGATCGATTCAATCGATTAAATCAATTTTAACTGAAATTTGAACACCCCTATCCATGATGTCGATTCTACCTTTTAATAATTTAAATTACAATGCATTTATTAAAAAAAAGTGTAAACACATTACCCATCACCAAACATTCTGACAATGGATAGTTGCGGTTGAGGAATACAAAGGAAATAAACCAAAAATCAAGGAGTAATTATTGTATCTCTAAGTGTATATTTTTGTTTTTGGTATTGGTATATATTAATATATTTGATATGTGGTTTTGGGTTTATCAATGTGAAACTAACTAGTTATTACAAAAATAAAAAATATTGATAAATCATAAACTCTAAACCCTAAATTTTAAAAAGAATTAAAAGTTAATTAATTTTTTATTTAAATTTATTGCTTTTAATTTATACTAATCACTATGCTTTCATTTTCAGAAATACTAGCAGTAGCAATCATGAGCTCATTGCCTCGACTCTTGCTTGGACAAAAGCTTATAGATGTAGAGACAAGATGATTTCTTTGGACTATTTTTCTCAAACCAAAAAAGGGTGGCAGCGCCCTGATTTAGGTTGGGTCAAGCTTAATGTGAGTGGCTCCATTGCAAATAGTAATACTAAAGCAGTAATCGAAGGAGTTATACGGGATAATGATGGGCAGTGGCTGTCGGGTTTTGCCATGGTAACAGGAACGACTGAGATTTTACAGGTGGAAGAAAAAGCTATAGTGGAATGGATGAAACTGGTTTGGAATCTTTGAGGCATATTTTTGATTGGTAAATGAGGAGTTTTGAATCATAAAATTATGATTTTATGTTCTACCCCATAAGACCTTTACAAGTGCTCAAAATGGTTGAGTAATGAATGAGAAATTGATGCTTAAAGTAAGCTACTTGTGAATTATGTTGAGGAAAATGAAAAGCATTAGTCCCACATTGATTGGGAATCAAGTGTGGAACTTGTATATATATGTAAACCAACTTGGTAGTTATTGAATGACTAAGTTGATGCTTTAAACCAACTTGGTAGTTATTGAATGACTAAGTTGATGCTTTCTTTCACGCGCAAGGGGGGTGCAAATCCAAATCTATCGGGGTTAGGGGCGCACCCGCACGATGTGGGCCACGGGAAATGTCTGGACTAGATGGGCCCTTCTAAGCCTGTGGATATTTTAGCCTAATATGTATTTATTTCTTTTCTCAATGTCAGACATTAATTTGGAATTTATGGCCTTAATTCAAGACGTTATAATTCCAAATTAGTCAAAGTTTCCAATAATCTCTTTTTATATCGGAAATAATCAGAACACAGAGAGATAAGAATTCTGATAATTTCCTCTGAAAATTTTTCTTTCCTAAAAACTATTTTCTGGTGATAGAAAGAAGACAAGCCTAGTTCGTTGATCACGCAGCTGCGCTACTGTGGTGTTCATCCAGTTGTTGTATCCTGGGAGATAATCGTCCGACGTTTTTCCGGCGCGAAAGGAGTGGTCGAATCTGTCTTAAGGAGACTGTGTTCCACAGGCCTCAACTCTGAATTGATTTCCAACCTGTTTACAGTAAACGTTTATTTTAAATAATATTTTACTTGTTATTCTTGTTTCGATCTTGTGATTTATTTGATTTAAATTAATATACTTAAATTTTTTATTACTGTGTGTTTGCTAACGATTGTGCAACAACTGGTTTGGATTAAAGGGTATAAACATATTGAGATTAATTGTGATAATGTGTTGCTTGTTGATACTAATCGTAATGGTTTCATACTACTTAGCAACATTCTTGAAGTTTGGTTGATACATGAATGATGTAACAAGGATTGGAAAGTAAAGTTCAGGCATGTTCTGTGAGAAAGTAACAAAGTAGCAGATTTTTGGCAAAGGTGGTAGTATTGTCTCTAAATTCCTCGGCCCCTTGTTTTCGAATCTTATCGACCAAGGGTTTAGTCATTCTCACCAAATCTATACCTTGAGGAGCCACAAGGATTGGCTAAGGTATAGGTGGAGGTGGAGGAGGTTGAGCATTAGGGTTTGCTCGTACAAATTTGGTGTACCAGTTACTCATCATGTGGAGAAAAGCTTCCCAAGCCTCTTCTCTTTGACCCAAAGTCTCGGGTCTACTTTCTACAGGCGCGGTCCCTTACACGGGAGTCAGTGCATTACTAGCAGCGTCATCAGTAGCAGCTCGATCGGGATCCATTTACTATACAAAAACATAGTTTAATATTGTCAGGAGTCACTACACTATCAATATATGTTTATGGCATGTATAGCTAGACTCTTACACACGCTACGGTAGTCCGAGAACCGACTAAACCATAACTCTGATACCATTAAATGTAACACCCCTTACCTGTATTCAACGTTGGAATAGGGTATGAGGCGTTACTAGACTTATACGCAATCAATGATAATAATTCCGAGACTTGACTTCCTCTTCAAATTTAAAACTTTTTCTAACACCACTTAAACAAGCCTACGAGGCCTAAATCATACTTTAAAAATAGTTTGGAATCAAATCGAACTCTTTAAGAGATCCCTAAAAGTCTGAGAAAAATTTTCATTAAACAGTCTACACGCCCATGTGGAAGAAGGGACACGCTCGTGTGGCATATCACATGCCCGTGTTCCACACTCGTGTGAAATTATTTCTCAATTCGAACCTACAAGGGTTTTCATATAGCCGGACACACACGCCCGTGTCCCTGAACCATGTCCCTCACACGGCCTTGACACGCCCGTGTCTTAGCCAGTGTGCCAAAACCTTGGCATTCTATTTCTGACGTCATCACCCCATAAATGTCACACGACCTAGGCACACGCCCGTGTCCTTCGATCGTGTGGTGAATTAAATTCCTAATTTCAGGTGCAGACTTCACACGACCTAGGCACATGCCCATGTCAGTGGCCGTGCCTTCCACAAAGCTGAGACACGCAGTCGTACCTCTGCCCGTGTGTTTACTACTAAGCATACTGACTTGTAAACCTAGCATGCAAGGGGACACACGACCTAGCTACATGCTTATGAGGTTGACCGTGTGTTACACACGGCCTAGATACACACACGGTCGTGTGTCTACCCTTGTGGACAAGAACAAGGCTATTTTCCAAACACTTTTTATCACCCCAACTCATACAAGCATAATTCATATTCACCCATCAACCCATTCATATGTAACTAAACCAAGAAAACCAACATGCTACTTGTACAATCATGAATAACCTCATCTTTTCATAGATTAGTAATAAAGAGCCATTAACTATGGCCTTACACAAAAGAGTTCATCTTTGAATGAGCCAACACATTTGTCAAAAATAATATGACATACAACTAAGTCTAGTCCCTATACATGCCATACTCAAAATGCTAAGTCTAAATATATCAAAATGTGCTGATAGTGTGGGTGATCTTCTGATTATCTTCGTATCCCGAGCTGGCTCTTTGACACTATAAAACAAGGGAAGAGAGAGGAAGTAAGCTTTAAGCTTAGTAAGTCTACATGTAAACAGTAAGCATCATACCATATGCGAATCAATAAAAAACATTACATACTATGTAAGAATAATTCGTATTTTCATAATCATGCTTACTCATCTCAACTCTTACCACATCCCAACCATATATCATATACATTGCGCACATTTATTTGTACTTATGCCCTGCACTTATCACCACAAAGCCACATGAAATATTTACTTAAAAAAATTTCTCGATGAGCCCTTCGGAATGATACAAAGTACCCGGTGGTTTCCTATACAGCCCACCATTAAACAATAATAGGGTGGTATCACAGACAGCCCACCAACAATGATAATTACGATGGTATTGCACATAGCCTACAAAATGATAATATAAACGATGGTATCACACACAACCCATCGTGAATAGATAACTAGGTGGTATCGCACACAACCCATAAACAATTACATAATTACAGATATTTGACCTTATCCACATTTCTATTTTGAGGTTCATTTGAGAATTACACATTTTATATCATTTTCAATCAATCTCACCAAGAAGTATTTACATCCATAAGATGCATCAATAGGTAAGAACATATGTATTAAAGATGTATTGTTTACACATAAACTTACATCGGTACAAAATATGTTAATTTACGGTTTAATCCGTAACCTTACCTTTTCCCCGGTCAAGGTTGTTTCCGCATTCTTCTTGATCTAAAATAATAAAATTTACTCATTTAATCACTACATAAATCATGACACTTCAAAATTTCTAAAATAATAAAATTTACTCATTTAATCACTACATAAATCATGACACTTCAAAATTTCTACATATGCAAAAATGATCGTTTTACCCTTATACTTTGGCAAAATTTTAATTTTGCCCCTAGGCTCGTAAATCGTTTTTCATCATATTTTCTCATTAAACAAGCCTAGTTGAACATTTATTACTCTTATAACCATTCACAATATCAATCATTTCATGCATTTACTACTCAATTTATAATCTTTACAAATAGGCCCTTTTAGGTGTTTTCATAGTAACACCTTTCACAAAAGTTGTTTATCTAACAACTACAATTCATTTTCTTCCCTAAAAACTCAGCAAACATCACAAGCAATCACATGGAAAATCCCTAAACTTTCAACCATTTTTCAAAATAGTCCCTCCATTAGCTTGCTTAAGTTTTAGGGGTTCCAAAAGTACAAAAATTATCAAGAAAGACCTCTAAGATCACTTACTTGCAAGAGAATAGCTTGGCTGAAAGTTTGAGCTCAAAAAACCTCTATTTTCACTTCAATTTTTGGTGGAAGAAGAAATGGGAAGAGTAGAAGATGATATCTTCTTTATTTAGTCTTATTTTATTCATTTAGTCACCTAATATCACCAAATTTTTTACCAATTTAATGCTCTTGTCTCCCTTGTCCCTATGGCCGACCAACACCCTCCTATTAGACTAATTGCACATTAAGGACCTCAAATTTAATATTCCATAGTTATTAGACACCTCTAGCTTATAAAATGAAACTTTCACACTTTATGCGATTTAGTCCTTTTTCGTAATTAAGCATACCATCGTTAAAATTAAAGCACCAAAATTTTCATGCATCCTTATAATCATGCTATAACACATAAAATAATATTAAAATAATTTTCTTCAACCTCGGATTAGTGGTCCTGAAACCACTGTTTCGACTAGCCCCAAAATCGAACTGTTACATGCGTTGGTTCTCGTAACGAGGCACAATCCAAAAGTATGTAAAAGAGTTTAGCAAGTTGATATTTCAAATCTCCAATTTGATTGAGGAGGAATCATTCTTCTATTTTATAGATAGGTTGAAGCCGTGGGTTAAACAAGAATTGGAACGTCGAAGGGTCCAAGAACTATCAAAAGCCATGATTGTAGTTAAGTATTTGATCAAGCTTGTTCTAAGGAAAGATAAGTTCAAGTATTTCAAGCCCAATGAGAAGGGAAGTGGTGGAGGGAACCATGAGAAAGATGAAGGGGGACACAATGATGATGGAAACGATAGTAGTAGTAGTGATGGTGGTAATGGGAAACCACGAAATAGGAAGTAGAGACCCAATAACCCGAATAAGAAAGTGAGCAAGATAAAATGATACCTTTGTTGAGGACTATATATGGTAAGGTATTGTTCAAAGTGATCTGTGTTTTTTACTGTCAAAAGGGATGATGAGTCAGAAGAAGCACCCATGAATCTTGGTTCAATCATGAGTAGAGTCGAAGCTAATAGCTAAGCAGAGTAAGAAGAAACCACTGAAGTGCTTCTCTTGTAATGTTCCGCATGAGATGTGAGACTATCCAGAGTGAGTTAAGTCGTCTGCGACCAATAAAGGGAAGGAAACAGAGCCTGATGAGAGGAAGGCATCGAAACTTAATTTAATGATACTCACTCCTGCGAAAAAGGAATCACAAAGTGAAAAGGTTGATATTTGTGGACATCAACATCACAGGCCAAAAAAAGCATGCTCTTGTTGATACGAGAGCATCCGGCTTATTCATTTTGGGAAAAGTTGCGAGGATTTGGTCTCTCGATTAGGAAATCAAATGAGAAGATTAAGACGGTAAATTTTGAGGAGGCCCCAACTGTGGGAGTAGCTCAAGCTATGGAGCTACAAATCAACGAATGGAATGGCAAGGAAGATTTTGAAGTAATGCATTTAGAAGATTAAGATTTTGTGCTTGGCTTAAAATTCCTTGACAGGATTAAGGCAATTGTTTTTCCTTTTGTCGATCAAATTCATATTGTTGATGATCCATTATCAAGAATTGTTGTGCCAATGGATCGAGATATAAAGGTTTGGACTAAGGTGTAGTCAGCAATTCAACTAGTCCAGGATATTTCATATGGGAGGAACATTGACTCAATAAAATAGAGTGTTAAGAAGCACCTTCTAAAATGCTAGTGGAGCATGAAACCGATATGAAGCTTGTTGAGATATTAGTAGAGCTACCAACTATAGGAAATGTGGGTTATGCATAAAACTTTAGGGGTAAAGTGGTGATGCAAACTGGACAGTCGGGATGAGTAAATGCTATAAGTAAGATACATTTCTAACACTTTGGTAGTGTTTTGCATTCTAACTTGTTGGCTTGGTGAGAACACAAAGGCCTTTCAGAGTTCAGAAGAGGGTAAGCCGAGGGACTTACAAACTTGAGTTAGCAGGAATACTCAAGGTTACCTGGTGTTCAGCGTGGGGGTGTCGAAGCCTAGTTGTGTGGATCAATCGAATCTTGATCGAGGTAAGTCACAATGTGAGCAAGTGAAAGTGATGACTTTTTGTGAACGAGATGTACGAACGAGTGAAACGATTTGAGTTAAGAAACGATAAAAGTCGAGGCAAAAGTTTCAAAAGGCGGGATGACCTAATAGTGAGACTAGTTGGGAAAAAGCTAAGGCATCGAGAGTTCTGAGGTGAATCAAGTCAGTTTCATTCCTAGAATACAATGAAGGCATTGCGAGAATGAATATGGGAGAATGTCACGGCCAAGGTGCAAAGCCTGTGACCATCACACAGAATACATCCCATGGAGGTCTATTGGTTAGATAGGGATCATTTGACCCATGAAGAGTGACCCGATTCAAAGAACTGGTGGAGAAGCCTGTCCATTTGAAGCCTGGTGGCCCAATAAAGTAAATATGGAAAGTTAGACTACCTTAGTAAACAGGGAAACTAATCTTAAAATATTGAGGGGAATAATATCTGATAAGATTAGATTTGATTTGATTGTGTAGATCTTGTAAATCCCTTAATTGTAGTGATAAGCTTCATCTCAATTATCGATGTAATTCGATTTATACCGTTGGTTTTGGGGGAGGTCAACTATAAATAGAGAGCCTCCCCCTCAGTTTTAAAGCATCCATTGTGTTGTATTATTTGAGAGTGACTACTAAGTTGAGAGCATTTACTCAAACACCTCTTGTGCATTTTTTTTTGTGGCTATTATGTTCTTTTGAGCACTCTTTTGGCTTTGTGTTGCTTTCGCTATATAAATTGGTCCCTTAGAGGAACTCTACGAGAATATTCACTATGGGATTTAGGCTAACTTCGGCGTGTTTGGAACGATATAATCGCCTAAGGCCACACGAATTATGAGACTAAAGTTCTAGTCCCATGACATTAGAATGTAAGACTTTTATGATATTGAAATTATATATAACAACATAATGTTTTAACCAAAAAGTTAACGATATTAATTATTTGAACTAATTAATAACATTATAAAAATATGGGGACAAATTTATATTAAAAATTAAATTTTAGATATTAAATATCAAATTTAGATATATTATATGAGGCAAAACTGAAATTTAACCATTTTAGTAAAATGCAAAAAAATAAAAGGAGAAATATAACCTAAAAAAAAGGGACTGAAATTGTAATTTAACCATTTAAAATATAATATAATAAAAGGGAAAAAAATGCATGAATGGCTAGACATGTATCAAATAGACCTGTTCATGGGTCGGGCTACCCGCCTAGACCTGCCCAAAATTTGGGAGGGTTTGGGTATAAATATTAGGCTCGGAAATGGGCTTGAGCAAAAAAATTAGGCACGTTTAAAATATGGGTTAGGCTCGGGCTTGAACATTTAAGGCTGGAGCCCGAACCAACCCGGCCTTTTTTAAAGTTTATAATACTTTATATTATGTTATTTTATATATTATGTAATTTAAAACACATTAAAAAAATAATCCTATAGTAAATATATAATACTACTCTATTGTAAATGTTAAAATAATGTTAAGATGACTATATAAAAAATATAAAAAACTATTAAATATTAAATTAAAATATTGTAAATATATATTTTTTAAAATTAAAAATAATATGGGTTGGCCTAAATGGGCTTGGGTTAGTCTTTAACAAATATAAGCGGACTTGGGAAAAAATTTAAGCTCATATTTTAGGCTTGACCAGGCTTAGGCAAGCATAAATATATTAATATCATGCTTAAGCACGACCTAACCCCGGCCCAGCCCATGAACACCTCTAGTGTCAAAGAAGGAAAGTCCTTTAAACCTTTCTTTTATATATAAGTACTAGTGTCATGGGTCGCAGATCAAAGCCCGTGAACATTGCGCATAGAACTAAACTGCCACAAATTGTTGTGTCAAATTAGAGTCTTTTCGGCACTTAACGAGCTTGTTTTCTAGTTGTTTTAGATTATTTTGCTATGTTTCCTGTTTTTAGTAGTTTATGTTTAATTTTAGTAAAATAAGTGTTTTTACGTAATTTTCAGTATGGAATGACCTAATGGGCCAATACGGGCCTAGGGAAGGACTAAGATGTAGATTTAGTGTGTAAGACGTTCTTTTTAAGCTAAAAATGCAAAGGACAATGGTAGTGTCGCGACATCAGCATTTGGTGTCGCAACACCACAGTTCGAAGCTAAGGAAGTCATCGAGGAAGTACAATGTCACGACACCGGAGCAACGGAAGGCAAAATTAAACTAGGGGTGTTTCCATCCACACAATGTAATTTTATCAGTTTTAAAGTCTGTTTTTGACCTAATTAGGGCCGCCACAATTGCCTATAAATAGTAATAGTTAGGCTGAGTTAATGAGTCATTTTTGGGGGTCGACCTAGGGATTTGCCCTAGGGAAGCGTCGAATGATATTTTCATACTTTTAATTTTCAGTTTTCTTTGGTTCTTATTTTATCTTTTATTATGTTCGCTTAATCGAAACCGTTCTATTCCGATGTGGAGACGATTGTGAGAGGAGATTTTTCTAAAACTGTGCTTCTATTAATTATTAATGAGCATTCTCTTTTCCTTTATTCTTTTATTCCGTTATTTATATTCGTTAACTTGATCAACTAACATTTGTATGAATATTAAGATAAAATCTTGTGTGTAATTTATATCTTGCATGATTTGATTATGAAATTGATTTATTGATTAAGTAATTATTTATCTAAAATTGAGAGTTTATTCAAAAGTACTTAGCATACTAGGAACTGACGCCCCTAGTAGAATATCTAGAAAATTGAGATCAAAAGGGTATCTGTATGCTTAGGTAGAGACTGAAAGAGTGACTTAGGTGGTAATCCTTAGTGGAAATGAGACCGAAAGGGTATTCTTAGCTAAGGTTATTCTTAACTAAGGGTGGTAAATAACTTAGTTGAGGATAATTAGCGACTTAATTGATAATTAGAGATTTAATCAATCAAAGGCCGGGAGCTCGCATCATTGACACTAAGAATAGGAAATTCCATTAAGATATATCAGGTTAATTAAATACCATTAGGTTATTTTAGATTAATTAATTTCATTAGTTTAATTAATAATTTAATTCTGCATTAACACTACTAATTTGTAACTCAATTAGATTAGTAATTATTTTTGGTAATTAATCTAATAATAAATTTTCTCCAATCTGCAATTCCTTGGGTACGATCCTCGGAATACTTCTCGGAGTGTTTCATTGTAACACTTTATTATATTACAATTTGAGTTGTATACTTGCGAACACTGCTGCTTTATTCTATATCTTTTTGTCGCAGCATTTCCTGTCCGGACGCTCGCATGTCTGGCAGCAGCCAAGTTGTTAGTGTCTTTGCTTTGGATTGCAACGGTGAAAATTGTTATTAATTTAATTGCTTTGTAAAATAATACTAGTCAAAAGATAAACGAGTTAGATAGTGTGTTAATTTTTAATTATTATGTAATTTTATTTATTTATTTAAATATTTTTTTAGATATCTTGTTGATTATTTAATTTAATCATGAATGCGATTGATGATGAATTTGATGATGATAGTAGTTGGGACGAGGAACATGAGATGTCTGCGTGGTTTGATGATGAAGGGTATTGTAACAAATGACCGATTTGGGCAATCGGAACTTCAACAAACCATTGGAGTTTTGATGAAGGTAACAATGTGATAGAATCTTCAGTCGAACCTTTTGGTGAGTTGTATGGGGTATCGATAAGTTATGATGGAGAATATGGTGTGCCTGGATATTCAGCCCAAAGAATTGGACCTAATCATGGATGATAAGGTATACCAGGATTTATATGAGCAACATAGAAATAATCAAAGATCACGATTGTCGAACAGAGCCTCAACAAAACAAACCAACATAGTCACGATCGAATATGCAGGGATTACAAAGATTCATACAAATTCCCTTTGGAGTCAGAGGAAAATAAGTCCTTTCACCTCAAGATAGAATTCCAAGCTAAACTAAAGGAAGTCCAAAGACAATAAGACCAGTTAAAGACATCCGAATATGCGACCGATCTCACTTGTAATTCGTATGAGGCAGTTTCGTGCAAAGCCACTACGTCAACCTACGCAACGGATGTCGTAGAAATAAAAGAACTATTGGCATAAATATTGGAAATGACAAAATCACTAAAATAACAAAGGGATGCATAGAGTTCTTTGGAATAGATCGAACATGATGTTCCCAAATCTGATCACGGGAACCACCATATCATCGTCAACCACTCTGAATTAAATGATAGTTAACAAGAGTTTGGAACTGAATACCACGAGGAGCCATTGAATATAGCCGAAGGCATCTTCGATCCAATTAGCAGAGAGATAGACGTAGTTGTAGATGTAGTTGTAGAAGTAGATCTAACCACTAACATGAATCTTAACCAAATTTCGAATGAAAGTGTAGATAAGTCGATACACTGTCTAACCTAAACCGATGACGTATTAATGAAAGAAACCAACGAGTTCATCTCATTCTCATTCGATGATGAAGGTAAAGCTCGAGTTAACAAAGTCTAATGAAACATGGAGGTGAAAATGCTCAAGGTAATAATACTCCAAAAAATTTTGGGGTTGGCTTGAATTCAACACCAAATAGCTCGGGTTTCAAAAATAAGGCAATATCATTAGAATTGACCGAATGTGCTGGTTTACATTTCTCGACTAAAAAACAACTGACGAATCAAAGTGTCAAAGACCAGCTAGAAGTTCCTTTTCGGTGGCATGGATCGTCTCGAGTAAGAAAAAAAAACTTCTTGTTTAAATTTATTTTAAATTTTAATTTTAATTGTAGTTGGTTATTTTTGTTTTGTTTATTTAAAGTTTTAATTTAGATGTTTTTACGTGTTGTCTATAGTGGGCACTGAGTTCGGGAAGTGGAAGGATCAAGGAGTTGAATAAGGTGAAACTTCACGCACGGGGAAGATTAAAACAATGAGTGACGTCTTGACATGAGATGTCAGGTCATCTCGACGAGCTCACCCCACATCCCAACGTAGCCTCACGTTGTCATGATGAGCCGGCCCAACGAAAGGCCAAAAAGATGGTGACGTCGAGAAGAGGAATGTCTCGTCGAACGTACGAGCAGTTTCACATCGTAACAAAGGGCTATCCACGTCGCAACGAGTCGTGACATAACGAACTTGGAACTCATAACAGCTACGTGATGTAAGGACAATGGGAGAAGTGGCATCGTAATGAGGAAACGGTTATAAAAGGACCTTGTCATGACAAGCCTTAATCAGATGCCCTAAAGAGATTCCTCTTTTTTTTCGTCATTCTCCGCTTCCACGTCTTCAACCACTTTACTTCTTTAGTTTTTCTCTGTTATTAATCCTCCATTTACATCATTTTTTTTCCATTTTCGAATTAAACCAGTCCCTCGTTGAGTCTCAATAAACTTCTCCTTTGATGAAAAATGACAGTGGTCGACAAAAAAGCATGACGACGCTGACATTTGAAAACATAAAAGCTCGGTGATACTTAATCTTTTGCTAATCTTTAAATATTCGTGCTAGATTTTTTATAAATAGATTAGTGAATATGAAATTTGTTTTGAATCAATTATATTATTTTATTGGTTGTTTAAATTATATCAGAATTTGGTTGGCATGTCATCTTAAAAGCGAACGACATCCTGATGAACCACAAAACGCAATGTTCCAAATGACCCAAGAAGACGATTCGTCTCAAACAAAACAACCAAAAGATTTGGAAACTTTGATAAACCACTAATCTCAGAATGTGGCTTCGACTTTGCCATGCAATTATTCCATGACCCTATAATTACAAGGGTCGACCGCTAATAGTACAACATATTTTTCTGAAAACCTCTTAAACCGGCCATCATCTCTATTGTTCATGAATTCTATGCAAATTTTCTTGAATCCCAATCACGATCTTTGTGAAAAGTATGTATGTAGACGCCTCTCCAATCATGATCAAGGCTATTTATAAAACACCTCGTTATGCCTCTGATTTTTTTATGAAGATTTAAATGATGTGGATTATGATGAGATTATTAACTTTTTGATTAAATGTTGAGGCAATTGGTTCTGAAAGTTGGTATCTCGAGAACCATAACAATTTCAACAATCAATAATGACCTAGAGGCTAAAATGTGGATATATTTTATCTGTGCAAATCTTTTTCCTGCATAGCATGTCACGGAAGATACCCATAATCGTGCAATTCTCTTGTATGTCATTTTACAAGGATGAAAGATTAATGTAGGGTACATGATCTAGACCCTAATGAGGGATCTGCATCCATGACCCACTTGTCACCACCTAGCCCACACAAGTAAGTTCATCCACATCAAGAGAGAATGAGACGAGGGTTGTCTCGAATGAGTATGATGGTAGCACGGATGAGTTCGACAACGATGACCTAAGGCCATGAGGTTTGCCAAACTAAAGTTTTAGCCTCATGACAGTTTGTATCAGAGCTAGACGAAATTTACTTAAAATGTGATGGGGAAGATGTACTACTGAATCAATTTCTCCTCTTTGACTACCCCTCTCAACTGAGCCACCACGACCAATTCTTTGATCTCTAGTTACATGAGCAGATCTCTGGGTAGCAGCAGGAATATCATTAACACTTCTCAGACAATTTCGAGCGATATGCTCTAAAGATCTATATCGAAAACATGCTTCCATTTTCTTCCAACATTCACTTTTATGCTTCCTACCACAAGGTTCAAAGTTCAGAATACTTACGTCTTTTTTCGAATTCTCAACATTGCCAATAGATACTGACGGTTATTTAACTTGGTCTTTCTCATATTCAACTTCTGATGTAACTGATTTCCAAGAACTTCGAGACTCTCTAGGTCGTTTAGGAAGAGATTGTGAATTAATAGTCTCAACTCTTTTTCCAAATGCTAGGAGAGACTCATCTTTCTTATCTAGGCCTAAGGCTTGTTCAACCAATTTCGCTCGTTAAGCTAAATCAGCAAACTCTTTTATTTTGTGTGAGACTAGATTAAAAGTTTATCTTGCAATCCTAGAAGGAATCACTTACAACTTTCCTCTTTTGGGGGCACTGACTCAATAGCATATTTGCTTACTCACAAGAATTCTCTTTCGTAGTCGACTACTAACATATTTTCTTGCTTCAACATCATAAATTCTTGCTTTCTATCTTCCAAATACAATTAAACAATATACTTCTTTCAAAACTAGACAAAAAGATATCCAAGTAATTCGATTTATTGGTATATGACGAGTGGCAGTTAGCCACCATTATTATGCTTCTTCTTTTAAAAGAGACACCGCACAAGTATAACACTCAGCCGGTGTACATTCTAACTATTGTAAGACCCGTTCGGTGCCTCGTGTTGGGTTGAATTAATGGTGAATCTATCGAGGTATACACTCTTGACCTACAAATGATGTGAGGTCGTTTTGGCCTCCTACTATGACGTTGGCTAGTCCTTACCTCCTCCGGCAGTAGATATGGCTTGTCGTGATGTCTGAACCATGGCATGTACTTTGGAGAGGTAGCTAATTCCGGTGCGAGAATTGGTTCGCATGTAGGTATGAAATTGTACCTATACTCCCAAATGTTGATAAATTGCTCGTGGAATTTAGACCAATCTTCGTTGGTTCTCCTCTGCAATTTGACATTGTGTAGTTCTTCGATATCTTAAGGTGACGGTGGAATAGTTTGCCTAAACTCGAATTATCGCATCACTCGATTAGATTCGTGCATCTTCACCATCGTGTAAACTATCAATGGCACCTTGATGTGCCAGATATTGCAATGGGCCAAAAGTTCGATCGGAATGCATTCTTCAATTTTTGGATCGGCGTACGACATCCATTCAAACTATAATATGAAATTATAAATTTTATTATCTACATAATATTAAATTTCAAATCCTTTCTTAAATATTATATAATTAAAAATTTCAAAAACTAACCTCGGCTTCCTATCGTTGATCTAACAGTAATTGGATATCTTCAAACTCCTTCTTTAGTGCTACATGACTCGCGTGATTGTTTCACCTATTCAAATAATATGTTATTTAAAAAATTTAATAATAAGAAATATTATGATAATTATATTATCAAATGAATTTTACCATGTTACGAGTGAGAAAGTATAAGGGGCATTGACTTAGGGACGTAAAAATGGTAGCCTGTACAATGCCCATGACTGTAAAAGGAGTATGCAACCACTGATTTTAAGTTTTTGAGGTTGCGTCGCCCGACACATCTTTTGATACAATGTGGCCAGCAAGGTTGATCCCCAACTAAGCCAGCTCGCTTCTTTCAAGTCGACGAGTTGTAGTAGCCATCTTAAATGTACCCGAGTTCGAGATTTATCGGGCATTAGAATTCCTCCAATTAACCTCAGGATGAATGCTCAAGCATATTGTTCTCTTTCAAGGTCACTTGCATAGTTGTCAAGATAATTTAAATTTTGTTCCAACCATTTTATCTTTATCCGACTACCAAAGAACCTCTTCGGCACCTTGCCTAATAGTTGCTCGCAAATGCCGCTCCAACCGCCAACTACCACTGACCCCATAACGATTGAACCATCCACTGGTAAACTGATTTGTAAAGCTACGTCCTCGAGTGTGATTGTACACTCACCACATAGAAAATGAGATGTGTGTGTCTTGGGTCTCCATTTTTCCACCAATGCATTGATAAGTGTAAGATCCAATTTACACCCCCGAGCATATGATAAATGTGCAAGAATCCTTCCTCTTGCAAGTGTCGTTCAATTACATGCGGTGCCCTCATAGATAGATTGTATATATATGTCTCCAAAATGTGATCTTCGACCTGATTATATAAACATAAAAAAATATCAATTTAATAATGTTAACAACTTAATAATGAACTTAATTAAAATTAAAAATATTTTCTTACCATTTGCAATTAGACACCGAAAATGTAGTTATCATCAAAACGAATAAGAAGAATTGTCATTATAAAAATAAATTAAAACGAATAAATTACGAAATATAAAATTAAAACAATAAGAATTTGGAAGAAATTTAATGAAAATTAATAACTAAAAACTTGAGAGAATTGAGAAAATGGATGAATTGAGAGAATGAAATTTGAATGCAAAAGGGAGAAAATGACTTTAGTTTATATAGTAAATAAACTAGCCATTTGTAGCCGTTGAAAATTTTACCGATGGGGATATTACCGTTGCCTAGTTAGACAAAAGCGCGTTGAGGGGGATGCGTTTTTACTTTCTCTCCAAAATCGACTTATTTCCTTAAATATCTTAGAAACAATTTAATTTTTTTTTAAAACTGATATATTCATCAAATTTAACATGGATTATGAGGAGAATCATGTTTGGTTTTCGAATTTAGCCCAAAACCCACCCCAAGGCATTCAGAAGTTCATCATTGGAGATCGATTTGGTTTTCATTATATTCGTCGCGGTACTTGTCTGTGTAATTTCCTTTTTCTACCCAACAGAAGTTTTCATCATGTATTATGGTGGCGGTAATAAAAATAGTAGTATATATAGTTTTAACGTTATTTATGGGTTTAAAAGTGTAAAAACCTTTAAACTTAAAAAAAAAAAAAAAAATTAAACTCTTGCTTTTTTTTTTTTTTGCACTAAATTAGGTACTTAAACTTTCAAAATATATAAAAAAGGCCCTCAAACCTTTTCAAAAAAAATAAAATTAAGCCCCTACTTTCTTTTTGCACTCAATTTGATATTTGAACTTTCAAAATGCACCAAAATGACTCTCAAACTTTTTCTTGCTTTTATTAAAAATTAGAAAATAATTATAAAAATTAAAATCAATAAAAGCTATAAATATTATTAAATTTTAATAAAAAATTCAAATTTTAAAAATTTATTAAAAATTAGAAAATATAAAAATAGTAAAATTATATAAAAAATTGTAAAATTATAAAAAAATATAAAATATATAGAAATATAAAAAATTTATAAAAAATTATAAAATCATAAGAAAATTATACAAAATATAAAGAAATATAAATTTTGTAAATTTTTTTTATAAAAATTATCGTACCAAAAGAAGCATTTTCTAATTTTTCTATAACTTTTATTGATTTTTATTTTTTTTATTCTATAACTTTTATTGATTTTTATTTTTTGTTATCATTTTTTGCCACATGTCATGCTGTGTTGCGACATGTGATAACTTTAATTGAAAAAATTAGGTGTTGTTATTTTTTTTTATGATTTTTAATAAATTTTAAAATTTTATAAATTTTGTAAAATTTATTATTTATTACTTTTTTTCTAATCTTTAATAAGAGTAGGGGCTTAATTGCTTTTTTGAAAAATTTTGAGGGTATTTTTGATGCATTTTGAAAGTTCAAATACCCAATTGATTGAAAAAAAAGTAGGGGCTTAATTACTTTTTTGAAGAAGTTTGAAGGTTGATTTGATGCATTTTGAAAATTCAAGTGCTCAATGGAATGCAAAAAAATAGAGAGACTTAATTACTTTTTTTAAAAAAAAGTTTGAAATCTTTTTACATCCCTAAACTTGGGTAAATATCCCATATATACCAAAAAAAAAGAAAAATTACGGAAATGTGCCAGTTTGAAGAATATTTACCGGAATGTACCGTTTCCCCCAAAAATGCGCTGACGTGGACGCGTTTTTGCCCTCCCTTCCCGTCCACTTGCAGTATGAAAAATTAATTGAATTTTTGGGCTAGTAGTCTCCTGCAAAATAATTTTGAGGAGACGTTTCTGAACAAATAGTAGCCAAAAACCGAAAAGAGCGCCCACGTGGACGCTCTTTTGCTACAGTGGTCTCCGGCAAAATTAATTTGAGGAGACGTTTCTGAACAAACAGTGGCTAAAAATGCTTCCAGCAGGGTGCACTGTCAGCAGGAGTACCGAAAAGAGCGCCCACATGGACGCTCTTTTGCTACAGTGGTCTCTGGTAAAATTAATTTGAGGAGACGTTTACGAACAAGCAAGTACAAAAACGCTTCCAGCAGGTGCACTGTCGAGGGAGTACCAAAAGAGCTCCCACGTGGACGCTCTTTTGCTACAGTGGTCTTCGACAAACTTAGGCTATAAATCAGCCAAATTTCATTCTCAGGTTGCAGAAGGCAAATTCAGGCAAAAGAAATAAAAATTGAAAATGAGTGAACATATTAATAGTGTTATTTACTACGATGGTGAAGTTCGTGACATCAAAAATGGTGTTTTTTCTTATAGGAGAACACAGCGCGACTGAGTTTTAATCGGAACATCGATTTGGTAGAACTTTGCAAAAGAATTAGGCGTAAAATATTCGAAACAATACCAATGAAAGTTTAGTCTATTAAGTATAAATTTTGCGGTTCGATTGATCCGGTGAGATATGACTCATTCGACATCAAAGGTCCTCGGAGCCTTGAGGCAATGGTGGAGACTCATCTTGCTAGTGGATCGCCCTATATCGAGGTATATGTAGAATTTTCATCTCCAAGTGATCTTTCTGCGACCTCAACATCTACTACCATTCGAGGGGAATACACGACCCCAAGCTGACACTCTGTAAGTGGGAGGCAAAACACAGAAGTACCCGTGTGCGGTGGTAGTATGGAAAACATAACCCCTGCACGACACTCGGTTGGTGGATGGGACATGCATATCCGTCATTCGACGTCCGATGATAGAAATAAGTATTGGGGGACGTCATTAACTTCTAGTGGTTGGCAATCCACATATGATTGAGATCTTTATGAAAGATGTTTAGGAGGGATGATGTACTTCCGACGACATCCACCAACGAGGGGCCCTCGTTTATTACAGGTTATGGAGGGTCGGACGATGAATCCGATGTGGATCCACCTCGGGAGCCAGGGCCTGACGGTGTAGAAGTTGGATTATTTTCTGAACCGGAGCCCGTTCTAATTGTACCTGAAGACGTTAAGGGCGGTTCAGACGAAGAAGAAGAAGATCTGCTATTCAGGGCATACTCACCTCCAGCCCACATGCATAATGTCGATCTATCTTAAGATGATGCATTGGAGTTTCCTAAACTACCACACCGGACGCGTGACCGTACAAATTCTTCGTTAGATTCGGACCAATTAGAAGTTGGTAACCAGTTTTCTAACAAGAATACTTTTCTTGCTGCACTAGAACAATACAGCATCAGGAACGGGGTTAACTACAATGTGGTTAAATCCAGGCTCGATAAGTACGAGGCGAAGTGTGCAGTGCAAGACGGCACATGTTCATGGAAAATCATGGCGTCGTTGAGGAAAAGGATAGGGTTGTGGGACTTCTTCCTATCTAGGTTAAGGAGGTATGTCTGCCCCCAACCTGACATATGCGTTATATCGGATCGGGGCCCTGGAATACTTGAGGCAATAGAATGCCAGGGAAGCATGTGGCATCGCACACACCATCGATATTGCCTGAGGCATGTTTCATCCAACTACTATGGGCAACATCGATCTAAAAGACAAAAACAACAAGTGAACGATATGGGTATGAAATATCTATTAATATAATTTCTTTTGTAAAATTCAATTTATTCGCAATTGAAGAGTGGTATGTAATATTCGCTATCAACGTATATTGGCAGGGTACGAGATCAATAAAGACCGTTTTCACGAGATGTTGGCCGGTTTGTGCACAGATAACGCCGAAGGCGCAAACTATCTGTGCAATATTCCTTTTGAATAGTGGACACAAGCATATGACGACGGCCTGCGATATGGTCATATGACCACAAACCTGGCCGAATGCATAAATTCTGTGCTAAAAGGAACCCGTCATCTGCCGATTACATCGGTTGTACGAGAGACATATTTTCGTTTAGTGGCACTATTTTCGAAGAGAGCAGCGAGTTATAGAGGGCAGATGCAAGGAGGCCATGTATGGAGCCCGAAGGTCTTGCAAGAAATAAACCGTGGGAAGGCACGGGCGAACACCATGCACACAGTGTGTCACGACCGCGACAGCCTATGGTTTCGTGTCACGGAGTTTGATAGACCGAACCAAGGTATTGTTGGCGGGCATTATCGTGTACACTTGACAAATAGGACCTGCGACTGTGGGATATTTGATGCACTTCGTTACCCATGTGCTCATGTACTTGCAGCTTGTCAGAATCTCCGTCTTGATCCCATGAGCTATGTCGACGAGGTGTACAAATTAGAAAACATGTACAACGTGTGAAGACACGTATTCCCACCAGTCCCAGATGAACGTAAGTGGCCGTCGGTATCGCTTGCACCGTATAAGCTGTTGCCGGATAGACAATTGAGGCGCAAACCAAAAGGTCGACCTTGCTCGACTAGAATACGCAACAATATGGATATCCGAGAAACGAGCAACTAAAGTCGGCTGTGCGGGTGGTGTAGGAACCCGGGCCATACATCTCGCTCGTGTCCAAATCGGAATAGTTGACCGTGTTCTTAGCTTTTTTGTCTCCTGGTGGCTATGTAATTTCTATTTTTTTGGAGGAAAACGGTGAACTTTTGTACAAGAACTTTTATTTTATTCAAGTTATTAAAATTAAATTACAAAATTATAAAAAAAATTAAACCATTTCTATTTTATCAAAGATATTAAAATTGAATTAAAAAAATTAAATTACAAAAAAAAATTAAACTCAAATTTTATTAAATATATTAAAACTAAATTACAAAAAAAAATTAAATCATTTCTATTTTATCAAAGATATTAAAATTAAATTAAAAAAATTAAATTACAAAAGAAATAAAATTAAACTCAAATTTTATTAAATATAAAAAAATTAAATTACAAAAAATAAAAATTAAACCATTTCTATTTTATCAAAGATATTAAAATTAAATTAAAAAAAATTACAAAAGAAATAAAATTAAACTCAAATTTTATTAAATATAAAAAAATAAAAATACAAAAAATAAAAATTAAACCATTTCTATTTTATCAAAGATATTAAAATTAAATTAAAAAAATTAAATTACAAAAAAAATTAAACTCAAATTTTATTAAATATATTAAAACTAAATTACAAAAAAAAATTAAATCATTTCTATTTTATCAAAGATATTAAAATTAAAATAAAAAATTAAATTACAAAAGAAATAAAATTAAACTCAAATTTTATCAAATATAAATAAAATTAAATTACAAAAATAATTACAAAACTAAATTAGGGTTTAGGGCTGATGCCGGTGGGAACCAGTGCCACACGGGGGCAGTCGGCGGTTACGCGCTGGATTCCTCCTTCTTCTAGCTTCCGGCGGGGGTTGTGGAACATCAGGCGAGGAATCGAGTTCCTCCGGCAGTGGGTCTGGTTCTGGGTGTTGCGATGATGACCCACCTTGATAAAATAATGACCCCGGAGGTGTTTGCATAAACCACGGTGGGGGTGATTGCATCCCGTACGACGAAGGAGTCTGGTAGAAAGAACTGCTCCCCGACGGCACCTCCTCTAATCCCACATGCGATGTCGACCTCACGATCGGCTGGCTAGCGGGAGTAGTCGGGAACGGACTCGAACCCGGCCATGTATTCCAACCTGGGGTGGGACTGGGAAAAGGAAACATATATGGGTTAGGAGGATACATATAAGGGGTAAGGTACGCACCTGGCATAAACGGTGGACGCTGTGATGTCGGTCTTTGTTGATCGAACCGATGGGTCCGGTGGATCGTAGTAAGCGCTGTTGATGGCCCCGTCTCATCACCCCTTCTCCTTGGATTTAAAGGGGCCCGACGTTCCCTTCGCTCGCAAATTTGCCGTCGCCTCTCTTCATCCGACAATAGATATGGCTTGCCATAGATCCTAAACCATGGCATGTACTCCGGCACGCACGCTAACTCAGGAACAATGATCGGTTCTCGGATAGGTAAAAAGTCATACCAGTTCTCCCACGTCTCGATATGACCTGACCAAAATCTTGGCCAATCCGTGTGCGGCTGCCGTAAGTCCACTTTGTGCTCATCATCGAGCACCTCAGGTGGCACGAGAATCGGTTGCCGGAATCCAAATTGCCGCAGAACCCGATCTGACTGGTGCATCTCCACGGTCGCATAGGTGATCATTGGGACCTTAACGTGCCAACTGTTCTGATTTTGGAAGAACTCCTCCGGAATTACTGCCTAAATTTTCGGATCCTCGTACGATGTCCATTGAAACTATATTAACATTACCAAAATATTAGTTATATACATAATACTAGACACTACATACGAAATACTAAATTATAATAACGAAATTCGAAACTTACTTGTGATTCCGACCGTTAGTCCAATAGGAGCCGTATATCCTCAAGCGAGTTAGGTATTCCAACATGACTCGCCGAATGGTTCCACCTAATTAAATAAACTTTTAGCATGTAATTATACTATAAATCTATGAAATAATTGTAAAATATAATATTAAATGTACCTCGTTATCAGTGGGAATGAATATGGCTGGTCAAGTCAAGGACGTAAAAATGAAAATCGAAACCATGCCCATGACTGCAGTAGTGATAGGCAACCTCCGATTTTTGCTTTACTAGGTCGCGTTGCCCCGCACATCTCCCTGTACAACCTCGATAGCACGGCAGACCCCCAACTCAATTCACCGGCTGCTCTGATATCAATAAGTTTCAGGAGCCATCTCAGGTGGACAAGGTTTCTAAAGAGGTCCGGCATCAGATAGCCTCCAATTATCTGAAGAATGTATGCCCGAGTATACCATATTCTTTCTTCTTCGGTCGAACGCTCGTTCGGCTGCGGGAATGCGTCTCGTAACCAGGCCATATCGATCCGAGCTCCTTGAATTCTATCCGGAATGGCGCCCAGAAGCTCGTAGCATACGGCCATCCAATCGATAGATGTTGCAGACCCGGTGACTACCGACCCGTCCACCGGTAATCCCAACTGCAACTGCACATCTTCTAGAGTGATGGTACACTCTCCGCATGGCAGATGGAAAGTATGCGTCTCGGGTCTCCACCTCTCTATCAACGCGCTGATCAAAGGCGGCTACAACTTGAACCCCTAGCCTATCGTGGCCACGTGCCAAAAACCCGCTTCCCGCAGGTAATTCTCGACAAACGGCGATAGGGGACCAGGCATATTATGAATATAACATTCCAACACCTGATCTACAGACTGTTTAAAAAATTATAAAATTCAAAATTAATTAAAATTGCCTAATTGAAAAAAAAAATAAATAATATTGAAAAATTAACATTAAAACTTACCATTTTCATTTGCTCGACGGAAAATGTGCTTGTCGTCTAGGCGACGTAATTCCCCGGCCATTGTAATCCGATAAAAAATTTTAAAATTTTCCAAAAAAAAGATATATTAAAAAAATTATAAAGGGCTTTTTCGTAAATAGTAAAGGACTATTTTGAAATTTGAGCGTAAATTTAAAGGACTTTGAGAGAAAACCGAGAGAAAATTGAGAGAAAATTGAGAAAGGATTGAAGTGTGAAAAAAATAAAGGGTTGGGGGGTTTTTATACTTTTTTTTTACGGTCAAAAAAAATTTGGCCGTTGGGGATCTGACCGTTGCAGGGCTAAAGCGCGCCTACGTAGGCGTGTTTTTGCTGAGGTGGAAAAAAGCGCGCCCTCCCAAAAACACGCTGACGTGGACGCATTTTTGAGGGAAACGGTACATTCCGGTAAATATTCTTCAAACTGGCACATTTCTGTAATTTTTCTTTTTTTTTTTTGGTATATATGGGATATTTACCCCCTACACTTTGTTTATGCAATAATTGGTATCATCGAAATCGAAGAAAAGAATCAGTGTGATTTGTATAAATCTAAACTTTTAACGGTGAAAAAAACTAATTATCTTAATTTATTACTGAAAGAATGAGTACCAATCGTTTCGTCCGGAATGAAATGAAAACATTAAACTGAAATTGATTATAGTAATAAAATTTGATTAAATTAAAAATAATTGAAAAAATTTAAATTTTGTGTTAATCGAATTAAATTATTCAATTTTTTTGAGTTAATTCAAATAAGTAATTCGAGTTTTAAGTTCGAGTTGAGTTAATTTACAATTCAAATAACTCGAATAACAAATTGATGTAAATACCTCTTTAATCACTGTGAATTTTTAAAATGAACAAATTAGTTACACTCTCAATAAAAAATTACAAAAAAATTTCAAAAAGTCAAAATTCCAAAATTTATATTTTTAAAAAATATATAAAAATTTTAAAATAATAATTTTGGGATCTAAATAAGTTAATTAATGATTCAAGTTTATCATACTAAATATTTTTTTGAATTTTTTTAAATATATATTTTCAAATTTACGTGTCTTAACATAAAATTAATTATACTGTAATAATATTTTAATTTAAAATATTTAATTTTTTAATTTCATTGGACTTAATTAAAAAAATTAAATCTAAGGGAAAAAAATAAATTTTAGTCAAATTAATTCGAATTTTTTTCACAACAGAACAAACTGCTTGGAATTATAGTAAATATCTACCCCGAATGAAGTACAGGTATAAGATAATGATAAGAAAGAATAATAATAAAATAAAGCAACGCTTAAACAAATTTTAAAGAAAAAAACCGTAATTGGAGGTTAATGTTGACAGTGGAACAAGACGGGTGACATTATGGAGTCTCATCATGTCAGATAGAGAAGTAATATAATAAAATTGAGAATGGGGACGCAATGTCGTCCCCATTCATATGTATTCACTTGATTTTGAACCCCCCTTTCTATAATTGCCTCTTACCTATTGGCTTTGTGGTTAAGCCGTCCCCCTCACCCCTTAATATTGTCTATGCATCCCAAAACACCTCTAGTCTTCTTCACTCATCATCACCTCAGTTCAATTGACCTATTTCTTCTTCTTTTCCTTCAGATAAATTAAAGAGAAGAGGGGAAGCCATGGTGAGCTCATCATCAAAGAATAAAATGATGATGATGATGAGCAGCTCCTCAAGACATAATGAAAAAGACCAACTTTTTCATATTCTTCATAAAGTTCCTCAAGGTGATACTCCTTATGTTAAAGCCAAACATGCTCAGGTTTGTCTCTCTCTCTATATTTTTCCCTTTGGAACATTTAAGTAATCAACAAACAAGTTTCATTTTTTATTAGGTTTTCTTAAGTTCCTTATATGTATATATGTGTGTATGTGTGTGATGTTGCTACGTATATAGCTACCCTATTTTGTTTTCCTTTAGTGGATACTTTCTCTATTTTTAACAGTTGCTTAATGAAAGATGGATGGAGAATGTACCCTAATTGGCTGTTGCATGCCATGCTAGGCTAGCATGGCATAAAGAATCAAGTCATCGCTATAGTCATTTTCATCAACTAATAAAAAATAGTTGACTGTGGAAGCCATATCTACAATTTCTCGATTTTCATATGCACAATCACTTATTTGTACTTTTCTGAACGAATGCAGCTGGTAGAAAAGGATCCAGAAGCAGCAATAGTACTATTTTGGAAGGCAATAAACGCCGGGGATAGAGTAGAGAGCGCACTAAAAGACATGGCGGTGGTGATGAAGCAACTAAACCGAACTGAAGAAGCAATTGAAGCCATCAAGTCTTTCAGGGGCCGTTGCCCCAAACAAGCTCAGGAATCACTTGACAATGTTCTCATTGACTTATACAAGGTAAGGTATATATGGATGATTGATTTGACGTTCCTCCTAAGACTATCTATTGTCTTCACAAATTAAATGTAATTTGACAGAAGTGTGGGAAAGTAGACGAGCAGATTGAGTTATTAAAAAGAAAGCTAAGATTAATATACCGAGGAGAGATCTTTAATGGAAAACCCACCAAGACTGCACGCTCCCATGGCAAGAAGTTCCAAGTTTCAGTTCAGCAAGAAACTTCTAGGTTACTGGTATGCTTTTGATTTTGCTTCCCAGTTTCTTTAATTGAACCAGCAACCATAGCAGTTAGTGATTCCCGCTTTACCCTGATTTTTTTTTCCCTTTTTTATCAAACAAACAAGTGCCCTTTTTCATGAGAACCCCTTTGTCTTACCATACTGTTGCTTTTACCCATTTCCCCGAATGTCTTTCCTTTCTCAATAAAAACTTCAATGATGGAATATGACAGGGAAATTTGGGGTGGGCTTACATGCAAAAATCAAACTACTTGACAGCAGAGGTGGTGTATCGAAAAGCCCAGATGATCGACCCAGATGCCAACAAGGCCTGCAGCTTGGGAATTTGCTTGATCAAACAAGGCAGATATGATGATGCACGGTTGGTGCTTGAAGAAATATCGCAACGGAAAATCCCAGGTTCGGAAGAAATGAGAGCCAGGAATAGAGCTGCGGAATTGTTAATGGAAATCAATACCTTCGAGCCGCCACCATCGGACGTATCAGATATTCTGGGCCTTGATGATGATTTCCTCAATGGGCTTCAACTGTTGACGAATGAATGGGGACAAGCTAGATCAAAGAGACTGCCTATTTTTGAAGAGATCTCCTCATTTAGAGATCAGTTGGCTTGTTAATATCAATTATATTTGGTCTTTTGGTTGTTCAAATGGGGTTGTTTTATACTTAATACAATTGTGGTTGGATTAGTCCTTTTAGATATGTAGGAATAAGGTGTGCTGTAAATAGTGATGCCACCTATTTGCCTTTAATAATAGGCCCTTACATCAATATTGTAAAATCCACTAGCATTAAATAATTGAGTGAACGCTCTTTAAGGGGAAGAGATAAATTTATCCATTATATTCCGACGATAAATTACACAAAAATGAGATGAGCAAAAATGATTAAATTAAAAAAAAAAAAAGTCTAATTCAATTTACTCTTCATCAAGAAGAAGACAATTTGGGGATTTAGCTTGAGTTTAGCGTAAACGAGAACTCCTGAATCCGCTGACATATCAACATAAGATTTTCCTCAATCCGCTGACATTTCAACATAAGATTTTCATGTTACTCGATCGGTTTGCCCATTGGCAATCGTCAATAACTGTTGAAGATAAATATTCGGTTGCTCATTTAAGGCCCCTAACGAATCTGCCAATTCAGAAACATTAGAGTCCAACAAATCAGTTCTAGGCCTTTAATTACCTTCCGTATTGATCCGACCCATTCCACTAGAAAATCCGTTTTGATTCAAAATGTCATGATTTAGAGATCTTTCCAAATTAAAACTCAATAGAGGATTAATATTTCTCCACAAATCACTCATCGTTTAATCCCTTAATTTGTTTCCTTAAAATCATCATCACCTTCCACAAGAAGCCAGATACTATTCACTATTGTGGCTCTCTTTGGGTGCGCTTTTAGATTCAAATTCCATCTAAACTCCATAACATCTTTCCCACGATTCAACCTAACAGGACAAAACTTGTCATTATGGCCCAAGCATCCACATAAGAAGCAGAATAAAGTGAGCCTTTTATACCGAAAATTTCACATAAGTGAATTTCGATAATGGAAGCATAATTTTCTTCCTTCTCTTCTAATTTCTCAATTAGGCACCTACCACATTCTTTCTTTGATCACTGCCCACTTTTAATCCAAACAGATCAGGTAAATAAAGGGAGGGAGCGGAGGAAATTTAGATTTGAAGTCTAGTGGGTTCTAGAGGATTCTTGTGAAGAAGTGGTGCGACGAATATGGGAATCAACGTCGGGTAATGTTTTGTCAAAATTGGATGCTCTCAAAACTGCCTTGTAAGAATGGGAAAGGAGCATAAAAGAGAAGCGAGGTGTTGTATCGAAAAATTTGAATAGAAGATTGGAATATTTGGTCGAAGCGGAAAGGCATGTTGAGACGCTTGCAGAAATTATAAGATGTAAATTACATCTAAATTTAGAGATGGAAAAAGAAAAAGTGTATTAGGAACAAAGGGCTCGGGCAAATTGGTTGAGGATAAGAGATAGGAATACCGCATTTTTCCAAAAATTTGCTTCCCAAAGGAGACACATGAACCGGATTAAAGTTTTGGAAAATGAGGTGGGAGATATAACAAATAATGAGTGTGAAATGGAGGAAATTGCCCGGAATTATTTCAAGAATATTTTTTCCACGAAAGGGGTGGGAAATACGGAGCATATTTTTTCTGGGGTGGAAGTGATGGATTTTCGGCGATTTGCTTCTAGCATTTTTGGCACATTATCGGTCGAGGTGTGAGTACATTTTGCCTTGATATTTTGAATGAAAGTATGTCACTGGAATCTTTCAATGTTACAAATATTGTTCTCATACTGAAAATTGCTCAGCCTATGAACTTGTCAAAGTTTAGGCCTATAAATCTTCGTACGGTACTTTATAAAATAATTTGTAAAATTGTTGCTAACCAAATCCAATAAGTTTTAGAATGCTATATTGATGAGGCTCAAAGTGCCTTTGTTCTGGGCAGGTTGATTACTGATAATGTTCTTATTGCTTATGAAGTTCTACATGTGTTTAAGCAAAAGAGAACAGGAAGAAAATATTTTTTGGCATTAAAATTGGATATGAGAAAAGCGTACGATCAAGTTGAATGGTCTTTTTTTATGTCAAATGATGTTAAGAATGGGCTTTGCAAGTTCGTGGATGGAGTTCATTATTCATTGCATAAGCTCAATCTCGTAATTTATCGTGGTTAATTGGAAAGGGGGAGAGGGCTTTCATCGAGGCTTAAGGCAAGGGGATCCATTAAGCCATATTTATATTTGGTGTGTGGTGAAGGCTCTCATCATTAATGAGGCTAGCTAGGCAAGAGGGTTTGGTGGAGGGGGCTAGAGTAAATTGACGAGGTCCACAGATCTCTCATTTAATGTTTGCTGATGACTGTTTCTTATTTGGGGAGGCTTTAACAAGGGGGCACAAACCTTGAAGATGATCCTTAATGAGTATGAGGATGTTTCAAGACAATGTGTGAATTATGAAAAGTCTACTGTTTTCTATAGCATGAACACTTCTGAACAGGTGAGGGAATTAGCTTCTCAAACTTTAAATGTTCGAAGCTCTAGAAATCCTAAAGAATATCTCGGCTTACCTAACATGATTAGACATGGAAAGAAATTGCATTCCAACTATTAAAAGACTGTATGAAAAGCAAAATTGACAGTTGGACGATAAAATATTTATCGCAAGGAGGGAATGATATTTTTATAAAAATCAGCCATAGAGGCAATTTCAACATATTTGATGTGTAACACCCCTAACCCATATCCGTCGCCGGATTAGGGTTACAAGGCATTAGTTAATTAGAAACACTTTTTCGAACAACAACACATAAATGTAAGTTACATTCAAATAAATAAAGCATAAGTTCCATTAAATAATAAACAAGATTCCGATAATCATAATATAATGTACATATCATATTAAAACATTTTATTATTATCCATATGCTAAGAAGAAACCAACCAAATTTTAACTCACTTTACATTAGTATATCATTAACACTTAAAAAAATGTTTGCATAATATTTTATTCAATAGCATATATATACCATGTTATCAACTTTACTCGATGGTCATATATTTAATAATATAATTAGAAACTCTCACCAATTTCATACATAAATAACATCTTTTGCACATACTCAAAACAAAACCAATCAAAACTTATTACATAACTTAATAAGCAATTACATATTCAACCTAATATATAATATGTCATGTTCGAATATGCTATTATAGATTAGATACATATTGCATACTTGCTTTAGATTTTAAGGCTACGCTTAACAATTGAATTTATACCAATAATAGACTAAAACCATTATGGAACATTTTCCTAACTCATTTCCTTGCATATCCGAATCTCATTAATTAATAAACATATACATCCAAATTTTATATCATGGAACAAATGCAGAATTACAAATTATAATGAAATCAAACATAAATCTTTCATACCACGTTATAAACATATTAGAACATATTTATATCAAATTCAAATATAACAAAACAACCTTAGATACCAAACCTCTTACAACGCATTGACTAAATATAATCATCTAATATACTTATACTTTTATCCGTACCTATCATAACCAAACCAGCCACACAAAATCAACCCAAACATTAACCTTTTTCCAAAAACATACAATGCCTATCTCAACATCATTCACTTTTAGCATATAACATTATAAATAAGCACACATGTAACCGAAACTAAGCATAATTACTAAGCCATTTTCGCATGGCCTTATACAAAGACAAAGTTCATCGATTCAAAACATAATTCAGTCTATACATGCTACAAGTTCAAACATAGACTTTTAAAAGTACCGAAGGTTGACGATAGTGTGGATGACTTCGATGACGATCCCCGAGCTCGTAACTTACAACCAAAATCTATAAAATAGAATACCAAAACACACATAGTAAGCTAACTTAGCTTAGTAAGTCATAAGCAATTATCAACTCATTAATATTATAAATATATCAACTTCTTAAAAATCCAAATAATATTATAAATTCAAATAAATTTCCACACCTTTATACCAGCTCACAAAACCAAATTTAACTTCATATACCATCATCACACTTTCTCATTTGACCAATATGTAAGATCAAATATATTATTACGCATATACACACCTATTTGGCCAAATATTCAAGGTCAATTATAACACCACATAAATACTTACCTATATAACTGAATATACAAGATACAATATTATCTCATAAATACTTACTTGTATGGCCGAATACACAAGGTTCATTATATCATCACATATGTCCAAATATATACAAGTTCTATATATATCATCACAAATGACCGAATATACAAATTCTATAAAACATCACAAGTAGCCGAATATATACAAAGTCATTTATCTCAAATTTAGCTCAATTTCCACATCAACTTAAAATATTATAAGCATAGGCTTGAAAATAAATCACCAGTATAAAACCTGCTAAGCATAAGCTTGAATCACACACCGGCACAAGGCCTGCTAGACTCAAGGTCTGATTCTTATTCACCGGCAATAAGCCTGCTAGGCAATAAGCCCGATTACATTCACCAGCATAAAGCTTGCTAGGCAAAACCCGAATATCACTATTATAATGTTGTCTCGTACACAATTCATATAACAAAAATAAACTCCATATATTCCATATAAATCATACGAACTTTTAAACGATATAACCCTGTCGAATTAAACTCAAACACAATATTTCTATGCTCAAACACATTCGGCTAGCTCTTTTATGAGTCTATAAATTCCATAACAACATATTAAACTAAGTTACAATCAAGTTAAATGATGTCTAATTGCTTAAAAACTTACCTCGGATATCGACGAATGTTATAAATTGACTATTCGACTATTTTTGCTTTTCCCCGATCCAAGGCCGATTTTTTTGTGCCAGATCTATATAATTTCAAATTAACCTCATTTAAATACAATTTCATTAAATTTAATCCAACAACACATAAATGGGTAAATTACCATTTTACCCCTGATATTTCATACCTTTACAAATTAGTTCTAATTGTATAAAACACAAAATACACAAAATCTCCATTCATTATGCTTAGGTCAAATGTTCATCTTACACATATAAATACACACATTTCATTTATTTTTCATTTTAGTCCCTCAATTTGTTATTTCTACAATTTAGTCCTAATTACTCAAAATCATCAAAAACTCCAATACAAAATATGTTAATCTAAAACATACCTTTCATATTTCATCATCAAACAACAAAAAGCATAAGATATCAACAATGGCACAACTCAAAATATTCATCAAAATAAAAAAAATTAAAGCATGGGTCTTGAAGATTTCTAAGCAACGATCTCAAAAACGTAGAAAGTATCAAAAATCGAATCAAAATCATACCTTAATCAAAGAGCTTTATGGCCGAATATTTTGAAGAACTTAAACCTCTTTTCTTTTCTTATTTTCGGCACCAAAAAGATGAACACTCCACTATCTTATTTCTTTTATTTTATTATAACATATATATATTATTATATCATTTACCATTTATTTTTAACCTTTGTTTTCTTTTAATATCATTTAATAAAACATATAAAACATGTACATTTAATGGCCTTACCGCCCACTAACTTATATAATGGCTAAATTTCATCCTAAGGCCTTTCTTTTTACAAAGACACATCAAATCAACCACTATTCAAAAAAAATGCTATCTTTTCATTTTATGCTATTTAGTGTTTTTTCAAATTAAGCACATAAACAATCAAATTTTCATACGAAACTTTCACACATGCTAATTCACATATAATAAACACGAAAAATAATATTTAAATATTTTTTAACTTAGATTCGTGGTCCCGAAACCACCGTTCTGATTAGGGTCTAAATCAGATTGTCACACGATGGCCTTTTTTTTTTTACTTCCAAAATCACTTTGTCACGAAATGGGGAGTATTTGTGCAAATTGTTTATGGAAAAAAGGTCATGGTAAATGGGGGATTCATTGGTGTGAATGAAGGAAGTTATGCAAATTAAAGGAGAATCAGTGTAACAGTCCGGTTTACACCCTAGTCGGAACAGTGGTTTCAGGACCACAAATCTGAGTCCGTATAATATTTTAATATTATTTTCTTTGTCTTTGATAAGGGGTTAAGCTTGTAGTAAAGTTTCGTATGCTAATTTGTCTGTCTGTGTGTTTAATTTGACAAAAGGATTAAATTGCATAAAATGTGAAAGTTGCATGATATTTGTTAAAGTGTCTATGTGTTCTGGTTTTGTAAAGGTGGAGGCCTTATATGGCAATTATGCCAATATTTAGATAGTGGATGGTTAAAAGACATTGATGGCCTTATTGATATGGTTAAAAGACATGGATGCCAATATTTATTAAAAGGGCTAAATAGGTAAATTGATTAATAATATGATTATAATGAAACAAAGCTCAAAATAAGCCTTTAATTTAGTGTTCATCCACTGAAATTTTGAAATAAAAAGGAAGGGTTTGAGCTTTGTGAAATTCGGCACCTATTTGGCTTAATTAAAGTATGTTTTGACTTTGGTTTTGGATGATTTTTATGTTTTTGAGATTGTTGCTTAGTCTACTATCAAGCCCATGTCTCAATTTGAAGAACTGATGTTGTTTATGAGATATGCCATTGATGTTTTGTTGAGCTTTGTGATGATTTATGGTGTTAAATGAAAGATTTGAGCTAGATGAACATACTTTGTTCTTGAATTTTTTGATGAATTTAGCTAATTAGGAATAGACTAAATTGAAAATTTGATGGAAAATATGGGCTTGTATGATGTATATATGCATTCGGCTAAGCTTGGATGTGTAATGATTTAGTGAATTTGATATTTTGAGAAAATGGACTAAATTGATAAATTGTGCAAATATGAGGGTTAATTTGCAAATAGCCCTAACTGTGTGTCGTTGGATTGAATTGAATGAGTTAGTGAATAAAAGAGTTAATTCTGAATATGTATAGATCAAGAACCGATGAAAACGAACTTAGATCACGGGAAAGCGAAAGTACCCAAGTAGTCGTTTCCGTTTTTGTTAAATCGAATACGAGGTAAGTCATTATGCAAATAAATGTATTGGTATTGAATTATGTGTATTCTTATGACTATTGTTATCGATGAATACTTATGATATGATCTGTTCATAAATTTTGAGATAAGGATTACTTAGTGATAATATCCGAGAAGTCCCGTACGAATCTAGGAATAGATAGGATTAGCTATGTCATGACATAGGTATCTGTTCTATTTTATCATGTAAGACCACGTCCAGGACGTTCGCGTTGATTTGAGATGTCGTGTAAGACCTCGTCTAGGACGTAAGCATCGATATGAGCTTTACGTGTAAGACCACATCTGGACGTTGGCATCGATTTGATCTTTACATGTAAGACCATGTCTGGGACATTGGCACCGTATTGATTTGTGTAAGACCCTGTCTGGGACAGTGGCATCGATATCTGAGTGCATATAAGACCTCGTCTGGGACGTTGGCATTGTACGACTAGTCCGAGCTTTCCAAGTATCCTACTAGATTCCTTACGGTTCAACGGGCAAGTCTGTGATACGAAATGACCTTGTAAATAGTGAATCCGTTTCAGGTACGTTGATTCATACACTAAGTGTGTATATAAGGTAAGTTTTTATGTGATCTTACTATGATGATTATGTATATTTGGATAATATTATGAGATGTGATAGTAAGCATGAAAGAGCTTTGTATATATGAGACTTTTGAATTGATGAATATGACAAATATGGCCAAGAACATGGGCCAAAGTATATATGTGATAATTTGCTAAGTGATTTAAATGTGCCAATGAATCTATGAGTATATATATGCCTTCTATGCTAAGTTTGTTTGTATTATGACTTACTAAGCTTTTGGAAAGCTTACTTTGTGTGTGCGTTTTCTCTGTTTTATAGGTCGTCAAAGCTACTGAAGGCTCGGGACCGTCAAGGATCATCATCACACTATTCAACTTGTTTTTGGTACATTTTGGATATATATTTTGCTAGATATGGCATGTATAGGCTAGTCTTTTGTATTTGTAAGTGAAGTGAATTTAGCCATGTGATTTGGTTAGTTATATGTTAGTATTATGTTTAAATGAATGTGTTAGATGAAGTATACTTTGGTATGGTTGAAGCACATGAATTGGTCAAGTTTTTGGGTAGCATTTGGATGAATTATACTTGATATACATATATTTTGGTCTCGGAAGTTGGCATGGTTGAAATGGATATTGAATGTTTAGATTCAATGATTATTTTGGTTGTCTAGTATGCATGAAATGTGTTGGTAAATATTGCTTGTAGGTAAGACCCAAGTGGGTGGCATTTTGGCCTTGAAAATGGCCTATAATGTCACACAGTTGTGGCACACGGACATGCCTACTGACCGTGGGGCTAAGTCAGTAGCTAGCATAAGAGTACACGGCCTTGGCACATGGACGTGCCTAGTAGCCGTGTGATTTTTGACAGGATCGACCACGGCCAGAGTACACGGGTGTGCTTAATGGCCGTGGAACAAAAGTCAGTTTCGACCACGGGGAGAACACACGAGTGTGTCTAGAAGCCGTGGGAGGCACACGGCCTGCCCACACGGGCGTGTAACCCCTGAAACTTAGAAAAGTTTTAAATTTTCTGAGAATATCTGTATGTGTTTCGGTTTAGTCCCCACCCAGTTTATAAGCATGTATTAGGTCTCGTTGACCGTATTAAGGGACATAATGTTTGAGTTTGATGGATGAATGTATGAACTTTTGAAAATGTTTCCGATTTGTCCGGTAACGCCTTTAACCCTAGTCCGACGATAGATACGGGTTAGGGGTGTAACAGCCCGATTTATGGGCTAGTCGGAACAGTGAACTCGAAACTACTAATTCGAGGTTAGAGAAAATTATTTTCATGTTATGTTATGTGTTATAACATGTTTATAATGATGCATGAAAATTTTGGTGCATTAATTTTAGCGATTTCTAGCTAAATTTTGAAAAAAGACTAAATCGCATAAAGTGCGAAAGTTTTATTTTATTTGCTAGAGGTGCCAAATAGCTATGGATTAGGAATTGAAGGTTCCAAATGTGAAAGTTGGCCTTGCTAAGTGGGTTGGCCGGCCATAGGATGCATAGGGGACAAGTGCATTTATTATGATTAAAGTTGGTGATGTTAGTTGGAGAAAATGAATAAAATAAGATGATATTAGTAAAAGTTATCATCTTTTTATTTGGCCTTCTTCTCCAACTGAAAATATCAGCCATGGGAGGGCTTTGGAAGCTTGAATTTTCAATAGCTCATTTTCTCTTCAAGTAAGTCAAATTGATGGTCGTTTTTGATGATTTTTGCATTTTTGGAGTCCTCAAATCTTAAGCTAGCTAACTAGAGGACTAGTTTGCAATATGGTTGAAAGTATAGGGACTTAACATGATAGAGTTATGTTGTTTGATGAGTTTTTATGGAAGAAAATGAATGATAGGATGTTGATAAACAACTTTTGTTAAAGGTGTTGTTATGAAAACACCTAATTTGGGCTAAAATGCAAAAGTTGTAATTTGTTCATTAAGGCATGAAATAGTTGGAATTGTGGATAGTTGTAAGAGGATTAAATGTTCAGCTAGGCTCGTTTATTAAGAAAATGTGATAAAAATTTATTTACGAGCCTAGGGGCAAAATTATAATTTTGCCAAAGTGCAGGGGCAAAATAGTCATTTTTGCCTAGAGTGTAGATTATGATATATTATGATTTATAAGTGATTAAATCACTAAATTCCATTGTTCTAGATCAAAGAAAACGAGTTTCAGACCTAGAATGGGTGAAAAGAGAAATGTAGGCAAAAAGTCCTTTTGGCCTTTTCGTCATCGAGGTAAGTTCATGTGCAAATGTAGCAATTACGTACGAGTTAATTTAATATTCCAATGCTGTATGGAATGTATAATTACTCTATGAAATGCATGAAATATTTTTTTTTATGAAATGTCAAGAAAATTGAATCAATGAGTAATGAAAAATGTAAATAGTATGAAATGATGATAGTTAATGTTCTGTGTAAGACCATATTGGAATATGGCTTCGATGAGAGATATTAAATAAGACCATGTCAAGGACATGGCAACGATGTGACATTTCGTATAAGACCTTGTCGGGGACATGGCATTGATATGTTAAATCATATAAGACCCTGTTGGGGTATGATGTCAATGAGAACTACGTGTATGAGACTTAAGAGAGTTATTTAATAATTTGAATGATTCAACGGATATGTTGAATGTATGTGGTTGTACCACGAGAAGCGCAAGTATGTGTTAGAACTGAATTGATTTAAATTCAATATATGATGAACCCTAGTGGGATATGTTTAATTAATGCACCTTAATTGCATGAGATAGATTTATTGATGCATTGTGTGACTGCGAACGAGTATCGTAGGAAGTTAAGCAAGAATGATAGTGAGTGAGAATGTTTATGAATGAACATTTGAATTAGAGAAATGTATGTGGGTAGATATTTGCGAATGCAGACTATCGGTGGGCTGTGTGTGATACCACCTGAAATATTATTAATCGATGGGCTGTGTGCGATACCATCGCTTCTAAATTATTATTGAGCTAAGTGCGTAACCACCAAGAGATTAGTAATATGAGTGGCTTATTGAAAATGCTTGAAGTGTTGTTTTATATGATCTTGTGATGATCAGTGCAGGAATGTATGCTAATTAAACGAGCATTTGGCTTGTGGCATGGTAAGAATATGGTAAGAGGTAGAATGAGTAAGCTTTAAGGATGATTGAGCAAGTAACTATGAGTTTATGAGAAAAGCTCATTATAATAACTTGCAGTCATGTATATTCAATGAATATCAGTGTTTATCAGTTGTTTGCAGATGAACTTACTAAGCATTTTTTCTTACTCTTTTTATTTTTCTCATCTCTTATAGGTTAATTTAGCTAACTCGGGTTGGAGATCACCGGAGATATTTTCACACTATCGAGCAGACACTCAGTATGAGGTATCAAGTCCCCATGAGTTATGGCATGTATAGGACTAGTACTTAAGGTTGATTCAGACATTGTGGATGTAGCCAAATTGTGTTGGCTTAAGAGAACTTATGGTTTGTTTGTATATAGCCATAGATAATGACCTAATTTGTTTGTAATTACATGGGAAATAGTTCTCCCAAATGTATGAGATGAAGACTTTATTTCTTTTATGATTAAATGTCTTTAATTCAAAAGTAATATCGATGTTATGTGTAGTTAGGTGATGAGGTATGAAATGTATTGAATTGAGCATGAGTTTGATCTTGATTTCAGAGTGGCAATTGGCTTGGTAAATAGCCTCTAAGTGCCCATACGGTTAGACACACGGGCGTGTGTCTAGGCCATGCGTACCCTGCACCTTTATAATTGAAGTCAGGATAGGCTATGGGCAAATTCCACGGTCGTTTGTATAAGCCGTGTATGAAACACGGTTAGAACATGGGCGTGTGCCCAGGCCGTGTGATCAAGTCAGTATATCAAGGTTTAGCACACGGTCTAAGTGACACAAGCGTATCAAGGCCGTGTGAAATTAGTCAGTGTCGGCCACGGGTGGGAGACACAGGCATGCCTTAGGGGTATACGGGCGTGTCCCTATGCCTACACGGGCGTGTGGCCCCTATTTCGTTAAAAAGTTTCTTGAACTCGTGAAAGTTCCCAAAAAGATTCATATACTTCTCGGAAGTATGTTTAAGGCCTCGTAGGCCGAATTTGAGTAAGGGATATGATTAAATGAAATTTTATAGCCCGTGAGTACATGTTTAAGAAGGTTCAAGCATAGTAACGTCTCGTATCCGATCTTAGCCTCGGACTCGGGTATGGGGTGTTACAAGGGGTGTTACAATCGAAGGTTTGAGTTTTAACAGTTTAGCTAAATTCAATTTATCTTTACTTGCTAAACAAGGTTGAAGGTTGATTAATTTTCCCAATTCGTTACTTGCTCGTACATTGAAAGCTAAATACTTCCCAAACACAAATTTTCTGAGTACAAGTTTAGGAAATATACCTTTCTATACCTAGAAGAGTGTTTGGGCTGCCAAGGGAATCCTCTAGAAAGGGTTATGCTGAAGAGTCAATAGTGGAACAAAAATTCTAGTAAGGGAGACTACATGGGTACCAGAATCTGTGGATTATAGAATTCAAAATGGTAAGAGGTGTCCTGATACTTTTATGGTGGTAGATCTAATTGACAATGGTACAAGGAGATGGAAAGTGGAATTTATAATGAATACCTTTTGTGAAAGTGATGCTAAAAAAATCCTGAACATTCTGTGGTCAAAATTCCAGCATGAAGACTACTAGGTGTGGAGAAGAGAGGCTTCAGGGGAATTTTCAGTTCATAGTGCCTATAAGTTTCTACTACAACATTTTATCGAGGCTACTCATTTATAAAACCAGATTGAGCATACAAATATTTACAAGAAATTATGGGGTTTGAATCTACCCTCAAAGCTGAAGATTACAATTTGGTGTTTCACAACATTATGCCCAAGGTGCGCAGGTGAGGTGGAAACCAATGAACATGCTTTGCGTGATTGCCTTGTAACAAAGGAGATATGACATCGGTTGGAATTGGACAGGTTCAGTATTATACATAGAGTTATGGAATGGTTTAATTTGTTTTTTTAAAACAATTCTGGTGTTCAATGTCATCTATCTGTCTGTGCCTTATGGTAATATGGACTGAACGAAACAAATAGATGCATAAGGAGAAAAAAAGAACAAGGTTAGCCATAGTAGATTTTACTAGGAACTATGTTTGAGAACTTGATGGGTTGAATAGTTCCATACCTATTCAAAAAATGGAGTTGGAAAAGTGGCGGCCACCGGAGAACCGGTTTGTGAAAATAAACTTTGACGCATCATTCAGAAAACATGAAAATAAATCCTACTCAGGGATTGTAATTAGAGATTTTGGAGGCATGGTATTGAGCTCTAAAGTTGAGATAAATGAAAAGGCACCATCCATGTTTATGCAGAGGCCCTTGCATGCATTCAAAATATTCAATTGGGCCTGGATTTGGGGCTTATGGAGGTCAAAATTGAAGGCGATGCCCTTTCTGTTGTCAGAAAATTACAGAGAGAATGTGTTGATAAATCAAAGATCTATCTTACTGTAATAGCCCAAATTTCAGCGATGTCGAAAATAGTAGTTCGAGGCCACCAAATCCGACAAATGAACTCGTAGATTATATTATTTAATATTTACGAGCCAAGTGTAGCGTTTAAAATATTTTTAAAATAGTAAATTGTGTTTTATAAAGATTTATTGGCTAAGAAATTGAGAAAAATGAGGTATCAAGATCTCGGTGTTATAAACCGAGTCATATATATTTTTATAAATATTTACGGAATGTCAATAAGGTAGTATTAAATTTTCATTAGAAAATTTTGACGTTTGGGTGGTTAATTAAATAAAAAGAACTAAATTGAAAAAGGTGTAAAAGTTGCTAGAAGGATTAAATAGATTAATTATCAAATGAGGAAGGACCTAAAGTGCAAATAAGCCCAAAGGAGATATTTTGGGTGGCAATAGCTGAGAAAAATCAGGAAATGGGTGAAATAAGGGCAAAATTGGAAAATTGCCAAAATTAGCTAAATAAAAATGGGACCAAATTGGAATATCTAGAATTCTCTTCATTTCTCTTCATTTTCATCAGCTGAAAAACAACCATGGAAGAGGGTTCAAGCTGTTTTTCATACTTTAGCTTCATGTAAGTTTAATTCTTGCTTTCTTCTTGAAATTTCTATGTTTTTAGACTTTTACAATTGAGTCCAACTTATTATGTCATTAGTTTTTGATTCTATGGCTAATTTTTAAAGTTGGTATGGAGGAGTGCTGAAAGAATATGATGAATAAATATAGAACTGAAGCTTTAATTTTGATATATGATGATTTTATCAAGTAAATTTGATGGAAATTGGTTTTATGACCCAATTGTAAAAGAGTTTGGAATTAAGGTCTAATGCTAAAGTTCTGATTTTCAAGAGTTATGAAGTATTTTAAAATGATATAATAAAATATTAATTGAGAAAAATTAGCCCATTGAGGGATTAATCAGATAAGGACTGAATTGTATGAACTGTGAAAGTTGGGGCAAAATGGAAATCAACACTTTGCACTAAAACAGTTTTGGACAGCAGCAGTAGTCTAACTTTGAAAAATCACCAAAATTTTTATAAATCGAATTAGAGGATGAATAAAATATGTAATTAAATCTTATTGAGTCTAGTTTCTTATAGAAGAAACGGTGTAAGCAATGGAATTGTAAACCATGAGATATAGTAGGTTTTATGAGACAATGTCAGAATGATTTCGGGTTCCCCTGTTCTGACTTTGAAAAATCATCAAAAATTGGAGAAAAATAATTAGGGGCTTAAATAAATTATGAATGAGTCTATTTTCAAGATAAAAAAATGGGAACACCATCCGAATCCCGTATGAGGAGATAATTAATTTTTAGTGAAGAAAGGGGGAGCTCATCGGATGACAGTAAATGTGGGTGACTTTAAAGAATAAACTGTACTTATTGGATAAACCAAAAATCCTGAAAATTTTATGGTAAAAAGATATGTGAGTGTAGTTTCAGGAAAATTATCAGATCTTAACTTGGATTTCTATAGCTCAAGATAAAAATAATTTAGTTACTATGACACGGATGAACAACTTGAATATTCACAAAAATAAATAGTGAAAAAATTATAGATAATGTTACTTACAAATGTGTTATTTATACTAAGGATATGGAATGGAGAGGAGGATGAGGAAAATATATGAATGCCTTATGCATAAATTGATCATATGCCCGATTATAATCGATAAACGTTGAATTAGAAATGATATAATGTTTTATTTCAAATATTTATTATGAAACTAAGATTATCGTTATGGTATAAAAATCGAATTGTAAGTTCGTGTAACTTGAATTATATTCTTAAATGCTTGAAATATATTTTTATTGATGTGAATATGATTTGGATGTTTATTGTATGATAATTGATGAAGTATTGATATTCTTGATGAAAATGGAAAATAAATCTAGGTTGAATGAAAGGAAAATTCGATGGATCTCTGAAAAGGAATTGATGGTAAAAAGGATCTAGCCCGGACGGGTGATCCTATCCCGATGTAGCCCTCCCGAAGAATATGTGTAAAAAGGATCTAGCCTAGATGAGTGATTCTGATATAAGCCCTCCCGAAGAATATGTGTGAAAAGGATCTAGCCCGGACAGGTGATCCTAATATAGCCCTCCCGAAGAATATGTGGAAAATGGATTTAGCCTGGACGTGTAATCCGAATTAGGGTTTGAATTTAGCCTGGACTGGTAATTCAAATCCAAGCTTATTAGAGTAATTGTCGCTGTAGGGGATTTAGCTTGGACTGGTAATCCCGACAATACTCTATGAGTTTATATTACAGGGGATTTAGCTTGGTCTGGTAATCCCTCTGTAAGAAGTGAGGTTCGCGGGAGTGTGCTCTATCATAGGGGATTTAGCCTGGACTGGTAATCCCGCTGTAAGAAATGAGGTTCGCGGAAGTGTGCTCTCTTACAGGGGATTTAGCCTGGACTGGTAATCCTATTGTAAGAAATGAGGTTCGCGGGAGTGTGCTCTTTGAAAAGGACTTATGTATATATGAGTACGAATTGACGGTTAATGAGACTATACACTATGAGTGTACTACAGGAAATCCATCGAAATTCCGATGAATCCAATGGGATAAATATGGAAAATAGTAAATTCATGAAATTATGAAATTGGTGAACGTATTCACAAGAATTTGTCATTTGAAATTGTGATTGACAGGAAAAAATAGCGAAAGAAAATGATGGTTATTGATATATAGAGACATGAGACTATGATATATGAACATGGAATATGATTGATAAATATGTTCATTTATAATTATGGAATTATGTACCTCATGTTACTATTTGCATAAAGATGATATTTCAAATACTTTGATGAGTAAAGCTCACATATCAAATAGTATGAAATCAAGACAAGTTGTTATGAAAATGTATTTGAAATACTAAGATATGGTTGCTATACGTTATATGATTACATAATGTGAAATTGTCTATATATATGAGAAATTTAATGAGAATTGAGCTCATATACGTTTCTTGTTATTTATATGAAGTGTACGACTAACAAATGGTATTAAGTATAAGGCTCGGTTGAATACCTTAAATTTGTTTTTGTATGTATTAAGTGTCGGTGAAGAATAAGGATCAAATGATTGAGAAATATGGTTTGGAAAATAGCTTTATTTGTGAAAATTAATTTTACCGCACGGCCTAGCAACACGGGCGTGTACTAAGGTCGTGTGAGCCGAGTTCCTTCATAGATGCAAGTCAGAGAGTTACACACCTCAGAGGCACGGCCATGTGAGCCACACAACCATGCCACACGGGAGCATCCCTAGTCACACGGGCGTGGGACCCTTAATAATGAAATAAATTTTGGGATTTTGCAAAAAAAAAAATTCATACGATTCTGTTTTAGATTTAGTCCCGACCCGATCCTAATGCATGATTTGGACCTCGAGGGTCCGTTAAAGAAACTTTTATAATCAATTTCGGTATTTGAGTGATAAATGGTTTAAATTGTCTGTAAATGTTCCATACTCTTCGGTAATGCCTCGTACTTTATTCCGGCAACGGATATGGGTAAGGGGTATTACACTTACATTAGAGATGGGAAAGGGCTTAGTAAAAGATTTTGTACCTTTCAATTCAAACACATTGATATATCGATGAATGGAGTTGCTCACTTGCTGGCTACTGAAAGCCTAAACAAAGGGGAACGATGCTGTTTGAGAAACGGGTTTCCTAAGTATGTTATAGGAGAAGTAGAAAGATATTGTAGGGGGATAGTGTTTCTGATATAATCTTTGCTCGGTTTTGGCAAGTTGGGATAAGGGAAGAGTCTGGAGAAGAGAGATGGAAAAGAAGATGGATGGTCTAAAGTAACTGGAAAAAGAAAGGTTAATTACTAAGGGGTTACAAACCATTTGTTGGTTCTCTTGAGTTCTACAACATAAGTTACTTAGGCTGGATACTTGGATGCTTCTAGAGCAAGTTCTTTTTTTGGTTGGATCTTAGGCTACTATTTTGGCCCAATTATTTTGTTATGCCCGATTGTTACTTGGGTTTTTTTTTGTTGGTTATTTGAATAAAATTCCAGCTGATACTTACAAAAAGGGAAATCTAAACATGATAAGGCATAAATTAGGGAGAGAAGCTTCATAGGAAAACTGCTTGTAACAGCCCCATTTTGGGCCTAGTCAGAATAGTAGTTTTGGGGCCACAAATCCGATAAGAAAAATCTTATTTTTATTATATTTTTATGGTCTACAATTTCATGGAAAGATTTCGTGAAAATTTCATTCAAAAATTTTGACGTTTGGGCACTCAATTTAGTTAAAAGGACTAAATTATAAATAGTGCAAAAGTTGAGTTCCACATGTTAGAAGTGTCCAATTTCTATGAAAATTTTAAATTGGAGGTCCTTAAATGGTAATTAGACCATTGATTAAATTTTTGGACGAAAATGGACATGAGATAAGTGAAATAGGATATTTTTAAGTTAGGGGCATTTTGGCAATTTGGTAATTACATGGACTAAAAGACAAAATAAAAGCCAAAAACCCTTGTCCATCTTCTTGCTTGGCCGAATTTAGCATGGGGGAATCCATGGCTAGGTTTTTCAAGCTTTCAAGCTCAATAGTAAGTGCATTCAAGCCTCGTTTTTAATGTTCTTTACATTTTTGAGATCCCCGTAACTCGGTTTAGCTATTTCTACCATTATTTTGAGCTAGGGTTTGTGTTTAAAAATTTACCCATGGATGACATGCATGTGCTTTGATGTGTAATGGTATAATATGAATGCTCGGTGTGTAGTAAATGTCTTTTACTAAGTGATTTTCGATGAAATCGCATAAAAGGACTAGTTTGTAAAAAGTTGAAAAATTTATGAAAATGTGTGAATGAATGCAAATTGTGGACTGCTATAGGTATGAAAATGGTTCAGCTAGGCCTAAAATACAAGGAAATTGAATAAAAATTATTTTACGAGCCTAGGGGTAAAAGTGTAAATATGACAAAGTTTAGGGGCAAAAATGTAATTTTTCCATAATATGATTTTTGGACTGAATTGAATAGTATAATAACTTAATAAGTCAAATGTGATATTTTAGATAAAGAAAATGAGTTTCGGACTTAGAACGGGGGAAAGACGAATATTCGACGACTCGGTCCCTTTTGCCATTTTAAGTCGAGCTAAGTTTGTGTGTAATAATCCAGCATCATGTTATTATGCTTTTAAATGTTTTACATTTCGTGAAATGTATATTATTTCTATGAAGTTGATTAATAAGGTATCAATGATGAATATAATGAAGTTATATTATGTTGAAGTCCCGGTTGAACCTTAGGAATAGAAAGGATACCATTGTCATGACATGAGATTATTAAGATCCCGTGTAAGACATATCTGGGATATGGCATCGGCATCAAAGAGAGGTCCCGTGTAAGACCATGTCTGGGACATGGCATCGGCACCAAATAAAGGAGGTCCCGTATAAGGCCATGTTTGGGACATGGCCTCGGCACCAAAGAAAGATCTCATGTAAGACCATGTCTGGGAAATGGCATCGACATCTATATATGATCTCGTATAAGACCATATCTGGGATATGGCATCGACATCAATATGAGATCCCGTATTAGACCATATCTGGGATATGGCATCGGCATCGACATGTGATCCTATGTAAGACCATATCTGGGATATGGCATTGGCATCTTATTACGTGTATGACGAGTTCAGGTATCCTTCGATATTTCAAGTGGTTCAATGGGGTAAAGAGCTAATTTTATGGTCAAGAAGGAAAAGTGCTAAAGTTATGTGATGAAGTGATACAGATACATATGAAAAACTCATGAGAAATGAGTCCGATATGTGATATGTGATGATTAAGTGCAAGTATATGTATGTATACACTCATGAGCAATGTGCTCGGGATGTGATCAAATTTTGGTAAGAAGGTAAATGAGTAAGTTATACCTATGAGAATGACCTTGTGATTATAAGATCATGCTTATGGTGTATAAATAAGTGGGAAATGTGATAGATGATCATGTGTGAGGCTTTTAAGCAAAATTAAATTGAGAAATGAAATATTCAAGTCTTTGTTATGGATGTATAGGTTAAATTTGCCAATGAATGGCTTGTAAATATTTGATGATGACTAGCTATTTGCTTGGCTAACTATGGATATACTTTAGTGTTATATGTGTGTAAATGAGAATTAATACAAAGAAAACATGATAGAGTAAAATTAGCAACAAAACAGTTTGAACAACAATAGTTGTATCACTTTGAAAATTCACCAAAAATGGTGGAAATTGAATTAAAAGTTGAATAAGATATGAAATGAAATATTATTGAGTCTATTTTTTTAATAAAAAGAAATAGAATAAGTAAAACATTTTCATATGATGAGATATTTGGATTTTAGTGAGACAGGGTCAGAATGATTTTGTAATCCCCTGTTCTGATTTGGGAAATTCATTAAAAATTGTAAAAAAATAATCAAGGGACAAAATTTATATGCTTGAATTTATTAATGATTCTATTTTGAAGAGAAATGAAAGGAAACATCATTCAAATTCTGTACCAGGAGAAAATAATTTTTTAGTGAAGAGGGGTCAGAATTATCAGACAGAAAAACAGGGGAGACTTTAAAGAATAAAATGTACTGATTGGCTGAACCAAAAATTCTGGAAATTTTATGATAAGAAGATATGTGAGTTTAGTTTCAAAGAAAATTAGCAGATCTTAATTTGGAGTTCTGTAGCTCCAGATAAAAATAATTTAGCGACTGTAACTAAAGTAGACAGCTCAAGATGAACATAAATGAATTGTGAAATTTTATGCAATTATAATTGTATTACCTAGAGAACATATTGTGAGAATTGGTGAAAAACATGTTAATAAGTTGCTTATTATTTTCATACAAACTTACTAAGTATTGTAGCTTACTCCCCTTCCTTTCTCATATCTTATAGGGTTTTATGTTAGCTCGAGTTGGAGATCGCGGAGATGTTATCACACTATCAAGCTATCATCGTGGGGTAAAAGTGAATACAGACCTCTTAAGTTTATGGCATGTATAGGGACTTAGTCAATTGTGTATGTGTCATTTGATTTGGCCAAATGTGTTTTTTCATAATGGTAATATGATTCATTTTGTATATGGCCATGAGATGTGGCTCATATTGGTTAATGAGTTGTAATGTCTATTTATATGTGTGTGCTTATACTAAAGGTTTCATGTGATGTGGTCATATGTGTTTGGTATGGATGGATTTAGGATGTGTTGATGATAATCATGGCATGAAAGTTTGATAAGTTTAAGCTAGGCAAAGTATGGTGCCTTATGCATGAATAAGATTATATGAATTCGCTATGATCATAACTTGTTTGATGATGTTTAAGTGCTCAATTATGCCATGAAAGATGCCATTGAGGCTGTGTTTGAGTATGTGCAAATGAGGGTGCCAAATGGTTCGGTAAATAGCCATTTTCCTGGCCACACGGATAGAGACACAGCCATGTGTCTCAGCCGTGTGGAAGACACGGCCTCGGGACATGGGCGTGTGCCCAGGGCGTGTGAAGTCTACATTTATTTTTTAGAATTTAATTCGCCACACGGCCTAAGCACACGGGCTTGTGACTTGGTAATGTGACCCTATTTTTTTGATGATGTCATAATCAGAGAGTTACGAGGGCTGAGGACATGGGCATGTGTGACCACACGACCTACCTACATGGGCGTGTCCCAAGCCACACGGGCGTGTGACCCCTGTTTTGATGAAAAATTTTATAAGTCTTCTTAAAGTTTCCTAAGTTCTCGGTTTAGTCCCGAACAGTTCCCAATGATTGTTTTGGGCCTCGTGGGCTCATATAAGGTACAATTTGCATGTGAATGAGTGATTTTAAATTGAATGAAATTTTATAGCCCGATTTTGTATAAATGTTTATGTTTAAGTCCAGTAATGCCTCGTATCCTGTCCCGGCGTCGGACACGGGTAAGGGGTGTTACACCGCTAGCATGAAAACATGAGACAGACAAGCTCTATCGGATGAGCAACAGTCATTAATGCGATTCAAGTTCCCCTTAATTTGTTGACTCCTCTTAGCTTTTGCAGAAAGATCTAGATCAAAACTTGTAAAAACCAAAAAGAGGCTCAAAAACAATCCAACCAAGCAACAAAAATAAAATTCTTCGGAGACAACAGAGATGAGATCTGGTGAGAAGGCTCCAAGAATTCATGCCAGAAGGCCATCCATGAGAAGTAGACCAACAGCATGCATCAAATCCACATGCACAAAACAAAAAAAAATGACAAAAGGAAATTATAACATAACATAAATGAGGAAGAAGTGAATAAAAAAAAAAGAAAGAAGAAAAATATGGGGAAGGAAGAGGAGAAGAAGGCGTTCAACCACAGGACTAAGGTCGCTTAGTTGACCATATAACTAGGAAGATGAAGAAGAGACGTATAGGTTACACCAAGTGGTAGGGGAACGACATGAGAGAGCACTTTTAGGTTTAGTTGAGGTCCTTTGATTAGTTTTGTAACACTCCTTTTACCTATCTTGACGATCGGTATGGTAAGAGATGTGACCGGAATGTATGTAAAGCAAAAACCTTTGAAATACTTAAGGAAGTAAACCTTAAGACAATTAAATAAACTCCTTGGCTCGTATTAGAGTTAAATACAAGATTGTAAACATTTATAAATCACTTTGAAACATTTAAAAGTTGTTTGAGGGGTTAGAAACATAAACCGATATTTCAGAAGCTTAAAATAAATTAGGCTTATTATATAAAAAATCCCATTGAAAATAATTCAATAATCAATTGAATCGTCAATTAAAAAGATCACTTAATTGAGCCCTTAATCAAATTTAAGCAATCAATTAAGCCCTCAAATTGACACTTTTTGTGGAAGCCCCTTAACGTCGTTAATTTCACCATGTGGCACATCATGCTTATGCTTCATGGCAAAATATTGTAATTTATCTTATTTTTTTTATCATTAAAAATTCTAAAAAATTAAAATATTTTAGCATTTTCAAAAAATAAAAATAGAAAGTAGAAAATTATCAAAATGGAAAATATAATTATATTAAGAATAATAGAAATTCATTTAAAAATAAAAAATAAAATTTTTAAAAATTATAAAAAAATATTAAAAAATTAAACGGTAACAATGCCTACATCCAATGACTTCCAAACTGGTGTTTGGTCTTTTGAGGTTATGTTCTATCTCCCCTTTCATGGAGGGTATTCTTCATATTTATAGGATACAATTCCCTGATGTGATGTGTTAGGGGATAACTAGGTGCCTTGCATATTGACACATTCCCCCCTTAGGCTTGACACATATCCTCAGTGATGTCCTTGTTGAAATTCGACGACGTTCGAGGGGAGCTCCATTTCACGAAGAGGCAAGGTGCGAGGACACCTCATGAGGTGGTAGTGAAGCTCGAGGTGATCCTGCGAGATGTGGTGAGGCACGAGGTGGTTTGTCTTTTTGTGATCGGGTCAAATTTCGGGGTCTGAGGAGACCCCGCGAGGTAGTGGTGAGGCACGGTGTGATCCCACGAGGCGAGGTGACCCCGCGAGGTGTGGTGAGGTGCGAGGTGGTGTCATCTTTCCATAATTGGGTCGAATTTTGAGTCATAAGGACGGATTGGACTTTAGGTCGGGTTGTGATATATTCTATAGTAGGTCTAAAGACAATCGATGCCTCCCCTATTGTCGACTTGTCTTTTCCTCCCCATAACATCATACCGCACCTATATTTACTACACAAAAATCGAACAACAAACGCATATACATCTCCTAATTGCAGTGATTAAATTAGAAGAAATGACTTCCCTACAAGTCCTTGTTAAACTAAGATTTATTTGATAAAGTATTTTGATATAACAAAGAAAATGTTTTTGAATACAAATCAGTTTTGAATAAAAACTTAATGAAATTCAAAGTAAAAAATTTTCAAACACTTTGAAAATTACTTTGAACACTTAGAAAATACTTTGGATAAGTTTCAAACATTTTAAAACAAGTGAAAAACTGCTCCCTAATACTTATAAAGTTGTTTTTTAAGCTTTGAAGTTCAGAAATACTGAACAAAAATAAAAAGTATCGATACTTATTGATACCTATACATTTTTATTGATACCCATGCTTGGAATCAATACGCAATTGCCATTATGGAATTTTTTATCAAAGTAAAATCACTAAGTATCGATACCATAATATTTTTATTGATACATTTTTCGGTATCGATATGAAATTGGCATTCTGACTTCGAGGGAAAATTGAACAAAAGTGTTAAATATCGATACCTATTAAAAAATTATTGATACCTTCCCCTGTTATTGATATGGTTTTAAGGTTCGATATTTTGAAAATTATTCAAGAAATTACCTAGTATCGATACCCATAAAAATTTATCGATACTTGTAATCAAGTATCGATAAATCTCTCTAGGTATCAACGTGAAAAAGGGTCAACGATTACTAAATTTAACCTTAAATGCTTTAATTATCGATTATACCCATAAAAAGGTATCGATACCTATTGTTACAAGTGACATTAATGCACTAGTTTTGACATCCCCAACGACTCTATTCAATTTCACAACAACCACAATGGTTGGATATCAATTTGGGAGTACAAATACCAGCTTCCAAAGGTTCAACGACAACAAGAGGGTGCAAAAAGATAAAAAATATTATCCTATCAACCCTTGTGCTTAAATTCTTCATGTTTTTCTTATATACACTTGTGAGTATTTATTATCTTTCTATCTACTCAAGTGTTTTCTTTTTATTAATACTTAATTGGCAAACATCCTAATCTTGTAAGGATTATTTCTTTGTTTGCTTTTTTGAGGGGTTTTGTTTTATAAGATTTGGGGAGAAATCGAGAAATCTTAAAGGAGTTGTAAGATTAAACATTATCCTCAAAGGTTCATCAAATTAGTGAATTTGGGAAAATCTTTAGTTGTGGAAAACTAAGGTAGTGGAGTGGGCAATTAGGGTTGAACCACTCTAAATTTCTTGTGTTCATTGTTTCATACTCTTTCCTTTGCTTCCACAAATTTTTAAAGGTCAATTCACCCCTTTTAGCTATTTCAATTGTTTGATCGAGCTAACAATTGGTATTAGAGCTAGTCTTATAACAACCAAGAGAAGATCCTTGAAGGAGCTCAAACGATCATCAACATTCTCTACAATACTGACGTCCACTTCCGGGTCAGTTTTCTTTAGATAATCTCAATTTATTACCAAGCCTCCATACTTCAATGGAGTTGTCACACCCCAACGTCGGTGGATCCAAGGAAAAGGAAAAGTGGGCAGGCATGTTACCTGTTTTAGCGCACTATGGTAGAATAGTTCACCAATTTACAGGTTACTGGTGAACTAAAGTTTGGCACATAAAGTATCCACCGGTAGAAGTATCTAAGGATTTCTTTTCATGGTATTCTTCAATTGAAGAAAGAGCACGATAGACCAAGGGTACGCCTTAGAGTTTTGTCTGAACATGAAGCGCCTATTAAGTATATGTGATAGTGGTAAGGGACTAAAGTGTAATTAAGTCCACACCATACGCAAGTCACCGCCAAGGTATAATACGCCTAGTTTACATGAACACTATTCTAGTTGGTTGTCGTAATGGGACTAATTTAGAGTTGATTGGCCTGTCTTTAAATGTCAATTTCACTAGATTTTCCTCTACTTACCCTAGATTTTTAGTAGGGAAAACAAAGGATAATTTCAATAAAGATTGCCACTTATCAAGATTGATTATGAGGAACTAAGTATATATATGGTAAGATGGGAACATTCAAATAGTTTTTTTTCTTCCTTTCGTTCTACGCTTTAGCTATTCTGAAGACTAAATATTCACTTCTCCTTTGTTAAACTGGAAGTTAAGGTCTTTGGGTTAGTCAATGGATGTTTCAACCTCCTGGTAAGTCTGATAATTCTGCATGTTATGATTTTGAAAGAGTAAGGATGTTAAGAGGCCTAAAAGCAGTAGGGTGTGAATAGGAGGCCCTGCTTAGGGGTCTATGTAATTGAGATGTTAGTAAATTGTCTGTAAAGAAGATTTTAATTATAATTCTGGGTCCTTTTAAGTAGTTGTTGCTACTGGTTTGGGTAGGACTATCAGAACAGGAACTCCAAGCTGAAGAAATATGAGTTTCAAGTGAGTCTTTATCCTGACTCATGCATGTTAGTTTACAATAGTAATTCATGTATTGGTGTCTTCTCAGATAGCTGGTGAGTGTATGTATGTGTGAATTATCATAATGGTTCTGCATATTTATGAATGAGATATATGACTTGTTGCATGAATAAGATGATGTGCGGTATGTATGCATTTGAAATCATGTATTAGAGAGTATGAGTTCATCAAGATTGTGAATGAGTTCATCAAGATTGTGAATGAACTTAGGTAAGTGTATTATGTGTTAAATGAGTATCACATCCATTGGTGATGCCTCTGGTAGGGCAGGTACATGGCTAACTGAACTGAAAGATCACAACATGCAGATATATGTAAGACCATGTGGTAGAGACCCATGGCATCGCATGACTACGAGAATACTCATGGTGTAGCCTCCGGTGAGATGTAAACTAGACTGACAAATCACGACATGAAGATATGTATAAGACCATGTGGGAGAAACCCCATGGCACCCATAGAGATAGTCCGCCAGGATAATAAACATGGAATGCTGTGAAGCCTTTGTGGCGAGATCTGGTAAGTTTAAAGATATCTCTATTTGGATAGCCTTATAACAAAATTTGAATATGACTTAAGAGCATTTTCTGAAAGAGTTCTCAGTAGTGTTTCTAAAGGGTGAATCCGTCATAGTAGTCCATCAGTACAGCAAATTTGGCATATTCATAACTGTGGGTGGTCTGAGTGTTCACCAGTCCTGAGTTTGTTTACACTATGTATAAAAGTTATTTAAATTCTATGGTATCCACCAAATCTAAGTGTTTCACAATATATATAAAAGTTGTCTGAAGTTTAAGTTGTCTGCCAAACCTAGGCATTTCGATGATATATAATATGAGTTAGAATGTATCATCCATCAGAATAAGTTGTGGCCTGAGTTGATTTAAGATCTGACTAGTATCTTGATAGCTACCAAATTCGGTATAAGAATCCGTCAAAAGTGGGAACCGTATGAAGGTCACCTTAAAATATCAGTTAGTATAAGTATCTGCCAAGAAGAAAAATCGATGAGTACACCATCCTAGGTGAGGTATTTAATATCTGTTTGTGTGAGAGCCTGTCGAAAGTAGATTCTGTATGAGTATCTTTCTGAGAAAAGCATCCATTTTTCGAGAAGGAAATAAGTTCTGCATGGTGGAGTCTGGAATCTGCCTAATGAGTGAATTGTGTGTAGGATGGTCAAGTATGGAAATTAGCGTATATGTATGTGCGCAATATTAGAAAAGTGTCTGCCGAAGACTGAAAAAAAATCTAGAATCTTCAAGTTGAGGAATTCAACAATAAATACTCTAAGGTAATCTGGGTTCATATTCTCTAAGTTCGTTGAAATTTATAAATGCTTGTTTATGATGCAAATCTGATTAAAGAGTTGGTACGCCAAGAGGAACCAATCCAGGAATGTGTCAAGGTGGTAGTTCGAGTTGTGATATTATGCATACAGAGGACACCATAGGAATATGACGCGTAATACTCTACGCCATGAAGAAGTCTATTTTTAACAAAGTTTTAAGTTGAAATGTCATATGCTATTTTTGAAAATTTGATGTAATTATTAAATATTTTCTTTTATTAATCTTTTGTTTTAAGAACATTAAATAAAGGAATAAGATATATGTTTTATAATGGCTTTATACTTTTCATAAAATTTTTGCTAAGTGTTTAAGTTTTGTAACATCCAATATCCGAATCCGGTAATTTGGGTCGGGTATAAGGTGTTACAGGAGCTAACTACTCATATTGGATGACTAGGATGATGCTATTCATTTAAGCCAATGAACTTGTGGCTTAGGATATGTTGAGATCAAAATACACCAAGAGGGGGTGAATTGGTGTATTAAAACATTTTTGGGAAATTGCAAAATAAAATGACTCAAGTATTTATAGTGGTTTGGCCATAATTTCCTACCTCCATTACTTTAGATTTCCTCAACTAAAGATTTCCCAAATCCCCTAGATTTGAACCTTTAAGGACAATGTTTAACATTACAAATACCTATCTTTTCAAAAGTAGGATAGAACCACTGTAACACCCCTAACTCTTATCCGTCGCCGAAACAGGGTTACAGAGCATTACCAGACTTGAGGGGTTAAAGTGTAAATATGAAAAAGTTAAAGGACCAATAGTAAAAATATTTTAAGGGTGGAATGATCTAGAAACTAAGGAAAATGGATGAATTAGGACCAAATTGAATAGGTAAAGAATTATGAGGGACTAAATCATAATTTTACCAAATTATGTGATGATTCAAGGATGGCATTTTAAAAGATCACAAAAGGCAAAATGGTCAATTGGAAGAGAGAGAAATCTAGAAAGTAATGATGATGTTGATGATATTTTATAATTATTTAATTAGATAAATATTATTTTTATTAATATTTTAATCAGATATTTTATTGTTATTTTATTATTTATTTAGTATATAAGGAAGGAAAGATGAAGAATTATCATCTTCTTTCCTATGCACCAATGTGAGAAGAAGAGAGAAAGAAAGAAAGTTTTGCTTTCTTTACAAATTGGTCCTTTCACCAAAAATCCACCATTTTCACTTAGAATTCAAAAGAATTTCCATAGCCATCAAGAGAGAAAGATGACAGGGAGACTATAGGGAGCAAGAATATAAAGTTTGATTCAAGAAATAGAAGCTGGAGGAGAGAGAAAATCAAGTTAAAGATTGAAATCAATAGGACAAGGTAAGAACATCAAGATTTCAATATATTTTTAAGTTTCATATTGTGGAAAAAGCATGGAAATGATGTTAATGTAGAGTTTTATTATATAAGGTTTTATGTTCTTGATATGTTAGTGAAGGAAAATAAGAGAAAGTGATGAGAAATATTGTAGAGAAATGAAATAAAGGTGTTATAAACTTGGTAATTAACATTTTGCACTAAAACAGTTTTGGACAACAGAAGCAGTCTAATTTTGAAAAATTACCAAAAATTGTAGAAATTGAATTAGAGGATGAATAAAATATGGATTAAATCTTATTTAGTCTAGTTTCTTATAGAAGAAACGGTGTAAGTAATGGAATTTTAAATCATGAGATATAATAGGTTTTGTGAGACAAGGTCAGAATGATTTTGGATTCCCCTGTTCTGAATTTGGAAAATCATAAAAATTGGAGAAAAATAATTAGGGGCTTAAATTTATATGTTTAAAATATTGAATGAGTATCGTTCTAAAATAAACAAACGGTAACATTATCCAAATTTTGTACGATGAGATAATTAACTTTTAGTGAAGAGGGGTTGGAACTGTCGGACAGCGGAACACGGGTGACTTTAAAGAATAAACTGTACTTATTGGCTAAATCAAAAATTCTAAAAATTTTATGGTAAGAAGATATGTGAGTATAGTTTCTAAAACATCAATAAGAACTTAAATTGGAATTTTTTAGCTAAAGTTATAAATAATTTAGTGACTATGACGCAAATGGACAACTTTGAATAAATTTATAAGAAAATAGTGAAATCATAGATAATGTTACTTATAAGCATGTTATTTAAATTAAGGATGTGGAATGGAGTGGAGGAGGAAGAAAATATATATGAATATTTAGCTAGCATGGCTAATTTGCATGTTTTAGGCTCAGAGACTAAATTGAATAAAAGTAAACCTTTATGGGCAATTTTGTAAAAATGTTAGAAATGACCAAATTGCATAAAATGAATTATTTTATTATTTAAATTATAAAATTGAATGAAATTAATAATTTAGATCAAGATCAGGTGAAAACATGTTTTAAGGATTAAATTGAAAAGTGTTGAAATTATGGAAAATTCTGATATTTCATAGAATTCATTTGCTGTTATCAATATATATATGAGAATAACTAGGCTTGAAGCAAGGATTGAATTACAAGAATTTTATTTTTTTGAACCTAAGGATGAAATCGACATTAATTAAAAGCTTAGGGGCAAAATGGTAATTTTGCCTAGAGCATTAATTGAATGTATCAGAGTATGAAATGAATGAAAATGATGATTAAATTTATTTGTAAAGATCCGGATGACTCAAATATGAGACTTGATCGTTGAAAAGAAAAGACATCGGATTAGTGAAACTATAAACATGAACAAGCAACGAGGTAAGTTCGTGTAACTTGAATTATATTCTTAAATGCTTGAAATATATTCTTATTGGTGTGAATATGATTTGGATGTTTATTGTATTATAATAGATGAAGTATTGATATTCTTAATGAAAATGGAAAATAAATCTCGGTTGAATGAAAGGAAAATTCGATGGATCTCTGAAAAGGAATTGAAAGGGATCTAGCCCGGACGGGTGATCCTATTTTGATATAGGCCTCCCGAAGAATATGTGTAAAAAAGGATCGAGCCCGGACGGGTGATCCTGATATAGCCCTCCCGAAGAATATGTGGAAAATGGATTTAGCCCGAACGGGTAACCCAAATTAGGGTCTGAATTTAGCCTGGACTGGTAATTCAGATCCAAGCTCATTAGAGTAATTGTCGGTGCAGGGGATTTAGCTTGGACTGGTAATTCCGACAATACTCTTTGAGCATATGTTACAGGGGATTTAGCCTAGACTGGTAATCCCGTTGTAAGAAATGAGGTTCGCGGGAGTGTGCTCTCTTACAAGGGATTTAACCTAGACTGGTAATCCCGCTATAAGGATGAGGTTCGCGGGAGTGTACTCTCTGGAAAAAGGGTATACCCATATGTGTACGAATTTACAGACCCGGGATTGTACACTATAAGTGTACTACTGGAAATCCATCGAAATTCTGAGAAATTCAACGGGATAAATACAGAAAATGGCAAGTACTTGAAATCATGAAATTAAACTTGAAATATATAGAAGTGATAATTATTAGATAAATTGAAATATGGCATGGAAAATACATGTATGTGAAACTTGCCTGATAATTATGCATATTCAAGATTATGAACTACTACTGGAATAAATATACACTAAACTCATGAAAATGATGGTACATGAAATATTTTGTTATAATGAATTGAATAATTTATTTTTATGAAGAAACATCAAGAGAATGATATGCATCATGACATGTAAATATGGGACTATCTTTGATACGTTGATACAAGGAAAGTTATGTATATTAGGACAAGTAATAAATTCAAGTGAAACATGTCGAGGAAATAAGTTTGTCAATATTAAAGTACACTAACCAATGTAGGAAAATTTTAGGATTTTGCGAAAAATTCCCTATGATTCCGGTTGGTTCCTAATGTATGCTTTGGGCTTCGAGGGCCCAATAGAGGGACGTTATGATTGTTTTCAGAATATGAATAATACATGACTCGTAATTATTCGAAAATGTTTAGTAAACTCCAATAATGCCTCGTACCCTATTCCGACAAAGGATACTGGTAGGGGGTGTTACAATAACCCAGTTATGGCCTTATCATCAAGATGCCATAGCCCAACTATGGTCTTACACATATATATATTGCCATGGTCTAACCATGGTCTTATGTTCAAGGTGCCATAACCTAGTTATGGTCTTTTCATTAAAATGCCATAGCCCAACTATGGTATTACATTTAAACATTGTCATGGTCCAACCATGGGCTTATTCGTCAATTCATCTTTTGCAACAGAACGATTGTACTCAATCCTACGTTTTACTCATTTTAAACATTCAATTCAATTTTCATACTTTTATAACAATCTTAATTTCAACAACAAAATATAATTAAATACATTATATCATTTCCAAATTAATAAATAACCATGAAAATTTAACCATATGCACTTACCTGGGATAGATTGTAGAAGTTGTAGAAATTCAGGGACTATTCTGTTAATTTCTCTTTTTCACGTTTTTCTTCGGGTTCTTGATCTATAATATAAAATTATCCATTCACTAGCATCTAATTTAATTCTAATTCACTTCACAATTTATGTCCTTCAATTTTTGAAATTACACATTTACCCTAACTTTTACAGTTTTACAATTTAGTCCCTTATTAGTTATCCCATCAATTGAGATAATTTTTCTCAATTAACAATTTCTCTAACTATTGAAGGCTACTATACAACCTTTGCTATTCAGAATTTCTGTACCAAACCCTAATTCTTAACCTTTTCACAATTGGCCCTAAAATCAATTTCCCTTGAAATCATTTGATAAAATCATCATATAACAAAATTAAAACCTCAAATCCATGTTAATTCATCATAAACATCCAGCACTCATCAATGGAAACTTTCAAAATTACCCATAAAATCAAAAACTAATGAATTAGTTAGTTGGACCTAGATGTAAAAGTCTCAAATACATAAAAAATTCAAGAAATAAACAAAAAATGAACTTACATGTAGTAAAATATGAAAACCAGCTTCTTATGGGTTCTTCAATGATGTTTTTGGCTGAGAATTAGGAAGAAATGTCTAGATTTTCAATTACATCTTTTTTTAACAATTAAGTTTTATGTCATTTCCAATTTTACCCGTTGTTCACACTAGTTTTGTTGTTTTCTTATACACACATGCCGTCCAAGCTTTACAATGAATGTATAATTTCCTTTTTGATTCTCCCTTATTTATCACTTATGCTATTTAATCATTATTTCTTTAATTAGTTAGTTTTGCATATTTTTCAATTTAGTCCTTTATAATTAATTAACTATTGAAACATTAGAATTTTCTAACGAAACTTTAATACTAACTCAATAACACTCTGTAAATATTTTACGGCTCGATTTATGAAATCGAGGTCTCGATTCCTCGTTTTCGGAACCATTTTGCCTAATAACTCCTTCTAAAACATAAACCACTAATTCAATAATATTTCTAAAATCACACTTGACTTGTAAATAATAATTAATAAAAAATTTTAACTCATTCATCGAATTTAGTGACCTCGATTCACTATTTTCGAAACCATTGAAAATTGGGCTGTTACAACTCTCCCCCTCTTTAGGAATTTTCGTCCTCAAAACTCGTTACCTGTGAATAAGTTTGAATGTTGCGATCTCATCGATTCTTCTATTTCCCAAGTATTCTCCTCCGAACTACGACGGTGTTAATATATTTTTACTAGTGGAACTCGTTTATTCCATAATTCCTTAACCTTTCGAGCCAAAATCTTCACCGATTCTTCAAAGTATGTCATATCCGGTTGAAACTCAATTTCACTGTGAGGAATCACGTGTGAAGGATCTGATCTGTTCCGTCTTAATATTGATACATGGAACACATTATGAATTTTCTCAAGTTCCGAAGGCAAAGCTAACCGATAAGCTACAGGGCCAATTTTTTCAACAATCTCATATAGTCCAATAAATCTTGGGCTCAATTTCCCCTTTTTTACCAAACCGCAACACTTTCTTCAGTGGTAAAACCTTTAAGAACACTCGATCACCCACATCAAATTCTATTTTTCTTCTTTTCAAGTCTGCATATGATTTCTGACAGTCAGAAGCAGCTTTCAGACTATCCCGAATGATTCAAACTTTTTCTTCAATTTCCTGGATCAAATCGACTCCCACTAACTTGGATTCACTCAATTCAGGCAAATACAACGGAGTCTTATATTTTCTTCCATAAAGATTTTCAAATGGTGCCATTTTAAAACTAGATTGATAACAATTATTATATGCAAATTCAGCCAACGGTAAATACCTTTGCCAACTACCTCCAAACTCGAGTATACAACATCTCAACATGTCTTCCAAAATCTAAATTACTCGTTTTGATTGCCCGTCAGCCTGAGGATGAAATGCTGTACTGAAATTTAATTTTGTACCCAAAGCTTCTTGAAATTTACTGCAAAATCTTGATGTAAATCTCAGATCCCTATTTGAAATAATGGATGTGGGGACCCCATGGAACCTCAGAATCTCTGATATATACAATTATGCTAACTTCTCAAGTGAAAAATCCGTTCTGACCGGAATAAAATGTGCCGACTTAGTCAATCTATCAACAATTACCCAGATCGAATCTTTCTTTCTCGGAGTCATAAGTAATCCAGATACAAAATCCATCGTGACATGCTCCCACTTCCACTCAGGAATCATGACAGGTTGTAACAAACCCGTTGGTACCTGAAGTTCTACTTTCACTTGCTAACAAATCAAACATTTTGCTATAAACTCACAAATTTCTTTTTTCATACCCGGCCACCAATACATCCGTTTCAAATCATAATACATTTTCATACTACCCGGATGAATGGAATACATGCTACTATATGCTTTAGAAAGAATATCAATGGTATACTCTGAACTCAACTTGTCCCAAACCATTTGTCTTTTCAACACCAATTTCGGGTCATTATCTTGCAACTCTCAAATCCGTTGAAGGAACAAAGGCTTTATTCTCAATTATGCTAATACTGAACCATCTTCATTAAGAGATAAATGAGTGTTCATAACTTGAAGTGCAAACAAAGACGACTTCCGACTGAGTGCATCCGCAACCATGTTAGCCTTTTCTAGGTGGTAATCAACTAAATCATAATCTTTCAGTAACTCTAACCACTATCTTTGTCTTTAGTTCAGTTCTTTTTGAGTCATCAAGTATTTCAAACTTTTATGATTTGTGTATACATAACATTTCTCACTGCATAAATAATGTCTCTAAATCTTCAAAGCAAATTCAATTGCAGCCAACTCCAGATCATGCGTGGGGTAATTCCTCTCATGTGGTTTTAACTGCCGAGAAGCATAGGCCACTACTTTTCCTGATTGCATCAATACACAACCCAATCCATTTAGAGACGCGTCACTATGTACAACATACGACACACCTGATTTTGGCTGAGTCAAAACTGAAGCCTCTGTCAACATCTTTTTCAAATGATCAGAGCTCTACTGACACTTATCAGACCAAACAAATTCAACATTTTTTTGTAGTAGTTGAGTCATCAGAGAAGCAATCATCGAAAATTTCTTGACAAAACGGCGATACTATCCTGCTAAACCCAGAAAACTTCGCACTTCTGTTATATTCTTCGGATTTTTCCAATTCACCATTGCAAATGCTTTACTCAGATCTATTCGATTCCCTTTAAGTGACACAATATGACCTAGAAATCCAACCTCATGAAGCCATAATTTACATTTGCTTAATTTTGCATACAACTATGTCTCCCTCAAAGTCTGTAGCACAATTTTCAAGTGTTGAGCATGCTCGGATTCTATCTTGGAATAGATCAGTATATCTTCAATAAACACAACTACAAATCTATCCAAATAAGGTTGAAAAATCAAATTCATCAAATCCATGAAAGCAGTAAGAGCATTGGTCAAATGAAAAGGCATTACCAAAAACTCATAATGGCCATATCGAGTTCTAAAAGTACTCTTCAGTACATCACGCTCTTTAACCTTCAATTGGTAATACCCGGATCTGAGATCTATCTTCAAAAATACTGCATCACCTTTCAGTTTATCAAACAAATCATCAATATGAGGCAAAGAATATTTATTTTTATTTGTGACCTTGTTCGTTTGTCTGTAGTCTATATACAATCTCAAAGAGTCGTCTTTCTTTTTCACAAATTAGACAGGTGCACCCCAATAAGACATACTCAGTCTGATGAACCCTTTGTCTAGTAACTCTTGCAACTATGTCTTTAATTCTTTTAACTCAGCTGATGTCATTATGTACGGTGTTACTGATATCAGAGCTGTTCTTGGAATTACATCAATCACAAACTCAACTTCACAATCTAGTGGTAAACCTGGCAATTCCTCAGGAAACACATCAGTAAACTCATTAACAACTGGTAACTGTTCTAACTTCGATTAAGTTTTATGAATTTACAGAGGTGTTTAAACTAGGCCTAAGGTCCATTAATCCTATCATACTAGTCTACATCCATAAAGCCCATCAAACCCAACATGTATATCACATCAAAAGTTAGAATACATACCTGCGTGGATCGGGTGCCGGTAGACTAGAAGGCCATATCTCAACTCAAAGCATTTTTCTCTAATTCACATCCATTTTACAGAACACTACTAGACCCATTTCCCAGCCCGAGCTTTACAACTGGGCTCTGATACCAAAATGTAATACCCCAAACTTGGCCCAAACGTCACGACCGGATCTGGTATGTTACGGGATAATTGTTAAAAACCTTGCTTTGAAGGGTTTTGAAATCTCAGTTTGTTTATTTAGGTATTCATTCAAAAAAAGATATTTGATGAAAACCTTTATTTTTTTTTCATTGAACATGTTTGAAAATCCCATTTTATTACTCCTTATGACTTAAGTCCTTGAACATAAATTTATAAATTGTAAACATTAACTAATAGTAAATCGAAACCTAAGCCATGGGGCCTTATTACATAAATAATCCAAAAATTAAAACTTAAAGAAAATCGAAAATAGTTTATGAAAATAAAAGAACTTGATGGCCCCTCGAGTCCGCCTCGGCTCCCATGTCCACGATCTACTGCTCATCTGAAAAGTCAGAAAAACATAAAGGGGTGAGTCACCAAGACTCAGTGTGCAAATCCCGAAAACACATAAAAGGCGTGAGGCTCACAAACACATTATGGGCCTTGGCCCATTCATAATGGCAACAAAACATTTACATGCAACACGGCCCAACCCAACCTAAAAGTCCATCCTCTACACACCAGTCCGTACCAGCCATCACACCTCGGGGATTTCTACAATCAACCCACCAACCGCTACACACCATATCGACAGTCATGCTATCAGTTAAAATGCCGATCACCATGTGAACTTATAATCCACTGTAGCAGAGCCAATAATCAAGTGTGGCAGAGCCATCGATCACTGTGTGACCTCATAATCAAGTGTGGCAGGGCCACCGATCACTATTGTGACCTAAATGTATATTTATCGTGGTTTAACCACCTGTAACAACCCAAACCCGGCCCAAATGCTATGACCGAATTTGGTTTGCTACGGAGAAAACATTTTGAAATCCTTGAAAACCAATTTTACTTTTTTTGTAAAAGATAGTTATTTTGGTTAGAACATTTGAGGTGTATAAAACCCATATTTAGGTTTATTTTGAAATTAATTTGTTAAGTCAAGTTAATATGTATATTTTAAATGTACCCGATGGTACTTTAAAACCTTTATGATTGCTTTGGAAAACATATGAACTCGTTCTTATAAGTAAGTAGTTTAAAACAAGTATTTAAACATGTAACGATAATAAAATAATCCTAGGAGGCCTTATTACAACCCCATTAAAAATTAAACCAACAACCGAAAAATAAATAAACCGAAATTCAAAGTCTATTAAATTTTAATCCCACTGCATGGCCACCTCGAGTCCCTCCGGCTCCATATCCGCGATCTACGTGTCACCTGAAAAATAAAAGAGAAGGTAAGTCACCAAGACTCAGTATGTAACCCTTCCCCCGGTTTAAGCAATTTCATACACACTTTATAACAATCAATATGCATAAGGTTATGTACCCAACCTAGCCAACCAAACGCCTCAGTCTACCCCGTTGTGGTACCAAACCACTGGTGGTGCCAAACCACTGGTGACATATAGTCACAGATGTGATGCCAAATCACTGGAGGTGCCAAACCTCTGGTGTCCGAAGACACAAATCGGTTGATGGGGCCAACCCATCGTGTGATACCAAATCACTGGCGTCAATCCCGTATTATCATCTGTGGGGCCAACCCACTGTGGTGCTAAGCCACTGGGACGAGACGCTATGCGGTGCCAAACCTCTGGAGGTACCAAACCTCTGGTGACCGTAGTCACAATGTGTTACCAAAACACTGGTGCCCGTCGACACAATATCACTGCCCCTCCACTCATTTAACCCACAGTAGTCAAATAGTCATAAACAGAGTTCATACATTCACCACATGTATCAAATAAGCCATGCTTCCCAAAAGCATTATAATAATCTCATACTGACAGAGACTTACCGGGGTCCTTGCTTGTACCGTTAAGGTACTAAATCCGTATCTACATCAAGCAGATTTACATACAACATGTATTTAGTACAGTTTATTAATTGTCATAAGTGTGTATGTACACACCTGTTACCACTGAATAGTTTAAATCCCGAAAAGAGAAGTCGGCCACCCTAGATCTACTTGTCCCTATATTCGGCCAAACACTTGGGTTAGTATTATGGCCTATTCGGCCAAATCAAATTATTTGAGAGGGGTTCCTTGTGAACCCAAATCTTACCTTTTCTCTTTTGGTTACTAATCACAAAGACTCGGGTACAAATCTGCTTTACCAAATAATTTGGTCAAATGACAATGTCAATAGTCTTCGGCTTTTAATCACTTAAAAGAATAATCTTATTAAAAGTAGATCCTTACTTCCACTTACCAAAGTCGATCGTCAGAGAATGGCCTAGATCGCTTGTTACACAAATCCCGGGAATCCTATAATCAATCGGTTCAACAAGAGTGTTAATATCTTTTGCTTACAAATACTGAAATCGGCCCTTACCCCTTGCAAAAATCGACAGAGACCCAGAAGGGAAGGAAAATAGCATTCAGCCATAATTCCTTACCCACCTTATGAACCGATTGGAGACGAGTTTAGAGAAGGTTACCTTTGCTTGCTATTCGGTCAAGGCTACACCAACAAGAGAAGGGAATTTCGGCACTTCAAAGGGTGTATTCGGCCAATGGTGAGTTTAATGGAAAGAACAGAAGTTTCGGCTAAGAGTTTTGAGAAGAGGAAGGAAAGAAGTGAGATGGGAGGTGGGATTTCGGCAAAAGAGAAACAAAAGAGTGGAGTTTTGGGACTTTGAACAAGTTTGTAAAAAGAAACAAAAATAGAAAGGTTGCTCACTAGGGAATTCGGCTATGTGCAAGAATGAAGAAAAAGGGAAATAAGATGATAGATATGAGCCTTAAAAAGGATTCAGCATCCCCCCTAGTAACCTTGCCGTCCACCCTTCCTTGAGCAAGGAATTCAAACTCCCTCAACTTCCTTGAATCACTCCAAGCCACTTATTTTGAAACAATTCAAAATAATTTGCAATAATCCCAAATAATAACCAAATAATCCTTTTATTCAAATAGTATCCTTGATTATCTTGTATTATCTTATTATCTAAAAAAAAAGAGTTTTAAGGAGAGAAAATCTCCCCCCTATGCCGTCCATAAATAAAAGCAAAAAGGGAATTTTGTGACTCGAACCAAGGCTCTCCCTTGCTCAATGTGGCGTCACTTTTAGCTCCTAAGTGGCCCTCTTTTTGCCACTTTTCCAATGCTTATCTTGTGTCAAATAATCCCTTATTTATTCTTGTAACCCCTACCTGCTACGGCTCCTTACCTTTAAAGTTCCCAAATACAATTTTCTACTAAACCGAGCCTACTCAAGACCTCCAACTAAGCCTTATTACACCACAATCAATAACACAGCAATTCAATTTAAGAAAAAATCATTTAATCACAAATAGCCCCAGTTTTAAGATGTTACACCACCGATCACTAAGTGACCTTTTAACATGCTCTTCCCCTTCATCATATCAACCCTATCCCATGCATACATCCATGCAGAAGCAAAATAATATACTACCTAACAGATCACAGTCTATCACATACATCGATACACATAGAGAAGTTTCTATGATTACGTACCTAGCATCCCTTGCCTACCCTTTTCGGGTAATACGATTATTCATACAGCCTTTTTTTGGCTTTTAGCCCATAATATATATAGTACAGATAAACTAGTGTGATAGAGATCTACACACCTGATTACAGTCAAGATGAGACCTTATATGTCGACACTATCAGAAACCGATACGACTGCTAACTATCTAAGATCTTGTTCTGACACCGGTCTACAACCCGGTGGCCAATCCCGAACTGCTGACACCGCTCATTTCTTAAACTTAGGGATTAGTTTAACAGATCCAATCCCCTCCTTCGCCTGATCGATATTTCATTCCATTAAAAGACCTTATCAGTTGCTACCATCATATCATATGGTTAAGATCACAATTATGATAGCGAATCTAACGATAATCTAAAGAGAACCCCTTACTTTGAAATCCCGAAAAGAGAGATATGAGGTTCAGAGACTAGCGGTTTTGGCTTTTAGATCTAAGCGATCTACTTCAATTTTTGAATGTCGCCTAACACGTAAACACAAGAAACCAACAATCTATTAGCCTTTCGGCTTTGTCTTCTAAAAATCGAAAGATAAAAAAGAATAGATTAGAAGAAATCGGCACCTACCTTTACAGAGAATTTGGCAACTCCTAGAAGATTTCAGCTTTTGAGAAGATCAAAAAGAAAAGATGATAGGAAGAAATCTATGTAGATTCGGCTTTTAGTGAAGAGATCGGCAAAAGGGAATAGGAAGTATTCGACTATGGAGATGAGAAGAAAGTTCAGAGTTTCAGCTTTTGAAGGGAAAGATGCTGAGAAGAATTGGGTGGTTTTGGCTTTGTAAAAGAAAACAGAAAAAGAATAATGGACTTTCGGCTTTTGCATAGAAGTGAAGATGAGAGAATAGAAAAAGAAAATAGGATCCAAATGTCGAAATTGAAGAGATATCCCCCTTATTTAATCAAAATTTCGGCAACTACCTCTCAAAAATCGAAAATGCCCCCTTTGATAACTTAAAATTGATCAACTAATAAGGGAAATATCGGCACCCCCATAGTATAACAAAATCGATTTCTCCCCCTTCCAAGAGATGGAAATTCAGCCACCACTGCTGATCAGCAGATAACTCCTAAATTTTCTCCCTTATCTTCATCTGATCACTCATCCTCAAGTGGCATGGATAACACCACCTCTTCATCCCTTTTATCAGTCACTTTATCAGCCACATTATCCATATTATCCATTCTATTAATCTCCTAATTTCAAGTATCCTAGGCGCCCCCAACTCTCCTCTCCTTTGAAGCTAAAAACATTTAAAAATAAGTGGGTAATGCAACTCGAACCTTGGACCTCCTCAGTTGACGCCACCTCCCTGCTCTCTAAGTGGCGCCACTTTGCCACTGGACCACAAGCCCATTTGTGTCTTAAAACATAGATAACATCTTTTAAGCCCCATCCTAACTGGCTTTCCACTAGAGTGCCCAAGAAGAAAATTTGACTAAGGCCTCGGCCCAATCCTGAGCCCAATCTGAACCTCTTAAACACTCTAGTTACACATTAGAGATAACATAAACATCACAGCACATTAAACGCAAAAGCCCATTAATTTAGGATGTTACAAACTCTTATTTAGAATAATTGTTGTTCAAAAAAATTGTTGTTCGAGAATAACTATGTTCAGAATATAGCTTTAGTTAGAATAATTGTCATGCAATGTAGTTGTTATTTGAGAACAATTAAAGTTCAGGACAAGTCTTATTTATAATAATGACATTTTAGGAGTAGTAATGTTTAGAACAATCATTGTTTTGAACAACCTGTATTTAGAACAATAGTGGTTTTCTTGAAGAGCCATTAGCATCACCACAAAACAACTTTTATTCGGAACAACCTCTAAATTGAGAACAACTATGTCGAGAACAACTCATGGTTGGAACAAGTAAAGTTAATCATTATTTAGGAACAACTGTCATCCAAGAATAACCATCGTCCTGCGTTTTAAGAGATGTTCTGCGAAAGATGTTTCATGTGTTACCGCTTCACGAAAGTAGAAGAAATGGAAGTAACCCCAAAAAATGACAAGGTTCTTAGGTTATCTTCACTCTTGGGATGTTTTGGAGAGCTTGGATTGGTGGATTAAATATTAAGGTAGTTAAGAGTTCTGCTCTTAATCTTTTCCTGTAACACTAAGTGTTTTTCCCTCATCTCAGAAATATAGTGAATTCTTTTTCATTATTCACTATCACCAACAAAACTTTTCATTCTTCCATTTCAATCATTAATGCCATTGTAATTGAAAAATATATATCATTACTCTAATTAATTATTAGCTTTTTAACTCTTATTTTTGAAACACTATAAAAATTAGTCTTTAACAACAGATGAGAGGACTTTTGACACTTTTAGCATTTTCAGCATTTTGAACTCTCAAAGGATTCTTTCTTGAATTCTCTCAACTTACTTCTTTGTTAAGCCTAATCATTAATCACATTTTCCTTTATTCCTTTTCGTATTTTTCCTGTACATCTTGTTTACTTGTTTGCAACGCTTCCTCTTTCCATCAAAAGAACCTTCTATGGATCATAACCAACACCTATCTCCACATAAAAGAGTTTCATCAGTGGGTTTGAGGAGTTGTCGATCGTGCTAGTGGATACTCTTTGATCTATTTCCATGGTAATTGTAGCTTAGATTAGGAGTTTAAATCTAGGATAAGGAGGATGCTTGAGGATAGAGGAGTGTTAGAAGTTTACTTCAACTATTTGATGTTGATTAGAATAAGATGTTTTAACCTTACTGCATTACTTCTATTTGACTTTGATTAGAATAATTTTTTAAACCTATAAATAGACTTAATCGTCTCTCCTCTTGTATCATTCAAATTTGACATAGTGAATTTTCTCCTCCTCTACCCGTGGTTTGTCCCGAAAGGGTTTTTACGTAAAATTATGTGTGCTTTATTTTCTCTTTTTTCTTTGTGATACACTGCCGTTATTATCGTCATATTTTCTCAAATTACTATCAGCATTTTCTAGGTTGTTTATCTCGATCACGGTAATGGCATCACTAAAGTATGAAATTTCGCTATTGGATCGCAACATTAGATATGCGTTGTAGTAGATAGAGATTCAGACATTTCTTGTGCAATTGAATTTGGAGGATGCCCTGCTAAGGGTAGATAAGATGCCTTCGATGTTGATGGAGGAAGAAAAGAAGCGTAAAGATCGAAAAGCTTTGACGCAACTACATTTGTTTTTGTTTAACGAAATTTTACAAGATGTGATGAAGGAAAAGATGTCCGTTGCATTATGGGCAAAACTGCAACAGCTATGCATGTCAAAAGCCCTGACTAGTAAGTTACATATGAAACAATGTCTTTATGCTCATCGTTTGGAGGAAGGTGTGTTTGTGCACAAACACTTAATGTGTTTAAAGAAATTGTTTCAGATTTGGAGGCCATAGAGGTTTAGTATGATAAAGAAGATGTAGTGTTGATTCTACTTTGCTCGTTGCCCCCGTCTTATTGAACCTTTAGAGACACAATTTTTTATAGAAGCGAATCTCTCACAGTTGATGAGGTCTATGCTTCTTTGACCTCGTATGAAAAGATGAAACATCTTGTGGTTAGGTCTAACTCTTAGGGAGAGAGTCTCACTGTTCGTGGAAGACAAAGACGAAATATTGATTATGATTGTGAGAAGACAAAGGATTGAAATTTTTGCAGTAAATCTACGAGTAAATCGAGATCTTCAAACAGAGGTAAAACCTATAACTTTTGTAAGAAGAAATGGCACATTAAATCTGAGTGCTATAAGTTGCAGAAGAAGATCAAAAGAGAGGCTGTGAATCAAAAGGGAAAATAACCAGAAAAATTCGGTGAAACTGATGTTGTAGAAGACTACAATGATGATGAACTCTTAGTTGCTTCTGCCATCAATTCTAAAGTGAGCGATGAGTGGATTCTTAATTTTGGCTGCACCTTCCATATGAGTCCCAATTGGGATTGATTTACAGCTTCTAAAACAGAGTCTGAAGGTATTGTTTTGATTGGAAATAGTGTTTCATGTAAAACTGCAAGTGTTGGCACGATAAAAATTAAGATGTTCAATAGAGTCGTCAAAACACTTAGTAGCATTCAACATGTACTAGAATTAAAAAGGAATTTGATTTCGTTGAGTACTCTTGATACAAAAGGGTACAAATATTAAGCTAAAAGTGCGGTTCTAAAGATCTGCAAGGGTTCCCTCGTTGTGATGAAAGGGCAGAGAAAGACTGCCAAGTTATTTGTTTTTCAAGGTTCTATTATTATTGGTGATGCAATCGCCACTTCCTCTTCCTTTTCAGATGATGATGTTACTATACTTTGACATATTCGTCTAAGGCATATGAGTGACAACGACATGGCAGAATTAAATAAAAGAGGACTTCTTGATGAGTAAGGAATTTGCAAACTGAAGTTCTATTAGCATTGTGTTTTTGGGAAGCAAAAGAGAGTTCGATTCACCAAAGGAATCCATAACAGAAGGGAATGTTGGATTATATTCATTCTAATTTTTGGGGACCATCTATAGTGCCTTCGAGTGGAGGAGCTAATTATATGCTAACTCTTATTGATGATTTTTCGATAAAAGTTTGGACGTTCTGCCTAAAGTAGAAAAGTGATGTGTTTCCCACATTCAAGTCTTGGAAAACTATGGTTGAAAAATAGACATGAAAACATATAAAACACTTCCACATAGATAATTACTTGCAGTTTTGTTATGATGAGTTTAACGAATTGTGCAAATTAGAAGAGATCATGAGGCACTTGACAGTTCGTCATACTCCACAGCAAAACGGCATTGCAGAATGAATGAACAGAACGATCATGGAGAAGGTTCGATGTATGTTGTCAAATGTTAATTTATCAAAGTCGTCTTAGGCTGAAACAACCTTTACTACATGTTTTTTGATCAACCGATTTCCATCCGTTGCCATTGAGAAAAAGACTCCACAAGAGGTATGGTCTGGTAATCCTGCTGGTTATTCTGATTTGAAAATTTTTGAGTGTCCTGCGTATGCTCATGTTGATAATGGGAAATTAGAACTGAGATCCATTAAATGTGTTTTTCTTGGCTATAAGGCTGGGGTTAAAGGGTATAAGTTATGGTGTCCTGAAAATTAAAAAATTGTGATTAGAATAGATGCTATTTTTTATGAAACTACTATGTTATCTAACTTATCTCTTAAAAACTCTTCAAATACAGAACAACAAAAGTTGGTGGAGCTTCAAATTGATCAAATATCTAAAACAGAGTCGACCCCTCAAGTTAGTACAAAAATTCATAACAGAGTCGCTTCTTCAGCACAATATTCTATTGCCAAAAATAGAACTAGAAAAGAAATTAAACCTCCAAAGAGCTATGCTGAGGCTGATCTAGTTGCCTATGCTTTAAATGTGGCCGAAGATATAGATGCAAATCCAGAGCCATCTACTTATTCCGAGATAGTTAGTTGTGAAGGCTCAGAAAAGTGGATGTTTGTCATGCAAGATGAGATGGAATCATTCCACAAGAACAGAACATGGGATCTTGTGAAACTTCCTAAAGGTAAGAAGGTTGTTCGTTGTAAATGGTTGTTCAAGAGGAAAAAAGGAACTCCAAGAGTTAAAGAACAAAGATATAAAGCAAGGCTTGTTGCAAAAGGTTACAGTCAGATTTTATGCGTGGACTTCACAGATGTGTTTTCTCCAGTTGTGAAGCACAATACAATTCAAGCTTTGCTTGGTATTATGACCATGTATGATTTGGAGCTCAAACAGTTAGATGTAAAAACAGTACTCTTGCATGGAGAACTTGAGGACGACATTTACATGCAACAATCAGAGGGGTTTACAGTCACAGAAAAAGAGGACTATTTTTTCTTGCTGAAAAAGTCCATTTATGGCTTGAAATAATCACCAAGGCAGTAGTTTAAGAGGTTTGATTCTTTTATGACTACTCATGACTTCAAAAGAAGTAGCTTTGACAGTTGTGTTTATTTTAAGAAAAACAATGATGGTTCTTTTGTGTATCTACTCCTCTATGTTGATGACATGTTGATAGTAGTGAAAGATAAAGGAGAAATAAGAAAGGTCAAAGCCCAGCTTAGTAAAGAATTTGAGATGAAAGATTTGGGAGCAACAAAAAAGATACTTGGTATGGAGATTCTCAGAGATAGAAAAGTAAGTAAATTGTACCTAAGTTAGAAAGGGTACATTGAGAAAGTTCTTTGCAAGTTTGATATGCAGAGTGCTAAGCCTGTTAGTACTCTTTTAGTGGCCCATTTCAGACTTTCATTGGCTTTGTCTCCATAGTCAGATAATGAGATTGACTACATGTCACATGTTCCATATTCTAGTGCAATGGGATCTCTTATGTATGCTATGGTTTGTTCACGTCCAAATTTATCATATATAGTCAGTGCAGTTAGTAGATACATGGCGAATCCCTGAAAAGAGCACTGGAAAGTAGTTGAATGGATTTTGAGATACTTATGGCGTACTACTGATGTTTGCTTACAGTTTGGAAGAAATAGAGATGGATTTATTGGGTATGTTGGTTCTACTTTTGTTGGAGACCTTGGTAAAAGAAGATCTCTCATAGGTTATATCTTTACAATTGGGGGTTGTGTAATCAGTTGGAAATCCACTTTGCAAACTACTGTCGCTTTGTCTACCATTGAAGCTGTGTACATGGCAATTATTGAGGCTTGTAAAGAAGTTATTTTGTTAAAGGGGCTCTTTAGTGAACTCAATGAAAACCTTCAAATTTGTACAGTATTTTGTGACAGTCAAAGTGTCATCTTCCTTACAAAGGATCAAATGTTTCATGAGGGAACAAAACACATTGATGTTCGATATCATTTTGTTTGTGATATTATTGCTCGTGGTGATATTGTTGTAAGCAAAATTAGTACTCATGATAATCCTGCAGATATGATGACTAAGTCACTTCTTATAACCAAGTTTGAGCATTGTTTAGACTTGGTTGGTGTTCATTGTTAAAGATAAACCGTTAAGGGGTTTCATGGAAGAGGTGGAGAACTTGTTCGTTGAGAGTTCGTGATGAAGAACTTGTTCCTTGAGAATTCGTGTCAAGGTGGAGATTGTTAGAAGTCGTGTGACTAAAATTCCTATTAAACATAAAATTCAAGTTGTGTGACCCAAATTCCTATTAAACATAAAATACAAGTCAAGCTGCACAAGTGGAATCCGTATAGAAGTTTACTTCATCTATTTGATGTTGATTAGAATAAGGTATTTTAACTGTACTGCATTACTTCCATTTGACTTTGATTAAAATAAGATTCTAAACCTATAAAGAGATGTAATTGTCTCTCCTCTTGTATCATTCAAATTCGACATAGTGAATTTTCTTCTCCTCTACCCGTGGTTTTTCCCAAAAGGGTTTCCACGTAAAATTCTGTGTATTCAATTTTCTTTCTTTCCTTTGCGGTACACTACCATTTGCGATACACTACCATTATCGTCATCCTATTTTCTCAATGAGCAAAAGGGAGGCTTCAAAATTTTCCAAAAAGGGAAAATAGAAAGAAAAGTAAAGGAAAAGGAGAAATATAGTACAAAAAATAAAAAGAGAAAAATATATGCCATTTTTTAAATTTTCTTATGACTTTTAGAATTTTTATAATATTTATAATATTTGAAAATTCTAATTTTTAATAATTTTTATAACTTTAAAAATTATAATTTTAAAAAATATTTTAAATGATTTTCTATTATTTTAAATATTTTTATTTTTATAATTTTTAAAAAATTAAAAATTCTAATTTTTTATATTTTTTAGAATTTTTAATTTTTTAAATCAAATATATTAGAAATTATCGACATGCCGCGTGGCGAAGTTAACGACATCAAAGGACGAGGACTTAACTGATTGCTTAAATTTGATTGAGGCTCAACTGAGTGTTGTTTCCAAGTGAGAACCCGATTAATTATTGAATTATTGTCTAGGGACTTTTTTATATAATAAATCAAATAAATTAAAAGTTGCAAACAACCATTTGAAAATAATTCAAATAAAAAATCTCATAAAATAAATTTAACATAACATTTTAAAATCATTTAGAAATCGTATAGGATGCTCGGAGGCGTTCGGGATCAAGTACGGGTCTTGGTGGGCTTAAAAAGCCCAAAACAGTGCAATGGCCCATGTTTGCTTCCAAGTATTTGTACATCATGGATGATGTGTCGGAACAGTGTGCCATGTATCAGTATATCACTAATGATGTACTAGAACACGCACTTGATAATGTAGCTTTTTAGCTATTGACTTATAAAGTTTTGATACTTTTAGTATATATATATATATATTTTGGAACCACGCCTGGAGCTAAAAACTAGTCTTTAAAACATTCAAAATCATGTCCAAACCCAATCAATAACATATCTTTAATAATTGGCTACAAATTCTAAATTTCTTTTGATTATATAGTCTTGAATTTTCCATGTTAAGCTAAAGTTAAAGAAAAATTCTTTGCAATTTTTTCATCACTTTACCAAAACAAAGATCAAGCAATTATATCTTACAGGCCAAACAAAACCCAAAAATATTGTCATCACTTATTTACTCAAACGAAGAACAAACAAATTTTTCTTTACTTTTAGTTTAGCATGGACAATTCGAGATTATATAATCAAAAGAATTAAGTTCTGTAGATAATTATTAAATATGAGTTATTTCAGTTGATTTCATTTAGAATAATTTGGAAACATAAAATAATTAAAATTTAGAAGGATATTAAATTAATTAATTCACTTAATTTCAATTTTATAGTAACAAACTGGTTGAAGTTATCAAAGGATAAAAAATTTTCAAAAATTTATTTAATTGATTTTGATGTTTTAAATTTCAAAATTTCAAGACTGAAGAAAAAAGAAACTTAGAAATTTTGACAATGGGATAAACAAGTATAATTTGATAAATTTTTAATGCATTATTTTAGTTTAATATTGTTTTTTTTCACTTTAATCCTTAATATTTTTTACCTGGATAAGACCTTAAAGAAAAGATTTTTTGGTTACCAAAATGAAAGAGACCTAGAAGTTGAGTGATCAAAATGAAAATGTAAACATGATGTGGACACGATTTAGTATGTACATTTAGCCACGATTAAGGTTTAATGCTTAGGTGACTAAAATCTAAGCACCCTAAAAATTGAATGATAACATTACAAGAATTTTTTAAATGACCAAAATGACAGCGCCTTGAAAATTAATTGACCTATCGGGTAGTTTACCTTTTTTAAAGGTGCTTCCATTACTATTGTTAGGTCAAATTCTACTATTAGACTCTATACTTTGCATAAGTTGTAGATTTAACATATGTACTTTAATTTGGTTATTTTTAGAATTTGAAAATGTTAGTCTTGACCAACTTGTAATTATTAAATTCATTAAGTTAGGTTCTGTTATTTTCAAATTTTGATGTTTTAAATATATTATCGCATGCAAGGGCAAAGCCAGAACAATTTTGTAGGGGGCGGATGAAATTTTAATTTTTTATAGTCTATATCTGTAAATTTTTAAAGGATTAAATTGATTTTTTATAATTTTAGGGGGCCAAAGTGCAATTTTACATTTACTAATTTAAAATTTTTAAAAAATCTCAAAGGCCGAAATAGCAATTTTACATTTTGGGGGATTCTCCCCTGATCGCATGTGTAATATTATGTTAGCTTGTTATTTCCATATATTACTTACAAAAAAGATCAGTTAATAGATTTAATGACAAACATTTGCATAAGACTAAAAATTCGAAATTCAAAAAATATAGTAACTAATAATGATTCAGTTGGAGAACATACACAAAATCTATAACTTCAAACATAATATAGGACTAATAACATAATTTAACCAAACATATTAACTGCTACCATTTGTGTAACACCCCTGACCCGTATTCAACGCCGGAACAGGGTACAAGGCATTACCAGACTCATACGTAAGCAATTATGTAAAACTGAGACATGACTTTCCGCTCAAAATTAAAACTTGTCATAACACCTCTTAAACAAGCCTACGAGGCCTAAATCACACATTACGAATTGTTCGGGATCAAATCGAACTCTTTTAAACATCTCTAGAAAGACATAGAAAATTATCATCAAACAGTCCACATGCCCGTGTGGAGGAAAGGACACGCCCGTATGGGACTTCACATGCCCGTGTTCCACACCCATGTTGATTTATTTCTCATTTACAACCTACAGGGGTTTTCACACGGTCGGACACACGCCTGTGTCCATGGCCAATGTCTCTCACACGGCCACGACACACCCGTGTCTTAACCCGTGTGCAAAAACCTTGGCATTCTATTTCTAACGTCATCACCACATAAATGTCACACAGCCAAGGCACACGCCCGTGTCCTTCAACCGTGTGGCGAATTAAATTCCTAATTCAGGTGCAGACTTCACACGGCCTGGGCACATGCCCATGTTCTAAGGCCGTGTCCTCTATACAGTTGAGACACATGGCCGTGTCTCTGCCCGTGTGGTTACTACTGAGCATACTGACTTGCTAACCTAGCATGTAGAGGGACACACAGCCTAACCACACACCCATGAGGCTGACCATATGTCACACACAGCCTAGACACACGCCCATGTGCCTACCCGTGTGGACAAGAACAAGGCTATTTGCCAAGCTCTCTCTCTACCACCCCAACTCATACAAACATAAATCACATCAAACCATTGACTCATTCATACATAATTAAACCAAGTAAAACAACCATACAACTTGCACATTCATGAATAACCCTATCATTTCATAGATTAATAAGAAAGAGCCATCCACTATGGTCTTATACAAAAGAATTCATCTTTGAATGAGCCAACACATTTGGCCAAAACAATATGACATTCAACTAAGTCTAGTCCCTATACATGCCATACTCAAAATGCTAAATCTAACTATACCAAGATGTGATGATAGTGTGGGTGATCCTCTGATTATCTCTTTATCCTGAGCTGGCTCTTCGACACTATAAAACAAGGGAAAAGAGAAGGGAGTAATCTTTAAGCTTAGTAAGTTTATATGTAAACAATAAGCATCATACCACATACTAATCAATCAGAAACATTACATACTATGTAACAACAATTCATGTCCTCATAATCATGCTTACTTCTTTCAAACATTACCACATCCCAAACACAAATCATTAATATTGCTCACATTTACTTGTACTTATGCCTTGCACTTATCACCACAAAGCCACATGTAATTTCACTTAGACAAGTTTCTCGATGAACCCTTCGAAATATTGTTGGATACTTGGTGGTTTTGCACACAGCCCACCATTTAATAATTTTACAAGGTGGTATCGCACACAGCCCACCAATGATAATAAATATGATAGTATCACACATAACCTATCGTTAATAAATAACAAGGTGGTATCGCACACAACCCACCAATGATTACTTATTTACGGATATTTATCCGTACCCGTATTTTTATTCTGAAGGTTCATCTGAGAATTTCCCCATTTTCTACTATTTTCAATAAATCTCACCAATAAGCATTTACATCTACACAATGCATTAATAGGTAAAAACATACGTAATAAGAATGTATCGTTTACACATAAACTTACCTCGATACAAAATATGCCAGTTTACAATTTAGTCTGTAATCTTGCCTTTTCCTCGGTCAAGGTCGATTCCGTGTTCTTCTTGATTTATAAGAATAAAATTTACTCATTTAATCACTGCATAAATCAAAACACTTCAAAATCTCCACTTCGACAAAAATGACCGTTTTGCCCTTATACTTTGGCAAAATTATGATTTTGCCGCTAGGCTTGTAAATCATTTTTCATCAAATTTCCTCATTTAACAAGCCTAGCTGAACATTTATTACTCTTATAACAACTCACAATACCAATCATTTCATGCATTTACTACTCAATTTACAACCTTTACAAAAAGGTCCTTTTAGGTGTTTTCATGGAAGCACCTTTCACAAAAGTTATTTATTTAACAACTATAATTCATTTTCTTACCTAAAAACTCAGGAAACAACATAAGCACTCTCATGGAAAATCCCTAAACTTTCAACTATTTTATCAAATAGTCCCCTCTTTAGCTAGCTTAAGCTTTAGGGGTTCCAAAAGTACAAAAATTATCAATAAAAACCACCAAGATTACTTACTTGTAAAGATTGAAGTGGCTGAAAATTTTCAAGCTTCTAAACCTCTTCTCTTGCTGAAATTTTTGGTGGTAGGGAGAATAAGAAAAAGATGATATCTTTTCTTTCTTTATTTTTCTCTTATTTTATTCATTAATCACCTAACACTACCAACTTTGACTAAATTAAGTTTCTTGTCCCCCCTATGGTCGGTTATTGCCTTTAAAAAGGCCTAATTGCACATTTAAAACCTCCAATTAAAATTCTATAGCTATATGACACCTCTAGCTTGTAAAATGAAACTTTCGCACTTTATGCGATTTAGCCTTTTTTCACAATTTAGCATACAATCACTAAAATTAATCCACTAAAATTTTCATACACTCATATAATTATGCCATAACACATAAAATACTATTAAAACTAATTTATTCGACCTCGAATTAGTAGTTCTTAAATAACTATTCTGACTAGCCCCAAAATCGGGCTGTTACAACTCTCCCCTTTTAGAGATTTTTGTTCCCGAAAATCTTACCGGTAAAGAGGTTTGGTTACTGTTCTCTCATGGCTTCTTCCGGTTCCCACATAGCCTCTTTTACACTGTGTTTTTTCCACAACACTTTCACTAAGGCTATACTTTTTGTTCCTCAACTGTTTAACCTCTCGAGCTAAAATCTTAATTGGTTTCTCTTCATAGGTTATATCCGGTCGTATCTCAATTTCGGTCGGAGGAATCATATGCGAAGGATCAGAACGATATCGTCGCAACATCGACACATGAAACAGGTTGTGTATTCTCTCTAACTCTACCGGCAAAGCCAACCAATAAGCTACTGGTCCAATCTTTTCAATAATCTCATACGACCCTATGAATCGCGGACTCAATTTACCCTTTCGACCAAATCTCAAAATTTCTTCCATGGGGATACTTTCAGGAATACTTTATCGCTCGCCTGAAACTCAATTTCTTTCCTTTTTAAATTCGCGTATGACTTCTGTTGATCTGAAGTAGCTTTCAGACTATCACGGATCACTTTCACTTTCTCTTCGGTTTCTCTAACTAGATCAACCCCGTGAATTTGCTTCTCACTAAGCTCGATCCAATACAAAGGAGTCCGACACTTGCGACCATATAACGCTTCATATGGTGTCATCATATACTCGACTGATAACTGTTGTTGTAGGCAAATTCAACTAAAGGTAGATATTTTTTCCAACTACCTTCGAACTCTAAAACACAGCATCGGAGCATATCCTCAAGAATTTGAATCACTTTTTCGGATTGGCCATCAGTTTGCGGATGGAACGCGGTACTGAAATTCAATTTCGTACCCAAGGCTTCTTGTAACTTTTTCTAAAACCTCGTAGTAAATCTTGGATCTCTATCAGAGATAATGGATATAGGCACCCCATGTAATCTCACGACTTCGACAATATACAGCTCAGCCAACTTGTCAAGTGAGTAATCTGCACGCATCGGTATAAATTGAGCTGACTTCATTAATCTATCAACGATGACCCACACAACATCTTTTTTTTTTTGGGGTCATAGGTAACCCTGTTACGAAATCCATCGTGATTCGGTCCCACTTCCACTCAGGAACCATCACTGGTTGAAGTAATCCCGAAATACTTGATGCTCGACTTTCTCTTATTGACAGATCAAACACTTTGTAACAAACTCGGAGATATCTCTTTTCATACCCGGCCACTAATATAACTTCTTGAAATCATTATACATTTTTGTGCTGCCCAGATGTACTGACAACCAACCATTGTGCGCCTCATGTAAAATTTTCCAAATCAACTCATCATATTTAGGTACACAAACTCTATCATGAAACATCAAACAATCATCTAAACTAACCCGAAAATCAAAGTTATTTCCCGATTCACACTGAGCTCTCTTAACTTGCATTTGACTATCATTCTTTTGAGCTTCACATATCTGCTGAAGAAATAATGGTCTAGCCCTCAACTCGACCAAATAGCACCATCATCAGACAATGCTAAGCTTGTACTCATAGCTCTCAAAGCGTACAAGGATTTTCTGCTCAAGGCATCTGCAACCACATTCTCTTTCCTCGGATGGTAATCGATTACTAACTCATAATCCTTCAATAATTCGAGCCACTGCCACTGTCGCAAATTCAAATCATTTTGGTTTATCAAGTATTTCAAACTCTTGTGATCAGTAAAGATTCGGCATTTCTCACCATACAAATAATAACGCCAAATCTTAAAAGCAAAAATGATAGTAGCCAACTCCAAATCGTGAGTCGGATAATTCTTTTCATGCGGTTTTAGCTGTCTCGAGGCATAAGCTACTACTTTTCCCTCTTGCATCAGCACACAACCAAGACCATTCATTGACGCGTCACTGTAGATTACAAACTCCTTTCCCGACTCAGGTTGTACTAAAATCGGCGCTTCAGTCAACAATGTTTTCAGTTTCTCGAAACTCTGCTGGCATCTCTCGGTCGATTCAAACTTAACATCTTCATGTAGCAGTCTTGTCATCAGTGTAGCAATCATAGAGAACCCTTTAACGAACCATTTGTAGTAATCCTTTAGGCCCAAAAAGCTCCTAATCTCTGACACATTCCTCGGCGATTTCCACTCAACAATAGTCGAGATCTTGCTCGGATCAACTCTAATTCCATCACCTGACACAATGTGTCCTAAGAATCCGACCTCTCGGAGCCAAAACTCACTCTTGCTAAACTTAGCATACAACTGCTTGTCTCTTAGAGTCAGCAAAATAGTTTTTAGGTGCTCCGTGTGCTCACTCTCATCCCGAGAATAAATTAATATGTCATCAATAAAAACGACTACAAATTTATCCAGGTATGATCGAAAAATATGGTTCATTAAGTCCATAAATACCACAGGGGCATTCGTTAAGCCAAAGGGCATGACGATGAACTCGTACTGGCCATACCTCGTTCGAAATGCAGTTTTTGGCACATCTTGCTCCTTAACTCTCAACTGGTAATATCCAGATCTCAGGTTTATCTTAGAAAATACCGTAGCTCCCTTCAATTGGTCAAACAAATCATCGATCCTTGGAAAAGGATACTTAATCTTCATTGTCACCTTATTGAGCTATCTGTAGTCTATACACAATCTCATCAACTCGTCTTTCTTTTTCACAAAAAGTACTAGAGCACCCCACGATGAATAGCTCAGTCTTGAAAAACCCTTATCCGTTAACTCTTACAACTGAACCTTCAACTCTTTTAACTCCAACGGTGCCATCCTATACGGGGCAACCGAAATAGTCGCTGTACTCGGAACTAACTCAATGCCAAACTCGACTTCTCTAACTAGAGGCAATCTGGGTAACTCTTCCGGAAACACGTCCGAATATTCACATACCATAGACACCGATTCAATCTTTACTTCCAACTCTTGGACATTTAACACAAATGCGAGATAGGACTCATACCTTTTTCTCATGTATTTATCAGCTACCATAGATGAAATCACTACAGGTAAACTATCAAATTTACCTGATTCAACCCGAATGATATCTCCATTTACACATCTCAATTTAATAAACTTACTACCACAGTTTACTAAAACATTATGAGCAATCAACCAATCCATGCCAAGAATTAGGTCAAATTCATCATACGGAAACAGCATGAGATTAGCCGGAAAACAATGACCTTTAATTGTAAAGGGACAATTTCTACACACTTTATCAACTAGCACATGCTTGCCTAACGGGTTTGACACTTTTATCACAAATTCTATAGACTCAACAATCATATTCATGCTAGATACCAATTTCATGAAAATATAGGAATGGGTGGACCCCGGATCAATCAAAGCAACAACAGAGATATTTTGAAGAGAAAAAGTACCCGTTATCACATCTGGAGATTATGCCTCTTCACGAGCGCGAATGGCATAAGTCCTTGCGGGTGCTCTGCCCTCTGATCTCACAGCAGAGTGTCTAGATGCACCTCTACTACTAGTCCCACTCATCGGGTTCCTTTGTGGTCTTCCCCTCGAAGGTACATTGCTCGCTCTTACTTCTTGTTTTCTATCTTTCTCATCTTTCTCAGGACAGTTTCGAATGAAGTGGTCCAGTGAACCGCACTTGTAGCAAGCTCGAGTGTTTCCCCAACACTCCCTAGTATGTTGTCTACCACAATTTGGACACTCGGGTTTATTTGACTTCGCATTGCCCACACTTGCCATCGAGGTGACTTGAACTCTAGAGCCTGAATATGTGTTACCACGATCTCGGTGTGAATATCTAGCTGAAGCAGTCGTCCGAGAGTTTGTTTCCTTAGACCTCTTTGATTGAGTTTGGAACGACTTACTTATCGGCCTCTTCCTTGCATCTCGGGCCTCAATCATAACTTTTCTCTTTTCTTTATTCAACTCTTCAGTCTTGCAAGCTATATCGACCAATACTACAAATTCCTTCAACTCCAAGATCCGAACTAGCAATCTAATATCCCCATTCAGCCAATCTTCGAATCTCTTGCACATAATAGCTTCCGTAGACACACGCTCTTGAGCATACTTACTGAGCTTAACAAATTCGCGCTCATACTCTGCCATAGTCATCTTGCCTTGCTTCAATTCAAGAAACTCTTTCCATTTTTGATCAATAAATCGCTAACTTATGTACTTCTTTCGGAACTCTTCTAAGAAGAAGTCCTATGCCACTCTCTCCCTTGGAACTACAGATGTTAGTGTTTTCCACCAGCGGTATGTCGAGTCCCTCAGTAATGACACAGCACATTTTAAGCTTTCCTCAGGTGTGCAAGAAAGTTTACCAAACACCCTCATAGAATTTTCGAGCCAGAACTCTATTTTCTCAAGGTCATCATCTATGTTGGCTCTAAATTCCTCGGCCCCTTGCTTTCGAATCTTATCGACTGGGGGTTTAGTCATTCTTACCAAAATCTTGGGTCTACTTTCCACAGGCGCGATCGCTTGCGCAGGAGCGAGCGCATTACTAGCAGCGTCATCAGCAGTAGCTCGGTCAGTATCCATTTACTATATGAAAACACAGTTTAAAATTGTTAGGAGTTACCACACTATCAATATATTTATGGCTTGTATAGCTAGACTCTCACACACGCTACGGTAGTCTGAAAATTGACTAAATCATAGCTCTGATACCATTAAATGTAACACTCCTTACCCGTATTCAACTCCAGAATAGGGTACAAGGCATAACCAGACTCATACGTAAGCAATTATGTAAAATCGAGACATGACTTTTCGCTCAAAATTAAAACTTATCATAACACCTCTTAAACAAGCCTACGAGGCCTAAATCACACATTAGGAATGGTTCGGGATCAAATCGAACTCTTTTAAAGATCTCTAGAAAGACTTAGAAAATTTTCATCAAACAGTCCACACGCCCGTGTGGAGGAAAGGACACGCCCGTGTGGAACTTCACATGCCCGTGTTCCACACCCGTGTTGATTTCACACTGCCAGACACACGTCCGTGTCCATGGCCCTCGTCCCTCACACGGCCACGACACGCCAGTGTCTTAGCCCGTGTACAAAAACCTTGGCATTCTATTTCTGACGTTATCACCCCATAAATGTCACACGGCCAAGGCACACGCCCGTGTCCTTCGATCGTGTGGCGAATTAAATTCCTAATTCAGGTGTAGACTTCACATGGCCTGGGCACATTCCCATGTCCCAAGGCCATGTCCTTTACACGGTTGAGACACATGGCCGTTTCTCTGCCCGTGTGGTTACTACTGAGCATATTGGCTAGCCAACCTAGCATGCAGGGGGACACACGGCCTAACCACACGCCCATGAGACTGACCGTGTGTTACACACGGCCTAGACACACGCCTATGTACCTACCCGTGTGGACGAGAACAAGGCTATTTGCAAAGCTCTCTCTCTGCCACCCTAACTCATACAAACATAAATCACTTCAAACCATTGACTCATTCATACATAATTAAACCAAGTAAAACAACCATACAACTTGCACATTCATGAATAACCTCATCATTTCATAGATTAATAAGAAATAGCCATCCACTATGGCCTTATAAAAAAGAATTCATCTTTGAATGAGCCAACACATTTGGCCAAAACAATATGACATTCAACTAAGTCTAGTCCCTATACATGCCATACTCAAAATGCTAAATCTAACTATACCAAGATGTGTTGATAGTGTGGGTGATCCTCTAATTATCTCGGTATCCCGAGCTGGCTCTTCGACACTATAAAACAAGGGAAAAGAGAAGGGAGTAAGCTTTAAGCTTAGTAAGTCTATATGTAAACAATAAGCATCATACCACATACTAATCAATCAGAAACATTACATACTATGTACAAACAATTCATGTCCTCATAATCATGCTTACTTCTTTCAAACCTTACCACATCCCAAACACATATCATAAACATTGCTCACATTTACTTGCACTTATGCCCTGCACTTATCACCACAAAGCCACATGTAATTTCACTTAGACAAGTTTCTCGATGAACCCTTTGGAATATTGTTGGATACTTGGTGGTTTCACACACAGCCCACCATTTAATAATTTTACAAGGTGGTATCGCACACGGTCCACCATTAATTATATATTTATAGTGGTATCGCACACAGTCCACCAATGATAATAAATACGATGGTATCGCACACAGCCCATCGTTAATAAATAACAAGGTGGTATAGCACATAGCCCACCAATGATAATAAATATGATGGTATCGTACACAGCCCATCGTTAATAAATAACAAGGTGGTATCGCACACAGCCCACCAATGATTACTTATTTATAGATATTTATCCGTACCAGTATTTCTGTTCCGAAGGTTCATTCGAGAATTTCCCCATTTTCTACTATTTTCAATAAATCTCACCAATAAGCATTTACATCCACACAATGCATTAATAGGTAAAAACATACGTAATAAGGATGTATCATTTACACATAAACTTACATCGATACAAAATATGTTAGTTTGCAATTTAGTTCGTAACATTGCCTTTTCCTCGATTAAGGTCGATTCTGCGTTCTTCTTGATCTATAATAATAAAATTTACTCATTTAATCACTGCATAAATCAAGACACTTCAAAACCTCCACTTCGACAAAAATGACCATTTTGCCCTTATACTTCGACAAAATTACGATTTTGCCCCTAGGCTCATAAATCATTTTTCATCAAATTTCCTCATTTAACAAGCCTAGCTGAACATTTATTACTCTTATAACAACTCACAATACCAATCATTTCATGCATTTGCTAGTCAATTCACAACCTTTACAAAAAGGTCCTTTTAGGTGTTTTCATGGAAACACCTTTCACAAAAGTTGTTTATTTAACAACCATAATTCATTTTCTTCCCTAAAAACTCAGCAAACAACATAATCATTCTCATAGAAAATCCCTAAACTTTCAACCATTTTATAAAATAGTCCCCTCTTTAGCTAGCTTAAGCTTTAGGGGTTCCCAAAAGTAAAAAAAATTATCAATAAAAACCATGCTTCTAAACCCCTTCTCTTGCTGAAATTTCCGGTGGTACGGAGAATAAGAAAAAGGTGATATCTTTTATTTCTTTATTTTTCTCTTAATTTATTCATTAATCACCTAATACTTCCAACTTTGACTAAATTAAGCTTCTTGTCCCCCCTATGGCTGGCTATTGCCTTTAAAAAGGCCTAATTGCACATTTAAAACCTCCAATTAAAATTCTATAGCTATATGACACTTCTAGCTTGTAAAATGAAACTTTCACATTTTATACGATTTAGTCCTTTTTCACAATTTAGCATACAATCACTAAAATTAATCCACTAAAATTTTCATATACTCATATAATTATGCCATAACACATAAAATACTATTAAAACTAATTTATTCGACCTCGAATTAGTGGTTTCGAAATTACTCTTTTAGCTAGCCCTAAAATCGTGCTGTTACAATTTGGTTAAGACTAAAATTTCAAAATTCAAAAAGTACTGGGACTAAAATTGATCAAATTAAAGTACAAGTACTAAGTCCAAAACTTACGCAATATACCGGGTCTAATAGCAGAATTTGATCACTATTATTAAGTAAAAATCATGGTTTTGGGTCAACCGTCAATCTTAGGCGGCGTTTTACTCTCACTTTGCAATTTCCAAACAAGCCGTCACGTTCAGCATATCCATTTTCGTTTCTCTAAAGAAACCAAAGGCGGTAGCCAGCCCGAAAATTTCCCTCAGGCCTTCCACCCTCAAATGTTGATATTATTGAGCGACAAATTCCTGAGGGACGAAACTTTGTAACTTTTGATAGCTCCAATCTAATGGCAGCTAAAGAGCCATTGGTAATAACAGCCAAAGATGAGATGAGAAAGTGGTCGAGAAAGATGAGATCCCAAGGCAAATCAATTGGGTTAGTTCCTACCATGGGTTACCTTCACCAAGGCCACCTGTCTCTCATCCAAGAAGCACACAAGCACAGCCACCTCATAGTTGTCTCTATCTATGTAAACCCAGGTCAGTTTTCTCCTTCCGAGGACCTTTCAACATACCCATCTGATTTACATGGTGATATGCTTAAGCTTAAGTCTGTTCCTGGTGGAGTTGATGTTGTTTTTTGCCCTAAGAATCTGTATGACTATAACAATGATAGTGATGAGAAGCAAAAGAATAAGAATGGAAATGAGAATTTGGGTGCTGGTGGTGGGGATGGGAATGGGGTGGTTTCATGTGTGGAGGAGAAGGGGAGTGGGCATGAAACATGGGTGAGAGTTGAAAGATTGGAGAAAGGATTGTGTGGGAAAAGTAGGCCCGTGTTCTTCAGAGGGGTTGCCACCATTGTGACCAAGTTGTTTCACATTGTGGAACCTGATGTTGCTGTCTTTGGTAAAAAGGATTATCAGCAGTTGAGGATAATACAACGGATGGTGAGATTTTCATAACTCATTTATCTTCTTCATCTTATTAGTAGTTTTTAATATGGTAATTCATAAACATCGGTTTATTGTTTTATATTTTTAAACTGTTGTGTCTTTATTTGCTACAGGTTCGAGATCTTGATTTCGCCATTGAAATTGTGGGGTCTGAAATAACCCGTGATAGCGATGGCCTCGCGCTGAGTTCACGAAACGTGCATCTCTCCTTTGAAGAAAGGCAAAAGGTTCCTTCATTATTGTACTTATTCGATGGTCTGTTTGATGGAGATGCTATTTGTCTAGATGCTTAACTCTCATTATGTAGTGCCTTGCGAAGTGGATCAGATGCGTTAAGCTTTTATACTAATCGATACAAAGCCAATTTTTTAGGCTGCAAATATGGTTCCACGCGAATGTGACTGAATTAGTTCGTATTTTATCTTGCAGGCATTGTCTATTAGCAGGTCATTGTCAAAGGCTAAAGCTGCTGCTAAAGAAGGTCAAGTTAAATGTAGAGAACTAAAGGATTCAGCTATCCTAACAATAACTCAAGCTGGGGGAAGAATTGATTATGCTGAGGTTAGCTACAATCTTTCTTGTTCTAACTTGATCGTTATATAGCTTGGAGTAATTAAGAAGTTAATGCCTCGTTTGGTTATTTAGTGTATTAACACAAGAACATTAATTTTTACATAACTATTAAAAAAGTTTGTCATAACATAAACAATAATTAGTGTAATTTTAAACTTGAAATTAGAAGGACTAGTAAAACTCTAGTAAAAAATAAGACCTCTTCGGAAAATGTAATGTTTTTTTCCTTTTCTTTGCTGAAAACAAGTCATGTGAGTGGCTAAAAGTTATCAAGTGAAATTGGTTTATTATTAATTCCTGTATTAAGACATGTTGAAAAAATAATACTCCTAGCAAATGAAGCATAAATGCTTAAATGGCGTTCTTACTTAACTATTTGAAGCTGCTGATATGAACAAAAAAATCTGAAGTTATTGTCATATTGAGAGCCTGTTCGTTGTCCTGACCCCCTCCTCCACCTCAAGTGCCAATGATGTTTGGGCCCCCTCCCTGGCTATGGTGCAGTGTCCAAACCACAGTTTGTGGGGATTTTTTTTTTTTTTTTTTAGTGACTGTCCAATAAGCCTAACTTCAAGTAGTGTGCATGGCTGAGAACGCACCCAAGTTTATCTGATCCCATGAACCCTCCAAAATGCCCACCATGTCTAGTTCTATTCATTCATTTCTTTCTCCTAACCATTCATTTCCTATTTGATCTTTTTGTCATCATTATTTCTGATATTCTATTAGTGCTGTTGGACTACGGTGAAGTTACTATCAACCGGTTCATTCCCATTATGGGTGTGAAACCAACAGCAAACAGGATAAGCATCAAGTTTGAATACTTGCTTGCACCCTCTTACCAGCAATTTGCCAAGTTCACATCCACTGCGATCCCTCTTTAATGCCAATGTTGTGTATTAGAATTTTTTTAATTTTTGGCTGCAATGTATATATATTTCATGTTGCAGGTTTTAGGAGTAGCTGTTTTTCCTTTAAAAGGACCATGATATAGTGTTTAGTGAGTGAAAATGATCCTAATTTCTGGTGTAATAAAAGTTTATGACTTCACAATCCATGTATGTCATGAGACGTAAACACATAAATTCTTTGTCGAAATTGGGATCGTGTTTATTAAAGATGCCATGCCCTTGTCGTGTTCTCGTATTCTATTGGTAGTTCCCTAATTTCAATCGTATTCTGCGTTCTCGCAGATAGTTGATCAGGAGAATTTGAAGTCGGTGGAAGAGATTAAGGGTGCTGTTGTTTTTTGCATTGCTGCTTGGTTTGGCAAGGTTAGGCTGATAGATAACATGGAAATCGACATATGAAACTCTTCGTCTTCAGACTAATGCACTTATTTATTTTTTTGGGAGGGGCAATAAGTTAGGGTGGTAATGGTTTAATTTGATTCTTTTTCTATGGTTAATGTGTAATATTTTGGTTTTATTATTATTATTATAAACCGAGCCGAACAGCTTCCATAATCAAATCAGTCCACACTGTATAATTTGGCTTTAATTCATAATAATAATAATATTCTGTTTTCTGTTCCAATACTGGAGTTATGAAGCGTGTGTCCTAAGAAAATGCAATGGAGTTTAAAAAGCACATTGAGCCATGATGTCGTAAATCCATGATCATCTTAAAATGCTTAAATTTTAAAGTTGCATGCTATATTGCCCAACTACTTGTCGGAGAGACGGATATGTAATTTAGTTATAATTATTCAATTTTATATATCAAAATCCAGTTTCAAAAAGATGGATAATGAATTTCCACACATCAATGAACTTAATGCAATCAAAAGAATCCAAACTGTAATATACAGCACACTGTCATGTGATTTAGGCTACACCAGAAAAGAAAAAAGAACGTGTAATCAAGATATGTATAGGTAGACGAGCATCAACACAGTTGTGCGACTGCAACAATACCTCTGATCCATGAAGTGGAAATAGAGTCCATAGCAGAGCAGATGAGCGTATTCTTCTTCAACAATGGAAGCCACCGCAAATGGACAGCACGATAATGAGAATCAATGCGATCAGGATTCCGAAAACTATCAGCTTTACCTTCATGTTCTGCAACCACATCTTTCTCCTCATCCGGGTTCCCTGCTGCCTGAAATCTTGTGCCTACCAAAAAGCACCCATAGATTAGAGAAAATATGTAAACTAAGACAAGCATCCTTGCCTATAATTTTGAATCACCAGAATCCTGCAAAGAAGATTTCCAGTTTTCGAATTCAACTATTCAGCTAGTCCCTTCAAATTCTGAGAAATGGTGTTGCTAAATGCTTTTATAAATGAAATGAAATGCACAATTGATTAACATATTCCTGTCTTGGACTTATCTCATGAAGCTAACAGTAATAGTTAACATGAAATGTACTTTATTTTGTGCTTTACCAAATAGTCACACAAGAAGCCCAAACATTGCCCTACATTCGATCTAACCAAAAGCAGTTAACCTGTGATTCTAACTTTTCTAAAAAAAATTGGAAAATATATGCTTGTATTTCATTTTCAAGTAGGGGTTAGCATGGTTTTACCAGTCAGTCCCCTAAACAAGTCCAAATAATAAGCTTGGCAGTTTTAGAAGACGTTGCCCATACTTCAAGGTACAGTGTGAGATATATTTGCTGACCTGAGAGCGAAGATTTTCCGTTTTATCTACCAGAATCTCAATTTTCCCGCCACGGTCCAGAACCTGCAAAAAGTATAAAATGTTAATAATAATAATAATAATAATAAGATCCAATGGTTTATCATTCATGACCTAGAAATTTGTGAACTGGAACTCTTCGCCCACTTAAAACCCTCAAATTGCACTCCTTTTATCAAGTATATAACAGCAAATATGACAAATAACAAGCACCTTTTCAATATTTTCCATCATTACTCCTTTGACTTCTGAAACTTGAGCTTTCACTTTGGCAATCTTACTAATCTCCTCTGGATGATCAATGCAATATTCCATATGCTCCTTTAGCTTAGGCCTAGATTAATGATAATAAACACATAGCATCAATGTACTTGATAGCAAAGAAGGCATTGTATTTTATTCAAGGAATATAAAATACCCAAACTCCTTGCTAAGGCTGTTTGCAGAAGCTGTTGCAGCTTTTCCTCCACCATATCGCTTGGTAAAATCCTCCTTAATTCTCTCAAGAAAGGCAATTGGGACTTGTCGGCCAACGGATTCAACAGCAACCACGCAGTAAGCTGCAAAGAGAAAGGAAGGAGGGTTCATTCAAGCAAGGAATGGTGGTGGTGTTTCATGATAGAGGATGCAGAACAACTTGTGAAGTAACAGGAAAAAATCATGCAAGCAAAAGGAAATGAACTCTTAAGCTTTCAGTCTTTCAATGTGTAAGCAAACATTAAAGGACCAAATGTTCCTCTTCTTCAACAAATATAGAGGATGTGACCAAAGGACATCAACTATTTGCTAAAGTGATGAAGTTACATAACTAGTAAAATCCCCTTCAATATATATATTAGCGAAAGCACACAATAACACACTTGAGTGAAATGAAAAATGGCAAACATGTAACTCGTACTCTGTTATAACCACAAGATTTTGTGATGTGACCATGTAAGGGAATTAAGCTTAAGAATATGGATGTTCTAGAATAAATGATATTTTTCCAAGTAGATAGATAAAAAATTGTTGACTTTTTAGCATGTCATAATTTGAGCAAAAGAAAATTCAGGGGAAATCATGGACCGAAAAGGATGAACTGAAACCAAGCAAGGTTCTAACCATTCTAGCTCCAGCTCATGTTGATTCTTTAGGGCTTATGTACCATAGTGGTGCATAGGCATACAAAAGACAACAAACGCTATAAAATCATAACTTACAAAGGAAAAAAAATACAATCATCAGAATGAGCAACTGATTAAGTTATAAAACATGTTCATGCATAAATGTTTATATAAAAGTAAAATCTGCCTTTCCGCTGTTGGAAAAGTTTTAAGTTTTTTTTTTTTAATTATTCAAAATATAATGAACTTACTCTTGTATGAAAATGCGATTAACGTTTTTTTTTTTTTTTTCTTCGAGATATGGCTAAGAAAGCCTTTGTCACAAGATTACTATGCAGATTTAATTCATTTGAATCGACCGAACATTCAATCATTTAGTTTTAACTCCTACTCAGTTTCGGAAAGTTTAATTTACAAGTTAAATTAAACCATAACTTCCCAAAATTAAATAGCACATTAATAGATGCATACATCATTTATTGTACAATGTTAACCAACTCTATTCCAACCGATTCTATCTCTTTCACTTTTCCTATCAATCAAGTAAATCACTTAAAAGAAAAGTCAAATACAAAATACGTAATAAACAACAAATAAGCAGCCAAGAAATACCGATCATCAACAACAACGAGAACAGGAGCAGAAACAACTTCGCGCCGTGTCAATGAAGCAGTAAAAAGACAGATCACAGATATATATATATATATATATATATATATATATAGAGAGAGAGAGAGAGAGAGATTACTGTAGCCGTTATCGACGAGATAGTTAAAGGTATGGCCATCGCAGTTGTAAGTGAACTTGTTGTTGGAAGCAGGAAGTTTCTGGAGGCATTGAGAAGCTATGCCGGTGAAGTTGCCGGTGAATTCGGTGTAGTCGGCTAACACCATGGTGCCTCGCGCCACGAAGGCGTAAATCAGCGATTGTTGCCCCATCACACTAACTCCTTAACGCTATCAGATAAAAACAAATACAAATCTCTATAAACAGAGGACGATTTCGAGGTTCTTTGCTTTGCGCAGGGAAACAGGAGAGAAAGAAATGGAAAGGATTTTATTGCTGAAAGAGAAGAAAAAGAAAGGAAGGAGAGTTGAGTTTCCTTAAAGACTTTTTTTTTTTTTTTTTCAAATTTCGTGAAGGGTTATCTAATTGGCCGGGGCGGCCATGCCACGGAGTCTGAACTTTGAAATTGAAATTTATTTTCATTTTTAAATATACAAATACATGGTCAAATTTGGTTTTGGCCCCTCTAATTATACTCAAATTTGATTTTTAATCTATATGCTTTAACTTGACACATTTTTGTCACTTTATTTTTACTAAAAATTCTATTACATGTGTATATGTGTGAAGATTTAAAACACAGATATGTGTTTACAAATAACATACAATAAACAATGAAACATATGGTTTGAAATTAATTAATCATAATAACACATGAAATTAACAACATAAATACATCAGATTAGCAATACTAAATGCACTACAAATATTTAGCATGACGTTCTTATCAATTGTGAGTTAGTGTCGAGTTTACTTGTGATACCAACTGAATTAATAACATTGTTAATATATACAACTAACGGGGATAATAAATTACACATATTAAAATGAAACTTTGGTTGAATGGTAAGTTTATGGTTTTATTGATGTAATTGGTATAGGTTTAAATCCTATTATATGCATATTTTAATGTGTTTTTGTTAAAATGAAAGACTAAAAAACCATTGAATAATATAATTTATTTAATTACGAAAATGTATTTTTGTAAAATTCCTAATCGAGTTGGTGACCCAATTGAGGGTGACACCAACTCAGTAAAACATTTAATAAATAGTACAGATGTACAATTGATGGTAGTAATGAATTGTACATATTAAAATAAAAATGTATAAAACACGTTAAAATGATGCTTTGGTTGAGTGGTAAATTTATGATTTTACTAATCTAATTGGTGCATATTTAAATCTCACGTATGCAAATTATAATTGGTTTTTGTTAAAATGAACAGACTAAAATACATTTAAATAATATGACTTATTTTAACACAAAATAGTTTCGTAATTTTATAAATATTAATGACTAAATTTGTTGAATTTTTTTATAAAAACATTTTATAAATCCCACGTATGCAAAATATAATTGGTTTTTGTTAGAATTCAAACTAAAATGAGAAATTTTTGTAAATATTAAGGGCTAAATTTGTTGAATTTTTTATATTTAGGATCAAATGGTAGAATGTATAAATATTAGAAGGCTAAATTTGTCATTAGACCAATAAAAAAAAAAGCCCACGTCAGTTTTTTCCCAATCATCTAATGATAACTAACAGATGAGTGACTAAAATGTTTAATTTAAAGAAAACTTAGTGACTAAATCAAAAAAATTAATAGTTAGGATGAACGTAACTTCTTCTTTTTTAAGTATTAAGATTATAAAAGAAGGAAAAGAAATGAAAGAATTTGAATTTGAGGATAGTAGAAGGATGAAAAGCAGAATATGACCTAAATATATATATATATAAAAGAGAGAGCAATTTAGCTTTGGGTTTGCGTTGTGTTTCTAGAATAAATAATTTTCAAATCACATTTTGATCGATTCTCGTTTGAGAAGTTTCTTATTCATGGCCGTCGTCATGACTCTTTCTTTATTATTATTATTATTTATTTATTATGTATAACTCCAACAATAAGGTCAGGTCAAAAGAAGCAATTCTGGCCTTTTATTTATTTATTTGCTTTAGTTAGAAAAAAATTCTCAATCAATTCCAACATTATTAGGGACGATTTTGCAAAAGATAAAAGAAGGGTAATCTCATGAAAACCACTGATTGAACCACCAAATTTAAAAAAAACGAAACAAAAAAAAAAAAAAAAAAAAGGTTAAGCTAAATGGCCGTTTTCCCTCACCAGTAAACCCTTATCAACATAATTATGTATACAATCGGTGTATATCATTATAAGCTAGCCCACCAAATTCTTGGTGATATGCCAAGAACAACAGCTGATGCAAAAAATCAGCGCCACCAGATTTATTGCTTCACACAAAATTTTGAGTTCCACAACATTAGTATTTGACGCAGAGTATAATTTACGTTCCGTAAATAATAATATGATATATTATCACTTATAAATAAATATTAATAATTTTATTTAAAAATGATTAAATATTAATTATAATTATTATATTTTTTTTCTTGTTAGCCTTAAGCCTAAGAGACCCTTTAAAGATGGATTTTTAAGAGAAAACAAGTAATGTACTAAGCAATCTTAACACTAAGTAATAGAAATTTAACTAAAAAAACATGGACGAGTGGCGTAAGTGTTGTTGCAACTTGTACTAGTCTCTACCTCATCTAATCAAGATGAAGATCGCCCAAAGTCTCTTGCTAAAAATGTCTAAAATGACCTCGCCACTTGGTCAAATCTTGGTCTCTTTGCTCAACATCAGTCCCATGCATGCTTTACAAGTGTACAAAAGGTAAGTCACATTCATATTATTTGAGAATGCTTGAAGGAGACACCTAGCAGCTCCATCACATTCAAACACACATATAGCAGACTCACCATGACTTTTCCTTCAAGCTCCCTCATGCTGACACTTGCCCAAGGGACCCATTTCCCAGATTATAGGCTCTATAAGCCCTCTTCTCACCCATATAGAGAGAAGAACAACCTTTACTAGGGGAAACTCTATCTAAATCCCTTTAAGACTCCTATCTTCTTATTTAACCTCCATACAATTATCTTAAACAACTCTTCGCAAGGCCATCATGTGAACTATCATTAACTACCCTAATCCACTCAATGCATCAACAATTGGTGTGGTGAGCATAGGTGACATGGCTCATCTTCCTTAATAACCAATTTGAAGGTCAAAATAAATACAACTTTCAATATCAACAAGTTGTTCTACCAAGGTGGTCAATACATGATTATGAAGAGTCAGTCTAGTATAGGTAATTAAAAATTTTGCACATATGAGATCATGGTTATGAAATTATATTGTGAAAAAATGTAAGAAGAAAATCATGTGATGTTGGTCGATACATGATTATGAGGAGTCGATCTAGTTAAAGAAGATAACTGAATTCGATCTATTCATTTATTAGTATGGACAAGTGTTTAATATGGTATGAGTTCTCTAAAAAGTTGATTTGTCGTGAGCCTAAATGATTTAAGAAGTGTTTGGATACGAAATCTGGTGGATTTTAGCAAAGGATACAAAATATGAACTTCTAAGATGTGAAGTGAATTCATTTCAGTTGGCTATAGATGTAACACCCCTTGCCCAAAACGATTGTCGGTCCGAGCTATAGGATGCCACAATTGTTACCGGAGCGACTACCATCAAGTTTGCAATAAAACAATCATTTATGAAACACCTCAGACCCGGCCCACGAGCTTTGACCAGATTTGGTATGTTCCTCAAGTAAACCGGTTCAAAGTTCTTTTGTTTCTTAGGGAAAACTTGTGTGATTTAAAAAAAAAAAAATTTTTTTTGGGTTGGGCTTATGATGAAAACGAATTCGTTTTTTTATATTGGAAACCCTTTATAATTTTAAGAATAAAACATTTAGAGTACATTTAAAATAAATTTCTTAAAACTTTAGCTTAATAAAGTTTGTAACGTAGTTAAACAATAAACAGAAATAAAATAGTGCACTATGGCCTTATGGCCTTATTACATCAAATAAATCCAAATAATTCGGAGTACTTAAAAACTAATAGTCCATAAAAATAAAAACTTCATGTTGAGCATGGCCACCACAAGTTCTGTCGTCCCGGTCCATCACTGTTCAACACCTGAAACATGGTCCCACAACAGGGTGAGTCAAACAGACTCAATGTGTACATGACACTAAATCATAATAGGATTAGGCATACAAGAGTTACACATTTAGAACAAGGTATACAAGTTATGATGCATTCCCAAACCCAAACCTAATTGTCCATCCGCTACACACCCCCGTACCTGCCAATCACACCGTGGGGACTACTAAGTCGACCCTCCTTCTGCTACACACCAATTTGCGGTCTTAGGTCACCGCATTCGTGGTCTTAGGCCACCACGTTCAGATTACTGTGGTCTTAGGTCACCACTTTTCAGATATCACGGTCTTAGGTCACCGTGTTCGTGGTCTTAGGTCACCACATTCACTTCCCCTTTCAAACATACCCATATGCCCCATATAATAATAATATCCATATAATAATAATATGCATAAATATGCCAGAGTTCACATTCTTATCATATTCTCATGTTACTAATAACATTTTTCATATTCCTAGTAGAAGTAGGAAACGTACCTGAATACTTAGTACCATAACATGGTACCTTAGCCACTTTCATATTCTTAATAACACATATTTTAATTAAACATGCCATAAAATGTATTATAATATAGTGTGGGGTACACACCTGATTCGCTTAAAATTTCCTTCAGATCCCGAAAAGCTTGATCTAATGCTTAGATCCTTAATCCCTTGTTGCCGATTGGAACACCAACAAATCCCGAAATTGTTCCTTGTTTCCCTAGGAATGTCAAAATCCCTTAATCTTAGAAATCCCAAATACTCCTCCTTTTAGTCGACTACTCTGATAATCCCGAAATATCCTTCCATATTCGGCAACCATAATATGTATGGGGTTAGATTATCTCTCGGCTAATCTAAAAGAAAAGAATGAAAATCAAACTTGTTCTTACCTTTGAAGAAATCAACAGCACCTATGCTTGAAGCCCTTCCAAGATTCGGCTTTTGAATGGATTGGTAAGAAGAAATAGGAAGAAAAGAAAACTTGAGAATTTTGACAATGGTGGACTATAGATTCGGCTTGACAAAAGAAAAAGAGAAGAGAAGAGAAGAGAGCACTCATAAATTCGGCGAGAGAGAGAGAGGAAGAAAAATTGATGAGTAGCCCTATTCTCTTCCTTTTATAGCCTAAACTACTACTCGTAATCCCTTACTTGGCCACCACTCTTCTTTATTTGATAGCTTTATCTCCTTAATTTAAAATAATTAGAGAATAATTCTTTATTATCTCTTCAAAAATAATCCAAATTAAATCCCTTATTTATCACCTTATTAATCGAATATTAAAGAGAATAAAACTCCTCCTTTCTAGAAGGCTTGTGCCGTCCACCTCAGGCTTCTGGAAGCAAAAATAAAACTTCCTTTATTTGCTTCCTAAGTGACTCGAACTCAGGCCCATCACCTTGCATGTGGCGCCATTTCCATAGGCCCTAAGTGACATCTTCAGGCCACTTTTCCAAGCCTATTTGTGTGTCAAATTTCACCAACTTTTTCTTTTAAGGCCACCTTGCCTTAATTTCCTCTTTTAAACTTTAATACTCGACATTTCTAAGTCATTTCTAAGTTTCCAAAAATTTTCGTTCGGCTCTGTAAACTTGTAACAGACCGAATTTGACCCTAATCAGAACGGTGGTTTCGGGACCACGAATCCGAGTCTGAGAAATATTTTAGTATTATAAATTGAATCTATAATATGTGAATGGATGTGTGTGAAGGTTTCGTATGAAAATTTTATCGTTTAAGTGCTTAATTTGATAAAAAGGACTTAATCGCGTAAAGCGTAAAAGTAGCATACTAAAGTGAAAGGTGTTAATTTGAACATGGCTTTATAAAATGAGGTATAGAAAGGGTAAATAACCCATTTTAAGGGTTAGTGGTCGGCCATGGACAAGTTTGTCCTTAAATTATATTGTTTGGTTATTTTTAACATAAGGTTATTTAGATAATTTAATAATAATGTATTATATGTTAAATAAAACAAAAACAAATGGCCATTCTCATCTTTTTAGTTAATGGCCGAATGTTGAAAAAGAAAAGGGGAGTCTTTGTTCTTTGATTTTCGGCAATTGAAGGCTTGATTTCAAGGTTAGTTTGAACTCGATTTTTGTTAATTTTTATGTTTTTGAGATCGTTGCTTCAAACCGTAGCTGACCCATGTTGAAATTTTTGAATCTAAGCATGCTTGATGTTCGGCTATTGATAGGTTTATATGGTTTTTGATGATTGATGAATTTAGATAAAAGATAGGTTAAAAATTAGTATATTATGTGTTGGAAGTTTTGGTGAATTTGTGTTTTTAGGGCCAATTTGTAAAAATAAAATTTTAAAGGGACTTAATTGCAAAATAAATGAAAGAAATGGACTTGTATAGTCCCTATACATATTCGGCCCTTAATGAGTATGGGGAAATTTGATGTATTTTGAGTTTTATGCAAATAGGACTAAATTGTAAAGTATTGAAATAGTAGGGGTAAAATGGTAATTTGCCCATTTGGGTGTTTTGGGACTAAATTGAGATGAAATGTATTTGAATGAGCTAAATTTTTATGTGTTTTAGATCAAAAGCAAAGAAAAACGGAATTAGACCGGGGAAAGACGAAGGTTCTCGAATAGCCGATTCGCACGGACTATCGACAACCGAGGTAAGTCCTTCAGCTGAAATACATCAAAGAACTATTTATGAATATATTATATAGTAAGATTTGATGAATTTTAGTACCTATTTATGTCATGGCCGAATATATAAAGGTATTCTAGATTGATGATTAAAGTTGGTTATGTGATGTGAATAAGTGTTTCGATGTGAATTGTTGGACTGTATGGTATAATGACATAATGATTTTATTGGTTAATGTGAGTGAGCTCAATTGAATTGGATATATAAATATAAAATAGTTATGAAGTGTGTATGAAATGTTTAACCACATTGATATGTTTCGGCTTTTAAGCCTAGCGAGCCTAGTGCCTGACTTATTACGCTCTGAGCCTAGCGCAGCCCTCGTGCTGTTACTTATCGGGCTTTTTACGCCTAGCGGGCCTTGTGTGTCGGTGTTATTTATCGTGCTTTACGCCTAGCAGGCTTGATGCCGGTGATGTGTTTTACAAAAGAGAAACTGAATTTTTGTTCAAGGCAAGCTATAGCTAACGTATCTAGTTAATGGCTCAGGTAAGCATGTAAGGTATGTTATGTTTAATTTTACTTAAGTCAAGTAAATACTATGAGAACAGTGTTAAGTACATCGAATGTTAAGATTGATATGAATAAGTGTTATATGATTTAAATAAAGTTTGAATGTACTATTATGGGGATTCGGTTTACAAATAGAAATGCTATGAGTAAAAGAAATTTTAGTATGTTTATATGGTTGATATGAATGCTGTATTTATACGATTTGGATCATATAATTCTTGTAATATACTTAGTTTGTGCTGCAAAGAGATACAGGTTTATGGGATTGAAGTATAATTACTTAGATTAATGAACCACTAGTATTCAGCCCTGTATAAATCAATATATTTAAATGTGTATGTGCAATGTCTTAACTTGAATAATTTAAATGTTTAATGTTTGAATGTTATATTATCAGGAGCTTAGGACTTACTAAGCTAGTAAGCTTATTTGTGTGAAATGTTTTCCTCTGTTTTATAGATTAGGTGCAGGCTACAAGCTCATCGAGATCGTCAAGAAAGTTGTCCACACTATCAATCTAATTTGGTACTCTTTCATTTTGGTTTTTGGAGGGAGGCATGTATAGGAAAGACTTTGTCTTTGTTTTGGTGAAAACTTTTTGTTCATGTATATAATAGCCATGCGAATATGGCTAAATTTTTAGTTAAGTATGCTTTTCATGCTCTTGATATATTGTCGGTTTATGTTGTTAATGTTTGTGCAAATTTAATCAAAGTTCTAACTGAATATGGTAAGGAAATGTATGTTTATGAAATGAACCTTTGAGTTAGGTATTGTGGTATGAGTAATCAATGGTATACTCGATTATATTGAACCATGGTTGTGTTTTGTAAATAGGTCGATGATGTTAAAATATTATGTGAATGTGTTAGGTATAAGATAATTTGCATAAATGATTAAGATGCATGGACAATATGAATTGTATGTGGGTATATTCGGTTATAACCTAGGACATATCGAATACATATATGGATAGATGCATATAAAAGTTAGTTATGTCATTTAGGAATGATGTGTTTACTTGTGTGATATCAATTATTAAATACACATGTTTAGCTTAAATGTGAATTGTAGAAATAAACCTCATGAGTTATGTATTCGGCCATAAATGGAATTAAGTAGAAAATATTTTTGATTTTTGATTTCATTTGTACAAGGCTAACGAACATCATATACTTGGTTCGAATAAGTCATTAAAATGATTTATAATTGAAGTGAATTGATTGAACTGTGAGACATGTTTTGTGTAATGAGTATGTCTAATCATTTAAGAATTATATTTGTTTATTATAATTATATATATATATATTTATATATAAACATTGGTGGATAAGTTCCAGGTGATTAGGTGAATGTGTGAAAGCTGTATTTTTTTTTATAATAAATGCCTCATAATCCCAACTCGGCGACGAATATGGGGTTGGGGTGTTACAAAACTTGACATTTCCTTACATCTCCAATTTTCCAGAAATGTTCACTTTCCTCTTTTGAATCATTTCCAAATCATTTCCTTACATTTCCAAGTCATTTCCTTACATTTCCAAGACAAGACATTTTCTTCCATTTCCAAGTCATTTCTTTACATTTCCAAGACAAGACATTTCCTTCCATTTCCAAGTCATTTCCTTACATTTCCAAGACAAGACATTTCCTTACATTTCCAAGTCATTTCCTTACATTTCCAAGATTCTAAAAATGCTCACATCACTTCAATAACCCATAAGACATACTAATGCATAGGCTATAATCTAGGATGTTACAGTTCTACCCCCCTTAAAAATAATTTCGTCCTCGAAATTACTTACTAACGAATAATCGTACATCTTAACTCAAATAAGACTACGCTTATGTCGCGCTTACTCGATCTTAATAGAACCATTATACTTCCTAGGCGCAATCTCTAAGTTCACGTCCCCTAGAACTCATTTCTAACGCCGCGATTTAATCTGATTAAAAAGTTTTATGAACTAGTCCTTGTTTCACTTGATTACCCGCGAAGAAGTTTTATGAAAAGAATTTTTAGGAGTGGTTCTTTCGTATTCATACATGCACACAGTCTTTTCATTCATACATCCATCAATCAATTATGAACTTTCGTTCATTCGAGAAAATGTTGTAGTTTTCATTGTTGTTGTTTTTCCACTACCCAGGGTATTTTCATAATTTGTCCTACTGGTATTTTTTGTAATTTAGTCCTCTACAGGCATTTTCGTAATTTTCCAAAAGAAAAAGTACCTTGATGATTTTGTCACAAAGTATCTTGGTATTTTTAAATTCCCGGGGTATTTTGGAAAAATTTTGAAATCCGGGGGTATTTCGGAAATTAACCAGGGTAAATTTATAAATCTTAATAAATCAAGGGTATTTCAAAATTTGTAAAACTTGGGGGTTCTTTTTGAGAATTTGTTTTCCAAATTGGTAGTGTTGCAAAAATTTTAAATTAGGGTCATTTTGGTAATTTTGTAAGTTAGGGGCAATTTCGTAATTTTCCAAAATAAAGATATTTTGATATTTTGCAAATTAGGGTTTTTGGACTTGTCGTAAAGTAAGGAAATTTTGATAAAACTATGAGTAGTTTGGACATTTTATAAACCAAAGGCATTTTTGTAATTTCACAACCAGGGGTATTTAAGTAATTTTTATAAATCGGAAATTTTTCGAAAAAATTTTGTAAAAATAGTTCTCACTAATTAAAAGGGTAAATTTAAGAGTTTTAAAACTAGGGTTTTTATAAAAATACGGCTAGTTCCCTTTCGGGTTTTAGTTATTGCGTTTAGCCTGTGACTGAGTCCTCTTGGTTAGGGTGAATCGTAGCTACGCACTGGTAGGATTCTGCGAAGAGGAGGTGAGTCACTAGGGATCGCTAAGTACCGTGCTCTTCCGGATCCAATGCTAGACATGCGCACAGGGGTTGCCACACCCTAACTCGGCGACTTAGCCATAGGTTTGTTTAACTAGGCCCTTAAGTCTTATGTAATAGTTAGGGTAAACTAGTCCTAGGGTTCAAGTACCTATCATGCTATTCTAGGTTCCATGCCTTTTCTACCCTTCCATAGTTCGTAAATCATGTAATCATGCAGATAGTTAGGGGTACTTACCTGGTGGACTGTGGGTCGGAGACTTAGGTGCCATGCTAGAAAACCTGCTCATCTTCAAAAATACTTTCATAAAACTCATATGGGGTCGATTTGAAAACGTTTTGGGCCTTAGCCCACAGGCCGAGAGTTTAAAACTGGCTCTGATACCAAACTGAAAAACCCCAGACTCGGCTCACTAGCTTTGACCAGATTTGGTATGTTCCTCAAGTAAACCGGTTCAAAGTTCTTTTGTTTCTTAGGGAAAACTTGTGTGATTTAAAAAAACTATATTTTTTTTGGGTTGGGCTTATGATGAAAACGAATTCGTTTTTTTATATTGGAAACCCTTTATAATTTTAAGAATAAAACATTTAGAGTACATTTAAAATAAATTTCTTAAAATTTTAGCTTAACAAAGTTTGTAACGTAGTTAAACAATAAACAGAAATAAAATAGTGCACTATGGCCTTATTACATCAAATAAATCCAAATAATTCGAGTACTTAAAAATTAATAGTCCATAAAAATAAAAACTTCATGTTGAGCATGGCCACCACAAGTTCTGCGTCGGTCCATCACTGCTCAACACCAAAACATGGTCCCACAACGGGTGAGTCAAATGGACTCAATGTGTACACGACACTAAATCATAATAGGATTAGGCATACAAGAGTTACACATTCAGAACAAGGTATACAAGTTATGATGCATTCCCAAACCCAAACCTAATTGTCCATCCGCTACACACCCCCGTACCTGCCAATCACACCGTGGGGACTACTAAGTCGACCCTCCTTCCGCTACACACCAATTTGCGGTCTTAGGTCACCGCATTCGTGGTCTTAGGTCACCACGTTCAGATTACTATGGTCTTAGGTCACCACTTTTCAGATATCATGGTCTTAGGTCACCGTGTTCGTGGTCTTAGGTCACCACATTCACTTCCCCTTTCAAACATATCCATATGCCCCATATAATAATAATATCCATATAATAATATGCATAAATATGCCAGAGTTCACATTTTTATCATATTCTCATGTTACTAATAACATTTTTCATATTCCTTGTAGAAGTAGGAAACGTACCTGAGTGCTTAGTACCATAACATGGTACCTTAGCCACTTTCATGTTCTTAATAACACATATTTTAATTAAACATGCCATAAAACGTATTATAATATAGTGTGGGGTACACACCTGATTCGCTTAAAATTTCCTTGAGATCCCGAAAAGCTTGATCTAATGCTTAGATCCTTAATCCCTTGTTGCCAATTAGAACACCAACAAATCCCGAAACTGTTCCTTGTTTCCCTAGGAATGTCAAAATCCCTTAATCTTAGAAATCCCGAATACTCCTCGTTTTAGTCGACTACTCTGATAATCCCGAAAGATCCTTCCATATTCGGAAACCATAATATGTATGGGGTTAGATTATCTCTCGGCTAATCTAAAAGAAAAGAATGGAAATCAAACTTGTTCTTACCTTTGAAAAAATCAATAGCACCTATGCTTGAAGCCCTTCCAAGATTCGGCTTTTGAATGGATTGGTAAGAAGAAATAGGAAGAAAAGAAAACTTAAGAATTTTGACAATGGTGGACTATAGATTCGGCTTGACAAAAGAAAAAGAGAAGAGAAGAGAAGAGAGCACTCAGAAATTCGGCAGAGAGAAGAGGAGGAAGAAAAATTGATGAGTAGCCCTATTCTCTTCCTTTTATAGCCGAAACTACTACTCAGAATCCCTTACTTGGCCACCACTCTTCTTTATTTGATAGCTTTATCTCCTTAATTTAAAATAATTAGAGAATAATCCTTTATTATCTCTTCAAAAATAATCCAAATTAAATCCCTTATTTATCACCTTATTAATCGAATATTAAAGAGAATAAAACTCCTCCTTTCTAGAAGGCTTGTGCCGTCCACCTCAGGCTTCTGGAAGCAAAAATAAAACTTCCTTTATTTGCTTCCCAAGTGACTCGAACTCAGGCCCATCACCTTGCATGTGGCGCCATTTCCATAGGCCCTAAAGTGACATCTTCAGCCACTTTTCCAAGCTTTGTTTGTGTGTCAAATTTCACCAACTTTTTCTTTTAAGGCCACCTTACCTTAATTTCCTCTTTTAAACTTTAATACTCGACATTTCCAAGTCATTTCTAAGTTTCCAAAAATTTTCGTTCGGCTCTATAAACTTGTAACAGACCGAATTTGACCCTAATCGGAACGGTGGTTTCGGGACCACGAATTTGAGTCCAAGAAATATTTTAATATTATAAATTGAGTCTATAATATGTGAATGGATGTGTGTGAAGGTTTCGTATGAAAATTTTATCGTTTAAGTGCTTAATTTGATAAAAAGGACTTAATCGCGTAAAGCGTAAAAGTAGCATACTAAAGTGAAAGGTGTTAATTTGAGCATGGCTTTATAAAATGAGGTATAAAAAGAGTAAATAATCCATTTTAAGGGTTAGTGGCCGGCCATTGACAAGTTTGTCCTTAAATTATATTGTTTGGTTATTTTTAACTTAAGGTTATTTAGGTAATTTAATAATAATGTATTATATGTTAAATAAAACAAAAACAAATGGCCATTCTCATCTTTTTAGTTAATGGCCGAATGTTGAAAAAGAAAAGGGGAGTATTTGTTCTTTGATTTTCGGCAATTGAAGGCTTGATTTCAAGGTTAGTTTGAACTCAATTTTTGTTAATTTTTATGTTTTTGAGATCGTTGCTTCAAACCGTAGCTGACCCATGTTGAAATTTTTGAATCTAAGCATGCTTGATGTTCGGCTATTGATAGGTTTATATGGTTTTTGATGATTGATGAATTTAGATAAAAGATATGTTAAAAATTTGTATATTATGTGTTGGAAGTTTTGGTGAATTTGTGTTTTTAGGGCCAATTTGTAAAAATGAAATTTTAGAGGGACTTAATTGCAAAATAAATGAAAGAAATGGACTTGTATAGTCCCTATACAAATTCGGCCCTTAATGAGTATGGGGAAATTTGATGTATTTTGAGTTTTATGCAAATAGGACTAAATTGCAAAGTATTAAAATAGTAGGGGTAAAATGGTAATTTGCCTATTTGGGTGTTTTGGGACTAAATTGAGATGAAATGTATTTGAATGAGCTAAATTTTTATGTGTTTTAGATCAAGATCAAAGAAAAACGAAATTAGACCAGGGAAAAGACGAAGTTCTCGAATAAGCCGATTCATTGCGGACTACTATCGACAACCGAGGTAAGTCCTTCAGCTGAAATACATCAAAGAACTATTTTTGAATATATTATATAGTAAGATTTGATGGATTTTAGTACCTATTTATGTCATGGCTGAATATATAAAAGTATTCTAGATTGATGATTAAAGTTGGTTATGTGATGTGAATAAGTGTTTCGATGTGAATTGTTGGACTGTATGGTATAATGACATAATGATTTTATTGGTTAATGTGAGTGAGCTCAATTGAATTGGACATATATATATAAAATAGTTATGAAGTGTGTATGAAATGTGTAACATCCTGGAAAGGGCCTATGCATTTTTGGTTTAATTGTATGAAATGACAAGTCTTAAGCATTATGAATAAATTTTTGATATTTTTGGAAACTCAGAACTGTATGAAAATGCATGGAAATGGAAATGAACATTTTTGGAAACCTGAACAATTTTGGAAACCTGGAAATGCATTAGGACATGAACATTTTAGGAAACCTAGAAATGTAAGGAAATGGTTCAAAAATGGAAAGTACACATTTTTGGAAACTAAGAAATGAAAATGGAAATGATCCAAAAATGGAAAGTATACATTTTAGGAAACTTGGAAATGTAAGAAAATGGCAAGTAAATAGAGCCGATCGAAAATTTTAGGAAACTTAGGAATGATGCAGAAATGTCAAGTTTTAAAGTTTAAAATAGGAAATTAGGGCAAGGAGGCCCTAAAAGAAAAAGTTGGTGAAATTTGACACACAAACGGGCTAGGAAAAGTGGCTCAAGATGGCACTTAGGGCCTATGGAAATGGCGCCATGTGCAAGAGGCATGGGCACAGGTTCGAGTCACAAGGGAATCAAATAAATGAAGTTTTATTTTTGCTTCCAGAAGGCTAAGAGTGGACGACAAGGCTTCTAGAGAAAAAGGGAGTTTAAATCGCTTTAAAATTCGGCAATTTATGAAGATAATAGAGGATTTTTTTTAGGATTATTCAGAGGAGTTAAATAATGGATTAAACTCTTTTATTTATGATAAATAAAAGATAAAGCTATCGAGATAGAGGAGTGGTGGCCAAGTAAGGCACTCCCTAGCTGATAATTCCAACTATAAAAGGAAGGCGGAGGGCTACTCATCAATTTTTGCTTCCTCCTCATCTCTCGCAAAATTTTTAGGGTTCTCTTCTCTTTTCTTTTGTCTAGCCGAATTCCTAGCCTCCTCTCTCTTTTTTTCTTTTCTTCTTTTCAAAACCAAAAACACAATCCAACCTAGCCGAATTCTTCATAGCATCAAAAGCGAAATTCAAATGCAAAGCGAGAATCTCTCTCAAGCGATGTCGAAAAGATCATCCGAATTCAAAAGGTAAGAATCTTGTGGTTATCGATTATTCTCCTCTTTAATTCAAACATAGAGGCTAATGTTATTATTTTTGTGGCCGAAACTATAAGGAGTGTTTCGGATTTCTAGTGCTATCAACTACAAGGAAGAGATCATTCAGATTCAAGAATCTAAGGTAAGATCTACACATATTTGGTCAAAGTTATGGATTATATGTGAGATTTAAGTCTAACATGAAACTATAGGAATTTCGATAGACATACAAGGCAAGGATTACATTCGGGATTTGGAAATTTTAAGGTAAGTCCATAGATCCAATCGGCCAAGGTTTATTCTTTAGAAATACAAATCCTACTAGGATTTGGTTTTAAGGTCAAAAAGGTTTATTTATGTGTTTAAATAATTTGGCCGAATATAGGGATTGAGATCTAAAGCAACAGATCGATTTCTTCGGGATATCAAGGAACCTATTAAGCAAATCAGGTGTGTACTCACACTAACTTTCAATATATTATGGCAACAATTATTTTAATATATGAATATGTATAAGAATGTGAATGTGGCTAAGTATCACAAATGTGGTAAAGAGTACCTGTGCACGCGTTTCCTACTCGATAGGATTACTTAATATGATATATTTTGAACATGTGAATAGTAACATGAATGAGAAATAAGAATGTTATGCATGATATAATAATATGTGGGGCATTTCGGGATATATGTGAAAAGGGGAAGAAGGTGTTGACTTCGGTCTCACCAACGGAATATGGTGACTACGGTCGAGATAATTTGAATATGGTAACCGGTTACATTATCCGAATTTGGTAACTTCGGTTACATTATTCGAATATGGTGTCTAATGACACAAATTATATGGCGATGAGCACATCGATCGCAGCTGATCGCCTTCGATGGTGTGTAGCGGATGGAGGGTCGACTTAGTAGTCCCCACGGTGTGATTGGCAAGTACGGGTGGTGTGTAGCGGATGGATAACTAGGCTTGGGTTTGGGTTGCATCATTTTTATATGAATATGTCTTTGATATGAACATGTATGCCTGAATTGTTGATTGTTAGTTTGTGTACACATTGAGTCTGTTGACTCACCCCTTTGTGGGACTATTTTTCAGGTGATGAGTAGTAATGAACCGGGTCGGCAGGAGTTAAAGGTGGCCATGCACAGCAAGAAAGGCTTTTCAATATTTGGGACTTTTATTTTACCAAGTACTTTAAATCTTATTTGGGTTTTGATTGATGTAATAAGGCCATGAGGCCCAAGTTGAATTTCTTTACCTATGTTTATTTTTTTTATTATTTATTGTGTTACAAATTACTTTTAATTAAGTTTAACTAAATTTATTTCAATAATAAATCCTAGATTGTTTTTTTTTTCATAACTAAATGATTTCTAAGTAAAATAAATAGGTTTTCAACCTAAGCCCAACCCAAAACGGTATTTTTCCTAAAAATACACAACCTATTGCTAAGTAACAAAGAATTTTGAAACCAATTTTCTTAAGGAACATACCAGATCCGGTTCGGGCTCGTGGGTAGGGTGTGGGAGTGTTCGATTTGAATATCGAGCTGTGTTTTCAACTCTCAGCCTGTGGGCTAAGGCCCAAAACATTTTAATTCGAGCCCAAATGATTTTCTTTGAAATAAAGCAGGTGTTCTGGCATGGCACCTAAGTCTCCGACCCGCAGTCCACCAGGTAAGTACCCTAACTTTATGTGTGATTCTATGATTTATGAACTGTATAAGGGTAGAAAAGGCATGGAACGTAGAATAGAATGATAGGAACATGAACCCTAGGTCTAGATTACTCAAACACAAAACCACATAAGATTTAATGAACTTAACAAACCTATGGCTAAGTCACTGAGATAAGGTGTGGTAACCCTTGTACGCATGTCTAGGATTGGATTCGGAAGAGCCTGGTATTTAAGCAGTCCTAGTGACTCACCTCCTCTTCGCGAGAATCCTGCAGTGTGCGTAGCTTCCTGTTCACCCTAACTCGAAGGCTCGGTGGTGTGGCAACCTCTGTGCGCATGTGTCTAGGAATGGTTTCGATGGGAGCTTGGTATTTAAGCGATCGCGTGACTCACCTCCTCTCCATTTGAATCCCGCACAGTGCGTAGCTTTGTCTCACCCGACCAAGAGGGCTCGGTCATAGGCTAAACATAATGACTAAAACCCGAAAGGGAACTAGCGATGTTTTTTTTTAAAAAAAAAGAGAAGAACAAAACAACAAAACCCTAGTTTTAAAATTCTTACAACTTTTCTTTTAATTTTGTGAAAACTATTTTTACAACATTTTTCCCGAAAAATTTTCGATTTGCAAAATTACAAAAATACCCCTAGTGGTAAAATTACCAAAATGCCCTTGATTCACAAATTGTCAAACTTCTCAACGATTTTGCCACAACTTCATTATTTTATAAATGTTCAAAAACCCTAATTTGTAAAATATCAAAATACCTTGATTTTGAAAAAAATTACAAAATTGCCCCTAACCTACAAAATGACCAAAATGACCCTGGTTTTCGAAAATTTTTGCAACATCACCATTTGAAAAGTTAAACTCTCAAAAAGAACCCACAAAGTTTTACAACTTTTGAAATATCCCTGATTTACTAAATTTTACAAACTTACCCTGATTTGTGAAAATTTACCAAAATACCCCGAGGTCAAAAATTACCGACATACCCCTGGATTTCAAAATTTTTCCAAATTTACACCGGGACTTTGAATTCTCAAAATACTTTCGATAAAAACACCAAGGAACGTTTTTCCTTTTGAAAAATTACGAAAATGCCCCTGTAGGACAAAATTACGAAAATACCTCTGGGTAGTAGAAAACAACAACGAAAACTATAACGTTTCTCTGAATGAACGAAAGTTCATACTTGTTTGATGGATGAATGAATGAATGGAAAAGACTGTGTGTTTGTATGAATACGAAAGAACCACTCTTAAATCCCTTTTCATAAAACTCCTTCGCGGGTAAATAAGTGGAACAATGTCTAATCCATAAAATTCCTTAATCAGATCTCGACGCTAGGAAATGAGTTCTAGAGGACGTGGTCACCGTGGAAGAGGTAGAGGAAGGATGACTGTGTCAGAACCCGTTAGATCGGGTTAGGGTTCTGACAATGAGATACCACCGCCACCACCACCCCCACCACCGGTGGGTCTTGGCGACAAGCTTAGACGAAGGAAGAAGATCTTTGTGTCGCAGTCGTCTTTGCGAGTTTTGGAATTGGTGGCTGGTGCGGGTGGAAATTTGGGAACCCAAAAATCTGTGCCTGAACGGCTCCGAGCTAATGGAGCCGAGATGTTTCGTGGAGTGTCGGGAGTGGCACCCAAAGATGCAATGAAATCTTTGTTGGAAGCGGCGGGCGCATCATGGATGAGCTCGACTTGACCCCTGAGGAGAAGTTAAAGGGGATGGTGGCACTGTTACACGATGAAGCGTATCAATGGTGGTTAACTATGCGAGATGGTGCCACGGCTGAGGATCTGACCTGGGAGTACGTTAAGAAAGCATACCAAAAGAAATATGTGGGAACCAGGTATACGGATGAACAAAGAAAGGCTTTTCTGGGGTTGGTGCAAGGGAGTAAGTCTGTCGCGGAATATGAAGCGGAATTTCTGAGGTTGAGCCGTTATGCTCGAGGTGTAGTGGCGACTGAATATGAACGCTGTGTCCGTTTTGAGGACGGACTGAGAGACGACCTGAGACTGTTGATAGCACCGCATCAGGAGCGGGAATTCTCTACTTTGGTAGAAAAGGCCAAGGTGCCGAGGGAATCAAGGATGCTACCAAGCAGGCTGTGGATAGGAATAAGCCCAAAAGAGGTTTTGGGCCATCTGGAAAGGGTCATAAGAGGCCTAGAGTTGACAGGCCATGGAATCAACAGTGGGTGCAGTGGCGATGACGCCTTGTGAGCATTGTGGAAAGAGGCACTTGGGAGAATGTTGGAGAAAGACGGGAGGATGTTTCAAGTATGGGTCCAAGGACCATATGCTTAAGGATTGTCCCAAGCAACCAGATGAGAGCCGACCGGCAGCTCAGAATGCTAGTCAGGCTGGTAGAGGCGGACAGTAGCCTCAAAGGGGTCGTGGTTCGGCCAATAGAGGTAATGGTGCTTGCAGAGGCCGTGGAGCACAGGGCCGAGGTGCTGCTAATGCAGAAGCAAGGCAACCGGGTTTGGTTTATACGGTTCGTCGAAAGGAGGATGGTGACGCACCGGATGTAATAACTGGTACGTTCTTTATTTCTGACAAACCCTATTTTGCTCTGATTGATGTGGGTTCGACCCATCCTATGTTGCATGTAGTGTAGTGGAAACACTAGGCCTAGACTCGAACTCTCTCGATGAGACAGATGATCGTAGTAAAGCCCATTAGGCCAAACCGTAGTGGTAGACAAGATCTTTCGGAATGTACCCCTAGAGATTCAGAGAGTGAACTTTCGGGCTGATTTAATGGAGTTACCTTTCGGAGAGTTTGAACTTATACTCGGAATGGATTGGCTAGTAGAACACCGAGCCGTGTTGGATTGTGCGGCTAAACGGATGGAACTAAGAACCCCAGAGGATAAAGTGGTAGCAATGATCGGAGAAAGGAGGAACTCCTTGTCTAACGTGGTTTCGGCGCTGAAGGTCGAGAAGATGGTTAAGAAGGGGTGTAAGGCATTCTTAGCCTTCATTAGTACGATAGGTGGTAAGGAGGAAGGTATTAATGGAGTTAGGACGGTAAGGGACTTCGTGGATGTATTTCTAGAGGAATTACCAGGAATACCCCCAGATAGAGAGGTGGAGTTTGGAATAGATTTGCTACCGGGAACAGCTCCTGTGTCAATCGCTCTTTACTGGATGGCGCCGAAGGAGTTAGTGGAGCTTAAGGCTCAAATGCAAGAACTGTTGGATCGTGGGTTCATTCGACCCAGTGTGTCTCCGTGGAGAGCACCGGTCCTATTTGTGAAGAAGAAGGATGGAACTATGCGAATGTGCATAGACTATCGTCAGTTGAATAAACTGACCATCAAGAACAAGTATCTTTTGCCAAGGATAGACGACTTGTTCGATCAGCTGAAAAGGGCCACAGTATTTTCAAAGATCGACTTAAGGTCGGGATATCATCAGTTGAAGGTGAAGGAGGCTGATATCCATAAGACCGCTTTTAGGACAAGATATGGCCACTTTGAGTTTGTAGTGATGCCGTTTGGGTTGACGAACGCTCCAGCCGCGTTCATGGACATGATGAATCGAGTTTTCCAACCCTACCTGGATAGGTTCGTCGTTGTATTCATCGACGATATTTTGGTGTACTCGAAGTCGGAGGAGGAGCATGATGAGCATCTCCGAGATGTGTTGGAAGTGTTAAGGGAGAAGAAGCTCTATGCCAAATTCAGCAAGTGTGAATTTTGGCTTAAGGAGGTGGCATTCTTAGGTCATGTGGTATCCACAGAAGGAATAAGAGTGGACCCTAGGAAGATCAAAGCAGTGTTGGATTAGAAACCACCTAGGTCCGTGGCTGAAATCCGAAGTTTCTTAGGCTTGGCAGGCTATTACAGAAGGTTTGTGGAAGGGTTCTCGTCAATAGTCGCGCCCTTGACAAAGTTGCTAAGGAAGTACCCTTTGAATGGACTAACAAGCAACAGGAGAGCTTTGAGAAGCTCAAGAAGGTGTTGACGGAAGCTCCGTTAATTCAAAAGGAGGCAAGGATTTTGTAGTATATTGTGATGCATCGCACACGGGGTTATGCTGTGTGCTAATGCAAGAAGGAAAGGTGATCGCGTATGCGTCTCGGCAACTAAGGCCTCATGAGGTGAACTACCCAACTCATGACTTGGAACTAGCAGCAGTGGTTTTCGCCCTCAAGGTTTGGAGGCACCACCTTTGTGGAGAAAGGTCAATTATCTACACAGACCACAAGAGCCTTAAGTACTTGTTGACTCAGAAGGAGTTGAACTTGAGGCAACGAAGGTGGGCGGAATTACTGAAAGACTATGATTGTTCAATAGAATATCATCCGGGCAAGGCGAATGTGGTAGCCGATGCCCTGAGTAGGAAGGTTGTGTCGGATTAAGGGCTTTGTTCGCTCACTTGAGTCTGTATGATGATGGAAGCCTGTTGGTAGAATTGCAAGTCAAGCCCATGTGGCTGAATGAGGTGAAAGAGGGAAAAATGGCTGATAAAGATCTAAGTGCTAAGTTTCAACAAGTACGGAGCGGAGAATTAGGGGATTATAGCGTCAATGAAGAGGGAGTGTTGTGTTACAAAGGAAAGGTCTGTATGCCGAAGGATAAGGAGTTGGGACAAAGGATTCTTCGGGAAGCGCATGGTAGCCCTTATGCTATGCATCCCAGAGGCGTCAAGTTGTATAGAGATCTAAGAGAACAATTTTGGTGGTCTGATCTTAAGCGGGAAGTGACTAAATTCGTGGGAAAGTGTCTGACGTGTCAGCAAGTTAAGGCTGAACACCAAGTTCCATCGGGATTACTTCAACCAATTGAGATTCCCCAATGGAAGTGGGAAAGAATTACCATGGACTTCGTTAGTGGGCTTCCCCTTACGCCTACTAAGAAGGACTCGGTATGGGTGATAGTGGACCGTTTGACCAAGTCCGCGCACTTTATCCTAGTAAGAATAGATTATTCTCTTCAGAAGTTGGCTAAGTTATATGTGGCGGAGATCGTAAGGTTACATGGAGTACCAGTATCGATCATCTCCGATCGAGACCCAAGGTTTACGTCTCGGTTTTGGAAGGCACTTCACCAAGCTTTAGGCACCAAGTTGGACTTCACTACAGCTTTTCATCCACAATCCAATGGGCAATCTGAACGGGTTATACAAGTGTTGGAGGATATGTTAAGGGGTTGTGTTATGGATTTTCGAGGAAGTTGGGAGGATTATTTGTCTTTAGCTGAGTTCGCCTACAACAATAGCTATCAGGCAAGCATTCGGATGGCACCATATGAAGCATTGTATGGTCAGAAGTGTAAAACTCCTACTTGTTGGACCGAGTTAGGAGAACGTCGTGTTTTGGGTCCGAAGTTAGTGGCAGAAACTGAGGAGAAGGTTGAGATAATCCGGGCAAGGTTGAAGGAAGCCTCTGATAGGCAGAAGTCGTATGCAGACCTTAAGCGGAAGGAAATTGAGTTTGAAGTGGGAGACCAAGTGTTTCTGAAAGTCTTGCCTTGGAAAAAGGTTATGAGGTTCGGTCGCAAAGGAAAGTTAAGCCCGAGGTTTATAGGGCCCTATCGAGTACTGAAGCAAGTTGGGCCAGTGGCATACCAATTAGAGTTGCCACCAGAGTTGCAGCAGATGCATGATGTTTTCCATGTGTCCATGTTACGTCACTACCGATCGGATCCATCCCATGTGGTACCAATCGAGGAAGTGGAGCTAAGGCCAGATCTATCCTACGAGGAAGAGCCGATTCGAATCTTGGAACATGATGTAAAAGTACTACGGAAGAAGTCAGTACCTCTAGTCAAGGTGTTATGGCGCAACCATGGGTCGGAAGAAGCTTCGTAGGAGTCAGAAGAGACAATGCGACAGCAATACCCTCAGTTGTTTAGTTAGGAAATTTCGAGGACGAAATTTTGTGTAAGGGGGTAGAACTGTAACATCCTGGAAAGGGCCTATGCATTTTTGGTTTAATTGTATGAAATGACAAGTCTTAAGCATTATGAATAAATTTTTGATATTTTTGGAAACTCAGAAATGTATGAAAATGCATGGAAATGGAAATGAACATTTTTGGAAACCTGAACATTTTTGGAAACCTAGAAATGCATTAGGACATGAATATTTTAGGAAACCTAGAAATGTAAGGAAATGGTTCAAAAATGGAAAGTACACATTTTTGGAAACTAAGAAATGAAAATGGAAATGATCCTAAAATGGAAAGTATACATTTTAGGAAACTTGGAAATGTAAGAAAATGGCAAGTAAACAGAGCCGATCGGAAATTTTAGGAAACTTAGAAATGATGCAGAAATGTCAAGTTTTAAAGTTTAAAATAGGAAATTAGGGCAAGGAGGCCCTAAAAGAAAAAGTTGGTGAAATTTGACACACAAACGTGCTAGGAAAAGTGGCCTGAAGATGGCACTTAGGGCCTATGGAAATGGCGCCATGTGCAAGAGGCATGGGCCTGGGTTCGAGTCACAACTAAGCAAATAAATGAAGTTTTATTTTTGCCTCCAGAAGGCTAAGAGTGGACGGCAAGGCTTCTAGAAAAAAAGGGAGTTTAAATCGCTTTAAAATTCGGCAATTTATGAAGATAATAGAGGATTTTTTTAAGATTATTCAGAGGAGTTAAATAATGGATTAAACTCTTTTATTTATGATAAATAAAAGATAAAGCTATCGAGATAGAGGAGTGGTGGCCAAGTAAGGGACTCCTAGCCGATAATTTCGTACTATAAAAGGAAAGGCGGGAGGGCTACTCATCAATTTTTGCTTCCTCCTCATCTCTGCCGAAATTTTTAGGGTTCTCTTCTCTTTTCTTTTGTCTAGCCGAATTCCCTAGCCTCCTCTCTCTTTTTCTTTTCTTCTTTTTCAAAAACCAAAAACACAATCCAACCTAGCCGAATTCTTCATAGCATCAAAAGCCGAAATTCTGCCAAAGCCAAATCTCTAAAGCAGTGTCAGGAAAGATCTGTCGAATTCAAAAGGTAAGAATCTTGTGGTTATCTATTATTCTCCTCTTTAATTCAAACATAGAGGCTAATGTTATTATTTTTGTGGCCGAAACTATAAGGAGTGTTTCGGGATTTCTAGTGCTATCAACTACAAGGAAGAGATCATTCGGGATTCAAGAATCTAAGGTAAGATCTACACATATTTGGTCAAAGTTATGGATTATATGTGAGATTTAAGTCTAACATGAAACTATAGGAATTTCGACAGACATACAAGGCAAGGATTACATTCGGGATTTGGAAATTTTAAGGTAAGTCCATAGATCCAATCGGCCAAGGTTTATCTTTAGAAATACAAATCCTACTAGGATTTGGTTTTAAGGTCAAAAAGGTTTATTTATGTGTTTAAATAATTTGGCCGAATATAGGGATTGAGATCTAAAGCAACAGATCGATTTCTTCGGGATATCAAGGAACCTATTAAGCAAATCAGGTGTGTACTCACACTAACTTTCAATATATTATGGCAACAATTATTTTAATATAAGAATATGTATAAGAATGTGAATGTGGCTAAGTACCACAAATATGGTAAAGAGTACCCAGGTACGTTTCCTACTTCTGATAGGATTACGAATATGATATATTTTGAACATGTGAATAGTAACATGAATGAGAAATAAGAATGTTATGCATGATATAATAATATGTGGGGCATTTCGGGATATATGTGAAAAGGGGAAGAAGGTGTTGACTTCGGTCTCACCAACGGAATATGGTGACTACGGTCAGATAATTTGAATATGGTAACTTCGATTACATTATCTGAATTTGGTAACTTCGGTTACATTATCTGAATATGGTGTCTAATGACACAAATTATATGGGCGATGAGCACGTCGACTGCAGCGACTGCCTTTGATGGTGTGTAGCGGATGGAGGGTCGACTTAGTATCCCCACGGTGTGATTGGCAGGTACGGGTGGTGTGTAGCGGATGGATAACTAGGCTTGGGTTTGGGGTGCATCATTTTTATATGAATATGTCTTTGATATGAACATGTATGCCTGAATTGTTGATTGTTAGTTTGTATACACATTGAGTCTGTTGACTCACCCCTTTGTGGGACTATTTTTCAGGTGATGAGCAGTAATGGACCGGGTCGGCAGGAGTTAAAGGTAGCCATGCACAGCAAGAAAGGATTTTCAATATTTGGGACTTTTATTTTACCAAGTACTTTAAATCTTATTTGGGTTTTGATTGATGTAATAAGGCCATGAGGCCCAAGTTGAATTTCTTTACCTATGTTTATTTTTTTTATTATTTATTGTGTTACAAATTACTTTTAATTAAGTTTAACTAAATTTATTTCAATAATAAATCCTAGATTGTTTTTTTTTCATAACTAAATGATTTCTAAGTAAAATAAATGGGTTTTCAACCTAAGCCCAACCCAAAACGGTATTTTTCCTAAAAATACACAACCTTTTGCTAAGTAACAAAGAATTTTGAAACCGATTTTCTTAAGGAACATACCAGATTCGGTTCAGGCTCGTGGGCCGGGTGTGGGGTGTTTCAAAATGTTTAACAACATTGATATGTTTCGGGCTTTAAGCCTAGCAGGCCTAGTGCCGGTGACTTATTACGGGCTCTGAGCCTAGCAGGCCTCGTGCCGGTGTTACTTATTGGGCTTTTACGCCTAGTAGGCCTCGTGCCGGTGTTACTTATCGGGCTTTTACGCCTAGCAGGCCTTGTGCCGGTGTTATTTATCAGGCTTTTACGCCTAGCAGGCTTGATGCCGGTGATGTGTTTTACAAAAGAGAAACTGAATTTTTGTTCAAGGCAAGCTATAGCTAACGTATCTAGTTAATGGCTCGTAAGTAAGCATAAGGGTATGTTATGTTTAATTTTACTTAAGTCAAGTAAATACTATGAGAAACGATGTTAAGTACATCGAATGCTAAGATTGATATGAATAAGTGTTATATGATTTAAATAAAGTTTGAATGTACTATTATGGAGATTCGGTTTACAAATAGAAATGCTATGAGTAAAAGAAATTTTAGTATGTTTATATGGTTGATATGAATGTCAGTATTTATACGATTTGGATCATATAATTCTTGTAATATACTTAGTTTGTGCCGCAAAAAGATACTGAGTTTATGGGATTGAAGTATAATTACTTAGATTAATGAACCACTAGTATTCAAATTTCTGTATAAATCAATATATTTAAATGTGTATGTGCAATGTCTTAAGTTGAATAATTTAAATGTTTAATGTTTGAATGTTATATTATCGGGAGCTTAGGACTTACTAAGCTAGTAAGCTTATTTGTGTGAAATGTTTTCCTCTATTTTATAGATTAGGTGCAAAGCTACAAGCTCATCGAGATCGTCAAGAAAGTCGTCCACACTATCAATCTAATTTGGTACTCTTTCATTTTGGTTTTCTGAGGAGGAGGCATGTATAGGAAAGACTTTGTCTTTGTTTTGATGAAAACTTTTTGTTCATGTATATAATAGCCATGCGAATATGGCTAAATTTTTAGTTAAGTATGCTTTTCATGCTCTTGATATATTGTCGGTTTATGTTGTTAATGTTTGTGCAAATTTAATCAAAGTTCTAACTGAATATGGTAAGGAAATGTATGTTTATGAAATGAACCTTTGAGTTAGGTATTGTGGTATGAGTAATCAATGGTATACTCGATTATATTGAACCATGGTTGTGTTTTGTAAATAGGTCGATGATGTTATAATATTATGTGAATGTGTTAGGTATAAGATAATTTGCATAAATGATTAAGATGCATGGACAATATGAATTGTATGTGGGTATATTTGGTTATAACCTAGGACATATCGAATACATATATGAATAGATGCATGTAAAGGTTAGTTATGTCATTTAGGAATAATGTGTTTACTTGTGTGATATCAATTATTAAATACACATGTTTAGCTTAAATGTGAATTGTAGAAATAAACCTCATGAGTTATGTATTCAGCCATAAATGGAATTAAGTAGAAAATATTTTTGATTTTTGATTTCATTTGTACAAGGCTAACGAACATCATATACTTGGTTCGAATAAGTCATTAAAATGATTTATAATTGAAGTGAATTGATTGAACTGTGAGACATGTTTTGTGTAATGAGTATGTCTAATCATTTAAGAATTATATTTGTTTATTATAATTTTATATATATATATTTATATATAAACATTGGTGGATAAGTTCCAGGTGATTAGGTGAATGTGTGAAAGCTGTATTTTTTTTATAATAAATGCCTCATAATCCCAATTCGGCGACGAATATGGGGTTGGGGTGTTACATTTGATTGGTATCAGAGCTTACGATTTAGTCGATTCTAGGACTACCGTAGTGCGTGAAAGTCTAGCTATACATGCCTTTGTTATATATTGATAGTGTGGTGACTTCTGACATTCTGAACTGTGTTTTATATAGTAAATGGACACTGATCCTGAAAGAGCCGTAGCGGATGATGTAGAGAGTGTAGCGCCTGACCGTGCACGGGAATCAATTCCGGTAGACTCTCGACCAATTTCGGGTAGCCACGAGGGGGAGGCTAAACAAGCCTTCTATTAGATGATGAACGAGTGGTTTACCCAGTTTATTCAGACTAACCCAGCTGTAGCTCAACCTCCACCCCCGAACAATCCAACTCCGATTCCTTCAGCACCCCCAATGGTAGATCCGATGAGATCTTGTAGGCCTCCAGTTGATAAAATCAGGAAATTTGGGGCCGAGGAATTCAGGGCCAATGATGATGATGACGCAGAATGAGCCGAAATGTGGCTTGATAACACTATTCGGGTATTAGATGAGCTATCTTGTACTCCAGACGAATGCCTAAAGTGTGCTATATCTTTACTTGGGACACCGCATATCACCGTGGAAAACACTAGTATCGGTGGTTCGAAAAAGAAAAAGTGACGTGGGATTTCTTCCAGAATGAATTCCGCAAGAAACATATCAGCCAGAGGTTCATCGACCAGAAACGTAAAGAATTTCTTGAATTGAAACAGGGGAAAATGACCGTGACTGAATATGAACAGAAATTTGTCAGATTGAGCCGATATGCTAGAGAGTGTATATCTACTGAAGCCATTATGTGTAAAAGGTTCGAAGACGGTTTAAATGAAGATTTGAAGTTGCTTGTTGGCATTCTTGAAATCAAAGAGTTTGAGACTCTAGTCGAGCGAGCTTGCAAAGCTGAAGAGCTCGGGAAGGAGAAAAGAAAGGCTGAGATAGAAGCTAGAGACACTCGTAAGAGATTGTCGGGTAAGGATTTCCATTCCACATCAAAAAAGTTCAGAGATGACTTCAGCCGACATAAAGCTACATCAGACTTACCTAGACGAGATCGACCTCCAGTGGGCTCCCGAGCTACCTCGATGGCCAGTGTTGGTAATGTTCCACAGAATCGAGTTGAATGTAAGCACTGTAGGAAATGACATTCTGGGAGTTGTAGATTCCATGATCGGTCTTGCTTTAAATGTGGATCGTCAGATCATTTTATTAGAGAATGTCCGATGTTAGGTTGAAAGCGTAATACCGCTTCGAGAATATTAAGTCGAGCAACACGCCGCGTAGCGAGGCGAGCCACCCGCACATTCGAGCAATGTAAGTGGTAGTCGAGAGAGAACGAAGAACACTATAGTTCGATCTCGAGGCTAGAGCTCCAGCTAGAGCTTATGCTACACGAGCCAGAGAGGATGCTTCCTCCCCTGATGTTATTATCGGTACTTTCACCCTTTATGATACTACTGTGATTGCATTGATTGATCCCGGTTCAACTCATTCATATGTGTGTGAAACTCTAGTATTCGGTAAGACTCGCGCGATTGAGTCTCACGAGTTTGTGATTCGTGTGTCCAACCCTTTGGGTAGATGTGTGCTAGTTAATAAAGTGTGTAGAGGTTGCCCGTTGATGATTCGGGATTCTTGCTTTCCAGCCGATTTAATGTTGTTGCCCTTCGATGAGTTCGATATAATTTTGCGAATGGACTAGTTAACTTCACATGATGCAATAGTAAATTGCAAAAGGAAGCTTATTGATTTGAGATGTCAGAATGGGAAGATCATCAGAATTGAATCCAGTGATTTAAGTGGGTTCCCTACAGTAATATCTTCAATGTTAGCCCAGAAATTTGTGAGAAAAGGGTGTGAAGCTTATTTGGCCTATGTACTGGATAGTAAAGTGTCTGAAAAGCATATTAAATATGTACCAGTTGTGTGTGAATACCCAGACGTGTTTCCTGATGAACTACCGGGTTTACCACCAGTACGAGAGATTGAGTTCGGTATTGAATTAGTACCGGGAACGATTCCGATTTCGATAGCTCCGTAGCGGATGGCACCTACCGAGTTGAAAGAGTTGAAAGCACAGTTACAAGAGTTGACAGATAGGGGTTTTGCACGACCGAGTTTCTCTCCTTGGGGTGCACCGGTTTTATTTGTGAAAAAGAAAGATGGGACTATGCGAATGTGTATCGACTATCGGCAACTAAATAAGGTAACTATAAAGAATAAGTATCCGTTGCCTCGGATTGATGACTTGTTTGATCAGTTGAAAGGGGCTTCAGTATTTTCGAAGATAGATTTGAGATCGGGTTATTATCAGTTGCGAGTCAGTGACACAGATGTGCCAAAGACTGCATTCCGGACGAGGTACGGACATTTTGAGTTTTTGGTTATGCCTTTTGGACTCACTAATGCACCTGCTGTTTTTATGGATCTAATGAATCGGGTCTTCAGACAGTTTTTGGATCGGTTTGTAGTTGTGTTTATTGATGATATACTAATCTATTCCAAAGATGAAACTGAGCATGCCGAGCATTTGAGATTAGTGCTACAAACTTTGCGAGATCAACAACTGAAACACCTCAAACCCGACCTACGAGCCTTGGCCAGATCTGGTATGTTCCTTTTTATTACTTTGGAAAAATTTTGTGTGTTTTGAAAGAAAATTAGTTTTTTTGGGTTGGGCTTGGGTTGAAAATGAGTTAATCTTATATTAAAAATTCCTTTTTAATTAAGGTGACAAAACACTTGGAGTTTATTTTAAAAATAAATTTACTTGATCCCTAAATAATAATTTGTAAACAAAATAAATAAAAGTAAAAAGAAATAAAGAAATTCAATCATGGCCTTATGGCCTTATTACATCAAATAATTCCCAAACTTAAAATTAAAGTACTTAGTAAAAATAAAAATCCGAAATAATAAGATTTTTCCTTGCTATGCATGGCCACCTTTAGCTCCTGCCGACCCGGTCCATTATTGCTCCATCACCTGAAAAATATTCCCCAACGGGGTGAGTCAAACAGACTCAATGTGTAACCAGCACTAAATCATAATAGAATCAGGCATAACAAATATTACACATTCATATCATAGCATACAAATTATGATGCATTCCCAAACCCAAACCTAATTGTCCATCCGCTACACACCCCGTACCCTGCCAAGCACACCGTGGGGACTACTAAGTCAACCCTCCATCCGCTACACACCAATTTGCGGGCTTAAGGCTCCGTGATCTCGTGGTCTTAGGAAACCACTTTTCAGATTCATCGTGGTCTTAGGTCACCACTTTTCGATTCATCGTGGTCGTAAGTCACCACTTTTCGACATCGTGGTCTTAAGTCACCACTTTTCACTTCCCTTTCAATATACAACCATATGCCCCATATATATTAATATGCATAATATGCCGAGTTCACATTCTTATCATATTTTCATGTTACGAATAACATATTTCATATTCCTAGTAGAAGTAGGAAACGTACCTGAGTACTTAGTACCTTAACATAGTACCTTAGTCACGCTCATATTTCCATTAACACATATTTTAATACATATAACCATAATTCATATTACAAAGTAGTGTGGGGTACACACCTGATTCGCTTAATAATTTCCTTGAGATCCCGAAAGACTGATCTTTGCCTTAGATCCGTTTACTCCTATATTCGGTCAATCATTTAAACACATCAATAAACCTATTCGGCTTAAAAACCAAATCCTAATAGGATTTGTATTCTAAAAACTTACCTTTGATGTAGATTTGATTATTCAAATCCCGAAATAGATCCTTGCTTCCTTGATGCTATCGAAAATCCTATAAGCACATGTTAGATTGATTTCTAACACTTAATCATCTTTAAATGGCCTATGGCCGAATATTCATATGACTTACCTTGAGTCTTAGAAATCCCAAAACTTCGTTGTACTTCTCCTTGTAGTCGACAACTACTAGATCTCGAAGAAAACCTTCCAAATTTCGGCCATGGAATTCTAAAGGAGTTAGATTCCTATATTTCAGCTAAAGAGAGATTGAAAATCAAATAATAGCTGATCTTACCTTTTTGAATGAAATCGGCAACACCCTTCTGTCACAACAAAGATTCGGCTTTGGAAGAATTTCGGCTTGGTTGGATTGTGTTTTTGGTTTTGAATAAAAGAGAGGGGAGGCTAGGGAATTCAGCTAGAAAAGAAAAGAGAAGAGGAGAGAACCCTAAGAATTTCGGTAGAGCAGAGAAAAAAAGAAAACTGATGAGTATCCCTCCTTCATTTCTTTTATAGACGAAATTATCAGCTAAGGAGTCCCTTGCTTGGCCACCACTCTTTAATTTGATAGCTTTACCCTTTAATCATCATAAAATAAAAGAGTTTAATCCAATATTTATCTCTTCTAAATAATCCAATTTAAAAATCCTTTATTTATCACCTTTTTAATCGAATATTTATGAAAATAAAACACCTCCTTTTTAGAAGGCTTGTGCCGTCCACCTCAGTCTTCTGGAAACAAAAATAAAACTTTCTTTATTTGCTTCCCAAGTGACTCGAACTCAGGCCCATTCCTCTTGCATATGGCGCCATTTCCATAGGCCATAAGTGACATCTTCAGGCCACTTTTCCAAGCCTGTTTGTGTGTCAAATTTCACAAACTTTTTCTTTTAAGGCCACCTTGCCTTAATTTCCCCTTTTAAACCTTAAAACTCGTCATTTCTAGGTCATTTCTAAGTTTCCAAAAATTTTCGTTCGCTCAGAAACTTGACATTTCCTTACATTTCCAAGTTTCCAGAAATGTTCACTTTCCTTTTTTGAATCATTTCTAAATCATTTTCCTAGTTTCCATAAATGTTCACTTTCCTCTTTATTCCTTCACATTTCCAGGACATTTCCCTACATTTTCAAGACAAGACATTTCCTTACATTTCCTTGCATTTCCTTACATTTCCATACATTTCCTCACATTTCCTTACATTTCCTTACATTTCCATACATTTCCATATATTTCCTTACATTTCCTTACATTTCCTTACATTTCCATATATTTCCTTATTTCTAGAATTCACATAACACATTTATAATTCATAAAACATGCCATTTTACCACATGGTTCCTTGTGTCATGCTTCACACGGAGTTTCTTTTAAAGCCTCATTTACCTAGCTCTCCTTTTTACTTAAAAACCAATAATTTTCCAAAGCTTTCTTCTTCCATCCTAGAATTCTAAAAACCCTTAATACACTTCCAACACTGCCAAAACCTACTAACTCATGAATTAGGCACGAACGCATAACCCCTAATCTAGGATGTTACAACAACTGTACGTAAAGTTTAGAAGTGTGAGTTCTGGATGAATGAAGTCAGCTTCTTGGGTCATGTTGTTTCAGCATCAGGTATTCGGGTGGATCCAAATAAAATAGCAGCCATACTCGATTGGAAATCACCAAAGAATGTTTCCGAGATCCGAAGCTTCTTAAACCTTGCGGGATATTATAGACAGTTTGTAAAAGGTTTTTCTGTAATAGCTACACCTTTGACAAAGCTACTACAGAAAGATGTCAAGTTTGAGTGGTCAGTAAAGTGTCAGAAAAGTTTCGAGCAGTTGAAAGCCCTTTTGACAGAAGCTCCAGTGTTAGCTCAGCCTGAATCAGGTAAAGAATTTGTCGTTTTTAGTGATGCATCTTTGAATGGGTTGGGTTGCGTTTTGATGCAGGAAGGCAAAGTTATAGCCTATGCTTCGAGACAATTGAAGCCACATGAAAGAAATTATCCGACTCATGATCTGGAATTAGCAGCCATTGTTTTCGCATTGAAAATTTGGCGTCATTACTTATTTGGCGAAAAATGTCACATTTATTCGGATCATAAAAGTCTAAAGTATCTAATGACTCAAAAAGACCTGAATTTGAGACAACGCAGATGGCTAGAACTGTTGAAAGACTATGAATTGGTGATTGACTACTATCTGGGAAAAGCTAATGTAGTTGCAGATACGTTAAGTCAGAAATCACTGTTTGCTCTTCGTGCAATGAACACACAAATGGCTATGTTTGGTGATGGTTCGATTATAGTCGAGTTGCAAGCAAGACGATGATGTTCATTCAAAGAAATTTGTGATGCATGAAAGTTGACAAAGATTTGATTGTTTGTCGAGTTCGATGTGAAAAGATGCGAATCGGACTTCCAAATTGATGCAAATGATCGCTTGAATTTTAAAAGCCGATTGTGTGTTTTTCAGAACTCAAATTTGATTCGAGATGATTACGAGTGAGGCTCATAGTGGTCGACTATCGATACATCCGGTAGCACGAAAATGTATAACAATTTGAAACAGATTCTATTGGTGGCTTCGCATGAAACGGGATATATCTGAATTTGTTTCTAAATGCTTAATCAGTCAGCAAGTAAAAGCTGAGCATCAAGCGCCATCCAGACTACTTCAACCAATCATGATACCTGAATGGAAATGGGATAGAATTTCAATGGATTTTGTATCCGGTCTCCTATGACACCGAGTAGGAAAGATGTCGTGCAGGTTATAGTTGATAGGTCGACTAAATCACTCATTTTGTGCTGTCGCATCTGATTTTTCGCTTGATAAACTTGCGAATTGTGCGTATATCACGATTGTGAGATTGCATGGTGTACCGAGTTCCATTGTTTCAGATAGAGACCCGAGATTCACATCGCGATTTTGGAAGAAGTTGCAAGATGCTTTAGGTACTAAACATCATTTTGGTACAGCCTTTCATCCGTAGACAGACGGTCAGTCCGAGCGAACTATTCAGATACTTGAGGACATGTTGAGATGTTGCGTTCTCGAATTTGAAGGTACGTGGGAACGATACATACCTTTGATTGAATTTGCTTACAATAATAGCTTTCAATCTAGTATCAAAATGGCGCCTTATGAAGCCTTGTACAGGTGAAAATGTCGAACACCATTATACTGGACTGAGCTCAGCGAAAATAAGATACACGGGGTTGATTTGATTAAAGAGACTGAATAGAAAGTGGCCATAATCAAAGATAATTTGAAAGCTGCATCAGATCGACAAAAGTCCTATGCTGATTTGAAACGTAAAGACATTGAATTTCAGGTCGGAGATAGTGTATTCTTAAAAGTTTCTTCATGGAAGAAAGTATTCCGATTTGGTCGGAAAGGCAAGTTGAGTCCGAGATTCATCGGACCGTATGAAATCATCGAACGCATTGGGCCTGTTGCTTATAGGTTGAAATTGCCCTCTGAGTTAGAGAAGATACATGACGTATTTCACGTTTCGATGCTTCGTAAGTATAGATCAGATTCGTCTCATGTGATCACACCGTCAGAGATTGTAATCCAATCTGATTTGACCTATGATGAAGAACCGATCTGTATCTTAGCTCGAAAAATAAAAGAGTTGAGAAATAAAAGAATTCCATTAGTAAAGGTACTATGGAATCGTCACGAAGTTGAAGAGGCTACGTGGGAGCCTGAGGATTCAATGAGGCAACAATATCCGACTTTATTTAACGGTAAGATTTTCGGGGACGAAAATCCTAAATGGGGGGGAGAGTTGTAACAGACCGAATTTGACCCTAATCGGAACGGTGGTTTTGGGACCACGAATTCGAGTACGAGAAATATTTTAATATTATAAATTGAGTCTATAATATGTGAATGGATGTGTGTGAAGGTTTCGTATGAAAATTTTATCGTTTAAGTGCTTAATTTGATAAAAAGGACTTAATCGCGTAAAGCGTAAAAGTAGCATACTAAAGTGAAAGGTGTTAATTTGAGCATGGCTTTATAAAATGAGGTATAAAAAGGGTAAATAACCCATTTTAAGGGTTAGTGGCCGGCCATGGAAAAGTTTGTCCTTAAATTATATTGTTTGGTTATTTTTAACTTAAGGTTATTTAGGTAATTTAATAATAATGTATTATATGTTAAATAAAACAAAAACAAATGGCCATTCTCATCTTTTTAGTTAATGGCCGAATGTTGAAAAAGAAAAGGGGAGTCTTTGTTCTTTGATTTTCGGCAATTGAAGGCTTGATTTCAAGGTTAGTTTGAACTCGGTTTTTGTTAATTTTTATGTTTTTGAGATCGTTGCTTCAAACCGTAGCTGACCCATGTTGAAATTTTTGAATCTAAGCATGCTTGATGTTCGGCTATTGATAGGTTTATATGGTTTTTGATGATTGATGAATTTAGATAAAAGATAGGTTAAAAATTAGTATATTATGTGTTGGAAGTTTTGGTGAATTTGTGTTTTTAGGGCCAATTTGTAAAAATAAAATTTTAGAGGGACTTAATTGCAAAATAAATGAAAGAAATGGACTTGTATAGTCCCTATACATATTCGGCCCTTAATGAGTATGGGGAAATTTGATGTATTTTGAGTTTTATGCAAATAGGACTAAATTGTAAAGTATTGAAATAGTAGGGGTAAAATGGTAATTTGCCCATTTGGGTGTTTTGGGACTAAATTGAGATGAAATGTATTTGAATGAGCTAAATTTTTATGTGTTTTAGATCAAAAGCAAAGAAAAAGCGGAATTAGACCGGGGAAAGACGAAGGTTTCTCGAATAGCCAGGTCACATGCGGACTATCGACAACCGAGGTAAGTCCTTCAGCTGAAATACATCAAAGAACTATTTATGAATATATTATATAGTAAGATTTGATGAATTTTAGTACCTATTTATGTCATGGCCGAATATATAAAGGTATTCTAGATTGATGATTAAAGTTGGTTATGTGATGTGAATAAGTGTTTCGATGTGAATTGTTGGACTGTATGGTATAATGACATAATGATTTTATTGGTTAATGTGAGTGAGCTCAATTGAATTGGATATATAAATATAAAATAGTTATGAAGTGTGTATGAAATGTTTAACCACATTGATATGTTTCGGGCTTTAAGCCTAGCAGGCCTAGTGCCAGTGACTTATTACGGGCTCTGAGCCTAGCAGGCCTCGTGCCGGTGTTACTTATCGGGCTTTTACGCCTAGCAGGCCTTGTGTCGGTGTTATTTATCAGGCTTTTACGCCTAGCAGGCTTGATGCCGGTGATGTGTTTTACAAAAGAGAAACTGAATTTTTGTTCAAGGCAAGCTATAGCTAACGTATCTAGTTAATGGCTCAGGTAAGCATGTAAGGTATGTTATGTTTAATTTTACTTAAGTCAAGTAAATACTATGAGAACAGTGTTAAGTACATCGAATGTTAAGATTGATATGAATAAGTGTTATATGATTTAAATAAAGTTTGAATGTACTATTATGGAGATTCGGTTTACAAATAGAAATGCTATGAGTAAAAGAAATTTTAGTATGTTTATATGGTTGATATGAATGCTGTATTTATACGATTTGGATCATATAATTCTTGTAATATACTTAGTTTGTGCTGCAAAGAGATACAGGTTTATGGGATTGATGTATAATTACTTAGATTAATGAACCACTAGTATTCAGCCCTGTATAAATCAATATATTTAAATGTGTATGTGCAATGTCTTAAGTTGAATAATTTAAATGTTTAATGTTTGAATGTTATATTATCAGGAGCTTAGGACTTACTAAGCTAGTAAGCTTATTTGTGTGAAATGTTTTCCTCTGTTTTATAGATTAGGTGCAGGCTACAAGCTCATCGAGATCGTCAAGAAAGTCGTCCACACTACCAATCTAATTTGGTACTCTTTCATTTTGGTTTTCGGAGGGAGGCATGTATAGGAAAGACTTTGTCTTTGTTTTGATGAAAACTTTTTGTTCATGTATATAATAGCCATGTGAATATGGCTAAATTTTTAGTTAAGTATGCTTTTCATGCTCTTGATATATTGTCTGTTTATGTTGTTAATGTTTGTGCAAATTTAATCAAAGTTCTAATTGAATATGGTAAGGAAATGTATGTTTATGAAATGAACCTTTGAGTTAGGTATTGTGGTATGAGTAATCAATGGTATACTCGATTATATTGAACTATGGTTGTGTTTTGTAAATAGGTCGATGATGTTATAATATTATGTGAATGTGTTAGGTATAAGATAATTTGCATAAATGATTAAGATGCATGGACAATATGAATTGTATGTGGGTATATTCGGTTATAACCTAGGACATATCAAATACATATATGGATAGATGCATATAAAGGTTAGTTATGTCATTTAGGAATGATGTGTTTATTTGTGTGATATCAATTATTAAATACACATGTTTAGCTTAAATGTGAATTGTAGAAATAAACCTCATGAGTTATGTATTCGGCCATAAATGGAATTAAGTAGAAAATATTTTTGATTTTTGATTTCATTTGTACAAGGCTAACGAACATCATATACTTGGTTCGAATAAGTCATTAAAATGATTTATAATTGAAGTGAATTGATTGAACTGTGAGACATGTTTTGTGTAATGAGTATGTCTAATCATTTAAGAATTATATTTGTTTATTATAATTTTATATATATATATTTATATATAAACATTGGTGGATAAGTTCCAGGTGATTAGGTGAATGTGTGAAAGCTGTATTTTTTTTTATAATAAATGCCTCATAATCCCAACTCGGCGACGAATATGGGGTTGGGGTGTTACAAAACTTGACATTTCCTTACATCTCCAAGTTTCCAAAAATGTTCACTTTCCTCTTTTGAATCATTTCCAAATCATTTCCTTACATTTCCAAGTCATTTCCTTACATTTCCAAGACAAGACATTTCCGTCCATTTCCAAGTCATTTCCTTACATTTCCAAGATAAGACATTTCCTTCCATTTCCAAGTTATTTCCTTACATTTCCAAGACAAGACATTTCCTTACATTTCCAAGTCATTTCCTTACATTTTCAAGATTCTAAAAATGCTCACATCACTTCCATAACACATAAGACATACTAATGCATAGGCTATAATCCAGGATGTTACAGTTCTACCCCCCTTAAAAAAAATTTCGTCCTCGAAATTACTTACTAACAAATAATCGTACATCTTAACTCACCGCACTACGCTTATGCTGCGCACTCTGATCATAATAGAACCATTATACTTCCTAGGCGCAATCTCTAAGTTCACGTCCCTTAGAACTCATTTCTAACGCCGCGATTTAATCTGATTAAAAAGTTTTATGAACTAGTCCTTATTTCACTTGATTACCCGCGAAGAAGTTTTATGAAAAGAATTTTTAGGAGTGGTTCTTTCGTATTCATACATGCACACAGTCTTTTCATTCATACATCCATCAATCAATTATGAACTTTCGTTCATTCAGAGAAATGTTGTAGTTTTCATTGTTGTTGTTTTTCCACTACCCAGGGGTATTTTCATAATTTGTCCTACAGGGGTATTTTCGTAATTTTGTCCTACAGGGGCATTTTCGTAATTTTCCAAAAGAAAAAGTTCCTTGATGATTTTGTCACAAAGTATCTTGGTATTTTTAAATTCCCGGGGTATTTTGGAAAAATTTTGAAATCCGGGGGTATTTCAGAAATTAACCAGGGTAAATTTATAAATCTTAATAAATCAAGGGTATTTCAAAATTTATAAAACTTGGGGGTTCTTTTTGAGAAATTGTTTTCCAAATTGGTAGTGTTGCAAAAATTTTAAATCAGGGTCATTTTGGTAATTTTGTAAGTTAGGGGCAATTTCGTAATTTTCCAAAATAAAGATATTTTGATATTTTGCAAATTAGGGTTTTTGGACTTGTCGTAAAGTAAGGAAATTTTGATAAAACTATGAGTAGTTTGGACATTTTATAAACCAAGGGCATTTTTGTAATTTCACAACCAGGGGTATTTAAGTAATTTTTATAAATCGGAAATTTTTCGAAAATTTTTTGTAAAAATAGTTCTCACTAATTAAAAGGGTAATTTTAAGAGTTTTAAAACTAGGGTTTTTATAAAAATACGGCTAGTTCCCTTTCGGGTTTTAGTTATTGCGTTTAGCCTATGACTGAGTCCTCTTGGTTAGGGTGAATCGTAGCTACGCACCAGGTAGGATTCCTGCGAAGAGGAGGTGAGTCACTAGGACTGCTTAAGTACCAGGCCCTTCCGGATCCAATCCTAGACATGCGCACAGGGGTTGCCACACCCTAACTCGGCGACTTAGCCATAGGTTTGTTTAACTAGGCCCTTAAGTCTTTTGTAATAGTTGGGGTAAACTAGTCCTAGGGTTCAAGTACCTATCATGCTATTCTACGTTCCATGCCTTTTTTACCCTTCCCTAGTTCGTAAATCACGTAATCATACAGATAGTTAGGCGTACTTACCTGGTGGACTGCGGGTCGGAGACTTAGGTGCCATGCCAGAAAACCTGCTCATCTTCAAAAATACTTTCATAAAACTCATTTGGGCTCGATTTGAAAACATTTTGGGCCTTAGCCCACAGGCCGAGAGTTTAAAACTGCTCGATACTAAAAACCAAAACACCTCGGACCCGCCCACGAGCTTTGACCAGATTTGGTATGTTCCTCAAGTAAACCGGTTCAAAGTTCTTTTGTTTCTTAGGGAAAACTTGTGTGATTTAAAAAAACTATATTTTTTTTGGGTTTGGCTTATGATGAAAACGAATTTGTTTTTTTATATTGGAAACCCTTTATAATTTTAAGAATAAAACATTTAGAGTACATTTAAAATAAATTTCTTAAAATTTTAGCTTAACAAAGTTTGTAACGTAGTTAAACAATAAAATGTAAATAAAATAGTGCACTATGGCCTTATGGCCTTATTACATCAAATAAATCCAAATAATTCGAAGTACTTAAAAATTAATAGTCCATAAAAATAAAAACTTCATGTTGAGCATGGCCACCACAAGTTCTCGCGTCCCGGTCCATCACTGCTCAACACCAAACTTGGTCCCACAACGGGTGAGTCAAATGACTCAATGTGTACACGACACTAAATCATAATAGGATTAGGCATACAAGAGTTACACATTCAGAACAAGGTATACAAGTTATGATGCATTCCCAAACCCAAACCTAATTGTCCATCCGCTACACACCCCCGTACCTGCCAATCACACCGTGGGGACTACTAAGTCGACCCTCCTTCCGCTACACACCAATTTGCGGTCTTAGGTTACCGCATTCGTGGTCTTAGGTTACCGCATTCATGGTCTTAGGTCACCACTTTTCAGATATCACGGTCTTAGGTCACCGTGTTCGTGGTCTTAGGTCACCACATTCACTTCCCCTTTCAAACATACCCATATGCCCCATATAATAATATCCATATAATAATATGCATAAATATGCCAGAGTTCACATTCTTATCATATTCTCATGTTACTAATAACATTTTTCATATTCCTAGTAGAAGTAGGAAACGTACCTGAGTACTTATTACCATAACATGGTACCTTAGCCACTTTCATATTCTTAATAACACATTTTAATTAAACATGCCATAAAACGTATTATAATATAGTGTGGGGTTCACACCTGATTCGTTTAAAATTTCCTTGAGATCCCGAAAAGCTTGATCTAATGCTTAGATCCTTAATCCCTTGTTGCCGATTGGAACGCCAACAAATCCCGAAACTGTTCCTTGTTTCCCTAGGAATGTCGAAATCTCTTAATCTTAAAAATCCCAAATACTCCTCCTTTTAGTCGACTACTCTGATAATCCCGAAAGATCCTTCCATATTCGGCAACCATAATATGTATGGGGTTAGATTATCTCTCGGCTAATCTAAAAGAAAAGAATGGAAATCAAACTTGTTCTTACCTTTGAAGAAATCAACAAAGACTATGCTTGAAGCCCTTCCAAGATTCGGCTTTTGAATGGATTGGTAAGAAGAAATAGGAAGAAAAGAAAACTTGAGAATTTTGACAATGGTGGACTATAGATTCGACTTGACAAAAGAAAAAGAGAAGAGAAGAGAGAGAGAGCACTCGAAATTCGACAGAGAGAAGAGGAGGAAGAAAAATTGATGAGTAGCCTATTCTCTTCCATTTATAGCCAAAACTACTACTCGTAATCCCTTACTTGGCCACCACTCTTATTTATTTGATAGCTTTATCTCCTTAATTTAAAATAATTAGAGAATAATCCTTTATTATCTCTTCAAAAATAATCCAAATTAAATCCCTTATTTATCACCTTATTAATCGAATATTAAAGAGAATAAAACTCCTCCTTTCTAGAAGGCTTGTGCCGTCCCACCTCAAAGCTTCGGAAGCAAAAATAAAACTTCCTTTATTTGCTTCCCAAATGACTCGAACTCGTGCCCATCACCTTGCATGTGGCGCCATTCCCATAGGCCCTAAGTGACATCTTGAGCCACTTTTCCAAGCTTTGTTTGTGTGTCAAATTTCACCAACTTTTTCTTTTAAGGCCACCTTGCCTTAATTTCCTCTTTTAAACTTTAAAACTCGACATTTCTAAGTCATTTCTAAGTTTCCAAAAATTTTCGTTCGGCTCTGTAAACTTGACATTTCCTTACATCTCCAAGTTTCCAGAAATGTTCACTTTCCTCTTTTGAATCATTTCCAAATCATTTCCTTACATTTCCAAGTCATTTCCTTACATTTCCAAGACAAGACATTTCCTTCCATTTCTAAGCCATTTCCTTACATTTCTAAGACAAGACATTTCATTCCATTTCCAAGTCATTTCCTTACATTTCCAAGACAAGACATTTCCTTACATTTCCAAGTCATTTCCTTACATTTCCAAGATTCTAAAAATGCTCACATCACTTCCATAACACATAAGACATACTAATGCATAGGCTATAATCCAGGATGTTACAATTTATAAATTCTAATATGATTCAATTACCTTTAAATTATGATAAACAATCAAATTCGATCTTACAAAAGCTCTTTTGATAACTTGAACATAAAATATGACTAGATTGCAAAGTTTTAAAAATTCAGGGACTACATCGTGATGTCACTTTCTCCACGTCATGATTTCGTCAAAATAGTATGTTACGTCATGACTTCAGGCCATTCAACGTTGCGATGTGACTCACTATTTTGGTCGATGTTGCGATGAGCTAAGTTGCACGTCGGGATGTGGATTCTGTTTTTGATAAATTTTGAGTCATTTGGTGCTTATTTCAAGCTTCGACACAAACTTATCATTTTGTGCACAAATGAATAATTTCACCTGCACCAAAACACTTCAAAACGCATACCAAAACAAGTGCAAATAACACAATCAACTTCCTATCAATTTATATCACCTTATCGACCATTAGACATATCATCTTATTACCATGTCATATATATATATATCAAATAATCACCTAAATACCAACTTGTCAACACTAATTGATATCCAAATATGCCAATTCAAGTTCCACATACACATCTTAAACCATTTACCAAAACATACCACTTCATCAAGATATTAATACTGCCAAAATTGTGCATTAGGTCGATTTTAGCGATGTTCAACATTCAAAGTTAACATATACAAAACAACTATGTACATGCCACAAATCCAGACTTAAACAATAAAAAAGCTACTGATTAAAAAATGGGACAATGTAAGCTTCAAACAATGTGTTTGATGTATTTTCGCAAGGTGAAATCTACAAGGGAAGGGAAAACAACGGGGTAACCATAAAGAATGCTTAGTAAGTTCATATGAAATTTACTTAACTTACCTTAATAGTTCAATAAGCTAAACATTTAACACATTAGCAATCAATATGGCATTCTTTGACATATGTTGAAATGGCTAATGCATAACACCATATACAACCAATAGGTTAATATAATTTTCATATCAAGAACTTGTAACAATGATCATATACAACAACTCAATTTAGAAGCATGTACCATTCAAATCATATCCAAACCATTTCAATGTTTCCAATTTTATTAGGTTAAATTTTGCCAGGGAGAACCTTAGTAAATCGAACTCAAATACACGAGACTATTTTGCTTCCACAAGTTGACAGAGACCAGGATTTCTCACACAAGCTGACATTGTATCAAGGTTACCAGTCCATGCTAAACCAACGATACATATAAATTGAGAATTCGTAACAAATGTTGGATCCCATATCATAATGTAAATCCTTGATCAATTTCGTATTTAACCCTAACGGCATGTCATACATATCCTAATCTTTTACTAAGTTCACACGGGTATTCTTATCGTAACCGTATCATTTCGAATATTGTATCATTATACACATGTTACACATATTGTGTAAACATTTAACATTCATATTGGTACCTTGTACCCTTTCATAATAGCCAACATTTTCATGTTTTACAATTTAATCCAAAATAAACCGATTATACCAATTTGACCAATTTCATTTGAGACTAAACATGTCGATAGAATAAAACATAACATAAAAAAATAGTAAGTTATGAAATTACCTGGAAAAATAGCAAGCAAATTATATCTTTAAGGACTATTCTACAATTTTACCTTTGCCCCGAATATCTTCTCAATTCTCGATCTATACAATTATTCAATTCAATTTATCAATACAAAACATTTTTATATCGTCACACAATATGCATGAACCAGTTTAATTTCATTTTTTGAATTCCACTAAAGTTTTGCATTTGATTTAATTTAGTCCCTAAAACCGAAATAACAATATCTTTCAATTTTGAGCTTCGGTTTCAAAACTGATCTCAATCATATCCTTCTAGGAACCTCTATTATCTATTATTATAAAAATTTTACAACATTTATACAATTTATGCATTTTGGTCCTTTTGAAATAACTAACACTTAAATTTTACAATCTTATCCTTTTTCACATCTAGGCCTAAAATTATCAATTTAACACCAATTTCTTCAAGAAAACAACAATGAAAACTTTCAAAAACTTTAATATTTTTGCAAACTGGTACATGGGCTAGCTAAATCAAGCTCCCATGACCTCAAAAATATAAAAATTACAAGAAAATGACTTAATTGAGCTTTCCCATTTTAGGTTGAAAGTTTGAAGCTTTTGAAACCCTATTCTTCTTTTCACAATCAGTGGAAAAGAAAATGAATAGAAAATGACTTGTTTTTATTTGAATTTTAAATTATATACTTTAATTAAACTAAATTAGTCATAATTAATTTCATTAAACTATAATTAACAAATCCTTAATCATAATTAACTAAATTTAGTGGGACCTTACATTATTAGTCCTATACATGTTCTACAAGTGTACAAAAGCTAAGTCATATCCATATTAATTGAGAATGCTTGAAGGAAACACCTAACAGCTCCACCACATTCAAACACACATGCAGGAGACTCACCATGACTCATTCTTTAAGCTCACTCATGTTGACACTTGTCCAAGGGACCCATTTCCCAGATTATAGACTCTATAAGCCCTCTTTTCACCCATATAGAGAGAAGAACAACCTTTATTAAAGGAAACTCTATCTAAATCCCTCTAAGACCCTTCTCTCCTCATTTAACCTTCATACACTTATCTTAAATGACTCTTCACAAGGCTACCATGTGAACCATCATTAACTACCCTAATCCACTTAGTGTAACAATAATTGGTGTGGTGAGCACAGGTGACACAGCTTATATTCCTCGAGAACCAACCTGAAGGTTAGAATAAATACATCTTTCAATAACAACAAGTTGTTCTATCAAGCTGGTCAATACATGATTATGATGAGTCGATCTAGTTAGGGAAGTAAAAAAATTGTACGCATGAGATCTTGGTAATGAAATTATATCGTGAGAAAATGTAAGAAGAAAATTATGTGGTATTAGTCAATACATGATTATGAGGAGTCGATCTAGTTAGGAAAGATAAGTGAATTTGTAACACTTTATACCTGACCTGATCAATGGGTCCGGATACAAAGTGTCACATCGACTCCAAAATAAAACTACGAATAAATTTCAACTAAATTGTAAATCTAACATAACTAAATCAACCAAATACGCTTTCTTAATCATACATAACTTAGTTTGTTGAATTGCTAATCGAAAATAAAATTATCAACTTCTAGACCAAATGTCTTAACAAGCGGACTTATGGAAATTACAATAACAATTCTAATGTTTTAAATCAATTTCTCTTTGTTGTAAAAAAAACACTACAGTTCATACTTAGTTACAAAAAGATAATTTTGACCTTCAAGCTCAACTTCAAGGTCGCCCCACTATATGCGTGTTACAACGAAGAACATAAGTTCGCCTAAGCTTAAGCGAATTCTGGCTTGATACCTATTCAACTGCTTATATAAACCATCATACAAGGAAAACATAATATTAAGTAAGTTCAAATGAACTTAGTGAGTTTCCAATACAATATACCTTTTATGAATTAAAAGTAAAAACTTTATGGTTTTGATCACCTATTTGACATCACTTGCACAAGTAGGGTTTACACATTCTTTTTGGCGTACTCCTGTCCTCCATTACGTTGGCTCATCTTGAGAATTTGTACACTTGTTTTATTGACACAATCTTCTGTTCCTATCAATCATACTATAAGCTACAATGAAAATTGATTTTTTTACTTACCCATTTGTACTGATTTCCTACAAGATGTAATATTATTGCATTTTCTAGTAGAACATATGCGAATTACCTTAGCAATAGTTATTATCGCAGATTTACGTACAACACATTAATTTCAAAAGACTCATGCATGGAGATTTGCATTTGGAGAATTTCTTTTATGTGTGAATTTAAAATTAAAGTTATTTATACGCAGACTCAAGCTTGGCGAACATATACCTACAGATCTTACTTACGTACCTTTATTGTAACAGCCCGATTTAGGGGCTAGTCGGAATAGCAATTTTGGAATCACTAATACAAGGTTGGATAAATTAGTTTTAATATTATTTTATGTGTTATGGCATGATTATGTGAGTGTATGAAAATTTGGGTGCATTAATTTTAGTGATTGCATGCTTAATTGCGAAAAGGACTAAATCACATAAAGTGTGAAAGTTTTGTTTTACAAGATGAGGTGTCAAATAGCTATAAAATATTAAATTAGAGGTCCTTAATGTGCAATTAGGCCATTGGGAGAGTGTTGGCTGGCCAAGGAGACAAAGATGAGACATGGTCAATGGTTAGGTAGTGTTTGGTGACTTAATTGAATAATAAGATAAAATAAAAAGAAAATGATATCATCCTTCTTCATTTTTTTCCTCTACCACCAAAAATACTAGCAAGAATAGGGGTTTGAAAGCTTGAAATTTTCAGCAACTTACACTCCTTGCAAGTAAGTGATTTTGGTGGTCTTTCTTGATAATTTTTGTACTTTTGGGACCCTTGTAGCATGATCTAGCTAATGAGGGGACTATTTTGCAAAATGGTTAAGAATATAGGGTTTTTCCATGTCAGTATTCATGTTTATTTCTAAAATTTTATGGAAGAAAATGAATCTTAGTTGTTAAATAAACAACTTTTGTGAAAGGGGTTTCCATGAAAATACCTAAAATGACCTTTTTGTAAAGGTTGTAAATAGGTGGTAAATGTGTCAAATAATTGGTACTGTGAGTTGCTATAAGAGTAATAAATGTTCAGATAGGCTTGTTAAAGAAGGAAATTTGATTAGAATCGTTTTATGAGCCTAGAGGCAAAATTGTAATTTTGCAAAAATTTAGGGGTAAAATCATAATTTTTCCAAAGTATGATTCATGAGTTATTTTAATACATGTGATCATTAAATAAGTGAAATTGTCATTATAGATCAATAAATGCGAAGCCCAGACTGAAACCGAGGCAAGAACAAGGTGGTGGACTAAATTGAACAATTCCATATATATTTTGGTACCGAGGTAAGTTTGTGTGAAATTAAAACTATATAATGATATTATGTTTTTACTTGCTTAATATCATGAGAAAAGTATATAATCTCTATGAGATTGGTTGATGATGTCTCGATAAAAGTATAATGATATCATGTTAAGTCGAAGTTCCGGTTGAACATTAGGAATAGCAAGGGTACCATTGTCACAACATGAGATAAAGAAGGTCCCGTATAAGACCATGTCTAGGATATGGCCTCGGCACCGAATGGAGATCTCTTGTAAGATCATGTCTAGGACATGGCATCGACATTGATATACGATCTCGTATAAGACCATATCTGGGATATGGCATTGACATCGAGATATGAGATCCCGTGTAAGACCATATTTGGGATATGGCATCGGCATCAAGATGTGATTTCATGTAAGACCATATCTGGGATATGGCATTAGCATCGTGTTACATGTATGATGAGATTGAGTATCCTTCGATATTCCAGGTAGTTCAACTAGATAAAGAGTAAGTCTATGTTCAAGAAAGTAAAAGTGCTAAAGTTATGTGATGAAGTAATACAGGTACCCATGAATAACTTATGAGAAAAGAATACAAAAATGTGAGATATGAGTTGGTAAGAGTAAGCATGAGTAAGTTATGTCGATTTGCTTGAGAATTTGTGTTACTATTCAATGCGATGAATGAATGTTATCATAAGCTATTATGTTGCTATTATTTCATGCAAACTTACTAAGCTATATGCTTACCCCTCTATTTTCCCTTTTTCCTTGTAGTATCGCTAAGCTAGCTCAGGGATCGAAGGAAGTCGGAGTTCGATTCACACTATCAACTATTCTTTTGGTATAACAAAGTTGATTAATTTTGGGTATGGCATGTTTAGGAACTTGGTTATTTTGTGATATGTCACATTTGTTAGCCAATGTGTTGGCTATTAATGCTACTCATTCATTTTGTCAATGGCCATTAGAATTGGACAATACTTGTTAAGTTTTTATATAATCAATGATGATGAAATTCATGAAGTACAAGTTGTGCAATTGAATAAGTTATGAATGAAGTATGTGCATGATGAAGTAGATTGTTAATAAGGTGTGGATATTTTGGTTTTAGACACTAAAGGTGCCTTATTGTCATGTTGTGTGTTGCATTGAAATGGTATAAGTGTGGTTGCTTTTTAGGGTGGCAATTGGCTTCGTAGACTGCCTTATAATTGTCCACACTGGTAGACATGGGAGCGTATGTCTAAGCCATGTGTGACACATGGTCAGCCCCATGTGCGTGTTGATAGGCCGTGTGTTCCCCTGCATCCTAAGTTGGCAAGTCAGAATGCCCAGTAGTAACCACACGGGATGAGGCACGGCCGTGTGTCTCAACCATGTGGAAGACACAATCATAGGACATGGGCGTGTGCCCAGGCCGTGCGAAGTCTGCAACTGAATTTAGGAATTTAATTCGCCACACGGTCTAAAGACACGGGCGTATGCCTTGGCCCTGTGACCTTATTATGTTGATGACGTCAGAAACAGAATGTCAAGGTTTTTGCACACGGGCTAAGACACGGGCGTGTCATGACCGTGTGAGGGACACGGGCCATAGACACGGGCGTGTGTCAAGCCGTGTGAAAACCCCTGTAGGTTCGAAATGAAAAATAAAATCCACATGGCTTGCCCACACGGGCGTGTTCCATTCCATACGGGCGTATGGCCTGTTTTGTGTAAAAATTTTCTAAGTGTTCAAAAGTTTCCGATTTAGTCCTGAACCATTCTATATGTATGTTTAGGGTCTCGTGGACTTATAATAGGGATGTTATGATCTCGAATGAAAAGTTTTAAGTTGAAATGAAATTTTATGGCTTGATGTTGTATGTTCGAGCAAGTTAAGTACGGTAATGCCTTGTACCCGGTTCCGGCGTCGGTTATGGGTAAGGGGTGTTACATTTATAAACGGAGTCATAATCGCAGATTCATACATATAGGTTCTTACTTGTGAACTCCATATTAAATAATAGTTTTTGCCAAACTCTTGTTTGGCGGATAGTCACCTCTTGGTTTAAAGATAGTCCTTGTGGACTCTTATGTGAAGATGATACCTGCGATTTTGGCTTGATATAACTAGTTCATTCAAACTCTCATAGCTTGAACATAATAATAAACCCAGACGGTCTCTTGCTTGGATAATATTCCATGCTGACTTTTACGAAAGATAGTCCCTTTGTTATCTTAAACTTAAAACATGAATATAAGATCAGCAGACTACCATAGCTTGAATCATAATGATAAATCCAACGAACTGTCAAACATATGGATTCATATTGAAGATTCATGGGTGCAAACTCATATATGGCAGAATCATACATATGAATCCATAAATGAATATTTACGTATATATGCAAATTATTATATGCAGACTGTTTTGCAGACTTTTCCATGAAGGAATTCCATGTATAACTTTGTCATGAAACCTAGAGAACAAGTCTAGTGAACTGTCATGCATTCGGATTGAGAGAAAAAGATTCATAAATATGGCGGACTTTCATATGCCGATTTTTTCGTGGGCTTCGTATGGTGAACTCCCACATATAACTTTAACGAAAAATTAAATAACAAGTTCATCAAACTTTCATAACTTACATATGCCATGGCCATGGACTTGCTTACACATATAAGGCTTTAAGTCTTAGACTCCACAGAGTCTCATACTTGCAAGAACCCACGTAGGGTTATCATATAAATGTGTGCATATATCTCCGTACAATCTAACTGAACCTCTATAAAACCAAATAACATGAGTATACATTCTCCGTACAATCCACCTGAACCTTTGCAAACTAACATTATGTGGCATAGAGTGCTCAACATGTCTTTTCTTCATCTTTCATCTGCCAAAACATCCTTCCATACTCCATATATCATTCATATTCATGACAGACATATAACAAGCATTCAACCGGTTATTCTATTAATAACACAACATAGATCATACTAAACATATCTTCTAGCAGACAATTCCAAGATAACTTATTTAGTAATTATTTTACTAGTAAAAGTTTATCAAAGCAACAAACTAAGACGTACAATCAAACATGCATATGTAAATCATCATTTTGCATACTTCAACCGAACAACAAACAACTTATAATAATTCAACTCATCATCAGTAGAACAAGAAGTCAAACATACCACTACATCATAATAATATGCATAAAACAAGCATTAAGGATATGAGTTCAGAAACTCACCAGCAAAATACCTGAAAGTTGGTACCGACTACACCTACTTAGCTTTTTCTTATCACCTGAGCCTTCTCTTTCTCGATTAGCTAAACATAATAACCATATCAAGCTCAAAATGAAGACACTTATATATGAGAAAATGATTATTCATTTGTATGCAGAGAGAATTTAAAGGTTAGCTTCAACCATAAACATTTCAATACAAGCTCAATGAATTAAACTGAAATCTTCAATTTTCCTTCCCTTTTCTTCAATCAAAAGATTACCAGTTTACTAAATCCTCAATCACTTAAGCTAATACATTATTCTCTCCTCCATGCAAGTTACTTCTTAACTTTTCTCTCTTTGTGAACAAACTAGAGAAGAAGATGGAAGAAAGAAAAATGAATACCAGAATGAAAGAATCCTCCCATATATAATATTTCCACTACTGTTTCCCTTAATCCCAAGTCGGTCAGTACTATTAATACCCTTAATCATAATGTCTCCCACTAGAAGAAAGCTTTTCTAATTTAATACACATAATTTTCGTAGCCCTTAACCTTTAATATTTTTAGGTGTGACAGAATTCGATCTATTCAATTATTAGTATGGAAAAGTATTTAATATGGTATGAGTTCTTTGAAAAGTTGATATGTCGTGAGCCTAAATGATTTAGAAAGTGTTTGGATATGAAATCTGATGGATTTTAACAAATGATGTAAAACATGAACTTCTAAGATGTGAGGTGAATTCATTTCAATTGGTTATAGATCATTGAGATTTGCTATAAGTTGATATTATAAGAAAGATCAATAGTAAAACCCTTATCTGTTCAATTCATTCTAATGACATAATGTTGACTCGAGCTAATATCTATTTGAATTGATATCATGTGTGATATTAAGTGAATTAAGAATCAATGCCCTAGGAGAGTTCATCAAGAGAGTTACTTGGTGTCCATCTAGACGAAATTTCAATGACGAAATTTTCTTAAGGATGGGTGAATTGTAACATCCCAAAATTTTCAATTAGACAAACGACACTATTCCATAGCAAATATAGTGAAGTTTCGAGAATACTTGGAAAACGAGTCAATTAAAGGAATTCTTATGAAAATAAATGATTTTGGATATGAGAATTAATGAAATGAATTTTGTAAGTGAAAATGTAAGGAAATGACTAAGTTACAAATTTTGAAAAAGTTTAAGGACTAAAGTGTAAATTTGAACAAAAAGGAAAAATTGAATTATTATTGATTTTTTAACATATAAACTTGTTGGATTATATGTTAGTGAGATTTATTGGACTAAATTGGAAAAAATTCAAAAGTATAGGGACTAAATTTTAAATTTCCTATATTTGCTGAGAGAAAGGTAAAAGTCTAAATTTTACCACCAAGGGAATTGTAATAAATTTTTATTATGCATTATGAGTCGTAATTGGACTAACTACCTAATTTTGGAAAGAAATTATGCTAAGTAGTAAAAAGAGGTAAAATAGTAATTTTGTTATAAAAGGGTATTTTGGTCATTCTTCAAGTATTTTTTATGGAAATATTATTTTGATGATACATTTGATATATGAAAATTATTTGGACCATTGGGTCATGATTAAAGAAGAGTGGGCTTCAATTGTTAAGCTTTGGTTTTCTTAAAGAGGAAGAAAGGATGAAAGAAACCCCTATAAGCATTCTTTCCCCTTGCTACTACCACCCCTCTCCCATGGCTTCCCCTCCTTCTTATTCTTCATTTTTCCTTACTTTACTCTCCAAATTTTCTAGAGACCCAAAACTTAATCTTTGAAAATTTTCTAAAATCTCTTAGAAAATAAAACCCTCCATAATAGTTTTTCACTATCAAAAACCTCATTTTTAGCATAGGGTTTGAAGGATTTTAGTGTGAGAACTTGAGGCTAGAAAGAGAAAGCTTCAACAAGGTAAGAATGGTGGTTTTCTAACTCTCCTAGCATGATTGTAATGACCTGATTCTCTTGGTGCCGAAAAAGTCAAGTTTGGATTGAAAATATTAAGATGATTTATTCGAAAAGTTGAATCATGAAAATTTTTAGTTAAATTTGGGATCAAGAAAAAATTAGTTAATAACTAAATCAATTAAGCTAGTATAATTGGTACGAGGTTTAAATTACATAGTGATTAAAAAGGAATAGAAAATTTATTTGCAATTTTATGAGTCCTTAATAAGCTAATAACTGAGTCCTTGGAAATAAATATTCCATAATTAATATGGTCGTAGTGGAATTCCATGGTTTTCTCCACTAATATTAATTTATCAACATTAAACACATGATTATGATAAGTTAGTGATTTATTAACTTAATTAAAATACTAATTACATATATATCTAGATATTTAGTGGGAGAAAGAGAAGATTAAAATATCATCTTTCTCATCTTTCCTAACTGAAACAAAGAAAAATAAGTTATAAACGGTTTAAGTTTTCTTCCTTATTCGATCATCAATTAATCAAGGTGAGAAATATTTCTATTTTTTATAGAATTTTAATTATTTAAGCTTAACAATTCATGCCCATGTATTAGATTCTCTAATTGTTGAGTTTTAATCTAATTGCCATTAATGAATATTGATGAAATATTAAGTTTGGTTTTGATGAGATTTGAAGTATGAGTTTTGAGCATGTTAGGACTAAGTTAAAAGATATAGAAAAATGTTGGAATTGATTAGAAATCCATTTAAGCTATATGCTTGATTTATGACATTAGGAACTAAATTGAATAATTTAAATGTTGTTAAGAAATTAAGCAATAGATTAAAAGTATGAGGTCCACAGTGAATAAATATAAAATCAAATTTTGATTTGATACTAAATGTTGAAAGATATGAGCATTTCATATATACAGACTAAAATGAATAAAATACAAATTATGTTAAATTGTTGTGTTTCATGTGTTTTTGTGAAACTAATATCATTTCTATTATTAAATTTATCGTACATAACTAAAGACGACGTTGGGCCATATCAAGATAAAGGAAAGGTAAAGGACGTAGACGAGTACCCTATTTTGGTTTGTGCTTTTACAACTTTAAATTCAATATGTATGCAATTCGTTAAATATAGTTTAATTAAGGTAACACCGATACTTGTCTCATGATTTGGTAAGTATTCATGTTATGATTAAATTGAAGATATGGATGTGTTAAGTAATGTTGTGTATTGATATGTAAATGGTTTGATTGCTATGAACTTGCTATATAATAGTTGATATAATGTAATATATATGTGTGTGTGTGTGTGGAGAAAATGATTACCCAATTAACAGTCTCGGGTAGAGTTGGGTATAGTTGTCATGCCATAGGATTAGTGTACAATATTTTACTTCATTTTATATCGATGAGGCATGGAGTGCATATTATACTCCAAACGTACCAATGAGGTGCTAGGCACATTTATATATTTACTTCGATTTATACCGATTAGGTGCGAAGTGCATTATAGTTTGGACATACCAATGAGGCATTGAGTGTCGAATATATTGGTGTGCATTGGATCTAGTGCACTGAGTGTAATATATTAGTTTGTAAACTTTTAACTTTTTAGAACAGATTGGTCAATAAAAAAATTTATTGATTACAATTGATATACTTTTTATTATTTGTCTTCAAATGGTTTATTTGCACGCAAAGCAAAATGGAAGCAAATGTTGCTCATTGGTTGTCTAATGTTTAACTAATACTAAGCGGTATTACGTGGCCAGATTGTAATACGAAAAGATAGATTGTATTAGTAGATGAAATTAAACATGTCCTTATTCTAATAAAAAATGAGCAAACTAATTGAAAGACTAATATGTCATCTATCAAGTCCAATTGGGGAGATACTTTGTCTTAGGGATCGGAGCGGATGAATCCCAGAAGATAGAGACATAGATGTGACTGACTAAACTAATAGTACATCAGATAGGACCCAAAAAGAATAGATTCTGAATCTGTTTATGGATTTATTCTCTTGTGACATTTTATAGTGTGGCATACCTAAATCCTAAGTGGATGACAAACTATGTATGCGTGACTCGTACACTTTAATGTAAGTAAAAGCCTAAGATAAGGAACTAAAAGCTGGTGCGTTGGGTGTACGACTTCTACAGTACGTAGCGTCATTCACAACAATAGAATTCATAGCCTAAAACACGGGTAAATGATCCTTTGATTGACATTACATGGTTGATGAAAAGTAAATGTGGCCACCGGTCGTCCGTCTTTGTGATAGATGACTTGATCACTATATGATAGTGATTGAATTTTCATGAAAGAAGATGTAATGGTTACCATGAGATAAAATAGGATCATATTGGGAGAGCGGATATTATTCCAAAGAGATCAAGGATATCCTATGTGTTAGAGTATGTCCAAAGACCAATCATGAGATAATTATAATCATTTACTCGTTTTATCTTGTTTGTTAATATAAGGCATTGCCATTTTTATTTCAGTTTCTTTTTCTATGTGTGTAAACAAATTTATTAACAATAAAGTCCTGAGTATAATATGATTATTCTTAAAAGGTCCTTATTCAAGTATTATTGTGGGCTTGGGCAATAATAATGCATTGAGACTAATGTGTAGTTGATTGATGACAAAGTGTTGTCACTGACATAGTGAAACACCCCAAACCCGGCCCACGAGCCTGGACCGAATCTGGTATGTTCCTCAAGTAAACCGATTCAAAGTTCGTTTGTTTCTTGGGAAAAACTTGTGCGATTTTAAGAAAAATATCGTTTTGGGTTGGGCTTGAGTTAAAAACCCATTTAAAATCCAATTAATTAAGGTGACAAAACAATTAGGGTTTATTTTTAAAGAAATAAATTTTACTTAACTTTAATTGAAAATAATTCGTAACATAGTGATTAAAAATAAAAATAAAGAAATGTAACTTATGGCCTTATTACATCAAGTAAAATCCCAAAATAAAATTCTAAAATACTTAAATAAAATTAAATATCCATATTGAATAAAAATTCAAGCTGAGCATGGCCATCCCTAAGCTTCTGCCGAACCCGGTCCATTATTGATCGTCAACTGAAAAATAGTCCCACAATGGGGTGAGTCAACAGACTCAATGTGTACACAACACTAAAATTCAATAGATTAGGCATACATTTTCATATCAAATACTTATTCATATAACAGATAAAATGATGATGCAACCCAAACCCAAGCCTATTTGTCCATCCGCTACACACACACCCGTACACGCCAATCTGCCGTGGGGACTACTAAGTCGACCCTCCATCCGCTACACACCATCGAAGGCAGTCGCTGCAGTCGACGTGCTCATCACCCATATAATTTGTGTCATTAGACACCATATTTAGATAGTGTAACCGAAGTTACCAAATTCAGATAATGTAACCGAAGTTACCATATTCAAATTATGTGACCGTAGTCACCATATTCCGTTGGTGAGACCGAAGTCAATACCTTCTTCCCCTTTCACATATAGCCCGAAATGCCCCAAATTTTATTATATCATGCATAACATACTTATTTCTCATTCATGTTACTATTCACATGTTCAAAATATATCATATTCGTAATCCTATCAGAAGTAGGAAACGTGCCTGGGTACTCTTTACCACATTTGTGGTACTGTAACATCCCCAAACCCGGCCCATTCACTACGACCGAATCTGGTTATGTCACTGCGGAGAGACGGTGGAAAATCTTTTAAACTTTAGGATAAAACATGAAAACTATTAATTTCTTTAAAACCATGTCCATCTAAAATTTTAAGTAAAACCTTGCAGTTACAAAATGTCTGAATTAACAAACTTTATTAGTCATATTTGCATAAGTAGGAATTGAAAATCCTTTTCACATAGAAATTTAAAGTAATCCAACCATAATTAAAAATAATACCAACACCATAGAAAGGCCCTTATTACAACCAATACTTAGAACAAAATACTTATATCAAAATAATGCATAAAATAATTAAACATCATCTTTGGCATGGGCCACCTTGTCCTCTCCGATCCCGGTCTTGCTTTACGCAACACCTGAAAATGTTAAAGGAAAAAGGTGAGTCACCAAGACTCAGTGTGTAACCCTTTTTCCCGGTTAGAAAAACATCATACATAATTCATAAACAAGCTTAACATGCACAAAATTCAATATGCACCCAACCTAACCATCCGAACACCTTTCTCTACCCCGTGTGGTACCAAACCACTGGTGGTGCCAAACCACTGGTGACCCAAAGTCACGATATTCATCAATGTGGTGCCAAACCACTGGTGTCCCAAAGACACGAATGTGATACCAAATCACTGGTGACCGAAGTCACGAATCAAATGATGGGGCCAACCCACCGTGTGATACCAAATCACTGGCGACAATCCCGTATCTCAAAAGTGGGGCCAACCCACGGTGGTGTCAAACCACAGGGACGAGTCACTATGAGGTGCCAAACCTCTGGTGTCCCAAAGACACAAATGTGATACCAAATCACGGTGACCCGAAGTCACAATAATCGAGTGATGGGGCCAACCCATCGTGTGATACCAAATCACTGGCGTCAATCCCATATCTCAGATGTGGGGCCAACCCACGGTGGTGCTAAGCCACAGGGACGAGACGCTATGAGGTGCCAAACCTCTGGAGGTGCCAAACCTCTGGTGACCGTAGTCACAATGTGGTACCAAACCACTGGTGTCCGTCGACACGAATATCACTTCCCCCTCCTCTCATATCACCCATCATCATACCAACTCATGTATAGTATTCAAATCATGCAAACATGTTTAACGTTGCATCTCATAGCACATACATCATAAATCATGACATCATGTATCAATAACAGTACTCATAATGAAACGGACTTACCTGAATCCGTGCACATACCCCATAGGGTATCATATCACTCAACCATACTGTTTCGGTTTTACCAATCAATCAGTTTATCAAACATATACAAAGCAAGAAGCGTGTTAGTTTACACACACAGTTTACTAATGCGACTATTAGATCCCGTAGATCAAGATCTAACGCACTAGATCCCCCTTCCTTAACACTTTTCGAGCACTAGCCACAACCCGAGATATGCGAGATCAAGCCTTCCCCTACAATCGGCCAAAACTAAACAACATAATCATGCTAATCAACCTCTGGGTATAATTGTAATTTTACCTACTAAGGGTATTTTCATAAATTCACACTTGCAATGGCCTTACCAAGGCCTAATGTCACCACTAGCGACTCAAATTACCATTTCCGGTCGTCTTCCGGACGATTGAACCTAAAACCCGATTTCGACCCATCCGCCCCCACGCGCTCGTGTGGCCCACCTAGCACGAATCTAGCCATGTATATAACTTCCACCTAGTCTAGTTCAACATCTACTAACCAATCATGCAATTTACTCATATAGGCCCACGGGCCCACTTCGGCCCATCGAGGCCCAAGCGACCCCAACCCACGAGAATACTGCGATGGCCTCAACTATCGCGTCGAAGCCCCCCACGCGTGCGCTCGCCGCGCTCGTGTAACTACTAATGCCGTGTAATGGCATTTCGGCATTCTTGCCGCTACAACTAGAGTAGAGAGTTACACATCCGATAGGACTCGGGCCTAATCCAGCGCTCAGACCACTCTTGTGCCCAAACGCCCTCAAGATGTGTTTACTCTCCTTCTAGGATGCTCCTTATATAGCTAGCTCTTCACCTTCACTCTTTGTGTCTTTCCGATGTGGGATCCCTTCGTCAGTAGAGTTTAAATTCAACTGAAACTCTTGCCGTCCAATCCGCAAAATAAATACTCTATTGCTTGTCATGAGATTCGAACCTAGGCTCCTTTGCAACATAATCCCCGCCGCTAGCCACTTTACCACAAGCTCCTCTTGTGTCTTAAACCATGCGCAACTAAATATAAACTATGGGCCAAATTCTAAGGTCCAAGCAAAAAGAAACCAAAATGCAAAAAACCAAGACTTGAACCTTGGACCTCCTTCCTTCCCTGTGGCATCACTCCCTTGCCTCTTATGTCGCATCACTTTGCCACTACACCACACACTCCACTTGTGTCATTTTCCTCCATATTTTATTCTTAAGGCCTCTCTGCCAACTTCTAGGGTTTTTTTCACCTAAAACCAAAATTTCCCCAAAGCCAATATTTGATCCCGGGACTTCATAGAAGCCCTCTAACCTTTCAAAATCACTTATCCAATAGGTCTAACTTGCATTTAAGCCGATCTCTTATTCTCTAAAAATTCAAACGCTACTACGCCTAAGGCCCATTGGGCTCAAATCCTCCTAGGCCCAATTTTGGGATGTTACAGTACTTAGCCACATTCTCATTCTTATGCATATTCATATATTAAAATAATTATTGCCATAATATATTGAAAGTTAGTGTGAGTACACACCTGATTCACTTAACAAATTCTTTGAGATCTCGAAATCTGATCTACCGCTTAGATCCTTAATCCCTACATTTGATTATTCACTTACTATTTTAATAAAAAGCCATTCGGCCATAAATCCAAATCCTAGTAGGATTAGTATTCTTAAACTTACCTTGAAATTCTCAAATCTCGAAATCTTTGTATCCCTCTATCGAAATCCCTATAACTACATGTTAGATCAATTTCTAACATTTATTCACAACAAATAACCCTTAGCTGAATGTTAAATATGACTTACCTTAGATTCTTAAATCCCGAAATTCACCGAATAACTAGGGAACACGCGCCTATGGTGTACCTTCTGAAAAGAACTTCTCCTTCCTTGTAGTCGACACTTAATAAATCCCGAAACTTTCCTTCTATGATTCGGCCAAGATCAATAATAGGAATTAGTTCCTAAATTTCGATAAGTCTAAAATATAAAAGAATGGAAACCAAACTTGGATCTTACCCTTATTTGAAGAAATCGATTGCACCTTCACTTCAACTTTCAGAGATTCGGCTATGGCTAAATGATGCTCTCACAACTTTCGGCTTTTGGAGGGATTAGAAAGAAAAGAAAAGGAAGAATAAAGATGGAGGATTCGGCTAGAACACAAGGTATTTTGGTTTGGCAAAACAGAGAATAGAGAATTTTGCTAGAGAATTTCGGCAGATGAACAAAAGAGAAAAGGAAGAATGAAGGTTAGCCTCTCTTTTCCTTTTATAACCGAAATTACTAGGCCAAGAGTCCTTGACTTGGCCACCACTCTTCCTTTGTGATAATATTATCTCTTTTATTTAAAAATAAAAGTGTTTAATCCATCATTTATCTCCTCAATAATCATATTAAAAATAATCCTATATTTATCACTTATTATTCACATATTTGTGAAAATAAAACACCTCCTTTTTCTAGAAACCGGTCAGCCGTCCACCTCAAATTTCTTCAGAAGCAAAAAAATAAAACCTTCATTATTTGCTTCCCAAGTGACTCGAACTCAGGCCCAACACCTTGTATGTGGCGCCATTTCTCTAAGCCCTATGTGGCATCTTCAGGCCACTTTTCCAAGCCTGTTTGTGTGTCAAAATTTACCAACTTTTACTTTTAAGGCCCCCTTGCCTTAATTTCCTATTTTAAACCTTAAAACTTGACATTTCTTGGTTATTTCTAAGTTTCCTAAAATTTTCGATCGGCTCTGTAACTTGCCATTTTTCTTACATTTCCAAGTTTCCAGAAATGTTTACTTTCCTCTTTTAAATCATTTCCACATCATTTCCTTACATTTCCAGGACATTTCCTCACATTTCCTTACATTTCCTTACATTTCCATACATTTCCTTACATTTCCTTACATTTCCATACGTTTCCTTACATTTCCTTACATTTTCCTTATTTCTAGAATTCACATAACACATTGATAATTCATAAAACATGCTATTTTACCACATGGTTCCTTGTTTCATGCTTCACACGGAGTTTCTTTTAAAGCCTCATTTACCTAGCTCCCCTTTTTACTTAAAAACCAATAATTTTCCAAAGCTTTCTTTTTCCATCCTAGAATTCTAGAAACCCTTAATACACTTCCAACACAGCCAAAACCTACTAACTCATGAATTAGGCACGAACGCATAACCCCTAATCTAGGATGTTACACATAGGGATGTCAAAATCAATACATGAGTATGTGTTAGAGAACAACATACTAGATTGGCCCGTTATGATTATTATGTAATCATCACAATATTACTTATATTGATAATTATGTATACGATCCTCAGACTTGAGATCATCATTGTCCCAACATCGCGATTCGTATATTTTGATACAGTTAAACGTCTACCATAATGGGTTGTACTATAAAGATTGATGTTGGATATGCCACAATCTATGTAGTGGGATATGATTAATCAAGATATGATTTGTCCCTCCTACATAATGGGAGCAATATCTTGGCTACTTGATGGAGTGAGACTAGAAATGCATGACCATGCTCAAATAAGTTGATATGAGATATAACACTTATTTGTTTATTCTAGTCTACTCAGAATATCAATAAATATGAGATTGGACTATACAAGTGTGGCTATTCCATGACTTGTGTCCAATCTAGATATAAAGGATAAAATGATATAACACATGAAAAATTTATCACAAAAGGTTATGTAGATTCACGGCTACTTGTAACTTGGGTAGCAATGATGCATTGCTGGATGCCACTCATTGGTTGGAACATTAGAAATGTTTTAGTATTACTACTAGCATTACAAGAGCCTTCAGGGTAATACCTTATGGTTGAAGCAAACATAATCGTAACAAAATTGGTATTGTATTTAGCTGTCACATGAATTAAATTAATTACTAAATTAATTTAATTTGATAGTTAAATATTAAACGCATTATATGTACAAATAGAGAACATAGTTAAAATTAATTTATGAATTTGATTCATATAAAATATTAACTGAATATAGTTTACCGAAATTATTAAAATAAATAATTAGAATAATTTTGGTCAAAGATAAATAACATGGAAGATAATATTCTTTTGGAAAGAATATAATAAAACTTTTTATATGTTCTCTAATGGAATATTTCTGTTTTTATTATGTGATATCAAAGGAAAAAAGAGAGTGAATCTCTTATGGTTTAAGGTTACCAAGAAAAACATATCAGAAATGGTCTAGCAACCACTTTTCGAATTCTCTCTGAAAAATTTCAAGGAGTTTTTGTTGTTTGTTCTTTGACTGGGTGAACTACGTAGAGGCCAAGATGTTTTTGGTTGCGGTTTAGAATCGACATCGCAAAATAAATCAGAACCTAAAGGTTTATCTTCAACTCTTTTTCAACCCGATTCGTTACTCGTACATGGATCCATGGTTGATGATCGCCAAAATAATTTTTCTGCTGCGCTATGGGGCGTATCGGCGTTCCAACACTATGATGGTAACAAACTTATGACAAGGTCATTAGACGAGCACTGATTCGTTGCTTTTGTAATGGTATGTCGTTAAGTAGAGCTCAGTCACTTTACTATAGTGGAATGACTTCGTGACTAGATAAGTTTATATAATTAATAGGCAAAAAATCAAAATTATAAATCAAGTGAAACCTAATTATATATGTTCAATCGATTCTTCCACTAGCTTGTTGAAACTAGAAATGAATTTCATGTATCAAAATGAACAAAATGAATAGAAATAGAGAAATGGAAAACATTCAGTGATTATGGTTTTCTCCAAGATGGAGAAATGGAACCATTTGGAAATGAATGTAGTTTTCTTAAAATGGAAATGAAAATGAAAATGAGAAATGATTCATTTGCAATTGTAGATGTATTAGTTAAAAATGATCAAAAGAATGAGTTTATATTTTTGAGCTATTTTAAAGCTCGAAACTAAAAATAAATCATTCGATCATAGTGAACAAGTTGAATTGTGAAGTATTAAACATATTTTTTTCAAAAATTTTACCAGGGGTAAAATCGTCATAATTTTACCTGGAGTAAAATTGGGATGAGAAAATTATTTAATTGGAAAATTAATGTTTATTTTGGAAAATAGAAAAATTAAATTATAAAGTGTTGGGTCAAAAAGTCTATAAAACACATATAATTGAGTCCAATACAATAAAAGGCTGGAATCCTTATCATAATACATATGAGGAGAGCACACCTTATTAACCCCTCTCCCTCTCCTAGTTGGACTAGTAAGTTGTTTTATAAATAGACCTTTACGTTTGAAGTAAACTTTTAGAATTCAACAAGGGTTCTACTTTCTCTCCTTATAAATAGATGGCCCCGGTAGAACTATTTAAAACAACTTTAAGATATTGTTACTCCACCGAAAAATAGAGAGAATTCATTCTCAACTATTAAATATATATTTTTTGGAATAATAATTCTATCGGTTTCTATTTTGAATAGAGAATTTTCATTTTCACCCCAAAAAGAAAAGAAAACTTTTTCTAGTTCTATGTTATGATTCAATTGGTTCGAGCTCGCATTCAAAGTAGTTCGTGGTACAAGAATAGAAAAAAGATCGTTTAATTAAAAGTCAGAGAACATCAAGGATTCGCTTATCCAAAAATAGAGGTACTATTTCGGTCTAAGGTTTATTTCTATAAATATCACAAACCGGGTCTATTTTCAAAATTTTAATTTTTCGTTATGCAAGAAAACCAATTTCAAACCGAATTTTTTCCAACGATTGGTATCAGAGTCAGGTTGTGCTATACTTATAGTGTAAATGAAGATCGAATCTCTCTCTTCATCTTGTTTGATTAATATTTGATAAGATGTGACATTCTTGTAATTATTCGCATGGTTAGGGGAATGTGTGTGAATGAATGTATATAATTATTTAATTGTTAAGGATGATAAATTAACTTTGACAAAGTTGTGATTCCTAGTTATTTATTTGTAATTTCATTTTTTTAGGCATTATATTTTAGATCGTGGATTATCTTCTCCACGTAGGGTTTTATTTTATTATTTATTTATTTAGAATAAAATGTGTGAGCCGGAAACGGACATAGGAATTTTGTAACCTAATTTTTTTCACAAAAAAACTTGAAAAAAAATGATGGAAACCCAACCTATTGAAGCTGGTAGTGGTTTGACGACGATGGCCAGCAGTGGTTTGACGGCAGCCCAACGGTGGCCAACGGTGGTAGTGACATGGAAATGATGGCGGAAAGGTCGTGAACACGAAAACGTGAACTAGGACAGCAACAAAAGACCGTGGTGGCAAAATTGAAGACCTAAAGGATGTTTTGGGGTGAATTTTGAAGTTTTGCAATTTTTATTTTCTAGGATGAAATCATGGAAACTTTGGTTGGTCAGAGTCATTTAATTTTATACTTTTTTTTATGAGATAAGCATGATGATAATTACATTACTACAAATGCATGTTCATGCATATATGAGATAAGCATGTCATATAGATTAGGGAAGAATGTCACACGTATTTGTAAGGGATATATCGATCATTCATGATTGAAATTGGAAATTAAAAACCTTGCATGTTTTTAAAATATTGAGTGGGAAAAGGTCGTTAAAAAAGACATATGACCTCCATCAATGGTCTCTTGTGATGGCATGAAACGAACCTACCTCAAGGTATTCATTGTCATGTGGATCTCACTGAGGAGGCTTCCTAAAATTAAGCAAAATTTTCTTATAATTGTATGATAGTTGGATCGGCCTCTTTGGTAGGTATTATCACGCGATTAATCAAGAAATTTTCTCTCAAAGAGGACAACTAGTCACAACATTCTACTTGGTGAGATTGTCCCAAGATGACTCATTTTTGGTGTATGATGCTATAGGTGTTGAGTTGATGGTTATACACTCAAGGTCACCAAGTTAAATATATTCCTAAGGAGCTATGCTTAAGTTAAAATGATAGCCAAACATTAGATGATAATTAGTACGTGTGAATGCCTAAAGAATTACGTTTATATACTAATTGGATGGAAATTTATGTTCTTACTAGTTGATCATGATCACCCTAATGTGGCTTGATTTAATGGGTATAGGAATTATTATTGCAACGACTTACAAATGCTTTCAAGGTTTTATGTAAGAGGCATGCATCATCTTAATGCATATTGTAATGTTGCAAAAACTTTTTCAAACATTTGCTTAATACAAAGATATTAATATATGAATGTTTTATTTTCCAATTCGAAAATGACACCAACTCCCTTATTGAACATACTCATTGAAAACAAACTAAACAGAAATAATTATAAGGAATGGAAAAGGAACCTGATAATTGTCCTGTAACAACCCAAACCCGGCCCACAAGCCTTGACCAGATCTGGTATGTCACGGAGTAAAAACGTTTTGAAAAGTTCAATGGAAATTTTCAATTTATGGGGGTAATAAAATGGTGTTTGCTAAAACTTAGATGGGATGGCTTGATAAATACGATAGAGTTGAAAACTTTTCCTTTTTCCTTTGAAACCATTTAATCACTTAGGTTTTAAAGCATTAGAGTCATCAATAACTTAGGAAATTTTTGTTACCCGATAATAACATTTTTGAAAACGCCTACAAGTACTTATTTTGAAAACGTTATCTTTAACCGATTTGCTTGACAGTTCATAAGTTCATCAGTTATGTAATAAAGTAAAGCAACTACTTAAACATCCAAAATAATAAGCGGCCATATTACAACCCAATCGAATTTTAGTGAATAGTAAACTTAAAGCGGGGCAAAAATAAAATTTCAAGTCCACAAAACAAACATGGCCGCCTCGAGCTCTCTCGGCTCGCATCCGCGCTCTACTCACTGCAAAGATGATATGGGAAGGGTGAGTCACCAAGACTCGATGTATAAATCCCCAACCCAAAATACCACTCATACACAAGATATTAGTATGACATGCAATTATGCAACCCAACCTAGCCATCCATGCTCCTTTTCTACCCTACCGTGGTACCAAACCACCGGGTGGTGCCAAACCACCGGTGACTTAAAGTCACGATATCCGTCAATACGTGTGGTGCCAAACCACTTTGGTGGTGCCAAACCACTTTGGTGACCCGAGTCACAATCAAATGATGGGGCCAACCCATCGTGTGATACCAAATCACTGGCGTCGATCCCGTATCTCAAATGTGGGGCCAACCCACGGTGGTACTAAGCCACAGGGACGAGACGCTATGAGGTGCCAAACCTCTGGAGGTACCAAACCTCTGGTGACCGTAGTCACAATGTGTTACCAAAACACTGGTGTCCGTCGACACGAATATTACTCCCTCTCATCAATCCCACCATCATCATGCTCACATCACAAGTATCATGATCCCATATATCATGCAATCGTATGTAGCGTAGCATTTCACAGCATATGATGGCATATACAACATATATCGTAAATCGAGTAATAGGGGACTTACCCGAAAACCAAGCTTATGCCCACTAGGCAAAGTTACCACATGAGAGGTTATAATATTATCAAATAACAGTTTATACTAATAAAGTGTGTAAGAGCTTACACACCTATTTAATCGAAGATTTAACTAGCAATCCCGTGTCTATGCGATATTACAGAAGTCCCGAACTTGTCCTCGTAATGCTCCTATATTCGGCCATCATAGATAAGTATTTAGGGGTCTCATTTGATTAACTAACAAATCCAAAGGATCGGTCATATTATAACAGAATAGGGCCTTAGGCCGAACCTTGATTAGCACGAACCAACGTGATTTGAAAACCCGGAACTTCAGATTCCTAGCATGTGTTAAATTTTCGTAGGCAAACTTGTCCGTTTGTGTGTTCGATTTATGAAAAAGGATTAAATCGTATAAGTGGTAAAAATAGCCAACTATTAATTTTAGTGGCTAAATTGAATTATCTCCTTATTGATGAGGATTTAAATAGTAAATTGACCCTTTTGGCAAGATAAGGGACGGCATTATGCCTTTATAAAGCAATTGCATGCCTATTTTATTTTTAATAATATAATATTGCATGCTTAGTTTATTTTAATGGAAATATTGCATGCCAAGTTTATTTTAATATTATAATTTATTAACTAGATGGTATGTGCTTATATTATATAGCTTTGATATTAATTATAAAGGTTAAAGTAATAATAATAATAATGTTAGGTGATAGATTAGTGAGTGTTTGTCTTTACATTTTTTTTATGAAATTGAGTATTATGGATTTAATTAAAAAATAATAATAATAACAGCACAATTTCAACCCTAATTCGAACGATGGTCTCGGGACCCCGAATTTGGGATAGAATAATATTTTTAATTATTGTTTTGATATCTATGTTTTGTGGTTAAACATGCGTTAAAATATCATTGATTAAATTTCATGTTTGGGTAATTAATTTAAGAAAAAGGATTGAATTGCAAGAGTGAAAAATTTGCCAATTGTTTGATAGGGAGGATTAAATCAAAGTGTCTTTTTAATTAAGGGATTTTGTGTTATAATTTAACCTTTTTAGTATGTGGTGGACAACAACATGCATCCACTAAGAATTTTGCTATTATTGTTAATTTATTTCATAGTGATGATAATACATAGTTTATATTAAAAATCTATTTTAATAAAAACGTAAAAGAAAATGGTTGCTGCATGTTTACCATTTTAGCTTTCTTGATGAAAATAAAGAAGAAGAAGAGGAGTTAAGCTTTCATCTATTTCGGCATTTGCATGTTTTATTAAGGTGAGTAAATTCACTTAGTTTTTGTTAATTTTAATAATTTTGAGGTTATTGTCTTGTAAATTAACTAGCCCATGCTCAAATTCTTGAATTGGTTGTGAAAGTCGAAAGTTGAAATGGATGGAAATTGTGTTTGTGAGATTAATGGTAGAATATGTTAAAAGCATGCAAGGTTAACAATGTTTTTCTTTAGAATTTTTGGATAGAGCTTAGTATAAGGAGGTATTAATAGAAAGAAAATTTTTGGAATGTGCTAAATAGCAATTAGATGGAAGAAAGGAGTTGAAAGAAGGGCTATAAACATTCGGCCCTTCATTGATGTGATTAAATTGTGGATATTTTATGTTTTGAGTGGTAAGGTCTTGAACCTTTAAATTTTCGATTTTGGTACCTACACTGCTGATAAACATGATAAATTTGCATAAAGGTAGTAAATTGAGCTTTAATTTCCTTGATTAATTATGTTCTTAAAAAGTTTTTGCTGTCCAAATTGGTATAGATTAAATGTATGTCCGATTGAGGTTTTACATATTGTCCAATACGAAAATGTTTAAGACAAATTTGGTTGAATTAAGTGTTATCTTGTTAAGGTTATACATGCTGTCCAATGTGAAATTTTAAGACAAATTTGGTTGGATTAAGCGCATGATCGAATGTGGTTTTACATGCTGTCCAATGTAAAAAGAAAAAAGAAAAAAAGATTTATGATAATTCGATTAGGTAAAACATGTTGAGGATTCAAAGCTGTCAAAATTTAACATTTTTATGGTTGTTCGGTTGAGCTTTATTGTTGGTTAAATTTAATATTTATTCCTGTCCAAAGTATAATATGTGTTTGAATGAGTTCAATTTGAATTATTTAGATCAAGTAAAAAGGGGAAAGGTTTTGGGTCGGGGAAAAACAAAGTTGAACGAATAGTCGGAAAGCTCAATCTGTCAAATTTAGAGGTAAGTTTTTAAGCAATCATATTGCATATAATTTATCTAAATTGATGTATATAATTTTAATGGAAATATATGTACCATTATGTTGATAAGTTGAATGTGAATAAGTAGCAAGCTTGAGATATACACTAAATGTACAAATTTGTGACACCGAACACTAAGTGTGCGAAATTGGTTGTTATGCACTAAGTGTGCGAATTAAATGTCCGAGTACTATGTGTGCGAAATCGGCTAAAGAGCACTAAGTGTGCGATCAATTGTAATCTCAAAGATTGAATTCAATAAGTTGATACTACGAGATCTTATCATTCGAAATCTAGTTTATATGTTAAAGTGTGGCTTAGATGGATCGTTATTTTAAAGGTATAATTTAATATGATTAAGTTTAGTTCAATTGAGATATGATGTTGGAAAAATTCGTATAAAGATTATGAAGTATATAAAAGTTTCGATATATGAATTGGTTGCGAAACAGCTTTATAAATATGATATTCAGGCTTTGAACCTAGCAGGCTTTGTGCCAGTGAAAGTATTCGGGCTTTAAGCCTAGCAGGCTTTGTGCCGGTGGATAATATCCGGCTTTAAGCCTAGCAAGCTTTGTGCCAGTGAAGGTATTCGGGCTTTAAGCCTAGCGGAGCTTTGTCTTGGTGGATAATATCGGGCTTTAAGCCTAGCGGGCTTTTTGTGCGATGAAAGATATCGGGCTTTATGCCTAGCAGGCTTTATGCCGGTGAATTATTATAAGTATATGCTTAAATAGGTTTTTGATGATGTGGAACTTAAATTCGGTAAATGAGTTCGATGTTCAGGTATGTGTAAGTCTATTGGTTATTGGAGATAAGGTAAATTAGTAAATTGATATTTGTTACTAGTTATATGTGATACAATTGGAGAATGTATGTGAATTATATGGATTGAAAGGTAAGAAAGAAAATTTAGTAGTTAATATGTATATACTTGAACAAATGTATATGTATTGGTCTTGAGATGAGAAAGTGATTTATAGATCGATGTGAAATCTATTATTGAATGTGTGAGTGTGTGGCCTTAAGGCTACGAAAGGTGAAAGTTTATGAGTGATGATAAATTATGAGTAAGTGAATTAGATATAAATTATGAGATGGAATATATGCATGATTACGATATCCCATGAATGAATTGGTGACTGACTGTGCATTTAAGTTAAATGATTCAGGTACGTATGAGGTTTAATTGTTAAATGAAAAATAAGGTAAGTGAAGTTACTTAACGAGGAACATGGATTATATGAGAAAAGTGATTGTATATGTGTACGTGATTAACTAAATTTGGCCTTTTTGAATTGAATTATTTATGTTTCTATGGTGAATTATTTGCTTATGGCTTACTAAGCTTTCAAAGCTTACTTTGTGTAATTTTCCTATGTTTATAGAGTTTCGAAGACTTGCTCGGTTGGAAGTCGAAGGAGATCTCATCACACTATCCAATTTTTGTTTCGGTAAATAAATGCTTGGAGATTTAGTTACGTGGCATGTATGGTCTAGTTTTGATTGTAACATCCTGGTTTAGGGGCTATGCAGGTTAGGTGTAATTCAGGTGTTGGTGGGTTTGTAGGTGTGTTTGGAGGTGTTTTAGAGGCTTTAAGAATGCTTGGATGAAAGGGGAAGGCTTGGGGAATTTTGGATTTTTGGTGTAAAAGAGGGAAGTAGGGCGGGAAGGCTTTAAAATAAAATTTGGGAGTTTAGGACACATGAAAGGATTTGGCAAAGTGGCTCCATGCGCGCCTAAAGTAAATTGGAAGTAGCGCTAAGGAGGGCACTGGTTCGAGTCCAGCGGAAACAAGGGTGTTTTTTTTTTTTGGTTTTGGGCGTTAGGCCTAGGAAGGCCTTATAATTAAATTTGGGGGCCTTATGGACATGGAAGGCGGGTTGGCGAGTGGCACTCATGCGCCACTTAGGCGTTGGAGGAAGGAGGTCGCGGTTTGAGGCGGGGAAGCATTTGGCGTTTTATTTTTGTTGTGCGGTAATGGGCTGGCGTAGGAAGGGTTTATAATAAAATATTGGGCCTTTATGACATGAAAGACAATGTGGCCGAGTGGCCTGGGCGTTGGGGGTAGAGGCTTGCAGCAGCTTGGTCCCAGGTTCGAACCTGGAGAGGGGCTTTTGGAGTTTTATTTTTTTTGTTCTTCTTGCTGATGATTTGCATGAAGGTGGACGGCACATGGGAGAGCCAAGGTGGGTTGATTCTTCTTGAATTCAGCTGGAGTGATAAGGGTGGGTTTTATCTTTTTTATTTATTATAGATAATAGGATAAATGTAGGAGTATTTTAATAGGATTAGATTAGTGGTTAGTTTTTTTATTCGGCTGGGGGGGTAGCTTTGTTAGTTTAGATAATTATAGAATTATTTTAATTAGTTTATGATTAGTAAATTGAGATAATGGCTGCTGGTGGATTAATATTTTTTTTTAGGATTAAGTGATAGAATAGAATTAATAGGAAGTTGGCTAATTCAAATCAATTTGAATTAGTGGCAGCCGATTGGGAGTCCTCAAGGGGGGGAAGCTTGTGCCGAATGTGCTATTTAATGGACAGCTTCCTCCTTGATTTCCTTTTGAACCTTTAGCCGAATTTTAGTCTCTTCTAAACCTTCATTTTTCTTTTCTTCTCATACTCTATTTTCACCAAAACCGTCCCTCCTTCTCAAATATTATGGTGGCCGAACATTCCAACTCCATTTAGGAGTCATTGCCGAAACATTTAGCCTCTCGTTCCTCTGCCTTGTTTACAAGTCCCCTGAGCCGAACCTATTCCTTGTGGTGGCCGATTATTGGTTGGGCAAAGGTTGGAGCGTTGGGTCGTTGAGAAAGGTAAGGATTTATGTTATTAACCTCTCTCTTTTATATGGTGGTTAATCAAAAGGTGGTCTTAGTGTGGGTTGGCCGAATGCTCTATAGGCTATAAGTGATGTGTTTTGCTTGTTTGTAGCCAACGCCAAGGAGCCTAAAGGAGAGTCTCGAATTGTTGGACTCATCAAGGTAAGGGTGGTAAGGTATTCGGCCAAAGGGCCTTTTTCATGAATTTTGGTTATAGCCGATTTTAATAGTGATATAGCGAGGATTTTCGTGCAATTTCTTAAGACCGTTGGAGTTCGGGATCCAAGTTTATCTTTCGGTAAGGATGTTAGTAAGCGGTTTAGATTCGTATTAGTAGAATATGACTTTGTTGATTAATCGTGTGGATCTGATTAAGCTTTTGATGGAGACCAATACCACCAAGGAGGGCAAGAGAAAGCCCTATTCAAAGTTTAAGAAAAGAGCCGCCTCGGCGATGCGGGATTGGCCACCGGGGTGTGGTCGTGGCAACAGTAAAAACGATAGGCGGATAGTCGTAGTCTCGCTAAGCGATAGCATCGAAATCGAGGGCCTAGAACTTCGGTGATAAGGTGTGTAACTAACCCACTTGTTTCCGGGTTTTATGTGTTATATGTTTTACTAACAAGTGCGATAGAATAAGTGTGCCATGTATACCCTAAAGGTTATAGCGATGATCAGGTTAGTATCGGACCTGTTGCAATGTGATTATTTGTTTGTATATGAGTATGTTTATGAATATTAATAAGCATGTGCATGCATTATCATGATTATATTTTATGTGGCATGTGCATGGATGGGTTATGAAAAGAAGGTACGGGTGTACTTCGAGTACGTGGTTGATGTCAGCTTTGTGCTACATCGTGGATTGGCGCTGACTGAGGTCGCGTTATGGATCTTTGCGATTTAGTTCGCGTGGTTACCTTGATTGATATCGGCTTGATGCCATATCGTGGCTTGATGGATTGCTATGTGCTCCATCGTGGATGGCATTGGTTGCCTTTTTGGAGGGAAAAGGAGAGGGTGACTCAATAGTTCCCTGGTGTGTGGTAGGCTGGATCAGGGGGTGTGTAGCGGATGGATCCTAGGTTTGGGTTGGGTATCATGTTGCATTATTTTTGTAATAATACGGAAATGGGCCAAGCCCAATATGACATGTGGATATGTAATATCCCGGGTTAGGGGCTATTTTGTCGTTGCATGTTATTGCCTGTATGTGGTGTGCTGTGTTGCTATTTGTATGTTTTAGGGGTTTAATTATAGCTTAGGTGTATGCCTGAGTAAATAAGAAAATTTTAGTTTTTGGGTGTTAAGTGAAGGGAGCTGAGGAAGCTGGGGTTTAAGAAAATAAATTGTGGGTTCATAGCACAAGAGAAGTGCTGGCAAAGTGGCTGAGCAAGGTGCCACTAGGAGTTGAAGGTGGCGTCTTTTGCTAGGGAGGGGATGTCCTGAGTTCGAGCTGCGAAACCCCATTTTGGTTGCTTTTGGGACGGCATGGAGAAGAGCGGAAGGCAAGTGAAACTCTAACTTGGACTTAGTCAAGTGATGGGTTGGTAGGTGGAGAGTGAAAGTAGGAGGGAGAATTGTTCAAACTATTTTGAACTTGTGGCTTAGAGTGATGGGGGGGATCATGGCCGAAATTTTTGGAGAGTTTGGGGGGAGGAAGTGACGGCTTGGGATGGGGTTGTGTGTGCCGAAATTCATTTTGGAATTTTGGTACACTTTCGGTCACATTTTGTTAGCTAGAAATTCAACAAAGTTCTCATTCTTGCTTCTTGCCAAATTTTGCTTTGCTTCCTTTGTTTGGTGTGACCGAATGCTCTCTCCCTATACCTTCTTCTTCTTTTTTCCATTTGTTGAGCCGAAACTTGACCTCTAAAACATTTTCTCCATCTTCTTTATTGCTCAAAACCGAAAGTGCAACCTCTATCCATCGTTGGTTTCTTTCTTCTTTTCCTCTCTCAAACCCCATTGCCAGTAACCTCATTTCTCTTCACTAGACTCTCTTTTCTTCTCATACAAAGCCGAAAGTAGAGGTGTTAAACACTTAAGCCGAACCCTTCTCATCTGTTGACCGATTCCTTCTCATCTTTTAGACCATATTTCCTCTGTTGTACTTCTGAGTTCTAAGCCGAATACCTCCCTTCCCTTGGTGTTTTGTTGGCGAATCTTTTCTCCTTTTTGATCAAAGTGCTGACCGAACTCATCCCTTCTCTCGGTGGTTGTAGTGACCGAATATCGATTGGGGTATTGGAGGCCTTGTTTCAATCGGTTGGAATTTGGGTAAGTGGTTGGCCGAATGGCCATCCCTTTTTCTCTCTAGTGCTATATGACGATTTTGGTTGATGAAAGGAAATAACCTCTTATTTTGGGACTTAATGCTTGATAGGGCATTCGGGATTCAAGGAGTCAACAAAGCCTTCTCTCAAGGACTCGATCGATTGGTAGGTAGTGATTGTGGTGAGTGATTGGTATTGGCATTGGTCGTCCAATCTTTTGATTTTGAGTTGGTCTAAGTTATTAAGGTTTAATTGTTCCTTTTCAAAGTGTAGCCAATTGTTGGAAGGAAAGCCTTGGTGGTTCGGGTTTGATAAAGAATCAAACCAATAGCAAGGTAAGGGTTCGATATTAAACCATTGGTTGATTGGTGTTGGCCGAATGTCTTAGTGCCTAACCCCTAATGTTTGGCCGATTGTAGGAGTCAATACTCGAGGGGCTTAGCTTTCGTTCTCGTTGGGATTTCTAGGCTCGTAGTTATCAGGTGTGTAAACTAACACACTAATACTTGGTAATGTTGTTAATTAAACCTGTTTGCCTGTTAAAAACTATAACAGTATGATGGATGATGGGATACCCAAATGGGGTATATGTACGGATCCGGGTAAGTCTATTTTATTACCAGTACTATTATGGATACTTTGGGTATGATGATCTATGCTATATATGTATATGCTATGAGATGCTATGTTGGGCATGGTTGCATGAGTTACATGAATTGCACATTGCACATGAGTCAGTATGTCATGTATGGGTGACATGAGAGGAGGGAGCGGTGATATTTGTGCCGACGAGCACCAAAGGCTTTGGTAGCACAACTTTGTGACTTTGGGTCACCAGAGGTTTGGCACCTCCAGAGGTTTGGTACCTCAAATGTCTCGTCCCAGTGGCTCAGTACCCACAGATGGGTTGGCCCCACGATGATTATACGGGATTGACGCCAGGTGTTTTGTAACACACGATGGGTTGGCCCCATCACCGATTTGTGACTACGGTCACGAGTGCTTTGGCAGCACATTGTGTCTTTGGGACACCGTGGTTTGGCACCTCATTGCGACTTGTCCCCGTGGTTTGACCACCGTGGGTTGGCCCCACTTGAGATATGGGATTGTCTGCTAGTGTTTTGGTAACACACGATGGGTTGGCCCCATCATCGTTGGATTTGTGACTTCGGTCACCGTGCTTTGGTAGCACAATTGTGTCTTTGGGACACCAAAGGGTTTGGGGACCACATTGACGGATATTATGTCTTTGGGACATCGTTGTTTTGGTAACACATCGTGGATCAGATGTCACCAAAGTGGTTTGGTACCACACGGGGTAGAAAAGGTGTATGGATGGTTAGGATCGGGTTGCATTAATTATGTTGCTATGTATGATGTGTGTTAGCATGTTGTTTTATCGGGAGCGGGGTTTACACATCGAGTCACTCGACTCACCCTCTCCTTTGACATTTCGTGTGACTCGTAGACGCGGACTTGGAGCCGGATGGACTCGGGTGCACATGCCATGCTCTAATAAAAGCTTTGCTCGATTTATTGCATTTGGGTACTTTAGTTTATTTATTTTTATTTGGGTTTATCTTGGATTTGTAAAAGCCTTTTTAAGATGTGCTTTATCTTCGCTTTATGTTTTACATTGGATTTTAATATCTTTAACGAAATAACTCGGTATGAACTTTAGTAAAATTTGGAAAGACGACGTTTTCAAACCAACCAAGCGATATGTTTTTGAACTATACCATCGGGTATCACACCGTTTTCATAATTGAATGAAAAACAATCGGATTCAAACTTGAAACCAAAAATTTTTCTAAGACTTAATGTTCTAGTAACAATATTCAACAACCCGCTTTCAAAAAGAAACAAAGTTTTATCAAGTCTATTTAGTACAAATTCAAATTTTCAAAATACGTTTTCCTCGTAACATACCGTTATTCTCGGTGTGGTGTTTGGACCGGGTTTGGGGTGTTACAATTGTGGTATCAGAGCTAAGTTCAAAAGCTCGGCTGTGGGCTTGAGGCCCAAATTGTTTTCAAAAGTTTGTTTTAAGTGTTTTGGGATTGGATACATGGTTTACAAGGCATGGCACCGAGTCTCCGGCACCAGTTCGCCCAGGTAAGTAACTCTAAACTCTTCTGTGAATTATTATTTGTAGAAGGGTAGGTGATATGGTACGTAGATAGATTTATAGGACTTAAACTCTAGGATTAGATCACTCAAACACTTGAACTGAAGCATAAGACTTAAAGCACTAAACCAATCTGTGACTCAGCCACGGGGCTAGGGTGTGGTAACTCCTGTATGCATGTCTAGGAGAGGAACCGGAAGAGCTTGGTATTTAAGCGGTCCTCGTGACTCACCTCCTCTTCTTGCAGTATCCCACACAGTGCGTGAGCTCGAGTTCACCCTGACCAAGAAGGCTCGGTCATAGACTTAACCTAACGACTAAAACCCGAAAAGGGAATTAGCCATGTTTTCGAAAATTCAACAACAACCCTAATGTTTTCACACTTTTCACAACCAACTCTTTCAAAACCGAAAATGTCACATTTACAACCATTTTCTTGAAAAACCTGATTTATGGGAAAATTACAAAAATGCCCTTAGGGGTAAATTTACTAAAAAGTCCTCGGTTTATAAAATAGCAACTCAATGTTTTTGCCCAAAATTTCAATGATGTTACGAAATTCAAACATTCTGTTTTACAAAATATCAATCGAAAATTTTGATTTTGAAAATTTACGAAAACGCCCTCAGTTTGTGAAAATTACTAAAATACCCCTGGTTTCCAAAACGAAGTATTTTTCAAAATTTTCAAAGAACACTCTCAAATTTTTGGAATTTCAAATTGACCGGTTTTACGAAAGTTTAAAATATCTTTTCTTACGAAAATACCCTGTAGGGAAAATGACGAAAATACCCTTGGGCTAGAAATGGGCAGCAATGTCCGAAGAGTGAATAGGTATGGAAAGGTTTAAGGAATGGATGTACAACCTCTTTTGGGTGAATAGGATAGAAGATTGAAACCTTGGTTGCTCGAAAGAACCCCTGAATAAACTCTATCCATAAAATTTCTTTGCGGTTAAGAAAGTGGAACGATACTAATGCATAAAAATCTTTTTAATCAGATACGTAGGAAGATTAGACATGAGCACTCGAGGCGGACGTGGTCGTAATACTCGTGGTAGAGGTAGGGGTAGAATGACGGTTTCTGAGCCCGTAGGATCTGGGCAGGGTTCAGAAAATGAGATGCCGGTTCCGCCACCAGCTGGAGGTGGTGAGTTCCAAGATCAGACTGGAGACGATGCAGTGTCACAGGCGATGCTGCGGGTGTTAGAAAGGGTAGCTGGTGTAAGTGGTGGTGCAGGAGTTAGGAAATCTGTTCCTGAGAGACTCCGGGCTAACGGGGCCGAGTTCTTCCGAGGTGTATCGGGTGTTGCTCCTAGCACTGCTGAATATTGGCTAGAGGCAACTGAGCGGATCATGGACGATCTGGACTTGACGACTGAGGAGAAACTTAAGGGGATTGTATCGCTTCTCCGGGATGAGTCATACCAGTGGTGGCTCACGGTTCGGGACAGTGTGGCAGCTGAGGATCTGACATGGGATTATTTCAGAGCTGCTTATCAAAAGAAATACATCGGGACTAGTTACATCGACTCTCGTGAAAAGGCATTTCGAGGCTTGTTCAGGGGAGTAAATCATGGTCTTGAGTACGAGGCTGAGTTCCTGAAGCTGAGTAGGTATGCCAGGGGCATTGTAGCCACTGAGCATGAGAGGTGTGTTCGTTTCGAGGATGGTCTGCGAGACGAGTTGAGGCTGCTGATTGCTCCACAGCAGGAGCGCGAGTTTGCTGTCTTAGTCGAGAAGGCTAAGGTAGCCGAAGGTGTTAAGGAGTCGATAAAGATGAGCATGGACAGGAGTAGGCTTAAGAGGAGCTTTGGGTCTCCGGATCGTCCGCAATCCGCAGAGAAGAGGCTAGGCCGAGTGGGCGCGAGTCGATCACTAGGTTTGTTGTCGCGAGGCGAGGACCACCGCAGCGATAATCAGTGTGGGAAAACTCATTGGGGTGGTTGTTGGACTGGTGGAAAGGGTTGCTTCGAGTGTGGTTCTCTGGATCATCGCATTAGGGACTGTCCGCGTAGGATGGCCAGGATTCGATCCGAGTCGTACGTAATCGCTCAGAGGTAATGGACCGCCACCACGAGAGGGGCCGTGGTAATGGCGAGGTGGTAATGGATTTGGTCGAGGTCGTGGAGCACCGGCGAGAGGTGCGGGTAGTTCGAGGCACGACGACACCTGTTTGGTGTATGCAATGAGGCGCCGAGAGGAGGCGACGCGGGGACGTAATCACCGAGACGCGTTTTTGATTTTTGGTTCTCCTATATCGCTTTAATTGATTTGGGTTCCACGCATTCGTATGTTGCTAGTAGTATAGTTGAGACCTTGGACTTAGATTCTGAAACTGCTCCTAGACAGATGACCGCATTTAGCCCTCTAGGTCACTCTGTAGTGGTAGATAAATTGTATAAGGATGTACCCCTAGAACTCCAAGGGGTAGTTTTTGCCGCTGATCCGATGGAACCGCCGTTTGAGGAGTTCGATCCGATTCTTGAAATGACCGGCCGGTGAAGTACCAGGCCAAGGTGGATTGCGCGCTAAGCGCGCATGGTCCTATCGACGGATAAGGGAGATGAAGTGATTATGATAGGTAATAGGAGAGATTACTTATCCAATGTGGTGTCGGCATTAAAAGTCAGTAAAGATGGTCGGGAAAGGTCGCGGCGTTTATGTGTTCATGTGTATGCCTTGGAGGCTAAAGAGTCCACCGTTGAGAAGGTTCGTCTCGTTAAGGAATTTGTTGATGTGTTTCAGAGGAGCTTCCGGTTTGCCACCGGATCGCGAGGTAGAGTTTGGGATAGATCTGCTACCGGGGATCGCGCGCGGTGTCTATTGCTCCATATAGGATGGCACCAAAGGAATTGGTGGAGCTTAAGGCTCGATTCGGGAGCTATTGGATCGAGGCTTCATTAGGCCAAGTGTTTACGCCGTGGGAGCGCGCGGTATTATTCGTCCAAGAAGAAGGACGGCTCGATGCGGATGTGTATAGACTACCGCCAACCGAATAAGTCGACGATTAAAAACAAGTATCCGCTACCACGGATAGATGACTTGTTTGATCACCGAAAGGTGCATCGGTGTTTTCAAGATCGATTTGAGGTCCGGGTACCATCGGTTGAAAGTTAAGGAAGCGGATATCCATAAGACAAACGTTTGGACTCGATGCGGGCACTACGAATTCTCGTAATGCCGTTTGGGTTGACTAACGCTCGGCAGCTTTTATGGATATGATGAATAGGTGTGTTTCAAAGATGATCTGGATCGGTTCGTCGTGGTTTTTATTGACGATATCTTGGTATATTCAAGGTCGGAAGAAGAGCATGATGCACACTTAAGAGTGGTGTTGCAAATTTTGAGGAGAAAGCAACTCTATGCTAAGTTCGGTAAGTGTCGAGTTACGCTTAATGAAGTGACGTTTTTGGGTCATGTAGTATCACCGAGGGATTAGAGTAGATCCTCGAAAGGTTGAGGCGGTTTTGGATTGGAAGCCTCCTAAGTCAGTCGCTGAGATTCGGAGTTTCCTGGGTTTGGCAGGATACTATCGAAGGTTTGTTGAGGGTTTCTCATTAATTGCGGCACCGGATGACTAAGTCATTAAGAAGGGAGTTCCGCTCGTTTGGGTGAGAAAAAGCAGGAGAGTTTTGATAAGTTGAAGAAGATCTTGACTGAGGCTCCTGTGTTAATTCAACCTGAGGCGGGTAAGGAATTCACCGTGTACTGCGACGCATCACATACGGGATTGGGTTGTGTGCTGATGCAGGAAGGTAAGGTTGTGGCTTACGCTTCTCGGCAGCTGAGGCCACACGAGATCAACTATCCGACGCACGATTTAGAGCTAGCAGCTGTAGTCTTTGCTCTAAAAATCTGGAGGCACTACTTGTACGGGGAGAAGTCAATCGTCTACACAGATCATAAGAGTCTGAAATATCTATTGACTCAGAAGGATCTGAATTTGAGGCAGCGTAGATGGGTTGAATTGCTCAAGGACTACGACTGTTCGATCGAGTATCATCCGGGCAAGGCTAACGTGGTGGCAGATGCGTTGAGCCGTAGGGTTGTTTCAGACTTAAGAGCTTTGTTTGCCCATTTAAGTTTGTATGACGACGGGAGTATTCTGGCAGAGCTGCAGGTTAAGCCTACTTGGGTTGAGCAGATCAAAGAGAAACAGTTGGAGGATGAGGTTCTGAGTGCGCGAAGGTTACAAGTGCAGAATGGTGGTTTGGAGGGTTACAGCTTGTCTAGTGATGAGGTCCTGTGTTTTCAAGGTAAGGCCTGTATGCCTAAAGATGTTGAGCTGAGGCAGAAGATTCTTCAGGACGCACATAGCAGTCCTTATGCTATGCATCCTGGAGGTAGCAAAATGTATAGGGATCTTAGAGAGCGCTTTTGGTGGCTCTGCTTGAAGAAAGAGGTGACAGAGTTTGTTGGGAAATGTCCGACTTGTCGTGGTCAAGGCCGAACATCGATTGCCGTCGGGTTTGCTTTCACTGTGAAGATTCCTCGATGGAAATGGGAAAGGATAACTATGGATTTCGTCGGTGGTTTACCAGCTACGCCAAGCAAGAAGGATTCGATTTGGGTTATTGTGGACCGTCTGACTAAGTCAGCCCATTTCATTCCGGTGAGAGTGGACTATTCACTTCAAAGATTGGCGAAGCTTTATGTGTCAGAGATAGTGAGGCTACACGGCGTTCCAGTTTCGATAATCTCAGATAGGGATCCGAGGTTTACATCGAGGTTCTGGAGAGCGTTGCATCAGGCTCTGGGTACTCGTTTGGATTTCAAAGACTTTTCACCCGCGATCGGACGGTCAATCAGAAAGGGTTATTCAGATCTTAGAAGACATGCTGAGAGGTTGTGTCTTGGATTTCAGAGGTAGTTGGGAGGAGTTTCTACCGTTAGCTGAGTTTGCCTACAACAACAGTTACCAAGCGAGCATTAAGATGGCCCCGTATGAGGCGCTGTATGGTAGGAAGTGTCGCTCACCTACTTGTTGGACAGAGTTAGGTGAACGTCAGTTGTTGGGACCCGAGTTGGTTCTTGAGACGTAAGACAAGGTTAGGTTGATTCACCTCGTTTGAAGGAAGCTTCGGACCGGCAAAAGTCTTATGCCGATCTTAAGCGAAGAGATATAGAGTTCGCTGTGGGAGATCGGGTTTTCTTAAAGGTCTCGCCTTGGAAGAAGGTGCTGAGGTTTGGCAGAAAAGGCAAGCTTAGTCCGAGATTCATTGGGCCGTATAAGGTATTGAGACGAGTTGGACCAGTGGCATATCAGCTTGAGTTGCCAGCAGAGCTTAGCCAGATTCACGATGTTTTTCACGTTTCGATGCTTCGAAGGTATCGTTCAGATCCATCACATGTAGTAGCAGTGGAGGAGATCGAGGTAAATCCGGATTTGACTATGGAAGAGGAACCTGTGCAGATTCTTGATCGGGATGTGAAGATTCTGCGTAGAAAGTCCGTGCCTTTGGTTAAGGTTCTTTGGCGGAATCATGGCGTGGAGGAAGCCACGTGGGAACCCGAGGATGCGATGAGACAGCAATACCCGCAACTCTTTTGACCAGGTAATTTCGAGGCCGAAATTATTCTTAAGGGGGGTAGAGCTGTAATATCCCGGGTTAGGGGCTATTTTGTCGTTGCATGTTATTGCCTGTATGTGGTGTGCTGTGTTGCTATTTGTATGTTTTAGGGGTTTAATTATAGCTTAGGTGTATGCCTGAGTAAATAAGAAAATTTTAGTTTTTGGGTGTTAAGTGAAGGGAGCTGAGGAAGCTGGGGTTTAAGAAAATAAATTGTGGGTTCATAGCACAAGAGAAGTGCTGGCAAAGTGGCTGAGCAAGGTGCCACTAGGAGTTGAAGGTGGCGTCTTTTGCTAGGGAGGGGATGTCCTGAGTTCGAGCTGCGAAACCCCCATTTTGGTTGCTTTTTGGGACGGCATGGAGAAGAGGCAGAAGGCAAGTGAAACTCTAACTTGGACTTAGTCAAGTGATGGGTTGGTAGGTGGAGAGTAAAAGTAGGAGGGAGAATTGTTCAAACTATTTTGAACTTGTGGCTTAGAGTGATGGGGGGGATCATGGCCGAAATTTTTGGAGAGTTTGGGGGGAGGAAGTGACGGCTTGGGATGGGGTTGTGTGTGCCGAAATTCATTTTGGAATTTTGGTACACTTTCGGTCACATTTTGTTAGCCGAAATTCAACAAAGTTCTCATTCTTGCTTCTTGCCAAATTTTGCTTTGCTTCCTTTGTTTGGTGTGACCGAATGCTCTCTCCCCTATACCTTCTTCTTCTTTTCCATTTTGTTGAGCCGAAACTTGACCTCTAAAACATTTTCTCCATCTTCTTTATTGCTCAAAACCGAAAGTGCAACCTCTATCCATCGTTGGTTTCTTTCTTCTTTTCCCTCTCAAACCCCATTGCCGTAACCTCATTTCTCTTCAGCTAGACTCTCTTTTCTTCTCATACAAAGCCGAAAGTAGAGGTGTTAAACACTTAAGCCGAACCCTTCTCATCTGTTGACCGATTCCTTCTCATCTTTTAGACCATATTTCCTCTGTTGTACTTCTGAGTTCTAAGCCGAATACCTCCCTTCCCTTGGTGTTTTGTTGGCCGAATCTTTTCTCCTTTTTGATCAAAGTGCTGACCGAACTCATCCCTTCTCTCAGTGGTTGTAGTGACCGAATATCAGTGGGGTATTGGAGGCCTTGTTTCAATCGGTTGGAATTTGGGTAAGTGGTTGGCCGAATGGCCATCCCTTTTTCTCTCTAGTGCTATGACGATTTTGGTTGATGAAAGGAAATAACCTCTTATTTTGGGACTTAATGCTTGATAGGGCATTCGGGATTCAAGGAGTCAACAAAGCCTTCTCTCAAGGACTCGATCGATTGGTAGGTAGTGATTGTGGTGAGTGATTGGTATTGGCATTGGTCGTCCAATCTTTTGATTTTGAGTTGGTCTAAGTTATTAAGGTTTAATTGTTCCTTTTCAAAGTGTAGCCAATTGTTGGAAGGAAAGCCTTGGTGGTTCGGGTTTGATAAAGAATCAAACCAATAGCAAGGTAAGGGTTCGATATTAAACCATTGGTTGATTGGTGTTGGCCGAATGTCTTAGTGCCTAACCCCAATGTTTGGCCGATTGTAGGAGTCAATACTCGAGGGCTTAGCTTTCGTTCGTTGGGATTTCTAGGCTCGTAGTTATCAGTGTGTAAACTAACACACTAATACTTGGTAATGTTGTTAATTAAACTCGCTTGCCTGCATTAAAAACTATAACATATGATGGATGATGGGATACCCAAATGGGGTATATGTACGGATCCGGTAAGTCTATTTTATTACCAAAAGTACTATTATGGATACTTTGGGTATGATGATCTATGCTATATATGTATATGCTATGAGATGCTATGTTAGGCATGGTTGCATGAGTTACATGAATTGCACATTGCACATGAGTCATGATGTCATGTATGGGTGACATGAGAGAGGAGGAGAGCGATGATATTTGTCTTGACGAGCACCAGTGCTTTAGTAGCACAACTTTGTGACTTTGGGTCACGGAGGTTTGGCACCTCCAGAGGTTTGGTACCTCAGCGTCTCATCCCGTGGCTCGCATTACCACGATGGGTTGGCCCCACAGATGATTATACGGGATTGACGCCGATGTTTTGGTAACACACGATGGGTTGGCCCCATCACCGGATTTGTGACTACGGTCACGATGCTGCTTTGGTAGCACATTGTGTCTTTGGGACACCAGAGGTTTGGCACCTTATTGCGACTTGTCCCTGTGGTTTGACCACCGTGGGTTGGCCCCACTTGAGATATGGGATTGTCTGCTAGTGTTTTGGTAACACACGATGGGTTGGCCCCATCATCGTTGGATTTGTGACTTCGGTCACCAGTGCTTTGGTAGCACAATTGGTGTCTTTGGGACACCAGTGGTTTGGGACCACATTGACGGATATTATGTCTTTGGGACATCAGTGTTTTGGTAACACATCGTGACTGTATGTCACCAATGGTTTGGTACCACACGGGGTAGAAAAGGTGTATGGATGGTTAGGATCGGGTTGCATTAATTATGTTGCTATGTATGATGTGTGTTAGCATGTTGTTTTATCGGGAGCGGGGTTTACACACTGAGTCACTCGACTCACCCTCTCCTTTGACATTTCAGGTGACTCGTAGACGCGGACTTGGGCCAGCCGGATGGACTCGGGTGCACATGCCATGCTCTAATAAAAGCTTTGCTCGATTTATTGCATTTGGGTACTTTAGTTTATTTATTTTTATTTGGGTTTATCTTGGATTTGTAAAAGCCTTTTTAAGATGTGCTTTATCTTTATTATGTTTTACATTGGATTTTAATATCTTTATGTTGAAAATAACTTTGGTATGAACTTTAGTAAAATTTGGAAAGACGACGTTTTCAAACCAACCAAGCGATATGTTTTTGAACTATACCATCGGGTATCACACCGTTTTCATAATTGAATGAAAAACAATCGGATTCAAACTTGAAACCAAAAATTTTTCTAAGACTTAATGTTCTAGTAACAATATTCAACAACCCGTTTTCAAAAAGAAACAAAGTTTTATCAAGTCTATTTAGTACAAATTCAAAATTTTCAAAATACGTTTTCCTCGTAACATACCGTTCGTCGTGGTGTTTGGACCGGGTTTGGGGTGTTACAGATAGGTATGTTTTGGGAACATACGTGGAAATGGGCCAAGCTCGGTTGATATGTGGTTTATTGAGAAATGGGCCTAGCCCAATATTTGAGTATGATTTGAATTTGAATGTGGCCAAGCCCAGTTGTAGTAATTGTTAAAATGAATATATATTACTTGTTGCATTTGATAATTGGGATATTATGTGGCTAATATGTGGGTGGATATCGGTGGCTAAATTACACACTGAGTCAGATGACTCACCCAACTTTTAAAACATCGCAGTGACATGATGATCGGACCGGGTTGGAGTGGATACAAAGGTGGCCATGCAGAGGCGTGATTTTCGTCATGAAATTGTTTTCTTATTTAATAGAATTTATCACTTTCGATTATTTTAAGTATTTGAATAAGTTTTATTGTAATAAGGCCCAATTAATTATTTGAGTATTTATATTATGTTAAATCAAAATGACGATTAAATTATTGTTTTGAAATCGAGTTTATTTTAAGCAACTATATCTTAAATCATATAATAAAGTTTTAATTCGGATATTTCATATCAAGTTTATATTATTTATTAAATTTTAAAAGGACATGATTTTCAGAGTTAACAAATTTTCACGTTTTAAACTAAAGTCAAAGATTTTCCACCGTCTTTCCGCAGTGACAGAACTGGATCCGGTCTAGACTCGTGGGCCGGGTTTGGGGATGTTACAGATTGGTATCAGAGCCCGGTTCAAAACTCGGCTTTGAGGGTTTTGGGCCCAAAAACGTTTTCAAAATGGGCTTTTCAAAAACATGGGCTTTTAAGAAATTTTTCGATATTACGGCATGGCACTGTACCTCCTACCCAGAGTCCACTGTAAGTACTTGGACTTGTGAAGTAATTTGTTATATGATCTGTTATGGGCTTAGTTGGGCTCGTAGATTAGTGAACTAGGATCTGTTGAACCCTAGGACTATTCTACTCAAACACATGCATAAAACTTAAAGCTACTAAACAAACCTACGACTAAGTCGCCGAGTTAGGGTGTGGTAACCCCTGTGCGCATGTCAAGGATTGGATCCGGAAGAGCTTGGTACTTAAGCAGTCCTCGTGACTCACCTCCTCTTCGCGGGATTCCTACCTGGTGCGTAGCTTCGGTTCGCCCTAACCAAGAGGACTCAGTCATAGGCTAAACAATAAATAAAACCCGAAAGGGATTGGCCTTGCTGTTTTAAAACCTTTAATTTTAAAAATTTTCAAACTTACCCTTTTATTTGTAAACCCTAAATATGATTTTGAAAAACGATTTCTCGATTTACAAAATTACCAAAATGCCCTAGCGGTAAAATTACAAAAATACCCCTGTGTTGTAAAATTACCACACTACCCTCAACTTTTGTTAAAATAATTTTTACTTTGTGAAATACCAAAATCTTTAGTTTTCAAAATATCGAGATACTCCGATTTGCGAAAATTTACAAAAAAAAAAAAATACCCTATGTTGAAAATTACTAAAATGCCCTCGACTTTTAAAATTTCTGGTTTAACCCCAAGTTTAATAAAATTTTCTTACTTTGCAAAAGTATCCAATTTTCTGTATTTCAAAATAATACTGTGACTTTGGAAATTTACTGAAATTACCCTCAGTTGACAAAAATTACCAAAAATACCCACGATTTTTAAAATCTCATTATATCTTCAATTTGCGAAATTTTAAAAAAATACTCTTCAATTTTGGGAATTTCAAAAGATCCTGACTTATTAAAGTTTTTGGAATCACTTTGGTTCATTACCAAATATACAGGTAGGAAAATGACGGAAATACCACAGGGGTAGAAACAGCGAAAAGGTCCGAATAGTGGATGTGTGTGGTGGATACCACTGAATGTGCCTTTCTTGAGGAAGGAATGTGTTTTGATGATGAATGAATGTGTGTGTGAATGTGAGTCTTGAACTAGAGTAGTAAACTTGAACTGAACTTTTGCGTGATCGAAAAGAATTACTTCTAAATACCCTTCCTTCATAAAATTTGCTCGTGGTTAAATAGTGGAACAAAATTTCTAATGCATAAAATTTCTTAAATCGAGTTAAGTCGCGACGATAGAGATGAGTTCTAGGGGCGCGCGGGTAGGATGGCGGCTTCGACTCGTGAGGTCGACCATGGGTCGAAATGAAGTCTGCCGCCATGATCGTGGCGCGGAAGATCAAGATCGAGCGGAGGGGACGATGCGATGTCACAAGCTATGTTACACGTGCTCCGGCAAGTGGCAAGAGCGGTATGGGAAACGGAGCTCGGAAGTCGGTGTCCGAGAGACTCGTGTCGAACGGGGCTGAGTTTTTTAGGAGTGTCCGGTGGCTCGAATGTAGCGAATATTGGCTAGAAGAAATCGAAAGAATTATGGACGACTTGGATTGTACCCCGGAGGAAAAGGCGAAAGGTCTTTGTTTATTACTTGGATCGAGGCTTATCGATGGTGGCTTACGGTTAGGCAAGGTGCACGGCAGATCGATTGGATTGGGATTACTTTAAGGCTAAGTTTGAAGGGAAGTATGTAGGAGCCGATTACTTAGATGCGCAAAGGAAAGCGTTTACGAATCTAGTACAAGGAATAAATCGGTAGCGGAGTATGAAGCGAAATTATGCGACTAAGTCGATGCCCAAAGGAATCGTGGCTACCGATTATGAAAGGAGTGTTCGATTCGAAGATGGGTGCGCGAGATGAGTTGCGGGAGTTGATCGCTCCGCAAAGAGAAAGGGACTTCGCCATTCTGGTAGAGAAAGCTCGGATCACTGAAGAGGTTAAAAAGACTATAAGAGAAAACTGAGAGAAGAATAGGAACGAGAATAAGAGAAATGTTGGACCGTCAGCATCGTTTGGAGATGCTCAGAAAAGACCAAGGATTGAGAATCCTGTGCGTGCACTTGCCCCAGTGGATCGAAATCGTTCTTGTGTTCGATGTGGAAGAACTCATTCAGGAGAGTGTTGGGGGAATAATAAAGAATGCTTTCGGTGCGGATCTAAGGCACATTTAGTTAAGAATTGTCCTCGAGCAACGAAGGGTCGTGGTTCTAGAAAAAGCCAACCAAGGATGTGATATCGGGTAAGCTCCTTTGTTTTGGAATACTCTTTAATTGTTTTCCTTGTTTGTAAGTTAATTCTTTCCTGTATGATTCGGATCTTGAGTGAGAATTTAGAGACTACGTTTGGGAAGTATGATGAATTGAAATCAGAGTCGCAATTGTGGAGCGTAGAGTAGGAGTTAGGATTGCATGGTAGTAAGTAAATTTCGAGGACGAAATTATTTTAAGGAGGGTAGAATTGTAACATCCTGGTTTAGGGGCTATGCAGGTTAGGTGTAATTCAGGTGTTGGTGGGTTTGTAGGTGTGTTTGGAGGTGTTTTAGAGGCTTTAAGAATGCTTGGATGAAAGGGGAAGGCTTCGGGAAATTTTGGATTTTTGGTGTAAAAGAGGGAAGTAGGGTAGGGAAGGCTTTAAAATAAAATTTGGGAGTTTAGGACACATGAAAGGATTTGGCAAAGTGGCTCCATCTGCATTGCCTAAAGAAATGGAAATAAGCGCTAAGAAGGGCACAGGTTCGAGTCCAGCGAAACAAGGGTGTTTTATTTTTGGGTTTTGGGCGTTAGGCCTAGGAAGGCCTTATAATTAAATTTGGGGGCCTTATGGACATGGAAGGCAGGTTGGCAGAGTGGCACTCATGCGCCACTTAGGCACTGGAGGGAAGGAGGTCGCGGTTTCGAGGGGCAGGAGAAGCATTTGGTGTTTTATTTTTGTTGTGCGGTAATGGGCTGGCGTAGGAAGGGTTTATAATAAAATATTGGGCCTTTATGACATGAAAGACAATGTGGCCGAGTGGCACAGGCGTTGGGGGTAGAGGCTTGCAAAGAGCTTGGTCCCGAGTTCGAACTGGAGAGGGGGCTTTTGGAGTTTTATTTTTTTGTTCTTCTTGTCGATGATTTGCATGAAGGTGGGCTGCACATGGGAGAGCCAAGGTGGGTTGATTCTTCTTGAATTCAGTTTGGAGTGATAAGGGTGGGTTTTATCTTTTTATTTATTATAGATAATAGGATAAATGTAGGAGTATTTTAATAGGATTAGATTAGTGGTTAGTTTTTTTATTCATTTGGGGGTAGCTTTGTTAGTTTAGATAATTATAGAATTATTTTAATTAGTTTATGATTAGTAAATTGAGATAATGGTCACTGGTGGATTAATATTTTTTTAGGATTAAGTGATAGAATAGAATTAATAGGAAGTTGGCTAATTCAAATCAATTTGAATTAGTGGCAGCCGATTGGGAGTCCTCAAGGGGGGGAAGCTTGTGCCGAATGTGCTATTTAATGGACAGACTTCCTCCTTGATTTCCTTTTGAACCTTTAGCCGAATTTTAGTCTCTTCTAAACCTTCATTTTTCTTTTCTTCTCATACTCTATTTTCACCAAAACCGTCCCTCCTTCTCAAATATTATGGTGGCCGAACATTCCAACTCCATTTAGGAGTCATTGCCAAAACATTTAGCCTCTCGTTCCTCCGCCTTATTTACAAGTCCACGAGCCAAACCTATTCCTTGTGGTGGCCGATTATTGGTTGGGCAAAGGTTGGAGCGTTGGGTCATTGAGAAAGGTAAGGATTTATGTTATTAACCTCTCTCTTTATATGGTGGTTAATCAAAAGGTGGTCTTAGTGTGGGTTGGCCGAATGCTCTATAGGCTATAAGTGATGTGTTTTGCTTGTTTGTAGCCAACGCCAAGGAGCCTAAAGGAGAGTCTCGAATTGTTGGACTCATCAAGGTAAGGGTGGTAAGGTATTCGGCCAAAAGGGCCTTTTTCATGAATTTTGGTTATAGCCGATTTTAATAGTGATATAGCAGGGATTTTCAGGCAATTTCTTAAGATCGTTGGAGTTCTGGGATCCAAGTTTATCTTTCGGTAAGGATGTTAGTAAGCGGTTTAGATTCGTATTAGTAGAATATGACTTTGTTGATTAATCGTGTGGATCTGATTAAGCTTTTTGATGAAGACCAATACCAATCAAGGAGGGCAAGAGAAAGCCCCTATTCCGAAGTTTAAGAAAAGAGCCGTCTCGGCAGTGCGGGATTGGCCACCGGGGTGTGGTCGTGCAACAAAAAACGATAGGCAGATAGCTGTAGTCTCGCTAAGCGATAGCGTCGAAATCGAGGGCCTAGAACTTCAGGTGATAAGGTGTGTAACTAACCCACTGTTTCCGGGTTTTATGTGTTATATGTTTTACTAAAAAGTGCAGTAATAAGTGTGCCATGTATACCCTAAAGGTTATAGCGATGATCAGGTTAGTATCGGACCTGTTGCAATGTGATTATTTGTTTGTATATGAGTATGTTTATGAATATTAATAAGCATGTGCATGCATTATCATGATTATATTTTATGTGGCATGTGCATGGGTGGGTTATGAAAAGAAGGTGCGGGTGTACTTCGAGTGCGTGGTTGATGTCGACTTTGTGCTACATCGTGGATTGGCGCGCGATCGAGGTCGCGTTGTGGATCTTTGCGATTTAGTTCGCGTGGTTACCTTGATTGATATCGGCTTGATGCCATATCGTGGCTTGATGGATTGCTATGTGCTCCATCGTGGATGGCATTGGTTGCGTTTTTGGAGGAAAAGGAGGGTGACTCAATAGTCCCCGGTGTGTGGTAAATTTGGATCGGGGGTGTGTAGCGGATGGACCCTAGGTTTGGGTTGGGTATCATGTTGCATTATTTTTGTAATAATACGGAAATGGGCCAAGCCCAATATGACATGTGGATAGGTATGTTTTGGGAACATACGTGGAAATGGGCCAAGCTCAGGTTGATATGTGGTTTATTGAGAAATGGGCCTAGCCAGATATTTGAGTATGATTTGAATGTGGGCCAAGCCAGTTGTGGTAATTGTTAAAATGAATATATATTACTTGTTGCATTTGATAATTGGGATATTATGTGGCTAATATGTGGGTGGATATCGGTGGCTAAATTACACACCGAGTCAGTATGACTCACCCAACTTTTTAAAACATCGCAGTGACATGATGATCGGACCGGGTTGGAGTGGATACAAAGGTGGCCATGCAGAGCAGATTTTCGTCTGAGAAATTGTTTTCTTATTTAATAGAATTTATCACTTTCAGATACTTTAAGTATTTGAATAAGTTTTATTGTAATAAGGCCCAATTAATTATTTGAGTATTTATATTATGTTAAATCAAAATGACGATTAAATTATTGTTTTGAAATCGCTTTATTTTAAACAACTATATCTTAAATCATATAATAAAGTTTTAATTCGGATATTTCATATCAAGTTTATATTATTTATTAAATTTTAAAAGGACATGATTTTCAGAGTTAACAAATTTTCACATTTTAAACTAAAGTCAAAGATTTTCCACCGTCTTTCCGCAGTGACAGAACTAGATCCGGTCTAGACTCGTGGGCCGGGTTTGGGGATGTTACATTGATATTGCTGGTTTTGAAGTTGTATATATTTGTATAAGCCATGCGAAAATGGCTTATCTTCTTTTGATTTAGTTTGGTATCTATGTTTACGGTTTGTAATGGTCGTTAAAGATGAGTTGGTATTTATGCATATTTGGTATGACACAAGTTTATAATAGGTAAGTAATTGTGATGTTTATAACTTGGACATATTGAATTTGGTTGGGTGATTAGTACATGTATACTTATTATGCTTTGTGTGATAGATTGAATTCATTATGAAATGAACTAAAACCGAATGTGTATATATATATATATTTGTTGATGTTAAGTAAAATGTATGTGAATAAAGTTTTAGTAAGTATATATGTTTGCATGGTGTGATTGGGTTTGGTGATATAAGTGTTCGGATATAATAAATAGGTATGAGGATTTGTTTAGTCATTAAATCTTTAATAAGTTGGTTTAAATTGTTGATGTTAACTATGGATATTTGGTTATGGTATGTACGTGTGATAGATAATTAAATTTGATGCAAATGGATTTGGTTTTATGTTTAGGTTATGAAATTTGGTATTGGTAATTGGTAAGAATTCGAATAGGACATCATGTATACATGTATAAATGTATTCGATTATGCTTGATTAAAATATATAATTGTTGTTAATGATTTGTTCTTTATGAGATAGTTATGAGATTATAAAAATAAGGTTTAAACAAAACCATGGCAAGTGAATTAGGTATGTATGGATTAATAATGTTAATAACTAGAGACTTGGGATGAATTAAGATGATTAATCATTTAGTGAGTTTGGTATTTGTTTAGTAAATGAACTTGAATTATCGGATGTTTTATTGCATGATAGGTATAAGATTATTATATGTTCGAACATGTACAGATTATTATGTTTCGTTTATATGAGAAAAATATACAACTAAATTTTATTTGGATGATTCGGGATACTTATATGAATTTTGATTTGAATACTAAGTATGTGAATTTGGTATGTTATGTATTGATTATTTTCATTCAAAGATGTAATGTGATATGTTTAAAAAAAAAATGCCTGTTTGAGTTGTGTTTTTTTTTTTGTAATGCCTCGTAACCCTAGTCTGACGACAGATATGTGATGCATCAAACACATCCTGAACCAAGATGTGATGCATCACGATGGCCGTGAATTCCTTGCACGCCTCGAAGTTGAATCAAAACGGAGCTTGATCGAAATCTTCTTCAACTTGTTGAAACTTTCTTGCTGCTTCTTGGTCCACACAAATGGAACTCCTTTCCTCAATAACTTGGTCATCGGTGCAGCGATCAAAGAAAATCCCTCCACAAATCTTTGATAGTACCCCGCCAGACCTAGGAAACTCCGAATCTCAGCCACTGACTTAGGCGGCTTCCAGTCCAACACCGCTTCGATCTTCCGAGGATCCACTCTAATCCCCTCGGCTGATACAACGTGACCCAAGAAAGTCACCTCACTAAGCGAAAATTTGCACTTACTAAATTTGGCATATAGCTGCTTTTTCCTCAGAATCCGCAACACTACTCGCAGATGCGCATCATGCTCCTCCTCTGACTTCGAGTATATCAAAATATCATCTATAAAAACCACAACAAACTGATCCAAAAACTGTTGGAATACCCGATTCATCATATCCATGAATGCTGCCAGTGCGTTAGTCAAACCAAATGGCATCACCAGAAACTCGTAGTGCCCATACCGAGTGCGAAAAGCCGTCTTATGGATATCAGCCTCTTTCACCTTTAACTGATGATATCCAGACCTTAAATCAATCTTGGAGAAAACCGCAGCCCCTTTAAGCTGATCAAACAAGTCATCTATCCTTGGCAAAGGATACTTGTTTTTGATCGTCAACTTATTTAACTGGCGGTAGTCAATACACATCCGCATCGAACCATCCTTCTTCTTGACAAAAAGTACCAGCGCTCCCCAAGGCGAAACACTTGGTCGAATGAAACCTCGATCCAACAACTCCTAAATCTGAGCCTTCAATTCCATCAATTCCTTCGGTGCCATCCTATACGGAGCTATAGACACTGGCGCCGTTCCGGGTAACAGATCTATACCAAATTCGACTTCACGATCCGGAGGCAGTCCCGGAAGTTCTTCAGGAAATACGTCAGCATATTCCCTTACAGTTCGGACATTCTCCACCGAAGATTCCTTAGCTTCCAAAGCACACATATGAACTACAAACGCCTCGCGCACTCCCTTCTTCGACCATCTTCACAGCTTTCAACGTAGATACCACGTTAGGTAGATAATCTCTTCTATTACCTATCATGACCACCTCTTTACCCTCAACTGTCTTCAAAACCATGCGCTTAGCAGCGCAATCCAAACTCGCTTGGTACTTGACCAACCAATCCATTCCAAGAATTAGATCGAACTCCTCAAACGCCAGTTCCATCAGATCAGCTACAAACACTACCCCTTGGAGTTCTAGGGGTACATCCCTATACAGCTTATCTACTTCTACAGAGTGACCTAGAGGACTAAGTACGGTCATCCTCCTAGAAGCAGTCTCAGAAACTAAGCTCATAGTCTCGACTATGCTACTCGCAACATATGAATGTGTTGAACCCACATCTATCAAAGCAGTATATGGAGCACCAAAGATTAAGAACATACCGGTTATGACATCTGGTGCGTCACCCTCCTCTCGACGTCTCGCAGCATACACCAGACCAGGCTGCCTTGCCTCAGTGTTGCTTGCACCTCTGCCCGATGCTCCGCGGCCTCGACCAGAACCATTACCATGACTTCTCTGTGGTGGTGGTCCCTCCTTCCCGAACTGAGCACGACCTTGACACAGTCTCTCACACGATGATCTAGCGAGCCACACTCGAAACATCCTTTCCCTCCACCCAATATTCACCCCAATGATACTTCCCACATCGGTTTACACTGCTGCGGCCTCGATTATGATAAGAGAATGTGCCTTCCAGATTGATTCGGCCCACTCGGCCTAACCCTCTTTTGAGCATTGCCGACTGACCCAGATGATCCATATCCTCTCTTATGCTTGTTCTGATCGTAACTCTGCCTTGCAGATTCCTTGATTCCTTCGGCTATCTTAGCCTTTTCAACCAAAGCGGCAAACTCGCGCTCGATGTGGAGCAATCAAATCAATCTCACTGTCTCTCAAACCATCCTTGAACCAAACACATCGCTCGTGCTCAAGCCACAATACCTCCAAAGATATCGGCTCAATCTTAAAAATTCCGCTTCATATTCTGACACGGACTTACTGCCTTGGACCAAACTCAGAAATGCCTTACGCTGCACATCAATGTAATTAGATCCAACGTATTTTCGCTGATACACTGCCTTGAAATAATCCCAAGTGAGATCCTCCACTGCAAAGACCATCCCAAACCGTGAGCCACCACCGATATGACTCATCCCGGCGCGATACAATCCCTTCGACTTGTCCTCGGACTCAAATCCAAGTCATCCATGATTCGCTCCATCGCCTCTAGCCAATATTCAGCCGAGCTGGGAGCTACACCCGAAACACCTCGAAATACCTCGGCTCCATTGGATCGGAGTCGCTCGAGTACAGATTTCTGAGTTCCCGTGCCTCCACCCATACCAGCTACCCTCTCAAGGACTCGCAGCACCGCCTGAGACACTACGTCATCCCCCGTTTGGTCTTGATGCTCAACTCCAACCGCTGGTGGTGGAACTGGTGGTACCTCATTCTCGGACCCTTGACCCGACCTCACTGGCTCAAACACAGCCATCCTACCCCTACCGCGTCCACGAGTAGTACGGCCTCGACCACGAGTACTCATGTCTAGCGTCTCTTCTTATCTAAGTTAAAAGTTTTATGCATTAGTCATTATTCCACTTTCTTTAAAGCACAGTTTTATGAAAAATTTTAATAAGAGTTGTTTCGCGAGTACACACAAAACCTATAGTTTTGGGTCTCTAAAGTAGTTCCTACTACTATACAGTCATGCCAATATCATCATAACATAACATCAAAATCAACAGTTTGATGTACTTACCAGGGCGGATTGATGCCGGAGACTCGGGGCCACGCTTTTCCAACCATAAAATTTTCATCATAAACATTTTAAAATCATACTTTAAATCATTTTGGGCCTCGGGCCCACAGCCGAGCTTTTGAACTTAGCTCTGATACCAATTTGTAACACCCCAAACCCGGTCAATACGCCATGACCGAATCTGGTATGTCACTTAGGAAAATACTTTGAAGAAAAACGAGTTAACAATTTAATTTTTGTGAAAATCCCTTTTCCAATTCTATATTTGAAGAAAATACATGTTTAATAAGTTAACACTGAAAATTTAATTTGAAATTACATAAAACTTTAAAATAAGTGAATAAAACGAAATTTGAAAACATTTATATCAGTTTAAGAAAACTCGAATTATTACTTTGAAGGCCATTTGCATTTGAATGTAGAAACTTAATATTTGAAAATCATTTAAATTATTGAAAACACTCAAGTTGTTAAAATTGGCAATTAATTTATGTTACCCGATGGTATCGCTTTTAAAATCATCGCGTTGTATTGTTTAGAAAACTTTGTGCTCAATTTATTATAATAATCAAGAAATTTATAACCCATATTTAAAATATGCTCAAAACATAAAAATAATCCAAACCATAATTTAGAGAGGCCTTATTACAAACCCACAAAATATAAAAAACCAAATATAATTAAAGTAAAGTTCTCAAACCAAAGTTCATGTAGGACCAAAATTTATTGCATGGCCTCCTCGAGTTCATCCGGCTCCTCATCCGCGATCTCACGAATCACCTGAAATGATAAGGGAGAAGGTGAGTCACCAAGACTCAGTGCATATTCCCTCTCCCGGGTAAATGCCACATACTTACACAAATTATAACAAAGCACATACATGTATAATGCACCCAACCTAGCCATCCATAACTCCTTTTCTACCCCGTGTGGTACCAAACCACTGGTGGTGCCAAACCACTGGTGTCCAAAGACACAATTGTGATACCAAATCACTGGTGACCAAAGTCACGAATAATTAAGTGTGGGGCCAACCCACGTGTGATACCAAATCACTGGCGACGATCCCATATATCAAAAGTGGGGCCAACCCAAGGTGGAATTAATCCACAGGGACAAGACGCTATGAGGTCCCAAACCTCTGGTGTCCGAAGACACGAATGTGATACAAAATCACTGGTGGTGCCAAACCACTGGTGACCGAAGTCACGAATCATCAAGTTGTGGGGCCAACCCACGTGTGATACCAAATCACCGCGCGGATTTATCCCATATCTCAAAAGTGGGGCCAACCCACGGTGGTGTTAACCACAGGGACGAGTCGCTATGAGGTCCCAAACCTCTGGTGTCCGAAGACACGAATGTAATACCAAATCACTAGAGATACCAAATCTCTGGTGTTCGTCGACACGATATTAATCTTCCCCCTCCTCTCATATTGCCCATAACAATGCAATAGATAACCAAATCATGTCAACATACTTTGATATGAATCATATAATAAATAGATCATGATTTCAGTCCACGAATAATAACATCATATATCGAAACGGACTTACCCGTATCCTCATTCATACCATCATGGTATCATCTCAAAAACTCATCATTTCGGCTTTGACAACATAAATAGTTATTTAACATACATATATACAAATATGAACCAAGTTATAAGTCTGTAAGATACACACCTTTCACCAACGCAAGAACTATCTCCCAAAAAATCCGATCTATCGCACTAGATCACTTTGTCCTTTGATTGCTAGAGAGAGATAAGGCTTAAATCAATCGCTTCCAAAGTCCCAAAGAGCCTCTCTTTCAAAACCGATTGTATATAAAAAAATCAAAGGAAAACTACCCTTGAATATTCAGCCAAAACAAGGACTAAAAGAGATGGGAAGTTTCGGCTATATAGTTATGAAAGGAGAAAAATATATGAATAAAAGTGAGGGAATATGTAAGTAGAAAAGAGAATAAAAATGAGGGGATGGGGATTCATTTAATCAACAATGGAAGAAAGAAAAGAAAAGAGGATTTGGGGAAGAAAGAGGTTCGGCCAAATGAAAGAAAAGGGAATTGTGTTTGAGCACAAAACAAAGGAAGAAAAGAGAGAGGGTTGTGAGAGAGATTCGGCCAAGCACTACTTTGCCAATAGAAAGTGCACAAAAATGCACAAGTTAGATTGTAGTTTCGGTTTCAAAAAGGCAAATGAAAGAAAGTAAAATGATGTGATTTGGTTCAACAAAAAGAGGCTAAAAATCAAAACCAAAATTGCACCAAAATGCACAATAACATTCGGCCAAAGGAGAGAATTTTTGGAGAGGAAAGACAATTGCAAAAAGATGTTCAAATGACAAAAATTGGCCAATATTCCCCCCCAAAGCTACTTACAAAATTCGGCCACCCCTAGACACCCATGCCAGTCCACATTCAACCACTAAAGGCATAGGAATTGTTTCCAAAACATTTCCCACAAGCCAAGCCTTATGTCCCCATCTTACCATAACCTTAAGATAACCTTCCATAACTTCAAAATTCTTATCCCCAATATCAAGCTTTCCTTAATCATATATTCAACTTACCAAAAACAATAGTCCAACCTATCATAAATAAGTTTGACCGTCCATCAATGCAAAGATTCAAAAATAAACCTTCAAAATGCTAAACATGCTACTCGAACCTCTAACCTCAAGCAACCTTTCAAGCTCCTTAACCATCTTGCCACTTACTCCTCTTATGCTATAAATGAACACTTAAATTAACTTAAGTGCTAAGCTCACTTAATCCACTTCATTAAATGAACCATACTAAAATTTATTCTAGCTTCCTAAATAAAATCAAGCCTTCACAAGACTATGCTAACACACAAAATTCATACTCAAGCCAACACAAATGATACTCAAATTTAGGATATTACACCTTTATAAAGCAATTGCATGCCTATTTTATTTTTAATAATATAATATTGCATGCTTAGTTTATTTTAATGAAAATATTGCATGCCAAGTTTATTTTCATATTATAATTTATTAACTAGATGGTATGTGCTTATATTATATAGCTTTGATATTAATTATAAAGGTTAAAGTAATAATAATAATGTTAGGTGATAGATTAGTGAGTGTTTGTCTTTACATTTTTTTTATGAAATTGAGTATTATGGATTTAATTAAATAATAATAATAATAACAGCACAATTTTGATCCTAATCCGAATCATGGTCTCGGGACCCGAATTCGGGATAGAATAATATTTTTAATTATTATTTTGATATCTATGTTTTGTGGTTAAACACGCGTTAAAATATCATTGATTAAATTTCATGTTTGGGTGATTAATTTAAGAAAAAGGATTGAATTGCAATAGTGAAAAATTTGCCAATTGTTTGATAGGGAGGATTAGATCAAAGTGTCTTTTTAATTAAGGGATTTTGTGTTATAATTTAACCTTTTTAGTATGTGGTGGACGGCAACATGCATCCACTAAGAATTTTGCTATTATTGTTAATTTATTTCATAGTGATGATAATACATAGTTTATATTAAAAATCTATTTTAATAAAAACGTAAAAGAAAATGGTTGCTGCATGTTTACCATTTTAGCTTTCTTGACCGAAAATAAAGAAGAAGAGAGGAGTTAAGCTTTCATCTATTTCGGCATTTGCATGTTTTATTAAGGTGAGTAAATTCACTTAGTTTTTGTTAATTTTAATAATTTTGAGGTTATTGTCTTGTAAATTAACTAGCCCATGCTCAAATTCTTGAATTGGTTGTGAAAGTCGAAAGTTGCCATGGATGGAAATTGTGTTTGTGAGATTAATGGTAGAATATGTTAAAAGCATACAAGGTTAACAATGTTTTTCTTTAGAATTTTTGGATAGAGATTAGTATAAGGAGGTATTAATAGAAAGAAAATTTTTGGAATGTGCTAAATAGCAATTAGATGGAAGAAAGGAGTTGAAAGAAGGGCTATGAACTTTCGGCCCTTCATTGATGTGATTAAATTGTGGATATTTTATGTTTTGAGTGGTAAGGTCTTGAACCTTTAAATTTTTTATTTTGGTACCTACACTGCTGATAAACATGATAAATTTGCATAAAGGTGGTAAATTGAGCTTTAATTTCCTTGATTAATTATGTTCTTAAAAAGTTTTTGCTGTCCAAATTGGTATAGATTAAATGTATGTCCGATTGAGGTTTTACATATTGTCCAATACGAAAATGTTTAAGACAAATTTGGTTGAATTAAGTGCTATCTTGTTAAGGTTATACATGCTGTCCAATGTGAAATTTTAAGACAAATTTGGTTGGATTAAGCGCATGATCGAATGTGGTTTTACATGCTGTCCAATGTAAAAAAACAAAAAAAAAAAAGATTTATGATAATTCGATTAGGTAAAACATGTTTAGGATTCAAAGCTGTCAAAATTTAACATTTTTATGATTGTTCGGTTGAGCTTTATTGTTGGTTAAATTTAATATTTATTCCTGTCCAAAGTATAATATGTGGTTGAATGAGTTCAATTTGAATTATTTAGATCAAGTAAAAAGGGGAAAGGTTTTGGATCGGGGAAAAACAAAGTTGAACGAATAGTCGGAAAGCTCAATCCGTCAAATTTAGAGGTAAGTTTTTAAGCAATCATATTGCATAGAATTTATCTAAATTGATGTATATAATTTTAATGGAAATATATGTACCATTATGTTGATAAGTTGAATGTGAATAAGTAGCAAGCTTGAGATATACACTAAATGTACAAATTTGTGACACCGAACACTAAGTGTGCGAAATCGGTTGTTATGCACTAAGTGTGCGAATTAAATGTCCGAGTACTATGTATGCGAAATCGGCTAAAGAGCACTAAGTGTGCGATCAATTGTAATCTCAAAGATTGAATTCAGTAAGTTGATACTACGAGATCTTATCATTCGAAATCTAGTTTATATGTTAAAGGGTGGCTTAGATGGATCGTTATTTTAAAGGTATAATTTAATATGATTAAGTTTAGTTCAATTGAGATATGATGTTGGAAAAATTCGTATAAAGATTATGAATTATATAAAAGTTTCGATATATGAATTGGTTGCGAAACAGCTTTATAAATATGATATTCAGGCTTTGAGCCTAGCAGGCTTTGTGCCAGTGAAAGTATTCGGGCTTTAAGCCTAGCAGGCTTTGTGCCGGTGGATAATATCGGGCTTTAAGCCTAGCAGGCTTTGTGCCAGTGAAAGTATTCGGGCTTTAAGCTGCTAGCGTGCTTTGTGCCGGTGGATAATATCGGGCTTTAAGCCTAGCAGGCTTTGTGCCGGTGGATAATATCGGGCTTTAAGCCTAGCAGGCTTTGTGCCAGTGAAAGTATTCGGGCTTTAAGCCTAGCAGGCTTTGTGCCGGTGGATAATATCGGGCTTTAAGCCTAGCAGGCTTTGTGCCAGTGAAAGATATCGGGCTTTATGCCTAGCAGGCTTTATGCTGGTGAATTATTATAAGTATATGCTTAAATAGGTTTTTGATGATGTGGAACTTAAATTCGGTAAATGAGTTCGATGTTTAGGTATCTGTAAGTCTATTGGTCATTGGAGATAAGGTAAATTAGTAAATTGATATTTGTTACTAGTTATATGTGATACAATTGGAGAATGTATGTGAATTATATGGATTGAAAGGTAAGAAAGAAAATTTAATAGTTAATATGTATATACTTGAACAAATGTATATGTATTGGTCTTGAGATGAGAAAGTGATTTATAGATCGATGTGAAATCTATTATTGAATGTGTGAGTGTGTGGCCTTAAGGCTACGAAAGGTGAAAGTTTATGAATGATGATAAATTATGAGTAAGTGAATTAGATATAAATTATGAGATGGAATATATGCATGATTACGATATCCCATGAATGAATTGGTGACTGACTGTGTATTTAAGTTAAATGATTCAGGTACGTATGAGGTTTAATTGTTAAATGAAAAATAAGGTAAGTGAAGTTACTTAACGAGGAACATGGATTATATGAGAAAAGTGATTGTATATGTGTATGTGATTAACTAAATTTGGCCTTTTTGAATTGAATTATTTATGTTTCTATGGTGAATTATTTGCTTATGGCTTACTAAGCTTTCAAAGCTTATGAAACACCCCACACCCGGCCCACAAGTCTGAACCGGATCTGGTATGTTCCTTGAGTAAACCGGTTGCAAAATCCTTTGTCTCTTAGAGAAAATTTGTGTATTTTCAGGAAAATCTCGTTCTGGGTTGGGCTTAGATTAAAAACCCATTTATTTTACTTAGAAATCACTTAGCTATGAAAAAAAAACAATTTAAGGTTTATTATTATTAAAATAAATATAATTGAACTTAATTAAAAATAATGCGTAACATTATAAAGTAAGAATAAACAGAAGTAAAGAAATTCAACTTGGGCCTTATGGCCTTATTACATCAATCAAAAACCAAAAAAAAATAAAATTGAAGTACTTAATAAAAATAACAGTCCCAAATAATAAAAGTTTTTCCTTGCTATGCATGGCCACCTTTAGCTCCTGCCGACCCGGTCCATTATTGCTCATTACCTGAAAAATAGTCCCACAAAGAGGTGAGTCAACAGACTCAATGTGTACACGAACTAACAATCAACAATTCAGGCATACATGTTCATATCAAAGACATATTCATATAAAAATGATGCAACCCAAACCCAAGCCTAGTTATCCATCCGCTACACACCACCCGTACCTGCCAATCGCACCGTGGGGACTACTAAGTCAACCCTCCATCCGCTACACACCATCGAAGGCAGTCGCTGTAGTCAACATGCTCATCGCCCATATAATTTGTGTCATTAGACACCATATTCAGATAATGTAACCGAAGTTACCAAATTCAGATAATGTAACCGAAGTTACCATATTCAAATTATGTGACCGTAGTCACCATATTCCGTTGGTGAGACCGAAGTCAACACCTTCTTCCCCTTTCACATATAGCCCGAAATGCCCCAAATATTATTATATCATGCATAACATACTTATTTCTCATTCATGTTACTATTCACATGTTCAAAATATATCATATTCGTAATCCTATCGGAAGTAGGAAACGTACCTGGGTACTTTTTACCACATTTGTGGTACTTAGCCACATTCACATTCTTATACATATTCATATATTAAAATAATTGCCATATGATATATCGAAAGTTAGTGTGAGTACACACCTGATTTGCTTAGTAGGTTCCTTGAAATCCCGAAGAGAATCGATCACAGTTTAGATCTCAAATCCTACATAAGTTAATCACTTTAAAAGACCATTCGGCCACTTTTCTAAATACAACTAGGATTTGTATTACTTACCTTGTAACTGAATTGATTTTAAGAATCAAGTGCCGGATCTTTGTATTCCTCCCTTGTGAATTATGCTAAACACTATATTACTCCATAGGTTAGTTTTCGGCTAAATAATAAATCCAAACATGTAACATAAGCCTTAGCCGAATTTCTTAGCACTTACCTTGTGATTCTAAATCTCGAAAAGTAACCCTTGGCTTATGGAGATGTTGAAATCCCTTAGATCCGAATCCCAAAATTCCTCCTTTGTAATCGGCCAAGAGACACAAAAAGGGATTATTTCCTAGATCTTGATTAAAAGAATTAGAAGAACAAAAATTCATTGTTCTTACCTAGATCCTTGACCCTTGTATTCAACAATTGTAGAAACTCTGAGATCCCTTGTAGATTCGGCCAAAATTGCTAATAGAATTAGTACCCTGATTTTCAATAAAAAGAGAAGGAATACAAATCGATTGACCACAGATCTTACCCCTTTTGATGCTGTAGTTGATTACTTCCTTGCTTAGAGTCACAAAGATTCGGCTATGGAGTTTAATCAGTATCAAAAGAAAAGACTTTTGGCTTGACAGATGAAGAAAAAGAGAAGAGGAGAAGAAAATTCGGCAGAGAGAGGTTTGCTTAGGAAATTTCGCCACACTTGGAAAAGATGAGAGAAAATCTTTTAATTCTCCTTCTTTAGCCGAAATTACTAGGCCAAGAGTCCTTGACTTGGCCACCACTCTTCCTTGTGATAATATTATCACCTTATTTAAAAATAAATAAAGAAAAATCCTTTTATCTCTTCTAAATAATCCAAATTAAAAGCTTTTATTTATCACATTATTATGCAATATTAATGGAAATAAAACACCTCTCTTTTTAAACACATGTGCCGTCCACCCCTTAGCCTAGGAAGCAAAAATAAAACTTCATTTATTTGCTTCCCTTGTGACTCGAACCCAGGCCCATGCCTTTTGCACATGGCGCAATTTCCATAGGCCCTAAGTGCCATCTTCAGGCCACTTTTCCTAGCCCGTTTGTGTGTCAAATTTTACCAACTTTTTCTTTTAAGGCCCTCTTGCCTTAATCTCCCATTTTAAACTTTAAAACTCATAATTTTAGGGTCATTTCCAAGTTTCCTAAAATTTTCGATCGGCTCTGTTTACTTGCCATTTTCTTACATTTCCAAGTTTCCTAAAATGTACACTTTCCATTTTTGGATCATTTCCATTCTCATTTCTTAGTTTCCAAAAATGTGTACTTTCCATTTTTGAACCATTTCCTTACATTTCTGGGTTTCCTAAAATGTTCATGTCCTAATGCATTTCCTGGTTTCTAAAAATGTTCATTTCCATTTCCATGCATTTTCATACATTTCTGAGTTTCCAAAAATATCAAAAATTTATTCATAATGCTTAAGACTTGTCATTTCATACAATTAAACCGAAAATGCATTGGCCCTTTCCAGGATGTTATAGCTTACTTTGTGTAATTTTCCTATGTTTATAGAGTTTCGAAGACTTGCTCGGGTTGGAAGTCGAAGGAGATCTCATCACACTATCCAATTTTTGTTTCGGTAAATAAATGCTTGGAGATTTAGTTACGTGGCATGTATAGTCTAGTTTTGATATTGCTGGTTTTGAAGTTGTATATATTTGTATAAGCCATGCGAAAATGGCTTATCTTCTTTTGATTTAGTTTGGTATCTATGTTTACGGTTTGTAATGGTCATTAAAGATGAGTTGGTATTTATGCATATTTGGTATGACACAAGTTTATAATAGGTAAGTAATTGTGATGTTTATAACTTGGACATATTGAATTTGGTTGGGTGATTAGTACATGTATACTTATTATGCTTTGTGTGATAGATTGAATTCGTTATGAAATGAACTAAAACCGAATGTACATATATATATATTTGTTGATGTTAAGTAAAATGTATGTGAATAAAGTTTTAGTAAGTATATATGTTTGCATGGTGTGATTGGGTTTGGTGATATAAGTGTTCGGATATAATAAATAGGTATGAGGATTTGTTTAGTCATTAAATCTTTAATAAGTTGGTTTAAATTGTTGATGTTAACTATGGATATTCGGTTATGGTATGTACGTGTGATAGATAATTAAATGTGATGCAAATGGATTTGGTTTTATGTTTAGGTTCTGAAATTTGGTATTGGTAATTGGTAAGAATTCGAATAGGACATCATGTATACATGTATAAATGTATTCGATTATGCTTGATTAAAATACATAATTGCTGTTAATGATTTGTTCTTTATGAGATAGTTATGAGATTATAAAAATAAGGTTTAAACAAAACCATGGCAAGTGAATTAGGTATGTATGGATTAATAATGTTAATAACTAGAGACTTGGGATGAATTAAGATGATTAATCATTTAGTGAGTTTGGTATTTGTTTAGTAAATGAACTTGAATTATCAGATGTTTTATTGCATGATAGGTATAAGATTATTATATGTTCGAACATGTACAGATTATTATGTTTCGGTTGTAACAGAAAAATATACAACTAAATTTTATTTGGATGATTCAGGATACTTATATGAATTTTGATTTGAATACTAAGTATGTGAATTTGGTATGTTATGTATTGATTATTTTCATTCAAAGATGTAATGTGATATGTTTAAAAAAAAAATGCCTGTTTGAGTTGTGTTTTTTTTTTTTTTTGTAATGCCTCGTAACCCTAGTCTGACGACAGATATGGGTTAGGGGTGTTACAGTAAGTGTCGACTATGTTATTCTTTCAATCTTTTCCGGCTTTTAGAAACCATAGCCGAATGGCTACATGGTGGATTGATCTTGTGTTTTCTCTCATTTGCGGCATTCTGGGATTTGAAGAGGAGTCAATCGCATAGATCTCTAAGTCAGAGTTCAGTAACACACGAATCGTGTTACTTTTGAGATTTCAAGGTAAGGAGATCTATTAATTTTAAACGTGTAAATTCGGGTATTTATTAACCCTTGGCCGAATATAGGGGAGCCCAAATCTTTGTGTTCTTCCAGCTTTTGAGCAAGGTTTTAGACTAAGGGTTGTAGATTCAGATAGTAAGGATATTGACTAAGGGTGTAAAACTACGCGATATCAGGTGTGTAACACTTTCACACCATTTAGATTGCATGTTAAGAATATGTTTATTAATCTGAAATATTCTGTAAAATGCCGAAATCCTGGCATAATGATTCAAACCCAAGGAGGGTAAAAGCGAATCACCAGGTTGGTGATCTCTGTCATTCCTAAGTGAATTTTCCTGTTAAGATGACATATGTGATAAGTATGCCGATTTCTGTGATTGCATGGGGTTGGGTTTGATTAAAGGAGAAGTGTTCTGTTGTAGCGGCTTTTACGGTGACCTGTTGTAGCGGCTTTTGTCGTGACCTGTTGTAGTGGCTTTTGTCGTGACCTGTTGTAGTGGCTACGGCCATGATCTAACGATGAGCAGCATAACTGCCATCGATGGTGTGTAGCGGGGTGGGTTGATTGTAGAAATCCCCAATGGTGTGACTAGCAGGTAAAGGTGGTGTGTAGCGGATGGAAACTTAAGATTTGGGTTGGGCTTGCATAATTTTTGTTATATATTAATCTGTTATCCTATTCTGTGGGGCTAAGGCCCAAATCTAATGGTGCATGAGGGTTGCACACTGAGTCTCGTGACTCAACCTGTTATTTAACATTTTCAGGTAGCACCTAGTGCATTGGACCGGGCTGGAGAGGAGCGCAAGGTGGCCGTACGAGAGAGGATTTGGATTCAGCAAAGGACTTTTCATTATTTAGTTATTTTAATATTTTTTTTAGTGGATTTTAAGTTTCAATGTAATAAGGCCATGGGCCACTAAACTCATATTTATTTTGGGTTTTGTGTTGGTTTTTTATTATTAGACATTTAAATTTCATGCTAAAATTAAGCTAAGACATGTAAAAACTTAGTTTTTTTTTTTTCTAATTCACCAAGGTATCATTTAAATTTATATTTTATACAGAATACCAAATTACTAAGTTTTCCGGTTAAAAGGTTTAAACTTGATACTCGTTTTTCAAAATGTGACATGTTTTATAAAATTCCTTAGTGACATACCAGATCCGATTGTAGTGTTTGGGCCGGGTTTGGGGTGTTATAAATTGGTATCAGAGCCCGGTTCAAAACTCAGCTTTGGGGTTTTGGGCTCAAAACGTTTTCTAAAGATGGGTTTTTAAACATGCATGTTTTTAAATAATACAGGATGGGTTTTTCGGCATGGCACCTGCGTCTCCGGCCCAAGTCCGCCAGATAAGTATTCAGAACTCACTGTGTGTTATATATATATTTGGGCTTGATGGGCTTTAAGGGACGTAGATTATTTTAATTAGAGCTTGATGGACCTTAGGCCTAGTTAAACAACTCTCAATTGCATAAGACTTAATCCAACCGAACAAACCTGTAGTCAAGTCGCAAGACTAGGGTGTGGCAACAGGCATGCGCACGTCTAGGATTGGATCCGGAAGAGCTTGGTACTTAAGCAGTCCTAGTGACTCACCTCCTCTTCACTGGAATCTTACCTGGTGCGTAGTGACTGTTCACCTTAGCCACAAGGATTTGTTGACGGGCCAAAATCTATAATTACAACCCGAAAGGGACCAGCCATCCTATTCTGCAAAATTACTAAATTACCCCTGATTTGTAAAATGACCAAAGTACCTCTGATTTCCAAATTACTGAAATACCCCCAGACTTCAAAATTTTCGAAATACCCCCGGGTTACAAAATTTCCAAAATACCCCTACTTCATGAAATTACCAAAATACCCTTATGTGGTGAATGTGACTTCATGGATGTGATATGTATGTTGAGGTGTGAATGTATGTGGTTCCTAGAATTAGGAGGTAAACCTGAGACTGAAAACTGTAGATCGGATCGAATTCGAAAGAATCAATCTTAAAACTACTTTTCATAAGATTGTTCGTGGATAATCAGTGGGAAGAGTTAATAATTCATAAAATTTCTAATCCAGATAATACGAGAATCAACGATGAGTGCTAGAAGAGGAAGAAGAGGCCGCGACCGAGGCTGTGGAAGGTTAGGACTGATGTGCTGACTCAGCTAGTTAGGGAGGTACTGAAGGAGGTTAAAGAAATCAGTGAAACACTTCGGTTTGGGTGCGTGGACTGTAAGATAAAAAGAGATCGTAGTCTTCTAGGGTTGCAGTCTCGTTCTGTGAAGCATGTTAAGGTACGCCCAAATTTTCGGGTTTGTGAATATTGCAGAAGGCGTCATCCGGGTGAATGTTGGAGGAAGTCAAGAATGTGTTTAAGATGCGGGTTTGAGGAGCATTATGCTCGGGATTGTTCAATCACCATTAAGTCGGGTATGTTTTATGTGGATGCTATATTTTTGTGTATAGAAACTGTATGCGTGCAATTTTTATATATTATTAAATTAGAGCGCGCAGCGAAAGCATGGTGGTGAGACTTGGGTAGTACGATTAATAGTTAGTTGGTAATTTCGAGTACGAAATTTCTTTAAGGGGGTAGAAATGTAACATCCTGAATTTTTGGGCCTATGCGTTTAATGAGAGAATATGTGTAATGTGTTAACTGTTAGGGGTCCAAATTGGGCTCAGGATGTAACAACCCAAACCCGGCCCAAACACTATGGCCGAATCTAGTCTGTTACAAGGAAAATATTTTTGGAAACACTTCTGCTAAGTCGATTTTTAGTTGTCGAAAACCCTTTCAATTGATTGTTTAGTTAAAACCATACTTTGGATTAGTGCGAAAATTTATTAAGTCAAGTTACTTTAAAATTACAAGTGTGCCCGATGGCACGTTAAAAACAATTTTCGTTTTAACTTGGAAAACATGTGATTTAAATATTAATAACAAAGTTTAAAACAAAGGATCCAACGTATGAAAAATAACAAAACAAAATATCAGGAGGCCTTATTACATCCAAATAGAATAAAAACCCGAAATAAAAATACCACAACTGAAATTAAAGTTCATTTAAATTAAATCCACTGCATGGCCACCTCGAGTCTACCCGGCTCCACATCCGCATTCTACGTGTCACCTGAAAAATGTAAAGGAGAAGGTGAGTCACCAAGACTCAGTATGTAACCCTTCCCCCGATTTTAAACATTTCCATACACAACATATAACAATTAACGTGCATAATATTATGTCCCCAACCTAGCCAACCAAACGCCACCTTTACCTACCCGTTGTGGTACCAAACCACCGTGGTGCCAAACCACTGGTGACATATAGTAACAATGTGTTACCAAAACACTGGTGTCCGTAGACACGAATCGATTGATGGGGCCAACCCATCGTGTGATACCAAATCACTGGCAGACGATCCCATATCTCAAGTGGGGCCAACCCACGGTGGTGTTAACCACAGGGACAAGTCGCTATGAGGTGCCAAACCTCTGGAGGTACCAAACCTCTGGTGACCGTAGTCACAGTGTGTTACCAAAACACTGGTGCCCGTCGGCACATTATCACTACCCCCTCCACTCATTCAACCCACAATAGTCAAACAATCATAACCAGATTTATCACATGTATCAATACATCATGCTTTCCAAAAGCATAAAATAGCAAAATCATATTAACAGGTACTTACCGAAATCCTCGCTTGTACCATTAAGGTACTAAATCCGTATCTACATCAAGCAGATTTACATACAACATGTATTTAGCACAGTTATTAATTGCTATAAGTGTGTATGTACACACCTGTCACCACTGAATAGTTTTAAATCCCGAAAAGAGATGCCAGCCACCTAGATCTACTTGTCCTATATTCGGCCAAATACATGGGTTAGTCTCATGGCCTATTCGGCAACCCACAATAATCTAAAGGGTCATTTGTGATCTCGATTCCTTACCTTCACGCTTCTGGCTACTAATCGCAACACTCGATTCCCGACTCTGCTTCACCAACTACAATCGGTTAGTTACTATTACTCATAACCAAAGCTTTCGGCTTTTGCATACTAACATAGGCCTTACCCACACTTACCAATTTCGGTTGACAGAGAATGGAGGCTTAGCTCGAACACCTTAGAATCCCGGCACCTAAACAAAATCGTTCTAACATTACTTAGCCACCAAACAATTTCGGCTTTTCTCTTATGACCAAGTCGACATAGGGAAATAATAATGTGGGAGAGTTTCGGCATACTTACCCCTTACTGGATATTCGGCCAAAGAGGAAAATAATGGGGAGGAGGTAGAGTTTCGGCTAATGATTTGAGAAGAGAAAGGAAAGTTAAAAGAGGGAAGACCAAAGTATGGTAGATTCGGCCAAGGTTTCAAAAGAAGAGAGAAGAATAGGAGTAGGTGTTTCGGCTAGGGATCAAAAGAATAGAAAAAGTGAATGGCAATGGGATTTTTGGTTTGAGAGAGACTGAAAAAGGAGAGAAAAAGATGAGATGTAGGTTTTCCGAAAATTTTATGAAGTAAAACACTAGGAAATTCGGCTCCCCCCCTTCCTATGCTTGCCGTCCACTCTCCCTAGGGAGAGTTCAAAATTCGGCAAACACTACAAATTACTCTTGGCCACACATTTGCATTAATTCAAAATAGTTTGAATTGTTTCAATGCCTAAATTCTCTCTGGCCAACTCTTAAAGATTTATTAATAATAATCTACTTAATAATCTATTTTAATCTTAATAATATCCTATTTATTTAAAACAGTTCAAATTGAGGAAAAACTCCCCCCTTGTGCCGTCCCATTAAAGAGCAAAAAGAGGGATTTCCACGACTCGAACACAAGCTCCCTTGCTCCCCTTAGTGGCATCAACACTAGCTCTTAAGTGGCCTCACTTTTGCCACTCTGCCAAGGCCCTTTTTGTGTCAAATTATCCCTTATTTATTCTTATAACCCCCTTCTGCTAAGGCTCCCTGCCTTTAAAGTCTAAGATGAAATTTTCTGCTAACCCGAGCCATCTCAAGACCCTTAATTAAGCCTTATTATTCCATAACTAGTACTATAGTAATTCAAACACAAGAATAATCATGCAATCACAATTAGCCCCAAATTTAGGATGTTACAGTTCTACCCCCTTAAAATAATTTCATCCTCGAAATTACCTGATCAGAAGAGGTGGGGGTATTGCTGCCGTATCACATCCTCGGGTTCCCACGTAGCTTCCTCTGCACCATGGTTCTGCCATAGCGCTTTCACTAAGGGCACTGACTTCCTACGTAGAACCTTTACATCTCGATCTAAGATCTGAACCGGTTCTTCTTCGAAAGATAAATCCGAGTTCACCTCAATCTCTGCTACTGGCACAACGTGCGAAGGATCTGACCGATACCGTCTCAACATCGATGCATGAAAGACATCATGGATCTGATTTAGTTCTTCCGGCAACTCAAGCTGATAGGCTACCGGTCCTACTCGCTTAATCACCGTATATGGCCCGATAAACCTTGGGCTTAGCTTCCCTTTCCGTCCAAATCTCAACACCTTTTTCCAAGGCGACACCTTCAGAAAGACCTTGTCTCCCACAGCATACTCCATTTCCTTGCGTTTGAGATCAGCATAAGACTTCTACCTATCTGATGCTTCCTTGAGACGAGACCGAATCACCTTGACTTTATCCTCAGTTTCCGCTACCAATTCTGGACCCAACACCTGTCGCTCACCCAACTCCGTCCAACACGTCGGAGTACGACACTTACGTCTATACAGGGCTTCGTATGGAGCCATTTGAATACTCGCTTGATAACTATTGTTATAAGCGAATTCCGCCAATGGTAGATACTCCTCCCAACTACCGCTGAAGTCCAAAACGCATCCTCTTAACATATCCTCTAAGATTTGTATCACCCTTTCCGATTGTCCGTCAGACTGTGGATGGAAAGCTGTACTGAAATCCAACCGTGTACCCAAAGCTTGATGCAACGCTTTCCAGAATCTTGACATGAATCTGGGATCCCTATCCGAGATGATCGACACTGGCACACCATGCAATCTTACTATTTCTGACACATACAGCTTAGCTAGCTTCTGAAGAGAGAAATCCACCCTTACAGGTATAAAGTGAGCTGACTTAGTCAGACGGTCTACTATTACCCAAACTGCGTCCTTCTTGTTGGGCGTAAGGGGTAGCCCACTGACGAAATCCATAGTGATCCTCTCCCATTTCCATTGAGGATCTTTCTGGGTTGAAGTAGCCTGATGGCAACCGGTGTTCACCTTTAACTCACGACACGTCGACACTTCCTCCTACAAATTCGCTTACCTCACGCTTCAACCCGGCCACTGTAATCAAGCTTTCAGTAGATCTCCATACATCTTGCTTCTTCCCAGATGCATAGCGTATGGGCTGCTATGTGCATCATGGAGAATTTTCTGCCTCAACTCTTCATCCTTCGGCATGCATGCTCGCCCTTGAAAACATAGCACTCCATCACTGGACAGATTGTATCCTTCCAACCCACCATCCTGGACTTGCACCCTCTTAGCATTCAACCCTTCATCCCCTAACTGCTTGACCTTAATCTCCTCGATCCACGTTGGCTTGACTTGAAGCTCTGCCAAAAGGCTTCCATCGTCATATGAACTCAGACGAGCAAACATCACTCTTAAGTCTGTTACGACCTTTCGGCTCAACGCGTCAGCTACCACGTTAGCCTTACCCGGATGGTATTCAATTGAATAGTCGTAATCCTTTAAAAGCTCAATCCATCGATGCTGTCTCAGATTCAGATCCTTCTGAGTCAGAAGATACCTCAAGCTTTTGTGATTCGTGTAGACTATCGACTTTTCCCCATACAGGTAATGTCTCCATATCTTCAGAGCAAAGACGACTGCCGCTAACTCCAAGTTGTGCGTCGGGTAGTTAACCTCATGCGGTCTTAACTGACGGGATGCATAGGCTACTACCCTCCCTTCCTGCATCAACACACATCCCAAACCAGTATGGGATGCATCACAATAGACTGTAAATAGCTTCCCTGCCTCAGGCTGCACCAAAACCGGAGCTTCCGTCAAAATTTTCCTTAGCTTATCAAAGCTTTCTTGCTGCTTCTCCGACCATACAAATGGAACACCTTTCCTTAGTAACTTAGTTAACGGCGCTGCGATTAGAGAGAATCCTTCCACGAATCTCCGATAGTACCCCACTAGACCAGAAAAACTTCAGTGATCTCGACCACCGACCTAGGCGGTTTCCAATCCAACACCGCTTCAATCTTGCAAGGGTCTACTCTAATTCCCTCAGCCGACACCACGTGACCTAAGAAAGCCACCTCCCTAAGCCAAAATTCGCACTTACTGAATTTGGCGTACAACTGCTTCTCCCTTAATACTTGTAGAACTATACGTAAATGCATATCATGCTCCTCCTCCGTCTTAGAATAAACTAATATGTCGTCTATGAACACCACGACAAATTGGTCTAAGTACTGCTGAAACACCCTATTCATCAAGTCCATGAATGCTGCCGGCGCATTGGTCAATCCAAATGGCATTACCAGAAACTCGTAATGTCCATACCGAGTTTTAAATGCCGTCTTGTGAATATCAACTTCTTTCACCTTAAGTGGATGGTAACCCGACCTAAGGTCTATCTTCGAGAACACCGAGGCACCTTTCAATTGATCGAACAAGTCGTCGATCCGAGGCAACGGATACTTGTTCTTGATTGTTAGCTTGTTCAGTTGGCGGTAGTCGATACACATCCGCATTGAACCGTCCTTCTTCTTGACAAACAGCACCGGTGCTCCCCACGGAGATATGCTTGGTCGAATAAACCCTCTATCCAAGAGCTCCTGAATTTGAGCCTTCAACTCCACCAATTCCTTTGGTGCCATTCGGTATGGTGCTATCGACACAGGTGCCGTTCCAGGTAACAAGTCTATACCGAATTCGACTTCCCGATCCGGGGGCAGACCCGGAAGTTTTTCTGGAAACACATCCGCGAATTCCCCAACCGTTCGGACCTTTCCAACTAGTGACTCCTTAGCTTCCAAGGCACAGATTCAAACCAAATACGCCTCACAACCCTTCTTGACCATCTTTTCAGCCTTCAAGGCAGACACCACATTGGATAGGTAATTCCTTCTATCACCTATCATAACCACTTCATCACCTTCAGCCGTCTTAAGAACCATGCGCTTAGCCGGCAATCCAAATTACTTTGATACTTAACCACCAATCCCATTCCAAGGATCAAATCGAACTCCCCAAACGGTAGTTCCATCGGATCAGCCACAAATACTACCCCTTGGAGTTCTAGGGGTACGTCTCTATAAAGTTTGTCTACCACTACAAAGTGACCTAAAGGGCTAACTACAGTCATCTCCCTAGAAGTAGTTTCAGAGTCTAGGTCCATAGTCTTTACCACACTACTAGCAATGTACGAGTGCGTCGAACCTACATCAATTAATGCAACATAAGGAAGACCAAAAATTAGCAACGTACCGGTTATGACATCCGGTGCGTCACCCTCCTCGCGACGCCTTGCTGCGTAAACTAAGCCAGGCTGCCTAGCCTCTGTATTGCCTGAACCTCTGCCCTGAGTTCCCTGACCTCGGTTAGGACCGTTGTTTCCTCTGCCATTACCATGACCTCTCTGTGGTGGTCCAACACTTCTGCCCTGAGCACGGTTCTGTCCCTCAGGCTGATTCTTAGCTAGTTTCCAGGGACAATCTCTGACCCGATGCTCCAAAGACCCACACTCAAAACATCCTCTATCGCCGGTTCAACAACCTCCTCAATGAGATTTTCCACAGCGATTACACTGAGTCGGCCTCTGATTAGTAGTCATGGGCCTTGCTGCCTGATTTGGCCCACTTTGTCTGGCCTTTTTCTGGGCACTACCACTTGACCCAGCTGACCCAAATCCTCTCTTCTGACTATTCCTACTATAGCTTTGCCTCACATCCTCCTTGATCCCTTCGGCTACTTTAGCCTTTTCCACTAGAGATGAAAACTCACGAACCTACTGCGGGGCAATCAGTAACCTCAAATCATCTCGGAGTCCGTCCTCAAAGCGGACACAGCGCTCATGTTCAGTAGCCACGATGCCTCTAGCATACCTACTCAGCCTTAAAAACTCCGCCTCATATTCTGATACTGACTTATTCCCTTGCACTAACCCTAGAAAGGCTTTCCTCTGAGCATCAGTATAGTTGGTGCCCACATACTTCTTCTGATAGGTGGTTTTGAAATGATCCCAAGTCAGATCATCTGCCGTAGCGCCATCTCGAACCGTAAGCCACCACCGATCGCTTCATCCTTTAAAAGCGACACCGCCTCTTTCGACTTCTCCTCCTCGGTCCAAAGTCAAGGTCATCCATGATCCTTTCTGGTTGACTCTAACCAAGATTCTCACGCGCACCGTGCCATGCCCGACACACCCCCTAATACCTCACTCATGTTAGATCGGAGTCGCTCGAATAGATTTTCGAGCTCCCAAATTTCCGCCAATTTCGACCACAATCTCTAAGACTCGCAAAAAGCGACTTGCGTCTGACCTCCACCACCGGCCCGATCCTGCTCCTCGACTCTAAAAGTAGGAGGTGGTGGTGGCGGTGGTACCTCATTTTTCGAACCTTGCCTGACTGACGGGTTCGTATTAACCGTCATCCTACCCCTACCGCGTCCCACGGCGTCCACGTCCTCTAGAACTCATTCTATCTACAGCGGCTTTTAATCTGATTAAGAAAATTTTTATGCGTTAGCATTTGTTCCACTTTGTTAATCGCGAAGAAATTTTATGGATAGAATTTAATCAGAGATTCTTTCGAGCAACCAAGGTTTCAGTCTTCTATCCTAGTTCACACAAAGGAGTTCATGCATCCATTCCTTAATACTTTCCATACCTATTCACTCTTCGGACATTTCTGCCCATTTCTAACCCAGGGGTATTTTCGTCATTTTCCCTACAGGGGTATTTTTGTAATAAAAGAAATTTTTAAAACTTTGCTAAAGCATGTCACTTTGAAATTCTCAAAACTGGAGGGTGTTTTTTGAAAATTTACGAAATTTAAAGATATGGTAACATTTGGAAATCAGGGGTATTTTGGTAATTTTGTCATCCAGGGGCAATTTCGTAATTTTAATAAGTCAGGGATATTTTTAACAGTTGTAAAACTCGAGGGTTTCTTTCTAAAAATGTTCCTTTTCAAATAGTGATGTTTGTAAAGATTTCCAAAACCAGGGTCATTTCGGTAATTTTCACAAATTGAGGGCGTTTTCGTAATTTTTCCAAACCAAAATATTTTATTGATAATTTGCAAAGCAGGGTTTTGAACATTTGTAAAGTAATTGAAATCTTCGGGCAAAACCATTGAATTAATATTTTATGAGTCAGGGGCATTTTAGTAATTTTACCCCTAAGGGCATTTTTGTAATTTTCCACAAATCAAGTTTTTCGAGAAAAACATTGTAAAAATAATGTTCTCATATTTGAAAGAGTTATTGCACAAGTTTTGAAAACATTAGGGTTTGTTGTTTCATTCTTTTTCGAAAAACATGGCTAGTTCCCTTTCGGGTTTTAGTCATTAGGTTTAGCCTATGACCGAGCCCTCTTGGTCAGGGTGAACCAAAGCTACGCACCAGTCAGGATTCGAGTGAAGAGGAGGTGAGTCACGCGGACTGCTTAAATACCAAGCTCTCACCGAACCTTTCTAGACATGCGCACAGAGGTTACCACACCACTGAGCCCTCTGAGTTAGGGTGAACCGAAGCTACGCACCAGGTAGGATACCTGCGAAGAGGAGGTGAGTCACACGGACTATAATTCACAAAGAGGTTTAGATGTACTTACCTGGGCAGATCGGTGCCGGAGACTCGGGCCATGCTGTTCAAAAACCAAAAATCATTCCATAAGGCCTACCAAAACATTTTTGGGCCTTGGGCCCCCACAGCCGAGCTTTGAACTGGGCTCTGATACCAATTTTGTAACAACCCAAACTCGGCCCAAACACTATGGCCGAATCTAGTCTGTTACAAGGAAAATATTTTTGGAAACACTTCTGCTAAGTCGATTTTTAGTTGTCGAAAACCCTTTCAATTGATTGTTTAGTTAAAACCATACTTTGGATTAGTGTGAAAATTTATTAAGTCAAGTTACTTTAAAATTACAAGTGTGCCCGATGGCACGTTAAAAACAATTTTCGTTTTAACTTGGAAAACATGTGATTTAAATATTAATAACAAAGTTTAAAACAAAGGATCCAACGTATGAAAAATAACAAAACAAAATATCAGGAGGCCTTATTACATCCAAATAGAATAAAAACACGAAATAAAAATACCACAACTGAAATTAAAGTTCATTTAAATTAAATTCACTGCATGGCCACCTCGAGTCTACCTGGCTCCACATCCGCATTCTACATGTCACTTGAAAAATGTAAAGCCAAGACTCACTATGTAACCCTTCCCCCGATTTTAAACATTTTCATACACAACATATAACAATTAACGTGCATAATATTATGTCCCCAACCTAGCCAACCAAACGCCACTGTCTACCCCGTTGTGGTACCAAACCACTGGTGGTGCCAAACCACTGGTGACATATAGTCACAATGTGTTACCAAAACACTGGTGTCCGTAGACACGAATCGATTGATGGGGCCAACCCATCGTGTGATACCAAATCACTGGCAGACGATCCCATATCTCAAGTGGGTCCAACCCACGGTGGTGTTAACCACGAGGACAAGTCGCTATGAGGTGCCAAACCTCCGGAGGTACCAAACCTCGTGACGTGACCGTAGTCACAGTGTGTTACCAAAACATCGGTGCCCGCGGCACATTATCACTTTCACCCCTCCACTCATTCAACCCACAATAGTCAAACAATCATAACTTGATTTATCACATGTGTCAATACATCATGCTTTCCAAAAGCATAAAATAGCAAAATCATATTAACAGGTACTTACCGAAATCCTTGCTTGTACCATTAAGGTACTAAATCCGTATCTACATCAAGCAGATTTACATACAACATGTATTTAGCACAGTTATTAATTGCTATAAGTGTGTATGTACACACCTGTCACCACTGAATAGTTTTAAATCCCGAAAAGAGATGCCAGCCACCTAGATCTACTTGTCCTATATTCGGCCAAATACATGGGTTAGTCTCATGGCCTATTCGGCAACCCACAATAATCTAAAGGGTCATTTGTGATCTCGATTCCTTACCTTCACGCTTCTGGCTACTAATCGCAACACTCGATTCCCGACTCTGCTTCACCAACTACAATCGGTTAGTTACTATTACTCATAACCAAAGCTTTCGGCTTTTGCATACTAACATAGGCCTTACCCACACTTACCAATTTCGGTTGACAGAGAATGGAGGCTTAGCTCGAACACCTTAGAATCCCGGCACCTAAACAAAATCGCTCCAACATTACTTAGCCACCAAACAATTTGGCTTTTTTTCTTATGACCAAATCGACATAGGAAATAATAATGTGGGAGAGTTTCAAGATACTTACCCTTACTCGGATATTCGGCCAAAGAGGAAAATAATGGGGAGGAGGTAGAGTTTCTGCTAATGATTTGAGAAGAGAAAGGAAAGTTAAAAGAGGGAAGACCAAAGTATGGTAGATTCGGCCAAGGTTTCAAAAGAAGAGAGAAGAATAGGAGTAGGTGTTTCGGCTAGGGATCAAAAGAATAGAAAAAGTGAATGGCAATGGGATTTTTGGTTTGAGAGAGACTAAAAAAGGAGAGAAAAAGATGAGATGTAGGTTTGCCGAAAATTTTATGAAGTAAAACACTAGGAAATTCGGCTCCCCCCTTCCTATGCTTGCCGCCCACTCTCCCTAGGGAGAGTTCAAAATTCGGCAAACACTACAAATTACTCTTGGCCACACATTTGCATTAATTCAAAATAGTTTGAATTGTTTCAATGCCTAAATTCTCTCTGGCCAACTCTTAAAGATTTATTAATAATAATCTACTTAATAATCTATTTTAATCTTAATAATATCCTATTTATTTAAAAGAGTTCAAATTGAGGAAAAACTCCCCCCTTGTGCCGTCCCATTAAAGAGCAAAAAGAGGGATTTCCGCGACTCGAACACAAGCTCCCTTGCTCCCCTTGGTGGCGTCAACACTAGCTCTTAAGTGGCCTTACTTTTGCCACTCTGCCAAGGCCCTTTTTGTGTCAAATTATCCCTTATTTATTCTTATAACCCCCTTCTGCTAAGGCTCCCTGCCTTTAAAGTCTAAGATGAAATTTTCTGCTAACCCGAGCCAACTCAAGACCCTTAATTAAGCCTTATTATTCTATAACTAGTACTATAGTAATTCAAACACAAGAATAATCATGCAATCACAATTAGCCCTAAATTTAGGATGTTACACAGGATGTGGTCAAGGCCTTGGTGAAATTTTTGTTTGGGCACTATAAGGTTTAAAAGGGTGGTATCTATGTTTAAAATATCAAAATGGGCTTGTGGCCCAATGGTCAGTAGTGCCACTTAGAGAGAAAGGAGGTGGCGTCAATTGGAGGCCCAAATTCAAGTTTCATGGAGCCCAATTCTTTTAGTTTAAGTTAGCTAATTTTCGGCAATTCCTTAGGTGGAGTTGGACGGCAACAAGGCTAAAAAATAGGAGGATTTATGTAAATGGGATAATGTCGATATTATAGTTGATAATATGGAAGATAAGGGAGGAAATTTAGGAATTTATTTAATGTGATAATAGGGGAGATAATGTGCTGATAAAGGAAGGAAGAGGTAGTGTCATTCATGACACTGTGGATGAGTAGTCAGATGAGGATAAGGAGAGAAAAGATAGGATTTATCTGCTGAGTGCAGTGTTGGCCGAATTTCCAACTCTAGGGGGGTGCCAAAATTCTTTATAAATAGAGGGGATATCTCATCAATTCTGGCATTTAAACCCTACTCTTTTCTTCTTTCGTTGTGCTGAAATTCCCAGTCTTCCTCTGCAAATTCTTTTCTTTTGATTTCTTCAAAAGCCGAAACCTTCCAATCTTCTTTTCTTTCAAAAGCCGAAAACATGAACTCTTTTCTCATCTCCATAGCCGAAATCTCCAAAACTCTTTCTTGTTTTCTTTTCTTCTTCTCTTTTTCTGCCAGAAATCGAAACTCTTCACTCAGTTCTCCTAAAAGCCGAAAATGCATCAGCCTTCTCTTATTTATTCTTTTTCGAGATTTTCTTAAAAGCCAAAATTCCTAGATCTCTTCTCTTTTGTTTGACGAATCTTCCTGCAAGGGGTGGCTGAAACCTTTTGAAGAGGTAAGTGTCGACAATGTTATTCTTTCAGTCTTTTTCGGCTTTTAAAAGCCATAGCCGAATGGCTACATGGTGGATTGATCCTGTGTTTTCTCTCATTTGCGGCATTTCGGGATTTGAAGAGGAGTCAATCGCATAGATCTCTAAGTCAGAGTTCAGTAACACATGAATCATGTTACTTTCGGGATTTTAAGGTAAGGAGATCTATTAATTTTAAACGTGTAAATTCGGGTATTTATTAACCCTTGGCCGAATGTAGGAGAGCCCAAATCTTCGTGTTCTTCCGGGTTTTGAGCAAGGTTTTAGACTAAGGGTTGTAGATCCAGATAGTAAGGATATTGACTAAGGGTGTAAAACTACGCGATATCAGGTGTGTAACACTTCCACACCATTTAGATTGCCTGTTAAAAATATGTTTATTAATCTGAAATATTTTGTAAAATGCCAAAATCCCGGCATAACGGTTGAAACCCAAGAAGGGTAAAAGTGAATCACCAAGTTAGTGATCTCTGTCATTCCTAAGTGAATGTTCCTGTTAAGATGACATATGTGATAAGTATGCCGATTTCTGTGATTGCATGGGGTTGGGTTTGATGAAAGGGGAAGTGTTCTGTTGTAGCGGCTTTTGCCATGACTCATTGTAGTGGCTTTTGCCGTGACTGCATGTAGTGGCTTTTGCCATGACCTGTTGTAGTGGCTACGACCATGATCTGACGATGAGCAGCATGACTGCCATCGATGGTGTGTAGCGGGGTGGGTTGATTGTAGAAATCCCCAATGGTGTAACTGGCAGGTAAAGGTGGTGTGTAGCGGATGGAAACCTAGGATTTGGGTTGGGCTTGCATAATTTTTGTTATATATTAATCTGCTATCCTGTTCTGTGGGGCTAAGGCCCAAATCTAATGGTGCATGAGGGTTGCACATTGAGTCTCGCGACTCAACCTGTTATTTAACATTTTCAGGTAGCACCTAGTGCATCGGACCGGGCTGAAAAGGAGCGCAAGGTGGCCATGCGAGAGAGGATTTGGATTCAGCAAAGGACTTTTCATTATTTAGTTATTTTAATATTTTTTTTAGTGGATTTTAAGTTTTAATGTAATAAGGCCATGGGCCACTAGACTCATCTTTATTTTGGGTTTTGTGTTGGGTTTTTATTATTAGACATTTAAATTTAATGCTAAAATTAAGCTAAGACATGTAACAACTTAGTTTTTTTTTTCCTAATTCACCAAGGTATCATTTAAATTTATATTTTACACAGAATATCAAATTACTATGTTTTTCGGTTAAAATGTTTAAACCTGATACTCGTTTTCCAAAATGTGACATGTTTTATAAAATTCCTTAGTGACATACCAGATCAGGTTGTAGTGTTTGGGCCGGGTTTGGGGTGTTACAAGACAAGTGTGGCAACTAAAGTAGTGGGAGATGTACATCTTTATTTTGATAATTTTAAGAATACTATTTTAAGGGACATTTTCTACGTACCAAGTTTCAAAAAAAAACTTAATTTTTGTTGCATGTTTATATAAAGGCGACTTGATTGTGACTTTTAATAATGGAATTTTAATATTTAGAGATTGAAATCTTATCTGTAATAGGTAGATGGCAGATAATATTTTTTTTATCAAACCAAAGACTTAAAAATTCTTACTCTAATAAGGCGTACCTTTCGCATTTGAGACTTGGTCATATTAACCAAGAAAGAATCAATAGACTTGTGAAAGATGACATCTTAAGTTCACTCAAAGACGTTGATTTTCCAAATTTGAATCTTGCTTTGAAGGTAAGATTACTAAGCAATCTTTTAATGCAAAAGGAACGCGGGTCAGAAAACTCCTAGAACTTATGCGCACTAACGTATGTAGCCCCATAAACGTTATTGAAAAAGGTGGTTACGAGTATTATGTAACCTTTATTGATGACTACTCTAGATATGAGTATGTATACATAATGCACTGCAAGAGTGAAACATTTATTAAATTAAAAGAGTTTTGTACGAAAGTGGAGAAAGAAAACTAGGTTTAGCCATAAAGACACTTCAACCATATCGATGTGGGGAATATTTATTTGATGAGTTCTTAGGGTACCTCATAGAGAATGAGATTCTATCCAAGCTAACGCTCTGGGCACTCCATTTTGGAAAAAATCTGATTTGAAAATAGTTTTTTTACACAATGGAAAATTAAAATTTTAAATATCGACCCAATTTGTGTTATTTATAGCAATAAAACTTAAACCAGAATCATTCCTGTGTTTTTGGATAAGTAGATCCTTGACATTTTTTGGCTTTCAACCAAATGATCTTCCTCACTATTCCCGTATCACGAACTGCTTTGACTGTGGGCTCAAACCAATCTAATCAAAACACACATTAGTCTGGTCATTTCCTATTATAGTAAGGACATGTTTAGGTTCGTCAACTGGACTTGATAAATGACATATTAGTCTTTCAATCGATTTGCTCATTTCTAATTAGACTAAGGACATGTTTAGGTTCGTCTACTAATACAAGTTGTCTTTTACAAGTTGTCTTTTAGTATTACGATCCGTCCACGTAATATCACTTAGTATTAGTTAAACATTAGACAACGAGTGAGCAACATTTGCTTCCATTTTGCTTTGCGTGTAAAAACCATTTGAGAAAAATAATACAAATTATATTAATTGTAATAAATGAATTTGTTTTATGTACCAATCTGTTCAAAAAATTACAAGTGTACTTAGACGAAAATACTACACTTAGGGCACTAGATATAACAATCTCCTTGTAACTAGTCGGAACAGTGGTTTCGAGACCACAAATCTGAGTTAGAATAATATTTTAATATTATTTTCCATGCTTATGATATGTGAATTTGTATATGTGAAATTTCTGTGAGTTAAATTGTCCGTCTGTGTGCTTAATTTGACAAAAGGACTAAATCGCATAAATGGTAAAAGTGGCCTTCTATTTGATGGAGTGGCCTAATTGATGTTTCTTCTTTTATATGAGGATTTATGTTGCAATTTTACCATTTAGATTAGGTATGAACCGTAACGGACATTTGATAGTGGAATTTTGATGGTTATTAAAAGGTTAAAATTGTAATTGATTAATAAGTTTATTAAAGCTTGTATAATAAAACAAAATAAGCATGATAGTGGATTTTATTCATCCATCTATCATCGAAAATATAAAAGAAGAAGAAAAGAGAAAGCAAAGCTAGGTTTCGGCCCTTGTCTTCCTTGATTGAGGTATGAGTTTTGCTCGGTTTTTGATAATTTCTACGTTTTTGTAATCGTTGCTTTGTGTTCTTCAAAACCCATGCTTCAATTTGTGAATTGATTATGTTTTTGAAATGTGCCATTGATGAACACATGAGTTTTGTGATGTTTGATAGCGAAATATGAAAGATATGTGTTTGATTACCATAGTTTGTCTTTGGAGTTTTGTTGATTTTGAGTAATTTGAAGTAAATTGAAAGAATAGTATTTTGAGGGACTAAATTGTGAAATAAATGAAATGTATGGGCTCATATGAGTATGAATGAAATTTGGCTAGGCATGGGTAATATGGAATTTGATGTATTTTGTGATTTTATGAAATAGGAACTAAATTGTCCAAATGTGAAAATATGAGGGCAAATTTGTAAATTGCCCTAAATATGTGTTTTTGGATTGAATTGAATATTTTGATGAATAAATGGGTTAAATTTGAATATGTATAGATCAAGAACCGAAGAAAATGGACTTAGATCGCGGGAAATCGAAAGTAATCGAGTAGCCGTATCCGTTTTCGTTAAATCGAACTCGAAGTAAGTCGATATACAAATAAATGTATTTGAATTGAATTATTTGTACACATATATGTAGATTGCTATGAATATCCGTTGAGATGGAATGTATATGAAATTCAGGTTTATGTATATATCGACAAGTTATTAGTGTCCGAGAAGTCCCGTTTGAACCTAGGGATAGATAGGATAGTATATGTCATGACTTAGGTGTCTGTTATGTGATATCATGTAAGACCACATCTGAGACGTTGGCATTGACTTGAGATTTCATGTAAGACCACGTCTGGGACGTTGGCTTCGATATGAGATTTACGTGTAAGACCATGTCTGGGACATTGGCATCATATTGACTCATGTAAGGCCCTGTCTGGGACAGTGGCATCGATATTTGGTTACATGTAAGACCACATCTGGGACGGTGGCATTGTACGACTATTCTGAGCACTCTGAGTATCCTATTTAGTTCCGAACGGTTCAATGAGCAAGTCCGAGAAACGAATGACTATGTGATTTGTATATCCGTTTCAGGTACATTTGATATATACACATTGTGTTATAAGAAGGTAAGTATATTTATGAACTTACGTAGATGAAATATGTATTTAGATTTGAGAAAGTAAAATATGTTACATAAATGGACAAGCTATGATCCAATAAAGTATATGGTGATATGCAAAATTGAGAGATGAATGGCTAAGTGAATGTGTCAAGAAGAACTATGGCTATGCAATTGAGCTAATAGTAAATTCATATTGATTATATGTTTTGAATGCTTATATGCTAAGTTTATTTGTATATGGCTTACTAAGCTTTTGAAAGCTTACTTTGTGTGTGTTTGTTCTGTTTTATAGATCTTCAAAGCTATTGAAGGCTCGGGGACCGTCGAGGATCGTCATCACACTACTCAAACTTATTTGGTACCTTTTGAGAATCTATATATTAAGTATGGCATGTATAGGCTAGTCATTTTGAGTTATGATTGAGATGTGTAATTAGCCATGTGATGTGGCTAGATAAATGTTGGTAATATGTATGAGTGTTTATGGTATATGATGCATGTTTTGGAATGGCTTGATGGTAATGAAATGGCCTTGTGAATGGTGAGCTTATGTATGGATTGAAGCCATAGTGAATTGGTGAAATTGTGAATGAACCATGCTTGTTTTTACATGAGATTTAGTTGTGCAATTTGTATACAAGTTGGCATGATTATAGATGTGATAGAATGGGATGGTATGTTGATCTTATGACATGATTTTTGTTTCCAATTGTGTATAGATTAATGCTTGTTTAAGCTTGTAGGGATGACCCTTGTGTGGGTGGTAATTTGGCCTTGAAAATGGCCTATATTTGCCCACACGATTGAGTACACGGGTGTGTGGCTCGACCGTGTCCCTCATGGTTGAAATTCAAGGCAAGTCAGGATCGACCACGGGCTGGACACACGGGCGTGTGACTAGCTATGTGGACTAGTCAGTATGTATGCCTTGTTTTGACATGACTTAGACACACGGGCGTGTCTGAGGTCGTGGGAGGCACACGGCCTGCCCACACGGGCGTGTGACCTTTGTAACTTAGAAAAAGTTTTAAATTTTTTGAGAATTTTTGTATGTATTCGATTTAGTCCCGGTCCTATTCTAAAGCATGCTTAAGGTCTCCATGACCTACTTAAGGGACGCTTTGATTGCATTGGATGAATTGTAATATGAAATGTCCGTAAAAGTTTTCATTTGTCCTGTAATGCCTCGTAACCCTAATCTGGTGACGGATACGGGTTAGGGGTGTTACACTCCCACTTGCCCTAGTAAAGTAGATGAATTATGTTTCTCATTCTTATGCCTTTCCATATGCTTCCTAGAGAACTCTCTAGCTAGTAGAGTCTTGGTAAATAAATCCCCAGGGTATGTCCTCAAATGCGTTCTTTGACTACATTCACTATTCCATCAAACACTATTGTCTCCATCAATGTGTCTTGTTCTTGTGTGGTTTCTTTTAAGTTAGCTATATCCAGACTGTTATAGTGTCAAAGCTTTTCCATTCCTCATATTTGACCCTTGATAGTGAAGTTAGCAGTGTAACCCTGTTGAACACTTATTTACACTATGGACCCCTCGTTTAGGACAAAAACACAGTCTGATGTCGATTTCCTCAAATCCTGACATGTTTGGAACTCAAAATAGGTATATTTTATAGGAGTAAGATCTCTTCTGGAATACACAAGCATATAATCCCTCATTCTCCATAAATACTTGAGTATATGCTTAATTTCTTGTCAGTGCCTTGGTCCTGGATTCGCCTGATATCGACTTACCAACCCCACTGCAAAATAGATATTTGGACGTGTGCATAATATAGCATACATGAGACTTCCTACTGCTGAAGCATAAAGAACCTTTCTTATGTTCTCTCTTTCTTCCGCTGTCTTACAATAGTTCTCTAAAGAGAGATGAAATCCCAATAAGGAGGGTTGGTTTCCCTTCTTCAAATAGGTCATTGAATACTGCTCCAATATTTTGTCTATGCATGAAGCCTGAGATAGTGCTATCACTTAGTTCTTTCGGTCCCTTATGATTCAAATGCCTAGAAAAAAATTAGCTTCTCCCAAGTCCTTTATGCTAAACTATTAGGTTAACCATAGTTTAACCAATGACAATGTCCCTACATTATTGCCAATGAGTAGAACAAGAAAGACCACCTTTCCATCCCTTAAACATTTGTAAACACGAGATTCATCTATGTTTTTCTCAAATCCAAAAGTTTTGATCGCTTGATTAAATCTTCGATTCCATGAGTAGGATGCTTGCTTAAGTCCATATATTGATCTAAGCATTTTGAAAACATTATGCTCGTCTCTTTTAGCTATATATCCGGTGGGTTGCATCATATAAATGCTCTCTTTAAGATAGATGTTCAAAAACACTGTCTTGACATCCATTTCTATATCCCACAATCAAGAGCTACCGCAATATATGGCAATATGCGGATTGACTAACTGGCTCAAAATGGAAATGAAAATGAGAAATGATTAATTTGCAAATGTAGATGAATTAGTTAAAAATTATTGGAAGAATGAGTTTATGCTTTTAATCTATTTTTAAGCTAGGAAATAAAAATAAATCATTCGATCATAGCGAACAAGTTGAATTGTGAAATATTAAACATATTTTTTCGAAATTTTATGAGGTGTAAAATTTGGATGAAAAAATTATTTAATTGGAAAATTAATGTTTATTTTGAAAAATAGAAAAATATGCAATGGGTTGGATTAAATTATAAATTGCTAGATTAAATGTCAATAAAGCACATATAATTAGGTCTAATACAATGAGAAGCCCGAATCCCCATCATAATACATATGAGGGGAAACACACCTTATTAGTCCCTCCCCTTCTCCTAATTGGGTTAGGAAGTTGTTTTTCTATTTGAAATAAATATTTACAATTAAACAAGGGTTTTATTTTCTCTCCCTATAAATAGATAGAACTGGTAGAGCTATTTAAACAACTTTAAGATATGTTTCCTCTGTCAAAAAATAGAGAGAGTTTATTTTCACCTATTAAATATATTTTTCCATAATAAAAATTTTATAGATTTCTATTTTCAAGAGAAAATTTTTGTTTTCACCACAAAAAAAGAAAAGAAAAGTTTTTCTATTTTTGCATTTTGATTCAATTAGTTCGAGCCCACACTCGAAGCAGTTCGTGGTATGAGAATAGCGAAGAAGATCATTTGGTTGAAAGCCGAAAAATATCAAGGATCTACTTATCCAAAAACACAAGTATAATTTCGGTCCAAGGTACAATTGGATCTAATACAATTTCGGTCTATAAATAATACAAACTAGGTCAATTTTCGAAATTTTAATGTTCCGTTGTGCAAGAAAACTATTGCAACCCCCCTTACCCAGTTCGACCACTAGACCCAAGCTATGGGGCGCTTCAACAGTTAAACAAGCATAAAACGAACATATTCAACTTTACACATTCAATCAATTGTTAAAAAAAATTCTATAATTCGAGCATAACATGTTTTTCAAACAAATCCAAGTTTCAAATGAGCTTACAAAAGCACTTAAAAAAAACCCGAGAACATATAGGGACTTAATTGGAAACTTGTCAACAAGTTTGAAAAATTTTCAGTAAAAAGGGGTCACACGGCCATTTGATAAACTGCAATTGTGTGAAAGGGAGTCACACGGCTGTGTAACTCACTAAAGCCATATGGACCTGGATGCAAAGAAGTTCATTAAAAGTCACACAGTCGTGTACCGGGGCCATGTAACTAACTAAGGCCGTGTGCAAGCTCAATGACCAAATAAATAGTACCACACGGGCATGTGGCCGGCCTGTGTGACAATTGAGAACCGTGTGATGTACATGCTATCTAAATTCTAAAGCTCGCACAGTTGTGTCACGAGCCCGTGTGTGACACACGGTCGTGTGTCAAACTGTGTAGGGCAAATATAGGTCTTTAAGTGCATGAGTTAGACCAACCATAAGTGAACTTATAATGTACATATCCATTAATCAATACCTATCCAAAACATTCACATTTCATGCCAAAAATTCTACTTAATATCACCCTAGATATCTAACCAATATGCCATAATTGGCACCACATTACAACAAGACTAAATCAAACCATTCACTTACAAACATACCTTAACATCCATACACATAGCTTCATCACATCATTATCCTTTATAAGTGCCAAAACTCATCAAGTAAGATTGTAACACCCCTAACCCGTATCTGTCGCCAAAATAGGGTTATGGAGCATTACCATAAAAGTGTAACTTAAAACATTCACATTTAAACATTTCATAAATCATAGTATAATTCATTCAAACATAAGCATATTGTCCTTTATTCGAGCCCTCGAGGCCTTAGAAATACTTTAGAAATGATTCAAGACTAAGTCAGGAGCATTTGAAACATTAAGGAAAAAGTTAGAAAATTTCATACTGCAGGGGTCACATGGCCGTGTGGCCAGGCCGTGTGACTCACATGACTGAGACACACGCTCGTATCTTAGGCCGTGTAACATTCAAAATAGAGGCACACAGTCGTGTCCAAGCCCTTGTCCATGCCCGTGTAACTCTCTGACTTAGGTCATACGGCCAAGCCACACGCCTGTGTGTCAGGCTGTGTAACTATTAAAATGGCCTCACAGGCCCGTGTGCCAGGCCGTGTGCAGGCCACGTATCTTTTCAAATGAAACCCTAAAAACCTATAGGGGACACACGACTGTGTTGCATGGTTGTGTGTCACACACGGCTAAGACACACGTCCATGTCTTAGGCCGTGTGGACATGAAAATGGCCAAAATCAAGCCATTCCTTTCACCTTTCTCAAGCATATGCCTAAGTACACTTGCACACATGAACAAGGCTTCAAAACATGCTCAAAACCTACATAAAAAGACCTGTACAATAGGCTAATGATCCATACAACCAATATGCCATATAGACACCTCAAACACATACATCAAACATACCTATACATGTGCATACTTAACCATTCATCAAGTAACCTATTTCCATATCAAAACATATCACAATTAATACCATTCAACCATACCATACTAGATTCATGTCATATCCAAATAGCCTTACCATTTGGACTATTTCATACATGCATCAAAACCATCTAAATGACACAAAACTAACCATTTCCAAATGGTACCAAAACATCTATCATATATTTATACACATACCAAATTCAACACTTGGCATTCAACTCAAACTTTAAACATAAGTTTCCTATACATGCCATTATAACCGTGGCCAAAAAATTGAAATCTACCGATATATTCGTAGGATAGTGTGGTAGGTCTTCGACGAGCTTCCAAACCGAATGAGCTTCCTATTATCCATAAAAGATAGGAAAGAAAACTATGTAAGCACATAATGCTTAGTAAGTTCGTAAAACATAAAACATAACTTGCCATTTCATTACATAACATTAAGTCTATGCATAATACAATCCAACCATAAGCTTGGCACAAGCCTAAGCACCTATCACAACACATTCTAGCATATTTAAACATAATCCATATGAGTTTAACATAGATAAACCATTACACATGAACATAATTCAATTGGATTCATCATCTTCCATAACATAACATGCTTTCAATGTATCTCACCATTTCAATCCTTTTCATAAATACATAACATGGTTCATATTGAATACTTACCATTTCCTTTCCAATTCATTCCCGTTGAATCATTTAAAATATCATCGAATACGCGGGATAGCTCACACGAAGTGTGCTAAACATATAACCATAACATTTCCTTTCCTTTACATCATTGCTCACACGAGCTATGAAATGGGTTTACTCACATGAGCTGTGGGTCGAAACGTAAGCTGCACGATACTGCTCAGACAAGTTATGGAGTATCCATAACAAATGCGGGACCTCAGCTATCGGTAAGACATTCAAGACCAGCACCCGAAACATGGAAACCCTAATGACATGTCATTTGTATCATACGAAATCCTAAGGTTAAAACGGGGCTCGATAGATGTCGTGGCATTGTTGGATTTTCACCATTTGATTTACATAACATTTAACAAATTAACATATCATTCATAATAACATTAATGCAGTATTTAACTATACGAACTTACCTCGACAATTAAAGCGTAGAAATGGAGTCGACTAATCTGAAGCTTTAGCTTTACCCCGATCTAAATCCGTACGAGGTCTATCTTGATCTAAATAAGTAAATTCAATCTATTTAATACACATACTATCCAATTTAATCCAAAATTCATACTTTTGCAAATTTACATTTTTCCCATAACATTTTAACTTATTTACAATTTAATCCTTAAGCTCATAAATGGAAATTTATGCAATTTCATCCCTAACTCATGCTAGCCGAATTTATATGTACACATATCAACTCATACAAATCATAATTTCACAATTTCACCATGTATTTTTACTATTTTTACAAATAAATCCCTAACTGACATTTTCATCAAAATTTACTTTATAAAACTTGTCTTATCAACAATGACTCATAACCTCTCATTAAACTTCAAATATCATACAAGCATGTTCATTGAAAAACCCTAATCCTTTAACAAGTTTGCAAATTAGTCACTGGGCTAGCTAGATTAAGCTACAATGATCCCGAAAACATAAAAATCATTAAAAACGGACTCGAAAATCACTTACATGCACCTAAGAAAACTAGTCGAACCTTCCAAGTGCAAAAATGGTGTTTTTCTCATTATTTTTAGTGGAAAATTTCTATTAGGAAGATGATTCTTCCTTTTTACATATTTTAGTTTTTAGTTATTTATTAAATTACAAATTTGACCTTAACTTATAACATCAAAATCACCTAATTTAATGTCCATAAATGTTCACTAACTCTATGAATGGTCAAATTACCATTTAAGTACAATTACATTAAATTTATATAGTCATTTAATACCTTTAGCTACTAGAACTCTACTTTTGTATATTTTACAATTTAGTCCTTTTTACCTAATTAAGCATGCAAAGGAAAAAATTTCTTAACGAAATTTTTATACGATTTAAAATAATAAAATAAAATTTTACTCATCAAATTTGTGGTCCTGAAACCACTATTCTGATTTCACTAAAAATGGGTTGTTACAAAGATACATAATATTAACCAAAACATATATGCCATTTCATGTAAAAAAACAACCAAAACAACATTATTACTTTCATACATTACACCTATTTCTACATCAGATTGTACCCAAAACATAAGTTTCAATCTCACACACACATATATATACATAACCGTTTACACATATTCACATGCAACTTATAATCGGGCCAAAATGTTCAAAAGTCTACCAGAGGATTTGAAGATAATGTGAGCTCTGACATGATCCAATTGAATGCCCAATTTCCAACAATCTACAAGGAAGAAAATTGAAACAAAGGTAAGCTTGCTCAGAGCTTAGTAAGTTCCTATAAAATTAAACACAACCTACCTGACATTTCATATATCAATAATTGAAAATAACATACAAACATAGTCTTCTTTATCACCTTACATAACTCATTCCATAACAAAAACATCCTTGATCTCTAAAGCCTCGGTTTCTTTGATCGCGTCGCCTTTCGCCTTGGTTGTATGTTGGATCGAACCAATCACTATCTACAACACTTCTTCTTTCGAAATTTAGAGGCATGCTATCGTTGCTGAAAGAAATATGTTAAAATAATAATAATAATAATAAATGAATAAAAAAATTAAAATACCTTGCCACAAAAATCTCACAAGTCACTCACAAAGAAATTTCGCTCACACTCGTGTTTCACTCGTATAGGTTTTTTTTTTTCAATACACTCGTGCCTTTTACCGATATTTCTCACTCTCACAAATTCGTATTTCGTTTCGAAAGACTTATTGCGGCTTGAGGGTCGGCTTCAAAATTGGTACAAGGGAAAATGATGTTAGGGGGTGAAGGTCGGCTGAAAAAAAAATTTGGTATAGTGGCGTTGGAGTGAAGAAGGGTGGTGAAGATCGGAAAAGAAGTAATGAAACAAAACTTGCAAACTTTCACACTTTTTTTTTAACTTTGAATTTTTTTGAACTTTTTTATTTGAACCCCTTTTTTTCTTTTTTTTTTTTTTTATTTTTTTTTTTACTCACCAAAAGGCATTGGGCTAGTTGTATACGAATGAAGCTTAAGCTAACACGACTAAATCACCTTGAAGAAAGGTGCGAATCAAGCTAATTGAGCATGAAGTCGGAAAGCGCTTTAATGTAGAAAAGCTAAGAGATGACCAAGATATGTTGAAGGAGGTAACAATTGCGAGGAAGTCAACTATAGTTGATTCCCAACATCTTATAGAGCTAACTAACCATACAGACAAGGGCTCGTCTCAGTTAGTATACTTTGTAAAACACTGGGAATATAAGCGAATGTCGTTCGTCTTCTTAGAGAAGAACTTGACAATCTAAACAGGCCAAGGTAGGAAGAGGGTTCTTTTTTTTTTTGATTTTTTTTTGAAACTTACTCGGAAATACTCAAGACGATCAAAACGTGCCTAATTTAATTAGCTCTGATACCAGATGATAACGGCCCGTCCCGGGTTAGGAGATTTAATCGTTAATGTTGCCCGATCGTAAATTAGACGGTTTCTCGCTCAACTAACAAAGGGATAATTTTGTTGAAAAATAATATCTTCAAAAATAAATAAGGATAGGTGATAGGTTGAATGGATACGTATTTGAAACAAGAAAGAACCTTTAATAAAAATTAAAGACCCGAATCTTATAAGTTTCAAATTGATGGAAGGAGTTTCGAAATAAAACCGAGACCCACTATCTAGCGAGATAGGAACCGACGGTATGATATTTCGAAATAAAACCAAGACCCACTACCTAGCGAGATAGGAACCAACGGTATAGGTAGATGAACGCCACACCCGTGAGGATGATAAGTTCAAAACAAGGAAAGAACGACGCCACTAGAAAACTAGATAAGTCAATTCAAACCTCGAGAATAAGGAGAGTGAAAACTCACCAAAAGAAATTCTTCTTTTCATTCAAATTCAAGTTGTATTCCTACAAATGAAAATAGCCAAAGTATTTATAGGCAGAATTGAAGCTTTTATGTAAAAGGCTTGTTTCTAGATGTTCTTAATTGGTTGGCTTCAGTCTTCATTTGTGCGCACGATTAATCAATCTTGGTGTAGCACTTGTTAACATTCGGCCAAGATAATCACTCTAATCTTCAATTGCCGTCCACCATGTATCAATTTTAATTATTTATTCCCTCAATTGCCGTCCAATATTCTTCAATTGTTGTCCACCATGTATCAATTTCAATTAATTATTCCATCAATTGCCGTCCTAAATTCCTCAATTGCCGTCCATACATTAGCCATACACATTCTCCATTTGACTTTGTTAAAATAATATGGCTATTAAACACATGCTTTGTCACCATAAGTTTTAGCTATGCCGTCCAACACCACATGCACTTCAACATTTATAATTTTATTTTGACCTTGCCATCCACTAATCTTCAATTATTTATTCATGATGGTTTTTGCACTCCTATTTTATTTAAGCATTGCTGTCCAAGCCTTCATTTCTTTTAATAATTTATTCATTCCATTCAAGCTCCAATTTCTATCATGGCCATCCATTAGCTTTTCTTGTTGTCATCTAAAATAACGTGAATCACCTATAAAATATAAACCATCATTAGTAAAATTTCAGTTGAACATAAATTAACACACATTTTAATCGATACATAAATTAAACTAAACAATTTAATAAAGTCAAGACATATTAAATTCGACTATGACTAACGCAAACACATTAAAATTTTAAAACTAGATAACTTAAAATTTTATTAAAAACATGCAAACAAATTAATTAAAGCTTGGACAAATTAATTTAGACACCAATTTAAATTATTAGGCCGCATTAATTTGTGGTAAGAAATAATTAATTTGAGGATGCAATTTATTTAAAAAAAACATTTACTTTTAAAATCAAACATCTTAAAAACATGTAATAAAATGTGAAAAATTAATTTAGACTAAGAGAAATTATTTTAGACACTAAATAAAATATTTAGACAAATTAATTTGCTGTAGAAAATTAATTAAATAAATGAAATTGTTCAATTTATTTAATTAAATTCAACAATTTAATTTCCACGCAATTTAAGACTCAATTTTATTTAAAGCATGAAAATTAAAAATTTGGAGTCGAGCTTCGTCTTTGAAAATTCGATGGGTGCCCCGGCGTGCCGTATCATCCCCCCTCTTCAAGACGATTCGTCCTCGAATCGACCCGTTGGTTGTCCGAACAAAACTCCTTGCTCGTCTTTCCTTGATCAAACAGAACGGATAATAAGCACGAAACCTGAAAAGGATAACCAAGAATTAGCAAGATCCGGCTCAAACAAAATTGCAATCCGGATATGGGCATCACAAGACAAATAGTTCTCAAGCAATCAAGCAAAAATACATTATCATAGAAAATGATCAATGCCTTGTCAAAATTTTGAAACAAAAGCGGATAAGCTTCAAAACATGCACAAGATTTAATTGGATTCCACAAGTCAAAATAAACATGCGAATAACACATCAAATGATAGATATAGTCGTCAAAAACAAGTAATGAAGAAAAAGGACATGGTACTGGTTGAACATTCAAACCTTGCTTTGTATTCGCACATGAATAAAAATGATCAAACACAAAATTCTTTTGTCTTCTTTTAAAACAAATAGATCATCAATCAAGGTAGGGCATTCAAATAATTCATGCTTTACAAAATGGCAATCATCATTATGAGCTTTTTCAACATCCAAAATGAACAAAAATGCTTCAACCCATGCTTCATGACACTTATCGAAAACAATTATCTTTTTGACAAGAACCCAAACAGATAGTTCATTATCAAACAAGATAGAACATTGAAGATCATCACGTTTTAAAGATTTTACAAGAATGGATTCAACAACGTGATTCTTGTCAACATCCAAGAAAACAAAATGGGTTCATAGATTTCAAGTGTCTTACCTTTGGGTGTTGAAAGACGTAAATCGACTTTACCTTTATGCGCCGCGCTTTGTCTTCACAAGTCAAAACTTGAAGATCGAATTTACCTTGTTTGATCAAGACGAACTTTCTCTCCTCGGGCATGTAATGTAGTCGATGCTTTATTCGCGCATTAACATTTTTCAAACAAAATAGGAAATCCATGTACACGAATTGCATGTACCAAAACAAAATTTGCTTAAGGAATGAATAAAATTTGAAAACAAGGTTGACAAAATTACGTTACCTTATTTAAAAACCAAGTATCAAATCGATGGGAATTTCTCACGCACAATTGTTGAGACTTGATTTTTTCACAAAATATACCAGATGATACAAAACATATTCCCGGTTTAAAAACATGATTTTGATTATTAAATCCAAGATGTGACAACGGTTTAGAAAAATCAAACATGTTAAACCAATAGGAATTGTGCAAACTCAAAATCGAGCAATCAAAATTCTTGACGAATTTCAAAACTGATTTACAAAAGCTCAAAGATTTCATTTTAGATAATGAACAAATCTCGTAATATCCACAATCAAACAAATTGAGATTAAAAGAGAATTCATCATCATACTTACTTGAGTCTTGCACTTGTCGAATGGATGTTACTCCACCTTCACTCTTTGCTTCACAATGGTTATTATGGGATAAACCCGCCTTACCATCGCTTAAAACATCACAATGAATGTTATTAGACAAACTTGCCTTACCATCATTTAAAATATCACCAAGAATCGAGAGATGGCAAATGATGGTATTATCCACATTTTTACATTCATTAGAAAAATTTGGTGGTGTTGCAATTGTTTCAACACACTTACCTTCCTTACCTTTCGACTCGGGAGGTTTAGCTTCACCTTCAACTTTACCTCTTTCAATCAAAGAAAACGTCGCTCTTTCGGGAGGTATTGAAGTTGTAGGTTCTTGTGCGATATTTTTCAAACACAAGTGAAGAAGCGTAAGAAGAACAAACTTCAAATGAGTTAGTTAAATCAACACTCACTTCTACTTGCTCATCTCGTTTTCTTGTTTCCCTTTTACACTCTTTTTCATTTTCTTCTCTCTCTTTTTCTTGTTCTTTTCAATGATCTTCTCAATGGCCTTTTCAAGCCTTCTCAAAACTTGCTCATTTTCTCTCTTTCTTGCCTCTTTTCTTTTTATTTCTTTTTCTTTTTCTTTTTCTTTGTTTTTATTACATGAAGTTACAAAAGAATCACAATAATAAGAATTTCTAAAAGAAGAAAAATTATTTACGGATGAATCATGATAATTTCTTCGGGAAGAATACTCCATGTAGGATTTCTTCGAATCATACGTCGAATAACTCGTGCTTTCTTGTCCGTCATCTTGAAGAGAATCGAGCTTGTGACTTTCTTCTCTCCGTTTCGAAGACCGCGTTGAGTAGGAGTCTTGGTAATAATCTCCTCTAGAATAGTCCTTGGTTGGGTATTGCCGTGCTGCTCTTAACTCCTTCCTTTGAGTTAAAGAAGTTCGCCCTCGATGATAGGAAGATGGGAGGTACCGTTTGCGCATCACGTCTTTCATTTCAGACCACGTTAATATTGGATACTCTCCATTTTGTTTTCGACTCTTGGTAAATTCATCCCACCAAGTCATGGCATAATCGGTGAAACTATTTTCCGCCAGTCTTACTTTCTTGCTTTCCAAATAATCGTGGTACCCAAAAACCTCTTCTACTCGCATTTCCCATTCAAGGTATGCATCCGGATCGGCTTTACCTTGAAACGATGGAATGTTTTTGTTATTCTTCTTGAAGTCATTAAAACATCCTTGATCTCTAAAGCCTCGGTTTCTTTGATCGCGTCGCCTTTTCGCCTTGGTTGTATGTTGGATCGAACCAATCACTATCTACAACACTTCTTCTTTCGAAATTTAGAGGCATGCTATCGTTCTTTGAAAGAAATATGTTAAAATAATAATAATAATAATATATGAATAAAAAAATTAAAATACCTTGCCACAAAAATCTCACAAGTCACTCACAAAGAAATTTCGCTCACACTCGTGTTTCACTCAGATAGGTTTTTTTTTTTTTCAATACACTCGTGCCTTTTTTACCGATATTTCTCACTCTACACAAATTCGTATTTCGCTTTGAAAGACTTATTGCGCTTGAGGGTCGGCTTCAAAATTGGTACAAGGGAAAATGATGTTAGGGGTGAAGGTCAATTTGAAAAAAAAAAAAATTTTGGTATAGTGGCGTTGGAGTGAAGAAGGGTGGTGAAGATCGGAAAAGAAGTAATGAAACAAAACTTGCAAACTTTCACACTTTTTTTTTAACTTTGAATTTTTTTTTTTGAACTTTTTTTATTTGAACCCCTTTTTTATCTCTTTTTTTTTTTTTTTTTTTTTACTCACCAAAAGGCATTGGGCTAGTTGTATACCGAATGAAGCTTAAGCTAACACGACTAAATCGGCTTGAAGAAAGGTGCGAATCAAGCTAATTGAGCATGAAGTCGAAAAAGCGCTTTAATGTAGAAAAGCTAAGAGATGACCAAGATATGTTGAAGGAGGTAACAATTGCGAGGAAGTCAACTATAGTTGATTCCCAACATCTTATAGAGCTAACTAACTATACAGATAAGGGCTCGTCTCGCTTAGTATACTTTGTAAAACACTCGAATATAAGCAAGCGAATGTCGTTCGCCTTCTTAGAGAAGAACTTGACAATCTAAATGGCCAAGGTAGGAAGAGGGTTCTTTTTTTTTTTGATTTTTTTTGAAACTTACTCGGAAATACTCAAGACGATCAAAACGTGCCTAATTTAATTAGCTCTGATACCAGATGATAACGGCCCGTCCCGGGTTAGGAGACGAATCGTTAATGTTGCCCGATCGTAAATTAGACGGTTTCTCGTTCAACTAACAAAGGGATAATTTTGTTGAAAAAATAATATCTTCAAAAATAAATAAGGATAGGTGATAGGTTGCATGGATACGTATTTGAAACAAGAAAGAACCTTTAATAAAAATTAAAGACCCGAATCTTATAAGTTTCAAATTGATGGAAGGAGTTTCGAAATAAAACCGAGACCCACTATCTAGCGAGATAGGAACCGACGGTATGATATTTCGAAATAAAACCAAGACCCACTACCTAGCGAGATAGGAACCAACGGTATAGGTAGATGAACGCCACACCCAGTGAGGATGATAAGTTCAAAACAAGGAAAGAACGACGCCACTAGAAAACTAGATAAGTCAATTCAAACCTCGAGAATAAGGAGAGTGAAAACTCACCAAAAGAAATTCTTCTTTTCATTCAAATTCAAGTTGTATTCCTACAAATGAAAATAGCCAAAGTATTTATAGGCAGAATTGAAGCTTTTATGTAAAAGGCTTGTTTCTAGATGTTCTTAATTGGTTGGCTTCATCTTCATTTGTGCGCACGATTAATCAATCTTGGTGTAGCACTTGTTAACATTCGCCAAGATAATCACTCTAATCTTCAATTGTCGTCCACCATGTATCAATTTTAATTATTTATTCCCTCAATTGCCGTCCAATATTCTTCAATTGTTGTCCACCATGTATCAATTTCAATTAATTATTCCATCAATTGCCGTCCTAAATTCCTCAATTGCCGTCCCATACATTAGCCATACACATTCTCCATTTGACTTTGTTAAAATAATATGGCTATTAAACACATGCTTTGTCACCATAAGTTTTAGCTATGCCGCCCAACACCACATGCACTTCAACATTTATAATTTTATTTTGACCTTGCCATCCACTAATCTTCAATTATTTATTCATGATGGTTTTGCACTCCTATTTTATTTAAGCATTGCCGTCCAAGCCTTCATTTCTTTTAATAATTTATTCATTCCATTCAAGCTCCAATTTCTATCATGGCCATCCATTAGCTTTTCTTGTTGTCATCTAAAATAACGTGAATCACCTATAAAATATAAACCATCATTAGTAAAATTTCGGTTGAACATAAATTAACACACATTTTAATCGATACATAAATTAAACTAAACAATTTAATAAAGTCAAGACATATTAAATTCGACTATGACTAACGCAAACACATTAAAATTTTAAAACTAGATAACTTAAAATTTTATTAAAAACATGCAAACAAATTAATTAAAGCTTGGACAAATTAATTTAGACACCAATTTAAATTATTAGGCCGCATTAATTTGTGGTAAGAAATAATTAATTTGAGGATGCAATTTATTTAAAAAAAACATTTACTTTTAAAATCAAACATCTTAAAAACATGTAATAAAATGTGAAAAATTAATTTAGACTAAGAGAAATTATTTTAGACACTAAATAAAATATTTAGACAAATTAATTTGCTGTAGAAATTTAATTAAATAAATGAAATTATTCAATTTATTTAATTAAATTCAGCAATTTAATTTCCCTGCAATTTAAGACTCAATTTTATTTAAAGCATGAAAATTAAAAATTTGGAGTCGAGCTTCGTCGACTTGAAAATTCGATGGGTGCCCCGGGCGTGCCCGTATCACTAAAGGTCCTATATAACACCACAAACTCGGCCTAGACGTTATGGACGAATCCGGAAGTGTCACATGAAATGGATTGATAAACCATTGTCGTTAAGTTAAAACCTTACCAGTTCATTACCTTTTAGAGTTGTTATTAATTTCTAAGCTTTCTTTCATTAAATTATTTAGAGATAAAATGTGTTTGTTGCGGAAGCTTGGAAAAACGTTGTGTCCAGAAAATCCGTTCAAGATTTTAGAAAACCATCATAGTTATAAATAAGTAAAAACCCAAAACCAACATCAAAATTTTCAAAGAGTCTGTAGTCCCAAAAAATACAACTTCAATGCCAAAACTTAATAACCCAAAAACCAAATGAAGCAGTAAAATAGGTAGTCACCGTCGAGTCCTTCGCTGTACCGATCCGCCTGAGACTGTGGGTTACCTGTACAGACAAACAGAAAAGGGGTGAGTTTACGTAAACTTAGTGTGTAACCCAGTAGAGTTAAGCAGGTACACATACAAAATATCACAAATCAGACAGATTCGTAATCGGGCCTGAGCCTATATCAGATACAGATACAGTTACAGATATGCAAATCAGATATCAAAATCTTACCCCCATCCTCTACACACCATCTCCGACCATCCGTACAGCCCATGTGGTGTTTAAAACACCCACCCAATCCTACACACCACGCTGTACCGATGTGACACATATCAGATATAATGCAGCCGTGCTGCCAGATATTAGGCGTAATCTGCATTTCAGAACACTTCCTCCGATATATATCATCCCACCCCAATCACAGTAACATAACATGCATACAGAATTTACAGATAAATCATGCTTAACATGTTTTCATTAACAGATAATAGATAAACAAACATAGGCATGCTCATGACCATATTTCAGCCTAACAGATCAGTTGGTTTAAGGGTTAGATAGCATTTATTGACCCTAAGATAGGCCCACATACCCGTGTGGGTTGCCTGTGTGGATCACATGGCCTGGCCCAGTTACCACACGCCCGTATGGCCCATACGCCCAATTCAGTCTTGCCCGTGTGGCCCACACAGCCACACTTTAGCCATCACACGGTCGTGTCTTGTGCACGGCCTGGCCTTCATCGATCAGACGACTGTGTCATTGTACACAGCCTACCACACGGCCGTGTGGCGTTGACAGTGGGGTTTTTCAGCTTTCATCGACCCTCATTTTTCTGCGTTTCGGGTACACACCTGGTACTGTTTTGCAGCTAAAACACTCTCGACTCTCCTGGAGCCTAAAGGTCGACATATCACTGCTCAAAATTAGTTCCAAAACACGATAGAACCAAAAACTCAAACCAAAAATAACTCAAATCAAATGCCTAACGCTTACCCCAACACTCTGAACCTTACGTTTACGATTTTGCAACAGTAGAGGCACGATCTTCTCGATTTGCTACTGCCAAAACGTAAATTTCCATATCAATGAGTAACTACATAGCTCTAAACGGATTAAAAGCAAAGTACCTATATGAATAAAATATATCACTTACCAATGTACGAATTTCGTGAGAAGAGAACAGTAATTTGAAACAAGAAGACAACACCGAATGGGAAAGAAAAAATGACAGAGAGAAAGAAGAAGAAAAGAAAAACCAAAAAGAATGTCAAAAATCTCCCAGAGTGACCGAAATTTGAAAGAAAAAAAAGAAAACAAAAATAAAATAAGATATTCAGAGATGATTAGGAAAATCTACATATCCCTAAATTCACTCCCCCATTAACCCACTTCTCAGAATTCAAATTCCATCAAAACTCTCATAGAATCGAACAAAAATAAATACCCACGTTCGCTCAGGGATTCAAACGCAGGCTTCCACACAACACACATACTCCTTTACCACTTGAACCAGCAGGCTCATTCTGATATGGTTTTACAAATAATTTAATATAAGCCCACTGAGCAAGTATAAGGCTTAAGTCAGAAAAAAAAATACCAAAATTTACCAAAGGTAAGGCCTGAACTTGGGACCTCTTACACACTCCTAGAATGCTTAACCACTGAAGCAAATACACAATTATGTCAAAATTTTACAGAGGTAACTTAACAACTTTGGGGCGTTACAACTCTACCCCTCTAAAAAAATTTCGACCTCGAAACTTACCTGATCAGAACAGATAAGGATACTGCTGACACATCGAGTCCTCAGGTTCCCACATGGCCTCCTTAGTGCTATGATTTCGCCACAGCACCTTTACTAATGGTGTAATAGTCCGGTTTAGACCCTAGTCAGAATAGTGGTTTCAAGACCATAAATTCGAGTCAGAAAAATATTTTAACAATATTTTCTATGCTTGCGATATGAGATTAAGCATGTGTGAAAGTTTCATGATTTAATTTATCTGTTTGGGTGCTTAATTTGATAAAAGGACCTAATTGTGAAAGATGTTAAATTAGCATGCCATGTGTTAAAAGTACCTAAGTGCTATGTCTTTATAAATATGAAGCCCTTTTAATGTTATCAAGCAATTTTTAAGTTAGTAGACAATTATGTCCATGGGATAAATGTTTTTCATTAATATCTTAATAGGGGTAAAATGGTAAAATATTTATTAAGCTTAATTAAATAAAAGACAAAGCTAAATTATGTTTTTATTCATCATCCACCACCGATTATAGAAAAGAAAAGAGGGATTTTATGCTTTCATGGTATTCGGCTATTACAAGTCTCAATTCAAGGTTAGTTTTTATTAGTTTTTTGATAATTTCTACGTTTTTATAATCGTTGCTTTGTGTTCTCTCAAACCCATGTTTTAATTTTGTGAATTGATGATGATTTTGAAATGTGCCATTGATGAACACATGATTTTTGTGATGTTTGAAGATGAATTATGAAAGATATGTGTTAGAGTAACATAGTTTGTCTTTGAATTTTTGGTGATTTTGAGTAATTTGGACTAAATTGAGAAAATAATATTTTAAGGGACTAAAATGTGAAATAAATGAAATGTGTGGACTTGTATTAAGCATAGGAATATTCAGGCAAGCTTGGGTAATATGGAATTTTGTGTATTTTGTGATTTTATGAAATAGGGACTAAAATGTCAAAATGTCAAAATGTCAAAATGTCAAAATGTGAGGGCTAAATTATAAATTGCCCTAAAGATATGTTTTCGGATTAAATTGAATGATTTGGTGAATAAATGGGTTAAATTTGAAAATGAATAGATTAAGAACCGAAGAAAATGGATTTAGATCGAAGGAAGTCGAAAGTAATTGAATAGTCATTTGTTTCCGTTCTTCTCGTACGAGGTAAATCTATTTACAAATAAAAGTATTTGTATTGATTTATGTATGTTCATATGAAATTTCTTTGTGATGAATGTGTACGAGATGATAAATATATGAATTCGAGGAAGTATCGACAGTGTATTAATGTCTGAGAAGTCCCATACGAACCTAGGAATAGATAGGATTACACATGTCATGACATAGGTTTTCGATATGTGATATCGTCTAAGACCACGTCTGAGACGTTGGCGTCGATTTGAGATTTACGTGTAAGACCATGTCTGGGACATTGGCATCGTATTCGATTCATGTAAGACCTTGTTTGGGACAGTGGCATCGATATTTGGTTACATGTAAGACCACGTCTGGGACGTTGGCATTGTGTGACTATTCTGAGTATTCCGAGTATCCTATTTGATTCCGAATAGTTCAACAGGCAAATCTGAGAAATGAAGTACTATATGAATTGTATAATTGTTTCAGGTACGTTTGATACGTGTGCTTTGTTTAAGCATGATAAGTGAGTAAATATGTGCATTGATGCAATGAATAAATGTGATATATGTATGATTATGATATGAGCAAAAGAGTTGCTTTGAGATATGATATGTTGGTAAGCAATGGCAAAATAAATGTCCCAAAGGGAAATTATGTATTTGAAAAGAATATATATATTAATGAACTTGTATTTTCTATGATTATAAATGTTTCTATGTTAAGTTTATTTGTATATGGCTTACTAAGCTTTTGAAAGCTTATTTTGTGTATGTTTGCTTTGTTTTATAGATCGTTAAAGCTACGATAGGCTCGAGGATTGTTGAAGATCATCATCACACTATCCAATCCTATTTCGGTACCCTTTTGAAAGTGTATATAGTAGAGTATGGCATGTATAGGCTAGTCACTTTGAATTATGTTTGAGATATGTGTATAGCCTTGTGATATGGCTAGATAAATAGCTGTGATATGAATGAGTAGTCATGTTATATGATGCTTTGTTTGGTATTGTTTAATGACTAATGAAATGGTCATAGTAATGGTAAGCTTATTGATGCAAAGTTTGGTATATCAATGATGAGAAGATGTCTTATTAATGTGGTAAGTTGTGAATGAAACATGTTTGGATATACTTGTGATTTAGTTGGGCTAATTGGCATATATGATGTTATGATGAAATGTTCTTGAATGAGTAAAAATAGATGGTCAAATTGGTATGTTTTTGGTTGCCAATTGTGTTTGGAATAATGCTTATATGTGCTTGTAGGGATGACCCAAAGTGTGGGAGGCATTTTGGCTTTGGAAATGGCCTATAATTGCCCACACGGTTGAGCACATAGGCGTGTGGCTCAACCGTGTTCCTTGTGGTTGTATTACAAAACAAGTCAGACTCGACCACGGGTTAGACACGTGGGCGTGTGGTGCAAGTCAGTAACGACCACGGGTGAGGCACACGGGCGTGTTTACGGCCGTGTAGACAAGTCAGCATATATACCCTGTTTTGACACGGCTTAGACACACAGGCGTGTCTGAGGCCGTGGGAGGCACACGGCCTACCCACACAGGCATGTGACCTCTGTAACTTTGAAAAATTTTTAAATTTCTGAAAATTTCTGTATGTGTTCGGTTTAGTCCCAGTCCCTTTCTAAAGCATGTGTAAGGTCTCGTAGACCTAATTAAGGGACACTTTGATTTGATTCACTGAATTATATTATGAAATGCCTATAAAAGGTTCCATTTTTTCCAGTAAAGCCTTTAACCCTAGACCGGTGATAGTTACGGGTTAGGGGTGTTACAAATGGAATAGACTTCCTCTTCAAAACCTTAACATCTAGCTATAGAATCTGAACCAGCTCCTCCTCAAAGATCAAATTCGGCCTAACCTCTATCTCTTCAACAGAGACAATATGAGATGGGTTAGACCGATATAGCCTCAACATCGAGACATGAAAGACATCATGGATATGGTCCAACTCTGGAGGTAGCTCCAATTGATAAGCAATAGGTCCTACACGCTTCAAAATCTGATACGGTCCAATAAACCTAGGGCTCAGCTTGCCCTTATGACCGAACCTCAGAACCTTCTTCCATGGAGAAACCTTGAGAAAAATGAAATCCTCTATAGAATACTCAATCTCTCGCCTCTTCAGATACGCATAAGAATTTTGTCTATCAGAAATCGCCTTCAAACGATCCCGAATCAGTCGAACCTTATCCTCAGTCTCAGAAACCAACTCAGGACCCAAGACTCGACTTTTGCCCAACTCAGTCTAACACAAAAGAGTACGACACTTACGACCATACAGAGCCTCGTAAGTTGCCATCTGAATACTAGCTTGGAAACTATTATTGTAGGTGAACTCAGCTAGCTACAGATAATCCTCCCAACTACCTCGAAAATCAATCACGTAACTCCGAAGCATATCCTCTAGTATCTGAATCACCTTCTTAGATTGACAGGATGTAACAAAGTACTGAAGTCCAACCTTGAACCCAGAGCCTCGTGCAATTTCTTCCCTAACTGAGAAGTGAAGCGAGGATCTCTATCAGAAATGATCAAAACAAGAACCCCGTGCAGTCTTACAATATCAGAAATGTACAACTTCGTCAGCTTTTGCAAAGAGTAATCAGTTCAAACCGGAATGAAGTAAGAAGATTTGGTCAATTGATCCACGATGACCCAAACAGAATCCTTCTTAGTGGGTGTCAAGGGCAACCCACTAATGAAATCCATAGTCACTGGTTCCTATTACCATAAGGGAATCTTGACTGGCTACAATAAACCCGAAGGCAACTAGTACTCAGCCCTAACTTGCTGACACGTCAGGCATCGAGCCACAAATTTAATAACCTTACGCTTTAAACACGACCACAGTATAGCTCACGAAAGTCGTGATACATCTAATTGCTGTCGGGATGCATAGCATAAGGGCTACTGTGCGCCTTCCTCAGAATAGACTGCCTCAGATAAGAATCGTTCGCTACACAAATCCGGTCTCGAAAACATAGAATACCATCACAATTCAATCCAAAATCTGCAGTAGTACCACTCTCAACTTGACGGAACCACACACCCAGAGTCTTATCTATAATCTGTTTATCTCAAATCTGTTCAATCCAAGTGGGCTTAACTTGCAACTTGGCCAATAAATTCCTATCATCAAACAGACTAAGTCGAGTGAACATCGCCCTCAGATCAGTCATCACCCTACTACTCAGAGCATTGGCCACCACATTAGTTTTACCCGGATTATACTCTATCATGCAATCGTAGCCCTTAAGTAGCTCAAGCCATCGACGCTGTCTAATATTCAACTCCTTCTACGTGAAGAGGTACTTGAGGCTTCTGTAATCGATGTAGATAATACATCTCTCACCATACAGATAGTGCCTCCAAATTTTTAGTGCAAAGACCACAGCAGCTAACTCAAGGTCATGCATCGAATAGTTGGCCTCACGCATCTTTAGCTGACGGGATGCATAAGCCACAACCCAATCCAACATGCGACGCATCACTGTATACTAGAAACTCCATTCCAGATTTAGGATGTATCAGAACAAGAGTCTTAGTTAGAATAGATTTGAGCTTCTCAAAGCTCGATTACTACACATTAGTCCAGACAAACGGTACACCCTTACACAAAAGCTTAATTAACAGTGCAGCAATCAAAGAAAACCCCTCAACGAAATGCCGATAGTATCCCACCAAACCTAGAAAGGTACGGATCTTAGATACATTCTTAGGCTGTTTCTAATCCAGCACAGCCTCGATCTTTCGATGATTAACTTGAATCTCCTCTGCAGAAACCACGTACCCTAGAAAATTTACTTCACGTAGCTAGAACTCACGCTTGCTGAATTTAGCATGCAGTTGTTTCTCACGCAGAATCTGAAGCACCAGTCTAAGATGCTCATCATGCTCATCCTCAATCTTAGAGTATACCAGAATGTCATCAATGAAGACCACAATGAACTGATTCAAATAGGTTTGAAATACTCGATTCATCAGATCCATGAATGCAGCCAATGCATTCGTCAAGCCGAAAGGCATCATTAGGAACTCGTAATGTCCATAACGAGTCCTAAATGTAGTCTTATGCACATCTACCTCTTTAACCCTCAACTGATGATACCCTGAACGTAGATCAATCTTAAAGAATACAGAAGCCCCTCGAAATTGATCAAATAAGTCGTCGATCCCCGAAAGTGGATACTTATTCTTAATGGTCAGTTTGTTCAAATACTGATAATCTATACATATCCTCATAGTCCCATCTTTCTTCTTAACAAATAGAACTGGTGCTCCCTAAGGAGACACACAAGGACGGATGAAACCACAGTCTAAAAGTTCTTATCGTTGAGCCTTAAGCTCTATAAGCTCTTTCGGTGCCATACGGTAGGGAGCGATAGACACCGGAGCTGTACCTAGAAGAAGCTCAATCCCAAATTCTACTTCTCGATTTGGTGGTAATCCCGATAAATTCTCAGGAAAGACGTTCGGAAAGTCCTTTACTATTCTGATGTTCTCATTAGAAGAGTCCTCAGAATCCGAAATACTTACATAGGCCAACTACGCCTCACATCCTCTCCAGATCAGTTTCTCCACTACTAGGGCGGAGATCACATGCGACAGATAGTCTCAACACTCACCAATCATAAGCACCTCCACATCATCTTTGGTCTTTAGAATGACCCTCTTAGATGTGCAGTCCAAACTGACTCGGTGCTCCACCAACCAGTCTATACCCAGAATAAGGTCGAACTCTCCAAACGGAAGCTCCATCAAATTAGCCAAAAATATGTAACAACCAAAACCCGGCCCAAACATTATGGCCGAATCTAGTTTGTTACAGGGGAAAATATTTTGAAATCTTTTAGAAACCGGTTAAGTTTTGAAAACCCTTCATTTTAGTGGTCTTGCTAAAACCATACTTAGTGTTTATTTGAATATTATTTAAATCAAGTTACTACAAAATTCCAAATGTGCCCGATGGCACGATAAAACATTTTTCGTTTAAGGTTGGGAAAACATGTGTATTTAATCTACTATTAATAAAATAGTTTAAACAAATTATCCAAAATACATAAAGTAACAAAGTAGAGTATTAGGAGGCCTTATTACATCCGAAATAAAATTTAACCAACAGTAAAATAAAAATAACTAAAGTTTAAAATTCATTTAAATCAAGTCCACTGCATGGCCACCTCGAGTCCATCCGGCTCCTTATCCGCGATCTACGTGTCACCTGAAAAATGTAAAGGAGAAGGTGAGTCACCAAGACTCAGTATGTAACCCTTTCCCTGGTTTAAGCAATTTCATACACACTTTATAACAATCAACATGCATAAGGTTATGTACCCAACCTAGCCAACCAAACGCCTCTGTCTACCCCGTTGTGGTACCAAACCACTGGTGGTGCCAAACCACTGGGTGACGTATAGTCACGGATGTGATGCCAAATCACCGGAGGTGCCAAACCTCGGTGTCCGAAGACACAAATCGGTTGATGGGGCCAACCCATCGTGTGATACCAAATCACCGGGCGTCAATCCCGTATTATCATCGTGGGGCCAACCCACATCGTGGTGCTAAGCCACCGGGGCGAGGCGCTATGAGGTGCCAAACCTCTGAGGTACCAAACCTCTCGGTGACCGTAGTCACGATGTGTTACCAAAACACCGGTGTCCGCTGCGACACGTATAACAATTCCCCTCGCTCATCAACCCATATCAAATCATGATATAATAGATCTCATGCCATCAGATATTTAAGTTACAAATAATAAACATGCCATGCTTCCCAAAAGCATCAAATAGTAACTCATATTAACAGGTACTTACCCGGATCGTCACTTATACCGATATGGTATTAAATCCAATGCTACATAAATCAGAGTTAGCATTCACAATATTAAGCACAGTTAATAAGTTATAAGGTGTGTATGTACACACCTGTTACCACTGAATAGTCTAAATCCCGAAAAGAAAGCCGATTGGCCACACTCAATGTCCTTGCCCCTATATTCGGCCAACTGTCAATGTTAGTACCCAAAGGCCTATTCGGCCAAACCCAAAATTTAAAAGGGTTCTCTTATGGATCCCAGAACCTTACCCGAATGTCTTGAATACCAGCCCTTTGTTTCACCACCCTATAATCGGCACTTAACCAAGTTAGTAGCCTTCGGCTTAAATGAATATCAAGAATAAAGAAAATCGATCTTACCACCTTACCCCAAAATCGATTGCTATAGGTTGAAGAACTCGATCTCCTGCTTGAAAATTCCGTAGTTCCTAGATGGAGTCGATATTAAAGAGGGGTTAGTCTTCTTGTTTACTAACACTAAAATTTTGGCTTTTCTTTCTAACCTACAAATCGACAAAGAGGAAGCAAATATGGAAAGATGGTTTCGGCTAACACTTACCCTCTTTAATCGATTGAGGAGCAAAATCCTACGAGGTTGACACCACACTTAGTATTCGGCCGAGGTGTAGACTTAAAAGAAGAGGGAATTTCGGCACACCCAGGAGTATATTCTCTACTCAGAAAGAAAAAAGAAAACAGTGGAAAAGGAGATGGAGTTTCGGCAAGGGTTTGAGAAAGGTGTGAGAGGAAGTACTTTCGGTCAAGCAAAATGGAAAAGAAAGAAGATGGATGAGAGGATAAGTGGTTCGGCCAAGAAAAAGGTGAAGGCAAAAGGGGGTTTTTGGGTTTTGAGAGAAAGTGAAAAAGAAAGAATAGAGATGAAGTGCTAGCCGAATTTTGTGAAGTAAAACACTAGGAAAATTCGGCCTCCCCCCCTAGATAGCTGCTTGCCGTCCACTCCTCTCCAAGGAGTTCAATTTTCGGCCAACTCCACAAATTACTCTTGTCCACTAGTTTAAAATAATTTGAATACTCAAACTCCTTCTTTTTCTCCTTGCCACTCTTATGAGATTATTCACATAATATCTAATTAATAAATAAAATAACTTCCTTATTATCCCTTAATAATAAAAGAGTTTAAAGAGAGAAAATCTCTCTCCCTATGCCGTCCATATTAGAGAGCAAAAAGGGAATTTTCGTGACTCGAACACAAGCTCCCCCTTACTCAGTGTGGCGTCATCTACAGCTCTTAAGTGGCCTCACTTTTGCCACTTTTCCCAGGGCCATTTCTGTGTCAACTAATCCACATTTATTCTTGTAATCCCTAACTACTAAGGCTCCCTTCCCTTAAAGTTTATTAATCATATTTTCTACTATCTCGAGCCAACTCAAGACCCCTAATTAGGCCTTATTACACCACAATCAATAACACAGCAATTCATACATAGGAAAAAAAAAATAATTCAGTCCCAAATAGCCCCATTTTTAGGATGTTACAAAATATCTCCCATTGCACCTCTAACGGAACATCCTTATACAGTTTACTAACCTGAACAGACTGCTCCAACTGACAACCCCAGATTTTCAAAAACAGAACATACTGTATAGGAATGAGTGGATCCTATGTCTATCAGAGCAAAGAAAGGTACAATAAATATAAAGAACGTACCGGTGATGACTTCAAGTGCATCTCTGCCCTTTCGACGATGTACAACATAAACCAAAATTAGGCCGCCTCGTCTCGGCCTGACCAGTACCTCTATCGGTGTTCTCTGTCTATGACCCAAACCTCTACCACCACTGGCCTGACCACGACCCCTAGGTGGCTGCTGAACTGCCCTCTAAGGTTGCACAAAACCCAGAGCTTTCGTCCGATTTGCCCGCTTTAGACAGTCCCTAATACGGTGCTCTAAATATCCACATCTCAAACAGGCTCCAATCCTCCTCCAACACTATCCCGGATAGCACCTACCACAATCACTGCAAGACTGTAACCCAGTAGGAGCGACAGAAGCAACAAGGGCCCCACTCTAACTGGCCCATTAGATCTGACCTTTTTCTTAGGCCTCAGAACAGAACTAGAGGGCTCCGAATCCCTCTTAACCTTACCCCTTTCCCTCTCTCTATTCTAGCGCTCCGCGCGCTTAACATCTTCAGCAATCTTTGCCTTCTCTACCAATATTGCGAACTCACTCTCCTTCTGTGGAGCAATCAGAACCCTCAGATTATCCCTCAGTCCATCCTCAAAATGATTACACCTCTCATATTTCGATGCCACCATACCTCGAGTATAGAGGCTCAGCTTCAGAAACTCGGTCTCATACTTGCCCACAAATCAGTCACCTTGCATGAGATTCAGAAACTCACGCCTCCAAGTATCAACGTAGCTGGCTCCCACATATGTGCACTGAAATGTAGCCTTAAAGAACTCCCAAGTCAGAAGGTCAGGCTGAGTGCCCTCCTTAACAATTAACCACCACTGATATGCTTCGTCACGAAGCAAGGAGATGCACCCTTCAATTTCTGCTTGGGGGTACAGTCCAAGTCATCCATGATCCTCTCAGTGGCCTCTAACCAATACTCAGCCACATTAGGGGCGACTCTTGTGACACCCCTAAATAACTCAGCTCCATTGGACCAGAGTCATTCAGTTACCGACCCTCGGCCCCCAAATCCAAAATTAAGCCTAGCGACCCTCTCCAATATCCTCAGCATGGCTTGGGATAGTGCGTCGTCCCCAGCTGAACGACTCTGAGACCCAGTCTCAGTAGTAGGTGACACAAGTGTCTCACTAGTATCCAGATTTGACATGCTGTCCAGATATAAGGACTTAGCCCGAGCCCCCTACGGCCTCTACCTCAGCCTTGAATACCACGTCCACAGATACCTCGTGTGCTCATTATCTAATTCAAGTTTTATCACACTAAAATTTTATAAATCAGTTTCAGTTTATTATCACATATGTTTTATGCAAAAACTATCAGAAGATCAGAATCGTTTTCAGAAGTTTCAGTCTCTAACTATTTTAGTACAGTCTCAATAAATACTATCTTCAGAGTGTCGAAATAGCTTAACTAAGTACAGAAATACTTTCAGAATAGGTGTTGGAGACTCGGTGAACCACATACTCAATCAAAATATTTTTAAACCATTTGAAAACCAATTCTTTTAAACATATTTTGGAACCCCAAAAAATCTACAGTCGAGTTTTTGAAACCTAGCTCTGATACCACCAAATGTAACACCCCAAATCCGGCCTAAACGTTATGGCCGAATCTGAAAGTGTCACATGAAATGGATTGATAAACCATTGTCTTTAAGTTAAAACCTTATCAGTTCATTACCCTTTAGAGTTGTTATTAGTTTCAAAGCTTTCTTTCATTAAATTATTTAGAGATAAAACGTGTTTGTTGCGAAAGCTTAGACAAACATTGTGTCCAAAAAATTCATTCAAGATTTTAGAAAACCATCACAGTTATAATTAAGTAAAAACCCAAAACCCAAAACCAACGTCAAAATTATAAAAGAGTCCGTAGTCCCAGAAAATACAACTTCAATGCCAAAACTTAATAACCCAAAAACAAAATGAATCAGTAAAATAGGTGATCACCGTCGACTCCTCCGCTACACTGATCCGCCTAAGACTGTGGGTTACCTGTGTAGACAAACAAAAAAGGGGTGAATTTACGTAAACTTAGTGTGTAATCCAGCAGAGTTAAGTGGGTATACATACAAAATATCACAAATCAGACAGATTCACAATCGAGCCTGGGCCTATATCAAATATAGATACAGTTACAGATATACAAATCAGATAATAGAATCCTACCCCCATCCTCTACACATCATCTCCGACCATCCCTACACACCATGTGGGGTTTAAAACACCCACCTAGCCCTACACACCACGCTGTACCGATGCGACACATATCAAATATAATGCAGTCGTGCTACCAGATATTAAGCATAATCTACCTTTCAGAACACTTCCTCCAATATACATCATCCCACCCTAATCACAGTAACATAACATGTATACAGAATTTATAGATAAATCATGCTTAACATGCTTTCATTAACAGATAACAGATAAACAAACATAGGCATGCTCATAACCATACTTCAGTATAAAATATCAGTTGGTTTAAGGGTTAGATAGCATTTACCGACCCTACGGTAGCCCACAGTCAATTAGGACAACCCGTGTGACCATACGAAAAATTTTAGTAATATAGGCCCACATGCCCGTGTGGGTTACCCGTGTGGATCACACGATCTGACCCAGTTACCACACGCCCAATTCGGTCTAGGGCTACACTTCAACCATCTTGCGCACGGCTTGGCCTTCATCGATCAGACAGTCGTGTCATCGTACACGGCCTACCACACGACCATGTAGCATCAACAGTGGAGTTTTTCAGCGTTCGCTGAACCTCATTTTTTACGTTTTGGGTACACACCTGGTACTGTTTCGCAGTTAAATCACTCTCGAGTCTCCTAGAACCTAAAAGCCAACATATTATTGCTCAAAATTAGTCCAAAAACACGAAAGAACCAAAAACTCAAACCAACAATAACTCAAATCAAACGTCTAACGCTTACCCCAACACTCCGAACCTTACGTCTACGATTCTGTAATAGTAAGGGCACGATCTTCTCGATTTGCTGCTGCCAAAACATAAATTTCCATATCAATGAATAACCACATAGCTCTAAACAGATTAAAAGCCAAAGCTACCTATATGAACAAAATATATCACTTACCAACATACGAATTTCGTGAGAAGAGAATAGTAATTTGGAATAAGAAGACGACGCCGAATGGGAAAGAAAAAAATGACAGAGAGAAAGAAAAAGAGAAGAAAAACAAAAAAAAGATATTCAGAGATGATCAGGAAAATCTACATATCCCTAAATTTACTCTCCCACTAACCCACTTCTCAGAATTCAAATTCTATCTAAACTCTCTCACAAAATCAAACAAAAATAAATACCCACGCTCGCACAGGGATTCATACACAGGACCTCTACACAACACACAGACTCCCTTACCACTTGAACCAGCAGGCTCATCTGATATGGTTTTACAAATAATTTAATATAAGCCCACTAAGCAAGTATATGACTTAAGTCAGAAAAAATACCAAAATTTACCAAAGGTAACGCTTGAACTTGGGACCTCTCACACACTCCTAGAATACTTAACCACTGAAGTAGATACACAATTGTGTCAAAGTTTTACAGAGGCAACTTAACAACTTTGAGGCATTACATCCTAGGTTCTATCCATTCCTCTCTCATCTCTTTTCTTATTATTTTCAGGAAACTAAGATAAAAACCACATTAGAACTTATAATATTTGGAGTAAAAGCTTATCAAGAAATAGGCAACAGCCTAATGAATAAGCATTCATCCTTTCCCTTACATACCTAAGTTTGAGCCACCCCATCCTCAAAATCATCTCTTTTATTTTTCTCTTAAATTTTTCTTTTAAATTTCAACCCATAACTTTAGGAAAATTGCTCTTACCGCCTTAGGGTTCCCAAACCCTGGATATTTAATCCAACTTCCCCCAATTGAACTAGAGTTTTGTTTTCTCTTCAAATCCAAATAGGATTTTCTTTCTTTTCTCTATTTCTTCTCTCTTTTCTTTTCTTTCCTCTTTTTTACATCAAATTTTACATATTTTGCTGCTGAATAGTTTGTTGTTTCTGATAAAAATATCATCTATTCGATCGTTTTGTACATCGATTTTAGAGTTATCGTTAATAGAATCCCAATCTTTTCCAATAACCGGTAAGTACAATTCAATCCCAATAATTAAACCCAAACTCTCGTAGTATTTACATCTGATGTCAACCTTTCATTCAAAATAATGGATCTTTTACGAATCTTGTCAAAATTCCTGATAATCTTGATAAATCTTGAAACAAAATGTTAACTCGTGTATAAATTTTGTTTGAAGGATTCGTATTAGGTGCATCGACCCAGATTTAAGTGCGAGGAATGTCGGTCGAGATTCCAGTGACAGTTGTGTGCTCTTTTACAAGCGAATTGGGGTAAATCGTGCCTCAAATTAGGGTCACACGACCAATTACATAGGCGTGTGGACCACACGGCCTTTCACACAACCATGTACCACTAGAACCCTAGGCTAATTCAAATCTCACACTGTCAAGAACCCTAAACAATACCTACCATACAGTCGTGTCTCTCTTGTAGGTTAATTTTGTAATTTCCACACGACCACAGTCTGTTACATGGCCTAGCCACACAGTCGTGTAACCCCTTCAAATGGTCTATAGCATCCTAATCAGCCATGTACCCCTGTTTCTTAGATTTTATAATTTTACCTAGAATTTTATGATTTTTCAATCTAGTACCTGAATGGTTACTAAAATATTTTTAGTGTTTTAATTTATTCAATTAAGTCCTTGATTATATGAATAATACTAGAATCCATGATCTGATTGACTAAATTAATACTATATACATTTGCTTGAATTGTGATTAATATGTATGTCTATCTACATTTGAAATTTTACGTTTAGCATGCCTTATGTTACTGTTAAATCGAACAAAATAATAAGCATGATATTTGTTATTGAATAGATTTTTTATAAGCATATTATTTGCTATTATATCGAATTGTTATAAGCATATTGATTGCACCCGTATTGTTCTGTTAAAATCATATTAAATGCTATCGTATTGATCTATTTTGAGCATTAAATATTGCATTGCATGGGGTGAGACGATATGAATGGAGGAAGTATTGACAGTTTATCTGTGAAAAATTTTTATGTACCCACATCCAGTGGTAGATTCCATCTGCAGGTTATTTGTTGTCTATCCACAGCCAGGGGCAGATTCCATTCGGGGTTAAATGTTGTGTAATCCATAGCTAGAGGTAAATTTCATTTGAAAGACTTTGTTGTGTACCCACAGCCATTGGTAGTTTATCTGTGAACCAAAAGTGGCTAAGCCACAATCCGGTGTGTTGGTGGTTGGAGTTCAATGGAACTTCAATTGTGGTGTGCAGCAGTGGGTAGGATCTTTTTTTTTTAAATCGAAACTGTATGGCACCCACAAATTTCACTGGTTGAAATACATAGGCCAACTGGATCATCCAGTTTCTCAATTATTTTGCAGTTTAGAAGAGATATTGATGCATCGTTCCCTTCAAATCGGAGTATAACAACATCAGGATAATCCAATAATTTTACATTCTTGTCTAATTCAACCTCTTGTATTGATCTTGCCAACCCTAGAGTAGCACCAAAATTGACAACATGGCATTTTGCAAGTTGTTAATTAGGCTACTTTTGCCAACATTAAGCAAGCCAATAACCCCCGCAGTTATGGACTTCTTTTTCTGCAAAAATAAAGTTACACAACGACATTGATATTTGTATTACAATAAGATATTAAAAGTCATGAATTTGAATAGGCAAACAACTAGAAGAGTACATAACATATAGGATGGAATTACTACTAAGAATCAACAATGAGAGAAAATTATATTGCAGCCTCAAAACAACAATTGAATGTACCTTATGACTTCTTAGTAATTTTTCAACAATTTAATGAGAGTTTTTGCTTCAAGACAATCACTAGTTTACAGAAGATTGCTAGGCTTTGCTGCCTTTGAAGAAGATTTAATGGCCCTAATGGATATATGTTAATTATAATTGTAATGTTCCCTAGTAGACTTGGTGAAATGTTAGGATATGGTTGGCATGCCAATTAGGGGTTATATCATGTTTGGAGTTCTATTAGAGGTTTTGAACTCATGTGTGATTTATATCACCTTCAAGCCTTACACTTATGTGCATCCTGGTGTGGTGTAGTTATGCTCTCATGAGCTCATTAGTGTGGTGAAGGGATATGTTATGATATCTGATAGTTTAGCACTTCGGTTCTCACTGGTGTGGTGGAGTAGTCTCGTATATCTGAGTCATATTTTACTTGAGTTTGCTATGAGTGATAATGAACTAAAAGGATAATGATAAATGGTAAGAACGAATATAAATGGTTAAAAGCAAAAATGTAGTTTTATGAGATAAAAAAGTTATAACTAAGTGGAATGAAAAGAAAGTACATGAATAGGTAGGATGATAAGAATTTAATATGATTAATGTGCTCTAAAAGTATATGGCCTAGTGAACTTACCTTAATGATATTAAGGAAATTAATGATTCAAGCATACTCTAGCTTGAAGAAATGACAATGAAGTGCATGGTTCATATAGGAAGCATTTGCCATGTAATATATATGTTATAAAGAACATGCTATGGAACTATACATATTAGTCTCAAATAGGAATTCCATTAAATGAATTGATTAACAAAACATCAACATGTAAGTTGAGCCCTTACTATTTGTAAACCGAAATGGACTAATGAGTAGTACTATAATGAGCTTGCATGAAATTAGCATGGTATCCATAAAAGGGACTCAACCTTAATAAGGATAGGATAAGTAACTTTATCCATTGATACTTACTATGCTTTTTTAGCTCATGCGTTAGTTGTTTAAATCGCATAGGTTTTAGACTTTCAAGGAGATGGTGTCTTGACCTGGGAGAATCACATCGCCATTTGAGTTTGAGGTTGTAATTCATTAATTTAGTTGTAATTGGTTTTGAATCTTGGCATGTGCACAAAGACATTTATTAGAATTGAAATTGTAAGGTTATTTGTAAAGTTAAACTCTTTTAATATCTCTTTTATAAGCTTCTATTTCATTACTCTATTCAAGCATTTGTATGATTATAATTTTTTTTAATTTAGTTTTGAATGGGTTTTTAAATTAATTTTGAACTTATTGGCATGTTTTTATAAAGTTTAGAATTGATTTGAAGTGTTTTTCAACCAATTTCTACTCCAGGGGTCCAAGGTCTCGAGACTTGTACCTAAGTGTTGAGACTTGCAAACTTCGAAGCCAAATATCTACAGTTTTGCACCTAAGTTTAGAGACTTAAGGCTTAAGTATCGAGCCTTATAGGCCAAGTCTCGAGACTTGCAACCCTTACACCCATACAACTTAGGTTTTGATCGTTTTGAGCCCTCGAAACCCTATTTCAAGTTTTGGGCATCTTCAAACCCCTAATAAATATTCCAAAATATTTTTTAAAAATGTGTTCAAGATTTCTAAATGTTAAAAATGTTTTTAAAGGAATTTTTTATTAAGTATTTAAATGATGTTTCTTAAAAGAAAAATTTTGCATGAGCTAAGGAAGTGTTTTGGCAGCATCTTCCATTCTTGCCGTACGTCGGTATGGGTGAGGGGTATTACAGAAAGAGATAAGAAAAATATCATATTTTTCTTTCTTTCTTTTCATTTAAAAAACTAGTTATAGTCAAAGTCAAAATTTGGTAATATCTACTTAATATGTTGTCTTTATTAAGTCTTTGATCTTTAAACACATCCAATGACCCAAATTAATCTCAATATCTTAATATCCCATAAAATAATATTTCTACCATGAATTTAATGTGTTGTCTTTATTCAATCTTTGATCTTTAAACATATCCAATGGGCCAAATTAATTTCAATATCTTAATATCTCATAAAATAATACTTCCACCATGAATTTAACGGGAAAATGACCATATTGCTCTTTTTGTGGAAAATTGCACTTTAACCCCTTTCTATCTCATCGCTTTTTTTTATATTTCAATAAAGGCACTTAATACCCAAAATTTTTCATAGTTTATGCTCATCAACTATGAGCACCATTATTTATACATAAATTTGCATGTAGGACCTTTTTTGATAAAAATGGGAAATTTATGATTTAGTCACTAAACTTTCATTTTTTATTCAATTTAGTCCCATAAGTCCTTATTCCTTACACATAGTTACAATACTGATCGTAAATCACTTTATAATCCTTTTTAACTCATTTCTTTCATCGTTGGGCAATTTTCACTATAGGTCCCTATACTTTCAATTTTTCCAATTTGGTCCCAGAAGTGCTTTTTTATCACAATAACATACAATCCATTATTATCCCAATTTGTCACTAATAGCTCACATTTCCCATTTTGGCCAATTTACACTATTTTTTTTAACTCTTCCAAAATTTACAATTTGATCCTTTCTACTAAAATTTCATATTCACAATCATTCTCTCAAATTTCTTCTTCTAGGAATCAAAACAATCTTTTAATGCTTCATTTATAAAACTTATCTTCAAATTCTGTTTTATATTTCACCATATCAAGTCCAAACCAATCTTTTAATGCTTCATTATCTTCAAATTCTGTTTTATATTTCACCATGTCAAGTCCAAAACAATCTTTTAATGCTTCATTTATAAAACTTATCTTCAATTTCTCTTTTACATTTCACTATATCAAGTCCAGGAATATTACTGTTTATTGTACTGGATTTTGAGGTGTTACATAACAAGTTTTGGGCTATTCTCTGAAAATCTTTGACGACTAAAATATGAGTTTAAAAAGTAAGTGACCATGATGCTCTAATGGGGAGCCAACTTTGAGATACAAATTAGAGAGATAAGGAAGAAGAAATGGAAAGATTCTTTCCAACTTTGTTTGCATAGGAAAAAGAAAAGAAGGCGAAAGGGAAAAAGTGAACTTTTTTTTTTTTCAATGGTAGAATTTTTTACAATTCTTTTAAAATTTTCATCACTTTTTAAAAAATTTAAAGATTTTCTATAATATTTTCTAATATTTGTTGATGTGATAATATGTTGTTAGCATCGATTTCATATGTTATGTCACGTATCATCGTCACATGTTATCATATGTTATAATTTAATAATCAACGCAGTCAAAATTAATAGAACTTAATTAATTTATCATCTATAAAAAATTTATTAGATGCAAATTTTATATATTAATTTTTTTACGCGTGCGATGCACGAAATTATTATGTGTATAAATTATTTAGAGTATAATATATTTGTAATATTTTAAATATATGCGAAGAAAATTATTAAGAATAAACACTTAAAATATGCAAAAATAAATTTAATGCTAGACAATCTTTATATTTAGATATAAAATATATATAGGTAAGTATAAAAAATTATTGTTGAAAGAGTGAGCATTATGTTAAACTATGGGTAGATAAAATTTGTTTAATAGGGTTATTAAAAAAAGTAACTTATAATAAACAATGGATTTGATTGTAACAACTAAAAATTTCAAGCATTCAATTTCCCAGTTACATATACATTATTTTTCCTCAAAGATGAAATAAAATTATGGTTAAATCAATGAACTCATTTCTAGTTTCATTAGTAGATTCCATTGTGATATTGTCAATATTAAAAATAACTATAAAATATGAAAAAAAAATATTAAATATGAATTGGAAATTAATTCAATTAAAATACAAATTTACAAAAGTGAATTTGAGTAAAACATAAAATATAATATATTTAATTCATCCATTTAATTTAATTTAATTAGATCAAAAAGGGATGATAGTGAATGTATGTTAGAAAAACATTTTTAAATTAATACACATTTCTCACTCATTTAACTATGCTAGAATTAGGCCATAACTAGAGGTTAGCAAGGGCTTCTGCCCTTAAAAATAGAAATTTTACTATTTAAATTAGTAAATGTAAAATTACACTTTATCTCTTTAAAAATGATAAGATTTGATTTAATCTTTTAAAAATTATAAAGATATAAGCTATTAAAATGATGAAATTGTATTTTTACTATACTTCTATAGTACACTTGTCAATCCCTTCACACTTGTGTATTTTTTAAATTCGAAAATATTTTTTTAACACAATGCGTAGAACTACCCATAGCCCATCCCCAACTCATAAATAAGAGGATAATGAGCTTCGATGCACTCGAACCCATGTCCTCTTGTATTGACAACAATAATTATATCAATTGAATTAAAACTCAATTGGTGAAAATACATTTTTTTTTTAGTTATATTGTGGGTTCTTTTTTTTTAATTAAGTTTTAAATATAATTTTCTTCCCATTAATAATAATAACAATAAATGATAAACAATTTTAAACATAATGTATTAAATTATAAATAAAATTAAAACTAAAATCTCAATACAAATCACAAAATAATATAATTGCATGCAACAATAAGGTATAATATATATATATATTAATTTCTATAAAAATATCTTTTAAATATAAAGATTTTCAATATATTTAAACAACACCATTGAGTTTGAAAGCCTAACCATGAAAATTGAAAAAAACCCATCAAACCCGACATCAATCAATTTATGATGTAAAATAAAAAAGTTGAATTTTCTATTGTGTAATTATACTGTACTCGGCAACAAAAACATCTTGTTTTAACTTTTTATTTAAAAAAATGTAATCTTTCCTACATAATTACTATAATATTTCCGATATTGAAAACTGGAAACATTTAAATTTTCGGGTATTGGATTAAAAGTCAACCTAAAAGAGAACAAAATGAAACAAAGAAAAAGAAGAAGAAAACTCATGTTTTTTTTTATTTTCATTTTTCCAACAATCCGATTACACGTGAAAAAGAAGAAAGGAAATGCCTTTTATATATGGAAAAGTGGTGTGGTTATATTCAACATAAACCCCTCAGTGTTTTTAATTTATTTTATAAAAAGGCTTTTGCTTTTTCAATTTTGTCATTTAGTCCCCATAATTTAAAATATATGTTAATATTATTAATTATTTTAGTCCCTATCATTTTTATAGTAATCACTTAAGAACAGGAATTTTTCTTATTTAATTTCCACATCATGCTTTTATGAAATTACATAATTGTTTTAATTTTTATTATTTAAAAACTTTTACCCGTATTCAACGTCGGAATGGGTACGAGGCATTACTACACCACATCGAGACCTGACTTTCCACTCCAAACTAAAACTTTTGGTAACACCTCTTAAACAAGCCTACGAGGTCTAATTCATAGTTCAGAAATGGTTCGGGATCAAGTCGAGCTCTTTAAAAGCTCTCAAGAAGACCATAGAAAATTTTCCTTAAACAATCCACATGCCCGTGTCCCACGCCCGTGTGGAATTATTTCTCAATTTGAACCTACAGGGGTTTTCACACGGCCAGACACACGCCCATGTCCTTGGCCCGTGTCCCTCACATGGTCTCGACACGCCCATGTCTTAACCCGTGTGCCAAAACCTTGGCATTCTGTTTCTAACGTCATCAACCCAAAAATGTCACACGGCCTAAGCACACGCCCATGTCCTTCGACCGTGTGGCAAATCAAATTCCAAATTTTAGGTACAGACTTCACACGGCCTGGGCACACACCCATGTCCATGGCCGTGCCTCCCACACGGCTAAGACACACGGCCATGTCTCTGCCCGTGTGTTTACTACTGAGCATACTGACTTGCAAAACTAACATGTAGGGGATACACGGCCTAGCCATACACCCATGAGGCTGACCTTGTGTCACACATGGCCTAAACACACACCCGTGTGTCTACCTATGTGGACAAGAACAAGGCTATTTGCCAAGCGCTTTTATCACCCTACCTCATACAAACATAAAACACATTCAACCATCAACCCAATCATGAATAACCTCATCTTTTCATAGATTAATAACAATGAGCCATCAACTATGGCCTTATACAAAAGAGTTTATCTTTGAATGAGCCAACACATTTGGCCAAAACAATATGACATTCAACTAAGTCTAGTCCCTATACATGCCATACTCAAAATGCTAAGTCTGAATATACCAAGATGTGTTGATAGTGTGGGTGATCTTCTGATTATCTTCGTATCCCGAGCTGGCTCTTTGACATTAAAAAAAAGGGGGGGAAAGAAGAAGAGTAAGCTTTAAGCTTAGTAAGTCTACAAGTAAACAATAAGCATCATACCATATGCTAATCAACCAATAACATTACATACTATGTAACAACAATTCACATTATCATAATCATGCTTACTCATCTCAACTCTTACCACATCCCAACCATATCATGTACATTGCTCACATTTATTTGTACTTAAGCCCTGCATTTATCACCACAAAGCCACATGAAATATTCACTTAAACAAGTTTCTCGATGAACCCTTCGGAAAGATACAAGTACCCGGTGGTTTCGCACACAGCACACCATTAATCAATAATAGGGTGGTATCGCACACAACCAACCAACAATTATAATTAAGGTGGTTTCGCACATAGCCCACCAAATGATAATATAAACGATGGTATCGCACACAGCCCACGAAATGATAATTACGGATATTTATCCGTACTTACATTTTTTTCGAGGTTCATACGATAATTACTCATTTCTATCATTTTCAATCAATCTCACCAATAAGTATTTTCATCCATACAATGCATCAATAGATAACAACATTTGTATTAAAGATGTATCGTTTACACATAAACTTACCTCGGTGCAAAATGTGTTAATTGGCGGTTTAGTCCGTAACCTTGCCTTTTCCCGATCAAGGTCGTTTCCGCGTTCTTCTTGATCTAAAATAATAAAATTTACTCATCTCATCTCTACAATAATCATGATACATCAAAATTTCTACCTAGGCAAAAATGACCATTTTGCCCTTATACTTTGGCAAAATTATGATTTTGCCCCTAGGCTCGTAAATCATTTTTCATCACATTTTCTCACTATACAAGCCTAGCTGAACATTTATTTCTCTTATAACAATTCACAAAACCAATCATTTCATGCATTAATTACTCAATTACAACCTTTACAAATAAGTCCCATTTAGGTGTTCTCATGGAAAAAACTCAGCAAACAACAAAAACACTCTCATGGAAAATCCTTAAACTTTCAACCATTTTACAAAATAGTCCTCCCATTAGCTAGCTTAAACTTTAGGGGTTCCAAAAGTACAAAAATTATCAAGAAAGACCTTTAAATCACTTACTTACAAAGGAATAGCTTGGCTGAAAGTTTGAACTCCAAAAACCTCTATTTTTTCTTCAAATTTCGATGGAAGAAGCAATGGGAATAGTAAAAGATGACATCTTTATTTATCTTATGTTATTCATTTTAGTCACCTACTATCACCAAATATTTGACCAATTTAATGCCTTTGTCTCCCTTGGCTGGCCATCACCTTTAGGGTGGTCTAATTGCACTTTAAGGACCTCCAATTTAATATTTCATAGCTATTAGACACTCCTAGCTTGTAAAATAGAACTTTTGCACTTTATGGGATTTAGTCCTTTTTCGCAATTAAGCATACAACCGCTAGAATTAAAGCACCAAAATTTTCATGCATCCATATAATCATGCTATAACACATAAAATAATATTAAAATAATTTTCTCTAACCTCGAATTAGTGGTCCCGAAACCACTGCTCCGACTAGTCCCAAAATCGGGTTGTTAGAACTCTCCCCCTATAGAGATTTTCGTCCCCGAAAATTTTATCGGTAAAAAGGTTTGGGTACTGTTCTCTCATGGCTTCTTCCGGTTCCCACGTAGCCTCTTCTACACCGTGTTTTTCCATAACACTTTCACTAAGGCTATACTTTTATTCCTCAACTGTTTAACCTCCCGAGCCAAAATCTTAATTGGTTCCTCTTCATAAGTCATGTTCGATCGTATCTCAATTTCGGTCGAAAGGATCACATGCGAAGGATCAGAATGATATCGCCGCAACATCGATACATGAAACACGTTGTGTATTCTCTCTAACTTTACCGACAAAGCCAACCGGTAAGCTACTGGCCCAATCCTTTCAATAACCCCATACGGCCCTATGAATCGTGGACTTAATTTGCCCTTTCAACCAAATATTAATATTTTCTTCCACGTGGATACTTTCAAGAATACTTTATCGCCACTTGAAACTCAATTTTTTTCCTTTTTAAATCCGCGTGTGACTTCTGTCGATCTGAAGCAGCTTTCAGACTATCAAGGATCACTTTGACTTTCTCCTCGGTCTCTTTAACTAGATCAACCCCGTGAATTTGCTTCTCACTAAGCTCGATCCAATAAGGGAGTCCGACACTTGCAACCATATAAAGCTTCATACGATGCCATCCGTATACTCGACTGATAACTGTTGTTGTAAGCAAACTCAACCAAAGGTAGATACTTTTCCCAACTTCCTTCGAACTCTAGCACACAACATCAGAGCATATCCTCAAGAAATTGAATCACTCTTTCAGATTGGCCATCGGTTTGAGGATGGAACGCAGTACTGAAATTCAATTTTGTATCCAAAGCTTCCTGCAACTTTTTCTCCTGCAACTTTTTCCAAAACCTCGAAGTAAATCTTAGATCTCTATCCGAGATAATAGATATAGGTACCCCATGCAATCTTACAACCTCAGCAATATACAGCTCAGCCAACTTATCAAGTGAGTAATCCACATGCACCGGTATAAAGTGAGCCGATTCCGTTAATCTGTCCACAATAACCCACACAGCATCTTTCTTTTTCGGAGTCATAGGTAACCCCGTTACGAAATCCATTATGATTCGATCCCACTTCTACTCAGGAATCATCACTGGCTGAAGTAATCCCAAAGGTACTTGATGCTCGGCTTTCACTTTTTGGCAAATCAAACACTTAGTAACAAACTCGGAGATGTCTCTTTTCATACCTGGCCACCAATACAACTTCTTCAAATCATTGTACATTTTTGTGCTACCCAGATGTACTGACAAGCAACCACTGTGTGCTTCATGCAAAATTTTCCAGATTAACTCATCATCCTTTGGTACACAAACTCTATCATGAAACATCAAGCAATCATTTGAACCAACCCGAAAATCTGAGTCATTTCCTGATTTGAACTGAGCTTTTTTAACTTGCATTTCAATATCATTATTTTGAGCTTCACATATCTGCTGAAAAAATAATGGTCTAGCCCTTAACTCGGCCAGTATAACACCATCATCAAACGATGCTAACCTCGTATTCATATCTCTCAAAGCATACAAGGATTTTCTGCTCAAGGCATCCGCAACCACGTTCGCTTTCCCCGGGTGGTAATCAATTACTAGCTCATAATCCTTCAGTAATTCGAGCCATCACCGTTGTCGTAAATTCAAATCTTTTTGATTCATCAAGTACTTCAAACTCTTGTGATCGGTGAAGATTTGGCATTATTCACCATACAAATAATGACGCCAAATCTTCAAAGCGAAAATGATCGCTGCCAACTCTAAATCGTGAGTCGGATAATTCTTCTCATGTGATTTTAGCTGTCTCGAGGCATAAGCTACTACTTTACCCTCTTGCATCAACACACAGCCAAGACCATTTAATGACGCATCATTGTAGACCACAAACTCCTTTCCTGACTCAGGTTGTACTAAAATCGGTGCTTCAGTCAACAAAGCTTTAAGTTTCTCAAAACTCTATTGGTATTTCTCGGTCCATTCAAACTTAACATCTTTATGTAACAGTTTCGTCATTGGGGTAGCAATCATGGAGAACCCTTTTACGAACCGTCTGTAGTACCCTGCTAAACCTAAAAAGCTCCTAATCTCTGACACGTTCCTCTGCGGTTTCCAGTCTATAATAGCCGAGATCTTACTTGGATCAACTCTAATTCCATCACCTGACACAATGTGTCCTAAGAATTCGACCTCTCAGAGCCAAAACTCACTCTTGCTAAATTTAGCATACAACTACTTGTCTCTTAGAGTCTACAACACAGTTCTCAGATGATCTACGTGTTCACTCTTATCCCGGGAATAAATTAGTATGTCGTCAATAAAAACGACTACGAACTTATCCAAATACTAACAGAAGATACAGTTCATTAAATCTATAAAGATCGTAGGAGCATTCGTTAAGCCAAATGGCATGACAAGAAACTCATTATGGCCATACCTCGTCTGAAGTGCAATTTTCGGCACATCTTGCTCCTTAACCCTTAATTAGTAATAGCCAGACCTTAAGTTTATCTTAGAAAACACCGTAGCTCCCTTCAGTTGGTCGAACAAATCATTTATCCTTGGCAAAGGATACTTATTCTTTACTGTTACCTTGTTGAGTTGTCTGTAGTCTATACACAATCTCATCAACCCGTCTTTCTTTTTCACAAAAAGTATCGGAGCACCCCACAGTGAATAGCTCGGTCTTACAAAACCCTTATCCATTAACTCTTACAACTGAACCTTCAATTCTTTCAACTCCAATGGTGTCATCCTATACGAGGCAACCGAAATAGGTGTCATACCCGGAGCTAACTCAATACCAAACTCAACCTCTCTAACTGGAGTCAATTCGGGCAACTCTTCTGGGAACACATCCGGATACTCGCACACCACAAGCACTGATTCAATCCTTACCTCTGACTCTTGGGTATTCAGCACAAAGGCGAGATAGGACTCATACCCATTTCTCGAGTATTTCTCAGCTACCATAGATGAAATCACTACAGGCAAACTATTCGATTTACCTGATTCAATCCGAATGACATCTCCATTTACACATCTCAATTCAATAAACTTACTACCATAGTTTACTAAAACATTATGAGCAGTCAACCAATCCATACTAAGAATCAGGTCAAATTCATCAAACGGCAACAGCATAAGGTTAACCGGAAAACAATGACCTCTAATTGTTAGGGGACAATTTCTACATACTTTGTCAACTAGCACATGTTTGCCTAACGGGTTTGACACTTTTACCACAAATTCTGTAAACTCAACAATCATACTCATGCTAGATGCCAACTTCATGCAAATATAAGAATGGGTAGACCCCAGATCAATCAAAGCAACAACAGAGATATCATGAAGAGAAAAAGTACACGTTATCACATCTGGAGATGATGCCTCTTCGCGAGCACGAATGGCATAAGTCCTTGCAGGTGCTCGACCCTCTGATCTCACAACAGAGTCTCTAGGCACACCTCTACTACTAGTCCCACTCCCCGGGTTCTTTTGTGGTCTACCCCTCGAAGGTACATTACTTTCCCTTACTTCTTATTTTCTATCCTTCTCATCCCTCTCTGGACAGTTCTAAATAAAGTGGTCGGGTGAACCACACTTGTAGCAATTACGGTTGTTTCCCCAACACTCCCTAGTATGTTACCTACCATAATTTAGACACTCTATTTTATTTGACTTTGTATTATCTACGCTTGCCATCGAGGTGGCTTGAACTCTCGAGCTCGAATATGTATTACCTCGATCTCGATGTGAATACCCAACTAAAGCAGTCGTCCGATGGTTCGCTACCTTGGACCTCTTGGACTGAGTTTGGAACAATTTGCTCACTGGCCTCTTCCTTGCATCTCGGGCCTCAATCATGGCTTTTCTCTTTTCCTTATTCAATTCTTCAGCCTTGCAAGCTCTATCGACCAAAACCACAAATTCCTTCAATTCCAAAATCCCAACCAGTAATCTGATATCCTCATTCAATCCATCCTCGAACCTCTTGCACAAAATAGCTTTCGTAGACACACACTCTTGTGCATACATGCTGAGCCCAACAAACTTGCGCTCATACTCTGCCACAATTATTTTGCCCTACTTCAATTCAAGGAACTCTTTCCGTTTTTTATCTACAAACCTCTGACTTATGTATTTCTTTCAGAACTCTTCTAAGAAGAAGTCCCATGTCACTCTCTCCCTTGGAACTACCGAATTCAACGTTTTCCACCAACGATATGCCCAGTCCTTCAGCAATGATGCGGCATATTTTAAGCTCTTCTAAGGTGTCCAAGAGAGTTCATCGAAAACCCACATTGAGTTCTGGAGCCAGAACTTTGCTCTCCCAGGGTCATTATCTATATTAGCTCTGAATTTCTCGGCCCCTTGTTTTTGAATCTTATCGACCGGAGGTTTAGTCACCCTTACCAAGTCTATACCTTGAGGAGCCACAGGAACTGGCTGAGGTATAGGAGGGGGTGGAGGAGGTGGAGCATTAGGGTTCGTTCATACATACTCAGTGTACCAATTACTCATCATGTGGAGAAAGGCTTCCCAAGCCTCTTCTCCTTGACCCAAAGTCTCGGGTCTACTTTCTACATGCGCGGCCCCTTGTGCGGGAGCCAATGCGTTACTAGTAGCATCATCAGCAGCCGCTCGATCGGGATCCATTTACTATATGAAAACATAGTTTTAAAAATTGTCAGAAGTCACCACACTATCAATATACGTTTATGGCATGTATAGCTAGACTCTTACACACACTATGGTAGTTCGAGAACTGACTAAACCATAGCTCTGATACCATTAAATGTAACTCCCTTTACCCGTATTCAACGCCAGAATAGGGTACGAGGCATTACTAGGCTTATACGCAAACAATCACACCACATCGAGACCTAACTTTCCACTCTAATTTAAAACTTCTGGTAACACCTCTTAAACAAGCCTACGAGGTCTAATTCATAGTTCAGAAATGGTACAGGATCAAGTCGAGCTCTTTGGAAGCTCCCAGGAAGACCTTAGAAAATTTTTCCTTAAACAATCCACACGCCCATGTCCCACGCCCGTACGGAATTATTTCTCATTCGAACCTATAGGGGTTTTCATACGGTCGGACACACGTCCGTATCTTAGCCCGTGTGCCAAAACCTTGGCATTCTGTTTCTAAGGTCATCAACCCAAAAATGACACACAGCCTAGGCACACGCACGTGTCCTTTGACCGTGTGGCAAATTAAATTCCAAATTTCAGGTGCAGACTTCACACAGCCTAGGCACACACACATGTCCATGATCGTGCCTCCCACACGGCTGAGACACACGGTCGTGTCTCTGCCCATGTGTTTATTACTGACCATACTAACTTGCAAAACTAACATGCAGCGAACACACGGCTTAGGCACACACCCATGAGGCTGACGGTGTGTCACACACAGCCTAGACACACGCTCGTGTGTCTACCCGTGTGGATAAGAACAAGGCTATTTGCCAAGCTCTTTTTAACACCCTATCTCATACAAACATAAAACACATTCAACCATCAACCTAATCATGAATAACCTCATCTTTTCATATATTAATAACAATGAGCCATCAACTATGGCCTTATACAAAAGAGTTTATCTTTCAATGAGCCAGCACACTTGGCCAAAACAATATGACATTCAACTAAGTCTAGTCCCTATACATGCCATACTTAAAATGCTAAGTATGAATATACCAAGATGTGCTGATAGTGTAGGTGATCTTCTGATTATCTTCGTATCCCGAGCTGGCTCTTTCACACTAAAAAAAAATAAGGGAAAAGAAGGAGAGTAAGCTTTAAGCTTAGTAAGTCAACAAGTAAACAATAAGCATCATACCATATGCTAATCAACCAATAACATTACATACTATGTAACAACAATTCACATTATCATAATCATGCTTACTCATCTCAACTCTTACCACATCCCAACCATATCATGTACATTGCTCACATGTATTTGTACTTAAGCCCTGCATTTATCACCACAAAGCCACATGAAATAATCACTTAAACAAGTTTCTCAATGAACCCTTCGGGAAGATACAAGTACCCGGTGGTTTCGCACACAGCACACCATTAATCAATAATAGGGCGGTATCGCACACAGCCCACCAACAATGATAATTACGGTGGTTTCGCATGTAGCCCACCAAATGATAATATAAACGATGGTATCGCACACAGCCCGTCATAAATAAATAATAAGGTGGTATCGTACACAGCCCACAAAATGATAATTACGGATATTTATCCGTACTTACATTTCTATTCCGAGGTTCATACAATAATTACTCATTTCTATCATTTTCAATCAATCTCACCAATAAGTATTTTCATCCATACAATGCATCAATAGATAACAACATGTGTATTAACTATGTATCATTTACACATAAACTTACCTCGGTACAAAATGTGTTAATTGACGGTTTAGTCCGTAACCTTGCCTTTTCCCCGGTCAAGGTCGTTTCCGCGTTCTTCTTAATATAAACTAATAAAATTTACTCATCTCATCACTACAATAATCATGATACATCAAAATTTCTACCTAGGCAAAAATGACCATTTTGCCCTTATACTTTGGCAAAATTACGATTTTGCCCCTAGGCTCGTAAATCATTTTTCATCACATTTTCTCACTATACAAGCCTAGCTAAACATTTATTTCTCTTATAAAAATTCACAAAACCAATCATTTCATGCATTAATTACTCAATTACAACCTTTGCAAATAAGTCTTATTTAGGTGTTTTCATGGAAAAACCTTTCACAAAAGTTATTCCTTAACCCACTAACATTCATTTTCTTCCATAAAAACTCCAAAAAAAACATAAACACTCTCATGGAAAATCTCTAAACTTTCAACCATTTTACAAAATAGTCCTCCCATTAGCTAGCTTAAGCTTTAGGGGTTCCAAATGTACAAAAATTATCATGAAAGACCTCTAAAATCACTTACTTGCAAAGGAATAGCTTGGCTGAAAGTTGAACTCCAAAAACCTCTATTTTCTCTTCAAATTTCGGTGGAAGAAGAAATGAGAATAGTAAAAGATGACATCTTCTTTATTTATTTTATTTTATTCATTTTAGTCACCTAATATCACCAAATTTTTGGCCAATTTAATGCCTTTGTCTCCTTTGGTCGGCCATCACCTTTAGGGTGGTCTAATTGAACTTTAGGGACCTCCAATTTAATATTCCATAGCTATTAGACACTCCTAGCTTGTAAAATAGAACTTTCGCACTTTATGCGATTTAGTTCTTTTTCACAATTAAGCACACAATCGCTAGAATTAAAGCACCAAAAATTTCATGCATCCTTATAATCATGCTATAACACATAAAATAATATTAAAATAATTTTCTCCACCCTTGGATTAGTGGTCCCGAAACCACTGTTCTGACTAGCCCCAAAATCAGGTTGTTGCATGTAGTGCTTAAATAATTTTATAATATAGAACTTACAACTAATTTTTACTTAAACTTTATATAAATTGATTTATTTTGTAATTTATACTAGTTATTAGCACAAGCAAGTGTTTAATACTATTTAAATCTCAGTATTTTCAGAAATTTTAGGTGAAAATTAGAAAATTGTTATAAAATAAAGAGAGATGGAGAGAATAAAGAACAAAAAAAATATGAAAGCAATAGAGAATGTAATTTATTTATCAAAATGGGTGATTACAATGCTTCATTAGAGTCTCTATGGTACGAACTCGGTTCGATGATGATTTGAGTCGTTTTAGTTGCCCAATCGCAAAATTAAGTAAGTGTTGAATTAAATCGAAATAGGTTGGAAAAAATGGAAAGATAAGTTTGAAAAGGCTGGAAGTTAGGTTCGAATAAAGGTCTCAAAGATAGTTTAAAAGATGGATGGAAGGTGTTTGGCTAAGGCAAAGGCTGAACCAACAATATATAAGATAGTTGACCCAAGTCTTAAAAGCACTTAGATGGATAATGGTAGGTGAAAATAGCAAATAAAACCTTGACCCGCTATCTATCGAGATAGGAACCAAAGGTATAACGAACGCCACACTTTGGTAAGTGATAAGCTCGGATAACAAGGAAAGAATGATGCCACAAGTTGAGCTTGATAAATCGTTTCAGTCCAAAAGAGAAGAATGAGAGTTAAATTCTTACAAAGAACAAAAGTTCATATACTTAGCAAAAAGTCCCAAAATAATTACAAAAAAATACTATTTATAGGTTGAACATGTTCCAGCCGATTGGACACAAACTAATCAGCTTAAATGAGCTATTGATGAACTTAATTAAGCTAATTAAAACTTAAAGACCTTTGAGAAACTCTAACATATGTAATGGCTATGAACAGATTATTTAATCTTCCCAATCAGCTAATAATTAGCTCTAATGAGCTGAATGAATTTGATTCAATGCTTGATTAGCTAAAAAGGTTATAACAGCCTTTTATTTCTTCTTGGGCAGTCAAATGGACAGCAGTAACAATTGGCTTAAATTTGGCACACGAACAGCCTCTTTATATGAATGATTGAAGAAAACTGATTCAAGGTGTAAATGGATGAATTGGAATAGCCATTAACACATAAAAACGTTTGGAAGCTGAATGGCTTGTGTATTCAACTCCTTGTCCATTAAAATCTTCAAACGGTTACTTGAATAAGCTCATAACAACTGTTGGCCTTTAATTCATCTTCATAACAGCTGAATTCATTTCTCCCTTTAATGCCAATCCATGTAATAGCTGGTTCAATGATTAATTCACCTATAAGCACAATTAAACAAGTTAAATGTTTAAACAAGTTAAATGGCTGTAGCAAATTTAATTAAGCTAGAATATATTAATTGCCGAAATTATTTAAGCAACTAAAGAAAATTAAAAATAACTTAAGTAATTAAACCAAAATAACTAATCACATTAAAATTTTATCCAGCAATTACTTAACTAAAATTCAGCTTGTAAAAAAACTGTACGGAATGCATGGTGTTCTGCTCCATGATTGCTTAATAAGTCTAACCACTTCCTCTCCTCAAGCTCGGTCAATGTGACTTGCAATAGCATCTTGAAACTTCTTGGCACGAGACTGAGTAATGGGTCCTTGTGGTAACTCAATGGGATCAGCCGTAGCTTCTCGAGCTAGGATCACATCACTCTATTTATAGGCATAAGAAGTATAAAAGAAGTAGAGATCTAATTCTAATAAATATTAGAATTATAAGTACATCAAAACTTTATCTTGATCACGATGGACATCAACTTAATAAGATATTCATAACGCTCCCCCTTGGATGTCTATTGATAGATAATGTGCATCGTTAAAAACTTATTAGGAAAAACCCTGTGGGATAAAAAACCTAATGATGGAAAAAGAGTACACAATCTTCTATTACAAGCTGCCTCGTTAAAAACCTTTACCAGGAAAACCCAATGGTGCAAAACTTTGGTTAAAGGTAAAGAGTACAACTTGTTTTTAGACTCCCCCTGATGGCAACATTACATTACATCTTTGAGTCGACGCATTCCAATATTGTGTAGTAGTCTTTCAAATGTTGAAGTTGGCAATGTCTTAGTAAAAAGATCTACTAAATTCTTACTAGAACGAATTTATTGAACATTTATATCACATCTTTTCTCAAGATCATGGTTGAAGAATAATTTTGGTGAAATATGTTTCGTTCTGTCACCTTTGATATAATCATCTTTCAATTGATACATGTTGCATTATCTTCGTATAAGATAGTTGGCATCTTTTCTTGTAAAGGCAAATTACATATTTTCTAGATATGTTGGGTCAATAACCTTAGCCAAACACACTCTCAACCTGCGTCATGTATTGCAATTATTTTTGCATGATTTGAAGACAAAAAAACTAATGTTTTCTTTGTTGAATGCCATGATATGGCAGTACCCTCACATGTAAATAAATATCATGTTTAAGATTGACCTTTATATGGATCTAATAAGTATCTAGCATCAACATAGCCAACTAATGGGATTTTGAATCATTTGAATAAAATAACTCCATATCAATAGTCCCTCTGAGATATCTAAATACATGTTTAATTCCATTCCAATGTCTACATATTGAAGAAGAATTAAATCTTACTAACAAGTTTACAGTGAAAGTTATATCAGGTCTTGTGTTGTTTGCAAGATACATCAATGCTCTTATGGCACTTAAATATAGTACTTCAGGACCAAGAAACTCTTCACCATCCTCGCAAGGACGAAATTGATCTTTATTCACATCTAATGATCGTACAACCATCGGAGTACTTAATGAGTGTGCTTTATCCATGTAAAATTTCTTTAATATCTTTTCCATATAAGTGATTAATGAACATGAATTTCATCTTTTAAATACTCGATTTGTAAGCCAAGATAAAACTTTGTTTTTCCAAGATCTTTCATCTCGAATTCTTTCTTTAAACAATTTACTGTATTTTGAAGCTCTTCAGGAGTTCCAATAATGTTTAGATCATCAACAAAAACACCAATTATCACAAAATTTGATCCAAACCTTTTTATAAAGACACATGGCCAAATTGGATCGTTTTTGTAACCTTTTTTTCTAACAAGTATTCACTAAGACGATTGTACCACATACGTCCAGATTGTTTTAATCCATATAAACATTTCTTTAATCTGATCGAGCAATTTTCTCAATAAATTCTATATCTTTTTGGGATTTTAAATCCTTCAGGGATTTTCATATAAATTTCACTATCAAGTGTACCATATAAATAGGATGTAATAACATCCATTAGATGCATGTCAAGTTTTTCATATACTGCCATACTAATAAGATATCTAAACGTGATTGCATCCACCACAGGAAAATATGACTCTTCATAATCAATGCTGGGATTTTGTGAAAATCCTTGTGCTACAAGTCAAGTTTTATATCTTACGACTTCATCAATTTCATTTTGTTTTCATACAAATACCTATTTATATCCTACCAACTTTACACCTTTAGGTGTTTGGACTACAGGTCCAAAAACTTCACATTTAGAAAGTGAATTCAATTTTGCTTGAATTGCATCTTTCCATTTTTGCCAATCTTTTCTATTTTTACATTCTTCAATAGATTTAGGCTCAAGATCCTTATTTTCTTTTATTATTTCAATAGCAATATTATAAGCAAAATTGTAGTCGACAACTACATTTTCTTTTTTGGTTCCATCTTTTTCTCGTATTGATATAACTTCTTGAGATATATTTATTTTCATCATTTCCATTTTCACTTTTAGGTAGCTGAATCTCTTCTTAAGTTTTATAATTAGTTATGTCATAGGTTTCTTAGGAACCCTCGCCTCCACTATATGACCATCTTAAATGTTTGCTCCTTTCCTTTTACGAGGATTTTTATATTTGGAACTGACCGATCTTCTACGCTTCAGGCATGGATTACTTTCTTTTGCACTAACAGTTTGCCCTATTAGGACATAAATTCGTATTGGAGCATTTTCAGCTGGTATGTGAGATTTAATGAATCTAGTAGTTGATTTATAAAATGAATCATCTGTTGAACTTCTGGTTCACATTACTTTGTACGAGGATCTTAGACATTGATAATTCATTTCAAGTAATTTATTAATCCAGCTTTTTATCCTCTCCCCCTAATGTTGGGAAAGTTAACAACTCATGTCTTGATTAAATCTTGAATTAATAGCTCAAATATTATAAGAAGACTCATATAAATATAAATTCCCAATATCTTATTATGACCCATCTTTGTGTGTTGTGGTGGAGCAGTTGGAACATATATTGCACATCCAAAAATTGTAAGATGGGAAATATTTGGCTCATGACCAAAAATCAATTGTAATGGGGAGAATTTATAATTTATTGGCTTGATGCGTACAACATGTAAATCAATACAATCTCATGTTGAAATAGAAAGTTTTGTTCTCATAAGTAATGATTTAGCTATTAGATGGAGGCATTTGATAAACAATTTAGCTAAATCATTTTGTGTGTGAACATGAGCTACAGGATGTTCAACTTTTATCCCAATTGACAAGCAATAATCATTGAAAACTTGGGATGTAAACTCACCAACATTAGCAAGATGAATTATTTTAATTGCATAATCTGAAATTAATCATTTAAACAATCAATCTTGCAAACGATAGGTTGTGATTGATAATGCATGTGATTATTTTGTAGCTGCATCTACTAGAATCATATAATATCAAAATCATGACATGGTGGATGAATGGGCCCATATTCATTTCAGAAATGCAAGACATTAAATCTCAACTTTAACTACTGAGTGTCTAAGAATCAATTTTCATTGAGAACAAGCAACTAATGATAATTCTCTAAATTAAAGAATCTTATGGTTCTTTAATGAATGTCCATATGAATTCTCAATTAATTTTTGCATCATATATGATCTAGGATGGTCTAACTAGTCATGCCAAGTAATACATGCATTTGTATTAGTAAACTTCTGGTTTACTTTAATATGTGTTTCATTTGTACTAAATTGTAACAAAATGATAATTTTATTCTCATTCCTTTTACTTTATACAAGTGCTATTATGACATTTACTACTGGAAATGTCTAAATCAATGTGAATATTATAATGTCACTAAGTCAACAAAATAAATATAATTTCCAAATAATTATATGCAATATTCCTTTTAGGGAATATGCCAAAATCTTCAAATATCTAAAAAAAATTTGCAAATTCAGGTGCATCCAACCATAACGAGCTTTAGATAGAATTATCATATTTTATTGCTCATAAATAGAGCTTTTACAGTCAAATATTTTGCTTCCAACCCCTTAATGGGGATGCTGACAAAAGGAGATAACAAAGATAATCACAATCAATTCAATTTAATAACAAGAGTAATCAATAACTCAATCCTCCATTTTCATCCTTTCAAAATAGATATTTATAGCAATAGTGATTCATATGAAATATAATATAATATTTTCCCAATCCAAAATCTCAATATAAGATCCATTATAAATATCCTTTAAAACCAATGGATTAACCATCATAAGATATTAACATATTAGCTCTTCTATTGCTTTCAACTAATTTTGTACTATCAAATATGAAAATAATATTTTTTTTTTTTAGTACCAAATAAGATAAATACTTTCTATCTATAATGATAGAATTTATTACTACATTCTCATATTGTAACAGTCCGTTTTTGAGTTAAATCAGAACAGTGGTTTCGGGACCACAAATCCAAATTCAAAATATTTATTTTATTATTTTATTAAATTTTACAGAATGATAGAATTATTGTGTGAAATTTTCGTAAAGAAATTATAATGTTTGAATGCTTAATTCGGTAAAAAGGACTAAATCGCGTAAAATGTAAAATGCATGTTCTATTAGTTAAAGGTGTCAAATAGATTTGGCTTTTAATTATGGTGGCCTTAAATGGTATTAAGCCATTTGAAAGGTAAATGGACATTAATGGACATGTATAAATGAATTTTAATGTTATATACTTAAGGTTAATATAGTAAATTAGTTATTAATTATGAGAAATTAGTAAAAACAAAAGAAAAAGCTTTCATATTATTCGATTTTTCACTGAAAAGAAAAAAGGGAGACTCCATTTTTGGTGTTTTAGGGTTCGGTCACTTTGATCTTCAATTGCAAGTCCATTTTTATTCGGTTTTTAATGATTTTTATGTTTTTGAGATCGTTGCTTCGTATTCTAGCTAGCCCATACCTTAAATTTCGAAATTATTAAAGATTTATCATGTTTCCATTGTTGAATGCTTGGGTAATTTGATGGTTGATGATAGATTATGAAGGTTTATTGATAGATTTACAAGTTTTGTAAAGTGATTTTTGACAAAAATATCAAAAAGGGATTAATTTGTGAAAATGTAAAATTATGTGGGTAAAAGTGTGAATAAATTAAAAATATGGGCTTCTAGTAATATGTATTAAATTCGGCTAAGCATGGGTTTGTATAAATTGCATGAATTTGCAATTTTATGTGATAAGGACTAAATTGTAAAAAAGTCAAAATAGTAGGGGCAAAAGTGTAATTTTTCCATAAGGTGATTTTTGGACTAAATTGAATAGGCTAAAAACTGAATGTGCTAATTTTAATAATATATAGATCAAGATAAGCTGAGATTGGGATTAGATCGGGGAAAAGGAAAGGTTGACGATTAGCCGATATTTCTATTCGAGCAACTCGAGGTAAGTTCGTATAATTAGAATCGAACTTTTAAATACTTGTAATTATTTGAAATAAATGTATGTAATTGAGTAAATAATCCACTTGAAATTTGAATGTCTATATTCTGATGGTTACCGAGTCCCGTTTGAACCGTAGGAATTCGTAGGATATGAGTGACATGTCACTAGGGTTACCGTTTAGGTTGAGATCCTGCATGTGTTGCAGACTCACCGCAGCTCGTATGAGCTTACCGATATATCAGCTCGTAAGAGCTTACTAATTTCAGCTCGTAAGAGCTTACTATTTTCAGCTCGTTAGAGCTTACTGTTTCAACTCAATAGAGCTTACTGTCCATCAGCTCAGGAGGAGCTTACTGATCATACTCAAAAGAGCGGAAATGATAATGAATTGATGGATTATTGATTATTACATGTAATGTATATCACTCGAGTATCCCTCGATATTCTAATATGTTCAACGGGCATAAATTCTGTTATTGGTTATGTGATAAAACTATGTGTTATATGGATGAATTACTGTTATTACGGATAAATTATTGTTTATACGAATGAATTACTGTTTATACGAATGAATTACTATTTATAAGAATGAATTACTATTATTACGAATGAATTACTATTTATACAGATGAGTTACTGTTATTGAATGAATTATTGATCATATGATTGAGAGTGAAATGTTACAAATGATGTACGGGATATATGAATTTGATATGATACAATGTATTGAGTACTAAATTGAGATAATGGATGATTATATGCACTTATGTGACTAACTTGTTAATAAATGCTTGTGTTTATGCATTTGATAATTGAATTGGGTACACCTTATTTATTGTCTTGATCATGTCTAAATGGTAAGTTTAATTCTAAATTATACGGGCTTACTAAGCTATAAAGCTTACTCTGTTTCTTTTATGTGTTTTATAGAGGTTTGGTAGCTCGTTCGATTTGGATAAGTGGTGTAATATCCCGGGTTAGGGGCTATTTTGTGTTGCATGATATTGCATGTGTTTGGTGTGCTGTGTTGCTATTTCGGTGTTTTAGGGGCTTAATGGTAGCCTAGGTGTGTGCCTGAGTGTATGGAAAATTTTGGTTTTTGGGTGTTAAGTCAGGGGAGCTGATGGAGCTGAGGGATGTGTATTTTATGTTGTGTTTCTGAGCACAAAAGAGGAGCTGGTGGAGTGGCAAAGCATGCGTCACTTGGGAGCATGGTGTGGCGTCAATTCCATGAGGTGGAGGTCTAGTGTTCGAGCTGTAAAATCCCCTTTTTGGCTTCTTTTTGGGACGGCATGGAGAAGAGGTAGAAGGCTAGTGAAACTCTAGCTTGGACCAAGTCTTCACATTCAAATGTTGGGTGGAGAGTAATTGTAGGAGGAAGACTTGGTCATGGTTGTTTGAATGTGTGAAGTGGAGTGAATGGGGGGGGTTTGAGGCCGAATTTTAGGGAGTTCGGAGTGGGGGGAGTGACGGCTTGGTATGGGGTTGGATGTGCCGAATTTCATTTTTTGTATTTTGGTTGTTTCGGTCAAGTTTTTGGTAAGCAAAATTCCTTTTTGTTCACTTTGGGAACCGAAAGTCTAAGCATCTCTTTTGACATATTTTCTTAGTATGTTCGGTCACTTTTTGGGTCAAGAGCCAAAGTTTAGTTAGCCGAAATTCCTTTGGTCTTCACTCATTATTTGGTTTTCTTTGCTTCCTAAAACCGTGAGTCAAAAGGTGTGCTTGCCGAATTTCTTTTGCACTTTGACTTCTACATTTGGGTTGTTGGCCGAATGCTTTCCTTCCTATCTTCCTCTTCTCTATTTTGTGGAAACCGAAACTAGTATTCCCTCTTCTCATATCTCATATTTTTCCTTCCCTTTTGAAACACTAAAGCCGAAATTTACCTTGCCTAAACCGAAAATTCCTATTCATTTCATCCATATCTTTTCATCTCAAACACGAAAAGCACCTACCATTTTTTTTCCCATTTTTTCTTTCTTCTCTTCTTAAGACCTTGACCGAATCTTTTATTTTTCTTTTGGCACAAGTCTTGGCCGAATCTCTTGTGGTTCTCTCCTAGTGTGGTTGGCCGAATCTTGGTTGGTAAGTAAGGGGTAAGTGATTTCGATTAAGTCAGGGGTGATAAGGGACTAACAGTTTTTCTCTTTTAAGGTGTAGCCGATTGCTGATTAAAGAAGGAACCATTGTGGTTCGGGTTTGGTAGGAAACCAAACGTGTACAAGGTAAGGGTTCGATATTAACCCCTTTGGTTTTTGTTGATGGCCGAATGTCATAGATGCCTAACCCTATGTTTGGCCGATTCTAGGAGCGGGTTAATCAAAGGATTGTAGATCGTTTCGATTGGGATTTTAGACTCGTGATTACCGGTGTGTAACTAACACACCGATACTTAGTAAGATTATTAATAAACTCGCTTTGCTCGTTAAAAATTATAACAAAGATGATGATGGACAATGAGGTACCCAAATAGGGTATGAGTACGATTCTGTAAGTCTGTTTCTATATGAGTACTATTAATAAAGTATGATATCATGACCTATGTTTTGTATGTATGCTATGAGAGATAATGCTTGGTATGTTGGCATAATATGCATGACTTGCATGAGATGCATGATTACATGAGTATGGTATGTTGATGGGTGATACGAGAGGAGGGAGCGGTGATATTTTGTCTTGACGAGCACCAAAGCTTTTTGTAGCACACTTTGTGACTTTGGGTCACCAGAGGTTTGGCACCTCCAGAGGTTTGGTACCTCAAATGCCTCGTCCCAGTGGCTCAGCACCACAAAGCTGGGTTGGCCCCACGATGATGATTATACGGATTGACGCCAATGTTTTGGTAACACACGATGGGTTGGCCCCATCACCATTTGTGACTACGGTCACCGGTGCTTTGGTAGCACACCGTGTCTTTGGGACACCGGAGGTTTGGCACCTCATTGCGACTTGTCCTCGTGGTTTGACCACCGTGGGTTGGCCCCACTTGAGATATGGGATCGTCTGCTAGTGTTTTGGTAACACACGATGGGTTGGCCCCATCTTTGGATTTGTGACTTCGGTCACCAGTGCTTTGGTAGCACAATTGTGTCTTTGGGACACCAGTGGTTTGGGACCACATTGATGGATAATGTGTCTTTGGGACACCAGTGTTTTTGGTAACACATTGTGACTATGCGTCACCAAAGGTTTGGTACCACACGGTAGAAAAGGTGTATGGTTGGTTAAGATCGGGTTGCATTAATTATGTTGCTATGTATGATGTGTGTTAGCATGTTGTTTCCTGGGAGCGGGATTTACACATCGAGTCACTCGACTCACCCTCTCCTTTGACATTTCAGTGACTCGTAGATGCGGACATGGAGCCGGGATGGACTCGGGGTGCACATGCCATGCTTTAATAAGAGTTTGCTCGGACTATTGCATTTGGGTATTTTAACTTATTTACTTTTATTTGGGTTTGATTTGGATTTGTAAAAGGCCTTTAATTTATGATTAACGATGCTTATGTTTTAATTAAACTCTGATATGCCTTAACGAAACAAGTTGGTATGATTTTCACTAAAACTTGGAAAGATAACGAATTCAAAATCATAACGCAATGTGTTTTAAACTATACCATCGGGTATCACACTAAGTCTTTGTGATAAGCAAATACAAATGGTTTTCAACTCAAACTTGTGGTTCTCCTAAATTTAAAAGTGTTTTATGTATCACTAAGAAACTAATGAGGTTTTGAATGGTATAAGCTCGTTTTAACTACACATTCTGAATAAGTTTCCAAAATCTCCGGGATTCAATTGCATCAACCGTTTTTCAAACAAGTCCACTCAGTTTTGTTTCAAACACACTGTGTTTTCACTCAGCTTTTAAACGGAAAATTTAACTTTTCAAAAACGATTTCCCCGTAGCATACCAGATTCGGACGTGGTGTCTTGTCCGGGTTTGGGGTGTTACAATTGTGGTATCAGAGCTAAGTTCAAAAGCTCGGCTGTGGGCCTGAGGCCCAAATTGTTTTCAAAAGTTTGTTTTAAGTGTTTTGGGATTGAATACATGGTTTACAAGGCATGGCACCGAGTCTCCGGCACCAGTTCGCCCAGGTAAGTGGTTCTAACTCTTCTGTGAATTACTATTTGTAGAAGGGTAGGTGATATGGAACGTAGTTAGATTTATAGGACTGGAACCCTAGGATTAGATCACTCAAACACTCGAACTAAAGCATAAGACTTAAAGCACTAAACCAATCTATGACTCACCACAGGGCTGGGGTGTGGTAACTCCAGACGCATGTCTGCAGAGAGATCCTAAGAGCTTGGTATTTAAGCAGCCTCGTGACTCACCTCCTCTTCGCAGTATCCCACCGGTGCGTAGCTCGAGTTCACCCTGACCAAGAAGGCTCGGTCATAGACTTAACCTAACGTTTAAAACCCGAAAAGGGAATTAGCCATGTTTTCGAAAATACAACAACAACCCTAATGTTTTCACACTTTTCGCAATAAACTCTTTCAAAACCGAAAATGTCACATTTACAACAATTTTCTCGAAAAACCTGATTTATGGAAAATTTCAAAAATGCCCTTAGGGGTAAATTTACTAAAATGCCCCCGGTTTATAAAATAGCAACTCAATGATTTTGCCCAAAATTTCAATGATGTTACTAAATTCAAACACTCTGTTTTACAAAATATCAATCAAAATTTTGATTTTGGAAAATTTACGAAAACGCCCTCAGTTTGTGAAAATTACTAAAATACCCCTGGTTTCCAAAACGAAGTATTTTTCAAAATTTTCAAAGAACACTCTCAAATTTTTGGAATTTCAAATTGACCGGTTTTACGAAAGTTTAAAATATCTTTTATTACTAAAAATACCTCAGAGGGAAAATGACGAAAATACCCTTGGGCTAGAAATGGGCAAAGAATGTCCAAGAGTGAATAGGTATGGAAAGGTTTAAGGAATGGATGTACAACCTCTTTTGGGTGAATAGGATAGAAGACTCAAAACCTTGGTTGCTCGAAAGAACCCCCTGAATAAACTCCATTCATAAAATTTCTTTGCGGTTAAGAAAAGTGGAACGATACTAATGCATAAAAATCTTCTTAATCGTAAACGTAGATCGTTAGTCATGAGTACTCGAGAGGACGTGGTCGTAATACTCGTGGTAGAGGTAGGGGTAGAATGACGGTTTACGAACCCGTAGGATCCGTCGGCGGTCGAAAATGAGATGCTTGCCCGCCACCACCAGAGGTGGTGAGTTCCGAGATCGATCGAGACGATGCAGTGTCACAGGCGATGCTGCGGGTGTTGGAAAGGGTAGCTGGAGTAAGTGGTGGTGCGGAGTTAGGAAATCTGTTCCTGAGAGACTCCGGGCTAATGGGGCCGAATTTTTCCGAGGAGTATCGGGTGTTGCTCCTAGCACCGCTCAATATTGGCCGAGGCAACCGAGCGGGATCATGGATGATCTGGACCTTTCTACCGAGGAGAAGTTGAAGGGCATCGACGCTTCTTCGGGATGAGTCATATCAATGGTGGCTCACGGTTCGGGACAATGGTGGCAAAATTGAGGATCTGACATGGGATTATTTTAGAGCTGCATATCAAAAGAAGTACATCGGGGCTAGTTACATCGACTCCCAGCGAAAGGCATTTCTGAGGCTTGTTCAGGGGAGTAAATCATGCTGTTCGAGTACGAGGCCGAGTTCCCGGTGAGTAGGTATGCCGGGGCATTGTGGCCACCGAGCATGAGAGAGGTGTGTCCGCTTTCGAGGATGGTCTCATGAGACGAGTTGAGGTCGCTGATTGCTCCACAAAGAGAGCGCGAGTCTTTGTCTTAGTCGAGAAGGCTAAGGTAGCCGAGGGTGTTAAGGAGTCAGTAAGACAGAGCATGGACAGGAGTAGGCTTAAGAGGAGCTTTGGGTCTTCTGGATCGTCTGGTAACCCACAGAAGAGGGCTAGACCGAGTGGGGGCGTAATCGATCCGCTAGGTTCGTTGTCGCGCTAGGCGTGGACCGCCGCAGCGTAACGCGTGGGGAAAACTCATTGGGGTGGCCGTTGGACCGTGGAAAAGGTTGCTTCGAGTGTGGTTCTCTGGATCATCGCATTAGGGACCGTCCGCGTGATGATGGCGTGGATTCATCCCGAGAGTCGTACCGTAATCGATTCGAGGTAATGGACCGCCACCACGCAGGGGCCGTGGTAATGGCGCAGGTGGTAATGGATTTGGTCGAGGTCGTGGAGCACCGCGCGGAGGTGCGGTAGTTCTGAGGCACGACGGCCGATGCGTGTATGCGCAAAGGCGCGCCGCGAGAGGGGCGACGCACCGGACGTAATCACCGCAGACGTTTTTGATTTTTGGTTCTCCTATATACCGCTTTAATTGACTTGGGTTCCACGATTCGTATGTTGCTAGTAGTATAGTTGAGACCATGGACTTAGACTCGAGATATCTTCTAGACGGATATGACCGTATTTAGCCCTCTAGGTCACTCAGTAGTCGTAGATAAGTCAGATAAGGATGTACCCCTAGAACTCCAAGGGGTAGTGTTTGCTGCTGATCTGATGGAACTGCCGTTTGGGGAGTTCGATCTGATTCTCGGAATGGACTGGTTGGTTAAGTACCAGGCCAAGGTGGATTGCGCGGCTAAACGCATGGTTCTATCGACGGATAAGGGTGATGAAGTGATTATGATAGGTAATAGGAGAGATTACTTATCCAATGTGGTGTCGGCCTTAAAAGCTGTAAAGATGGTCAGGAAGGGCTGTGAAGCGTATGTGGTTCATGTGTATGCCTTGGAGGCTAAGGAATCTGCTGTTGAGAAGGTTCGTACTGTTAAGGAATTTGTGGATGTGTTTCCAAAGGAGCTCCCGGGTTTGCCACCCGATCGTGAGGTAGAGTTTGGGATAGATCTGCTACCAGGGACTGCGCCAGTGTCTATTGCTCCATATAGGATGGCACCAAAGGAATTGGTGGAGCTTAAGGCTCGGTTCGTGAGCCGTTGGATCGAGGCTTCATTAGGCCAAGTGTTTCGCCGTGGGGCGCGCGGTATTATTCGTCAAGAAGAAGGATGGCTCGATGCGGATGTGTATCGACTCACCGCCAACCGAATAAGTCGACGATTAAAAACAAGTATCCGCTACCACGGATAGATGACTTGTTTGATCACCGAAAGGTGCATCGGTGTTTTCAAAGATCGATTTGAGGTCCGGTACCATCACCGAAAGAAAGTTAAGGAAGCGGATATCCATAAGACAAATGCGTTTGGACTCTCGTGACGCACTACGAATTCTGTAATGCCGTTCGGGTTGACTAACGCCCGCAGCTTTATGGATATGATGAATAGGGTGTTTCAAAGATGTCTGGACCGCTTTCGTCGTGGTTTTTATTGACGACATCTTGGTTTACTCAAGGTCGGAAGAAGAGCATGATGCACACTTAAGGGTGGTGTTGCAAATTTTGAGGAGAAGCAACTCTATGCTAAGTTCGATGAAGTGCGAGTTCGGCTTAGTGAAGTGACGTTTTTGGGTCATGTAGTGTCAGCGGAGGGGATTAGAGTAGATCCTCGGAAGGTTGAGGCGGTTTTGGATTGGAAGCCTCCTAAGTCAGTCGCTGAGATTCGGAGTTTCCTGGGTTTGGCAGATACTATCGAAGATTTGTTGAGGTTTCTCGTTAATTGCGCACCGGCGACTAAGTCATTAAGGAAGGGAGTTCCGCTCGCTTGGACCGAGAAACAAAGCAGGAGAGTTTTGATAAGTTGAAGAAGATCTTGACAGAGGCTCTGTGTTAATTCAACTCCGAGGTCGGTAAGGAATTCCACGAGCATCGCGACGCATCACATACGGGATTGGGTTGTGTCTTTGATCATGCAGGAGGGTAAGGTTGTGGCTTACGCTTCTCGGCACCGAGGCCACACGAGGTCAACTATCCGACGCACGACTTGGAGCTAGCAAATGTAGTCTTCGCCTAAAAATCTGGAGGCACTACTTGTGCGGGGAGAAGTCAATCGCCTACACGCATCATAAGAATCAAGTACCTATTGACTCGTAAGGATCTCGAATTTGAGCGCGTAGATGGGTTGAATTGCTCAAGGACTACGATCGCTCGATTGAATATCATCCGGCAAGGCTAACGTGGTGGCGCACGCGTTGAGCCGTAGGGTTGTTTCGCACTTAAGAGCTTTGTTTGCCCATTTGAGTTTGTATGACGACGGGAGTATTCTCGCGTAATCGCAGTTAAGCCTACTTGGGTTGAGGAGATCAAAGAAAAACAGCTTAGAGGATGAGGTTAAGGCGCGCCAAGGTTACAAGTGCGTAATGGTGGTTTGGAGGGTTACGCTTTGTCTAGTGATGAGGTTCGTGTTTTTCAAGGTAAGGCCTGTGTGCCTAAAAGATGTTGAGCCGAGGCAGAGGATTCTTCAGACGCACATAGCAGCCTTTATGCTATGCATCCCGAGGTAGCAAAATGTATAGGGATCTTAAAGAGCGCTTTTGGTGGCCTCGGCTTGAAGAAAGAGGTGGCGAGTTTGTTGGGAAATGTCCGACTTGTCGTCGCAGGTCAAGGCATCGAACATCGCTGTCGCCGTTTGCTTACTGTGAAAATTCCTCGATGGAAATGGGAAAGGATAACTATGGATTTCGCAAGGTGGGTTACGCTTACGCCAAGCAAGAAGGATTCGATTTGGGTTATTGTGGACCGTCCGACTAAGTCGGCCCATTTCATTCCGGTGAGTGGACTATTCACTTGAGGTTGGCGAAGCTTTATGTGTCGAGAGATAGTGAGGCTACACGTGTTCCAGTTTCGATAATCTCGGATAGGGATCCTGTGTTTACGCGAGGTTTTGGAGAGCGCTGCATCGTGCTCTGGGTACTCGCTTGGATTTCAAAGACGGCTTTTCACCCGCAATCGACGGGCGAATGAAGGGTTATTCGGATATTGGAAGACATGTTGAGAGGTTGTGTTCAACTTCGTGCGGTTGGGATGAGTTTCTGCCGGTGGCGAGTTCACCTATAACAACAGCTACCAAGCAAGCATCAAGATGGCACCATATGAGGCGTCAGATGGTAGGAAGTGTCGCTCACCTACTTGTTGGACAGAGTTAGGTGAACGCCGCTTGTTGGGACCCGAGTTGGTTCTTTGAGACGTAAGACAAGGTTAAGTTGATTCACTCGTTTGAAGGAAGCTTCGGACCGGCAAAGTCTTATGCCGATCTTAAGCGAAGAGATATAGAGTTCATTGCCGGGAGATCGGGTTTTCTTAAAGGTCTCGCCTTGGAAGAAGGTGCCGAGGTTTGGCGTAAAAAGGCAAGCTTAGTCCGAGATTTATTGGGCCGTATAAGGTATTGAGACGAGTTGGACCAGATGGCGTATCGCCTTGAGTTGCCGCCAGAGCTTAGTCGATTCACGACGTTTTCACGCTTCGATGCTTCGAGGTATCGTTCGGATCCATCACATGTAGTAGCAATGGAGGAGATCGAGGTAAATCCGATTTGACTATGGAAGAGAACCTGTGCAGATTCTTGATCGGGATGTGAAGGTTCTGCGTAGGAAGTCCGTGCCTTTGGTTAAGGTTCTTTGGCGGAATCATGGCGTGGAAGAAGCTACGTGGGAACCCGAGGATGCGATGAGACAAAGAATACCCGCAACTCTTTTGACTGTAATTTCGAGGCCGAAATTATTTTAAGGGGTAGAACCAGAATATCCCTGGTTAGGGGCTATTTTGTGTTGCATGATATTGCATGTGTTTGGTGTGCTGTGTTGCTATTTCGGTGTTTTAGGGGCTTAATGGTAGCCTAGGTGTGTGCCTGAGTGTATGGAAAATTTTGGTTTTTGGGTGTTAAGTCAGGGGAGCCGATGGAGTGAGGATGTGTATTTTATGTTGTGTTTCGAGCACAAAAGAGGAGCCGGTGGAGTGGCAAAGCATGCGTCACTTGGGAGCATGGTGTGGCGTCAATTCCATGAGGTGGAGGTCTAGTGTTCGAGCCAGAAAATCCCTTTTTGGTTTCTTTTTGGGACGGCATGGAGAAGAGGTAGAAGGCTAGTGAAACTCTAGCTTGGACCAAGTCTTCACATTCAAATGTTGGGTGGAGAGTAATTGTAGGAGGAAGACTTGGTCATGGTTGTTTGAATGTGTGAAGTGGAGTGAATGGGGGTTTGAGGCCGAATTTTAGGGAGTTCGAGTGGGGGAGTGACGGCTTGGTATGGGGTTGGATGTGCCGAATTTCATTTTTGTATTTTGGTTGTTTCGGTCAAGTTTTTGGTAAGCAAAATTCCTTTTTGTTCACTTTGGGAACCGAAAGTCTAAGCATCTCTTTTGACATATTTTCTTAGTATGTTCGGTCACTTTTTGGGTCAAGAGCCAAAGTTTAGTTAGCCGAAATTCCTTTGGTCTTCACTCATTATTTGGTTTTCTTTGCTTCCTAAAATCGTAAGTCAAAAGGTGTGCTTGCCGAATTTCTTTTGCACTTTGACTTCTACATTTGGGTTGTTGGCCGAATGCTTTCCTTCCTATCTTCCTCTTCTCTATTTTGTGGAAACCAAAACTAGTATTCCCTCTTCTCATATCTCATATTTTCCTTCCTTTTGAAACACTAAAGCCGAAATTTACCTTGCCTAAACCGAAAATTCCTATTCATTTCATCCATATCTTTTCATCTCAAACACGAAAAGCACCTACCATTTTTTTTCCCATTTTTTCTTTCTTCTCTTCTTAAGACCTTGACCGAATCTTTTATTTTTCTTTTGGCACAAGTCTTGGCCGAATCTCTTGTGGTTCTCTCCTAGTGTGGTTGGCCGAATCTTGGTTGGTAAGTAAGGGGTAAGTGATTTCGATTAAGTCAGGGGTGATAAGGGACTAACAGTTTTTCTCTTTTAAGGTGTAGCCGATTGCTGATTAAAGAAGGAACCATTGTGGTTCGGGTTTGGTAGGAAACCAAACGTGTACAAGGTAAGGGTTCGATATTAACCCCTTTGGTTTTTGTTGATGGCCGAATGTCATAGATGCCTAACCCTATGTTTGGCCGATTCTAGGAGCGGGTTAATCAAAGGATTGTAGATCGTTTCGATTGGGATTTTAGACTCGTGATTACCAGGTGTGTAACTAACACACTGATACTTAGTAAGATTATTAATAAACCTGTTTGCCTGTTAAAAATTATAACAAAGATGATGGACAATGAGGTACCCAAATAGGGTATGAGTACGATTCTGTAAGTCTGTTTCTATTATGAGTACTATTAATAAAGTATGATATCATGACCTATGTTTTGTATGTATGCTATGAGAGATAATGCTTGGTATGTTGGCATAATATGCATGACTTGCATGAGATGCATGATTACATGAGTATGGTATGTTGATGGGTGATACGAGAGGAGGGAGCAAAGTGATATTTTGTCTTGACGAGCACCAAGTGCTTTGGTAGCACACTTTGTGACTTTGGGTCACCAGAGGTTTGGCACCTCCAGAGGTTTGGTACCTCGCCGTCCTCGTCCCAGTGGGCTCAGCACCACACGGGGTGGCCCCACGATGATTATACTGGGATTGACGCCAGGTGTTTTGGTAACACACGATGGGTTGGCCCCATCACCGATTTGTGACTACGGTCACCACTGCTTTGGTAGCACACCGTGTGTCTTTGGGACACCGAGGTTTGGCACCTCATTGCGACTTGTCCCTCGTGGTTTGACCACCGTGGGTTGGCCCCACTTGAGATATGGGATCGCCTCTGCTAGTGTTTTGGTAACACACGATGGGTTGGCCCCATCTTTGGATTTGTGACTTCGGTCACCAAAGGCTTTAGTAGCACAATTGTGTCTTTGGGACACCAAAGGTTTGGGACCACATTGATGGATAATGTGTCTTTGGGACACCAAAGTTTTGGTAACACATTGTGACTATGCGTCACCAAAGGGTTTGGTACCACACGGGGTAGAAAAGGTGTATGGTTGGTTAAGATCGGGTTGCATTAATTATGTTGCTATGTATGATGTGTGTTAGCATGTTGTTTCCTCGGGAGCGGGATTTACACACTGAGTCACTCGACTCACCCTCTCCTTTGACATTTCAGTGACTCGTAGATGCGGACATGGAGCCGGATGGACTCGGGGTGCACATGCCATGCTTTAATAAGAGTTTGCTCTGGACTATTGCATTTGGGTATTTTAACTTATTTACTTTTATTTGGGTTTGATTTGGATTTGTAAAAGGCCTTTAATTTATGATTAACGATGCTTATGTTTTAATTAAACTCTGATATGCCTTAACGAAACAAGTTGGTATGATTTTCACTAAAACTTGGAAAGATAACGAATTCAAAATCATAACGCAATGTGTTTTAAACTATACCATCGGGTATCACACTAAGTCTTTGTGATAAGCAAATACAAATGGTTTTCAACTCAAACTTGTGGTTCTCCTAAATTTAAAAGTGTTTTATGTATCACTAAGAAACTAATGAGGTTTTGAATGGTATAAGCTCGTTTTAACTACACATTCTGAATAAGTTTCCAAAATCTCCGGGATTCAATTGCATCAACCGTTTTTCAAACAAGTCCACTCAGTTTTGTTTCAAACACACTGTGTTTTCACTCAGCTTTTAAACGGAAAATTTAACTTTTCAAAAACGATTTCCCCGTAGCATACCAGATTCGGACGTGGTGTCTTGTCCGGGTTTGGGGTGTTACAAGTGGAGTTACGCATCACACTATCCAGTTACCGATTGGTACCTTTGAACTTATGGATATATGTAAATATGGCATATAGGCTAGTTATAAATATGATAGTTATGGTTACTTGAGATATTGATTTTGGTACATGTTATGGTATAAATTAAAGTCATGCAATTTGGCTTAATTTGGTATAATGTTTTGGTTGTGTATAAGTATTCAAATATTGTATGTTTTGGCAAGTAGGAGATGGAATAGAATTATGCAAATATTTCCTTGATATGTAGTAAGCATATGAATGGAAAATGCATGGTATTAATTAGGTATTTGAGTACTATGTTAAGTTGGTATAATATGTATATGAAATACTATGGATTGGCTGCCTATTGGGTTATAAAATGTTGCAATTTATGCTTGTGCAGGTATGTAAAAATAGGGTGGCAAAATGGCTTTGGAAATAGCCTATTTTTGTCCACACGGGCAGAGACACGAGCGTGTGTCTCAGCTGTGTGTGACACGCGGTCATGTTACACAGTCGTGTGTCCCCTGGTGTTGATATTAAAATGAAGTCAGTATGCTCCACACAGTCTCACACACAAGCGTGTGACCGACCGTGTGGTATAAGTCAGTATACTCCCTAATTGGCACACGACCTAGCACACGGGCATATGACTTGGTCATGTTGCGTAAGTCAGTAACAGGATTGGCACAGCCTGGCACACGGGCGTGTGTGGCCACTTCGAAGGGCACACGGGCGTGTGGTTGGCCATGTTACCCAAGTCAATATGTACCCCCTATTTTCACACGGCCTGGCCACATGGGCGTGTGCCCCATGTTTTGAGAAATTTTTTAAAGTTTCATAAAAGTTTTATAAGTTATCGGTTTAGTCCCGAACCGCTTCTAAAGCAGGTTTAAGGCCTTGTAGGCTATTATAAGGGACAAATTGATTAAGATTGAATGATGATTGTATAAATTGATTGGATGCATAAGAAAAGTACGGTTATATGTTTTATAAGTTCGGTAATGCTCCGTAACCCTATTCCGGTGTTGAATACGAGTGAGGGGTGTTACATTTATTGGTATCAGAGCTACGGTTTAGTCAATTCTAGGACTAACATAGCATTTGTGAGTCTAGCTATACATGCCATATAGAACCTGTGATAGTGTGATATCTCCCGACTCTACGAAAATTATTTTGATTAGACAGATATGCTTTCCAACCGAGCTAATTCTAATAGTGCAGAAAGTGATACTCAAATATTTGAGCGAAAATGTACTTATGATGAGTTGAAATTCATAAAGGTGTGAATAAAAGTTCATGATATTATATTATTGATAAATGTTATGTTATGTGTATGTATATGTGAGTTAAATTTGAGGCTTTACGACCCTCACCCCCTTATCAGTATAGTGTTACAATGAAATCTGTAAGATTTAAATTGAATAAACTCATAAGTGTGGAATTACAGAGTTCCGTGATTGAAGGATTAATACTGTGGTCAGATAAGAGAATGAGTCAACAGTAAAAACAGTACTAGAATAGATATCGAATCCTTTTGAAGGCTATTTGGATTATGCAAAGTCACTATTAAATAAGAATTTGACTTCGATGAAACAAAATATTCCGGTATGATATCTAAAGAATGGATTAACTAGAATATCTACTTAATTGATTTCTGTTAATGATGGGATAAAGGGGAATCAATAATAACAAAATTAGGCAATGGAATAATATTTGAATTGTAAAGATATCTGAGTACAGCAGTATAGTTGAATAACTTTTAATGATCTTTTCTGGGTATTCTATGTGATCAATTATTCTCAGATGTTTATGTGGCTATTTATTTTCAAATGAAACTCTTATCGTATGAGAACGCTAGCTAAACGTATTGATAGAAAAAAGTATTGTTTGTTTGTTTGGGTTATGATTGGCATTGCTCTATCTTTCCCTGGTATTCTATTCCATTGTGTTGATAGAAAAGTCTACGGTAAAATCCGTATGATGCTAGTATTCTATTTCTACTGGTTATTGTTTTGTTGAATAAACATGAAGATTATATTGCTTCAGTCACAGTTGATTTCAGTGCTTATGAGTGATGTTTTCTTCTGGAATTTCTCTGGGATATCATTGAGATCTTTATCATTCTATATGGGTTGTAATTTTCAGAAATTATGTATAGTTCCATACTTTGAGATTTTGCTACCTCAGTTTTATTATGATTCCATGTGATTATCTGCAAGATATTCTTTTGACGGAGAGGATTATATCTGTTATGATTATAATTTCTAGTTTGATCAGGGGAGTACAGTGATATTGTCATCAGACTTATAGAGGTTATGTTTCTGCATTTATTTCTATTGAAACCATATTTGATTTTCTTTTGTGTTCAAAATACATTATTAACAGTTGGGATAATATCTATTTATACGGTAGAGATGTCGGTTTTATTATGGCATTATGATTTTTTTATCTGACGGAAGTGGTTTCAGTACAGTACAACCCTTTGATGATTAATAGTTGAGATAGCTTTATTATATAATCTTTTTTAGTTTTCTTGAAAGGGAATTGACATCGGCAAACGTATAGACAATAGAAGATCAAGTTCAAATCTGTATAATAGTTATCATTTTCAGGTAAATCTTGATATATATCAATGAGAAAAGACGAAATGTTATGTCATATTCGAGTTATGTAGTTTTTAAGAAAGACGAAATGTTATGTCATATTCGAGTTATGTAGTTTTTAAGAAGATCTTTGACTAGTATTATGAAGAAATTGCGATAAATTGTATGTCTAAGTTATCTTGACAGCAAGAAGAGAGGTTTTCTTTGAAAAGTTATTGTTTGACAACAAAGATCGATTCAGTTGTTTAGTTCGATTGGGTTATTTGTTTGAAAGGTTAATTGAGTTATATGTGTTTGAGTTTATCCTTGGGTCGGGTAAATAGATGGAGAGTCTGAATGAAGAATTCATATTTTAGAAGACATGATACAGTATTATATCTATCGGAACGGTTCTATTTGAGAAAAATTATTGTAAAATAAAGTTGTTTCGATTGTTGAAGTTTCCATTTGTGTGAAGTTTGACTTAGTTTAGTATATGTTAATAAAGTTATAAACAGTTGAAAACACTGTTAACTGAAGCATTAGTTTTGGTTCAGCCTAAATCGAGTAAAGAGTTTATGATTTTTAGTCATGCGTCATTGAATGGTTTGGAGTGTGTTTTAGTACAAGAATGTATAGTGATGGCTTATGCTTCCATACAGCTAAAGTTGCATGAAACGAGTTATTCAACATGTGAATTAGAGATGGTTGACATTGTAATTGCATTGAATAGTTAGCAACATTAATTGTTGGTGAGTAATGTAACCTAATTGATGACTGCAAGAGTTTAAAATATTTGATGTTATAGAGAGATTTGAATTTGGGACAGCAAAGATGGCTTGAACTGTCGAAAGATTTTGAGTCAGTAATTGGTTATCATCCTAGACAAACGATTATAGTCACAGATATTTTGAACAAGAAATCTTTGTGTGCCTTACAAGCGATGAATACGCGATTGATCTTATCAGATGATGGATAGATATTAGCTGAGTTAAAAGCTAAATTGATGTTTATTCTGCGATTTTGTGAAGCTCAGAAATGTATCAGTGAATTGCAAGTTAAAAGAGTTCAACGTGAATTGACTTCTGATTTAAAGCTTCAAATTGGAACCGATGATTATTGGTTGTTTCACGATAGAGTTTGTGTACCGAGAAATCTAGAGATTATACAACAATTGTTATATCTAGCTCACAGTGGTAATTATCTGTTTATTCGGGGAATACTAAGATGTAAAATAATTTGAGACAGTTTTACTGGTGAATGAGTATAATATGTGATACTTCTGACTTGTATCCAAATGTCTAATTTATCAATAGGTTAAAGTTGATTATCAAGTACCTTGGGATCATTATACCAGTGTCATTATCTGAGTGGAGATGAAATAGAATTTCGTCGGATTTTGTAAAAGGAAGATGTTATCTGAACTATTGTTGATTGTTGAAGAAGTCTGTACATTTTATCTCAGTACGTATAATTTCTCTCTTGATAGACTAGCTAAGTTATACATTTCTGAAATTGTCAGTTTTTACAGAATGTTAATCTCCATTATTTCGGATAGAGATTCGAGGTTTATATTATGTTTCTGAAGAAAACTACTGCAAACTTTGGGTATGAGGTTGCATTGTAACACCGCATTTCAATCTCCAACTGTTGGATAATATGAGAAAGTGATTCATATTCTCGAAGATACGATTTGTTACTGTATTTTAGAATGTGAAAGCAATTAAGAAAGACAATTACTGTTGGTTGAGATGAGCATATTAATAGTTATAATATGAGTATAAACATGGTATTGCATGAAGTATTGTATGATTTCAATTACCAAACTCCGTTGTTATTGGATCAAGCTTTGCGAGAAAAAGATTCACGAGATTGATTTCAATAGAGAAATTGAAGAGAAAGTGGAAGTAATTCGTAACAATTAGAAAGTAGTTTCAAATTGACAGAAAACATATGCAGACTTGATACATAAAAGCATTGAATTTCAGTTAGTGAAATGAGTGTTTGTGAAAGTATTGCTGTGAGAATATAATTTCTCGAATTAGCTATAAAGAGAAGTTGAGTTTGTGATTCATTGGGCCGTATAAGATTATTGAGAAAATAAAGCCAGTGGCTTATTCAACTTATATTATTATCAGAACTTGAGAAGATCCATAATGTGTTTCTTATATCTATGATGCGATGATTCAAATAAGACCCTTTGTATATAATATCTCTTTCAAAAGTTGAAATTCAGCTTGATATGACGTATAGCGAATGACAGATCAGAATCTTAGCTCGTGAGATTACAGAGTTGAGAAATCCGAGGCTATGTGAGAAATTGTTAAGGTTATAAGAAAGCAAATCTCTAATTTATTCTCTAATAAGATTTTCGAGGACGAAAATCTCTAATGGGGAGAGTTGTAACAGCCTGTTTTTTAGTTAAATCAGAACAATAATTTTGGGACCACAAATCCGAAGTCAAAATATTTATTTTATTATTTTATTAAAGTTTACAGCATGATAGAATTATTGTGTGAAAGTTTCGTAAAGAAATTTTACTGTTTGGATGTTTAATTCGGTAAAAAAGACTAAATCGCGTAAAATGTAAAATGCATGTTCTATTATTTAAAGGTGTCAAATAGTATTGGCTTTTAATTATGGTGGCCTTAAATGATAATTAAGCCATTTGAAAGGTAAGTGGACATTAATGGACATGTATAAATGAATTTTAATGTTATATACTTGAGGTTAATATAGTAAATCAGTTATTAATTATGATAAATTAGTAAAAACAAAAGAAAAAGCTTTCATATTATTCGATTTTTCACTGAAAAGAAAAAAGGGAGACTCCATTTTTGGTGTTTTAGGGTTCGGCTACTTTGATCTTCAATTGTAAGTCCATTTTTATTCGGTTTTTAATGATTTTTATGTTTTTGAGATCGTTGCTTCGTATTCTAGCTAGCCCGTACCTTAAATTTCAAAATTGTTAAAGATTTATCATGTTTCCATTGTTGAATGCTTGGGTAATTTGATGGTTGATGATAGATTATGAAGGTTTATTGATAGATTTACTAGTTTTGTAAAGTGATTTTTGACAAAAATGTCAAAAAGGGATAATTTGTGAAAATGTAAAATTATGTGGGTAAAAGTGTGAATAAATTGAAAATATGGGTTGCTAGTAATATGTATTAAATTCGGCTAAGCATGGGTTTGTACTAAATTGCATGTATTTGCAATTTTATGTGATAAGGACTAAATTGTAAAAATGTCAAAATAGTAGAGGCAAAAGTGTAATTTTGCCATAAGGTAATTTTTGGACTAAATTGAATAGACCGAATACTGACTGTTCTAATTTAATAATATATAGATCAAGATAAGCTAAGATTGAGATTAGATCGGGGAAAAGGAAAGGTTGACGATTAGCCGATATTTCTATTCGAGCAACTTGAGGTAAGTTCGTATAATTAGAATCGAACTTTTAAATACTTGTAATTATTTGAAATGAATGTATGTAATTGAGTAAATGTAACACCCCAAACCTGGCCTAAACGTTACGACCGGATCTGGCATGTCACATAAAAGGGTTGTTTATAAACTGCGCGTTTGTTAAAATTTCGAGTTTAAATATTTATTCGCTGGTAATCCTTTATTTAACATTTTGGAAAACGATTATTAAGGGTTTAGGAAATTCCCGTATTGAATATTAAGGGTTTAGGAAATTCCCGTATTGAACATTTAATAATAATAGGCAGTAATCAAATGAGAAGCTAAACCAAATAAAATACCAAAATTTAAGTTATAGTGGCTTATTACATAACAAAAACCCAAATAAAAATAAATCCAAATAAAAGAAAAATAAGTTTACGAGAAAACATTGCATGGCCACCACAAGTCCGCCTCAGCTCCCAAATCCGCGATCTAATGATTACCTGCAAAATTAAACAAAGGGGTGAGTCACCGAAACTCAGTGTGTAAATCCCCTATAACACATAAACGGCTAATGGCCCACAATCGCATATTGGCCTTAGCTCACTCAAGATGACATAAAAATAAATGAATGCATCATGTCCCAACCCAAGCCTAGTTTTTCCATCCTCTACACGCCACCCGTACCAGCCAATCACACCGTGGGGATTTCTACAATCAACCCTCCATCCGCTACACGCCGTCTTGACAGTCATGCTGCCAGTTACAATATCGATCACTAAGTGTCCTTGAAATCCACTGTGGCTTAGCCACCGATCACCATGTGACCTTAGAATCATTTGTGGCAGTGCCACCGATCACTATGTGACCTTATAAATCAATGTGACAGAGCCATCGATCACTACGTGACCTTATAATCAAATGTGGCAGAGCCACCGATCACTACGTGACCTTATAATCAAATATGGCAGAGCCACCGATCACTACGTGACCTTATAATCAAATGTGGCAGAGCCACCGATCACTATGTGACCTTATCACTTCCCCTTTATCATCATAACATCCCAAATCCCATGCAATATGACATAATATTTCGTGTATGCAGTATGTCATGTATGCAAAACATATATCAAATATAAGTATAACATGAATTACCATCATAATCAGATAGACATAATACAACATAATCAAGATAATCAACCTCTAAGGGTATAACCGTAATTTTACCTAGTAAGGGTATTTTTGTAATTTACCTATCGAGGGTATTTCAGTAATTTTGCACTTGTAATGGCCTTTCCGAAGGCCTAATGTCGCCTCGAGTGACTTAGCTACCATTTCCGGTCGTACCGGACTATTGGGCCTAAAGCCCGATTTCGACCCATTCGGGCCCACACGCTCGTGTGGCCCACCTAACACAAATCTAGCCACGTATATGAGATTCACCTAGTCTAGTTCACTATATACTACACCATCATACAATTTTATTCAATTGGGCCCACGAGCCCATTGGGCCCACTTTAGCCCATCGTGGCCCAAGCAGCCTCAACCCACAAGAATACTACTGGTGGCCTCAACTATCACGCCGAAGCCCTACATGTGCGCTCACACGCTTGTGTGGCTACTATTGTCGTGACCGGTACTTCGGCATTTGCCGCTCTACAACTAGAGTAAAGAGAGTTACACACCTGATAGGAATCTGGTGCTAATCCGCGCTCCGATTGCTCCTGCGCCCAAACGCCCACCAAGGTGTATTCATCCTCCTCCTAGAATGCTATATATAGCTAGCTTCTCACCTTCCTTCTTTGTATCTTTCCGATGTAGGATCCTTCCGTCAGCAGAGTTTAATTCCAACTCAAACTCTTCCCGTCCAATTCGCAAAATAAATACTCCCTTTCTTTTCATGAGATTCGAACCCAGGCTCCCTTGCAACATAATCCACGCTGCTAACCACTTGGCCACAAGCTCCTCTTGTGTCTTAAACCATGCGCAACCAAATATAAATCTATAGCCAAATACTAAGGTCCATGTAAAAAGAAAACCAAAATGCAAGAGCCAAGACTTAAACCTTGGACCTCCTTCCTTCCTTGTGGCGTCACCCCCCTTGCCCACTAGGTGGTGTCACTTTGCCACTACACCACACACTCCACTTGTGTCATTTTCTCCACATTTTATTCTTAAAGCCTACCTACCAACTCTCAGGGTTTTTTTTCACCTAAAACCAAAATTTCCCTAAAACCAAAGTTTGATCCCGGGACTTCATAGAAGCCCTCTAATCTTCCAAAAGCACTTATCTAATAGGTCCAACTTGCATTTAAGCCGATCTCTTTAAACGCTACTACGCTCAAGGCCCATTAGGCCCAATCCTACTAGGCCCAATTTCGGGATGTTACAAATTTACCCTCCTTAAAGAAATTTCATCCTCGAAATTTCCAACTACAGGAACAGTCGTACAACCTAACCTACAACACTACGCTCACGCTGCGCACTCTAATTCCAGTAACCCTAATACACTTTCAACTAGAATTTAGAACTCCTACATATACTCAAAAACACCTAGCCATTAAAGCAGACAAATATTTCATACGCAACCAACTCTATATCCGAACATCACATCAAAACCAAACACACAGAATTGATACCAGAAATACAGCATATAACAAAGCAAAGTATCAGGAAACTTACAGTGCGGATTGGTGCCGGAGACTCGGGTGCCATACTTTCAAAAAAAACAGATATATATTTTTCTAAACCATTTTCCAAACCATCCTTTGAAAACTTTTTTTGAACCCAAACCCACAGCCGAGTTTTTGAACCTAGGCTCTGATACCATAATTCCCACCCATATGCATCCTAAGCAGAATATCATATGAATGCATAAAACACAAAAGTAACATCTACAAACTCATATTCGTCACATAGGGGTATTTTTGTCATTTCACTACCAAGTGATATTTTCATAATTCTACCTTACAAGGGTATTTTGGTAATTTGGCAAAATAGGGGTATCTTGGTAATTTTGCAAAACAGGGGTATTTTGGTACTTTCACAAACTGGGGGTATTTTGGTAATTTCGCTAATCGGGGGTACTTTAGTAATTTTACAAATCAGGGTATTTCAGTAATTTTACAAATCGGGGGTATTTTGGTTATTTCACAAATCGTGGGTATTTCGGTAATTTCACTAATCGGGAGTATTTCGATAATTTTACAAACCAAAGTTTAATCCCGGGACTTCATAAAAGCTCTCTAATCTTCCAAAAGCACTTATCTAATAGGTATAACTTACATTTAAGCCGATCTCTTTAAACGCTACTACGCTCAAGGCCCATTCGGCATTTGCCGCTCTACAACTAGAGTAGAGAGAGTTACACACCTGATAGGAATCTGGTGCTAATCCACGCTCCGACCGCTCCTGCGCCCAAACGCCCACCAAGGTGTATTCATCCCTCTCCTAGAATGCTATATATATAGCTAGCTTCTCACCTTCCTTCTTTGTATCTTTTCGATGTGGGATGATCCACTTGAAATTTGAATGTCTATATTCTGATGGTTACCGAGTCCCGTTTGAACCGTAAGAATTCGTAGGATATGAGTGACATGTCACTAGGGTTACCGTTTAGGTTGAGATCCTGCATGTGTTGCGGACTCACTGCAGCTCGTAAGTGCTTACTGATTTCAGCTCGTAAGAGCTTACTATTTTCAACTCGTTAAAGCTTGCTGTTTCAGCTCAATAGAGCTTACTGTCCATCAGCTCAGGAGGAGCTTACTGATCATAGCTCAAAAGAGCGGAAATGATAATGAATTGATGGATTACTGATTATTACATGAAATGTATATCACCCGAGTATCCCTCGATATTCTAATATGTTCAACGAGCATAAATTATGTTATTGGTTATGTGATAAAACTATGTGTTATACGGATGAATTACTGTTTATACAGATGAATTACTATTATTACGGATGAATTACTATTATTACGGATGAATTACTATTACTACGAATGAATTACTGTTTATACGAATGAGTTACTGTTATTGAATGAATTATTGATCATATGATTGAGAGTGAAATGTTACAAATGATGTATATGATATATGAATTTGATATGATACAATGTATTGAGTACTAAATTAAGATAATGGATGATTATATGCACTTATGTGACTAACTTGTTAATAAATGATTGTGTTTAGGCATTTGATAATTGAATTGTGTACACCTTATTTATTGTCTTGATCATGTCTAAATGGTAAGTTTAATTCTAAATTATACGGGCTTACTAAGCTATAAAGCTTACTCTATTTCTTTTTTATGTTTTATAGAGGTTCGGTAGCTCGTTCGATTCAGATAAGTCGGAGTTACACGTCACACTATCCAGTTGTTGATTGGTACCTTTGAATTTATGGATTTATGTAAATATGGCATGTATAGGCTGTTTATAAATATGATAGTTATAATTACTTGAGATAGTGATTTTGGTACATGCTGTGGTATAAATTAAAGCCATGTGATTTGGCTTAATTTGGTATAATGTTTTGGTTGTGTATAAGTATTCAAATATGGTATGTTTTGGCAAGTAGTAGATGGAATGGAATTATGCAAATACTGTCTTGATATGTAGTAAGCATATGAATGGAAAATGCATGGTATTAATTAGGTATTTGAGTAGTATGTTAAGTTGGTATAATATGTGTATGAAATATTATGGATTGGTTGCCTATTGGATTATAAATTGTTGCAATTTATGCTTGTGCAGGTATGTAAAAATAGGGTGGCAAAATGGTTTTGCAAATAGTTTATTTTTGTCCACACGGGGAGAGACACGGCATGTGTCTCGACCGTGTGTGACACACGGTCATGTTACACGGCCGTGTGTTCCCTGATGTTGATATTAAAATGAAGTCAGTATGCTCCACACAGTCTCACACACGAGCGTGTGACCGGCCGTGTGGTATAAATCAGTATACCCCCTAATTGGCACACGGGCTAGCACATGGGCGTGTGACTTGGCCATGTTGCATAAGTTAGTATACCCTACAGGATTGGCACGGCCTGGCACACGGGCGTGTGGTTGGCCATGTTACCCAAGTTAGTATGTACCCCCTATTTTCACATGGCCTGTGACACGGGCGTGTCTATTGGCCGTGTGTCTTACACGGCCTGGCCACACGGGCGTGTGTCCCTATTTTGAGAAGTTTTTCAAAGTTTCATGAAAGTTTTATGAGTTATCGGTTTAGTCCCGAACCGCTCCTAAAGCATGTTTAAGGCCTCGTAGGCTATTATAAAGGACAAGTTGATAGAGATTGAATGATGATTGTATGAATTGATTGGATGCTTGAGAAAAGTACAGTTATATGTGTTATAAGTCCAGTAATGCTCCGTAACCCTATTTCGACGTTGAATATGGGTGAGGAGTGTTACACATATCCTTCCTCAAAGGATATTAACAAAAAGAAAATATCATATGTGGCCAATAATATTTCATATCACATTGACAACATAAGTTATCTTTACCCTTTGAAGAGTTATCTTGAGAACTCGTATTGTTCTCTTATTTATTACTATGTTCTCACTTTTAGTAGTCCATGAGTATATCTTTTATTTTCTTTATGTTAACATTCGCTTTGGGGAATGCAACAAATCTGGTAGGACAAACTTCTAAATGCGTTTATTGATTTTTTATTTCGTAATCAACATCGTAAACATACGTGGATTTTAAATCAGAATCTATCCATTCATGTTGTCATGATTATTCTCTAATTATAATGAATATGATATAATAAATAAAACATAGTAAAATATACCTAAAGATCTTTAACATCATTGTCATCACCTTGACTATTATCATGAGCATCTATTCTGAGATTGAATCTTTCAACATCTTAAAGATTGAGTTGTGGAACAACTTCGAAAGATTTTGAAAAAATAGAGAATCATCATTCTGATAACGTGTTATAAAATAAAGAGAGATGGAGAGAATAAAGAACAAAGAAAATATGAAAGCAATAAAGAATGTAATTTATTGATCAAAAAAGGTGATTACAATGTTTCATCAGAGTCCCTATTTATAGGCATAAGAAATATAAAAGTTGTAACATCCCTAACCCGTAACCGTTGCCGGAATAGGGTTAAGAGGCGTTACCACACAATCGGAACATCTCACATCCGTTTCACAACACAAAGTCAACCATCAATCAAACATATTCAAATATAAACATATAGTCCCTTAATGAGGTCTTCGAGACCTTAAACACGTATTAGAAAGGGGTCTGGACTAAACCGAACACATAAGAAAATTTTCAGAAATTTAAAGATTTTTTCCAAATTGCAGAGGTCACACACCCGTGTGGGAAGGTCGTGTGCCTCCCACGGCCTCGACACGCCTATGTGTCTAAGCCGTGTCAAAACAAGGCATACGTACTGACTTGTCCACATGGCCGTGGACACGCCCGTGTGCCTCACCCGTGGCCGCTATTGACTTCACCACACGGCCAGTCACACGCCCGTGTGTCTAGCCCGTGGTCGATCCTGACTTGTCTTGAATTTCAACCACTAGGGACACGGTCGAGCCACATGCCCGTGTGCTCAACCATGTGGGCAGTTATAGGCCATTCTCAAGGCCAAACTTGCCTCCTACACTTTGAATCACCTACAAGCTTTAAGTCAATACTAAATCATGCTTCTAAATGCATTCAAACATACCATTTCATGCACCAATTAATCACCAACAATACCATCTATTTTCATACCTAATTTCATCACAAATAAGTCTATTCAAAGTAACAATTGTACATCTCAAAACATATATATATCAAGCATCATGTAAACCATGCCATAATTCCTCTTGAAACCACATCTTTCATCAACCACATAAGCATGAAATATACCATATTCATAACTCATTCATAAGTTCAACATCATTCATCTTCCAAGCCAAATCACATGGCAAGGATTAAGCACTTCAAAACATGTCATAACTTCTAGCCTATACATGCCATAATTCAACTAAATACATCTTTCCAAAAGTACCCAAAAATAGATTGCTGATAGTGTGATAGAAATGCTGACGATCCCTGAATCTGAGCTAGCTTTACTGACATTGTAAAACAGAGAAACAAATCACACAGTAAGCTTACAAAAGCTTAGTAAGTTCGTAACATAATACACTTAGTTCAATCATACAATTACATTATACAAAAACAATCCATCACATAGATTAGTTTACAAACACATATATCGTATCATCCAAAGCTAATATGCTCAATTAACATTCCACAAATTCATTTACAATTTCATCAACCACATAGGTTCCGAACGTACCTTACCCAATACTTAGTTATCGATCACACGTGCTACTCAATACTCATTATTTCGTTTCAATCAACCTTCGTCATTTCTTCGATTCAATCACACACTTAGTGCTTAAATCATAGCCGAAGCTTAAACAACACCGCACACTTAGTTCCTCTATATCAAACCAAACTTAATTCATTATCGCACACACAGTGCCGATCAGTATAGCCGAAGCTTCTATTGTTTCGCACACACAGCAACTCTGTCTCAACTCAATTTCGCACACTTAGTGCCTCAATACTCGAAATTGTACATAACACATTCTATTTAATTAATATACATTCATTCATTTCTCAACACATAGATACTAGTTTAATAGCTAGTATTATATCTGAACTTACCTCGGATGTCGCGGTACCAAAATGGTCGATTAATCGAGCACTTTGTCTTTGCCTCGATCTCGATCCAAATCTCTCCTTTCTTGATCTATACACATTTAAATTCAACTCATTCAATCACCAATTCATTCAATTTAGTCCTCACACACATATTTAGGCCATTTTACAAAATAACCCTCACATTTTCACATTTCGACACTTTAGTCCCTATTTCATAAAATCATCAAATACACAAAAATTTCATTCCACCCATGCCTAGCAGAATTTTCAATATGCTCATACAAGCCCATACATTTCATTTATTTCACATTTTGGTCCTCCTATTTCTCATTTTCACAATTAGGCCCAAATTACTCAATTTCACTAAAAATTCAAAGACAAAATGTGTTAATCTTCCACCTATCTTTCATATTTTATCAACAACTAACACATAGCTCAAGAATTCATCAATGGCATATCTCAAAATCACCAACAATTTCTAAAATTAAAGCATGAGCTAGCTAGAGCACAAAGCAACGATCACAAAAACATAAAAATTATCAAAAACCAAGCTCAAAACTTACCTCAATCAAGCTAAACCCTAGTCGAAAATATCAAAACTTCAAACTCTCTTCTTTGGTTCTTATTTTCGGTGGAAACAACAAAGATGAGCACCATTTTAGCTTTTGTTTTATTTAATATTAACTTATTTGACATTTTACCATTTTACCCTTAATGAATTTTAATAATAGCACCTTATGCCATACCATTATCATCCATTAACTATTTAATGGTTTAATAACAATATAAGGACTCCCCATTTAGAAAGATATGCCAAATTAGTACTTTAACAATCAGCACATAGCTTTTGTATTTTATGCGATTAAGTCTTTTTTCGCAAATTAATCATACAATCGATAAAATTTTCACATGAAGCTTTCACACATGCTCAATTACATATCATAAACACCAATAATAATATATAAAAATATTTTTCCGACCTCAGATTTGTGGTCTAGAAACCACTATTCTGACTAGGTTCTAAACCGGATTGTTACAGAAGTAGAGATCTAGTTCTAATAACTATTAGAATTTAAAGTACATCAAAACTTTATCTTAATCATGATGGACATCCACTTAATAAGATATTCATAAAAAATATTATTTTTACAGTATTTTCCTAACTTTTATTGTAAATAAAAGGTAAAAAGATATATTTAGTCCTCTCAATTTTAAAACTTAGTAAATTAGTCACTCTCAACAAAATTAAAGCAATTTAATCCCTTTCAATTTCGAAAGTGAGCAACTAGGAACAATTAATCATGACTTTAATGTCTTCCATCAACTCTACATAAATTTGATTGGTATAATAACAAATTTAACCTTCAAGGTTTATATAGTTTGTCATTTTGGCCTTAATTCTTAAAAAAAATTATCAATTTCAGCCTCGACATTTACACATTTACACATTTAAACAAATGTTACGGAATAAATTTGTTTAATTAGAACCAATTTGACAGAATGTGTAAAATTTGAGGGCTAATTTTGTTATTATACCAATCAAAATCATGTACAGTTGATGAAAAACATTAACGCCGTAATTAATTTTTCTTAGTTGCGTACTTTCAAAATTAACAGAGACAAAATTACTTTTTTTTTTAAGCGATTGTTTAATTTTGAAATTGAAAGGGATTGGAAAAGTCTTTTTACTTAAATAAAACTATGATGATAGTTTAGTCTCACATTAAATCATTTTGTTTAATAAATGTTTATATTTTTATTAAAATGTTAATAAAATGAAATATATTTTAATTAATACATATCATCCTCCCGTATAAAATTAAATTTTAATAATATATTTAAAATATTACAAATATATTGTAGTAGATAGTAAAGAGCTATAGGAGTTTAAATGGATTTTTGGATATTCTTTAGCCAAAATATATTGTGTAGGTGGAACCCATGGATGTGGCAGAGCCGTAGCCCGTAGGAGAGGGCTGTTTATCAAATATAAGAATCAACCAACCGAGAACAAAGGCTCCCCCCGGCCCAGTCTGCTTGATTTTTAAACACCAAAACCCAAACCCATTTTTCTTGCAAGAAAATCTACTACATTCTTCTGATGACAAAGACATAAAACGAAATACAGAAATATCAAATATGGAAGCTGAAGTTTGACAACTCAGAAAGGAGGAGCAAGTTAGAGAGAGTAAGCATGTGCGGTCTGGCTTCAGCTTCAATCCCCACTTCTACTTTCTCCTTTTTTCAACAATCTAAGATTCAAACCAAGCCTTGTATCAATCCATGTAACTCTCTTGTGCTTCCTCCTACTAAGCTATGTTCCTCAGATCTCTGTCTTACAAGTTTTAGCTTTGGTGGCCCCAGACTGATTCACAGAAGTAGTGTTATCTCCAGAAGTAGCACTGGACCTGGTGGTGCTCCTGGTTCAGGTCTAGTTCCTTTTCAGTTTCTTAGTGTTAATTCCCTTTTCTTTTTATTTGGTGTTCAAATCCATCACTGCCAAGTGGCTTCTGGGATTCAAAAATCCTACTATTCTGGGTTTATTTTGTGTTTGCTTCATGAACTTTGATTTTAATCGAGAATTTCTCTGTGTGTGTGTTTGTAGTGGAAATATACAGTAGAGGGTGTATTTATACATGAATAAATCCCTAATTTTTTTTATCTATTTACAACGTGATAACATTAATGAGCTCATTAAGATAGTCGAAATGCTAGAAGAGCTCATCAAGATAGCATCATTAAGCTGGTTATAGTTGGAGTAATGAAGCAGGGATTTTATCTTGCTGGAAAATAAGTATTAACAAGACCTAATAGTATAAACATGGTTAAAATTGTGTGCACCTGTGGGATTAAGGTTAAATTGAGTGTTTCTTGAGAAGAAGGAATGAACCCAACCCCATAGTACACTGTAGCTGTGTGTGTTTTTTCTTCCTTACTTTGTGAAACTGAGTGGGATACTTCTTATTGCAGGTGATAATGAAAGCAGGAATGTGCTGGATGCTTTTTTCTTAGGGAAGGCTGTAGCCGAAGCATTGAATGAAAGAATCGAGACCACAATTGGGGAGTTTTTGAGTGTTGTTGGAAGGTTGCAGGCTGAGCAACAAAAGCAAGTGCAGGATTTCCAGGTAATCAGATTTTGTTCTTGAATCTAATCCTTGATAAATTCATGATTCATGACATGGCCCTTTCTTTTGTTTTTTTTTTTTTTTTTTTTTTTTTGGGTGTGTTCACTTTACTGGGTTTATTTCATAGCTCTTGGAATAGCTTATTTGCTAAAGCACAAACGCCACCAGTGGAGAGTTTTATGAATTTGAAATTTGGCTCTAATACACTTCTGTTCTGCTTGGCCATTATGTGTGTTTCTGAATCATAATGTTATGGTGCCCAAAGTGATTGGTTCTATCGCTTACAAACCAAACCTTACTGGAAAAATAACAATAATTTGAAGGTATTTAAATGGGAGGAGTCAAAGGTTCTTTTCATTTTTTGACATCTGTTCTTGGAAGCCTTACAAAATTGCAGTCATCATTTGTTTTAAATGCCTTCTTTTGATGCTGGTATTATTTTTGCTTCATTTACAATAGGAAGAGTTAATGTAAGAGACCCCTTTTCTTTCTTTTGAGGAAAATTATGGTGTTCAGGTTTTCAAATATAATGTATCAATGGCATTCCCAGTAACCCACCCTCTCCCTTAACCTCATCATGAACTGCATGGCCATAGTTTCTCACCAACTTGAATTCTAGCAAGTTGTATTATCTGAATTCCATTTCTAGTTAGTTATTGGAGGCTTAAGCTAGAATTCAACTTTACATCTACTACATCGTTTTTGAAACAGACCTTTGTCGGTTTACATAGGGATGTACCGTTATTTTGTGAGTAAATGCAATAACAAATTGGCCATCAGGATCTTTTCTTTTTTAATTGGAATTGAAATCGTTCATCTGCAAATTTGCTGCATTTTTCTCATTCATTTTGATGATTTATTAAAATATGACATCCCCTTTAATTCATGCACACAGGAAGAGGTATTGGAAAGAGCAAAAAGAGCCAAAGAGCAAGCAGCACGCGAGGCATTGGAGGCACAAGGGCTGATTCCAAAGTCTACTTCCCTAAGTACATCGATGGGCAGTGGTGGCACTGCAAACAATGGGGCTGCAGCTAAAGCTTCGCCCTCAACTGCCAATAACGGAGTTTCTACAACCCCATCCTCCTATAATCCCGCCAACCCTGCTGCTGCTAATACAGACCCTGGGCTTGATACTAAAAAGGCTTGATACTAAAAAGGAATAGTGCCAAGTATCTCTAATTGTATTTCACACTTTTCATCTGATACAGTACCAAATAAATATAATATCCAGGGTGTTTAATCCCCATGATCCTTTTTGTTTGAATCTATTTCTGCTCCCTTTATATTCAACAAAAAAGAAATGAACTTTCAGGTTTATACGTTCAGGTTCTTAAAAAGTATGTAAGCGTCCATTAAATAACGCTTTAACAAGTGACAGCATTGAAAGGAATTACATCGATTAAACAAAATTTCTCATCCTGCATGGATCCAACACCTTCAGTGTCTGCATAAAATTTTTAGGTATGTTTAGTTCTCATCACTCGTCAACTTTCAACACCTGACATTGGAACTCCACTAGTTTTGCTCCTTTCCCTTAACATAATCCACACCAAAGTCATAATCATTATCACCATCATCATCCATAGCATCATCCCCTGAGGTTAATTTATTTTTGGCTTTTTTCCTTCTCTTATTCTCAGCTCTTTTCATCTTTGTGTTCAGCATGCCTTCTACTGCATACAGCTTCTCATTTTGCCTGCTTGAGGCAGATTTTGACTTTGCCTTTTCAGCATCTTCTTCTTCAGAAGCAATGTGCTCATCATTACCACCATTATCAGATGTATCTTCTTGCTTTTCATCACCTTCAATTGATTGCAAGGGTTGGGCATTATCCTGTGGTGCGCAAATATCCAACAGATTTATATAACACCATTAGTTCAAGCTATTCCATCTATTAACATGCAAAACTAAGATTCAACCACAAAAGAGTCCTAAAAGAGCAATTACAAACCTCTAGCATAGCCTCATCAAACTTGAGAGGGTGGCTAGCAGGAACTTCAACAGAATGGAAATCATCGGTTGACTTGAGACTTCCGATGAATGAAGATTCAGTGTTATAAACCTCATCAACATTGAATTCTTTCCCAAGTTCAGTAACAATCCTTGCCTCGGAAGGTTCTTCTTGATTTCTAACAGGAGGCATGCTGTAATATGGAATTTTACCTGAAGTATACCAAATATATTAGAAATGTAAGCAATTAATTTATCCATTTTCGGATTTTCTAAGTTAAGACAGGTAAAACAGCCCGCCGGAAAATGTATTGACACACAGACCTTCATTCCAGTCATGCAAAATGATCCTTGCAGCAGCTTCAACATCCACGATACCACCTTTTTTAAGCTTACCCCTTACAGTGGCAACATTCTGAAGGAATTCATCAACTGATTGAAAGCCAGGGATCTTGTATATTGTTACCAAGAGTCTTTCAGGACAAAGCTTGAGAATATCTTTCACTGCATTGTTGACATAGGAGAATTACAAATTAGTATAGCTCATTTCTGTCAAGATATTATCAATAGTGGGAGACTTAAAGGATCTCCTATTCACAGATTCCTGCCCAGACAAGCAATGCACTTCAATTTCCATTATCATGCCGCAGCATATTTCACTAATCAATCTTAATTTTGTAGAAGGATTTGATGTCAGTGTAATTCCACAACTCGTTTACATTCTCATCTTAACTTGGGACCTAGGTCTCATATTTATTTCTCCTATATTCCCTCTTGTATATTTCTGACAAAGTTAGCACACCCACATCATAATCAATTTTATTCATCTTCTATGAAATGAATGGCATTAGAAAAGATATAGTAATTTCAAAACCTTTCCTATTAAGATATACATTGCAGAAAGTCTAGCTTGTAGTTCTTTCAATAATTCACACCAAAATTATCCAATTTCCAACTAAGCTCATATCAACTAATTATGCCTTAATGCATATAGTTGCAGTCAGCTATATGAAACACAAATTTCACTGGTTGAAATACCTGGGCCAACTGGATCATCCAGCTTCTCAATTCTTTTGCAGTTTCGAAGAGCTATTGATGCATCGTTCCCTTCAGATCGAAGCATAACAACACCAGGACAATCCAATAATTTTACATTCTTGTCCAATTGAACCTCTTGCATTGATCTTGTCAACCCTGGAGTAGCACCAACATTGACAACGTGGCATCTTTTCAAGCTGTTAATTAGGCTACTCTTTCCAACATTAGGCAGGCCAATAACACCCACAGTTATGGACTTCTTTATCTGCAAAAATAAGTTCCACAACGACATCAATATTTGTTTTACAGCAAGGGATTCAAAGTCATGAATTTGAACAGGCAGATAACCAGAAGAGCATCTAACATAGAGGATGGAATTACAGCTAAGAATCAACAATGAGAGAAAATTATATTGCAGCCTGAAAACAACAATTGAATGTACCTCATGACTTCTTGAGTAATTTTTCAGCAATTTAATGAGAGTTTCTGCTCCAAGACAATCACTAGTTTGCAGAAGATTGCTAGGCTTTGCTGCCTTTGAAGAAGATTTCCACCCCAAGTTTGATCTCTGTTCTTGAGTGCTGCACTTAAAGGCAACAGCTGGTAACTCTTCCCTAAGATATTTGAGCCACTTTTCAACAGCTTCTCGAGGAACAAGATCTGCAAGGTTTCATTGTAAAGAGTCAAGGAAAAATTAAAAGAAAAACGTAAGGAGAAAAAGTAATAGAAGCAACGCCCTAATATTTGCTAGAACATACAGATACAGTGACATTGCAAAATCCAACAATACATCCAGATGTTAAGTGGAATGATCCTTGTGTGAAATTTCAACTGTGATAGGATGCCTAGAAATTCCTTAAACTTAACACATTCCAAATCCAGCTATATATCTGAAGGTTAAGAAATAAAATGGTCCCTGTGTGGAAATTTACCCTTCTATCTCTGAGACAGCGAGGATGCCCAGAATTTCTTAAGGTTGACATATTCATCTCACAAGGGAAAGCATTGAGTAGATAGGGAAAGTGAAATATAGAATTTACCAATTTTATTTAAAAGCAACACCAGGTGCTTATCAGGACCAGATTTCATCACCATCTTTTCCATATCAATACAACGAGTACCGAGGGGATCTCTCGCATCTAGGACTTCCAAAATGACATCTGATGCTTCAATGACTTTAACCAACTCCTTGTAGAAAGCTCTATCTGAGTTATCTGCAAATAAGAAGACAACGTCAAAATATCTGAACCATCCACCAAGAGCAAATCAATCTCTACCTTAATGTCAACTTACCACGGGCTTTAGTAGTTCCGATAGAATCATTAATTCCCTTTCCCTCTTCAATACGTTCCTTGTCATCATCCGCTAGTAAACCCATCTTCCTCTTTTTTGCCTGGAAATCATAAAAGTTCAAAAGTAAACAATTGAAACTTCAAATAACATTTAGAATCATAACAACACCTAAACCATAAAAAAAATCAACATTGACACTGAAAAGCAACATAAGTTACTGAAAACAAAAATGGAAAAGTCAAAGGTTATCATATAGACATGATCTTAACGGGCTTAATCAACTACAAACTAGAGAGCGTGTTAAAACTCAAAATTAAACCTCCCCCTCGGCATCAAACTCATTCCTTCAATAAATCACTATCCATGAAATATTCCAATTTAAAAAGTACCTGCCGCCGCCACCCCCCCCCCCAAAAAAAAAAAGTAAAAGTGTATAAAGAACGAATTTGTTTTCAGTGAAAAGGACATTGAAACAATACCCTCTCCTTTCGGGCAGCTTTCTTTTGCTCCAATTCCTCGAGTGCCCGAGCTCGACGAGCCTCGAGAGCCTTGAGCTCTTGTTCCTTGAAAGGCCAATCATTGGGGATGCCAGGGTCTTTCTCAACCTTTCTCTTACGGTTCAATCCCAACTTATTCGCTTCCTTAGCTTTCTTCTTGTGATGCTCCTTTACTTTTCTTATAACCTTGTACTTTTGCTTAAGTGAAACCCTCTTGCTCTTGCTCTCTGCAAAATCATATAAACACAACTATAAAACAAATACTTCCTTTAAGAAAAAATAGATGGGAAACAGAAATCTGAGAGAATTGAGCATTGTTTACTTTTGCTCCTTTTCACCATTGTTGGGAAGTGGAAGCAGCGCCCCTTTGCTGTTTCTTTTAGGGTTTGGGGAGAAGAAGATGGATAGAATGAACTCAAAATATTTATATAGGGTTTTTTAGAAACGGGTCAAGTAGGAGTGATTTAAACAAATTCAATTGCCGGACTCCTTTACAAATAGTTTAACTACTTAAAATTGTTTAAATAACAATTGATTTAAAAAATTATTAATTTAGTTGAGAAAAAAAATAAAAGAAATTTTTATAAAATGTAAATTAAAGATTTATTTTTAATGTTGATTATAAGCTCTAAAATATTATAATTTTAAATATTTATTATTAATTTCCATAAATGTTAAATTATATACACATTAAATCATAAAATAAGATATATGATAACAAACATAAACAATATTAATATATTTTATGCTATAAAATAATAATTAATTTTATATCGATAATTTATAAATTAAAAATTATTAAAATTAATAACGGCTACTTTTTAATTAGTGTTGAGAACCTTGAGGAAGAATAATTATGAAGTCCGGAATTTGTACATAAAAAATCAATTATATTGTAAATATATATTTAAAAAATGCATTAAATAATTAAAATTGTTGGAAAATTTGTAATTTTTGGAAACTTTGAAGCATATTTTCGATTGGTAAAGGTAGAGAGTTGAATCATAAAGTTATGGTTTTATATTCTACTCCATGAGACATTTACAAGGTATATCATATGCTCAAAATGATTGAGTGATGAATGAGAAATTGATACTTAAAGTAAGCCACTTGTGAATATTTGTTGAGGAAAAGAAAAGCTTATATCCCACATTGGTTAAATACCATATGTGAGATATCTATATATATGAGAACCTACTTAAAAGATGATCGAATGACTAAGCTTGAAATCTTGTATCGCGTGTAAGGGGTGTAGGTCCAAACTCGTTGGGCTTGGGGGTGTTTGGGGGGGTATTTACAAGACATGGGCAATGCAAAATGTTCAAACCGATTTGGCTCAAAAAAGGCCCACAAATATTTTAACCCAATACGTATTTTTATTATTTCTTAGCAGATATTATACAGAAAATTTCTAAAATTCCTCCATATTGAATGCCTATAAAAGCCTAAAGAATTTTGCAGAATTCTACACACACACATAGAAATTCTATAGAATTTTATTTTCCTCCTGGAAATTCTTCTCTTTTTCTCTTCTTATTTTCATATGTTTCCATGATAGAGGAAGGCAATGTTTGTTCATTGATCACTACAAAGGTACTACTGTCGCGATCATTTTGTTCTTGTATCTTGGGAGACAATCTACCAACGGTTTTTCAAATACCATAGGTGCGGCCAAATCTGTCTTAAGGAAACTATGAAAACATGCCTCAACATCTTGTAAAACTCAATTTCTTTTATTCGATTTTTAATTTTCCAAATATCTTGGTTATTTTATTGCTTAAATCTAGTGTTTTTTTACATAAATATAAATATTTGTTTATATTAAGTTGTTTTATTTTTTTATATAATTTATTTATATTTATATTTGTTCGCTAACGTGTTTTGTCCAACAAAAATAAAATATGATTAATGATCAATTCATATTTGATAATCTTAAAGAAGATAAGCTAAGTTTTATTGTAAAAGTTTAGCTAGAAAACTTGAAATTTTAGGTGCGTGAAAAAAAATTCAAAATATTAGTAGTTGCTAAAAATTTAAGATTGTGAAATAAAAAATTTTGATCAAAATTGTATTTTGCGTAAATTTAAATAAATATAAAACACTTTATTGAAACGGAAAATACATTATTCTTGATATTCTTGTAATAAATTGAATGAAATGTTAATTATAAAAAGGTTGAGGAGTGTTGGTTATAACTTGCAAGGGATATCACCTACTTGTTTTTTTTTTTTAGGGGATTGTAAGGTTTGTTTTTTTGGGAGGTAAATAAAGATAGATAACTTCAAAGAACTAATTACAGTTTAGCCTAATGAAGGCCTATAACTTCTAATGCTCGGTGGTTATCATCTTCAAACACAGATCGAGCATGAGCAGGTAGATATTCAAACATATCGACAACTTATTAAGATCACTAGAATTAGCTTTGGCCATACAATTTGCCAGTCTATTATGATCTTGCGGGACATGTCAAAACTTGAGTTACCAATCTTGCTTATATAAATCATGTATCAATCACAGCTCCGAAAGGTTGCTATTAGCCACATAACCACTTCCAATTAAATTAGTCAACAAAGCATTGTCACTTTTGGTCACCATCTTACGAAAATCCTTTTCCTAAGATAGAGAGAATCTGTCATATATTACTCGTGCTTCAATTTGAGAAATGTCACATACACCAACTCTCATGGCAAAACCAAATAGCCAACTTGCTTTCGAATCACACAATGTACCACCAATAGCAGCAATATGTTGTTGTGGAGAGAGTGAACCGTCGTATTAAGCTTTACCCATCCATCTTTAGGTGAATACCATTTATCACGAAGGAAAGTATTGTACATAAGCCAATCCCTGCATTTATAATTACTGAGGCTTCGTGTCCAACCCTTGTATGTCAAAATCAGATTAGTACTACTGCTACTTGTCTGTTGAAAAATAAAATCATTTTGTCCCTTCCAAAGCAACCAACATAAAATAGAGAAAAATGTTGGCCATTCTCCACCCATTATAGTGACACGTCCCCTATTTGCGATGTTCCATTCCAGCCAAAGTTCAAATAGATAACTAAAGAAAAGGGTCCAAGCATTCCTCAGTACAACAGCCTTCCAAACAATAACCATAAACTAACAATCCCTCACAACATGAATTGTTGTTTCGATAGTCTCCCCACACTGCATACAATGAGCATCATTGATCATACCATGTCTGACTCTCACTCCGTTAGTAACTAGCCAATTCCTTTAAAGTAGCCACAAGAAAATTCTTACTCGCTGAGGTGCATTAATTTTCCAAATGATCGAACCATCACTATGCAAAGGCATATTTCTTACAACAAAATGCTTGTCGGTTTCAGAAGATGAGAACCGACCAACAGATGACCATTTCCAATCCGATTAGAGCCTACAACTGGTGAAGGTGATAACATCGTTGCAATACAATCAAGGACAGGCTAAGGAAGGAGCAATTCTAATCACTGCCAATTCCAATTTCCATCACCTGCAACCAAATCGAAAACTCGGAGTGTTTCGTCAATGTACCCTCTGCCTATGTGATACATTTGAAGGGGACCAACATCCTTCACCCAATAATCATTTCAAAAATTGACTATCCGTCCATCACTAATAGACTACATGACAGCGTTGCTGACTTCAAGACAAATATTCATGAGGATTGCTAGATATATGAACAATTTCTACGAGCAATAGTCATTGGAAAAGCCCCATGTACGTTATATTTATTTTGCAGAATCTGAACCCAAAGAGCATTCACATTAGCAATAATATTATATTCCAATTTAAGAAGGAAAATCTTGTTTTGGTCTTCAAGACTTCGAATACCCAATCCTCCTTTCTCAATGGGCAAGCGACAATCCTTAATTATATTCATAGGAGAAAAAACTTATTTATAAACAAAATTGATTGAATATTTAAGTTAAATATATGGTTACGATACTTAAGGTATGAAATAAAGGAATAAATTTTCCTTTATTTATAATGATATTCATAATTGTAATAGAAAATATTGGTAAATCAAATTTATTTATTAATTTATGTAGCATGACTTAATATACGCTATTGTATTTTGAAATTTATTATTTAATAAATTAAAATTGTTTTCTTGCAAACATAGAAATTTTGCTAAGTAAAAAATTATCGTAATTCAATTAATGACATCTAATAATAACAACATAATATTATAAGGAAAAAATTGTTTGCTCTTTCTTTGAAAACCTAAATTTGATGGCAAAATTTGATGTTGCTAACTATTCTTATAATTCGATGTCTTCTTCTTTTAAATTCTTCTATAGCATCCAAAATCAATAATTAATTTATTGGAGAATTGACAAATTAAAATTAGGGCTAAAAATCTCATATTTTTAGTAAATCAAGTACATTACATTGACTGAATGGTAATACAAGTCATAAAATTACTTAAAATTTTAAATTTAAATATAATTATTTGATTTCAAAATTAACCATGATAGGTGTAACTCCATGAATTATCATATATGAAAAGTAGTATTTATTTAAAACGTTAAAATATTAAAATTAAAGTAATTAAAAATGTTAAATACTAATGAGGTCCACTAATCATAATATTGAAAAAAGTTGAGATGCCAAGCAACCAATAGTACCACTTATCGGTATCAAAACTATCCAAAAACTCAAAATTTCCAAATTTGAAAGTATACCTTGCTATTGAATATATATATATATATATATATGATAAAGTTGTTGTTGATTTGGGCTTTGAAAATCGTGTTCTGCCAGGTTATTAAAACTGCATGGACATGTCTTGGCCATGGCAGGTGAGCAGGCCTCGGGGAGGCCTAAGTTAGTTTAAAAAGTCGGTTTAATAAACAATGTTCTTCTTGTGATGCTCCTTTACTTTTCTTATAACCTTGTACTTTTGCTTAAGCGAAATCCCCTTGCTTTTGCTCTCTGCAAAATCATATAACCATAACTGTAGAACAAATACTTCCTTTAAGAAAAATAAAAAGGAAACAAAAAACTGAGAGAATTGGGGTTTTCTTACTTTTGCTACTTTTTACCATTGTTGTTTTTCTTCTTTTATGTTGAAGATAAAAACTTTGTTGTGAAGTGGAAGCAGTGCCCCTTTGCTGGTTCTTTTAGGGTTTGGGGGGAAGAGGATGGACAAAAGTAATTCCTTTAAAAATTTTATTTAGGGTTTTTAGAAAAACGGGTAGGTCAAATAAGAGTAATTTAAACAAATTCGATTGCCCGACTCCTTTATAAATGGTTTATCTTTTTCTTTTCCTAAGTTAATATATTATTTAACTACTTAAAATTGTTTAAATAAAAATTGATTCAAAAAAATATATAATTTAGTTGAAAAAATAAAAGATAATTGTTATAAAATGTAAATTAAAATATTTATCTTTAATGTTGATTATAGAATTAACAAATGTTTTAATAATATTATAATTTTAAATATTTCATTAGTTTAAAAAAACATATAATGCAAAAGTATTAACTTCCATGAATGTTAAATTATATATACATCAAATCAAAAAACAATATATATATATATATGAAAACAAACATAAACAATATTAATATTCTTGTGTTACTCGTAGCTAATATGTAATGTATTTAAATTATTTTGATATCTAATTAACATAATGTTAACTTATTTTGAAAACATAAAAAAAAATATTCGACTTCTTTAAATGATTGAAATATTTCTACCAAATCTTTTAAACATAAGAAATAATTAAAATAAAAAGTTACATATATATTTGCTTTTACAAAACCCTAATCACTCTCTCTATATTTCTTACTACTCTTCTTTTTAGTTGACATTATTAATTCATTAATGGAGTTGCCTTTGATTAATCCTTTTTTACTCAAAAACCAACTAAAATCTTTCAAAAACACAAACAAAGTTTCAATGTTGATAACCTCGATTTATCGCGCCTATCATTAGACAAGTTTGGTTTCATATTAAATTATTCTCTATCGTCCGTAGAGGCCTTTGACCATTTAAATTCAAGATGAGGGTTGGGACGCTGAAAATATTTGAATAAGAATAATGGGATGCTATAATTTGCACGAGTCACTTTCAAATTTTTATGCTATAAAATAATAATTAATTTTATATTGATAATTTATAAATTAGAAATGATTAAAATCAATAAAACTACCTTTCTAATTAGTGTTGAGAACCTTGAGGAAGAATAATTATGAAGTCTGGAATTTGTACATAAAAAAATCCAATTATATAGTAAATGTATACTTAAAAAACTTGCATTAAATAGTTAAAACAAAATATGATTAATGATCAATTCATATTTGATTGTAGAAGATAAGCTAAGTTTGATTGTAAAAGTTTAGCTAGAAAACTTGAAATTTTAGGTGCGTGAAAAAAAATTCAAAATATTAATAGTTGCTACAATTTTAAGATTGTGAAATGAAAATTTTAATCAAAATTGTATTTTGCATGAATTTAAATAAATATAAAATACTTTATCGAGACGAAAAATACATTATTCTTGATAGTTTGGTAATAAATTGAATGAAATGTAAATTATGAAAGGGTTACGAGTGTTTTGCTTCGGGTTATGACTTGCAAAGGATATTACCTACTCTATTTTTTCTTGAGGGGTTGTAAGGTTGGGTTTTTTTGGTAAATAAAGATAGATAAGTTCAAAGAACTAATTACAGTTAGCCTGATGAAGGCCTATAACTTCTAATGCTCGGCGGGCATCATCTTCAAACATCAACAACCTATTAAGATCACTAGAAGCAGCTTTGGCCATACAATCTGCCAGTCTATTATGGTCTCGAAGGACATGTCGAAACTTGAGTTGCCAATCTTTCTTATATAAGTCATGTATCAATTGCAGCTCTGAAAGGTTTTTATTAGCCACATAACCACTTCCAATTAAATCAATCTACAAAGCATTGTCACTTCCGGTCACCACCTTGCGAAAACCTTTTTTCTAAGCTAGAGAGAATCCTTCATATATCACTCATGCTTCAATTTCGTAAATGTCACATGCACCAACTCTCATGGCAAAACCAAATAGCCAACTTGCTCTCAGATCACAAAACGCACCACCAATAGAAGTAGTATGTTGTTGTGGCGAAGTGCGCCGTCCGTATTAAGCTTTACCCTTCCGTCTTCAGGAGGATAACATTTATCACGAAGGAAAGTGTTGTACATAAGCCAATCCCTCCATTTATAATTACTGAGGCTTCGTGTCCAAGCCCTACATGTCGAAATCAAATTAGTACTGCTGCTACTTGTCCATTCAGAAATAAAATCATTTCGACCCTTTCAAAGCAACCAACATAAAATAGAGAAAATATTGGCCATTCTCCAATCGTTATAGTGACACATCCCCTATTTGCGATATTCTATTCCAGCCAAAGTTCAAACAGATAACTAAAGAAAAGAGTCCATGCATTCCTTGGTACAACAGCTTTCCAAACAATAACCGCAAACTAACAATCCCTCACAACATGTATTGTTGTTTCGACTGTCTCCCCACACTGCATATAATGAGCATCATCGGCCATACCACATCTCACTCTCTCCTCGTTAGTAAGTAGCTAATTCATTTAAAGTAGCCACAAGAAAAGTCTTACTTGCTAAGGTGCATTAATTTTCCAAACTATCGAACCATCACTATGCAAAGGCATATTTCTTCTTACAACAAAATGCTTGTAGGTTTCAAAAGATGAGAACCGACCAGCAGATGACCATTGCCATATAATTCGATCAGAGCCTGCAACTTGTAAAGTTTGGTAACATCGTTGCAATACAATCAAGGATGGGATCACCACCAATTCCAATTTCCATCACCTGCGACCAAATAACAAACTCAGAGTGTTTTGTTAATGTACCCTCTGCCTATGTGATATGTTTGAAGGGGACCAACATCCTTCACCCAATAATCATTTCAAAAATTAATTATCCGTCCATCACCAATAGATCACATGACACTATTGCTGACTTCAAGCCAAATATTCATGAGGGATTGCCAGATATATGAAAAATTGCTGCGAGCAATAGTCATTGGAAAAGCCCCATGTACGTTATATTTATTTTGCAGAATCTGAACCCAAAGAGCATTCACATTAGCAATAATATTATATTCCAATTTAAGAAGGAAAATCTTGTTTTGGTCTTCAAGACTTCAAATACCCAATCCTCCTTTCTCAATGGGCAAGCGACAATCCTTAATTATATTCATAGGAGAAAAAACTTATTTATGAACAAAATTGATTGAATATTTAAGTTAAATATATGGTTACGATACTTAAGGCATGAAATAAAGGAATAAATTTTCCTTTATTTATAATGATATTCATAATTGTAATAGAAAATATTGGTAAATCAAATTTATTTATTAATTTATGTAGCATGTCTTAATATACGCTATTGTATTTTGAAGTTTATTATTTAATAAATTAAAATTGTTTTATTGTAAACATAGAAATTTTGGTAAGTAAAAACGATCGTAATTCAATTAATGACATCTAATAATAACAACATAATATTACAAGGAAAAAATTGTTTGCTCTTTCTTTGAAAACCTAAATTTGATGGCAAAATTTGATGTTGCTAACTATTCTTATAATTCAATGTTTTCTTCTCTTAAATTCTTCTTTAACATCCAACATCAATAATTAATTCATTGGAGAATTGAAAATTTAAAATTAGGGATAAAAATCTCATATTTTTAGTAAACTAAGTACATTGCATTGACTGAATGGTAATACAAGTGACAAAATTACTTAAATTTTAAATGCAAATATGATTATATGATTTCAAAATTAACCATGATAGGTGTAACTCCATGAATTATCATATATGAAAAATAGTATTTATTTAAAACATTAAAATTAAAGTAATTAAAAATGTTAAATACTAATGAGGCCCACTAATCATAATATTGAAAAAAGTTGAGCTGTCAAGCAACCAATGGTACCACTTATTGGTATCAAAACTATCCAAAAACTTAAAATATCCAAATTTGCAAGTATACTTTGCTATAGAATATATATATATATATGATATTGGGGAGAATTAACAAAATAATATATTTTTACTAAAATAATATGGGATGATTTTTATTTATTAAAATGATATGTTTTAAACAATAAACAAATTCAGTTTTATCAATGCCCAAATTTGAAAAGTTGGTGCCGATTTGGGCTTTGACAACAGTGTTTTATCAGGTTACTAAAGCTACATGGACTTGTCTTGGCCATGGCAAGTGAGCAGGCCTCGAGTAGGCCTAAGTCGATTTAAAAAATCGACCACTTATCCAATAACCCCCAACTATCTGACCACTAACCCCAATAAACCACGACTAGTCAACATTAAACCAAATAAACTCCCGCCTAACCCTAATTAATACATCGATCCCAAAACCACTAAAGAAATCAACCTTAAACCATTAAAAACAACAACAACAACAACCATTCACACAAAACATAAAATTTCTCCCCATTCCACACTTCCAAAAATAACAAAAGAAACCCTAAAAGTTCTCAAAATTTCAAAAAATTACATCAAAAATAAAAAAAAATGATTTATAGATTACATTGAAGAAAATTTTTCAAATTTAGGTAAGCTCCATCAATTTAATTTAAATTAATTAGGTTGTTATATTACTATAAGCAATATATTATTATATTTAATATTATTGTTTTTGCAAAGTTTAGGGTTACTATAAAAAAGAATTGCAAGTATATATGAACTTTAAAATTGTTATATAATATGTAAATTATAGTTATATTTTATTATGTTATATTGATTATGTAATTGATTGAATTAGTGTATAAAAAATGAATGCATGAAATCTAGTTTGTTTGTTACCTCAATGGTAGGGTTTTGTTTTTTTAGAAATTAAGTAATTTTGTAAAATACGTTGAATATATTTGTAATTATTATAATGAATTAGATATTGATAATATTTTTATTAGTGAGATTTAATTTTTTTATTTACTTGTAAATAGTTTGTTTAGTTAATTGTAATTTTTTTATTTTATTAGTAATATATTTGTAATTATTATAATGAAATAGACATTAGTAATATTTTTGTAAGTAAATTTTATATTTGTTTGACATTGTGGAAATATTTTATATTTGTTTGTTGTTTTTGTAAGTTTAGGAAATGGTAAATATTATGAACTTCCCTTTAAAAAAATTTTATGATGTGTACACTGACGCATGTGTGATATAAACTGTGTAAGAAGTGGATTGATCACTTTGCAGCAGGTTGTATTATAGCCATTTCGATGTTATTGACTAGAGGATTCAGGCATACTTAGACGAATTCAGTTTCGGGTACGCGGTGCTGATTCGGGGCTTCCAAATATTACTGGATTTGATAACTGCATTGGTGGAGGCTAGAGACCCATATGTTTCTCTTGTCGTGCAGTGAGTGGACGATTACCTTGGAAGATGTTACATTACAACTAGGTCTTCTAGTTGATGGATTACATGTAACTGAAGAATCAAGAACGAATATGATGATAGTTTGCCAGGAACTGTTTGGGAGTTATCCCCTAGAGGGTAAATGGAAAGGAAATTTCTTTTTCCACACTTGGTTGGACTCCTTCTCGATGTTGCTACCAGAGACTACAACAAAAGTGGAGGTTCAAATTGTAGCTCGGTCCATAATCACGTGTCTTATCAGGATATTTTGATGCCAGATAAGTTGCCAGATAAGTCTGATAACCAAGCTAGCTAGTACTACCTTCAATGCCTCTGAGATTTGAGCAGTGCAAGAATTTATTGTTGGGGGCAGCTATACTTACAACACTTTATCGAAAGATGTGCTTGGCATCAAGTAGCAAGTACCATGGTGAATGCTTGTACTTGCTTTAATCATGAGCATACTTGAGAATGTCGTTCTTAACTCCCGTTAGCCACCTAACTGTTCACGTCCCATTGGTGACGATGTATAAATTTATGAATAATTTCAGTAGTGAAATATAAATATTTTTATGAATAATGAAATAAAAACTCTATTATATTCAACAATGAGCGCATTACTCCGAAGGTCAAAAGCGTCCATGGAATAGTATTGATAGCATACAAGTAGGAAATTAAGCCACCTGCTAATGAGGAGGTAATTGTAGCATTCAGTGTGTTTGGGAATATTATATTGAAAAAACCTAATAATATTGTCTCTTACAATGGATTCCTGTAACACCCTTAACCCGTATCCGTCATCAGAACAGGGTTACGGAGCATTACCGAGACTTTCAGAATATTTTTCAGATAATTCACGCTAATTACTATTCATTTACCGAGATCATTCGTAACGTCCTTTAAATGGACCCTTGAGGCCCAATATGAACAGTAGAAACAAATTAGGACTTAATCGGAACCTCTAAGAATTTTTCACGAAATTACAAAAATTTTCTAAGTTGCAGGGCTCACACGTCCGTGTGGTCTATGGACACGTTCGTGTGGTCTAGGGACACGCTCATGTGGTTAGGCCGTGTGGTCACACACGCCCGTATCCCTAACCCGTCCAACTCTTTGACTTACAAAGCATGAAGAAATTGAAGTCATACGGCCAAGTCACATGCCAGGTGATAGGTCGTGTCGTGAATTTAATTTTCAAAATCAAGGTGCAGTTTTCACACGGTCGTGTAACATGCCCATGTCCAAGGCTGTGTCAACCACACGGCTGAGACACATGCCCATGTCTCTGCACGTGTGCCCAATTCTGAGCATTCTGTTTCTTATTTTTAAGATACAGGGGACACACGGCCATGCCACAAGCCCATGGGGTAGGCCGTGTGTGACACACGGCATGTGTCTGCACGTGTAGACAAAATAAAGCCATTTTCCTAGCTTCATTTTATCACCCAATTATTGCCAATAACCTACATCAAACTTGTATACATGTACCAACCAATTCAATCATTAAAACCAAGCCAATTCTAGAACCTAGCATGGTATATTATCACATACAATTCATCTTTATAATTTTATTTATAATGAACATACACTTAAACATAACCAATCAACCAACTTAGCACATAGGAATTTAATCATGGAATAACTTTATAAACATACTAAGTAATACATCACTAGCCATTCCAATGGCTAGATTACAAAACATCACTTACAAGCCATCATTTGGCCAAATGAGCCTATACATGCCCTTATACCAAAATGAGATTTCTATTTATACCAAAATGAGATAGTGGATTGTAACACCCCTTACCCGAGACCGTTCTCAGAGTCGAGTACGAGGTATTACTAAACTTGACTACTAATTTTTTTTTTTATTACTTATACATACCCAAAACCAAATCATCCAAAACCACAACCAAACATGATAATCAAACCAAAATATAAATCCCAAGATTTAACAAGATGGACAAGCCATTTTCGCATGACTTATACATATATATACAACTTCAACCATATTCAAAAAGTACTATAACCTATACATGCCATAAATTTCTAATACAGCTTTTAAAACCCCGAAAGCAGTCTATAGTGTGATGAACTTCCCTAACGATCCCCGAGCTTGCAACTAGTCTCCAAAATCTATAAATAAAGGTAAAAATACACACACAGGGTAAGCTATCATAGCTTAGTAAATCATAAGCAAATAATAACCCAATAACAATAATAATCTAATAAAACATAACCAAACCATACTTGTAAATTCAATTATCCACATGTAACTAAACATGAAATAAGTTTTGTCCAAACAAGCATCTCTTTTTACTCGGTAGCAATAGAAATTTCATTTGACCGAACACATACTATCATAATACATTTATACAATTCACATTTCCTTAGTCATAATCTCACATTCAATTACCTTATAAACAAATGCACATATAAACTTTGGCATGAATATGAATTTCGCATTTCCATATCATATATATATTTATAACATTAAACCGAATATAACCAATCATATGCTTAAACATATGGTTTCATTCACTTAATTCATAGCTTAATTTAATTCAAATATTACCTCAATGGGATTAATAATTTATTAAGGTACAAACAAGCCATACTTATGAAATTTAACTACCAAACATTTATCCATGCCTGAATTATAACATTTCCAAACACACATTGATCATTAATATGTTTAATATCCCATAGATCTTATTTTCGCCAAATATATATATATATATAATCCCTATAAACACGTTAAAGGTTCACATTTGAAATACCTTCCAATAAAATGCACATAAATCTTTTAATGTTAATATGAATTTTACAATTCAATCTATTCCTCATATAACATTAGGCCGAATATAAGCTCAAAAATCAAATATGAATATCACATATTTATGCATTAATCCATATATGGCTTTTCATGTACACATTCACTACCATTAACATCATTTTTTTTAAATTTGTATCACATATCAAATAATCAACTTACCTTATTTCTAAAAAGGAAATAAATTGTTACATACCTGTTCACTTTAACTCATTTAGCACGTTTGATTATTTTTACCGTTGTTCCCGTAAAATTTGCTAGGCATAAAGCATCATGTAATACACCAAGCACAGAGCACGCTAGGCTTAAAGCCCGAATACTATCCACTCAAGACAAAGCTCGCTAGGCTTAAAGCCCGATACTATCCACCGCACAAAGCCTCATAGGCTTAAAGCCCGATACTATCATATTTATAAAACTGTTTTGCAACCAATTCATATATCGAAACTTTTATATACTTCATGATCCTTATGCGAATTTTTCGAACATCATATCTCAATCGAACTAAACGTAATCATATTAAATTATACTTTTTTTTTTTAAATAACGATCCATCTAAGCCACCCTTTAACATATATATTCACATATTATAAATATGAACATACACCAATACGCACATTCAAATCAACTCTTTCCTCTTATAATTTATCATCACATTCAGTCACACTCAAATAAACACATATTTATTTATTCAATCACCACCATCACCTATTTCATGGTCCACTATTAAATACTACTCAACTCATAATTATTTATCCAAATTCAAACATATCAAAATTTCATACATAAGGCAAACATACATTCGGCCAATACCAATATTTAATCTTATACCCTATCACATTGGTAACATTTATATATATATAATATATATATCTTTATGCATATTTCAACCATCCAAGGTATTTACATAATAAACACATGTTCATGATACTATCATATTCGGCAAACACATTTAAAGTCACCATGCCACATTTGGCATCATCAAATATATATATATACACTCACACATATCCGAATATTCTATTCCCATACATATATATAATTATATATTTTTATCCCCTATCACAAGTGCATATATTTTGCCAACTCAATTATTCAATGGTTATAGCTATATATACATGTATTTATTAATCCGTATTCGGCTATCACGTATAATAATTCCTATGCCTTATTCGGCAATTTGACAATAAAATTTGTTATGTCACTCAAACATGTACAATTTAATATAGAGATAATTCAAATTAATCTGATTGCTTAAAAACTTACCTCGAAATTTGACGTATTGAGCTTTCCACTATTCGCTCAAATTTGCCTTCCCGATCCAAACCCGTTTTCTTTTATTCTTTATCTAAATAATTCCAATTTAAACTCAATAAATTTATATTCATTCAATTTGATCCATAAATACTTAATTTAGCAAATTTACGAATTTACCCCTAACTTTTACAATCTATACAATTTAGTCCCTAATACCATACTCATGAATTACTCAAAATTTACCCAACTTCCTTTAGGCCCGAATCATCCTAAGGATTATATAAGTCCATATACTTCAATATTTTCTCAATTTGGCCCTTCCATGATAATGTTTTCACAACCAAATTTTAAATTAGCTACATTCACCTAAGACCCAAGAGTAAAATATTTTCATCTAGCTCAAATCTCCATTCACTACCAAAAATCATCCTAAAACTTAAGTTATCATCAATGACATAACCAACATACAAGACCATTTCACAAAATTAACACATGGGCTTGATAATAAAATGAACAACAATCACAAAAATACAAAAATTATCAGAAACCAAAGTTAAATCCTACCTTAATTAAGCCTTAATATTGCCGAAACCCTTGAAGCTTCTTTCCTCCCCTTTTATTTCTTTTGTTTCGGTCAAGTAAGTGAAAAGATGAACATGCAAACTCTATTCTCCTTTTTGGCTTTATTATAATATACTTATAATGCATTTATATATTATATCATTATTATATATATTTAACACATAAGCAAACATATGATATATATATTAATAGACCATATTGCCGTCCACTATGAATTTCAAAAAGGTCAATTTGCAACTAGAATACTCATATCAAGAAAGACCACTCAATTTAGCCTTATTCACTCAAAATTACCAAAATCTCAATACAAAACATATTAATCTAACATAAATCTTTCATAATTCATCAACCATCATCATAAAACTCATGAACTCTTCAATAGAACATTTCAAAATATTCATCAAAAATAAAAAATTCAAGCATGAGTCTTGAAGTATTCGAAGCAACGATTTCAAAAACGTAGGAATTATTGAAAACTGATTAAAAACTAACCTTTTATTTAGCTAGCAAAATGGCCGAATGTACCAAGCTCCAACATTCTTTTCTTTTCTTTGTTATTCGGTGGAAGAAGGATGAATAAAATCCCACTTTCATGTTGGTTTCATTATAATATAGTTATAAATTATAAAACAATTATAATATAAACATATAAAATAATACTTAAAAACATGTTATAAGACCACATTGCCGTCCACTACAATTTAAAATGGGTATATTACCCTTTAAGGACTTCACTAAAATAAAGCCACATCAATTTAACCATAAATCAAATAAAAGGCCACTTTTACCAGTAACGCGATTTAGTCCTTTTTAACTAATTGAGCACACAAACAGTTAAATTTTTATAAACTAACTCAAATTATAATATTAAATTATTTCTCGGACTCGGATTCATGGTCCCGAAACCACCGTTCCGATTAGGGTCAAATTCGGACTGTTACATGGATAGTGTGATTAATGCACCGACCGACCTCCACCTTCGCGAGCTTACGAGCACTATAAAACAAAGAAAATTAAATGAGGTAAGCATTTTCATGCTTAGTAAGTTCGTATAACGGGAATTACCGGTTATATTTATTCATACAAGCATACATAACCATACCATCCAAAATTTATGGGTAAATTTACCTAAACATATACATTTAATCAAACAAGTTAGTCATATAACATCATATGAATATCAAGTAAACAGATATGAGCTCGTCGCATTATAAACTTCTATTTAATTTCACCTTCCTGTATTTCATGAATCTTCCCGTTGAACTATTGAAATTTCGATGGACATTCAAGTAGTATACACAGAGTATACATATCAACTATCCATCAATTCATGTTCAAAATTACCCATTTAGCACATAATCATATAGCACACTCTCAGGCCACATATTTTATAACAGGATTACCTGTCCAGGCTAAATCCTTTCTATAGCATATGCTCTAAAGAGCTTGATTTGGATTAACCGTTCGGGCTAAATCCAATCTATAACATATGCTTGAGAGGCCTATTTCAGGATTACCCGTCCGGGCTAAATCCTATCTGCAACATATGCAGTATTATACTCTTTTCGAGAAATCACCTTATTCCATCGAATTTCAACATTCAACCGGGACATAGCATTTTATCATCATTTTCCAATTTGTGGTCATTTCATAATGTATATTTTCAAATAAATATCAACACAATCATACAATTCAATTCAAGCATATTAACATACATATTTAAGTTACACGAACTTACCTTGACAATTGTTCGTATTTGAATTTCAACTATTTCGGAACCTTTTGTTTCCCTCGATCTAGTTCGGTAGTTGGTCTTTCCGAGTCTATATAAACAAATTTAAATATTAATTTATCACATTTCATATACATTTGCATTCCATTACATCCTAGGCAAAATTACCATTTTGCCTCTATACTTTTCATAAATTCCAATTTCGTCCTTAGGCTCGAAAAATGAAATTCATGGAATTTAATCCTCTTTCCAAGCCTAGCCAAAATTTATATATTACATTTAAAGCACATAAATTTCACAAATTTCAAAATTTTCCATGGGTTTTGCCACTTTTTCATTTTAGTCCCTAAATCAAGTTTTCATCAAAATTGCTTTGTAAAAGTTGTTTATCTATGAATAACTTTTCATTTTCTACCATAAATTTCCAATTTTTAGCATATTCATCAATGACCCAAATTTCAGACCTTGATAAATTTTCAAATAAATCCCTTAAATAGAAAGATTAGACTATCCCTATTCCAAAAATATAAAAATCATTAAAAACGGGACTTGATTTCACACCTCATTGAGCTTGAAAAGTTTTCATCCTCTCTCCTAGGGTTTCCATAGAAATTTTCGGGAAGATAATATGAAAATAGATGATTTTTTTCTTTTTAATTAATTATCATCTATTAATTTTATTGATTTCCAATTTAGTCCCTACCCTTTTCTAATTTTTCCATGGATGAGTCATTAAAATATCTACTAACTTTTCCTTAATGGTATAATTACCATATAAGGACCTTAAGTTTTGAATTCTATAGTTATTTGATACTTAGAACTACTAGAAGGTAACTTTTGCATTTTATGCAATTTAGTCCTTTCCCTAATTAAACATGCAATCGATAAAATTTTCGTATCAAAATTTTCAAATGATCTTCCTATAAATGCAAATCATAAAATAATATTAAAATAAATTTTGTTTTTGGCTCGAATTTGTGGTCCAAAACCACTGTTCTGATCTCACCAAAATTTAGGCTGTCACAATTTCAGTTAGTAATTATTTCAATGTTTAATGTAGTCTGAATGGGTGTCGTACAACGTACAAAATGTGAAGGTTTCCATACCAAGCTAAATATATAATACGTTTGAATTTTTGTGTGTCTGTGCACTATTAATATATTTTGCGACCGTTAAGTGGTAGCATGCCGACAAGGTGATGCGACAATTCGATTTCCATTAACTTGTTCCAACGCCTCCAATGAATATTGATGACCAGCATGCCATAAAAAATGAATAGGCGAGAAACTCATTAGCCTACATTCCATGGCCACTAGATTTAGATATGGAATAACCAAAATCAAACAATGCAATATGGTTTTCCTTGTTAAGGCGATTATAATCCCTTAACAGTGTACAAGGAATGGTTTATGGAAAACAAGAAATTATTTTTTCTAAATGGTGGTAAAAGTCTGTTTTGGCCACAACGTGGCCCTGTGAGCTATTTTGGTGATTTGCATTCCCAATTCCAAGCTGGACATCGCCACTTGTCGATGACTACCTGGTGTTTGGAATGTCATTTTTCCAAACTGAAGGTGGTTCAACCCAGTAAGGACATTAAGACCAAAGTCAAACCTGCTTACTAAAGACCTCTCACTAATTGATTTTCTTAGTAGGTTTATATATGAGGCTTGACCTTGGAAATGTTTGTTAATGGGGTTTAGTTATAAACATGATGACCAGAAAATAATGACGGCATATTACCCACAGCTACTCCTTGATCCTCCTAATTAATTCAGCATAAAGCTCGGTGTCATTCATAAGTTCAGACCAAATATGTGTCCAAATCATGGTCGGCACGTCCTTATCGTCCATTAGTACCAACGTATTATACATAGAAAGTGTTGATAACATCGAAAACCCGTATATTAATTTCAATGACCTCCAATTACATCTTTGCTCTAATTTCAAATTAACCTTCCTCTCTATTTCTGCAAGGCTAGCATTACTATTTAACCGTACCTCAACGTGCGTGCGTCGAGGCAGTGAATCAACACAAAATTTAAGGAATTAAAAGTATCTTTTACTACAAGTGTGACAAGTTAGTTGTAATATTTATAAGTGTTACAATGTAACACTCTGAGTATTCCAAGGACTAAACACAATGATTGCCAAATTGGTAACCAAAGTTCACCAAAGTTCATTTTTCTTGTTTTTAAGGTAACCAATCGTCTTCCTATTAGTTTTAAATGTTATCTAGACTTTTAAATCGATTTTTTAGCCATTAAAATGCATGTTTTAGATAAAAGCCAAAAATTTGGTTGTTAATGATGAATTTCGGGTTTATGGATTAAAACTTAGTTTTAAAGTCTTTTTCAACTTTTTTTTAACATAATTAAAAGGTTTCTAAAGTTACCTTGAAGTTTCGTTGAGAGTTTATTGTGTTTTAATGAATTTTTGTTAGAATGGCCAAAACTTGTTGAAAAATTTTGATACCTTGAAACATGTAGTTTTCTGTAGTTTAAAGGTTGAGAATTAGTCATATATGAGTATGTAGATGAATGAACCTCATTTCGTGTGAAAAGATTAAGTGTAGACCAAGTTATTCAAATTTTAAGTTTGTCATGCTAAAGGTTTTAGTTAAGAGAGAATGTAGCTTAAGGCTTAAGTTTGTGACTGTTTAGGGTGAGTTATTGACTGATTGTTGATTGAATATTTGTGTGGTTTGTCTTGTTGAAGTGTCAAATTTAATAGGATCTTCAGTAGAGACAAAGGCAAAGAAAAGCTTGCTTAAGCTTTCGATTTTCAAAGGGAGTTGATTTTCGGTGAGTGGTTTAGAATAGTTGCACATAAGCAATTCATTAGGCTATTTGGGAATTTAGAGGTAGCATAAACCCCTTCTCTAAATTCCAAGTGTAAGTGCCTTTTACCTATGCTAAATATGTGATAAATGTGCTTGTGAATTGTGATAAAGAGAACTAGGGTGCGATGTAATATGAATATTTTGTGATGATTGTTGTGACAGTAAACATGAGGGTATGACATTCATGCCATGTGGCAGTGTGTATAATATGCTAATGATGTGATTAGGCAATGAATATGTGTGGATAATTAGTAAGTAATATATGATGATTGTATGGGTATTTTGGCCTTGTGATCTTATGAGACCGTTGGATATAGTTGGCTTGCCATAGGATTGTGAGTACTCACTTGAGCTTGACTATTTAGATCACTCGTTAAAAGTCGTATCAAAATTTATTTTTATCATTGGTGGGTCAGGAAGCTGCCATGCTCCATTTCTATCTGCCAAGTAGGTAATTTCCTATTTACCGCTTCTAACTCCCCGATTTTTGAAGTAGTCTGCATCATTAACTTACCAATTTTAGTGTAATATATATATATATATATATGATTAGATACCCAATTTGGAGGGAAGTGAGGAAATGTAAAATAATTTGGATTATGTAAAATATTAATTTTGGCCTTGAAAGGTTTTATTATTAGTAATTTATTTTAGATTTGCAAATGTTGGGGATCGATCCGATTAAGCAACAAGTAAAAAAATAGCAGAAGAAATTGAGAAATTGAACACACAAAATTAACATGGAAAAATCCCTCCAAAGAGGATAAAAAACCACTAGCAAAAATAATTTTACTATAACAGCAAAAGAACGAAGAGTACAAAAGATGAAGATAAAAACTAAATCCCGAAAACCTGAAAACAAAGAACCTTCAAAACGTAAACTCAAAATTCTCTAAATGTGTTATGAGTTTTAATGTCTAATTGGTGTTTTTTCTAATGTTATAAAAGAGCCTATTTATAGGCTAAATTCATAGGTCAAATAATAATAAATAATCTAAACTAATAAAAGTTTGATTGAAACAAATAAACTAAGTTTAACTAGAAGATTATTTCTCAAATTTGACTGAAAATAAGAGTCATACTTAACAAATCTCCATCTTGACTTATATTTCCACAACGTCATCTTTGGCAAAGCTCACCACGAGCTTATCTTGAACTATGCAAGGAGTTAACTGAGTCGAATCTGTGCTTAGAAACTGGAATACTTCTAGCCTTTGACTTGTACACTACCAAATCAAAACTAACCCAGGTCTGATCTTCACGAACACAGTGCCTTGGATTTTCAAAACCTGCATCCAAAAGAGAACCTCTCTTCAACAAAACGGTTATACTTTTTTCCCTCCTATGACCAATTTGCCTCTGCTCCAATGGGTTTACTTCGACTCCGTAAAGGACGAGGGACGTCTGATTTCACCGATCACTGTAGAACCTTCTAGAATATAAAGACTTCTAGTCATTTTACCTTCTAACAAAATGAGAGCTCCACGAGATACTTTAATGCCGCTCGACTCGATGTTGATTCTACATCCTTTCAAGTCTAAAATACTCAAGGAGGTGAGATTCTTTCGTAAATCAGGTACATACCTGACACCTGAGAGTGTCCTAATCATTCCATCGTGCATCATAATTTTAATAGTACAAATACCAATTACCTTACTGGATGAATCGTTTACCATGCGCACAACTCCACCTTCAACTGAACTGTATGTGGAGAACTATGCTCTATTGTGACACATGTAGAAAGAACATCTCGAATCTAGGATCCACTCTGATGTAAGCTTGGAATTATCGCTCGTTGACACTAACAAGAAATCATCACCACTTTCATCGGCCAAATTAGCACCAACTACATCTTTCTCGTTACTTTCAGCAACTCTTTTATTTCGTAATTTATAACAATTTGCTTTAACTTGACCTAACTTCTTACAATAGCGACACTTTTTGTCTCACTTCTTTGATGCTACTAAAATGGAAGCTTGTCTATCTACTTTGCTATCCAAACCAAACTCATTGTCGAGTTTGTCTCTACTTAACAAATGACCCTTCACATCTTCGAACGAGAGTTTATTTCTGCCATAAATCAGGGTCTCTCTAAAAGACTTGTATGAAGGGGGTAAAGAGAACAATAATAGCATAACATGATCTTCATTGTCAATCTGAACCTCAACGTTCTTTAAATCATTTAAAAGAATAATGAATTGACTAATATGACCTTTAAGAAGCTTACCTTTGTTCATGTGAAACGTAAATATACGTTGTTTCAACACTAAACTTTTAGCCAAAGACTTAGTCGCATAAAGAGTTTCTAACCTTTTTCCACAAGGAGGATGAGGTCTTCTCCATCAATACCTCCTGCAATAGTGTATTCGCGAGGCGCAACTGGATTGTAGACAGAGCCTTTTTCAAGCTCTTCACATTTTGTTTTATTTAGATTTTCAAACTTTTTCCCGATAACAACCTTTTTCAAGCTGAATTGAACTAGAATTGCCATCATTCGAACTTGCCACAGATTGAAATTTGTCTTACCATCGAACTTCTCAATTTCAAACCTTGTTGCTACCATCTCTAAACGAGATGATCTACGAAAATTGAACTAGTTCTGATACCACTTGTTGGGGATCGACCCGATTAAGCAACAAGTAAAAAATAGCAGAAGAAATTGAGAAATTAAGCACACAAATTTAATGTGGAAAAATCTCTCCAAAGAGGATAAAAAACTACTATAATGGAAAAAAAACGAAGAGTATAAAAGATGGAGACAAAAACTAAACCCCGAAAACAAAGAACCCTCAAAACGTAAAACACAAAATTCTTTGAATGTGTTATGAGTTCTAATCTCTAATTACTGTTTTTTCTAAGGTTGTAAAAGCCTATTTATAGGCTAAATTCATAGGTCAAATAATAATAAAATAATCTAAACTAATTACAGTTTGATTGAAACAAATAAACAGAGTTTAACTAGAAGATTATTTCTTAAATTTGATTGAAAATAGGAGTCATACTTAACAAAAAAATTAAAATTAAAAAGAAATCTTTTAAACACATCACATGTTGTATTTAATATTTTTAGATGATTAGATATATATTTATTACAGTTGTATTTAAATATTTAACAATCTTATCATTCGTTTTTATCTTTTAAGAAGAATATTTGTAATTTTTATAATATTTAATTTAGTTTTTTTATTAATTATTTACATAAAAGATAAATTTAATAAATTTATGTAAAATAAATAATTTTTTTTCCGGCAATTTACCCAAATAAAAATGTTTGAATTCTTATCTTTACTTTGCTTATAATTTTCTTTCTGTTGTTCACTTTGTTCGATAAATGAAAAAATTAAATCTATTAAAAATAATGTTTGATTTAATTTTTTACTATCTTTGATAATAAAAAATAAAAATAATCTAATAGAATTTTTTTTACAATAAATATGAAAAATGGTAAGAAGATAAAAACTACTTATCATTTAATGGAGATTATTTTCAATTAAATCAATTTTATTTTATTTATTTTATTATTTTATAAAAGTTTTATGTTTAAAAATTTAAATTTTGTTTAGAATAAAGTAAAATAGTTAAAAATTAAGGATAAAATGTAGAATATAGTTTTTATATAATTTATGGGTTTTGCTTGCATGTGTCATTTTCTAGTCTTTACTGCCTTAAGGAACAAATTGAAGAGCTCAAGATCTATAAGGGTACTTTGAATAATGAGATGTTGGCTTCGAGACCAAAGCAACATCCATCTGCTACTTTTTGTGTTTCCTTTTGAATCAAGCACCCTGATCCTAGAACTGATTTTGTCTTGTAAATGGCAGATGATGAATGCAGGAAGAGCTATTTGCAGAATGCTATGAATGTAATAAAGGTTTTATAGTTTCAATGACACGCGTCTATGGATTTGACTTGAATTTAGTGCTTCTTTATAACTTCAATATTTGCTGGTGAATTCATTATAAAAGAAATGGCATGTTATCTTGGAGTTGTATGTATCTCTGGTAAGAATTTCAGATTATTTCGAGTTTGAATCTAATTTTTACATATTTGAATTTTTGGGTTTTGTTCACTTAAAAGTTTTGGTTATCTTAATTGATTATTTTGGAATTGGATCAATTTAAATTCGAGTAATTTTGGATTTACATTGTTATTTTTCTTTTTGTAACTTTTATTTAACTGAGTCGAATTTAAATTCAAATTGATGTTGTCAATTTTTTATAATCACAAAAAGATGACAGTTGATAACAATCCATCAACGTTTATCATTTTGTTTGTGTGATTTGATTTCGTAAAGTGCAAAAAGAAATGTGGTGATTGATTTGCTGGAAAGATATCAATTTTTCTCTAAATCAAATGGTGAAATATGCAGCTTCATTGTCATGCATCAAGCTGTGTTTGGATTGAAGTTTTTTGTTAAGCAGAGAGGATTTGTGCGTCAGAGTTCCAACTTTAGGACGCCCCAAAGATCTGCCAACTCTTTTCACTTTTGATTTTGATCTGATATAGTTATTCAATGGTTCATTTCTCTTGAAGAACACTTAGGGGGTTCATTTCTCTTGAAGAACACTTAGGGGGTTACATACTGTCATGAGGTTTTCATCCTTCACCGCGTGATTTCATATATGCTTCTAAGAAGTAAAAGAAAATCTTATGTTTCAGTGCGTTTCCCAAATCGGAAAGCCTCCTTTTGTCACAAACCGGTAGGTTCAACTCCATCTTTTTCAATGATGAGTTTTCAGCTTCAAATGGGTGTAATATTAATTGCATAGTTATCCTGCTTGTTGTTAGACATTGCGAAATAACCATTTGAGACTTTCTATTAGCTTTGCTTTTGGCTTCACATTTGCATTTTGTTGCTTTGTTTCTAGCGAGTGTTTCTATGGAAGTTGTAAAGTTCTTTGTCTTCCAACATGAAGAAATTGGGAAGTTTATAACCTTTTCTTCTCAAATTTGAAATAAGTCTTCACTTCAGGAAATTTCCTTGAGGTCTATTTGCATGTAGTCTTTAGTGCACTCTGCTGTTACATCAGTTTCTGGTCGGATTCCTCTCATTGATCTAGTACTTTTGATGCTTCAATGCAGGTGAATGAATGCATGGAGATTGATGGCAAGATATATATATGTATGTATTATTTATGCAGCCTCCTACTGAATCATGCTTGAAGATGTATAAGTCTCCTATTTCTTGCTGCTGACTTCCTAACTCCCTTCATCTGGTTCAAACCCCTTAACCACCACTAGGAATCTCTCTCTTTTTTTTTCTGTTGGGTTTTCTAAGTTTATTCATCTATTTTTAGGAAAAATGTTTGTTATGGCCAAATCTTATTTCCTTTTTATGGTGATTCCATAGTGGAAGATCTGGTGGCAACTTTAGCAGATGGGATAGCAAGCACTTATTTGGAGCTTATTTCTGTTGATGGTAATTTGTCAAATGAAGAGTCGCCATCTGGAATTTTTCTACTCGTGCATCCTAAGGTTGTGTAATGAAGTATACCTCTGCCTCTAGTTCTTAGTGAGTTACTGGTAGCATCTGTTTGTCTTCAGCTCCTTATTACATGTCCTGATCTTGAGCATTTTTTTCTAAGTCTTGTTGTCCATGAAACAAAAGAATGAGGTACTACTTATGCGATTTGATGGTTGGACTGAAAGAGCATTTTGGGTATAGTGATTTACTGCAGGCAATAAGCAGGTCAATAACAATCCTTATGGTAGAAATTATGCAAGCTTTTCATGTTCTTGCCCTTGCCCATCTTTGCATGACAAGCCTTGCAGATGCGTATATGTTGATCTGTTGTAATTTATTTTTATGAATATGTACGTATACCAAGATGTTATTATAAAGCTCAAATGAAAGAATATTTCCAATTGGGTTTTGATCACTTCAATAGTATTTATATTCAGCCTTCATTTTATGTGTGAGTTGTTGTTGGTGTTTTGAGAAGTTGAGAGAACAAAAACAAGAAAAATACTTAGCAGACTTTGAACTGATATCAAATTCTTATCATCTTTTTCATTCCACATGAATTACAATATATAAGTTAGTGGTTACAAATAATAAACAAATCCCACCAAGTCACCTTGAAAAGGTAAAGTTAAAAATTACATACAAGCTGATTAGGAAAATCAGTACCTAAAAACATCAAATCAATATTAATTCTGCCTGCTTTGACAAGTAAACTCAAATAAGCAGACTAATTACAAAACATCAGTTTCAGCATATGTGAACCCATTTTGCACTTCATTTGGGGGTTAACCAAAAACCTTAATAGCTCACACGTTGAAGTGCTCGCAGCTTTGATGAGCTCACATCTTTGGATAAGCTTGCAGCTTTCAATGAGCTGGCAAGTGTAGAGCTCACAGACTTGTTTTAGCTCGCAACTTCAAGTGAGCTCGTGACTTTGTAGGTTAAGTTCGCCACTGCATGAATGGCCACTTCACAACAAACCACCTTGGTCATAATGCTACAAACTCCAATATCATGTCTTAGCCTCTCGAACCTCAACTTTCCAAGAGGTTTTGTGAGAATATTAGCAAGTTGAAGATCTAAACTGCAATGAACTAGTTTCACTTCATTTGATTGCTCAACTTCTCTAACAAAGTGGTATTTTATCTTGAAGTGTTTTGTCTTGTCATGGAAGACAAGGTTCTTTGAAATTGCAACAGCAGATTAATTGTCACAATATATCTCTGTTGCTTCCACTTGTTTAAGATTTAAATCAGATATCAACTTGCTGGGAAATGTGCTCATATTGTAGTAAACATGTAACTATTTTCTATTTATTTGAACGATGAATAAATAAATAAAATTAATTTTACATTTCACTATTTTGTCTTTTGTATTTCTGTCTTTTATATTTTGCATGCATAGCGAAATTGAAATTGTGACAAGCAAATATTAGCTCATTGATTGTCTAAGTTCAAAATGAAGATGAGTGGCATTGTAAAAACATTTACATTGCGAGAAAGACAACTTACTTCAGTAGATAATCTAAATAAGTTTGTAATCCCGTAAAAGAATTCAAGTGAGCATTTGATTCAAATACTAAGAAGGATTATTATGTCGTCTATAATTCCAATTTGGGAGATGGCTAGTCTTGACTATCCTAGCGGTTGACTCCATGGGTAGAGACATAAATGTATTCATTGGTAGAATGATACATTGGACTAGACCCAAGATAAATTAATTCTAAATTCGTTTGTGAATTAATTCACTTGTGACGCTCATGGTGTGATTTACCTAAATCCTAAGTTAGTCACTTACCATGCGCATGCAACTCATGCGTTTTGATATAAGTAGAGGCTTATGCTCTAAAGATGATCGAGCTCATAGCCAATATGTTGGATACATGACTTGTGTATGGAATGGTTTTACTAGCAACAGTAGAATTCATAGCTCAATTAAAGAGTTAATGATATCCTCTCATTGACATTGTGTGGATTGATAAATATGGAACATGACAATGGTTTGTTTGTTCTCGAATAAGCAATTTATCATAGTTATTTATTGACAGTGATCATATTAATCATTAAGAAGACACAATGGTGACAGTAAGATAAAATATGATTTTATTGAGTGAACGGATTTAATTTAAAGGAATAAGGATATCATATGAGGGTAACACACACATGACAAGGTCATTGGACAAACAATTGGATGAATTGTTTTCGTAAAAAGTATATAATAAGAAGTTTTCAATTATGGTACTTCTTATGGACTGACTCCATGATTAAGTAATTGCGAATTATTAGAACGATGCTTCTAGACATAATTGTAATTACTAAAGCCTAATTGTATATGTCCAATTGATCCCTCCACTAGCTCAACAAAAGCTCAATCGGATTGTATTTGAATTAGAAGGAAATTCTACAACTTCTGAAATAATTTAATTGAGTTGATTTATTCGATGTGGAATTAAATTAGGTGGTCATGAGAATTGTTCAACTAGAGAATTTGGTTAAAGAATTTTCTTAAAAATTAATTTGGAAAATCTAAATATAAACTAGACTAACATACCAACATAGCCTCAACCACAACCATATACACATTTAACCATCATTTCACTAGCAACTAAGTTAAAAACATCTTATAAACAATGTCAACAAAAGACTCCCTAGGTACTTGCCATTACAAAATGAAATATCACCACACTTGAGCTCAGGATTTGTGATTTGATGCTAAGTCGGCAAATTCAAACAGTACCTAGCCTGCGCACAGAAAACAAATCCGCACGTTAAGTAAAACTCAATAGTATTTCTATACCGAATAACATAAACTTGATATAAGTATTTAAAATGCAAAATGCAACAAGTAAGTTATGTTCATGTGTTTCAATTCAATAGTATAATTTTTGATCATTCCTTATTCACATCTACTAAGATTTTCACATGTTCAAATATATAAGTATATATCAATGGCATTTCATTTAACATTTGAATACATCATCTCATGCAATGGCATAATTCATATCTTTGATCAATACTTGAATTCCTTCATGTTTCACATCTCAGTTCATCATTTCATATCTCATCTCATTATCATTTCTCATCTTTGTCATTTCAATATCAATCACATAAATTATTATTTTACTTTCCCCTATTAACACGACACGAACTCAGACGGATACAAGGATCCAACCAACACACCAGTTTGGCACCCAGTGCCTCATCCGATAAATCTGAAGTAATAACTATGACCAGTGCTATATAAAATTGGCACCCAGTGCCTCATCGGATAAACCGAAGCAAATTGACACCCAGTACCTCATCGAATTGAGGTCAAAGAAATCCCTGAACTCTTCCTATCCTATGGCATGCCATCTATATCTGGCTCAGCCTGATACAGTTAATAAGGATTTATTTCACTTTTCAATAGAACCAATGTCTCAATTTCATGAATGTATATCATCACATATAAGCATACATTCAATTTGATAATAATAACATTTTTTCCTCAATACACATATATTCATAATCAATATATTTTATAATATACAAAATCAATCCATTTCATTTCAAATGCTTACCATATGTAAACAATTATATATGCAATAATCTACAATTTAATGTGGATTATAAAAACACAAACCGTGATTTTTGAGCTATTCGACGTCGATTTTATCCTTCCCCATTTTACTCGAGGATTCCGGTACGATGGTAGCTACGGAATAAAACAATTAAATCACATTAATATTACACATTTCAACTTCACATTAAATTTCAATTTTCACATATATTTTGCTTATTCTTCAATTTAGTCCCTAAATCGAGACTAATTTTAACCTTCATAATTAACTTTATATTTTTATACTAATTTCACTCTAGACCACATTTAGCTTCCTCTTTTCCAATTCGACCTCTTAATTTTGAATTTTTCACAATTTAGTTCCTATTGTTCAAAATCAACAATTAATTCCATAATTTAGCCCTTTTCCATTTCTAACTTAAAAATCTATCTATTTAATCTCTAATACTTAAACTAGTCAACAATGTCAACATCTAAAATCTTGAACAATACTAAAAATTACAACATGGGTCGGGTAGCCCCAAGTATCGAGATTCTAAAAACGTAAAAATTACAAGTGTAGGGACTAAATTGCACTAACCAATTTGAACTTAAACCCAAAATTTCCTTAGTAATGCGTGAGTTTTCTTCTTTTCTTTTTCTTTCTTTTCTAATTACATGTAACAGAGAATGAATCTTCTCTTTCTTTCTTTTTTTATTATTATAACAATTATTATTTCTTATTATATAATAGACATACATTTATACAATTTATTATAACATATATACATATATATACAATTTATTATTAATATATATAAATGTTGATTATGACCATCCACTTTAAATTAAACAAGGACATAATTGCTTCTTTAGTCCTTTTAATTTATTTAATCTATAATTTAACTTCTAAGCCTTACGCGATTTAGTCCCTGTACCTTAATAACTCTTAATTTCACGAAATTCACTATTCAAAAAATTAATTATCTACCCAACTAACTTCGTAAATATTTAATTAAATATTTATGACTTTGGTTTGTAATAGCTCGATTTTTAGTGGTGATGGAACAGTGGTTTCGGGACCACAAATTTTTGTTGTGTTGACTTATAATTATTATTTTTAGAATATTTATGGAGTTATTAAATCCTTATTATAATTTGGTTTAGAAATATTAACGTTTAGATAGTTAATTAAAAAAAAGGACTAATTTGTAAAAGGTGCAAAATTTAGTAATTATTGTATTTAATTGATTAAATAGCTTAAAAAGTAAAAGAGGAGGGACTCAAGTAGCAATTAAACCTAGTTAATGTAGTGGGACGACAACATGGTTTAAATGAATTAAAAATTTAAGTAATTAATGATGTTTTTGTAAATAAAACCAAATTAAAACAAAATTAAGTAAAGAAAAAGTATTTCTTCTTCATTCTTACTTTGCCATAGCCGAAACTTGAAGATGGTTTAAGCTAGGAGAATTGGCCAAGTATTTTACCCTGCATGTGATTGTTTTCTATACTCGTCTTTTTTTTTTTGTAATTTTTATGTTTTTCAGATCGTTGCAACTAGGTCCAGCTAGCCCTTACCTTCGTTTTCGATTCTGTTAAAAATTTTGGAAGTTTTTGATAAACCTCAATTTATACATATTTTAACCCCATGCTTGGCTTAATTTTGGATGAATTTTCGTTAGATTTGTTGAATTCGATGCTCCTAATCCTTTAATTTCATGTTTTATATTCAGAAGGGCTTAAAAGAGTCGAAAAGAACGAGAAACGGGCCAAAAAGGGACAAAATATGCCTACTTTGGAAATCAACACGGCCTGGACTATGACACACGAGCAGCGAACACGGCCGTGCGTGAGGAGCAGAATCGCGCACGGCCTAAGGCTCTTGCACACGGGCGTGTCACACGGGCGTGTCCCTGTCGACCCCAAGACTAATTCTATTTAGAAAAGGTTTCTTGTGGGCCAAGAAAGGCATTCCAAAGCCTATATAAACACCCTAGGGGGCAACCTAAAAAGGACGCTTGAAAAGCGTATGCGAGAAAATACTCAAGACAAACGTTGGGGAGCAAACTTGAAGTAGGATCTCCATCAAGACTGAAGATCTCCTATTAATTTCTCTTGAAGTTTTTGGGTTTTCTTATGTTTTTTTTTTCTTATTTTAAGATGTTTCCCTCTATCAGGATGAACTAAATCCCTTAAATACCTAAGGGGATGAAACCTAAGATAGATCTTATTGTTATTTGATTTATAAGATAAATACTTGTTCTTATTCTTAATTGCGAGTTCTTACTCTTGTTTTGATAATTCAGGTTATTGATTCAAGTCGAATGTGCTTATTTAGTGTAGCAAAAGTCCTTGTTTAAGAGTAGATCAACACAATTAAGTGGAGTTGATTACAACCTTAGAAATAGGGCGACGAAAATCTACCGGATTAGAGTCAAATCTAATAAGGGAATCCATAGATCGAGTTAATGCAACAATAGGGGTTTTAATTAGAAAGAGATTTCAATTAATCAACCTGGAGTCAGTTATTTTTATTCTTGAAAAAGATATTAACGTAAATCAAGGACTTCTACGGATTAAGTCAAGTGAATAAATTGTATGAATCAGAAGTAATAAGTGAAGTCTAGGTGGATTCTTCCTTAGGTATTGCCTATCTCATAAAGTTGTCTAAAAGTATTTTTCTCAATTCGTTCTCTGTCTTGATTTTAATTAATTTTAGTTTAAAAAGAAATCACTCTAATTCTTAGGCTAGATAATAGAAAGATAGTAATTACTAGTACTCTTGGTCCTTCTGGATACGATATTACCGGTCTTACCATAACTATACTATTGAACGATAGGGGCGCTTGCCTTTATTGTGATCATAGTTAGTTTTAGACACATCAGTTTTCATTGATGAATATTGGATGTTTTTTATGTATATCATGTATTTGGAGCTTTGATTGTGTTGTGTGATGATTTTGTAAAGTGATTTTTGTTAAATTTTGATTTTAGGATTAAATTGTGAAAATGTCAAAATATTAGGTTTTGATAGTGAATTTTAAGTTTACTACGGGCTCTTTGAGGGCCTAGAATATTTAGATAGATTATTGATTTGAGAAAATTAGTTAATTTGATGAATTTTGAGTTAAGGGACTAAATTGCAAAAAAGGCAAAAGTTTGGGGTAATTGCACAAATTTGAAAGATAAAAGGGTATTAATTGTAAAATGGACTGGAAATGAAATGTATGCTAATAAATGAGTAATTTTATATTTTAAGTCAAGATCCTGTAGATACTCGTGGAAAAGGAAAAATAGTGGAATAGCCCCTGAACTTCTACAATTACTAGAATTCAGTCCTGGTAAGTTCGTACGATTAAAATTTAACATTTGTATAAATGGATGATTGGTATTATATATATATATATGTTCTATTGTTGGAAATATATTATCGAATTTAATACTCAGTTTGGATTGAACGCGAGATTTGAGTACATTCGTGATTTGGTGTACGAAAGGGGTTTGGAGTGGAGATGATACTGGAGGGAGATACCGGCATTTTACCCAAGTAAACCGGAGTTCAGCATTTTTTGCGAACTCTCGTGTTTTACTTTCTGTTTGGCGTGATTAGGTGGATTAGCTCTCACGAGCTTCTGTTCAACTTTAGAGCTTTTGTTGGCATATTTGGGAGGACCAGCTCTTATGAGCTTCTGTTGATGATGTACTCTTACCCATAAGTTGTTCTCAAATGGAAAATCTTGTAACACCCCCATACCAGACCCAATCGCCGAGTCAAGGCATTAGGATGTCACATTCATTGCCGAAGCAACTACTGAAAATTTCAGATCAATCTATCATATAATTTAATTAATGTAGATCATTAATTAATTTTAGTAATAATTAAATTTACGATAGAACTAATTATGAGTTAAAAGAGCTCATTAAAATTTCCACAATTGAATTTACGATAAAACTAATTGAATTTTATATTTTAAATCAAAATCCCGTAGATACTCATGGAAAAGGAAAAATAGCGGAATAGTCCCTGAACTTCTACAATTACTACAATTTAGTCCTGGTAAGTTCGTATGGTTAAAATTTGACATTTGTATAAATGGATGATTGGTATTATATATATGTTCTATTGTTGGAATTAAATTATTGTTGGAAATATATTATTGAATTTAATACTCAGTTTGGATTGAACGCGAGATTTGAGTACATTCGTGATTTGGTGTACGACGGGGATTTGGAGTGGAAATGATACTGGAGGGAGATATCATCATTTTACCCAAGTAAACCAAGGTTCAGCATTTCTTGTGAACTCTCGCGTTTTACTTTCTGTTTGGCGTGATTGGGTCGATCAACTCTCACGAGCTTTTGTTCAGCTTTCGAGCTTCTGTTGGCATATTCGGGAGGACCAGTTCTTATGAGCTTCTGTTGATGATGTACTCTTACCCGTAAGTCGTTCTCAAATGGAAAATATTGTAACACCCCCATACCTGACCCGATCGTCAAGTCAAGGCATCAGGATGTCACATTCGTTGCCGAAGTAATTACTGAAAATTTCATATCAATTTATCATATTATTTAAATAATGTAGATTATTAATTAATTTTAGTAATAATTGAATTTATGATGAAACTAATTTTGAGTTAAAGAAGCTCATTAAAATTTCTACAATTGAATTTATGAAGAACTAACTGAATTTTATATTTTAGATCAAGATCCCGTAGATACTCGTGGAAAAAGAAAAATAGCTAAATAGTCCCTGAACTTCTACAATTACTACAATCCAGTCCTGGTAGGTTCGTACTGTTAAAATTTAACATTTGTATAAATGGATGATTGGTATTATATATATGTTCTATTGTTGGAATTAAATTATTGTTGGAAATATATTATCGAATTTAATACTCAGTTTGGATTGAACGCGAGATTTGAGTACATTCGTGATTTGTTGTATGACGGGGGTTTGGAGTGGAGATGGTACTAGATGGAGATATTGGCATTTTACCTAAGTAAACCAGGGTTCAGCATTTGTTGCCAAGTCTCACGTTTTACTTTTTGTTCGGCGTGATTGGGTCGATCAGCTCTCACGAGCTTCTGTTCAACTATTATGAGCTTATGGTCAGCTTTCGAGCTTCTGTTGGCATATTCAGGAGGACCAGCTCTTATGAGCTTCTGTTGACGATGTACTCTTACCCGTATGTCGTTCTAAAATGAAAAACCTTGTAACACCCCCATACCCGACTCGATCGCCGAGTCAAGGCATCAGGATGTCACATTCGTTGTCAAAGCAACTACGAAAAATTTCAGATCAATTTATCATATTATTTAAATAATATAGATCATTAATTAATTTTAGTAATAAGTGAATTTACGATAGAACTAATTATGAGTTAAAGGAGCTTATTAAAATTTCCACAATTGAATTTATGATAGAACTAATTGAATTTTATATTTTAAATCAAAATCCCGTAAATACTCTTAGAAAAGGAAAAATAGCGGAATAGTCCCTGAACTTCTACAATTCGATCCTGGTGAGTTTGTACGGTTAAAATTTAACATTTATATAAATGGATGATTGGTATTATATATATGTTCTATTGTTGGAATTGAACTATTGTTGGAAATATAATATCGAATTTAATACTCAGTTTGGATTGAATGCGGGATTAGAGTATATTCGTGATTTGGTGTATGACGGGGGTTTGGAGTGTAGATGGTACTGGAAGGAGATATCGACATTTTACCCAACAAAACTGGGGTTCAGCATTTGTTGCGAACTCTCGCGTTTTACTCTCTGTTTGGCGTGATTGGGTAGATCAGGTCCCACGAGCTTCTGTTCAACTAATATGAGCTTCTGTTTAGCTTTCAAGTTTCTGTTGGCATATTCGGGAGGACCAGCTCTTATGAGCTTCTGTTGACGATGTACTCTTACCCATAAGTCATTCTCAAATGAAAAATCTTGTAACACCCCCATACCCGACCCAATCGCCGAGTCAAGACATCAGGATGTCACATTCGTTGCTGAAGCAACTATTGAAAATTTCAAATCAATCTATCATATAATTTAATTAATGTAGATCTCTAATTAATTTTAGTAATAATTAAATTTATGATAGGACTAATTATGAGTTAAAGGAGCTCATTAAAATTTCCACAATTGAATTTATGATAGAACTAATTGAATTTTATATTTTAGATCAAGATCCCGTATATACTCGTGGAAAAGAAAAAATAGCAGAATAGTCCCTGAACTTCTACAATTACTACGATTCAGTCCTGGTAAGTTCGTACAGTTAAAATTTAACATTTGTATTATATATATGTTCTATTGATGGAATTAAATTATTGTTGGAAATATATTATCGAATTTAACACTCATTTTGGATTGAATGCAGGATTTGAGTACATTCGTGATTTGGTGTATGACGGGGGTTTGGAGTGGAGATGGTACTGGAGGGAGATATCGGTATTTTACCCAAGTAAACCGGGTTCAGCATTTGTTGTGAACTCTCGTGTTTACTTTCTGTTTGGCGTGATTGGGTGGTTCAGCTCTTACGAGCTTCTGTTCAGCTTTGGAGCTTATGTTGGTATATTCGGGAGGACCAGCTCTTATGAGCTTCTGTTGACGATGTGTTCTTACCCGTAAGTCGTTCTCAAATGGAAAATCTTGTAACACCCCCATACCCGACCCGATCACCGAGTCAAGGCATTAGGATGTCACATTCGTTGCCGAAGCAACTACTGAAAATTTTAGATCAATTTATCATATTATTTAATTATTTAGATCATTAATTAATTTTAGTAATAATTGAATTTACGATAGAACTAATTATGAGTTAAAAGAGCTCATTAAAATTTCCACAATTGAATTTACGATAGAACTAATTGAATTTTATATTTTAGATCAAGATCCCATAGATACTCGTAGAAAAGGAAAAATAGCAAAATAGTCCCTGAACTTCTACAGTTACTACAATTCAGTCCTGGTTAGTTTGTACAGTTAAAATTTAACATTTGTATAAATGGATGATTGGTATTATATATATGTTCTATTGTTGGAATTGAATTATTGTTGGAAATATATTATCGAATTTAATACTCAGTTTGGATTGAAGGCAGGATTTGAGTACATTTGTGATTTGGTGTATGACAGGGGTTTGGAGTGGAGATGGTATTGGAGGGAGATATCGGCATTTTACCCAAGTAAATTGGGGTTCAGCATTTGTTGCGAACTCTCACGTTTTACTTTCTATTTGGCGTGATTGGGTGGTTCAGCTCTCACGAGCTTCTATTAAGCTATTATGAGCTTCTATTCAGCTTTCGAGCTTCTGCTGGCATATTCGGGATGACCAGCTCTTATGAGCTTCTATTGACGATGTACTCTTACCTGTAAGTCGTTCTCAAAAGGAAAATCTTGTAACACCCCCATACCTGACCTGATCGCCAAGTTAAGGCATCAGGATGCCACATTCGTTGCCGAAGCAACTACTGAAAATTTCATATAAATTTATCATATTATTTTATTAATGTAGATCATTAATTAATTTTAGTAATAATTGAATTTACGATAGAACTAATTTTGAGTTAAAGGAGCTCATTAAAATTTCCACAATTGATCAAATGCCAAATTGTAAAGTTCATAAATATTTTTGAACCGTCATTGCGACGTTGGGGTTTCCACGTCGTGACATGGCGAACTTGTCGTCGTGACGTTGTCTCCATTTTCCTACAAGTTCCACGATTTATTTTATTTATTTAGTTTATATCATTAGCTGAACCATATTCAGATGTCATAACTGCCACTTCATTTTACATATCATGCACTTACATCTATTTCTAATCTCAAGTCCTCATTAAAACATGATATTCAATCAAAGATAACAAAGTTTATAAAAGTAACACAAATATTAAATTTTTACAAATAAAACCATTAGAGGACTTGCACTTGCAAAATTTAGTTTACCTACTTTATATATATTTCATATTTATTTCTAAATTGTGCCAATCAATTTAATTCTTCATAAAATTTTAACAAAGAATTAAATATCATATCAATTAACAATTATTTACTTATTATTTTATTAATTCGTTTAAAACATACGCACATGTGTTAATCATTGACCTACAATGTAACAGCCCGTTTTTGGTCAAATCAGAATAGTGGTTTTGGGACCACAAATCTGAGGTCAAAATATTTATTTTATTATTATTTTGAAGTCGATAGCATGATAGTATGATTATGTGAAAATTTCATTAAGAAATTTTACCGTTTGAATGCTCAATTTGTGAAAAAGGACTAAATCGCGTAAAGTGTAAAAGTGATGTTCTAATAGATAAAGATGTTTATTAGCTATAGAAATTTAAATGGATGTCCTTAAAAAGCAATTAGACCAATGGTTTTATGAGTGTACATGTTTGGACATGTATTAGGTGAAATTTGATGTTATTTATTAAGGTTATTTTTGTAATTTATGAATTATGTTATAATAAGTTAAATAAAACAAAATTCCCACCCATTACCATCATCTTCTTGCCGAAATTAAAGAGGAAATAGCCATTAAAATAGCTTCAAAGTTTGGCTAGCTCTTGTTGATACATGTAAGTCCCTTTTTGCTCGGTTTTTAATGATTTTTATGTTTTTGGAACCGTTGTAGCCTAAGCTTTCTAATGATGGGACTAAATTGAAAAACCATTAAAGGTTTAATATGTTTCCATTGATGAAATGTATGAGTTTTTATGATTGATGATAGATTATAAATGTTTGATGATAGTTAAACAAGTTTTGTAAAGTGATTTCTTGAGAAAAATGTCAATTAGAGGTTTAATATTGAAATGTGATAAATTGTGTGATAAAAGTGTGAAATACGGCTAACATGGGTTTGGATTGAATTGCATGAATTTGTGATTTTATGAAATAAGGACTAAATTGTGAAAATGTGAAACATTAAGGGCAAATGTGTAAAAGTGCCTTAATGTGAGTTTTGGGCTAAATTGAATAGAGAAATAGTTAAATAAGTTGAATTTAATTACATATAGATCAAGAAAGGAGGAATTCGGACTTAGATCGAGGAAAGAACAAAGTCTCAGAATAATCGACTAATTTTATCGTTTTTGTATCCGAGGTAAGTTCGTATGTTAATAAGCATTATTGTAATTGAGATTTAATGCTTTATATTGAATAGTTGATGAGTATAATTGTTCTGAAATATTCGACGAAGCTTCGGCTATGTATCGACACTTAGTGTGCAATATTGGGATAATTTCGGTTATGTATTAGCACTTAGTGTGCGAGATCGAGATAGCTTCGGCTATGAATTGGCACTTAGTGTGCGTGATTGAGATAGCTTCTACTATGTATTGGCATTTAGTGTGCGAGATTCTCAAGTAACCAATATTATTCCATGTGGTTCAACGGGTATATCAAAGACATGAACAAGTATAAAATTTGTAAGAAGTTGCACAGGTAAGTACACGAATCGTATAAACTTTGAATCAAGGAAATTGTGAATTTCACATCTACTTGTGTATTTGAACATGTGGAAGGTTTGTTAGCTAATATGAGCTATGTGCTGTTGCATTTAATCGATTGAATTATCTATTTATGATTAATTAAATTAATCTTATACGAGCTTACTAAGGTTTATAGCTTACATTATTTAATTTTCTGTGTTTTATAGTGATTTCAAAGCTAACTCGGATTTGGGGATCGTCGGAGGCTCCATCACACTATCTATTATCATTTTGGTACTTTTGGAACTATGTTTTGGTCATATGGCATGTATAAGGACTTTGGTCTTTTGGGTATATGTATTTTTGGCCACTTGTGTTTGTTTGTAAATGTTAAGTACTTGGTTTTGTGTATAGCCATGAGGTTGGCTTATTTTGGTTAACATGATGATGTATATATATATGTGTGTTAATGCTCATTTTTGATGTGATTTATGAATGACTTGTGGATGACATTGAGTTATTGAATTGATATTTGGTCTGCTTGCGAGCTTAATCTTGTTAATATATGTTTGGAAGTGTCCATTTAGTTGAAATGTTAGGGTGGAATTGATATGTTTTGAAATGGCATGTTTTAGCCTTGGATATGTTTACTTTGGATGCTTATCTATGCTATGCTTTGTTCCAATTGAGTTGATATAGGTGTGCACAAATTTGGATGGCAAATTGGCTTGGCAAATAGCCTATTTTTTCTCACACGGCCTAGCACACGGGCGTATGGCTTGGCTGTGTTGCACCCAGTTTTCACACGGGCTGGTCACATAGGTGTGTGGTTGGTCGTGTGGTGCAAGTCAGTGTACTCCTTAGTTTTGGCACGGCCTAGACACGAGCGTGTGTGGCCATTTCCTTGACACACGGGCAAGACACACAGGCATGTGGTCTGGCCGTGTGAGGTAAGTAAGAAAGTTACATGGGGTAGGACACGGGCTGGGACACAGCCATGTGATCTCATTTCGAATGTCCACACAGCCTGTGACACGGGCGTGTCTTTTTGCCTTGTGACCCCTGCAGTTTGAAAATTTTTCTAAGTTTCGAAAACAATTCTTGAGTTATCGGTTTAGTCCCGAACCACTTCCAATGCATGATTTGGGCCTCGTTGGCTCGTATTAGGGACATTATAGATGATTATGAATGATGATTATTGTAAGTGAATAATTGATTGAAAAATGTATGTTTTAAATTGTATTAATTGTACGGTAATGCTCTGTAACCCTATTCCGGCGTTGAATACGGGTGGGGGGTGTTACATACAACCATTTCGAAACATTTCAAATCCATCTACTATATATATACATTCATATATTTTTCCTCCTCCTCTTCTCCATTCCACATCATTTATGTATATATTTGTCAGAATCTTTAGCTTTTAGTATATAACATGCTTATATGTAACATTATCTATAATACCACTATTTACTTATGTGTTCATATCAAAACTGTCCACTTGAGTCATAGTCACTAAATTATTTATATCTTTTTGAAACTAGACTCAAATATCTTTTTACCATAAAAATTTCAAAATTTATAATAGAGCCTAAGTACAGTAAATTCTTCAAATTTGTTCCTGTTCTACTACTTGACAGCTTCAACCTTTCTTTACTAAAAATTAATTATCTCTTAGTACAGGTTTTGATGATGTTTCCATTTGTTTTTATTGAAAATAGGCTCACTAATAATTTAATCATATAAATTTAAACCCCTAATAATTTTTTTACAATTTTTGATAATTTTCCAAAGTCAGAACAGGGGAACTTGAAATCAATCTGAACTTGTCTCACAAAAATTCATATATCTCATAATATGAAATTCTTTTGCTTACACCATTTCTTTTATGTAAAACTAGACTCAATAAGATTTAATTTCATACTTTAATTAACTTCTAATTAAATTTCTACAATTTTTGGTAAATTTTCAAAGAAATACTACTACTGCTGTCCAAAACTATTTTAGTGCAAAATGTTGATAACCAAGTTTATAACACTCTCCTTTCCTTTGTCAACAATATTTCCCATCACTTCCTCTTATTCATTGCATATTTTCGGAAGGTTGGACGATCGGATCGGCACTTAAGTCACACTATCCAGTTTGTCTCAGTAGTTTTTCAAATGTTTAAATTCGAATTATATGGCATGTATAGACTTTTGTGCAATTTTGGTTAATGTTTGGCTTATGTAAATGTTATGAATGATATTTTGTGCAAATAATCAATTTGCAAATGGTATGAGAATGAGGTATTTCGTAAAAATTTCGTTTGAAAATTTTGACGTTTGGGCACTCAATTTAGTCAAAAAGACTAAATTGTAAAAAGTGCAAAAGTTGAGTTCTACATGCTAGAAGTATCTAATTGCTATGAAATTTTAAATCGAAGGTCCTTAGATGGTAATTAGACCATTTTTAAGTTAGTGGACAAAAATGGACATGGTGAGATAAAATTTCAAAGTTTTAAGTGAAGGGCATTTTGGTCATTTGGTAAATAAAAGAATAAAAAGGGAAATTAAGGCCAAAATTAGCTCATCTTTCTTCAACCTTGGCCAAAACTTTGGAGAGCACCATAGCTAGGGTTTTTTTATCTTTCAAGCCTGATTGTAAGTACATACTAGCCCCGTTTTTAATTCTCTTTACGTTTTTAAAGTCGTATTCACCCGATCTTTCTATTAACAGATTCAAAATCATCAAACATCGTTTTAGATTTATCTCCATAAGATGACTCAAAACTTTTTTCTACTGATGAGTTAATTATGTTGACACAATTTACGTCTAAGACTTCACTTGGGTCGCTAATTGTGCCATAAACGTTAAACTTCACGATCTCCCCATCAAACTCCATCGTAAGGGTTCTGCTTCGTACGTCAATCTTAGTACTTGCAGTACTAAGGAAAGGTCGCCCCAACAAGATGTATGAAAACCCGGGAGCGTTATCCTCCTCCATTTCTATCACATAAAAGCCTGCAGTGGAATAAGTCCATTGACTTTGACTAATACGTCCTCGAGGACTCCTTCTGGATGCACAACGGACCTGTCTGCCAATTGAATGATAACACCTGTTTTTGTCAAAAAACCTGCGTTAAGTGATTCATAAATAGAATATGGCATTACATTTATGGAGGCTCCTAGATCACACATAGCCTTTTTAATTCCCAAATGACCTATTTTGCATGGTATTGCAAACATGCCCCTATCCTTACATTTTACCGGCATTTTCCGCTGTAACACTGCGGACACATTTTCACCAACATTCACCCTTTCATTACCTGTTAATTTCCGCTTGTTGGTGCAAAGCTCTTTAAGAAATTTAGCATACCTCGGTATTTGCTTGATGGCATCCAACAGCGGAATGTTGATCTCAACATTCCTAAATGTTTCAAGGATTTCCTTGTCTTCTTTACCTCTTCGACACTGGTTGAATCGTTCTGGAAATGGAGGTTGAATTTTGGGCAATGGAGGTTTCGGTCGGACCTGTTCATCTTTTTTGGGTTTTTCCTGTGCGATTTCTTGGCCAAGATTCCTGTCGGGAATCGATTCCAGTACCTTTCCACTTCGCAACGTCATTGCATTTGCGTGTTGTCTTGGATTCAGTTCTGTTTGTGATAACAGCTTCCCTTGAGAGTTCAATTTCTCAATTGATGTCGTCAACTCCCTTATGGATGCCTCGATTTTCTATTGAAAATCAAGCATATTAGCTGCTAATTTATTGACCAAAGTTTCTAGTGAATTACCTGAATCTTGTGGCTACTGTGGAACTCGGTTCTGGTATGGCTGGTTATATCATGGGTTGGCCCCATAACTTAAATTAGGGTGATCCCTCCACCTTGGGTTGTAGGTATTAGCATAGGGGTCGTATCGCCTTTGTGGCGGCCCAGGGAAATTTCACACAGCATACAAATGGGCCATGGTATCATCATACAAACTGGGACATGCATCAGTTGCATGATCGTGAGTAGCAGACATATTCCGCAAAAAACCGAGTCAGTTTTTGTTTTTTTGCAAGAAGAGTATTCATCATATTAGTAAGTTTATCAAGTCTATCTTCTATTGTAGAATTACTTAGCTGGTGAACCCTTCTGGGGGGTTCAGTATTAGCTCGAAACTGCTGAGAATTTGTAGCCATTGTGGAGATCAGGTCTCTTGCTTGTTGAGGAGTCATATTGACCAAAGCTCCTCCACTAGGGTGCCTACCATATTCATCTCTATTGGTTTCAAACCTTCATAAAAGTACTGAAGGAGAGATTGCTCTATTATACTGTGTTGTGGGTAGCTCGCACATAACTTCTTAAACTGTTCCCAATAACCGTAAAGAGTCTCTGCTTCTTTTTGCCTTATTCCCACGATCTCTCTTCTTAGTTCAGCTGCTTTAGATGCTGGAAAAAACCTGTTGAGAAATAAACGTGATAAATCAGCCCAAGTAGTAATAGATCTAGGGGGCAAATAAAATAACCATTCCCTAGCTGAATCTGCTAGGGAAAAAGGGAAAGCGCGCAATTTAATTTGATCCTCAGTTACGCCTTAAGGTTTCATACTCAGACAAACCATATGAAACTCCTTCAAATGTTTATGGGGGTTTTCATTTTGTAACCCTCGGAAAGTTGGCAGCAACTGAATTAACCCTGATTTCAGTTCAAAATCGGTATCCATAGTAGGATATGTGATGCATAGTGGCGGTTGTTCTGTCGAAGCTTCGGCTAGTTTCCAAATTGTTTGAGCCATTGGTTGACGTGTCAAATTCGGGTTTTCATTAACCCTAGTTTGAAGCACCTCTTCAGATGAATCGACTTCTTCTACTTTACTTTCAAATGTTTGAGTAGGGTTTTCGTTAACCCTAGACTCTGCTTCGTCATCGATTCTGATTTCTGGCGGTGGATTGCTTTAAGTCCCAACCACTGCTGACTGTTTTTTCCTTAGCTTTGTTTCTTTGTGATTAGCTTTTGCAGTCTTTTCAATATCCGAGTCAAATGCAAGAGTGCCTGGAGCAGATCTGGTCATAGAAAATAAAAACAAGATTAGTACGTTACCGATCCCCGGCAACGGCGCCAAAATTTGATGCATCGTTGAAAGCACCAAAAATATCCTATTCCCTACGAAATAATGAAAAAGAACAGTAAAAGGGAAGCAGGGTCGAATCCTCAGGGACCGGATTATACGAATGCTTGTTTCTCGAAATCCTGGGCAGAATCGTGCCCAAGAAAATCCGCGTTCCTGAAAAAAATAAAAATAATAGAATTAGAAGTTTTGATCTAGAAACGAAAATAAAAATAGAATTGAGAAGTTGAATTGGAATTGCGAAAATTAAAAATATGAAATAGAGTTGAGATAAAGAAATTCTTATGGGGAGATTCCAGCCTCTGGTTACCTCGATCGGCCTTGGGTTCAATCCTTGGCTTTTAGATGGTCCTTCTCTAATCGAATAAGCCAGTTATAGTGGAAGAGGACGCCTACAACCACCAGCTCCAAGGATTTAGATTTCGATTTAGTGGAACCTGACTCTAGCCAACAATCGCTCTTGTGGGATCATCTTATGCTAGATTAACTTTTCTCAATAGCGAATCCTACGCCATTTTGTCTCTTGGGCTCGCCAACCTCTGACACAGTAAGCTAAAGAACCGACTGTGCAACCTTCTCAAAATATATAAAGCGGCCGCCTTTGCATACGTTAAAAAGTTTACTTCTTAAGGGACATGGACGGAAGCGTCAGCCCCGTAGTGCGGAAAAACGATGAATACCCTGTTTGAGAAGGCTAAGTGCGAATTCTAAACCTCAAGAACCCTTTTTGGGGATTTTCGACAACCTTTGGCTAGATGGGTTTAGTGGCTCATGGTTGTGATGGAAAAGAAAATAAATATATGATAAGAATGGAGATTTTATTAAAAAGAAATATGGAAAGAACAAAAGACTTTTGGGAAGAGAGTTTACAGAAAAAGATGAAGCCCCCTTTTTTAGTCATCTCACCCCCTATTTATAGTGCTAAGATAGATAGACTAGTCCTACTTAAATTCCTAAAGATAATTACAAATCAAAGATAAATAAAGATAAACAAAATAAATCCTAAATTAAATAATCCTTAAATAATTATCTTAATATTAATTATCCTAATATAATCAAAATAGAGTCTAATAGAATAAAAACTCTTCTTTTTGCATTTCAACCCTTGTGTCCTCCATGCTTGCACTTTTGGTACCAACTTTTCCCTGTGTCGCACATTGGCCCATATTATCTCTAAATTCATGCTTTTGGCCCTTAATTTCGCTTTTGCCTCCAATTTAGTTCCTATAAGGTAAAATAGCATAAATAGCTCAAATTAGCAGGATCATACTCTGAATAAATACACAATTAATACATAAAAATACGTTATTCTAGAGTATTATCATCTCATGAATGTAAGAAATTGCATGATTTGAGATGCTAAGTAGGAGATGTGTGTATGTGATAAATGATAGTCTGTAAATGATATGTCGATGCCTTGTGTGTGGTTGAATTGGTTGTATAAATATACTTGGATTGGTGCTATGTTTTGTTGTGTAGGTTGGGTATGGAAGAGTGGCAAAAAGGCTTGGTAAATAGCCTTATATTTGTCCATACGGGCAGACACATGGGCGTCTGTCTAGGCCTTGCGCGACATACGGTTTGCCCCACGGGCATGTGTTTCTGCTGTGTGTCCCTTGCACCCTAATTGTTGCAAAATAGAATGCTTAGTAATGAGCATATAGGTAGAGACACGGGCGTGTGCCTCAGCCGTGTGGATGGCATGGCCTCGAACACAGGCGTATGCCCTGGCCGTGTGAAGTCTGCACTTATTTTATGTAAAATTATAAAATTCAATCGATCACACGGCTTAAGCATACGGGCATGTGACTTGGCCGTGTGACCTCAAATTGATGATGACGTCATAAACAAAATACTCTCTAATTTGAACACGGCCTGAAGCACGGGTGTTTCATAGGGTCACACAGGTGTGTCTCGAGCCCACACGGGCATGTGACCCCTTTTTTATGAAAAATTTTCTAAGTTTTCCAAAAGTTCCCAAAGTTCTCAGTTTAGTCTCGAACCACTGTCGATGCAAGTTTTGGGCCTCGTAGGCTCGTAATAGGGACGATATGAATGTCTTTGAAAAGTTTTAAATTTGAGTGGAAATTTATGTCTCGGTTTTGAATGTTTACTTGTAAATAATTCCGGTAATGCCTCGTACCCTATTCCAGCATCGGATACGGGTAATGGGTGTTAGATTTCATGTGTTTTTGATCCAATTAATGTCATTTTGATTTGGTATTTTGGTTAGTTTTTGAGTTTCTTAAGGTCCAAGCAATTTGAAATGGTAAACTTGTGATTTAAGTTTCATTTTGAAGCCACGCGGCCTAAGACACAGGCGTGTGTAGCACATGGCTATGCGACACGGTCGTGTGTCCCCTGTAGGTTCAAGGCATGCAAGCAGGCTGGCACACGGCCTAAGACACAAGCGTGTGTCTTAGCCGTGTGAGTCACAAGGCCGTGTGACCCCTGTAGTCCAAATTTTTCCTAAAATTTCCAAATGTTTATGATTTAGTCCCGGATTATTTCTAAAGTATTTTTAGGGCCTTGAGGGCTCGATTAAGGGACATTATGGATGTATTTGAATGAAATTTGATTATGTTTGTATTAATGTATGTTTTCAATAGTCTAATATTTTGTTTGTTTGGTAACACTCCGTAATCTTGTTCTAGTGACGGATAGAGGTTAAGGGTGTTACACGGTTTACAAAAACGGAGTCTGGAACTGCATTTTTGACACCCCTAACTATCGAGTCATTACACTGCAGTTTGCTTAACAACTTTAGACATGTTCTCACCCAAATCATGCTTGTACAACATGCCAAGCGATCTGTAATTGACATGCCCTAGTCTCTTGTGCCAGAAGTCAGTTGCATTAGTTGAACTAGAGTAAGTTTTAAAGGTAACTAAGTTCCAGTTTAAAACAAAGCTCCTATCATTCATTTTAACTGACATAAGCTCATGGCCAATTAAATCAGATATAACACAGTTATTCTTTTCAAAAACAACAGAATAAATCTTCTCAACAAGCTGACCAACACTGAGCAAGTTCTGTCTATATCAAATACAAAATGAACATCAATAATAACTTTTTTACCTGCAGTAGTGCTAACCTGAACATCTCCCTTTCCCTTGGTTTCAATGATTTGGCCATTTCCAACTCTAATTCTTGAACTGAAAGATTTTTCAATCTCTTTGAATGTGCTTTCATCTAAAATCATATGGTTTGTACAACCATTTTCAATCAACCAATTTTCCTTATCTTAGTTGTTGATTGCGAAGCATGAAGTAGTGAATGCAAGCTTCTCCTGAGATTGATTTTCATCAACAGCTTAAGCCTGATTAGACTGCTACTGTTGTTGCACTTTTTTTTTACAAATTCTAAAATAATGGACAAATTGCTTATAATTTTTACATTGCACACCAGGTCTGGTCCAGCAAACTTTTTTGAATGACCCGTTTTCTCGCAATTTGAGCATGGTGGATACTTTTTTTTTCTCACCATCTCATTTTGTTTTTTTTTTGTTTGATTCCATTTCTTCTTGCCTTTTTGCTTGAAGAACATGGACTTTCTTTGTTCCTTGCTTGGTAAGCGCATTCTGCGTGTCCCTATTCTCTGCTTGCTCTTCTTTGCTTCTAAGCATATAGAGCATTTATGAACTATAACAAAGAGATTGTTGTCAAGTCTCTCGAGTCATCCAAGGATGAGATCTTGGACTTATACTTATCTGGCAATGTTGTGATGACTTTTTCAATAACCCTTCGATCACTAAACTGATAGCCACACAGCCTTATGTTGTTGACAATGGACATGATCATGTCTGCATATTACTTGATCATTTCAGTCGCCTTCATCTTCAAGTTTTCAAAGTCTCTCCTTAAATTCAAAAGTTGTTGCTGCCTTGTCTTCTCAGTCCCCTGAAACTCTTCTTTCAACTTATCCTAAGCCTGTTTGGGAGTTTCACAAGCCATGATTCTTGTGAAAATAACATCAAATACACCATTTTGAAGGCAAGACAAAGCCTTATACATCTTAGCAGCCTCATCATCATGCTGTCTAATTTGAGCTATAGTTGGATTAGCTCGCAAAGGTGGTGGTTCTCTGTCTGAATCAACAACTTCCCAGAAATCATACGCCTGAAGATACGTTTTCATCTTCCCTACCCAAATATGGTAGTTTTCTCCAACAAAGATAGGAGGTGGAGGTGGTGTAAAACTTTCGTACGACATTGTAATATAAACAAGATACAATCCATACTCTTTTCAACAAGAAAAAACACACACAAGGATCTCAAAGATTTAGGCTTTTGATACCAATTATTGGTATTTTGAGAAGTTGAGAGAATAAAAACAAGAAAAATACTTAGCAGATTTTGAACTGCTATCGAATTCTCATCTTTTTCATTCCATATAAATTATAATATATAGGTGTAGTGGTTACAAATAATCAACAAATCCCACTAAGACACCTTGAAAAAGAAAAATTAAAACTTACATGCAAACTGATTAGGTAAATCAATACCTAAAAACATCAAATCAATACTAACTCTGCTTCTTTGACAAGTAAACTCAAATAAGCTTGCTAATTACAAAACATCAGTTTGAGCATATGTGAACCCTTCTTGCACTTCATCTAGGAGTTCACTAAAAACCTTAACGGCTCACACTTTGACGTGCTTGTAACTTGAGTTGAGCTTGCAGGTTTGATGAGCTTGCGTCTGTGGGTGAGCTCGTAGCTTTACAGGTTGAGTTTGCCACTGCATGAATAGCCACTTCACAACAGTTGTGTTAAAGAGGGAATTTTTTTCTCATTAATTTCTTAAAGGTTTACATGATCCATATTTTTGAGTGAGATAATGTCTACAAATAGCATGAGAAGATTTAAGTTCACCTTAATGCACTTCGAGTTAGTGTTATTAAGGTGTGCATCTAGGCATATCTAGGTTTTGCGCTTTACTGCTAGACAACGAAAGCACCTCAGACCATTTTGGGTGAGGCGCATTCGATAAGGTGCACATCAAGTGCGCCTAAGTGCATTTTGTTGGACGGTAGATGCAAAAAATGCATCTGATTGAATTTCTTGTCGATTTCTTTGATGTTTATTTTTTTAGTAGAAAAACACATAAATTTGAACTATTTATTTCTCAATTGAGTTTGAGTTTTCAAAAACATGCATGGGACTATAGAGAAATCATGCATATTCATCAACAAAAGAAAAAGAAATTCTGCATGTTTGCTGGATAGACTGAATCGCTCTTTAGAGTTTATTGTCAGATTTATTAACCTTAAGCTTATTTTATTTATATGCATACACACACATGTATATTGCACTTTACTTCATTCAAGTGAATGCTTCCTTTGCGCCTTGTGCTGATGGCAATATAAGGGTTCTGGCATCTATAGTGCCCTTTGTGCCTTTGAGAACACTGTTATAGATCTTTTCTTGAGATATCGAGACTCTTGGTTATAATTAAATCAAGATTTTAACAAATGTGCTGGTTATGAATTTAAATCAGTGGTTGTATCTGAATCTGGAGGCAATTGTATCTATATACGAGGATGGCTCTGACCTCTACTTAAATCCAATTCATTGAGGAAAACAATGACGACTACACTGAAACCTATAATCAGTGGAAGAATTTAGTCTAGGAAAATATGAAAGTGTCTCGCCTTCGTTACATTATGTTGTGATTTGTCATTTTTCAATGTCAAGAAAGCGTACTTAGGAATTAAGAGCCTTGACAGGGTGGTATGTTTCAATTCTCTTTCCCACATGGATAGTTTTCTTTTCTTTCATATTACCTTAGATTGCAGTCCTTTTGGTGGGCGTAGATTACCTTAGAGTAACATGAAATTTGTTAGATACGAAGAAACTTTATGGAACTTATTTGTTGTATTTTTACCATATGTGTTAATCTTAGTGGCTGGGATGTGCTCCCTTTCTATAATCGTGTTGGGGAGTATTCGTATGCCTCTGTTGCACTTGCTATGTGTAAAGAACTAGGTATGAAATAGATTTTAAAGAAGAAAAAACTAATAAGAAAGAAGCTCACTGACTTCTTGAAAAATAATTCTGTTTGGCTTAATATTTTCAACTCTGATTTTCACTTCTTAATGAGTGTTTATATACAAGTTTGGATAACAGTTCTTGTGAGTAACTTCTTAACAAATTGCTGATTTCTTATAACAAACTAACTACCTAGTATATGAACCTTAACATTCACCCAGCTTTTCTGTGGGCAAGACCCGAAGAAGATTTCAAAAACGCGCAAAATACGTTACTGAAAGTGGTTTGGTAAAAATATCAGCTACTTGATCATAAGATGGAACCTCTCCTACTATGACAGATCCATCTGCCACATTCTCTCGAACAAAAAACAGATCCAGCTCAATGTGTTTGAACATAGAATGTAAAATAAGATTAGCTGTAATAACTACTGCACCAGAGCTATCACACCAACTCTTAGAAGTATCATCTGACTTGACTTGTAGTTCTTGAAGTAATGAAAGGAGCCAGGTAACTTCACTAGTAGCTACCGCAAGGCTCTGGTATTCTGCCTCAGCCGTAGACTGAGCAACCACTTGTTGCTTTTTCGAACCCCAAGAAACAGAAGTGGATCCAAAATAGACACAGAATCTAGAAGTTGATCTACGATCATCAAAATCAAGCCTCCAATTGGCGTCAGAATAGGCATTCAATGATAAACGGGCAGACGGCCGAAAGATAACACCAAAATCAATGGTACCATATAGATATCGCAAAATGTGCTTCAAGGTAGCCATCTGAACATTAGTAAGGCTATGCATGAATTGACATATTCAGTTTACAGCATATGCAATGTCAGGACGAGTAAACATCGCGTACTGAAGTGCACCTGCAAGGCTTCTATACTCGGTTGGATTTGACAAATTGTCACCATTGTTTTTGGATACTTTAGACGAGCTTACCATCGGTGTGTGAACACCATTTGCATTCGTCATCAAAGCGTGGTTAAGAATATCCCTGATGTATTTTGTCTGGCATAAATGGAGGCACCCTGATGATGTCTGACTAACTTCAATCCCAAGAAAATAGTGTAAATCACCCATATCCTTGAGCGAAAATTCATCGCTTAGTAATCGAACAAACTGATTAATTTCGGTAGCCAGATTCCCAGTAATAATAATGTTATCAACAAACACCAAAACATATAGAGTAGAGTCAGCCTAGATTCAAACAAACAAGGACGCATCAGAATTGGAAACGACGAATCCAATAGACACAAGAGACTACTTCAGTTTTTCAAACCAGGCACGGGGTGCTTGACGAAGACCATATAATGCTTTCTTCAGGCGACACACAAGTTGTTTGCCGGACAAATCAAACTGAACATAACCTAGAGGTTATTGCATAAACACTTCAGTAACCAAGTCCTCATTTAAAAAGGCATTATTCACATCGACTTGTCGGAGAGACCACCCTCTAGACACGGCAATGGATAAAATAACATGAATAGTAGCAGGCTTGACAACTGGACCAAATGTTTCTTTAAAGTCACAACCAGGTACCTGAGAATAGTCTTTGGCTACCAATCTGGCTTTTCGTTAGGCAATAATACCGTCAGGATTCCTCTTAATCTTGAACAACCACTTGCACCTGATGATCTTGCGACCTGACGGAAGAGGAACAAGTTTCCAGGTAGAGTTTCGAATAAGAGCATCATACTCGGCCTGAGCAGCAGCACTCCACTCAGTAGAAGATAGCGCCTCCTCTATTGTGGACGGCTCTTTAGTTTCAACATTCATAGCTTTGGGCTTGATAATTCCAGCCTTAGCTCGAGTCACCATCAGATGAGTATTAACACCTCCCGTGAGTCTAGATGAACCAGGAGCAGTGCTATCATCAGGTGGAGGAGCAATGACCAGTTGTCTGTCAACACTCCCTGTAGATTGGTTCAAACCAGTAGTACCATCAATATCCAGTTCAGGTATGTCCGTAGAGGGAATCAGAACCGAGTCAGATGAAGATGATACATTTCCAACAGACAATGAGCTAGAAAATTTTAATGACTCTGTTAAGGGTTCCACTAGGTAGGTGGAGATAGTTCGAATGAGGGGAATAGTTGTCGAAACAATTACCCCAGATTCAAAAGCCGGGCTGTCGAAGTTACTTGTAGAGTTTGACAAAAAAAATTTATTTTCATAAAAAACAACATGTTTCGACACAACAACTTTACCACTCGGAAGAAGACACTAATATCCTTTGTATTGAGTATTATAACCCAAAAATATGGAAGGTTGTGATTTGAACCCCAGCTTATGATTGTATAAGGACGTAAGTAAGGATAACAGCAACATCCAAAAACTCGTAAATGATCATAGGTGGGATCATTACCATACAGAGCCAAAAAATGAGTCTTCCCTTGTAGAACAACAATGGGAAGGCGATTGATAAGATGCACCGCACAACAAAACGCGTAGCCCCAATATTCCATGGACAAATTTGCTTGAGCCAATAGAGTGATGCCCATTTCCACAATGTGTCGATGCTTACGTTAAACAATTTCGTTTTGTTCAGAGGTATAGGGACATGTTAAACGATGAATAATTCCTTAAGATGCCAGAACAGACGTAAAAGCCCGATATTCTCCACCCCAATCACTCTGAAGTTGTTTGATGGATTGGCAAAACTGTGTCTTAATTAGTTGCTGAAAGCGAACAAAACATTCTAAATGAGACTTTTGACTTAGAAGATAGATTCACGTGAACCCAGTGCATGTATCAATAAATGACACGTAATACCATTTATTTCCACTGGCTACTGCCCCGGGACCCCACAAATCAGATACAATCAATTCAAATGGTTGATATTCAGTAGTAGACACGAAAAAAGGCAATTTATGTAACCTTCCTTTTTGACAAGCAGTACAGATACCACCAGCACAACCTTTAGTAAAATTGACATTACATTTTTCTAAGACATTTTTAACAATAGAAAACAGAAGGGTGTCCAAGACGATTATGCCATAGATCAAACACAGCATAGTCTTCAACCTTATCTTGAATCTTCGCATGAACAGTGACGGAGCTGCAGTAGGCACTGGAAAGTGATATAACCGGTCATGTATGTGGCCCTTCTGCAGGATCACCCCCATCTTTATGTTCTTTATAACACAATATATAGGATGAAACTCAAAAAATACTCCATTATCATTATCAAATATGTGAAACCGATAGAAGATTCTTTCGTATACTTGGCACACACAACACATTCAATAAGCGAAGTAATCTAAACGGAGTGGGTAAAAAACCATTACCGGTTGACGAAATTGAGGCAGGGTTTCCATTACCCATTAAAAGAGAAGACATAATTGAGTACGATATGGTGTCACAAAGCGCCATCGGGTCCCGAAAAACATGATGACTCGCACCCGAATAGGATACCATGATGTTGTACCGACAGGCATGGGAATATAAGAATCGTTACCACCATCATTAGAGCCGACTTGAGCAGTGTGAATGTGGGACCCAGGCGTGTCGAAAAAATTAGACGCATGTAAATCATCGAGGAGAGGAAGCCCAATGTATGGATTGGAGCCGAAATACACCCGAGCTCATGGTTTCGTGTGCCAAGGAACCGAGGTGCCATTCACAATTACATCAACTGGCCTTTTATCACACAGTTTGGGCTCATAAAATACTCCATTTTACTGCCTAAATTCACGTCTAGCATGGTTGCAATGAGGCCCAAAAGGAGATGGTATATTCGGCCTGGGCATAGTGCTTACAAAAGCATGTGGCCCACGTGCCGATTGTTGATAACCACAACCAGCCAACTCATTATTTTGACCAACATAATTTTGACCAAAATTAAATTTATTTTGACCAACAGAAAGGTAATTTTGACCACTATCGTTTGGATGATAACTCATCCTTGGGGATTTGAAACCCCATTCGTCTCCTTCTTCCTTTCTAGAGAAACGTCCGCCGTCGCCCACATGCACCGGCCCACATGAGTCGATCAGACCACCTTGGTTCACCATTGAAGGTGGGTCAGACTCACAATGATAACATAGTAACATCGTTGGGCGAGGTGTCCAAAACGGCTGTAGATTTGACATTGCACCCTTGCCCGAAATGATTTCCCACGACCACGAAACGATTAACGCCCGCCACGGAACGAACCCTCCCCCACCGGAGGTGGCGCGGGCTCAACAAGATTTGCATGAAGAGGGAGTTCTTCGACCGCACGGCTCTACCTACTCTCGCACTCCACAAGAGCATTAACGAGACGGTTGAAAGAAATGAGACCGGGTGACAAGGAGGCCGAGGAGACGACGGCCTCAAACTTCGGTGGTAGGCCAGCAAGCATTTTTTCAATCTTCTCTTCGTTTGAAATCTGAGAACCTGAAGTTTCCAGTAGAGCACAAAGATTTTTAATGCGAGCAATGTAAGTCTTAACATTCATCTTACCTTTCTTCAACGAATGGAGTTCATGTCGTAGACGCGACTGTTTGGCACCCGTGTCGGCCGTAAAAAGATCGGTTGCTGTGATCCACACATCACATGCCGACTTAGCATCGGTGAATGATAGCAATAGAGGTGCACTTATGGTGGAAAGTAGCCAGGAAGTTAGAAATCTATATTGCTATTTGAAGACTTGAGCCAATGGATTTGGAACCAACGAACCATCTGCATTCGTGACAAAACGAGCTGGTGGAGGTAATGTTCCATCAAGTAGTCCAAGAAGGTCATAACCGTCGAGTATGAGTTTCAATTGTTGTTGCCATTGCATGTAGGAGTCGTCCGTGAGCTTGACAACCTCGTGTCATGGGAAAGATGTCACCGCACGATCACCATTGAACGGTGCAAAACTCGACTCAACCGAGGCGGAATCGACAGAATTTTTGGTGGCCATAGATCCAAGATCAACCGGCGACTGATACCATGTAAAGAACTAAGTATGAAACAGATTTTAAAGAAGAAGAAACTAATAAGAAAGAAGCTCACTAATTTCTTGAAAAATAATTCTATTTGGCTTAATATTTTCAACTCTAATTTCACTTCTTAATGAGTATTTATATACAAGTTTGGATAACAGTTCTTGTGAGTAACTGCTTAACAAATTGTTGATTTCTTATAACAGACTAACTGCCTAGTATATTGTTGTATCATCTCAAATGGTGTGGATAGTATGAAAGCTCTGCAAGTAAGCATGATCTGGTGGAGTGAATTCATGACGTGGATAAAAAATAATGTTAGAACTGGTGAACCTTTGTCTGTGTCAATAGTTGGCACTTAAGGGTGCTTAGATTGAGGAAGTTCTTGATGTTGAATTCTGACAAGGATAGCTTGCAATAAAATGGCATAAAGTAAGAGAGCGTACATGGTGGCCAAGGCTATTTGCCTTGATGAAAGTACACTCTCACAGATGCATGGGTGCACAAATACATACAGCTAACCCTCGTGCCAGTGAGCTCGTGTTCTTTTCTAATAAATTTAATTTTAATGCTTCAGCCGAGTGATTATATCTAAACTGCCTGAGGAGCAGAGTTAGGCTCTGTACTTGTATGAAACAGTAACTTTCTCAATTTGGTCTGTTCTAGGTATGATAACTGAAGTTCGAAAACCTTGTTCCCTCTCCATAACCTAGAAAATCACTGATGAGCCATGGCTAATGTCATCTTCACATTTAGCAGATCTTCATAGAACAGTAATCTCTAAAGTTGTGGGTTCTAGGGATACAAGTGTCGCATACTAATTGACTAAAAGGTTCTTCCAATGCTTTACATGTATATTTAATGAATACGTGAATATATTAGCATATATTAGTGCATTATATACACCCTAAGGTTTAAGAAACAAATGTCTTCCTTTGTGCTAACTAATGCCATGACTTTGTACTTCATTTCTACAATTTTGCCATGTTTCAGATGTTATCTGATACTGGCTTCAGTCATTACAGGGCATACTGTTTCAGCCTGATCCTTGAGCTCCCTGACATTAGCATGCCTTCGCTTAGGGCTATCATCTACAAAGTAAGCAATGGCTTCTCATTCTTTTTAGTTTGTCTGACTGGAGATCATTAGGACTCATCTATACTGGAATTGGCGGTCCCTTATCTGGAAGTGAGATATAAATGTTATATTTTTCTTTTTGTTATCACAAATTTCTATTATATTCATACTTGCTTGATGTAGCAGTTTATAGGAATGTGATTTATGCACTGGTATGCTGAAACCTCAGTTTGTTTGCCTTGATGCAACCTATGTGTGCCCATTTAATGTGGAATGTACCCTTCCATTAGTTTTCTCCCCTCCTTTTATTTTGTTCTTGCTGTTTGTGTGGAAACTACCCTGGGCTTTAGAACCATATATGGCATCAAATTGCTTATATCATGTTCATGTATGCAGCGTGATTTGTGTTTATACTTGAGTTCAATATAGAAGAAGAATCGAGTCTGTTTCGCTGCTATACTGAAATGAAAGTTTATAAATGGATGGTATGGTTAAGTAAGGTAAGGGGAATTTTCTAGATTTGGCTGAGATTTTGTAACTGGGTCTATGAACCCTGTTTTGCTACCCATAGACTTGAACTATAGGGGTTTAGTTTACTAGTCAAAGTCCCTCAACTGCATTGCAGTGACTGTTAATATCTTTAATGTATAGTAAAGATGCCTTGAGTACTAATGGTTGAATACTCTTATAGTCCCGTTTAAAGTTAAGGATGTGTTAACCTCTTGCAAAATAATTGCTATAAAGGTACATGTTAAAAAAAAAGTATTATTAGTATTTGTAATCACATCATAGTTTCTTGATTGGCTGCCGCTGGTTTTGCATGCATGCTGAATTTTCTTAATGTCCAGGAAGAAAATGGTGGGAACACAGACATGGGAAAGTGACAGGCATAGAGATGGACTATAATACTTTTGAAAAGCAAAAGACATTTCAGAAGATAATCCCTGTGCCCTACCATCTTTACATGATAATCTCTTTTGCTTAGTAACTTCTTATTATATATTAATCAATGGTGTCCACTACTTTCTATAAAGCAAAGGTTTTTCTTTTTCTTTTTAGGTACAGAAAGAAGGCGCAGCTTGGAAATAGAGAAGGGGTTGCAGATACCGGAACATTGTTGAGTGTTGCCTTTCAAGGGTTATAGCATGAATCAATTAAACTAAGCCCTTCATGCATAAAGCAAAGCTTTTGCCTCTTTGCCATGGGATTTTGCTAGTGTGTGCAAATTAAGGGGGTGGGATTGAAAGTGAAAAAGGGTTGATGATGATGAAGCATCACCATCCAAAACTGAAGAGGGGGAAAAGAAAAAGCATATTTCAAGATACAAGGCTGGGTATTTTTCTCATTGATGTGGTGAAAACTTTTTATGTGCTATCATTGTAGAATCATCAAATACGTACGTAAGATATGTTTTCTATTCTTGGGTGTGTGTGTGTGGACCCTTGACCACTTTCTGATTTATTTATTTATTTATGGTGGTGAAAGGAACCTTTCATCTAATCACTTAGGCAGCAGGCAGCTGGAACTGTTGTGATTTGTTTTTGATTATGAAAGTGATTTCATCGAAGAAAAAAAAAGGAGTAGTTGCCTTCATCTCACAATCTACCATTCTCCTTTCTCTTCAGTTAATTTTGTCATAATGGGTGGTAATTTGGAGTAGTTGTTGTGGGGTGAGTTCTCATATTCTCCCTTTCTGCCAATTCTGGATTTAAATGTATACCCTATCTTTTAACTTCCATTGATGAATTTCTTTTAAGAGTTAAGAGACAATGCATGGTTTCACCCTTCCATTAAACTAAGCAGGAAAAATAACATTCATATCAAGTAAACTAATATTTTATCAGTTGTTTCACCCTTAGATTTCTCTCACCTAAGTTCTATCGTATCAAAACAAGCCCTATTCTAATCCATTACATATCATATATTTCGTTTGAAAAAGATGAATGGAATGGAATGTCATATATGAACTAAAATTCCCCCCTTTTGTTTTCAGTAAAAATCATATATTTTTGCTAAAAAGACTTCTTCAATCAAATTGGAAAACAATTTCAATGTTTTCCATCAACCGTATATGATTTTGATTGATATAATAATAAATTTAGCCTTTAAAGTTTACACATTTTGTTAATTTGGTCCCAATTTAACAAATTTATCCCGCAACATTTGTGCAGATGTGCAAATGTTGAGGCTGAATTTATTTTAAAATTAAAGCCAAAATGATAAAATATATTAACATTGAAGACTAAATTTATTATTATATCAATAAAAAATGTGTACAATTGATAGAAAACATTGGCATCGTGATTAATTATCCTTAGTTGCTCATTTTTGAAATTAACAGGGATTAAAATGCTCCAACTCTTTTGAGAGGGACTAATTTGCTCAATTTCCAAATTAGAAGTTTTTACCATTAAAAAGGAAAAGGTACGTAAAAAGCCCATTGTTACGGACCTTATGTTGTTGAATGTAAGTGGGAGTTTTGTTTTAAAGGACCAAAATGTAAGAATTATTATGAATGGAGTTCACAACTAAAATAGTAAGGCTTTTTTTGTTCCTTGGATTTCAGAATTTCAGTCTAGTTCTTTGTCATGTTGCACAAACGCATGAGCAATACTTTTCAAGCTACCATGTATGTACACGGTGATATTAGCCTTTCAAAGACATAAAAAAAGGTGTTGAAAACCTAAATATATAGCTCCAACTAGTGTAAACTGATTGTATAGTTTTTCAACATTTCACATCACAATTGAAATAATTAAAAATTGATAAGATTTTAAACAAAACCTGATAAGCTTGTAAGACGTGAATGGAATATTTTTAAAACCCTGCGTACTGATTTAATTGCAATCAACGATGAGACAAGTGAAGAGCTGCATTTGCGGCGTGCTTTTTCTCCATTTTCTCAATCCTTCTTGCGTGAGATTAATTATATTATCATGTTTACTTTACGTGCATGGCGCCTTTAAACTGGATTTCTTTATACATACGTCTCTCAGATGAAAACAAAAGTGTAGTCTAATCGCACCTAAGCTACACTTGAATTTGTACCAAGTTATTCCAAGAATCTGATATGCTTGACTGGGGGGCCTTCAACTCACAACCCTCTTGTTTGTTTCTTCGACATGAATCACATGATATCTACTTCCAAATTTCTTCTATTCACTTTCAATAATTAAACTTCATAATTGAGCTTTCAAACTTGCTGCAACCCTTTGTGCAGAAGGCTGCATTTTTACTTTAGAAGAAAAAAGCTGCCAAAGATGGGCAACCTTTACTCATTAAAAAATTTGGAAAGTGTTATACACACACAATTACATACATATGTGGTCTTACAACTTTTTCATATAACAAAAATATTGAATTTGCAAGAGAGAAATCAAAACTTATCCAAAGTTAAAGTCGTCTTGTCATACTGCTTTTCCTTTCTGCTCCAAAAATATTGAATTTGCATGAGAGAAATCGCATGGAGATGATGCACTTGACCCACGCACCCAGAAATTAAAGGAAAGAAACGAACAAAAGCACCTTTGGGAGGTTAGAAAAGAAATGATTATTTGACTGCCATCCTCCAAGTTTGAAGGCATTATTATTATTAATAGCAATATTGGGATTTGGAAGCATAATAATGTAATTAAAGGGTTGAGATGATGGCACATCAGTTTAAAACAAAAAGTCTTAAAAGATAAGAAGAGGAATAGAATCATGCCTACCTAGCTACCCTGTATTTATTCTACAAATTACAACTGTTTGGGAGTAGCCGAAAGTAGTGTGCTAATCTACCATAGCCATCCACAAACATGCATTCACTACATTATATTGCGTAATGTACGTCCCAGATTCTATACCATCTTCAAAGTTATTATACTTAGCTTACCTTGAGAGTTACAATAATATATCCCTAAATATAGACTTATTATATACATGTGGGTTTGATATGATATTTCTTCCTACTTAATGTGGCATCATGAGGACCTTGTACTAGAAGTTAAATTGTATTTTTCCTCTCTACTCAAAAAATAAGCAAAATAGTCCTGGTACATTAGATCAAAGAGTAAATTTGACATTCTATTAAAATTTTTATCTATTTTTACTGTTAAAAACTAATTCTTATACGTCAGCATGAGGTACACGTGATATGCCACATGTCTGTATCTTATTATTCCATCAATCACATTAGTTTTTAACAATACAAAGGAATGAAATGTTTAATTAAAAGGACTAATTTACTCTTTAATAAAATAAGAGATTAATGTAACCTTGTTTAAGTAGGATACTTTTACCACGTGGAACATGCTATTCTATATCGTACCTGTATGTAGGCATAGCTAAGTGGATTTTTGCTCCTCTGCAAGCATAAACCCAAAATGATGTTTTAGCTTAAAAATATAAGAAAGCCAATGTTTGAAATCAAGTTTGCTCATTAATTCCACCACAGCTTCTTTTAAGTTGATCAGAAGGCTGAGCTTGGAACCTGCAGTGGGTGATGGTCCCAACTCTCAGGCCTCAGCTCAATTGGGTTTAAAATGGGGAGAGAAGATATATCATCTATATGTTTGGTAGGGTTTACTCATCTGACAGACCTTGATGTCACCCATTACTAACTTCATGCGAGGTGACCCTACAATGTAAAATAGTTAAGGTAATCAAATAAAAAACATTTTTTTTTACTATAAGATTTTGGAAAAGCAAAAGCATATGGCACCTGAAAAAGGAAGAAAGAAAAAAGAAGAAGAAACGTGACGAGACAATTAATAGAGTTGGAAAAAGGATGAAAGGAGTGAAGTCATTTCACCAACTAAAACAATAAACTTAATTTTTCTTGAATTTTAAGATATTCTTTTATACAAATGAGATTGTAATTTAAAATTCGATACTCAATGAACAATGACTTTATATTGATGACCATATATTAAGTGGGAAAGGAATATAAGAACACATTGTTATTATGTGCTTTACAAAGTGATTCCTTAATTCTACATAGATTGGAAGAATAGGAATTGGATTTTCTATTCACTGGTTGGAAGCAAAAGGAGAAAAAAAAAAAGCATCAAATTGCTAAAGTGGTGATTAGTGAAGAAAAAAAAGAAGCTTGCTGCCTATTTTTCTTTTTCTTTTTTAGCTTCCATAACTCTGATTTATAGAGTTAAATCCATCATATATTTCTGTATATATTTTTCATTAAATCTGTCCCTTTAAAAAGAAGCACTCTAAAACTATCACAAGTTTTAAAACTGAGGAGAAAATGTTACTAAAATTCCCAATAATTCATACTGATAGCTAAACTACAACGAGGCAAAAAGAAAATTAAAACATCAAGACAAAACAAATGGTAGAAAGAGGGGTTGAGAGCTTACCTCAATTAGTTGACATATTTGGTGAGAATAGTATGCTCTTGGATTTGCTGCAAACAAGCAATATTGCTCACCTAACACAAGAAAAAAAGATGCATTAGAGGCTGTCTTATCTTTAAAAGATGTTAGAAATTATTCATGATTTATTGCCACTTAAACAGCAACTAATATAAAGGCTTTTTCAAGGTCCATCCATTGACTTTTGCCCTCCTTGCATTCCATGCATGCACATGATATTTTTATTTAATTACATTCTAATAATTAAATTTAAATGTAATATAAATGTTATTGGATCATTTTAGTTACAATTACATTCAATATTCCTTTTTTTATAATATTACTCTATGATTTTTCAATCACATCAACACATTGTTTAACTTTGATCATTGGGGAGACTTAATAATTGCTTCCTTATGCTATTGCCAAATGATTCAAATCTCGTATTTAATTAAATATTTGATAAGTTAAAATATATTTAAAATTATCTTTAGTCTATAAAATTTTCATCTTATTTAATTTGGATTAATAAAATATTTTATAATTATTGCCAATAACATAAAGAAGCAATCATTAAATTCTTTATTTGGCATCCAATAATCAAAATTTAAACTTTATTCATGTACTCTCTTCCCTAATTTGTAATTTATGTACATTTTTTTTTTCACGAAGTTACTAATTTAAGATTACTAACCACAATAGTAGAAAATTACAACTCTTATCATCTTAATTTAATCAAATTGGATTTAAATGAATAATTTTAAAAAACATTTCTTTTCTCTTTCCAAAAATCATTGAAATTATAAAAACAACTTCAGATTAAGGGTCTCTTTAAATGGACGATATGTTTTCTTGCGGTTAATATAAAAATAATGGTGACGATGAGATTAGACACTATAGTGTGAGATAAAAAAAAAACTAAATAAATCATACTAAAGATAAATATGTATCTAAAATGAGTGTAAAAAACCTTAAGAAGAGCTTCAATATTTTTCAAACACCACCACTTCAATATTTGATTAATTGCTTATTTATTTCAGAAGGAAATTATGATCAACTTAGACATATGAAGTGATTCATGGTGATGTACTTTGCATAGCTTTCTTTAGTCTAACTAAAGCAATAACATGATATTGGGGTTTTTTTCTTAAAAAAAAATATTGAAAAGTAGAAACTTTAATTTTAGATTAATTTGACAAGGCAGCAGGTAGCAAGTTTATTTCAATAAGGTCTAATCAGTTATCATGCTTCCTCATAATTATGGCTATGTAGCCAACTTTAGTCTTTTCTGTCATGGACCTTGGCCCCCCTTCTTTATTTCCTTGCATATATTTTTATTTGGCTATAAATTAAATTTATCACATATTACAATATAACATACCCACTTCATAATAACAGCTCAAGCAACTTATTTATTTCACTATTCAATTATATTATATGAAGTGAGTGACATAATTTATATATTCTTATAATTTTATATAAAATTTAAATGAAGTTTTTGATTGAAGTAGTAAAATTAATAGTTTAAAAATATTATTATAACAATATAATGTATTTTGTAAAAATCATAATTTTTTTGTAATTTTTTAATTGAATTAGTGTCGAATTGACTTACAACGCCTAATTCAATCAGAGGTATTATTATAGTATTGATATAATAAAAATTGTTCGTGTTGATTTGTTGCTTAGTTGTATTATGAGTTGCAACTAAAAATACAATTGAAGCTAAAAAAGTAAAACAATGAACACATGATTTAGTCATGTAGTTCAAAACTTTTTTCTATATTTGTAGGACCTTATCCAGAATTAATCTTTTATACTTCAATAATATAAGACATGATTTAAACTCCATTCGCTCACTATGTTGTAGTCTCAGCCTTATATAATTATCTAAATTTACTCTTCTACCAAGTCTTTTCTCCTTAAAAGCTTAATCACAAACTCAAAATCTAGACAAAATAGTTTGTTTACATCACAATATGCCCTCTACAAATCACATAAAGTAATATCCAAGTCTACAATATAAGAGCATTATTAGACTTGTATGTTTGAGCTAGTACCATTGCATACAACACTAAATTGTGCCTCAGACTCCTTATTATGATATGAGATAAAAGAGAGATTGTTTAGTTTAACTTCTTTGATTTTTGTATCTCTTTAAATAAAATAAATGATACTAAAACTCTTTAAAAATATCATTGTTTAATTAAATATCTGAAAATGATGAAGATTATTGTTCAATATCCTTAATAATAATAATGTAATCGAATCAAAACATGTAAATAAAATAGACAAATCACAAAAACTATTTATTTATTTATTTATGGAGATAATATTTTAATTCAAATGTTATAATTGTTATTCGCAAGAGATGTACGGATAGTATAAAAACAATACATCAGTTTTAGCTTTTCTTTAGCCGACGAATTGCACAGTAGTATCCCCTACTAAGAACCAAACAAGATAATGAGTGAGGCATTTATTGGAACGAGGTATGAGGCAGGAGGCAGCAAAAACGCATCACTCACTACCTAACAATTGGTAAATTTATTTTGAAGACCCTTATATTAAGAGTTAGATTATATTTTATTTTTTATTTAAAAATATGTAAATTAATTATTATACATTAGATTAAAGAGTAAACCAATTTTTTTGTTAAAAATTTTATTCATTTATTTTGTGAAAAATTAATATCTATTTCTCTGCACCAGATATATGTGGCCCTTTATATACTGTCAAATTATTTCATCACGTCACTTTTTAATAATAAAAGTGGATCAAAATTTTAATCTAATTTATAAGGATTGATTTATCTATTTATTATATAAAAAGAATAAAATACAATTTACTTATTACTTTCACCTTTAACAATTTACCACGTAGAATATAATATTATGAATATATATGTGTTGGGCAATGGGCATGTTACCGAGGCAGTAAGGGCCCATGCGTCACCCATCATGGGAGACACTGACTTTGCCTTTGCAAAGCTCACACAATTGCACCTCATCAAACTAAAGGAAGAGAATGCGATGCTTTGCTGACTCCCTCTCCTATTTTTCAAATTTAGACCCACACTCCTCCTTTCAAGGCGTTTTGCCTGCATCATTCTCGCTTCTTATTCTTATTTTCTGTAGTTTTTTTTTTTTTTTTAATCAGCTCCATTGGATCATAGCCGTTAGATTTTAACCACGTCAGTTTATTTCCTTTGAAAGCAGAATTTGATCACCAATATTGTATTCTGAATCTTCATTCTGATAATTTCTTATATTTAGCATCCTCTGCTTATTGTTATTATTGTAATGATAAGTTCAGATCATAATTATTATATTTGATACGATGTTAGCGCACTCAAATAATGTACTCTTGTATAAACAACAATGTCAAAACTAATCAAATTAAGACTAAATTAACTTATTGCAACGAGTTTAAATATGTTAATAGAAACATTTACTTAATAATATTATTTAAATTTAATCATATATATATATATCAACTAATAGAAACGTTTTAAATGGTTCCAAAAGAAATAAATGTTTTAAAATAATAAAATTTTCAAATTTCATGAATTCATTCAACCATACATTTCCATCCATAAGTGCTTTTAATTCGTTATCCATTTTATAATGATAAAACTTTCGTAAATTACTTGAACTGCAAACATGTATCAATATAAATTATATATATATTTTAATAAATATAATATAAAAAATAATTAGTATAAATTTAAACTTGAAAATTAAAAAAAAATGTGTAAAACTTAGTAACTATTTGATAAGTTGAAAAATTAAGTGTTGAAAAGTTAAGCATTGAAAAGTTAAGTACTGAATTTAAATTATAAAATTTGTTTGATATATTACTTAAATTTAAGTGTAAAATTAATTAGATTTTTGATAAATCTAAAATTTAAATTATGAAATTTTTTTATAGGTTATTTCAAACAAAGCCAAAATTTAAATCTATAATTTTAGAGGATAATATGATATTAAAATTAAATTAAATTTAAAGGATAATATAATATTAAAATAAAAAATTCTAAAACTTATAATTTTTCATAATTTTTATAAAAAGAATTTCGATTTTTTTTAGTATGAATTATGAAACAAACTAAAAATATTAATTTTCAGCTAATTTAATTTTTTTTTCAATAAGTTATCAAATAATATTTTAATAAAAATTAAGAGCTCCTTAAAATAAATAAAAGAATATTTCCTTTTGCTGAATAATTAAAAATATTAAATTAATGCTAAACTGATATAATAATACGGAGTTTTTGTATACATAAATAAGATGATGTATCAACTTTTGGACAGTACCTTTTGGGTTAGTATTTAATTTCTTCAAACTCATAGACATATAAGCGTGTTTACTCGCCGAAAAGAAGAGGCGTAAACCCCACATCTTTGCAGAAAAAAGCAAAGCAAAGCTCATTGCTCTATTTTCCCCCACTTTAGGGTTCATCCATGTCAAAGGAACATTTCTTGGGGAACCGACCAAGCAAAGAAAAGCCACCGCCATCGCCACCACAACCGCTTTCTGATTTTCACACACCTTATTTACCTTCAATAAAAATTATTCCTCTAATTTATATGAGATTTGCAATATGAAATTAATTAAATGTCTGAATCCCGCATTACCGTTAATTTGACATCAACGCTTTTTTTTTTTTTTTTATTTCTAGTTGCCCACTTAATTTTATTTAAAACTTATATTAAATAATTAATGAAAACATCTATTTACTTATGTTAGTGGTAACAGCGGCAATGTTGGAAAAAAAATTTACGGGTAAAAATATAATTTTATTATTTTAATAGCTTATATCTTTATAATTTTTAATGAACTAAATTAAATTTTTATTATTTTTAGGGGGCTAAAGTACAATTTTATATTTATTAATTTAAAATTTTAAAGGATTTAAATAAAAAATTCTATTTTAAGGGGGTCGGCCCCTGCCAGCCCCCTAGCTACACTCCTGAGTAGTAAGAGGAGCCTCTTTAAAATTTTAAGATTTTTAGAAATTCTATTAAACTTTCTAAAAGTTATGAAAATTTCAATTAGATCCTTCAAAACTTTTGGAAATTCTTATTAATTCTCTCAAAAGTTTTAAAAATTTCAAGTAAACCATCTAAAATTGTTGAAAATTTTAATTAAGCTCTCCAAACTTAATTCCATGTTATGTTTTTTAATGCAAAATTAGAAAGTTTGAAAGATTAAATTTAAATCTCATATTAGTTTAAGAAAATTAATAATAGCTTAAAATAATCAAAACAATTTTTTAGTCCTTTTCTATTTAAAAAATTTTATATATTTTTTTAGATTTTAAATGTAACAACCCGGTTTTAGCTAAACCGGAACAGTGGTTTTGGAACCACAAATCCGAGGTTGGAAAATTATTTTAATATTATTTTTGGTGTTCATAGCATGTGATTATTTATGTGTGAAAGTTTCGTGATTTAATTTTATCGATTGGATGTCTAATTTGATAAAAGGACTAAATCGCGTAAAATGCAAAAGTTGCATTCTACTTGTTAAATGTGTTTAATTGCTATGGTTTATTAAACCAAAGGTCCTTATGATGATATTAGGCCATTTGAATGATGGATGGACAAATATGTACATAGTTGAGTGGATTATAAATGTTGTTCATTAAGGTTATAATTGTAATTTAGAAATTAAGTTTAATTAAAATAAAAAAAAAAGGCCATTTCATGCTATCATCTTCTCCAAAGTCGGATGTAAGAAAGGAAATAGGGTTTTGAAAGCTTTGAATGGTTCGGCCATTGATGTTCAAGCATGTAAGTCCGTTTTAGCTCGGGTTTTGTTGATTTTTATGTTTTTGAGATCGTTGCTTCGTATTCTAGCTAGCCAATGCCTTAATTTTGAATTTTTTAATGATTTCATGAAGTTCCAGTGATGAGTGCTTGATATTTTGAATGTTTTATGATGAAAAATGGACATTTTTTAATAGTTACACAAGTTTTGTTAAGTGATTTTGAGTAAAAATGTCTATTAGGGATTTAATTGTGAAAAGTGTAAATTGAGGGGTTGAAATGTGAAATAAATGAAAGTTTTGACTGCTAGGGACTCAAGTATAAGTCAGCTAAGCATGAGTTAAATTGAATTGTGTGAATTTTGTGTATTTGTAAATTAGGGACTAAATTGCAAAAATGTGGAACTTTAGGTGTTGAAATGTAAAAATGCCTAAATATGTATTTGTGGACTGAATTGAATGATTTGATGAATAAATGAGTTAATTTTGAATGTATATAGATCAAGAACCAAAGAAATCGGATTTAGATTGGGAAAAATCAAATGTTATCGAATAGTCGATCCAACCCGTTTATCCCTAATACGAGGTAAGTTCATATGCAAATAAATGTCTTTAAATTGAATTATATATGTTTAATTGTCATTGAACTGCTATGAATGTTGAATGATTAAATACGAGTAAGAATCGATAGGCTTACAATATTCGAAAGTCTCGTAGAACCTTAGGAATAGTATAGGATACGAATGTCATGACATTAGGATTAACGAGATGTGATTATGTTTAAGACCATGTCTGGGACATTGGCATCATTAGTGATTACGTGTAAGACCATGTCTGGGACATTAGCATCGTTATTTGATTTTGTGTAAAACCATAGCTGGGCTATCAGCATCGATATGTGATAACATGTAAGACCATATTCGGGATATGGTATTGTACTAGCTATATGTGATTTATGAGTATCCTTAATGATTCCGAATGGTTCAATGGGCAAAGTCAAGTCGAGAAAGAATGTATGAATGAGTTAAGTGACTCAGGTACGTACGAGATTTATATAAGTATTGAAAAGGGAAGTATTTGATGAATTCACTTGTGATATTGAATATGTATACATTGGGAAAGGTTTGTGAGCTTATATGTGTTTACTCATAGTTTACCTATCAATGGAAATAATGTTGATTTATGTGGTAATTTTATTTGTATATGGCTTACTAAGTTTTTAAAGCTTACTTTATGTGTTCTCCCCTTGTTTTATAGATAATCAAAGCTAGCTCAGATTCGGGGATCATCAGGAACATCGTCACACTATCGATCAACTTGTTGGTACTTTTGATGCTTTGTAAATATGGTATATGGCATGTGTAGGCTAGTGATATGATGATGTGTTTTGAGATATGATATTAGCCATGAGATTTGGCTCATGAATGATGTAAATGTTGATGTGTATTTGGCCATTTAAGTTGGCTTAAATCATAAGCTTGATAAGTGATATATGATGTATATATTGCCTTGTGTTTTGGCATGTTTGGGATGGATGTTGTGATGGTTATATGGTTGCTCAATTTAGCTAGTTGTCAATTTGTGTATTATTGCTTGAAAAATGACATGTTGTGGCTTGATTTGAAGATGATGATATGTTATGTTTTATGGAATGTATTAGTTGATAAGATGATGAGAAAAATGCATAAAGAAGATAGGTGAAATTGTTGGTAATGGTATATTGTTTTAATATGTTTTAGATTATGATTTGAATATTAAAATGGATGGATTTTAAATGGCATGATTTGTATACGAAATAGCATGTTTTAGTTAGTTATATATGTGTTGAAATGGTATTATTTTGGTTGTTTAGGTGAACATGAGAAAGGGTGGCAAATTGGCCTTACAAATGGCCTATTTTTGTCCACACGGGCAGAGACACAAGCTTGTGTCTCAGCCGTGTGCGACACACGGTCATGTTACACGGCCGTGTGTCCCCTGGTGTTGAGATTGAATTAAAGTCAGTATGCTCCACATGGCCTCACACACGGGCGTGTGACCGGCCGTGTGGCACAAGTCAGTATACCCCCCTAAATGGCACACGGCCTAGCACACGGGCATGTGACTTGGTCGTGTTGCATAAGTCAGTATACCCTACAGGATTGGCACGGCCTAGCACACGGCCTGGCACACGTGTGTGTGTGGCCATTTCGAAGAGCACACGAGCTAGACACATTGGCGTGTGGTCAGCCGTGTGACCCAAGTCAGTATCTATGCCATGTTTTCACATGGCCTGGGAGATGGGCGTGTCTGGAGTCGTGTGAGGACACGGCCTGTTCACACGGGCGTGTGACCCTTGTATGTTTGAAAAATTTCTAAGTTTTCAAGAATTTTTGTATGTTATCGGTTTAGTCCCGAACCATTTCTAAAGAATGTTTAAGGCCTCGTAGGCCCTGATAAGGGACAATGTGATTATGATTGAATGGTGTTTGAGAATGGATGCATAAATGTATGTTGTATGTTGTGATTTGATAGATAATGCCTTGTAACCTTATTCCGGCGACGGATACGGGTTAGAGGTGTTACATTAAATATAATTTAATGGACACTTTATTATCATCTAATTTGAGTTTCAAATGTCATCTGGACTAAACAAAACCTTTAATTTTATATAAAACTGATTGTATTGATTTATTTGTTTACTTTTTCAAACAAGTAATTTAGCTTCATTTTTCTCTTTATTAATTAGTAATTTTGGCTTTTAATATGCTTACTAATCTTTTATACCTTTTCAAATGACATATTTATACACAGACATCGAAAGATTTGTATTTTATCAAGAAATCAGAAACAAATAGAATTGGATTTTTGAAAAAAAAAATTTATAAATAAAATATTTTTTATGGTTTGTAAAATTTAATTATTTTGAGATTCACATTTGTCTTTTTAAATAATATTGTCTTACTTTTCATTAAGATACAGTATGCCTTATTATTACATTTAATAATAGAATTTATTTAATTTTAATGTTGTTCAAAAGAACTTTTTCCAAGTTGTGAATAATTCTCTCATATTTTAGGGGGTAAGTTTGCATGCATGTAGGATTGAATAGATCAAATAACAATAATTTTTTCTTTCAATGCAATGATTTTGGGTTTTGGTAGTACGTAATCATTAGTTAATGCATGTCTCATTAAAAGCAAAAATTTCTAAACCAAGCTTTAAGCTTAAGGTTATTGTGGTCGTACTAAAAATAACAATCCATATACTATTCTAATTAATTTAGACTTAAGCTCATTTGGATGAACACTACATTTATTTGTAATTAGTGTAAAAGTAATAGTGACGATGAGATTAAATACTGCAGCGATATTATAGTGTGAAATTTAAAAAAATATAAACACACTACACTAAAATAAACGCACTTCCAAAAAGACTCTTTTAACTTGTGATTTTTGACCCCATTTCTAATATTATAATTGAAAAAAATAAATGAGAAAGGGCTATTTTGGTGAATTCATCCAACCAAAACCCAACACTCCTTTCATATGAACTTACATGGTAAGTAGGTTCCCCCTCCCTTCTTTAAATTGGTTCCTCAACAAATGTGTATCGAATTTCAAAACTTACTTTCCATTCACTTTTGCTGAACCTTCTTTTTTCTCCTTTTTTCTCGCTTATTCTCACCTTCCCTCTGCTCCTCCTAATCTAAAGCCTTGGTGCTGGTTCATGGATATTGAACCCTTGTGGGCTCTTGGGGGGTGGTTTTTTCTTTATTTCTTTGATTGTATGGCAGCACCTAAATCAACATCATCGCTCTCACACACCTATGAAAAACCCCATTTTTTCCTACTCTTTCTCACCCTTGTCTTCTTGGTTTTCCTTCTACTCCTCAACCCCTCTTCAAACCCTATCAACTCATCCAATGTCACCCCTTCCATCCCTTTCAAGAGGCTCCTCTTACATAATTCATGGAAATCATCATCATCAACCATGAACTTGCCCCCCAAGCAAAGGCGTCATCCCCGCACCTCCGCGTCTTCGTTCGGGGCAAAAGCTCATGAAGTTCCAAGCGGTCCAAACCCTATTTCCAACAGGTAGGTAAGTGTGATTTTGTGGAGACATATGGGGTGAAGATGATAAAGAAAGAGTCGTGACAGCGAAACTTTATTGTTAATTTGTTTTGTCATATCTTTTCTATGAGTACTGTTTAGTTCCACCATTAATACCGCTTGTCTCTCTGTGAGGAGTTTGTTTGTCATCGTCATCATCTCTAGCATTACTTTTTCTTTTTCTTTTTTGAACTAGAAATGTATAGGAAGAGAGATACTCTATATTTTTCTACATCTATGTATGTATGCTATTTGTTTTATATATAGATGATTATGGGTATGGTTTATATAAAGTTACTTTGATTTCTTGTATTCACTGTTATACCATATGGGTTCTTGGTGGGATATATATGAATAATCTTGTTTTTAATTAATTCAGTAGAGATTCAAATCTGCATGACTCCTAGTGAGTTGGTTTCTAATTTGGTGAAAAACCATGTCCCCTCCTGGTAAAAAGTTAAAGAATCATGGGCGATAAGCATGGTTTTTGTGAGAGTGTAGTGCATGGGCTTTCCTTTCCCTTCCTTGGGGGAGGAAAGGAAGGCAGATAAGAAGGGAATCTGGGTGGCTGCTAGGCCAAAATGGGAGCAGCAGAGAAGAAGAGATGACCACAACGTCTTTTGTTTTGTTTTGTCTGAAAAGAAATTTTATTGGGTCAGTAAATTGGGACATAGCTTTTGGCTTCCTGCTTTGCACATAAATCGAGAAAGTCGAGATGCCAAAGTCATGATTTGATAATTATTATCATTTTTTGGCCTCTGTTGTTGAATAAAATGTTACCCAATCTTATGCTTTTTCTGATGCAACTAATTATTATGCTTTTTTTCTTTTTTTGGCTCTAAAACATCTTCATTTCAACCATTTTCTGGGGTTGCTTTGAAGCATTTTAATTCAGAGACTGGTCAACTTATAGTGAAAAGTGAAAACTGAAACGTTAGTACTTGTAATTATGGCTGTCAAATTCAAAGAAATTTGTTTTACTCACTTTGCCTTGCTCTCTTTTAACCATAATTTTAATATTTAAATTGCACACAATATTTTTTTATAATATTTCTATGAATGATTATATATATTATTCCAAAATAATAATGATTAAATTATATATTAGATATTTATAACTTTTGTAGTTGCAAATGACTTCTTCTTTCATTTCTTTTAAGGCATTGTATTTACAAAATAAATACACTTTTTTGTATTTATAGTATGAAAGAAAACATTTAAGTGAACCCATGTTAACTTGATGGTGGGTGTTTATCATCTCAAGTGTGGCCTGAGTTCGAATCATACTAATCACATTATTGTTATGATTTTACCCTCTTCTTACAATTCACAAGAAAAAACAACATTTAAGTGCAATAAAATAAGAATGAACCAATTGCTTTAGTTTCTTAATTGAAGGATGAATGGGAGTTTAGGTGATAAACACTGGCAAGACCATGTAAATTGATTATTAATATATATTTTATATTAATAGGATAAGATTTACAGATTTAAGCAAAATGGCAACAACTTAATTAAAATTTGAATAAATCCGGATGGTTAAGAAACATTAATAAATAAATGAAATCAGTCATTAATAGATAAAAATTTTAATTTTGAGATGGAAATGGAAACGTTTCGAATGGAGCTTTGTAGACTTTATTCAACATCAGATGATATTGCGCTAAAAAATATTTTTTAAAATAACTTATTATTTTGCTCTCTAACTTAATAAATAAAAAAACCATTTCAATCATCCATCTAATTTTCACGTCTTTTGGCATTAAAATTTACTCTATTTGTCAAATAACTCCAAAATGAATAAAAATATAACGTATATTGACTTTGTTGATGTGGCATAGTCACATTTTATCATGTGGATGCCAATATAACAATTAATTATTTTTTTAAATATAAAAAAATTCAAAAAGAAGTATAAAAAGTACAAAAATAATTAATTTTAAAAAAAATAATTAATTGCTAATGTGACATATGCGTGGAGTAATTTCACAGGCCACGCAAAGGAGCCCGCAACTAATGCGGACATTTTAGACTCTTCATGTTCACTTGGGGTCATTCAGCCTGACAAGACTGCCTCATTGCTTGGAAGAGACTCAAGGCTCATTTACTTGAATCTTGGTTAAAATGTAAGCACTCCAGTAACTTGTACTTTTATCATGATAATTATTGTAAATCCTAAATGATAGGAATGCATAGAGTTTAAGTCCCTTAGGACTCTCATATAATAATAGATAGACACTAATCTCAACCATTGATGTAACTCAATCTGTATCGTTATATTTGCGGGAGCTCAACTATAAATAAAGCCCTCCCCTTTCATTTGTAATCACTCCATTCTTAAGTAATAGAATATTTTTAAGAGCATTTACTCAAACACTTGGCGTGTTATTATTTTCTTGTAGCTTTTCTGTTCAATTCGAGTTCATATTTGTCTTTGAGTTACTTTTGCTTTATTTTAGCGTTTTAGAGAATTTTCATTGTGAATTCTCATTATCAAGAGTTAGGCTAACTTAGGCAAATTTGAAGTAAAGAAATAGCCTAAAACCGCACGGTTTGCCAAACAAAAGCTTCAGCTCTGTGACAGTTGGTACCCAAGCCAAGGTTCGAAGGCACCAGTTGAGATAGTGAAAGGAATAAATAAGTAGATTGGGTCTAAGGAGACCCATAGGAAGGGAAGGAAAACTAGTAGATCGAGGGATATTCTGCCAGGTTTAGAAGGTCAGGTGACCAATATGGGAAAATCTATGAGTGGTGTAAATGAAACACTCGAGATAGTTGAGAGACGCATCGATGAGTTAGACTCGATGAAAGAGCAGTTCAGGGAATAGTGGCGCAAACTCTCAGTTCCAATTTGGATGCGATGAAAGGGGCCCTCAATACTGCTATGGATAATCAAATAGAGAAGCTAACTAAGAGGAATAATGCTCTTAAAGCTATGATCCTAGCTTTGAAAGAGCAAACTGAAGTCATGATGTTAAGAATTGAGGAGCTCGAGGGGAGCTCGCTATGTGCAGATGTTGTGGGTAAATGGATGCTGGTTTCTGTCCCTAAGTAGCATAAAATGGATATCCCCAAGCCAAAAGAGTTTAAGGGGATGAGGTCTGCGAGGGATGTGGAAAATTTTCTCTAGGGGATGAAACAGTACTTATGTGAGGTGGACATTGGTGATGATGCCACTAGAGTAAGTATTACTTCAATTTATATTACTGATGTCACTCTTTTATGGTGGAGTCATAGGTCTACAAATGAGAAACATGGTGGGATCGCAATTAGGGCTTAAGAGGAGTTTCAAAAAGAGTTGAAAAAATAATTTTACCCATTGTTTGCCAATGAAGAATCCTAGGCTAAGTTGCGTCGGCTTATGCAACAATGTACTATTCAAGAGTATGTCAAAAGCTTCAGTGAATTAATGCTTCAAATTTCTGACTTGAATGAGAAAGAAACATTCTACTAGTTTAAGGATGGGTTGAAGTCGTGGGCAAAATAGGAGTGTGCCAATAGGCATCACCAAACTTACCGTAGCCATGGCTAAGGCAAGGTATTCTTTGATTTTAAGGGCAAAAAATTTGATAATTTCAAGTCCTCTAGGCCCAAATTCAAATAAGAAGGAAATGGTAGCGGAGACAAAGACAAACCAATCAAAAGTGAAAATAGTAGGGCAGACAAAAACAAACTAACCAAGAATGGCAATGGAAAGACCCAAAATATTCAAAGAGCTAAGCTCGACAAGTTGTAGGAAAAGAAGTAAGAAATGATGAGCAATGAAATGCTTCCTTTGTGACAATCCGTATATAGTGATAGACTATCTAAAAAATTACATTTTCTACCATGAAAGCATATGATGAGCCAAACAAAGCACCGATGAAGCTTGGTTCGATCTTGAGTTTTGTCGAATCCAAAAAGGGTCGTAAGATAAAAAGGGTTGATGTTTGTATACATCACAGTGGCAAATGGAATATTGAATTCCCTCATTGATACGAGTGCTTTAGATTTATTCATGTCTGAAGAGACTGCTCAAAAATTGGGTCTCAAGGTTGAGAAAGAACTGAAGTGAATTAAAATAGTAAACTCCAAGAGGGTTCCAACAATAGGTGTTGAGAAAGGAGTTGAGCTACATCTTGGTAGTTGGACTGGTAAGGAAACCATTGAGGTAATGCCACTTGATGATTACGACTTTATTATTGGTTTAAATTTTCTTAACCAATTAATGCACTTCTTATCCCTTTTGTTGATTGCATGTGCATTTTGGATCTGCAACACTAATATGTGGTGTCAATTAAACGTGAGGTGAGTACAAAAGTCAATGTATTGTCCACAATATAGTTTTCTAAGGGGTGTATAGAGATGAAGCGTAACAGCCCTCCCGGAGTAGACTGATCAATATGTTGTTTGGCGTATAGTTGAGTAAGTTAAAACAGAAAAAGGATGAGATTGGTGAATTATCCGTTAAGTGTTGGGGTGAGTATTGCATGGATTCGACAATGCACCCATTTGCGGAACGTCTCGCTCAAATTCACCATTTGACGAATTATTTGGGAGATAATCTGCTAACCCTAAATATTTTGGGGTGAACTCGTTAGTTTGTGGATCGATAACTTTTTTTCGTGTTTTAGCATGAAAATGATGACTTGGTGAGTATCATTCGTGTTTAGCTGAGACTTGATGTGTTTAGATAGCTGAATGATTTGTTTAGTTGACTTGTTTTAGTATGCAAGTAACATTTTACTACTCATTAAGCTGATTAGTGGTAGTAGCTACGTTTGGTAGATGATTAGGTTTCAAAATTTTAGGCAAGTCTATTCTCAAGTTTCAAGGGCTATAGTGAGATTTTCTAACCCTCCTACTAAGCTTTGTCCCTGTTGCCTGCGCTATATAAGGATGTCGATAGTTGACATGTTTCACATTTGTTTTTATCTGTGTTATTTTTTGAGTCTTTGGAAATTTTTAAGGTATCTTCAATTGAGAAGAAGAAGGAGGTTTCAGTGGCTAGTCAAAACAACATTGTTAAGTACCAGGTTACTGGTAATTTCTGGAAAGCCCTTAGGTTATTGATAACTTATAAAAGTAACATATTTTAATCCGATTCTTAATTCGATTTTAGATGATTATTTATGCAAATTGGTGAATTCGATGCTCCTAATCCTTTAAATTCATGTTTTTATAATTTGGAGAACATTTGGGAGTGAAAGGAACGAAAAATGAGTCAAAATCAGACAAATAGAACTGTTTTCAAGAGCCCAATGGCCTGGGCCTTTTCACACGGGCTGGGCACACGGCCATGTGGCAAGCCGTGTTAGTTTCGCAACTCGCATCCCAAATACACAGAAAAACACAATTTTTAGGCTTTCTGGGCATTCTAAAGTCTATAAATACTAATTATAAGAAGAGAAAAGGGAGCCATCAGAGAATATCAAAGAAAACACTCGAAGAACATCATTAGGAGCCAACTATGAAGCGGATCTCCATCAAGATTGAAGATCTCTTTTTAATTTCTCTTGAAGTTTTTATGAGTTTCTTTATTTCTTGTGGTTTTTCTAGCTTTGAGATGTTTTTATACACAATTATGAACTAATTCCCTAGATACCTAGGGAGGAGGAAACCTATGATGAATTCTATTATTTAATTTCTGTTTTATGCGATAAATACTTGATTCTTTGTAACGACCCAAAATCCGTGGGCACCAGGAAAAAAAAATGTGTGTTACCGGGCCTCCGTCTTAGTAAATCGAGTTAGTAAATAATTATTAGGAGTAATTATGAGTCTAATAGTATGTTTAATTGGATTTTTATTTAGTGAATTTAGCTTAATTTAAAGTAATTAGGAAAAAGGATCAAATTGAATAAGGAGTAAAAGTCTAATTGTAGATTAAAAGAAAATAAAAAGGATCAAATGGCAAATATGCCATTTAGCATAAGTTGAGGCGGCATACATGCATAAAAATCTGAGATTTTTATGTATTAAAATATATTATTATTAATATTAGATAATTATATTAATATAATATTATATTATAAAATAAAGTAAATGAAATAATAAAAAGAAACAAAGAAGAACAGAAAAGAACAGAGAAGTTTTCGAAACAGGGGAAAGGAAAGAAAGAAAGAAAAAGAAAAGGGAAAATTGAGGTTTTAAAGCTTGGAGTTTAATTAGGTAAGTCAATCAAGTTCTATTCTCTTAATTTTGATGTTTTAGAAGCTTTAAAGCAAGATTTTGATGAAACTAAGTTGATATTTTGAGAGTTTATTGGTTTTCAAGTATAGTTGATGTTGAAGAAAAAGATGAATTAGAGACTAAATTGAATGAAATTTAAGTTAGAATTAGTAAAAGGATTAAATTGTAAACTATAAGTTTTCTACTATAGGGATTAATTTGGAAGAAATTATGAATTAGGGTTTTATTATGAAAATTATATAATCAAGTTGAATATGGAAGGGATTTAAGTAGAATCAAAGCATGAATTAAGTTAAGAAATAAGTAAACTTAATTAGGATTTAATTGCAAAATAAGTTATAAGAAAACAGTTTTGGGACAGCAGCAGTAGAGTAACTTTGAAAATTCACCAAAAATCGTAGAAGTGGAATTAGAAGTTTAATGAGATATGAAATTAAAGCTTATTGAGTCTATTTTCATATGAAAGAAACAGAGAAAGCAAATAAGTTCTGTATTATGAGATATTTAAATTTTAGTGAAACTGGTTCAGGGTGATTTCGAGATCCCCTGTTCTGACTTGAAAAAATCATTAAAAATTGTATAAAAATAATTTTGGAACATAATTTATATGGTTAGATCCCTTAATGAGTATATTTTTATAAGAAACAAACTAGAACATCATTTAAATTCTGTATAAAAAGATAATTAAATTTTAGCAAAGAGTGGTCGGAACTGTCAGACAACAGAATAGGGGTGATTTCAAAGAATAAACTGTACTTATTGGCTAAACCAAAAATTCTGAAAATTTTATGGCAAGAATATATGTAAGTATAGTTTCATATAAAATTTACGGATCTTAATTTGGAATTCTGTAACTCAAGATATAGATAATTTAGTGAAAATGACTCAGGTAGACAGCTTTGAAAGAACTTATAAGTAAATAATAGAATTGTGTATAAAGGATGTGGAATGAAGAGGAAGAGTAGAAATTGAATAAAATTCAATTATTTATTTTAATTTAATGTTGTAATTAATAATGTAAATTATTATTATTTTCGTAGCAAAAAAGGAACTCGAGGCATCAACACACAAAGGAAAGGAGAAGGTTACCGAGGAATAATCAAGCAAATTCGGGTTTGTATTACTATAATTCAAGTTACTTATTATTAAATACTAATTTTATATTTATTTATTTTATAGTAAGTAAATATTGAGGTAAGTAACTTTATTGAATTGAATTTAGAAAGTGAATTAAGTGAGAAATATATGTTAGTATTGAATTGTATTTTGATTAGTGAATGGAAAAGTGAAGTTGATATTGAAAGTGAATTTTTAAATGAAAGTAAACTTGAATTGAGGATTGGAAACCCTATTAACTAGTCGGGCTGAGTCGGATATAGTTGGCATGCCATAGGATATGGAAGAGTACGGGTTTTTGCCGGCTTACTGATCAGGCACTTACGTGCCAACTCATCATTATCATTCTTTATTCAGATTCGACACTTTGTGTGTCGATATCGTTATCATTATTACCATTCTGATTCAGCACTTTGTGTGTTGAATACTGATATTGTTACTGTTACCGATTCGACACTTTGTGTGTCGTATACTGTGTACCGTTAAGGCACATTGTGCCGTACTGGAGTGTTTGGGTTGGAATCCGTGTATCCGTTAAAGTCCGAGTCTGTTAATAGGGGTAAATGATGAAAAGGTTAAATTGAATAAAATGAAATGGTTGAGCCATTGGAAGAAATGCGAAAATAGAACATGAACTGAAAAATGTAATTGGAATATAAGTATGAGAATAAAAAGTATGAACCATTGGTTCAAGAAATGGATAGTGGCTCAACATGATTGTGTATTATTTCAATTGTTGAATAGCTAAAATTGAATTGCATGAATATATTGAGAAGGACAAACTTATATGAAAGTTATGTTTGAATTGGTTTAGTTAAATTAAAGTTATATGAATTAATGATATGATTATTATGTTTATAATTTGAATTATGGTAATACCACTGAGTATATGTATACTCAAATGCACGTTTGTTTCAGTGCGCGCAGTTGTAGAAGTCAAATCTTGAACCAAAGATCCGCCTGGACCCGACTTCAAAGAAACTTTTGGTGATGTATATTTCCCTTTCATAATGTGGCATGTACGTAGGTTGTGTATAAAGGTTATTATGTTTTGAATGTGAATGGTTAAAAAAAAAATGTTAGTATTACAAGTTTAAGAATTATAATGAATGAAGTATATTTATCTTAATCTAACTAATATTTTGATAAATTTAAGTTGATATTATATTGATTGAGTTTGATTAGAAGGTATTTAGAATAGAAAATAAATATATGGAATGAATTGGTTGAATTCATTATGATTGAAATGAATATGGTTTAATTTATAGGGGTTTTATATAATAATAAGCGTAAATGTCATTAAATTTATATTAAACAAAATTTATATTCGTAAATTGTCTGATATGTCCGGTAATGCCTCGTAACCCTGTTCTGGCGATGGTTCGGGGTTAGGGGTGTTACATTCTTGTTCTCAAGTATGTGTGCTTATTTCTTGTTTTAATATTTCTGAGATATTAATTCATGTTTAATGTACTTAATCAAAAGAGCAAAAGTCCTTGTTTAAGAGTAGATCTAGCATAATTGGGCGGAGTTGCATGCAATCCTAGAAATAGGATGACATAAATCTACCGGATTAGAGTCAAATCTAATAGGGGAATCCATAGATTGAATTAGTGCGATAATAGGAGTTTTAATTAGAAAGAGATTTCAATTAATCAACCTAGGGTTAGTTGCTCTTACTCTCAAAAGAAATATTAGCAAAATTTAGGGATTTCTATGGATCAAGACACCAAGTGAATAAATCGTTTAAATCATATTCATAATAATAAATAAAGTCTAGGTGTATTCTTTCCTGGGTATTGTCTCTCTCATTGGTTATCATTCGATTATTTCCTTGATTCCTTCTCTGTTGAGTTCTTGGTTAAATTAGTTTAGTATTTTAGCTTAAAACTTATCACTCCAATTTGTTTGCTAAATAATAAGAAAACAGTAATTACTAATACTTTTAGTCCTCGTGGATACGATATCTCTACTCATCATAGCTATACTATTGTTCGATAGGTGCGATTGCCTTAGTCGTAATTTTTAGTTAGTTCAGTGACATATTAGTTATTGCTGAAGGAATTTACGTTTTTGCATTAGTGCATGCATGATTAAATTAGATAAATGGTATGATAGTTATAATTGTTTCTCATTTAGCTCAAAAAGCTAGTGAAGGTCTGAGCAATTGAGGCAAATGACCAGTAGAGTAGATTTTTTTAAAAACTTGCTTGTGAGTTCCTTCTTACTTCCTTTGAGTTATGATACTTTCGTAATATGTGGCTTGTGTATGGTAAGTTGTCTCCACTGTAAATAAGTCGATGTATTGTGTCTAGATGCGTGTGCAATAAACTAGTGTTATATGTGTGAGTATGACCATTGTCGATGTAAAAACACTCTCCTTATTGCACGAACCTTGTACCAAACAAATTGTGATATGTGAAAATATGGGAATGAGATTAGTTTGTGATGCCTCTGTTAGGGCAGTTATATTGCAAACTGGATTGACAGATCACGGCCCGACCTTATAGGAGAACACTTGTTCAACTTAACAGGGATGATATGAATATGAATATGACTGATTTGTGATTCTAAATCCTGAATTATGGATTCAAGGTTGGCACAAGAAAGGGTATTTATAAACATGCATGATTATGAAAGGTACGCATGAGTTGGCGGACAGTAAACGCCCGTGTACTGTGTGTTATATTTAAATTGGCAAAGTGTTTTCACTAGTGAACTAGATAATATTATTGATGTATTGTGTTTGTAAGACAAAATCTCATGAATAAGTCTATTTTTCTTGTGGGTATCAATGCTTGTTTAATAATGATATTTCTGTAAATTATTGCATCCATTTTTGGAACTCATTAAGTTCAATTGAACTTACTCCATTACTTATCCTTCCTCAGGTGTATTTCTAGTAGAAGAAGAATCAGTTGAATGGGGACTACGCTAGAGCTGTGGTTGCGAGTAAGCTACTTGTTTATTTTTGTATCATGCATGGCTATTTGGTGAACGACGTATGCATATGTTTTGTATCTACTTTTGAAATTATCTTCGTCATTTGTATTATTTTTTCTTAAAAAGAAAACTACCCTTTACTATGAAAGTGTACGCCAAACTCCCTTGAATTGTAGTTAATGAACTTATCTTTTATATGCATACACCATAGTTGGGAAATGGTTGGATAATAAGACTTTTCTTATATAGTTCCTATTACTTTATTTAATGATGCATTACAAAACGAATCAAAAATATTAGTTTTTAACTAAAAAAGAAGCCTTCATAACTATCTTCACAATTATTGAAGTTAAGCCTAAAAATTTGAACCCATCTGTAATGCCCCAATCCGTTAGGGTGTTTGTCTGGCTAAATGACACACGCCATGTATTCCTAATGGGCTAAGGGGTGTTACATGAAGTTTTTTACTTAGCAACTTTGAAGGTTAAAGAGACTCATAAGCCTATTGATGAGATCCTAGAAGTGGTGATTCAATTGTTACAGTATTTTCGGGGTGTAATGCCTATCGAGCTACCCAAGAAGTTACCTCCTAAGAGGGAGGTGGATCACAGGGTTGAGTTAATGCCCAATGTTGAACCGTCAACCAAGTCCCTATACTGAATATCACCGCCAGAATTGGAAGAACTGCGGAAATAATTGAAGGAGCTCTTAAATTTTGGGTTCATTAGACCATATAAAGCCCTATATGGTGCAACAATATTGTCATTGAGATTGTGCATTAGATATTGGGCATTGAACAAGATCACTGTAAAGAATAGACGCACAATTCCACTTATTGCATATTTATTTGATCAACTTGGCAGCGCAGGTTGGTTTACCAAGTTAGATTTGCGATCTGGGTACCATCAAGTCAAAGTAGTCGAATGGGATGAGCCAAAGGTAGCTTGTGTGACACGTTATGGCTTGTATGAGTTCCTTATTATGCCTTTTGGATTGACTAATATTCCAACGACATTTTGCACACTGATGAATAAGGACTTCAGCCTTTCTCAAATCATTCTTTAGTTGTTTATCTTGACAGCATTGTGGTATACAAGTCACTTGAGGAGCATATGGAGTATTTGAGAGAAGTTTTCCAAACCTTACAAGAGAATGAGCTTTATTTCAAGGAGGAAAAATGTTCATTTGCTCAATGTGAGATACCATTCTTAGGTCATATTATGGGAGGTGACAAAATTTGGGCTATTGTTGATTGAGAGCCACCAACCAAGGTAATAAAGTTGCTATCTTTCCTTGGGTTGGCAAATTATTACCCATGCTTCATTGAAGGCTACTTCAGAATCACCACACCCTTGACAGATTTATTGAAGAAGGGTAATGTGGGGGTTGGAACGAATAGTGTAGAAAGCATTTGCTCAAGTGAAACAAGTAATATCCAAAGAGACCGTGCTTACCTTCTTGGATTGTACTAAATTGTATTAGGTGCATACGGACACATCATACTATGCAATCAAAGGAATACTGATGCAGGATGGGTATCTTATAGCTTTCGAAAGTTGAAAGCTTAATGATACTAAGCGGAGGTATACGTTTCAGGAGAAAGAAGTGACCAAAATGGTGTATTATTTGTGCACATTGAGACACTATTTGTTGGGTTTTAGGTTCGTGGTATTTAGGGATAATATTGCAAATAGTCATTTTCTAACTTAGCAAAATTTGTCTTCCAAGTATGCTCGTTGGCAATTTTTTTTGATAGAATTTGATTTTAGCTTGGAGTATAAGTTGGGGAAAGCCGACGTAGTGGCTAATGCACTGAGCCGAAAAGTAGAGTTTGCAAAAATCAATCAGCCTAATAGTTTCTATTAAAGTGCAGTAGAGAGGTATTGTCTCATGATCCCTATTAGAGTGCATTAGAGAGGTATTGTCTCATGATCCCACAACCAAAACTTTGATTGAGCTTGCCAAAAAAAAGGAAAATAAGACGATTTTGGCTTGAGGGAGATTTGTTGTATACTTAGAGGAATCTTCTTTATATGCCTAAATATGTAATATTGCATAAAGAAATCATGAAAGAGTGCCATGATACGAGATGGGTTGGCCATCCCACTATGTACTGCACACTGGTTTTTTTGGAGGACCGTTATTATTGGCCTCACATGGGTGATGATATTGAGACCTATGTGAAAAATTGTCTAGTGTGCCAACAAAACAAGGTAAAGTTGAAAAGTCCGACTTGTAACACCCCTAACCCATATCCGTCGCCAGGATGGGTTACGGGGTATTATCGGATGAGACACAAATTTCGATTAATCATAACATAATTCTTTCATACATATAACCAGTTACAAAATTCATAAATAATAGTATTGCATATACTAATTACCACATAACATGTGCATAAACCAATTAACCAACTCCATTCAGCATTTGATTGTTACAACATGTGATACCTAGTTACCCATTAAAACATAACAAATCTACTATTCATATGGTCATAACCGAATGTATCATGAGTACTAATGTACTTTCATAGTATGCTTAAGCATTAACGAACAAAACTCGAATCTATTTAGCAAAATTCATATATAAGCATTTTTCATCAAATAGCAAAAGTTATTATTCGTTTAGTCATTGAAATTACACTAGCCAAACATGTTAACTGAATAAGACCTATGATACATATGTTTACAAGTCAATGTAAAATAGCTATAACAAATATCATACACTTATAGCTAAACATGAATCAAACATATCATATCTTTCATTATCATACACATCAAAAGTTAATCCAATTTCAATACCAATTGCCGAATACATCCAACCATCTTATCAAACACATCTTTTATAATTAACATAGCCTAATCATTAAGATCAAACATATCTAACATTTAACCATGAACACATAAAACCAAGCTTAATACATGTACACACATATATATATACCAAAATCGAATCGTATAGTCACTTACATCTTCAAATCAAACATGTTTTAAACTTGCTAAAAGAACTATTTATAAGTCATACATATCTTTACAAAATCAAGATATATAACCCAAAACACCATTCATACATATCATGAAACTTACTTACCAAATTATGCCAATACCATGGTCGAAGTTACACAACTATTAACTAACTCAATATTAAGTCAAACCATATAACCAAACACCAAGCATAAACACACCATGAAATATACTTCCATAATAAGCTAATATCATAACCGAATTCACATAAGCCCAAAATATCAAGGTTTAGCCATTTTCGCATGGCATTTATATACATCACATTCATAGTGAACTCAAAAGGGTAACATAGCCTATACATGCCATAAACTTTAAGTTCAACTTAAAAAAAATACCAAAATATTGATGATAGTGTGACGAGCTTCACCGACGATCCCCGAGCACGTAATGATCACCCAAAGAAAATCTAATCATAGGAGCAATCAAAACAACAAGTAAGCTTTAACAGCTTAGTAAGTTATAAGCAATTTAAAGAAAACCTATCGAATATTCTCTTAAATATGATTTTTAAAGAAAAATATTATAGATAAGGATTCATCAAATACTCATTTACTATACAATCGCACATTTCTTATTTCTCAAATTAACAGTCGAATCCAATATAATAATTCATCATCATGTATTGTTCACATATTCAAGATCAAAAATTAATCAAACGAACACCTTATACAAAATTCCACAAGGCCGAATTACATTTTGTAATTCATATAACAATCAATATGATTTTGCAAACATTTTCCCATATCAAATTATATCATCCAAACTATACATTTAAAAGAAATATTTCGTCCAATCCACAATTAATCACTTACACTTGATTTCAAATAACAACACCTCATAGTATCAAAACTTACCAAATTCGATCTTTGAATTGAAAATTAACTCGTACACTTAGTACTTATTAACCGATTTCACACACTTAGTGCTCAGTAATTAAATTTGAACACTTAGTGCTCATTGACCGATTTCGCACACTTAGTGCTCGGTAATTCAATTCGCACACTTAGTGCATAATGACCGATTTCGCACACCTAGTGCTCGGTATTTAAATTCGTACACTTAGTGCATTTCTCAAACTTGTTACTCATTTATATATATATACACACATAAGAATTAAACCTCAACTACAAATATACGAATTAACTTATTTCATCTCCATAACCAACATCACATTCGGATGTACCAATGGCATATATACATACCTCACATTCGGCTATACTATACACATATATAGATATCACATTCAGCTATATCAATAATTTATATACATACTTCCATTAAATTCATGTACAACACTATAAATAAATCCAATTCAACATAATTGCTTAAAAACTTACCTTGAATATCGACAGATTATATTTCTAGACTATTCAATCAACTTCGCCTTTCCCCGATCCAATCCCGATCCTTTTTGTTCTTGATCTAATAAATTTAAAATTTAGCTAAATCAAATATAATTCCATTGAATTTGGTCCAAATACACATAAATGGGAAAATTACCATTTTGCCCCTAATATTTTACACTTTTTACAATTTAGTCCTTTTTGCACAAAACACAAATTACACAAAATTTGACCACACTTCTTTAGGGCCGAATATTCATAGTCTTACTAAAAACTCATACATTTCATTTATTTCACATTTTCACCCCTCAATTTATAAATTTCACAATTTAATCCTATTTAGGCATTTTTACCAAAAATGCCTTAATTAAACTTAAAAATCTATCAACCTATATTTATTTTCCATCACTAAACACCAATTTCATCAAGCTATGAACAATGGCATTTCATGAATACATCATCAATTTCGAAAATTCCAACTTGGGCTAGCTAGTATTCAAAGCAATGATCTCAAAAACGTAAAAATTATCAAAAACCGAACTCAAATCACTTACCTATTTGAGCTTGCAAGAGCCGGATGTTTCCAAGCTTTTTTTCTCTCTTTTTCTCTCTTAGTTTCGGTCACTCTTGAGAAAAATGAACACTCTCTCTTTCTTTTTTAATTTTTTTATTCAATTATAATATATTAACATATATTAAATTATAACATAATATCATAAAATATAATAAACAATTTAACTTACTATTACATGCACACCCACCCGGCCACTATGCATAATTTATGGCCAAATTGCTTCTTAAACACTCTATAAAAGAAAACAAGCAAAATTCGGCCCTTACACATTAACCCTTGAATTTTCCCTTTTATGCGATTAAACCCTTTTTCACAATTAAGCACCAAAACAATCAAATTTTAAAACGAAATTTTCACACCAACAAATTCACACATTCAGAACACAGAAACTAATATTTAAATATTTTTCTGACTCGGATTCATGGTCCTGAAACCACCGTTCCGATTAAGGTCAAAATCGGACTGTTACACGACTGGTTTATTAAAGCCTTTGCCCATTCCAGAATTCCCATGGGAAAGTTGTTGGAAAAATATCCAGATTGAAAACAGCAAAAAATTACTGAAAACTGACCCGGTTTGTGATATTTATAGCAATAAACCTTAACTGAATACGCACCTATGTTTTCTGATAAGCAGAGCCTTAATGTCACGGGCCACGCAAAGGAGCCTGTAACTAATGCACACATTTTAGACCCTTTGTGTTTATTTGGGGTCATTCGGCCCGACAAGACTGGCTCATTGCTTGGAAGAGACTCAAGTACCATCTACTTAGATCCTAGTTAAAATGTAAACACTCCAATAACTTATATTTTTACCAAGATAATTATTGTAAATCCTAAAAAATAAGAAGGTATAGAATTTAAATCCCTTAGAACTCTCATCCTGTAGATGCACTAATCTCAACAATTGATGTAACTCAATTTGTACCGTTGGGTCTAGGGGAGATCAACCATAAATAGAGTCCTCCCCTTTCATTTGTAATCACTTCATTCTTGAGTAATAGAATATTTTTTAGAGCATTTATTCAAATACTTGGTGTGCTATTGTTTTGTTGTGGCTTTTCTGTTTGATTCGAGTTCCTCTGTCTTTGAGTTGCTTCTGTTTTATTTTGGTACCTTAGAGAATTTCCTTTGTGAATTCTTATTTCAAGAATTAGGCTGACTTTGACAAATTTGAAGCAAATAAATCGCATAACGCCGCGCTGTTTGTCAAACTAAAGTTCTAGCCCCGTGACACTTCCATGTGGATGCCACGTCAGCAAAGTTAACCTACGTTAACTTTTTCGTCCACTTTAGGGTAATTTAAAAAATGCAAATTCAAGAGCAAAAGAAGTGAAAAATTAAATAGCGGGCTAAAATGATTTTCTATGTAAAGTTAGAAAGCCAAAAAATAAGTATGCTTAAAAAATAAAGATAATTATTCTGTTGACTTATAGAAATAAAAATATACCCTCCACGAGTAGGTTCAAAATATTTTATTGTGTGCTTATAACATAATAAAAAATACCACATTATAACCTCCTAAATTCACTTACTTTGGTTTAAAATTCTTGAACGTAATAGTTATCTTAAAACATACGGAAATTTTAATTAAAAAAATACTAATATTAATATTTTAAAATCGTTTGATATATATTTTCTTAAAAGTCAAGCCTATTATATCTCATCTTTTGTGTGAGATTTTCAAAGGCCCGATTTAGTTCAATATATATATGTCACTTAACTTTTAAAAGTTACACAATTATCACTAAACTTATCAAAATGTTATATTTTGAACACTCTTTCGTTAATGTGGCATGTTAATTTAAAGGGTTAATAACCAATTTAGTACCAATTTAGTCCCTAAAATATAACTAAAATATTAATTTGGTAGAGGAATTCAAATCAATATTTCTTGAATTTTAACAAAATCTTTAGGGATTCAACAAATTTTAACCCTCAATTTCCCTTGAAATTTTGAACCAATATTTCCAATTTTTTTTTCTTTAAACCCAAGGAGCTAAACGAGAACTTTGAATTAATTTTTTGAACCAATCACTACCAAATCCAATCAGCACCATGATCAAACAGTTGGTTGAGTGATTCAAATTGGAAAGCCTTTACTTATATAAACATCTCTAGCTCTATTTCAACGGCAAAGTGTAGGGCTGTGAGGGATTCAAATGCTTAAGTCTAAGTGATGCTTCACTGATCGATTTCTCCTCATTAAAAGAAAACACAAAATTAAGTTTGGGTGTATCTGTTAAAAAAAAAAAAAAACCGACTTTGGGTGTGGGTTAATGGTGAGTACTCGATGATGAAATGATGATGGAGTTTGGGTCTGGTAAATTTGGCTATGGATTTGGTATGGTATTTGATATTGTGAGGTTTGAGTAAGAGTATGAGAACAATAGGAATTTTGAAGATGCACGGGGAAAGAGATAAAAGGGAAGAATATTGTTTTTCAAAGTTTCTCTCTTTTGTTTGGTTAACTAAAAATTTGGTAATAGGAAAGAAGTTTTTGAACTTTTTCTCTTGTATTTTTTTAATCGCGGTGTTATGCATATGTCAATTGTAGGAGCGTTTTGTGGGTTTCTAATGATTTTGAATTATAACTAAAAAAATTTTACTTACTTCGATTATGGGTTTTGATTGACTTTTTTTTTTGAATGTTTTATATTTTTAAATATTTTATTTATATATTTTTTGAATTTTTGAAATTTGGGCTAAATTGACAAAACGTGCAAACATTAAGGGTTAAATTTATTGAATTTTTTAGAATTAGGACCAAATGACAATTAAGTCTTTATGCAAAGTTATATATAATTTTATGTCTTTTTATAATAAATTAAATATTTTCAAAGTTTTTAAAATTATAGTTTTTTTTAATTTTTTGAATTTGGACTAACTTGACAAAATGTATAAACTTTGAGGGTTAAATTTATTAGATTTTTCTAGAATTAGAACCAGCTTTATAGAATGTGTAAAATATTAATGGCTAAATTAATTATTATACAAATCAAAAGACTGCCATGTTAGTGTTCCATTCAGTGGTCAAGGTATTTTAATGGTGGAGTGACTGAAAATGACAATTAATATAATGGAAGTAACGAAATTAACGAAAAAAATAATAATTTGATGATCAAAATAGGAACGTATTAAAATTTGGGTGACTATTTGAGTAGTTTACCCTTTAAATTTTTTAGAATTATTATTATGAAAAAAAAAATTAAAAGTATGAAATTGATAGTTTAGGGGCTAAATTGGTTATTAACTATTTGCATTAATGTGTCACGTAGTCCTTTTAATGGAAGTTATCGAATGAACGACCAAAATGTAATATTTTAATAACTTTAATGATAATTATGTAAATGAAATATAATTTAAGTGAAAGTTTAAGATTTATTTGGAGAGAAAATAGGTGAAGGTGTAGGGATAGGGTAAATGCGAAAGCTGGAAGGCAAAGCAATAAGAAAGAGAAGATGCCTAAGAAAATAAAATCACAAGTTTTGTTGAATTATGTAAATATATTTAAGATGGGATAAATATCGTAAAGAGAGAGATTATTTAAGATGCAAATGATGCATGCCTTGAATTCCTCCTAAACAGATTTTGTTCTAATTTGTAGGGTCTGCAATATTATTACTTCCCAATATATAGCTTCTCCTATATAACACCATGTCAAAAACACATAAATTGCCTTGTTTCATAGCAACTGGTTGGCAAGCAGGAAATAAAGTGGCCTGACTTGAAATTCAGGATAATACTTAGTGTGTCTTTGGATGGATGGTGGTAGAGGTGATCATGGGTTGGGTTATTCGGCCCGGCCCGCCCGAAAAATGGGAGGGTTCGGGTAAAAATATAGGCTTGAAATATGGGTTTGGGCAAAAAAGAGGCCCGTTTAAAAAATGGGCCGGGCCTCAGGTAAAACTTTTTTTGGCCCGAGCCCGGCGCGAATTATATATTAAATATATATTTTATTTTCAATCAAATATACTTTTTAAATTTACATATTTTTTATTTTTTTGTTTTAATATTTTTTTAAAAAAAAATTATTTAATGAAAAAAGCTAAAAAAATTAATATGGTCCGGGTCGGGCTCGGGTTTATCAATTTTCTTTCGGGCCGGGCTTGGACAAATTTTTAGGCCCAAATTTCAGGCCAGGCTGGACTCGGGCCTAGAAAACGGGCCTAAAATTTTATCTGGGCCTGGCCCATGATTACCTCTAGATGATGGTTGTGATGCAATAAAATATTTTATCTCATAGTTACAGTAATTAATCTTATCACCATATCTGTTTTTAACTTTACCATCATCCAAAAGTACACTTATTTGCCTTTGTAGTAGTCATACTCATACCCACCTCCGTCTAAGTTAAAATTTTATTGTTTGAGTTAGTATATTTCCAATGAAAAATTAGAGTTGAGGTAATCATTTAGTTCAGTATTTAGAATAATAAATTTTAATTGAAACTATTAATATAGTTGTAATTTCAAAAATAAAAATCAATCCATTAAATTTATTGTGTTTGTTGAGAAATTACTTGATCAAAATGGAAGTCCTAGTAATAAAATCATATAATAAGGTTGAAAATTTTTGATAAATTGAATTTTACCAAAAGGGGATTGATAATTAAAACTTTCTTTTCTAAAGTTGAAACACCTCAAAATGGAACGGAAAGTTTGTTTTTTTAACCTTCCTGACATGACATACATGCGGATTACTGTGTGAATGACATGCCAACATTAAAACTATTAAATATATATAATTTAAAAAATATTTTGAAATTTAAAAAAAAATTAACTAAATATTGATTTGGCAATCTACGTGTTAGCAAAGTTAAAAAATATTACTTTTTTCCTATTGTGGATAATTTAATAAAAAAATACAAATTCAATGATTAAAATAATTTTTTTATAAATTTGGAAAGAAAAAAAAAAGGATACCAAAGAAATAAATGTTAATGTGAAGGAGTCCCGGAAACGATGCTATATTAATTTCCAAGAAAGAGGCTAAAATTCCCAAATTTAATGGGTTTATTACAGTCGGCCCAATAAGCCTTTAAACAGTGACCTGATTTTCATAAAACCCTTTCCATGTAAGACTGCCTAAATGCCATTTACTTGTCAATCCTTTTAAACTCATGGATTGAGTAGTATTAAACTTTTGGTCAAAGATTTCTATTAGATTTTTAGTTTTTATATTTTATGAGTTATGAAATTTTAATTTTGACCTAAACTGTAAGAGTTAAATTTGTTAGGTCAAATTCTATTACTAGTTTCGTACTATATATAAATCGTAAATTTAATCTTTATTCTCTAATTTAATTATTTTTAGTATTTATACTTTTTAAATTTTAAAAATCTAGTCATAATTTAATCGGTAGCCATAAATTTATTAACTAAAAGGATAGCAACTTTTTTTTTAATATTATGTGAAAATAACAAGCTCACATATTTAAAATTTTAAAAATAGAAGAATAATAAAAACAATTATTATTTGTTCAAAATTAAAATTTCAAAATTCGAAAAATATAAACATTAAAAAATTATCCAAATTAAATTCATTACTTATGGATGCATGTTAGACACACGCATATACATATATATTAAATATAAGGAAATGATTAAAAAATAGTAAAACTCAAAATAAATTCAAATTTTCAAAAGTCCCTAAAATTTTAAATTTCCCAAAATCAATCGAGATTTTTGGTGTTATTAAACTTAGGTTTTTTAGTGGTTTGCATTTTTTTTCCTTTCTTAAAAAGATTTAATAATTTAATCCTAGTTAACATCCACATGAAATCTCAATTATTGGTTTTTCGAACAAAATAAAAAATAAAAAAATTTTAAGTACTATATATCAATCTACTACAAGTTGTACATTATTTACTTAAATAGAGGAGAGAAATGGAAATTTCAAAACCGGATGATTTTCACATTTTTAGCCTTCAATAATATTATTTTCAGTTTCAATAAAAAAAAATTTAAGAAAAGCATCATGTACCTATCGGTGTCAGTAAACTCAATTTCAAGGCTGAATTTTTTTAAATCAAAATGGTCCATAAAATTTTAATCCAACAATGACGAGACAAATATAGAATTAGGAAATATAGTTATTAAGTAATTAAGTATAGTATAAGGACTAAATTGAAAGGAAACTAGAATTAAAGAATTAGGTGAATTATTAATCAAAGCCCTTAATTGTAATTAAACCATTGTCAACATTGAGTTAGTGGCAAACCCATTAAATTCCACAAGCCATTTCCTACACAAATCTCCACCATTAGATTAAGTAATCAGGTTTAATAATAATATGAAAAAAAAAATTAAAGATGAAAGAAGTGGCCTTGGTTTTAGCTTCTTCAAACGGCAACAACAAAAGAAAAGAGAAGAAAATTCTCTAGTTCTTTTCCATTGCCATGGGTTCAATTGCAAAAGGTTAGTGGTCTTTCCTTTGTATTTTTTGTTAGATTTCTAGCTTAGAATGATAGTTATGTAAAATTCGTTTAATTTGAGGATTAAATTAAAAAAAAAAATCTTTGATCATGTATGTTTAGTTGTTATTAAGCTTGAATTATGATGGAAATAAGCTTAGAATAACAAGCTAGAACAAAGTTTGGTTAATATATGATTAAGTGGCCATTGCTAAGCTTTAAGGATCTTAGTGAGAAAATTATGAGAACTTTGGATAGTAGTTATGCTTTTTGGATAGATTGAGGTCCTTAGATTTTAAATTTAAAGCCAGACTTATATTCGAATTGGAGATTTTTGAGTTACACAAAAAATTAGACATAAGGGCTCTACGAATTTAAGTTGAAACTATGCATAGCATATCTAAATTTCAATGATTTCTATGGTTGAATGTGTGAATCTAACATTATTTTCATGTTTGAATTATCAAATGTAGTTAAAGATAAAATTTGGTGAGTCGTTTTAATTTGTTATTTGTTTTTTTCTCTCCCATTAAATTCTCGTTGTTGTTGGACTCATTTGTTTGAACACATGGACAATAGAGATATAAGTGACTACGAAATTAATTCTTGAACTACACTCAATATAACTAAACTTGATAGAACAAGTCATTGATGCTTGAGAGGAACAAAGAATAGGTCTACTTCAATATATTTTTTGAGCGCATAAATAGAGAATTTCCTATTTCTTCGCTTACTTTTGGAACATAGAGGACAATGTTCGTTTAAAGTATGAGAGAATCGAGTCAATTTAGTTTGCATGATTTTTTTTGCATATTTCATTTCTTCGATTTTTATGTGATGCATGCAGTTTGCATGAAATCTTAACTTGATGAGATGTTGAATTATTTTTATATGCCTTTGAGATTTGTAAATTTGTCGTAATGAATATTTTTGAAACCTAAATGTTGACTTTATATAGAATTTGCAACATTGATTTATGTTGTTAGGATGTTTGTTAGAACAATAGATGCTCCACATGGTCTTAATTCATTGTTATTTTCTATTGACATGCTTTTTATAATCGATTTTAGAATTTTCAAGAGAATTATATGGATTGAAACATGCTTACAAAGAATGATATAGGTGAATTTTTTATATGTCTCGAGCTTGAGTATCGGATTGAATATTGATGGATGTGCTTAATTGGATAATCTTGATAATAAGCATGAGAATTGATTACTTTGCTATCTACTTCATGAGCTTAAATAAAAACTAGTGGCCCGACTGAGTAACCAAATATAGATGCTTGATTGTCATTTACCTTCATGTCAAAAGGTTTGGTGTTTCCTAGTATACTTCGTTGATGTAGATATGAGTAAAGTTGAAGACTGTTTAGATTCGATTAACTAGGTAATTTAAGTTAGGTGCTTGGGTTGTCATCTACACTCGCGTTCAAAGGTAATCATCCTAAAATTCAAAAGAGAGAGAGAGAGAGAGAGAGAGAGAGAGAGAGAGAGAGAGAGAGAGAGAGAGAGAGAGAGAAGAAATTTGAGCTTAATTATATTATTACTTGAATTATTCTTCTATCTCATGCTAATAAAAAAATTTCTATGATGATGTTGAAGGAAAAGAAATTCGATACTTTATGCTCAATTGAAATTGTGGATTTTGGAAACCTAATAACTTTTGAAAGCATGATGAAGTTTGAAAATATTTTCTAATATCTCTTATACATGGCATATTATTAGGGAAGACAACCACACACGGGCATGAAGGTCTATTTTTTTCTAATTCTTCCTAATTGTATAAATTATTGTTATTGCTATATTTTGTTTAGCATATAGAATTTTGAATGTGCTCATGAAAGCATTTGTGCTTGTTCCATTAGTATATAACGATATTTTTAATTGTCAATTTAAGTTGAGTATTTTCTTAGGTCACATATGCATTTGTTGTAACAACCTGTTTTTTAGTGGTACTAGAAACAATAGTTTCAAAACTCCGTATTCCGATGATCGAGTTAGTAAATATTATTTAATCATATTTATAAGTTTATTATAATGTTTTATTGGATTTTGATATGATAATTTTGATAATTTTATAGTTAGTCAAGGTACAAGTGGTGTGTACCGAAAGTTAGTGGTTTTGGAAAATGAGATATCAGGGCCTCTTTTCTATAAAACCAGCTCATAAATATTATTGTTGAATATTTATGAAGTTATTATATAAGTGGATTGAAGTTTAGTCTGGAAATTTTAGCATTTGGTTAGCTAATTAAGGAAAAAGGACTAAATCGTAAAAGATGCAAAAATTAATCGCTATTAGTTTATATATATTAAATGATTATAAAATTATAGTTGGAGGGTGTATTAGGAAATTATCCCATATTAATTATAGTGGAGGGTATAATGTATGATTCATTGTCATATTATATGTTAAATTAATATAAAAATTAGATTAAAATAAGTTAAAACATAAAAAGAAGAAGAAGTAAAAGATGGCCATTTTCACTTCATCTCTTTCACTCTCACCACCAAATGGAAGCCATAAATTCATTTAAGCTCTCATCTTTGCATGGTGAGTGAGTTTTAATCCATTTTTAGTAAATTTTTTATTTTTTTAGATCATTACAATAGGTTTAGTTAACTCGTATTTCCGTTTTTAAAATTGTTAAAGATTTAAAAAGTTTACATTGATGTTATTTGAAGTTTTTGAATGTTTATTGTAGATTTTGAAGCTTAGAAATTAATTAGGATTAATTTATTGAATAAATTTTGTTAGTTTTGAGTTAGGGACTAAATTGTGAATATATTGAAATTGGTATGAATTTTTTTGTAAATTACGATAATAGGAGGTTGTATATAAACATAATTGAAGTGGACTTAAAATTTGGAGTTCAAATTTGGAAGATATGATAAGTTTGATTTTAGGGACTAAATTGAATAAAATGTAAAATTTTAGGGCACATTTGAAAATTGAAATTTAATTATTTTACGATTACAATAGGTTATTTTGAGATGTTTGAAATTGATAAATTAAATTACATTATATTATAGATCGAGATTTGAACCAATCGATAGATAAGCACGAAAAAGGAAAAATTGTGAATTATTCCTCAATGTCGTGTTTGTGGCTGTTTTGGTTAGGTAAGTTCATAGGAGACTTACTTTCTTAATTCATAATATGTTTATATTATACAGTTTTACGTATAGTTTGAATTGTTATGTAATTATTGTCTTTTGGCATCAAATGGACTAAATCGTAAAATATAAATTAAATGGCAAATATGGATAAATACATGATATCGAATTAACGTGACATTGTTATATGATTGGAGAGTATGTTTATGATGATGTTACAAGGTTAAAATTGTAAATGAATTTCTATTTGAAAAGTGAAAAGTGTGTATATGGCTGCTGGGATAGTAATGAACTGTATGGTAAAAATGCCCGAGTGAACGTATTAAAGGATAGGATACGATTGGCATGCCAATAGGGTTATTGTGTGTTGTATGAGATATATGTGTTGATACAGAGATATTACTAATTATAACGGAATTTAGCATTTGTTGTGGATTACCGAGTTATACTGATGTGGTGGAGGGATGTATTGATACTGATTATATAATGCCTACAGACTTTGTACTTCGGTGCTCTGGTGTGTTGTAGTTTGAGCTCTTACAAGCATTCTGGGGTGGTGTAGCTAGCTGTGTATCTGAGTCTATTTATTATAGTTCATACTACTGGAATAATAAAAAAGAGAAATGACAGTGAAATAATACGAGTCACACACTCAATTGGTTATATGATGAAGAAATGATACTAACGGTAAAATATTGAATAATATATTACATGTTATAAGGCTATATTACACTGTTATAAGTTGAACTCATCTTAAAATTATAAAATGCTATGTTAGGCTAAATTGTACCAAGTTATGAGATTGATATGTTTATAAATAAGCAAAGTTGAATGGCATGATTGTACTTGCATATGAATTGGACAATATGATCTTATTTTATAAATAAACTAACCTTGTGGTGAATTTGTGAAGTTGTATATGTATGGATAAGGATGCTAAATGAGTGTCATGTTTTGTACAATTGTGTTTCAAATTACTTTAACTAGTTGAAATGGAAAGGTATGTTTAGTTATTTTCATATGGACTTACTAAGCATTTGATATGTTTACCTTGTTATTTCATTTCTCTTGTAGATTGCTAACCTGCAGAACTTGTTAGGCAGATCATCAAGAAGCTCACACTATCCCGGTATTGATTTGATAGTTATCGTTCAAAGCTTGGTTCTGTGGCATGTGTATAGGTGTACTTATATATGTTTACCTTTGTTGCATGTTTGGTTTGCACTTGGATAATATTTGAATTATGGTATATGTTGATGTGGAATGGTTTGAAAGTAAGAAAGTATAGACAAAGTTTGAATTAGTGATTTTGGTATGTTCTGGTGCCTATTGAGGCATATTGGTTAGTTGATTGGAAAATACCAAATTGTTGAAATGTTGAATTAGTTTTTTTAAAAGGGAGATATATGATATTTTGGCATGTATAAAGAGTTATAAATGCATATAGGTTGAATGTTAAACAAGAACTTCTCTTGAATGTAATTGGTCTTGATCCATATGAAATTAATCATTTACTTTTAATATGTTTAAGGACATGTTCACACACACACACATATATATATGTGTGTGTGTGTGTGTGTGTGTGTGTGTGTGTGTGTGTGTGTGTGTGTGTATGCGTGTGCGTGTGCGCGTGCGCGTATATGTATGTGTTTTGTTAGGTAGAGGTGGATGTTGGATTGATGATGGAATGACATGTATATATATGTTGAATGGGGCATAGTATGCACTTAGCCCTTAATGGGTGCATGTATTCATTTGAATTTTGGAAAGTGTATGTTTTGCAATTGATGAAAATTGTATGTGAGTATAGATGTCCATAATGAAATGCTTTGGAGAACTTGTTTGGTGTTCATTGGTTAGTAAGGATGAATATGTATATATATTAAACTTATGGTTAACACTTTGGTATAGCATGTATAGACGAGTGTGTATGTCAAAGTATCATTGAAGGAATGTGTTTGAATGGTTGAATTATGTTTGTTTCGGATGTATTAAATAAGTTCATGTAGTTGTTGTGTATGTGTTTGTATGCATTCTTAATATGGTAGTTGATTTTGGGCATGAAATGAACTTTTAAGCTTATAATTTTGACCATTTAGGTAAAAGTATCAATACTAGAGACCAAAGTATCGATACTAGAGACCAAATTATTGATATTTGACCAAAATGAACAGTGTTTTGAAAATGGCATAATGCCAGAATGGTATCAATACTAATTTTTGGTATCGATACATTTGATAAAAATACCAATACTTGTTCCTTTTGTATCAATACCTAGTTTCAAAATTTGAAAATTTGAAAATTTCAGATTGATCATTAATTATGCTTAAATCTATTAAATTATGTTTGTATGCTCAAATTAGCCTCTGTTTGGTTCATAACTTCTGTTATGTATGTATTTAGAACAACTTCTATTATGTATGTATTTAGAACAACTTGAGGATTTAAATTGAATTTAATGTTATGATTTGCACGTGATTGTTTCAATAACTGTAGTAGCATCCTGGAACTTGAGTTAGGTGATCGAACAGGGTGAGGGGTGTTACATTTGAATTTTCATTCGCATTAGTTTCATGCTTGAAGATAAGCATGGTTCAAGTGTGGGGGAATTTGATAAGTGCGTAATTTCCTAATTGTTTGTGATATTTCTCTTATCGAATTATGCTATTTATGTTCTTAATTATATTAATTATACTATATTTATTATGGATTTAGGGAATAATTGAAGAAAAAAAAAGCTTAAAGTTTATTTTTTGGTAGTTTTTGTGGTTTGGATTTTCAACATAGTGTAGTTTTAGTATTTTGGCCATAACTTGAGCTACAAACCTCCATTTTTTGGGTTCATAATATAATGATTTGAATAGAATTGAAAAATCTAGCTAAAGTTATTTCATGATTCTAGCCAAAAAAATTGCCAAGAAGGCACCTAAAAATAGCCTAAAGTTTGACGCAAAGAAAAATTCTAGTTTATGTAATCAATGGCACTTTTGTATTTTCTCCATTATATTATTTTTTTCCTATAAATAGGTATTATTAGGTTGAAAAAGGGGGATAACCGTTCTTAGTTTTATCTTGGTTTTGTATTTTATTTTTTTTTATGAGTTTCTAAACCTTCTTTTCTAGTCGAAGGTTAATTGAAGTTTGATTTTTTAAAATTTGTGAGATCTAATTACTCTTAATCTTTTATTTTTTATTTAATATTTGCATGTCTTATGGATTAATTATAGTTGTTCAGGTTTGTTAAATATTGAGTCGGTATTTTATAACTTAGAATAATTGCTTTGTTAATTAGATAATTAGTTGATCGATTGATTTCTATTATTTGTGACGACTGCATGATTATTGGTGTAGTGTTGGCATGTGATCTAACTTAAATAAATTCTAGTTGTGAATTTGTTAGTTAGAATTGAGTCACTTTCATTCTCAAGGCTATCGATAAATTAAATTCCTAAGCCCAAAAAACAATAACAAACAATAAAAAAACTAATGACAATTTAAAGAATGGGTTGATAAAAAATTGTGAAATCTATTTTTATTAAAGCAGTTAAATTAAAAGTTTTTACATTCTCTTTCTCTTCTTTTCTTCTTTTTTCCCCTCTTGTTTCTTTCATGAATAACCTTAGTTGTTATTGTCATGCAACCGATGTACAGCCTTCGATTAGACTTATCTAACTGTTTTGATCAAGATCAATAGTTGTCCCATCTAGTTTATTGAGCCTACGATCCTTCGTTTCATGATCGTCAAGTCAGTCCTTCTCCTCGATAGTAACCATTTCTCTAGTGTTGACAGTTCTTAGAATTAAAAAGGTGCAAGCCCATTTCACCAAAAAAAAAAAGTGCAAACCTAAGAAGTTTGATGGAAAAGGCGTTAGGGCAATGTTCCAAAATGACCCGTACACTTTCCTTATTTCCTTGACTTGAAAACTGAGCTAGAGTTCAAGAAATTTTCCCTTTTTTGTGTGTGAAATTCCAAACACTTGTATCTTTACTTAGGGCTTGAGCAATTGTAATCCTTTTTTTAGGATCCTTAAGGAGGTCTTCCTCACCATCAAATATAGATGGTGTTTGTTTGTATATGTTTGTTAGGGTTTAGAAATTCATTTGTGTTTTATGAATTTTTTTGGGTTTAGTGTTTTATGAAAATTTTGTTTTGGTTTTGATAGTTTTATTAATAAATGATTAATAAATAATGTCGTGAAAAATAATTTTTCATTTGAAATTTGATCTCATTGTTTGCAAATCCCAATGGAAAATTTAAATGTTTAAACTAGAGGTGTTCATGGGCCGGGCCGGGCCCAAAAAATGGGCCTAAATTTTTTTCCAAGCCCGACCCATATAAAAATGCTAAAACTCGGGCCTGGCCCGTCTCGCCCGTATTAAATTTTTATATTATTTTATATAATTTTTAAATATATACAATACATCAAAAATACTAAAAAAATCAAAATAAATATTTCCCAACAAATTGAAAATAAATTTTAAAAAAATATGTAGACTTAAATAACACTAAGATAAATGTAACTTAACAAGCAAATACCTCTAAAATAATAATAAAATTAACAAATGCCTTTAAAATAATAACAAAATTAACAATAAAATAAGTTTTATACAATATGCAATCAATAGCAACAAATAGTAGCAACATAATAGTAATATGGTAGCAAAATACGGAGAAAACAACAAGAAAATAACATTAAAAAAAAGCAGATTTTTTTTGTCATTTAGTGAATTCGGGCCAGGCCGGGCCCGGGTCAAAAATACCTTACCCGAGGCCCGACCCATTTTTTAAACAGGCCTTATTTTTTGTCCAAGCCCATTTTTCGGGCTTATATTTTTTCCCAAATCCTCCCAAATTTCGGTCGGGCCTTCGGGCCGGGCCAGGCCGCCCGGCCCATGAACACCTCTAGTTTAAACATAAATTTTTGGATTTTTCTTCCTTATTTAAGGATGAACATGAAGATCAAAGAATAGACAATGGAGAGAAATTAAAGGAAATTAAGGGGAAAAAGAAAGAAAACGAGGAGAGGAGAAAAAAAAATAAAGGAGAAAGGAAAAATTTGGGTTTTCATTTTTTTTAATTATGTTTTTTTAAAAAATATATTATTTGTTATGTTAAATTAAACATATTTTATATGATATTTAAAGGTTTATTGTTATTTTATTTATTTTTGTACCTTTAAAATAAAAATAATATAATTAAGGTTTATTATTATTTTATTTATTTTTAGGTCCCTTGACTTGACCCTTTTCTTACAAACACTTGCACGTGATCTTACTATTAGTCCATGTGTCCTGACAAGTCATAAATTAACACCATTAGTCTGGGTAGAGGTGCTCATGGGTCGGGCCTAAACATGATATTAACATACTTTATTATTGCCCAAGTCTGACCCAACCTAAAATATAAGTTTAAAATTTTGTCAAAACTAGCCCATATTTTCAAAAGACTAACCCAAACCCATTTAGGCCAGCTCATATTATTATTTTTACATTTTAAAAAAATATTTATATTATATTATTTTAATATTTAATAATTTTATACATTTTTTATTTATTGAATTTTTTATATAGTTATCTTAATATTATTTTAATGGTTACATTAGAATAGTATTATATATTTAGTATAGATTTATTTTTTTAATGTGTTCTAAATTACGTAATATATAAAAATAACATAAGATAAAATATTATAAACTTAAAAACGGGCTAGACTCGGGCCTTGAATGTTTAAGATAGAGTCTGACCCATATTTTAAACGAGTCTAATTTTTTTGTCCAAATCTATTTTTTAGGCCTAATATTTTTACCCAAATCCTCCCAAATTTTGGGCTGGCCTTCGCAGGTCTACGTCAGAGGTACTATATTGATAAACAATAGAAAATTATAGGTATCAAAATAGACATTTTAAAAGTAAAAGTACCACATTAAAAGATTTGATAAAGTTTAGGTACCCAATCTGACATTAAGCGTACCGGCAATTATCCTTATTCTAGGCTGTAGCCAAGACCCAATACATCTGACCGCGCTGAATCACACTACAAACAAAGGATAACTCTTCTTACTAATAAACCCTAGCAAATTTGTCGTGATTGGTATATAAATCATCTTTCTTATTTGCTTAGTGGCTCTTTCGGAGAGAAAGGAAGCACGTTTAAGGTAAAGACGATGGTGTCGGGATCAGGGATATGCGCAAAGAAAGTGGTGGTGGATGCCCGCCACCACATGCTGGGACGGTTGGCTTCGATCGTGGCCAAGGAGCTGCTCAACGGCCAAAAGGTTGCCGTTGTCAGATGCGAGGAAATCTGCATGTCGGGCGGACTCGTTCGCCAGAAGATGAAGTACATGCGGTTCCTTCGCAAACGCATGAATACCAAGCCCTCTCATGGTCCCGTCCATTTCCGTGCCCCCGCTAAGATCTTCTGGCGCACCGTTCGTGGGTCAGTCTTTAATTTTCTCAGTCTAATCTACATTGTATTTTTTTATTTATTTTGGGTCTGATTTTGTAAAATGAGGAGCTCAAGTGAAATGGGTTTGTCGAAATTTTATGTTTTGTTTATATCTTCGAAGCAATGAGGCTAAACCCAAATAGTAAATTGCTTGCATTTTGAGCATTAGTTAGAAGAATGTTTGAGTTTTATGAGATTTAAGGTTAATGAATTTTGTAGAATGATACCCCATAAGACTAAGCGTGGAGCGGCTGCCCTCGCTCGTTTGAAGGCTTATGAGGGTATTCCTGCCCCATTTGATAAGATTAAGAGGATGGTCATCCCTGATGCACTTAAGTAAGTTTATGCTCTTTGATTTTTATTGCTATTGCTATTGCAATTCCCGTGATTCTGTTCTAATCTTTCTTATAACTTTCGATTAGGGTCTTGAGGCTTCAGAAAGGGCACAAGTATTGCTTGTTGGGCCGCATGTCATCAGAGGTTGGATGGAACCACTACGACACCATCAGTGTGAGTTTATCTTATCATTCACTGCTTTGCCCTTGACTGTCCTTTAATCAATCTATGCCCTTATTTTTTGTGATAAGCATCTTTTGGAACTATTTTTGGGGTTGGGGGTTAAACTTTATATTTGCTTGTTTAGTTGTTGAGGAAAAACATCCATCAACTTGGGCATGAATGTTCTTTTTTCTTAGTGCTTTTAGGGACTACGATTATGTGAAACAACTGCAGAGGAATTAGTACCTTCTTAGGATAGGATGTTATCGACTAAAAACTGTATGAATTTTCTTGGGCACGAAGGAAAAAGATCTGGAATTCTACCCCATGCGCATATTGCTATACATTTTGTCATTTTAGTGGGTCTAATTGGGCTTTGGTTTTATCATCCGTCTGATATGCAAGTCTTGCGAGTACTGGTATCAATGCACAAACAACACAAGGCTATCTGGTGCATAATGAATTGTCAATATATATCTAATGGGAAATGCCCCCAGTATTATACTAAGGGTTATTTCTTGAAATTATAAAATTGTGTTTAGATTATGTTTCTACTGTCTAATAATAAGATTTGACTTCAGGAGCTGGAGAAGAAGAGGAAGGAGAGGGCTCAGGTTGCATATGAGAGGAAGAAGCAGCTGAACAAGCTTAGGGTAAAGGCTGAGAAGACGGTTGAGGAGAAACTTGGTTCACAACTAGACGTGCTTGACCCCGTTAAGTACTGAATTTGTAGTGGATAGCTAGTTTTTTCTTACAATTTTGTTCAAGTTCTCTCTGTATGGGATTTGGTTTCACTGTTTTATTCTGTACGGGATTGTTGAATTTTGACAGTTATCCTTTCAATATATTTCACATATGTTCTCTCCAATGAGTGCATTAAATTCCTATTATTTAGATTGCTACAAAACATATGTTCTATCTCCAATGGCTACAAAACATGAAAGAGGAGATTAGACAGCGGCCCGAAGTTGAAAGTTTGTGATTGTTTTATTAGAAAGACCCAATCTTCTGGGTTCGATTTCCACAAATCCTTGGACTAGGTTTGGTTGGACGGTAGCTGATCAACATTGTTGATATAAATACCCCAGTTTTTGTCTGTTCTCAGGAAAAAAAATGCACCTCCTTTGAAGACAATCTCCGCCCTCCACTTCTCTTCCCAAACATTAACTACGGTCTGGAAATTATTATACTTTCTCAAATCGAATCGAATCAAAAAAATTTCGAGTTAATCGAATTTTCGAATCGTATTTTATCATCCTAACTTAATTTGAAATTTTTTTGAATCGAATCGAGTGAGACGAAATTCGAATCGAATTGAATCGAATATATTTGTTCGAATTAAATATTAAAAAAATGACTTTAGTGTTGTTTATTTCTAAAAATTTCACTAATACCTTATTTTTATTTCTGTCTTGTTTTAAATTTGTATCAATAAAATGAGGAAAATATAACAATGACACACACACACACTCCATAAAAAATTAATGTAGTTGGCAGTTGCCCTAGGCTGCTGTCTTTTATCAAACCTTTGAGACTTATTCTTCTAAATCTTATCTTTATACCCAAATTTCTTCAACCAAATATAAGCAATAAGGTTAGATTGTGGAATATAGGAGTAGAAATATTATATAAGTAGAGTAGTAGCCCAATATTCACTGTTTAGGTTCATTAAAATTAATAACACATGCATTTTGCATCAAATCAAGAAACTAAAAAAATAAATCTACAAAGATCCCAACAAGAATAAATCTGAAACTAAAAAAATAAATCAAGAAACTAAAAATAAACAAAGAATCTAGTTCTAACAATGTAAAAAATATGGAAGAACAGAGAAGAAGAAGAAAACATGAGAAATTAAATCCCTAAGAAAAAAATTATTTTCCTCTGATTTTTTTCTTAGCGAACAAATAGAAGCATAAAACAATGGCAGAAAATAAATATATCTAGAGAAAAATAATGATTTTTTACTTGCTTCTGCTACTAACCCAGAAAATAAGAATAGGGGGCGGATTCTTGACTCTTGAGACTGTTGGGGGGTTTGATTTGGGGAAGGAAGAAGAATTGGGTTGGGAACTTGGGAGTTGGGATTTGAGAAAAAAAATAGGGCTGAGTGCTGACGGGCTTGGGGGGAAATGGGTAAAAGGCTAAAAGCCTAATTTTTTTAAAAAAATAAAAAATATATAGTTTATTCGAATTATTCAAATTCAAAAATTTAACTCGATTCAAACTCGAAATTCGAAACTCAAAATTCGAGTTGATTCGATTAACTCGATTAACTTGATTTGAATAATTCGAAATTCGAATTTTTTTTCGAATTTTTCGAATCGAATCGAGTTTTGCTCACCCCTACTGATGATATGTTTGCTTTGCTTTACAAAAAGAAAAAAAAAGAGAGTGGGTCGAAAATACAAAGTAGGTATTATCGTTAATCAATATTTTCATTTTAGTCATCTAACTTTAATAAGTCTTCATTTCGGTCACTCCCGTTAATTCAATATTATTGTACACTCATTTTAGTCACCCTAATTTTAATAAATTTTCATTTTCGTCACTCATTTATATTTTAAAATTTTATTTATTTCTTCAAAAAATATTCCTGAGATTTTATAGGAAATTTGAGCTATTTAGTTGTGGAGGAGACTGAACCCATGTTTTCCTTGTAACTCAATTCATTGTAAAAATCCAACTATTTTTTATGATGTAACCCGGTTTTTCCCTTTTTACTAGAAAGAAAATTTTAACATTAATTCTAAAAAATAACGAAAATTAAAAAGATAAAATATTTCCATTTTACCCAGATAATTCAATATAAAATATCATGTTTTCCCTTTTACTGGAGAAAACTAAAATTAATTTTAAAAAAAATAAAATAAATTAAAAAGATAAACTAGTTTTTGGATAATTATTCGGTACAATAGAGTAAAAAACTCCACAAACAGATATAAGCAAGTGTCTTTTTTAATTATTTAATTATTATTTTATTATGAAAAATATTTGGCACACAACCAATCGAATTTTTAGACTCCACTAGCAATATATAGGATAATAGTTCATAGTTTTTTCCAGTAAAAATCCAAAATTTTCCTATAAAAACTCAGAAAATCCCAATTTTTCTTTTTTATTGGAAAATAATTCAAATTAATTATAAAAGAAGAAAAAAATAAATTACATTTTAAAAAGATAAAATGAATGACCAAAATGAAAACTTATTAAAATTGAGCGACTAAAATGAGTACAATAACATTGAATTAATGATGAGCAACTAAAATAAAAAATTATTAAAGTTGGGTGATTAAAATGAAAATTTCTGTTAATAGCAGTGCCCAATTTACAAATTTTAAATTTTTTGCGCCCAAAATGAAAAATTATTAAAGTTGGGTGACCAACAATGTAAATGAAAAAGAAAACCGTCGACAGCAGGGTTCGAACCTGCGCGGGCAGTGCCCAACAGATTTCAAGTCTGTCTCCTTAACCACTCGGACATATCGACCTTGATTGGCAGTGCCCAATTTACAAATTTTAAATTTTTTGCGCCCAAAATGAAAAATTATTAAAGTTGGGTGACCAACAATGTAAATGAAAAAGAAAACCGTCGACAGCAGGGTTCGAACCTGCGCGGGCAGTGCCCAACAGATTTCAAGTCTGTCTCCTTAACCACTCGGACATATCGACCTTGATTGGCAGTGACTTCATTTAAATTTACTTAATTATTTGGGAAGAGCAGAAAGGGTAGGTTGATTTACATGCATCTTTGGTAGTTGGCCTACAAGACGAAATAAAAATAGGGTTTAGGGTACGGGAGAAGATGAAACCTTTACTAATAATAGTATAGTATGACCAGATGGAAAATGTCGACAACATCTTCTAATGTTTGAATTAAATAAAATGCAAAAAAATCAATTATACCCCTCTATTAAATTCACATCCAATTAAGTTTTTTTTTTAATTAGGTTGAACCTTAAAATAAATTGATAGCAAATCAGATACTGACGCGTGGTAACTTTTGATTTAATCTAATAATTTTTTTTGTAAAAAAATAAAAAGTTATATAAAAACAAAAAACTATAAAAATAAAAATATTAAAAATGATATAAACTTATTAAAATCATAAAAACTTATATAAATTATAAAATTAATAAAACTTATTTAAGAAATGCAGTAGAAAAAAATTAAAAATATTAAAATTGATATAAACTTATAAAAATTATAAAAAATCATAAAAACTTGAATTGGATCGGTTAGTTCGAAATCAGCAAGGATATTGGCCAAGGAAAGCCATTAGATTGGTTGACTTGGGAATTGGGCAGTTGAACCAATTTTTTTTAATAGTTTTATCAAACTAAAATTTTATTATCCCACTATTAACATATGTCAAAATGAAATATTCTAATCAAGATTTTCAGAATCGGACAGGTGGTCGAATTAGTCAGACCACCGATTTGTCTATTCGACTGATCAGTCAAGTTCAATTAAATAAAACATTAAAAATAAAATAATTGGTTCAATCGTCCGATTCTCGAGTCAACTAATCTAATGGCTTTATCTTAACTGATGCCCTTGTCGATTTCGGTCTAATCATTCCAACCGGGTAATCTAGTCCAGTTCAAATTTTTATGATTTTTTTATTATAAATTTTATAAATTTATATAAATTTTATAATGTTTTAAATATGTTTTTATTAATTTTATGATTTTTTATAATTTATTAAAATTTATTATATTTTTGTATCAATTTTCATTTTTTTAATATTTAACATTTTTATATTATGATTTTTATTTTTCTTTATGAGAAAAATATTAGATTAAATTGGAAGTTGTCACATCTCATTATTTTTTTTATGATTTTATTTCATTTTGAGTTTTTATGAATTTGGTAAGATTTATTTCATTTTGAGTTTTTATGAATTTGGTAAGATCTAAGCCTTAAATAAAGAGGGTAAAGTGTTACCAATTATTTTACTAGGAGATGAATGTGGTTTCTAACCAAAAAGGGAAAGAAAAAGGCATTTTCCCCTACATGGCTTAAGCTAAAAGTAAATTGGAACTTCAAACATTTCATCATAGCTGCTTCAAATCTAATCTTTTTTACCAATCACACAGTATACTCAAAAAAAAAAAAAAAAAAAAAAAGAGCTTCTAAATGCATGGCATTGGTGCATTTTGTTTTAGGTTCCTCCAAACCAATATTTGAGTTTTTGGGTTATGAAAGTAAAAAAGCAGGTTGGTTTTCTTTAAGAAGAAGATACATTTGTGGGAGTGGGAAATTAATTTGCAAGCAAAGGTGATAATTGCATTCAGGCGGGTCCGCTAACCATCTTTTGCATTCATTTCCACCTATTTCAATTTAATTCCACATTCACTACACAATATGTATGTGGCATCTTCTGTAACTCTTTTGTTCCCCCTCTCCTTTCAGTTCTCTTCAAACCATGCAATGCAATGCCCAAAACGAAATTATACGAAAAGCCAAGAAGATATAACATGATCCATGGTTTCCACTTCCAGTTGAAATTTTAACGACTTTGGTCCACAAGGAAACAGAGAGAGAGAGGAAGCAGCTGCCATTTTTTCCCCTTGCTCTTTCAGCTGCTTTGCTTTCAACTACTGCTACAGTCAGTGGCGTTGGAGTGCCTATATATTATATACCATACCAAGAAATCATCACCAAACCAGAACCATAATAATGAATGCCAGTGTTGCCACCCTCTCTTTAATCCCCTCCATTACTCGCATGCCTTAACTTTCTTTCTGAGACAAAATTCAATCATTACCCATTAATCCCATTCCATTAACCTTCCATTAAGGGTTTAAGGGACTCTAAGAAATTTCCTTCATTTCAGGACGCTAGTGGATTCTATGGCCCTGAAGCTCTTCTGGGTCAGCTTCACGTTGTTCTTCGGCTTTTGGGTTGTTGCTTTCTGTGATCAAGATGGTATGCATAATTTGTTTCGATTGTTGGATTCTTTCTCTAATTACAATTGCCTGTTTTTGTTACATTTGCTTTAGTTCTTAATTTACAATATCATTTTCTTGATGCTTGTAAAGCTCTGGCCTCTGATCTTCATATCACTATGGAACAGCATGATCTAACAAAATGTCAGAAACAGAATGCTGAAGCTTTGAATTTGTTGGATTTACATTTGATTTTCTGTGAGACAGGTTTCTTGAGCTTATCTTGTGGTGGAACAAAGAGTTATGTAGATTCATCTAAGATAAAATGGGTGTCAGATGATACATTCATAACCACAGGCAACACAACTACCGTTGAGTATGCTGAAGGTACCTCCTCCTCGTCCAGCATTGCACTTCGATTTTTCCCAGAATCTCGAGGCCGCAATTGCTATAGGTTACCTGTAGAGAATATGTCCTCCATTGTTCTTGTGAGGGCTCAATTTGTGTATAAGAACTACGATGGACTTGAGAAACCTCCAGCTTTCTCGGTGTCTCTTGGCAGAGCTATAGTTAGCACAGTGAACCTAACCCACAAAGATCCATGGATCGACGAGTTCTTATGGCCAGTGAGTAAGGATACACTCTCATTTTGCTTGCAAGCAATTCCAGATGGTGGAGCTCCTGTTATTTCATCACTCGAAGTTCGACCACTTCCTCTAGGCGCTTACCAAAGTGGCATGGAAGATATTCCCAAAAAGTCACTTCGTAAAAGTTATCGAATCAATAGTGGTTACACCAACGGATCCTTGAGGTAAAAGCATTTCATTATTCCTTATCCATATAAGGCTTCTGTTTTGTATATCAGGATATCTGTGATTTAACTTGAATTAAACAGGTACCCAGTAGACCCATTTGACCGCATTTGGGATGCTGATCAAAGTTATACACCCTTCCATGCCTCGCCTGGATTCAACATTCCTCTTAGCTTCAATTTGTCAAGTCTAAAAGAAAGCCCTCCTTTGGATGTGTTGCAGACTGCTCGAGTTCTCGCACGACAGGATGTGTTACATTATAACTTACCTCTAGATAAGTTGGGGGACTACTACATTGTACTCTACTTTGCCAGCATCCTTCCCGTGTCTGCTTCTTTTGATATATTAATCAACGGGGACGTTGAGCTATCAGAATTCACTATAAGAACCTCAGAAGCCAGTACTCTATATTTTAAGCAGAAGGGAGTCATAAATCTGGATATTGCACTTAGGAGCATCATATTCTACCCTCAAATTAATGCGCTTGAGGTTTACGAAATTGTCGATATCCCACCTGAGACTTCCTCAACTACAGGTAACATTTTCTTTTGTAAATCTGATGGGTTTTTCCGCTGTCTAGTGCTGATTCCATTCTTCCTGAACTTACAGTTTCAGCACTTCAAGTTATTGAGCAGGCTACCGGTTTTGATCTCGGGTGGCAAGATGATCCATGCTTCCCAACCCCATGGGATCATATTGAATGTGAAGGAAGTACAATAACATCATTGTATGTACCTATTAAACTGGTACTTTGTAATTTTCTTAGTCTTACCATAGAGAACTACTCATACCGTGTTATCTTCTTAGGGACCTTTCGGACATCAACTTGAGGTCAATTAGTCCAACGTTTGGTGACTTGTTGGATCTTAAAATACTGTAATGCCTTTTGCTGTGCAACATGTTTCTTTTACTATTAATATAGCTGGTATCCTCAAAATAAACACTTGCTAAATGTTGTGATTTGGTTTTCAGGAATTTGCATAACACATCACTTTCAGGAGCAACACAAAATCTGGGCAGCCTGCAGCACCTTGAGAAACTGTAATGTCCGTCAAAAAGTATTCACCCGTTACCGTATCTTCTAGCAGGACTAATAATATAATCTTGACTAAATTCTCAGGAATCTGAGTTTCAATCAGCTTACATCCTTTGGTTCTGATATAAGCAGCTTGGTTAACCTTCGAGTTCTGTAAGCTGTTTTCCTATGTTGTTATTTCTTTTTATGATAAATGATAATTGAACTAATGCTGCATTATTGTTATTGTTATTATTTTTCTACATGTAAGGGACTTGCAAAATAACAGTTTACAAGGAATTGTTCCAGACAGCTTGGGAGAGTTAAAGAATCTACATCTACTGTAAGTGACTTTGATAAATATGCAGTTTGTTTGTCGTTGCGCAGCCTTGTGTTTCACCTGATGAAAAACTGTGTTCTCTGTTCTCCAGGAATCTGGAGAACAACAAACTTCAAGGTACCCTTCCCCTATCTTTGAATCGAGAAAGTTTGGAAGTTAGGTATGGCACTCATATAATATTCTCCTTTTATTCTCTAGGCTCTAGCTATTTATTCATGTATCGTTCGTGATAGATAAACTTCCATACAGAACATCAGGAAACTTGTGTCTTTCCTTCTCGACAATGGCATGCAATGATGTCTCGTCAAATCCTTCAATCGAGACACCACAAGTTACTATTGTTTCCAATAGGAAGCACAGGGGGCATAGGCATTTAGCAATTATACTTGGTGCAGCTGGGGGAACCTTATTTGCTCTACTCCTTACTTCTCTTTTAGTATTATTGTACATAAATAAGAGGAAAACTGAAGCCACATATACCACAAGTATGTACTAGGTATTCACATTGTTGTTACCGTGAAATCAGCAACATGATTCTTATACGCGCATTGTTCTTAAATTCAGGTGCAACAATTGGTATGCGAAATTGGAATGCAGCAAGAATCTTCTCCTACAAAGAAATAAAAGCAGCTACAAATAACTTTAAGGAAGTTATAGGCCATGGTAGCTTTGGATCCGTCTACCTCGGAAAGCTATCAGATGGCAAACCTGTAGCTGCAAAAGTGCGGTTTGATAAAACTCAATTGGGAGCTGATTCTTTTATTAACGAGGTTTATCATCTAAAATTCTCTATGATTTTCTTCTTTAACCATAAAGCAGTAGGAGCTCGTTAATTTTCTTAGTATTCTATTCGTGATCTTAATGGAGGACTCTATGCAGTCTATTATATTTAATGTTTTTGAGCTTGATTCTTTAGTTTATGTATGATGTTTGGCTTCTTGCTACATCTAATTTTCAGTCACATCGGTCCTGCAAAAGTTGCCTCATTGTTCATAGGGTTGCATGCAGGTTCATCTCTTATCACAAATTCACCATCAAAATCTTGTGAGCTTGGAAGGATTTTGTCATGAATTGAAGCATCAGATACTTGTCTATGAGTATCTACCAGGTGGATCACTGGCAGATCACCTGTATGGTATGTTTTCCTGAATAAAAGATTTAACATTTTCATTTTGTAATTTTAGCTACAAGTCCTTTCAACCGTTATAGCTTGTTCTTGATGTTTGTTTCAGGTCCGAATAGTCAAAAAGTTTCTTTAAGCTGGATTCGAAGACTGAAAATAGCTGTTGATGCTGCAAAAGGTATGTCTAATTGTCTAGTATTAAAGGAATCCCTTAAGGGAATGTGTAGAGTTTATGCCATATTTGTTTGCGGAAATGGTATAGTTTCACTTTCACATTATAAGTGGAAACAGCAGGAGATCCAATGTTTTTGGCATAATAAATGCTATTACCATTTTATTGCCTCTGATCATTGAGCCTTGATTGTATGGAAGGGCTGGACTATTTGCATAATGGGAGCAATCCAAGAATCATACACCGTGATGTCAAGTGCAGTAACATTCTTTTGGATTGTGAGATGAATGCGAAGGTCTGCGATTTCGGCCTCTCTAAGCAAGTAACTCTGGCAGATGCAACTCATGTGACCACTGTTGTCAAGGGCACTGCTGGCTATCTAGATCCTGAGTATGTCTTCCTTAAATTGTGCCTTTACTGCACCGCAAACCATCATTGATGTCGTTTATTAACTGCAGGTATTATTCCACCCAACAGCTGACTGAGAAAAGTGATGTCTATAGTTTTGGGGTTGTTCTTTTAGAGCTCATATGCGGAAGAGAACCGCTGACTCATTCCGGAACTCCAGATTCCTTCAATTTAGTGCTATGGGTAACCAAAATTTCCTTTTCCTTTTAATTTCTTATTCTTGTGTATGAAAAGGAGCATGAAGGTGTGATGTTGTTGCATTTGTCAACTAACTGGAGAGTCATGGATTTAAGAAGGCTAATTAGTTTAAGCATGTTATTACAAAATCCTGAAACATAGCTCTAAGCAACTGGTTCATATTTGACTTAAACGCAGGCAAAGCCGTACTTGCAGGCAGGTGCATTGGAGATAGTGGATGACAACTTAAAGGGAACCTTTGATGTCGAAAGCATGAGAAAAGCAGCCTTAGTCACCGTACGGTGTGTGGAAAGAGATGCATCACGGAGACCCACTATTGCACTAGTGTTGGGTGAGCTGAAAGAAGCCTACAGTCTTCAGCTTGCATATCTTGCGTCTTTGGGACACTCAGGTTAACCAACATCAACCCTATTCCAACTTTGAAAACTTTTCCTGCCCACTATTTAAAACGAGATGAGGTATATATAGATGTTTCAAAAACAGACATCGTATAAGACTGCTTATATGTATCTATTCTGTCAGTGGCAAGCAATAATAGTGTAGTGTAGTGTAGTGTATTTGGGTAAACTTGCCAAACCATCCAACATGTTCGGACACAATGTTTCATACATGTTTCTGTCCCTGCAACATGTGCAAATCAATTGAAAGCAGTGAGTGGGGCTTGATATTCAACTAAATACTGGATTTTGGAGCAACCATCCAATAATAAAAAATTACTGCTATATTATTTCTCCTGTGGAAAAAGGATGTTGTTCTTGCAAAAAGAAGAAAAAAAAATTATTTATTTGCTTTCAGATGACATTGTTAGAGTAATAGACTTATTATTCATTCAACAAAAGATATTTTGACTATTCAATAGTTAATTAGAGCACACAAAGAAGATGTTGAATGATGGTTGTTGGTTTCAGAGGCCAGCTTTTGAAATTTTTAATTATGTTTTTAAAATTTTTAAAAATAATCATTCCCTTATAAAAATTTTCATTAAAGCTTTAAAATTTTTTAAAATTCTAATTAATTTCTCCAAGTTTTTTTTTTGTTATAAAAAGTTTTAATTAGATCTATCAATTCTTTTTTTATTTATTTTAAATTCTCATTAAAACTTTAAAAATTATTTTAATTAAATCCTCAAAACTAATACTAAGATTCGTCAGTGTTGATTTCTACTATATTATATTGTTGGAATTAGTTTATTTTATTGTTGAATATAAACATATGGTAATATTTAATTCTTATTCTTTTATATATTTGAAAAGTTATATTTAAATATGTATATTAAAAAAAAAAGTTAAATTTTACTGTTAACTTTAGTGCTTTTAAGTAATTGTGACCGTTACCTCCGTAGCTCCTCAGGGAGGCTTACCACAAGAATGTTACCCTCCATACCTCCCTGAATTTAATCTTTATACTTTTTATCTATCATTCTTAACTTGATTTTTATAAAAATTTAAAATATTAATCTTGATTTAAATAGTATTATTGATTTTTACTACTTAGAAAATTTTATATGGTAAACATACATAATATTATATGGATTTTTTCAAAATTTTAAAAAAATATAAGAAATAAAAATGATGAAATTAATGTTTAAAAAATATCAAAATAAATGTATTAAAAGCTGATATTCCAAAAAACAAGAATTAAAGTTGAGCATAGTAGCATAATTGGTTTGATATTGAATACACGTTACTTGTACCGAAACCTGAAAAATGCTAATACATTAACACAAGTCTGAGATTCAACAAAAAGAAAATGTTGATATTGTCTCAACAGACCCTCGAAAAAACACAGCAGTAATCTTTGTCTGAAACATCGGTCAAGAAGTGAAAGGCGGCGATGGTTTCCACTTTCAACTTTTTCTTCAAGACAGTCAACCACTTTCCCATTCCAGGAAAACCCAGGGCCGAGAAAATTCCAGCTGGAAATTTTCATTGAGTTTGAACTTCACTATTATCTTTCATGATGTTTGATCAATTCCGTGTTGTTATTGTATTTCTTTTACTACTTGAGTTCCATTTCTCTGCCTTTCTTGAGCTCTTCATGCTGTAATGGTTTCCCCTACACTTACTTCGTGGACCTTAATTGGTCTTATAAGAGCCTTTCTCTGCCTTGCTCTAGCTTTTGTCCTTCTCTGTGGATCAACCTTGGGGTTTTTCGCTTGGAAACTTTATCATGTTTTTGGACTTTACTTGCCTTGTCCTTGTTCTGGGTTTCTTGGGTACCAAAATAGCAACCTCTGCTGGCATAACCTTCTCATTCAATTCCCAGTAACAAACATTCATTCTGCTCTTAAACTGCCTTTCAATAGGTTCCCTTTTAACTTACTTTGGTTCAACGATCAAGACTGGGATTTGGATGCCAAGTCCATTGAATTGCTGGGTGAAGCATGTCCTACTTCACCTTCAGGTTTAAGATTGCAAAATATAGTGAATAAAAAAAAAGAGTGATTCTGATACCAAGGGAAAGAAAAGTATATATCTGAAGCATAAATCTAAAGTTCAACGAGGTAGGATAGCTGCTTTTGGCTATCGAAAGTCTGCTAATTTCTCAGTCGCAGATGCTTCATCTGTTGATGGAGGTGAAACAATGATTGAAAATTGGGGTCTAGTTAGTGGAATAGAAGATTGTTTTCCTGGTAAGTAAAACGTATCTAATGTGATATCTTTGCATTATGGGAAGTTTAACTGCTGCTTCTGAAACTGGTTGAGGTTCTATGATTTTTTTTAAACCATTTTAGTTAAGTTAAGGAATCATTCATTGACATGAAGTTTTCATTGAATATTGAACTATTAAATGATGATCTTCTCTTATTAGCATTACATTTGTATTGACTTATGTGAAACCTGCCATTTTAGATGATAAAAACACTCAATCTGGTAATGATTTGAGTGAGGCAACCTGGCATGGTTTTGAACAGAGCAGTGGAGAGGGAAAAGGTAACACTAATGAAAAATTTAAGGTTACCGGAGATGGGGCAAATCGGATCAAAATATTGGAACAAGCTATAAAAGAAGAAAAAGCTGCATGTGCTGCTTTATATTTGGAGTTGGAGAAAGAAAGGGCTGCTTCTGCTTCTGCTGCTGATGAAGCTATGGCAATGATTTTGCGTCTACAAGAGGATAAGGCATCGATAGAAATGGAAGCAACGCAATATCAAAGGATGATAGAAGAAAAATTTGCTTATGATGAAGAAGAGGTGAACCTTCTAAAAGAGGCCCTTATCGGGAGGGAGAAGGAGAATCATCTTTTGGAGAAAGAAGTTGAAGCTTACAAGCAGATGGATACACGTAGAGATGAGCCAGAGGAGTATGATATTTTTCGACATGATGCAAATAAAGGGGGACAAATTCCTTCAGTTTCACTTGGATTAGGTGAAGATCCGTTGCTGATGGGAAACAGTGGATCCACCAGGAAGAATGAAGTGGGAAAAGGTTCTAGTTGGCCTTCGGAATTGCAGACTCCATCATCTGAGAAATTAAGTCATACTGTGGCTGTTAATTTAACTGGGAAAGGAAAGGGACAAGATGATGATGATGATGATGATGCCATAGTATGCCAAGCAATAACAAGAAAAACTGCCCCAAGTTTTGGCGGCACTTCTTTAAGTGTAGATGAGCTTGAGAGAAATTCGGACTTTGGTGAGCCACTAGGTAGAAATCTACACAATTCCACATTTGATATGGAACCAACTGTTTATGATGTCCATGTTATTGATGATAACAAAGAAAGTCCTAAGGAGGAGAATAGTAAAAAAAGTAAACTGCCAATTGGTTCTGCATCAGACCACAAAACCTTTCTATATGACTTAGAGAGGAGTTCTTCTGCAGTCAGTAACGATAGGCTGGAGATTGATGCTGAAATTGAACACCTTACAGAGAGGCTACAAATAGTTGGGGGAGAAAAAGAGAAGCTGACTTCCTCTGCAGATCAGAGGGAAAGGATAGATATCCTATTGAAACTCATCAAGGAGCAGGTGAAGCAGCTTTGAGAATTTCAGCGGCTAAAGGAGCCTGTTCAACAGACTTCTTTACCTCCTTTGTCTCCATTCCTCTAAGGTAGTGTTACATTTCAATTTGACAGTTTATCATTTTATAAACCAAGGGCAACTTTTGTTTGCATGCTTGTTAGCTATCTGCTTTTATGCTTGCATCAAATTTCCATTTTTGAGCTCCTGACAGGGAGAAATCAAGAATCCGGTTGTTCTTCTATACAATCAACAAAAACATGATAATTTGGGTCGATACAGAATCTTTGTAAAATCATTGTGCCACATCTGCATGAAAAATGGACAACTCAAGTGAGTGAATGTCAACCGAGTAAACGTAGTGTATGTGTAAGACAAAACTGACCATAGTTTTCGGATGTAACCCTACTTATTAAGCATAAAAATATTGAGAAATGACTGTTGCAATTTTCCGTAACATCAGTTGCATGATACTGCCATATTTATTATTATTTCCTTAGTAGCATATCTGTGAACGCATTTCAAGAGTGTTTTTTATGCTTTCATGGGGTTGGAGTGAAAAAAATACTCTTTGAAAATCAATATTGTGTGATCCCAAAGAGTCATTTCTTCCTTCAAGTATAATTCTGTTGGTCAATTGCATGATGATGATGATCGGAAAATATATCTTGAAGAATGTTGTTTTACATTTTTCCACTACTATTTTCTTACAGAACTTATTGACAACTTAGATGTCTATACATCATTCCTTGCTTAGGACTTACTTTAGTTGCTGCTGTTTAGGTAGTATGGATGTGTTTTGAGGTCTAATGCCAATATCATTAAGTGTAGGGTCCTTCTCTATAGGGAACTTCTTATGCGAATATTTTAACATTCCATTTTTCAGGTTGTTTTCGAGATAATATCTGGTTTTTATTGTCAAAACACCTCCAAAGTCAACTAAATTGTGTGCTGTTAGGATGATGTTAAGGCTGTTTTTTTCATTTAAAAATCATCCATAAGAAAGCTGTTGCTTTGGTGAATTAAAAGGGACCAACCATATGAAGTTAGTACAATGGGAGTAATATAATAAGTTTGGTGATAATTTTTATATCTCACAACTGGCAGAGGATTAGAAATTTGGATTCTAGGTGGATTCATGTAGCTTACCCATTTAATATGCTCAAATTGAGATTTTTCTTGTTATTTATATGTGAACTTCCAACTAAGGGGAAAGAACTTTAAATGATTTTGTTGCCTTGAATGTTGGTGGACTTTTATATAGGTCGTTAGAACCGGGTTTAATTAGCATTCAATCTTCTGCAGAAAATGAGAGCAACTGTAATCCTTGCATGAATCTTGTTGTCAGAATTGTGTCATGTTTTTTCAGCCATTTCTTTCATAGTTGCTAACAACCATCCGTGTACTTTCTGCTCAGCTCCACTAAAAGACGCAGCTGAAATGCATCGGTTGAAATCGATGATAGTGCCTAAGCCAGTTACAGTTGTTATCACAACTCAGAAAAATCATCCCAATTGCTCCAAGGTTCGCCTACAGTCCCTTTTGAGTTAGTTCATAAGTTGTCGCTAAAATACGTAGAAGATAGAAGTTAGCATGTGGGAGGTAGTTGATTTAGTTGGTGTTTGATGCCTTGGCTGCTGAAAACAATGTATGTAATGTTAGATTTGTAAAATAAATCTGAAATAAAACTTAATAAACCAGGATCTATCATGTCAAATCATCAAGAATAAATCAAGAACAAAACTAGATGCGGAAGCGTACCTGAATCCATGAATTCCTTTGGAGTTTTACCGGATTTTGGGGATTTGATCTTCCAAATTAGCACACAAGAAATTCAGCTCTCTCTTTCCTAATGATGGGATATTAGAAAAGATATCTTGTGTATAATTTGGGGACCATAACCCTAATATTTATAACCTTGATATATTAGTTCTAATCAAATTCTAATTAGCCCATCATTAATTAGAATTTGATTAGAAGAGTATCTACACATATTTGACCCATACTTTATTTAATAATTAAAAGTCTAATAAAATTTTAACCAAATTAGATCATTTTTAATTTGGGCTAACCTATCATGATAGCAAATAATAACATGTAATTACCCTTATTATATATGTGGTGTCCATATTTTCCAACAATCGCCCACTTGGACTACATATATACTAATTATTCTATAATTACATGTCATTATATAACCTTATGAGCTCAAAATTTTACTATCATATCGAAAAGGTATTCTGAACAATCTCGTCCATTAATTATGTTAACATAGAACCAAGGCAACTTTCGTTACATATATCGTAACTAAATCCATCCATGATCACGAATATTAACACAACCAAATGATATAAATCAAGTATGGATGTGTAGCATGCAAATTACATACAATATGATCTAAACATGTCTATTTCCAACTGGTCCTCCTTAGTGAGATCAAACCTTATCAAAATCAGAGTGTGAATAAACCAAATAAACTTTATTTCTGCAGAAAATAAACCTAATATCTTTAAACTGAAATAACTGAAAATGTGTCTATAACATTAAAGCATTTAAAAATACAAACTCCCACTAAAACCAAATATCCTTTAAATGACATTACACCCATATGAGCAGTGTGCTCTTATAAAACCTTAGGTGTAGTTCCTTAGTAAGCGGATTCGCAATCATGGAGTTTGTCCTAGTATGATTTATAAGCACCTAACCACTCTGAACTTTTACTTTAACAACCAGGAACTTAAAGTCTATATCTTTTTACTTTGATGTGCTCTTGTTGCTATTGGAATAAAAGATTGCAATTTGTTTTCACAATTTGCACCTTAGTGAAAAAATCTTATATCTATATTCCATCAAAATCGGAGTCTATATACTTGATGATCTCTAACTGATTAGACCTTTGATATGTGAGCATGTAATCTTTTGTTATCTAAAAATACCTTATAACCCTCTTGGATGCTATCCAATGGTCCAAATCAGGGTTGCTTAAAATATCTGCCTAACATCCCAATAGTGTACACAATATTCCAATGTATACAAACCTGAACGTACATTAGACTTTCCACTGCTAAAATGTAAAAAATCTAATGCCTTTTTGTAATTTCAAAATCATTCTTAGGGTATTTATTGAGGCTATACTTATTATTAACAAGCAGTATGCCATTAACATATAAAACCAAAAATATGTACTTACTCCCATTGAATTTGTGATACACACAATCATCAACAATATTCTTCTCAAAACCAAACGAAACAATTATTTGATGAAACTTATGGTACCATTGACGGGAAGCTTGTTTGAGTTCATAGATGGATTTTGTCAATTTGCAAACCATATTATTTGAGTCTTCCGGCTGAAAATTTTCTGGTTGCACCATATAAATTATTTCTTCAATGTCGCCATTAAGAAACGCAGTCTTAACATCCATATGATGTAACTCAAGATCAAAATGAGCAACAAGCGCCATGATTATCCTAAAGGAGTCTCTTGATGAAACTGGAGAGAAAGTCTCAGTAAAATCAACACCTTCTTTCTGAGTATATCCTTTAGCTACAAGATGCGCCTTATACCTCTCCACATTACCATTTGCATCCCTCTTGGTTTTAAATATCCATTTACAACCAATTGGTTTTGCACCTTCAGGTAATAGGACAAGTTCCCAAACTTTATTGTCTCGCATAAACTTATACTAATTTTGAATGGGGAGTTGTTCAACATTGTCTTGCAGAGGTTCTAGATTCACTTCTTGATCAATGATAGGTATAAGAATCTGAACATCGTCAAAAGTGATAGTAGGAACTGAGTTAGAACCCAATTCCTCCTCGAAAGCAATGTCTCTAACCTTATTTCTCCCCCAAACTCAACATCCTCAAAAATTATTGTAGTTCCCGTCTCAAAAATATTCCTTATTATGGGATCATAAAACTCATAGTCCTTAAATCGCTCAGAATTTTCTTAACCCTTAACTTTATAGACATCAAAGAAGCCGGAAGTGAAGTCATTTCAACCTTATCATTTTTAGCAAAACATTTCTTAATTTCGTCAAGGAAACCTTGGCCTGAGTAATCTTTTCAAATTCTATGCCCCTAAAGGCTTCTGAAATGTTGTGTCTCATGATCATTAGACTCTTGCAATTTGAACGATCCTACCTCTCAAAATCCCTTTTAATATAGGGGGTGCTTTCCACAGTGAGAGGTGCGAGTAGTTCTTCCCTTAGTGCAAAGTCTATGTTCATACAACCAAGCACTATAAATAAGTGCTTTTTCCATTCATTAAAATTAATCCCATTAAGCATGGGTATAGAATTTATATTAGCAGATATTGTGGCAATAGAATATGAATTAGCTGAATATAGAACAAAAAATAAATAAAAATAAGCTCACATCAATATTCATAAGTAAACAATCAATTCAGGATAATGGCTAATCCCATCTCAAGATACCAAACACAACATTAATATCAAGTCTTTGGACAGTAATATTAATAGTAAGCGGTACTCTTGTTATAGCAATCAAACATTGACAATAAATTATGTCAAACAATTAATTAATTTTTGAACTAACTTATTGCTCACATAAAATACCTTATAATTGTCACACATTTATCACCACAGATGTCATTGAAATTTTGCCAAATATTAACTTACCTTTGGGTAAATTAATAAAGGCATGAATCACAAAAATATATAATCATCTTAATATTTCAAATAAACTAATCTACACAAAAGAGATCACTTTAGCGACATTTTGTTTCAACTAATTTATTTAAAATATTAGACATTCTTAATTAAAAACCAAAATATGAATTTATTTGTTTCAAAATATCTGTTTTAATTTCATCTTTCAATCAAATTAAAAGATAATAGTATATATATGTATATATATTTATCCCAAAACAACATACAATGATGTTTGCAAATATAATAATAGTTGAATAAATCATAAACCATAAATAACCTCACATAAGACTTCAAATCTAAACAAAAATAATTTGAATAAAGGTAAACCTCATATCAAGATATCGGACACTCCATTAATATTTTATCTTTGGGCAAAATATTAACTTGTAAGTGATATATTGATGCAATAATCAAACATTGACAATAAGAACATGTTGAACAATAAATCTTCCTTTGGGCCGATTTATTACTCACATGTAAAATCGAATAATCGTCACATGCTTATCACCATAGTTGCACATGTAATATTATTAACCTTCATTTGGGCCGATCAATATCAACATAACTTAAGTTACATGCACACAAATTTTTATATTTTAAAACAAAATAATTTATACAAAAAAAATCACTTTGGTGACTTATTGCTTCAATTAAGTTATTTTAAAAAATATATAAAAATACCAATATTCAAAATTAAAATTTTTCCAATAGTCAAATGTCAAAACTATATTTTTTTTATTGCTTTATAAACTCCGAAATAACCTAAAGTAAGGTTGTCTTAATAATGCAATAAAAAACCGAAAACCTTAAATTTTGACTTTTTTTTGGTTCCAAAATCATATATATCAAAACCAAATAGAAATAATGTAGTGGTTTAAAGCCAAATAATTAACAAACACATGTATTCATAATTTTGGCATGGATAAAAACACCAAAGCAATTCACACATATACATGCATTCATAATCAAATAGAAAAGCTTACCCTGAATTTACCATGTAAATCCAAAGTTGTATTTATGATTAAACAGATATTCACATGAATACTTGAAAAATATTTTCAAGCCAATAAATCTCAAAAAAATAAAATCATAATAGTTGGCATACCCCATAATTCATACCATAGACCATATCATCATAATTTAACCAAATATTTGGAACCATAAGATTATAGAGCCAAACTTAAAACCAAAATATTTAAATATGTATATAGTTGGCATGAATTTGCACCAAAACACCCATAAAATTGAATAAATAACCATAAAAAAAAAACAACTTCAACGATATCCATCAAAGCTTAATTTCACCAATTAAACTATAAAAGATATCTTATTTAATAATGGTTATAAACACCTATTCACACAAACTATAATCATGCATTAATCCTCAAAATCATTGATATGCATATAATATGTATACACATAATATATACACACAATTATAATAATATAAAAATAATACTAGTTTGCCTTACATATTTCATGTAAACTCAAATTTATATTCATGACTAAATACATTATCATAAAACTTCTTTATACGCACAAATACTTAAAAAAAAAAATCCATAACCACTAAATACAAAAAAAATCCCAAATTATATAAAAGCCTTTATATGTGCAACTACTTATGAAAATTCATAGCCACCATATTCAAAAAAAATCCCAAATATTTTAATTTTAGTCGGGTTCCATAAAGACTAAAACTTATATAAAATAATTATAACAGAAACCAAAAGTAATCATTCGTATATAATGGTGAATATAATTCATTATGAATAAAGACAAAAGATGATGATTCCATATATATTCAACCATAAACAGAAAATTCAAAACAAATAGTGCGAAAAAAAAATAAATCTTAACAACATTCATTTATTCGATTATTAAGCGAATTAACTTTCAAAACCAATTATACAACCCAATTGGAATTCTTCAATTGCAAAAAGTTGTAAGTCTGTAATTTTAATTTAATAAATCTCACAAATCAATTTTTATCAATTGATTATAAATAAATAAATAAACCTTCTTCTTTCGAATAGCATATGCAAATATTAAACTAGTTATATTTATAAAACCTTAAAACTTTATTTAAAGAATCAAAACTAAAAATTTATCAAAAATCTCAAAGATAATATATAATTAAAATATCAAATCCATAAATAATCAATTCATTCTCAATGACTCAACATGACAAAACTCTGATACCACTTGTTAGATTTGTAAAATAAATCTGAAATAAAACTTAATAAACCAGGATCTATCATGTCAAATCATCAAGAATAAATCAAGAACAAAACTAGATGCGAAAGTATACCTGAATCCATGAATTCTTTTGGAGTTTTACCGGATTTTGGGGATTTGATCTTCCAAATTAGCACACAAGAAATTCTGCTCTCTCTTTCCTAATGATGGGATATTAGAAACGATATCTTGTGTATAATTTGGGGACCATAACCCTAATATTTATAACCTTGATATATTAGTTCTAATCAAATTCTAATTAGCCCATCATTAATTAGAATTTGATTAGAAGAGTATCTACACATATTTGACCCATACTTTATTTAATAATTAAAAGCCCAATAAAATTCTAACCAAATTAGATCACTTTTAATTTGGACTAACCTATCATGATAGTAAATAATAATATGTAATTACCCTTATTTTATATGTGATGTTAGAGTAGCTTCAAAGTTGTTTCTAGTTAACCCCTCAGATGTTGGTCCCACCTATAAATAAATAATCAAAGGCCAACTTTGATCACTGGTTTGTCATCTTTCTTGGCTTCGAGTACAACGGGTTAGGCCAAGGTGCTGCCTATGGATGTAATTATAGTTTGAAAAGGAAAATGTACAAACAGAAAAGGACAAGAAAAGTTGACATTATGTGGTCACCATCTTCTTGATGCAATCTTTATGATTAGAAGAATGTAGTTGGGAGCTAGGACTATATTCCATGGTTGACTTTGTTTATTTGCCCGAGCTCCGATGGATCACGTGGACTTAAGCTTTTACCCTGTAATTTCAGGATTAGAAGTGAAGTATTCCACCATAGGTGAAGATGTAGTTCGTTGATTCTAACACTATAGCAGTCATAATGATTAAAATTTGTGACTTTGAATCCTAAACTGTAATGATAAATGTTAAAATTATAGTTTATTTATTTATTAGTCGAAAGTAAGGGAATTGGATGCATATGTGTGCCCAAGTTTAGGTAATTATTATGGTTGAATGGCTCTTCTTGATCCATTCTTTTCATCATTCATGTGCCTGAAAACCAACACATGAATCAATGTCCTTTGCTTGCCCCGCACCCAACCGCGCACCAGGATGTCTTAGCCTTAAAGTTCTTAGCTTTTTGCTTTCGGCCTTTACCAACCCACCCTTAGCAATGGGACCTTAGCTGGAAATATTATGCTCACCAAAAAGTAAATGCAATGTTTTGTAGCTAAGTACGGTAGATTTATTTTATGACCTATTTTTCTTTTAATTCGAGATCATCATTATTAATTTGATAAAAAATTATTTAGAATTATTTGTAAACTTTTATAAAAGTTAATATAAGAATACATATTTGAAAAAAAAAAAAAACCAAGTTTTGAGATTTCATCCGAATTTAGGCACTACTTTTGGTGCTTTTGTATTATATGATTCTAATAGAGTATAATTCTTTGATAGGAAAGTTGATATGTTTTGAAAATTAATGATTGAAATCCTGAGAAAATTAAGTGTACTTTGGTGGGATGGGATGATATCATAATTTACGGGATTACTTTTTATTAATTAAGAGATAATATTCAAGTATTTTAATATTTTTATTAATTTTCAATAAATATTTTTTTTGCATTTTTTTCCATAAATAATTGTTATTGTGCTTAAAAATGTGTCTTGTTTTATGTTTTTTTTAGTACAATAATGATTCGAACTCAACTTATTCTTGGGATAGATAAACACCCAACCAATAGACCACAACTTGGGAAAAATCATATTTTACATTTAAAAAAGAGTAAATTACTTATTTGGTCATCCAACTTTTTGCGTGTTTTCATTTTGGTCACTCAAATAAGAATACTTGCAATTTAATCACTATCGTTACAATAATTAAACATTTTGGTCACTCAAAATAAGAATACTTGCAATTTTAATCACTATCGTTACAATAATTAAACATTTTAGTTACTCAACCGTTAACCCACTAAAAGAGTTTGATGTGGTGTTCCACATAATCATTTTTTACTTTTTTTGATTGGTTACTGTTAATCATCTTTCTCCTCTTCAGACCACCTTTGCTTCCATCATTCTTTATTCGTCTTATTCCTTTGGTCTTTGCTTCTGGCCATTTCTCAATCTCATCTCTTACCCATTGCTTCTATCATAACCACACCATCAAGATGAAATAGAGAACAACCACACGCTATCGTTAGGGGCTAAAATTTTAGTTTGGCAAACTGCGCTACCATATGTGATTTCTTTACTTCAAATCCGCCTAAATCAATCTAACTCTTGAAAGTTAGAATTTTGAAGGGACGATCTATAAGAAACCAAAATAAAGCAAAAGCAACTCAAAGACAAAAGAGCTCGAATCAAACAAAAAAGTCACAAGAAAGTTAAGCTGTAATAGCTCGTTTTTTAGTGGTGTTAGAAATAGTGGTTTCGAGGCCACAAATTCGATGAGTGAGTTTGTAAATATTATTATTTAATATCTATGAGTCAAATATAGTATTATATTAAATTTTAATTTATAATATTTGTTATTTGAATGAATAGTTAAGTTCAAGTGGTTTGTCCCTAAGGTCAAGTGATTTTGGAAAATGAGGTATCAGGATCTCATTTTTCGAGACCATAAATATTTTTATTAAATATTTATGAAGTGATTTTATAGATGTATTGAAATTTGATCTAGAAATTTTGACGTTTGGATAGTTAATTGAAGAAAAAAGACTAAATCGTAAAAGCTGCAAAAGTTAATCATTATTAATTTTTATGGGTTTAATGGGTATAAAAACATTATTGAATGGTTTCATGTGGCAATGTAGCCATAATTATAATAGTGGAACGGTTGTTGGCCATAACGTTTGATAATATGTTAAGTTTTGATATTATTTAATAATATTATAATAAAACAAGTTTTAATTTGTAAAAGAAAAAAAGAATAAAGACATTCAACCATTTTCTTTCATCTTCAAATTGAATGCTAAGGGGGAAGAAGAACAAACATTTGACCAACTCATTTCTCTTGCATGATCAAGAAACAGATCAATCGATAGACAAATGCAGAAAATGAAAAATTGCTGATTAGACTTTAGAGTTGTTTTTGCTGCAGAATCGGTTTAGGTAAGTTCTATTAGGTTTATTTTGTTTATAATGATTTAAATTCAATTATATATGTGTTTGTGTATATATATTATAGTTAACATGATTAATTAAGGTTAGTCATGAAATTGGAAATGAAGGATTGATTTGTGAAGCATGGTAAATGAGTATGTGTGAATTAAATGGTATATCATATAAATGTATATGAACAGGTTAATCATGATTCAAACAAGTAAGACCATAGCTGAAAGATGCTATGGCATTATGATTCAAACGTGTAAGATCGTAGCTGAAAGATGCTATGGCATCAGGATAAAATAAGTAAGACCATAGCTGAAAGACGCTATGGCATCATAACATAAGTGAGTAAGATCATGGCTGAAAGACGCTACCATATCATGGTAAATAGGACTAAGACTATAGCTGAAAGACGTTATGACATCCTTTGACAGTTATTTAGTAGGTACTATGTACCGGTGATAGATACTATACCGATGGCTTGAGATTCTACATGTGTTGTGGATTCTATGAAGCTTGTGTGAGTAGCATCGTGTATCGATTAATGTCCTTTTGTCAACTTGTGTGAGCATTACCCTCCCATGTATCCTAAGTCAATTTACTATTGTTATCTGGGCAAAATAGTTAATTATCGAAATGGAAATGGAATAGAAAGATATGATGATTTATATCTTGATATATGATTATTGACATGTTATGTTTGATTATATGAAAATAGATATATGAAATGGAACATTGGATATACACATTTGAAATGAAATGTGAGTTATAAACGTGTTTACTTGTAATGTTATGACATGATAAACTTATATGTTTCGTATATGTGAACTCATTAACCTTGTGAGATTTTGGTGTATAGGAAGTAAATGAACTCATGACCTTATTTATGAAATTAATTGCGAAAATTTTAAGTTACAACAATTATGGTAAGTTAAAGCTTAAGTTTGATATGAACTTACTAAGCTTTATGTAAGCTTACTCTATTGATTGTTTCTTCTTGTAGATTGTCAGATTTTTGCTGTCGATTGGAACGTCATTAGAGATCACACTATCTGACAACTTATTTGGTTGCTATTTGTATATTTTGGTTGGTTATAAGTGACATGTAAATAGGGTTTTGATATATATATGTTATGAGCCTCATGGATATGTCTTGTGTCAATTGAAGTATGAGATGCGTATATTGATGTAAATCTCATTTAGTATTTTGGTTAGTTGTGATAGTGGATGCATGTGGTGATATCTAAATGTAACACCCCTAACCCGTATCCGTCGCTGGAATAGGGTTAAGAAGCATTACCATACAAATGGAACATTTAAACATAAATTTCATACATTATCATAATCATATCATAAACCAACCATTCACATACATATAGTCCCTAAATCGAGCCCTCGAGGTCTTAGAAGTAACTTAGAAACAATTCGAGACCAAATTGGAAACATTTGGAAAGTCTAGGAAAAAGTTGCAAAAATTTGGATTCAGGGGTCACACGGCCGTGTAACTCACTGGCTTGTATACAAAGGAACCTACAGGAGACACACAGCTGAGTCACACGCCCGTGTCTCAGGCCGTGTGGATCTAAAATTTGCCTAAAATAAAGCCATTCCTAACACCAATTCATGCATAATCCTTTAGGCCTTTTGTGCACATAATCAAGGCATCAAAACCATATCAAAACATACATATAATGACCAATTCAAGAGTCCTAAATGAACTAACCAATATGCCATTCGAGGCACCTCAAACGCAATCATCAAGACTTACCTAAACATGCATATTTTACCACTTTTCATTCATCAACTACTAGTTCAATACCTTTCAAAACATGCCATAGTTTAAACATGATCAGGCTACTTCAAAACATACCATATGAGCCATTCCAAAAGAAGCATAATAAGATAACTACAACAACACAATCTAGCAGGCATCAAATGGTGCCAAACCAAGATAACATCTATAACTTATACAAGCCAAATCCCAACTAAAAATTCACTAAAATAACATTAAAAGTCCACCTATACATGCCATTATAACCTTGACCAAAACATTTAAAAACTACCGATATTTATGCTGGATAGTATGATAGATCTCTGATGAGCTTCCAAACTGATCGACCTGCCGATAATATATAAAACATAGGAAAGAAACTACATAAGCACTTAATGCTTAGTAAGTTCATATAACATAAACACAACTTAACATTTCATTTTCATAATTTAAATAGAATCATTATAACACCAACTAATACCATAAGCTTGGCAGAATGCCTATACAACATCACCAAATACACAAGTTAGTGCATTTATTGTAACAAATCATTTTTAGTCAAATCGGAACAGTAGTTTCGAGACCACAAATCTAAATTTTATTATTATTTTAATGTCTACGGCATGATAATATGATTGTGTGGAATTATCGTTAAGAAATTTTAGCGTTTGGTTTCTTAATTTGATAAAAAGGACCAAATTGCTAAGGTGAAAATTTTGAGTTCTATAAGAAAAAGATGTCAAATTGCTTTGGTTTTTAAATATGTTGGCCTTAAGTGGTAATTAGACCATTTCAATTGTGAGTGGACAAGTATGGCCATTAAATTAGGTGAATTAAAGGTTTATTTTTAAGGTTATTATAGTAAATTAATTATTAAGGTTAAAATAACTAAAACAAAGCCAAAATTTGCTTCATCTTTTTGCTATTGTCGAAATTTCACGAAAAAAAAAACACCATTTTATGGCTTTGAACTTTCGGTCACTTCTCCTTGTGCATGTAAGTCTGTTTTTGTCCCGTTTTTAATAATTTCTATGTTTTTGAGATCATTGCAACTAGGTCCAGCTAGCCCAGGGATTATTTTGCAAAATTGTTAAAGATTTTGAATGTTGCCATTGATGAATAAGCATGTGTTTTGATGCTTGATGATAGATTATGAATGTTTGATGTAAATTATACAAGTTTTGTTAAGTGATTTTTGAGAAAAATGCAAAATAGGGATTAAATTAAGAAATGTGTAAATTGTGTGGTAGAAATGTGAAATAATGAGAATTATGGGCTGTTATGGAGATAGTGATAATTCGGCTAGCTTGGGTATGATTAAAATTACATGAATCTGTGTTCTTATGAAATAAGGACTAAATTGTAAAAGTGGTGAAACATTAGGGGCAAATGTGTAAATGTGTGTTTTGAATTAAATTGAATAGATAGATTATTAAATAAGTTAATTCTGATTATATTTAGGTCAGGAAAAATGCAGTTCGGATCTAGATCGGGGGAAAACTAAAGTTATCGACTAATCGACTTATTTCGTCGTTTTCACATCCGAGGTAAGTTCGTATGTGATAAATTTAATTATAAATGTATTTTAAATGCTTTAATATTGCATAAATTGTGAATACGAGACTTTGGACAAGTTCGACAATGACTCGATGATAATTCGGTATTTGAAATCCTAGTTGAACCTTAGGAATAGTTTAGGATACTAGTGACATGTCATTAGGGAATACATTAAGTTGGCTTTGGCCATGATATTAGCACTTCGAGTGTGAGTTATACTGATTTGGCTTCGGGCCATGAATATTGGCTGATTTGGCTTCGGGCCATGATATCAGAACTTCGGATATAAGTTACCTTGATTTGGCTTCGGGCCATGGTATAGGTACTTATTGTGTGAGACTCTTGAGTATCCGACTTCTATTCCAAATGGTTCAACGGGTAAATGAATGATATGGTTGAGAATAAGATTGGAGCGAGATGGTACAGGTATGTGCATTAAACCATATTAGCTTTGAGTCGAAAAAATAGTGAAGAAAGTATATAGTTTTGTGAATGAGTAATTGAAAGGTTTGTTAGTTGATGTGAATTCATGTATTTATAATCAATGGTTGAACTATGTGTTTATGATTATATCAAGTTTATTTCATACCAGCTTACTAAGCTATAAAGCTTACGTTGTTTATTTTTTTATGTTTTATAGTGATTTCAAGCTAGCTCGGATTTGTGGGTCGTCAGAGATCGCATCACACTATCCACCTATCACTTGGTACCTATGAACTTTGGTAATTTAAGAATATGGCATGTATAGGGGCTTTGGTCATGTTGGTTATGTTTTGGTTATGATTTTGGCCATTTGAATTGGCATGTAAATAATTATGGTTTGGTTTGTATATTTGGCCATGTGAGTTGGCTTAATTTGGTTGTTTTGGCTATGTATATATATGTGCATATATGGTTGTATGATGCTTGATAGCTATAAGTATTGTGAATGTCAAATGGTTTAGTTGTAGATGATTTTTGGACATTGGTTTGTTTGTGAAACTAGGTTAAAAGATGCATATTTGGGAATGTATAGTAAATTGAATTGTATATGTGAATTAGGTATAAAAATTAGATGGCATATTGTGGTAATTTTTTATTTGTATTGATGGATAATGGAATGGTATGGAATATGCTTGATATGAGATGGATTTAATGCCTATTATGCCTTGTGTTGGTGCTTTTGAATTATGGTGTAGGTACATGTATTTAGGGTGGCAAGTTTGCTTGGTAAATAGCATATTTTTGTCCACATGGGTAGAGACACGGGCGTGTGTCTCAGCCGTGTGTGACACACAGTCATGTTGCATGGCCGTGTGTCCCCTGGTGTTGAATTTGAAATGAAATCAGTATACCCTACACGGCATCACACATGGGTGTGTGACTTGGCCGTGTGGCATAAGTCAGTATACCCTACAGGATTGACACGTCCTAGTACATGGCCTGGCACACGGGCATGTATGGCCATTTTTAGGGCACACGGGCTAGTCTCACGGGCGTGTGTGTTGGTCGTGTGACCTAAGTCAGAGAGTTACACGGGGTCAGACACGGGCTAGGACACGACCATGTGCTTCCATTTTGAATGTCCACACGGCTTGTGACATGGGCGTGCTTGTTGGCCGGGTGAGACACATGGCCGAGACACACTGGTGTGTGTCTCTTGTTTTGAGAAAAATTTTTAAGGTTTCGTGAAAGTTTCCTAAGTTATCGGTTTAGTCCCGAACAATTCCCAAAGCATGTTTAAGGCATCGTAGGCTCGTTATAGGGACATTATGCTTGAGTTTGAATAATGTTTGCATGAAATGTAAATTATATATGATTTGAATGCTTAAATGTTTTATAAGTTAGGTGATGTTTCGTAACCCTATTTCGACGTTGAATACGGGTGAGGGGTGTTACATTTATACATGGTTCAAATGATTTCATTTATAACAAATAACTTACTCATTTGTTCATCTCATTTAGGTCACCATTTCCTTTTCATAAGGACATGGTGCATTCCATTTGAACACTTTCCATTTCCTTTCCTTTTCATACCCGTTGAACCATCCAGAATATCATCGGATACTCAGGAAAGCCCATACGAAGTGTGCTTAAACATATAACCTTACATCATTGCTCACACGAGCTGTGGGTCGAAACGTAAGCTACACGATGCTACTCACATAAGCTGTGGAATATCCGCAACAAATGCAGGACCTCAGCCATCTGTAGGACATTCATGACCAGCACCCGAAACATGAAATCCCTAATGATATGTCACTTGTATCCTACGAATTCCTAAGGTTCAACCAGGACTCAGCATCCGTCATTTCGTCATAACATTGATACGACTATACATTAATCCATTTACATTAAAAATAACATAGTAAACATTCAAACTAAACAACATTAATTCGATAACCGTTCATACGAACTTAACTCGACAACCAGGGCGTAGAAGTTAAACAAGTTATTCCCAAGATTTTGTTTTGCCTCGATCTAGGTCCGTACGTGGTCTATCTTGATCTAAGTAGAAAAATTCAATCCATTTAATACCCTTAGTATTCAATTAGTCCACATTTCATATTTATGCAAAAGTTACTATTTTGCTCGTAACATTTTAACTTTTTACAATTTAGTCCTTAAGCTCATAAATTGAAATTTAAGCATTTTAATCCCCCATTCAAGCTAACTGAATTTATTAGGGACTTATATCAACCCATACAAACCATCATTTCATAAATTTGACATGAAATTTTACTATTTTTATAAATTAATCCCTATATGTAAATTTCATAAAAAGTCACTTTACAAAACTTGTTTATTTATCAACAAGGATCCATAATCTACCATTTAACATCAAGAATCATACAAGAACATTCATGGAATAACTCTTATACTATAACAATTTTGCAAGTTGATCCCCAGGCTAGCTAGATTAAGCTAAAACGACTTCAAAAACATAAAAATCAATAAAAACAGGGTAAAATTACATACCATGCTAGTGAAACTAAGCTTGGCCGAACCCTAGCTATCTCCAATGGTGATTTTCGGTTTTGACATGAAGAAAGCAAGAAGATGATATCTTTTGGTCTTTAATTTACTTAACATTTTAACTTAATTGTCCATTTACCAAAATAACCTTTGAAAATAATTAAAATTTCATTAAAACCTTGCCATGGATATCCACTAACTATAGAAATGGTCTAATAACCATTTAAGTCCACTCAATTTAGTGTTCCACAACCATTTGACCTTTTTAACTAATGGAACTCTACTTTTACACTTTTTATGATTTAGTCCTTTTTACTTAATTAATCATACAAGCATCAAAATTTCTTAACAAAATTTTAGTACTACCTTACTAATATCTCATAGACATTAAAATAATAAAAAATAAAAATTTACTCATCGGATTCATGGTCCCAAAACCATTATTTCGATTTCACTGAAAACGGGCTGTTACACTAGATGCATACAAGTGGTTGTTTTGGTATGTTTAGGTTTATATGAAATTTGGAATGTTTGAAGCTTGGTGAATGGTCAAATTGGTTATGTTATGTTATGCATTTGGAATAAGGTATTTGAACATTTAAAGGTTTTGTTTGTGGATGAACTTTGATGTTTGCTATCTAAAGTTTAAAGGATGTTTGAATGAAACCAAATTGTGTACATGTTTTGATTGAGTGGTTGTTGCATATATGTTTGACTTGTGGTGCCAATGAGAGAATATTGGTTAGGCACATAGTTTGGTTGTGAATTGGTATGTTTTGGCTTGTTTAGGCACATTTTGGATAGGTTTGATTGTTGGTTATTGCATAGCTTAGAGCCCAAGCATTTGGATGTCAAATGGTTTGATTTTAAAGGTAGTTTTGGGCACACATGGCCTGTGCCATGGGCTGCCACACGGCTTTGTGCCCCACATCCTTAAATTTTTGGTGCTTGAATTGTCCACACGGTTTCAGAGAGTTATATGGCCTAGCGACACAACTGTGTGGCCCTAAATTTAAATCATACACGATCTAAGAATACAAGCGCGTGGAGTAGCCACATGGCCATGCTTGGGGCCACACGGGCTGGTCTCTTTCACATGGCTTGGCCACATGGCCGTGTGACCCCTGTTTACACTTTGTTCTCAAAATTTTGTAAAAGTTTCATTTTAACCCAAATTAATCTCAGTTTGTTTTAAATGTTCCATAAGCTTGATTTAGGTCCTAATTTGATAAATAGCATGGAAATGATTGCACATGATTTTTTTGGGGTTATGTTTGATTAAATTATAAATAATGTTATGATTTTATAGCTGTAATACTGTATAGCTCGGGTTGGTGACCAGACCGGGTATATGGTGTTACATACGCACACTTAGTGTTTGAGCAAATGCTCTCAAATATATCCAATAACTTTGAATGAGATGAAGTGATTATAATGAAGAGAGAAGACTCTATTTATAGTTTAGCTCCCCTACATCCAACAATACAAATTGAGTTACATCAATAGTTGAGATTAATACCTATCTACAAGATGAGAGTCCTAAGGGATTTAAATTCTATACAATCTTATCCCTTAGGATTTACAATATTGTCCATGGTAACTCTAGTTTTACTGAAGTGTTTCATTGGGCTACCAAGGCTTCAAGTAGATGAGCTTCTCCATGTGCTCCACGAATCAAACCAGTTCAAGTGGGTCAAATGAGTCCCATTTAATTAGTTGACCCCCATAGGACGTTCTGTGTGTTGGAAAAAATCTGGTTTGAAAATGGGTTTCTTACACGGCGGAAAATAAAATTTTTAAAAACCGACCCGGTTTGTGATATTTATAGCAATAAAACCTAGACCAAAATCGTACCTATTTTTTCAGATAGATGGATAGATGGATCCTTTTTATTCCCGAATTTCAACCAAATGACCTTCTCTACTATTCTTGTACCACGAACTGTTTCAAGTGTGGGTTCGAACCAATTGAATAAAAACACAGAACTAGAAATTCTTTTCTTTTATGTGGAAAGAAAAATTCTCTTCTCAAATAGAAATTGGTAGAATTGTTATCTCAAGAAAATATATTTAATATTTGAGATTAAATTCTCTCTATTTTTCGATAGGGTAACAATATCCTAAAATTGTGTTAATAGCCTTATCGGTGTCATCTATTTATAAAGAGAGAAGGTAAAACCCTTGTTAAATTGAAGACGTTTATTTCAATTAGAAAAATCAACTCCTTGTCTAATTAGGAGTATAGATGGCGACAACATCTTTTGGGCCTGTTCCATATCAGGTCCAATTACAAGTACTTTTCGCGCTTTTAACCCAATACTTTATAATTTGATCCAACCCAATATTTGTTTTTCTATTTCCAAAAAATAAACTTCAATATTTATATTAAATAATTTTCTCATTTCAATTTTATCCCAGTAAAATTATGACGATTTTACCTCTAGTAAAACTTTTGAGAAAATATATTTAATATTTCACTATTCAACTTGTTCACTATGATCGGATGGTTTATTTTCATTTTCAGGCTTTAAAATAGCTAAAAAAACCTAAACTCATTCTTCCGATCATTTCTAAGTAATCCATGTTCATTTGCAAATGAATAATTTCTCATTTTCATTTCCATTTTGAGAAAATTACATTCATTTCCAAATGAGCCCATTTCTCCATTTCAGATAAAACCATAATTATTTTTGAATGTTTTTCATTTCTTTATTTCTATTTATTTTTATTCAAACAAGCAATTCATTTATAGTTTTAAGGAGCTAATGGAGGGACTGATTGGACATATGTAATTTATTTTCAAATGATTAATAATTAAGTCCCAGCTTTTCGCTTATTAATTATAAACTAATTTAGTCCCGAAATCATTCCACTATAGTATCGTGACTGAGCTCTCCCCAACGTCATACCATTACGAAAGCAACTCGATTAGTGCTCGTCTAGTGACCTTGTCATAATGTGTTACCCTCATCGGATATCCTTAATCTCTTTGGGATAATATTCGTTCTCCTAATATGATCCTATTTTATCTCTTGGCAACCATTACATCTTCATTCATGAAAAGTCAATCACCATCAAATAATGATAAAGTCATCCATCACAAAGACAAATAACCCGTGGCCATGTTTACTTTTCATCGACCATGTAATTCCAATGAGAGGATATTATTTAGCCACGTTTCGAGATATGAATTCCACGTTTGTGAATGATGCTACATACTGTAGGAGTTGTACACCCTACGCACTAGCTTTCAGTTCCTTATGTATATATTTGAACTTAGGCTTTTGCTTACATCAAAGTGTACGAGTCATGCATACATAGTCCGCCATCCACTCAGGATTTAGGTATGCCACACTATGAATGTCACAAGTGAACAAATCTATAAATGAATTTAAGATCTATTCTTCTTGGGTCCAGTCTGATGTTTTTTCTGTCCTGTCAGTCACATCTATGTCTCTATCTTTTGGGAGTCATCCGCTTTGATGCCTAAGACAAAGCATCCCCCTAATTGGACTTGATAGATGATATATTAGTCTTTCAATCGATTTTGTAACAACCCATTTTCAGTGATTTTGGGACCACAATTCCAATGAGTGAGTTAGTAAATTTTATTTATTTAATCTTTATAAATTTGGTGGAGTGTCGTATTAAATTTGGTTCGATAATTTAGACGTTTGGATAGTTAATTAGGACTAAATCATAAAAGTGGAAAAAGTCAATCGTATAGATTATTATTAGTTAAATGGTTTAACGAGTTAAAGTACAAGGGCTTAAAAGGAAATTAACCCTTAATCAAGTATGGTGGACGATTATTGAATGAATTTTTGCATAAAATTACATGTTATTATTTATTAAAATAATGTTAATTTGTAATAAAAAAACCAATGTTAATAGCCATTTTATTTTTCATCATCTTCAACCTATTCCCACCAAAAATCCACATTTGAAGAACACCAAGGTTTGTCCAAGTCATTTATTCTTTCATGATATGAAATTCAAGCTCGTTTTTAGTAATTTTTATGTTTTCGAGATCATTGTAGCTTAATTTAGCTAACCCAGAGACTAATTCGTAAAACTGTTAAAGGTTTTAAATTTTAGCATAGATGGTTTTTAGGTGTTTATGAAGTTAAATGATAGATTTATAAGTTTGGTTGTTAATTAAGACTATTTTGTAAAGAAATTTTGGTTAGTTTTAAGTTTAGGGACTAAAATGATAAAATAAAAAATTTAGCATAATCTTGTGAAATTTCAATGATTATGGGTTGTAAATGTATATGAGAGCACTCGACTAGCTTGGTTTTGGTTTCATTGTGATAAATGTGTAAGTTTTGATTTTAGGGACTAAATTGAATAGGAGATAAAGATTTAGGGTAATAAAGTAAAATGTCATGAAAAGGTCAAATACATGAACTTAGATATTTTAAGGTATTGAACTGGTTAATTGGGCTAAATTATTATATATAAATCAAGAAACAGATCAACCGGTCGATAACCGCGGAAAAGGAAAAGTTGTGTAGTCCTCATTGTGGTGTTGGTAGCTGCTTTGTTTAGGTAAGTTCGTATTAGGTTTATGTTTTTTGATGGTTTGAGTTCTAATTATATATGTGTATACGTATGTGTTTAAAGTTAAAAGGTGTATTAAGGTAAGTTTTGTAAATGGAAATGAATGATTGATTTGTAAAGTATGACAATTGTTCATGTTTGAATTAAATTATGATATCCTATGGAATGTATGTGATTAAGATAAACATGGTATTATGTTATAAAGATGAGAAAAGCTATGGGAAATAAGTTAGGGCCCGTGTGAGCTAAGTAAATGATTAAGGTTCAAATAACATGTTGTTAGGGTGCTCCAGGGACTATGTTTCGGTGGTTATAACTATCAGGTGTTTTGTATCGGTGTTACAATTTTCAGGCACTCCGTGCCAGTTTTATTTTATCAGGTACTATGTTCCAGTCATGGATACCATACCGATGGCTAGAATCTAGCATTTGTTGCAAACTCTCATCAACTTGTGTGAGCAGTATCATGTAATGGTTAATGTCTCGATTGTCAACTTGTAAGAGTATTATTTTCTTGCTTACCAATGTTAATTTACTATAGTTCTCTAGGAAAAATAGTTAATGAAATGAATAGAAATGGAATTCAATAGCATGAAGGTTATGAACTTATTGATTGTGAATTGGTATGTGAATTATGTTATCTTGAGATCATGATAATGTTATACATACAAGACTAACCATTTAACATGGTAGGGAAAAATGAAACTTGGCAAGGATTATTAAGTTGTATGTTAGTTTCAATTACTATGCTTTAAGTGACAGGTATGTGATGTTTGGTTATACGACCTTACTAAGATTTAAGTAAGCTTACCTCGTTTTATTTTCTTCCTTGTAGATTGTCAGATTTGAACTGTCGATTGGATCGTTTTTAGAGATCATACTATCTTTCAACTCTTTTGGTAGCTATTTACTTATTTTGGCCCGGTTAAAAGTGGCAAGTAAATAGGGTTGTGGTAATGTACGTATAGAAAAACTTAAGTTAAATTCTATGTCATCTTGAATATGAAATATGTATTTGGATGTAATCTTTGATGGTTACTTTGGCTGGTTGAAGTGTTTGATGGCATAGGCATATTTTGGCATCTAAATGCATCAGTGATTGTTGAATTGCTATATATATATATTTTAGGTAACTTGATGAACTTTGGTTGGTGTTTAGCTAGCAATGGAAACAATGTGTTATATGATTGGTTAGGTTTTACCGGTATGGTATGAATGGTATTGAATGTTAATGGTAAATGCTTGAATTGTGGTGCCAATTGTGGCATACTGGTTAGACACGTAGGATGTATGTTATTTGGTATATTTTAACTGGTTTTTGATGTATTTTGTATAATTTTAAGGGTTGACATTGCATAACTTGTGGCTTAAGTGTTTATAAGTTTGATTGCTCGGTTTAGAAGGTATGATTAGGTGTACACGGTTTACCATATGACCGTGTGCCATACACGGTTGTAGGGCTTGACCATGTGGTCTATTGAATTTAGGTACAGCTTGATCCACACGACCACAGTCTGTTACATGGCTTGACGACATGGCTATGTGACCTTAGCTTACACGACATCAGTCTGTTACATGGTTAGGCAACATGGCCAAGTCATAGAACCTCATAGTCTCAGCCTTGTCACATGGTCGTGTGACCCCTGTTTTCACTTTTTACCTATCTTTTCATAAAAGTTTTAGGTTAGTCTTGATTTGTTCCCAGGTTATTTTAAGAGCTTCGTAAAGCTCAATTAAGACTCGATTTTGATTGAATATCATTGGATATTTGTATTTATATTGTAATATGGAATGGTTGATTGTTTATATAGAATTATTGAATGATATAGATGTTTAACAGTTGTAATACCTTATAGCTCAGGTCAAGTGACTAGATCCGTTAAAAGGTGTTACATGTTTTCTCATTTTTGTTATACGAAGAACATGTTTAGGTTCGTCTACTAATATAAGTTGTATTTCTGTATTACGATTTGACCACGTAATACCGCTTAGTATTGGTTAAACATTAGACAACTAGTGAGGAACATTTTTTTTTCATTTTGCTTTGCATGCAAAAACCATGTGAGGAAAATATACAAAGTATTAATGTAATTCATTAATAATTTTATTAACCAATCTATTCGAAAAATTGCAAGTGTACTTAGATGAAAATACTACACTTAGGGCATTAGATCCAACACTATGTACATTAGTCACAGGCTTCGATCCGCAGTCTGTGACATTCTCCCCTACCTGTTCTTGCGACGCCCTCGTCATGTCCTCGTAATGACACTGGTTCAACTTGTCTCGAAACTGCCATGACGCCTCGGCTAATTCCCAACCATTCTCTATGTTGGGTAGCTTCTCCCCTCGAAACATTTGTCTCAGCTTATGTCTTTGTATCATCTAACTTGAATTGTTCCTTTCTTTTGTACATCTTGATCTTAAGAGGCCACCACTGTTACATGCTCCCATTGTGACTCACTTCGATTGGGATTTCCTTGATCCTTACAAATAGGCTTCAACACACCTACATTGACCATCATGTTAACATTGAAGATTGCCACCAACTCTGGCTTATAGGCCCACTAGCTTAGCCACTTCAAAACTCTGAAAGGGTCCCTATATATTTGCTTAGCTAATGGTAACTCATAATAAAAAAACACTAGAAAAGTGTTTGAGATGTATCTTACTCATAGCATTTAATCTATTTAATTGCTCAATTTGCATCACTATGTTTCCCCCATGTAACATCTCGAAATTAGGCCTAGTAGGATTGGGCCCAATGGGCTTTGGGCGTAGTAGCGTTTAAAATTTTTGGAGAACAAGAGATTGGCTTAAGTGCAAGTTGGACCTATTAGGTAAGTGATTTTGAAAGGTTAGAGGGCTTCTATGAAGTCCCGGGATCAAACTTTGGCTTTAGGGAAATTTTGGTTTTAGGTGAAAAAAACCCTGGGAGTTAGTAGTTAGGCTTTAAGAATAAAATATGGAGGAAAATGACACAAGTGGAGTGTGTGGTGTAGTGGCAAAGTGACGCCACATAAGAGACAAGGGAGTGACGCCACAAGGAAGGAAAGAGGTCCAAGGTTCAAGTCTTGGCTCTTGCATTTTGGTTTTCTTTTTAAATGGACTTTTGAATTTGGCTATAGATTTATATTTAGTTGCACATGGTTTAAAACACAAGAGGAGCTTGTGGCCAAGTGGTTAGAGGCGTGGATTATGCTACAAGGGGGCCTGGGTTCGAATCTCATGAAAAGCAAGGAAGTATTTATTTTGCGAATTGGACGGTAAGAGTTTGAGTTGGATTTAAACTCTACTGACGAAGGGGTCCCACATCGGCAAGAGTTTTAGGCCCAATAGTCCAGTTCGACCGGAAATGGTAGTTGAGTCGCTCGGGGCAACATTAGGCCTTCGAAAAGGCCATTGCAGGTGTGAAATTACTGAAATACCCTTGATAGGTAAATTACGAAAATACCCTTGCTAGGTAAAATTACGGTTATACCCTTAGAGGTTGATTAGCTTGATTATGTTGTATTATGTCTATCTGATTATGATGGTAATTCATGTTATACTTATATTTGATATATGTTTTGCATACATGTCATATTGCATACACGAATTATTATGTCATGACATGTTGCATGGGCTGGGGTATGATGTGAAGAGGGAGGAAACATGATCTCTTTTAGACTGTCACCAGTGGTTAGGTACCACAAGTGGGTTGGCCCCACATATTATCATTTTGTGACTAAGTCTCAGTGGTTTGGAACCACCAGTGGTTAGGTACCACATATATATTTTATTTCTGTGACTCGTCCCAGTGGTTTGGTACCACAGTGGTTGGCCCCACGTATTAATATTAGGGATTGTCACGAGTGGTTAGGTACCACAAGTGGGTTGGCCCCACATATGATTATTTGTGACTTTTGTCACCAGTGGTTAGGTACCACAAGTGGGTTGGTCCCACATATTATTATTTGTGACTTTTATCACCAGTGGTTTGGAACCACCAGTGGTTAGGTACCACCAGTGGCTAGGTGCCACAAATGTTGAGTAAACACAGGAGATACGGATGGATATTTAGGTTGGTTGGGTTGCATGACATACATACTTTGCATATAAATCTGTGTGAGAGCCCTAAAATCTTTTAGACGGGGAGTTACTCACTGAGTCTCGGTGACTCACCCCTTCCGTTAATCTTTGCAAGTAATCCTTAGACTGCGGATATGGAGCAGAGGTGGGCTCGATGTGGCCATGCATAATATTTTGGATTTTATTTTAAAGAGTTATTTTGGAATTATTCTACTTTAAATTTGGATTTTCGTAATGTAATAAGGCCATCTAAACGTTAATTTGTTTTTTTTTTGTTTTGTTAATTCTCTCTTATTTTATTTTTGATCATTAAAGCATGCCTAATAAATTACGAAATGGATGATTTCCAAAACTTAAAAACTATGGGATTTTGAGATTCCTCAATTGATTATTTAACAAATGGATTTTAGTAGAAAAGTAACTAAATTTTCAAATTAAAGCTTGAAGTGTTTTAAATTGATCACTCAATATAAATTCTGTTTCTATAGAATTAAAGATTTTTCCCAACTCATGACGATAACTTGGTTTTCAAAATTTTTCGTTCCTGTGGCATGCCAGATTCAGTCGTAGCGTTTTGACCGGGTTTGGGGTGTTACACCTCAAATTTTGATGCTCAACCCACTTCTTTCATAGGTGGTAGCCCACTAATAACTCAACAGACTTCATATCAGTATTCTGCACCTCTAACATTTCCAAAGGGGTCTCTGTAGCACTTTAATCTACCAACTCAATGTTCTTGACACAATGAACATCCTTGGCTAACTGGATTGTTGACAATACCTTGGTTCCATCTTTCTCATCACGACTCACTGTCACAATGCATTGTTGTTGATGAGTATCCAAGAGACATATGCAATCGACAAAAGGAACCAATAGAGCATTAATCTTCTTAAGAAAATTTAAGCCAAGAACAAAGTCGTAATCATCAAAATGAATTACCTTGAAGTCTTCCTTACCTTTCCATTGACCAATTTGTAGCTTAACTCCTTGTGCTACTCCCACAGTGGGGAATTTTTTTGAATTTATTGTCTTGATATTCTTAGTCAATTTTCTAACTGGGATACCCTTGGCCTTTTCCAGTATGAACAAATCAGATGCTTCCGTATGTATAAGAGCACTCCTCCTTCAGCCTGTGATGTTGATGTCCACAAAGATCAACCCTTTCAGATACTTTCAATCCCTCTTCACTTTCACAGAATTGAGTGTCATTGACCTAAGCTTTAATACCCTTTCCTCATCAGGCTTCGCTTCATCTTCTTATTGATCACGGATAGCTTGGATCATTGTGGGCACCCTATGCATACCACTACACAAGAAGCATTTCATTGGCTCCTTCAGTTTGTTGTTGGGCTTCCATTTCCGATTATTTGGTTTCCCATTACCACTATTTCCATCATTTTTGTTTTTAACCTATCATTCTTTATCTCCCTTACCATTACCCTTCTCCTTGGGCTTGGAAGACTCGAACTTGTCTTTCTTCGGAATAAGCTCAATTAAGGACTCCGCTACGGTCATGGATTTGGTAAGTTCTTTGACCCCTCGACGTTGCAACTCTTGCTTTTCCCAAGGATTCAGCCCATCCATAAAGGAGAAAAATGCCTTCTAACCCAAATCAGAAATCTAGAGCATAAGTTCACTTAAGTCTTTCATATACTCCCTAATTATGTATTGTTTCGTAAGTCAACGCAACTTGGTCTGAGCCTGATCCTTGACAAACTTTGGGTCAAATTGCCCCTTGAATTCCTTTTGGAACTCCTCCCAAGTCCTAATGGTAGCTCAACCTCTTTTCTCATCTGTGGACCTATGACGCCACTATAAAAGAGTGACATCAGTGAAATACATAATAACAATATTTACCTTAGTAGCATCATCTATGATGCCTATGGCACAGAAGTATTACTCTATTCCCCATAAGAAGTTATTCACATCCCTTGCAGACCTCGTCCCTATAAACTCTTTTGGCCTTGAGACATCTACCATAGGCGTGGGTGACACAACCAACACCCAATTACCAAAAGCAGCCTTGTAGATAGTGAGTTCTCCCTTGAGCTTCGCAATCTGTTCCTTTAAATTCGTTACCATGGCTTTAAGAGCATCATTCTTCTCAATTTGATTATCCATAGCAACATTGAAGGCCCTTTTCATCGTATCCAGATTGGAATTGAGAGCCTCTACAACATATTCCTTAAGCTGCTCCTTAATCGAGTCCAACTAATTGGTGCATCCTCAGCTACCTCAAATGTTTCCTTCACATCACTCATGGATTCTTCCAATTGACCACTTGAGTTTCGAAAGCCAATAGAACATCCCTCAATCTACTAGTTTTCCTACCCCTCTCACAGGTCTCCCTAGGCTCAATCTACTCGTCTAATCTTTTTGTCTTCTCAACTGCTGCCTTACCGAACATTAGCTTGGATACTAGCTGTCACGAAGCTAGAAATTTAGTTTGGAAAATCGCGCGGCCTTAGGCGATTTCTTTGCGTCAAATTTGCTTAGGTCAACCTAACTTGCAAAAGTGAGAATTCTCAAGGGAAAATATCTGAGGCACCAAAATAAATGAAATCACCTCAAAGAAAAGAAGAAGCTCAAATTGAATAGAAAAGCCACAAGAAAGCTAAGCACACCAAGTGTTTGAGTAAATCTTGTAACAACCCAAAAGCCAGTGGTGTTAGAAACGGTGGTTTCCGAACCCCATTCTTCGATGATCAAGTTCGTAAATGTTATTAATTAATATTTACGAACCAATTATAATTTTATTTTGAATTTTGATTTAACGAATTTGTTAAATGAATAGTTAGTTAATGTACAAGTGTATCGACCCTAAAGTTAGTGGTGTTGAAAAATGAGGTATCAAGACCTCGTTTCATTAAATCAAGCCCTTAAGTATTTTATTAAATATTTATAGAGTTATTAGATAGGTGACTTAAATTTTGGATAGGTAATTTCACCTAATTGGTGACTAATTAAGGTATAAGGACTAAATTATAAAATTGGAAAAAGTTAATTGCTATTGGTTTTTATTTTTTAAAAGTGATAATTAATATTAAATCAAGGGTTTAAATGGTAATTTAGCCTATTTAAAGATGGGTGGACAGTTGGTTGTGTCTATTAGTGTAAAAAGATGTTAAAAATTATATTATAATTATACTTAAAAGTAATAAAAACATGTTTTAACATAAAAATTAAAGGAAAAGAAAGCCATACCTTTATTTCCTTCATCTTTTTGGCTGAACCTAGGAGGAAAAAGAAGGCATGGAGCTTCAATCTTTTAGTCATTGCATGGTATGATGTACAAAGCTTGTTTTTCATAAATTTTATATTTTTGAGATCGTTGTAACTCGATTTAGCTAACCCGTATGTTAATTTCTAAAACTGTTAAAATATATAAATAATGCCATTGATGCATGCTTGAAGTTTTAGTTTCAAATAGTTAGATTTTAAGCTTAGATATGAAAAATTACTAATTTGTAAGATAAAAACTGTTAATTTTGAACATAAAGAATAAAGTGTAAATATTTTGAAATTGGAATGGCATTTTTGTAATTATAGATAATGGAGGGCTTTAGAATGATGTAATTGAGATCGATTTAAAAATCGAGACTCAAAATTGAAAGTTATGACTTTTTTCAGTTTTAAGAACTAAATTGAATAAAATGCAAAATTTTAGGGGACATCCGAAAAATGAAATTAAATTGATATATGTTTATAATAGGTTGTTATATGATGTTTGGAATTTATAAATTGAAATAAGTCATTATAGATTAAGAATTGAATTAATCGGAGGATTATCGCGAAAAAACAAATTGCAAATTAGTGCTTGACACTCTGTTTGTGGTCATTTTTGCCAGGTAATTTCATATAAAAATTACTAAGTTATTTTACTTATTTTTAAAATTATACTTAGTGTATATTAATTTAGATTAATTAAAATGTTGTTGATTTTTGATATGAGGGATTAAATTATAAAATATAAAAGAAATGATGAATATGAGTAAGTATTTCCACGATTTAATGCTTATTTAAATTTTGCATATTCATAGTATTCTACATGGTGCATTGTTGTTGCAGACTTCTAAAGATGAATTAAATTGAATTGGAGTAACTGAGATTGAATATCGAGATAAGGACTAGAGCGAATAGATTAGAAACTCTGGAATTGATTTACATTTAGTAACCAGCATGAAATTGAGTTGAAACATATAGAGACATATGATATTTGATTAAATTTGGATTAGAAATTTTGAACCAATCTATATGAAATGAAATAAATGATGGTTGTCTTGTAGCCACTTGAAAAGTGATGGAACATTCGGTGAGCTATTGGGCCAGAATTGATAAACCATCATCATTGGGCAATTCAGGGTGGTAAGCCATCGTTGACAGGCAATCCGAGGTAGTAGGTCATTATTGTTGGGCAATCCAAGATGAAAAAAATTAAGTTGTTATACCATCATTGTCGGGCAATCCGAGGTGGTAAGTCATCATTGTTTGGCAATCTGAGGTGGCAGGTCATCGTTGTGGGGCAACCTGGGATGACGAAATTGAATCGATAAGCCATCGCTTTTGGGCAATCCAAGGTGGCTGGTCATCATTTCTAGGCAATTAGGGATGATAGATTGAAATGAGTTAAAAATGATCTTGTGAGCTTGAAATATTGTCGAGAAGATAACACGGTTTGAGATTTTACGTATTAGAAATGTATATTGAATGATGAATTCAAGCTTAAGTTATAAAGAACAAAAATCTTAGATAACAACTCCATGTGTTGTAAATTGTACTATCTACTTATACTATTTTGGATTCATAGGAATACTACTGAGTGATATACTCTTCATAAGGTTTGTTTCTTGTGTACAGGATAGGTTCATAGTTACGTTTCAAACATCCACTTCAGCATCTTGTTAAGATTCTCAATTCCATAGAGTTTGTGCATATTGTTTCTAGTTGAATTTGGCATGTAGATGTTTTATTTTTGTAAATGATGTTAAACATGGAAGTTAGTTTGTAAAGCATGTTTTTGGTATTATATATTTTTATATGCATAGGTATAAAAGTATATATGCTTATAAGTTGATATGTCAAGTTATAGAATGGTAAATTAGATTACTGTTGTAAATATACTTTGAGCATGAATTGAAAGTGTTGTTAAGGTAATGCATTTAGGGAATTAGGTGTTTGTGGTTATATCATGTGAATGACATATGCTTGATGCATAAATATATGAGTGTGTAACTTAAGCCTTTCATATATTTTGATTAAGGTATGGAACTGATGTATATGTTAGCTAATCTATTAATGTTGTTGATGTTGGTTTATAGAAAAATGAAGTTTTGAATGTGCTTTGGTCATGTTAAAGTTGTATAGTTATTGTTCAGTTGGTCTAAAATGAAATTGCAGTAGGTTTGCATGGTTATGCCTTCGAATTGCAGGTTTTGAGAATGTGAAATTGCATAAACAAATAGTGATGCTGCGGTGTTGTTCAAACTAGGATATCACGTCCTGACATCGTGTGTTTGTCGTCAGGACAAGTTTGAGTTCTAGGTCACAGCGCGATGAGTTACCCCATCGCAGTGACAAGACCATGACAGTGATTCATGACGTGATGAGGAACCCTCTCAAGTCACGATGTCAACCCTAAATTCTGAAACATTTCATTTTAGTCCTTTTTTTTATTTTAATTTAACTTTAGAACTTTAGTAAGCTCGTGTAAAAGCCAAGAATGATTATATTACAAGTTGAATGTATAATTGTTTGATTTTATCTTTAAATTTTCATAATTTAAAATGTGAATTGATCGTAGTTGCTTCGGAAATGAATGTGGCATATCTTAACTTGGTCTAAGTGATCGGGTTGGCCATAGGATGCTACAAATGCTCTAAAATATATTCCATAACTTTGAATGGGATGAAATGTTTGCAAATGAAGGGGGAGGGCTCTATTTGTAGTTGAGCTCTCCTAGATCCAACGGTATGGATTAAGTTACATCAGTGACTGAGATTAGTGTCTATCTACAAGATTAGAGTCTTAAGAGATTTAAACTGTAGCAGCCTGATTTCGGGGCTAGTCGGAACAGTGGTTTTGAGACCGCTAATCCGAGGTTGAGGAAAATTATTTTAGTGTTAATTATTGTGTTATGGAATTAATATTTGGCTATATGAAAAATTTGGTGCTTTCATTTTAGTAATTGTATGTGTAATTGTGAAAAAGGACTAAATCGCATAAAGTGCGAAAGTTCCATTATAAGTGGTAGAGGTGTCTAATAGCCAAAGAATATCAATTGGAGGTCCTTAAAGTGAAATTAGGCCATTGGATTTGTGATGGCCGGCCATATAGAGGCTAGGGAGACAAGATATTAAATATTGGTCAAATTTGGTGGAAATTAGGTGATAAAAAAATGAATAAAATAAGATAAAAAGATGAGATATCATCTTTTACTATTCCTTCTTCTTCTACCATCGAAAAATTGAGAGGAATAAGGGTTCTTGGAGTTCAAAATTTTTAGCAAAACAAATCTCTTGCAAGTAAGTGATTTTGGTGGTTTTATTTGATAGTTTTTGTACTTTTGGAGTCCCCAAAGCTTAGGCTAGCTAATGAGGGGACTAATTTGTGATATGGTTGAAAGTTTAGGGACTTGCCATGAGAGAGTTTATGTTGTTAGCTGAGTTTTATGGAAGAAATGAATGTTGGGGAGATGAGAAAGAACTTTTGTGAAAGGTGTTGTCATGAAAACACCTAAATGGGACTAAGTTGTAAATGTTGTAAATTAGTAATAAATGCATGAAATAGTTAGATTTGTGAGTAGTTGTCAGAGGAATAAATGTTAAGATAGGATTTTTTAATGAGAAAATGTGTTGAAAAATGATTTACAAGCCTAGGGGCAAAATCGTAATTTTGCCATAGTACAAGGGCAAAATGGTCATTTTTTCCTATGTAGAGATTATGATACATTATGATCATAAAATGTTTTAAATAAGTGAATTTTTTTGTTATAGATCAAGAAAAGCGCGAAATTAACCTTGACCGGGGAAAAGGCAAGGTTTCGGATTAAACTACAAATTAAAACATTTTGCACCGAGGTAAGTTTATGTGTAAACGATGCATCTTAATTACACATGTTGTTACTTATTGGTGCATTGTATGATTGAGAACATGTATGATTCAAATGGATTGAATTTGGTAGATATTGAACAATTTTCGTATGAATGACGAAATAGATATGTAAATGTGAAATAACATCCGTAGTAATAAATGGTGGGTTGTGTGCGATACCACCTTAATAAATCTTGATGGTGGGTTAAGTGCGATACCACCTTATTACTTGTTCAGGATGGCTGTGTACGATACCATTGTTTATATTATTATTTGGTGGACTAAGTGCGTTACCACCGTAAATATTCTTGTTGGTGGGCTATGTGCGATACCACCCTGTTAAAGATTGATGGTGGGCTAAATGCGAAACCACCGCGTGATTGGCATTATTATGAATGGTTTATTGGGAAATTATAATGTGTTGTTCATGTGATCATGTGGTGATAAGTGCAGGATGTACGTTAAATAATGTGGGCATTTGGCTTGTGATATGGTTGGAATGTGGTAAGAGATGAAATGAGTAAGCAAGATCATGGAATGTGGATTGTTCTTGCTTAGTATGTAATGCTATTTATTGATTAGCATATATATAATGATGTTTATTGTTTACATGTAAACTTACTAAGCTTAAAGCTTACTCCCCTTTCTTTTCTCTTGTTTTATAGTGTCAAAGAGCCGGGTCGGGATACGAAGATAATTGGAAGATCACCCACACTATCAGCTCATCTCGGTATATCTAGACTTAGTGTTTTGAGTATGGCATGTATAGGGGTTAGACTAGGTAAATTGTTTTGTTATTTTGGCCAAAAGTGTGTTGGCTGTAACACCCCAAACCCGGCCCATTCACTCCGACCGAATTTGGAATGCCACTGCGGAACACATTCGAAAAATATCCTTACTTAAGAGTAAAACCGATAAAAAATTTGTTTCCTTTAATAAAACATTTTCGTGACTTGTAATATTCTAAGTAAAATCGGAGTTTGTTATAAAACTATCGAATTTAAGCTTTACTTGAGAAAATAAAACCATTTGTAATCGACCTTTAAACTATCTTTCCATATTTGGGCATAATAGTAACGATACTTAACAAATGAACTGAAATACTTTAGTGGGCCTTATTACAATACACACTTAATCAAAATACTGAAAATATCAATATTTAATTCATTAACCAAGAGATTCCTTTGCATGAAAATCCACTTTTGCATGGCCACCTTTGTACCCGCTCCAAACCCGGTCCAAGCATTATGCGCCACCTGAAAGGTTTTATAAAAATAAAGTGAGTCACCAAGACTCAGTGCATAGTTAGACACATGTCCTCACATGTGGGCTTGGCCCATATCCACACAATCCATATATATACATAATATATAATTAGGAATATAAAACTTTAAATATACAGTTTCAAACATACAATTATAAATATGAAATCCAATCCACAAAGTGATCCACATGTCTTTCTTTGACACACTTATTTCTTAAGGTCGTAGCCAAGCCACTGATCACATAGTGATCCACATATCAATCGGTTCACTGATCATCAATCGCGAATGTAGCACGAGGCTAGCATTTAACCACTCACATAGTGTACACCCTTTCCTCCAATAGTCACATCACAAGTCTCATGCGTACGTATATGTACCATAGCAACATTTTGTACGAAACAAATATGTATATTTTATCTATCATGGTCACATGTTATTTAGAACAATATACATCACATGTCATCACTTTATTTTATATTCATCAATAATCAATTATTATCGCAAATCACTGACAAGTTAATATCATAACCATTAACTTGATTATTCGATTACTTACCTTAGCCTTTATTCCGGCTAACATGCACAACTCATACATTTACATCAAATAATACTTACAATACATATATCAAGCAAAAGAACAGTGCGATAACTACGCACCTGATTAAAGCGATATTCGATCTATCGATTCTGACAATGTCTAAAATCTCGAGAGCTTCTGTTAATTCTATCGATTAGCCCCTAGAACACATAACCGAAATCGGTCACATTTAGTACCAATAATATGGCCTTAGGCCGAATGCCAAGAGTCATTTACCTAGCTTATTACGATCCCGAAACACCACTTGTTCCTGTTGATTTGCTCCCGAAGTTATCAAAATTCCTATTAACACATTGTTAGAATCGGCTAACATCCACATCTAAGAACAATGGCCCTTGGCCGAATGTCATACTTACCATTTACCTTGCTCGACAAAGTCCATTGAGCACTGCAACTCCCGAAAGACTCCTTTTAAAAGTCCTAACACTTGCCACACAAAAGAACACTTATGAAAGCTTATTGTACATTCGGCTCTCTTTAGAAATCAAGGTTTAACCTTTGATTTTGGGCATTTTAATAGAAAGAAATCCAAATTGATTACTAGGAGAGAATTTACTTACCACCAACGTTACCCTCCTCTAAAGATCAACTTTATGAAACCACTCCTCGTCTTTGAAAGAATCGTCTCCAAGGTAAATTGGTTATGACCATAGAATAGGGAATGAACCACTTGGCAAGCATTCGGTATCAAGCTAGACACTTTACAAACAAATTTGGCACCTCCTTTGCTACAAGAAAATCAACCAAGAGATGCACAAGATTCGGTAATAGTGACAATGTTCGGCTAACAACGAGAGTAAAGGCTGGTCTTTGGGAAGATGATGATTCGGCCAAGCCTTTAGCTTACACAAAACCGACCAACAAGGTCTCAAAGGGCTTCATTCGGCCATGCATCAAAGAAAATGGGGAAAAAAGAGCAACCTATGGAGTTTTACAATCATTAAGCTTCCAAAAGCAAGGAAAGCAAAAATTTTGGCCATCCTTTCTTAACACAAGGCCGGCCAAGGAATCCCCTAAGCATGCTCCCTCTTTTGCTAATTTCAACATCACTTTCCACAATTTCAAAGTTTAATCCTTCACCCATACTACACCATTTCCTATACCTATTCTTTAATAAACAAAAGACTAATGCCCAAGCTTGCTATGTCATGGCTTCTACCATGCCCCTCTCTTTTTGCTAAATTCAAATACCAATTTCCATCACCTTACCCATTCCAATACATAATATAATAATAATATATAAACTTTCCCATAATTCTAAGCAAACAAAATAATGGAATATAATGGTTTAAACCCATGCTTTTGCAGCTTTGAAATAACCAACAAAATAAATAATAAAAACAATAATATAAAAGTTTGAAGCCCCATGCTTCCAAAACAATTTTTTTTTAAAAAAAGAAGAAACTCTTTTCATGCGTGCATGCTGCATGCGGCATGCAGCCACTTCACGTTAGCAAGAAAAAAAAATCAAAACCACGCTGCGCTCCAGGGTCTCGAACCCGAGACCTGGAGAAGACATATCCACGCCCCAGCCATTCAGCCTCTATGCATTTCATGCAATAATCTCGTCGGAATTTCTTTTAAGCCTTACTTTCGCTGGCTCCGTAAGCTTTAATGCTAAAAGCAAAATAGAATTCTTTAAGTGCAAACTCCAGGACTCGAACGCGAGTCCCCTTTTGACGCAGCTCTCAAGCCAAGTCCTTAACCACTCGGCCACTTTGAATTTCATGACATGAAAGCATCGCGACTTCCTTTTAAACCCTTTTTCCGTTAGCTTCCCTTTGTTTAATGCGCCAGACCAAAAGAATAAAACGCTCTCACTGCGGACAACAAGGCTCGAACTTGAGCCCTCTTGAAGCCTCCTTGCGCTCTTAGCCACTCTGCTAAGTGGTTTCATGCGACATAAACCTCGCATAAATTCTTTTAAGGCCTCCTTAGTCCATAACACCATACAGCGCAAAAATAAAAACCATGCGCCCAGCATTGCTCGATCCCCTGACCTGCTTAGCGCCAAACCTTAAGTGGCACACGGAAGCCACTTTGCTACCTGGACTTTCATGTCCAAGACTTTACAAAATTTTTACTTAAGGCCTCCCTCAGCCAAATTCCACTTTTAACCCTCAAATTTACAAAATTTCCAAAACACTCCCATTTCAATCCGAGAGTTTTAGGAACTCTAATAACACATTAAAATCACTCTTGAGGCCCACTAACACTTGAGTTATTTACCAAACTCGCAACCCTTATTTCGGGATATTACAATTCTACCCCCCCTTAAAAACTTGAGTTATTTACCAAACTCGCAACCCTTATTTCGGGATATTACAATTCTACCCCCCCTTAAAAATAGTTTCGTCCTCGAAATTACTTATTGACGAACATCCGTACATTTCAATTCACCATATATCAATCACGTATACTCAATTATACACATATGCAAACACATTTCAAACTTTTTCACATTTAGCATTTACACATATGGCCAATTCTCCATAAGCATATTCAAGCTTAATTTCCATTACGGATATCATACACATCAATGGTAAGATCAATTGCACATATTAAAAGTCTTATCGAAGCTTGAACTATATCACCTCTTACTTAGTTCAAAAGGGAATATACTAACTTTTCTTACTTCTTGCAAATATGAAAGACTTGTATTTACCTGAGCATTTAGCTTATGGTAATAAACATGTTCCGTCTTGTAAGTGATTCATGAAATCTCTATTATAACACATCACCGGCATTAAGCCTGCTAGGCATCAAAGCCTGAAATATACACCTAAACACGAGGCTGCTGGGCATCAAAGCCCGATATAATTCACCGACACAAGGCACTGCTAGGTGAAAGCCTGAATACAATACACCCAAGACAAGGCACCTGCTGAGGTGAAAGCCCGAAATACGAGATTATCATCATCTGAATCACATTACAAGCGGACCAAAATTATAAACCATATATCATTCATATCACTTGTACTTATCACTTCAATTAAAAATTCAATAACATATCATGATAGAAAATCTATCCACATTTGGCTTTCACTATATTTATAACCAGAATTCCAACATGTACACAAGGTTGTAACTAACCTTAACAATATTCAATTGCTTATAGACTTACACTTAAAACATTCTCAAATTTCTGGTTCCATCACTCGCCGACATGGTATTTTCCACACTGAGCACACGGAGGTCCCGATTTCTCATAGCTGGCTTAGTCACACGAGCAAAACTTTCAAGCCTCGGTCTTTTTCGAAGACCCTCAGATAATTTAGACAATTCAAAATTTCTCCCATTGCGGTTCATATCCTTATCTCGATTTTATCTCATCGAGTTTTTAATCTCTTCATCTATCTTAACTTTTTTGACTATCACAACAAATTCCTGTTCCTGTTAAGGAGCTATCAACAGTCTCAGGCCGTCCCTTAATCCGTCCTTAAACCGGACACATTGTTCATGTTTTGTAGCCACTATTGATACGTCTCGTCGTGAAGTAGCGTCACCATCTCTTTCACTTTTTTTTAGGGCTCAGATCGAGCTCATCCATAACTCGCTTGGTTGCTTCCAACCAATAATCAGTTGTGCTGAGTGCCACTCCTAATACATCACAGAACAAATCCGCTCCATCGGCTCAAAGTCGCTCGGGAACAAATTCTCGAGCTCGCATATTTCTCCCTCTCCAACCACCATCTCTAAAACTCGCAGCACTGCCCGCGATACAGCATTATCCCTCGTCTGATCTTGCTACTCATTATCAAAGGCTGGTGGTGGAGGTGATACCTTATTATCAACCCTTGACCCGATTTACGAGTTCCGATACGGCCATTTTGCCTCGATCATGTCCTCTATGACTCATCTCTTATCGCGCAATCTGACTTACAAAGTTTTATGCATTAGAAAATTTTGTTCCACTGATTATCCACAAATAAATTTTATGGGATAAAGTATTTAGAAGTGGTTCTTTCGATCACACATAGGTTCAGTTCAAGTTCGCTATTCTAATTCAGAGAGTCACATACACATTCATAAACAGGGACACATTCATTTACTACACTCTTATGGTCATTTCATTCATCAAGTCTTATGCACTTGTTTTTGAGTAGACTAGTCCTAGGGTTCGATAGCCCAAATTTTCTAATCTACGAGCCTAATTATGCCCATCTGATTCACATAATCAATCATATACCTCAATAGTCGAGAGTACTTACTGTGGACTTTGGGTGGAGGTACAGTGCCATGCGAACAAGCCCAAAATAGAATTTCACATTTTGAAAAGCCCACTTTCAAAATCAAGCTTTGGGCCCAAAACCTCAAAGTCGAGTTTTGAACCATGCTCTGATACCAAAATGTAACACCCCAAACCCGGCCCATTCACTCCGATCGAATTTGGAATGCCACTGCGGAACACATTCGAAAAATATCCTTACTTAAGAGTAAAACCGATAAAAAATTTGTTTTAAGCCCTCCTTCATAGCAGCGCTATTTTTCAAAATAAAAATGCTTTTGCCGCACACGAGACTCGAACCACTGACTTGTTTTGGCGCTGACCCTTAAGTGGTACACGGAAGCCACTTTGCTACCTGGACTTTCATGTCCAAGACTTTACAAAATTTTTACTTAAGGCCTCCCTCAGCCAAATTCCACTTTTAACCCTCAAATTTATAAAATTTCCAAAACACTCCCATTTCAATCCGAGAGTTTTAGGAACTCTAATAACACATTAAAATCACTCTTGAGGCCTACTAACACTTGAGTTATTTACCAAACTCGCAACCCCTATTTCGGGATATTACATTGGCTCCTTTAAAGATGAACTCTTTTGTATATAGCCATAGTTGATGGCTCATTGTTTATAATTTATGAAAAGATAAAGTTATTCATGGGAGTTTATGTTGCACATTTGAGTTGCTTAGTGATTTGTTAAATGGTATTTTGTTGTGTGAATTAGGGTGGTGAAAAGAGCTTGGCAAATAGCCTTATTCTTGACCACACGGTAGGCACGTAGGCGTGTGTCTAGGTCATCTGTGACACACGGTCAGTCCCATAGGTGTGTGACCATGCCGTGTGTCCCCTGCATGCAAGTGTTGCAAGTCAGTGTCGACCACGGGCTAGCCACACGGGCGTGTGCCTAGGCCGTGTGTCCCAATTGAGGTTGCTGACGTCACAAACAGAATACCCAAGTTTTTACACACGGGCGAGTAGAGCACACGTGCCAAGAACACAAGTGTGTGTCCAGCCGTGTGAAAACCTCTGTAGGTTCAAAATGAAATTATATCCCACACGGAGTAGGGACATGGGCGTGTGTGACTGCACGTCCTGCCCATACGGGCGTGTGGCCCCTGTTTAGGTAAAAAAATTTAAGTTCTCTAAAGTTTCCGGTTGGTTTCCGAAGCCCTCTGTATGCATATTTAAGGCTCCGTAGGTCTTTATCAAGAATGTTTTGATGGTGAAAGATATATTTTAAGTTGCAATGAAATTTTATAGACTAAATGGTAATGCCTCGTGCCCAGTTCTGGCGTATGATACGGGTAAGAGGTGTTACATAAACTCTATATAATCTTATCCCTTAAGATTTACAATATTCATCATGGTAACTCTAGTTTTACTCGAGTGTTTCACTAGGCCACCAAGGCTTCAAGTAGATGGGCCTCTCCATGTATTCCGCGAATTGGGTCGGTTCAAGTGGGTCAAATGAGCCTTATTTAATTAGTTGACCTCCATAGGACGTTTTGAGTGTACTCATCACCATTTTTGATCCGTGGCCCGTGACACTATCATATGCTCATCCTGTTGTATATCCCTCTACCATTTATCTTTTATCTTCTACCTCCCACCTTCACTATCTTATTTTTTCTTCTACTTCGAACTCTGATGAAACAAAACTCATGAGCTTACCACAAGCGTGCTTTTTGATAAGCGTGTATTTTTCTATTTATTTGTGATATTTCTTGCTTTGAATTATGTTATTTTGTGCTCTTAATTATATTATTTATACATATATTTTATTTATTATCGATTTAAGAAATAATTAGAGAAAAAATGAGCTTAAAGTTTATTTTGGCAAGTTTTTGTGGTTTGAACTTTCAACACAGTGCAATTTCAATATTTTGGCCATAATCGGAGTTATGGACACCTCCCTTTTGGGCTAATAATATACCGATTTGATAGGAATAAAAAAATCCATCTAAAGTTAGTTCACAGCTAAAGCCCAAAAAAGTCAAGAAGATGCCCAAAAACAACGTGTAAGTTTGACGCGAAAATAGTTGTAAAACCTTAAAAATTTCTACTTTAATTAATGGCCCTATAGATAGACATTATTAGGTTAAGGTTGGGGTAGTTAGATCTAGCCGTTAGACCTAACCGTTCTTAGTTTTATTTTGTTTTCTTTATTTTATGGGTTTATAAACTCTCTTTTCTAGTTGAAGTAATATTCAAAGTTTGTTTCTACAAGTTTGTGAGATTAAATTGCTCTTAATATTTCTTTGTTCTTTAGTATTTGCATGTCTTTTGGTTTAATTACATTTGTTCAGGTTTGTTAAATATTTTACTAGTATTTGATAGCTTAGAATGATTGCTTTGTCAATTAGATAATTTGTCTATCAATTGATTTATAATATTTGTGACAATTGCATGATTATTTGTGTAGTGTGGGCATGTAATCTAACTTAAGTAAATCCCGATTGTGCGTATGTTGGTTAGAATTGGGCCCCTTTCGTTCTGAAGGCTATTGATAAATTAAATTCCTAAGCGATTGTTATAGGGTTGTTTATCAATAAGGGAAGTAATTAATGATGATTGTCTTAATTATCGAGAAGTAAGAAGAGATTAGGTTACCGGGCGATCGTCAGTAACTATAACCAATTTATTAAAGAACATTGATATTCATGTTTGCATTAATGATGATCAAACCCTTGAAACAAATGGAGATTTTACTTTGACTAGAATTTTTCTTCATTAATTCTCTTATTTCTTTTTACTTTGTTTTACTTTTACTTTTAGTTTTTAATTATAAACCTCTTTATTTAATTTAATTTTACTTGTTTGTTAAATAAATAAAATTATCACCTGTTTTTATGAATACTGCTTTACTTATAGTTTTTTTTTCAAGTGGATTTTATTGTTCACAACTTCGACAATCGTAAACTTTCTAGTAATTTTTGGGGGGTATGGCCTATTGGGGGAATCTGAATTGGGGGTTATCACCAGTGCTTTAAATGGCTTTAGTTTTTGTTAGAGTTGTGGCCCAAATTCTTATTAAAATAAAATACGAGTGGTAAGATATGGGGATGTATGAGGGCAAAGGCCGAGGTGTTTCAAACTTACTGCATTACTTCCTCTATTTGATATTGATTTGAATAAGGTGTTTCAACCTTACTGCATTACTTCTATTAGATGTTGAGTAGAATAAAGTTTTCTAAACCTATAAATAGACGCAGTCTATACTCCTCGTAATCATTCGAATTCGACATAATGAATTTTCTTCTCCTCTACCTGTGATTTTTTCCTCGAAAGGGTTTCCACGTAAAATTTGTGTGTTCTATTTTTCTTTCTTTTCTTGCCATTATCATCATTCTATTTTAACAGTTTCTTCTTCTTCTTTCTAACCCACCAAAAATATAAAAAAATTAGAAAATAACTTTTCTTTCATTTATTTTTAAAGAAAAGTAATGAATCCATGAAGTGATAGGATATAAAGAGGTTGAGTTGTTTGGCAAATTTCACTTTCCTCTTTCTTCTTTCTTTGTCACTTACTGTGTTAAAATGAAGTTGCAATCAAGACTTAATAGTTCAATAGAGTGAAACATGAACAATTTTTTTATGGAGGGAAATATGTTAATTAATTATGGTAAATATTTGTCATATCAACAGTAAAGAAAGCTAGAATCTAAAAATAAAAAACCATAATGAAGCATTAATGCAACCTCTGTTTAAATATTTGATTTGTATACAAAATTAATTCTACCCAAATGTTGTGTAGAAAATTTTGTTGAAATATTTATCTCTTTTTGTTTAGCTGAAACTCTGAACATTGTTAGGGAACTCTTTCTTCTTAACACTATTGTTAGAATAAATTTTTTGTATCTACTCATACGATGTTTGTTTATTTCAAGGGTAAACTACCTAATTGATCATCCAATATTTTTAGCGCTTTCATTTTTTTCATTAAAATAAAAATACTTACAATCATTATTGTTAGAATAATTAAAAATAAAAATACTTACAATCATTATTGTTAGAATAATTAAACATTTTAGTCACCCAAATCTGATTTGGCATTCCACATCATCTTTTTGTTTATAGGATATTAGCTACCCATTCTGATTTGGGAGACGATGAAGAGATAGATTTTTTAATGTTGGATCACCGAGACGCCCCATGACGCAGTGAAAAAATTATTCCGGTGATCCAAACTAGGAATCCATGAACAAGGAACGAATCAGGAAGAAAAGGTTAGGAAAACATACCTTTCGAAATCTAAAAAATAGGAAGCAACCACTACTATTTTAATCCCTTTGCACGCTGCTGTAACGGGGTTTGTGCAAGTGTACACAATCGTTCAAGTAATAAGTAAGTAAAATGAGTTATCTTCTCCACAAGGACTGTATAAGCTTAATCAATTAATTCCAAAATTATAAATTCACAATTTGATGTAAAAACTCAATAATTTGGATGGTGATGATTTAACTAAGTAAAATTAATTAGATGCAAAGATTGATCCCTATGCAATTCTAATCTAGATGCAATTTACCTGAATGTATGAATGAATGGTTTTAGCAACAAAAATAATCAACATTAAATGGGCTAGGATAATTATATTAATCAATTCAATTTACTTTATCATGCTTAACAATGCTCGGAAATACTTCCACGGCAACTCGATCTTTCATCAGTTTGGAAACCAAATTAAGTCCTTTCAGAGTCTTTTACTTAGTTAAATATGCATTTTACTGAACATATTAACTAAGGGTTTCTTGGCATTTATGTAAGGTCACAGAGACATTTACATTTGCAAAAATTTAATTACATAAACCTAAAAACTATGCAAGGCAATAGAGCTAACTAAAGATATTATGAACCTCAACTTAGTCAGGTTTAAGGATTCAAATTTAACATTGCACTTTTCAATTATGTGTCTACTTGCCGCCGTGTGGTTAGGATCGCTCAGCTAATCTGAGTGCACCCAATCACGTATGAATGAAATGCATCTTGATATTAATTAAAAACATGATTGACTGAAGCCTAAACATGTTAAACATGAATAAAATAGATCTTATTGAATTAACATAATCATCCTAGCAAATAGGATTTAAAATTTCATTGTTGATGTCAAAAACAATAAACTCAAAGCTAACATAATTAAAATAAATAACAAGAGGAAAGAGTAAATTGTATTAAGTTCAATAGCCTTTTGGATCTATTCTGACTGATTCAATTCAGCAGCCTTTCGGATCTATTCTAATTGATGGGCTCCTCCGTTTTGCTCGATGTTTATTTGCTAAGGAGTTTCTAAGGTGGCCGGCCAAAGAATGCTTTTGATACAGCTTTTGTGGATAAAGGGTGGAAAAGAAATGAGTGGCTATGTAAGGGAAGGAAAAGGGAAATTGAATGTAGAGAAAATGCTAATGGGATAAGAGAAATGAGTTCTGAGGGATGTGTTATGAATGAAGGGATAATTTGTGAAGTGATAAGTGCATGGTATTTATAGGTGAAGGTAAGGGGGAGAGTTAGCTAAAAATAACATTTGAATTCCTTCTTTTTCTATGATAAATGGCTGACCATATTTCAAGGAGAAGTGAATGACTAAGTCTCCTCAATTTAAATTCAAACCTAGGCTATTAATAGCCATAGGGTGGACGGTTTCAACAACAAAGTAGTTAGGCTGATTTCTGAGTATTTTCCAACTTTAAGGACCTTCAATTAAATACCCCAAAGCTTGCTTTTGGGCTGCCATCCACTTGTGCCGAAACTGGGCTTTAGATCCCCCTTGTTGGACAGTTTCTTAGTCCAATAACTTAGCAAACATGTCCATCTTTTAGCAAATCTTCTACTGGGTCAAATTGTCAACCCCATGACCCAAATTGCACGGTCCTGCCATCCTTATGTATTAATTTGTGCATGTCTATGTTTCATTCACTTTAATCATATCTTCAATGGTAATCCTATATAGTGAAAAGTCATATATTAATAAAGTAACATGAAATAATATAAAATATGCACAAAAATCATGTAATTAAGCAAACTTTCACATAATTTATAAATTCATGTCCAATATTACTAATTAAGTAAAATTCACTTATTTTAATAACAAATACTCAAGATTAACATATTTATTAAGTAAATGCGTGGTAAAAATGCATAAGAAAACCCTATATAATTTTGAGTTTACAACTTTCGATCCAAAGCCACAACAGAATTGTCCTGGCCTCTACGTAGTCCACCCCGTTGTGAACGAATGAACAAAAACTCTCACTTAACATTTCAGAGAGTTTTTCCGAAAAGAAATACGGTTGCTAGACCTAGTTTTTTTTTTTTTTTTTTTTTTTTTGTGTGTGGTTAATGTTGGTTAACACTCTTTTGCACCCTAGGGTTTTTTTTTATGATTCCTTTTATTTAATATCTCCTAAAAAATGGAATCCCTTTTTTGATGCCAAAATATATATGAAAATATCATAATATATTATCCTTTCCAAAAGGATATTAACTTCCAAATATATTTTATGTTTGACCGAAATTAATTATTATAATACTTTATTTTAATAATTTCAGTAAACAGATCATAATTAGTATTTTTATATGAATCCAATTCATATATTTATTTTAAATTCTTCTACAACGAATTTGTACATATATTGTGTTTATTATTTAACTGTCAAATTAAATTAATTCAATAATTAATATAATTCTCATGACAATTAAATTTAATACCAACTGTGTTTAGATTTTGTTCTTTTCAGCCATAGGGTGTGACCCTATAGGCTCTTGTAACATTGGTAGTAATACTAGAACACTTCTAATGTTACGGGCAATGAGTGACATCTAGCAATGCATCATCGCTACCCAAGTTACAAGAAGTCGTGGTTCAACATAACCTTTATGTGATAAATTTTCTTGTATTATATCATTTTGTCCTTTATACCTCGACTGGACACAAGTCATTGAATAGTCACACTTGCAAACTCCAATATCATGTTTCTTGATACTCGAAGTAGACTACAATAAACAAATAAGTGTAATATCTCATATTAACTTATTTGAGCATGGCCATGCATTTCTAGTCTTACTTCATCAAGTGGCCTAAGATAGGAGGGACAAATCCTATCTTGATCAATCATATCCCACTACATAGATTGCGGCATACCCAACATCAATTTTTATAGTACAACTTGTTACAGTAGAAGTTTGACTGTATCAAAATATATGACTCACTATGTTAGGACAATGATGATCTCAAGTCTAAGGATCGTATACATAGTTATCACTATGTGTAATGTTGTGACTATTATATAATTATCCAAGAAACATACTCATAGCGGGTCAGCCCAATATGTCGTTCTCTAACATATACTCATGTATTGATTTTGACATCCCTATGCCAATGACAACACTTTGTCATCAATCAACTACATGTTAGTCCTAATGCATTATTGTTGTCCAAGTCCACAATAATACTATACTAAGGACCTTTTAAGAAGAATCATATTATTCTTAGGACATTATTATAAAAAAATTTATTTATATACACAGAAAAGAAACTGAAATAATAATGGCAATGCCATATATAAATAAATGAGGTAAAACAAGTATGTTATTACAATCATCTTATAGTTGGTTTTTGGGCATACTCTAACAATCTCCCACTAGCACTAAGACCTATCACTCATATATCTAATACCAAGTGACTTAGTGTGATGGTTATGCTTTTGCTGTGTTAGAGGCTTCGTTAGTGGATCAGCAATGTTATCATCTGTTGGTACTCTATAAATTTCCACATCTCATCGATCAATGATTTCTCGGATGAGATGAAAACGCCTAAGTATATGTTTGGATCGTTTGTGAGATCTGGGTTCCTTTGCCTATGCAATGGCTCTATTATTGTCACAACGAAGTTCTATAGCATCTGATATGCTAGGCACAACCCCTAGTTTAGATATGACCTTATTGATCCAAACAGCCTCTTTTGTAGCTTCACTAGTTGTAATATACTCAGTCTCTATTGTGATTTCAGCAACTGTACCTTGCTTTGAACTTTTCTAGCTCACAACACTACCATTAAGGCAAAACACTAAACCCGACTACAATTATGAATCATCCTTGTCGTTTTGGAAGTTAGCATTAGTGTAACCTTTTACACTTAGCTGTTCCTCACCTCTATATATAAGGAATGTATCCTTAGTCCTTCTTAAGTACTTAAGGATATTTTTAACTACCTAATGACCTTTCCCAAGATCTATTTGATATCGACTCGTCATGCTCTAAGCATACAATACATCTGGACAAGTACATAGCATGACATACATGATAGACCCAATAGTCGAAGCATATGGAATCTTACTCATTTGCTCTATCTCTTGTGGAGTTGAAGGACACATTTCCTTCGAAAGTGAGATACCATGTCTCATAGGTAAGAATCCTTTCTTAGATTCTTACAAACTAAACATTTTCAATACTTTATATATGTATGTATTTTGGCTTAGACCTATGAGTTGCCTTAATCTATCTCTATAGATTTTGACTCTTAAAATGTATGTGGTCTCACCCAGGTCTTTCATAGAAAAACAACGTACTAACCAAGTCTTAACAGACTATAGGGTAGGTATGTCATTTCCTATGATATGTATGTCATCTACATACAATACCAAGAATAAAATAGTGCTCCCACTCACTTTCTTGTAAACACTAGGCTCATATTCATTTTTGATAAAACCAAACTCTTCAATTGCATCATTAAATCTAAGATTCCAACTTTGAGAAGCTTGCTTCAATCCATAAATGGATCTTTTTAGCTTGCATATATTTCTAGCATTTTCAGATCAATAAAACCTTTAGGTTGTGTCATGTACACATCCTCTTCCAGTTTCCCATAAAGGAAAGTTGTTTTGACATCCATCTTCTAGATTTCATAGTCATGTGATGCAACTATTGTGAGCAAGATCAGGATGGATTTAAACATAGCAACAGGAGAAAAAGTTTCATCATTGTCGACACCATGAACTTGGTGAAAACCTTTAGCGACCAAACACCCTTTGTATGTTTGTAAATTACCATCCATGTTAGTTTTCTTTTTGAAAACTCACTTGCACCTATGGGTTTAATCCTTTCAGGTGGGTCAACCAAGATCTATACTTGGTTTTCTGACATGGAATCCATCTCAGACCTTATGGCCTCTAACCAATTCTCAGAGTTTGGGCTCGCCACTGCTTCTTGATAAGTCCTAGGCTTATCTTGATCCATAAGAAGAACGTCACCATGTGTTGTAACGAGGAATCCATATCTCTCAGGTGCATAACATTCTCTTAAAGATCTGCGCGGTGGTTGTGTTTCTACAGCAGTTACTTGTTCCTCAATTTCTTGTGGAACCTGCTATTGTTCTATCTTTGGTCCAGTGGTATTTTGTGGTTCTCGAATTTCTATAAGTTCAATCTTTCTCTCACTTCCTTTTTTAAAAACAAATTCTCTTTCTAGGAAGACACCGGTCTGAGCAACAAACACTTTGTTCTCAATAGGATTAAAGAAATAATATCCTTTGATTTCTTTCGGATATCCCATAAATTTACACTTTTCAGATTTGGGTTCAAGCTTAGTAGACGTCTTACGTTTAACATAAGCTTCACAACCCCAAATCTTCATAAAAGACATACTGGGACATTTCCCGATCCACATCTCATATGGCGTATTTTGAACCAATTTAGATGGAACACGATTTAGTGTGAAAGTAGCTGTCTTATGTACATGTCCCCAAAAGGAAGTCGGTAGATCAGAATGACTCATCATTGATCGAACCATGTCTAGTAGAGTTCGATTTATTCTATCAGAATCTCCATTCCATTGAGGAGTACCAGGAGGAGTAAGTTGTGAGACTATCCCACATTCCTTCAAAAGGTCATCAAACTCTAGGCACAAAAATTCTCCACCTCGATCAGATCAAAGTGTCTTGATAGTTTTTCCTAGTTGATTTTGTACTTCATTTTTGAATTCTTTGAACTTTTCAAGGGCTTCAAACTTATGGTGCTTGAGATAAACATACCCATTTCTACTGAAATCATCAGTGAAAGTAATGAAGTACTGTAATCCACCTCTGGCATGTGTATTCATTGGTCCAAATACATCAGTATGTATTAGGCCCAATAAATCACTAGCTCGCTCACTTTTAAAGGGAGCTTTAGTCATTCCTAATAAGCAAGATTCACTTACTTTAATTTTTTTGAAAACAAATGAATCCAAGAAGCCATCTTTATGGAGTTTGGATATGCGTTTCTCACTTATGTGGCCCAGACGATAATGCCAAAGATAAGTTTGATTTGAGTCATTTATTTTAGATCTTTTAGTATTTATGTTGTAAATTGGATTAACTTGATCTAAATTATAGAGGTCATTTTCCAATTGTGCCGAACCATAGAGAACATTATTGAGATAAAAGGAACAACAATTATTCTTAATTATTATCTCAAAACCAACTTTGTCTAAATAAGAAATTGAAATATTGTTCTTAGTCAAGCTGGGCACAAAATAACAATCCTCTAAACATAAAACAAGTATACTAGGTAAAGACAAAGTATATGTTCCTACAGCTAATGTAACAACTCTTGCTTCATTTCCAACTCGTAGGTCCACATCACTTCTAGCCAGAGTCCTGCTCCTTTGCAGTCCCTGTACAGAAGTACAAATATGAGAACCACAACTAGTATCTAATACCCAAGAAGTAGTAGTTGATAAATTAATATCAATAACATAAATACCTAAAACAAATGCTCCACTTGCTTTGGCCTTCTTGACTTCCTCAAGATAGACAGGGCGGTTTCTTTTCCAATGTCCAGTCATACCAAAATGAAAGTAGTTTCCTTCCTTAGCCAGCCCTCCTTTGGGCTTCAATGTAGCCTTTCCATTTTTAGATATGGGCCTGCCTTTTCCTTAGGTTTAGCTTTACCCTTGCCCTTGTTATTACGAACAATCAGAATGGGCTTGGGTTCAGTCTTTTTCATGTTACCTTTAGCAGTTTGCAACATGCTGATTAACTATGGCAGAGTCTTATCAATTTCATTCATATTGGAATTGAGGACAAACTGGTTATAGCTATCAGGAAACGATTGCAGAATAACATCAATGGCCAACTCTTGGCTTAGTGGAAATCCAAGTTTAGATAGGCTTTCAATATATCCTATCATCTTAAGAGCATGAGGTCTTATTAGGCTTCCTTTTACCAGCTTACATTTGAAAATAGCCTTAGAGGTATCGAAGCTCTCTTGCTGTGCTTGCCCCTGATAAAGTTCTTTCAAGTGCTCGATCATATTATAAGAAACCATGTCCTCATGTTGCTTTTGAAGCTCAGGATTCATAGTGGCAAGCATAAGACATCCAATGTCTACCATATCATCGAGATGCTTCTTGTAAACATCTCTATCAGCCCTCGAGGCATTACTCAGCGGTTCATTTGGAATGGGTTGTTCAATGACATAATTTCCGTTCTTGTTTGAGGATAATCCTTAAGTTACGGAACCAGTCAAGAAAATTCAAACCATTCAATTTGTCCTTCTCAATGAAAGTGAATTTGTGTTTGTAGCCATTAATGTATCTACAACAATGAAATATGCGAGTGAGTAAATTTATTAAATGATGCTCCCACTATTTTATTCAAAATTAATAACCCTCATAATTTAATTTCAGAAGGACTTTCTCAAAAGTTTTTCTAGTGGGTAAGGATCCATATTTCACCTCCTCTTAAGTTAGCTTTGGCTTTACTCTCAAGATTATGGTTATTTAGGTAAGCAACACTTGCTAATTACATCACATGTAACTCCTAAATATTGGGTGAACAACTCTTGTTCTAATCATCTTATGATTTATCCAAATTACTTGCCTCTAGGTTTCTAATCCTATTAGAGTAACCTAGTGAAGTCACTAACCAATGTTTTAACTAGTGGATATCACTTACTTATTCTTCGCGTTTAACCAAGATAGATACTAGTACTTCGCTTTAGCAGAACCTACATAGTATCGATCGAGGCCTTAACAAGGGCAATGATTGGAATGCAATGTTGACTTAATATTTTGATTGAAGGAATTTTATTAAGGTTGCATCTCACCAATTATGGTCTACTTTAATCCATTTAATCCTTTAATTGATCTCATCAATTAATGTTGTTTATAGTTATCAATTTTTAACATACTTAAAATTTGGCATGTTTTAGACATCCATAGCATCTCATACATAAATAAATAAAGTAGTAAATAAATACAATAGTTATAGTCCATAAACTAGGGTGGTTCCTCCCAAGCCAATGGGAGAACCAAAAGGAAACCTAAAGGTGTAAGTCGCTTCATAAGCTTCTTGTCTACTTTAGTTGGCCCATCTTTCTTCTCGTCTGGCCCACAGTAACTCGTGTAATTTACAATTTGTAGAAACTTGTTTTACATACGAGGGAGTAAGATGAGAAGAGAAATACAAGCGACATGCAGGTCAAGTTTATAAGATTTACAACCTTTTCAAATAATAAAATAAATGGATTATCAGGCTATAACCATGCATTTCCAAACACCGTGCAAATCAACCGTAACATACAACATACAACGTACTTGTAAAATAAAATTTGTTATGTTTTATTCTTTAGTCGATTATTAAAAATAGAATAGTGGTAAATCTGGGGATCTGTGTGTGCTACGAAGGCCCTCCGCCCCTGCGGTACAAACCTTGTTGCACAAGTAAAATTCCAAATAGGATTATTGGAACAACTATTTTTCCCTTTCAAAAATTCCAATAAGTTAACTGTTAACTTCAATGAAAACCCCACAACTCCTAAACATATTATTTAACCCTTAACAAATAGTGTATTAATCAACCGCATTTTTTTGTTAAACAGATTACATGCATCAAATATACATATAACAGATTGAACAATTCGAAACAAACAACATGCATATTATACAATTGCATCAACCATTGAATTTAATCCCGTATTTGTATCGTACAAGTGGCTTTGATACCACTGTTGGATCATCGGGATGCCCCATGGCATAGCAAAAAAATTATTACGGTGATCTAAACCAGGAATTCATGCATGAGGAACGAATCGGGAAGAAAATGTTTAAAAAATATACCTTTCATACTCTGAAAAATAGGAAGGAACCACTGCTTTTTTAAAATATACCTAATAATTGTCCCGACTTTTACGTAGTCCACCCTATTGCGAGTAAATGAACAAAAACTCTCACTAAATATTTCAGAGAGTTTTCTCGAAAAGAAATGCGGCTGCTAGACCTAGGTTCTTTTTTTTTTTGTGGTTAATGTTGGTTAACACTCTTCTGCACCGTAGGGTTTTTTTTATGATTCCTTTTATTTAATATCCCCTAAAAAATGGAATCCCCTTTTTGGTGCCAGAATATATATGAAAATATCACAGTGTAATATCCTTTCCAGAAGGATATTAATTTCCATATATATTTTATGTTTGACCAAAATTAATTATTATAATACTTTATTTTAATAATTTCGGTAAACAGATCATAATTAATATTTTATATGAATCCAATTCACACATTTATTTTAATTATGTTCTTTATTCTTGTACAACGAATTCATACATATATTTGTACATAAGTGTAATAGTCACACTTGCAAAGTCCAATCTCATGTTTCTTAATACCCGAAGTAGACTACAATAAACAAATAAGTGTAATATCTCATATTAACTTATTTGAGAATGGCCATGCATTTCTCGTCTCACTTCATCAAGTGGCCTAAGATATTGCTCTCATTATGTAGGAGGGACAAATCCTATCTTGATCAATCATATCCCACTACATAGATTGTGGCATACCCAACATCAATCTTTATAGTACAACCTATTACAATAAACGTTTGACTGTATCAAAATATACGACTCACTATGTTGGAACAATGATGATCTCAAGTCTAAGGATCGTATACATAGTTATCACTGTGAGTAATGTTGTGACTATTATATTACAATCCAAGAAACATTGTAACATCCTGAAAAGGGCCTATGCATTTTCGGTTTAATTGTACGAAATGGCATGTCTTATGTGTTATGAATGTATGGTGAACATTTTTGGAAACTTGGAAATGTAAGGAAATGCTTCAGAAATGTTAAGTTTCAAAAGAGGAAAGTAAACATTTTTGGAAACTTGGAAATGTAAGGAAATGACTTGAAAATGTAAGGAAATGTCTTGTCTTGGAAATGTAAGGAAATGACTTGGAAATGGAAGGAAATGTCTTGTCTTGGAAATGTAAGGAAATGACTTGGAAATGGAAGGAAATGTCTTGTCTTGGAAATGTAAGGAAATGACTTGGAAATGGAAGGAATGTCTTGGAAATGTAAGGAAATGTCTTAGAAATGTAAGGAAATGCTTTAGAAATGTCAAGTTTAAAGAGGCAAACGAAAATTTTTGGAAACTTAGAAATGACTTAGAAATGTCGAGTTTTAAAGTTTAAAAGAGGAAATTAAGGCAAGGTGGCCTTAAAAGAAAAAGTATGTGAAATTTGACATGCAAACAGGCTTGGAAAAGTGGCACAGATGCCACTTAGGGCCTCTGAAATGGCGCCACATGCAAGGGGATTGGGCCTGAGTTCGAGTCACAGGGAAAGCAAATAAAAGAAATTTTATTTTGCTTCCAGAAGAAGTTAGGTGGACGGCACAATGCTATAATTTAGGAGCCTTTATTTTTTTATTTTTAAGAGATAAATAGTGGATAAATAAGGGATAAATAATGGATTTATTTTAGATTATTTTCAAGAGATAAATGAGGAATTATTCTTTAATTAGGAAAATAAGGGAGAAGTGATGGCCAAGTAAGGGACTTTGAGTTTAATAATTTCGGCTAAGTAAGGATAGTTGCTGAATTATCTTTTATTTTAGGAGATAATTAAAGAGATAAAGCTATCAAAATAGAAGAGTGATGGCCAAGTAAGGGATTCTAAGTTAGTAAATTCGGCTATATAAGGAAAAGAGGGCCATTCATCATTCTTTCTCTCAACCCTTCTCTCTGCCGAATTTCCTAGAGCATTTGTTCTTCTTCTTTTTGTTAGCCAAAGCCGAAAATTCAAGATATCACCATTAGCCAAATTCTTTTCTTTCCAATCCATCAAAAGCCGAATCTTTGAGGGGCTTCAAGCATAGGTGCTGTCGATTTCTTCAAGAAAGGGTAAGAATAAGTTTTGATTTCTATTCTTTTCTTTTAGATTTGTCGAAATTTATGACTAATCCCATCAATATTCTTATTTGCCGAAATTTGGAAAGATTCTTTCGGGATTTTTGCCATAGTCGACTATCAAGGAAAAGATCTTCGGGATTTGACCATCAAGGTAAGTCATATCTGACATTCGGCCAAGGGCCATTGATTGTGATTAAAGGTTAGAAGTTGATCTAACATGTGGTTTTAGGGATTTCGACAGAAGCTATAACCAAGGGATGATTTCGGGATTTAAGATCCTTAAGGTAAGTGACTATGAATATTCGGCCAAGGCCTATTTTAGTAGTTAAATCTATTTTTATGTGTTTTAAGCCGAAAACTAACCGATTCAAGGGATCTAGTGATTAGCCGATTTCAAAAGGGAAGAATACAAGTTTCCGGGATTTGATTAATTATCAAATCTGCAGCAAGGTAATAAAGTGGATACGATAATCCTTCGGGATTTGATTAAATTAGCCGAATAGGCTTTTTCCTAAAATACTAAATATGGCTAAATGTAGGGATTTAGGATCTAAAGCGATAGATCGGTTTTTTAGGATTTCAAGGAATTCGTTAAGCTAATCAGGTGTGTACCCCACACTATTTCGTAATATGTTTTATGCTTATGTTTAATTAATATATGTGATATTAAGAATGTGAATATGGCTAAGGTACCATAATGTGGTACAAAGTACTCAGGTACGTTTCCTACTCCTACTAGGAATATGAAATATGTTATTTGTAACATGAGAATAAGAATGTGAACTTTGGCATATTAATGCATATTACAAAATGGGGCATATGGGTTATTGAAAGGGGAAGTGAATGTGGTGACCTAAGACCACGAACACGGTGACCTAAGACCGTGGTATCTGAATGTGGTGACCTAAGACCACGATGTCTCAATCACGGTGACCTAAGACCGCGATATCTAAATGTGGTGACCTAAGACCACAAATGCAGTGACCTAAGACCGCGATATGGAGTGTAGCGGAAGGAGGGTCGACTTAGTAGTCCCCACGGTGTACAAGTTGGTACGGGGGAGTGTAGCGGATGGCTTATTAGGTTTGGGTTTGGGAATGCATCATAATTTGTATGTTATGATATGAATGTGTAATATTTGTTATGCCTGATTCTATTATGATTTAGTGTTGTGTACACATTGAGTCTGTTGACTCACCCGTTGAGGGACCATGTTTCAGGTGATGATCAGTAATGGACAGGGTCGGTAGGAGCTTAAAGGTGGCCATGCTCAGAGGAATTTTATTTGGACATTTTATTTTTATTTAAGTATTTTAAATTATTTGGGTTTATTTGATGTAATAAGGCCATAGTTGAACTATTTTACATTTATTTTATTTATTATGTTTACAAATTTTTATCAATTAAAGTTTAAGTAGATTTCTTTTAAAACAAAGCCTAAACGTTTTGTCACCTAAAGTAAAGGATTTTAATAATGAAATAAACTTGTTTTCAACTCGAGCCCAACCCGACACAATCCTTCTTTCAAAACACACAAGTTTTTCCTAAGTAACAAAAGAATTTGAACCGGTTTTCATCGAGGAGCATACCAGATCCGGTCAAGGCTCGTAGGCCGGGTTTGGGGTGTTTCAAACATTCTCATAGCGGGTCAGTCCAATATGTCGTTCTCTAACATATACTCATGTATTGATTTTGACATCCCTATATCAATGATAACACTTTGTCGTCAATCAACTACATGTTAGTCTTAATGCATTATTGTTGTCCAAGTCCACAATAATACTTGACTAAGGACCTTTTAAGAATAATCATATTATTCTCAGGACATTATTATAAAATAATTTATTTATATACACAGAAAAGAAGCTGAAATAATAATGGTAATGCCTTATATTAATAAACAAGGTAAAACAAGTATGTTATTACAATCATCTCATGATTAGTTTTTGGGCATAATCTAACACTTAGATGGGGATATCACCAAATCTTTGGTTAATGGAATCCCTACGTTAAACTTTTCTGAAAGAGTCAACCAGTTGTTGTTCAAAGACATAGCCACTATTGTGGTCCTCAAGCTTCTAGGACACTCCATCAGATACAATGTTTTGCAAAATAGAGTGAATATTTTGTGGTGGCCAACTTCTCCATTTCAGTTAATGGACATAGAAAATGGCTATTTGTAACACCTCATACCCGAGTCTAAGGCTGAGACCAGATACGAGACATTATTATGCTTTAACTTTCTTAAACATGCCCTTACGGGTTGTAAAATTTTATTTCGAATTGAAAACTTCTCTTTCTTAGTCTAATCATACATTTCATGGGCCTACGAGACCTTAAACACATATTTGGAAACTTTCAGAACTTAATCAAAAACTTTTCCTTAAAACAGGGGTCACACGCCCATGTGGCTTGGGACACGCCCGTGTACCCTTAAGACATGCCCATGTCCTCCAACTGTGGTCGACACTGACTACTTTCACACGGCCTTGACACGCCCTGGACTTAGACCGTGTGCTATACCTTGATATATTGACTTATTCACACGGCCTGGGGCACACGCCTATGTTCTAACCTTGTGTCACACACGACCTAAACAAACGGCCGTGGGATTAGCCTGTAGTCTATTCTGACTTAAGGTACTAAGGTGCAGGGGACGCACGGCCTAGACACATGCCTATGTGTCTATACGTGTGGGCACCTGAAGGCTATTTACCAAGCCAATTGCCACCCTGAAATCAAGATCAATCTCATACTCAATTCAACAACTCACATTACTACATCCTTCATGAACAATACTACATGCTTCATTGATATCAATAAACATACATACTTAGTCAATCTTGGCCAATCACTTAGCCATATACAAATGAATAATACTTGGTCAATCTTTAAAATTTCACCATTTACTAACTCATGTCAATTTTTTTCCAAAAATTATAATTTGGGAAAATTGTTATTTAAGGACTTCTAATTAATATTCTAAAGCTATTTCATACAAAAAGCTTCTAGAAACTCATATTTTGCAACTTTTGCAATTTAGTCCTAATGGACCCTTTAATGGAAATTTCCATAAAATTTCTACATGAAACTATCATAATATCATGCAAACATCTCAATACCTTAAAAACTCATATTACTACTTCAGATTTGTGGTCTCGCACCACTGTACTGACTAGGCCCTAAATCAGGCTGTTACAATTCTCCCCCCTTAGGGATTTTCGTCCTCGAAAATCTTACCAGCAAAAAGATTTGGGTACTGGTTTCTCATGCTCTCTTCTTGTTCCCATGTAGCTTCTTCTATCCCATGCCTTTGCCACAATACTTTCACTAGGGCGATACTTTTATTTCTTAGCTGTTTGACTTTCCGAGCTAAAATCTTAACTGGTTCTTCACCATAAGTCATGTCGGGATGAATCTCTATTTCTGACGGGGTAATTACATGTGAAGGATCTGATCGGTAGCATCGCAACATAGACACGTGAAACACATCATGTATCTTTTCTAACTCAGATGGCAAAGCCAATCGGTAAGCTACCGGCCCAACTCTCTCAGTGATCTCATAGGGTCCAATGAAACGTGGACTTAACTTGCCTTTCCGGCCAAATCTGAGAACTTTTCTCCATGGTGACACTTTCAAGAAAACTTTATCTCCAACTTGATACTCTATTTCTTTTCTTCTTAAATCTGAATAGGATTTTTTTCTATCTGTTGCAGCTTTCAAACATTCTCGTATCACTTTCACTTTCTCTTCAGTTTCTCTAACCAAATCAACCCCATGAATTTGGTTTTCTTTAAGTTCAGTCCAATATGAAGGCGTTCTGCACTTATGTCCATATAGAGCCTCATAAAGTGCCATCTTTAAACTCGACTAAAAACTATTTTTGTAGGCAAATTCTACCAATAGGAGAAACTTTTCCCAACTGACTCAGAATTTGAGAACACAACACCGGAGCATATCCTCGAGTACTTGAATTAATCTCTCCGACTAACCATCGATTTGGGGATAAAAAGCTGTACTAAAGCTTAACTTTGTACCCAAGGTCTCTTGTAACTTCTTCCAAAACCTGGAGGTGAATCTTGGATCTCTATCTGATATGATCGATAAGGGAACTCCGTGAAGTCTCACTATTTCTGAAACATACAAGTCTGCCAACTTGTCTAGGGAGTAATCCATTTGTATAGGTATAAAATGGGCTAACTTCGTAAGTCTATCAACCACAACCCATACAACATCTTTCTTACTCAGAGACAACGCTAAACCCGTTACAAAATCCATAGTAATACGGTCCCATTTCCACCCGGGCACCATAATGGGTTGAAGCAAACCTGAAGGTACTTGGTGTTCAGCCTTTACTTGGTGCTGACAAATCATGCATTTGGAAACAGATTCTGAAATATCTTTCTTCATTCTCGGCCACCAATACTATTGCTTCAAGTCATTATACATTTTGGTACTGCTCGGATGTACAGATAAACATCCGTTATGTGCCTCATGCAAAATTCTCTAAATAAGCTCTTCCTTTCTTGGCACACAAACTCTATCTTTGTATCTCAGACTTTCATTTGAACCAATTTGAAAAGTGAACTCAACATCTGACTCGCACTGAGCTCTCTTGGCTTGAAATTCATTATCTTTTTTCTTAGCTTCAATGATCTCTTGGAAGAACCTTGGTCTAGCTCTCAACTTAGCTAGAATAGAACCATCATTGGATAAAGTCATCCGCGAATTCATTGCCCTTAATGCAAATAGCGGCTTCCTACTCAAAGCATCGATGACCACATTCGTCTTTCCTGGATTGTAGTCAATGACCAACTCGTAGTCTTTTATCAACTCTAACCATCTCCATTGTCTTAGGTTCAATTCTTTCTACGTCATTAAGTACTTCAAACTTTTGTAATCGGTTAAAATTCAACATCTTTCACCATATAGATGGTGTCTCCATATCTTTAAGGCGAAGACTATGGCAGCCAACTCTAGGTCGTGTGTTGGATAATTCTTCTCGTGAGGCTTCAACTGTCTTGAGGCATAAGCAATCACCTTGCCCTTTTGCATAAGCACACAGCCTAACCCATTTAAGGATGCATCGCTGTAAATTACGAATTCTTTCCCCGTCTCGGGTTGTACTAAAACTGGAGCTTCTGTCAACAATGCTTTCAATTTCTCAAAACTGTGTTGGCATCTTTCTATCCACTCAAACTTCACATTTTTTTGTAACAACTTAGTCATCGGGGTTGAAATCATAGAAAATCCCTTGACAAATTGTCTGTAATAGCCGGCTAGGCCTGGGAAACTTCTAATCTCAGAAATATTCTTCGGTGGCTTCCAGTCCATTATAGCCGAAATCTAACTTGGGTCTACTCGAACTCCTTCTCCTGAGACAATATGTCCCAAAAATTCTACTTCCTTGAGCCAAAATTCACTTTTACTGAATTTGGCATACAATTATTTTTCTCGTAGAGTATGTAAAACTGTCTGTAGGTGCTCAGCATACTCAATCTCATCTCGAGAATAAACCAATATGTCGTCAATAAAAACTACTACAAACTTGTCGAGGTATGGTCTAAAAATGCGGTTTATTAAGTCCATGAATACGCAGGAGCATTGGTCAATCCAAAGGGCATGACTAAAAATTCATAATGCCCATACCTTGTTCGAAAAGCGGTCTTAGATACATCTGAATCCTTTACTCTCAACTGGTAGTACCCTGATCTCAAGTCTATTTTGGAGAACACAGTGGCCCTTTTCAATTGATCGAACAAATCATTGATTCTAGGCAATGGGTACTTGTTCTTCATTGTCACCTTATTAAGCTGACGGTAATGTATGCACAATCTCATGGTGCCATCTTTCTTTTTCACAAATAAAATTGGAGCACCCCAGGGAAAACAACTTGATCTTGCAAAACCTTTATCCATCAACTCTTGCAACTGTATCTTCAACTCTCTCAACTCCGGTGGAGCCATTCTATAAGGGGTAATAGATATTGGTACAGTACCGGAAGCTAGCTCAATACTGAACTCAACCTCTCTACTAGAGGTAATCCTGGTAATTCCTCAGGAAAAACATCCAAGTACTCACATACTATCGCTACCGACTCAATCTTTAACTCTGTTTCTCTAGCATTCATCACAAAGGCCAGATATGCTTCATACCCTTTTCTTATGTATCTCTATGCCGTCATATGAGAAATCAATATTGGTGATCTACCTTGTTCATCTGATTTTACATGGAGAATGTCCCCATTCTCACATTTCATCTCAATGTACTTTTTCCCACAGTTTACTATTACATCATGGGCAATCAATCAGTCCATACCGAGAATAAGGTCAAACTCATCAAATGGTAACAATATAAGGTTTACTTTAAAATAATGACCTCTAATCATCAATGGACAGTCTTTACATACTTCATTAACTAAAACACTCTTACCTAAAGGATTAGACACCTTAATCATAAATTCTGTAGAATCTATAGGCATACTCATATCGTATACTTTCATACAAATGTAAGAGTGTGTGGATCTGGGATCTATTAAAGCAATAACTTTAATATCATGAAGAGAAAAAGTACCCGCAATAACATCGGGGGAAGATGCCTCTTTGCGAGTGCGAATGGCATAAGTTCTCGCAGGTGCCCTACCCTCGAGTCTTGCAGCCTGTTCACTAGGGTTACCTCTCCCACTTGCCCCACTTCCTAGGTTCCTCTGCGATATTCCTCTGACCATAATTCCAGATCTCAGGTTTTGAGCTCTCTCTTCATTCATTGTCTCTGGACAATCTTTTATGTAGTGGTCCTGGGAACCATATCTGAAACATTCATTTTCATGCGCTCGACATTCTCCAAGATGACATCTGCCACACTGTGGGCATTTGAGTCTATCCGATCAGATGTTCCCCACACTAGCAACTGAAGTCGTCTGTGCTTTATTTCCCGAATACTGCTTACTCTTGTCCTTCCTTGAAAACCCACTGGAAGTGGTCGATCGGGTGGAGAAATCTCTTGATTTCTTGGATGAGGATTGGAATGACTTATTCCACTGTCTCTTTCTAGAGTCACGAGACTCCATTTCATATTTTCTCTTCTCCTTTACTAGCTCTTCAGCTTTATAAGCCCTCTCTTCTAGCACAACGAATTCCTTTAGTTCTAAGACAACAACAAACAATTTGATGTCATCATTTAGTCCATCTTCAAATATCTTGCTCATAATGGCCTCGGTGGATACACACTCTCAAACGTATTTACTGAGTCGTAAAAACTCGTGCTTATAATCAGTCACCGACATCCTGCCTTCCTTCAGTTCTAGGAATTCCTTCCTTTTCTGGTGCACAAACCTTTGATTGAGATACTTTTTCTTAAACTCTTCTTGGAAGAATTCACAAGTGATCTTCTCTCTTGGTACTACCGACACCAAGGAGTTCCACCATTGATAGGCAGAATCTTTTAAAAGAGAACCTACACACTGCATGCATTCCTCAGACGTGCATGAAAACTCCTTAAATACCCTGATGGTATTTTCTAACCAGTACTCGGCCTTTTCCGGATCATCATCTCTTTTAGCCCAAAATTCTTCTGCCCCATGTTTCCTAATCCTATCAACTAGAGGCTTAACTCCTCTTGCCACCTCTGTTATTTGAGGGGCTACTGGGATAGGTTGAGGAATAGGCGGGGGTGGAAGGGGTTGTGCATTCGGGTTTGTACGAACGAACTCCGTGTACCATGTATTCATCATATGGAGGAAGGCTTCTCTAGCCTCTTTTCCTCCTCTTTGAATCACCGTAGTGGGTCTATTCTCATTCTCGTTCAGCACCGTCCCTTCAGCGGGAGCCGGCACATTACTTTCTACGTCATCCCCCACAGCTCTTTCGGGATCCATTTACTATACGTATAAACATAATTTAAGTCATCAGGAGTCGTCAAACTATCATTATAAAAACATTCTTGCGTATGGCATGTATAGCTAGACTCGTGCTCGTGCTACATTAGTCTTAGAATCGACTAAATCGTAGCTCTGATACCACTAAATGTAACACCTCATACCCGAGTATAAGGCTGAGACCAAATACGAGACATTACTATGCTTTAACTTTCTTAAACATGCCCTTATGGGTTGTAAAATTTTATTTCGAATTGAAAACTTCTCTTTCTTAGTCTAATCATACATTTCATGGGCCTACGAGACCTTAAACACATATCTGGAAACTTTCAGAACTTAATCGAAAACTTTTCCTTAAAACAGGGGTCACACGCCCATGTGATTTGGGACGCACCCGTGTCCCCTAAGACACGCCCATGTCTTCCAACTGTGGTCGACACTAACTACTTTCACATGGCCTTGACACGCCCGTTGACTTAGACCGTGTGCTATACCTTAATATACTGACTTATTCACACGGCCTGGGGCACACGCCCATGTTCTAATCGTGTGTCACACACGGCCTAAACAAACGGCCGTGGGATTAGCCCGTAGTCTATTCTGACTTAAGGTACTAAGGTGCAGGGGACGCACGGCCTAGACACACGCCCGTGTGTCTATCCGTGTGGGCACCTGAAGGCTATTTACCAAGCCAATTGCCACCCTGAAATCAAGATCAATCTCATACTCAATTCAACAACTTGAATTACTACATCCTTCATGAATAATACTACATGCTTCATTGATATCAATAAACATACATACTTAGTCAATCTTGGCCAATCACTTAGCCATATACAAAATAATAATAAACTTGATAGCCCATACTTTTGCCCTTTTTAAGACATATTCTCAAAATGAAATGCTTCCTATACATGGCATACTTAATATAAACAACTTGGCTATACCAAATTAGCAATTGATAGTGTGCTTTGAGCTCTGATGACAATGATCCACGAGATTAGCTTGGCGGGACTACATGGAAAGAAAGAATAAAAGACGTAAGCATTTAGCTTAGTAAGTTTGCATATAATGCACATAGCAACATACTTGTTTAATATAAACCATTTGGCATAAACAACGACATCTTAAATTTCAGCTATTTAAGCTTACTTACTCTTACTGATTCTTACATATCTCATGATACTTACTAGTCTCATGTCGTGAGGTAAACAAGGTACCTGTATCACTTGATCACATAGATCAGCATACTTTACTATAACAATCATAATCTCTAATTCATCATTCATAACATGAATAATACTCATTTTGTAACTTAATAATAGCTTTGCTTACTTAACTTTCTTGCTATCTCATTTAAGCTCTACTCATTTGCCTGATGAATTTCTATGAATAACCGAGGATACTGAATCTCATCCCACATATAACTCGTTGCCAAAGCCATATCCTAGATATGGTCTTATATGGGATCTCTCATCTTGATATCGATGCCATGTCTTGACATGGACTTATACAAAGTCTTCCTTGCGTGTTCCCTTGGGAACATACCATTGCCATGTCTTGACATGGTCTTATTTGGTATCTTTACTCATGAACTGGTCAATGCCGAGCCTTGGCTTGGACTTACATGAAATCTTCCTTGTTACTCACCAATGCCATGCTTTGGCTTGGACTTACATGGGATCTCTATCTCATGATAACTTTTCAATGCCAAGACATGTCTTGGTCTTACATGATAACTTGCTTGATTGCCGATGCCATGCCTTGGCTTGGTCTTATACGGACTTTCTCATTTCATGTGGTAGAATGAGTATCCTAAGTAATTCAACTTCAATCGGGACTTACTCATGCTTAATCTCATTGATTTCTTTATTTAACATAGCATTAAGCGTTTCCATGATAATAATGTACATTATACTAAGCAATTCAATGATAGTAATCATAAAGCTTAGAAATCATACAAACTTACCTCGATATACAAAATGTATGTAGATATGCAATTTAGTCCTCGACTTTGTTCTTGCCTCGGTTTCGATCCGGGCTTCGTTTTTCTTGATCTATAATAGTTTAGATCATTTAATGCTCACATTGACTAAATTGACTCTTAACACATACTTTGGCAAAATTACAATTTTGTCCCTAAACTTTCTCATAATTACACTTTTGCCCCAAGGCTCGTAAAGTGATTTTTATTCAACTTTTATGGACTTCATGCTTAGCTGATTCATTGTTTCAACTATATCAATAACAATTTCTCACTATTTCTACCATGTATGACATAATAATTACAAACTAGGCCTTACTAGCATTTTTCATGAAATTCACTTAGAAAAAGATGTTTATCTAACATCAAACTCTCATAATCTTCCATAAAATATCATTTAACAAGCATGCCATTCATGGGTATATTTTTAAACATGAATTCTAGCTCAACTTATAGCTATAATTAGCTAATTCATAATACGAGGACTCCAAAAATACGAAGAATATTAAAAACGGGCTAAGATGCACTTACTAGCAAGCTTCAAAAATTTGAAGAACCCTAGCTATGGAGTTTTTCCAATTTTCAGCACAAGGAAGAAGATGAATAAGAATTTTTATCATCTTTTTTTTTCCTTTTTAATCATTTAATTGATAAATGACCAAAATACCTTTCTCTTTAAAATTTCACCATTTACTAACTCATGTCTATTTTTGTCCAAAAATTATAATTTGGGCAAATTGTTATATAAGGACTTCTAATTAATATTCTAAAGCTATTTCATACAAAAAGCTTCTAGAAACTCATATTTTGCAACTTTTGCAATTAGTCTTAATGGACCTTTTAATGGAAATTTCCATAAAATTTCTACATGAAACTATCATAATATCATGCAAACATCTCAATACCTTAAAAACTCGTATTACTACTTCGGATTTGTGGTCTCGCACCACTGTTCCAACTAGGCCCTAAATCGGGCTGTTACACTATTGCTTAGCGAAATTCCAAAATAAAGATGACTTTGAACAAGTTCTTACTCAGGGACCGTGGATTATGTTTGGAAAATACCGTACAGTGTAGCCTCAGACAACATATTTTAATCCGTTGTAGCCCTATCCAGGTACTGTTCAGGCTTGGATTAGACTCCCTGGTCTTTTGGGATTTCTATACAAATAGAAAGTACTTAAAGAGATTGAGGAACTAATCGGGAAAGTGGTGAAATTGGACTTTAACACAAACAACAGTCTGAGGGGTAAATTCACTTAGATGGCTATGTATGTAAACCTTGATAAACCTCTAATTTCTCAGGTACTGATAAATGAAACTATGTAGAGGGTGGAGTATGAATCGCTTTCGGTGGTATGTTTTTGTTGTGGAAGGTATGATCATGTGAAGGAGGCTTGCCCGAGCTTAGCAACGACTATGAATCTGATGAAGAAGAAGGAACAGGCCAGTGACTTATCGGTGGTTGTTGATAATCCGTCAGAAAGGTCAAAATCCTACAATCCTTGGATGATTGTGGAAATGAGAGTTTGGTGTAATCTGAGGGAGAATTGAGGATATCTGATGAAAAAAAATAGGATTTGTGATGGCGGGCTCCAGATTTAATGCCTTAATTTTCGAGGATGCAAATGAAGGAGATTTAGGTAGTAAAGGGGAGGAAATTTTAGGGTTTCAATCCTTGATTAGGGTTAATTCAAAAAAGACTATTCTAGAAAATTTAAGTGGAAAAAAATAAAAGGGTTAGGGGCCCTCCAGGGAAAGATAAAGATAAAGTTGGTTCATTGAGCCATGCTACATTGATTGGGCCTACTGATGAGCAAAATCTTTTAAATGTTACCAGCTTAAGTACTTTCATTAAGGTGTAGTCGGTTAAAGCCTTAGGAAAGAAAACTATTTTCCTTAATGAATCGAGCCTGGCCGTTAACATAGTGGATCATTCAGACAAAACCTAAAAAGATATGATGTTGACTAATTCTTATGATGCTGTTAAATTGATGAATGTTATAGCAATTAGAGATGTTGATGGTGATGAAAGGAAAGTTAATTCGTTAGGTTTAGTCTCTCCTTCTATGATTCATACTAACCCAATTTTTCCAGGACCGGTAGGGTCAGAGATCCCATTGTAGGATGGAGTCCTTGATTCAGGAAGGCATTCGATGATTAATTTCAAGGTAAATTCGACTTCTGTGAGCAAGAAATCCTTGAAGGGAAACAATTCTTTAAGGTCAAGAAAAGGTACTCTTGTTGGTAGAGGATGTGGTTCCGGTGGAAAAGTTGATTTAAACAGAAATGACAAGTTATTTAACAAGACTATTCAAGGCAGCAATGAAAGGTTCAAGGCTACTGGGAATTCACGTGTGCCACTTTCAGACTCAATGAATTCCATGGTTAAGCTTATTAATTCTCAAATTGAGGTGGTAGGTAATATCTGTGCTTTTCCTAGGAATAAGAATGATCTAGAAAATGGGTCAGCTGTTAACCAGTAATGGTTAGTATTTATTCCTTTTTCCTATTTTTTTTATTTTTATTATGAATTTGTCAATTTTTTCTTGGAATTATCAAGGTTGTGCTAATTTAAAATTTCCTCATATTTTTCACGAGTATTTTTGGGAGTATAAACTGAAAACCGTCAGTCTTTTGGAAATGAAAGTTAGTGGTACAAAAGCTAATAACATTATTGCTAAACTGGGGTTGCAATTTTTCCATTTTGTTGAGGATGTTGGTTTTTTTAGAGAGATTTGGGTTGATTGGAAGGCGTCAGTTCAGGTTGAGGTGCTCTATAATCATCCTCAATTTATTCTTGTACGAGTCTTTGATCATTTTCACCAAAAGCCCCTCCTTATCGCTTTTGTATATGGCAGTCTTGATAAGCCAAAATGGGAACTTCTCTGAGAAGGGATACTTGCTACTATTCCTCTAGGGAATGTTCCTTGGCTTGCTATCAAAGACATTAACGCCATCCTTTTTGAATGTGAAAAGAAAGGTAGTCGGTCTAGGGGAGGAAGTGTGCTCTCTTTGGTGATTTTAGTGATTCTTCTACTCTCCAGGATTTAGTTTTAGAGGTCCACCCTTCACATGGTGTAGATGGGGGATTTTTGAGAGGCTTGATAGAGCTATTGCAAACGATGATTGGATGAATGAGTTCCCTAATAGTTCAACTTTGCATCTCTCTATGGTTAAGTCTGATAATAAGCCGCTTCTCTTATCTTTGAGGCCAAAACTTAAATTACCAAAAGAGGGATCTTTTGGGTTCCTCGTTGGGTGGTTAGAGCATCCGACTTTTCCAGATTTTGCTAAAGGTAGGTAGGGGCTTAATGGTAATTTGGAAAAGTCCCTTTCTCTTTTAGCCTCAAATATCAATGAGTGGAATCGATCAGTTTATGGGCACATTGGGACTAGGAAAAGGCATCTTATGAATAAGTTATCAAGTATCCAAAGACGGATGAATTTTTCTGATTCTAGTTTGCTTGCTCAATCTGAGTTGGAAGTTAGGGAAGAGTTGGAGAGTGTCCTTTACCATGAGGAACTTTTATGGAAGCTGAAATCCAGGTACCGGTGGCTAAACTTGGTGATCGGAATACCAAGTTCTTTCACTATCGTACCATACAAAGGAGGAAATAAAATCGTATTGATGCTTTGAAAAACGATAGTGGTGAATGGATCTATGATACTACAACTCTTCAATTAGAAGCATTTAGATTCTTTCATAAGCTATATGGGGAGTAACTTGAGCCCTTGAGTAATTTACCTACTAGTTCTTTTCCTAGTCTTAAGTAATGTGATGCTAAGTTTTAGGGAATGAGGTATTAGATGTTGAACTAAAAGCAGCTCTCTTTGATATGCCTCCTTTGAAGGCTCCGGAGAGTGATGGTTTTCAGGCACTTTTCTTTCATAATCAGTGAGATTTAGTTAGTCTGGTAATATATGAGTGGGTTAATCGATTTTTTTTTTTGGGAAAGTTATCAAGTCAGATTTCAATAACACTCTATTAGTTCTTATACCGAAAGTCCCTAATCCTGATCATTTCTCACAATTTCACCCTATAAGCATATGTTCAGTGTTGTATAAGCGATACCATAAATTGATGTGACAAATTAGGCTCCTCTGACGTACTTAAGTAGCTTTTTCTCAAGCAAAATAGCGTCTTTAGTATAGTTTTTCGTTATTTTTATATTTTTAGTTAATAAGTGGAAATGTCTCATTTTTGCCCATTTTGTTATCCAAATTAGTCAATAGCACCATTGGGAGGCCCAAAGTGTGATTGAGTGATGTAGGGACATGCTGGGGGGCAAAAATAAGTGAGAACGTGTAACAGTCCGAATTTGACCGTAATCAGAACGGTGGTTTCAGGACCACAAATCCGAGTCCAAAAAGTTTTTAAATTTTATTTTCTGTTTTAATTATATGTGAATTAGTTTGTGTAAAAGTTTCGTATAAAAAAATTATTTGTTTGTGTGCTTAATTTAATAAAAGGACTCAATCCCGTAAGGTGTAAAAGTTACAAACTATAGTGAAAAGTGCCGATATGGTAGTGTCTTTATTATATAGTGAAAAGTGGACGGTACCTAGTCAAAAATGGCCTTAAAATTGTTGTTATAAAATATTATGATATAAGGTTAATAAGGTAAATTAGTAATAAACATATATATGTTAATCATAAAACATAAAATGCATGTTATCATATTTATTTTTACTTAGCCGAAAATGCATAAAGAAAAGAATAACAAAGCTTAACATTCGGCCAAGGAGAAATTTGGTGATTTAAGGTTAGTTTTTGATCGATTTTCGATAATTTCTACGTTTTTGTAATCGTTGCTTCGAGAGCTTTAAAACCCATGTCTCAATTTCATGAATTGATGATGTTTGTGTAAAATTCCATTGATGCTATGTTGAGTTTTGTGATGTTTTATGGTATTAGATGATAGATATGTAATTGATGAACATACTTTGTTCTTGAATTTTTGATGAATTTAGCTAATAGGGCTAAATTGCAAAAAATAAATCTTTGAGGGATTAAAATGCAAAATAAATGAAATATAGGGACTTATATAGTCATGAGGAAGATTCGACCCTAAAGGATTGAATTAAAATTATGTGTATTTTGTGTTTTGTGCAATAGAGACTAAATTGTAAAAGTTGTAAATGCCAGGGGTAAAATGGTAATTTGCCTATTTATGTGTTTTGGGACTAAATTGAGATGAAATGTGTTTGAATGAGCTTATTTTAAATATGTTTAGATCAAGAGCAAAGAAAATCGGATTTGGATTGGGGAAAAGCGAAAGTTCACGAATAGCCGATCTTCGTCGTCCGTCGATAGCCGAGGTAAGTCTTTAAGCAAGTTAATACTGTAAATATTGTTCGTAACCTAGTTATATGCTGAATTTTGAATTATTGGATTGAAATGAAGACATAGCCTAATGTGACATATTAAATTTAATAATGAAAGGTAGTTAAATTAAATTGAATTCATGAGGTGAAAGTGATATGAATTATGTGTTATATATGTGATTTTGGTAAAATGTAATGTATACGAGATGGTTGAATAATATCAATTCGGGCTTTGAGCCTAGCAGGCCTTGTGCTGGTGAATTATATCGGGCTTATTGCCTAGCAGGCCTTGTGCTGGTGAACTATATCGGGCTTAATGCCTAGCAGGCTAAATGCCGGTGTTTAAATTTCAGACCTCGGGTCTAGCAGGCCTAGTGCCGGTGTGTGATTCAGGCTGACGCCTAGCAGGTTCTAAACCGGTGATGAAAGTTCTACTTGCAAGACATAAACTTTTCTAGCTAAGTAATCATCGAGGAAGTAAGTCGATATTACAAGTTATGTATGTATGTTCGGCCATACAGGTAAGTGCCTACAAGTTATTAAATTGATCTTCTATATTATATCAATAAGGTAAATATTCATGTGTTAAATTGTCGAACGAGAATGATACTAATTGATCTTGTATATTCGGCTTCATACTTATGTTTATGTGATCATGTTGGAATTACTTTGATGCCATGTATTCGAATGAATGAAATGTCAAATGAATTTATAGATATGTGATTATGTTCTCTTGTATATGAAATTACTAAGTGTAAGTATATACTTACTTGTGTATATGTGATCCTATTGAATTAAATGTATCGAAAGTAATAGTAGTTGGAGAAGTGCTATTAATTTATATATGAATTACATGATGAGTTAATAAATTGAAGATTAGAGATAAAATAATTTCAGTGGTTGAGCTAAACGAGGTACTTGTATTCGGCATTAGTAGACCAATAAGAGTTAAACTTTAAATTTTATGGTATGATGTATGTTATTGAAAATGATTGAATGAACATTTGATTTAATACATTTGCTTAAGACTTACTAAGCTAGTAAGCTTACTGTGTGTGTGTTCATTGTTCTGTATTATAGATTTTGATCAAGCTACGGGCTCAGAGGATCGTCGATGAAGTCATCCACACTATCCGCTTACTTTGGTTCCTTTAAAAGTTTAGACTTTTGAACTTAAGGCATGTATAGGCTAACTAAATGTTCGAATGATATTTTGTTAATGTATAAAAGCCATGCGAAATTGGCTTGTTTTAAATGTTAATGTTTGATGGTTTATTAAATCTTTGGTGTAATATACGTTTTAGTTATGCAAATTGGTATGTTTTGAATTGGTTTTGAATGTATAGATTGAATGAAAATTTAATGTATAGTTATGATTATCTTAGTGGTCAAATGTGCATGATTTGGATGGCTATTTGGTATGTTTTTGGTTGCCATATATGCTTAATATGTGTTGGTAATTGATGCTTATAGGTTTGAACCATTTGGTTGGCATTTTGGTCTTGCAAAATGACCTATAATGTCACACGGTCATGGCACACGGGCGTGCCTCGAAACCGTGGTGAATAAGTCAGTAGCTAGCTTATAAAGGACACGGTCATAGCACGGGTGTGCCTAAAGGCCGTGTGAAAAATGGCAGTATATGACTTAGTTGGACACGGTCATGGAACACGGGCGTGCTTGGTGGTCGTGTTGATTTTGGCATTATGTTACCACGGGGAGGACACACGGGTATGTCTAGTAGCCGTGGGAGACACACGGTCTCCTCCCACGGGCGTGCCTCCTCTGTATTTTAGAAAAGTTTCAAATTTTCCATGAGATTTGGTTTATGTTTCAGTGTAGTCCAGACTCAGTTTGGAAGCATGATTTTAGGTCTCGATAACCGTTTTAAGGGAAACTATGCCTGAGAATGAGGTTTGAATGTGTGAACTTCCGTAAATGTTTTTCGATGTGTCCGGTAATGCTCCCTACCCTATTCCGACGAAAGACACGGGATAGGGGTGTTACATTTGATTGGTATCAGAGCTTACGGTTTAGTCGATTCTAGGACTACCGTAGCGCGTGTGAGTTTAGCTATACATGCCTTAACTTGATAATACGATAGTGTGATGACTTCTGATGTTTAAATTTTGTTTTATATAGTAAATGGATCCTGAAAGAGCCATAGCTGATGATGTAGAGAGCGTAGCGCCTGATCTCGCACATGGGTCAGCTCCGGTAGACTCTTGACCTATATCGGGTAGCCATGAGGGGGAGGCTAAGCAAGCCTTCTACCAGATGATGAATGAATGGTTTAACCAATTTATTCAGACTAATCCAGCTGTACAACAACCTCCACCCCCGAATAATCCAACTCCGACACCTTCAGCACCTCAATTGCAAGGCACCTCAATATGCCTTACAAGGCACCTCAATTGCAACGTTCAAACTTACCTAAACATATGTATATACTTGACCACAAATCATTCATAAACATTTAGTTCAATACCATTTTCAAAACATACCATAACTTGATCATATTGAGGTCAATTCATCATATATCACTTTGGCCATTCAAACATGCATTAACACATTACCAAAATAACACATACTAGTATGGCATCTATAAGTACCAAAGTGACACAAGCCAACCAACCAACATAAAATGGTACCAAAACAAGTTATACATGCCAATATCATCAACTCACAAATGAGTAAGTTCATCAACATCACATATATTTTTCATTCCTAACATAATAGGATTTATAAGACATGTTACACAATCATTAACCTTTTCATAAGACTATGAACCACTTCATTTACTTGTAATTTCATTTACTTACTTTCCATTTCATTTACTTACTTTCCATTCCTTTTACTTAGCATAAGCTTAAATAACATTATCAATTCACGAATTAGTGTGTTTACTCATGACATAGGTAAATTCATCCATAGCATAAGTAAATTTCTCACATATAAGAAAGTCCTTTAACTCATCAACCCTTTTATATCATCATATTACATCTCAATTATGAACTTATCATTTCATTCCCTTTTCTTACCCGTATCATTTGCATAATACAATACATAAGCATAAACACCAACCAATTACACAAGCTTGACATAAGCCTTAATATCATCATCAATACACAAGTTAGTGCATTTATACATAACTCTTTTGGGATCAACCACATGATAAGCCATTTCATAAGAAAATATATTTTTTGATTCATACAACATTTTCATGCACATAAGCATATTTCCATTTGGGCACTTACCATTTCGATGTATATCATTAAGATTAAGTATGATTTAATCCAACCATAAGCTTGGAACAAGCCTAAGCATCATCAACAACACATGTTAGTGCATCAACTCATAATTCACTTGCATTAACATAAGGTAAGTCATTACACATGAACAACGTCACTTGAAATCATCATTTTCATGAACATAGGTATACTTTTATTGAACATTTCCTTTTCAATCCTTTTCATAGATTCATGACATAAGTCATTTAACCATTTAGAATAACATCGGATACGTGGGAAAGCTCACACAAAGTGTGCTAAACACATAGTCATAACCCTTCCTTTTCCTTTACATCGTTGCTCACTCGAGCTGAGAAATGAGTTTTCTCACACAAGTTGACGGTTAGAATGTAAGCTACATGATGCTGCTCACATAAGCTCTTGAGTATCCACAACAAATGTTGGACCTCATCCATCGGTAGGACATTCAGGATCAGCACTTGAAACATGGTAACCCAAATGACATGTCATTTGTATCCTATATATTCCTAAGGTTCAAACAGGGCTCGATAATCGTCAATTCATTATAACATTGATCTATTTGTACATATTGATTCTTTTACACAAAAAAAAAATAATTATTCAATCCAAGCAACATTAAAGCAATTATAGTTCATATGAACTTACCTGGCTAATTTGCAGCAAAGACTAGGTACAAGGGCTATTTGGTAATTTTATCTTCTCCTCGATTTTCCACTCGTTCTCGATCTAAATTAATAATTTCATTCAATTAATTAATTTAGATAGTAAAACCAATTCATTTTATACAATTTAGTCCCTATGTCCTAATCATGCAAATAAACCAATTTTATTGAAAATTTATACCAACTAAATGTTACTAGCATCCATTACAGCCCACATTTGTAACAATTTCACACCAAGTCCTTGAATTATTATTACTTTGTAAATCCTTAAAAATTACTTAACAAAATACTTACAAATAACAACTAATACTTCAAATTAATCATTTAACATCTAAAATCACAAAAATTCATCAATGGCTATAGTCAAAATCTGTAATAGTTTCAAAAAACTAGTTGCAACTATCTCAAAAACATAAAAATTACAAAAAATGAATAGTTTAGGGGCTTACATGCAAAGAAACTTTGTTAGGCAAAACTTCAAAACCTCCCGTGGTGGTTTGGTGAAGGTCAAAACAATTGGAGAAGAAAACATTATGTTTTCTTTTTTTCTTAATCTTTTAATCTTTATTTTTAATAATAATATAACATATAAAACATATCTAATTAAAGGAAATTAAAGCTTTAACTGTCCACCAACTTAAAAAATGGTTAATTTATCCACTAAGGCCATCCAACTATGTTTCTTTAATCAATTAACACCTTTAAACTAATAGCGATTGACTTTTTCAACTATTATGATTTAGTCCTTTTTGCTTAATTAACTATCTAAACATTAAAATTTCTTAACAAAACTTTAATACAACCTTAATAACATTCCATAAATATTTATAAAAATATTTACAGCTCGATTTCTAGAAACGAGGTCCCGATACCTCATTTTCTAAAACCACTTGACTTTAGGGTCTTACCACTTGAACCTAATTGTTCATTTGAATAGCATAAATTTTCAATTCAAAATTTATTTAAATACCATATTTGACTTGTAAATATTAAATAATAATATTTACGAACTTACTCGTCAGATTTGTGGCTCCGAAATCACTATTTTTGATACCACTGAAAAACGGATTGTTACAGTGAATGTCTAGAGTAACCATAATGTAAACACAATATCAAATGTTAATCGAGAGCATACTACAACACATTCAAAGCCATATTCCATTCAAATCAGAATTACATGTTCATGCTTCATTAATTTATCTCACAATAATTCATCAAGACTAAAACAACATATACTTGCTTTAATAACTCAGAAGTTTAACTTATATATTCACAGGCATTCACAAGTTAGAAGAAAACAACCCAATCCACAATTACATATGCAATTTACTATGAGAACATACTAAGATTTTCATGTAACTTAAATCAACTCATTTAACATATTATTCACAATTAAAAGCATCCATTTCTTATCGTATTATCATAACATATAAGATCATGTTTAAACGATAAATTGGCATAGCAACCACACCCTCATTTAGGCATACATCACATTACACATATAAACATTTTAAGATAATTTGGCACTTGAGGCTATGAAACATAAAGTGAGCTCTATCATCACTCACCGAATACACGCATCTCCAACACACCAAATAGACTCATAGAGTCAAACATGTCCCATAAGTGAAGCATAAAGCTAACAATCTCCAACACACCAAACATATCCCATTGAATGGAGCTTAACTCACATTCCCTTATCTCTCCAAACATGTCTCACGACCTCAATATCCAAATCATGTAACTCATATAGGTGAGTACTCACAATCCTATGGCATGTCAACTATATCCAACGGTCCCATAAGGTCACAAGGCCAAAATATCCACAATTTCACAATTTTAATTACTGATTTAATGCACATCATCTCTGTTCATATTCATCAATTCACATCACAAACTTGTACACAATGCATGCTTATTGAATTCACATTTAATTGCACTTAAAGTGCCACAATAATGCTTATTGAGCCATCACATATCCTTCAATATATGAGTGCATTAAAATCAGTTTATCACATACAAAACTCGTTACATTAGCATCATATTCTGCAACTCAACACAAACATACTTACCAACTTTTGCACACTGCACAACTTTATATCGCTAATACAAAATCAATACTATCATTTGGTATATTTAACATTCCCACAACACAATAAAATTCACAATATTGCGTCATAATAATCAATCCATAATTATTTACATATTCACATATTTTCTAAAATAAAACAAGGAAAATAGAAAGCTTACACTCGAAACTTAGGATAGGGGTTTAGCTTATTCCTAAGCTACCAATTAACACTATGAATAGTGTCTACAAGTAGTTATTCCAAACACTCACCAATTATGCTTTCGTCAAAAAGCCGAAAGCTTAAACTAGCTTTTCCTTGCCTTTCGCCTTGCTCAAAGAAGGTTCCAACAGTTCCAGTGCTTCACACATAATAGCAGCACAATATACACAATCAATATCCAGCCAAAGACTCACTTAAACCAACCAAAAATGCAAGTCTAAGCTATAATCCTCAGAAAACTAAATTTTCGACTAACAAACTTGAAACTCAAATATCTTACTCTAAACTTTCTTTTTTTGCCTAAAACTGATTCCATTCATCTAATTGTTCACCTACGACTAATTCATAACCTTTAAACTACTCAAAACTACACGTTTTAAGGTATCAAAATTTTCAACATGTTTATGGTAATTTTCGTGAAAATTCATTAAATCCTTAGAAATCCTTAACAAAACTTTAAAGTAAGTTTAGAAACCTCTTAATAATGTAAAAAATAATTGAAAAACACTTTGAAACAATGTTTTTACTCAAAATTCCAAAATCCACCATTAATAACCCAATTTTCAGATTTTATTTAAAACATACGATTTAATGGCTAATAATTCAATTTTTAAAGACTATATAACATTAAAAACTCATAAGAAATCGAATCGTTACCTTTGATGATGAAAAATGGAGCGTATGATTGAAAACCCAAAAACTCTTAGGCACTATTTTGGGGTGTAACAAACAACTTCGAAACCAAATCGACCATGATCTAGATGATACAATTGAACCTTTAATTTAAAGGGTCAATGAATAAGGATCCAAATCAACACCTTAAGCAGTTTTTAAACAATTGCGATACTTTTAAGTATAATGGGGAATACGATGACGCTATTTGTCTTCGATTATTCCTTTTCTCTTTTACTGACGAAGTTTTTATGTGGTTATATTCACAGCCAGTAGATTCCATCAACATTTGAGACGAGCTAGTAAGTAAATTTTTGGCAAAGTACTTTCCCCCGAGCAAGACCATAAAACTTCGTATGGATATTACGAATTTTCAGCAATTGGAAGGAGAATCATTATATGAGGCATGGGAGCACTTTAAGTTAATGTTGCGCAAGTGTCCATATCATGGTTTACAAGATTGGCTGCAACTTCAAGTCTTCTACAATAGACTTGACAGAAACTTACACTCTAGTCTGGATGGAGCATCCGTGAAAGCATTCATGTCAAAAACCTACACCGAGGTCAATTAACTTATCGAGGGCATGGCAATGAACTCTTACATGTGGTTGGGTGATCAGTTTACATATCGGACCAAATAATCAGCAGTGAATGCAGTTTGTAGCAAGGAAAAGTACCAACAAATCCTTGAAAGGCTTAACCAATTGGAGATGAGTTCAGCCAAGGCGCAAGTCCAAAAACAAACCAATCTAACCTATTTTAATGCAGGGTACGATGATGAAAGCAACCATATAGAAGTTAACTATGTAGGGAATAGAGGATATAACCTTTACTCCAATACTTATAACCTAGGATGGCGTGAGCATCCTAACCTCAAGTAGGGACAGAATTAAGTGGGACCTTCAAATCAAGGGAACCAAAACCTTAATCCTCTAAAACCCAACACACCCTATCAACCTCCATTAACTTTTAGGGCACCCCAAGATCAAGAAAGAAAACTAGCCTATAGTAGTGACCCTCTATTGTTGATTAGGGTGAGTAAAATAGATGAAGGTTTGCATGTAGTGCAAGTTGATGTGCACCAAATTCGTGGTCAATTAGACTAAGTTTTGCAATTGTCGCAAAAACAACTTAGCCACTAGCATACCTAGTAATACTGAGCCTAATTCAAAGAGGGAAGCAAAGGAACACGCCAAAACGGTCACCCTTAGATCAGGGGTTGTGGTTAAAGAACCTATCCGACCAAATTATAAGGAGAAAGAAGTTAGTGAAAAGGATGAGAACACTTGCACTCCTAGTGTTGGAAATGGGGTGGTAGAGAATGAAGGACCTGAGAGTGAACCCACACAAATCGAAATTTAAGATAGATCTGTTCAACCACCACACTCGAAGCCCATACCATTTCCTTCGCATCTAGATGAAAAGAAAAAGAAAGAGAGTGAGGAATTCTTACAACTCCTCAATATGTTTAAAACCTTGAATGTAAACCTCTCCTTGTTAGAAATCCTTGAGAAAATGCCCAAATATGCCAGGTTCCTTAAGGATGTTATCTCTCGTAAGAAGAAAATAGGGAGAGAATAGCATATCACTCTTAATGAGGAATGAAACGCGGTAGTGTCTAGAAGAGTTCTTCCCAAACTAAAGGAACCCACTAGCTTTACCATTCCAACAGAGATAGGTGAGTTAATTTCGGGAAGGCCCTATTTGACGTAGGAGTAAGTATTAACCTCATGCCATTGTCCATTTATAAGAGGTTAGGTTTGGGAGAGCTTAAGGAAACGACAGTCACCTTGCAATTAGCTGACCGATCTTTAGTATGTCCCAAGGGAGTCCTTGAGGATGTGTTAGTGAGGGTTAGGCAATTCATTTTTCCCGTTGACCTTATCGTGCTTGAGTTTGAGGAGGATCTCCAAATTATTATACTCTTAGGGAGACCTTTCTTGGTGACGTCTAGAGCTATCATAGACATAAGAAAGGGTGAGTTGACTATGGACATCAAGGGAGAAGCTGAGGCTTCAAATGCATTGAGCCTGAGTCTAAATCTAAGGAGGTGTTTCCATCACAAGAGTATGAGTGTCAGGTAGTTGAGATGACACCTTATCATGCTAACAAATTTTCAACGTTCATGGAATGGTGTAGGTTTTCAGGTGTTCGTGCGCCACGCAAGAGAATCCGGAAGCAAATGAGGATAAGGAGGACCTTACTATTTTCGGCTAGACTCAATCGCATATTGCACAAAAGGCGTACCTGAGTGTCGAGGACACTGAGGAAGCACCATTTCAATGGTGTGACCGACTGCCTTGACTTGAATTTTTAATTGTCACATATGGCGAGGAAACCCAAAAATTTGTAAATAATTAGATATTTTAAGCATGGACTCCAAGTGTTTTCGTATGTCATGTAAGGTTTTAATTCGTAGTTAATTGCATTTTAGACTTGTTAGGATATAACTTTGATGATTTAGAAGAAAATTGATGATTTTGTAAATGTTTTTAGGGATAGTTCGTTGGAATCGCGATATCCAATGGGGGATACCGCGATTTCTCTGACAGTTTCAAGAGGGGACAAAAATCTTTTGGGTATCGCGATATCGAACCCATGATATCGTGATACCCCTAGAATTTTAAAAGTCAAAAATTTTAGTTTACACAGTGATATCACGATATCCACTATTAGGTATCACGATATCCAAGTTGGGTTAGGCGATATCTGATTTTTGGTATTGCAATCCGAGTGTTTTGAAGGCTTTTTAAGCCTCGAAACACCCCCAAACCCCAAACTCTTCTCATTTCCCCTCAAACCTTTCACCTTAAATCTTTAAAAACACTCTTCCCCTTCTCTATTTTATCCCAATCCCCCTTTCAAACCTCTTTCAATTTTCTTTGAAATCTTTCTCCCTTTTGCTTTATTTTTCTTGTTAGTTTCTTCTTTTGTAGGTTTCACGCTCTTTTTGCTTAGGGAATACGACACTTATCGAATTAACCCATTCGACTACAACAATCAAGATAGTTTTAAGTTTTTTTTTCTTTGCTTTGTTATAATTATTATTCTTGTTTTCTCTTGTTTTAATTTTCTATTTATTTTAATTTCTAAATTAATTGTTTGTGGTTGGCTAGTTATTTGAATTCTATTGCTTTAATTTTAGAAAATTACAAAAATTCCCCCGAGACAACAAAAATAGTCTCGATCCCAATCCACATCAGTTCCATCATTGAAATTAGATAGCATCAAATTTTCCTGAAATGAGGCTGCAAATTTCTATCACACTATCCAAGGACGAACGTTCATCCTTGAGTGAGTTTTTGATCTGACCTCTTCTTTTAATGATGAGATTTGGGATGAGGTTCGCTTTCACCATTGAGGATAATTTTTACTTGCTTACCAAGCAACTTGTCATTGTACCTATAGTATTGGAGCTTTACTTCAATTTAAAATTTTCTAAACATGATCGAGTATACGTCAGGTGTGCCTATGTTGATATCTCCCCCACTGCCATTTGCGCTTATTACGGTGTGCCATGTTACAAGGAAGAAGATCTATCATCCATCGATTTAAACAATTTTACTCGCATTGGTCATGCTCCCTATTGCAAAAATCTGGATGCAATTTATATGTACTCTTCTTTTCCCTGCATTAGACACTAACAATGTGAATGTGTTTAGAGTAGCCTTGTTATATTCTATTTTGTAGTGCAAAAGAATTTGTGTAAGTACATGGGCTAATAAACAGATGAAGTGTTACATTGTGAGTGGTAAAGTCAGTATCTATTTCCTACAGTTGGTTATTGACCTCTGCCATAGGGCTGGTGTAGACATCAAGCAAACTCAGTGTCCAACACGCAGCACCATCAGTGATTCCTTACTCCAAAAATTCCAAGAGCTTTATAGGAAGCAAATTCAAGAGTGAAACCATTGAAGTAAGGAACAAATAGATGCACCTTAAGCAATAAAAAAATAGAGTGTTAAGAAGAAGACTGAGGGTGAGCCTACACAATCGCAACGTCGCTTAGGTCATGACGTACACTACAGTACCCAAATGCTTGAGGCAACGAAGCCATTCAGAAACACGTTCATGGTGAGTTAGGGAGCAGAAGCCATACAATGGCTATCCCGATCAAGTGACTCATCCAAAGGTGAGGATAACTGAAAGGAGGAGGCCACTACAAAGGGAAATGAAGAAGGTGAGGTAGCGGATGATGAGGCATCAAAGGATCGTGAAGTGACTCCTCAGGGTAAGACTATTGAGGATGTAGCTACATCTACACATCTGATGTTCGAGGATGTTGATTATGGAGAGCAGAGCCTGCCACTCCGACGAAAGCTAGAGAAGAAATTTATGCCCAAAGGAAGGAACATACCAAAATTTGATGAAACTGACTCAGTGGATGACACGTCTAAAGCTTAGTTACATGCCTTAGCCTTTTTTTTATGTGACATGTAAACTATTAAACACTTTTTGGATTTGTTAAATTTTTATTTTTCATATTGTTTGTTTATTTTTTTCTTTGTTTGTGTGCAATGAGTTAGTTTGAGTTACCCTGAAAGGCTACACTACATTTCGAGCTTCAACAAGAAGGTGGACGCCCGAGCTAGTTTGATGATCTATTTTAGGGAAATCCGATAACCTCTTATCCTTTCTTTTCAACACATTGGGGGCAATGTGTAGTCTTAGTGTAGGGGGAACGCATAAGTTTTGTGCGTGTTATTTTTATTGTTCTTTATGCTTAGTTGTGTGTTTATTTTATTTTTTATGCCTTTTTCAAAAAAAATCAAAATTCCCAAAAATATTTTCTGTTTTTGCTCTTAATCTCTAAAAAATTGAAAAACATTTTTTTGTTTCTTTTCATTTTTATTTTTTTTATTGCATGGTGCTTGAACATGAAATAATTGATATCAGTGGATTGTGGCATGATATTGTGTAGTAAGTACTTTGAATGTATAAATTTTAATTGATGCCTGATGAATTCTTCACTTTGTGAATAAATTGCTTAGTTCAGTTGATTACATTGTACAATAAGATATAGGCAATTGGAAAATTTATTTGTTTTATCCAAATGATCAATAAAAATAAAGATAGATATAAACATGCATGTTTAGAAATTTCCAGTATTTATTAAAATAAGTAGCAGCATGTTTTGGTTTTGTATTTGTTGAAATGCTAAAGGATGACCTAAGACATTGTTTGTGTAGCCTAGAGCCTAAAGAACCAACATTGAATGTTGCATTATCCTTAGTTCCTGAATTTGAGCCTTATATTGTCCTTTCTTGATGAGCCTTTATGTTTGAAACTTTGAGCCAAAATTGAGTTAGAAACTCAACCCTTCACAGTCCCTACACTTTGTATTGCACTATTGAGTGGATGTCAAGCCATGGACGTCGAGGGTTAGGTAGGAACATTGCGTAGGTTTCTTAAAAAATTTACTTGAGTGACTAGTGAAGAGGGATTGATGTAGCTTGTAAGTGATTCTTACTAAAAATTGTGCATAAAAAGAAAAAAAAAGTGAGGATAAAAAGTATTGTGAGAGAAAATAACAAATGAATGAAAAATACGCTTAGAATAAGAAAAAGAGAAGAGCATAACTTTAATGTCTCAAAATCATAGTGCATAAAAACAAGCTAAAATTGACCTACCTCTTCCACATTATTGGAGAAATAAGGAAGATGAGGGAAGGGAAAATAAGGCGGTGAGATGAAACGATCACATTTAGGGGGAAATTGGGAAAATTTTCATGTGTTATATTATTCATAGTGCTTAAACCATTTTGAGATGACCTTTCTTTGAATCTGTACCCATCTAAGCCTCAAAACGTTACAAGCCACTAAGCCCTATGTGACCTTAGCGTCTTCTCCTACAAACCGGAACCTGTGGAAACTTGTTGTAAATGAATACATTGGTTTCTTTCATGCATAGAATCATCATATCTTATAACCTTATTGAGATGGATTATTGTATAAGAATTGATTTTCATAAACTACCTCTACTTCTATTTGCTTTGTAACTTTTTTTAACTAAGACAGTTTTCTATCAAAGTTATGAGTTTGAACTGCATCAATTTTGAGCTATACAATAAAAGGACTTGATACATAGTGCACACCCATTCACCAATAGTCAAATAAATTCATTGTTCAAGAGTTGTCTTTTTACATGTTTGTGCGTTTACTTGAGGACAAGCAAAGACTTAAGTGTGGGGGAGTTGATCTGCCACAAATTGAAGTGATAAATTAGGTCTTCCGACATACTTAAGGGGCTTTTTCTCGATCAAAATAGTGTCTTTGGTGTAATTTTTCATTATTTTTATATTTTCAGTTTATAAGTTGAAATGTCTCATTTTTGCCTATTTTGTGACCTAAATTGGCCAATAGCGCCATTGGGAGGCCGAACATGTGATTAAATGATGTAGGGACATATTGGAGGTCGAATGTAACACCCTATACTCGGCCTGTTCGCCAGGCCCGAATATGGGATGCCACACCACCGTCTCATCTCATTTATATTAAATAGAAAGCTTAGATTCAATAAGTCGAACGTCTATTATTAAGTCGATCAAGTTTTACTACGTTCAAATGATTAATTATCATTATTACATGCAAATATTTTGTTAATCGATCACACAAACAGCCAAATTCATGCATAATGGTCAAGTAGAAAAATTTCACAAAGATGTCCGTAAGTATCGATACTGGTATTCAAGTATCAATATTTCCTTGTAGAGGTATTGATACCACTAGGAAAAAATAATACCAATTGAGCACTCTATTTCTCGATTTGTAAAAACCCATCTGTCAAAAATTATTAATACCTCCGAACCAAGTATCGATATTTGTTCCCTGAGTATTGATACTCAAAAGAAGGTATCGATACCAAATCTCTATTCTATTTCCTGTATATTTTAGTTCACAGAGGTATCGATTTTTAAGGCCCAATATTGATACCTCTGCTACTGGAGCTAAATTTATAGCATAGTAATGCATTTAACTCATCTCACCTTGTTCCTAAACAACGTGCATCAAATACTAAGTTCAATAAACATTCATACGACTTAATCGATAACATATGTAACATCCTAGAATAGGGGTTATGCGTTCGTGCCTAATTCATGAGTTAGTAGGTTTTGGCAGTGTTGGAAGTGTATTAAGGGTTTTTAGAATTTTAGGATGGAAGAAGAAAGCTTTGGAAAATTATTGGTTTTTAAGTAAAAAGAGGAGCTAGGTAAATGAGGCTTGAAAAGAAACTCCGTGTGAAGCATGACACAAGAAACCATGTGGTAAAATGGCATGTTTTATGAATTATGTATGAATGTGTTATGTGAACTCTAGAAATAAGGAAATGTATGGAAATGTAAGGAAATGCAAGGAAATGTAAGGAAATGTAAGGAAATGTCTTGTCTTGGAAAATGCATGGAAATGGAAATGAACGTTTTGGAAACTCAACATTTTGGAAACCTGAAATGCATTAGGACATGAACATTTTAGGAAACCCGAAATGAAATGTAAGAAATGGTTCAAAAATGGAAAGTACACATTTTTGGAAACTAAGAAATGAAAATGGAAATGGTTCAAAAATGGAAAGTATACATTTTAGGAAACTTGGAAATGTAAGAAAATGGCAAGTAAACAGAGCCGATCGAAAATTTTAGGAAACTTAGAAATGATGCAGAAATGTCAAATTTTAAAGTTTAAAATAGGAAATTAGGGCAAGGAGGCCCTAAAAGAAAAAGTTGGTGAAATTTGACACACAAACGGGCTAGGAAAAGTGGCCTGAAGATGGCACTTAGGGCCTAAGGAAATGGCGCCATGTGCACGAGGCATGGGCCTGGGTTCGAGTCACAAGGGAAGCAAATAAATGAAGTTTTATTTTTGCTTCCAGAAGGCTAAGAGTGGACGGCAAGGCTTCTAGAAAAAAAGGGAGTTTAAATCCCTTTAAAATTCGGCAATTTATGAAGATAATAGAGGATTTTTTTAGGATTATTCAGAGGAGTTAAATAATGGATTAAACTCTTTTATTTATGATAAATAAAAGATAAAGCTATCAGATAGAGGAGTGGTGGCCAAGTAAGGGACTCCTAGTGATAATTTCGCTATAAAAGGAAGGCAGGAGGGCTACTCATCAATTTTTGCTTCTTCCTCATCTCTGCCGAAATTTTTAGGGTTCTCTTCTCTTTTCTTTTGTCTAGCTGAATTCCCTAGCCTCCTCTCTCTTTTTTATTTTCTTCTTTTTCAAAAAAAAAAACACAATCCAACCTAACCGAATTCTTCATAGCATCAAAAGCCGAAATTTCACCAAAGCCGAATCTCTCAAGCGATGTCGAAAGATCTGTCGAATTCAAAAGGTAAGAATCTTGTGGTTATCGATTATTCTCCTCTTTAAGTCAAACATAGAGGCTAATGTTGTTATTTTTGTGGCCGAAACTATAAGGAGTGTTTCGGGATTTCTAGTGCTATCAACTACAAGGAAGAGATCATTCGGGATTCAAGAATCTAAGGTAAGATCTACACATATTTGGTCAAAGTTATGGATTATATGTGAGATTTAAGTCTAACATGAAACTATAGGAATTTCGGCGGACATACAAGGCAAGGATTACATTCGGATTTGGAAATTTTAAGGTAAGTCCATAGATCCAATCGCCAAGGTTTATTCTTTAGAAATACAAATCCTACTAGGATTTGGTTTTAAGGTCAAAAAGGTTTATTTATGTGTTTAAATAATTTGGCCGAATATAGGGATTGAGATCTAAAGCAACAGATCGATTTCTTCGGGATATCAAGGAACCTATTAAGCAAATCAGGTGTGTACCCACACTAACTTTCAATATATTATGGCAATAATTATTTTAATATATGAATATGCATAAGAATGAGAATGTGGCTAAGTACCACAAATGTGGTAAAGAGTATCCAGGTACGTTTCCTACTTCTGATAGGATTACGAATATGATATATTTTGAACATGTGAATAGTAACATGAATGAGAAATAAGTATGTTATGCATGATATAATAATATTTGGGGCATTTTGGGCTATATGTGAAAGGGGAAGAAGGTGTTGACTTCGGTCTCACCAACGGAATATGGTGACTACGGTCACATAATATGAATATGGTAACTTCATTACATTATCCGAATTTGGTAACCGGTTACATTATTCGAATATGGTGTCTAATGACACAAATTATATGGGCGATGAGCACACGCCGATTCGCAAATGATCGCTTCGATGGTGTGTAGCGGATGGAGGGTTGACTTAGTAGTCCCCACTGTGTGATTGGCGGTGTACGGGTGGTGTGTAGCGATGGATAAATAGGCTTGGGTTTGGGTTGCATCATTTAATTGTATATGAATATGAACTGATATGAACTTGTATGCCTGGATTTGTTGAATGTTAGTATTGTGTGCACATTGAGTCTGTTGACTCACCCCATTGTGGGACTATTTTTTCGTGTGATGCACAAAGAATGGACCTAGCCGGAAGGAGCTTAGTGGTGGCCATGCTTAGCAAGGATTATTTTACTTCATTTGGACATTATATTTTTTTTTAAGTACTTTGAATTTTATTATTGGGTTTTATTTGATGTAATAAGGCCATAAGGCCCAGGTTGAATTTCTTTATTTCTGTTTAAATTTTTATTTACTATGTTACGAACTATTTTTTTTGGATTTAAAGTCCTAGTAGAATTAATTATTTAAAACCCTAAATTATTTTTTCACCCTAATTAAAAGATTTCTAAGTAAAACAAGTGGGCTTTCAATCTAAGCCCAACCCAAACCAATATTTTCTCAAAATACACAAATTTTCTCTAAGTAACAAAGAATTTTGAAACCGATTTTCTTAAGGAACATACCAGATCCGGTTCAGGCTCGTGGGCCGGGTGTGGGGTGTTTTAGTTTGGTATCAGAGCCCAGTTTTCAACTCTCGGCCTGTGGGCTATGTCCCAAAACGTTTTTAATTCGAGCCCAAATGATTTTCTTTGAAATAAAGCAGGTGTTTTGGCATGGCACCTAAGTCTCCGACCCGCAGTCCACCAGGTAAGTACCCCTAACTCTTTTGGGTGATTATGTGAACTATATTATGAACCTTAGAAGGGTAGGAAAGGCATGGAACGTAGAATAAAATGATAGGAATTTGAACCCTAGGGCTAGATTACTCAAACACAGAACTCATAAGACTTAATGAACTTAACAAATCTATGGCTAAGTCACTGAGATAGGGTGTGGTAACCCCTGTACGCATGTCTAGGATTGGATCCTAAAGCCTCGGTATTTAAGCGATCCTAGTGACTCACCTCCTCTTCGCAGTATCCTACCACAGTGCGTAGCCAGTGCTCACCCTAACTCGGAGGGCTCAGTGGTGTGGCAACCTCAAGCGCATGTCTAGGAATGGTTTCGGTGGGAGCTTGGTATTTAAGCAATCCGCGTGACTCACCTCCTCTCCACTCGAATCCTGCTCAGTGCGTAGCTTTGGTTCACCCCACCAAGAGGGGCTCTGGTCATAGGCTAAACATAATGACTAAAACCCGAAAGGGAACTAGCCATGTTTTAAAAAAAAGAGAGAACAAACAACGAACCCTAGTTTTAAAATTCTTAAAACTTTCTTTTAAATTTGTAAAAACTATTTTTACAAAATTTCCCGAAAAATTTCTGATTTGTGAAAATTACAAAAATACCCCTAGTGGTAAAATTACCAAAATGCCCTTGGTTCATCAAATGTCCAACTAATCAACAGTTTTACCAAAATTCCATTATTTTATAAACATACAAAAACCCTAATTTGCAAACCATCAAAAAAATACCTTGATTCTGGAAAATTTTACAAAATTGCCCCTAATTTACGAAAATTACCAAAATGACCCTGATTTTCAAATCTTTGCAAACATCACCATTTTGGAAGGAACAATTCTCAAAAAGAACCCACAAAGTTTTACAACTTTTGAAGTATCCCTGATTTACTAAATTTTACCAATTTACCCTGATTTGTGAAAATTTACCAAAATACCCCTGAGGTCAAAAATTACCGAAATACCCCCGAATTTTGAAATTTCTCCAAATTACCCCGAGACTTTGAATTCTCAAAATACTTTTCGACAAAAACACCAAAGAATGTTTTTTTTCCTTTTGAAAAATTACGAAAATGCCCCTGTAGGATAAAATTCTGAAAATACCCCTGGGTAGTGGAAAAACAACAACGATAAAAAACTACAACGTTTCTCTGAATGAATGAAAGTTCATACTTGTTTGATGGAGGGATGAATGAATGGAAAAGACTATGTGCTGTATGAATGCGAAAGAACCACTCTTAAATTCTTTTTCATAAAACATCTTCGCGGGTAATAAGTGAAACAAGAATGCTAATTCATAAAATTCCTTAATCAGATCTCGACGCTAAGAAATGAGCTCCCGAGGACGTGGTCGTCTTGGACGAGGTAGAGGAAGGATGACTGTGTCGAAACCCGTTAGATCGGGTCGGGGGTCCGACAATGAGATACCACCGCCACCACCACCCCCACCAATGCAGCTTTGGCCGAGCAAGCTCGACGGGGAAGATGCCGTGTCGCAGTCGTGGCTAGTCGCGTGGAAATTCGGGAACCCAAAATCATACTGAACGGCTCCGAGCTAATAGAGCCGAGATGTTTCGTGGAGTGTCGGGAGTGGCACCCAGTACAGCTGAGTACTGGTTGGAAGCAACGGAGCGCATCATGGATGAGCTTGATCTGACCCCTGAGGAGAAGTTAAAGGGGATGGTGGCACTGTTACGCGATGAAGCGTATCAATGGTGGTTAACTGTGGGAGATGGTGCCACGGCTGAGGATCTGACCTGGGAGTACGTTAAGGAAGGGTACCAAAAGAAATATGTGGGAACCAGGTATACAGATAAGCAAAGGAAGGCTTTTCTGGGGCTGGTTCAAGGGAACAAGTCCGCTGAAATCACGGTTTGAATTCTCGAGGTTGAGCCCCTATGCTCGAGGTGTAGTGGCAACTGAGCATGTGCGCTGTGTCCGCTTTGAGGATGGACTAAGAGATGATCTGAGACTGTTGATAGCACCGCATCAGGAGCGGGAGTTTTCTGCTTTAGTAGAAAAGGCCAAGGTGGCTGAGGGAATTAAGGATTCTACAAAGCAGACTATGGATCGGAATAGGCCAAAAAGAGGTTTTGGACCGTCTGGATCATCTGGGAATAAGAGGCCTAGGGTTGATGGGCCGCGAGGTCAGCAAGCTGCTACAGAAGGGCAATATCGCTCTTGTGAGCATTGTGGAAAGAAGCATTTTGGAGAGTGCTGGAGAAAGAGCGGAGGATGTTTCAAGTGTGGGTCCAAGGACCATATGCTTAAGAATTGTCCCAAGCAACCAGATGAGAGCCGACCGGCAGCTCAGAATGCTAATCAGGCTGGTAGAGGTGGACAGCAGCCTCAGCGAGGTCGTGGTCCAAACCATGAAGGAAATGGTTCGGGCCGAGGACGGGGAGCACCAAGCAGAGATGCTGCAGGTGCAGACGCAAGGCAACCAAGGTTGGTTTATGCAGTTGGCCGTCGCGAGGAGGAAGATGTGCTAGATATGACAACGGGTACGTTCCTTATTTTTGGAAAACCCTTAATTGCTTTGCTTGTTATAGGGTTAGCTTATTCTTATATTGCTAGTGAAGTGACTGAAACCTTAGATGTGAACTTAGAAAATGTGCCTAGAAAGTATGATAGTTCTTTAAGATCAGAGTGCGCAACATAAGCGCAGTACGGTGAGTTAGACCATACATTTGTTCGTTAGTAAGTAATTTCGAGGACGAAATTATTTTTAAGAAGGGTAGAACTGTAACATCCTAGAATAGGGGTTATGCGTTCTTGCCTAATTCATGAGTTAGTAGGTTTTGGCAGTGTTGGAAGTGTATTAAGGGTTTTTAGAATTTTAGGATGGAAGAAGAAAGCTTTGGAAAATTATTGGTTTTTAAGTAAAAAGGGGAGCTAGGTAAATGAGGCTTGAAAAGAAACTCCGTGTGAAGCATGACACAAGAAACCATGTGGTAAAATAGCATGTTTTATGAATTATGTATGAATGTGTTATGTGAACTCTAGAAATAAGGAAATGTATGGAAATGTAAGGAAATGCAAGGAAATGTAAGGAAATGTAAGGAAATGTCTTGTCTTGGAAAATGCATGGAAATGAAAATGAACATTTTTGGAAACCTGAACATTTTTGGAAACCTGGAAATGCATTAGGACATGAACATTTTAGGAAACCCAAAAATGTAAGGAAATGGTTCAAAAATGGAAAGTACACATTTTTGGAAACTAAGAAATGAAAATGGAAATGGTTCAAAAATGGAAAGTATACATTTTAGGAAACTTGGAAATGTAAGAAAATGGCAAGTAAACAGAGCCGATCGAAAATTTTAGGAAACTTAGAAATGATGCAGAAATGTCAAATTTTAAAGTTTAAAATAGGAAATTAGGGCAAGGAGGCCCTAAAAGAAAAAGTTGGTGAAATTTGACACACAAACGGGCTAGGAAAAGTGGCCTGAAGATGGCACTTAGGGCCTAAGGAAATGGCGCCATGTGCACGAGGCATGGGCCTGGGTTCGAGTCACAAGGGAAGCAAATAAATGAAGCTTTATTTTTGCTTCTAGAAGGCTAAGAGTGGACGGCAAGGCTTCTAGAAAAAAAGGGAGTTTAAATCCCTTTAAAATTCGGCAATTTATGAAGATAATAGAGGATTTTTTTTTAGGATTATTCAGAGGAGTTAAATAATGGATTAAACTCTTTTATTTATGATAAATAAAAGATAAAGCTATCAAATAGAGGAGTGGTGGCCAAGTAAGGGACTCTCTAGCTGATAATTTTGGCTATAAAAGGAAGGCAGGAGGGCTACTCATCAATTTTTACTTCCTCCTCATCTCTGCCGAAATTTTTAGGGTTCTCTTCTCTTTTCTTTTGTCTAGCCGAATTCCCTAGCCTCCTCTCTCTTTTTCTTTTCTTCTTTTTCAAAAATAAAAAAAAACACAATCCAACCTAGCCGAATTCTTCATAGCATCAAAAACCAAAATTCACTAAAGCCGAATCTCAAGCGATGTCGGGAAAGATCATCCGAATTCAAAAGGTAAGAATCTTGTGGTTATCGATTATTCTCCTCTTTAAGTCAAACATAGAGGCTAATGTTATTATTTTTGTGGCCGAAACTATAAGGAGTGTTTCGGCATTTCTAGTGCTATCAACTACAAGGAAGAGATCATTCGGGATTCAAGAATCTAAGGTAAGATCTACACATATTTGGTCAAAGTTATGGATTATATGTGAGATTTAAGTCTAACATGAAACTATAGGAATTTCGACAGACATACAAGGCAAGGATTACATTCGGGATTTGGAAATTTTAAGGTAAGTCCATAGATCCAATCGGCCAAGGTTTATTCTTTAGAAATACAAATCCTACTAGGATTTGGTTTTAAGGTCAAAAAGGTTTATTTATGTGTTTAAATAATTTAGCCGAATATGGGGATTGAGATCTAAAGCAACAGATCGATTTCTTCGGGATATCAAGGAACCTATTAAGCAAATCAGGTGTGTACCCACACTAACTTTCAATATATTATGGCAATAATTATTTTAATATATGAATATGCATAAGAATGAGAATGTGGCTAAGTACCACAAATGTGGTAAAGAGTACCTAGGTATGTTTCCTACTTCTGAAAGGATTACGAATATGATATATTTTGAACATGTGAATAGTAACATGAATGAGAAATAAGTATGCTATGCATGATATAATAATATGTGGGGCATTTTGGGCTATATGTGAAAGGGGAAGAAGGTGTTGACTTCGGTCTCACCAACGGAATATGGTGACTACGGTCACATAATATGAATATGGTAACTTCGTTACATTATCTCGAATTTAGTAACTTCGGTTACATTATCTCGAATATGGTGTCTAATGACACAAATTATATGGCGATGAGCACGTCGATCGCAAATGATCGCCTTCGATAATGTGTAGCGGATGGAGGGTTGACTTAGTAGTCCCCACGGTGTGATTGGCAGGTACGGGTGGTGTGTAGCGGATGGATAAATAGGCTTGGGTTTGGGTTGCATCATTTAATTGTATATGAATATGAACCTGATATGAACTTGTATGCCTAATTTGTTGAATGTTAGTATTGTGTGCACATTGAGTCTCATTGACTCACCCCATTGTGGGACTATTTTTCGTGTGATGCACAAAGAAATGGACCTAGCCTAAGGAGCTTAGTGGTGGCCATGCTCAGCAAGGATTATTTTACTTCATTTGGACATTATATTTTTTTTTTAAGTACTCTGAATTTTATTATTGGGTTTTATTTGATGTAATAAGGCCATAAGGCCCAGGTTGAATTTCTTTATTTCTGTTTAAATTTTTATTTACTATGTTACGAACTATTTTTTTTGGATTTAAAGTCCTAGTAGAATTAATTATTTAAAAACCTAAATTATTTTGTCACCCTAATTAAAAGATTTCTAAGTAAGACAAGTGGGCTTTCAATCTAAGCCCAACCCAAACCAATATTTTCTCAAAATACACAAATTTTCTCTAAGTAACAAAGAATTTTGAAACCGATTTTCTTAAGGAACATACCAGATCCGGTTCAGGCTCGTGGGCCGGGTGTGGGGTGTTTCAACATAAAACACCAAAACCGAGTTCGAACAACTGTCATCATGCTAACATCAATGACTAAGTATTCTAACATTTTAATAACATGAAGTTCATATAAGCAAGCTCAAATGTCCAAAAACCAGCAACTCAAATAGTATCTACCACATTGCCAACTTCTCCAAAACAAATAGGAATAAATAAGCACCTACGAAGAATGTTCAGACTTCCTTGGATCACTCCCTTGGAAACCACACCACTCACACTGTGACGACACTAATCTGCAAAATTTGAAGTGGGGGGATGAGCTTTTGCAAGCTCAGGGAATGCAAGGATAACCACAACATAAACAAGTCATCGTGTAACACAACCAGACATTTATTCACCATAGTACAATCTTAAGTCTAGCATCATCTAATATTTAAACATGCATAGTCTAGGAGTCTTTTCATATTCTACATGACCAAATAATATAACATAAAATGAACAAGATAAAATAAGATAAAATGACACTTGGACTATGAAACATGTAGTGAGCTCTGTCATCACACATCAGATACACGGATCTCCTTACACCACATAGACTCATAGAGTCACACATGTCCCAAAAGTGAAGCGTATAGCTAACACTCTCCTTATTTCCCCTCACTTGTCCCGTTGAATGGAGCTTAGCTTTCATTCCCTTATCCCTCCAACCATGTCCCAAGGCCATAACGCCAAAACCTCTATACATATAAGTGAGTACCCACAATCCTATGGCATGCCAACTATATCCAATGGTTGCAAGTTCACAAGGTCAAGATATCCGAAAAGCATTACATATTTCTTACCGATTATAAGTACACCAACACCGCATATTAGCATCTTTTGCAAAACACTAGCATAGTCATATAACATGTATATTACACATTTACTGCATGTATATATTTGCACTTTACACATTAAGCACCATATCCACATATCACATATCATTCATATTACATAACCACAAGACAAGTATAGTTCAAGAATACTTACACTCAAAATTTAGAGTAGGGGTTTAGGCTACATATAAATTCTTAATTATCACACGACTCATGTTTACGAGTAGCAATTACATACACTCACAACTTTGCGCTTTTGTCGAAAATCGAAAGCTCAACTAACGGTTCTCTACCTCGTAGAAAGCTCTAACAAATTTGAAGCTTAACACATATATTCACACAATAACCACAGTAAGTATCAACCAAATATTCATTCAAACTAACTAAAACACAAGCTTTAAGCTAAATCCCCATGTCACTTAAACTATTAACATAACAAACTTTATACACTAATATCTGAATCTATACTTAACCTTTTTGTTTAAAATTAGTTTATGTCAACTAATTATTCGTCTATGCCTAATTCGCAATCTTCAATCTAGACAAATCTACTCAATTCTTGATATCGACATTTTTCGACATCTTTTAAGCAATTTTCATAAAATTCATTAAAACATGAGAAATCATTAACGAAACTTTGGGATAAGTTTGAAAACCTTCTAATCATGCTAAAACAAGTTGGAAAACACTTTGAAACCAAGTTTTTATTCAATATCTCGAAATCCACCATTAATGGTTCGATTTTCGAGTTTTATTTAAAATATGCGATTCAAGGGCTAATAATTCAATTCTAGAGTCTAATAACATTAAAAATGAATGGTGGCATGAATGATTATCTTTGACGAAAGAATGAACGTGTTTTGACAAAAATCTAAAAACCACACGTTTGAAGAAGATGATGAAATCTATGGAGCTTTAGGGTGTTTTTCTTGAAGGTTTATGATGGCAAATGACTTAGGAATGATAGAAAATTAATGTATTGTGATCTGGGACTCAAAAATCAATGGAGAAAGCAAGAGGAATAGCAAGGGGCGACACAAACTTGAAGCAAAAAGAAACAGACGTGAAAAACATGTTGAAGGGGTTGAAATAGGTTCAATTTTACAAAATGGTAAAACTGCAACATAAATGCCTGATATTTTGACTTTGTTACAAATCAATCCTTTTCCATAATTAAGGGTTTCTAGAATAATTTTTCAAAAATTGATTTGATAGTTCAGATGCCCTAGTCGAAAACACTATCGAGTACCAACCTTACGAAATTTTGAGCTCATATAGGCCAAAATTCCCAAAATACCCCTAAAACTCCTAGGCCCTATTTTGGGGTGTTACATCAAAAACAAGCGATAACAGCACCAAGGGCAAGGCTGTCGCGATATTCATACCTTGGGATCGTGATACCTCCAACGATATAAAAGATTGAAGACTCTCTTCAGTGGTATTGCAACATCCTCTTTGGGTATCGCAATATCTGCCTTCCAAGGAGAACCCAAGGTTCAATATTGCTCAAGTTATCGCGATATCCAGTTATGGGTATCATGATACCACCACTGTCAAGGGGAAAACTTGGACAAAAAGGGTAGTCTTTGTCTACCCGATTCACCAATCACTCGAGGCCCGTGTAGGGGCATTTTTTGCAACGAAAAGCCATCAGACGACACCTTAAAATAGCCAAAACTTACTGAGGAGGACAGAGACACAAATTAGCTTAGTTTTAGGTTTAATTTTCTCTAGGGTTTTTATTTTATCATCTTCTACCTTAGCTTAGAGTTTAGTTTTCATCTAAGTCATCTAAGTCGGTAACATTGAGTCCCCATCATATATTTTAATTTTGAGGCATTGAGTCACTATATATATTTTTTTTGACAATCTTAGTCTCTCCGTTAGTTTTGTCGTTAGAATGGTTGATTTGACTATTATAAAAAGGTAAAATAACTCTTTTATCCCTTATTATTTACATTTTTATATCAATTTGGTCCTTACTCTTTAAAAGTGCATAAAAAAGTTTTAAAAGTTTTTTTTTTTTTGTAATTTCAATAAAAATAAAAATTTTGTGAAAATTTTAAAACTCTTTAAAATTTAAAAAATAAAATTTTTAAAATATATGAAAATATAAAATTTCCTACAATTAAAAAAAATGTTATTTACTTAGACCTACCATGGTCTAGGTCCGAGTCTTAAAAAAATTTTCAAGCCCATGCCCATTTTCGGCTCGAATCGTCCAAACAGATCGTTTCACTCTTCAAAAATTATTAAAATATTAAAAATATTTTATAGTAATAATTTATTTTTTTATAATTTAATTTAATTTTAAAATATTTTTATTGTTTAAATTGAAACCCAGTCAATCTGGTTTGGGACATAAAAACCTTGTTCAAACCTAGTCCAAGCCAAGCCAAGCCTACCGAGCCAGACGGGCTGTTTGACCCATTGATAGGTTTATTAATATACTCCATGAATGGTAATATCGTCTTTCCAAACTTTGAGCTATTCGTTCGATCCATATTAAATCAAATTTGAATAATTCTTTTAAGTTCAATCAGATTAATTATATATCAAAACTATTTTTATGTAAATTTAAATATAAAGCATATGAAATACTAGTATAAATTTTTTTTCAAATAATGATACAAACTTTGAATCGGTTCAAATTAAATTTAATATAACTTTTTGTTCAAACTACACAATATTAAAAGAATTTTATATATAAAAAAAAAACTCATTCTGGTAAAAAACAATGACAATAAATTAAGTGTTGAAATTTTATATTGTGTATTTTCAACAACAAAAATTACACCGTATATTTAAATTTAATTCAAATCCATTTATAGTTTGTATCATTATTTAATTCAAATCATTTAATATATAAAAAATAAAAATCATTTATTTACCATTTATTGAATAATTAATTTTTAAATAATCTAAATTGGTTCAGAGTTTGTATCACTATTAAAAATGATTTTATACTAAAATTTTATATACTTATTAATTAAATTTACATAAAAAAAAATTTTATATATAATTAATTTTATTGAAAAATAATTGTTCAAATTTAATTTAATATGGATAAAAGGAATAGTTCAAAGTTTGGAGAGAACTTATTGCTGTTCATGGAGTAAATTAATACACAAGTCAATAGTCCAGGCAACCTACCCTACACGGTAGGCCTGGCCGAACTTGGGTCGAGCATGGATAAGACTTTTTATGCCCTGACCCGAGCCGACCTAAATAAATTTAAAGAATAGAAAATATTTTAAACTAAATTTAACTATAAAATTTTAATTTAATAATATTTTTTAATATTTTATTAACTTTTTGAATAGTGAAAAGGCTTTTTGAGTGAGCTGGGTCGAGCTAAAAAAGGACTGAGTTTGAACTTTTTTGGGCTCGGGCCATGATGTCTAAGTAAAAAAAAAAAAACCTAATTTTTAAATTTTTAAAATTTTTATATATTTTTAATTTATTGAAATTTATTTTTATATTTTAAATTTTAATGAGCTTTTAACTTTTCACAATTTTTAAAATTTTATATTTTTATTGAAAATACAAAGAAAATATTTAACTTTTAAACTTTTTTTTTGTAATTGTTTATGTACTTTTAATGAGTAGGGACCAAACTAACACAAAAATGTAAAGGATAAGGGCTAGAAGAGTTATTTTATCTTTTTTATAACAGTCAAATCAACCATTCTAATGGTAAAAAGTAACGGAGAGGCCAAGAATTTCAAATAAAAAAGTATAAGAACTCAATGTCTCAATACTAATGTATAAGGACTAAATTTTAGATTTAAAAAGAGTACAAGGACCTTTAGCATATTTAAGCTTCCTTTTTTTTCTCACCCAACGATGAAAGGTTACAAAATGGTCACTCAGCTATTTGATTTTTTTTTTACAAAATGGTCACTCAGCTATTTGATTTTTTTTTCTTTTTTGGTCATCGGTCGTTAAATGGCTAAGTCTCCACTTTTCAAATTAGTATAATAGCATATTTAACCCTCAAACATTTATACATTGCATCAATATAGTATTGATTCTAAAAAAATTTACCCCTCAATGTTTTCACATTGTGTAATTTGATTCTTTTTACAGTTTTGTTCAAACATTTTTACAGTTTGGTTACTAATTAATCCTTTTCACATTGTGTTAACAATTGGACTTGTATTTTTAAATTCAAAAAGCAATGTACTAAATTCTTTGAAATAAAAAGTAGGAGACTAAATTTCAAATGTACAAATAATATAAAAACTTTTTATCTTTTTTATAACAGTCAAATCAACCATTCTAATGGTAAAAAGTAACGGAGAGGCCAATAATTTCAAATTAAAAAAAATATAAGAACTCAATGTCTCAAAATTAAAGTATAGGGACTAAATTTTAGATTTTAAATGAGGTACAAGGACCATTAGCATATTTAAGCTTCCTTTTTTTTCCTCACCCAATGATGAAAAGTTATAAAATGATCACTCAACTATTTGATTTTTTCTTTTTTGGTCATCGGTCGTTAAATGGCTAAGTCTCAGCTTTTAAAATTAGTATAATAGCATATTTAACCCTCTAACATTTATACATTACATCAATATAGTATTGATTCCAAAAAAAAATTACCCCTCAATGTTTTCACATTGTGTAATTTGATCCTTTTTATAGCCTTATTCAAACATTTTAAAGTTTGGTTACTAATTGATCCTTTTCACATTGTGTTAACAATTGGACTTGTATTTTTAAATTCAAAAAGTAATGTACTAAATTCTTTGAAATAAAAGGTAGGAGACTAAATTTCAAATGTACAAATAATATAAAAACTTTTATCGTTTTTATAAGAGTCAAATCAACCATTCTAATGGTAAAAAGTAACAGAGGGACCAAGAATTTCAAATAAAAAAGTATAAGAACTCAATGTCTCAAAATTAAAGTATAGGGACTAAATTTTAGATTTTAAAAGAGGTACAATGATCTTTAGCTTATTTAAGCTTCCTTTTTTTTTCTCACCCAATGATGAAAAGTTACAAAATGGTCACTCAACTATTTGATTTTTTCTTTTTTGGTCATCGGTTGTTAAATGGCTAAGTTTCAGCTTTCAAAATTAGTATAATAGCATATTTAACCCTCAAACACTTATACATTGCATCAATGTAGTATTGATTCTAAAAAAATTTACCCTTCAATGTTTCACATTGTGTAATTTGATCCTTTTTACAGTTTTGTTCAAACATTTTTACAGTTTGGTTACTAATTGATCCTTTTCACATTGTGTTAACAATTGGACTTGTATTTTTAAATTCAAAAAGTAATGTACTAAATCCTTTGAAATAAAAAGTAGGAAACTAAATTTCAAATGTACAAATAATGTAAAAACTTTTATCTTTTTTATAACAGTCAAATCAACCATTCTAATGGTAAAAAGTAACGGAGAGGCCAATAATTTCAAATTAAAAAATATATATAAGAATTCAATGTCTTAAAACTAAGGTATATGGACTAAATTTTAGATTTTAAAAGAGGTACAAGGACCTTTAGCATATTTAAGCTTCCTTTTTTTTTCCTCACCCAATGATGAAAAGTTATAAAATGATCACTCAACTATTTGATTTTTTTCTTTTTTGGTCATCGGTCGTTAAATGGCTAAGTCTCAGCTTTTAAAATTAGTATAATAGCATATTTAGCCCTCAAACATTTATACATTACATCAATATAGTATTGATTCCAAAAAAAATTACCCCTCAATGTTTTCACATTGTGTAATTTGATCCTTTTTATAGCTTTGTTCAAACATTTTTAAAGTTTGGTTACTAATTGATCCTTTTCACATTATGTTAACAATTGGACTTGTATTTTTAAATTCAAAAGGTAATGTACTAAATTCTTTGAAATAAAAAAGTAGGAGACTAAATTTCAAATGTACAAATAATATAAAAACTTAAAACATATTTTAGCCAATAAATAATTACTATAATTACCTCTATTTATCTTTTATTTTGATACAATAAATGCAATCATTTAAATTACCACACAGGCATGACCTGCAGATTGATCCCACAACCTTTGAGATATGGTAAACACCCTTGACTAATAAGCCAAATGTTAGGGTTTTATTTTATTTTTCTTTAGTTTAACAGGTTTTGATAAACATCCCCTCTTTTTTCTTGAATAAAAAATTTATTATGTCATTTATTTTTATTAGAATTTTTAATTTTGCAAATAAATTAATAAAATAAAAAGATACATACTTTTCGATACATTTTAAGAAATTAAAAAGTTAACTTTAATTTCACATTAACTAAAAAACACTCAAATAGCTCAAATTTACTCTATAAATAAGTCTCGATTTCTTCACTATTTTTCAAAGCTCTTTAAAGTTTCTTCATTTGAAGAAATTCATAAAAGAGGGTTTATAGTTTAAATTTTTGGCAAATGAATGGTGATTTCAATACAACACTAAGATTTTACAACCAATACATTACTAACTTTTTACTAATGAATGTGATTCCGATATAATTACAGATTTTGCAAAAGAATGATTATTCCAATATAGTGCACTTAGCCACCAAAAGGTTAAAATTTTATTCACCATTGTGGTGATTCCAATACAATACTAAGATTTTGTAAATAAAAATAGAAATTCGAATATAATTATCATGGTGATTCCAATATAGTACTGATGATTCCAATACAATGCAAACTAAGATTTACAAATGAATGGTGATTCCAATACAGTGCATTTAGCCACCAAAAGGTTAAGATTTTACAAATAAATAGTGGTGATTCCAATACAGTGCAACTAGCAACCAAAAGGTTATGGCTTTTCTAAAACGACACTTAATGTTTTAACCTTTCTAAAGTTGTGAACTTTTTGAAACGACACTTAATGTTACTGTAACACCCCTAACCCGAAACCATCGCCGGAATAGGGTTAAGAGGCATTACCGAACAATCGAAACATTTCACATCCATCTCACAACACAAAGTCTTTCTTCAATCAAACATATTCAAATATGAACATATAGTCCCTTATTGAGGTCTACGAGACCTTAAACACGTGTTAGAAAGAGGTCGGGACTAAACCGATCACTTACAAAAATTTTCAGAAATTTAAACATTTTTCAACACTGCAGAGGTCATACGCCCGTGCGGTCAGGCCATGTGCCTCACACAGCTACCAGACACGCCCATGTGTCTAGGCCGTGCCAAAACAGGGCATACATACTGACTTGTCCACACGGCTACCAGACACGCCCGTGTGCCATGGCCGTGTGAAATTAAGCTAGCTACTGACTTGGTCACACGGCCACCAGGCACGCCCGTGTACCACTGCCGTGTAACCTGCCCAGGCACACATCAAAGTGGTCCTTAAGCCACACGGCAGAGACACACGCCCGTGTCCCTTGGCTATGTATGCAAAATAGGCCATTTGTAAGGCCAAAATGCCACCCACACTTGGGTCATACCTATAAGCTTCAAAGCAATACCAGTTCATGCTTCTAAATGCATTCAAACATACCATTTCATGCACCAATTAATCATCAACAATACCATCTACTTCTATACCTACTATCATTACAAATGAGTCCATTCAAAGTAACAATTGTACATCTCAAAACATATATATATCAAGCATCATGTATTCCATGCCATAAGTCATCTTCAAACCACATCTTTCATCAACCACATAATCATGAAATATACCATATTCATAGCTCATTCCTAAGTTCAACATCATTCAACTTCCAAGCCAAATCACATGGCAAGAATTAAGCATTTCAAAACATGCCATAACTTCTAGCCTATACATGCCATATTTCAACTAAAATACATCTTTCCAAAAGTACCCAAGAATAGATTGTCGATACTGTGATAGAGATGCTGACGATCCCTAGATCCGAGCTAGCTTTATTAACACTGTAAAACAGAGAAACAAATCACACAGTAAGCTTTCAAAGCTTAGTAAGTTCGTAATATAATACATATTACTCAATAATACCACATCAATACATAATTAAACCATCACATAGATAAATGCACAATTAGGCTATCACCAATCTTAACCATATGCTCAAGTATCTATTCATTCAACTTTTTAGGCTATCATCAACCACATAGGTTCAAACGTACCTTGATCAACACATAGTTACTCACCATTCATGCTACTCAATTGCTCGATATTACCTCTCGTTCAACATTTGCTATTTCTTTGATTTATTCGCACACTTAGTGACAATTTCATAACCAAATCACAACCGTCATCGCACACTTAGTGCCAATATGTTAAACCAAACTTATATCAGTATTGCACACACAGTGCCAATTCGATAAGCAGAAGCTTCTATCTTTTCACACACAGTGCTAATCATCTCTGTCTCGTTTCGAATTTTGCACACTTAGTGCCCTCTAATTCAATTTCGCACATAGCACTTCTAATCTCATAGTTAATATATATAAATTCATTCAATTCACACCACATAGATATAGTTTATAACTAGTATTATATATGAACTTACCTCGGATGTCAAAATACCAAAACGGTCGATTAATTGAGCACTTTATCATTGCCTCAATCTCAATCCAAACCTCTCCTTTCTTGATCTATACATATACAAATTTAACTCATTCAATCACAAATTTATTCAATTTAGTCCTCACTCAAATTTTTAGGGCATTTTACAAAATAGCCCTCACATTTTCACGTTTCGACACTTTAGTCTCTAATTCATCAATCACTAAATACACACAATTTCAAATCACATATGCTTAGCCGAATTCTTCCCATGCAAATACAAGCCCACATATTTCATTTATTTCACATTTTAGTCCTTCAATTTACACTTTTCTCAATTTAGCCCAAATTACTCAATTTCACTAAAAATTCAAAGACAGAACATGTTCATCCTTTTACATATCTTCCATATTTCACTATCAACTAACATATAACTCAAGCGTTCATCAATGGCATATCTCAAAATCACCATCAATTTCTAAAATTAAAGCATGGGCTAGCTAGAGCACAAAGCAATGATCACAAAAATATAAAAATCATTAAAAACTGAGCTCAAATCATACCTCAATCAAGCTAAGCCCTAACCAAAAATATCAAAGCTTCAAACTCTCTTCTTTGGTTCTTATTTCGGTGGAAGATGGATGATAAAATGGCCATCTTTTTGTTTTATTTTAGCTATAATAACATTAATAATTGATTTCCAATTCTACCCTTAATGATTTAAACATTAAAACTTATAAGTTGGTTATAATTGTCCTTTAACCATCCACTAACTATATAGTGGCTTAATTGCTTCATAAGGCCACTTAATTTAAAAGCCATAACACATAGATACTTCAACAATCAGCACACAGCTTTTACATTTTATGCGATTAAGTCTTTTCTCACAATTCGACACACAATCGATAAAATTTCCACACAGAATTTTCACACAGGCTATATCACATATAATAAACACTAAAAATAATATTAAAATATTATTCTAACCTCGAACTTGTGGTTTCAAAACCACAATTCTGACTAGGGTCTAAACCGGACTGTTACAGTTACGACTTTTTTAAGGTTATAACCTTTCTAAAACATCTCTTAGTCCTCTTTCCATGGTGCTATGACCTTTTTGAGGTTATGGCCTTTCTAAAACGATACTTGGTGTTATGACCTTTCTAAAACGACACTTAGTTACCTTTTCGTGGAGTTTAGATGTGCCTCAAATTTAAGTGAAAAATATACAATACAAACTTTCTTCTTTCTTTTTTCTTCTCTTGAGTGATTTTTGGCATTATTCAATTTCAAAGGTATAATTATTCAATTCAAAATTTTAATGCAAAAATATAAAATACAAACTTTTAATTTCTGGAATTATTTAACCCTAAGGTGCAATTATTCCATTTAGGAGTGTAAGAAGAATTGCTCCATTGAAGAAAAACATATTATACTATATATTTGGAAAAATATTTCTTAATCATGATGTATTCTAGGATTTTTTTTTTTTTTTTGGTTATTTTGCACATGGTGTGACACCCCACACGCCAACCAGGTCGTCAGATTTGAATGTGTGACATCAAATTATGTTACTGGGGAAACTTAGATAATTCGATACCATTTTCCTTAGTGACATGACATTCGATCAAATAAATCGCACATAATTTCAACAACATCACATTAATATGTTCAATGAATGTCAATTAACCTTATTTAAAGTATATAGGGATTGTACAAGATTAAAATCGAAGTGAGGATTCAAATCCAAACTCATAAGTCCGAATTCTGCTGGAGGTTCTCGAGGCATGATGGATTTTATTTTGATTCAATGGTGAAATGTCTTGAGATATAAGGATACATGTCTCAAGACTTATGTCCTAATGTCTCGAGACATAACTCATTTGCTTCATGCCTCTAGCTTCAATGTTTGGATGCCTCAAAACAAAGGGGTTCTTGTTTCGAAACTTGTAACAGGGAAAATTTAATTTATTTTTGGTGTTTTACTATCTCGAGATATAGGCCACTATATCTCAAGACTTGGTTCCTTATGTCTCGAGACTTTCTTGATAAGTCTTTAGACCTATGCCAATAAGATGTACCAAATGGCGAAAATTATTATTAAGGTCTCGAGACATATTATTGAGGTCTCAAGACATATTCTTAATGTCTTGAGACACTAACAAAGAATGGCTTAAAATGAGCATTTAATGCATGCAAAAAACAACCAATTTCACACCTAACCTATGCCAACATATAACCAAATACATAAGCATCAATTTGACAAATTTAAACATAATTACACATACTTCCCAAACATGAAAATTGATGCGTCATAGCTTAGAAAAGTTAATAACATAAACTAGCACTTATAAACATGCATAATCATAAACTAATCAAGTATAGAAATTCATCATTTAATACCTTATAGGTCTTAACTACCAAAATATACCAGATATGATCAAAATAAGCATTAGACTTCAAAACCAACCTACGTACATGTCATGAAACCAAAAACATATATATACAAACATTAATGCACAAACTTGATCCAAGTTGAACTATTGAGTCTTAGATGCTTTACAACTTCCATCAACTATAAATCTATTTGAAACTTGTGCACGGAAATAAACATAATTGTACACTGAGTATTTAACACTTAGTGGTGCTAACATAATTTGAATTCAATAAATAAATACATGTAATCAAGAAACACACACACACACAAATACATATATACATAAGACATATACCAATTCACCATATCTTACTACTAACAACATTAACCATTAAATCCCATATTAATCCATTAATAAGGCACCCTCGGGGTATTCGATTTACACAATTGATATCTATAATATTAGTGCAACCTCAAGGAATTAGCATCTTGTTATACATAACATAATTCAATCTCAATAATTATATTATAAACATAATTGAATATCATTGATACATCATGTTTATTTTATTAGTTCAGCACTTATTAATTGACACAGATTTGAGGATGGATACATGGATCTATCCACCAACACACCAATATAGACACCAAAGTACTAATTGGGTATAAATGTATTGGTTCCACCAAACACATTAGAATACACTTATACCCTAAAGAAGTTGAGCTGGCAATATATTCTCGACCCTCAAGGAATTAGAGAACTATCGCAATATAACACACATAAAGTGCTTGGATCAAATATAACACACATTAAGCGTTAGATCTCCCACCTATCAAACAAATCCTGTGGAATGCCAACGATACCCATGACTCTATCAGACACCATTAATAGGGCATTTTTCTTTATCATTATGATCAAAACACATTTTAAAAAGAAAAACATCCCAATCCCACATTTTAATCATATAATTTAATAAAATTTATCGATAACCATATCATTAAAATCATATAAACCGCACTTAAATTGCTAATTCATAGTAACAATTGAAGTTGAATACAATCGTAGCACATACCATTTATAATTTTCACCACATATACTCAATCAAATTCCACCATTTTCCTTTAATATCTGATGCATACTTATCATCATATCAATTCATACCAGAGCATAATTCTCAGGATCACACATAGGGTTACTAATCATGCAAATCGATGTTCGTAAATTGAGCAGTGAATTAGCACAAAATATAAAAATGAAAAGCATATTTTACTGCAAGTGTGACAGGTCGTTGTAATATTTATGTGTTACAACAGAACAAGAATTATTTCGATCATCGAAACCAAGAGGTTGGGTGATATGGTGAATGGACAACGATTAAGCATTCATTTAGGAAGTTTAGTTGGATCATAGCTATGTAACAACCTATTTTTTAGTGGTATCAAAAACGGCGATTTCAAAACTCCATTTTCGAAGAGTGAGTCTGTAAATATTATTATTTAATATTTACAAGTCTAAATTAGAAATATATTGAGTTTTGGTATAGTAATTTTGGTGAATTGTTAGTTAATTATGGTACAAAGATTAAATTGAATAAGTGATAAAAATTAATTACTATAGATTTTCAATTAGTTAAAGGATCAATTGGGAAATTTAACTTAATTATGATGTTGGATGGTGGATGATGATGCTATCATTCACTTATATTTGGTTAACGATGATTAGTGATAAGTTAATTAAATTTTAATCTAAATTAATTAAGGTTAGTAATTATTAATCTAAGTATAATAGGAAATTAAAAGGAATATAAAAGCCATTTTTCTTCATCCTTCACTTTACCACCGATTCTAAGAAGGAAAAAATAGAGTTTAAACATCCAAGCTTCAGTTCTTTAATTTCTAGCATCCAAATTTAACCAAGTTGAGGATAACAGGGAAAAAGGCAAAATTGTCGGTTAGTCCTTACGAATCAACTTGTCTACTGATTTTGCCAAGTAAGTTCATATGGTCTAATTATGTTTAAGTACTTATGTATTTAATATTTTAAATATATGTAATAGCCTGTTTTCAGTGTAACATCTTAAATTTTTGGGCCTATGCGTTTAATGGGTGAATATGTTTAATATGTTAATTTAAGTAATAGGGGTCCAAATTGGGCTCAGAATTAGGCAAAGGCCTTGATTAAAATTTTCTGTTTGGACATTATAGGGTTTAAAAGGTAGTACCTATGTTTAAAATACCAAAGTGGGCTTGTGGCCCAATCTTAGGAGGTGACGCCACACAAGGGAGTAAGGGGCCCAAATTTAAGTTTCATGGAGCCCAATTCTTTTAATTTAAGTTAGCTAAATTTAGGGCATTAGGATTAGGTGGAGTGGATGGCAACAAGGCTAAAATTTAGGGGTTTAATGTTTAGAATATGTGGATAATAAGCAGATAAAGGCTATTATTTAGGAATTTATTTTATGTGGATAATAAGCAGATAAAGGCTAAAATTTAGTGATTTTAATGATTAAAATATGTGGATAATGTGCTAATAAAGGAGGGAGGAGTTAGAGATAATTAAGTCTCTTTTAGATGAGCTAGTAGATTAAGATAAAGGAGAAAAGATAGGATTTATCTGCAAGGTTAGGTAAGTGCCGAAATTTCTATAAATAGGGGGAATATCTCTTCAATTTCGACATTTGGGTTTTTCTCTCATTCTTTTCTCTTCTTCTCTGAGTAAAAGCCGAAAACTCCTAAAGTTCCATCTTCTTCTTCATTCTCTACAAAAGTCGAAATCTCTAAGCCTAATCCCTCATCTTCACTTTGATTCAAAAGCCGAAACTCTTTCCATTCTTTTTCTTCCTAGCCGAAATCTTCAAGTCACTTCCTTTTTTTCTTTTCTTCTTCTATTTTCTTGTCAGAAACTGAAACTCTTCACTCAAGTATTTTAAAAGCCAAAGACATATCAGCCTTCTCTTGTTCATACTTTTTCCGGGATTTTCCTAAAAGCCAAAATCCCTAGATCTCATCTCCTGTGATTGCCGAATTGCTTCTGTGGTGCCTACTTGTGCCGAAATCAAGGAACTTTAGTGGAGTCAATTGCATAGATCTCTAAGTTATAGATCGTAGCACTTTCAGAATCGTGTTACTTTCGAGATTTCAAGGTAAGAAGATCTATTAGTTTCAACGTGTAAATTCGGGATTTACTAACCCTTGGCCGAATATAGGAGGCCCTATTTTCACATCTTTCCGGCTTTTTGAGCAAAGTTGTAGATCGGTCTAGCAAGGGTATCAACATTAATCGTGTGTGTAACTCTCCACACCATCTAGATCTGTTTATTAAATATATGATTATAAGTTTTATATGTTACATTTAAATGCCAAATCCCAAGACAACGTTTGAAACCCAAAGAGGGTAAAGTAAATCACCAGGTTAGTGATCCCTGTCGTTCTAAATGAATGTTCTGATTAAATGATATGAGTATGCCGATTTTCTATAATTGCATGGGTTGGGTTTGATGAATTGAGGAAGTTATACATTGTAGCGGTTTTAACCGTGATCTGTTGTAGCGGTTCCTTACTGTAATCTGTTGTAGCGACTTTTGTCGTGATCTGTTGTAGTGGCTACGGCCATGATCTGATGATGAGCAGCACGACTACCATCAAGGCGTGTAGCGGTGTGGGTTGATTGTAGAAATCCCCAATGGTGTGAATGCCTAGTACGGGGGCGTGTAGCGGATGGAAACCTAGGATTTGGGTTGGGCTTTGCATATTATTTTTGTTATATATATTAATTATTCTGTTTTATGGGGCTAAAGCCCAAATCTAATGATGCATAAGGGTTGCACACTGAGTCTCGCGACTCACCCTTTTAATTTAACACTTTCAAGTGACACTCAGTGCATCGGACCGGGCTGGAGAGGAACGCGAGGTGGCCATGCAAAAGAGAGAAATTGGATTCAGCTAAAAGGCTTTAGTCTGTTATTTTATATTTTGCAGATTTTAAGTATGGTTGTAATAAGGCCACGGGCCACTAGACTATTATTTTTGATGGGTTATGTTGGGTTTTTAAGTTTTATGTTTTCAATTAAGTTAAGACATGTATGAAATTTCAGTTTTTATTTAAAAATCCATCAAGATAATTTATAACTTAATATTTTATACTTTAATGAATTCTTAAGCTTTCGGAATAAAGGTTTAAACCAAGTAATTATTTTCCAAAATGCGACATGTTTTGTGAACTCCCTTAAGTGACATACCAGATCCGGTCGTAGCGTTTGGGCCGGGTTTGGGGTGTTACAATCAGTGAAATCGGAACAGTGGTTTCGGGACCACAAATTCGAGGTCGGGAGAAAATTTATTTGAATACTATTTTATGGTCTAGAGTATGATAGAAATATCGCATGAAAATTTCGTTTAGAAATTTTACTGTTTACATGCCTAGCTTGATAAAAAGGACTAAATTGCATAAATAGTGAAAATTGAATTCTAGTTGTTAAAAGTATCAAATAGCTATGGAATTTAAAATTGGAGGTCCTTATATAGTAAATAGACCATTTAGAGGAGTTAGTGGATAAGTAGATTATTCATCATTGGAAATTAAAGAAAATATTAAGGTTAATTTTGGAAATTCAAGATTTAAAGTAATATTCAATAAAAGAAAAAAATCTACTTTCATCATCTTTCATCAAAAAACATGGAAACCTAGCCATGGAAGCTTGAGTTTTAGCAAGCTTATTTTTCTCATTTGGGTAAGAATTCTTGTCCCGTTTTTAATGATTATTATGTTTCCGAGATCGTAATAGTTTAATCTAGCTATCTCGGGATTAATTTATAAAATCGTTAAAGTATTAGGGTTTTTTCATGGATGAATATAGTTGAATTTTGAATTTTTATGATAGAAAATGAAAGGTTGTTGTTAGATAAACAACTTTTTAGGGAGAATTTTGATAAAATTATCAATTAGGGACTAAATTGAAAAGATGAAAAATTTATGGAAAAATTCAGAATTTTGTGAAACACATGAGTTGCTATTGATATGTATGAAAATAAGCTCAGCTTGAATAAGGATTAAATTGTATGAATTTCAATTTTCGAGCCTAGGGACTAAATTGTAATTAAAAGTATAGGGGCAAAATAGTAATTTTTTCAAAGATGTGTGTTGGATAAAATTGAATATGAATTATATTAAATCGAGTTAAATTCTTTCGTATATCTGGATAGACCTAATACGGAGTTAGATCGAGGCAAAGAAAAAGTATCGGACTAGTAGCCTTTGTATCTACGAAAACTTATCGAGGTAAGTTCATGTAACTAAATTGTATATTTATATGTTTTAAAATTGAATGTTGTTGTGTGTGATTTGTACAAATTGGCATGTGTAATTATGATCATATATCCGATAATTATGAGCCCCGTTTGAACCTTAGAAATTCGATGGATACAAATGACATGTCATTAGGGTTCCCGATATGGTTGTGATCCTGCATGTGTTGCGGACACACCACAGCTCTCTTGAGCTTCATGATACTTGGCTCTCATGAGCTTTCCGATATACAGCTCGTATGAGCTTCCCATTATATGGCTTGGAAAAACTTCCTGTTTAAATGCTTGTATAAGCATACAAGTACATGAATTGACAGATTACAGATTTGTACGCTACGTGTGTACTACCTGTGTATCCAACGATATTTTAAATGGTTCAATGGGAAAAGTTCTGATATGAAACAATATAAGTTCAAAATGAACAATTACGGGCATATACTTTAGTTACATGGAAATGATATTACATGATATATTGAAATATGAGATGGATGATACATGTATGTGAACCTTACCTAGTGATTATGTACATCCATGTTTATTGGTTATGGAAAGTGTTACATGGCTAACATGTTGAGGATATGTGTTTAGGCTTTTGGCCAAATTGGTTTGGTTATATTAGCATGCTTACCTTAAATGTGATTAAATGGTAAGTTAATTTCCTTGTTATAGGAACTTACTAAGCTCAAATGCTTACTCTGTGTTATTTTTCATGTTTTATAGTAATTCGGAAGCTTATTTTGGTTGGAAGCTGGTCAGAGCAACTTCACACTATCTATCAGCCTTTTCGATATAATTAGTAAATTAATTTTGGTTATAATGGAATGTATAGGTTAATTTGGCCAATGATGGCATATAAATGTTTTGTTGGAACTAGACATTTGAATGACTTGTGATGGATAAATTTTGATGTGTATGTAAGTGGCCTTATCATGTTTGATGTGTGTTTGAAATGGTTGAATGATGGAAATCTTATAGGTATATTGATGGTTGGGTTGAATAGGTATATTTAGTAAATTATGCATATATGTATTTGGTCATGTAGGTGAAATTAATTATTTGATTGATATGAATTATGTCGTCATTTAGAGAGCCTAAGGGCATATTGTTGGTATGTGATAGTATTACATGTTTAAGTAATGATTTTGGCTTGATTTGAATGCCTTGTTATGGCTTGTTGATGTCCAAAATGTTGATTTAGGTTGATCACAAATTGGGTGAGAAATATGGGTGAGACACGGGCATGTGTCTTAGCCGTGTGTGACACATGGCCAGGTGACACGGCCGTGTGTCCCCTGTATCTTTAATTTGCACAAAACAGAATGTTCACACGGCCTAGCACACGAGCATGTGGCTTGGCCGTGTAACCCAAGTCAAAGAGCTCACAAGTTTAGATATAGGCTGGGACACGGCCGTGTGCCCCTATTTTGAATGCTCACACGGCCTGAGACACGGACGTGCCTCTTGACCGTGTGAGCCACATGGCCTGGCCACACGTGTGTGTGTGTGTGTCCCTTGCACCTTTGAAAAATTTTGATGTTTTCTGAAAAATTCTTTGAGTACCTGATTTAGTCCCGACTTATTTTCGATGTGTATTTTGAGCCTCGAAGACTCGTATAAGGGACAACATAATTGATTTTGATTGGTTTCGACATGAATGTTATAGATATGAGATTTCTGAATATTTGGTCTGAAAACTCTGGTAATACTCAGTAACCTTGTTCCGATGACAGATATGGGTTAGGGGTGTTACAATATAAGTATGTTTTATTGAACTTTGATTTTTTTTTTTTGCAATTTAGTACAAAAAAAGGTGAGATTGGATTAAATTTAAAATGAATGAATATGAACTTGTACAATGGAAATTACCCTGATGAAAATTCCTAAATGTATCTTACACATGGTTACATGTTGATTTCTGATGACTTTGAGCTTCAACATTTGTTATGAACTCGAAGATACATATGACACATGTTTAGCTCGGATAAGCAACTTGATGTCATTTTATAGGTTTAGCCCAGACAGGCAACCTAACATGTATATGTATAGCTCTGGCCAAGCTCTCTGATGTGTCAATATAAAGGTTTAGCCTAGACAGGTAATGTAACACCCTAGTTTTGGTATATCTAAAGTTTTGGGCGTATAGCAGTAAACAGTCTGTCTGACATGGTGTTATCCACCTAAATAATCGTTTTGGTGCATACGAGTGGGCATATAGTAACCGCCACTTGAGTTAGTAAAAAATTGATTTCATGATATTTTGCTATATTAAGAAGACGTTTGTGGTAAGGGGTGGAAGGGAAATTTGGGATGAGTATTCGCCAAAGGTATAGTATGCCTAGTTTGTATGGAATATTGTACTAGTTAGACTTTAAGTAATATGGTTAGAAACCAATTGTATAGTTCTGCCTGATAAGTTTGATGAAAGAAACGTATTTATACTTTTCTTGGAAATTGTAGGTCAATAAGAAGGCAAGTTTTAATACGTATGACACTTATTAAATTCCAATAAGAAATATGAGTCATATTTATATGTGAGAATATGTTCTAAAAGGGGTTTTTTTTTTCTTCTTCTTCCTCTTCCTCTTTCTTAAGTGGTACATATGAAACCTTCATTAAATCTAAATGTATCCAACCTCGATGATTTAGAGGCTAAGGTTCTTTTATGATTAGTAGTTACTTCGCATCAGGGTAAGTATTTCAGCTCTGAATGTTAAGTAATGAATGAGTAAATCTGTATTTGGTAATTGAACAGAGAGATTATAAGTATAAGGTTTTTGCATGGGATCGTCAACGATTGAAATGATAAGTAATTTTTATGTACAAGAGTATTAATGGTGAAATTATGTTTCTAAGCAATGGTTGTTGATTCTTGCATGTATACTTCGCATCGTGTTGAATATCTGGATTTGGAGCTTTGAACTACAGTAGGTGAGATTTAGGTGAGTTCTATGCTGACTCCTGCATGTATACTGTTCAAATTGAGAGATAAATGTTGAAAATTTATTGAACTATGAATCTGAACTATGAAAAGTAAAGTATGTATATGGGTAGTGAATCTGATAATTTCAAGTATGGGATGATTGGTGTCTGAGTATTAAAACATTGATGTAACACCCCAAACCCGATCAATACGCCATGACCGAATCTTGGTATGTCACTGAAGAAAATACTTTGAAGAAAAACGAGTTAACGATTTAATTTTTGTGAAAATCCCTTTTACAATTCTATATTTAAAGAAAATACATGTTTAATAAGTTAACACTGAATATTTAATTTGAAATTACATAAAACTTTAAAATAAGTGAATAAATCGAAATTTGAAAACATTTATATCAGTTTAAGAAAACTCGAATTATTACTATGAAAGCCATTTGCATTTGAATGTAGAAACTTAATATTTGAAAATCATTTAAATTATCGAAAACACTCAAATTGTTAAAATTGGCAAATAATTTATGTTACCTGATGGTAACGCTTTTAAAATCATCGCGTTGCATTGTTTAGAAAACTTTGTGCTCAATTTATTATAATAATCAAGAAATTTATAACCCATATTTAAAACATGCTCAAAACATAAAAATAATCCAAACCATAATTTAGAGAGGCCTTATTACAAACCCACAAAATATAAAAACCAAATATAAATAAAGTAAAGTTCTCAAACCAAAGTTCACGTAGGACCAAAATTTATTGCATGGCCTCCTCGAGTTTATCCGGCTCCTCATCCGCGATCTCACGAATCACCTGAAATGATAAGGGAGAAGGTGAGTCACCAAGACTCAGTGTATATTCCCTCTCCCGGGTAAATGCCACATACTTACACAAATTATAACAAAGCACATACATGTATAATGCACCCAACCTAGCCATCCATAACTCCTTTTCTACCCCGTGTGGTACCAAACCACTGGTGTCCAAAGACACAATTGTGATACCAAATCACTGGTGACCAAAGTCACGAATAATTAAGTGCGGGGCCAACCCACATGTGATACCAAATCACTGGCGACGATCTCATATCTCAAAAGTGGGGCCAACCCACGATGGAATTAATCCACAGGGACAAGACGCTATGAGGTCCCAAACCTCTGGTGTCCGAAGACACGAATGTGATACCAAATCACTGGTGGTGCCAAACCACTGGTGACCAAAGTCACGAATCATCAAGTTGTGGGGCCAACCCACGTGTGATACCAAATCACTGGCAGACGATCCCATATCTCAAAAGTGGGGCCAACCCACGGTGGTGTAAAACCACAGGGACGAGTCGCTATGAGGTCCCAAACCTCTGGTGTCTGAAGACACGAATGTGATACCAAATCACTGGAGATACCAAATCTCTGGTGTCCGTCGACACGATACCAAATCACTGGAGATACCAAATCTCTGGTGTCCGTCGACACGATGTTAATCTTCCCCCTCCTCTCATATTGCCCATAACAATGCAATAGATAACCAAATCATGTCAACATACTTTGATATGAATCATATAATAAATAGATCATGATTTCAGTCCACGAAAAATAACATCATATATCGAAACGGACTTACCCGTATCCTCATTCATACCATCATGGTATCATCTCAAAAACTCATCATTTCAGCTTTGACAACATAAATAGTTATTTAACATACATATATACAAATATGAACCAAGTTATAAGTGTGTAAGATACACACCTTTCACCAACGCAAGAACTATCCCCCAAAAATCCGATCTATCGCACTAGATCACTTTGTCCTACAATCGGTCAATACTAAAAATTATTAACAAAGGCCATTCGGCCAAACCATAATACTTTAATCCTAAAACTTTAGTCTTTTCAAAAGAATGATGAATCAACAAAAATCCTTACCCTTCGACTTACCAACCTTTGATTGCTAGAAAAAGATAAGGCTTAAATCAATCGCTTCCAAAGTCCCAAAGAGCCTATCTTTCAAAACAGATTGTATATAAAAAAAAATCAAAGAAAAACTACCCTTGAATATTCGGCCAAAATAAGGACTAAAAGAGATGGGAAGTTTCGGCTATATAGTTATGAAAGGAGAAAAAATATGTGAATAAAAGTGAGAGAATATGTAAGTAGAAAAGAGAATAAAAATGAGGGGATGGGGATTCGATTTAATCAACAATGGAAGAAAGAAAAGAAAAGAGGATTTGGGGAAGAAAGAGGTTCGGCCAAATGAAAGAAAAGGGAATTGTGTTTGAGCACAAAACAAAGGAAGAAAAGAGAGAGGGTTGTGAGAGAGATTCGGCCAAGCACTACTTTGCCAATAGAAAGTGCACAAAAATGCACAAGTTAGATTGTAATTTCGGTTTCAAAAGGGCAAATGAAAGAAAGTAAAATGATGTGATTTGGTTCAACAAAAAGAGGCTAAAATCAAAACCAAAATTGCACTAAAATGCACAATAACATTCGGCCAAAGGAGAGAATTTTTGGAGAGGAAAGACAATTGCAAAAAGATGTTCAAATGACAAAAATTGGCCAATATTCCCCCCCAAAGCTACTTACAAAATTCGCCCACCCCTAGACACCCATGCCAGTCCACATTCATCCATTAAAGGCATAGAAATTGTTTCCAAAACATTTCCCACAAGCCAAGCCTTATGTCCCCCCATCTTACCATTACCTTAAGATAACCTTCCATAACTTCAAAATTCTTATCCCCAATATCAAGCTTTCCTTAATCATATATTCAACTTACCAAAAACAATAGTCCAACCTATCATAAATAAGTTTTACCATCCATCAATGCAAGGATTCAAAAATAAACCTTCAAAATGCTAAACATGCTACTCAAACCTCTAACCTCAAGCAACCTTTCAAGCTCCTTAACCATCTTGCCACTTACTCCTCTTATGCTATAAATGAACACTTAAATTAACTTAAGTGCTAAGCTCACTTAATCCACTTCATTAAATGAACCATACTAAAATTTATTCTAGCTTCCTAAATAAAATCAAACCTTCACTATCTCTGCCACATTAACCTCTGGAGCGAAAAATCCATTCTAACCGAAATGAAATGAGCTGACTTAGTCAGACAATCCACAATCACCCAAACTGAATCCTTCTTACTAGGCGTAAGAGGTAATCCACTGACAAAGTCCATAGTGATCCTTTCCCACTTCCATCGTGGAATCTTCACCACTGAAGTAACCTGCACGGCAAATCGATGTTCACCTGACTTGTCGACACGTTAGACATTTGCCCACAAACTCAGTTACCTCCCGCTTCAGACTTGGCCACCAAAACTGCTCTCTTAAATCCCGATACATCTTGCTACCTCCAGGATGCATAGCATATGGGCTGCTATGTGCATCCCGAAGAATCCTTTGTCTCAACTCAACATCCTTCCATATACAAGCTCTCCCTTTAAAACACAAAACTCCATCACTGGACAGACTATAATCCTCTAAACCTCCGTTCTGAACCCGCAACCTCCGATCAATCAAAACATCATCCTCCAACTGCTTCTCCTTGATCTGATCTAACCAGGTCGGCTTGACTTGCAATTCTGCCAAAAGACTCCCATCGTCATATAAGCTAATACGAGCAAACATCGATCTTAAATCCGATACAACCTTACGGCTCAACGCGTCTGTCACCACGTTAGCTTTGCCGGGATGATACTCGATCGAACAGTCATAGTCTTTCAACAACTCGATCCATCTACGCTGCCTCAAGTTCAAGTCTTTCTGAGTCAAAAGATACTTAAGACTCTTGTAATCCATGTAGACTATCGACTTCTCTCCGCATAAAATAGTGTCTCCAAATCTTCAAAGTGAAAACCACAAAGACTAATTCCAAGTCATGCGTCGGATAATTAGCCTCATGCGATCTCAATCGCCGAGATCGTAAGCCACTACCTTCCTTCTTGTTTCAAAGACACATCCTGCACCAAAGATGTGATGCATCACAATAAACCGTGAAATTCTTTGCTGCCTCGAGTTGAGTCAAAACTGGAGCTTGATCGAATCTTCTTCAACTTGTCGAAACTTTCTTGCTGCTTCTCGGTCCACACAAATGGAACTCTTTTCCTCAACAACTTGGTCATCGGTGCGACGATCAAAGAAAATCCTTCCACAAATCTTCGATAGTACCCCGCCAGACCTAGGAAACTCCGAATCTCAGCCACTGACTTAGGCGGCTTCCAATCCAACACCGCTTTGATCTTCCGAGGATCCACTCTAATACCCTCTGCTGATACAACGTGACCCAAGAAAGTCACCTCCCTAAGCCAAAATTCGCACTTACTAAATTTGGCATACAACTGCTTTTCCCTCAGAATCCGCAACACTACTCGCAAATGCGCATCATGCTCCTCCTTTGACTTCGAGTATATCAAAATATCATCTATAAAAACCACAACAAACTGATCCAAAAACTGCTGGAATACTCGATTCATCATATCCATGAATGCTGCCGGTGCGTTAGTCAACCCAAATGGCATCACCAGAAACTCGTAGTGCCCATACCGAGTGCGAAAAGCCGTATTATAGATATCAGCCTCTTTCACCTTTAACTGATGATATCCAGACCTTAAATCAATCTTGGAGAAAACCGCAGCCCCTTTAAGCTGATCAAACAAGTCATCTATCCTTGGTAAAGGATACTTATTTTTGATCGTCAACTTATTTAACTGGCGGTAGTCAATACACATCCGCATCGAACCATCCTTCTTCTTGACAAAAAGTACCGGCGCTCCCAAGGCGAAACACTTGGTCGAATGAAACCTCGATCCAACAACTCCACGAATCGAGCCTTCAATTCCATCAATTCCTTCAGTGCCATCCTATACGGAGCTATAGACACTGGCGCCATTCCGGGTAACAGATCTATACCGAATTCAACTTCACGATCCGGAGGTAGTCCCGGAAGTTTTTCAGGAAATACGTCCGCATATTCCCTTACAGTTTGGACATTCTCCACCGAAGATTTCTTAGCTTCCAAAGCACACATATGAACTACAAACGCCTCGCAACCCTTCCTGACCATCTTCACAGCTTTCAACGCAGATACCACGTTAGATAGATAATCTCTTCTATTACCTATCATAACCACCTCTTTACCTTCAACTGTCTTCAAAACCATGCGCTTAGCAGCGCAATCCAAACTCGCTTGGTACTTGACCAACCAATCCATTCCAAGAATTAGATCGAACTCCTCAAACGCGGCGGTTCCATCGGATCGACTACAAACACTACCCTTGGAGTTCTAAGGGTACATCCTATATACAAACTTATCTACTTCTGCAGAGTGACCTGAGGACTAAACTGCGGTCATCTTCCTAGAAGCGATCTCGAAAACTAAGCTCATAGTCTCGACTATGCTACTAGCAACATATGAATGTGTTAAACCCACATCTATCGAAGCAGTATATGGAACACCAAAGATTAAGAACGTACCGGTTATGACATCCGGTGCGTCACCCTCCTCTTGACGTCTCGCAAAGATACACCAAACCAGTGCCGCTTTGCCTCGATGTTGTTGCTTGCACCTCTCGCCCGATGCTCGCGACCTCGACGAGACCATTACCACGACCTCTCTCCGCGGTGGTGGTCCCTTCTTTCTGAAGAGAGCACGACCTTGACCTCGGCCGATTCCTAGCTTGCTTACGTGGACAGTCTCTCACACGATGATCTAGCGAGCCACACTCGAAACATCCTTTCCCTCCAGTCCAACATTCGCCCCAATGATACTTCCCACATCGGTTACACTGCGCTGGCCTCTAATTAGCAGTAATAGGCCTTCCAGATTAATTCGGCCCACTCTACTTAACCCTCTTCTGAGCATTGCCAGCTGACCCAGATGATCCATATCCTCTCTTATGCTTGTTCCGATCGTAGCTCTGCCTTGCAGATTCCTTGATTCCTTCGGCTATCTTAGCCTTTTCAACCAAAGCAGCAGACTCTCGCTCCTGATGTGGAGCAATCAGCAATCTTAGCTCATCTCTTAAACCATCCTCGAACCGAACACATCGCTCGTGCTCCGAAGCCACAATACCTCTAGCATATCGGCTCAATCTTAAAAATTCCGCTTCATATTCTGACACGGACTTACTGCCTTGGACCAAACTCAGAAATGCCTTACGCTGCACATCAATGTAATTAGATCCAACGTATTTCCGCTGATACGCTGCCTTGAAATAATCCCAAGTGAGATCCTCCGCAGCAGCACCATTCCGAACCGTGAGCCACCACTGATATGACTTATCCCGAAGAAGCGATACAATCCCTTTCAACTTGTCCTCAGCACTCAAATCCAAGTCATCCATGATTCGCTCCGTCGCCTCTAGCCAATATTCAGCCGAGCTGGGAGCTACACTCGAAACACCTCGAAATACTTCGACTCCATTGGATCGGAGTCGCTCGGGTACCGATTTTCGAGCTCTCGTGCCTCCACCCATACCAGCTACCCTCTCAAGGACTCGTAGCACCGCCTGAGACACTACGTCATCCCTCATTTGGTCTTGATGCTCCACTCCAACCGCTGGTGGTGGAACTGGTGGTACCTCATTCTCGGATCCTTGACCCGACCTCACTGGCTCAGACACAGCCATCCTACCCCTACCGCGTCCACGAGTAGTACGACCTCGACCACGAGTACTCATGTCTAACGTCTCTTCTTATCTAAGTTAGAAGTTTTATGCATTAGTCATTATTCCACTTTCTTTAAAGCACAGTTTTATGAAAAATTTTAATAAGGGTTGTTTCGCGAGTACACACAAAACCTATAGTTTTGGGTCTCTAAAGTAGTTCCTACTACTATACAATCATGCCAATATCATCAAAATCAACAGTTTGATGTACTTACCAGGGCGGATTGATACCGGAGACTCGGGGCCATGCTTTTCCAACCACAAAATTTTATACAATAACATTTTAAAACCATACTTTGAAATATTTTGGCCTCGGGCCCATAGCCGAGCTTTTGAACTTGGCTCTGATACCAATTTGTAACACCCCAAACCCGGTCAATACGCCATGACCGAATCTTGGTATGTCACTGAGGAAAATACTTTGAAGAAAAACGAGTTAACGATTTAATTTTTGTGAAAATCCCTTTTACAATTCTATATTTAAAGAAAATACATGTTTAATAAGTTAACACTGAATATTTAATTTGAAATTACATAAAACTTTAAAATAAGTGAATAAATCGAAATTTGAAAACATTTATATCAGTTTAAGAAAACTCGAATTATTACTATGAAAGCCATTTGCCTTTGAATGTAGAAACTTAATATTTGAAAATCATTTAAATTATCGAAAACACTCAAGTTGTTAAAATTGGCAAACAATTTATGTTACCCGATGGTAACGCTTTTAAAATCATCGCGTTGTATTGTTTAGAAAACTTTGTGCTCAATTTATTATAATAATCAAGAAATTTATAACCCATATTTAAAACATGCTCAAAACATAAAAATAATCCAAACCATAATTTAGAGAGGCCTTATTACAAACCCACAAAATATAAAAACCAAATATAAATAAAGTAAAGTTCTCAAACCAAAGTTCACGTAGGACCAAAATTTATTGCATGGCCTCCTCGAGTTTATCCGGCTCCTCATCCGCGATCTCACGAATCACCTAAAATGATAAGGGAGAAGGTGAGTCACCAAGACTCAGTGCATATTCCCTCTCCCGGGTAAATGCCACATACTTACACAAATTATAACAAAGCACATACATGTATAATGCACCCAACCTAGCCATCCATAACTCTTTTTCTACCCCGTGTGGTACCAAACCACTGGTGGTGCCAAACCACTAGTGTCCAAAGACACAATTGTGATACCAAATCACTGGTGACCAAAGTCACGAATAATTAAGTATGGGGCCAACCCACGTGTGATACCAAATCACTGGCGACGATCCCATATCTCAAAAGTGGGGCCAACCCACGGTGGAATTAATCCACAGGGACAAGACGCTATGAGGTCCCAAACCTCGGTGTCCAAAGACACGAATGTGATACCAAATCACCGGTGGTGCCAAACCACCGTGACCGGGTCACGAATCATCAAGTTGTGGGGCCAACCCACGTGTGATACTAAATCACTGGCAGACGATCCCATATCTCAAAAGTGGGGCCAACCCACGGTGGTGTAAAACCACAGGGACGAGTCGCTATGAGGTCCAAAACCTCTGGTGTCCGAAGACACAAATGTGATACCAAATCACTGGAGATACCAAATCTCTGGTGTCCGTCGACACGATATTAATCTTCCCCCTCCTCTCATATTGCCCATAACAATGCAATAGATAACCAAATCATGTCAACATACTTTGATATGAATCATATAATAAATAGATCATGATTTCAGTCCACGAATAATAACATCATATATCGAAACGGACTTACCCGTATCCTCATTCATACCATCATGGTATCATCTCAAAAACTCATCATTTCAGCTTTGACAACATAAATAGTTATTTAACATACATATATACAAATATGAACCAAGTTATAAGTGTATAAGATACACACCTTTCACCAACGTAAGAACTATCCCCCAAAAATCCGATCTATCGCACTAGATCACTTTGTCCTACAATCGGTCAATACTAAAAATTATTAACAAAGGCCATTCGGCCAAACCATAATACTTTAATCCTAAAACTTTAGTCTTTGCAAAAGAATGATGAATCAACAAAAATCCTTACCCTTTGACTTACCAACCTTTGATTGCTAGAAAGAGATAAGGCTTAAATCAATCGCTTCCAAAGTCCCAAAGAGCCTGTCTTTCAAAACTGATTGTATATAAAAAAAATATCAAAGAAAAACTACCCTTGAATATTCGGCCAAAATAAAGACTAAAAGAGATGGGAAGTTTCGGCTATATAGTTATGAAAGGAGAAAAAATATGTGAATAAAAGTGAGGGAATATGTAAGTAGAAAAGAGAATAAAAATGAGGGGATGGGGATTCGGTTTAATCAACAATGGAAGAAAGAAAAGAAAGGAGGATTTGGGGAAGAAAGAGGTTCGGCCAAATGAAAGAAAAGGGAATTGTGTTTGAGCACAAAACAAAGGAAGAAAAGAGAGAGGGTTGTGAGAGAGATTCGGCCAAGCACTACTTTGCCAATAGAAAGTGCACAAAAATGCACAAGTTAGATTGTAATTTCGATTTCAAAAGGGCAAATGAAAGAAAGTAAAATGATGTGATTTGGTTCAACAAAAAGAGGCTAAAATCAAAACCAAAATTGCACTAAAATGCACAATAACATTCGGCCAAATGAGAGAATTTTTGGAGAGGAAAGACAATTACAAAAAGATGTTCAAATGACAAAAATTGGCCAATATTCCCCCCCAAAGCTACTTACAAAATTCGGCCACCCCCCTAGACACCCATGCCGTCCACATTCATCCATTAAAGGCATAGAAATTGTTTCCAAAACATTTCCCACAAGCCAAGCCTTATGTCCCCCCATCTTACCATAACCATAAGATAACCTTCCATAACTTCAAAATTCTTATCCCCAATATCAAGCTTTCGTTAATCATATATTCAACTTACCAAAAACAATAGTCCAACCTATCATAAATAAGTTTGACCGTCCATCAATGCAAGGATTCAAAAATAAACCTTCAAAATGCTAAACATGCTACTCGAACCTCTAACCTCAAGCAACCTTTCAAGCTCCTTAACAATCTTGCCACTTACTCCTCTTATGCTATAAATGAACACTTAAATTAACTTAAGTTCTAAGCTCACTTAATCCACTTCATTAAATGAACCATACTAAAATTTATTCTAGCTTCTTGAATAAAATCAAACCTTCACAAGACTATGCTAACACACCAAATTCATACTCAAGCCAACACAAATGATACTCAAATTTGGGATATTACAATTGAAGTATGGTTGAGTATGTATATGTCTGAAACATATGCTATAAGATGTGAGTGTTTTAATTGGGCGTGTGTTAGTGAAGTAAAAGGTTGAATTTAGATTGTGTCAATGTATGAAGATTTTATCAAGAGATTCTGTGTCTGTTCACCTCGGTGGTGTCTGATGGAGTTTGTCGGGACTAAAAACACGAACTTTGAAGGAAAAGTCCATGGCCATGGCATCCTCTGAAAATGAACTAAGGAATGGTGATTACCCAATGGGGTTCTCTGTGTGTCCTAGGACGATGATGGGTAAACTTCACGTAATGTGAGTTTAGGCAAATCCATATCGTAAATAGGAAAACTAAGAATAGCTTTTGTGGCGAATTCTAAAAGAGTAGCCTTTGTGGCAAATTCTGAAAAGATTGCCCTAGGGATGTGTTCTATTTGATTTCTTGTACGGTGTATTCTGCTAAGTCTATGTTGTGTGAACTGTCGGGAATATCTGGTAAGCTATGAATCTAAATGTTTGTTTCTATGGTAAGATGTGAGTAAGTTCTAATGGTTCTATAATAAGTATAACCAAGATAAGGTATTGATATGCTCTAAAAAAAGAGTTGAAGAAAGTTTAAAGGGTTTTCCATGAAAAAGAGATGTGTATCTGTATGTCGAAAAGGGTGTCTATTATATTCATCTGTAAGTATGAAAAGTAAGGGGTATCACATCTTCTTCTAAATTTATTCTGAATCTAAGTCAATGCTCTTTTGAATTATGAGATTCTATTATAGCAAGATATGGAGTTCATCTAGATGTTATACGCAGTGAATTATTAGTATGGATATGTGAACAGAACTATATCAAGGTAGGTTTGAGTGTGAACCAATCGTATGAAACTCTACGTAAGTATCCGGCATGCATATGAATAGCCCAAGATAATGTCAATGAGCAGTCATTTGAAATAAGAGTATGGGTTAAGTTATGGACTATTGGAAGTAGTTTCTAGGGGTATGTTCTGTTAGGTAAGTATTATGGAATAAGAGATTCATAAATTTATTAGAAGGATTCCTCAGTTAACAAGATATGGAAGATTAAGAATGATAAGGGCATGATAACTGGCGTATAAAAGAATGATAACACAGTGATGGTATCAGCCGAAGTAAAGGGTGCAGAATATGGTTGGCTCATAGAAATTCATACAAGATTGCAAAGTATCCATAAAGGTATGGTTATATTAGTATTCACTAAGTACTCTTGTACTTACAAGGTTTGTTATTGCTTTTCAGGGTTGTTGTTGAAGAGGCTTCACCTGGAGGGGACAATGCCAGGAGTACGCAAAGATGGTGGCGAAGTGGGGCTATTATGCATACAGTGGATTTGTGGCGCAGTCTTAAATATGCCCTTCGAGTCTATCTTGAAACAATTTTCTATCTTGTAAAGATCTGTATCAAATCTGATATAATAAGTTATTTATCATATATTTTATTTTAAATTTTCATATGTTAACTTTTTCTTTGGAACTACAAATAATAGTTTTAAAACATAATAAAGAATTGTAAATTGTTTTTGTTAAATGTCTTATATCGTTTAGTAACACCCGAGATCTAGACCCAGTGAATCGGGTCGGGTTGAGGGCGTTACAGATACTAAGATAAGATATCAGTACCTTTAAGGAAGTATCGGTGCCTTAAGTCAAGTATCTATACCTTTTTATTTAAATTGATTCTTTTGAACATCGAAGCTTAAAATGGTATCAGTAGCTAGCAAGGGTATTGATACCTACTCTATAACTTTGAAAACTTTTTAAATTGGTCCTATTTCATGTTCGAATTAACAATTGAACTTTGTAAGTCCAAATGAGTATCGCAAAATTTTGATTAAGGTATAATGATTGTGCTTACAAGATGTTTGAATGTTTAAATGGTTTATTTACAGTGTTTCCGATGGTAGTTGCTCCGGCAAAGGATGTGGCATCCCGAAGCTTGGACCTAGTGATCGGGTTAGGTGAGGGGTGTTACAAGCTAAGTGGTATATTACAGCAATCAATAAAATGAAGTTGATTAAGCTAAATTGTACCTAAGAGGACTAAATTGCATAAAAACCAAAATTAAAAAAGTATTAATCTGATGAAATAAAGTGGGCGATTGATATCCATATTGCTAATTAACTCTCAGACTAGGGATCTAAATTGTTTAAACTACTAATTGGTCTATTTTTACCTCTTGGTCACCATTTTACCCAATTAAACAATTTAGTCCAATTTATCTAACTAGACTAAATTGGGAAAATCAAATTTGTTCACAATAGGATCTCCTCTCAATCTCACCTATCTAAATGTTCTCATAGAGTCGTCAATTCTAGGTTTTGAATTTTATTTGATTTAATCCATTTTTTTATGATTTAGTCCCTAACCCTAAAATTAATCATGCAACATTTCAATTAATTGACAACTTGAAGTTTAGTACCTACCCATCATCAAAACACAAATTCCAACCATTTTAATGCTCAAATGAATCATCAAATAATCACAAAAGTGGTGAGGGTTAAGAAATGCTTACCAAATCTTGAAGAGGCCCGTGATGGAAATGATGACAAGCAAGAATATTCCACAAATCTATTGCGCAATTTAATACTTTGAAACTTTTGGTAACTAAAACATTTATATTTATTGAATACTTGGAAGAAAAAAACTCAAAATAACATAATAGGTTCTTGTATCTTTTTGAACTAAAGAAGAAAAGTGCAACAAAATAAAGAAAATAGCAAAATAAAGTATAAGCTAGAAAAGAAAAACCTAGGAATCTAAATTATTAAAGGAATAAAAAGATTATGATAGAAGAATGGATGTCTTTTTTTTTCTCTAGCTTTTTGTAGCATAAAAAGGCTCTAAATAGGTTGATTTTCTAACCCTAATATTGACATAAATACCCTTAAAATTGTGACTGACTTGAGCTTGTTTGGACACAAAATTGGCCCTACAGTTTTTTTTCACCTATCAAACTTCGGTGTCACGACACCCATGATAGTTGGCATGAGGGGGCATGGGAGGCTCTCGGTGTCGCGACCAGAATGGCAAGCCACTGGTTTCAACAACTTCATCTCTTGGCTTGGAGTCACAACCTCGAGGGCTTTGAATGATGACTTCGAGGCTCAGCGTCGTGACACACTATGCTTAGTGGTGCGACCTCTACAATAGGCTACAATAGGCTACCTCATTGATGTTTGGCCTTAATTATCTGCTTACACAAGCTCAAATCAATAATTAGACTTCCAATGACATAATTTTGCCAATTTGGGTCTCAAAAGTAGTAAATTATAAGAAAAGCTAGCAATAAAACTAAAATCTAAGAATTAATAAAAAGCATTAAAAAGACTTGTAAACTACTTGAGAACAAGCTCATTAAGTACCTAAGAGAGCCTAATTTGACATATCAAATTACAACAGATTAGTTACATACATATCCAATTCACATAGACTTACATGTTAACTTACCATTCATGTTTTTTTAAGTAAAACCCACATCATTTTCAAGTCCTTAAACATGTAACATCACAATATCTCAAATATACGCATATGTATTCTCAATGTAACCAATAGACTCAAATTTATACGTATCTCGAATCATGTTTAACATCAATATTATTCGATTATATTAAACTACCTATTAAAGCATAAATTGAAGTCAAGATATGAGAGCACAAACCAAAAATGCTACTCGTTGACGACCTTCATTTTTCCTTAGTCTTTTGATGTCCCGACATCGTCTTTAGCTATGTGTGTTTGTACAACTATGAAACATCAGATACACAACCAAATATATATTCTATCAAGAATCAAACACGAAAAATGCATTTTCTAAATTTAATCCGCTAAAGCTTTAATATTCAATTTTCCCTTTAACTCTCAATTTTCGTGTTTAATTCTAATTCTGACTTCATAAATAAACTACAGAGACCTCAAACTATCAAAAAAACACAATTATTTTCAAAAGTTCTCAACACCTCTCTCTTTACTCTCCAACTTTCAACAATACCAACTAACCAAAGTCTTAACAAAAATCATTATCTAAATGTTGGGCTACCTAAACTTATTATGCTAAGCTTAAAATCTAACAAAGATTACAAGAAATCATCAGTAACCTTCAAACAGTCATCAATGTTTACTTAATAAAATCTAGACAATCTCATTCATTGCTTGGGTTGCCATTATCTATTATCATAAACCAATTATTTATCAAAAAATTTAAAATAAATTATTACTTACCTTTAAAATAAGCTCACGGTAGTTTAGAACTCAAGCATCCAAACATTTTTCTCTTTTCCCTCTTAATTAGTCGTGAGGTAGAAGATGAGAATGGCTCATTTTCACTCGTCTTTTATTATTATAAATAACATTAATTAACTAAATATTAAAAATCAATGGCTAATACCACAAAACTTGTTAAGAGAGGATTAATTTCATCCACTTACAGGAATTGGAAAATGGGTTATTTACACCAAAGGTCTTGGTCAAATAATTTACCAAGGGATCCTTAATTTCTAATCAACTCTCTCAATATTACTCCTTTATACATTAGTCCCTGTACCTATTTAATTAATTTCGCATAGTAATTTAATTTTATAATTTTCGATTAACTCAATTTAAAAAAATTCAGCCTCAAAGCCGAATTGAGACCGAATTTGCCAACAGTATTGAAATTTGGATCATTACACACGGTAGGAAAATAACTATTCTTAAAAAACGTGTGTAGAGATGTCTTGCCTTTCAATTTTTTTGGATCTAAAAATTTCTATACAATAATTAAGAATAGTAATTTGAAAAGACTTATTTATTTATAAACTATTATTAAACATATTAATATATGATGTGGTGCCATTATCAATAAACCGTATTTATAATTTTTTTTCATTTATATAATTTGATTTATTTTAAGAAGCGGTTAAATTTATATGGTAATAACAAATTTAAAAAAAAAAAGAAATTATTTCTTTAAATAAGGGTAATTGCTATAAATTCTACTTTGACTAGATAACATTATCTATCTCACATTTATCCTATAAATAAATATTAATTTTCACACTTGTTCATTTGAAGAAATTTATTAGCAATAGCTTACGGTTTAAGTTTAAAGTTATTTATATAACAATATATATCATATGAAGGAGAGAAATAATAATCTTTTTTTTAAAAAAAAAAAAAAAGAGATACTGATTTAGAAATAGTTCAGAACTTTACTCACTTGGTGTTGATTCTAATACAGACGTTGGCCTCTTGGCCATGGCAACCATAACTAAAAGCTTGTTTGTTTGTTTCAAAATCGCAAGTTTTTAAGGGTTTGTTTCTCTAATATAATACTAAGAAGGTATAATAATTTATTTGGTCTTTTAATTTTATAAAAAATATTATTTTAATTTTTATTTATTTTTTAATTCTTTTAGCCCTTATATTTGTGTTTTCTTTGTCAGATCACTCAAAAATGAATGAAAATTAACTTCATTGACATGACATACATGTGGATTGCCATATGGATGACATACCATCACTTAATTAATTTTTAAAATTTTTAAAAATTAAAAAGAAAATTATAAAAAAATATTTTTAAAATTTTAAAATCATTAAAATTATTAAAAAAGTATAAAAAATATTTTTTTAATATTTTTAAAAATTAAGTAAATGTTAATATGTCATAAAGGTGGTAATTCACGTGTATGCGTCAATAAAGTTAACAAATGTTAATTTTTCTATCCATTTTTAAGAGATTTGACAAAAAAAATGCGAAAAATTAACTCAACGGTTAAAATAACTTTTTGTAAAGTTGAAGGGATAAAAAATTATTATGGCTAAAAGAAAATTTTGTTTGAAATGAAACGAGGTAATGCAATGCACTAAAATTTGTTAATACAATGTACTAAAATATTTTGTCTATAAATATTTTATATATGCATTAAATTATATTATGTAAATATTTTATATATAAATATGAATTAATTAAATAAATCTTTTAATTTAAATACAATAAACTTGTACATCTATATATGATTAAGGATACATTGATTGTTTTATTATTAGATTCAAAATTTGACATATTTTTATCGTAACCAATTAATTTATTATTAGATTCAAAAGTTGATAAATCTTTATCATAACTAACTTATTGTTAGATTCCAAATTTGAAAGACTTTTATCATTATTAGGGTTATAAATGATTTATAATTTAAATACGTCTGTGTATCACATGAATAAAAAAAAACTAGTTTTAGGTAGTATTTGAAAGTCACTTAGTAATTAAATTTGTGTGTAATTTCACATGAGCGACATGTTTATATAACCATAGTAATTGATGTGTCACACTGAATTTAGTGTAATTGAAGCACCCAAGTTACACTTATCAATTTTTAGGGATGGGTGAGAATTAGAGTAATTATGCATGTAGTTATGCTTAAATCCCATTTTAAAAATTTATTTCTATACAAGTTATAAAAGTTGTATTATAAGCATGAACATGTATAAGTATTTTGGATGATTATTGCCAAAAAAAAATTATATAATAGATCCTAAAAAATTATATTATAAAAATAATTTGTGTATTTTATAAAATTATAACAAAAAAATATATTATTTAAATTCTAAAAAATATAAAATTATGGCAAAAAAGTTTATTATAAAAAATAGTTTGCATATTATAAAAATATTATAAAATATTTATTTATAAAAAAATATGGTAAAAAATATAGACAGAACTTATTTATGTGTCCATACTATATATTATAAAAATAATATGCTTAATTCATAAAAAATATTATAGTTTTTTTATCATAATTTGTTTATAAAAATAACTTTTATGACAAAAAATTATCTTATTTATAAGAAGTGTTATGAAAGTTATTGAATAATTTAATTGTTTTTTTGTAAAGGTTATTTATTATAAAATTTATATTATTTTTTTATTTAATTTACATATAATAATAATGGATATAACTTGACATAAGCTTTTCTCTAAATTAAGTTTAGGGTAAACTACAAAAGTGACCACTTTTGTTTGCCTTAGATTACATTTTAGTCACTTATGTTTGAAATGTTACATTTTAGTCACTTACGTTATCGTTTTGTTACAAAGTGGTCACTCTACCGTTAAACACTGTTACCTCCCTAACGACAATCCTACATGGCAGTCCAAATGAGTTTTAAATGCCAACTTGGATGTCTATTTTCTAGGATGAAAATAAGTTTTTAATTAAATTAATTTAATTTGGACTACCACATAAAGCATCCAAGTTGGCATTTAAAACCCATTTGGACTGCCACGTAGGATCGTTGTTAGGGAAGTAACGGAGCTTAACGGTAGAGTGACCACTTCGTAACAAAACAATAACATAAGTGACTAAAACGTAACATTTCAAACATAAGTGACTAAAATGTAATTTGAGGCAAACAAAAGTAACTATTTTTGTAGTTTACCCTTAAGTTTATATAAGTTTTTATAATTAAAAGTATAGAATATTTGAATTATGAATCCAAATATTATAAGGTCAATGCCAAATATGTAAATATAAAAAGTTTTCTTACACCATATTATGTGGTAAGATACCATTTAAAAGAGTGGTACAAGACACAAACACAATAGACAGCTTACAAACTCTTTAATTTGAGACTTTAAGGTTTCAAAATGTATTTGGTCATAACTTGAATCATAGGTGAAATTGAGATGATCCATACTTCAAACAGTACATTAAAGAAGGAGATATTGGTAAGCTTGATGCATGTTCAAATTCAGATGATAATAGACTTGATCAATGACCAAGAGACGATGATAAGAGCATATATTAAATATTAAAAAGAAAACAATTTAACAAATATGCATTAGAACAATTAGATAAAATAGCATATGATATTTATTTTTCTTTTAATTTTTTATTAATAATCATATTATCAACTATTTTTTAAAAATTAACACAATACATGTGATTAGTTGATTGTTATTTTTTTAGAAATTATTTTTTATCATACTAATAATTTTTATAATTATTAATATTTTTAAAATATAATTTATGTAATTATTTTATATTGTAATTGAAGAATTTTTGAGATCTGAAATCTCAACTTTGTGGTACTCTTATTGTAAGCGCAGGAGGTTGGCCTCTCCACTTTGGGTCGTTTCTTTAGTCCCGCTTGCCAACCACTCTCCATGTGGCCGAACCTTAATGGTATCTGACGTGGTACATTACCAAACATTTCTTCTACTAAAAAGTAAATAAACAAAATAAAAAACCAATTTGTGATTGGCTTGTAGCTTTATAGGTACCCTACACTCCACCGTACCTAATAGTCTCCGATACTGCCATTTTTATATATAACGGCGGTAAACGTCGAAACCAACGCTCCCGCTCCGGCCCTAGAAAGCAAAAAATAAAACAAAAACAAATCGTTAACCGTTGATGGGAACCACCGTCAGTTGATGAGTATTAAGTAGCAGAAGCGGCGGTTTCACGCTACGTTTTTCTGATTTCGATCTCCGAAAGCGAATTTTTCTTTTTTGTAAATAAATAAAATAAAAACGCTTTTTGATCACGACACGCCTCAGCTAACAAAAGATTAAAACAATATTAGTCACTTTTATTTATTTTTAAATTTTTATTCTAGAAACAATAGTGTGAGAATTTTTTTTTCCTTTTCCGTTTGGGGGAAGAGAGAGAGAGAGACAAAAGCCCGCCTCGCAACCTAAAGTGATAGCTTTTTTCTTATTTCTTAGCTCTCGCTTTGATTATTATATTTATTCATTTATTTATATATAAGGAAATAGGGAGAGAAATCGAAAATTCAACCATTCGTTTTCATGTGAATTTCAATCTGCTTCTATTCTGTGTGGAATGAATGCGTTTTTTTAATTCTTTTCAAGGTATATCTGGATACGTTTCCTATGTATTGATGCATTAATAATGTCATTGAAGGTTTTTAATTTTTTTATCTTTTAATTGTGTTTGGTTGATCTTCATTTTGGATCTAACGCGATTTTCATTTCGTTTTTTGTAAAATCTTCTGTTGACTGATGCTATATTTTTTGTGCTTATGCCGATCCTATCTTTTCTTTTGTCCATTTCTGATAAATTCGTATTTGTTTTCTACAGCAACGAGCTGTAATAGAGAATCGCACAGATCTGGAAGATTTGGTAATATATAAAAGTGACAGCATCTCATTATTTCTGAGATTTTCTGTGTCCGTTTGGCTGCAGAGTGAAGTCTGATCACGATTTCGGATACAAAGTACAATGCCTGGTAAATGTTGCCTACTTTTACTGAATTTTGATCGAAGTCGAGATTAAAATTGTGTTTCGCAGATTTTTCTTTTTGGATCTGATTTTCAAATATCAGGGGAGTTAATAGCATTTCAAGAAAATGAGAGGTTCAGAAAGGAAGGGAATTTGGATTTTGAGACGTCTGAGGACGAGAAAAGAAGAACGACGCGAGGGAGATCTCTGAAGAAGAAAGCGATGACTGCTTCAACAAAGCTAACACATGGTATAAGGAAGCGTGGCAAACGCGTGGCTGATTGCAAATTTGCGGCAATTTCTATCGAGGATGTAAGGGATGCGGAGGAGGAAAAGGCAGTCCAAGCTTTTCGCGAGGCATTACTTGCAAAAGATCAGCTTCCCTCACGTCATGATGATTACCACACTTTGTTAAGGTAATTTAGCCAACCGGTTGACTTATATTGCATGTTTTTGGACAAAGTTATGCTATTTATTTGCGTGGGGGCTAGCTAATATTAAACTATAAGACAATGAAACCATTCCATGGGCAAAAATCTGTTCTGTTTTAGCTTTACATAAATATCAAGCTTTGAATTGTATACAGTTGAGTATTTTACTTAGGAAGAATTACCTCATGCTTGTTACTGAAATGAAGATCTACTGTTTGTTTTTATAATTTTCAAAATTTGCTCGTCTTTTCTTAGAAATGTGTAAATAATCTCTAATCTAGAGGATAATTTTTGGATTCTTTATTTTAGAGTGACGTGTAGTGATGTGTAGGTTTCCAGAAAATAAATTCATTGGAATCTTAGAAGAGTAATATAAGAAATGTTTCTTGATTCTTAAGACAAGTCTATCTCTAAAGTGAACTATTTAAAAAAATTCTACTGTCTAACTCAAATGTTTGCATGGTGTACTAGATCAAATCATCTATGGTTTAGTTATTTCATGAACTGTAACTGCCTCCTTAACTGAGTTTTGGGCATTATACTAGCTTTCGCTTTTCATCATCGTATCTTTAGCCTCAAGAATTGGACAAGTATATCTCTAGGGTGAAATATTTAAAAAATTCTAATGCGTAACTCAAATGTTTGAACTGTAGCCTCTTATTCTAACGAAACAAGATTTTGACTTGAAATTTTGTGCATCTCGAAAAACATAATGCAAATGCCTCTGCTGGAACTGTACTGAGGCACGAGATACAGAGTTTGCTTTTGCCTAGAAGTGATTGAGCAGTGGACATCCCTACTTAATCTTTGATTTTACTCTGGGTTACACTTTCAGAACAATTAGACATGCAAGTAGAAGCTGAGCTTTATATTAAGTTGTATTTTTGAAAAACTTATGCCACCTTATTCAAATAAAAATAATATTTGTCCCCCAAAAAACCCAATTGGGGTTCTTTTCCCTTACCTCCGGCAAAAGAAAAATGAATCCTTCCATTCAACTATATTCTTTCATTTTAAAAGAAGCTGCAATGTCATTGCAGATTTCTGAAAGCAAGGAAATTTGACCTCGATAAAACTGTCCAGATGTGGGAAGATATGCTGAACTGGAGGAAAGAGAATGGAGTAGATACTATTTTACAGGTAAAATCTGCTCCTCTTACTAGCTATAAACTTAGCTTAGTCAGATATCTCCATACTACTCATGATAAAATGGTGTAGATAAGCAGCTGTTGTTTCTATTGTGGTTTAATGGAAGATGTGTTTTGCTGTCATTCTTTTCCTTTTGGAATGGTTTTAGTTTTCATAGTTTTAACAGATGCTTTGATGCTTACACAGGATTTTGTGTATGATGAATATGAAGAAGTTCAGCGCTGTTACCCTCATGGTTACCACGGTGTAGACAAACAGGGTCGCCCAGTTTATATTGAAAGACTTGGTAAAATTGACCCTACCAAGCTGATGAAGGTTACTACAGTGGACAGATTTTTGAAATATCATGTGCAGGGCTTTGAGAAGGCTTTCATGGAGAAGTTTCCTGCTTGTTCTATTGCTGCCAAGAGGCATATAGACTCTACAACCACAATATTAGATGTGCAGGGGTTGGTCAGTGCTCATATATTACAGAATATATGCAATTCATGCAATATAATTTTTCTCAGTATTATCTTCTTTATGCAGAACTGGATGAGTTTTGGCAAGGTTGCACATGATCTTGTAATGCGAATGCAGAAAATTGATGGAGACAACTATCCCGAGGTGGCTTCATTGTTTCATTAAGCTGAGTGAATATATGTTATCTGAATTATTCATGCATAATGTCCTTAACTGTTGCTAATTTTGGCATTCACTCTACAGACTTTACATCAAATGTACATAGTTAATGCTGGAAATGGATTCAAACTACTATGGAACACAGCAAAAAGCTTTCTTGATCCAAGGACTACAGCAAAGATTCATGTACAAGAATTTTGGAACATGTGATCATGAAGAATATTATATATATACATATATGCTTTCTTTGACTTTTGAGGGTTGGTTTCAACTAATCAACAAGTATTCTTTAATCATACAGGTTCTTGGGAACAAATTTCATAATAAATTATTGGAGAGTATTGATCCAAGGTTGTGATTGCTTCTGTATTGTTACTGAAATGTCTTACTATCTGTTTGTTTTTGAGCATTTTTTACTAAACTTGTTTGTGGAAAATCTCCCAAGCAGCCAATTGCCGGAGTTTCTTGGTGGAACATGCTCATGCCTCAATGATGGCGGGTGTCTTAGATCTAACAAAGGACCCTGGAATAACTCAGAAATAATGAAGGTGGGATCCTTGTCTGTTTGCAAAAGCAAAATGAATTTATAATTTTAGCCTTTAACAGCACTCCTCTCTGTTCACACATTGATGTCTGACAAAAGCCCTAATTATTATTTTATGCCCAGAACTAAAAGTCATCGCATGTATTTTATTTGCAGTTGGTGCACTCAGGAGATGCCTTGTACTTGAGGAAAACAGAAAGTTCTTCTGATAATGACAATTTGGAGGCCAAACTTTTATCTACTAAGGTTTCTCCAACTTCCTTTTTTATTGGTCGAGCTCCCTTGTCTACTGGCAATTTATCGTTATTTAGCTGTGCGTCTAGTTCCATTTTAATTGGTTCTTTGACAGGTTGCAAGTAGTGAAATATCTTATGCTTCCGATGTGAGACCACATACATCAGATTTCATGCAGTTAGTGTCACTTTCTGACAAAGTAAGTTTTTAAATGTAATTGGCTCTGCTTCACCACCATTCCAGCTTCTCTTTTAACCTGGGTTATGAATTTATTCATCCTACGATTTTAGTCATTAGACTTTGTAATTGTTTCTCTTGTGGTACAATGAATAGTAACATTATTTAATCAATATTAATCCTTGTGTTAGGGACAGATGAGTGCTCTTAAATCAATGCATGACATTATTGAACCAGAAAGTGCTGCAATAACTGAAGAAGCTAATTCAACAAGTGAGTGATCACTCAGTGATACTTAATGAACATCATATTTGTGTTTATACTCACTTTAAATAAGATCAGTCTATTCATTATTAGTGCATGTTGTGGTAGTTGGTAGTTCTGTGTTGTTCTCTGGCCATGCTAGGCTTGAACGTATATGCCCAATCAAATTTTGAAGTGGGATTCTTACTCTTCTAGCAGATGTAGTTGGTCCTACATCATGGTAAATAACTATCCTATAGTCCAATAAGGGCAGCATTAAAGCAAAACTAGTAGCCCTTGTGTTTACTGCCATCTCTAGGACAGACTATGCTCAATCAGCCATGCTTGATTAAGATATGGAAGCCTGTTGTTATCTGTCCGATTTTATTGCCATTCTGGGTTTGAACCATTCGCAATCAAAACTTCAAGTTTTGACTCTTAGACTCTTTTAAGAAGCTGACTAGTCATTAACTCATTGCAAATGAACTTTATCTTCTTTTTCTTAGCACTAGAACTTCCTATTGGCTACGCTAATTTTTCTCTCATAATTAAGCTTTTACATTATTTGGTGCTGTTGGCAGATGATGTTACTAGCATTGTTACTCCAAGAAATCCAAGAAAGAAGTTCGTTAACCAAGTAATAGATTTTGTGGTTTACTTCTTACTCAAATTGTTGGCATGTATATTTTTCTTTGCCCCTGGACTGGGAAGATTTTCTGAAGCACAAGATTCAAATCCACAAGTAGGAAACCTGTCTAATCACGGGATGGCAGGTTCAGGGTCTCTAGAAAATGGTACCTTGACAGAAGCAAAAGAGGAGTCACTCCATCCATGTTGGCAGAGGCTACAAAATTTAGAAAGCTTGGTAACTGACCTTTGTAACAAACCCACAAACATTCCTCCTGAAAAAGAAGACATGCTTCTTGAATCATTAAGTCGTATTAAATCTATTGAACAGGATTTACAGAGAACAAAGAAAGTAAGACTTCTTTCTACAATTAGTGTTTATTGCAACCAGTTTTTGTATCGTTGTATGTTCTGGTCAGTAAACCGGTTTTAATTTGTGCAGGCATTGCTTGCAACTGCATCAAAGCAAGTGGAACTCGCTGAGTCATTGGAACATTTAAAAGAGACCAGCTTAGCTGTAAGTTCCTATCTTTTCAGAGAAGAGAATACAAAACTGGCATTGTTTCATTAGGGAAATAAGAATGGATTTGAACTGTTAATTGCAGGAAACTAAATTGGTGACACTAATCTGTTCTGGTTGCTTGCCTAAGTGCTGCCAGTCCATTATGGCAAGGTGTAAAACCTACCTAATGGACCTATGGACCCACATATAATAATAAATTGGTTGGGAAATAAAGTTTCACCAAACTATCTCAGATTGTGATCAATCTATGTGATATTAATAGGTTTGGCATATGCCTTAACAATTGAACTTCTTGATTTATCCATTTGTTATATCTGAAAGAATGTGGGATATAAGCATAGAAAAATATCCTCCTGCTTTGGTATAGAAAAACTAAGTCTGCTTATTGAACTCCCCTAACAAAACTCCTCTAGGTTCATGATTTTTTATTCAGAGTTTCCAGGAATTTAAGGTGCATTTCTGGTTGTATAACCATTATGTCTAGAATATGTATTCGCATTCATGGTTAATAGGGTGGTTCAAATGTTTTGTATATTACTGAAAAATGTGGAATTTATCCTGAAATTTAGTGCTTTTGGATATGTTCGAATAAGGTGCATTTGCTGATGGTATCGGGTATGGCATTAGCAGGGGACATACTCATGTTGGCGAAGAAACTACAAACCTTTGAACCCGGGAAGATGAATTCGGTTGTTTGATGGATTGTGGTGAGGCGTCCAATTATTCAATTTCTGTTGTCACATCAACAATATGCTATAATGGCAAGATATGCAAATGTCTGGCGTGATTTGAGGAGCAGCAGCAGGTTGTCAAACTCTTTTACATTACTAGTCTCAGGTCAATTTTAATCTGAATAATTATATCTCATTCATGTCTGTTTTTGGTTTTCTTATGGGATTGGCAGTCAAGGTGAGGTGACGGAGTTTTCAGGTGAATATGAAAATAAATTCTTTCTGACAGCCACATAGTAGCAGCTGTGGCCAGTTGTGCATATGGATTTGAAGTTTCTGTACATAGTATGATTTTCCCCCACAGTTCTTTTTCCCTTTGTTTTCTCAGGCTGTTATAAAAGAACAACAATGTTTGAGCACAGATACATTCATAACAGGAGATGTATACAGAGAGGAGGTTATCATAATTGAAGAACTTCACATGCTAATGTTGATTTAACCTTTTTTTTTTCTTGGATTTGGATAAGAAAAGAGATTATTATTATTATTATTATTATTATTATTATTATTATTATTTTGGCACAAAGATAAAAATAACACCCGATCAATAGGTCTTTAGGGTTGAATAAGAAAAGAGATTATGGCATTAGTTTTAAAATTATCTTCAAAAATAATTGTACAAATAAATTAACTCTAGTTTCAATCAACTTCATTACTTTTTATTAAACAAAATGAAAAAGAAAATAGAAGCTAAGCTCTTAAAATGTTAGAAAGGATTGAGTCAATGAATAGAGACATGTATTTAGGCGTGCAAATTGGGTCTCCCACTGTAATCGAAACAAGCTCTCTAATCTAAAGGCTCATTTTAATTAGGTTGGCCTAGGACCAGATTTGCTGTTCCAAATCCATAAAATAAAAATAAAAATAAAATAATTGAAGAAGCCACACAAAAAGTCACCCACAACACACCCCTTAAACCCATACAACAATCGAAATTGGGAGACCTTATAACAGTATATGTCATATCCATGTTCAGCAGCCAAAAAAACCCAATTCTGTGCTTAAAGCACACACAGCGATTTAAAAAAAATTCAATTAATTAAATTGGGCTTGTTTAACTTAATTGGATTAGTTTGATCCGTAAAACGTTTATATACTTAAAATTTGATAACCCAATAAAACACTCCAGCAATTTAGATTTATTAGGGTAAATATTGTAATACTAAATATAAGATTATATAGTGCTTAAATTCTTTAGGACTCATCTTGTAGATAGACTATAATATCATATACTAATGTAATTCAAATTGTACAATTGGATTCGGGGTAGCTCAATTATAAATAGAGGTCTTCACCCTCATTTGTATTCACTCGGAGTTGTAATCACTCAATCTTAGTGTTAATTGAGAGCATTTATCCAACATTTGGTATGCATACTTTCTTGTGCCTTTTTCTTTTCGTGTGTTGCTTGTTTCACTTGCTTGCTTTTGTGAAGCATTGGTGCCTTAGAGAATTTCTTTAAGATTTTCACTTTTCGAGAGTTAAGGCTGAGTTAGCCAAATTTGAAGCAAAGTTTCTACCTAAACTGTGCAGTTTTCTAGACTAAAGTTCTAGCCTTGTGCCAGTTGTTATTAGACCAAGGCTTGTTAAGTTGTTGAGTTTGAGATGGTGAGAGAAGCAAAGGATCAGAATGTCCCACTAGAGACCCGTGGGAGAGCTAGGAAGGCGAGTAGATCAAGAGATATGCTATCAGCATTAGAAGGCTGGGTTGTCAAACTTGAGGATTTTATGGGTGATGTGAAGGAAAGCCTCAAGGTAGTTGAGGGTCACATTGTAGAGTTGGACTTAGGGAGAGATGAGCTCAAGGAACATGTGTTGGATGCTCTCAATGCCAATGTAGAGGAGATGCAAGTGGCTCTATTCCACTGAGGATAAACTAACTAAAAGGGATAATGCTCTCAAAGTCATGGTGACGACTTTGAAGGAGGAAATTGAAGAGCTTAAGGGAGAGTTCGTTGTTTGTAGAGCTGTCATGTAACGACTTGAATTCCAATGGTGTTGGAAAATGTGGTTTTGGAACCTCATTTCCATAAATCAAGTCTGTAAATATAAAATAAAAATATTTACGGAGTTAATATGAAAATATAATAAAGATCAATAAGTAATTTAGTCGAAAAAGTAGTTAATTAAATCTTAAACACTAAATTGTAAAAGTTGAATTGCTATTGAGTTTTAATTAAGAAATGACTTGGGGACCTAGATAGCAATTATTCAAAGGACTAAAATGATTTTCTAACCATTATTTAACATGGCTTACTGGATAATGATGATTTCCATTAAGTTAATATTATAATTATATATAATTGTCTTAATTAAGTTAATTAGATATGATTAGTTAATTAATTAAACCTTAAGTAAGGTATACATTGCCAAGTTAGTGGATGAAAGATGAAACTTCATCTTCTCCACCGTCCACCATTTGAAACAAAAGAAGAATAACTCCATTTTTACAAATTACATCCCACCATCAATTTATTTAAGGTAACTATTTTTTTTCATGTAATTTTTATAGATTTTATAATCATGGAAGCTTGATTTAGCTAGCCCATGTATCAATTTTTTTCAATTGTTAAATTTTTAGCAAGTTGTCTATAACAACTCGTTTTTAGTGAAATCGGAACAGTGATTTTGGGACCACAAATCCGATGAGTAAATTATTGTTTTATTATTATTATTTTAATGTCTACAGTATGTTAGTAGGGTCGTATAAAAACTTTGTTAAGAAATTTTGACGTTTGCATGCTTAATTAAGTGAAAAGGACTAAATCGTAAAAGGTGCAAAAGTGGAATTCTAGTAGTTAAAGGTATTAATTAGCTGTGAATTTTAAATGTAAGGGGATTTATATGGTAATTAGACCATTATTATTATTAATGGACAAAGATGGACACATTATTAAGTGATTTAAAGGTTAATAAGCAAGGTTAATTTAGTAATTTAATAGTTATGTTAAGTAAAATAACATAAACTAAAACTATCATCTTCTTTAGTTGTTTTTGCCACCGAAAATAAGAAAGAAAACTCCATTGAAGGAGCTTGTACATTCGACTAGCATTGTCCATTGCATCTCTTGCATGATTTTTGATGTTTGATGGAAGACTATGAGTTCTTATTGTTAAATAAACAAGTTTTGTAAAGGGATTTTTGATGAAATTGTCATTTAGGGGTTTATTTGTAAAAAAGATAAAAGTTTATGTTAAATTCATGAAATGGTGATTTTTATGAGTTGGTAGGTGTTCCTAGTGATTTCAACTAGCATGAATTAGGGATGAAAATGCTTAAATTTCAATTTACGAGCTTAAAGACTAAATTGTAAAAAAGTTAAAATGTTAAGGGAAATTGTAATTTTGAAAAAATATGAATTACGGACTGAATTGAGTAGTGGAAATATTAAATGAATTGAATTTATCTATTTAGATCAAGATAGACCTCGTACAGATTTAGATGGGGAAAAGCGAAAGCCTCGGATTGATCAACTACATTTTACGCTTTGTTTGTCGAGGTAAGTTCATATGATTAAATAAAATTTTAATGTTATATTGATCTATATATTCATGTATTATTTTCCATGAAATTAAATGGTGGAAATCCAACAATGTTACGATGATTATCGAGTCCTGTTTGAACCTTAGAAATACGTAGGATACAAATGACATGTCATTAGGGTTTCCATGTTTCGGGTGCTGGTCTTGAATGTCCTACTGATGGCTGAGGTCCTGCATTTGTTGCGGATACTCTACAGCTTGTGTGAGCAGTATTGTGTAGCTTACATTCTGACCTACAGCTTGTGTGAGCAGACCCATTTCACACCTCGTGTGAGCAACTATGTAAAGGAAAAGGAAAGGTTACGGATATGTTTAGCACACTTTGTGTGAGCTTTCCCACGTATCTGATGTTATTCTAAATGGTTCAACGAACATGAAAAGGAAAGGAACGATAAGTGTTCAAATGACTTATGTTATGAATCTATGAAAAGGATTGAAATGGAAATGTTCAATGAAAGTATACCTATGTTCATGAAAATGATGATTTCAAATGAAGTTTTTTATGTATAATGACTTACCTTATGTTAATTCAAGTGAATTATAAGTTGATGCACTAACATGTGTTGCTGATGATGCTTAGGCTTGTGCTAATCTTATGGTTGGATTGTATCATGCTTAATTTTAATGTTATGCATTGAAATGGTAAGTTATTCATGATTTACAAACTTACTAAGCATTATATGCTTATGTAGTTTTCTTTCCTATATTTTATAGATAATCGGAAGCTCGATCGGGTTGGAAGTTCGTTGGAGATCTATCACACTATCCAGCGATTATATCGGTAGTCATTAATATTTTGGCCAAGGTTATAATGGCATGTATAGGTGGACTTATGTTTGAATGTTAGATGATAAGTTTGGCATATGTATGTTATTTTGGTTTATGCACTTTTGGTACTTTTGATGCCTTGTTGGCATGTGTTAAATTGGCTAAGATTTGATGCATGCTTGAGAGACCAAATGGTATGTTTATAAGGAAGTTCTAATGATCATGACTATGGTATGTTTGTAAGTGGTATTTATTTACATAAGTATGGTTGAGATATGGTAAGTGCACATGTTTAGGTATGTTTGGTTGATTGTAATTGAGGTGCCTTGTATGGCATATTGGTTGTATGTTAATGGTCTATTGAATTGGTCATTTTATGCATGTTTTGGTAAGGTTTTGGTGCTTTAAATTTGGGCACAAGTGGTGTTTAGGTACAAGTTTGAAATGGTGTTAGAAATGGCTTGATTTTGGCCAATTTCATGTCCACGCGCTAGAGGTGCTAATGGGCCGGGCCGGGCTCAACTAAAAATTTAGGCCCATTTATTGGGCTCGGGCTGAGCCCAAAAATGGACCTAAAATTTTGTCCAAACCCGACCAGGATAAAAATGCTAAAACCCGGGCCCGGCCTGCCAGTATTAATTTTTTATATTATTTTTATATAATTTTTAAATATATATAATACATTAAAAATACTAAAAACATCAAAATATATATTTCCCAACAAATTAAAAATAAATTTTAAAAAATATGTAGACTTAAATAACACTAAGATAGATGCAACTTAACAAGCAAATGCCTCTAAAATAATAAAAAAAAATTAACAAATGCCTTTAAAATAATAACAAAATTAACAATAAAATAAGTTTTACACAATATCCAAACAATAACAACAAAATAATAGCAACATAATAGTAAAATGGTAGCAAAATAGGGAGAAAACAATAAGAAAATAACATTCAAAAACAAAAAAAAATGCAGATTTTTTTTTTGTCTTTTAGTGAATTCGGGCCTGACCCGGGCCAAAAATGTCTTACCCGAGGCCTGACCCATTTTTTAAACGAGCCTTATTTTTTTTTTGTCCAAGCCCATTTTTTGGGCTTATATTTTTGCCCAAACCTTCTCACATTTGGAGAGGGCCTTCGGGCCTAGCCAGGTGGCCCGACCCATGAGCAGGTCTATACATGGCATGAGACATGGGCGTGTGACTCAGTCGTGTGTGACACATGGCCATGCGACACGGCCGTGTGTCCCTTGTAGGTTTTAAGGTTTGCAAGTCAAGCTGTTACACGGCCTAACACACGAGTGTGTGAAGCCATTTCGAGAGTTACATGGCCTAGCTCACGAGCGTATGGCTTGGCCATGTGATCCAACTTTGAAAGTTACACGGGCACGGACACAGGCTGGGACATAGCCGTATGTTCCTATTTCGATTGCTACATAGCCTAAGACACGGGCATGTGTCTCAGACGTATGACCCCTGCAGTTCAATTTTTCCAAATTTTTATTAAATGTTCCAAATGTTTCCAATTTATTCCCGAATTGTTTCTAACGTATTTTTAGGGCCCTGAGGGCTCAGTTAAAGGACAATATTGGAAACACGAAAATACACACTTTTTCATGCCCTTTTTAACTCAAAGTCATACAATTTTGGTAAAATTTTTGTCAAAAAATATTTAATTATTATAAAATAATTGAATTGTACTTAAATTATTAACATGTTGAATTTTACTTAATTTTATAATAAATTTTGATTAATTTTGATCATTTTCGATAGATTCGCACAAAGGGCGAAAAACGGCTCGGTAGGCATTGTTGGAAGCACAAAACCGAGAAGCAATTTTTAAGCATTAAAGTGAATTAATTTTTTAGCCTAAGACGGTCCAAATTATGTGTATTAATTCATAATATAATTAATTTTAATTTTAATCCAATTTAATTTGGGTTAATAAATTATTATGAATTAATTATGAAAAGTGGCCCAGTTGAGCTGAACCTAAAAAACCAATCCAACCGAGCACTGGGCAGCCCAAAACCGTCCCACATGCTGACCTAATTAGCTTGCTTGGCTGATTATTTAACTTGCAAAATGGCCCTTGAAGACTCTTTCAAATTGCATTCAAACCCCTCCATTATTTGTGCCTTTCTAGATTTGCCCCTACCTTAAAATAGCAAGTTTGAATTCTTCAAACTTGCCACATGTGTGGCCAGCCATGGGGGGACTCTATGGCTGCTAATTTTTTCTAATTTTAGCATCCATCTCAACCTATAAATACCCCATTTCTGCCCACTTCAAACAATCTCAACCCTTCTCATCTCTTTACTTTTCTCTCATTTTTCTCTCTTCATTCCCTTCCATTGTTCTTCATTTTCTTCCCCTATTCCCTTGTTGATTTCACCTCTTTAAAATGAGTCAATCAACCACCATTTGGAGCAGCATTCAAGTGTTCATAGAAGCCTCAGTTCAACAAGAACAAGCGGAGAAGGAGGAGTGGAGCAAACTAGTCAAACCACGGAGAAAACATCAGATTTGATTCTTGTTCCCTATACTTTTAATTTTATTGTTGTTATGATGAACATGTCTATGAATATTTGTGATGTTGATATGTTTAATTTAATTAATATGGCTTAAATTTAATTCGTGTTAGGTTGATTGCATTTCGTTTACTTGAGTTATTAAGGCCTCGGTAAGATGTTTGATTAAGTAAAACCATGACTAAGTTATCTTTGCATTACAATTGTAAGGTAACTAATGAATTAATTATTCAAATGGATTGAAATTGTAATTAATTGACACAATACTTAATCAGTGCATGTTTAATCATTTAAGGTAGCTGAGGATTAAATTGGCAATGGTATCTAACGATACATTAGCCTTGCATAACTTGCAAGATTATTGTGATTAAATTGTTTCAAAGTAGAAATACATTGTTACCTCACGTAATCTTTTACGTGCTTATGAGATTGAATTAATTGTTTGAATTGGCATAGAGATATGTACAAGATATTATTTTAATTTCATAAGTATGTATGTGCATTAACACATTTGCTTATTAAAATTTCTTTAATCAGTTGAATTGACGTAGAGATATAGTCAAGAGAAAAATGGATTTTGGTAGGTAAGTATGTTCATAAGTTAGCAAATTACCGAGTTGTTGTGAATTTATTCGTAACAACATGAGCATGAGTTTAATAATTCTAAGTTAAGAAATGTAATTAATATAACACAATTATGCCATCTTGATTAAAATCATCTTTTGAAATCGTGCATTGGAACTTTTATTTTATTTTTATTTATTTTACTTTGTTAAAATCCTAGTTTTTAATCACCTCTTCAAATCAAAATATTTTTCTTCACCAAAGTGTTTTTAAAATTGCATTCATAAATAATTCTTTTCACAGTCCCTGTGGGTACGATAACTCGACATTTACTTGTCACTTTATTACTTGTTGCGATTGTGTACACTTGCACATTTTCGTCGTTCCAAATATGCATGTGTATGAACTATTTATGCCATGTTTATATTGAGGTATGAAATGCATGTTTTTATGTTACGTTTATATGGTAATGCTTCGTAACTCTATTCCAACGATGGATACGGGTTAAGGGTGTGTCATTTTCATTGTTGAGAAATTGATGAATTAGACTTGAAATTGATAAAAATTAAGCTTAGATCATGATAAGGATTGAATTGTAAAGCTAAATAAGCTTGATAGTTAACTTTGTGACATTAGGGACTAAATTGAATAAATTGAAAATATGTCATGAAATTATGTTATGAATAGAAAGTATAGTCCTTAATGAAAGATTGTGATATTGTATTTTGACTGGAAGCTAAATATAGAAAGATATGCATATCTCGAGTATAAGGACTAAATTGAATAAAATGTAAAATATTATTTTCTTTGTATTTGAATGTGAATCAGAATAAATTTGATATTGTTTATTTGTTAAATTATCATACGTAGCTAAAGACAACGTTGGGTCATTGAGAGGGAAAGGAAAAACGAGAGTCATCAACAAGTGATGCAAGGATTGGGTTCGTACTTTTCTAGTTCGAGACCAATTTGTTTGTTTGCATATTCATATTAATTGTGTCATTGAGCATCGAGATGAGCATATAATTGTTGTATGAATTGATTCGTTGTGATTGATATTGAAAATTGAGATATTAGACTGAATTGAATAAAATAAAAAGTAGCATGATTTAATTGATACATGATATGTGATATGACATGTTATATGATATGAGAAAATTTTTAATTAATGATGAATTGAGAATAATGATATGTGAATTGAATTATATAATGCAATTGAAACGTTGGTTACCCTATTAGTTGTTCGAATAGGGTTAGATATAGTTGGATTGCAATATGGTCGAGTATAATTATTAGAAACCATCATTGTCAGGCAACTCAGGATGAAAAAATAATCAAATTGTGAAAATCATTGTTGCCGGGCAACCCAGGGTGGTACTATGTACATGTTCCAGTAGTCATCATTGTTGGATAACCCGAGATGACAAAGTATTAGATTCATTTATCCATTCTAAGTCTGTGTCAGGTTAATAGGGTTATAAAAATATGAATTGGTTATATGATAATTGAGATGAATGCGATTGAGTTTGTATACTTGTATTCTATATGAAATGTGGAAAACGACAAAAAGTGAAAGACCATGCGAACCAGTTAAAACGAGCCCTGGGGTCGAACCAAATCTGAACAAGTCAATAGACTTGAAAAAGAGAACTGAATCATAAAATAATGATTGAATAACCTTGAATGAAAAAGAGTTTGAATTTCATATTAGTACATAAATGTATATGTATGAAATTAAAATAGATATGTTTACATCTTTGTTAATAGAAATGATAACATAAAATATTAATTTGATTATCAAAGGAAATGATGTATGAGAATGACATCTGAGTATTGAATATGTAATTTGATATGGTTGATTTATAGCATATATTGATCAAATTCTTGTAGTGAGTATGCTATTTTTTTTACTTAAATCATTAAAGTACACTGAGGTTTCTTGCTCAGCGTATGATTTGTTTATTCCGTACACAAGTTTAGGTGGATTTTGAAGTCTTGAGATGTGATACAGCATCTAGTCAACAATACTCGACTCAGAAATGTTTGTATAGTCCGTTTTCTTTTTTATATCTAACATGTACCTAGGTTTTGAGTTGTTTTGTATTATAATAGGTTCATTTGAAAGTTTGAGTAGTTATGTTAATTTGATTTATGTATATAAGGTTGGTCATTGTGGATGAACTAGGCATATTATCTGAATGGTAGTGATTTAGGAATGGAACATATGTTGAATTGCCAATTGGATGTTTTGAATAGAAATGTTATTGAAATGGCTAGATGGTTGAAATTATAAAAGTGTCATTTTTTGAATGTGTAATGTATAGGTAATTATGATGCAAAAGGATGAAATTTAGCAAATGGAAATGGTTAGAATGGTGAATTGGTTGATTTGGTATGCATATTCAATTGAATGAATGTTTTCATTAGGTACCATTTGGACTATTTGCAAACAGACGGTCAAATCGCGATGTCGGGCCCTTAACTTCACAACGAGATGAAGTCAATGAGTTACGTTGCCACGAGGAACCCCAAAAGTGGAGACGTCAACCCGATAACTTGCAAACTTTACAGTTTGGTCTTAACTTGACCTCGGGTTGGTAAAATAGCTTTCGTAAGCTCGTATAAGACTCAAAAATGATTGTATAATATAATTTAAACGACAAATATTAGCATGTATTAATGATTGTATTGAATTGTATTTAATCATAGTTGCTCTAATAATAAATATGATATCTCGTTGTTCAGACCTGGAGATCGGGTCGAGTATAGGGTGTTACATATAGTAGGTAAAGCAGTGTAGGCTACGACACCCAAACGTAAGATGGATGTCCTCAAGTTGAAAGAGTTCAATAGGGCTAGGTTCGGAAGGGATGTGGACAACTTTTTATAGGGGATGGAGCAATAATTTCATGGAGCATAAGAGGAAGCCCATCTACTTGAAGTCTAGTGGTCTAGTGAAAAGCTCCAATAATTTAGAATTACTAGGGTAAATATTGTAATCCTAAAGATAATATTGTATAGTGCTTAAATTCCTTAAAACTCTCATATTGTAGATAGGTTTTAATCTTAGTTGTCGATGTAATTCAAACTGTAACAGCCCATTTTTCAGTGATGCCGAATACAGTGGTTTTGAAATCCCGTTCTCTGTTGATCGAGTCCATACATATTACTAATTAATATTTACGAGTCAATTATAGTGTTATATCAAATTTTGGTCTGACGAATTTGTTAATTAGATAGTTAGTTAACGTACAAGTGTTTCTACCCTAAAGTTAATAGTATTGGAAAATAAGGCATTGAGACTTTGTTTTCGTAAATCGAGCTCGTAAATATTTAATAAAAATATTTACAAAGTTATTGTATATGTGAATTGAATTTCGGATAGGTAATTTTTTTGAATTAGTGACTAATTAAAATGCAAGGACTAAATCGTAAATGCGAAAAAATTTCATCGTTATTGATTTTTATTTGATAAAAGGGTTAAGTAATATTAAACCAAGGTTCAAAGTGGCAATAAGGCCATTTTAAATAGTGGTGGACGATTAGGTGTTTTTATTTAAGAGAAATATATGTTAAAATTTTAATTAAAACTATTATTATATGTTAAAAATAATAAAACAAAACGGCCATCATCATCCATTTAGTCTTCTTCCACTGAATTTTCAAACAAAAACATCCAAAAAGCCATTTTTGAAGCTTTATTATTCGGCCCTCTTGTATGTTAAGGTTATTAAGCCCGTTTTTTGTAAATTTTATATTTTTATGATCGTTGAAGCTCGAGTTAGATAACCCGTGTGTAAATTTTTGAAACGATTAAAATTTATAAATGATTCCATTGATGATTCTTGAAGTTTTTAACGTTAAATTTTTAGTTTGTAAGTTTAGAAGTGAAAAAGGACAAATTTGTAAAGTAAAAATTGATAGTTTTAAACTTAGGAGCTAAAGTGTAAATATTTTGAAATTGGCATGAAATTTATGTAATTACAGATTTTAGATGGTTATAGAAGGATGAAATTGAAATCAAATTGAAAAACAAAGCTTAAATTTGAAAGATATATAGCTATTTCGATCTTAGGGACTAAATTGAATAAAATGAAAAGCTTTAGGGAAGTTTTAAAAAGTGAAATTAACTAACTTATGCTTATAATAGGATGATATTTTGTAATTGGAATTGATAAATTGTAATGAATTATTATAGATTGAAAATTGAATCAATCGAAAGATATTTGAATAAAAATAAAAAATTACAGATTAGTCGCTAATGTTGTGTCGTTGCTATTTTTCAAGTAAGTCCATATGGAACTTACTATGTTCTCTTATTTTATGCTTGAATTGTATGAATGTATTTATTAATTTATATGCATGTGTAATTTCGGTAAATTTGGCATCTAAAGGACTATACTGTAAAGTATGAAATACACGATAACTATGAATAGATACATGATATTGAATGGATGTGAGATTGTTATATGATTGGATAGTATGTATATGATGATGATAAAAGATTTAAAATGTATATGGAATGTTATTCGAAATATGAAAAGTGCGTATGCGGTTACAGGGTTTGAAATTATACGAAAAAGGAAAACGGGTGTTTGATCAGTAATTAATACAATGGCTTGAGATCTAACATTTGTTGCGGATTATCTTAAGCTAGTGTTAGCAACATCGTACCAAGCTAGTGTTAGCAACTTTGGTCTGAAGCTAGTGTTAGCAGCCCAAATATGCTAGCTCATAAGAGCAAATTAGTCTCGTGTATCTGATTTCAATATACCAAGGTTCTCCGGATGTTAAATAAGAATGGCAACGGTAATTAAAATGTAAATGGAACAATTGAATTGTGTGAACATGAATTGATTGGTTAAGTTTGCAAATTGAACATGGTTTCAATGATTGTATATGCATATGATTTAATTAACATGTTTTGGTATGCAATTAAACTAACCTATTAGTTGTATTGTTGATTTGTACATGAAAGCATAAGGTGCCAAAGGATGACATGTATTATACCATTGAATTTCAATTGTATAAATTTATTGTAATGCTAAGGTAAGTTAAGTAAATTTCATATGGAATTACTAAGCATTCAATATGCTTACTCTATTTTTTGTTTCTATAGTGGTCATTTTACGGAAGGCATTGATCGAATCACCTTAGAGCTTCACAGTTTCCAACTTTTCATTCGATAGACTTTTAAACGATCTGGACTTGGTTATGGGCATGTATATAGGAGTTATGTTGTGTATGTGCTTATTTTGAATGTTCATGAGTTTGATCCTTGAATGATACTTGATTTTGGACCTTAAACAATGTTTGAATGTGAATGGTTATAGGTTATGTATATAAATGTGAATATTGGTAACATGTTTAGCTATAGTTGAAGTATATGAATAACTAAATTGAGAATGAAATGGTTAAGTTAGATGATGCAATTGAGTGGTATCAAATGTTTAAATAGTTTATGATTTCATAGGTTGTTAAGCTTTAGCAAAGTGTTCAATTTATGTGTAATGGCTTGAATGGTCCTGTGAAAGGTTAAATGAATGCTTTGATAGATTTTTTGATTGGTCTTATACAAGTTTTGGTGTGCAATTACGCACTAAGTGAGTAAAAGCTTTGGTTTAGCATGAGATTGGTACCTAATGGCCAAAATTTACCAAAAATAGGTTCCTCGTCATGACGTCGATCTTCCCTTGTCGCACCGTCGGACAACAGTTTGTGATGTCCTAATGTCAAGTGGTCTGACATCTTGACGTGACATATTATTTGGCAACATCACAACTGGAGAGAATGTCGCGATATTAACCCTGTACTTTTTAAACTTTGCAATTTGATCCTTGTTCGATCTTAAGTCTACTTAAGAGCTTTTGTAAGCCCGATTGAGATTCGATTTTGATGGTATATCGTATTATGCACAAATCTTTGATGGGAAGATAGTGATTAAACTAGTTTTGAACTATGTATTGTATGTGACTACTTTGGTAACAGTAGTAGCATCTAGTAGCTCAGGCTCGACAACCAGGCCGGGCGAAGGATGTTACACAAATTGTACTATTGGATTTGAGGGACCTGTAACACCCTCTACCTAACCTGTTCGCCAGGTCCGGGTATCAGATGCTACACTAACCTGAATAACTTAATGAAATTTCTATTCTAGCTTAATTACATACTTTAACAACTTGTATTAAACTAGAATTAAAATCTTTAAAGCTTCGTTCCATTGGTTGATTACAAACTTTTGGAACAAGACTCTATAACATAAAATGACACTTAATCCTAAGGCGGAGCCTCTATGGGTGCCCTTCTATACACATGCATAGTTGTCGTGTTTCGCCTAGCTCCTAAAGAAATCTAGCTTGGTCCTTATCGATTTCTGAATCTTTATATAACATGCATCAAGCAGATATCTAATAAGTTCAGGGGAACTTAGTGAGATCCGCATATAGTATAAAAAAAATGTGAGACATCGAGTTTAAAATGAATCTCTTTGATATCCATATTCATTACTTTTTGCAGGTGATGCTTGGCAACTACCCAAATAATTGCTATGTCTAAGGTCTTCACCAGATTTCAACGTTCTCATTGCCTTGGAGTACTAGAGCTCACTAATCAACATCATAGCCCTTGCTGTAACACCCCTAACTAGTATCTGTCACCGAAATAGGGTTACGGAGCATTACCATAAAATCATAACTTAAAAAGCATTACTGTAAAATCATAACTTAAAACATTCATTTCCAAACATTAGATAAACCATAGCATAATTCATTCAAACTCATGCATATCATCCCTTATTCAAGCCCTCGAGGCCTTAAAAATACTTCAAAAATGATTCAGGACTAAATAGGGAACGTATGAAACCTTAAGGCAAAAGTTGGAAAAATTCACCCTACAGGGGTCACATGACGATGTGGCTAGGCCGTGTGACTCACACGGCCAAAACACACGTCTGTATCTCATGCCGTGTGGACATTCAAAGTAGGCACACACGGTCGTGTCCTATCCCATGTTCGTGCCCGTGTAACTCTCTAACTTGGGTCATACTGTAACAACCCGATTTTAGCTAAATCGAAACAGTGGTTTTGAAACCACAAATTCGATGTTGGAAAATTATTTTCATATTATTTTATGTGATTACAGCATGATAGCATGTATGTGTGAAAATTTCGTGAGCTAAATTTTATCGTTTAATTGCTCAATTTGATAAAAATGACTAAATCGCGTAAAAGGAAAAAGTTGCATTCTATTTGTTAAAGGTGTTTAATTGCTATCATTTATTAAACCAAAGGTCCTTATGATGATATTAGACCATTGGTAGTGTAAGTGGACAATTATGGCCATCCATTATATGTTTTTATATGTTATAATTTAAGGTGAAATTTGGTATTTAATAAATAAAGTTAATATTAATAAAACAAAAGGAAAATTTTGCTCATTTTATCATCTTTTCAACCGATTATAAGGAAGAAGAAAGCCATTTTATGGCTTGAGATATTTGGCCAACTCCTAGCTTGATTAAGGTACGATTTTAGGTTGGTTCTTAATGATTTCTATGTTTTTGAAACTGTTGCTTCGTATTCTATCTAGCCCGTACCTTAGATTTTGAAATTGTTAAAGGTTTAACAAGTTACATTGTTGAATGCTTGAGTAATTTGATGAATTATGATAGATTATGAAAGTTTGTTAATAGTTAAACTAGTTTTGTAAAGTGATTTTTGGCAAAAATGTCAAAAATGAATTAAATTGTGAAATATACAAATTGAGTGGTTGAAATGTCAATTAAATAAAATTTTTGGGCTGCTAGGGACTTATATGAAATTCGGCCAAGCTTGGGTTTAAAGAAATTATGTGAATTTTGTGTATTTGTGAAAGAGGGACTAAATTGATTAAATGTGAAAGTTTAGGGGATAAAGTGCAAATAGGCCTAAATGTATGTTTGGGAATAATTCGAATGAGTGGTTGATTAAAGAAGTTAATTTTGAATATATTTAGATCAAGAAAAGAGGAATTCGGAATTAGATCGGGGGAAAGGCAAGATTATCGAGTAATTGACTCATTTCGCCATTTCCGTACTCGAGGTAAGTTCGTATATGACTATTTCTTTGTAAATGTATATTAAATGCTTTGATATTGCCTAAACTATGATTATGAGATTTTATTAATGTATGAATTGTAAGTACGACTGTACGGATATATTTAAAGATGAAATCGACAAGCTAAAATTCTCAGTTGAACCTTAAGAATAGATTTTGGATATTGATGATACATTACAAGATGATATATCGATTTGGCTTTGGGCCATGTATATCAGATATGTTGGCTTCAAGCCACGATATCAACACTACGGGTGCGATTGATACCTTGATTTGGCTACGGGCTATGGTATAGGTACTCCGGGATAATTTACCTTGATTTGGCTTCGGGCCATGGTATAGGTACTTATCGATTGAGATCCTTGAGTATCCGAATTCTATTTCGAATGGTTCAACGGGTAAATGAATGATGTGGTTGAGAAAAAGGTTAATACGAGGTGATATAGGTACATACAGAACCTATTCGAGTATTAAATAGAGAAAGTTCGATGAGATGGTATTTGATCATGTTTTGAGACATGAGAAAGGTTTATAGTTAATGTGTATATAGTGATGTTATGTATAATTGGTTGATATGTATTTATATGATGAATTAACTTATTCACATACAAGCTTACTAAGCTATAAAGCTTACTTTGTGTTATTTTTCTATGTTTTATAGTGAATCAAGACTAGCTCAGATCCAGGAGTCGTTGGGAACATCATCGCACTATCAGACATCTATTTGGTACTTTTGAGTAGTATATATATGATATATGGCATGTATAGACTACTTGTGGTATTTTTTATTGTGAATATAGCCATGAGAGTTGGCTTGTAAATGATGTTAATATGGTTGTGTGTTTAGCTATTAGAAATGGCTTGTAAATGCATATGTTTTGGTTGTATATATAGCCATGGGTGATGGCTTATTTTGGTATGTTTAGTATGAAAATGTTATGGTTTTATAGTTGCAAATGGTTAAATTGATTTATGGAGTTTAATGCTTGAGAATGCTTTGGTGAAGTATGATTTTAGAAGTTGAGTTGATAAGTATTTGAATAGGTATTTGGCATTGAATTGAGTATTGAATTTGGTTGAAATGGATATGGTATGATTTTGAATTTGAATGATGATTTTGGCTGCTTAGTTGTATGATGAAATGGTAGTGATTTGGTTGTTTAGGTGAGCATGAGTAAGGGTGGCAAATTGGCCTTGCACATGGCCTATTTTTGTCCACGTGGGCAGAGACACGGGCGTGTGTCTCAGCCGTGTGCCACACACGGTCATGTTACACGGTCGTGTATCCCTTGGTGTTGATATTAAATGAAGTCAGTATGCTCCACACGGTCTCACACACGAGCATATGACCAGCTGTATGGCACAAGTCAGTATACCCCCTAAATGGCACATGATCGTGTGACTTGGCCGTGTTGCATAAGTTAGTATACCCTACAGGTTTGGCACGACCTAGTACACGGCTTAGCACACGGGCGTGTGTGGCCACTTTGAAGGGTACACGGGCTAGACACACAGGCGTGTGGTCGGCTGTGTGACCCAAGTCAGTATGTATGTCCTGTTTGCACACGGCCTATGACACAGGCGTATCTGAAGCTGTGTGAGGCACACGGCTTGTTCAAACGGGCATGTGACCCATGAATGATTAAAAAATTTCTAAGTTTTCCAATAATTTTGTATGTTATCGGTTCAGTCCCGAACCGTTTCTAAAGCATGTTTAAGGCCTCGTAAGCTCTTATAAGGGTCAATGTGTTTATGTTGAATGGTATTTGAGTATGAATGCATAAATGTTTGAGTATTGGATGTTAAATTATGTGTATTAATCGGTAATACCTCGTAACCCTATTATGAGTATTGGCATGTAGCGTGTTTGAGAGTCTAGCTCTACATGCCATATATACTCTGCGATAGTGTGATGATTCCTGACCTTTTAAATTTTGTTTTCATATAGTAATGGATCCCAAACGAGCTATAGCCGATGATGTAGAGAGTAATGCGCCTACTCACGCTCAAGGGGCAGCGCCATCTGATTCTAGGCTTGTAACGAGTAGCCACGAGGGAGAGGCTAAACAAGCCTTTTTCCAGATTATGAATGAGTGGTTTACGGAGTTCGTTGAAACGAATCCGGCTGTTCAACAACCTTCACCCCCGTCTATTCCTCAACAAATCCCTGTTGTTCCTCAAGTTGTAGATCTGATACGGTTGAATAAGCCTCCAGTAGATAAGATACGTAAACATGGGGCTGAAGAGTTCCGGGCTACTGTTGATGATGATGCTGAGAGAGTTGCGATTTTGCTCGAAAATATGATTCGGGTATTCGATGAATTTTCTTGTCTCCTGATTAATGTATTAAATGTGTTGTATATTTACTGAGAGACACCGCTTATCAATGGTGGAACACGTTGATATCTGTGGTTCCAAAAAAACGAGTTACCTGGGAATTCTTTCAAACAAAGTTCCGAAAGAAATATATAAGTCAGTGATTCCTTGATCAAAAGCATAAAGAGTTTCTGGAATTAAAATAGGGCCGCATGACTGTCACTGAGTATGAAAGAGAATTCATACGATTAAGCAAGTATGCTCGAGAGTATGTGTCTACTAAGTAGATTATGCGTAAATGGTTCGTTGATGGGTTGAACGAAGATATAAAACTACTAGTCGGAACTCTAGAGTTGAAAGAATTTGTTGTTTTGGTTGAAAGGGCTTGTAAAGCCGAGGATCTTAGCAAAGAAAAGAGAAAAGCAGATTCAGAAGCTAGAGACTCGAGAAAAAGATCAATGAGTAAGTCATATCAATCTTTGTCAAAGAAATCCAGAGATTCATACGCTCGTCCGAATGCTTCAAATGAATATTCGAGTATAGATCATAAAAATACTCTGGTTCTAAAACTCAAGCTACATCAGTGTCGAGTGTTGGCAATGTGCAAGACAACAAACCCGAATGTCAGTAGTGTGGGAGACAACATTACGGAGAATGCTAGAATAAAAATAATAAAGCTTGTTACAAATGTGGCTCGTTAGATCACTTCATACAAGATTGCCCTAAGCTAGATGGGAAAAGTAAAGTTTAGAATGTGAGACCAAGTAACACGTCGATTAGAGGAAGACTGCAAGAAGGGTTAGCTCGTTCGAAAGAGAAGAGTTTTGGGAAGAGATTAGCAACTAGTTCAGCACCACCACCGCCTTCAAAAAGAGTGAGGGATTTTAGAGATTCTAAATACACTTCTCCTCCTGTTGGGCAAAGATTCAGAAGTCAAACAAGACAAACTCAACAGGCGACCTCTATGGTTAGTACTGGGGGTTCCAGAAGAAAACCAACACCCGCTCTCATGTGAGCATTGTGGAAAATATCATTGGGGAGAATGTCGACTGAATTCTCAAGCCTGTTTCTGATGTGGATCGAAAGATCATTTGATCAGAGATTGTCCAAAGATATTAGAAAGTGTTACAGAATAGTCTGCGAGAGGCAGCTCGGTTCCACAATGAGGTCGACGACCTGGAATTTTTGGTGGCACTGGTAGTGGAACGAGATCAATAAGAGAAATAGTTGATAGATCTGAATCCCGAAGACCTCGAACTTATGCTATCAGAACACGAGAAGAGGGAGACGCTCTTAATGTGATTACTAGCAAATTCTCTTTATTTGATTCTTCTTTAATTGCACTAATTGATCCTGGCTCTACGCATTTAAACATATGCATTACATTAGTGAAAGAGAGGGAGTTACCAGTAGAACTTACAGAATACGAAGTAGTAGTTACTAATCCTTTCGGACAAAGTGAGAAAGTTAATAAAGTGTATAGAAGATGTTCCTTAAAAATTCATGATTATGAGTTCCCAACAGACCTTATGGCACTTACATTTCATGAGTTTGATGTGATATTGGGTATAGACTGGTTGTCAGAACATGGGGTTATGGTTGATTGCAGAAGAAAAAGAATTTCCTTGAGAACTTCAGATGAAGAGGAAGTGATTGTAATCGGTGAAAAATATAGTGCATTGACGAATGTGGTGTCTGCAATGAAGACTTCTAAGATGATAAGAAGAGGATATACTGCTTTTCTTGCTTACATTTTAGATACCCGTACAACGAATTCTGAGATTGAAAAGATACCGGTGGTACGAGATTTTATCGACGTATTTCCAGAAGAATTACCGGGTTTGCCCTCAGAAAGAGAAGTAGAGTTTGGGATTGAGTTAATTCCGGGCAGTGCACCAATATCTATAGCACCTTATCGGATGGCACCCACTGAGTTGAAAGAATTGAAAATGCAACTACAAGAGTTATTAGACAAGGGATTCGTACGTCCTAGTGTATCATCGTGGGGGGCACCAATATTGTTCGTGAAGAAGAAAGATGGGTCTTTGAGGCTTTGTATAGATTATCGTCAGTTGAATAAAGTGACTGTAAAGAACTAATATATGTTGCCAAGGATTGATGATTTATTTGATCAGTTAAAAGGAGCTAGTATATTTTCTAAGATTGATCTTAGATCAGGGTATTATCAGTTACGGGTGAAGGAATCTGATGTGTCGAAAACTGCCTTTAGGACTCGATATGTTCATTATGAGTTCTTGGTTATGCCATTTGGATTGACTAATGCTCCAGCTGCCTTCGAGGATCTTATGAATAGAATTTTTCAGCCTTATTTAGATTAGTTTGTGGTGGTATTTATAGATGACATTCTAGTGCATTCAAAAGGAGAAAAAGAACATGGTAGACATCTCCGGATTGTGCTACAGATTTTGAGAGAAAAGAAATTGTATGCTGAATTGAGTAAGTGTGAATTTTGGTTAAAAGAAGTCACTTTTCTGGGACACATTATATCAACAAATTGTATTCAGGTAGATCCGAAGAAGGTAAAAGCTATACTTAAACGGAAACCACCAAAGAATGTGACAGAAGTAAGGAGTTTTCTCGGATTGGTTGGTTACTATAGAAGATTTGTTGAAGGATTTTCTATGATTGCATCATTTTTAACAAAATTGTTGCAGAAAAATGTGAAATTTGAATGGACAGAAAGGTGTCAGTAAAGTTTTGAGAAATTAAAAGCAGCATTAACAGAAGCTTCTGTGTTGATTCAACTAGAATCTGGTAAAAAGTACATGATTTTTAGTGATGCTTCGTACAATGGTTTGGGTTGTATTAGCATGCAAGGAGGAAAGGTAGTAGCATATGCTTCTAGGCAATTGAAGCCACATGAAAAGAACTACCCAACGTATTATCTTCAATTGGCTGCAGTGGTGTTTGCGTTAAAAATATGGAGACATTATTTGTATAGGGAAAAATGCTATATCAACACTGACCATAAGAGTTTAAAGTATTTGCTAACCCAGAAAGAGTTTAACTTGAGACAAAGAAGATGGGTTGAATTGCTAAAGGACTATGATTGTATCATTAATTATCACCCCGGGAAGGAGAATATAGTAGCAGACGCTTTAAGCAGAAAATCATTGGTAGCTTTGAAAACAATGAATGCGCATTTAGAAATGAAACAAAATGGTGAATTATGTATACCTAATCAAGAAGTTTTAAGGCAAAATATTTTAAATGAAGCACATCACAGTTTGTTTGGTTTACATCCGGGGAGTAATAAGATGTATCACGACTTGAAACCATTCTACTGGTGGAAAAGGATGAAGAGAGACATAGTTGAATACATTTCTAAATGTTTAACATGTCAACAAGTGAAGGCGGAGCATCAAGTTCTGTCAGGATTACTACAATCAATAGTCATACTAGAGTGGAAGTGGGAAAAAATTATTATGGATTTTGTAACTGGATTACCACTCTCACCGAAGAAGAAGGATGCTATTTGGGTAATTGTAGATCGATTAACGAAGTCCACCCATTTTCTACCAGTACGAACTGATTTCTCCTTGGATAAGTATGCACAATTGTATATAGATGAAATAGTAAGGCTTCACGGAGTACCAGTATCCATCATTCCTAATCGGGATCCAAAATTTACATCGAAGTTTTGGGTGAAGCTGCATGAAGCTTTAGGTACGCGATTAAATTTCAGTATGGCATATCACCCTCAAACTGATGGACAATCAGAACGAGTAATTCAGATACTGGAAGATATGTTGAGAAGTTGCATCATCGAATTTGAAAGAAACTGGAAAAGGTACCTACCATTGGTTGAATTTACCGATAATAATAATTACCAGTTTAGTATTCAAATGGCGACGTATGAAGCATTGTATGGAAGAAAATGTAGAACTCCGGTGTGCTGGAAAGAATTAGGTGAAAATAAATTAGTGGGTCCTGATTTGATTAAAGAAACAGAAGAGAAAGTGGAATTGATTGGAGACCGTTTAAAAGCAGCCTCAGATAGACAGAAATCTTATATTGATCTTAAAAGGAAAGATATTGAATATAATATGGTTGAAAAAGAATTTTTGAAAGTGTCGCCATGGAAAAGAATTCTTCGATTTGGGAAGAAAGGCAAGCTGAGTCCAAGATTCATTGGGCAGTATGAGATCTTAGAATAGGTTAGTCCAGTTGCTTATCAATTAGCCCTACCACTAGAGTTGGATAGAATTCACAATGCTTTTCATGTCTCAATGCTACAAAGATATAGGTCTGACTCATCTCATGTGATTACTCCTGAAGTAATAGAAATCCAATAGAATTTAACTTATGAAGAGAAGCCAATTAAGATACTTGCTCGGAAAGTAAAGGAATTGAGAAACAAACGGGTTCCATTGGTAAAAGTCTTGTGGAGACATCATAATTTGGAAAAAGCAACATTGGAAAGAGAGGAAACGATAACACATCAATATTTGCAGTTATTTACGTCGGGTAAATTTCGAGGACAAAATTTAAAAGTGGAGGAGAATTGTAGTGACCCGATAGTCGGGTAATCGGAAAATGTATTTTCGGGTCTTTGTTTTCATAAAACGGAATCGTAAATATTTATTAAAAATATTTACAAAATTAGTTGTGTGATTAATTAGGTTTTAGCTAGGCAAATTTGTTTAAAATTAAGAGTAATTAGGTATAAGGACTAGATTGCATATAGATTAAAAGTTGAATTATAGAATAGAGAAAAGTTAAAGGACTAAATTAATAAATAAACCATATATATAACACTTGTATAGTAAAAAGTAAATACAAGTGTATGGTAATTGTAAAATGCATGTGTAAAAATATTATACATATACTTGTAACAATTATATACATTTACTTATTATTTAAGTAATTAATATAATATTATATTATTATAATAAAGTAAAATATAAAAGAAACAAAATAAAACAAAATTGAAAAAGAAACAAAATAGGAAACGAAACAAGGGAGAAAGGAAAGAAAAGGAAAAGAAAAGGAAAGAAAGAAAGAAAATTTGGGGTTTCAAGGTTCAAAGTTTGATTGGTAAGCCAATTTAGTCCACTTTCTTGTAATTTTTGAGTTTTTAGAATCCTAGAACAAAATACTACTTGATTTATGTTGAAATTTTGAAAGTTAATGGATTTTTAAATGTTGTTCATGTTGAATAAATTGAAATATTAGAGTTTGAATTGATAGAATTTCAAGTTAGAATTGAGAAAATGACTGAATGGTAAAATAAATTATAGGTTTTTAATTAATAGGGACTAAATTGAGAGAATTTTGAAATTAGGGTTTATGGTAAAATTAGAAAGTTGAAATTAGTCTAAAATGGGATTCGAATGAAAATATGAAATTAGTGAAATTCTATCTATTTTAGGTTACTTGAAGTATTTTGATAAATATATGAAATGAATTAGTGAAATTATAAGTATGATTGCAATTGTGGTTGGTAAGTTAAAATACTATGTATAAAAGTTTAAATTAAACAGTATCTAGCCATAACTGTTTTGGCATCAAATGTAATAATCTTATACTGGGTCCGTACGATTGGACTGGGTATAGGAGTGTTACAGTTAATGTGTATATAGTGATGTTATTTATAATTGGTTGATATGTATTTATATGATGAATTAAGTTATTCACATACGAGCTTGCTAAGCCATGAAGCTTATTTTGTGTTATTTTTCTATGTTTTATAGTGAATCAAGGCTAGCTCAGATCTAGGAGTTGTCGGGAATATCATCGCACTATCGGACATCTATTTGGTACTTTTGAGTTGTGTATATATGGTATATGGCATGTATAAGCTACTTGTGGTATTTTGGTTGTGAATATAGCCATGAGAGTTGGCTTGTAAATGATGTTAATATGGTTGTGTGTTTAGCTATTAGAAATGGCTTGTAAATGCATATGTTTTGGTTGTATATATAGCCATGGGTGATGGCTTATTTTGGTATGTTTAGTATGAAAATGGTTATGGTTTTATAGTTGAAAATGGCTAAATTGATTTATAGAGTTTAATGCTTGAGAAATGCTTTGGTGAAGTATGATATTAGAAGTGGAGTTGATAAGTATTTGAATAGTATTTGGCATTAAATTGAGTATTGAATTTGGTTGAAATGGATATGGTATGATTTGTGCATTTGAATGATGATTTTTTTGTTTAGTTGTGTGATGAAATGATACTATTTAGGTGAGCATGAGTAAGGGTGGCAAATTGGCCTTGCAAATGGCCTATTTTTGTAATAGCCCGATTTTGGGGCTAGTCAGAACAGTGGTTTTGGAACCACTAATTCGAGGTCAGAGAAATTATTGTTAATATTATTTTATGGGTTATGGCATGATCATATGAATGCATTAAAATTTTGGTAATTTAATTTTTGTGATTTCATGCTTAATTGTGAAAAAGGACTAAATCGCATAAAGTGTGAAAGTTTTATTTTACTAGCTAGAGGTGTCAAATAGCTATGAAACCTTAAATGGGAGGTCCTTAATGTGAAATTATACCTTTCTAAGGTTGATAGCCGGCCATAGGGACAAGAAGACTAAATTTGGTCAATGTTTGGTGGATTAGGTGACTTAATTGAATAAATAAATAAAATAAAAAGAAAAGCTATCATGTTTTTCATTCTCCTTCTTCCTTCACCGAAAATATCAACCAAAGAGGGGTTTTGGAAGCTTGAAATTTTTAGAAATTTACACTCCTTGCAAGTAAGTGATTTTGGTGGTCTTTCTTGATAATTTTTATACTTTTGGAACCCCTAAAGCTTACACTAGCTAATGAAGGGACTATTTTGTAAAATGGTTGAGAGTTTAGGGTTTTGTGATGTGAATATTCATGTTTATTTCCGAAATTTTTAGGAAAAAAATGATTCTTGGTTGCTAAATACACAACTTTTGTGAAAGGTGTTTCCATGAAAACACCTAAAAGGACCTTTTTGTAAAGGTTGTAAAATAAGTGGTAAATGTGTGTAGTAATTGAAATCTTGAGTTGCTATAAGAGGGAATATGAATTGGCTAGGCTTGGGAGTGTGAAAAATGAACAGATTTCATTTTACGAGCCTAGGGGCAAAATAGTAATTTTGTGAAAGTCTAGGGGCAAAACGGTAATTTTTCCAAAATAGGAATTTTGGAGTGATTTGATTAATGTGGTTATTTAATAAGCTAAATGTGTCATTATAGATTAAGAAGAGCGTGGAATCAACCTTGACCAAGGAAAAGGCAAGGTTTCGGACTAAATTGCAAATTGACATATTTTGTACCGAGGTAAGTTTATGAGTAAATTATACATCCTTTTTACTTATGTTTTTACATATTAATGTAATGTGTGAAATGTGAATGAATATTATTGATATCTATTAAAATGATAGAAAGTGAGGAAATTCTCGGATGAACCTTCGGAATAGGAAAATGATACGGATAAAATCCATAAATAAGTTATTATTGATGGGCTGTGTGCGATACCACTGTATTTATCATTGTTGGTGAGTTGTGTACGATACCACCATAATTATCATTGTTGGTGGGTTGTGTGCGATACCACCGTGTTATATGATTATTGGTGGGCTATGTGTGATACCATCGTGTTATTTATTAATGGTGGGCTGTGTGCGAAACCACCGTGTATCTAGTATTATTTTGAAGTGTTCATCGAGAAACTTTGTCTAAGTGAAATTTCATGTGGCTTTGTGGTGATAAGTGCAGGGTATAAATTCATATAAATGTGAGCAATGTCTTATAATATGTGTTTGGGATGTGGTAAGATTTGAAGTGAGCAAGTATAATTATGAGGATCTGAACTGTTCTTGATTAGTAAGTAATGTTCTTGATTGATATGCGGTATGATGTTCATTGTTTACATATAGACTTACTAAGCTTAAAGCTTAGTCCCTCCTTTTTTCCCTTTTTTTATAGTGTCGAAGAGCCAGCTCGGGATACAGAGACCGTCGGATGATCACCCACACTATTCACACATGTTGGTATAGTTAGATTTAGCATTTCAGTATGGCACGTATAAGGACCGCATCTTTGATTAAATTTCATATTGTTTTGGCCAAATGTGTTGGCTCATTTGAAAATGAATTCTTTTGTATAAAGCCATATTTGATGGCTCTTTCTTATTAATCTACAAAATGGTGGTGTTATTCATGAATGTACAAGTTACATGGTTGGGTAATCGGTATATTTATGAATGAATGAGTTGGTTGCTAGATGTGGTTTATATTGGTGCAAGTAGGAGTGACAGAAAAGGCTTGGTAAATAACCTTGTCCTTTTGCACGCAGATAGACACACGGGTGTGTGTCTAGGCCATGTGTGACACACGGTCTACCCCATGGGCGTGTGGTTTGGCCGTGTGTCCCCCTGCATCTTAAGTTGGCAAAACAAAATGCCCAGTAGTAACCACACAGGCTGAGACACGGCCGTGTTCTCAACCGTGTGAGAGACACGGCCTTAGGACATGGGCATGTGCCCAAGCCGTGTAAAGTCTGCACCTGAATTTAGAAATTTAATTCGCCACATAGCATAAGGGCACGGGCGTGTGCCCTGGCCGTGTGACCTTATTGGGATGATGACGTCAGAAACAGAATGTCAAGGTTTTTGCACATGGGATAAGACATGGGCGTGTCATAACCGTGTGAGGGACACGGGCCATGGACACGGACATGTGTCAGGCCTTGCGAAAACCACTGTAGGTTCAAATTGAGAAATAAATCTACATGGGGGTGGCACACGGGCATGCGATATGCCTCACGGACGTGTCCCTTCTTCCACACGGGCATGTGGACTATTTTTTTAGAAAATTTCTAAGTTTTTCTAGAGGTCTTCTAAAGAGTTTGGTTTGATCCCGCACCATTCCTGAAGTGTGTTTTGGGCCTCGTAGGCTTGTAAAATGGGCGATATGAAAAGTTTTAAATTTGAGGGGAAAGTCATATCACGATTTTGTAAGATTGCTTGAGTATAAGTCTGGTAACACCTTGTATCTTGTTCCAGCATTGAATACGGGTAAGGGGTGTTACAATTTTTGTCCACACAAGCAGAGACACGGGCGTGTGTCTTAGCCGTGTGCGACACACGGTCATGTTACACGACCGTGTGTCCCCTGGTGTTGATATTAAATTAAGTCAGTATGCTCCACATAGTCTCACACACAGGCGTGTGACCAGCCGTGTGGGACAAGTCAGTATACCTCCCTAAATGGCACACGGCCTAGCACACGGGCATGTGACTTGGCCGTGTTGCATAAGTCAGTATACCCTATAGGTTTGGCAGGACCTAGTACACGGCCTAGCACACGGGCGTGTGTGGCCACTTCGAAGGGTACACGGGCTAGACACATGGACGTGTGGTTGACCGTGTGACCCAAGTTAGTATGTATGCCCTGTTTGCACACGGCCTGTGACACAACCGTGTCTGAAGCCATGTGAGGCACATGGCCTATTCACACGGGCGTGTGACCCCTGAATGATTGAAAAATTTCTAAGTTTTCCAATTATTTCATATGTTATCGGTTCAATCCCGAACTACTTCTAAAGCATGTTTAAGGCTTCGTAGGCTCATATAAAGGACAATGTGTTTGTGTTGAATGGTATTTAAGTATGAATGCATAAATGTTTGAGTATTGGATGTTAAATGATGTGTATTGATCGGTAATACCTTGTAACCCTATTCTGGCGGTGAATACGAGTGAGGGGTGTTACACATACGGCCAAGCCACACGCCCGTGTGCCAGGCCGTGTAACTCTCGAAATGGACTCACACGCCCGTGTGCTAGGCCGTGTGTTAGGCTGTGTAATTGCCTGACTTGGATGCCTTTAAAACCTACATGGGACACAGGGTCGTGCCACATGGCCGTGTGTTACACACGGCCGAGACACACGCCCGTGTCTCAAGCTGTGTGGACATGAAATTGGCCAAATTCAAGCCATTTCCATCTTCAACTCAAATATATACCTACAAGCATTTTTTTCCCACATTCAAAACCTCAAAACATACCAATTCATGCATGTAATATTCAATTCAAAAGACCAACAATTCATCCAACCAATATGCCCACAAGGCACCTCAATTTCATGAAACCAAAAAGTCATCTAAACATGTCAAAAACTTATCATAATTAAGCATCATAACTCATTATAAACTAAACCAATGCACACCACATATTTGAAGTTTTTAAGCACCAACACTTTGCACTAAAAATATTTGTACAATATCTAGTTATGTGTGGTCCAAAAGGCTTACCTAGCTATGCACACAAGTTCAAATATCATTCACTAGCAACAAGCATAAACATATCAACTTTCAAAATTTACATCTCTAGAAAATATCAAAATACCAAGACCTTTCCTAATACACAACACTTAAACCAACTAGCAAGAACCAAAATGACTACCGAGATGATGATGATAGTGTGTGAGCTTTCGAGTTGATCCAATCAAAGCAACAATTCCAAAAGTCCTACAAAGTAAAAAATCAAACTAATAAGCACCAGTAGTGTAACAGCCCGTTTTTAGTCAAATCGAAACAGTGGTTTCGAGATCACTAATTTGAAGTTGAAATTATTATTTTATTATTATTTTAATGTCTACGGCATGGAAATATGATTGAGTGAAATTTTCATTAAGAAATTTTATCATTTGAGTGTTTAATTTGATAAAAAGGACTAAATCGCGTAAGGTATAAAACTTATGTTCTTTTAGTTAAAAGTATTAAATGGCTATGAATTTATTTGTAAGTGTCCTTATGTGGTAAATATACCATTTTAATGGTAGTGAACATTTATGTACATGATTCAAGTGATTTTTAAAGGATATCATTAAGGTTAAAATTGTAATTAGTTAACAAAAGTTAATTAAATAAAAACAAAACCAAATTTTGGTATGTTCATCTTCATCATAGTCGAATATTGAAGAGAAGAAAAGCCATTTCTTTAGGGTTTCATTCGACTAAGGCATTTTTGCTTAAATAGATCAAGAAAATCAGAATCCGGATTTAGATTGGGGGAAAACTAAAGTTATCAACTAATCAACTTATTTCATCATTTTGACATCCGAGGTAAGTTCGTATGTGATAAATTTCATTATAAGTGTATTTTAAATGCTTTAATATTGTATAAGTTGTGAATACGTGACTTTGAATAAGTTCGACAATGATTCGATGGTAATTCGGCATTCAAAATCCCGGTTGAACCTTAGGAATAGTTTAGAATACTAGTGACATGTCATTAAGGGATATTGAGTTGGCTTCGGGCCATGATATTAGCACTTCAGGTGCGAGTTATACTAATTTGGCTTCGAGCCATGAATATCGGCTAATTTGGCTTCGGGCCATGATACCAGTACTTTGGATATAAGTTACCTTGATTTGGCTTCGGGCCATGGTATAGGTACTTAGTGTGCAAGACTCCTGAGTATCCGACTTCTATTCCGAATGGTTCAAAAGGTAAATGAGTGATATAGTTAAGAATGAGATTGGTATGAGATGGTACAGGTATGTGCATAAACCATATTAGCTTTGAATCGAATAAATGGTGAAGAAAGTATATAGTTTTGTGAATGAGTAATTGAAAGGTTTGTTAGCTGATGTGAATTCATGTATTTATAATCAATTGTTGAATTATTTGTTTATGATTATATCGTATTTATTTCATACAAGCTTACTAAGCTTTATAACTTACATTGTTTATTTTTTCTATGTTTTATAGTGAATTCAAAGCTAGCTCGGATTCGAGGATCGCCGGAGATTTCGTCACACTATCCTTCTATTGATTTGGTACCTTTAAGCTTATGTTTTGAGTATATGGCATGTATAGGGAATTTGGTCATGTTGGTTATGTTTTGGTAATGATTTTGGCCATTTGAATTGCCTTGCAAATGTATATGTCTTGGTTTGTATATAATAGCCATGAGAGTTGGCTTATTTTGAGTTAATTTGCTTATGTATATGTGTATGTGCCTATAGTTTATGTTATGTAAATTGAGGTTGGTTTTGTGATGATATTTAATAGTTGGTATTATGGAAGTTGAATGTTGATATTGGTGATGTTATTTGTTTGTGAATCAAGGTAAAGAATGCATGTTTTAAGTAGCCATATTGATGATCTAAGTTTATGAGATTTTGGGTATGAATGGATTGGTCTATTTTGCAACTTGTGTGTATTGAGAAATGTGGTATAGAATATACATGAATTAGGTTTGAATTGGCTGATTTAAATGTCTAATTATGCTATGTAATGGTGCAAATTGATGTGTTGTAGGTGCATTCAAATTTGGGTGGCAAATTAGCTTGGTAAATAGCCTATTTTTGTCCACACGGGCATATGTGTTGGCCGTGTGACCCAAGTCAGAGAGTTACACGAGGTCGGACACAGGTTGGGTCACGGCCATGTGCTTCCATTTCGAATGTCCACATGGCTTGTGACACGGGCATGTTTGTTGGCCGTGTGAGACACACGGCCCCTGTTTTTGGGAAAATTTTCTAAGTATTGAAAAAGTTTCCAAAGTTATCGGTTTAGTCCCAAACCACTCTCAATGCTTGTTTAGGGCCTCGTAGGCTCGTATTAGGGACAAATTGATTGAGATTGAATGATGAATGTATGCATTGATTAAATATATGTGAAAAGTATGTTTAAATGTGTTGTAAGTCCGTTAATGCTCTGTAACCCTATTCCGGTGTTGAATACGGGTGAGGGGTGTTACAAGTAGGCTTAGTAAGTTTGATAAATACTTCATTTATTATTAACCAAAATTGTTCAATTTGATGTTAACTTTCGATACACCGGCACAAAGCCTGCTAGGCACAAAGCCCGACTAACTATACGCTTCTATTTCTTTAGACATAGCTAAATGAAATTCAAATATTTTCCAATAATTAAATATTATGAAATAGTTAATACAGTTAATAATAATCAAACAACTAACTTACTGGACTAAATTGTAGAAATTATGAAACACATGAACTACTCCAAAATCTTTCCTTTTCCTCTATCATCAACCCGTTCGTGATCTAAAACAATAATCCCATTCAATTAAGTGCCTCTAGATATCAATTTAACTCATAATTCATTTATATGAAAAAATACTATTTTACCCCTAGTATTTTTAACCTTTCAGAATCTAATCCTTAGGCATATAAGATGAAATCTAAACATTCAAATCCTTCGTTCAAACTTACCAAGTTTATCAATGACTTATATCAACTCAAATAAACCCTTATTTCATAAATTTAACACATTGTTTTCCATTTTATTACAATTCAATCCCTAAATACAAATTCCATTAAAATACACTTTACAAAACTTGATTATTCCACGACAAGGATTCATTATCAAACATAAAACATCAAAAATCACTATAGAACAATCATGGCATAACTCTCAATCTATAACAATTTTACGAATTGGTCCTCCGGCTAGCTAGATTAAGCTACAACACTTCAAAAACATAAAAATCATTAAAAAGGGAATAAAAACTACTTACATGCAAGCATTGAGAAGTCACCGAATGTTCAAAGCCCAAAAATGGTGTTTTTTCTTGTATTTTCAGTGGTGAATTCCAACAAAGAAGATGATATCTTCTTTTACATTATTTTTACTTCATTTATTTATTAATTTACAAAATTAACCTTAGTAAATAACCTTTAAAATACTTAATAAGATGTCCATATTTGACCACTCATAATAATAATGGTTTATTTACCAAATAAATCCCTCAATCAAATAATTTCATAGTCATTTGGTACTTTTAACTTATAGAACTCTAGTTTTGCATCTTTTACGATTTAACCCTTTTCACCAAATTAAACATGCAAAAGATAAAATTTTTTAACAAATTTTTTGTACGACCTTGCTAATATTCTGAAGACACTAAAATAATAAAAATAAATAAATATTTTTGCATCAAATTTGTGGTCCTGAAACTACTATTCCGATTTCACTGAAAACGAGCTGTTACACTTGCTCTGTCGATCTATTTCCCAATGAGGCTTTTTAGGGCATATAATTCCTACCTTTGGTAGGTCAACAAGATCTCTGTCATTCATCATAGCTATTGCTGACCCTTACTTTCCTTTACCTTCTAACGGACATTATTGGTCATTCAACCTTGGACATACATTTCCTCTCATGAAGACCTTGGTCAGCCTATTAAACCCTTTAGCTAACCTTTCCGTCAACTTACAATATATGACTACGTACTACTACAGATTAAACTGTGCCTATTTAATTCATATGAAATCCGCAGCTTTCTTGGCGAACTAATATATGCATATACTATGAATACCTCCATGCCTAATGAGCCTCTTTTTTTTTCTTTTTACCCTATCCGGGGTTGATACAAAACCTTGGCATTACTCACTATTTCAGTGGTCTATATTCCTTCGACACGCCAACCTCACTTCTTTTTGTAACTTATCGCTCCATTCACACCGTGAACTCTACTGTCACCCTTGACATCCTTCATGAATCGCATACTTTTCAAGTATGATCCCCATATTTTTACGTCCTAGCGGTTTTCCCGTGTTATTGTCTCAATGGACTAACCCATTTTTACTATCCTAGTGGACTAACTCGTCTTTATTGTCCCGGCAGACTAACTGGTTTTTATTGTCCTAACGAACTAACCTATGCTATCCCAACAAACTACCCCATGTTTATTATTCTGACAAATACCCCGTGTTTATTGTCCTAGGGGACTTCCCCGTTGCAGTATTGCTCTATGGAACCTTATAGCTGTCGACATTGATTCATCTCGTATCTACCTTGATGCTTGAACACCGACATGTCCCCTTCACAAGGCCCAGAGCTTCACACATCACGATTTGCTCCCAGTAATCTCGGATGGCAAAATCTTAACGAAATTCCAATTTCCCTATTCCTTCACCCATTCCTCCTTTTCGTCATTCCTAACCTTGATGTTTGAACATCACCGTGTCCTCTACACAAGGCCTAGAGCTTTGCACATCATGGTTTGCGTACAGCAATATCGTATTGCTGTATCTAATAGAAATTTCCATTCCCAATTTCTAACTTCATCTATCTTGTTGATGATTCCCTCCCATACCATGTATACAATAATCATGCATATAATACAATTTATCCACTGTTAAACAATCAACACATAACTGGCAAGATTACACAACAACATTTATCAATTAGGAGGCAAGGTGCAGAAACTCAACTTGATTCCTTATCCTTAGCAGTTTAGCTGGTCCAAATCGTCTAAACTTCCTTTGTCCTGATAGCTAAGCATGATAAACATTCGTCGATTAATCTAATGGTGGTCAGTCCTTAGAAACTCAGAACCTTAAATTATACAAAAGCTTTAGGAGTCTTACTCTACTCCTTTTTTCAACTCATAGGCACAAAGATATAAAGAAGCTTACCAGTTTCTCAATTTCTCCCCCACCAAACTTAAATTCATGTGACGGCAGCGACATGCAAAGTTTCCTTCAGTTGCATCCCCTTCTTCTTCAGAACGCCTGAAGATGATGATGCTATGGAGAGGAAAACGATTTGTAAATAGAATTGAGAAAATTCTGTCACCACTCACATCTATATATATACTCCTTAGGCACAGTCCTCACCAACCTTCCCAATCATCCATTCTTAATCATGTGATCTCCTACTATGGAACCAATCGGTTCCAATCTAACTAAAACGGAATTGGAGTCCAACTAACCGCAATCCAACCCCTAAAACTTTTGAATGTCCCAACGGGGTTTAGAAATTTTCTAATCTTTTCAATTTAATCCTACCTTTCCTAAATTTTTGGGTCAATAATGGTAACCAAGTGTTACAAAGCTCAACTATAAATAGAGGTCTTCCCCCTCATTAGTATTCACTTAAAGTTGTAATCACTCAATCTTGGTGTTAATCGAGAATATTTACTCAAACACTTGGTGTGAATATTTTCTTGTGCCTTTTTCTTCATTTGTTGCTTGTTTCGCTTGCTTGCTTTTCTAAAGCTTTGATGCCTTAGAGAATTTCTTTGAGATTCTTACTTTTCAAGAGTTAAGGTTGAATTAGGCAAACTTGAAGCAAATTATTTTTCCTGAGGGCAAAAATTTTGCTAGACTAAAGTTCCAACCCTATGACACTTGCACCCACTAAGAAATTCTCAACCTAATCCAAGCCTACCAAGAAAAATGATATTCTCTATGATGTGGCCAACTTAAAGCCAATCAATGGATAACCATCGTCACTTACTCTTGCCTCTTCAATGACACCACTGCCAAAACTTCCCCCCAATACCATAACAAGATGAAAAAGTTTTGTCGTCGTTATCACTCCGAACACCAAGGCATTGCTTTCGGCGCCATGGATGCTCTTGAGCATGAACTTATGCCTATCTAGGCTTGACTGTTGACTTTCTTGGCTCCAAGTTATTTCTTTGTTCGTAAAATTAATTTATCCATACATTTGATCAGATTTTATTATTTTATTAGTATAGAGTTAAAATAATTAGCAGACATATATAATTCAAGTTTAAATAATTTTTAATTAAATTTCGACTCATCTATTAATTACAAAGTTATTTAGTAACGGAGTATGACTGATTTCTCCATTATATATTAGCTATTTATATTACTTGTCATATATTACCATATCTTTGACCCCTTTAGGTTAATCTATTCACCTAATTCATTATATATTCTGTGATGAAAATGAACGTTACATACAAACACTAATAAATACATTCTATTTAATGATCACCATTGTATCTTCTGATTAAAATGATTATTACTTACAAACAACAACGATTGGTCATTCGTCCTAGACAAATGACCCAAATGATCATTACTTATAAACATTAATGATTAGTCTCTCGTTCCAAACAAATGACTAATGACCACGTTTCATATAAAATATTATTTATTCTTTTCAGAATATGATTCCACTATTGTGAGTGAAGCCATGTCATACATAAGTGATATACCCAACATGTTAATTTTCAGCCTAGTACCATAAGAGAATATGTTTTCAATATATTAAAGCACGAGTCACACGCATAGTGACTCTCTTATTCAAAATTAAGGTTAATCACAACATAAATGTCAGGAGTGAATAAATCCATAAACGAGTCTAAAATAAATTCAACTTGAGTTGTTTTAGTCAACGTTTTATTAATCTATACAATCACATCTATGTCTCTTTTTCTTGTGACAATCCTGCTTTGATAGCCAAGATAAGCTATCTACCCAATTGGACTTATAGACAACATAATGATTCTTCATTATTTGAATCATTTGCTCAATTTGATTATGTAGACTATAGGCAATTTAGATTACCTACTAAGATATCTTCTCACATTACAATCCGTCATATAATAGAACTTCATATTAGTTGAGCCTTAAGTAATCAAAGAGCTTATATTTGTTTATACATTTTTCTTAAATTAATGACAAACATATAAAAACTAATTAAATGAACATGTAGTAATTTTACGTATTCAAAAAATTACAAACAATTACGACGAAACCATTACACTAAAAGCACAAATCCTAACACAAACTTAATCAATTTATCATCCAACATCTATTGGTGACCCTAAAAAATCTATTACCATACTTACAAGTACATCCAATTTTTTTTATCATTTTTGTATTGTTCTCAATATTTTATACTTGCTATACCAATTTATCCTATAACCAAAAAGAAATGTTAAAATCATGTACAATATTTAATTTTCCTATAATAAAATAATAATGCCTTGAATAACAAAACTTTATATCTGGATTATTTTGAAACATGAGCAACATGCATCTAATTTTGATGTTCTTTTTTTCATTCTCTTTCTTGCACATCTTTGTTTCGCAAATCATGCCCCTTTTGTTACCCATTCTTGATAAATGAATGTTTGTAAGATTCAAAGGCATAAGAGAAAACTATACATTCAACTTTGATATCCTCATTAAAGATAAAATGAAAGAGAAAAAAAATCGGAAAACAAATAAATACTAAAATAAAATAGGTTGAAAAGTATATAAGTCCTCAACTTTGGCGGAAAAAATTAATTAAGCTTCTTTATTAAAAAAACGTATTGAATTGAGCGATTAAATTCTCAAATTGTATCAATTAAACTTTTTAATCAACAATTTCCGTCTTTGACCGTTAGAACACTGATATGGTCATTAATGATGCTAATGTGGTGTTCCACATTAGCGACAATTGCTAACGCGACAAAATTTATTTTCTTTTAAAAATAAAAATAAAAATAAAAAGTTATTTAAACTTTTTTACTAGAATGTATGTAGACAAATGGTTGTCCAAGTTAGATTCATTTCAGACTTAAATTTTCTAAAATTATACAAAAAATTAATTTTTCAAAAATATTTATAAATTTGTAAAAGATTATTAAAATTTATAAAAATACTAAACAGATTCAAAAAGTTTAAAAAATTGGAATATGGTTCTAGACAACCATGTGCCCATATTCGTTCAAGAGGATTTTTCAAAATTGTATAAAGCTTAAAAAAGGTTTAATAGTATTATAAACCTTCGAACTTTTTCAAAATATCAATTTAAGCCCCTCCAAACTTTTTGCATCCAATTGAGCCACTGAACTAACAAAATCGGTCAAATAGGCCCTTTGCCTAATGTTGACTATTATTTTTAACGGCATCAATGACATGGGTGTTAAGAGATGCCATTTTAGTACCATTTGCTAACGTGGTAGTACTACATCATCATCAGATGCTAACGTGGCAATGCTACGTCAGCAAAAAAAAAATATTTTAAAATTATTTTTGAAATAAGTATACAATGAAGCTAGACACTTTAGTGCCTAGATTAATTCTAGAATTATAAAAACATAGAAAATTTTATAAAAATTATAAAAAATGTATTAAAACTTATTAAAACTTATAATAATTATTAGAAATTAATTAAAAACCATAAAATTTTATAAAAATAATTTTTTTCCAAAATTTTATAAAAATTATTTTTCTCATTTTTATTAAATTATTTAACTAATATAAATATAAATTTTGTTTGTAAAAAAAATATTTTTATAAAATTGTATGGTTTTTAATTAATTTATAACAATTTTAATATATTATTTTTCTAAATCTTTATGGTTTTTAATAAGTTGTTTTTAAATAAATTTTATAATTTTTAATTAATTTATGATAATTATTATAATTTTAATCAATTTTAATGACTTTTTATAATTTTTATAAAAATTTCTATGTTTTTATAATTCTAGACTTGAATCTAGATCGTCCAAATTTATTTTGTACTTATTTAAAAAGTAATTTTAAAATAATTTTTTAATTTTTGTTGACAATGGCTGATATGGCACAATCACGTCAACAAATGATCCTAACGCGGCGCCATTAACGGCCACATTAACATTGCTATTAAATATTAACAACATTAGTTAAAGAGTATTTGGCCAGTTTTGTTGGTTTAAGTGCTCAATTTGGTACAAAAAGTTTGGAGGGACCTAATTTTTTTGAAAAAGTTTGAGGGCTTAAAATACCATTAAACCTTAAAAATTATATTTCTTTAAAAACATGATATGTGTATCAATATTTTAATTCTATTGGTACCTTTTAGGATATATAAAAAATAAAAAACTAATTTAGAAAATAAATAAGTATAAATAAAACTTAATTTTATTAATTTTACGTGTAAAATGTTTTTTTAAATGTGAATATATCCAATTAAAAGAATGTGTATAAATTATTTTTTTTACATGTGTAGCCTAAAATGTTGAAATAATTGGACATATTCATACTTTTTTGGAAAAACTTTGCATGTATAATTAATAAAATTAAAAATTTTGTTTATTTATTTATTTTCTAAAATAATTTTTATTTGCATATAGTTTAAAAGGTTCCAATTGAATTAAAACATTGATAAGCATCTTATATTGTCAAAGAAAAATATTTTTTTGGTATTTTCTAAATTTTATATAATTTAGAAAAATCTTCTTGAATGAATTTAACATATGAATGTCCAAACATATGTCCAGATTCATTATAGAATGAACTTTTAAATTATTTTTATTTATTTTTATTTTTTTTGAACTTTTTGAATTTTATTAATATTTTATAAATTCCAATAATGTCGTACAAATTTATCGATTTTTTAAAAAATAATTTTTTATATTTTTATAAAAAATCAAATCTGAAATGAACTTGGACAACCATTTATTCAAGTTCTTCCAATCAAATTTAAATATTTAAAAAATTTTGTATTATTATTTTTTGCTGACATGGAGCACGATGTTAGCACCATTAATGAGCGCTATAATAGTTAAAACCAAAAAAAAGACGTTGATTAGTAGGCTTAATGCAATTTGAAAGTTTGAGAGTTTAATTAAGTATATTTTCGTTAAGGGCTTAATTAATTTTTTCAGCAAAGCTCAAGGGCTTATATACCCCTTTAGCCAATAAATTATATTTATTCACCTTCAGTTTAAGAAAATTGCAAAAAGAAACTAACTAAAAAAACAAATATTAAAACAAAATATAAATGCAAAATAATAATAATAATAATAATAATAATAACCTCAGAAATTTCTTCTCATTCTCCCTCAGCTAATAACAAGCAAAATGGAAATGTACGATTTCCTTGGCCCTAAGTGATTTGTTGCTTCTAGGATCAAAAGACAATTCTTTCATGTCTATTTCTATTAATTACATCCTCATGATCTTATAACCACCATTGCTTGGGTCCCACCAAGAACTCTCAATGACACGGGACGGGCCCTTCTTCCTCCAACCAAGCGCTCTCATGGAGCATTTTATGAACTTTCCACATTTGGTCCCCCAATTTTATGTTTCTCTTTATTTATTGACAGCATACCGTGGGTTAATTTCTTCCTTTTTCTTCATATATCAAAATTCGTATTTCTTCTCTACCTTTTCATTTACTGCCATTTTAAGCGGTAAATGATTTAGATGATTCAAAAGAGTTTCCCCTATGACATCATCAATGATGAGACTTTGTTTTCCTCGCTTTTATTCTGACTGTTTATGTCTGCACGAGTCGCACAAGAAACATTGGCACGTTCGACACCATATAAATTTATGTTCTTTTGAGGAAGTCAGCTGCTCAGGCAGTTTCCTACCCTTCTCTTTCATCAAAAGGATCAAAGATTTGGAAATACAGCTTTAAAAGGATTCTCCGTCCCAGTTTAATTTGGAAACATATCAAACAATCATTCATCAACACAGCAGGAAATGGAGAGGGATCAGTTTGAATTTATGAAAAATCTGAGGACTGTAAAAATATAATTACTACAATGAATTCGTTACGTGCTCTCTAACCTGGACATTGGCAGTGCAGTCTCATTCTAATAATATTCACAAAATTAAATTTCCTAAGCCTTTTTTGCCCATAAGAATCATTGCCATCTGGTTTCATCGGTAAGCCCTATAGAATACATGCACTTTTTTATCTACTGCCAACAAAAAAAAAATTAAAAAGAAATAGCCCCCCTAGCCACATCAGCAGATAGACCATGGAAAAGATGGGAAGAAAGAAATGGGAGATAAGACCTATCTACAAATGCCTCTATATCTATCTGTGTCTCCATCTTCCTAACTCTCTGTTCTAGACCAGCTGTAATATACACAATCCCCCCCCCCCCAACCCTCCAAAAACTTAAATAAAACAAAACTAGGAACAAACCAAAAAGGTCCATTCTTTCCCTGTGAATTTCTAACCTGCTGCAAATAGCAACCTCCGGTTTCAGACACTGCTACGCCCAAATGGATGGAATAACCAACATCATCTGCATTTAAGCAAAAAAAGAAAATCCCAGCTCAATTAGTGTCCACTCTCCATTCAAGTTTAGTCTGGATACCAAAGAAACAAGCATACACGGAAAGATATAGAGGATGAAGCAACAACTGAAACAGCTGGCAATAAAAAGTAACCATCCATAAAATAAGTTCGACATTTAGGCCTTCCATCAAGAGAGTGCGTGTGAGAGGGAAATAGTCAGAGAAAAGATTTAACAAACCAATTAAGCAAAAGGAGCTACCATTTATCACCATTATAATTTACAAAAACATGATAATTCTACATGTTCATATTTTTGCCTAAAGTATTCCAATCTAACATATAATAACACCATATGGCATCTGCTTAAATCTGTAAATCTGTATTTACCTGTACACTGGGGTTACAAGAGCTTCCATACCAATCATAGCATGACCCACTGCTGTTGGAACTGCATCATCACTAGATTGCTTCATTCCATCTTAAAATTAAAAGGCTTGTGATACAGGCTGCCCTGCACTGCCTGCAGAATCAGGCTTTGCTGTTGTTATTAGTAACTACTGCTGCGATGGCAGCTGTTGGGAAGAATTATGCTAATCTTGTTGTGACTGCTCTTGTGATTGGAAGTGTTGTTGAGTAGGTGGTGGTATATGAGATCGTTGTGTCTGTGGCTGTTGCGTCCACTGTGCCCCAACATTATTCTTGTCAGGGGGTAAGCAACCCGATAATTATCTCTGCCCTAACACTTGGCTGACAGAAGGTACAGGATCATTACCCATTGAATCTGTAAGAGGGCTCCCTATGGATCCAACTTCAGTGACCACATTTGGCATAGCAGGACCATACTCTTGTTCTGGTGATTTCCACTGAAGTCCAGCAGGAGAAACAACTGAGACTGCATTGTTAGCTGAATCAATGGCAGCCTGGGGCATTTCCATGGTTGTGGTTGTACCTATCTGTGGAGCACTGTTCAAGGTCTGTTTGTCAGCATGGGCTAGCTCAACTTGAGATTTGTTCGGAGGCTCAAAATTTACTTGTTGACTCTGTTGAAGCATCCTATGAACAGCAGGTCTGTTTTGATTAACCTGCTTTTGGTGTGTCTGTGATTGTAGCAGTGAAGGCTGGTGGTTTGGACCCATGGCTGCTGGCAGGACAGATTGATGCACAGCTGATGGCGTATGATCAGAGGGCACCATTTGAGAAATATTATCAGAATGGGGAGCCACTTGTTGCAGTTTATTTGTAGAAGGGGCTGCAGCCCCAGGAAATATCTTTTGCTGCGGCTCAGAACAATTTGAAGATTGAGAAGAAACGAGAGCTTTAGATTGTTGGACAGGACTCAAACCAGACCTAGAACACAAGCCTTTACCTTGAATCAAGTGCATCATCTGCTCTCTGTTCTTGGCAGCTTGGTTGCCAGGGACCACGCCAAGGCTATTAAGATGAGCAGGATCAACAGAAGGATTCTGATGCACCAGTATGTTCCCTCTTCCCACTCCCTTCGAAAGTTTGGCTTCCTGTTGAGACTCTGTTTGTTGACGTTGCTGAGGGTGGTGCCTGCCAGATTGTTGAAATTGCAGCTGCTGCTGGGGCTGCCGCTGCCGTTGCTTGCCTATCTGTTTGTTCAACCCACTAGCACCAGGTTGGGGGTTCCTACCAAGCCCATGAGGTGCCAATTGGTGTTTATGTTGTTGCTGCAATGACATAGGAGTCGTTGGTGAAGACGGTGTTAGAGGGGATAGCGAACCTGGCTGAGTAGAAGCCTGAGATTGAATCTGGGAACCATTCTGCAGAGAAGATATGGGAAGTTGGGTCTGAGGTTGGACATTTGGCATCAATGCACTAGATACAGCAAACTGTTGCTGTGGCTGTTGCTGATGCATAAGCTGCTGCTGCTGCACTTGCCTTTCTTTAGTGAGGCACATGGCATATGCTTGTTGCTGTGACCCAGAACCATGATTGTAACCCTGATGATGAGCATGATGAGAGTTGTTCAGTGCATGGGATTGCTGTGGAGGCATTTGCTGCTGCTGCTGGGGTTGAACTGGATATGAAGAAACAGGTGGTGCAGTTGATTGATTAGTGTAAGCAGAACTCAACCCATTGATCGCAGGAATTCCCTGGCTGTTCCCTTGTTCCTGGATACAATGTCGTTGATTATTTATCATAACTTCAATGTAAAGTTAAATATGTATAAAAAACCCAAACCAAATGCATTTCTGTACCCAATACTTTAAAGCTTAAGATATGAGAATAATAGTTTATCAAAATCAATGCTAAAGAAAGTTTTATTCATATCAACAACTGATTGCAAAATGAATTTTGCTTAGAGATCAGCCAGAACTCCATCCAGCCCATTTTAAATTCTTGAACTGGAAATCATTACATCTAAACAATGCAATTATTTAGATACCCAGTGTTCATTTTCATTCTGCTTGTTAACCAAAGAACTTTCGAAAAAGGTAAACCTAAGGTTTACTGTTGCAAAGAATTCACTATGATGGGATTGTTCGCAGCAAGCAATCCTCAGTCATTCGAAGTTGCAATTACCAAAGAGATTAATAAACCATCACAAAGCATTTGATCAACATCTATCGTCCATAATTGACACAAAATATCAAATATGATTTAGACATGTAGGATTGAGATCACCACACTGTGGAAATGGCCTAACTAAAAAATAATATACAATAATCATTTAGGGAAATATCAATGCTGATAATTGGTTTGTAACAATTAACCATTTGAATAAAAGAAGCACATACTGCAATAATATGTTGAAGCATAGACTTAATCATACTGCTCTTTGAAAAGTAAATAACTTACTCGCATCATATGCATGGTGTCATGAGGCCCCAACATCAAGTTTACATGACCCGAACCAAGTCCAGAGTGCATATTTACAGGGCTTGGCATTCCCACCAAATTGGAGAGCATGCAGCTGGAATTCAGCATTGTTGATGATGCCATTCCTCGTAAGCCTGGCCTTGACATAGACATGCTTCTACTTATCCCACACGTCATGCCCACACCATTTCTATTGGGTACCATGCGAACCCCACGATCTGATCCAGAAACAGCTCCAGGTAGAGATAAGTTGGACTGCTGCATATTCCTGCCAGAATCCAGGTAAATTTTGACTAAGCTGCTCATCAGCTGGAAAAGATGCTCTAGGCACACCATATCTACCATCCCTAAGAGTAAATATGATCAAAAAATTTATGCCATTTGCATGTGAAGTGCATGCATTGAGAAGCAAGCTACACATTAGCTTAGTACCTCACAGATCCATTAAGTGGAGCAGACGCTGATGATATATTACTGCCATGAACCACTCCAGAAGATCCCTGCAGTGATGAATTTGCTCCAGAGGCAGGAGGCATTGATCCGACAACTCCTTGATTTGATATTGCTAAACCACCAGCATGAGAAGCTTGATATCCAAGGGGTACGACATCTTGGCTTGATGCAATGACATCACAAAGATCGAGAGGCCTTTATCCAGACCATGAAGATTAAAAATGATAAAGCACCAGCATAACAGCAAGAACAATGAATAACATTAAAATGCAAAACTAATCAAGATGAATGAATCAACAAGCCAAAAAATTAATAAAAATGGGACAGCAAAGCTTACGTTAGAACTCCACCATTTAGGTTATTCGGGCAGATTTTTGAAAGAGCAATAACATGAGAATTGTGGACTGGCACTATCTGCTTTGGATCCTGGTTATCATGTTTCACAATACACAAAAAGATAGAAAGGCCAAGTCAGGAAAGTTAGGAAGAATCAAGGTGAGATAAACACAAATCTAGGACTGGTTTCAAGTATTAAGACTGTAGATTTTGATAAACTCCATACGTTTAGCCACACCACTGAATGCTAAAACAATTTTGAAACAGAATGTGAAATTTCTCTTACGGTACAATAAATTTAGGTTGAAATTTTGTTTAAGAGTACAACCTCCATGTTGAACAAAATGCAGCGTACAGTAGGGCACATGTCAAGTTTAAAGACAGCTGAATCTAAAATTCATAATCTCCAATGTAGTAAAAAATACCATGGATGCTGATTAAACCTCTATTCTATGACTGGAAGCAGAGAATATGTCACCTTTAACCAACAGAGCACTTCTTTTATTTCTCTTCCACTTATCCAAGGAGCATTAATAGAAACTTTTTTAAGTTAAGAGGTAGAGGACAATGAGACTACTGGTCTGCTTTTATCATCTTATCATTATTTTCATAATTTTTGCATGGCTTACAGAAAATTCAGCACTTTCATTTCAGTTTTGGAGCACTGACAACCCTGACTACAACATGTGCAACATCATCCACATATTTTATCACTAAAAAGGATGACATCACACTGCTGTTGATCATGTAGCCCAAATAGAATGTAAATGTTGTCAGTTCACCTAGTTCCTTGAAGCATAGATTCGAATGTTTCAAAAGAACAGGAGTAAATCAAATCCAGTATATTCTAAGGCCCACACACCTTCAGAAATTAAATTAACATCGCAAAAAATTCTTCCAAAAGCCAATAGTCAGAATTTGCATCAAACTCATAAGAATCTACAAAGTTGAAATTGCCGAAGATAAAGACTAAACTCCAACTAGTTGATTAAATCATATTGATTTGTTCTTAAACTACCTACATGCCAGGTTCTCTAGAGATTAAAGAAATGCATTCTAAAATTCAAATATGTACCTGACTGCGCCGGTACTGTTGTTTCTTGCCAATAAGCATAATTTTTTCGAAATGAGACTTAAGAATATCCTCTTCCATCGGTCCTTGCAAATGTTGAAACAACTGTCTGGCACTTCCCTGCAAGAAATACAGAAGTACAAATCCATCATAGAAGAAATTAGCTTCATGGAATATGTACCCTATTACTAGATTAACAAAAAAATATAAATCTACTAGCTTTTCAAAGAGAGAGGACCTTTGGAATGCCTGGCAATGTATATGACAGAGAACCAGAATCATCAGCACCGTCAGCTCCATCTCCATTCCTATCCATTAAAATCTTGTGGCGTTCCTTACATTCTTTAGGCTTGCGGAATATGCACTGGATGCATTGAGAAGTTCAGGAGATTGTTGCCCAATGGGGAATGAAGAAAGTGGAAGGGACGAGCAAGGTGAGGGTAAAAAAAAAAAAAAAAAATAAAAGTAGGAAGGTTGCCCTAGATATAGAAAGAAATAGACAAATCATTTTGCTCAAAAAGATCAATGAAAGAACAAGTTGCACTTTTAGAGCAATAGACACATCATTGGTTGCAATGCAATTTAGAATTATTTCAGACACATGGGAGTAACAGAATATATTTGTAAAGACATTTTGCTCAAGCGCTAACCTTAAATTGAAGGGTACTGTTGATGGCATCACTTACAAGCTCCCAATTTGGACCCATGTCATGTACAAGGACAACAAGTGCCTGAATATTATACAGTAACAACTAAAGACCTGGTTGAAATGCTAACAGTGATTTAAAAATAATTTCAGGAAAATATTTAAAAAATATTAACCTGATCTTCAAATAGTGACCATGAACCACCAGAACCAGGCAGATCAACAGACATCTGGAAGAAGTTTACATGGTTTCAATAATTAGACCAGAGCTATGACGAATATGAAGCAAATTATCAACCAGACCATAAAAAATGGGTGAAGACAAGATACCTTGTGAGTTTTGGCTTTTCTACCCTTGTCACAACCATGAATTAATCTAATGATTTTGCTGGAGTTGGACATATTAGTCATTTGGGACGCTGCTGGAAAAGGGATGGTTCCACTAGGAGGGAAGTCAAAAGCATTATCAGGTTGTTGCTTCATTATCTTCAGCTTCTTGGCATTATGTTGCCCATATAAATCTAATAAAAAGACATTTGAAAATGTTAAGGGTGTAGAACAAAACACCAGCAGATATATCCCACCAAGTAACCAACAACTAAATCAAATATGAGAAAAAAGAGCTTTACCACTGGTCCCATAAGAATCAAAATGATGACTCTCTAGTCTCTTTTTGGAATTATCCCTCTGCGAAAGAAAGAGCAGCATCACATGTGATTATCAATTAGAAAAGAGCACATAAAACAAAAATTTGGTGAACAAAGGGGAAGAACAGAAGAACATGCAAATAAAGTTCCATGCTGCATAAAAAGATTTAACAGTTATGAGACCCTCATATCAATCATGGGAAGTAGGATGTCGACTTGGTCTGCATACTCTTGTTCTTATGTAAAATTGAAGATGACCTTAAAAACCAGCAATACCTTTGAAAAATGACTCATGCTAGGTAAAATTACACTTGAAGTAAGATCCATAAAAACCTTAACATGGTAATAACACATCCAGACACGGAAAAATAAAAGATTTTAAATTCTTAAACAATAAAATGAATATAGTAATCCTTTTAATGGAAAGAAAATAATGAAGCAAAGAGAATAAATTTATTTATATCAAGATGGGCAAGTTGGCATGATAAAAATAACAAAATTCACCTTCTCATTGTGAACAGTAGATTCCAGTTGCCAACTCTGATTGTATGCAGAACCCTACCAGACACAAAATTCAGGCACCTTAAAAACTATGAAGGCAAATAACAAAACCATCCATGTCAGTTAAAGTAGAAGAACTACACACAAGATTCTTGGCCTTTTTCTTCTTTGTAGGTTTTACCGGTGTTTCCACATGGTCGTATGGAAGCTGCCTTTCAAGGTCCATAATTGATTCAACCTCCATGCTTTTCTGGATCTGGAATCCTTCATTCAAAGTATTCTGATCATCCTGAAAAGAATTAGTATCCCCACTAGAAGCATCTGTTTTTGTTGGACCTTGTAAACTCCCAACAGCAGGTGCACTGCTAAATGGACTTAAAACCCTCTGCCTGGAACCAGTACGCACACGTTTCATTGGAATTGGATTGACATTTAGACTGCTAGCAGGCCTTTTCCTTATCAACATGGACTGTTGGGCACAGTGTCTATGTGGAAAATCAGCACCCATTTCATAAGGTCTTACAAGATATGATTTTATTTTCTTCCACTTTTTCTGGTTTAATTTCGATGCATTGCTATCTTCAAAGGCTCCAGGCAAATAGTAAGTACTTGTTTCTCCTTCTTCCTCATCACACACAAAGTCGTCATATCCAAACTCTGAATTTAAAGAAGAAGTAAGAACAGAAGACCATTGAATGACAAAGAAAGGGAAAATACAAATTATTACCAGCCCCAGCATCATAAACAGATATTTCAACCTCCTCTTGCTTACTACTGCCAGTTTTCTAGGGGTTAAAAAAAAAAAAAAAGAAAAGAAGAAAGAAGAGGATTAGTAAGCAAGATAGATCAGAAGTTCCAACAGCTGCTCTCTGGTAAATTAGCATAGATGTATAGTTCCATGATAACTTTGATGTATTTCCAGATGAACAACATCAGTTCAGTCAAGAAGTACGCGATAGGGGAAACAAAACAAAGGACATGTATAAACTCATTAAAAGGACCTATATTTACCTCAGTCTGTATCAAATAAGATTCAATAGATCTTCGGTAGGTTTCCATGGCACCTAAAGGAACTGCATAGAAGAGGCTTTCCTAAACATGAAGTACATAAAAAAGTAAGAGCAAAGAATGTAAAAAATAAGAAAACATTTCCACAAGATAAGAATAGCAGAACCGAGTGTGCAGATTTAAACATTTACAACCAATGAAAAGAGAAATCAAAAAGCAATATTTGAAAGGCAACAATAATGAGTAACTAAACATCAAAAGCTAAGAAAAATTAAGCCATACTTCAGTTAAGTTTTCATCCCAAGAAATGTCCATAATGCCTGAGTCAGATATCCTGTCAGGAGTTGCTGGAGCTTCAGCTTGAGGTGAGGAAACAGAGGAGCTGCTATATTTCAAAAATCTAAGAGCATATGCCTGAATAGCAAGTTTACTGTTCTTTCCAAAGTGCTGCTGGTCCTCATTCATATCCTGCTCCATAACGTGTTGCACCGAAAGATGAGAAAGAAAGTACAATATTTCAAGGATCTGATACAATATAGAACATGAATATGACGGAACTATTTGGCAATTTTTACAGGATAACCAACCGAAGGTACGGAGAAGAGCCCAAACAACTCAGACATATAACCCAATTCCAAATATTTAAGTATAATTGCAGTTCCGGAATTCAAAGGCCTTTACGCATTTGAATTTGAATTTAACTTATCATCCAGAGCCTGTGAACTCAATCATCAAATAATCCACCAACCTCAGCAAGCCAATACACTTAAAAAACCATGGAGATCGTATTTACTAGAAATCACAATGAAGGTTCATAAAGGTTACAATTAAAAGAAGACTAAAACCCACAACCCCCATATTTAAAATAAGTCACTTCCTCCCAAAATCAAGTGAAATTACCTTCCTATCAAGAGATTCCATGTATTGAAGAATATAACTTATAAGCAGACAACTGATATGAATGATCATAAAAACCAATTATTGAAACTGAAGATTTTAAAAGAAACTAGCACAAAGCTTTACAGAAAATTAAATGTGAAAAATTATAATCATTAGTATCATCACAAGAAAGACATGCACAAACTGATTAAAATTAAAGACCAATTGAAGCCAACACTATAATCAGTACCATATCAAGTTTTGCAGTCATGTTCTTAGGAACTTCATTGGCTGGTAAGTGCACTAAATCATGGCCACTTTTCTTTGGGCCAAGACTTGCATCTTTCCTATTTAGAAGCACCTCTGCTGAATGCCAAAAGTCCATGACGGCATTAGCAAGGCTTAATGCTACTTTTTTGAGTTTCGAATATTGATGTTGTTCTTCAAATTTCAATCGCGAAGTAAAAGCAACACGTCGAGATATTTGAGCAGCAGCCGTCATCTTCCAAAGACGCTCCTATAAGCACATAAAGAACAAAAAGGGGAAGATTAGAGGCAAATTTTGTCAATACGTTATCTAGTCAACTGAATACAGGTACATTGATTGAGTAAAGGCAATAAAATTAAAAAGCTCTTAATAAGAAAGAAAAAAGGAACAAGAAGGATGCATAAATAAATTGAACTTATATTCTATACTAAAATAATACCTGAGCAAAATCATTTGCCATCCATGCCATTTCTTCAAGGACAAAGTCCCAGTGAGATTTTTGGTGATTCTTCCAGGGTGAAGTACCAACAGATAGCTCTGCAATCCTTTTCCGCTTAGCCTGTTTACCATAGTTCCAGACCTTTTAAGCTTCTTTAAATTAGAAGGGCAAAAAAAAAGAGCTTAATCAACTATAACAGAACACCTCTATAATCTGTGCCTCTTCCAAGATGGAATCTTCATGTGCCTTGTCCACCACTTTCACATGATTATCCAAACAAGATTGAGTTTCAGCAATAGGAGTTGAGGTTCTTTCAGACAAAGTCACCTCAGGAAACTCACAAATAGCATTATCCATTGAGCCTAGAGGCTTTCTAGAAGGAAAATTTTCCTTGTTGGAATTAGAATTATCAGCAGGCACAGTACTAATTTTCCTATCAGCTTCTGATACAGCATGACTGCTTCGTTGCACCTCATTGTTGGAAGGGCAAGTCAGCTCATTTTGCAATTCAGATCTAATTTCTTCCTCCACTTTGACAATAGAAACACTAAGAGTGTGCTTTTGATTCACAGAAGTAATAGTACCAGGAACAACAGCTGCATTATCAACAGCCTTGATCTCATTGGTTTCTTTTGCCAATTCACCAATAGATGAGTTTAGTGTCTCCTCTTTTCTTGATGTTTGTTCCAGGGGCTTTCCATTAGAGTCAATGTTTTCTGGATTAATACACACATCATTATCATTATTTACATAAGTGTTTAAGCTGTTCTGAGTGCAAGAGGACTCTGAATCTAATCCCTTTGTCTCTATAGCTGCACCGTAATTTTTTCCTTCATTTGGTATGTTTTTCATATCTCTATTCGGATCAATAAACTCATTTAGCTGATTAGAACTTGTTTCATTGTCAGCATTTGCTGCATCTGCACCAGTACCAGGTGAAGATTCAAGACCAGTTGGAACTACCTGCTCCTTCCTTCCAACAAGATCAGGTTCCTCAGAAGCCATTTTAACTGTAGATCCATTAGCCACCAATTGGGCAGGTTCATTAGGCAAGTCACCTATGAAGTTTTTGGAAGCTGTAACATCAACCTTGCTTTCAGATAGATAACATTTTGACTGGTCAGTAGTTTCCTCCACAGCCAGCCCACACTCCATATTCGATAGATTATCAAAACTTATCATCCTTGAAGCCAAATCACCGTTTGAAATAGCAGATTTTGGAGTATCTGCGTAAGGTATGTGCTTATCCTTCTGGTCATTTTTTTCACATGTTGAAGCCTTCAAGTCCTTTGATGCTATACGGGCAGATAAAGAACCATGACCACCTTGACCCTGAACCATCTCTGTTGAACATGATCGAACTCCATCTCGATTTTTTTTGGATCTGTTCCTTCGAGCATATGGGCGAAAAATAGCTGAATCTTCTGATTCCTTAGCATTTCGAGTCCCATTTATCTGAGAAGATTGCTCTGATGGAACAACATTATTCCTCTTATGAGGATGCATAGACTTCCTTTCACATCCAGGTAACTCATTTTCACCATCAAAAAGCAAGAGATTATCAGCACTATTAGGTTCACAAATTGTACGAACCCGTGGTCTACCACTACTCTCTATGGAATCACCATGAGGTGAAATAGTTGGTGTGAAACTACCTTTTGCTTCACTGTAAAAATTATGCATGGAGGAAGCATAAGTTATTTACTACAATACAATTTAGAACCATAGTTCTGTAGCACACAGCAGTATAAAGAATATACCAGGTAAGAAGTTCTGCTTGTTGATCAGTGAAAGAAATAGACTGGACACTAACTGAAGCTGCATTGCCAAATTTGAAATCCAAGGGATTGCCACCCTGACAGCAACATGATTTATGGTGAATATTAATCCATAAGAAATCAGAAGCAGCAGAAGATAAAAACGCATACTTTCTCAAGAAACTCTAGCTCCCTTCTCCTTTCCTCTCGAAAATCATACTCCTGCCTGTTATAAACAAGAGCAAAAAACGAAAGAAAATAAGGTGCCTGTACATAGGGATGTGAACTAAGTGCACTTTTCTATAAAATTAATAGGGTATGAGTAAACAAAAGTGAAACATAAATATCACCTAAGCTCTGCTTGAGCTTTCTCAATAGCTGCTCTGCACGGAGAAGTTTTGACATCAATCCCAACTCCACCATCAACCACCCGTCCCATGGAACCTATCTCAGCAATTACTAAGAGAGCAGGTCCTGAATTACATCCATGCATCCCTACCTAAATATCTACAGGCTGGCCCTTCCCATCGATGCAAAAGAAGAAGAGTGTTGGTAATACCTACAAAAGATGGTAAAAATAATTTTCTTGACTCAACAAAAGAATCAAGCTTGAAACAATTAGAAAATGCACAAACTGATATCATCAAAGTCACTCAACATAATCAAAAAAATAGGAAGTTTATACATTCTCATGTATAAAACTGATGTCATCAAACTGATATGTATAAAACCACCAGCAAAAAACAAAAGTAGAACACCCAATAAATGGAAACGAATAGATGAAAGAGAAGAATTATGCATGAAGTTTATACACTGACTACTATAAGAAGTATCATTGTACAAAGATTTTCAAGGAAAAGAACAAAGTGCAAAACAAACTGACTTAAACTAGATTGAGGCAATATTATTCTAAATTAACACTTCTCAGGGAAATAAAGGTGCTTCCTACTTCTTCTTTTTTAAAATTTTGTCCGCAGTGAGTTGTTAAATAAATAGTTCATCAAAAGAATACTGATTGCAAATCTTTCAACTTTCAATTTCCCACTCCAGCATAGTAGTTTCACAGCAACTGAACATAACAAAATTATCTCAAAAGGTTATCAAAGTTCACTCACCACCTTATATCTATTGAAAAAACAGAAAACAAACTTGTACTTGTATGGAAGAGGTTGCCACTAAATTTTGGATAGATAAAACGCCCCGTAAAGGAAATGCAAAGTCTGCCATTGATTGGAATGCCAAAAGCAAAGCTAAATTACAGAAAATTAGCAAGCTATCACTGCCACCTGATGATCACACTTCATACATACATAAGCATACACAGAGACAGATGATAGCATGTACCAAAAAAGCTAATCCCCCTAAGATTTTCGAATTGGATGGCATGTTCAAAATCTTGGACAATTTGCAATCCAATTTGTGAAAATCTACAATCCTGTTAATAAATAGAAAAGCATGAACTTGAAGATAGAAACGGGTAATTTCACCTGTAAGTAAAACAATACAGTTCAAAAAGTGGGTGAGCAAACCCGTTTCTTGCTTTCTCTTACCCTTGCAAGTGATTTAATGTAAGAGAGATTGACAGAGTTTCTGAAAATTTTTCGCAGAGAATTATTCTTTTCCCGGCAGATTGATAGCTAAAAGGGCAAAAGCTGAACTTAAATTATAAGATTTAAAAAATAATTATTGAAATATAATTATTAAGGTTAAAATGTCATAAGTCCCTGTACACTTCGTAAATTTAAAATTTAATCCTTGTACTTTCATTTCCAAGAATTTAGTCCCTCTACTTTTCAAATTTAAAAATTTAAGTTCAATTGTTAACACTATTAAAATTATTTTGTTACATTCATGCTCATTACATAGCCATTTTTTTAATTAATTACATGGTTACCATGTGATTATTTTTTTTTAATTTCAAAATGTCACACCAATAAATTTAACAAAATAATTTTAACAATGTTAACAATTGAACCTGAATTTTTAAATTTGAAAAGTAGAGGGACTAAATTACTGAAAATAAAAGTATAAAGACTAAATCCCAAATTTACGAAGAATACATGTACTTATGGCACATTTTAACCAATTATGTTTAATAATAGGATTTTAATTAAACAAAAAATGCTTCTTCTTTTTCCTTGACATCATTTGTAAACATTATAATGATTGGTTAACATTAATTTTTTTTAAAAACTATTTAATTTTATTAATAATTTATACATATTTATACTATTATTTAATTATGTTTTTGTAAAAAATGTCTTATGTTCCAATTAATTGTATTTTGTTCCTAGATCGAAAAGACTACCATATCAAATTAGATTTTAGCGAAGTAGCGATTTATGTGCTGATTTCTGTTCCTCGTACCAGATTTATTGGCATTCCAAATAACACCGCAAAGAGCTTTGGCACCAGCAAGTTTCTTCAAATTCCAGTGAACACAACCACTAGAAGTGGAAAATCGGTAGCTAAATAAAACAACAAAGAGCCTAAAGAACTTCGCCAGCATTTAACTTCCAAGTAATGTTAATAAACATATAAGAAGACTACTTGCCCCGCAAATTCACAAGCATTCAATTGAAATGTGTGTATAAACCAGGAGATAAACCCTAAACGCATTGAATCAATGGAATTGTGTCCTATTTTCAAACATTGACCAGATTCTAGGGTTTCCAAAACAAAAGAAAAAAAAAAAAGAAAATTAGGCGCGAAAATAACCTGAATGAGGAAACTGAGTCAAACAATTGAGAGATAGGGCACAGCAAAACGTTTCCGCTATTTTTAATACTCTCGTTTCTTCTCCTTATCTCTGTCCAAGGTTTTTTCTTTTTTTAAGCTTCGAACTCTTCCTCAACGTACTGCCCTCAATCAAAACGACATGAAATGACCCTAAAATACGACACCTCCCTGCAAATGCAAGCCATGGGCACGTTGTCGAGTCCTTCTATTAAAAGTCCTTCATGTAAATTTTGTTCGTTTTGGCACTCAAAATAAGAAAAATGGATTTATTTTTATATTTTTTCGTGGGTTTTTTTCCTGTGTAGGTTTTGTTCATTTAGGTTGATTTTCGGGGTTACTATGCGAGTCGTCTCATTGAGTATTGGGCCTGGGTTTTTAACTTGAGGAAGACGACGATACAAAAGGGCTTTTTTGGTTAAGTTTGGGCTTTTTTATCACTGGGTAAATTTATATTTTGTTACTTAACTTGATTTTAAGGTTCAAATTGGTACCTTAGGTTTTTTTTTTTTGTCCAATTAGTTACCTAAACTTGGCCTCAAGGTTCAATTTGATAACTAAACTGTTTCTGGTCCAATTAGATATTGAATTTGACCTTTTGATTCAAATTAGTACATTAACTTGACTTCATAGTTCAAATGAATTCAAGTAAATCAATTAATATAAGTGCTAATGGGCCAAAAGCTAAGTTCGAGTCTAATTTGAACCAATAATTACTAAGGCCCTTTCAACAATAGGAACCTTTCCTTTAGAAAACAATGCCAATTGCAATGGCAACTATTCTCTGATTGCATTTGGAACATCGAGCACAGAAGATTCCAACGGTTGTTGAGCTTCTTTGGAAGAAATACTATCATTTGATTGACCTATTTCAGTAGATTGAACACCTTCTCGAGACAATCAATTGAATTTCTCCTAAGATGTAACTTTAACACAAGCCATTGTAGAAAAGAAAAAAAAAACTTTTTTTTTTGTTAAAGTAAGAAAGAAAGGATTTTGGAACAAAAGACAGTTTAAGATCATAGGGACTTTTGAAAAGTCTAAGCTTCTGTTAAAATGAACAGTAGTGATAAAAACCTATTGTAACTCTAATAAGGTATTAAATACCCAAATCACCATTAACCATTGTCTTTATTAACTTCCCCTCTAAAATTTGGAAAGTTAAAATTACAAAATATTTTACCACCAAAAAGAAAAGATTTCGAACCAAAAACTCACCAAAAATAACCACTTGCTAAAACAACATCAAGAATTAACATTTGGATGCCTTCATTCAACTGCTAAATTTTAAACTCCATACACACCAACATAACTTCTCAAGGCTTCAAACCTAGCTAAATCAGCTGCCTTTGTAAAGAGATCATCTAATTGATTTTCAGTAAGCATATATTTTAATTCTACAGTGCCATTTTCTACTAATTCTTGAATGAAATGATAGCAGGTATTTATGTCCTTTTATGTCCTTTTATGTCCTTTGTCCTATAATGCATCATTGGTTCTTTGATATATTGGTGGAATTTAATTTGTCATACTATGAAATTATAACTGGAAGTGTCACTCCAAAATCTTCTATCACATGTTTCATCTAAAGGAGCTAAGCATAACAACTACCTACTGCAATGTGCTTTGCCTTAGTTGTTGACAATTATCTTGTTCTTGTTTCTTTCTTTACCATGACACAAGATCGAATCTCAAGTAGAAACAACCTCTAGATGTGCTCTTTCTATCATCCACATTGTCAACCTAATCAACTTCACTATACCCCAAACCAAGCTTATTATGTTATCTTTTGAAAGCTAGATTCTAAAATCTAGTGTTCCATTAACAAATCTCATAATTCTTCTACCTATCTTGACATAAGATTCATTGGGATTTGATCGGTATCTAATACATACTCTAAAACAGAAACATAGATCTAGTCCACTTATAGTCGAATACAATAAGCTTCCAACCATGCTCCAATAAGTGGTAAGAGTTGTAACACTCATTGCCTAACCCGATCGTCGGTCTGAGCTACAGGATATTACCGAAGCAAATACATCAAATTTCAATACACTTTAATCATTTCAACATGCTTTCAAGTATAAAACACATTTTAATAAGATTTTAAATCATTTCCAAGTCTTATACTAGCTTACAAAAGCTTGTTTACTAACCTGAGGTCGGTTAAGGACTTAATTGAAAAGTTTTCAAAACCTGCGAGTTAATGTTTCAACATCATGGCCTCCACATCACAACATCAACAGTCAGTGAGTTATGTTGCGACTTCAAGAATTTCGATGTCACGGCATGACTCACTGTTGATTTATGTCACAACATTGCCCTTGCTTTGACAAAATCAATTTGGTACATCTACACGTTTTCAATCAAACATCTATATACTTTCATAACATCTTTCTACAACCAAGACAATATCATTTCATATTAATTTATGCCAATTCAATCATATGAACATTTGAAACCAAGTATTTTATATGACATGCATCACATGATCATCATTTAAGCTCATCCAAGCCATTTATCCATCTAGTCATACCAAGTTACCTCATTCAAGTGTAAATACATTTTTACCTATGCAATTTGAGAATCAAGAACTTACATGGCCTTAACATGAACCAAACAAATCATAAGCTAAACTATAATTCATGCTTAACATTCAAACATACCATTTTCAAACCATTCATCAACTTACCTAACTACTTCACCTTGCAACCCTTAACATACCAAATTTATGCAAGTTTATGATAATCACTCCTAATAGCATCAAACATAACCAAAACCATGCGTCAAATATGTCATATTTCAAGCTTAACATACAAGTTCAACCATAGCCACAATTACTTCATAACAATCCACTCAAAATGACAATTTACATAATAAGATGTCGTTATATACATGCCACAATATTTAGACTCAAAATGAACATAATTCTGTCGTCTTGATAATAGTATGTGCTTTACGTTGATCCGACGCAGCAAGTTCCGCAAGTTGACGATCTACAAGTAGGAGAAACAACTAGAGTAAGCATATAAATGCTTAGTAAGTTCTGAGATGTCGTGTTAAGATGGCGAAACAAGTTTGTTTGAGTTTTGAGAACGCCATTGGGCATATTATGTTTAGTACGTCTGAATCTCTTTGAAAGGTTGAGTATCTTATGAGAGTTTGTGCTTATTAACCAACAGAATTCCTGTATTTTGTTTGTAATTACATTCGAAACTCACTAAGTTCGTTTGAACTTACTTTATTATTTTCCTTTTCGGGCGAGTTGAGTAGAAAAGGGACTACACCAAAGTTGTAGTTGCTCGTGAGCTACTTGTTTGTTTTCTGAATCATGCATGACTGTTTGAGCAGGTGGCGTGTAGAACTATTTTGTAATAAACTTTTTAATAATTTACATCTTATGCCAACTCACTATTTTAAGAGAAATTCTAAGTACTCCTAAGATATATGTTAAATATTAGTGAAATATGTTTTATGAGATCATCTTTAAGACGTATACGCCAAACTGTTTTAAATTATATTTAACTGCCAATGATGCTGTAACACCCCTATACCCAGTTCAACCCAAGGAACCTGATATAGGAATATTACGTTTGGTGCCAAAGAGATTTTGGCTAATCACTAATATATTTGGACATTAAAAAAAAAGTGTTACAACTTATATATTTGTCCCTACTACTTGGAACATACTTGATCTTCCTAAGTACATGCCATTCTATTCAAAATTTTGAAACATACCCTCTTGGCACTTGGAGACGTGGTGAGATGGATGCTCACTACCTCAATTACAACTTTTCAAAATCACTCCACCTAATTTGTGCACGAAAAACAAACCGTATGCTGAGTAAAAACTTAGTGGTATTTCTATAATCCGAATATTTAAAAACAAAACAATATAATAGGCACAATTAAATTATAAAGACATATTAATGTCTAGTATCATGACTATCATTTTTTTTATTTAAACAATATCCTAATTCACACAATTGTTATATAAATGGTTATTCACATATCAAACCATATTATTCGTACAATGGCATGAGTCATGCAATACTCAATTCATGGATACATCATTTCATACCATACTCAATTCTCATTATTTGCTATGTAATAGCTTTTCATAATTTATTTAACAATAATATTATTCATTTCATGAACACATAATTCATGCATTTCATTGCATATTTCAATTTACTATCCCATTTTCAATTCACATACAATACTTTCCAATTCCAACCATAGTGCCATTTCATTTAACTACCCCTATTAACATGACTCGGACTCGGACAGATACACGAATCCAACCAAAACACACCAGTTTAGCACCTAATGCCTCATCGGACAATTCGAAGTAATAAGTTGACACCAGTGTCTCATCGGCCATGCCGAAGTAAGTTGGTACCCAGTACCTCATCGAATTTATCCGAAGTAATAATTTGACACCCAGTATCTCATCAACTCGAAGTCGAAATAATCCTTGAACACTTCCAATCCCATGGCATGCCAACTATATCCGACTCAGCCCGATACAGTTAATAGGATTTCCAAATTATTTTTCAATTTCCAATCAATACACATTTCAATTCAAATAATCACATATATTCATAATTCAATTCAATTCAATACCACAATATCAATATTCACCTTAATTCCACTTACCATACATATTAAATAATAAATGCAACAATTAATAACTAGCTTCGGATTATAGAAATACAAATCGTAATTCCTAAGCTACTCCTCATTAACCTTGTCTTTTCCTTTCTTAGCCGATGTCTCCGGCTCAACGTTAGCTACGGAAATTAAAACAATTTAAAATCATTAATACACACAATTTCACATTAAATATTTGTAATGACCCGATAGTCGGGTAATTGGAAAGTGCATTGTCGTGTCACTATTTTCGAAAAAATGAATTCGTAAATATTTATTAGAAATATTTACGAAGTTAGTTGTGTAGTTAATTAGATTTTGGATAGGTGAATTAGCTTGAATTAAGGTTAATTTAGTGTAAGAATTAGATTAAATATAGGGTAAAAGTTGAATTATAAAATAGAGGAAAGTCAAGGAACTAAATAAATAAATAAACCAAATTGTGACACTCGTATGGTAAAAATAAAATACAAATGTATGGCAAATGTAAAATACACGTGTAATACTAATACATATATATGTATTTACTTATTATTTAAGTAAAAGATATTAAAATATACTATTAATATAATTAAAATAAAGTAAATAAAAGAAATAAACAAAGAAAATGAAATAAAAAGAAACAGAAGGTTGAAACGAAAAAGAGAGAAAGAAAAAGAAAAAGGAAATTAGGGTTTCAAGGGTTCAAACTTAAATTGGTAAGTCAAATTAGCCAATTTTTTTGTAATTTTGATGTTTTTGGAATCCTAGAACAAAATATTACTTGATTTATGTGGAAATTTTGTAAGTTAGCTGATTTTGAGATGTAGTTTATGTTGAATTAATTGAAGCATTAGGGGTTAAATTGATAGAATTTCAACTTAGAATTGAATAAAGGATTGAATTGTAAAACAAATCATAAGTTTTGAGTAATAGGGACTAAATTGAAAGAATTTCAAAATTAGGGTTTTATGATGAAATTAGGAATTGAAATTAGTTTAAAGTGAAAATTTAAAAAAGATATGGAATTAGTTTTGTATAAATAAAGTTAGTATTGGTTAAGGATTAAATTGGAATTTAGATAAAAGTTGTTTATACATTGAAATATTTAATGTTAAATTGTGTTGTATTGATGATTTTCAATTATTCTAAATTCTGTAGCTAACGTTGACCCGGAGACCTCAGCTAGGAAAGGAAAAGACAAAGTTAACGAGAAGTAGCTCGATAATTCTGGTTTGTATTTCTATAATTCGAATCTAATAATTATTTGTTGTATTTGTTAAATAATATGTAAGGTAAGTAAAGTTGAATTGATTGAGTATTATTTGTTAATATATTGATATTGAATTGAATTATTTTGTGAAATTATGTGTATGATTGAAAAGTGTATTGAATTGGAATTGATTGAAATTGTATATTGATTAAAAATTTAATTATGAATTGAAATACCCTATCAACAATGTCGGGCTAAGTTGGATATAGTTGGCATGTCATAGGATTGGAAGTGTTCAGGGATACTTTGACTTCGAGTCGATGAGGCACTATAAGTGTTGTTTTACTGTTATTACTTCGGATAAATCCAATGAGGTACTAAGTCTCGTCATCATTATTATTTTACTTGGCTTGGCGATGAGGCACAAGTCTGCCGTCTCGTGTGTTTTGGATGGATCCGTGTATCCGTCGAAGTCCGAGTCATGTTAATAGGGATAAATAAATGAATTGGTTAAATTGATTGATACTGAATGATATTGAAATTGATTTGAGAATTTTACTGTGAATTGTTATCGAAAAGCAATTATGTGATTGAAATAGAAGATATGATAATTGATGTGTTATGAAATTTGATTATTTATTGAAAGATTTTTGTTATGTGTGAATATGTATTTAAATGTTATAAATATTTGTTTAATAAGTATTCGGATTATAGAAATATCACTGAGTTACATACTCATCGTAAGGTTTGTTTCCGTGCGGAGGTTAGGTCAAAGTCAGACTATTGAATTAGCATCCATAGCCGATCCCGAACTCAAATACGTGGTGAAGTATTTTCTCTTTTGTAATGGCATGTACCTGGGTTGTCTTTTGATGTCATTTTGAGATGTGAATATTAATGGTATATAAGATGATAATGGTTGATCTATATATATACAAGTATATGTTTTATAATATAGCCAATTATATGGTTATGGTTTGAATTGGTTGAATGAGACTTAAATGAATCAATTAGACAACTTATGTTAGATTTTTTTTATAAACATGCATGTGTAAGCTCCTTATATTGTTAGTTTTGACATATTTTAGATGTATATAATCATGTTTTGGACTGGTAGAAAGATTGGATTTTGAGTTACTTGTCATTTAAGGTTTGCAGGGTTGGTAAACTTGTTGTATAAGGCTCATTTTGAGTCCACACGGCTTGGCACACGGGCGTGTGGCCAGACCGTGTGAGACATACGGTTTATACTTGGGCGTGTTGTTAGGCCGTGTGTCCCCCGCAATTTTAATTTTCCAAAACAGAATGCTCAGGTTTTGCCACACGGGCAGAGACACGGGCATGTGTCTCAGCCGTGTGAGGAACACGGCCTGGTACACAGGTATGTGCTTTGGCCGTGTGAAAACTGCACCTAATTTTCGAAAAATAAATTGACCACACTGCCTAGTACACTGGCGTGTGGCTTAGCCATATGAGGTAAGTCAGAGAGCACATAAATTAGGATACAGCTTGAAGCACGGGCATGTCTTAGGGTCACACGGGCGTGTCCCTAGACCTCACGGGCGTGTGAGCCCTGTATTTGAGAAAATTTTTGAAATTTCACAAAAAATTTCTTGAGCACTCGAATAGGTCCCGAATCATTTCCAACACATATTTTGGGTTTCGAGGGCCATAAAAAGGGACATTATGATTGTTTTACAATATATATGTTATTTATTTATATAAGGTTCGTAATATTTCTAAAAAGTTCGGTAATGCTCTGTAACCCTGTTCTGGTAACAGTTTAGGGTTAGGGGGTGTTACAATATTTTATTGTTATTCAATTTTTTTGCTCACATTTCAATTTAGTCCCTAATCAAATCTAACTTTATTTTATTTAAAACTAATTTCATATTTTCATTCAAATCCTACTTTAGACTAATTTCAACTTTCAAATTTCACCAATAACCCTAATTTCAAAATTCTCTCAATTTAGTCCTTATTACTCAAAACTTTTGATTTATTTTACAATTCAATCTCTATTTCATTTCTAACTTGAAATTCTATCAATTTAATCCCTAATACTTCAATTTGTTCAACATGAACAACATCTAAAAACTCACTAACTTCTAAAATTTCAGCATAAATCATGTAGTATTTTGTTTTAGGATTCTAAAAACATCAAAATTATAAGAAAATGAATTAAATTGACTTACCAATTTGAGTTTGAACCTTAAAACCCTAAGCTTTTCTCCTTTTTCTTTCTCTTTTTCTTTTTTTCTTTCTTTCCTTTTTCTCCCCGTTTTGTTTTCTATTCCGTTCTTGTTTCTTTCTTTTTCTTTTGTTTCATTTATTTGTTTATTCTTTTATTATAATATAATATATTAATATAATATAATATAATAATATAATATAACACTTACTTAAATAATAAGTAAATAGATTATTATTTAAATATATGTATTTTATTTTACCACAAGTATTTCACTATTACCACACATTTGTCACTCATGGCTTAATTGCTAATTTAGTCCCTTCAATTTTCTCTAGTCTATAATTCAACTTTTACCCTTTATGCAATCTAATCTTTATACCTAATTACTCTTAATTTAAACAAATTAACCTAATCAAAGCCTAATTAACCACATAACTAACTTTGTAAATATATTCGTTTTTCGAAAACGGAGACCCAAAAATGCACTTTTTGATAACCATAAATTTCGGGTCGTTACAAATGCACATGATTGTTTGGAAAATAACTCATCTGGCATTTTATATAATCTTGTCGACTTTTATAAGGCTTCTGCAAGATGTTTGTTTAAACTATGTTTTATTTTACTTGGTGTAATATTTATTTGATTGTTTCGTTATTTTTATACTGGGTTTAACGCCAATTTGAGGGTACACACCGAGACCCTTAGAGCTATAAAAACTTAAATTGTTTTTATCAAACTTAAATGGTTTTAAGTTGTGACATACCATACCTGGATCTAGTGATCGGGTCGGGCGTGGGTGTTTCACAGATCCATAAAAATTACAAGAAAACGACTTAATTTCCATACTTAAAAATTGGCCGACTATAAATGAACAACTTTGGATTTTTCCTCAATTTTTGGTTATGGAGGACGATGGCTTAATGAGGATGATAACGAACTGCCACTAACTTATGCTTTATACCTTAAATAGTTACTAATTAACTTAGTTTAATTAATTTAACCATGGTTTAATTAACATAATTATCTCTTAAACATATATAATGTAGAATGTCATCATCCTCTACTAGCCTCTATGGAAAATGGTTTAATAGCCATTTTAGACCTTTGGTTGATTACCATATAAGTCTTCTAGCCTTTTGTCAATTAAAATTTTATAGCGATTGGATTTTTACAATTTAGTCTATAAGCCTTAATTAACTATTTGATTGACTAAATTCCCTGACCATTCTTCAATATAATTTTATATTAGCTCCATAAATATTCTTATTTTATATTTACGAACTTGGTTTATAGAAATGGGGTTTTGAAACTGCATTTTTTATACTACTAAAAATTGGGTCGTTACAATTCTTCCCCCTTAAGAAATTTCATCCTCGAAATTTACTTGAGAAAAGATAGAGGTACTAAGATCTCATAGTCCCTTCCGGCTCCCAAGTAACCTCTTCTGCTCTGTGATGGTGCCACAATACTTTTACTAATTCCACACGCTTATTTCTCAATTCTTTCACTTCTTGAGCTAAGATTTTAATTGATTCCTTACAATAAGTCAAGTTAGGTTGTAACTCGATTTCTCTAGGAGTTAAAACATAAGAGGGATTGGATCTATATCTTCTCAGCATCGACACATGAAAAACATTGTGGATTTTGTCTAATTTTAGAGGTAGAGTTAATCAGTATGCTGTAGGTCCAATCCTTTCGAGAACTTTGTAAGGTCTAATAAACCTCAAACTGAGCTTTCCTTTTCTACTGAATCACAAGACTTTCTTCTAAGGCGAGGCTTTCAAGAAGACTTTATCACCAACTTCAAGCTCAATGCCTTTGCTTTTTATATTGGGATAAGACTTTTGTCTATCAGAATTAGCCTTTAAGAAATCTTGAATAGCCCTAACTTTCTCTTTAGTCTCTTGCACCAAGTCCATTCCCATAAATTTTCTTTCACTCGACTCCGACCAACACAGAGGAGTTCGACACTTACAACCATATAAAGCTTTGTAAGGTGCCATTTTGATGCTTGATTTATAGTTATTATTGTATGCAAATTCAGCCAAAGGTAGGAATTTTTCCCAGCTTCCCTCGAATTCAATTACACAACATCACAACATATCGTCAAGTATTTGAATTACTCACTTTGATTGACCATCAATTTGACGGTGAAATGTTGTACTAAAATTCAATCTAGTGCCTAGAGATTCGTGCAATTTACCCTAAAATTTGAAGGTAAATATCGGATCCAGATCCAAAATGATAGACAGTGGTACTCCATACAATCTCACAATTTTAGAGATATACAATTCGACTAGTTTCTCCAACGAATAATCAACTCTCACAGGGATAAAATGAGTGGACTTTGTCAATTTGTCAACTATCACCCAAATTGAATTCTTTTTCGAAGATAACAACAATCTTGTCACAAAATCCATAGTGATTCGTTCTTATTTCCATTCAGGAATCGTTATAGGTTGTAACAATCCCGAAGGAACTTGATGTTCTGCCTTTACTTGCTGACATACTAAACACTTGGCCACGTTTTCAATTATCTCGCTTTTCATGCCTAGCCACCAATAGAATGATCTCAAATCATCATAGATACTGTTGTGAGCTTCATGGAGAATATCTTATTTCAACCCTGAATCATTCGACATACACAATCTGTCAAGGAAGTATAAACTCACATTGTCACTTAAGCTGAATTCACTAGTTTGCTCACTTTCAAAAAGCTTCCGTTTCGCTTTAGTTACATATGTAACACCCCATTACTTGACCCGATCGTCGGGTCCAACCTACAATGTATCACATTCATTGCCAAAGCAACTACGATCAATTCATGATCAAATTATGCAATTTAATGCTAAAATCAAACAATTATATAGACATTCAACATGAAATGTAATTATTCTTGGTTTTTATTCGACTTACTAAAACTCTGAAGCTTAAATGAAATCAATAAAGGACTAAAATTAAAAGTTTCAAAAGTACAAGCATTTCATAGCAATTTGATAACTAAATTCAACTAAAACATGCATTTAATACAAGATGGAATCATTTATGGGTCTTACATGAGTTTATGTAAGCTCAAAAGCTAACTTGAGGAAGTGATAGGAGCTAATTGAAAAGATTTCAAAATAAGGAATCATCATCGTGATGTCCTTCTACGCACTGTGACCTTACAAGCCATTTCTTGCCCAGGCGACCAACCCTTGGCGTCGCAACTTGACCTTATCGTCATGAAAAATTTTGAACGATGTCATGACGTCATTCTCTGTTTCTATTATACTTATTTTTGAAATTTGCAAAATTCATCACTAGCTAAAAACCTACTCCAAGCCTTTCAACCAGAATAATAACTTAAAACAACACATGTTCATATCATCTCAATTCATCCATAATCATCAAACTATTAAAGCAAGTTTAAGTACATATCATTCAACCATATCATCTTTTTACCATACATACCTACTCAACATGTCTCAAAATACCAAGCATAACAATTCAAACATCCATTCAACCAATTACTTCAAAACAATCAATTAATCAAATAATAAATACTTATTAACATTTTCAAATCAAAACTTACTCTTTTAAAACTAGTCATCTGTAACACCCCAAACTTGGCTAAGTTTTGGCAAGCTACATTAGCCATCGAAGTGGCTCTCAATTGACTCACAATCTAACCTCCAACTCACCACTTAAGTCTTAACAAAAGTTGCGCTACCTTAAAACACAACAGCAGAAATAAGAAGCAAACATATGAGCTTCACAAACATAAGTAGGCATGCTTAACATCATACTTGAGAGTTCGCAGCATAACTTAGACTTTCATTCAGCAACATAGTTTGCACGAAAATAAAAATATATGCAGTGCAATGTAAAACACAAGCTCGCATATTTAAGACTCTTCTCAAGAAAACACATAGCCTAAGGGTTCGCATAAAAACATGTGTTCGCAAGCATACATGGGTTTGTGCATTTTACCAATGGTTCGTATGTAATAAAACAACCACTACAAGGGCACACATGTAAATATGGCACGTAAAGTAAATTATGATATACTCATGCATGAATAACATCAATTTTTATTCATGAAATAATTATATACTTTAAAACATGGTTCATAAATCAATATACTTGAATTTAAACATAACAAAACATCTTAACTTTAATTATCATTATCATAATCATGAAATCAGAAATATTATAGTAATTCCTATAATAGTAATCCCATTGCCTTTAACCCAAGTTCACCAACGTCTACTCAAGAGTGCACCTCGCCACTTCATTGACCTCGCTAATCCTAATCTACAACCTACTTACCTGAGAAGAAGTAAGAGAGGAGTGGGTGAGTTTGTTGTGAACTCAGTGAACAATCAGAAACATTAGGATATATTCAGAAATAGAGTTTTTTAAAGAAACTCTAGTCTTGAAAATGTTTCGCGTGCTGGGTTCACAGGTGAGGTTGTGAGACCTAGTTCACACATTCTGTCAGAACACATAACTTTGGAAAACAGTTTTGAAAACTCATTAGCCTTTTTTTAAATCATATTTGATAGCGCTTGCCTTAAAATCATGATGCCTATTTCATTTATAAAAAACTTTTACAAAAAACAAGTCTGGGTTGCTCTAAAGTCACGAAGCCAACTCACACTTTTCAGAAAAACCTTTTCTTTAAACAAGGTCTGCCTTAGCTCATAAGACCGATTCACACTTACAAGCAAAGTCAACCTTAAGTCGCAAGATTGGTATATAATTTTTTCACGTTGGATATAATCCAACATAACTCCCAGTGGATCACACACTTTGAGACATATCATACTAGCTCGCATAGAGCCGGGCTCACTGAGGAGCACAATCACTTAAGCTTGCATAGAGAGTTTCGCTGATACACAACTTATCACTAAGCTCACAGGGGAGCTTTGCTGATACACAATTTCTCACTAAGTTCACAAGGGAGCTTCATTGATACACATATTATAAAACCGTTTTTGAAAACATTCTTTGAAACCTTAGCTCGCATAAGAGCTTGCACAAAACTATGTTTTAAAAATCATATTTCCAAACCGTATTTGAAAACAGAGGTTCGTAGCTTTAAAACATATCCTTTTAGAGAACTTGCCTTTGAAACTTGTTTTGAAAACATAATTCTTAAAAGAAACATATCAATATAAACTAAACAACATGGCAATTAACATATTCTAGATAATTCCAGACCACTCACCGGAAACAGAGAAACTTAAATAATTTTAGCTTTACCTTTATCTTTGCTGGTAGACGGTCCGGCTGGTTCGCAACAAACAACATACACTCATATTATTTAAACAGAAAAAGACATACAGAGTTCATGAAATGTGAACATGGACAATCACACCCAATAAGACAGAGACTTACTGTAACAGCACAAATTTGGGTCTAGTTGAAACAGTAGTTTCGAGACCATAAATTTGACAAAGAAAATTTTATTTTTATTATATTTTTATGGTCTACAATTTTACGGAAATATTTCGTAAGATTTTAGTTAATAAAACTTGACGTTTGAGCACTCAATTTAGTCAAAATGACTAAATTGTAAAAAGTGCAAAACTTGAGTTCTATATATTAGAGGTGTCATATTGCTATGAGTTTTAAATTGCAGGCCCTTAAAAGGTAATTAGACCATTGAATAACTTAATGGATAAAAATCGGCATGAATTGGACAAAATTGAAAGAAAAGCCTTAAGGGCATTTTAGTCATTTAGTGTTTTAAATGGATAAAAAGACAAAATACAAGGAAAAAAAAAAAAAAAACTGCTCATCTTCTTCAAGTTACTGCCGAAAATTTCTAGACTCCATGGCTAAGGGTTTCAAGCTTTTCAAGCTTCATAGTAAGTGCTTTTGAGCCCTGCTTTTAATGTTCATCGTATTTTTGAAATCCCAGTAACTTACTCTAGCTATTTCTACCATTAATTTGATCTAGAGTTTAATTTCAAAAATTGACCCATGTTGAATAATTGTCAATTTTGATGTTTAATGGTAGATTATGCATGTTTATGAGTAGAGGGACGATTTTTACTAAGTGATTTTCGGTGAAAACGAGTAAAACGAGTTAATCGATAAAAGTTGTTATTGTTCATAAGTATGTGTTATAGTAAGAATTTGAAGTTGCAATAGAAGGGAAAAATGTTCAGCATGTCATAAAACATAAGAAAAAGGAATAAAGTTTAATTTTCGAGCCTAGGGGCAAAATCGTAATTATGCAAAAGTTTAGGGGCAAAATTGTAATTTTGCCAAAATTTGAGTTAGGGACTGTTTTGAGTAGTATATTAATTAAATAAGTGGAATGTGATGTTTTAGATCCCAAAAACGAGATTTGGATGTAGAATTGGAGGAAAATCGAAAATCGAGAAAGTTGGTAAAATGGTCGCTTTTGGCATTCGAGGTAAGTTTGTGTGTTAATAATAATGCAACATCGTGCTTGAATTGTAATTTTCTATTGATATGACACAAAAGGACGCTTTTGAATAAGTTTATGAGTAAACGATTAAATTGAAATGTGAGCAAAAGTAAGAAAGCATGAATTCATTATAAAATACGTGTTTATTCTATTAAATAGTACATGAAATTATTTGATTATTTTTAACATATAAATGTTATATGTTTATATGACATTCGAGAAAAAGAAAAGGAATGAGAGGACCGAATTGAAGGAAAAGGAAAAGAGAAGGTTAAGGAGTGAAGGAAGAAGAATTTATATCACCTCAACCTTTTGTTGTAAATACTACAAGAATTTTAAATTATTGTTATTTATCTTTTTGGAAATATTTATGTAAATTATTTAAATATATGAGATTCAAATTTAATGCCCAAGTAGACGAAATTTAGAACTACCGGGATATTAAGGAACATTAGCACGTTGGTGCTCTCTCGATATTAGCACGTTGGTGCTCTCTCGATATTAGCACGTCGGTTTCTCTCGATATTAGCACGTTGATGCTCTTCGATTATTAGCACGTCGGTGCTTTCGATATTATTACGCGTCGATTGTTTCTCGATTATTAGCACATTGGTGCTCTGCTCACTTGTGCATCATAATGCACCTCTCAGTATTTGTTCTCAGATATCCGGTATGTTCTATAAAGTCTACTTTGGGCTAAGAATGTGAAATAAGAACAAAGTGAATCACTGATGTGTTAAGGTAAGTTTTATACCTTATAAAAGATAAGTTAAATTTATTTAAAGCAATGCATAGTTGAAGAGAAACTACATGTGATGGTGTGATGACTAAGTGTAATTGAAAACGATCATGTTATGAATAAGTGCAAGTATGCATGTGACCAATTGAGAAATGTGGCAAATGTACGTATGAACAATATGTTCAATATGTAATCGGAAATTTGAAAGATTGATATAAGCACGTGATGAACACAACTAAAATAAAAGAGAGCAAAAGTTTACAATAGAGCTGCTTTGGACAGCAACAGCTACGTAAATTTGAAAAATCACCAAAAATAGAAGAAATGGAATTAGAAAGTGAAGGAGATATGAATTGAAAGCTCTTTGAGTCTATTTTCATATGAAAGAAATAGAGTAAGCAAAAGAAATGGAATTAATGAGATATTTAAATTTTAGTGAAACTGGTTCTGAATGAATTTGTGATCCCCTGTTCTGTCTTTGAAAAATTATTAAAAATTGTATAAAAATAATTATGGGATATGGTTTATATGAATGGAATCCTGAATGAGTCTATTTTCAAATGAAATAAATAATAAGGTCATATGAATTCTTTACAAAGAGTAATTTGATTCGTAGTGAAGAGAGGTCAGAACAGTCAAACAGCGAAATAGGGGAAACTTTAAGAATAATCTGGTATTGATTGGCCATACCAAAAATTCTGGAAAAATTATAGTAAAAATATATATGAGTCTAGTTTCAAGAAAAATTAACGGATCTTAAATTGGAGTTCCGTAGCTCCAGATATAAATGATTTAGTGACAATGACTCAAGTAGACAGCTTAAGATAAACATGAGAAAATGGTGGAACTATGTGTAATTATGATTGCATTATCTTGAGAACTTGTTGTGAGGATTTGTCATGTTGAGGCCTTGATAAAGCTACAAATAAGTTGGGAAAGTAAGAACTTAGCATTATTTATGCAAGTTATAACGGCTTAGTAGTAAGCTAAATTCATTGCTAATGCTTATTATTTTTACATGTGAACTTACTAAGCTTTATAAGCTTACCCCCTTTTCTTTTCCATGTTATAGAGTCCTATTAAACAAGCTCGGGTTGGAGGTCATCGGAGATCGCTTCACACTATCAAGTTATCTATGGGTATCTTTATTTATAAATGATTTAAGTTATGGCATGTATAGGGACTTGACTAAGTCATTTTGTAAATGTGTTAAGTAATTTGACCAAATGTATTGTTAAGTTCTGGTAATGCCTCGTACTCGGTCCCGCATAGGATACGGGTAAGAGGTGTTACATTTATTGGTATCAGAGCTATGGTTTAGTCGATTCTCGGACTACCATAGTGAGTGCGAGAGTCTAGCTATACATGCCATAATGAACTGTGATAGTGTGACGACTTCCAACTCGATGTAAACTATTTTATTAGACGATGCGTACTTCAACCGAACTAAATTTGATAGTGCAAACAATATGTTTATGATGAGTTGAGACTCGTAAAAGTAAGAGTAATAGTTTATGATGTTTATGTGATGATGAATAAATTGTGGATAAAAAAATTCTTCCAAAATATGAAAAAATGAGACGAAATGAAAGTTTACACTATGATAAGTGTTCATGTTGATTTGCATTTGTATGATGCTATTAACTTGTGAAATTAAGTGAATGTTATGAGTATTTTCTGTGCAGCTCCATGTTCTGAGATTTTGTCATTTTTGTTTCCTTAATAAATTATTGTTCAAAGTATCAACCGTGAGATATCAATTGGAAATGTTCTATTGATGAAAATGGTTTCTTATTATTATTAAAATGCTTAGAATGATTATAATTTTTGACTTGATGGTGAGAGTTCTTTGATACAGTTACCAGAGGTATAAAAATTGTGCCTTAGTATTGGTTGTTATGGAAATTTGTGTTTAAATTTTTCCGATGATCGAGATGTATTGTTTTCAGCTAAGGCATTATCTACTAAAGTAATTGAGAAGTTAGTCTTATTATGGCAAAGATGTGAATATGTCATTATTGGTGGGTGTGTGTGCGTCTGACAAAAGATTTATTATTATTTGTAGGTGTAAAGTGCGATACCACCGTATTTATCATTATTGGTGGGTCAGTGTATGCGATACTACCGTATTTATTATTACTGTTGGGCCGTGTTCAAAACCACTGTGTATTCGATATTATTCTAAAGTGCTCATCGGGAAACTTTGACAAAGTGAAAATTTCGTGTGACTATGTGATGACAAATGCAGAGTATAAGTGCATGTAAATGTGAGCAATGTTTATGATATGCATTTGAAATGTGGTAAGACTTGAAATGAGTAAGTTTATATGTAAATGATACGCCCTTTTTACTTATGTTTTTACATATTAATGTATCATATGAAAGATGAGTGAATATTATTGATATTTATTAAAATGATGGAAAGTGAGGAAATTTCCGGATGAATCTTTGAAAGAGACAAAGGATACGGATGAATACCGTGAATATGTGTTAAATGACCTACAATAACTTCAGTGCTGTGATGAAATTTTATGAAAATCATCCGGGTTTTGCAATGTTATAGTTAAGGAAAAAGTTAATATTGACTAATCGACTCGTTCGGGTTCTTATCATATGAGAATGCTAGTTAATTTCGTTGATAGATGAAAGCGGTGTTAATATGTTTGGGTCGTGATCGCTTTACTCTATCTTTTCTCGTATTCTATTAAAATGAATTGATAGAAAAGAAACAATAATATTCATATGATGTTGAAATTCGCCTTCCACTGATTGTTATTCTGTGAAATGTGTATATGAAAACTATGTTGCTTCAGTTATCGTTCAGTGCTTATAAGTATTATTTTCCTTCTGGAAATTTTTTGAGAATTAGTCGAAGTCGGTATTATTTCTCTTATGAGCTATATTCTCGGACTTCTAATACGGTGTCAAATCTTGGATCTCCTTATCTCGATTTTCTTATTGACTTTATTTTATGAACTGTGCAAGAGATATTTCTTTACTGGAAGTAATCATACTTATGTGAGTATGAAATCTAGTTTGATAGTGAACATACAATGTTATTATTGTCAGATGTGTAAAGACTAAAAGTATTGTTTATCGATGTGAACGAGAAGTTAGCCTTGAAATGGCACTACAATTTTAATTGTCCAGAGAGATGCAATTCCAATGTGGTTCAGTATTTTAAGAAGTAACAGTAAAATGAATTTTATCAGATGTGAACTATCTTTAGATTTCGGGAAAGAAATCAACATTGATAAAAGAGTAAACAGTGAAGGATCAAGCTGGAATCTGCACTATGATTGTTATTTCTGAGTAATTTTATATATCCCAATGAGTTAAAACGAGATTTTTATATATCATTGAAACTGTATAGTTGATTTAAGGATCATCGATTCGTAACCGGAAAGAATTGTAATAGGATACATGTTTGAGTTATCATAGCAACCGGATGAAAATAGTTCCTTTAGAAGGGTACTGTGAAACAGCCAAGACCAATTCAATTATTTAGTCTAGATAGTTAATTGGTTTGAAGTGTATTTTGATACAAGAACGTGAAAATGGTAGCTTGTGCTTGCACTTAGTTAATACTGCATGAAAAGAATCTTATGATGTGAATTAGATAGTGATTATTATTCAGAAATAACGATGCTTATTCCATGATTTTGTGAAACTTAGAATTTTGTCAGTAAATGGTAAGTTAGAAGTGTTCGAAAAGAACTAACTTCCGATTCGTAACTACAGTCGAAACTGACTATTTATATGTTGTTTCGAGACGGAATTTGTGTACCAAGAAATCAATTATAGATTATCAAAAATTGCATACAGAATTGAAAGGTAAGAGTATTGAACTTAGATGAGTGTCAAGTGCTTCAAAACATTTCATTAAAACAAAAAAATCATCTAGGTAAGTAAAGATAGGTGAGTTGTGGTTCATCAAGAGTATGAGATTATTGATAGAATAATGCCAATTACTTATTAGTGGGATTTTCAGTCAGAATTTAAGAAGATTTGTGATATGATTTTTATGTTCATGATAAGAGAGTATAGTTCTGAATCTTAGTTTAAGAAGTAAGATGTTGAGGATGCCAAGACTATATGAGAAGCTAAAAGTGACTTGTGAAATTAAACCTAAATCCATTAATCGATGAGATTTTCGAGGACTAAAATCCCTAAGGGGGAGAGTTGTAACAAAGACAAATTTGGGTCTAGTTGAAACAAAGAGTTTCGAGACCATAAATTTGACAAAGAAAATTTTATTTTTATTATATTTTTATGGTCTACAATTTTACGGAAATATTTCAGAAGATTTTAGTTAATAAAACTTGACGTTTGAGCACTCAATTTAGTCAAAATGACTAAATTGTAAAAAGTGCAAAACTTGAGTTCTATATATTAGAGGTGTCATATTGCTATGAGTTTTAAATTGCAGGCCCTTAAAAGGTAATTAGACCATTGAATAACTTAATGGATAAAAATCGGCATGAATTGGACAAAATTGAAAGAAAAGCCTTAAGGGCATTTTAGTCATTTAGTGTTTTAAATGGATAAAAAGACAAAATACAAGGAAAAAAAAAAAAAAAAAACTGCTCATCTTCTTCAAGTTACTGCCGAAAATTTCTAGACTCCATGGCTAAGGGTTTCAAGCTTTTCAAGCTTCATAGTAAGTGCTTTTGAGCCCCGTTTTTAATGTTCATCGTATTTTTGAAATCCCTTAACTTACTCTAGCTATTTCTACCATTAATTTGATCTAGAGTTTAATTTCAAAAATTGACCCATGTTGAATAATTGTCAATTTTGATGTTTAATGGTAGATTATGCATGTTTATGAGTAGAGGGACGATTTTTACTAAGTGATTTTCGGTGAAAACGAGTAAAACGAGTTAATCGATAAAAGTTGTTATTGTTCATAAGTATGTGTTATAGTAAGAATTTGAAGTTGCAATAGAAGGGAAAAATGTTCAGCATGTCATAAAACATAAGAAAAAGGAATAAAGTTTAATTTTCGAGCCTAGGGGCAAAATCGTAATTATGCAAAAGTTTAGGGGCAAAATTGTAATTTTGCCAAAATTTGAGTTAGGGACTGTTTTGAGTAGTATATTAATTAAATAAGTGGAATGTGATGTTTTAGATCCCGAAAAACGAGATTTGGATGTAGAATTGGAGGAAAATCGAAAATCGAGAAAGTTGGTAAAATGGTCGTTTTGGCATTCGAGGTAAGTTTGTGTGTTAATAATAATGCAACATCGTGCTTGAATTGTAATTTTCTATTGATATGACACAAAAGGACAGCTTTTGAATAAGTTTATGAGTAAACGATTAAATTGAAATGTGAGCAAAAGTAAGAAAGCATGAATTCATTATAAAATACGTGTTTATTCTATTAAATAGTACATGAAATTATTTGATTATTTTTAACATATAAATGTTATATGTTTATATGACATTCGAGAAAAGAAAAGGAATGAGAGGACCGAATTGAAGGAAAAGGAAAAGAGAAGGTTAAGGAGTGAAGGAAGAAGAATTTATATCACCTCAACCTTTTGTTGTAAATACTACAAGAATTTTAAATTATTGTTATTTATCTTTTTTGGAAATATTTATGTAAATTATTTAAATATATGAGATTCAGCCTTAATGCCCAAGTAGACGAAATTTAGAACTACTGGGATATTAAGGAACATTAGCACGTTGGTGCTCTCTGATATTAGCACGTTGGTGCTCTCTGATATTAGCACGTCAGTGCTCTCTGATATTAGCACGTTGATGCTCTCTGATTATTAGCACGTCAGTGCTCTCTGATATTAGCACGTCAGTGCTCTCTGATTATTAGCACATTGGTGCTCTCTGTTCACTTGTGCATCATAATGCACCTCTGTATTTGTTCTGTATATCCGGTATGTTCTATAAAGTCTACTTTGGGCTAAGAATGTGAAATAAGAACAAAGTGAATCACTGATGTGTTAAGGTAAGTTTTATACCTTATAAAAGATAAGTTAAATTTATTTAAAGCAATGCATAGTTGAAGAGAAACTACATGTGATGGTGTGATGACTAAGTGTAATTGAAAACGATCATGTTATGAATAAGTGCAAGTATGCATGTGACCAATTGAGAAATGTGGCAAATGTACGTATGAACAATATGTTCAATATGTAATCGGAAATTTGAAAGATTGGTATAAGCACGTGATGAACACAACTAAAATAAAAGAGAGCAAAAGTTTACAATAGAGCTGCTTTGGACAGCAACAGCTACGTAAATTTGAAAAATCACCAAAAATAGAAGAAATGGAATTAGAAAGTGAAGGAGATATGAATTGAAAGCTCTTTGAGTCTATTTTCATATGAAAGAAATAGAGTAAGCAAAAGAAATGGAATTAATGAGATATTTAAATTTTAGTGAAACTGGTTCTGAATGAATTTGTGATCCCCTGTTCTGTCTTTGAAAAATTATTAAAAATTGTATAAAAATAATTATGGGATATGGTTTATATGAATGGAATCCTGAATGAGTCTATTTTCAAATGAAATAAATAATAAGGTCATATGAATTCTTTACAAAGAGTAATTTGATTCGTAGTGAAGAGAGGGCAGAACAGTCAAACAGCGAAATAGGGGAAACTTTAAGAATAATCTGGTATTGATTGGCCATACCAAAAATTCTGGAAAAATTATAGTAAAAATATATATGAGTCTAGTTTCAAGAAAAATTAACGGATCTTAAATTGGAGTTCCGTAGCTCCAGATATAAATGATTTAGTGACAATGACTCAAGTAGACAGCTTAAGATAAACATGAGAAAATGGTGGAACTATGTGTAATTATGATTGCATTATCTTGAGAACTTGTTGTGAGGATTTGTCATGTTGAGGCCTTGATAAAGCTACAAATAAGTTGGGAAAGTAAGAACTTAGCATTATTTATGCAAGTTATAACGGCTTAGTAGTAAGCTAAATTCATTGCTAATGCTTATTATTTTTACATGTGAACTTACTAAGCTTTATAAGCTTACCCCCTTTTCTTTTCCATGTTATAGAGTCCTATTAAACAAGCTCGGGTTGGAGGTCATCGGAGATCGCTTCACACTATCAAGTTATCTATGGGTATCTTTATTTATAAATGATTTAAGTTATGGCATGTATAGGGACTTGACTAAGTCATTTTGTAAATGTGTTAAGTAATTTGACCAAATGTATTGTTAAGTCTGGTAATGCCTCGTACTCGGTCCTGGCATAGGATACGGGTAAGAGGTGTTACACTTACCCTGATAGCTACGATCAAAACTTAGAATAGAGACTTTGACGACAGAATATTTAGTGAATAATTCACAGAATTAAGGGTCGTATGTCTAGACCTAAGACTCCTAATAATCTTTGGATACCCTACTTGATTTAAGAAAGTTGTTACATGTACGTAAAGTACTTCTAGTTTTACTAAATCTTTATTTCTTAATTTGAGTCTAACTATATCTTTGACTGGGGAACCCCTATTCCCCGCAAGAATGGCGAACACCAGGTTGCCAACACATTAGCAAACCTACCTCCCAGAGAAACTGGTGAACCCATTTTGGTAATGGATCTGGTTAACCCCTTACCATAACTTCAAGCATACATTAATACTGATGAATCCCCTTGCTTATACTCTCTTTTGGTAAACCCCTAGTTCGCCTAAACCTTAGCGAACAGCTAGTTCTCCAGGACACTGGCGAACCCTTCACTTGCGAGGCCAAAATTTCCAGGCCCGTCTGCGGGGTGTTACATAATCTACCTAATTATCCTTTATTATATTATCATTATACCATCATTCATGAGTTGTTCCATCTCTAATTACATGCCAAGACAATATATATATCATACTCATGCACTAGATTATATGGTTCAAGCATGAAGTATATAAATGCATATATACACACATATACTTATCCTATAAATTGTCTCACACTTCAAGACTTAACATTTACTTAGTAAGAATAAGAAAGACTCTTTTAGGTACATGCCAACAAAACAACAAGAAACTTCACCAACATCGTTGAGTTCGAGATTTCAGTTGGATGCTAATATCAATAGGGTAATCATGATCAAACCTAACATGCGCACGGAAAACAAACCAAACACTGAGTATGAACTCAGTGGTGTTTCTATAATCCAAGCATTATAACACAAAATAAGTCATAGAAATATGATTTATTGATCAAATAACCATATGCAAGCTCTAAGCACATATAACCATTTTATCAAGTTTAATGATCCAACTATATTCATTCCATTAACATGAGAATAAAACCCAATTCATACCACATTTCCATACCAAACCTAGATTATACAAATCTGATGATTCTATCAAACATCTTTTAACCCAATTTAGGTTTCAATATATCATTTCACATTTTAATTCCCAATTAACTTGACTCGGACTTGAACAGATACACGGATCCAACCAATCACCCTAGTCTGGCACCTAGTGCCTTATTGGACAAATCCGAAGTAATAAGTTGTGCCCTGCGCTCATCAATATAACCAATGTGATTTAGCACCCAATGCCTCATTGACACGTAGTCGAAGTAACCCCGAACTCTTCCTATCCTATGGCATGCCATCTATATCTGACTCTGCTCGAACAATTAATAGGGTACAATTTCTCAATTTCACTTATTCATCAATTTCATAATTTAATTCCATTATTTCCTCAATCCACCATAATTTCATACCAGTACCAACATAATTCATTTCCATTACATAATCAATTTTATATTTATAACAATACATAATATTTTCAAAACCATTCGGTTTAGTCCTTATCATAAATAATCAATCTTAATTGATCAACTCAACTCATTTAATCAATTCTAACTCACCTTGTAATCTTACCATGCAAAACAGTTCATAAATGCAATAATTGAAGTAATTTAAATTACCGAAATCTCTAAGCTATTCGTCAACAACCTTGTCTTTTCCTTTCTTTTTCGAGAATTTCGGGTCGACGTTAGATAAGGATTAATATAAACACAATAATTCATCAATACATAGGCAATTTCACATTCACTTGCAAATTTGGGTAACTTTTACATATTATTCAATTTAGTCCCTAAAATCGAGACTAAGGTAATTTTCAATTAAACTTTAAAATTTCAAGCTGATTTCACTAGAGTCCTTTTAAGACCTATTTCTCATCTATACCACAAATCCTAAAATTTATGTATTTTAGTCCCTATTTTAAAAAACTATCAAATAACTTCACAAATTAGTCCCTTTTCACTCATAAGCTTAAAATATATCAAATTAATACTTAAAAATTCAAAGATTCAACAATAACATTATTCTAAAACTTTAACAGTTCCGAAAAATAACATACTGGTTAACTAGATTAAGCTCCCAATATTTTAAAAACATAAAGAATGCAAGAATAGACCTAAATAACACTAACCAATTGAAGGCTAAAACTTTGAAACCCCTTGGCCGAATGCTCCCAATCCCTAGATATGGTGTTTTCACTTCTAGCATGAAGATGAAGAAGATAAAATAATTTCTCTTTCTTTCCACTATACTAACATATGCCTTAAGTTTTTAGTTATTAAAATTTTACTTAATAAAAACTTATAATTAAAACATTTCCCACTAGCCATCACCATCTACCATCAAAGTTATAGTGGTTTAATTACCACATAAGTCCCTTGACCAAACTCTAATTAAAGATTCAATGTCAATAGAATTTTTACCACTTTGTAATTTAGTCTCTGTAGCTTAATTAACCACAAATTTGATAAAATTATCTATTCAAAATTCAATTCACCTATATCATAACTCCGAAATTATTTAATAAAAATATTAATAGCTTCGGTTTATGGAAACAAAATTCCGACATCACATTTTCTAACACCATTAACTTTCGGATCATTACAATATGCTTACCACCAAATTTTTATTGTTTCAAAGGGTTGCTTTTACTTTATTCAAATCGTAGCCTATCACTTACTCTTTGTTGTGTCGTATACTTCAAGAATGGTTGCACTTTTGTTGCGTATCTCTACTACAATTTCATCGAAACAGTAGCCCTTAATTGTTGTCCAAATAAGCTGTTGGTTGCGTCTACAATTAGTTGATGTTTTGTTACACCACCACTCCAAGTTTTTGGCTATTTTGCTCCCTTTTTGATGTCGATTGACCTTGTTAATTTATTTGCTTCAATTGTGAACCGTAGTTGTTTTTAATTGATGTTATAATCACATTCCATGCCTCTTTTAAGATTAATTTGGTTGTTTTAAGTTACAAGGAATTGCTTCCCACCTGATTTGAGATGGACTTTGTTATTCGATGATACTAATTTATGTATATTTATATTTTATTATATAATAACCCGACCCAGGGTCTGACCCGGTATAATAGGAAGAGACGGACTTCAGACGATTGGGGGGATCCTCCTCATGCGTCTTACTTAGGGACCTTCTTCCCACTTTTTTCTAGGGCTCTTCCGATCTTTTCATTTCTGTTGATAAATTGTATCAACAATTGGTGCGGTGAATGTGACTCGAACCCGCAGCCTGAAGAGTCCACCGTTATTTGTGATGTTGAGGTTCCCGTCATCATCTTCTCCAACACTGGTAAATTCTTTGGGTTCTTCAACTCTGGTTCAAAAGCAGTAGATGAGAAGCATGCAGAAGAGACATAAATCGACTATTGCTTGTCAGAGCTTGGGTCCATTGAAGAATGGTGGGGTTGTTGTGGGAATTGATATTAAGAACAGAAGGAATTTCAACTCGGAAGACAGCTTTAGCAGCGACGATTTGAATGTCGTGAGGCATTAATGAAACTGGTTGAGGAAGCAAAATTACAAGGTGAGGGAAATTGAGAATCGTGAATTCACCTTTGATGCTTAAAGTTGTTACATCATGAGCGCGCATTTCCATTTCTAGGGTAGCAAAAGTGCCGAGACAAATGCGGGACTTCTTGCGAGGCTCACGAATTTCGGACACCCATTTGCCCCAACTCCTCATTCTCACCCCTCTGTAGATCAAGTGTTTGCTGATTGATGATCTTTTAGCTTTGCTGTTATCTCCCATGGATTCACGACCTGTCCAGGTTTGGCCCTTGAAAAATTGAAAAAAAAAAAAAAAAAAAACACACACTGAAAATTGACTCTAATAATAATAATAATAATCAATTCATAATCGGCGTATTTCAATTAAGTTAATTGGGTTAAGGACTGTTTGCTGATTATTTCTCATTTCTGGGTTGAATTTTGTTGGAATGCAATGACCACTGTATTAATTTGTATCATTTAACTAACTATTGCAATTTCCTCTTTAATGGTTAGGGAGTAATTGATTATAATCTGCCATTACATTGGTGAAATCTCAAAGACTGATTTAGGCTTAAAAAAGTGTTAATTAACATTTTTCTTGTTAGTAATTTGTATTCTAATTTTTTGCAAAGCTCCAGCTCTGTAGCTTCTATAGTTTTATTTTGTAGATCCATCATATTGGTTTCTTTTAACTATGTAGCCTTTGTAGATACATTCTACAGATCTTGCAATGTAGCCTCTGTGGTTATAGATCTAAGCTTCAACTTTCTCTATGTCTAATAATTAATAAATGAGATTGAAATAATAAAATAACATTATAATAGTAGTAGCACCTGCATTAATTATACTTGCATTACATGTTCTACTGTCGACTATTACTTTTTTCATTTGCAAACTTGATTTATGGAAACTATAGTGTTACCATTTTTCTAGCCATTTATCTTGGTGAATGGTGACTGCTTCTGATGGCTTATCGATGGACTTGAACAAGGGGGAAAAGGTTTTACCCTTATAATATCTCGTTTTCCAGAAAAATAAAACTTTGTTTTATCATTTAGTTGTGTGAGGTTCATTTTATTAAAGTTCTAGGATAAAGAAATCTTTGACACTCAAATTCAATTTCCTTTATGTTGTTTGGGTATAACTCCATGTGTTATGTTTTTGAGTGCACATATGATGCGATTAGCTTCCTACAACTATTTATGGCTTGTATAGTTTCTTATTGCTTTGATGAGATATCCATTTTTATCTCCAAATAAGTGTTACTAAGCATGGTAACTTTTTGCTTGTTTGTTTAGTAGTTTTTGTTAATGGTAAGTTTTTATAAATATGGACATTTTTCCTTTTAGTAGAGGCAGTTACATGTGCAGATCTCTGCAGCCTTTTGATATAACATTACTTTTTGAGGATATATTATTTTTGCATATCCTTTACTAGAATGGCATGCAGGATTGGTGATAATTGGTTTGTTTTGTTTAAAAAAGAATCTGTAGTTCATATATGATATTTTTGTATACGAAATTGGTTTTTGTATATGCTAACATTTTGCAGGTAAGATCAAACTAAATCATCTATAGTAGATGTTATTCTCCCTACTCTTCTCCCATTTGCTGAAGTTCATGTTATGTACTACTGCATACGGTAGAACCTAGTTGTTTAAACTTTGTAATATATGAACACTTGTTTACTCAGCTATCACACCTGAACTTCTGCCTTTGTCATCATCTTCTTTGCTTTTTCCTATGTGGTATTTCATCACTAGGTACACTGTTCAACCTAATATTTTATTGCCTTTGCATTTCTAAGATATATGAAGATTTTTAGGTTTCCCTTCATTCCATTAAATGCTAAATAAATGCTGGAAATACACATAAATATTTTGTTTTCTTATTCTCATGCATAAATTTTACATGAATGTTGGAAATATAAGTATTATATTTTATAGTTGTACAATACAGGACATGTAGTCCAATCCATGATGAAGAGACAGTATCCTTAGTGATTAATTATTAAGCGGAGTGAATCCAAGGGACTAATTTCATCTTATAGAGTTCTCTGGTTAAACAACTATTAATATGGTGAAATAAAGGTATAGCACATCCCTTTGAGGTAGGGACAACATTTGGTACTTGACATGAATTCCATGCTAGTTTGCATGTTGTTCACAGAATTAGACTGAGAACAGGTTCATGGTACGAAATTACAGCATGAATGTTATTTAATTATATATTTGTATGCTTTTGACCTACGTTCCTAGCTGACGATTAAGGCTCGCAGGTTTAATACCGCAGCTTCCAAAAAAGTTAGCGCGAGCCTACGCTTCTAGCTGGTATCTTAAGGCTTGCAGGTTCAATACTACAGCCTCCAAAACAGTTAGCGCGGGCCTACTCTCCCAGCTGGTATTTTAATGCTCGCAGGTTCAATACCATAGCCTCCAGAACAGTTAGCACAAACCTACGCTTCCAGTTGATATTCTAAGACTCGCAAGTTCAATACTGCAGCCTCCAAAACAGTTAGCGCGAGCCTACGCTCCCAGCTAATATCTTAAGGCTTGTAGGTTTAATATCGCAGCCTCCAAAATAATTAGCGCGAGCCTGTGCTCCTAGCTGATATCCTAAGGCTCGCAGGTTCAATACCGTAGCCTCCAAAACAGTTAACGCGAGCTTACTCTCCCAAGTGGTATCATAAGGCTCGCAGGTTCAATACCGCAACCTCCAAAACAGTTAGCACGAGCTTTTGATCCTAGTTGGTATCTTAAGGTTCGCAGGTTCAATACCACATCCTCCAAAACAGTTAGTGCAAGCCTACGTTCCCAGATGGTATCCTAAGGCTTGCATGTTCAATACCGCAACCTCTAAAACAATTAACGCGAGCCTACACTCCTAGTTGATATCCTAAGGCTTACAGGTTCAATACCGCAACCTCCAAAACAGTTAGCGCGAGCCTACGCTCCCAGCTGATATCTTAAGGCTCGCAGGTTCAATACCACAGCCTCCAAAATGATTAGCGCGAGCTTACGTTCCCAGCTAGTATCATAAGGCTCGTAGGTTCAATACCGCAGCCTCCAAAACAGTTAGCGCAAGCTTATGTTCTCAGCTGGTATCTTAAGGATCGCAGGTTCAATACCGCAGCCTCCAAAACAGTTAGCGCGAGCTTATGCTCTCAGCTGGTGTCTTAAGGCTCGCAGGTTCAATACCACAGCCTCCAAAACAATTAGCGCGAACCTACGCTCCCAACTGGTATCCTAAGGCTCGTAAGTTCAATACCGCAACTCTAAAACAATTAGCGCGAGCCTACGCTCTCAGTTGATATCATGAGGCTCGCAGGTTCAATATCGCAGCCTTTAAAATAGTTAGCGCGAGCCTACGTTCCCAACTAGTATCTTAAGGCTCGCAGGTTCAATATCGCAACCTCCAAAATAGTTAGTGCGAGCTTACGCTCCCAAATGGTATCTTAAAGCTCGCAAATTCAATACCGCAACTTCAGAATAGTTAGCGCAAGCCTGCGCTCCCAGTTGGTATCCTAAGGCTTGCAGGTTCAATACCACAACGTCCAAAATAGTTAGCGCGAGCTTGCACTCTCGGCTAATATCTTAAGGCTTGCAGGTTCAATAGTGCAGCCTCCAAAATAGTTAGTGTCAGCTTACGTTCCTAGTTGATATTATAAAGGCTGCCGATTTAAGATTGTAGCCTCCAAAACAGCTCGCTGACTTGCGTTCACAGTTGATGTTACCAAGGTTAGTTGATTTAATATCGCAGTTTTCGAACTGCTTGCTGATTTAAGATCGTAGCTGATATTGTTAAGGCTCGTTGATTTAAGATCGCAGCCTAAGTTCATTCGATTTAATGTCATTAAATATTTTATTTTATTTTTCTTACGGGAAATACAATTTGCAGTATTCTGCAATGCAATTTTTGACTCCTGTATCACACTATAAAACAACAAAACTTGTTCAATAATGCTTCAAGTTAAAATCTATATGGTAAGCCCCAAATTACATGCACTTCATAAATGCAGATCGTCTAAGAAGAGTCACTTTATAACTCTTCTTTAACTAGGTGGGGGACAAATTGTTATACAGTGATAATAATTTATATTAATTTATATTTTATATTTTATTATATAATTACTCGACCCGAGGTCCGACCCGGTATAATAGAAAGAGACAGACTTCAGACGATTGGGGGGATCCTTCTCATGCCTCTACTTAGGGACCTTCTTCCCAGTTTTTCCAGGGCTTTTTCGATCTCTCCATTTTTGTTGATAAATTGTATCAACAGATTTGTTCATGGATCGGGTTCGAAGGCTCGCCTGAAATTTGAAAGGGTGTAAGCAAAATATTAGGCCCAAAAAATGGGCTTAGGCAAAAAAAAAAAAAGGCTTATTTAAAATATGGGTTAAGCTCGGGCTTGAACATTCAAGACTGGAGCCCGGCCCGACCCAATCCATTTTTAAGTTTATAATACTTTATATTATGTTATTTTTATATATTATGTAATTTATAACATATTAAAAAAATAAATATATACTAAATATATAATACTACTTTAATGTAAACATTAAAATAATGTTAATATGATTATATAAAAAAATTCAGTAAATAAATAAAATAAAATAAATAATATTAAAATAAAATAAATATTTTAAAAAAATATTTAAAATATAATATGGGCGGGCCTAAAATGAGCTTGGGTTAGTCTTTTGTAAATATAGGCGAGTTTGAGCAAAATTTTAGGCCTATATCTTGAGTCGGGTTAGGCTTGGGCAAGCATAAAATATGTTAATATCATGTTTATGCTCGAAACGATTCGACCCATGAGCACCTCTAGTTTAAGATTGGTTTGTATATATTGAGATTAATTTTGGAATACTATAAAATTGGTTTGGTAGATTAATTTAGTTTAAGAATGATAAAACTTTTTTTCAACAAAAATAAGATCTAGAAGATTAGAATAAGAAAAACAATTAAAATAAGAACAACGATAGTTAAAAATATTGTAACTTAATTAGAAGATTAGAATAAGAACAATGATAGTTAAATGTTGATTTATTTGAGTCGATCAATAAGATTCATTAGATTAATTTATCATCATTCATGTTTAATATTTCTTGGATTAGAAGTTCTTATGATATTAAATTAGATATTAATTTTACTTGGAATAAATAAAATCTGTTTATGGTTAAGATTAGATTAATTGTCGTGTAAGTGATAACTTAGATTTAGTTTTAGTAAGTTCGTATGGTTTTCTTCACTGAAGCGGAAGAGATAGGCGGAATGTCGAAAGTGAATATCATTGAAGTTTTGGTCGCTCCTAAACAATGAACGCTTAGAATTAAAAGTTGTGCTCTCTATCATTTGATAATATTGTATAATATGCTAAATTACTTGTGCGTGTAACCATTATGAAAATGTATAATTTGTGATGAATGGTTTGGTTAATTATTTCTGGAATCGTTATCCATTTGCATTAAATTGAATTTTAATTTATGTATTTCAACCCTTGTAAACGATGTTAGAAACTATCCAAGTATAGTTGGCATGTCATAAAGTTCTTTAAAGATTTGTTATGCGGGTTTGCTAGCGAGTGCCCGAAAGTATTGCATTGTTGCACTTTGCACATTTAGTATGTTGGTTGGTTAAGTTGTGCTACGCACGCACCAGAGTATTGTTAAACATTTAGTGTATCGTAACGGGTTTTGGTTGGATACTCATGTATCCAACATGATTTCCTGCATAAGGTTACTCAAGCTTACCAGATATATTAAAGATTGAATTGAATTGTTCATTATATCGAATGTAAACTTAAATATTTGTCTTACCTATGTCGAGTGTGGATATATTATGTTGATTTCTTATATTTTATATAGTTGATAATAGTTGTTTGTATGATTGTAAATTTAGTATAATTATGCAATATTATGTTAAACTGCAATAGAACACCCCTGAGTTGTGAAAATCTCAATGTTCGAGTTTTTAATTGAGTTCATGATCAAGCAACATGGCCAAATATTCTCTGCAATTTGTATTTCGTAAAGACATTATCACTTAGTTTAAGCCTTGGCATTGATCTGCCACTATTCGTCGTGGAAAATTGAGCTCTTTTTAACAATTAATGAGCTTATATCAAGTAATTTGTCATCGTTTTAGTTAGAGTCTCAATTTAGTACTTTTATATTTGAATATAATAAAATGAGCACTTTAAGTTTGTTTTATGACAATTCAAACCTAAGGAAGGACAGATGGGTTGATCAAGTGTGCAATATATCATTTTGGTTAAGGAGTTAGTGGATTGCCCCAAAATGTTGCAATAGTCCAGATGGATCGCAACATCCAACTTCGAAGCTGAAAAGGAACATTATGGCATCAATGTCGTGACTCGTGACAACCAAATCTCAGTGTTGCGAAATCCAATTTCGAACCTAAATATGTTATGTTCGGAGTCCAATGTAACAACCTGTTTTTAGTAGTGGCAAAAATGATGGTTTTGAAATCTCATTTTTTGATAATCGAGTCAATAAATGTTATCATTTAATATTTATGATCTATATTAGGGTTATATTGAATGTTTGTCCGGTAATTTTGTTGATTGAATGATTAATTAAGGTAAAAAGATTAGATCGTAAAAGTGATAAAATTTTAATAGTTATGAATTTTATTCAATTTAGAAACTAATCGATAATAATTGAATACAATTTAAATCCACAAAAAAGAATAAAATATATGTTGATATTTGAATCTGCAATCCAAGTTGTCATTCCTATGCATAGTTCTCTGTAAGTATCAATGATTCATCATAAGAACCATCAAACTTGTTAATTTAAATTTATTTTTTATGTAGCAAACAAAACATGAAATTTTGGGCGAAATAGATGAAATACTTCGGAACAAATCGATAGAGGCAAAATTTAAATTGAAACAGAATCTAAAAGTTGTCGTCCCGATTTACTACTGAAATGGCATGTTTTGGCCATTACAAGCGGTATGGGTAGGAAATTGACCACTATACTAGAGATCCACATATTACAATTGTGTATCATAAAATTCAAACCTAAAAACTTAAAACCTTCGTCTTAACCTACAATGCCAAGGCCTTATTAGCCATTATCAATTTTTTTCTTCAAAAAATGATTTCATTCATAATTTGACCCCTAACTTTTTTGTCCCATTTTAATACGAGAACTTTGTTTTATAACCTATTTTAGTACTTAAAAGCTAATTGTGTTAAAAAAAGGTGGCCAACGTGAACGTGTTATGTCCTCCATGACAAGGTGTGTTGACCAATGTCATGGCCTATTGACCAATGTTGATGGACATTTGTCATTGTTGATGGGACAACAAATTATTAAAAACAGTAAATATTATTTAAAATGTTTAAAATTATTAAAAACTATAAATGTGAAGATTATTAAAAAATAATTAAAAATTTGTAAAAAAAAATTTTAAAAAGTGACAAAAAAAATTTGATATAATTTTTCCGAAGTTATTGCATATTTTTAATATTTTGCAATTTTGCAATTTTTAAACAATCATTACTTTTTTAAATAATTTTTATTAATGATTTTTGTTTGATCAACAATGGTTAACGTGATTATCATTGATCAACATTGATTAACATACTATTGCATGAATGGCATATTCCCAGAAGTCATCCTTTTTTAAGGCCATTAGCAATGAAACAGAGTTGAAGAATCGAAATGTGACAGAAAAAAAAAAAAAACAAAGTGAAAAAACGAAGTAAGGCTAGAAAAGCAAATCTTGCAAGAAATGTTTAAAAAACAAACAAATAAAACAATGTTTTTGGAGCCAACATTCCAAACGAGCTGGTGATTAGCATTGAAAATCTAATGTTACAATGGAAGGCGCCAGATCAGAGCAACAATTACATTTTAAGTATTTTTTTATTAGAATTTCATAAAATCATGACCACGTTATTTGCATATTAGTAATCAAAATTAATTAAGTATTTTACAATCGGTTCAATAATTAATAAACAGTAAATAAAACGTAAAAAAGAAAAAAGAAAAAAGAAAATTGCTATGGTTATCAGAAATAATAAACATTTTTCTCAAAAGAGTAAGAAATGAATACAAAATAGTACATAATGTCGATCAAATTCATTAGTTTCGAACTCTTGATGAATAAATTAAAAATAAAAACTCAACTAATAAGGACTTAAAACCAAGAAGATCATCATCACCCAATCCATCGAAGACACTACCAATAAGAACCTTTTACCTGTTATCCTAACGTGTGCTTCCGGATTGATTTGTCATACCAAAATGAAGGCCACAGGTGATACTTGCTGAAACTTCTATCTCATCCTTATAAAATTCAAGTACCAGAAGGTCTGCAACAAAGCAAGTATATGATCCCGGCCCCTAGATGGAGGGACTTGGATGAAGTACAACCGTGAAACAAACACAAGAAGACTCGGACCAAGCACATTCAACATCATTGTTACCTGATAGCAGCTCAAGCTTATAACACGGAAAACCACAAACATTGCAATGACACAATGAATACAGCTCCAAATAGCAAATATATAGATATATAAATTAAAGCAGGACCCTGTGATAATAAATAGGAGCAGTATATTCTTGAGAAAACACCAGCTACTATGGTTATCAATCCTCATTTATTGCAAGAAACCATTTTAAAACTAAAATTGAGACAATAAAACTACAATGCCGGCCACAAATGAATAGCGGCAACACAAATGCTCAAACTCAGCTGACTCTGGAACCCTGTGATGCTTAATGTACCAGCCAAGCCACCGTGATCATAACAAGAAAAAATTGTCGTTATGGTTATATCAAATCATAAATAAATAACATGGAATATATTTCAACTCATGCAGTCTAGCATGGAAATTGAAGCCAGCCATAGATAACTAGTTTCACCATAAGTAAGCTATTTACACAAACAATTGTAACAGTAAACCTACCTTCAAAGACATAACCATTCCAAAAGAAATATGTACAAACCAGAAATGCAATAGAAGGGAAAACAATCAAACCAGCAAGATAATCAAAATCGATACGGGTTTTATCTACCGGAATTGATAACTACAGATTATCATAGAAACGCAAAATTCCATAATGCTATATAGGAAATCAATTCCATTAACAGTCAACATCAATGCCAAATATATAAGCAAGCCGAGGGTTTGTTGAACTTTAAAAAACACGAAACGAAGACTGGAAACCAAAGACCAAATTCCCCGATCAACAAATTAACATCTTTAACCTCCACGGTAAATCATCTCACCGTCTTTATTTTATTATTTCTTGTTTTTACTTCCACCAGCACCGCCGGCAGTGTTACCTCCAGCTGCCGCCTGCGCTGCCTTCTTCGCGGCCTTTTCTTGTAAGGCCTTTGCATCTCTGCAAATTAAAAAATGGACCCCATTATCACAATCAGAAGGGTAAGGAGGGGAAAAAAAGGTAATTTAGATTTCATAAAGAAAATTAAGAGAAAAAATAAAGGAAACCTTTCACGGCGTTGTTCAGGGGTCAATCCATCGTCCTTGGAACCAGCTTTCCCTTTGTTGCCTGACCTGGATTGAGCCCTTTCTCTATCTTTTTCTCTCTGGTTGCCGCGTTAGCTTAGGTTAACGAATTAACATTAAAAAAAAAAAAATTTCTATTTACAAATTAAGTTCCCGATTACACGAATTATTATTTTAATCACAAGGATATGAGTCATTGTTGATATTCTCGGGAACCAAACAAAGATTAAGCCCTGTAAAATTCAAACTACATATAAGCAGATCAAACAGTTAAAAGAAAAACAAAGGTGAAACATGTAATTAATCGGAAGAATGATAAAGAAAAATACCGTTGACGGAAGGAAAAGAGGAATTTTTTCTCGACTCCTGTCTTTGTTCGGCTTGCTGAAATTTGGATTTATATTTCCCGAAGGAATTACAATTAATAGAAAAGTGTAAACTGTTATCATGTGGATTCATTTTGATCATTTTCATCCTCCAATTTTTATCATCACATTATATTTACACTTTCATTTTAATCATCTAATTTTAGGTAAATTTCATTTTAGTCACCCCTAAAAAAATATAGTTTTTTAAGCATCGATCAATTGGTCAATATAAACATAAGGATTAAAATGAAAATATGGTATAAACAAAAATAATACATTAAAAAATTTGTCAAATTTTAATTGTTTACCCTATTCTAGAAAGTTCTTGAAATTTTAAATTTCAAAACTTCAAAACTATTTGAGCTGATTTATTACTATAAACATTAAGGATATTAAATTACTTGATTTCAATATTGTAGTAACAAATCAGTTGACATTACCAAAGGATAAAAAAATTTCAACAATTTATTTAATTTATTTTGATGTTTTGAAATTTAAAATTCTAACATTAAAAAAGAAATTTAGAATTTTCGGTAATGGGATAAACAAATACAATTTGATAATTTATGTGTATTATTTTAGTTTGCTGTGGGATTGGGTGTTTTAGTGTTTGAATTTTCATGTTTTTAATTCTTTGTTTGGATCTATTTTCGTTCTTGGTGCCAATCGATGTTTTATTCGGTTATTGTAAACATTGTTTCTACTTTTCTGCTGGCAATCGGTAATGATGGTCTGAAGTGAGACGTCTTGTCAATCATTTCGCTATTGGTAGTACGTCAAATTTTCCTCTAAGCCTGGTAAAGTTTTCTTTTTGATTATTTTTAATCTTTTCGTCTTTTTTTAATTTTTTTAATCTTTTCTTTGTTTTGGGCTACGTTTGGTCCTGCATGGTTTTTCTTGGGAAAACTGAGGTTTTTTAGATGGGACCCACGGTGGCCAGAGTTTTAATCTGAACGCTGAATTTTCTACGTAATTTGCATGGTTTTAAGCTTTTCTTGTTTTTTATTTCTTTGAAGTATCCATGCACGTACTGAAGTTTTGCTATGAGGCTTTGCCAGATTTGCTCTATGTGTATCGATTCTCCTATCTTTGGTTGTCCTTTTTGATTGTACCTTTTGATATTCTGTTTCTGTCCGTTCGAAGCTTCTTTGATTGGAGGGTGGGTTTTTGATTGTTTCTTGACCCCTTTGCCTTTTTTGTTCTATATTCGATTTTCTTTACCCCTTAGTCTCTTATAGGTGCTTTCTAATGCTTTTCTGTTGTCCCCTTCTGTTTGGTTTCTTAGCTTTATTGGTTGGTATTATTTTCCTTGTATTTGTTTTTTTGTCTCTTTTCTGTTCCTGTGATTCGTTAGGGCTGCCCTGGTTTGGATTCGTGATGGAAGAACGACCGGAAAATGATAAAGAAACGATGACAGATGATATCAATGTGCTAATGGGAAGATTGAAATTCTCGGAGGAAGAATCCATCCAGGTTATCCGCTCAAAAGATGACAGTATTTTTCAAGGCTCCGAATCGTGGGCCGTGGGTAAAATAATAGCGAAAGAAAAGCTGAACAGGGAGGCGATGTACAGGGTTTTTAGATCGTTATGGTTTACCAAAGAGGAGGTGAATTTTGTGGCTCTGAAGGATAAAATGATTATAGTTAAGTTTGGCTGCATGGAAGATAGAAGCAGAATTCTCAACCTTATGCCCTGGCTTTTCGACAACTGTTTATTTTCAATGTTACCATTTGTGAAAGGAAAAACCATTGACTCTTACAAGTTCAACAGGTCCCCGTTCTGGCTAAGAATTTTCAATATACCATTGGAACTTATGAATTGCCAGACCGTTTTAGAGATGGGAAAGGCCATAGGCGAGTTGGTGGCTATCGATTGGAAGGACAGAAATGGAGGTTGGATGAAATTCATTAGGATAAATGTTAAGATTAACATTTCAAAACCTTTGAGGAGAATAGTGAAGTTTGTTGATAGAGAAGGGATTGAAATTATATGTGCTCTGAAGTACGAGAGACTCCCAGACTTTTGCTACCTTTACGGAGTTATTGGACATAGGATGAAAAACTGTCAGGACATGATAAACATGGCTGAAGCTAACGAACCAAGCCTCCAATACGGTAGTTGGCTAAGGGCTATGGTTGCACCCCCGAATTAAGGCAGGGGTAATTGGTGAAATGGGGTAGAGGTGATATCGGTAAATCCTAGAGTGGCTGAAGACATAGAAGAAAGAAAAATTGACACGAGGGAGGATAGTGGGCAAATAACCCGAAAGGGTAGGGACAGGAGAAGTGAGGAGGAAATTATGTCTGTATCCCCAGTAAAAAAAAAGATCCCATAGAGCTATGGGTAACAAAATTGGTCGCTTTAAAAACAAAAGGAAGAGAATAAGGAGGCTGAATGGTGATAATATGGACGAGAGTCCAGCTAAACTTGCTAAGAGAAGATTGTTGGATTGTGTCTCACCTATGAAGGCGGTGGCTGTTTATCAGCCCCGCCAGAAACAATGAAAATCTTGTGCTGGAACTGCCGGGGGGTGGGGAACCCTGCGACAGTTCGCGAGTTGAAGCAACTTCTTGTTGCAAATATTCCTGACATCGTTTGCTTATGCGAAACAAAAATCAATGCTAATGGTCTTTCTCGTGTTAGCTCCATGTGCAGGATGGAAGGATCCTTGGTTGTTAGTGCGGAAGGAAAAAGCAGGGGGCTGACTTTGATGTGGAAGGAAGGGACTAAGGTCACGATCCAGAGTTATCCTAAATATCATGTTGACTCCTTGGTTGGCTTGGACGATGGGACGGATATTAGATTCACGGGCTTTTACGGTCAATCTAATCCTGCTTTAAGAACTTAGGCGTGGGATATGCTGCGAAGGATTAAGAGCATTATCAGGGAGGGATGGATCGTGAGCGGGGATTTCAATGCCATCCTTAACGAAGCAGAAAATGAGGGTGGCAGGAGGAAATCAATGAACTCGATGAACGACTTTAGTGAGCTCCTGGAGGATTTGTATTTAGTTGATATTAAAACTAGAGTTGGATGGTTCACTTGGAGTAACAATAGGGAAAGGGATGGTCTTGTGAAGGAGAGGCTCGACAGATCCCTTGTGTCGGAAGATTTAGTTGAAAAAATGCTCTTTTTTGATACTAAGGTTGTTTGCCAGTCTAAATCAGATAACGATGCTATTTTTATGAAAACTATTGGAAACAAACCGATGGAGAGATGCTTTGACCCTAAGCCATGGTTTCGTTATGATGTTTGCTGGGCCAAGGAGCAAGAAGCCAAAGATATTATCAATAGTGTTTGGTCTAGAAAGGAGAGGAATGTTATAGAAAAAATTGAGGATGTTAGGGAGAAGCTAGGACCGTGGCAATTCAAACGTTATATAAGCATGAGGATTAAGATTAATGACCTGGAAAGAAAAATTGACAATCTGATGGACAGACCTAGTAATGTTAATACGTTGAGGCTCCTCAAGTCTGCACGTGATAAACTGGGTCATCTGTACAATGTGGAGGAGAAATATTGGGAGCAAAGGGCCAGCATCCAGTGGCATAGAGAAGGGGGCAGAAATACTCGTTATTTTCATGTACGGGCTACAAATCGCAAGAAGAAAAACAACATCGAAAGATTAAAGGATTCGAATAGGGTGTGGTACGATGACAAGACTGAGATATGCACCGTGGCTTGGAATTATTTTAACGACCTTTTCAAGTTTACTATTGATCCTAGTGAAGAGTTTGACTTACATTTTGTCCCTTGTTGTATCACGGACAGCATGAATAACAACTTCAGCAAAGAGTTCACGGACGCTGAGATCTTAACGGCCTTCAACCAGATGGACCCGAGGAAGGCTCCGGGTATTGATGGGCTCTCTGGAAGTTTTTATAAAGAGGATTGGCAGACCGTGGGAGAGAAGGTTTTAAAGTTTTGTCACAAGGCTTTGAAGGATACTAATAATGCTAACAATATTAATGAAACTCTTCTTGTTATGATTCCTAAGATTAAAAGCCCTTATGAAATGTTTAACTTTCGTCCAATAAGCATATGCAGGGTCATCTATAAAATCTTGTCAAAAGTCCTGACGAATCATCTTAAAGAGTTCCTTCCCATGTGCATCTGTCAGAATCAAAGCGCAGGATGGGCCTAGAATCAACCATCTGTTTTTTGTTGACGATGCTCTTTTGTTTGTCAGGAACAATCGAATAGAGGTGGAAGCCTGCATGCAAATTCTGAACAATTTTGAAAAGATGTCGGGCCAGAGTATAAACGTTAAAAAGTCAATGATTTGTTTTAGCCCAAACACTCATGTTTCCCAAAGGGTTGTCGCGAACGAGCTTCTTAATATGAAGGTGGTGGACAATTTGGATAGTTATCTTGGACTCCCGATTCCGGTTGGCAAAAAGAAGTCTAACGCTTTCAAAAGCATTCTGAATCGCATGGCTAGCAGAATAAACAGCTGGTCGAAACGTCTATTGTCAAGCGCGGGAAAGGAGGTTTTTATCAAGTCGGTTATCCAGTCATACCTACCTACGCTTTCTCAGTGTTCTTGGCCCCAAAAAGTGTGCTAGAGGAAATCTAATCTATGATAGGGCGAGACGCCGATGCTACCAAGATTGAAGGCGAACGAAGGGTGGAAGAAACCTGAACCGAGAGTGATAAAAGTCAACTTTGATGCTGCGGCTTATGGCAACCAAATGTATTTTAGTTTGGTAGCCAGAGACACCGACGGGTTTGTGCTTGGGGGATGTATGGGAACACTGAATAAGGATATAAGTGTCGAGTGGGCGAAAATGCGAGCCATGGAAGAGAGTATTAACTATGCACGTATGAAAGGTTGGAGCAAAGTGATTTTCGAGACTGACTGCGCCAGTCTGGTCAATTGTTTCAACAAAAAGAATATTGATATGACCATTATGGGCCATTGCATGCGGCAATTGTTTATGCAGATTGAGCCATTTCTTTATTTCATTTTTAAATGGGTTCTTAGATCTTGTAATAAAGTAGCTGACAATCTTTGTAAGTTGGCTAAGAATAACTCTTGTAACATGGACTTCAATATGGACTATCCAAGGGCAGTCCATGATTCTATTTTGAAGGATGCAATAAATTGAGGTGATCGTTAGGTCGTTTTTTATCACAAATTTTTTTTGAAGTGACCAAAATGAAAGCGACCTAAAAGTTGAATGACCAAAATGAAAGTATAAACATGATGTGGTGCGTATAGTTGAACACTTGGGTGATTAAAATAAAAACATGATGTGGCGCGTATAGTTGAACACTTGGGTGACTAAAATAAAAACACCCTAAAGGTTAGGTGACGAAATCTCAAAGATTTAATTTTGGGTGACTAAAATAAAAACACCCTAAAAATTGAGTGACTAACTAAGTAGTTTACCCTAAAAAAATCAAATTACAAATTACATCTTTGAAAATTGTTTTTAATTTTAGCATTTTCCAAATTTGGTTTTCATATTTTACAAAATTTTAGAAGCGTTAAACTTTTATCTTTATGAAAAAAAATTTTTAAAAAATCAACACTTCGACTATTTATATGCAATAAATATTAAAAAAAAATAAGCTTAAATTTGTAAATTTATAAACAATTAGACTAACTTTTTAATGCTTATAAAAAATGAAATTTAAATTTTAACAAATACATTAACTTCCCATACTTTGATAGAGAAATGAAATAATCTCACTATCACTACTGTTTTTACATTAACAATAAGTAAATATACCGCTCGTCTAATTCCACCCTAAGGCTTCCTTTGGTTTGGCGATTAACGCCGGTGTGGTGCAATTAGGGGTAAAAAACTCTTATCAACCTCACTGATGCAATATTTGGATGACATTCAACAGTGTGGTTAAATTGGTTTCAATCACACTAGGAGCCTTTAAATTGACTAGAGCTTTTACCTCGTGGGAAGTGTTCCATCCTTTGCGAGAAGTCGTTTTGCTGCGGAGAAGATAAGGGAACCAGATTAAGGAAGGGCGAACTGTTTTGGAAGTCTTTTGGGAGGAAAGTTGTATTCTGTATAGTTTTGGAGAAGACGGAGGCTTTTTCTGAGAATGGAACTGTCTGGAAATGGAGAATGATTGATTCTTGTTGGGACAGGCATCTAGAAGTTTTCTGTTTGGGCAATGAAATGATGGTGCACGCCTTTTAGTATTTCTTTATTTTTTATCTTCTTTTTTTTTCCTTTCTATTATTAGATTTGGGTAGGTTTTGGGCCAATATTTGGGTCGTTGGTTGTTTTGTGTTTGGCTACTGTTGAACTTGGTGTTTGTCACGTTTTTATTTTCTTTTATATAATATAGCCCAATTTGATTAACCTCAAAAAAAATAATTATCATTTTATCTAATAAATAATTTAAATTGATTATATAATTAATTAAAATATTTATAATAATATATCAAAAGATACATTTTAATATTTTATTAAATGAATTTATAAATTCACATATTTTTAATAATTTCGTAAAAGTAAAATAATTTAAAAATTTTCTGTTATATATCATTTCTAATCTAATGTCCTTAATAGTCATTTTCTAATTTAAACACACAACTGACCACACTTTCTAATCTCACTGTTACAGTATCCAATCTCATCGCTATAATAACTCATCTCATCACCACCGTTATTTTTAACCTCGTCGGAGGTAAACGCACCGCCCATCCAAACTAACCCGAAATGCAGAGGAGAAATAAAAGGAAATTAAGAGAAAAGATTATAATTAGATGAGAAAAAGTTCAGAAGTTGAGTATTTCTTATTTTTTCTTAAAAGTTAAATATTTTATTTACCTCCAATTTGGGAGAAAAGCTAAGGAAATGGAAGCAAAATAAAATTTAAGATGTAAAATATATATATTTGTCATTTCTGTCATTTAAAAATGGTTTGATGAAAAGGTTATAATTATAAAAATTCTTTATAATTAATCCTTTCCTTTCCACTTTCTATCCCAACAAAAACATTAAAATTTTTTTTTCCTTCATTAATTTTAACTATCACAATAAGATAATAAGTAATTATTTACTTTCTTTAATTTTCCACTTTTTTACTTTCTTTTCATTTCTTTTCCTACTTTCAATCCAAACTTCGGTAGCATTTGATATAACAAAAAAGTGGTCACTTTCCTAAGAATTTAATCAGTTGGAAAGTGATTCTAATGATTGGTATGTCAATTTTTATTTACTTTCCTTAAAATTTATCTTTCCTTTGGGAGTTGCTTTCCTATGAACATGGCAATGCAATTCCCATGTAGATTAGAAAGTTAAAAAATTATTAACACAAAGTTAACCCTATCTTATATTGATTTAGGATATTAGGTAGCGTTGGTATGAACGAAAGTAGTCACTTTCTTGAGAATTTAATCCGTTAGAAAGTTATTCTAACAATTAGCATGTCAAAATTTATTTACTTTTCTTGGAATCTAACTTCCCCTTGGAGTTACTTCTCCATAAACATGGCAATGTGATTCCCATGACAAAAGGTGGGAAAGTTACTTTTTCATGTAGATTGGAAATTTTAAAAAATATTAAGAAAAAATTAACTCTATTTTTATATTGATTTAGGGTAGTTATTGCCTCTTTCTTAATATTTAATCTTACTTATTACTTCAACAGATCCTTTGCAAGTAAGGCTTTTTCTCTGGTTTTGTTTTTTTTCTCCCAACCACAAAATTAATTTAGCACTTGTATTTGTATGAAATACTTATTTTTTTTTTTGTAGAATATGGGTAGAATTGTTCCATTTAAGCTGTGCAGGGATTATGGATTAGACCTGTAACACCCCAAACTTGATCTGACGAACCGAATATGAATCTTAGGTGTTACTAGTCTAATGCAGATGTAACTCAACTCTAATTACACAAATTACAATAAATTTGAACTACTTAATTACAAGACCTCATAATACAATACATAAGTATAAACATTAAAGAATTTCACTTATAATACATAGGGATTTGATTACAAATATTACTAAAATGATGTCCTGATCTAATGTGGTTATCCTGATTCAAGGGTTTTTATGTGCCAAACAAACTAGATCATGCCATCAAGCTTGCTCTGTATGCATAATAATCCAATACGCCGCTTTTTGGGTGTAGTACTGGCATCGTTTCCCCCAGGCACAACATCACATTTAGAAAACACAATCCATGTAAGTTCATGAGAACTTAGTGAGATAGACACCCATTTACCTGAATAAATTTTTTTGTATTTCACACCTAGTAATTCAATTCACCTTCTCATTGATCTTTGTTCTTCAACTTGTCTCTATAGAATACCTTCCAAGAATGCCATTCTTTGTACCATAGATGCCACCCCTGACTCTGAAGCCATGTCTTATTTTCTGCATCTTTGATACGTTGCTCATATTTTTCACTTTGCAATTTCGTTATTCCTTAATCATGCCAATTCCAAAGGCTCATACAGACAAAATATTGTTTTTCTTATATACATACTCTAAGTCATCATTTTTTCGAAATCCATAAATGGTTTCGTACTTAAATAGAAAATACATTCTTTAATTATACAACTTGATCCATTATGGAGAATACCCTTTTTCTTCTAAAAATTATAGACATGTAACCTTCTTCAATTTACTAGACATAGCCCTTACTCAGATTTGTTCTTCAAGTATAATTAACCCATACTTCGAATTCGCCACATGCTTTGGCGCATTCTACTTTCTCTGTTCCTGTCTATAGACCATGCAGGGTATGCCATAACATGTCATACGAAGCTCGCTATAAGGGAAGCTCATTAGAATATCTCATCGAAGATGTAACATGATATGCCACAGGGGTTTTTCCTTCTGAGTTCATTGCAACTATCGTTCCTTCAGAGTTCATCGTAAATACCATTTCTTTCTTTCAAGGTCCGCCATAGAGGCGTTTCCTTCAGATGGTTGCCACAAGGGCCATTCTTTAAAGTGTGCCACAAAGGAATTCCCTTCATAGATTGCCACAAAAGCTTCCTTTTCATAGATCGACACAAAGACTTCCTTTTTTTAGCATGTTTACAATAGGGATTCGCCTAGACTCACATTTCGTGAGGTTTACCCCTCATTGTCCTTGGTCACGTAGAGAACCCCTGTAACGCCCCAAAAATGTAGGGTTTGTATTTCATGCTAAATTTGTTTAAATCTCATAATATGCTTGAACGGTTTGTTATTTGAGTGTATCTAGGGGTTCTAAGGAGGCCTGGGTTCGAGGCTGAGCTGTGGAAGAATTATAGTTTTTGGCTCTTAAGAGGAAGGGGCTGTTAGTAGTAGGACTTAAGTAAAAATATGGGCGTTTAAGTGACACAAAATGAGCATGAGACTTAGTGGCTATGGCGTCACTGGGATAACAAGGAGGAATGGGGTTCGAATTCCACGAATAGCAAATGGGGACTTTTATTTTATGTCTTGGGGGTGGAAGAAGTAGAGTTTGGATCAAACTCTGCAACAGAGGTTGAAGACTTGGTCAAAAAATTCAAATGGAAGGCTGGGAGCAATTCTAGGAGGTTTTGGTGAAGTGTTTGAGGGAGTTGGAGGGGAGAGGAGTCTTGGCCGAATGGGAGAGTGTGACTAAGGGAGGAATTTCGGCTGGGGGGTGTCATTTGGGGCATTTCAGCAACCTTGAGTGATAGTAGAAACCGAAAATCCCTTTTTGCCTTTCGGGTTTTCTTTTTGTTCATCTCGGGATTTCTTTCTGTGGTGGCGTCTCGTGCAATATTGTTGCCATTCGGGTCTTCTTCTCGTTCATTATTTCTCCAACTGCTGCCCACTCCCTACCGAAACATCCTTTCTTCTTTTAGTCCTCTTGGCCGAACTCAACTTTCTCCTTCCCTCTCATTCTTCTTTTCTGTTCCTTTCAAGATAGCCGAACCTATCTTTCTCTTTTGTTCTCAAAGCTTCTTCTCTTGTTCTTTAAGTTTGAGTAAGCCGAAGTTAACCTCTTCTTTCCTTCTAGTATACTTTAATCTCTGGGGCCGTACGTGTCTATTCCTTTTTACTCAAAGGAACCTGTTCTTGCCGAATTTGAGAGTTCTCTCGAAGTGTGAAAAGGGGCAAGCATCCGGAAGCAACTGATACGTTCTCTCTATTATAGTGGCATCGCCATGTATTCTGATTTCAGTGGCTCAGCCACGTATACTATTATTAGTAGCTTTGCTGCGTTGTTATTAGCAGTTGGGCTGCGTTATTGGTGTGCTGGCTGGGTGGGTCGACTGGGTCCCCACATGGTGTGTTGGTTGGTACGAGTGGTGTGTTGGCTGGACTGGCTTGGGTTACATTTCTGTTTTGCATTGATATGATTTTGGGCTTAGACCCACTCTATTACTGAATAGGGCTTGGGCCCAGACTGTTACTGTATAGGGCTAAGACCCAGACCGATCTGTATTGAATAGGGCTTGGGCCTAGAATGTTACTGTAATAAGGGATTACACACTGAGTTCTCGTAACTCACTCTTTCCTTTAACTGTGCAGGTAATCTTCAGCCTTAGATGATTTAGAGCTGCGAGGTACTCGGAGGTGGCCACACGCTCGATATGTTTTAAACTTAAACCTAGTTATTTTATTTAATTTTAGTATATTGGACTAATAATTATGTAATAAGGCCATTTGGGATTTTTAACTATTATTTGGTATTTTCTTTTGATTACTATCTGCTAGACTAGGAAACGTGGGTTTTAAAATGATAATGGTTTCTAAAGTAAAATACGATTTTCAAACCTTAAAGTTGACTACTTGAACAAGCTTCTGCGATATTTAATCTTGATTAAGAAATGGTATGAGCAATAAGGGAATAACGAATTTATGATTTTACAATCCTAACGTTACAAAGAGATTTGATGAGCTTTTAGCAACAAGTCGGTTTTCAATCAACACCTTGATGTGACACGTCAGATCCGGTCGTAACGTCTAGGCCGGGTTTGGGGTGTTACCACCCCATTGGGTAAAACCTTCCTTTAATTTTTTTTCATATGATGTCATAACCCAACTATGGTCTTACATAATATGGTGTCATGGCCATGGATTTTTCCTTTCAGAGATTCATATCAGAGATCATGTTTTTAGTCCCGACGGATCCCTTTAGACTCCACCGCGATGAACAAACATAGACTCTTCATACACTAACATCATTCAAGACTCAACGCTTGATTTATACAAACACTCAAGCTATTTCCAAACATGCCCATACAACCATATTTTGACTTCAGGATTCCTATCACTTATTTAAATTGTCAGATTTCATACAAACTACACATGCAAAGTCCATCAAACTTTCATGCAATAACATAATCATCATGCCATACTTTTCTAGATTCGGTTTTATAGATCAATCACCTTTCACAAAATCTCTCACGTGAACATTATTCAAACAAGAGTCGGCTTAGAGACTCACTTGACAACCACAGATAGCAACTTGAACCTTAGATCCAACATCCAATCAGGGATTATAGCAACCACTGCCTTATAAAATAGAAAATCACCATTAAAACTCATTTCAAATAACCTTATCATCATCTCTAACCCAAATAACCCACATAAAAAGTCTTACTTCTTCATCTTACGGTTCATACATTCTTAAAGGCCTAATCTTTCATAACATACAAAGCCATAAAACTTACCTTGACACGGAGAATCATCCATAGGATTTCATCCTCAACTCAAAGAAATACCTTTTTGCTTCTTAAGCCCCAGTTAACAATATTCTAGAAGAAGGAAGAAGAGAACTCCCTTATCCCAAATCTTGAATATCTATTAATATAATCTAAGTCTATATTGGAACTTGACAAGTGTCACTTTTTACTATAATTCCTTATCTAAAAGTCCACAACTTCTGAGAAACCTATTTGAATACCCTTTTATCCTTTAACTATTCTGGTTCACATTCAGTTGGTTCCTAACTAGCTTACCTTACAACATAACTTGCACAGTATCATGTTTAAAGCACACTATTCTTCTAACGTGAACTCACACTCTCAATACCCTTCCACTTGGTCAGTACCTTATTCCAATTGACATAGCTATCTGAGATAGCATTTCATTAACTGAAACACATAACTGTATCCGCCCACTCTATCTGCCTAAAATGTACCTGGGCGAATACCACTCCGCCAGTCATAATACCTTAGGACTATTCACCAAACCTTGTATCCGTTAGAACTGGGGCGTTACAGGACCGCCTATGGTTAGCTTTTACCTAAAACAAAACGTGATTTCAAGTATTTTTTAATTTATTCCAAAACAAATTTTATATATTCACGATTTTATATATGCATTAGTATGTTTAGAAAATACATACAAGACAAATTTAAAACAATTTTACTTTCAATTAAAATTATAAATTAAAAAATAATTTAAAAAGTATCAATTAAATTTTATTATTAATTCTTTTATCCAAATATTTGTTAAGAATAGTTTTTATTATAAAAATTAAAAATTAATATTATTTTTATTTAATAAGGGTAATTTCATAAATTATCACTACATTCCTAGGAAAGTATTTAGTGGACCAAGCAAGATAGTGTAACTTTCTTGTGATTTTAATCAATACCTTCCAATGTATATTGTAGAGGCAAATTTTTTGTTGCCCGGGCCCAGTGTCAATTAACCATCAAACAAAATAAAGTCCAAATGTCCATTTACATTAAAAAGCAGCCCATTTTTAATGAAGCCCAATAAAACCAGTCCAAAATCACAAACCTAAAAGCCCAAATCAGGAAACAAGACAGGAAACCCTAGTCTTGGTCTTGTGCCGCCAGTAACCCTAACGCAGCACGTCTCCTCTCTGCAACATGCATCTCCACGCCTCCGATGGTGGAAACTACGAAACAGGAAGCAACAAATTGTAGTTGGGATTTGATTCTTTTTTTTTTTAGACTATAAAATGGGGATAAAAGATTGTAAAAGGACGTTGTTTTTTTTTTCAATAGAGAAAAGCAGTACACACTATTTCCACATATACAAACACAAGTAAACAGAAAAAGAGATTTTACGCATAGATTGAAATCGAAAGTCAGTGAAAAAACAAGGTGATTACGGTGTTTTGGCCTTTCGATTTTCGAGTTTCATTTTTACTTTTTTTCTTTTTTTACTTCAACATTGTGTACGAAAATAGAAAAAGAGGGTATAAAAACCCTTTTCATTTTTCAGATCGATTTCATTGGTTTTCAAAAAAGACAAACAAAGTTTTAAAAAAAGAGAAAATGAGAAGTTGTGAGGGTCTCACCGGGTTTCCTCCGGCCGCCGTAATCGATGCGCGCGTGGAGGGGGGCTCATTGCAAAGAAGGGGTTCAAACCCTAGAAAACAAGAAAAGGAGGGTGTTCTGGTTTTTTGTTTTTGAAACAGAGAGGGGAAATGAAGGGAATTTTTTTTTTTATGTTTTTAAGCATTACAAATAAAACGGCGCCGTTTATGGGGGGAGCCCAGCGCAATGACCCAATCCATAGGGGGGATCCTCGCAGTTTTACCCTGGATGGGTAAATTGCGCGTTTAGTCCTCCCTTCTTGTGCCCTGTTTTAATTGCGTCCTATTTCAGTTTTTTATTTTTTAATTTTACCCGCTAACTTCACCCCCGTTTCAATTTAGCTCGCTTTCGAACGCACCATTTCAGGGGGGATTAATTTCTATTTTGGTCCTTCCAGGTTGCGCGCATATTGTAATTTAGCCCTTTATTCTTCTTTTATTTTAAATTTGGCCCCAAAAGTTTTGATTTTGATCCAATTTAGTCCCTTTTTGATTGTTTTGCTATTTTGTCATTAAATTAATTGTTTTTAAATATTCCTTTTTTTGTTACTTATTATTATTATTATTGTCATAATCATATTCTTTATATTCTTTATATTATTATTAAATGCATTATTGTTCACTTTAATTTTTTTTTCTTTTTATATATATATATATATATTATTGTTTTACTACTATTATTTTGTTTTTTTACTATTACCTTTATTATTATTATATTTACCATTAATATTACTTCTATTTTCACTACTGCTATTTTTTTATATTATCACTATTATTTTATTATTAATTCTATTTTTATTTTTTATTAGTACTATTATTACTGTTTTTATTATTAATATTATTTTTTATTTTAAATTTTTTTTCCTTCCCTACAGTATTATTTTTATTATTGTTAATATTTTTTTACCATTACCTTTCTTATCTTACTTCATCATTCTTGCTTATCGTTTTTATTATTATTATATCTATTATTTCTATTTTTGTTACTATAACTATATTATTATTATTATTATTTATTTCTTCTATTTTATTCAATATTTTTCCATTTCTTTTGTTTTCAGCGTTTTCTTTTTTTGTTAATTCTCATTCGTTTACTCTATGTTTTATTAACTTTCATTTATTTGTTTATTTATCTTTGATTATTTTGCTCTTAGTATTGTTATTGATGTTTTCGTCCATCTTATTTCCATTACACATATCAACGTTGCGATTTGTTTTACCAAATTCTTGTTCCATTAATTTTACTTGATCCATAATTCTTTTCAAATAAAGGCAATATTTGGTGGTTGGGGAATTCAAGGAATCGTGCCCTAACGTGCTGGGTTTCGATTTTCTGTTTGACCAAATCATTAAAAATCCTTTAAGATTGTGTCCGTTTTTTTGAAATTAAAAGCAAGGCAATAATTTGTGCTTGGAAGTTTTGAGAAATTGTGCCCTAACGTGCTGGGTTTCAATTTTTCGCTCGTCCAAAGGACTAAATATCCTTTTAAATTTTTTATCGTGTTTTCTCAACTTTAAAAATAAGGAAATATTTCATGTTTGAAAATTTGAGGAATCGTGCCCTAACGTGCTGGGTTTCGATTCTTTCGTTTGGCCAAATAATGGAATACTCTTTTTAAAACGACAATGCATGAATTCTGGAAGTCCTGAAATGATCTTGGTGTCAAAGGTTTGAAACATCGTATCCTAACGTGCTGGATGTGATATTTCATCCTTTAGGAACAAGAGGATTTCGAGATCCAATTCGAATTACCCAAATATTTTCCAAAGGATTCGTATTTTAAAATCTCTTCCAATTTTCAATATTAGGACATTAATCAATCAATAAGGTACCAATTTTGGGCATTGCGGGAGTGCTAACCCTTCCTCGTGCGTAACCGACTCCCGGACCCTTTTTTTAAAATTCGTAGCCAAAATGTTTTCTAAAGTGGCCCAACCGCACTTAAAAAAGATTGGTGGCGACTCCGTTTTTCTTTTTAAAGTTGGCCCGTTTTCCAAACAAAAAAAATGGTTTCGACATATACCAAACGTTGTAAAGTAACTTTCCTGACAATTACATTCTCAACAATCACATTCCAATGAATCACATTCCATCGGAATCAAAACATGTGAAAGCACCACCTTAGTCTATTAATAAATGTAAAAATAAAGCTATTGCCTCATTCCTTCTTGATTTTCTCTATTACTTCAACGAATTTTTTGCAAGAAAGTTTCTTTTTCCTAATTTTATTCTTTATATAGTATATCGTTTACATATTATGTTTATTTTCTATTGTTTTCTCTCCTTTCTTTTTGATATATTAATTTAAAATTCAATTTTATGATAGTATTTATGACTATTTACAAGCAATAGGAAAAAAAATTAAGGTTTAGGTTTAATTTTTAAGATTGATTTGATCATAACTTATTATTTATAACATTATAAGTTCATTATATTCTCTCTAATATTCACTTTTTGATATCTACTTGAACCAAAACAACAATTCGTTTATGAGAATTAGATCATAGATTAGATTTAATTCATTATAAAATTGAGACTTCTTTAGAAAATCTTTGTTCTTTTTGAAATTTAACCACCCTCAATCTTGGAAGAAAGAACAATAAAGAACCAAAATAGGGTAACCAACTCTTCCGAGCTACAAATTTGATTTAGCACTTGTATTTATATGAAATATTTATTATTTTTCTGTAGAATATGGGTAAAAAATTTCCATTTAAGCTATGTAGGAATTGTAGGTTAGACTGCCTTCCAGAACCGCTCTTGCCTCTACTTTAAAAAAAAAAAAAAATCCTTACCAAACATTATTGAGAATCCACATGGCCAATTTGCATCAAAGTCTCTAAGTACACCTCTAATAAATGCAGTAAGACTGGTAACTGAAACCGCACCATCCGTGTTAAGTTTTATCCACCCCCTCTCCGGTCGAGACCAATGCCACAATGTAGGCATAGGATTGGGTTGAACCAATTTTAATGCTGGCTCTGCAATGGCTCGTACATAACTATGGCTGTTAGAAAATATACAAAAAGATTACGGTCCTTCCAAATCAACCTGCAAATTACTGAGAATAGAGTTTGCTAAACCATGTCGTTGTTACCATAGTTTTCTAAATTCTACATGTTCCATATGAACCACTCCTAGAAAGAGATTAAAAAAAGTACTTTGCACTTGTTCTGGAACTACTGATAATCAAACTGATCTAGAATACGTTCTAACATTTGAAAGTTTTATTTATTATATAAATTCTAAAATTTTTGAAATATTTATATGTTTTTATCGTTTCATATAACCATAGGGTCTAAAAAGTTACAAAATTATAATTGACACAAAAAATACTTACTAAATTATTTTATTAAACAAATTTGTTATTCACAACAATTATTAACTTTAAGTCAAATAATTAAATAAAAGAGTTCTCTATATTCCCATTTTTTCATTTTGTTTTAATGTATTTAATTTCTCAATCAAATGTTGAAAAATCTTATATATTGTTTTAGTTTTTACATATTTAAAATTTATATATATTTAAAATTTTTGATTTTTTTAATTTTATACTCATCTAAAATGAATCTAAATAATTATTTGTTCAGATTAATTCTATATGAACATTTTAAAAATATATTTTAATTTGTAAAAAAATATTTTTTACTGACGAGACATGCCAAGTTAGCATGGCATGTTAGCATACTACAATATAGTAGTTTCTAGTGACATTTGTCAGTCATATCAGTACGATTAATGGTTAAATTGGTGAATTAATAATTTTTGTTAAGATAGAAGTCTTTTGTTGGATGATAATTTTTTTTATAAGAGTTGAATTGATTATTTTAATTATTTTATATTTTTTAGCCGACTAGTTAGAGAAATAGAAGGAAAGAAGTTAAATGTTAGAGAGTTGGATACTTTGGGTTTATTTCCATTTAATTTCCGTGAAGCAAGGAAATTAAAAAAGGTCCCTCCCTTAATTTCCCCCATAAGACTCGCTCCATTTTCACAATCTCAGTTTTTATCTCCCTCCCCAAACCCTCACATTGAAACCAGAAAGAATTCTAACACAGACAGAGACAAACAAAAGACCAGGCCAGACAAAGGAAGTCTTTTTCAGTGCGTGTCCCATACTTCATAATGAGTAATATATTTCTTCTTCTACTTCAAAATTATGAATAATTAGCTATAATTGTATTGTTTCCTTTTACAGGTGAATGATTGAAGGCTGTGAAAGTCTTTTCCGTCAGACTTGTTCTGTTTCTGTAGATGTAAATCCCGATAAACTGCCACACCAATCTTAAGGTATCCGATGTTTGTTTTATTTCTGTAGATGCAAATATCTTTATTATTATGATTATTATGATTTCATATTACTAATCATAAACAATATATGTCAACTGTAATGCTATGGAGAGTGGTAACCGGAGGCTTACGCTGTTGGAGCATATATCAGCGGTTGAGAACGGCCGGATTAGTATGGCTGGTTTAAATAAAGATGGAAAATCGTCGCCTCGGCACCGTACGCTTCTGGATATTATACGGGACGATAGGACCCTCAAAGACAAGAAGAGTTGGAAAACGTTTCGGGATAAGTTACGGCTGAAGCGAGCAGGTTCGGCCTGGACCTCCTCCGTCCGTGTCCCCACTTCCGATGTTAATGTTGAAGGTAGTAGATCTCGGTCCCCGTGCCACGGTTCGCCTCGTTCTAACTCCTCTGACACCACCCATGCCAAGGATGGAGGCGAATGTGTCCCGGTTTCTGACACGCCAGTTGTGAACTCTAAGATGCAAATGACGCGGAGGGATTCTATTCGGTTTGGCAACAATTCCACTCACGCCGATCACAATGATTCTGTTGATGCCACCATGCCCAGCGATGCTCCACGCTCAAGAAGCTCCAAGCCACAAATGGCCCGCCACCCATCGATTCGTTTGTCTTCCGCGAGCCACCACCAAGATGACGACGACGAAGAAGACGAATACGACGTTGCTGAGGGCAGCGATGACGAAGAATACGAGTCTCCCGAGGAAGATGAAGGATCGCAACCTCCGGTAGAGGTACTATCCAAGGAGAGATCATTGTCGGCGAGGGAGGCGGTGGCGGCACAGGAAGCGGCGGAAGCAGCAGCGGGGAAGGGTGCGGTGGTGGAGCCAGTTAAGATGTCATTAATGGACTTGTTGGGGGAAACGGGATACGGGTTGGACGAAGATGATGACGACTACGACGACGAAGAAGAAGCTGAAGAGGAAGATGAAGTAGCGGTGTCATTGAGCGGAGGGATGGAATACACGTGTGGCGTGTGCATGGTTAGGCATAAAGGGTCGGCGTTTATTCCATGCGCCCATACCTTTTGCCGGCTTTGTTCTAGGGAGCTAATGGTTCAGAGAGGTAACTGCCCGCTGTGCAATGGCTACATTTTGGAAATTCTTGATATCTTTTGATATTAGTAACTTCTATCTCCCCATGGAGGAATGACTTAGTGTAAACAATAGCACTTGGAATCCCCTACCAATTTCTTCAAAATTTTGATTAGGTTTTGTTTAATATGTGATTTAAGTAAGCAAGTATTCCCAAATGTAATGAAAGGTTGACACTGAGAAAGAGAATTTGGTTGATCTGCTCTTCCATCTTCCTACAATAAATACAGTTAAATAACGTAGAGTATTGGACGGAAAAAATTTAACGAAATATCCCCTTTTAATTTACAATAAATATTCAAGTATAATAAATAGGTTTTATAAAATTTTAGGTGACTTAAAAAAATAACCGTACTTTTTTTATTGGAAAATTGAGTTTCCCTCGAAAATTGTTTCCATAATCACAACATCATATGAGAAGGTTAAATTTTTTTTCAAATTTTTTGGTTGAGTTATAGATCGAAAAGTTATATTAGTTAGATGGTTAATCCGACCTTTCAAAGCTTGCTTGTAACACTTTACATTCTGTCGTAACCATCCCTCTTTTGAAAAGGCGAGAATCGAACTTGGGTTTTGAAAATAAAGAAAACGGGAGTCGCCACCGATCTTTCATTAGGTGTGATCGGATCACCTCTGTTTTAATAAAACATTTTGATTTACTAAAACAAAGCTTTTGGTCTACGAAAATTAGAAAAGTGGGTTCGGGAATCGGTTACGTGCGAGGAAGGGTTAACACCCTCGTCACGCCCAAAATTGGTACCAAATTGATTAACTAATGTCCCAACGTCGAAAGTTTGAAAATTTTGAAGGAATTTAAAAATCTGACCCTTCTTGGAAATATTCGTGTTTTCCTTGAACTAAATCGAGATTTCCCGTTTCGAAGAAATAAAGTGTCACATCCAATACTTTAGGACACGATAGTTTAAATGTTCGATCCTAAAATCATCTCATAGTTTTCCGGAATTGTAAATTAAGATTTTCTCGTTTCCAAGGGATTAAAATATCACACCCAATGCTTTAGGATACGATAATTTAAATCTTCGGATCAGAGATCATCCCATAGTTTTTTCGAATTAAAAATCAAGATCTTCTTGTTCCAAAAGAATAAAGTATCACATCCAATACTTTAGGACACGATAATTTAAATCTTTGAATCCAAGATCACCTCGAAACTATTGATTTACGTAGAATGACGTCGATGAAAATAATCGTAAAAAATGTCAAAACAGAAACAAAAAATGAAATCGACAAGATAAAAGTACGAATAATAAAATGAAAAATAATGAGGTTAATATGTACAAGAAATAAAATATATACATCGTGATAATAACAATAATAATAATACAAAATAATAATAATAATAATATACATAATATATACGGTAATGACAATGATGATATAGTGATAATAAATATAATAACATAGTAAGTATGTATATACAAATAATAGTATAATAATAATAGTAGTAACATACAAAGATATATAAAGTAAACAAATCATAAAGATAATAATAAAGGTAGTAATAATAATAATAATAGTAAATATATATGTATATACAGCTAATAATATTACTAATAGTAACTAATAACAATAATGGTGACTAATAATAATAATAGTAGTAGTAGTATAGTAGTAATAATAATAATATTAACATAGTAATAATAAAATAATAAATATATATACAAGTAGTAATAATAATATTAACATGTTAGTAATAATAATAATAATAATAATAATAATAATAATAGTAATAATAATATCATAGTGATAATAAAAAATAATAATATTAATAATGATACAAAATATATATAATATAATAATACAAATATAGTAACAATAATAGTGATACAGTTAGTGTATACAAGTAATAATACCATAATAATACAAATATGTACAACGTATAACAAAAAATAATACTAAGAATAATAATAATAGTAAAGTAATAATAATGCCAAAATATGTACAATATAATAATATAGTAATAATAATAACTGCAAAATACTAGAAAGGATCAAACCGAATTTAAAATGAAATTTTGAGGCCAATTCGAAGCAAGATAAAAGGGAAAAGGTCCATTTGAAATATGTGTGCAAAGAGGGGGACTTATTGCGTAAATTTCCCATTTAAAGGAAAATTGCACAAACAACATGTGATTATGCGTGGCCCCCATGCTTTTAAAGCTTAAAAAAGTTTCTGTGAAAACCTTCCTCTATTATTATTCTCTTTCTTTTTGAAAAAGGAAACAGAGAACCCCCAATTATTTCAAAAAAAAAAGACAGCCCTTTCTCTCCTTATTTCTGTCGACGGTTGGGCTTGTAGCCGTCGTACCACCGCCGCTTCAGGTGGCCGTCAAAGCAGAACAAGGGGCCTTAGCCCCGTTCCCGAGCACGTGTAAGGGCAGAACTTTAGCGCTCCAAACCCCCGAGCGGAGAAAACCTCTCTTGCCACCTTCGATTCGGATCCAACAATGGAGAAGAAGATCCGACAACCCCCCTTCCGGAGTTCGGGTTCTTTTTTTTTTTATTACTAATTTGTTTCTAAAGCTTTTGAAACAATAAAATAAAATACAAAAAAATGGAAGCAAATAATAAAAAAGAGTCAGAAAACCTTGATGCTCCTCTTTTTATTGCTGATGATTTGTGCCTTTTTCTCCCTTTTTTTGAATCCAAAAAAAAGGGGAACCCCACATCTGAGATCGATGTCGGCTTTATATAGCCAAATAAAAAAATACAATGTCATTTTTTTAATTTCTTAGTCTTCTTGTGGTTGTCTTTATTTGCAGTGTGGTGGCCAGCCGCAGTGCGCGAGTGGGAGTGGTCTTGGGCGTCGGTGGAGGCCGGTGGAGACTTGCGGCGCGGGAAGGGTTTCCAGAAACCCCAGCCAAAATTTCTTTACTTATGGGCCATTTGGGCCACTGTTTATTGGGTTTATTTATTTATTTTTTGGGTTTGGTTTATATTTGGGCCGGCAAAAATTTGGGTACTACAATGTGCCTCTTTGCTCATTGTCGTGAAACGAGAATAGGCGAAGACAATAAAGGAACCAATTTTGCCCGGGCCAAGCTTTGACCTCCTGATCCGCGTCTTCTTGAGACAGCTTCAAACATCCCTGTAACTCTTGGCTCTGGTCCACTCTAATGGGTTTGGGGTGATAAGAAAAAGAGGAGATTCGTAACTTGACCTTTCTCGCTGAAACTTCTCGAAAACGAACGGTGATAGGAATCTAGAAGAGACCCGTAACTTGGATCTTCTTGCTGAAACTTCTCGAAAATATAGTTGGTGATAGGAATCCAGAAGAGACCCTTAACTTAGATCTTCTTGCTGAAACTTCTCGAAAGTATAGTTGGTGATAGGAATCCAGAAGAGACCTGCAACTTGGATCTTCATACTGAAACTTCTCGAAAACGAACGGTGATAGGAATCCAGAAGAGACCCGTAACTTGGATCTTCATACTGAAACTTCTTGAAAACGAACGGTGATAGGAATCCAGAAGAGACCCGCAACTTGGATCTTCTTGCTGAAACTTCTCGAAAATATGGTGATAGGAATCCAGAAGAGACCCGTAACGTGGATCTTCATACTGAAACTTCTCGAAAACGAACGGTGATAGGAATCCAGAAGAGACCCGTAACTTGGATCTTCTTGCTGAAACTTCTCGAAAATATAGTTGGTGATAGGAATCCAGAAGAGACCCGTAACTTGGATCTTCATACTGAAACTTCTCGAAAAAGAAACGGTGATAGGAATCCAGAAGAGACCCGTAACTTAGGTCTTCATACTGAAACTTCTCGGAAACGAACGGTGATAGGAATCCAGAAGAGACCCTTAACTTGGATCTTCTTGCTGAAACTTCTCGAAAATATAGTTGGTGATAGGAATCCAGAAGAGACCCGTAACTTGGATCTTCTTACTGAAACTTCTCGAAAACGAATGGTGATAGGAATCCAGAAGAGACCCGTAACTTGGATCTTCTTGCTGAAACTTCTCGAAAATATAGTTGGTGATAGGAATCCAGAAGAGACCCGTAACTTGGATCTTCATACTGAAACTTCTCGAAAATGAACGGTGATAGAAATCTAGAAGAGACCCGTAACTTGGGTCTTCATACTGAAACTTCTCGGAAACGAACGGTGATAGGAATCCAGAAGAGACCCTTAACTTGAATCTTCTTGCTGAAACTTCTCGAAAATATAGTTGGTGATAGGAATCCAGAAGAGTCCCGTAACTTGGATCTTCTTACTGAAACTTCTCGAAAACGAATGGTGATAGGAATCCAGAAGAGACCCGTAACTTGGATCTTCATACTGAAACTTCTCGAAAACGAACGGTGATAGGAATCCAGAAGTGACCCGTAACTTGGATCTTCTTGTTGAAACTTCTCGAAAACGAACGGTAATAAGTCTGAACTTTCAACTTGCTTCCCTGCTACCCTCAAGAAGACTTCAATCTTTAGACCGCTCCGCTGGAGCAACATCTGAATTTCGACGTGGTGGTGCCCCCTTTTTGAATGACCTGTCACGTAAAAGATGCTTGTGTGTATGCAAATAACGGGGATGTTATGATCGAGATGGCTCAAATGCTCCTGATATACGTGTCATCTACATGAATGCTGATTTTTATGCGAATGATGATTTTTCACAGTATAAAAATAACTAGAATGTAATGATCGCAATAAACTGAATGCTCCTAACTGGGTGCGCATGAATGCGTGAGAAGGACCCCATTTATGGTTTGGGTTGTCATTTGCTCATAGCGAGATTCTACCACTGACGTACCACGATTGTGGTAGATGTAGGGAACTCACAGAAATGGGCTTGTCCCCATTGTCCTCTCCATTGTACCCTCCTTGAGACATAAGGTTCGGACCTCTTACTACCACATCAGGAGAGTAACCTTTGTCTTCTTTTAACTGCGACTTCGAAGTGTGGAATCGATAATGGCACTATGCCTTTATTATATGTCTAGGTTGGCCTTGCCCGTAGTTCAACAAGGTTCCTTTACCGATGCGTCCCGATGTTCTTTCGTTTAGCTAGTATATCCCCCTTTTTTTTTTCTTTTTGACAAAAACCCCCAAATAGGCGATTGTTTCTTGCTCAGGAAGTCTACCTCGAAAGCTTGCCCCGTTGTAATTTTGGAATCCCTTTCTGGGATATAAAGTTCCTACCTCTTGGCCCAACTTCAGGAGAATAACGTTTGGTTTCTTCCAACCGTCCCGCTTCGACTCTGAGGTGTGGTACCATGATTCCATTGTGTACCTGTGTTGACATTGCTTGTCGTTTGTCGAGGTCGTATCACCGACGAAATTTCTCGTCTTTGTCCAACCAATGAAATGTTCAAAAAGATAATCATGTTTTCCCCAACATTTCCAAACCTTAGACTGAATGAGTTTTGGACAACAGTCATGTTTCGGGTCCTTGTATTATTCAGATGCTTTCAGAGTAATGTGTGAAACTTCTTTTATGAAAGTACTATTAGTCCTCAAATCGTTACTTTGATGCAAAATGCCCAAAAGATTGTAGCTATGGACAAGGAGGAAGTTGATTGAGGGGCATAGTTCGAAACAAACAGGTTTGATCAAGGCTAGCAAATACAATCGAAAAGGAAATTTATTGTTAGACAATCACAGACAACGAATTGAAATGGGTAAAATGGAAGCTAGGTGCCCCAGAAATCGCAGCCCGAGCGCCTCTGTTCTAACTTCTTAAGGACCATTTTAAGCTCAATATGTGTTTAGGGAATCAGGAATACTTTGTCGATGCCTCAAGGTGTAACATGTATCTTCGTCGTTATTTCAAGCGCAGCGAGACTACCGTGTGCCCCATCAAAATTTGAGCTGCCCTTTTCGGGTTCTCAAAGTATCCTTTGCGGGTTTTCACTTTGACCCCTTTTTCTTTTTTTTTCGCTGATTTTCTCCTTTTTTTTTTTTTTGAACTTGAATTCTCCAAATTGGGCAAGTCCCGACCATCCATTTTGGTCAATATTTAACAGGCCTTCTTCGCTTCATGAGGTCCTTCCTAGTTCGGCACTCGCTTTCTTTCGAAGTCCCTCACGGAAGAAATCTTCTCCCATGCCCTATCGTGAAATTTTAGGACAAATTATCTTTGCTACTATCTCGCACCATTTGATCGTTATGGATAGCTTTCTCTTCAAATTCGCCTGATCGTATTAGATTTGATCTCTTTTGCCCCATCTAGTTCTAACTCTAATTGGCAAAATCGATAAGAAATGTGTTGCCCCGGTGAAGTTTTTGTTGCCCCCCAATCAAGGTTCCAGCCAACGCTCTAAAACATAGGGGGTAAATGGTAGCTTCCCTATGCCAACCTTTACAAGCCTCAGTCAGTTTTCACATGATTTCTGGTTATTTTTGCTACACTAGTAAGGTGCTTGACTCTGATGTTTTTCCTGGCGTTCTTCATTGCCATTTTTGTTTTTCTTTTTGTTTGTTTTTTTTTGTTTGTTTTTTTTTTAGCCCCTGAGCTTGGATTTGAATTTGTATTTGACGACTGTCGCCTTTGTAACTTTGGCATAGGAAGCAACCTTTACCCTTTTAGTGAAGTATTCGATAACCACGAAGAAGTGCTAGTATCGGCTGGATGCCTTTGGTGAGATCGGTGCCGTAACATCTATGCCCCCCTTATATGGAGGAGGCGCATAAGTCTTGACTTCCTTGATTTGGCGTTTCTTTTCTAAGTAGACTAGTAATTCGAACTTCTTGACTAGCTTTGGCCATTGTAGAACTATCAACATGGGTTCCAAGTTTGGCAACATCCTGACGTTTTAGTAGTCTGGCGCATCTTGATATGATCATGTAAAAATATCTTGGACTTCTTGATGTCTCGCCTTATTTCTGTGGTGGACTAGGTTTTTCCTAAGTTTGCAATGTCCACTGACCCCTTTTTACACGGTAAAGTCTATTCGCTTATCCTACCCTCCTTAACAAATCAAGAGATAGGTTACAATCTTGTCATCTTCAAGGTCTTGAGATCCCTTAGACCCATATTTCGCTAAAAAGAGAGCCAGTAACAGCGTCGCTCGTGTCATTGATATCTGGGTACCTATTGCGGGTGTAAAGGCAGAAAATCTAAAGAATAAAATATTCTAAAGATGATTACTTATATGATGTGGGCATGAATGAAAAAAGTGTAAAGTATGAAAATATTTACTTAGAAAGATGCATTTCATTAAAATAACAATTCTGGACACAAGTCCATTTCACAAAAAATTCTTATTGCTCTTAGGCCTTTAAAGCAATTTGCGTGTTTGGACATTACTCCGAGTTAGCTCTAAAAATACACGTCCTTTCTATAGCCCTATTGTTCAAAACACTCCCAGGCTCATGTTACTGCATTCGGCGTGTCATCCAGCTCTACAACACCCATGTTAATAAATTTTTCCACCAATTTCTTGAAAGCCAAGCAATTCTCGATTGAGTGCCCCCGTGATTCTGCGTGGTACTCATGACTGGTCTTTAGGTCATACCATTTTGGGTAAGGAGGTTGCATTGGCTTCAAGTAGTGAGGAGCCACTACATGTGCATCAAATAAATCTTGATAGAGCTCCTTGTATGTCATCAAGATGGGCGTGAACCGGTGCTTTCCCATGTTAGGCCTTGGGTTGGAATTTTGTCTAGGGGGACCTTGATAACTGGTAGTCACCATCCTTGATTGTCTTATTGCCATTAGATCTGTAGGGTTCTCATCATGCTTACTCGTACTACCCACTTCCTTTCCCTTCTTCCTTGGGATCTTCAATGTCCGCTCCCTTCTTTCTTTTGCCTCGGCGCGAACAACCGGTTTGGCTCGATCATCCTTAGGGTTAAAACACGAGCCCATTGGGAAGTTTGACAGGGTTGAGGTATTGGTCTGACGTTGGGGTCCGATAATGATGGGTGCCCCTCGCGACTGTGGATTTGGTTGGGTCGGGATATTCCTCGGGTTATAAACAATTTGTTCATCGTCATCGCAGCTGCTCCGCCACCATCGGGCCACTCCTCTTTTCAAAACTTTCGGCAAGTAGTTGGGTTAACTGGCGCATCATATTCATTTGATCTTGCGTATTCTGTCGAATTTCGGCCAACTGTTCTTGCATTAGTATTTGTCTTTGCTCTAATCTCTCCAACCTTTGTTCCATATCTTCTGGGTTAACTGGAATAATTTCACCTAATTAGGATTTTTCTACAAGTTTTGATCCATGCAATATGATGTAATGCAGATGCATGAAATGCAATGCAAAATGCATGAATGCAAAAGAAAGAGAGGCGTTGATTATGAATTTAATTCCTATTGGAAGAACTTGGTCTAGAAAATACATTCCTTAAAAAAATAGACCACATATACGGCCTCTTCCTCGTAGCCTAGGTGAGAACACCAATCCTCTTCTTCGCACCCGAATATTATGGTCGTGTCCCGCCTCCTCTAGCTTTTTGTTTGCTTGATCCATGTTGTTCTTCATTGCTTACTTACCTTTGGCGACGCTGATAATCTTCTGATGACTTCAGGCAGATCCCCTTCTTCGTGTTCGAATGTTATGGTCATGTCCCGTGGGCTTTCTCGGTAGATGTCTTTTCTAACTCTTTTTGCGCGATCTAGGCCGTATTTTATCACTCACGTGTCCTCCGCGGTGCTCATAATCTTCGGATGGCCCCCGAACAATCCTTGTCAGCTTGCATCTTCCCACAATGTCTTGCCTTGTTGTTTCCCTAGGCCGTGTTCAGATCCACTTTATCAAGTGACGTATTTTCTTATGACGAATTCTCCCATTTAGGAATCAAACGCGAATCAACACCGTCTTTCTAAGATGATGCGATGCAATGCCCATGCATGGAATGAATGCACAGAGAAAGAGAAACGCTGATTATGAATTCGATTCCATTAAAAGAACTTTTCTAGAAAATAAAGCTCTTTACATAAAATAGATTACATATACGGTTTTGTCCTCGTAGCCCAAGCAAAACACCAATCTCTTCCTTCGTGACCGAATATCATGGCCATATCTTGTGCGCTTTCTTCGTGGGTGCCCCTTCTAGCTCTTTGGGGCTTGGTTCGGACCGTATCTCTTCACTTGTTTATCCTCTGTGATCGTTCATAAGCTCCTTTAAAGTCTGGGGGTGACAACTCCTTGAATAATCCTTGTTGGCTTGAATCATCGAGTGAGGTTTTGTACTCTTACATAGGATCGACCTTCTCGTTGTTTACTTGGACTATATTTGGGCAATCGTATTACAATCCGCTTTATCAAGAAATTCATTTTCTTATGAAAAACTCCTCTATTTAGCAATCGAATATTAATCAGCACCTCCTTTCTATGATGATGCAATGCAATGCAGTCAAGACAGAGGAAAACACGTTAAGCGCAAGAGTAATAAACAAAGTACCTATCCGGGTAACCACTAGGGTTTGACGTGACTCTACCTAGGGTGGGTTCTTAAAGTTGGCTATATGAGGTTTGGTTCTAAGGCAAGGGTACTGAACCAAAGATTCCTCGATCCTCACCCATTATAGGCTCATATGGACCGAGTTCAGTTCAGGGGAACACATTTCCCTATGGCTGCACGGAGATGAAAATCTCACGAAGACATAGGTACGGATGTGTTCCGAAAGCGATCCACTATCTTGCACGGAGGTGAAGACCTCACGAAAGAGTAGCTTCTCACTCCCACTTAAGGGTGTGACCGCAATGGTCATGCAATGCAATGCCAAAGTATTTCACGAGACTCGACATTATAGCACAAGCAAATGCATCAAAGAGAAACACAATTTTTCACAACAATTTTCCAAATTTCGATCAAAGGGACAAAAAATCAATCAATTTACGGCCTGACTCTCTTTTGGGTCCCCAGTGGAGTCGCCAAGCTGTCGTAACCACCCCTCTTTTGAAAAGGCGAGAATCGAACTTGGGTTTTGAAAATAAAGAAAACGGGAGTCGCCACCGATCTTTCATTAGGTGTGATCGGATCACCTCTGTTTTAATAAAACATTTTGATTTACTAAAACAAAGCTTTTGGTCTACGAAAATTAGAAAAGTGGGTTCGGGAATCGGTTACGTGCGAGGAAGGGTTAACACCCTCGTCACGCCCAAAATTGGTACCAAATTGATTAACTAATGTCCCAACGTCGAAAGTTTGAAAATTTTGAAGGAATTTAAAAATCTGACCCTTCTTGGAAATATTCGTGTTTTCCTTGAACTAAATCGAGATTTCCCGTTTCGAAGAAATAAAGTGTCACATCCAATACTTTAGGACACGATAGTTTAAATGTTCGATCCTAAAATCATCTCATAGTTTTCCGGAATTGTAAATTAAGATTTTCTCGTTTCCAAGGGATTAAAATATCACACCCAATGCTTTAGGACACGATAATTTAAATCTTCGGATCAGAGATCATCCCATAGTTTTTTCGAATTAAAAATCAAGATCTTCTTGTTCCAAAAGAATAAAGTATCACATCCAATACTTTAGGACACGATAATTTAAATCTTTGAATCCAAGATCACCTCGAAACTATTGATTTACGTAGAATGACGTCGATGAAAATAATCGTAAAAAATGTCAAAACAGAAACAAAAAATGAAATCGACAAGATAAAAGTACGAATAATAAAATGAAAAATAATGAGGTTAATATGTACAAGAAATAAAATATATACATCGTGATAATAACAATAATAATAATAATACAAAATAATAATAATAATATACATAATATATACGGTAATGACAATGATGATATAGTGATAATAAATATAATAACATAGTAAGTATGTATATACAAATAATAGTATAATAATAATAGTAGTAACATACAAAGATATATAAAGTAAACAAATCATAAAGATAATAATAAAGGTAGTAATAATAATAATAATAGTAAATATATATGTATATACAGCTAATAATATTACTAATAGTAACTAATAACAATAATGGTGACTAATAATAATAGTAGTAGTAGTATAGTAGTAATAATAATAATATTAACATAGTAATAATAAAATAATAAATATATATACAAGTAGTAATAATAATATTAACATGTTAGTAATAATAATAATAATAATAATAATAATAATAATAATAATAGTAATAATAATATCATAGTGATAATAAAAAAATAATAATATTAATAATGATACAAAATATATATAATATAATAATACAAATATAGTAACAATAATAGTGATACAGATTAGTGTATACAAGTAATAATACCATAATAATACAAATATGTACAACGTATAACAAAAATAATACTAAGAATAATAATAATAGTAAAGTAATAATAATGCCAAAATATGTACAATATAATAATATAGTAATAATAATAATCTGCAAAATACTAGAAAGGATCAAACCGAATTTAAAATGAAATTTTGAGGCCAATTCAAGCAAGATAAAAGGAAAAAGGTCCATTTGAAATATGTGTGCAAAGAGGGGACTTATTATGTAAATTTCCCATTTAAAGGAAAATTGCACAAACAACATGTGATTATGCGTGGCCCCCATGCTTTTAAAGCTTAAAAAGTTTCTGTGAAAACCTTCCTCTATTATTATTCTCTTTCTTTTTGAAAAAGGAAACAGAGAACCCCCAATTATTTCAAAAAAAAAAGACAGCCCTTTCTCTCCTTATTTCTGTCGACGGTTGGGCTTGTAGCCGTCGTACCACCGCCGCTTCAGTGGCCGTCAAAGCGAGAACAAGGGGCCTTAGCCCTGCCTCCCGAGCACGTGTAAGAGCGTAACTTTAGCGCTCCAAACCCCGAGCGGAGAAAAACCTCTCTTGCCACCTTCGATTCGGATCCAACAATGGAGAAGAAGATCCGACAACCCCCCTTCCGGAGTTCGGGTTCTTTTTTTTTTTTATTACTAATTTGTTTCTAAAGCTTTTGAAACAATAAAATAAAATACAAAAAAATGGAAGCAAATAATAAAAAAGAGTCAGAAAACCTTGATGCTCCTCTTTTTATTGCTGATGATTTGTGCCTTTTTCTCCCTTTTTTTGAATCCAAAAAAAAAGGGGAACCCCCCCGTTACAGATCAGTAATCGGCTTTATATAGCCGAAATAAAAAATACAATGTCATTTTTTTTAATTTCTTAGTGCTGCTGTGGTTGTCTTTATTTGCAGGTGTGGTGGCCGACAGGTGCGAGTGGGAGTGGTGCTGGCGTCGGTGGAGGCCAGTAGAGACTTGCGGCGCCGGGGGAAGGGTTTCCAGAAACCCTAGCCAAAATTTCTTTACTTATGGGCCATTTGGGCCACTGTTTATTGGGTTTATTTATTTATTTTTTGGGTTTGGTTTATATTTGGGCCGGGCAAAAATTTGGGTACTACACATTCAATATGGATGATGATCGGATGCAAGATGTCACATTCGTTGTCCAAGCAACTCAAAATTAATTCACATACATACAAAATTTATGAAATTTTATAGCAAAGTATACAAATGTGGCAATTAGTACATGTTATGCATGTTAAATGAACTCAAGTTGGCCCTCATACATTAAATCGAGATCAAGGATGCTTAGAAATTGAGTCAGGTTATGAATCTTGGGTTAAAGTAGTAAAATGCAGGGTAATGTCTTGAGACAATAAAGCCATGTCTCGAGATGTGTCTCTTCTATTTCATGATTTTTAGTTTTGAAGTTTGAAGAATCATGTCTTGAGACCTTGACTCGTATGTTTGTTAAGATTTTTGTCCCTTTAGTTTATTTATTTCGTAATTCATACTTATAAAATTTTCAAATAGATTGGTTAATAAAATTCCATATAGTTAAATTAATATATTTCATACTTTGTGTAACACCCCTCGCCTGACCTGATCGTTAGGTCCGAGCTACAGAATGTTACAGTCATTGTCGGAGCAACTACATATAATAAACATTCACATTAAAATACAAATCATGCAAACACAACTATTATAGATCATAAATCACATTAGGACCAAATTGCAACACTTCCAAAATTTCAAAATGACGTCGTGATGTGAGGAGTTCCTCGTCGCAATGTCGCTGTCTTTTTTGCCTAGTTGTAATGACGGGGCTCCTCGTCACGCCATGGTCCAAAACCTAGATCTCGTCGTGACGACCATCGCTTGGCGTCGCGACATGGATTCTATTTTTGACACAAACTAAGCCTTTTGGTGTCTATTTCAACCAACTAAACCATTATACATATTTGGTGCATTTAGCATCACAAATAACTGCATAAAAATGTGTCAAAACACATGTCTAACAATCATTTAACCATTTTCTCAATCAACTAAATCAATATGTCACAATTTGACACCAAATCAATTCAATTCAACTTATACCAATTCAAGCATACATCTAGTCATTCCACACCATCATTCACCATCATTTAGTCATATCATTCTTACTCAAATATATATCATATCAAGTATCGTGCCTTTAAATCAAAATGTTACCAAAACAAGCATATTTAAATAGGCTTTACCTTACCAAATGTTCAAACATTAGAATAGGTTGAACAATGCTAACATTTATGTTACCAAAAGCATAACTCATTTACATGCTACGAAATCGGGATTCAAAACTATTAAAAGACTACCAAATCAATAACGAAATAGTGTGATATTCTTGTAGATTTGATCAACACGTTCAGTAAAATGGTAATCTACAAAGAAAGGGAAAACAGCGGAGTAAGCATTTCAAATGCTTACTAAATTCATATATATTTAAATGATAAACTTACCTCGATTTACATTTTAACAACTCAAACTAAATAATTTAGTAAAAGTTGTCTAACATAACAAATCATAACAACAAGATGGGTGTTAATCAGAAAACCAATCATGTAATATGTCAAATTTATAATACATCAATTTAGTACATGTTAGATAAGTTGATACGGACGCGCCTATGGCGGAGATTAAACGAGACACCCTTGAACTACCCAATGGACCAATTACGCATAGCCGAGCTAAACAATTTAAGGAGGCCACTTCAGTTTTAGTGGCACAAATTTGGAACGAAGAAAGGAAGTACTCCAAGAACACGCCGAATATTTACAATTTATTTAAGACCGAATATATTAGCTAGTTTGGATGCTAATTTATTATTTTATTACATTTATTTTCATATTAATTAAGTTGTTTAATTAGTATAATATTTAATATATCTAGTGTTTAAATTAAAGTATTTTAATTTTTATTTAAATTAATGTTTGGTTGTGTTTTATAGGAAATAATAAAAGACATGAGTGGTGCAACAAGCTAAAATTTTTTAAATGCCATGAGTTTAAGAGAATGTGATGACAATTGTTGGAATCAAGCTACTTGGGTGGAGTATTAGGTGATGGATGGCTAAAAGGAGAGCTAATGGGGGAAAATTGAATTAGGTATAAATAAACAAATGAAGATAAATGAAGTGGAAGCATGAATGGAAACAAAACATTAGCAACTTAAAGAATATGGTGGACGGCAAGATCAATTGGATTGAAGAAATTAATGTGCCATATAGGAATTAGATATTTATGTTAAGATTTAGTTTTATTTATTATTATTATTATTTTTTTTTTGTCACTACAAGCTACCTATAAATAGCTTGTCAAAATTCAATTGTACACACACTTGGATTTTTATCTCTAAATGAATATATTTCATTTTGGTGAGTTTAATTCACTCTCCTAATTCTTCAAGGTTAGAATTGATTTATCTAGTTTCTAGTGGCGTCAATTTTAACTTTGTTACGAACTTATCATCCTTTCGGGTGTGGCGTTCAATTTTATACCGTTGGTTCCTATCTTGCTAGATAGCGGGTCTCGGTTTATTCAACTTCCTTTCATTCATTTGAAACTTATAAGATCGAGTCTTTAATTTTTTTTATTAAAGGTTCCGTCTTGTTTCAAATTGCTATCATTATCATCCACTTGATTATTTTTATTTTCAAGCCGTTACCATTAAAATTATCCTTTTGTTCAATTTAATTAAAAAACTACCTAATTTACGATCGGGCAACATCTACGACTCGTTTCAAACCTGAGGCAAACCGTATCATCTGGTATCAGAGCCAATTAAATTAGGCACGTTTTACAATCTCGAGCTTTTCCGAGTAAGCTCAAAAAAAAAGATACGAAAATTTAAAAAAAAAATTTGAATTAAAAGAAGAAGAAGAGATAATTCAAAAAAAAAAGTGTGTAAAAAAAAATTTGCAAGTTTTGATTCATTACTTCTTTCCCAATCTTCAAACCACCCTTCCTCACCCCAACGCCACTATAACGATTTTTTTTTTGCCTACCCTTACTTTTTATCCTTTAACTCCTTGAAACTGACCTACAAGTTGCTAGTAAAAATCGAGAACGACCTTCTAGAATTTAGAGAAGTGAATTCGAGTGAAAAAAAAAGGAAGCTAGAAATTGAGTGAGAAACACGAACGTGAGTGTTCAATATTTATTTTCTTTGTGAGTGAACAAGTGAGAATTGTGGTGAGGTTTCTTTAAATTTTGTTCAATATGTCTAGAAGTTCCGAACGTCGAGTAATGGGCGACGAGGAGTCTGATACCGCTGGTGGCGGAAGAGGATTGCAACCACAAAAAAATGTTCCCAAAGGTAGAGATCCTGATTTACAAATGCAAGTTGCATTACGAGAAGTCACACGCTTGCTCCATTCTATCACTGAACGTTTGGACCAAAGAGATGAACGGAGACAACGTGCAAACACCCCTCCAATTCCGAGAAGGGAACAAGAACGACCTTGGCTGCATGACAACGACATATACGAATAAAGTGAAGCTGACAGTAATCAAGTTTAGGAACAAAATGAACGAAGAAGAGGCCCACGAACACGTGAGCAAAGAGATCGGAGGCGGGAAGACGATGATCTCAAGAACATCAAGTTGACCATTCCTCCTTTTCAAGGCAAGTCAGATCCTGAAGCCTATTTGGAATGGGAAAAGAAGATCGAACTTGTGTTCGATTGTCATAACTATTCTGAAAATAAAATGGTCAAATTAGCCGCCATAGAGTTTTCCGACTATGCCATGATCTGGTGGGATCAGTTGACTATGAGTCATCGGCGCAATGGCGAACGTCCAATCACTACTTGGACCGAGATGAAAGAAATGGAGGTCACGATGATCCGAGCCGATATCCAAGAAGAACGAGAAGCTACCATGGCTCGATTCCTAGCCGGACTCAACCGGGAGATAGCAAATGTTGTGGAACTACAACATTATGTCGAAATGGAAGATATGGTCCACATGGCCATTAAAGTCAAAAAGCAATTGAAGCAAAAGGGAGCATCCCAGAGTTATTCCAATGCTAAACCCTCGAAATGAGGCCAAAGTACCAGCAAGGGGTTCTCCGTAAACAAGCCGAAAGACTCCACTTTCACCCCTAAGACGAACAAGTCTTTGGCCGAAACAAGCAAAGGCAAGGCTCCAGAAAGTTCTAATGCTAGATCGAGGGACATCAAATGCTTCAAGTGCCTTGGCCGAGGACATATTGCAAACCAATGCCCGAATAGACGAACTATGGTGATGCAGACTAACAGTGAGATTGAAACCCAAGACGAAGAAGAAATTGAATTCGATTCCAATTCTGAGGCCGATGAGGACATAGAACAACCTGTTGAAGGTAAGTTACTTGTCGTGAAGCGGAGCCTCAATCTTCAAAGTGTAGGAAGCGAGGAGCAACGAGAAAATATCTTTCATTCGAGATGTCAGGTACAAGGCAAGGTTTGTAGTCTTATCATCGACGGAGGGAGTTGCACGAACGTAGCCAGTACCTTCATGGTGGAAAAGCTAGGATTGACAACGACAAAGCATCTGACTCCGTATAAGCTTCAGTGGCTTAACGACGATGGAGAACTCAAAGTTACTAAGCAAGTCTTAGTATCCTTCAGCATCGAAAAATACTCCGAGGAAGTGCTATACGACGTAGTACCGATGCATGCGGGCCACTTACTTTTAGGACGTCCATGGCAATACGATCGTCGAGTGATGCACGATGGCTACACTAATCGGTATTCCTTCAAGCATCTTGGAAGGAATGTAACACTTGCCCCCTTAGCGCCTAAGCAAGTCTTTGATGATCAGCAAAAACTCAGGATTTCCATTGATCAATTAAAAGAAAAAGAAAAGAATACAAAATAGAAAGTTAAGAAAAATGAGCGAGATAAGAATACGAATGCAAAAACAAATGAGAGAAAACAAAAGAAAGAAAAAGATGAAAATGAAAAAGAAAGTGGAAAAATGAGTGTTTTTGCAAAAGCAAGTGATATTCAAAAAGCTTTGTGTGTGAGACAACCGATGTATGTCCTACTATACAAAGAATCATTTTTGAACACTAACGACTTACCCGAGAATCTTTCTTCTTCTGTGTTGTCTCTAATTCAGGAATTCGAGAACATCTTTCCGGATGAGATACCAAGTGGTTTACCGCTCATACGAGGCATAGAACACCAAATTGACTTGGTGCCGGGAGCTTCTCTGCCCAATCGACCTGCATACCGGAGCAATCTCGAGGAAACAAAAGAGCTCCAAAAGTAAATCACCGAATTGCTAGAAAAGGGATATATCCGAGAAAGCCTTAGTCCATGCGCGGTACCAGTGTTATTAGTGCCAAAGAAAGATGGTTCGTGGCGGATGTGTGTCGACTATCGCGCCATCAACAAGATTACCGTCAAATACCGACACCCGATACCCCGACTCGATGACATGCTCGACGAGTTAAGCGGAGCTCGAATCTTTACAAAGATTGATCTCAAAAGTGGTTATCACCAAATTAGGATGCGAGAAGGCGATGAATGGAAAACGGCTTTTAAAATAAAGTTAGGTTTGTATGAATGGTTGGTAATGCCATTCGGACTTACAAATGCCCCGAGTACTTTCATGCGTCTTATGAATCATGTCTTACAAGCTTTTATTGGAAAATCATGTGTCGTTTATTTTGATGATATTTTAGTGTACAGTAAATCCTTGGAGGAACATGTGCAACACTTGCGTGCGATCTTGGAAACGTTACGAAAAGAGGTATTGTATGCTAATCTTAAGAAGTGTTCTTTTTGCACTGACAAGGTTATTTTTCTAGGTTATGCTGTGAGTGCAAATGGCCTGGAAGTAGATCAAGAGAAAATCCGTGCCATCCAAGAATGGCCATGTCCTACGACGATCAGCCAAGTCTGGAATTTTCATGGATTGGCTAGTTTCTACCGACGATTCGTTCCCAATTTCAGCACGATAGCCGCTCCTTTAACGAGCGTAATCAAGAAGACTTCACCTTCCATTGGTCCGATGAACAAGAACTGTCGCTAATACGATTAAAGAATGTCTTGTAAAAGCCCCATTATTAGCCCTTCCCGATTTTACTAAAACTTCTGAAATTGAGTGTGATGCTTCAGGTGTTGGGATTGGAGCCGTTTTGACCCAAGATGGAAGACCAGTGGCGTACTTTAGCGAGAAATTGAACGGAGCTACTCTTAACTATCCTGAAATTAGATCGCTCGAAACATGGCAACATTACTTAAGACCAAAAGAGTTTGTTATTGATTCTGATCATGAAGCACTCAAGTATATTAAAGGCCAGCATAAGCTCAATAAAAGACACGCGAAGTGGATCGAGTACTTAGAGTCATTTTCATATGTAATTAAATACAAAAAGGGTAAAGAAAATGTAGTAGCTGATGCATTGTCACGAAGGTACACATTATTGACTACCCTTGACTCTAAACTGCTTGGTTTTTATCACATCAAGGAATTGTATTCTAATGATGCTGATTTTGGAAATGTCTATAATGCTTGCGAAAGTGGTGCTTTTGATAAGTTCTACAGGCATGAAGGATTCCTTTTCAAGGAAAACAAGTTATGCATACCGCAAGGTTCTATGTGAGACATGCTTGTGTTAGAGGCACATAGTGGTGGCCTTATGGGTCACTTTGGAAGAGACAAAACATTGTCCACTCTTCAAGAACATTTTTTCTGGCCAGGAATGAGAAAGGATGTCGAACAGATTTGCGAACATTGCATAGCTTGCAAACGAGCAAAATCGCGGGTCCAGCCTCATGGTTTATATACGCCCCTTCCTATTCCAGACACTCCGTGGGCCGACATCTCCATGGATTTCATCCTTGGAATACCGAGATCAAAAATCGGGAAGGACTCAATTTTGTTGTAGTTGATCATTTTTATAAAATGTCCCATTTTATCCCTTGTTCTAAGACTGACGATGCTGTGCATATTGCAAACTTGTTTTTTAGGGAAATCGTATGATTGCATGGAGTTCCGAAGACGATCGTATCTGATCGGGACGTAAAATTTTTAAGTCATTTTTGGCAAACTCTGTAGGGAAAGTTAGGGACGAAATTGCTATTTGCGACCACTTGTCATCATCAAAGGATGGACAAACCGAGGTAGTGAACCCAGTCCTATCAACCTTGTTGCGAGCATTGGTGCGAAAAAATCTCAAAACGTGGAAAGGCTGTCTGCCCCACATCGAATTTGCTTACAACTGAGCTGTTCATTCTGCAACTAAATTTTCGCCTTTCGAGATTGTTTACGGGTTTAACCCTCTCACTCCTCTTGATTTATTGCCATTGCCTTCAGATAAATTTATCCATTCTAATGCTAGGAAAAAGGCAGACTACATAAAGGAACTGCATCGAAAGGTGCGCGAGAATATTGAGGCAAGAATCGAGCAATACGTCCAACGAGCTAACAAAGGTCGTAGACGTATTCTCTTTGAACCAGGGGACTGGGTTTGGGTTCATATGCGAAAAGAAAGGTTTCCCGGCAAAGGTGATCCAAACTTCTCCCAAGGGGGGACGGTCCATTTCAAGTCCTTGAACGAATAAATGACAACTCATACAAATTGGACTTACCAGGTGACTATAACGTGAGCGCGAGTTTTAATGTATCTGATCTGTCTCCTTTTGATGTAGGTGATGATTCGAGGATGAATCAACTTAAAGAGGGAGGGAATGATACGGACGCGCCTATGGCTGAGATTAAACGAGACACCTTTGAACTACCCAATGGACCAATTACGCGTAGCCGAGCTAAACAATTTAAGGAGGCCACTTCAGTTTTAGTGGCACAAATTTGGAACGAAGAAAGGAAGTACTCCAAGAACACGCCGAATATTTACAATTTATTTAAGACCGAATATATTAGCTAGTTTGGATGCTAATTTATTATTTTATAACATGTTATTTTCATATTAAGTAAGTTGTTTAATTAGTATAATATTTAATATATCTAGTGTTTAAATTAAAGTATTTTAATTTTTATTTAAATTAATGTTTGGTTGTGTTTTATAGGAAATAATAAAAGACATGAGTGGTGCAACAAGCTAAAATTTTTTAAATGCCATGAGTTTAAGAGAATGTGATGACAATTGTTGGAATCAAGCTACTTGGGTGGAGTATTAGGTGATGGACGGCTAAAAGGAGAGCTAATGGGGGAATAATTGAATTAGGTATAAATAAACAAATGTAGATAAATGAAGTGGAAGCATGAATGGAAACAAAACATTAGCAACTTGAAGAATATGGTGGACGGCAAGATCAATTGGATTGAAGAAATTAATGTGCCATATTGGAATTAGATATTTATGTTAAGATTTAGTTTTATTTATTATTATTATTATTTTTTTTGTCACTACAAGCTACCTATAAATAGCTTGTCAAAATTCAATTGTACACACACTTGGATTTTTATCTCTAAATGAATATATTTCATTTTGGTGAGTTTAATTCACTCTCCTAATTCTTCAAGGTTAGAATTGATTTATCTACTTTCTAGTGGAGTCAATTTTAACTTTGTTACGAACTTATCATCCTTTCGGGTGTGGCGTTCAATTTTATACCGTTGGTTCCTATCTTGCTAGATAGCGGGTCTCGGTTTATTCAACTTCCTTTCATTCATTTGAAACTTATAAGATTCGAGTCTTTAATTTTTTTATTAAAGGTTCCGTCTTGTTTCAAATTGCTATCATTATCATCCACTTGATTATTTTTATTTTCAAGCCGTTACCATTAAAATTATCCTTTTGTTCAATTTAATTAAAAAACTACCTAATTTACGATCGGGCAACATCTACGACTCGTTTCAAACCTGAGGCGAACTGTATCATAAGTGATCAAAAGAAATTAATTACTATAATGTTAATGGTGAAATTGAGAATTTTAAAAATTGGAAATTCTTGCTATCTTTTGATAGTAGTAAGTTCTATCCCTCTATGGAGGAATGAATTAGTGCAAACAATAGCACTTGGGAATCCCCTACCAATTTTTTCTTCAAAATTTTGATTAGGTTTTGTTTAATATGTGATTTAAGTAAGCAACATATGATATAATGGGAGTATTCCCAAATGCAATGAAAGGTTATCGTTGCAAAGTGGCTGACATTTTGAGGAGCTGAGAAAAGGAATTTAGTTGATCTACTCTTCTATCTTCCTACAATAAATACAGACAAATCGCATAATGTAGAGTAAGTATTGGAAGGAACAAAGATTTAGGAAATTTTCTAATGAAAAAATCGCTTTTTAATTTAAAATAAATATTTAAGTATAAGAAATAAGTTTTATAAAATTTTAGGTGACTTAAAAAAACCATAATTTTTTATTGAAAAATTGAGTTTCACTCGAAAAATGTTTCAATAATCAAAACATCACAAGAGAAGGTTATTTTTTTTTCAAATTTTTTATTAAGTTATAGATCGAAAAGTTATTTTGGTTAGATGATTAATCCGACCCTTCAAAACTTGCTTGTAACACCCTACATTCAATTTGGACGATGATCAGATGTAAGATACCACATCCGTTGTCCAAGCAACTCAAAATTGATTTACATACATACAAAATTTATGAAAATTTAAAGCAAATTATACAAATTTGGTAATTAGTACATGTTATGCGTGTTAAATGAACTCAACCAGACCCTCATACATTAAATCAAGTTCAGGGATGCTTAGAAATGGAGCCAGGTTACGAATCTTGGGTTAAAGTAACAAAATATAAAGTAATGTCTTGAGACAATAAAGCTATGCCTCGAGATGTGTCTCTCCTATTTCATGATTTTTAGTTTTGAAGTTTGAAGAATCATGTCTCGAGACCTTGACTCATATGTTTGCTAAGATTTTTGTTCCTTTAATGTAGTTATTTCGTAATTCATACTTGTAATTTTTCAAATATGTTGGCTAATAAAATTCCATATAATTAAATTACTATCTTTCGTACTTTGTGTAACACCCCTTGCCCATCCTGATTGCTAGGTCCAAGCTACGTGTAACGATCCCAAATTCTCGAGTCAATGTTCGAGTGTTTACCTAGGTTGGCGATGGATAAATTTATTTTGGGATTGGGTTTTGCTGGAATTAATTTTGGTGAATTTTGGATCTTTTTATAAGAAATTAAGGATGTTGAGAAGCTTGTGTGAAGTAGGGGGAAGATGGATGGCTAATAAGGTGATTTTACCATTTTTCAATAAAAGTCTTCTCTTAATTAATGGGAAAAGATGGTTTGGTAGATTGAGGTATGGGATAAAGTGAATTTGTCCCTATTTTTTTTCTATATTATAATCACCCTATTGTTTTTTTTTCTTTTTACATTTCTTCATTTTTTTCTTCTTTTCTCCATCTATTTTTCCTTAGCAAGTCATGTAGAGGGAGAGAGATTTGAATGTGTTCTCACTATTTTTTTTCATCCTCCAAATCTCAAAGATGGTAAGGGTCTTGATCTAGTTTTTTTTTTAAAGATCCATGGAAGAAAAAAAATCTCTATGTTCATCAAGGATGAATGTGGAGGTTTTTGGGTGTTTGGAAGGGTTTGAGTTTAAGGAAGTCTCTACCCATCTTATCATATTTTATTTATTTATTTATTTAAAGCATGTATTTTTACATCTTATCAACTCTTATTTTTTGTGGGAAATCTTGTGTGTTACATGGTTATTAGTTAAAGAGGGTGGTGAATCTTCTAAAGCTAAGGGTAAAGACAAAGTGGTGGAGAGCTAGGCAAGAAACTTTGTTGGTGTTCTTCCATCAAGGTGGTACCCTCTAACTCTCCTATGCTTCTTGATAAGTCATAAATATGATGCTTGTGTAATAATGCATGCATGTTATATGTCTTTGGGTGTAAATCATGTTTGGATGATTTAAAATGAAGCTAAAAAATTAGTTATAAAATCTGCTAGAAACAAATTATTACATGAACAGTAAGTTTAAAAATTCTCCATAAATTCTATAAAAATAATTTAGAAATGATGTATACATCATTGTAGCCTTGAGTCAGTCTAGTTTCGTTTAGAACAAACATAGATCGATTTTTATTTGTATTTTAAAAGATATGAATTTTTTAGTGTTGAAAGGTCATAAAAATCTGGCAGCAGAATTTTTATAAAACAGATTTAGCAGTGACTTTAAAAAATCACAAAAAATTTCATAAGATAAAATAGGAAGTGAGCCTTATATCTCTATAACCGTACGAAAGTCTAGTTTTGTTTAAAAAAATGATGCTCAATTTAGAATTATATATTAAGATTTATTAATTTTTGAATGAGTCAGAATGTCAAGGTAGCAGACTGTCACATCTCATTAGTTAATATTATAGTTGGAATGATAGGCAAGTTGAAACAGGTATGAGACTCAAATGTCATGGTTGTATTTTTGTGATTATTTGATACTTTGTTTGCACTTAGCCTTCGGGCTCTAACCTAACTAGCAACCATGAGTGGCGCTCGGGATAACCCTACGGACACTTGAGATTATTTGACTAGCGGCCATGAGTGGCGCGAGACTATCCGGATACTCGATTATTTGAACAGTATGTGCAATCTAACAAGTTTGACAAGTTTGATATGCAAGCAATTTGGTTATGTAGATTTAATGACTCATGATTTAATTATTCGATACTCATGTCATGTTTCTATGTATACATTTGATTTGTATGCTTATATTTATGAATTGCTTGAAGTATGGTAGATTTGTTGTGTACCACTGAGCTTGTAAAGCTCAGCCTTTGAATTGTCTTAATGTTCAGATTTGTAGACTTTTATTTGTGTTCGAGGAACATTATCGATGAGAGATTCCTAGCATCACGTATTCAAAGTATAGTACCTTATCTATTAGTGGGCATTATATTCCTAAGGCCTTACTTGTATTTTCTTTGTAGGTCTGTAACTCATTTATCATTTTTGTTATTTTGACTATTTTGATATACGATGATATTGGAGCTCCACATATTTTGTATAACTACTTTTATTACTATTTTCAATATAACTGTGTGACACCCCTAACCCCTATCCATCATCAGAATAGGGTTACGAGGTATTACCGATTACTTACTTCATAACATATACATATCTCATACATTTAGACATTCAAATACATATTTTATTCAAACACAGTCATATTGTCCCTTACAAGGCTCCACGAGGCCTTAAAACATGCTTAAAAGTGGTTTGGGACTAAACCAAACATATACAAAAATTTTTAGAACTTAGAATAATTTTCACATTTTCAAACGTCACACGCCCGTGTGGACAGGCCGTGTGCCTCACACGGCTTCCAGACATATTCGTGTCACAGACCATGTGGAAACAACGTATACATACTGACTTGGTCACACGGCCACCAAACACGCCCGTATGTCTAGGCCGTGGAACACACTGACTTGTTTTATTTAAATAGCAGGGATCATACGGTTGAGACACACGCCCGTGTTCTCAGGCCGTGTGGCACGAAATTAGGTTGGTTTAAGCCATATTTCTCACCCTCTTCATGCATACCTAAACCACATCATTTTGTACGATTTCAATACCATTAATAGGCAGCCAAAACATTCCAAATACACTAGCTATAATCATCATTATAACCTATTTTTATTAATATAATATTTCCCAATTCAAACATCAATCCATACCTCAAAAATGAACCAATTTATCAACTCAATTTTTATGCATTTCTTAAGCAAATACTTATTATCTATCAAATAATCATATGAATAACTTAAACCATTATTAAAATGGCTATATACACTTAGATCATTTCAAGCAAATCTCATAACAATTCTAAGCTATTTAGCCAATATCAAGTTTATCAAAATATACTAAATTCCACAACCACATTCATAATCAACCATCTCAAATAGCCAAATATATTCCAACCTTAATATCAAATACCATAGCCTATACATGCCATATAACCAAGTCATAAAGGGTATAAATACCGAAATCATTAGCCAGATAGTGTGATGCGATCTCCGCTGACTTCTAACCCGAGCTAACATCCGAAAATCTATAAACATAAGAAAACACACAGAGTAAGCTTTAAAAGCTTAGTAAGCTCGTATCTTAATGAACTTAACATAACAAATAATTTCAATTCAATATATTAAGCATAATAGACTATCACACACAACCTTTCTAAATTATATAACATGTTCTCATATTGAATTATCATCATTCAATGTAGCTTTCACAAGCTTATTCAATTCAATTCTCATATATCATTTAATTCACATTTTCATATAGCTAAATAAGCACATTACAGGAAATAACACATTCAATCATATATCTTTCTCATATAAATCTCATATTGTAACACCCCGAAATTAGGCCCAGGAGAACTGGGCTTATTGGGCCTTGGGCGTAGGGGAATTTAAAAATTTTAAAAATATGAGAATGACCTTAATACAAGTTGGACCTAGCAGGTAAGTGATTTTGGAAGGTTATGGGGCTTCTATGAAGTCTTGGGTTCAAGTTAGGCCATAAGAAAAATTTTGATTTTTGGCTTTTAGTGGATAAGGCTAATGGCAATAAGACTTAAGAATAATTAGGTGCATTTAGGAGACACAAGTTGGCCATGTGGTAGGATGGTGTGGCGTCACAAGGGAAGCATGGAGGTGGAGAGTTCGAATTCCACAGGTAGCATTTGGTAGCTTTTATTTTGTGCTGAGCAGGTGGAAGAAGTGGAGTTCAGCTAGAACTCTGCCTTGGTGGTTGAAGACTTAATCAAACCGTTTGAATGGGAGGTGAAGAGCAATTTGTGGAGCAAAAAGGGTAGAAAATCGTGGGATTCAAGTGGATGGAAGTGTTGGCCGAATGTGGGGGTCTCTAAGGGGAGAATTTCGACTGAAGTTGGGGATTTGCGAGCATATTCGGCTTTGAGAGGGGAGGAGTGCCGTTTTTCTCAAGTGTAATTTGGGTGTGTGGCTTTTTGGACGTTTTGATTAGCATTTGGGGTTCATTTTCTCATCATGGCTTTTTTCAAATTTTTCAGCTTCATCCTTCCTCTCTTGTTCATGTTGTTTTGATACTTTGTTTTCTTTAATTGTTACCAAAACACCTTTTAGCCGAATCTCTCCCTTCCACCTCTTTTGTCACATTCCTTTCTACTCTCCTCTCACCTTTCCTCTCTCGTACCATAGCCAAAACCTCTCTTCTTCTTCTTCTTCTTCTTCTTCCATACTTATCGAATTTTTCCTTCTAAAACCAAATTTCCACATTTTCTCCTTCTTTATTTTCTTTAGTTGAGACTTGGCCGAACCTGTGGAGAGTTGTCCACTTGTGTAGTTTTTCTTCGATCTCTTCCCTCTTTTCTTTAAGCTGTTAACCACACCTTCTCACTTGGCCAATTTTGGATCCCATTTCTTTCTCTTTTTAGCGTAAGCCGAACACTCTTGTTGGGGGTAGGCCGAATTCGTTAGCAATAATCGGGTGTAGATCGTTAATCTTGGTTTCGGTACTTGTGGGGGTAGCCAGGAAGCAAGGCAAGATTTTAGAACACTATAGAGAAGAGCACGTTGTGGGGCAGCGAAGAGTGGTTTCCTGGCAATCCAAATCAGGTGTGTAATCTCACATCCTTCCGAATGCATGCTTGAAATGTTCTGCGATTCGGCCAAAAGCCGAAAAGCTGGAAACCGACATCTGTGACCACTCGAGCGTGCGAACGCTCCTGGTGGTAAATTGAAATGCGAATAATGATGATAGGTCATTGAGAGTGTCACGAGCACTCACACAAAACTGAGGTTGTAACGGGCCTGATCGAGCCGAAACGGGCCAAATGGGCCTAATGGGCTATCCGGCCCACTGGGGCAAAATTGTTGGAAAACTGTCAATTGGTAAGTTCAATTTTGAAATCTGCATATCTGAAACCGAAACCATGAATTTTGGGCTATACGAGTGTGTGAGCCTGTTTGGGCCTAAAATGGATTTTAGGTCCAATAGTTCCGTAGAGACCCAAAAAGGGTTCTGTGTCGCTCGAAGCGACAGTACGCCTTCGGAAAAGCTGTTGAATGCGAAATTACCAAAATACCCCAAGAGGGTAAAATTGCCAAAATGCCCTTGGTGGGTAAATTACTGAAATACCTTCGGTGGGTAAAATTACTATTATACCCTTAGGGTTGATTAGCATGATTGAGTGTATTCTGTTAATCTGGTTATGATGGTAATTTATTTCATACATTATATTTGATATATGCTTTGCATACATGACATTTTGCATGGGATTGAGATATTGATGATCGGAGGAAGTGTATTCTGGTGGCTCTGCCACATTCTATCTGGTGAATATGCCACGTATATTCTGTTATTCTGATGGCTCCGCCACAAATTCTGTGATGAGCATCTTGTTTGCCATATTGGTATGTTGGGCTGGGTGGGTTGACTTGGTCCCCACAGGTGTGTTGGGTTGGTACGGGGGTGTGTAGCGGATGGATTATTAGGTTGGGCTGCATTACATTGTTTGCACTATCACGTTTATAGGGCTAAGGCCCAATCTGTTTCTTTATGGGCTTCGGCCCAGTCTACTTCCGTATGGGCTTGGGCCTAGTTAATGACCGTTTGGGGGATTACACACTGATTTCTCATAACTCACCCCTCTGCTTTAACCTTGCAGGTGATCCCCATCATTAGAGGATTTGGCACAGCGGAGAACTCTATGGTGGCCATACATCAGAATACTTTTCTCAAACCTTAGTAAATTTCCATTTTACTTTATTTTGAGATTTATTTTATTTTGGGTAATATTTTGTAATAAGGCCATTGGACTTTAATTTTTCTTTTAAGCTTTCATTTCCATTATGTTCAAACTTTAAGCGATTAAACTCTAGATTTTCTTAAAATGACAATAACTATTTTCAAACTATTATATTTATGCAATTCATTGAACTTGATTTCTGTTTTAAACAAATTTTTGGAAATAATAATAATATCAATAACAACGTTTTTATAAGATAGCCATAAAAATAAATTTGAATTTTACTAAACAATAACGCACGGGATTTCAAAAAGAATACGAAGTTTTTAACGAAAACGCAGTTTTTAAAACAACCTATCTATGTGATATGCTAGATCCGATCGTAACGTCTAGGCGGGTTTGGGGTGTTACATTTTGTGGTATTAGAGCCCGGTTGCAAAACTCGGCTGTGGAATGGGTTCGAAAATGTTTTTCAAATTTATTTGAAATATGGTTTTAGAAAATAAATAGCTTTACTAGGAGTATGGCACCTTGAGTCTCCGGCACCAAATCCGTAAGTCTCCTTACTTTATATCTAGTTATGTGATGAAATGACTGTAGGGAGAAAACTACTAGAAATAGTGGTAGTACACTTTAGTTATAGGGATTAAGATTATAGAGACTGAAACAGTAGGAAATTCGATCTGCGAAAACAACTCTTATATCTGTTTTCCATAAAACACTTGTTAAAAAACATTAAAAATATGGACTGATTCATAAAATTCTAAATCAGATTAATCCGATTCAGTAATATGAGTACGAGAGGACGTGGACGAGGTACACACGACCGTGGTAGAGGCCCAGGTGCTAGGGCTGGATCCTCAGCATCGGGGCATAGGCTGGAAAGGGAGGCGCTGACATCGCCAGTTACGGAGACGGGGTCTCATGAACGAGCCACAGCTAATATGCTGACTCAACTTGTTAGGGAGGTGTTGGAGGAGGTCAAATAAATTGGCGAAACACTTCGAGTTGGGTGCGTAAAGGGATCGCAGTTCTCTAGGGTCGCAGTCCAGTATTGTGAAGCATGTGAAGGTGCGTCCAAACTTTTCGGCTTGTGATTATTACAGAAGGCGTCATCTGGGTGAATGCTGGAGGAGGTCAAGAGCATGCTTGAGATGCGGGTCTAAGGAGCATAAGGCTCGGGATTGTTCCGTCACCATTAAGTCAGGTATGTTTTGGTTGGATGTGGTGTTTGGATGCAGAAAATTTTATGTATGTGTGATAAATACCTGTTTGCTTCTGTGGTTAGATATCTGGTTAGGTGAAAAGGTTTCTAGAGTAGGTTAGAAGTGTATTAGTGTTATTGGAATCAGAGTGCGCAGCGGTAGCGTGGTAGAGTAGTCTGTGTTAAACGACTGTTAGATAGCTGGAAATTTCGAGGACAAAATTTCTTTAAGGGGGTAGATTTGTAATGCCCCGAAATTGGGCCCAGGAGAATTGGGCCTATTGGGCCTTGGGCGTAGGGGCGTTTAAAAATTTTGAAAATATGAGAATGGCTTTAATGCAAGTTGGACTTAGTAGGTAAGTGATTTTAGAAGGTTACGGGGCTTCTATAAAGTCTCGAGTTCAAGTTAGGCTATAAGAAAAATTTTGATTTTTGGCCTTTAGTGGATAGGGCTGATGGCAATAGGGCTTAAGAATAATTGGGTGCATTTAGGAGACACAAGTTGGCCATGTGGAAGGATGGTGTGGCGTCACAAGGGAAGCATGGAGGTGGAGAGTTCGAATCCCACAGGTAGCATTTGGTAGCTTCTATTTTGTGCTGAGTAGGTGGAAGAAGTGGAGTTCAGCTAGAACTCTGCCTTGGTGGTTGAAAACTTAGTCAAACCATTTGAATGGGAGGTGGAGAGCAATTTATGGAGCAAAAAGGGGAGAAAATCGTGGGATTCAAATGGATGGAAGTGTTGGCTGAATGTGGGGGTCTCTAAGGGGAGAATTTTGGCTGAAGTTGGGGATTTGGGAGCATAATCAGCTTTGAGAGGGGAGGAGTGCCGTTTTTCTCAAGTGCAATTTGGGTGTGTGGCTTTTTGGACGTTTTGATAATAGCATTTGGGGTTCATTTTCTCATCTTGCTTTTGTCGAATTTTTCAGCTTCATCCTTCCTCTGTTGTTCATGTTGTTTTGATACTTTGTTTTCTCTACTTGTTACAAAAACACCTTTTAGCCGAATCTCTCCCTTCCACCTCTTTTGTCACATTCTTTTCTACTCTCCTCTCACCTTTCCTGTCTCGTATTCACCATAGCCGAAACCTCTCTTCTTCTTCCATACTTGCCAAATTCTTCCTTCCAAAACCGAATTTCCACATTTTCTCCTTTTTTATTTTCTTTAGTTGAGACTTGGCCAAACCTGTGGAGAGTTGTCCACTTGCGTAGTTTCTCTTCGATCTCTTCTCTTTTTTCTTTAAGTTGTTAACAACACCTTCTCACTTGGCCGATTTTGGATCCCATTTGTTGGGGGTAGGCTGAATTCGTTAGCAACCATCGGGTGTAGATCGTTAATCTTGGTTTCGGTATTTGTGGGGGTAGCCAGGAAGCCAGGCCTAATTTTAGAACTCTGTAGAGAAGAGCGTATTATAGGGTAGCGAAGAGTGGTTTCTTGGCAATCCAAATCAGGTGTGTAATCTCACATCCTTCCGAATGCATGCTTGAAATGTTCTGTGATTCGGCCGAAAGCTGCAAAGCTGGAAACTGGCATCTGTGATCACTCGAGCGTGCGAACGCTCCTGGTGGTAAATCAAAATGTGAATAATGACGATAGGTCATTGAGAGTGTCACGAGCACTCACGCAAAACTGAGGCTGTAACGAGCCTGATTGAGTCGAAACGGGCCAAATGGGCCCAGTGGGCTATCCGGCCCGCTGGGGCAAAATTGTTGTAAAACTATCAATCGTTAGGTTCGATTGCAAAATCAGTAAATCTGAAACCGAAACCATGAATTTTGGGCCACACGAGCGTGTGGGCCCATTTGGGCCTAAAATGGATTTTAGGCCCAATAGTTTCGTAGACACACAAAAAGGGTTCTGTGTTGCTCGAGTCGACAGTACGCCTTCGGAAAAGCTGTTGAATGCGAAATTACCAAAATACCCCAGGAGGGTAAAATTGCCGAAATACCCTCGGCGGGTAAATTACTGAAATACCCTCGGTGGGTAAATTGCTGAAATACCCTTATTGGTTGATTAGCATGATTGAGTGTATTCTGTTAATCTGGTTATGATGGTAATTTATTTCATACATCATATTTGATATATGCTTTGCATACATGACATTCTGCATGGGATTGAGATATTGATGATCGGAGGAAGTGTATTCTGGTGGCTCTGCCATATTCTGATTCTGGTGGCTCTGCCACATTCTGTCTGGTGGCTATGGCACGTATATTCTGTTATTTTAGTGGCTTCGCCACAAGTTCTGTGGTGAACAGCTTGTCTGCCATATTGATGTGTTGGGCTTGGTGGGTTGACTTGGTCCCCACAGGTGTGTTGGGCTGGTACGGGGGTGTGTAGTAGATAGATTATTAGGTTGGGCTGCATTACATTGTTTGCACTATCACGTTTATAAGGCTAAGGCCCAATCTGTTTCTGTATAGGCTTCAGCCCAGTCTGCTTCTGTATGGGCTTGGGCCCAGTTAATGACCGTTTGGGGGATTACACACTGAGTTCTCATAACTCACCCCTCTGCTTTAACCTTGCAGGTGATCCCCAGCATTAGAGGATTTGGCGCAGCGGAGAACTCTGTGGTGGCCATGCATCGAAATACTTTTCTCAAACCTTAGTAAATTTCCGTTTTACTTTATTTTGAGATTTATCTTATTTTGGGTAATATTTTGTAATAAGGCCATTGGACTTTAATTTTTCTTTTAAGCTTTCATTTCCATTATGTTCAAACTTTAAGCGATTAAACTCTAGATTTTCTTAAAATGGCAATAACTATTTTCAAAATATCATATTTATGCAATTCATTGAACTTGATTTCTGTTTTAAACAAGTTTTTGGAAATAATAATAATATCAATAACAACGTTTTTACAAGATAGCCATAAAAATAAATTTGAATTTTACTAAACAATAAAGCACGGGATTTCAAAAAGAATACGAAGTTTTTAACGAGAACGCAGTTTTTAAACAACCTATCTATGTGACATTCTAGATCTGGTCGTAGCATCTAGGCCGGGTTTGGGGTGTTATACATATTATCATTTATACTTAAATTCACCTTTCATTCATATAGTATCTGATAATTTCACATATGCAACATTATAAGTCACATCTTATACATTTGTTCATATTTCCTTTGCACATATTCCCATTTCATTTCCATATACATCACATAACATTCTTTGCACATATACTTACCTTTCATTTCCAAACATTGTATACTTTTCAACGTACCTGAATCGGAATGTCATTCACTTAATCACTTACTTCTCGAAATGCCTGTTGAACCGTTCGGGAATCAATAAGGATACTCGGATAGCTCAAAAAGCTCGTACAATGCCAACGTCCCAGACGTGGTCTTATATGTAATCAAATATCGATGCCACTGTCCCAGACAGGGTCTTATACAAATCAAATATGATGTCAATGTCCCAGACATGATCTTACACGTAAACACAAGTCGATGCCAACGTCCCAAACGTGGTCTTACACAAAAACACATTTCGGAATCCTATGTCATGACATATGTATCTTAACTATTCCTATGGTTCGTACGGGGCTTTCAGATGTCATCACATTGTTGATGCTTTTTCGTATTCATATATTCTGCTTCTCAAACAATTTAATATCATAATAACATATATAACTTATTCAAATTACATATATATTTACATTACCATTCGGTATTAAATTCAATCACACAAATAATATGCATTTATAACATGATTTCATAACGTTCATTAAAATACGAACTTACCTCGTTCGCTGTAACGACGAATTAGGTCGACTAATCCGATACTTTATTTTCCCCCTTCTAGATCCGAATCTCATTTTTGTCTCAATCTATATAATTACAAAATTTACACATTTTGGCAAAATTACACTTTTACCGCTATTATTTCACATTTTTGCAATTTAGTCCTTATCACATAAAATCACAATTTCATGCAATTTCATCCTACCCATGCTTAGCCGAATTCTTATTTTTACCTTAGCAGCCCACAGTTCCAAATAATCACACTTTTAACCACATAATTTCAATATTCCACAATTTAATCCCTAATTGCATTTTCATCAAAAATCACTTTATAAAATATGAAAATCTAACATCAAATATTCATATTTCACTATTAAACATCAAAAAACACATAAGATCATCAATGGAAACAATCAAAATCTTTAACAGTTTTGAAATCGAAGACACGGGCTAGCTAGTACTAGTTGTAACAATCACAAAAACGTAGAAATTATTAAAAACCGAGCAAAAACCACTCACCAATTAATCTTCAAAGCTTGGCCGAATGTAGCTTCATCCATGGCTATTTTATTCATGCATTTTTTATGGAGGATGAATTAATGAAGATGATAATTTGTCTTTATTATAATTATTATAACATTTATTAACCATTTACCAATTTAACCTTAAAAATAATTCAAAATTTCATTTATGCCAAACCATTAACATCCAATAACATGGAAATGATATATTTACCACATAAGTACCTTAAATTTAAGGTTCTATAGCTATTTAATGCATTTAGCTAATAGAACACAAGTTTTACACTTTATGCGATTTAGTCCTTTTTACCGAATTAAGCCTTTAAACGGTAAAATTTCTTTATGAAATTTTCAGACAATAATTCTGTCATGCTGTAAACCATAATAAAATATTAAAATAAATATTTTGACTTTGGATTGTGGTCCCAAAACCATTGTTCTGATTAACCCTAAAATTGGGTTGTTACACTACGTTTGGTATTTTCTCTTATATAAAATGTATTTCAATGTTTTAAATTATTTGAAAATTTTGTTGGGTTACTCTAGTGTCCTGATGTAGTGCCTTAGTATTCGAGTACTCCGTATTCAGGATTAGGGTGTTACACTACGAAATGCTACAGTCGTTACGAGAGCAACTATGAACAATTAACATTTACATTAAAATGTTAATCATGCAAACACAACTATTATAGATCGTAAATTCATTGTACGATCTATCTCAAATCTTATACGAGCCTACAAATGCTTTGAGGTTAACCCAAAATTGAACTAGGACCAAATTGCAATAATTCCAAAATTTCAAAATGATGTTGTGACGTGAGGAGTTCCTCGTCGCGATGTGACCATCTATTTTGCCTCGTTGTGACGATGGGGTTCATCGTCATGCTGTGGTCCAAAACTTAGATCTCGTCGTGACGACCATCGCTGGATGTTGCAACGTAGACTCCGATTTTAACACAAACTAAGCATTTTGGTGTCTATTTCAACCAATGAAAGCATTATACATATTTGATGCATTTAACATCACAATTAACTGCATAAAAATGTGCCAAAACACATGTCAAACAATCATTTAACCATTTTCTCAATCAACTATATCAATATGTCACAATTTGACACCAAATCAATTCAATTCAACTTATACCAATTCAAGAATACATTTACTCATTCCACACCATCATTTAGTCATATCATTCTTACTCAAATATATATCATATCAAGTATCATACTTTTAATTCAAAATGTTACCTAAACAAACATATTTAAATAGGCTTTACCTTACCAAATGTTCAAACATTAGAATAGGTTGAACAATGCTAACATTTATGTTACCAAAAGCATAAATCCTATTACATGCCACAAAACTGAGATTCAAAACTATTAAAAGACTACCGAATCAATAATGAAATAGTGTGACATTCTCGTAGATCTGATCAACATATTTAGCAAAATGGTAATCTTCAAAGAAAGGGAAAACGTCGGGTTAAACATTTCAAATGCTTAGTAAGTTCATATGTATTTAAACAATAAACTTACCTCGATTTACAATTTAACAACTCAAACTAAATGATTTAGTAAAAATTATCTAACATAACAAATCACAACAACAAGGTGAGTGTTAATCACAAAACTAATCATGTAATGTATCAAATTTATAATACATAACATTTGAGTACTCATAATGTATTCCAAAATTTTACATTAAATTAATTCTTTAATATCACAATTGATCATCAATACATTTTGGATCATTTCGATTTCTCATTTAATATTATCCATATTATCCAATGAAACTCAATAAATGATTTTGAATACACTAGTGCTATATCTGTTGCTCGTCCAAACTAAACATATAATCGTGTCAAGTTACAATTTTATGTGGAATGAAAGTAGACTTCATGTAGTTTAGGATTACGATGCACTCTATCCTTTCGGGAGGCTGTTTTACTAGCACGGTTTGTTTGTCATTTTTTCTTTCCATTGTAAAGATGGCTTATCTGAAACCTGCAAAATGTTGATGGGATATGGGTTGGAGAGGACTGGAGAATTTTATTTAGCATTGGTTGGAATGAATTCCTTTTTTGTAATGAGAATATTTGTGTTGAAAGGAACTTAGCAACAGCTAGGTCTGTACGAGGAATATTATGGAGGGTAAGTTGCATAGTGTTAGTACGATGACTGTTGCAAGGCTGATTGGTGGTTGGAAAGCACCATCGAAAGGTTGGGTGAAGTTGAATACAAATGGCACTGTGATCAAGGAGAGCGACAATGCTGTTACAGGAGGCATGCTTAGAAACTCGGTCGATGAGTGGATTACAAGTTATTTTAAGAATCCTAGACTTTGCTAAGTCAAACATGCAGAAGCTTGGGTTGTTTATGATGGCTTATATTTGACATGGAATAAAGGTATTCATAAAGTAATAGTTGAAAGAGATAACAAAGTGATTTTCATAAATGTTGCTATTGATGGCAATATAGACCCCGTGATACCATTGTATCTCATATTTCACAAGAAAGAATGGGGAAGTTCAATTTAAATATGAGAGCTGGGATGTGAATCGCATTGCAGACACCTTAGCAAAAGAAGTAATACAAGATGATTTTCACCTGAAGACTTTTGAAGCACCACCAGATAGTGTTGCAGCCTAATTCTTTTTGATAAATGTTTAAAAATGTGGATATCACATATATATGATAAGAATAATTACATTTTATTATTTACTATCATAAAAGGTTAGCCCAGATGAAAAGTGATTTAATTTGGTTAAGGTTTATTGGGCTTTAGTTACATAATAAAGTAAGAGCCAAATATGTGTAGATACTCTAATAATTAATTTCTAATTGATGATGGACTGATTAGAAATTAGGGTTACCATGCAAAAGTTATATATTAGGGTTATAGTTCCCAAATTACACATAGGTCACTTTTCTAATCCCATCTTTAGAAAAGAGAGTGTCACATTCTCTAGATTACTAGTGTACTAATTTGGAAGATCAAAACCGCAAGATCCATATACTTCAAGAAATCGATAAATTCAGGTACACTTCTGCATCTAGTTTTGTTCTTGATGATTTGACATGGCAGATCATGGTTTATAGTTTTAAGTTTATATTAAATCTTGTTTTTACAATTCTAACAAGTAGCATCCGAGCCTCGTCATGTTGAATCATTGGGAATGAATTGATTCTCTATTATTTTAAAATTGATTACTTTTTTTAGATTTTATGGATTTGGTATTTTGATCATACATCTGTTAAATATTTTAGATTTAAAATTTTTAGGGTTTAAAAGCAATATAAATTGAATCATTAATTGTTTGATTTTTGTTGTATTTGTTGTTATTATAGATGACTGCTTTTTTACGTGGATTATTTAAGTGAAAGATGGTGGTAGATTCAGGTTAAAATTACTGCATTAGTTTATTTCATATGAATGTATTTATGTGATATAAATCTTATAATTTTATTATATGCGTTAAAAAAAAGTTAGAAGAATGCGCATACCAAGTCGACCACCATTGATTTTGATGTGATTAAGGAACGTTTTAATTGGTTTGGCCTCTCGCTGGCTAGAGAAAACAAAAGCAATCATCTTTAAATTTTAAAATTTTCCTTCGGTTACTCTGTAAATTCTTGAATAGTTGAAATTGATTTATGCAATTAATTTTTTTTTTCCGCACAAATGCTCTGCAAATTTGGCAGCATTTGAATTGATATCTAATATGAGATTTTCGCACAATTGTTCTAGTTCATGAGAATTGCTTTGGACTTTGGTGCATTGTTGGATGGGATTCATTATAGGTGAAGGCAGTGATATTGCTTTAGTTCTTTTTTATTTATTTATTTAAATATATATGGTTGATGGGCTCGAAACTAACTATTTATTTTGACAAAGGCAAGCGCACCTATCGAACAGTAGTATAGTTATGGTGAGTCCAGAATATCGTATCCTCAAGGACTAAATTTACTAGTAATAACTATCTTTTTATTATCTAGCCTAATAATTAAGGGGATTTGTTTTTAATCTAAAATTAACTAACTAATTTAACTAACTAAATGACTAATGAACGTGACAAAGAGTGAATTGGGAAAATACTTTTGGACAACTTATATGAGATAGGCAATACCTAAGGAAGAATCCACCTAGACCTCACTTATTACTTTTGATTCATACGATTTATTTACTTGACTTAGTCCGTAGATATCCCTGATTTATGTTAATATCTCTTTCAAGACTAAAAGCAACTGACTGTAGGTTGATTAATTGAAATCTCTTTCTAATTAAAACCCCTATTGTCATATTAACTCGATCTATGGATCCCCTTATTAGATGTGAATCTAATCCGGCAGATTTTCGTCACCCTATTTCTAGGGTTGCAATCAACTCCGCTTAATTGTGTTGATCTTCTCTTAAACAGAGACTTTTGCTCCACTGAATAAGCACATTCGATTTTGAATCAATAACCTGAATTATCAAAACAAAAATAAGAACTCACAATTAAGAATAAGAACAAGAATTTATCTTATAAATCAAATAATAATAAGATTCGTCTTAGGTTTCATCCCCTTAGGGATTTAAGGGATTTAGTTCATAAAGATAGAGGGAAACATATTAGAATAGGGAAAACAACAAAACATTAGAAAACCCCAAAACTTATAAAGAACTTGATGGGAGATCTTCAGTCTTGATGGAGATCCTTCTCCTAAGCTGTTCTCGACGGCTGTCTTAGAGTATTTTCCGCCTTCTACTCGGCGTCTATTCAACCTCCCCCTTTAAGTTTGCTCCCTAGGGTGTTTATATAGGCTTCGAGATGTCTTTCTTGGCCCACAAGTATTCTATTCCGAATAGAATTCATCCTAGTTTCAGCAGGGACACGCCCGTGGTGGACTCCTTCGGCCGTGGTCGATTCTGCTCACCACACACGGCCGTGTGATCTGCCTGTGGTCAATAGTCCAGGTTATGTGATTCCAAAATTAAGCCAAGAATGGGGTTAAAATATGTGTAAATTATGGTTTATCAAATATCCCAACACTTAAGCCTTTGCTTGTCCTCAAGCAAAATTCTCAACTCACAATTAAAATTAACTTCCTCAATTTATAATCCTTATCAATAATGTTTCATCATAATTCATGGATAATTTATACATTGATAATTTAACTAAAAGAGTCCTAAGGATTCAAACAATATAAGTCATAAATTTTTATAGCATGAAAACATAGGTGTTTTTCCTTACCTAAATAATTACCTCTGATTCAAAATCGACAAGAATTGACATCCTCACTAAAGATTCACTCAAATCACTCAAGGTGTTTAAAGTTCAAATTAAGCACTCAAAAGTCAAACATGAAGAGTTAATCCCATAGGCTTGCATGAAAATCAAATCTCCACCACTATAAAATAAGATGATACACAAATCAAAAGGTCTTTAAATAGTTGTAATGGGGCTTGGGTTAAAGGTGTGGATATGGGCTGAATTAGAAGGTTAGAATCGAGAGCGAATTTACCATTTACCTAACTAGAAAAATAACTAATAATGAATAATTATATTGATTGAAAACTTATCACTAAATAACACGAGCTTCTTCTAAATATATGAAATTAACAGTTTAAGCTCATAATCCCTAATAATGAATAAATCTTCAACTTTTTTTTTTTTTAGAATAAGAACATACAATGATAAGAAAGAACTTTAACAACTAAAATAGGGAACATAGTTAGGCAACTGCCCAATTCAAATCTTGACAAAAAAGGATGTCAAAAGATTAGGGGAATTAAAAATTTGGTTTTAGGTTAATATTAGTGGGGGACTCAAGAAATGGTTTATTAGGCTAAAAAGGGTTCACTAGGGGTTAATTATGAGGGTAGGCTTTTTGTGGAGTGAGTGGGTTAAAACCTAGGTGCCTTTATCATCTCAGTATATCAAATAAAAAATGTGGTCTCGACATATACAATCGAAACAAGTTCTAGAATAACAAATCAATGTTGACACACTCATAATCAATAAAGTAAGTAAGAAAAATATATGCTCTTAAAGGCTTAAAATCTCACAAAAATTATGGTTTTTGATGTCAACCTTGTAAATTTGAAACTTCAAAGTAATATTTAAGATTAGGGAAACAACCTAACAAATGTTTTTCTATAATTCTGAAAATAGACTTATCATACTTGATTCTCTAATGTCTTAAAGTTTAAACCATCAATGCACAATTATCTATGACTTAATCCGAAACATATCAATGAAAATCATAAATCAATAGAAGTTTCATTCTAATAGTAATATGAGAAAATTACTTAAGAACAAGGCATAGTTCAGTATTGTTGACACCTCCCCACACTTAAGATGCACATTGTCCTCAATGTACAAAAATAGATATCTACAATATATAAAATCATAAGATAGGGGGAGAAGTGAACTTCCTGAATTTTGGATGGAGTCAAAGAAAAGAAACGGTAAGTTAGGCATAGATGAACGCGGAGGTGGATACTCCGGTGGGGTTGTGGTCATCCCCTAACAGCCTTTTGAACCTAAATTAAAGAAATCAAAGTAATATAATATAAATAAAAGACAAGAAAGATAAAGGGACAAAATTTAAAAATGAAGATAAAAGAAAAAGAAAAAATAAATGGACTCAAAGGTCCTTGTCCAGTCGAGTTAATGAAGCAGCCGACATGAACTTATGTAGATTGGTCTCGCACGGGGAGACTGTGCTAGGGTCCTTTCGCTTCTTCGACATGGGGATGGTGGTGTAGAGAAGGAATGAGGGAAAGAGGGAAAGAGGGAAAGAGGGAAAGGAAAATGAAAAGAGAAAGATAATAGAAAAAGAAAGGGGTGTGGTGGTTAGGGTTTGGGAGAAGAAAAATTTGGGGAGAAAGTGAGAAGAAGGGGGGTTTTAAATAGGAATCAGGGACCTGGTTGCTGCCCACGCTTGTGTGCCATGGGCGTGTTAGGTCACACGACCGTATCGCACGGTCGTGTGGTGTTTCGTTCGTTTCTCCTATGCTTGTGTAGAGATTGCCACGCCCATGTTGATTAATTAGTGTCGACCACGGCCTCGGGATACGGGCGTGTCGCACACCCGTGTTACTTTCTCAATGTCGACCACAGCCGTATCGTACGGCCGTGATATTTTATCGCAGCCCGTGTTTTGGGAAAATTCTTGTCCACGCCGATGTACCTACTCGTGGTGTCCATACGGCCACGGCCACGCCCGTGCGCAAGGCCGTGTGGTAGGGAAAACTGTGTTTTATTAATTTGGTTAGTTTGTAGTTAAATGCTAAAAATAAAAAATATGGAAATTAATGAGGTTAGTGCTCGGGTTGCCTCTCGAGAAGCACTCATTTAAAGTCTTAAGCTAGACTTACCCTTCATTCGTATAATCATAGTGGTTTGAGGAGTTAAAACTCCTCTCCCATGCTATCAGTTCTATGATCGCTATATAGTTTGAGACGAGTGGTGTTTACCTTAAAAGTGCCAAATGTAGAATTAGTTACCTCGATTGTTCTATATGGGAAAACATTCAGTATCTTGAAAGGGATCTCTTCATTAAAGTCTAAAATGGTGATTCAAGGGTCTGGTTTATCCAACAATACCTGATCCCTGATCTTAAATTGGGTTGTCCCATCCTTAAGTTTGACATGGTTTCACGTTGGTTCCTTTTGTTTTTTCGTTTTTCCTTGACGTGTAACACCCCTAACCCGAAACTGTCATCGAAATAGGGTTAGGAAGCATTATCGAACAATCAATACATTTTCAAATCATTTCACGACACAAAGTCAATCATAAATCAAACATACATAAATATAAGCATATAATCCCTTATCTAGGTTTACGAGACCTTAAACACGTGTTAGAAAGGGGTCAAGACTAAACCGAACACTAATGAAAGTTTTCAAAATTTCAAATATTCTTTAATACTGTTAAGGTCACACGCCCGTGCAATCAGGCCGTGTGCCTCACACGACCACCAGACACACCCATGTGTCCAGGCTGTGCCAAAACAGAGCATGTATTCTGACTTCTTCACACGGCCACCAGGCACGCCCGTGTGCTAAGCCGTGTAATCTTAAGCAATATACTGACTTATTCACGCGGCTACTAGGCACGTCCGTGTACCCTGGCCGTGCATACTTGGGCTAGCGACTGACTTTATCCCACAGTCACAAGGCACTCCCGTGTGCCATAACCGTGTAGGCAAAACAGGCCATTTGCAAGGCCAATTTGCCACCCACACAAGGGTCAAACCTACAACCACATTTAAGCATAATTCCACACACAATTTGGCAACCAATTTCATGTCAAGTGAACAACATATCATCTCATCCAATCTCATTTCTAATCATATCAACTTATATACCAAATTGCACAACTATAACACATGTATAACCAAACAAGATTCATCCACAAGATCTCTAGACCATAAAGGCATCAATCCATCCCTAAACTCACCATTAGGGGTGAGCAAAACTCGATTCGACTCGAAAAAATCGAAAAAAATTCAAATTTTGAGTTAAATGAATCGAGTTAATCGAGTCAACTTGATTTTTTTTGAATTTCGAGTTCGAATCGAGTTGAGTTTTCGAATTCGAATAACTCAAATAATTTGAATAATTCGAATATCAAACTATAATATTCTACATTTGTACCCCAAACTCCCAAACCTTTTTACTTTTCCCCTAAAACTTTTACTCCTTCCCACTTTCCCCCCAAAACTTTTACTCCCCTCCCATCCCAACTCCCCAATCTACCCAAAATCATTTCCCAGCAAAATTTTACTCTCCCATTTACTTTTTCTCAAAATTTTACTCCCAAAAACCCTCAAAACTTTTTATTTTCCCCCAAAATTTTTACTCCCTCCCACTTTTTCCCTAAAACTTTTACTCGCTTCCCATTTCACCTCCCATCTACCCCAAACCCATCCCCCCTCCAATTTTTTTTTTTAATATTTTCCCTTCAAAATTTTACTCCCCTTATTTATTTTCCCTCAAACTTTTATTCTCCAAAACTTTTTATTTTCCCCCTAAACTTTTACTTCTCACCCTTTACTCTCAAATAAAAAATTCAAAATTATCCAAAAAAATCACTAAACATAAATACTAATAATTTTATTTATATCAACTATTTATATTATTAAATTAACTTTCACATTTTATATTATTTATATTATTGAATTGTTTAGTCATATTGAATATTTATATTCAAATTGAATTATTAATTATACCATAAAATATTCGTGTTATAATTTTTTTATTGGCATCAATTTCACATTTTATCTTTAAAATAACTTTTATTAAAAAATCACATTTTTACATTTAATATATTTTTTAATTCCAAAATACATAGTGACAAGAATCTGAAGATAATTAAAAGAACTAAACAAGCAAAGAAGCTAACCCGTATATAAAAGATTAATAAATCAATTATTTGGTGATGAAAGTTAATAAAAAATTTGGTTAAGGTGGACAAATTTTATTACGATGGGTGACAATGGTTACAAGGAACCAAAATTATTTTTTAAAATTTAACTCGAACAAATATATTCGATTCGATTCAAATTCTATCTCACTCGAATCGATTCTAGAAAATTTCAAATCAAATTAGAATGATAAAATATGATTCGTCAACTCGATTAACTTGAAATTTTTTCATTCGATTCGATCGAACGCTCACCCCTACTTACCATTCACAAAAATTTATTAATACCATCAAAACATATCAAAACATACTTCATACACCAAATCGACATATGCATATTGCCAACATTTATCTAGCCACATCTCATGGCTAATTACACATCTCAAACATATTTTAAAACAACTAGCCTATACATTCCATATTCACATGTACACATCTTCTAAAGTACCAAAATAGATTGCCGATAGTGTGATTGAGATGCTGACAATCTCCAACTCCGAGCTAGCTTTACTGACACTGCAAAGCAGAGAAACAAATCACAGAGTAAGCTTTCAAAACTTATTAAGTTCGAAATACAATACAATTAACTCAATGAATCAAATCAATGTACACATTCAACCATCACATAGATAATTTATCAATGTCACACAAATTCAACCATATTCAATACTCACATAACATCTCATTCATCTACTTTAAATTTCCTCAACCACATAGGTACCATACATACCTTTGCCAACACATAGTAACCAATAATGCTACTCACCACTCGACTTTTCATTTCGATCAACCTTTGCTATTCTCTTGCTTTATTCGCACACTTAGTGCCAACTTATAGACAAACATAATTGTCGTCGCACACTTAGTGCCAATACATTAAATTGAGCTTATATCGGTATCGCACACACAGTGCCAATTAAATAAGCCGAAGCTTCTATCATCTTGCACACACAGTGCCAATCATCTCTACCCCGTTTCTAATTTCGCACACTTAGTGCCTCTAATTCAATTCAGCACATAGCATTTCTAATCTCATAGTCATATAGATAATCATTCAATTCACATCACATAGAACATAAATTAACAACTTGTACTATATCCAAACTTACCTCGAACGTCGAAATACCGAAACGGTCGAATAATCGAGCATTTTGTCTTTGCCTCGATCTCGATCCGAACCTCTCCTTTCTTGGTCTATACATATTCAAATTCAATCCATTCAATCACCAATTCATTCAATTTAATCCACACACACTTATTTAGGGCATTTTACAAAATAACCCTCACATTTTCACATTTCAACACTTTAGTCCCTATTTCACAAAATCATCAAATTCACATAATTTCTTTTCACACAAGCCTAACCGAATTTTCCTTGTGTTCATACAAGCCCACATATTTCATTTATTTCACATTTTAGTCCTTCAATTTATTATTTTCACAATTTAGCCCTAATTAGCTAAATTCACCAAAATTCCAAGAACAAAATATGTTAATTAAACACATATCTTCCATTTAACACTAATACTTATCACAAAGCTTATCATTTCATCAATGACACATCTCACAAACTTCATCAATTCTTCAAATTACAACATGGGCTTGATAGTAGACTAACCAACAATCTCAAAAACATAAAAATCATCAAAAACTAAAGTCAAAACATATATTAATTTATCTAATCCCTAGCCGAAAATCACAAAGTCTCAAACCCTCATCTTCTTTTCTTATTTTTGGTGGGAATATATACATGAAAAAGGTGAGCATTTTAACTTCGTTTAGTTTATTATAACATTTATAATTGATTTCCAATCATACCCTTAATGAAATAAACATTTAAGCTTATAATGGTTGGTTATAAATGTCCATCTACCATCCACTATCTAAATAATGGGCTAATTGCTTCATAAGGCCTCCACATTATAAAGACAATAATAATTAAACACTTATAAATCAGCACATATCTTTTACACTTTACGGGATTAAGTCCTTTCTTTTAATTCGACACACAGTCGATAAAATTACCACACAAAATTTTCACACAGGCTATATCACATGTAATCAACACAAAAAATAACATCAAAATATTATTCCGACCTCGGATTTTTGGTCTCGAAACCACTATTTCGACTAGGGTCTAAATCGAGCCGTTACAACTATCCCCCTTAGAGACTTTCGTCCTCGAAAATCTTACCAGTGAATAGATGTGGATATTGCTCTCTCATAACATTCTGAGGCTCTTACGTAACCTCTTCAATTCTGTGTTTGTGCCACAACACTTTCATTAAGGAAATTCATTTTTTTCACAACTCTTTAGTCTCTTGTGCCAGAATTCGAATCGGTTCTTCACTATACGACAAGTCTGACTGAATCTCAACCTCAGTAAGAGAAATCACATGTGACGGATCAGATCGGTACCGCCTAGGCATCGACACATGAAACACGTTATGAATCTTTTCTAACTCAGGTGGTAACATCAGTCTATAAGCAACTGACCCAACTCGTTCAATGATCTTATACGGGCCGATGAACCTCGGACTCAAGTTGCCTTTTCGGCCAAATCGAAGTATCTTTTTCTAGGGAGACACTTTCAAAAACACTTTGTCACCAATCTTAAATTTGATATCCTTCCGTTTCAATTTTGCATAAGACTTCTGACGATCTGAGGCCGCTTTCAAACTGTCTCGAATTACTTTCACTTTCTACTTAGTCTCTTTTATAAGATCAACCCCCTGAATCTTATTCTCACTCAGCTCAGTCCAATACAATGGAGTTCGACATTTTCGACTGTAAAGAGCCTCATACGGTGCCATTTTAATGCTAGATTGAAAACTGTTGTTGTAAGCAAACTCAATCAACGGCAAATACTTTTTCCACGAACTTTCAAATTCAAGTATAAAGCATCTCAACATATCTTCGAGAATTTGAATGATTTGCTCGGACTGACCATCCGTTTGCGGATGAAAAGCAATACTGAAATGAAATTTTGTGCCTAAAGCCTCTTGCAATTTCCTCCAAAATCGAGAGGTAAATTTCGGATCTCTGTCAGACACAATAGATAGTGGCACTCCATGCAATCTCACAATCTCAGAAATATACAATTCAGCTAACTTTTCTAGTGAATAATTCATTCTCATCGGAACGAAATTAGCCGATTCCATCAATCTGTCAACTATCACCCAGGTTGTTTTTTCTTTCCCGGAGATAAAGGTAACCCCGACACAAAGTCCATTGTAATTTTTTCCCATTTCCACTCAGGAATCATGATCAGCTGTAACAAACCGGACGGAACTTGATGTTCAGCTTTTACTTGCTGACATATTAAATAGTTTGACATAAAGTCAAAGATGTCTCATTTCATACCATATCACCAATAAAACTGTTTCAAATCATTGTACATTTTCGTACTCCTCGGGTAAACAATTAAATGACTATTGTGAGCTTTATTTAAAATCATCTGAATCAACTCTGAATTTCTTGGAACACAAATCCAATCTCTAAATCTCAGACAATCATCACTATCCACTCGAAATTCTGAATTAACATTCAATTCAGACTGAGTTCGTTTGGCTATCATTTCAACATCACTTTTCTAAGCATCATAAATCTGACGTACAAACATCGACTTATCATCACACAGGCCTCTCTGAGCATTCATTGCTCCCAAAGCACATCTAAACTTTCAGCTTAAAGCATTAGCTACAACGTTAGCTTTACCCGGATGATAATCAATCACAAGTTCATAATCTTTCAGCAATTCTAACCATCTTCTCTGTCGCAAATTTAATTCTTTCTGAGTCATCAAGTATTTCAAGCTTTTGTGATCAGTATAAATATGACATTTCTCGCCAAATAGATAGTGACGCCAAATCTTCAATGCAAACACAATCGCGGCTAATTTAAGGTCGTATGTTGGATAGTTCTTTTCATGCAGTTTTAACTGCCTCGAAGCATAAGCAATGAATTTACCTTCTTGTATTAGCACACAGCCCAAACCATTCAATGATGTATCACTGTAGACTATAAATTCTTTGCCCGATTCCAGCTAAACTAACACCAGTGCTTCCATCAACAATATTTTCAACTACTCAAAACTCTGTTGGCACTTTTCTGTCCACTCAAATTTAACATCTTTCTGTAGCAACTCCGTCAACGAAGTCGCAATCATCGAGAAGCCTTTCACAAACCGTCTATAATATCCTGCTAGTCCCAGAAAGCTACAAACTTCAGACATATTTCTCGGAGGCTTCCATTACAAAATAGCTGAAATCTTACTCGGATCAACTTGTATTCCCGCAGCTGACATAATATGCCCAGAAAACCAACCTCATGCAACCAAAATTCACATTTGCTAAACTTAGCATACAACTGTTTCTCACGTAAAGTCTGTAGCACAATTCTTAAATGTTCGGCATGTTGTGTCTCATCACAGGAATAAATCAAAATATCATCAATGAATACCATAACAAAGCGATCCAAATATGGTCTAAATATTCGATTCATCAGATCCATAAACACTGCAGGAGCATTCATTAGTCTGAAAGGCATCACTAAGAATTCATAATGTTCGTACCTTGTTCTGAAAGCAGTTTTTGGCACATCAGATTCTTTGACTCTCAACTGATAGTAGCCCGATCTCAAATCTATTTTAGAAAATACTGTAGCTCCTCTTAGCTGATGAAACAAATCATCGATATGAGGCAACAAATATTTGTTCTTTATCGTCACTTTGTTCAATTTTCGGTAATCAATGCACATTCTCATAGTACTATCTTTCTTTTTCACAAATAACACAGGAGCACCGCAAGGCGAGAAACTTGATCTTGCAAACCCTCTATCAGTTAACTCTTGCAACTGTGACTTTAACTCTTTCAATTTCGTTGGTGCCATTCTATACGGTGCTATTGAGATAGGAGTTGTTCCGGTACCAAATCAATACCAAATTTAACTTCTCGAATTGAAGGTAATCCCGATAACTCTTCAGGAAACACATCTGGAAACTCACAAACCACAGGTACAGATTCAACTTTCTTTTCTGACACTTTTGTATTAATCACATATGCCAGATAGGCTTCGCAACCCTTTCTCACATAGTTCATAGCTCTCATCGCGGATACAATAGCTGGTAACCCTTTCATATAACTGGATTCAATTCGAACTATCTCACCATTCTGACTTCTCAATTCAATACTCTTTCTTTTACAATTCACAATGGCATTATGCAAAGTAAGCCAATCCATACCCAGAATTATATCGAATTCATCGAATGGTAGCAACATCAAATTAACCGGAAAGCATTTATCCCAAAACATCAATGGGTAATCTTGCACACCGTATCCACCAAGACACACTTGCCTAAGGGGTTCGATACTCTAACCACTAATTTAGTAGACTCAACGGGTAGAGTCTTATTCAATACTAGATTCACACACACATAGGAATGAGTTGAACCCGGATCTATTAATGTAATCACATCAGTATCGAATAGAGTAAAAGTACCAGTAATGATGTCTGGAGATGATGCTTCCTCTCGTGCACATATAGCATAAGCTCGGGCAGGTGCTCTCGCTTCTGATCTCACAGTTGTATCAGTAGTCCCTCTTACATTCCTGACATTTCTGGGTGGTCTACTCTTAGCCATCACATTACTTGATCTCACATTTTGAACATTTTCTTCCTCAGTCATCTTTGGGCAGTCTCGAATGAAGTGCTCTCATGATCCACATTTATAACAAACTCTAATGTTGTACTTGCCCCAACATTCTCTCACATGTCGTCTTCCACACTGTCTACACTCGGGTTTGTTACTTTTGGCACTATCAACACTTGATTCTATTAGAGCTTGAGTTTTCAGACCAACACTTAGTCTTGTGCGGTCTTTATTCGGATGTCCAAATGAAGTATTTGATCGGTAGCTTTCATCTCTATATCTCTTCGTTGAAGGTTGAGAAAACTTATTCATCGATCTTTTTCTTTCATCACGAGCTTCAAAATCAGCTTTCTTCTTTTCTTTACTGAGTCCCTTAGCTTTGCAAGCTCTTTCGACTAGCACAACAAATTCGTTTATATCAAGTATCCCAACCAACAACTTAATGTCCTCATTCAACCCTTCTATTAAACGTTTACACATAGTAGTTTCAGTTGAAACATATTCCCGTGTATATTGGCTCAATCTCACAAATTCCCGCTCATACTCAGTAACTGACAAACGGTCCTGTTTCAACTCTAGAACTCTTTACATTTCAGAACTCAACTTGAAAGAAATCCCAGGTGATTCTCTCTCTCGGAACCACTGATGTCAACGTCTTCCACCAGTTATAAGCTGTGTCTCTCAACAACGAAACTGCACACTTGATACACTCATCAGGAGTCAACAACATCTCATCGAATACCCAAATTGTATTCCCGAGGCAAAACTCAGTTCGCTCAGCATCGTCATCAGTTGTGGCCCAATACTCTTCGGCCACATATTTTCGAATCTTATCCACAAGAGGTTTATTTAGTCGAATCGGATCTACAACTTGTGGCACAACCGGTACTAGTGGGGGTAGAGGTTGTGGAGCAGTCAGATTCATTCGAACGAACTCCGAAAACCACTCACTCATCATTCGAAAGAAGGCTTGCTTAGCCTCTCCTCCCTCACTACTTTCATTCGGCCTAGATGTGGTCGGCACTGTCCCTTAAACGGAAGCAGGCGCGTTACTCTCAACATCGTCAGCAACTGCTCGATCGGGATCCATTACTATATGAAAACTCATTTTCATCTGTCAGAATTCATCACACTATCGCAATTTCATAAATGGCATGTATAGCTAGACTCACACACGCTACGTTAGTCCGAAAATTGACTAAACCGTAGCTCTGATACCAATAAAATGTAACACACCTAACCCTAAACCATCGTCGAAATAGGGTTAGGAAGTGTTACCGTACAATTAGAACATTTACAAATCATTTCATGACACAAAGCCAATCATAAATCAAACATACATAAATATAAGCATATTGTCCCTTATCTAGGTCTATGAGACCTTAAACACGTGTTAGAAAGGGGTCGGGACTAAACCAAACACTAATGAAAGTTTTCAAAATTTCAAATATTCTTCAATACTGGTTAGGTCACACGCTCGTGCAATCAGGCCATTTGCCTCACACGATCACCAGACACACCTATGTGTCCAGGCCGTACCAAAGCAGAGCATGTATTCTGACTTCTTCACACGGCCACCAGGCACGCATGTGTGCTAATGTCATGTGCTCTTAAGCAACGTACTGACTTATTCACACGGCTACTAGGCACGTCCGTGTACCCAGGCCGTGCATACTTGGGCTAGCTACTGACTTTATCCCACGGTAGGCCATAAACATGTAGGCAAAATAGGCCATTTACAAGGCCAATTTGCCACCCGCACAAGGGTCAAACCTACAAGCACATTTAAGCATAATTCCACACATAATTTGGCAACCAATTTCATGTCAAGTGATCAACATATCATCTTATCCAATCTCATTTCTAATTATATCAACTTATATACCAAATTGCACAACTATAACACATGTATAACCAAACATGATTCATCCACAAGATATCTAGACCACAAAGGCATCAATCCATCCCTAAACTTACCATTCATAAGAATTTATTAATACCATCAAAACATATCAAAACATACTTTATACACCAAATCCACATATGCATATTGCCAACAGTTATCTAGCCACATCTCATGGCTAATTACACATCTCGAACATATTTTAAAACAACTAACCTATACATGCCATATTCACATATACACATCTTCTAAAGTACCAAAATAGATTACCGATAGTGTGATTGAGATGTTGACGATCTCCGGATCTGAACTAGCTTTACTGACACTGCAAAGCAGAGAAACAAATCACACAGTAAGCTTTCAAAGCTTATTAAGTTCGAAATACAATACAATTAACTCAATGAATTAAATCAATGTACACATTCAACCATCACATAGATAATTTATCAATGTCACACAAATTCAACCATATTCAATACTCACATAACATCTCGTTCATCTACTTTAAATTTCCTCAACCACATAGGTATCATACATACCTTTGCCAACACATAATTAGTCACCAACAATGATACTTACCACTCGACTTTACATTTCGATCAACCTTTGCTATTCTCTTGTTTTATTCGCACACTTAGTGCCAACTTATAGACAAACATAATTGACGTCGCACACTTAGTGCCAATACATTAAATCGAGCTTATATCAGTATTGCACACACAGTGCCAATTCAATAAGCCGAAGCTTCTATCATCTTGCACACAGTACCAATCATCTCTACCTTGTTTCTAATTTCGCACACTCAGTGCCTCTAATTCAATTCAGCACATAGCATTTCTAATCTCATAGTCATATATATAATCATTCAATTCATATCACATAGAACATAAATTAACAACTTGTACTATATCCAAACTTACCTCGGATGTTGAAATACCGAAACGGTCGAATAATCGAGCACTTTGTCTTTGCCTCGATCTCGACTCGAACCTCTCCTTTCTTGGTCTATACATATTCAAATTCAATCCATTCAATCACCAATTCATTCAATTTAATCCACACACACTTATTTAGGGCATTTTACATTCACATTTTCACATTTCGACACTTTAGTCCCTATTTCACAAAATCATCAAATTCACATAATTTCTTTTCACACAAGCCTAACTGAATTTTCCTTGTGTTCATACAAGCCCACATATTTCTTTTATTTCACATTTTAGTCCTTTAATTTATTATTTTCACAATTTAGCCCTAATTAGCTAAATTCACCAAAATTCTACAAAATATGTTAATTAAACACATATCTTCCATTTAACACTAATACTCATCACAAAGCTTATCATTTCATCAATGACACATCTTATAAACTTTATCAATTCTTCAAATTACAACATGGGCTTGATAGTAGACTAAGCAACAATACCAAAAACATAAAAATCATCAAAAACTAAAGTCAAAACATACCTTAATTTAGCTAATCCCTAGCCAAAAATCACAAAGTCTCAAACCCTCCTCTTCTTTTCTTATTTTTGGTGGGAATTATACATGAAAAATATGAGCATTTTAACTTCATTTTGTTTATTATAACATTTATAATTGATTTCCAATCATACCCTTAATGAAATAAACATTTAAGCTTATAATGATTGGTTATAAATGTCCATCTACCATCCACTATCTAAATAATGGGCTAATTGCTTCATAAGGCCTCCACATTATAAAGACAATAACAATTAAACACTTATAAATCAGTACATGCTTTTACAGTTTACGCGATTAAGTCCTTTATTTTAATTCGGCACACAGTCGATAAAATTACCACACAGAATTTTCACACAGGCGATATCACATATAATCAAACCAAAGTTAATATTAAAATATTATTTCGACCTCGAATTTGTAGTCTCGAAACCACTATTCTGACTAGGGTCTAAATCGGGTTGTTACATGACGTGTGTCTGCCATTCATCTAGTTCATCGATTTGTAATCTTCATTCCTCATGAACAGTTTTATTCTCAATATAAACGCTAGACTTTGGCTTTGTTATCTTTTTCCGAGAGATTTCCTGCAAAGAAGATTGAACGTTAAGTTTATTTATATTATCAGGACTGGTATTCTCTTGATCATAGATATTCTGTCAGAATTACGTGCTTTGAGTTTAATCATGTCATCACCTACACGAAGTATTACTTCCCCTGTATCAACATCGATAATGGTCCTAGCGGTTGCTAAAAAGGGTCGTCCTAATATTAAAGGAACATCATTATCCTCATTCATATCTAAAACAACAAAGTCTACTGGGAATATGAATTTGTCAATTTTTACTAGTACATCCTCAATTATACCCCTAGGAACTCTAATGGTTTTATTAGCTAATTGGATGCTCATCCTAGTTTGTTTGGGTTTCCCAACACCTAGTTATTTAAACATTTTATAAGGCATGAAATTGATGCTTGCCCCTAAATCAGCTAAAGCATTATTAACAGATATACTACCAATTAAGCACAGAATTGTAAAACTCCCTGGATCTTTTAACTTTCGTGGTAGTTTATTTTGTAAAATTGCTGAGCACACTACATTTAGCTCTACATGCGACGGATCATTTAACTTCCGTTTGTTTGTCAAAAGCTCTTTTAAAAATTTCATTGAATTGGGCATCTGCGAAAGAGCTTCAAGAAACAGTAAGTTAATATGTAATTTCTTTAGAAGTTTAAGAAATTTTCCAAATTGTTCATCTGTGCGGTCTTTCTTTATTGCATTGGGGTATGGCACATGAGGTTGGTACTCTGTAATTATCGGTTTTGGTTTATCATGGCTTACCTCAACCTTACCTTCCTTTACCACATTCTCTTGCCTCAATTTTGGTTCATCTAACCCTTCACTATCGTGGGCAGAAATGGCATGAAGTTGCTACTTTGGGTTAGTTTCAGTGTTGCTTGGCAAGCTACCTTGTGGCCGTTTAAATATAAGCTTAGCAAGTTGTCCTAATTGGTTCTCGATCCCTTGAATCGATGCTTCCTGATTTTTTAATGTTGTTTCGGAGTTTTGGAAACGAGTTTCTGCCACCGCGATAAATTTTGTCAGCATCTCTTCAAGGTTCGACTTTTTCTCCTGTGGGTAAGGTTGCTATTGAAAGCCTGGAGGGGGTTGTTGTCTATGATTTCCTTGGCCACCCCATGAGAAATTTGGGTGGTTCCTCCAACGTGGATTGTAAGTGTTATTATAAGGGTTATTTTGAGGTTTAGAACTATTACCCATACAGTTCATCTGTTCACTTTCTATGCCAGGGTTGTAGGGTGGGTATTCCGTATTGCTTGTCTCTCCTCCATTTGTATTGTACTATATCACTGAGTGTACCTGTGAAGAACCACACAAACCATTAATCTTTTTACTTAAAAGTTCTACCTGGTTTGATAGCATGGTCACTGCGTCGAGGTTGAAAACACTGGCGGCTTTTATTGGCTTTGTCCTTGTAACTTGCCACTGATAGTTATTCAGTGACATCTCCTCTATAAACTCATAAGCCGCTTCAGGGGTTTTGTTATTTAGAGTTCCACCAGCGGCTGAATAAATCAACTGCCTAGTTGAGGGGTTCACACCATTGTAAAAAGTTTGAACCTGTAACCATAGAGGTAATCCATGGTGTAGGCACCTTCTCAGTTGATCCTTGTATCTCTCCCATGCATCGTAGAGTGCCTCTAAATCCATCTGGACAAAAGAAGAGATATCATTCCTCAACTTAGTCATTTTAACCGGTGGAAAATATTTTAATAAAAAATTTTTGGTCATTTGTTCCCATGTAGTGATTGATCCTCGTAGTAACGAGTTCAACCACTGTTTAGCTTTGTTCTTCAATGAAAAAGGAAACAACCGAAGGTGAATGGCATCATCAGAAACGTTATTGATTTTGAAGGTATCGCATAATTCCAGAAAATTTGCTAAGTGATTGTTTGGATCCTCATCCTGCAAACTATCAAACTGAACAAATTTCTGAATCATCTTAATAGTGTTAGGTTTCAGTTCAAAATTATTTTCAGCAATAGCAGGTCTAACAATACTTGACTCAGTTCCTGTTAAATTAGGTTTAGCATAATCATACATAGTATGAGGAGCAGGATTTTGATTCACCGGATTTGCGGTAACCACAGAAGGTAGCGGATTATTATCAGCCATCTATTCGGTAGTCTTGGTATCGTCCTCTTGCTCTTCTTCTATGTATTGTAGGCTTCGCCTTATTTTTCTACGATTTCTGCGAACGATACCTTCTATATCACCGTAAAAAAGTAATGGTCCTGAAAAGTTCCTTCTGGTCATAAACTAAAAGTTCCTGCCAGAAGCAAAGAAAGGAAAATTAGAAAAGTATAAAAAGAAAAAATTAAATTAAATTGCAAAGAAATAAAATGGCTAAAGTAATAAAAAAATATTTAGTGTTCCTAATATCTTAGTCCCCGGCAACGGTACCAAAAACTTGATGGGCTCGAAACTAACTATTTATTTTGACAAAGGCAAGCGCACCTATCGAACAGTAGTATAGTTATGGTGAGTCCGAATATCATATCCTCAAGGACTAAAATTACTAGTAATAACTATCTTTTTATTATCTAGCCTAATAATTAAGGGGATTTGTTTTTAATCTAAAATTAACTAACTAATTTAACTAACTAAATGACTAATGAACGTGACAAAGAGTGAATTGAGAAAATACCTTTAGACAACTTATATGAGATAGGCAATACCTAAGGAAGAATCCACCGAGACTTCACTTATTACTTTTGATTCATACGATTTATTCACTTGACTTAATTCGTAGAAATCCCTGATTTATATTAATATCTCTTTCAAGACTAAAAACAACTGACTCTAGGTTGATTAATTGAAATCTCTTTCTAATTAAAACCCCTATTGTCGCATTAACTCGGTCTATGGATCCCCTTATTAGATTTGACTCTAATCCGGCAGATTTTCGTCGCCCTATTTCTAGGGTTGCAATCAACTCCGCTTAATTGTGTTGATCTTCTCTTAAACAGGGACATTTGCTCCACTGAATAAGCACATTCGATTTTGAATCAATAACCTGAATTATCAAAACAAGAATAAGAACTCACAATTAAGAATAAGAACAAGTATTTATCTTATAAATCAAATAATAATAAGATTCGTCTTAGGTTTGACCTCCTTAGGTATTTAAGGGATTTAGTTCATAAAGATAGAGGGAAACATATTAGAATAGGGAAAACAATAAAACATAAGAAGACCCCAAAACTTCTAAAGAACTTGATGGGAGATCTTCAGTCTTGATGGAGATCCTTCTCCTAAGCTGTTCCCGACGGCTGTCTTGGAGTATTTTTCGCCTTCTACTCAGCGTCTATTCAACCTCCCCCTTTAAGTTTGCTCCCTAGGGTGTTTATATAGGCTTCGTGATGTCTTTCTTGGCCCACAAGTATCCTATTCCGAATAGAATTCATCCTAATTTTGGCAGGGACACGCCCGTGTGACACGCCCGTGGTGGACTCCTCCGGTCGTGGTTAATTCTGCTCTCCACACACGGCCGTGAGATCTGCCCGTGGTCGATAGTCCAGGCCATGTGATTTCTGATGTAGGCCCATTTTGTCCCTTTTTGGCCCGTTTCTCGTTCTTTTTTACTCCCTAAGCTCTTTTGAGTATAAAACATGAAATTAAGATATTAGGAGCATCGAATTCATCAAATTCAATGGAAAATCTTCCAAAATTAAGCCAAGCATGGGGTTAAAATATGTGTAAATTATGGTTTATCAATGGTTGTAGTATTTTAAGGATAAATTTAGGGTTTTTTTTAATGAGTATTTGATTTTGGCTGATTTCAAATATTTAGTTAAACTATGATTTTTTTATCAAATTGATTTAATAGATATTTGTTGAAGTTGTTAATTATATGCTATGAATATTTATTCAGTTTTTGGATGCTTTGATGCAAACTCATGTCAATCATGCTTTGGTTCAATTTAACGGCTGCTTGTAATTCATCAAAGATTAAGATATTCGGTTTAAATTTGAGATGAGATTTACCTTTATTCAAATTATTTTGGTTTACATTTGAAATATTTTGAAACAAATAAATTCAGATTTTGGCTTTGGAATTTAATTAAGAATGTCTAATATTTTAAATAGATTAGTTGAAACAAAATGTCATCAAAGTGGTTTCTTTTATGTAGATTAGTTTATTTAAAATATCAAAATGATTACATATTTTTGTGATTCATGCGTTTATTAATTGACCCAACGGTAAGTTAATGTTTGGCAGAATTTTAGACATCTGTGGTGATAAATGCGTGACAATTATAAGGTACTGTATATTAGCAATAAGTTAGTCCAAAGATTGATTCATTGTTTGACATAATTTATTGTCAATGTTTGATTACTACAACAAGAGTATCACTTACTGTTAATATTACTATCCAAAGACTTGATATTAATATTGTGTTTGGTATCTTGAAAATGAATTAGCCACTATCTTAAATTTATTGTTTACTTATGAATATTGTTGTGAGCTTGTTTTTATCTATTTTGTTTTATATTCAGCTAGTTCATCTTCTACTGCCACAATATCTGCTAATATAAATTCTATACCCATGCTTAATGGGACTAATTTCAATGAATGGAAAAGGCACTTACTTATAGTGCTTGGTTGTATTGACATAGACCTTGCATTAAGGGAAGAACAACCTACACCTCTCATCGAGAAAAACAACCCTGAAGCTAAAAGATATTTTGAAAGGTGGGATCGTTCAAATCGTATGAGTCTAACAATCATTAAGCACAACATTCCAAAAGCCTTTAGGGGCACAGAATTTGAAGAGATTACTCAAGCCAAGTGTTTTCTTGACGAAATTGAGAAATGTTTTGTCAAAAACGATAAGGTTGAGATGACATCTCTTTTGACTTCTTTGATGTCTTTGAAATATAAGGGTCAAGGAAACGTGAGGGAGTACATTATAGAGATGTTCCATATTGCTTCAAGACTTAAGGCACTTAAGATCGAGCTTTCTGAGGAATTGCTTATTCTTGTGGTTTTGGTATTGCTTCCTACACAGTTTAACCAATTTAAAATTAGTTACAACTATCAAAATGAAATGGATTCTAAATGAGCTCATTTCTCATTTTGTGCAAGAGGAATAAAGTTTGAAACATGATAAGTTTGAAAGTGCTCATTTGGCCAAGTGCCTCTAAAGACAACAACTTATATTCTGAATAGAATACCCACTAAAACAACTGCAAAAACACTTTATTAGCTTTGGATAAGTCGAAAGCCTAGTTTAAAGCACTTTCACATTTAGGGATGTCCAGTTGAGGTAAGGCCTTATAGGCCACATGAAAAAAAATTAGACTCCAAAATAGTGAGCAACTACTTTATTGGTTATTCTAAGCGATCTAGGGGCTATGAGTTTTATGATCTCACAATTAGGAATATTTTTGAAGCGGGAACTACAACATTTTTTTAGGATTTTGAGTTTGAAGGGAGAAATAAGGTTAGAGACATTACTTTTGAGGAGGAATTGGATTTTAACTCAGTTCCTGCTAGTGCTTTTGATGATTTTTAGGTTCTCATACCTATCATTGATTAAGAAATGAATCCAGTACCTCAACAAGACAATGTTGAACAGCTCCCTATTCAAGATGACGTAATTGTTCTAGAAGAATTAACTCAACGACCTTAAGAACGAATGTCATTAAGAATGTCCACTAGAGAAAGGGTTATAATGGCTTTAGTGGAATATTTTGACCTTAAATTGCATTAGATGAATGTTAAGTTAATGGTTTCTCAATGGTAACATTGATCATACATTTATATGGTGGATTTAGAAAACTTTGTGTCTGATGATGCAAAGTTAATGATTTTTAGAATAAAGAATTCCATCTATGGGCTTAAGCAGACTTCTCGTCATTAGTATTACACATTTTACCAAATGATTATCTCATTCAATTTAGAGATTAATTTGGTCAATAATTGCATATACCACAAGTTCAATGGGAGTAAGATTCTATATTTAGTTTTATATGTTAATGACTTACTGCTTGTTAATAATAAATTAAGTCTTGACCAATACCTTAAGAATGATTTTGAGATTAAGGAAATGCATAAGATTCCCTACATTTCAAGAGTGGGGAGTCTAATGTATGCTTAAGTATGTAAGTGTCCAGACATTGCGTACATTGTTGGGATGTTAGATAGATATTTAAGTAACCCTAATATGAACCACTGGATAGCAACCAAGAGGGTTATGAGGTATCTTAGGAGAACAAAAGATTACATGCTTACATATCAATGGTTTGATAAGTTAGAGATCATCAGGTATACAGACTCCAATTTTGATCATTAAAAGTGATGCAAAATTTTGTTACTAGGGTGCAAATTGTGACGATAATTGGTAGTCTTTTATTCCAATAACAACAAGAGCACATCCAAGTCAAAGCACATAGACTTTAAGTTCATTGTTGTTAAAGTAAAAATTTAGAGTGGTTAGGTGCCTATAAAGCATATTAGGACAAACTCAATGATTGTGAACCCGCTTACTAAGGGACTACACCCAAGATTCTTCATGAGCACACTACTCATATGGGTGTCATGTCATTTAAGAATATTTGGTTTAAGTGGGAATTTGCACTTTTAAATGTTATTATTGAAACACCCCAAACCCGGCCCACGAGCCTTGACCGGATCCGGTATGTTCCTTGAGTAAAACGATTCAAAATTCATTTGTTACTTTGGAAAATCTGAGTGGTTTTGAAAGAAAATTTATTTTGTGTTGGGCTCGAGTTGGAAACAAGTTTATTCTTGAAATCTAGGTTTTTATAAAACTTCATTTCTAAGTTTCAAACTTTAAAATTTAAGAAATATCGAGTTGTTTTAGGGTTTACTTTATATTGAAAATCATTTGCTGTAGGGTGTCAAAACATTTGAAAATTTATTTCAAAAACAAATTAGATAGCCTTTGATTTAACAATAATAATATCGTGATAAAAACAAATAAAAGCAAGCATAAAACAGTTTAATACTTATGGCCTTATTACATCAGAAACAAAACCCTAAAATATAAATCCAAAATTACTTAGAAATAAATAGTCCAAAATAAAATAAAATATGAGCTGAGCATGGCCACCACTAAGCTCCTGCCGACCCGGTCTATTACTGAGTGTCACCTGAAAAATATCCCACAACGGGGTGAGTCAACAGACTCAGTGTGTATAACCAACACTAAGTCCCAAATGATTTAGGCATATCATAACATTTCATACATACATAACAAATAGGGATAATGATGCAATCCCAAACCCAAACCTAGATACCATCCGCTACACATCACCCGTACCAACCATCACACCGTGGGGATTACTAAATCGCCCTCCAACCGCTACACACCAATTTGGCAATTAATGCCGTCCACGATGTAGCTCGTAGCTAACATCAAACCACGATGAGGCACATAGCCACTCATCAAACCACGATATGGCACAAAGCCTATATCAACCACGATGAGGCACAGAGCTATTCATCAAGCCACGTGAAATTAATCACAGTTAGTCCACAGCGCGACCTCAGTCAGCGCCAATCCACGATGTAGCTCATGGCTAACATCAAACCACGTACATAAATGTACACCCGTACCTTCGTTCATATTCATATCCCATCCCATGCACATGCAACATATAATAATGTCATGATAAATAATGCATGTACATGTTATTCAGCATACAAACATATTCTTATTGGCATATTCACACATATATACATTAATAACCATATTTCCATCAGATTTGATACTGACCTGATTATCGACATACCCCTTTAAGGGTATCCATTTCATAATTGCCACTGCACTTATTAGCGTACACATAACACAAGCAAATATAATCATAAACCCGGAAAACGGTGGGTTAATCACACACCTAATAACTTGAAGCACTACGCTCTCGATTCCGATGCTATCACTAAGCGAAACTATAGCTATCTGCCTATAGCTTTCCCCCGCTGCTGGCCCACACCCCGGTGGCCAATCTCGCACTGCAGAGACGGATCTCTTCTTGAACTTAGGGATAGGAGCTACCCCTTTATCTTCTTGACTGGTATTCGCCTCCATCAAGAACACTTAATCAGAACATTCGGTTAATCATCAGTATACGAGATCTTAATTGAATAAACCATAACTTAACCTCCTTACCAAATAAATCGAAATCCCGAAAAGCTTCTGCTTACTCCTGTCGATTAGCCTCTAAACCAACATAGATAAAATCGGTCAACACTCATAACCCAAATATGGCCTATAACCGAATATCACACCCACCTACCTTGCTTATCCAAAACCCGAATACTTGCTTGCTCCTGAAGTTATCAAAATCCACTGTTAAAATCGGCTTAATACATAAATCCATGAACATGGCCCTTGGCCGAATAGCATACTTGCTTACCTTGATAAATCGAATCCCAAAACAATCCTTAGTGCTTCCTTCCTTCAGTTACACACAAAAGAACACAAGATTATGGCACTATACACATTCGGCCATCCCTAACCAAGGCTTAACCATTGATTTCGGCACACTAAAAGAATAAGAACCCAAACCGATTGCTAAGGGAGAACATACTTACCACCCACGTTACTTGAAAAGATTAGAGGAGAGTAGGTTTCGGCTAGTCCACAAGAAGTATTCCGGCTTTTAAAACTTGCGACAGAGAAAAGAGAATAAGGCACCCTGAAATTCGGCTATGGCTCAAAATGGAGATGAGATATTCGGCTATCGTAAGAGTATTTCGGCTTTCGAAAAACTTATGGAAAGAAGAGGTGAATGCTTATAATGGTTCGGCTAAGAAACAAATAGATTCAAAGTGATCAAAGGTTCGGCTTAATGCTCACCACAAGATTCGGCTAAGCCTTTCAAATGGCAATTGCCTATTCGGCTAACACAAAGAACTGATATGGAGTTTGAAGAAAGAAGATTAAGAGAATGGGAGAGGCTTATGAGAATCGGCAATGGTGCTACTTCAATACTTGGTTCTCGCTTCAAAGAAAAGAGAGGAAAAGAGAAGGAACCCCCTTCCTTGCCGCCAACAAGACTCGAACCTCCTCCCTAGGAACCTCTTGTTGACGCAAACTTCACAGCACCCTAGGTGGCGTCCCAAGCCACTTTACCACATGGTTTCTTGTGTCCTAAACTCCCCACATTTTTTCTTAAGGCCTCCTCAGCCTAGCTCCCCCTACTAAACTTAAAATCTAATATTTTTCTAAGGCACTCTCCTACATCCTAGGGTTCTCAAAACCCCTAAAACACATCCAACCACATACTAAGCCTTCCATCACATGGATTATGCATTCAACGCCTAACCCCTAAATCCCGGATGTTACAATTATGTTATAGACACATTTTCAGTTATTGTAGTTTACAGGTATTAAGTTTTTTTTTTCTATAAAAATAAAGTTTATTTGGTTTATTTACACTCTGCTTTTAGTAAACTTTGATTTCACTAAAGTTAAGGAGGACCAGTTCGAAATAGGCATGTTTGGATCATATTGCATGTAATTTTCATTCTACACATTCGTACTTGATTTATGTCATTTGGTTGTGTTAATATACATGATCATGGATGGATTTAGTTACGATAAATGTAACGAAAGTCATCTTGGTTCTATGTTAACATAATTAATGGACGTGATTGTTCGGAATACCTTTTGGATATAATAGTAAAGTTTTGAGTTCATAAAGTTAATAGAGTAATTAGTATATATATGTGGTCCAAGTGAGAGATTGTTGGAAAATATGGACATCACATATATAATTAGAGTAATTACATGTCATTATTTACTATCATAAAAGGTTAGCCCAAATAAAAAGTATGGGTCAAATATGTGTAGATACTCTAATAACCAATTTTTAATTGATGATGGGCTGATTAGAAATTAGGGTTAATATGCAAAAGTTATATATTAGGATTATAGTTATCAAATTATACATAGGTAACTTTTCTAATATCTCATTTTTAGAAAAGAGAGAATCACCTTCTTTAGATTACTTGTGTGCTAATTTATAATATCAAAACCGCAAGATCCGTAGATTTTAAGAAATCGATGAATTTAGGTACGCTTCTGTATCTAATTTTGTTCTTAATGATTTGACATGACAGATTTTATTTTACAATTTTAAGTTTATATTAAATTTTATTTTTACAGTTCTAACCATAAAAGCAATTCTGCTAGTCATCTAGCTGCACAAAGACATGCTGTTTAAGCCTTCTTTTCATTAAAAGAAAAAAAAAAGTTCTACTATTTGTTCTCTGTGTATTTATGATTTCATATCACTCTAGCTGTGATTTCTTAATGCTTGGATATCCTATGTGATTTGTAATTGTAGTGAAGATTAACAGATATGAGGATCCATATAGGATTTAGAAGTTGAAGTTTAGGCCACTTGACATTTGGTGGATAAATACAAATATCGTGTTTCTTTGTGTTGATTGTGTTTCTTTTGTTTTCTTTTTACATTATTATTTTCTTTTGTTTTCTTTTTGGTAAATTGAACTATTATTTAGTAAATATTTTTTTTAGTTATTTAACTATGAAAAGTTATAAAATGGTCGTCCAATTATTAATTAATTTCTTTTTTACCACTTAACTATGAGAGGTTACAAAATAATCATCCAACTATTCAATTTTTTCTTTTTTTTTATAACCAGCTGGCTAACAATGGCAGCTTTTATCGTAATAACAATTTTAACCCTCAACATTTATAAATTATGTCAATTTAGTCTTAATTATAAAAAAATTAACTCTCAATATTTATACATTACATAATTTGGTCTTTTTCTTTTTTTCTTTTTGCAGTTTTGCTTTTGTTATGACATTAATGTTACGTTTAGTAAGAGTATTATTTTTTACACATGTTTTAATATATGACTTAACAATAAACTAACTTAATTAGTAATAGTTGGCCACTCTCATGAATTATTTTTAGCAAAAAGAGAAATTGTTTTTGCTTATTTTGAAAGGGTCTTATTTTTTACAAAAGTTGTTACTCATATTTCTAATTTCAAGTTTAAATTTGTATTAATTATTCCTTATTTTATGTCTAATTATTGTAATACATATGTAATAAATAAACTTTTTTTCTCATGTGATTGCACTAGTAACCAATTGAGGCATTTAAAAGAATGAGAAAAGATTGAAATTATTTTCCTTGATTTTTGGGTGTTTCCCTCTTCTTCTTTTTTTTTTTTTTTATATTTTCATCAAATTTACCTAACAAATTTGGTTTTTTATCTTTTTAGGTAAAAATGTCACAAAAAAAAAATGCAACAAAACTACAAAAAAGACCAAATTATACAATGTGTAAATGTATCCCGCCACTATTTGAACTGCCCTTCATGCAAACCGACATTTTTACATTGATACGTATAGAGCTCTCTTGATACCACAAGTCTCCCGTGACAAATGAATAATGAGAGACACCGCCTTGGCAAGATCACCATCCTCTAATCACCCCTAGTTTGCCCTCGTTCCACTCCAAGAAGATAACATCTAGTCCGTGTCCACTTCTCGATCTAATGGCAAATCCTCGACGATTTGAAGTCCACCCGACCCACCACGGCGCTTAACAGAAAGGCTTCTCTTGTAACCCATCCCTCTGTCGTTCAACCTTGCCTCTCGCCTGATTTCCTCCTTGTAATATCTTGAAATAGGGGTTGCGAGTTTGGTAAATAACTCAAGTGTTAGTGGGACTCAGAGTGATTTTGATGTGTTTTTGGGGTTCCTAAAACTCCCGGAATAAAATAGGACACTTTTGAAAATTTTGAAAATTTTGGGCTAAAAGTGAAATTGGGCTGAAGAGGCCTTAATAATAAATTTTGTAAAAATATGGACATGAAAGTCCAGGTAGCATAGTGGCTTCTGTGTGCCGCTTAAGGTTCGGCGCCAAATGTAGTCAGGGGTTCGAGTCTTCTGTGCGGCATAAGTGTTTCGTTTTTGCAAAATAGCACTGCTTTGAAGGAGGGCTTAAAACAAATTATTGGCGCGTTATTAGCATGAATTAAACACTGGCCAAATGGTTAAGGACTTGGCTTGAGAGCTGAGTCTAAGGGGACTCATGTTCGAGTCCTGGAAATCGCGCATAAGGCGCTTTATTTTTATTTCAGCGCTAAAGTGAAGGGAGCCAAGGCAAGGATAGCTTAAAAGAAAATGCGATGCAATTAGTTACATGAAATTCACCGTGGCCGAGTGGTTAAGACGTTGCAGCATGGAGGCCGCCACGAGGACTCGTGTTCGAGTCCCATTAAGGGCACGGATGTTTTTATTTTTTCTAGCGCTAAAATGGAGAAGCCAGCGAAGTAAGGCTTAAAAGAATTTTTGTGCGTATACTGTCACGAAATACACAAAGGAACGAATGGCAGGAAGTATGAGGGCTTTTCTCCAGGTCTCGGGTTCGAGACCTGGGGACAGCGCTAGAGGTTTCCTTTTTGGCCTTTTTCAGGCGTGAAAAAAAAATAACAGCTGCATGGGCATTAAATGCTTGGAGAAAGCACGCATGCAGCCTAAGAGTTTCTGCTATTTGCTTTAGTTTATTTTGGCATCATGGGATATTATTCTTTTTTTTTATTTAGTATTATTTCTTATATATAAGGTGATGGAATATGAAATAATCAATTTTTAAAGGGTATGGGTCTTGGCTTTGGGGGAAAGAAGCATGTGTGGCTTGGGAAATTCAAACGTATGGCCGGCCTTGGTTTTGGGAGCATGAGAATTTAACATTTTATTGTTTTATTATCTTATTAAAGGATGGCTAAGGTAATGGGTTTTATTTTACTATTATATTATGTATAGGAAAGGATGTAGCATGGGATTTATTTTAAACAATGTTTCCTCTCTTTTCTAAGAGAATGGGCGGCTTTGAGAGTGTCAAAGCATGGCCAGTTTTGGTTGCAAAAACTTGGCCAAAATATTGATTTTTCTTTTGGCTACCTTTGCATTTTGTGTTTGGCCGGAAATAGTCTTCCTAGGGGCTTTCTTTTCGGTCTTGGAAGATAGAAAATAGAGACCTAAGACTTGAGTTTGATTTTTTGGTAGGAGCTAGGAAGCTCTCGACTAGCTTATGTGTTTGCATGGGTTCCTTTCACTGATGCTAGCCAAACACGATAGGCACTATTGCCGAATCCTTATTGAAGAAGGTGCCTTCGACTACTTCCTTTTAATCTCTCTAAACAAAAGTTGGTAAGCATCCCTATTAAGTAGTTGGTTTCTTCTCCTTTTCCTTTTGCATGCCGAAATCAAGGCTAGATTTCGATTCTAAAAATAGCCGAACATGCTAAAGACTATATTGATATGTTTCTATTGTGCTAGTGTTAAGGAGCTTTTAAAAGAGCTTACGGGTTTCGGCTATTCAAGGGATTTGGTATCTACAAGAGCAAGCAAACATTTTGAGACTTGGAAAAGATAGGTAAGATGTGTAGTTTCGGCCAAGGGCCATGTTTTTAATATTTTTGTGTTAGCCGAATCTTTGTTTTGAAGGTTTCGAAGAGTGTTAAGATGTGGTAGCCAAAACCTAAATCTGGTTTACTTGTGGCCGAACCTTCTATAACTTTGTTGTTGTGCTCTTTTGTATAGTTGAAGGAAGGAATCTTTAAGGGAGCTCTCGGATTTTGGTACATCAAGGCAAATAGTATTTCGAGATCGAAATAAGCTAGGTAAATGACTTATGGTATTCGGCCTAAAGCCATGTTTTTGGTACAAAGTATGACCGATTTTCGGTTGTGTGTTCTAGGGGCTAAACGATAAAAGAAACGGAAGCTTTTGGGACTTTAGTCGATATTAGATTGATAGATCAGAATCTTGCTAAAGTCAGGTGCGTAGTTATCGCACTGTACTCTTGTTTGTTATTCATGATATGTGTTGTTTTATGTAAACGAATATGTAATGCATGTTAGCCAAAATAAAGGCTAAGAGTAAGGACACCAAGGTAAGTGATCGATAAATCAAGTTAATGGTTAGGATATTAACTTTTTGGTGATAGGCAATTATAAATGATTATCGATGAGTGTAAAATAAAGTGATGACATGTAATGTATATTGTTATGAGTAATATGTGACCATGGTATAAAATATACATATTTGTTTCGTACGAAATGTTGTTATGATACATATACGTACGCATGAGACTTGTGATGTGACTATTGGAGAAAGGTGTACACTATGTGAGTGTTCTAATGCTAGCCTCGTGCTACATTCGTGATTGTGGATTTGTGAACCGATTGATATGTGAGATTTCTATGGGATCGGTGGCTTAGCCACGACCTTAAGAAATAATGTGCAAAAGAAAGATATGTGGATCACTTGTGGATTGGACTTTGTAATTGTATATTGTAATCATATTTATAAAATTGTGTATTCATAATGGCATATTTATAATTGTATGTTATATATGTATGGATTGTGTGGATATGGGCCAAGCCCATATGTGAGGACATGTGTATTAACTATGCACTGAGTCTTGGTGACTCACTCCATTTTTATTAAACCCTTTCAGGTGGCGCGTAAAGCTTGGACCGGGTCGGAGAGGATACAAAGGTGGCCATGAGGAAATGGACTTTTATGAAAAAGGGACGTTTTATTTGATTAATTAAATATTTATATTTTCCGTATTTTGATTAAGTGTGTATTGTAATAAGGCCCACTAAAGTGTTTCAGTTCATTTGTTAAGTATCGTTACTATTATGCCCTATTATGGAAGGATGATTAAAGATTGATTTCAAATGGTTTTATTTTCTCAATAAAGCTTGAAACCGATATGTTTATAACAAACTCCGATTTTTACTTAGAATATTACAAGTCACGAAAATGTTTTATTAAAGGAAACAAATTTTAAACGGTCTATCTCTTAAGTAAGAATATTTTTCGAATGTGTTCCTCAGTGGCATTCCAAATTCGGTCGGATTGAATGGGCCGGGTTTGGGGTGTTACACTCCTCCCCCTCATTGGAACTAATATGCCACTCGTCAACTTCCCCACCCTCTATGGACATCGCCGCTAGAATCACCACCATTACCACTCAACAAATCACCGAACCGAGACTTTACCCTCTTTCTCCCAGACGCTTGGAAAACCGAAAAAACTAACCAGAAACCCAAATTATCGTGCTATAGAAGCAGACATAACCGTACAAAAAAATAAGTCAAAACCGAATTAAGAAAACTTTAATAGAGAAATGCTTCTTACATGGACGAAAATTTCATGAAAGCCTAAAATAAAAACAGAAGTAACAGATTCTTCATTTAAAAACGCATAAGAGAACTATAGGCAAAATCCGGTTAACGGCACCAGTAAAGACACTTATGCTTGCCTCTGCCCTTTTTTCAATGTTTAAAACTTCCGAAAGGGAAGTTACGCGGCCTATGCGGATTGTAACATTGTAAGTGAAAATGAGAGAAAAAAAAAAAGTCAAAGGCAAAATGAAAAAAAAAAATCTAAAAATGTTAATTCTGACGTTAAAAATCTAGGAATGTTGACACCTTTTTGGGACATTCCTTCTTGCCGTGGTGATTATTCCTTTTTGGTGCTCTGATCCTTGTGTGTTTGTTTTACTTGGCTTCCAAGTGCTCAGACAACCATGAAGAACGGAGATGATTGTAAGGATGATACTCCAATTCCAACCACATCCGCTGGAGATGTGACGCTTTTGATAAAAAAAGGTTATTCTTTTTGATTTGTTGTTTTGCTGCTTGTTTATTCTTGCCATGTTTGACTGATTATCCTTATTTTCCCTTAATACCACTGTAAATGTACAAAGACAAGGATGAATGCACTGTTTAATTGAATTTTTCCTCACAGAACCCTATCTGATCCATCCAGGCTGAGAATTCCAACCAAAGAAATGCTTTAGCACTGTTGATGCTGATGAACCATTTACACAGCAATATATTTACGTTGTCATCCACAACCATACGACCTTATCCTTTCACTACATATACCCATATGAATACACAACTGCTGCTTACCAAAAGCTTTCATTACGTCTTTTCCGAAACCCACCTAAAATATGTGGGTTCTCAAACATCATGACTTCCATATCTAGGTTACGGTCACATTGTATATAAAACAACTATCTGACACATACAACACTACTGAAAACGTAAACACTTTGATGTGTATTATGAATTCCAACACATCCCACAAAAGAATGCAGTACCGGATTATATACCAGTCAGACCCGAGCTCAACCACCACATTTAACTAACAGGGAGATCAAAGGGCCAAAGAAAGGAAGTTCAGAACAACACTTATCTATTCAGCCTTTGGTTCTCATAATAGTGATGCTGCCTTTTCCTCCTTCAGTACGAATTTTAGTTTTGCCAACAACAGGCTTCCCAGAAAAAGCAGAAGTGGGGAAAACAGCAGCAAGATCTTCATTGCTTTGTTTTGATTTTGATGGTGGTGGGGTTAGGATTCGCTGGTTTATATCCTTCAGGGTAACATCTCCATGGAAACCACAGGGTTTAATGAAAGCAAACGGGTAGGCAACAGAAGATGCTAGCTTAGGGGCTGCGTGTATGATAGACTTCCTACCTAAATGAGCAACATTCAATCTGACAGTGTTAATCTTACTTAGTGTAATAAAATTTAATTTAAAATGTGATAGAAAAGGCAAAGGCATAACAAACAGAAGGAAAATGAGAATGAATGTGATTACCTTTGAAGACAATATTTTCAGGAGTTTGAATTGCCTGCTTTTGAACAGCATCAACTGCAGACTCAGGTCGGGAATTGCACAACTCTATGAACAGAGAATCAAGTTTTTTCATAAAGTTAAGATAAATGACAACGAAAGATATACTTATTCAGAAGAAAAGGATTTGTGTACCTGAAATACCAATTTGAACATCAGATGTGCCCATAAGATTCCTGAAGCTCACATTATAAAGCAATCAGAATAGATTGATACCATGATCAAACAAAAAACGCTGCAAGTCAATAGAAGCATACAACTCATCAGAGCTAAGAAGCATCTCTGCATCGTTAAAATATTCAGCAAGCCACTCTTCACATGACTGATCTAGACCCTCGTAACTTGAAGATGATGCATCCTCTGCAATATTTTGTTATGATTAAAAACTCAAGTACACATTTGATTCAATTTGATTATTATTGTATGAAAATGGACTTGCAAGGGAAACCTGAAAATCCAGCAGTCCACTGAGCTGAACCAGGTAAAACCTCTTCAATCGAATCATCCCTCTCCTAAGCATGGCAAGAAGAAAAAAAAGAGAGCAAGAACCTGGTATAAGCATAGTACACTTAAACCAATACTTGAAACTTTTAATTGCATAACATTAAAAAGAAACCAGATATAGATGCAATATGTAAGCTTTTAAAAGGCCACCAAAATAGGTAGAACTCCAGTACTCGTTATGGATGATGAATGAATTATAAATAATGATCAAATTTGAAAGGGAAAAAAACCAAGCTCTAGCCATTAGATACGGTATACAAGGTTGTCTAATCCAAACAAGTTATAGATAAGATGGATGCACAAATAACATAGATGAAGGAATTTTCCTTCTCAATAATACAGTCCAAGTCCATTTTCAAAACCTAGTTTAGAGATAGGAGGTCAAAACATATGATATAATGAGATGCTTTTGTTCATTTCTCAGCAACAAACATGTTATCTAGCACTCACCCTTGGTTTTAGGAGTGCAGATGGCATCTCATTGCAGATGAGGGAAGAATCCACTACATGAGTGTCAAACTGAAGCATTCTTCGCCTTTTAACTTGTGAAGAAGTCTCCCTTTTCTGTTCCAGTTCCTTGGTTATATTATCTGAAATTGATGGCCATATTACTTTAAAGGAAAGAGAAGATCAACTATTATAAAGACAAGAAAGCTTCAAGGAACATAATTTACCGTTATATGTAACATAATACGGCAGTTTCCCACAATCTTTAACAGGGGTTGTTTCATCAAACATGTAGGAAAGGTCTTCCTCATTCAAGGTCACTTGAGTCCATGCACCTAGGGAGGGATCTGCTCCGATGTTATTCAGACATCAGTAATCATTTTTATTTTTTTTAAAAAAATCTCTTTATCACTTGGCTACTTCAAACATATTGACTTGAAATAACTCATCATCGGTGTTAATAACTTACCCAAATTGTAGTTCTTTTGAACACTACGATTCTCCCCATGCCGATTCCAAGGGTCCCTGACACCAATCAAACAATGAACATAGAAAATAAAGTATTCAGGCCAAAGAACGGGCCAATGCAGATGGACCTCGCAACCAATGCTTTACTGAAAAAGGAACCCGTGGTAAAGTATACCACGTTAAGCAAGACCATAAACAGGGTTTCAACAAATAAGAATCAAATTACCAGCACAGACCATAAAAGAAGGGAAAAACAAGGAAAGGGAATCATGGTTAGTCTACATGTCTTTCAGTACTAATGTTTATGGTAATAGAAAAGAACTAAAACACAGCGAGACACAATTTTATTCAGAGCCCACACTTTCATTACAGTAAAAAGTACAACCCCCGACATATCCCCACTTCAAAAGTTAAAGGAAATAACAAAAAAAAAAACCCATAAAATCCAGCAGAAACCCTTCTGAGAAATAAATTGTCATAAAAAAAAAAGCAATAAAAACCCAGAAATAACCATCAGAAAGCAAGCATTTTAAAATCAAAAGACAGAAAAAAGGGAATTTACTGATCACTGTTGTAATTCATTTCTTCTGGTTCCCTTCAAAACTGAGTCAAATCCACCACTCTGTTTATCTTAATTTCCCGGTCTTTACTACTTCAACAACACAATCAAAAGTAGCCGTTACACAGAAATCACTGCCACCAACACCAATGCGTTTACATATTTATAAAGCACTGGAAGCAGCAGCAACTTCACTGGCATTGCCCTTTCGGCCTTTTATCTCTGCTTCAAACCAAAAACAAAGTGTTTTTAATGGTTAATATACCATTTGGTACCTGAGGTTTTCTTTAATGTTCAATTTATCACCTGAATTTTTTTAATTTGATACTTCAATTTTTTATGTTTATTTGGCTTTCATATTTAATTTAGTACTATCCTATGTTTTTTATTATAACAAACATTTTCAATGTTGATTAGACCATATGATGTGATTTGGTATAGAAACTAAATTGAACATGAAAATTAAATTCAAATGTTAAATTGAGAAAAAATTGAATATTAGAATCAAAACTTAAGTGCGAAATAATTATTAAAAACAAATTTTGTTATATATGGCTGACACCCTAATTTTGTTAATTTTAATGTTGAATTTTTAATTTTGAAGTTTCTATATTGATTCAATAAATAATATGTTAGACTCAAATTTTGTAATTAGTAATGTACTATATGTAAGTTGTAAATTTAATTTATATTCCCTAATTTATTTTTTAAATTTTTATACTTGTTAAATTTTAAACTATTAGTTATTACACATGTGATATATTTGCAACATAAAATTTTAAAAATTGTAAAATTTAATTTAATAATTTGACAGGAATCGTTTAATTCAAAAATAAAAATTATAAAAGTTAAAAATATTAAATTCAAGTATAGAAATTTATAAATAATATACCACTAATAATAAATTTTGATGATTTTAATCAACTTTATAAGGATTTGTCTAAGCCAATTTAGGTTGAGTTTGGATGGGCGTTGCGTTTACTGTTAATGTAAAATCAGCGGTGGCAGTGAGATTAGATACTGTAGCGTGAGATAAAAAATAAACTGAACGCACCGCACCGCACCTCATTGCCCATCTAAACACACCCTCAATCACCTTTTCACCATAAATTTGAGTTATCGTTAAGCTAGAATTCTTACCAAAATGGGAATTTAAGAAACGTCATGAATTGTCGATTGAGTCTTAACTCGATTTGTATGGACATTGTTGTCAAAAACAGGAGGACGTGGGTTCGAGTGCGCTGAAGCACATTATCATCCTATTTAGGAGTTGGGGAGGGGCTATGAATAGTTCTAAGTATTGTATCAAAAAGAGCATATATAATCAGAACTTATAATGAAATTATTCCGCCCCCAAAAAAAGACGTGAATTCCCCCCTTTTCCTAGTGAGTGGGTGTGAATCACACGCTTAAGTTTTATTATTAGTCCATGTATTTTATAAAAATGTGTATTTAGTTTTTGTATTTTTTATTTAGTCATTTTTAGTATTTGTACTTTTCAAATATTAAAATTCCAATCCTCATCAAACAATAATTTTTAACTAAATTATCATATTGTAATGCCATATCAACTTGTGATTTTCACATATTACTCGCTAAAGATCTAGTTAATGGATTAACAATTGTCATTTGCATCAACACTGAAATTTCAAAATTCGAAAAGTATAAGGACTTATAGTGATTCAATTAGGGAATATAAACTAAATATATAATTATACGCATAGTATAGGATTAGTAATTGAATTTAACTAAACAAACAACTACTACTATTTGGGTCAGAGCTAAAATTTCAAAATTTGGAAAGAATAGGGATTAAAATTGACCTATTCAAAAAATACAATGATTAAAATTGATCAAATTAAAGTATAAAGAGTAAATTGTTAATTTTCACAAAGTATAAGGGCTAATGCAAAATTTAACCGAATCACACTATTGGTTGGGAGAGTGGGTTAGCTATCCAACTGGTGAAGAAATAGTTATATATGCTTAAAATTACGTTTAATTATTAATGTAATCAATTTATTATATTGCAGTCACTAAATTGTTAATGGTTGTGACCAGAAATTGACGTAGCAGATGAAAATTTTAGTTAAAATTATGCTATTAATGACTATACTTTTAAAAACTTATGCTCAATTAGGTCACGTAAGAGAGTATGAGTCCAACAATATTCACTTACCAAAATCATGGTGATTACCATTTATTAAGCATTCCCTTCTGTCATGATACATTTATTAGAGTTAACTGTAGACATCCAATTTTGTGCATGAAAAATTAAGCCTAGTTCTACTAAACCCATTTTTGGGGTTGATGAGTTCACCTATTAGTTGGGCCAACTTGAATTTTTAATTACGGTGGTTTGTTTGGGTCAACGTTAGAATATATAACTCTATTATCATGTGTAATTTGTTTATTTTTTCTTTTTGGGCCATCTAGGCTCTTATCTATATTTGGGTTTAAAAGGGCCACTATCTTCAATTTTATTTATTTTATTTTATATACATTCGTGATTATATATATTTACAAAAATTGAAACATCAATTCCCATTTAATGTTTGCCATAACAACCCCTGTAGACTAGGTTTAAAAGGCCCACTACCTCTGCAATCCTATACAGCCTTGCCTTATGTTCACTTGCCAGTCATTTTCGTCACCAGCTTGGCACCATTATACGCAAGTCCCATACCTGGTTATCATTACCTCTGCCTTGTCATAAACAGCACGGGAACAAAAAAAAAAAAAAAGGAGTTAGCAATCTTGGCAAAGAGAAAAATACAAAAATGGAGAGAGCTCTCGGTTGAATCTCACTACCCAACAACAATCATCCTTTATCATTAAGTCTCGTTGGAATGAACTAGAGGTTTGTGGGAACGAAAAGGGAGAAAAATTTAACCGAAAATGGAGCACAATTATGAGATTCTACTAATTGCAGTACAATATCAGCAAATTGTAGTACAATAGCAGAATATATCAGCAACTAACTTTGAAGAAGGAGGTGAGAAACTAGAATTTGTTTGACAAATTTGGTATTTGCATGAGTACCCTATTATTGCATGGTTTCTTATACTGCTCAGATTCGATTAGGTTTGCTGACGTGTATTAGATGACAAAGTCTGCAAGTCTGGGTGGTTGTTTACACTGGCGTGAGCTCCTCTTGGGACCATGTGATTTTCATGTGGCTCGCTGGGCTTGGTGCCATTACGGGCAGTGGGTTGGGTCACAACATTACCCCCGGTTCAAAAGGCAACTTGTCCGCAAGGTTGCAATCGGGAAAAGTCTTCAAGAGATGCGTTTTATCTTCCCAAGTTACTGCTTCTGGTGGAAAGCCATCAACTGGGTAACAATTGGTCGATTTGGTGACCGGAACGTTCTATGACACAGTGAGCTAAAACTTTGATTGGCTGCAAGATGAGTTTGTTGGCCGAGTCAACTAGATGTAAGGGAGTGACTTGTTGTTCTGGAACACTAGTGCATTTGCGAAAAAGGGAGATATGGAAAACGGGGTGGATCTTAGCAGTGTTAGGTAAATCTAATTTGTATGCAACTTCATCGATATGATTAATGACTTTGAAGGGACTGATTGGCGATCGAGTTTGTGGTGGCGACGAAGACGGATGAAATTCTGTCGGAATGGTTGGAGCTTGACATAAACCCAGTCACCAATCTGAAATTGCAGATTATAGCAGTGTTTATCAGTTTGAACCTTCATGCAGTGTTGGGCTTTCAACAGGTTATGTTCGAGCTGGGCAAGGAAAGCATCTCTATCGAGCATAAACTGGTTGACGATGGAAGAATTGGCAGAACCTGGAATGTATCGAGGGAGAGTAGGTGGAGGGCGATTGTATAAAGCTTGAAATGGCATCATACGAGCTGACGTGTGGTAGGTCGTGTTGTACCAATATTTAGCCCAGGATAGCATGGGCACCCAGGTGGCAGAAGTATCGACTACGAAACAATAGAGATACATTTCTAAGCACTTGTTAAGTGCTTCCATTTGGCCGTTTGTCTGAGGGTGGTAATGGGTGCTGATGGCTAATTTGGTTTCTTGGAGGCGATGTAATTCTTGCCAGAAAATATGCATGAAGCGTGGATCACAATCAGTGACAGTGGAGCAGGGAATACCATGGAGACGGATAATGTTTGAGACAAATGCAGTGGCCACCGTTTCACGGGAAAAATGATAGGGAAGAGCCACAAAATGACCATATTTAGAAAGACGGTCAATGACTACCATAATGACTGATTTTCCCTTCGAAAGTGGAAAACTAATGATAAAATCCATAGAAATGTCTTCAAAAACCAATTCAGGGATTGGCAATGGTTGAAGCAAACCAACAGGTGGAAGAAATGAATCTTTCTTTTGTTGACATGTTTGACAATCCTTGACAAACTGTTGGACATCCTATTGCATACCTTTCTAGAAAAAATTGGAAGACAAACGGTGAAAAGCCCGTGTGACATCGACATGGCCACCAATCGGAGATGAGTGAAATTCTCGAAGCAATTGGGGGTGGATGGGAGAATTTGCCAAAAGTACCAAACGACAGTGAAATAGAAGAAGGCCATCTTTTTAATTGTATCTTGGTAAGGTATCAAGATTGGATTGAAGATGTTGTTGTAGTTGTTGGAGTTCTGGGTGGGAATGATCTGCGTCTTGAATAATGGTGACAACTGAGAAATTGGAGTAGGAGATAGCAAGGAGGGCTGCAGTGGTGACTCGAGATAGGGCGTCAGTGGCTTGGTTCTATTTGCCAGGGCAGTAGATAATCTCAAAGTCATATCCAACGAGTTTACTCAACCATTTTTACTGCTCCGGTGTTTGGATGGTTTGCTCAATAAAACTCTTAAGTGACTGTTGGTCGGTTATAATGGTAAAATACCGGCCAAAAAAGTATTGACGCCATTTGGACACGGCCTGGGTAATGGAAAACATTTCATAGTGATAAGCGGAGGTGGATTGCAGTCGGGAACTTAATTTCTGGCTGAAATAGGCGATTAGGTGACGATATTGGGAGAGAATGGCGTCGATTCCAATTCCAGAGGCATCAGTTTCAATGACAAATGGCTTAGCAAAATCTAGTAGTTGGAGGACCGGTGTTGAACCCAATAATTGTTGCAATTGATAAAAGGTCGTAGTGATGGATGGAGACCAAGTGAAACTTTCTTTTTTAAATAGATCAGTTAAAGGACCGACCACTGTAATATAATGGTGGACAAATCGACGGTAGTAACCTGCAATACCCAAAAAACGACAGACGTCATAGACTGATTTAGGAACGGGTCAGGAAAGGATGGCTTGGATCTTATCTAGATCAACGGAAACTCCTTGGGTCGAAATGATATGGCCCAAATAACTTAAGTCTTGCCAAACAAACATTTGGACAGCTTAGCAACTAATTGATAGGCTCGGAGTAATTGGTGTACTTGGGTAATGTGTGAAAGATGGGTCGTCCAAGTGCTGCTGGAGATCAAAATTGTTGAAGTATGGCCTCCTATGCAGCCCATGCAACGCCGTCGTATAGCGACGCATGGACTTTGCTATCTTTGAAAGCATTATTTCATGTGCAATAGGTGCTTAAATTGTTGTTTTGTAATCCCATGATAATGTAACTTAGTTTAGTTCAGTTTCAACTAAGTTAGGCTGATATTTTATGTAGTAATGATGGTGATTAAGCTGATTAATCAGCTTTGTTTAAGAGTACAAGCAATGTATTACAAGTTTCTATGTTATTAGTGGGATTAGGTGAACATTAAGTGATGACTAGCTTGATTAATTTTTGTCATTAGCTGTAACTTGTATTAGCTATAAGTCAATAATATTTTGTAATGAAAAACTTGGATCTTCAATGCCATTGGCTCCATCTTTTCTTCCTATTCTTTTCTCCTTAGCAGCTTTCAGCCTGATCTTCTTTTCTTCTACTGCAAGCCTCGAGCCTTGCTGCTCAAGCTTCAGTCTCAGCTACTGTTTGTTGTCCAAAGCTCCAACAATTGGTATCTAGAGCTACATTCTTAGTGGACCTGTTATATTTCAACTTTGAAAACAAATGGCTGCCAATTTTTCACCAGCTGCACCACCAGTTTTCAATGGTGAAGGCTTTCACATTTGGCAAGTAAAAATGAAGACTTACCTGCAAGCTTTCGACCTGTGGGAGGTAATCAACACCGATGCTGAGCCAGTCCCTCTTAGAGCCAATCCAACAGTGGCTTAGATGAGACAGCACGCTGAAGAAATGACCAAGAGGCACAAGGCTATGTCATGTATCCAAAATTGTGTATCAGATGTCATCTTCACTAGGATCATGGCCTGTGAAACACCAAAGCAGGCCTGGGACAAGCTCAAGGAGGAGTTCCAAGGCTCTGAAAGAACCAAGCAGCAGCAGCTCTTGAACCTGAGAAGAGACTTTGAGAATTTAAAAATGAAAGAAGAAGAAACTGTTAAACAGTATTCAGACAGAATAATAGCTGTAGTTAACAGCATAAGGTTGCTAGGAGAAGAGTTTAGTGAGGGCAGAATCGTGAAGAAAGTGCTCTCAACATTGCCTGTGAGATATGAGGCAAAGATCTCATCCCTTGAGGATTTGAGAGACCTTGCTACTATCTCCCTAGCTGAGCTAATCAATGCATTATATGCTCAGGAACAAAGGAGAGCTAGTAGACAAGAAACACACCAAGAAGGTGCCTTCCAAGCCAGAACAAAACCATCCTCGAGCGATACTGCCTACAAAGGCAAAAGGATCTGGAAGAACAGGCCCAAGCCTGATGTTGCAAGGGATGGAGATCAATTTTGCAAGTTTTGCAAGAGACCAAGTCACCCTGAGAATAAATGCTGGTTTAGGCCAGATGTAGTATGCCAGCACTGTAAGAAGAAAGGCCATGTTGAAAAGGTTTGCAAAAGTAAAGGCAAACCAAGACAGGCACAATATCAACAGCCAATGGCTGAGGCTCGACTAGCTGAAGAAGGGAGTGAACATGAGGAGCAAGTATTTGCAGTCTCATGTTTAGTTGCAAAGGAAGAAATCAACAAAGGGTGGCTCCTGGATAGTGGCTGCACCAATCACATGACAGCAGATGCTAGCATTTTCAAATCCATTGATAGAAGCTTCAAAGCCAAAGTTAAAGTTGGGAATGGTCAATTCATTAAGGTAGAAGGCAAGGGTGATGTATTAATACACACACTTACTGGTAACAAACTACTTTTAAATGTCTTGTTGGTGCCTCAGATTGATAGAAATCTTCTAAGCATAGCTCAGTTGCTAGACAAGGGCTATACTGTTGTGTTTGAGGGCAATGACTGCAAGATTAGTGATCCATAAGGATCCAAGCTCTTGTCAATCAAAATGGTTGATAAAAGCTTTGCTGTTGAATGGACAAACAACTCAAGCTCAGTCTATACAGCTTCGATCAATGACTCCAAACATTGGCATCAAAGATTTGGGCATGTCAACTTTAAATCCATGTCCAAAATGGCCAATGAAGGTTTGGTCAAACACTTCACTAACACTGTGATCAATGAAAAAGTTTATGAAATGTGCCAGCTAAGAAAGCAGGCCAGGCATCCATTTCCTTTGGATCAAGCTTGGAGAGCATCTGACAAGCTCCAACTCGTGCACACCGATGTGTGTGGTCCTATGAAGACTGAGTCACTCAGTGGGAACAGGTATTTTATCTTGTTCATTGATGATTATTCAAGATACTGTTGGATTTATTTCCTAAAACAAAAGTCAGAAGTGTCTCATGTGTTCATGAAGTTTAAAGCACAGGCTGAGACAGAAGTAGGTTGCAAGCTTAAAATAGTTAGATCAGACAATGGAGCTGAATACACCTCAGTTCAGTTTCAAGCCATTTGCACTGATGCAGGCATCCAACATCAGTTGACAAATATTTATACTCCTCAACAGAATGGGGTCAGTGAGAGGAAGAATAGGAGCTTGTTCGATATGGCCAGATGTCTCATGTTTGAGAAGAAAGTACCAAAGACTTTGTGGGCAGAAGTTGTCAACACTGCAGCTTATTTACAAAACAGGCTCCTCACCAAAGCCTTGGCCCATAAAACTCCATTCGAAGCATGGTTCGGGTTCAAGCCATCACTGGCTCACTTTAGGACTTTTGGTTGTCTATGCTATGCACAGGTTCCAGCTGTTAGAAGAAACAAACTTGATGAGAGATCCCAAGCAGGCATTCTGGTGTGCTACAGCTTGACTAAAAAGGGGTATAGGGTCCTTGATCCCTCAACAAACAAGGTCTTAGTGAGCAGAGATGTTATCTTTAATGAGAAGGCATGCTGGGACTGGGAAAAGAATGTGCCAGTTGTTACTCTTGAAGAAATCACAACAGGCTAGATTGAAGCTGATCGAGAAGGTGCTAAATTGGATTATGATGATGTGCCAGTCAGGGGAACAAGGTCTCTAGCTGAAGTCTATGAAAGGGCTCAAGTGGCCGTTATTGATCCAACCTGCTTTGAAGAAGCTCACGCACACTAAGGTTGGCAGCAAGCTATGGCTGATAAAATGCACATAATCGAAAAGAATGAAACCTGGGAGCTGGTTGAAAGGCCTTCAAATAGAAAGGTTATAGGAGTCAAGTGGGTTTATCAAGCTAAACTAAATGCAGAAAGAAGCCTGAGTAAGCTAAAAGCTAGGCTGGTTGTAAAAGGATTCATCCAAAAATATGGGGTAGATTATATGGAGACATTTACTCCAGTGGCCAGGCTCGATACAATAAGGCTGCTAGTTGCCTTAGCAGCTCAGATGAATTGGAAAATTCACTAACTCGATGTGAAATCAGCCTTCTATAATGGCTTACTCGAACAAGAGATCTATGTTGACCAGCCACAAGAGTTTAAGGTGCATGGTAAAGAAGATATGGTGTACAAGCTGAACAAAGCCTTATATGGCTTGAAGCAAGCCCCAAGAGCATGGTACAGCAGAATCAATAGCTACTTGATCAACTTGGGGTTCAATAGAAGCATGAGTGAGCCTACACTATATGTTCAGAGGAAAGGACTTCAAACACAGCTTATTGTCTCATTGTGATAGAATATCACTTACCTTAGTCAATAGAGTTAGTCAAAGAATTGCTTTCAGTCGGTTAGGCTATTATGAGGTTGTTAAAAGAGCAGTTGGTTCAACTCTCTATAAAAAGTCGATGTACGAATGAATGAGGCAAGGTTTTCTCATAAGATACAAAACAGAGAAATAGAAACGAAATCTCAGATTCTTTTCTTTTAGAATTCTCTCGTTTATACTTTCTAGCATGGTATCAGTCGCCATTTGATCCTAAGACCTATGGCTTTACACTCTCCAGAATCCGGCTCTGTTGATGGTGGTGGTGCTTGTTCACCGGCGAGAAGGTCATCACTTCATTTTCTCGTCATGACGTGGTCAAGCTCGACGAAGGGGCATTCCTGCAGTGGCAACAACAGGTACGGTTAGTTCTTGGTGGTTATGATATATTAAAATTCATAGATGGTACCTTACCTCCACCGGTACGGTTTATTCAATCGGCGGATGGTTCTCTTGTTTCAAATTTGGCCGCAATTGTATTTTCTCGTCAAGATCTTCTTCTTGCATCGTGGTTGTTGTCCATGATCCATAGTTCTTTTCTATCATCTTTTGCAGATGCTCGATCATCAACGGACGTTTGGATCACCGCGACTAGTTTGTTTGCTGCGACTACCGGTGCCAAACAATCAAAGCTCTGACATGAGCTTCACTCTCTGAAGAAGGGTGCCCTGTCCGTCAAAGCCTATGTTGATCGGATCAAACACCTCTGTGATCTACTTACAGCTTTCGGAGCACATGTATGGGAGACGGAGAAGACGTAGGCCATGCTTGCGGGGCTATCACCTGAATTTGACGCCGTGATCTCTATGGCATCTTTGTCATCGGAGCAAATATCGTTTAAAAGGTTGGTTGAAACCTTGCCGACTGTGAACAATGTCAATTGCAGGCTGTTCAGGAGCTTCTTATGCAGGCCAATCTTGTTGCAACACTGCCGTCACAAGATCAAGAAGGATCAGTCCGCGGTGGCAATGGTGGTCGTCCTCCATCCGGCGGCCGTGAGAGAGGATTTAGGCCGCGAATCCAATGCTAAATCTGTAGTCGGTTCAGCCATATCGCACAAAGATGTTTTTACCGGTTCAATCGTGAGTTTGATGGGCCGAGATCTAATCCGTCGCCCGTTGACATGGCTCGGTCGTCGCCGGTGTTGAGGCCTTCTTATGAACCAGCGTTTGGTGTGCCCTCTGAAGGAAATGGTGAAGGCACTGAATGGTCTTCTCAAAGGCTGCGGTATACACAATTTAATAGTCAAAATTGGGGTTCACTTGGTCAAAATCACGAAGCATTGTGGCCTCCAGCTGTAACCAACATTCGGCCTCATTATGTCTCTGGACAAAATTTGGAAGCTGGGTCCACCAATCCATTTTTGAGTGGATATGTACCTTATGCGCCTGGGTTGAATGTGAATGGACCTGCGCATTATTCAAAAAGGCCAAAGTTTGCACATTATTCGAGTGCGCCTAGGCCGAATGTTGCATTACAGCCTAATGGTGTTGGAGTTGATAATGGGCTTGGAAATTTTGACACCGTAGGCCCAACCGCTTACATTCATTATGGGCCTGAGCCCGTCTCCCCTGTTCCTTGGCGGACTAAGCCGCGAGCCCGCGTTTACTCCGGTTCTGATTCATGTATCAGGCTCCCTCGTGCTGATGATTTATCTGGTTACTCTGATTCGTCAGCCTCGCATGTTAATACATCTCAGTATGATTCGAATAATCGTGGCAATGATTCGTATATACCCATGCCAGTGGGTTCAGCATCGTGGTACCCTGATTCAGGCGCAAGTAATCACGTTTGTCGCGATGAGTCGGCACTACAGCATACTACTCCATATCTAGGTAAGTTCTCTCTTTTGATGGGTGACGGGACACCTGCCCCGATCTCTTCCATTGGTCATGGCGTTTTACCTACACGTTTAAAATTACTTCGTTTGTCAGATGTTTTATGTGTGCCACGAATTCGGAAAAATTTGTTATCTGTCTCACAGTTTGCTAACGATAACCGTGTGTTCTTTGAATTTCACCCCACGTATTGTGTTATTAAGGACCTAATAACCCGGGAAACACTGCTGAAGGGCCACATACATGATGGGCTGTACCAGTTCTCTCTACCGATTCTGTCCACTCAGACTGCTGAAGCTCTGATTATTCCTTCTACTTTACACCAAAATAAAACTGATGATTGTAATGTGTTGAAGTTGTGGCATAACAGGCTTGGCCATCCTTCTATTACTATTGTCAAAAGTGTTTTAAATAAGTGTAATGTTGTCGTTCAATCTGATACATGTATTGATAGTATATGTTCTGCCTGTCAAAGAGGGAAGGCTCATAAACTTCCATTTCCTACGTCTACTACTGAATACACAAGCCCGTTTGATTTAGTTGTCTCTGATCTTTGGGGTCTGACTTTTGTTTCTTGCAGGAATAATTGGTACTATATTTCATTTGTTGATATGTGTACTCGGTTTACGTGGGTTTTTCTTCTCTGGCAGAAATCTCAGGCTGTGCAGTGCTTTGTTCAGTTTCAACAATTAGTCAAAACTCAATTTGGGAAGAACATCAAACAGTTTTAAAGTGATTAGGGTGGCGAATATAGAGCGTTTACACCTCTTTTGACCTCTCAAGGGATTATTCATCGCTTGACGTGTCTTCATACGTCTGAGCAGAATGATATTGCGAAACAAAAACATCGTCATATTGTTGACATGGGCAACACGATGTTGGCTCAAGCAAGTCTACCCATGCGGTTTTGGGGCTATGCCTTTTGTTGTGCAGTACATCTCATAAATCTTCTCCCTACTCTTGTTCTGAAAGGACAATCTCTGTTTAAAGCTCTTCATAGGAACGATCCGACTTATGATCATCTGCGTGTGTTTGGCTGTTGTTGCTATCCCTATCTACGACCGTTTTTAACCCACAAGCTGGATTTTCGGTCTCAACCTTCCACTTTCTTAGGATACAGTTCTTAACAAAAGGGGTATTTCTGTCTATTACCGACAGGCAGGATCATTGTTTCGCGTCATGTGGTGTTTGATGAGAATAAGTTTCTTTCAACACCGGAGCCATCATTGCCGATTGCAAATCAGCTTGTTTCAACATTCATTCCTGTGGTGCGAGCTGGTGTGTCCGGTTCTGCAGAACCCCCGGTTGCCGGTTCTTCTCCTGTATGCTCTCAAGGTGCTTGTTCATTATCGCCTTCTCCTGTCCCTGCTCAACCTGAGGTTGGATCTGATCGAGATTCTCATAGCTCCTCTCAGCCTGGCTCTCAGCCTGATCTTCTATATGACGGAGGCCTTAGTTCCTTTTCTGACACTCAGACACCGCCTTTACTTAAGGACAATATCCACCCAATGGTGACTAGGTCGAAGGCTGGAATTTTCAAACTGAAAGCCTTATTCTGAAAGCCTTATTTGTCGAGGCTATTGAACCTTCTACAATAGAAGAAGCCTTGACTTCCTCTGAATGGTGGGCTGCAATTCAGCCAGAATATGATGCGCTTATTCAAAATTCTACTTGGGAGCTTGTTCAGCGACCGTAAAATCGCAAGGTTATCCGGTGTAAGTGGCTATTCAAGATCAAGAGAAATCCAGATGGTACTGTGGCTCGTCGGAAAGCTCGTCTAGTAGCAAAAGGTTGCTCTCAGGTTTCTGGGTGTGACTTCAAAGAAACATTTAGTCCTATAGTAAAACCTGCTACTGTGCATGTTGTTTTGACCATTGCTGTCTCGAGAGGGTGGCAGTTGAGGCAAGTCGACATCAACAACGCCTTTTTAAATGGTGAGCTTGACACTGAGGTTTTTATGCATCAGCCTCCAGGATATGAGCAGTGTGGCTCTGATGGACAACCTCTTGTGTGTCATCTGAAGAAAGCCTTGTACGGTCTTAGACAGGCTCCTTGCACTTGGTTTGAGAAGCTCAGAAAGTTCCTCATATCGTTGGGATTTACAGTTTCCAAGTCTGATTCGTTGTTGTTTGTACGAATAATAGATGACTCAACTCTCTATGTTCTTGTTTATGTAGATGACATTATAGTCACTGGCAACTTGTCCACGTCTATAGACTGGTTTGTTCGGTTGCTGAATCGTGAGTTTTCGCTTAAGGATTTGGGTAATCTTCATTACTTTCTTGGGCTCGAGGTCACTCGTGCGAAAGGCTGTCTCCGTTTATGCCAACAGAAGTATATTCGTGAAATTCTTGGACGGTGCTCGATGCTCAATGCAAAGGGAGTTCATACTCCGATGGTCAGTTCATCAACCATGTCTAAGTCTGATGGTGAACCTATGGAAGATCCAACTGAGTACAGGAGCCTTGCTGGTGCTCTCCAGTACATTGTTTTGACTAGGCCGGACATTGCGTATGCTATAAATAGAATCTGTCAGTTCATGCATCGTCCTACAACGACTCATATGGTGGCTCTAAAGCGAATATTGCAGTATTTGTCTGGCACCCTGGATTTTGGCTTAGTTTTCCGTTCCTCTAATCATTTGTCTTTGGTTAGTTATGCTGATGCGAACTGGGGACTTGACTTTGATGACCGACGCTCGACCTCGGGTTACTGTGTCTACTTCGGACAGACCCCAGTCTTATAGGGGTCTAAGAAGCAGCAAGTAGTTTCTCGGTCCACAGCTGAAGCTGAATATAAGAGTCTTGCTGTGGCAACGAGTGAAATGACGTGGTTGCTTTCGTTACTTTAAGAATTGTGAGTTGTGTCTGATGATACACCTGCTCTCTGGTGTGATAGTTCAAGTACGGTAGCAGATGCGGCAAACCATGTCTTACACTCCAAGTTCAAACATGTCGAACTAGATTTGTTTTTTGTCCGTGAAAAGGTTGTTGATGGGTCTCTTCTGGTAGGAGAAGTTCCTGTGTGTGATCAGGTCGCTGATATCTTTACGAAACCTTTGTTCGTGACAATTTTTACTCGGTTTCAAAACCTTTTGTATGTCTCACAAGAAGTGAAGCTGGGTGCATGATAGAATATCACTTACCTTAGTCAATAGAGTTAGTCAAAGAATTGTTTTCAGTCGGTTAGGCTATTATGAGGTTGTTAAAAGAGCAGTTGGTTCAACTCTCTATAAAAAGTCGATGTACGAATGAATGAGGCAAGGTTTTCTCATAAGATACAAAACAGAGAAATAGAAACGAAATCTCAGATTCTTTTCTTTTAGAATTCTCTCGTTTATTTCTAGCACATTGTATATAGATGACCTACTGGTGATAGGAGGAGATGAAGCTACACTTGTTGATTTCAAGACAAAGATGAAGCAGATGTTTGAAATGTCTGACTTGGGGTTGATGACCTACTTTCTAGGCATGGAAGTCTCACAAACTCAGAAAGGAATATGCCTGAGCCAGAAAGCCTTTGCTGCTAAGATTTTAGGTACGTTTTCAATGGAAAACTGCAAAGCTATAAGCACTCCAGTGGCTATTAGTGAAAAGTTATCGAGCCAAGGTGATTTCAAGGAGGTATGTGAATCTTCTTACAGGAGTCTAGTAGGTTGCTTGTTGTACTTAACAGCCACTAGACCAGATATAATGTATGCTGTGAGTTTACTCTCTCGATTCATGCATTGCTGTAAAGAAAGTCATCATAGAGCTGCTAAAAGAGTCCTCAGATACATCAAAGGGAGCCTGAACTATGGCATGCTGTTTGAAAGAGCTGAGCATTTGGAATTGGTTGGCTATACTGACAGTGACTGGGGTGGTTCATGTGATGATATGAAAAGTACTTCAGGTTATGCCTTTACTCTTGGTTCGGGCATGTTTTGTTGGAGTTCAAGGGAGCAAAGCTTGGTAGCATAATCAACTGCAGAAGCAGAGTATGTTGCTGCTGCTGCAGCAGTTAATCAAGCTAAATGGCTTAGAAAGATCATGACTAATCTAAATCTAAATCAAAAGAATGCTACAAAGATTTACTGTGATAACATATCAACAGTTGCTATAGCCAAAAATCCTGTCTTCCATGGAAGAACTAAGCACTTTAGTATTAAGCTCCATGTTGTTCGAGAAATGGTGCAGGCAAAAGAAATTGAGTTGATTCATTGCAACTCAGAAGATCAAGCTACTGATATTTTAACAAAACCTCTTAGCAAGGCAAGATTTTGCAAATTGAGAGATCAAATAGGAGTTTGCTGCATAGAGTCCAAGGAGGAGTGTTGAAGTATGGCCTCCCATGCAGCCCATGCAACGTCCAGAAGCAGCACGTACAGACTTGCTATGCTGGAAGCATTATTTCATGTGCAATAGGTGCTTAACTTGTTGTTTTGTAATCCCATGATAATGTAACTTAGTTTAGTTCAGTTTCAACTAAGTTAGGCTGATATTTTATGTAGTAATGATGGTGATTGAGCTGATTAATAAGCTTTGTTTAAGAGTACAAGCAATGTATTACAAGTTTCTATGTTATTAGTGGGATTAGGTAAAGATTAGGTGATGACTAGCTTGATTAGTTTTTGTCATTAGCTGTAACTTGTATTAGCTATAAGTCAATGATGTTTTGTAATGAAAAACTTGGATCTTCAATGCCATTAGCTCCATCTTTTCTTCCTATTCTTTTCTCCTTAGCAGCTTCCAACCTGATCTTCTTTTCTTCTACTGCAAGCCTCGAGCCTTACTGCTCAAGCTTCAGTCTCAGTTGCTATTTGTTGTCCAAAGCTCCAACAAAAATATCATCAAAGAATACCAAGATGAAGATACGGAGGAATGGCCAAAAATATTTGTCATCAAGCTTTTGAACACCGACGGTGCGTTGGTTAAGCCAAAATGCAAAACAAAATATTCGTAGTGGTCGTCGTGGGTGCGAAAGCCAATTTTACATTCATCACCAGCCTGAATGCATATTTGATGATATCTGACGAGGAGATCCAACTTGGAAAAGAATCAAGCGCCATACAATTCGTTAAACAATTCATCAATGGAGGGAATCAAAAATTGATCTCGAATATTGATGGCGTTAAGGGCCTGATGTTCAACACAAAAATGCCAAGTGTTGTCTTTTTTGTGAACAAGTAGTATAGGTGACAAGAACGGGCTTATACTGGGTCGGATGATGCCATCATTTAACATTTCTGTAACCATCTTCTCCATTTCTTTATTTTAAAAATCCAGGTATCGATATGGTCAAACCTGTATTGGGGCGACCTGAGGTGACAAGGGAATTGCATGATCGTGGGATCTAAATGATGAAAGGCTTCATGGCTTGGTAAACATACCAGAAAAAGAATTTAATAGTGATTGTAGCTCTGATGGGTAAACTAGAACCAGGCTTGGTTGAGGAGGTTCGAGAAGTTCAAGGCGAAAAAACTCGGCAATACCTTGTTTGGTAGATAACTGTTGTAAAAACTCAACAATACCTTGTTGAACTCAGCAATACCCAAGGTCTTTGTTACCATTGTGATGAGAAGTATAATTGGCATAGGCTATTGTACTCAGATTGGGAAGTCATTTTGGAATAACTTGAATGTAGAAGTTGCATAATTTGTGATTACAGAATCTAGTGTGGCTAACCAAGCGACACCCAACACTATGTCCCATCATTGCAAGGGAAGAACATATAAATCAATAGAGATGTCATGGCTTTGGATGTGGAAATGAACTTTGTGACTCATGTCAATGCATACCAATCGATTAGTATTGCTGACTAAAACATGAAACTATGGTGTTGTTTCAATTCGTAAATTGAGAAAGGAGGCTACCTGCGTTTGGATAAAATTATAGGTGCTTCCACCATTAAGAAGAACCTGAACTAGGTTATCGTGGATGTGTCCGGTAAAACGAAGAGTAGTAGTGGAACACCCACCGGCCAAAGCATTGTAGAAGATGGCGGAATCGATAAGAACTTCTTCCAACTGTAATTTCTTAACGAAAGCTTCGGAGGTGGAATATGGTGATATTGGGTTCAAGGAGCGGAAGAGTGGGTGGTTCATCATCGAAAAGGAGTAGTTGGAGCTTGGCTTTACATTTGTGATCCCAAGTCTACTTCTCATCGCAATTGTAACAAAGACCTTGGGATCAACGATAGGCTACCTCGGCTGGAGAAAGGCAATGAAAAGGAATCTTAGTGCCCGTCGAAAGGGTAGTTGGAGTAGACGTCATAGGCTATGGTTGTAGTGAAAATTAAAAACCAGAAGGAGAACGTGGGTTGGCCAGGAGAGGTTTGCTATTCCCCAAGGTTGTTGTCATGGACCCTCTCTCGATAGCGAGCCGTTGTTCATGAATTTTGGCGAACCCAATTGTGTCTTCAAGCTGAGTTGGTTTGTGGACCAAAACAACTATTTTGATATCAAATCGAAGACCTAAGATGAAATACTGGACCAAAAATAAGGGAGGAAGAACCATTGTACGATTGGTGATAGCCACGAAGCGTGCACAATATTCACTCACTGTGGTAGTTTGTTGAAGCTTAGTGAATGCTCCTTTTAGTGATTCCAGATCACGAGGTCGAAATCGTTTAATCAAGGCTTTGGTGAAATGGGTCCAGTTAGATAGTTGACAGTTTCGATACATCCAATCGAACCATTCGGCGACATCATCATCGAGGTAGAAGGAGGCGATTGTCAACCGATCAAGTTCCTAAATGTTGTAAAAAGTGAAATAGCGTTCAGCCTGAAGAGCCCATCTTTTTGGGTTAGATCCAGATAAGTGAGCAAACTAGATAGGTGCTGGTTTGTAAGCACCCAGAGGGTTTGAGCCTGCTGGAAATGAAGTAGTAGAATTCGATTTGAAAGGGGAATCGATGTAGGTGGAGAAAGTCAGTTCAAAATTTATTGTATCATTTGTTGGTGGGAAGTGGCTAGGGAATCAAGGTATTTACGCAAGAAAGTTTGGGATTGTTGGACAGTCGAAACCATTTTCTGACAAAGGGGTTGACTTTGATTTTGAAAATGAAAACAAACATGGAAGTCGCCACCAATCCTTTTTTTGATGAGGTGTGATAGGGTCACCTCGTAAAACAGTTGTTTATAATAAACGGTTTAATTTATTAAAACAACGATTTTGGTTTACAAAATTCAGAAAATAGGTTCGGGAGTCGATTACGTATGAAGAAGGATTAGCACCCTCGTAACACCCAAAATTGGTACCTAATTAATTAATTAATATCTTAATGTCGAAAATTTAAAAACTTGAAAAGATTTTAAAATACGATCCTTTTTTATTAATGTTAATTTTAAAAACACTTGAATAAATCGAAAAGAAAGTTAAAATTCTCTCATCTCGAGGTAATAAAATGTTATATCCCATAAGTTAGAACACAACACTTTGAACCCTCGAGAATAAGCTTGCCTTTAAAAATTTTTTTATTGAAATTACATGTATTTTGAAATTTAAAAGGATATTTGGCTATTTAGATTTAACGAGAAAGTCAAAACCCCGTAAGTTGGGGCACTACTTTTTGAATTTCCAAAAACGCGGAATACTACCTTATTTGAAAAATTTTCCTTTTTTGAATAATAGTGAGTACAGCTCTTAATGATGTGTATTTATTTTGTTTGGAATAAAATAAAACGTCTATATTGGATAAAAACGTTGAAGCTAAATGAAATAGCTAAAAAAGTAAAGTGGAATACGGAGTAATAATAAATGAATGTTAATGCATGACAATAATATGAAAATACGAATAAACGATTTATAGTACGCACAATGGCAATAATCACACAACATACATCATTTAAATACTAACATTAATAATCAAAGAAAAATGAAATAAATAATATAAGAAACAATTTAAAGTAAATAATGATTTAAAATAAATAATTTATAAAAAACAATTCAAAATAAAATAATAATAATAAAGTTTAAAATAAACAAAATAATTTTTTTTAAAAATAAATAACATAGTTTAAACTAAGTAATATATATAAAAATTTAAAATAGATAATATATACAAAATATTAAAAATAAATAATATATATAAATTTAAAAACAAATAATGTATAAAAAAAGTTTAAAAATAAGCAGTATATATATAAACATTTATAATAATAAAACAATTCAAAAATAAATAATATGACAATTTTAAATAAATAATACATAAAAACGTTTAAAATAAATACTATAAATGGCAACTTAAAGTAAATAGTATAAAACAATTTAAATAATTAATATAAAAAAATTAAAATAAATAATATATACAAAGCATCTTAAAATAAATAATACATAAAACAATTTAAAATAATCATATAAAAAGTTTATAATAAATAATATGTAAAAAAAAAGTAAATTTAAAACAAATAATATACAAAATAGTTTAAAAATAAATGATATATAAAAAGGTTTAAAGTAGAAAATATAAAAGTTTTAAAATAAATAAATAAATGACAAATTTGCAAAAATAAATTGAAATTAAACAAATTTGGAACTAAATCAGAATAAAAATGGGGTTAAAGGTAAAAATTATAACAAAATAAGTAAATGAGGGCTAAAATGAAAGGGCGCGAAAGGCTGAGGACCAAATGGGTAAAAAAAAAAAATCCCTGGACACGTGTCCATTCCAGCGCGTCAGTGGGTCAGGGACCCAATTGAAATGCGCAGAAAATTTCGTGGCCAAATTAAAAAAATAGTAAGTAAAAGGACTAAATTAAAATAAATTTAAAAAGTGGAAGGACCAGGGTTGTAAATAACCCATTTAGCGAAAACACGCGGATCCCCCTAGAGCGCGTTGGGTCGCGCGCGGGTCGGCTCTATATGGCGCAGTTTTGAGGCCACTGAAATAGGCCCTAAACGACGCCGTTTCACATCCTTATAAAAAGCAAAAAAATTTCTTTTCACTCATTTCTGTCATTGTTTTAAAAAAAATCAAAAGGGTGCCTCTTTTTCTCTCAACCCTTTTTCCCACGCCCAAAGGCCGGCCATTGACACCGCCGACCGTCCACCGCACCGCCGCCGTGGCCGGTGGCCGGTGGCCGGCATCAGACAAAATGGGTTTTTTAGCCCCGTTTTCAACGATTTGAAGGCCAAACCTTCTCAACCCCCAAAAGATCGAAAGAAAAGGTCCCTCCCCCTCCCTTTTAAGTCGGATTTCGACGGTGGAGAAGAGACCTCCGACGACGAGACCGCGAGATGATTCCGGTGAGGTTTTCCTTCTTCTTTCCTTTTATTTTCATAGGTAAAAAAAATGAATATAATAAAACTTAAAAGTACAAATAAATAGAAATATCAAACAAATATCACCTTCTTAAAAAATATAAGTTCAAATCTTTGATTTTTTTTGTATCAATCTTGTATGTTCTTTTTCTTTCTTTTTTCTATGTAAAAAAAAAAAACTTGTTGTATTCAATACTTGTTGTATTCAATCTCTCCTTTTTTTTTTTTTTACATCGACTTGGTAATGGCTTTTTATAGCTGAAATTGATACAATATATTTTGTTTTTTTGTTTTGCTACTATTTGCTACCGTTTTGTGTTGTCTGCTTCTGCTTTTTCTTTTCATTTTGCAGGCATTGAGTGTTGGTTCCTCTTTGCAGGTGGTAAAGACGTCATACAGTTGTGGCAGAAGGGAGTGTGGCGCGCCTAGGGCATTAGGGTTTCTTTCTCTGGCTGAAAATGTTTAGGTAGTGGGCTTATCAGGCTATTAGGGTTTTCTTGTTTTTTTGGGTCAAGGGCCATTAGGAATTTGGGTTGTTTTTAGTCTGGGCCATTCGAGTTTTGGGCATGTTGTAAAAACTTAGACTGTTTAATTTTATTAAACGCCCGGGTAAAATTGGGCTATTACAGATAGATTTCATAGATTCATCGAGAAGTTTCAAACTCGTTCCATTAGTCATCTGTGCTGATGGTCAATGAAAGCACCAAATGGAATGAACTAGAGGTTTGTGGAAAGGGAAATGGAGCAAAATTTAACCGAAAATGAAGCACAGTTATGAGATTCTACTAATTGTAGTACAACATCAGCAAATTACAGTACAATAGCAGCAACTAACTTCAAAGGAGGTGAGAAATTAGAATTTGTTTGACAAATTTGGGATTGCATGCCTACCCTATCATTGCATGGTTTCTTATACTGCTCAGATTTGGTTAGGCTTGCTGACGTGTATTAGATGACAAAATTCGCAAGTCTGGGTGGTTGTTTGCGCTGGCATGAGCTCCTTCTGGGACCATGTGGTTCTTCATGTGGCTTGTTGGGCTGGTGGCATTACTAGCAGTGGGCTGGGTCAGAACACTCGCTCACCAACAAACACTAGTCTCAACTCGGGCAAGCAGAAATCTACAACACCAAGAGCAAACATTAGAGATTGAAGGTAGTTTTCCTTTTTACCTATTGTCGGCATCTATTTTCTTTGTTCATAAAACAAAAAGAAAGGGTTTGAGACGAGCTTTCAATTCAGTGACGGGTCATTGGACTTAAGTTGCGGGAAAGCGAAGATCCTTAGGCTTTGATCATCATTTAAAAAAAAATTCTTTTTCAAAACAACAAAAAGAAGTGCATAATTAAAAAAAAAAAAAAAAGAAAGTAAAAGGAGATAGTTTTTATAATAATAATAATAATTGAAACCATGGATATTCCGGCAAGCCATCGGTCCTCCGAGCAGGCACGTTCTTGACATTTTTTGGGCTCTAGGCCAAACAATATATTGAGCTCTTTTTAAAAAAAATTATAAAATGAAATATAATAAAATAAAAATATACAATAGTAATTTCATTAAAATAATACATTTTATGACATTAAGTAAATAATATATTTTTAAAAAAAAATTTAAAAAAATATTTTTCATTCAATTTACTCCTATCATCAACTACAAAAACACAAAAAATTATTAAAAAAAATGGGTTCTATGAGCATTCCAAGATGCAAAATCATTAATGGTAACATCAACATCAATGTATTCCAAAAAATCCTTCTCTATTGATAAAATTGCCAGATCATTCAGCTGTTCTTGTGACATTAACAACCTCAAATAGGTTTTGATTAACTTTAGATTTGAAAAACTTCTTTCAGCTGATACCATAGTCACAAGGACTGTTAAAAAAAAAAAATTCTATAAGCGATTGAAACATTCGAATAGCAACTTGCAAATTTGACAAACTCAAGAATTTTAGTGGCTGACATTAATTCATTCGGTAAAGTAAATTACTACACTTTCAATTCAGAGAAAAGATCATTTAAATCAATATATGATGAATCACCATGAGAAAAAGGTAGAGTGAAAAGTAGCACAACATTCTCTCAATTCCTTTTCATCCAAAGACTTTAACTTGTTTGAATCAAATAAAAACCCCAAAATACTTTCAAATATTTTTAGTTGCTCAAATTTGCTCTTCAAAGAAGTAATTGCCATGTTTATAATAACTAAAAAGTAATCAACTCTAAATAATTCATCAGCCGACTGAATTTCTTCATCCTCTTAGTTATTCTCATCAAATTGTTTTTTTTTTCTAATAACACGACGCTTTGTTGGAAGGGTAGGCTCTACATTCATATCAAGTGCAATACTTTTAGCAATATTCATACTAGAAGTAAAGCCTTCATCTCTATACTTTTCAAAATATGACAATACACCTTCTAATTGCTTTATGGAGGTGTCAATGCACATAGACTTGGATTGCAATTTCATGCTCGCCATATTTATAGCAAATAAAATTCCATACCAAATTAACATACAAAGAAAAAACTAAAAACTCTCAAGTGCATTGACCAAACTCTTCGTTTCGCTCTTTGACTTTGCATCATCACAAGATTCATATAATTCCGACAAAGTCAATCTTATTTAGGGAGCTTGAAATCTAATAGCTTTAACACTTTTAATTCGACTCTCCCACCGAGTATTAGATAAAAATTTCACAGTTAATTCAGGGACATTGTCAAGCAAAATTTTCCATGTAACGACCCAGTTTTCAATGGTATCAAAAATTACAATTTTGAAATGTCATTTTCATAAAATGTGTTCATAAATATTAATATTTAATATTTATGAGACTAGTATAGAAACATATCAAAGTTGGTCTAGTAATTTTGCTTATTTGATAATAAATTAAGGTACAAGTGTAATTATACTAAAGTCAGTGGGGTTGAAAATTACGATTTTGAGATCTCATTTTCATAAACCGAGTTAATAAATTTTGATCGGATAAATTTTACTATTTATGAATTAATTATAATTTTACATTAAATTTTGATAGATAAATTTGCTAATTGGACAATTAGTAAAAGTACAAGTGTATAGGTTCTAAAGTCAATGGTTTTAAAAATTAATGTATCAGGATCTCATTTTCGTAAATTGGACTTGTAAATATTTTTATAAAATATTTACAGAGTTAATTTTTAGGCAAATTAAATTTTAGTTATGTAATTTCGTATGCTTAGTACTTAAATTAAGTACAGGGACTAAATTACATAAGTAAAAATTTAATTTATAAAAATATTATAGTTTGAAATAAAAAAAAGGGGTTAAAGTGGCAATTAACCACTAAAATTCTTTATGTGGCCGGTTAAATATATATAGATATAAACAAACGTTAAAAAAAAGAGAGAAGAAAGAAAAGTTATAAAATGAAATTATAATAAAGAAAACAGAAGAATAAGAAGTGGTGGTTATAGTGGATGGAAAGAGAAAAGGAACCTTCTCTTTTCAAACTATAATTTCGAAGCAAAATTAGGGCTTTGAAAGTTTGAAAGTTTGAAGTTTAAATTGGTTTCTACTATTTAATTTTTTTTTTAATTTGTATGTTTTTAGAATTTCGGTATTATAAGTTAATTGATCCATGTTGTAATTTTTGTTATTGTTAAAATTTGAGGATGATACTTTAGTTGAATGTTTGAAGTTTTGGTGTTAAATGGTGAACTTTTTAAACTTAGATTTGCAAATTGTTAGTTTTGAATATAGAGACCAAAGTGTAAATATTTTAAAAAAATTGGTATGAATTTTTAGTAATTATTGATAGTAGAGGGCTGTAATAGGGTGTATTGACATCTTTTTAAAAATTTGTACTCAAATTTGAAAGATATAATCATTTTGGTTTTAAGGACTAAGTTGAATAAAATGTAAAATTTTAAGGAAATTGTGAAATATATTAATAGGAATAATTATGCATTATATTGAATATTATAAGACACTCGGGATTGATAATTGAAATAAATTCTTATATAGATTCAGATTTGAGCTAATTGGGGAATAGGTGAGGAAAAGTCAATTTTTGGCGGATTAGTCCTCGACACTTAGTGTGTCGCTATTTTTATCAAGTAAGTTCATATGGGACTCACTTTATTAATTAATGATGCATTTTTATTATATTGTTTTCCTTACTATTTGAACTTTTATTTATATAATGTTTTTGACATCAAATGATTAAATAAAAAAGTATTAATTAAACGATTACGATACGAATAACTCGAAGTTTATGGTAAAAAAATTCTTAAAAAATTCTTAGGTTGATGTTTTTTAAATTCTATATGTTATGATAATTTATATTATTTATTGTTGCAGTCCAATGCTAAGAAAGAATTGATTTATCTTGAAGTAGTTTATATGGAATTAATTTATCTTGAAGTAGTTTATATAGAATTGATTTACATATATTAATCAGATTGAAATCGAACAAAAGCATGTTTATATCCTTGTAACATTTGATATGCTTTAGATGCTGACAAAAGTATGTTTCAAATGCTATCCAAGTAAGTTTTAAATGTTGTCCAAAATATGTTTTAAATACCATCCAAAGCATGTTTTAATGCTAATATTGTAGGCGAATAAGTGTTTATGTTAAATTAAATGTTAAGATTAAATAAGTGTTTATGCAGATTTTAATGCTAATATTATAGGAGAATAAGTGTTTATGTCGATTTTAATGCTAATATTATAGGCAAATAAGTGTTTTTCCAAAGCTGGTTATATCTGATACGTTTCATGCCAATTTAATGTTTTATTTGATTTGTCTGTTATATTATTGTTTCAATGGGAAGGATAAACGAGTGTAATTCAAGGTTGTTCAAATATTGTTGTTTTACACTATTCGGTTCTTACAATATTAATGTTATTCGAGTGTCTGTTAATACTATAGTCAGAATATTATAAAGTGGGTGAAAGTTATAAATTATGTTGCATGTATGTCCAGTTCTAATATTCAAAGGATGATATTTCTATAACCCAAACTATTTCATTTGTTGCTTTTATATATATATATATAATATATTGCATTATTTGGTAAGTATATAAGGTGAGTGGTCATTTGAAATAATATGGTGTAATGCTAAATTTGAAACGAAACAATGTGTTTGAATAATTGTACAAATAATGTGTACTATATGTGAGATTAGTTTTGAAATGAAATTGAGATCATGGTTTTGTATAAATGAGCATGCAATAGAAAAAGAAAGATTTTATGACTACGTGTCGGGGCGTGCTAGGCACCCCATTTGTCAATTTTATCGGCCAGCGCAAGGCGCAATGCATTATTACGGATCTATTCTCGATTTTACCAACTAGTGTTGGGAACATTTACTGTCGGTTTTATCGGCCAGCCGCAGGGCGTAATTCATTATTTACGGATTTATCCTTCAAGCACTTGGTGCCAAATTTGGTGTGATTGTTGAATTCGCGTAGACGTCTGAATTTGAGTCACGTTAACAAGGAAAATGAAGAGAAGGAATGAGAATGGAAATTAACATGTGAAAAATGAACGATACTAAAGTTAGAATGAAATAAGATATATATATATATATGTATGTGTGTGTGTGTGTGTGGTTATTTTTATGAAGTAAAGAAAACAAAATGAGATGCTTCATATTAGAAATTCTAGAAAGATTTGATGAATGTAGTTTTAAAAATACGAAAGCTACATGTTTCTTTGTATATTTCTGATGGTATTTAGATTGCGTACTTGGTTATTTCGTAATATGTTTAAATATTGAAATTATAGAAATGCTATGGGATTTTACACATTGTATGATTTGTTTTCTGTTGTGTGCTCAGGTTAGGTATTCATTGATTCGATTGTCGACTCAGCATCTAGTGGAAAATCTCGAACTTAGCGTTGGTGAATGGTTCTTTTCGTTCTTAGCATGTACATAGGATGTTTAATGTTTTAAATGGTCATTTTATATTTAGTTAGTCTTTTTGAGATTATGTAAGTATGCATGTGTATGATGGTAATAATTGTGATTAGTATTTTGATAGGTTGCCTTGGTTTGATACTTAGGTATGTGATGGTTGAATGTATATGTGTGTATATTGAATTCTTGATACATCACTAAGGGTATATTGACATGAATGAATGTGGTCAATTAACTAGTTTTCAAATGGTGTTTTTGAGTGCCAATTGTGACATATTGGTTAGACTCTTAAGATGATTGTACTGATGACGATTTGAGTTTAAATTAAATACTTTTGAATAGGTTAAAGTTGGTGTAAATGGTAGCTTGTGGTATAAGTGTTACATGGTTAAATTACATGTTTTAGCACAAAATGTTCTAGGCGTCACGGTCTAACACACGACCATGTGCCACACACGGGCTGGACAATTTCACATGGTTTGAGGACATGGTCGTGTGTCCCCTGTTATCAGATTTTTCCCAACTTCTCATTTTGTTTCAAATCAATCCTTAATCTTTCCTAATTTTTTTTTAGCTTTCGTATATTCAATATTTATTTGAATTAGAATAAAAATGATCATACGCGTGCCTGTATGTAATTATTTAGTAATTATTTACTTCTTTTAAATTGTAAATTGTTTGTATTTGATTGGTGATTGCTTGTAGCACATTATTACTCGGGTCTGGCGACCGAACCGAGTTATGGGTGTTACATTCCATCTTTTTATAGAACTCGAAAATAATGAATATATACGTTGAACAATTCCAAAAAATAAAATAGCTCTAATGCAAGAATGTGTCATATCACTAAGAGTAAGATACAGGCTATGACAAGCACAATGCACATATAATGTTCTTGGGTTTATTTTAAGAAATCACTTTTGAACACCTTGGTGCTTCCCTTTCATATTGGAACCTTTATCATAACCCTGACCCCTTACATCATCAACATTAAGATGAAGAGACTTTAAAATATCTTGTAATTCATTAAAAAGTCCCAATCCAGACGTATCATCCACCTTCAAAAACTCTATAGGTACTCTATTTTTTTTTATTAGTTGACATATTCACACATCGTACTCTATCGACCAAAAGGGAATCACTTAAACCCTCTTTTGCTAACAAACTTTTGTTACTAATAGATTTGAACAACTTACAACAAAAATAAAACACTTTGTCAACATGTTTGGAATAAACTAACCATTCTCTATTGCTAATCTCACCATTGCTCAACTTCCTAAAAAAATAAGCATATGAAAAATGTCTATTATTATTATCGAGAGGAAAATCAAGATTCATTTATCTCATAGGCCCTTTTTCAACTAAAATGTCCATTGTTTTGTTATCAAGATTAACCTAATTTCTAGGATCATAAATATCCAAAGAAGGAATTATTTGTTCTTCATCAATGCCAATATCAATAGGAATTGTTTGTTCTTCATTAAGACTAAGATTTTCAATTTGGATACATTTGGCACATCATTAGGCTCATTTAGATCATTAATTTCATCATTCTCATGGATATCATTATGCAAACTTTCATTTGATTGATCCAAATTTCCATTTAAAAACTACTTTTAAAAAAATGAATTTATCAATAGCACCTTGTGGTAATTTTTTTTAACTCTTTAGCACGTTTTCTCTTTTTTTCTTTTTTCACTTTTTTAGGCAACATTATATATAAAATATAAATCAGATACTCAAGTAACATAAGAAAATAAAACAATAGCACTTGATAAAAGAATCCTAAGTTGAATATTTGCTAATTCTAAAAGTCAAATTGAGTTATTGGAATTATGTAAATATAATTATAATAATCAATTACAAATAGACATTGTAATTAACTAAAAAATTAAATGAAATGCAAGTAAAAAAATTAAGTGAGTAACAAAAACATAACCTCAAGTAAAAAATTAAATGAAGCATAGAATCAATGAAACTTTTTTAATAGGACCATGGCGTAATACTTCATAGTTAAAATGGCGCAATTGAAGAGGAGGTGAGTAACTATTTTTCTATAGCAAACTAGCTATATAGCATTTTCATGAAATATGGCATGCTAATGTAGCATGTCTCCAATTTCATATGTTAGGGAAATAACCTATTGATGTAGATAATGCCTTGAGAATTGGATGAGATACTAAAATCCAAATCTATTCAACAAACATTGCAATTTGAAGAGAAGGAAATATAACTTGTAGATGCTTTATCGTATAAATTTCAACTACAAACAAAGTAGAATATCATTATAGGAATTTAGAACATAATAATGATCTCAGCTTCCATCTAGGATGCACTATTAACAGAACATACCAAAACAAATATAAGAATTGATAACTCCAATTGGCTCTCAAATCGATAAGTTTTACCAGGAAACAGAATCCGGATCTTTCTATCATCAGGGTTTCAATGATTGATGACTGATCAACAATTTCATCATTGAAATGGTCAAAGAAAAAGCATTTTACAGCTACAAGAGAAAATAAACAAGACCCAAGCAATCAAGTTCAATCTGATTAATAACCAAAAAACATAGGAGTAAAAAAAGAAATCTAGAACCCTCAAATTATGCAAGTCTTCATTGATAAGAAATGATTAGAGATATGGAATTTTAATTGATGAAGGGGATGTTGTGAGAGTGGGTTATGGAAAAATAGAATCGTTGATTTTTTTGGGGAAAGTTCAATTTTTTTTTTCTGTTTTTGTTTTAATAGTAGGAGTTGGAATTTGAGAAGTATGAGAGGGTTGGAGAAGCTAAAAAGTTGGAGATGAAGCATTTATGGGGAATAATTTTTTTGAGTCGTTCCAACTTTGGACCTTGGGCAACTGCATTCTCAAATTACCTCTAATACCAGACCTGCCCCCTACGTTAGAAATTGAAGATCCTTGAGATTTTTGGAGAAAAAAACTGCTAGAGAAAGTAACTTGAAAAAGAAGAGGGATGAAAGTACAGTTAAAAAAGAAAAAAAAAAGACAAAAGTAACAAATAAAGTGGCGAATACATAATTTCCTTGTTTCAAATATATTTTTCTTTGTTTATTTGCAATGGAATTAAAAACCATAATTATGGATTATTGCATTCTTGGAATGTTTTAATTACTTTTTTTGTTCATAAGGCAACATTTTAATTCAAACGGGATTTTGAATCCTTCGCCATAACGGCTGGGATTTCACCCATATTTATTAAAAATAAATGCACTTCAAATTCAGTAAATTAATTTCTTTTTATCTTTTCAAATCAAAATTTGATGTTTTCGATGTTGTTTGAAATTATGGGAGATATTTTTGCTCCATAATTAAATGTGACTTACTCCAAAAAAAAAAAATCTACATGAATAAAATTTTATTTTTATGGGTTTATATTTAAATATCAAAATTGAAGTCACATTTTTTTTAAATTAAGATAATATATGTTTAATAAAATATTAATTTTTGGTATTACGAGGATACTAAATTTTCTTTGCACATAAGATTTTTAAATTTAAAATTATCCTTTAAAAAAATTAAAAATTCTTTTAAAAAAAATCTATTTTACAAGTGTCCAATCACATAAGGAAAAAAAAAAAGTCCGCAACAACTCCCTTTTAAATTTAAACTCTTGTTTTTAAATAAAACCTTGTGTTTTGTCAAAATAAAAATAAAAATAAATTATCAAGCTAATTTTTTTTTTTTTTATTTTCCACCGAAAAGGGTCGCAACATTAACCATTTATTTCACTTGTCGAAATTTACTTGTTTCGCTAGTAGTATTAGGCCATCTTTACACTTATCTAAATATGTATTTTCTTTAAAAATAAAGAAGTTCTCACATATCAACCTTGTCTTATTAGGCCAAATATCATGAAAAAGTATGTCTATTTTCATGTTTATTATTATTACACTTTTATAACACTTCACCATTAATAAATTTTTGTAACATCCCATACTCAGTCCGATCACCGGACTCGAGCTATGGAATACCACATTAGCCATTTAAATGACTTTTTGGCCAAATACCAACCAAACCTCCAACACATCGTACAAAACAAGTTCAGATTTAAGAAAACTCAAGCTCACGAACTCCCCCAAGCATGCAAAACAATACACCCTGTGGAACACAGTAATTCAACTATCAGACATCAGGGTTCGCACCTTGCACAGCTCACGCATTCTAAGTTTTCGCAGAGTAAGTCTTCTTAAGCAGGGTAAGTCTCGCGAATGACCCCTATCCATTTAGATTCTGCAAACACGTTTTCGTAGGTCTCTCCTTTTCCCACATTTTAATAACTATTAAGGGTTTGGAGGTAGCAATTCACCAATCGTTAAGGTTTGCAATTTACAGTTCATTTGTAACACCCTTACATGTAAAAGCCTTGAAAAACAGTGCGAGTGTTACCAAACTTAACATACATCATCATACAATATCGGGCTATAAATTTTCATTCCAACTTAAAAATTTTCATTTGAAATCATAAAGTCCCTATTATGGGTCTACGAGACTCAAAACATACATATGGAGTAGTTCCGGACTAAACCGGAAACTTACGAACACTTAGAAAATTTCTGCTCAAAACAGGGCCACACACCCGTGTGGAAAGGAACACGCCCGTGTGGGCAGACTATGTGGTCACACACGCCCATGTTCTTAGCCCGTATGGATTTTATTTTTCATTTCGAACCTACAGAGGTTTTCACTCGGCCTGGCACACACCCGTGTCCCTCACACGGCCATGACACGCCCGTGTCTTCACCCATGTGTGAAAAATTAACATTCTGTTTATGACATCAGCAAACCTCTAGGGACACACGGCCTAGTCACATGCCCTTGTGCTAGCCTGTGTGACGAACTGAATTTTTTGCAAATTAGATACAGGGGACACGGCCTATCAACACCCCATTGGGGCTGACCGTGTGTCACACACAGCCTAGACACACGCCCGTGTGCCTACCCGTGTGGACAATTATAAGGCTATATACCAAGCCAATTGTCACCCTGAAAAGCAACCACACTTATACCACTTCAATGTAACACACATCATGGCAATAAGGTACCTCTAATATCCAAAATCAAGACATCCACACCTTAATTCCACACTACATTCATCATGTATATACTTTACTCATTACTCATCTAATTGCACAAGCTTGCATTTCATGAATTTCATCATCATTGAATAGATATAACTTAACTAGTATTGGCCAATTCCAATGACCATTTACAAAATGAATTGAGTAACACTAATAGCCAACATCTTGGCTAACCAATATGACATATAAAAAAATAACCAAGTTCCTATACATGCCATACCCAAAATAATCAAACTTTACTATACCAAAAGAATAACTTGATAGTGTGAATCGAACTCCGACGTCCTTCGATCCTGGCTTGGCGATACTACAAGGGAAAAGGGAAAAGAGAGGGGTAAGCATAAAGCTTAGTAAGTTTGCATGCAATAGATAACAACATAAAATCTTATGATACATTCATACTTTACTTTAAGTAATAACACACGTTCTCAAACACATTGACATAGCTTGCTCATGCTTACTCTTACCAATCACATATCACATATCGAACTTATTTCTCATGAGTATCTCATATGTACCTGTATCACTTCATCATGTAACTTTATCACTTTTACCATCTTGAACATGAACTTAGCTCTTTAACATCTTTAACATAAACTTAGCTCTTTACCCGTTGAACCACTTGGAATATCAAAGGATACCCGGTATTCATCACACACATATTAAGATGCCAATGCGATATCCCAGATATGGTCTTACATGGGATCACATGTCGATACTGATGCCATATCCAAGATATGGTCTTATACGGGATCTCATATCGATGTCAATGCTATATCCCAGATATGGTCTTATACGAGATCGTATATCGATGTCATGTCCCAGACACGGTCTTACATGATTTTCTTATTCGATGCCAATGCCATATCCCAGATATGGTCTTATACGGGATCTTAATTTGGTGCCGAGGCTATATCCTAGATATGGTCTTATACGGGATCTTATAAATCTCATGTCTTGACAAGGGTATCTTCTCATTTCTTAAGGTTCAACCGAGATTTCAATATCATAAATCTTCATCATTTTCTCATCGAAAAATCATTGGTCAATTTCATAAAAATAATATACATTTTCACGAAATGTCAAGCATTTTAAAATATAATAACATGATGTTGAATTATTACAAACAAACTTACTTCGGTATCAAAATGTGTATAATTATTCAATTTAATCCACCACCTTGTTCTTTCCTTCGTTTCGGTCTGAACTTCGTGTTTCTTGATCTATAATGACAATTTCACTTATTTAATGATCACATTGACTAAATCCACCCATGAATCGTACTTTGGAAAAATTATAATTTTGCCCCTATACTTTCACATATTTACAAAATGGTTCCTATGGTTGTATAATGAAATATACCCATTTCCTTGGTTACCCAAGCCTAGCTGAACATTTATTGAGCTTATAATAGCTCACACTTTGTAACATCCTTAAATTAGGGGTTCAGCATTTTGCTTTATTCTGTGTGTTAGCTAGCTAAGCTTATTGTTTGGGTGTGTTTGGGGGTCTTGGGGAGGCTCGAGTTCGAGCCCAGGTCCTGGGAAAATTTGATTTTGGGCACTTTAGTGAGGGGAGCTATCGAAGGCAGGACCTAAGTGTAATTCATTGTGTTTTGATAACACAAGTGAGGTGTGTGGTGGGTTGGTTCTGACGTCAAGGTGGAAGCTAGGTGGAGTGGGGTATGAATCCCACATGCTGCAAAATATAGCTTTTATTTTGTGCCCAAGGTAGAGAGGAAGTAGAGTTGGCGTGGGACTCTATAAGGGAAGATTTGAACTGGTCAAACCTGTTTGAATGAGTGATAGAGAGGGCTTGGTGGAGGAAATCAGAGAGTGAATCAAGGGATTTGAGAGTGTGAGAATTGTTAGCCGAATGGGGAGTGTGTGGGAGGTGTAATTTCAGCTAGAGGTTGGTATAGTGAGGCAAAAATCGGCAATTGGGGTGGGTAGCAAGAGAGTAAACCGAAACCTCTTAGAGAATTTGTGCCAAAAATTCCCTTGTGTTTCTAAGCATTTTCTTTTCATTTTAGGCTTTCGCTACTAAACATTTTTAGGTTCTTTCTTCTGATTTCTTTCTTAGAACTTAGCCAAAACTCCTTTTTGTTCTTCTGTTGTGTTCCTTCTACTCATCTTTTCTCTCTTTCCATCTCCTACTATTTGTTTTTCTCCACCATAGCCGAACTTCCCTTATTATTCCATTTTGAATCGGCTTCTCTCTTATGAGTTCACCATAGTCGAATCATGTTCTTCTTCCTTGCTTCTCTACTTTTTCTCCATTAACCAAACTTCTATTCTTTTTCCCAATCTAAATTGGTATTTCTCTTCTGTTGCTAGTAGCCGAATCTAGAGTGCTTGGATCTTGTTGCTAGTGCCGAATTTTACAATTCCATTCGGCTTACTCCCGATTTTAAGGTAATGATTCTTTCTTTTTCGTTCATGTTTTTTTTTGTTCTTTCTTCTCTTGGTTTGGTTAGGCCGAACTTAAACCACTCGTTGTAATCTAAACTCCTTTTGTTCTCTTTTGGGAAGGGCCAAATCAAGTAATCCTCTTCCATCATTTATCATTCTCTTAGCCTGGGATTTTGAAAGTTGGTTGGTAGGTAAGGTGAAGGCCGATTATGGGGTGATCAATTCTTGTACTATTCTATGAGGTCTTGGGGCCGTATAGTTATTTCTTTTTGGACTTGGGGTAGTGCTGCTAATTTGTGATCTTACTTAGGGACTCCATCTAGAAGCCGAAGGGAGTAACCAACATTCAAGTGTAGCAGGGAATTGCTGTTATTCTTGATGCGTATCTCGAGGGTTAAACCTACACTCATAATAGGTGTGTAATCTCACACCTTATTTCGTTTGTTTCGTATTATTCTGTATGTCGGCTAAAAGCCAAATTACCCATAATGGGTAAGCTATTGTGATGCCCCTAGCAGGTGAGCTAGGAATAACCCAGGTAAGTAAATTTACGACTATATCCGTTTGGGTAGATTTAGTATGATTGTATGTGATCTGATTATTTGCTATGCTAGTATGTTCATGCATACACTATATTATTATGACATGATATGTTGCATGGGATTGGAATATTGATGATCGAGGAAGTGTATTTTGGTGGCTCTGCCACATATTTCGGTGACTCTGTCACATTTTGTCCGGTGGCTATGCCATGTATATTTTGATAATCTGGTGGCTCTGCCACAATTATGGCGATGAGCAGCATGACTGCCATCAAGGTGTGTAGCGGATGGAGGGTTGATTGTAGAAATCCCCACAGATGTGTTAGGCTGGATACGGGTCGTGTGTAGTGGATGGAATATTAAGCTGGGCTGGGTTGCATTGCATGCATTGTCTGTATTATCATGCTGATAGGGCTAAGGCCCATTTTGTTTCCGTAAGGGCTAAGGCCCAGTAGATGTTCGATTAGGGGATTGCACACTGAGTTCTCGTAACTCACCCCCTCTGCTTAATATTTTTCAGGTGATCCCAAACATTGAGGATTTGGAGCCGAGGTGGACTCTGTGGTGGCCATACATCGTTTCTTTAGTAAATCCCGTCTTACTTTACCTTAAATTTTATTTTAATTTGGGTTTATGTTTTGTAATAAGGCCTTTGGTATTTTATTTGGTTTTTAACTTTCAATTTGGTATTTGTTTACTATTAAATGTTCAATACGGGATTTTGCTAAAAGTTTAACACATGTTTGTTTTCCAAAATGTTAACGAACGGTTTTCAAATTATAATTGATTGATCACTGGGTTATCTTAAACGTCGAAACAGTTTTCAAAATATCACATGTTCGAAATTCACTAAAGCTGATTTCTGTTATAAACAAGATTTTACCAACAGCTCAAACTCGATTCTCCTAATAAAAGCAGTTTCCAAATTAATCACAACTTTTCTAAAATGGACATTGAGTTAAACGAGTTTTTATAAACAAACGCCTAAACTCGAAGTTTTAAAAAGAATACGAACATTTTAACAAAACATGCAACTTTCTTTAACAACCTTTCCATGTGACATGCCAGATCCGGTCATGACGTCTAAGTCGGGTTTGGGGTGTTACACACTTTCCTTCAAAACTGATTTTTACTACACATTTTATCATCTTTACAAATAGGTCATTTTTATATGTTTTCCATGAAAATCACTTAGAAAAAGATGTTTATCATACATCAAACTCTCATATTCCTCCATTAAACATCAAAATACATGCATGTCATATATGGGTAAATTTTTGAACATGAACCCTAGCTCAAAATATTTGTGGAAATAGCTAAATCAAGCTACGAGAATCTCAAAAATACGAAGAACATTAAAAACGGAGCTAGGAGGTACTTACAATCAAGCTTGAAAGTTGAAGAAACCCTAGCTATGGTGTCCTTAAAATTTTCGACAATTGGGAGGAAGATGGACATCAATTTTGACTTCTTTTTCCCTTTTTATTAACTTATTAATATATTGAACAAAATGCCCTTAAGGCCCCTTTCTTGAGATTTTTCCTTCCCATGTCCATTTTTGTCCATCTTTACATATAATGGTCTAATTGCTAAATAAGGACCTCTAATAATTTTTCTAATGCTATTTCATACTTGAATCTTCTAGAATCTCATATTTTTCAATCTTTTCAATTTAGTCCTAATAAATAAATTGATGATTAATTTATAAAATTTCTTCATGAAATTTTCACACAATCATGCAAGCATGCCATAGACCTCATACAAGCCATAAAACACATATTTCTACTTCGGATTTGTGGTCTCGCAACCACTATTCTGATTAGGCCCTAAATCGGCTGTTACATCGACAACCTTGTTACTTTGCAACAATTTTGGTGAACTCTGTATAAGTTAGACAGTTCTGATTATTTCATGCTTTTACTTATGGTGAACGTAACAGCTCGTTTTTAGTTAAACCGAAACAGTGGTTTCGAGACCACAAATCCAAGGTAAAAATATTTATTTTATTATTATTTTAATGTTTAAAACATGATTGAGTGATTGTGTGAAAATTTCATTAGGAAATTTTATTGTTTGAATGGTTAATTTGATAAAAAAGGACTAAATCGCGTAAAGTGCGAAAGTGTTATTCTATTAGTTAAAAGTGTCTAATAGCTATGGAATCTTAAAGTTAAGGTCTTTAAATGGTAATTAGACCATTTTGATGGTAAGTGGACAATATTGGACATTAAATGATTTATATTAAAGGTTAATTTAGTAATTTGGTTAATTAAATAAGTAAAATAACAAATCCACAAAGTGGTCATCTTTTTTTTCCATGTTTTCATCCATCGTAAATTAAAATAAGAAAAAGCCATGGAAGCATTATAGGGTTCGGTCACTTTAAAAGCTAAATTGGTGAGTGATTTTCATTCTGTTTTTGATGATTTCTATGTTTTTGTGATCGTGGCAACTAGTACTAGCTAGCCCAGGGACTATTTTGCAAAATTGTTAAAGATTTTAAATGTTGACATTGATGAATAAGCATGTATTTTGAAGTTTCTTGATAGATTATGAATGTTTATTGTGAGTTATACAAGTTTTGTTAAGTGATTTTTAGTGAAAATGCAAAATAGGGATTAAATTGAGAAATGTATAAATTGTGTGGTAGAAACGTGAAATAAATGAAAAATATGGGCTGATAGGGGTATAATGGTAATTCGACTAGCATGGGTTAGTATGGAATTTCATGAATTTGTGATTTTGTGCAATAAGGACTAAATTGTAAAAATGTGAAAGTTTAGGGGCTAATGTGTAAAATAGCTCAAATGTATATTTTGGATTGAATTGAATAATTAGAAGAATAAATAAGCTGATTTTGATTACTTATAGATCAAGAAAAGAGGAATTCAGAATTAGATCGGGGAAAAAAAAGTAATTGAATAGTCAGTCCGTTTCGTCATTTCCGTACATGAGGTAAGTTCGTATAATTGAACTTAAATGTGTATTTATTTAATTGAAGGATGGTAATGTGATTGCATTTATCTTATTGGTTAAATTTGGAAGATTTTGAATTAAGTGTATGGTTCAAGTAAGAAGAATTGCTAAATAAGACCATAGCTGGGCTATGGCAAATCAGAAAATAAGACCATAACCGGGTTATGGCATGTGAATGTAAGACCACGACAGGGCAATGGCATTATATGTGTAAGACCATAGTTGGACTATGACATCGGAAAATCGATGTACTCGTACTGTAAGCATTTATGAACTCGGATGATTTTGATAAGTGAATTGGTGAGAAATAGATACGTATCGGTACAGGTATGTATGGAAAACTATTCAAATAACGAGCTAATGGAAGTTGAGAACTTTATGTTAACTTAGTGATTGATGCATTAATGTAATTTATGTTATCTATTTAGAAATGTTAATGAATGATGAGATTATTTCATTTTACATACGAACTTACTAAGCTTTATAGCTTACTTTGTTTATATTTCTATGTTTTATAGTATTTCGAAGCTAGCTCGGATCCGGAGATCGTCAGAGACTTCATCGCAATCGGATATCTATTTTGGTACTTTTGAAGTGTGTAAATATGGTATATGGCATGTATAGACTTGAGTCATTTTGGTATGTTTGATGAACATGTATTTTGGCCATTTGAGTTGGCTTATGATGTAACACCTCTAACCCGTATCCATCACCGAAATGGGTTACGAAGCATTACCGGAAAAGATTCAACTTTCATACATTCAAAGAAATCACTCATATCACATTCGGAGGCAAACATTCGTCTAACATTATAAAATATCTAAGTCAAATATAAACATGCTAATATCACTTTTCTTGCAATGTAACATTTATTCAACTTAAATACTTGTATTTATAACCTAAATGACCATTCCATAATTAATAACTCATTAAGCATTTTTATCAATTCAATTAACCACATGTCAATAACAAATCAATAAACAATTATCACATTACACATAATAATCTATTTTAATCTCATTTGCTGAATTCACTAATTCTTGATATTAAGTATATCTCATGCATATCATAAATATTTAACAATTGAATTACAAATGCAAATCATACAATCATTGCAATTCAAAATTTAGATCACATTAATGATTATAAGTTAATCAAATATCAAACGGATTTATAATGCCATGCACAGATACCTATCAACCATATTATAAGCTCATATATTTATACATATGGCCGAAACCCATAGTATTTTCGCAAACATCATATATTTAATTACTCTTTCATTATAGGCTCAATCCAAGACCGAACACACACATATATAGAGCATAACCGATTCCTTTATACCATATTCGAAATCAACAACCAACCTCAAAATATAATCACATAACACAACTATAATCAACCATGGCATACCACATGATCAAGCCATTTCCATACATATAGCATTTATCACGTAGACCATTCATGCAAAATATATATAACATTATAAGAAAAAATGAGTTCAAACCATAACTAAAGCATAACAGAAATTAACATGGAGATTAAGTCATTTTCGCATGGCTCAAATTATACAAACCAAAATTCCATTGACTCAAAACATATTCTAGCCTATACATGTCATAATTCGAATTTGATTATTAAATACCGAAGACAGTCGATAGTGTGAAAAACTTTGTTGATGATCCCCGAGCTTGTAACTTGAATCCAAAATCTATAAAACAGAGTAAACAAAAACACACATAAAGTAAGCTAACTTAGCTTAGTAAGCCTTAAGCAAATTAAACAATTAATGCATAATATCATCTCAATACTAAATTATTTAAATCAAATAATTCAACTTGTACATTTGTAATCACATTTAATTTCGAACTTTTAATTCCATACATATTTAAAGTATAATTTCATAGAACAATTCCTCCTTGACCAAATGCTCATATTATCAAAACATTTAATTATCATCCAACCTTCAAATTCAAGATGTAAACATATAACCAAGTGTATATACAATCATATACTCAAGCTAAAAAATCGTAAAATAACATCTCATACACAGACTATCCATATGGCCGAATATACATGGTCTTGTATGCACATATTAAAAGACCAAATCCACAATATTCATATCATTCGATCATAAGTTTGAATACACATATCATAATCATATATCTATATACTTCATTTACATCACACATGATTTGTAACAAATAACCAAGTTACTTACTTACCTTATTTTAAGTAGGTAACAAGTTAATCCATACCTGGCCAGTTAGCTTGTTTAACATATTCAAATACCACATCAGCATGAAATCTTTTAGGCATGAACTTATATGTAATCACCGGCATAAAGCCTGCTAGGCATAAGCCTGTATCATACACATGCACAAGGCCTGCTAGACTTAAAGTCTGATTTTTATACACCATCAATAAGCCTGCTAGGCATAAAGCCCGATTTAATTCACCAGCACAAGGCTTGCTAGGCTTAAAGCCCGAATATCATTATTATAGAGCTGACTCATAAAAAAATTAATACATCGAACATTTCAGATATTCCATATAGTTTATACGGACTTTCAAACATTATAGCTCAATCGAATTAAACTCAAACACATTATTTCTATGCTTATTCACATTCAACTAACTCAACAATAATTCCAAAAATTCCAAATCAGCATATTACTAAGTTACATTCAAAATGAACGATGTTTAATTGCTTAAAGACTTACCTCGTATATCGACGAATGATGTAAATCGGCTATTTGACTATTTTTGTTTTTCCCCGATCCAAGTCCGGTTTCTTTGGTTCTTGATCTAAACATATTCAAATTAAGCTCATTCTAAGCTCATTCAAAGAAATTTTCATTCAATTTAGTCCAAAAACACATAAATGGGCAAATTACCATTTTACCCCTGACATTTACAATTTTTACAATTTAGGCCCTATTGCACAAACACAAAATATACAAAATTTCAAAACACCCATGTTTGGCCGAATCTTACCCATTACCATAAAAGTCCATATATTTTATTTATTTTGCAATTTAGCCTCTTAATTTATTATTTTTGCAATTTAGTCCTAATTACTCAAAATTATCAAAAACTCCAATACAAAACATGTTAATCTAAAACATATCTTAAATATTTCATCATCAAACATCACAAAACACAAATATTCATCAATGACATAACTCAAAATTTGCATCAAAATAAAAAATTATAGCATGGGTCGGATAGTATTCGAAACAACGATCCTAAAAACGTAAAAATTATCAAAAACCGAAACATAAACATACCTTAATCCAGCTTCTAAAATGCCAAATCCTTAAACCTTTTGTTTCTTTTCTTTCTTACAACATTCGGCCATTTCAAAGAATGAATGCATGGCTTTTTTTATTTTTTATTTTTTATTTTATGATATATGTTATATTATAATGATTTATAATATTAGTTTATTAAAGTAACCTTAATAAATTTATATCAAAACATTATAATATAAACCTCTTACCGTCCACTTAACAAATTAATGGCTAATTGCAACATAAATACTTCTATTTTAAAAGCCAATGACATTTTGGCCCTTTATACATTAAACTACCCAATTTTTAATCTACGCGATTAAGCCCTTTTTATTTAATCGGATATCCAAACGATAAAATTTTAAAATGAAAATTTAATACAACAAATTCACACATTATAAACACCAAAAATAATTTTAAAATATTTCTCTGACTCGAATTCGTAGTCCCGAAACCATCGTTTCGAATAGGGTCTAAACTGGACTGTTACATATGATGATGAATTTGATGATGTTTATAAATGTGCAAGTGATTCTATTTTGAGTTTAGTAATTGACCTATATTGTGTGATTGAGGTTGAATTTATAATGCTTAATGATATTAGGTAATTTGATTGCTAAAAGGGTTGATAATTTGAAAAGTTGTGTCTTGTGAATTGGTGAGTGATAATGCATGTTTGGAATGGTTTAGTAAATTGAATTGTATATATGAATTAGGTACATAGTTAGATGGAAAATTGTGACATATTTGTGACTTGTATGGTTAGTAAAGAAATGGAATGAATTGAATATTGGTTGATGATATTTGGCTGGTTATTTGTGTTTTGAAATGGTACCATTTGAGTTATGTAGGTACATGCAAATTTGGGTGGAAAATTAGCTTAGTAAATAGCCTATTTTTGTCTACATGGGCAGAGACACGGGCATGTGTCTCAGCCGTGTGTGACACACGGTTATGTTACACGGCCGTGTGTCTCCTAGTGTTGAAATTAAAGTGAAGTCAGTATGCTCCACACGATCTCACACACGGGCGTGTGATTGGCCGTGTGGTACAAGCCAGTATACCCCCTAATTGGCACACGGCCTAACACACGGCCTGGCACATGGGCTTGTGTGGCCACTTTGAAGGGAACACGGGCTAGACACACGGACGTATGGTTGGCCGTGTGACCCAAGTCAGTAAGCTCACTTGTTTGGACACGGGCTGGGACACGGCCATGTGTTCCCATTTTGAATGGCCACAAAGCCTGTGACACGAGCGTGTGTCCCCTATTTTAAGAAAAATTTTCAAAGTTTCGTAGAAGTTATTTGAGTTACTCCCAAAACATGTTTAGGGCCTCGTAGGCTCTTAATAGGGACCATGTGATTAAAATTGATTGATGATTGCTTGTAATGTGAAAATTTATGCAGAGTTGAATGTTTAATTGTTTCATAAGTCCGGTAATACTCCATAACCCTATTCCGGTGATGAATACGGGTGAGGGGTGTTATAGTGAACACTCTGTTAGAAATTAAATACTTAAGCATGAACTTGTTATTTAAAGGACATCAAACCAGAATTGGACTAAATTCATATACTTAAAATTAAGGTATGTATATATAGTTTTATCGGTTCACAAGAGGTAATAAAAATATAAAGAAAAAAAAATTAAGTCCTAGAATAATCGACAAAGTCAACAGATAGAAAGATATCTCTAAGCCCAAACGGAATCCCACATTGCCTTTAGGTCTAGAGTTTGTTTCTACTACCTATTCAGTGTTTATGCTTCGTTTGGATCACTCACTTTGCTGTTACACACTGTGAGATTTAAATGTCGGTAATGTTTAGAAAGAAGTGTGTCAGCTCTTGCGAACTTAGTGAATGTACAAGAAAATCGCATAACACGCACAAAAACATAAGTTAAACAAGAGTTTTAACAAAGTTACTTTTTTACAGACTAGGTTCGTCATATTTACATGAAGCCTAGTTCGTTGCTACCTGCCGTTAGTTAGCTTAAAAAACATAATATTTTGGAACACACAATCTTATTCGCATGTTCTTTTCAATTAGATAAACGAATCTCCTTATAACCCTTCAGTTTGACTCAAATAGTTCAACATATCCCATAAGTGTAATATTAAGCTAACACTTTTAACACATCTGCATCTCCCATTAAATGGAGTTTGGCTTGTCATTCCCTTATTTCTCCTAACCTATCTTAGGGCCTCTCGCCCAAATTGCAAAACATAAATGTGAGTAATTACAATCCTATGACATGTCATTACATCCAACGATTTACAAAAGATTATAGTGTCAATACACATATTTAAACATTGAGCTCCCAAATTATGAGGAGCTCACAGAACGTTGTTCATATCTAGCTCCCAATATAGAGCTCGCATATCACTATTTATAAAACACATATTTAACACAATTACAAAATAAAGTTTAGAGATAACTTACTCTTGAAACTTAGGATAAAGCCTTAGGCTTTTGATTAACTCTATGGTTCACACATGCAAGTGGTGACCCCTAAACCCAAGTCGTGGCATCATCATACACAATGATCTTGTGACCCACATGTTTAACGTTGATCCCGATGCGGTGCATGCTTTCGAGTTCCCCGAGGACCTGCATATAATACTTGCTGACCTAATGTTGAAAGATCCTGAATTAGAAAAATTATTCATGGGCTAAAGATTTGCGAGCAAAGATGATTGTGTCACTGCTATCAAGCGGTATAGCATGATAATGTCGGTTGACCACAAAGTCATTGACTCTAATCAATAATATATGTTGGCGTGTAACAGCCCATTTTTGATAAAAATCGGAACAGTGGTTTTGGGACCATAGATCCTAGTCTGGAAAGGAAAATTATTTTAATAATATTTTATGATCTATAGTACGAAAATGATGTTGTGTGAAAATTTCTTAAAGAAAGTTTATCGATTACATGTCTAATTTGATAAATGACCAAATTGCACAAAGTGCAAAAGTTGAGTTCTAATAGTTAAAGGGATTAAATAGCTATAGAACTTAAAAGTTGAGGTCCTTATATGGTAATTAGGCCATCAAATAAAGTTAGTAGATATTTTTGGATGAATCATCCATGGAAAATTAGAGAAAGAAAAGGATGAAATTGGAAACTTGAAAAGTTAATGGATGATAAGTTAAATTAAAGGAATAAAATAATATCATATCATCTTCCCCAAAATAAAAAGCATGGAAACCCTAGTTATGGAGATGGAAGAAAGAGAAAACTTTCTTGGCCAAATTAGGTAAGTATTCAAGCCCCGTTTTTAGTAATTTTCATATTTTTGGGACTGGGATAACTTAATTTATCTATTTTGGGGGTTAAATTGAAAATATATCAAAGTATGGAATTTTTACCATGGATGATTATGTTGGAAATTTGACATTTATGGTAGAAAATGAAAGGTTGTTGATATATAAACAACTTTTAGAAAGTGAATTTTGATGAAAACTTGATTTAGGGACTAAATTGTAAAAAATGTGAAATCCATGAAAAAATTCTAAATTTTATGAAATATATGGGCTGTAAATATTACATGAAAAATTTGGTTAGGCTTGAAACAAGGAGTAAATTGCATGAATTTCATTTTCCGAGCCTAGGGACAAAATTGTCATTTATCAAAAGTTTAGGGGCAAAATGATTATTTTGCCTAAGTTGTAAATTGGACTAAATTGAGTATGAATTACATTAAATTGATGTTAAATTTACTCGTATAGATTCGGGTAGACCAAATATGGAGTTAAAACGAGGAAAGGAGAAAATGTTAGATTAATAGATTTTATGTACACGAACAATTATCGAGGTAAGTTCGTTTAACTTAACTATGTATGTTATTATGCTTGAATTAAATTGTATGAATGTGATGGCATATATGTATGTGATGATATAAAAATCATATATATATTTTATGAAATTAAAGATGTTCAATAAAGCCCAATAAATGATAATATCCCATAAATGGTAAGTCCTAGTTGAATAATGAATATCGATGGATAGTGATGATTTCCCGTATGAAATAAGGTCCTGCATATGTTGCAGATAGGATTTATCTCGGACGAGTAATCCATTGATCTTATTATGGAAAGGATTTAGAAGTGAGCCTCTCGAGCATATGTTTCAATTATGATTTAGCCTGGACTGGTAATCCTAATTGACTGGATTTAGCTTGGATTGGTAATCCTGATCGGACTCTAGAGGGAATTTTTGTCATATAAAGGATTTAGCCTGGACTAGTAATCTGACAAAGCCCTTAGAGTATATGTGTTACAGACAGAATTTAGCTTGGTCTGGTAATTCTACTGTATAATATGTGGCTCGAGAGTGTACCTAAAAGGTATTACTGGATATGAATTGACAGATTATGATTTTGTACACTTTAAGTGTACAACATGAGTATCTATCAATAATTCAAATAAATTCAACGGGAAAAGTTCTGACATGAGTAAATATGGATTTGAGATAAATGATTATAGATTGAGACATGATACGTGGAAGTATGAAATGTTTATACATGAACATGAAATGGTTTGATGAATATGTTCATCTATGAGAATAGGTTTGTACACTTTAAGTGTACTACCCAAGTGATTATCAACACTTCAATTGATTATTGAGCAAGGTTCTGACAAGAAATATACTGGAACTTGAGATGAATTAATATAAAGTATATCTAAAATACATGAAGAAAATTGAATACATGTTATATGAACACATGATGTGGAAAAAAATATGTGCATGAGAATCCAAATATTGATGAGTTCATATATGTGTTTTTTGAAGTTTATATGAAATATGTGACTAACAAGGGTGATGAGAATGTGTGATAGAGCTTGTGAGATTAAATGGTTTGATTATACCCTGTGTATTTATTTTGATGATGAATGGGTGGTAAGTTTATTACTAAGTTATACGGACTTACTAAGCATTATATGCTTACTCCATTTTATTTTTCCCTATCTTATAGTAAATCGGAAGCTCATTGGATTGGAAGCTCGACGAAGATTGCTCACACTATCCATCAATTCAATTTGGTATATAAGGTAAAACAAATGTGGTTATAATGGCATGTATAGGTTAAATTGATCAAGGAATGGCATGTAAATATTTGATAATGACTAGCTATTGTAAGGCTAGATATGGTTATGTTTTAGTATAATTATAATCTATAATTATATAAATTATGAATAATCAAGTTATGATAATAGTTATGTTAGACAATGGTAAAAACATAGCTATGAAGGTAGGTAAAAATATACTATATTTAGAGATGAAATAACCTTAGCTATAATGTTTGAATTGGTTGGTATGAATTGGTATGTTTTAGTACATGTAAATGGTTAAATTTGGGTGACAAATGAAGCTAGGAAATGACTTTGTTTTGTCCACACCGGTCGACACACGAGTGTGTGTCTAGACCGTGTGTGACACACAGCTTGGCATATGGGCATGTGAATTAGCCGTGTGTCCCCTGCATCTTGAAATTTAGAAACAGAATGCTCTGAATTGAGCACATGGGCAGAGACAAGGACGTGTGTCTCAGCCGTGTGAGAGACACGGCCTAGAACACGGACATGTGACTTGGCTATGGCACCTATTTTATGAAAATTAAATTAACCACACGGCCTAGCACACGGGCGAGTGGCATGGCCGTGTGCATAAGTTAGAGAGTTACACGGGGTAAGACACGACCTATAGCACGAGCATGTTTAAAGGTCACATGGGCGTGTCCCTAGACCACACGACGTGTGAGCCCTGTACTTGAGAAAATTTTTTAGTGATCCCTATTTAGCCCGTTTTGGTTCTAATGTTCGTTTTAGGCTTCGAGGGTCCAATCAAGGGACGTCATGATTGTTCTCGGGAAATGAATAAATTTTACTCGAATAATGTGAAAATGTTCTGTAATAATCGATAATGCTCCGTAACCCTATTTCGGTGATGGATACAGGTTAGGGGTGTTACATGGCGAGTGTTGGAGGTCGGTAGAATGGTGCAAGTGACGAGTATGAATTGCATTTATCCAGATGTTCCAACTATGAGAGATACGTAAATATGTTGGGCCTCATACGTGTACTTCTGCACGTATGATGCAAGACCACTACAATCTTGATTCGAAAACTATCTGCAATTGCATCATGCCAATAGTTAAAGACATGCCCACCATTATTGTATCTTAACAACCCAATTTTGGGTCTAGTCAGAATAGTGGTTTCGGGACCACAAATTCGACGAAAAAAATTCATTTTTATTATATTCTTATGGTCTACAGTTTTATGAAATGATTTCGTGAAAATTTCGTTCAAAAATTTTGACATTTGGGCATTTAATTTAGTGAAAAGGAATAAATTACAAAAAGTGCAAAACTTGAATTCTATATGTTAAAGATGTCTAATTTCTATGAGATTTTAAATTAGAGGCCCTTAAATGGTAATTAGACCATTGGTTAAGTTGGTGGACAAATATGGACATGGTTTGGTATGTTTCTAAAGTTTTTCATTAAGGGCATTTTGGAAATTTGGTAATTAAAATGAATTAAAAAGCAAAAATCAACCCAAAATTTGTCCATCTTCTTCCTCATGGCCGAATTTTACATGGGGAAACCATGGCTAGGGTTTTGGCCACTTTTAAGCTCGATTGTAAGTCCGTTCTTGCCCCGTTTTTCATGATTTTTATGTTTTTGAAATCCTTGTAACATGATCTATCTATTTCTACCACTAATTTGAAGAGATGTCAAAGTCTAAAATTTTACCCATGTTGAACATGAATGTATTTTGATGTTTGATGGTAGAAAATGCATGTTTGTTGTTTGTTAAACGACTTTTGCTAAGTGATTTTCGATAAAAATGTCAAAAAGGACCTAGTTGTAAAAGTTATAAAATATGGTGTAAAAATGTGAATAAATGAAAATTGTGGGTTGTTATGAGTATAAAAATGGTTTGGCTACACTTGAGTTTTGAAGAAATTGAATGAAAATCATTTTACGGGCCTAGGGACTAAAATGTAAAATGTCAAAACTTTAGGGGAAAAATGTAATTTTTGCCATAATGTGATTTTGGACTGATTTGAAATTATAATGATTAAATAAATTAAATTTTATGTTATAGATAAAGAAAAACAAGATTCAGGATTAGATCGAGGGAAAAACAAGTATTTGACGGTAAGGTCATTTTTGTCATTTCTATGCCGAGGTAAGTTCGTATGTTTAATAAGCATTAAATTATATGTGTATAAATACTTAATTGATATGATTGTAGATTAATAAATGTTGTAAGTATGATAGATTTGGATAATGTGTGGTTAGAATTGTGGTAAATACTATATTATTGAAATAAAATGTGAATGCTATTGAGTACGATACTACGTAAATGACCGACGGAGATTCGATATAGCAAAAGTCCTGGTTGAACATTCAGAATAGATAGGATACAAATGTCATGACATTAGAGTTACTGTGATTACGTGTAAGACCATATCTGAGATATGGCATCGATATGAGACTTCGTGTAAGACCATAGCTGGGCTATTGGCATCGATACGAGATTTCATGTAAGACCATATTTGGGATATGGCATTAGCACGGTATTGTATGTATGAATTCCCGAGTATCCTTTAGTATTCCAAATGGTTCAATGGGAAATTCAACGGGTATGTCAAAGGAGAGAAAGAGTATGTAAGTAATATGAATTGGTATCGGTATGTACATAAAGTTTATAAGCATTGACTTCATGAAATTGTGAGTTCATGATTTCCACAGTGATGTTTTTGTAAAAACCTTGTGATTATTGGTCAATACTTGTAATGTATGAAATACATGGTAAATTCGGTTGATGATTATGTGTTTGGCTTTCAGGCTAAAATTGAGTTATGATATAGCATGTTTATTCACACAAATTGTATTTTATCGGATATGAGAAAAAGGGAAAATTGGCATAATTGCCTATTAAAAAGGTTATGGAAGTATAGGTGTAACAGCCCGATTTAGGGCCTAGTCGGAATAGTGGTGCGAGACTAGGAATTCGAGGTGAATTTATGAGTTTTTAAAAGTTTATGCCATGTTTGCATGCTAGTATGAATGTTTCATGAAGCAATTTTATTAAATTGAGGCTGATTGGTCCAAAAAGGACTAAATTGCAAAAGTTGCAAAATTTAAGTTTCTATAAGCTTTTTGTACGAAATAGCTTTAGAATATGAATTATGAGCCATTAAGTAACAATTTGCCCAAAATTTTATTTTTGGACAAAATTGGCCTTGAGATGGTATTATAGAAATTTTTAGTAATAATGGCATTTTGGTCATTTGTCTAATAAGTGATTAAAATAGGAAAAAGATGATAAAAATCTCATCATCTTCTTCCCCCATTTCCAAAAATTGAAGAAAGTCATAGCTAGGGTTCTTCAATTTTTCAAGCTTGCTAGTAAGTGCTCCTAAGCCCAGTTTTTGATATTATTCGTATTTTTGAAGTCTCGGTAGCACGAGTAAGCTATTTTTAGCTATTTGATAAGCTAAGATGCATGTATAAAAATTTACCCATGAGGGACATGTATGATAAATGATGTTTATGGGAGTTTATGAGAGATTGATGTTAGATAAACATCTTTTTCTTAATGAATTTCATGAAAAATGATAGTATGGACCATTTTGTAAAATGATATAAAATTGGTCATACCTATTAGAAATAGAGAAAATTGATGATTGCTATAGTAGAGAAAATGATTCATCTAAGCATGATGTTTAAGAAAGTTGCATGAAAATCATTTTACGAGCCTAGGGGTAAAAGTGCAAATATGAGAAAGTATAGGGGCAAATTAGTAATTTTTCCAAAGTATGAGTTATGAGTCAATTTAGCCAATATGATTATTAAATGATCTATTTATGATTATAGATCAAGAAAAACGAAGCCCGGATCGAAACCGAGGCAAGAACAAAGTCGAGGACTAAATTGCATAACTACATACATTTTGTATATTGAGGTAAGTTTGTATGAGTTCTAAGCTTTATGATTTTATCATTTAATTACTTAGTATAATATACATTGTTATCATGAATGGTTTAATGTTATGTTAAACAAAGAAGTCAATAAGATTAAACAAGAGAAAGTCCCGTCAAGATGAATTACAGGAGATACGATTACATTACATGAGATAAGAAAGTCCGTATAAGACCAAGCCAAGGCATGGCATCGGCAATCAAGCAAGTTATCATGTAAGCCCAAGGACTCAAGCTTGGCATTGATCAAATTGTCAAGCAAGTTATCATGCAAGCCCAAGGACTCAAGCTTGGCATTGAATAAGTTATCATGTAAGACCAAGGCAAGCTTGGCATTGATTCAAGAAGAAATCTTCCATATAAGTCCATATCTAGAGTATGGCATTGACATGAAGTACATGACAAGAGATCTAGTATTCTCGATAATTCATAGAAATTCATCGGGCAAATGAGTAAGCTAAAATGTGAAAACAAGAATGTTAAGAAAGCATAGCTATTACAACGTTGAAATTGAATATTATTCATGTTATGAATAATGAGTTAGAAGACATAATTATTATGTTTAAGTATGCTGATCAATGTGATCAAGTGATACAGGTACTTTATTACCTTACAAGTATGAGATTAGTAAGTACTATGAGACAAGTAAGAATCATGTATGAGTAAGTAAGCTTTATAGATGAGATAATGATACCATTCTTGTGTCAAATGGTTTATCTGAAGCAAGTTATTTATTATGTGTTATACATGCAAACTTATTAAGCTAAATGTTTACGTCTTTGATTGTTTCTTTCTATGTAGTCCCGCCGAGCTAATTTGTGGATCATTGGAGTCGGAGCTCGTAGCACACTATCGACCCTTATTTTGGTATAGCCAAATTACATTACTAAGTATGGCATGTATAGGAATCAATCATTTTGAGAACATATTTTGTGTAATGCCATTGTATAGGCCATTAAGTTTTTATTCTTTTGTATATGGCTAAGTGGTTGGCCAAACTTGTTTAAGTTGTTTGTATATAGATATCAATGAAATACGTAGTATTATTCATAAAAATATGTTATTGATGAATTGTATTGTTTTGAGTTGGGTTGATATTAATTTCAGGGAGGCAAATGGCTTGGTAAATAGCCTCTAGTTGCCTACACGGTTAGACACACGCGCGTGTGTCTAGGCCCGTGTTAACCCTGCATCTTATTGTTTTAAATAAAGTTAGACCACGGTCATTTTACACGGCCGTGTGTAAGGACCGTGTAAGACACACGTTCAAAGCATGGGCGTGTGCCTAGGCCGTGTGATTGAATTCAACAGCTTCACACGGTTGGTAGACACGGGCGTGTCAAGGCCGTGTGAATAAAGTCAGTAACCTCCCACGGTTGTAGATATGGGCATGTCTATGGTTACACGGGCGTGTCTCTAAGTAACATGGGCGTGTGAACCTTGCTTCCAAGTTGAGTGTTAGATAAAGTGTCCAAAAGAGTTCGGATAATTGTTAAAGGCCTCGTAGGCCCATAATATGCATGTTATGATCAAGAAAGAAAAATTTTAAGTTGGTTCAAAATTTTACAGCCTGTAAGTACATGTTTAAGTGAGTTTAAGCATGGTAATGCCTCGTATCCAGTCCTAGCATCGGTCTCGGGTATAGGGTGTTACAATAGGAAGATAAGAGATTAAGAAATTGAAAGATGTTAAAGTATATACTTGAAATGTAAATACTCATAATTGATGTGCATGGTTACTATGAAGTTTGAAATGATATGTATTTGCTGTAATCTGTTACAAAGGAGAGATTATGGTTGTTAGGCTAATGCCAAGATATGTTAAATTATGCTTATAAGTTGATATAGTAAACATTATGATTGAATGAAAATTATAACTGTGAGATTTATAGCAATTAGTATTATCTTGTGTTTAAATTGTTGAACTTGATAAAAGGTTGGTAAGAGTTTCTTATTATTTTCGTACAGACTTACTAAGCTATATAGCTTACCCTCTTATTTTTCTATATCTTATAGGGTTATTAAGCTAGCTCGGGTTAGAGATCGCCAGAGATCCTATCACACTATCAAGCTATCATTTTGGGTATAAACAAATTCAAGCATTTTAAGTCTATGGCATGTATAGGGACTAGGCCAATTTGTTATGTGTGTCATTATTAATTTGGCCGTATGTGTTAGCTTGTAATTGTTAATGCTTCATCTTATATATATAGCCATGAATGATGGCTTATGTTGATCATAAGTTTATTCATATGTTAATGCCCTCTTGTGAATGTGAAATTAGTATGTTTTTAATGGGCTAAGTATGATGTTTGAAGCATGATAAATGATGGTATAAGAATGACATGTTATTGTCCTGTTTGAGGTTGTTGGTTACATTTATATGCTTGAATTTGTGCCATGTGATATTGTGTAGATGTGTGCAAGTGAGGGAGGCAAAATGGCTTGGCAAGCATTATTTTTGCCCACACGGGTAGACACACGGGTGTGTGTTTAGACCATGTGTGACACACAGTCTACCCCACAGGCATGTGTTCCGGCCATGTGTCCCCTGTACCTTAATTGTTGCAAAACAGAATGTCCAGAATTGAGCAAGCAGGCAGAGATACGGGCGTGTGTCTCAGCCTTGTATGCTACACGGCCTAGCACACAAGTGTGTGGCCCGGCCGTGTGGCACAAGACAGAGAGCACCCTAATTTGAACACAGTCTGAAGCACGGGCGTGTCTTTAGGGTCACACGGGCATGTCCTTTGGACCATATAGGTGTGTGAGCCCTGTTTCTAGAAAAAAATTTGTAAGTTTTGTAAAAGTTTCCTAAGATCTCGGTTCAGTCCCGAACCACTTCCAATACATGTTTTGGGCCTTATAGGCTCGTAATAGGGGCTTCATGATCGAATATGAATGGTTTTAATTTGGACGCAAATTTATGACTCGGGATTGTGTGAATGCTTGTGTTATAAGTCCGGTAATACCTCAAGCCCTGTTTTAGCATTAAATATGGGTAAGGGGTGTTACAATATCGATGTTGATTTTTGAAATGCAAGAACGGTTCCATTACTAAGTGTCATATTGGAAGACATGGTTGGCTAAACAGATGGCCATGGAGCAATTGTAAGGAGATTGAAATGCGTCGTACAACGAACTTCAGGAGTGGATAGTCGCAATATAGGAGTACATGCCAGAGACTATTGTTGAGTTGCAGATGTGGCCTTATTACGACTGGGGCAACCACCTCTATCCGGGGAAAAGAATTTTCCACTAGATCTTTTGGACATTCGATCTATGCGTTCGGGCCTTTCCCCACTGTAAGTCGCTTGTGCAAGTTGATGGGACCTAGCTATACGAGAAATATACACAGATCCTCCTTATTACGGTTGCACAAGATGGGAACTAGAACTTGCTACCGATATCATTTTCCACTGTGGAGTTGGAGAGCATGGAATCGTGGCAATTTTTCTAATGAACTTGCGGAGGTATGTTGTTACAAAAGACAACATTTGTATCATTTTTGATAGATCAAATACGACAACCTATTCTCTATGTACCACCACTGGTAGTTGACTAAGGGTGTGACATTAAAAAAACATGATTCCAAATAAGGCCTTCTGTGCAACCGGGCATTCCACAATGCAATATATTTTTTATGCTCTAATGCCCAATTTTTTTGCATCTTATTCTCTCTTGTTAATTCCGTGGACTTTGTCGAAATTTTGTGGAACGTCTGAAATATCTTGTTTGCACTCGAATTGATGTAGCATTCAATCCCTGTTGTACCACTCAACTATTGAGAAATTGAACATGGGTGCATTAATGCACCACACGAGTGAGTAGACCTGGTTTGAAATTGATTTTCTTGCAAGGTGAAAAATTAAAATTTTGAAAATCAACTCCGTTTGTGATATTTATAGCAATAAACCTTAATCAAATTTCTACCTGTGCTTTTAGATAAGTGGATTCTTGATGCTTTTCGGCTTTCAAGCAAATGATCTTCTCCGTTATTCTCGTACCATGAACTACTACGAGTGTGGGCTCAAACCAATTGCATCAAAACACAGAACTAGAAGAAATTTTCCTTTTAGGGGTGAAAATGGAAATTCTCTCTTCTTTAATAGAAACCGGTAAGATTTTTATTTTGAAAATATGTTTATAAGTTAAGGATAAATTCTCTTTATTTTTTGACAGAATAACAATCTCTCAAAAGTTGTGTTAATAACTCTATTGGTGCCATCTATTTATAGGAAGAGAAAGTGAAGCCCTTGTAGAGTTCTAGAGGTTTATTTTAAATGGAAAAACAACATCCTACTTAGAGTAAGAGTGGGTGAATGATTCACCCTTGTATTTCTACTAGGGTTGTGTAACACCCCTAACCCGTATGCGACGCCGTAATAGAGTTATAGAGCATTACCAGATTTATACAACATACAATCATACATTCCATATTCATTTGTCATTCCAAACAAATAACATTCAATTACAATCATATAGTCTCTAATACAAGCCCTCGAGGCCCAAAATAGACATTAAAATTGGTTCGGGACTAAACTGATTACTCAAGAAATTTTTGGAAAAACATATAAAATTTTAAAAATGCAGGGGACACACGACCGTGTCCCAACCCGTGTAACTCACTGACTTGAGTCACACAACCAGACCACACGCCCTTATGCTAGGCCGTGTACCCTTCAAAATGGCCTCACACGCCCATGTGCCAGGCCGTGTCCTAGGCCGTGCGAAGCTATTGACTTGATTTCTATAAAAGTATCAGGGGACACACGACCGTGTCACCTGGCCGTGTGTCATACACCACTGAGACACATGCCTGTTTCTCTACCCGTGTGGACAAAAATAGGCCATTTTTCAAGCCACATTTCTCACCCAATTTGTAACAATTTACACACATCAATTTGCATAACAGCCATGGCATAAATGGGCATTCAGAGCCAACCAATATCAAGTTTATAACATGTAATATCCACACACACAACATGATATCATTAAGCACATCAATTGACCACTTTAAAACATATCAAATATACTTCCAAATTCTACCTAAATGGTCAAATACATATATGAGACTTTGTGCCTAAAACTTAGCATGCATACACATCTTAGTTCCAACCATTTAGTACCGAAACACAATTTCACAAACAAGGCATTCATATAACCTATATACACCACATAACATAAGGCCATCTATACATATACACATATCAAAATATATGACCACTTTACAAGTCAACTAAAATGGTCAAAACTCAACAAGAGATATAGGGTACATTAGCTAAAATACCTATACATGCCATTTAACCAAAATATATAAAGTCCAAAGTACCAAAATAAGTGTTTGATAGTGTGATGCAATCCTTGACGTCTTCCAATCCGAGCGAGCTTCCGAGACACTAAAAAAACATGGAAAAATAAACAGAGTAAGTAATTAAGCTTAGTAAGTTCGTAATACATAGAATTAAACTTACCATATAACCAGAATTTTAGGAAAGTAACTCAATTCAATTTGGCCAAAGCCTATCACATAACCATTCACCAAATTAGCCATGTATACATATAAAACCGAGAATCATGCATGAATTCAACAATTACTAGAATCCCATGTACTTGTAACATTTTAACCATATATCCATATATCAAATATATATATCATCTCCATATAACTCCCTGTAATAGTTCACATCTAACTTATATAATCTCGTAATACACTATGCCTGTTGAACCACTTAGAATTTCGTTAGATACGTGGGTAATACACACGAGGTGTATCGAACTATAATCTGTAGATTCCTGAACATGTAGGCTCATACGAGAGATAAATGGTATGCTCCTCTGATGGGCTCGAAACTAACTATTATTTCGACAAAGGCAAGCGCACTTATCGAACAGTAGTATAGCTGTGGTGAGTCCAGAATATCGTATCCTCAAGGACCAAGAGTACTAGTATTAACTATATTTTAATTATCTAGCCTAATAATTAAGGGGATTTAATTTTAATCTAAAATTAACTAACTAATTTAACTAATTATGAACGCGACAGAAAGTGAATTTGGGAAAATACTTTTAGACAACTTATATGAGATAGACAATACCTAAGGAAGAATCCACCTAGACTTCACTTATTACTTTTGATTCATGCGATTTATTCACTTGACTTAATCCGTAGAAATCCCTGATTTATGTTAATATCTCTTTCAAGACTAAAAACAACTGACTCTAGGTTGATTAATTGAAATCTCTTTCTAATTAAAACCCCTATTGTCGCATTAACTCGATCTATGGATTCCCTTATTAGGTTTGACCCTAATCCGGCAGATTTTCGTCGTCCTATTTCTAGGGTTGCAATCAACTCCGCTTAATTGTGTTGATTTACTCTTAGACAGGGACTTTTGCTCCACTGAATAAGAACATTCGACTTGAATCAATAACCTGAATTATCAAACAAAAATAAGAACTCACAATTAAGAATAAGCACAAGTATTTATTTCATAAATCAAATAATAATAAGATTCGTCTTAGGTTTCATCCCCTTAGATATTTAAGAGATTTAGTTCATACTAATGAAGGGAAACATATTAGAATAGGGAAAACAACAAAACATAAGAAACCTCAAAAACTTTGTAACACCCCCAAACCCGGCCCAAACACTACAACCGGATCTGGTATGCCACTAAGGAAATTTTATAAAAGATATGTCACTTTGAAAATCAATTAGCAGGGTTAAATATTTAAACCGAAAATTTAATAATTGATCAATTCATATAAGATATAAAGTTATAAAATACCTTGGTGAATTTTAAATAGAACCCGAAATTTTGTACATGTCTTAGCTTAGTTTAAACATAAAATTTAAATGCCCATAAATGAAAGCCCAACATAAACCAAAACATAAATAATAGCCTAGTGGCCCAAGGCCTTATTACAATGAAATATAAAACCCACTTAAAACAAATTTCTTAAAAATAGAAAAATAAAGTAAAGTCTTTTGCTAAATCCTCAGTACTCTATCGCATGGCCACCTTGCTCTCCTCTCCAGCCCGGTCCGATGCACTAAGTGCTACCTGAAATTGTTAAAATAATAAGGTGAGTCACGAAACTCAGTGTGCAACCCTCGTGCACCATCAAATTGGGCTTTAGCCCACAGATCAGAATATAGAACATAATATAATAGGTAATCATACATAAAACCCAACCCAATCCTAGGTTTCCAACCGCTCACACCACCCTTACCTACCAATCACACCATTAGAGATTTCTACAATCAACCCACACCGCTACACACCATCGATGGCAGTCACGCTGCAGTTAGCTACTCATCATCAAAGTCGTGACAGAGTCACCAGGCTAAAATGGCAAAAGCCACCAGAAACAGAGTTGTGACAGAGTCACCAGGCTGAAATGGCATAAGCCACCAGAACAGATCACTTCCCCTTTCATCAATCACCCAACCCCAAGCATATATAAAAATTGACATATAAAACATATTTTTCTTAACAGAAACATTCACTGATGAATGGCAGAAATTACTAACCTGATATTTAGCCTTTACCCTTCTCGGGTTTTCAAATGTTATGCCGGGATTTCGGCATTTAACAGAGTATAGCAGATTTATTACATATATATATTAGCAATCAATCTTATAGTGTGAGAAGTTACACACCTAATATCGTGTAGTACTACACTCTTAGTCAATATCCTTGCTATCCGGATCTACAACACTTAGTCTAAAACCTTGCTCAAAAGCCAGAAGAATACGAAGATTTGGGCTCTCCTACATTCGACCAAGGGTTAATAAATACCCGAATTTACACGTTGAAACTAATAGATCTTCTTACCTTGAAATCCTGAAAGTAGCACGATTCGAGTGTTATCGAACTATGACTTAGAGATCTATGCGATTGGCTCCACTTCAGATCCCGGAATGTCGAAAATAAGAGAAAAACAATAGATTAGTCACTAAATAGCCATTCGGCTAGAGACTTTGAAAAGCCGGAAAAGATTTGGATCCCACAAATCAATACTTACCTAAAATTCCCTTCAGATTTCAGCACAAGCAGACACCCTAGAGTGTTTTCGGCAATCACAGGAGACAAGATCTCACGATTTTGGCTTTTATGAAAATCCCGAAAAAGATGAACTGATGTGGTTTCGGCTAGCACTAGAGAGAAGATTCGGTAATGCCAAAGGAAAAGATTAAATGCTGGAAGAATAGAACTATCTCACAAATGGGATGAATAGAGAAAAACTACGGAGATTTCGGCTTTTTAGAGAAATCAGCTCAAGAGAAAAAGAATGAAGAAGAGAGTGAAAGGAGAGGTTTCGGCTTTTGAAGAAATTGAAGAAAAGAAATTGTAGAGGGAGAGGCTAAGAATTTCGGCACAAAGAGTGAAGAGGAAATTAAGGTTTAAATGCCGAAATCAATGAGATATCCCCTATTTATAGAAATTTCTGCATCTCTTCGCTTAAAACCGAAAACGCCTTCCCGATAACTAAAAGTCAAGCTAATAAAAAGGGAAAATTCGGCACCCCTTATCTATGAAGTAGCCGAATTCTTTACTCCTCTACGTGGTGGATTTTCGGCCATCACCTTGCCTTGCAGATAGCTCCTATCTTTTCTCCTTTTTATCATCTATATTATCAATTATAAAATCCACATAAATCCACCTATTTTTGAGCCTTGTTGCTATCCACTTCACCTAACCCTAAGCCGAATTTAGCTAACTTAAATTAAAGGATTTGGGCTCTATGAAACTTAAATTTTGGGCCCCTAACTCCTTGTGTGTGGCGTCACCCCTTGCTCCCTTTAAAGTGCCGAAAATGGCCCAGAAACATGGGCTCCTTGGGGCCAAAACTTGGGCCCCTTTAATTGTTAATGACGCCACCTTCAAATTCCCTTGCAGTGCCACCTATTGTTGGGCCACAAGCCCACGTTGGTATTTTAAACACAATTACCTCCTTTTAACTTTATAATGCCCAATCAGATAATTTAACCAAGGCCTTTGCCTAGTCCTGAGCCCAATTTGGACCCCTAACAGTTAAATTAACACATTACACATGTTCTCCCATTAAACGCATAGGCCCAAAAATTCAGGATGTTACAAACTTCTAAAGAACTTGATGGGAGATCCTCAGTCTTGATGGAAACCCTTCTCCTAAGCTGTTCCCGATAGCTGTCTTAGAGTATTTTCTCCTTCTACTCGGCATCTATTCGACATCCTGTCAACCTCTCTCTTTTAGATTGCCCCCTAGGGTGTTTATATAGGCTTCAAAATGCCTTTCTTGGCCCACAAGTATCCTATTTCGAATATAATTCATCCTTATTTCGGCAGGGACATGCCCGTGTGACACGCCCGTGGTCGATAGTCCAGGCCGTGGTTGATTCTTGCTCGAAACACACGGCCGTGTCCAATTGTCCAGGTCATGTTAATTTCCTAAGTAGGCCCGTTTTGCCCCTTTTTGGCCCATTTCTCGTTCTTTTCGACTCCCTAAGCTCTCCTAAGTATAAAACATGAAATTAAGAGATTAGGAGTATCGAATTCATCAAATTAAATGGAAAATCATCCAAAATTAAGCCAAGCATAGGGTTAAAATATGTGTAAATTATGGTTTATCATCCTCCGAGCTAAATATCGGTAAGCTCATACAAGCTGTAAATTGGTAAGCCCATATGAGCTGTGGTGAGTCTGCAACACATGTAAGACTTTAACTAGAATGGTAACGCTAATGACATGTCATTTGTATCCTATGAATTCCTAAAGTTCAAGTAGGGCTTGGTATTTCTCCATACTTCATCGGTTATGCATTCGATAATTTATACATCATAATTACACAATTCAATGCATATATTTTTAATTAAGGTATATAAATACACAATTTATTTTACGAACTTACCTCAAACTCGTATGACGGAAAAATGATCGTTTATTCGATAACTTTGTCCTTTCCCCAATCTAATTCCTTTCGTTGCTTTTCTTGATCTATATAATCAAATTAACTATTTTAATCATTATTCTATTTAATTCAATCCAAAAATTCAAGTTTTGGAAAAACTACTATTTTCCCCTATACTTTTGACCTTTTTATAATTTAGTCCCTAGGCTCGTAAAATGAAATTCATGCAATTTCATCCCTATACAAGCCTAGCCAAATTCTATATAAGCCTATAGCAGTCCATATATTTCACAATTTCACACATTTAACACAGAATTTTCATTTTTCACAAATTAACCCCTAATTAACAATTTCAACAAAAATCACTTAACAAAAAGTGTTTAACTCCCAACAAGGATTCATTTTCATCACCTAAAATTCAAAACAGTAACATATTCATCAATGGAAAATCAAAAACCATTCAATAGTTTTGTAAATTAGTCCTCGAGCTAACTAAGTTAAGCTACAACGATCCCGAAAACATAAAAATTAACAAAACTGGAACAAAAAATCACTCACATGCAAGGGAGGGAAGGGCAGAATATTTGAAGTTTCTAAATTGGTGTTTCTTGGCTGAAAATTTCGGTTGGTGTAGTGTAAAGAAGATGAGTATTTTGTTTTATTTTATTTTTATCTTTAATTGTCTAATTACCTAATTACCCTTACTTAACTTTGAAAATAACAAAATTACTAAACCATGTACATCCACTATTACCTTTAATGGTCTAATTTTCATATAAGGACCTCTAATTTAAATTTCTATAGGTATTTAATTTAGCTAATAGTACACAACTTTTGCACTTTACGTGATTTAGTCATTTTTCACAAATTGAGGATATAAATGGTAAAATTTCCTAACGAAAGTTTTATACTATAATTCTAACATGTTGTAGATATTAAAATAATATTAAAAAAAATTTGGCTTTGAATTTGTGTTCCTAAAACCATTATTCTGATTTCACTAAAAACAGACCGTTACAGGTTGCCACCCCCTTCATGTTATATGGAGGGTTTTGGGCCTCTCTCACATCGGGTCCAATTACAAGTACTTCCTGAGCCTTTTTGACCCAGTACTCTGTAATGTGATCCAACCCGATTCAGTTTTTCTATTTCCCAAAATAAACTTTTATATTTACATATTAAATAATTTTATCATCCCAATTTTGCTTTAGTAAATTTTTGACGATTTTACCCCTGATAAAATTTCGAGAAAATTCATTCAATATGTTTCAGCATGTTCACTATGACTTAATGGTTTATTTTCATTTTCGGGCTTCAAAACAGTCCAAAAACATGAACTCATTCTTCTATCATTTTTTGAGTAATCCTATATAAGATTGCAGATTTCTATTTTCATTTTCATTTCTATTTTAGAAACCTACATTCATTTCCAAGTGATTTCATTTCTCAATTTCAGAGAAAACCATAATCATTCCTGAATGTTTCCCATTTCTCTTTTTCTATTCATTCTGTTCATTTTTATTCAAACACGTAATTCATTTTTGGTTTCAATGAGCTTGCGGAGGGACCCATCGGACATATAAAGTTGAGGCTCAAATGTATAATTAAGTTCTAGCTTTTCTCCCATTAATTATAAACTCGTTTAGTCACGAAGTCATTTCATTATAATATCGTGACTAAGCTCTCCCCAACAACATACCATTACGAAAACAACTATTTAGCTCTTTTCTAATGACCTTATCATTAGTGTGTTACCCTCATAGTATATCATTGATCTCTTTGGGATAATATCTGTTCTTTTAATATGATCCTATTTTATCTTATGGTAATCATTAAATCTTCCTTTATGAAAAGTCAATCACTATGTGATAAAGTCATCCATCATAAAGACAGACAACCCGTGACCATGTTTACTTTTCATCAACCATGTAATGCCAATAAGAGGATATCATTTACCCATGTTTTAGGCTATGAATTCCACTATTGTGAATGATGCTACATACTACAAAAGTCGTACAACCAACGCATTAGCTTTCGGTTCCTTATCTCACTACAAGAAAGCAGACTTTTTGGGGCATTTTTTTGGCCTGGCGCTATAGACAATGCCGCTAAAGATCATGACTTTTAGCAGCGCTTTTAAAGAAAATGCCGCTAAAGACCACAACCTTGACGACGCTTTTGTAGAAAACGCCACTAAAAGTCATGGTCATTAGCGATGCTTTTATAAAAAATGCCGCTATAAGTTTTGGTCTTTAGCGACGCTGTTTAGAAAATGCCGCTATAAATCATGGTCTTTAGCAGCGCTTTTTTATAAAACGCCGCTATAAGTAATTGTCTTTAGTGGCGCTTTGTTTACAAACGCCGCTAATTTGGTCATGAAAAATAAAAAAAAATAAAAATATTTTTCTTCATATCAAAAAATTAAAAAATAATAAAAATTGCTTATGCTTTGATTCACAGAAGTATGAATACAAGGTATTCTGTTAAATATCACGTCACTAGTTGAAGTAAATATTCAAAACCAAGTTCAAATTTCTGACATTTCAACTGGACTTAATACTTTTTCAAGCTGCTTCAATCAAAGGAACTGGACTTATTTCGCTAGCAAGAAATATCTACTCCTTATTTCACTAGCATAGGATCCACTACTTGCTTAGTGACTGCCATAATAAATTCTTCACAAGTTGCCTTTAAGCTTTTCTCTAGTTCCTGCATGTAAACAAGCACAGAAGACATCTTATGCTAATGATAAAAGCAGAACTATCAAGCCTTGAGATTACTAGATAACAAAATCATAGTTTAGAAAAGCAACAGTTTCTGAATGCTGAATGGCATTAATTAATGGTGAATTATAACTAAAATAATGCCTAAAGCAATGAGGTGTTTTGGCAAAAGGGGAGAAAAGAGGAAACGGTAGGATGCAGCAGTGAAATAGTATAATAGTTGCAAGACCAAATAACTTCACAAAAATATAGGTTATTTGCTAATAAGCAATAATTTGCGTCAGGGAATAAGAAATAAAATTCATATATTACTTTATTAACTTCTCACAAACTCTGCAATTTTTCATTTCCTAGACCTGAGAATTAATGTGTTGGGTTGAGGATTATTTTAGCAACACATGCACCCAAGATGGCAAATGCCACTTCAACTCATTAAGAACGGTAAATAAAGTTATCAAAAGGTAAAAAATGAATAGTGCTGTTATCAATGTATCAAATATAAGAGAATGATGAATTCTTATAAAAACATCATATGCAGCTTCAAATGTCAATTGATCTATCTCCTAGAAATAGGGTTAAGATAACTGATTCAAATCGCCAGTCATGTAACATCCGGGATTTAGGGGTTATGTGTTTATTGCATAATTCAAGTGAGCTAGTAGGCTTTGAGTGTGTTTTAGGGGTTTTGAGGACTTTAGGTGAAGGGGAAATGCCTTAGAAAAATTATTGGAATTTAAGTCCAAAGGGGGAAGCTAGGTGAAGGAAGCCTTAAGAGAAATTGTGGGGAGTTTATGACACAAAAGAACCAGCAGCAAAGTGGCAAGGGATGCCACCTAAGGTGCAAGGAAGGTTGCGTCAAAGGGAGCTTCAGGAGGGAGGAGGTTAGAGCTGCAGAGGTTACAAATGGGAGTTTGTTTTTGCGTCAAGGGGAGGAGGAGTGTTGGACGATTTTGGGGCTTTGAAAAGGTAAGGATAAGATTTGTTTTTCTTTTTAAAATTCAGCTAAGATAAGGGATAAATGATGGATTATTTTTATTAATTTTAAATGAAGTGACAAAGGAGAAAAATGTGGGATATGATAGGGGAAAAAGTAGTAGCCGAATGTGGGGCTCTTTGGGATGACAAATTCGGTCATGTAGGGGGTGTTAAGTGCCGAATTTTAGTTGTGAGGAGTGTTCATCTTTTTGCCGAAATAGTTGGCCATAGAATTCTCTCTTTCAAGCTTTCTTTCCATCTTTGTGTGTTGCCGAAAATATGCACCCTATTTCCCTTTGACAAAAGCCGAAAGTTAGAACTATTTGTGCATTTATTTTCTTTCTCCTTTCACATCTCTTTCTTTTCTTTTATCTTGCTTAAACCAAAATCTCTCTTAAAGTTGCCATTGCCGAATATTTCAACTTCATTTGAGGAGCCATAGCCGGATCTTGTGGTCCTCTCTTATTCTTTTCTTTTCTTAAAACCTGGAAGTCGAAACTTTGATCTAGTTTATTCTTGGCCGAATCCTCTAAGCCTTCAACTCTCCCCATTCTTGCATTTTCTCTCTTCACCATTAAAGTGCCGAAACACCATCTCAACCTCGTTTCTACACCTATTTTTGTGTTAGCCGAATATCCCATTACCATGGGAAAGGTTTAGCCGAAACCTTTTTCTCTTATTTGGTCTCTTCAAGCAACGTGGTGGTAAGTAATTTCTATCCTAGCAATCGGTTTGGGTTCTCTTTCTTTTAAGTGTGCCGAATCAAGGATTAAGCCTTGGTTTAGGGATGGCCAAATATGCTTGTGCCATGATATGTGGTTCTTGTGAAGGTAGCCAACATTAAAGAGAGCATTAAAGGAGAAGCTTTCGGGATTTGTAGTGATCAAGGGATATTGACAACTTCAGGTGCAAGCAAGGATTTCGGGATTTAGACGAGCTAGGAATAAGGAGAGTTTTGGGATTGAGTAGACTGTGCCAAAAAGGTGTGTAGTTATCGCACTGTTCTCCTGTTATTTGTGTATGTTGTTATATATGTATATGTATATGATGTGAATGGTAGCCGGAAATAATGGCTAAGATGGTGAATACCCATGGTGGGTAATCGATTAACCAGGTCAGTGCTTTATGACATTAACTTACCTATGGTATATGTATGAAATTGCGGTAGCATGTGATGTATGATCAATCCAATGATATTTTGTCATGATACATAAATATATATGCATGGGGCTCGGGATATGATTACGTAAGGGCCAGGTGTACATATTTATGTGCGTGGTCCGATGTTAGCCTTGAGCTACATTGGCGCTTGGTGTTGGCTATGTGCTTCATCAAGGTGGGGTGTTGGCTACGTGCCACATCGTGGGCCGGATGATAGCTGTGTGCATCACCGTGGATGAGGATGACCTTGAGTCACCTCGTGGATACCGATATGTGGGGTCACTTAGGTGATCGGTGGCTAAGCCACGGCCTTGAGCAAGCAGTCCGCCGAGGAGGTGTGTATTGGTTGGAGGCGATTTAGTAATCCCTTGGTGTGGGCGGCGCAGTGCGGGGTGTGTAGCGGATGGACTCTAGGTTGGGTTGGGATGCATCTTGCATGACTGATTATGTGGATCAGTGGATGAGGCTAAGCCCATTTGTGGAGGCATGTGAAATAATTACACACCGAGTCTGTTTGACTCACCCAAATTTTTAAACATCGCAGTGATTCGTGATGCTTGGGCCGGGTTGGAGTGGATACAAAGGTGGCCATGCGAAAGACATTTCATTTGTTTACGTATTTTTATATTTTCAGATATTTTGATTAAGTATTTACTGATAATATGGGCGCTTAAAGTATTTGGAAACTTTATTTATGATTTTGAAATTTATATTATTATTGAGCTAATAATTGAAAAATATTTTTTTGAACCAATTTATGTTATAATAACTTATATTAAAGTTTTAATCCGGATAATTTGCTACAACTCAATTTTTACTTAGAATTTTAAACATACAATGTACCATGTTTACAAATGACAGTGAACTTTTAATGTTTTTATCTTTAAGTCAAATTCTTTTCAAACGAATTTCTGCAGTGGCATTCTAAATTCGGCCATGGTGTTTGGGCCAGGTTTAGGGTGTTACAGTTTGGTATCAGAGCCAGGTTCAAAACTCGACTTTGAGGGTTTTGGGGCCCAAAAATGTTTTCAAGGATGGGCTTTATGAATTATTTTCAGGTTATTCTGGCATGGCACCTAAGTCTCCGACCCGAAGTCCACCAGGTAAGTACCCCTAACCATTGTGTGATTTATAGTATGATTTGTAGAAGGGTATAACGGGAACGTAGATTAGTATATTAAGTACTTGAACAAACTTTAGTATATTAGTTTACCCCAACATAAGAATTTCATAAAACTTTAGTGCCTAATTAAACAAACCTGTGACTAAGTCGCCGAGTTAGGGTGTGGCAACCATTGTACGCATGTCTAGGATTGGATTCGGGAAAGAGCACAGTATTTAAGCGGTCCTAGTGACTCACCTCCTCTTCGCTCGAATCCTACCTGGTGCGTAGTGATGGTTCACCCTAACCAAGGGGACTTATTCACGGGCTAAACTCAGTGATTAAAACCCGAAAGGGACTAGCCTTATTTTTTTTATAAAAAACTTCAGTTTAAAAATCACCAAATTACACCTTTAAATTGTAGCAAAATTTATTTTGAAAATTTTTCTGAAATACTTTCGATTTACAAAATTACCTAAATACCCCTGGTTGCAAAATTACTAAAATGCCCTTGGTTTCTAAAATTTTCATATTACCCTCGACTTTTAAAATATTCTTACTTTACAAAAATATCAGAAACCTCTATTTTGCAAAATATTGAGATACCCTGATTTGGAAAATTTACTAAAATACCCCTGACTTACAAAATTACCAAAATAACCCCGATTTCAGAAATTTCTGCAATACCTCTGATTTGGGAAAAATTTTTTAAGATAACCCCGGGTTTTTGTAAATTTTGGAATGCCTTTGATTTGTAAAGATTTTCAAATTGACCCCGATTTATTACCAAAATACCCCTATAGGGCAAATGACAAAATTACCCCTGGGATGGGAATGGAGAAAAATGTCCATGGAAGTGTGTTGAATGTTGATGAATGTGAATGTGACTCTCTGAATTAGAATAGTAAACTCGAGCTGAAACTTTGATTGATCGAAAGAACTACCTCTAAACACTTCTTATCATAAAACTGTTCATGGGATAATCAGTGGAACAAGAGTACTAATGCATAAAACTTTTTAATCAGATTAGATCGCGACGTTAGAAATGAGTTCTAGGGGACGTGGTCGTCGTGGACGCGGTAGAGGCAGAATGACTGTGTCGGAACCCGTTAGATTGGGTCAAAGGTCTGAGAATGAGGTACCACCACCACCCCCACCACCAGCTTTTGGTGTTGAACAGCAAGATCAGACGGGGGATGATGCAGTATCGTAGGCGGTGCTGCGAGTTTTTGAGATAGTGGCTGGAGTAGGTGGAAATATGGGAGCTAGGAAGTCCGTACCCGAGCGACTCCGAGCCAATGGAGCTGAGGTATTCCGTGGCGTATCTGGTGTGGCACCCAGTACGGCTGAGTATTGGTTGGAGGTGACGGAGCGAATTATGGATGAGCTGGATCTGACTGCTGAGGAAAAACTGAAAGGGATGGTGTCGCTTCTCCGCGATGAGGTATATCAATGGTGGCTCATAGTTTAGGATGGTGCTACGGCTGAGGAACTCACTTGGGAGTATGTTAAGGCGGCATACCAGAAGAAGTATGTTGGTACCGATTATCTTGATCTTGTGAGAAAGGCGTTTACAGGGTGGTTCAAGGGAACAAGTCTCAGCGAGTCTGAGGTGAATTCTTAAGGTTGAGCCGGTATGCTCGAGGGATTGTGGCTACGGAGCATGAGCGATGTGTCCAATTTGAGGACGGACTAAGGGATGACCTGAGGTTATTGATAGCTCCATAGCAGGAGCGGGAGTTCGCTATGTTGGTAGAAAAGGCTAAGGTAGCTGAGGGGATTAAGGACTCTGTGAGACAGAACAGAGATAAGGATAGGAACCGGGATAAGAGGAGTTTTGGACCGTCAGAATCGTCTGGAAGTGTTCAGAAAAGATTGAAGGTTGAGAATTTTACTCGTGTTTCTAAGCCAGCTACTGGAAATCCGGACCGTCCGTGTGCTCGGTGTGGGAGGTATCATGTTGGCGAGTGCTGGGGAGGGAACGGGAATGTTTTAGATGTAAGTCTAAGTCTCATTTGATTAAGGACTGTCCTCAGGATTCGAATAGGGCTCAGACAGCAGGCCAAAGTTATGTGTAGCCAGGCAGAGGTGGTCAGCAGGCGACAAGGGGTCGTTGTCTGAACCATGGAGGGAATGGTTCCGGCCGAGGTCGTGGAGCACCAAATGGAGGTGCTGAAGGTTCAGATGCAAGGCAGCCAAAGTTGGTTTATGCAGTCGGCCGTCGCGAGGAGGAAGATGTGCCAGATGTGACAACGGGTACGTCCCTTATTTCTGGAATACCCTTTATTGCCTTGTTCGTTATAGGGTTAGCTCTTTCTTATATTGCTAGGGAAGTGTTCAGAATCTTGAATGTGAATTGTGAGACCGTATTTAGTTCTTTAAGGCGATCAGTGGTAGTAGACAAACTTTTCAAGGTAAGTGGTTGTAGAGGTTCAGGGAGTAGCAGTACTTTTGCTTAGTTTAGCCAAGTAATTTCGAGGACGAAAGTATTTTTAAGGAGGGTAGAACTGTAACATCCGGGATTTAGGGGTTATGCGTTTATTGCATAATTCAAGTGAGCTAATAGGCTTTGAGTGTGTTTTAGGGGTTCTGAGAACTTTAGGTGAATGGGAAATGCCTTAGAAAAATTATTGGAATTTAAGTTTAAAGGGGGAAGCTAGGTGAAGGAAGCCTTAAGAGAAATTGTGGGGAGTTTATGACACAAAAGAACCAGCAGCAAAGTGGCAAGGGACGCCACCTAAGGTGCAAGGAAGGTTGCGTCAAAGAGAGCTTCAGGAGGGAGGAGGTTCGAGCTGCAGAGGTTGCAAATGGGAGTTTGTTTTTGCGTCAAGGGGAGGAGGAGTGTTGGATGGTTTTGGGGCTTTGAAAAGGTAAGGATAAGCTTTGTTTTTCTTTTTAAAATTCAGCTAAGATAAGGGATAAATGATGGATTATTTTTATTAATTTTAAATGAAGTGATAAAGGAGAAAAATGTGGGATATGATAGGGGAAAAAGTAGTAGCCGAATGTGGGGCTCTTTGGGATGACAAATTCTGTCATGTAGGGGGTGTTAAGTGCTGGATTTTAGTTGTGAGGAGTGTTCATCTTTTTGCCGAAATAGTTGGCCATAGAATTCTCTCTTTCAAGCTTTCTTTCCATCTTTATTTGTTGCCGAAAATATGCACCCTATTTCCCTTTGACAAAAGCCGAAAGTTAGAACTATTTGTGCATTTATTTTCTTTTTCCTTTCACATCTCTTTCTTTTCTTTTATCTTGCTTAAACCGAAATCTCTCTTAAAGTTGCCATTGCCAAATATTTCAACTTCATTTGAGGAGCCATAGCCGGATCTTGTGGTCCTCTCTTATTCTTTTCTTTTCTTAAAACCTTGAAGCTGAAACTTTGATCTAGTTTATTCTTGGTCGAATCCTCTAAGCCTTCAACTCTCCCCACTCTTGCGTTTTCTCTCTTCACCATTAAAGTGCCAAAACACCATCTCAACCTCGTTTCTACACCTATTTTTGTGTTAGCCGAATATCCCATTACCATGGGAAAGGTTTAGCCGAAACCTTTTTCTCTTATTTGGTCTCTTCAAGCAACGTGGTGGTAAGTAATTTCTATCCTAGCAATCGGTTTGGGTTCTCTTTCTTTTAAGTGTGCCGAATCAAGGATTAAGCCTTGGTTTAGGGATGGCCAAATATGCTTGTGCCATGATATGTGGTTCTTGTGAAGGTAGCCAACATTAAAGAGAGCATTAAAGGAGAAGCTTTCGGGATTTGTAGTGATCAAGGGATATCGACAACTTGGTGCAAAGCAAGGATTTTGGGATTTAGGCAGCTAGGAATAAGGAGAGTTTCGGGATTGAGTAGATCGTGCCAAAAAGGTGTGTAGTTATCGCCTTTGTTCTCCCATTATTTGTGTATATTGTTATATATGTATATGTATATGATGTGAATGGTAGCCGGAAATAATGGCTAAGATGGTGAATACCCATGGTGGGTAATCAATTAACAGTCGCTGCTTTATGACATTAACTTACCTATGGTATATGTATGAAATTGCGGTAGCATGTGATGTATGATCAATCCAATGATATTTTGTCATGATACATAAATATATATGCATGGGGCTCGGGATATGATTACGAAGGGCGGGGGTGTACATATTTATGTACGTGGTCCGATGTTAGCCTTGAGCTACATTGGCGCTTGTGTTGGCTATGTGCTTCATCAAGGTGGGGTGTTGGCTCGTGCCACATCGTGGGCGGATGATAGCCGTGTGCATCATCGTGGATGAGGATGACCTTGAGCCACCTCGTGGATCCGATATGTGGGGTCACTTAGGTGATCGGTGGCTAAGCCACGGCCTTGAGCAGCAGGTCTGCCGAGGAGGTGTGTATTGGTTGGAGGCGATTTAGTAATCCCCTCGTGTGTGCGCGGCAAATGCGGGGTGTGTAGCGGATGGACTCTAGGTTGGGTTGGGATACATCTTGCATGACCGATTATGTGGATCAGTGGATGAGGCTAAGCCCATTTGTGGAGGCATGTGAAATAATTACACACTGAGTCTGTTTGACTCACCCAAATTTTTAAACATCGCAGGTGATTCGTGATGCTTGGACTGGGTTGGAGTGGATACAAAGGTGGCCATGCAGAAGACATTTCATTTGTTTACGTATTTTATATTTTCAGTATTTTGATTAAGTATTTACTGTAATATGGGCCGCTTAAAGTATTTGGAAACTTTATTTATGATTTTGAAATTTATATTATTATTGAGCTAATAATTGAAAAATATTTTTTTTGAACCAATTTATGTTATAATAACTTACATTAAAGTTTTAATCTGGATAATTTGCTACAACTTAATTTTTACTTAGAATTTTAAACATACAATGTACCATGTTTACAAATGACAGCGAACTTTTAATGTTTTTATCTTTAAGTCAAATTCTTTTCAAACGAATTTCCGCAGTGGCATTCTAAATTCAGCTATGGTGTTTGGGCCGGGTTTAGGGTGTTACAAGTCTTATTGGTCACCAAACCTTTTAAATAGGGAAACTGCAAATCCCTCAATACTTAAACTCTCAGATTTCTAACATACTTTTTATAGTAACCTACTTTTGCTCCTATTGAAATAAAAGAATAAACAATACACGACATGTTGAGTGTACTGTTGCTAACATCTAATGCAACATGAATTTGTACTAACAAGTACTTCATTATCTTAAAAAGTATAATAATTGTTAAATTTAATTCGAATCATTAAGAAAATGTAACTTATTTTAAATTAAAATTAAAATAATTGAAAAGAAAAATATTTAGAGTGTATTTGGGTGAGATATTTGGAGTACTTTTAATTTTATTAAGGTTTTAAAAATTTTAAAAATAAATTTATTTGTTTAGACAAACACAATAGAAATTTTTTAAAAATTTAAGAAATTTCAAAAGGGGTTTTTGAGGAACTCAAAATCCCTATTAAAATTACAACTAAATAGATGGTTTTTTAAAAATATTTCATTTAATACATGTGGATTCACAGTAAAAAAAAATAGAATTTAGTTTTTATTTCAATATATTTTTTTATATTATTAAATATATTTATACTTTTTATAAATCCAATTATATTCTATATTGTTTATTTTTAATATCATTATTTTTTAATTTATTAAATTTCATTACCCTAAATTTTTCTTACAGAATTATTTATCCAAACCAAATAATCCCAAATACTAACATTTCAAAATAATACATTTTAAAATTCTAGAAGTCTAAATATTTCAAAATTTTAAAAATCTCCATCCAAACACACCCTTTTCCTACAGAAGGATTAATAATATTCTAATCTCTTGTAATTATTTTTTTCAACAAAATAGTATTATTAATACAGTCAACAAGAAAAAATCAATAAGTAAACTAAAACATTACGTCTGAGAACATAAATACAGTTAATCAATGACCTCAAATCACAAAATAAAACGTTAAGAGCAAGCAAAAAAATCATAGATCACTTGATTGCATCTTATGTAATTATTTTGGATCTTAAGATTAGATCCAATTAACCATACCTTAAAATTATAATAAAGTAATTAAAAAAAATCTCTATATTAACGACCAAAAAAAAAGTTAAAATAGAGAAGAGCAGGACTTACATCAGAAGCATTGCTGATGAGCTTACAAAGAAAGATCTCCTTGTTGCTGTAGAAAGTAGCTCTATCATCTGGATATTAGTTTAAGTAGCTCTATCATCTGTTTGGTAAAATCATGTCTATTGTTTAATCAGCTCGTTGAGTTGGTCATCGACGGATTTGATTTACTTTGGTATCCTTCTCCTTTGGCTCACACGTCATGATGGTTAACACCACTTCTGCATTATCGGGTTGGAGAACCTTGCGAAACTTAAAATCTGTTCGATCGGAAATGTTATCGAATAAGAACTTTGGTATAACTCTTGAATGGTTTTTGGTTTACTTATCATACTTTGTCATCATCTATTTCTCCTTTGTTTCCTTTGGCAATAGAAGCATTCCGAACATGGAGATTTAATTTTACTAGAATAACTAGCTTGGAGCTTGCTTGGGGGTATTTTCAGGTCTTCCATGTGTATCTGACGAAGCTTCAGATTCTCCTCCATAAGCTCCTCGATGATTCGCTGATGTTTCAGCGCCTAAATGGAAATATAAGTTTCAGTACAAATGTAACGCAATCCTAATAAAATGAGAAGAATTAAATGTATCTCGAGAACCTTGCAGCATTCATCATGAATAAATCTTTTTGACACAAATTTTAAATATGGCAACCAATAAACTCTGATATTCAGAAAATTTTACATCTAATTACAATTGCTTTCAGCCAATATTTATGTGTTCTCCCACTAAATAATCAATAATCATCTTAGCAAAAACACCAGCAAACAAAATGGCATCAGATCGAGGTGATAAAATAAATAAGGAGCATTACCAGTTGACGTAAGTTGTTTTCAGAGCGCAATCGTCCAGCCTACAAAACAACCAAACCCAAGTGAATTATTTCTGCTGCTTACTGCTATCACCAGTGACCAAAACAAGAGCAAAAAAATAACTGCTTGTTGAACGTTAAAGCATGTTCCTTTTGAAATCTTAACATCCCCAACTACCGTTCCAATTGCTAGAGTGAAATGATGTTTCTCTCCTATTAAGTGTATAAAATGAACTGATCTCACCTCAAGCCTTATGTTGCACAAATTTAGCCTACAGGCATCCCATAATATTTTATAAAATTGACATTCCACATGCAAACTCAATGCTAGAATGCCGATAAGAGATAGAAAAACTCCCAAGCAATGAATTACAAAGCCAAATGCACAAGCATGTAGGTATCATTGCATACCAGTTCACTTAGGCTAGTCTCATCTTCCTTCAACAATGGATTTTGCAAAAAGCTATTAAGAACTTTTTCTGTTCGAGTCCCGAATGATGTTTCATTTGGAGATTCTGATGAAAATTTTTGATAAGCTGAACCTCAGCTTGTATTACCAGGTCCAGGCAAGCCTTGAGATGTAGTATCTGGTAGATTTGGCAGCACCTGCTTCAATTTTCCATGCGGGCCTTGAATAGAGGGTCCATTTGTTGTGGTCAAACCACTTCGAAAGAGATCAAAGCTTAGAAATAAAAGCATTAAGACTCAGTTACCTTTCGGAAGCCATGCATCTATAGGAAGTAAGATCATTGGGCGGAGAATCATCGTCGTTAATGGGAAGAGAGAAAATCCCTAGTCCTAAAAGCATCAATAAAACTACCGTTAACATAAACAACATCGATAATACAAGCGTTACTGTTGACAATTTCTTCGCTTGTAATCGAGAATGTCTCAATTTCACCATTATTGAATTAAAAAAAGAAAAAACAAAAGAAATGATCTCAAAACCTAAGGATGGATAGAAGAAAACCACCTCTAGTTCTGGGTAAAACAAAGATTAGAAAATGTTGAGAAATTTTGCACGGTCACACTTGGATCCAAATCCCCAACATATAGCGAGGTTGCAAATTGGTTATTGGCTCCACCAGATACATTGTTAACGCCCACACTTTGTCCCTGAACTTGAACATGCGCCATCTTTGTAAACCCTAAACCAACAGCTAAAAACATAGAACCATGGCTAATGACCGATGACTGCATAGTGACTTACGAGGAAAACTGGATTGAAAGGTGGGGGAAACCGATTTGGGGAATTTTGGTTTGGGGATTTTGGGAAACCGATATAGGAAAATTTTGGGGACTTAGGAAATTTAGGGTTTGGAAAATAAAAATCGGGGTTATATTTAATTTTTTATCAGAGAAAAAATGACACCCTGTGAATTTTTGCTGCGCTTTTACTAAAAACACCACTATAGCTCCATTTTTTGTGGCGTTTTTTACTATTACACAATTTTAATTTTTTTTTCCATTTTTAACCTATATTTTTCTATTTTTTTCTTTCAAAATTTTTGTGCTGAGATTATTATTTTTTTGAATTTTTATTATATTTTGAGTATTGAACTTTTTAACTAAAATATTAAATATTAAATTTTTAAGTTTTAAATTTTTAAATTTTTTATTATTAAATTTTAAAAATATAATTACCATTATCAACTCTTTTAGGAATTTCTTTTTTCGTTCTTTTTACATCAATATTATTCTTTTAAGTATGGTCTGCATTAGCTGTTTAGATTTTTATATAAATGGCATTTAATTATATGTATACACTTAAATTTTGATATAGATACATCTCAGAATTATATATGAATTTTGGTTTAATGTGTAATTCTAGATGTGAAATTCTAATTGTGGTTTAAATGTATAGTTGAAACTTTAATTTTGATTTAATCATACACATTATTTTAAAATATAAATATATCAATATATTTTTATATTGAATAAATATAAATTTTTATGTATGCAATATATAAATAAAAAATGATGTTAATTAATCAATACTTGTTCATGTATACAATTGCACACTAAACCATTGTTAATGTATGCTTTTGGGATTTAACCTATTTTGATATATATGTATTTTTAAATAATAATTTACATTTATCTTATTTTGATTTATATTCTAAAAAATCCAAGATTAATCCCTAAATCATAAACCTTAGACCCTAAATATTATACCCTAAACCCCAAACACCAAATCATAAACCCCAAACTCAAAACCCGAAACCATAAGTCCTGGACCATAAAACTCGAACCCTAAACTTTAAACCGCAAACCTTAAACCATAATCCGAGACCAAATTTTTGGGAATTCATGTGGCCAATGTTAGTGTCGTACAAAACATATATTTTATATTTTTATATTAAATAATATGGGTGTAGTACAAAATGGCATGAACCTCAGTAAATTCCAAATGTTTTTCAGTTTTCAAACAGTATCCTTAAACCTTAAACCCCAAACTCAAACTATAAAACCCTAAACCCTAAACCCTAAACTATAAAACATAAACCCTTAATCCAAAATAATAAACATTATATCATAAACCCTAAAACTCTAAACTATAGACATTAAATAAACATTATATTTTTTTGCGGCGTTTTTATAAAAAATGCCACTAAAGCTTACATTTTGCGGCGTTTTCCTAAAAACGCCACTAAAGCTCAAAAAATAAATGACGTTGGTTTGCTCAGATCTAAAGCTTATATTTTGTGGTGTTTTTATAAAAACGCCGCTAATGCTCAGATCTCTAGCGGAGTTTTTAAGGAAGCGCCGCTAAAGCTCAGATCTATAGCGGCGTTTTTACGAAAGCGCCGCTAATGCTTAGATCTGTAGCGAGTTTTTACAAAAGCGCCGCTAATGCTTAGATCTATAGCTGCATTTTTACGAAAGCGTACGACGTTTTTAATAAAGCACTGCTAATGCTTAGATTTATAGCGGCGCTTTCGTAAATGCTCAGATCTATAGTGGCGTTTGGGCCAAAAACACCGCTATTGCTCAGCTTTTTGCGGCGTTTTCTTTCAAATGCCACTAATGTATAATATTTGCGGTGTTTTTTATTAAAACGCCACTAAAAACGCCGCTAAAAGTCTGTTTTGGTGTAGTGTCTATTTGAACTCAAGTTTTTACTTACATCAAAGTGTATGAGTCACGCATATATAGTCCACCATCCACTTAGGATTTAGGTATGCCAAACTATGAACATCATAAGTGAATAAATCTATAAACAAATTTAGGATCTATTCTGCTTAGATCCTATCCGATGTATTGTTAGTCTAGTCAGTCACATATATGTTTATATCTTCTAGGAGTCATCCGCTCTAATGCCCAAGACAAAACATTCCCCAATTGGACTTGATAGTAGACATATTAGTCTTTTAATCAGTTTGATCATTTCTTATTAGACTAAAGACATGTTTAGTTTTAGTTTTGTCTACTATTACAACTTATCTTTTCGTTTTATAATTCAGCCATGTAATACCGCTTAGTATTAATTAAACATTAGACAGCCAATGAGCAACATTTGCTTCCATTTTACTTTGTGTGCAAAAATCATTTGAGGACAATAATTATATTAATCGTAATAAATGGATTTGTTTTATTAACCAATTTGTTTGAAAATTTACAAGTGTATATTGACGAAAATACTACACTTAGGGCACCAGATCTAACAGCTTCACCATCATCAGGTGAGTGTCCAAGCAAGTCATAGTAGAGTGTTGCACGTTCAAACACTTTGCTTGAACCGATGACTGCATCACTGTCAACGGGGAGCTCTAGTTGCAATGCGACATCTTCTAGTTTGATGGTGCATTCCCCACACGAAAAATGAAATGTGTGCATCTCTGGGCTTCGCCACTCAACCAATGCAGATATTATGTCTCCCTCAACTCAAACATCCGGATCAATGTCACTGATCCAAATCCGACAACATTTAGGTAGGGCATAATTCGTTCCTCTGTCAGGTAGCTCGAACCATGGACACGCACCCTTAGCATGCTACTCACCCTAGCCATATTAAATTATTACATTAGTTAAAATCTTCCAATTAAATAAAAAATTACGTGCAACTTTACATATATACTCGTGAATAAAAAATAACACATTTTTTTACCAGCACATCAATCATCTTTACTATGTGATTGTTTGCTTTTATCAAAGAACCCATTTCGATATCTGCAGAAACAATAAAAATTTAAATTGTCGACTAAACAAATAGACAATAAACAAATAACAAAAATTATTTTTTTCATAACCCATTTTTGTAATTAAATTTTTATATACATTTTTAAATACAAATTATATCTTAATACAAAAATATAAAAATTAATATTACAATATAAAAAATATATACACTAGTCAAGCCAATCTTAATATTACTTTTAACCCAAATCTAATCATTCAAACAAAAATATAATGTTGAATGTTATATCTTAAAATATACAAATTATTATTACAAAAAAAAAAAAAACATACACTACCAAAATTATCTTAATGTTACTTTTAACACAAATATAATAATTCAAACAAAAATATAATGTTGAATGTTATACCTTAAAATATACAAATTATTATTACAATATAAAAAAAAATACACTACCAAAATTATCTTAATATTATTTTTAACACAATTCTAATAATTCAAACAAAAATATAATGTTGAATGTTATATCTTAAAATATAAAAATTATTATTACAATATATAAAGAAAACATACACTACTAAAATTATCTAATATTACTTTTAACACAATTCTAATAATTCAAAAATATATAATATTCAAAGTTAACATACCTTAATAATAATAATAATCTAATCTAATAATATATCAATAAACCTTTAACACAAATCTAATCTAATAATAATCTAATCTAAAATATAAATAATAAATCTTTCTACAAATTTAATATTACAAAAAATAATTAACACACCTTAATAATCCTTAATTTTTTTCTCCTCAAACCTACAAACAAACACTCAATTTTTTTTCTAACCCTTCTTCTTCTTCTTCTTCTTTTTTTTTTTTTTTTTTTTTTTTGCTGTGGGAACATTTTTTTTTACCATGTGTTGTTGTTGGGGGACCAAACTCCCCTTTTATACTAAAAATTTAAACATAAAATAAATTTAAAATTCAATAACAACAACAGACAAAAAAAGAAAAGAAAAAGAGAAATTAAGCCGAAATCGTGATTGATCAACTACCGTTTCTTCTTAATTTCTCCCTTTTTAGCCTTTTTTTTTTTCTGATTTTTCCTTTTTTTTTTAAATTTATCTACTTTAAAATTTTTATTCCAAAATTTCAACTGGTACCCTAACATATCGGCGGTACCATTAAAAAAATATTTTCTTAACTTAGTATTCATAGAAAATACAGATATTTTTTAGGTAATACATACTGGTACCGTCGATTTCTCAAACAGACATAAAAAAATATATATATATTTTTTACTTTTCAATCATTTCAATAATGATTGGTGGCCGGTGGGGTAATGTCGGGAATTGCTCAAGCGCCACGGTGAAACACAATCTGTTTTGCCTATTTTTGTAAATAATTTTTCTATCCTATTTCAGTAAAAAAATTATTATTTTTATATTATTAGGGTAAGAAAGCGTATTTTCTTTATCCATTTCAGAGTAGTCCATCTGGTCCTATTGGGCTTGCCTCTTGTTAACTGTTTTCATTACTTCACTTCACCCACTAAACCCTAAATTCTACTATTCACAAATTCTGCTTTGCACCCAACTTCCTACTGAGAATTCCAAGAATCATTTCAATGTTTTAGACTGATCAATTGCTTTGGGGTTTCCTTTTTCCCTCGATGATTATTCCAGGTATTCTCTTCAAATCCCAAACCAGTTTTTCTTCCATTTCCAACCTTAAGCTTAACTTCAAATCTTTCTTAAACCCTAAGTTCACCCTCCAATTTAACCCCATTTCAAGCCTCAAAGTTGTTTGGAGAAAAGATTGTACATTAGATAAAGCCATTGAAAACGATAAACGATACAAGCTCTGTGCCCGGGTCGTCAAGGAAGTCCTAAACGAACCGGGTCAAGCTATCCCACTCCGCTACTTAGACAAAAGGCGGGAGAGGTTACGCCTTAATGTCGGAGTTAAAACCTTCATTAACAATAACCCGGGTCTTTTCGATACATACTATGATCGGATTAGACCAAAATCCGATCTTGTCCCGTTTTTGCGGCCTAGTAATAGGCTGAGGAATTTCCTAGAAGAAGAAAAACGGATTTATGATGAAAATGAGGAATTGGTTGTTTCTAAGCTTTGTAAGTTGTTGATGATGTCTAGATATAAGGTGATTAGTGTGGATAAATTGGTTCATGTGAAGAGGGAATTTGGTTTGCCAAATGATTTTTTGGTTAACTTAGTGCCCAAGTATTCGAATTACTTTAGGTTAACAGGGTCCCCTGGAGAGGGGCAATCGTTTCTGGAATTGGTTGAGTGGAATCCTGAGTTCGCTAAATCTGTTATCGAGCAAAGAGCAGAAGAGGAATCCCAGTTAACAGGGATTCGAGTTAGGCCGAATTTTAACTATAAGTTACCACCGGGGTTTTCTCTCAGGAAAGAAATGAGAGAATGGGTTAGGGACTGGTTGGAGTTAGATTATATTTCTCCGTATGAGGATGTGTCACATTTGGACCAAGCCTCACGAGAAATGGAGAAGAGGATGGTGGCAGTTTTGCATGAGCTGCTTTCCCTGTCATTGTTGAAGCGGGTTCCGGTACCGATATTGGGGAAGTTTACCAATGACTACAGGTTTTCGAATGCTTTTTCGAGTGCATTCACGAGGCATTCAGGGATTTTCTATATGTCACTAAAAGGTGGGATCAAGACTGCAGTGCTGAGAGAGGCATATAAGGGTGATGAGTTGATTGATAAAGATCCGTTACTTGGGATAAAGGATAAGTTTGTTGAGTTGCTGGAGGAAGGATGGAGGGAGAGAGCCGAGATGTTGAGGGTGCGAAGAGAACAAGTTAAGAAGGATATGGAAATGATGGCAGCAAAGAATGGGGAATTGAGTGAACAAAGTTGTGAAGAGGCAGAGCTCTGAGTTTGAACAGGTAAAAAGTTTGACTTGGAGTTCGAGTTATTGATGATGCTGAGTTCTATATTTGGTTTTGAGAGGATTTCACTTATCTAATAGAATACAGTGGTTTAGAGAGGAACTACTATGCAGGCACCTTACACTTTTGTCCGGGATATCTTCAGATTGTTGCTTGACTTTTTCGAGAACAAGGAGCATGAATTGGCTTTCTTATCCAAAGTATTGGGTCTTTGGTACTCTTCATGTCTGTTTGGTAAAGCTGTTTCACTAGTTCACGACTGATTAGAATCCATGCTTTGTAGCTTTTCTTTGAGAAGTTAGTCCCCGTTCTAGCTTTCATCGTTTTTTTATGGATTAGCACTTTTACAGTACTTGTTTCAACTTCCTTCTTCCTTGTGCGGCCATGAAAAGAACTTGGAAAGGGTCCTTTGAAAGGGAAAACCCAATTCTTGTATAATGAATTTCTTAGAAACCGAGCATCAAACTTTTTTTGGTTGAAGTTGCATGAGAAAATCACACCTATTTCGGCATGTTGTATTTATGAGTTTGGTCATGATTTGCATCAGGTGGCTGCTACCCGTGTCTCTTTTGAGTTTTTGATGACTCAATTCCCACAGGTTCCTTTATGACTTTGTTTCTCGATTTGCGGGAACTCAGTTTTGGTTGAGTGTCCATTGTATTTATTGATTCAGATCGGAGATGTGTCCACCGTCACAGTAGTAAAGATTTTCATAGAGATTCACTGCATCAAAGGGTATACTTATCTTAATGGCTAAGAGGGTCGAGAGGACTGAAATGGTCGTGTGATCATATGGGGGTTTCTCTTTGCTTCCATTCTATTGACGGGGACCTGATTCAAGCAATGGAGGCTTGTTTCTCAATAAAGTGGTAGGTTTTACATGTTTCAGAAATTTTGTTTTGTACGGGGTTGAGGTCCTCAATTGCTTTCCTCGTTCTGTATGTTTCAGAATATTGGTCCTCATTTGATGTAATATACTTTCTTTCTTTAGGAAATAGATGTCTAAACAAAAAAGTTTAAATATGATTTAAATCCCAATACTTTATGTATATTTGGCATTCGTTTTTTTGAATTTTAAAATATAAGTTGAGTTGTTGAAGTTATTATTATTTTATTAAATACATGCTTATTTTGTTTTTTTATTACTTGCTACAAATTGAGTAACTTTTTTTATTTTTAATTTCAAAAATTTTCAAGATTACAAAGACTAAAAACAAGTTCATTTTATTTAATTTATATTTCTATATTAAAAAAGTAATATCTTTCTTGATAAACAAATCGCCCAATCAATGTCAACTTTCAGTAATTTCTATTCTTTTATTAGATAATATCAGTGTTGAGTTTAAGAAATGTCGATTAACATTGAAGGCTTAACGGTAGAAGTTAAAGCTTAAGGGTAAAAAAACCATGGAATCATCTAAAGTTGCACAGTTCCAGGATGATTTAATATTTTAACTTTTAGTTTTGTAGGTTTTCTTTTTTTACTTCAATATTGTGAGAGAAGAAATTAAATCCAAATTAGGTTTCTTCAAAAGTAAATTTTTGGAATACTTTTTTTTTTTTTCATTTTAAAGTTAATTTGACATTTATGAATGTGGAGTTCATTGAATATTCAAATTATCATAACATCTGTGTCTTGTCTATCAGGAAAAAAAAGGACTGAAAAATACAATTTACAAGTCTAGGTTTTTACTTGCATGTTGTGACAACCCACCCACTTAGTACAAGAAATTTAGTACTCATTGATATTGAGGTTCTCTCCTATAATTATTTCACTCCATCTTGCATTTCAAGGAAAATCTTCTCAACCTTGCTTTAAGGGTTTAAGAAGAACGCATAACTTACCGTTCCATCAATATGGTAAAATTTTTGTCCCTCCTCAAATAATTGGATGTATATTAACATTTACATTTTAAATTTTTTTATGAAGACCTCAACACTTACAAATGTTGAGTTTTATTCGGATATTATCCATACTTGATGCAAAATTAAATTGCATTATTATAGTTTAAAATTTATTTATTTTTCAAAGAATTTGACATCTATCAGTGTCAATGTACTTTTAATCATTCCATAATCATTACCCTGATTCTAATGGAGCAAGAAAAACTTGGTGGCCCATTATATACTATGAAACTAGCCCTCCAAAAAATGTATTTTGAGAATTAACTTTTGAAGAAAATGTTAGCTTTAATGTTCAAGCTTTTGATATACTTGTTGGTGTATGCTGGTTCGCGATGGAATGTGTAAGTCTACACAGTCGTTATCAAGTAATAAGTAAGTAAAAAGAGTATCGTCTCTATAGGGACTGTGTTTAAATCAATAATTGTAAAATTAATATTTACAAGTTGGTAAAGAAAACACAATATTTTAAGGTGGTGGATGTTAAAATTAAATTAATCAACCATATGCAGATGAATTAACCTAAATGCAATGAAATGGTTTAGCAGCAATTCACAAGTTTTAACAATAATAACATGAATAAGCTAGAACAATTACAACAGTCGACTCAATTCATTCTTTATATTGTTTAACAATGTTCTAGAAAAATTCCATAGCAACTCGATCATTCATTAACTTGGAATCTCATATAAGTTCTTTCGAAGTCTTATACTTAGGAAAACATACATATTTCTATGTCAATATTTAACTAAGGATTCCTTAGAATTTATGTGAAGTAACAGGGGCCGGATCGGTTTGAAACAATTTAATCGCATAAAACTAAAGTTATGCAAGGTAATAGTATTCGTTTGGAATCATTACGAACCTTTAATTTATTCTAGGTAGGATATAAATTAAGCATGCACCTTCCAATTATTGTGTCCATTAATCACCATCTGGTTCGGATTAAGTAACTAATTCTAATGCATTCGAACATATTTTAATGTATGAATAATATGAATGATTTTAATTGAAAGCATGAACAACTGAGGCACAAAACAATATAAACATGAATTGACTGAATTTAATCAAAGCATTGCAATTATTCTAGCTGAAATAATTTAAGTCATTATCATTAATGGAAAAGCAATCAAACAATTTGCAAACATGTTTATAAATTAAAGATAAAAGGAAAAAGAAACTCTAATATAAATCCAGGAATTTCCTGAAGACTACCTGTGGTGGCTTCTTCCGGTTTTCGTGATTGCTCCTTTGCAAATTGCTCCTCAAGGTGGCCAACCAAGAGAAATTTTCTTTTAAGGAATTGCTTGCTAAGGGAAAATGGGAAGATGAAGATGAATGAAGGATTTAGGCGAGAAAGAGAAAAGAGGTGTAACAACCCGATTTTAGCTAAATTGGAACAGTGGTTTCGGAAATACAAATCCGATGTCAGAAAATTATTTTAATACTATTTTTTGTGTTTACAGCATGTTATTTGATATGTGTGAAAATTTCGTGAGTTAATTTTATTGTTTAATTGCTCAATTTGAGAAAAAGGACTTAATCGCATAAAATACAAAAGTTGCATGCTATTAGTTAAAGGTGTCAATTGGCCTTGGCTTTTAAATATGATGGCCTTGAATAATAATTAAACCATTTGAATGGTATGTGATATTAATGTTTTATCATTAAGGGTAAATTAGTAAATTGTCTAATAAGGTTAATATAATAAAAACAAAAGAAATTTTTGTCCATCTTTCTTATGTTGGCCGAATATTGAAGAAGAAGATTGCTAGCGATTTGTTTTTTCATTTGGTCACTTGAATCTTTGATTAAGGTATGGATTGAACTCAATTTTTAATGATTTTTACGTTTTTGAGATCGTTGCTTCGTATTCTAGCTAGCCTATACATTAGATTTTGAAACTATTAAAGATTTTAAGAGTTGCCATTATTGAATCTATGAGTTATTTGATGTTTAATGTTGAAATATGAAAGCTTGATGATATATTTTAATGTTTTGTAAAGTGATTTTTGACAAAAATGTCAAATAGGGATTAAATTGTGAAATATGTAAATTGAGGGGTTGAAATGTGAAATAAATGAAAGTTATGGGATGCTAGGGATCTATAGGTAATTCGACTAAGCTAGAGTATAATGAAATTATGTGAATTTTGTGTATTTGTGAAATAGGGACTAAATTGTTAAAAGTGTGAAAGTTTAGTGGCTAAAGTGAAAATATACCTAAATGTTGCATGTTTTGGACTAAATTGAAAGAGTATATGATTGAGTAAGTCAATTTTGAATTTATATAGATCAAGAAAGAAAGAATTCAGATTTAGATCAGGGGAAAAGCAAGGTTGTCGAATAGTCGATCCGATTCGTTAATTCTGAATACAAGGTAAGTTTGTATAATTGAACTTAAATGTGTACTTATCTATTTGATGGATGAAATTGAGATAGTAATTATTCTATTGGATAAATGTTGAGATATTAAATGAAATGTACGAATTGAGTACGACAAGTTGCCGAATAAGACCATAGCCAGGCTATGGCAATTGAATAATAAGACCATAACTGGGTTATGGCATGTGAATGAAAGACCATGGCAGGACCTTGGCAATATATGTAAAAGACCATAGTTAGACTATGGCATCAAAAAAATCGATGAAATGGTATCGAAAGCATTTGCAAACCGGAGTGGTTTGATAAGAGTATTGATGAGAAATAGAAATGTATCAGTACAGGTATGTACGGAAAACTATTCAAGTATTGAGAGAGATGAAGTTGAGAACTCATGAATGAGGACATGGATAAGTTTTATGTTAATTCATGAATTGGTGCTTTAAATGTTAATGATATTATCTATTTTGAATTGTTATATAAATGTTGTGATTATTTCATGTTCACATACGAACTTACTAAGCTTAAAGCTTACTTTGTTTAATTGTTTCTATGTTTTATAGTTCTATGAAGCTAGTTCGGATTTGGAAATCGTCAGAGACTTCATCGCACTATCGATCATCTATTTTGGTACTTTTCAAATCATGTATATATGGTATATGGCATGTATAGGCTTGTGTCATTTTGGTATGTTTAATGGATATGTGTTTGGCCATTTGAGTTGGCATATGATGATGAACTTGATGATGTTTATGAATGTGTATATGGTTCTACTTTTAATGTTTGATAATAGACCATAATGAATGAATGGGATTGAATTAGTTATGAATGTTCAGATTAGTTATGCTAAATGAATTATACATGTGAATTATGCTTAGAAAAGAAAGTTAAATTGGTTGGTATTTGAATAGGTAAATGATATGGAATTAAGTATTGAAATGGTTGAAATGAATATGGTATGATTATGTATTGGTTGATGAACTTTGGCCGCATATTTGTGACTTAAAATGATACCATATGAGCTTGTGTAGGTATGTGCAAAAAGGGTGACAAATTAGCTTTGCAAATGGCCTATTTTTGTCCACACGGGCAGAGACACGGGCGTGTGTCTCAGCCGTGTGTGACACATGGTCATGCTACACGGCCGTGTGTCCCCTGATGTTGAAATTGAATTGAAGTCAGTATGCTCCACACAGTCTCACACACGGGCGTGTGACTGGCCGTGTGGTATAAGTCAGTATACCCCCTAAATGGCACACGGGTTAGACACACGGGCGTGAGGTTAGCCGTGTGACCCAAGTCAGTATACTCTCCTATTTTCACACGGCCTGGCACACAGACATGTCCTCGGCCGTGTGATGCATGTCAGTATGTATGCCTTGTTTCCACACAGCCTAAGACACGGACGTGTCTACTAGTCGTGTGAGGCATACGGCCTATTCTCACGGGAGTGTGACCCTTATATGATTGAAGAATTTTTAAGTTTTTTGAAATTTCCATATATTATCGGTTTAGTCCCGAACCATTTCTAAAGCATGTTTAAGGCCTCGTAGGCTCTCATAAGGGACAATGTGATTGTATTGAATGATGTATGAGAATAATTGCTTGAGGTTGATAAATGTAAGCTATGTGTTATATATTGATTGGTAATACCTCATAACCCTATTTCAGTAATGAATACAGGTTAGGGGTGTTACACTTTATTAGTATCAGAGCTACGGTTTAGTCGATTATAGGACTAACGTAACGTGTGTGAGAGTCTAGCTATACATGCCTTATATACTTTGCGATAGTGTGATGATTCCTGATAGCTTAAATTGTGTTTTCATATAGCAATGGATCCTGAACGAGCTATTGTGGATGATGTAGAGAGTAATGCGCCTGCTCCCGCTCAAGGGACAGTGCCTACTGAATCTAGACCCGTGTCGAGTAGTCACGGAGGTGAGGCTAGAGAAGCCTTTTTTCCAGATGATGAACGAATGGTTTAGTCAACACATTCATACTAATTAGGCTGCTCAACAACCTCCACCCCCACCTATACATCAACAAATCCCTGTTGTTCCTTAAGCTGTAGATTTGATAAGGTTGAACAAGCTGCCAATGGATAAAATTCGTAAACATGGGGTTGAAGAGTTCCGGGCTACTGTTGATGATGATGCTGAGAAAGCTGAGTTTTGGCTCAAAAATACGATTCGAGTATTTGATGAATTGTCTTGTATTCCTGATGAATATATTAAATGTGTTGTATCTTTGCTGAGAGACACCGCGTATCAATGGTGGAACACGTTGGTATTTGTGGTACCGAAAGAACGAGTGACTTGGGAATTCTTTCAGATGGAGTTTCGAAAGAAATACATAAGTCAACGATTCCTTGATCAAAAGAATAAAGAGTTCTTAGAGTTAAAACAAGGCCGCATGACTGTCATCGAGTATGAAAGAGAGTTCGTACGGTTAAGCAAATATGCTCGAGAGTATGTGTGAACTGAAAAGATTATGTGTAAACGATTCGTTGATGGGTTAAATAAAGATATAAAATTATTAGTGGGGATTCTTGAATTGAAAGAATTTGTTGTTCTAGTTGAAAGGGCTTGTAAAGCCGAGGATCTTAGCAAAGGAAAGAGAAAAGCAAAATTAGAAGCTAGATATTCGAGAAAAAGATAAATGAGTAAGCCGTATCACTCTTCATCAAAGAAATCTCGAGATTTATTTAATTGATCAAATACACCAGTGGAATATTCTAATAGAGATTGTGGAAAGCAAATTACGAGTTCAAAAACTCTAGCTGTGTTAGTGGCAAGTGTAGGTAATGTTAGACCAAATAAACCTGAATGTGGATGATGTGGAAAACGATATTTTGGAGAATGTAGATTGAATGATAAAGCCTTTTTTAAATGTGGCTCGCATGAACATTTCATTTGGGATTGTCCTGAGCTAGATGAAAAAGATAAGTCTCAGAATGTAAGATCGAGCAACCCTACTGTGAGAGGAAGACCATTCCGTAATGTTGGAAACGTAAATGGTGGTAGAGGTGTGACACAAGATACTGCGGTAAGATCCAATGCTAGAGCACCTGCCAGAGCCTACGCTATTTGCGCTCACGAAGAAGCATCATCGCCAGATGTTATCACCGGTAATTTCACTCTCTATGATACTAATGTGATTGCATTGATAGATCCAGGATCAAATCATTCTTATATATGCATGAATTTAGTATCCAATAAGACTTTGCCTATAGAGTTTACTGAATTTGTGATTAGAGTATCGAACCCCTTAGGCAAATGTCTTTTGGTTGACAAAGTCTGCAAGAATTGTCCGTTAATGCATTGGGATTTCTATTTCCGGCTAATCTGATGTTGTTGCCGTTCGATGAATTTGATTTAATTTTGGGTATGGATTGGCTAACGATGCATGGTGCTATAGTGAATTGTAGACGAAAGATAATTAAATTAAAATGTTAGAATAATGAGACTATTAGAATTGAATGTGATGATATGAACAGTTTGCCAATTGTGATCTCGTCTATGTTAGTTTAAAGATTTGTAAGAAAGGGGTGTGAAGCTTACCTTGCTTATGTACTTGATATAAAAGTAATAGAAACAAAGATTGAATCAGTACCAGTTGTGTGTGAATATTCAGATGTATTTCCTGAAGAGTTACTAGGTTTACCACCTATCAGAGAAGTTGAATTTGGTATTGAATTAGTATCGGGAACAACGCCGATATCGATAGCTCCGTACGGAATGACCCCGAAAAATTTAAAAGAATTGAAAGCTCAATTGCAAGAGTTGATAGATAAATGTTTTGCTAGACCGAGTTTCTCTCCCTGGGGTGCACCAATGTTGTTTGTGAAAAAGAAAGATGGCACGGTGAAAATGTAACAGCCCGTTTTTAGGGTTAATCAGAACAGCGGTTTCGGGACCACGATCTAACATTGAAAAATTTATTTTATTATTATTTTAATATTTACAGTATGATATTAGAGTTGTGTGAAATTTTCGTAAAGAAATTTTATCGTTTAAGTGGTTAATTCGGTAAAAAGGACTAAATCGCGTAAAGCGTAAAAGTTGGGTTCTATAAGCTAAAGGTGTCAAATAGCTATAGAACTTACAAGTGAATGTCCTTATGTGGAAAATAGCCCATTTATGAGATAGTGGATGTTAGTGGAGTGACATTTGGTGTAATTATTAATGTTTTTAAAGGTAAAAAGGTAAATAGGTAATTAAAGTTAATAATAAATAAAATAAAAGCCAAAATCATGTTATTTTCCTTCATCTTCCACCGAATATAGATAAAAGAAATAGCCATGGAAGCATAATAGGATTCGGCCCTTGTTTTTAATTGAGGTATGTTTCGAGCTCGACTTTTGATGATTTTTATGTTTTTGTGATCGTTGCTTAGTGTTTAAGCTAGCTCGTGCCCTAATTTCTGAAGTTGTTGATGAATTTGTGAGTTTCCATTTATGATAGCTTGATGTTTTTGAGTGTTGATGATGGAAAATGAATAATTGTTGATTGATTAATATGTTTTGTTAAGTGATTTTTGGTAAAAATGTCAAATAAGGATTAAATTGTGAAAAGTGTAAATTGACGGGTTGAAATGTGAAATAAATTGAAATATGGGTTGAGAGTAATATATGAAAAATTTGGCTAGCTTGGATTTGTGTTTAATTTCATGAAATTGTGATTTTATGTGATAAGGACTAAATTGTAAAAATGTGGAATAATATGGGCAAAAGTGTAATTTTTTCAAAATGCGTAAATTGTGTTTAATTGGATGAATTAATAATTAAATAAGTTAATTTTGATATTAATTAGATTGGCAAAAGTAGAATTCATATCCATATCGACGGAAAGTTAAAATACCGAACGAGGTAAGTTTGTATTTTAATAGACGTTACGAAATCATGTTATAAATGCATATTATTTGTGTGATTAAATTCAATACCGAATGGTAATGTAAATATATATGTAATTTGAATAATTTATATATGTTATTATGATATTAAATTGTTTGAGAAACAGAATATATGAATACGAGAAAGCATTGGCAATGTGATGACATCTGAAAGCCTCGTACAAACCATTGGAATAGTTAGGATACATATGTTATGACATAGGATTCCGATATGTGTTATCGTGTAAGACCACGTTTGGGACGTTGGCATCGATTTGAGTTTTATGTGTAAGACTATGTCTGGGACATCGGCATCGTATATGATTTCGTGTAAAACCCTGTCTAGGATAGTGGCATCGATATTTGGTTACATGTAAGATCACGTCTGGGACGTTGGCATTGTATGAGCTTTTCCAGTTATCTGAGTATCCTATTGATTCCAAACGGTTCAACGGGTGTTCCGAGAAATAAGTGATTAAGTGAATGACATTCCGATTCAGGTACGTTGAAATGTATACAATATTTGATAATGTAAGGTAAGTATATATGTTTAAAGATTGTTATGTGTTGTATATGCAAATGAAATGTGAATATGTGCAAAATTAAACAAGAATAAATGAATAAGATGTGATTTATAAAGTGGTATATGTGAAATTGTCAGGTACTATATAAATGAAAGGTGAATTTGGATATAAGTGATGATAAGTGATTCATATGAGAAAGATATGTGATTAAATATGTTATTTTCCAAAATATGCTCATTTGGTTATATGAAAGTGAGAATTGAATGTTATATGAGAATCTAATTGAATAAACCTGTGAAAGCTAAAGTTAGTAAGTTAGTAATTATATTATTGAATGGTGATGATTTGATATGAAATCATGTTATAAACTTGAGATAAGTTGTGTTTTGGCATGTGAGATAGCATATTATGCTTATGGCATTGAATTGAAATTATTTGTTATGTTAAGTTTATTAAGATACGAACTTACTAAGCTTTATAGCTTACTTTATGTTGTTTTTCTATGTTTTATAGTGATTCGGATGTTCGCTCGGGTTGGAAGTCGACGGAGATCGCATCACACTATCTGGCTAATGATTTTGATATTTATACCCTTTATGACTTGGTTATATGGCATGTATAGGCTATGGTATTTGATATTATGCTTGGAATGTATTTGGTCATTTGAGATGGTTGATTATGAATGTGGTTGTGGAATTTAGTATATTTTAATAAACTTAATATTGGCTAAATAGCTTAGAATGGTTATAAGATTGGCTTGATATGATCTAAGTGTATATGGCCATTTTAATAATGGTCTAAGTTATTCATATGGCCATTTGATAGATGATGAGTATTTGCTTAAGAAATGCATAAAAATGAGTTGATGAATTGGTTCACTTTTGAGGTATGGATTTATGTTTGAATTGGGAAATATTGTACAATTGAAATAGGTTATATTGATGACTATAGCTTGTGTATTTGGGATGTTCTTGGTTAAGCAAATGGTATTGAAATGGTACAAAATGATGTGGTTTGGGTATGCATGAAGAGGGTGAGAAATATGGCTTAAATCAAGCCTAATTTCGTGCCACGCGGCCTAAGCACACGGGCGTATGACTCAACCGTGTGACCCCGGCTGCTTTAATAAAATAAGTCAGTGAGTTATACGGCCTAGACACACGGGCGTGTCTAGTGGCTGTGTGTGGCACACAGTCTTGGTACATGGGCGTGTGTGGCCATTTCAAATAGGCACATGGGCTAGACACACGGGCGTGTGACTGGTCGTGTGACCAACTCAGTATGTATGCCCTGTTTCCACAAGGTCTGTGACACGGACTTGTCTGAAGGCCGTGTGAGGCACACGACATGTCCACACTGGCGTGTGACATTTAAAAATGTGAAAATTATTCTAAGTTTCAGAAATTTTTGTATATATTTGGTTTAGTCTCGAACCATTTCTAAGCATGTTTTAAGGCCTCGTAGAGCCTCATAAGGGACAATATGACTGTGTTTGAATGTCTAAATGTATGAGATAGATATATGTTATGAAGTGAGTGATCGGTAATACCTTCTAACCCTATTTTGGTGATGGATAGGGGTTAGGGTTGTTACAGAGAATGTGTATAGATTATCGACAACTCAACAAAGTGACGATCAAGAACAAATACCCTCTATCGCGGATTGATGATTTGTTTGATCAGTTGAAAGGGGCAACAGTGTTTTCGAAAATTGATTCAAGATCGGGTTATTACCAGTTGTGAGTGAAAGACTCAGATGTGCCAAAGACTACATTTAGAACATGGTACGGACACTACGAATTTCTTGTTATGCCTTTCGGACTAACAAATGCACCTGTTGTTTTTATGGACTTAATGAATCGGATTTTTAGGCTGTATTTAGACCAATTTATAATTGTATTTTTTGATGATATTTTGATCTACTCTCGTGATGAATCTGAGCATGCTAAACATTTGAGAATTGTGTTACAAACTTTGAGAGATAAATAGTTGTTTGCAAAGCTTAGCAAATGTGAATTTTGGTTACGAGAAGTCGGTTTTTTGGGACATATAGTTTCAGCCGCGGGTATCCGAGTTGACCTGAGCAAAATTTTCGCGATTATAGATTGGAAGCCTCCGAGAAATGTAATCGAAGCCTGTAGTTTTTTGGGACTGGCTGGCTATTATAGACAATTTGTGAAAGGCTTTTCAATGATTACGACTCCGATGACGCGATTGCTTTAAAAAGATGTTAAATTTGAATGGTCAGAAAGGTGTCAGTGGAGCTTCGAGCAGTTGAAAGCATTATTAACTGAAGCATCAGTGTTAGTGCAGCCTGAGTTAGATAAAGAATTTGTAGTTTTCAGTGATGCACCGGTAAATGGTCTGGGTTGTGTTTTGATGCAGGAAGGCAAAGTTGTAGCTTATGCTTCAAGACAATTGAAGCCGCACGAAAAGAATTATCTGACACACGATCTTAAATTAGTCGCGATAGTGTTCGCATTGAAAATTTGGCGCCATTACTTGTTTGGTGAGAAATGCCATATTTATACCAACCACAGAAGCTTGAAATATCTGATGACTTAGACAGACTTGAATTTGCGACGGCGAAGATGGTTAGAATTGCTAAAAGACTATGAATTAGTAATTGACTATCATATGGGAAAAGCAAACGTAGTTGCTGATGCTTTGAGCTGAAAGTCTTTATTCACTTTACCAGCTTTGAACACACAATTAGCTTTGTTTGATGATGGTTCATTAATAGCTGAGTTGAAAGCGAGACTGTTATTTCTACAGCAGATCTGTGAAGCTCAAAAGTTTGATAATGAATTGTAAGCAAAAAGAATTTAGTGTGAGTCGACTTCTGATTCAGAATTTCGAATAGGGCCTGATGACTGTTTGATGTTTCGTGATAGAATTTGTGTACCAAGAAATTTTGAGCTCATTCAAAAGATTCTAAATGAAGCACACAGTAATCGTTTATCAATACATCCGGGAAGTATGAAAAATGTATAATGATTTGAAATAGTTTTATTGGTGGCATGACATGAAAAGAGATATCTCAGAATTTGTTACGAAATGTTTGATTTATCAGCAAGTCAAAGCTGAGCATCAAGTGCCTCAGGTTTATTACAGCCTATTATGATTCCTGAGTGGAAACGGGATAGAGTAACAATGGATTTTGTATTAGGATTGCTTTAATCTCCGAGAAAAAAAGATGCAATCTGGGTTATTGTTGAGAGGTTGACGAAATCGACTCATTTCATTCCTGTAAGTACGGATTATTCGCTTGATAAATTGGTTGAGTTGTATATCTCAGAGATTGTTCGATTCCACGGAGTGCCATTGTCTATTGTTTTAGATAGAGATCCGAGATTCACTTCACGATTTTGGAAGAAATTACAAGAAGCTTTAGGTACAAAGCTGCATTTTAGCACTGCATTTCACCCGCAAATGGATGGACAATCCAAGCGAGTTATTCAGATACTTGAGGATATGTTGCGTTGTTTCATTCTTGAGTTTGAAGGTAGCTGGGAGAAATATCTACCGCTGGTTGAATTTGCTTACATCAATAGCTTTTAATCGAGTATAAAGATGGGCACCATACGAAGCTCTTTACGGTCGTAAATGTCAAACATCATTGCACTGGACTGAGCTTAGCAAGAATAAGATTCACGGAATTGATCTGATCAGAGAAACAGAAGAAAAAGTGAAAGTGATTCGTGATAGTTTAAAAATTACTTCGGATTAACAGAAATCATACGCAGACTTGAAACAAAAAAACATTGAGTTTTAGATTGGAGATAAAGTATTTCTAAAAGTCTCACCGTGGAAGAAAATACTTAGATTCGGCAGAAAAGGAAATTGAGTCCGCGATTCATCGGACCGTATGAGGTTATCGAGCGAGTTGGGTTAGTGGCGTATCGATTATCTTTATCGTCTGAGTTAGAGAAAATACATAATGTGTTTCATGTTTCGATGCTTCGACGATACCGATCCGACCCTTCATATGTCATTTCCCCGACCGAGGTTGAAATTCAGTCAGATATGTTATATGCTGAAGAATCGATTCGAATTTTAGCTCGTGAAATCAAAGAGAGCTGAGAAATAAGGAATCCGCATTAGTGAAAGTATTATGACATCGACACGGGGTTGAAGAAGCTACTTGGGAACTTGAGGATACTATGAGAAAACAATACTCGAACCTATTCACTGGTAAGATTTTCGGGGACGAAAATCCCTAAGGGGGGTGAGTTATAACAACTCGGTTTTAGCGAAATTGGAATAATGGTTTGGGAACCACAAATCTGATGTCAAAAAATTATTTTAATATTATTTTTGGTATGTTATTTGATATGTGTGAAAATTTCGTGAGTTAATTTTATCGTTTAATTGCTCAATTTGAGAAAAAGGACTTAATCGCATAAAATGCAAAAGTTGCATTGTAACAGCCCGATTTTGGGGCTAGTCGGAACAGTGGTTTTGGGATCACTAAACCGAGGTTAGGAAAAATTATTTTGATTTCATTTTATGTGTTATGGCATTAAAATATGGCTATGTGAAAATTTTGGGGCTTTAATTTTAATGATTTCATGCTTAATTGTGAAAAAGGACTAAATCGCATAAAGTGCAAAAGTTCTATTTTTCAAGGTAGAGTTGTCAAATAGCCATAGAATATTAAATTGGAGGTCCTTAAAGTGCAATTAGGCCAATTGAAATATGTTGATCGCCATGTGCATAGAGGGGACAAGATCATTTAATTTTTGGTCAAATTGGGTGAAATTAGGTGGGAAAAGATGAATAAAATATGGTAAAAAGAAAGACTATCATCTTTTACTATTCAATCATCTCTTTCCACCAAAAATTTAAGAGAAAATAGAGCTTTTGGGGGTTCAAACTTTCAGCCACTCAATTCTCATTCAAGTAAGTGATTTAGGTGGTTTTAATTGATGATTTTTGTGTTTTTGGATTCCCCAAAGCTTAAGCTAGCTAATGAGGGGACTAATTTGAGATATGGTTGAAAGTCTAGGGACTTTCCATGAGAGTATTTATGTTGTTAGCTGAGTTTTTATGGAAGAAAATAAATGTTAGGGAGGTGAGAAACAACTTTTGTGAAAGGTGTTAGCAGGAAAACACCTAAATAGAACTTGTATGCAAAGATTAAATTTATGTCATAAATGCATGAAATAGTTGGAATTGTAAGTAGTTGTAAGAGAAATAGATGTTCAGCTAGGCTTGTTTAATGAGAAAGTGTGTTGAAAAATGATTGACGAGCCTAAGGGCAAAATTGTAGTTTTGCCATAGTGCAAGGGCAAAATGGTTATTTTTTTGCCTAAGTGTAGAAATTGATGCATTATGATCATAGAATGATCTAAATGAGTGAATTTTATTGTTATAGATCAAGAAGAGGGCGGAATTAACCTTGACCGAGGAAAAGGCAAGGTTTCGGATTAAATCGTAAATTAACACATTTTACACCGAGGTAAGTTTATGTGTAAAAGATGCATTTTTATATACACATTGTTGTTGCTAATTAGTACACGGTATGATTGAGAACATGTGTGGTTCAAATGGATTGAATTTGGTAGTTATTAAATAATTATCGTATGAATTACGAAATGGATATGTAAATATGTAATGACAACACTTAACGGTGGGCTGTGTGCGATACCAACTTATTACGTAACTACGATGGGCTGTGTGCGATACCATCGCTTATTTATCATTTGGTGGGCTATATGCGATACCATCGTAAATATCCTTTTGGTGGGCTGTGCAATACCACCGTAACTATCCTTTTTGGTGAGCTTTGTGCGATGTCACTCTATTAGAGAGTGACGGTGGGCTAAGTGCGAAACCACCGAGTGATAGGTAGTATGAATAGTTTATTGAGAAATTATGATGTGTTGTATCGTGTGACTTTGTAGTGCTAAGTGTAGGGATGTATGTTAATGAATGTGAGTACTGAGCTTGTGATGTGGTTGGAAAATGGTAAAGGAAGAAATGAGTAAGCATGACTAAGAATGTGGATTGTTCTTGTTTAGTATGTAATGCTATTTATTGTTTAGCACATACTATAATGTTAATTGTTTACATGTAAACTTACTAAGCTTAAAGCTTACTCCCCTTTTCTTTTCCCTTGTTTTATAGAGTTTAAGAGTCGAGCCGGGATACGTCGATAACCAGAAGATCGCCACGCTATCAGCTCACCTCGGTATATCTAGACTTAGTGATTTTGTGTATGGCATGTATAGGGGCTAGACTAGTTTGATTATTTTGTTATTTTGGCCAAAAGTGTGTTGGCCCCTTTTTAAGACAAACTATTTTGTATATTGTCATGGTTGATGGCTCAGCTTGTTATTTATGAAAACATATAGTCATTCATGGAAGTTTAAATTGCAAAATATGAGTTTGTTTGATGATATGTTGAATGGATCCATGTTGTGTGAGCTAGAGGGGTGAAAAGAGCTTGGCAAATAGCCTTGTTCTTGTCCATACGGATAGGCACACGGGCGTGTGTCTAGGCCGTGTAAAGTCTACACCTTGAATTTGGAATTTAAATAGCCACACGATTGAAGCACACAGGCGTGCGACAGGCCGTGTGGATTAATCAGAGGGACCACGGTGTTGAACACGGGCGTGTGGCCCCTGTTTAGGTAAAATTTTCTTAAGTGCATAAAAGCTAGTGATCTGGTTTTTCATTCGGTCACTTGAATCTTTGATTAAGGTATGGATTGAACTCGGTTTTTAATGATTTCTACGTTTTTGAAATCGTTGCTTCGTATTCTAGCTAGCCCGTACCTTAGATTTTGAAATTGTTAAAGATTTTGAGAGGTTCCAATGTTGAATCTATGAGTTATTTGATGTTTAATGTTGAAGTATGAAAGCTTGATGATATATTTTAATGTTTTGTAAAGTGATTTTTGACAAAAATGTCAAATAGGGATTAAATTGCGAAATATGTAAATTGAGGGGTTGAGATGTGAAATAAATGAAAGTTATGGGCTGCTAGGGATCTATAGGTAATTCGGCTAAGGTAGAGTATAATAAAATTATGTGAATTTTGTGTATTTGTGAAATAGAGACTAAATTATTAAAAGTGTGAGAGTTTAGGGGCTAAAGTGCAAATATGCCTAAATGTATGTTTTGGACTAAATTGAAAGAGTATATGATTGAGTAAGTCAATTTTGAATTCATATAGATCAAGAAAGAAAGAATTCAGATTTAGATCGGGGGAAAAGCAAGGTTGTCGAATAGTCGATCCGATCCGTTAATTCCGAATACAAGGTAAGTTTGTATAATTGAACTTAAATGTGTACTTATCTATTTGATGGATGAAATTGAGATAGTAATTATTCTATTGGATAAATGTTGAGATATTAAATGAAATGTACGAATTGAGTACGGCAAGTTGCTGAATAAGACCATAGCCGGGCTATGGTAATTGAATAATAAGACTATAAACGGGTTATGGCATGTGAATGAAAGACCACGACAAGGCCTTGGCAATATATGTAAAAGACCATAGTTGGACTATGGCATCAGAAAAATTGATGAAATGGTATCAAAAACATTTGTAAATCGGAGTGGTTTGATAAGAGTATTGATGAGAAATAGAAATGTATCGGTACAAGTATGAACAGAAAACTATTCAAGTTTGGTTTGATAAGAGTATTGATGAGAAATAGAAATGTATCGGTACAAGTATGAACAGAAAACTATTCAAGTTTTGAGATAGATGAAGTTGAGAACTCATGAATGAGGACATGGATAGGTTTTATGTTAATTCATGAATTGATGCGTTAAATGTTAATGATATGATTATGTATTGGTTGATGAACTTTGGCTGCATATTTGTGACTTAAAATGATACCATATGAGCTTGTGTAGGTGTGTGCAAAAAGGTGGCAAATTGGCTTTGCAAATGGCCTATTTTTGTCTACACGGGCAGAGACACGGGCGTGTGTCTCAGCCGTGTGTGACACACGGCCATGCTACACGGTCGTGTGTCCCCTGGTGTTGAAATTGAATTGAATTTAGTATGCTCCACACGGTCTCACACACGGGCGTGTGACTGGCCGTATGGTATAAGTCAGTATACCTCCTAAATGGAACACATCATAGCACACGGGAATGTGTGACCATTTCAAAGGGCACACGGATTAGACATACAGGCTTGTGGTTGGCCGTGTGACCCAAGTTAGTATACTCTCCAGTTTTCACATGGCCTGGCACACGGGCATGTCCTTGGCCATGTGATGCAAGTCAGTATGTATGCCCTGTTTCCACACGGCATAAGGCACGGGCGTGTCTACTAGTCGTGTGAGGCACACGGCCTGTTCACATGGGCGTGTGACCCTTATATGATTGAAAGATTTCTAAGTTTTTCAAAATTTTCGTATGTTATCGGTTTAGTCCCAAACCATTTCTAAAGCATGTTTAAGGCATCGTAGGCCCTCATAAGGGATAATGTGATTGTATTGAATGATGTATGATAATAATTGCTTGAGGTTGATAAATGTAATCTATGTGTTATATATTGATCGATAATAGCTCGTAACCATATTCTGGTAATAAATATAGGTTAGAGGTGTTACAAGAGGAATGAGTGATGATTGAAGAATGATTGATGATTTGGGAGGTGAAGGGAATGTGATATCTATACTTGAGGTGGAGCTTGAGAGTTTCCCAAAAATAACATGCACATCCCTTAGGAATCTCTCATGCATGACCGGCATTGATTTGTGGGATGAGGAGTTGTTGGTTGCTTAATTTGTGCTCGATTTGTGCTTGATTCAAGATAAGGGTTGGGCAGAGACAATGAAAACTTGTTGGGGTAATTATGTAATTTTTAACACATGTAGGGACCCTTAAAAAATTGTTCCAAAAGTCATTTTGGGCTGCTCTTCATGTTTTTGTCGAATTTGGGCTCTTCTCCTCCCTATTGAACAGTTTGGCAACCCAATTAGAGGCAGACTTAATTCTTTTCAGAAATTGTATTCCAAGATGGGTTAAAACAATTCTTTAAGTCTAATTCATCAGCTTTCCGTCCATAATATGAAATAATTAGCTTTCTTGCATTTGTGTCCTTATTATAGCTCCCAACATTGAGCAATTCAATGGTTCAATTGTAGCAATTTAAACAAGAATTTAACATGTAGCATAATAAAGTGAAATTATGAAAAATTAACACCTAATTATGTAAAATTACAAATTTTACTAAAATTATGCCCAAATGTCTCAGTGTGAACTAAAATTACATAATTAGCTATCTAAATGCTCAAGATATCCATAAATTCCAAGTAAAAATGTGCTTAATAAACTTATATAATTTTGACTTATCACACCCCCAAACTTAATCTATTGCTAATCTCGAGTAACGTTTCATGCGAAGCAAAAATAAACCATGTATCAACAAATTTATGCTCACAAACTCTTCTTGCTGATAAGTCACCCACATGCAAATATTATTCCCAAAATTTAGTAAAAGAAAATGTTATCATAAGTCATAATTTACATGCATTTCAAAGTCATATAAAATCAACCATTCAGCAGATTTTCCTTATCTAATTAGACAAAATGAAAGATTTAACTAATTGTCTTCATATGTTGAACTTAGTAATTTCTCTCCATTAATGTAATCGGCATAATTATTAAAATCAATAGGTCTTTTATAAGGTTGTAATGGGGTTAGGCTCACTGTAGGGATAAAGAAAAGTGATTTTTAGGCTAAATAACCCTAAACTTGCCTTGGATATTTATAGCACAATCCACCTTACTAATTGGGTTAACACCTCCAAACTTAATTTTGAACTCATGCTTCTAAACACTTTGATCATAACACTTAATCATACATAAACATTTGATCATGTTTTTTTTTTTGAAGCATATACCTCCTTCTAACTTTTTTCTAAATATTTCTTTTCACCAAAGCAAGTAAAGTTAAAATTGGTGCAAAGATAAGGTAAAACTTATGAAAAGAAGGTAAGATGACTTATGATATAAGTAAATCAAATAACAAAGGCCATATATCTCAAAGTAAGGTTTCAAGGGTTAATTATAAATATGGTAGGCTTGAAAAGGCTCAAACAATCCAAATAAAATGTGCCTATATCATTTTCAGATTCTTTTGCCTACTAGGATTTCGCCTTAAGAAAGTTACTAAGACAATTCTAAAGACTTAAATCTTCATGCATGTCTATTTCTGAGCTAACATATAAAAAGAACTTAAATAAAATCAGAAATGATGCTTGCATATGAGCTAACTTATTAACAAAAATCTTCTATGAGCATTACTTTATTTCAACATACTTATGCGTGAAAATTGAAAAAAATATAAAAAATCATTCAAGATTGGCCCTTACCCCTTTTTAGAAAGAAGCAATGTTCTCATAGCAAAATAACAAAGTAGTGAATAGGAACTGTACACCATGTAGGATTTCAAGAAAGAGATGTGAGTCATGAAAACTGCTTAAATACCAAGTCTTTTTTAAAAAAAAAAAAATCCAATCCCAGATATGTACATTTGCATTACCACACTACTTTGCTCTTTATTAGAGAACAAAAGTAATGGAGAAGCATCGACTTAGTTTATTCATAAATTGCAAATTATTCAATTTTATTATGAATTAAATAAAATATTCCTAATGTAAATATAAAAATGTCTTAAAAAATACTACGAAAAAAAGAAAAAGAAATCCCCCCTTTTATTAATTTGTATCATCCTCTTTGTCTTGTTCCTTCCCTTTTTTGCTCTAATTCCTGAACTCTTCTTGCCTTGAATCTTGCTCCCATGACTCAAAAACATGATCTAGAAACTCAAGAATGAAACTGTTAGAGAAGTTCTCAAAAGTATTCCTTATGGAATCATCTCTATTTTTTGTATATTTCCAATAAGCCTGTTGTTGGTTATGCATAAATTTCCACATATTCATCATAGTTGAAAATTTTGACTTATTAACGGTGTTCGAAGAAGTGGTCATTGGAATGGTCAACTCAGGATTAACATTTGGCTCAACTGGTTCAACAATAGTTGGTTCCATTCCTGGTTCAAGGTTGTTCGATTTGCCTTCAGATTCTATTTTTCTTGATTCAGTTACTGAGTTAGCTTCTGGTTCAAATTTAGTTGACAACTTGTTAGATTCTGGTTTGTTTGGCTCGGTCTGATTCAACTGTTCAACATTCTCTATTAACCTTTCAAGATTGTGTCCTGTTATGCAGCCTTGAACATAATAACATTTTAGGTTTGCTTTTGAATGAACTTGTGCTCGTAAACAGAGTGAAGTAATCAATGATGGAAAGTAAGCACTTCCTGGCTTTTTCTTAGCACAATCTTGGATTTCCTTGAGAATAAATTTTCCCACATTGATTGACTTTTCTGTCATAATTGCATATAACAAAAGCATTCGTTCCATTGAGATGGTGGAACTATGTGAGATAGGTATGAAGCTATATCGTATAAAGTAGAACCATTGCTTAGCCACTGGTTTTAAGTATACTCTTCGGCAAAAGTGACTGCCATATTTTCTTATGATCCATTGGGATCCTAGATTTGCAACAATGTTAAGTACTTGTTGAAGAAAATCTTAATTGATATTTATCATCATGATAGAGTATTCATCTTCTTCAATATCAGGAAAATTAAACAAATAATTAATGGATTTAGATGTAAGGGGTACCTTATTTTTACAAACAAAAACTTCAGAAGCGTCTGACACAATTAAATTGGTGTAGAATTCTCGTACTAATTCCTCTTCAGGCAATGATCGTGCATCACAAAATTGATTCCACTTTAAAGCATCTGTTGTTTTCCAAATTAAGAATGATACAATCATCTTATAATTGCTTTCCAAGTTGAAACCTTTTTCTGGCATCATAGGCTGATTTTTGAAGATGGAATCAAATCTTTCCCTTACTTACTCATCTTGAATTAAAATTGGGTTTTTAGCAAAAGTTTTTGAAGATCTAGTTCTTTTCCAAGTCATGGTTAATTGACGAGGAGTTAGGGATAATAATAAGAATGGTACAAAGAAAATAGTGTTATGGCAAGGGCTTTGCGGTGGCAAAAAGGAAAGGTTAATTGTGGAGGTTGCTCAAAACTTGGCTAGGAGTGGGGACGGTTGTTACGGCGAAGAAGAGTTGCGGCGGTGCTGGGGAAGATTTGTTGCGGCAAAGGGTAATACGGTGGGAAAAGAAATAAACAAAAGAAAATTGAAGAGAAAGCTTTTGAGCTTTGAGGTCGGCGGCTAAAGGAAGAAAAATAAAGGGAAAAATTAGGGTTAATGGCTTAAGTGTTGTGAAAAATAAAATGGTGTTAATGGGGTTTTAATAGTGGTAAACTAAGGCAAACTTTAAGCAAAAATTTAGCTAAGGAAAGACTTGAGCGACAATGCATGGAGAGAAATAAGTGGCAATAATTTTAGGGTTTTGAGAAAGCTTAGAGGCAACAAAAATTTAGGTATTTTCCTCTTCTTCATTGTTCTAGGCCACAAGCCCAAACTGTAATTATTACCTGTACTGTAAATTAAACTAAACCAAAATAAACAGATCAGTACTTGGGCCAACTTGACCCTCTTATTTAGCATAAAGATGAAAAATAAAAATAAAACAGAAGTTCCTTTTAGGCTAATTAGAAAATTTTCTCGAAAGACTACGTTAAATTAAACTCCCAGGAAAGGTTGAAGGGGTCACAATTGGTCCCGCTTAGGTTCCAATCTCCTTAGACAAAATTAATTTAATGTACTAATTCAAGAGAATTTTTCTAACTATGTTATTTATTCTAACAATTACATAAAAAATCAAGTGTCTATTAAATTGAACGAATTATCAATTCACTCAAATTCATCATCCAAATAGTACTTGAGATGTTGGCCATTAAATTTAAATGTACCTCCCTTTTTTATCTCGTAATTCTACCACTCCATACGAATAGACTTTGTGAATGGTGAATGTAACACCCCTATCCCGAGTCCGTCGCCGGATTAGGATTAGGAGCATTACCGAACAGATCAGAAAGCATTTATAGAAATTCATACATTCATTCATTATTCTCAAACATAATGTCCCTTAAATGAGTCATTGAGACTAATAGCATGCTTATAAATAGGGTCGGGACTAAACCGAAACACATAGAAATTTTCATGAAAATTAAAAACTTTTCTAAGTTTTAGGGGTTACACGCCCGTAGAAGGAGACCGTGTGCCCTCCACGGCTTCTAGACACCCCCATGTGTCCTTCCGTGTCCATATACTGACTATACCAACACGGTCACTAGGCACGCCCGTGTGCCATGGCCGTGTGCTACTAGGCCATATACTGACTTCCCCATCACGGCTACCAAACACGCCCGTGTGCCATGGCCTTGTACTCTTAGCTAACTACTGGCTTGTACACCACGGCTAGCTAACACCCCCGTGTCGAGGCCGTGTGCTACTAAGCTAAATTCTGCCAATTCACCCACGGTCTTTAGGCACGCCTGTGAGCCACAACCATGTGACATTATAGGCCATTTACAAGGCCAAAATGCCACCCATAAGGGTCAAACCTACAAGCAACATATATCATCCCATTTCATTCACATATAACCACCAAAATATACCAAATAGCCATCCCAAATCATGCATATTTGACAACTAAGGAAATCACACAATAATACATTCAATATCCATTCCATCTATACATTCAAAGCCAATTCCAAACATACCAATTTGCATGACCAAATCACAATTATGCCCAAACACCATTCATCTATATACTTACCATATCATAATCATTTCATATATCAACTAATCTTACCAAAACAACTTCACATATCACATTCCTTTAAGCATATTACCAAAACATAACTAGCCAAATCACATGGCTAAGTTCACATAACAATTCATATCAAGGACTAGCCTATACATGCCATATCTAGCCATATACATTTTCAAAGTGTACCAAAATAAGTTCAATAGTGTGAGTACGATCCGTGACGGTCCTGAGCCTTCAGTAGCTTTGACGACCTATAAAACAGAGAAAACACACGCAGAGTAAGCTTTCCAAAAGCTTAGAAAGTCATATACAAATAAACTTAACATACTATCACATATTTGCTTTGGTTTATACACTTTTGACCATATTAGCCATATTCAATATTCAAGAATCATATAAACACATAACTCATCTAACCAAAACTTTACATATCATATCATCAATTTCATATTCATAGCATCATAGTAAGATCATATAGATGCTTACCTTATATACACAATTAGTGTATAATCAACATACCTGAAATGGATTTACAATCACATATTTGTTCATAGCTCGAATTTGCCATTTGTATCACAAACTTGGCCGTTGAACCATTGGGAATCTAATAGGATACTCAGAAAGCTCAGAACAGTCATACAATGCCAACGTCCCAGACGAGGTCTTATATGTACTCGGATATCGATGACACTGTCCCAGATAGGGTCTTATACGAATCAATACGATACCGATGTCCCAGACGTGGTCTTACATATAATCAGATATTGATGCCACTGTCTCGGACAGTGTCTTACATGAGTCTCAAATCAACGCCAACGTCCCAGACGTGGTCTTACATTATAAAACAGAACAGATGCCTATGACATGATTAAACCAATCCTATCTATACATAGGTTTGTACGGGGCTTCTCAGACTTAATCTCTATATCGAACTTATCTCAGAATTCAAATACATAACCTCTCATAAGCATTCATTATCATCATTAATCAAATGAACAATTACAATTGCATACATATACATTTATTTGCATAGTGACTTACCTCGGATTCGATATGTCAGAATGAAAACGGCTACTCAGTTATTTTCGTTTTCCCACGATCTAATTCCGTTTTCTTCGGTTCATGATCTAAACATATTCAGAATTAACCCTTTTATTCACTAATTCATACAATTCAATCCATGGACACACATTTAGGGCTATTTGCAATTTAACCCTCATATTTGCACATTTTATCAATTTAGTCTATTTTTCTCAAAACATCAAATTCACAAAATCTACCCATGTTCATGCTTAGCCGAATATACAAATATATCATACAAGCCCACATTTTCCATCAAATTAGCAATTTAGTCCCTCAATTTATTATTTTCTCAATTTAGCCCTATTTAGCTAAATTCTTCAAAAATTCAAGAACAAAGTATGTTCATCTAGCTCAAATCTTTCATTTAACACCATATGTCATCAAAAAGCTTGACGTATCATCAATGGCATATTACACAAACATCATCAATTCACTAAATCAATACATGGGTTTTGTAGCTCTCAAAGCAACGATTGTAAAAACGTAGAAATTATCGAAAACCGACCGAAAACATACGTTGAATTAGATCAAACTATGGCCGAACCCCTTTCCTATGTTTTTCTTTTCTTTCTTTGCTTATTCGGTGGTAAAAATGATGCTAATGGCTTGCTTTTGTTTTCATTATAATAATATATAACATATAACATAATAATATTAATGAAACATTTAAAGTAAATATAATAAACATATAATATATGCATACTAACACTCATTGCCGTCCACTAACATTAATAATGGCTATATTGCCACATAAGTCCTCGCAATTATAAATCCACAACACATAGACACTTTAGCAAATAGCAAGCAACTTTCACATTTAATGCATTTTCATCCTTTTGTCAAATTAGTCACACAGACAGACAAATTAGTACATAGAAATTTATCACATGCTTAGTCACTTATCATGTAACACCCCAAACCCGATCAATACGCCATGACCGAATCTGGCATGCCACTGAGGAAAACGTTGTGAAGAAAATCGAGTGAACAATTAAATTTTTGTGAAAAACTCTTTGTTGTTCTATGTTTGTAGAAAACAAGTGTATTTGTTGTTTTCACAAAAATTTAATTATTCACTCGATTTTCTTCACAACGTTTTCCTCAGTGGCATGCCAGATTCGGTCATGGCGTATTGACCGGGTTTGGGGTGTTACAAATTGGTATAAGAGCTAAGTTTAAAAGCTCGGCTGTGGGCTCGAGGCTCAAAATGATTTGAAGTATGGTTTTAAAATGTTTTTGTTGAAAATTTAATGGTTGGAAAGGCATGGCCCCGAGTCTCCAGCATCAATCCGCCCTGGTAAGTACATCAAACTGTTGATTTTGATGATATGATGATGATGATATGACTGTATAGTAGTAGGAACTACTCTAGAGACTCAAAACTATAGGTTGGATGTACTCGCGAAACAACCTCTCATTAAAATTTTTCATAAAACTGTGCTTTAAAGAAAGTGGAATAATGACTAATGCATAAAACTTTTAAATTAGATAAGACGAGACGTTAGACATGAGTACTCGTGGTCGAGGTCGTATTACTCGTGGACGCGGTCGTGGTAGGATGGCTGTGTCTGAGCCAGTGAGGTCTGGTCAAGGATCCAAAAATGAGGTACCACCACCACCAGCGGTTGGAGTTGAGGATCAGGATCAAACGGGGGATGACATAGTGTCTCAGGCGGTGCTACGAGTCCTTGAGAGGGTAGCTGGAATGAGTGGAGGCACGAGAGCTCGGACATCTGTACCCGAGTGACTCCGATCCAATGGAGCAGAGGTATTTCGAGGTGTTTCAGGCGTAACTCCCAGTGCGGCTGAATATTGGCTAGAGGCGACGGAGCGAATCATAGATGACTTGGATCTGAATGCTGAGGACAAGCTGAAAGGGATTGTGTCGCTTCTTCAGGATGAGTCATATCAGTGGTGGCTCACGATACGGAATGGTGCTGCAGCAGAGGATCTTACTTGGGATTATTTCAAGGCAGCGTATCAGCGGAAATATGTTGGGTCTAATTACATTGATGTGCAGCGTAAGGCATTTCTGAGTTTTGTCCAAGGTAGTAAGTCCGTATCAGAATATGAGGCGAAATTTTTAAGACTGAGCCGGTATGCTGGAGGTATTGTGGTTTCGGAGCACGAGCGATGTGTCCAGTTCGAGGACGGTTTGAGAGATGAGCTGAGATTGCTGATTGCTCTACATCAGGAGCGAGAATTTGCTGCGTTGGTTGAAAAGGCTAAGATAGCCAAAGGAATAAAGGAATCTGGAAGGCAGAGTTACGACCAGAATAAGCATAAGAGAGGTTATGGATCATCCGAGTCAGCCGGTAATTCTCAGAAGAGGGCTAGGCAGAGTGGGTCGACTTAGTCTGGGAGGCCTGTTACTGCTAATCAGGGACCAGCACGGTGTAACCGATGTGGGAAATATCATTGGGGTGAATGTTAGACCGGAGGGAAAGGATGTTTCGAGTGTGGCTCGCTGGATCATCGTGTGAGAGGCTGTCCACGTAAGCTAGCCAGGAATCAGTCCGAGGGTCAAGGTCGTGCTCAGTTCAGAATGGAAGGACCACCACCGCAGAGAGGTCGTGGTAATGGTAGAGGAAGTAATGGTTCTGGTCGAGGTCGAGGAGCATCTGGCAGAGGTGCTGGCAACACTGAAGCAAGACAGCCTGGTTTGGTGTATGCAGCGAGACGTCGAGAGGAGGGCGACACACAGGACGTCAGAACCAGTACGTTCTTAATCTTTGGTGTGCCATATACTGCTTTGATAGATGTGGGTTCGACGCATTCGTATGTTGCTAGTAGCATTATAGAGACCATGAACTTAGATTCTGAGACTACTTCTAGGAAGATGACCGTACATAGTCCTCTGGGTCACTCTGTAGAAGTAAATAAGCCGTATAGAGATGTACCCCTAGAACTCCAAGGGGTAGTTTTCGTAGCTGATCTGATGGAACTACCATTTGGGGAGTTTGATCTGATTCTTGGGATGGACTGGCTGGTCAAGTACCAAGCAAGTTTGGATTGCACTGCTAAGCGCATGGTTTTGAAGGCAGCTAATGGCGAAGAAGTGGTCATGATAGGTAATAGAAGAGATTATCTATCCAACATGGTATCTGCGTTAAAAGCTGTGAAGTTGGTCAGGAAGGGCTGTGAGGCATTTGTAGTCCATGTGTGTGCGTTGGAGGCTAAGGAGTCTACTGTAGGGAATGTTCAAATGGTAAAGGAATATGTTGACGTATTTCCAGAAGAACTTCCGGGACTGCCTCCAGATCGTGAAGTTGAAGTTGGTATAGATCTGTTACCCGGAACTGCGCCAGTGTCTATTGCTTCGTATAGGATGGCACCGAAAGAATTAGGGAAATTGAAGGCTCAGATTCAGGAGTTGTTGGATCGAGGTTTCATTCGACCAGGTGCTTCGCCATGGGGAGCGCCGGTACTCGTTGTCAAGAAGAAGGATGGTATGATGCGGATGTGTATTGACTACCGCCAGTTGAATAAGTTGACGATAAAAAAAAAGTATCCTTTGCCGAGGATAGATGACTTGTTTGATCAGCTTAAGGGGGCAGCGGTTTTCTCCAAGCTTGATTTAAGGTCTGGATATCATCAGCTAAAGGTGAAAGAGGCTGATATCCATAAGACGGCATTTCGTACTCGGTACGGGCATTACGAATTTCTGGTGATGCCGTTTGGGTTGACTAACGCACCGGCAGCATTCATGGATATGATGAATCGGGTATTCCAGCAATTTTTGGATCAGTTTGTTGTGGTATTTATAGACGATATTTTGGTATACTCAAAGTCAGAGGAGGAGCATGATGCGCATTTGCGAGTAGTGTTGCGGATTCTGAGGGAAAAGCAGCTTTATGCCAAATTTAGTAAATGCGAGTTCTGGCTTAGGGAGGTGACTTTCTTGGGTCACGTAGTATCAGCTGAGGGGATTAGAGTGGATCCTCGGAAGATTGAGGCGTTGTTGGATTGGAAGCCGCTAAGTCGGTGGTTTGAAATTCGAGTTTTCTAGGTTTGGCGGGTATTATCGAAGATTTGTGGAAGGATTTTCTTTGATCGCCGCACCTATGACCAAGTTATTGAGGAAAGGAGTCCATTTGTGTGGACCGAGAAGCAGCAAGAAAGTTTCGACAAGTTGAAGAAGATTCTGACTGAAGCTCTAGTTTTGATTCAACCTGAGGCAGGTAAGGAATTCACGGTTTACTGTGATGCATCACATACTGGTTTCGGATGTGTGCTGATGCAGGAAGGGAAGGTAGTGGCATATGCATCTCGGCAGTTGAGACCACATGAAGTTAATTATCCGACGCATGACTTGGAATTAGCTGCAGTGGTTTTTGCTTTGAAGATTTGGAGACACTATTTGTACGGAGAGAAAAGTCGATAGTGTACACACGGATCACAAGAGTCTTAAGTATCTTTTGACTCGTAAGGATTTGAACTTGAGGCGCGTAGATGGATTGAGTTGTTAAAGGACTCACGATCGCTTGATTGAGTATCATCCGGCAAGGCTAACGTGGCGCGCACGCGTTGAGCCGTAAGGTTGTATCGCACTTTAAGATCAATGTTTGCTCGTCTTAGCTTATATGACGATGGGAGTCTTTTTATCGAACCGCAAGTCAAGTCGACTTGGTTAGAGCAAATCAAGGAGAAGCGATTAGAGGATGATGGTTTAAATGATCGAGGTTGCGGGTTGAAACTGGTTTAGAGGATTATAGTTTGTCCAAAGATGGAGTTTTGTGTTTTAAAGGGAGAACTTGTATGCCGAAGGATGTTGAGTTGAGACAAAGGATTCTTCGGGATGCACATAGCGATCCATACGCTATGCATCCCGGAGGTAGCAAGATGTATCGGGATTTAAGAGAGCGCTTTTGTGGCCGTGTCCGCGGGAGGTAATCGAGTTTGTGGGCAAATGTCCGACGTGTCGCAAAGTCAAGGTCGAACATCGATTCGTCTGCAGGTTACTTCAATGGTGAAGATTCCACAGATGGAAGTGGGAAAGGATCACTATGGACTTTGTCAGTGGATTACCTCTTACGCTTAGTAAGAAGGATTCAGTTTGGGTGATTGTGGATCGTCTGACTAAGTCAGCTCATTTCATTCCGGTAAGGGTGGATTACTCGCTTCAGAGGTTAGCTAAGTTGTATGTAGCGAAGATAGTAAGATTGCACGGTGTGCCAGTGTCGATCATCTCGGACAGAGATCCTAGATTTACGTCGAGGTTTTAGAGAGCGTTACATTAGGCTTTGGGTACGCGGTTGGATTTCAGTACCGCATTTCATCCATAGTCTGACAAGCAGTCGGAAAGGGTTATTCAGATTTTAGAGGATATGTTGAGAGGATGTGTTTTGGACTTCAGAGGCAGCTGGGAAGAGTTTTTGCCGTTAGCTGAGTTCACATACAACAATAGTTATCAGGCAAGCATTAAGATGGCACCATATGAGGCGTTGTATGGTAGAAGGTATCGCACACCTACATGCTGGACTGAGTTGGGTGAGCGTCAGATGTTAGGACCAGAGTTGGTTGCAGAGACTGAGGATAAGGTTAAGATGATTCAGGCTCGTCTGAGGGAAGCTTTGGATAGGCAAAAGTCGTATGCGGATCTCAAGCGGAGGGATATAGAGTTTTCCGTGGGTGATAAAGTTTTTCTAAAGGTCTCGCCATGGAAGAAAGTGTTAAGATTTGGGAGAAAAGGCAAGTTAAGTCCAAGGTTTATTGGACCATATAAGGTGTTGAGATGAGTGGGACCAGTAGCTTATCAGCTCGAGTTGCCATTAGAACTGAGTTAGATTCACGATGTGTTTCATGTCTCCATGCTTAGACGCTATCGTTCTGATCCATCGCATGTTGTGGCAGTAGAGGAAATAGAGGTGAGTCCAGATTTGACGGTGGAAGAGGAACCTGTGCAGATTCTAGATCAAGACGTGAAAGTTTTGCGCAAGAAGTCAGTTCCTTTAGTGAAGGTTTTATGGCAGAATCATGGCGTGGAAGAAGCTATGTGGGAACCGGAGGATATGATGAGGCAGCAGTATCCTCAACTCTTTTGATCAGGTAATTTTGAGGACGAAATTTTCTTAAAGGGGGTAGAATTGTAACATCCTAAAATATTAGAGCATCATGTTGTTACTTGTGTTAGCTTGGATATGATTGTTATTGTGTGCTTGCTATATTTGTGTGTAGGCTTGGAAATATTAGCTAAGCTAGAATAATTTTTAGTATGGAAAATTTAGTGAAGTGGATTAAGTGAGCTTGACACTTAAGTTAATTTAAGAGTTAAGTTAAAGCATAAGGGAGTTAGTGGCATAGTGGATAAGGAGCTTGAAAGGTTGTTTGTGGGAAGAGGTTCGAGTAGCATGATTAGCATTTTGAAGACTTTATTTTTGTGTATCCTAGCATTAATGGACGGTCAAGCTTTACATATGGAAGGTTGGACTTTCAAATTTTTGGTAAGTTGAATTTTGGTTAATGAAAGTTTATACTTTGGGATAGGAATCTTAAGGTTATGGAAGGATGGGGGGACATAAGGCTTGGCTTAAGGAAGATGTTTTGGAAACTATTCCAAGGCCTTTAGTGCATGTATGTGGACGGCATGTGTGGCTAGGGGGTGGCCGAATGTTGTTAGGTGGTTTGGGGGGTGATATTTGGTCAACTTTTGCATTTGTGCATCTTTTGGCATTTGTTTTTCTTTCTCTCCAAAAACTCCCACCTTGGCCGAATGTGTATTATGTTTTTGGTGAAAATTTGCTTTTGGTTTTTAGCCTCATTTTGTTTGAACCAAAAACCATTTTCTTTCTTTCAATTGTCCTTTTGAAACCGAAACTACATTTGAACTTTGTGCATTTTTGTGCACTTTTCTTCTTGGTAAAATAGGTGTTGGCTGAATCTTTTAATCCCATTTTCTCTCTTATTCTTTTTCTTTCTTTTGGCCGAATCTCTCTTCTCCAAACTCTCTCTTTTCTTTCTTCCATTGTTGATTAAACCGAATCCTCTCTCCCTCTCATTTTTACTCTCTTTTCTACTCACATACTTCCTTACTTTTTATTCACATATCTTTCTTCTTTCATAACCATATTGCCAAAACTTCCCACTCCCTTTTTGATTTGTCTTGGCCGAATATCATCAAGGGTAGGCATTCATTTTGGGTTTTCTTCAATCGGTTTTAGAAAAGGGTAAGTGTTAATGGCCGTTTTTCCTTCTTTTCTTTCTCTTTTCTATGCCGTTTTCTTATGAACAAAGGCCAAAACTATGGGCATTTGTTTCAAGGTTCTAATCAATATTAGGAATCAATCATTCTTTTAGGCTTTTGGGACTTCGGAAGCAATCGATCTAAGTCTATTCCATTAGCAATCGAAGTTGGTACGTCAAGTGGTAAGGATTCAATATTCTTTAAGTTAGTTGAGAAAGCCTAAGGCTTTTGGGATTTAGATATGATGTTGGCCAAATGGTCTTGATTAAAGTGTTGTGGTTTGGTTGAATGTAGGACAAGGTGATATAGTGCGATAGATCGGATCTCCGGAAGTTAGTATTTGTATTGGTGAAAGGTGTGTACCTTACACACTTTATAACTCGGTTATGTATATGTATTTATAATATTAATTTACTAATCATATTATCAAAGTGGGAAAAACGATGAGATCTTGATATGATACCATGATGGTATGAATGAGGATTCGGGTAAGACCGTTTCTATATGTTGTTAATACATGTGGATTGAAATCATGATCTACGATTTATGATATATTTGTTATGTGATTCATAATAAAGTATGTTGACATGATTTGTTCAAATATTGCATTGTGATGGGTGATATGAGAGGAGGGGGAAGATTGATATTTGTGTCTTCGGACACCAGAGGTTTGGCAGCTCCAGTGATTTGGTATCACATTTGTGTCTTTGGGACACCAGAGGTTTGGCACCTCATAGCGACTCTCCCTATGGTTTAATACCACCGTGGGTTGGCCCCACTTTTGAGATATGGGATTGTCGCCAGTGATTTGGTATCACAAGTGGGTTGGCCCCACAATTGGATTATTCGTGACTTTGGTCACCAGTGATTTGGTATCACATTTGTGTCTTTGGGACACCAGAGGTTTGGCACCTCATAGCGACTCGTCCTTGTGGTTTAATACCACCGTGGGTTGGCCCCACTTTTGAGATATGGGATTGTCGCCAGTGATTTGGTATCACAAGTGGGTTGGCCCCACAATCTGATTATTTGTGACTTTGGGTCACCAGTGATTTGGTATCACAATATTGAATATCGTGACTTTGGTCACCAGTGGTTTGGCACCACCAGTGGTTTGGTACCACACGGGGTAGAAAAAGGAGTTTTCGGATGGCTAGGTTGGGTGCATCATATATATATTGCTTGGTTATAATTTGTGTAAGTACGTGGCTATTACCCGGGAGAGGGATTATGCACTGAGTCTTGGTGACTCACTTTCTCCCTTATCATTTCAGGTGATTCGTGAGATCGCGGATGAGGAGCCGGATGAGCTCGAGGAGGCCATGCAATAAAGTTTGATTTTTCATGAACTTCCATTTGGGTACTTAACTTTATTTTTATTTGGTTTTTTTTATTTAATTTTGGGTTTGTAATAAGGCCTCTTTAATTAAGTTTTGGGATTATTTATACGCTTTGGATTTGATTTAAATATGGTTTACAAATTATACGGTTGAATTAATGGTATGTGCACAAAGTTTTCTAAACTACAAAAATGCGATGGTTTTTAAAACGTTACCATCGGGTAACATAATTCATTTGATAGTTTTAACAACTTAAGTATTTTCGATAATTAATACTATTATTTTCCAAAACTTAAGTTTCCAAATTTTCATTCGATACAGTTTTCAACCTAATCACTTTGGTTTCTTTTAAACTATAAAAGGTTTTCTAATCTATGGTTTTGCAACTAAGTTTTTAAGATTTATTTACGAGATTTCAAAGTAAATTTGTTAGCTTTCAATTTATTATACACTTGTTTTCTTCAAACATAGAACAACAAAGAGTTTTTCACAAAAATTTAATTGTTCACTCGATTTTCTTCACAACGTTTTCCTCAGTGGCATGCCAGATTCGGTCATGGCGTATTGACCGAGTTTGGGGTGTTACATATCAACGGCACAAAAAATATTATTAAAATATTATTTAGACTTGGATTCGTGGTCTCAAAACTACTATTCCGACTAGGGTATAAACCGGACTGTTACAGTGAAGGGTCTGATCCATCGAGATTTGAGCTTTCTAGGGAATAACCTCAGTCTTGAATTGAACAAAAAGACTTTTTGACCTTCTCTAAATTCTCGAGGTTGTATACATTTCTTTTCTTTATACATCTTGGCATCATTGTACGAAAACAACCTCAATTCCTCCAAATCATCAAGTTGTAACATTCTTTTCTCACCAGCTGGCTTTATATCCAAGTTTAATTGTTTCAAGGCTTAGAGAGGTTTATTTTCCAACTCAAGCGGCAAGTGACATGCCTTTCCAAAGACTAACCGATAAGGAGTCATTCCTAACGGTGTCTTGAAAGTTGTCTAATAGGCCCATAGAGCATCATCAAGCCTCCGGGACCAATATTTTCTGTTAGGTTGAACCACATTCTCAATGATTCCTTTAATCTTGTGGTTTGCAAGCTCAACCTACCCATTTATTTGTGAATGATAGGCAGTCGCTACTTTGTGTTTCACATCATACTTGTCAAGCAACCACTTAAGCCATTTATTTATAAAGTGAGATCCTTCATTGCTAATTATAACTCTAGGATCATTTGTTGGGTATGCCTCGGCTTCCACCCATTTGGATACATAGTTAACAGCCACTAGGATGTACCTGTTACCATAAGAAGATGGAAATAAGCCTAAAAAATCAATGCCCTAAATGTCAAACAATTCTACCTTTAAGATGTTTGTCAAGGGCATGATAGCTTAATGCCCCAAACATCAATGCTACTTATACAAATTTCAATTAGTTCACAAGTTAACTTCATACAGATTCAACCAAATTACACAAATATATATACAATAGGTAGATACAACTATGGCACATGATAATTTAATTACAAGTATATCTAATTCAAAATCCTAAAATATTACATTTATCCCAAAATATGGTTTTTCTAAGTAACATTTCAGACTTCAAACAAGCCACCAAACTTGCTTTGTATGCATAATAACTCGATACACCACTTTGTTCGATGTAGTCCTAGCATCGTCCCTCCTAGCGCAAATTCATATTCAACCTAAAACATAAAGTGTAACTCATGTAAGTTCATAAGAACTTAGTGAGAAATAACCTCTTATACGTTAGTCATCGTTTCCGTAAAGTGCTAGATAATTCATCACCACTAGCTTCTTTTCTTTCATCATTTACTATCTATCACAATGAGTGTCATACAAATTGCAAAACATTTTCATTCATTCTATATACCATATCCTAGTTTGAATCCATTACCATCATATATCAATAACTTCATTCTCTCAGGAATCCTTTAGCTCATCTTGATTATGGATCCTAACCCGTATTCTTTGCAAACCATTGCTCAAAATTGCTTTTCATACCTAACCATTGCTCAAAATTGCTTCTAACACCTAACCTCAAAATTAGCAGACGCAACCTTTGTTCAGACTTGTTTTTTAAATGAAAGCTCATCCATCTCGTTATCTTTTAAATTTATCATCTTCAGTCATTTCTTGAATTTACTTAGTCCTTCCTTGAAATCATCAAACATTCTAGCTTATTCTAGTCTTTTTGGTCATGATTAAAGGTATTGAAAGATACGCCATATCCTTTCATACAGAGTCCACTATAAAGGCTTATTCTTTCATAGTTCGCCATAAAGGCTTATTCTTTCGTAGTTCGTCACAAAGGCTTATTTTTTCATAGTTTGCCACAAAGGCTTATTCTTTCGTAGTTCGTCACAAAGGCTTATTCTTTCGTAGGTCACCATAAAGGCTTATCCTTTTGTTGTTCACCACAAAGGCTTAATTTTTTGTTGTTCGCCACAAAGGCTTATTCTTTTCTGAAGTGTTTACGACATGGATTTGCCTAAACTCACGATATGTGAGGTTTACCCATCATCGTTCTGGGACATGTAGAGAACCCCATTGGGTAATCACCATCCTTTAATTCCTTTCAGAGGGTGCCATGGCCATGGACTTTTCCTTCAAAGTTTCATGTTTAAAGTCTTGACGGGCCCCTTTTAGACAACTCTGCGGAGAACAAACAAATTGTAATAGCTCGTTTTCAGTAGTTTCAGAAATAGTGATTTTGGGACAATAATTTTGATAATTTAATTATTATTTTATTATTTATTTAATGTCTATGAGATTATAGTAAGGTCGTATTAAAATTTTGTTAAGAAATTTTGATGTTAAAATGGTTTATTAGGTGAAAACGACTAAATCATAAAAGGTGTAAAAGTTGAGTTCTATTAGTTAAAAGGGTCAAATGGTTATGGAATTTTAAGTTAATGGAATTTAATGGTAAATATACCATTTAATGAGTTAGTGGATAGTTATGAACACAGTTTTAATGAAATTTTAATGATTTTAAAAGGTTAGTTTGGTAATTTAGTAATTAAAAAAAATTAAGTAAGAAAAGATGAACCAAAGTTATCATCTTTCTTTTTTTCATTTTGAAACCCTAAATTAGCCATTGGAGAAGCGAAAGATTCAGTCAAACAATTCACCTTGCATGTAACTAAATTCAAGCCTCGTTTTAATGATTTTTATGTTTTTGAGTCTGTTTTAGCTTAATCTAGCTATCCCGGGGGTCAATTTGCAAAAAATTTAAAGGTTGAGGGACTTTCCATGAAAGTTTTGAATAGGTTTTGATGTTAGTTTAAAGATTATTAGTTTTGATTGTAAAACAAATATGTTCTGTTAAGTGATTTTTAATGAATTTTAGAATTAGGGAGTAAATTGTTAAAAGTGTAAATCTATGGTTTTATTGTGAAATGTTGGTAAATATGGGTTGTTTCAAGATCCCTGGTAACCTTGGTTATTAGGATTTAGGTTAAAATGTGTTATATTTAAGTTATGAGTTCAAGGACTAAATTGTGAAAAGTTAAAGTATTAGGGGAAATTCATAATTTTGCATAAATATGAATTATGGATTAAATTGACTACTAGAAGTACTTAATTGATTGAAATTATATATTTAGATTAAGATAAACCATATTCGGACTTAAATCGAGGAAAAGATAAAGCTTTAGATTAGTTTAACTATACTACTATGCCCTAGTTATCAAGGTAAGTTCGTATGAACTACAATCATTTTAATGTTAGCCAAATGAACTATTTACTATGTTGTTTTAATATAATTGAATTTGAATACAAAAGCATCAAAGCTATGATAAATTGACGGATAACGGGTCTCGGATGAACCTTAAGAATTCTTAAGATACAAATGACATGTCATTATAAATTTCATGTTTCGAGTGTTGGTCTTGAATGTCCTACCGATGGTTGAGGTCCTACATTTTTTGCAAATTCTCCACAGCTCGTGTGAGCAGCATCGTGTAGGTTACATTTTGACCCGCAGCTAATGTGAGCAGGCCCATTTCATAGCTCGTGTGAGCATTGATGTAAAGGAAATGTTACAGTTATATGTAAAGGCACACTATGTGTGAGCTTTTTCGAGTATCTGATGTAATTCTAGATGGTTCAACGGGTAAGAAAAGGGAAATGGAATGGTAAGCATGCAAATGGAATGTATCATGATCTTATGGAAACCTTGATGAGTTAAATGATATGTATGTATATGGTAAACTACATATCTTATGGTTGATTTTATATGTGTCATGAACAAGTATACTAACTTGTGAATTTGATGATGTTGCATAGGCTTCTACTAAGCTAATGGAACTGGTAATAGTTTATACTTAATCTAATTATTGTATTTTTGAAAGTGGTAAGTTATGTTTAAAGTTTATACGAGCTTATTAAGCACTCGTTTCTTACGTAGTTATTTTCTTTTGTTTTATAGATTATCGAAAGCTCGATCGGTTGGAAGCTCGTCGGAGACGTATCACACTATCCAACAACTAAATTGTTAGATTTTGTGTATTTTGGCCAAGGTTAATAATGACATGTATTGTAACACCCCTAACTCGTATCCATCACCGGACTAGGGTTACGAGGTATTACCGGTCAAATCATAACATTTAAACAACCATTTGTCACACATCAGCATATCATAGTTAATCAATAACACAAAGTCCCTTTAGAAGGTCTACAAGACCTTAAACAGGCTTTAGAAGTGGTTCGGGACTGAACCGATCACATTTAAAACTTTTACAAAACTTAAAATATTTTTCTTCAAGATAGGGCACACGTCCGTGTGGCTAGGCCATGTACTTTACACAGCCATGCCTTAGACCATATCTTACCGCGTGTGCAACATTGACTTGGTGTAACAGCTCGACTTAGGGCCTAGTCGGAATAGTGGTGCGAGACCACAAATCCAAAGTAGAAATATAAGCTTTTATGGTCTTTATGAGGCTTATGAGGTGGTTGCATGCTTGTGTAAAAATTTTATGAAGAAATTTTATTAATTAGTGATTTAATTGTCCATTAGGACTAAATTGCAAAGAATGGAAAATGTGAGATTTTAGAAGATTTAAGTATGAAATAGAATTATGAAAATTACTAGAGGTCCTTATTTATCAATTAGACCATTATATTGGATGATGAACAAAAATGGACATGGGAAAGAAAAATCTCAAGAAAGGGTCATTAAAGGCATTTTTGTCATTTGGTAAATAAAAGATTAAAAAGGGAAAAAGAAGTCAAATTGTGTCCATCTTGTTCTTGCCATAGCTGAATTTTACAAGCCCTCCATAGCTAGGGTTTCTTAAACTTTCAAGTTTGATTGTAAGTGCATCCTAGCCCCATTTTTAATGTTCTTCGTATTTTTGAAACCCTCGTAGCTCGGCTTAGCTATTCCTAGCTATATTTTAAGCTAGGGTTCATGTTCAAAAATTTACCCGTGTATGACATGCATGTATTTTGATGTTTTATGGAAGATTATGAAAGTTTGATGTAGGGTAAACATCTTTTTCTAAGTGATTTTCATGAAAAATGCATGTAGGGACCAAATTGTAAAAGTTATGAAAATGGTCATACACGAGTGAAATAGTAGAAATTGAAGGTTTCTATAGTTATGAATATGATTTGGCTAGGCTTGAAATACAAGGAAGTTGAATGAAAATCATTTTACGAGCCTAGGGGCAAAAGTGTAATTATGAGAAAGTTTAGGGGTAAAATTGTAATCTTTCCAAAATATGAATTATGAGTCGAATTAGTCAATGTGTGAATTTAACAAGTGAAATTGTTACTATAGATCAAGAAACGCGAAGCCCGGATCGAAACTGAGGCAAGAACAAAATCGAGGACTAAATCGAGCATTGATATACATTTTGAGATTCGAGGTAAGTTTGTATGAAGTTAAAGTTTCATAATGTTTCGATATTTGAAACTGTATATAATGTATGTCATTTCTATTAAATTTGAGTAAGGGAGCTTCGATGAAGAAATGGTGAGTATAAGTTAAGCTAAAGTCCCGGTTAAAGTTTCGGAATAAGAATGATATCTATGTATTCACAAGAGATAAGGAAGGTCCCGTATAAGGCCATGTCTGGGACATGGCTTCGGCACCAAAAAAAGATCTCGTATAAGACCATATCTGGGATATGGCATCGACATTCATGTACGATCTCGTATAAGACCATGTCTGGGACATGGCATCGACGTCGAGTTTTAAGATCCTGTATAAGACCATATCTGGGATGTGGCATCGGCACCAAGAAGTGATCCCATGTAAGACCATATCCGGGATATGGCATTGGAATCAATATTTATGCAAGGTGAATTTGAATATTTTACGATAATCCAATTAGTTCATGGGTAAATGAGCTAAGTAAGTAAGATGGTATATAACTAAAACTATCTAATTATGACCTTAAGGTCCATTCATGTTATGAATGATGAAGATTTGAATTTATGCTCATGTTAGTTTATGTGATAAGTTATGTGATAAGTGATATAGGTACCAAGAGAAAATTTATGAACCCATAAAGTAACTTGAGATGGGTAAGAATAAGTATGAGTAAGTATGGATGAAAATGTTAAGCATTTGAGATTTGTGTGGATGTTGTTTCAATGGATAGATAAATTTTATGAAAGCAATTATGTTTCTTTAGAATTTCATGAAAACTTACTAAGCTAGATGCTTACCCCTCTCTTTTCCCTTTCTCCTTGTAGTTTCGTCAAGTTAGCTCGGGGATCGTAGAAAGTCAGAGCTCGGATCACACTATCAACCGTTCTTTTGGTATAGTAAAGTTGATTCATTTTGAGTATGGCATGTATAGGACCTTGATCATTTTGTGTCATGTTAGGTTTGAAGGCCAAAGGGTTGACTATAAATGCTTCACATTCATTTTTTGTAAATGGCCATGATGAATTGGCCAATATTGTCAAGTTCATGTTTCAAGTTTGACGCATATAATGAAATGAATGTTCATACAAGATATTGAGTAAAATGTGGATGAAATGTGTGGTATTATAAGGGTTCTTCTTAGTTTGATATTGTCATATTATGTGCCTCTTGCGATGAATAAGCGAGTTTAAGTTTCAGGGTGGCAAAGAGGCTTGGAAAATAGCCCCTAATTGTCCATACAGGTAGACACACGGGCGTGTGTCTAGGTCGTGTGTCCCCTGCACTATTTTACGAGAATTTGAATCGTCACAAGGGCCAGCACACGAGCGTGTGCCCTGGCTGTGTGCTATTAAGAGTATGATGATGTCATAATCAGAGAGCTCCACGGGTAGAGGACACGGGTGTGTCAAGGCCGTGTGAAGGACACAGGTTATTGACACGAGCGTGTGCTCAATCGTGTGAAGTAAGTCAGTGTCGACCATGGGTGTCAAACACGGGCATGTCTTTGGGGCACATAGGCGTGTCCCTTGGACAACACGGACGTGTGGCCCCTGTTTAGGAAAAAATTTTCAAAGAGTGTTAAAGTTCCCGATTAATCTACGGAACCCTCCGGTTATATGTTTTTGGCCTTGTAAGCCTATGAAATGTATGTTGTTAGTAAGAAAGAAAAGTTTTAACATGTAATGAAATTTTATAGCTCGATAATACAAGTTCAAGTAAAGTTAAGTACAGTAATGCCTCGTATCCTGTTCCGGCGACGGACATGGGTAAGGGGGTGTTACACTTGGGTCACACAGCTTGTCACACGCCTGTATGTTTGGCCCATGTGCAAGTCTGACTTGCTTTGAATTGGAACATTGAAGGACACGGTCGAGACACACACCCGTGTGCTCAATCATGTAGGCAATTATAGGCCATTTACAGGGCCAAATTGCCACTAATTTTGGGTCATTCCTACAAGCATCACTCTATACTCAATTCATACCCAATTAATGGTCAAAATCCTACCAAAACATGCACAATTCATGCTACAATATCCTCATTCATTTCCATATATAATTCCAACTCAAAACATGTCCATTTCGTGAAACAATTCCATACCAAAAGCATATGATTCACATTTCATTTCAAACCATTTCAAACATGCAATATATTCACCATCTCAACTACCAAATCAAGTATGAAACATACTATTTCTATTTCACTAAAGCATACCATAATGGCCATTCACACAAGACTATATACACATCAAAATTACATCAATTTCCAAGCCACATCTCATGGAAAATTGCATCAAACACATAGGCATCAATTTCCCAAATTACAAATACTCATCAAACAATCATAAAGCCTATACATGCCATATAACCAAATCATAAAGAGTATAAATACCGAAATCATTAGCCAGATAGTGTGATGCAATCTCCGTCGAATTCCAACCCGAGCAAATCTCCAAAAATCTATAAACATAGGAAAAACACACAGAGTAAGCAAAGCTTAGTAAGTTCGAAATATAACACAATTAACTCAACAATTCAAATTCAATATGCAAACTTAACTAACACTTAGTTCAATTCACATCACTACTCAATCTCATCCATGGCTATTACTCAATTTCATACCATATCTATAGGTTCATATACAAGAATTTATAATGCTACTCAATCCAACTCTTTTCATCATTCATTCACATAATCTTCCATCTATCTCATATGCAATATCATCAACCACATAGGTTCTGTACATACCTGTACCATCACGTATTTATCTATCACATTTACCACTTCAATGCTTGATGCCATAATTCATTTGATCCTCTTTAAATGTTTGATGAACCCACACACTTAGTGCCAATTAATTAGCCGAAGCTATAATAGTATCGCACACTTAGTGCCATCACATTAAACCGAATTTGTCTCGGTATCGCACACGTAGTGCCAAATAATACAGCTGATGCTTTCTTTATCTCGCACACTTAGTGTCATTCATCACTGTGACGATTCTATTTACGTACACTTAGTGCCACATAACTTCGAACTCACATTTCACATTACTAAACTCCACAATCATGTTTCCATTCATTTCATTACATATGAACATTGTTTAAACAATACATATTATACACGAACTTACCTCGGATGTAGAAACAACGATACTAGTCGATCAATCGAGCACTTTGTTCTTGCCTCGATCTAAGCCCGAATTTCTCTTTTCTTGATCTATATAATATCAAATTCAACTCATTCAATCTCATCTTTACTCAATTCAATTCAAAAACACACAATTAGGGTATTTTGCACTTTAGCCCTTATAATTTCACACTTTAGCATTTTAGTCCTTATTTCACAAATACATCAAATTCACAAAATCCAATTTAAATAATGCTTAGCCGAATTACCATAGTGCCCCTAGCAGCCCATATTTCACATTTATTTCACATTTCAATACAAAGTTTTCACATTTCACAATTAAATCCCAAAAATGCATTTTTACTCAAAATCACATTAGAAAATATGTATATCAATCATCAAACAAATAGTTTTCATCATCACACATCATAAAACTCATGAATTCATCAATGTAAACTTTCAAAATCATCACCACTTTCAAAAATTGAGGCATGGGCTAGCTAGGACTCCAAGCAACGATCACAAAAACGTAGAAATCATCAAAAACTGAGCTAAAACCGTACCTTAATCAAGCTTGTAAATGTCGAACTCTAAAAACAACTTCCATGGCTTTCTTTTCTTTTGATTTTCTACTAAGGATGATAAAAGATTATACAAAATTGATTTTGTTTTAATAATATTAACTTAATAACCAAATTATTATTTTATTCATTAATTAAAACATTATAAAATCATTCATTTAATGGTCATTTATGTCAAATTCCACTATCAATGGTCTAATATCAACAAAAGGACATTTCATTTAATAAGCTATAGCAATTAAGCACCTTTAACTACTAGCACACAGCTTTTGCATTTTATACGATTAGGTCCTTTTTCACAAATCGGCACACAAACAATAAAATTTTCACATAGAACTTTCACACATACTTTATCACATGCCATAAACATCAAAAATAATATTAAAATAATTTTCTGACCTCAAATTTGTGGTTTTGAAATGACTATTCCTACTAGGGTCTAAACCGGGATGTTACATGTATAGGTTGTTTAGTAATGGTACTTTGTAAATGTGTTAAGGGTGATTTGATATGTATGAGCTTTGAATTTCATGTTTGGTTTGGTGAACCTTATCTTCTTACCAACTTATGTCATTTTGGTCATTTTCAAATGCTTATTTATAAGGCTTGAAAATGGTTACTTGTGACATGTTTTAGTACATATTTGAACTATGTTATTATGTTTGGAAAATGACAATATTGACATGTTTAGGTAAATGATGTTTGGATGCAATTGTGGTGCCTTTGAATGGCATACTGGTTAGGTAAATTAGGTTGTTTGAAATGGTATTATTATGTGTATTTGAATGATTCTTAAGTCCTTTGAAAGTGTGCACAAATGGATTGGTTAGTTATGCATGAATTGGTTATGAAATGGCTTAATTTTAGGTAAATTTTGGGTTTACACGGCTTGGGACACCGGCTGTTACACGACCGTGTGTCATTTGAGATTTCTTAATGTTCCAAGTTAGTGAGTTACACGGCCTAACACACGACCTGGCACATGGGCATGTGTGGCAACTTAGAGAGTTACACGGCCTAGCACAAGGCCTGGCCATATAGCCGTGTGACCCCTATTTTCAAATTTTTGCATCTTTTTCTTAAAAATTTTGATTTGTTTCAAATTAGTCCTGAATTGCTTCTAAGCTATTTTTAGGGCCTCGAAGGCTCAATTTGGGGACAAAATGTATATGATTGAATGGTTTATAATATGTTTAATTTATTTAATGTTATTATGATAAATGATTTTTGATTGATCAGTAATGTTCTGTAACTCTAATCCGATGATGGATACGGGTTAGGGTGTTACACACATACTATTTATGCATTAAAAGAAACTAAGCGCAATCATCTAAATCTACTAATATACAAGAAACAAAACACACATTTCATATCATACATTTTAGACATTCAGATACAACTACACTTCACTCTACATTACTCATACATCATTCATCTCATACTACATCTTTCAAGATCTCAGCATCACCATTCAATAAGTTTTCCACAAATATCATGGTATGAACAGTACCAATATAGAGATTCAGCTGACCACTACGGACATCAGCTTGAACTCTAAATTCAACTTCCAACAATTAACTACTGCCACCACTGCTTATAAAACATAGGAACACCATTAAAAATAATTTAGATATTATATATCATCATCTCAAGCACGTATGAACCCCATGCAAAGCCTTATTTCTTCATTTTAATATTCAATCACATAAAACGGGCTTATCTTTTTAGATGTTAACATGAAAGACTATAATGCTTACCCAGGATATGAAACAACCTTCTGAATGAACTCAGATCCTTAGTTTCAACTTAACAAGAGAGAACTATATTCATCTTCAAGGAAAGGACAATAATATATTTATTTTCTTAAATGGAAGAAAGGAAAGAGATAACTCCCCTTTTTATCATGTCCATATCATATATATATTTATGACCCATTTTCTCATAGTGGAACCCAACATGCGTCACATCCTTATTGAATTTTCTTTTTCAAGGGTCTACAACTACTGAGAAACCTAATTGAGTACCCTGATTTACATCCAGTCGGTTCCCAACCAGCTTACTATAACGGGATTTGTGCAAGTGTACACAGTCGTTCAAGTAATAAGTAAGCAAAATGAGTTATCGTCTCCACAGGGACTGTATAAGCTTAGCCAAATAGTTGTAATATTATAACTTCACAATTTGATGTAAAAATTCAATAATTTGGATGGTGATTATTAAACTAAGTAAATTAATTAGATGTAAAGATTGATCCCTATGCAATTCTAATCTAGATGTAATTTACATAAACGTATGAATAAATGGCTTTAGTAACAAAAACAATCAACACTAAATAGGCTAGGATAATTATATTAGTCAATTCAATATACTTTATCATGCTTAACAATGTTCGAAAATACTTCCATGGCAACTCGATCTTTCATGAGTTTGAAAACCAAATTAAGTCCTTTCGAAGTCTTTTACTTAGATAAATATGCATTTTACTGAGCATATTAACTAAGGGTTTCTTAGCATTTATGTAAGGTCATAGAGACATTTACGTTTGCAACGATTTAATTGCAAAAACCTAAAAACTACGCAAGGCAATGGAGCTAACTAAAGATATTACGAACCTCAACTTAGTCGGGTTTAAGGATATAAATTGAACATTGCACTTTTTAATTATGTGTCTACTAGCCATTGTCTGGCTAGGATCTCTCAGGCAATCTGAGTGCACTCAATCATGTATGAATGAAATGCATCATGATATTAATTGAAAACATGATTGATCGAGGCTTAAACATGTTAAACATGAATAAAATAGATCTTGTTGAATTAACATAATCATCCTAGTGAATAGGATTTAAAACTTCATAGTTGATGTCAAAAATAATAAACTCAAAGTAAACATGATTAAAATAAATAAAAAAAGAAAAGAGTAAACTCTATTCAATTTAGCAGCCTTTCGTATCGATTCTGATTGAGGTGCTCCTTCGTTTTGATTGATACTTCATTTGCTAAGTGTTTAAGAGATAGCTGGCCAAGGAGTGCTTTTGACAAAGCTTTTGAGGCTAAAGAATGGAGGAGGGATGGACAACTATGCAATGGAAAAAAGAAAAAAGAATTGAGATGAAACTAGTGAGAGCGAGAGAGGAATGTTGAGGGATAAGGGATGAATGAGGGATGGCAAGATATTTATAGGTGAAGGTAAGGGTTTGAGTTTACTAAAAATAGGTTTAAAATTCCTTCCTTTTCTCACTCATGTGTCGAGCATGATTAAAGGAACAAGGGATGACCAAGTCTTCTCCATTTGAATTTCAAATTCAAGCTAGAAATAGCTATAGAGTGGACAATTTCAACAGAGAATTTGTTGGGCTAATTTTGATTATTTTCCAACTTTAAAGACCTTCAATTAACTATCCCTAAACATATTATGGGTAGCCACCTTTAAGTGCCGAATTTGGGCTCTTAGCTCCCCTTGTTGGATGGTTCTTTAGTCCAAAAACTTAACAGGCATGTTCATCTTTCATCACCTTCTTTATTGGGTCAAATAGTCAACCTCATGCCCCAAATTGCATGGTTTTGTCGTCCAGGTGGATAACTTGTACATGTCCATCTTTGATTTAAATCATGTCTCCAATGGACCTCCTACATAGTGAAAAATACATACATTAATAAATAAACATGAATTAAGTTACAAAAAAAAAATGTATGAAAATCATGTAATTAAGCATAATTTCACATGCTTTCTAAACTCATGTCTAAAATTACTAATTAAGTAAAATTCAGTTATTTCAATAATAATTACTTAAGATAAACACATTTATTAAGTAAAAATGTGGTAAAAATATATAGAAAAATCCTATATAATTCCGAGTTTACACTTACTTTGTAATTTGCACAATGCTACAGATAAAAAGGCATACTACCCTTCAGGCATGAACTCTTTCCACAATACCTTTTTACTTGTCTTATATCCTACTCTAACAAACATGGAAATCTAATACCAAACCACCATTATCTTACATATGCATAATGGAATATGCTCGCTCAATGTGCCAAAAGATGTACTTGGGCGAATACCACCTCGCCAAATAAACTATTTTAGGACTACACGCCAAACCTTGTACCTGTCAGAACGGGGATTTTACATTAGTAGACTCGAATAAATACCCAATTTTAGAAAAATAATCACTTAATTAAATAATTAGCTAAACATTCAATCTTGCAAGCTATTTATGAAGCATAAGTTTTATTCTCATATTTATACAAACATTTCATTAATTAAATTAATGAAATAGATATAAATAAGAGAATAGAGAAGAGAATGCTAATTGATTAAATCGCGATAACAACACGCATCCGGAACAACCTCCGATCGCTACGTCTAAGTTCGGAATAGAGAGATTCCGATTAAGCAAACATAATAAAGGTCTAAACTAATGAAAAACTCAAATTTGAATAATGGCTAAAGTTTGGTGTCTCCAAAACCCCCCCATTTAATTTTGTTTACAAACTTAATTATATAGGCAGGAATCTAAAGAATAAAATGTCCCCCTCATTTATAACAACAACTAGGGTTTTAAATGGGAAAAAGGCACCTAGTTTCCCTTGAAATTGCAGCTGAAACGTGTCAGGAATTGTCACAATGTCGCGACATAGAGTGATAGTGCTAATGTATAGTGTTATTAAAGTAATGTTAAGCTTATATTTCAATCGAGTTAAAAGGGGTTGATAACTATTTTGTAGCTATTTTGGCTATAATTCTATTGAGTATTCAATGTTGAAGGGTTTTACTTTAATACATTTTTAGCCAATTTTTATGCTAAAATATGTAATTTTATCCTTGAAGGTAGCTATTGAAATCCATTCAATTCCACAGCAATGCCGCAAGCCTTAAGACCGACGAGAATAAGCTAGCTCACGCTCAAGGGGCACTATGATAGCTACTAGGAAAAAGAAAGTCAGCACGCATTAAAACTTCAGCTGCAGAAAGAACACATTACTTTCGGACATGTCGTAGTTGTCCCTTCACTGATGAGAGTTCTTCTCGCATACATTGCTCATAGATAGCTTGCGGTTAGAACATAGCCTGCACTTCATCAGTTTGCAAGCTCTTTGTTTGTAGCTCGCATGAGACAGCTCGCCTTCACCACTTCGCAGTTCTATCTTAGTTAGCAAAATCTATGTTTTTAGCTCACATGCATTTGTTATGGACAACTCACACTTCATCAGTTCGCAGCTCTATCTCAATTCGCAAGCTCTCTGGTTGCAGCTCGGATGTAGTGCTTGGAAACAACTCGCACTTCACCAGTACAAAGCCCGCGTTCTTAACTCACACGCATTGCTCACCTACATTGCAGCTCATAGTGCACAGTTCACATGCATAGAGATTGCACATACCACATTTTTCCAGATTACAGATATGCGAGTAGAGATGAGCATGGGCTAGGCCTAGCCGGCTCAATTAAAAATTTAGGCCCATTTTCTAGGCTCGAGCCCGACTCGGCCCAAAAAATAGGCCTAAAATTTTGCCCAGGCCCGCCCATATTAATTTTTATATTATTTTATATAATTTTAAAACATATATAATGCATCAAAAATACTAAAAACTTCAAAATAAATATTTCCCAACAAATTGAAAATAAATTTTAAAAAATATGTATACTTAAATAACACTAAGATAGATGCAACTTAACAAGCAAATGTCTCTAAAATAATAACAAAATTAACAATAAAATAAGTTTTATACAATATCCAAACAATAACAACAAAATAGTAGCAACATAATAGTAAAATGGTAGCAAAATAGGGAGAAAACAACAAGAAAATAATATTTAAAAAAAGCATATTTTTTATCCTTTAGTGAATTTGGACCGGGCCAGGCTCGGGCCAAAAATGCCTTACCCGAGGCTCGGCCCGTTTTTTAAACGGGCATTTTTTGTCCAAGCCCATTTTTCGGGCCTATATTTTTGCCCAAACCCTCCCACATTTCGGGCGGGCCTTCGAGCTAGGTCGGGTGGCCCAACCCATGATCAGGTCTCTATGCGAGTTATGGTATGGCTAGTAAACTCCACTACATGCTCAAGGGATTTAGTCTACTATCAGATTGTGGGAAGTGAAAATCATAGAACCACTATAATGATAGAAGAAATCAAGGAACTACTATGCCTAAAAATAGAAAAGATGAAGGGAGCTCAACAGTATAATTAGGGAGTGAATTTCAACATTAAGGGAACAAAACACGACAAAACAAAGTAGATCGAAAACACACAGAATTTGAGAGTAGATAAATCAAAACACAAAAGTGAGAGCATTGAGCTGAGAAAGACATAGAGAGTTTCTAAGGAAGCAACGTGAGCTAGCTATGGAGAACCATCGAAATTCGACTAATCCTTCATTCTTTCTCTTATCTATTTCTTTCTTTTTTTGTTTTTAAATCATGGTTGCAACTTGTTTTTTAGTTTTCACTGTAATGAGTATGACTTAAATTTGTTATGCTAGAATATTTATAGATCCTTAGCATGAAATTACAATGCTTTACTAATAATGTTTCGTGCAATTGGTTATTTATTCATTCGAGTGGTTTTCACGTTGAACACTTGCTAAAGTGTAGTTAATATTAGCAATCAATTGATTTAATTATTACATTTAAGAATATGTTAATTAATAGACATACAACTCGAAAGGTGTATGTTTAATTCGTCTAGTAATTAAATTTGTAATAGTATAGACATTTATTGTTACCTTGCAATCCTTAGGAACGATGCTTGAAAACTGTGATCTTGAGGTTAACTTGGCATATACATATGTTAAGGTGATTAAAAGATTTAACGTGGTGATTTCGAGAGAAGCCTACAACTAGTGGATTCTGAATTAATAAACTACCATATCACTGCAAAATTCTATTGCATCGTGTTCAATGATTGCATGTTAGGGGGAAATAAATGTTTTACTGTAACACCCCTAACCCGTATCCATCGAAGAAATAGGGTTACGAGGCATTACCTATCAAATCACAACCTACAACATACATTTATGCATCCATTCTTAAACACCATTCAATCATAAACACATTGTCCCTTATAAGGGCCTACAAGGCCTTAAACATGCTTTAGAAGTGGTTCAGGAATAAATCGATAACTTATAAAATTTTGGAAACTTAGAAAATTTTCAAACATATAAGGGTCACACGCCCATGTGAACATGCCGTGTGCCTCACACGGCTCTAAACACGCACGTGTCCAAGGCCGTGTGAAAATAGGGCATACATACTGACTTGGGTCACACGGCTGACCACACGCCAGTGTGTTTAGCCCGTGTGCCCTTCGAAATGGCCACACATGCTTGTGTGCCAGGTCGTGTGCTAGGCCGTGCCAATCCTGCAAGGTATACTGACTTATGCAACATGGCCAAGTCACACGCCCGTGTGCTAGGCTGTGTGCCATTTAGGGGTATATCGACTTTGTGCCACACGCCCGTCCACACGCCAGAAATCTCTGCTGCATGTGGACAAGAATAGGCCATTTGCAAGGCCAATTTGCCACCCTTTCTCATGCTCACCTAAACAACCAAAATAATACCATTTCAATACATTTATAGGCAACCAAAACATACTAATTCATATACAAATCATGTCATTTAATGTTCAACCATTTCACTACTCAAATCATAACCATAAACATACCAAAACAATATGTCATTACCAACAATTTCACCTATCTTCCCTATGCATTTTTCTCATCATTTTATCAACTAATTCATTCCACAAAATATACCAATTCATCATCCCTATATCATACCAAATCAACCATGATATATCATTGGTAATTAATCAAAACAATTAACCAGTTAGCCATCACAACAACCATACCAAACATGCCAAAACACAAGGCTATATATACATCACATATCACTTACCAAATTCATAAATTAAGCCAACTTAGATGGCCAAAAACACATCAACATGTACATCATTCACAAGCCAACTCTCATGGATAATATCACAACTCAAAACATATCATTTTAACACTAGCCTATACATGCCATATACCATATATACATAACATCAAAAGTACCAACAAGTTGATCGATAGTGTGACGATGTTCCTGATGATCCCCGAGTCCGAGCTAGTTTCGATTATCTATAAATCAGGAAAAGAACACACAAAGTAAGCTTTAAAAGCTTAGTAAGCCATATACAAATAAAATGACCACATGAATCAACATTATTTCCATCAATAGGTAAACTATGAATAAACACATATAAGCTCACAAACCTTTTCCAATGTATACATATTCAATATCATAAGTGAATTCATAAAATACTTCCTTTTTCAATGCTTATATGAATCTCATACGTACCTGAGCCACTTAACTCATTCACACATTCTTTCTTGACTTGACTTTGCCCGTTGAACCATTTGGAATCGTTAAGGATACACAGAAATCACATGTAGCTTTTGCAATGCCATATCCTAGATCTAGTCTTACATGATATCACATATCGATACCACTGTCCCAGACAGGGTCTTATACGAAATCAAATAACGATGCCAATGTCCCAATCATGGTCTTACACGTAATCACATAATGATGCCAATGTCCCAGACATGGTCTTACACATAATCACATCTCGATAATCCTAATGTCATGACATTCGTATCCTATACTATTCCTAAGGTTCGTACGGGACTTTCAGATATTATAACCCTGTCGATTCTTGTTCGTATTTGATCATTCAACATTCATAGCAGTTCAATGACAATTAAACATATATAATTCAATTTAAAGACATTTATTTGCATATGAACTTACTAGGGATAAACGGACTAGATCGACTATTCGATAACCTTCGATTTTCCCCGATCTAAATCTGATTTCTTTTGTTCTTGATCGTTGTTTTATGCGATGTCAAAGTCTTAAAATTTATATAAAGAATGATCGAACCTAGAAACTAACTATGACAATGATTTAAGGCAAGCAAACCTATCGAACAGTAGTATAGTTAAGGCAAGACCGGATTGTCGAACCCAAAGGAACTAAAAGTACCAATACTAACTTTCTTTTTATTATCTAGCCTTAGAATTAAAGGAATTTGTTGTTTAATCTAAATTAACTAACTACTAAACTAAATACTCTAAGACAAAGAAGAATGAAGTTGGAGAGAAATACTTTGAGAAAAACCAATTGACTAAGACAATACCCAAGGAAGAATCCACCTAGCCTTCACCTGTTATCTAACTCTAAACTGGACGATTTATTCATTTGACTTGATCCGTAGGATTCCCTAATTTATATTAATCCCTTTCTCGAGGTGACTAACGTCTAACCCTAAGTTGATTAATTGAAATCTCTTTCTAATTAAAACCCCTAGAATTGCATTAACTCGATCTATGGACTCCCATATTAGGTTTCACCCTAATCCGGCAAAATCTCGTCACCCTATCTCTAGACGTGCGATCAACTCCGCTTAATTATGCTAGATCTACTCTTAGGTAAGGACTTTTGCTCCTCCACCTAAGTACATCATACTTGAATTAATATCCCAAAAATATCAACACAAGAATTAAGAACACATAATTAAGAACAAATGAAATATTTATCATATAGTTCAGCAAACGATAACAAGATTCATCTTAGGTTTCATCCCCCTCAGGTATCTGAGGGTTTAGTTCATAATAATAAAACAATACATCTCAGAAGAAAAGATAAAACAAAACATAAGAAAAACTCTAAAACTACCTGAAGAATTAAAGAGAGATCGTCCGTCTTGAGTATGATTCTGGCTTCTTGAGATGAATCAACTGGCTATCTTTGAGTAAATCCCCACAAATCTGCCCTCTTTGGCCTAGCTGGATGCCCCCTGACTAAAGCCTTGGGTTCCTCATTTTAGGTTATACTTAGGGTGTTTATATAGGCTTCTAAATGTGTTTCTTCGCCCCTAAGTATCCTAATCTGAGTGAAATTTCTCTTTTTCATGACAGAGACACGCCCATGGCACACGCCCGTGTGAATCTTGGCCAGGCTGTGTTCGAGACTGTTGAATAAGGCATGGCCGTGTGGTCTTGGGCCCAGGCCGTGTTGATTTCGTGATATGGCCCATTTACTTCGTTTTGGGCCCATTTCTCGTTCTTTTCATCCTCTGATGCTTTTCTGAGTATAAAACATGAAAACAAAGGATTAAAAGCACCAATTTACACAATTCAAGGCTTAAATCATCCAAAAGCATGCTATATGTGGGCTTAAAATATGTTACTATTGCGGTTTATCAAATACCCCCACACTTAAGCTTTTGCTTGTCCTCAAGCAAAATTCGCCACTCACAATTAAAACGAACTTCCTTGATTCATAATATTCATCAATAATGTTTCATCATAATTCAAAGATAATTCATACATTGATAATTTAACTCAAAGGGTCCTAAAGATTCAAACAATCAAAGTCATACATTTATAGCACGAAAACATAGGCGTTTCGCTTTACTTGAATAATTACCTCTGATTCGAAATTGACAAGAGTTGACATTCTCAAAAGAGATTCACTCAAATCACTCAAAGTGTTTAAGGTTCAAAATTAAACACTCAAGAGTCGAACATGAAAAGTTAATCCCAAAAGCTTGCATGAAAATCAAATCTCCACCACTATAATATGAGATGATACACAAATCAAAAGGTCTTTAAAAAGGGTTGTAACGGGGCTTAGGTTAAAGGTGTGGATAAAGGCTGAATTAGAAGGCTAGAATCGAGATTGAATTGACAATTTACCTAACTAAAAAAATAAACTAATCCTAAATAATTATTTCAATTGAAAACTAATAATACGAGCTTCTTCTTCAAGATTTGAAATTTAAGCATGTAAGCTCACTTAGTAGAACTAATAATGAATATACTTCGTTTTTTTTTTTAAGAACACACCATTACAATAATAAGAAAGAACTTTAACAACTGAAATATAGAACATAGTTAAGAAACTGTTCAAAATCGAATCTCGACAAAAAGGGAGTCAAGGAATGGTGATAACAAATACAAAGGGTTTTGGGTTAATATTAGTAGGTGAGTCAATAAAAAGGGTTGTTAGGATCAACGGGGTTCACTAGGGGTTAATTATGAAGGTAGGATTTTAGTGGAGTGAGTGGGTTAAATCCTAGGTGCCTTTATCATCTCTGTATATCAAATCAAAGGTGTGGTCTCGACATGTATAATCGAAGCAAGTTCTAGAATAATAAATCAATGTTGACACACTCATAATCAAAAAGTGAGCACGAAAGAGTGTATGCTCTAAAAGGCTCAAAATCTCACAAAAATTATGGGTATTTGATGACAATCTTGTAAATTTCAAACTTCAAGGTAATATTCAAATTCAGGTCAACAACCTAAAAAAATTTTAATTCTGAAAAATAGACTTTCATGCTTGATTCTCTAGTGTCTTAAAGTTTAAATCATCACTGCACAATTATCAATGACTTAATCCGAAACATATCAAAGAGAATCATAGATTACAGGGAATTTCATTCTAATTAGTAATATGAGAAAATTACTTAAAGACAAGATATCATTCAGGGATTTTCAAGTAATACTATAGTTAACCCCCTACACTTAAGATGTACATTGCCCTCAATGTACAAAGATAGATAATAGCAATATAATAATCAAAAGATAAGGAGAGAAGTGAAACTTCCTGAATTTTGGATGAAGGGAAACGTAGGAAGTGCCTCGAGCCGTTTGACTTGAATCCTCAAAGTAGTCAGTCTGATTTTATTGTATCCTAAGCTAAATCTAAATGCCATGGAGAAAAAGAAGAATGTAATAATAATAAAAATAAGAATAAAAGTAAATAATGAAAAATGAAAGAAAAAAGATAACGGAAAAAGGTGAGGAAGAAGGGGGTTTAAATAGAGATGCATCCCACGTCCGTGTTCCTTCTTGTGGTGCCCACACGGCCACAGCCACAGCCGTGTGCAAGGCCGTGTGGGTATGGAAACCTACGCCTAAATACGAAAAGAAATAAAATAAAACTAATTAGTAGAGTTAGTGCTCGGGTTGCCTCCCGAGAAGCGCTCGTTTAAAGTCTTGAGCTAGGCTGACATGTTATTCGCACAATCATGGTGGTTTGAGGAGGTGAAAATCCTTTCCCATGCGATCAATTCGGTTATTGATATAAAGTTTAAGTCAGGTAATGTTTACCTTAAAAGTGCTGAATTTAGGATTAGTTACCTCAAATGTTCCGTCTGGGAAGATTTTGAGTATTTGATCTCCTATCTTAAGCTGGGTTGTTCCATCGTTAAGTTTGTCGCGGAGTTGCCTTATTTTTGCTTCGTGTATTTTTAATTTCTCTTTGAAGTGTGTTTTCCACTCGTCTAGTTCTTCAGTTCGAAGCCGTTGTTCCTCATGAATTTCTTTTTTATCGACACGAGGTTTAGGATTTGGCATCTGTGAAAGAGCTTCAAGAAATGACAAGTTAATAAGAAACTTCTTTGGAGGCTTAAGAAATTTACCTAATTGTTCCTCTGTGTGGTCTTTCTTTATTGCATTGGGGTATGGCACACGAGGTTGGTACTCTGTACTTGCCGGGTTTAGTAAATCATGGCTTACCTCAACCTTACCTTCACTTACCACAGGCTCTTGTCTTGGGTCAGATTCTACTAACCTTTCACTGTCATGAGTTGTTACAGCTTGAATTTGCTCTTTTGGGTTAGTCTCGGTGTTGCTTGGTAGGCTTTCCTGTGGTCTTTCAGAGATCTCCTTAGCCAGTTGCCCTAACTGATTCTCGATCTTTTGAATCGTTGCTTCTTGATTTTTGAATGTTGTTTAGGTGTTTTGGAAACGAGTTTCTGACACCGCTATAAATTTTGTTAGCATCTCCTCAAGGTTCGGCTCCTGTTTCTGCTGGTGAAGTGGATGTTGAAAATTTGGAGGAAGTTGCGGTCTTTGACTACCTTGATCATCCCACAGGAAATTGGGATGGTACCTCCAACTTGCATTATAAGTGTTACTATAAAAATTATTTTGAGGTCTATAATAGTTACCCATATAGTTGACTTGTTCGCTTTCCATGCCATGTCCGTAAGATGGGTACTCAGGATTCGCCACACCTCCACTTGTTTCGCATTGCATAACTGGATGTTCCTGCAAAGAACCACATAAACCGTAAATTTTCTTACTTAAAAGCTCTACCTGGTTTGATAGCATGGTTACTGGGTCGAGGTTGTAGATATCAGCTGCTTTTGTTGGCTTTGTCCTCATAACTTGCCATTAATAGTTATTCGGTGCCATTTCCTCTATCTGCCAAAATCAAATAAAAGAAAAATTAGCAAAGTGAAAAAAAATAAAAAATAATAATAATGGCTAAAGTAATAAAAATTAAGCTTTCTTAATATTTCAGTTCCCCGGCAACGGCGTCAAAAACTTGATCGTTGTTTTATACGATGTCAAAGTCTTAAAATTTATATAAAGAATGATCGAACTTGGAAACTAACTATGACAACGATTTCAGGCAAGCACACCTATCGAACAATAGTATAGTTAAGGCAAGACCGGATTGTCGAACCCAAAGGAACTAAAAGTACTAATACTAACTTTCTTTTTATTATCTAGCCTTAGAATTAAAGGAATTTGTTGTTTAATCTAAATTAACTAACTACTAAACTAAAGACTCTAAGACAAAGAAGAATGAAGTTGGAGAGAAATACTTTGAGAAAAACCAATTGACTAAGACAATACCCGAGGAAGAATCCACCTAGACTTCACTTGTTATCTAACTCTGAACCAGACGATTTATTCATTTCACTTGATCTGTAGGATTCCCTAATTTATATTAATCCCTCTCTCGAGGCGAGTAACGTCTGACCTTAGGTTGATTAATTGAAATCTCTTTCTAATTAAAACCCTTAGAATTGCATTAACTCGATCTATGGACTCCCATATTAGGTTTCACCCTAATCCGGCAAAATCTCGTCACCCTATCTCTAGGCGTGCGATCAACTCCGCTTAATTATGCTAGATCTACTCTTAGGCAGGGACTTTTGCTCCTCTACCTAAGCACATCATACTTGAATTAATATCCCGAAAATATCAACACAAGAATTAAGAACACATAATTAAGAACAAGTCAAATATTTATCATATAGTTCAGCAAATGATAATAAGATTCATCTTAGGTTTCATCCCCCTCAGGTATTTGGGGGTTTAGTTCATAATAATAAAAGAATACATCTCAGAAGAAAAGATAAAACAAAACATAAGAAAAACGCTAAAACCCCCTGAAGGAATTAAAGAGAGATCGTCCGTCTTGAGTATGATTCCGGCTTCTTGAGATGAATCAACTGGCTATCTTGAGTAAATCCCCACAAATCGCCTCTCTTTGGCCTAATTTGGGCGCCCGACTAAAGCCTTAGGTTCCCCCTTTTAGGTTATACTTAGGGTGTTTATATAGGCTTCTGAATGTGTTTCTTCACCCCTAAGTATCCTAATCCGAGTGAAATTTCTCTTTGTCTCGACAGGGACACGCCCATGGCACACGCCCGTGTGAACCGTGGCCAGGCAGTGTTCGAGACTGTTGAATGAGGCACGACCGTGTGGTCCTGGGCCCAGGCCGTGTTGATTTTGTGATATGGCCCATTTACTTCGTTTTGGGCCCATTTCTCGTTCTTTTCATCCTCCGGTGCTTTTCTGAGTATAAAACATGAAAACAAAGGATTAAGAGCACCAATTTACACAATTCAAGGCTTAAATCATCCAAAAGCATGCTAAATGTGGGCTTAAAATATGTTACTATTGCCGTTTATCAGTTCTTGATCTATATTCATTAAAAGTTAACTCATTTATTTATCAAATCATTCAATTCAGTCCAAAAACACATATTTGGGCATTTTTACACTTTAGCCCTTAAAGTTCCACATTTTTACAATTTAGTCCTTAATTCATAAAAATACAAATTACACAAAATTTAACAAAACACATGCTTAGCCAAATTACCATAGTATCCCTAGGAGCCCATATTTGACATTTATTTCTCATTTCAACCACCCAATTTACAAAATTTACAATTTAATCCCTAACTTATATTTTCTTCAAAAATCACTTAATAAAACATGAAAATCTATCATCAAGTTTTCACATTTCATCATCAAACATCCAAAAGCTCGAATATTCATAAATGGAACTTCAAAAAATCATAAAAGAATTCAAAAATTAAGGCATGGGCTAGCTAGAATACAAAGCAACGATATAAAAAAGGTAAAAATAATCAAAAACCGAGCAAAGAACATACCTTAATCAAAAACAATAAGAGTCGAACCCTAGATGGACATGGAAGCTTTCTTTTTCCCTTAATATTCAGCTATAGGTGAAGAAATAAAGATGATATGGCTTTTGTTTTAGTTATTAACTTAAATAATTAAATTACACATTTAACCTTAATGAAACTATTATAAAATCACCTAATATATGCCTATTTATGTCCATTCCCACTATCAATGGTCTAATTTCATCACAAAGACCTCACATTTAATTATTCATATAAAATAAGAACTTAAACAATTAGAATGCAACTTTTTCATTTTACGCGATTTAGTCCTTTTATCAAATTAGACATCCAATCGATAAAATTAAATCACGAAAATTTAACACATATATAATCACATGCTATAAACACCAAAAATAATATTAAAATAATTTTTTGACCTTAGATTTGTGGTTTCGAAACCATTGTCCTGATTTAGCTAAAACCGGGTTGTTACATTTAGCCTTCCATGTCATTAAACTTGTGACATTATTTTCACAGCTATTACATTTTGTGTTATTGTTTTAATTTGTTTTGCATACTTAGTTAAATTTAATTATTGAGCAACTCAATTCACTCATATTTTTGTTACTTACCATTTTTCCATTATTTAATTTTGCAATTAATAGAATTAAATTCAATCCCTCTGGAGACACTACTATATACTTACTACTTATTACTTGTTGATAACTATTAACCTGTTGTAAATGTAGTAGTAATTTCGGTCTATTTTGCACTTAAGGAGCTTGTTTCTAGCTATTTTAGTATTAATTATTGCATTTTCGGTATTTCATAGTTAGTATTAAATATTAGTAAAATAAGTTTTTTTAACACATTTTGTGAGTGTTTGTGACCTATTAGGTTGACATGAGCCTTAGGTAGTTCTAATGTGCTTATTTAAGTGTGTAGGATGATGAATTATAGGCCCAATGGACGTAAGAACTTAGGGCAAGTGATGCACAAGCTTCCCAAGCCATCAAAGCATGAAACAAACCAAAGAAGTAACAAAACACGTGTTATGTCACGCCATAGGCCTTGCATGGTGCGACATAAACTCGACATGGTGCCCAAGTATTCCAAAGTTATTTTTTTTCCACACAATCAACTTTATACAAAGACCTAGGACGTGCCAAAGACCTAATTTGGGCTACCAAAACTCTTATAAATAAAACTGTAGGCGTTTGATATAACTAAGTCATCTTAGACGCCCTCAAAAACTCTCATAGTTTAGGAGTAGGATTTAGATTAGGTTTTCCTTTATTTTTCATAAACTCTTTGTTCTTCTCTCTTGGAATCGATTTCGATCCAAGAGTTATTTTATAATATTGAATTTATATAGTTTATTCTCTTTCGCAAGCGACGATATTCATTATTCTAATCGAGAGATACACTTCTCCTTTCTTCAATCGACATCAAACCAAGATTATTCTAATATCTTCTCTCTTCTGATTCATTCGTGTTATCTACATGTTTAATTCAAATGAGTTTGAGATTATGAACATCTTGAATGGCTAAATCCCTTAGGGGAGTTTAACGAGTGGATGGGGATGTGATTAACTGAGGATTTAGGGCTTCCCGATAGGATTAGTTGGTTCAAATTATATGTTCCTAAAATCTAGGCTTGACAACCCTAGGAAGTAATCATATGTTAAAGGAGGTCGGGAGATAAATTTTACTAAGTAAATCGTAATTTATCCTGGTTAAGTGAGGTCAGGAGATAAGCACGTATCAACCAACTAATTAATCAGTTAGAATCCATGAGGTAATAATTGTTTAGTTAATAGCTAATCCACCCTAAAACCTTAATCCAAATTTAATTACAACCTCTGAAATGAGATAATCTTCCTGATTGGTTTTATCGATTTATTCATTTGTTTATTTTATTGTTTATTTATTTTAGTTTTTTAATTTTTCATATTCAACCCTTTTCTAATTTATCGTAATATGGAATTTAATTACTACTATTTAGACTTATTATTGTAAAGATATTTTCCATAGATCTAATCCACCCTCCCTTGAGTATGATCCTCGAAATACTTCCCTATGTTCCGTTGTACACAATATTATATTACAAATTGACCTGTATACTTGCTGACATCGCTGCTTCAATTTCTTATATTTTGGTGTAGTATTTTCCAATCAAACGTGTGCACGTTTGGTGGCGGTCAAGTTGTTCGTGCCATTGCGGGGAAGGTTTTGACATCAAGTCTAGAAAATATCTTTACAATTAATAAGATAAATAGGAAGTTTAAAGACTAGATACGATTTTTTTATTTTTAATTTTTGTTTAATTTCTTTTTAATTTGTAGGTTGTTTATGACCCGAAGCTCTAGCACCCCAACCAAGCCATATCCAGATTCGGAGTAATTACTCAGGCACAATTGTTAGCTGATGAATACCAATCCACCCATGGTAATTAATTTACTGCTGAAGAATCCATTATTTGACGATCTACAAGAACAACAAGCAAATATCTAAGAAGAAGTCCTAATGGATCAAAGGACATTGTGTAAGTACGCCCTACCAACACTAGATGCGAAGCAAGGTAGTATCGAAAGGCCAACTATCAATTCCAATAATTTTAAGATAAAGACGACCACTATTTAGATGATCTAGACCACGCTGCAATTCAAAGGAAACATAGTGGAAAACCTGAATAAGCACTTGAAGCGGTTCTTACAATTATGCGACACCTTTAAATACAATGGAGTATCTGATGATGATATGCGTCTCCAGTTATTCCCGTTTGCTTTGAGCAACAATGTAGCCGATTGGTTAGACTTGTTAGAACCAGGTTCCATTACCACGTGGGATGATTTAGCGAAAAAATTTCTTCATTAAATTTTCTTGATTAGTTGAACTATTCAGCTTAGGCGAGAAATAGCCAACTTTAAGCAATATGAAGGTGAACCCCTGTACGAGGCGTGGGAACACTTCAGGTCAATACTCAAGAAGTGCCCACACGATGGACTACAAGCGTGGCTTTAGATTCAATTTCCTATAGCGGTGTTGACGGTAATATCAAATCCAACCTATATGAATCAACCGGAGGATCTATTATATTCCATACATACGAATGAGCCAACAAAATCATAGATGACATGGCTATGAATTCATACATGTGGCCTAATGAGAGATTTATGTACAATCAAAGCCTCCAATGGTAAAAGCTATAAGCGTAGATAACGAAGATGATCGACACCAACAAATTTTAAAGAAGCTTAACCATTTGGAGATGACCGTCAAGCTAACAAGAGGGAAGCCTTAGTTTGAAAACCAAAAGGAAGAAGCAAGCTACATAGCTTATAAGTGTCAAGATCCCTACTTAAATACTTGTAACCTCAATTAGAGGGATCATTTGAACCTCAAGTGGAGAGGTAACCAAGGAGGTGCAAACCAATTGCAAAACCATCAAAATCCTTTGTACCGACCTCCACTCTTAAAACAACGACCTGTGGGAAATGATCATACTCCATGTGGTCAATGATTTAAACTACTAGAAGAGGAAATGCAAACTATGAATATGGACATTTGACAAGTCCAAGCTACATGTGGATGACTAAAATCCCGAATGGATAGCCTTTGTGACCAGATGTAATAACTAATGACCATGTTTCAAAAGTAAAATGGCCAGAGTATCCCTAATAACATGGAGAATAATCCTCGCAGATATGGGAATGAGCATGTAAAGACGATCACTTTACGATCGTGAAGAAAATTAAAAATGTCCAACAAGTCCACCTATGAAGAGGAGGAGGTTCTCGAAACGATCGACGAACCCATGGAGGATGAAAAGCACAATGAGCCGATTGAGGAGATAGTTGGACCAGTGTCTGATCCGACCATCGCAAATCTGAGCACAACTAAGGTACCATTCCCAACAAGATTAGATGGCAAGCAAAAGAGGGACGAGGTAGATTTCATATATTTTATCAATTTATTTAAATCCCTCAATGCCAATTTACCGTTCTTAGAACTTATCGATAAATCCTGAAATATGCTAAATATCTACAAGAAATCATGGCACGACATAAAGAAAATGAAAAAAGGGCGAGAAAATTGACATTGATGCTTTGTGCCATACTTCAATTGCGAAAAGGATACCTCCAAAATTAAAAGATCTGGGTAGTTTAACAATTCCAATAGAGATAGAGGATCGATATTTCAGCAAGGCCCTTTACGATTTAGAGGCTAGCATAAACTTGCCCTTATTGATTTATCGAAAACTCAGACTGGGGATCTTAAAAACACCTCAATAATGTTATACCTAGCCAATAGATCATTAGTACACCCAAAAGGTGACCTTCAGGATTTATTGGTTAAGGTACGGGGATTTATAATCCTTGTCGATTTTGTAGTCTTCAATTTCGAGGAAGATCAAGATATCTCCATTTTGTTAGGTCAACCATTCTTAGCCACATCTAATTTGACCATCGATCTCAAATGAAATGATCTAATAATAAAAATCAATGGTGAAATAGAAGTGTTCAAGTGCGGTCATAATTCCTAAAGTGAGGGATTAATTAGGAAGGATTGTTATGTTTTATTTGATTTAATCTCTAACAGCCTTAATCAAAGGTATCTTCCGAGTTGTGCAAGTGTAAGTACTTGGAATACGAGAGAATATGAAAAATAGAGAGATATTGATAAAATAATGAGTGATTTGAAGGACTACGATGGTCGTAAATGATAGATGAAGTCAATAGTGAAGTTTAAGGAACTATCGGACAAGTCTGGTAGTGCGACATGATTTTTAACCATTGAACTTTAATTAGTTTGTAAATATTGTGAATTATATTTAAATTTTCGTTTGTATTTATATTTTTAGAATAATTATTTTGTAAATTTCATGTTAGAATTGGAATAAAATAGGTTTTCAAAAGTAACGGAGGAGCTAGATGTTAATTGGGGTCAAGTAGGGACAACCAAAGGCCTATGACAAGTCTTAGAGAGGCCAAATAGAATCCATGTTGTCATATAATAATCCCATGGCACGACACAACCCCTTCGAACCTAAGAATACAAAATTTCATCATCGTGGCACGACATATAACTTCCATGGTGCGACACAACCTCGATAAAAGCAAGAATAGGGTAAATGTAACATCTCAAAATACGACCTAGAAGTTTGGGCCTGGCAAGCATGTATACGCCAATAGGCCTGGCAAGCTGGTGTACGCCACTAGGCCTGCGAGTTAGTGTTCGCCAGTAAGCTTGGCGAGCTAGGGTTTGCCAGAAGGCTTGGCTAGCTGATTGATGCCAAAATTTCTGGTGAACTGAGGACGCTAGTGAATTTAATGAACTATGATCGCCAATGGGCTTGGAGAAGCAAAGATCGCCAGTGGGCTTGGAAAGCTATGATCTGTCGTAATTCGTTGTAATAGATAAAACTAGTTTTCATACTTAAGGAGCTTGAATATAAGCAATCTTATTAGGTTATATTTAGTTTTTCTACTTTAGTTTCAATTTAATAAAAAGTGTAATTTGAGCTGATTTTATGACCTTAGAGGCAGAATGAGGCCTAAGGGAAGACTAACGTGTTTGGCGAGTGTGCAAGACACCATTCATGAGCATTACAACTTGAGAATGGTTGTCATGTTGCAACACAGAAGCTCAAATGTTGCAACATAGGGAGTAGAAAGCCAATATAGCTATACTACCTGTGGTGTTGCGACATAGCTAGTGGGTGTCGTGACGCACCCTTAAAGCTAAGCCTGAGCCAAGCAAGTTGCCTTTAGTGTCACGACATAGCTAGTGGATGTCACTACACTGGCCCTGTATGTGAAAGCATTAATGAGCTAATGGAATTTTGGTTCGCACAATGTATTTTAACGTAAAACATCGGCCGAACTAGGGCTAAGGACAATTTCCAACCCTAACATCATAAATAGGCTCATTAAACTCTTGATGGATCATCTCTTTTGTAACTTGGACTTTTTCCTTTCAGTTTAGTTTTCTTTTTTTAGATTATTTTGTATTTAGGATTTATTTTTAGTTTATTTTTGTTCATGTTCTTTGGAGGATCTGATTTGTGAATTCAACACAAACTCTTTATGGATTTCTGCGCTTTATTCAAATACAATTCAGGATTTTTCTTAACTTTTATTCTTGATCTGTTTTTTATGTTTATTTGCTTTATCAAGTTTAAATTATTTATAGGATCCATGAGGAACTAATCCTCTTATATTAGCGAGTGGAAGTGTGATTAATTAATTTCTATGTAGGGTTTCTTAGCAAGCTAACTGTTTTGGATAGGAAGAACTTAAATCCTAAGCCTGAGAACTATAGAAAGTCATCTAGGTGGGAATTAACCCAAAATTGGTATTGCCTATTTGTGAACTTCTTACCCCAATTCGGTCTAGACTGTGAGGTTAAGAAATAAGTTGTTACTGTCGACTCATTAGTTTAGTGGAAGATCGAGAGGTCTTGTTAGTTAAGTGACTAGTTGATTAAGTAGAAATCCGAAATAGGAATTAGTTATGACCACCGAAGCGAGCTAGTCACCCATGCTTAGATTTGATTGAATTTACATATTAATTCTCTGGTTTCATTATTTTATGCATGTTTATTTCTTTTATTATAGAAACAAATATTTTTCACTTTATTCTTTGTCTTACTATGATTTATTTACAGTACTAATTAGATCTGTTTACATTTAGGTTAATATTAATTTAGTACTCGCCTCCTTTGGGTACGATCCTCGGAGTACTCACCTACTTTGTTATAATAACTATATTACAACCTGACCTGTGTACTTGTGGACACCGCCTCAATTCCATATTTTTAGTGGCAGTATTCACACTCTGGATGCTAGTACGTCCAGAGGCGGTCAAGCTGTAATCACAGTTTTGGGCTAAGATTCAAATGTAGGAGTAGTCAAAGGGTAATTGTACTAAAGTTAGGAAATTCAACTTACTTTTCTCTTCATAACAACATCTATGCATATAAATTTTTCCTACTTCTACTATGACTAGGGAATCTTAATAACACCAAAACATTTAGCCCCTATAAATTAAGCCCTTTCTATCGAAATTTCATATTCTTTTGAATGATAAAATTCTCTAAAATTTCTTCATCGATTATCTTGTTATCAAAGTTTTTACCTAGAACTTAGCTCTTGGGATCTAAGGTAAGACTCCATTTCTCTGTTGTGTTGATGTTTAGAAGTAATTAAAAAAGGTTTACAACAAAGAAAACTAGGTTTGCCAACAGATTGGCATGTGCAAACCTAGGTTCGCTTGTGTTTATGTATGAGTTTTAATGTCCTTTATGCTATTAGTGACTTGTGTATGTTTGTGAAATTGCAAACCTAATAGAACTGTCTACAAGCAAAGGCAAGGGAAAAGTGATGCTTGTTTAAAGTTTCAGCAAATTGGTGAGTGTTCAGGGATCGTCACATATATGTGTGAACCATAGTATTAATCAGGAGCTTAGTGTTTTAACCTAAGTTCCGAGAGTAAGTTTTTTCTAAACTCTATTTTGAGATTATATATGTGCTTTTATGAACAATGATATGCGAGCTCTATATTGCAAGCTCAATATGAATAGTGTTCTGTGAGCTCCTCATGATTTGTGAGCTCTATGTTTTAAGTATATGTTTTGACACTATAATCTTCTGAAACTGTTGGATATAATGACATGCCATAGGATTGTGAGTACTCACCTTATGTTTTGGGTGAAAGGCCTTGGGACAAGTTGGAGAGATAAGGGAATGTCAAGCTAAGCTCCATTCAATGGAACATATTAGTGTGTTTGGAGAGTGCTTAGCTTTATGCTACACTTATGGGACATGGTAAAACTCATTAAGGCATTCTGAGGCATTATAAGGAGATTTGCTTATCTAACAGGAAAGAACATGTGAATAAGATTATGTTTTCTGAAATATTGTATTTTACTCTTTTTAAGCTATCTGAAATATTGAATAAGAACATGTTCAATTTCAACATCTGAAGCCCCGATGCTACGACAAATGCAGCATTGAGCCTGACAGGAATAAATGGGGAAGCTCACACTTAAAGAATGTCACATAAGCTTTTAGGATTAACCCATCTCTTAATCAAGTGCTGATAATGACAAAAAATCAGAAAGAATAAACTATGTGAAAATGTAAAGGCCCAAACACTCCCAAGAGGACGAAAACGGAATAGAAAAGGGAGTTGACCTAGTCCACAATCTTTTAGGGGGATATAAATGTCAGAATACGCCCAAAGACCAATCATGAGATGATTGTAATAACATACTTATTTTACCTCGTTTATTAACATAAGGCATATCCATTATTATTTTAGTTTATTTTCTCTGTATATAAATAAATTGTTTTATAATAATGTCCTGAGAATAATATGATTATTCTTAAAAGGTCATTAGTCGAGTATTATTGTTGGCTTGGAAAACAATAATGCATTAAGACTAACGTGTAATTGATTGATGACAAAGTGTTGTCATTGACATGAGATGTCAAAATCAATACATGAGTATGTGTGTTAAAGAACAACATATTGGACTGACCCGCTATGAGTATGTTTCTTGGATTATTACGTAATAGTCATAACATTACTTATAGTGATTACTGTGTATACGATCCTCAAACTTGAGATCATCATTATCCCAACATCGTGAGTCGTATATTTTGATACAGTCAAACGTCAACCATAACTGGTTGTTCTATAAAGGTTGATGTTTGATATACCACAATCTATGTAATGGGATGTGGTTGATCAATATAGAACTTGTCCCTCCTACATAATGGGAGCAATATCCTAGACCACTTGATTGTGTGAGACTAAAAATGCATGGCCATGCTCGAATAAGTTGATATGAGATATCATACTTATTTGTTTTTAATAGTCTACTTTGGATATCAAGAAACATTAGATGAGCTATACAAGTGTGACTATTCCATAACTTGTGTCCATTCTAGATATAAAGGACAAAAGGATTTAAATACATGAAGGGTTGATCACAGAGAGGTTATGTGAATCATGACTTCTTGTAACTTAGGTAGCAATAATGCATTGCTAGATGTCACTCATTGTTTGTAATATTAGAATCGTTCTAGTATTATTGCTAACGTTACAAGAACCTACAGGGTCACACTCCATAGTTGAAACTAACGGAATCCAAACATAGTTAGTATTGAGTTTAGTTGTCACATAAATTAAATTGATTATAGAATTAAATCAATTGGGCAATTAAATATCGAATGAATTATATGTACAAGTATGTTGTACACATAATGAAAAATATGGTTAAATTAATATATGAATTTGATTCGTACAAAATTTAACTAACAATAATTTACCAAAATCTTTGTTATAATTATCGTAATTATAATTTAGGATCAAATATTATTATAATTACTGTAATTGTAATTTTTTTTGGTCAAACATTATTATAATTATGGTAATTATAATTATTATATTCGATTAATTATTATGATTTGATTCATATAAAAAATATCAATTATTTCCGAATTAGGAAATATAAGGTTTTTAAGAAAAACCATATATACTCGAAAAATAAACTGTGTCAGGTCTAGCAGCCGTCAAGAGATTTTTCTCTCTCTGAAAAAGTTTTAAAGAGTGCTTACCGTTCGTTGTCACACTGGGTGGATTATGTAGAGGCCGAAACTTTTTGTAGCGGCTTGGAATTGACATACAATAGCGTAATTTGTTTCTTCAATTTTTTAGACGATTAAAGGTAATCGTTCATACCCTTTTCACCCCGATTCGTTCCTTGCACATGAATCCCTGGATGTGATTGTCGAATTTATATTTTCGCTGCGTCATGGGGTGTACCGGTGATCCAACAATAAATATCACACTTTTAGAACAAAGAAGGAGAGCCATTGGGTACAAAATAGAACACAAATTTTCAGAAAAAAAGAAAGCCGGAAAAGAAAAAGAGGAAAAAAGAGATAAGAATGACTTGAGGAAAACCACCTTATTCGGCTCAACATCTCTTCAGCTTTCTCTTTGCCCTTTATTTATTTTATTTTGTTATTTTGAACTATGACTGAGTTTTGCTTAATTTTTTTTAATTCGGTGATTATGGGCTAAACGTTTGTTAGTTAGAATAATTATGGACCCTAATATGATATTATTGGTACTTTGATAAGGATGCTTGTTGTAATATGAGGTTTATTCATTCAAGTATTATTCATGTTTAATACTTGTTATTGCTTGATCAACATTAGTGGGTAATTGAGTTAATTGTTAATTTTGAAAAGGTTGTGATTAATGGATGTAAAACTTGAATGGTGCATGATTAATTTCTTTGATTTAAATGTGTAATTATATAGACATGTATTGTTAATGTGCATAATCCTGTAGGAATGGTGCTTGCAATTGTATTATTGACATTAATTTAGCATAGACATTTGTTAAGTTAGTTATAGGATTGAGTATAGTGACTTTGAGAGAAGCTTATAAATTGTTGATTCGGATTAATAAACTGACTTAATGCCGCAACATCGCTACCAATAATTGCGTATTGGGGGAAATAATTATTCTGGCTCTTCAATTTATTGTTATTAATTTGTGTTACTGCTTTTAAATTGCTTTGTATATAAATGACTCATCAATCAGATTTTTATTTATATGACTGTCTTAACCTAAGTAAAAGATAAAAATTGTAAAACCTATATCTTTTCCTAAAAGTATCAATTCAAAGTTTGCAAACTATAAAAATCCTTATTAAATGAACTTAACACTTAATGGTTAAGACCTAATCACTACAAAACAACTGTGTTAATCTTTTCTGCTCTTTTCATCTTTTACTAAAATTTAAAATTATTGATTCACTCAGTAGTGGAGTGTAGTGGATTTTCATGGTTATGGTCCCTTTAAAATGGTAAAATTTTAATTTAGATTATTTATAATTTATAAAATTTTAAATTAGTAATGGTAAAATTGTACTTTGCGCCTACCAAAAATAATAAAAATTTGATTTAACCCTTTAAAAATTATAAAGATATAGGCTATTAAAATGATGAAATTGCATTTTTACAACGTAAAAATATATAATTTAATTTCGCCCCCAAAAAACAAATTCAGGCTTCACCACTGGATTCACTCCTCTTGATAAATTCAATTTATCGAATCAAAATTGGATCAATTTAATCGGTTCAATTGAATAAATTATTAAAAAGCAAAAAATTATAAAATATAAAAAAATTAGAAAAAAATTGATTCAAACAGTTGAACCAATTCGTGAGTCAACCAATTTAATCTCTTATTCCAAATCCATATCTCAATTGATTTGAACGATAGGTCCAATTTGATTCATAAAAGAGCTAAACACATTCTAAAATTTTCCATTTATATTGTAAACTCCTTTTGGCCAATGCTTTTTAAAATGACCCATTGGTCAAATTAATTAAGTCATTGATTTGTAAGTTAAATCGATTTAATTAAAATTTTTATTAAAAGTTAAAAAAATTAAACTAAAAATTTCAATTCAATCAATTTAATTAATCCATTCTGATTTTTGATCTAATCGATTTAAAATTATTTTTCAAACCGGTACTTCAAACTATTTGAGGTCCGGTTTGGTTCAGAAATCCTTTCTTTTTGCTATTGACTTGTAATTGACTTTCACGATTGGATAGACTTGGCGTCAATAGTCACACCATTGACGTGGCTATATCCTATTGGTGGTGGATCGTTATATCTAGCTCCACCGTTAAGAGGTTCGATTTTTTTTTAAAATAATAATTTTATAGAAAAAAACAGCATAAAAAGAAAAACTTGAAGACTACCAGATCTAAAGCCTAAACCACTCTGAAAAAGGAAAAAAGGCCGTTTGAAAACATTTCGGCAATTTTTATTTAGAAGCTAAAAGGAAATTAGGGTTTTGGATCTGGAATAGCGAAAATGAATATATTCAGATTAGCAGGTGATATGACTCACCTGGCCAGCGTTCTCGTCTTGCTCCTCAAGATCCACACCATCAAATCTTGCGCCGGTAACCCTTGTTCCCCCCCCCCTTTTTTTTCTTTGATACTGGTTTTGTTAGGTTTCGAATTTCAATTTTTCAACACTTGTGAATTGGCACAGGTATTTCTTTGAAGACGCAAGAACTTTACGCCATCGTTTTTGCTAGCCGTTACTTGGACATTTTCACTGATTTTATATCTCTTTACAACACTTTGATGAAATTAATATTTTTGGGAAGCTCATTTTCGATTGTTTGGTACATGCGTAGCCATAACGTTGTTCGGAGGTCTTACGATAAAGCCCAAGACACTTTCCGCCATTATTTTATTCTATTGCCTTGCCTACTCTTGGCGCTTTTCATTCATGAGAAGTTCACCTTCAAGGAGGTCTCTCTCTCTCTCTCTCTCTCTCTCTCTCTCTCTCTCTCTCTCTCTCTCTTTTCTTTTTAAAGAAAAATATGGTCCATTTAAAAAAAAAAAAAAAGATTTATTGGACTTATGGAAAATGGGGTTCCAGGTAATGTGGACTTTTTCGTTGTATCTAGAAGCTGTTGCCATACTTCCTCAGCTTGTACTCCTGCAAAGGACTAGAAACATTGACAATCTGACCGGCCAATATGTGTTTCTTCTTGGGTATGCTTTAGTCCAATGTTCTTAAACTAATAATTATTTTATGCATTGACGATATCTTAGATCTTCTGCTATGTTTTGATCATTTTAGGTCAGTGCATTTGTTGTTTGAATTGGTTCTGCCTATTGTTTTAACATTTAATCATATATTAAGCTTCATGTAACAATCTGTAGTTTGAACCAGGGGCTGTATAGCCTACATTGAAGAAAGCTAGAAAAGGAATTTTGGTAAACTAAGAATGAAAACTTGATGCTGTTATTCTGCATATGATTCTAAATGCACTGGTAGTATAATATGCGGTATGGTTTTAGAAACAAATGCATCATTAACCTTAATATGAAATTTTGAATTAAAACTTGAAGCATTTTGTTTTAGAATATTTACTTGATGATGTCTTAGGTGTGTAAAGGACTCAATTTTCCTTTTGGTAATCAGATAAGGTGTAAATGATTTTTGTGTTATGGACAGATTTGCTTATTGGTCTTTCTCTTATATTGCAGTGCATATCGAGGATTATACATTCTTAACTGGGTTTATCGATACTTAACTGAACCACACTATGTCCACTGGATACGTAAGTTTTTCTCTCTCTCTCTTTCTCTTTTTGAGCATGCACTCTTTGGATGTTCTACATTCGTCATTGCATATGAATTTGTTTATGTCTTATTTTATTTTGTTGGGATTTCTAGGACCTCTTTGTCTACCAATAGTGGTTGTTACATCATTCAAAACTTAAAATTTAGTTGCTATGAATTATGATTTGAATTGTTGTCTGTAACATATTGCATATGTTGATATGATGATCTTGCTACCATAAAATAATAATTTTACTGTTGGTATCTAGTACGAAAAATAACTGTAATTATAATTCAAAAAGCAATTAGGGTTGTATGATTATTAAATGCTTCAGTTGGTTTTGAAGTCTGGAATTAGCTTTTTCTCCCTGCCTTGCACAATTGGACAGATTGGTGATTGTGGAGTTACTTTGGCAAAAGTCTTTAGCATCCTCCTGGTGATATTTGATTAGCGTCAAGTTGGTTTCGAAGTCTGTACTTAGCCTTTTCTCCTTGCCTTGCACAATTAGACATGTTGGTGATTGTGGAGTTACCTTAGCAAAAACCTTTAGCATCCTCTTGGTGATATTTGATTAGCTACAAGCAACACATGTTTTATTAGTACTAGTAGCTTTGAAATTCTGAAGAGGGTACCATGTTCTTCTGTCACCATAGTTTTAGCGTTATGTAGTGTAATGACCTTTAGAAGACATTCTGGCTTTGAAGATTTGTTTGCAGCTTTTAAGTTATCCCTTGGTTTAGGAATGGTTCAAATTGATGACCAACTTTATCATACTTAATGAAGCTAATTCTAGAAAATTTTAACTCCTTTCCTCAAAACTGGCTTATTGGGTATATGCCCAAAGGCCTCTTGTCTTGCAATGTGCGATTGAAGCACTCTGCTTACTTGGAGTACTTTATTTGATTTCTCACACCTAGACTTGTTACAAGCTAGCTCACCTTCCTACCCCCCACTAAGGTACTCAGTGTGGCTTGTCATGGCTAGTCACCTGGCCTACCTTGCTTAATCCCTTGTTGGGGTGCTTGGCATGGGGTCTGGTAGTTAAGGGTTGGCTTGATACCTCTTGTCATACGATTATTACCCTCTCCAGCTCTCTCTGCAAATTTGGCTTATTGGGGTTTGCAAACCTTTCCTTTCTTTTTTGATGATAGATCAAAGCATCTTGTTTGGTGTTATAAGTGGTATCAAGGTTAATTTGTCTTGGTATTCATGGAGTTCTTGTTGAAAAAAATCTAGTTTGAAAATAGTTTTTCTTCACAGTGGAAAAATAAAATTTTAAAAAATTGAGCCGATTTGTAATATTTATAGCAGTAAATTTTTTTTGAAATATGCCTGTGCTTTGAGCGAGATGGATCCTTTTCGTTCCTGACTTTTAATCGAACAATCTTATCCGCTATTCTCGTACCATTTACTGCTTCGAGTGTGGGCTCGAACAATTTCAAATCAAACACAAAATAAAAGATATTTCATTTACTTTCAGTACTTATTGAAAGTAAATCTTTCACTCTTATATAAATCGACAGAATTGTTATTCCTGAAACATAGAATTTATATTTAAAAATAAATTCACTATTTTTGGACAGAATAATAATATCTCAAAAGTTGTGTAACTTATTATATTTTTAACTCTGTAGGTGTTATCTATTTATAGGGAGAGAAAGTAAAACCATACTTGAATAAGGAGAATGTATTTAATATCTATTTAATAGGAAAAAATCTCCTAGTTAAACTAGGAGAGAGAGGGGTTAATAATGTGTGATTCCCTTCATATGTATTATGAAGGAGATTCAGGTCTTAAATTAAATTAAATTAATTTTCTAATTTAAATAATTTTCTTAACTTAATTCTAATTCTGTCAAAATCATGACAACTTTATTATTATAAAAAATATATTTAATTTTTACATTCAACGGATTTTGTAATAATCAATTAATTTTATTTCGTTTTTGAACTTCAATTATTTCTTTAAATAATAATTTAAAAATTTAAATTAATTCTCAAGTCATTTTTATACTAAGTGATAAACCATATTTGTTCTTGAATGTAACTCATTTCTTTAATTTTATCATTTTTATTAATTTCTCTCTATTTTATTCAACATGCAATTCATTTATGGTTTCAATAAGCTAGCAAATGGATCGATTGAATATATGTGATTAGGGCCCAAATTATTTATAATTAAGTTCTAGTTTTTCATCTATGAATTATAAACTTATTTAGTCGTAAAATTATTTCACTATAGTATTGTTACTAAGCTCTCCCTAAAGACATACCATTATGAAAGTTAGTCAATCAGTGCTTGTCTAATGATTTTATTATAAGTGTGTTACCCTCATAAGATATCATTAATCTCCTTGAGATAAATTCGTTTTCTCAATTTGATTTGATTTGATTTTATCTTATGATAAACATTACATCTTTATTTTATAAAAAGTTAATTACTATCAAATAATAATTAAATTATTCTTCACAAAAACAAACAATCTGTGATTACGTTTACTTTTCATTTATCATATAATGTTAATAAGAGATGTCATTTACTCATGTCTTAGACTATGAATTCCATTATTGTGAATGATGCTATATATTGCAGAAGTAATATATCAACACATCAACTTTCTGTTCATTATATATTCAAACTCGGGTTTTTACTTAAATTAAAATATACGAGTCACGCATACATAGTTTATCAAATTAAAATATACGAGTCACGCATACATAGTTTATCATCCATTTAAGACTAAGATATTTCACACTATGAATGTTAAAAGTGAATAAATCCACAAACAGGTTCAAGATTTATTTTGCGTGAGTTCAATTTGATGTATTGTCACTCCAGTCAGTCACGTCTATATTTTTATCTTTGTGAGTTATCTGCTCCAACGTTTAAGACAAAACATCTCCCTAATTAGACTTGCTAGACGATGTGTTACTCTTTCAATCTGTTTGTTTATTTTTTATTAGATTAAGGACATGTTTAAATTCATTTACTAATATAAATTGCCTTTTCGTATTACGATTCAATCACGTAATACTGTTAAATATTAGTTAAACATTAGATGACCGGTGAGTTAATATTTAAATTTTATTTTACATGCAAAAATCACATGAAGTCAATATACAAAGAGTATTAAAGTAATTATGAATAATTTTATTAAAATAATTTGTTGGAAAAAATATAAATGTAGATGGATGAAAATATTAAACATAGAATTCTGACTTTCGTTTTATGCTCTATTCTTTTCTTCTTACTTTCATTTCTTTTTAATTGATTCTTTTATGGCTCTCACTTTCAGCTTGGATTTCTGGGATCGTTCAGACACTGCTTTACGCAGACTTTTTCTACTATTACTTCGACAGGTAAAAGAAGTTTAAATTTTTTCATACACAACTGCTTGTTCGTTTCTGAAACTGTCTCGTTTATATTCAAATGCTTCATGATGGTTGCAGCTGGAAGAACAACAAAAAGCTCCAGTTGCCAGCTTGATTCCCCATGCAAAGGATTGCAAGTATCTGAACTTTTGTGGAATTTTGTTTTTGATGAACGCTCATCCCATTTCACATGTCATTTAGAAATATATACCTTTCCGGATAAAAACACAAACAACAATTGTTTTTCTTTGAGCACTTTGTTTATGCAATTAACTGTAAGAGATGGTTGGCATCTGCTAAATCTTAATTTTTTGTTCACCATTAACACTTTGTTTGGATTGAAAACAGTAAAAGAGAAAAGTAAATGATTTTATCTTATTTGAATACTTAAAACTAGTAAAAGAAAGATTAAAAATAAATAAATTTAATGGTTCATTACAATGTGATAGAACAGAAATTGAATGGATAAAATAAATTAGTTAAAGGACGATAAGCAAGTGATTTTAATCATTGCAAGTATCACTTGAATAAAAAATATTTTATTTATTTATATTATTAATATATTACAAATTGTTACCTAACTTTATTTTTTAATTACTCTAATTGTTACAAATATAATCTTGAAAATACTTTACTAAATATTTAATTTGAAAATTATATAATAAAATAATACAAAATATGATTAAAAAATAATAATTACTTATATATAGTATTAATTATTAAAAACTTATTTTTAATTATCATTAGATATTAAATATGCAAATATTTAATATTTATTAAAATATTAATTACATATATTATTTATTAATAATTGCCTTATTTATAAGGTTTTTTCATTTTTCATTACTAATAATTAAATATTAAATATATTTAATTATAATTGCCATCATTCGATTTTTTTTAAAAATAAAAAAATATATTTTACAAAAAATCATAATTTTTTTTATAAATAATTAGGAAAATTAGAGAACTCTAATAATATATATAAATACATAAAAAATTATATATATTATATACATGTAAACAGATAAAAATCTCTGTTAACATCAATCTGATTCAAAAATAGATAAATAAAAACTTCCTGTTTTTGGCTAAAGTTAAATTCACAAAGAAACACCAAATAAACATACTGAAAATTGGGAAGAAAGCTACAATTACAGGCAATCCATTAAGCAATAACAGGCTAAAGTTATCATTTTTAAGTTGAAAGAACTTCAAGATATTAACTCAAATCACAAGCAATCAAAGCTAAAGACAGAAGAAAAATTGCATTGAAAAACACCCAAAATTTGCAGAGCTTGTTAAGCACCTTAACTGTTGCTATCAAAAGTTTGCTGCAAATGCCTCTACATATCATACGCCCGAGATGAAGCTCGTCGCAGAAACTCGCCGGAAGTAGATGGAATCGTACTATCCAAACGAAGCGACCTTTCAACCTCTTCTTTCTCACCATCATCAACATCATCATCATTACCACCACGACCATCTTCTTCTTCTCTTCTCTCATCCCCACCGTTGAAATTACATTTACAAACCACAACTCGACTCAATCTCCTTTTAGGCATCATACTGAAGAAAGAAGACAAGCAGGAAGACGAGTATTGGTGGCAAGCGAAAATTTTATGTATTTTTATGTATTTATATATTTTTTAAAATCTGTATATATTTTTATAATTATATGTATTAGAGTTTTCTAATTTTTCTAATTATTTAAAAATTCTTTATGATTTTAAAAGTTTTTATAATTTTTTAAAAAATAAATTTTTTATTTTTATAAAATCGAATTATTACATCATAAATTAGCAGTGTCAAGTGTTACTATCTAAAAAGTAATATAGTTACAAAAAAAGTACTAAAAACCTTGAAAGAAATTTCAAACATCAATTTGAGAAAAAAAAAAATTATAAATACCAAGCCGGGAGAAAATGAGAAATTCAGGATGCTAAATGAGTATTTAAACCTTATTTTTTCCACCAATCGTCTGTTTCTTCTCTGCTTTTTACTTTTTTGTTATCCTTTCCACATCTTTTTCTCTCTTTTCAGCAACCTTTACAAACCCAATCTTCCGACGAGTTCACCATTATTTGTTGCCGGCGACCAACTTCTTTCACTCTCCAAAGTCTATCACAAATGGATCTTCATTTCTCTCTTTGATACTTTAATTATCTTCTCCTAAATTAACCTCTAAAATAATAAATCTAATTTTAAAGAGAAAACAAATAAAAATATCAAGTTTTCGCTTTTACGTCTCAACTGGAGATCATTAACTGGTTTTAGATGTTGATTTTATAGTCTCTTTAAGTTTCACTTCTATGTCTCTTATTCTTTTAGATTGTTAGAATTAAGTGACCCAAATTCTTATTTAAATAAAATACAATGGTAAAATAAAATAAAAGAAGAATCCCTATAGAATTACACTTCTTTTATTTTATTTTGAATAAGGTTTTTAAACCTTATTAAACTCCATCTATTTGATATTGATTAGAATAAGGAGTTTCAATCTTACTACTCCTATTAGAATATGGCTTTATAAGCCTATAAATAGACATACATGTCTATTCCTCTTGTAATTGATTCGAATTCGACATAGTGAATTTTTTCTCCTCCTGCCCGTGGTTTTTCTCGAAAGGGTTTCCACGTAAAATCTGTGTGTTCTTTATTTTTATTTCTATTTCTTTTTTTTCTTTGCGATATATTGTCATTACCGAAGTTATATTTTTCACAAATTGGTATCAGAGCTTCCGGGTTTTCATCTCGATCACGGTAATGGCGTCATTGAAGTATGAAATTCATTGTTAGATCGCAACACCGATTCGCGTTGTGGCAGATAAAGATGCGGGTAGTTCTTGCACGGATGGATTTAGAGGAAGCCTGCTAGGTAGATAAGATGCCTTCGACATTGACGGAGGAAGATAAGAAGCGCAAGGATCGAAAGGCACTAACACGATTACATCTGCATTTGTCTAATGAAATTTTGCAGGATGTGATGAAGGAGAAGACTGCCGCAACATTATAGAAGAGGCTAGAACAAATATGTATGTCGAAAACTTTAACTAGCAAGTTGCATATGAAGCAACGTCTTTATGCTCATCGTTTGGAGGAAGGTGCGTCTGTGCACGAACACTTAACAGTGTTTAAAGAAATTCTCTCAAACTTGGAGGCCATGGAGGTTTAGTCTGATGAGGAAGATCTAGGGTTGATTCTATTTTGTTCGTTGCCCCCGTCTCATTCAACCTTTAGAGACACGATTTTATATAGCCGCGAGTCTCTCACAGTTGATGAGGTTTATGATTCTTTAACCTCGTATGATAAGATGAAGCATCTTGTGGTTAAACCCGACTCTCAGGGAGAGGGTCTTATTGTTCGTGGGAGACAAGATCGGAATGCTGATGATGATTGTGGAAGGACACAGGAAAAGAATCCTCGCGGTAAATCTAAGAGTAGATCAAAGTCTTCAAACAGAGGTAAAACCTGTAATTTCTGCAAGAAGAAAGGGCACATTAAATCTGAGTGCTATAAGCTACAGAACAAGATTAAAAGGGAGGCTACAAATCAAAAGGGAAAACAACTGTAAAATTACGGTGAAGGCGATATTGTAGAAGACTCATCGTGATGGTGAACTTCTAGTCGCTTCAGTCAATAATTCTAAAGAGAGCGAGGAGTGGATACTTGATTCAGGCTGCACCTTCCACATGAGTCCCAATCGGGATTGGTTTACAAATTACGAAACGGTGTCTGAAGGTGTTGTTTTGATGGGAAATAGTGCTTCGTGTAAAATCACAGGTGTTGGAACAATTAAAGTTAAGATGTTTGATGGAGTTGTCAGAACACTTAGTGACGTACGGCATGTTCCAGAATTGAAGAGAAATTTAATTTCGTTGAGTACTCTTGATTCAAAAGGGTACAAATACACAACCGAAAGTGGGATGTTGAAGATTTCCAAAGGTTCCCTCATTGTGATGAAAGAAATGAGAAAGACCGCCAAGTTATATGTTTTGCGTGGTTCTATCATTATTGGTGATGCAAATTTATCGCTTCCTCTTCTTTGTCGGATGATGATATTACTAAACTTTGGCATATGCGCCTAGGGCATATGAGTGAGAATGGCATGGCGAATTGAGCAAAAGGACTTCTTGATGAGCAAGGAATTTGCAAATCAAGTTCTGTGAGCACTGTGTTTTTGGAAACAAAAGAGAGTTCGATTCACGAGAGGAATCCATAACACGAAGGGAATATTAGAGTATATTCATTCTAATCATGGGGCCATCAAGAGTGCCTTCGAGAGGTGGAGCTAATTATATGCTAACTTTTATTGATGATTTTTCCGAAAAGTTTGGGCATTCTTCTGAAGTAGAAAAGCGATGTGTTTTCCTCATTTAAGTCTTGGAAAACTATGATTGAAAAACATACGGAAAAACAAATAAAATACCTCCGCATGACAATGGCTTAGAGTTTTGTTCATGAGTTTAATAAATCGTGTAAGTCGGAAGGATCGTGAGACACTTGACGATTCGTCATACTCCACAACAAAACGGCATTGCGAGCGAATGAAACGAACGATTATGGAGAAGGTTCGATGCATGTTGTCAAATGCCAACTTACCAAAGTCATTTTGGGCGGCGACCTCTCTCGCATGTTTTTGATCAACTGGTCTCCATCCGCTGCCATTGAGAAAAGACTCCACAAGAGGTATGGTCTGGTAATCCTGCTAATTATTCTGATTTAAAGATCTTTGGGTGTCCTGCGTATGCTCATGTTAATAATGGAAAATTGGAACCAAGATCCATTAAATGTGTTTTTCTTAGTTATAAAGCTGGTGTAAAAGGGTATAAGTTATGGTGTCCTGAAAATAGAAAAGTTGTGATTAGCAGAGATGTTGTTTTTGATGAAACTGCTATGCTACCTAACTTATCTCTTAAAGACTCTTCCAATAAAGAAAATCAAAAGTAGGTGGAGCATCAGATTAATACAGAGTCAACTCCTCAAGCCAATACAAAAATTGAGAATAGAGTTGCTTCTTCACCACAATACTCTATCGCCAAAAACAGAACTAGAAGAGAAATTAAACCTCCAAAGAAGTATGCTGAGGCTGACCTAGTTGCTTATGCTTTAAATGTGGCTGAAGATATAGATGCAAACTAAGAGCCGTCAAATTATTCTGAAGCGGTTAGCTGTGAAGACTCAGAAAAGTGGATGTTTGCTATGCAAGAGGAAATAGAATCACTCCACAAAAACAAAACATGGGATCTTGTGAAACTTCCTAAAGGTAAAAAAGGTTGTTCATTTGTAAATGGGTGTTTAAAAAGAAAGAAGGACTCAGAGTTGAAGAACCCGATATATAAGCAAGGCTTGTTGCAAAGGGTTACAACAAATTCCGAGGAGTGGACTTTACAGATGTGTTCTCCCCAATTGTGAAGCATAGTTCGATTCAAGCTTTGCTTGGTATTATGGCCATGCAAGATTTGGAGCTTGAGCAGTTAGATGTAAAAACTGCATTTTTGCATGGAGAGCTTGAGGAAGATATTTACATGCAACAACCAGAGGGTTTTGACAAATCGAAAAAGAGGACTATGTTTGCTTGCTGAAAAAGTCTCTTTACGGTTTGAAACAGTCACCAAGACAGTGGTACAAGAGGTTTGATTTCTTTATGACTTCTCATGATTTTAAAAGAAGTAGTTTTGACAGCTGTGTTTACTTTAAGAAAAACAGTGATGGTTCTTGTGTGTATCTACTTCTTTATGTTGATGACATGTTGATAGCAGCAAAAGATAAAGGAGAAATAAGAAAGGTCAAAGCCCAACTAAGTGAAGAACTTGAGATGAAAGATTTAGGACCAAAGCAAAGAAGATACTTGGTATGGAGATTCTCGAGAGATAGAAAAGTAAGTAAATTGTACCTAAGTCGGAAGGGTACATTGAGAAAGTTCTTTGCGAGTTCAATATGCAGAGTGCTAAACCCATTAATACTCCTTTAGCGACCCATTTCGGACTTTCATCGGCTTTGTCTCCACAATCGGATGATGAGATTGAGTACATGTCACATGTTCCATACTCTAGTGCAAAGGGGATCTCTCATGTATGCTATGGTCCATTCACGTCCGGTTTATCATATGCGATCGGTGTAGTTAGCGGATACATGGCGAATCCGGTAAAGAACATTGGAAAGTAGTTCAAAGGATTTTAAGATACTTACGAGGTACTCACGATGTTTGCTTACAGATTTGGAAGAACTAGAGATGGAGTCATTGGGTATGTTGATGCTGATTTTGCTGGAGACCTTGATAGAAGAAAATCTCTCACTAGTTATGTCTTTACAATCGGAGGTTGTGCAATCAGTTGGAAAACTACTTTGCAAACTACAGTCGCTTTGTTTACCATTGAAGCTGAGTACATGGCGATTATTGAGGCTTGTAAAGAAGCTATTTGGTTGAAGGGACTCTTTAGTTAGCTCAATGAAGACCTTCAAATCAGCACAGTATTTTGTGACAGTCAGAGTGCCATCTTCCTTACAAAAGATCAAACGTTTCATAAGAGAACAAAACACATTGATGTTCGGTATCATTTTGTTCGTGATATTATTGCTCGTGGTGATATTGTTGTGAGCAAAATTAGTACTCATGAAAATCCTGTAGATATGATGACTAAGTCACTTCCTATAACCAAGTTTGAGCATTGCTTAGACTTGGTTGGTGTTCATTGTTGAAGTTAAACCGTTAAGGGGTTTTATGGAAGAGGTGGAGAACTTGTTCGTTGAGAGTTCGCGATGAAGAACTTGTTCATTGAGAATTCGTGTCAAGGTGGAGATTGTTAGAATTAAGTGACCCAAATTCTTATTTAAATAAAATACAATGGTAAAATAAAATAAAAGAAGAATCCTTATAGAATTACACTTCTTTTATTTTATTTTGAATAAGGTTTTTAAACCTTATTAAACTCCATCTATTTGATATTGATTAGAATAAGGAGTTTCAATCTTACTACTCCTATTAGAATATGGCTTTATAAGCCTATAAATAGGCATGGTCTATTCCTCTTGTAATTGATTCGAATTCGACATAGTGAATTTTCTTCTTCTCTGCCCGTGGTTTTTCCCGAAAGGGTTTCCATGTAAAATCTGTGTGTTCTTTATTTTTATTTCTATTTCTTTTTTTTTTCTTTGCGATATATTGACATTACCGACGTTATATTTTTCACATAGATGATTGCATGTTTGTGTTTGAGGAAGATGTTGATTTTATGGTCTTTTTAAGTTTCACTTCTATGTCTCTTCGTTTTTTTTTTTAGATGATTGCATATTTGTGTTTGAGGAAGATGTTGATTTTATGGTCTTCTAAAGTTTTTTTTTTCAGCTAGCTGTGCTCCGGCATTACTATTTCCAAAGTTTTAGTTCCCTCTGCCTTGCCCCTTCTTTTTTTCTGATTCCCTCCATAGTTTTCTGTTGGGTTTGTCCACTGTTTTAAGTGGGGAATAAAATTATACATAGCTTTTCTTTTGTTATTCGATGACACTTATATTAGGGAAGCTAAAAATTTTGAATTAATCGAGTTGATGAATCTTATTTTATCATCTTAATTTGATTTGAATTTTTTTAATGGAGTCGAGTCGAATCGAATCATGTGAAATTAAAAAAAAATTAAACATGTCAAATTAAAGTCTTGTTAGAATATAACTAATTCTGTGTTAGAGCTAGACATGATCATGGGACGGGCCACCCGGCCCGGCCTAAAGGCTCGCTCGAAATGTAAGAGGGTTTGGGCAAAAAAATAGGCCCAAAAATGAGCTTGGATAAAAAAATAAGGTCCATTTAAAAAACGAGCCGGGCCTCAGGTAAGATATTTTTGGCCCAGGCTCGGTCCGGTCCAAATTCACTAAAAGACAAAAAAATTTGCTCTTTTTTTTTTGAATGTTATTTTTTTTTTGTTTTCTCCTCATTTTGCTACCATTTTACTATTATGTTGCTACTATTTTATTGTTATTATTTGAATATTGTATAAAACTTATGTTACTGTTAATTTTGTTATTATTTTAAAGCCATTTGTTAATTTTGTTACTATTTTAGAGACATTTATTTGTTAAGTTGTATTTATCTTAGTGTTATTTAAGTCTACATATTTTTTTAAATTTATTTTTAATTTGTTGGGAAATATTTATTTTGTTGTTTTTAGTATTTTTGATTTATTATATATATTTAAAAATAATATAAAAAATTAATATGGGCAAGCTGGGTTGGACCAGGATTTTAGCATTTTTATCCGGTCAGGCTTGGGCAAAATTTTAGACCCATTTTTTGGGGGCCTGAATTTTTAGTTGAGCCCGAACCCGGCCCGGCTCGGCCCATGAGCACATCTAGTTAGAGCACATAAATTTGAAATCATATATATTTGAAAATTTTTTCAAATTAAAATAAGATATTTTAGTATGATAAAATTTGAATTATGAATTAATTTATTTAGCTCTCAAAAGTATTATTCGACCCGAAGGTCTGCCTGAAAAATAAGAGGGTTTGGGCAAAAATATAAGCCTGAATAATGGCATTGGACAAAAAAATAAGGCCTGTTTAGAAAACGAGTCGAGTCTCGGGTAAGACTTTTTTGGCTCGGGCCCAAACCGAATTTGCAAAAAGAAAAAAAATTGTTGTTTTCTTGCTAATTTCTTGTAGTTTTTCACTGTTTTGCTGCCATTTCACTATTATGTTGCTACTATTTTTTTGTTATTATTTCAATATTGTATAACTCTTATTTTATTGTTAATTTTGCTACTATTTTAGAGGTATTTGCTTGTTAAGTTGCACCTATGTTAATGTTATTTAAGTATAAAAAAATTAATTTTTTTTTGGTTGGAAAATATTTATTTTAATATTTTTAGTGTTTTTTTATATATTATATTTAAAAAAAAAGTTGTATATAAAAATAATAATAAAATTTTAATATGATCAAACCTGGGTTTTAGCATTTTTATTCAGGTCGAGATTGGGCAAAATTTTTAGACCTATTTTTCGAGTCAAGTCGGGCCCGAGCCTATCAAACGGACCTAAAATTTTATCAAGACCCAGCCTGAACCCAGCCTGACTTGGCCATGTATAGGTCTACTGCAGAGCATGGAATGAGGCCTAGATAGGAATCTTATTCAAGTAAACCAAACACGCTGTAATTATAATAAAAATTTACAATTATGATTTTTTATGAAATTATTTTAAAAAGAGAGGGTATTTTTTTTATATCTTGATTATTATTATTGTTTTGGCTTTGCTTAGCTTTCTCCTCAAATTAGGGTAAATTAAAAATTAAGTTTTCAAGTGAATGTAAAGGATATTCAAATATTTTTGGCTTTGCTTAAATTAAATTTTCAATCCAAATAAAGAATTGGATAAACGTTTCCCTTCCTTTCCTCTCCTTCAATCCAAAAATAGGATAAGTTGAGTCTTTTCATATCTAACTTTATGAGCTCACCTAATTTGTTGAATCGGACATCTAAATTGGGAAAATTTAATTTTAAATAAAAATCTTATCATACGTGTATGCCTGTGAAAACCAAAATTTAGAACACAAATGTCTATTTAAAAATTACATACAATAAATAATGAAATGTATGGTTTTATAACACTCCTCACTCGTCCTAACGTTTATATGAATGAGAGGTGCTACCGGGGCACTTTCTAAACTATTGTCAAATTTTTTTTTTAATAAAACACCATTTGACAACCTTATAGAATTTATTTAAAACAATTCTCAATGTTTAAGAAAAAATAATATACAATTTTGAAATCATTTTTAGGTCATTGAAAACATGTTAGCACCCTTTAGTTTATAAACCAAATGTTTAGCACCCTTTAGTTTATAAACCAAATGTTTGAAGCTTATCGGCTTAAAGTGGAGTCATTCGGGTTGAGGAAAATAAGAGTTTTACTAAACTTGAAACTTTAAAAACATTTTCATAAAATCATTGATCCAAGTTTTGGCAAATTAAAAGACTTTAAAGACAATTTAAAATAATTTTGAAGATGTTCGGGGTGGTCAAAGGTGCTCGAGACCCAAAACAAACTTGGAAAGTCAAAACTACTCAAATTAGTGCAATTTATCGAGTCTAGGCACTTCTTGTGGTCGAAGTGCCTAAATGTACCTATACAAATGCTCTAGGCAGCCCATTGAGGCCTTCTAACACTCTTGTGTCAGTACCTCTGAGCCATTCTATCGATACTTCAATCCCTGAAGCCAAAAATTGCCCTAAAACACTCATTTTTCATCCTTAAACTTCACCATAATAAAAACCAAACTTTGGGATCTTAAAATTCACATTTTATTAGTTGAGAACAAACATTGAAACACCTTCAAACTAGACATTTACAAACCACGTTAAAAATATAGTTTAAAAACCACAATTTATGCTCATGTAACATGTTCAAAATGAGGTATAACATGTCATAATAACCAAAATATTAAGCTAGCCTATTAAACCTATATAAAATTACCCAAAAACCAATCTAAAGCATCGAAAATCAAAGCTTGTATGCATACATTCAAAATATAAAGAACTTGGCTCAAGGCCAATACAAAATATACAAAATAGAAGTAGATATCATCACCATTACAACTAATAGTTATATGTATATATGCATCCCTAAATGACTTTTCTAGTACATGCTAGTAGGTACCAATTACAAATACAAATATTTCATACTCTTCAATGTTGACAATGGTGTTTGTTTATGATCCCCGAGATGCACCGAGCCTTAATGCAGAAGACCTACGGGCAAAAATAACAGCGCATTAAGCTTAAAACTTAGTAAGTGTTGGGAAATGTGCCCATATTGTAGTAAACATGTAATTGTTTTCAATTTATTTGAACGATGAATAAATAAATAAAGTTAATTTCAAATTTCACTATTATGTCTTTTTTATTTTGTCTTTTATATTTTGCATGCATAGTGAAATTATGACAAACAAATATTAGCTCATTGATTATCTAAAGTTCAAACAGAAGATAAGTGGCATTGTAAAGAACATTTACATTGCGAGAAAGACAACTTACTTTAGTAGATAATCCAAATGAGCCCGTAATCTCGTAAAAGAATCAAAGTGGGTAATTGATTCAAATACTAAGAAGGATTATTATGTCGTCTACAATTCCAATTGGGAAGATGGTCAGTCTTGGCTATCAGAGCAGTTGACTCCACGAGTAAAGACTTAGATGTATTCATTGGTAGAATGATACATTGGACTGGACCTAAGATGAATTAATTCTAAATCCATTTGTGAATTAATTTACTTATGATGTTCATAATGTGATTTACCTAAATCTTGAGTTAGTCACTGACCATGCATATACAACTCATGCACTTTGATATAAGTGGAGGCTTATGCTCTTCTGTAATACCCCTTACCCGTATCTGACGCCGGAATAGGGTACGAGGCATTACCAGACTTATTCACAAGCAAACATTCAAAACCGAGACATGAATTTCCAATCAAATTTAAAACTTTTTAAAAACATTCATATCGTCCCTATTACGAGCCTACGAGGCCCAAAACATGCATCAGAAGTGGTTCGGGACTAAACTGGAAACTTTGGAAACTTTTGGGAAACTTAGAAAAATTTTCATGAAAAAGGGGTCACACGCCCGTGTGAGTTTGGGACACGCCCGTGTGACCCTATGACACGCCTGTGCTTCAGGCCGTGTTCAAATTAGGGAGCATTCTGTTTATGACGTCACCATCAAATTAGGTCACACGGCCAAGTCACACGCCCGTGTGCTTAGGCCGTGTGATCGATTAATTTTTTTGTAATTTTTCATAAAATAGGTGCAGACTTCACACGGCCAGGGCACACGCTCGTGTTCGAGGTCGTGTCGTCCACACGGCTGAGACACACGCCCGTGTCTCTGCCCGTGTGCTCATTACTGAGCATTCTATTTTGCAACAATTAAGTTGCAGGGGACACACGGCTGAAACACATGTCCGTGGGGCAGACCGTGTGTCACACATGGCCTAGACACACGCCCGTATGTCTACCTGTGTGGAGAAATATAAGGCTATTCACCAAGCCTTTTTTCCACCCTTCCATGCACCAACCTACACAATAAAACATAGCACCAATCGAAGCATATTCATACAACCAATTCAGCCACAAACAAGATATCAATATATCTTTCACATGCTATTTCCTATCACATAAAACATCTCAAACTTATCATCTCAAACCATGAAAAATCCACATCCATGAAAGACATCATCATATGCATATATACTTAACCAATATTAGCCAATTTCAATGGCCATTTACAAAATGAATTATCAACTAACATAGGCCAACACTTTTGGTCAAATCAACTATGACACATAACAAAAAGACCAAGTCCCTATACATGCCATAACTCAAAATAATGTAATCATAAGTACCCAAAATGATAATTTGATAGTGTGAATGGATCTTCGACCGTCTTCGATCCCTTAGCTGGCTTGGTGACACTATAAGATAAGAGAAAAAGAAACGGAGTAAGCTTTAAAGCTTAGTAAGTTCCTATGCAAATAATAAGCATCATATACACTTTAACATGTATTTAACATAAATTAAATTAACATAAATATCATTGTGAATTCATAATCAAGCTTAGCATAGATGTTATTAAAATCTTAACATCATAACTTACTCAATCGAACCAATCCGAGGTTTCATCACATATCAAGCTCATTAAGCATGAGTTTATGTACATACCTGTACCAACTTGCAGCTTACCATAATCTTTTACATCATACCATAGTCTTTCACAACTTAAAATTTGCCGTTAAGTTTCCCGTTGAACCACTTGGAATACTAAAGGATACTAGGGAAATTTCACACACATAGTACTATACCAATGCCATATCCCAGATATGATCTTACATGGGATTTCATATCGATTCCAATAGCCTAAGTATGGTCTTACACGAAATCTCATATCAATTTCATATCCCAGATATGGCCTTACATGTAATCTCAACTAACCATAATGTCATGACATTTGTATCCTATCTATTCCTATGGTTCAACAGGGATTCCTCGTTTGTCAAACTTTATCGATTTCATTCATGAGTAAATCACAATTCATATAATAATAAATCAATTAAAGCATGAATAACAGTGCATTTCTTACATACAAACTTACCTTGGTACAAAAATAGTAGGAATGCGACTTAATCGTCAAATACTTTGTTTTTCCCCCGATCTAGGTCCGAACCTCATTTCTCTTGATCTATAATAGACAATTTAACTCATTTATTATTCATATTATTCAATTTAGTCCAAAAATCACATTATGGAAAAATTACATTTTTGCCCCTAGGCTCGTAAAATGAAACGTGTGCAATTTATTTAATGTAAAAGCCTAGCCAAACCATTTTTATAACTATAATAGCCCACAATTTCCATTAAAACACACTTTTACTACATATTTTATAACTTTTACAAATAGGTCCTTTTAAGCATTTTCATCAAAAATCACTTAGTAAAAGTTGTTTACCTAACACCAAACCTTCATTTTCTACCATTTAATATCAAAAAACATGCATGTAATACATGGGTCAAATTTCAAATATGAACTCTACTTCAAAATAATGGTAGAAATAGAAAGATCGGGTGAATACGACATCAAAAACGTAAAGAGCATTAAAAACAGGGCTAGGATGTACTTACAATCAAGCTTGGAAGTTGAAGAAAACCCTAGCTATCATGTCTTATAAAATTAAGATAAGGTTGAAGAAGATGGACAAAACTTTGGCTTTATTTTCCCTTTTTATTCTTCTATTAACCAAATGACCAAAATGCCCTTTTCTCAAAACACTAAAATTCTCTTACAGCATGTCTATTTTTGTCTAAATTAAAGTAAAGTGATTTAGTTTCCATCTAAGGACCTTCAATTTAAAATCTCATTGCTATTGGACGCTTCTAACATTAGAACTCAACTTTTGCACTTTTTACAATTTAGTCCTTTTCGCTAAATTGAGTGCTCAAACGTCAAAATTTTTGAATGAAATCTTCACGAAATCATTCTGTGAAACTGTAGACCATAAAAATATAATAAAAATGAACTTTTTTGTGTCGAATTTGTGGTCCCGAAACCATTGTTTCGAATAGGCCCAAAATCGGGCTGCTACAAAAGAAGATCAAGCTTATAGCTGGTCTGTTGGGTACATGGCATGGTTTTACTAGAAACAATGGAATCCATAGCTCAATTAACGAGTTAATGATATCCTCTCATTGGCATTGTGTGGATTGATAAATATGGAACATGGCCACGGGTTGCTTGTTCTTGAAGAAGCAATTTATCACAGTCATTTGTTGACAGTGATCATATTAATCATTAAGAAGACACTGTAACAGCCCGTTTTTAGTTAAATCAAAACAGTGGTTTCGGGACCACAAATCTGGGGTCAAAATATTTATTTTATTATTATTCTAATGTTTACAGCATGATTGAGTGTATGTGTGAAATTTTCGTTAAGAAATTTTATCGTTTGAGAGGTCAATTTGATAAAAAGGACTAAATCACATAAAGTGTAAAAGTGGAGTTCCATTAGCTAAAGGTAGTCTATGGAATCTTAATTTAGAGGTCTCTATGTTGAAATTAGACCATAAATAGCTTGAGTGGACATATATGGACAAATATTAAGTGTTTTAGTTGGTTTAATGTTAAGGTTAATATAGTAACTTAAGTAATAATAATAATAACATAAAATCATCATCTTCATTAAGTCATCACCACCGAAAATTAGGGCTAGAGGAAGCCATGGTTATTCTTCTCATTCGGCTATGCTAATTTTGCTCGTTAAGCTACGGTTTTCGTCTCTTTTTAATCATTTCTATGTTTTTGTGATCGTTGCTTCGTATTCTAGCTAGCCCGTACCTTAAATTTCAAAACTGTTAAAGATTTATCATATTGCCATTTTTTAATGCTTGAGTAATTTGATGAATTATGATAGATTTGGAAGGTTTAATGTTAGATTAATAGCTTTTGTAAAGTGATTTTTGATAAAAATGTCAAAAATGGATTAAATTGAGAAAATGTGAAATGTGGTGGTTAAAAGTGTGAATAAATGAGAAATATGGGCTAATATGAGTACTAGAGAAATTCGGCTAGCATGGGTTGTGATTAAATTGCATGAATTTATGATTTTATGAAATAAGGACTAAATTGTAAAAGATGTGAAATACTAGGGGTAAATGTGTAAAAATGCCTTAAAGTGAAATTTCGACTAAACTGAATAGACCGAATGCTGAATGTGCTAAATTTGATAATATATAGATCAAGATAAGCTAAGATCGGGTTTAGATCAGGGAAAAGGAAAAGTGGATAAATAGTCAATAATTTCCATCTGAGCAACTTGAGGTAAGTTCTGTAATTAGAATTGAATCTTTAAATACTTGTAAATTATTTGAAATGAAAGTATAATTGAATAAATGGTTTTACTGAGTTCGAATGCCTAATTGATGAGAATTATTGAAACCGAGTCCCGTTTGAACCGTAGAAAGTCATAGGATACGAGTGACATGTCACTAGGGTTACCATTTTGGTCAAGATCCTGCAAATGTTGCGGATTCACCACAGCTCATATGAGCTTACTGATATACCAGCTGGTAAGAGCTACTATTTTCAGCTCGTCAGAGCTTACCATTTCAGCTCAATAGAGCTTACTGTCCATCAGCTCAAGATGAGCTTACTGTTCATTGCTCGAAAGAGCGGGAATGATAATGAGTTGAGGGATTATTGATTTATATACGTAAAGTATATCACCTGAGTATCCCTCGATATTTTAATAGGTTCAACAGGCATAACTTCTGTTATTGGTTATGTGACAAAGCTACGTGTTTATACGGATGAATTACTGTTTATATGGATGAAGTATTGTTTATACAAATGAGTTACTGTTATCGAATGAATTATTGTTTATATGATTGAGAGTGAATTGTTACAAATGATGTACGTGATATATGAATTTGATATGATACAATGTATTGAATACTCAATTGAGATAATGGATGATTATATTCACTTATGTGACTAACTTGTTGATGATTGATTGTGTTTACGCATTTGGTAGTTGAATCGAGTATACCTTAATTATTGACTTGATTATGTATAAATGGTATGCTTAATTCTGAATTATACGGGCTTACTAAACTATAAAGCGTACTCTGTTTCTTTTTCGTGTTTTATAGAGGTTCAATAGCTCGCTCAATTCAGAGAAAGTCGGAGATACGCATCACACTATCCAGTTGCCGATTGGTACCTTTGAACTGTTGGATATATGTAAATATGGCATGTATAGGCTAGTTATAAAGATGATAGTTATGGTTACTTGAGCTAGTGATTTTGGTACATGTTGTGGTATAAGATAAAGCCATTTGATTTGGCTTAACTTGGTATAATGCTTTGGTTACATATAAGTATTCAAATATGTGTATGAAATGTTATGGATTGGCTACCTATTGAGTTACAAAATGTTGCAAATTATGCTTGTGCGGGTATGTAAAAATAGGGTGGCAAAATGGCTATGCAAATAGCCTATTTTTGTCTACACGGGCAGAGAAACGAGCGTGTGTCTTAGCCGTGTGTGATACACGGTTAAATTACACGGCCCTGTGTCCCTCGGTGTTGTAATTAAAATGAAGTCAGTATGCTCCACACGGTCTCACACACAGACGTGTGACCGGCCGTATGGCACAAGTCAGTATAATCCCTAATTGGTACACAGCTTAGCACACCGGCGTGTGACTTGGCCGTGTTGCATAAGTTAGTATACCTTACAGGTTTAGCACGGCCTAGCACATGGACTGGCACACGGGCGTGTGTGGCCACTTCGAAGGGCACACGGGCTAGACACACGGGTGTGTGTTTGGCTGTCTGACCCAAGTCAGTAACCTCACTTGTTTGGACATGGGGTAGGACACAGGCTGGGACACGACCATGTGATTCCATTTTGAATGTTCACACGGCCTGTGACATAGGCGTGTCTGGTAGCCGTGTGAGATACACGGCTTGGTCACACGGGCGTGTGTCCCCTGTTTTAGAGAAAAAATTTATAAGTGTTGAAATATTTCCCGAGTTATTAGTTTAGTCCCGAACCACTCCCAATGCATGTTTAAGGCCTCGTAGGCTTGTTTAAGGGACACTATGATTAGTTATGATTGAATTTATTTGGTTTGATAAATTGTATATGAATCGTATGTTTAAAAGTGTTGTAAGTCTAGTAATACTCTGTAACCCTATTGTAACGTTGAGAACGGGTGAGGAGTGTTACATTTATTAGTATCAGAGCTACGATTTAGTCGATTTTGGGACTAACGTAGCATGTGTGAGAGTTTAGCTATACATGCCATATATAAACTGTGATAGTGTGATGACTCCTGACATTTAAAATATGTTTTCATATAGAAAATGGGTCCCAATTGTGTGATAGCTGATGAGGTTAAAACTAATGCGCCTGCTCCCGCTCAAGGGACAGCGCGGTCTAATTCTAGGCATATGATGGGTAGTTAGGGAGAGAGGCTAAAGAAGCCTTATTCCAAATGATGAACGAATGGTTCACACAATATGTTTGAGCTAATTCGGCTACGCAACAACCTCCACCCCCACCTATTCTCCAACCGATCCCTGTAGTTCCTCAAGTTATGGATCCTTTGAGATTGAATAAACCACCTGTTGATAAGATACGGAAATACGAGGTTAAGGAATTCAGAGCCACTGTTAGTGATGACCCTGAGAGAGCCGAGTTTTGGCTTGAGAACACGATTCGGGTATTTGATGAACTTTCTTGCACCCCTGAAGAATGTTTAAAATGTGTTGTATCACTGTTGAGAGACACTGCGTATCAGTGGTGGAATACCTTGATATTCGTAGTTCCGCAAGAAGGAGTTACTTTGGAATTCTTTCAGGTTGAATTCGGAAAGAAATACATCAACCAAGGTTCATCGATTAGAAACGAAAGGAATTTCTTGAACTGAAATAAGGTCATATGTCGGTAACAGAATACGAAAGAGAGTTTGTACGACTCAGCAAATATGCTCCTGAATGTGTTTCTTTCGAGGCTATAATGTGTAAAAGGTTCGAAGATGGATTAAATGAAGAAATCAAACTGTTAATTGGGATTCTTGAGCTGAAAGAATTTTTCGTTCTAGTTGACAAAGCTTGCAAAGTCGAAGAGCTTAGCAAAGAGAAAAGAAAAGCCAATTCTGAGGCTAGAGACTTTAGAAAGAGATTTGCGGGCAAATCACATCAGTCAACATCAAAGAAATCTAGAGAATATCATCCTCGTTCTACTGCTTCTGCGGGGATTTCGATCAAAGATAGAGATGCAAGACATTTCAGCTCTAAACCTCAAACGACATCTGTTACCAGTATGGGTAGTGTTAGAAATGTTGGACCTAAATGTAAGCACTGCAATAAGCGACATTACGGTGAATGTAGAATAATGAGTGGAGCTTGTTTTAGATGTGGATCTCTTGATCATTATCTCCGGGACTATCTAGAAAAGTCTATAGCTGAAAGAGATCAACCAGCGAAAACAAGTAATATGGCTACTAGAGGGAGACCACCCCGAAACACTGGAAATACAAGTGGCAACCGAGGTGCTATGAGAGATTCTGCTGTGAGATCTGAGGCACGAGCACCTACCCGAGCTTATACGATTCGTGCATGGGAGGAGGCATCATCGCTAGACATTATTACCGGTACTTTTTCTCTTTTCGGTACTGATATAATTGCGTTGAGAGAACCTGGATCAACCCATTCATATATCTATATGAATTTAATGTTTAAAAAGAGTTTACATGTCGAGTCTATAGAGTTTGTAATTAAAGTATCGAACCCGTTGGGCAAGTCTGTTTTAGTTGATAAGATTTGAAAGAATTCTCCTTTGATGACTCAGGGTTACTATTTTTCGGCGAACTTGATGCTTCTACCGTTTGATGAGTTTGATGTGTTTCTGGGTATGGACTGGCTGACTATGCATGATGCAGTTGTGAATTGTAGATGAAAGATTATCGAATTGAAATGTTAGAATGGTGATATTCTTCGGATTAAGTCTGATGATTCGAGTGAATTACCTACTGTGATATCGTCTATGTTAGCTCAGAAATGTATGAAAAAGGACTATGATGCATATCTTGCATACGTACTGGATACAAAGGTGTCTGAATCAAAGATTGAATCTGTACCTATTGTTTGTAGGTTTTCGGATGTATTTCCTAAAGAATTACCAGGTTTACTACCGATCAGAGAGGTTGAATTTGGTATTGAATTAGTATCGGAAACAACACCAATATCAATAGCTCCGTATAGAATGGCTCCAACAGAATTAAAAGAGTTGAAAGCTCAGTTTGCAAGAATTGACAGACAGAGGTTTTGTACGACCGTGTTATTTGCCCTAGGGTACACCGGTATTGTTTGTAAAGAAGAAAGATGGCAAATGAGAATGTGTATCGATTACAGACAGCTGAATAAAGTGACTATAAAGAACAAATACCCTCTACTGTAGATCGATGATTTATTTGATCAATTGAAAGGGGCTACAGTATTTTCAAAGATTGATTTGAGATCGGGTTATTATCAGTTACGAGTTAAAGAGTTGGATGTGCCAAAAACCGCATTTAGAATTAAATACGGACATTATGAATTCCTTGTTATGCCTTTCAGACTAACTAATGCTCCTGCAGTTTTTATGGACTTGATGAACTGAATATTCAGATCGTATTTAGACAAATTCATTGTTGTATTCATTGATGACATTCTGATCTATTTGCGAGATGAATTTGAACATACTGAGCACTTGAGAATTGTGTTACAAAATCTACGTGAAAATGAATTATTTGCAAAGTTCAGCAAATGTGAGTTTTGACTCTGAGAGGTCAGATTTTTGGGGAATATTGTTTCAGCTAAAGGTATGAGAGTTGACCCGAGTAAGATTTCTGCTATTGTTGACTAGAAACCTCCAAAAAATGTGTCTGAAGTCTGTAGTTTCTTGGGCTTAGCAGGCTATTACTAAAGATTCGTGAAAAGATTTTCGATGATTGTGACACTGATGATACAACTGCTTTAGAAAGATGTGAAATTCGAATGGTCAAAAAAATGTCATCAGAGTTTCGAACAATTGAAAGTACTGTTAATTGAAGCACCAGTTCTGGTTTAACCTGAATAGGGAAAGAGTTTGTGATTTATAGTGACACGCCATTGAATGGTTTGGGCTGTGTTTTGATGCAAGAGGGAAAAGTCATAGCTTATGCTTCCCGACAATTGAAACCGAATGAAAAGAACTATCCGACGCATGACTTAGTGTTGGCTGCAATTGTGTTCGCATTAAAAATTTGGTGACACTACTTATACGGTGAAAAATGCCACATTTATACGGATCACAAAAGCTTAAAATATCTGATGTCACAAAAAGATTTGAATCTATGACAACGAAGATGGCTTGAGTTATTTAAAGATTATGAATTTGTGATTGATTATCACCCGGGAAAAGCTAATATTGTTGCTGATGCCTTGAGCCTAAAATCTTTGTTTTGCATTACGAGCAATGAATACCCAGTTGATGATTTGTGATGATGGGTCTATTTTAGCTGAATTAAAAAATAAACCGATATTTCTTCAACAAATCTATGAAGCTCAGAAAGATGACCGTGAATTGCAAGTTAAACAGATTCAATGTGAGACTATCCCTAATTCAGAGTTTTCGATTGGAGCCGATGATTGTTTCCGATTTCAGAATATAATTTGCATACCGAGAAATTCAAAACTCATTCAGAAGATTTTGCATGAAGTTCACAATAGCTGCATATCTGTTCATCCGGGGAGTACCAAAATGTACAACGATTTGAAACAGTTTTATTGTGGCAAGGCATGAAGCGAGCTATCTCAGAGTTTGATTCTAAATGTTTGATTTGTTAGCAGGTCAAAGCTGAACATCAAGTACCATCGGGTTTACTGCAGCCTGTGATGATTCTCGAGTGGAAATGGGATAAAGTTACAATGGATTTTGTGTCGGGATTACCCCTAACTCAGAAAAAGAAAGATGCTATCAGGGTTGTCATTGATTCGACTAATGAAATCTGATCATTTCATATCGGTATGTACAAATTATTCACTTGATAGACTGGCTGAATTGTACATTTCTGAGATTGTTCGATTGCATGAGGTGCCACTATCTATTAATTCTGATAGAGATCTGAGATTTACGTCGCGATTCTGGAAGAAACTGCAAGAAGCTCTAGGAACAAAGTTGAATTTCAGTTCTGCTTTTCATCCTCAAACTAACGGTTAGATTGATAGAGTTATTCAGATTCTCGAAGACATGTTGAGATATTATATTTTAGAGTTTGAGGGCTGTTGGGAAAATACTTATCATTGATTCCGCTCGCGTATAACAACAGTTTTTAGACAAGTATAAAGATTGCACCGTATGAAGCTTTATATGGTCGTAAATATCGAATTCCATTATATTGGACTGAACTAAGTGAGAAAAAAATTCACGGGGTTGAATTGATCCGAGAAACTGAAGAAAAAGTGAAAACGATTCGTGACAGTTTAAAAGTAGCTTCAGATCGACAGAAATCATACGCGGATTTAAAACATAAAGAAATTAAATTTCAAGTCAGGGATCGAGTGTTTCTAAAGGAATCACCGTGGAAAAAGGTTCTTCGATTCGGCCGTAAAAGAAAACTGAGTCTGCAATTTATCGGACCATATGAGATCATCGAAAGAATAGGGCCTGTAGCATATCCACTAGCTTTACCGTCAGTACTTGAAAAGATTCATAATGTCTTTCACATTTCTATGCTACGTCGATACAGATCTGATCCGTCACATGTGATTTCTCTAGTAGATGTTGAGATACAGACTGATTTGACGTATAGTGAAGAACCGATTAGGATTTTAGCTCGTGAAATCAAAGAATTGAGAAATAAACACATAGCCCTAGTGAAGGTTCTTTGGCATAAACACGGGATCAAGGAAGCTACGTGGGAACCCGAGGAAGCTATGAGAAAATAGTACCCTAACCTTTTTACTATGATTTTCGGGGACAAAAATCCCTAAGGGGGGAGAGTTGTAACAACTCTTTTTTAGTCAAACAGAACAGTAGTTTTAGGACCACAAATTTGAGGTCAAAATATTTATTTTATTATTATTTTAATGTTTACAGCATGATTGAGTGTATGTGTGAAATTTTTGTTAAGAAATTTTATTGTTTGAATGGTCAATTTGATAAAAAGGACTAAATCACATAAAGTGTAAAAGTGGAGTTCCATTAGCTAAAGGTATTCAATAGCTATGAAATCTTAATTTAGAGTTCCTTATGTTGAAATTAGACCATAAATACCTTGAGTGAACATATATGGACAAATATTAAGTGTTTTAGTTGGTTTAATGTTAAGGTTAATATAGTAATTGTATAATAACTTAAGTAATAATAATAACATAAAACCATCATCTTCATTAATTCATTTCCACTGAAAATTAGGGCTAGAGGAAGCCATGGTTATTCTTCTCATCCGGTTATGCTAATTTTGCTCATTAAGGTACAGTTTTTCTATGTTTTTATGATCGTTGCTTCTTATTCTAGCTAGCCTGTACCTTAGATTTCAAAACTGTTAAAGATTTATCATGTTGCCATTGTTGAATGCTCGAGTAATTTGATGAATTATGATGGATTTGGAAGATTCAATGTTAGATTAATAGCTTTTGTAAAGTGATTTTTGACAAAAAATGTCAAAAAGGGATTAAATTGAGAAAATGTGAAATGTGGTTGTTAAAAGTGTGAATAAATGAGAAATATGGGCTAATATGAGTACTAGAGAAATTCAGCTAGCATGGGTTGTGATTAAATTGCATGAATTTTTGATTTTATGAAATAAGGACTAAATTGTAAAAGATGTGAAATATTAGGGGCAAATATGTAAAAATGCCTTAAAGTGAAATTTGAACTAAATTGAATAGACCGAATGCTGAATGTGCTAAATTTGATAATATATAGATCAAGATAAGTTGAGATCGGGTTTAGATCATGGAAAAGGAAAAGCGGACAGATAGTCGATAATTTCCATCCGAGTAACTCAAGGTAAGTTCGTATAATTAGAATTGAATCTTTAAATACTTGTAAATTATTTGAAATGAAAGTATAATTGAGTAAATGGTATTACTGAATTCGAATGCCTAATTGATGAGAACTATTGAATACCGAGTCCCGTTTGAACCGTAGAAAGTCGTAGGATATGAGTGACATGTTACTAGGGTTACCGTTTTGGTCGAGATCCTTCATATGTTGCGGATTCACCACAGCTCGTATGAGCTTATTGATATATCAGCTCGTAAGAGCTTACTATTTTCAACTCGTCAGAGCTTACCGTTTCACCTCAATAGAGCTTACTGTCCATCGGCTCAGGAGGAGCTTAGTGTTCATAGCTCGAAAGAGTGAAAATTGCAACACCCCAAACCCGGCCCAAACACTATAACCGGATCGGTATGTCACTAAGAAAAATTCTATCAAAACATGTCATATTTTCATAAAAGCCCAAATATGTTTTAAATAGAAGATGCTTTAGTAAAGTAAAATCCAAACTTAAATACATGCCTTAGTTTAATTAAAATAAAAACTTAAATGACTTAAAGTAATAGAAGCCCATAATAAAACATAATAGCCCATGGCCTTATTACAACGAGATTGGAAGTCCATTAATTAAAAATATAAAATAAAACTTGAGTCTCTTTTTGCCAAATCTACATATTCTTCTGCATGGCCACCTTGCGATCCTCTCCAACCCAGTTCGAATCACTAGGTATCACCTGAAATGTTAATTAAAAGGGTGAGTCGTGAGACTCAGTGTGCAACCCTCATGCACCACTGGAGTTTGGGCCTTAAGCCCATTAAACAAAATAAACAGTGTAATAATCATAATAAAAATTAATAACAAATAATATGCAAGGCCTAACCCGTTTGCCTAGGTTTCCATCCGCTACACACCCCCGTACCAACCGTACACACCATTGGGGATTTCTAAAATCGACCCACACCGCTACACACCATGATAGCAGTCATGCTCCTCATCCACATATGATGGCCGAAGCCTTATATAACATATAATGGCTGAAGCTCAGATAATAACTTATTCTGGCATTAGCCGCTACACATATAACGTATAACTTCTTTCATCAACCCAACCCATGCAATCACATACAAGCATTTTACTTATAACATTTAAACAGATTATTTACTAACCTGGGGATCCGCTTTTACCCTTATTGGGCTTTCATCAATAAACCGAGATTTCGGCATTTATCAATACATATAAAACATATGAACATACAATAATAGGCAGATCTAGATGGTGGGGGGTATTACACACCTGGTTACCGCGAAAATCTACTATCCTTAGCGTAGAGCCTTATTTATCGAATCCCAAAAATCCCTAGGAAATGTCACCTTCCTACCTTCGGCTTTTCCACCAAATCGGCACAGGAGACTTTTAATGAGACAGATTCGGCTACTAAAAGCAGAGATGGAAAATCAACAAGCCTCAAATAAGTGTTTCGAGTTAGATCTGAATGAAAAAAAAGAGTGAAATCGCATAGAATAAAATCCCGAAACTCACCAGATTACTAAAGAGTATGTGGCTTATGGTGCACCTTCGGGAAACAGAAACCTCCCTTGTAGATTCGGCTATGGAGAAGAGAATATGAACAAAAGGAATTCAGCTTTTAGAAAAAGAAAAAGAAAAACTGTAGGGAAGGCTTGGAAATTTCGGCAGAGAATGAGAGAAGAATAGGGTTTCAAAATACCAAAATTGAAGAATACAACTCCCTATTTATAGAGAAATTTCGGCATATCATCCACACACAGAGTTGGAATTTCGGCCAACTCTTCCCTTCTCCTGAGAGCCTTTATCTTACCTGATAACCCAATCCTTATCTCCTCAAAAAAATAGCCCTCATTTTTCTCTTCATTATCTTCCTATTTATCAAGAAAATAAAAGAATTTTAATCCCTATTTTGTAGCTAGTGTGCCGTCCACTCCTAGGGCTTGTAAGTGCTGAATTTTTGTCTTAAAATTTTGGGCTCTAAGTGGCCATACTAGGCCCCAATCCTTCTCCCTTATGACGCCACCTTATGCCCACTTAAAGCTCCTCAATTCTTTGGGCCACAAGCCCAGCTTGTCACTTAATTAACTATCCACTTAAATTATAAGCTAACACCATGTATTAGCCACCTAACCCATATTTTTAAAGCCCAATATATCACTTTAAAATACCCAAAGCACTAATTTAAACCCTAATCCAAATATTTAATTAAAAAGTCAGCCCAATCCTTAAAATCTCAATTTAACATATTAAACTATCACATTAATACGCAGGCCCATGTTTAGGATGTTACAGTTCTACCCCCTTAAAATAAATTTCAGCCTCGAAATTTACCTGATCAGAAAAGATGAGGACATTGCTGTCGCATAACCTCCTCCGGTTCCCACGTCGCCTCTTCTGCGCCGTGGTTTCTCCACAAAACTTTGACCAAAGGAATGGACTTCCTTCTCAACACTTTTACGTCTCGATCCAAAATTCGTACGGGTTCCTCCTCAAAGGATAAATCTGGCCTTACTTCAATTTCTTCCACTGGCACTATGTGCGATGGATCAGATCGATAACTTCTCAGCATCGAGACATGGAACACATCATGTATCTGCTCTAACTCTGAAGGCAACTCCAAACGATAAGCCACTGGGCCCACACGTTCTAACACCCTATAAGGCCTAATAAATCGGGGACTTAGCTTACCCTTTCGTCCAAACCTCATTACTTTCTTCCACGAAGATACCTTTAAGAAGACTTGGTCTCCTACTACGAATTCCACCTCCTTTCGCTTTAGATCCGCATAAGATTTCTGCCGATCAGACTCTTCCTTCAATCGAGTCCGTATTAACTTAACTTTTTCCTCCGTTTCTGAAACTAGTTTAGGACCCAATACCTGACGTTCACCCAACTCCATCCAACAAGTTGGAGTGCGACATCTCCTTCCATATAAGGCTTCATACGGTGCCATTTGAATACTAGCTTGATAGCTATTATTGCACGCGAATTCTGCCAAGGGTAGATACTCCTCCCAACTACCCCTAAAATTGATGATGCAACCCCTTAGTGTATCCTCCAAGATCTGAATTACCCTCTCAGACTGACCATCAGACTGTAGGTGAAAAGCGGTACTGAAGTCTAACCTTGTTCCCATTGCTTGATGAAGAGCCTTCCAAAATCGTGAAATGAACCTAGGGTCCCTATCCGATATGATCGACACCGGTACATCATGTAATCTTACAACCTCAGCCACGTACAACTTAGCCAACTTTTGCAAAGAGTAGTCGACCCGAACCGGTATGAAGTGAGCAGACTTCGTCAGCCGATCCACAATTACCCAAATTGCATCTTTCTTGGTGGGTGTAAGGGGTAACCCACTAACAAAATCCATTGTGATTCTCTCCCATTTCCGTTATTTTAATCTTTATCATTGCAACAATCTCGAAGGCGCGGTGGTGTTCCGCCTTCACCTGCTGACACGTTAAACATTTACCTACGAATTTTGTCACTTCTCGCTTCAGACCTGGCCACCAGAATTTCTCTCGCAAATCCCGATACATCTTAACTCCTCCAGGATGCATGGCATAGGGGCTACTATACGATTCCCGAAGAATCATCTGCCTTAGCTCCTCATCTTTTGGCATACAAACCTTCCCATGGAAACACAAAACTCCATCATTGTTCAGGCTATAGTCCTCTACTTTACCCTCCTGCACTTGTCGGATTCGAGTGCTTAAGACATCATCCAAAAGTTGCTTCTCCTTGATTAGACTTGTCCACATAGGTCTTACTTGTAGTTCAGCTACCAAGCTACCATCCTCATACAAACTAAGATGAGCGAACATCGCCTTTAGGTCTGCTATCACCTTCCTACTCAACGCATCTGCCACCACATTTGCCTTGTTGGGATGGTATTCAATCGAGCAATCATAGTCCTTCAAGAGCTCGATCCACCTACGTTGTCGTAAATTTAACTCCTTCTGAATAAGGAGATACTTCAAACTTTTATGGTCGGTGTAAATTACCGACTTTTCCCCGTACAGGTAGTGCCTCCAAATCTTCAGAGCAAACACTACCGCCGCCAATTCCAAGTCATGCGTAAGGTAATTCAACTCATGCGGCCTCAACTGGCGAGATGCGTACGCCATAACTTTTCCATTCTGCATCAACATACACCCTAAACCTGTGTGTGATGCATCACAGTAGACGATAAATTATTTTCCTGTCTCTGGCTGAATTAACACCGGCACTTCTATCAAAATTCTTTTCAGCTTCTCAAAGCTCTCCTGTTGTTTGTCGGTCCACACAAAAGATACTCCCTTCCTGAACAACTTAGTTAAAGGTGCTGCTATGGAAGAGAACCCCTCAACGAACCTTCGATAATATCCTGCTAATCCTAAGAAACTTCAAATTTCTGCCACAGACTTCGGCGATTTCTAGTTTAACACAGCTTTGATTTTCCGAGGGTCTACCCTAATCCCCTCTGCGAAAACTACATACCCTAGAAAAGTCAATTCCTTCAGCCAGAACTCACACTTACTGAACTTTGCGTACAGCTGCTTTTCCTTCAGAATTTGCAACACCACTCGGAGTTGTGTATCATGCTCCTCCTCAGACTTGGAATAGACCAATATATCATCGATAAACACTACGACGAACCGATCAAGGTATGGCTGAAACACCCGATTCATCATATCCATAAATGCTGCTGGTGCGTTTGTCAAACCGAACGATATTACCAAAAACTCATAATGACCGTAGCGTGTCTGAAACGCTGTCTTATGAATATCTCCTTCTTTAAGCCTTAACTGATGATATCCCGACCTTAAATCAATCTTAGAAAAGACCGAAGCTACTTTGAGCTGGTCAAACAAATCACCGATTCTTGGTAATGGGTACTTATTTTTAATCGTCAACTTATTTAGTTGACGATAATCCACGCACATACGCATGGATCCGTCCTTCTTCTTCACGAATAGGACTTGCGCTCCCTATGAAGACACACTCGGTCGAATAAACCCACGATCCAACAATTCCTGAATCTGAGCTTTGAGCTCTACCAGTTCTTTCGGCGCCATTTGATAAGGGGTAAAAGATACCGGAGCTGTACCTGGGAGTAGTTCTATTTCAAACTCCACCTCGCGATCTGGGGGTAATCCTGGCAACTCTTTCGAAAAGACGTCTGCGAAATCCTTGACTGTTCGAACCTCATTGACAGTCACATCTTTAGCATCCAAAGCACTAATAAAAGCTAAAAAGGCGTTACCTCCCTTCCGAATCATCTTAACAGCTTTCAATACCAACACTACGTTGGACAAATAGTTCCTTCTTTCTCCTAACACAACCATCTCCTCGCCTTCTGGGGTACTTAACACCATGCGCTTAGTCCCACAATCCAATTTAGCACGATGCTTTGACAACCAATCCATTCTTTGGATAAGATTGAACTCTCCGAATGGCAATTCCATTAAGTCTGCCGGAAACACTACCCCTTGAGTCTCTAAAGATACATCCCTAAACAGCTTGTTCACTACCCTAGATTGTCCTAAGGGACTAACCACAGTCATCTTCCTAGTAATTGTTTCAGGATCTATACTTAAGGTCTCAGATATCGAACATGCAATATAGGAGTGGGTTGACCCAATATCAATCAAAGCAAGAAAAGGGTCATCGGTTATAAGAAAGCGTGCGGTTATGACATCCGGTGCGTCACCATCCTCCCAATGACGACGAACCGCATAAACTAGACCTGCTTTGCCTAGCCTCTACATTACACGCACCTCTGCGGTGTGCTCCACGACCTCGACCAGCCCCATTTCCTCCTCTTCCCGCACCACGACCCCCTTGGTCCGGCCGATCACCTCTCTCACTTGATCGGTACCTCGGCCCGGCCGCCCCCGATCCATCTGGGGGCGATCCTTAATCGATGTTCTGTGGATCCACACTTAAAGCACCCACTGCTTCACTCTGCATTCCCCATGATGCGTCTTTCCACATGTAGAACATACACATTTTCGACTGCGTCGAACACGAATCGCCCATCGAGTCCTAGGCCTCTTCTGAAAATTCCCGGATGCTCTTGATGGGCCAAAATTCCTCTTACTCTTACCCCGATCCTTATCCCTTTCTTGTTTCTCCACCCGTTTCACTTCCTCAGCTATTTTAACCTTATCTACCAAAACAGCAAAGATTCTCTCTTGCTGCGGCGCTATCAGAACCCTTAACTCACTCCACAGCCCATCCTTAAATCGAACACAACGTTCATACTCCGTCGCTACCATTCCTCGAGCATAACGGCTCAAGCGCAGAAACTCCGCCTCATATTCAGCCACAGACTTACTTCCTTGTACCAAGTTCAAGAATGCCTTTCTTTGGGCATCTATATAGCTGGCCCCGACATACTTCCCCTGAAATGACTCCTTAAAGAAGTCCCAGTCAATCCCGTCTGCGGTAGCACCTTCTTTCACCGTGAGCCACCACTGGTAGGCCTCATCTCGGAGGAGAGACATGACCCCTTTCAACTTTTCCTCTACCGTGAAGTCTAAGTCATCCATTATGCGCTCAATCGCTTCTATCCAGTACTCCACTGTGTTAGGAGCTACCTTAGAAACTCCCCTAAACACTTCCGCTCCATTGGCCCTAAGCCGTTCTGGCACAGATTTCTGGGCTCCTGTGTCCATGCCTACCCCAGCAACCCTCTCTAAAACCCTCAACATCGCCTGAGATACAGCATCATCTCCGGATGCCTCATCCCGAAATTCTCCTTCTACACCCGGTAGTTCCGGCATCTCGTTTCCCGACCCGTGGCTAGACCCTACTGGCTCTGATGCGGTCATTCTACCCCTACCGCGTCCACGCGGCGGACGTCCTCGACCCCTTGAACTCATTCATCCGATTGGCGTTTATCTGATTAAGAGTTTTATGGATTATTAGTTCTTTCCACTGATTTATCGCGAACAATCTTATGAGTAGTAGTTTTTAAGAAGTAGTTCTTTCGAATCCATACACACCATACAGTCTCAAGTTCATACATTCAATCATCAACATTCATGAACTCACGTTCATTACAGAAAAGTGTTGTTGTTGTCATTGTTGTTGTTTTCCACTACCCAGAGGTATTTTCGTAATTTTATCCTATAAGGGTATTTTCGTAATTTTTCAAAATAGGGTCCTTGGTGATTTTGTGAAGTAAGGGTATTTTGATAATTTTGCAGTCCCGGGGGTATTTCAAAAATTTTGAAAATTTGGGGGTATTTCAATAATTTTAGAAATTTGGGGGTATTTTAATAATTTTGGAAATCCGAGGGTATTTCGATAATTTTGAAAATCTGAGGGTATTTCATTAATTTTACAAATCAGGGTCATTTTGGTCATTTCGCAAAACAAGGGTAATTTGGTAATTTTACAAATCAGGGTCATTTTGGTCATTTCATAAAACAAGGGTAATTTGGTAACTTTTCAAACTTTGATGTTTTTTTTTTCAAACAAGGGTTCTTTTAGTAAAATCTAGTTTCATGGTCCGGGTTATTCTTGTAAACGTGAGATTTTCGAGCAAATTTTCGAAACATGGTTGACTGGAAATTTTTCATAAATCAAAGGTATTTTAAAAATTTTACAAAACTTGGGGATTTTTTTTTTTAAAAAAAGGCTGGTCCCTTTCAGGTTCTACTGATGAGGTTTAGCCCATCAACAAATCCTCGTAACTAGAGTGAATAATCACTACGCACCAGGTAGGATTCTAGTGAAGAGGAGGTGAGTCGCTAGGACTGCTTAAATACCAAGCTCTCCCTGAATCCACTTCTAGACATGCGTCCGCCTATTGCCACACCCTAACTTGACTAAGGTGAACAGTCACTACGCACCAGGTAGGATTCCAGTGAAGAGGAGGTGAGTCACTAGGACTGCTTAAATACCAGGCTCTTTCGGATCCTTCCTAGACATGCGTATGACGGTTACCACACCCTAGCCTTGCGGCTCGTTAACGGGTTTGTTCAGTGAACTTAAGTTTTATGAATTCTTAAGAAGTAGTTTGTACTAAGCCTAAAGCCCGTCAAGTTCTAATTCTAGCTTAGTCTACGTCCTACTAGGCCCACTAAGCCCACATATATAAAGATCACACAATGGTTCGGAGTACTTACCTGGCGGACTTGGGCCGGAGACGCAGGTGCCATACCGAGCTAACAAACCTGTTATCATTTAAAAAAAACATGCATGTTTCAAAAACCCGATTGTAGAAAACGTTTTGAGCCCAAAACCCCCAGAGCCGAGTTTTGAACCGGGCTCTGATACCAATTTGTAACACCCCAAACCCGGCCCAAACACTACAATCGGATCTGGTATGTCACTAAGAAAAATTCTATCAAAACATGTCATATTTTCATAAAAGCCCAAATATGTTTTAAATAGAAGATGCTTTAGTAAAGTAAAATCCAAACTTAAATACATGCCTTAGTTTAATTAAAATAAAAACTTAAATGACTTAAAGTAATAGAAGCCCATAATAAAACATAATAGCCCATGGCCTTATTACAACGAGATTGGAAGTCCATTAATTAAAAATATAAAATAAAACTTGAGTCTCTTTTTGCCAAATCTACATATTCTTCTGCATGGCCACCTTGCGTTCCTCTCCAACCCAGTCCGAATCACTAGGTATCACTTGAAGTGTTAATTAAAAGAGTGAGTCGCGAGACTCAGTGTGCAACCCTCATGCACCACTGGAGTTTGGGCCTTAAGCCCATTAAACAAAATAAACAGTGTAATAATCATAATAAAAATTAATAACAAATAATATGCAAGGCCCAATCCGTTTGCCTAGGTTTCCATCCGCTACACCCCCCCGTACCAACCGTACACACCATTGGGGATTTCTACAATCGACCCACACCGCTACACACCATGATGGCAGTCATGCTGCTCATCCACATATGATGGCCGAAGCCCTTATAACATATAATGGCCGAAGCCCGTATAACAGTTCACGGCATTAGCCGCTACACATATAACGTATAACTCCTTTCATCAACCCAACCTATGCAATCACATACAAGCATTTTACTTATAACATTTAAACAGATTATTTACTAACCTGGGGATCCGCTTTTACTCTCCTTGGGCTTTCATCAATAAACCGAGATTTCGGCATTTATCAATACATATAAAACATATGAACATACAATAATAGGCATATCTAGATGGTGGGGAGGTATTACACACCTGGTTACCGCGAAAATCTACTATCCTTAGCGTAGAGCCTTATTTATCGAATCCCGAAAATCCCTAGGAAACGTCACCTTCCTACCTTCGGCTTTTCCACCAAATCGGCACAGGAGACTTTTAATGAGACAGATTCGGCTACTAAAAGCAGAGAGGGAAAATCGACAGGCCTTAAATAAGTGTTTCGGGTTAGATCTGAATGAAAAGAAAGAGTGCAATCACATAGAATAAAATCCCGAAACTCACCAGATTACTAAGGAGTATGTGGCTTATGGTGCACCTTTAGGAAACAGAAACCTCCCTTGTAGATTCGGCTATGGAGAAGAAAATATGAACAAAAGGAATTCGGCTTTTAGAAAAAGAAAAAGAAAAACTGTAGGGAAGGTTTGGAAATTTCGGAAGAGAATGAGAGAAGAATAGGGTTTCAAAATACCAAAATTGAAGAATACTACTCCCTATTTATAGAGAAATTTCGGCATATCATCCATACATAGAGTTGGAATTTCGGCCAACTCTTCCCTTCTCCTGATAGCCTTTATCTTACCTGATAACCCAGTCCTTATCTCCTCAAAAAAATAGCCATCATCTTTCTCTTCATTATCTTCCTATTTATCAAGAAAATAAAAGAATTTTAATCCCTATTTTGTAGCTAGTGTGCCGTCCACTCCTAGGGCTTGTAGGTGCCTAATTTTTGTCTTAAAATTTTGGGCTCTACGTGGCCATACTAGGCCCCAACTCCTTCTCCCTTATGACGCCACCTTATGCCCACTTAAAGCTCCTCAATTCTTTGGGCCACAAGCCTAGCTTGTCACTTAATTAACTATCTACTTAAATTATAAGCTAACACCATGTATTAGCCACCTAACCCATATTTTTAAAGCCCAATATATCACTTTAAAATACCCAAATCACTAATTTAAACCCTAATTCATATATTTAATTAAAAAGTCAGCCCGATCCTTAAAATCTCAATTTAACATATTAAACTATCACATTAATGCGCAGGCCCATGTTTAGGATGTTACAAAAATGATAATGAATTGAGGGATTACTGATTTATATACGTAAAGTATATCACCCGAGTATCCCTCGATATTTTAACAGGTTCAGTGGGCATAAATTCTATTATTTGTTATGTGATAAAGCTATGTGTTTATACGGATGAATTACTGTTTATATGGATGAAGTACTATTTATGCAGTTGAGTTACTGTTATTGAATGAATTATTGTTTATATTATTGAGAGTGAATTGTTACAAACGATGTACGTGTAACAGCCGAGTTTTAGCTAAATCAGAATAGGGGTTTCAGAAACACAAATCCAATGTCAAAAAATTGTTTTAATATTATTTTTGGTGTTTGCAATATGTTATTTGATATGTGTGAAAATTTCATGAGCTAATTTTATCGTTTAATAGCTCAATTTGAGAAAAAATGACTAAATTGCGTAAAATGCAAAAGTTGCATTCTACTTGTTAAAGGTGTCTAATTGCTATGATTATTAAATGAAAGGTCCTTATGAAGTTATTAGACCATTATTAGTGGAATTTGACATAGATGGCCTTATATTAGATGATTTAAAGGTTTTATTATTAAGGGTTAATATGGTAATTTGGTTATTATGCATAATAAATAAAACAAACACCATTTTCATCTTTACTTTCTTCATCTATAACCGAAAATAAAAAGAAAAGAAGCCAAAGGTGTTGTTTAGGGTTCGGCCTTTATTGTTCTTGATTAAGGTATGTTCTTTGCTCGATTTTTGATGCTTTCTATGTTTTTGTAATCGTTGCTTCGTATTCTAGCTAGCCCGTGCCTTAATTTTCGAATTTGTTCATGATTTATGAAGTGCCATTGATGAATATTTGAGCTTTTGAATGTTTGATAATGGAAAGACTATTTGTTGATAGGTTTAAATTTTTTGTAAAGTGATTTTTGACAAAAATGTAACAGCCTGGTTTTAGCTAAATCGGAACAGTGATTTTGGAACCACAAATTCGATGTCAAAAAATTATTTTAATATTTTTTATGTGTTTACAGCATGGCAGCATGCATGTGAGAAAATTTCTTGAGCTAATTTTATCTTTTGGATGGTTAATTCGAGAAAAAAAGGACCAAATCGCATAGAATGCAAAAGTTGCATGCTATTAGTTAAAGGTGTCAATTGGCCTTGGCTTTTAAATATGATGGCCTTAAATGGTAATTAGACCACTTTAAATGATAATGGACTATTATGGACAACCATTATATGTTTTTAATATGTATTCATTAAGGTTATAATGGTAATTAGCATAATTATAATGTGTTCAATAAAAACAAAATGAATTTAGTCCATCTTTTTCTCTTTTTGGCTAAATGTTGATGATGAAGAAAGCCATAGATTGAGTTTTAGGGTTCGGCATCTTCATAGCTCAATTGGTAAGTGTTTTGAGCATGATTTTTAATAATTTCTACGTTTTTGAGATCGTTGCTTTGAAATCTAGCTAGCCCATACCTTAGAATTTGAAATTGTTAAAGATTTTGAGAGTTTCCATTGTTGAATACATGAGTAATTTGATGATTGATGATAGAATATGAAAGCTTGATGATAGATTTTCATGTTTTATAAAGTGATTTTTGATGAAAATGCATAAGAGGGATTAAATTGAGAAATATGCAAATTGTGTGGTTGAAATGTGAAATAAATGAAAGTTTTGGGCTGCTAGGGGCTGATGTATAAATTGGCTAAGCATGGGTTAAGTTGAATTTTGTGAATTTTGTGTATTTGTAAAATAGGGACTAAATTGAATAAATGTGAAAGTTTAGGGGCTAATGTGTAAAAATTCCCAAACGTGTATTTTTTGACTAAATTGAATGAGTAGGTGATTCAATGGGTTATTTTTGAATACATATAGATCAAGAAAGAAGGAATTCGAATTTAGATCGGGGGAAAAACAAAGTTATTGAGTAATCGATCCGATTCGCTAATTTTGAGTACGAGGTAAGTTCGTATGTGGTAATATCATTACAAATGTATGTTAAATGCTTTAAAATTGCATAAATTGTGATTATAAGATTTTGGATAATGTTTAAATTGTGAAAATGACTTTTCGGATGTGTTCGACGATGAAATCGACAAGTGAAACTTCCCGGTTGAACCTTAGGAATAGTTTAGGATGCTAGTGACATGTCATTAGGTTATTGTGTTGGCTTTGGGCCATAATATCAGCACTTCGAGTGCTAGTGATACATTGATTTGGCTACAGGCCATGGCATAGGTATTTTGGAGAGGAGTTACCTTGATTTGGCTACGGGCCATGGTATAGGTACTCCGGGATAAGTTACTTTGATTTGGCTAAGGGCCATGGTATAGGTACTTATCGATTGAGATCTTTGAATATCCCACTTCTATTTCGAATGGTTCAACGAGTAAACAAATGATGTGATTTTGAAAGAGGTTAGTACGAAACGATACAAGTATTGTAACACCCCGAACCCGGCCCATGCGTTTCGATCGGATCTGGCATGTTATCGAACACATAACACTTTATCGCATTTTGAAAACACAAGTTAAGTTAATTAAATTTGAATAAAGGAGAGACTTTTTGAAAATAAACCTCTTTGTATTTTTATTATTAAATATAAATAAACCTTATCATAAAATTCATAAGTTGCTTAACATTGATAACTGCTGAGTTGAATGAAAACTAGGGGCCTTATTACATAAATATTCTCGAAATAACAATGAAATAAATTAAACTTTAAGAAATCCCAAAAGAAAATAACTTGTAGAAATAGAACTTGATGGCCCCTCAAGTCCATCTCGGCTCCCATATCCACGATCTACCGCTTCATCCAAGAGTAGAGAAAGGAAAGCGTGAGTCACAAAGACTCGGTGTATAAATCACAAAACACACATCGACCTGAGCCCACAAACACATTATGGCCCTGGCCCATACAGGAAGGCATCATTCATAATCACAAAATTAACAATAAGGAATGAATAACCCAACCCATCCTAGGTTTCCATCCTCTACACACCAACCCGTACCAACCATCACACCTTGGGGATTTCTACAATCAACCCTCCATTCACTACACACCAAAACGACAAAATGCCTATTCCTATCAAGTAGGAACCATTAAACGTGGCATAGCCACCGATCACTATGTGACCTTACATTTATATTATGTGGGATTTCTACCACCGATCACCGAGTGACCTATCATGCACTTCCCCTTCAATTATCGTCATTCCTACCCCATGCATACATACATAAGAAAACATCATGCAGACTTAAATATTTCTCGATACACATAGGGAGTTCCATGTTTACGTACCTGGCATCCTTGCCTAACCCTTTTAGGGTTCCATTCGACTATCTATACAAAATTTATTCCTTTTTTAGCCCATAACATACATAAATAGATATACATACAGTTTTATTAGTAGTGTGTTAGAGATCTACACACCTGATTAATGTCGATACCCTCACTAAACTGATCTACAACTTTGCTTCAAAAAGCCGGAAGGATGTGAAACTAGGGCCTCTCCTATATTCGGCCATGGTTAGTGTTCTACCCAATTTTATATATTTGAATAAACAACTCTTCTTACCTTAAAATCCCGAAATTGGAGACTTTCTATTTTCGGCTTTTAGATCTAGTTGACCAAGCTTCCTTCAAATCCCGAATTACCGCCCAATCATAGAACCATTAAACTATTAGCTTTTCGGCTTTTTCCTTTCTAAAATAGATTATGAGAACTAATCAAAAATCGACTCTTACCTTAGCTTAGGAGATTCGGCTAGCGCTAGGGAGAGGATTCGACAATGCCAATGGAAGATTTAAATGCCGGAAGTATAAAACAATTCCTCAAATATGATGAATAAAAGAAAAAGCGATGGATGCTTGGGCTTTTTAGAGAAATCGGCACAAGGGAAAAGAAAGTGGGGAGAAGTTTCGGATTTTGAAGTAATTCAAGAAAGAAATTTGGAGAAAGAAATTGGAGAGGGAGAGGCTAAAGAATTCGGCACAAAAAATAGAGAAAACTAGGGTTTTTAAATGTCAGAATCAAGGAGCTAGCCCCCCTATTTATAGATTTTTGACACCTATTACTAAATACTGAAAACGCCCTTAAAATTTAACCTAAAGGAGAGGAGAATTTTGGCACCCTCTTTGCCATGCAGTAGCCGAATTTTACACTCCTCTAGGTGATAGATTTTCGGCCAACACTTCCCTTGGAGATAAGCTCCTAACTTTTCTCCTTTTTATCTATGATATTATCACTTAAAAATCCATATAATTTTCCTATTTTGTAGCCTTGTAGCCGTCCACCCCTACTAACCCTAATGTCAAGTTTAACTCACTTAAATTAAAAGATCTGGGCCTCATTAAACTTAAATTTTGGGCCTTTAAATCCCTTGTGTGTGGCGTCACTTCTAATTCCCTTATAAGGCCACTTAATGTTGGGCCACAAGCCCATGTTTGGCATTTTAAACATAATTACCACCTTTTTAATTATTAATGATGCCATCTTAAAATAATTTAATCTGGGCCCTTGCCTAATTCTAAGCCCAAATTTAGACCCCTTTCACCTAAGTTAACATATTAAACATATTCCTATACTAAACACATAGACCCATTAATTCAGGATGTTACAGGTATGTACGGAACCTATTCGAGTATTAAATAGAGAAAGTTTGTTGAGTTTATATTTGGTCATGCATTGAGACATGAGAAAGGTTTGTAGTAATGTGTTTATGATTTTGCTATATGTAATTGGTTGAATTACATTTATTTGATGTATTGAGTTACTCACTTACGAGCTTACTAAGTTTTGAAGTTTACTTTGTGTTATTTTTCTATGTTTTATAGTGGATTAAGGCTAGCTTGGATTCGGGAGTCATCGGGAACATCATCATCGCACTATCGGACATCTATTTGGTACTTTTGAGTTGTGTATATATGGTATATGGCATGTATAGGCTATTTTTGGTATTTTGGTTGTGAATATAGCCATGAGAGTTGGCTTGTAAATGATGTTAATATGGTTGTGTGTTTAGCTATTAGAAAGGGCTTGTAAATGCATATGTTTTGGTTGTGTATATATATAGCCATGGGTGATGGCTTATTTTGGCATGTTTAGAATGAAAATGGTGATGGTTATATAGTTGTAAATGGTTAAATTGATTTATGGAGTTTAATGCTTGAGAAAATGCTTTGGTTAAGTATGATTTTAGAAGTTGAGTTGATAAGTATTTGAATAGGTATTTAGCATTAAATTGAGTATTGAAGTTGGTTGAAATGGATATGGTATGAATTGTGTTTTTGGTTGATAATTTTGGCTGCTTATTGGTTGAAGCAATGGTACCATTTTGATTGTTTAGGTGAACATGAGTAAGGGTGGCAAATTGGCCTTGCAAATGGCCTAGTTTTGTCCACACGGGCAGAGACACGGGCGTGTGTCTCAGTCGTGTGCAACACACGGTCGTGTGTCCCCTAGTTTTGAATGAATTGAAGTCAATATGCTTCACACAGCCTCACACACGGGCATGTGACTTGGCCGTGTTGCATAAGTCAGTATACCTTATAGGTTTGGCATGGCTTAGTACACGGGCTAGCACACGGGCGTGTGTAGCCACTTCAAAAGGCACACGGGCTAGACACATGGGTGTGTGGTCGACCGTGTGACCAAAGTCAGTATGTATGCCCTGTTTCCAAAAATTTCATATGTTATCGGTTTAGTCCCGAACCATTTCTAAAGTATGCTTGAGGCCTCGTAGGCTCTTATAAGGGAAAATGTGATTGTGTTGAATGGTATTTGAGTATGAATGCATAAATGTATGAGTATTGGATGTTAAATGATGTGTATTGATTGATAATACCTCGTAACCCTATTCTGACGGTGAATACGGGTGAGGGGTGTTACAAAAAATGTCAAAAAGGGATTAATTTGTAAAACGTGAAAATTTTATGGTTGAAATGTGAAATAAATGAAATTTTTAGGCTGCTAGGGACCTATATGAAATTCGACCAAGCATGGGTTTTGTTGAATTATGTGAATTTTTTGTATTTATGAAATAGGGACTAAATTGAATAAATGTGAAAGTTTAGGGGCTAATTTGTAAAAATGCCCAAATATGTGTTTAAGAATTAATTTGAATGAGTGGTTGATTAAATGAGTTAATTTTGAATACATATAGATCAAGAAAGAAAGAATTCGGATTTAGATCGGGGGAAAAGCAAGGTTATTGAGCAATCGATCTGATTCGTCAATTCCGAATACGAGGTAAGTTCGTATGTGATAATTTCATTACAAATGTATGTTATATGCTTTGATATAGCATAAATTGTGATTATGAGGTTACGGATAATGTTTGAATTGTGAATATGACCCGTTGAACCTTAGGAATAGTTTAGGATGCTAGTGACATGTCATTAGGTTATTATGTTGGCTACAGGCCATGATATCGGCACTTCAGGTGTGAGTGATACCTTGATTTGGCTACGGGCCATGGTATAGGTACTCTAGGATAAGTTACCTTGATTTGGCTATGGGCCATGGTATAGGTACTTATCTATTGAGATATTTGAATATCCGACTTCTATTCCAAATGGTTCAACGGGTAGACGAATGGGGTGATTGAGAAAGAGGCTAGTACGAGACGATACAGGTACGTACGAAACCTATTCTAATATTAAATAAAGAAAGTTCAATGAGATAGTATTTGATCATGTTTTAAGACATGAGAAAGGTTTGTAGATGATGATTATATGATTTTCTCATGTATATTTGGTTGGAAATATATTTATTTGATGAACTGAGTTATTCACTTATGAGCTTACTAAGCTGTGAAGCTTACTTGTATTATTTTCCTATGTTTTATAGAGAATCAAGGCTAGCTCGGATCCGAGAGTCGTCGAGAACATCATCGTACTATTGGACATATAAGTTGGTACTTTTGGATTGTACATATGCTTTATGGCATGTATAGGCTAGATGTGGTACTTTGGTTGTGAATATAGCCATAGGATTTGGCTTGTAAATGCATATGTTTTGTTTTGTATTTATAGCCATGAGTGATGGCTTATTTTAGTATGTTTTGGTATGAACGTGGTTATGGTTTCATAATTGCTCAAATGGTTATATTTTGAGTTTGGTTAATAATCTATATGGTGTTATTGAAGTTGATAATTTGAGAAGTTATGTGCATATGAATTATTGCTTAATAATAAGTGTTGAATGTGTAATTGTCATTGATTTGGATATTGAGTTTGATTGGAATGGATATGGTATGATTTTTGCACTTGGTTGATGGTTTTGGCATGCCTATTGCATGTTGAAATGGTACCATTTTGGTTGTTTAGGTGAGCATGAGAAAAGGGTGGCAAATTGGTCTTGCAAATGGCCTATTTTTGTACACACGGGCAAAGATACGGACGTGTGTCTCAGCCGTGTGTGATACACGGTCATGTTTCACAGCTACGTGTCCCCTAGTGTTGAAATTGAATTGAGGTCAGTATGCTCCACACGGCCTCACATACAGGCGTGTGATTGGCCGTGTAGCACAAGTCAGTATACCCCCCTAAATGGCACACGACCTAGCACACGGGCGTGTAAATTGGTCGTGTTGCATAAGTCAATATACCCTACAGGATTGGCACGGCCTAGCACACGGCTTGGCACACGGGCGTGTGTGGCCATTTCGAAGGGCATACGGGCTAGACACACGGGCGTGTGGTCAGCCATGTGACCCAAGTTAGTATGTATCCCTGTTTTCACACGACCTGGGACACAGTCGTGTCTGGAGCCGTGTGAGGTACACGGCCTGTTCACACGGGCGTGTGACCCTTATATGTTTGAAAAATTTCTAGGTTTCTAAAATTTTCATATGTTATCGGTTTAGTCCTGAACCACTTTTAAAGTATGTTTAAGGCCTCGTAGGCCCTTATTAGGGACCATATGATTGTATATAAATGTATGAATGTATGAAATTTGGATATTAAATGATATGTATTAATCTGTAATACCTCGTAACCCTATTCTGACCGTGAATACGGGTGAGGGGTGTTACAGCACGTGATATATGAATTTTATATGATACAACGTATTAAGTACTCAATTGAGATAATGGATGATTATATGCACTTATGTGACTAACTTGTTGATGATAGATTGTGTTTAGGCATTTGGTAGTTGAATCGAGTATACCCTAATTATTGACTTAATTATGTATAAATGGTAAGTTTAATTCTGAATTATATGGGCTTACTAAGCTATAAAGCTTACTCTGTTCCTTTTTCATGTTTTATAGAGGTTCGATAGCTCGCTCGATTCGGATAAAGTTAGAGATACACATCACACTCTCCAATTGTCGATTGGTACCTTTGAACTCTTGGATATATGTAAATATAGCATGTATAGGCTAGTTATAAAGATGATAGTTATGGTTACTTGAGCTAGTGATTTTGGTACATGTTGTGGTATAAGATAAAGCCATTTGATTTCGCTTAACTTGGTATAATGCTTTGGTTACATATAAGTATTCAAATATGTGTATGAAATGTTATGGATTGGCTACCTATTGAGTTACAAAATGTTGCAAATTATGCTTGTGCAAGTATGTAAAAATAGGGTGGCAAAATGGCTTCACAAATAGCCTATTTTTGTCCACACGAGCAGAGACACGGGCGTGTGTCTTAGCCGTGTGTGACACACGATTAAATTACACGGCCATATGTCCCCTGGTGTTGCAATTAAAATGAATTCAGAATGCTCCACACGGTCACACACACGAGCATGTGATCGGCCGTGTGGCACAAGTCAGTATACCCCCTAATTGGCACACGGCATAGCACACAGGTGTGTGACTTGGCCGTGTTGTATAAGTTAGTATACCTTACAGGTTTAGCATGGCCTAGCACACAGCCTAGCACATGGGCTTGTGTGGCCACTTTGAAGGGCACAGGGCTAGACACACGGGCGTCTGGTTGGCCGTGTGACCCAAGTCAGTAACCTCACTTGTTTGGACACGGGGTAGGACACGGGCTGGGACACAGCCATGTGCTTCCATTTCGAATGTTCACACGGCCTATGACACGGGCGTGTCTGGTGCCCGTGTGTCTCACACGGCCTGGTCACACAAGCGTATGTCCCCTATTTTAGAGAAAAAAATTATAAGTGTTGAAATATTCCCGAGTTATCGGTTTAGTCCCGAACCATTCCCAATGCATGTTTAAGGCCTCGTAGGCTTGTTTAAGGGACACTATGATTAGTTATGATTGAATTATATTTGGTTTGATAAATTGTATATGAATTATATGTTTAAAAATGTTGTAAGTCCAGTAATGCTCCGTAACCCTATTTCGACGTTGAATACTGGTGAGGGATGTTAGACACAATAGTAACAATGAGATAAAATAGGATTGTATTGAGTGAATAGATTTAACTCAAAGGAATCAAGGATATCATATGAGGGTAACATACACATAATGAGATCATTGGACAAAGCAATTGGATGAATTGCTTTCGGAAAGAGTATACAATAAAGAGTTTTCAATCATGAAACTTTTTGTGGACTGACTCCATGATTAAGTAATTGCGAATTATCGGAACGTTACTTCTAGACATAATTATAATCACTAGAGCCTAATTGTATATTTCTGATTGGTCCCTCTGCTAGCTCAACAAAAGCTCGATCGGATTTCATTTGAATCAAAAGTAAATTCTACGACTTCGAGAATAATTTAATTGAGTCAATTTATTCGATGTGAAATTAAATTAGGTGGCCGTAAGAATTGTTCAACTAGAGAATTTGATTAAAGAATTTTCTTAAAAAAAATAAATTGGAAAATATAAGTGATTTCTAGAAAAATTAATTTTGATCAAGTAAAATTAAATTAATCAAATTAATTAAAATTAATATGATATTTTTTAAAATTAATTTTCATGTAAGATAATTGGCCCAATGGATAATTGAACTTGAAAATTGGACCTGGAATCATAAATTGGGCCCAAGAGCCCAAAACTGAGACTGAGACCTAAAAACTGGTCGGACCAGTCGGGTTGTCATTGACCTGGACTGAACCAACAATAGCCAAACTGGCTTTGGGGTGCCATAAGGGTGTCACACCTACATCACGGACACGGCGGCAGCGCTTGATGGCTGCGACAATGGCGTCTCGATGGTGGCAAATGTTAGTTATTGGTGGTTGAACAGTGAAAGAGTTATACTCATACTGGGACTCTACCAGAGAATTTTATTTTAGATTAACTATTCCAAAAATAATATTATTTTAATAGTTTAATATTAAATTAAATTTGATATTTGTATTAATAATATTTTATTAATTTAATATTAAAGTGATTATCTTAATATTAAATTAAATTTAATGTTTATCTTGTAGATAAACATTATATTATTTTAATATGATTTAATATTAAATTTAATCTAATATCTATCTTGATAAATATTATATTAATTTAATATTAAAGTGATTAAGTTTAATCATAGTTAAACTCTCTAAGCTCTCCCTATATAAAAAGAGCCTTGGGTCATTATTTACACACACTTGAATTTAAGAGAAAGTTGTAGAAAGAAAATTCTCTGAAGAGATTATTTCAGAAAATTTCTAGAGATATTTTTTTATTTACAACTTGACCTAAAAGTTTAGACAAATTGTAAAATTACCCCACTAGTAATTTTTGTGAAAAATTTTCTGATACGAAGTGAGCTCACACTCGGCAAACGTGAGCTTGAAGATAGGGGAGAAGACTACTTGGTCGAAGCACTCATCCTAGACGAATCGAAAAGGTACAATTTTGATTAAGTGTTTATTACTTTAGATATCACAACCAAGATCTTGTTTTGAAAAATTTTTAAAACTCTGGTTTTTCCTTAAATTTATTTTCTGCTGCGTTTTCTAAACTTGTTTTCCCAATAGTAAGACAGTATGGATAATACCTTATATGCTTACTTTTAGAACTAAGATTTAGGTCATGTACAAGATTATATAATATACTTTAAACTAATGTGCATGGCTACTACATGACAATTCAGAGAAACAAAGAACAATTTAGTACCATGAGAACACATGCAAGAAATTACATTTAACAATTCACGTATTTGTATTTATCATGCTAAAATAAATTTATTCTCAGAAATCAAAGCTAGTTAAATTTAGTTCTTAGCGTGCCTAGAAAAAAAAGATAGGATACTAAGGACAAATTATTCAGAATTATATTAACAAGAGCGTCAAAGCACAAGTGTTCGAAGACCATATTAGGATTGCAACAAAGTGCCAGGAATAGGAACACTGCAGTGCAAATAACATGAGTACCAAAGTACAAAACAAGAGTCTCTTATTGGCATGCCAATCATATCCTAACCACTTAATTAAGCTGTAACACCCCTAACCCGTATTCATCGCCGGAGTAAGGTTACGGAGCATTACCAGAAATTTTTAACTTAAAACATTCAATTACAATCATTTATAAAACACATCATATTCCATTCAAACAAATGCATAACGTCCCTTTTTCGAGCCCTCGAGGCCTTAGAAACACTTTAGAAATGATTCGGGACTAAATCAAAAACATTTAGAACTTCATGGCAAAAGATAGAAAAATTCATACTACAGGGGTTACACAGCCATGTGGCCAGGTCGTGTGACTCACACGGCTGAGACACACGCCCATGTCTCAAGCTATGTGGGTATTCAAAGTAAGGACACACGGCCATGTCCCAGCCCCTTTTCGTGCCCGTGCCCGTGTAACTCTCTGACTTGGGTCACACGGCCAACCCACATGCCCATGTGCTAGGCCGTGTAACTCTTGAAATACAACTTATAAAAACCTACAGTGGACACACGGCCGTGTCGCGTGACCCTGTGTCACACACGACTGAGACACATGTCTGTGTCTTAGGCCGTGTGGACGAGAAATATGTCATTTTCAAGCCATTTCATTCACCCTAAACATGCTCCACATACAAACCATTTGTATCTATTTCAAACATTCAAAAATTTACCTAAAACATGCATAATTTAGTTAAATTAAAGTGACATCTATCCATACAACCAATATGCCTTAAAGGCACCTTAAACACAACAATCAAATTTGACTAAACATTTGCTAAATGTAGCCATAAATCAATCAACCAATTGAACAACTTATATACTACATTCACCGTAATGTTCATATATCATTTTTGTTCTCATAACCACCAATATGACCATTCACACAACTCAATCAATATCGTAGCAACTTAGCCATATGCCAACCACAACCAAAGCTACCAAAACTAGCCATTTAACAACTAAATGCACTATCTCATTCCATACCAAACCAACATTTCATAGCACACCTTTATATTCATCATTTCAACTACCATCATTTAAGTACTTAGATACCAAACTAACAACCATTAAATTACCATACATACATGTCAACATAACAACCATTTCATCATTTAAAATAACATATTTACAAGCCAAACATAATGGTTAATTTCATCAAACAAAGACACCTATACATGCCATTATAACCATGACTCAAAATCATGAAAACCTACCGATATAGCCGATGGGTAGTGTGATGGATCTCCGACTAGCTTCCAACCCGATTAAGCTTCCGATAATCTGTAAAGTAAAGGAAAATAACTACGTAAGCAATGAATGCTTAGTAATTTCGTATAAACTTTAAGCATAATATTCCATTTCAATAATAAACTTTATAGAATAAACATAAATCTATGCCAATGTCATAAGATTCATAAATCGATATGATCATTAACTCACAAATGAGTAAGTTTACTAATGTCACATATATTTATCATTTATATCATGATAGGATTTTATGGGGCTTAATAGATAATCATCAACCTTTCTATAAGATTATATACTTTTCAATTTACTCCCTTTTCATTCAATTCCTAATACTTATCAAAAGCCTAAACAACATTATCAATTCCCGACTTAGTGTGTTTATCTATGTTATAGGTATATTCATCTATAGCATACGTCAATTTTCACATATAATACATCATTCAAACTCATTACTTTTGTAACACCCCTAACCCACATTCGTCGTTGGAATAGGGTTTCGAAGCATTACCGATCAAACAGACATAATTTCAAAACATTTCATATCATATAATCAAAATCATACATATTGCCCCTTGTTCGGGCCCTCGAGGCCAGAAATACGTGATAGAAACAAGTCGGGACTAATTCGAAAGCTCAGAGAATTTTTCACGAAATATTAAAAATTTTCAAAGATGTAAGGTTCACACGGCTGTGTGGCCAAAATGTACCATAAATAACAAGTTTACCATTCCCTGCAAGCATGAACATTAATCAATTCAAAAATCATTCGTTTAACCAGTTCAAAACACAATCAAAACATATCAAAAATAATCATCCTAGGTTCCTAATCTGTAATAGCCTGATTTTGGGTCTAGTCGGAATAGTGGTTCGAGACCACAAATTTGACGAAGAAAAAGATTTATTATTATTATTTTATGGTCTATAGTTTTATGGAATAATTTTGTGAAATTTTTGTTCAGAAATTTTGGCGTTTGAGCACTCAATTTAGCTAGAAGAACTAAATTGTAATAAATGCAAAATGTGTGTTCTAGAAGCTAGAGGTGTTTAAATGCTATGAGATTCAAATTTGAGGCCCTTAAATGGTAATTAGACCGTTATACTTTAGGTCCATAATGGACATGGATAAGTGAAATTTTGAAGTTTTTTATTAAGGGTATTTTAGTCATTTGGTTAATAAAGACAAAATAAAACAAATAAAAGATGTCATCTTCTTCATATTAGTCCCCATGGCCGAATTTCACAAGGAGAAGACATAGCTAGGGTTTGCCAAGCTTCCAAGCTCGATTGTAAGTCCGGTATTATCCCATGGTTAACGATTTTTGTATTTTTAAGATCGTTGCAACTTGATTTAGCTATTTCAAGGACTAATTTGAAATAATGGTGAAGTTTAAAATTTTACCCATGTTGAACATGTATATATTTTGATGTTTGATGGTAGAAAATGTATGTTTGTTGTTTTTTAAAGGACTTTTGCTAAGTGATTTTCGGTAAAAATGTCAAAAATGACTTATTTGTAAAAGTTTATAAAATGAGTAGAAAAAAAGTGTGAATAAATGAAAATTGTGGGCTGTTATGAGTATGAAAATGGTTCGACTAGGCTTGGGTTTTTAAGAAATTGAATGAAATTAATTTTACTAGTCTAGGGACTAAAGTATAAAATGTCAAAAGTTTAGGGAAAAATGTAATTTTTCCATAATGTGACATTTGGGCTGAAATGAATAATGTGGTGATTAAATGAGATGAATTTGGTATTATAGATCAAGAAAAAACGAAGTTCGGGTCTAGATCGGGGGAAAACCAAAGTGTTTGACGATTAGGTACATTCCCGCTATTTTTGTACCAAGGTAAGTTCGTATGTTAATAATGCAATGTTATATTTGTATTTTAATGTTTTGATATTGCCTGAATTGTATGATTGATTCTATGAGCATATTCGACGAAGTTTCGACAAGCGAGAAAATCTCGGTTGAACCTTAAGAATATATTAGGATACAAGTGACATGTCATTAGGAACCCATGTAATTATGTGATTTATGAGTCCCAGGTGCTGGTCCTGTACGTCCTACTGGTGGCTGGGTATACTGGCATATGTTGCAGATACCTGACAGCTTGTGTGAGCAGCACTTCCTAGCTACATCTCAACTGACAACTTGTGAGGGCAGGCTCGTGGATAGCTCGAGAGCGAGCCTATATGTATTGTGAGATTTTTGGTAGCATTGGCTACAGATGTGGCACTTATGTGCAAATCTTTCTGTGTATCCGATAGTATTCCAAGTGGTTCAACGGGTATGTCAAAGATGAGAAAGTTTGTGATTATGTCACGAGTTGGTACATGTATGTACGAAAAACTCAAAGGATATGGATTTGGTATATGATGAACTATTGGTAAGAATGTGATTGAGTAAGTTATGCTCATGAAGTTTGATGGCATTTATGTTGATATATGTTATGTTATTCATATGATGAGCTATTGGTAAAAAATGTGATTGAGTAAGTTATGTTTATGAAGTTTTAATGACGTTTATGTTAATATATGTTAAGTTATTTATATGTCAAATGTATGAATAATTTTTTGTATTATTTGCATATGAGCTTACTAAGCTATATAGCTTATCCCCCTTTTCTTTCCCTTATCTTATAGTGTCACCAGGCTAGCTCGGTATCAGAGATCGTCCGAGTTCGCATCACACTATCAAACAACAATTTTGGGTATTGATGACCTTAGTATTTTGAAAGTATGGCATGTATAGGGACTTAGCCATTTTGTTATATAGGTCATCATGATTTTAGCCAATGTATTGGCTTGTAAATGTCAAATGTTTGTTTTGATATTTGGCCACGTAAATTGGCTTATTTGGGCTAACATGGTTGTAAGCCTAAGTATATTTATATATGTGTCAATTTCTTTGGGTGATATGGTCATGGTATGCTTGGTAAATGATGGAAATGTGATTTATGACGTGAATGTGAGATGTTTGGCAATGTGGTCTATTGAAGAGATGATAAAGTGGTGTACAATTAGGTATCTTGAAAGTAGGCTTAATAAATATTGTGAGTATGATAGATGTTGATATTGTATTGGCATGTGTTGGTCATAAGTTGCCTAATTATGTTATGTTTTGTGCCTTTGAATTGGTGAAGTGTATGTGTGAATAAGGGTGACAAATGGCTTGGTAAATAGCCTTTATTTTGTCCACACGGGTAGACACATGCGCGTGTGTCTAGGCCGTGTGTCCCCTGCACCTTAATTTTGAAAAACTGAATGTCCAGAATTGAGATATGGGCAGAGACACGGGCGTGTGTCCTAATCGTGTGTGCTACACGGCCTAACACACGGGCATGTGGTATAGCCATGTGGCACAAGTCAGAGAGCACCCTAATTTGAACACGGTCTGAAGCACGAGCGTGTCCCAGGGTTAGACAAGCATGTCCCTTGGACCAGACGGGCTTGTGAGCCCTACTTCTAGCAAAAATTTTCTAAGTTTTGTAAAACTTTCCTAAGTTCTCGGTTTAGTCCCGAACCATTTCTAAAGTATGTTTTGGGCCTCGTAGGCTCGTATTAGGGACTTTATGATTGGATATGAATGGTTTAATTTGGATGCAAATTTATGACTCAGAATTGTGTGAATATTTGTGTTGTAAGTCCGGTAATGCCTCGTACCATGTTCCGGCATTGAATACAGGTAAAGGGTGTTACATTTAGTGGTGTCAGAGTTACGGTTTAGTCGATTCTCAGACTAACCTAGCTTATGTAAGAGTCTAGCTATACATGCTATATATAAAATGTGATAGTGTGACGACTCCTGACAATTTAACTGTGTTTTCATTTAGTAAATGGATCCCAACCGAGCTAATTCCGTTGGTATTGGGATTGATACTCAAGTATTTGAGTAAAGATATGTTTATTATGAGTTGAAACTCACAAAGGTATGGATAGAAGTTCATAATATTGTGTTGATGATAAAGATTATGTTATATGTGTGTATATATAAGAGTCAAATTTAGAGGCTTTACAATCTTCACCCCCTTACCAGTATAGTATGGTACAATGAAACCCACAATATTTAGATTTAATAAACTCGCAAGTGTGAAACCAAAGAGTTCAGTGGCCGAATGGTTAATAATATGGTCAGAGCTGAGAATGTGTTATCGAGTAAGGACTGATCTAGAAGGAATATCATGTTTTTTAGAAAATCATTCAAATTTCATATTGTCGCTTTTAAAGAAGAAATTAATCTTGACTAATCAAATCATTCAGGTGAGATGTTTATAGAATGTGTTAACCGAAACTTCTGCTGAATTGATTTTCGTTAATAAATGGAATAATGTGGAAGTAGGGTTGACTGTAATAATTAGTGGAATAATATTTGAGTTGTAAAGATATCTGAGTACAACGGTTATAGTTGAATAGATCATGACGATCTCTTTCGGGTATTCTATGTATTTATTTATTTTCAGAGGTATATGTAACTATTCGTTTTCAAATGAAATTCTTATCGTATGAGAATGCTAGCTAACTATAATGTTAGAGGAAAGCACTGTTGGTCTGGTTGGTTTATGATCGGCATTTCTATATCTTTCTTGGGGATTGTATTCTATTACGTTTGAAATAAAAGTTGACGGTGAAACTTATATGAGGCAATTATTTTGTTTCTGCTGGTTGTTATTTTGTTTTATAGATATACATATGAAAAGTATATTGTCTCTGTCACAATTAATTTATATGCGTATGAATAGTGTTTTTCTCTTGGTTTTTCTCCGAGGAATCATTAAGATCTTTATTATTCAATATGGGTTGAGTTCTCGAAAATTCAGTATGGTCTCACATCTTGGACTTCATTATCTCGATTTTCTTATCATTCTTACTGTTTAATTTATCAAACATGGCTTATCTGTAAAGGTATTCAGTGATAAAAAATTATTATATTTATTACGATTATAATTTCTAGTTTGATCATGGGAGCATGGTGATGCTGGTCTCAGGTTTTTCTAGTTTCCATGAACGGGATTGACGTCGGCAAAAGTATAACGGTGGAAGCTCAAGATCTAATTTGTTTAATGGTTTTCTTTTCTCAGGTAAGCTTGATTAAGGTCAATGAGTTAAATTGGGATGTTATGTTTCATTGAGCTAACGCAGTCTGTAAAGATCTTTGACTAGCATGTTAAAGGAATTATGAAAGATTGTATGTTGAGTTGCTCTAACAACATGAAGAAGAGATTACTTTAGAATATTATTGTTTGATAGTTGAGATCGACTCAATTGTTTCGAATGGAGTGGTTATCTAGTTGAAAAGTATTTTGAGTTATATGCATTTAAGTTTATATTCAAGTATGGAAATAAATTTCGTACATTCGTGGGTAAATATATGAACAGTTTGAATGAATAATTCATGTTCTAGGAGACATGATACAGAAACATATATCGAGTAGATTATTTCTAATTGAAAGACGTTATTATGAGTTAAACTTGTTCTGATTAATGAAGTTATCGCATTTGTGAAGTTTGAATGGTCTAATACATGTTAGCAGAGTTTTCAACAGCGATTTGAGACAAATTTATTGATGGTCGGGTATGAAACGTAAGAATTCTGAATTTATATCAAGATGTTTGATTGTCAACAGGTTAAAACCAAACATAAAGTACCCTTCGAATTGTTACAGCTAGTGATGATGTTGGAACGGAAATGAGGTATAAGTTCCTGAAATTGTCAAGCTATTTAGAATGTCAGTCTTTAATATATTCGTTAGAAATCTACAGTTACGGTTCACTTCTTTATTCCAGAATAAATTATAAGAAGATTTGGGTAAGCAGTTACAAATTTTTGATACCGCATTTTTGCTCTCAGACTGACGATTAGTTTGAGTGTGTTATTCAGATATGTTTTGATACTATTTTTTAGAATGTGAAGGCAAACAGAAAAGCCATAATTGCAGTTAGTCAAAACTACATGTCACAACAATTTTCAGTTAAGTATTTAAGTGGCACAATATGAGATTTTGTATAGCTACAAATGTTAAACTACATATTTTTGGATTAAGTTTGATAAGAAAAGCTACATCGAATTGATATGATCCGTGAAACAGAAGGAAACATAAAGGAGATATGAGATAGGTTTAAAGTAGCCTCTAATTGTCAGAGTTTTATGTGAATTTTTAATGAAAATAAATATAGTTTCAAATGGTGACAAAATGCTTCTGAAAAATTTTCCATGGAAGAAAGTTTTTCGATTTGGTCGCAAAGGAAAGTTGAGTCCATGATTTATCGGACTGTACGAGATTATTGAGAAAATTGGGTTAGTGACTCATTGATTTGAATTATCATCAAAACTTGAGAAAATTTCTATGTGTTTCATGTGTTTATGTTACGATGGTACCGGTCGGATCCTCCACGTAAAAAAAATTCTCAGACAAATGTTGAGGTTTAGTCGACATGTTAGATAATAAAGAACCGATCCGAATTATGACACATAAGATTAAAGAGTTAAGGAACAAAAGCATAGCTTTAGAGAAGATTCTATGGAATCGTCATGAGATAGAGGAAACTATGAGAAAACAATACCCAAACCTCTTTTCTGGAAGATTTTTGGGGACGAAAATCCCTAAAGGGGGCAGAGTTGTAATAGCCCGATTTTGGGTCTAATTGGAACAATGGTTTCGAGACCACAAATCTGACGAAGAAAAGAATTTATTTTTATTATTATTTTATGGTTTACAATTTTACGAATAATTTTGTGAAATTTTCATTCAGAAATTTTGACGTTTGAGCACTCAATTTAGCCAGAAGGACTAAATTGTAATAAATGCAAAATGTGTGTTCTAGAAGCTAGAGGTGTTTAAATGATATGAGATTCAAATTTGAGGTCCTTAAATGGTAATTAGACCATTATACTTGTATGGACAAAAATGGACATGTTTAGGTGCAATTTTGAAGTTTTTCATTAAGGGCATTTTAGTCATTTGGTTAATAAAGACAAAATAAAACAAATAAAAGATGTCATCTTCTTCATATTAATTCCCATGGCTGAATTTCACAAGGAGAAGATGTAACACCCCAAGCCCGCCCTAGAAGTTTAGACCGAACTCAGGATGCTACATTGATCACCGAAGTGATCATGGGAAAATTTTACAAAATCGGTCGACCTTAATTTCATTTCTGAAAACCATTCATATCTTTACGCACGAAAAAAATTTAATCGTTAAAAGTCCTTCCGATAAAGTTACTGTTAAGTATGATAAATAACCAGAATAAATGTACGAATGAAAATCTAAAGTGGAAACTATACCACAGTCTTATAAAACCTTACAGTTAAACTTTTTAACTGAATAAAAAGTCGTGATAGAAAACAAAATCTGACATTCCATTGCGCTGAAACTGTCCGAGACCTCCGCCTATTGAGTCCAGCATCCAGAATCCTGAGATGTACCTGAGAAGGGGATACAAAAGAGGGGGTGAGCTACGCGAGCTCCATGTGAGTTCAAAACAACTACTACAGAATCAGAAACAGAAAACCCATAGCAGTTTAGAAGCAGAACATACTTACAAAATTAGACGGTAACTTCGAGATAGAAGTCTCAATTAGATAATCACAGTTCACAAAAGAGTCACTAGTTCTGTCCAGTCAGTTAGATAAAATCGGAGTTACAATGTACGTAGAACCACAAAAGGACTTTTTAGTCAAACTGAACAATCAGATATTTTAACGCATAGAACAGTCAAACAGATGCTTATGAATGCAATTGAGTTATAAAACCCACCAACCAGCCAACACACCACTCCGTCCCCCATCTCTCCACATGAGAGCTGTGCGAGCTCATCCAACCAATCGCGCCACATAGGACCTCGTAAAGCCCATCCATCCCTGCACTTCAATAATGTCCACGACCCTCAAGGTATTGGGACTGCCCAAGACCCTCTAGGTATTAGGGGCTATCAGTAAGTTGTACAGTGCCATGCGGTAAATCGCGGTATAGACATGCAGTATGAACTGCCCAATCAGATAGTGATGATACGCAGTGAAGCTGATGTATAAGCGGTACAGCGCAATGCGGTAAATTGCTATACTGATAAAGTGTAGTTAAACTGCAAGATCAGATAAGTACACGCAGCAAGGCTGACGTATGAGCTATACGGTGCAATGCGCTAACCCGCTAATAGCATAGTCCACAACCCTTAGGGTATTGGGACTGCCCACGACCCTCTGGGTATTGGGGCTAACAACTAGCAAATCAACTGCCAGTTCAGTTCAGTTTCAGTCTTCCTTCTCTTCACAATCCCACCCAAAAACATTATATGCATATGTATGTGTGGAAACAGATGAACAGAATCAGAGTACAAGATTACAGATAGTCATTCACATCCAGTCAGTTAGATTCAGATAGGAGTATACTCAATTACCTAGATTCAGATTCAATGGGTATGTAACCTCACAGAACAGTGACACCTAGTCAGACAATCGAACAGAAGCATATTGCACACACACACCCCGTCAGCCGGGTTTAGAAACAAACATGTTACGCAACCAATCACGAATCTCACCTAAACCAAAGTCGGAACAGAGTCATAATTACCCATACTAAAGCTTAGCCAAGGGTTGCAACACAGAGAGTCACAAATAAGCTTAAATTGACCTAGAACCAAAATATGGTGAGATAGGGCCACACGCCCGCGTACTCCGGCCGTGTGGAGTAGTCCAGGCTGTGTGGGGGTCCAAACGCCCGTGTGAAGGGTAACACACGGCGTGTGACAGAAGCACATGCCCATGTGGTATAGGGACACGGCCGTGTAACTCTCTTCCCAATTTTGCTAAATTCAAGTGCAGAGCAGACACGGCCATGTGTTCCGAAACACACTCCCGTTTGGGATCCCTAAATCTCCAAATCAGCCACACGACCTTGTGGCCAGGCCATGTAGCACCAAATCCCCAAAACCCTAATTCCCAGACCCACACGCTCGTGTGCCCAAGGGACACGGCCGTGTGAAAATCGACAAAATCCCCAAACCGGCCATACAATTGTGTGGCCAGGTCTTGTGGCACCCAATATGGCTTGAAAACCCTAATTCCCAATTTCACACGGTCGTGTGGGTCGACACCACCCGTGTGGCCGTCGGAGTGGTCACGAGACCACCCTAAAATAGCCCCAAAACCACCATTTCAGCCACCAGATCTATCCCCAACCTTTGCCCTATCAACATATATAAAAAAGCAACAATTTCCCATTACTTTCAACGACTAAAACCCCAAAACCAATGGTTTAGCCTACGGTCAAGAAAATCCGAACATAAACTTTGTAAACAAGAAACTATAATACAGTGTAGTAGAAGTTTGATTCCCACACCTGAATCGATGACGAAGAAGACGACAGTTAAGCAGAAATCCCCGATGCCAAAAACCAAAACTGATCTTTGAGTAATTTTTTCCAAAAGCGAAAAGAAAAGCAAAAAGAGCAGAGAAGTAGCAGAACATGAAAATAGGGAAAATCGAAAAAAATAAAATAAAAATAAAAACAAACTTATATCTTAAAACACATAATTTAATAATTATAAATGATTATAATTATTACTAAATTAAAACAAAACAAATTAAGAAGGCTCTCCCAAAATGCGCACCCCAAGGCTCGAACCCAGAACCCAGAGGTACACTAACACTCTACTTACCCACCAGACTAGCAGGCCCATCCTGCCACTAAATTGCACGCCTAAACACATATGTGCAACCTCTTCACTGTCCCTATGCTCAAATCCCAAAACTTTAGGCCCAAAATTTGGGACATTACAGAAGACATAGCTAGGGTTTGAAAAGCTTTCAAGCTCGATTGTAAGTTTGTTCTTGTCCCGTTTTTAACGATTTTTGTATTTTTGAGATCGTTGTAGCTTAATTTAGCTATTTCAAGGACTAATTTGAAAGAAAAGTGAAGTTTAAAATTTTACTAATGTTGAACATGTATGTATTTTTATGTTTGATGGTAGAAAATGCATGTTTGTTGTTTGTTAAATGACTTTTGCTAAGTGATTTTCGGTAAAAATGTCAAAAAGGACTTATTTGTAACAGTCTATAAAATGAGTAGAAAAAAGTGTGAATAAATGAGAAATGTGGGCTATTATGAGTATGAAAATGGTTCGGCTAGGCTTGGGCTTTTAAGAAATTGAATGAAATTCATTTTACGAGCCTAGGGACTAAAGTGTAAAATGTCAAAAGTTTAGGGGTAAAAATGTAATTTTCTCATTATTTGACTTTTGGGCTGAAATGAATAATGTGATGATTAAATAAGATGAATTTGGTATTATAGATCAAGAAAAAAATGAAGTTCGGGTCTAGATTGGGGGAAAACCAAAGTGTTTGACGATTAGGTCCATTTGTTATTTTTGTATCGAGGTAAGTTTGTATGTTAATAATGCAATGTTATATTTTTATGTTAATGTTTTGATATTGCATAAATTGTATGATTGATTCTATGAGCATATTCGATGAAGTTTCGACAAGCGAGAAAATCCCGATTGAACATTAAGAATAGATTAGGATACAAGTGACATGTCACTAGGAATGTAACACCCCTTACCTGTGTTCAACACCGGAACCAGATATAAGGCAGTACCGAACTTAACTGACTTAAACATACACCATCGGGCTATAAAATTTCATTCCCACTTAAAACATTTTCATTCATGAACATAACTTCCTTATTACGGGTATAGGAGGCCCGAAACATACATTTGGAATATTTCAGAATCAAACTAGAAACTTTAAAGCACTTAGAAAATTCTTACTTAAAATAAGGCCACATGCCCGTGTGGAAGAAGGGACACGCCTGTGTGACATGTCACACACTCTTGTTCCACACCCGTGGTCGACACTGACTTGCATCACACGGCCTGTCACACGGCCAGTCACACGCCCTTGTCCTCCGACCGTGTTGCGAATTAAATTCCAAATTCAGGTGCAGACCTCGCACGGGTTGAGCACATTCCCATGGCCAAGGTCGTGCCTCCCACACGGCTGAGACACAGGGCCGTGTCTCTGCCCATGTGTTTACTACTGAGCATACTGACCTGTCAACCTAGAATGCATGGGGACACTCAGCCAATCACCATGCCCACAGGGCTGACTGTGTGTCACACGTGGCCTAGATACACGCCCGTGTGTCTACCCGTGTGCACATTTGAAAGGCTATCTACCAAGCCAAATGCCACCCTATACGGCCACCATACTTACACCAATTCAATCCAACATATATGAGAACTAAAAAGCACTTCTAAAGACTCAAAATCAAGACATCTACACAATCATACACTTAATGAATTTCATCATCAATGAATATATGTATAAACTTGTCAAGTATAGGCCCAATTCCAATGACCACTTACAAAATAAATTTGATAACATAATTAGCCAACATTTTGGCTAACAAATATGACATATCAAAATGACCAAGTCCTATACATGCCATGCTCAAAATGAATCTAACTTTGCTATACCACAAAGTAATCAATATTGTGATTTTAGAACTCCGACGTTCCACGAATTCTCGAGCTAACTTGGCAATGCTACAAGGAAAAGGGAAATGAGAGGGGTAAGCATAAAGTTTAGTAAGTTTGCATGAAAATAAATAGCAACATAAAGCTCATAATGTCATTCATCCATGGCATTGGATAAAAACATAAAGTCTTAAGCACTTTGCCATAACTTACTCGTACTTGCTCTTATCGAATTCATACCATGTCACATATTGTAAACATTTCTCGTGAATTATTCACAGGTACTTGTATTCACTCAATCACATAGCTTTAGCACTAATTTCATTTCTATTTCAAGGTTAACTATTTATCCCACTAAATCACTTGGGATACTCAAAGGTACATGTTCATCATCATTCGCATAAATACAAGCCAATGCCACATCCCAGATGTGGTCTTACATGGGGTCATCTCTGAGTGCCGACGCCATATCACAGATATGGACTTATACGGGATCTCATTTCAATTATCTATGTCATATCCCGGATATGGTCTTATACGATTTTCATATTCAATGCCGATCTCATATCCCAGATATGGTCTTATATGGTATCACAGTTCGATACCGAGGCCATGTCCCAGACATGGTCTTACACGGGACCTTATCCATCTCATGTCTCGATAATAGTATTCTCACATTTATTATAGTCCTACTGGGACTTCACCATCACATCTTTCATCATTTTTCTCATTCAACACAATTACTCAATTTTATAGAATATCATGCATCATTATAATATCAAACATTCTCAAATATATTAGCATGATATTGTATTTATCACATACAAACGTACCTCGATTTCAAAATAGGCCACTTACCAATTTAATCTGATACTTTGCCTTTTCCTCGATCAAGGTTAATCCCTCGTTCTTCTTGATCTATATAATAGCAAATTAGCTTATTTAATAATCACATAAATCAACACACTTCAAAAATCATACTTTGGAAAAATTACTATTTTGCCCTTAGACTTTCACAAAATGACTATTTTACCCCTAGGCTCGTAAATAATTCTAATCAAATTTCTTCATTTAACGAGCCTAGGTGAACATTTATTTCTCTTATAGAAACTCTAAATTCTCATTATCTCACACATTTTACACCTATTTTACAACCTTTGCAAAATGGTCCTTTTAAGTGTTTTGATGGTAACACCTTTCACAAAAGTTGTTTATTTAACAACCTTGACTCGTTTTCTTCCATAAAATTTCAGAAAACAACATAATTACTCACATAGAAAAACCCTAGACTCTTAAACATTTTGCAAAATAGACCCCTCATTAGCTAGATCATGATACAAGGGTCCTAAAAGTACAAAAATCATTAAGAAAAGTCACCAAAGTCACTTACTTGCAAGGAAGACAAGTTGCTGAAAATTTTAAGCTTTCAAACCCCTATTTTTGCTGGATTTTCGGTGGAAGAAGATGAGTGAATAGAAGGATATCATCTTTTCTTTATTTTATTCTATTTCATCAATTTAATCCACCTACTACACCAACTTTGACTAATTTTGACTCCTTTGTCCCCCTATGGCCGGCCACCCTATGTCTAAGGGTCAATTTGCACATTAAAGGCTTCCAATTAATATTCTATGGCTATTAGGCACCTTTAGCTTATAAAATAGAACTTTCGCACTTTATGCGATTTAGTCCTTTTTTCGCAATTAAGCATGCTAAAATTAAAGCACCAAAATTTTTATGCACTCTTATGATCATACCATAACTCATAAAATAATATTAAAATAATTTTCTTCAACTTCAGATTAGTGATTCTGAAACCACTATTCCGACAAGCCCCTAAATCAGGCTGTTACAATTCTCCCTTTTAAGGATTTTCGTCCTCGAAAATCTTACTGGTGAAAAGGTTGGGATATTGGTTTCTCATAGTCTCCTCGGGCTCCCATGTAGCCTCTTCTACTCCGTGCCTTTGCCATAGCACTTTAACCAGGGCTATACTTTTCTTTCTCAACTGCTTAACCTATCGCGCCAAAATCTTAACTGGCTCTTCGCTATAAGTCATGTTCGGTCGAATTTCTACCTCTGATGGTACTATTACATGTGAAGGGTCCGAACGGTATCGGCGTAACATAGACACGTGGAAGACATCATGAATCTTCTCCAACTCAGGTGGCAAAGCCAAATGATAGGCTACTGGCCCAATCCTCTCAGTAATCTTGTATGGTCTGATAAAGCGCGGACTCAATTTACCTTTCCGGCCAAATCTAAGGACTTTCTTCCATGGTGATACCTTTAGGAACATTTTATCACCTACTTGAAACTCCATTTCTTTCCGTTTCAAATCTGAATAGGATTTTTGTCTATCTGAGGCAGCTTTCAGACATTCACATATTACCCTTACTTTCTCTTCAGTTTCTCTGACCAAATTGACCCCGTGATATTGATTCTCTTTGAGTTCTGTCCAATACAATGGTGTTCGGCATTTACGCCCAGACAATGCCTCATAAGGCGCCATTTTCAAACTTAACTGAAAGCTATTATTGTACGTGAATTCCACCAACGGTAAGTATTTCTCCTAATTACCTTGGAATTCCAAAACGCAACATCAAAGCATGTCTTCAAGTATCTGTATCACTCTCTTCGACTGCCCGTCGATTTGTGGATGGAAAGCTGTACTAAAGCTCATTTTTGTGCCTAAAGCTTCTTTCAACTTTTTCCAAAATCGTGACGTAAATCTCGGATCTTTATTCAAAATAATCGACAATGGTACTCCGTGAAGTCTTTCTATTTTTGTCACATACAAATCTGCCAACTTATCAAGTGAGTAGTCGACCTACACTGGTATGAAATGGGTTGATTTCATGAGTCTCCACTACGACCACACGGCATCTTTCTTCCTCAGTGACAACGATAAACCCGTCATGAAATCCATAATAATACGGTCTTATTTCCACTCGGGAACCATAATAGGCTAAAATAGACCATAATAGACAAGTTAGGCATCTCGATACAAACTGAAAATGTCTTTCTTCATACTCGGCCACCAATACCACTTCCTTAAGCCATTATACATCTTCGTGCTACCGGATGTACCAACAAACATCCATTATACGCTTCATGCAGAATTTTTTGAATAAGTTCATCATCTCTCGATACACAAACTTTGTCTCGAAACATCAAACATCCATCAGGATTTATCTGAAAATTAGACTCAACATTTGCCTCACATTGAATTATTTTAGCTTGTAAATCATTGTTGCCCTTCTAAGCTTCACAAATTTCTTGAAGAAACATCGGTCTAGCCTTCAACTCGGCTAGAATAGAACCATCATCTGACAAAACTATCCATGTATCCATGGCTCTCAGTGCAAACAAGGATTTCCTACTCAAGGCATCGGTGACCAAGTTCACCTTTCCCAGATGGTAGTCAATTTCTAAATCGTAATCTTTTATCAACTCTAACCATCTCCGTTGCCTAAGGTACAACTTTTTTTGAGTCATCAAGTACTTTAAGCTCTTATGATCAGTGAACACTCGACACTTCTCACCATACAAATGGTGTCTCCAAATCTTTAGTGTAAAAACAATTGCGGCTAACTCCAAACCGTCAGTCGGGTAACTCTTCTCGTGTGGTTTTAATTGTCTAGAGGCATATGCTATCACCTTGCCCTCTTGCATGAGTACACAACCTAACCCATTTAGAGATGCATCGCTATAAACCACAAATTCTTTTCCCGGCTCAGGTTGTACTAAAATAGGAACCTCAGTCAACAATGCCTTCAATCTCTCAAAACTCTGTTGGCATTTTTCTGTCCATTCAAATTTTACATCCTTTTGTAGCAACCTATTCATCGAAGTAGCTATCATTGAAAATCCCTTGACAAAACGTCTATAGTAGCTGGCTAGGCCCTGAAAACTCCTAACCTCGGTTACATTCCTTAGTGGCTTCCAATTCGCAATTGCTAAGATCTTGCTCGAGTCAACTCAGATTCCATCCTTCGAGACAATATGCCCCAAAAATCCAACTTCTTTAAGCCAAAATTCACTCTTATTAAACTCGGCATATAATTGTTCATCCCTCAAAATTTACAGAACTGTTCTAAAATGCTCTGAATGCTCTTTCTCATTCCGAGAGTAGATTAGTATATCATCGATAAAAGCTACCACAAATTTATCCAAATACGGCTGAAAGATGTGGTTCATGAAATCCATAAAAACTACAGGGGCATTTGCTAAACCAAAAGGCATGACCAAAAATTCATAGTGACCATACCTCGTCTAAAATGCAGTTTTCGGCACATCCGAGTCCATGACTCTCAACTGATAATATCTAGACCTTAAGTCTATCTTGGAAAACACCGTGGCTTCCTTCAATTGGTCAAATCAATCATCGATTCTTGGCAAGGAGTACTTGTTCTTCATAGTTACCTTATTCAGTTATTGATAATCTATACATAACCTCGTAGAACCATCTTTCTTCTTCACAAATAATATGAGAGCACCCCACGGAGAAAAACTCGGTCTTGCGAAGCCTTTATCCGTTAACTCTTGCAACTGTACTTTCAATTCTTTTAGCTCGATTGGAGCCATTCTATATGGAGCGATAGAAATGGGGGCAGTACCAGAAGCTAACTCAATCCCAAATTCGACTTCTCTAACCGAAGGTAACTGATAAACCGAAAATGTAACATATTTTAAGCCCACATTTAGCATGCTTTTGGATGATTTAAGCCTCGGTTTATAAAATTTGGTGCTCTTAATCCTTTCTTTTCATGTTTTATACCTAGGGGAGCACCCAATGACGAAAAGAACGAGAAACGGGCTTAAAATGGACTAAATTGGGCCAAAATAGAAAATGACATGGCCTGGGCCCAAAACCACACGGCCGTGCCTCATTAAAAGTCCGAACACGGCCTGGCCACGATTCACACGGGCGTGTGCCATGGTCGTGTCCCTATCGTGGAGAAGAGCAATTTCACTCGGAAAAGGATACTTAGGGGCAAAGAAACCCATTGCAAAAGCCTATATAAACCCCCTAAGTATAACCTAGAAGAGGATGGTTAGTTAGGCTAAGGAGCCGAGCCAGAAAGGTCAGATTTGTGGAAATTACTCGAAGATAGCCAGTTGATCCATCTCAAGAAACTGGAATTATACTCAAGACGGAGGATCTCTCCTTCAATTTCTTTAGGGGGTTTTAGGGATTACTTATGTTTTGTTTTGTCTTTTCTTTTGAGATGTTTTCTTTTATTGTTATGAACTAAACCCTCAAGATACCTGAGGGGGATGAAACCTAAGATGAATCTTGTTATCGTTTTCTGAACTATATGATAAATATTTAACTTGTTCTTAATTATGTGTTATTAATTCTTGTGTTGATATTTTCGAGATATTAATTCAAGTATGATGTGCTTAGATGGAGGAGCAAAAGTCCCTACTTAAGAGTAGATCTAGCATAATTAAGCGGAGTTGATCGCGCGCCTAGAGATAGATTGACGAGATTTTATCGGATTAGGGTGAAACCTAATATGGGAGTCCATAGATCAAGTTAATGCGATTCTAGGGTTTTTAATTAGAAAGAGATTTCGATTAATTAACCTAGGGTTAGACGTTAGTCGCCTCGAGAGAGGGATTTATATAACTTAGGGAATCTTACGGATCAAGTAAAGTGAATAAATCGTCTGGTTCAGAGTTAGATAAAACGTAAAGTCTAGGGGGTTCTTCCTTGGGTGTCATTTTAATTAATTGGTTTTCTCTCAAGTTATTTTCTCAATTCATCATTTCTGTCTTTGCATCTTTAGTTTAGTTGATAGTTAAATTTAGATTAGATAAATAAGTTCCCTTAATTCTTAGGCTAAATAATAAAGAGAGAGTTACTATTAGTACTTTTGGTTTCTAGGTTCGATCATTCTTTTTTTATAAATTTTAAGACTCGACAGACACAACCAAGTTTGTGGCGTCGTTAACGGGGAATTGAAATATTAAGAAAGCTTAATTTTTATTACTTTAGCCATTTTTTTATTTTTATTTTTATTATTTTTGCAATTAATTTTTTTATTTTTATTTTACTAAATTTTCTTTGTTTCTTTCCTTTTAAGTACCTCTAGTTTATGACTAGAAGGAACCCGACAGGACCCTCGCTTTCAGCATGATATTGAAGGTACCATTCGTAGAAATCGCAAAAAAATAAGGCGAAGCTTAAACTACATAGACAAAGAGCAAGAAGCCGAAATAAATACCACGGAAGAGATGGCTGAAAATAATTCGCCACCTCAAGAGATGGCCGAACATCATGCTCCACGTACTATGTATGATTATGCTAAACCTAGTTTAACAGGAAGTGAGTCTAGTATTGTTTGGCCTACTATTGTTGTAAATAATTTTGAACTGAAACCTAACACTATACAAATGATACAACAGTTTGTTCAGTTTGATGGTTTGCAGGATGAGGATCCTAACACAAACCTAGCGAATTTTCTAGAATTATGTGATACCTTCAAGATAAATGGCGATTCTAATGATGCCATCCGTCTTCGGTTATTTCCTTTTTCCCTAAGAAATAAAGTCAAATAGTGGTTACATTCTCTTCCACGAGGGTCAATCACTACATGGGACCAAATGACCGAAAATTTTTTATTAAAATATTTTCCACCGGCCAAAACGGCTAAATTGAGGAATGATATCTCTTCTTTTGTGCAGATGGATTTAGAGACACTCTACGATGCATGGGAGAGATACAAAGATATGTTGAGAAAGTGTCCATACCACGGATTACCTTTGTGGCGACAGGTCCAAACTTTTTACAACGATGTGAACCATTCGACAAGGCAACTAATTGATTCAGCTACCTGCGGAACTCTGAATAACAAAACCCCTGAAGCGGCCTACGAGTTTATAGAGGAGATATCACTTAATAACTATCAGTGGCAAGTTACAAGGACAAGGCCAGCCAAAGCAGCCGGAGTTTTCAACATTGACGCAGTTACCGTGCTATCACATCAGGTAGAGTTGTTACATAAAAAATTTGATAGTTTCTATGGTTCTTCGCAGGCACATCTAGTTATGCAGTGCGACTCAAGTGAAGGAGTGGTGAATCCTGAGTACCCACCCTACGGACAGGGCATGGAGAGCGAGCAAATGAACTATATGGGTAATAATTTACGATCTAACAATAACCCTTATAGTAATACTTATAATCCAGGCTGGAAGAACCACCCCAATTTCTCATGGGGCGGTCAAAGAAATCAAAGACAACAACCTTCCCAAAACTTCCAACAATAACCTACCCACAGGAAAAGAAGCTAAACCTTGAAGAGGTCCTAACAAACTTCATAGCAGCCTCAGAAACACGTTTCCAGAAGATAGAAACAAAACTTGAGGCATTGTCACAGGAACTCAAGGATCAAATCGGGCAACTTACTAGGTTAGTTTCTGAAATACGATCAGAAATCTTACCTAGGGAAAAAGAGCAGGTCCAGGCAGTGACACTAAGAAGTGGAAAGGAGTTAATCGAAACAAAGAAGGAGGTACCACATGAACCCGATAAGGCAAAGATAACTCCGACCCGTGAGGAAATTAAACCAACAATCCTGTATTCAGTGAAGTTGAAGAAAGACCACTTAGACGCACAATATGGTAAATTTCTTGAACTTTTCAAACAGCTACATATTAACTTACCTTTTTTTGAAACTATTTCACAGATGCCAACATATGTAAAATTTTTAAAGGAGCTTCTAAAAAATAAAAGGAAGTTCGAGGAAATTTCAACAGTGGAACTTAATGAATAATGCTCAGCTATCATTCAAAAAAAAACTGCCAACCAAATTGAAAGATCCGGGAAGTTTTACTATTCCCTATTTAATTGGTAGATTGAGTATAAAAAAGCATTAGCTGATTTAGGTGCCAGCATTAATTTAATGCCTTATAAAATGTTTAAGCAACTTGGTCTCGTGGAACCAACACCAACTAGGATGAGTATTCAGTTAGCTGACAGATCTGTTAAGTATCCTAGGGGAATTTTTGAAGATGTTCTGGTAAAAATAGATAAATTTATATTTCCCATTGATTTTGTTGTGCTTGACATGAATGAGGACGTAGAGTTACCTTTAATTTTGGGGCGACCTTTTCTAGCTACTGCTAGGGCTGTCATTAATGTTGGTGATGGTAAACTCGCAAAGAAATTGTGTTCCAAATTTATGATGCCATGTGATATTCTAGAGAACAAGATGATTCTTGTTACTTTGTTGATGCCACTGATCACATTTTTCAAGAATCTTTGCAGGAAATCATGCACAGTGACACAATGGAACTGTGTCTTTCACAAGATGGGGGGAAAGATGACGATATCGATGAAGTGAATCCCAATACATCATCCTTTAGACAGACGAAAATAGAGGACATTGAGATCAACGATGAACTAAAATAAAAACCCTCCATTGATGAGCCACCCAAGTTAGAACTGAAACAATTGCCAAAACATTTGGAATACGCATTCCTCGGGGAAAATTTTACACTTCCAGTAGTCATCTCTTCAAAACTAGGACGTAAGGAGAAAGAAGACTTACTAAAAGTACTAAGGAAGCACAAAAAGGCCATAGCATGGAAAATGTTAGACATTAAAAAAATAAGCCCATCATTCTGCACCCACAAAATTTTAATAGAGGATGAGTATAAACCTTGTGTGCAACCTCAGAGATGTTTGAACCCCAATGTGAAAGAAGTTTTCAAAACTGAGGTAATTAAACTTCTAGATGCAGGAATAATTTATCCTATTTCGGCGATGCACTGGTAAGTACTGCATCAGGTAGTTCCAAAGAAAGGAGGCATGACTGCTGTAGCCAACGAAAAGAATAAATTAATTCCTACAAGAACAGTCACAGGTTGGAGAGTCTGCATTGACTATAAGAAGCTGAATGACGCAACCAGAAAAGATCACTTCCCTTTACCCTTTATTGATCAGATGTTAGAAAGGTTGTCTGGGCATATGTACTATTGCTTCTTGGACAGACTCTCTGGCTACTTCCAAATCCCCATAGCTTCTGAAGATCAAGAGAAGACAATATTTACATGCCCATACGGTACGTTTACTTATCGTAGAATGCCTTTTGGATTATGTAATGCTCCTGCTACTTTTCAGCGCTGCATGTTGGCCATCTTTGATGAACTTGTGGAAGACATTATGGAGGTATTTATGGACGACTTCTCGGTATTCGGTAACTCTTTCCACCTTTTCCTTAAAAATTTAGAACGAGTTCTAATAAGATGTGAGGAGATGAATCTTATCTTGAATTAGGAAAAATGTCACTTTATGGTTAGAGAAGGGATTGTGTTAGGACATAAGATTTCTAGTAAAGGGATTGAGGTAGATAAAGCAAAAATTGAAATCATATAAAAATTACCTCCCCTAGTTCAGTTAAGGCTATTAGAAGCTTTTTAGGACATGCAGGATTTTATAGAAGATTCATTAAAGAATTTTCTAAAATAGTTAAGCCTTTAACAAAATTACTAGAAAAAGATGTTCCTTTCAACTTCGATCAGGAATGTTTAGATGCATTCAATGTCCTCAAGGATAAACTAATAAATGCTCCGATTATAATTGCACTGGATTGGAATTTACCCTTTGAACTAATGTGGGATGCGAGTGATTTTGCAGTAGGTATAGTTTTGGGACAACGAAGAGACAAGCATTTTCAGCCAATTTATTATGCTAGTAGAACATTGACACCCGCACAAGAAAACTATACCACCACAGAGAAAGAATTGCTAGCTGTAGTTTTTGCTTTTGACAAATTTAGGCAGTATTTAATATTATCTAAAGTTGTCATTTACACTGATCATTCACCTCTTCGTTATCTCTTAACTAAACCTGATTCAAAACCTCGACTCATACGTTGGATCTTACTCTTACAGGAATTTGATTTCAAAATATAAGATAAGAAGGGAGCTGAAAACCTTGCAGCAGATCACCTCTCCAGGCTTGAGAACCCACATATCGAAGAGCTCGACGAAAGTGAGATAAATGACTCGTTCCCTGAAGAACAACTCTTTTTTTTAACCAACTTCGAGGTACCATGGTTTGCAGATATTGCGAATTATTTAGCTGCTAACATCTTACCAAAAAGGTTAACACATCATCAAAAGAAACGATTCTTTGCTGATGTGAAAAACTATTTTTGGGAAGATCCTTTTCTTTTCCGCATATGTGCAGATCAAGTAATTCGGAGATGCGTTACAAGGGCAAAAGCAAGCAAAATCCTGGAACATTGCCATTCAGGACCTTCAGAAGAACATTACAGCTGGATTAAGACAGCCCACAAAACACTCGAATCAGGATTTTATTGGCCAACTCATTTCAAGGATGCCAACAAGAATGTCGCTTCGTGTGATAAATGCCAAAGATCAGGTAATATTTCTAAATGTAATGAAATGCCTCAGACATATATGTTATCATGTGAGATATTTGATGTATGGGGTATTGACTTTATGGGTCCGTTCCCTAGTTCATTCGGAAATAAATACATCTTAGTAGCAGTAGATTACATGTCAAAATGGGTGGAAGCCCAAGTTTTACCTACTAACGATGCTAGAGCTGTAGTGAAGTTTCTTAAGAAACTTTCTCCCGTTTTGGAACACCCAGAGCAATCATCAGTGATAGGGGCACTCACTTTTGCAATACTCAATTTGAAAAAGTCTTAAGAAAATATGGAGTACACCACAAAATAGCTACCCCTTATCATCCTTAAACCAGTGGCCAAGTGGAAGTGGCAAATTGAGAACTTAAGCGAATCCTAGAGAAAACAGTTGAATCAAACAGGAAAGACTAGGCAGTAAAAGTAGATGACGCTTTGTGGGCCTATAGAACAGCATTTAAAACCCCTTTAAGAATATCCTTGTACAAACTTGTTTATGGAAAAAGTTGTCATCTACCATTTGAATTAGAGCACAAAGCCTACTGGGCGATAAAATTCTTGAATTACGATCTCAAAATTGCAGGTGAGAAGAGGATGATGTAGTTAAACAAACTAGATGAATGGCAAACTGAGGCCTATGAGAATTCATGACTATATAAGGAGGCAACAAAAAGACGCCATGAAGCAGGAGACTTAGTACTGCTGTATAATTCAAGGCTCAAACTATTTCCTAGAAAGCTGAAATCAAGGTGGTCAAGGCCATTCGTGATAAAATCTATTTTTCCTTACGGCACAGACGAGATAACCCATCTAACTCAAGGAACATTCAAGGTAAATGACCATCAACTGAAAATTTATAATGGTGAAGATTTCAAGGAATTGAGAGAGGAGCTTCAGCTCCCTGAACCTTCTTTTAGGAATGAAAACAGGGTGAGTCTAGCTTAAGACTTTAAACATGCGCTTCTCGGGAGGCAACCCGAGCACTAACTTCACTAACCCCATTAATTTTCACATTTTAATTTTTTCCTTTTAACACCTAAATCAAACTAACTGATTCAGAAAAGCACAGATTTCCTACCACACAGCCTTACACACGGGCGTGCCCGTGGCCGTGTGGTCGCCATGGGATGGAAAATGGGCGTGCAGGTAGACGTGCGAGAAGAAGAAAGAAAAACTTTTCCCAGCAAGGGCTGCGATAAAAAGACCACGACCGTGCGAAGCGACCGTGATCTATCCTAAGTAAACTAACACGGGCATGAGCCACGCCCGTTCCTACCAACCGTGTGCGACACTGACTACATGTACACGGGCGTGGAAAACATAGCACGGGTGTGGGAGAAGTGAATAAAATCATACACGGCTTATGACCACGGTCGTGGCCAAACACCCTGAACGTGCCCAAAATTCAAAATCACGAAAAACACAGGCTGATTAAAATCTAACACGGGTGTGGCCCCTGCCCATGCTCTCACCCCTATTTAAAGAACTTAAAACTCTTATCTTCCCCAAACCACAATCCTAACCGATTCTCTCAATCCCCTTTTTCCCTAATCCGGCCACCATAAAAAAAATACCCCCCATTTTGACCCCCATAACCCCTCCACCTTCCCTCCTTTAAAATACCCATACAAAACACAACCATGCTCGTGTTACCAGGACCCCACGCCCTCGCCACCACCGTGCTACCCAGAATTTTACAGCACACGACCCTGTACCATCGTACACGTCGCCACACACCCCAAAACATTGCTGGTCACTCTTCACTATTTCATTTTCATCCATTTTAACTATTGTTTGATTAAAACTTCATGTTATTTAGTTTCTTTTTACTTTTAGAAGTATTTAGTTTTAAGTATAAATTCTTGAATTTTAGAACTAATCTGATTGCTATATTTTTGTTTAAGTTAGTTAATTTTGTCAATATAATTTCTCATGGTTGAAATGCTCTTATTTAGACTTTGAATATTTTGGGTATCGATCAAAGTAATTGCTTTATTATTACTTGAATATCAACTGTTTTCAGGTACAATGTCGTCATCTCGAGGAAAGAGAACAGTAGCCCCGAGCTCAAAAAAGCGAAAGGGACCCGGATCATCATCCACAACAGCATCCGCCGAAGTGCGCTATCCATTCCTCCAATTTCCTCCAGGGGTCCAAGAGGACTATTATAAATTACTACGCGCGCGACCCCTCGTCACAGGCAGATGTATAGACTGGGCCGCTTTAGAGCAGGTCCATCTTGACAGTGACATACGGGCTCTCTTAACCATTGATCCGTGGGAGCAATTCTTCAAAATTGTCGAGCCCACATACCTAGAGCTCACTTTCGAGCTCTGCTCAACATTTCAACTTCAAACAGTGATGAGCCGTTACGATGATCCAGACATGATACAATTTCGTCTCGGCGGCACTATACGATAGCTGAACGTGCCGCAGTTCAGAACTGCTTTAGGACTTTATACGAACGACTTCGTAGCAGAGAATGACCTTTCGGAGTTGCATTGCCATATACATTTCAGCCCCACCCAATGTTGGCATAAGAAAGCTAGCCACAACTACGATTATGACCTCAGTCACTCAAAAGCAACAGCCCTGGCTGCGTCTCTAAGGTACGTACACCCTATTTTGGCTCATACTTTGACAGGTCGAGGAGAGAGCACCGGCATCATCAGTACTCATGACGCCTACTATCTATGGTGCATGTCAAACGGACGTGTTGTCGACCTAGCATATTTTATAGCCCGAGCTATTCAACATTAGACGGAGCAGCATCGGCGAGGGATCATATCTACGGGTCCCTACATCACACGCTTGGCTCGGTACTTCAGGCTCCACAAAACCGACGCACAAACCTCCTCACTCACACTGATAGGGCGGATGACCCCACAGGGCATCCAGACGATGCTACATATAAGGATGATTCAGCGTCGATGTGGGACAGACCCTCCCTAATACCAGCTCGCACTACCCATCAACGAAGAGGATCCTGAGGACATTACTGATAATGTCCCACCACCACAGGAGGCACCACTCCTCAGCCAGCGCCCCTCCCATGTAGCAGCTTCACTATCGGACATCTCTGCACGCCTTACTCAGTTCGAGTAGTACTGTACTCAGCAATTCCATGACACTGCCCGACGTTTTTACGGCATCGAGGCCACCCTTCAGCAGATTTGTCATCACTTCCATATATCATCACCACCATCTCAAGACCCAGATGATGCAGAGGACTTCTAAGTCCTTTTTTCTTTGTTATTTACTTCTCTGTTTATCTTTATTTTTATTTTTATCTTTAATTTTCTTTCTACTTTTATTTATGATGATTCCATTTCAGCTTATTGTCTAAAAACTTGAAAGTTTCATTTGTTTATGTTTATTCTCACTTCATCACTGGCTATCTCACCCTAAGTCTCCATAGTAACATCCATGCATTCAATTTAATTGATGATTTCGCAGAATAAATAGATTCAGTATACCACTCAAGGAACGAAAACATCACTTCTACCTTCGTCATGGAATACTCTTCAAGGAATTCATCCATAATTCAGGAAGTTTCACTTCTCTCCCTATCTTTTGATTATGCTATTGCTATTATCTATCTTTGTACATTGAGGGCAATGTACAACTTAAGTGTGGGGGTGAATAGTTATTTCGAGAAAGTGCCTAACTTTCTTCATTATTCTCAAATTCTTAAATTATGCCTTGTTCGAAAAGTAAGTTTCTCATATTATGATTAGAATGAAATTTCTCAGATTTATGATTTCTATTGATAATTTTTAGATTAAGTCATTGATAATTGTCCATTGATGATTAAATTTGAAGAATACTAGAGAATCAAGCATGATAAGTCTATTTTTCATAATTACATTTTTTTTTTTAGGTTGTCTACCTGAATCTGAATGTTACCTTGAAGTTTGAATTTTACAAGGTTGATATCAAACACCCATAATTTTTTGTGAGACTTTGAGCCTTATAGAGCATATATTCTTTTTCATGCTCATTTTTTGATTATGAGTGTGTCAACATTGATTTGTTATTCTAGAACTTGCATTGATTATACATGTCGAGACCACACCTATGATTTGATATACAGAGATGATAAAGGCACTTAGGATTTAACCCACTTACACCACTAAAAGGCCTACCTTCATAATTAACCCCTAGTGAACCCATTTGATCCTAACAACCCTTTTCATTGACTTACCCACTAATATTAACCCAAAGCCTTTCGTATTTGTTATTACCATTCTTCTTGATTACCTTTTTTGTCGAGATTTGATTTTAAGCAGTTGTAAAAGTTCTTTCCTATTATTATTTGACTTGTTCTTAAAAAAAACCGAAGAATATTCATTATTAGTTCTATAATTAAGTGAGCGTACATGTTTAAAGTGCAAATCTTGAAGAAAAAGCTCGTATTATTAGTTTTCAATTGATGTAATTATTTAAGATTAGTTCATTTTTCTAGTTAGGTATTTTGTCGAGTCAATCTCTAGATTCTAACCTCTAATTCACCTTTTTATCCACACCTTTAACCTAAGCCCCATTACAACCCTGTTAAAGACCTTTTGATTTATGCATCATCTCATATTATAGTGGTCGAGATTTGATTTTCATGCAAGCCTATGATATTAACTTTTCATGTTCGACTTTTGAGTGCTTAATTTTGAACCTTAAACACTTTGAATTATTTGAGTGAATCTCTAGTAAGGATATCAAACCTTGTCGATTTTGAATCAGAGGTAATTATTTAGATGAAGGGAAACACCTAAACTTTTCAGGGCTATAAATATATGACTTTGATTGTTTGAATCTTTAGGACCCTTTGAGTCGAATTATCCATGTATGGATTATCTTTGAATTATGATGAAACATTATTGATAAATTTTATAGATCGAGGAAGTTTATTTTAATTGTGACTTGAGAATTTTGCTTGAGGACAAGCAAATGCTTAAGTGGGGGGTATTTGATAAACCAAAAAAAGTAACATATTTTAAGCCCACATTTAGTATGTGGATGATTTAAGCCTCGATTTATGTAATTTGGTGCTCTTAATCCTTTCTTTTCATGTTTTATACCCAAGGGAGCACCCAGTGACAAAACGAATGAGAAACGGGCTTAAAACAGACTAAATTGGGCCAAAATAGAAATCGATACAGCCTGGGCACAAGACCACACGGTCGTGCCTCATTAAAAGTCTGAACACGGCCTGGCCACAATTCACACGGGCGTGTGACATAGCCGTGTCCCTGTCACAGAGAAGAGCAATTTCACTCAAAAAAGGATATTTAGGGGCAAAAAAACCCGTTGCAAAGGCCTATATAAACCCCCTAAGTATAACCTAGAAGAGGACGATTAGTTAGGCCAAGGAGTCAAGCCAGAAAGGTTAGATTTGTGGAAATTACTCGAAGATAGCCAGTTGATCCATCTCAAGAAGCCGGAATTATACTCAAGATGGAGGATCTCTCCAATTCCTTTAGGGGGTTTTAGGGATTTCTTATGTTTTGTTTTATCTTTTCTTTTGAGATTTTTTCTTTTATTGTTATGAACTAAACCCTCAAGATACCTGAGGGGGATGAAACCTAAGATGAATCTTGTTATCATTTTCTGAACTATATGATAAATATTTGACTTGTTCTTAATTATGTGTTATTAATTCTTGCGTTGATTTTTCCGAGATATTAATTCAAGTATGATGTGCTTAGGTGGAGGAGCAAAAGTCCCTGCTTAAGAGTAGATCTAGCATAATTAAGCAGAGTTCATCGCGTGCCTAGAGATAGGGTGACGAGATTTTACCGGATTAGGGTGAAACCTATATGGGAGTCCATAGATCGAGTTAATGGGATTCTAGGGGTTTTAATTAGAAAGAGATTTCAATTAATCAATCTAGGGTTAGACATTAGTCGCCTCGAGAGAGGGATTAATATAACTTAGGAAATCTTACGGATCAAGTCAAGTGAATAAATCGTCTGGTTCAGAGTTAGATAAAAAGTGAAGTCTAGGTGGATTCTTCCTTGGGTGTCGTTTTAATTAATTGGTTTTCTCTCAAGTTATTTTCTCAATTCATCCTTTCTGTCTTTGCATCTTTAGTTTAGTTGATAGTTAAATTTAGATTAGATAAATAAGTTCCCTTAATTCTTAGGCTAAATAATAAAGAGAGAGTTAGTATTAGTACTTTTGGTTCCTCAACATTCTGGTCTTACCTTAACTATACTACTGTTTGATAGGTGCGCTTGCCTCAAATCGTTGTCAGAGTTAGTTTCTAGGTTCGATCATTCTTTTTTTTATAAATTTTAAGACTCGACAGACACGATCAGTAACCCTGGCAATTCCTCTGAAAAATATCTAAATATTCACATACTATGGGTACTAATTCAATTCTTAACTCAGTCTCTCTAGCATTCATTACAAATGTAATGTAAGCTTCGTCCCCTTTTCCTAAATACTTCTGAGTCAACAAGGAAGATATCAATACTGGAAATCTATCTTGCTCATCTGATTCAACAAGAATAAGATCCCCACTTTCACATTTCAGCTCAATAAACTTCCTTCCAAAATTCACTATCACATTATGAGTAGATAACCAATCCATCCCAAGGATGACATCAAATTCATCAAACAGTAATAGCATGAGATTAACAGGAAAACAATGACCCCTAATCATCAAAGGGCAACCTTTGCATACTTTATCGAACAACACATATTTACCTCAGGGATTTGACACCCTTATTATAATTTCAGTTGATTCTACAGGTAAATTCATGCTAGAGACTAATTTCATGCAAATATATGAGTGGGTAGACCCCGGATCAATTAAAGCTACAACACGGGTGTCAAAGAGAGAAAATGTACCCGTAATTACGTTAGGGGAGGATGCCTCTTCGCGAGCACGAATGACATATGTTACCGTCGGTGCTCTACCCTCAGCTCTTGCTGTCTACTCTCTAGATGTATTACTACTCATTTCATTTCCCGAACTTCTCTATGGTCTTCCTCTAATAGCACTTCCCGATTTTGCACTCTGAGGTTTCTCCTTCTCACCCACCTCGGGGCAATCTCTGATAAAATGGTCTATATATCCACACTTAAAACAAGCCTTCTCATTTGCTCGACATTCACTAGGATGTCATCTGCCACACTATGGACATTTCGGTCTATTCGGCCGAGCATTGCCAACACTAGCAACCGAAGTAGTCTGAGCCTTAGACCTCGGGTACTGTCTACTTTTACTTCTGTTTGAAAACCCAGCTGAAATAGCTGATCGAACAGAAAACTCTCTTGACTTCTTGGACGAGGATTGGAATGACTTGCCTAACTGTCTCTTCTTCGAGTCGTAAGACTCAACTTCAGCTTTCTTTTTCTCTTTGACTAGTTCCTCAGCCTTATAGGCTCGATCTACCAGTACCACAAACTCTTTTAGTTCGAAGACACCAACAAACAAACAGACATCCTCATTTAACCCATCCTCGAACCTTTTGCACATGATGGCTTCTGTCGATACGCACTCTCGAGCGTATTTGCTGAGTCTTACGAACTCACGCTCATATTTGGTCACTGTCATTCGACCGTGCTTTAGTTCCAAGAACTCTTTTCTTTTCTGGTCAATGAACCTTTGACTAATGTACTTCTTCCGGAACTCTTCTTGGAAGAATTCCCAATTAACTCTCTCCCTTGGTACCACTGACACAAAGGTGTTCCACCATTGATAGGCCGAGTCTCTCAAGAGAGATACCACACACTTCATGCACTCATCAAGTGTGCATGACAACTCGTCGAATACTCTAATGGTATTCTCAAGTCAGAATTTCGCTCTCTCCGGATTATCATCCTTACTAGCCTGAAATTCCTCGGCTCCTTGCTTCCAAATCTTACCGATCAAAGGTCTTTCTCTTCTTACTACCTCTACCACTTGAAGAGCTACAGGAGTGGGCTAAGGAATAGGTGGGGGTGGAGGGGGTTGAGCATTAGGATTTGCTCGAATATACTCAGTGTACCAGTTGCTCATCATATAGAGAAAGGCTTCTCGAGCCTTTTCTCGCTGACCCATAGTCTTGAGTCTACCATCTACCGGCGCGGTCCTTTGCGCGGGATCCGACACATTACTCGCAGCATCATTGGCTGCAGCTCGATCGAGATCTAGATCACAGCATCATTGGCTGCAGCATCTTTGCGCGGGTACTTGTATTCACTCAACCACATAGCTTTACACTAATTTCATTTCCATTTCAAGGTTAACTATTTATCCCACTAAATCACTTGGGATACTCAAAGGTACATGTTCATCATCATTCGTATAAATACAAGCCAATGCCACATCCCAGATGCGGCCTTACATGGGGTCACCTCTAAGTGCTGACACCATATCCCAGATATGGTCTTATACGGGATCTCATGTCAATTATTGATGTCATATCCCGGATATGGTCTTATACGATTTTCATATTCAATGCCGATGCCATATACCAAATATGGTCTTATACAGGATCACAGTTCGGTGTCGAGGCTATGTCCCAGACATGGTCTTACACGGGACCTTACCCATCTCATGTCTCGATAATAGTATTCTCATATTTATTATAGTCCAACCGGGACTTCACCATCACATCTTTCATCATTTTTCTCATTCAACACAATTACTCAATTTCATAGAATATCATGCATCTTTATAATATCAAACATTCTTAAACATACTAGCATGATATTACATTTATCACATACAAACTTACCTCGATTTCAAAATAGTACACTTGCCGATTTAATCTGATACCTTACCTTTTCCTCGGTCAAGGTTAATCCCTCGTTCTTTTTGATCCGTATAATAGCAAATTAGCTTATTTAATAATCACATAAATCAACACACTTCAAAATTCATACTTTGGCAAATTTACCATTTTGCCTTTAGACTTTCACGAAATGACTATTTTACCCCTAGGCTCATAAACCAATTCTAATAAAATTTCTTCTTTTAACGAGCCTAGGTGAACATTTATTTCTCTTATAGCAACTCTAAATTCTCATTATCTCACACATTTTACACCTATTTTACAACATTTGCAAAATGGTCCTTTTAGGTATTTTCATGGTAACACCTTTCACAAAAGTTGTTTATTTAACAACCTTGACTCATTTTCTTCCATAAAATTTTAGAAAACAACATAATTACTTACATGGAAAAACCCTATGCTCTTAACCATTTCGCAAAATAGACCCCTTATTAGCTAGATCATGATACAAGGGTCCTAAAAGTACAAAAATCATCAAGAAAAGTCACCAAAATCACTTACTTGCAAGGAAGACAAGTTGCTGAAAATTTTAAGCTTTCAAACCCCTATTTTTGCTGGTATTTTCGGTGGAAGAAGATGAGTGAATAGAAGGATATCATCTTTTCTTTATTTTATTCTATTTTATCAATTTAATATACCTACTACACCAACTTTGACTAATTTTTACTCCTTTGTCGCCCTATGGCCGGCCACCCTATGTCTAAGGGTAAGTTTTCACATTAAAGGCTTCCAATTAATATTATATGGCTATTAGGCACCTTTAGCTTAAAAAATGGAACTTTCACACTTTATGCGATTTAGTCTTTTTTTCGCAATTAAGCATGAAATCACTAAGATTAAAGCACCAAAATATTTATGCGCTCTTATGATCATAGCATAACTCATAAAATAATATTAAAATAATTTTCTTCAACTTCGGATTAGTGATTCCAAAACCACTATTCCGACTAGCCCCTAAATTAGGCTGTTACAAGGAACCCATGTACTTATGTAATTTATGTGTCCCGGGTGTTGGTCCTGTACATCCTACCGGTGGCTGGGTATACTAGCATATGTTGCATATACCTGGCAGCTTGTGTGAGCAACAATGTGTAGCTACATCTCGACTAACAGCTTATGTGAGCAGGCCCGTGCATAGCTTGAGAGCGAGCCTATATGTGTTGTGAGTATTGTGGTAGCATTGGCTACATATTTGGCACTTATGTGCAAATCTTTTCGTGTATCCGATAGTATTCAAAGTGGTTCAATGGGTATGTCAAAGATGAGAAAGGTTGTGATTATGTCACAAGTTGGTACAAGTATGTACGAAAAACTCAAAGGATATAGATTTGGTATATGATGAACTATTGGTAAGAATGTGATTGAGTAAGTTATGCTCATGAAGTTTAATGACATTTATGTTGATATATGTTATGTTATTTATATGATGAGCTATTGGTAAAAAATGTGATTGAGTAAGTTGAGTTTATGAAGTTTTAATGACATTTATGTTAATATATGTTAAGTTATTTATATGTCAAATATATGAATAATGTTTTGTATTATTTACATATGAACTTACTAAGCTATATAGCTTATCCCCCCTTTCTTTCCCTTATCTTATAGTGTCATCAGGCTAGCTCTGGATCAGAGATCGTCCGAGTTCACATCACACTATCAAAAGACTATTTTGGGTATTGATGACCTTAGTATTTTGAAAGTATGCCATGTATAGGGACTTAGTCATTTTGTTATATGGGTCATCATGATGTTAGGCAATGTATTGGCTTGTAAATGTCAAAGGCTTGTTTTGATATTTGGCCACGTAAATTGGCTTATTTGGGCTAGCATGGTTGTAAGCCTAAGTATATTTATATATGTGTTAATGTCTTTGGTGATGTGGTCATGGTATGCTTAGTAAATGATGGAAATGTGACTTATGAAATGTGTAACAGCCCGATTTTGGGGATAGTCAGAATAGTGGTTTTGAGACCACTAAACTAAGGCTAAGGAAAATTATTTTTTTGACATTTTATGTGTTATGGCATTAAAATATGGCTATGCGAAAAAATTTGGTGCTTTAATTTTAATGATTTCATGCTTAATTGTGAAAAAGGACTAAATCGCATAAAGTGTGAAAGTTCTATTTTTCAAGGTAGAATTTCCAAATAGCCATAGAATATTAAATTAGAGGTCCCTAAAGTGAAATTATGCCATTGAATTAGTGATGGCCGGCCATGTCGGAACTAGGGAGACAAGATTTTAATGTTGGTCAAATTTGGTGGATATTAGGTGACAAAAATGAATAAAATAAGATGAATAAGATGTTATCATCTTTTCACTATTCCTCCACCTTCATTCACTAAAAATTTAAAAATAAATAAGGGTTTTGAAGCTCAAAACTTTCAGCCAACATATTCCCTAGCAAGTAAGTGATTTTGAGGTTTTTCTTAATGATTTTTGTACTTTTGGAGTCCTCAAAGCTTAAGCTAGCTAATGAGGGGACTAATTTGTGATATGGTTGAAAGTATAGGGACTTACCATGAGATTTTTTATGTGGATAGCTGAGTTTTTATGGAAGAAAATGAATGTTAGGGAGATGAAAAACAACTTTTGTGAAAGGTGTTTGCATGAAAACACCTAAATAGGACTTGAATGCAAAGATTAAATTTGTGTCATAAATGCATGAAATAGATGGAATTGTGAATAGTTGTAAGAGAAATAAATGTTCAGCTAGGCTTGTTAATCGATAGAATACGTTGAAAAATGAATTACGAGCCTGGGGGTAAAATTGTAATTTTGCCATAATAAAAGGGCAAAATGGTCATTTTTGCCTAAGTGTAAAAATTGATGCATTATGATCATAGAATGATCTAAATGAGTGAATTTTATTGTTATAGATCAAGAAGAGCGCAGAATTAACCTTGACCGGGGAAAAGGCAAGGTTTCGGATTAAACTGCAGATTAACATATTTTACACCGAGGTAAGTTTATGTGTAAACGATGCATTTATATATACACATTGCTGTTGCTAATTAGTGCATGGTATGATTGAGAACGTGTGTGGTTCAAATGTATTGAACTTGGTAGTTATTGAATAATTACTGTATGAATTGAGAAATAGATATTTAAATGTGTAATGACAACACTTAACAGTGGGCTAGGTGCAATACCACCTTATCACATAACTACGATGGGATGTGTGCAATACCATCGCTTACTTATCATTTGGTGGGCTATATGCGATACCACTGTAACTATCCTTTTGGTGGGCTATGTGCGATACCACCCTAATAAAGACTGATGGTGGGCTAAGTGCGAAACCACCAAGTGATTGAATCATGAATGGTTGATTAAGAAATTGTGATATGTTGTGTTATGTGACATTGTGGGGCTAAGTATAGGAAAGCATGTTAATGAATGTGAGCACTAAGCTTGTGATGTGGTTGGAAAATAGTAAGGGAGGAAATGAGTAAGCATGACTAATAATGTGGATTGTTCTTGTTTAGTATGTAATGCTAATTATTGTTTAGCACATACTATAATGCTAATTGTTTACATGTAAACTTACTAAGATTAAAGCTTACTCCCTTTTCTTTTCCCTTATTTTGTAGAGTTTAAGAGCCGAACCGGGATACGCCGATAACCAGAAGATCACCCAGACTATCAACTCACCTCGGTATATTTAGACTTAGTGATTTTTTGTACGGCATGTATAGGGGCTAGACTAGTTAGATTATTTTGTTATTTTGGCCAAAAGTGTGTTGGCCCCTTTTTAAGACAAACTATTTTGTATATTGCCATGGTTGAAGGCTCACTTTGTCATTTATGAAAAGACATAGTCATTCATGGAAGTTTAGGTTGCTAATTATGAGTTGTTTATTGATATGTCGAATGGGTCCTTGTTGTGTGAGTTAGAGGGGTGAAAAGGGCTTGGCAAATAGCCTTGTTCTTGTCCACATCGGTAGGCACACGGGCGTTGTCTAGGCTATGTAGGACACACGGTCAGCCCATGGGCGTGTGCCCTGGCCGTGTGAAGTCTGCACCTTGAATTTGGAATTTAAATTGCCACACAGTTGAAGCACACGGGCGTGCACAGGCCGTGTGGAATAATCAGAGGCGATCACGAGCAGCCATATGGGCGTGTGCCCAAGCCGTGTGATTCAAGTCAGCATCGACCACGGGCATCGAACAAGAGCGTGTGAGATGATACACGGGCATGTCATTTTTCTCCATGGGCGTGTGGCCCCTATTTAGATAAAATTTTCTTAAGTGCGTAAAAGTTCCAAATCATCTCCGAAACCTTTTGGAAGCAGGTGTAAGGCCTTGTAGATCCATTATAAGGACGATAGACGTATGAATGGAAAAGTTTTAAATTTGAAATGGGTTTGATAGCCCAAAGTTGTATAATTCTGCGAGTTAAGTATGGTAACGCCTCGTACCCGTTTTCGGCGTAGAATACAGGTAAGGGGTGTTTCAACATGAATATGAGATGTTTGGCAATGTGGTCTATTGAAGAGATGATAAAGTGGTGTACAATTAGGTATCTTGAAAGTAGTCAATTGTGGCTTAATAAATGTTGTGAGTATGATAGATGTTGATATTGTATTGGCATGTATTGTTCATAATTGTGGATGTTTTGGTGCCTAAGTATGTTATGTTTTCTGCCTTTGAATTGGTGAAGTGTATGTGTGAATAAGGGTGGCAAATGGCTTGGTAAATAGCCTTTATTTTGTCCAAACGGGTAGACACACGGGCGTGTGTCTAGGTCGTGTGTGACACACGGTCTACCCCATGGGTATGTGTTCCGGCCGTGTGTCCCTTGCACCTTAATTTTGAAAAATGGAATGTCCAGAATTGAGCACACGAGCAAAGACACGGGCGTGTGTCCCAACATTGTGTGCTACACGGCCAAGCACACGGGCGTGTGGCATGACCGTGTGGCATAAGTCAGAGAGCACCCTAATTTGAACACGGTCTGAAGCACGGGCGTGTCCCAAGGTCACACGGGCGTGTGAGCCTTGCTTCTAGAAAAAAAATTGTAAGTTTTGTAAAAATTTCTTGAGTTCTCGGTTTAGTCTCGAACCACTTCTAAAGTATGTTTTGGGCCTCGTAGGCTCGTATTAGGGACTTTTTGATTGAATATGAATGGTTTTAGTTTGGACGCAAATTTATGACTCAGAATTGTGTGAATGCTTGTGTTGTAAGTCTGGTAATGCTCGTACCCTGTTTTGACATTGAATACGGGTAAGGGGTGTTACATAACCTATGTACTCTCATAGGTACCACAATTATATCATCATTTCATATCATTAAAACATCATTCAAATCATCATTTTAAATCATGCCTAATTCAATTTATTTTACCTAATTCATGAACACTTAATCATTAACATAATTTCACATGTTTATATATATACCAAACTAACATTATATTTATAACCTCATTTACAAAGAATTCATAAAATAACTATTATTTAGACACCACAGATTCATGCCAACACAAAGGATAAACATCACCACATTTGAGTTCGGGATCATTGTTGGATGCTGAATTGGCGATCAAAATTAAGTACCTAACCTGTGCACGGAAAATAAAACCATACGCTGAATAAAACTCAATGGTATTTCTATAATTCGATTACTTAAAAAAAACAATAAAACATACACAATTAAATGTTTAGCAGAATTACATACTCAAAAACCATATTTATTTATACAATAACATTAACCATTTAATACTCAAATCATGAATACATCATTTTATACTCTACTTAATTTCCATCAGTTGTTATATAATAGCTTTTCACAATTTATTTCACATTTCATTATACAATTGCATTACCCATTCCATATTCACTTCATGAGTATATAACTCATATATTCCATATATTTGCAACATATTTCACATTCTATTTTCAATTCACTATTTCACTTCCATTTCTCATATCATTTCATTTCAATATCAATTGTAAGACTTTATTATTCATTTACCCCTATTAACACGACTCGGACTCAGACGGATGCACGGATCCAACCAAAACACACCAGTTTGGCACCTAGTGCCTCATCGGATAATTCGAAGTAATAAGTTGACACTCAGTGTCTCATTGGCTAAACTGAAGTGGACTCGAAGTCGAAGAAATCTCTAAACTCTTCCAATCCTATGGCATGCTACCTATTCACAGTTAATAGGGTTTAATTTCACATTTCAGATATAATCAATATCCAATACTGATTTTTCATATAATCACATAATTGCACATATAATCATTTCAATTCAAAAATCAATCCATTCAATATATATATATATATATATATCTACCAATTCAATTCATTCAATCAATTATCAAAATATCAATTACTTACCTTAACACTTACCATATACATTATATAAAAATTACAACAATTAATAACTAGTTTCAGATTATAAAAATACAAAACAGAACTTCCGAGCTATTCCTCGTCGACTTTATCTTTTCCTTCTTAATCCAAGTTTCCGGCACAACGTTAACAATTGAGCTTTGAACCCTTGAAACCTTAATTCTCCTTCTTTCTCTTTTTCTTTCCTTTTTCTTTCTTTCTTCTCTCTTTTGTTCTATCTTTCTATCCTTTTTCTATTTCATTTCTTTTATTTATTTAGTTATTATAATATAATATATATTTACTTAACTTTTAAGTTTTATTATTATAATATTATAATATATATTTTAACTTTAAATTTTTAATTAAATACATACTTATGCCGCCTCAATTTATGCAATTGGCATAATTTTTTATTTAGTCCCTTTAATTTTTCTTTAATCTATAATTCAACTTTCACCCTTTATGTAATTTAGTCCTTATACCTAATTACTCTTAATTCATGAGAATTCACCTAACAAAAACCTAATTAACCACACAACTAGCTTTGTAAATATTTTTAATAAATATTTACGAGTCCGGTTTACGGTAAGGGAGTCTCGAAAATGCATTTTTTGACACCTGCGACTATCAGGTCGTTGCAACTTCCCTTTCCTCAAATTTCGTTACAACTATGAATTTACCATTCCATTACCTTTCTTCATCCATTTCATATGCACAACACACAAGTTATAAGCATAACATTAACCATAACTACAAGCTAGTGCATTTAAACATAGCTCTTTTAGAATCAACCACATAATCAACCATTACATAAGAAATTACATACTTGGATTTATTCCACCTTTTCATGGACATAAGCATATTACCAACTGAGCACTTACCATTTCAATGTATTTTATTAAGATTAAACATGATATAATTCAATCACCAACTTGGCACAAGCCTAAGCACCAACAACAACACATGTTAGCATAATTGAATATAATTCATGTGAACTTAACATAAATAACCATTACACTTGAATGATCCGATTGGATTTATCATCCTTCATAACATATCACGTTTTCCATGTATCACCATTTCAATAAATTTCATACACACATGCCTTGGTTCATATTAAACACTTACCATAGCCACAAGCTAATGATTAAACACATAACTTACGATATCATCACATGGTAAGATATAGTGGATAAACATAACATCTCTTAAATCATACCTTTCATGTTCATGAATATTCTTACTTTAATCATTGGCACAACATACCTTTCCATATTTTTCATAGTGAAGTCAATCGAAACCCTTATCAGAGCTCACACAAAGTGTGCTAAATGATGGTCGAAACCATTCCTTTTTTATAATCGATGAATACTGTGAAGACGATTGAAACCCTAGTACACGTTTCCTTTGTGCTATAGTCTAACTATGGTCTTACATAAGCATTGCCATGGCCCTACCATGGTCATACATTTGTAGTGCCATAACTCAGTTATGGTCTTATCATCAGAATGCCATAGCCAGGTAGGTCTTACATATAAACACTGCCGAACCATGGTCTTACTTCCATAGTGCCATAATCCAGTTATGGTCTTATCATCAGAATGCCATGGCCCAACTATGGTCTTGCATATAAAAACTTCCATAGTCTAACCATGGTCTTATGTTTGAATAATTGCCATAGTCTCACTATGGTCTTACGTGCGAATGCAACCTGTCTCCTTTGATATAAAAAATTATCATTTTCGTAACTTTTTACAATTCTTGTTCTATCAACAAATCAATTTAATATCAGTAATTTTACATCATTTAAACTTTAATATTCATAAACACTTAGAAATGTAATTGAGTTCATATTAATGAACTTACATAGCTAATTTGCAGTAATGGCTCCGAGTTTCTCAATCAATGATTGACCTAATATCAATTCATTATTTTCATTTTCAATTACAAACATCAATATATTCTAATATGATGCAATTAGGTTCATATATTTCACTTAAATATAAATTAAAATTAAACCAAACAAACTTACCTGGCTAAATTGTAGAAATGACAAAGTACAGGGGCATTTTGGTAGTTTTCCATTCTCCTCAATTTTTCACTCGATCTTGATCTAAATTAATAATTCCATTCAATCTATTAATTTAGGCAGTAAAACAATGTACTATATGCAATTTAGTCACTTTTGACATTTTAACAAAATTGCCCCTAAAGTTTTACTTTTATTCAATTTAGTCCCTAAGCTTAAAACATGCAAATTAACCATTATTACTCAAAATTGAGCACAATAAAATACTTATTATATAATATACAACCCATTCATGCAACAATTTCACAACAAATCCTTGTATTTTTACTATTTTAATAATTTAGTCCCTAATCGATAAATTCATCAAAAAATACTTAATAAAATACTATTAAATGACAAATAATATTTCAAATTCATCATTTAACATATAAAATCACAAGGTTAAACAATGGAAATATTCAAAATCTTTAACATTTTCAAAATTGAAGGTACGAGTTAGCTGGACCTAGTTGCAACGATCTCAAAAACATAAAAATTATTAAAAATAGAGCCAAAATCACATACCATGCAATAGGAAACCTCCATGGCCAAACCTAACTTAAAACATTCAGTTCTTTGAAGAAGAAACTAAAAAGATGATAACCAATTAACCTTTTGTTTTTATTTTATTTTAATTTAATAAACCAAATTGCCATTTTAACCTTGGTTAATAAATAATTAAAACACTAATTTCATGCCCATAATTGTCCACCAACTCCTTAAATGGTCTAATGAAACACCCCACACCCGGCCCACGAGTCTGGACCGGATCTGGTATGTTCCTCAATGTAAACCGGTTCAAAATATCGTTTGTTACTTTGAAAAACTGTGTGTTTTGAAGATAGTTTGTTTGTGGATTGGGCTCGAGTTGAAAACAAGTTTACTTTATATTGAAAACCCATTTATTTCAGGTGTCAAAATTTTTAAAGTTTGTTTTAAATTAAATTGGCTTATTCTTTAATTATCACAAATTTGTAACATAGTAAATAAAACAAATATAAAATCATCACTATGGCCCTATTACATCAAACAAAACCCAAAATAAAGTTATAAAGTACTTAAATAAAATCAAATGTCCCAAATTAAATAAAACTTCAAGCTGAGCATGGCCACCACCAGTTCTGCCGTCCCGGTCCATCACTGTTCATCACTTGAAACATGTTCCCACAACGGGGTGAGTCAACAGACTCAATGTGTAACCAACACTAAAATTTAATAGATCAGGCATTCCTTATCATATCACATGCATATCTATATACAGATAAAATAATAATGCAACCCGAACCCAAACCTAGATGCCATCCGCTACACATCCCCGTACCAACCTGCACACCATGGGGACTACTAAGTCAACCCTCCATCTGCTACACACCATCGAAGGCGATCAGCTGCGATCGACGTGCTCATCGCCCATACAAAATTGTGGCATAGCCACTCGGATGATTGTGTCATAAGACACCACATTCGAGATAATGTAACCGGTTACCACATTCGGATAATGTGACCGAGGTCACCACATTCGAATAGTGAGACCGAAAGTCACCACATTCACTTCCCCTTTTCATATAACCCGAATGCCCCATATTATTCATATTATGCATATCATACTTAAATTCACATTCATGTCACTTTTCACATGTTAAATATAACATATTTCGTAATCCTAGTAGAAGTAGGAAACGTGCACAGTACTTTGTACCGTAACACGGTACCTTAGCCATATTCTTATAAACATGCACATATTAAATATTGCCATATATCTTATTAAAAGTTAGTGTGGGATACACACCTGATTTGCTTGACGAATTCCTTGAAATCCCGAAGAACCGATCTATTGCTTTAGATCTCAATTCCTACATTCAGTAACCTTAATATGTTAGCATAAAGCCTATTCGGCTATAAAACCAAATCCTAGTAGGATTTGTACACTTAAAACCTACCTTGCTGCCGATTGACTTACGAATCGAGTCCCAAAACTTTGTGATGCACACCCTTGTAATCGGCTAGTCACCAAAACTCCTAACTAGTTAGTTTCCGGCTTTCAAAACATATAAGAAATAGATCTAGAATACCATACATGGCCTTAGCCGATTGTATTTAGGCACTTACCTTGCGATTTCCAAATCTCGGAATCCCTGTATACCTCTGTCGAAATCCCTATAGACTTATATATTAGATCTGACTTTCAATCACTTAAACATAAGAAATAGCCTTAGACCAATTACTCACCTTAGATCTTTGAAAGTCCCGACAGATCTCCTCTTGTAGTTGACAACCACTAACTCCGGGAAAAACCCTTCATAGATTCGGCCAAAGTACTTCAGTAGAATTAGTCCTAGATTTCGACAAGTCTTAAAATATAAAGAATGGAAACCAAGTTTTGGTTCTTACCCTTACTCAATGAAATCGACAGCACCTTTGTTTGAAGCCCCTTAAAGAAATCGGCTTTGATGACTAGATGATAATCTCAAGGTTTTGGCTTTTGGGATTCAATGGAGAAATCGGCTAGGGCTCTCTTAGAGTATTTGATTTCCACAAAAAATAAAGAAAAGAAAACTTGAGGTTTCGGACCTTTGGTGGACTATAGATTCGAAACAACAAATGAAAGAGAGTAGGAGGATGGTTGCTAGAGAGTTTCAGCGAGGAAGAAGAGGAGAAAGAGAATGAATGAATGAATGGTCTCTTTTCCTCTAGTAGCCGAAATTACTCGCTAGAGTCCCTTACTTGGCCACCACTCCCCCTTATTTTGATAGCTTTATCCTTGAATTATCACTTTATTTAAAAGAATTTAATCCAACAATTATCTCTTGAAAATAATGATAAATAAATCCTTATTTATCCATCATTTAGCCAATTTTAAAGAGAATAAAACTCCTAAAATAAAGCCTTGTGCCGTCCAACTCCCTTGCTCCTTGCAAAAAATAAAACTCTTTTATTTTGCTTCCCACGCAGCTCGAACCTTGGACCATTACTCATGTAGGTGGCGCCATTTCCAGGAGCCCTAAGTGGCATCTCCAGGCCACTTTTCCAAGCCTGTTTTGTGTGCCAAATTTCACATACAATTTCTCTTAAGGCCACCTTGCCTCGCTTTCTCTTTTTAAACTTTAAAACTCGACATTTCTAAGTCATTTCCTTACATTTCCAAGTTTCCAAAAATTTTCGTTTCCCTCTTTAAACTTGACATTTCCTTACATTTCCAAGTTTCCAGAAATGTTCACTATCCTCTTTTGAATCATTTCTAAATCATTTCCTTACATTTCCAGGTTTCCAAAAATGTTCACTTAAAACTTAACATTTCCATACATTTCCAGGTTTCCAAAAATGTTCACTTAAAACTTAACATTTCCATACATTTCCAGGTTTCCAAAAAAAATGTTCAAAATACTTTCATAACACATAAGACATGTCATTTCGTACAATTAAACCGAAAATGCATAGGCCCTTTTCAGGATGTTACAGTTCTACCCCCTTAAAATAATTTCGTCCTCGAAATTTCCTAGATAAAATAATTGAGGGTATTGCTGTTGCATTGCCTCTTCTGGTTCCCACAAAGCTTCTTCCGATCCATGATTGCACCATAATACTTTGACTAGTGGAACTGAATTCCTCCGTAACATTTTCACATCACGTTCCAATATCCGAATCGGCTCTTTCTCGTAGGATAAATCTGGCCTTAACTCCACTTCTTCAACTGGTACCACATGAGATGGATCCGATCGGTAGCGACGTAGCATGGATACATGGAATACATCGTGCATTTGCTGTAACTCTTGTGGCAACTCCAACTGGTATGCCACTGGTCCAATTCGCTTCAGCACTCGATAGGGCCCTATAAACCTTGGGCTTAACTTCCCTTTTTGACCAAACCTCATCACCTTCTTCTAAGGCGAGACTTTCAGAAACACTTGGTCTCCCACTTCAAACTCTATTTCCTTCCGTTTAAGATCTGCGTACGACTTCTGCCTGTCAGAGGCTTTCTTTAATCGTGCCCGAATTGTTTCAACCTTCTCTTTAGTTTCTGCCACTAACTCTGGACCCAAAACTCGACATTCTCCTAACTCAGTCCAACAAGTAGGAGTTTGACACTTCCGACCGTATAACGCTTCATATGGTGCCATCTGAATGCTAGCCTGATAGCTGTTGTTATAGGCAAACTCTGCTAAAGGCAAGTAGTCTTCCCAACTTCCTCGGAAATCCATCACACAGCCTCTCAACATATCCTCCAACACTTGTATAACCCGTTCAGACTGCCCGCCTGATTGTGGATGAAAAGCCGTAGTGAAGTCTAACTTAGTGCCTAAAGCTTGATGAAGTGCTTTCCAAACCTTAAGAGCGAAAACCACTGCTGCCAACTCCAAGTCATGGGTTGGGTAGTTAACCTCATGCGGCCTTAACTGTCGAGATGCATAAGCGACTACTTTTCCATCTTGCATTAGAATACAGCCTAATCCCGTATGCGAAGCGTCACCGTACACCACAAAATCCTTTCCTGCCTCAGGCTGAATCAGAACTGGAGTTTCTGTCAAGACCTTCTTAAGCTTCTCAAAGCTCTCCTGTCGCTTATCCGTCCATACAAAGGATACTTCCTTCCTTAGCAGCTTTGTCAAAGGCGCGGCTGTTGATGAAAACCCTTCCACGAACCTTCTGTAATAGCCTGCCAAACCTAAGAAACTTCGGATCTCAGCCACGGACCTAGGTGGTTTCCAATCCAACACTGCTTCGATCTTCCTAGGATCCACCCTTATACCTTCTGCGGATACTACATGTCCTAAGAATGCCACCTCCTTAAGCCAAAATTCACACTTGCTGAATTTGGCATAGAGCTTCTTCTCCCTTAATACTTGTAACACTATCCGTAGGTGCTCATCATGATCCTCCTTCGACTTCGAATACACAAGAATGTCATCGATAAACACGACAACAAACCTATCCAAGTAGGGTTGGAAAACCCGGTACATCATATCCATGAACGCGGCTGGAGCGTTCGTCAATCCAAACGGCATCACTACAAACTCAAAATGGTCGTATCTTGTCCTAAAAGCGGTCTTATGGATATCTGCCTCCTTCACCTTCAACTGATGATATCCCGACCTTAAGTCTATCTTCGAGAATACTGCAGGTCCCTTCAGCTGATCGAACAAGTCGTCTATCCTTGGCAAGGGATACTTGTTCTTGATGGTCAGCTTATTCAACTGACGGTAATCTATGCACATACGCATAGTTCTGTCCTTCTTCTTCACAAACAGGACCGGTGCTCCCCATGGAGACACACTGGGTCGAATGAACCCACGATCCAGCAATTCTTGGATTTGAGCCTTGAGCTCAACTAACTCCTTTGGCGCCATCCGGTACGGAGCAATTGACACAGGAGCTGTTCCCGGTAGCAAGTCTATTCCAAATTCCACCTCTCTATCTGGGGGTATTCCTGGTAATTCTTCTGGAAACACATCTACGAAGTCCCTTACCGTCCATTGACACCTTCATCTTTTCCATCTAACGCACTTACGAAGGCTAAAAACGCCTTGCACCCTTTCCTAACCATTTTCTCAACCTTTAACGCCGAAACTACGTTAGACAGGTAGTTTCTTCTTTCTCTGATCATTACTACTACTTCATCCTTCGGAGTCCTTAGTTCCATTCGTTTAGCCGCACAGTCCAACACGGCTCGGTGCTCTACTAACCAATCCATACCAAGTATGAGGTCAAATTCTCCGAAGGGTAACTCCATTAAGTTAGCCCGAAAGTTCACTCCCTGAATTCCTAGGGGTACACTCCGAAAGATCTTATCCACCACTACAGTTTGGCCAAATGGGCTTACTACAGTCGTCTCCCTATCAGAAAGTTCAGAGTCTAGGCCTAGTGTTTCCACTATACTACATGCAACATAAGAATGGGTCGAGCCCACATCAATTAAGGCATAATAAGGCTTGCCATAAATAAAGAACGTACCGGTTATAACATCTGGCGAGTCTCTATCCTCCCTACGGCGAACCGCATAAACCAAACCCGGTTGCCTTGCCTCAGCATTAGCAGCACCTCTGCCCTGTGTTCCACGTCCTCTGCCAGCACCATTACCTTTGCTATTCGAACCACGACCTCGTTGAGGCTGCTGTCCGCCTCTACCAGCCTGGCTAACATTCTGAGCTGCTAATCGACTTTCATCTGGTTTCTTAGAACAATCCTTGAGCATATGGTCAATGGACCCACACCTAAAACATCCTCCCGTCTTTTTCCAGTACTCCCCTAAGTGCTTCTTTCCACAATGCTCACAAGGATGATACTGCCATCCTGTACCAGCTTGCTGACCTCGCGGCCCATCAACTCTAGGCCTCTTTTGAACCTTCCCAGACGATCTAAACCTCTTTTTGGCCTAATCTGATCCATAATCTGCTTTGTAGCATCCTTAATTCCCTCGGCCACCTTGGCCTTTTCTACTAAAGTAGAAAATTCCCGCTCCTGATGCGGTTCTATCAACAATCTCAAATCATCCCTTAGTCCGTCCTCAAAACGGACACAGCGCTCATGCTCAGTTGCCACTACTCCTCGAGCATACCGGCTCAACTTCAGAAATTTAGCCTCATATTCTGCAACGGACTTATTTCTTTGAACCAGCCCCAGAAAAGCTTTCCTTTGTTCATCAGTGTACCTGGTTCCAACGTATTTCTTCTGATACGCTTCCTTAACGTACTCCCAGGTCAGATCCTCAACTGTGGCACCATCCTGAACAGTTAACCACCATTGGTACGCTTCATCGCGTAACAGTGCCACCATTCTTTTCAACTTCTCCTCAGGGGTCAAGTCGAGCTCATCCATAATGTGCTCAGTTGCCTCCAACCAGTACTCAGCTGTACTGGGTGCCACACCAGATACTCCACGAAACACTTCAGCTCCATTGGCACGAAGTCGCTTAGGTACCGACTTCTGAGTTCCTGAATTTCCTCCTACACCAGCCACCAACTCCAAAACTCGCAGCACAGCCTGCGATACAGCATCATCTCCCGTTTGAGCTTGCTGCTCAACACCCACAGCTGGGGGTGGTGGTGGCGGTGGTATTTCATTGTCAGACCATTGTCCCGATCTAACGGGTTCTGACACGGTCATTCTGCCTCTACCGCGTCTTCGACGACCACGTCCTCTAGAGCTCATTTCTAACGTCGTGATCTGATTAAGAAGTTTTATGAATTAGTCTTTGTTTCACTTGATTACCCGCGAAGAAGTTTTATGGAAAGAATTTTAGGAGTGGTTCTTTCGTATTCATACATGCACACAGTCTTTACATTCATACATACATCCATCAATCAATTATGAACTTTCGTTCATTCAGAGAAATGTTGTAGTTTTCATTGTTGTTGTTTTTCCACTACCCAGGGGTATTTTTGTATTTTGTCCTACAGGGGTATTTTCGTAATTTTTCAAAGAAAAAGTTCCTTGGTGATTTTGTCAAAAAGTATTTTGAAATTTTTAAATTCCCGAGGTATTTTGGAAAATTTTGAAATCTGGGGGTATTTCGGTAATTTTAAATCTCGGGAGGGGGTATTGTGGTAATAAACCAGGGTAAATTTGTAAAGTTTAATACTTCAGGGGTATTTCTAAATTTGTAAAACTTTGAGGGTTCTTTTGAGAATCTTATTTTCCAAAACGGTGATGTTGCAGAAATTTTGGAAATCAGAGTCATTTTGGTAATTTTGTAAGTTAGGGGCAATGTTGTAATTTTTCCAAAATCAAGGGTTTTTGATAATTTGCAAATTAGGGTTTTTGTACATTTTATAAAGTGATGAAAATTTTGATAAAACTGTGAGTATGTTGGAAATTTCATAAACCAAGGGTATTTTTGTAATTTCACAACCACTAGGGGTATTTTTGTAATTTTATAAATCAATGAATTTTTCGAAAAAAATTTTGTATAAATAGTTCTTACAAATTAAAAAGGTAATTTTAAGAGTTTTGAAACTAGGGTTTTTTTTTATAAAAACACGGCTAGTTCCCTTTCGGGTTTTAGTTATCGTGTTTAGCCTATGACCGAGTCCTCTTGGTCAGGGTGAACCAAAGCTACGCACCAGGTAGGGTTCGAATGGAGAGGAGGTGAGTCACACAGACTGCTTAAGTACCAAGCTCCCACTAAAACCATTCCTAGACATGTGCACAGAGGTTGCCACACCTACTGAGCCCTCTGAGTTAGGGTGAACCGAAGCTATGCACCAGGTAGGATTCCTGCGAAGAGGAGGTGAGTCACTAGGACTGCTTAAATACCAGGCTCTTCCGGAGCCAATCCTAGACATGCGCACAGGGGTTACCACACCCTAACTCGGTTGACTTAGCCATAGGTTTGTTTAGTTAGGCAATTAAGTCTTATGTATTTGTGTTTGAGTAGACTAGTCCTACGGTTCAAATACCTATCATACTATTCTACGTTCCATTCCTTTTCTACCCTTCTATAATTCACATAATCACACAGATGGTTGGGGGTACTTACCTGATGGACTGCGGGTCGGAGACTTAGGTGCCATGCCAGAAAACCTGCTTATTTTCAGAAGTATTTCCATAAAACTCATTTGGCTCGATTGGAACACGTTTTGGGCCTTAGCCCATAAGCCGAGAGTTTAAAACTGGGCTCTGATACCAAACTGAAACACTCCACACCGGGCCCACGAGCCTAGACCAGAGCTGGTATGTTCCTCGATGTAAACCGGTTCAAAATATCGTTTGTTACTTTGAAAAACTGTGTGTTTTGAAGATAGATTGTTTGTGGATTGGGCTCGAGTTGAAAACAAGTTTACTTTATATTGAAAACCCATTTATTTTAGGTGTCAAAATTTTTAAAGTTTATTTTAAATTAAATTGGCTTATTCTTTAATTATTAAGAATTTGTAACATAGTAAATAAAACAAATATAAAATCATCACTATGGCCTTATTACATCAAACAAAACCCAAAATAAAGTTATAAAGTACTTAAATAAAATCAAATGTCCCAAATTAAATAAAACTTCAAGCTGAGCATGGCCACCACAAGTTCTGCCGTCCCGGTCCATCACTGTTCATCACCTAAAACATGTTCCCACAACGGGGTGAGTCAACAGACTCAATGTGTAACCAACACTAAAATTTAATAGATCAGGCATTCCTTATCATATCACATGCATATCTATATACAGATAAAATAATAATGCAACCCGAACCCAAACCTAGATGCCATCCGCTACACATCCCCGTACCAACCTGCACACCGTGGGGACTACTAAGTCAACCCTCCATCCGCTACACACCATCGAAGCGATCATTGCGATCGACGTGCTCATCGCCCATATAAAATTCGTGGCATAGCCACTGCGATGATGATTGTGTCATAAGACACCACATTCAGATAATGTAACCAAAGTTACCACATTCAGATAATGTGACCGAGGTCACCACATTCAGATAGTGAGACCGAAGTCACCACATTCACTTCCTCTTTTTCATATAACCCGAATGCCCCATATTATTCATATTATGCATATCATACTTAAATTCACATTCATGTCACTTTTCACATGTTAAATATAACATATTTTGTAATCCTAGTAGAAGTAGGAAACGTGCTGAGTACTTTGTACCGTAACACACTACATCTTAGCCATATTCTTATAAACATGCACATATTAAATATTGCCATATATCTTATTAAAAGTTAGTGTGGGATACACACCTGATTTGCTTGACGAATTCCTTGAAATCCCGAAAAACCAATCTATTGCTTTGGATCTCAATTCCTACATTCGGTAACCTTAATATGTTAGCATAAAGCCTATTCGGCTATAAAACCAAATCCTAGTAGGATTTGTACACTTAAAACCTACCTTGCTGCCGATTGACTTACGAATCGAGTCCCAAAACTTTGTGATGCACACCCTTGTAATCGGCTAGTCACCAAAACTTCTAACTAGTTAGTTTCCAGCTTTCAAAACATATAAGAAATAGATCTAGAATACCATACATGGCCTTAGCCGATTGTATTTAGGCACTTACCTTGCGATTTCCAAATCTCGGAATCCCTGTATACCTCTGTCGAAATCCCTATAGACTTATATATTAGATCTGATTTTCAATCACTTAAACATAAGAAATAGCCTTAGACCGATTACTCACCTTAGATCTTTGAAAGTCCCGACAGATCTCCTCTTGTAGTTGACAATCACTAGCTCCGGGAAAAACCCTTCATAGATTCGGCCAAAGTACCTCAGTAGAATTAGTCCTAGATTTCGACAAGTCTTAAAATATAAAGAATGGAAACCAAGTTTTAGATCTTACCCTTACTCAATGAAATCGACAGCACCTTTGTTTGAAGCCCCTTAAAGAAATCGGCTTTGATGACTAGATGATAATCTCAAGGTTTCGGCTTTTGGGATTCAATGGAGAAATCGGCTAGGGTTATCTTAGAGTATTTGATTTCCACAAAAAATAAAGAAAAGAAAACTTGAGGGTTTCGGCACTGGTGGACTATAGATTCGGCTTAACAAATGAAAGAGAGGAGGAGGATGGTTGCTAGAGAGTTTCGGCAGAGGGAAGAGGAGAAAGAGAATGAATGAATGAATGGTCTCTTTTCCTCTAGTAGCCGAAATAACTGGCTAGAGTCCCTTACTTGGCCACCACTCCCCCTTATTTTGATAGCTTTATCCTTGAATTATCACTTTATTTAAAAGAATTTAATCCAACAATTATCTCTTGAAAATAATGATAAATAAATCCCTTATTTATCCATCATTTAGTCGAATTTTAAAGAGAATAAAACTCCTAAAATAAAGCCTTGTGCCGTCCAACTCCCTTGCTCCTTGCAGCAAAATAAAACTCTTTTATTTTGCTTCCCACGCAGCTCGAACCTTGGCCCATTACTCCTGTAGGTGGCGCCATTTCCAGGAGCCCTAAGTGGCATCTCCAGGCCACTTTTCCAAGCCTGTTTGTGTGCCAAATTTCACATACAATTTCTCTTAAGGCCACCTTACCTCAGTTTCCTCTTTTAAACTTTAAAACTCGACATTTCTAAGTCATTTCCTTACATTTCCAAGTTTCTAAAAATTTTCGTTTCCCTCTTTAAACTTGACATTTCCTTACATTTCCAAGTTTCCAGAAATGTTCACTATCCTCTTTTGAATCATTTCTAAATCATTTCCTTACATTTCCAGGTTTCCAAAAATGCTCACTTAAAACTTAACATTTCCATACATTTCCAGGTTTCCAAAAATGTTCACTTTAAAGTTAACATTTCCATACATTTCCAGGTTTCCAAAAATGTTCACTTAAAACTTAACATTTCCATACATTTCCAGGTTTCCAAAAAAAATGTTCAAAATACTTTCATAACACATAAGACATGTCATTTCGTACAATTAAACCGAAAATGCATAGGCCCTTTTCAGGATGTTACATCTAATTACCATTTAAGTCCCTTTTCCTTTATTAAATAAGCCATTTAATCACTCAAATCATATGTGATCAAATTTTACATCTTTTACAATTTAGTCCTTTTTAATTAATTAACTATCGAAACGTTAAATTTTTTCAATAAAACTTTAATACCATCTTAATGACACTCCATAAATATTTATAAAAATATTTACGACTCGATTTATAGAAACAAGGTCCCTATACCTCATTTTCTAAACCCATTTGACTTTAGGGTCTTACCAGTTGAACTTATTAAATCATTTATATAACAAAAATCACTATATCAAAAACCTTTTTAAAACCATGTTTGACTCGTAAATATTAAATAATAATATTTAAAAACTTACTCGTTGGATTTGGTGGCCCCGAAACTACTGTTTTCGACTCTACTGAAAAACGGGATGTTACATAAGTTACTAAGGCATTGTTTTAATATTTTCAGAATATCAATATTTTCATATAAAAACTAGTTTACAAATTTAAAACAATGTACAAGACAATAGCTATTACAATACGAAAAATGATTCCATTCTTAACTTTAACTCACCAAATCAAGATTCATGCTCCAATAAATGTCTCTACAAGGAGACCTAACTTCAAAAGCACTCATAAAGTTATTATTTTGCCATCATCCACACTTTCATAATCATTAATATTTATAAACTATAATGTATTCAATTCAGTAATAATAAATCAAGTATAAACAATATTAATTTTAAATAAAAGATTTCATAAGTTTTTTATATATCTTACCACACAAAATACTCAAAAGTTGATGGAGAAATTTAGTTCTAGCTCAATCCACTAGTTTTTCCTTTCATTTCCTAGTGTTAGTCTTTTCTTCTTTAATTCCTTCATAATTAAAAAAATATCATAAATAATAAAACATTAAATAGTCATTAATATGGCTCAACAACACCCAAACTTAAAATAAATATGATTTTGTGCATAAATGAAATGTAAACTATAAAACCCATACCTTAATCACATCCTTTCACCTTCTTAATGCACTTTCTCACATTAGAGGTCAAACCCTAACCCCTAACTTCTTGGGTGATGGAGATGATGAGGGATATGACTCAAAAAGGGTTTAATAGTAAAGGTTTTACAAGAAATTGTTGAAAATGATGAGTATTTGGAAGAGAAATGGGTGAGTGGTGAGGAAAATATAAAAAAAAAAAAGAAGAATTATGGATAATGTTCTTCTCCTTCAATGTGGATGGCTTGTGTGGAGAAAAAGATGACATTGTCATATTTTTACTTCATTTTTATGTTTTAAAAAAATGTGGTCAAAAGTAAACAATTTTTAATAATTCAAACATGTGTTTAAATGTCTATTTTAACACATAAAAGATCAATTTAAAAAGCTCTATCATCATCTCATCACCACAAGTCTAAAATTATTCTAATATTTAATCTCATTTATGTTCTAAATATCTAAAATACCCTGATAAAAAATTATCATTTTGTCACTAGTCTCGTTTTCTTACTCGATTGGGCCAGTAATAATCCAGTTAACTAAAATTGCCTTCTATAGGCTCCTCGATGTTAAAATAACTTTAGCCCATAAAAAATCTACATTTTTCATATAAGAATTCTACTAAATTCCTTAGCATGTATATGATAAATAAATTTTTTGGAGTGTTATAAGTTTGAAACTAATTAATAATGGCACATGAAATATGCACGTTATTAAAATAAAAAAATAGATTAAATTATTTATCATGGTGTTTTCATCAATCTGGAGTTAATGTCGAGTTAACTTGTGACTCCAACTGTTGAAAAAATATGGCCATCACATATATAATAAGTGTAATTACATGTTATTATTTACTATCATAATAGGTTAGCCTAATTTAAAAGTGATCTAATTTGGTTAAGGCTTATTGGGCTTTAGTTATTAAATAAAGTATGGGTCAAATATGTGTAGATACTCTAGTTACTAATTTCTAATTAATGATGGGCTGATTAGAAATTAGATTAATGTGCAAAAGTTATATATTAGGGCCATGGTTCCCAAATTACACACAATATAATTTTTCTAATATCCCATCTTTAGGAAAAAGAGAGCAAATATTCTCTGAATTTCTTGTGTGCTAATTTGGAAGATCAAAACCCCAAGATCCGTAGATTTCTAGAAAACAATGAATTCAGGTACGCTTTCGCATCTACTTTTGTTCTTGATTTGTTCTCGATGATTTGACATGATAGATCATGGTTTACAATTTTAAGTTTATATTAGTTCTTGTTTTTACGGTTCTAACACCAACTCAATCAAATACATTATTAATACTAGAAATCTTATCACATGCGTATGCATGTGGAAACCACAAATTTTTAACATAAACTAATTGTTATGTCAGAGTCTTAAAAATTTATATAAAGAATGATCGAGCCTAAAAACTAACTGTGACAACGATTGAGGCAAGTGCACCTATCGAACAGTAGTATAACTTAGTGGCAAGACTGAATTGTCGAACCCAAAGGAACCAAAAGTACTAATACTAACTTTTTTATTATTATTTAGCCTAAGAATTAAGGGAATTATTAATTAATCTAAAATTAACTAACTACTCAGCTAAAGATGCAAAGACAAAGAGAATGAATTGGGGAAAATACTTGTGGGAAAAACCAATTGATTGAGACAATACCCGAGGAAGAATCCACCTAGACTTCACTTGTTATTTAATCTGAACCAGACGATTTATTCACTTGACTTGATCCGTAGGATTCCCTAAGTTATATTAATACCTCTCTCGAGGCTACTAACGTCTAACCCTGGGTTGATTAATTGAAATCTCTTTCTAATTAAAACCCCTAGAATTGCATTAACTCGATCTATGGACTCCCATATTAGGTTTGACCCTAATCCGGTAGATTTTCGTCATCCTACCTCTAGGGTTGCGATCAACTCGTCTTAATTATGCTAGATCTACTCTTAGACAGGGTCTATTCCTCCTCTGTCTAAGCGCATCAATACTTGAATCAATATCCTGAAATATCAAAACAAGAATTAAGAACACATAATTAAGAATAAATCAAATATTTATCATATAGTTCAGAAAACAATAACAAGATCCGTTTTAGGGTTCATCCCCCTCAGGTATTTGAGAGGTTTAGTTCATAATTATAAAAGAATACATCTCAGAAGAAAATACAAAACAAAACATAAGAAAAACCCTAAAACCCTCTGAAGGAATTGGAAGGGAAGATCTTCCGTCTTGAGTATAACTCCAGCTTCTTGAGATGAATCAACTGGCTTTCTTCAAGTAAATTCCACAATTCCGGCCTCTCTGGCTTGGCTCTTCGGCCTAACTGGACGCCCCCTGAAGGTTGGCCTTTAGGGTGTTTATATAGGCTTTTGGAATGGCTTTCTTTGCCTCTAAGTACCCTAATCCGAATGAAATTCCTCTTTGTCACGGGAGGGACACCCCATGGCACACGCCCGTGTGAATCGTGGCCAGGCCATGTTCGGGTCTGTTAATGAGGCACGGCCATGTGGTTCTGGGCCCAGGCCATGTCAATTTTGTTCTTTGGCCCATTTACTCAGTTTTAGGCCCGTTTCTCGTTCTTTTCATCCTCTGGTGCTCTCCTAAGTATAAAACATGAAATTAAAGGATTAAGAGCACCAAATTCCACAATTCAGGGAATAAATCATCCAAAAGTATGCTAAATGTGGGATTAAAATATGTATATATTACGGTTTATCATAAACGTCTGTTTAAAAATCACATACAATAAATTATAAAACGTGTAGTTTGAAACTAATTATTAATAACACATGAAATATGTACGCTATTAAAAAAAAAGTAGATTAAATTGTTTATCATAGTGTACTAATCAATCTTAAGTCGGTGTTGAGTTAACTTGCGACACCAACTCAATCAAATACATTATTAATACTATAAATCCTATCACACACGTATGCGTGTGGAAACTAGAAATTTAGAACACAAATGTCTGTTTTAGAAATCACATGCAATAAATAATGAAACGTATGGTTTGAAACTAATTAATAATAACACATGAAATATGTACGTTATTAAAATGAAAAAAAAATTAGATTAAATTGTTTATCATGGTGTTGTCATTAATCTTGAGTTGGTGTTAACTTATGATACAAACTCAATTAAATACATTATTAATATAGACAATTGATATAGACAATTAAAGTGTGCATATAAAATTAAAATGTATAAAAATATTAAAAAAAGGCTTTAGCTAAATGGTAGATTAAAAGTTTTATTAATGTAATTGACTTGTGTTCAAATTCTATCATATACATATTTTTATTGATTTTTTAAAGTGAAAAAATTAAAATATCCTCGAATAATGTTATTTATTTTAATTATGGAAGGGCATAATTGTAAGTATAGATATGTAATCGATGAATGTAATAAAATGTGCGTAATAAAATTAAAATGTATAATAATATCACAAAAAATTTTAGTTAAATGGTATATTAAAGATTTTATTAATGCAATTGGTATGGGCTCAAATCCTATCATATGTATATTTTTATTGGTTTTTAAGTGAAAATACTAAAATATATCCTCGAATAATTACTTATTTTAATTACAGAAAGGCTTCCTAACCAAATTGGTGACCCGATTTAGGGTAATACCGACTTAGGCAGGAGCTTAAATAGAAGTTTTGTGATTACCCTTTTCAATAATGTTAACATGAATTTTTAAAACTATATATATAATGTATTTTACCATTACACAAACATTTATTAGTATATAACTAAATTAACATTTGCTAAGAAAAAAACTAAATTCAGATAATCTGGATAACTAATCTCTTAATGAAAGTAAAGTTTTAAGCAGTAAATTATAAGTGTTTAACGAAAATAAAATTTGGATATCAAATTGCAATAAAGTTTTACAAAGTTTAATTCAGATACTTATTCGTAGATTTAAAAGGGTTAAAGATTAGATAGGTTACTTGAAATTATTTTCAATTACGAATTTCATCTTTAAAATATGTGCAATTTAATCCTTATAAGTTAAGATGAAGAATAGTAGTAGTAAAATCATACACACATATTTCCGTGGATTTTTTATTTGAAAATGGTTATTATCTTCTCAATAATAATCGAATGGGCTTATAAAGCCCAATATACGATCCAAGAGCACCTACTCCGATTGCCCAGGAAAAGGGGGAAAAAAAGAAATAGAAAAGAAGGAAAAGCTCTTCACTGATCAGGTTTTTTTTTAGGAGAAAAAAAAATCTTTAAAGCTCCGTGGACTGGGTGCTTCCATGGCGGATTCTCTATGCCTAGTAGCGTAGTTTCAATTTGCTAAGAAAACCCAGTAATGGCCCTTCTTCGAAGACCACTTCTCCTGCTCCTTCTTATAGTAACTCATCAATTCTTGCAATTTCGGATTGCTTTTGGATCGGTCAATGAAGAAGGCCAGAAACAAGAAGAATTCTACGAGGAACTACTCTTGAAGCCATTGCCAGATCGCAAACTGTTGACCCATTTCCATTTTCAAAGCTCTGCCCCTCCTTCTACCTCGAATGGCCGCCACCACCATTTATTTCCAAAAGCCATTTCTCAGTTGGTACTTTTTGTTTTGTTATTCATTTTATATTTCTTCTGGGTCACTAGGAATCCTGTGGTTTAGATAACATAAAATTTTCGAGTATTTATGATTTTTCGTGTTGCTTTTGTTTGAATGGAGTTGGAGAAGTTAGCTTACCTTAGTCTAGTGGATATTTAGTTTCTGAATCTGTTGTTGGTTTAAAAAAAGGGAAAATACCCTAAGGCTTGAATATTGAACCATTGTGTGCTGTAAGGAGGGTTTTGGGTTTGCTTGCTTGCTTTTACCTGGCTCTTGAAATTTATATTTAAGGTTCAAGGGTCAGGTTAAGTAAGTACTATGGAGTTGTCGGCTCAGGCTGAGTCAATCTAAGTAGTTATTGGACTCCAACTAGTTACTGGAATAACTAGGATTTGAAAGTTTGATTTGCTAGCTTTTGTTTGATGATGAAAAATGGATGCAATACATTTTGGGGTTAAATATAATCACTATCTCTGGAGCACTCAGCTTGGCCTAGTCAATTAAGAAAGTTCTTGTCTTTTTGTTTTTAAGACTTTTAGGTTGTACTGTTGAAAATATCATTCAGCCCATCTCTGCTATTTTTTTGCTCAAGATATGGTTAGTTCAATATTCTCTGGATTCATAAATTCTCATGAGAATAAAATGTTCTCACTCACCCAATGATTTCTGCAATGTTATGTCTGGTGTAGTATAAACTTGGCTATAAGTTTACCTGAAAAACATTTTGCACTGATTGTTTATGTGCTACTGTAATTTGCATTTCTCTTTGCATTAGGAAAAGATAAAGTCGATGTAGATATTAAAAGGTTAACAACTAGTGTAGTTGCTTTCTGATAGGGTCACCGGCCCTCCCTTGTACCAAAAGAAAAAAAAAATGAATAGCTAAGATGAACCTTTGCAGTATTTGAAAACAGTGGATAGTTATGAACTTCTTTGGACAGGTTCTGAAATTTCAGGTTAAGGAAATGGAGCTGTCCTTCACACAAGGGCGCTGGAACTATGAAAGCTGGGGCGGATTTGATCCCATACCAAGCAGCAATGCAAAGCCCCCTGGGGTAGAGTTATGGGCTGTCTTTGACGCCCCACAACACCTAATTGATGCTTTGTGGAAGAATTTAACACACACGCTTTCTGGTCTTTTCTGTGCTTCAATCAACTTCCTAGAGTCTAGTACGGCTTATTCTGCCCCAGAATGGAGTTTTTCACCTGCTTCAGGCAAGCTGAGGTATGGTACATTGCCCCGTGAAGCTGTTTGCACAGAGAATCTAACTCCATGGCTGAAGTTGCTTCCTTGTCGGGACAAAGCTGGGATTTCCATGTTACTAGATAGGCCATCAATTTACCGAGGTTTTTATCATTCTCAGAGGTTGCATCTCACCTTAACTGGATCTGGTTCTGAGGGGATGGATCCAGGTATCATATTACAACAGACACTTACAGTTGTCCTCCAGCCTGACGGTCAAAGGGCCAGTCTGGCCCATGCTAGTGAAAAACATATTCAACCGAGCTGGTCTCTTAGTTCAATTTTTGGGAAACAAATTAGTGGAAGATGTGTTCTTGCAGAGACTAGTAATGTGTACTTTCTACTTGACAGGGGCTTAGTTGCTGAACTAGAACATATACATAAAGAAAATGAGAAGTCTGAAGAAAATGTTTTGATATCTGAGAAGTTTTGGACTAATCCCAGCTTTGAGTTGTCTGCTAAACCAGACAGGATATTCGTAGAAGAAACCAGTTTGCTTAGCAAGAATGCTTCATTTTTGTACAAGTTCGAAATTGAGAAATACAGTGAATCTGAGCCATTTGATCTTGGCCTTTTCTGGAAGACTCCTGTAGTTTGGTTGTGTCAACAAGCACCATTACATGCTAGTAGATTCTTGATGGGAAGTGGGAATGAGAGGGGTGCCATTGCTATTTCCTTAAAATCTACACAATCGAGTGAGGGCTTCATGGGCTCTAATTCCAATGATGAAAGGTGTGAATTGCGAGTTGATGTTTTTCAAGTTGTGCCTTGGTATGTTAAGGTATATTTCCATTCTCTGCAAGTGTTTGTTGATCAACAACCTAAGGCTGTTTCAGATATTATTGAGAAGATACATGTTTCACCTTCCAAAGACAAAGTGTCTCCAGGTGTGATGGAGTTGGTTCTGACACTTCCTTGTAGCGTGAGCTCAGCTGTTTTAACAATAGAATTTGATAAGGTATGCTTATCATTATCTTTATTTAGCTATTAGTTGATCCAGTTCTATAAATTCACACAAGTTATTTGTTTTTACCTGAGAAGTGCATTTGTTATTAAGGATTAAACTTCAAATGTGGTAGCAGCACTTAAAGGTATATTAGACCAAGCAATGTCAACACCAAGTAATGGTGAGAGTTCATGCTGTTGCATTGGAGTCCAATTTTATAGCTTAAGAAAAATCTGTTTCTGTTAAAGCTACTTCTGATAAAAGCTGCCATATAAGAAATGAATGCTGTGAGTATACCTAATATTGACATTAAAATAAATCTGAACTCAGACTTTGTCCCGAAATGTTACAAGTTTGAACAAAAATGTTCAATGAATTCCTTTTGATATAGATAATGTTTTGAGCATGGTTCTATCCCAGTCTCTAGATTCTAAGGCCACTGTTCACTCCTTCAGCTGCATGCGTATGATGAAACCTAGAATGCCTTAAATTCAGATAATCTTTTTTCCTAAAAAGGGGATAAATTTGGACAGGCTGCATCGAGCATCCTCGCACAAGAATAATATTTCATCTTATTAGCTGTCTTATAATATATATTTCATTGCAATGTTAGAAGACCTTTTACTGCAGAAACTGGTGCTCCATTAGAAAATGGATTAGTATCTGCTGACCTGATATACCACTATCAGTCTAAGACATTCTCTGTTTTTGGATGATGACTATCTGTTTTGATGAAGCTAATAAATTTTGAACTGAAAGAAAAACAGCATGCTTCTTGCTTGATGAGAAGAACTTTAGCATGATTTTTGCTTCTTGGTGTGTTGTTTGATCCTCTGTTTTGATATGTCTGAATAGGGTTTTTTACATATTGATGAGTACCCCCCTGATGCTAATCAAGGATTTGACATACCATCAGCTATTGTAAGCTTTCCCAACTTCCATGCAAGAATGGTTTTCCTTGAAAATGACTCTTTGAACAAGTCACCCTTGTTGTCAAAGTTTCAGGTATTAAGCCTCTTGAGATTTCTGGTCTTAAACCTGATCAATTTTTATTCTTCTTCTCATCTGGGATTTGCTTGATCTGTCATGCAGGAAAACAGTCCTGTCATGTCTTACACAGAAGTATTACTGGTACCTTTGACAACTCCTGATTTTAGCATGCCTTACAATGTTATCACAATCACATGCACAGTGTTTGCATTGTATTTTGGATCATTGCTCAATGCACTAAGACGGCGTGTTGCTGAGGAGGAGAGATTTCTTAAAGACAAAGGTAAGTTTACCTCATGGAGCGGGTCATTATCAGTTCTCTTTAGAATGTGGTTTTCTTAAATTATTGTTGTAAGTTGTAATATTAATCTCCTATATTATCATGGCAATAGCCCTTTATGTGTAGTTGGTCAACACCACAAAAGTCCATTTTTTCAAGTTCATTGCAAACTTTTATAACATCCAGTGTGATCATGTCTATATCTAAAGTATCTTAGCCATGTGGTCTGATGAGTTATTTTGGAGATGAGACTGAAATGAAAGGGTGTTAGACTTCACTCGTAGCCAATCATTCTTAAATTTTGTGGTCCATTTAAGTCATTTGACAACGTAATAATAATAGCTGCTTGTTTCTTGTTCTGGATGGGTCTCTCTCTATGTTTGTAGTTGGGAAATTGGGATGCTGTCTCTGATTATTCTTTAACATGCTTTCAGAACTTCAGTTTCTTTGGAGAAGGCATATTTCTTATATAATCTACAGTTGTAAAAGGTCTGAAGGGTTGCATACATGATCGAACTTAATAAAAACAGTACGGAATAAAAAGAGAAAACAACGATATCTTTTATTGTTGTAGCCGAGTTCATGTCTAAACTGCAGGCCATTGCTTTGCATTAAGCTAAAATGGGTAGTTGAATGGTTGGATATCTTTTAATTACCCATCATCTTCATTATTTTCATCTCCCCATCATATATGAAGAATTTTGGTTTGTTGAACCAGTATTGATGTTGTGATTGTTGGATTATCTCATAATCCTCTTTCTGATATTTGCGCTTTATTTCTTGGCTTGCAGCTGCCAAGAAAATGGGTCAGATACCTCTGCTGCTATCAAAGTTGTTGGCCAAGCTTAGAGGTAGACATTTGGAAGGTCCTCAAGCACCCCCAGCTTCATCATCCTTCATTAACTCTAAATCAGTTCTCAAAGTCATACTCATAGTTGGACTCGCGGCGTGTTGGCAATACTATTTTTCATGAAGATATAATAGAAGTTTTCAGTGTACAATACAAGGAAAACGAAAGCATAGTGTACCTCAGGTTAGGGAAAAAGGATTTTGTGTATCATTTTGAGCTATTGTTCATTTTGTTCTAGTTTTTGAAACTTTGAACATTTTTATAATTTGCCTGAAAATGTGAAGATTTTAACCGACCTTTGTTCTGCAAAATGATTCTCCTTTGGATTTCTAGCTCTGTTGGTGTAACGGCTTAAGGAAGGGTTTGATAAGAGTTTCGAATTCCCATCTATGCTATGATTTTGTTTGTTTTTGTTTGTTTATTATTCTACTCATGTTGCTAAAGTATGATAAATCTATAGTACTTGGATTTGAGAATATCATACGGTCGTGCTTTAACACAAATATTTCAAGAGTTGAGGTAAGCATTTTCATGTTTTGTTAGAGCTAGGTAGTGTTGAAAATTAATGAAATATCTGATTTGATATATACTATCGAATGGAGAAATCTTTTTAACCAATCAAGGCTCCATTAAATCGATGAAAGTAGTCTTTGTATCAAGGTAATTAGTATTGTATGAATAGATGTATCATTTTTCTCCTATAGTTAGTAAATACTATTCAATTGTTTTGTATCTGATATTTACTAATTTTTATCAATTATTCAAATAAAAATCTATCATTCAACAACTCCAAAATAAACAAAAACAAAAAAATCATCTCATACATTAAGTATTAGCTACTACGCTATTTAACAGAAACAAGAACTAAAACAAAGAAAAGAATTTACTGAACGAGAACTAAAACAGAGAAAAGAATTTACTGAATTGCTTAGTAGTCTTTCTTACTTTGAACCAATGCACTGTAGGCATTTATACATGAATAGAGCAATTGCTCCTAACTACTTAAGTAACAGAATGATAACAACTTAACAACTCTTAACAACAGACTCTATAATCTAATATTCACCCAGCTTCCTCAAGTGGTACGGCCTTAAGAAGACGTTGAAAATGAGTAAAAGCAGAGACGGACAGTGGTTTAGTGAGAATATCCGCAACCTGGTCACAGGTTGGTACTTCGCCGACAACCAAAGACCCATTAGCCACCTTTTCTCAAACAAAAAATAGATCAAGTTTGACATGTTTGAATTTGGAGTGTAAGACCGAATTAGCTGCAACAGCCACTGCACTGGAATTATCACACCAAACAGCAGGAGGATCATCAGAACTGATTTTTAACTTTGTCAACAGAGAAACCAACCAGGCAATGTCACTGGTGGTTGCTGCTAAACTTTGATATTTAGCCTCTGCAGTGGATCTAGAAACAATTTGTTGTTTCTTAGAACACCAAGAAACAAGTGTATGACCAAAGTAGACACAATAACCCGTAGTAGAATGGCGGTCATCAAAATCAATACCCCAGTTGGCATCAGCATAACCGACCAATGAAAAGTCTGTCAGATCGTCGAAAAACTAGACCATGAGTAATAGTGCCATGTAAATACCTCAAGATACGTTTTAATGCCACCATATGAGTCGTAGGGGGGACATGCATGAACTGGCACACACGATTTACAGCATAAGCAATGTCTGGCTGAGTTAAAACCACATACTGAATGGCACCAGCAAGACTTCGATATTCAGTAGGATCAGCAAGTCAGTCACCCTCATCCTTAGACAAAGTAGATGAACTTACCATAGGAATATGAACACTCTTTGCATTAGCCAGAGAACTCCTGTCAAGAAGGTCCCGGATGTATTTGAGCTGGCACAAGTGAAGATTTCCAGAAGATGATCTGCTGGCTTCAATCTCTAAAAAATAATGGAGATCATCCATATCCTTTAGAGAAAATTCATTGTGGAGCTGCTGAACAAAACAGTTTATTTCGTCATATGAACTTCCAGTAATAATAATATCATCCACATAGACCAAGACATAGATGGTGAACTTGGTTGAAACTTTAACAAACAATGAAGCATCCGATTTAGATAAGACAAAACCAGTAGAAATAGGAAACTGCTTCAATTTTTCAAACCAGGCACAAGGTGCATGCCGTAAGCCATACAATGCCTTTGTCAAACGACACACCAACTGCTCACCATTATGACCATATTGAACATAACCTAGACGTTGCTGCATGAATACTTCGTCAGGCAGGTCTCCATTTAAAAAGGCATTGTTGACATCGACTTGACGAAGTTGCCAATCATTGGATTCAACAATAGATAAAATGGTTCGGATAGTAGCAGGTTTGACCATCGGGCTAAATGTTTCTTTGAAGTCACACCTAGGCACCTGTGAACATCCCTTTGCTACCAGTCATGTCTTTCGTCGATCAACTGTCCCATCAGGATTCTTCTTGACTTTAAAATGCCATTTGCACCTAATCGCCTTCCGACCAAGAGGTAGAAGAACAAGCTCCCCGGTAGAGTTAGCTATTAAAGCATTAAACTTAGCTTGAACCACTAATTTCCAATCATTATGGGCAAGAGTTTCCTCAACAGAGCTTGGTTCAAATCTATAGCATCTACTGACAAAGCCTTGGGTCTAAAAATTCCGGCCTTAGGCCTAGTAATCATTGCATGAGTATTCCTTAGAGAGACAAGAGGAGCAGTGGCAATCTCAGTAGGTAATGGAATAGCTTCTAGAAAGATGTGGCTCCCTTAGACCAGACCCTGATTCAGCCGACGAATTAGTTGAGATGTTCTGTAGCTGACTATATGTAGCTGGTGAGGTAACTGAACCAGATTGTACTGAATCGCAATTTTGACCAGCCACAGGTATTGTAGGCAAACACATAATGGTTCTGCTAGGCTCTGTAGTAGATCGAAAAGACGAAGACTGAATGATAGGAACATACGTGGGAACACATGTAGGTGTCTGAACATTGTCCATAGCAGGCAAAGGAAACAAGAATCGAGCTCATCAAAAATAACATGACGAGAGACAATGACCTTCAAAGTTGGAATTATCAAAGTTGGAATCATATTGCGTAACATCCAAAAAATCGGGTGGAGGAAAATCAGGAATTTTGGGTAGCCCAACACACTGTGAGGAGTCAAAATCAAATACACGAGCTTGTGGTCTAGTTCGCCACGGAACTTCAGGAGCATTATTTTGCATAGAACCTTCAACATAATTAGCATTAGGCCCAAATTTCTGGCTAGCATTAGCCTGCCCACTAGTCTGCCCACTATACTGTCCAAAAAATTGGCCTGCATTTGGCCCAAGAGACTGGCCTGCAGTCGGCCCAGCACACTGCCCACTATTCTGTCCAAATGATTGACCTGCAGGACTTGGCCTGTACACCACAGCAGACGGCCCAACACGGCGCTGGCTCACATCACGCCCCAGCTCACGAGGCATGGCACGTCCAAATGATGGTCTATCATATGGACCATACCCATCCGATAGGCCTCCACTAGACCCAAACCATATTATGGGAACCACCAGTAAGCCTCATTCCATATCCATCATTAGGGTAAGAATAGTCAAACATATCAACTCTAGGTTGCGGCTGACAAGGACCACGATTTTGAGAAGGTGGCCAGCCTCTTCACGAGTAACCACCAGGTCCAGAGCCACCGAAAAAACCAGTTCAGCCACAGAGATCATCACTTTGTCTATCAGCCGCAGAGGAAAATCGCGCCGTGGTGGAGACATTCGGGCCGCCATAGTCGCGGTTGAAGCGATAGAAGTAACACTGCGCCAAATGACCGAATCGGCTGCATATCTGGTACTGTGTTCGTTGCCGAAATCCACGTCCACACAAACTTGTCGTAGGTCGCCCACCACGCGCATTGCGCGAATCGGAGTCGACCACCTCAACAACCAAAGGGGTTTTAACTAGATGGGCTTGGATCGGAACCTTACGCACCGCTCTCATCTGTCGACTTTCAAACTCCAGAAGGACGTCAACCAAGCACTGGATGGAAGGGGCTCCATCGAGAATGAAGCTGACGTTAAAACCGCGTCAAAATCCGACGAGAGACTAGCCAAAACAACTTCCACTTATCCGGTCTCTGACACCTCCGATCCAGACGCTGCAAGCAATGCACAAATGTTTTTTTTAATTTTGCTATATATTCCTTAACAGTTAAATCACCCTTCTTCGTAGAGTGAAGATCATGTTTATTTCGGGAAATTTTCGCACCAGTAGAGGCAGCGAAAGGATGATTCGCTGTACTCCATATTTCACATGCAGACTTAGCAGAGGTAAAGCATGACAAAAGAGATTGAACTTATTGTAGAGACCACTGCTTGGGAGCTTACGGTTTCATGTTCTATTTCACAGTTGCTCTAACTCCTGCATACCATACTTAAGTAACAGAATGATAACAACTTAACAACAGACTCTATACTCTAATATTAAGCAACAATATTATTATAATAATGTAAATTTGCAATTTTTTTCCAACTTTATTCATGTACCGGTAGATACAAAATTATTTTAACGAGTATAATCAAAATTAAGCGAAATGAGTAGGTGCAACGAGTATAAATCAAATGTTCACCACTAGAAAATAGGAAGTTGAATATTCTAATTTACTACCAATCAATACAATTAGAATAGATGCAAGATTGATTACCTCACTTTATATTCAATTAAAGCTATGTATTCTATCTATACTAGCTTAGCTTATATAGTCAACTATTTCTATAATAACCTCATTTGTTTGTCAATATTTTACTTTTTATAGAGAGATAACTCTTATATACATATACCTATAACAACATGTCTTTAATAAAATTCATATATTGAATTTCTATTAAATAAATAAAATGAGAATTAAATCAATAAAAATTAAGAGACATGCCTTTATTAACTACATCCATATTTTATTTTACTTTCTTTGAAATGATTAATTATAAAATTTATAAACCTAACAAATTCAATTATTCAATGTGAGTTATCGAATTAAATTATTTAATTTACAATGAGTTATTAAATTCAAGTAAATACTTTATAAATTTATGATGTTCCAAATTCATAAAAGGATACTTAATTAGGGAACCTAATAATTTATTGAATTGATAAATTTAATTCCACTTATTGATTATTTTCATTTAGGGTCTCTTTGGATATCACAAAATACTTAGATGAAAGTGTAATTACTAAAGTAAGTACACTCTCTTTTAACTATAAAGAATTGTAATTTTCTAAATGTGTTTGGTTGACAGAGTATAATTTCATCGTAATTTTCTATCATGTTTGATAGTACAAATTGTAATTACATAGTTATATTAATATTTTTAAAAATATTAATTATTGTAAAAAGTTATTAGTACAATAAAATAATTTCTAAACGAGTAACAAAGATTAAAATCAAATCATCATATGTAATATGTTAGTCATGAAATAAAAAAATTAAATATCCCATGCAATTTTATTTAATTTGTAACAGCCCGGTTTAGGGGCTAGTCGGAACAGTGATCTCGGGATCACTAATCTGAGGTTAGAGAAAATTATTTTCATGTTATTTTATGTGTTAGAGCATGATTTTAGAATTACATGAAAATTTTGGTACTTTAATTTTAGCGATTTCTTGTTTAATCGCGAAAAAGGACTAAATCGCATAAAGTGCAAAAATTTCATTCTATAAGCTAAAGGTACCAAATAGCCATAGATTGTTAAATTGAGGTCTTTAAAAGGCAATTTAGCCCCTTGTAATTGCTTGGCCAGCCATAGGCTATCATGGGAGACAAAGATAGACAAAAATTTGATCAAAGTTAGTAAGAGTTGGTAACTGATTTGACTAGTTTAATATTAGAATAAAGAAAGAGAAAATATGATCTTTCTTTCCATCTTTCTCCACTGAAATTTCTAAGCAAAATAGGAGTTTTGAAAGCTCAAATTTTCAGCAAGCTCTCCTTCAATCTAGTAAGTGATTTTGATGATTTTTCTTTATGATAATTGTACTTTTGAGATCCTTAGAGCTTAAGCTTTCAAATGAGGGGACTATTGTGCATTATGGTGAAAAGTTTAGAGTTTTACCATGAGAGCTATCATTGTTATTTGCTGCATTTTTATGGAAGAAATTGAGTCTTAGTTGTTAGATGAATAACTTTTGTGAAAGGTGTTGTCTTAAAAAACACCTAATTGGACATTGATGAAAAGGTTACAAGTTTGTAGTAAGTATGTGAAATGTTGAGTTTTGATGATAGCTATAAGAGTCTTAAATGTTCACCTAGGCTTGTTGAAGGTAGAAATGTGATTAGAATTTATTTCCGAGCCTAGGGGCAAAATGGTCATTTTGCCAAAGTTTAGGGGCAAAATAGTAATTTTGCCAAAGCATGATTATCGAAATGCTTTTATTAATGTGATGATTAAAATAAGCTAAATTATTGTTATAGATCAAGAGATACGAAGCCCGGATCGAAACCGAGGCAAGAACAAAGTCGAGGATTAAATTGCATATCTACATATAAGTTTGTATGAATTTAAGGCTTCACATGTACTTTCAATAAATTGCTTATTATGTTGTATAATATATACACTATTTTCGTGAAGTTATGACTAATGATATATTGATGAGAAAATGAATGAGAACATGTAAGAGGAAGTCTCGGCTGAAGACTCGGAATAATGAGGAATACCAATATCACAACATGAGACAAGGAAAGTCCGTGTAAGACCATGTCAAGACATGGCATCGGCACCGAACGTAGATCCTGTGTAAGCCCGTGTCTGGGATATGGCATCAGCATCGAACAAGAAAGGTCTCTTGTAAGACCATGTCCGGGACATGGCATCGACACCATACAAGGAAGGTCCCGTGTAAGACCATGTCTGGGACATGGCTTCGGCATCAACGAAAGATCTCGTGTAAGACCATGTCTGGGACATGGCATCGTCATCAAGTTAAGGGACCTCATGTAACACCTTATACCCGAGACCGGTGCTAGGACTGGATACGAGGCATTACCATGCTTAAACTCACTTAAACATGTACTTACGGGCTGTAAAATTTTGAACCAACTTAAAACTTTTCTTTCTTGATCATAACATGCATATTATGGGCCTACGAAGCCTTTAACAATTATCCGAACTCTTTTGGACACTTCATCTAACACTCAACTTGGAAGCAGGGTTCACACGCCCATGTTACTTAGAGACACGCCCGTGTAACCATAGACACGCCCATGTCTACAACCGTGGGAGGTTACTGACCTTATTCACACAACCTTGACACGCCCGTGTCTACCAACCGTGTGAAGCTACTGACTTCAACCACACGGCCTGGACACACGCCCATGCTTTGAACGTGTGTCTTACACGGTCCTTACACACGGCCGTGTAAAATGACCGTGGTCTAACTTTATTTAAAACAATAAGGTGCAGGGGTTAACACGGTCTAGACACACGCCCGTGTGTGTGTCTAACTGTAGTAGCAATTAGAGGCTATTTACCAAGCCATTTGCCTCCCTGAAATTAATATCAACCCAACTCAAAACAATACAATTCATTAATAACATATTTTCATGAATAATACTACGTATTTCATTGATATCTATATACAAACAACTTAAACAAGTTTGGCCAACCACTTAGCCATATACAAAAGAATAAAAACTTGATGGCCTATACAATGGCATTACACAAAACATGTTCTCAAAATGAATGATTCCTATACATGCCATACTCAGTAATATAATTTGGCTATACCAAAATAAGGGTCGATAGTGTGCTACGAGCTCCGACTCCAATGATCCACAAATTAGCTTGACAGGACTACATAGAAAGAAACAATCAAAGACGTAAGCATTTAGCTTAGTAAGTTTGCATGTATAACACATAATAAATAACTTGCTTCAGATAAACCATTTGACATAAGAATGGTATCATTATCTCATCTATAAAGCTTACTTACTCATACATGATTCTTACTTGTCTCATGGTACTTACTAATCTCATACTTGTAAGGTAATAAGGTACCTGTATCACTTGATCACATTGATCAGCATACTTAAACATAATAATTATGTCTTCTAACTCATTATTCATAACATGAATAATATTCAATTTCAATGTGGTAATAGCTATGCTTTCTTAACATTCTTGTTTTCACATTTTAGCTTACTCATTTGCCCGATGAATTTCTATGAATTACCGAGAATACTAGATCTCGTGTCATGTACTTAATGTCAATGCCATACTCTAGAAATGAACTTATATGGAAGATCTCTTCTTGAATTAATGCCAAGCTTGCCTTGGTCTTACATGATAACTTATTCAATGCCAAGCTTGAGTCCTTGGGCTTACATGATAACTTGCTTGATAACTTGATCAATGCCAAGCTTGAGTCTTTGGGCTTACATGATAACTTGCTTGATAACTTGATCAATGCCAAGCTTGAGTCCTTGGGCTTACATGATAACTTGCTTGATAACTTGATCAATGCCAAGCTTGAGTCCTTGGGCTTACATGATAATTTGTTTGATTGCCGATGCCATGCCTTGGCTTGGTTTTATACGAACTTTCTTATCTCATGTAATAGACCGTATCTCCCGGGTAATTCATCTTCAATCGGGACTTTCTCTTGTTTAATCTTATTGATTTCTTTGTTTAACATAACATTATATCATTCATGATAACAATGTATATTATACTAAGCAATTAAATGATTAAATCATAAAGCTTAGAACTCATACAAACTTACCTCAATATACAAAATGTATGTAGTCATGCAATTTAGTCATCGACGTTGTTCTTGCCTCGGTTTCGATCCGGGCTTCATTTTTCTTGATCTATAATCATAAATAGATCATTTAATAATCATATTGACTAAATTGACTCATAACTCATACGTTGGCAAAATTGCTAATTTGCCCCTATACTTTCTCATGTTTGCACTTTTGCCCCTAGGCTCATAAAATGATTTTCATGCAACTTTCTTAAACATCATGCTTAGCTGAATCATTTTCTCTACTATAGCAATCATCAATTCTCTCTATTTCTAATAGGTATGACCAATTTTATAACTTTTTACAAAATGGTCCATACTATCTTTTTTCATGAAATTCATTAAGAAAAAGATGTTTATCTAACATCAATCTCTCATAAACTCCCATAAAACATCATTTATCATACATGTCACTCATGGGTAAATTTTTAAACATGCATCTTAGCTCATCAAATAGCTAAAAATAGCTTACTCATGCTACCGGGACTTCAAAAATACGAATAATATAAAAAATCGGGCTTAGGAGCACTTACTAGCAAGCTTGAAAAATTGAAGAACCCTAGCTATGGCTTCCTTCGCAATGGGGGAAGAAGATGATGAGATTTTTATCATCTTTTTCCTATTTTAATCACTTATTAGACAAATGACCAAAATGCCCTTATTACTAAAAATTTCTATAATACCATCTCAAGGCCAATTTTGTCCAAAAATAAAATTTTGGGCAAATTTTTACTTAAGGGTTCATAATTCATATTCTAAAGCTATTTCATACAAAAAGCTTCTTGAAACTCAAATTTTGCAACTTTTACAATTTAGTCCTTTTTGGACCAATCAACCTCAATTTAATAAAATTGCTTCATGAAACTTTTATAGTAGCATGCAAACATAACATAAACTTTAAAAACTCATAATTTCACCTCATATTCGTGGTCTCGCACCACTATTCCGACTAGGCCCTAAATTGGGCTGTTACATCCAATGTAAGACCATATCTGGGATATGGCATTGGCATCATGAGGCGATCCCATGGAAGACCATGTCTGGGACATGACATTGGCATCGATAGCCATGTGTGATGAGATTGAGTAACCTCAGTTATTCCGGGTAATTCATCGGGAAAAAGAGCCAAGTATGAAAGAGGTAACAAGAAAGCTAAGTAAGTAAAGATATTAATAAGCTAAGTTATTCAAAGTTGATAAAGAGTATTATTCATGTTAAGGAAGATGAAGATCGAATTTATGTTTGCATTAGCAAAATACACTAATTTATGTGATTAAGTGATACAGGTATCATGAGTACATTACAAGTATGAAATTGTTATATTACATGTGATGAGTAAGGACAAGTATGAGTAAGTAAGCTAAGTACTTGAGATTATGTTGTCATTATCTCATGATAGATGAATTATATTTAGCAAATATATTGCTATATGAGTTTCATGCAAATTACTAAGCTATATGCTTACTTCTTTCATTTCTTTCTTCCTTGTAGTTTTGCCAAACTAGTTCGGGGATCATAGACGTCGGAGCTCGGATCACACTATATTAATTATTTTGGTATAGCCTAGTTGTTTATATTAAGTATGACATGTATAGGAATCATTTCATTTTGAGTTATGTCTTAAGAGGAGCCAAAGTGTTAGCTATTAAAGTGATTATTCTTTTTGTATATGGCTAAAGAGATTGGCCAATATTTACTAAGTTTATACATCAATTGATGATGAGTTATGCATTAATGTTCATGTTTTTGATGAAGTATTTGAGTGATTGGATTGGATATATGAATGATCGGATTGGATATATGAATGATCTTGATTTCAGGGTGGCAATTGACTTGGAAAATAGCCTTTATGTGTCCACACGGGTACGCACACGGGCGTGTGTCTAGGCCGTGTGTGACACACGGTCAACCCATATGGGTGTGTTAACAGGCCGTGTGTCCCGTGCATGTTAGTGTTTTAAGTCAGTGTCAACCACGGGCTAGCCACATGGGCGTGTGCCTAAGCCGTGTGCTCCTTAAGGGGTTGTTGACGTCACACAGAATACCCCTAATTTTTCACACAGGTGAGGACACGGGCTTGTCTAGGCCGTGTGAAGGACATGGGCCATTGACACGGGCGTGTGTCCGGCCGTGTGAAAACCCCTGTAGGTTTGTAATAAAAATAAATTGGACACGGGCAAGGGACATGGGCATGTGAGATCACACAGCCTGCCGACACGGGCGTAAAGAGTGTAAAAGTTCCCGGTTAAGCCTCGAAATCTTCCAGATGTTTGTTTAAGGTATCGTAGGCCCATGAGATGCATGTTCTGACTGAGAAAGAAAAGTTTTTAAATCGAAACGAAATTTTATAGCCTGTTATTACATGTTCAAGCAAGATTATGCATGGTAATGCCTTGTATCCGGTCCCGGCATCGGACACGGGTAAGGGATGTTGCATAATTGCTATGGTGTACCATATTTGTTGGATTATTCCCTTTTAACACTTAACATATACTCGTTATCATCATTTGTTGGTCATTGACCGAGTTTTCGTCATTTGAATATGAATATGTATCATTAAAATTATCGAGATCTCTTTCTTCCAAGTACTTTTTAAAATATGGATCATCTCGATTCCACCTATGAATGAAGTTATAAAGTATGCAACATGCTAGTATCATTAACCCTTTTTTTATGCTATAATGAGATGATATTGTTAATATGAGAAATCCTTTTTTAGAACAACAAATGTCCTCTCAACTACATTTTGAAGTTTTGAATGTCTCAAATTAAATAGTTTGTGAGTCGTCTTTAGTGCTTTTGTCTCGCTCCATTATCTTAAATGGTATTTTACCCTATAATATGGTGCAAGAAAACATTTAGTATTTGCATAATTAGCATCTACCGCATAATATTTGTGTTCACAGTGCAAACAATATGTAGTTTTGCTTATATAAACTTATATAAATTTAATTTGCTGAAGACTTATACTAGATTATAACCCTTTTTATAATATGTAAATTAGATAAAAAAATATAAAATTTATAATTAATCTTTATAAAAAATTTATTAAGTGTTTAATAATTTTTATAATATTTCTTATAAATAATATGATATTGTTATAATTTTTTAAAGTTATTTTTTTTATAAATAAGTTAGATGGTAAAAATTATAACATTTTCTTATCATGCGGAAAGTTCGATTCTTATGATTTCATTTTAAAAACTATTTTAAATTATACTTTAATTCTCAAACTAAATTTTAAAACTTTTTATTATAAAAATTATTAATTTTGATCTCATTAAAATATTATATGTGATTCAGTTAAAAATATGGAATGTATCATGAAGCTGATATCACTTTTGGAAGTAAACGGAATTTGATAGTTTAAAATTTCTTATTTGTCAAAAGTGTAATTTACAAACTATACTAGAAATTTTATTTTATTACATGCATAAATCGCGAATTTAGAATATAAACATATTATTAAAATAACATATAATAAATAATAAAACATGTAAATCTTGTTATATATAAATTTTTATGTATAGTGTTCTTAATTCAAATCTCATTATGTATAATTTTTTATTTTTTTATAAAATATAAAATTCAAAAACACTAGTAAAATCATATATCTTACTTTGCAAATAAAAAAGTTTTTTTGGTAATTCTCTAATTAAGTTGAGATCCGATTGATAGTGACAGTAACTCAATAAAGGGTTTTATAAATAATATAGATATATAAATATATAACAATTTTATATAACATATATATTTATTAAAATTTCTTATAAAAACTAAAAATTGCTTTAGCTCAATTGAGAAAAGTGAAAAGTTTAATATACATAATGTCTTTGTTCAAATCTCATTATATATAAATTTTTATTTTTATTTATAAAAATATATAAAAAAAACTCACAAAATCATGTTTGACTTTTTTTTTTTATAATTCCCTAACTGGGTTGAGACTCTCTTGATGGGTGGCACCAGCTCAATAAAATGCTTTATAAATAGTAAGTATAGATAAATAAATATACTTATTAAAAATTCATATAAATGATTAAAAATACTTTAATTCTAATGGTAAAAGAAATTTTTGTTATATGTATAGTGTCCTTGATTCAAATATCATTATGTATAAATTTTTGGCTAAATAGGCCATATGTGCTAAAAAAGAAAGTTAATCACTTAAATAGGCCAACTTTTTGAAATTTTAGAGAAATAGGTTGTTTTTGGAGAGAGTGTATAAATGCGCGTCCAGCTAGGCACGTTTTTTCATTAAGTCGTATTTTCTAACTTTTTTAAATATATTTAATTTCTAATTAGATGGTTAAATGTTAATGGCTTTGTTCTTAAGTCCTAGGTTTGATTCCTCTTTCACTCATATTTGTATTTTTATTTCATGTTGTTTTAAGTTTTTTTTTATTGAGTATTTTTAATATATTAGCTCCTTTGGTTAGATGGTTAAATAATATTGATTTTGTCCTTCAGTCCAGGTTCAATTCATCTAAACACATTCGTAATTTTTATTTCATGTTGTTTCAAATTTTTTTATTTTTAAATAATAAATTTATTATTTTTACTTTTTATTTTATTTTAATTCATCTTTTTAATTAATAACTCTTTTATTTATAAAATCAAATAATTATTACAAATATCATTATTTTTAGTAAATATAATTTTTATATGTGTAATATTTATTTTTCAATCCATATCATGAGTGTAGTAAATTTTAGTATTATATATTTTTGTATGTGTATTTAAAATATTTCACATATAAAAATATTTGAAATATCATACACACAATGAAGATGAAAAAACAATGATATTTAAAATATTTTACATATACAAATAATAATTATATTTGAAATAATTATTTCATTTTATAATACTAGAAATCACCATACCCACAATATACGCGGAGAAAATAAATATTTGACATATAAATATTATATTTAAAGAAAAATATATAAAAAAAACTAGTTGATGTTTATATTATATATAAAAGACTTATTAGTTTCAAATATTTTTAACATAGTGATATATGTAAAATATATTTTTATTTTATAATTACATATTTATTATTTGGTTTTATGAATAAAATATTTATTAATTAAAAATATTTTTTTTGAAAATAATATATTTACTAATTAAAAAAGAAGAAGCTTGAAACAACATGAAATAAAAATTACAAATGTGTTTAGAAGAGGAATTGAACTCGAAACTCAAGAATGAAATCATTTTTATTTAACAATTTAACCAAGAGAGCTAATATGTTAAAAATATTAATTAAAAAAATAATAATAAACTTAAAACAACATGCCGCCTTAGTCCTGTTGAAAATACTACTATAAACGAAGATCCGACTAGAAATGATACAGATAAAAACATTCATGATTGTAATGACAGCTCTAGTTATTACAGTAAGGTTGATAATTTAGTTGACGTCAAAGACATTCAAAATTTCATTTCTGATGACACCTTTTTAATTAAGGATAGTAATCAGGACCATTATTCCATATATTTTTGGTAGTGAAAATCAAAATTTTGAGCTTAACAATGATCATTCTTTTTTAAGTGAACTAGAATGTTTTTTTTATAGTTATCATAATTCTAATTATACGAATAATGGCTCGAAAAATATGAGCCCCACTATCATTTTAACTTGTATGTGTATGATAATGATACTAACTATGGTTGGAATAATCACATTAATAGTTGTATTGACTCTTATCTTCGTTCTCAAATCTGTATTGATAGTTCCATTTTAAGTGGTAGTGACAATCCCAATGATAATTATGTTTATAATTACATTTGTGGCGAAGGTGAAAATAGTAGTGAAGGCAAGAATTTCGATATAATAACTCGTGAAAATGGTAATGATTTAACTCTAAAAGAAAGTTCTAATGATCTGGATCTATACAAGCATTTGTGGGTTCAATGCGAAAATTGTTATGGATTAAATTATAAGAAATTGCTTAAGTAAAAAATGAATATTTGTGAACAATGTGGATATCATTTGAAAATGAGTAGTTCAGATAGAATCAAAGTTTCGATTGATCCAGGCACTTGGGGTCCTATGGATGAAGACATGATCTCTCTGGATCCTATTGAATTTCAGTCAGGAGAAGAGCTTTATAAAGATCGTATTGATTTTTATCAAAGAAAGACAATATTAACTAGGGCTATTCAAACAGGCACGGGTCAACTAAACGGTATTCCTATAGCAATCAGGGTTATGGATTTTCAGTTTATTGGGGGGGTATGAGATCCATAGTAAGCAAGAAAATCACCCGTTTGATCAAATATGCTACCAATAATTTTTTACCTCTTATTCTAGTGTGTGCTTCCGGAAGAGCACGCTTGCAAGAAAGAAGTTTGAGCTTGATGCAAATGGCTAAAATATCTTCCACTTTATATGATTATTGATCAAATAAAAAGTTATTTTATGTATCAATTTTTACATCTCCTACTACTGGTGGAGTGACCGCGAGTTTTGGTATGTTGGGGGGTATCATTATTGTTGAATCCAATGCCTATATTGCATTTGCAGGTAAAAGAGTAATTGAACAAATATTGAATAAAACAATATCGGAAGGTTCACAGGCGGCCGAATATTTATTCCATAAGGGTTTATTCAATTCAATCATACCACGTAATCCTTTAAAAGGTATTCTGAGTGAGTTAGTTTAGCTCTACGGTTATTTTTCCTTTGAATCAAAATTCAATCAAGTAGAGTCTTAAGTGGAATTTTTTTATTTGTAGTGAAAAGGTAGTTAGTTAGTTTATCAGAATCAAAGTCAAAACTTGTGTAATGGGCTTTGACTTTATGACAAAAAAAGGAATTGTCGAAAAACAAATTATGTGGATAATTATTTTTATCCTATATTACTAATGAGTAAACCTCTAGCAACAAGATAAAAAGCGAATTTTTCCTTCTGTGAAATGAAATTCGAGTTTGGAGAGACAAATAAAACGAATTTTATCTTCCTCCATTGCGTATGTATATATAATTTAAATAGAGAAAAAATAGAATAGAAATATAAAGTTTTCCCTAAATTTTATCTTCCTCCATTGCGTATGTATTATATAAACGAATTTTATCTTCCTCCATTACGTATGTATATATAATAAAATAAAACGATTTATTTCCCTAAATTTTCAAAAAAATGATCTATTTAGTCAATTAACTTTTTTTTGTTGATTTTTTTGTTGACATATATGACCTATTTAGCCTAATTTTTTATTTATAAAAATATAAAAAATAAAAAACAGTCACAAAATCATATATCTTACTTTGCAAATAAGAGAATTTTTGATAATTCTTTACAAATAGTATAGATATAAAAAGGTCTAAATGATCTTCCTTCTATTGACACATGGCACATCATGGTTTTACATCATAAATTAGTGGTTAAAATTTTAATTTTTTTTATGCTTAAATTTGTGATTTAATATTATACTTTAATTCTATCACAATTTGGTCTTTATATTTTTATAATATTATTAATTAATTTAAATAGTTAATATTGTTAATTTTTTTATTAAAATATTACATTGTTCTATATAATTTGAATGTCTTAATACTCTTAGAGATTGATAGAGTGGCTTCCTATTTCTTTTGGGTTTGTCTTTGTTTTCTTTTTTACATTATAAGATAATAGTCTCTATATTATATTGAAATGTGAGATTTAATATATACATGCTTTAATTTTTTATACAATTTAATTCCTTTATTTTATAATATCATTAGTTAGGCTAAACAATTAATATTGTTAATTATGTCAATCAAATGTTGATGTCAATTTTTCTTATGAACGGAATAACAACAAAAAATATTTTATCATGACAAGTTTAAATGAATAGTTTTAATGAAAAAAATTTAATTAGTATTTTTATCATTATGATTATTATTGCATAATTATCAAGTGAATACATATTTTTATTTTTAAGATTTTACTCCAGTAAATTTAATAAAAAATTTAATAATAATAACTAAATTAAAATTTTAAATTCAAAAAATATAAAAATTAAATTTCTAAAAATTAAAATAAGAATTAAATTACAAATGTATAAAAAATATAAAATTTTTAAAATTTTTATTCCATAGTTTCACATAAACATAATTAAGCCACTTGCTAAGAATGAGAATCTAGGATGAATCGAACTTTTAAATTTGAGCTAAGATTTTTAAAATAGCCACGTGGTGCATATGTGAGTCACCACGTGACAGGTATTAGAATCAGAGAGATCAAGCCACGTGGAAACCAAGATTTCCTGGTTTGTGACTAGCATTTCCTTTGCATTCCCTCATACTAAAATCTTTTGCCTGTTTAAAAACCCTAAATTCACAAGATTTTCATAAGGTTTTCCACCTTCCTTCATCTCTCTCCCTTCCTTCCAATTCCTAATTTTCTTTTTCCTTCCAATTATTCTTCTTCTTTTTTTTCTTTTGGGAAATTTTTGAATTCGAAAATTGATTCCATTTTTCCATGATTTCAAGGTATTGTTTTAATCTCTCATACTTTCTCTTGTTTATTTCTTAATCAATGCGGTGATCTGGTTGATGTTCAATTGCTGAGATTTGAGATATTTTTATTACTTTTTTTTCTAATCTTGATGTGTTCTTAAATTAAATTTGATTAAATTTCTTAAAGTTCATTTTTTATTTGATTATCAGTTTATTATAATTGATTGGTTGCGGGTTTTTATCTGCCGATCAGTTTTAGTTCGAATGTTGACTAATTAAAAAAAAAATTTATGTCGAGTGGTTGTTCATTATCCCGTACTTCTCTAAATAAATTAATTTAATCAACAATATCAAGCTGGAAATATGGAAATCAGTTGTTCACTCATATGGTCCTGTTTGGATCATTAAGGAAGCAAGCTTGAGAAAGAAAAAAAAGATATCTTTTTTGCTAAAATATTATTCAAATTACTATTTGCATATTACTCTTTCATTTTTTTTCAAATTAAGAATTTAGAAGAATTAAGTGTCTGCCTGCTCATTTTCTGGATCTTTTTGAGTTCTAAATCATGAGGTTTTTTTGTAACTGTCGAGATTGAACCAAGTATTTTTGAGTTTCTTATACTTTTCAAGTGTTATTTTTCTTGTGCTTCAATCAGGTGAAAGAATTTATTGGTTTTAGTGAAAACTTGTTGAAGTTCAAGGTGATTGTTTTTAGGTATTGTTGAGGCTGCATATTTGAATAGCACTTAGGAAAAATATTAAGCCGAACATGAGCACAATAGAAGTGAGAGGGCCTTCTCTTAGAGGGTCTCGACGAAGGAAGGCACTCCTGGATCTCAATGTTCCTCCTACTGAAATCAGGGAACAGGAGGGTACTTCGCAGCAGGCTGGATCTGAGCAACTGACTGCTCAACCCGTACAGCCTCCACCACCTGCAACTATTGATGTTGAAGCTATTGATGATGATGTAATTGAATCTTCTGCTATAGCATTCGCAGCGGTATGCAGTTCTTGTTCAATAGTATTTTGTTTTTACATTAACTGTACATTAAACTTGTCTTTGTGGATTCATTTGCATTATGTCGACTCTTATTATTTTTCTTGGGGTTTTATGTCAGGCTAAAAACAATTCTAGGAGAAGCCGTGGAAGGACTGTGGTTGACGTAGATTCAGGTAGCTAAATTTATTAGGGAAGGGTGTGTCTAATATTTTCTTTTTCATCATCTGCTGCCTGCATTGCCGTAAGCATGTTGCATAAAAGAACCTTGTTCTATATATCTGCTCGACGTCAAAAGATTTCTTTTTAGTTATATTATTGACGCCCATAATAATTTGATTTCTGACATGATTTAGGTGTTTAATTATTTTTATGAGTTAGAGGGTCCTTAGGGAAACTTAAGACTACCCTTTAACTTGTTGATCATAAGGGATTTTCGTGTGTTTTTTTTTTGGGTGATAAAATACCAAATAATAATAATAATAATAATAATAATAATAATAATAATAATAATAATAATAATAATAATAATAATAAAAGATTAATAGGAATACGGAAGGAACCTGGATGTATTCTCTTCAGAAATGACAATTACAAGCAAAGCAATCACAATCTATTAACCAAACATGTCTTTAATCCAAGTGGAAATCTAGTTGACATCATGTGCCTCATAACTCGTTAGAAGAAACTGATCAATTTTTTCTTTATATACTTCTGAGAATTGTATTAAAACTTTGTTTCGTATGTCCTCGAGTTCTCAGAACATATTTTTGGTGTGATTGCTTTAGATTTAGAACTATATTTTACTAATTTTCGATAACTTTATAGTCTATATTAGTTTGTTAAGGGGATTATAGAATATACACGTCTCTGAGCTGTTTGCCCTTAATTGGGGCCTGTGAAGTGGGTTGTACTGTTTACTGATGGCTCAAGCACTAGAATAAAGCAAACCTTTTCCTCAAGTGAGGTAAATGTTATTTCGCAGTGAACTGATCTACTCCAATTTTATGTTTCTTGTGTCACTGGATAGGTCAATCAACTTAGAGACCGGTGGTTCTTTATTTACTTTATTTATTCTTTTGTAGTTGAAGTGTTGGACCCTAGATTACTAGGTATTTGAAGTTGTTGCAGCTCACATCTCTCTCCTTCCAGGGCGGCCTGCTCGTTCAACTAATAATAACCTGAACAGGTGCAGGAGACTTCCTCCGACCCCAGTAGTTATCAATTGTGATCGGTATATCAATTTGGAGAGTTCACCGCAGTCTATGGTAAGAACTTATTTCTTAGTGCTTACAAAAGATGCAAGGCAGATATTTTCAAGGATAGGGTGTACATATGTTTCTGGTCATCAGATCTAAGACATTTTGACTGGACATCTCCCAACTTTTTGTCCATTCACATGCTCTCATGCAGTGGCACCTCTGGATTTTTGTTGAAGTTATGAATAAAAGTCACTAACTAATTAATTGGCAGGTCAAGGAAATTACAAAGCCCCAGCCACTTCCCAAGGAGCCAACCTTCAATTGTCCAATTTGTATGGGTTCATTAAATGAGGAGATGTCAACAAGATGTGGGCACATTTTCTGCAAGGCATGCATCAACGCTGCAATAGCAGCCCAGGGAAAATGCCCAACTTGCAGGAAAAGAGTGACTGTAAAGGAACTAATTAGGGTCTTCCTTCCATCAGCCAGCTGAAAATGAGCTTCATGCCCATTAGTGATGTAAACTTGCTGTTCTGTGTGTGTGTGTGTGTGATGTCTTTTTGGAAGGAAAATGAATCAAAGGTTGTGAAAGGGAATTATATATGTACTGTTACGCTGCCATTTTTCTAAAGCATTCTGTTTCTGTCATGATACTGGGCTTCAAGATGTTCTTTCAATTATGTAGCCAGCTTTCTGAATGATATTATTCATTCTTTCAAATTAACTTCTGATGATGGTTGCTATTCTATTTCAGGGATAATTCAAACTGCAATTGAAAAGAGAAAGAAGCAATGAATTCTGTGCATCAGCGGAGCTAATTTTTGGATTTTGGAATCTCCAAGATGCCCAAGCTTTAAACTATATTTCTGCAAACAATCTTTTTGACAAGTTATCTGAGCGTGCTTTTCATTGCTTTCTTAGATGCATGTGAATCTGCCAGTTGATAACCTCAGCTTCATTATTATTTGAATTAAATCTAGACTTGACAAACAACTTATTAATGTACAGTAAAAGAAATTGACTTTAGGTTGCTTGTGGTTGTGGACTCTCCTTATATAGCACCTTCTGCTAAGGTTTGTGAACCGATTGGTCTCGGTTGTCTGCCTGTTCTGCTGGTTAAGGTGAATTGCGTTAGGCAAGTTTAGTTGGTTTGAAAGGTGGTAGCCTAAGTTCCCTATGTTGAACTTATATGACCCCATTGTGCCTTCTAAAACAAGCAATTCATCAGCCACAAGCATAAGTCAGGCTGAATTACCTTTGTTAGCCTTTTGTTTTCCTTTTAAACATGAGGTGGTGGTGGGGCTGTTTGTTTGAAATCTATTGTATACGCAGAACCTTTTTTTTAATTGTTTGTCGACGGATGATCTTAAGGAAAAGATCACTAGAAGCTTGTGAACTTCCCATTAATTCAAGTACAACAAAAAGCACAAACATAGCCACTACTCAACTAGGTGGTACGATCTCTATTAACATGACTACAGTTAAATCGGCGGTGGCTGTGAACTCCCGTACCGGCTGGGGTCATGGGGATGGGTCAATGGCATTGCCATTGACATCGGCTTTAGTGAAATTCTTGGGGTGTCTCCCAGCTTTAGGTGTGCCGAGGAATGGAAACAGACCTCAGCATGGTCCTCCATGCCCGAGCCATGGGGGTGGTTTAAGGAAGGGAAGTGGCAAACCAAATAAAGGAAGGCCCCAAAGACCAAGGAGGCCTTGGGGATTGTAAACTTGGTCTTTCAGTGGCATATCCCTTGCTCCTTCAATCAGGATAATGGCCATAAGAAAGAGGAGTGTTGTTGCCTTGGCCATTTTCCCCATGTTACTCACTATCCTGGGGAGCGTTGTTCCATTCCGAACCCGTTTTATAGTGAAATTCTGACTTTCTGCTTACTCTTTTTGAGAGGTATATTTGCTGCATTATGCAACGGAAAGATTGGTTCTTTTGGAAATCTTCAAAATGGGTTATCCATTGTTCATGCCTGGCAGCCCTGCTGATCATCTATCTTACCCATTTTTAAATCAATGTTAAGAGAGCAGATATATTTTGATATGATATTTTTAAAATTTTAAAACAATTTAAATATATATTCATATTTTTTGAATATAAGTGTAAAAAGCATGAATACTTGAAACATAAAAAATAGAACAGAAGTTAGAAAAAAAATTGAGATCCATAGTTTGCCATTAAAATGTTACGCCATAGGTTGCTCTAAGAATGGTAGATTAAAAATTGAATTTTAAGCATTATCAATTTCAACATCCGTGGAGCCATCTGGTGTCTAAAATTCGTATAATAATAAAGTTTTGGACAGAGCTGGTAGAGTGTCTACCTCATTTCTCCTATTCTCTGCCGGCCGCTGCCCCGGGCAACGCTCTGAACCCTTTTTCTTTTTTGCTTGCGTCTGTTTTTAATAAATTTAATATCAACTTGAAATTAGAAAAACATCTTTATTAATATTTATATATTTGTTATTTATCAGTAATCATCGATTCGAGTCTTAAATGAATTTGGGTCTTCGACCCGTGACTCATAACAAAGCGAGTTTGCGAGGAAAAGCCAAAGACCTAGCTCGTGAGGCAAAGTCAAGGACTTAACTCGCAAGGCAATGCTGTAAATCTAGCTCGTAGGAACATAGGGAAGGTTTTAGTCTCAACTCGCATACACCCAAGGAGTTTGTAGAAATGATCGCGTGCTTTATAGGTTATCCAAACACGTGTCCAACAGGTACAGAGCCCACCCAGGATGTTAGTCCCAGGAAAGAAAGGACCGTGTGCTCCATGGACACATGCCCAACAGACCTAAAGTTCACTGAGAATGACATTACTAGAGGCAGCAGAGTCAAGATAAAATAATGGGGCCCTATCATGAGCTGTAATAGCATTTGTAACAAGTATAAATGCTCGAACACTCCTATCAATAACATACAAGAAAGTATTACTCAACAACTGGTGCGGTAAGTGTGGATAAACTTTTGGTCATCAGATTTTTTCGAGTTTGATTAAGTGTTCTTTAGTTTTCGAAGCAAATGACTTACTTGAGTGAAAATTTCCCTTTTAACTCTTTATTAGGATAGGCCGGAGCGTCAGGTTCTGGGGACCAACATAACGAAACAAACTTATTTGCTGGGTGGTTCGTTGATAGACCATAAAATCTCGACAATACGGACTATCGGGAGCTTTTGGCCCGTTGGACTTGAATATCTTCACTAGTGACGGGTTGCCCCATAGCAGTTCGTGGCCCTTTAGGAGCAAATGAGGTTTATGAGGGAATAGATGGATGTAACACCCCTTACCTATGTTCAACACTAGAATCGGATATGAGGCATTACCGAACTTAACTGACTTAAACATACATCATCGGGTTATAAAATTTCGTCCCCACTTAAAACTTTTTCATTCATGAACATAACTTCCTTATTACGGGTATACGAGGCCCGAAACATACATTTGGAATATTTCGGAATCAAACCAGAAACTTTAAAGCACTTAGAAAATTCATACTTAAAACAGGGCCACACGCCCGTGTGGAAGAAGGGACACGCTCGTGGTCAACACTGACTTGCATCACACGGCCTGTTACACGCCCGTGTGTCTGACCCGTGGTTGACACTAACTTGGATCACACGGCCAGTCACATGCTTGTGTCCTCCGATTGTGTGGCGAATTAAATTCCAAATTCAGGTGCAGACCTCGCATTGCTTGGGCATACGCCTATGGCCAAGGCCGTGCCTCCCACATAGCCGGGACACACGGCCGTGTCTCTGCCCGTGTGTTTACTACTGAGCATATTGACTTGTAAACCTAGAATGCATTGGGACACATGGCCAATCAACACGCCCATGGGGCTGACCGTGTGTCACACACGGCCTAGAAACACGCCCGTGTGTCTACTCATGTGCACATTTGAAAGGCTATCTACCAAACCAAATGTCACCCTATACAGCCACCATACTTACACCAATTCAATCCAGCATATATCAAATAAAAAGCACTTCTAAAGACTCAAAATCAAGACATCTACAAAAGCATACACTTAATGAATTTCATCATCAATGAATATATATATAAACTTGTCAAGTATAGGCCCAATTCCAATGACCACTTACAAAATAAATTTGATAACATAATTAGCCAACATTTTGGCTAAAAAATATGACATATCAAAATGACCAAGTCCTATACATGCCATACTCAAAATGAATCTAACTTTGCTATACCACAGAGTAGTCGATAGTGTGATTTCTGAACTTTGACGTTCCACGAGTTCTCGAGCTAACTTGGCAATGCTACAAGGAAAAGGGAAATGAAAGGGGTAAGCATAAAGCTTAGTAAGTTTGCATGAAAATAAATAGCAACATAAAGCTCATAATGTCATTCATCCATGGCATTGGATAAACACACAAAGTCTTAAGCACATTGCCATAACTTACTCGTACTTGCTATTATCGAATTCATACCATGTCACATATCGTAAACATTTCTCGTGAATTATTCACGGGTACCTGTATTCACTCAGTCACATAGCTTTAGCACTAATTTCATTTCTATTTCAAGCTTAACTATATATCCCACTAAATCACTTGGGATACTCAAAGGTACATGTTCATCATCATTCACATAAATACAAGCCAATGCCACATCCCAGATATGGTATTATACGGGATCTCATGTCAATTATCGATGTCATATCCCGGATATGGTCTTATACGATTTTCATATTCAATGCTGATGCCATATCCCAAATATGGTCTTATACGGGATCACAGTTTGGTGCCGAGGCCATGTCCCAGACATGGTCTTACACGGGACCTTATCCATCTCATGTCTCGATAATAGTATCTTACATTTATTATAGTCCAATCGGGACGTCAACATCACATCTTTCATCATTTTTCTCATTCAACACAATTCCTCAATTTCATAGAATATCATGCATCATTATAGTATCAAACATTCTCAAACATATAGCATGATATTGTATTTATTACATACAAACTTACCTCAATTTCAAAATAGGCCACTTGCTGATTTAATCTGGTACCTTGCCTTTTCCTCGGTCAAGGTTAATCCCTCGTTCTTCTTGATCTATATAATAGCAAATTAGCTTATTTAATAATCACATAAATCAACGCACTTCAAAAATCATACTTTGGAAAAATTACCATTTTGCCCTTAGACTTTCATAAAATGACTATTTTACCCCTAGGCTCGTAAATCAATTATAATCAAATTTTTTCCTTTAACGAGCCTAGATGAACATTTATTTCTCTTATAGCAACTCTAAATTCTCATTATCTCACACATTTTACACCCTATTTTACAACCTTTGCAAAATGGTCCTTTTAGGTGTTTTTATGGTAACACCTTGACTCATTCCAGAAAACAACATAATTACTCACATGGTAGAACCCTATACTTTTAACCATTTTTCATAATAGACCCCTCATTAGCTATATCATGATACAAGGGTCTTAAAAGTGCAAAAATCATCAAGAAAAGTCACCAAAATCGCTTACTTGCAAGGAAGACAAGTTGCTGAAAATTTTAAACTTTCAAACCCCTATTTTTGTTGGTATTTTCGGTGGAAGAAGATGAGTGAATAGAAGGATATCATGTTTTCTTTATTTTTTTCTATTTCATCAATTTAATCCACCTACTACACCAACTTTGACTAAATTTGACTCCTTTGTCCCCCTATGGCCGGCCACCCTATGTCTAAGGGTCGATTTGCACATTAAAGGCTTCCAATTAATATTCTTTGGCTATTAGGCACCTTTAGCTTATAAAATAGAACTTTTGCACTTCATGCAATTTAGTCTTTTTTTCGCAATTAAGCATAAAATTGCTAAAATTAAAGTACCAAAATTTTTATGCACTCTTATGATCATACCATAACTCATAAAATAATATTAAAATAAATTTTTTCAACTTCAGATTAGTGATTTTGAAACCACTATTTCGACGAGCCCCTAAATCGGGCTATTACAATGGCCACTTAGGAAGCGCAGTTTGAACAACAAGCTATTCAACAGAAGCTACTGAAATAGAATAAGGAGCTGCGAAGAAAGGTGCATTATGGTAACTCCGATTTTCAGGATAATGTAAACATGTAGGATGAGGCCCCAGGCACGCAGATCAAAGAATGGCAAAACGAGATGGACAAGTTGCACAGCGACGTACGAGTACACCCTGAATCGCAGGACATGAATTAACTGTTTTGTTTCAGTAACCCTTTGACATCTGAAATTGTAGCGGTGAACTTACCACGTGACTTCAAGGTCTCGAAAGATATGTTCGAGGGAAGAAGGGACCTGCGAGCTCATCTGATACAGTATAATGACTACATGAATGTGCTGGGAGCATCAGATGGAACGAAGTGCAAAACCTTTTCCACAACACTGAAAGAGAGTGTCAAGGATTGGTACCTACCCCTTCCATAAGGTTTAGTTCAACACTTCTCGCAGTTGAGATAGATGTTCTTGGGTAGATTCAAAGCTTACAGAGAGATCATGAATATGCCTATGAGACTCATATCTGTAAAAAAAAAGCGAGGGTGATCCCTTTCAAGACTACGTGAAGAGGTTCTATGTGGTGACCTTAAACACCAAGAACTTGGAAGACCAGTGGGCTACAGATGCCTTTATCATGGGAGTACAAAACGACCATGTACAATATTCTTTCATAGATGATAGACCACAGAGTCTGACTAACCTTTATGAGCGAGCCCACAAGTTCACAAAAGTGGAGGAAATCAAAAGAGCATCGTGTACCACCTTTTAGAGAGAAGACAAACATTTCAGAAACAAGAAGGGACCTCATAGAAGATAGGGCCCCCTAGCCAATCACTGCGAGTAAGAAACGATAGGCCGCAGAAAAGTCAGGTCCAAAGTGACACACTTAGGGTTTCCCTGAGACCTCAGCAAGACCATACTAGAAAATATGTCCCTTAAGGAAGGTTTGAAGCTTACTCCCGCTTAAATGCTACATGAACCTATATTCTCACTCAAGTTAAGAGCCTTGAGATCTTACCCAAGCCACCCTTGATGAGAAGCATGGGGAGAAAGATGAACTTGAGGGATCAGTGCACTTTTCACGATGACATGGACATAAAATTGAGGATTGTTTCACGTTGAAAGATGTTATAAAAGCGGTTCAAAATGGCGAGCTCGTCGAGTTCATAGATCAAAGTGGTTTGCAGTAGGGTCAGAGCTCACGCAACAATCTCAAGGGTAAGCAAAAAGTTAAAGGTACCATCCATGTGATTGTAAGTACAGATGAGGATTGGATAGGTTCCAATACAAAGAAGCGGACACAAATGCAAAGTGTAATGTCAGTTAGCACTCCCAAGAGGTCATGATAGCAGGAGAAATGGAGTGTGGAATTTGGTAGCGACGACAAGAACCTTGTCCGCGACGGAGAAGGTAACGATCCGATGGTCTCAAAAAAATTCATGGGTTTCGAGGTTAAAAGAATACTAGTGGACAACGGAAGTGTGGTGGAAGTTGTCGCAATTGAGGATTGTACACAAATTGAACGTACTCTCGAAATTGAGGATTGTACACAAATTGAACGTACTCCCGAAGGAGAAGTTAGTAAAGCAAAAGAGAAGGAAGTTTGTGCCACAAGTTGTCGTAGCGATAAAGTAGGAGGTAGCTAAGCTGTAATCAGCAGGATTCATCAGAGAAGTGGATTATCCAGATTGGGTTTCGAATGCATTAATGGTGAATAAGACAAAAAAATGAAGAATGTGTATCGACTTCACCAACCTTAACAAAGCGTGCCTTAAGAACAATTTTCCCCTACCCTCAATTGATCGACTAGTGGATGCCTCTGCAGGCCATATGTTTATGAGCTTCATGGATGCTTTCTCAAGATACAATCAGATTCTGTTGGATCAGGGCGACCAGGAAAAACAACCTTCATCACCGAGGAAGGGCTTTTTTGCTATTGGGCCATACCATTCAGCCTCAAGAATGCGAGAGCAACCTATCAGAGACTAGAAAACAGGATATTTAAGAACTAGATAGGTCATGGGCTCGAGGTCTACGTGGATGTTATGTTAGTAAAGAGCAAGTTGATGAAGGAACATGTGCAAAGCCCATCAGAGACATTTGCAATCCTAAGGGCTCAAAACATGAAGCTGAATCTTGAGAAGTGTGCCTTTGGTGCGCAAGCTGGTAGGTTTTTGGGGTTCATGATTTCAGAAAGAGGGATAGAGGTGAACCCAAAAAAGATCTAAGCCATCATGAAAATGCCTTCTCTGCGAACCATAAAAGACATACAACACCTTATAAGCAAAGTGGTGGCACTCAACAGATTCATTTCCAGAATGACGAACAAGTACCTCCCCTTCTTCAAAGCCTTGATGACCTCCTTCTCATGGACCGAAGAATGTTAGGCGACCTTCAAGAAATCGAAACTATATCTCACCTCCCATCCACTTTTGAAATCACCCCAGGTAGGAGAAACCCTCTACCTATATTTGGCTACATCGGAAGAGATAGTTGTAGCAGTATTGGTTAAGTCAGAGGGTGTCCACCAATTTCTGGTATACTACACCAGTAAGGTACTCCAAAGTGATGAATTGAGGTACTCAAAAATAGAAAACTGCATCTATGCTTTGATAATTGCAGCTCACAAATTACACCCGTATATCCAAGCCCATCTAGTCGTTGTGGTTACCAATCAGCCCATGAAGGAAGTGCTGTCCAAGTTAGACACTTCAGGAAGGGTAACGAGTGGAGTATTGAACTTGCTGAATTTGGAATAGACTTGCTAGCTAACTTCATAGTGGAGTGTTCTTTTGAAAGAACTGAGGATGCAACAAGTAATGTGGGTTATAACTTGGAATGTTGGATTGTAATTATCCTATAAAAATTGTATGTTGTATGAACATTGATGTAAGTTAACAGTTTGATTAGTTATATTTTATGATGAGACATAACATGCTAACAGTTATATATGTTATACTTTATGATGAAGCACCATGTATTCCACATTTTATACTAAAATTGCTTTTTCGCTTGTTGTACGCCGTTTAGCAGTTAACCCACCTCCAGAAAGTGTACGTGCAACTGATAATTCAAAAATTTGGCTAGTTTATATTGATGGTTCTGTAGCCAAAATAGGATCGGGAGCAGGTGCATTCATACTCAACCCCAATGGAAATGAATGGCAGTACGAATTGTCATTTGGGTTCAAAAGATCCAACAACATCGCTGAATATGAAGCCTTGGTATCAGGACTGCAATTAGCACACCAGCTAGGAACAAAAGACCTAATTGTCTACACAGATTCGTAGTTGGTGGCAAAAAAAAAAATGAATGGCGAATACGATGTAAAAGAAGTGATGCTGAAAAAATATCATGCAATGGTAGCACAGTTTCTCGCAAGGTTTGACAAACTCAAATTAAGCAACTCCTGAGAAGTGACAACACATGTGCTGATGCTTTGTCCAAATTAGCATCCTTTGTTGTCGTCAAACAAAGAGGGAAAATCTTACTCAAGTATAGAAAGACCCTAAGCTATGACACACCACAAGTATTATACATGGATTAGGAGAAGACCTGGATGACACTAATAATTCACACCCTCTAAGGTGAACCAGACAATTGAGACAAGAAGGAGCTCGCAAAATTACAATGCAAAGTAGCAAGGTATGTCATCATTAGAAATTACAAATATTTCCAAATTTCCAATATATGATTAGAATATTTGAATGTCATGAACTTATCTGACTACACCAAGAAAATGTATTTTATCCAACAATTGATAGGTACACCCTTTTGGAGGGTGTATTATATAGAAAGGGATTTTCACACCCACTCTTATAGTGCTTATCACCACCTGAGGCCAAATATGTTATGCGAGAAATCCACGAGGGTATTTGTGGTGATCACCTATAGGGTAGAATGCTTAGAAAGAAATCTTTAAATAAGGGTATTACTGGCCTACAGTCCAGAAAGACACACACCAGTTGGTTCATATATGCGGTTCTTGCCAAAGAAAAGCTAAGGTCCAACGAAAACTAGCAGAGCCTCTTCAAGTCATGTCAGGTCCTTGGCCATTCGCAACTTGGGGGTTGATATCCTTGACCCGTTTCCTATAGCCACAATACAAAAGAAGTTTATAGTAGTGGTTGTAGACTACTTCACCAAATGGATTGAAGCTGCAGCTTTGGCGACTATAACAAAGAAACAGATGGAGTCTTTCTTGTAGAAATTGATTATTTGCAGGTTTGAGATACCTTGCATGATTATTACAGAAAATGGTACACAGTTCCAAGGAAAGCTCAAAAATTTTTGCACTGACCTCAAGATAGCTCTAGCTCAAAGCTCAGTGAAAACGCCACAAACTAATGGGAAAGTGGAAGCAATGAACAAGAAAATTCTAACAGTCCTCAAGAAAAAAGTTGACTAGGCTAAGGGTGCTTGGTTGGAAGAGCTACATGGAATTTTAATGGCCCTGCTGTAATAGGAGAAGCATCTTTTTCGCTTTTCTAATGTGCAGAAGCTGAAATCCTTGCAGAGATTGGTTTGAGGTGGCACACAACACAACACTTCGACAAGGAAGCTAATTAGGAGGCCATCAGGCTTAATCTTGACTTGATTGACGAACTTAGAGAGGTGGCTGAAATTAGAAATGCAGCACGTGCCCAGCAAGTAGCTCGCTACTACAATGCCAAGGTAAAAAAAAGTAGTTCCAAGTTGGGGAACTTGTCTTAAGAAATATTAAAGCTAGTCTACTCGCTTCACAACAAGGAAAAATAGCTCCAAATTAGGAAGGGCCATACAAAGTTATGGAAAAAATAGGTTACAAAGCATATAAGCTAGCAAGAATGGAGGGTACGATTGTACCGCGAACTTGGAATGCCCGACATCTCAAAAAGTATTGTGTAAATCCTTACCCTGTGAATGAAGAATCTTTCCTTAACAACATTTGTGTCATACTAAGGTTCATAGGATAAAAACTACAGCCTCCAACACAGTTAGTGATAGCAAAGCTCCTAGTTGTCATATTAAGACTCGTAGGATAAAAACTGTAGCCTGTAACACAGTTAGCAACAACAAAGCTACTAGCTATCATACTAAGGCTCGCAGGATAAAAACCACAGCCTCCAACACAGTTAGTGAGAGCAAAGCTCCCAACTATCATACTAAGACTCGCAGGATAAAAATCGTAACCTCCAACACAGTTAGTGAGAGCAAAGCTCCCAGCTGTCACACTAATGCTCGCAGGATAAAAACTGCAGCCTCCAACACAATTTGTGAGAGCAAAGGTCCTAGTTGTCATACTAAGGCTCGCAGGATAAAAATCATAGTCTCTAACACAGTTAGCGAGAGCAAAGCTCCCAGCTGTCATAGTAAGGCTTGCAGGATAAAAAGTATAGCCTCCAACACAGTTAGCGAGAGCAAAGCTCCTAGCTGTCATACTAAGGCTCGCAAGATAATGACTACAGCCTCCAACATAGTTAGCGAGAGTTAAAAACTTCTAGATGTGTTATTTTTCAAAATTTTAAGGAAGTATAAAACAACTCATGGATTTACATCCCCAGTTGGTTATCTTTCAAAATTTTCTCAAGTATACGGATTAATATTCCTAGCTAACAAACTCATTAAGTCTTGAATAGCTCGCAGCTTGTGATTTTTGAAGTTTTTTACTTAAAGCCTTTATAATAATGATATAACTATGCGACGAATGTGATAAGCTTGCAAAAGACACAATGGCAGTAAACTATCAAAAACAAACTTCTTCAATAAAAAATTTTCATTCCAAAAAAAAAAAACACAACAAAACAAGGAAACTATGATAAATTATCTTCTCCATCAGCACCTTGGTCTATATTATCAGGAGGGGCAATGCCATCGCTTTTGGCGGGAGGGACCACATCATCACCCTCAGTTGGGTCGTCCTCTAAATATAAGTTTGGAGAGTTCTTCCAAGTGGAAAAAAATGAATCCCATGTAGGATTCGAGGGAAAAAGTACATCAAAACCTAGGTCATTCATATCCACCCCATCGAGAGCATCGAGATCCACTTTACGTGCATCGAAAGGGCCATCACCAACCTGAGTGTGAAACAATATGTTCATTTTTAGCTTGGAGATAGACTTACACGCATTCTTAGCCATATTCTCTTTAAATTTCTCCAGAGCCTCAAGCTAATCTTGCTTTGCCCTTGCTACTTGAGAATGGCACTTGTTGATGATTCTCTCCGTCTGAACGCCGTGCTCTGCAACAACCCTATCCAGCTCAGCTTGTGTAGTCTTTTTACTCTGCCTCTCAGCAGCCACATCGCAAGCTAGCCCATCCATTTTAATCTCAGCAATAATTAGGGGCTTTGTAAGATCCCCATTTTGTCTATTGACAACTTCATTTTCCTCCATCATCTTAAGATATAGCTCTCCGTCATTTTCCTCCGGCCAACTCTACCTTAGTATTTACAAGCTTCCTCTGATGAGCCTCTTCATATTTCAACCCCACCATGTTAGCTTTAGAATGTAAGAATTGCAGGGATGAGGATAGGTTGGTAGTAGAAGGTATTCGCGTGCTGCTTAACCTCCTAGCTTTTGACACAAGAGCTTGCAATCCGAGACACACATTGAAAGGATTATATGGATACTCCTACGAGCTCAAGTGATTCGCACCACAAAAATGAACCTCCATTACTTCTAATTGGAGCTTCTCCAACAACAGGCATAGAGGGAAGGACACAAGGGACAGGTGGGGGAGTATCCTCATCAATGGCAATCGGCAAGCTAACAGGGGGAACAGGTGGCAAGCTCGCCACTGGAGAACTTGGAGAACTTGGAGTTCCAGCCACAGTAGCACTAAGACCAACAGAGTCTACCATTCTTTTACTATGTCACTTCAGTGGTGCACTATTCCCCTACTTGTTGGTAGAGGCAATGCACACAGACCTCATGATAGTCTTATGCTTCTTGCGAGCACCACTGATCAAAGAATCAATATGAATAGCCTTTTTGAGTTCGTGGGAGATACTATCAATCTCACTCGAATTGTCCCCGGAGCTTTGATTAATCCCTGCATTAGCAACAACCCTATGATAAGTGGGAACAGTTAACAAATTAACATTTTACCTACCACCTTCCCCTTGCAAAGACTCATTGAGAGCAAACGGGCGAAGCTTCATCTAATATAAGCGATAGAAAAAAATTCAAGGGTTCCTCTATGGAGCATTGCAATATTAGTCCTAACTTATCAAAGGAGTCATGAGGCCACATGAAACTTTTAGGCAGTGCACCAATGGACTGAGCAACCTCATTGTCATTACCGGTCCCCCTTTCATTGGGGTTGAAACCCTCCAAGCAATATCTAAATACGTTTCTCGCTATGATGAAATCCTCAAAAACTAGCGGGCATCTAGTATCAGCCTATGAAATTGGGCCACGACTCTTTCTGAAGGGAGGGTTCGCTGAAATAAGCACACATCCTTGCTCGGTGAGGACCACTTTATTGGGAACCTAAAGTCCTCACCAATTTTGTTACGAACTCGAACATACTTCCGCCGATTCAGACGAAGGTTGTAACATTGGTTCATAATAATCGTCTCCACCTTTTTGTGAGGAAAGAAGTAATAGAACCCCGACTAGTTCTCCAGATTATGGCCCTTCAAGTGATGCAAATGTTGGAAAATGATGAGCAAAGGAACCTCATCACGCCGAGAACAGTTGATGAAGTACGCCATGACAATCCACCAAGAAAAGCCTGAGAATTGACCAGGGGCAATTTTATAGTCCTTAAGTAGACTACAGAAGAAAATGTGCAGTAGCAAGTGGAACCCAACCTCAAGTGGGTGAATTAGAAGCAGGAAGCTATCATCGATGGTTTCAAACAACTAGTGTGACCCCTTCGAGATGGAAAACTTATACACAAAGTTGGGAAGTTTGATTCCCCACACGGCTAGAACTCGTTGCAGTTCCTCTTACTTAGTGGTGCAGGGATAGAGTTTGTTTGTCACCATAATCGAAGACAGCCGTTTCCGCGATGGATGGGCTAGGGTGATTCAGTTACCAATCCCTCTCATCTTCATTATAGTATTGATAAAAGAAGAAAGAAGAAATTAAAAAGCACAAATGTTTTTGAAATTACCTTTGTTTCAGATTGCTGAAAATCTTAAGTGTGAAAGATTTAGGGCTCTAGAGGTCCCCCATTTTAAAGAAGGATTTCTCTTCACACTCTTTGACAATTTGTATAATCAAGGAAAATCAACGATCCAGATGTAAGCAGATGGAAATGGTTCAACTCTTAACAGTCATGTACTCAAACTTGAAACCCGTTCGTGCACGTGACAGAGCAATTATTATGCATCACAGCTCGTAGCATACCCAGCAAGCTGCATTTAAATTTGACATGATAGACCTAAAGGGCGCCACTTTATAACACTCTTTAGGCCCATTAGGGAGGGAAGTAGGTTGTTATACATCAGTAATCATCGACCCAAGTCTTAGAGGGGATCTGGGTCTCTGACCCGTGACCCAGATAAGCCCTACTAAAAGATTGAGTGTGAGGTGAACCGTGAGAGGAAAACAAAACAAGCTAATAGACCCAACTCGTATGGTAAAATCAAAGACCCTGCTCGTGAGGAAAAGCCAAGGACTTAGCTCGTAAGGTAAGACCACAGATCTAGCTCGTAAGAACCTAAAGAAGGCCTCGATCTCAACTCACATACATCCAATGAGCTCGCAGAAAGGACTGCATACTTTGCAGGCCATCCAAACATGTGTCCAGCAGGCACGGAGCCCGCCCAGAATGCCAGTACCAGGAACAAAAAGGACTGCGTACTCCATGGACACGTACCCAGCAGACCTGGAGTTCATAGAGAATGTCAGTACTAGGGACAAAGAATGTCAATATTAGAGGCATATAATGTTAATACTAGAGGTAGTAGATTCAAGAAAAAAATAGTGGGGCCCTATCATAAGCTGTAATAGCATCTTAACAATATGTATAAATACCTAAATACTCCTATCAATAACATATGAGAAAATATTACTCAACAATATTTTATAATTTTGAACTTTTTATTGGTAAATAGTAAGTTAGGTGGGGATCTTATGAGTTCTTTGTTCAGTCCCAATTCTTGTACAAACCTAATTTCTTCCATCTGTAGTAAAATTTGATGAGATAATCCCATATTTGCCCCTTGAACTTATACCAATATTTTAATATGGTATCTTTAATTTTAAAAAGTCTATTTTGATACATATATTTTTATACAGTTTATAAATATAGTACTTTTCCAAATATGATTTGGAATTTGGGCTTTGAAACTTAAGAATCACTCGTTTAAAATCACCATTGAAATTCACATCAAATTTTAAGAAGAAGAATCATGTTGAAAATTCATGTTATGTTCATCTTCCTTACACTCATAGAGAAATAAAGCTATTTTCTACGAAGTCTTTTCTCTTCTATTTAAGCTAAAATTTTTTAGAAAACCCATTATTTTTCCTGTCTTTCAAAATTAAAATAAGTCCTTCCCAAATCAATTTTTTGTTTCAAAAATTTCAAATCTAAAACCAAAAAGTACTTTAAATCAAAATCTTGTATGCTTTTGACAGCCTTCATAAACATAAAAGTAGAACTTTTATTTTCCTTTATTTCTTGGTGGAAATATTGGATTAAGTCTGTCCATAATGGATTAAAACTCGACCCAATTAATATTATTAATTTGCTTTGGAATTCTACCGTTGTTAGTTTATATAGGAAAATAAGTTTTCTTCCTTAATAAATAATGGAGGATTTTAACATATATGCCATAATAAAAAATTCATTTTGATTTTGGCTTGGTTTGTGAGATATTTAGGTGTATAGGTTAATTTTGTAGAGATAAGTGAAAATGTGTCCTACTGGACATGTTTTTTTACTTTCTCTCTCCTCGGTCTTTTTTAGGGTTTTTCTTTTTTTCTAAGGTTTACGACTGGAAATTTGTGGGGTACAGATTTATTTGTAATTGTGTTTGAGGTAGACATGTGAAAGCTTAAATGTATATATGAGTTAACTGTGATGCGATAGCGCTTAGAGATCCATACATTTCATTTGTTGTGTCGAGGTGGAACCATTGCTTTAGAATCCTATCACATTGTAACTCAGGCTCTTAGTTCATGATTCTTATATTGTTACGGGTTGAATTATAACTAGGGCTCATACTTTATGAATGTAATGTGCGGTTACAAGTTGGAGTATAATTGGGGAGCCTAGTTGCAGTAGTTATGTGGTCACGGGTTCAAGTTTCACCTCATCAGAAGAGGATGGTTTGTAAACCCAATACATAAGTTTAAGATCATAATTATAGGGAAAAACTTAGGGGCTTTCCTGTATAATCAGATTAATCTTTTTCTCTGTCTCCACCAAAAGTAGTATCATTAACCTCCCTATTCGAAACCTATGTCGAAGTTGGATGCAAAAGGACTCCTAGGAGGAGTGACTATGTTATCAGAGATAAGATAAAACTCGAGTCAGGGTAATAGTAGTTGTAGTTATTAATAAGTTATTTAATCACAAAAACCGTTGTTGGCCTGCAAGGACTTTCATCTTTTCTCCACCGTCATAGCCATTCCCCATTGAGTGTCCTCTTGCCCCAAACTCTGTCACAAGTTTCGAAGAAGATGGAGGTTAATGATACTGCGTTTGGTGAAGATGGACAAAAAGATTAATGTGATTATATTGGAAAGCCCCAGAGTTTTTTTCCTATTATTATGATGTCAAACTTATGTATCAGGTTTACAAATTATATTGTTCTAGTGAGATAGAACTTGAACCCGTGACCACATAACCATTGTCAATTAGGCTTTCGAGTTATTCTCCAACCCGTGATCGCACATTAACATTCATCAATTACGATCCATTGTTATACTTCATCCTACGACCAAATAAGCATGACGAAGTCTGAGCCCGAGTTGTAACGTGATGGGCTTCTAAGGCAATGGTTTCATCCCACGACCATATAAGCACGACGAAGTCTGAGCCCGAGTTGTAATGTGATGGGCTTCTAAGGCAATGGTTCCATCCTGACATGACAGATGAAATGTATCGGTCTTTGAATGCCACCATATCATCGTGAACTCAAACACACATTAAAGCTAGCACACCATCTCCCTCAAACAAAAATAATTCTTTCCATTGAAAAATTCAACACTTAAAAAAATAATTGAGGAGAGAATTTTTTAGGGTTGAGGGGTGGTGGCTGAGAGAATTTATAGAGTAGGGGGGAGGAAAACCCCTTTTATATAGGCAACTGGTGGGCAAGAATGGAAAAAATATATCATGAGTAACTAAAATTATCCCGGGATTCCTAAGATGTCTGAAAATTAAGGACGGGGATTCCTAGTCCCTGGAAAGTTTTCATGGGTTGAGGGTTGGTTGAAAGAGGAAGGGGTGAAACTGTGCCCCACAAGATGCATTTTTAGCTGAAGTGGTAGAAATTAGCAGAGTATTGGATAGAGAGTACTTAGAGGGTCTTTGGCGAACTACAGTACACACCAAAAGATTGTTTAAGGTGTGTAGTTTCCCTACTCAAGGAAGAAGAATACGAATGGTGGTTTACTTTGACCATTATGACACCATGAGATCGAGTCAATTGGAAATTCTTCCAAGTTGAGTTTTGTAAGAAATGTGTGGGTCGTCTCTACTTCGAGAGAAAAAAGAGAGAATTCATTAAATTGAAACAAGGTAACATGACAGTAGCCTAATATGAGTAAGAGTTTGTATGGTTGAGCAAGTATGCAAGCGAGTTTGTAATCACTGAGGAAGACATGTGTGTTAGGTTTGAATGAGGCTTTGATGAGGATATTCACATGTCAATGGGAATTCTTGAGCTGAGAGAGTTTACAACCTTATTTGAAAGGGCACAAAAGATGGAGGACCTGACAATGGAGAAGAAAAAGGCCAATAATGGAAACAAAGATCAACGAAAGAGAACCACAACTAGTTCCTTGCCATCACCATCAACCAAAAGGGCTAAGGACTCCAGAGGTTATCTTTCCACTTCTTCACAGTCTTTTAGGAGGGGAGGATAAAGGCATGATAACCAGTAACCTCAGACTACCTCAGTTGCTAGTACTATGGGCATCAGAGATGTATTTACATCTATTTGTAAGCATTGTGGAAGAAGGCATTCGAGTGAGTGCAAAAAAATTATGGGAGACTGATTTTGATATGGTTGTAACATCACGATTTTTGGGTCTAGTCGGAACAGTAGTTTTGGGACCACAAATTTGACATAGTAAAATTTATTTTTATTACATTTCTATGGTCTATAGTTTTACGAAATGATTTCGTGAAAATTTCGTTTAAAAATTTTGACGTTTGGGCACTCAATTTAGTTAAAAGGACTAAATTGTAAAAAGGTACAAAACTTGAGATCTACATGCTAGAGGTGTCTAATTGCTATGGAATTTTAAATTGAAGGTCCTTAGATGGTAATTAGACCATTTGTTAAGATATTGGACAAAAATGGACATGGTGAGATAAAATTTCAAAGTTTTAAGTAAGGGACATTTTTGTCATTTGGTAAATTAAAGAATAAAAAGGGAAAATCAAGCCAAAAATCTTTTCCATCTTCTCCCTCTTCTGTCGAAAATTAGAAAGAAGACATAGCTAGGGTTTGGCCAACTTTCAAGCTCAATTGTAAGTCTGTTCTTGCCCTGTTTTTAATGCTCTTTACATTTTTGAAGTCGTTATCATCTGATCTATTTATTTCTACCATTAATTTAAGGAATAATCAAGGTCTAGGGTTTGACCCATCTTATAAATTTGTGTATTTTGATGTCTAATGGTAGAAAATGAATGTTTGGTGTTAGATATGCGATTTTTTAATGAAACTGTTTAAAAGGACCTATTCATAAAAGTTATAAAATATGTAGTAAAAGTGTGTTTTAGTGGAAATTGGGGGATGTTATAGTTATAAAAATGGTTTTTCTAGGCTTGTACATTAAAGAAATTGAATAGATTTAATTTTACGAGCTTAGGGACCAATTTATAAAAATGTAAAACTTTAAGGGCAAAAAAGAAATTTTCCATAATGTGATGTTTGGACTGGTTTGAGTAATGTGAATACTAAATAAGCTAAATTTGCTATTATAGATCAAGAAAAATGAAGTTCAGACCTTGACCGGGGAAAGAATAAGGTGTTTGACGATTAAATCCTTTTCTATTATTTTGTACCGAGGTAAGTTTGTGTGTAAATAAAGGCAATGTTATAATTGTATTTTTATAAGTTTTATTATACATGAATTGTATTAATGACAATGTGGATACGTTCGATGACGAAATGACAAGTGAGAAATCCCGTTTGAACCTTAGGAATAGATTAGGATACGAGTGACATGTCACTAGGAAACCATTTGTTATATGTGATTTATGTGATCCGGGTACTGGTCTCATACGTCTACTAGTGGCTGGGTAGTCTGACATGTGTTGCGAATATCTAACAGCTTGTGTGAGCAGCACTATGTAGTTTCGTCTTGAGTGACAGCTTGTATAAGCAGGCCCGTGATTAGCTTGAGAGCGAGCCCCTATGTGTTATGAGATATGAGGTAGCATTAGCTACGTATGTGGCACTTATGTGCAAGACTTTTTGTGTATCCGACTAATATTCCAAGTGTTCAACGGGTATGTCAAAGATGAGAGAGAGTATGATATGTTACGAGCTGGTATAGGTATGTACAAAAAATTCATAAGAATGAGCTCGGTATGTGAGGAGCCCTTGGTAAGATTAAGAATGAGTAAGTTATGCTTATGAACTTATGATGACAAATATGTAACTTATGTTATACTAAGTGTATGATATTCATGTTAAATATTGTTTAATGTTGCTTATTATTTGCATGTGAACTTACGAAGCTATAAGGCTTACTCCCTTCCTTTCCTTTATCTTATAGTGTAACCAAGCCAGCTCGGGATTGGAGATTTTTCGGAGATCCATACACACTATCTACAACAACTATTTTGGTACCAATGAATTCAAGTATTTTGAGCTATGGCATGTACAGGGCTTATGTTAGTTGATAATTCATTTTGTAAATGGCTATTGAAATTGGCTAATATTGGTTAAGTACATGCATATGATGATGTCTTTCATGGATGTGGACTTTGCATGGTTTGAGATGATAAGTTTGAGATGTTGTATGTGATAGGAAATAGCATGTGAAAGATATTGATATCTTGTTTGTGGTTAAATTGGTTGCATGAATATGCTTGGATTGGTGCTATGTTTTGTTGTGTAGGTTGATGCATGGAAGGGTGACAAAAAGGCTTGGTAAGTATCCTTATATTTTTCCACAAGGGTAGACACAGGGGCTTGTGTCTAGGCTGTCTGCAACACACGGTCTGCCCCACGGGCATGTGTTTCGGCCGTGTGTCCCTTGCTCCTTAATTGTTACAAAATAGAATGCTCAGCAATGAGCACACCGGTAGAGACACAGACGTGTGACTTGGCCGTGTGACCTTACTTTGGTGATGATGTCATAAACAGAATGCCCCCTAATTTGGACACGGCATGAAGCACGGGCGTGTCTTAGGGTCACATGGGCATGTCCCGAACCCACATGGGCGTGTGACCTTTTTTTCATGAAAAATTTTCTCAATACTCCAATAGTTTCCAAAGTTCTCAGTTTTGTCTCGAATCACTTCTGATGCATGTTTTGGGTGTCGTAGGCTCGTTTTAGGGATAATATGAATTTTATATCTTGGTTTTGAATGTTTGCTTACCAATAAGTTCGGTAACGCCTCGTACCCTATCCCATCGTCATATACGGGTAAGGGGTGTTACATTTAGTAGTATCAGAGCTACGATTTAGTTGATTTTTGACTAACGTAGTGTGTGTAAGAGTCTAGCTATACATGCTATAAATGAACTGTGCTAGTGTGATGGCTCCTAACAATTTTTAAACTATGTTTTCATATAGTAAATGGATCCTGACCGAGCTGTAACTGATGAGCTAGAAAGTAATGCGCCGGCTCTCGCTCAAGGGGCAGCACCATCTAAATTTAGACCTCCCACGGTTAGTCAGGGAGGAGGAGAAGGGGCTAGGAAAGCTTTCCTCCACATGATGAACTAGTGGTATTCTGAGTTTGTTTGAACCAATCAGAATGCCCAACCTCCTCCACCCCTACCTATTCCTCAGCTGGTTCTCGTAGCTCTACAAGGTATGGAATTTATGAGATTGAGTAAGCCACTAGTTGATAAGATCTAAAAGCATGGGGCTGAAGATTTTAGAGCTAATGTGAATGATGATCTTGAGAGAGCCGAGTTTTGGCTTGAAAACTCCATCAGGGTATTTGATGAGTTGTCATGTAGGCCGGATGAATGTCTGAAATGTGCTGTGTCACTTTTGAGAGATTCAGCATATCGGTGGTGGAAAACCCTTGTGTCAGTAGTACCGAGGGAGAGGGTTAGTTGGGAATTCTTCCAAGATGAGTTTAGAAAGAAATATATTAGCCAAAGGTTTTTTGATAAAAAATGCAAGGAGTTTTTAGAGTTGAAGCAGGGTCTAATATCGGTAACCGAGTACGAGTGGGAGTGTGTTAGGCTCAGTAAGTACGCTCAGGAATGTGTTTCCACCGAGGCCATTATGTGTGAAAGGTTTGAAGATGGATTGAATGAGGATATCTAATTGTTAGATGGGTTGAATTTGTGGTGCTATTCGACCGAGTTTGTAAGGCTGAAGAATTAAGCAAGGAGAAGAGAAAAGCTGAGTCTGAGGCTAGAGATGTAGAAAAAGGCCAATGAGTAAGTCATTTCAATCTCAGTCTAAGAAATTGAGGGATTTGTGTGTTCGATCGAGTGCTTTAGTTGGGTATCCCAACAGAGATTGTAGGAAATAATACTTGGGTTCTAAAGCCCAAACTATATCAATAGCGAGCGTTGGTAACACTAAGTCTGGTAGGGCTGAATGTCAGCATTGCGGCAAACGACACCCCGACGAATGTAGAATTTATGACCTTGCCTGTTTTAAGTGTGGCTCTTACGATCACTTTATTAAAGATTGTCCAGAGATGGTTGAAAATAATAAGTTTTAGACTAAAAGATCAGGCAACACTGCCTCTAAAGAGAGACCACCAAGGAACACGGGATATAGAGCTAGCAGTAAAGGTGTGACAAAAGATACAACTGTAAGATCTGAGGCTAAGGCACCTGCTAGAGCCTATACCATCCGTGCTCGCTAAGAAGCGACATCTCCCAATGTAATCACTGGTACTTTTTCTCTCTATGATGCTAATGTTATTGCACCGATTGATCCTGGATCGATTCATTCTTATGTTTGCATGAAATTGGTAGCTAGTAAGAACTTGCTTGTTGAGTTTACTAAATTTGTGATTAAAGTGTCAAACCCCTTAGGCAAATATGTGCTAGTTGATAAAGTTTGCAAGAATTGTCCATTGATGATTCGAGGTCACTGTTTTTCGGCTAATCTAATGTTGTTGCCATTTGATGAGTTTGATGTCATTTTGGGTATGGATTGGTTGACACTGCATGATGTTGTAATGAATTGTAGACGGAAAATTATTGAATTGAAATGTGAGAATGGTGAAACTCTTCAAATTGATTCAGATGAGTCGGGTGAGTTACCTGTTGTGATTTCTTAAATGACTGCCCAAAAATATGTGAGAAAGGATTGTGAAACTTGTCTAGTATATATGCTGAATACAAGATTGTTTGAAATAAAGATTGGATCAGTACCAGTAGTTTGTGAATATCCGAATGTGTTTCCAGAGGAGTTACCTGGGTTACCTCTAATCAAAGAGGTTGAGTTTGGTATTGATGTAGTACCAAGGGCTTTACCGATATCAATCGCTCCATATAGGATGGCTTTGACTAAATTGAAAGAATTGAAAGCTCAGTTACAAGAGTTGACAGATAAGGGTTTCACGAGACTGAGTTTTTCACCATGGGGTGCACCCGTATTATTTGTCAAGAAGAAAGATGGATCCATGAGACTTTGTATTAAATACCAACAGCTCAACAAGGTGACTATAAAGAACAAGTATCATTTGCCAAGAATAGATGACTTGTTTGATCAGTTGAAAGGGGTAACAGTATTTTTGAAGATTGATTTGAGGTTTGGCTACTAGTAGTTGAGAGTTAAAGACTTAGACGTGCAAAAATCCGCTTTCATAATAGGGTGTAGGCACTATGAATTTCTTGTCATTCCTTTCGAACTAACTAATGCTCCTGCTATTTTTATGGACTTGATGAATCGAATTTTCCTACCTACTTAGATAAGTTTGTGGTTGTGTTCATCGATAACATTTTAATTTATTTTCGGGATGAATTTGAGCATGCTGAACATTTAAGAATTGTGTTGCAGACCTTGACAATAAGAAATTGTTTACTAACTTCAGTAAAAGTGAGTTTTGGCTTCGAGAAGTCAGATTTTTGGGACATATCGTTTCAGATAATGGTATTCGGGTTGATTCTAGTAAGATTTGGCAATTGCTGAATGGAAATCGCCAAGAAATGTGTTCAAAGTTAGAAGCTTTTTGGGCTTAGCCAGTTATTACCTACGTTTTGTCAAAGGATTTTCAATAATTTCTACTCCTATGACAAAGTTATTGCAAAAACATGTCAAATCTGAATGGACCAAAAAATGTCAGCAAAGCTTTGAGAAGTTGAAAACATTATTTACTGAGGCACCGATTTTAGTGCAACCTAAACTAGAAAAGGAGTTTGTGATTTATAGCTACGCATCATTGAATGGATTAGGATGTGTGTTGATGGAAGAGGCAAAGTGATAGCTTATGCCTCAAGATTGTTAAAATCGCATGAGAAAAATTATCCGACGTATGATTTGGAATTGGCCGCCATTGTTTTTGCTTTAAAAATTTGGCATCATTATTTGTACGGTGAGAGCTGCCACATCTATACCGACCACAAGAGTATGAAGTATTTGATGACTCAAAAGGATTTGAAATTGCGATAACAGAGATGGATCGAGTTATTGAAGGATTATGAGCTAGTGATTGACTATCACCCGAGTAAGGCAAATATAGTCGCAGATGCATTGAGTAGATAGAGTTTGTTTACCTTGAGAGTGATGGATAGACGGTTGGCTTTGTCTGATAATGATTCGATCCTAGCCAAGTTGACAGCTAGACTGTTATTCCTTTAACAAATTTGTGAAGCTCAGAAATGTGACAGTGATTTGCAAACCAAAAGAATTCAGTACGAATCGACTAGTGATTTAGATTTTCAGATTGGGGCTGATGATTACTTGATGTTTCGAGGTAGGATTTGTGTACCGAAAAATTAAGAACTTATTCGAAAGATTTTACACGAGGCACACAGTGGTTGCTTATCAGTTCATCCAGGTAGTACGAAAATGTATATGATTTGAAGAAATGGTATTGGTGGTCAAGTATGAAACTAGATACTTTGGAGTTTGTTTCGAAATGTTTGGTTTGTCAATAAGTAAAGGTCGAACACCAAGTACCTTCGGGCTTACTTCAACTAGTGATGGTACCTGAGTGGAAATGGGATAGAATTACGATGGACTTCGTAACGGGTTTGCCTTTGACTCTAAAAAAGAAAGATGTCATTTGGGTCATTGTTGATAGGTTGATGAAATTGGCATATTTTATTCCGGTACGTACCGACTAATCACTTGACAAGCTAGATGAATTGTACATTGCTGAAATTGTGAGATTGCACGGAGTGCCTATTTCTATTTTCTAGGATAGAGATCCGAGGTTTACTTCGCGTTTTTGGAAAAAGTTGCAAGAAGCTTTGGGTACAAAGTTGAACTTTAGTACTGCATTTCATCCACAAACCAACGGTCAATCAGAGAGAACGATTCGGTTCTAGAAGATATGCTTCGTTGTTGTGTTTTAGAATAAAAGGGTAGTTGGGAAAAACATCTACCTTTAGTCAAATTTTCTTATAACAACAATTTTCAATCGAGTATAAAAATGGCACCGTATAAGGCATTGTATGGCCGCAAGTGTCGAACTCTTTTGTATTGGACAGAGCTTAGTGAGAAATAGATTCACGGGGTTGACTTGGTTAGAGAAACCGAAGAAAAAGTAAAGGTAATTCGTGATTGCTTGAAAGCTGCTTCAGATCGAAAAAAGTCGTATGCAGAGTTGAAAAGAAAAGAGATCAAATTTTGGATTGGTGATAAACTATTCTTGAAAGTATCCTCATGGAAGAAGATTCTGAGATTTGGCCATAAAGGCAAGTTAAGTCCACGTTTCATTGGGTCGTATGAGGTTATTGAAAGAATAGGGCCAGTGGCATATCAATTAGCCTGACCGACAGAGTTGGAAAGGATCCACAACATGTTTTACATGTCTATGTTATACCGTTATAGATCAGACCCTTCACATGTGATTTCTCCAACAGAGGTCGAGATTCGACCCGATATGACTTATGGTGAAGAACCGATCAAGATTTTGGCTCGGGAAGTTAAACAGTTGAGAAATAAGAGTATAGCCCTAGTGAAAGTTTTATGGCAACAACACAAAGTCAAAGAGGCTATGTGGGAACCTGAGGAAGCTATAAGAAAACAATACCCAAACCTATTTTCTGGAAAGATTTTCAGGGACGAAAATCCTTAAGGGGGGAGAGTTATAATAGCCCGATTTTTGTGTCTAGTCGAAATAATGGTTTCGGGACCACAAATTTGACGTAGTAAAATTTATATTTATTACATTTCTATGGTCTACAATTTTACAAAATGATTTTGTGAAAGTTTCGTTCGAAAATTTTGACGTTTGGGCACTCAATTTAATTAAAAGGACTAAATTATAAAAAGTGCAAAAGTTGAGTTCTACATGCTAGAGGTGTCTAATTGCTATGGAATTTTAAATTGAAGGTCCTTAGATTGTAATTAGACCATTTGTTAAGATAGTGGACAAAAATGGACATCGTGAGATAAAATTTCAAAGTTTTAAGTGAGGGGCAATTTAGTCATAAAAGAATAAAAAGGGAAAATCAAGCCAAAAAATCTTGTCCATCTTCTCCACCTTGTGCCGAAAATTAGAAGGAAGACATAGCTAGGGTTTGGCCAACTTTCAAGCTCGATTGTAAGTCCGTTCTTGCCCCGTTTTGAATGCTCTTTACATTTTTGAAGTCGTTATCATCCGATCTATCTATTTCTACCATTAATTTAAGGGATAATCAAGGTATAGGGTTTGACCCATGTTAGAAATTTGTTTATTTTGATGTCTAATGGTAGAAAATAAATGTTTGGTGTTAGATAAACAACTTTTACTAAGTGATTTTTTGATAAAAATGCTTAAAAGGACCTATTTATAAAAGTTATAAAATATGTTTTAGTGGAAATTGGGGGCTGTTATAGTTATAAAAATGGTTTTTCTAGGATTTTACATTAAAGAAATTGAATAGATTTCATTTTACGAGCCTAGGACCAATTTGTAAAAAATGTAAAACTTTAAGGGCAAAAAGGTAATTTTCCATAATGTGATATGTGGACTGATTTGAGTAATGTGAATTTAAATGAGCTAAATTTGCTATTATAGATCAAGAAAAACAAAATATGGATCTTGACCAGGGAAAGAATAAGGTGTTTGACGATTAAATCATTTTCTACTATTTTGTACCAAGGTAAGTTCGTTTGTAAATAAAAGCAATGTTATAATTGTATTTTTATATGTTTTAGTATACATGAATTGTATTAATGACAATGTGGATACGTTCGAGGACGAAATGACAAGTGAGAAATCCCGTTTGAACCTTAGGAATAGATTAGGATACGAGTGACATGTCACTAGGAAACCATGTGTTATATGTGATTTATGTGATCCGAGTACTGGTCTCATACTTCTACCAGTGGCTGGGTAGTCGACATGTGTTGCGGATATCTGACAGCTTGTGTGAGCAGCACTGTGTAGTTTTTTCTTGAGTGACAGCTTGTGTGAGCAGGCCCGTGATTAGCTCGAGAGCGACCCCTATGTGTTATGAGATATGAGGTAGCATTAGCTACATATGTGGCACCTACGTGCAAGACTTTCATGTATCCGATTAGTATTCCAAGTATTCAACGGGTATGCAAAGACGAGAAAGTGTATGATATGTTACGAGCTGGTGCAGGTATGTACGAGACACTCATAAGAATGAGCTCCGTATGTGATGAACACTTGGTAAGATTAAGAATGAGTAAGTTATGCTTATGTACTTATGATGAAAAATATGTAACTTGTGTTATACTAAGTGTATGATATTCATGTTAAATGTTGTTTAATGTTGCTTATTATTTGCATGTGAATTTACTAAGCTATAAAGCTTACTCCCTTCCCTTCCTTCATCTTGTAGTGTAACCAAACCAGCTCGGGATTGGAGATTTGTCAGAGATCCATACACACTATCTACAACAACTATTTTGGTACCAATGAATTCAAGTATTTTGAGCTATGGCATGTATAGGGACTTCGTCTTTTTGTTAGGTGTCATAGTTGATTTGGCCAAAAGTGTTGCTTATGTTAGTTGATAATTCATTTAGTAAATGGCCATTGATATTGGCTAATATTGGTTAAGTATATGCATATGATGTTGTCTTTCATGGATGTGGACTTTGCATGGTTTGAGATGATAAGTTTGAGATGTTGTATGTGATAGGAAATAGCATGTGAAAGATATTGATATCTTGTTTGTGGTTAAATTGGTTGTATGAATATGCTTGGATTGGTGCTATGTTTTGTTGTGTAGGTTGGTGCATGGAAGGGTGGCAAAAAGGCTTAGTAAATAGCCTTATATTTGTCCACATGGGTAGACACATGGGTGTGTGTCTAGGTTGTGTGCGACACATGGTCTGCCCCACGGGTATGTGTTTTAGCCATGTGTCCCCTGCACCTTAATTTTTGGAAAATAGAATGCTCAGTAATGAGCACACGGATAGAGACACGGGCGTGTTTCTCAGTCGTGTAGGTAGCATGGCCTTGAAAACGTGCGTGTGCCTTGGCCGTGTGAAGTCTGCTCCTATTTTATGAAAAATTACAAAAATTTCATTGATCACATGGCCTAAGCACACGGGCGTGTGACTTGGCCGTGTGACCTTACTTTGATGATGACGTCATAAACAGAATACCCCCTAATTTTAACATAGCTTGAAGCTCGGGCGTGTCCTGAACCCACACGGGCATTTGATCCCTTTTTCATGAAAAATTTTCTAAGTACTCTAAAAGTTTCCAAAGTTCTCGGTTTAGTCTCGAACCACTTTCGATGCATGTGTTGGGCCTTGCAGGCTCGTTTTAGGGATAATATGAATGTTTTTGAAAAGTTTTAAATTTGAGTGGAATTTCATGTGTCAGTTTTGAATGTTTGCTTACAAATAAGTCCGGTAATGCCTCGTACCCTATCCCGGCGTCAGATATGGGTAAGGGGTGTTACAGTGGCTCCATGGATCACATTATGAGAGATTTCCTGATTTTGATATGGCTCCATGGTTCACATAATGCAAGAACACTATCGAACAATCTGCTAGACTTGGTCCTACATCACAATGAGGTAGGAAGTTTAGGGTGACTAGCAACACAGATAATCGTTAAAGGATTTTGAAGGAAGCTTCCTCTAGACCAAAGTCCCGTGCACCAGCCAGAACCTATGTTATTAAGGATAGCGAGGAGGCATATGCTCTTGATGTCATCACTAGTATATTTTCCTTATTTGATTTATCTATTCATGTATTAGTTGACCTTGGGGCAACTCATTCATACATTTGCACTGCATTGGTTGAGGAGAGGAGTCTTCCGGTTGAATTTACCGAGTTTGATGTATGGGTGACCAAGTTGTTGGGTCAGAGTGTCATAGTTAATAAGGTATACAAGTGTTTCACTTTGAAAGTTCAAGGATATGAGTTTCCAGCCAATCTCATGGCAATTTTGTTTGATGAGTTTGACACAATTCCAGCCAATCTCATACATTTGCACTACTCATGATGCTATAGTGAATTGTAAATTGAAAAAGATTTCCTTGAGAACTCCCAATGGAGTCAAAGTGAATTTTATTGGGCAAAAATTGAAGTGCCCCTCAAATATAATTTCGACCTTTCTTGCTCAAAAATACTTAAAGAAGGGATATGTAGCTTATTTAGCTCCCATCCTTGACACCAAGGTTTCTGAATCAAATCTTGAGGAAGTTCTTACTATTTCTTTATATTCGGATGTGTTTCTTGAAGAATTACCAAAATTACCACCAGATAGAGTGGTTAAGTTTGCTATTGAAATGGCATCGAGTACCACACTGATTTCTAGTGCCCTATTCCGTATGGCTCTGACAGAGTTGAAGGAATTAAAGGTATAGTTGCAAGAATTTCATGATAGGGGTTTTATCCAATCGAGTGTGTCACCTTGGGCTACTCTGATTTTAATTATTAAGTAGGATGAAACTTTGAGGTTATGTATTGACTACTAATAACTGAACAAAGTTACGGTGAACAATAAGTATTTGCTTTCTTGGATTGATGAATTATTCGATCAGCTTACAGGAGCTAGTATGATTTCAAAGATTGATCTTCGCTTGGGGTACTATTAACTTAAAGTGAATGATTCATATGTACCTAAAACTGCCTTTAGGACTTTGTATAGACATTATAGGTTTTTGGTAATGCCATTTGGGCTTACCAATAAAACAACAACCTTTATTTATTTAATGAACCAAATTTTTTAGTGCTACTGAGAACTTTTTATGGTGGTGTTCATTGATGACATTTTAGTCCACTCGATAGATGATTTAGAGCATGATCAACACTTGAGAACCATTTTTCAAATATTGAGGGAATATCAATTACATGCCAAGTTCAACAAGTGTGAGTTTTGGCTTTGGGAAGTATCCTTTTTAGGGCATGTAATATTGGTGAAAAGCATCTGAGTAGACCCAAATAAGATTACAACGATTTTGGAATGGAAACCACCACATAATATCATCAAAGTAAGGAGTTTTCTTGGTCTGGTGGGATATTACTGGAGGTTGGTAAAAGGGTTATCGATGACTATTTCTCTATTATCCTAGCTACTGTAGAAAAATGTGAAGTTTGAATGGTTGGATAGTGTCCAGAAAGTTTTGAGAGGTTGGAATTTTTTTTTATAGAAGCATCTATTCTAACACAACCTGAGTCTGGGACAAATTTTGTGGTATTCAGTGATGTGTCTCACAATAGCCTAGGGTATGTGTTGATGCAAGAGGGTAAGGTAGTTGCGTATGCTTCTCGTCAGCTCAAGCCGCACGAGAAGAACTATCCCACTCATGATTTAGAGATTGCTGCAGTGGTCTTTACCTTAAAGGTTTGGAGGCACTATCTTTATGGAGAAAAGTGCCACGTATATACGGATCACAAGAGCTTAAAGTATGTGCTCACACAAAAAGAGTTGAATTTGAGACAATTAAAATAGGTTGAGTAGCTTAAAGATTATGATCTCACTATAAACTATCATCTAGGAAAGGCCAATGTAGTGGCCAACGCTTTGAGCTGAAAGTCTTTTTCATTTTGAGAGCAATGAACACGTACTTAACCTTAGAGCAAGATGGCTCAGTTTTGGCCAAGTTAAGAGTCAAACCGACTTTCCTTCATAGGATATAAGATTTATAGAGATGTGATGACAAGTTTGTTGGAAAAAAATCTATTTGAAAATGGTTTTCTTGCACAGCGAAAAATTAAAATTTTGAAAATCGACCCAGTTTGTGATATTTATATCAATAAAAATTGAACTGAAATCATACCTGTGTTTTTGGATAAGCGAGTTTGTCACACCCCAAGTCTGACAGGTCCAAGATTTAGGCATATTCTAGTAAAATAATCTGTTTGGTGAATTGTGATTCGCCCAATTATTTCTTTTGACGCATATGTGTGGACCTAGAGTAATCGCCTTGTAAGTAAGTGAAGATTTTATTTCAAATTATTCTTTTATCTAAAGAGAGATATTTTGTTAAGTGGAAAGGTAATTATGGTATGAGTTAACACCAAAGGTATAGTACGCATTTTTTTTTATAATACTGTGGTAGTTAGGCTATAACATGACCTGGTTAGGAACCAACTGGATAGACTGGTCTGATATCTATAATACAGGATTCTCATTTATATTTCTCTTGAAATCTATAGGCCATTAAGAAAGACAAATTCTGAAATATGTGATACTTTTTAAGTTACACTATGATGAAATGGGTCACATATATATGTGTGTTAAAAGGTTTCGTAAGGGATTTTTTCTTCTTCCTTCAGTGTTACTCTTTGATTCTTTCTTTTAAGTCTAATTGTATCTTTTCCTCCCTATGCTGTAAGCATTATAGCTCTGCATGTTAAGTTATGAAAGAGTAGGTTTGTAAAGGATAAAAGAATAGGTTATAAGCACAAGGCTTTGCATGGGGGTTGTCAATAATTGAGATGATAGAAATTTGTGTGTAAATGAGTTTTAATTTGGTAAGCCTGTGTTCTTTAAGCAGTTGTTACTACTAATTCGAGAAGGATGCTTTGGTCTAGAGAATTGTACTACAGTAGGTGAGTGACAAGGACTCTCTATCTCGACTCTTGTATGCGTACTGTAAAAATAGAAGTATATCTAAATGATGATGATATCTCTAGGTATTGATAACGTCAGAAGAATAATAAGAACGATATAAGTGTTATGATGATGTGTAGGAAGTTCTTTTGGAAAAATAATTTGATGAGTAAGTATGCAGATTTAGTTTGATATAGAAAAGGTATGAATCGATTAGATGCGTGAACGATTTCAGGTAAGTGAAGTTGTGTAAATGTCCCTTTGTGATGCCTCTGGTAGGGCAGTTATATTGCTAACTAGACTGACAGATCAGAATATTAAAACAAGTGTAAGACCATGAGGTTGAGACCCATGACATCATATGATATGAAAACATTCATGGTATAGCCTCCAGTAAGATAAAGACTAGACAGACAGATCATGATACATGAAAGTATGCACATTCATGTCGCTGAAACCCATGGAAAAATATGATTGTATGAATGCTCATGGTGTTGTTGGAAAAACCCAGTTTGAATACAGTTTTCTTGGACAGGGAAAAATTAAAATTTTGAAAACCGACCCAGTTTGTGATATTTAGAGAAATAAACCTTAATCGAATTCGTACTTGTGTTTTTTGGATAAGCAGATCTTTGATGTTTTTCAGTTTTCAACCAAACGATCTTCTTCACTATTATCATACCACGAACTGATTCGAGTGTAGGTTCGAACCAATTGAATCAAAACACAGAATTAGAAAAAAAATTCCTTTTAGGGTGAAAACGAAAATTCTCTCTTCTTTAATAGAAATCAGTAAAACTATTATTCTGAAAAATATGTTTATAAGCTGAAAATAAATTCTCTCTATTGTTCGAAAGAATAACAATCTTTCAAAAGTTGTCTAAATAGCTCTACTGGTGCCATCTATTTATAGGAAGAGAAGGTAGAGCCCTTGTAGAGTTTTAGAGGTTTATTTTAGGTAGAAAAACAACATCCTACTTAAAGTAGGAGAGGGGTGAATGAATCACCCTTATATTTCTACTAGGGTTGCAGCCCCCTTTATTTTATATGAAGGATTTTGGGCCTCTCTCACATCAGGTCCAATTACGAGTACTTCTTGGCCTTTTTGACCCAGTACTCTATAATGTGATCCAACTCGATTCATTACATCAAAGTTTACGAGTCATGCATACATAGTCTGCCATCCACTTAGGATTTAGGTGTGGCACACTATGAATGTCACAAGTGAATAAATCCATAAACGGATTTAGGATCTATTCTCCTTGGGTCCTGTTCGATGTACTGTCAATCCAGTTAGTATTCCCCCTTTAGGTAAATACTTGATAAATTCTAAGTATTCTATGATAGGTATTGCACTGATAATGTTATGATACTTCCAAAGATTAATTTGGTTGAATTGGATTTGTGATGTAATTGAAGAAGTTTTTCTAAAAGAATTTCTTGAAAAAGAAGTTTGTATCTATAAGTTGAAAAGGGTATCCACCACGATAATCTATTAATGTTGAATATGGGCTTGTTTGTAGTTTTGAAAAACATAAAGAGATGTTAATTTGAGTTCACCTGTGTTATATAGTGCTGAAATATGAGTATCTAGTATCCACCATATCTGAACAGTATCATGTATTCTTCTGAAATCTTATGGAACCCGAGTCATCGCATTTTTGAGCATATGGGGTTCTTTAATAAGGTAGTGTGGATTTTATCTAGATGATCTTTATAGTTCATTATCAGAGTGATCTTGTAGGGTATCAAACAAGAATTTGATTTGATTAGTAAATGATGGTATTCAAATATGCGTGAGTATTCACCAAGTGTGTATGTATTCGCTAGTGAACAATATTTTTGACCAACCATTCTGAAGTAAGTGTATGTATGAAGATATGGTTTGTATGAGTGGATCCTGAAGGCATATTCTGTGGAAAAGTACTTTTGTAGTCAAGAGAAAAAGGAAATTGGAATGTCTAGAAGGATCATAAGTCAAGCAGGAAGATAAGATATTTGGTATGCTAAGTATGGTAGTTGGCATATAGTACGACACCAGGACTATGAATGTGTTTACCCAACAGTAATGAAATCAAACCTTTGATGTGAGAAATAAAACCAAGAGGATCCCTAGATATTTTGTATTAAAATTCTCTATCTCTTGAACTTATAGTATTTGTTTCTATATCAGGTGATGTGGTAAGAGAATGTGCCAAGAGGGACTATGCCAAGGTAGCAGTGAAGTGGGTTATTATGCATACAGTGGAAAAGTGATGTACTGTAGTGTCATACCCTAAGAGTCAGTATTTAGTAGATGTTTGTATTATAATGAGTTGTAATTGGTCTGATGTAATATTTTATTTCTAAAATACTTTCCATATTTCTTTGATATCAAGTCTTTAAATGAATTGATAACGAGATATATTTAAAGTAATGAGTGTATGACAACAGTTTTGAAGATTTTGTTAAGTATTATGTGTAGTAACACCCGAGATCCGAACCCAGAGAATCGGGTCGGGTTGAGGGTGTTACAGGATCCTTGACGTTTTATGGCTTTCAACCAAATGATCTTCTCTATTATTTTCGTACCACGAATTGCTTCGAGCATAGACTCAAACCAATTGAATCAAAACACAGAATTAGAAAAAGTTTTCTTTATTTTTGGGTGAAAACAAAAATTCTTTCTATAAAATAGAAACTGTAAAAATTGATATTTTGAATATATATATAATACTTGAGAATATCCTCTCTATTTTTCGGTAGAGTAACAATATCTTCAAGTTATGTAAATAACTCTACCAGTGCCATCCATTTATAGGGAGAGAAGGTGGAGCAATTGTTGAATTGTAGAGATTTATTTCAAATAGAAAAATAACTTCCTAGTCCAACTAGGAGAGGGAGAGTGGCTAATAGGGTGTGTTTCCCCTCATATGCATTATGATGGAGATTCGGGCCTCTCATTGTAGTAGGCCAAATTATATGTGATTTCTAGACTTTTAATCCAACACTTTATAATTTTCCAAAATAGATATTTTTATATTTTCCAAAATAAACATTAATTTTCTAATTAAATAATTTTCTCAGCCCAGTTTTACTTTAGTAAAATTATGACGATTTTACCCCTGATAAAAATTCCAAGAAAATATATTTAATATTTCACAACTCAACTTGGTCACTATGACTGAATGATTTATTTTCATTTTCGAGCTTTAAAACTGCTCAATAACATAAGCTTATTCTTCTGCATTTCTCAGTAATCCATATATATTTGCAAATAGATTATTTCTCATTTTCATTTCTATTTCCATTTCCATTTCCATTTTGAGAAAACCATAATCCTTTCCAAAATGATTCATTTCTTCATTTTGGAGAAACCTACCATTTTTCTAAATGATTCCCATTTCTATATTTCTATTCATTTTGTTCATTTTGATTCAATATGCAATTCATTTATGGTTTCAATGAGCTAGCGGAGGGACCGACTGAAAAATGTAATTAGGGCTCAAATGGTTTACAATTAAGCTCTAGTTTTTCACCTATTAATTATAAACTCATTTAGTCAGGAAGTCATTCCATTATAGCATCATGACTGAGCTTTCTTTAACGACATACCATTACGAAAGTAACTATTCAGTGCTCATCGAATGACCTTGTCATAAGTGTTTTACCCTCATAGTATATCCTTGATATCTTTCGGATAATATCAGTTCTCCTAATATGATTCTATTTTATCTCATGGTAACCATTACATCTTTCTCCATGAAAAGTCAACCACTATCAAATAATGATCAAGTCATCCATCACAAAGACGAACGACCTTTAGCGACGTTTACTTTTCGTCAACCATGTCATGCCTATGAGAGGATATCATTTACCCATGTCTCGGGCTATGAATACCATTGTTGTGAATGACGCTACATACTGCAGAATTCATAAGCCCAATGCACCAACTTTCAGTTCCTTATCTATTCGAACTCAGGCTTTTACTTACATGAAAGTGTACGAGTCACGCATAAATAGACCGCCATCCACTTAGGATTTAGGTATGCCACACTATGAATGTCACAAGTGAATTATGAATGTTACAAGTGAATAAATCCATAAACATATTTAGGATACATTCTACTTTGTAACAGCTTGATTTAGGGCCTAGTCGGAATAGTGGTTGCGAGACCACAAATCTGAAATAGAAATATATGTTTTATGGTTTTTATGAGGTCTATGACATGTTTGCATGATTGTGTGAGAATTTCATGAAGAAATTTTATGATTTAGTGATCAATTTATCTTTTAGGACTAAATTGCAAAAATTGATAAATATGAGATTCTAGAAGTTTTAAGTATGAGATAGCATGAGAAAATTTATTAGAGGTCCTTATTTAGTAATTAGACCATTATATCTCATGATAGACAAAAATGGACATGGAAGGGAAAAATCTCAAGGAAGGGCCTTAAGGATATTTTGGTAATTTGGTTAATAAATTAATAAAAAGGGGAAAAGAAGTCAAAATTGGTGTCCATCTTCCTCCCCCGTTGCTAAAATTTTAAGGAGCCATAGCTAGGGTTTTGTTTCACTTTCAAGCTTGATTGTAAGTACCTCCTAGCCCCGTTTTTTATGTTCTTCGTATTTTTGAAATCCTCATAGCTCGATTTAGCTATTTCTACCACTATTTTGAGCTAGAGTTTGTGTTTAAAATTTTACCCATGGATGACATGCATGTATTTTGATGTCTAGTGGTAGAATATGAAAGTTTGAAGTGTGATAAACAACTTTTGCTAAATGATTTTTGGTGAAATTGATAAAAAGGACCTATTTGCAAAAGATGAAATAATATGTGTATAGAATGTAAAGTAGTTAAAATTTTAGGCTGCTATAAGAGAGGCTATGAATCAGCTAGGCTTGAGTGTGAGAAAAATGAAACACATTTCATCATACGAGCCTAGGGACCATTTTGCAAATATGTGAAATTTAGGAGACAAATTTTAAATTTTGCCAAAGTATGATTCATGGGCTATTTTTGTCAATGTGATAATTAAATAAGCGAAATTTGTCATTATAGATCAAGAAACAAGAAGTCCAGACCTAAACCGAGGAAAGAACAAAGTGGTGGACTAAATTGAACAACTATCTATAATTTGGTACCGAGGTAAGTTTGTGTGTAATAAATCAACATTATGTTAGTATGTATTTAAATGCTTGATATTACATGAAATGTATACTCTTTTTATGAAATTGGTTAATGAGGTCTCGATGAAAAATATGATGAAGTTTTACTATATCGAAGTCCTGGTTGAACCTTAGGAATAGAAAGAATACCCTTGTCATGACATTAGATTAAAAAGGTCCCGTGTAAGACCATATCTGGGATATGGCATCAACATCGAATAGTGATTCCGTGTAAGACCACGTCTGGGACCTGGCTTTGGTAGGAAATCGTGTAAGACCGTGTCTGGGACATGGCATCAACATACGATCTCGTGTAAGATCGTATCTGGGATATGGCATCGACATCGATATGAGATCCCGTATAAGACTATATCTGGGATATGGCATTAGCATCGACACGTGATCCCATGTAAGACCATATCTGGGATATGGCTTTGGCATCTAACTACGTGTTTGACAATTTCCAAGTATCCTTCGATATTCGAACTGGTTCAACGGGGTAAGGTATTAAAGTGTATGTTAAAGATGGAAAAAGGGCTAAAGTTATATGATGGAGTCATACAAGTACATATGTGAAACTCACGAGAAATGAGTCTGGTATGTGATATGTGGTTGGTAAGAGTGAGCATGAGTAAGCCATGTCAATGTTGCTTGAGAATTTTGTGTTAATTCATGATGTAATATGTGGATATTATTACAAGATTTTATGTTGTTATCTATTACATGCAGACTTACTAAGCTTTATGCTTACTCCCTCTTTTTTTCCTTTCCTTGTAGTATTACCAAGCTAGCTCGGGGATCAAAGGACGTCGGAGCTCGATTCACACTATCAAGCTATTCTTTTGGGTATAGTAAAGTTTGAATATTTTGGGTATGGCATGTATAGGAACTTGGTCATTTTGTTATATGTCATATTGGTTAGCCAATGTGTTGGTCATTAATGTTACTTATTTCATTTTGTAAATGGCCATTGGAATTGGCCAATACTAGTTAAGTTATATATATATTCAATGATGATGAAATTCATGAAGTGCAAGCTTGCTCAATTGAATTAGTAATGTGGAAAGTATATGCATGATAAACGCAGTGTGAGATTAAGGTGTGGATGTCTGATTGAGGATATTAGAAGTGCATTATTGTTATGCTATGTGTTGCTGAAACTGGTATAAGTGTGGTTGCTTTCCAGGGTGACAAATGGCTTGGTAAATAGCCTTATATTTGTCCACACGGGTAGACCCACGGGTGTGTGTCTAGGCCGTGTGTGACACACGGTAAGCCCCGTGGGCATGTTGATAGGCCGTGCGTCCTCTGCATCCAAATTTAGCAAAACAAAATGCCCAGTAGTAAACACACGGGCAGAGACATGATCGTGTGTCTCAACCGTGTGAAGTCTGCACATTAATTGCAAAATTAAGTTCGTCACACGGGCTAGCACATAGGCGTGTGACTCGGCCGTGTGACCCTAAATGTCTGCTGACGTCATAAATAGAATGTCAAGGTTTTCACACACAGGCAAAGACACAGGCATGTCATGGCTGTGTGAGAGACACGGGCCATAGATATGGGCGTGTGCCAGGCCGTGTAAAAACTCCTGAAGTTTCAAAATGAAAAATAAAATCCGCACGGGCTAGGGACATGGGCATGTGTGACCACACGGCCTGCCCACACGGGGGTGTTCCTTTCCACACGGGCGTGTGACCCTGTTTTGAGAAAAAATTTTCTAAATGTTCGTAAGCTTCCAGTTCAGTCCCGAACCTCTCTATATGTATGTTTTGGGTCTCCTAGGCCCGTAATAGGAACAATATAATTATGAATGAAAAGTTTTAAATTTGAATGAAAATTTATGATCGATTTTGTATGATTAAGTATGTTAAGTCCGGTAATACCTTTTACCTGATTCTAGCATCGAATACGGGTAATGGGTGTTAAGTTTAGTGGTATCAGAGCTACGGTTTAGTCGATTCTCGGGCTAATGTAGCGTATGCACGAGTCTAGCTATACATGCCATACTTAGGTGTATATACATAATGATAGTGTGACGACTCCTGACGATTTAAAATATGTTTTCGTATAGCAAATGGATCCTGACAGAGCAGTGGCAGATGATGTAGAGAGTAACGCGTCGGCCCCCGCTCAAGGGACGGTGCCAACTGAAAATGAAAATAGACCAGTGACTGTGAGTCAGAGAGGAGAAGAAGAGGCTAGGGAAGCCTTTCTCCATATGATGAATGCTTGGTATACTGAGTTTGTTCGAACGAACCCGAATGCTCAATCCTTCCACCCCCACCTATCCTTTAGCCTATCCCTATAGCTTTCCAAGCCGTAGAAATGGTAAGAAGGGAAAAGCCTCCGGTTGATAGAATTCAGAAACAAGGAGCTGAGGAATTCCAAGCTAATAAAGATGATGATCCGAAAAGAGTAGAATTCTGGCTTGAAAATACCATCAGGGTATTTGATGAATTGTCTTGCACACCCGAAGAGCGTATGAAATGTGTTGTGTTGATAAACCGTAATTATAACATATTTTAATCCCACATTTAGTATGCTTTTGGATGATTTATCCCTTAATTTATGTAAAAAGGTGCTCTTAATCCTTTCTTTTCATGTCTTATACCCAGGAAAGCACTCAAGGATGAAAAGAACATAAAATAGGCCCAAAACAGAGTAAATGGGCCTTAGCACGAAATCAACACGGCCTGGCCCAAAGCCCACACGGCTGTCCCTCGCCGATCACCTAGAGCACGGCCTCAACCCCGACTTACACGGCCGTGCCTCAAGTTAGAAATCTGAACACGGTTTGAAGTCGATCCACACGGGCATGTGCTATGGCCGTGCCCCTGTCGCTGGAAAAAGCAATTTCAGTCGGAAAAGGATACTTAGGGAGAAAGAATCGCATTACAAGGAGCCTATATATGTCCCCTAAGTGCCACCATTGAGGAGGCATCGAGCTAGGCCAAGGAGCCAAGCCGGAAAGGTCAGAATTGTGGGAATCGCTTGAAGTTAGCCAGTTGATCCATCCCAAGAAGCCGGAATTATACGCAAGACGGCGGAATTCTCCTTCAATTCCTTCAGGGAGTTTTAGGAATTTAGGAATTTCTTATGTTTTGTTTTATCTTTTCTCTTGAGATGTTTTCTTTATTCATTATGAACTAAACCCCTCAGATACCTGAAGGGGATGAAACCTAGATGAATCTTGTTATTTTATTTTTGAATTATATGATAAATTCTTAGTTTGTTCTTAATTATGCATGCTTAATCCAAATCTGATGTGCTTAGGTAGAGGAGGAATAGACCCTGCTTAAGAGTAGATCTAGCGTAATTAAGCGAAGTTGATCACAAGCCTAGAGATAGGGTGACGAGATTTTGCCGGATTAGGGTGAAACCTAATATGGGAATCCATAGATCGATTTACTGCTATTCTAGGGGGTTATTATAAGAGAACGAGAGTTCCACTAATTAACCTAAGGTTAGACGTTATTCGCCTTGAGAGAGGGTTTAATATACGTTAGGGAGTCTCACGGATCAAGCTAAGTAAATAATTCATATGATTCAGGGTTAGATAACAAGTGAAGTCTAGGTGGATTCTTCCTGAGGGTATCGTCGTGATCAATTGAGTTTTTTAAAGTTATTTCCCAATTCATTCTTTTTATCTTTGTCCTTATCTTAGTCATCGTTAATTTAGATTAAAACAACTTCACTTTATTTTTAAAGCTAAATAATAAAAAGAAAGTTAGTATTAATACTTTAGTTCCTTTGGGTTCGACAATCCGGTCTTGCCTAAGCTATACTATTGTTCGATAGGTACACTTGCTTTAATCGTTGTCAGAGTTAGTTTCCAGGTTCGATTATTTTCTTTTATAAATTTTAAAACTCGACAAAACAACGGTCAAGTTTTTGGCGCCGTTGCCGGGGAACTAAAATATTAAGAAAACTTTATTTTTATTACTTTAGCCATTATTTTTTATTTTCCGTAATTTATTTTTGTTTTATTTTTATTACTTTAGCCATTATTTTTTATTTTCCGCAATTTTTTTTTAAGTTAAATTCTAATTTTGCTAATTTTTCTTTCTTTCTTTTCTTTTCAGGTACCTCTAGTTTATGACTAGAAGGAATCTGAGAGGACCTTTAGTATACGACAGTGATATTGAAGCAATTGCTCGTAGGAATCGCCGAGAAATCAGGCGAGCCCTAAATTACACAGAGGAAAATCAAGAAGGTAGATCCAATCCTACTGAAGGGATGGACGAGAATATTCCACAACCCCATGATGTGGGGGAATGCAATGCTCCACGTACTATGTTTGATTATACTAAACCACATTTAACAGGACTAGAATCAAGTATTGTTAGGCCTGCTATAGCTGCTAACAATTTTGAATTAAAGCCTAACACAATCCAAATGATTCAACAGTTTGTTCAATTTGATGGTTTGCAGGACGAAGATCCAAACACTCATATAGCTAACTTTTTAGAGTTCTGTGATACCTTCAAAATAAATGGCATTTTTTATGATGCCATACGTCTTCGGTTATTTCCCTTTTCATTAAGGAATAAAGCCAAACAGTGGTTAAACTCGTTACCACGAGGGTCAATCACTACATGGGAACAAATGACTGAAAAATTTTTATTAAAATATTTTCCACCGGCCAAGACGGCCAAATTAAGGAATGATATCTCCTTTTTTGTGCAGATGGATTTAGAGACATTATACGACGCATGGGAGAGATACAAGGATATCTTGAGAAGGTGTCTACACCATGGTTTACCCTTGTGGCTACAAGTCCAAACATTCTATAACGGTGTAAACCCCTCAACGAGGCAAATAATCGACTCAACCGTCGGTGGAACCCTGAACAACAAAACTTCTGAAGCAGCATACGAGTTCATTGAAGAGATGTCACTGAATAATTATCAGTGGCAAGTTACAAGGACGAAACCGACAAAATCAGCCGGAGCTTTCAACATAGACACAGTGACCATGCTATCAACACAGATGGAGATAATGAATAAAAAGCTTGATAATTTGTGTTCTTCGCAGGTACATCCAGTAATGCAATGCGACGCAAATGGAACCATGGCGAAACCTGAGTACCCACCCTACCAACCGGAAGCAAAGAGCGAACAGATGAATTATATAGGTAACAATTTCAGATCTAATAATAATCCATATAGTAACACTTACAATCTAGGTTGGAGGAACCACCCAAATTTTTCATGGGGAGGTCAAGGAAATCAAAGGCAACAACCTCCTCAAAACTTCCAAAATCAACCCTATGCACAAGAGAAGAAGCCAACCCTAGAGGAGATGCTGACAAAATTCACTGCAGACACAGAAAAATGTTTCTAAGAAACTGATAGAACAATTAAAAGCAACGAGAGCCGAATCAGAGAAATTACTAAGTCAGTCAATGAAGTCATTAATGCAGTCAAACAACTCGCAAAGCTGATGTCAGAACGACCGCAAGGATGTCTACCAAGTAACACCGTAATTAATCCAAATGAGAAAATTGAAGCCATAGTAGCTCAGGAAAATGCAGAAATAGATGAACCTATCTCACAACAAGAAAATAAGGTAGACAAAGGTAAAGTAGAGGTAACACAAGAAAAGCCGAAATCGGTAATTAAGGAGTACCAACCTCGCATACCTTATCCCGAAGCGTTAAAAACAGATGATAGAGAGGGGCAGTTTGGTAAGTTTTTAAACTTCTAAAGAAATTACATATTAACTTACCACTTCTTGAAGCTCTTTTTCAGATGCCAGATTCAAGAAAATTCTTAAGACAGCTCTTGACAATCAAATGCAAATTAGACGAAGAGCCACATGTGGAACTCAACGCAAAGTGCTCAGCAATTCTACAAAATAGACTACCACATAAATTAAAAGATCCAGGGAGTTTTACAATTCCATATTTAAATGGTAGTATAACTATTGATAATGCGTTAGCTGATTTAGGGGCAAGCATAAATGTCATGCCTTATACATTGTTTAAACGACTAGGTCTAGGGAAGCCCAAACAAACTAGGATGAGTATTCAATTAGCTGATAAAACTGTTAGAATTCCTAGGGGCATTATCGAAGATGTTCTCATAAAGATTGATAAATTTGTTTTCCAAGTAGATTTTGTTGTTCTAGACATGGATGAGGACAATTCGATCCCCTTAATTTTAAGGAGACCTTTTCTAGCAACTGCAAAGACTAAAATCGATGTTGCCACAGGAGAACTCATACTTTGTGTAGGTGACGAATCTATCAGTCTTCAAGCTCTTAACTCGGCCAGGGCAACAATCGATGAAGGTAAGAAAGTGAATACAGATGATAATTAATTTGTTCAACTTTCATCGCAAGAAACATCAAAAGGACAAAAAACTGAGCCGACTTATAGACCCAAAATCGACAAAAAGGAATTACACAAGGAACAAAGCCTTAGGGTCGACAAATTAGAAGAACGAAAGACACGAGTCAAAGAAAAACCGGAACCACACAAAGTAAAACCGGAGGAACCACCCGAAGAACTCGTAGGAACATCAAACCACTTCAAAATAGGAGACCAGCTACAGCTAGATAAATCAGATCATCACACCACCATAGTAGACCCACAAACATCTCCTCTTGATCCTATTACGAATAAAGAAATATCTTTCAAGGTAATTAACGTATTCCCACACGTGACAATTGAGGTGAGCACCCCAACATTCGACACTTCTAAGGTGAACACTTCCCAATTTGAATTTCATCAAGAAAACAAAACTATAAGTATGAGGGAAGACCCCCCGATTGTTTTTAAGGAAAGTCTAGCTTAAGACTAAAACGAGCGCTTCTCGGGAGACAACCTGAGCACTAACACTAATTACTTTCAATTTTATTTTCAGTTTCTTTTCTTCCCTTTTTTATTTTCTAAAAATTTAATTTTACACTAACACATAAGTGCAGATTTCCAGGCCATATGGCCTTACACACAGCCGTGTCCGTGGCCTTGTGGACCACCAGAATCTTGGTACTTACATGGCAGGGGAAGTACAAATCAGACTCAACCAATTTCTGAGTCACGGATCCAACCACTTCCCCACGGGCACCGACAAAGTGGCACGCCCGTACCCGACAACTGTGTGAAGCTACTGACTTACAAACCACGGGTAAAACACGTCCGTGCCTTCAACCTGTGTTGATATGCTCACTTGTCGAAAACGGGCGTGGCGTGCGAAAGAACGGGCATGGAAAGCCAACACGCATAGGCACACGGCCGTGCGAAGCGGCCGTGTGAATCAACACACCCTCAGGACACGGGCGTGGGGACATGCCAGATTTGAAATTCTATTTAAACCCCACAGCCCTTCTCTTTCCCCCATCCAATTTCATCTTGCTTCTCTTTTTCCCTTTCTTCCTCTCAGACTTTTCACTCAATTTACTAAAACTCTAGATCCTTGAGCAATCACACACCATGCCGAAGAAGCGTAAAAGGCCAAACTCCTTAATGGAGGATGATTTACATGAGTTCATGCCGGCAGCTTTATCCAATCAACAAGCCAAGGGTCTTTGAGACCATTTAGTTTCTATTTTTCGTTTCTCTTTCCTTTCATTCTCCTTTTCTTTGACAAACTTATGCTTAATTTAGTCTAACTTAATTTAGTTTCGTAGTGTTAGGTTCGTTAGGCTGCTAGGGAATCACACCACTTCCACCACCGCCAGCACCTCCCCAGCCTTAGAGGTCACACCCACCTCGCGAACCATCCAACAATAAGGACTCTTTGGTCCATTTATCTTTTATTTTCATTTTGTTTACATTTTTGTTTCCTCTTTCGTTATCTTTCTTATCTTTAATTATATACTTAGTTTATTTTAATTAGGTCTTAGTAATTCCTGGCTACTTCTCAGAGCGCTACCCAATTTCTTCATCTAGCGCAGGTTCGTCATCCAGAACGACCATCACCACCACTAAAGACACTCCTCCCGGAAAACATCCAAAACTCAGGGAGTAATTCTTCCCCATTCTCTTTTGATTTAACCCTTAAATGTTATTATCTATCTTTGTACATTAAGGGCAATGTACATCTTAAGTGTTGGGGGGTGAATAATTATTTTGAGAAAATGCCTAACTTTCTTCATTATTCTCAAACCCTGAGGATAAAAATGCCTAAACTTTTTGCATGATTCTTAAATCCCTGAATTTAGTCTTGTTTTTAAGTAATTTCCTCATATTATTAATTAGGATGAAATTTCTAATAATTTATGATTTTTATTACATGTTTTTGAATAAGTCATAATTAATTGTGCATTGATGATTAAATTTGAAGAATACTAGGGAATCAAGCATGATAAGTCTAGTTTTCAAAAATTTAAAATTTTAAGTTGTTAACCTGAATTTGAATGTTATCTTGAAGTTTGAAATTTATAAGGTTGATGTCAAAAACACCCATAATTTTTGTAAGACCTTGAGCCTTATAGAGCATCTATTCTTTTTGGTGCTCATTTTTTGATTATGAGTGTGTCAACTATGAACTGTTATTCTAGAACTTGCCTTGATTATACATGCAAGACCACAGTTATGATTTGATATTCTGAAATGATAAAGGCACTTAGGTTTTAACCCACTTACTCCACTAAAAAGCCTACCTTCACAATTAACCCCTAGTGAACCCCTTTAAGCCTAACAACCCTTTTTATTGACTCACCTACTAATTTTAACCAAAAACCCATTGAATTTGTTATCACCATTTCTTTTAACTACCCTTTTTGTCGAGATTTGATTTTAAACAAGTTTCCTTACTATGTTTTATATTTCAATTGTAAAAATTCTTTGTTATTATTATGATAGTTTGTTCTTAAAAAAAAATGAAGTATATTCATTATTAGTTCTATGAGCTTGCGTGTTCAAATTCCAAATTCTCAAGGAAAAAGCTCGTATTATTAGTTCTTAATTAATGTAAGATTAAGTTCATTTTTTTAGTTAGGTAATTTATCAAGTCAATCTCGATTTTAACCTTCTAATTCAGCCTTTATCCACACCTTTAACCCTAGCCCCGTTACAACCCTGACAAAGACCTTTTGATCTGTTTGTCATCTTATTTTACAGTGGTGGAGATTTGATTTTCAGGCAAGCCTATGGGATTAACTTTTCATGTTCGAGTTATTGAGTGCTTAATTTTGAACCTTAAACACTTTTTGAGTGATTTGAGTGAATCTTTTGTGAGGATGTCAATCCTTGTAGATTTTGAATTAAAGGTAATTATTTAAATGAAGGGAAACACCTATGTTTTCGTGCTACAAATGTATGACTTATCTTGTTTGAATCTTTAGGACTCTTTGCATTGAATTATCCATGTATAAATTATCTATGAATTATGATAAGGCATTGTTGATAGGAATTATGGATCATGGAAAGTTTGTTTTAATTGTAAGTTGAGAATTTTGCTTGAGGACAAGCAAAAGCTTAAGTGTGGGGTATTTGATAAACTGTAATTATAACATATTTTAATCCCACATTTAGTATGCTTTTGGATGATTTATCCCTTGATTTATGTAAAAAGGTGCTCTTAATCCTTTCTTTTCATGTCTTATGCCCAGGAAAGCACCCGAGGATGAAAAGAACATAAAACGGGCCCAAAACAGAGTAAATGGGCCTTAGCACAAAATCGACACGGCCTAGCCTAAAGCCCACACGGCCGTGCCTCGCCGATTACTTAGAGCATGGCCTCAACCCTGACTTACACGGTTGTGCCTCAAGTTAGAAATCTAAACACGGTTTGAAGTCGATCCAATGGGCGTGTGCCATGGCAGTGCCCCTGTCGCTGGAAAGCGCAATTTCAGTCAGAAAAGGATACTTAGGGAGAAAGAATCGCATTCCAAGGAGCCTATATATATATCCCCTAAGTGCCACCATTGAGGAGGCATCGAGCTAGGCCAAGGAGCGAAGCCGGAAAGGTCAGAATTGTGGGAATCGCTCGAAGTTAGCCAGTTGATCCATCCCAAGAAGCCAGAATTATACGCAAGACGGCGGAATTCTCCTTCAATTCCTTCAGGGAGTTTTAGGAATTTAGGAATTTCTTATGTTTTGTTTTATCTTTTCTCTTGAGATGTTTTCTTTATTCATTATGAACTAAACCCCTCAGATACCTAAAGGGGATGAAACCTAGATGAATCTTGTTATTTGATTTTTGGATTATATGATAAATTCTTAGTTTGTTCTTAATTATGCATGCTTAATCCAAATCTGATGTGCTTAGGTGGAGGAGGAATAGACCCTGCTTAAGAGTAGATCTAGTATAATTAAGCGGAGTTGATTGCACGCCTAAAGATATGGTGACGAGATTTTGCCGGATTAGGGTGAAACCTAATATGGGAATCCATAAATCGATTTACTACTATTCTAGGGGGTTATTATAAGAGAATGAGAGTTCCACTAATTAACCTATGGTTAGACGTTATTCGCCTCGAGAAAGGGTTTAATATACGTTAGGGAGTCTCACGGATCAAGCTAAGTAAATAAATCATATGATTCAGGGTTCGATAACAATTGAAGTCTAGGTGGATTCTTCCTGAGGGTATCGTTGTGATCAATTGAGTTTTTCTTCAAGTTATTTCCCAATTCATTCTTTTTGTCTTTGTCCTTGGCTTAGTCGTCGTTAATTTAGATTAAAACAACTTCACTTTATTTTTAAAGCTAAATAATAAAAAGAAAGTTAGTATTAATACTTTTAGTTCCTTTGGGTTCGACAATCCGGTCTTAACTAAGCTATACTACTGTCCGATAGGTACACTTGCCTTTAATCGTTGTCAGAGTTAGTTTCCAGGTTCGATCATTCTCTTTTAAAAATTTTAAAACTCGATAAAACAACGATTATGTGTCTCTCTTGAGAGATTTGGCTTACCAGTGTTGGAACACCCTTGTGTCGGTTGTGCCAAGGGAGAAAGTTAATTGGGAATTTTTCCAAGAAGAGTTTCGAAAGAATTATATTAGCCAAAGGTTTATCGATCAGAAAAGAAAGAAATTTCTAACGGTAATCGAATATGAACGTGAGTGTAGGTCAACACACTACGAACGAATTCGGCATGTCATAGGGTGAAAATATTTTGAAGAAACAAGTTACCGGTTTACTTTAGTGAAAAATTGTTATTCCAAACCTTTTTGTTGTTTTGAGTTTGAAAGAAAACTCTTTTGAGAAAAATCATTTGCCGTTACTTGTTTTAGAAAGCTGTTTGATTTTATGAAAACCCGAGTGAGTTTGAAGTAATAAAATTTAGAAACCGTTTTGAGTTTGAACTTAGAGTAAAACTTAATTCGGAAAAGCATTTAAGTTAACTTGTTATCATATTGTGTATATTATTACCCAATGGTAAGGTTTGAAAATCCCGATAAGAAGTATAATTTTTAAAACGTCGATTTAAGCCGTTTATTTAAGCATACTATGTTATCCAGCTTAAGCATATTACAATAAACATAAAAGCCAATAAATAAAACCCAAAATAATAAATTTAGCGACCTTATTACAAATCCAAAACCAAATTTAAAGAAAATATAAACCGAAGTAAAAGTTTAAAATCAAACCCGAAAGCAAAGTGCATGGCCACCTCGAGTCGTCCCTGGCTCCCTATCCGCGATCTATGCCTCATCTGCAAAATGTAAGGGAAGGGGTGAGTCACCGAGACTGAGTGCATAAATCTCCATCCCGATAATAACAAGCACTTACACAATTCATAAGTAATTATGCAAATCATGCAAACCCCACCTAATCATCCGAACTCCTGTGTCTACCCCGTGTGGTCAAAACCACTGGTGGTCAAAACCACTAGTGACTGTAGTCACAAATCATATAAGTGTGGTCAAAACCACTGGTGACCGTAGTCACAAATCATACGGTGGGGCCAACCCACCGTGTGGTCAAAACCACTGATGACAATACCGTAATCAACGTGTGGGGCCAACCCACTGTGGTACCGAACCACTGGGACAAGTCACAATAATCCATGTATGGTCAAAACCACTGGTGACCGTAGTCACAGATAATATATGTGGGGTCAAAACCACTGGTGGTCAAAACCACTGAGACTTAGCCATGATTATAATATAGAAGCGGGACCAACCCACTATGTGGTCAAAACCACTGGTGACAGTCTAAATCAATATTCCCTCTTCTCTCAACAAACCCATCATCATGACCATATTAACCGTGGCATGTTATCATGTTAAGATACAAATATCATAAAGCATATCATAATACAATGGTATAACCGCATATATCAATAGCAAAACAACAGGGGACTTACTCGGAGTCCACGCCCATACCTACAAGGGTATCACACTGATTTCAATAGCTATTTCAGCTTTTAACAGTAACATAATTAGCAAATTAACTAATGAAGTGTGTAAGCGTTACACACCTGTCTACTCGAGAGTCTAACGAATCCCGAAAACTAAGATCTACCCATGAATCGAGAGAATCCTGGAAACCAAGTCGCTTGCCTTCAACCTCCCTATATTCGGCCAACACCAAAACATCAAACAAGAACCATTCAGCTTAACCAAGAAATCCCGAAGGATGCAACGCACAGAGATAGACACCCTTACCTAGATCGACAACACCCGAGCCTTTAGGCTTAAATCACAAGCCAAACAAATCTCGAAGATCAACTAAATGCGGCTACACTTCTTCCTACAATCAGTCAACACATCGTTATAAATCCAAAAGCCATTCGACATTAGCATAAATCCCGAAAGATATAACCCGAACCAAAAGAGATTGTCTCCCTTACCTAAGACTGACAGGTTCGGGCACCAACCACCAAGGTTCAGCACACCCCAGAGATGTTTAGGGATTTCGGCTACTTCACCAAGACAGGAAATTTCGATCTACAAAGAATGGAGAAATGAAAAGAGAACATGGCAAGTGAGATTTCGGCATTAACTGAATCGGTTGAGAAAAAGAAGAAGAAACTATACTTACCAGGAAGATTCGGCTATAACCCAAAAGAAAAAAATGGATTTCGACACTCCAAAGGGGATTAGAACACGTGAGAAGAGAAGAGAAATAAGGCTAAGGGTATTCGGCCAAAACACTTTGAAGGAAAGAGAAGAGAGTGACAAGGTTTTCGGCTTTTCAAAAAAATGGAAAAGATGGAGAGGAACAATGGGTTTCGGCTTCTTAAGGGAATAGCAAGAAGATGAAATGAAAGTGGCAAATGGTAGTAAGTGGGTTCGGCCAACAAGAGAAGTAAAAGAGAGCAGAATATGAGACGTTATCGAGGAGAGATTTCGGTTTTGGCTCAATGGGGAAAAATGCAACTTGCCAAGATGATTCGATTTGACCAAAAAGAAAAAAAGAAAATGAAGCAAAAGAAAACAACCCCTAAGCTCAACTATAGGAATTTTGCCACTCCCTCAAGCACCCCGAAACCGAATGGTCCCTTTGCCCAAAACCCGTTCCAAGAATTCGGCTAATACTCCCCCTTCTCAATCCCCTATTTTTCTCCACAAAATTCTCTCTTCCATTCATTCAAATTCATTTGAATGAGTCAAATTCCTAAATTTCCTCCTTTCCACATACTTTGAATTTGTTGACTCAATCCACATCCATCCAACAGAGTCCTTCTTGAGTCCATCTCCTCCTTGTTCCTGGCGTCAAAAACAATAAGCAGCAAGGGGATTTCTGCTGCTCGAACCTGAGCTCTCCTTCCTGCATGTGGCATCACTTTCCTTGTACCTGAGTGGGGCCTCCCTTGCCTCTTTACCACTAGGTTATTTGTGTCACAACACTCCAAGAACATCTCTTAACCCCTAACTCCCTTAGCTCCCCTTCCAAGTACCTAAAACTAAAATTTTTGCCATGACTTCGGCCTAACCCGAGGTCATGCCTGGACCCTAAAACACCCTAAACTAGCACAACAAACATATTATCACATGCAATCACACCAAGAATGCAGAGACCCTGATTTAAGGATGTTACAGTTTTACCCCCTTAAAAATAATTTCGGCCTCGAAATTACCTGGTCAGAAGAGGTAAGGGTATTGCTGCCGCATCACATCCTCTGGTTCCCACGTGGCCTCCTCCGTACCATGGTTCCGCCATAATACTTTCACCAAAGGAACTGACTTCCTACGCAGAACTTTGACATCCCGATCCAAAATCTGCACCGGTTCCTCCTCGAAAGACAAGTCTGAGCTCACCTCTATTTCCTCAACTGGCACAACATGCGACGGATCTGATTGATAGAGCCTAAGCATTGAAACATGAAACACGTCGTGAATCTGACTTAATTCTGCTGGCAACTCGAGCTGATAAGCTACTAGTTCCACTCGCTTCAACACCGTATACGGCCCGATAAACCTAGGGCTTAGCTTGCCCTTTCGACCAAATCTCAACACTTTCTTCTACGGCGATACCTTCAAAAAGACCTTGTCACCCACTGCATACTCTATATCCCTATGCTTAAGATCGACGTAAGACTTCTACCTATCCGAAGCTTCTTTTAGATGAGCCCGGATCACTTTAACCTTATCCTCTGTTTTAGCAACCAACTCCGGACCCAACATTTGCCGTTTACCCAGTTCTGTCCAACACGTTAGGGTACGGCATTTCCGTCCATATAATGCCTCATATGGTGCCATCTGGATACTCGCTTGATAACTGTTGTTATACGCGAACTCTGCCAACGGAAGATACTCCTCCCAACTATCGCTGAAATCCAGAACACAACCCCTTAACATATCTTCAAGGATCTGTATTACCCTTTCTAACTGTCCATCAGACTGCGCATGAAAAGCCGTGCTGAAATCCAACCTCGTTCCCAATGCCTGATGCAAAGCTTTCCAGAACCTTGACGTGAATCTGGGATCCCTATCCGAGATAATCGACACTGGCACTCCATGCAACCTCAGTATCTCCGCCACATACAACTTGGCTAACTTTTGGAGCGAGTAATCAACTCAAACCGGTATGAAATGAGCTAATTTTGTCAGACGATCCACAATCACCCAGACTGAATCCTTCTTGCTAGGCGTAAGGGGTAGCCCACTGACGAAATCCATCGTAATCCTTTCCCACTTCCACTGCGGAATCTTTACCGGCTGCAACAGACCTGACTGTAACTAATGCTCAGCTTCAACTTATTGGCATGTCAGACACCTTCCCACAAACTCAGTTACTTCCCGCTTAAGACCCGACCACCAGAACTGTTCCCTCAAATCCCGATACATCTTGCTACCTCTAGGATGCATAGCGTATGGACTGCTATGAGCTTCCTAAAGAATCCGCTGTCTCAACTCCATGTCCTTCGGCATACATACTTTCCCTTGAAAACACAGTACTCCATCACTACCCAAGCTGTAACCTTCCAATTCACCATTTTGCACTTGCAACCTCCGAGCACTCAGAACCTCATCCACCAGCTGCCTCTCCTTAACCTGATCTATCCAAATCGGTTTTACCTGCAATTTTGCCAATAGATTCCCGTCGTCATATAGACTAAGGTGAGCAAACATCGCTTTCAGGTCTGCTACCACCTTGCGGCTCAACGCGTCAGCCACTACGTTAGCCTTACCCGGATGGTATTCAGTCGAGCAGTCGTAGTCCTTTAACAACTCGATCCACCTCCGCTGCCTCAAATTCAAGTCCTTCTGAGTCAAGAGGTACTTCAGACTCTTATGATCCGTGTAGGCTATCAACTTCTCCCCATACAAGTAATGCCTCTAAATTTTAGGGCGAAAACCACTACAGCCAATTCTAGATCATGTGTCGGGTAGTTACATTTGTGAGGTCTCAACTGTCGAGACGCATATGCCACCACTTTCCCCTCTTGCATCAGCACGCACCCTAGACCAGTATGTGATGCATCACAATAAACCGTAAATTCCTTCCCTGCTTCCGGCTGAATCAAAACCGGAGCTTCTGTCAGAATCTTCTTTAACTTGTGAAAACTTTCCTGCTGCTTTTCTGACCACACAAATGGAACCCCTTTTCTCAACAACTTGGTCAACGGTGCTGCAATCAAGAAAAGCCTTCTACGAACCGTCTGTAATATCCTACCAAACCCAGAAAACTCCGAATCTCTGCTACCGACTTAGGTGGTTTCCAATCCAACACTGCCTCAATCTTTCGAGGATCCACCCTAATCCCCTCAGCTGACACCACATGACCCAAGAAAGTTACCTTCTTAAGCCAGAACTCGCACTTACTAAACTTGGCAAATAGCTGCTTCTCCTTCAGAATTCGTAGAACCACTCAAAGATGTGCGTCATGTTCCTCCTTCTATTTCGAGTACACCAGAATATCGTCTATAAACACCACGATGAACCGGTCTAAGTACGGTTAAAACATCCGATTCATCATGTCCATGAATGCTGTCGGCACATTAGTCAACCCGAACGGCATTACCAAAAACTCGTAGTGCCCATAACGAGTACAAAACACCATTTTGTGAATATCAACCTCCTTCACTTTGAGTTGATGATACCCCGACCTAAGATCTATCTTAAAGAAAACTGATGCACCTTAAGCTGATCAAACAAGTCGTCTATCCTAGGCAACGGATACTTGTTATTGATTGTCAACTTATTCAGCTGGCGGTAGTCTATAGACATCCGCATTGTCCCGTCTTTCTTCTTAACAAAGAGCACAGGCGCTCCCCAAGGTGATATACTCGGTCGGATGAAACCTCGGTCCAACAACTCCTGAATCTGTGCCTTTAGCTCCACCAATTCCTTTGGCGCCATCCTATATGGGGCAATAGACACTGGCGCGGTTCCGGGTAACAGATCTATACTGAACTCAACTTCACGGTCTGGAGGCAGACCCGGAAGTTCTTCTGGGAATACATCGGCAAATTCTTTCACCGTTCGGACATTCCGCACAACTGATTCCTTAGCCTCTAAAGCACACACATGAACTATGAACGCTTCACATCCCTTCCTGACCATTTTCTCAGCCTTCAGTGCAGATACAACATTAGACAAATAATCTCTCCTATTACCTATCATCACCACCTCTTCACCTTCAACTATCCTCAAAACCATGCGCTTAGCTGCGCAATCCAAACTGGCCTGGTATTTCACCAGCCAATCCATCCCGAGAATCAGATCGAACTCCCCGAATGGTAGTTCCATCAAATCAGCCAAGAACACTACCCCTTGAAGTTCTAGGGGTACATCCCTATACAGTTTATTTACTTCTACTGAGTGACCTAGAGGGCTTATTACTGTCATCTCCCTAGAAGTAATCTCAAAGTCTAAGTTCATAGTTTCCACTATACTACTGGCAACATACAAGTGCATCGAACCAACATCTATCAAAGTAGTATAAGGCAGTCCAATAATTAAAAACGTACCGGTTATGACGTCCGGTGCGTCGCCCTCTTCTCGACGCCTCGCTGCGTAGACCAACCCAGGCTGTCTCACCTCTGTACTACCTACACCTCTGCCCGGTGCTCCGCAGCCTCGACCCGAACCATTACCTTCCCTGGCCGAACCGCGACCCCTCTGTGGTTGCTGACCATCCTCCCGAATCGTATGCGACCACGATCCCCGCATCAAGCCTAGCTGACCTCTGCGGAAAATCCCTTACTCGGTGCCCCATAGACCCACACTCGAAGCACCCTCTGTTTCCAGTCTAACATTCCCCCGTGTGAGACTTCCCACACCGAGCACACAGTGGCAGCCACTGAGTAGTAGCAGCAGCAGGCCTCGCCGCTTGATTCGGCCCACCATATCTAGCCCTTTTCTGCTGATTCCCGGTAGACCCTGATGACCCAGCACTCCTCCTAGTCCAATTTCTATCCTGGTTCTGTCTCACTGACTGTTTCACTTCTTCAGCAACTTTGGCCTTCTCCACCAAGACCGTAAATTCCCTCTCCTGCTGTAGAGCAATCACCATCCGCAGCTCATCTCTCAACCCATCCTCAAACCTAACACAGCGCTCATATTCCGTGCCCACAATACCACGTGCATACCGACTTAACTGAAAAAATTCTACCTCATATTCCGATACTGACTTATTTCCCTGTACCAAGTTCAAGAACAACTTACGCTGCACATCGATGTAACTAGCCCCGACGTATTTCCTCTGATAAACTGCCCTAAAGAAATCCCAAGTGATGTTGTCGGCCATTGCTCCATCCCTAACCGTGAGCCACCACTGATATGACTCATCTCGGAGAAGAGATACTATACCCTTCAGCTTCTCCTCAGTCGTAAAATCCAGGTCATCCATGATATGTTCTGCCGCCTCTAGCCAATATTCTACCGTATTAGGAGCCACACCAGATACACCTCTAAATACCACTGCGCCATTAGCCCGGAGTCGTCCGGACACAGATTTTCGTGCTTTCGTTCCAATACCCGCACCTGCAACTCTCTCCAAAATCCACAGCACTGCCTGTGACACTGCGTCATCACCACCTGTCTGATCCTGAAATTTCGTGCCCACAGCTGGCGGCGGTGGTACCTCGTTTTCTGACCCATGTCCAGATCCTACCGGTTCTGACACCGTCATCCTACCCCTACCTCGTCCACGTGTATTATGCCCACGTCCTCGTGCACTCATGACTACCGATACGAATTGATCTGATTAAAAGTTTTATGCGTTAGATTTATTCCACTGTTTATTAAGGCACAGTCTTATGGATAGTTTGATACGGGGATTGTTTTCATAAGTTCACACAATCCTATGGTTTAAGTCTCTAAAGTAATTCCCTTATTACTACTAGCCATAACACCATCATTAGAACCATATAAACAACAAATAGGGGTACTTACCTAGGCGGATCGGTGCCGGAGACTCGGTGCCATGCTTTCCCAAACCATACATTTTCCATCAAAACCTTTTCATAACCCATTTTAAAACATTTTAGGCCTTGGGCCCACAGCCGAGCTTTTGAACCTAGCTCTGATACCAAAATTGCAACACCCCAAACCCGGTCAACACACTACGACTGAATTCAGCATGTCACAGGGTAAAAATATTTTGAAGAAACAAGTTGCCGGTTTACTTTAGTGAAAAATTGTTATTGCAAACCTTTTTGTTGTTTTGAGTTTGAAAGAAAACTCTTTTGAGAAAAATCATTTGCCGTTACTTGTTTTGGAAAGCTGTTTGATTTTATGAAAACCTGAGTTAGTTTGAAGTAATAAAATTTAGAAACCGTTTTGAGTTTGAACTTAGAGTAAAACCTAATTTGGAAAAGCATTTAAGTTAACTTGTTATCATCTTGTGTATATTATTACCCGATGGTAAGGTTTGAAAATCCCGATAAGAAGTATAATTTTTAAAACGTCGATTTAAGCTGTTTATTTGAGCATACTATGTTATCTAGCTTAAGCATATTGCAATAAACATAAAAGCCAATAAATAAAACCCAAAATAATAAATTTAGTAGTCTTATTACAAATCCAAAACCAAATTTAAAGAAAATATAAACCGAAGTAAAAGTTTAAAACGAAACCCGAAAGCAAAGTGCATGGCCACCTCGAGTCCTCCCCGGCTCCCTATCCGCGATTTATGCCTCATCTGCAAAATGTAAGGGAAGGGGTGAGTCACCGAGACTGAGTGCATAAATCCTCATCCCGATAATAACAAGCACTTACACAATTCATAAGTAATTATGCAAATCATGCAAACCCCACCTAATCATCTGAACTCCTGTGTCTACCCCGTGTGGTCAAAACCATTGGTGGTCAAAACCACTGGTGACCATAGTCACAAATCATATAAGTGTGGTCAAAACCACTGGTGGCCGTAGTCACAAATCATATGGTGGGGCCAACCCACCGTGTGGTCAAAACCACTAATGACAATCCCGTAATCAACGTGTGGGGCCAACCCACTGTGGTACCAAACCATTGGGACGAGTCACAATAATCCATGTGTGGTAAAAACCACTGGTGACCGTAGTCACAAATAATATATGTATGGTCAAAACCACTGTTGGTCAAAACCACTGAGACTTAGTCACGATTATAATATAGAAAGCAGGGCCAACCCACTGTGTGGTCAAAACCACTGGTGACAGTTTAAATCAATATTCCCCCTCCTCTCAACATACCCATCATCATGACCATATTAACCGTGGCATGTTATCATGTTAAGATACAAATATAACAAAGCATAGCATAATACAATGGTATAACCGCATATATCAATAGCCAAACAACAGGGGACTTACCCGGAGTCCACGCCCATACCCACAAGGGTAACACACTGATTTCAATAGCTATTTCGGCTTTTAACAGTAACATAATTAGCAAATTAACTAATGAAGTGTGTAAGCGTTACACACCTGTCTAGTCGTGAGTCTAATGAATCCCGAAAACTAAGATCTACCCACGAATCGAGAGAATCCCGGAAAACAAGTCGCTTGCCTTCAACCTCCCTATATTCGGCCAACACCAAAACATCAAACAAGAACCATTCTGCTTAACCAAGAAATCCCGAAGGATGCAATGCACAGAAATAGACATCCTTACCTAGATCGACAACACCCGAGCCTTTAGGCTTAAATCACAAGCCAAACAAATCCCGAAGATCAACTGAATGTGGCTACACTCCTTCCTACAATCGATCAACACATCGTTATGAATCCAAAAGCCATTCGACATTAGCATAAATCCCGAAAGAAATAACCCAAACCAAAAGAGATTGTCTCCCTTACCTAAGACTGACAAGTTCGGCCACCAACCACCAAGGTTCGGCTCACCCCAGAGATGTTTAGGGATTTTGGCTACTTCACGAAGATAGGAGATTTCGGTCTACGAAGAATGGAGAAATGAAAAGAGAACTTGGCAAGTGAGATTTGGGCATTAACTGAGTCGGTTAAGAAAAAGAAGAAGAAACTATACTTACCAGGAAGATTCGGCGATAACCCAAAAGAAAGAAATGGATTTCGGCACTCCAAAGGGGATTAGAACACGTGAGAAGAGAAGATAAATAAGGCCAAGGGTATTCAGCCAAAACACTTTGAAGGAAAGAGAAGAGAGTGACAAGGTTTTCGGCTTTTCAAAAAAATGGAAAAGATGGAGAGGAAAAATGGGTTTCGGCTTCTTAAGGGAATAACAAGAAGATGAAATGAAAGTGGCAAATGGTAGCAAGTGGGTTCGGCCAACAAGAGAAGTAAAAGAGAGCAGAATATGAGACGTTATCTAGGAGAGATTTCGGTTTTGGCTCAATAAGGAAAAATGCAACTTGCCAAGATGTTTTGGTTTGACCAAAAAGAAAAAAAAAGACAATGAAGCAAGAGAAAACAACCCTAAGCTCAACTATAGGAATTTCGGCACTCTTTCAAGCACCCCTAAGCCGAATGCTCCTTTTGCCCAAAACCCCCTCCAAGAATTCGGCTAATACTCCCCCTTCTCAATCCCCTATTTTTCTCCACAAAATTCTCTCTTCCATTCATTCAAATTCATTTGAATGAGTCAAATTCCTAAATTTCCTCCTCTCCACATACTTTGAATTTGTTGACTCAATCCACATCCATCCAACAGAGTCCTTCTTGAGTCCATCTCCTCCTTGTTCCCCAAGTCGTCAAAAACAATAAGCGTGCAGGGATTCTCTTTGCTCGAACCTGGAGCTCTCCTTCCTGCATGTGGCTTCACTTTCCTTGTACCTGAGTGGCGCCTCCCTTGCCACTTTACCACTAGGTTATTTGTGTCACAACACTCCAAGAACATCTCTTAACCCCTAACTCCCTTAGCTCCCCTTCCAAGTACCTAAAACTAAAATTTTTGCCATGACTCCGGCCTAACCCAAGGTCATGCCTGGACCCTAAAACACCCTAAACTAGCACAACAAACATATTATCACATGCAATCACACCAAGAATGCAGAGACCCTAATTTAAGGATGTTATGGTGAGTTTGTAAAGCTTAGTAAATACGTTCAGGAGTGCGTCTCCACCGAAGCCATCATGTGTAAGAGGTTTGAGGACGGATTAATTGAGAAATCTGATTGTTTGTTGGTATTCTAAAACTGAAGAAATTTGTTGTGCTAGTAGAGAGAGCTTGCAAGGCCTAGGAATTGGATAAAGAGAAAAGAAAGCTAAAATTGAGTCCCGTGACTCGAGGAAGAGGCAACTGGGTAAGTCATTTCAATCTTAATCCAAGAAATCGAGAGAGTTCATTACTCGATTAGCCGCTTCAGTTGGGTTCTCAAACAAAAGTAAAGGTAAACAGTATCCAGCTTCTAAAGCTTAGACCACTTCGATTGCTAGTATTGGTAATGCTCGACCAAGTAGACCAGAATGTTCATATTGTGGTAGACGTCACCCTGGTGAGTGCCGAGCAAATGAGAGAGCTTGTTTCAAGTGCAGTTCCCAAGATCACTTCATTAGAAACTGCCCCGAGATGGTTGAAAAAGATAGAAACCAGAGTGTAAGATTGGATAACACTACTAGAGGGAGGCCACAGAGAAATTCGGGAAATGGAACGAGTAGTAAGAATACATCTAGAGAATAGACTGCAAGGTCTAAGGGTAAAGCGCTTGCAAGAATTTATGACATTCGTGCTTGTAACACCTCTAACCCATAATCATCGTCGATTTTAGGGTTAAGAAGCATTACCAATCAATCCAGAACATTTACAATCATTTTACAACATAAAGTAAATCATCATCCAAACATATCTAAACATAAGCATATAGTCCCTTAATATGGTCAACGAGACCTTAAACATGTGTTAGAAAGGGGTCGGGACTAAACTGAACACATACAAAATTTTCTGAAAATCAAACATTTTTCAAAGCTACAGAGGTCACATGCCCGTGTGGGTATGCCGTGTGAGGCGAACACGTCCGTGTGTCCAAGCCATGGCAAAATAGAGCATACATACTAACTTGTCCACATGGTCTGAGACACGCCCTTGTGCCTCACTCGTGGTTGATACTGACTTGTACCACACGGCCAGTCACACGCTCGTGTGTCTAGCCCGTGTGTGAGCCTGACTTGTTTCAATTTTGCAAACTCGAAAGACACGGTCGAGCCACACGACCGTGTGCTTAACCATTCACACTTTGGGATCACCTACAAGCACCAAACCAATATCAAATCATGCTTCAAATGCAACCAAAACATACCAATATATGTACCAGTTAATCATCAACCACACTATTTATTTCCATACTCAATTTCTACTCAAATAAGTTCATTTAAAATACCATTTTCACATCCCAAATCATATAAGTTAAGCATCATACAATTCATACCACAAGTTCACACTTAAACCATCATTCTCATCTCATCAACCAATTTAAGCATGAAACATACCATTTTCATCGTTCACATAACCCACACATATATATACCAACATCATTAAACTTTCAAGCCATATCACATGGCAAGACTATACAACTCAAAACATGCCCTAATCACTAGCCTATACATGCCATATACCAAATATATACATCTTCCAAAAGTACCAAAATATAGATAGCCGATAGTGTGATTAAGTCGCTAACAATCCCTGGATCCAATCTAGCTTTAAATACATTGAAAAAACAGAGAAAACAGTAAGCTTTAAAGCTTAGTAAGTTCGTAATATAATACATTTAACTCAATAATTCAAATCAATATACAAAATAAAACATCACATAGATTAGTTCATAAGAATGCACAATTTCATCCATAGCCAAATGCTCATACAACTATCCAATTATCCATTTACAAATTCATCAACCACATAGGTTCCGTACATACCTGTGCCAACACTTAGTACACGAACTCTTTTGCTATGCAATGCTCAATGACACATTTCATTCGATCTTCAATATTCATTTGATTCAATTGCACACTTAGTGCCCATTTCATAGCCGAAGCTTAAACATCATCACACACTTAGTGCCTTCGCTTTAAATCGAATTAATCTCGGTATCGCACACACAGTGCCAATCAATAATGTTGAGGCTTCCATTACTTCGCACACACAATGCTATTTATCTTCGTCCCAATTTTAATTACGCACACTTAGTGCCACATTTCTCAATTTCCACACATAGCATTTCTAATTCAATAATCACATAATCATTCATTTAATAGCACTTAGACATATATTTAACTATTCGTATTATATCTGAACTTACCTCAGACATCGAAGTAACGAAACGGGTCGATTAATCGAGCACTTTATCTTTGCCTCGATCTCGATCCAAATCCCTCTTTTCTTGATCTATACATATTCAAATTTAACTCATTCAATCACTAAATCATTCAATTTATTCCATAATCACCAAATCATTCAATTTAGTCCATAATCACCAAATCATTCAATTTAGTCCATACACACATATTTAGGGCATTTCACAAAATAGCCCTTTCATTTTCACATTTCGACACTTTAGTCCCTATTTCATAAAATCATCAAATTCACATAATTTCACTTTACATATGCCTAGCCGAATTCTCCTTATGCTCATACAAGCCCATATATTTCATTTATTTCGTCCTCCAATTTCACATTTTCACAATTTAGCCCAAATTACTCAATTTCATCAAAAATTCAAAGACAAAACATGTTAATCTTTCACATATCTTTCATATTTCACTAACTATCAACACAAAGCTCAAACATTCATCAATGGCATATCTCAAAATTATCATCAAATTCTAAAATTAAAGCATGGACTAGTTAGAACACTAAGCAACGATCACAAAAACGTAGAAATCATCAAAAATCGAGTAAAAAGCATACATCAATCAAGCTAGACCTTAGTCGAATATCACAAAGCTTCAATGGCTACTTCTCTTTTCTATTTTTGGTGGATATAAGATGATAAAATGGCCATCAAATGTTTTTGTTTTATTTATTATTAACTTAATAATTATTTTACCATTTTGCCCTTTTATTATTTCATTTTAAATTCCACTAACTATGTACATATATGTCCATCTCCACTATCTATGGTCTAATTACATCATAAGGAACTTTCATTAATAAGCCATGCCAATTAGGCACTTTAACAATCAACACAGAACTTTTGGATTTATGCGATTAAGTCTTTTTTGCAAATTAAGCACACAACCAATAAAATTTTCACACAGAATTTTCACACATGCTCAATCACACACTGTAAAAATAGAAAATAATATTAAAATATTTTTTCGACCTCAGATTTGTGGTCCCGAAATCACTGTTTCGACTAGGGTTTAAACAGGGCTATTATAGCGCTCATGAAGAGGCGTCATACCTTAATGTGATTACGGGTACATTTTCTCTCTATGATACTCACGTTGTTGCTTTAATTGATCTGGGATCTACCCACTCGTATGTTTGTATGAAATTAGCATCTACTATGAACATGCCTATAGAGTCTACAAAATCTGTGATAAAGGTGTCAAATCCTCTAGGCAAATATGTGTTAGTTGATAAAGTATGTAGGAATTGTCCTTTGATGATTAGAGGTCACTGTTTTCCAGCTAACCTTATGCTTTTTTCATTTGATGAATTTGATGTAATTCTTGGTATGGATTGGTTGACCATTCATGATGTGGTAGTAAATTGTGGAAGAAAAAATATTGAGTTGAAATGTGAAAGTGGTGATATTCTTCGGATTGAATTAGAAGAATCGGATAGCTTGCCTATAGTGATTTCTTCTATAACTGCTCAGAAATGTATAAGAAAGGGTTGTGAAGCTTACCTTGCCTTGTGATGAATGCCATAGAGTGTAACGCCCCTAATTCGTATCCATCGCCGAAATAGAGTTAAAAGGCATTACCGATCAAATCATAAAATTTAACCCTCATTATTCATACATCATTAAATCATAATTAAACAATGTCACTAAGTCTCTTAATAAGATCTACGAGACCTTAAACATGCATTGGAAAGGGGTCGAGACTAAACTGGGCACATACAAAATTTTTCCAAAAACTTAACATTTTTCAAAGTTACAAAGGTCACACGCCTGTATGGGTAGGCCGTGTGCCTCACACGGCCTCAGACACACCCGTGTGTCCAAGCCGTGTCAAAATAGGGCATACATACTGACTTGTCCTGTAACAGTTCGGTTTATACCCTAGTCGGAATAGTCGTTTCGAGACCACAAATCTAAGTTTGTATAATATTTTAATATTATATTCTGTGCCGTTGATATGTGACTAAGCATGTGTTAAAGTTCCATAGGTTAATTTGTTCGTCTATATGTTTATTTTGATAAAAGGATTAAATTGCATTAAATGCAAAACCAGCATACTATTTATTAAAGTACGTAAGTGTTGTGGCTTTTGAATGTTTGTGGCCTTAGGAGGCAAATATGCCAATATGTGGATAGCGGATGGACAAAGGTCAAATATGCCTATGTTATATATATGTGTTTCTTATTATTATGAAAGGTTAATATGGTAAAATGAACATTAATATACTTTTAATAAAACAAAAGAATTAGATAGTGGCTTTTGTTCATCGATATTGCCGAAATTTGAAGGAAAGAAAAGAAAGAAATTAGTTAGGGCATTCAGTCATTACAAGCTTTGATTCAAGGTATGTTTTTAGTCGATTTTTGATAATTTCTACGTTTTTGCAATCGTTGCTTTGTCTACTACAAAACCCATGCTTCAATTTTGAGAATTTATGATGTTTGTGATATGATACTTTGATGAACTCATATGATTTATGATGATTTATGGTGTTAAATGATAGATATTTGTTTAATGAACATATTATGTTCTTGAATTTTTGATGAATTTAGCTAATTAGGGTTAAATTGAGAAAATAAAATTTTGAAGGACTAAATTGTGAATTTGTAACAACCCAAACCCGGCCCAGACGCTTTGGCCGAATCTGGTTCGTTACAGGAAAATGTACTTGAAAAACCTTTTTGAAAACCAACTTAAATTTTAAAACTTCTTCTTTTTAGTGGGCTTGCCAAAATTTTATTTTTGATTTGCAATTTAAGTTAAGTTGAGTTAATATAAAATTATAAGTGTGCCGATGGCTAAAAAAAAACGTTTACGAATTGGCTTAGAAAACCCTTTAACTCATTTCATAAGGAGATAATTAAAACAATTATTCGAGCATAGAATAAAAATAAAAATAAAAATACTAGGAGGCCTTATTACATCCGAAATAAAATTAAAGTTTCACAATCCAATAATAAATGAATCGAATTTCAAAGTCCATTAGAATTTAAATCCACTGCATGGCCACCTCGAGTCAACTCGGCTCCACATCCGCTATCTACTCGTTACCTGAAAAATGTAAGGAGAAGGTGAGTCACCAAGACTCAGTATGTATCCCTTCCCCCGGTTTAAACATGTTCATACACAACATTTAACAAATTAATTAAGCAAGTCATCATGTGTCCCAACCTAGCCAGCCATACGCCACTGTCTACCCCGTTGTGGTACCAAACCACTGGTGGTGCCAAACCACTGGTGACATATAGTCACGATGTGCTACCAAAGCACTGGTGTCCGTAGACACAAATCGGGTGATGGGGCCAACCCATCGTGTGATACCAAATCACTGGCAGACGATCCCATATCTCAAGTGGGGCCAACCCACGGTGGTATTAACCACAGGGACAAGTCGCTATGAGGTACCAAACCTCTGGAGGTGCCAAACCTCCGGTGCACGAATACACTGCCCCCTCCACTCAATCAACCCACGTGGTCAATAGTCATATATAGATTCATCATATGTATTATCACAACATGCTTCCCAAAAGCATAAAATAGCAAATCATATGCACAGGTACTTACCTGGTTACCCCGTATACCGTTATTGTATTCAAGCCATTGCTACATACATCAAGTTAGCAATCACATTACTTGGCATAATTTAATAAGTTAAATGGTGTGTATGTACATACCTGATAACGATGGTAGTCCTAAATCCTGAAAGAAAGCGTTGATCACCACAGATCCACTTGTCCTATATTCAGCCAAATCCAAGGATTAGTCTTATGGCCTATTCGGCCTAATCAAGATATCAGAGAGGGTTCCTTATGAACCCTAAATCTTACCCGAATGTCTTAAGGTACCTGACACCACACTCCAAGTGGTTTTGCTTCCCTGAAATCGGCAGCTATTAGTAGCCTTAAAATAGCCTTCGGCTTTTCTTACTCATTCAAAGAATAATCTTTTGTAAATAGGCACTTACCACCACTTACCCAAATCAGTTCGTCAGGGGATGCAAGATCTGATTTAACTGCTTTGTGACCCCGAAGTGCCTATCATCGATTTCACACTGGTTAGAATCCTTGCTATTGATTTGCCAAAATTGGCACTTACCCTTGTGAAAGAAAATCGTCGAGTTCGAGAAATTGAGTATAGACATTCGCCAAGATTACTTACCACTCTATGATCCGTTTAGAGGAGATTATCCTCGCTTGCTATTCGGCCAAGACTTGGAATATGTAGAGGGGAATTTCGCTTTTTGGTCTAGCAACAAGTTCGGCTAGTATGGCAAAGAGAAGAAAAGATGGTGAGAGTGGGAGAGGGGTTCTGGCTAGAGAGTTTGAGAGGATGGAAAGAAAATAAAGAAAGAATGGAGAGGAGGGCTAGGGATTTCGGCAAGTAGTAAGATGAAGAAAAGGAAGAAAGGTGCTAGGTTGCTCCTTTTATAGACATTCGGCACCCCTCCTAGCAGCCTTGCCGTCCACACTACTCCACCAAGGAGTTCAAAATCCATTTAATCTCCTTAAATTATTCTTAGCCACTTATTTAATTAATTCAAATAATTTGAATTAATCCTAAATAATAAATCAATAATCCCTTAATAATCCAATTGATAATATCCCTTATTATCACTATAATTAAAAATCTCATAATATCTATTTAATAATCTATTTAAATCTTAACAATATCCTCATAATTAAAAAGAGTTTAAATTGAGGAAAAACTCCCCCCTTGTGCCGTCCCATTAATGAGCAAAAAGAGAAACTTCGCGACTCGAACACAAGCTCTCCCTTGTGCATTGTGGCGTCAACTCCAAGCACTTAAGTGGCCTCCCTTTTGCCACTTTTCCAAGGCCTATTTAGTGTCAAATTATCCCCACTTATTCTTTTAACACCCTTCTGCTAAGGCTCCCTACCTTTTAAGTTAAAAACTGAATTTTTCCATCAAACCGAGCACACTCAAAGCCTTAAATTAAGCTTATTTATTTCATAAGTAATATCATAGCAGTTCTTACATAAGAATAATAATTCGATTCCAAATAGCCCCATTTTTGGGATGTTACAATTCTACCCCCCTTAAAAATAAATTTCGTCCCCGAAATTACTTAATTAGAAAAGGTGGGGGTATTGCTGCCTCATTACATCCTCAGGTTCCCACGTAGCTTCCTCTGTACCATGGTTCCGCCACAGCACCTTCACCAAGGGCACTGACTTCCTATGTAGAACCTTCACATCTCGGTCTAAGATCTGAACTGGTTCCTCCTCAAACGATAAATCCGAATTCACCTCGATTTCTGCCACTGGCACTACGTGCGATGGGTCTGACCTATACCGTCTCAGCATTGATACGTGAAAGACATCATGGATCTGGTTCAGTTCGGCCGGTAACTCAAGCTGGTACGCCACTGGTCCAACACGCTTAATCACCGTATATGGCCCGATGAACCTTGGGCTTAGCTTCCCTTTCCGTCCAAATCTTAACACCTTTTTCCAAGGCGATACTTTCAGAAAAACCTTGTCTCCCACAGCATACTCCATTTCCTTGCGTTTTAAATCAGCATAGGATTTTTGCCTATCCGATGCTTCCTTAAGGCGAGACCGAATCACTTGGACTTTATCCTCTGTCTCTGTCACCAACTCTGGACCCAAAATCTGTCGTTCACCTAATTCTGTCCAACATGTCGGAGTACGACATTTTCGTCCATACAGTGCCTCATACGGAGCCATCTGAATGCTCGCTTGATAACTATTGTTATAAGCGAATTCTGCTAGCGGTAGAAATTCCTCCCAACTACCCCGAAAATCCAAGACACAACCTCTTAACATATCCTCCAAGATCTGTATCACCCTTTCCGATTGTCCATCAGACTGTGGATGGAAAGCGGTACTAAAATCCAACTGCGTGCCCATAGCTTGATGCAAGGCTTTCCAAAACCTTAACGTGAACCTGGGATCCCTATCCGAGATGATTGATGTTGGAACACCATGCAATCTTACTATCTCCGAGACGTACAGCTTAGCTAGCTTCTGAAGAGAGAAATCCATCCTCACCGGTATGAGGTGAGCCGATTTAGTTAAACAGTCCACTATCACCCAAACTGCGTCTTTCTTGCTGGGCGTAAGGGGTAGCCCACTAACGAAATCCATAGTGATCCGTTCCCACTTCCATTGGGGAATCTTCACTGGCTGAAGCAACCCTGACGGCAGCTGATGTTCAGCCTTGACCTGTTGACAAGTCAGACACTTGCCAACAAACTCTGTTACTTCACGTTTTAACCCGGGCCACCAGAATTGCTCTTTGAGATCCCTGTACATCTTGCTGCCTCTCGGATGCATAGCGTAGGGGCTACTATGAGCATCATGGAGAATCTTCTGCCTCAACTCCACATCCTTTGGCATACACGCTCGCCCTTGAAAGCATAATACTCCATCACTCGACAGGTTATATCCTTTCAAACCACCCTCCTGAACTTGTGCTCTCTTAGCGTTCCACCCTTTATCCACTGACTGTTTTTCCTTAACCTCCTCGATCCATGTTGGCTTAACCTGAAGTTCTGCCAAGAGACTTCCATCATCATATAGACTCAACCGAGCAAACATTGCTCTTAAATCCGTCACGACCTTCCGGCTCAATGCGTCAGCTACCACGTTGGCCTTGCCCGGATGATACTCGATTGAACAATCGTAATCCTTCAAAAGTTCGATCCACCGACGTTGTCTCAGATTTAGATCCTTCTGAGTCAAGAGATACCTCAAACTCTTGTGATCTGTATAAACTATCGACTTCTCTCCATGAAGATAGTGTCTCCCTATTTTCAGAGCGAAGATGACTGCTGCTAGCTCTAAGTCGTGCGTTGGGTAGTTAGCCTCATGCGGTCTTAACTGACGGGATGCATAGGCTACTACCTTCCCTTCCTGCATCAACACACACCCCAAACCAGTGTGAGATGCATCACAATAGACGGTAAACAACTTCCCTGCCTCCGGTTGCACCAAAACCGGAGCTTCCGTCAAAACTTTCCTTAACTTATTGAAGCTTTCCTGTTGCTTCTCCGACCATACAAATGGGACTCCTTTCCTTAGTAGCTTCGTCAACGGTGCTGCGATCAGAGAGAATCCTTCTACAAATCTCAGATAATACCCCGCTAGCCCCAAAAAACTTCGGATTTCCGCCATTGACCTAGGCGGTTTCCAATCTAATACCGCTTCAATCTTACGAGGGTCTACTCTAATTCCTTCAGCCGATACCACATGTCCTAAGAAAGCCACCTCCCTTAGCCAAAATTCGCACTTGCTGAATTTGGCATATAATCGCTTCTTCCTTAGTACTTGCAACACTATTCGCAAATGCTTGTCATACTCTTCTTCCGTCTTAGAGTACACCAAGATGTCGTCAATGAATACCACGACGAATTGGTCTAGGTACTGCTGAAATACTCTGTTCATCAAGTCCATAAATGCTGCCGGCGTGTTGGTCAACCCAAATGGCATCACCAGAAACTCGTAATGTCCATACCGAGTTCTGAATGCCGTCTTGTGAACATCCACCTCCTTTACCTTCAATTGATGGTAACCCGACCTAAGGTCTATCTTTGAGAACACCGAGGCACCCTTCAGTTGATCGAACAAGTCGTCAATCCGAGGCAACGGATACTTGTTCTTGATCGTTAACTTGTTCAATCAAGCGGTGAGTCGATACACATCCGCATTGAACCATCCTTCTTCTTGAACAAAGACGAGCGCTCCCCACGGAGATATGCTTGGTCGAATGAACCCTCTATCCAAGAGCTCCTGAATTTGAGCCTTCAGCTCCACCAATTCCTTTAGTGCCATTCGGTATGGTGCTATAGACACAGGTGCCGTTCCGGGTAGCAAGTCTATATCTTGAATTCAACTTCCCGATCCGAGGCGGGACGGAAGTTCTTCTCGGGAATACATCAAAGAAAATTCCCCAACCGTCGAACCTTTCCAACTACCGACTCCTTAGCTTCCAAAGCACATATTCGAACCAAGTACGCCTCACAACCCTTCTTTACCATCCTTTCAGCCTTCAAGGCTGACACCACATTGGATAGGTAATTCCTTCTATCACCTATCATAACCACTTCACCACCCTCAGCCGTCTTAAGAACCATGCGCTTAGCCGCGCAATCCAGATTCGCCAGATACTTAACCAGCCAATCCATCCCAAGGATCAAATCGAACTCTCCAAATGGTAGTTCCATCAGATCATCTACAAATACGACCCCTTGGAGTTCTAGGGGTACATCTCTATAAAGTTTGTCTACTACTACAGAGTGTCCTAGGGGCTTAGCACGCCATCTTCCTAAGAGTAGTCTCAGAGTCTAGGTCCATAGTTCCTACCACACTACTAGCAATGTACGAGTGCGTCGAACCCACATCAATTAATGCAACATAAGGTAAACCAAATATTAGAAACGTACCGGTTATGACGTCCGGTGCGTCTCCCTCCTCGCGACGCCTCGCTGCATAGACTAAGCCAGGCTGCCTAGCCTCTGTGTTACCCGAACCTCGCTTACTGAGTTCCACGACCTCGGTTGAAACCATTGTTTCTCTCGCCATTACCCCACCCTCTGTGGTGGTCCAACATTTCTGCCCTGAGCGCGATTCTGACCTTCTGGCTGATCCTTAGCTGCCTTTTGAGGACAGTCCCTTACCCGATGCTCCAAAGACCCACACTCAAAACAACCTTTATTACCGGTACAACAACCTCCCCAATGGGTTTTTCCACAGCGGTTGCACTGAGTCGGCCTTTGATTAGTAGTCGTGGGCCTACCGGTCTGATTTGGCCCACTCTGCCTAGCCCTTTTCGGCGCACTATTACCACCGGGTCCCGCCGACCCAAAACCTCTCTTTTGGTTGTTCTTACTATAGTTTTGCCTTACAGCCTCCTTAACCCCTTCGGCCACCTTGGCCTTCTCCACCAGAGATGAGAACTCACGAACCTGCTGCGGGGCAATTAGTAATCTCAGATCATCTCTGAGCCCGTCCTCAAAGCGGACACAGCGCTCATGTTCGGTGGCTACGATTCCTCTGGCATACCTACTTAGCCTTAAAAACTCCGCCTCATACTCGGCCACCGACTTAGTTCCTTGCACTAGACCTAGGAAGGCTTTCCTTTGAGCATCGCAAACAAAGGCCCACATACTTCTTCTGAAAGGCCGTTTTAAAGTAGTCCCACGTGAGATCATCAGCCGCGGCTCCATCCCGGACAGTCAGCCACCACTGGTACGCTTCATCCTTTAGAAGCGACACCGCCCCTTTCAGCTTCTCCTCCTCAGTCAGGTCGAGATCATCCATGACCCTTTCCGTAGATTCCAGCCAATATTCTCGGCGCACTGGTGCCACTCCGAGACACCACGGAATACCTCGGCCCGTTAGGCCCGATTCGCTCGGGAACGGACTTCCGAGCTCCCAAATTCCCACCACCTCGCCACCATCTCCAAAACTCGCAAAAAGCCTTTTGCGACAACCGCCTCACCACCGGTCTGGTCCTGCTCCTCAGCCCTGAAAGTAGGAGGTGGTGGTGGCGGTGGTACCTCGTTTTCCGAACCTTGACCTGACCTGACGGGTTCAGACACCGTCATCCTACCCCTACCGCGTCCACGACGTCCACGTCCTCTAGAACTCATTCTATCTATCACGCTTTTAATCTGATTAAGAAAATTTTATGTGTTAGCATTTGTTTCACTTTCTTATTCGCGAAGAAATTTTATGAACAGAATTTAGTTAGGGATTCTTTCGAGCAAACAAGGTTTCAGTCTTCTATCCTAGTTCACACAAAGAGTTCATGCATCCATTCCTTAATGCTTTCCATACCTATTCACTCTTCGGACACTTCTGCCCATTTCTAACCCAGGGGTATTTTCGTCATTTTCCCTACCGGGGTATTTTCGTAAATAAAGAAATTTTAAAACTTTAGTAAAGTAGGTCATTTTGAAATTCCCAAAACTGGAGGATATTTATGAAAATTTGTAAAATTGTAATCGTTTTGAAACCAGGGGTATTTTGGTAATTTTGTCAATCAGGGGCAATTTTGTCATTTTGATAAATTAGGGATATTTTCGACAGTTGTAAAACTTTGAGGGTCCTTTCTGAAAGTTTTCCTTTTCAAATAGTGATGTTGGTAAAGTTTTCCAAAGATCGTGGTCATTTCTTAATTTTCACAAATTGAGGCGTTTTTCGTAATTTTCTAAAACCAAAATATTTCAGTGTTGAGTTTTCAAAGCTAAGTTATTGGATATTTGTAAAGTAGTTGAAATTTTTGAGCAAAACCATTGAAATGATATTTTATGAGTCAGGGGCATTTTAGTAATTTTACCCCTAAGGGTATTTTTGTAATTTTCCACAAATTTGAGTTTTTCGAAGAAAACATTGTAAAAAATGATGTCCTCAGATTTAAAAGAGTCATTGTAAAAAATTTTTTTGAAAACATTAGGGTTGTTGTTGTTTTTTTTTTTTCGAAAATCATGGCTAGTTCCCTTTCAGGTTTTAATCATTGTGTTTAGCCTATGACCGAGCCATCTTGATCAGGGTGAACCAAAGCTACGCACTGTGCGAGGATTCGAGTGAAGAGGAGGTGGGTCACGCGGACCGCTTAAATACCAAGCTCTCACCGAACCTTTCTAGACATGCGCACGCAGAGGTTGCCACACCACATCGAGCCCTCTCGAGTTAGGTGAACCCAAGCTACGCACCAGGTAGGATACTGCGAAGAGGAGGTGAGTCACGAGGACCGCTTAAATACCAGGCTCTTCCCGGATCCACTCCTAGACATGCGTACAGGGGTTACCACACCCTAGCTCAGTAGCTAAGTCACAGGTTGGTTTAGTTCCTTAATGGCTTATGTTTGGTTCATGTGTTTGAGTAATCTAATCCTAGGGTTCAAGTCCTATAAGTCTATCTCGTTCCCATACTTCCTACCCTTCTACTGCATATAATTCACCAAGAGGTTCGAAGTACTTACAGGCGGATCGGTCTGGGAGAGACTCGGGCCATCTTTGTTCAAAATCCGTAAATCATTTCATAAGGCCTACCAAACATTTTTGGGCTTTGGGCCCCCACAGCCGAGCTTTGAACTGGGCTCTGATACCAATTTTGTAACAACCCAAACCCGGCCCAGACGCTTTGGCCGAATCTGGTTCGTTACAGGAAAATGTACTTGAAAAACCTTTTTGAAAACCAACTTAAATTTTAAAACTTCTTCTTTTTAGTGGGCTTGCCAAAACTTTATTTTTGATTTGCAATTTAAGTTAAGTTGAGTTAATATAAAATTATAAGTGTGCCGATGGCTAAAAAAAAACGTTTACGAATTGGCTTAGAAAACCCTTTAACTCATTTCATAAGGAGATAATTAAAACAATTATTCGAGCATAGAATAAAAATAAAAATAAAAATACTAGGAGGCCTTATTACATCCGAAATAAAATTAAAGTTTCACAATCCAATAATAAATGAATCGAATTTCAAAGTCCATTAGAATTTAAATCCACTACATGGCCACCTCGAGTCAACCCGGCTCCACATCCGCTATCTACTCGTTACCTGAAAAATGTAAGGAGAAGGTGAGTCACCAAGACTCAGTATGTATCCCTTCCCCCGGTTTAAACATGTTCATACACAACATTTAACAAATTAATTAAGCAAGTCATCATGTGTCCCAACCTAGCCAGCCATACGCCACTGTCTACCCCGTTGTGGTACCAAACCACTGGTGGTGCCAAACCACTGGTGACATATAGTCACGATGTGCTACCAAAGCACTGGTGTCCGTAGACACAAATCGGGTGATGGGGCCAACCCATCGTGTGATACCAAATCACCGCGATTTATCCCATATCTCAAGTGGGGCCAACCCACGGTGGTATTAACCACAAGGACAAGTCGCTATGAGGTACCAAACCTCTGGAGGTGCCAAACCTCTGGTGACCGTAGTCACAGTGTGTTACCAAAACACTGGTGCCCGTCGGCACGAATACACTGCCCCCTCCACTCAATCAACCCACGTGGTCAATAGTCATATATAGATTCATCATATGTATTATCACAACATGCTTCCCAAAAGCATAAAATAGCAAATCATATGCATGTAGTACTTACCGGTTACCCCGTATATCGTTATGGTATTCAAGCCATTGCTACATACATCAAGTTAGCAATCACATTACTTAGCATAATTTAATAAGTTAAATGGTGTGTATGTACACACCTGATAACGATGGTAGTCCTAAATCCTGAAAGAAAGCGTTGATCACCACAGATCCACTTGTCCTATATTCGGCCAAATCCAAGGATTAGTCTTATGGCCTATTCGGCCTAATCAAGATATCGAGAGGTTCCTTATGAACCCTAAATCTTACCCAATGTCTTAAGGTACCGACACCACACTCCAAGTGGTTTTGCTTCCCTGAAATCGGCAGCTATTAGTAGCCTTAAAATAGCCTTCGGCTTTTCTTACTCATTCAAAGAATAATCTTTTGTAAATAGGCACTTACCACCACTTACCCAAATCCGTTCGTCAGGGGATGCAAGATCTGATTTAACTGCTTCGCGACCCCGAAGTGCCTATCATCGATTTCACACTGGTTAGAATCCTTGCTATTGATTTGCCGAAATTGGCACTTACCCCTTGTGAAAGAAAATCGTCAGAGTTCAGGAAATTGAGTATAGACATTCGGCCAAGATTACTTACCACTCTATGATCCGTTTAGAGGAGATTATCCCTGCTTGCTATTCGGCCAAGACTTGGAATATGTAGAGGGGAATTTCGGCTTTGGTCTAGCAACAAGTTCGGCTAGTATGGCAAAGAGAAGAAAAGATGGTGAGAGTGGGAGAGGGGTTCGGCTAGAGAGTTTGAGAGGATGGAAAGAAAATAAAAGAAGAATGGAGAAGGAGGGCTAGGGATTTCGGCAAGTAGTAAAATGAAGAAAAGGAAGAAAGGTGCTAGGTTGCTCCTTTTATAGACATTCGGCACCCCTCCTAGCAGCCTTGCCGTGCACACTACTCCACCAAGGAGTTCAAAATCCATTTAATCTCCTTAAATTATTCTTGGCCACTTATTTAATTAATTCAAATAATTTGAATTAATCCTAAATAATAAATCAATAATCCCTTAATAATCCAATTAATAATATCCCTTATTATCACTATAATTAAAAATCTCATAATATCTATTTAATAATCTATTTAAATCTTAACAATATCCTCATAATTAAAAAGAGTTTAAATTGAGGAAAAACTCCCCCACTTTGTGCCGTCCCATTAATGAGCAAAAGAGAAACTTGCGACTCGAACACAAGCTCTCCCCTTGTGCATTGTGGCGTCAACTCCAAGCACTTAAGTGGCCTCCCTTTTGCCACTTTTCCAAGGCTTATTTAGTGTCAAATTATCCCCACTTATTCTTTTAACACCCTTCTGCTAAGGCTCCCTACCTTTTAAGTTAAAAACTGAATTTTTCCATCAAACCGAGCACACTCAAAGCCTTAAATTAAGCTTATTTATTTCATAAATAATATCATAGCAGTTCTTACATAAGAATAATAATTCGATTCCAAATAGCCCCATTTTTGGGACGTTACAGAATTTGATGAAATGTGTGGATTTATATGTTATATAGGAGCATTCGGCTAAGCTTGAGTATGTGATGATTTTGTGAATTTGATGTTTTGAGAAAATTGGACTAAATTGTCCAAATCTGAAAATGTAAGGGCTTAATTGTAAATGGCCCAAAATATGTGTAATTGAATTGAAATGAATATGTTAGTAAATTAAAGGGTTAATTTTGAATATGTATAGATCAAGAGCCAAAGAAATCAGACTTAGATCGTGGAAAGGCGAAAGTAATTGAGTAGCCGTATCCATTTCCGTAAACCGAACTTGAGGTAAGTCATTATGCAAATAAACGTATTTGTATCGAATTAGGTATGTTCATATGATTATTGTTAACTATGAATGCTTATGAGATGATCTGTACATGAATTTCGAGATAAGGTTGACTTAGTGACGATGTCCGAGAAGTCTCGTATGAACCTAGGAATAGATAGGATTAGCTATATCAAGATATACGTATCTGTTCTGTTTTATCATGTAAGACCACGTCTGGGACGTTGGTGCTGATTTGAGATTTCGTGTATGACCACGTCTGAGACGTTGGCTTTGATATGAGATTTACGTGTAAGACCATGTCTGGGACATTGGCATAGTATTGATTCGTGTAAGACCCTGTCTGTGAGAGTGGCATCGATATCTGAGTACATGTAAGATCTCGTCTGGGACGTTGGCATTGTACAACTATTCCGAGCTTTCTGAGTGTCCTATTAGGTTCCTAACGGTTCAACGGGCAAGTCTGTGACATGAAATGTTATGTAAATTGTAAATCCGTTCCAGGTAGGTTTATTAAGTACACAAGGTGTGCATGAAAGGTAAGTATCTATATGAACTTACTAGAATGAATATGTGCTATGAAATGATGAGATAATATGTGAAATTATGCTATATGAGCTATGTGCATATGTGGTAATGAGTTGAATAATGTGATAAGTTTTGGCTATACAATTGAACCAAACTCTATGTGAGATGTATATGCTATGTGCATTTTTAAGTTAAGTTAATTTGTATATGATTTACTAAGCTTTTGAAACCTTACTTTGTGTGTGTATTTATTCTATTTTATAGATCATCAAAGCTACTGAAGGCTCGGGGACCATCGAGGACCGTCATCACACTACTCAACTCGTTTTGGTACATTTTGAAAGTGTATACAACTAGATATGGCATGTAATAGCTAGTTATATGAATAAGTATGTGATGTGAACTTAGCCATGTGATTTGGCTAGTTATGTGTTAGTCATATGCTTTTGTGATTATGATGTATATGTGGTGTATGTTTTGGTATGGTTGGATAGTATATGAAATGGTTGATATTTATGGTTGATATTTGATAAGTATATGGATGAATTATGCTTGAATATGCATAAGTTTTAGACTTGTAAATTGGTATGTTTGGAATTGGTTTTGATTGTAAAGATTGGATGTTAGTTTGGTATATTCTGGGTTGCCAAATATGTATGGACTATATTGGTTTTTGCTTGTAGGCATGACCCTAATGTGGGTGGCATATTGGCCTTGCAAATGGCCTATTTTGCCACACTGTTTGTACACACAGCGTGCCTAGTGACCGTGGGATTAAGTCAGTAGCTAATTAAAAGTACACGGCCATGGCACACGGGTGTGCCTAGTAGTCGTGTGGTTTAGTCAGGATTTGACCACGGGCATGGTACACGAGCGTGTTTGATGGCCATGGAGTTAAGTCCGTTTCGACCATGGGGAAGACACATGGGCGTGTCTAGCAACCGTGGGAGGCACATGGCTTGACCCTACGGGTGTGTAACCCCTAAAACTTAGAAAGTTTAAAATTTTCTGAGAATTTCTGTATGTGTTTCGATTTAGTTCCGACTCTGCTTAAAGCATGTTTTAGGTCTCGATGACCTACAAAAAGGACACTATGATTGTAATTAATGATTTATTTTATGAATTGTTTGAAGAAGTTTCGTTCTGTCGGGTAATGCCCTTAACCCTAATCTGGCGACAGATACGGGATAGGGGTGTTACATGCCCACACGGCCGAAGACACGCCCATGTGCTTAACCCATGGTCGACACTGACTTATTTCACATGGCCAGTTACACGCCTGTGTGTCCAGCCCATGTGCGAGTCTGACTTGTTTCAATTTGCAAACTTAAGAGACACGGTCGAGCCACATGCCCTTGTGCTCAACCATGTGGGAAAATATAGGCCATTTGCAAGGCCAATTTGCCACCCACAATTTGGGTCACACCTACAAGCATCAAACCATATAATTCCATACCCCGAATGGCATCCAAAACATACCAAAATATGCACCTTTTAACCTTCAACTATATCATTTATTTCCACACTCAATTCCAACTCAAACATACCAATCCCAAAATATCAAATTCACATCAAAATTATGTAATCCATACATCACTCAATCCTTACCAATTCTTAGCACGAAACTTACTATCACCATATCATCAAAACATACCATAAAGATCATTCACACAAGTCATATAAACACAATATAACCATCATTCTCACATATCCAAGATATAAACTAAGATCATTCATCTATCAAGCCATATCACATGGCAAGATCTATACATCTCAAAACATAACATAATCACTAGCCTATACATGTCATATACCAAATATAAAACTTCCAAAAGTACCAAAATAGATGGCCAATAGTGTTATTGAGTCGTTGATGACCTCGGATCCGAGCTAGCTTTAATGACACTGTAAAACAAAGAAACACTTCACACAGTAAGCTTAAAAGCTTAGTAAGTTCGTCATATAATACATTTAACTCAACAAATCAAATTCAATATACAAAATAAACTATCACATGTTTCAATTCACAATGTTATACAATCTAATTCATAGTCATTACTCACATAATCATCCATTTATCCATATACGATATCATCAACCACATTGGTTCCGTACATACTTGTGCTAACAGTTAATTAACGATCACTTTTGCTACATAATGCTCAATACCACAATTCATTCAACCTTCATTAATCATTCGATTTACTCGTAAACTTAGTGCCAATTTCTTAGACGAAGATATAATATCATCACACACTTAGGTCCTTTACATTAAACCAAATTTGACTCGGTATCGCACACACAGTGCCAATCATTATAGTCGATACTTTCGTTTTTAGGCACACATAGTGTCGTTAACCCCTGTTTCAATTCTAATTACGCACACTTAGTGCCACATCTCTCAAATCCACATATAGCATTACTAATTCATTAACCACATATTCATTCATTTCATAACACATGAATATGAATTAAACGATTCGTATTGTATACGAACTTACCTCAGGAATAGAAATAACGAAACAAGTCGATCAATCGAGCATTTTGTCTTTGCCTCGATCTCGATCCGAATCTCTCTTTTCTTGATATATATAATATTAAATTCAACTCATTCAATCACCAATTCATTCAATTTAATCCAACACACATATTTAGGGTATTTTACAAAATAGCCCTCACATTTTCACATTTCGACATTTAAGTCCCTATTTCATAAAATAATCAAATACACATAATTTCACTATACTCTTACTTAGCCGAATTTTCCCCTAGCTCATAGAAGCCCACATATTTCATTTATTTCAATTTTAGTCCTTCAATTTCTCATTTTCACAATCTAGCCCATAATACTCAAATTCACCAAAAATTCTAAGACAAAATATGTTAACCCAACATTAAACTTTCATATTTCACCAACTATCAACACATAGCTCACATATTCATCAATGGAACATCTCAAAATCATCATCAAATTCTAAAATTAAGACATGGGCTTGATAGAACACAAAGCAACGATCACAAAAATGTAGAAATTATCAAAAATCGAACAAAACTCGTACCTTAATCAAGCTATGCAAGTGTCGAATATTTCAAAGCCCTAACTCTTTCTTTTCTTCTTCAATTTTCGGCATTAACAAGGATGAATGCTTTCATTTATGTTTTACTTAATTAAAATATAACTTAAGCCATCATTTACCAATTTGTCTTTAATGAATTAACCATTAAAACATATAATGGTTGTCCATAATAGTCCACTATCAATTATAATGGTATAATTACCATTTAAGGCCTTTACATTCAAAAAACAAATCATTTAAGCACATTAACAATTAGCACACAACTTTTGCATTTTATATGATTAAGTCATTTTTCACAAATTAACACACAAATAATAAAATTTTCACACATACTTTGTCACATGCTGTAAACATGAAAAATAATATTAAAATATTTTTCTGACCTCGGATTTGTGGTCTCAAAATCACTATTTTGACTAGGGTCTAAACTGGGTTGTTATAAAGAGATTGAGTTAAGAATTGAATCAGTGTCGATAGTATGTGAGTATCCAGATGTATTTCCAGAAGAATTGCCCAGGTTGCCTTCGGTTAGAGAGATTGAATTTGGTATTGAGTTAGCCCTTGATACTGCACCTATTTCGATTGCTCCGTACAGGATGGCTCCGACCGAGTTAAAAGAATTGAAGGCTTAGTTGCAAGAGTTGCCAGATAAAGGTTTCCTAAGACCGAATTATTCTCCGTGGGTGCTCATGTATTATTTGTGAAAAAGAAGGATGGTTCTATGAGGTTATGTATAGATTATCGGCAACTTAATAAGGTAACCGTAAAGAACAAGTATGCCTTACTAAGGATCGATGATTTATTTGACCAATTGAAGGGAGCCACTATGTTTTCCAAGATAGACTTGAGGTCTGTTTATTACCAGTTGAGGGTCAAAGACTCAGATGCGCCGGAAACTGCATTTTGGACAAGGTATGGTCATTATGAATTTCTAGTTATGCCTTTTGGTTTAACCAACGCCCCTGCTGTGTTTATGGATTTGATGAACCGCGTCTTTCGACCATATTTGGATAAATTTGGTGTAGTCTTTATTGATGATATATTGATTTACTCTCGTGATGAGAACGAGCATGCTGAGCAGTTGAGGACAATTTTACAAATTTTACGGGATAAACAGTTATATGCCAAGTTTAGTAAAAGTGAATTTTGGCTTAAAGAAGTTAGGTTTTTGGGCCACATTGTTTCGGGCGATGGCATTAGAGTTGACCCGGGAAAGATTTTGGCCATTGTTGACTGGAACCTGCTGAAGAACGTATAAGAGGTTAGAAGTTTTCAAGGCTTAGCCGGTTATTACAGAAGGTTTGTCAAAGGATTTTCCATGATAACTACTCTGATGACGAGGTTGTTACAAAAAGATGTTAAGTTCGAATGGACGGAAAAGTGCTTATAGAGTTTTAAGAAACTAAAGGCATTGTTAACTGAGGTTCCAGTTTGAGTGCAACCTGAACTGGGAAAAGAATTTGTGGGTTATGGTGATGCATCCTTGAATGGATTGGGTTGTGTACTTATGCAAGAGGGCAAGGTGATAGCTTATGCCTCTAGACAGTTAAAGTTGCATGAGAAGAATTATCCGACTCATGATTTAGAATTAGCCGCCATTGTATTTGCATTGAAAATTTGGAGACACCATTTGTATGGCGAGAAATGTCGGGTATTCACTAATCATAAAAGTCTAAAGTACTTGATGGCTCAAAAGGAATTGAATCAAAGGCAACGAAGATGGTTAGAGTTGATAAAGGATTACGAGCTAGTGATTGACTACCACCTGGGAAAGGCGAACGTGGTCGCTGATGCCTTGAGTAGGAAATCTTTGTTTGTATTGAGAGCCATGAATACACGATTGGCTTTACCGGATGATGGTTCTATTCGAGCTGAATTGAGAGCTAGACCGATGTTTCTCCAAGAGATTTGTGAAGCTCAGAAAGGAGACAGTAATTTGCAAGCCCAAAGAGTTCAATGTGAATCAGGTATGAAGTCAGAATTTCAAGTTAGTTCTGATGGATGCTTAATGTTCTGAAATAGGGTCTGTGTATTGAGAGATGACAAGCACATAGTGGATGTTTATCTGCTCATCTAGGCAGTACGAAGCTGTATAATGACTTGAAGAAATGGTATTGGTGGCCTAGTATGAAGAAAGATATTTCTGAGTTCGTATCGAGATGCTTGATTTTTCAGCAAGTGAAAGCTAAACACAAAGTACCTTCCAGTTTACTTCAACCTATTATGGTTTCTGAGTGGAAATGGGACCGTAGTGCTATGGATTTTGTGATGGGTTTGCCTTTGACACCAAAAAAGAAGGATGCCGTGTGGGTTGTGGTTGATAGGCTTACGATATCGGCTCATTTTAACCGGTACGCATTGACTATTTGCTTGACAAGTTGGAAAATTTGTATGTTTCAAAAATTGTGAGAATTCACGGAGTACCGTTGTCGATTATTTCGGATAGAGATCCAAGATTTACATAACGGTTTTGGAAAATGTTACAAGAAGCCCTCGGCACAAAGTTGAATTTTAGTAGAGCTTTCCATCCGTAAACCGACGGACAATCGGAGAGGGTAATACAGATACTTAAAGATATGCTCCGATGCTGTGTTTTGGAATTTCAAGGTAATTGGGAAAAATATTTACCGTTAATGGAATTTGTAACACCCCTTACCCATGTTCAATGCTGGAACAGGGTACGAGGCATTACCGGACAATAACACTTGCAACTGAACAAATTCAAGGCATAAATTTTCGTTTAAAATTTAAAAAAAATTATCTTTTATCATCAAGTCCCTAAAATGGGCCTACGAGGCCCAAAACATGCTTTGGGAGCAATTTGAGACTAAAACGAGAACTTTTAAAACTGTTGGAAAGTTTAGAAAATTTTCTTATTTTGGAGAGTCACACGCTCGTGTGGCCCAGGACATGCCCGTGTCCTCCACCCATGTAACTCTCTATTTATGATGTCATTATTTGTTTTGGATCACATGACCAAGTCACACAGTTGTGTGCTAAATTGTGTCCTCCACACGGCTGAGACATATGGCCGTGTCTCTGCCTTTGTGGTCAAGAAGATGACTATTTTCCAAGCCAATTTCTACCCTATCCTGTCCATACTTAAGTATAACTTGAATGACACATTTCATGATATATTAAAGCTACCAAAACATCCACCACACACACATAACAAGTCATAGCATACAATTTACTCAACCATGGAATGCATCATCATAAGTTTACAGCATAACCAATTTATTGGCCACATAAAATGGCTTTATACAGCAATGAACTCCGAATATCAAGGGTCATTATTCTAGGACATCTCATAGTAACATATACACATGACTAAGTTTCCTATACATGCCATAACCTTAAGTATAAAATCATCGATACCTAAATTGCAAGCTCAATAGTGTGATAGATTCTCCGGCGACTTCCAACCCGAGCTAACCTGAGTACATTATAAACACGGAAAACAATAGAGTAATCTATTAAGATTAGTAAGTATGTATGTAAATAATAAACAATTGATTACCATGCTTTTAATAATCCTCATTATAAGCTCTCAAGATATTACCATCATTATTGCATAAAATTTCAAAATTCATTTATGTTCATCTCGAGCTGTTTACTCGAGTTATGGTAACTAAATTATTTTTATCTTGAGCTACAGAACTCCAAATTAATATCCACTAAAATTTCCTGAAACTAGACTTACATATTTTCTTACCATAAAATTTCCATAATTTTTGGTTCAGCCAATAAGTATAGTTTATTCTTTAAAGTCTCCCTTGTTTCGCTGTCCAACAGTTTCGACCCCTCTTCACTAAAAATTAATTATCTCATTGTACAGAACTCGAATGATGTTTCTGTTTATTTATATTGAAAACAAAATCATTAATAATTTCAACATAAAAATTTTATCCCATGATTATTTTTGTACAAGTTTTAATGAATTTCCCAAGTCAGAACAGGGGATTCTGAAATCATTCTGACCTTATCTCACTAAAATCCAATTATCTCACCATATTAAATTCTTTTGCTTATTTTGTTCCTTTTATGTAGAAATAGACTAAATAATATTTAATTTCATATCTCATTCAACCTCTAATTCAATTTCCACCATCTTTGGTGATTTTTCAAAGTGATATAACTGCTGTTGTGCAAACTGTTTTATTGCTAATTTTACTCTTTCATGTTTCTTTTATATTAATTTTTCATTTGCACACATATTCATACATCATAAGCATGGACTTATAATCACAAGGTCATTCTCATGAGTATAACTTACTCATTTGCATTCTTACCAAAATTCGATCACATACTGAGCACATTACTCATGAGTGTATACATACATATACCTGCACTTAATCGTCACATAATCACATTCATTTACACTTTTCCATCTTTAACATAAACTTTAATTCTTTACCCTATTAAACCACTTGGAATATCGAAGGATACTCGGAAGTTTTAATACACGTAGTAAGATGCCAATGCCATATCCGAGATATGGTCTTATATGGGATCACATGTCGATGCCGATGCCATATCCCAGATATGGTCTTATATGGGATCTCATATCGATATTGACGCCATATCCCAGATATGGTCTTACACGAGATCGTATGTCGATGCCATATCCCAGACATGGTCTTACACGATTTCATACCGAAGCCAGGTCCCAGACGTGGTCTTACATGGAATCACTATTCGAGGCTGATGCCATGTCCTAGACAAGGTCTTACACTGGCACACATATTGCCATGGTCCAATGGTCTTTATCGTCAATTCCTCACATGTTGAAATTCGATCATACTCTGCCTTGCATTTCTCTTAATTTAACCTTTTAATACAATCTCGTAAATTTTATATTATTCATGATCCAATAATAACATATGAAATAACATATGATATCGGTTAAGCATTTAAACATATCAAGTTTAATGCTTATTAATATACGAACTTACCTCGATATGAAACAACGAAATAAGTCAATTACTCAATTATCTTGCTTTCCCCCCGATATAATTCCAAATCTCATCTTTCTTGATCTATAACAACACATTTAATTTATTTATTCATCATGCTATTCAAATTAGCCCAATTTCACATTTTTGGTAAAATTACATTTTACCCCTAAACTTTATCATATTTATACTTTTTTCCCTAGGCTCATTAAAAGAAATGTGTTCAATTTATTACTACCTATGCATACCCGAACCATTTTCATGCTTATAGCAGCCCACATTTTCCATTGTTTGACACCTTTACTACCTATTTTACCACTTTTACAAAATGGTCCATTTTCGTTGTTTTCATGAAAATCACTTAACAAAAGTTGTTTATTTAACAACCAAGATTCATTTTATTCCATAAAAATACAGTAAACAACATGAATATTCTCATGGAAAAATCCTAGACTTTCAATCATTTTGCAAAATAGTCCCGTCATTAGCTAGATTAAGCTACAAGGGTTCCAAAAATAGAAAAATCATCAAAAATGACCATTAAAATCACTTACTTGGAAGAGTTAGAAGTTGCTGAAATTTTCAAGCTTCCATAGCCATTTCCTTGGGTAAAAATTGGTGGAGAAGAAGAGAGAGTGAAAAAGATGACAACTTTTTCTTATTTTATTTTATTACATTAATTTAAGTCACCTAATTTCCACCAACTTTGACCAATTTGTATTTTCTTGTCCCCTATGGCTGACCAACTCTTTCCTAATGGCCTAATTGCACATTAGGGACCTCCAATTTAAGATTCTATAGCTATTTGACACCTTTAGCTTATATAACAAAACTTTCGCACTTAATGCGATTTAGTCCTTTTTCAAAATTAAGCATGAAATCACTAAAATTAATTCACCAAAATTTTCATGCACTTATATAATCATGCTATAACCCATAAAATAATATTAAATAATTTCTCTGACCTTAGATTAGTGGTTCTGAAACCACTGTTTCGACTAGCCCCAAAATCGGGTTGTTATAGAATTTGCCTACAATAACAGTCTTCAATCGAGTTTGAAAATGGCACCTTATGAGGCATTATATGGGCGTAAGTGCCGAACGCCCTTTTATTGGATTGAGCTTAGAGAAAATCAGATTCATGGAGTCGATTTGGTCAGAGAAACCAAAGAGAAAGTAAAAGTGATTTGTGATTGTTTAAAAGCTACTTCAGATAGACATAAATCCTATGCGGATTTGAAACGGAAAGAGATTGAGTTTCAAGTTGGTGATAAGGTATTTTTGAAAGTGTCACCATGGAAGAAGGTTCTCAGATTTGGCCAGAAAGGCAAATTGAGTCTGAGCTTTATCGGACCATATGAGATTACTGAGAGGATAGGGTCGGTAGCCTATCAGTTGGCTTTGCCATCTAAGTTGGAAAAGATCCATGATGTGTTTCACATGTCTATGTTGCGCCGTTATCGATCAAACCCTTCACATGTGACTGTACCGGCAGATGTTGAAATTCAACCCGACATGACTTATGGCGAAGAGCCGATTAAGATTTTGGCACGGGAAGTCAAACAGTTAAGAAATAAAAGTATAGCTCTTGTGAAAGTATTGTGGCAAAGACATGGGATCCTGAGGAGGCTATGAGAAACCAACATCCAAACTTTTTTACTGGTAAGATTTTTGGGGACAAAAATCCCTAAGGAGGAGAATTGTAATAGCTCGATTTAGGGTCTAGTCAGAATAGTGGTTGCAAGACCACAAATCCAAAATAGAAATATATGTTTTATGGTTTTTATGAGGTCTATGACATGTTTGCATGGTTGTGTGAGAATTTCATGAAGAAATTTTATGATTTAGTGATCAATTTATCTTTTAGGACTAAATTGCAAAAATTGATAAATATGAGATTGTACAAGTTTTAAGTATGAGATAGCATTAGAAAATTTATTAGAGGTCCTTATTTAGTAATTAGACCATTATATCTCATGATGGAAAAAAATGGACATGGAAGGGAAAAATCTCAAGAAAGGGCCTTAAGGGCATTTTGGTCATTTAGTTAATAAATTAATAAAAAGGGGAAAAGAAGTCAAAAATCGTGTCCATCTTCCTCTCCCATTGCTGAAATTTCAAGAAGCCATAGCTAGGGTTTTGTTTCTCTTTCAAGCTTGATTGTAAGTACCTCCTAGCCCTGTTTTTGATGTTCTTCATATTTTTGAAATCCTCGTAGCTCGATTTAGCTATTTCTACCACTATTTTGAGCTAGGGATTGTGTTTAAAATTTTACCCATGGATGAAATGCATGTATTTTGATGTCTAGTGGTAGAATATAAAAGTTTGAAGTGTGATAAACAACTTTTGCTAGATGATTTTTGGTGAAATTGATAAAAAGGACCTATTTGCAAAAGATGAAATAATATGTGTATAGAATGTAAAATAGTTAAAATTTTGGGCTGTTATAAGAGAGTTATGAATCAGCTAGGCTTGAGTGTGAGAAAAATGAACACATTTCATCATACGAGCTTAGGGACCATTTTGTAAATATGTGAAAGTTTAGGGGAAAAATTATAAATTTTGCCAAAGTATGATTCATGGTCTGTTTTAGTCAATGTGATAATTAAATAAGCGAACTTTGTCATTATAGATCAAGAAACACGAAGTCCGGACCTAAACCGAGGAAAGAACAAAAAGGTGGACTAAATTGAACAACTATCTATAATTTGGTACCGAGGTAAGTTTGTGTGTAATAAATCAACATTATGTTAGTATGTATTTAAATGCTTGATATTACATGAAATGTATACTCTTTTTATGAAATTGGTTAATGAGCTCTCGATGAAACATGTGATGAAGTTTTACTATATCGAAGTCCTGGTTGAACCTTAGGAATAGAAAAGATACCCTTATCACGACATTAGATTAATAAGGTCCCGTGTAAGACCATATCTGGGATATGGCATCGACATCGAAAAGTAATCCCGTATAAGACCATATCTGGGATATGACATCGGTATCGAAAAGTGATTCCGTGTAAGACTACGTCTAGGACCTGGCTTCGGTAGGAAATCGTGTAAGACCACGTCTGGGACATGGCATCGACATACGATTTTGTGTAAGACCATATCTGGGATATGGCGTCGACATCGATATGAGATCCCGTATAAGACCATATCTGGGATAAGGCATTGGCATCGACATGTGATCCCATGTAAGACCATATCTGGGATATGGCTTTCGCATCTTACTACATGTATGACAATTTCTGGGAATCCTTTGATATTCCAACTGCTTCAACGGGGTAAGGTATTTAAGTTTATGTTAAAGATGGAAAAAGGGCTAAAGTTATATGATGGAGTGATACAGGTACATATGCGAAACTCACGATAAATGAGTCCGGCATGAGTAAGCCGTGCCAATGTTGCTTGAGAATTTCGTGTTAATTCTGTAACAGCCCGACTTAGGGCCTAGTTGAAATAGGGGTTGCGAGACCACAAAATTGAAGTAGAAATTTATATTTTATGGTTTTTATGAGGTTTATGACATATTTGCATGATTGTGTGAAAATTTCATAAAGAAATTTTATGATTTAGTGATCAATTTATCTTTTAGGACTAAATTGCAAAAATTGATAAATATGAGATTCTAAAAGTTTTAAGTATGAGATAGCATTAGAAAATTTATTAGAGGTCCTTATTTAGTAATTAAACCATTATATCTCATGATGGACAAAAATAGACATGGAAGGGAAAAATCTCAAGGAAGGGCCTTAAGGGCATTTTGGTCATATGGTTAATAAATTAATAAAAAGGGGAAAAGAAGTCAAAAATGGTGTCCATCTTCTTCTCTAAGTGCCGAAAATTTGAGGAGAAGCCATAGCTAGGGTTTTGTTCATTTTCAATCTTCAAGTAAGTGCATCTTAGCCCCGTTTTTGATGTTCTTCATATTTTTGAGATCCTCGTAGCTCGATTTAGCTATTTCTAGCCATATTTTAAGCTAGAGATCATGTTCAAAAATTTACCCATGTATGGCATGCATGTATTTTGATGTTTAATGGGGGAATATGAAAGTTTGATGTGTGATGAACATATTTTTCTAAGTGATTTTCATGGAAAACTCCTAAAAAGGACCTATTTGTAAAGGTGATAAAATGTGTGGTAAAAATTAGTTTTGAAGGAAAGTGTGAGCTATTATAAGCTTTAGATAGGTTCGGCTAGGCTTGGGTAACCAAGGAAATGAGTGCATTTCATTATACGAGACTAGGGACCATTTTGTAAATATGTGAAAGTTTAGGGGTAAAATTATAATTTTTACCAAAGTGTGATTCATGGACTGTTTTAGTCAATGTGATAGTTAAATAAGTGAAATTGTCATTATAGATCAAGAAACACGAAGTCTAGACATTAATTGCGAAAATTAAGTTCGTCACACGGGCTAGCACACGGGCGTGTGATCTGGCCGTGTGGCCCTGTTTTGAGTTAAAATTTTCTAAGTGTTCGTAATCTTTTGGTTCAGTCCCGGTTCACTATGTTTGTATGTTTCGGGTCTCATAGGCCCTTAATAATAACTACATGAGTATAAATGAAAAGTTTTAAGGTTCAAAAGAAAATTTATGGTCAATTTTGTATAATTTAAGTAAGTTAAGTCCAGTAATACCTTGTAGTAGGTTCCAGTGTCGAATACGGGTAAGGGGTGTTACATTTAGTGGTATCAGAGCTATGGTTTAGTCGATTCTCGGACTAACATAGTGTATGCACGAGTCAAGCTATACATGCCATACGTATGTGTATATACATAATAATAGTGTGACAACTCCTGACGATTTAAAATGTGTTTTTGTATAGCAAATAGATCCCAACCGAGCAGGGGCGGATGATGTAGAAAGTAACGCACTGGCCCCCGCTCATGGGACGGTGCCAACTAGAAATGAAAATAGACCAGTGATTGTGAGTCATAGAGGAGGATAAGAGGCTAGGGAAGCCTTTCTCCATATGATGAATGCTTGATATACGGAGTTCGTTCGAACGAACCCGAACGCTCAACCTCCTCCACCCTACCTATTCCTCAACCTACCCTTGTAGCTCCCCATGCTGTAGAAATGGTAAGAAGGGAAAAGCCCCTAGTTGATAGAATCCGGAAACAAGGAGCTGAGGAATTTCGAGCTAATAAAGATGATGATCTGGAAAGAGTAGAATTCTGGCTTGAAAATACCATCAGGGTAGTTGATGAATTGTCTTGTACACCCGAAGAGTGTATGAAATGTGTTGTGTCTCTCTTGAGAGATTCGACTTACCAGTGGTGGAACACCCTTGTGTTGGTTGTACTAAGGGAGAAAGTTAATTGAGAATTTTTCCCAAAAAAGTTCCGAAAGAAGTATACTAGCCAAAGGTTTATCGATCAACAAAGAAAGGAATTCCTTGAGCTAAAACAAGGCCGAATGTCAGTAACCGAATATAAACGTGAGTTTGTAAGGCTCAGCAAATAGGATCGGGAGTGCGTATCCACTGAAGCCATCATGTGTAAAAGGTTTGAGGACGTGTTAAATGAGGACATCAGATTGTTTGTTGGTATTCTAGAACTAAAGGAATTTTTTGTGCTAGTAGAGAGAGCTTTCAAGGCCGAGGAATTGGCCAAAGAGAAAAGAAAGGCAGAAATTGAGTCCCAGGACTTGAAGAAGAGACAATTGGGTAAGTCATTCCAATCCTCATCCAAGAAATCAAAAGAGTGCACTACTCGATCAACCGCTTCAGTTAGGTTCTCAAACATAAGTAAAGGTAAACAGTACTCGGCTACTAAAGCTCAGACCACTTCGATTGCTAGTGTTGGTAATGCTTGACCAAGTAGACCAGAATGTTCACGGTGTGGTAGACGTAACCCCGGTGAGCGTCGAGCAAATGAGAGAGCTTGTTTCAAGTGTGATTCCCAAGATCACTTCATTAGATACTGCCCCGAGATGGTTGAAAAAGATAGAAACCAGAGTGTAAGATCGAGTAACACTACTAGAGGGAGGCCACAGAGAAATCCGAGAAATGGAATGAGTAGTAAGAATACACCTAGAGAACAGACTGCCAGATCTGAGGGTAGAGCGCCTGCAAGAACTTATGCCATTCGCGCTCTTGAAGAGGCGTCATCTCTTGATGTTATTACAGGTACATTTTTCTCTATGATACTCACGTTGTTGCTTTAATTGATCCGGAATTTACCCACTCATATGTTTGTATAAAATTAGTATCTAATATGAACATGCCTGTAGAGTTTACAAAATTTGTGATAAAAGTGTCAAATCCCCTAGGCAAATCTTTGCTAGTTGACAAAGTGTGTAGGAATTGTCCTTTGAGGATTGGAGGTCATTGTTTTCCAGCTAACCTTATGCTTTTGCTGTTTGATGAATTTGATGTAATTCTTGGTATGGATTGGTTGACTATTCATGATGTGGTACTAAATTGTGGAAGAAATATTATTGAGTTGAAAAGTGAAAGTGGTGATATTTTTTGGATTGAATCAACTGAATCAGATAGCTTGCCTGTAGTGATTTTTTCTATGACTGCTCAGAAATGTATAAGAAAGGGTTGTAAAGCTTACCTTGCCTTTGTAATGAATGCCAAAGAGACTGAGTTAAAGATTGAATCAGTGCCGATAGTATATGAGTATCCAGAGGAATTTCCAGAAGAATTGTCCAGGTTGTCTCCTGCTAAAGAAATTGAATTTGGTATTGAGTTAGCCTCTGGTACTGTGCCTATTTCGATTGCTCCGTTCTGGATGGCTCCGACCGAGTTAAAAGAATTGAAGACTTAGTTTCAAGATTTCACAGATAAAGGTTTCGCAAGATCGAGTTATTCTCCGTGGGGTGTTCCCGTATTATTTGGGAAAAAGAAGGATGGTTCTATGAGGTTATGTATATATTATCGGCAACTTAATAAGGTAACCGTAAAGAAATAATATCCTTTGGCAAGGATCAATGATTTGTTTGATCAATTGAAGGGAGCCATTGTGTTTTCCAAGATAGACTTGAGGTCCGGTTATTACCAGTTGAGAGCCAAAGACTCAGATGTATTGAAAATCGCATTTCAGACAAGGTATGGTCACTATGAATTTCTAGTTATGCCTTTTGGTTTAACCAACGCCCCTGCTGCGTTTATGGATTTAATGAACCACATCTTTCGGCCATATTTGGATAAATTTGTTGTAGTCTTTATTAATGATATATTGATTTACTCTAGTGACGAGAACGAGCATGCTGAGCACTTGAGGACGGCCTTACAAATTTTATGGGATAAACCGTTATATGCCAAGTTTAGTAAAAGTGAATTTTGGCTTTAAGAAGTCAGATTTTTGGGACGCATTGTTTTGGGCGATGGCATTAGAGTTGATCCGGGGAAGATTTTGACCATTGTTGAATGGAAACCGCTGAAGAATGTATTAGAGGCTAGGAGTATTCTAGGCCTAGCCGATTATTACAGACATTCTGTCAAAAGATTTTCCATGATAGCTACTCCAATGACGAGACTGTTACAAAAAGATGTTAAGTTCGAATGGACAGAAAAGTGCCAACAGAGTTTTGAGAAACTAAAGGCATTGTTGACTGAGGCTCCAGTTTTAGTGCAACCTGAATCGGGAAAAGAATTTGAAGTTTATAGTGATGTAACTCATGCAAGAGGGCAAGGTGATAGCTTATGCTTCTAGACAGTTAAAGCTGCACGAGAAGAATTATCCAACCCATGATTTAGAATTAGCCGCCATTGTATTTGCATTGATGATTTGGAGACACCACTTGTATGGCGAGAAATGTCGGGTATTCACTGATCATAAAAGTCTAAAGTACTTCATGACTCAAAAGGAATCGAATCTAAGGTAGCGGAGATGGTTAGAGTTGATAAAGGATTACGAGGTAGTGATTGACTACCACCCGAGAAATGCGAATGCGGTCGCCAATACCTTGAGTAGGAAATCCTTGTTTGCATTGAGAGCCATGATTACACGGTTGGCTTTATCATATGATAGTTCTATTCTAGCTGAATTGAGAGCTAGACCGATATTTCTCCAAGAGATTTGTGAAGCTCAGAAAGGCGATAGTGAATTGCAAGCCAAAAGAGCTCAATGTGAAACGGGAACGGAGTCAGACTTTTGGATTAGTTCTGATGGATGTTTGATGTTTTGAGATAGGGTCTGCGTACCGAGAGATGATGAGCTTATTCAGAAAATTTTACAAGAAGCACATAGTGGATTGTTCATCCAGGCAGTACAAAGATGTATAATGACTTGAAGAAATGGTATTGGTGGCCGAGTTTGAAGAAGGATATTTCTAAGTTCGCATCGAGATGCTTGATTTGTCAGCAAGTGAAAGCTGAGCACCAAGTACCTTCCGGTTTACTTCAGCCTATTATGATTCCCGAGTGGAAATGGGACCGTATTGCTATGGATTTTGTGACGGGTTTGCCTTTGACACCGAAAAAGAAGGATGCTATGTGGGTTGTGGTTGATAGGCTTACGAAAGTGACTCATTTTATACCGGTATGCATTGACTATTCACTTGATAAGCTGGCGGATTTGCATGTTTCAGAAATCGTGAGACTTCAGAGGGTACCGTTGTCGATTATTTCGGATAGAGATCTAAGATTTACATCGCGGTTTTGGAAAAAGTTACAAGAAGCCTTGGGCACAAAGTTGAATTTTGGTATAGCTTTCCATCCGCAAACCGACGAACAGTCAGAGAGAATAACATAGATACTTGAAGATATGCTCTAATGTTGTGTTTTAGAATTTCAAGGTAATTGGGAAAAATATTTACCGTCAGTGGAATTTGCCTACAATAATAGTTTCAGTCGAGTTTGAAAATGATGTCTTATGAGGCATTAAATGAGCAAAAGTGCCGAACGCCCTTGTATTGGACCGAACTCAGAGAGAATCAGATTCATGGAGTCGATTTGGTCAGAGAAACTGAAGAGAAAGTAAAAGTGATTCATGATTGTTTAAAAGCTGCTCTGAATAAACAAAAATCCTACGCAGATTTGTAACGGAAAGATATTGAGTTTCAAGTTGGTGATAAGGTATTTTTGAAAGTGCCAGCATGGAAGAAGGTTCTCAGATTTGGTCAGAAAGTCTATGCTTTATCAGCCGTATGAGATTATCAAAAAGATCGCGCCAGTAGCCTATCAGTTAGCTTTGCCGTATGAGTTAGAAAAGATCCATGACATGTTCCACGTGTCTATGTTGAGCCTTTACCGATCAGACCCTTCACATGTGATTGTACCGACAGAGGTTGAAATTCAACCCGGCATGACTTATGGAGGAGAGCCGATTAAGATTTTGGCACGAGAAGTCAAATAATTAAGAAATAAAAGTATAGCTCTTGTGAAAGTATTGTGGCAAAGACACAGGGTAGAAGAGGCTACATAGGAACCCGAGGAGGCTATGAGAAACCAATATCCAAACCTTTTTATCTGTAAGATTTTTGGGGACGAAAATCCCTAAGGGGGAGAATTGTAACTGCCCGATTTAGGGCGTAGTCAAAATAGTGGTTGCGAGACCATAAATACGAAGTAGAAATATATGTTTTATGGTTTTTATGAGGTCTATGACATTTTTGCATGGTTGTGTGAAACTTTCATGAATAAATTTTATGATTTAGTGATCAATTTATGTTTTAGGACTAAATTGAAAAAATTAAAAAAATATGAGATTTTAGAAGTTTTAAATACGAGATAGCATTAGAAATTTATTAGATGTCCTTATTTAGTAATCATGATGGACAAAAATAGACATGGAAGGGAAAAATCTCAAGGAAGTGCCTTAAGGGCATTTTGGTCATATGGCTAATAAATTAATAAAAAGGGGAAAAAAGTCAAAAATGGTGTCCATCTTCTTCTCTAAGTGTCGAAAATTTGAGAAGTCATAGCTATGGTTTTGTTCATTTTCAAGCTCCAAGTAAGTGCATCCTAGCCCCGTTTTTTATGTTCTTCGTATTTTTGAGATCCTTGTAGCTCGATTTAGCTATTTCTAGCCATATTTTAAGCTAGAGATCATGTTCAAAAATTTACCCATGTATGACATGCATGCATTTCAATGTTTAATGGAGGAATATGAAAGTTTGATGTGTAACACCCCCAGACCTGGTCCAGACGTTATGGCCGAATCCGATGATGTCACAGGAAAGGGATAATTACAAAACTGTTGGAGCGCCGAAACCCCATGGCGCAGCAGAATAAAATTAGATCCGGCGATCCAAACCATGGATCCATGTGTGAGGAGCGAATCGGGGTGAAATAAAGGTTTCGAAATTTACCAAAAACTTCAATCTGAGTAGACAGCGACACCTTGGCAACAAGAGTTTTGATCTACTGTCGAATCAAGCCACAACCTTTTCGATGTCGGCCTCTACGTGATCCACCCGGTTTGACTATGAACGGAAGAAATCTCCAAAACTTTTCTGGAGGTTTATTTGCTTGACGGCTGCTAGACCTAACAAAACACTCTCTTAGGTTTTTCACATAAGCTTTGCCTCTTTTAAATACCTTTTATAATGGGTATCCTTTTAATTGGGCCTTTTATAATGGGTATCTTTTCATTGGGCCCATTATTTGGTATCCTTTTAATACCCATTTATAATTGGTATCTCTTGAATGTATCATAAGATTAAATAAATACAATAAAGTTTTTAACCGAAAATATAATTACATTAATTATATCCGAAAATTATAATTACATTAATTATAATAAGGATTTCGGTAAACTATATTTATTTAAATTTATATATGAATCAAATTCATATATTAATAGAATTATGTTGTCATTATGTGTACAACATCCTTGTACATATAATATGTTCAATATTTGATTACCCAATTAAATTAATTCTTTAATTAATTTAATTCATGTGACAACCAAAAACAATACCAATTATATTTTATTCCGTTCATTTCAACCATAGGGTGTGACCTGTAGGTTCTTGCAACGTTAGCGATAATACTAGAACGATTCTATTATCACGCACAATGAGTGGCATCTAGCAATGCATCATTGCTACCTAAGTTACAAGAAGTCATGATTCGACATAACCTTTCGTGATTAACCTTTCATACATTAATCCTTAAGTCCTTTATCTCTCGAATGGACACAAGTCATGGAATAGTCACACTTGTATAGTCCATCCCATGTTTCTTGATATCTTGAGTAGACTATGATATACAAATTAGTATGACATCTCATGTCAACTTATTTGAGCATGGCCATGCATTTCTAGTCTCACTCAATCAAGTGGCCTAAGATATTACTCCCATTATGTAGGAGGGACTTATCCTATATTGATCAACCATATCCTCTACATAGATTGTGGTATATCCAACATCGACCTTTATAGAACAACCAATTACAATTATGTACGTTTGATCAGTATCAAAATATACAACTCACGATGTTGAGATAATAATTGTCTCAAGTCCGAGGATCATATACATATTAATCACTATGAGTAATGTTGTGACAATTACATAATAATCCAAAGAAACATACTCATAACGGGTCAATCCAATATGTTGTTCTCTAACATACATATTCATGCATTGATTTTGACAATCCACATCAATGACAACTCTTTATCATCAATCAACTACATGTTAGTCTTAATGCATTATTGTTGTCCTAGTCAACAATAATACTCGACTAAGGATCTTTTAAGAATAATCATATTATTCTCGTGACATTATTATAAAACAGCAGTTTATTTGTATACACAGATAGAAAAAAAAAATAATAATGACAATGCTTTATATTAATAAATATGGTAAATAAAGTATGTTATTACAACCATCTCATGATTGATCTTTGTGCATACTCTTACAATCTCCCACTAGCACTAAGACCAATCACTCATATATCTAATACCAAGCGACTTAGTGTGACGATCATGCTTCCTGGCGTGTCGAGGCTTGGTCGTGGATCAGCGATGTTATCATCCAAAGGTACTCAGATATCTCTACATCTCCTCGATCGATAATCTCTCGAATAAGATGGTAGCGCCTAAGTATATGTTTGGATCATTGGTGAGATCTGGGGTTCTTTAGCTTGTGCAATGGCTCCATTGTTATCACATCGGAGTTCTATAGCATCCGATATGCTAGGCACAACCCCTAGTCCAATGTGAACTTCTTGATCCAAATCGCTTCTTTTGCCGCCTCACCGGCCGCAATATACTCGACCTCTGTTGTAGAATCGGCTCATCGTACTTTGCTTTGAACTCTTCCAAACTTACAGCACCACCATTAAGGCAAAACACAAAACCTGATTGCGATCGAGAATCATCCTTGTCAGTTTGGAAGCTGGCATCAGTGTAACCTTTTACACTTAACTCTTCCTCACCTCCATATAATAGGAACGTATCCTTAGTTCTTCTTAAGTACTTAAGGATACTCTTGATCGTGGTCCAGTGACCTTCACCGGATCTACTTGATACCGCCGTCATACTTAAGGCATACGAGACATCCGGGCGGGTACATAACATAGCATACATGATAGATCCAATAGCGGAAGCATATGGAATTTTACTCATACGTTCTCTCTCTTGTGGAGTTGAAGGACACATTTCCTTCGAGAGTGAAATACCATGTCTCATAGGTAGGAATCCTCTTTTAGATTCTTCCATCTTCGAACCTTTTCATTACTTTATCTATGTATGTGCTTTGGCTTAGATTAGTAGTAGTCGTCTTGATCTATCTCTATAGATCTTGACTCCTAAGATATAAGTGGCTTCGCCCAAGTCCTTCATAGAAAAACAACTTCTTAACCAAGTCTTAATAGACTGCAAGGTAGGTATGTCATTTCCCATGATAAGTATGTCATCCACATATAGTACCAAGAATGTGATAGTGCTCCCACTAACTTTCTTGTAAACACATGGCTCATCTTCATTTTTGATAAAACCAAACTCTTTGATTGCATCGTTAAAACGAATATTCCAACTTCGAGAAGCTTGCTTTAATCCATAAATGGATCTTTGCAGCTTACATATCTTTCTAGCATCCTTTGGATTTACAAAACCTTCAGGTTGTGTCATATACACATCCTCTTCAAGTTTCCTGTTAAGGAAAGCTGTTTTGACGTCCATCTGCTGCGATTTCATAATCATGAAATGCAGCTATGGCGAGCAAGATCTGATGGATTTAAACATAGCTACAGGAGAAAAGGTTTCATCATAGTCAACACCATGAATTTGGCGAAAACCTTTAGCGACTAATCGCCCTTTGTATGTTTGTACATTACCATCCATGTCTATTTTCTTTTTGAAAACCCATTTACACCCTATAGGTTTAACCCCTTCTGGTGGGTCAATCAAAGTCCATACTTGGTTTTCATACATGGAATCCATCTCGCATCTCATGGCCTCAAGCCATTTCTCGGAAGTCTGGGCTCGCCACACCGCTTCTTGATAAGTCCTAGGCTCATCTTGATCTATAAGAAGAATGTCACCATGCGTTGTAATGAGAAATCCATATCTCTCAGTGCACGACGTTCTCTTAAAGATCTGCGCATGTGGTTGTGTTTCTATAGCGATTGTTTGTTCCTCAATTTCTTGTGGAATTTGGTTTTGTTCAATCTCTGGTTCAAGTGGTATCTTGTGATTCTTGAATTTCTTCAAGTTCAATCTTTCTCCCACTTCCTTTTCTAGAAGTAAATTCTTTCTCTAGAAGACACCAATCAGAGCAACAAAAATTTTGTTCTCGAGTGGGATTAAAAATAATATCCTTTGGTTTCTTTTGGATATCCCACAAATATACACCTTTCAGATTTGGGTTCAAGCTTAGTAGGCGTCGGCGCTTAACATAAGCTTCACAACCCCAAATTTTCATAAAAGACATACTAGGACGTTTCCCACCCACATCTCATATGGCGTCTTTTGAACCGATTTAGATGGAACACGATTTAGTGTGAAAGCAAAGCAGCCTCAAGTGCATGTCCCCAAAAGGAAGTCGGTAGATCAAAGATGACTCATCATGGATCGAACCATGTCTAACAAAGTTCGATTTCTTCTCTCGATACTCCATTCCATTGAGAGTACCGGAGGAGTAAGTTGTGAGACAATCCCACATTCTTTTAAAAGATCATCAAACTCTAGGCTCAAATACTCTCCACCTCGATCGGATCAAAGTGACTTGATAGTTTTGCCTAGTTGATTTTGTACTTCATTTTTAAATTCCTTGAACTTTTCAAGGGACTCGGACTTATGGCGCATGAGATAAACATACCCATATCTCACTGAAATCATCGATGAAAGTAATGAAGTAGTGAAATCCACCTCTGCTCGTGTATTTATTGGTCCACATATATCGAAATGTATTAGGCCCAATAAATCACTAGCTCGCTTCACCTTTTCGAGAAAAAGGAGATTTAGTCATTTTTCCCAATAAGCAAGATTCACATACTTCAAATTGTTCAAAAACAAATGAATTCAAGAGACCATCTTTATGGAGTTTGGATATGCGTTTCTCACTTATGTGGCCCAAACGACAATGCCAAAGATAAGTTTGATTTGAGTCATTTATTTTAGATCTTTTAGTATTTATGTTGTAAATGGGATTCGTTTGATCTAAAATATAGAGGCCATTAATTAATTGTGCTTTGACCATAGAAAACATTATTGAGATAAAATGAACAACAATTATTCTTAATAATTATCTCAAAACCAATTTTGTCTAAACAAGAAATTGAAATAATGTTTTTAGTCAAACTGGGCACAAAATAACAATCCTCTAAACATAAATCAAGTCCACTAGGCAAAGATAAAGTATATGTTCCCACAAACTAATGCAAAGAACTTTTGCTCCATTTCCAACTCGTAGGTCCACATCTCCTCTAGCCAAAGTCCTACTCCTTTGTAGTCCCCATGCATGTAAGTACAAATATGAGAACCACAACCAAAGATCTAATACCCAAGAAGTAGTAGTTGATAAATTAATATCAATAACATAAATACACAAGGCGGACATTCCGCTTGCTTTAGCCTTCTTGACTTCTTCAAGATAGACAGGCGATTCCGTTTCCAATGTCCAAATCACCACAATGAAAACAGCTTTCCTTCCTTAGACACCCCACCTTTAGGTTTCAGTGTAGCCTTTCCTTTTCAAAATTTGGGCTTACCTTTGCCCTTAGGCTTTGTTTGAACTTTGGCCTTTCCCTTGCCCTTGTTATTACGGACCATCAATATGGGCTTAGGTCCAACCTTTTTCAAGTTGCCTTCAGCAGCTCGTAAACATCTTGAGCAATTGTGGTAGAGTCTTGTCAATTTCATTCATATTGAAATTGAGGACAAATCGTCAGTAGCTATCCGGCAACGATTGCAAAATAACATCGGTGGCAACTCTTGGCTCAATGGAAAACCAAGCTTAGATAGGCTTTCAATATAGCCAATCATCTTAAGAACATGAGGTCCTACTGGGCTTCCTTCAGCCAACTTACATTGGAATAGGGCTTTAGAGATATCAAACCTCTCTTGCCGTGCTTGCCCCCGATAAAGTTCTTTCAGTGCTCGATCATATCATAAGCAACCATGTCCTCATGTTGCTTCGGGTTCGAGATTCATAGTGGCAAGCATAAGACATCCAACATCTATCATGTCATCGAGATACTTCTTGTAAGCATCTCTATCGATCCTCGAGGCATTAGTGGGTGGTTCATTAGGAAGTGGTTGTTCAATGACATATAATTTCCGTTCTTGTTTAAGGACAATCCTCAAGTTACTGGAACCAATCAAGAAAATTCAAACCATTCAATTTGTCCTTCTCAAGGACCGATCGCAATGAGAGTGTGCTAGTGTTTGCAGCCATAATATATCTACAACAATTAAATATGCATGTGAGTAAATTTACCATTTTTATATCAATCATTAAAAGACTTTTATTAAATGATATTCCCACTATTTTTATTTCAAAATTAATAACCTCGTATATTAATTTCGGAAAATCTTTCTCAAAAGTATTTCTAGTAGGTTAAGGATCCATATTTCACCACCTCTTAAGTCACTTTGGCTTTACTCTTAAGATTATGGTTATTTAGGTAAGCAACATTTGCTAATTACATCATATGTAATTCCTAATATTTGGTGAACAACTCTTGTTCTAATCATCTTATGATTTATCCAATTTACTTGCCTCTAGGTTTCTAATCCTATTAGAGTAACCTAGTTAAGCCATTAACCAATTTTTAAACCAAATGAATATCACTTGTTTATTCTTCATCACATTTTAACCAAGATAAATACTAGTACTTCGCTTTGGCGTAACCTACATAGTATTGATCGAGGCCTTAACGAGGCAAAATTGGAAGGCCATATTGACTTAATATTTTAATAGAGGATTTTATTAAGGTTGTTGCATCTCACCAATTATGGTCTACTTTAGCCCATTTAGTCTTCTAATCGATCTCATCAATTAATAGGGTTTATTATCATCAAATTTTAATATATTAAAATTGGCATGCTTTAGACATCCATAGCATCTCATACATGAATAAATAAAGCAATAAATAAATGCAATAGTTATAGCCCATAAACTAAGGTGGTTCAACCCAAGCCAATGGGAGAACCAAAGGAACCCTAAAGGTGTAAGCCATTTCACAAGCTATCATTCACAATCATTGTCCCACCTTCCTTCTTGTTTGGCCCACAGCAACTTTTCCAAATTACAATATGCAGAAACTCGTTTTACATACGAGGGAATAAGATGAGAAGAGAAATACAAGAGAATAATAGTAAGGCACGACGCAGCAGTAGTTTTTTTTTTTTTTTTTTAAAAATACAACCTTTTTCTCGAATGGGTCATTGGGCTATAACTATGCATTTCAAACACCGTGCATGTCAAAAATAGCATACATAATTCAATGTTTTTTTTTTTTTAAGGTGAATTATAAAATATCCTTTCAACCTTTTTGTGGCCCATCAAGTTTATAAATGTCTTTTATTAACAAAATATACTATAATAAGAAGATGGGGGCTGAGGCGGTCGGAGGAAGCGGGCCGAGGCCCCGCGCGAGTCGCCTCGATCCCCATCCCCAAAATAAGAGATGGGATATCATGGTAGGAGTTGGGGGTGCGGGGCGGAGCCCCGCGTACAAACCGCATATCCCAGTCAAATGAATCCTCACGATTTGATAACTTTTATCAACGAAATCGTGTTTTTAGGATTTTAATCCTTGAGGTTTCATATCGGAACAACCCTTGTTCCACTAGCCGATTAACTCTTCTTACTCGAAATTGTAAATACCATCGTCGCATCATTACGGATTTGTTAACAATAATAACATAAAATTGAATAAGCCACAACACCATGATTAACATTTAATCGCTTATCGAAAGGAACAGCTTATCGTTTATGCTTAAACGATTTAAACAATCGAAAATACAATAAGATCAAAACATGCATCTCATACAATTGCATCACCCAAGTATTTAAACCCGAGTTCGTATCACACAAGTGGCTCGATACCACTTGTTGGAGCGCCGAAACCCCATGGCGCAGCAGAATAAAATTAGATCCGGCGATCCAAACCATGGATCCATGTGTGAGGAGCGAATCGGGGTGAAATAAAGGTTTCAAATTTACCAAAAACTTCAATCTGAGTAGACAAATGACACCTTGGCAACAAGAGTTTTGATCTATCATCGAATCAAGCCACAACCTTTTCGATGTCGGCCTCGTGATCCATCCACCCGGTTTGACTATGAACGGAAGAAATCTCCAAAACTTTTCTGGAGGTTTATTTGCTTGACGGCTGCTAGACCTAACAAAACACTCTCTTAGGTTTTTCACATAAGCTTTGCCTCTTTTAAATACCTTTTATAATGGGTATCCTTTTAATTGGGCCTTTTATAATGGGTATCTTTTCATTGGGCCCATTATTTGGTATCCTTTTAATACCCATTTATAATTGGTATCTCTTGAATGTATCATAAGATTAAATAAATACAATAAAGTTTTTAACCAAAAAATATAATTACATTAATTATATCCAAAAATTATAATTACATTAATTATAATAAGGATTTCGAGAAACTATATTTATTTAAATTTATATATGAATCAAATTCATATATTAATAGAATTATGTTGTCATTATGTGTACAACATCCTTGTACATATAATATGTTCAATATTTGATTACCCAATTAAATTAATTCTTTAATTAATTTAATTCATGTGACAACCAAAAACAATACCAATTATATTTTATTCCGTTCATTTCAACCATAGGGTGTGACCACTGTGAGGTTCTTGCAACGTTAGCGAAATACTAGAACGATTCTATTATCACGCATAATGAGTGGCATCTAGCAATGCATCATTGCTACCTAAGTTACAAGAAGTCATGATTCGACATAACCTTTCGTGATTAACCTTTCATACATTAATCCTTAAGTCCTTTATCTCTCGAATGGACACAAGTCATGGAATAGTCACACTTGTATAGTCCATCCCATGTTTCTTGATATCTTGAGTAGACTATGATATACAAATTAGTATGACATCTCATGTCAACTTATTTGAGCATGGCCATGCATTTCTAGTCTCACTCAATCAAGTGGCCTAAGATATTACTCCCATTATGTAGGAGGGACTTATCCTATATTGATCAACCATATCCTCTACATAGATTGTGGTATATCCAACATCACCCTTTATAGAACAACCAATTACGATTACGCTTTGATCATCAAAATATACAACTCACGATGTTGAGATAATAATTGTCTCAAGTCCGAGGATCATATACATATTAATCACTATGAGTAATGTTGTGACAATTACATAATAATCCAAAGAAACATACTCATAACGGGTCAATCCAATATGTTGTTCTCTAACATACATATTCATGCATTGATTTTGACAATCCACATCAATGACAACTCTTTATCATCAATCAACTACATGTTAGTCTTAATGCATTATTGTTGTCCTAGTCAACAATAATACTCGACTAAGGATCTTTTAAGAATAATCATATTATTCTCAGGACATTATTATAAAACAGTTTATTTGTATACACAGATAGAAAAACTGAAATAATAATGACAATGCTTTATATTAATAAATATGGTAAATAAAGTATGTTATTACAACCATCTCATGATTGATCTTTGTGCATACTCTTACAAAAACGACTTTGTTTAGTTAAATTTATGTTCCGTAGGAAATTTGCATAGTTAAAAACATACGTTTAAGATTTAGAACCCAAAATCCTTGCAACTTGTTAAGTTATGATGAAAGCCCATGTTTTAGGAAAACGTCCATACGTTATAGTTATTTCGAAACCCATGTTAAACTTTTAGAAATTTATTTAAGTTTAAGAATTAGGCAGTTGAAACAATAATAAAACCCAAAGATAAAGTCAAATTGGAGATACAAGGCCTTATTACACCCCAATGAAAATAAAGTAATTAAAATAAAGTCATTCGAAACTAATTATAAACTTCTAAGTAGTTTTCAGTGTGACCACCTCCGAGTGCTCTTCCACGTCGAGCCGTCTATTGAGAGTCACCTGAAACATTAAATAAAAGGGTGTGAGTTTCGAAACTCAGTGTGTACGACCCTTGGTAATCCAACCAACATGAGATTATGACATTGGGCCTAAGCCCTATCAAAATCGCTGGTCTTGGGCCTTAGCCCACAATGACCTCATATCACATCAGTATCACACGAATGCATTGCTCACATCCCAAATCCAACCCTGCACTCCATTTCCCTTCCAACCCTACACTCCTGTGGGGATATAAATATCAACCCACCCATCCCTACACTCCAAAGGTAGAACCAACAGCGACACTACACAAACATTGCAGCAAGGCTGCTAAGCATATAATGGGCTTAAAGCCACCGGTGGATCCACGGTCGTCAAGCGACTATGCGATCCTCACATATCTTCCTCCGTATCATCAAACCCACCCAAGTGCAACATATATCTCATGAATGCAACATACACATTTTCACACATTAAGCACATAGGGGTATTTTAGTCATTTCACTACCCAGGGGTATTTTTGTAAATCTACCCTATAGGGTATTTTTGTAATTCTACCCTACAGGGGTATTTTCGTGATTTCTTTCATCTCAGTTTTTAGTTATGAACTTTGGCCCCTCAACAAGTACTTGCGGCTAAAGTGAACAGACACTATGCACCAGTTAGGATCCCAGAGAAGAGGAGGTGGGTCACTAGGACCGCTCAAGTACCAAGCTCTCCCTAGATCCAATCCTAGACATGCATATGTCCATTGCCACTCTAACCTAGCGACTTGTCCACAGACATGTTTGATTATTAAATTAAGTTTTATGCTATTTAAGAATTTATCAGAACTAGGCCTAGAGTCCATTAAAACCCTAGCTTGCATTTCTAAAATCCCATAAGGCCCACTAAGCCCACTCATGTCCATATAAGCCCATTAAGCCCAATCATGTTTATGTAGCCCATTAGGCCCGATCATAATCAAATCATACAACCATCCATATCAATCCATCATTCAATTTCACATATCAACTCTTGCCGATTTGGGCCCACGAGCTCGGCAGGCCCATTTAGCTCCGTCTGGCTCAGTCGGCCAAATAGTGGCCCAAGACCATGAGATTGCTCTCTTGGCCCCAGTAATCATATCGGTGTTCCCATACGAATGTTCGCACGCTCGTGTGGTTACCGGTGCCAACCTTTTGGCTTTTCGACATTTCGATTTTTCAGGATTTTGGCTTTTGCCAATTTGTCGTGTGTGAAGTGTTTGTACACACCTGGTTAATGTGACGTGTTATACTATCCCTAGCCTTAAACCTACAACCAATACCAATCTCCAATCAATCACACACTTAACCACAATATTTACCCAAAAATCGAAGCCTTACCATAACCTTACCGTGTGCCACCAGTTCTAGTAGCCTTTCCTTAGCTACTATTCATGAATATCCCCTAGATCTGCACCCACACATATACTATCAAAAATCAAGTGACTCATATTCCCCACAAGTCACCTCTTTAAGCCACACTTGCATTCGGCCACTTACAATCCACAATTGAGATGAGTACACTTACCACTTGCTAGCGATCCTTACCACGCTTGCGATCTTTGAACCCTACCCTTGTTAATACAAGGTTAACGACAAGAAAGAGTTAGATAGCCCTCTGGCTTTTACCAAAACACACTAAAGGAGGTTGACTAAGTACTTACTGAATCCAACCTTTGATCCTGCGGCCTAGATAGCTACTGAACGAGATCCAGCTTTTAAAACTTGATTAAGAGTAGATAACAAAAATCAATTTGTGATGGAGGAAAAACAACAAGGAATCGACAAAAAGATAGGGCTATTCGATTATAACGGAGTATTCAGCTTTCAGAGTAAGAAGAAGAACGCAACACCAATAGGGATGTCGGCAAAAAGGAATGATGGTTTTTCGGTAATGGAAGAATTCGGCAATAGAAGAAACAGAATGAAGGGGAGAAAAGAAAAGTAATGGAAAACCCAAGGAACCTCTCGAAGGAATTTGGAACCCCCTTTTATAGCCAAAAGCCGAAACTACCTTCCCCCAAAGTCCCATTCGGCACCAACTCTTCACACTTCTCAGCTCCTAACTTTTCTCCCTGATAACTCCTCAATCTCATCCTAAATTTCCTCCACAACCATCTAACAAGACCACGCTAATAGCGCCACCTCGAACCTTGGACTCCCTTGCCTGCTAATAACGCCACCTCCCTGCTCCCTAAGTGGCACCACTTTGCCACTACACCACAAGCTCTTTTGTGTCATTTTTCTTCTTCATTTATTTAAAAGGCCTACTAACTGAAGTCACAGTTACCTTGGGGCTTAAACCAAAATTTTTACTATACCCTTACTTGATCCTAGGACATCTCCAACACCCCTAGACACTTCAAATTCATTAACCCTCAAAGCCCACATGCCAATTGTCATTTTCTCGCTCACTTAAAAAAAATTTGAGACCCAAAACCCAAAGCCCAATAGGCCCAATTTTACTAGGCCCAAATTCGGGGCGTTACATGATGTGTGATGAACATATTTTTCTAAGTGATTTTCATGGAAAACACCTAAAAAGGACCTATTTGTAAAGGTGATAAAATGTGTGGTAAAAATTGGTTTTAAAGGAAAATGTGAGCTATTATGAGCTTAAGATAGGCTCGGCTAGGCTTGGGTAACCAAGGAAATGAGTATATTTCATTATACGAGCCTAGGGACCATTTTACAAATATGTGAAAGTTTAAGAGAAAAATTATAATTTTTACCAAAGTGTGATTGATGGGCTATATTAGTCAATGTGATAATTAAATAAGTGAAATTGTCATTATAGATCAAGAAACACAAAGTCCGTACTGAAACCGAGGAAAGAACAAGGTGGTGGACTAAATTGAACAATTATACATATTTTGGTACCGAGGTAAGTTTGTGTGTAATAAATCAACATTATGTTATTATGTATTTGAATGCTTGATATTACATGAAATGTATATTCTTTTTATGAAATTGGTTAATGAGGTCTCAATGATAAAAATGATGAAGTGTAGCTATATTGAAGTCCCGGTTGAACCTTAGGAATAAAAGGGATACCCTTGTCACGACATTAGATTAATAAGGTCCCGTATAAGACCATATCTGGGGTACGGCCTCGGCACCGAATTGAAATCCCGTATAAGACCATATCTGGGATATGGCATCGGAATCGAATGGTGAATCTGTGTAAGACCATGTCTGGGACATGGCATCGACATACGATCTCGTGTAAGACCATATTTGGGATATGGCGTCGACATAGATATGAGATCCCGTATAAGATGATATCTGGTATATGGCATCGACAATGACATTTGATCCCATGTATGACCATATCTGGGATATGGCATTGGGATCTTACTACATGTATGACAATTTCCGAGTATCCTTCGATACTCTAAGTGGTTCAATGGGGTAAGGTATTAAAGTTTATGTTAAAGATAGAAAAAGGCCTAAAGTTATATGATGGAGTGGTACAGGTACATATGCGAAACTCACAAGAAATGAGTCCGATATATGATACGTGATTCGTAAGAGTGACCATGAGTAAGCCATGTCAATGTTGCTTAAGAATTTTATGCTAATCCATGATGTAACATGTGGATATCTTTACAAGATTTATGCTGTTATCTATTATATGCAGACTTACTAAGCTTTATGCTTACTCCCTCTCTTTTTTTTCTTTCCTTGTAGTATCACCAAGCTAGCTCGTGGATCGAAGAACGTCGGAGCTCGATTCACACTATCAAGCTATTATTTTGGGTATAGTAAAGTTTGATTATTTTGGGTATGGCATGTATAAGATTTTGGTCATTTTGTTATATGTCATATTGGTTGGCCAATGTGTTGGTCATTAATGTTACTTATTCATTTTGTAAATGGCAATTGGAATTGGCCAATACTAGTTAAGTTATATTTATACAATGATGATGAAATTCATGAAGTGTAAGCTTGCGCAATTGAATGAGTAATGTGAGAAGTACATGCATGATAAACGCAGTGTGAAATTAAGGTGTGGATGTCTGATTGAGGATATTAGAAGTGCATTATTGTTATGCTCTATGTTGCTGAAAATGGTATAAGTGTGGTTGCTTTCCAGGGTGACAAATAGCTTGGTAAATAGCCTTATATTTGTCCACACGGGTAGACCTACGGGCGTGTGTCTAGGCTGTGTGTGACACACGGTCAGCCCTGTGGGCATGCTGATAGGTCGTGTGTCCCCTGCATTCAAATTTAGCAAAACAGAATGCCCAGTAGTAAACACACGGGAAAATACACGGTCGTGTGTCTCAGCCTTGTGAAGTCTGCACATTAATTGCGAAAATTAACTTCGTCACACGAGCTAGCACATGGGCGTGTGATCTGGCCGTGTGAGGGACACGGGCCATAGACATGGGCATGTGCCAGGCCGCGTGAAAAACCCTGTAGGTTCAAAATGAAAAATAAAATCCGCATGGACTAGGGACATGGGCGTTTGAGACCATACGGTCTGCCCACATGGGCGTGTTCCTTTCCACACAGGCGTGTGGCCCTATTTTGAGTAAAAAATTTCTAAGTGTTCGTAAGCTTTTGGTTTAGTCTCGATTTGCTCTGTTTTTATTTTTTGGGTCTCATAGGCCCGTAATAGGAACTACATGAGTATAAATGAAAAGTTTTAAAGTTCAAAAGAAAATTTATGGTTGATTTTGTATGGTTTAAGTAAGTTAAGTCCGATAATGCCTTGTACCCGGTTTTGGCATCGAAAACGAGTAAGGGGTGTTACAAATTCATGATGTAATATGTGGATATTATTACAAGATTTTATGTTGTTATCTATTACATGCAAACTTACTAAGCTTTATGCTTACTCCCTCTCTTTTTTTTCTTTCCTTGCAGTATCGCCAAGCTAGCTCGTGGATTGAAGAACGTCGAAGCTCGATTCACACTATCAAGCTATTCTTTTGGGTATAGTAAAGTTTGATTATTTAGGGTATGGCATGTATAAGATTTTGGTCATTTTGTTATATGTCATATTGGTTGGCCAATGTGTTGGTCATTAATGTTACTTATTCATTTTGTAAATGGCAATTGGAATTGGCTAATACTAGTTAAGTTATATTTATACAATGATGATGAAATTCATGAAGTGTAAGCTTGCGCAATTGAATGAGTAATGTAGGAAGTACATGCATGATAAACGCAGTGTGAAATTAGGGTGTGGATGTCTAATTGAGGATATTAGAAGTGCATTATTGTTATGCTCTGTGTTGCTGAAAATGGTATAAGTGTGGTTACTTTCCAGGGTGACAAATAGCTTGTAAATAGCCTTATATTTGTCCACACGGGTAGACCTATGGGCGTGTGTCTAGGCCGTGTGTGACACACGGTCAGCCCCGTGGGCGTGTTGATAGGCCGTGTGTCCCCTGCATTCAAATTTAGCAAAACAGAATGCCCAGTAGTAAACACATGGGAAAATACACGGCCGTGTGTCTCAGCCTTGTGAAGTCTGCACATTAATTGCGAAAATTAAGTTCGTCACACAGGCTAGCACATGGACGTGTGATCCGGCCGTGTGAGGGACACGGGCCATAGACATGGGCATGTGCCAGGCCGCGTGAAAAACCCTGTAGGTTCAAAATGAAAAATAAAATCTGCAAGGACTAGGGACATGGGCGTTTGAGACCATACGGTCTGCCCACACGGGCGTGTTCCTTTCCACACGAGGCGTGTGGCCCTATTTTGAGTAAAAATTTTCTAAGTGTTCGTAAGCTTTCGGTTTAGTCTCGATTTGCTCTGTTTTTATTTTTTGGGTCTCATAGGCCCGTAATAGGAACTACATGAGTATAAATGAAAAGTTTTAAAGTTTAAAAGAAAATTTATGGTTGATTTTGTATGATTTAAGTAAGTTAAGTCTGGTAATGCCTTGTACCCAGTTTTGGCGTCGAAAACGAGTAAGGGGTGTTACAAATTCATGATGTAATATGTGGATATTATTACAAGATTTTATGTTGTTATCTATTACATGCAAACTTACTAAGCTTTATGCTTACTCCCTCTCTTTTTTTTTTTCTTTCCTTGTAGTATTGCCAAGCTAGCTCGTGGATCGAAGTATGTCGGAGCTCGATTCACACTATCAAGCTATTATTTTGGGTAGAGTAAAGTTTGATTATTTTGGGTATGGCATGTATAGGATTTTGGTCATTTTGTTATATGTCATATTGGTTGGCCAATGTGTTGGTATTAATGTTACTTATTCGTTTTGTAGATGGCAATTGGAATTTGTAACATCCTGAAAAGGGCCTATGCATTTTCGGCTTAATTGTACGAAATGACATGTCTTATGTGTTATGAAAGTATTTTGAACATTTTTTTGAAAACCTGGAAATGTATGGAAATGTTAAGTTTAAAGTTTAAAGAGGGGAAATTAAGGCAAGGTGGTCTTAAGAGAAATTGTATGTGAAATTTGGCACACAAACAGGCTTGGAAAAGTGGCCTGGAGATGCCACTTAGGGCTCCTGGAAGTGACGCCACCTACAAGAGTAATGGGCCAAGGTTCGAGCTGCGGGGGAAGCAAAATAAAAGAGTTTTATTTTGCTACAAGGAGCAAGGGAGTTGGACGACACAAGGCTTTATTTTAGGAGTTTTATTCTCTTTAAAATTCGGCTAAATGATGGATAAATAAGGGATTTATTTATCATTATTTTCAAGAGATAATTGTGGGATTAAATTCTTTTAAATAAAGTGATAATTCAAGGATAAAGCTATCAGAATAAGGGAGAGTGGTGGCCAAGTAAGGGACTCTAGCTAGTAATTTCGGCTACTAGAGGAAAAGAGACCATTCATTCATTCATTCTCTTTCTCCTCTTCCCTCTGCCGAAACTCTCTAGCAACCATCCTCCTCCTCTCTTTCATTTGTTAAGTCGAATCTATAGTCCACCAGTGCCAAAACCCTCAAGTTTTCTTTTCTTTATTTTTTGTGGAAATCAAATACTCTAAGAGAGCCCTAGCCGATTTCTCCATTGAATCCTAAAAGCCGAAACCTTGAGATTATCATCCAGTCATCAAAGCCGATTTCTTTAAGGGGCTTCAAACAAAGGTGCTGTCGATTTCATTGAGTAAGGGTAAGATCCAAAACTTGGTTTCCATTCTTTATATTTTAAGACTTGTCGAAATCTAGGACTAATTCTACTAAGGTACTTTGGCCGAATCTATGAAGGGTTTTTCCCGGATTTAGTGGTTGTCAACTACACGAGGAGATCTGTCGGGACTTTCAAAGATCTAAGGTGAGTAATCAGTCTAAGGCTATTTCTTATGTTTAAGTGATTGAAAATCAGATCTAATATATAAGTCTATAGGGATTTCGACAGAGGTATACAGGGATTCCGAGATTTGGAAATCGCAAGGTAAGTGCCTAAATACAACCGGCTAAGGCCATGTATGGTATTCTAGATCTATTTCTTATATGTTTTGAAAGCTAGAAACTAACTAGTTAGGAGTTTTGGTGACTAGCCGATTACAAGGGTGTGCATCACAAAGTTTCAAGACTCGATTCGTAAGTCAATCAGCAGCAAGGTAGGTTTTAAGTGTACAAATCCTACTAGGATTTGGTTTTATAGCCGAATAGGCTTTATGCTAACATATTAAGGTTACCGAATGTAGGAATTGAGATCTAAAGCAATAGATCAGTTCTTCGGGACTTCAAGGAATTCGTTAAGCAAATCAGGTGTGTATTCCACACTAACTTTTAATAAGATATATGGCAATATTTAATATGTGCATGTTTATAAGAATATGGCTATGGTACCGTGTTACGGTACAAAGTACTTAGGTACGTTTCCTACTTCTACTAGGATTACGAAATATGTTATATTTAACATGTGAAAAGTGACATGAATGTGAATTTAAGTATGATATGCATAATATGAATAATATGGGGCATTCGGGTTATATGAAAAAGGGGAAGTGAATGTGGTGACTTCGGTCTCACTATCTGAATGTGGTGACCTCGGTCACATTATCTGAATGTGGTAACTTCGGTTACATTATCTGAATGTGGTGTCTTATGACACAATCATCTGGTGGCTATGCCACGAATTTTATATGGGCGATGAGCACGTCGACCGCAGCGACTGCCTTCGATGGTGTGTAGCGGATGGAGGGTTGACTTAGTAGTCCCCACTTGCAAAGCAAAGTTGGTACGGGGATGTGTAGTGGATGGCATCTAGGTTTGGGTTCGGGTTGCATCATTATTTTATCTGTATATAGATATGCATGTGATATGATAAGGAATGCCTGATCTATTAAATTTTAGTGTTGGTTACACATTGAGTCTGTTGACTCACCCCGTTGTTGGAACATGTTTCAAGTGATGAACAGTGATGGACCGGGACGGAAGAACTTGTGGTGGCCATGCTCAGCTTGAAGTTTTATTTAATTTGGGACATTTTATTTTATTTAAGTACTTTATAACTTTATTTTGGGTTTTGTTTGATGTAATAAGGCCATAGTGATGATTTTATATTTGTTTTATTTACTATGTTACAAATTTGTGATAATTAAAGAATAAGCCAATTTAATTTAAAATAAACTTTAAAAATTTTGACACCTGAAATAAATGGGTTTTCAATATAAAGTAAACTTGTTTTCAACTCGAGCCCAATCCACAAACAAACTATCTTCAAAACACACAGTTTTTCAAAGTAACAAACAATATTTTGAACCGGTTTACATCGAGGAACATACTAGATCTGGTCCAGGCTCGTGGGCCAGGTGTGGGGTGTTTCAGAATTGGCCAATACTAGTTAAGTTATATTTATACAATGATGATGAAATTCATGAAGTGCAAGCTTGCACAATTGAATGAGTTATTTGTGAAGTATATGCATGATGAACGTAATGTGAATTAAGGTGTGGATGTCTTGATTGTAGATATTAGATGTGCATCATTGATATGCTATGTGTTGCTTGAAATGGTATAAGTGGAGTTGCTTTTCAGGGTGGCAAATAGCTTGGTAAATAGCCTTATATTTGTCCACACGGGTAGACACACGGACGTGTGTCTAGGCCATATGTGACACACGGTCAGCCCCGTAGGTGTGTTGATAGGTCATGTGTCCCATGCATTCAAATTTAGTAAAACAGAATGCCCCGTAGTAAACACACGGGCAAAGACACAGCCGTACATCTCAGCCTTATGAAGTCTTCACATTAATTGCTAAAATTAAATTCGTCACACGGGCTAGCACATGGGCGTGTGATCTGGCCGTGTGAGGGACACGGGCCATAGACATGGGCATGTGCCAGGCCACTTGAAAAACCTTGTAGGTTCAAAATGAAAAATAAAATCCGTATGGACTAGAGACATGGGTGTTTGAGACCACACGGCCTGCCCACACAGGCATGTTCCTTTCCACACGTGCGTGTAGCCCTATTTTGAGTAGAAATTTTCTAAGTGTTCATAAGCTTTCCCTTCAGTCCAGATTTGCTCTGTTTTTATGTTTTGGGTCTCATAGGCCTGTAATAGGAACTACATGAGTATAAATGAAAAGTTTTAAAGTTCAAAAGAAAATTTATGGTTGATTTTGTATGATTTAAGTAAGTTAAGTCCGGTAATGCCTTGTACCCGGTTCCAGCGTCGAATACGAGTAAGAGGTGTTACAAATTCATGATGTAATATGAGGATATTATTACAAGATTTTATGTTGTTATCTATTACATGCAGACTTACTAAGCTTTATGCTTACTCCTTCTCTTTTTTTTTCTTTCCTTGTAGTATCACCAAGCTAGCTCGGGGATCGAAGGACGTCGAAGCTCGATTCACACTATCAAGCTATTCTTTTGGGTATAGTAAAGTTTGATTATTTTGGGTATGGCATGTATAGGAACTTGTTCATTTTGTTATATGTCATATTGGTTAGCCAATGTGTTGGTCATTAATGTTACTTATTTCATTTTGTAAATGGCAATTGGAATTGGCCAATACTAGTTAAGTTATATATATTCAATGATGATGAAATTCATGAAGTGTAAGCTTGCACAATTGAATGAGTAATGTGGGAAGTACATGCATGATAAACGCAGTGTGAATTTAAGGTGTGTGAAACACACCAAACCCGGCCCACGAGCCTTGACCGGATCTGGTATGTTCTTGGAGAAAATATTTGAAAATCTGTTTGTTACTTAGGAAAAATTCGTGTGGTTTTGAAGAAGGAATTGGTTGGGTTGGGTTCAAGTGAAAACTTTTGTTAATTTAGCAATCAGGGGTTTATTAAAAACCTTGTTTTCATATTAAAAGATATGCCGAAATTGTTTTAAAAATTTTACCTTTAAATTAGAAATTATTGGTGATAGGTGGTCAAAAACACTTAATATTTATTTTTAAGAAAAACCACTTAACTTTGATTTAACCTTAATCATATGGTAATAAAATCAAATAAAAAACATGCATAAAATAGTTCATACTATGGCCTTATTACATCGAAAACGAAACCCAAAATAAATCCAAAATACTTGAAATACAACAAGCTCAAAATAAAATAAATTCCCGAACTGAGCATGGCCACCACTAAGCTCCTGCCGACCCGGTCCATCACTGATCGTCACCTGAAAAATATTCCCACCACGGGGTGAGTCAAATAGACTCAGTGTGTAACAGCCAACACTAAGTCTCAACGATTTTAGGCACAACAGTTCATACATATACAAATAATTTAATATAATGATGCAACCCGAACCCAAACCTAGGTACCATCCGCTACACATCACCCGTACCAACCTGCACACCGTGGGGACTACTAAGTCAACCCTCCATCCGCTACACATTATCGAAGGCGATCACGCAGCAGACGACGTGCTCATCATCGCCTATATATATTGTGGCATAGCCACCAGATAAAATATTTGTGACATAAATCACCACATTCAGATATCGTGGTATAAAACCACCAAGTCACTTCCCCTTTCATAATCACCCATATGCCCATGTCATACATATCATGCAATATCAGGCCTTATTTCACATTCTTATCATTGTTCACATATGTGCCATATCGTATATTCATAATAAGATAACTACAAAGAGTGGTAAATTAACGTACCTGAGTACTTTGTACCATTGCATGGTACCTTAGCCCACTTTGCACATTATTATAACACATATATTAAATTTTAATGCCTTAAATCTAACAAGACTTAGGGAAGGGCTACACACCTGGTCTACTTAGCGAATTCACTGAAATCTCGAAGAATCCCGATCTATTGCTCTAGATCTTGGTTCCTATATTCGGCCATTACTAGGCATATTAGCAAAACCTATTCGATTATATACCAAATCTCGAAAGATATTCGCAACTTAAATTCTCACCTTGTTGCCGATTTGACCACTAACCAAATCCCGAAAACTTGGTGATACCTCTTCTTGCAATCGGTTAGGCACTAAATCACCTAAATGGTTAGTTTTCGGCTTTTTGAATAACATACGAAACAGATTCATAACATTACTATAGCCTTAGCCAATTGTATATATGTACTTACCTAGCGATCTAAAATCCCGAAAACTTGTCACTTGGCTTATGAAGATGCCGAAATACCTTATATCTGAAATCTCGGATGATCTCCCTAGAAGTCGGCTATAATGGTAATCCCGAAATTCACCTTCCAAGTTTCGGCCAATAAGATTAGGAGGGATTAGATTAAACTTTCGGCTTAAAAGAGAGATTGACAATCAAAGAACAATCGATCTTACCCTTAATACTGTAGTTGATTGCACACTTGCTTGACACCACTGAGGAATTCGGCTATAGACTGAGTGTTGATCACAGGTTTCGGCTTTTGATGATCACTTAGAAAGATTCAGTTTAACCAAGAAAGAAAAGAAAGGTATAGGACTTAGGGAAATTTGGAAAGACTAGGGGATCCTATTTTCGGCTTTTGGAGAATTCAAAAGAAAAAGAGAATAGTTGCAGAGAGAATTCGGCAGAAGCTTCAAAGAGAAAAAGAATAATGGCCTTGCTTTTCCCCTTTCTGCCGAAATTACTACACCAAGAATCCCCTATTCGGCCAACTCCACATCCCTTATCTAATCCCTTAATTTCCTCCTTATCACCTTATTCAAATTAATAAAATTAATCCATCATCTATCCCTTATCTAGCCAAATTTTAAAAAGAATAGCACCTCATCTTAAACTCCTCCCATAGACTCCCCATGCCGTCCATCTCTGTACATCTTAGCTGCAAAAATTAAAGCTCTTATTTGCCTCCCTTGTGACTCGAACCCTGGCCCATCTGCACCTGCTTGTGGCGTCATTTCCAGAGGCCTTAAGTGGCGCCTCCAAGCCACTTTACCAAGCCCCTTTGTGTGTCATATCTCCCTTACATTTTCTCTTAAGGCCACTCTGCCTAGCTTCCTTTTCTAGATTTAAAATCTAATAATTTCTAAGGCATTTATCTACATTCTAGAGTTCCCCAAAGTTTATGAAACACATTCTCATACACATAAGCATGCGTTCACATTTATTTAAGCAAAAATGCATAAGCCATAAATCAGGGATATTACAGTGTGGATGTCTGATTGAGGATATTAGAAGTGCATTATTGTTATGCTCTGTGTTGCTAAAAATGGTATAAGTGTGGTTGCTTTCCAGGGTGACAAATACCTTGGTAAATAGCCTTATATTTGTCCACACGGGTAGACCTACGGACGTGTGTCTAGGCCGTGTGTGACACACTGTCAGCCCTGTGGGCGTGCTGATAGGCCGTGTGTCCCTTGCATCCAAATTTAGCAAAACAGAATACCCAGTAGTAAACACATGGGCAGAGACACAGCCGTGTGTCTCAACCGTGTGAAGTCTGCACATTAATTGCAAAAATTATGTTCGTCACACGGGCTAGCACACGGAGGTGTGACTCGGCCATGTGACCCTAAATGTCTACTGATGTCATAAACAGAATGTCAAGGTTTTCACACAAGGGCGAAGACACGGGCTTGTCATGGCAGTGTGAGGGACACGGGCCATAGACACGAGTATGTGCCAGGCCTTGTGAAAACCCCTATAGGTTCAAAATGAAAAATAAAATCCGCATGGACTAGGGACATGGGCGTGTGTGACCACACGGCCTGCCCACATGGGCATGTTCCTTTCCACACGGGCTGTGGCCCTAGTTTGAGCAAAAATTTTCTAAGTGTTCGTAAGCTTCCGGTTCAGTCCCAAACCTCTCTATATGTATGTTTTAGGTCTCGTAGGCTTGTAATAGGGACAATATGATTATGAATGAAAAGTTTTAAATTTGAATTAAAATTTATGATCGATTTTGGATGATTAAGTATGTTAAGTCTGGTAATGCCTTTTACCCGATTCTGGCGTTGAATACAGGTAAAGGGTGTTACATACTAGGGTATAGTCTGATGTATTACTAGTCCAGTCAGTCACATCTATGTCTATATTCTGGGAGTCATCTACTCCGATGCCTAAGACAAGTCATCTCCTCAATTGGACTTGAGAGATGACATATTAGTCTTTCAATAGGTTTGTTCATTTCTGATCAGACTAAGGGCATGTTTAGGTTTGTCTACTAATACAAGCTGTCTTTATGTATTACGTCCTGTGCATGTAATACGTCTTAGTATTAGTTAAACATTAGACAACCAATGAGCAACATTTGCTTCCATTTTCCTTTGCATGCAAAAACCATGTGGGGACAATATACAAAGTATTAATGTAATTTATGAATAATTTTATTAACCAATATATTCGAAAAAGGTACTTGGATGAAAATACTACACTTAGGGCACTAGATCCAATAAAGTTGGGGGCGAAACAAAAATTGGTTAAGGAGGGTCAAGCTTGTGAGTTCACTTTAGGTGAAGATGATGTTTGATACTTCTAAGGGAGGTTATGTGTTCCATATGATGATGAATTGAAAGAAGATATCCTATGAGAAGCTTACCATTGTTCCTATTGTATGCACCTGATATGTAGTTGTTGGAAAAAATTTGGTTCGAAAATGGTTTTCTTGTAAAGCGGATAAATAAAAAATTTAAAACCAAGCTAGTTTGTGATATTTATAGCAATAAACTCTTCCTGAAAAGTACTTGTTCTTTGTGTGAGATGGATCCTTAACATTCTTAGCTTTCAATTGGAGGATCTTCTTCATTATTCCCTTATCTTGAATCGCTTCGATTGTGGGCTCGAACAATTTCGAATCAAACACAACCAAAAATAACTTTTTACTTTTAGTAGGAATGTAAATTTCTCTCTTATATAAACTAGTAGAATTATTATTCCCGAAAAATAGAATTTATGCTTAGAATGATGACCAAATGTGAAATGATTACTACTGTGTGTGAATACCTATGGGATTAGGTTCACATTACTAGTTGATTAAGATTGGCCCAAGGTGTTTTAATTTAATGGGTGTACGAATTATCATTGCAAAGACTTACAAATGTTTTCAAGCTTTAATGTAAGACGCATGCATCATCGTAATGCATATTGAATGTTGCAAATGTTTTTCAAAATATTTTCTTAATACAAAGATATTAATGAATGTTTTATTTTCAGTTCAAAAAATGGCACATATTCCCTTAGTAAACATATTGAGAACAAACTAAATGGAAATAACTATAAATGATGGAAAAGGAACCTCATGATTTTCCTAAGCTGTGAGAAACTCAAAACGGTTCTTGATAATAGATGCCTACCAACCAGGCAAGATAAGGTTAGAAAATGCTAGGAGGAGTTTGATGAGATAGCTCATTGTTATATGTGTTAGAAAAAATCCTATTCAAAAATGGTTTTATTGCATGGTGGAAAATAAAAATTTTAAAAATACCCAGTTTGTGATATTTATAGCAATAAACCCTAGACCGAATTCACACATGTTGATTTGCTGAAATTTGGTGTAGTAGATTAAGCTAGTTTTCACAGTTAAGGAGCCTGAATACAAGTATTTTCATTACATTTTAGTTAAGTTTCTTTAGTTTTACTTACAATCAATAAAATGTGCAAATTGAGTCTTTTATTGACTCTAAGGGCAGAATGAGGCCTAAAGGAGAGCTAACATACTTTGTGAGTGTGCAAGAGACCATCAAAAGGAATTTTAGAATGATACTGGATGCTATGTCGCAACACGGGAGGACTGATGTCACAACATAAGGGACAAAATGAAGAAAACTCAAGTCTACCTTCGTTGTTGCGACACAAATTGAGGGCATTGTGACATACCCTTGAAGATGGCTACAGAGGAGCACATTGGTTGCTATGTCGCGACACAAGTCTTGGTGTGTCGCGACATCGACTCTGGGACGGAAATTAGGCATGAAGCAAGGGTGTTTTGGTCCACACAATCGAGCTTAAAGCTTGGGAACGTCAGCTAACCTAGGGTTAAGGACGACGACCACTTGAAGGGTATAAATAGGCTCCTTTGGAACATGTTAAAGACACCTTTTAATTAAACTAGTTTCTTTCTTTATATTTAGTTTCATTTTCTTAGGGTTCTCTAGTTTAGTTTATTTGCTCGTTGTTTTCTTTCAAGAGATTTAGATTGTGGAATCATTCAACTCTGTGGATTTGTGCCTAATACCAATACAATCAAGCTCTTTCATTTACTCTATCTTGTCAATTCAATTAGCATGCTTTCTCTTTACATCGATTATATATTGTTTATGAAGTCAATGAGGAACTAAATCTTCTATGGGGGATTAGTGAGTGGAGGTATGATTTGTAAACTATTTTGTAGGGTCTGTCAACGGATAAGCTATTTTGGAAAGGGAGAATGTGAAATAAACCCTAGGCCTGACAACCCCGGGAAGTCATCAAGGTGGGAATAACCCAAAATTAGTATTGCCCATCCGTGAACACCTTAACCTTAAACTAGTTTGGACTGTGAGATCGAAAGATAAGTAGTTCTTGCTGACTTGTTATGTTAGTGGAAGATCGAAAGATCCTATTAGGGTAGCGACTAGTTGATTGATGAGGAACCCGAAGCGACAGTTGAAGGAGATTACCGAAGCAAGCTGATTACCCATAATCAGATTTGATTTATTCTTCCTGTTAAATATCTTGAATTTTATCTTTTTATGCTATTTTATTTTCATTATCATAAGAACTCCAAAAATCCTTTATTTTATACTATTTGTACTATAACTAAATTTAAAAGTACTAATTAGATCTTTTAGTTTTTAGGTTAGAATTGATCTAACACTCGCCTCCCTTGGGTACGATCCTCGGAGTACTCACCCACTTCATTGTAAAACTATATTACAACTAGACTCGTATACTTGTGAATACTGACTCATAATTTTATATTTTATTGCAGTATTCACACTCTGGATGTTAGTACATCAGGAGGCGATAAAGTTGTTGGCGCCATTTCTAGGGAAGCAACGTCACTAGATCGATTTTAATTTTTTTAATTTAAAAGAATAATTAGGAAATTTGTAGGTTATAGTTAGGATTTCCAATTTATTTTGCTATTATAGTTAGGATTTCCAATTTATTTTGCTAATTAACATGTCTAACATTTGTTTTTTTAGGAATCCTAAGTGCCATCAACGAAAGAGTCAGTGAGCACAAAGTCATGGATGACTTTTATTATATGTGGTTTGATGAAGACTTTGATTATGAAAATGATATTTACAAAGGAGGAGTTAATGAAGATTGGAAGATCCAAGAGAACCAACGATTACTAATGCTGGAATTAAGTCAACACCGAGGAGAAACCCTGGATCTTTCCCAAAAGGATGATGACCATATAAATATGTCATCAGAAAGGTACCAAGAGGTTCCAAGTCTGAAATTGCACAAAAAGGATAATGTCATCATAGGTGCTTGTGAAGAAGGAGAAACCCTAGAATATTATCCACTTCAGCCGAGAGAAAAATATTTAGACGAATTAAATGAAACTTTAGAAAGAGAGGATATGGAGTTAGCAGAGGAAATGGATAGGGAATCGAAGAATCAAATAGATCAAGAACTCATCATCCCTGAAATCCCAGAAAATACTGACAAAGCTGAACCAAAAAAACAATATAATTTAGACTCACCAACAGAGGCTATGATAGTTAGGACTAAGTTAATAGAAAAATGTCTATCAAGTCAAAACTTTATAGAACAAAAAGACGAGAAACCAGTAATCTCAACAGATGAGCCTAAATTGACCATTCTTTTCGTATCCATAGTCTTAAACCAAGCACCCCAGAAGTTTATAGATTCTAGAATTTGCCAAATATTGAAAAAGTGGGAAAAATATACGTTGACAGAACTTATGATTACATAGCAGATTTCAGTCAAATCGAACAATTAGTGTATCGAGTTACAGTGACAACGGAATGTTTGATTCTTCCAAGAACCAGCTAAGGGAATTATCTGCAAGCCAATGAATGAACTTAAAAGTCTACAGAGACAGAACTTTAGTAGCATAATACATATTTTATCTCAAATCTTCTGTTAAGTGCATTACAAAGTTCTTTTGAAAAGGCATACCTGATCAATGAAAAGGACAGAGACCCTATAGACAACAAGTGTGAGATGCAATCTTCATATTTTTTTAGAACACAAATTTCGAATATAAAGTAAAACAGCTGTGTGGGCATATTGCTTCACCGATCACCAATAGTTATGACCTGCGAAAAGAGTTGTTGGTCATTAAAGTAGGATAGAAAGGTAAATTCAAGGAAAAGGACAATTGCAGACGAATAGAATGGCATGATGGGTGCTAGACTAATACATATAGAAACAAATTACAGGGAGCCCATCAGTGCATATTGACTGAAATGACAGACGAGTCTGGCAACAAGACCTAACATTTTCCATTGTTTGATTATTACTAACTATACTAACTGTATACTCTGCTAACAAAGTTGTTAATATATTACAGGTAGGTCACAAACATGTTTAACAAGTGCTTGCAGCATTTTGGAGAGAAAAAATTTAGGAAACAAGGTGAACGTCACAACATAGATGATTCTGTGTTGCAACATTATGGATAGTAACGAAGAAGTTCAAAAATTGACCTGTTTTAGCAACATAGGTTAGTGATGTCGCGACATAGAAGATAAATTTTTAGAATTTTGAAACTGCAGGGTGTGTTTCAACATCGAATCCCCATGTCATGACATAGGTAGTCTGCCAAGGATGTCGCGACATGGAACCCCAGTGTCGTGACATCGGTGCAATTTTCTATAGGATTAACCCTACCCAATTAGGCAACCCGACTGAATAATCATTATTTTACCTAATTTTTATAATCTAATTTTATTCTAAACACTTACTCCTCTAAAACCTCTCCAAAACCCCTAGCCTTGAAACCCCATTTTTCTCCTCAAAAGCCTAAGTTCCTAATTCCTCATTCCTAATCCAAAAAGTTACATTAAAGGAAATCAACACCAACACACACCAAGAGGAAACGCAAATGAGTTCAACAAGAGTTGAGGTTCAAGTATTCTAAATCCTCTTTTATTGTTCTATTGGATATATTTATTATTTTGCTTAAGAATTCCTCTATGTAAGAGCAAAAGAACTCCTGTTTCAGAAACCCCACATGTTTCCGACCTTGTTTGATTCCATAATGCCAATATGGAAAGCTATTTTCTAGAGTCACAAGGGAGACCTCTAGTTTAGGAACGAGGGTTTGAACCCTCAGTGACCCACTACAAAGAAATTTAGACTTTGGTCCGTTATCATCAATGGGAGCAGTTTTGCGTTACTCCCATGAATAATGCAAATATTTCTACAGTTTAGGAATTCTATGCGTCCCTTAAGGACCAAATAATGAAACAAGGCCATAATGTTGTAATAACTGATGTTGAAGTGTGAGGGGAAGACGTTCCAATTTCTCTTAATGATATCTATGAATTTTATAACGTCCCATTTTATACCAAAGATTTTATTGATAATACAGATCTAGAAGGATTTCAAAACATTGACATGGAGGACGCTATAAAATATTTAACACGGGGCAGGGGTAGTTGAAACTATAGGCCAGACATTGAGCTTCCCACAAATTTTAATCAAGTTATTATGTTTCTTATTGCTAAAATGTGGATGCAATTAATTGGCACTAGAATTGCACCCACATTGAATGTTTCTAATGTTAGTGTGTTTTGAGCTATCTTGTTATATGGTATCTTGTAGCGAAAAGAAATTTGTGTAGGGCATTGGATCTTTCAAGAGATGAAATGGTGCGTACAGAGCCAAAAAGCTAGACTCTTCTTCCCCCACCTCATAACAGTTCTGTGTCGCCAGGCAGAGGTGCCAATGAGCGAAAACAAGAAATTTATGAAACCAAAGAGAAGTATAATCGAAGATACATTATATACCCAATATGTTGAGCTTCAGCGGAAGCAAATAATTGAATGGAATCAAAGGAGGAAGACGAAAATGGATATACCAGTATCACTCAAATAGAAAGATCACCCAAAGGTTAGAAAGGGAGCTCACGGAGACATAGAATCAAAACTTGACGAAATGATTCGATGGATGTAGGAAATAGGAACAGTACTTCAAGAATTCGCAAGGGTAAATGGGTTACGCGCTCCACATTATCCCTCAGATATGTTCAGGCCGACTCCGATTCATAAAGATGAGGGGGTTAATCTTGAGGAGGAAGGTGTTGCTCAAGAATCCTAGAACGGAGGAAGAGTACGAAGCAACATTTTAGCTGCAAATTTCTACACCAAAAAGGCCTGTCATACGAAACCCAACTCACCATGCGTCTTTAATAGGTGGGAGCTCCCACAAAACTTATGTCAAGGGAAAGGGAAATGCCCCTATGGAGAAGAGACGTTCTCATCCCCTTAGTGATTCGGAGGGAGTAAGAATAATAAATAGTTTTTCCTTTTCTTGCACTTTGTTAAATTTTCTATGTAGGAACCCAACATGAAGAAGACACAAAAAAATTTGAGCTAACGCAATCAAAAGAGGAAGCACCCACCATTAGCAATTAGAGCGACCATGATCAATCGGGTAACTTCCTTCCTTATCTATTTATAGGCTACACATTGAGGACAATGTGTCAACTAAAGTGTAGGGGGTAATGTAGAAAATCTGCTTCAAAAGTTTACATTTTCTTTGACTTTTGTTGTCTTTTGTGTGCTTGAGCTTGTAGAATTAGAAGTGATTGGTTAGGAGCATGTACATAAGTTTCTTGTGTTTATGAATAAATTTGGCATGATGATAGGTGATTTTAAAATTTTGATTATTAGGGTACTACGTTCTATATGTTACATTATAAATAGGTTTTAAGCAATCAATTGTAACAAGTGATATAGAAAATTCAAGGAAATGAGCATATTAGTATGGATGATAAATAGTTGAATTTGTATATGTTTAGTTGATTAAATTTGTGAATGTTGAGATATTTAGGGATGACCTAAGGCATTGTTTGGAACACATCTAGAGCCAAATAGCTGCCCTAATTATATTTCACCTTTAGTACTGAATTTTAATCCTATTAATACTTCTTGATGAACCACATTACAAGCCCCGAGCTTGAAAACGTCAATTTGTAGTTGCCCTTGTTCTTTAGTCTTACACTACACGATTATAGATGTCTGGCCATATGTATTGAGGGTTAAGTAGATACATCATGGCTGAGTTTGTAAAAATAGAGTGAAAAAGGAAAGATTAGTGTGATATGGGAATTATAGGTTAGCCTGAAAGTGCAAAACAAGAAGAAAAATCTAAAAAGAAAATCCATACTAGTAGAAAAAGTACCTGAAAAGCAAAAAAACATTCTTGAGTGAGAAAAATCTGAAAAGAATAGTGACAAAGTCATAACAAAAGGAAAAAAAACTCATTCATTAGTGCACCGAAACTCATAAGCTAGCTGTATTTACTATGTCATGCTATGATTTCTTATATGGAGAGACAAGGAAAGTGAGGGAAGGAGAAATAAGGCGGTGAGTGGGTAAGGGTCACTAAGGGGTAAGAATAGGGATCAATATGATGTGCCAAACTATTTTCGTGTTTATAACCCTTTTGATGCTTACTATTTTTGAATTCCATACCTGTCTTAAGCTTCAGAATGTTACGAGACAAAAAGTCCTACGTGACCTAAATATCATTATACATGAATGGGCACTATAGTAGACATGTGCATAAATGACTATTTGTATTCTGCTCAGATAATCAAATTACTTGTATGATTTGTTGATGGATTCATATAGGAGAGACTCTTAATACTTGTATATTTTGCAACATACTGAATTTAGATGTTTGAAGTCAAAAGGTTGTAAGTTAACTATTCATCATGTTGAAGTTGTTAGTAAACATGAAATGCCTAAGTCATATGCTCCCAAGTCAATACTTGTATCATACTTGCTCAAGGGTTGTCATGTTTATTTGCCATTTGTTTATTTTTCTTGAGGATAAGAATGGCTTAAGTGGGGAGAGTTTGATCTACCGAAATTTGGTGTAGCAAATTAAACTAGTTTTCACACTTAAAGAGCCTGAATACAAGCATTTTCATTACATTTTAGTTAAGTTTCTTTATTTTTACTTACATTCCATAAAATGTGCAAATTGAGTCTTTTTTTGACCCTCAGGTCCGAATGAGGCCTAAGGGAGAGCTAACATACTTTGTGAGTGTGCAGGAGACCATCAAAAGGCATTTTAGGATGATACTTTGTGAGCGACTGTGGGCTTGAACAAATCAAATCAAACACATAACTAGAAGTAGTTTTCTTTTCTTTAGTGTGAAAACGAAAATCTCTTTTCAAATAGAGATCGATAGGAATTATTATTCTAAAAAATAGTTTCAATAATTAAGATTAAATTCTCTCTATTTTCAGGTAGAGTAACAATATTTTAAAGTTTTGTAAATAGCCCTACCGGTGCTATCTATTTATAAGGAGAGAAGGTAGAACCCTATATTGAACTGTAGAAGTTTATTTCAACTAGAAAAACAAATTCCTAGTCTAACTAGAAGTATAGGTGGCGACAACCCTAGCTAATATTACTAGTGTTTTCCGTCCACCCTTTTTAACATGAGGGGTTTTAGGCCTCTCCCATATCAAGTCTAATTACAAGTAATTTTCGGGCTTTTAATCCAATACTTTATAATTTGATCCAACCCAATATTTGTTTTTCTATTTCCCAAATTAAACTTCTCTATATATATTCTAATTAAATAATCTTTTCAACCCAATTCTAATTTCGTTAAAATCATGGCGGCTTTACCATAAAAGAATCCATGAGAAACTATATTTAATATTTTTGAACTCAAAGGTTCACTATAAGCAAATGATTTATTTCCATTTTCAAACTTCATTTAATTCAAAAAACATAAGTTCATTTCCAAATCATTTTCATTTTTCATTTTCGTTATCATTTTGGAGAAACCCACATTCATTTCCAAATCATTCCATTTCTCTATTATCATTTTCATTTTGGAGAAAACCATAATCCAAATTTTTCCTATTTTTTCATTTTCACTATTTCTATTCATTTTAATTCTTGGTTCAATATGCAATTCATTTTTGGTTTCAACAAGCTAGTGGAGGGATCAATTTGACATATGAAATTGAGGCTTAAATAATTTATAATTAATGTAACATCTCTTGACTGTTTAAGTGTTGTTTATAAAAGTAAAGTTTAAGGGTAAGTTTCAAGTGCCCAATGTTAGGATTTGATTAAGTGTAAGCACTTTATGAGTGCGCCAGTAATGCCCTAGTCTTACAGACTCTAAACGAAAATAAATGAACCCATAGCGAACTCTGGTATGTACATCGTATAGGATATTCTGAAAGAATAAAGCTTATGACTAACTCTAAAGAAAGGTAAGTATGACGAATCAATGAGTGTTGGTAAGAATATATATATATGAATATGGCGCACAGTATAAAGAAGTACTATTGGCGAAGTAGTGTTGACCCAAAAGCCCTTTTCAATGTATGGGCAAACTCTGACATGAAAATAAATAGACAAGGACTCCCCGTCAGATTACAATGATAAGTTAAATAGAAGTGGTAAGTACGAAAGGAATGGTTATAAGGAATGATTCCACGCTAGTGATATAGTACATCTAGTGACGAATGTGATCCCATGTCAGCTAAATTGTGAGGAAAGCTAGTTATAAATTAACCAAATGTGAACTAGAAAGGTTAAAGGTTAAAGGAGTAACCAAGTAAGTTCTTAGAGGTGGGAGATTTTGATAAGTCCATTCAGTCTTGATGTGATGTTTACCAAGTTCCCATAGAGACTTGGGTCAAGTTAAGAGGATACCCTGGTTGGGTTAAGAAAAAGGTTATCTTTTTCCCCTTTTCCTCTGAAAAGCAAAAAGAATTTAGGGCTAAAGAGAGATAGAAACATTGCTCTGAGCTGAGTTCGGAATCCTAGATAATTTTAGTGATTTTCTTCACTACAAGGAAGATGAGGCTGTAGCTAATTTTCTAGTGATTTTCTTCACTTCTCTGAGCTAATTTTCTTTACTACAAAGTTATTACCTAATGTGGTTCTCTATGTTTCCCAGGACGATTAGGGGCAACCCACACTAAGTGTGAGTCTAGGCAAATTCCTATAGCCTAAATCACCAGGAAAAGAAAAGCCTTTGTGGCAAACATGCTAAAGGAAAACCTCTGTGGCAAAACTATAGAAAGGTAAGCCTTTGTGGCGAACATGCTAAAGGAAAACCTTTGTGGCAAAACTATAGAAAGGTAAGCCTTTGTGGTGAACCTGCTAAAGGACAACGTTTGTGGAAAAACTATAGAAAGGTAAGAATTTATGGCGAACCTTTCAAAGAACGCCTTTGAGGAAAATCTCTGAAAGGAAAAATTTTTTTGGTAATCTCTGTCAAAGGAAAGCGTCTATGGAAAACTCTGGACAAGAAAGCCTTTGTGGCAGTCTTCGTAAAGGAAGCCTTCATGGCTATATCTGAAAAGGAATGCCTTTGTGGCATAACATAAGGACAGGATGCCTTGGTGGCAACTCTACAAAGGAAAGCCCTTGTAGTGAATTCAAAGAACGACTTTGCGGCTATTTTAATGAAGGAATGCCTTCACAGCAAATTTCTAATGAATGGCGTGAAAGGAATTGGGAAAGAATGGCATGAATGGTTCTTTGAAGGTGAAGTAAAGTTAGGAATCTAAAGGTATGCTAAGTGTAAGAGATAATGCATGGACAAGTAGAAGGAACTAAGTATCTAGCAAACTCTGAAAGAAAGGCACTGTATGTAAATGCAATGGTGAACCCCACGTAATAACAAGAAAAGAACAGTGAAGCTAGAGCACACCGGTATAGGTGGCAAATCTCGGATATGTATTATAGGCATGAATTGATAGTACCTTGAAGTAAGGAATATCTGGGTGAACTTTGTGTGAAGTAATAGGCGTAGTCTACCTCGCCCAAAGGTAGTGGTAAAGTTTTGACGTATGAAATAAGATTTTAAGTCTGCTAATAAGGAAAACAAAGTGGTTAAGGACTATGTAAAGATAAGATTTTTAAAAAGGGACATAAAAAGTGATGAGATTGTAAGTATAGTATGCTCAAGGGAAAGAAACGATCATTTGAGTTTGGACCCCAAATCTGGAGCCTAGTAGAGTGAAGGCTTAATGAATATGAAACGAAGATAAGTCATTAAAGACATTGTGAGGAAGACAAAGGTCTAAAATAGAAAGGAGTAATTACAGTATGTGAAAGGAAATCTTTAGTGAAGTACCCGCCAGAAAGAATAAGGCAAAGTCAAAGGACACATGTAGGGTGTTCGAAACATCTATTACGCTTGGATGAGATGAATCAGGTGTTTAAGGTTTCACTCACTAAGTTCTTATGAACTTATGAAGTTTATTTCATGTTTCAAGTTACAAAGAAGTATGTGCCAGGAGGGATGATGCCAAGGCTGCGCAAAATGAAGTGGTGCAATGGATTGTTATGCATAAAAAGGAATTTAAGTGGCATGCTTAAGTCTAAGCATAAGCTTATTACGTAGCATTCCAATACGTATACAGTAGGCCAAGAGATAAAATAGAAATCGATGAGACACTACACCAAAACAGACTTTTAGCAGCGTTTTTAGTGGCGTTTTAATAAAAAAAACGCCGCAAATATTATACATTAGTGGTGTTTGAAAGAAAATGCTACAAAAAGTTGAGCAATAGCGGCGTTTTTGGCCCAAACGCCGCTAAAGATCTGAGCATTAGCGGCACTTTCGTAAAAATGCCGCTAAAGATCTGAGCATTATCGGCGCTTTCGTAAAAACGCCGTTAAAGATCTGAGCATTAGCGACACTTTTGTAAAAACGCCACTAAAGATCTAAGCATTAGCAGCGCTTTCTTAAAATCGCTGCTAAAGATCTGAGCATTAGCGGCGCTTTCGTAAAAACGCCGCTAAAGATCTGAGCATTAGCAGCACTTTCGTAAAAAAGCTGCTAAAGATCTTAGCATTAGCGGCGTTTTTATAAAAACGCCACAAAAGGTAAGCTTTAGTGGCATTTTTTATAAAAGCGCCGCAAAAAAAATTAATTCAAGGTTTAGGGTTTAGAATTTAAGGTTTAATGTCTATAGGTTTTAGGGTTTATGATATAATGTTTATTATTTTGGGTTAAGGGTTTATGTTTTATAGTTTAGGGTTTATGGTTTAGGGTTTTATAGTTTAGATTTAGGGTTTAAGGTTTGGGGTTTAAGGTTTAAGGATACTGTTTGAAAACCGAAAAATATTTGGAATTTACTGAGGTTCATGCTATTTTGTACTACACCCATATTATTTAATATAAGAATATAAAATATATGTTTTGTACTACACTAACATTGGCCACATGAATTCCCAAAAATTTGGTCTCGGATTATGGTTTAAGGTTTGCGGTTTAGAGTTTATGGTTCGAGTTTTATGGTCTATGATTTATGGTTTGGGGTTTTGAGTTTGGGTTTAAGGTTTGGGGTTTGTGGGTTAGAGTATAATATTTAGGGTCTAAGGTTTATGATTTAGGCATTAATCTTAGATTTTTTAGAATATAAATCAAAATAAGATAAATGTAAATTATTATTTTTAAAAAATATATATCAAAATGGGTTAAATCCTAAAAGCATACATGAATAATGGTTTAGTGTGCAATTGTATTCATGAACTTTAATTTGATCCAGATCTTGTAAAATATTTACACAATTATTGATATAATTAACATCATTTTTTATTTATTCAATATAAAAATATATTGATGTATTTATATTTTAAAATAATATGTATGATTAAATCAAAAATAAAGTTTCAACTGTACATTTAAACCACAATTAGAATTTCACATCTAGAATTACACATTAAACCAAAATTCATATATAATTCTGATATGTATCTATATCAAAATTTAGGTGTATACATATAATTAAATGCCATTTATATAAAAATCTAAACAACTAATGCAGACCATATTTAAAAGAATAATATTGATGTAAAAAGAACGAAAAAAGAAATTCCTAAAAGAGTTGATAATGGTAATTAAATTTTTAAGATTTAATAATAAAAACTTAAAAACTTAAAAGCTTAAAAATTTAATATTTAATATTTTAGTTAAAAAGTTCAATACTCAAAATATAATAAAAATAAAAATTCAAAAAAATAATAATCTCAGCATAAAATTTTTAAAAGAAAAAAACATAGAAAAATATAGGTTAAAAAAATTAAAATTGTCATAGTGGCGTTTTTGTAAAAAACGCCGCAAAAAATAAGCTATACTGGCGTTTTTTCTGGCTATCAATCATTTCTGGCTATCAATAAAAAATAGGCTATACTGGCGTTTTTTCTGGCTATCAATCATATTTTACCCCTCATTTCTGGCTGGCGCTATTCAAATAGACATCATTGTCTTCCTTCTCTAGCCTTATTTGATTTTCTTTTTTTCTTTATTTGAATTTGATTGATAGCTTCTTGACTGTGGCACTTCTAACTACCCCGGATTTTCAAGAGATCGCATTCTTCCGGGTCAGTATGTGAATCACATGAGACTCTTCCTCAAAGTCTTGAACTTCCCATAGATGTGTTTACTTCTTGTCTTACTACACCTATCAAAATGACATTGAGATGGTAAAAGTTCTCATTTGAAATGCTTGATTAGGACTGATAAACCGTAAAAGTAACATATTTTAAGCCCACATTTAGCATGCTTTTGGATGATTTAAGCCTTGAATTACGTAATTTGGTGCTCTTAATCCTTTGTTTTCATGTTTTATACTCAGGAGAGCACCGAAGGATGAAAAGAACGGAAAATGGGCCCAAAACGGAGTAAATGGCCCATATCACGAAATCCACATGGCCTGGGCCCAAGATCATACGGCCGTGCCTCATTCAACAGGCTCGAACACGGCCTGGCCACGACTTACACGGGCGTATGCCATGGGCGTGTCCCTGTCACAGGAAAGAAGAGTTTCACTCGAATTTGGATACTTAGGGGCAAAGAAACATATTCAAAAGCCTATATAAACACCCTAAGTATGACCAGAAAAGAGGGAACCCAAGGCTTTAGTCAGAGGGAGTCCGACTAGGCCAGAGAAGGCAGATTGTAGAGATTTACTCGAAGATAGCCAGTTGATCCATCTCAAGAAGCCGGAATTATACTCAAGACGGAGGATCTCTCTTTCAATTCCTTTAGGGGGTTTTAGGGATTTCTTATGTTTTGTTTTATCTTTTCTTCTGAAATGTTTTCTTTTATTGTTATGAACTAAACCCTCAGATACCTGAGGGGGATGAAACCTAAGATGAATCTTGTTATTGTTTGCTGAACTATATGATAAATATTTGACTTGTTCTTAATTATGTGTTCTTAATTCTTGTGTTGATATTTACGGGATATTAATTCAAGTGTGATGTGCTTAGGTGGAGGAGCAAAAGTCCCTGCCTAAGAGTAGATCTAGCATAATTAAGCGGAGTTGATCGCACGCCTAGAGATAGGGTGACAAGATTTTGCCGAATTAGGGAGAAACTTAATATGGGAGTCCATAGATCGAGTTAATGCAATTCTAAGGGTTTTAATTAGAAAGAGATTTCAATTAATCAACCTAGGGTTAGATCTTAGTCGCCTCAAGAGAGGGATTAATATAACTTAGGGAATCTTATAGATCAAGTCAAATGAATAAATCGTCTAGTTCAGAGTTAGATAACAAGTGAAGTCTAGGTGGATTCTTCATTGGGTGTCGTTTTAATCAATTGGTTTTTCCTCAATTTATATTCCCAAATTCATTCTTCTTTGTCTTAGAGTCTTTAAATTAGTTGTTAGTTAATTTTAGATTAGATAAAATTCACTTTAATTCTTAGACTAGATAATAAAAAGAGAGTTATCATTAGTATTTTTGGTTCCTTTAGGTTCGACATTCCGGTCTTGCCTTAACTATACTACTGTTCGATAGGTACGCTTGCCTCAAATCGTTCTCATAGTTAGTTTCCAGGTTTGATCATTCTTTTTATAAATTTTAAGTCTTTGACATCGTGAAAACAACTGTAACACCCTAAAATTTAAGTATCGATTTATTGCATGTTTTGGTGTTTAGCTTATGTAGGAAAATTTTCTTACTTCTTTTCGGGTTTGGTATACCCTTGAAGAAGAGCATAGAATTATTCGGGTAAGGAATAATTTTTGTTGGGAAAATTTATTGAAGTGGATCAAGTGTCATTAATCTTTAAGTTAATTTAAGTGTTAATAAGTGACACAAGATGAGTAATGGCAAGGTGGTAATGGCGCATGGGTTTTGGCATGAGGGGAGAGGTTCGAATCCCTTAAATAGCAATTAGATGGCTTTTATTTTTGGTTTTCCTAGCATGTGTCGGCCAAGCACATATATGGTAAGTGTTGACCTTGTTATTTTTGGTTAGTATATCAAAGGAATAAGGTAAGAGTGAACTTATGGTAGGGAATCAAGAAAATTTGGAAAGATATGGAGACATGGGGCAAGTATCAAGGAAAGTGTTTTGGAAACAAAATCATGGCCATTTGACCATGCATATGGACGGCAATATGGTCTAAGGGGGGAAGCCGAATTTTGGTATTAGTTTGGCTAGGATTTGAAGTCTCTTTTTGGTCATTCTTAGCATATGTGCAAAGTTTTGCAATCCTTTCTCAACTTTTCTCCCTTGGCCGAATTTGTGCTTTTGGTAAAGCCTAATTCTTTTGACCATTTGGTCATTTTTGTTCATCTTTTGAATATTCTCTTGTGCCTCTTCTTAGTGCCGAAATTGCTAGTACCAAAAAGACCATTTTTCTCTCTTTTTGTTTCTTTCTCCATTGCCGAATGTACCTTGCTCTCCAATACATCTTTTTCTTTCTCTTTTCTTCTCTTTGAAAACCGAATCTTCATTATTATCTCTTCTCTCATATTTTATTTCTTTTCACTCATCCTTTTCTCCATTGCTTTTCTCCATGGCCGAATGTTAGTGAGCCATAGCCAAACCATTTTCTCTTTTCTTTTGTTATCATAGCCGAATCCTCCATCTCTTAAAGACATCATTTTCAATCCTTTCTTTTCAACCGTGGACAAAAGGGTAAGAATTCTTTTTAGTTTCGTTAGTTAGTAGTAGTTAAGGCCGAATATTGATGGTGGTAAGAAGGCTTTCTTAGATCGAAATAAACGTTCATTTTATTAACGTTTATTTTGTTATACTTTAGTGCGATAACAGAAGATCGGAAATCAAGTGGTCGTGAGTGACATAGAACGCTTGGATCGATTCTCCTTGTGGAACAAGAATATTTGTGGTAAGGAAATCTCGTTCTTAAAACCTTTAGTCATAATCGATATATATTATTAGGACGTGCTAACGATCTTTTGTCATTGAAGACAATAAAGATAGGGAAGAAACGGGCCGTGTATAGTGTTCGGAAGAAGGGTGGTACCGTTAATCCCCCTAAGTACAAGCAAAGGGCTATTTCTGGAATCCGAGATTTTCCACCGGGTTGCGGACGTTCATCCGAGGAAAATCATTTGTTAGAAGTCGTTCGTACTCCCGAACCATTATTTGTTCGTGGATTTGATTTGGTTAACGAACCATCAATCAGGGAGAAACCGCAAGTAGAAGTAGTTCGAAGATCTGAGGGTAAAATTTTAGATCGTTATTTTAGATCGGTTTTATTAATAAAATTATAGTGTTCTAAATTATCGTGTAATTATAGGTGTTGACGAATGGGAAAGTCTAGTTCTCACAATAACCAAGTGTGTAACTTCACACTTATCTCTCGGGTTAAATACCAAACCGTAAGTATTTTGTTAAATCGTAAAGATGGCCAAATCGGAATTTTAGTAATAATCAGTACTTTTGTGTAAATACATGAAAATGGTAAAAACCGAGAAATTTACGAAAAATTGCTAGATTGCTAAGTTTTTACGAAAAACTGCTAGATCGATAAATATGGGCCAAAGTATGCTAGATCGCTAAATGGGCCAAAAATATTCTAGTTCGATAAAAGGGCCAAAAATATTCTAGTTCGATAAATGGGCCAAAGATCTCTAGATTGCTAAATGGGCTAGATACTATTTTGTTAATAGGCCCAAATGAAAGTTAAATTATAGACTTATCTATAATATGGATTACTTGATAAATCATGTTATGATTAAAGTTTGTTATTCATACATAATTGCATGGGATGGGATTTGATGAAGAGAAGAAAGGCACAATGTACACGTATCTAGTTCGGTGGCTCTGCCACAAATTTTGGCTTAATGCCTCTAGTTTGATGACTATGTCACAATCTAGTTTGGTAGTGCACTACAACATTATTAAAAGGCTTAATGCCTATGATTGGTGTGTTTGGCGGGGTGGGTTGACTTGATCCCCACAGGTGTGTTGGTTGGTACGGGGGTGTTAGCGGATGGAAATTAGGCTTGGTTTGGGAAATTCATTTTACATGCATTTTATATATATTTATTTCAGTTTATATTGTTGATATTTGTAATTGGGCTCAAGCCCAAATAAATGCCTCGATGGTCTGGCCCAATAAAGATGGTAAGTGAGTTACACACTGAGTTCTTTGTAACTCACCCCGTTTTTTTTATCCATTTCAGGTAATGGAAATTGATGTGGACTTGGGCCGGAGATGACTTGGTGGAGGCCATACTACAAGTATGGGTTTTATAAACTATGAACTTTATTTAAGTTACTTATTTTAATCACTATTTTGGGTTGATGTAATAAGGCCTCTAATTATGTTTTATGGATTTTATTGTGTGGATGGATTTAATTTTGTTTTAGACTCTCAATATGGGCTTATGTTAAATTTTTAAAGTTTTCTTAAAATATTATGTTTTATAACATTTTGAACACCTAAATTACTCTTTTAAATTCGTTCAAATTCTTTTACAACTACGTTAAGGTTTTGACAAATAAGATTTCAAACAAGTACATTTTTCTTAATTCATAAATTTTAAATCATTGTATTTAGTTTTTATTAAACCTTATTTCTAAAGGTTATGTACTACTATTTTATCTTAAATCATTAGAAAATTTTTGGATGTTCGATCGGTGTGACAAACCAAATCTCATCTTAACGCATAGACCTGGTTTGGGGTGTTACAACAACGATCAAGTTTTTGGCGCCATTGTCGGGGAACTAAAATATTAAGAAAGCTTAATTTTTATTACTTTAGCCATATTTATTTTTATTTTTGCAATTAAATTTTATTTTTGTTTTTCTAATTTTCTTTCTTTCTTTTGTTCCTTTCAGGTACCTCTAGTTTATGACTAGAAAGAACCTGACAGAACCCTTACTCTACGACAGTGATATTGAAGGTACCATTTGTAGAAATCACAGAGAGATAAGGCAAAGCTTAAACTACATAAACAAAGAGCAAGAAGCCGAAATAAATACCATGGAAGAGATGGCTGAAAATAATCCGCCGCCTCCAGAGATGGCCGAACATCATGCTCCACGTACTATGTATGATTATGCTAAATCCAGTTTAACAGGAACTGAGTCAAGTATTGTTAGGCCTACTATTGCTGCAAATAATTTTGAACTGAAACCTAACACTATACAGATGATACAACAGTTTTTCAGTTTGATGGTTTGCAGGATGAGGATCCTAAAACACACTTAGCGAATTTTCTAGAATTTTGTGATACCTTCAAGATAAATGGCGTTCTGATGATGCCATCCGTCTTCGGTTATTTCCCTTTTCTTTAAGAAATAAAGCCAAACAGTGGTTGCATTCTCTTCCACGAGGGTCAATCACTACATGGGACCAAATGACCGAAAATTTTTTATTAAAATATTTTCCACCTGCCAAAACGGCCAAATTAAGGAATGATATCTCTTCCTTTGTGCAGATAGATTCAGAGACACTTTACGATGCATGGGAGAGATACAAGGATTTGTTGAGAAGGTGTCCACACCATGGATTACCATTGTGGCTACAGGTCCAAACTTTTTACAATGGTATGAACCCTTCAACACAGCAACTAATCGATTCAGCTGCCGGTGGAACCCTGAACAACAAAACCCCTGAAGCAGCCTATAAGTTTATAGAGGAGATGTCACTGAATAACTATCAGTGGCAAGTTACAAGGACAAGGCCAGCCAAAGCAGCCAGAGTTTTCAACCTTGACGCAGTAACCGCGCTATCAAATCAGGTAGAGTTGCTACATAAAAAATTTGATAGTTTCTATGGTTCTTCGCAGGCACATCCAGTTATGCAGTGCGACGCAAGTGAAGGAGTGGCGAATCCTGAGTACCCACCCTACGGATAGAGCATGGAGAGCAAACAAATGAACTATATGGGTAACAATTTCCGATCTAACAATAACCCTTATAGTAATACTTATAATCCAGGTTGGAAGAACCACCCCAATTTCTCATGGAGCGGTCAAAGAAATCAAAGGCAACAACCATCCCAAAACTTCCAACAATAGCCCTACCCACAGGAAAAGAAGCCGAACCTTGAAGAGATGCTAACAAAATTCATAGCAGCCTCAAAAATACGGTCTCAAAATACAGAAACACGTTTCCAAAAGATAGAAACAAAACTTGAGGCATTGACACAAGAGTTCAAGGAGCTTACTAAATTAGTTTCTGAAACACGATCAGAAAGCTTACTTAGGGAAAAAAGAGCAGTCTTCTGCGGTGACAATTGAGAAGTGGATGGGAGTTAATCGAAACAAAGAAAGAGGTACCACATGAAACCGATGAAGCAAAGATAACACCGACCCGTGAGGAAATTAAACCAACAATCCCATATTCAGCAAAGCTGAAGAAAGACCGCCTAGATGCACAATATGGTAAATTTCTTAAACTTTTCAAACATCTACATATTAACTTACCTTTTGTTGAAGCTATTTCGCAGATGCCAACATATGCAAAATTTTTAAAGGAGCTTCTAACAAATAAAAGGAAGTTCGAGGAAATTTCAACAGTGGAGCTTAATGAAGAATGCTCAGCTATCATCCAAAACAAGCTGCCAACCAAATTGAAAGATCCAGGAAGTTTCACTATTCCTTGTTTAATTGGTAGTTTGAGCATAGAGAAAACGTTAGCTGATTTAGGTGCCAGTATTAATCTAATGCCTTATAAAATGTTTATGCAACTTGGTCTCGGGGAACCAACACCCACTAGGATGAGTATTCAGTTAGCTGACAGATTTGTTAAGTATCCTAGGGGAATTATTGAAGATGTTTTGGTAAAAGTATATAAATTTATATTCCCTATTGATTTTCTTGTGCTCGACATGAATGAGGATGTAGAAGTACCTTTAATTTTTTGATGACCCTTTTTAGCTACTGCTAGGGCTGTCATTAATGTTGGTGATGGTAAACTTACACTAAGGTTAGGAGATGAGGAAATTGTTTTCCAAATTCATGATGCCATGCAATATTCTAGAGAACAAGATGATTCTTGTTACTTTGTTGACGCCACTAATCACATTTTTCAAGAATCTTTGTAGGAAATCAAGCACAGTGACACGATAAAACTGTGTCTTTCATAAAGCGAAGGGAAAGATGACGATACCAATGAAGAGAATCCCAATGCATCATCTTCTAGACAGATAAAATAGAGGACATCGAGATTAATAACGAACTAAAACAGAAACCCTCTATTGATGAGCCGCCCAAGCTAGAACTAAAACAATTACCAAAGCATTTAGAATATGCATTCCTGAGGGATAATTCTACGCTTCCAGTAATCATCTCTTCGGAACTAAGACCCAAGGAGAAAGAAGAGTTGCTAAGGGTACAAAGGAAGCACAAAAAGGCCATAGCGTGGAAAATGTCGGACATTAAAGGAATAAGCCCACCATTTTGCACCCACAAAATTTTAATGGAAGATGAGTATAAATCGTGTGTAACCTCAGAGGCGGTTAAACCCAATATGAAAGAAGTTGTCAAAGCTGAGGTAATTAAACTTCTAGATGCAGAAATAATTTATCCTATTTCTGACAACACTTGGGTAAGTCCTGTGCAGGTAGTTCCGAAGAAATGAGGCATGACTGTGGTAACCAACGAAAAGAATGAATTGATTCCCATAAGAGCAGTCACAAGTTGGAGAGTCTGTATTGACTATAGGAAGTTGAACGACGCCACCAGGAAAGATCACTTCCCTCTACCCTTTATTGATCAGATGTTAGAAAGATTGTCTGGGCATATGTACTACTGCTTCTTGGACGGACTCTCCGGCTACTTCCAAATCCCAATAGCACCTGAAGATCAAGAGAAGACAACATTTAGATGCCCATACGGTATGTTTGCTTATCGTAGAATGCCTTTTGGATTATGTAATGCTCCTGCCACTTTTCAGCGCTGCATATTTACCATCTTTGATGAACTTGTGGAAGACATTATGGAGGTATTTATGGATGACTTCTCGGTATTCGGTAATCCTCCTTTGCCTTAAAAATTTAGAACGAGTGCTAATAAGATGTGAAGAAACGAATCTTGTCTTGAATTGGGGAAAATGTCACTTTATGGTTAGAGAAGGGATTGTGTTAGGACATAACATTTCTAGTAAAGGGATTGAGGTAGATAAAGCAAAGATTGAAACCATAGAAAAATTACCTCCCTTTAGTTCAGTTAAAGCTATTAGAAGCTTTTTAGGACATGCTGGATTCTATAGGAGATTCATTAAAGATTTTTTTAAAATAGCCTAGCCTTTAACAAAATTACTAGAAAAAGATGTTCTTTTCAATTTTGATCAAGAATGTTTAGATGCATTTAATGTCCTCAAGGATAAACTAATAAATGCTCTGATTATAATTGCACCTGATTGGAATTTACCCTTTGAACTAATGTGTGATGCGAGTGATTTTGCAGTAAGTGCAATTCTGGGACAACGAAGAGACAAGCATTTTCAGCCAATTTATTATGCTAGTAGAACATTGACATCCGCACAAGAAAACTACACCACCACAGAGAAAGAATTGCTAGCTGTAGTTTTTGCTTTTGACAAATTTAGGCAGTATTTAATATTATCTAAAGTTGTCGTTTACACTGACCATTCAGCTCTTCGTTATCTTTTAACTAAATATGATGCAAAACCTCGACTCATATGATGGATCTTACTCTTACAGGAATTTGATTTGGAAATACAGGATAAGAAGGGGGCCAAAAACCTTGCAGCAGATCACCTCTCTAGGCTTGAGAACCCACATATCGAAGAGCTCGACGAGAGTGAGATAAACGACTCGTTCCCCTATGCCCACAAGAGACTTTGTTATATTCATAGATAAAACTTGTACATAGGCAAAAAGTTTAAGTTACATATGTTATAGGGCGTAACGTTTGACATTCAGATCCAGTACATCAAATCGGGTGGAGGTCATTGTAATTAAGTTCTAGCTTTTCGCCTATTAATTATAAATTCATTTAGTCACGAAGTCATTCCACTATAATATCATGATTGTGCTCTCCTTAATGACATACCATTATGAAAGCAATTCAACCAATGCTCGTCTAATGACCTTGTCATAAGTATGTTACCCTCATAGGATATCCTTAATCTCTTTAGGATAATATCCATTCTCCAAATATGATTCTATTTTATCTCATGATAACTATTACATCTTTTTCTGGAAAGTCGATTATTATTAAATAGTAATCAAGTCATTTTTCATAAAGACGAACGACATGTGACCACTTTTACTTTTCATCAACCATTTAATGCCAATGAGAGGATATCATTTACCCATGTCTCGAGTTATGAATCCCACTGTTGTGAATGACACTATATATTGTAGAAGTTTTATACCCAATGCACCAATTTTTAGTTCCTTATCTATTTGAACTCAGGCTTTTACTTACATCAAAGTATACGAGTCACACATACATAGTTCATCATCCACTCAGGATTTAGGTATGCCACTCTATGAATGCCACAAGTGAATAAATCCATAAATGGATTCAAGATATATTTTCCTTAGGTCTAGTCAGATTTACTGTCAGTCTAGGCAGACACATCTATGACTTTATCTTTTAAGAGTCATTCATTTTGATGCCCAAGACAAAGCATCTCCCCACTTGGACTTGATAGACGACATATTAGTCTTTCAACTGGTTTTCTCATTTTCGATTAGACTAAGGACATGTTTAGGTTTTTCTACTAATATAAACTATCTTTCTATATTACGATCCGACCACGTAATATCGCTTAGTATTAGTTTAAACATTAGACAACCAGTGAGCAACATTTGCTTATATTTTGCTTTGCTTGGGAAAACAAAATTAGGACATTAATAAAATTACTACTTTTAGGGCACCAGATCAAACAGTCTCCCACTTAGCCTAGTGAAGTAGATGAGTAGTGTTTCGCATTCTTATTCCCCTCCATATGTTTCCCAAAGAACTATCTAGCTACTAGAGTATTGGTAAAATAAATCTCCAAGGTTTGTCCTCAAATGCTATCTTTGACTACATCCACTATTTCGTCAAACACTATCGTCTCTCGTATGATACTTTCTATCAATGTGTTTTGTCCTTACGTGGTTTCTTTGGGATTTAACTATATCTACGCTGTTATAATGCCATAGCTTTTCCATACCTCACATTCGACCCTCTATAGTGAAGTTAGCAATGTAAATCTTCTTGACACTTATCCACACTATGGACCTGTCGTCTAGGAAAAAACACAGTCCAGTGTTGAGTTCCTTGAATCCTGAAACATTTGGAAGTTAGAATTAGTATATCTAATATGAGTACGAACTCCACCAGAATACACAATCATATAATCTATCATTCTCTGTTAATACTTGAGTATATGCTTAACTTCTTGCCAATGTCTTGGACTTAGATTTTCCTAATATCTACTCACCAACCCTATTGCAAAACAAATATATGGGAATTTGCATAAAGTAACATACATGAGACTTCCTACCACTAAAGCATAAGGAACTTTTCTCATGTTCTCTCTTTCTTCCACTGTCTTAGGACAGTCTTCCAAAGAGAGATGAAATCCTGACATGGAGTTTTGATTTCCCTTCTTCAAATCAATCATTGCATAATTCTCCAATATCTTGTCTATGTATGAAGCCTGAGACAGTGTTATCACTTTGTACTTTTGGTCCCTTAAGATTCAAATGCCTAGAACAAATTTAGATTCTCCTAAGTTCTTCATGCTAAATTGTTATGTTAACCATAGTTTAACAGATGAAAATATCCCTACATCATTCCCAATGAGTTGAATGTCATTGACATAAAGAACGAGAAAAACCACCTTTCCATCCCCTAAACATTTATAAACACAAGGTTCATCCATGTTTTTCTCAAATCCAAAAGTCTTGATCGCTTGATTAAATCTTTGATTCCATAAGCGGGATACTAGGTTAAGTCCATATATAGATTTAAGCAGTTTACAAAATTTATTCTCATTTCCTTTATCTATATATCTGATGGGTTGCATCATATAGATGCTTTCTTCAAGATAGTCGTTCAAAAACACTATCTTTACATTAATTTTCCAGATCTCATAATCGAGAGCCATCGCAATGGAGAGAAATATATAGATTGACTTGAGTATGGTAACTGGAGAGAAGGTTTCTTCATAATCGATACCTTTTTTCTAAGTATAACCTTTTTATACAAGTCTGGCCTTATAAGTTTTCACTTTTCCATATGTATTTCTTTTCCTCCTAGAGATCCACTTACACCCAATGGGTTTTATCCCTTCTGGTAAATCTACAAGTTCTCACACTGAGTTGGAGTCCATAGAATCCACCTCAGCTTTCATAGATATTTTTGGGAAATAGAAAAATATTGGGTTGGATCAAATTATAAAGTATTAGTTTAAAAGCTGTAACATCCAGAATTAATGGGCCTTTGCGTTTAATGTGTGGTTATGTTTAATGTGAGTGTTAGGGGTCCAGAATGGGCTCAGGGTTGGGCCGAGGCTTTAATTGAATTTTCTGTTTAGACACTCTAGTGGAAAGCCTGATAAGATAGGGCTTTAAAGATATTAGCTATGTTTTAAGTTACAGATGGACTTGTGGCCCAATGGCAAAGTGGCGCCACTTAGAGAGCAGGGAGGTGGCGTCAACTGGGGAGGCCCAAATTCAAGTTGCATGAAGCCTAAATCTTTAATTAAATGTTAGCTAATTTTCGGCATTAGGGTTTTATTCTTCCACTCTCTTCTTCAAATTCAACATTAGAGTTTCTCTATTCTCTCATTCTCTGCAAAAGCCCAAATCCCTAAGCCTATTCTCTTATCTTCACTTCTATGCAAAAGCCGAAAGTTTAATATTCTTTTTCTGTTTTCTTCTACAAAGCCAAAACCACCCAATTCTTCTCAACATCTTTCCCTTCAAAAGCTAAAACTCTGAACTTTTTTCTCATCTCCATAGCCTGCCGATCTCTTCACTAAAAGCCGAATCTATAAAGATTCCTTCCTATCATCTTCTCTTTCTAATCCTCTCAAAAGCTAAAATCTTCTAGGAGTTGCCGAAATCTCTGTAAAGATTGCTCAGAACTAAAAGCCAGAACTGCTAGTCTCTAAATCTCATGTCTCTCTCTTTTCGGGATTTCAAGGCGAAGGAGGAGATTGGATCTGTTAAACCAAGCCTAAGTTTAAGAAACGAGCAGTGTCAGCAGTTCAGGATTGGCCACCGGGTTGTGGACCGGCGTCAGAACAAAATCTTAGACAGTTAACAGTCGTATCGGCTTCTGATAGTGTCAACATAGAGGGTCTCGTCTTGACTGTAATCAGGTGTGTAGATCTCTATCACACTAATTAATCTGTACTTTATATGTTTTGGGCTAAAAGCCGGAAAAAGGCTGTAGGAACAGTCGTATTACCCGAAAAAAGGTAGATAAGGGATGCCAGGTACGTATTCATAGAAACTTCTCTATGTGTATCGATGTATGTGATAGTCTGTGATCTGTTAGGTAGTATATTGTTTTTATTTTGCATGGATGTATGCATGGGATAGGGTTGATATGATAAAGGGGAAGAGCATGTTAAAAGGTCACTTAGTGATCGGTGGTTAAACCACGATATGTACATTTAGGTCACAATAGTGATCGGTGGCTCTGTCACACTTGATTATGAGGTCACATAGTGATCAGTGGCTCTTCCACACTTGATTATAAGGTCACACAGTGATCGGTGGCTCTGCCATAGTGGATTATAAGGTCACATTATGATCGGTATTATAATTGACAGCATGAGTGTCGATATAGTGTGTAGCGGTTGGTGGGTTGATTGTAGAAATCCCCGAGGTGTGATGGCTGGTACGGGCTAGTGTGTAGAGGATGGACTCTTAGGTTTGGTTGGGCCATGTTGCATATAAATGTTCTGTTGCCATTTTGAATGGGCCAAGGCTCATAATGTGTTTGTGGGCCTCAAGCCTTTTATGTGTTTTCGGGATTTGCACACTGAGTCTTGGTGACTCACCCCTTTATTTTTCCTGACTTTCCAGATGAGCAGTAGACCGTGGACATGGGAGCCGAGGCGGACTTGAGGGGCCATCAAGTCTTCACTTTTATAAACTTATTACCGGTTTTCTTTAGTTTTCTTTATTTTGAGTTTATTTTCTTCAGCTTGTAATAAGGCCCTTAGCTTATATTTCCTTTTTCCTTCAATTTAAAGTTGCTAATGAATATGGATTCGGGATTTATGTTCAAGGATTTTAGTCATGAGAAGTAATAAAATGGGATTTTCAAACATGTTCAATGGAAAAAACAAGGGTTTTCATCAAACATCACTTATTTAACAAATACCTAAATAAACAAACTGCGATTTCCAAAAACTATCAAAGCAAGGTTTCCAACATTAAACCCAGTAGCATACCAGATCTGGTCGAAGCGTTTGGGCCGGGTTTAGGGTGTTACAAAAGCCCAAGAAGTACCTATAATTGGACTTGATAAGGAAGAGGCCCAAAAGCCTCTTATGCAATAAGGGGGTGTTAGAAAAAAATATGATTTGAAAACGGTTTTCTTGCATAGCAAAAAATTAAAATTTAAAAAAACTAACCCAATTTGTGATATTTATAGTAATAAACCTTGAACCGAAATCATACATGTGTTTTTGGACAAGCGAATCCTTGACATTTTCCTTCTTTCAACCAAACAATCTTCTCTACTATTCTCGTACCATGAACTGCTTCGAGTGGTGGCTCGAACCAATCGAATCAAAACATAAATGAGAAAATTTTATTTTTACTTTTGGGTGAAAACAAAAATTCTCTCTTCAAAATAGAAACCAACAGAATTATTATTCCTATATATAATAGTTGAGAATAAATTCTCTTTATTTTTCGGTAGAGTAGTAATATCTTCAAGTTGTGTCAATAGCTCTACCGGTGCCATCTATTTATAGGAAGAGAAGGTAAAACCTTTTTTGAATTATAGAGGTTTATTTCAAGTAGAAAAACAACTTCCTGGTCCAACTAGGATATAGAGAAGGGCTAATAGGGTGTGCTTCCCCTCATATGTATTCTGATGGGGATTCTGGCCTCTCATTGTACTGAGCCCAATTATATGTGCTTTCTAGAATTTTAACTCAGCACTTTATAATTTAATCCAACCCAATACATATTTTTCTATTTTCCAATTAAATATTTTTTTATCCCAATTTTACCGCCGGTAAAATTTTGACGATTTTAACCCTGATAAAATTTCCAAGAAAATATATTCAATATTTCACAACTCAACTTGTTCACTGTGATCGAATGGTTTATTTTCATTTTCTGGCTTTAAAATTGCTAAAAAACATAAGCTCATTCTTTCAATCATTTCTAAGTAATCCATATATATTTGCAAATGAATCATTTCTCATTTTCATTTCTATTTGTATTTGCATTTCCATTTTTGAGAAATCGACATTCATTTTGAAAATGTTTCATTCCTTCATTTCGGGGAAAACCATAATCATTTTTCAGAATTTTCCTCATTTCTTTATTTCTATTCATTTTGTTCATTTTGATTTAATATGCAATTCATTTCTGGTTTCAATGAGCTAGCAGAGGGATCAATTGGACATATGTAATTAGGGCTCAAATGATTTATAATTAAGTTTTGGCTTTTCACCTATTAATTATAAAATCTTTTAGTCATGAAATCATTCCACTTAGTATCATGACTTATCTCTCTCTAACAACATACCATTATGAAAAAAACTATTCAATGCTCTTCTAATGACCTTGTTATAAATGTGTTTCCCTCATAGTATATCCTTAATATCTTTGGGATAATATCCGTTCTCCCAATATGATCCTATTTGATCTCATGGTAACCATTACATCTTCTTTCATGGAAGGTCAATCACTATCAAATAATGATCAAGTCATCCATCGCAAACACAAACGACCCTTGGCCATGTTTACTTTTCATCAACCATGTAATGCCTATGAGAGGATATTATTTACCCTTGTCTCAGGCTATGAAGTTGTGAATGATGCTACATACTACAGATGTTGTACACTCAATGCACCATCTTTCAGTTCCTTCTCTATTCGAACTCAGGCTTTTACTTATATCAAAGTGTACGAGTCACGCATACATAGTTCACCATCCATTTAGGATTTAAGAATGTTACACTATGAACTTCCCAAGTGAATAGATACATAAAAAAATTAGGACCTATTCTACTTGGTTCCAGTCCAATGTAATGTTAGTCTAGTTAATCACATTTATGTCTCTATCTTTTAGGAGTCATCCGCTCCGATGCCCAAGACAAGGCACCTCCCCAGTTGGACTTGATAGACGACATATTAGTCTTTTAATCAGTTTTGTCACTTTTTATTAGACTAAGGACATGTTTAGGTTTGTCTACTAATACGAGTTGTCTTTTTGTATTATGATCTGACCATGTAATACCACTCAGTATAATTAAACATTAGACAACCAATGAGCAACATTTTCTTCCATTTTGCTTTGTATGCAAAAACCATGTAAGGAAAATATGCAAAGTATTAATGTAATTTATGAATAATTTTATTAAGTAATCTGTTCAAAAAATTTACAAGTGTACTTAGATAAAAATACTACACTTAGGGCACCAAATCCAACAGGAGGATGACAAACCTTAGTATAAACTAGGGTTTCCGCTCCTACATCATAGTTGAACTAAGATTTCATTTTTTAGTTGAAATAAACTTATCTAATTTAAAAAGGGTTTTACCTTCTCTCCCTATAATAGATGACACCAGTAGTGCTATTGACACAACTTTAATAAATCGTTATTTTACCCAAAAATAGAGAGACTTTTGTTCTATAAGAATTAAATATATTTTCTGGAATAACGATTTTGTCGGTTTCTATTTGAGAAGAGAATTTTTGTTTTCACCCTAAAAGAAAGGAAAATTATTTCTAGCTTTTGTGTTTGATTCGGTTTGATCAATCCCACACTCAAGGCAATCCGTGATACGAGAAAAGAAAAAAAGATTGTTTGGTTGAAAGTTGGGAACGAAAAATGTAACGACCCAAAATTAGGCCTAGTAGGATTGGGCCTATTGGGCCTTGAGCGTAGAAGCGTTTTGAAATTTTGAGAATAAGAGGACAGCATTATTTCAAGTTGGACTTATTAGGAAGTTGATTTTGGAAAGTTACGGGGTCCTAGGAAGTTCTGGGTTCAAGTTGGGCCTTAGTAAAAATTTTTGTGTTTATGCTCTTAAGGGGGAGAAGGTAAGTGGCATCAAGATTAAGGAAATAAGTGTGCATTTTGCTAGCACAATGAGTCTATTGGTAAAGGTGGAAAGTGGCGTGTGAAGTGTACTAATGGTCTGAGGTTTGAATCCCATCTATTGCATTTTTGATTAATTTTTGTGCTATTCATCCAAAGTGTCGGCCAAGGCTTTAATAAGGTAAGGAAGACTTTTTAATTTGGGAAAGATGACTAAGGATTATGGAAAGGAGGAAAGCAAGGGAAAAAGAGGGAAAGAAATGAAGAAAAAGGAAAGATAAGGGACCATGTTGGCTTATAGTGTGGAAGGTGTTTTGGAAAGATTCTTATTTGGTCAATGGTCATCTTTTGGTAAAGATGATACATGGTTTGGAAGGGGTTTTGGGGGGTAGCCGAATTTTACATTAGTGTTTTGGCAAAATTTTGGTGCTTGTTAAGCCTAATTCCTTTTTGCATTCTTTTGTGTTATTTTCTCCAATTTCTTCTTTTCCCTTGCCGAAACTCTAAAGCCAACTTTGTACACCATTTTCTCTTGTTTTTTGCTGAAACTCCTGGGCTCCTTTTCTCCATCTTTTCATTTCCTTTTACAAAATTCTTCAATCTTTCTTCCTTCTCCTTTAATCCATATTTTCAAAGTTGAATCTTGATCATCTCTTCTTCTCCATCTTGCAAGTTGAACATTTCTTCTTTGATAAAACTGGGTAAGTGTTTTTATTCAAATCTTTTCATTTTTCTCCTTAACCGAATGATTATCCCTCATTATTTGGTTATTTCATATTGTTCTAAACTGAAATGGTGTTTTCCATACTCCCCATATCGTGTCGTTAACATCGATTCTGCGATAAAGGGCGTGTGGTGGTAGTCGGAAGGCGGGGTTGAATATCGGGACTCCGTAGAGGGAGATCACATGTGGTAAGTGATTCAAGTGTAAGTAATACGAAATCTTTTGGAAATCTGAGACTAACTTTTGGTTGGTATTGTTCTAGGGTCAACGAATAGTGGTTCTTTAGGAAATCCAAAAAAGGTGTGTAACCCGTACCTTCCGAATACATGCTTGAAATAGTGTGTAATCTCACACTTCTTTGAATGTTGCATGAAATGTTCTATGATTCGGTCGAAATACCAAAAAAAAATGGAAATCGGCATCTATGACCACTCGGGCGTGCGTATATTCGTAGTGGTAACCATATTTTGCAATGAAACTGTTTGGTCAGCAGCAGTGACGTGATTTTAAAAAATCAAAAAAACTAGGAGAAAGGGAATTATAAACTGAAAAAGATATCAAATTAAATATTACTGTGTCTATTTTTATATGAAAGAAACAGAGTAGGAAAATAAGTTTTATATTCTGTGATATTTTAATTTTAGTGAGACTAGTTCTGATCGACTTTGTGGTTCCCTATTTTGTCTTGGAAAAATCATTTAAAATTGTACAAAGTGAATTATGAGTTATAAGTTATATGTATAGATTCCTTAGTCAGCCTATTTTCAATAGAAACAAGTGGGAGCAACGTATAGAAACTGTACAGTGAGATATTTAAATTTCGGTTAAGAGAGGTTAGAACCGTTGGACAGTGAAACAAGGGAAATTTTAAGGAATAAACTGTACTAAATGGTTAAGCAAAAAATTCTTGAAAAATTGTAGTAAGAAGATATGTGAGTCTAGTTTCAATAAAAATTTACGGATCTAAATTTCGAGTCTCCTAACTCAAGTTATAGTCAATTAAGTCAGTATGACGCAGATGGACAGTTTCAATTTTTATGCCCAAATTAGTAGTTAAGTATAAGTTGCGAAATTACCAAAATACCCTTAGAGGGTAAATTACCAAAATACCCCTGGGTTGCGAGATTACCGAATTACCCTTAGTGGGTAAAATTTCTAGATTATGAAATTGCCCCTATGGGCTGATTTACGAAAATGCCCTTAATGGGCCGATTTGATAGATTGCCTTAATGGGCCGATTTGCAAAGTGTTAATGGGCTGAATTATGAAAATGCCCCTAATGGGTCGAATTACAAAAATGCCCCTAATGGGCCGATTTGATAGATTGCCCTAATGGGCCGATTTGCAAAGTGTTATAATGGGCTGAATTTTTGTAATGAATCTCTGGATTAATGATTGTTGTTTATATTGTAAATATCATGATTTATTATGTATGTTGCATTTACATAATTTGCATGGGATGGGAAAAATGATGAAGAGAAGACTAGCCCGGTGGCTCTGCCACAATATGGTTCTGGTGGCTCTGCCACATATTCTGGTGGCTCTGTCACAAATTCTGATAATGGCTATGTGCCTAACATATGAATTAACGACTCTGTGTCAATCATATTTAACCAAGGCTATGTGCCGGTTATATTACCGTATATAATATTCTGGTGGCTCTGCCACAATCTGTATAGTGGCTATGCCACACTTAATTATAACTCTGGTGGCTCAGCCACAAATATATTATAAATGGCAACTTGCCTACGATTGGTGCGTTTGGCGAGGTGGGTTGACTTGATCCCCACAGGTGTGATGGGATGGTACAGGTGGTGTGTAGCAAATGGATTACTAGGATGGGTTGGGTTGCATACATTGCACATATTTATATTCTGATCTGTAAATGGGCTTCGGCCCAAGATTATACTACATGGGCTCAAGCCCAAGTTATTGCTAAATGGGTTCAAGCCCAGTGGTTGACGGTAAGGGGATTATACACTGAGTTCTTGTAACCCACCCCCCTTTTTTCTTAACCCATGTAGGTAACGCTCAATGACGTGGACTTAGGCCACGGATGACTCGGTGGAGGCCATACTTCAGCAATGGTGTTTTTTTTAACTTTAGATTTCTATTTCTGTTTACTTTATTACTTTTACTATTTTGGGTTTTTAAGTTGTAATAAGGCCTCCGAACTATTTTTATTTTTGCTTTATGGTAGGGATGTTTTTATTATTTTTCTTAAATTGTTTAAAAAGGGAATTTTCTAAAAATATAAATAATGGTTTCCAAAATTGATTAATATATGGATTTTATTGCAAAACTTTTACAAATGATTTAACTCGGATTTTCTTTCAAAATTATCTACGACATTTTCAAAAGACACAGTTTTAAAGCTCATTACCTCGATTTTCGACTCATCAAACGATCTTTAAAAAACAGTTGTATTTTATCAAATATTTACATCCAAAAACTTGTTTACTTAAACATAACCAAGAAATGCCTATTTTAGTAAGAATCACATGATGTTTTACGTTTTCCTCATGTGACATGTCAGATCCGGTCATAATGCATGGGCCAGGTTTGGGGTGTTACAAAAAAAAAAAAATCCTTCTATCCGAAAACACAGGTATGATTTTGGTCTAAGATTTAGTGCTATAAATATCACAAACTGAGTCAATTGAAAAAAAAAATCTGTTGTGCAAGAAAACCATTTTCAAATTAGACTTTTTCCAACAAGATTGTCCTAAGATAGTGGAAGAAAGAGAGAACATAAGAAAGGTTCCCTATGCTTCTGTAGTATGAATTCTAATGTACGCTATGTTGTGTACACGCCCGGATATCTGTTTCACAGTGAGGTTGGTGAGTCGATATCTGGCGAATCCAGGACCAAGACACTAGCAAGAAGTTAAACATTTACTACAGTATTTATGGATAACGAGGGATTATATGCTTGTGTATTCTGGAGTAAATGTAACAACCCAAACCCGGCCCAAACACTATGGCCGAATCCAGTTTGTTACAGGGAAAAATATTTTGAAATCCGTTTTTCTAAATCGATTTAAGTTGTTGAAAACCTTTTTGTTTGATTGTTTTGTAAAAACTTTACTTAGTGTTATTTGAGAAATTTATTTAAGCCGAGTTATTATAAAACTTTGAAGGTGCCCGATGGCTCGATAAAAACATTCACGAATTTAATTTAGAAACCCTTTTAAACTCATTTCATAAGTAGATAATTAAAACAAATATTCCAGCATAAAATAAAATAAAATAAAAAAAATACTAGGAGGCCTTATTACATCCGAAAAAAATTTTAAATCAACCATCCAAAAATAAATAAGTTGAAATCCAAAGTCTGTTAAAATTTAAGTCCTACTGCATGGCCACCTCGAGTCAACCCGGCTCCACATCCGCGATCTACGTGTCACCTGAAAAATATAAAGGAGAAGGTGAGTCACCAAGACTCAGTATGTAACCCTTTCCCCGTTTTATAAACATTTTTCATACACAACATATAACAATTAATATGCAAAATATTATGTGTCCCAACCTAGCCAGCCATACGCCACTGTCTACCCCATTGTGGTACCAAACCACTGGTGGTGCCAAACCACTAGTGACATATAGTCACAATGTGTTACCAAAACACTGGTGTCCGTAGACACGAATCGGGTGATGGGGCCAACCCATCGTGTGATACCAAATCACTGGTAGACGATCCCGTATCTCAAGTGGGGCCAACCCACGGTGGTGTTAACCACAGGGATAAGTCGCTATGAGGTGCCAAACCTCTGGAGGTACCAAACCTCTGGTGACCGTAGTCACGGTGTGTTACCAAAACACTGGTGCCCGTCGGCACGATCAATACTGCCCCCTCCACTCATCAACCCATATCAAATCATTGTATAACAGATCTCATGCCATCACATATTTAAGTAACATATATAAACAATGTCATGCTTCCCAAAAGCATTATTATCAATCTCATACGGACAGAGACTTACCGGAATTCCTCGCTTGTACCATTAAGGCACTAAATCCATATCTACATAAAGCAGATTTACACACACATGCATTTAATACGATTTATTAATTATTATAAGTGTGTATGTACACACCTGTCACCCTTGGATGTTCTAAATCTCGAAAAGAAACATTAGTCACCACAGATCTACTTGTCCTATATTCGGCCAAATTCATGGGTTAGTCTTATGGCATATTCGGCCCAATTAAATTATTAGAGAGGGTTCCTTATGAACCAGAAATCTTACCTTTCCTCGGTTGGATGCTAATCGCAACACCAAACTCCCGAATCTGCTTTTGATTCCATGAATCGGCACTCAATAAGTTAGTAGCCTTCGGCTAAACGAATATCAACTGACTAACTAAAGTAGATCTTACCGTTTCTTACCAAAAATCGAATACTAGAGATCGGGCTGCGAATCGACTGCTTTACTCCCCTGAGTACCTAGCAGAAATCGGTCACTACTTGTTTAGAAGTTAACCATTGCCGAAATCGGCACTTTTCCTTGTAAAAGTCGACAGAAGAAAAAGAAGGAAAAGGGGAGATGGATATTCGGCCATTACTTACCTTATCAAAGGATTCAAAGAGATTAATGTTCCTTCCACTATTCGGCCAAAGTGCTACCCAAAAGAAGAAGAGAATTTCGGCACTTTCAAGAGGGGTATTCGGCTATTGAAAAGAGAGAAAAGTAATGGAGAGGAAAAAGGTGATAAAAATTTCGGCAAAAGGGGTTTGAGAGAATGGGAAAATAAAAGAAAAGTAGGAAGGAGAAGGGTTAGGATTTTCGGCTAAGCAGAGATGGAAAAGAAAAGCAAGGTGGTGGGTTGAGGTATTTATAAGCATTCGGCACCCCCCCTTAGCTTGCCGTCCACACTACTCCACCAAGGAGTTCAAATTTCGGCAATCTCCCCCAATTGCTCCTGACCAATCATTTGATTTAATTCAAATAATTTGAATTAATCCTTAATAATAAATAATAATCTCCTAATAATCCATGTGATATCCTTATTTATCTCCCATTATCCTTAGAATTAAGCAATTAAAATGCTCATATTATCTCTAAAAAAAAGAATTTAAAGGGAGAAAAACTCTCCACTTGTGCCGTCCAACAATAATGCAAAAGAGGATTTTGTGACTCAACCAAGGCCCTCCCTTGCTCCTTGGTGGCGTCACATGCACCCCCTAAGTGGCCTCATTTTTGCCACTTTACCAAGGGATTTTTAGTGTCAATTAACCCATACTTATTCTTATAACCCCTTACGCTAAGGCTCCACTGCCTTTAAAGTTAAAAATCTGAAATTTTCTACCAAACCGAGCCAACACAAAGCCTTAAATTAAGCTCTATCATTCCATAAATAATATCACAGCAGTTCATACATAAGAAAAATAATTTAATTCCAAATAGCCCCATTTTTGGGATGTTACAGTTCTACCCCCCTTAAAATAAATTTCGTCCTCGAAATTCCCTGATCAAAAGAGGTGGGGGTATTGCTATCGCATCACATCCTCGGGCTCCCACGTAGCTTCTTCCACACCATGGTTCCGCCATAGCACCTTCACCAAGAGCACTGACTTCCTACGTAGAACCTTCACATCTCGGTCTAAGATCTGAACTGGTTCCTCTTTAAAAGATAAATCCAAATTCACCTCGATCTCTGCTACTGGCACCACGTGCGATGGATCTGATCGATATCGCCGAAGCATCGACACATGGAAATCGTCATGTATCTGACTCAACTCTGCCGGTAGCTCGAGCTGGTAAGCTACCGGTCCTACTAAACTTCAATCAGATATGGCCCGATGAACCTTGGGCTTAACTTCCTTCCGGCCAAATCTCAACACCTTCTTCCAAGGCGACACCTTCAGAAAACCTTGTCTCCCACAAAGATACTCCATTTCCTTGCGTTTTAAATCGGCATAGGATTTCTGCCTGTCCGATGCTTCCTTAAGACGAGACCGAACCACCTTGACCTTATCCTCAGTCTCTGTCACCAACTCCGGCCCCAAAATCTACCGTTCACCTAATTCCGTCCAACACGTCGAGTCGACATTTCCGCGCCATACAATGCTTCGTATGGTGCCATCTGACACTCGCTTTGGTAGTAGCCGTTGTTGTAGGCGAACTCTGCTGCTAATGGTAGGTAGTCTTCCCAACTACCACAAAAATCCAAGACGCATCCTCTTAACATGTCCTCCAAGATCTGTATCACCCTTTCCGGTTGTCCATCGATCGTGGATGGAAAGTCATCTTTGAAATCCAACCGTACCCAACGCTTGATGCAACGCTTTCGAGAATCTTGACGTGAATCGGGATCCTATCCGAGATGATCGATATTGGAACACCATGCAATCTTACTATCTCCGATCGCGTGCTTTGGCTAGCTTCAAGAGAGAAATCCATCCTTCTGGTATGAAGTGAGTGACTTTAGTCGACGGTCCACTATTACCCAAATCTGCGTCCCTCTTCTGGGGCGTAAGGGGTAGCCATCGACGAAATCCATAGTGATCCTCTCCCACTTCCATGGGAATCTTCACGGGTGAAGCAACCACGACGATGGCGATGTTCAGCCTTGACCTGCTGACAAGTCAGACACTTACCAACAAACTCTGTTACTTCACGCTTTAACCCGGGCCACCAGAATTGCTCTCTGAGATCCCTATACATCTTGCTACCTCCAGGATGCATAGCGTAAGGGCTGCTATGTGCATCTTGGAGAATTTTCTGCCTCAACTCCACATCCTTTGGCATACAAGCTCGCCCTTGAAAGCATAACACTCCATCCTTAGACAAATTGTACCCTTCCAATCCACCATTCTGAACTTGTATCCTCTTAGCATTCAACCCTTCATCCACTGACTGCTTTTCCTTAACCTCCTCGATCCATGTTGGCCTAACTTAAAGTTCCGCCAAGAGGCTTCCATCATCATATAGACTCAACCGAGCAAACATCGCTTTTAAGTCCATCACAACCTTTCGGCTCAACGCGTCAGCTACCACGTTGGCCTTGCCCGGATGATACTCGATTGAACAATCGTAGTCCTTCAAAAGTTTGATCCATCGACGCTGTCTCAAGTTTAGATCCTTCTGAGTCAAGAGATACCTCAAACTCTTATGATCTGTGTAAACTATCGACTTCTCCCCATAAAGGTAGTGTCTCCATATTTTCAGAGCGAAGACGACTGCTGCTAACTCCAAGTCGTGTGTTGGGTAGTTCAATTCATGTAGTCTTAACTGACGTGATGCATAGGCTACTACCTTCCCCTCCTGCATCAGCACACATCCCAATCCAGTATGGGACGCATCACAATAAACGGTAAACAACTTCCCTGTCTTAGGTTGTACCAAAACCGGAGCTTCCGTCAGAATTTTCCTTAGCTTATCAAAGCTTCATTGCTGCTTCTTTGTCCATACAAATGGAACACCTTTCCTTAGCAGACTTCATCGGTACAACTGCGATTAAGAGAATCCTTCTACAAATCTCGATAGTACCTGCTAGACCCGAGAAAACTTGGTTTCCGCCAACCGACCTAGGCGGTTTCCAATCCAACACCGCTTCAACCTTGCGAGGGTCTACTCTAATTCCCTCAGCTGATACCACGTGTCCTAAGAAAGCCACTTCCCTAAGCCAAAATTCGCACTTACTGAATTTGGCATATAATTGCTTCTCCCTCAACACTTGTAGAACTATGCGCAAATGCATATCATGCTCCTCCTCCATCTTAGAATAAACTAATATGTCGTCTATGAACACCACGACAAATTGGTCTAAGTACTGCTGGAACACCCTATTCATCAAGTCCATGAATGCTGCCGGCGCATTGGTCAATCCAAATGGCATTACGAGGAACTCGTAGTGCCCATACCGAGTTCGGAATGCCGTCTTGTGAACATCCACTTCCTTCACCTTAAGTTTATGATAGCCCGACCTAAGGTCTATCTTCGAAAACACCGAGGCACCCTTCAATTGATCGAACAAGTCGTCAATCCGAGGCAACGGATACCTGTTCTTGATCGTTAACTTGTTCAATTGGCGGTAGTCGATACACATCCGCATTGAACCGTCCTTCTTCTTGACAAACAACACCGGTGCTCCCCACGGAGATATGCTTGGTCGAATGAACCCTCTATCCAAGAGCTCCTGAATTTGAGCCTTTAGCTCCACCAATTCCTTTGGTGCCATTCGGTATGGTGCTATAGACACAGGTGCCGTTCCGGGTAGCAAGTCTATACCGAATTCAACTTCCCGATCTGGAGGCAGACCCGGAAGCTCTTCTAGGAACACATCCGCGAATTCCCCAACCGTTCGAACCTTTCCCACTACTGACTCCTTAGCTTCCAAAGCACAGATTCAAACCAAATACGCCTCACAACCCTTCTTGACCATCTTTTTAGCCTTTAAGGCAGACACTACGTTGGATAGGTAATTCCTTCTATCACCTATCATAACCACTTCTTCACCTTCACCGCCTTAAGGACCATGCGCTTAGCCACAGAATCCAAATTCGGACGATACTTAACCACCGGTCCATTCCAAGGATCAAATCGAACTCCCCAAACGGTAGTTCCATCGGATCGACCACAAATACTACCCCTTGAAGTTCTAGGGGTACGTCTCTATAAAGTTTGTCTACGACTACAGAGTGACCTAAAGGGCTAACTACAGTCATCTCCCTAGAAGCAGTTTCAGAGTCTAGGTCCATAGTTCCTACCACACCACTAGCAATGTACGAGTGCGTCGAACCCACATCAATTAATGCAACATAAGGAAAACCAAATATTAGAAACGTACTGGTGATTATATCCGGTGCGTCACCCTCCTCGCGACGCCTCGCTGCGTAGACTAAGCCAGGCTGCCTAGCTTCTGTGTTGCCTGAACCTCTGCCCTGAGTTCCACGACCTCTATTCGGACCATTTCCTCCTCGACCATTACCGCGACCCCTCTGTGGTGGTCCAACATTTCTGTCCTGAGTACGATTCTGCCCCTCTGGCTGATTCTTAACTAGTTTCCGGGGACAATCTCTGACCCGATGCTCCAAAGACCCACACTCAAAACATCCTCTATCCCCGGTCCAACAACCTCCCCAATGGGTCTTTCCACAGCGGTTACACTGAGTCGGCCTCTGATTAGTACTCATGGGCCTTGCTGCCTGATTTGGCCCACTTGGCCTAGCCTTTTTCTGGACACTCCCACTGGATCCAGCTGACCCAAATCCTCTCTTCTGATTATTCCTACTATAACTTTGCCTCACAGCCTCCTTGATCCCCTCGGCTACCTTAGCCTTTTCTACTAGAGATGAGAACTCACGAACCTGCTGCGGGGCAATCAGTAACCTCAAGTCATCCCGGAGTCCGTCCTCAAAGCGGACACAGCGCTCATGTTCAGTAGCCACGATGCCTCTAGCATACCTACTCAGCCTTAAAAACTCCGCCTCGTATTCCGCTACTGACTTAGTTCCTTGCACTAGCCCTAGAAAGGCTTTCCTCTGAGCATCAGTATAGCTGGTGCCCACATACTTCTTCTGATAGGTGGTTTTGAAATGATCCCGAGTCAGGTCATCTGCCCGTGCGCGCCATCGCGAACCGTAAGCCACCACCGATCGCTTCATCCTTTAGGCGACACACGCCCCTTTCAACTTTTCCTCCTCGGTCAAAGCAAGATCATCCATGATCCTTTCGGTTGACTCTAGCCAAGACTCACACCAGCCTTGGGGTGCCACTCGACACACCCTCTAATACCTCCGCTCCGTTAGATCGGAGTTGCTCGGGAACAGATTTTCGAGCTCCCAAATTTCCACCAGCCCCAGCCACTATTTCCAAGACTCGCAAAACGACTTGCGTCTGACTTCTTCTGCCGGTCTGATCCTGCTCCTCAGCTCTAAAAGTAGGAGGTGGTGGTGACGGTGGTACCTCGTTTTCCGAACCTTGACCCGACCTGACGGGTTCAGACACCGTCATCCTACCCCTACCGCGTCCACGGCGTCCACGTCCTCTAGAACTCATTGTATCTACCGCGCGTTTAATCTGATTAAGAAAATTTTTATGCGTTAGCATTTGTTCCACTTTATTACTCGCGAAGAAATTTTATGGATAAGGTTAAATCAGAGATTCTTTCGAGCAAACAAGGTCTCAGTTTTCTATCCTAGTTCACACAAAGGAGTTCATGCATCCATTCCTTAATATTTTCCATACCTATTCACTCTTCGGACATTTCTGCCCATTTCTAACCCAGGGGTATTTTCGTCATTTTCCTACAGGGGTATTTTCGTAATAGAAGAAGTTGTAAAATTTTAATAAAACAAATCACTTTGAAATTCCCCAAAACTGGAGGGTTTCTCTGAAAAAATTCGTAAAATTTTTAGATATGGCATCGTTTTGAAACCAAAGGTATTTTGGTAATTTTGTCATTCAGGGGCAATTTCATAGTTTTAATAAGTCAGGGATATTTTTTAACGGTTGAAAAACTCAGGGGTTTCTTTCTGGAAATGTTCCTTTTCAAATAGTGATGTTTGTAAAGACTTCTAAAACCAAGGTCATTTCGGTAATTTTGCAACTTGAGGGCGTTTTCATAATTTTCCAAAACCAAATATTTTGTTGATGATTTTCAAAGCTAAGTTGTTGAATATTTGTAAAATAGTTGAAATTTTTGAGCAAAACCATTGAACTGATATTTTATGAGTCAGGGGCATTTTAGTAATTTTATCCCTAAGGGCATTTTTGTAATTTTCACAAATCAAGTTTTTCGAGAAAAACGTTGTAAGAGTAATGTTCTCGGATTTGAAAGAGTTACTGCACACATTTTGAAAACATTAGGGTTTGTTGTTTCATTCTTTTTCAAAACATAGCTAATTCCCTTTTCGGGTTTTAATCATTATGTTTAGCCTATGACCGAGCCTTCTTGGTCAGGGTGAACCAAAGCTACGCACCAGGCAGGATTCGAGTGAAAAGGAGGTGAGTCACGCGGACTGCTTAAATACCAAGCTCTCACCAACCTTTCTAGACATGCGCATGCAGAGGTTACCACACCACCCGAGCCCTCTCGAGTTAGGGTGAACCAGAAGCTACGCACTGCAGGATACTGCGAAGAGGAGGTGAGTCACACGGACTGCTTAAATACCAGGCTCTTCCGGATCCAATCCTCGACATGCGTACAGGGGTTACCACACCCTAGCTCAATGGCTAAGTCATAGATTGGTTTGGTTCCTTAAGTCTTATGTTCTGTTTGTGTGTTTGAGTAATCTAATCCTAGGGTTCAAGTTCCTATAAGTCTATCTACGTTCCTCGCTTCCTACCCTTCTGCTACGAAATATAATTCACAAAAAGGTTCGATGTACTTACAGGCGGATCGGTCTGCCGAGACTCGGGCCATCTTGTTCAAAAACCAAAAATCACTCCATAAGGCCTACCAAAACATTTTTGGGCCTTGGGCCCCCACAGCCGAGCTTTGAACTGGGCTCTGATACCAATTTTGTAACAACCCAAACCCGGCCCAAACACTATGGCCGAATCCAGTTTGTTACAGGGAAAAATATTTTGAAATCCGTTTTTCTAAATCGATTTAAGTTGTTGAAAACCTTTTTGTTTGATTGTTTTGTAAAAACTTTACTTAGTGTTATTTGAGAAATTTATTTAAGCCGAGTTATTATAAAACTTTGAAGGTGCCCGATGGCTCGATAAAAACATTCACGAATTTAATTTAGAAACCCTTTTAAACTCATTTCATAAGTAGATAATTAAAACAAATATTCCAGCAGAAAATAAAATAAAATAAAAAAATACTAGGAGGCCTTATTACATCCGAAAAAAATTTTAAATCAACCATCCAAAAATAAATAAGTTGAAATCCAAAGTCTGTTAAAATTTAAGTCCTACTGCATGGCCACCTCGAGTCAACCCGGCTCCACATCCGCGATCTACGTGTCACCTGAAAAATATAAAGGAGAAAGTGAGTCACCAAGACTCAGTATGTAACCCTTTCCCCGTTTTAAAAACATTTTTCATACACAACATATAACAATTAATATGCAAAATATTATGTGTCCCAACCTAGCCAGCCATACGCCACTGTCTACCCCGTTGTGGTACCAAACCACTGGTGGTGCCAAACCACTAGTGACATATAGTCACAATGTGTTACCAAAACACTGGTGTCCGTAGACACGAATCGGGTGATGAGGCCAACCCATCGTGTGATACCAAATCACTGGCAGACGATCACGTATCTCAAGTGGGGCCAACCCACGGTGGTGTTAACCAGAGGGATAAGTCGCTATGAGGTGCCAAACCTCTGGAGGTACCAAACCTCTGGTGACCGTAGTCACGGTGTGTTACCAAAACACTGGTGCCCGTCGGCACGATCAATACTACCCCCTCCACTCATCAACCCATATCAAATCATTGTATAACAGATCTCATGCCATCACATATTTAAGTAACATATATAAACAATGTCATGCTTCCCAAAAGCATTATTATCAATCTCATACGGACAGAGACTTACCGGAATTCCTCGCTTGTACCATTAAGGCACTAAATCCATATCTACATAAAGCAGATTTACACACACATGCATTTAATACGATTTATTAATTATTATAAGTGTGTATGTACACACCTGTCACCCTTGGATGTTCTAAATCTCGAAAAGAAACGTTGGTCACCACAGATCTACTTGTCCTATATTCGGCCAAATTCATGGGTTAGTCTTATGGCATATTCGGCCCAATTAAATTATTAGAGAGGGTTCCTTATGAACCCGAAATCCTACCTTTCCTCGGTTGGATGCTAATCGCAACACCAAACTCCCGAATCTGCTTTTGATTCCATGAATCGGCACTCAATAAGTTAGTAGCCTTCGGCTAAACGAATATCAACTGACTAACTAAAGTAGATCTTACCGTTTCTTACCAAAAATCGAACACTAGAGATCGGGCTGCGAATCGACTGCTTTACTCCCCTGAGTACCTATCAAAAATCGGTCACTACTTCTTTAGAAGTTAACCATTGTCGAAATCGGCACTTTTCCTTGTAAAAGTCGACAGAAGAAAAAGAAGGAAAAGGGGAGATGGATATTCGGCCATTACTTACCTTATCAAAGGATTCAAAGAGATTAATGTTCCTTCCACTATTCGGCCAAAGTGCTACCCAAAAGAAGAAGAGAATTTCGGCACTTTCAAGAGGGGTATTCGGCTATTGAAAAGAGAGAAAAGTAATGGAGAGGAAAAAGGTGATAAAAATTTCGGCAAAAGGGGTTTGAGAGAATGGGAAAATAAAAGAAAAGTAGGAAGGAGAAGGATTAGGATTTTCGGCTAAGCAGAGATGGAAAAGAAAAGCAAGGTGGTGGGTTGAGGTATTTATAAGCATTCGCACCCCCTTAGCTTGTCATTCCACACTACTCCACCAAGGAGTTCAAATTTCTACAATCTCCCCAATTGCTCCTGACCAATCATTTGACTTAATTCAAATAATTTGAATTAATCCTTAATAATAAATAATAGTCTCTTAATAATCCATGTGATATCCTTATTTATCTTCCATTATCCTTAGAATTAAGTAATTAAAATGCTCATATTATCTCTAAAAAAAAGAGTTTAAAGGGAGAAAAACTCTCCACTTGTGCCGTCCAACAATAATGCAAAAAGAGGGATTTTTGTGACTCGAACCAAGGCTCTCCCTTGCTCCTTGGTGGCGTCACATGCAGTCCCCTAAATGGCCTCATTTTTGCCACTTTACCAAGGGATTTTTAGTGTCAATTAACCCATACTTATTCTTATAACCCCCTTCTGCTAAGGCTCCCTGCCTTTAAAGTTAAAAACTGAAATTTTCTACCAAACCGAGCCAACACAAAGCCTTAAATTAAGCTCTATCATTCCATAAATAATATCACAGCAGTTCATACATAAGAAAAATAATTTAATTCCAAATAGCCCCATTTTTGGGATGTTACAGTAAATCTTACTTCTATCGTGTATATTGGTTCTAACTTCCAAACATATCGAGATTCAAGGAAATTGACATTAGGCTATGTTTCGTCCTAAATGGCAGGTCCATAGTGTGAATAAGTTTCAAGCAAGGTTACACTGCTAACTTCACTATGTAGGGCCACATATGAGGTATGAAAAAGTTGTGGCATTATAATAGTGCAAATATAGCTAAACCCCAAAGAAACCACATACGGACAAAACACATTAATAAAAAGTATCATAAGGGAGACGATAGTGTTTGAAGAACTAGTGGATGTATTCAAAGATTGCACATGAGGAAAAACCCTATGGATAAGTTTTAAGAAGACTTTACTAGCTAGAGAGTTCTTTGGAAACATATGAAGGGCATAGGATTGCGAAACATGACTCATCTACTTTACTAAGACAAGTGGGAGACTGTTGTATCTGATGCCCTAAGTGTAGTATTTTTGTCTAATGTACAGTAAAACTTTTTTTTCTAATAGATTAGTTAATAAAAATTTTTCATGGATTACATTAATATAGTTTGTATAATGTCCTTATGTGATTTTTACATGCAAAGCAAAATAAAATAAAATATTAGCTCATTGGTTGTCTAATGTTTAAACTAATACTAAGCAGTATTACATGGTAGGACAATAATATGAAAAGACAAATTATATCAGTAGATGAACTGACCGCGACCTAACGGGCGTGCACCGGGCTTGTAATTCAGCAATTAAATATAAGAATATAGAGTGTGGTGCCTACAAGTATAAAAGTCAAATTGTAATATAGAAGTGTTGCAACGGAACACAAGGAAGTATTTTAAGGATCGTGCCCAAGGGAGGTTTGTCTAAACTAAATTGCAAACTACCACACGAATAGGTCTAAATAGTAATGATGTACTAATTATATTAGGACAAAAAAATAATGATAGGAGGATATAAAATAACATAAAACAAAAGCTAAAATAAACAACCAAATTTCAATCACTTTATGCAGACAAAAGATTAACTCACATCCGTGTTCATGATTAACTTCAGATTCAGGTTTCAACAAATTAGCTAAAAATTAAAATAGTTATTACCTTTCAGCCTATAACTAAATTAATTGATCTTTTAAACTACTTACCTTTCAACCTGATAGCTTAAACCGAGATAGATTAAGTGGTGCTCTGTAGACTATCCTTTCGGCCTCATTTACGTAAGTTACTTCCTAGGGTTGTCAACCATAAGGTTTAATTTCACTTAACCTATGAAAATAAATTTGGAGTAAACCTTAAAGCCTTAGCCAATCGCCCCCATTTTTGCTCGTTAATCTTCCTAGGGTTCTTAGTTTATAGCCATTCTAGATGCAATTTTTCCTAATCGAATTTTAGAAATTCAAAATAAATGTAAAAACAAGAGGAGGGAGAAAAGAAATCTAGATCCGAAGTTGTGTGCTGAAAATCGATTCGTGAAACCTGTTGAATTGATGTTGATTGTAGTACGATTGAACAAAATGAAAGTAAACAAAGTAGAATTGAATAAATAATGAAAACTACACTTTAATCGAAATAGAAAATTGTTTGAACAGAAAACTAAAACAATAAGCCCTAAATCTAAGAAGATGAAAACTTAATAATCAGGAGAAGCTCCCTAATTGAGTCATAAGAACTAATATTTATAGTAGTATTTTTAAATGAACAAATTAGCTCAATTATAGATAGCTAAACATGTTCATAGGCAGTGTGGATGAAAAACACCCTTAGCTTATAATTGGGCCATGTCGGACGAGTGTCGTGACACCCTATAGTTTTGTGTCACGATATTGAACATCAAATACTCTCATTATTGGTTCAGATTCAGTTCTAAGAACTAATATTTATAGTAATATTGTTAAATAACCAAATTAGCTTAATTATACACTGCTAAACATGTTAAGTAAGGCTATGTGGACGAAAAACACCCTCAGCTGATAATTGGGCCTTTTTAGACGAGTGTCGTGACACCCTATAGCTTTCAATTGCGACATTGAACATCAAATACTCTCATTTTTTGTTCAAATTGTATTGTCGTGACATTGGATGGTTGTTTTCAGGACATTGAAGGCTAGATATTTCCCCTCTAAGTTCGAAGTTGGATGTCATGGCAACCTATAGCTGCTGTTACAACATAGGCCATCGAATGCAATTGCTTTTGGTTTGAAGTTTGTTGTAGTAACATTAGGAAGTTCCTTGAGTACTTCTTTACTTAGAGGTTTGAAGTCATACATGTAACTTTCCTCAAGGTAAGTAGCATGAGTTGACACTATCATTGTATGCTCTTTTGCATTATAAGACAAACCACCCTTTGTTCCTTTTAGATATCCTACAAACATGCTCTGTAACACCCTAGACCCGGCATAGAAGTTAGGCCCGAATCCGGAATGTCACATTAAAGGCACAATTCAAAACGATTTTGCTAATTAAAAATTTAAGGCCCAAAAGCCCAAAATCCTTGGGTATTGTTAAATAATAAAAAGAAAACCTATTTTATAATTTTAGATACTTCGGAAACCAAGTTTAAACGCAAGAAATTTACTTAGGTTTAATAATTAAGTGAAAAGTTGAATCAACAAAACCCAAAATCTAAAGTCAAATCGGAGTACAAGGCCTTATTACATCCAACGAAAACAAAGCAATTAAACCATTTTTTTAAACAAATAAACAAACATTTAAACATCTTGTAGTGTGGCCATCTCCGAGTCCTCTCCCACGTCGAGCCATTTACTGAGGATCACCTGAAACATTAAATAAAGGGTCTGTGTTTCAAAACTCAATGTGTACAACCCTTGGCAATCAAATCAACATACAAATATTCACATTGGCTTGAGCCCTATCAAAATCGGTGGTCTTGGCCTTAGCCCACAATGACCTCATATCATATCATATGCAAGACAAGGTAATACAAAACCCTCCCCAGAAATCCATCTGCTACACACCAAAGGTAGCACTCACAGCGGCATTACTCAACATATAATGGGCTTAAAGCCACAGGTGGATCCACGATCGTCAAGCGACTATGTGATCCTCAAATCTTCCTTCGTACCATAATTCCCACCCATATGCATCCTAATCAGAATATCATATGAATGCAACATGCACATGAGTAACATCCACAAAACTCATACTCATCACATAGGGGTATTTTCGTCATTTCACATCCCAAGGGTATTTCCGTAAATCTACTCTACAGGGGTATTTAGGTAATGTTGAAAACAGAGGTATTTTGGAGATCTTGTAAATCAGGGATGTTTTGGTAATTCAGCAAATCAAGGGTATTCTGGTAATTACACAATTCAGGCTATTTTAGTGATTTTTGCAAATCTAAGGGTATTTCGGTAATTTTCTAACTAAGGGTATTTTGGTAATTTTCAAATCAGGGGTATTTTAGTAATTTTACAAATCTAGGGGTATTTGGTCCCTCTCGGGTTTAGTTATGAACTTTGGCCCATTAACAAGTCCTTGCGGCTAAAATGAACAGACACTATGCACTAGGTAGGATTCTAGAGAAGAGGAGGTGGGCCGCTAGGGCCGCTTAAGTACCAAGCTCTCCCTAGATCCAATCCTAGACATGCACATGCCAGTTACCATACTTTAACATAGCGAATTGTCCACGGACAATGTTTAATTATTATAAAGTCTTATGCGGTTTAACAGTTGTTTAGTACTAAGCCTAAAGTCTATAAAACCCTAGCATACTAGTCTTCGTCCCCATAAAGCCCATCAACCTATTACACGTTCATATAACCCTTAATGGCCACATCACATTTTTATGGCTCACTAGGCCTAAATCTCAGTCATATGACCCATTAGGCCCAAAACAAATCCAGATCATGTAACATGCATGCCTAACCCAATTCATATAATCAAATTAATCCATTTCATCAAACTTAGCCTCAGGGCCAACCGGGCCTATTTAGCCACTTTGGCCTTTCGGCTTTCCAGCATTACCGGTATGTGTGTGTAGTGTTTGTACACACCTGGTTACCATGTGTGCTGCAAACCTTTTAATCACGAACCGCGTGCCACACATTCTAGTAGCCTTTCCTTAGCTACTATTTGCGATTATCCTCTAGATCTGCACCCAACATACATCGTCAAAATCAAGTGACCCATATTCCACATAAGTCACCCCTATAAGCCATAATACATTCGGCCATTTACTAAACCACCACCGGGACGAGTGCACTTACCTCTTGCTAACGATGCTTACCTACCACGCTTGTGATTGTTGAACCTTACCCTTGTTAATACAAAGTTAATGACAATGAGGGGTTAGATAGACCTTCGGCTTTTAACAAAACTCACTAAAAAAGATCAACTAAGCACTTACCGAAATCCTCCTTTGATCCCGCGGCTCAAATTCGGCTTTTGAGATTAGTATGGTGATAAAGACAATTCGGCACCAATAGAGAGAAGAAGAGGAGAAGTGATCGGCTAGAACTAAAGGTGAACAAGAAAAGGAATGATGGTTTTTCGGCAATGGAAGAATTCGTCAATGGGAGAAACAGAATGAAGGGGAGAAAAGAAAGTAATGGAAAACCCAAGGAACCTTTTAATGGAATTCGGTAAAGAAAAGAAAGATTGACTTATTTGCAAAACTCTCCAAATGCCGAAAGCCACAATGAAAATTCGTAATACCCCCTAAAAGACCCAAAAATGGCACTCATCTACCCTCTTAAGCTGAATTTATACACTCTCCATTTCCCAAAACGGCACCAACTCTTCACACTTCTCAGCTCCTAACTTTTCTCCCTGATAACACCTTAGCCTTATCTGAATTTCCCTCTATTATCAGTTCCCCTTACCACTCAAACACTCCAACGCAAGAATTCATATTCAACACAATTCTGGTCGTCTACCAATGCAAAATAAAACACTCCAAAAATACCACTCCTAATGCTCAAACCTTGGACCTCCTCAGCTAACAACACACCACCTTATAGCTCCCCAAGTGGCGCCACCTTGCCACTGAACCACTGGCCCAATTATGTCATTTTTCTTCTTCATTTATTAAAAAGGCCTACTAACTGAAGTCACGGTTCCCTTGGGCTAAAACCAAAATTTTTCCTAAACTCTTACTCGATCTTAGAACATCTCCAACACCCCTAAACACTCCAAATCCAATAACCCCCAAAGCCCACATGCCAATTGTCATTTTCTTACTCACTTAAAAATTTCCTAAGACCCAAAGCCCAAAGCCCAATAGGCCCAATTCTACTAGGCCCAAATTCGGGGCGTTACATGCACAATTCTGCCCATGAATCCAACTTCCTCGCATCTTTATCTAATATGTGGGTTAGGCATCCCAAATCCTTAAATTATTTAGACTTGGCTTCCTATCATGCTACAATTCATGTGGAGTTTTACATGCTTCCTTAGTTGGTACATCATTCAGAATATAGCAAGTCGTTTGCAATGCGTATCCCTGAAAGGATATTGGTAGCTTCGAATAACTTAACATCGTACGAACCATGTCTAACAAAGTTCAATTTCTTCTCTCTACGACATCGTTATTTTTTGGAGTTTGTAACAACCAGTTTTCCAATGGTGCCAAAAACGATGGTTTCAGAACCTTATTTTTCTAGATCGAGTTAGTAAATATTATTTATTAATATTTACGAGTTTATTATAGATTTATATTAAATTTCATTTTTGTAACACCCTAAGCCGTATCTGTTTCTGAAGTAGGGCTACGAGGTATTACCGATCATTACACATCATTTAACATACAATGCTCATACATCTATGCATTCATACTCAAATACCATTTAACACAATCATATTGTCCCTTATAAGAGCCTACGAGGCCTTAAACATGCTTTAGAAGTGGTTCAAGACTAAATTGATAACATACAAAATTTTTGGAAAACTTACAAATTTTTCATATATATAGGGTTCACACGCCCGTGTGAACAGGCCGTGTGCCTCACACGGCTCCAGACACGCCCGTGTCTCAGGCAGTGTGGAAACAGGGCATACATACTGACTTGGGTCACACGGCCGACGCGTGCCCTTTGAAATGGCCACACACGCCTGTGTGCCAGGCCGTGTACTAGGCCGTGCCAAACAGTAGGGTATACTGACTTATGCCACACGACCAAGTCACACGCTCGTGTGTGAGGCCGTGTGGAGCATACTGACTTGGTGTTAATTTCAACACTAGGGGACACACGGTCGTGTACATAACCGTGTGTCACACACGGCTGAGACACACGCCTGTGCCTCTGCCCGTGTGGACAAAAATAGGCTATTTACCAAGCCAATTTACCGCTCAAACTTGTGCATACCTACATCAAATTCAAAGGCACCAATACATAGCATATATGATCATTTAAACCAGCCATTTCAAACATAATTCATGCACATTATATATTCCCATTCTCTATACACACAAATCACAAAACATGCCATACCATTTATACCAAATTCACATACACAATTTAACTTGCTAGACACTTCCAAACATACATCATTAAACATCAAACTCACAAGTATATAACTACTATAATATCAACCAATTGGCCTCCACAATCTTTATAATTCATAAGTATCATATACCTATCCATGAACTCACAACACAAGCCATATATTTACATATATATACATAATTCAAACATACCAAAACAAGCCAACTTAAATGGCAATATACAAAACTAAACTTAAAACATTTAGAAGCTTGTATAACCCAGAAAAATAAACAAAGTAAGCTTAATAGCTTAGTAAGCTTGTATGAAATCAACTCAATCTAATCACAAATTCACAATTCAATAATTTGAATATATTAACATGTAGCTCTTATTATAACTAACAAACCTTTCACATCTTTAATAATAAGATTATAGGAAAACTTCATAATTTCTTCGATTTAAAGCTCATACGATTCATCTACATACCTGTACCAATCCATAATGAACTCATACCTATTCGAAAAATGTCGAATACTCGAAATCCCACACACTAAGTGCCAATACATAGCCGAGGCTATTTTAATCTCGCACACTAAGTGCCTTACATAGCTGAATTTTTGTCGAATACTTTCGTACAATTGTATTCATCAACAATTCAAATATAAAGCATTAAATCTTAATAATATTAATGCTTATTAACATACAAACTTACCTTGGACGTAATAACAGCTAAACTGGTCGATTAGTCAAGAACTTTATTTTTCCCTCGATCTAGATCTGAGTTTCACTTTTCTTGATCTATATGTAATCAAAATTAACTTATTTAATCATCTCTCTATTTAATTCAGTCCAAAACACTCATCAAAGTAAATTTACACATTTGCCCCTAATGTTTCACAACTTTTACAATTTAGTCCTTATTTTATAAAATCACAAATTCATGAAATTCAATACAAACCCATTCTAGCCGAATTACCATTAGGTCCCTAGCAGCCCATATTTTTCATTTATTTTACATTTTAGCCACAAAGTTTCCACATTTCACAATTTAATCCCTATTTTGTATTTTCACTAAAAATCGTTTAACAGAACTTGTATAACTATCATCAAACATTCATAATCTATCATCAAACATTAAAATACATGCTTACTCATTAATGGAAAAACCCTAAAAATTTAACAATTTTGCAAAATAGTCCCTGGGCTAGCTAGACCTAGTTGCAACGATCACAAAAACGTAGAAATCATCAAAAACGGGACAAAAACTATACCTGAATGAGCAAAATAGCCTAGCCGAATGAAGAGCATAAAAGTGGCTTATTCTAGCCCTAATAGTCGGTTCCAAAATAAAGAAGAAAAGATGATGGCTTGTTTTATTTGTTTTTAATTATCATTATTTACCAATTTACAAAATTAACCTTATTCATTAACCTTTATAATATCATTTTAATGACCATACTCAAACTATTAGTGGACTAATTACAACATAAGAGCCTTAACATTATGGTTCTATAACTATTGGATACCTTTAACTAATAGAACAACACTTTTGCACTTTACGCGATTTAGTCCTTTTTATCAAATTAAACACTCAAATGATAAAATTTCTTAACAAAATTTTCACACAAATATATTATCATGCTGTAAACATTAAGATAATAATAAAATAATTATTTTGACTTCAAATTTGTGGTCCTTTAAACCACTATTTTGATTTGACTAAAAACGGGTTGTTACATATAATTTATGCTTGGTTGAGAGTAATTGAATGCCTACATATAAACGGGCTGGCACACGGGCATGTGAGGCCATTTTGAAGGGCACACGGGCTGGTAACACGGGCATGTGGTTGGCCGTGTGACCCAAGTCAGTGAGTTACACGGGTCAGACATGGGTTGAGACACGGCCATGCGATCCCATTTCGAATGTCCACATGACCTATGACATGGGCGTGTCTTTGGCTGTGTGAGACACACAGTTGAGCCAAACGGGCATGTGTCCTGTGTATTTTGAAAATTTTTATAAGTTTTCTAAAAGTTTCTTAAGTTATTGATTTAGTCCCGAACTACTCCTAAAGAATGTTTTGGGCCTCGTTGGCTCGTATTAGGGACAATATGAGTGAATTTGATTGATGATTATTTGGTTATGATGAGTGTATGACAAATGTAAGTGTAATTGTATAATATATTTGGTAATGCTCTGTAACCATATTTCGGTGTTTATTACGGGTGATGGGCATTATAAAAGGAGAGAAAAATTTCGATACGGTAGCACAACATAGCTCTGAAACCAATTGTTGGAAAAAATCAGTTCGAAAATAGTATTCTTGCATAGCGAAAAATTAAAATTTGAAAATCAACCTTGTTTGTGATATTTATAGCAATAAATATATCCCAAAATCACACCTATGTTTTCAGCTAGACAAATCCTTTTCGTTCTCGACTTTCAACTGAATGACCTTCTCCGCTATTCTCATACCACAAACTGCTTCTAGTGTGGGGTCAAACGAATTTGAATCAAACACTTTTTGTAACAGCCCGATTTTGGGGCTAGTCGGAACAGTGGTTTCGGGACCACTAAACTGAGGTTTAAGAAAATTGTTTTTAATATTATTTTATGTGTTATAGCATGATTATAAGGATGCATGAAAATTTTAGTGCTTTAATTTTTGCGATTGTATGCTTAATTGTGAAAAAATGACTAAATCGCATAAAGTGCGAAAGTTCCATTTTACAAGATAGAGGTGTCTAATAGCTATGGAATATTAAATTGGAGGTCCTTAAAGTGAAATTAGACTTTCCTAAAAGAGATGGCTGGCCAAGGGAGACAAGAGCATTAAATTGGTCAAAAAATTGGTGATATTAGGTGACTAAATGAATAAAATAAGACTAAATAAAGAATATATCATCTTTTACTATTCCCATTTCTTCTTCCACTAAAAATTGAAGTGAAAATAGAGGTTTTTGGAGCTCAAATTTTCAGCCAAGCTATTCTCTTGCAAGTAAGTGATCTAAGAGGTCTTTCTTGATAATTTTTGTACTTTTGGAACCCCTAAAGCTTAAGCTAGCTAATGAAGGGACTATTTTGCAAAATGGTTGAAATTTTAGGGATTTTCCATGTGAGTTCTTGTGATGTTTTCTGAGTTTTTAGGGAAGAAAGTGAATTGTGGTTGTTAGATAAATAACTTTTGTGAAAGGTGTTACCCTGAAAACACCTAAAAGGGCCTATTTGTAAAGGTTATAAATTGAGTAGTAAATGCATGAAATGATTCGTATTGTGAATGGTTATAAGAGTAATAAATGTTCAACTAGGCTTGTTTAATGAGAAAATGTGATGAAAAATGATTTACGAGCCTAGTGATGAAATCATAATTTTGCCAAAGTATAAGGGCAAAACGGTCATTTTTGCCTAAGTAGAAATTTTGAAGTGTCATGATTTATGTAGTGATTAAATGAGTAAATTTTATTATTTTAGATCAAGAAGAACGTGGAAACAACCTTGACCGGGGAAAAGGCAAGGTTACAGATTAAGCCGCAAATTAACATATTTTGCACTGAGGTAAGTTTATATGTAAATGATACATCTTTAATACATATGTTGTTACCTATTGATGCATTGTATAGATGTAAATACTTATTGGTGAGATTGATTGAAAATGATAAGAAATGAGTAATTCTCGAATGAACCTCGGAATAGAAATGTGGATACGGTCAAATATCCGTAATTATGTAATTGTTGGTAGGCTGTGTGCGATACCATCTTGTTATCTATTCACGATGGGCTATATGTGATACCATCATTTATACTATCATTTAGTGGGCTATGTGCGATACCATCGTAATTATCATTATTGGTAGGCTGTGTGTGATACCACCCTATTATTGTTTAATGGTGGGCTGTGTGTGAAACCACTGGGTACTTTGTATCATTCCGCAGGGTTCATCGAAAAACTTGTTTAAGTAAATATTTCATGTGGTTTTGTGGTGATAAGTGCAGGGCATAAGTACAAATAAACGTGAGCAATGTACATGATATATGGTTGGGATGTGGTAAGAGTTGAGATGAGTAAGCATGATTATGAAAATGTGAATTGTTCTTACATAGTATGTAATGTTTTTGATTGATTCGCATATGATATGATGTTTATTGTTTATATGTAGACTTACTAAGCTTAAAGCTTACTCCCTCTATTTTCCCTTATTTTATAGCGTAAAAGAGCCAGCTCGGGATACGAAGATAATCAGAAGATCGCCCACACTATCAGCACATCTTGGTATATTTAGACTTAAAATTTTGAGGCATGTATAGGAACTAGACTTAGTTGTATGTCATATTATTTTGGCCAAATGTGTTGGCTCATTCAAAGATGAACTCTTTTGTGTAAAGCCATAGTTGATGGCTCTATACTACTAATCTATGAAAAGATGAGGTTACTCATAATTGTACAAGTAGCATGTTGATTTTCTCGGTTTAGTTATGCATGAATGGGTTGATGGATGAATATGAATTATGCTTGTATGAGTTAGGGTGATAAAAAAAGCTTGGCAAATAGCCTTGTTCTGGTTCACACGGGTAGACACACGGGCATGTGCCTAGGTTATGTGTGACACACGGTCAACCTCATGGGTGTGTGACCAGGCCGTGTGAAGTCTGCACCTGAAATTGGAAAATTTAATTCACCACACGGTCGAAGGACACGGGCATGTGCCTAGGCCGTGTGACATTTATGGGATGATGACGTCAGAAACAAAATGTCAAGTATTTTGGCACAAGGGCTAAGACACGGGCGTGTCGAGGCCGTGTGAGGGACACGGGCCAGGGACATGGGCGTGTGTCCGGCCGTGTAAAAACCCCTATAGGTTCGAATTGAGAAATAATTCAACATGGGTGTGGAACACGGGCATGTGATATGCCACACGGGCGTGTCCTTTCTTCCACACGGGCGTGTGGACTGTTTAATGAAATTTTTTCTCAGACTTTTAGGGATCTCTTAAAGAGTTCGATTTGATCCCGAACTATCCTTAAAGTGTGATTTAGGCCTCGTAGGATTGTTTAAGTTGTGTTAGTAAAAGTTTTAAATTTGGAGAGAAAGTCAAGTTTTGGAATTGTATGATTGATTGCGTATAAGCCTAGTAATGCCTCATACCCTATTCCAGCATTGAATATGGGTAAGGGGTGTTACACTTTTACCAAAAATTATTTACTTTACTTCAAGTGGGAAAGCGAAAATCTCTTTTCAATAGAAATCGATAGAATTGTTATTCCAGAAAATAGAATTTATACTTAGAAATAAATTCTCACTATTTTCGAGTAGAATAACAATATCTCAAAGTTGTATAAAACTTATTGTGATTTAGCCCTATAAATGTTATTTATTTATAGGGAGACTAAGTGAAAACCCTTATTGAATTAGTAGAAGTCTATTTAATAGAAAAACAACTTTCTAGTTGAACTAGGAGAGAAAGGAGCAAATAGGGTGTGCCTCCCCTCATATATATTATGATGGGGATTTGGGTCTCTCTTGTATTGGGTCCAATTATATGTACTTATTGGACATTTAACCCAACACTTTATAAATTAATCCAACCCAACACATGTTTTTCTATTTCTCAAAATAGACATTATTTATTAAATTAATTTTCCAATTAAATAATTTTCTCAACCCATTCTAATTAAGTTAAAATTTAGATAACTTACTGTAAAAGAATCTATTAGAAAATATGTTTAATTTCTACATTCAAAGGATTTCATAATGACTAATTGATTTAATTATATTTTCAAACTTCAATTAATTAATTAATTAATTAATAATTCAAAAAACTATAAGTTTATGTCACAAACAAATTCACATAATTTCATTTTATTTTATTTGTAAATAGTAAAACCATAATATAATTGCATTACAAAGTTTTCGTACCTTTCTATCTTGGAACTTCTCCCTTTTAACTTCAATCTCTAGAAAAAGATATTACTTCCACCAATTAATACAATGATAATCAACTAATTGTCTATAACATTTAAATTTTCTCATATTACATATGTCTATTTTTTTTTCTATATTATTCAGGAAAAAAAACTTAAATAACATTTATAACATTTTGTTTTTTTTTCACTTTAATAATTTGATTTTAAAAAAAATTTTAAAATCGATATATCATTGTAACATTTACAATTTCATATATTTTCTATGTAAACTATTTTCTTTTTACAAAAAAAAAAAAAGAGAGAGTTAAAAACATTACAATTTAAATCTATGCATAATAATCTAAGCAAAACTATCTTCTAACAAATTTTAAAACTCTATAACACCCTTTCTTTTTTTCCTTTCACTTCACTTAACTCTTAATTTTTTTTTTTTTTTGAAAAACAACTCAGAGCTTTTTTTTTTTCAAACTAATACAAATGGTACTTAAAAAATTGGGCTTTCTAAGGACCCTTGTGTCTAGTAGGTCTAGGAATCACGAACCTTTAGTCATGTTGGTGTAGGGGGAGCAGAGATTCCCTGTTGCCTAAAAAGCCTAAATCAGCATGGCAATTGTCGATTTGGGCTCCTTAGGTAGTAAGAAATCTCTACCTGTTGCATTGACATGGCAAGGCATGAGAAACACCAAATTAGTATGAAAGCTACTAATTTGAGGTTTCAATGTCAATTTAGAGTTCAATTTTCATCTCTCATATTATTTTCATAAAAAAGCCTATATTATTTTAGTAAATTGTTATTTTTATTATTCCAGAAAAAGTCCAAAAAAAATTATACTTTTCTTCTCAAGTCACATGGAAAATGGTCTATCAAATATGTGCATGAGCTGCTACTCAACCATTTTTATTAAACTTTGAAGATCCTAATAGAATGATTGGTTCATTATTTAAAGACTTCATTCACGATTTTAGACTCTGAAGTATATGTATTTTCTCACTTTGGTACCTAAATTTTTTTTGTCCCAATTCGATATCTAAAGTATCAATATCTCCTTCTTTTTTTTCCATTTTGTAACAGATGTTAAAAGCAAAATTGGTAGGCAACTTTGGCCAATGAAAAAGCGTCACGTGACATGTTTTTGCTAATGAAAAATGCTATGTGGCAATTAGGTTTACTTAAAATAAAAACATTAAATTTCAATTAAAATAGAATATTTAAATTGTAACAGCCCGATTTTGGGGCCAGTCGAAACAGTGGTTTCAGGACCGCTAATCCGAGGTTGAAGAAAATTATTTTGATATTATTTTATGTGTTATAGCATGTTTATGAGGATGTATGAAAATTTTGGCGCTTTAATTTTAGCAATTGTATGCTTAATTGTGAAAAAAGACTAAATCGCATAAAGTGTGAAAGTTCTATTATACAAGGTAGAGGTGTCTAATAGCCATAGCATATTAAACTGGAGGTCCTTAAAGTGCAATTAGGCCATTAGGGGTGTGTTGGCCAGCCATAGAGACAAGGAGACAAGGGCATTAAATTTTGGTCAAAATTTGGTGAAATTTAGGTGATAAAAAAATGAATAAAATAAGATAAATGAAAGAGATATCATCTTTCACTATTCATGCTTCTTCTCCACCAAAAATTGAAGGAAATTAGAGGATTTTGGAGTCCAAACTTTCAGCCAAGCTTTTCTCTTACAAGTAAGTGATTTTAGGGGTCTTTCTTGATAATTTTTGTACTTTTGGAACCCCCAAGGCTTAAGCTAGCTAATGAGGGGACTATTTTGCAAAATGGTTGAAAGTTTAGGGACTTTTCATGAGAGATTTTATGGTTTTTCTGAGTTTTTATGGAAGAAAATGAATGTTAGTGAGTTAAGGAACAACTTTTGTGAAAGGTGTTATCATAAAAACACCTAAATGGGACTTATTTGTAAAAGTTGAAATTGTGTAATAAATGCATGAAATAATTGGTTTTGTGAGTTGTTGTAAGAGAAATAAATGTTTAGCTAGGCTTGTTTAATGAGAAAATATGATGAAAACCGATTTATGAGCCTAGAGACAAAATTGTAATTTTGCCAAAGTATAAGGGCAAAATGGTCATTTTTGCCTAAGTAGAAATTTTGATGTATCATGAATTATAAAGTGATTGAATGAGTAAATTTTATTATTATAGATCAAGAAGAGCACGGAAGCAACGTTGACGTAGGAAAAGGCAAGGTTACAGACTAAACCGTCGATTAATACATTTTGCACCGAGGTAAGTTTATGTGTAAACGATACATCTTTAATACATATGTTGTTACTTATTGGTGCAATGTATGAATGAGATCAATTACAATTGAGATTGATTGAAATTGATAGATAGTGAGTAATTCTCGTATGAACCTCGAAATAGATATGTTAGTGCGGAAAAATGTCCGTAATAATTAATTAGTGGGCTGTGTGCGATACCATCGTAATCATCCTTTTTGGTGGACTGTTTGCGATGCCACCTTATTTCTTATTCACGATGGACTATGTGCGATACCATCGTTTATATTATCATTTGGTGGGCTATGTGCGAAACCACCGTAAATATTCTAGTTGGTGGGCTAAGTGCGATACCACTCTATTATTAACTATTGGTGGGCTGTGTGCGAAACCACCGGGTACTTAGTATCATTCCGAGGGGTTCATCGAGAAATTGTATAAGTAAATGTTTCATGTTGCTTTGTGGTGATAAGTGCAAGGAATGTGTACAAGTAATTGTGAGCAATATAATTGTTATGTGGTTGGAATATGGTAAAAGATGAGATGAGTAAGCATGATTATAGAAATGTGACTTGTTCTTGCTTACTATGTAATGTTATTAATTGTTTAGCATATGTTATGATGCTTATTGTTTACATGTAAACTTACTAAGCTTAAAGCTTACTCTCTTTCTTTTCCCTTGTTTTATAGTGTCAAAGAGTCGGTTCAGGATATGAAGATAATCTGAAAGTCATCCACATTATCAGCTCATATTGGTATATAAGACTTAGCATTTTGAGTATGGCATGTATAGGGGCTAGACATAGTGAATATATTTTGTTGTTTTGGTCAAGTGTGTTGGCTCCTTTAAAGATGAACACTTTTGTAAACGGCCATATTTAATGGCTTATTATCATTATATATATGAAAAGATGCAGTTATTCATGTTTGCGTATGATGTATGATTGGATGATTGAGTAATGGTTGAATGTGATTGTTGTTGTATGAGTTAGGGTGGTAAAAAGAGCTTGGCAAATAGCCTTGTTCTTGTCCACACGGGTAGGCACACGGGCATGTGTCTCATGGGTGTGTGACTAGGCTGTGTGTCCCCTGTATGTTAGTGTTGCAAGTCAGTGTCGACCATGGACTAGACACACGAGCGTGTGCCTAGGCAGTGTGCCCATTATAAGGCTGCTGACGTCACAAACAGAATACCCAGGTTTTCACACACGGGTGAGGACACGGGCATGTCTAGGCCGTGTGGAGGACACAGGCCAAAGACACGGGCGTGTGACCGGCCGTGTAAAAACCCCTGTAGGTTCAAAAGGAAAAATAAATTCCACACGGGCTAGGGACATGGGCGTATGTGACCACACGGCCTGCCCACACGGGCGTGTGACCCTGTTAAGGCAAAATTTTTCTAAGTTCATAAAAGTTCCCGGTTGATTTTCGAGATCCACTGTTTGCATGTTTAAGGCCTTGTAGGTCCATAATGCAGATTTTTTGAATGTGTATGGAAAGTTTTAAGTTGGGATGAAATTTTACAGTCCAAAGTTGTATGTTCAAGTGAGATAAGTCTGGTAATGCCTCGTACCCGATTCGGACGTTGAATACAGGTAAAGGGTGTTACATAAATATTAAAAAAATTGACTTTGAATGATTGTTGACTGACTTTGACCAACCGTTGACCATCCTCGTGGTGCTATTAGAGCACTCATCGTGTCCTTTTTTTTAGCTTTATATATACTATATTCATTAAAAATGTAAAAAAAATTCATATATAATATTTTTTAAAATATTTTTTTATAAAATTATAAAATATATAATTTTAAATTTTAAAAATTCAAAATAATATGAAAATTTTGAAAAAGCTATAAAAATTTTAAAAAAAAGTACTTAAATTTCAAGTATTTTCAAAACAATTGAAATTTAAATACTTTTTTAGAATTTTAGAATTATATATTTTATAATTTTGTAAAAAAATATTTTTGAACTTTTTTATTTTTTTGTAATATATTTTTAATTTTAACTAATTTCTTTTCAACTATCATATTTTTCTATATTCTTTTATAATTTTTTTTATAATTTATAATTTTTTCTAGATTATATATATTTTTAATTTTTATATATTTATTCTTTAATGTATATATACATTTATTATAAAATATTTATTTTTTATATTAAGATGCCACGTAGCGCTTTGTGATTGACAATAAGATTTTTTTTCAATGTCTGTAAAAAATGGACTAAAGAATGTAACAAAAACATACTTTAGATATAAAATTGAGAATTTTAATATACTTTAAAGACCAAATTGTGAATTAAGCCTTAATTAAAATAAGATAGAAAGGACATTATTATATTGATAATTTTTTATTTTTATTAAATTTAAATATAGTGTATTTTTATTATTAAAATAAATTTATACTGAATTAAATCTATTTCAACAAACTATTAACTCTAATTCAAGTGAAAATTGTTTGTCTTTAATAGAATTTTGAACATGTAAAAATTAAGAGAACTTTTTACAGAATTTTGAACATGTACAAATTAGGAGAAATTTTACTTTATTATTAATGATTTTTTTTATTTATGAAATTAAGGAGAGTTATTTTCAAGAATACTCTATTTAGAGGTATTATTGATACACGATATCAACGGAACTAGAGAAGAAGAAGAGGGGATGTTACGTTATCAACAGAAGTGAAGAAGGAAGAGGGGAGGCAGTGACGAAGAAGGTTGGTTCACCCATTCTAAGCCGAAAGTGAAAAAGTAGATGGGCCTAAGTAAAGAAAGATGAATGTTTAGTGTATTAGGGTTTTGGAAGCGAAATCTCCCTGCTAGTTTGATCCTTGGGGTATTTATAGGAGAGTAGTAAGGGTTCTTGGGTGGTCCCCTCTTGAGGAGAACGTATTTCTTAATAGCGGATGGTTAAGCATGAATGGTCCCTCTCATGGGTGGTACAAGGTACGTGATTCGTTAGTGGCAAAGTAACCACCCAGATGGTACAAGAAGAAAAGTCACTCATGGTTCCCTCTTCAGTCGATTCTTATGTTGCCACATGTCCAAAGTATAACACTTTCCATTTTTAAAACAAAATCACTGTGGATGAATTTTTTATTCATCTTAAATCACTCACCACAATGTGTCGCAACAAATTAGTTGCACTAAATATGCATTTGATAAAGGCAATCAATAGGAATGTTATATATATGTTGGCTTATTGCCCTCATTGTGGTATCATGCACTGCGAAGAATCAATAATCATTAAAAGTTCTATCTTGGGATGAATGAATAGTGGTTTCTTGCAGTGGCTTGCATGACTGCTCTGATTTTTTACAGTTCTTCATGGTAGACGAATTTACCGGGCTAAAGTAGTCATTACTCATTTGAAAAGTTGCCCATTGTGAGCTATTCTTCTTTCCGTGGATAAAGCTCCACTGCTTTTCCAGCAATGCCCCATGAGCCCTCTAATTTCTTTGAACACCTCCCATCTAGTATAACTCATGCAACTTTGGGTCCTTCCCACGTCCCCAAACTTCTTCTCTCTAGGACTTGTATAATTTCTACTTTTAGTGATTTCAACAGAGTATATCATAGTCTCCCCTTCATTGCTATACTCGTTATGCATCTCTAAAAGTCCTACAGGAAATGAAGTAGATTGGACCTCACTCTGGGCTATATTTATTGATCCCGTCAATGGAACATCAACACTACCAATTGTCTCCCCTTTGGACCGTATTCATCCGAGTGCAAAAGTGACTGTTCCAATGGCTGTAGAACTACTACAGTCAACTTTGGCGATTCATATATCTCTGAAGTTAGAATTCATTGTACATGTTGTTTAAAACTGAAAGAATCTGATATAAATTAGGAATTTTTATATCAGATCATGAAGAACAAAACTATATGCGGAAGCGTGCCTGAGTCCATTGTTGGAGATTTCCCAGAAAGTTTTGATCTTCCAATAAAATAATTTTTCTCTTTATATAACTCTTTGATGGGGATGGAAAAGATGTGTGAGATAACCATATTTCTTGGGGACAACTACCTCTTTAAATAACTGATTATTAAATCAATTTTGGGTATTTATAATTTGGCCCCTCATCAAATTTATCCACACATTATTTTCATGATACTTTAATACATGTGACACTTATAACATAATTGGTCACTTAATGTTGTATCACACTTTATAATAGCATTATACATCATACATATATCCCCATAATTGAGGATTTTAATCCAACAATCTCCCACTTGGGCAACATATGTTTCTTGATAAATGTACAACCTTATGAGCTCAAAATTTTCTATCATATAACTGGTATTCTATAACAATCTCATCCATCAACTATATCCATATAAGATCAAAGTAGTTTTTTTCATATTAATCATGACTAAGCTCATCAATGGTTAGATATACAAATATAGTCAAATGACATAGATCAATCATGGATGCATAGCATAGAAATTACATGTAATGTGAACCAAAACATGTTTATTTCTAATTGGTCCTTCTTAAAGTTAAGTGAGGTTAGTATCAAAATAACAAAATAGAGTGAATAAACTGAATACTTTTTTTTTTCTGATAAGAAAATATCCAAATACATAAATGTCTGAAAACAAACATAAATAAAATAAAATACAAACTCCCACTAAACCATGATGTCCTCAAATAATATAACACCCATATGAGTAGTGTTTTTATGAAAGACCTTGGGTGGTAAACCTTTTGTGAGAGGATCTGCTATCATGGAGTTTGTCCCAATGTGCTCTATGGATATTTGTCCACTTTGCACTTTTTCTTTCACAACTAGGAACTTTATGTCAATATGCTTTGACTTAGATGATCTCCTTTTATTGTTGGAATACAGCATTGCTGACTTATTGTCAAAAACAATTTGAGTGGTTTTTCTACATTCTCCAAAACCCACAGCCCTGTGACAAATTTTCGCAACCATATTCCATGGTTTGATGCCTCATAACATGCTACAAACTCTGCTTACATAGTGAAAGAAGCTACAAGTGTCTATTTGGCACTTTTATTGAATATAACTCCTCCAGCTAACGGGTAGATATAGCCTGATGTAGATTTCCTGCTATCTTAGCACCCAACGAATTCAAAATCAAAATACCATACGACCTCCAAATGATCTGATCTCTTATAAGTGAGCATGTAACCTATAGTTTTCTAAAGATACTTCATAACTCTCTTGGCTGCTATCCAATAGTCCATACCAAGGTTACTTAAATATTTGTCTAACATCCCAACAATATACATAATATCAAGACGTGTACATACTTGAGCATAAGTTAGACTCCTAACAACTGATGCATTGGGAATCTTTTGCATTTCTTGAATTTCAAGGTTACTTTTAGGGCATTGAGCAAGATTAAATTTGTCTCCTTTCGCAACAAGGGTGTCACTTGGTCTACAACCTTGCATGTCAAACCTTTGAGTACTTTACCGATAAAAATCTTTTGTGACAATTCAAGAATACCTTGAGATTGGTCTCGATGTATCTAAATTCCTAAAACAAAATAGGCGTCCCCAAGATCTTTCATCTCAAAATGCTTAGATAAAAACCTATTGGTTTCATGCAATAAGCCTATATCATTAGTGGTAAGCAAAATGTCATTGATATATAGAACCAAAAACATATACTTACTTCCACCGAATTTGGGGTATACACAATCACCGACAATATTCATCTCAAAATTGAATGAGACAATTACTTGATGAAACTTGTGGTACCATTGATAGAAAGCTTGTTTGAGTCCATAGATGCATTTTGTTTATTTGAAATCATATTTTTAGGGCTTCCAATTCAAAATTTTCTAGTTGTACCATATAAATTATTTTTTCAATGTCACTATTGAGAAACATGGTCTTAACATCCATTTGATGTAACTCAAGATCAAAATGAGCAATAAGTGTCATGATTGTCCTAAAATAGTCTTTTGATGAAACCGAAGAGAAAGTATCTATAAAATCAATATATTCTTTCTGAGTATATCCTTTAACTACAAGACACGTCTTATACCTCTCCACATTACCATTTGCATCCATCTTGGTTTTAAATATCCATTTACAACCAATTGATTTTGCATCTTCAGGTAAGTGGACAAGTTCTCAAAATTTATTGTCTTGCATAGACTTATACTCTTCTTGTATGACATTAATCCACTTTTGAGAATTAGAACTTTTCATTGCCTGATGAAAGTTGATTGGATCATATTCCATCATTCCATTATCATACTCATGTTTTTGGAGAAATATAACATAATCATTTGAAATAACATTTTTCCCCTCTCTCGTGGACCTTCTTAATGGCACTTGTTCTTGAGGTTCTTGAATTTTTTCTTCTAGAACAATTACCTCAATTTGAATAGGGAGTTGTTCAACATTATCTTGTTGAGGTTCTGGGTTCACTTCTTGATCAAGAATAGGTATTAGAACCTAACCATTTTGAAAAGTGATAGCATGAATAGTTAGAATCTAATTCCTCCTCAAAAGCAATGTCTCTAACCTTATTTCTCCATCTAAACTCAAATTCCTTAAAAAATGTTGCAGTTGCTATCTCAAAAATATTCCTAATTGTGGGATCATAAAACTTAAAGCCCCTAGATCACTCAAAATAACCAATAAATTATTTGCTCACTATTTTGGAGTCTAATTTCTTTTCATGTGGCCTATAAGGCCTTGCCCCAACTGGACATCCCAAATGTGAAAGTGCTTTAGACTAGAATTCCAACATGTCCAAAGTTCATAAGGTGTTTTTGCAGCTACTTTAGTGGGTACTCTATTCAGAATGTATGTTGTTGTCTTAACACTTCTCCGCAGATGGACTCGGGTAAGGTAGAATGAGCAATCATTCTCCTTACCATATCCTTAAGAGTCTTATTTCTTCTTTCAGCTACACCATTCATACTAGGTGATCCTGGTATAGTGTACTGTGGAACAATATAGCATTCCTGTAGGAATTTTGCAAATGGTCCTAGACGATGTTCACTTGAGCCATCATATCTATCGTAGTACTCACCACTACGATTAGATCTAACGTTCTTAATCTTTTTTTTGAGTTGATTCTCAACTTCAACTTTATAAGCTTTGAATAGGTCTAGAGGCTGAGATTTCTCATGAATGAGATATAGGTACCCATTGTTGGATCTAGTTCCCTAAGTGTAGTATTTTCGCCTAAGTACACTTGTAATTTTTCGAACAGATTGGTTGATAAAACTATTCATGAATTACATTAATACTTTGTATAGTTTCCTCACATGGATTTTTCACACCAAGCAAAATGGAAGCAAATGTTGCTCATTGGTTGTCTATTGTTTAAATAATATTTAACGCTATTACGTGGTTAGATCGTAATACAGAAAGACAACTTGTATTTGTAAACGAACCTAAACATTTCCTTAGTCTAATTGAAAATGAGGAAATCAATTGAAAGATTAATATGACGTCTATCAAGTCAAATTGGGGAGATGCTTTGTCTTGTAAAATGAAGCAGATGACTCCTAGAAGATAGAGACATAGATGTGACTAACTGGACTGACAGTACATTGGACTGGACCCAAATAGAATAGATCCTAAATCTATTTATAGATATATTCGTTTGTGACGTTTATAATGTGGCATACCTAAACCCTAAGTGGGTGGCTGACTATGCATGCACGACTCATACACTTTCATGTAAGTAAAAGTGTGAGTTCAAATAAATAAGGAATCGAAAGCTGGTGTGTTGGGTGTACGACTTCCGTAGTATGTAGAGTAATTCACAACAGTGAAATTCAAAGCCCAAAACATGGGTAAATGATAAATATGTGAGCCAAAAATGAACATAGAAATTTTGTAACCTAATTTTTCTTGGACTGTGGCGGTGACACGGAAATATTGACGAAAAAATGATAATGATGGAAACATGAATCAGTATCGTAGCAGAAGACAGTGGTGGCAAAGTCGAAGACCCAAAGTATGGTTTGGGGTAAATTTTGTAATTCTATAATTTTATTATTTTTCTATAATGGAATCTTGAAAACTTTGACTGATCAAAGTCATTTAAATTTTATGCTTTTATACATATGAGATAAGCATGATGCTATTTATATGACTAGAAATGTATATTCATGCATATATGAGATAAGCATGTCATATAGATTAGGGAAGAATGCCACATGTACTTGTCATACATATAATGATCATTCATGATTGAAACCCAAAATTAAAAACCTTACATTTTTTAAAATATTGAGTGGAAGAAGGTCCCTAAAAAAGGCCTACAGCCTTCATCGATGAACTCTTGTAATGGTATGAAATGGATATACCCCAAGGTAGGCATTGTCATGTGGATATCACTAAGGAGATTTCTTGAAAGTAAGCAAAAAATTTTATTTCATGAGCGTGATAGTTGCTTAAGTTCTTTATGCTAAACTGTTGGGTTAATTACAATTTAACCGATGATAATGTCCCTACATCATTTTCAATGAGTAGAATGTCATAGACATATAGAACGAGAAACACTACCTTTCCATCCCCTAAACGTTTGTAAACATAAGGTTCATCTACATTTTTCTCAAATCTAAAAGATTTGATTAAGTCCATTTATGGACCTAAGAAGTTTGCAAACTTTATATGTAACATCCTAGATTAGGGGTTATGCGTTTGTGCATAATTCATGAGTTAGTAGGTTTTGACAGTGTTGGAAGTGTATTAAGGGTTTTTAGAATTTTAGGATGGAAGAAGAAAGCTTTGGAAAATTATTGGTTTTTAAGTAAAAAGGGGAGCTAGGTAAATGAGGCTTTAAAAGAAACTCCGTGTGAAGCATGACACAAGGAACCATGTGGTAAAATGGCATGTTTTATGAATTATGAATGTGTTATGTGAATTTTAGAAATAAGGAAATGTATGGAAATATATGGAAATGTATGGAAGTGTATGGAAATGTGTGGAAATGTGTGGAAATGTATGGAAATGTAAGGCAATGTAGGGAAATGTAAGAAAATGTAAGAAATGTAAGGAAATGTATGGAAATGTATGGAAATGTAAGAAATGTAAGGAAATGTGAGGAAATGTATGGAAATGTAAGGAAATGCAAGGTAATGTAAGGAAATGTCTTGTCTTGGAAATGTAGGAAATGTCCTGAAAATGTAAAGGAATAAAGAGGAAAGTGAACATTTATGGAAACTAGGAAATGTAAGGAAATGATTCAAAATGGAAAGTGAACATTTCTGAAACTTGGAAATGTAAGAAAATGGCAAGTTTACTGAGCCAATCGAAAATTTTAGGAAACTTAGAAATGACTTAGAAATGTCAAGTTTTAAAGTTTAAAATAGGAAATTAAGGCAAGGTGGCCTTAAAAGAAAAAGTTGGTGAAATTTGACACACAAACAGGCTTGGAAAAGTGGCTCAAGATGTCACTTAGGGCCTATGGCAATGGCGCCATATGCAAGAGGAATGGGCCTGGTTTGAGTCACTTGGGAAGCAAATAAGGAGGTTTTATTTTTGCTTCCGTAAGACCGAGGTGGACGGCACATGCTTCTAGAAAGGAGGTGTTTTATTTTCATAAATATTCGATTAAAAAGGTGATAAATAAAGGATTTTTAAATTGGATTATTTTGAAGAGATAAATGTTGGATTAAACTCTTTTATTTATGATAATTAAAGGATAAAGTTATCAAAATAGAAGAGTGGTGGCCAAGTAAGGGACTCTAGCCTAGTAAATTTGGCTATAAAAGGAAAAGAGAGGCCATTCAAAGATTATTTACTCTTCCTTGATAACCTCTCAAAATTTTCTCTCAAACCCCTATTCTTTTCTTCTTCATTCTTCTCCTCTCAATATTCCAAAAGCTGAAAGCTTGCTAAGATCAAGGCCATAGCCAAGGTTGAAGTGAAGGTGCAATCGATTTCTTCAAATAAGGGTAAGATCCAAGTTTGGTTTTCATTCTTTTATACTTTAGACTTATCAAAATCTAGGGCTAATTCCATTAATGTTCATGGTTGCGAAACCTTGAAGAGATCTTTCGGGATTTACTAAGTGTCGACTACAAGGAAGGAGAAGTTCTTTTCCGAAGGTACACCATAGGCACGTGTTCCTAGTTATTCGGTGAATTTCGGATTTAAGAATCTAAGGTAAGTCATATCTAACATTCGGCTAAGGGTTATTTGTTGTGAATAAATGTTAGAAATTGATCTAACATGTAGTTATAGGGATTTCAATGAGGGATACAAGGATTTCGGATTTGAGAGTTTCAAGGTAAGTTTTAAGTATACTAATCCTACTAGGATTTGGATTTATAAATAATGGCTCTTTACTAAGTATTAAATGATTGAATGTAGAGAATTAAGATCTAAGGCATTAGATCAAGCTTTTCAAATTTGGATTGGAAACCTTAAGTTTAATCGGTGTGTGTACCCATACTAACCTTCAATACGATATATGGCAATTATTAATTATATGAATATGCATAAGAATGTGAATGTGGCTATGTGCCCTAATGTGGTACAAAAAGTACTCAGGTACGTTTCCTACTTCTGATAGGATTATGAATATGTTATATTTTTAAATAGTAATATGAATGAGAAAAATAAGTATGTTGTGCATGATAAAATATGTGGGGCATTTAATTATATGTGAAAGGGGAAGAAGGTGTTGACTTCGGTCTCACCAACGGAATATGGTGACTACGGTCACATAATTTGAATATGGTAACTTCGGTTACATTATCTAAATTTGGTAACTTCGGTTACATTATTTGAATATGGTGTCTAATGACACAAATTATATGGGCGATGAGCACGCCGGTCACAGCTGATCGCTTTCGATGGTGTGTAGCGGATGGAGGGTTGACTTAGTAGTCCCCACGGTGTGATTGGCAGGTACGGGTGGTGTGTAGCGGATGGACAAATAGGCTTGGGTTTGGGTTTGCATCATTATTTATTTGTGTATGAATATGAACTTGATATGAACTTGTATGCCTGATTTGTTGAACGTTAGTATTGTGTGCACATTGAGTCTGTTGACTCACCCCTTTGTGGGACCATTTTTCAGGTAATGAGCAATAATGGACCGGGTCGGCAGGAGTTAAAGGTGGCCATGCATAGCAAGGAAAAACTTTCAATATTTGGGGACTTTTATTTTACCAAGTACTTTAAATTTTATTTCGGTTTACTTGATGTAATAAGGTCATAAGGTCCAAGTGAATTTCTTTATTTTTGATTTACTTTTAATTATTATGTTACGAACTATTTAGATTAAAGTTAAGCAAAATTATTTCTTGAAAATGAACCCTACAATTATTTTGTCACCTTAATTAAATTAGATTTTCAAAATTAATTAAATGAGTTCCCAATCTAAGCCCAACCCAAAACAATATTTTTCTAAAATTTTTATACAAATTATATCCAAGAAACAAAGAATTTTGAAACCGGTTTACTTAAGGAACATACCAGATCCGGCTCAGGCTCGTGGGCCGGGTGTGGGGTGTTTCATTATACTCATTTCTTTTAGCTATATATCCAATGGGTTGCATCATGTAGATGCTCTCTTCAAATAATCATTCAAAAACGTTGTCTTGACATCCATTTGCTAGATCTCGTAATCGAGAGCTGCCACAATGGATAGTAATATACAGATTGACTTGAGAATGACAATTAGAGAGAAAGTTTCTTCATAATCAATACCTTTTATAAGTTTCCACTTTTCCATCTGCATTTCTTTTCCTCTTGTAGATCCACTTACACCCTATGGGTGTTATCCCTTTCGGTAAGTCTACAAGTTCACACACTGAATTGGAATACATAGAGTGCATCTCAGATTTTATAGTTATTTCCCAGAGCTTGGAACCAACACTCTGTATTGCTTCGTCATATGTGAGTGGGTCATCATCTTCTTGTTCGGCAAACTCAATGTTAAGAACACTTTTGCTAAATTGGAAAAACACAGGCGTATGAGAAACCCTCCCACTTCGACAAAGCTCCCTATGCTACTGGTCGTTTGCAGGTCTACTATTAGGAGTTGGTTTTGGAACTGTTTCCATAGGGTTTTGTATATTTCTTGAAAGCTCATTGAGTACCTCTTTACTCCGAGGTTTGAAGTCATTCATATAACTTTCTTCAAGGAAAGTAGCATGAGTTGACACTATAACGACCCGAATTTGGGCCTAGTAGAATTGGGCTTATTTGGCCTTGACCAGGGGAGTATTTAAAATTTTTGAGAACAAGAAAACGGCACTAGTGCAAGTTGGTCCTATTAGGTACGTGATTTTGGAAGGTTAGGGGGCTTCTATGAAGTCCCGGGATCAAACCTGGGCTTTAGGAAAATTTTGGTTTTAGGTGAGTAAAACCCTGGGGGTTAGTAAATAGGCTTTAAGAATAAAATGTGGAGAAAAATGACACAAAAGGAGTTGTGGTCTAGTGGCAAATGGTGCCACATAGGAGACAAGGGAATGACACCACACAAGGAAGCAAAGGGTCCAAGGTTTAAGTCTTGGCGCTTGCATTTCATTTTGATTTATTTTTTAAGTGAACTTAGACATTGGCCCATAGACTTATATTTAGTTGCGCATGATTTTAGACACAAGAGGAGCTTGTAGCTTAGTGGCTAGCTGCGTGGATTATGTTACAGGGGAGCCTGAGTTCGAATCCCATCGCAAGCAAAAAAGGATATTTATTTTGCTATGTTGGGACGGCCAGAGTTTCTGTTGGAATTAAACTCTGCTGAAAGAGGGATCCCACATTGGGAAGCTAGCAAGAGGGAAGGTGAGAAGCTGGCTTTAAATATTGCAATCTAAGCACACCTTTGTTGGCATTTGGGCACAGGAGTGGTCAGAACGCGGATTAACTCCAGATTCCTATCAGGTAATCCCCATCGATAGAGGATTTGGAACTGCGGGGGACTCAGAGGTGGTCATACGTCGGTTTTGCTTCTTACGGAACTTAATAAATTCGATTTTAGTTTATTTTATATTAATATTTTTAGGTTAATATTTTGTGTAATAAGGCTGCTGGACTTTTTTCTTTTTAAACTTTCATTTGGTAATTCTGCTAGTTAATAATTGTTCATTGGTTAAACACGGATTTTTAAAATGATAACAACCATTTTCCAAAATATCATGTTTTCGAAATTCTTAAGTCAGATTTCTGCAATAAACAAGTTTTCGGAAAATAAGTACATCTTTACAAGAATACACTTTAAGCAAATCTTGTTTTTTTTTCAAACAATGAAATTCGGAGTTTCAAAAAAAATACGAAGTTTTCAACGAATGCGTCGCTTTTAAACACCCTTTTGATGTGACATGCTAGATCCGGCCATAACGTCTAGGTCGAGTTTGGGGTGTTACAGACACTATGATCGTTTTCTTTTTCAGGGTTATAAAACAAACCACCTTTTGTCCCATTTGGATATCCTACAAACATGCACAATTCTGTCAGTGAATCCAGCTTTCTCGCATCTTTATCCAATATGTAGGCTAGGCATCCCCAAATCCTTAAATGTTTTAGAATTTGCTTCCTGCCATGCCACAATTCGTATGGAGTTTTCGATGTTGCCTTAGTTGGCACATCATTCAGAAGATAGCAAGTCATTTATATTGCATATCCCAGAAAGAGATTGACAGCTTCAAATAACTTAACATTGAACGTACCATGTCTAACAACATTTGATTACTTCTCTCTACCACGGCATTCTATTGTTGAGTGTCCGACATGGTTAACTGGATAGAATCTCGTTCTCTATAAGGTACCCTAAGAACTCAACAGATAAATATTCCTCACCTCGATCAGACCGAAGTGCCTATATGGGTAAAACTAGTTGTTTCTCCACTTCTACAAGAAACTAAACTAGTTGTTTCTCCACTTCTACAAGAAACTCTTTAAATTTATCAAAGGTTTCACTATTGCGGTGCATCAAGTTTACATACCCATATCTGGAATAGTCATCAATAAAGGTTACATAATACACTTATTGCATTAACGCTAAAGGGGCCACATACGTCAGTGTGCCCAAGTTCTAGGGATTTTTTGACCCCCATTCTTTTTGTATCAAAAGATCGCTTAGTCATCTTACCTTCCAAGTAAGATTCACATTGTGGAATATCAACTTCTTTAAGTGAACTTAAGATGTCGTCTTTCACAAGTCTAGTGATTTTTTCTCAGTTAAAATGATCGAGCTTCAAATGCCAAAGGTATGCCTCATTAAAGTGAGAAGTGTTAAGTCTTGTATTCGATATTTCAGTCTCAAGAAGTGTTTACATCTTTTGTTTGATAAAATAGAAAGTACTTGACATCCATCCATTACAAATAAGATTGCAATTTCTAAATATTGCAATTTCATCATTAGAAGTCACGGTTAAGCCGTTTTTTATATAAACATGCAACGAAAATTAAGTTTCTTTTGAAACTTAGTAATCTTCCTAAAATTATCAAAATCAAGATATACATATCCCATTGCATCAGCTACCACACTTGTCCCGTTCCTAGTCTACAACGCTAAGCTCTTCTCTTTAAGGTTTTTCATCTCTTTGAACCCCTGTAGAGGATCACAAACATGATTAGTGGCTTCCAAATTAATGACCAAGTGGCCTATTGAATCTTTCACTAAACAAGCTTCTATTATCAAGAGTTCCATATCTTTGCCTTTGGTAGCTAGATATTCTTTCCACTTTTCATAGTTTTCCTTGAAGTGTCATTTTTTACTGCAGAAGAAGTTTAGACTTAGATAAGTCTTTGGGTTTTCTAGTTCTCTCCCTTTCCACTTGTTGTGGCCTAGAGACCTTAGCCTTACCTTTCTTAGTGCGCTTTCCCTTCCTTTTTGCGGAAGAAGCGACAGTTATATTCGCTTCTACTCTTCGGACTGGCTGACCGTCGTTCAACATCAATTCATAGGATTGTAACTCCATCATGAGTTGTGCAAGCGTCAAGTTTTTGTTGCCAAGGTTATATGTGACTTGAAAACCAGCAAAATCCTTTGAAAAGTTGAACACCATCTCAATTTGAGTGTTCTGGTCTAAATTGACCTCATTGTCCGCAACCTCATAAGGGTGATCATATGGTCTTTGGCCAGAGTACCGAGCTTTTGCTGGGCATTTATCAAGCTAGATATGACAGATTGTCAAGCCAAAGGTAGCTTAGCCTCCGAACATGTCTCCTAGCTTATCTAAAATCGTTTTAACAGTCTTACAACTCTTCAGTTGCTTATACAGAGTATTGTTTGAGTGACCGATAGACACTTATTATAAGAACTTTTTAAATTTATAACAACTCGACAGTTATCAGATTCCTTAGTTATTTCCATTGGTATCATTTTCGAACTGAAAATAAAACATTCATATATTAATATCTTTGTATTAAACAAATTTCAATTGAATTGATACATACTTTATTTAATTATTTCGGGTTTTCCAGTTCATTTTGCGTTTTGTTGAATTTATGCTACATATATGCCTTTATATTACCAGGTCTAGCTAATGGAAACATAGGGATAAAAGATGGAAATTGGCATAACTACGACTAATAAAAGATTTTTAATGCTTCCTAGAACGTAAACATGTTTTTTTCCCCAGATTTCTGCAATTTGCAGATACATGGGGAACAGCAACAATGGTGATTTCGTGAGGGTGATATAATGGTGCAACTAATTTTATACCAGAAAAATACCCAAAAATGGAGAGATCCTGCTACTCTAAATTTAACTGCTAAAGCTATTGGTTTAGCCTCACTAACACTCTCGAATCGTTTATGAGGCTGAAGAGTCTGGCCCGAACTCTTCTGAAGCTGAGAAGCTATTCACTCCTTGTTTGTTGTCCCACTCGCTGTTCTCCATTGCAGGTTCAGATCTCTTCTGTGGTTCCACCTTCCCGAGCCTTCGCTTGTATTCTGTAATCCAATCGTTACAAATAAACCCCAATGAATATTTGGACAACAGCAGCTCGGGAGATCATAGAAAATTCATAAACAAAAGGGTTACTTTTATTTGTAATTGATCGCCGAGTATATGCCAAAAACTCTTCCCACTTGAATTTCCTAAGCTCTTGCTTCTCTTCCTCTGAGAGTTCAAAGTTCGGCTCCCTTCCACACATGAATGCCGCTCTATAGATAGAAACATGTTTCAAAATCCGTTAGTCTATCAATCAAAGAAAATAAATCAATACTAAGAAACCATCTTTATTACATTGAGAAGCCGTAGAAACCAGCATTAGCCTATCTACTGAGCAACAAATAGCAATCGGAGTTTTGGGACAAAATTGTAGTAGGCAATCATTATAAGCAAAGATAAAAGTCGATATTTTACCTGTCATATAAATGGGCAGCTTCTTCTTGTGAACCAACTGTTCCCAAGTGAATTTGTTTCTTGTCAACTTTTATTGCAGCCTGCCATTTCATATTTTTGAAGTATACACCCCTCATTAGACATGGTTCTTGGTTTTGAACATGCTTCCTCCTGTGTCGCTTCCTGCGTTTGATCGGTTGCCCTACACAGATAATAACATTGTGCTTAGGCATCAGTTAAAATGTAGAAAAGTAAATGGCTCCCTGTATTGGATTTTAATGGTAATGACATAGCCCCAAAATGAGATAAAAAAATCCAAAACTCACACAACAGGATTCTAATATAACATAGTATAAAACCATCCTATTTTGAACATTAACCAACTGCGGATCAAATCATTTTCATAACATCATTTCACAATGTTGATTCTCTAGACAGTAGCTTCCCCATACCAACAAACACAAACTAAAGATGTCAAATACATGAAACTTTGATGAGCAAACTATGCAATGCTAGCCTTGAATATTAGATACACGAACCAAAATCATTTTACTTTTCACAAGAACAGTATGCAAGTGAGTGGAGAGAAAGGGAAAAGATGTAAGCTTTGTAACGTTTTAGCATATTCTGCAGAATATAAACCATATCATATTAATCCATGCAGCTTTACCATCACAAAATGTAGCATGGATGCATGTCTTTCTAACCATTTAAATTTTGAAAAATAAGAAAAACTGAATGCAGTTCTTTCAAGCCATTAAAGCTGAATATGGAGGAAAGGTAAGCAATCAAGACATAAAACCCATTCTATAAATGCTTAGGTGCTAAGATAGAGGGTGAAAAAAATGTTAAGAGTGGAAGGGGATGGAGTATGGAAGGAAAGACCAACAGTAAGCAAGACTTGGAAAAGTAAAACTTTTCCAGCTTTAACAATAGCTATAGAACATGTGATTCCAGGGAAACATACCTGGAAAAGGTTGATTATGATGCTCTTTTGATGAGCCGGAGCCGGAGACATTCGGTGATCCAGATTCAACCTTAGGAATGCTTTTCTGAGAAACATCAAAAGTTACATGTAACAGTTAATTAGTAAAACAAGAGAGAGATGGTAGTAGTAGTACATGCTAATCACAGGATGCAATGGAATGAACAAGCAAGACATGATTCTGAAGGAGTCAAAACAAGCAGCGCCTTTCACTTTTTCTAAAGATCCACCTTTCTTTTCCTTCTTATATAACATAACCACACTTGCCATCACTATTTATATAACTATACCAACTACACCAACCACAAACATGCCAATCACAAGAGAAGATGTAGTTCGTGAGTAGCTACCACACAAATATAGATAGCAAAACAATGTTTAAGGTAAAAAATGTAATCCCTGTCAGTAACCAGCACATTCTATTGTATTTTCACAATTTCATATTACCAATACTTCATAACATACTAAAACAAAGAAAATCTGTCATAAGGGAATAGAAAGTCTTCAATAATGACAAATGGTCCTTTTCCCCCCTATTGTGGACAAAGAGGAATGCAATGAAATGATTTACTCCTAGAATTATTATGTATGAGAAAACACACCAGTAAATATACAACTACAGACCAAGCTAAGTTACAAGACAAAACTAGAGAGGCATTATTAAGGTAAGCATCCCTACCTCAAGGAAAAAAAAGAGAAAAAGAGTCTCCGCGAGCTGCTAAGTTTATAAATGATAAAAGAAAAATAATGGAAAATGAAGTGTATCAACCCAACAAAGAGAAAACAGTTAAACCGTCAACACTACATCTAATCAACTGATTAATAATGCATTCTTACCCCATTCATGTGGATAGGATCTGAAGGCATGGGATGCACACTGACCAATTTTGCACTCTGACTTGAATTTCCAGGGGCATTACCATTATCGAAAAATCTAGAAACTGGAGTAAAAAAGGAACTCGTCCCTGCAAAAAGTCACCAGATTTGGTGAATGAAATTATTCAGGCATAATCTAGAACTTGTTTGATTACATTCACTATACAAGTAACTCATAATTTACTTAGACAGACTCACTTTAAGTAACAAAAGGGCAAAGAAATGAAGGGAAGGGCACACTTCACATACATAGTAATTTAGTAAATGTTCCTCTTCATAGATACCAATAGAAGCAGCTAATTATGCAATATAAATACATGTCAACTAAAGTTTACCAGAGCAGAGTCCCAGGAGCTTGCGTCTGCGTAAGCTCACCATTTGGCAATGCTTCAATCAGTGACCAATGGTTTAGCTTTGCATTTATCCCTTTATCTGTGCTCCTAAGATTACCAAAGATGGACGAGTTATAGGTAGATTAAGCAATCACAAAATGACGAACAGTAAACCTGATATGATCCGTGGTGAACATATAGCAAAAGAAGAAAAATGTTAAAAAAATACAAAAGCCATCAAAACTGAGTCAATGCAAGTAATCTGATGCATCTAAGCAATTAAACTTAGACAAAGAACAAAGAAATTTCCCATATGTTAATAAACTTTTGCTATCATTTATTACAGTCAACCAAAAGTACTTGGTACGGAATTTGGTTGGCTGAAATAGAAACAGCTGGTTTCTCATCACCAAGTACGTTTGATTTCAATAATGCTACAAGATAATAAGGAATCAAGGGCTAAATAGCTTGCACGGATTAGATTTCAGAAAACAGACAACAGATTTGATGCTGGTTAAGCAGAAATAAATCATAGATGGAATTGAAAAATAATATGAACAAATCAATGAAAATACCATGAAACGTGGTTTTCACTTCTAAAAGCTAGCTACGCTCCGGATAAGGGGGCAATGTGACATAAAGTCAGCCATAATTTTCTTTTCTTTTTTTTTTAGGTGAAGAAAAGAGATGAATTCATCATAATTTGCATAAAGTAAAAGCCAAAACTTTCATCATGTGAAACTAACAAAGCTGTCCAGTAATTCTGGCTGATAGAAAACCCAATTATCACTCCGTGGAAATACAAGTCAACCCCACCAACCTACCACCTTTCATGGAAGCAGAGGCAGTGAAAATACAAGACAAAACACAAAACCTAAACTCCAAAACACACAAAAATTCAATGAGGAAAAGGGAAAAAGCCAAAAAGCTAAAGCCTTTACGGTCATCAAGCCAAAAATGGCGACAACCCCATAGCCAGGAAACGCAGAAAACCCACCCATTACAAGGAAGAAGATAAATAAACCCCAGAACAAAAAGTCATTTATTTGGTACCTGAGAAAGGAGAAAGAAAAGGTGGTAGTCGGGACAGCGCAGAAACCGAAGAAAACAGAAAGAGAAAGACAATTTTATTAAGGTTGAACCTAAAATCTGGTAAAAGAAAACAAAAAGAAAGGTTAAAAAAAAAAAACTGAGGATCCTTAGGTGTTATGAGAAGGATCAAGGAAAGGAGATGGTGGTGAAATAAGAGAAAGAGTGAGGAAAGAACGGAAGGGAGAAATAAGAAAGATGAGAGTTTTCAACAAGTTTGTGTTGGTGTGGTGGTGGCTCATGCATCTACCACTACCACCTTTTGTTTGTTTCTTTTTTTTTTTTTATTTTTTTTTTTATTTTAGTTTGTGAGGTGAAAGCTCATTTTGTTTTCTATGAAAGGGTGGTGAAGCTGCCTGCTGTTGAAAGCTGAAAATCAATCAACAACAATAAAACAAAACAAATCAAAGCAAGGCCAAGTCTTGGGGAGAGAGAGAGGAGGGGGTTTGAATATGTGGAGGCCTACGTATCCTCTGTATTGGATGTACCTTTTAAAGAGTTTTAGTCATTAATCTGCTATGGTTCCAATATTAACCCCTCTAATTTAATCTCTTTGGTTTTTTTACTTTTTACTTTAGAATTATATTTCTTTTTTAAAAATAGAATTTCTTTTTTCACTTTCTTTGTTGTAAATACATTATTATTATAAAGTATATGTGAAAAGTTTGATATAGATTAAAATTTTAATATTTATTATTCAAGGGCGAAGTCAGAACAATTTTTTAGGGGGACGAGATAAAATTTTAATTTTTTATAGTTTATATTTTTATAATTTGTAAAGGATTAAATTGAATTTTTATAATTTTAAGGGGGCTAAAGTGTAATTTTATATTTACTAATTTAAAATTTTTAAAAAATTCTAAAGGCGTAAATAGCAATATTAATATTAATATTTTAATAATTATTATTAGTGGAATTTTATATAATTGGTTAAATTTTACTATTAGATATGTATTTTGTGTAACATTTGATTTGGGTAAAAATTATTTCTGTTTAATTGAAATAACCAAAATAATTAAATCAAATTAATCAAAAAATTTTGATTTAATCGATTTTTAATTAATTAGTTACCTATATCGATTTAGATGGTTAATTTGATTCAATTTCGATTTTAAAAATCTAAATCAAGATAATCAAATAAACCAATTTTTTAAATCATTAAAACATAAATTTATAATTAGATTTATACCCAAGTAACCAAGCACAACCCAAAAATAAAAAATCAAACCCAACCCAACCCAAATATAAATTTAGCCCAAAAACAAATATAAACTAAAAACCCAAACCCAAACCCAATTTAATTTTAATTTTAATTATATTATTTACATAATTAATTTATTTTTTAAAAAATAAATATTTAAAACTAAACAAAACGAGGTTCGGCTTTTACATTTCTTTTCATTTCTCCTCTTCCTCTTGTCCCAAATCTGAAAAAAAAAAAAAAATTCGCCACCACCAGCCCGTCTTCAAGTCAGCAGACCGACGGCCGACGCCCCTTTTCAACTCTCCTCTGCTCGACGGTCGACGCTCGAGCTTGATGTCTCACACACGTGCACCAGTCACCATCATCATTGGCAGATTCATTCATCTCATTGCACGGTAAGATAGTTTAACTTTATTTTCTTTTTTTATGTATTTATTTCTTTTATTTCTCTAAATACTTTCTTTGCTGCAAATTTTGATGGTTGTCGACAAAGAGAGAGAATGTTTTTGTCGGTTTTAGCTTAGTTGCGTCTTAGCTCATTGACTTTTGTGCTTAGTGCTCTCTTTTTTTCTACCATCGATTCCACTTTGTTTCCCTTAACTTCAACGTGAATTACTTATTCTAGTGAACCCCATAGCTCGAATCTTCTAGTCAAAAAGAAACTAGGTTAATTAAAAAAATAACTATAAAAACTGATAAATTGTACTGGATTGATTGATTCGGTTATTTCGGTTTTACACATAAGTTTAGTTTGGTTAATTTGGTTACAACAAAAATTTTGATTTATTCGGTTATTGCCATAAAATAACCGAATAGACCGAATGCACACTTGTTATGGTATTTTCCGTTTTTGACCCAAAACCTGAATATAACCTCGAACTATCGACCCACAACCGGAGTAGGTGCAAAAGAACCTGAGCCCCACAAGGTAGAGACATTAAGGTCTCGCGAGGAGAGCTCGCAAGCCAAGCTCACATGTTCCTAGGTGTTTGCAAGAAGAGGATACAAAATCAAGTGGGTAGTTCGAGGAACACATGTTAAGTCTAGAATAGTATACATGTTGGCATGCATGGAGCCTACCTAGGACGTCATTTCAATGCTCGATTCCCCTCACCGAGAGGACACATCAGAACTAACAATTTGGTGTAGTGAGCGTGGACAGACTTCCGATCGATAGATTTTCTTTCAATTTGTAATAACCAAAATGGCTCGCCCAGATGAAAATTTCCCCGTCAACCTTTCATCAAGACAAGTTGGAGCTTTGAGTACAGGTGGCCAACCCACTAAGGTTGATTTGTTTGCCGGCTAGTTTGTTGACCGACTGGAAAATTTAGGTAACGTGGCCCACGCAGGGGCCTTAAACTCTTTTGATCTAAAATTTCCTTCTAGCTAAGAGTTATCGTTCTCTTTTAATCAAGAAGCATCGTCGTAGTAGTTTTTTGCTCTTCAAGAGCAAATAAAATTGATGAAGGAACAAATGACCATGCAGAACGTGAGGTTTGAGCAACAAAAAACGTTTCATCAAGAGCTCTTAAAAATATGAAGAGCTCAGAAGAAAGGTTCAATCCGACAACTCCTATTTTCATGACAATGCTGCCATGCAGGAAAAATGTCCTGACGTGCATACAAAATAGTGGCAAAGTGAGATGGGTGCTTTATGTCGAGACATAAGGGTTTTGCATCTTGAGTTTATATTAATTAAAGCTTTTGAATGTTTATGGTAGAGTTTGAAGCTTTGATGGAAAATATAATTATTTTATAATGTAATTTTTGTTAATTTTTAACATAAAGACTAAATTGTTAATATCTTGAAATTGACATGTAATTTTTTATAATATGAGGCTGTAATTGGATATATTTGAAGTTGGTTTAAAATTTGGAGTCCGAATTTGGAAGTTATGATAAGTTTGATCTTAAGGACTAAATTAAATAAAATGTAAAACTTGAGGAAATAATTGAAAGATTAAATTGAGCTTATATATATTTGTAATAGGTTGTTATATAATATTTGAGTGATTAAATGGAAATAAATTTATATTATATATCAAGATTTGAACAAGATGGTTGATAATTGAGAAAAAAGGAAATTATAGACTAGTATCTAATACTTTTGCTTTTGTTGTTAGCCCCTAGTAAGTTCATACATTATAAATATATTTAAAATGTTCTATTGATATCTTGAATTGGCTATGAATTAGTACTTAAATTGAGAATTGAATCAGATTGAAATGAATTGTTGTAAAATGGTATAATGTGAGATTAAACCCCGATGAAATTAGTAAAAGTATCATATACAAGGTTACATGTTATTGCCTGCAGGTTCTGAGCTTTAGCATGTGTTGCGGACTCGAGAATACAAGTTTATTAAGCCCTGGCCAGGCTACATGTTCTGTAGGTTCAACCCTGACGGGTGACCAGGCACTATTATTCGATTCATGTAGGTTCAACTCTAATGGGTGACCAAGCACTATTATTCGACTTGTGTGGGTTCAACCCTAACAGGTGACTAGACACCATTAAAAATCTCGAACTTTTGATACTGTCTACATAAAATATCTGTTAATGAATATCGAAACTGTAAACTAATGCATAAAACTATTAATATAGATAAACACCGAATTTACAATGAGCATAAGAGGTACTAAAGGACGTGGTAGAGGCCGTAGAGGGGCTCAAGCTAGGTCCTCATCATCTGTAAATCTGCCTAATCTGGATACTAGTGAGACATCGGTATCACCTGTGATAGAGACTGGGTTTCAAGATCGCATGGTTGAGGACGATGCACTGTCCCAAGCCATGCTGAGGATATTGGAGAGGGTCGCTGGGCCCAACATTGAATCTAGGGGCTGAGGGTTAGTCATGGAACAACTTCAGTCCAATGGGGATGAGTTATTCAGGGGGGTCAGTGTAGTCAACCATAATGTGGCTGAATATTGGATGGAGGCCACGGAAAAAATTATGGACGACTTAGACTTTACTGCCGAGCAGAAGCTTAAGGGGGCTATTTCTCTACTTTGCGACGAAGCTTACCAGTGGTGGTTGACGGTTAAGGAGGGCACTCAGCCCGGCCGATTGACTTGGGATTACTTTAAGACGGCTTTTTAGAGTAAGTATGTGGGAGCTAGCTACATTGACGCTAGGAGACGTGAGTACCTTAATCTCACCCAGGGAGACTGTACAGTGGCCGAGTATGAGGCCGAGTTTCTGAGATTGAGCCGTGTGGCATGGTGGCGACCGAATATGAGAGAGGTGTTCGCTTCGAGGATGGCCTAAGGGACAGTTTGTGAGTTCTGATAGCTCCATAGAGAGAGCGTGATTTTGTTACATTGTTTGAGAAGGCGAAGATCACCGAAGAAGTTAAGCACGCTGAACGCCAAAATCTAGAGAGGGGAAAGAATAAGAGGGGATCAAAGCCCTCGAGTCCTGTGATGAGGCCTAATAAAAAGGTCAAATCTGATGGGCCACTGAGAGTTGGGCCTCCTGTTGCACCTACTGGGTGGCGCTTTGTGGGCACTGTGGTAGACGTCATCCAGGCGAATGTTGGAGGATGACTGGGGCATGTTTGAGATGTGGGTTGATTGAGCACCGTGTTCAGGATTACCATTGAGAACTGATCAGATGTAAGCTTCAGTTACTGCTTCTACTCAGCCATCGAGAGTAGTTTAGCAACCACCTAGGGGCCGAGGTCAGGCCAAGGGTGGTAATGGCATGGGTCGAGGATAGAGAGCACCAGGCAGAGGTGTTGGATCGACTGAGGCGAGGCAGCCCGCACTGGTTTATGCTGCCCGTTGCCGTGAAGATCGAGATGCTCCGAACGTCATCACGGGTACATTTTTAATTTATAATGCACCTTATTTGGCATTGATAGACATAGGTTTGACACACTCTTACGTAGCCAGTACTATGTCTGAAACCTTGGGGATTCTGGTTAAGAGTACTTCTAGTGAGGTAACTGTTGTGAGTCTGTTAGGGCAATCTATTTGAGTAAGTAAATTGTTTAAAGATGTCCCGTTAAAGGTCCAATGGATAGTATTTCTGGTTGATCTGATGCTGGTTAAACACCGGGTAAGTTTGGATTGTGCGACAAAAAGGGTTGTTTTGAGGACCGAGGAGGACAGCGAGGTAGTTGTTATTGGGGAAATAAGAGAATATCTGACTAGTGTGATTTCTGCGTTATGGTAGAAAAGTTAATAAGGAAAGGGTGTGAGGCATTCTTGGCCTACATTAGTATTTTTGACTCTAGGGACTCTTCGGTTAAAGACATCAGAACCGTGAGGGACTTTTCGAATATTTTTCCTGAGGAACTATCGGGTCTGCCTCCGAACCACAAAGTAGAGTTTGGGATTGAGCTCCTTCCTAGTACAGTTCCGGTGTCCATTGCTCCCTATAGAATGGCACCAAAGGAGCTTGTGGAACTCAAGGCTCAGATTCAAGAGTTACTAGATCGTGAGATCATTTGTCCTAGTGTGTCTTTGTGGGAAGCACTGGTGTTGTTTGTGAAGAAGAAAAATAGGACAATGAGGATGTGTATCGATAATCGACAGTTGAACAAATTGACATTCAAGAATAAGTACCCACTTCCGAGGATAGATGATCTATTCGACCAGTTCAGAGGGGCTTCTGTGTTCTCCAAGATTGATCTACATTCAAGATATCATCAATTGAGGTTTAAGGAGGCTGATGTGCATAAAACGACATTTAGGACTCGTTATGGACATTACGAGTTCTTGGTTATGCCTTATGGGTTGACCAATGCACCAACGGCATTTATGGATTTGATGAACCGTGCGTTCCAGCCTTATCTGGACCAGTTTATGGTGGTATTCATTGATGTTATCCTAGTGTATTTTAAGATTGAGGACGAGCACGATAAGCATCTCAGAGTGGTACTACATATTTTTTGTGAGAAATAGTTGTATGTAAAGTTCAGTAAATGTCAATTTTGGCTCGGGGAAGTAAACTTTTTAGGACACGTGGTTTCTGCGAAGGGGATTCGTGTTGATCCTTATAAGATTGAGGCTGTGTTGGACTAGAAACAGCCGAAGAATGTGTCCAAAATTCGTAGCTTTCTGGGACTGGCAGGTTATTATCGACGCTTCGTAGAAGGGTTCTCCTTGATCGCAGCACCGTTAACCAAGCTTCTGCGCAAGGAAGTTCCCTTTCGCTAGACTTATAAGCAACAAGAGAACTTCTAGAAGCTCAAATCTGTTCTGACTCAAGCTCCTATTCTGATACAGCCGGAGCCTAGTAGAGACTTCGTGGTATACAGTGATGTGTCGCATGTGGGTCTGGGTTGTGTTCTGATGCAGTATGATAAAGTGGTAGCTTATGCATCTCGTCAGCTCCAGACGCATGAGGCTAACTATCCGACGCATGATTTGGAACTGGTTGCTGTAGTCTTCGCTTTAAAGATTTGGAGGCACTACCTGTACGGTGTGAAGTGTACTATCTACACTGATCATAAAAGCCTCAAATATCTCCTCACTCAGAAGGAGTTAAACCTTAGGTAGCGTAGATGGGTTGAACTGCTCAAGGATTATGACTGCACCATTGAGTACCATACTGGTAACGCCAATATGGTAGCAAATGCTTTGAGCCGTAGGGCTATGACCAATCTGAGAGCGATGTTCGCTCGACTCAGTTTATTCGAAGATAGGAGTCTGTTAGCGGAACTTCAGGTTAAGCCTACATGGACTGACCAAATTAGAGGTAAACGATGGGGAATAAGTTAACAGCTCGATTTAGGGGTTAGTCGGAATTGTGATCTCGGGATCACTAAATCCGAGATTTGAGAAATTTATTTTTATGTAATTTTGTGAATTAGTATATGATTGTATAAGTCATGAGAATTTTGGTATTTTAGTTCTAGCGATTTCATGTCTAATCGCGAAAAATAATTAAATCGCATAAACTGCGAAAGTTCCATTTTAATTTCTAAAGGTACCAAATAGCCATAGATTGTTAAATTGAGGTCTTTAAAAGGCAATTTAGCCCCTTGTAATTTGCTTGGCCGGTCATAGGCTATATGGGAGACAAAGATGGACAAAATTTGGTCAAAGTTAGTAGGAGTTGGTGACTAAAATTGACTAGTTTAATATTAGAATAAAGAAAGAGAAAATATTATCTTTTTTTGTTCATCTCTTTCACCTAAATTGCAAGCAAGAATAGGTGTTTTAAAGGCTTAAATTTTCAACAAGCTCTCCTCCATTTTAGTAAGTGATTTTGATGATTTTTCTTAGTAATAATTGTACTTTTGATACCATTAAAGCTTAAGCTTTCAAATGAGGGGACTATTGTGTAATATGATGAAAAGTTTAGAGTTTTTCTATGAGAGCTATCATTGTTATTTGCTGCATTTTTATGGAAGAAATTGAGTCTTGGTTGTTAGATGAACAATTTTTGTGAAAGGTGTTGTCTTGAAAACACCTAAATGGACCTTGATGAAAAGGTTACAAATTTGTGGTAATTATGTGAAATGTTGAGTTTTGATGATAGTTATAATAGTAAATGTTCACCTAGGCTTGTTGAAGGTAGAAATGTGATTAGAATTTATTTTCGAGCCTAGGGGTAAAACGGTCATTTTGCCAAGTCTAGGGGCAAACTTGTAATTTTATCAAAATATGAATCATGAGTCGATTTAGTCAATGTGAGAATTTAACAAGTGAAATTGTTACTATAGATCAAGAAACGCGAAGCCTAAATCGAAACCGAGGCAAGAACAAAGTCGAGGACTAACTCACATCTCTATACATATTTTGAATACCGAGGTAAGTTTGTATGAATTTAAGGTCTCACATGTATTTTCAATAAATTATTTATTATGTTGTATAATAGACATTATTTTCATGAAGTTATGATTAATGATATATTGATAAGAAACTGAATGAGAGTATGTAAGAGGAAGTCCCGATTGAAGACTCGGAATAAGGAAGAATACTAATATCACAGCATGAGACAAAGAAAGCCTGTATAAGACCATGTCTGGGACATGGCCTCGGCACTGAACGTAGATCCTGTGTAAGTCCATGTCTAGGACATGGCATCAGCATCGAATAAGGTAGGTTTCGTGTAAGATTATGTCTGGGACATGGCATCGACACCATATGAGGAAAGTCCCGTGTAAGACCATGTTTGGGACATGGCATCGACATCAAGTTAAGGAATCTCGTGTAAGACCATATATGGGATATGGCATCGGTATCATAAAGCTAATCCATGTAAGACCATATCTGGGATGTGGCATTGGCATCGAGGTACAAGGTTGATAAGATTGAGTATCCTCTATTATTTCGGGTAATTCATCGGGCAAAAGAACCAAGTGTGAAAGAAGCAACAAGAGAGCTAAGCAAGTAGAGTTGGTAATAAGTTAAGTTTTTCAAAGTTGATAAAGAGTTTCATTCAAATTAAGAAAGATGAAAATTGAATTTATGTTGTACCAGCAAAATATACTAATTTATGTGATTAAGTGATACAGGTACAAATAGTACATTCCAAGTATGTAATTATTATGTATCATGTGATGAGTATGAATAAGTATGAGTAAGTAAGCCTAAGCACTTGAAACTCAAGTTGTATTTGTCTCTTGATGGTTGAGTTATATTAAGTAAATATAATTGTTATATAAATTTCATGCAAACTTACTAAGCTATATGCTTACTTCTTTCATTCATTTCTTTCCTTGCAGTTACGCCAAGCTAAATTGGGGATCATAAACGTCGGAGCTCGGATCACACTATCGGCCACTATTTTGGTATAGCAAAGTTAATAAAATTTGAGAATGGCATGTATAGGTGTTTGATCATTTTGGTCATGTCAGATTGTGAGCTAAAGGCTTGATTAGTAAGGTTATGCATTCTTTTGTATATGACCATTAGAAATTGGTTAATATTTGTTAAGTTATATACCTTTTCATAATGATAAGTTTATGCATTCAAGTTATTGAAATGGATGGAATAGTTTAAGTGTGTTTATGTTTCAAGACGGTAATTGGCTTGGAAAATAACCTTATTCTTATCCACATGGATAGGCACACGGGCGTGTGTCTAGGCCGTGTGTAACACACGATCAGTCCATGGGCGTATGCCCAGGCCGTGTGAGGTCTGCACGTATAATTTAGAATTTAAATCACCACACGGTTGTAGTACACGGACGTGCGACCGACCGTATGGTTTAATCAGAAGTGACCACAGGCCAGCCACACAGGCGTGTGCTTTGGTCGTGTGCTAGTTAAGGGTTGATGATGTCATAGTCAGAGAGCTCCACGGGTAGAAGACACGGGCTTGTCTAGGTCGTGTGTTTTGGTCAGGATCGATCACGGGCAGAAGACACGGACATGTCTTAGGGGCACACGGGCATGTCCCTAGACCAACACGGACGTGTGGCCCCTATCTAGGCTAAAATTTTCAAGAAGCACAAAAGTTACGGTTGAGTCCCTAAACCTTCCGAAAATTAGTTTAAGGCCTCATAGGCCCACGAAATGTATGTTATTAGTAAGAAAGAAATGTTTTAAGTTGTAACGAAATTTTATAGCTGACAAATCAAGTTCAAGTAACATTAAGTATAGTAACGCCTCGTATCCGGTTCCGACGTTGGACTTGGGTAAGGGGTGTTACATTTAGTGGTATCAGAGCTACGGTTTAGTCGATTCTAAGACTAACGTAGCGTAAGTATGAGATTAGCTATACATGCCATACATAAGAGTACTTTTATAATGATAGTGTGACAACTCCTGACGACTTAAATTGTGTTTTCATATAGTTAATGGATCTCGAAAGAGCTATGGCGGATGATATAGAAAGTAATACGTCGGGTCCTGCCGAAGGGACAGTGCCTAATGAAAGTGAGAATAAACCGACGATAATAAGTCAGAGAGGAGGAGAAGAGACTAGGGAAGCTTTTCTCCACATGATGAATGCCTGGTATACGGAGTTCCTTTGTACGAACCGGAATGTACAACCCCCTCCACCCCCGCCTATTCCTCAGCCTACCTCTGTAGCCCCTCAAGTGGTAGAAGTAGTAAGAAGAGAAAAACCTCCTATTGATAGGATCCGAAAACAAGGTGCAGAGGAATTTCGGGCTAGTAAAGAAGACGATCCTGAAAAGGCAGAGTTTTGGCTTGAAAATACCATCAGGGTATTTGATGAGTTATCGTGTACACCTGAAGAGTGCATGAAGTGTGTGGTTTCCCTTCTGAGAGATTCCACTTACTAATGGTGGAATACCCTTGTGTTGGTTGTACCAAGAGAAAGGATTACATGAGAATTTTTCCAAGAAGAATTCAAGAAGAAGTACATCAGTCAAAGGTTTATAGATCAAAAGAGAAAAGAATTCCTAGAGTTGAAGCAAGTAAGATGTCAGTGGCTGAATATGAGCGTGAGTTTGTAATGCTCAGCAAATACGCTTGAGAGTGTGTATCCACTGAAGCCATCATGTGTAAGAGGTTTGAGGACGGACTAAACGAAGACATTAAGTTGTTTGTTGCTGTCCTAGAGTTGGAGGAGTATGTAGTGTTGGTGGATCGAGCTTGTAAAGCCGAAGAATTAGTAAAAGAGAAAAGAAAAGCTGAGATGAAGTCTCGCGACTCAAGAAAGAGACAGTGGAATAAGTCATTCCAATCTTCGTCTAAGAAGTCAAGAGATTTTTCCACACGATCAGCTACTTCTGCTGGGTTTTCAACCATAGGCAAGAGTAAACAGTATTTCGAGAGTAAGGCTCAGACTACTTCAGTCGCTAGTGTCGGGAACTTTCAAACTAATAGACCGGAATGCCCACAGTGTGGCAGACGACACCTAGGTGAATGTCGAGCACATGAAAATGCTTGTTTCAAGTGTGGTTCCCAAGATCATTTCATAAGAGAATGTCCTGAGATGATGAAAGAAAGGAAAGCTCAGAGTGCAAGGTCCGGGAGCATTGTTAGAGGAAGGCCACAGAGGAACCCCGGAAGTGGAGCGAGTAGTAAAGGTAACCCCAGAGAGCAGACTGCGAGACCAGATGGTAGGGTGCCTGCAAGGACTTATGTTATTTGCGCTCGCGAAGAGGCATCTTCTTCTGATGTTATTATGGGTACCTTTTCTTTTCATGGTACTAAAGTTATTACTTTAATAGATCCCGGATCTACCCACTCATACATTTGCATGAAATTAGTATCTAGTATAGGTATGTCCGTAGAGTCCACAGAGTTTATGATAAAGGTGTCTAATCCACTAGGTAAAAGTGTGTTAGTTGATAAAGTATGCAATGATGGTCCCTTGATGATTAGAGGTCATTACTTTAAGGCTAACCTCATGCTATTGCCATTTGATGAATTTGATATTATTCTTGGTATGGATTGGTTGACCACTCATGATGTGATAGTAAACTGTAGAAAGAAATATATTGAGTTGAGATGTGAAAATGGGGATGCCCTTTATGTTGAATCAGATGAACAAGATAGGTCCTCAGTGGTGATTTCTCACATGATGGCTCAGAGGTATATAAGAAAAGGGTACGAGGCGTATCTTGCTTTTGTGATGAATGCCAAAGAAATTGAGCTAAAGATTGAGTCGGTGTCGATAGTATGCGAGCATTCAGATGTTTTTCTCGAGGAATTGCCAAGATTGCCTCTGGTTAGAGAAGATGAGTTTGGTATCGAGTTAGTTCCTGGCACCGTGTCGATATCGATTGCTCCTTATAGGATGGCCCCAACCGAGTTGAAAGAATTAAAGGCACAGTTGCAAGATTTAACAGACAAAGGTTTCACTAGGCCGAGTTGTTCTCCATGGGGTACTCCAATATTATTTGTGAAAAAGAAAGATGGCTCTATGAAACTGTGCATAGACTACCGACAGCTTAACAAAGTAACAATAAAGAACAAGTACCCATTGCCAAGAATCGACGATTTGTTCGATCAACTAAAGGGAGCCACTGTATTCTCCAAGATATATTTGAGGTCAGGATACTATCAGTTAAGAGTAAAAGACTCTGATGTGCCGAAGACTGCTTTTCGGGTAAGGTATGGGCACTATGAATTTTTAGTTATGCCTTTCGGTTTGACAAATGCTTTTACGGTGTTCATGGATTTAATGAATCGCATTTTTCGGCCATACCTAGACAAGTTTGTTGTTGTTTTCATTGATGATATACTGATATATTCTCGGGATGAAAGCAAGCATGCCGAGCACTTAAGGACAGTTCTACAGATTTTGTGGGATAATCACTTGTACACCAAGTTTAGCAAAAGTGAGTTTTGGCTTAAGGAGGTTGGATTTCTGGGACATATCGTATCGGGAGGCGGAGTCCGAGTTGACCCAAGTAAAATATCAGCTATTGTGGATTGGAAATCATCGAAAAATGTATCTGAAGTTAGAAGTTTTCTAGGCCTAGCTGGCTACTACAGGCGGTTCGTCAAGGGGTTTTCCATGATACCGATCCCAATGACAAAATTGTTACAGAAAAATATAAAGTTTGGCTGGACGGAAAAATGCCAATAGAGTTTTGAGAAGTTGAAAGCAATGTTGACAGAGGCTCCAGTCCTAGTACAGCCTGAGTCGGGAAAAGAATTTGTGGTTTACAACGATTTCTCCTCAAACGGATTAGGCTGTGTACTTATGCAAGAAGGCCGGGTGATAGCATATGCCTCCAGACAGCTAAAACCTCATGAGAAGAACTATCCGACGCATGACTGGGAATTGGCTGCCATAATTTTTGCACTGAAGATTTGGAGACACCATTTGTATGGTGAAAAATGTCGGATATTTACCGACCACAAAAGTTTAAAGTACTTAATGACTCAAAAGGAATTGAACTTGAGGCAACGAAGATGGTTAGAGTTGATAAAAAAATTATGAGTTGGTTATTGATTACCATTCGGGAAAGGCGAATGTAGTGCCGATGCTTTAAGTAGAAAGTCCCTATTTCCATTAAGGGCTTTGAATACGCGGGTGACCTTGATAGAAGATGGTTCTATTCTAACTGAGTTGAGAGCTAGACCGATGTTTCTTCGAGTAATCTATGAAGCTCAGGGTGGTGACAGTGACTTACAAGTCAAGAGAGCTCAGTGCGAGTCAAGCGTTGAGTCCAATTTTTGGGTTGATTCCGATGGATGTTTGATGTTCAGAGACAGAATTTGTGTACCAAGGAATGATGAGCTTATTCGGATGATTTTGCATGAGGTACATAACGGATGTTTATCTGTGCTCCCGGGTAGCACCAAGATGTATAATGACTTGAAGCAACGGTATTGGTGGCCAAATATGAAGAAAGATATTTCCGAGTTTATGCCAAAATGCTTAATTTGCCAACAAGTGAAAGCAAAACACCAAGTACCTTCAGGCCTGCTTCAGCCTATCATGGTTCCCGAGTGGAAATGAGACTGTATTACTATGGATTTTGTAACGAGTTTGCCACTGACACCTAGCAAGAAGGATGCTGTATGGGTTATAGTTGATAGATTCACAAAGTCAGCCCATTTTATACCGGTGCGAGTTGATTATTCACTTGATAAATTAGCGGACTTGTACATGTCAGAGATAATAAGACTTCATGATGTGCCGTTGTCGATCATTTCGGATAAAGATCCGAGATTCACATCATGATTTTGGAAAAAAATGCAAGAGATCTTGGGCACGAAATTGAGTTTCAATCTGACCTTTTCCATCCACGCAGACCGACGGGCGATCGGAAAAGAGTAATCGAATACTCGAAGACATGCTTCGATGTTGTGTTTTAGAGTTCCAAGGTAATTGGGAAAAATATTTACCATTGGTGGAATTCGCCTACAACAACAGTTTTCAGGCAAGTTTGAAGATGGCGCCTTATGAGGCATAAGTGCCGAACGCCCTTGTATTAGACAGAACTTAGAGAGAAACAGATACACGGGGTTGATTTGGTTAAGAAAACTGAAGAAAAAGTAAATGTGATACGTGATTGTCTGAAAGCCGTCTCAGATAGGCAAAAGTCCTACTCAGATTCAAAAAGAAAAGAGATCGAGTATCAAGTTGGTGATAGGGTATTCTTACAAGTGTCGGCATGGAAGAAAGTACTTAGATTTGGCCAGAAAGGCAAGTTGAGTCCGCGTTTTGTCGGACCATATGAGATCACTAAGAGAATTGGGCCGGTAGCCTATGGGCTGGCTTTGCCGTCTGAGTTAGAGAAGATTCATGATGTGTTTTATGTGTCTATGTTGCGCCGATACTGCTCTGACCCTTCCCATGTCATAGTACTGACAGAGGTAGAAATACAATCAGACCTGACTTATGGTGAAGAGCCGGTTAGAATTTTAGCGCGAGAGGTCAAGCAATTAAGAAACAAAAGCATAGCCCTAGTGAAAGTTCTATGGCAAAGACACAGGATAGAAGAGGCTATATGGGAGCCCAAGGAAATATGAGAAACCAATACCCCAATCTTTTCACTAGTTAGATTTTCGGGGACGAAAATCCCTAAGGGGGGAGAATTTTAGCAGCCCGATTTAGGGCTAGTTGGAACTGTGATCTCGAGATCACTAAATTTGAGATTTGAGAAATTTATTTTTATGTGATTTTATGAATCAGTATATGATTGTATAGGTATATGAGAATTTTGGTATTTTAATTCTAGCGGTTTCATGTCTAATCGCGAAAAAAGACTAAATCGCATAAACCGCGAAAGTTCCATTTTAATTTCTAAAGGTACCAAATAGCGATAGATTGTTAAATTGAGGTCTTTAAAAGGCAATTTAGCCCCTTGTAATTTGCTTGGCCGGTCATAGGCTAAATGGGAGACAAAGATGGACAAAATTTGGTCAAAGTTAGTAGAAGTTGGTGACTAAAATTGACTAGTTTAATATAAGAATAAAGAAAGAGAAAATATCATCTTTTTTTGTACATCTCTTCCACCGAAATTGCGAGCAAGAATAGGGGTTTTGAAGGCTTAAATTTTTAGCAAGCTCTCCTCCATTTTAGTAAATGATTTTGATGATTTTTCTTAGTGATAATTGTACTTTTGATACCCTTAAAGCTTAAGCTTTCAAATGAGGGGACTATTGTGTAATATGGTGAAAAGTTTAGAGTTTTACCATGAGAGCTATCATTGTTATTTGCTGCATTTTTATGGAAGAAATTGAGTCTTAGTTGTTAGATGAACAATTTTTGTGAAATGTGTTGTCTTCAAAACACCTAAATGGACCTTTATGAAAAGGTTACAAATTTGTGGTAATTATGTGATTAGAATTTATTTCCGAGCCTAAGGGTAAAATGGTCATTTTGCCAAGTCCAGGGGAAAAATTATAATTTTGCCAATGAATCATGAGTTGATTTAGTCAATGTAAGAATTTAACAAGTGAAATTGTTATTATAGATCAAGAAACGCGAAGCCCAGATCGAAACCGAGGCAAAAATAAAGTCAAGGACTAACTCACATTTCTACACATATTTTGAATACCGAGGTAAGTTTGTATGAATTTAAGGTCTCACATGTATTTTCAATAAACTATTTATTATGTTTTATAATATACATTATTTTCATGAAGATATGATTAATGATATATTGATAAGAAACTGAATGTGTAACGCCCCAAATTTGGGCTTAGTAGAATTGGGCCTATTGGGTTTTAGGTCTCATAAAATTTTTAAGTGAGCAAGAAAATGACAAATGACGTGACGGCTTTAAAGGTTTAATGAATTTACAGTGTCTAGGTGTGTTGGAGAAGCTCTGGGTTCGAGTTTTGTGGTGGAGGATTATTAATTTAATTAATTAAGTAATCAGAGTTGTGAATGGTGGGCTTTTAAATAAATAAGTGAAAAATGGCATAAAGAAGCATGTGGTGAAGTGGCTAAGTGACGCCACTAGGGTGTAGGGAGGTGGCGACATATGCATGCAGGAAGGTTTGAGGTTCGAGTGCTAGCTTAGCTTTATTTTGGAGTTTAATTTTAGGCTTCTAGAAGGCTGGAAGTGGCGTGTAGAGGGACTCTAAGGAGAAGTGATCAATAGAGAGAATTTAAGAGAAGGACAAGGGAGATATCATGGAGAAAAATTATGAGATAAACAGTGGATGAAGTGGTGCCGAATTGGACTTTAGGGGTGGCTAAGTTTCGGCTATAGGCTATATAAATGTGTGTGTGCCGGATTTGGGGTCCTAGGTAATGCCGAATTTTCCATTCTTTTTCTTTTCCTTGCCGAAACCTTATTTTTCCACAACCGAAAATACCTTGCCTTGTTGCCGAAATCTCCTATAACCGAATCCATTTTTGTCGAATTCTCTCATAACCAAACTCTTTTATTGTCGAAGTATCATCATCTTCTCTTGCCGAAATCCCTATTAGTGCCGAATCTTTGTTGTTTTCCTCCATCACAAATCGATTGTTACCTACTATCAGTCAAGGTTAAAAGTCGAATCTCGTTCAGTAGCTATCTAGGCCACAGGATCAAAAGTGGATTCGGTAAGTATTCACTTAACCCCTTAGTTTGTTTTGTTAAAAGACGAAGGGCTATCTAATATCTCATTGTCGTTAATCTTGTATTAACAAGGGTAAGGTTCAGAGATCGCAAGCGTGGTAAGGATCGTTAGCAAAGTGTAAGTGCACTGAACTCGGTTATGGTTTAAGTAAATGGCCGAATGTGAGTATGATATATAGGGGTGACTTGTGTGAATTATGAGTCATTCGAATTTTGATGGTATATGTGTGAGTACAGATCTAGGGGATACTCCTGATTAGTAGCTAAGGAAGGGCTATTAGAACCCGTGGCACACTGTAAGGTTATGGTAAGGCTTCGTCTTTTGGTAAATATTTTGATTAAGTATGGGTGATTGATTGAAGGTTGGTTGGTTGTAGGTTCAAGGCTAAGGATAGTATAGCACGTCGCAATAACCAGGTGTGTACAAACACTACACACAAATGATATCGGCAATGCTGGAAAGCCAAAAAGTCGAAAGTGACTAAATGGGCCCGGTGGGCCCTGAGGCTAAGTTTGATGAAATTGATTGATTTGGTTATATGAATTGAGTTAGTCATGCATATTACATGATCTGGAATTGTTTTGGGCCTAATAGGCCATAAGAATGAGATCTGGGCCTAATGGGCCATAAGGATGTGATTTGGGGCTTAATGGGCTATATGAACATGAAATGGGCTTGATGGGCTTTATGGGGACGTTGACAAGTATGTTAGGGTTTAATGGACTTTAGGCCTAGTTCTGAACAACTCTTAAACCGCATAAGGCTTAATCTAATAATTAAACATGTCCGTGGACAAGTCGCTAGGTTAGAGTGTGGCAACGGGCATATGCATGTCTAGGATTGGATCTAGGGAGAGCTTGGTACTTAAGTGGTCCTAGTGGCCCACCTCCTTTTCTCTGGAATCTTACCTGGTGCATAGTGTCTGTTCACTTTAGCCGAAAGGACTTGTTAATGGGCCAAAGTTCATAACTAAAACCCGAGAGGGACCAAAATACCCCTGATTTGAAAATTACCAAAATACCTTTAGTTTGAAATTTACCAAAACACCCTTAGTTTGAAAATTTCCAAAATATCCTTAGATTTGTAAAATTACTAAAATACCCTTGATTTGTAAAATTATTAGAATACCTTTGATTTGTAGAATTACTAAAATATCCCTGATATATAAAATTTCCAAAATACCCCTGTTTTGCAAAATTACCTAAATACCCCTGTAGGACAGAATTGTAAAAATACCCCTGCATAGTGAAATAACTAAAATACCCCTAAGTGCTTAATGTGTGAAATTGTGTATGTTGCATTCATGAAATATATGTTGCATTTGGGTGGGTTTTGGTGATACGGAGGAAGATTTGAGGATCGCATAATCGCTTGACGACTATGGATCCACCGGTGGCTTTAAGCCCATTATAGCAGATTTGCTCAACGTTTGAGTAGTGCCGCTGCTAGTGCTACCTTTGGACTGTAGGGATGGGTGGGTTGATATTTATATCCCCACAGGAGTGTAGGGTTGGAAGGGAAATGGAGCGCAGGGTTGGATTAGGGATGGGCGCATTGCATTCATATGATACTGATGTAATGTGAGGTCATTGCGGGCTAAGGCCCAAGACCCCCGAATTTGGTAGGGCTTAGGCCCAAGGTGATATTTGCATGTTGATTGGTTACCAAGGGTCGTACACACTAAGTTTCGAAACTCACACCATTTTTATTAAATGTTTCAGGTGATCCTCAGTAAACGGCTTGACGTGGGAGAGGACTCGGAGATGGCCACACTAGAAGATACTTAGAAGTTTTATTTATTTGTCTCAAAAGACATGATTTTAATTACTTGTTTTCGTTGGATGTAATAAGGCCTTGTACTCCGAATTGACTTTGGATTTTGAGTTTTGTTGTTTCAACTATTTATTTAATTATTAAACATGAGTAAATTTCTTATGTTTAAATATGGTTTTCGAAATACTTAAAATAATTAAATGGTCTTTTATCATTAGTTAATAAGACTCAAGGATTTTGGGCTTTTGGGCCTTAAATTTTAACTTAGCAAAATCATTTTAAATTATCCCTTTGATGTGACATTCCCAGATTCGGGCCTAACTTCTAGGTCGGGTCTGGGGGTGTTACATTTAGTGGTATCAGAGCCCAGTTACGAAGCTCGAACTGTGAAATGAGCCTTAGATTTTGGATTTTTAAAACAAGTAGATTAAAAAAATTTTACAGGATACTTGATGTGTGGTTCACCGAGCCCTTGACATCGAGCCAAGTAAGTTTTCTATGCTTACATTTGTTTAAATTACTGAACTATATCTAGATATTGGGCCACTTAAACAATAGGTTCTTAGAGACTAAAGCCCGTAGGAAACTTAAGCCTGTAGTGGATTTACGACGGCGAAACAACTTTTAAATTGTTACTTGCATAAGACATGTGCTTTAAATAGTGGAAATATGAACTAAATTCATAAAATTTCCCAATTCAGATAATACGAGAATCAGCGATGAGCGCTAAAAGAAGTGCAAGGGGTCGCGGCAGAGTTCGTGGAAGTGTTAGGGGATGATGTCTTGACTCAATGAGTTAGGGAGAATCTTGGAGGAGGTTAAAGAAATTGGTGAAACACTTGGGTTAGGTGCGTGGATCAAGAAAAAAAAGAGATCGCAGTTCTCTAGGGCTTTGTAAACATTTGAATCAGAATTTGGTACTTATTCTGTGTTTGTTTGAGAATGTTTTCGATAGGTGGATGTTTTGGGTATGTATTAAAATTATTACGGTCAGAGTGCGCAACAGTAGCGTGGTGGGGTAGTTGATACACGACCACCCTGTTAGTTGGAAATTTCGAGGACGAAATTTCTTTCAGGGGGAAGAAATGTAACGCTCCGAATTTGGGCCTAGTAGAATTGGGCCTGTTGGCCTTTGGGCTTTGGGTCTCATAAAATTTTGAAGTGAGCAAGAAAATGACAATTGACATGACGGCTTTAAAGGTTTAATGAATTTGCAGTGTCTAGGTGTGTTGGAGAAGCTCTAGGTTCGAGTTTTGTGGTGGAGGATTCTTAATTTAATTAATTAAGTAATCAAGGTTGTGAGTGGTGGGCTTTTAAATAAATAAGTGAAAAATGGCATGAAAAGCCTGTGGTGAAGTGGCTAAGTGACGCCACTAGGCTGTAGGGAGGTGGCGTCATATGCATGCAGGAAGGTCTGAGGTTCGAGTGCTAGCTTAGCTTTATTTTGGAGTTTAATTTTAGGCTTCTAGAAGGCTGAAAGTGGCGTGTAGAGGGACTCTAAGGAGAAGTGATCAGTAGAGAGAATTTAGGAGAAGGATAAGATGGATATCATGGAGAAAAATTAGGAGATGAGCAGTGGATGAAGTGGTGCCTAATTGGACTTTAGGGGTGGCTCAGTTTCGGCTATAGTGTGTGTGCCGAATATGGGGTCCTAGGTAATGTCGAATTTTCCATTCTTTTTCTTTTCCTTGTTGAAACCTTATTTTTCTACAACCGAAAATACCTTGCCAGGTTGCCGAAATCTCCTATAGCCGAATCCCTTTTTGTCGAATTCTTTCATAGCCAAACTCTTTTATTGCCGAAGTATCATCATCTTCTCTTGCCGAAATCCCTATTAGTGCCGAACCTTTGTTGTTTTCCTCCATCACAAATCGATTGTTACCTACTATCAGTCAAGGTTAAAAGCCGAATCTCGTTCAGTAGCTATCTAGGCCGCAGGATCAAAAATGGACTCGGTAAGTATTCAGTTAACCCCTTAGTGTGTTTTAAAAGCCGAAGGGCTATCTAACTTTTCATTGTCGTTAATCTTGTATTAACAAGGGTAAGGTTTAGAGATCGCAAGCGTGGTAAGGATCGTTAGCAAAGTGTAAGTGTACTCAACTCGGTTATGGTTTAAGTAAATGGCCGAATATGAGTATGATCTATAAGGGTGACTTGTGTGGATTATGAGTCACTCGAAGTTTGATGGTGTATGTGTAAGTGCATCTAGGGGATAGTTGTGATTACTATTTAAGGAAGGGCTATTAGAACCCGGTGGCACACGGTAAGGTTACGGTAGGGCTTCGACTTTCAGTAAATATTTTGAATAAGTATGTGTGATTGATTGAAGGTTGGTTGGTTGTAGGTTCAAGGCTAAGGATAGTATAGCACGTCACAATAACCAGGTGTGTACAAACACAACACACACATGATATCGGCAATGCTGAAAAGTCGAAAAGCCAAAAGTGACTAAATGGGCCTAGTGGGCCCTGGGGCTAAGTTTGATGAAATTGATTGATTTGGTTATATGAATTGAGTTAGTCATGCATGTTACATGATCTGGAATTGGTTTGAGCCTAATAGGCCATATGAATGAGATCTAGGCCTAATGGGCCATAAGGATGTGATTTGGGGCTTAATGGGCTATATGAACATGAAATGGGCTTGATGGGCTTTACGAGGACGTTGACAAGTATGTTAGGGTTTAACGGACTTTAGGCCTAGTTTTGAATTAGGCCTAGTTTTGAACAACTCTTAATCCGCATAAGACTTAATCTAATAATTAAACATGTCCATGGACAAATCGCTAGGTTAGAGTGTGGCAACGGACATATGCAAGTCTAGGATTGGATCTAGGGAGAGCTTGGTACTTAAGCGGTCCTAGTGGCCCACCTCCTTTTCTCTGAAATCTTACCTGGTGCATAGTGTCTGTTCACTTTAGCCGCAAGGACTTGTTAATGGGCCAAAGTTCATAACTAAAACCCGAGAGGGACCAAAATACCCCTGATTTGAAAATTACCAAAATACCTTTAGTTTGAAATTTACCAAAATACCCTTAGTTTGAAAATTTCCAAAATATCTTTAGATTTGTAAAATTATTAAAATACCCCTGATTTGTAAAATTACCAGAATACCTTTGATTTACAGAATTACCAAAATATCCCTGATATATAAAATTTCCAAAATACCCCTGTTTTGCAAAATTACCTAAATACCCCTGTAGGGTAGAATTACGAAAATACCCCTAGGTAATGAAATGGCTAAAATACCCCTAAGTGCTTAATGTGTGAAATTGTGTATGTGTGAAATACGGGCGTGTCCCTAGACCAACACGGGTGTATGGCCCCTGTTTTGGCAAAAATTTTCAAAAAGCACAAAAGTTTTCGGTTGAGTCCCAAAGCCTTCCAAAAATTAGTTTAAGGCCTCATAGGCCCACGAAATGTATGTTATTAGTAAGAAAGAAAGGTTTTAAGTTCTAACAAAATTTTATAGCCGACAAATCAAGTTCAAGTAACATTAAGTACAATAACGCCTCGTATCCGGTTCCGGCGTCGGACCTGGGTAGGGGGTGTTACAATAAGTCTCTTGAGTTATGTTTCTGTCAGGTTGAGACTGGTGATGCTACTAATTTTGGGATTAACAATGATGGGGTACTTTGTTTCCGCGGTCGAATTTGTGTACCGAGTGATGAGGAGTTGCGATATTCAATTCTGAGGGAGGCTCATAGTAGTCCTTATGCTATGCATCCCGGCAGGAACAGATGTACCCAGATCTCTGAGAGTTGTACTAGTTGCCAGGGTTGAACGTGAGGTTACTAACTTTGTTGCTCGCTGTTTGACTTGTCAGCAGGTTAAGGTTGAGCATCAATTACCTTCGGGGTTGCTGCAGCCGGTAAAGATACCGATGTGGAAATGGGATCGAGTAATGATGGACTTCGTTAGTGGGTTACCTTTAAAACCCACTAAGAAGGATTCTGTCTGGGTCGTCGTGGTTCGATTTACCAAGTCTGCTCACTTCATTCCGGTCAGGGCAAACTTTTCTCTCCAAAAATTGACTAAATTGTATATATCTGAAATAGTAAGACTTTATGGGGTTCCTATCCCGATCATCTCCAATAGGGATCCTCGCTTCACGTCTTGGTTTTGGAAGAAATTGCATGAGGATCTGGGTTCAAGGTTGGACTTTAGTATTACTTTCCATCCTCAGATAGATGGTCAGTTGAAGAGGGTGATTCAAGTACTAGAGGATATGTTGAGGAGTTGTGTTATAGATTTTTGAGGCAGTTGGGAGGAGTATTTGCCGTTGGTAGAGTTTGCCAACAACAGTAGCTATCAGTCCAGCATTTAGATGGCACCTTACGAGGCCCTATATGGTTGTAAGTGTCGCATTCCCTTATGTTGGACTGAGTTGGGTGAGCGACGTGTTCTGGGTTCAGAATTGGTTTCTGAAACTTAAGATAAGGGAAAATTGATTCGAGATCAGCGACATCTGATAGGCAGACGTCCGATGCCGATCTGAAGAGAAAGGATATCGAGTATTCTGTGGGGGACTTAGTTTTTTCAAGGTCTCACAATGGAAGAAGGTTTTGTGGTTCGGTCGCAAGGGTAGGCTAAGTCCTAGGTTTATTGGGCCGTACCGTATTCTGAAGCGAGTGGGGCCAGTTGTATATCAGTAGGAACTACCTCTGGAGTTGGATCACATTCATGATGTTTTTCACGTTTCAATGTTGAGACGCTATCGCTCTGATCCCACGTATATTGTCCCAAAAGAGGACATTGAAGTTAGACCAGATCTGACATTTGAGGAGGAGCTAGTCCAGATTCTGGATCGCGACATTAAAGTTTTGCGAAGGAAGTCTATCCCCTTAGGATTTGATGCGTCAGCAGTATCTTCACGTTTTCTGATCAGGTAAAATTTCGAGGATGAAATTTTCTTTTAGGGGGTAAAGTTGTAATGCCCCAAATTTCTTTAATTCTGGCTTATGTGATTTTGGAGCACAAAATATCTGTAGGTATTTCTAAAATTAATTGATACAAATATCTGTCTGCTTCAGTGGTTAACTGTTCTGGGAGTGCCTGAAAAGTCTTGGGTTCAAGTCTTGACTTGGGCAAAATTTTTGTTTTTATATGAATAACCCCTATCTCTAGCCAGTAGGCTTATAAGGATAAATGTTTTTAAATATAACAGAATGGGCCTGTTGGTCTGGTGGTTAAGTGGAGTGTTAGCATGCTAGAGGTCTGGTGTTCGATTCTCTGCAATGGCAAGTAGTGTTATTTTTGCTCTAGGTTCGACTAAAGTTATGCTATTAGTGGACTTCGAGTAGTGGTTAGTTAGTAGAATTTGATGGAGAAAATTAAGGATTTTGATATAGTGGGGATTTGGTGAAACACTTGGGGTACCAAATCTCTCTCCAAAGAAAGAAAAACTGACGTATTCTCTTACACCTTTTCCTCCATTTTTTTCTTTTGCTGTAGCTGAAATTCCCCATTGCTTCCTTTTTTTCCACACTATTTCCTTATTCTCCAAACTCGATTTTTGCCTATTTTCCGTTGTCATTTCACGTCTCTACTTTTCGTGTGTTATTCGGTAAGTGATAAGTGAGTTTTTTTCGATTTATTCAATGAATATTCGGTTGACGAGTGTCACTTTTTGTTTAGCCGTAAATTAAGGGTCTGGTGGATCCCAATTAGCACTGTGGTTGTGCAAAATCAGGGTTGCTTAAACGAGGTAAGGTTGGCGTTGGTTTTTGAGAATTTTCATTTTGTAGCCGTTCAGATTAAGTGACCGAAATTGGGCTTTCTATTGTTGAATATAGGTTCTAGAGTGCTCGGGAGTGATTACGCGTCAGAATTGAACCAGGTGTGTACCCAGAAACATAGAAAACGAGAATTGGTGAAAGCCGAAAAATATTTTTGTCGATGCCACACGGCCGCATGGTAGGCCGTACGCAAGGCTGTGAGGCACAACACGACCATGTGATCGATGATCCAAGCCGTGCGAAAGTGACACAGCTGTGTGATGGCTGGGCAAGGCCGTGTGTGACACACGGGCTCGACCTATTGGGTTGTGTGGGCCATACAGACTTGTGGGCCCACATAGGTGAACCACATAGGCGTGTGGAATTCTGGACCAGGCCGTGTGATCCACACGGCCAAGGCCAATTTGTGCCAAGTGGGGCACACGGGCGTGTGAGCCCATTTTTCTGAAAAGTGTTGTAAGGTTGCACGGGTCGCCAAAGTCAACATTGGACCTACTGTAGGGTCAGTAAGTGTTATATAGACCCCTGTTTATGTGATCTGACTATATGATATCTGTACTGAACTGAATGTATGTTAGGTTATTTGCATGTTTGCATGTCACATTGGTATGTTGCATTGCATCGAGGTGGGGTTGATGTTATGTGGAGGAAGTGTTCTGAAAGGCTTTTAAGCTTGATATCTGGCAGCTCAGCTACATTATTCTGTTCATGTGCCGCATTTCGGTACAATATGGTGTGTAGGGATGGGTGGGTTGATTTTTATCCCTACATGATGTGTAGGGCTGGCCGGAGATGGTGTGTAGAGGCTGGTGAGTAGGATTTTGATAAACTGATTTGATTCTATATCCAATTGGGCTAAGTCCCTTGTATATATTTGATTCAGCATCTGATTGGGCTAAGGCCCTAAACTATTTAAACTATATCTGATTTTGCATCTTAATGGGCTGAGGCCTGAACTGATTCTGTAATGGGCTTCTACTCTAGACTGATATTTCTAACTTCTGATGAGTGTTTGATATGTATGATGTTTGTGGGGTTTACACACTGAGTTGTGAAACTCGTGGGGTTTACACACTGAGTTGTGAAACTCACTCTTTTCTATTTAATTTGTTCAGGTAATCCCCAGCACTAGGCAGATCGGTGTAGCGGAGGACTCGACGGTGGCCACACGTAAAACTTTTGAAATGCTTCCGCTGGTTTTCTGTTTTGATTTTTAGTTCATGATTTTGGTTGTAATTTTTGTGACGTTGGACCTTTTTGGTTTTAATTTGGGAATTTAACTGTTTTATAATTTATAGATGTTGAAACTGAAAACTCAACAAAACTTGATTTTCACTAAAAACGAAAGATTTTTGGAATTAGAAACGGTTTTCTAAAATAAGATATTTTCCAAAGCTTTCACTAAATAAGAAGGATCCTTTTTAACTTAATGATGAATTTTCATTTTTCAGACTAAATAAAAGTTAATAACTGGAACGGTTTTTACTTGACAACTTATTTTTTTAAACACTTCCCATGTGACATCACTAGATTCGGCCATAATGTCTAGGTCGAGTTTGGGGTGTTACATGTTTAGATTCAATAGAGTTGTGATCTGATATGTTTAATTTTCCCTATTTTAGCTCAAGAAGCTATTGAAGGTTCGAGTGACAAAGGAAAAGGATATGCTATTTAGACTTTGCTATATTTCTAGTGAGTTCCTTCTTACTTCCATGTGTTGTGATTATCTTTACTTTATAATTTTGTAAGGTAAGAATTATTACTTTGTAAAGGATGATCAATGTATGTGTGTATGAAAAATGGTTGTCTGACCAGAGTTATTAATCTGAGTTCTGTCTGTCTGAGATAAGAAGTATGGGCCATTTTCATGTTAAGCCACTACCATCTGTTTCTGGAAAGAATGATGTGATATGAACTGATCTATGTAAATGGAGTTAAAGGAAATATGTTGTGTAGCCTCCAGTAGGGCAGATGTATATTGCAAATCGAATTGGCATAATACAATTAAAAATGCTCCTGAAGGATTCTAAAATAGGGTGCTATATATGAATGAAATGAAAACATCTGATATGAATCTGACTCTGAACTCTAGGTATGTGGCTAGCGTGAAAATGGAATGTCTAAGTTATATTGTGTTGGCGTATAATATTCGCCTGTGTGACACGCCATTGGCGTACTGAGTCTGTCTGTGTATTGTATACACCATTAGGTGTACTCTATATTGTTTAGAGATTCCTTTGAATGATTGAATTGTGCTGTTAGTATTTTGCTTAAAATCTTTGTAGAACTCACTAAATTATTTTGAACTGACCCCGTTACCCTTTCTTTCCTAGGCCTACTGTTGAAGGAAGACTTTTTAAAGGATTACTCCAGAAGACATCTGTTGCTGTGAGATATCTATTTATTTGTATTATGCATGATGATGGGGTTGATGTTTGATTGTATTTTGAGAAGAATTTGTACTTAAGAGTCATGTTGAGGAATTATGATTTAATGAAGTTTCATTAAAGTTTATGGAATGGTTTTAAAGTATTATATTTTGGATTGATAAGAATATCTTGCTGAAAGTTTATACGCCATTTGACTTATACTTTAATTTCCATAATTTTATTAAAGGTTTATTTCAAATGCTATAGTTTTACAAAGTTTACGCTAGAAATAGTTTTGAAGATAAAGGATTTCTAAGTAGTGACACATCTTACTTGGATCTCTTTAAGGGATCGGGTTTGGCATGTTACAAAAGTGATTAACCAAAATAACATAAATTTTATAAAATCAAGACAACCAAATAACAATCAAAATTAAATTCAATTAAGCAGACAAAAGATCAACTCAGTCTAGTGTTGCTAATTAACATAAGAACTCGAGTTTTATCGAGTTAGCTATTAGTTAACTAGTTATTACCTTTTGATCTCTAACTAATCGACTAATAATGCTTATCTCTCGACCTTACCTTCTTGACCGGCATATATTATGATTTACTCGGTAAACTTATCTCTTGATCTCATTTATCCTAAATTACTTCCTAATGCTATGACTTCCTAGGTTTTAATCGCGCATAGTTTAAACCAACTAACTAGATTTGAACCCCAATTCGTCTTTTAATTAGTCACACATTCATTTATTTATCTCCTTAAGGAAACGAGTCACTCATGGATCTAGATGCAATAATCCCTAAATTCATATTCATCATACAAAACAGCAAATTAAATAAAAAAGGGAATAAGAAAATAATTCCATTTCATTATCGATTTGTGCGCGAAATTCGGCTTTCCTTTAACAATTGCGAAGATAATTTTGATTGTGATTAGAAAACATGAAGAAGTAAATAAAACATATTTAATTTAAAGTTTGGGTTGAAATCGAATCCAAGTTAGATAAGAACAAACACTATTTTTGGACTATATTGAGAGAAAATAAAAGTTGAAATAAAAACCTAAAACTAAGTGGCTCACTTGGCCAGGCCTCCTAGGGCTAGACACATTTATTTATAGAGTTTCTAATTTGACCTAATCAAGCTTGATTAACAGCCCTAAAAACTAGTTAAATTGCATTATGTTAACAAAAACACCCTCAATTAAAATTCCTGATTGCTGCTTGGTGTTGCAACACTACAGTTTTGGTGTCGCGACACTGCCTTTCGAATGTAAATATTATGGCATCGAAGTCTGGTGTTGCAACACCTGTAACACCCTTAACTCATATCCATCATCGAAACAAGGTTATGGAGCATTACTAAAACATTCAAAAACATTTACAAATAAATATTTGCAAGTTAGTATTCAAATTCTGAATTCATTCATAACGTCCCTTAAATAAACCCTCAAGGCCCAATACGAGCATTAGAATCGAGTCAGGTTTAAGAATTTAACTTTCAAAAATTTTCCAAGGTGCAGGGCTCACATGCCCGTGTGGTCCAAGGGACACGCTCGTGTTGCAGGCCCTATTTGACCCCATGTAACTCTCTGACTTGTGCTCACGGCCATGCCACACGCCCGTGTGGTTAATTAATTCATTTCAAAATTAGGTGTAGGTTTCATACGGCCAAGACACACGCCCGTGTGGTATACACGACTGAGACACATGCTCATGTGCTCAATTCTGAGCATTCTGTTTCTAAAAATTTAGGTGCAGGGGACACACGGCCTAACCACACGCCCATGTACCATGCCGTGTATCACACATGGTCTAGACACACACCCGTATAGACAAAATAAAGCCATTTCCTAGCCTCATTTGTCACCCAAATTTACCATTTTCCTGCACTAAAACATACCAAACATATTCCAATCATTTCAAGCATTCAAATTAAGCAATTTCCATCATTCAACATGGCATATCATTGCATGCATACATGGTTACTATCTTACCTTGGTTCAATCCATGTGTTAAACATGATTTGATCAACTACTTAACATATATATATAGCTACCATAGCATGAAATTACAAGTATATCAAAACAACCATTACTAGCTATTCTAATGGCTAGATTACAAACATCATTATCAAGCCACTAAAGGCCAAGTTGTCCTATACATGCCATTATACCAAAATGATTTTACTACATATACCAAAATCAGCTAGTTGATAGTATGACGATGCTCCAATAATCTCCAACCTTCGTGAGCTTCTGAGCACTATAAAATAGGGAAAATAAAATGGAGTAAGCATTACATGCTTAGTATGTTCGTATAACGAAAACTAAACTTACCAATACCTTTTATTAAATCTAAGCATACAATATCATGTTTTTCATCCATTAGTAAAATTGCCCAAACACATGCATTCAATCAAACATGTTAGTCACCAAAATCTTCATATCAATCAAGTAAACATAGATGAGCTCATCATGCAATATTCTTTCAATTCATTATCATTTTATCTCATAATCTCATACCTTGTCAAGAGTTGTGTCTGTTGAATCATTGAAATTTCGATGGATGCTCAAGTAGTACACTCGAGGTGTACGATTCAATAATCTGTCAATTCTTATTCAAGGGTACCCATTAGGGAACTTAATCAAGGAACACACTCTCGAGCCACATATCGTATTACATGATTACCAGTCCAGGCTAAATCCTTTATATAACGTATGCTCAGAAGAGCTCAATTAGGATTACCAGTCCTGGCTAAACCCTAATCATAACGTATACTCGAGAGGTATTATATCAGGATTACCTGTTCGGGCTAAATATTTTCTATAATGAGGTCAATAGGATTACTCGTCCGAGCTAAATCCATCAGCAACAAATGCAGGGCCTCATCCATTTCGAGAAAGCACATATATTCATCGGAATTCAATATTCAATCGGGACATAACCCTTTTCACCATTTTCAAGCATGTAATAATTTCTCATATTTTTAACATCCAAGTAAATCACATAAATGATAGTCACATTTCATACAATCACAACATTCAATTTAACATAATTATGTGCTCGATTAAGTTACACGAACTTACTTCAACACTTCTTCGCGTATATAATCTACTAATCCGAAACCTTTTCTTTTCCTCAGTCTAACCTCGAATTTGTGTTGTCCGGATCTATATAAATAACTTTAATCATCAATTTCACACATTTCATATTCATATGGACTCAATTTACGTCCTAGGTAAAATTACTATTTTGCCCCTAACTTTTCCATAAATTCTAATTTCGTCCCTAGGCTCGGAAAATAAAACTTGTGCAATTTACTCCCTATTCCAAGCCTAACCAAAATCCATTACAAAATTTACAGCACATGTATTCATAAAAATTCAGAATTTTTCATCAAATTTCACAACTTTACATTTTAGTCCCTAAATCATGTTTTCATGAAAAATCACTTTGTAAAAGTTGTTTATCTATCAACAACCTTTCATTTTCTACTATAAATTTCTAATTTTCAGCATATTCATCCATGACCCAAATTTCATACCTTGATAACTTTTCAAATTAATCCCCCAAATAGATAGATTAGACTATCCCGATTCTAAAAATATAAAAATTACTAAAAATGGGACTTGATTTCTTACCTTTTTAAGCTTGGAAAGTTTTCTTCCTCTTTCCTAGGGTTTCCATAGAATATTTGGGGAGAAGACATGAGAATAAGATGATAATTCCTTTTAAATTTATTATCATCTTTTAATTTTTGTGATTTCTAATTTAGTCCCTACTCTTTTCTAATTTTTCCATGGATGAGTCACAAAAAATATACATACTTTTCTTTAATGGTCTAATTAACATATAAGGACCTCTAGTTTTGAATTCCATAGCTATTTAATCCTTTTAGCTACTAGAATTTGACTTTCGCATTTTATGTGATTTAGTCCTTCTCGTAATTAAACACTTAGTCGATAAAATTTCCGTATCAAAATTTTCACACGACATGTCTATCATAATATGGACCGTATAATAAAATTATGGACCGTGTAATAAAATAAAAATAAACTTTATTTTCAGATCAGATTTGTTGTCCCGAAACCACTGTTCCGATTTCACTGAAAAATGGGATGTTACAACACCACTCCTCAGTGTCGCGATGTTGTAATCGTCCTTCATCTTCTAAGCTCGAATATAGTGTCCTCCACACTAAATGAAGCCATTAGATCATCCATAGGCCCGTATTGGCCTATTAGTTCATGACATCACTAAAAAATGTATAAAAAAGCTTATTTTGCATAAATCAAACCTAAGATACTAAATAATGAAAATGATATACAAACATATAAAAGTTTCGGAAAACAAGCTCGTTAAGTGTTGGAAAAACCTTAATTTTCCACAACAAATTATGGTAGATCAAACTCCCCCACACTTAAGCAACAAAATAAAAACACACAAGAGCAAGAAGAATAAAATAACTAAACAATGCTTGAGCATGCTAAATACATGAGATTAATTCGGAACAACATAAGCAAGATAATGTAATTAAACCCATAATTCTAGCACGATAAATAATTGACATTCGATTTTCAATGTCAAACACGTTAGTTCACTAAGTTACAAGGAAAACAAACTCAAGAGTACAAGTGGTTAGAAATGTCAATACTTAGTTAAATTTTCATCCATGAATTGTATCACTTAGGTCACATAGGACATTTCGACTTGTAACATTCTGTGGCTTAGGTTGGTTTGGAACTGAAGAACTAACTCAACAAAATAGTTTAAGATTGAAAATAGTTTGACACATTATATTGACCCCGATACTACCCAGATTACGTCCCTTAGCTCACCACCTTATATTCACATCTTTCGCCTTCCTTTTCTCTCCATTTACTAAGATACAATATAGTATTAGTGAATACAATCATCTTGGTGGGTCTTACGTGCAAAACTGATTATTTTTCTTTATTTTCTTTTTTACTCACTTTTCTTTTTACAATCGAGATTTTCTCGCTTGGCTTTGGCCTTTTTAAAGTTTTCCTTGTACTTATTTTTCTTTGCTAAGCAGAACTTTGCAAGAATCTTATACTCGATATATTATACTAACCCTTATTTTTCACTCTCGATTGTTTTGAAACATCCATGATATACCTACCTAACCTTCAATATTAATGGCATGATGTCTAGGTTCGGGTTGGGACCAAAAAGAAAAGAAGATCAAGAATTTACATATTGGGCTTGTGGTTTTATTCAAGGTTCATTAAAAAGTGGAATTAGGCTAAAAAAATTAGGTACTAGGGAATTTTCATATAGGGTCGGCTTTTTGGCTCTAGTGGTGACCAAACAATGCCTTAGGTCATCCCTAAATTTCTCAATTCATGGAATCAATTAACTAAATCTTAACAATCTAACAAATTATAATTCAAAAAAAACATATATGCTTTTCATACACTTATTTTTCATTTGGTACACTTAACATGCTTGTACCTATTTACAGTGTAACAAAGTGAACTAATTAGTCTAATATTAAACAACCTAAAATCGATTATTATTAGAAAAATTTACAATTTAAACAAAAAATCCTATTTACATGCTCCTAACTAATCACTTGTATTTATAAAGTTTGTGCATAAACTGTTGAATCGCTGGTACGCCCCGTGGCGCAACGGAAAAATTATTCCGACGATCGTCAACCAAGGATCCATGTACGAGGAGCAAATCAAGTTGAAACAAGGATTGAAAATATAACTTTCAAAAATTGAAAAGCGATGAATGACGTTGTTGATAGGATCCCTTTTAGAGATGTCAATTCCTAGCCGCAACAATAACGTCTCGGCCTCTACAGAACCCACCCAATTAAAGAACAAACAACAAAATTCTTTTGAACTTTTCTGAGAGAATTTTCAAGAACGTTTGCTAGACTTTTTATTTTGTTTTCTTGGTAATCCTAACACACTAAGGGATTCATTTCCTTTTATTTAATCTAATATCATACATCAGAAATAAAAATAGGATTATTCCCTTATTATTATAGAAACAAATGGAAAGTCAGGAAAAAATTATATTCTTTCCAAAAGAATATCACTTTCCATGTCCTTTTATATTTTGATCAAAATTATTATAACTATTTATATTAATAATTTCAGTAAATATATATATAATTATTATTTTGTATAAATCAAATTCATATATTAATTTTATCTATGTTCTCTATTTGTATACAACAAGTTTGTACATTTAATGTGTTTAATATTTAACTATAAAATTAAATTAATTCAACAATTAATTTAATTCATGTGATAACTAAATGCAATACCAAATGTATTTGGATTCTATTCGCTTCAATTACAGGGTGTGACCCTGTAGGCTCTTGTAATGTTGGCAGTAATACTAGAATGTTTCTAACATTACAAGGAATGAATGGCATCTAGCAAAGCATCATTGCTACCCAAGTTACAAGAAGTCATGATTTGACATAACCTTTCTGTGATAATCTTTTCATTATTATATCCTTTTATCCTTAATATCTAGATTGGACACAAGTCATGGAATTGTCACACTTGTATAGTCCAACTCATATTTCTTAATTTTTCTGAGTAGACTACAGTAAAAAAATAAGTGTGATATCTCATATCAGCTTATTCGAGCATGGCCATGCATTTCTAGTCTCACTCCATCAAGAGGCCTAAGATATTGCTTACATTATGTAGGTAGGATAAACCCTATCTTGATCAACCATATCCCACTACATAGATTGTGGTATACCCAACATTAGTCTTTATAGTACAACTTGTTATGGTGTACTTTTGACTGTATCAAAATATACGACTCACGATGTTAAGACAATGATGATCTCAAGTCTGAGAATCATATACATAGTTATCAATATGAGTAATATTTGTGACAATTACATTATAATTCAAGAAGCATACTCATGGCAAGTCAATCCAGTAGGTTGTTCTCTAACACATACTCATGTATTGATTTTGACATCCCTATGTCTATGACAACACTTTGTCATCAATCAACTACACATTAGTCTCAATGCATTATCATTGTCCAAGCCTACAACAATACTCAACTAAAGACCTTTTTAAGAATAATATTCTTAGGACTTTATTATTAACCAATTAATTTATACACAGAAAATAAACTAAAATAACAATGGCAATGTCTTATATTAACAAACAAGGTAAAATAAGTATGTGATTACAATCATCTCATGATTGGTCTTTGGGCAAACTCTAACACAAACAAGCACACAAAATTAAAATAACTATGAAAATAATTTAAAAAAAAGAAAAATTTTGAAAAAATTCTATGTTACCCTTACACTTTATTTGGCACATTGTCCCTAATGTGCACCTAGAAAGTTAAGAGAGAGAGAGACTACCTGGAATAGCATTAAAGTTCCTCGAATGTGGTCGGGTGGTCCTCCTCATTCTGGTTTAGTTCCATATTGTAGTGCCTTATAAGTTGTGGGGTTCCTACACAAAATAAACACATATTTTTTTCATATAATAAATAAAACTAATTAAATCAAATAAAAATAAAAACAATCCAAATTCAAATTATACAATCCAAATAAAAATAAACTAAGCTAAATAGAAAGACAAAAGATCTTTAATCAAAATCAGATGCCAACTGATTCGACTCGATGGCCGGGTCCTTCCCACGACCCGCTACCTCCTCGGTGGCTCGCCACCCCGCAGATTGAGTCAGGTTGCTCTAGCTTGTTGCGAAATTGGATGCCTTTGACGGATTGTTGATCTGATATGAATGCATTGTTGAAATCATAGGGATAGTACTGATCATCTCCTTCCGTAGCATCCGCTTCTCCTTCCTCTTCCCTTTCCTCATATTCAGCTTGCTTAAAAAATTGCATGGACGGGTATCAGTTCGGTGGCAAATCAAGTACGGGTATACCGAACCTTTGGGTGTAGTCAATGCCCAACGATGTCATTGCTTGCATCCACCGAATGACCTACTCCATGTCATTCATGTCACCGAACATTGGCTCGATTGAATCTTATCTTTACTCTTCCACTTTAGTGATTGCATGACATCAATTTTGTTCTTTCAATGATAGTTCCACTTGATAATTTGCTTTCGTTGAAGCTTGATGTATTGAGTATAGATGGAGCTATCGATAAGGCTCCTTGTTGGCTTAACAAACTGCTCCGTTGATTACATGGGAACCTTCACCTTTTTACATAAGGAAGTCACGAGGTGCGGAAAAAATATCTTGACCTTTTTGCTATTGATACATGTGAGCATGGGTTGAGCACATCTTTCTCCGCTGCAAAATAAAATGGAGAAGAACAACTCAAAAAATGTTAACATTAGAAACATTCAGGCCAGTGATATACGAGTACAGATAAACTGCATCCACATTGTGACAATCGGGAACATAATTGCCTAATTGAATGATAATGGGATATCAGTGCTAGATTAGCATTTCCAAACGCCTTTCCCCTTGGTCAAATAATTAATAATTTCATCCATATTTATATCTCAGAAATAGTATATATCTAATTCATCAAGGGCATTTGATACATAATACGGAGCATCGTAAAATTTACAAATATTACAGGGAGTAACAGGGACCTCTTTTCCTCTAACAGTGACATGTTGATATTCGACATTTAGAAGTCTGTTATTTTCTTTTGCTTTAAGGGATGCATAAAACTCATACACCATACAGTCGATCACTGACTCTTTAGATGTGAAACAAAAATCAATCTAATGGTTTGCTCGAACCAATTCCATATATCATCGTTCAAATCGAACGACAGGTCGAACCTGCATTCTTGGATGAAATTATTTCGTTGGAGTTCCAAGAAGTTCTTTTTGACTTCTTGGCTCCAAAATTGTGTGGAATCGAATTCCCCTGATTTGCTCGGTTGCGTGGTGCGACTTACGTTTTGAGGAGCCATTTAAATATATATTTCAAATAAATCCAAAACAACTTAAATGATAAAATAAAATAAAAAATTTTAAAACGTTTCACCACTTTGTTGCTTGACGAGGTGACTATCAATGGAGGAGAGTAGTAAAACAACAACAATGGCGGGCGTGGAGGTGGAGAGCCTTGCGAAATCAATGAAAATGGAAGTAGAGGTGAGTAAGACAGAGTCAAATATTGTTGGGAGGGTTGAGGAGGCTATTTACAGTGTGTTTAAGGTAGGGATTAGGGTTTAAAACGAGTTTAGTTTATATATGGGTCAACTAGGTTGTGGAGAAAATAGGTTAGAGTATTGCAGACCTGATGCTGGTGTCACGACACGGGGTGTTGTTTTTGCGACATCATACGTCAAATTCCTTAGATTTTAGGTTCAAAGTTCTGTGTCGCGAAAGGGAAACACAGTGTCACAACATAGACCCAAAAGTTTAAATTATTTTTGCTTCGAAATGTCGTGTCGCAACACTAAGGTGCGGTGTTGAGAAATGGTTTGGAATTTGAAATGTTTTCAGGTTTGAAGTGACATGTCACGACACGGAAAAGTTGTAACACCTTTATCCCATTTCTATTTCCTGAATAGGATACAAGATGTTACCAGTCAAGTTGGAGCAATTAATAACATGTTATATTCAATAATCAATTCACTTCCATAATCATAAGTGATATTCAATATGAAAGAGACCATTCAGTTCGAGCCTTAAATCGAGCTTTCAAATATCTAAAAATAAATTACGGACATTTAGGGACCAATTCGGAACAAATTAAAACATTTAGGAAGAAATTGAAAAACTTTTAAGTTAGGGTCACACGGCCTTGTGTCCAGGCCGTGTGACAGAGCCCATAACATGTGGCTCTAACATGGCCGTGCAACTATCCTACACGCCCGTGTGTATGAACCGTGTAACTCTCTGATTTAGATCATACAGCCGTGTCGTAGGTCATGTGTTAGCCTATGTAACAATTGAAATACCCTCACACAGCTGTGTTGCGGACCGTGTGTCTGCTCGTGTGAAAACTGCACCTATTATGCTTTTACACACATGTGGGTTTCCCGTGTACTTCACACGACCGTGTGACTGCCTATGTCCTAGGCCGTGTGTGCCAAAAAATGTTCAATTCCAAGCTCAATTTTCACCCATATGCTTAAGTACTAAAACACATTCAATCACACAGTTACATACACCAAAAACCAACTTCAATCACACTTAAACAAGTTAATAAAGTCAACCAATATGTCAACCGAAGTGTTATCATTAACATCTCAATACATTTCATCTCATTCCACTTCCAATTTGCAACTTAAGTACATTATATATACATACCATAACAACCATTGCATTACAAACTTTGAGTTATCACATAACCTAGCATTTCATCCTTTTAACTATTTGTCCCATTTAGTAACATGTAGATTCTCACAAGTTATTCAAAACACATCAGAGCATAACATCTTACTCAAACTAAATAATTGACATAAGTTATACATAAGGTCCTAACACATGCCATATACCAAAATCGAGAATTAAAATCTACCAATGTAACACCCTTTACCCGTATTCAACGCCGGAACCGGGTACGAGGCATTACCAGGCTTAACGCACTTTAACATATAACTTTGGGCTATCAATTTCATTTCCAATATAAATTCTTTCATTCACATTCCTAATGCTCTTATTATGGGCCTACGAGACCTTACACATGCAAACGAAGGGCCTCGAAACCAAACCGGAATCAAACAAGAGTAATTAAGATGGTTTCGCACATAGCCCACCAAATGATAATATAAACGATGGTATCGTACACAACCCATCGTAAATAAGTAATAAGGTGGTATCGCACACAACCCATCAAAAAGGATGATTATGGTGGTATCACACATAGCCCAGCAATTAATCATTAGGATATTTTTCCACGCTTATGTATCTATTCTGAGGTTCATATAAGAACTACTCACCATCTATGAATTTCAATCATTATTTGATCTCATTCATACGATACACCAATAAGTAACAGCATATGTATTAAAGATGTATCATTTACACATAAACTTACCTCGGTGCAAAATGTGTTAATCGATGACTTAATCCGTAACCTTGCCTTTTCCTTGATCAAGGTTGTTTCTACGCTCTTCTTGATCTATAATAATAAACTCTACTCATTTAATCACTATATAATTCATGATACATCAAAATTTCTACCTAGGCAAAAAATGACCATTTTGCCCTTATACTTTGGCAAAATTACTATTTGCCCCTAGGCTCGTAAATCAATTTTCATCACATTTTTCTCATTAACCAAGCCTAGCTGAACATTTGTTCCTCTTACAACAACTCACAAAACCAATTATTTCATGCATTTATTACACAAATTCAACCTTTACTAATAGGTCCCATTTAGGTGTTTTCATGGTAACACCTTTCACAAAAGTTGTTCCTTAGCTTACTAACATTCATTTTTTTCCATAAAAAATCAGAAAACAACACAAAAACTCTCATGGCAAGTCAAACGTTCAACCATTTTGCAAAATAGTCCCCTCATTAGCTAGCTTAAGCTTTGGAGGTTCCAAAAGTACAAAAATTATCAAGAAAGACCTCTAAAATCACTTACTTGTAAGAGAGAAGCTTAACTGAAAGTTTGAACTCCAAAATCCTCTAATAGTGAAAAGATGATATCTCTTCTATTTAGCTTATTTTATTCTTTTTTATCAACTAATTTCACCAAATTTTGACCAAAATTTAATGCCCTTGTCTTCTTGTTTCCTATGGCCGGCCACACCCTCTAAATTTCCTGATTGCATTTTAAGGACCTTCAATTTAATATTCTATGGCTATTAGACACCTCTACCTTGTACAATAGAACTTTCGCACTTCATGCGGTTTAGTCCTTTTCTACAATTAAGCATACAATTGCTAAAATTAAAGCACCAAACTTTTCATACATCCTTATAAACATGCTGTAACACATAAAATAATATTAAAATAATTTTCTTCAACCTTAGATTAGTGGTCCCAAAACCACTGTTCCGACTAGCCCCAAAATCTGGCTGTTACAACTCTTCCCCCCTTTAGAGATTTTCATCCTCGAAAATCTTATCGGTAAAAAGGTTTGGGTATTGTTCCCTCATGGCTTCTTCCGGTTCCCATGTAGCCTCTTCCACACCGTGTTTTTTCCATAATACTTTTACTGAGGCTATGCTCTTGTTACTCAACTGTTTAACCTCTCGAGCCAATATCTTAATCAGTTCCTCTTCATAAGTCATGTCCGGTCGTATCTCAATTTCTGTTGAGGGAATCACACGCAAAGGATCAGAATGATATGGTTGAAACATCGACACATGAAACATGTTGTGTATTCTCTCTAACTCTACCGGTAAAGCCAATCGGTATGCTACTGGTCCAATCCTTTCAATAACCTCATGTGGCCTTATGAATCGCGGGCTCAATTTACCCTTTCGACCAAATCTCAATATTTTCTTCTACGAGGATACATTAAAAAATATTTTGTCACCCACTTGAAACTCGATTTCTTTCTTTTTTAAATCCACATATGACTTTTGTTGATTTGAAGCAGCTTTTCAGACTATCACGAATCACTTTCACTTTCTCTTTGGTCTCTTTAACTAGATCGACCCCGTGAATTTGCTTCTCACTAAGCTCGGTCCAATATAAGGGAGTCCAATACTTGTGACCATAGAATGCTTCATACGGTGCCATCTGTATACTCGACTTATAACTGTTGTTATAGGCAAACTCGACCAAAGGTAGATACTTTTCCCAACTACCTTTGAACTCTAACACACAACATCGAAGCATATCCTCCAGAACTTGAATTACTCTTTCAGATTGGCCATCGGTTTGAGGATGGAACGCAGTACTAAAATTCAACCTTGTACCCAAGGCTTCCTGCAACTTCTTCCAAAACCTCGAAGTAAATCTCGGTTCTCTATCTGAGATAATAGATTCAGGCACTCCATGCAATCTCACCACATCGGCAATATACAATTCGTCCAACTTATCAAGTGAATAATCAACACGCACCGGTATAAAGTGAGCTGACTTCATTAATCTATCCACAATAGCCCACACAGCATCTTTCTTTCTTGGAGTCATTAGTAACCCCATTACGAAATCCATTGTGATTCGATCCCACTTCCACTCTAGAACCATCACCGGTTGAAGTAATCCCAATGGTACTTGATGCTCAGCTTTCACTTGTTGACAGATCAAACATTTTGTAACAAGCTCGGAGATGTCTCTTTTCATACCTGGCCACCAATACAACTTATTCAAATCATTGTACATTTTCGTACTGCCTGGATATACTAACAAACAACCACTATGCGATTCATGTAAATTTTTTTGAATCAACTCATCATCCCTAGGTACACAAATCCTATCATGGAACATCAGACAACCATCTGAACTCATCCGAAAATCAAAGTCATTTCTCGATTAGCACTGAGCTCTCCTAGCTTGCATCTTATCATCATTCTTTTGAGCTTCACAAATCTACTGAATAAATAAACGATCTAGTCCTTAACTCAGCCAATATAGCACCATCATCAGACAATGCTCAGCTTGTACTCATAGCTCTCAAAGCATACAGGGATTTTCTGCTTAAGGCATCCACAACCACATTCGCTTTCCCCGAATAGTAATCAATTACTAACTCATAATCCTTTAATAATTCGAGCCATGGTCGTTGTCGTAAATTCAAATCCTTTTGGTCCATCAAGTACTTCAAACTCTTATGATCGGTGAAGATTCAACACTTCTCACTAAATAAATAATAACACCAAATCTTCAAAGCGAAGATGATTGCAGCCAACTCTAAATCATGATTCGGATAATTCTTCTCATGTGGTTTTAGCTGTCTCGAGGCGTATGCTACTACCTTACCCTCTTGCATCAACACACAGTCGTGACCATTTAATGATGCATCACTGTAGACCACAAACTCTTTCCCCGAATCAGGTTGTACTAAAATCAGTACCTCAGTCAACATTGTTTTCAATCTCTCGAAACTCTGTTGGCATTTCTCAGTCCATTCAAACTTAACATCCTTATGCAATAACTTTATCATCTGATACGATCCACCTCAGTGATGAGTCGAGTCGTATTTGTGTTGCCTGATCATCTTTGATGAAGTAAAGATCAAATGGAAATTCATATCGACTTGACTTACCGAGTATAACATTAGTGCAAGTTTTAATGGTGCTGATTTTTCTCCTTTTGATACAGGTTCCAACTTGAGGACAAGTCGCCTTCAAGAGGGGGGAATGATATGACCTTAGCCCGGGATGTCTCTACTGAATCCATTAAGCTGCCACAAGGGCCTATAACTAGGTCACGAGTTAAGAAATTTAAAGATGCATTGGCAAGCTATGTGAATCGAGTTTTGGATGAACAAGAAGCCGAATCAATTTGTCATGCATGGATTAACCCAATAGGCGTCACTTGCAATTTATTGCAAGTTGAATTTAAATAAACTCATCTTAAGTTTAATAAATGAGTTGTTGGTTTTTAACTCATCTTAGTTTATTTAATTGAGTTTTTATTGAACTTAATTTAATTAGTTGCTTATTAAATTAATCTAGTTACTAGGATTATTTATTGAAGCATAAGTTTAAGTTTATTTAATTTTGCTTCATTTAATTAAACTAGTTGCTGAATTAATTGATGCATTTGTTTTTAGTTCATTAATTGAAGTTAAGTGTTTAATGTTTTGAGTTTAATTAGTGTTTAAATAAGTTTAATAAGTTCATTTTAATGTGTTTATTGCAGGTGTCTCTTCAGCTTACAACTGTTACATTTCAAGGCTTTTACAACTTAATTGAAGTGTCTTTTCAAGTGTTCTTTTTTTTTGTTTGGTTACAAAAGAAGGAGCTGTTACAGGGGGTTTTATACATCATTTAAGGAATTTTAAAGAGCATTATAACACCCTTTAAAATTCTACAGCAACCCTTTCATCTACCAGTTGTTTTTCCTCTTTCAAAAGATTAAATCAAGCATTCAAAACACCATTAATGAGCTGGTGTCTATTCGGCTAGCCAAGGGACAATTCAAGAGTCATTTTACAAGCATTCAAGGATATTCATTCAGCTGAATTAAAGTGAATTTAAGGGTGGAAGTTAATTGTTACAAAAATGTCAAGATACTTGAGTTTTATTTCAGCTTTAATTAGCATATTAAGATGAATACTTGTGACTATTCAGCTAGCTTTTTCTAACCTTATAAATATGTTTAATCAGCCATTTTGAAGGGAATTTTGGACATTCTTTATTGAAACTCTGTTCATTTGGTGAGAAATACTTTTCCCTGATTTTGTACAAAAACTTGTTGGCTTATCTAAAAAGCTAGTGGCGTCAACCCGTTCTTTGCTTTATCCCTAACTTATCACTTTCACAAGTGTGGCGTTCGAACCCTATACCGAGGTTCCTATCTTTCTAGATAGTGGGTCGAGGTTTTGAATGAATTTTCAATCCATCTCAAAAGCTTATAAGTGTTTGGTCGACACTTACTAGTGTTGGTTCTTGCTTGTTTCTTATGCTGTTTCTTTCTATCATTTTACCATAACTGAACGCATCTAATTAGTCATTTATGAACCTTGTTGTTTTTAAACAATATTGAGCCTACTTCACCAATTTTACTAACTAACAATCCATTTGTTCCTTACTTCATCGTAGACGATTGGGAAACACAAATACGACTTGACTCATCACCGAGGTGGATTGTATCAGTTGGTATCAAAGCCATTAAAATGAGAAGTACGGACTTTCAAAGATAATCCTGAATTAGTACGTGATGATCCGAAGTAAGTTAAAAAAAAATTCAAAAAAAAAAAGTTCAAAAAAAATTGAGTTGTAAATTTGTATTCATTCTTGTATTCCCCGATCAAGAAAATTCCCATTTTCAACTATTCCAACCCATTTCACGCCACACTTAAAGCCCTTTCCATCTTTTCTTTTAGCCTACCCTATCCCTTTTCATTATTTTCCTTGTTTCCCAATTTGTGGTTGACCACTAAGCCTACGATTAAGCCTTGGCAAGTCTGTTTACGAAGTCACGAGAAAAGAAGGAGTGGAAAAGGCACGAGAGCATGAGCACAATAGAGAGGAGGTAAAAGCCAACATACGATTTATAATATCCTGATTTAGGGATAATGCATTTGATGTGTTTTGTGTGTATGCTTTGGGTAATGTGCTTGTTTAGGGTGTATGGGAGTCTAGGAAAGGCCCGGGGAAAAGCAGGAGCCCTGGCTAAAATTTTCTTTTTAGGCACTTTAGTGGAGGAGCTTGTTGAAATAGGATTTAAGGGATTATGTTGGTATTTGGTTGACACAAGAAAAGGAGTGGCAGAGTGGCAAGGAGGCGCCACTTAAGATGCTGGTAAGTGACGCCACAAAGAGTAGGACAGGGAGCAGGTTCAAGTCACAAGGAGCTCATTTTGGGAATTATTTTTAGCGTCAAGGGGAGCAGGAGTAGAGTTTGGCTGGGACACTTCAGGATGGGAGATGGATTAAGTCAAATATTTTGAATGAGTGGCTGAGAGGAAAAAGTGGAGTTTGAAGCATTCAAATTAATTCAAATGAGTGTTCAGGAGTGAATTAAGGAGAAAAATAAGGGATGGGCATATGATCATGGTGTTGGCCGAATGTGGGGTTCTTGAGGAGGGACTTTCGGTCATGTAGGAGGGGTGTGTGGGAGTGTTTCGATTTTAGGAGTTTTGGTGCTAAAATTTTGAGAGGCTAGTTTAGGTGTAGTGAGCTCTCTTTTATCATTTGGAGCAAGTTTTTCTTTTCTTTGAGTTGCCGAATTCTCTCAACCATTTTTCCTCTTCATTATAGTGCTTGTAAGGCTGAAAGTTAGAGGGCACTACTTTCCCTTTCTATTTTCTTTCTTTTCTCCTCCGGTATTTCGCTCTTGCTGAATTTTGTTAACATCCATTTCTTTTCTTTTGTTTCTTCCCTCATTCACTAAAAGCCGAAATACACTCCTTATTTTCTCTCATAGCCGAAACCTCTCAACCTCAACATCATTCTATTCGTTCTTTCCCTAACTGTTCATCATAGCCGAATACATCCCTTTGAAACCTCTCTTCTAGTTTGTCAGTAAAGCCGAAATCTATTACTCATCTCTTTTCTTCTTTATTTGTTCTATCTCAAAGCCGAAACCCCAGACTCTTATTTTCTTCTCCATTTTCTTCCATAGGCCGAATCTCCCTAGCCATTCTCCTACATTCCTCTCTTGATTTCTCTAAAAGCCGAAACTCCTAAGCCACCATTTGAAGTTCTTTTATTTCCATTATCGGTTCTTTTATCTTGTTCCCTTCTACCATAGTCATTGCCGAATATTTTCTATTGTGGTGGTTGTGCTGACTCCTCTTAGGTGTTATTTGAATCTTCTGTGTTAAGGTTAGAGGCGATTGCTTCTATTTCTTTATCTCCTTTCAGTTTTGGAAGCCAAAGCCAAATGGCTAATTGGCTTGATGAGGCCATCGTTAAGGCTGACATTTTCTATCTTCTTGTTTCCTTTGGGGCCTTATATTTTGGGATTTCACGCTAATCAAGTCATCTAAAACTCAAGCCGGGAATTGTTAATCTCTGAGCCCAATATCTCTTTTCGGGATTTCAAGGTGAGGGGTTCTCCTTAGATTTTGTTTAAGTTCGCTTATCGTTAATCGCTACCTTAACCCTGTGTTATTGTTAAACAACCATATTTCCCTTATAGTATCTTCTGACCACGATCTTGTGATGGAATCCAATACCAATCAGGCAAAGGAGGGGGTTGGACCCATAAACCCAGCCCCTAAGTTCAAGAAGTGCACGGTGTCTACTGTTAGAGATTAGCCACCAGGTTGTGGGCCAGCTTCAGAGCAGAGTCGTAGGCAGATAGCAGTACTTTCTGCTAAAGATAGTGTCAACATAGATAGCATAGTACTGCGTGTAATCAGGTGTGTAAAACTTCACACTTTAATATTATTATGTGATACTAATCGTTTGGGGTTGAAAAGCCGAAGTGACTAGATGGATAGTTATTATGCCTATATGGGTATGGTTGAAATACCAGGTAAGTACCTTGTTGTTATGCATGAGTTAATATGTGTATGCATGCCATAATGCTACTGTTCGTTAAATAGCATGATACTTTCATTGGGTTTACATATGTTATGCATGGGTTGGATATGTTGTGAAGGGGAAGTGCTTAAGACTATCACTAGTGGTTTGGTACCCAAGTGGGTTGGCCCCACATTCTTGATTCCGTGACTAAGTCTCAGTGGTTGGGAACCACCAGTGGTTTGGTACCACATACATATGATTTTGTAACTTGTCCCAGTGGTTCGGTACCACAGTGGGTTGGCCCCACATGTATGATTATTAGGGATTTTCACTAGTGGTTTGGTACCACAAGTGGGTTGGCCCCACATATGATATTTTGTGACTCTATCACCAGTGGCTAGGTGCCACAGATGAAGTGTAGCGGATGGAGGGTTGATTGTAGAAATCCCCACGGTGTGATTGGCTGGTACGGGATGGTGTGTAGAGGATGGAAAAACTAGGTTTGGGCTGGGTCATGATACATTCATCTATATTTATGACATTCTGAGTGGGCAAAGGCCCAAGATGCGATTGTGGGCCTCGAGCCGATTATGTGTTACAGGGGATTTACACACTAAGTCTCTGTGACTCACCCCTTTGCTTAACCTTTCAGGTGATCAGTAGATCATGGATATGGGAGCCGAGGCAGACTCGTGGAGGCCATAAAGCCTTTATTTTTCGTAAACTTTTCTTGCTTTACTTTAAATTTAAATTGGGGATTTTATTTGTGTAATTAGGCTTTCTTAAATTAGTATTTGGGTTTTATTTGTGTAATAAGGCGAAATTTAATACGAAATAAAAAAAAAAGGGTTTCCAAAATAAAAGCAATTCAAGACACATGTTTATTCCAAATATCACCGAACATAACGAATATATGATTAACGTAAAATTGGAATTTTTCCTATACTACCAAACCCCTATTTTCAAAGACATCGTTTAAAATCGAAAAGTTTTCACAAGTACGATTTTTCTTACTTCAAACAAAATTTCATTTTTACTTCACCCTGTAACACGTCAGATCTGGTCGTAACGTATAGGCCGGGTTTGAGATGTTACAATTTTGGTATCAGAGCCTAGGTTGCAATACTCGGGCTATGAAAATGGGTTCACTGATGTTTTATTAAGTTGGTCCAAATGATTTTTTGGGAATGATTTGATTGGAAAATGGCATCCGAGTCCGTTGGCACCCGATCCACCCAGGTAAGTGTTCTAAACCTGCTGATGATGTATGCATGAAATGACTGTTAATGTAAGTGAATATGGTTGTTAGCCTTAGGAAACCCAGACTATAGATACTAAAACTTTGATGCGTTTGGCAGGAACTACTCTGTAAGACTATTTTCCATAAAACTGTTCGGGTTTAAACAGGGAAAGAAATAACTAACTCATAAAACTTTTAATCAGATTAAATCATAAAAGTTAGTCATGAGCACACGGGGGCGTGGGCATAATGTACGTGGTCGTGGTAGAGGCAGGATTACTGTGTCGGAATTAGTAGGATCTGGTCATGGGCCAGGAAGTGAGATACCAGTGCCGCCAGCTGTGGAAGCATAATTCCAGGACCAAACAGGTGGAGATGAGGCGGTGCCTCAGGTGATGTTACGGGTCTTAGAGAGAGTGGCTGGGGCAGGCATGAGCATAGGGGCTCAAAAATTCGTGCCTGAATGGCTTCGAGCCAATAGAGCGAAAATGTTTAAGGGCTTTTCAGGGGTAGCTCCCAACGCAGCTGAATATTGGTTAGAAGCAGTTGAGCGTATAATAGATGATCTTAACTTCACGGTAGAGGAGAAGTTGAAAAGAGTCGTGTCTCTTTTTCGAGACGAGGCCTATCAGTGGTGGTTCACGGTCAGGGATGGTACGACAGTTGATAATATCACCTGGGATTTCTTTAAAACAGCATTCCAGAGGAAGTACGTCAGATCAAGTTATGTGGATACACAGTGTAAGGCATTTCTAAATCTGGTTCAGAGGAGTAAGTCGGTGTTTGAATATGAGGTAGAATTCTTACGTTTAACCCATTATGCCAGGGGTATTGTGGCTACAGACCATGAACGTTATGTTCGGTTTGAGGATGGGTTGAGAAATGAGTTACGAGTGCTGATAGCTCCACAGCGATAGAGGGAATTTGCTGTTCTTGTGGAAAAGGCTAAGATAGCCAAGGAGGTGAAGCAGTTCGAAAAGCAGAATCAGGGGAGAAATAGAAATAAAAGGAATTTTAGTTCATCGGGATCAGTTTGACGATTCCAGAAGAGATCGAGGGTTGAGGGGCCGAATCATGTTGTGAGACCTGCTGTGGATAGTCGGCCTTCGAGGTGTGCTCGGTGTGATAAATTACATTTTCATGAGTGTTGGGCTGGTAGTAGAGGCTGTTTCAAGTGTGGGTCTACAGAGCATCGAATAAGGGACTGTCCACAGGAGAGGGGCATAGCGCAACCACTGGTTCAGGGTTATGTTCAGTCATGTAGAGGTGGTCAGCAACCACAGAGAGGTCGTGGTCCGGTTAGAGGGGGTAATGGTTTTGGTCGTGGACGTGGAGCACCAGGCAGAGGTGCAGGGGGCACTGATGCTAGACAGCTAGGGTAGTCTATGCAGCTAGACGTCGAGAGGAAGGTGACGCCTCGGATGTCATAACTGGCACGTTTCTAATCTTTGGATTGCCTTTTTCTGTATTGATTGATATAGGGTTGACACATTCTTATGTTGCTAGTGTGGTATCTAGAACCTTAAGCATAGGCTCTGAGATTTCTTCTAGGGAGGTGACTGTAATTAGCCCGCTTGGACAATCTGTAATGGTGAACAATCTTTATAAGGATGTACCTCTAGAAGTTCAAAGGGTGGTGTTTCCGGCTGATCTGATGGAACTACCATTCGGGGAGTTCGATTTGATCTTAGGCATGGACTGGTTAGTAAAGTTTCGAGCAAATCTGGATTGTGCTGCTAAGCACATGGTGGTCCGGACTCCTGAAGACGAGGAGGTGGAGGTAATAGGAGAAAGAAGGAACTATTTGTCTAACGTAGTGTCCGCCTTAAAGGCTGAAAGAATGATGAGAAAAGGATGTGAGGCATTCATAGCCTTGGTTTGTGCCTTAGAGGTCAAGAAATTATCTGTGGGGGATGTTAGGACAGTGAAGGAGTTTCCTGATGTTTTTCCAGAAGAGCTTCCAGGGCTACCCCCGGATCGCGAGGTGGAATTTGGAATTGATCTTCTTCCAAGGACAGTGCCTGTATCTATCGCTCCTTACAGAATGGCGCCGAAGGAGTTAGTGGAATTGAAAGCCCAGATCCAAGAACTTTTAGATCGAGGGTTCATCCGATCGAGTGTATCACCATGGGGAGTGCCGGTGCTATTCGTTAAGAAGAAGGATGGATCAATGCGTATGTGTATTGACTATTGTCAGCTGAACAAATTGACCGTCAAGAACAAATACCCGTTGCCGAGAATTGACGATTTGTTCGATCAACTGAAGGGGGCTTCAGTCTTTTCGAAGATAGATTTGCGGTCAGGTTATCATTAGCTTAAGGTCAAGGAAGCGGACATTCATAAGACGGCGTTTCGTACTCGCTATGGACATTACGAATTTTTGGTGATGCCGTTTGGGTTAACCAACGCACCAGCAGCATTTATGGACATGATGAACCGGGTTTTCCAACCCTATCTGCACCGATTCGTTGTAGTATTTATAGACGATATTCTGGTTTATTCAAAGTTAGAGGAGGAGCACGATTCATATCTTCGAGTGTTTTACAAATCCTAAGGGAGAAGCAGTTGTTCGCCAAATTCAGTAAGTGTGAATTTTGGCTAAGCGAAGTTACTTTTCTGGGCCATGTTGTGTCGGTAGAAGGGATTAGAGTTGATCCCCAAAAAATTGAAGCTATCTTGGATTGGAAGCCACCTAAGTCGGTGGCAGAAATCAGAAGTTTTCTTGGTCTTGTTGGATATTACCGAAGATTCGTTGAAGGGTTTTCTTTGATTGCAGCACCATTGACCAAGTTGCTACGGAAAGGGGTTCCGTTCGTTTGGTCTGATAAACAACAGGAGAGTTTTGAAAGGCTAAAGGGAATTTTGACGGAGGCTCCAGTGTTGATTCAGCCGGAGGCTGGAAAAGAGTTCGTGGTTTACTGTAATGCTTCGCACACGGGATTAGATGTGTGCTAATGCAAGACGGAAAGGTTGTTGCGTATGCACCTCAGTAGTTAAGACCGCATGAGTTAAACTATCCCATGCATGATTTAAAATTGGCAGCCGTAGTGTTCGCTTTGAAAAGTTGGAGGCATTATCTGTATGGAGAGAAGTCCGTTATTTATACATATCATAAGAGCCTAAAGTATCTCCTTACCCAGAAGGAATTGAATTTGAGACAGCGATGGTGGATTGAGCTATTGAAGGATTATGATTGTTCGATCGAATACCATCCGGGTAAAGCTAACGTAGTGGCAGATGCATTAAGTTGTAGGATCTGAGAGCGATGTTTGCTCATATTAGCCTATATGATGATGGGAGTTTGTTAGCGGAGCTTCAGGTGAAACTAACGTGGATAAAGTAAATCAAAGAGAAGCATTTGTTGGATGATGTCTTGAGTGCTCGACTACTTCAAGTTCAGAATGATGGAGTAGAAGATTATAGCTTGAACAGTGAGGGGGCTCTGTGTTTCCGTAAGAAGGTCTGTATGCCGAAGGATGTTGAGTTAAGACAATTGATACTTTAGGAAGTGCATAGTAGCCCATATGCTATGCATCCTGGCGGGAGTAAGATGTATAGAGATTTGCGAGAATGATTTTGGTGGCCGGGTCTGAAGTGGGAAGTAACCGAATTTGTAAGTAAGTGTTTGACATGCCAGCAGGTAAAAGCAGAACATCAGTTACCTTCGGGTTTGTTGCAGCCGTTAAAGATTCCACAGTGGAAGTGGGAGAGGATCATGATAGATTCTGTTAGTGGGCTACCCCTTATGCCTACTAAGAAGGATTTGGTTTGGGTAGTTATTGACAGATTGACGAAGTCTGCTCATTTCATATCAGTTCATGGTGACTACTCTCTCCAGAAATTGGCTAGGTTGTATGTAGCAGAGATCGTAAGGTTGCATGGAGTACCAGTGTCTATCATCTCAGATAGAGACCCAAGATTCAAGTTAAGATTTTCGAAGGCATTGCACCAAGCGTTGGGGATGAAGTTAGATTTCAGTACAGCATTTCATCCACAGTCTGATAGACAATCAGTGAGGGTAATTTAGATCCTAGGGGATATGTTGAGGGGCTGTGTCTCAGACTTCAGAGGTAGTTGGGAAGAATTTCTACCGTTAATGAAATTCGCGTATAATAATAGCTACCAATCGAGTATTCAGATGGCACCGTATAAAGCGTTATATGGTCAGAAGTGTCGTACTCCTACGTGTTGGATAGAGTTGGGCGAGCACCAATTGTTGGGACTAGAATTGGTTTCGAAAATAGAAGATAAGGTTAAGCTAATTCAGACTCGTTTAAAGGAAATGTCAGATAGGCAGAAATCCTATGCTGATCTAAAGTGTAAGGATATAGAATTTGAGGTAGGTGAGCAAGTGTTCTTAAAGGTTTCACCATGGAAGAAAGTGCTAAGGTTTGGACAGAAGGGTAAGCTAAGTCCCAGGTTCATTGGGCCTTATCGTGTGTTGAAGCGTGTGGGACCAGTAGCTTATCAACTCGAGTTACCTACAGAGTTAAGTCAGATCTATGATGTGTTTCACGTTTCGATGCTAAGACGCTATCGTTCGGATCTATCTCACGTGGTACCAGTAGAAAAGATCGAAGTAAGACCTGATCTATCCTTCGAAGAGGAATCAGTTCAGATTCTGGATCGTGATGTCAAGTGTTACGCAGGAACACGGTTCCGTTAGTTAAGATTTTGTGGCGTAACCATGGTTTTGAGAAGGCTACATGGGAACCAGAAGAAGTGATGCGTCAGCCGTACCCGCATCTCTTTTGACCAGGTAATTTCGAGGCTGAAATTTTTCTTAAGAGGGGTAGAACTGTAATATCCTAATTTAGGGATTATGCATTTGATGTGTTTTGTGTGTATGCTTTGGGTAATGTGCTTGTTTAGGTTGTATGAGAGTCTAGGAAAGGCCCGGGGAAAAGCCGGAGCCCTGGCTAAAATTTTCTTTTTAGGCACTTTAGTGGAGAAGCTTGTTGAAATAGGACTTAAGGGATTATGTTGGTATTTGGTTGACACAAGAAAAGGAGTGGCAGAGTGGCAAGGAGGCGCCACTTAAGATACTGGTAAGTGACGCCACAAAGAGTAGGACAGGGAGCAGGTTCAAGTCACAAGGAGCTCATTTTGGGAATTATTTTTAGCGTCAAGGGGAGCAGGAGCAGAGTTCGGCTGGGACACTTCAGGATGGGAGATGGATTAAGTCAAATATTTTGAATGAGTGGCTGAGAGGAAAAAGTGGAGTTTGAAGCATTCAAATTAATTCAAATGAGTGTTCAGGAGTGAATTAAGGAGAAAAATAAGGGATGGGCATACGATCATGGTGTTGGCCGAATGTGGGGTTCTTGAGGAGGGACTTTCGGTCATGTAGGACGAGTGTGTGGGAGTGTTTCGATTTTAGGAGTTTTGGTGCCAAAATTTTGAGAGGCTAGTTTAGGTGTAGTGAGCTCTCTTTTATCATTTGGAGCAAGTTTTTCTTTTCTTTGAGTTGCCGAATTCTCTCAACCATTTTTCCTCTTCATTATAGTGCTTGTAAGGCCGAAAGTTAGAAGGCACTAATTTCCCTTTCTATTTTCTTTCTTTTCTCCTCCAGTATTTCGCTCTGCCGAATTTTGTTAACATCCATTTCTTTTCTTTTGTTTCTTCCCTCATTCACTAAAAGCCGAAATACACTCCTCATTTTCTCTCATAGCCGAAACCTCTCAACCTCAACATCATTCTATTCGTTCTTTCCCTAACTGTTCATCATAGCCGAATACATCCCTTTGAAACCTCTCTTCTAGTTTGTCAGTAAAGCCGAAATCTATTACTCATCTCTTTTCTTCTTTATTTGTTCTATCTCAAAGCCGAAACCCCAGACTCTTATTTTCTTCTCCATTTTCTTCCATAGGCCGAATCTCCCTAGCCATTCTCCTACATTCCTCTCTTGATTTCTCTAAAAGCCGAAACTCCTAAGCCACCATTTGAAGTTCTTTTATTTCCATTATCGGTTCTTTTATCTTGTTCCCTTCTACCATAGTCATTGCCGAATATTTTCTATTGTGGTGGTTGTGCTGACTCCTCTTAGGTGTTATTTGAATATTCTGTGTTAAGGTTAGAGGCGATTGCTTCTATTTCTTTATCTCCTTTCAGTTTTGGAAGCCAAAGCCGAATGGCTAATTGGCTTGATGAGGCCATCGTTAAGACTGACATTTTCTATCTTCTTGTTTCCTTTGGGGCCTTGTATTCTGGGATTTCACGCTAATCAAGTCATCTAAAACTCAAGCCGGGAATTGTTAATCTCTGAGCCCAATATCTCTTTTTGGGATTTCAAGGTAAGGGGTTCTCTTTAGATTTTTGTTTAGGTTCGCTTATCGTTAATCCCTACCTTAACCCTGTGTTGTTGTTAAACAACCATATTTCCCTTATAGTATCTTCTGACCACGATCTTGTGATGGAATCCAGTACCGATCAGGCAAAGGAGGGGGTTGAACCCGTAAACCCAGCCCCTAAGTTCAAGAAGTGCACGGTGTCTACTGTTAGATATTGGCCACCAGGTTGTGGGCCAGCTTCAGAGCAGAGTTGTAGGCAGATAGCAATAGTTTCTGCTAAGGATAGTGTCGACATAGATAGCATAGTACTGCGTGTAATCAGGTGTGTAAAACTTCACACTTTAATATTATTATGTGATACTAATCGTTTAGGGTTGAAAAGCCGAAGTGACTAGATGGATAGTCGTTATGCCTATATGGGTATGGTTGAAATACCAGGTAAGTACCTTGTTGTTATGCATGAGTTAATATGTGTATGCATGCCATAATGCTACTGTTCGTTAAATACCATGATACTTTCATTGGGTTTACATATGTTATGCATAGGTTGGATATATTGTGAAGGGGAAGTGCTTAAGACTGTCACTAGTGGTTTGGTACCACAAGTGGGTTGGCCCTACATTCTTGATTCCGTGACTAAGTCTCAGTGGTTGGGAACCACTAGTGGTTTGGTACCACATACATATGATTTCGTGACTTGTCCCAGTGGTTCGGTACCACAGTGGGTTGGCCCCACATGTATGATTATTAGGGATTTTCACTAGTGGTTTGGTACCACAAGTGGGTTGGCCCCACATATGATATTTTGTGACTCTGTCACCAGTGGCTAGGTGCCGCAGATGGAGTGTAGCAGATGGAGGGTTGATTGTAGAAGTCCCCACAGTATGATTGGCTGGTACGGGATGGTGTGTAGAGGATGGAAAAACTAGGTTTGGGCTGGGTCATGATGCATTCATCTACATTTATGACATCCTGAGTGGGCAAAGGCCCAAGATGCGATTGTGGGCCTCGAGCCGATTATGTGTTACAGGGGATTTACACACTGAGACTCGGTGACTCACCCCTTTGCTTAATCTTTCAGGTGATCAGTAGATCATGGATATGGGAGCCGAGGCAGACTCGTGGAGGCCATAAAGACTTCATTTTTCGTAAACTCTTCTTGCTTTGCTTTAAATTTAAATTGGGGATTTTATTTGTGTAATAAGGCCTTCTTAAATTAGTAATTGGGTTTTATTTTATTTATTTATGGTTTATTTAAAATTTGACACTATGCAAACATGATCGCGAAATTTAATCACGAAATAAGGAAAATGGGGTTTCCAAAATAAAAGTAATTCAAGACACATGTTTCTTCCAAATATCACCGAACATAATTAATGATTAACGTAAAATTGGAATTTTTCCTATACTACCAAATCCCCGTTTTCAAAGACATCGTTTAAAATCGGAAAGTTTTCACAAGTACGATTTTTCCTACTTTAAACAAAACTTCGTTTTTACTTCACTCTGTAACACGTCAGATCTGGTCATAACGTATAGGTCGAGTTGAGGTGTTACACGATTGCAAAAACGAGTGTGAGTGTTATCGATTTCTTTCTTTCCGAGTGAACATAAGCTTTGTTGTGAGGTTTCAATTATTATCTTTCTTCAGTTTTGATTTGTTTTAATTTTTTTTTGTCACAAAATCCTGATCGAAATATGAAGGAGCGGCAAGAACGAAAACCTGTTAGAAATGTTCCGGACCTTAATCTTCAGGCCATGCTTCGGGAGATGGAGCGACTCTTTGACCGGAAGCTCGAGCATATACAAGAAAGGTTGGACTTAGTTGAAGAGAGAGCACGTCGAAGAAGGACACCTCAAAGTCCCCCTAGAAATCGTGGCCGACAGCAACTTAACAAAAATGATCTGTTTGATCCTAGTGAGGCCGAGAGTGACTAAGGGTCCAGTGTGAGTGTTCAACGAAGGGAACAATAGAATCGTGGCCAAAGAGATCGGAGACGAGAGGATGATGATCTCAAGAATATAAAGCTATCAATACCTCACTTCCAAGGAAAATCTGACCTGGAGGCATACCTAGAGTGGGAGAAAAAGGTTGAATTAGTATTCGATTGCCACAACTATTCCCAAAATAAGAAGGTCAAACTAGCTGCAATATAGTTTTCCAATTACGTGGTGATCTGGTGGGATCAATTCACTACTAGTCAAAGGCGCAACGGAGAAAGGCCTATTACTACTTGGGTTAAGATGAAAGCGGCAATGCTATGGTGATTCATTCCTTTGTATTATCATCAGGTACTTCATCAGAAACTCCAAAATCTTACTTAAGGAACTAAAAGCGTAGAAGATTATTATAAGGAGATGGAGGTGGCGATGATTTGCGCGGATGTGCAAGAAGACTACGAGGCGACGATGGCTCATTTTCTAGCTGGTCTCAATCGTGATATTGCTAATGTCGTTGAACTTCAACATTACATCGATGTGGTAGACATGGTACACATGGCCATCAAAGTGGAAAACCAAATGAAGTGAAAAGGTGCTACCCGAGGCTATTCCACCACGAATCCTTTAAGATGAGGACAAGGCATTAGCAAAAGCTCTCCATCAAACCAAGCGAAGGAGTGCACCGTGTTGCCCAAGACAATTAAGTCTTTAGCCAAATCAAGCAAAGGTAAAGCCATTGAGAGTTCATCCAACCGTTCTAGAGATATCAAAGGCTTTAAATGTTTTAGAAGAGGACATATCGTGAGTCAATGCCCAAACTGGAGCACCCTGGTGTTGTGTGCCGATGGTGAAATTGAAACGGAGGATGAAGAGGAAGATGAGGCTGAATTGAATTCTGACGAAGAAGAGGATTTGGAACACCCTGTCGAAGGTGAGTGCTTGTAGCCAAACGAAGTTTAAGCCTTCAAGGAGTGGAGAACGAGCAACAACGAGAGAATATCTTTGATTTGAGATGCCAAACCCAAGGAAAAATTTGTAGCATTATCATAGATAGTGGAAGTTGCACGAATGTGGCAAGTATTTTCATGGTGGAGAAGTTAGGACTGTCGGCCACCAAACATCCTAGCCCGTACAAGCTTCAATGGCTCAACGATGGTGGTGAGCTCAAAGTCATGAAACAAGTACTTGTTTCTTTCAGTATTGGAAAGTATTCCAACAAAGTTCTATGCGATGTGGTGCCAATGCACGTGGGCCATTTGTTGTCAGTACGACCATGGCAGTTCGACCGGAGAGTGGTTCATGATGGCTATACCAATAGGTATACCTTCAAGCATTGTGGCAAGAATGTGACACTTACACCATTAACCTGAAGCAAGTATAGGAGGACCAACTCAAACTCAAAACTTCTGTGGGACAAATGCAAGAAAAAGAAAAAAAGAGTGCGAGTGGAAAAGAAAAGAAAAATGAGAGAGCTAGAGGTAAAATTTTAAAAGAGAGTGAAAAGGAAGCAAGAAAAGAAAAAAATGGAGAAGAAAAATAAGATGAGAAAATAAGTGTGTTTGCAAGAGCGAACGATGTTTGGAGAGCATTAACTTTGAGGCGACCTATATTTATACTAATGTACAAAGAAATTTTGTTAAACACTAACGAGTTACCCGATGATCTACCTTCTTCTATGTTGTCTCTTTTACAAGAATTCGAGGATGTTTTCCTGGATGAAGTGCCAAGTGGATTGCCTCCCATTCGAGGCATCGAGCACCAAATTGACCTAGTGCCTGGAGCCGTACTTCCTAATTGGCCTGCTTATCGAAGTAACCCGAAAGAAACCAAGGAGTTACAAAAGCAAGTTGCCAAACTTATGGATAAGGGTTACATCCGAGAGAGTCTCAGTCCTTGAGCGGTACCGGTTCTTCTTGTGCCCAAAAAGGATGGTTCGTGGCAAATATGTGTTGATTGTCGTGCCATCAACAAGATCACCATCAAATATAGACATCCTATTCCTCATCTCGATGATATGCTCGACGAGTTAAGTGGTGCCAAGATATTCACGAATATCGATCTCAGGAGTGGCTAACATCAAATCCGTATACAAGAAGGCGATGAATGGAAGACTACCTTCAAGACCAAACATGGTTTGTACGAATGGTTCGTAATGCCATTTGGTCTTACAAATGTACCTAGTACTTTTATGCGATTAATGAACCATGTGTTGTGTGCTTATATTGGACAATTTTGTGTAGTTTATTTTGATGATATCTTGATATACAGCAAGTCATTGGAAGAACACGTTCAACATTTGTGAGCGGTTTTAGAAATGTTGCAACAAGAGGTACTCTATGCAAATTTTAAGAAGTGTTCGTTTTGCACTAACAAAATTGTGTTCTTAGGTTTTGTGGTGAGTTCTGAAGGATTGAAAGTTGATCAAGAGAAAGTTTGAGCGATCCAAGAATGGCCGCGCCCGACTAGCATTAGCCAAATTTGAAGCTTTCATGGGTTGGCTAGTTTCTACCGATGTTTCGTACCTAATTTTAGTACAATTGCTGCGCCATTAACAAGTGTTATTAAGAAAAATTCAGCATTTTATTGGACAGATGAGCAAGAAAATTCATTTAATAAAATTAAACAATGTCTTTTCCAACCACTTTTATAACCTTTGAAATTGAATGTGATGCTTTAAGTGTAGGAATCCGGGCCGTGCTAACCTAAGATGGAAAACCGGTGGCGTATTTTAGCGAGAAGATAAGTGGGGCTATTCTCAATTATCCCGTGTATGGCAAGGAAATGTATGCCTTAGTTCGATCCCTCGAGACGTGGCAGCATTACTTGTGGCTGAAGGAGTTCATGATTCACTCCGATCACGAAGCCTTAAAGCACATTAAGGGTCAACATAAGGTAAACAAGCGCCATACAAAGTGGATTGAATATCTTGAATCCTTTCCATATGTCATCAAGTATAAGAAAGGTAAAGAAAATGTAGTGGCTGATGCTCTATCAAGGAGGTACACTTTATTGTCTTATCTTGATTCTAAGCTACTTGGGTTTTCTTATTTAAAAGAATTGTATGTTGCTGATGATGACTTTGGTAATATCTTTGCTGCTTGTGAGAAATTTTATAGGTATGAGGGATTCCTTTTTAAGGAAGGCAAGTTATGCATACCACAAGGCCCGATCCGAGAATTGCTTATGTATGAGGCACATAGTGGAGGTCTCATACGACACTTTGGTATAAACAAGACACTATCAACCTTACAAGAACATTTTTTTTGGCCGAGAATGCGAAGAGATGTTGCACGTGTCTGTGAGCGTTGTATGACTTGCAAACGAGCTAAGTCCAAAATTCAACCACATGGTTTGTATATGCCGCTACCCATACCTGAATTCCCTTGGACGGATGTATCCATGGACTTTGCCCTTCGGTTACCAAGAACAAAAACGAGAAAGGACTCTATATATGTAGTAGTTGATAGAATTCCAAAAATGTCTCAATTTATTGCATGTGCCAAGACTAATGGCACTGTTCATGTAGCTAATCTCTTCTTTAGGAAAGTTGTTCACTTACAGGGAATCCCAAGAACGATCGTATTCGATCGTGATGCAAAGTTTTTGAGCCATTTTTAGAGATCATTGTGGAGGAAGCTTGGAACGAAGCTGTTATTTTCGACCACTTTTCATCCACAAATGAATGGACAAACGGAGGTGGTAAATCTAGTATTATCTGCTTTGTTGCATGCCATCATCTGTAAAAATCTAAAGTCGTGGGAAGAATGTTTACCTCACATCGAATTTGCTTACAATCGCTTTGTCCATTCTGCTACTAAGTTTTCTCCCTTAGAATTAGTTTATGGCTTTAATCTATTAACTCCCCTTGATTTATTGACATTGCCTAAGGATCAATTTGTACATGTAGATGCCAAGAAAAAGGTCGACTATGACAAGGAGCTCCATCAAAAAATACGAGCTAACAATGAAGACCAAACCGAGAGTTATGTTCAAAGAGCGAACAAAGGAGGAAAACAAGTTATTTTTGAACCCAGTGGTTGGGTCTGGGTTTATATGAGGAAAGAACGGTTTCCAGCCCAACAACGATCTAAGTTGTTACCACGAGGAGATGGTCCATTCCAAGTTATTGAACGGATCAATGAAAATTCATATCGACTTGACTTACCGGGTGAGTATAACATTAGTGCAAGTTTTAATGTTGCTGATTTGTCTCCTTTTGATACAGGTTCCGACTTGAGGACAAGTCGCCTTCAAGAGGGGGAATGATACGACCTGAGCTCGGGATGTCTCTACTGAATCCATTAAGCTGCCACAAGGGCCTATAACTAGGTTACGAGTTAAGAAATTTAAAGTTGCATTGGCAAGCTATGTGGATCGAGTTTGGGATGAACAAGAAGCCGAATCTATTCGTCATGCATGGATTAACCAAATTGGTGTCACTTGCAATTTATTGCAAGTTGAATTTAAATAAACTCATCTTAAGTTTAATAAATGAGTTGTTGGTTTTTAACTCATCTTAGTTTATTTAATTGAGTTTTTATTGAACTTCATTTAATTAGTTTATTATTAAATTAATCTAGTTACTAGGATTATTTATTGAAGCATAAGTTTAAGTTTATTTAATTTTGCTTCATTTAATTAAACTAGTTGCTGAATTAATTGATGCATTTGTTTCTAGTTCATTAATTGAAGTTAAGTGTTTAATGTTTTGAGTTTAATTAGTGTTTAAATATGTTTAATAAGTTCATTTTAATGTGTTTATTGCAGGTGTCTCTTTAGCTTACAACTGTTACATTTCAAGGCTGGTACAACTTAATTGAAATGACTTTTTAAGTGTTTTTTTTTTTTTTGTTGTTTGGTTACAAAAGAAGGAGCTGTTACAAAGGGGGGTTTATACATCATTTAAGGAGTTTTAAAGAGCATTATAACACCCTTTAAAATTCAGCAGCAACCCTTTCATCTACCAGTTGTTTTTGCTCTTTCAAAATATTAAATCAAGCATTCAAAACATCATTAAGGAGTTGGTGTCTATTCGGCTAGCCAAGGGACAATTCAAGAGTCATTTTACAAGCATTCAAGGATATTCATTCAGCTGAATTAAAGTGAATTCAAGGGTGGAATTTAATTGTTACAAGAATGTCAGGAGACTTAAGTTTTATTTTAGCTTTAATTAGCATATTAATATGAATACTTGTGACTATTCAACTAGCTTTTTCTAACCTTATAAATATGTGTAATCAGCCATTTTAAAGGGACTTTTGGACATTTTTTATTGAAACTCTATTCATTTGGTGAGAAATTCTTTCCTCCGATTTTGTACAAAGACTTGTTGGCTTATCTACAAAGCTAGTGGCGTCAACCCGTTCTTTGCTTTATCCCAAACTTATCACTTTCTCAAGTGTGGCGTTCAAACCTTAAACCGAGGTTCCTATCTTTCTAGATAGTGGGTCGAGGTTTTGAATGAATTTTCAATCCATCTCAAAAGCTTATAAGTGTTGGGTCGACACTTACTAGTGTTGGTTCTTACTTGTTTCTTGGGCTATTTCTTTTCATCATTTTACCATAACCGAACACATCCAATTAGTCATTTATGAACCTTGTCGTTTTTAAACAATATTGAGCCTACTTCACCAATTTTACTAACTAACCATCCATTTGTTCCTTACTTCATCGTAGACGATCGGGCAACACAAATACGACTCGACTCATCACCAAGGTGGATCGTATCATCATCGGTATAGCAATCATGGAAAACCCTTTGACAATCCGTCTGTAGTAACCCGCCAAACCAAAAAAGCTTCTAATTTCTAACACATTCCTTGGCGGTTTTCATTCTACAATAGCCGAGATCTTACTCGGATCAACTCTAATGCCATCAACCGACACAATGTGCCCTAAGAATCCGACCTCTCGGAGCCAAAACTCGCCCTTGCTGAATTTAGCATACAACTGCTTGTCTCTTAAAGTCTGCAAAACAATTCTCAGGTGTTCTGCTTGTTCATTCTCATACCGAGAATTAATCAATATGTCATCGTTAAAGAAAACTACAAACTTATCCAAATATGGTCGGAAGATACAGTTCATTAGATCCATAAAAATCTCAGGAGCATTCATTAAGCCAAATGGCATGACAAGAAACTCATAATGGCCATATCTCATCCGAAATGCAGTTTTCGACATATCTTGCTCCTTAACCCTCAACTGGTAGTAACTAGGCCTTAGGTCTATCTTAGAAAACACCGTAGCTCCCTTCAATTGGTCAAATAAATCATCTATCCTTGGCAAAGGATACTTATTCTTCATTGTCACTTTGTTGAGCTGTCTCTAGTCTATGCACAATCTCATCGACCCATCTTTCTTCTTCACAAAAAGTACTGGAGCACCTCACGGTGAATAACTCAGTGTTGCAAAACCCTTGTCCGTTAACTGTTGCAATTGAACCTTCAATTCTTTCAACTCTAATGGTGCCATCCGATACAGAGCAACCGAAATAGGTATCATTCCCGAAACTAACTCAATCCCAAACTCGACCTCTCTAACTGGAGGCAATCTGGGTAATTCTTCCAGGAACACATCTGGATACTTACATACCACTGGCACTGATTCAATCTTTACCTCTGGCTCTTGAGTATTCAGCACAAAGGCGAGATAGGACTCATATCCTTTTCTTAAGTACCTCTCGGCTACCATAGATGAAATTATCATAGGCATATTATCCGATCTACCTGATCCAACCCGAATGACATCTCCATTTACACATTTTAATTCAATAAACTTACTACCACAATTCACTAAAACATTATGAGCAGTCAACCAATCCATACCAATAATCAAGTCAAATTCGTCAAACGGCAAAAAATGAGTTTTGCCGGAAAACAATGACATCTAATGGTTAAGGGACAATTCCTACACACCTTGTCAACTAGCACATGTTTGCCTAATGGGTTGGACACTTTTATTACAAATTTTGTAGACTCTACAATCATACTCATGCTAGACACCAATTTCATAAAAATGTAAGAATGGGTAGACCCTGGATCAATCAAAGCAACAATAAAAATATCATGAAGAGAAAAGGTACCTATTATCACATCTGGAGATGATTCCTTTTTGCGAGCGCAAATGGCATAAGTCCTTGCAGGTGGTCGACCTTCCGACCACACAATAGAGTTTTTAGGTGCACCTCTACTACTAGTTCCACCTCTCGGGTTCTTTTGTGATCTACCCCTCGAAGATACATTGCTTAATCTCACTTATTGCTTTCCTTCCTTCTCGTCCTTCTCTGGACAATTTCAGATGAAATGGTCGAGTGAACCATACTTGTAACAATTATGGTTATCCCCCTAACACTCCCTAGTGTGTTGCCTACCATAATTTGGACACTCCGATTTATTAGACTTTGAATTGCCCACGCTTGCCATCGAGACAGCTTGAACTCTTGATCCCGAATATGTATTACCTTGATCTCGATGTGAGTATCCAACTGACGTAGTCGCCTGAGGGTTCATTTCCTTGGACTCTTTGATTGAGTTTGGTACAATTTACTCATTGGCCTTTTTCCTGCGTCTCGGGCCTCAATTATGGCTTTTCTCTTTTCCTTATTCAGCTCCTCAGCCTTACATGCCCTATCAACCAACACTACAAATTCTTTCAATTCCAAGATTCCAATAGAAGTCTGATATCCTCATTCAGTCCATCTTCAAACCTTTTGCACAAGATACCTTCTGTAGACACACACTCTTGTGCATACTTGCTGAGTCTAACAAACTCACGTTCATACTCAGCCACAGTCATTTTACTTTGCTTCAACTCAAGGAATTCTTTCCGTTTCTGGTTCACAAATCTCTGACTTATATACTTCTTTCGGAACTCTTCCAAAAAGAAGTCCCATGTTACTCTCTCCTTTTGAACCACTGATGTCAACAATTTCCACCAACGATATGTCGAGTCCTTCAGCAATGACACGGTGCATTTCAAGCTCTCCTCAGGTGTGCAGGAGAGTTCATCGAATACTCGCATTGAGTTCTCAAGCCAGAACTTCGCCCTCTCAGGGTCATCATCAATATTAGCTCTAAATTCCTCATTCCCTTACTTTTAAATCTTATCTACCGAGGGTTTGGTCACTCTAACCCAATCTATACCTTGAGGAGCCACAGGGATTGGCTGGGGTATAGGAGGGGGTGGAGGAGGTTGAGCATTAGGGTTCGCTTGTACATACTCCGTGTACCAATTACTCATCATTTGGAGAAAGGCTTCCCGAGCCTTTTCTCCTTGACTCATAGCCTCGGGTCTACTATCTACAGGCGGAACATTACTAGCAGCGTCATCAGCAACTGCTCGATTGGGATCCATTTACTATATAAAAACAAAGTTTAGAATTTTCAGAAGTCACCACACTATCATTATAGTTTATGGCATGTATAGCTAGACTTTTACACATGCTACGGTAGTTCAAGAACTGACTAAACCATAGCTCTGATACCACAAAGTATAATTCCCCTTACTCATATTCAACATCGAAACTGGGTACGAGGCATTGCCGGGCTTAATGCACTTTAACATACAACTTCGGGCTATCAATTTCATTTCCAATATAAAATCTTTCATTCACATTCCTAATGCTCTTATTATGGGCCTACGAGGCCTTACACATGTAAACGAAAGGCCTCATATTCAAACCGGGATCTTTTGTATGCTTAGAAAAAATTTGCCTTAACAGAACCACACGCCAGTGTGAAACAGGACACGTCTGTGTGGGTAGGCCGTGTGGTCATACACGCCCATGTCCCTAGTCCGTGTGGAATTTATTTTTCAATTCGAACCTACAGGGGTTTTCACACGGCTGGACATACGCCCGTGTCTATGGCTCGTGTCTTCCACACTGCCTAGACACGCCTGTGTCCATGGCCCTTGTCTTCCACACTGCCTAGACACGTCCGTGTCCTCACCCTTGTGTGAAAACCTGGGATTCTGTTTGTGACGTCAGTAACTAAATAAGGGGCACACATCCTAGGCACACGCCCGTGTGTCTAGCCTGTAGTCGACACTGACTTGCAACACTAACATGCAGGGGACACACGGCCTGGTCACACATCCATGGAATTGACCATGTGTCACACATGACCTAGACACATGCTCGTGTGCCTACCCATGTAGACAAGAACAAGGTTATTTTCCAAGATCTTTTTATCACCTTAACTCATACAACATCAATCACATTTAACCATTTACTAAGCAACTCAATCATGTATCATACACATCCATGAATAACCTCATCTTTTCATATATATTAATAACAATAAGCCATCAACTGTGGCTATTTACAAAGGTTCTTCTTTTAAGAAGAAGCCAACACACTTGGCAAAAATATCAAAACATATCACTAAGCCTAGCCCCTATACATGCCATACACAAAATGCTAAGTCTAAATATACCGAGATGAGCTGATAGTGTGGATGATCTTCAAATTATCTTTGTATCCTGAACTGACTCTTTGACACTATAAAATAAGGGAAAAAGAAAAGGAATAAGCTTAATAGGTTTACATGTAAACAATAATCATAATCACATATACTAATTAATCAATAACATCACATATTAGGCAAGAACCATTCACATTTCCATAATCATGCTTACTCATCTCATCTCTTACGACATTCCAATCACATAACAATTATATTGCTCACAATTACTTATACACATTCCCTGCACTCACCACCACAAAGCAACATGAAACATTTACTTATACCATTTCTCGATGAACCCCTCGAAATAATACTATGGACTTGGTGGTTTCGCACACAGCCCACCGTTAATCAATAATAGGGTAGTATCGCACATAGCCCACTAACAAGAGTAATTAAGGTGTTTCGTACATAGCCCACCAAATGGTAATATAAACGATGGTATCGCACATAGCCCATCGTAAATAAGTAATAAGGTGGTATCGCACACAGCCCACCAAAAAGGATGATTACGGTGGTATCACACATAGCCCACCAATTAATCATTACGGATATTTTTCCGCACTTACGTATCTATTCCGAGGTTCATACAAGAACTACTCACCATCTATCAATTTCAATCATAATTTGATCTCATTTATACGATACACCGATAAGTAACAACATATGTATTAAAGATGTATCATTTACACATAAACTTACCTCGGTGCAAAATGTGTTAATTGAGACTTAATCTGTAACCTTGCCTTTGCCCCGATCAAGATTGTTTCTACGCTCTTCTTGATCTATAATAATAAAATTTATAATTTAATCACTTTATAATTCATGATACATCAAAATTTCTACCTAGGCAAAAATGATCATTTTGCCCTTATACTTTGGCAAAAATACTATTTTGCCCCTAGGCTCGTAAATCGTTTTTCATCACATTTTCTCATTAACCAAGCCTAGCTGAACATTTATTTCTCTTACAACAACTCACAAAACCAATTATTTCATGCATTTATTACACAAGTTCAACCTTTACTAATATGTCCTATTTAGGTGTTTTCATGGTAACACCTTTCACAAAATTTGTTCCTTAGCATACTCACATTCATTTTCTTCCATAAAAACTCAGAAAAAAACACAAACACTCTCATGAAAGGTCCCTAAACTTTCAACCATTTTGCAAAATAGTCCCCTCATTAGCTAGCTTAAGCTTTGGAGGTTCCAAAAGTACAAAAATTATCAAGAAAGACCTCTAAAATCACTTACTTGTAAGAGAGAAGCTTGGCTAAAAGTTTAGACTCCAAAATCCTATGATTTCCTTCAATCTTAGGTGGAGAAGAAGCATGAATAGTGAAAAGATGATATCTCTTCTATTTAGCTTATTTCATTCATTTTTTTATCACCTAAATTCACCAAATTTTGACCAAAATTAATGCCCTTGTCTCCTTGTTTCCTATGGCCGACCACACCCTCTTAATGGCCTAATTGCACTTTAAGGACCTCCAATTTAATATTCTATGGCTATTAGACACGTTTACCTTGTACAATAGAACTTTCGCACTTCATGCGATTTAGTCATTTTCCACAATTAAGCATACAATTGCTAAAATTAAAGCACCAAACTTTTCATACATCCTTATAAACATGCTATAACACATAAAATAGTATCAAAATAATTTTCTTCAACCTCGGATTAGCAGTCCCGAAACCATTGTTCCGACTAGCCCCAAAATCGGGCTGTTATAACCAATGTTCCTGGATATTGTGATCTTTGACATTGACCTGATCTTCTTAGTCTTCAAAATGTAATCCAAAAAATGAACCAAATACAGGTAAGCTCGAATGAAGCTTAGTAAGTTAGTTTTATAATTCAATAAAACTTTCCGATCGAACATAGCATCAACCAATATTAACATAAAGATCCCCAATATACGCAACCTATAATAGTCATTACAACCAATTCAGTAGTTTAGTATGCTTAGTGGACTTTGTTTGGTTGAGCTTTATTTCAGTATATCTATAGATTTTACTCGTTTGAGCTCCATTCAGTATAACAATAGAACTTGCTCATTTGAGCTTTACATCAGTATAACATTAAAATTTGCTCGTTTGAGCTACTTTCAGTAGAATCATTAGGTATAGCTCAATAAAGCATACATTTAGTAGAATCAGTAGGTAAAGCTCGATAGCACATACATTTTAGTGGGATCGGTAGGTATGGCTTAGAAGCACATACGTTTCAGTAGATTCAGTAGGTATGACTCGAAAGCACATACGTTTCAGTAGATTCAATATATATCGCGCAAAAGTACATACGTTTAAGTAGATTCAGTAGGTATGGGTCGAAAGCACATACGTTTCAATAGATTCAATAGATATTGATCATCTGAGCACCAGTCAATATATTAGTGGATAACGCTCATTTGAGCTTCATTCAGTATGTCGGTGGATATCGCTCGCTGAACTTCATTCGGTATATAATATAATATTCAATAATAGTATATTAACCAAGAATTTAAGAATTATTAGAAGCATAAACAAATGCATGAACTTATAGGATTGATTTGCAGTAACGACTCATAATATCTCAATTAGTGATCAATGTCATTTCAATTCATTATTTCCATTTCCAATTAAACACATCAATAGAATCCAATATTATGCGACTAAGTTCATGTAATACATATGTAAATGTACTAAAATTAAACTGAACAAACTTACCTGACTAAATTGCAGCAATGATAAAGGTACAAGGATATTTTGTACTTTTCTCTTTTCCTCGATTTTCCACTTGTTCATGATCTAAAAATAATATTTTCATTCAACTAAATAATTCCAACAGTAAAATTAACTCATTTTATACAATTAAGTCATTTTTAGCATTTTTACAAAATTGCCCCCAATATCCCTCCCCTCAAAGTTGGTGTTTACAGTGATGAATTTTCCTTTGATTCTCACCATTATTCACATGTATATAATTTTTAAAAATATGTTTGCTAAAAGTAAAAAAAAAATTATGCATAAATGATTTTTATTGAATTATTTAAAACAACAATAGTTTATTAATGGACAAAAAATTATATTGTCTTAAAACTTTCAAACTTTTGGAATACATATTTTAATTTTGTTATCAAAATGTATCATTTTCTGTTATTATTGCTATCTATAATATATTTTTAAAAATATAAAAAAATTAGTTGTGACAAAGCCAATTGTCAACGTATCATAATGTTCTATTGATGCTAAGGCTAAAGCCTTTTCTGTGTTGATGGAGCTTGACCTTCCCCAACTGCAACAAGTATTTGTTATTTTCTTCTCTGAATTGTATGGTTCTATTCATTGAATGAATTAATGAATTTACCTTTAATAATATAAATAAATAAATATATATATATTCTCACATAACAAGTGTTTCTTCAAATCGGATGAAAATTATTAGGATCAACAATTAATTGTGGTTTTTTTATTGTGAAAAATAATAATTATCAAAATAAGCATACTACAATTTTATTTTATTTTTTACGAAAGTAGGCAAATTGAACAATGCACAATCAGTGCCGCCGACATGTCTGGCGGCACTTCCGAATTCCCCACCCCCCAATCAGTCAATCTTCATTACAAATTATATAAAAAATATTTTTTTTGTGCCGCCACTATGCTAGGGGACACCGGTATGTATTTTTTAAAAGTGCTTGTAAGAAATACGAGTATTTTAGGTTTTAAAAAATATTTTTTAATAGTGTCGTCGATGTGTCAGGTGGCACTAGAAGTGAATTTTTTTGTTCGTTTTTGTAAAAATATTTGAAAAGGAAAAAAAAAAAAGAAAAGGTAGAAAAAAATGAGTCTACTAAATATTTGCATGGTTTCGCCACTGACGACAATGGTGGATTTGTCAATAATTTTCAGTTCCAAAACCATGTTTTGGATTATTTGGGTGGCAGGGGTGGGGCATACAACGATTGAATTTTGTATTATTGGAGTTTCTTGGTTCCCAAACTGTGTTTTACCAATGAAGATGAGAATGAAAGATTTTTTGGGGGGCTTTATTTTTTTTTTGTTTAAAGAAGGGAGAGTAATAGTAGTACATGAAGTATAATTTTCATTTGAAAAATAGTGATACGAAAAGAAAGCTTTAAAAAGCTATAATAACAATGTCAAGCTTTATGTGAAAGTAAATTAATTGCAATAGTGTTTTTTAAAGAGCTCAAGAAAAAAGAAAGAATTAACTGTCACAATTATAGTGGTGCAGCCAAAAAAAAAAAAAAAAAAAAGAGGAAAGAAAGAAAAAGAAAATGTGACATGCAATTATCATTATAGCATTTTATAGCTTTCTTTCTATATCACTATTTTTCAAATAAAAAAAAATATATTTCTTGTACCACTATCAGCCTCCCTACTTTAAGCAAAAAAATTAAACCCCCAAAAAAAAGAAAGAAAACTTTCATTCTCATATTTATCGGTAAAACATAATCTAATCAAGAAACATCGACGATGAAAGTCGAATTAGTATATCCCCCACCACTGTTGGCCAAATAATCCAAAACATAGTCTTGAAAATGAAAATCATCAACAAATCCACCATTGTGATCGACGACGACATTATGCAAAGATTTAGTAGACCTTTTTGTTTTTTTTTCTTTTTAGATAGTTTTTACAAAAACCAACAAAAATATTTCACGTCTGGTGCCGCTTGGCACGTCGGCGGCACCATTAAAAGAAATATTTTTTAAAACTCGTAATACTCATATTTCTTGTAGGTATTTTTAAAAAATACATACCAGTGTCGTCTGACACAATGACGGCACCAAAAAAATTGTTTTTTTATATAACTTGTAATGATGGCTGAATGATTGGAGGAAAATTTGGGGATGTTGCCTGACATGTCGACGGCATCGGTTGTGCACTAATTATTTTACCTATTTTCATAAATAATTTGTAGTGTGCCTATTTTGATAATTAATTTTTTTCGGAGTAAAAAATCCATTAATTATTAATAAAATAAATATAAATAAATTTACTAAGAAATGTTTCACCTATTAGCCCGTTTTTGGCTGAGTTCAAAGCAACAATCAGTATGTATAGGGACAAGTAAGGGTGAGTATTTAATCGAGTCGAGTTAACGAATCCTATTATTTATATTAATCGTTGCGTTTACATCTACGGATTATTTAACTAGTAGACAAAATTATTTTGCCGATACAGTCTTCCTTTGTTCTATAGAAATTTATTTTACCTTGGCTAGCGGGTTTTATTCACGGTCTTAGTCGCCCTATAGATGCTCATCGTATCAGCTCTTCTAAACCGCCCGTCAAGCTTATTTCGCATTTTAATAAGCATGGAGATTATACATAACTCCGGCTATAAACCAGCGAAAGATAATTTTTCCATATTGCTCTTATTAGAGATTATGTGATCCAAATTATGTAACTTGTTTAAGAAATAAATACAGTGAGTGAGGGTAAGAGAATCGCACAATTTGAGTCCATATAGAACTATATTTATATTATTTGACTTTGATTAGAACAAGATTTTTTATGTAGTCGAAACTCCTCTTGTATTATTTGTTTTCAAATAAAATCTGTGTATTCTTATTTTCTTTTGTTATTGCTTTGATCGTACTACTGTTACTATCGACGTTTATTATAACAGCTTCATTATTGGTCGAGGGGTGTTCGCAACAACTATGGAATGGCTAGCTTCCACCCAAAACTTTTGTTGGTGTTGCCTGCGAAATTTTATTCCTTGCAACGTTAATCTGGTAGAGAGGGATTGCGATTGATGTGGGTTGTCACTGTTGTAGCTTGCCCAAATCTTTGAACCACTGCTTGCTTTATTGTCGAAAGGCTAAGGAAGTTTGGGATCCGTTGCATGTTGATGTTAGTCATACTACTGTTGATCAATTTACTAAGAACTGTCTCGATGGAAGCTTTGGTACTGCTAATCTTTACATTATTTGCCTTTGGTCTATTTCTATAGGCGTAATGTGTTTGTATGGTAGCTGAGAGATTTTTGCCACTTACTTGATTATTTTGTCATTAATTTTTTTCAATGCTGGAAGGTTTCTATTGCTTTCTCTCCTAAGTTGCCGCTTTTTTGCCGGATTGGGCTCAGGCTAACAGCTGGAAAGAAAGCAGACTAGGATGGCTCAAATGCAACGCCCATTCTCCGTTTTTTGAGGTTGAGAACAAGACCGATTTTGTTATCGTCATCTGGGATGCAGTTGGTGCTGTTGTTTTAGCATATTCGGATTATTACCCAGGTGTTGTGGCTTCCCACATTGCGAAATCAATTTCGGTCAAAGAGGCATTGTCTAGGATCAAGGATTCAAATATGAACAGGGTCATTGAAATTGACAACTTAATGCTCTGACCAGACAACAATCCGCGATTTCTAAATTTGGTTTTATTTTAAACGATTGTGTTTTTCTTTGAAGGAGCAATTGCATCATGAGTTCTTCCAATGGACTCCTCGTACTAATACAACTGCTCATTCCTCAACTAGGATGGCTTTATTTTATGCAAATAGCACCATTTGGAATTTTTTTCTCTGTCTTTTATTTTATTAGACGACTGATTTAAAAATGATATTGATACTAGAATGGACAATAAAGCTGAGTGAATGAGCTAAGTTTATTAGCTTATATTAATATGTACTTGTTGGTTTTGCCATGCCTTTTTAAAAATATTTTTGTTTTAATTTCTTTTTTTAAGTTTGAGCAGTAAAAACATAAATCATTCCGTAATTGACAAAAAAAAAATAAAAAAAATAAAGTGAACTTTCACTTCTATTTTTGTTATAAACCTTTTAGACTCTTTTAGAAAATACAATTTTATATTTTTTTTATTAAAATTATTTAAATTAAAAGTTTTAAATCCATGGCGAAGCAGGGGAAACATTCTAGTGTTTAATAAAAATGCATCCCATAAAACCAAAAAAAGGAAGAGTCAAATTCTAATAAGTATGTGTGACACTTTTAAAATTGTTATACCATAAAATTAGTATAAATTCTAATAAGTATGTATGACTGATTTCTCAATAAAATGAAATAAGGAAAATAAAAGTGATAAAAGAGGAGGTTGAGTGATGTCAAAGAAAGTTGAATTGAGAAGTATGTTGTGGCATACTAAATTAAAGCAAGGACTAAATCATAAAAATGTAAAAAGTTTTGAGGTTCAAGTACAATTATTCAAAATTTGAAGAGTTGAAGCATAAATATGATAAAACTAAATGACCAAAAGTGAAAATAATCTAATTTCTTGTGACATGGGATTGGTGTGTAGGGATCAAATTGAATAAGTTGAAAAATATGAGGGACTAAATTGTAATTTTACTAAAAGTGAGAAGCCTAAAATGGTCATTACTTAAAATAGATAATTATATGGTGTAACAGTTAAAGAAAAAAGTGTTGAAATATGATTGATTGAATATTTTATTATTATTGTTTTATTATAAGATATTTTAATATTTTAATTAATTAATAGAGATATTTGTATGAAAAGTATGAAAAATTTCCATAGAATCCCACTAATTAAAGAGATATTTCTTTATACTTTCCATGCACCAACGTGACCACCATTATAAAAGGGGAGAAGTTCTTCTTTTCTTACAATTCATTTACCATAAAATTCCACTAATACTCTCAAATTCCATAAAAATTTCCATAGTCACCCAAAAAGAGAAGTGAAGTAGAGATACGGGAGAGTTAGAATACTAAATTAGAAGCAATAAATTGGTAGATGAAAGTAAAGAAAAGAGAAGGACAGTGATGAAGTTAAGAAAGAAATAGAACAGAAGCAAAAGAGGTAACAACCATGAAATATTGATATATTATTAATGTAAAATACAGTAGAATACAATATAAATAATTTTTTCATTTCTTCGTAGATTGTACACAAATAAGTATATATTATTATATCAAATACATTATGGATGAAAAAAAAATTAATACAATACAAATTAAAAGTTAACAAAGTAAATGTGATTTACATGACAAAAAAAAAAAAAAAAAAAAATCATCGGTGTCATCGAGCTGAATGTGTGCCACAACCAAGTGGGTGTCGAATGCGAGTAGGATTTATGCGTAGTTGGGGTTTTAGCACCTCAACTTCTTCATTTTCATTTTCACCTCGAGCTCCATCTTCATCTTCATCTCGTTCCTCCATGGTTCAGTGTGGTGTCGTCCTAGGTTGCCATCATATATCGTCCGTTCTAGTAACAGGTCGTTGCGAAGATGAGTCACCTCGATAAAACAATGATGTCGGGGGTGTTTGTGACATTATCAATGGATAAGTGTATGGTGTCACATGACCCGGTTGTAGATAAAATGTTTGAATTTTTGGAGATGACAGATACGTCAGTGTTGTTGTCGGTATTGGCGCTCCATATGATGTTGGAGATAGAGCTGGTGCAAAAAATACACCTGCAAAAGGTGTTGATACATGGTGCAGTGGTGCATAATGTGGTGCTTATGTATAAAAACAGGGTTAGTGAAAGTGTAATAGCCCGTTTTCCAGTGGTGTCAAAAAATAGTGGTTTCGGGACCACAATTTCGACGTGTGAGTCTGTAAATATTATTTATTTAATATTTACAAGGTCATTATAGTGTCGTATTAAATTTTGATCTAGTAATTTCAACGGTTAGATAGTTAATTAAGTAAAATGGACTAAATAGTAAAAGCTGCAAAAGTCAATCATTATTAGGCTAATTGTATTAAATGGCTAAGAAATTATGATTTAATGGATTAAAATAGTAAATATACCATATTAGTTTATAATGGAATGTTGTGGCATTGTTTTTAATGAAATTTTACGTAAATAATAATAGGTAAACTCGTAATTCAATAATTTAATTAAAACTTAAAACTTAAAACAAAAGATGAACAAAGCCATTTCTTCATCTTTTTGCTTGAAAAACTGAAACCCCATGGAAGCTTAAACCAAGCTTTCGGCCAAGATTCATTTAACTTGTACGGTATGTATTTTTCACTCATTTTATGTTTTTAAGATCGTTTTAGCTTAATCTAACAAATTCGAGGGTTAATTTGTAAACCTGTTAAATTTTTTGAAAGATACCATTGGCGAGTTTGATATGTTTTTGAAGTTTAATGGTAGATTATTAACCTTAGTTGTTAAATAGGATTATTTTGTAAAGTAATTTTGTATAATTTTTAAGTTTAGGGATTTCATTGAAAATAATGAAAATTACATGCTTTTCTCATGAAATTTCAACATGTGAGAAATGATTTGGAGTAGTTATAAATTTGGTTTAATGGGTATAAAGTTTAATTATAAAAAATAATTTTTGTTTTGGTCATAAGGACCAAATTGATTAAGATGTAAAAGTTTAAGGTAATTGTGAAAAAATGTAAATAGGAAGACATAGGTATTAAATTGATTATTACATGAATTTGAGGCTAATGAATTGAAATAAACTACTTTATAGATCAAGAACAAGCTGACAATCGAGGAAATAGAAAGTTGCTAATTAGCCCCTGAATTTTTATTAGCTCTACAGTTTAGCCCTGGAAAATTTGTACGGTTTAGTTTAGTATAAATTGAAATCTTATATTGATTGTGAATTGTGGTTGTTGAATATTTTAGGTATAATTTAATTGTTATAAACTGTTGTGAGTTGAGAAAGTAATTGACTTGAACATTGTTAACACGATTATATGTTTTGAGCCCGGATATATGTAGGATAGGGTATAATTGGCATGCCAATAGGTTATATTGCGTGCTGTATGAGATTGACTTGCGATGGGATGATGATTACTAACTTGTTATTATTCACTATAAATACTGGAGTTTAGCATTTGTTGCGGGCTATCGTATTATATTTACAGTGATTCTGGCGTGTTACCGGAGGCGGGTGTAAAGCCTTTGGGCTTGGCACTTGGTGCATAGGTGTGTTTCAAGAGGAATGTTAGCCTACGGGCCAGGCACTTGGTGCCAAGGCGTGTTCTCGGTTGGTTCAGCTCGTTTGAGCTTTTTAGCGTGTTTCGGGTGGATAATCACGTATCTGTATCTATCGTATCGTTTATTAGGAAAATTTCTAATGTAGATGACTTGTTATTGAATTATATAAATGTTTGCATGATTTTTTGATATTATCGTGACTTGATATCGAATGATTTCTTGTGATTGAATAGATTATGCAACTTGTATATGTATATACATAAACTCACATGTTGAATGATTGTGGTTGACATGATTATTGTTTATTAATCTTGTTAATGTTTTTTATGGTAAGTTTTATTTTTTAAACCACTGAACTTACTAAGCTCTATTGAAGCTTACTCATGTCATTTTCCCGTTTCTTTGTAGATAAAGTTTTGTGGAATCGAGCAATTGGATCAACATGAAGATCACACTATCTACATAGCTTTTAGTAGATTTTGACATGATTACTTTTGAATTATATGGCATGTAATAGGTTTGTCTTGTAAATGTTTTGGATACATATTACTTGTGATACATCTTATACATGATGTTGTCTAAACTTGATTTTTGGCTCACTTGTATATATATGTCTTTGGCTTTTGGCTTGTAAAGGTCCATAAGAATATGTTTTGGTCATTTTGTTTATGTTACTTGTGAATGAATAGGTTAAGGTAGAATTAGATATGAATGGAATGGATGAATTGTAAGTTTGGTATGTGTATAAAGTAAGTACTTGTGAACTTTGAATGTGAATTAGTTGGTGTATAAAATGTGGTGCCATTGAGGGCATATTAGTTAGACACTTAGGTTGTATGATTTGGTATGTTTTAAGCTTGTTTAAATGTGTTTTAGTGGTATATGAATGCTTGTTTTTTGTTTGGCTTGGCACCTAAGCATTTGGTTTAGTTTTGCCTTGTTTTGAAAGCTATTTTAGGTGTACACAGCTTGGGTCAAGGGCTGTCACGCGACCGTGTGCCACACAAGATCACACCACATGGCCATGTGGACTATTTATTTTAGTATAGGTTAATTACACACTATCACATGTTGTTACACGGTCTGAAGATATGATCGTATGACCATATTTTGAATTGCACATGATATGCAACACAGCTGTGTGACCCTACTTTGATTTGCACATGGGCGGGCACACGGTCTGCAACATGGCAGTGTCACCCAAATTTTGAATTGTACTAGGTTTGGCCACATGGCCATGTTCTTGGGCCACATGACCTGGTCTCTATCACACGGCCGTGTGACCCATGTTTCCAAAATTTTCAAAATTTTTCATGTTTTTTTGTTTTGTTTCAAATTAGTCCCTAATTGTTTCTAAACTATTTTTTAAGGTCCTGTAAGCTCAATTTAAGGCCTAAAAGTGCTTATATGTTATGCTTAATGTCTAGGTTGAATATTGATTTTTAAATTAATATTTGAATGGTTTTGATATGTCATTTGATTGAATGTGTGCCATAATACTCTGTAACCTTAATCCAGTAACGGAGATGGGTTAGTGGTGCTACATTTAATGGTATCAAAGCTACGGTTTAGTCAATTCTCAGACTGAACATAGCGTGTTAAAGTCTAGAAATTACATGTCATATAAACCTGTGATAGTGTGATTGTAACACCCCATACCCTAGACCGAAGCTGGGACTGGATATGGGGACATTGCTATACTTGAAGCATGCTTAAACGAGTACTTACGGGTAATAAAATTTTGTTTTGATTTAAAAATTTTCTTAGTCATAACGTGCATTTCATGGGCCTACGAGGCCTTAAACTCATATCTGAAAACTTTTACGAACTTAAAAAAACTTTTCACCAAAGCAAGGGTCACACGCCCATGTGAAAGGGGACACGCCCGTGGGGTCAGGTCGTGTGGTCGCACACGCCCATGTCCCTACCCCTTGTACAATAACTTAGATATTCTGTTTGTGTCACACGGCTTAGGAACACGCCCGTGTTCCCTACCCGTGGTGAACACTGATTCTTTCGCACGGCCTAGGCACGCTCGTGTGGTTAGCTCGTGGTCTAATCTGACTTAAAACACTATCATGCAAGGGACACATAGCCTATTAACACATCCATGTGGGTTGACCATATGTCACACACGCCCGTGTGTTTACCCATGTGGACACTTAAAGGCTATTTTCCAAGCCAATTGCCATCCTGAAATCAAAATCAATCATATATATACTCAATTCAACAGCTCAAATACTTCATCAAAACATGAATAATAATGCATAACTCAACAACCTTGATATAAATATAAACTTAGTAAATATTGACCAATCTCTTTAACCATATACAAAAGAATAATGAACTTAATATCTAACGCTTTGGCTCCTCTAAAGACATCACTCCAAATGAGACGTTTCCTATACATGCCATACTTAATAAAAACAACTTGGCTGTACCAAAATAGTGATTGATAGTGTGTTCCGAGCTTCGACGTCAATGGTTCACAAATTAGCTTGGCGAGACTACAAGGAAAGAAGGAAATAAAGAGGTAAGCATTTAGCTTAGTAAGTTTGCATGCAATGCATATAGCAATATGAATACTTAACATAACACATCCATCATAAGACAATAGCATCGAAATTCTCAAGTGATAGAGCTTACTTACTCTTACTTGTTCATACTCATTTCATATTACTTATTCATCTCAAGCTTGTAATGTAAACAAGATACTTGTATCACTTAATCATATAGATTAGTATACATCGCTAATGTAAGCATAAACTTAAACTTCATCTTTCTTAACTTGAAGGATACTCTTATTCAACTTTGACTTGATAATAGCTTTACAAGCTTAACCTTCTTGTTATCTCATTCATTCTTTACTCTTTTGCCCGATGAATTTATCAGATTAGCGGAGGATATTGAATCTATCATACATGTGTCTTGATGCCAATGCCATATCCTAGATATGGTCTTACAAGGGATCTCTTAACTTGGTATCGATGCCATGTCTTGACATGGGCTTATACGAAGTCTTCCTTGGGTGTTTCCTTGGAAATTTACCACTGCCATGTCTTGACATGGTTTTACTTGGTATCTTTACTTAGTGAAACTTGTCAATGCCATGCCTTGGCTTGGACTTACATGAAATCTTCCTTGGTACTCACCAATTCCATGCCTTGGCTTGGATGTACATGGGATTGTTATCTCATGATAACTTTTCAATGCCAAGACTTGTCTTGGACTTACATGATATCTTTGCTTGGAGACTCACCAATGCCATGCCTTGGCTTGGACTTATATGGGTCTTTATCTCATAGTAACTCTTAAATGCCAAGACTTGTCTTGGACTTACATGATATATTTGCTTGATTACTGATGCCATGTCTTGACATGGTCTTATACGGGTTTTCATGTCTCATGTTGTAGATTAAGCATCCTCGATAATCCACTTCAATCGGGACTTTCATGTACTTAATTTCATTAATTTCCTTGTTTAAACATATTTAAACAACTTCATGGAATTAAAGTGCAATAACTATATAATAAGCAATTCAATGAAAATACTCATGAAGCTTAAAAATCATACAAACTTCCCTCGATATACAAAATGTATGAAGATAGTCAACTTAGTCTACAACTTTGTTCTTGCCTCGGTTACGATCCGAGCTTCATTTTTCTTGATCTATAATAATAATTTAACTCATTTAATACTCACATTGACTAAATTGACTCATACTCATACTTTGGCAAAATTACTATTTTGCCCTTAAACTTTATCATATTTACACTTTTGCCCCGAGGCTTGTAAAGTGATTTTCATTAAGCTTTCTTGTATTTCATGCTTAGCTGATTCATTTTCTCAAATTTAGCAATATTCAATTCTCACTATTTCTCTCATGTAGGACCAATTTCATAACTTTCACAAATTAGTTCTTACAAGCTATTTTCATGAAACTCACTTAGAAAAAGATGTTTATTGTACATCAAACTCTCATAATCTTCCATAAGACATCAAAATACATGCATGTCATACATGTGTATATTTTTTAACATGAATCCTAGCTTAACTTATAGCTAAAAATAGCTAATTCAAGTTACGATGACTTCAAAAATACGAAAAATATTAAAAACAGGGCTAATATGCACTTACTATTAGCTTGAAAAATTAAAGAACCCTAGCTATGGCTTCCTTGAAATTTTCGGCACTAAGGGGAAGAAGATGAACATAAATTTTGTCTTCTTTTCCCTTTTTAATCATTTACTTGACAAATGACTACAATGCCCTTTTATGCTAAACTTTCAAAAATTTACTAACTCATGTCTGTTTTTGTCTAAAAATTATAAATTGGGAAAATTGCTATTTAAGGACCTCTAATTAATAATCCAAAGCTATTTCATACTAAAAGCTTCTAGAATCTCATATTTTGCAACTTTTTCAATTTAGTCGTAAAGGACAATTCAATCATAATTTGGTAAAATTACTACATGAAACTTTCATATTATCAAGCAACCATCTCATAAACCTTAAAAATTTATCTTTCTACTTCGAATTTGTGGTCTAAATCGGGCTGTTACAATTCTCCCCCTTAGGGATTTTCGTCCTCGAAAATCTTACCAGCAAAAAGGTTTGGGTACTAGTTTCTCATGGTCTCTTCTGCTTCCCATGTAGCTTCTTCTACTCCATGCCTTTGCCACAATACTTTAACAAGGGCGATACTCTTATTTCTAAGTTGTTTGAATTCCCGAGCTAAAATCTTAATCAGTTCTTCACTATAAGTCAAGTCGGGTTGAATTTCCACTTCTGTCGGAGTAATTACATGCGAAGGGCCTGATCGGTAGCGTCGTAACATAGTGTTGTTTGCCCGTGTCATAGGCCGCGTGGACATTCAAAATGGAAGCACGTAGCCGTGTCCCAACTCGTGTCTGACCTTTTGTAACTCTCTGACTTGGGTCACACGGCCAACACACATGCCCGTATGCCCTAAAAATGGCCATACACGCCCGTGTACCAATCCGTATGTTAGGTCGTGCCAAACCTGTAGGGTATACTAATTTATGCCACACGGCCAAGTCACACACCTATGTGTGAGGCCGTGTGGAGCATACTGACTTGGTTTCTAATTCAACACTAGGGGACACATGATTGTGTACATGACCGTGTATCACACATGGCTGAGACATGCGCTTGTGTCTTTGCTTGTGTGGACAAAAATAGGCTATTTACCAAGCCAATTTGCCTCCCAAATTTTCATGTACCTACACCACACCAATTTGCACCAACACATAGCATATATAGGCATTTAAACCAGCCAATTCAAACATAATTTATGCATATTCTATGCCACATTTCTCAATACACACAAGTTGCAAAATGGACCAATCTATTTACACCAAAATTTCATATACAATTCAACTAATTATACACTTTCAAATATGCATCAATATGCTCAATTTTACAAACATACTAATTTATATATCATCACCCATTTGACATTCAAATTACCTATTATCAACAAGCATCATGAATCCAACCTTAATCACAAAACATAAACCATATGCACACATATATATAAATACATAACCACATCAACCAAAATAAGCCAACTCTCATGGCTATATACAATACCAAACTTAAACATTTACAAGCCAATCCAAATGGCTAAAAACATAACAAAACATGTAGGCTATCATTAGTCAAATTGACCTTTACATCCATTATAACCAAAAATTTATAAAACCATAATACCAAAATAGCCGATAGATAGTGTGATGAAGTCTCCATCGTCTTCCAATCCAAATGAGCTTCCGATATCTAAGCACACAAAGAAATTAACACAAAGTAAGCATGAAATGCCTAGTAAGTTCGTAATTCAAAAATAAAGCTTACTACTTCAATTTATAAGCATAATCCATTGGCCTTGGTCTAAACAACATTAACCTCTCAATTTTAATTATCACATAAATTAGCAACCCGTCTTAAAACATCATAGCGTAAGTGCACACTACTTAGTGCATTCACATTTTCAAGCATGTGTATAAGCATATTTTTACCATCTAATAACTCATACTCTTTTTCATGCTTTCATAGCAATTCTAATTGAGACATTTTCTGATCTTTCCTTCTATTTATACCAATTTAACCACAACGGAGTTCATCATGTATTACTATTTCATAAATATATATACCATTCAAATAATATGAATATGATATTCACCATCACATTAATCACAAGGTTAACATAAATTCAATCACATAATTACTCATAATGTTCACAACTTTCTTAGTTTTAAATGCTCGTATAACCTTCCATACATACTTGTATCGATACACATCTATTTCTCACCATTTCACATCTTCAATTTACCCATTGAACCATTTGGAATAGAAATCGGATATTCGGGAGTCTCGCACCCTAAGTGCCCATATCATGGCCCAAAGCCAACTCAATGCATCTCGCACTCGAAGTGCTAATATCATGGCCCGAAGCCAAATCAATATAACTCACACCTGAAGTGCTAATATCATGGCCCGAAGCCAAATCAATATAACTCACACACGAAGTGCCAATATCAAAGCCGAAGCTATCTCGATCTCGCGCACTAAGTGCCATAGTCGAATTTTCATCAAATATTTTTGTACAATTATATTCATCAAAATTTCAAATATAAAGCATTAAATCTCAATTATAATAATGCTTATTAACATATGAACTTACCTCGAACTCGTACGACGGAAAACAATCGTTTAATCGATAACTTTGTCTTTTCCTCAATCTAATTTCGGACCTCATTTTTCTTGATCTATATAATCAAATTTAACTCATTTAATCATTATTCTGCTCAATTCAGTCAAACTTCATGTCATGAAAAAATTACTATTTTGCCCCTTGTAGGAACCCAATTTTGACCGGGCCCATGTGGCCCATGTAATAAACCAAAACAAATAAATAATAAATAATAAATGTCCAAATTTGTTATTACAATCCATTTACAATAAATGGGATTAAAGCCCAAACCTAAATACCAGCAGCCTGCTTACACCCTCAATACCAAATACCCCAAATTACAGATCCTAAATGGACTACCCAGCCAGGACCCAAGCTCGCACGGTCCAAAAGGGCCCAAAAACTAAACAAGTTTCAGTAGCCTAGGGTTTCTGAAACCCTAGGCGCCGCAAGCGCCCCAGCAAGCAGCCCTTCCTCGCGCCCACGCCAGCTTTCGGTCGCGCCTCAATCAGCGCGCGAATCCCGCACCATCGCCTCGCTCCTCGTCACTGATCTGAAAACAAGGAAAGAACACCAGCAAAAGGAAAAAAGGAAATGGCAGAAATAGAAAGAAAAATATTTGTATTAATTTCCAGTTTATTTTCAGGGTTATAAATAACCCTAATGAACCTATAACACGAGGACATACACAGAGAGAATACGAAAATATTCACAAAATATAGAAAAATAAAATATAGAAACTTGGTTGCAGAGGTGATTTTCTAAATATTTCATTTTGTTTTTATTTTTTATTTTCTATACATTTTTATATAAATATTGTTTTAAAAAATAAAAGGGGTGCGAGTTTACCTTTCGATGGCGAGGTTTTAACCTCCGGCCATCATCCGCAGTGGCGCGTGGCCCAGGAGCCCGATGACCGAACTCCGGACAAAGGAGAGGAGGATTTGAGAGCATTTTCTAAATTTTTTTTAAAACGGTGTGTAAATGTTTTTTTTGGCCGAATTTTAACCTATATAGACAAGAAGAAACAGTGCCGTTTCTGCTTAATCTAATAAGTATAAAACGACATCGTTTCAAGAGGGGATCCACGCGTTGACCCGAAAACTCGGGGAGGATCCACGCATTTTTTATAAAAGGGCAATTTGTCATTTTAGCCCTTCCGCAATTTTATCATTTTTAATTTAGTCTAAGTTAAATTTTTATATCTTATTAAATTAGCCCTAAAATTTATACTTTGCTTCAATTTGATCCTCGGGCTACTTAAGGGCTAATATCAAAACGACGTCATTTTGAAAATTTTGGCAAAATTGCCATAGTAACCCCTACAGTGTGACGCGTATTTTAATTTAATCTTTTTATATTTATATTTATTTGCTATTTAATCATCCTTTCTTTCTTTATTTTTTATTTTATTTTATTTTATAATTATTCTAATATTATATTAAATTATTTTATCATATTAAAAGGTTATATTATTTTTATTATTTTATTAATTTTGTTAATATTATAAAATTCATATATATTTTTATATGTATTATCCTTATATATATATATTAAATTATTATTTATTATTTTCTTTGGTTTAATATTATTTTTATTAAGTATTATGATTTGTATATTAGTTATTATATTATACATTTTTAATTTGTATATTATATAGTATTATATTATATCATATATTATTTTTAAAATTTTATTTTGCATAAAATCTATTTATATTATATAACATATTTTATTTATATTGTTTATTACATATGTAATTTTTTTTATTAGTGTATTATACATATGTTTTTATTTAAATTTATTATATACTATTTACTAATTATTTTTATTATATATAATCATTATATATGTATTAAATTATTAAATTATGTATTTGTTATAAGTACTCTTATTTTTTTTACTTTAATTTTTTTATATTGTTTATATATATATTAAATCATTTTAAAAATCGTCATATTCTTTTATTTTTTATTCAATGTTTAAATATATCATTCCCTTTTCATTTGATTTTGTTATTTCGTGAAAATCTTAATTATCGCTACTTATTTTATATCACATGTTTATTTATTTATGTTTTTTAATCATTTATTATTGCTTAACATAATTCTTTATTTATTTATTCATGTTATATTATTCTTTAATTATTTATTGTTAACATTAATTATGTATGTTATAATATCTTACTCAAATCATTGTTTTATAAAAACATTTTTTGAATTGACGCATTTTATTCAAATATTAAAACAACGATATATAATATTTGGGGACTTCGAGAGAAATTATACCCTAACTTACTGGGTTTTAATTTTTCTCGTGGAACTTAAAGTATCAAGTATCCCTTTTTTAACTTATAAACTTCAAATCAAAACTTATTCATGGGAATTCAAAAAACATTGTATCCTAACTTACTGAATATGATGTTTTGTGTCTCGAGATAAGAATTTTCTAAATGAAGGTGAGCCTAGTTTCGAAGCTATGAGAGGTTATATCCTAACTTACTGGGTATAACATTTCATTTCTTTGAGATAGATAAGTCTTGGTTTTCTTTCTAATAAAAGGATCATATTTTAAAATTTTTCAAATTTTCAAAATTAGGACATGATTTTATCAGTTAGGTACCAATTTTTGGGCGTTATGAGGGTGTTAATCCTTTCTCATGCGTAACCGACTCTCGAACCCGTTTTCTCGAATTTTGTAGACCAAAATCATTGTTTTAATAAATCAAAATGTTTTTATTAAAATGATCAATTTCAAGGTGACCCGATCACACCTCGAAAAAAGATTGGTGGCGACTCCATTTTCGTTTTTAAAGTCGGTCCTCATTTTTAACCAACTTTCAAAAATGGTTTCGATAGCTTGACGACTCTGCTGGGGACCAATAAGAGAGTCAAGCCATAAAATTGATAATTTCATATCCTTCTGTCCGAATTTAAAATTCTGATTTTAAAAACTATGATCCTTTTATTGCATATGGTTCTAATTTTTAATATATATCTCTGCATTGCACTACATGACCGTTGTGGTCGCACCTTTAAATGGGAGCGAGAAGCTATACCTTCGTGGGGTTTTCACCTCTGCATGGGCTAGCGGATTACTTTCGGGATACATCTGTACCTATGTCTTCGTAAAGTTTTCACTTCCGCATGGCCATAGGGAAATGTATTCCCCTGAACCGAACTCGGTCCGTATGAGCCTTTAATAGGTGAGGATTGAGGAATCTGCTGGTTCAGGTGCCTCAACTTTAGAACTAAACCGCATATAGTAAACCCTAAAATCCCACCTTAGGTAGAACTGTGCCAAACCTTAGTAGTTATGTAACGACCAGAATTTGGGCCTAGTAGAATTGGGCCTATTGGGCCTTAGCCATGGGAGCGTTTAAAATTTTTGAGAACGAGAGGACGGCACTAATGCAAGTTGGACCTATTAAGTGAGTGATTTTGGAAGGTTAGGGGGCTTCCATGAAGTCCCAGGATCAAATCTGGGCTTAGGAAAAATTTTAGTTTTAGGTGAATAAAACCCTAGGAGTTAGTAGGTAGGCTTTAAGAATCAAATGTGGAGAAAAATGACACAAAAGGAGTTGTGGTCTAGTGACAAATGACACCACATAGGAGCCAAGGGAATGACGCCACACAAGGAAGCAAGGGGTCCAAGGTTCAAGTCTTGGCGCTTGCATTTCATTTTGATTTCTTTTTTTTTTTTAAAAGGAACTAGACTTTGGCCATACACTTATATTTAGTTGCGCATGTTTTAAGACAACAAGGAGCTAGTTGGTAAAGCGGCTAGCAGCGTGGATTAGGTTACAAGGGAGCCTGAGTTCGAATCCCATTGTAAGCAAAAAGAGGGTATTTATTTTGCTAAGTTGGGCCGGCAGGTGTTTGAGATAGAATTAAACTCTGCTAAAGGTAGGATCCCACATCGGAAAGCTAGCACAATGGAAGGTGAGAAGCTGGATTTAAATAGAGCAATCTGTGAGGAGAGTAAGGATACCTGGGTTGGCGTTTGGGCATAGGGTGTTCGGAGCGAGGAGCAACTCCAGATTCCTATCAAGTGTGTATTTCGCACTACTCTAGCTGTAGAGCGGCAAATGTCAAAATGCCGATCACATGACGATGGTAGCCACACGAGCGTGCGAGCACACGTGTGGGAGCTTCGACGCGATAGTTGAGGCCATAATGGGTGTTCTTGTGGGTTTAGGCTGTTTGGGCCCAATGGGCCCGTAGGCCTATATTAATAAATTGTATGATTGTGTAGTAGATAGTGAACTGGTCTATGTGAATCTCATATCTGTGGCTAGATTTGGGCTAAATGGGCAACACGAGCGTGTGGGCCCATTTAGGCCGAGAATGGGCCATAGGCCCATTCGTATCGTTATCTCTGCTTAGAATACCTCGGTTTACAAAATTACTGGAATACCCTTGGTTTACAAAATTACTGAAAAACCCTCAGTTTGCGAAATTAACAAAGTACCCCCAGTTTGTAAAATTACCGAAATACCCCTAATTTGTGAAATTATAGAAATACCCTCAGACTGCAAAATTACCGAAATACCCTCGATGGGTAAAATTATCAAGATGCCCTTATAAGGCGAAATGACCATTTTACCTCTAACTGATTAAATGATCATTGTACCCTCGGGGTAGTACTAGTGTTGTATGTGTTAATTGTATGATTGATTATGATTGAGATGCATTGCATACATGGAGTAGTTATGAGTAGAATTACTGAAATACCCCTGTATGGTAGGATTACCAAAATACCCTTATAGGGTAAAACGACTATTTTGCCCCTAAAGGTAAAAGACTGATTTTGGTGCCATGATTTTGCTGTGATTGTATGACTGTGTTTTAACCGACTTGACTGTAGGCAACTGTAACATCCTGGAAAGGGCCTATGCATTTCTGGTTTAAATTGTATGAATGACAAGTCTTCAGTCTTATGAATAAATTATTGATATTTTTGGAAACTCGGAAATGTATGAAAATGATTGGAAATGAATATTTTGGAAACCTGGAAATGCATTAGGACATGAACATTTTAGGAAACCGAGAAATGTAAAGAAATGGTTCAAAAATGGAAAGTGCACATTTTTGGAAACCTGAACATTTTGGAAACTTGAACATTTCTGGAAATGATTCAGAAATGGAAATGAACATTTTTGGAAACTTGGAAATGTAAGAAAATGGCAAGTAAACAGAGCCGATCGAAAATTTTAGGAAACTTAGAAATGATGCAGAAATGTCAAATTTTAAGGTTCAAAATAGGAAATAAAGGCAAGAGGGCCTTAAAAGAAAAAGTTGCAGAAATTTGGCACACAAACAGGCTTGGAAATGTGGCCTGAAGATGCCACTTAGGACCTATGGTAATGGCACCATGTGCAGGAGGCATGGGCCTGGGTTCGAGCCACAAGGGAAGCAAATAAATGAAGTTTTAATTTTGCTCCCCAGGCTATGAGGTGGACGGCACATGAGTTGGAAAAAGGGGGTGTTTTAATTCCATAAATACATGATTAAAAATGATAAATAAGGGATTTTTAATTTGGATTATTTGGAAGAGATAATAAGGATTTTTCTCTAGTTTATTTTAAATAAAATAGATGATGAAAGAGGAGTGGTGGCCAAGTAAGGGACTCTCCTAGGCTGATATTTTCGGCTATAAAAGGAGGACAGGAGGGCTACTCATCAATTTTTGCTTCCTCCCCATCTCTGCCGAAATTTTTAGGGCTCTTTTCTCTTTTCTTTTGTCTAGCCGAATTCTCTAGCCTCATCTTTCTTTTTCTTTTCTTCTTCTTCTTCCTTTTCAAAACCAAATCCAACCTAGTGAAATTCACAAAGCCGAATCTCTCAAGTGGTGTCGGGGATAGATCTGTCGAATTCAACACTTAAGGTAAGAATCTTGTGGTTATTGATTTATTCTCTTCTTTAAGCCGAAAAATAGGGATTAATGTTATTATTATTGTGGCGAAACTATAAGGAGTATTTCAGATTTCTAGTGCTATCGACTACAAGGGAGAGATCATCCGGGGTTCAAGAATCTAAGGTAAGATATACACATATTTGGTCAAAAGTTATGGAATACATGTGAGATTAAAATTAACATATAATTATAGGGATTTAAACAGACATACAAGGCAAGGAATCCTTTTTCAGATTTGGAAATTTTAAGGTAAGTAATACAAATCCTAGTTGTATTTGGAAAAGTGGCCGAATGGTCTTTTAAAGTGATTAACTTATGTAGGATTTGAGATCTAAATCTGTAGATGGTTCTTCGGGATTTCAAGGAACCTATTAAGCAAATCAGTGTGTACTCACACTAACTTTCAATATATATTATGGCAATAATCTGTTTTAATATATGAATGTGTATAAGAATGAGAATGTGGCTAAGTACCACGATGTGGCAAAAATAACCAGTGCACGTATTCCTACTCTTGGTAGGATTATGAATGTGTTATATTCTAAAAAGTGACATGAATGTGAATTTAAGTATGATATGAATGATATGTAATAATTGGGGCATTTGGGATATATGTGAAGGGAGAAAGTGAAGGTGATGACTACGGTCTCACCAACGAAGGTGCTGACTTCGGTCTCACCAACGAAATATGGTGGCTACGGTCCCATTAATTGAATATGGTAACTTCGGTTACATTATCTGAATATAGTGTCTAAAGACACAACGTAAGTGGGCGATGAGCACGTCGACTGCAGCGACTGCCTTCGATGGTGTGTAGCGGATGGAGGGTCGACTTAGTAGTCCCCACGGTGTACAGGTTGGTACGGGTGGTGTGTAGCGGATGGACAAATAGGCTTGGGTTTGGGTTGAATCATCCTTTATTTTGTATGAACATGAAATTGATATGACTTGTATGCTCGATTTGTTGAAAATTAGTACTCAGTACACATTGAGTCAATGGACTCACCCAGTTGGGGAATTATTTTTCGGTGATGAGCGGAATGGACCTGGTCAGCGAGGAGCTAAAGGTGGCGATGCATCACTTGAAGAATTTATTTAGAAATTTGGACTTTATATAATTTTAGTACTTTAAATTTTATTTTGGGTTTGAATGATGTAATAAGGCCATAAGGCCCAGTTGGATTTTCTTTATTTCTGTTTATTTTTATTTGATTATGATACAATTTATTTTTGATTAAAGTTAAGTAAATTTATTTCTTTTAAAATAATAAACCCTAAAATTATTTTGTCACCTTATTTAAGTTGGATTTTTAAAATTTATTAAATGGGTTCCAATTTAAGCCCAACCCAAAATGAATTGTTCTTAATTACACAAATTTTCTCTAAGTTAATCAGGACATTGAAAACCGGTTTATTTAAGGAACATACCAGATCCGGTTCAGGCTCGTGGGCCGGGTGTGGGGTGTTTCAATTGGTATCAGAGCCCAGTTTTAAACTCTCGGCCTGTGGGTTCAGGCCCAAACGTTTTCAAATCGAGCCAAATGAATTTTATGAAGTATTTCGAAAATAAGCGTTTTACGGCATGGCACCTCGCCTCTCGACCCATGATCCACCGGTAAGTACCCTAACTTTATGAGTGATTCTGTGATTTATGAACTGTATAAGGGTAGAAAAGGCATGGAACGTAGAATAGAATGATAGGAATTTGAACCCTAGGGCTAGATTACTCAAACACATAACCCATAAGACTTAATGAACTTAACAAACCTATGGCTAAGTCACTGAGATAGGGTGTGGTAACCCCTGTACGCATGTCTAGGATTGGATCTGGAAGAGCCTGGTATTTAAGCAGTGACTCACCTCCTCTTCGCAGGAATCCTACACCGTGCGTAGCTTCCTGTTCACCCTAACTCGCAGGGGCTCAGTGGTGTGGCAACCTCTGTTCGCATGTCTAGGAATGGTTTCGATAGGAGCTTGGTATTTAATCAGTCCGTGTGACTCACCTCCTCTCCACTCGAATCCTGCCTGGTGCGTAGTTTTGGTTCACCCTGACCAAAAGGGGCTCGGTCATAGGCTAAACATAATGACTAAAACCCGAAAGGGAACTAGCCAAGTTTTTTTTTTTTTAAAAAGAACAAAACAACAAACCCTAGATTTCAAAACTCTTTACTAAATTTTCGAAAACCATCTTTACAATTTTTCTGAAAAATTTCTAATTTGTGAAAATTACAAAAATGCCCTTGGTGGCAAAATTACCAAAATGCCCTAGATCCACAAAATGTCAAACTTTTCAATGGTTTTGTCAAAACTCCATTATTTTATAATGTTCATAAACCCTAATGTGCAAACCATCAAAAATACCCTGATTTTGGAAAATTACAAAATTGCCCCTAACTTGCAAAATTACCAAAATGACCCTGATTTACAAATTTTTGCAACATCACCATTTGAAAGGTTAAACTCTCAAAAAGAACCCACAAAATTTTACAACTTTTGAAATATCCCTAATTTTTAGTTTTTCCAAATATACCCTGTTTTGTGAAAAATTACCAAAATACCCTCGAGGTCGAAAATTACCGAATACCCTGGATTTCAAAATTTTTCCAAATTACCCCAAAACTTTGAAGTTTTCAAAATGCTTTTGACAAAAGCACCAAGGAACGTTTTCCACTGGAAAAATTACGAAAATACCCCTATAGGACAAAATTACTTAAAATACCCTGGTAGTGAAAAACAACAATAATGAAAATTACAACGTTTCTCTGAATGAATGAAAGTTCATACTTGTTTGATGGATGAATGAATGAATGGAAAAGACTGTGTGTTTGTATGAATACGAAAGAACCACTCTTAAATCCCTTTTCATAAAATTTCTCATGAGTAAACAAGTGAAACCAAAATACTAATACATAAAACTTTCAAATCGGATCTCGGCGCTAGAAATGAGCTCCGAGGGCGTGGTCGACGTGGAAGAGGTAGAGGAAGAATGACTAGGTCGAACCCGTTAGATCGGGTCGGGGTTACGACAATGAGATACCACCGCCACCACCACCCCCACCGTTAATGTTGAGCGCAGCAGGCTCGCATGGGAAGATCTTTGTGTCGCAGTCGTCTTTGCGAGTTTTGGAATTGGTGGCTGGTGCGGAGGAAATTCAGAACCCGTAAGTTCGTGCTCGAACGGCTCGAGAAGCTAATGAAGCCGAGATGTTTCGTGAAGTGTTCGGAGTAGCACCCAAGATACCGTGAGCATCGGTTGGAAGCAACGGAGCGCATCATGGATGAGCTCGACTTGACCCCGAGGAGAAGTTGAAAGGGATGGTGGCACCGCATACGCGATGAAGCGTGATCGGTGGTGGTTAATCTGTTAGGGATGGTGCTACGGCCGCAGATTTGACACAGGAATATGTTAAAGAAGCATTTCAGAAAAAGTATGTGGGAACCAGGTATACGGATGAACAAAGAAAGGCTTTTCTGGGATTGGTACAAGGAAGTAAGTCCGTCACGAATATGAGGCGAAATTTCGAGGTTGAGCCGCTATGCTCGAGGGTTGTGGCAACCGAGCATGAACGCTGTGGTCCGCTTTGAGGACGGGTTAAGGGATGATCTAAGATTGTTGATAGCACCGCATCAGGAGCGGGAATTTTCTGCGTTAGTGGAAAAGGCTAAAGTGGTTGAAGGAATTAAGAATTCTGTAAGGCAGAACACTGATCGGATTAGGCCAGAAAGAGGTTTTGGATCGTCTGGATCGTCTGGGAATAAGAGGCCTAGAGTTGACGGGCCACAAAATCAACAAGCTGGTACGGGCTGGCAGTATCGCCCTTGTGAGCATTGTGGAAAGAAGCACTTGGGAGAGTGTTGGAAAAAGACGGGACGATGTCTCAAGTGTGGGTCCAAGAACCATATGCTTAAGGATTGCCCCAAGCTACTAGATGAGAGCCGACCGGCAGCTCAGAATGCTAGTCAGGTTGGTAGAGGCGGACAGCAGCCTCAGCAAGGTCATGGACCAAACCATGGAGGAAATGGTTCGGACCGTGGACGTGAAGCACCAAGGAGAGGTGCTGAAGGGGCAGACGCGAGGCAACCAAGGTTGGTTTATACAGTTGGCGGTCGCAAGGAGGAAGATGTGCGGATGTGACCACGCACGCGTTCTTTATTTCTCGAATACCCTTTAATTGCTTTGCTTGTTATAGGGTTAGCTTATTCTTGTATTGCTAGTGAGGTGACTGAAACCTTGGAAGTGAACTTAGAGAATGTGCCTAGAAAGTATGATAGTTCTTTAAGATCAGAGTGCGCAGCAGTAGCATAGTGGGGTGAGTTAGGCCGTACGATTATTCGTTAGGAAATTTCGAGGACGAAATTTTGTTTAGGGGGGTAGAACTGTAACATCCTGGAAAGGGCCTATGCATTTCTGGTTTAAATTGTATGAATGACAAGTCTTCAGTCTTATGAATAAATTATTGATATTTTTGGAAACTCAGAAATGTATGAAAATGATTGGAAATGAATATTTTTGAAACCTGGAAATACATTAGGACATGAACATTTTAGGAAACCGAGAAATGTAAAGAAATGGTTCAAAAATGGAAAGTGCACATTTTTGGAAACCTCAACATTTTGGAAACTTGAACATTTACGAAACTCAACATTTTGGAAACTTAGACATTTTTGGAAACTCAACATTTTGGAAACTTGAACATTTTTGGAAATGATTCAGAAATGGAAATGAACATTTCTGGAAACTTGGAAATGTAAGAAAATGGCAAATAAACAGAGCCGATCGAAAATTTTAGGAAACTTAGAAATGATGCAGAAATGTCAAATTTTAAGGTTCAAAATAGGAAATAAAGGCAAGAGGGCCTTAAAAGAAAAAGTTGCGTAAATTTGGCACACAAACAGCTTGGAAATGTGGCTCAAGATGCCACTTAGGACCTATGGTAATGGCACCATGTGTAGGAGGCATGGGCACAGGTTCGAGTCATAAGGGAAGCAAATAAATGAAGTTTTAATTTTGCTCCCAGTGCTATGAGGTGGACGGCACATGAGTTGGAAAAAGGGGGTGTTTTAATTCCATAAATACATGATTAAAAAGTGATAAATAAGGGATTTTTAATTTGGATTATTTGGAAGAGATAATAAGGATTTTTCTCTAGTTTATTTTAAATAAAATAGATGATGAAAGAGGAGTGGTGGCCAAGTAAGGGACTCTCCTAGGCTGATATTTTCGGCTATAAAAGGAGGACAGGAGGGCTACTCATCAATTTTTGCTTCCTCCTCATCTCTACCAAAATTTTTAGGGCTCTTTTCTCTTTTCTTTGTCTAGCCGAATTCTCTAGCCTCATCTTTCTTTTTCTTTTCTTCTTCTTCTTCCTTTTCAAAACCAAATCCAACCTAGCTGAAATTCTGCCAAAGCCGAATCTCTGAAGTGGTGTCAGGATAGATCTGTCGAATTCAACACTTAAGGTAAGAATCTTGTGGTTATTGATTTATTCTCTTCTTTAAGCCGAAAAATAGGGATTAATGTTATTATTATTGTGGCCGAAACTATAAGGAGTATTTCGGGATTTCTAGTGCTATCGAATACAAGGGAGAGATCATCCGGGATTCAAGAATCTAAGGTAAGATATACACATATTTGGTCAAAAGTTATGGAATACATGTGAGATTAAAATTAACATATAATTATAGGGATTTAAACAGGACATACAAGGCAAGGAATCCTTTTGATTTGGAAATTTTAAGGTAAGTAATACAAATCCTAGTTGTATTTGGAAAAGTGGCCGAATGGTCTTTTAAAGTGATTAACTTATGTAGGATTTGAGATCTAAATCGGTAGATCGTTCTTCGGATTTCAAGGAACCTATTAAGCAAATCGTGTGTACTCACACTAACTTTCAATATATATATTATGGCAATAACTGTTTTAATATATGAATGTGTATAAGAATGAGAATGTGGCTAAGTACCACGATGTGGCAAAAAGTACTCAGTACGTATTCCTACTCTTGGTAGGATTATGAATGTGTTATATTCTCGAAAGTGACATGAATGTGAATTTAAGTATGATATGAATGATATGTAATAATTGGGGCATTTGGGATATATGTGAAGGGAAAAGTGAAGGTGATGACTACGGTCTCACCAACGAAGGTGTTGACTTCGGTCTCACCAAAGAAATATGGTGGCTACGGTCCCATTAATTGAATATGGTAACTTCGGTTAGATTATCTCGAATATAGTGTCGAAAGACACAACGTAAGTGGGCGATGAGCACGCCGATCGCAGCGATCGCCTTCGATGGTGTGTAGCGGATGGAGGGTCGACTTAGTAGTCCCCACGGTGTACAAAGTTGGTACGGGTGGTGTGTAGCGGATGGACAAATAGGCTTGGGTTTGGGTTGCATCATCCTTTATTTTGTATGAACATGAAATTGATATGACTTGTATGCCCGATTTGTTGAAAATTAGTATCAGTACACATTGAGGCTCAGGACTCACCCTCGTTGGGGAATTATTTTTCGTGTGATGAGCAGAATGGACCTGGGTCATGCGGGAGCTAAAGGTGGCGATGCATCACTTGAAGAATTTATTTAGAAATTTGGACTTTATATAATTTTAGTACTTTAAATTTTATTTTGGGTTTGAATGATGTAATAAGGCCATAAGGCCCAGTTGGATTTTCTTTATTTCTGTTTATTTTTATTTGATTATGATACAATTTATTTTTGATTAAAGTTAAGTAAATTTTTTTCTTTTAAAATAATAAACCCTAAAATTATTTTGTCACCTTATTTAAGTTGGATTTTTAAAATTTATTAAATGGGTTCCAATTTAAGCCCAACCCAAAACGAATTTTTCTTAATTACACAAATTTTCTCTAAGTTAATCAGGACATTGAAAACCGGTTTACTTAAGGAACATACCAGATCCGGTTCAGGCTCGTGGGCCGGGTGTGGGGTGTTTCAGCGTGTGTCTGATTTGCTGTTAATATGTGTTGAAATGAATGTTACTAAGCATGGTCATTTTGCATACATGTGTAATGATTGAGCATGACATACACGACATACTGCATTGGGTTGGGTTATGCTTATGGAGGAAGTATTGTACTGGTGGCTATGCCACGTTATACTGATTCAGTGGCTCTGCCATGATATACTAATTTTAGTGGCTCAGCCACGATATCAATCTTGGCGCCTTTCTTTGTGTTGATATTAGCGACTCTTGCGCATTCTTGGTGTGTAGGGCTGGGTGGGTTGACTTGGTCCCCACATGGAGTGTAGGGTTGGTACGGGTGGTGTGTTGGTTGGACTGGGTTAGGATGCATCCTCATACCGCTCCATATCTGTTTATGAGATCTGTCACTGTATTGGGCTTAGGCCACTTTTTCTGTTATTGATTTGGGCTAGGCCCAATTGATACTGTTATGGGCTGTGACCCAAATGATTTCGTAGTGGGTTTGACCCATGTATGCTCTGATCTGTACTGTACTGTTACTGTTGATAGGGCTTCGGCCCAGACTGTTTAGGTTTCTGCTTCTATATACTGACTGTTACTTTGGCAAGGGGATTACACACTGAGTTTTTATAACTCAACCCGTTTTTAACTGTGCAGGTAATCCTCAGCCTTAGACATATCGGAGCTGCGAGGGACTCGGAGGTGACCACATGTTCGATTGGCTTTAAAGTTAAACTTAGCGACTTTATTTTATTTTAGTTTAATTTTTTGGGTTATAATTTTTATAAGGCCTTAAGATTTCTAAACTTTAAGTTTTGGGATTTTATTGACTGTTTTATAAATGGTAGAAGTAGAACACGATTTTTCAGAAATAACTACTGTTTTTCAAAATATCACGTTCCGTGACTGTTTTAAATTAAGCTTCCGCAACAAACAAGGTTTTAAAGATATTAATGTTTTTCCAAGAATGATTTCTAATAAACCACGTTTCGAATATAAATAAACGAAATCTGAGGTTTTGAATAGCAGAAAGTTTTAAGTTGTATGAAGGGTTTCTAATGAAAGCATGGTTTTCGAAAAACTCTTCAATGTGACATGCCAGATTTGGGCCTAACTTCTAGGCCGGGTTTGGGGTGTTACATTTAATGGTATCAGAGCCCGGCTGCAAAACTCGGCTATCGATTGGGTTTTCAAAATTGAATTTCTGAAAGTGTTGTTTCAAAAGGCCTTGAAAAGATTTGAAGATTTGAAATGTTGTGTTGACCATTTTTTCTGTAAGTGTGGTACACCGAGTCTCCTACGCTGAATCCGTAAGTTTTTCTGAATACTTTTGTCTGTTTAGAAATTTAAACACGGTGAGTTAGAAATACGGTGGTTTCTTTAGATATTGACTATATTTTTTGTATTTATTTGTGTGTGTTTTGTTTGGATGTGATGTTTGAATATAGAAATTGTATGTATGTGTGGTAAATATCCATTTGCTTCTGTGGTTAGATGTTTGGTTGTGTGTAAGAGGTTTCAAGTTTAAGTTAAAAGTGTATTAGTTTTACTAATATCAGAGTACGCAGCGAAAGCGTAGTGTGCTAGGTTAGAATGTGCGACTGTTAGATAGTTGGAAATTTCGAGGATGAAATTTCTTTAAGGGAGGTAGACTTGTGACGACCCGAATTTGGGCCTAGTAGAATTGGGCCTTGGCCATGGGAGTGTTTAAAATTTTTAAGAACGAGAGAACGACACTAATGCAAGTTGGACCTATTAGGTGAGTGATTTTGGAAGGTTAGGGGGCTTCCATGAAGTCCCGAGAACAAATCTGGGCTTAGGAAAAATTTTAGTTTTAGGTGAATAAAACCCTAGGAGTTAGTAGGTAGGCTTTAAGAATAAAATGTGGAGAAAAATGACACAAAAGAAGTTGTGGTCTAGTGGCAAATGATGCCACATAGGAGACAAGGGAATGACGCCACACAAGGAAGCAAAGGGTCCAAGGTTCAAGTCTTGGCGCTTGCATTTCATTTTGATTTCTTTTTTTAAAAGGAACTTAGACTTTGGCCATACACTTAATTTAGTTGCGCATGTTTTAAGACAACAAGGAGCTAGTTGGTAAAGTGGCTAGTAGTGTGGATTATGTTACAAGGGAGCCTGAGTTCGAATCCCATTGTAAGCAAAAAGGGGATAATTTTGCTAAGTTGGGGCGGCAAGTGTTTGAGATGGAATTAAACTTTGCTGAAGGTAGGATCCCACATCAGAAAGCTAGCATGAGGGAAGGTGAGAAGCTGGCTTTAAATAGAGCAATCTATGAGGAGAGTAAAGATACCTGGGTTGGCGTTTGGGCATAGGAGTGTTCGGAGCGAGGAGCAACTCTAGATTCCTATCAGGTGTGTATTTCGCACTACTCTAGCTGTAGAGTGGCAAATGCTGAAATACCGGTCACACGAAGATGGTAGCCACACGAGCATGTAAGCGCACGTGTGGGAGCTTCGACGCGATAGTTGATGCAATCATGGGTGTTCTTGTTGGTTTAGGCTATTTGGGCCCAATGGGCCCGTGGGCCCATATGAATAAATTGTATGATTGTGTAGTAGATAGTGAACTGGTCTATGTGAATCTCATATCTGTGGCTAGTTTTGGGCTAAATGGGCCACACGGGCGTGTGGGCCCATTCGGGCTGAGAATGGGCCATAGGCCCATTCGCATCGTTATCTCTGCTTAGAATACCTCAGTTTACAAAATTACTGGAATACCCTTGGTTTACAAAATTACTGAAAAACCCTCAGTTTGCGAAATTACCGAAGTACCCCCAGTTTATAAAATTACCGAAATACCCCTAATTTGTGAAATTATCGAAATACCCTCGGACTGTAAAATTACTGAAATACCCTCGACGGGTAAAATTATCAAAATGCCCTTACAAGGCAAAATGACCGTTTTACCCCTAACTAATTAAATGATCGTTGTACCCTCGGGGTAGTACTAGTGTTGTATGTGTTAATTGTATGATTGATTATGTTTGAGATGCATTGCATACATGGATTAGTTATGAGTAGAATTACTGAAATACCCCTGTATGGTAGGATTACCGAAATACCCCTATAGGGCGAAATGACTAATTTGCCCCTAAAGGTAAAAGACTGGTTTTGGTGCCATGATTTGGCTGTGATTGTATGACTGTGTTTTAATCGGCTTGACTGTAGGCATGTGTCTGATTTGCTGTTAATATGTGTTGAAATGAATGTTACTAAGCATGGTCATTTTGCATACATGTGTAATGATTGAGCATGACATACACGACATACTGCATTGGGTTGGGTTAAGCTTATGAAGGAAGTATTGTACTAGTGGCTATGCCACGTTATTCTAATTTAGTGGCTCTACCATGATATACTGATTTTAGTAGCTCAGCCACGTATACTGTTACTGCCAGCTTTGTTACGTTGATATTGGCAGCTCTGCTGCGTTCTTGGTGTGTAGGGCTGGGTGGGTTGACTTGGTCCCCACATGGAGTGTAGGGTTGGTACGGGTGGTGTGTTGGTTGGACTGGGTTAGGATGCATCCTTATACTGTTGCATATCTGTTTATGAGATCTGTCACTGTACTGGGCTTAGGCCACTTGTTCTGTTATTGGTTTGGGCTAGGCCCAATTGATACTGTTATGGGCTGTGACCCAAATGATTTCATAGTACGCTTTGACCCACGTATGCTCCGATCACCTTTCTGCATCAAGCATCGTTGAAAGGGCTTCACCCGCATCGCTTAGGTTCCTACTTCATATAATCGATTACTACTCGTAAGGGGATTACGCACTGAGTTTTCATAAACTCACCCCGCTTTTAACTGTGCAGGTAATCCTCAGCCTTAGACATATCGGAGCTGCGAGGGACTCGGAGGTGACCACACGTTCGATTGGCTTTAAAGTTAAACTTGGCGACTTTATTCTATTTTAGTTTAATTTTTGGGTTATAAATTTTGTAAGGCCTTAAGATTTCTGAACTTTAAGTTTTTGGATTTTATTGACTGTTTTATAAATGCTAAAAGTAGAACACGATTTTTCAGAAATAACTACTGTTTTTTAAAATATCACGTTCCGTGACTATTTTAAATTAAGCTTCCGCAACAAACAAGGTTTCTAATAAACCACGTTTTGAAAATAAGTAAACGAAATCTAAGGTTTTGAATAGCAGAAAGTTTTAAGTTGTATGAAGGGTTTCTAATGAAAGCATGGTTTTTGAAAAACTCTTCAATGTGACACGCCAGATTTGGGCCTAACTTCTAGGCTGGGTTTGGGGTGTTACAAGTTACCCAGATAGGTGTTCGTTTATTTTACTTGCTTTGTATTTTATTCTGCGGTACTAACTTGTTGTGTTTTATTTTTTATGCATGTCATTTCATATTTTAAGAGGTATCGATTCATGGTCAGTTTCTAAGTTAGAAAGCTGGTTATGGAGAAACAATTCCTTGATAAGGTGGAAGACAATGTAGTCGTCCGCATATGGTCAGAGCAAAGGCAATCAGAGAAAGGGGCTAGAATAGCTGAGGGGTATGTGTCAAAACTATGGGATTTCGCTAGTATCAGCGTCACGCAAAATGAGCTCCTAGAGTTGAAAGGAATATGGACCCAGTGGGATGATGAGGTACAACAACAGGTGAGGCCAGGTTCATTGGATGCTCGTAGTTGTTGTTGTCTTGGTTCCACAGTCATTTCTGGAAGGTGGAGAAAGTTTCTTATCGGGTTTTCTCTGAGAATTATTCTCCGTTGAAAGAGATAGTAGCTACACCAAGGAGAGAAGACGTGTCTTAGGAAAGCTGGATGGCGTTCCTTCTAAATCTTCAAGAAGAAGACATCGAGTGGAGGGCTCCTTGAATGATTCCCGACGAGATCCTTTATCGGTGTGGGAATTTGGACTGGGTTTCTTTTCTTGGAATATGGGGAGCCGTTGGGTATGCCCCTTTGCTCGTATTGAGGCAATATGGGTCAAGACAGTTCGTGCCAACAACATATGGTTTAGCTCAATGTGAGTTCTCATACAAAAGGGAAAATTATAAGAAGAGGGTTGAGGAGATTTCTGGTGCTTGGAATCAGATTCATAGAATGAAGAGATTATCTACAGGCCCAATGATGACTTCAGAATACAGTGGATGGAGGATTAGAAGGATTAATGATAACATCCTCGAGCTAAATCCAGAAGGCGCCCGAACAAGAGAAGAATGCTTGCAAGTGGTCCCATCAGAGTTAGAGATTGTGAAACAAGACTTTGAGAAGATGAGTTCAGAGCTTGGAAAGAGGATAGAGAAGTTGGAAGAAGAGAAGATGTACCTGAGATTAGATGTGGATGTTCAAAAATCAGAGGTTGAAAAATTAAGAACAGGGAAGAAAAGGGTCGAGGAAGATCTAAATGACATAAAGACAGAGTATAAGAAGCTGCATCTATTGATGAAGAATGCCGAATTGGGAAAGACTAAGGAACAGTGGCAATAGGAGATCTGAGAGGAAAATACCAAAGCTGATCATTGGATGAGGAAGTTCCTAGAGATGCAGACGCAAAATGAGGCCCTAGAATAGAGGTTAGCAGAAAACCAAAAAGAAAAAAAGTGGATTAAAAGCTAGAATGGCTGAATTGGGACGGTCTCTTCACCACTATCGAAGCCATAATTCTGCAAATGAACTGATTAAGATTGAGGAAATGAAGGGCAAGATTGAAAGATTAGAATTGGTGTTGCAGAATTGTGAACTCCGGATCGAGCAGCTTGAAGCAAGAGAAGGGCATTAGAAGGAAAAGCTCCACCATTCCCAAGACCAAGTTAGAAATCAGGATTATCTTATGGGTGAAGTAATAGTTCAGATTCGAGAGGTAGCTGATTATCTACAGACTTTGGCAGTACCGGCTGATACATTGAGCACGAAGTATGAGCTATAGTCAAATTGTGGTCAAGAGTTAGCCTTGTTGTTTAGGAAAATCAAAACTTTGGGCCTTAGGGCGAAAGCATATTTGTAGTCCGTTTTATGTAAAGGATTTTGTTTTCTAATAAAGTTTTATAAATTGAAGTTGAATTTGAATCGATGCCTCCTTGCATTCATGCATTTGCATTACATCATATCATATGCATTTAAGTCCATAGAGAGAGCCTAATTAGTTAAAATTATCGTAAAGAGAGAGAGAGAGAGAAAGAGAGAGAGATAGAGAGAGAGAGAAGGAAAATCTGGAAACTAAACACCAGTATGGTACACGCGCTAGGACAAAAGATATGGATCAGAGACTCGAACAATTCCAGAGAGACATGCAGGATCAGATGCAAGAGCAATTGGCAAAGCTCTAACAAGAAATGAGAGAACTAATGTTGGAAGCTCAAAGGAACATGATGGCTCAAATGACCCAGATGCTGAACGAGGCGATGAGCAAAGGAAAAGGTCCCATGGCTATTACTGGAGAAGATAACGAAGGTATTCCCCCAGGTTTTACCCCACCACATGCACAAGCACAACCTGAAGAGTATCCCCAAAGGCCATCTGTCACGATTAGGCCTCAACAGGGGAAAGCTGATACTAGACTGACCATGAACTTCCAGGTTGGCTTAGGGTCTAAGCCAGGATATAACCCCGCTAATCCTGTTATCCCTAATTTGGATATAGTAGAGAGGGAAGGGATAAGAACTGAATCCTTGAGGCAGTTAGAGGATCACTGTAGATGGTTGGAAGAAAAGTTCAAAGCTTTGGAAAATGCCGATCATCATCATGGTATTGACGTTAAAGACTTGAGTTTGGTTCTAGATTTGGTACTTCCTCATAAATTCAAGATGCCAGAATTTGAGAAGTACAATGGGACTAGTTGCCCTGAGGCCCACATCACTATGTTCTGTAAACGGATGACTGGCTACGTGAACAATGATCAAATTTTGATTCATTGTTGCCAAGACAGTTTAGTGGGGGCAGCATCTAGGTGGTGCAATCAACTCAGCCGTGCTAAGATTAGCTCTTGGAGAGACTAAGCCCAAGCCTTCAAGAAGCAACACAATCATGTCATGAACATGACGCCTAACAGAATCACCTTACAAAACATGGAAAAGAAATCAAATGAAAGTTTCAGGCAATATGCGCAAAGATGGAGGGAGGTTGCCATGCAAGTCCAACCACCTCTCTTAGAAAAGGAAACCACAATACTCTTTATCAATACCTTGAAGGCTCCATTCATCACTCTTATGATAGGAAGCACCACCAAGAGCTTTGTGGATATAGTGATGGCAGGAGAGATGATTGAAAATGCCATAATGGGTGGCAAGATTGAAGCGGAGGAAACCACTAAAAGGTCTGCTCCTAGGAAAAAAAAATGAGGTGAACAATACGAGTACATATAACAAAGGGTACTCAAAGGCAACCACTGTTAGCCAACAGAAAGTAGTTACTGCCGGGCAATAGGGGTCAGTGAGACAGGAATCGAGCACTAGACAAAATCCTGAAAAGCTCCAATTCCCGCCAATTCCAATGACTTATAAGGAGCTATATCAAAGTTTATTCGACGCACACGTAGTGTCCCCATTTTATCTACATCCGTTACAACCCCCATATCCTAAATGGTATGACTCAAACGCTCAATGTGATTACCATGCGGGAATATCGGGGCATTCAATAGAAAATTGCACTGCCTTCAAAAAGTTAGTCGAGAGATTCATCAAGATGGGGATTGTGAAGTTTGATGATACGCCTAGTGCGGAGAACCCATTACCCAACCACAGGGATAAGGGGATAAATGTGATCGGTGAAAAGGTCGTGAGAAAGATCAATAGGGATATCTCTAAGGTGAAAGCCCCGTTGAGAATGGTGTGGGGAGAAATGATAAGAAGAGGACTAATATTATCCAATTCTGAGAAAGAATGTGAAGAAATAAGGGGCTACTGTGAGTTTCACAAAGCAGAAGGACATGAGATCCAGGAATGCGTTGAGTTCAGGGTTTTGGTGCAAAGCCTTATGGATAATAAGGAATTAGAGTTTTATGAAGAAGGCTTAGAGGGAGGAAACATACATGCAATCGAAGGAGAATTGACGAAGCAAAAAGTCAATTATCCGAGGATCATTATCTCCCGACCAATAAATATAGAAGGCGGGACACAAGTGGCGCCAAAAGTTGTAATCCAAAGGGCTGTTTCCTTTCCTTACAAGGATAACAAAATGGTACCTTGGAATTACGACTGTAACATAACAATACCAGGATTGGAAAGCTCAGTCGGCACTTCCGAGGAAGTCCAAAATGAAGGGTCCTACACACGTAGTGGAAGGCGTTACGATTCAGGAAACGTCAGAACAGAACCAGCAAGGTCAAAAACTGTGGTAGTTGAACGAGAGAAAGGACCTGAGGCCCTTATCAACGAGCCCGTAAAGGAGGAAGAGGCTAAAGAATTTCTAAAATTCTTGAAGCACAGTGAATACAGCGTGGTACAGCAGTTACGCAAACAACTGGCTCGTATATCGGTGCTAGCCTTACTTTTAAGTTCAGAAGTACATCGTGAGGCATTGATGAAAGTGCTAAATGAGACTTACGTTACTAAAGATATATCTGTCAATAAAATTGACCGATTGGTTAGTAATATAAGTGCCGATAATTTTATCTACTCCAGTGATGGTGAAATTCCACCCGGGGGTATGGGATCAACCAAGGCCCTACATATTACTACTCATTGCAAGGGATGCACTTTGCCAAGTGTGTTAATAGATAATGGATCGACTTTGAATGTCTTACCATTGTCTACACTGAAGAGGTTGCCTATAGATAGTTCTTACATGAAGACATGCCAGAACATAGTGAGAGCATTTGATGGCACTGAAAGAAGGGTGATGGGAAGAATTGACATACCATTATTTATTGGGCCTAATACATATGAGGTAGACTTTCTGGTGATGGTTATTGAGCCCTCTTACAATTGCTTGTTGGGAAGGCCCTGGATTCATTCGGCAGGGCAGTGCCCTCATCACTGCACCAAAAGTTGAAACTGGTGACAGAGGGTCGGTTGGTTACTATAAACGCGGGGAAGACATCATAACGACTGTTACCAATGACGCACCATATGTAGAGACAAATAACGAGGCCACTAATTGTTCTTTTTGATCTTTAGAGTTCATCAACACAATATTCATTTTGGAAGGAAACGAAGTTCCGGTGCCTAGGATATCCAGGACCACAAGAATGGGCCTACAAATGATGATGGGGAAAGGAGCCCTGCCAGGAAAATGATTGGGCAGACATCTCTAAGGGGAAGTTCAAGTTCCGGTGTTGAAGGAGAAGAGAGACCGTTTTGGCTTGGGCTTTAGGCCAGATGCTAAACAAAGGAAGAGGGAAATATAGAAGAAGCAAGAGAGAAGAAGAGCACAATAGAATAGGGAAGGAGTCAATTGGGAATTGATGACATTCCCCCACATATCCCAAACCTTTGTATTCGGAGGAATAATTCACCCTGAGAGAGGGTTATTGGAAAATCCTCATATCAATGCCATATACGGGGAAGGAACTGGACAAAGAAACTTGTTGGGCATTCGCCCTTATGAACCTGGACAATTGGACTGCAAAGGAACTTCCTGTAGTTTTTAGAGATTACACAGAGTAATGTTCAAAACAAACTTGTTGTTTTTAAGCCTAGGAACAATAAGATTTCTTTTGTAAAATAGGCTCATGATCAGACATTTTTGTTTTAATAAAATACATCCTTAATGACCAATTCTAGCAAATATTCTTTCATTATTCTTTTGATTTTTTAATTTCATTCCAAATTTTTTATTCTCATTCATATCATGTGAATAGTTGTTCTTGAATTTATTTGTTCTTTGTACATTCTTTGGTGCCCACCACAGGTCTCTAGATATCAATGACATGAGCAATGATACTACAGATCCAGAGATCCACTTTGAGCAAGACATGTGTTCAAAGGAATCTCAGGATTTTGAAGGTGACCGAGATTGTGACTTATCTCCAGATTTGTTAAGAATGGTAAAGTAAGAGGAGAAACAAATTTTACCACATGAAGAAGAGGTAGAGAACATAACCTTAGAGGAAGGAAATGTTGTGAAAATTTGAATGCATATAGCCGAAGAGACAAAGCAAGACCTTATTGAGTTATTAACGGAATTCAAAGACGTCTTTGCATGGTCATACCAAGATATGCCTGGGCTAAGTACTGATATTGTAGTACATCGCCTGCCCATAAGAGAAGAGTGTAAGCCAGTTCAACAAAAGTTACGAAGGATGAGGCCTGATGTGGTGTTGAAAATAAAGGAGGAAGTCAAGAAACAGTTCGATGCTGGTTTTCTACAAGTGATCAAATACTCAGAATGGGTTGCTAACATTGTTCCTGTCCCTAAGAAGGATGGAAAAGTCCGGATGTGTGTAGACTATAGGGACTTAAATAAAGCCAGCCTAAAGGATAATTTCCCTTTGTAGTATATTGACACGCTGGGGGATAATACGGCAGGATACTCATTGTTTTATTTCATGGATAGTTTTTTAGGATATAATCAGATCAAGATGCACCCTGAAGATATGGAAAAACTACTTTCATAACATTGTGGGGTACCTTTTGTTATAAGGTAATGCCATTCGGACTGAAGAATGCAGGGGCAACATATCAAATGGCCATGGTAACTTTATTCCATGACATGATGCATAAAGAGATTGAAGTATATGTTGATGACATGATCGCCAAATCTCGAACAGAAAAGGAACACATTGAAGTTTTGAGGAAGTTGTTTTTGAGATTGAAAAAGTTTCAATTAAAGCTCAACCCTGCAAAGTGTACTTTTGGAGCTCGGTCAGGGAAATTACTGGGTTTCATAGTCAGTGAAAGTGGAATTGAAGTTGACTCAAATAAGGTCAAAGCTATACAAGAACTACCTCCACCGCGCACTCAAAAGGAAGTTCGAGGCTTTCTTGGAAGATTAAATTACATTGCTCGGTTTATTTCACAATTAACCGAGAAATGTGATCCCATATTTCGTCTTCTCAAGAAGCACAACCAAGGTGTATGGGACGAGGAATGCCAAAAAGCTTTTGACAAAGTCAAACAATACCTATCAAATGCACCAGTACTATCTCCGCCTAATCCAGATAGACCATTGATACTATACTTGATGGTGTTCAATAACTCCATGGGATGTGTGGTTGGCCAACATGATGAGTCAAGAAGAAAAGAAAATATGATATACTATCTCAGTAAAAAGTTCACTGAATGTGAAATGAGATATTCGTCGATTGAAAAATTATGTTACGCCTTGATTTGGACAACTCAGAGATTGAGGCAATACATGCTATATCATACTACCTGGTTAATTTCGAAGCTTGATCCGTTAAAGTATATGATGGAATCCACTGCTTTGAATAGAAGGATGGCAAGGTGGCAGATTTTGCTGTCTGAATTCGATATAGTCTATGTGAACCAAAAGGCTATAAAAGGAAGCACAATAGCAGAATTTCTGGCTAGCAAGGCTTTAGAGGATTATGAACCTTTGAGCTTTGATTTCCCCAATGAGGAGTTAATGTATGTGGCAAATACTGAAGAATGTCCGTGGAAGCTAAATTTCGATGGGGCGTCAAATGCTGTGGGAAATGGAATTGGGGCAATCTTGGTATCCCCTAATGGTGATCATTATCCATTCACATGCAAATTGGATTTTGATTGCACAAACAACATGGCGGAATATGAAGCATGCATCATGGGAATTCAAGCAGCTGTAGAGCGTAAAATCAAAGTGCTAGAAGTATATGGGGGTTCTGCTTTAGTAATTTACCAGCTTAAAGGAGAGTGGGATACAAGAGATCCCAAACTAATTGATTACTGAAAAATAGTTTTTGGATTGATTGAGGAGTTCGATGAAATTACTTTTAATTATCTCCCACGTGATGAAACCTAGATGGCAGATGTTTTGGCAACCCTAGCTTCTATGATCAAAGTAAATAGACCAGAGGGTATGAGACCTATTTAGATGAGTATTTTCGAAATTCCACCTCATTGTTATAACATGGAAGAGGAGGAAAAAGATGATCACCCTTGGTATCATGATGTATTGCTATACGTAAAAAATTGTTAATACCCGGAGCATGCAACTGAGAATGAGAAAAGAAAATTAAGAAGATTGGCCTTTGACTATGTTTTAGATGGGGATATCTTGTACAAAAAGAGAAAATATCAAGTATTATTAAGACGCGTTGATGCTGTTGAAGCTAGGAAAATCCTATAGGAAGTTCATGAGGGCATTTGTGGAACACACGTTAATGGATTCACAATGGCCAGGCAAATAATGAGATTTGGATATTATTAGTCCACCATGGAAGGAGATTGTATCAACTATGCCAAGAGATGTCATAAATGCTAGATTTATGGAGACAAAATTCATTGCCTCCGTCACCTTTGCATGTTATGACTTTCCCATGGCCTTTTTCCATGTGGGGCATGGATGTTATTGGATAGATCTCATCGAAAGCTTCGAATGGGCATCAATTCATCTTCGTGGTTATTGAATACTTCATGAAATGGGTAGAGGTTGCTTCATATGCTAGCGTCACCAAGTCAATAGTTAGACGGTTCTTAAAGAAGGAGATCATTTGTCGATATGAAATGCCTGAGAGGATCATATCAGACAACGCATTGAACTTGAACAACAGCATGATAGCAGAAGTTTGTAGTCAATTCAACATCAAACACCACAACTCGTCTCCGTATCGTCCAAAAATGAATGGGGCAGTGGAAGCAGCCAATAAAAATATCAAGAAGATAGTAGGAAAGATGACTGAGACTTATAAGGATTGGCATGAGAAACTACTATTTGCACTCTATGCTTATCGGACGTCTGTCAGAACCTCTACTGGGGCAACGCCTTTCTCGTTGATCTATGAGGTGGAGGCTGTTCTACCTATTGAAGTGGAAATACCTTCTCTTCGAGTTTTGTCATAAATAAAGCTGGATGAAGCTGAATGGATTTAGGCTCGGTATGATCAGTTGAACTTAATTGAAGAAAAGAGGCTAAGGGCTATTCGTCATGGTCAGATGTACCAAAAACGAATGATGCAAGCCTACGATAAGAAAGTTCGCCCAAGAGAGTTTCATGAGGGGGACCTTATACTGAAAAAGATTCTTCCCATACAAAAGGATTTCAGAGGAAAATGGATGCCGAATTGGGAAGAACCATATGTGGTGAAGAAGGATTTCTTTGGAGGAGCACTGATCTTGACCGAAATGGATGGGAAAAGCTTACCCAATCTTGTCAACTCAGATTCAGTAAAGAAGTATTTTGCTTAAAGAGGAGAAGAGGCCAAAGTGAAAACCCACAAAGGGTGCTTTGAGACTTCAAAAAAAAAAAAAATGAGAGGCCAAGGCGAAAACCAGCAAAGGGCGCCTTGAGATCAAAGGGGTTTTTAAGTTGAAAACCTGAAAAGGGCGGCTCAAATTCTGAATGGACATGCAGTGATTTTGCTATACCTGAATCAACAAAAATGAAGTATGTTGCATATCGGGGCATCAACAAAGTACTTTGGGTCTTCTAAACACATGTTAAGCACAAAGCAGTCTTCGTGGAGTTTGTATATAGAAGCCCAATCTGTGATATCTAGGGCATCTGATCTTTGTCCTATTCGTTTTACTATCTTTGGATTCTTTTTCTTCTCAAAGATATATTCCAATTAATTTTCTTTGCATTTTTGATAATTCATTTAACCTCCTTTGAAATCAATTTATTTGTTACCCATTATTCATAAACATGTTGCATTGAAATAATGATTGACGAACTAATAATTTCACAAAAGAAGTTCTACATATTACTTTGGAAATTTCTAGATAAAACAAGGAATCGAAACAGGACAATTGTTTAGAATTTCCATGTACATAGATTGGGAATATTTGAGAAAAAAGAGTCTGGATAAAGACATTTTCTCTGAATTCTTTGTCCAAATGATAATTGGACAAAATAATGAGTTGATGTGACGAAAGTAAGTGATGTCATCAGGTCATAACATTCGGGGAATGGTGTGACAAAATAAGTTGATGAAAATTCAGAACTCCTGAATGGCAGTGGAATGGATTGAATTTGAAATAAATCCTATACCCTTGAATTACAAATGGGACGGATTAAAAAGTTTCAATTCCTATAAATCATGGTAGGATGGTACAAGCCTTGTGTCCTCAAGTTTCAAGCGGAGTTGACTCTAAAATTACAGCGGGGCAAGCTTGTTGAGCAGAATATGATTGGTGTTTCGAGAGGAACAAGGATGAAGAATAAATGAGTGATGACACCTAGAGTAGGAATCATACTCGTAACATTTTTTCATATATCATAACAAATCTCATTAGGAGCATTTGATTCATTCCGATCATTGCATCCTAATCCTTATACATTTAAAAAGGAATCATTTTCATGACATGTTGCATTCATTTCACTCATAACACATGTAGCTAGAGGCATTTAATTCATTCTGATCATAGCATATTGGTCATTTGACATAAACATATGGAACTGAGTCTACAGAACATGTCCCTCAGAGGACAATGTAGCAATATCGATGAATTTGCAGATCTTATCTCCCTAAGCAGTAGTGGAGCAGATCAAATTCGGTGAATCTTATCTTTCCAAGGTAGCAGGGAAGCAGATTTTAGCCACTAGCTTTATCTCCCTGAGATAGCAAGGGAGCAGACTGAAGTTTGTAGTCTTATCTTCCTGAGGTAGCAAGAAAGCAGAATAAAGATTGTAGATCTTATCTCCCTAAGCAGTAGTGGAGCAAATCAAATTTGGCGAATCTTATCTTCTCGAGGTAACAGGGGAGCAGATTTTAGCCACCAGCCTTATCTCCCTAAGGTAGCAAGGGAGTAGGCTAAAGTTTGTAGTCTTATCTTTCTGAGGTAGTAAGGAAGTAGACTAAAGATTGCAGATTTTGCTTCCCTGAAATAGTAGTGGAGCAAATCAAAGACGGCAAATCTTATCTCCCCGAGGTAGCAGAGGAGCATATTTTAGCCACCAGCCTTATCTCCGCTAATCAAATATTTGTATTAATTTCCAATTTATTTTTAGGGTTATAAATAACCCTAATGAACCTGTAACACGAGGACATACACAAGAGAATACGGAAATATTCAAAAAATATAGAAAAATAAAATACAGAAACTTGGTTGCAGAGGTGATTTTCTCAATATTTCATTCTATTTTTATTCTTTATTTTCTATACATTATTATATAAATACTGTTTTAAAAAATAAAAGGGGTGCGAGTTTACCTTTTGATGGTGAGGTTTTAACCTCCGGCCATCGTCTGCGGTGGTGCGTGTGGGGCGTGGTGTAACACCCCAAACCCGGTCAAAAAGCTACGACCAAACCCGGCATGTCACAGGGAAGAAAACATTTTTTTGAAAACTGAGTCAACGTCCTGAGTTGGGGAAAAATCTTTGATTTTATAAAAACAGAGTTTGTATTGAGTGATCAGTTGAAACCATTGTGAGACTTAGTTTGGAAAGTTGAGTTGCCTTGTTATTAAATACCCGAATGTTATTACCCAATTGTAAAATCTTGAAAATCCTGAATTTCTTTAAGTTTTGGAAATCGTCCGTTTGACGTAGTTTATTAGGCATGCCTTAGTGATCAAAATAAAATAAAAGAAAATTAACCAAAATAAATAAATCCAAGTTAAAATTTAGATGGCCTTATTACATTACCAAAATCTAACTTAAAGTAAATAAATTCGAAATAGCTATTTAAAATGAAAATCCAAATATCATGCATGGCCACCTAGAATCCACCTTGGCTCCATATCCGCGGTCTAAGGATTACCTGCAAAAATTAATAGAAGGGGTGAGTCACCGAGACTCAGTGTGTAAGTCCCCGTCCAAAAGATGTTAGGCTCTCACACAGATTCATATGCAAGAATATATGCCATGCAACCCGACCAACCTAGATATCCATCCGTATCTCCTATGTCTACCCAACAATTGTGGCACCTAGCCACTGGTGGTACCTAACCACTGGTGGTTCCAAACCACTGGTGACCAAAGTCACAAAATAATGATATGTGGGGCCAACCCACTTGTGGTACCTAACCACTGGTGACAATCCCTAATATCAATACGTGGGGCCAACCCACTGTGGTAACAAACCACTGGGACGAGTCACAGAAATAATATATATGTGGTACCTAACTACTGGTGGTTCCAAACCACTGAGACTTAGTCATAGAATAATGATATGTGGGGCCAACCCACTTGTGGTACTAACCACTAGTGACAATCTGAAAGATCATATTTCCTCCTTCTTCTCATCATATCCCGTTTTCATGTACATGCTTTACATTATGGTATGATCATGCTTAACGATTTAAATAACATAGCACATTCAGGTTTCCATATATGCATTTATTGATAGCAAAACATAATAGACTTACCCGGAATCCTCGTTTTTACCCACAAGGGTATTTTAGTGACCAAAAACGTCACCTCAGCTTTTAGACATACTAGCAACTACAACTAACATATGAAGTGTGTGAGAGTTGCACACCTGATAACACGTAATATCACACTCTCTACGTCGACACTATTGCTAATCGAAACCACTGCTATCTGCCTACGGTTCTGCTCAGAAGCCGGCCCACAACCCGGTGGCCAATCCCGAACTGCTGAACCACTCGCTTCTTAAACTTAGGGGCTGGGTTTACGGGTCCAACCCCCTCCTTAGAATCGCTGGCATTTACAGATCTTGTTCAGAAGACCGAGTTAACACGTAGAGTAAGATATGAATAGATTTACACACTTAACTGAATAGATCTTCTTACCTAGATCGACAAAGCCGAAGCTTTAGGCTTGATTTACAAGTCAAACGAATCCCAGATATCTCCAAAAGAATGCGACACCACTTCCACCTATATTCGACCAAGCATCCAACCATTAGGCCAAGTAGCCATTCGGCTTTGGCATGAAAACCCGAAAGAGAGATAACGAAATAAGAGGAATCGCCCCTTACCTTAACTCAACAGATTCGACCCACCCAGGAAGAATCGACACCACACCACCCTAGAAAAGATTCGGCAAAGGCTAAGGTAGAAGAGAATCAAATAGAAAAGCCGAAAATAAAAATAAAGATCTTCAAATGGAGGCTTAGGAGTTTCGACTTCTAGGGAAAAATGGAATAGGGAAATGGGAGTTTGAGGTTTCGGTTTTGAGAGCGCACAAATAGAGAAGGAGAAAGATGAGACACAGGTTTCGGCTCTTAGGAAGATTGAGAGAAAACATAAGAGAGAATGGCTAGGAGATTCAGCTTTGGAGAAAGAAAGTGTGGGCAAAGGGTGTTCGGCTCTTGCAAGAGATTGGAGATGAGAAGAAAGTTAGGGATTTCAGCCCCAAGAAGAGATTGAGAGAAGAGAGAAAAACCAGAATGAAAGGAGGGTTTGGCTTTGATGCTATTGGCAAAGAAAATAAACAAAAATGATGAGAGGGAAGAAATGTAGGTTTCGGCCAAACACCAGAGTAGAAAAGAAGAAGAACTTAGGAGGCAACTCGGTTTTGATATTTGAGAGAAAAGAAGATACAACCCAAGATGTGTCGGAGTGATTCGGTTTCGGCATAAAAGAAATGAGAGGGAAAAGACCCTAGGTGCTCCCTAACTAGCCGAATATTCAACTCCCCCAAAGGCTAACACCAACAATCGACCACCCCCTAAGCTAACACACAAAAACCGAATGCTCAATCCCACCAACACCTTCAAAATTTGGCTAACACTTCACACTCTTCAATCTCTCCTTTTCCTCCTTAATTTTCTTCTGATCACACATTCAAACTTTTTTGAATACTTCAAACTCCTTGAATCGCTCTCTTCCACTTATTCAAAGGTGTAGACTCATTCAACACTCATCCACCAGAGTCCAAGCTGAGTGCAACTCTCCCTTGCCTTGGCGTCAAAAAGAAATCCCCAAAAGGGAATTCCCGCAGCTCGAACCAAATCCATCTAGCTTTCCTAAGGCGTCACCTCTCTGAGCTTTAAGTGGCGCCTCCTTGCCACTTTGCTAAGATTCTCCGTTGTGTCATCCAACACACCCAATACCCCTTAAGGCCCAATTCAGCTAGCTTCCCTAAAAGTGCTCAAAAAGCAAATTTTCACCAAGACTCCGGCTTACCCCTAACTCATTCTTGGACCCTAAAGTACCCTAAACCAGCATGTCAAACATAGTACTCACATACAAACACATAAAATGCAAAGGCCCTGATTTAGGATGTTACACATGGGGTGCGTGGCCCAGAAGCCCAATGATCGAACTCCGAACAAAGGAGAGGAGGATTTGAGAGCATTTTCTAAATTTTTTTTTAAAACGGTGTTAAAATGTTTTTTTGGCTGAATTTTAACTTATATAGGCAAGAAGAAACAGCGTCGTTTCTTCTTAATCTAATAAGCATAAAACGACGTCGTTTCAAGAGGGGATCCCTGCGTTGACCCGAAAACCCGGGGAGGATCCGCACATTTTTTATAAAAGGGCAATTTTCCATTTTAGCCCGCAATTTTAGCATTTTTAATTTAGTCTAAGTTAAATTTTTATATCTTATTAAATTAGCCCTAAAATTTATACTTTGTTTCAATTTGATCCTCGGGCTACTTAAGGGCTAATATCAGAACGACGTCGTTTTGAAAATTTGGCAAAATTGCCATAGTAACCCTTACAGTATGACGCGCGTTTTAATTTAATCTTTTTATATTTATATTTATTTGCTATTTAATCCTCCTTTATTTTATTTTATTTTATTTTATTTTATTAATCATTCTAATATTATATTGAATTATTTTATCATATTAAAAGGTTATATTATTTTTATTATTTTATTAATTTTGTTAATAGTATAAAATTCATATACATATTTATTATATGTATTATCCTTATATATATTAAATTGTTATTTATTATTTTATTTGGTTTAATATTATTTTTATTAAGTTTATGATTTATATATTAGTTATTATATTATACATTTTTTAATTTGTATATTATATAGTATTATATTATATCATATATTATTTTTAAAATTTTATTTTGTATAAAATCTATTTATATTATATAACATATTTTATTTATATTGTTTATTACATATGTAATTTTTTTATTAGTGTATTATACATATGTTTTTATTTAAATTTATTATATACTATTTACTTATTATTTTTATTATATATAATCATTTATATATGTATTAAATTATTAAATTATGTATTTGTTATAAGTACTCTTTTTTTTTTTTACTTTAATTTTTTTATATTGTTTATATATATATTAAATCATTTTAAAAACCATCATATTCTTTTATTTTTTTATTCAATGTTTAAATATATCATTCCCTTTTCATTTGATTTTGTTATTTCGTGAAGACCTTAATTATCGCTACTTATTTTATATCCCATGTTTATTTATTTATGTTTCTTTAATCATTTATTATTGCTTAACATAATTCTTTATTTATTTATTCATGTTATATTATTATTTAATTTTTTATTGTTAATATAACTTGTAGTTATGTTGAATTTTTATTAATTATGTATGTTATAATATCTTACTCAAATCATTGTTTTATTAAAAACATTTTTTGAATTGACGCATTTTATTCAAATATTAAAACAACGATATATGATATTTGGGGACTTCGAGAGAAATTATACCCTAACTTACTAGGTTTTAATTTTTCCTGTGGAACTTAAAGTATCAAGTATCCCTTTTTTAACTTATAAACTTCAAATCAAAACTTATTCACGGGAAATCAAAACATTGTATCCTAACTTACTGAATATGATGTTTTGTGTCTCGAGATAAGAATTTTCTAAATGGAGGTGAGCCTAGTTTCGAAGCTATGAGAGGTTATATCCTAACTTACTGGTATAACATTTCATTTCTTTGAGATAGGTAAGTCTTGGTTTTCTTTCTAATAAAAGGATCATATTTTAAAATTTTTCAAATTTTCAACATTAGGACATGATTTTATCGGTTAGGTACCAATTTTTGGGCGTTATGAGGGTGCTAATCCTTCCTCATGCGTAACCGACTCCCGAACCCGTTTTCTCGAATTTCGTAGACCAAAATCATTGTTTTAATAAATCAAAATGTTTTTTTATTAAAATGATCAATTTCAAGGTGACCCGATCACACCTCAAAAAAAGATTGGTGGCGACTCCATTTTCGTTTTTAAAGTCGATCCCCGTTTTTAACCAACTTTCAAAAATGGTTTTGACACCCCTAATATTTTAACACTTTTACAATTTAGTCCTTAACTCGTAAAATGCAAATTCATGAAATTTTAATCACACTCAAGCTAGCTGAATTATCACTATATCCATAACAGCTCATAATTTTCATTATTTCACATTTTATACCACACAATTTACACATTTCACAATTTAATCCTTAATTGATAAATTTATCAATAATTCCTTTATAAAAGTTGTTTATCTAACAACGACCATTATTTTTCTACCATTAAACTTCAAAACACACATAAATTCATCAATGATAAAACTCAAAATCTTTAACAGTTTTGGAAATTAGTCCATGGGCTAGTTAGACCTAGTTATAACGATCTCAAAAACATAGAAATCATTAAAAATGGGACAAAATTGGGATTACATGCACAAGGATAAATGGCCGAATGCTTCAAGCTACTTCCATGGTGGTTTTGTTTCTATATTTTCGGCTAGAAGAGATGAATGGAGAAGAAGTTGATTTTTTTTTGTTTTATTTTAATTAACCTTTATTAATTAATTTACTTTTATAACCTTATAAACTTTAATAATTACACAAATACCAAGCCACTATCATCCACTATCTCTAAAATGGGCTAATTACCACTTATGGACCTCCACTTTAATATTCCATAGCTAATAAACACCTTTAGCTAATAGAACATCACTTTTGCACTTTACACGATTTAGTCCTTTTTATCAAATTGACTAATCAAACGATAAAATTTCTAAATGAAACTTTCTCACAATCATTCAATCATGCTGTTAACATTAAAATAATAGTAAAATAAATATTTCAACTTTGGATTTGTGATCCCGATACCACTGTTCTGATTTGACCAAAAATAGGCTGTTATAATAATCACTTAACCACATATATTTGATTTGGATGTTTTAACTGTAACTCTGGTGACATTAACCACAATTATCTGTTGGTGTGATTGGATGGATGAGTTCTGGGGAACTCTATTTGGTGTGTAGCGTAGTTGGGTAGAAGTTTTTTGAAAAAATTGCATTATGTTTTCTGAAAAGTACTGCATTGGCATAATCGTGCATTCTCAGTTTTGCTCAAATGATCGATATGAAATTCTCTGCGATTCTGTGATTTGATTGTTTTCTTATTTGAATTCTCTAATTGAGTTTAGTTGCACACTGAACTTTAGAACTAACCTTTCTGTTTTTGACTTTTCAGGTAATCAACTAATTTAGGACCAGATGACATGCTGGAGCTCAGATTGGTTTTCACATAGAACTACCTGTTTTGGTTAATGAATTAAGAATTCCAGACTTTTGATTTTTGGACTGTAAGGTTATTTTTGCACTTAGTTTTGGTTTTTTGTTATGTCCATTGGTTTTTGGTATTTTTTACTATAAACCTGCAAAATCATACGATTTACCAAATTAGAACTCATTTTTCAAAATTAAGACTCTTAAATATACGTTGCAAAATTAAGTATCAACCTAAATGCTTTTCTGTAAAATGAATAAGTGTTTTTGAACTTTGGTTTTTCTAAACATTTGTGGGAGTTTTGCCAAATTTTATGCTTTCGAACTGAGTTTGATTAAAACAAAAGCTTTTGAATAAGTTGATGTAATTCCTCTGTAACAGTCCGAATGTGACCCTAATCAGAACGGTGGTTTGGGACCACAAATCTAAGTCCTAAAAATTTTTCAATATTATTTTTTGTGTTTATTATATGTGAATTATTATGTGTGAAAGTTTCGTATGAAAATTTGATTGTTTGTGTGCTTAATTGAATAAAAGGACTTAATCGCGTAAAGCGTAAAAGTTATAAACTGTAGTGAAAAGTACCCATTTGATAGTGGCTTTTAAAAATAGAGTCCTAAAAGGGCAATTAGCCCATGTTACATGATAGTGGATGGCATGGTTGTTTAAGTAATCATTAATATGTTTTATTATTTATTTATTTATATTATAAGTTAACTTTTATATTATATTATATGTTAAATATATATAACATCATAAAAATAAAAGACACATGCATTATCTTTCTCCTTTGGCCGAATATGAGATGAGAAAAACACCATAGTTGAAGCTCAAGGTTTCGGCAATAAGGAAAGCTTAATTAGGGTATGTATTTTGTTTAGTTTTCGATAATTTTTACGTTTTTAAAATCGTTGCTTAGTATACTATCAAACCCATACCCTAATTTTAGAATTTAATGAAGATTTTGTGATATGCCATTGATGGTTAGTTGTGATTTTTTGTTGTTAATTGAAGAAATATGAAATATATATTTTAGATTAACATGTTTTGTATTGAGATATTTGGTGATTTTGAGTATTTTGGGCTATATTGCAAAAATAAATTTTTGAGGGACTAAAAATGTGAAAAAAATGAAATGAATGGACTTGTATAACCTCTATGAATATTCGGCCCTTAGGTTGTGAAATCAAATTTTGTGTATTTTGTGTTTTGTGCAAATAGAACTAAATTGTAAAAGTGTGAAACATTAGGGGTAAAATGGTAATTTTTCCATTTATGTGTTTTAGGACTAAATTGAATTGAAATGTGTTTGAATGAGCTTAAATTGAATATGATTAGATCAAGAACAAAGAAAAATGGACTTGGATCGGGGAAAAGCGAAAGTTAACGAATAACCGGTTCTTGTTGTTCGACGATACTCGAGGTAAGTCCTTAAGCAAGTTAATACCGTAAGTATCGATTATAACCTAGTATACATGCTGAATTTATGAATTTGTGGATTGAATTATGACAAAGCCGAATGTGTTAAAGTAATTTAGCAATGAAATGTAGTTGAATTAATTGAGTTCACTATGTGAATGTGATGTGAATTATATGTGATATAAGTGATATTGCTAATATGTAATGTGAATAAGTTGGCTTAGTAATATGAATGTTCGGGCTTCGAGCCTAGTAGGCCTTATGCCGGTGAATTATATCGGGCTTATTGCTTAGCAGGCCTTGTGCCGGTGAACTATATCGGGCTTATTACCTAGCAGGCCTTGTGCCGGTGAACTATATCGGGCTTATTGCCTAGCAGGCCTTGTGCCGGTGAATTATATCGGGCTTATTGCCTAGCAGGCTTAATGCTGGTGTTTAAATTTCAGACCTCGGGTCTAGCAGGCCTAATGCTGGTGAGTAGTTCAGGCTGACGCCTAGCAGGTTTTATACCGGTGATTGACAATTCCGAGTTTAGACTACGAAATGGTTAAGTTATGGAACAAATCAAGTAAGCCTAAGCTTATGCAAATGAATTTTTGTTAATTCGATGGTAAGGTATGTATTTACATACTTATATGTTATATGTGATGTCAATGAGCAAATAACATGATGAAATAAATTTGTTGTACATTTGGTTGATGGGATATGTGGATAAATTATGTTATGTGGATGTTGTTTACTTGAAAACATGAGAGTTGTTTAAAGATGTCCATGTATGTATATCTATATACACAGATATGTATAGATATATATAATCGGTTATATGAGATAATTTGTATATTCATCGGGTCATGTGGAATATATGTATATATGTGTTATCAAATGTGGGGGATTGTATTTAGATACTTTCGGTTATAGGAGCTTACTTTATATGTACAGGGAAGGTGTTATTTGTATATATATATATAGAAATATATATATAACTTTCATGTGATGTGTTTTTGATGAGTTCTACTTTTAAGTAGATGATGATAAATACTTTGTTATATATATGGACATTGATACTTGACTATGATAGCATATAAATGTCATATTATTTATTTATGTTAAGAATTCGTTTGATTTAACCTGATTGAATATTTAGTCGAATTATTAAATTTTCTTAAGACTTACTAATCTAGTTAGCTTACTCTGTGTGTTTTTCAATCTGTTTTATAGATTTTGATCAGACTACAAGCTCAGGGGATCGTCATCGAAGTCACCCCCACTATCGACTTATTTTGGTACCTTAAAAGTTGAAATTTTGAATTTAAGGCATGTATAGGCTAGCTTAATACTTGAATGACATTTTGTTGATGTATATAAGCCATGCGAAAATGGCTTGTCTTAATATTAAATAACCTAAAGTTATGCAAGTCTTGATTAAGGTAAGAGTACAAGTTTTGCTTGGATGATGAGTGTGAATGTGTTATAAATCATACCAAGTATTTATGTTTGTATATGTATGTTTGATATGAATCTTTGCTAGCTCTTTGGAAAGTGAATATATGTGGTAGCTCATCAAGTATGGGATAAGATTGGGTATACATTACTTTTGATGTTTTATATGGAAACATGAATATGTTTTATAAACTTTGCATTCGGCAATATGTGGAATTAATGGATACGTACTTGGATAGCCTATTCGGTTATGAATGAAATTGGTGCATGTGTATCAAATTCAATTTATGTGATTTAGTAATGAAATGGCTAAATTATGATACTATGGTCTTGATTGTATTCGGCCTTAATGCTTGCTCATTATAATGGTAAAATCAGCATTGTAAGCAAGCATGCTTAGTAGTTTGGTTAATTAACATGTCTATTATGTCATGCATTTTATTTAGTAAATAGCTCATTTTAGAATTATGTCATATAGTATATTATATGTGATGGATATTCATGTGGCTTGATTTAAATGTTAATGATGTGACGCCTAAATGATTGGGTTCGTAAAATGCATATGTTTTGCTTGAACTTCGAATATAAAATGTTGATATTAGTGCATGATAAGTGTATATATATATATGTATGTATATGATTTAGCATGAGGTTTTAGTTTATGACTTATACTTACTATCCTTGGAAAGTTGATGTTTGTGAACTTGCATATGTTTGAGTTAGGGATTAATGAAGGGTACTAATGAAGTGAAAGATTGAAATGTGGATAAAGTAGAAATCATTTATATGGTATATTGCATATTCGGTTATAGTGACAATCATGCATGTGTATTAAGATCATTATATGTGTTTGCGCAATGAGAGAAATGTTTGGTATTTTAATTCGATTATGTTCTTACAAATAAGTAGTATTCTTGTTACTTATTGAAAATTGTAAATCCATGAATTTGCTAGAGGAAATCACGGTATGCATATTATTGATTAAATCTATTTTTTTAAAACAAAACAGTTCAAAATGAGTTCGGTTGTGATTATGTGAGTTATGGATGTTGTGGTGACTTGTGCTATGTTCAGTGATGCCTTGTAACCCTAGTCCGATGACAGATACGGGTTAAGGGTGTTACATCCTCAATATTCAGTCATAACTTCTAAGTCAGGTTTGGGGTATTACATATCCTCTTCTGACACCATCATCACAAGTGCATAGCGACTCAACCTCAAAAACTTCATCTCATATTCAGAAACTGTCATGTCACCTTGCTTTAATTCTATAAACTCTAACTGTCGTGCCTCAACATATTGAGTACCCACAACCTTACTCTAGAAAGCATCTTGAAAATATGTCCAATCTAGGTGTGAGCAAAACTCGATTCGACTTGAAAATTCAAAAAAAAAAATATTGAATTTTGAGTTAAATGAATCAAGTTATTCGAGTCAACTTGAAATTACTTTTTTGAATTTTGAATTCGAATCGTGTTTAATTTTGAATTCAAATAATTTGAATAAACCAAATACCAAAATTTAATATGTAACACCCCAAACCCGGCCTACAGGTTACGACTGGATCTGGTATGTCACATGAAAAGTTTGGTTAAAGAGACTTGGAAATTTTGAAAAAAACACTTTTCGCGTTATGTCTGTATTTTGAAAATCAGGTTCCATTTTGAGGTTTTCTTACAAACTTTAAGCAATATTACTATCAGTCGAAAACAGGTTTTGTGATATGAAAAACCGAAACTAGTGGTATTCCGAAACATGATATTTTGAAAACAGTGTTTGTAGTTCTAAGAAAATTTCCAAATTTAATTATTAATCTGCATGTTATCCGCTTGTTAATATTTTGGAAAATGATCATGTATATTTTTAGGAAAAACTCTGTGTTTAACACTTCATAATATAATAATAACCGCATTAAATCAAAACCCAAATTAAAATCCCGGAGGCCTTATTACATAAGAAAATCCCAAATTTAAAATAAGTTCAATATAGAAAACGGAGTTTACGAAAGAAGTAATACATGGCCACCGAAGAGTCCACCTCAGCACCCAATCCTCAAACTAGGGGTTATCTGTAAAATTAAGCAGAGGGGTGAGTCACAAGGACTCAGTGTGTAATTCCCCTTACGAACGCAATCTGGCCTAAGCCCACAGAAGCACATTGGGCCTTGGCCCTCACAGTAATGAATTTGGCCAAAGCCTATACAAATAACAACATGGCATATCAAATAGTGCATGCAATGCAACCCAGCCCAACCTAGTATTCCATCCTCTACACACCACCCGTACCAGCCAAAACACCTATGGCACCAAGCCACTGTATGTGGTACCAAACCACTGAAGTAATTTGACAGAGTCACTGATATATATATATGTGGTACCAAACCACTATAGTACCAAACCACTGAAATACACTTCCCCTTTTCATCAATGTCATATTCCAATCCCCATGCACTATGTAGTCATAATATAATGAGTGCAACATATGTCAATGTAAATCGAATGATCAGAGCATACATATATTCATGATACGATATTTACATGTCACAATCAAAGGTAACTAACCTGGTATCTTCAATTTTACCCCTCCTAAGGGTAACTCAACAACCATTACCGATGTTTCAGCTTTTAAGAAATTCACATATTAATTAATAATCAAACAGAAGATGGTGTGAATATTACACACCTGATTACGCGAAGAACTAAACACTCCTGATCGTTGCTACTCTCACTAGCAGGAATAACCACTATCTGCCTATCCCAAACGGATGTCGGCTCTCTACCAAAACCCGACGGAAAGTCCTGAACCGCTGACATAGCACGTCGTTTGAACTTATGAGTGAAGACTACAAGTCCACTCCCCTTCCTAGATCCATGAAGAGAATCTTTAATCAGTACAGTACTACAGTGAAATCAGTGATTGTCTAACAAAAGGGGTTTGGCTAAGGCAGAGTATAGCGAAAAACTAATCGTACAGAAACTAGAGCAAACTCCCTTACCTTAATAAATGAGGAATTGCACACCCACAGATTCGATTGCAGGATGTTCGGCCTATCTAACGAAAGTCTATCACGAATCACAGAAAGAGCAAGATCATAACGTGATGGAGTAAACAGTTACAAAAGAGGGAAACCACATTCGGTTTGATGATTTAGAAGATGAGTGTTCGGCTTCTTAGGAGAAGTAAGGGAAATGAATGGATTAATAAAAAGAAGAGGACCTTACCTTGAACAGAGAGAAGCTGAATGGAACCCAAGGCAATTCGGCACTGGTAGAAATAATAGAAGCAATCCAAGATCGGCTATGATAAACACACAAGAAAGGAGTCAGTTTAGAAAAAGGTAACAAAGAAGATTCGGTTATGGTGAAACTTGTAGGAGATGAACAAAAAGGAATTTGGGCTAAAGGAAAAATGGAAAGACAGTGAAAGAAAAGCAGGTTTCGGCTATGAGAGAATAAAAGAGAAAATAGTAGAAAGAAAAAGAATGAAGGGAGAAAGAATCACTCAAGTTTCGGCTAATACCAAAGAGGCAAGAAAAAGATGAAGAAACGAGTACTGGAAGTTCGACACAAGTAAAGAAATGGAAACCCGAAAGAAAGAAAAGAAAAGAATCCCAAAGAATTCTTTGCAAAATTCGGCACTCTCCCCTACCAGCTAAAACCAAATATACCACCTAACAACCCCCTAGCCGAACTTTCACTCCTTCCCAAGTTCCCACATTCGGCCAAACTCTCCCTCACACATCAATCCCATGATTTGCTCCTCAATCCACTCCCCATCATCCATTTTGAATTTGTTGACCAATTCAAATCCTCACCTGATAGAGTCCCAGCCGAATGCCAACACTTCACCACCTTGAGCACAAAAATAAAGTTCCACAGTGCAGCAGAGGGGATTCGAACCTTTCTCCCCTTGCTTCCCTTGTGACGCCAACTCCACTTGGCCATCCTGCTTTCTTTTGCCAACACAACACCAACTATTTAACTTAAGTCTTGCCTCCACTGGCTCACTCTCACAAAGTGCCCCAAAACCAAAATTTCACCAGGGCTCTGGCTCGAACTCGAGCCTTCCCCAGACCCCCAACACACCAAAATAACAAGCTAAACGAGCCAAACACATAGAATAGCAAAAAATGCAGAACCCCTAATTCTAGGTTGTTACATAATATTTTACATTTTTACCCTAAACCTCTAAACATTTTTACTTCCCCCTAATACTTTTACTCCCTCACACTTTCCCCCAAAACTTTTACTCCCATCCCAGCCCCTAACTATCCCAAACCCATTTCCCCCTCCCAAATTTTTTTAATATTTTCCCCCTATTTACTTTCCCTTCAAAATTTTACTCTCCAACCCTCAAAACTTTTTAATTTCCCCTTATACTTTACTTTTCACCCTTTACCCCCAAATAAAAATCATCCAACAAAAAATCCTAAACATAAATAGTAAAAATTTTATTTATATCTACTATTTATATTATTAAATTAAATTTAACATTTTTACTATTTATATTATTTAATTATTTAATCATATTAAGTCTTTATAAATTTCTGTTAAAATTGAATTATTGATGATCTTATAAAATATTTGTGTTAAAATTTTATATTGCTATAAATTTCACATTTTATTTTTAAAATAACTTTTATTAAAAAATCATTTTTTTATATTTAACATATTTTTTAATTTCAAATTACATAGTGGCAAAAATCAGAAGATAATTGAAGAACCTAAGCAAGTAAAAAATCTAACCCGTATATAAAATATTAATACATAAATTATGAGGAGATGAAAATTAATAACAAATTTAATTACGGTGGGTAATAGTGGTTACAAGGACCCAAAGTCATTTTTTAAAATTTAACTTGAACAAATATATTCGATTTGATCTGATTCGATTCAAATTCCATCTCACTCGACTGGATTCGAGAAAATTTCAAATCGAGTTAGAATGATAAAATAAGATTCGTCAACTCGACTAACTCAAAATTTTTGATTCAAATTGACCAAACCTTCGCCCCTAGTCTAATCAATGCGCACTGACAGTGTACCTCTAATCACTGATTGCCACCACCTGTATGCCTCGTCCCTCAAGAAAGATACAACACCCTTAAGTTTGTACTCGAGGTGGTAGTCCAAATCGTCCAATATACGCTCAATGGTCCCCATCCAATATTCAGCCACTGTAGGGGTAGTTTTAGCAATACCCCTAAACAACTCTACCCCATTTGAGATAAGCCTCTCAGCAATCGACCCATGGCTTCTACAACCAATTTGGGCCCAAGTGACCCTCTTTAAGTCTCTTAACAAAGCCTGTGTTATTGCATCATCCCCATGATGTTCATTATCATAGTTCTGATTATCCACATTCCAAGCCTTAATAGTGGGTTCATTTTCAGTTTCATTGGGTTCATTATTTTGTGTGAGCTCTTGAGACGCAAATGACTCAGCTGGAGCCAACGAAGGTCGCCCTCTATGGCCCCTCTTACCACAAGTTAACATTCCACGAGTGTTCATTTTGGATTTTTATGAGATCAACAATTCAAATGTAGAGATTTTTTAGTTTTCTTCTGTGTTCAATTTCTTCTTGCATTTTAATAGAGTTCTTTTGTTTAATATTTTATGCAATAATCCCTAATGTTTCTCTAAAGTTTCAGTATTGTTTCTATGGCTACAACATCGAAACTTTGGACTTCGTCATTTTTTTTAAAGTATTTTTCAAAACACTGTGGTTTGTTTTTCCCCCAAAATAACCCCTTTTCATGTATGCATGCATGCAGACTCATTTTTGAAAAGAATAGAATTCACTTTCGAGGTTTTGAACCTAGGCTTTGATATCGCTAAATGTAACCTCTCCAAACTTGCCTAGACATTATGGCCAAAATGTGAAGACCACATAAGCCACCGGCGTGATTAAATGACCGTACTATACTTTGAAAACCTTAGTTACTCTCTTTTAAGAAAAAAACCACGATTTCCTTTTGTGTCACTTTGAAAAGCGTTCATTTTACAAGTCAATCGTTCTTAAGTCATTTTCTTAGAGATAACGAGGTTTTAGGAAAACATGTTGCGCATCATTTTATCAAACAAAATTCTAACAACTTTTGTTGCAACTAAAAGCTTAGTTTATGGCAAAGTAAAGTATCATGCATTGTTTGATTTCATAACACACCTTTAAATCCAATCAAAGAAATAAATATGCATGTATAAAACCCTAAAATGAAGAAAAACCAAAACCACAATAAAAAAAACCAAATAAACCTTAATAAATTTTTTTAAAAAAAATAAATGTTTAGTTTGAAGTATGTCTGTATGTTGGGTCCGTTCTTAGTCTCGAGCATTACCTAAGATGTTTGAAACTAAGGGGTGTGAGCTAACTAGCTCAGTGTGAGTCTAAAACAATAGGAACACTCAATTATTCAGATAGATAGCAATCAATAAATTAATGCCACACAATATATGGCATAAAATGTTATCATTCGAGTGTGTCATGGACATAATACAATTCAAAAAGATTCCAACCTAACCATCCGCTACACTCCATGAATTCCCAAGAACCCATCTACCAAAATCCAAACATTGCGAGCTGTGCTTGATATGGTTAAACTACTATTATAAACAATGCAATTATATTACCAATCATTATGCAATATAATCGTCATTATCCTCATTACTCCCGGTGCAATGCACTGATAACATTAAGGCAAACTTAATATGTCATTGTTACTCCATAGAATTCCTCCGTCATCCACAATATCCCATCCCATGAACATGCATTATGTCATACAAGATACAAACAATTACATGTTTCCATTACAATCACATTTCAGTGGCATGCTTTACAAGCCTTCATTATATCATTCTTTTCCATTCAATGGTAATACTTATCAAGCGTTCAATTTCACAATCAATTCGATGACATTCTAACATGCATCGGTTTCATAATCATTTCATAAGCAATTTAACATGCTACTAAAGTAATTTTCCAGTGTATGTATAGCAGCTTTCAATTAATTCATTCCATGGCATCTCACTCAAACATACAATTCAAACTATCAAATTTCCATTCCATAATAACACATGTTATACAAATAAGCAACAACATTTAATAATCAACCAATCATGTTATATCAAATCATTTCGAAACAATCAATTTTTCATTCACACTATTTGTTAGGGCTTGAAACAAACTTAGTTCAGCCACCTTTAAATTACTTCCTTAGTAATTTAATCAAGCTCATCCAAAAATCTTAATTACCAGATTAAATACTAAAAATACTTATTTAACATTTATTTTAGAAAGTTAGAACCCGCACCTTAATTTTGAAAATCGCAGCACTAAATCATAATACACACTTCCACTCCTAAGCTTTAGATAAGCCTATATCCAAAATCAGTATTTAATATGATAATATATGATTAATGACTAGCCTTAAAACACACAAAGGGGTTCGACCTAAGCAGTGTTACAAACACAAATTTTCTTATTTGAATTATGAAGCGAATTTACACTGTATTGATACGAAACATGAGTACAAACAAGATCTACAATCACTGCTAACCCTGGACATTTAGATCAAAACCTAAACATAATTAATACCAAAAAATCCATAGCTAAAAACCCCTCATTCAAAATATAAAGCAATCGTCCAAAGCAAAAATTATTAATAAAGTGAAATAATGCAAGATCTCACACAAATCTACACTTTGCACAGATCAGAGTTGTCAAATGATCGTCTTGGTTAACTACTCAAATAGGAATGTGTAAATCAGACCCAAAAAGAGGGAAATATTCGAAAACTTACAATACTAGGGGTGGCAACTGAAGAGAAATGGCAGTCCTAAAACAATGGTGTTCTAATTGGGTGGCAACACCGCTTAAGATAACAAAAAAGGCAAATTTAGGGCAGCACAAGGAGGGATCTTTGGAAAGCCAAAAAGAAAAATCCTAAGGGCTTGAACTATGATTTGTTGACTATAAAATAGCAGCCAATACTGAAAGCACAACTTCAGAGAAAGAAAAATAGGACTTGCCAACATTGATTCGAACAAAGGAGAGGGGGCGGCAGTGAACAATTAGGGGGACGATATGGGCAGCATAGGGATGGATTTAGGGAAGAAAAAAAGTGTTGGTTTAATAGGTAAAAATAGCTAGAAAAGTGGCTGGAAAAATAAGGGTAAAGCCTTACCAAAAGGGGATGGCACAATAATGGTGAAATCCCAGAGAAATGAATAAACTTGCGAGAAAAATGAGAGAGAAGAAGAGAGGAGTAGCTAGAGTTGAAAAAAAATGACTTAAGGCTGAAAATAAGTGAAAAATGGTATTTACACCTAGGTTACTAGGCTTGGGCGGCACAAAAATAGGGGGAAGGAGAAAAATTAGCAAAATTAAGTTATTTTGTAAGAAAAGGGAATCAAACTCGAGTCATTGAGCTAATTGCTCTATCTCCTTATTTTCTTTTAACCACTAAGTCAATTAATCATACTTGAAAGAATTTTAAAACCTTTAAACCAAAAATTTGGGGTGTTATAGGTATGCTTGTTCTTAGTTTTTTATATGGTTGGGAAATGGTTAATCTTGGATGAAATGCTTGGCATTTGTGTTAGTTGATACTTGTAGTATATGAAATTATTGTACCAAGTTGTTTCATGGATTTAGTAAGTTCTATTATATGTACCAAAGTAATGGTATGGTTGAGATTTGTGTATGATTTACTTTCGTAAAAGTTAAGGAATGATTTAGGTTGTTAGAAAGATAAGGTTGGAAAGTATTATGGTAAAATGCACATTGGTGTTCATATATGCTTGTATAAATGGTTAAGTTGTATTTTTGAATTTTTTGTGATAGTGCCAAATGACATATTGGTTAGGCACTTTGTAATGATATTTTAATTGATGTTTTGGTACATTTTAATGTGGTTTAAGGAATGATATAAAGTGCATTTGTGGTATATAAAAGTTTGTGGTTTATAACTTTTCTTGTAGGGTACATATAAGTGAACATAGTTTGACACACCATCGTGTGCCTCACATGAGCATGTGGCACAGTTGTGTGCGTTAAATGACCTAAGTGCAGGCTGTTTGACATAACCATAGTTCATTACACAACATGGCGGCACGACCCTGTGGCCTTGTATTACACGGCATCAGCCATATACATGGTTGAAGTATACGGATGTGTGGTTTGGCTCTACATGGCCTCAGCCTGTCACACAGCTTGGCCATATAGCCACGTGACCCCTGTTTTTCATTTTTGGCCAAATTTTTTTGAAATGTTTCAACTTAGTCCTTATTTTATTCTAAACTATTTTAGAGCTTCCATAAACTCGATTTAACCCCAATATTGTATGAATGACATGTTTTTTTTTTATTATATGATTGATGATTAAAGAGAATTTAGAGAAATTTGAATTGATATAACATGATTTTTTTTTTTTGTTATATGAGGTAGCATCTTGTAACCCTAATCCAGTGGTGGAGATGGGTAAGGGGTGTTACAGAAATCGGCTCTTCAGAGCGATATGTGGATTAGAAGCTAACATAAGGAAAGGGTCCATGAACAGTCCATGCAAAGCATACAAGTGTTACATAAACTTAGTGCACGTGAATAGTGCTTAGATGAATGGGTATCTACGTAAGTTTTTCTTAACAGTGAAAAGTATCTGCATGTGAACTAACTTTGGTTGTGGTGTGAAATTTTTTGTGTTTGTGATTAGACATAACTAATATTCGCATAAAAATTGAAGTTATTGGTGACTGCATTTAGCAGGGAATAGTATCTGCCAACGTACCCTAATTGTTTCGTGTTATGAAACTGCCAATGGATCGTACACAAATATATTGGTGTATCCGTGTGTAAATTGTTGGTATTAATAAGTGCTGTTGTAAGACCCCCTAACCCGTCTCTGTCTCTAGTTTAGGGTTACAGAGCATTACCATAAAAATCAAAACATTTAATTTCAAAACAAAAACAATTGTGCAACTTAATATAATCATAGTAAAAATTCTCTTATGAGCCTTAAACCGAAATAACTTGGGAACAATTAGGGATCAATAGGGATCAATTTGAATCAAAATATAAAATTTCTTAAAAACTTGAAAATAAAGAAACAGGGGTCACACGGCTGTCTGGCCTGGCCGAGTGACATAGCCCAGACCATGTGGACATTCGAAGTCTGGGCACACAGCCGTGTTCCATTCCATGTGTCCACTCGTGTGGGTATTTGAAATAGGTCTACACGGCCGTGTTGCAAGTCGTGTGTTAGACTATGTGTGCATTCGATGCTGGGTCATGCGGTCATGTCGCAAGCTGTGTCTTAGATCGTGTAGCATATTGACTTGAAGCACATGGTCGTGTGGGGTGACTGTGTGTGGTACATGGCCGTGTGACAGCCCGTGTCCCAGGCCATGTGCAGCACCAAAACATTAACCTTTTCTTGCACAACAAACCATATCATTTCAAATCATTTTCACATGACCAAAACACTTTACAACATACCAAAATCAACTAACCTAGGTGCCTAACCAATAAACCTTCAATTGACACCACAATTTAACACATCAACTTGACTCAATTCCATATTTCAAGTCCATTCATTAAACATAAATCATATATACCAATTAACCGTTTCAAAGCATACCATTCAACCATATTTTACCTCCTTACATATGAGCATACATAAATGTCACATACCATATATTTTCACTTCCATTTGCAATTCATCAACTAATGACATTAAGACACATATAAGCTTGGCACAAACTCAAAACAAACCAAGTTATCAAATCAACATTCAAGCCCTATTACATGCCAAAACACACCTATATCATTTAATCTAAATGTTTATCCAATGTACCCTCATTGGTACCATAAGTTAACATCCAATTCAACTCAAACTCAATGCCATAAATTTATATTTTAAACTTACATCACACATCTACCATTTAACCACTTCAACCAAAAGCCATCTAAATCACAAGTCATTCACAAGTGACTAAAACCCATACTTACATATACATTTATAAGCGCACATCAAGGAATATAGATGTAAACTGAAAAATATATAGGATTTTTCCTATGTAATTTATCATCTTTTTACTTAAATTCGTTGTTAAAACTAAGTAATTGTTTAATAAATTAATGAAATATGTGAAAATATGAAATTAGGACATAGAAATTATTAAAATGTGATTTTATGCTTTATTATATAGTTTTCATGCATAAAATGGCTTATTTTATATTTATTTGAGCATATTATATTTTTAAGACATGGCTTTGGAGAAAGCCTTAGATCTTGATCTTTTTGCATGCATAAAATTATTTTAGAATAAGGTGAAAGAGCTCGAATTGATGGGCAAAGGAGGCTCAATCCTATTATGAAAGAAGTTGTGAGAAAGAAAGTGATCAAATAGTTAGATGCAGGAATCATTTATCCTATTTCAGATAGTTCGTGGGTAAGTCCGGTGCAGTGTGTGCCGAAGAAAGGTGGAATCATGATTGTTGAAAATTAGCATAATGAGTTGATTCCAACGAGAACTGCTACTGGTTGGAGAATTTGTATTGATTACAGAAAGTTGAATAAAGCCACTCGGAAGGACCATTTTCTGTTTTCTTTTATGGATCAGATGTTATATCGACTGGAAGGTAATGAATTCTATTATTTTTTAGATGGCTATTCAGGATATAACCAAATAGTTGTAGCTCCGGAGAACCAACATAAAATAACCTTTACTTGTCCATACGGTATGTTTTCTTTTAGGCGAATGCCTTTTGGTTTATGCAATGCACCTACAACATTTCAATGATGCATGATGGCAATATTCACTGATATGGTTGAACATTTTGTTAAGGTTTTAATGGATGATTTTTTTTTTTTGTTTTTGGTAACACTTATGATATTTGTTTGAATAATTTGGCTAAAGTACTGAAGAGATGCGAAAAGATGAATCTTGTCCTTAACTAGGAAAAATGCCATTTTATGGTTAAGGAAGGTATTGTCTTAGGGCATAAAATCTCAAAGAGAGGAATTGAAGTCAATAAAGCAAAGGTGGACGTAATTGAAAGATTACTGGCCCCAATTAATGTGAAAGGAGTCAGAAGTTTCTTAGGTCATGTCGGTTTTTACCGAAGGTTTATCAAAGATTTCTCAAAAATTTCTAAACCATTGTGTTTGTTATTAGAGAAAGATACAGTGTTTGCTTTCAGCAAAGCATGTTTGGAAGCTTTTGAAGATCTAAAGAAAGGGTTAATCTTAGCCTCAATAATCATTACACCTGATTTTTGAGTTGATGTATGATGCAAGTGATTATGTCATTGAAACTGTGATGGGTCAAAAAAGAAACAAAGTGTTTCACCCTATTTACTATGCAAGGAGAACTTTGACGAGAGCCCAACTCAATTATACAGTAACTGAAAAGAAAATCTTTCCATAGTTTTTGCTTTTGACAAATTCCACTCATATCTTATAGGTACAAAAGTTACAATATTTACTAACCATGCGACCATTAAATACTTGCTCACGAAGAAAGATGTGAAACCGAGGCTAATTCATTGGATACTTTTACTCCAAGAATTTGACCTTGAGACCCAAGACAGAAAAGGTGTCAAAAATCAAATAGCTGGTCATCTGTTGAGGTTAGAGCAAGATGAGGTAACTCGATCATGTGTGCCTACCAACGAGAATTTCAGATGAACACTTATTTAAGGTAAGTTGAATTCATGAAACACCTTGGTTTGCTGATTTTGCCAATTATCTTGCATGTGGAATAATTCCTCGAGAAATGAGATACCAACAAAGGAAAAAATTCCTTCATGATAGTCGGTATTTTTTTTGGGAGGATCCGTTTTTGTTTAAACAGTGTGCAAATAATATAATCCGAAAGTATGTAGCTGAAAGTGAGTTTGCTGAGATCTTGCATCATTGCCATTCATCTCCAGGTGGGGGACACTTTGGTGGTTCATGTACTGTAGCAAAGATTTTGCAAGCTGGTTTCGTTTGGCCTACATTATTTAAAGATGCTTATGCTTTTGTGAAGAACTGTGATAAATGCCAAAGGATCCGAAATATGTCAAGGAGGAATGAGATGCCCTTGACAAACATTTTGGAGATTGAATTATTCGACATATGGGGCATTGACTTCTTAGGCCTATTTCCTTATTCGTATGGGAAAAAATACATCTTAGTTGCTGTGGACTATGTATCCAAGTGGGTTGAAGCTGAAGCATACCCTACAAATGATGCTAAGGTAGTCATGCGATTCCTACATAAGAATGTGTTTACATGATTTGGGACACCAAGAGCTATTATTAGTGATGAAGGTTCTCACTTTGTGAACAAATGGCTTAAGTGGTTGCTTGAAAAATATGATTTGAAGCACAAGATTGCTACTACCTATCATCCCCAATCCAATGGGCAAGTTGAAAGAGTGAACCGTGAAATCAAAGGTATCCTTGAAAAGATAGTACGCCCTAGCAAAAAAGATTGGTCTCGAAGGCTCGATGATGCATTATGGGCCTATCAAACAGTATTTAAGACTCCGTTAGGAATGACTCCTTATTCGTTAGTCATTGGAAAGGCATGTCATTTGCCATTAGAGTTGGAGAATAGAGCTTACTGGGCTTTGAAGCAGTTGAACTTTGATCTTAAGCAAGCCTGTGAGAAAAGAATGTTACAACTTGATGCGTTGGAAGAGCTAAGGTGGTTTTCCTATGAGAATGCCAAAATGTGTAAAGAAAGATCAAAGAGATGGCATGATAGTCATATACAACCTCGCAAGTTTAAAGAAGGTTAGAAGGTTTTGCTGTTTAATTCAAGGTTGAAGTTATTTCCTAATAAGCTTAAATCCCGATAGAAAGGACTCTATACCATCTACCGAGTTTATTTTTATCGAGCTATTAAATTATAAAAGGTACGTTTAAAGTTAATGGTCAACGTCTCAAACACTACTGGGATGGTGAAGTTGAACGAGTTGAATCCTCATTCAAATTAACAGACCCTTGATTTTTCATAAACTCATTTTGTAAATAAATAAATAATTAGAATTTATTTTCTTAACTTATTACATTTAATTAATCCTGTTTAAGGAGATTGGAACTTAAGCGGGACCGCTGTGACCCCTCCAACCTTTCCTAGGAATCAATTTAATGTAATTTGTTAAGAAGAAATTTTCTAATTAAGATTTAAAAATTTTAAGTTTCATTTGTTTTGTTTAAATTTTAAAATTTTATGTTAATAAAGGGGGTCAAATTTGGCCCAAGTACTAATCATTTTTTTTCTTCTTGAGTAAGTTTGTTAATATAATCTGAGTTTGAGGCCTAAGACAGCAAAAAAGAGGGAAAAATCCATACTTTGCTGCCACTCCCATTACTTGCAGCCCAAGTAACCCTAATGTAGCTAAATCTTCGCTACATGTTGCCCTAATTCTTCCCTATATAAACTCTTCTTCATTCTACTATTTTTCATATCCCTCAAAACAATTTGTTTAACCCTAAAAATCCTTAAATCTCCTTCTTATGTCGCTAAGCCTCAAATCCTGAAAGAAACCCTAATTTCTCTTCCTTTTTTTTCGAAATCACCTATTGCCGCAGCAAGAAGATTGCCGAAGCACCAATGTCGCTACCGCACATCGCGGTTGTCACCAGCGCACACTTCCGTTGCTGTCGTACACTGTTATTGCCATTGCACCATCCTTGCCATCAAAAGATTTTTGTTGTAGCAAGTCCTTACTCACCTTGTCGATTTTTCTTTTCCCCCTTATGCAAAAACTTTGCAAATTCTCAGGAAAAGATACCATGTCTCGCAAAAGAACTGGATCTTCAAAGACTACTCCTAAAAACCAGATTTTGATCGATGAAAAAGTGAAAGAGAGATTTGATTCAATCTTCAAGCATCAACCTATGATGCCGGAAAAAGATTTTAACTTGAAGAGTCATGATTTGATGGTTGTTCCTATACCAATTAGAAAGAAAATCAATGCTCTCAAGTAGGAACGATTCTATGATGCTCGTTCACTTCCTGATGATGAACTAGTTCAAGAATTCTATGCTAATTTGACTATACAAGATGCTACTGAGATCATCATTCAAAAGAAAAAGGTACCTCTTACTTCTAAGTCCATCAATGATTTGTTTAACTTACCTGATGTTGAAGAAGATGAGTACTACCCTATGATGAACAATATCAATTGGGATTTTCTTCAATAAGTGGTTGATGTTGTGACAAATCTGGGATCCCAATGGATTATAAGAAAGTTTGGGAGTCATTCTTGCCGAAGGGAATACCTAAAACCAGTAGTAAAGGTATGGTTTTATTTCGTTCGCTACAGTTTTATGCCTATCTCACATAGTTCCACCATCTCGATGGAACGGATGCTCTTGTTATATGCAATTTTGACATAAAAGTCCATTAATGTTAGGAAAATCATTGTCAAGGAGATTCATAATTGTGCTAAAAAGAAGATATGGAGTGCTTATTTCCCATCATTAATCACTTCACTTTGCTTAAGGGCCCATGTTAAAACACAAGCAAATCAGAAGGGGTAATATGTTCAAGGGTACATTAAAAATCATAATCCTGAAAGGTTCGTAGAGAAGGTGCATAAGCTGAATTAAGGCGAACAAGAAGAGCCAACTGAGCCAGATACCAAGGAGTCAACAAATGAAACTTAAACTAAAGTTAATTCATTCATGATAATCAAGAAGAAGAAGAATCTAATTCGATTCATGAGATAATCAAGAAGAAGAATCTGATAAGAAACTGAATAGTCCTAAACTAGTTGAAGGATCTGCAAACTCTGAACCAAAGGTTGAGCCAGAAGAAGAAACAGTCAAGCTAAGTGTTGAACCTGAATCTACAACTCCTATGTCGACTTCTACAAGTACTTCAAAGAAATCAGAGTTGTCAATTACGATGGATATGTGTAAGATCATGCACAATCAACAATAAACTTACTGGAAATATGCAAAAATTAGAGATGAATCAATTCGAAATACTTTTAAGAATATCTCTAATACTTTTGTTCCTGTGTTCCTAGATGCTATCTTTGGGACATGGACGGAAGATACTGACTATGCAAGCAGAGATGGAGTTGAAAAAGACAAGGGGAATGAGTCAGAAAAATAAAAGGGGGGATTCTTGTCTTGTTATTTATTTAATTATTTTTAGGTCTTTAGGAATTTATTTCTTTCATAATTAGGATTTAATTTCTACAGAATAAAACATAACAAGCATGAATAAACTTAACACTTCTTTAGAAAGAAAAAGATTAAGTGATGGGGTAATGGGAATGAACATGTCTAGGATTAGGTTATTAGGAAAGACTTGGTATTTAAGCAGTCTTAATGACTCACATCTATTTCTTTACAACCCTACCTAGTGTTTAGTTTTCATTCATTACTTTGTTCTTGCAATGAGGACATTGCTTCTTTTTAAAGGGGATAAGGCAAATAAATTGCTCAAATTTTTAAAAATTTTCAAGTATGTTTCAATCATTTCTTTCATAAGTATGTTTTAGTAAATGAATGTTTAAAGACACTTTTTTTTGTTAATGAGATAGTTTGTATGCAAGTATGAATGATGATTATATCTGAGTGAAAGTATGTTATCATGAAGAATGGAATGCTTGTATGATCTTAGTCTTAGTAATATTTTTCATGAAAACTTAGTTTCTCTTGAGATTAGACATGCATGAAGGTTTATATCTTTAGAATTGACTTAGTAACTTTCTTGAGGTGAAATCCTAGGAGACATAAAAATCTAAAATATTATAGTCACTATTTTTTTGGATCGTTTGAGCCTTTTCAAGCCAACCTTATGAGATTCAACCTTGAAACTGTAATTTTGAGCTTAAAGGCTTGTTTATTGTAATTACGTTATAAGCCACATTACCATCTTTTTAAGTTATCCTAATTTTGTGCACCCATCTTAACTAAAGTTGTCTTGGTAATCAACATTTGAGGAAATTTTCAAAAAGATGTATGTGCTCATGCTTAAAAAAAAGACGAAGAACAAGCGAAGAAAAGTTTGCTCAGTCTCCAAAAAGAAAAATGTATGAGCATAAGTTCAAAACAAGTTTGGGGGTGTTCCAAAGTTTCACTTAAAGAAAAAGACTGTATTTCGAGAAATCCAAGACAAAGTTAAAGGTTAAGATTTTGAAACTGAAATGTCTCATCTCTTAAAATCCCTACCTTTAACCAAGCCCCATTACAACCTTATAAAAGACTTATTGATTTGATGATTATGTCAACTACATTAGTGGAGAGGAAGTACTAAGTTCAACATATGAAGATCATAAATAAGCCTTATGATTGTTTGCTTGATTGATAATAAATAATATTGAATGAAGAATGTTATCTGTGGCTGTGACATATATACAAACTATAATTCATGTTGGCATATTTTGAAACTTAGTATAAAATTCTAAAAATGTTTGCATATGAATTACGTGTTAATAAAGGAGATCTATGAACATGAAGTTATTAACGCATGATTATGGGACAAAGATTGATGCTGTAACACCTTAAACTCGTCCCAGAAGTTAGGCTCGAATCTGGCGTGTCACATTGAAGTGTTTTTTGAAAACCATATTTTCATTGAAAACCCTCCTTAATATTTAAAAACCAAAGTCTCAGTTTGTGTTCATTCAATTTCAAAATGTGGTTCATTAAAAAGTTAATCACTTTTAAAATCGTTATTAACTTCGTTAAAAACCTCTTTTAGTTGCGGAAGCTAATTTAAGGTAAAGAAGTTTAAAACGTATGTTCTTAAAATCAGTAATTGGGTTGAAAACTCGTCTACGTCTAACAAATATAAAACATACCAAAATCCCAAATTCAGAATTAAATCCAGAGAGGCTTATTACAGAAATTAAAACCCAAAACAGAATTTAAAACATGAATAAAGTCCAAAGCATAACAGCCACAGTCGTGTGGTCACCTCTGAGTCCCTCGCAGCACCGATCCTCCTAACGTTGGGGATTACCTGCACAGTTAAAAACGGGGTGAGTTTACAAAAACTCAGTGCGTAATCCCCTTACTATAGTAATGCAAGATAATATCTGAAATCAAATCGAAACAATCAGGCCAAAGCCCTTTATAGTAAATAAAGATAGTCCATTCGAGCATACGTGGGCCAAAGCCCACTACAATATCATTTGGGTCACAGCCCATAACAGAATCAATTGAGCCTAGCCCAAACCAATAACAGAACAAGTGGCCTAATCCCAGTACAATGACAAATCTCATAAACAGATGTGCAACAGTATGAGGATGCATCCCACCCCGATCCAGCCAACACACCACCCATACCAACCCTACACTTATGATGGATAAAATCGACCCACCCAGCCAACACACCAAGCTTAGTACCGGTTGCGGCACTAAGTCAACAGAATGGCTCGGTGGTATGGATAGAACGGTACAAAGCTATCGGTAACTGTAATAAGTTTGGCACATAACCATCAGCAACGATAATATAAGCCACAGGTAATTATGATTGACATAGAGTCATCAGTATATATGTTAGGCACATAGCCACGGGTAAATACGTTGGCACAAAGCCATAATCAAGATTATGCGGCTTTAAGCCGTCCGTCGGTCCACAGCCGTCTCATGCGACCTCTGTGACCCTATCAGAACTTCCTCCGTATAAATGTCCCAACCCCATGCAATATGTCATGTATGTCATGCTCAGTAACAGTCATTTAAACATATACTAAAAGTATATCAGTCACATGAACACAGTCAAGTCAGTTAAATTCATAGTCTAAGTCAGTTATTTACCCACAAGGACAAAATATTTATTTTACCCTATAAGGGTATTTCGGTCATTTTACCCTATAAAGGTATTTCATTCATTTTACCCTATGGGGGTATTACTGTATTCTTCCCTTTGGAGGTATTTCGGTAATTTCAAATTCGAGGGTATTTTAGTAATTTTATAAATCGGGGGTATTTTGGTAATTTCACAATTTGGGGGTATTTCAGTAATTTTACAAATCGGGGGTATTTTGATAATTTTGCAAATTGAGGTCTCAGCAACCCAACAGAAGGTCCACCATCGCCTCGAGCGACTTAAGTAACTTAAACAGTCACAACGGTGTAAATGGGCCTAAGGCCCATTACTCAGCCTAAATGGGCCCACACGCTCGTATGGCCCAATTAGCCCAGAAACAGCCACAGTTTTGCAAACATCACAGTCCAAACAACACTTACCATATCACATACATTTTATCTGTGTGGGCCCATAAGCCCACTGGGCCTACACAGCCCATTTTGACCCATCAAAGCCCAGAATAGCCCAAGACCACGAGAGCGCTTGTGGTGGCCTCTACAGAATAATGCCCATGTTCGTGGGCTCAATTCACCACACGCACGACCGCACGCTCGTGTGGCATCATACGCCATATTTCTGGCATTTCGGCATTTTGTCAATCTACAGTCATATCAGTATAACAACACATACTTTCGGCTTTTCAGCCATTTATCAAACATAGCTTACAGTTACACACATTCTATCGGCTTTCCTGCCGACTACCGAATACAGGGTACTGTTACACAGTGTAACACCTCAAACCCGACCGGATCTGGCATGTCACATAAAAAGGGTTGTTTAAAAACTCCGCGTTCGTTAAGAACTTCGTATTCTTTTTAAAACTCCGAGCTTTGATGTTTGTGAAATTCATATTTGCTTTTATGGGTTTCTTGTAAAAATGTTATTATTATTATTTGCGAAAACTTTGTTTTATGTAGAAATCAGATTCAGTAATTTGCATAGTTGCGGAAACGCGATATTTTGAAAAACGGTTATTAAATTTTTAGAAAACCCAGAGTTTAATCATTTATAGTTTGAAAATAACTGAAACGAAAGTTTAAAAGAAAAATGAAATCCAATGGCCTTATTACAAAATATTTACCCAAACTAAAGAAAACAAAATAAAGATAAGTTAAAACCGAATGTATGAAGCAAACCCTAAGTATGGCCACCTTTGAATCCTCTGCAGCTCTAAATTCTCTAACGCTGGGGATCACCTACAAGGTTAAAGCAGAGGGGGTGAGTTACGAGAACTCAATGTGTAATCCCCAAATCGGTCATTAACTAGGCCGAAGCCCATACAGAAGCAGACTGGGCCGAAGCCCATACAGGAGCAGACTAGGCCTTAGCCCTATAAACATGATAGTGCACAATGTAATGCAGCCCAACATAATAATCCATCCGCTACACACCACCCGTACCAGCCCAACACACCTGTAGGGATTTCTAAATCGACCCACCCATCTGCTACACACCAGTTTGGCAGACAAGCTGATCATCACAGAATTTGTGGCGGAGCCACCAGAATAACAGAATATACGTGGTGTAGCCACCAGAACAAAATGTGCAGAGCCACCAAAATCATAATCTACACATAGCCATTAGCGACGGTAATATAATCGTCACACAGCCTTGGGTAAATAGGATCGACACAGATTCATCGATATCTATTAGGCACAAAGCCATATTCAAGATGGCACAGAGCCAAGCTCTCAATAATGCAGCCAAGCAGCTAATAACGGTATATGTGGCTGAACCACCAAAATAATATATGTGGCATAGCCACTAAAACAGAATATGGCAGGGCCACCAGAATACACTTCCTCCGATCATCAAACCCAACCCAATGCAATATGTCGTGTATGTCATGCTCAATCGTTACACGTGTATGCAAAATGGTCGTGCTTAGTAACAGTCATTTCAACACATATTAACAGCAAATCAGACACACGCCCACATTCAAGTTAGTTAAAACACAGTCATACAATCACAATCAACTCAGTCAAATTCACAGTCTAAATCAGTCAATTACCTACAAGGGCAAAACAGTCATTGACCCTATAAGGGTATTTCGATAATCCTACCCTCATGGGTATTTCGGTAATTCTACCCTACAGGGGTAATTTGGTGATTTTACCCATCGAGGGTATTTCAGTAATTTTACAATTCGAGGGTATTTCGATAATTTCACAAATTAAGGGTATTTTGGTAATTTCGTAAACTGGAGGTATTTCGATAATTTTGCAAAACGAGGGTATTTCGGTAATTTTGCAAACTAGGGGTATTTCGGTAATTTCGCAAACCAATGGTATTTCAGTAATTTCACAAACTGGGGGTATTTCAGTAATTTCACAAATTGGGGCTATTTCATTAATTTTGCAAACCGGGCTATTTTAATAATTTTGAAAACCGGGGGTATTTCAGTAATTTTGTAAACCAAGAGTATTTCAGTAATTTTATAAACCAAGGGTATTTCAGTAATTTTGTAAACCAAGGGTATTTCAGTAATTTTTTCAACCCCCCAGAAGGTCTACAGTTGCCTCGAGCGACTCAAGCACTCTAAACAGAGATAATGATGCGAATGGGCCTCGGGCCCATTCTCGGCCCAAATGGGCCTACACGCTCGGGTGGCCTATTTAGCCCAAATTTAGCCATAGATATAAGATTCACAGTCTAGTCCAACATCTACTACATAATTATACAACCTATTCATATGGGCCCGCGGGCCCATTGGGCCCATCGTGGCCCAAACAGCACCAGCCCACAAGAATATACTCATGGTGGCCTCGACTATCGCGTCGAAGCTCCCACACATGCGCTCGCACGCTCGTGTGGCTACCATCGTTGTGTGACCGGCATTTTGGCATTTGCCGCTCTATAGCTAGAGTAGGGCGAAATACACACCTGATAGGAGTCTGAAGCTATACCCAAACGCCCACCAAGGTACGCTTCCTTCCCTCATAGGTAGCTCTATTTAAAGCTAGCTTCTCACCTTCCCTCTTGCTAGCTTTCCGATGTGGGATCCCTTCTTCAGTAGAGTTTAAATCCAACACAAACTCTGGCCGTCCAATCCGCAAAATAAATACTCCCTTGCTTGTCATGAGATTCGAACCCAGGCTCCCCTGTAGCATAATCCACGCCGCTAGCCACTTTACCAACTAGCTCCTTGTTGTCTCAAAACATGCGCAACTAAATATAAGTCTATGGCCAAAGTCTAAAGTCCATTTAAAAAGAAAATCAAAATGCAAACACCAAGACTTGAACCTTGGACCCCTTGCTTCCTTATGGCGTCATTCTCTTGTCTCTTACGTGGCGCCATTTGCCACTAGACCACAACTCTTTTTGTCATTTTTCTCCACATTTTATTCTCAAAGCCTACCTACTAACTCCCAGGGTTTTATTCACCTAAAACCAAAATTTTCCTAAAGCCCAAGTTTGATCCCGAGACTTCATAGAAGCCCCCTAACCTTCCAAAATCACTCACCTAACAGGTCCAATTTGCATAAATGCCGTTTTCATGTTCTCAAAAATTTTAAGCGCTCCTACGCCTAAGGCCTAATCGGCCCAATTCTACTAGGCCCAAATTCAGGTCGTTACACACACCTTTGTTGCGAAGAAAACGAATAATCCTTGAGCACCAAGACCTACATCAATTCCCAACACACGATTAATCACATGTTGATAGGGATACAACCAACCTTAATAGTCACATAAACATACCACCTTCTTAATACTTAGCCCCAAAATATTCACCACCCTTACCTTGATTGAGTGAGTGCCTCCAGTCCTCTAAGATCGCTAACTATGATAGAACACACGCCTTGCCGACAAACTGCACTACGATAGATCTCTGTTAGGTAGTGCTGATCATAGATGCAGCCTCTAACCCAAATTTTACTTTGCAAACCCATAGGGCCTAATCGGTCTATACCCAAAGAGTAAGATAACAAATTACATTAATCGGACGATAAGAAAAAAATCTCGATTGCCTTAGCACTCTAGAACTTCTTCGCTCCTAGAATTTGTGTAGCCCCCAACGAGCATCACATCACGCAAGAGAATCAAGAGCGCAATTAGAATCCAAAAGAACAGAAGCATTCGGCTTCTAGAGAAATACTAAAAGAGGCCAAATTTAAATGTAAAGGAGAAAGTATAAATACCTACCCTTCAGTCAGGAACACTTGCAGAACCGTTTAACAATACCAATAGTGGAGTACAGAAATATTCAACCAAGGATAGAGAGAGGAGAAGGTTGAGTACCTTCAGTCTACCAAGCAGAAGAAAGAAAAGAGGGAAGAAGGAATAGAGAAGGAGCAATCGGCTAGGCTAGAAACCGAAAAGAAAGAATGACACTGCATGGGAAGAAGAAAAGGTAAGTATTCGACCAATCGATGAGTAAAGGCAGAAAAGGTAAAAGAAGAAGAACATTTGGCAATACCCACCAGTTTTTCCCAAATAGTCAATTTGACAACCCTAGTAACAAAAACGCAAACAGAAAGTGAACTAATACGACACTTTAGAGCTCAAAACAACTCGGCACAGAAAGGAGATTTTTCCTAACTCAAAAAGTGACCAAAAACTAAACCAAATGGGAGAAAATCCCTCTTGGCCAACTTTCCCTAAGCATAGCACCCAAATTCGGCACAACTTTACTTTATAACAAACTCCCCTTTTTCCTCCCCCTTATCCCTCTCCTAAAATCTCTCCACCTTATTCTACTCAACCACCTAATCAAACTCCTTTCAAACGCCTCCAGTCCATATCCCATAAATCTCTCCCTCAAGACCAATTCCACAACCACTTGAGAAAAATTCAATTCCAACACAACCACTGGGCGGCACAGCTGCAAAATAAATAATCTATAGCTTACTCCAAGTCTCGAACCTTTGACCTCCTTGCCACACTTGTGACACCACAACCACTGTACCAACAGGCTCTTTGTGTCATATTTTAACCACACATATCTAAAAGGCCTACTATCAAGCAGCAAGGGCTTTATTCACTTAAAAACTAAAATTTTTGCTAAAGCCCAAGTTTGAACCCAGGACTTCTCCAACACTTCTTAGGGCCCTTAACCACTGAAGCAGACATGTAATTGTGTCATTTCCTTGCACAATTAAAACTTATGTATAGCTTCCTTACTGATCCATACACAAGGCCCAACACTTCTAGGCCCAACACTTCTAGGCCCAACATTAGGGGCGTTACATATGCTGCTTACACAGTTAACAATTTTTCCTTAGCAAGACCTTTCGCTGTGCATAAACATTACTCGGGACGAACAATGATTTAAGTTTTGGGGGTGTGTAAATTGAAAAATATATAGGATTTTTCCTATGTAATTTATCACCTTTTTACTTATATTCATTGTTAAAACTAAATAATTGTTTAATAAATTAATGAAATATGTGAAAATAAGAAATTAGGACATAGAAATTATTAAAATGTGATTTTATGTTTTATTATATATTTTTCATGCGTAAAATGGCTTATTTTATATTTATTTAAGCATTTTATATTTTTAAGAAATAAAATGGGCCATGCATGATTAAATTAAACAATAAAATATAAAATTATATTTAATAATTCATTTTAAAATATTTCATTAATAATTTGGGTCTTAATTAGTTAATTATTTTATTTTGTAATCCTTTAATTTATTGATTTATTTTGGACTGGTCTGATTGCTTTGTTGGATTACAATAATCGTCCAAATTGAAGACCAAGTCAACCCAATTTCGACTGCACATGGCTGTCCACATAAACCACTTTTTGGTTTAATTACACAAGGTCCTTGCAATGTTGAAGAAATTAGAGATTTGCCCGAAGATTTACATTTGACCGAGTCTCAGTCTTGAGTTGTTATGGCATTTAAATTACTTAAAAATCAAGCAAAATTCAACTCAAAATCCACTAATCATGGCCAGCCACTCATTGGAGAAGCTTGAAGAGACTTAAACCTCTCTATTTTTAGCAAACTACTCTCCTCTCTTCACCTATAAATAAGAATCCATTTCACCATCAACCCTCATCCCTTATCATTCTCTCTTTTCTCTCAATTCTCTTTAGCATTTTCCATTCCCCACGCCTAGCATCATCTTTTTATAGAGATTTTAACAATTAAACCTCCTAAAGAGCCCTTGGTCGACCACCTTGGAGAGCCATCAGCAAAGGAGCAAAGTGAAGGAGTGAAAAGGAGCCTCGTCGGTCAAAGTCTTGGGTGACAGCCACTTTGATTTGGGTTTAATCTTTATTTTCATTTATTTAAATTGAAAATGTTTGCTATGTGTTGAAACACCCCACACCCGGCCCACGAGCCTGAACCGGATCTGGTATGTTCCTTAAGAAAATCGGTTTTCAATGTCCTGATTAACTTAGAGAAAATTTATGTAATTAAGAAAAATTCGTTTTGGGTTGGGCTTAAATTGGAATCCATTTAATAAATTTTGAAAATCCAACTTAAATAAGGTGACAAAATAATTTTAAAAGAAATAAATTTACTTAACTTTATTCAAAAAAATAATTTGTATCTTAATCAAATAAAATAAATGTAAATAAAGAAAATCCAACTGGGCCTTATGGCCTTATTACATCATTCAAACCCAAAATAAAATTTTAAGTACTAAATTTAAATAGAGTCTAAATTCTAATAAATTCTTCAAGTGTTGCATGGCCACCTTTAGCTCCTGCCGACCCGGTCCATTACCGCTCATCACCCAAAAGTAATTCCCAACGGCCGAGTCCATGAGACTCAATGTGTACACAATACTAATTTTCAACAAATCGTGCATACAAGTCATATCAAGCATATTCAAATCAAATAATGATGCAACCCAAACCCAAACCTATTTGTCCATCCGCTACACACCGCCTGCGCATTCGCCCAATTACACCGTGGGGACTACTAAGTCAACCTCCATCCGCTACACACCATCGAAGCGATCATTGCAATCGGCGTGCTCATCGCCGCCACTTACGTTGTGTCATTAGACACTATATTCAAATAATGTAACCGGTTACCATATTCACGCAATGGGGCCGTAGCCACCATATTTCGTTGGTGAGGCCGAAACCAACACCTTTCACAGGTGAGACCAAAGTCAACACCTTCGTTGGTGAGACCGAAGTCAACACCTTCACTTTCTTCCTTCACATATATCCCAAATGCCCCAATTATTTTATAACATATTCCACATATTTAATTTTCATTCATGTTACTAATCACATGTTCAAAGTATATCACATTCATAATCCTATCAAAAGTAGGAAACATACCTGGGTACTCCTTACCACGTGTGTGGTACTTAGCCATATTCACATACTTATGCATATTCATATTATTAATAAATGCCATATAACTTATTGAAGATTAGTATGAGTACACACCTTTTTCGCTTAATAGATTCCGTGAATTCCCGAAGAGCGATCTACCGGTCTAAATCTTTCACTCCTATATTCGGCCATTAATTAAAACATATAAATGACCCCTTTTATTCTAAAAAAAACCAAATCCTACTAGAAGTAGAATTTACTACCACTTACCTTGTTTTGCCGATTTGATTGCTAATCAAATCCCGAAGGTTTGTGTTCCTCCCTTGAAATCGGCTAACCACTATATTTCTCCATAGATTAGTTTTCGGCTGTTGAAATAATGGAAAAATAATCCCAAATATTTAACAAGTTAGCCTTGGCTGAATATCACTTACCTTATGATGGGATTCCAAATCTGAAGAGGATTCCTTTATAATCCTGTCGAAATCCTATAACTTCGTGTTAGATTAAATCTAACTTTGAAAATATGAATCATAACCTTTAACCAAATATTCATTCCTCTTACCTTAGATCCTTGATCCTTCTATTCAATAATGAGGGAAACCCTTTTGATGTTGTGGTTGATTGCTCCTTTACTTAGAATCAACAAGGATTCGGCTTTGACAGAAGAATCAGAGAAGAAAATAGAAGAAGAGAAGAGAGGGATTTTGCTTGAAGAAAAATTTGGCAGAGAGGGGGAGAGAGCTAAGAAAATTTCGGCAAAGAGAAAGCAAAAGTGATTGAGTAGCCCTCCTGCCCTCCTTTTATAGCCAAAGTTATCAGCCTAGGAGTCCCTTACTTGTCCACCACTCCTCTTTTTGATAATATTATCTCTTTTATTTAAAAGATAAAAGCCTTTAATCCATCAATTATCTCCTCAATTATCTCCTTAGAAAATAATCCTTTATTTATCTCTTATTATTCACATATTTATGTGAATAAAACTCCTTTATTTATCTCTTATTATTCACATATTTATGCGAATAAAACTCCTTTATTTATCTCTTATTTATTCACATATTTATGTGAATAAAACTCCTTTATTTATCTCTTATTATTCACATATTTATGTGAATAAAACTCCTTTATTTATCTCTTATTATTCACATATTTATGTGAATAAAACTCCTTTATTTATCTCTTATTATTCACATATTTATGGAAATAAAACACCTCTATTTCTAGAATGCTTGTGCCAGTCCACCTTGGTGTGTCTAGAAGCAAAAATAAAATTTATTTATTTGCTTCCCAAGTGACTCAACCTGTGCCCAATCGCTCATGCTCATGGCGCCATTTCCATAGGCCCTAAGTGACACCTTCAGCCACTTTTTCCAAGCCTGATTGTATGTCAAACTTCTCCAACTTTTTCTTTTAAGGCCCTTTAGCCCTTATTTCCTATTTTGAACTTTAAAATTTGACATTTCGGCATCATTTCTAAGTTTCCTAAAATTTTCGATCGGCTCTGAATTTGCCATTTTTCTTACATATCCAAGTTTCCTAAAATGTTCAGTTTCCATTTTTGGATCATTTCCAAAAATGTTCAGTTTCCAAAATGTCTAAGTTTCCAAAACGTTCGGGTTTCCAAAAATGTTCGCTTTCCTCTTTAAACTTAACATTTCCATAGATTTTCAGTGACATTTCCCTACATTTCCAAGGCAAGACATTTCTTTACATTTCCTTACATTTCCTTGCATTTCCTTACATTTCCTTACATTTCCTTACATTTCCTTGCATTTCCTTACATTTCCTTACATTTCCTTACATTTCCATACATTTCCTTATTTCTAGAATTCACATAACACATTCATACATAATTCATAAAACATGCCATTTTACCACATGGTTCCTTATGTCATGCTTCACACGGAGTTTCTTTTCAAGCTTCATTTACCTAGCTCCCCTTTTTACTTAGAAACCAATAATTTTTCTAAGCTTTCTCTTCCATCCTAGAATTTTAAAAACCCTTAATACACTTCCAAACATTGCCAAAACCTACTAACTCATGAATTATGCACAAACGCATAACCCCTAATCTAGGATGTTACAGTTCTACCCTCCTTAAAAATAATTTCGTCCTCGAAATTACTTACTAACAGTCGTACCATCCTTCTCACCGCACTATGCTTACGCTGCGCACTCTGATCTTATTAGAACCATCATACTTTCTAGGCACAATCTCTAAGTTCACGTCCCCTAGAACTTATTTCTAACGTCGCGATTTAATATGATTTAAGAGAATTTTATGAATTTGTCTTTATTCCACTGATTACCCGCGAAGAAGTTTTATGGAAAGAATTTTAGGAGTGGTTCTTTTGTATTCATACAGCATACTGTCTTTCATTCATTCGTCCATCCATCAAACAATTATGAACTTTCGTTCATTCAGAGAAACGTTGTAATTTTCATTATTGTTGTTTTTCACTACCTAGGGGTATTTTCGTAATTTTATCCTCCAGGGGTATTTTCGTAATTTCTCAGGGAAAACGTTCCTTGGTGCTTTTGTCAAAAAGTATTTTGAAAATTTCAAAGTTTTGGGGTAATTTGGAAAAATTTTGAAATCCGGGTATTTTTGCATTTTCGACCTCGAGTGGGTATTTTGGTAATATTTTTCACAAACCGGGTATATTTGGAAAAACTAACAAATCGTGGATATTTCAAAAGTTCTAAAATTTTGTGGGTTCTTTTTGAGAGTTTAACCTTTCAAATGGTGATGTTGCAAAAATTTGGAAATCGTGGTCATTTTGGTAATTTTGCAAGTTAGGGGCAATTTTGTAATTTTTCCAAAATCGTGGTATTTTTGATGGTTTGAACATTAGGGTTTATGAACATTATAAAATAATGGAGTTTTGACAAAACCATTGAAAAGTTTGACATTTTGTGGATCAAGGGCATTTTTGTAATTTTCACGAATTAGAAATTTTTCAAAAATTTTGTAAAAGATGGTTTCAAAAATTTGGTGAAGTAATTTTAAGAGTTTTGAAAACTAGGGTTTGTTGTTTTTTTTTTTTTAAAAACATGGCTAGTTCCTTTTTCGGGTTTTAGTCATTATGTTTAGCCTATGACCGAGCCCCCTTTGGTCGTGGTGAACTAAAGCTACGCACTGTGCAGGATTCGAATGGAGAGGAGGTGAGTCACACTGATCGCTTAAATACCGTGCTCCCATCGAAACCATTCCTAGACATGCGCATGCAGGTTGCCACACCATCGAGCCCTCTCCGAGTTAGGGTGAACCGAAGCTACGCACTGCTGTGATTCTGCGAAGAGGAGGTGAGTCACTAGGGATCGCTTAAATACCGGTGCTCTTCCGATCCAATCCTGACATGCGTACAAAGGGTTACCACACCCTATCTCAAAGACTTAGCCATAGGTTTGTTAAGTTCATTAAGTCCTATGGGTTCTGTGTTTGAGTAATCTAGCCTTAGGGTTCAAATTCCTATCATTCTATTCTACGCTTCCATGCCTTTTCTACCCTTATACAGCTTCATAAATCACAGAACCACTCATAAAGTTAGGGTACTTATGTGGTGGATCATGGTCGGAGAGACTCAAAGCCATGCCGAAACACGCTTATTTTTACAGAAAATCATTTGGGCTCGAATTAAAAATGTTTTGGGCCTTAGCCCACAGGCCGAGAGTTTAAAATCTGGCTCGATACTAATTGAAACACCCCACACCCTACCACGAGCCCGAACCGGATCTCGTATGTTCCTTAAGAAAATCGCCAATGTCCCGATTAACTTAGAGAAAATTTGTGTAATTAAGAAAAATTCGTTTTGGGTTGGGCTTAAATTGGAATCCATTTAATAAATTTTGAAAATCCAACTTAAATAAGGTGACAAAATAATTTTAAAAGAAATAAATTTACTTAACTTTATTCAAAAAAAATAATTTGTATCTTAATCAAATAAAATAAATGTAAATAAAGAAAATCCAACTGGGCCTTATGGCCTTATTACATCATTCAAACCCAAAATAAAATTTTAAGTACTAAATTTAAATAGAGTCTAAATTCTAATAAATTCTTCAAGTGTTGCATGGCCACCTTTAGCTCCTGCCGACCCGGTCCATTACTGCTCATCACCTGAAAAGTAATTCCCCAACGGGGTGAGTCCACGGACTCAATGTGTACACAGTACTAATTTTCAACAAATCAGGCATACAAGTCATATCAAGCATATTCAAATCAAATAATGATGCAACCCAAACCCAAACCTATTTGTCCATCCGCTACACACCACCCGTACCTGCCAATTACACCGTGGGGACTACTAAGTCAACCCTCCATCCGCTACACACCATCGAAGGCAGTCGCTGCAGTCGACGTGCTCATCGCCCACTTACGTTGTGTCATTAGACACTATATTCAAATAATGTAACCGAAGTTACCATATTCACGCAATGGGGCCGTAGCCACCATATTTCGTTGGTGAGGCCGAAACCAACACCTTTGTTGGTGAGACCGAAGTCAACACCTTCAAGGTGAGAGACCGAAGTCAACACCTTCACTTTCTTCCTTCACATATATCCCAAATGCCCCAATTATTTTATAACATATTCCACATACTTAATTTTCATTCATGTTACTAATCACATGTTCAAAGTATATCACATTCATAATCCTATCAAAAGTAGGAAACATACCTGGGTACTCCTTACCACGTGTGTGGTACTTAGCCATATTCACATACTTATGCATATTCATATTATTAATAAATGCCATATAACTTATTGAAGATTAGTATGAGTACACACCTTTTTCGCTTAATAGATTCCGTGAATTCCCGAAGAGCGATCTACTGGTCTAAATCTTTCACTCCTATATTCGGCCATTAATTAAAACATATAAATGACCCCTTTTATTCTAAAAAAAACCAAATCCTACTAGAAGTAGAATTTACTACCACTTACCTTGTTTTGCCGATTTGATTGCTAATCAAATCCCGAAGGTTTGTGTTCCTCCCTTGAAATCGGCTAACCACTATATTTCTCCATAGATTAGTTTTCAACTTGTTGAAATAATGGAAAAATAATCCCAAATATTTAACAAGTTAGCCTTGGCCGAATATCACTTACCTTATGATGGGATTCCAAATCAAGAGGATTCCTTTATAATCTGTCGTCGAAATCCTATAACTTCGTGTTAGATTAAATCTAACTTTGAAAATATGAATCATAACCTTTAACCAAATATTCATTCCTCTTACCTTAGATCCTTGATCCTTCTATTCAATAATGAGGGAAACCCTTTTGATGTTGTGGTTGATTTCTCCTTTACTTAGAATCAACAAGGATTCGGCTTTGACAGAAGAATCAGAGAAGAAAATAGAAGAAGAGAAGAGAGGGATTTTGCTTGAAGAAAAATTTGGCAGAGAGGGGGAGAGAGCTAAGAAAATTTCGGCAAAGAGGAAACAAAAGTGATTGAGTAGCCCTCCGCCTCTCCTTTTATAGCCAAAGTTATCACCCTAGAGTCCCTTACTTGTCCACCACTCCTCTTTTTGATAATATTATCTCTTTTATTTAAAAGATAAAAGCCTTTAATCCATCAATTATCTCCTCAATTATCTCCTTAGAAAATAATCCTTTATTTATCTCTTATTATTCACATATTTATGGGAATAAAACTCCTTTATTTATCTCTTATTATTCACATATTTATGCGAATAAAACTCCTTTATTTATCTCTTATTTATTCACATATTTATGTGAATAAAACTCCTTTATTTATCTCTTATTATTCACATATTTATGTGAATAAAACTCCTTTATTTATCTCTTATTATTCACATATTTATGTGAATAAAACTCCTTTATTTATCTCTTATTATTCACATATTTATGGAAATAAAACACCTCTATTTCTAGAATGCTTGTGCCGTCCACCTTGGTGTGTCTAGAAGCAAAAATAAAATTTATTTATTTGCTTCCCAAGTGACTCAACCTGTGCCCAATAAACCATGCTCATGGCGCCATTTCCATAGGCCCTAAGTGACACCTTCAGGCCACTTTTTCCAAGCCGGATTGTATGTCAAACTTCTCCAACTTTTTCTTTTAAGGCCATTTAGCCCTTATTTCCTATTTTGATCTTTAAAATTTGACATTTCGGCATCATTTCTAAGTTTCCTAAAATTTTCGATCGGCTCAGAATTTGCCATTTTTCTTACATATCCAAGTTTCCTAAAATGTCTGAGTTTCCATTTTTGGATCATTTCCAAAAATGTTCAGGTTTCCAAAAATGTCTAAGTTTCCAAAAACGTTCGGGTTTCCAAAAATGTTCGCTTTCCTCTTTTAAACTTAACATTTCCATAGATTTTCAGGACATTTCCCTACATTTCCAAGGCAAGACATTTCTTTACATTTCCTTACATTTCCTTGCATTTCCTTACATTTCCTTACATTTCCTTACATTTCCTTGCATTTCCTTACATTTCCTTACATTTCCTTACATTTCCATACATTTCCTTATTTCTAGAATTCACATAACACATTCATACATAATTCATAAAACATGCCATTTTACCACATGGTTCCTTGTGTCATGCTTCACACGGAGTTTCTTTTCAAGCTTCATTTACCTAGCTCCCCTTTTTACTTAGAAACCAATAATTTTTCTAAGCTTTCTCTTCCATCCTAGAATTTTAAAAACCCTTAATACACTTCCAAACATTGCCGAAACCTACTAACTCATGAATTATGCACAAACGCATTACCCCTAATCTAGGATGTTACATGTGTTCTTTGTTCTTGTTACAACAATGTTAGCTTAATTTTATTTAAGCTAGGATGATTGCTTTGATTAAATAATATTTATTTGATTCATGCTTATAATGTTTGTGCCTCAATTGATCATGTTTTCAATTAAAATCAAGTCAGTATTTCATTCATACATGATTGAAATGCACCTAAATTAGCTGAGCGATCCTAACCAGACGACGGCTAGTGGACACATAATTGAAATGTGCATGCTCAATTTAGATCCTAACCCGATTAAATTGTAGGTTGCTTAACAACTCTAACCAAGCTCTATTATCTGCATAGTTTTTAGATTTGTGTGATTAAACTGTTTCAAACCTAACACGTCCCGTTACATCACATGAATGCTAAGAAACCCTTAGTAAATAAGGATCAGTAAAGGATTCTGAAAGGACCTAATGTGGTTTCCAAACTCATGAAAGATCGAGTTTCCATGGAATGTTTTTCCAAATGCTATTAAGCATGTTGATAATAAATTGAGATTAATTAAAGTAATTGTCCTAGTTTATTTATGTTATAATTGTTGCAAATTGTGTTTAATTTTGCTAAAATCATCTCATTCATATAGTTTGCATATTTAGGATAATTTGCATTGGGGATCATTGCATTTAGTTTAATGTATTTAATTTTAATCATCACTTCTCAATCATATTGTGTTTTTATTTACCAAGTTGTTAATATAATTGTAAAATTAAGTGATTTGACACAAATACAATCCTTATGGAGATGATAACTCAATACTTACTTATTACTTGATAACGACTGTGTACATTTGCATAAACCTACGCGTTACAATAAAAAAATATACTTAAACCACATTACATAGGTAAATAGCATAAAATATAACTCCTATTACATGTCATTTATAATTGTTAACCAAAACAACCAAAACTACCAATATGACAAATGGATAGTGTGATGGTGCTCCGACGAGATTCCAACTGATCGAGCTTTTCAATGACCTACAAGAAAGATAAAAAAAAAAAAACCATGTAAGCAACTAGTGCTTAATAAGCTCATATAACGGAAACTTAAACTTACCAAACAATTTAAGTTAAACAACCAAACATAATTTTATTATGTCATAAGCCAACTTTCCTTTCCTATACACACCACCTCACAAGGTTAGTTAGTGTAACATTGCATATATAAATCCAATCAAAGCATGGCATAAAAACATATGTAACATTTCACTTTCATAATTCATTACTCATACATATACACTAAGCCATCTTTACCTTTCAATTACACATTTTACCACAGTCCATATCATTACTCAAAAAGCACTGTTCACTTCATGTAATCACATACCCTTTAAAGCTTTATTCTTGTTGTACTAAATAGAATATCATTGGATATTCGGGAAAATACTCATATAACCATTTAATTCTCTAAGCACACCACAACATAACTAGATAACATATTTATAGACATATGAAACATATATTTACATCATGACATTAATATTCATTATCAAACTATACTAATCAAAACATTCGTCTCATATTCATACTTATGATACATATCTCACATGAAACATATTACCTGAATAGCTGTAACACCCCAAACCCGGCCTAAACGTCACAATCGGATCTGGTTTGTCACAGGGAAAGGTTGTTTAAATGAACTTTGGAATTTAAAAGAAATCGTAATTTTTGAAAACTTTACGTTTTGTGATTCTATCTCGAAAATAATAATTAATTTAAGAGTTTCTTACCAGCTCCTATTTTAAAGAACTGTTAGTTGAAATCGGGTTTTGTGGTACGAAAACCAAAACTAGTGGCATTTTCGGAACGTGATATTTTGAAAACAGTGTTTGTGGTTTAAAGAAAATTTTCGAATTACTTAGTTATTCGCTTGTCAAATTTTAATATCACTTTTAAAACTAATTGTTTACAACTTTTATTTTAGAAAACTCCATATTCGGCATCACATAAGATATGTTATAACAGCATAAAATCCAAAATTAAAGGTTAGGAGGCCTTACTACATAACAAAAACCCAATTAAAAATAAGTTTAACATAAAGAAAATGAATTTGAGGGAAAGTAAATATTGCATGGTCACCTCAAGTCCGCCTCGGCTCCAAATCCACGATCTGGGGATTACCTGCAAAATTAAGCAGAGGGGTGAGTCACTGAGACTCAGTGTATAATTCCCCTTACGAACACAATTTAGGCCTAAACCCTAACAACATGGCATTTCAAATAGTGCATGCAATGCAGCCCAGCCCATCCTAGGTTTTCCATCCACTACATCACCTGAACCAGCCAAACACCCGTGGCATCAAGCCACTGTGGTCCCAGACCACTTGTGACAGAGTCACAGAATATATAAACGTGGAGCCAACCCACTGTGGTCCCAGACCACTGTGACAATCTCTGATAGGTATACGCGGGGCCAACCCGCTGTGGTTCCAGACCATTGAGACAAGTCACTGATAAATATATGTATACATGGTTCCAAACCACCGTGGTCCCAGACCACTGTGACCAAAGCCACTGAAACACACTTCCCCTTTCATCATCTTCCAAAACCCATGCAAGCATATTATCAATTTACAGCAGTTACCCGAGTCATACATAATCATATTATATGAAAAAAAATTATAACGGTACTTACCTGGTCCCTCCAATCTTACCCGCAAGGGTATCTGGACTATCTGAACAGTCATTTCGGCTTTCAGCCAATACAGTTGTTAATGCAAAACAATAAAGAAAAGTGGGAGCATTACACACCTGATTACGCGTCAGACTAGACTCTCTACGTCGACACTCTCACTAGCAGGGATAACAACGATTTGTCTATCCCAGGCAAATGTTGGCTCCCTACCACAGCCTAGCGAAAAGTCTCGAACCGCCGACACCGCACATCTTTTAAACTTAGGAGCAGAGACCACGGGTCCGCTCCCCTCAGGCTCCTTAAACACACCCTCCTTGGATCAGCTAGCACTCATATCCATGATAAGAGTCTTGATCAGTACTTAGAGAAAAATGTTTGGTTGTCTATCAAAGAAATTTGGTTAAGACAACGAAAGGGAAAAGGGAAATAAACAAACCGAAATTAAGAAAATCTCATTACCTTACGAACCCGAATGGAATGGTAAGGTTTGGCAACCAACAGACCTTCAGCTTCGAACTACAATTGTTTGGCTAATGGATTTTCCCGGAGTAAACGTTCCAACGAGAGAAGAGGAAGAAAAGGAAAAGAGGATAGCCGAAATCTAAACACCCAAGAACAAAATAGCCATTCGGCTATGGCCACATAGAACCGAGAGAAAAGAAAATAAAGGGACGAAAGAGTCTCCCCTTACCTTAACCAACAGAAACTGATTGAAGAGACTTGCTGCGGCCAAAGATTCCTAGCACCTTGCTTCGCGATGTTCGGCTAACAGTAAAAAGTGTAAGAGTCGATTAGTGTGGTGTCAAGGGAGATTTGGCTATGGTGAAAATGTGTAGAAACGAAACACACAAGAGAAAAGAGTGAGAAGTATGTTTTGGCTAGAGAAGACAGAAGTAGAGGAAAAGAGAGTTTCGGCTTATGAAAAGAAGGAAAGAAAGAAAGGAAGGGTGCAAGAGATGAATAGAAGAGAATCAAAATTTGGCTAAAAGATAGAAGAGGGTTCGGCCAAAGAAAACAAAAGAAGCAAAGAGAAAAGATAAAGAAAAAGGGATACCCGAATGAGAGAAAAAAAGAGAACTCTAAGAGACTTTTGCAAAAATCGGCACTCACCCTATATGACCAAAAATGCCAAAATGAAAAATGCCCAAGACCAATGAGAATTTCGGCACACCCACCTATCCTAGCAACTAAACCGAAATCCCCCCTCCAAGCTCCCCACATTCGGCCAACACCTCTTGTAACATCCTAACTGTAACATCCTGAATTAATGGGCCTTTGCATTTGTTGTTGTTACGTATAATGTGCTAATTAGAGTGTTTAAGGGGTCCAGATTGGGCTCAGGGTTGGGCAGAGGCCTTAGTTAAAAATCTTCTGCTTGGGCACTCTAGTGGAAAGCCAGTAAGGTAGGAAATTAAAAGATGTTATCTATGTTTTAAGACACAAATGGGCTTGTGGCCCAGTGGCAAAGTGGCGCCACTTAGGGGCTTTGAGGTGGCATGATAGCAGTAAGGGAGGTCCAAGGTTCGAGTCGCATTACCCATCTATTTTAATTAATTTTGGCGTTAAAGGAGAGCAGAGTTGGAGCTAGTTATAATGCTTGAAATTAGGAAGAATAATTGACGGATAATGTGGATGATATGGATGATAAAGTAACTGATAAAGGAAGGAAGAGGTGTTGTTATCCATGTCACTCAAGGATGAGTGATCAGATGAAGATAAGGGAGAAAATTTAGGATTTATCTATTGGTCACAGTGGTGGCTGAATTTCAAACTCCAAGGGGGAGGGGGAATCGATTTTGGTATGGGCAAGGGGTACCGAAATTTCCCTTAATTAGTAGCTTAGTTTTAGTTTTAAAAAAGGGCATTTTCAGGATTTAGGTAGTAGGTGCCGAAATTATGTTTAAGTGAGGGTTTCTCTTCTTTATTTTCGGCATTTAGGATTCTCATCTTCTCTCTATTCCTTCTTTTCTGAACAAAAGCCTAAAACTCCCTAAAGGATTCTTTCTTTTCGCATTTGTCTGCCATAGCCGAATCTGCCCTGGCCTTGCTGAAATCCTTCTTTTTCTTATACTGTTCCTATCACTTCCTTACGTTTGATATTACTCTTATTCTCTCGATTAGTTCTTTCTAAAAGCTGAAACCACCCAATTCTTCTCATCATCTTTCCCTTCAAAAGCCAAAACTCTGAACTTTCTTCTCATCTCCATAGCCGAATACCTCCTATTCTCTTTTGCCGATCTCTTCACTAAAAGCCGAATCTATAAAGATTTCTTCCTATCATCTTCTCTTTCTGATCCGCTCAAAAGTCGAAATCTTCTAGGAGTTGCCGAAATCTTTGTAAAGGTAGGTGCCGATTTCCTCTGATCTATTCTATTTCTCTTTCAATTTTTAAAAGATAAAGCCGAAAGGCTAATGGATTGTTGGTTTCTTATGTTTACGTGTTGGGCGATATTCGGGAATTGAAGTAGATCACTCAGAACTAAAAGCCGGAACTGCTAGTCTTTGAATCTCATATCTCTCTCTTTTCGGGATTTCAAGGTAAGGGGTTCTCTTTAGATTCTCGCTAGATTCGCTATCGTAATTGTGATCTTAACCATATGCTGTGATGGTAGCAACTGGTAAGGGTTTCTGATGGAATCAAATGTCGATCAGGCAAAGAGGGGGATTGGATCTGTAAAACCAATACCTAAGTTTAAGAAACGAGCAGTGTCAGCAGTTCGGGATTGGCCACCGGGTTGTGGACCAACTTCGAAACGACACCTTAAACAGATAGCAGTCATATCGGCTTCTGATCGCGTCGACATAGAGAGTCTCGTTTTGTCTGTAATCAGGTGTGTAGATCCCTAACACACTAATTAATATGTACTAAATATATGTTATGGGCTAAAAGCCGGAAAAAGGCTGTCTGGACAGTCGTAAAACCCGAAAAGGGTTAGGCAAAGGATGCCAGGTACGTAATCATAGAAACCTCTCTATGTGTATCGATGTATATATGGATGCCTGTTTTCTTAAAGATGGTAAGACATTCTTAAGTTTTCATATGTGTATGCATGGGGTGGGAGTATGATGATGAAGGGGAAGAGCATGATAGGTCACTTGGTGATCGGTGGTTAAACCATGAATTCAAATGTTAGGTCACATAGTGATCAGTGGCAAAGCCACACTTAAATGATTCCTGATTAATAGGAATAGGCAGTACGGCTGTCGATATGGTGTGTAGCGGTTGGTGGGTTGATTGTAGAAATCCCCGAGGTGTGATGGTTGGTACGGGTTGGTGTGTAGATGATGGACTTTTAGGATGGGTTGGGCCATTTACCATTCATCATTTAATATGTATTTATGTTTGTTGCCATAATGTATGGGCCAAGGCCCATAATGTGTTTGTGGGCCTCAGGTCGTGTGTTTCGGGATTTATACACTGAGTCTTGGTGACTCACCCTTTTATTTTCCTGACTTTTCAGATGAGCAGTAAATCGTGGACATGGGAGCCGAGGCAGACTCAAGGGGCCATCATGCCATTTAATTTCTTAAACTATTTTCGGTTTTTCTTTAAGTTTTAATTTGGGACTATTTTTGTAATAAGGCCTCCCTAGCTTAGTGTTTTGATTTATATTTGATGATGTTTACATTTATAAATGTATGTTCAAAGTTTTGTTTATAAAAAGAAATAAAAATGGGATTTTCAAACAAGTAATTTGTATAGAAGAAATAAAAATATTACAAAGGTTTTCTTCAAATAACACTTATTTAACGAATACTTCTACGAATCAACCTGATTTTTGTTTCAAATCCTTTCAAAGCGAAGTTTTTAAACATTAAGCCCGTAACATACGAGATCATGTCATGGCGTTTGAGTCGGGTTTGGGGTGTTACACCTCCACCATCACCAAATCCCTTGATTTCCTCCAGAATTTGCTCCCCATCACCCATTCAAACCCATTTGACCACTTCAACTCCTCCATCACCTCTCATCCATCCAATCAAAATAATTTGACTCATTAAAACCTCCACCAAGAAGAGTCCAGCCGAATGCCAACACCTTACCTCCCTAAGCACAAAAATAAAGTCCCATGCTTCAGCAGAGGGGATTCAAACTCCTCCTCCTTCTGCTCCTACAAATGACGCCACCTCCACTTGGACACAAGCTTCTTTGTGTCATCAAACACACGCAATTAAACTTAAGGCATGCTCCTACTAGCTATCCCCCCTTAGATGCCCAAAAACCAAAATTCTGCCAAGGCTCTGGCTTGAGCTCGAGCCTCCCCAGGACCCCAAACACATCTAAATAACAAGCAGAGCAAGCCAAGCACACAGAAAAAAAACATAAAATGCAGAACCCCTAATTCTAGGATGTTACAATAGCGAATGGTTTAAGGATGAGATATCGACCTTTTCATTGCTATCATTTTCGACCTTTTCATTGATATCCTTTTTGGATAGCATCCTTTTCAACCTTTTCATTTGATATCCTTTTCGGATAACATCCTTTTCAGCCTTTTCATTGATTTGGAAATACCAAATATAATGCCATGGTGTCTTTCAACCCCTTTTCGAATATAATACTATAATGTATTTCAATCACGATCCTTCCCTTTTCTCAAATAAAAACAATCTTATAAATTCACATTTAATATTTTAAAATGAAATACGAACTTACCTCAATGAAAAAAGTTGTAAAAACGAAGTCGATGACTAATCATATACTTTAGCTTTTCCACGATTTAAAATCAATTGGCTAGTTTCTTGATCAAAAGAATAATTTCATTCAATTAATACAATTCTAGCACTTAAATAAACAGTTTTATACAATTAAGCCCTTCCATCATCATTTTACAAAATTACCCTAACATTTTACCTTTTATGCAATTTAGTCCCTAAACCCGAAACTCACAAATTAAGCATAATTAAAGAAAACCCATGCTAGCAGATTACCTAGTCCCTACTCAACCCACTTTTATTAAAATTGCACTAAAATTCCATGAAGTTTTACTATTTTTACAAATAAATCCTTATGTAACACCCCTAACCCATCTCCGTCGCCGAATTAGGGTTATGGAGCATTATCGATCAATCAGAAAACATTTATCGTCATAACATTTAATAATTTAATCTCATTCAAAATATATCCAACATAAGCATTCGGCCCCTAAATCGAGCCTTTGAGGCCCTAAAAATAGCTTATAAGCAATTCAGGAATAATTTGAAACAAATCAGAAGTTTTAAAAAAATTTGATAAATTTCAAAAAAAGGGGACACATGGCCACACGGCTAGGTTATGTGTAATGCCCTAGGCCGTTTAACTTTTGAAATAGGGACACATGACTGTGTCCCATCCCGTGTAACTCACTGAGTTGGGCCACACGACCGTGTCACAAGCCGTGTAACACACTGACTTAATACACACGGTTGTGTCTCAAGCCGTGTGCACCTAATTGAACCATAAACTCAAGTTTACCATTTCAAGATTTCTTGGACCCTAAGTAATCCATTTACCAGCCATTAGACCTATTCAAATTGACATTAAACAAGCTCAAATCATGCTAAATCAATCATCTTAAGTGTCTAACCAATGTACCTTCAATAGTACCACAAGTATACACTTATACAATAATATAAATCATCACCAAAACATACCAATTCACACAACTTAATTTCTAATCAATATGCCTATCATAGGCACCTCAAATCACAACAATTCAAATAGACATTTTAGTCATACATATACTACAAGTTTATATCAAAAACATCTTCCATCATTCATAATCCATAGCAAGTCATTATCTAAACATTTGCACATAGGATCACTCTATACAGATATACATACCAAGACAAAAGTAATGTCAAAACAAGCCTATTACATGCCATATAACCCAAAATAAACATTCCAAAAACTATCGAAAACGGGTGGATAGTATGACTCGCGTGCTGATCCGATCGTCCAACCTTCAAAAGTATCTACAAGAACGAAAATCAACACAAGTAAGCTTATTAAAGCTTAGAAGTTCGACTTACAGAAATAATAAATCTTACCAAAGTAAATATAACAATTCAATAAAAAATTATCCAACAACACATGCTTCATTTCATCCACAACTACATACTGGTGAATTGCATCTCTCAATTCAAAGCTCAAACAATAATCTCCGGAAAATATACATGTCCACAATAGAATTAATTCTATATATCAATTACATGTCATGCTATTCAAAGTCATTATACAAGTTAGAATACAATAATTTACAATCTGATGAACGACTTACGGATATAAGTACACAAGTAATCCAATCAAAATACGCCAAACGCTCATAAAAGCTAATCCAACCGATAACATACCAAGTGCTCTAAAGAGCTAATCCAATCAATAATGCTCCAACTACTCCAAAGAGCTAAACCAACCGATGACACAAGAAATGCTCCGAAGAGCTATACATTTTCCCTCATAACATGCCAGAACAAGATAGTATAATACGAGGGTTCGCAACAAATGTTGAACCTCGGTATGCTCGGGAAAAAAATATAAAGCAAACCTCATCAATATCCACTCCAAACCTTGCATAACACGCTGTCATTACATTGTACTCTATCCCACATTCATCCGACCCAAATATCGAAATTCAATAACATTTTCTCAAATAACTTTACATCATCATTAAAACAATTAATATCCACTATATCATATTACATCATCCTAGAATTCATATAGATATTGACTTATAAACCATACGAACTTACCTGGACTGAGTTGTAATAATTGTAGAAGTTCATGGACTATTTTGTAAATTTCCCTTTTCCACATAATTCAACAGGGTCTTAATCAAAAATATAAAATTTCTCAATTATTAGCTTACATTTCATATTCCAACTTATTCTACATTTTATACCCTTCTATTTTTTAAATTGCACAATTACCACTAACTTTTACAACTTTTACAATTTAGTCCCTTAACCCGAAAATCATCAAATTAACCATTTTTTTCAAGTTACAAATTATAAAAAAAATATTCAAGGCTTCTCAATAGTCCATAAAACACCTTTTATTCACCAATAAACATGGAAATTTTGACCTTTTAATCCTTAAATAAAAAAATAATTAAAATCACTTTACAAAACAACCAAATGCCACAATCAAAACTTCAAACACATAATTATCATAAAAAAACTAATATTCATCAATGGTAACTTCCAATTCTTTTAACAGATTGAAAAACGAAGGAACGGACAAATTGGACCTAGTTGCAACGATCTCAAAAACATAAAAATTACAAGAAATATATGAGAATTGAGCTCACATGCAAAAGGAAAGATGAAACCGAAACTTGGAGCTCCCTTCAATGGTGTTTCAACATCAATATGGAGAAATGAAGAAGAAAATGTTTTTTTCTTCATTTAATTTTGTTTTATTTTTATGTTATTTACCATTTTGCCATTAAAACATGTATTATTTTTATGATTTCCACTCTAATTATCGTCCCATATTAATAAATATGGACTAATTTCTACATAGGTCCTTTGCAATTTAGTAATTAAGCTATTTAATAATTTACATGTAATAATCACTAAGTTTTGCACCTTTTTCAATTTAGTCCTTTTTCTTAAATTAACTATCTAAACTTTAAAATATCTTAACCAAATTTTAAAATGACTCTAATAACTCAGTAAATATTCTATAAATAATATTTACAAGCTGACACAATGGAAATTTGTGGTCCCGAAACCACTATACCGTCACCATTGAAAAACGGGTTGTTACAACTTAAACATTAAAATTATCAAAATTCAATTAACAAAATACTTCTATTTAACAACTAAACTTAATAATCCATCAACTAAGCCGAAAACACATTCAATTCATCCATGGTAAGTCCTTAGAATTTGTAACAATTTCAAAATTTTACCCATGGGTTAGTTAGATTAAGCTACAACGATATCAAAAACATAAAAAATCACTAAAAATGGACTTAAATATCATACCATGCAAAAGGAAATGGCTTGGTCGAGCCTTGATGTTCTTCAATCATGGTGTTTCGGTGGTAGATAAACCAATAAGAAGAAGATAAAGACAATTCATGCTTATTTGCATGTTTTAACATTTTTATTTTCATAAAATAACTTAATTTTCAATACACAATTCATTAAATCCCACTCCAAACTGTCCATCATCAATAATTATGGAATATTTTCCATTTAAAACCATCAAATTATTCATTTATACACATTTATCCCATATAAACTAATAGTAATTAACTTTTTTCGCTTTTACAATTTAGTCCTTTTTTCTTTAATTAACTATCTAAACATTAAAATTTCTTAACCAAATTTTAGTATAACCCTAATAACACTCGGTTTACAGAAACAAGGCTTTGATACCTCCTTTTTTAAAACCACTTGACTTTAGGGATATACCACTTTAACCTTATTATTCGTTCAAATAACATAAATTATCAAATCAAAATATGTTAACACTATATTTGAATTGTAAATATTAAATAATAATATTTATGGACTCCCTCGTCGAACTTGTGGCCCTGAAACCACTATTTCCCACACCCATGAAAAAATGGGCAGTTGTAGTTGTAAAAGCCTAGTTTAATTTCACTTGTTGAAAACCTTGTTCGAAAGTTTATTATTTATCCTTGGAACTCATTAAGTTCATTATGAACTTACTTAGTTTCCCCTACCATATTAGGATGTGTTGAGAAAGTGGACTTTTGAAGGGACTCAACCAGGCTACAGACTTTTTGTTAGCCATTCATCATTTTATCGTAATATGTATATCAAATCAGGGTGGCATGTGGTCTATGTCTCTTGTAATTGAATTATGTAAAACTGAATTTGAATTTATTTTATATAATCGTTTGTGTGTTTTATCTTATATAAAACTTGTTGAAAACCTTGTTCGAAAGTTTATTATTTATCCTTGGAACTCATTAAGTTCTATGTCTAGTTTAATTTCACTTGTTAAAAACCTTGTTCGAAAGTTTATTATTTATCCTTGGAACTCATTAAGTTCATTATGAACTTACTTAGTTTCCCCTACCATATTAGGATGTATTGGGACTCAACCAGGCTGTAGACTTTTTGTTAGCCATTCATCATTTTATCGTAACATGTATATCAAATCGGGGTGACATGTAGTCTATGTCTCTTGTAATTGAATTATGTAAAACTGAATTTGAATTTGAATTTGAATTTGAATTTATTTTATATAATCAGTCTGATGGTCAAATTAGTGTGTTACACGTCTCGAGACAGCATGAACATATGTCAAAACCTCAAGAATAAATTTACTATTTGGTGCATTTAATTGGCTTTGGTCTTGAGACTAACCATGCAAGTTCTGAGACAACATGGCTTTGGTCTCGACACAAATTGATCTGTGTTTCAAGACAAGGGTACATCGAAGCTAATATAGTTTCCTTATTTCTAGTCTTAAGACAATAACCACTTTGTCTTGAATAAACTAAACATCAAAGCTAAATTAAGGAAATAGGAGGAGTATGTCAAGAGGCTAGTTTTTAGACACAAAATGTTAAGTCTCGAGAGATAGATCCCAATGTCTTGAGACATGACGACATCGAAGCAAAAATATTGAAATAGAGGAGGCATGTCTTGAGACATGGAGTTCCCTATCTCGAGACACACTGCGAGATTTTGGTAATTAGAGTTTGGATGCGAATCCTAACTTTGTAATTGACTCCATGGAACCATAAATTCATGAAAGATGATTCATTGGTATTCATTTAATCTTTTTATATCTATTATTAAGAATGTATGGAAACTTATTATGTTTGAATGCTAAGTTATTTAGTGAAATGAATTGAATTAGTCTAAATTGCTCCGAAAACGTAATGTGTGTCATAATTTACTTCATAAAATTTTTAAAATCACTAGTCAATTTTTTTTGTTAGTTCTTGTATTATGCATAAGTTAAAAATTTCGTCATTGTACTATAATTTGGTCAATTTTAGTTCATATATTTTCTGATTTTTCAAATTCAGTCTTGACCCAAATAATAATTGTTAAATTCATCAAGTTAAATTTTTTTATTATAAAAATCTTGTACAACTGACATATTATCACATGTGTAATGTCATGTCAACTTGCTATTTCTACAGAATATTAAAAAAACCACGCTATTTTAGTTAATCGATGTAATGTCTACCATTTAAGTTATGATTTAAATTTCAAAATGTGAAAAGCATAAGAACTAAAAATTATCAAATTGCAGAATATAGACTGAACCAACAACTCAAGCATGATATGAGACTAATAACAAAATTTGACCCAGCGAATTTGTATCGCCTTGACTAATTTAATTTTTTTCTGGTGAATCTTGTCGTAAATGAGTGTTTGTTTCAGTGGTTAAGTATTCTGGGTGTGTTTTTTAGGTCTTGGGTTCAAGTCTCACTTTTAGGAAACTAAGCTATTTTTTATCCTAGCCTTATGTAACACCCCTTACCCGTATCCGTCACCAGAATAGGGTACGAGGCATTACCAGACTTAATCACATATAACCGATCATTTTCGAGCCATAAATTTCCATTCAAATTTAAAACTTTTCATTCATAATCATATTGTCCCTATTATGGGCCTACGAGGTCCAAAACATACTTTAGAAGTGGTCAAAGACTAAACTGAGAACTTTGGAAAACATTGAAAAATTTCTTGAAAAAAAATAAGGGCATACTCTCTGAGCACATTGCCATGTGGTCAGTCGTGCGGATAAAAATTAGGCTATTTACTAAGCCTTTTTCCATCCAAAAACACTTATACACTTATACAAATTTATCATCACACAACATGGTATTATTAAGCATTCAAACATCCACACTAAGACATCCACATACCATTTACATCATGCAGCTTACACAACCAATCAGATTTACAACTCATAATTATGAAACATTAACTCATCCAACACATGCAAGCATACACATCCTTGAAAAGCATCATCATAGACTTATAACATAACAATTATTAGCCACATTAAACAGCCTTATACAACAATAACCATCAAATTACATAGGCCAACATTCTAGGCCAACTCATAATAACATATACACACATAACCAAGTCCCTATACATGTCATAGACTTAAAAATACTTGAAGATCATTGATACAATACCAATCAATAACTTGTTAGTGTGATAGAATCTCCGATGACCTCCAACTCGAGCTAGCATCTATGACACTATAGGAAAAATAAAGGAAGGGGGTAAGTGTAATATCCTAGATTAGGGGTTATGCGTTCGTGCATAATTCATGAGCTAGTAGGTTTTGGCGGTGTGTGGATGTGTATTAAGGGTTTTTAGAACCCTAGGATGTAGGGCAATGTCTTAAGAGATTATTAGTTTTCAAGTTTAAAAGAGGGAGCTTGAGCTAGGTAGGCCTTAAAAGAATAAGTGGTGGAGTTATGGCATAAGAAAGGCCTTGGTAAAGTGGCTACAAGGCGCCACTTAGGGCCTTGGTAAATGACGCCTCAAGCTGCAAGGAAGGGAGGAGGTTCGATTCTTGGTGACGGCATGGGAGTGTGTTATTTTTGCTTTTTGCATCAAGAAGGGGAAGTTGGGCTAAGGAGGTTTTAAAAGAAATTTTGGGGAATTTATGACACAAAAGGAGCTAGCAGCAAAGTGGCAAGCAACGCTACCTAAGGAGCAGGAAAGCTTGCGTCAAGGGAGCCTGGGAGGAAGAGGTTCGAGTTGCAGAAAAAGCAAATGGAGCTTTTATTTTTGCGTCAAAAAGGGGAACTAGGCTAAGGAGGCTTTAAGGGGAATTCGTGAGAGATTTATGCCACAAGAAATCATGTGATAAAGGGGAAATGGAGCCCCTAGGTGCAAGGGGAAAGGTTCGAATCACGTGGGCAGCATAAAGTGCGATTTTATTTTTACTGGTTGGCGTCAAAAAGAGGGGAGGAGGTGGACGGCATGTGGACTCCAAAAAGGATGAGATAAGCTTGTTGTTTTTATTTTAAAATTCGGCTGAAAAGTAGGATAAGTATGGTTTTATTTTATTTATTTTAAATGGGAAGATAAGGGATAATGTGATGGATTATTTTATTTTATTTATTTTAAATGAAGTGATAAAGGAGAAAAAAAAGGGGATCTGATAAGTGGAGATGTGATGGCCGAATATAGGACTCCTTGGGGGTGCTTAATCGGTTTGAAACTTAGGTGGGATAGGTGTGCTGAATTTGTGTAGCATAAATAAGGGTGATCAGCCCTTGACAATCTTTTTCTTCATTTTATTTTCTTTGTGCCGAAAATTGTTCCTCTCATTCTCTCATTGTGCCATTTTCTTTTTGAGAAAGCCATTTAGTTTCGGCTTGGTTATTCTTTTATTGTTGACCGAAACTTCAAAGAGCATCAAGGCCATGGTGTTTTATTCTTCTTTTCTCTATTTGTTTCTTGGCCGAACCTATATCTTTTTCTAAGCTTTTTCTTTTATTTGGTGTTAACCGAATACTCTATTCCCTATTTTTGATGCCATAGTCGATTGCAACTTTTGTCTTGGAGCCTATTCATTCTTTAGACCAAGAGCCGAAATCAAGCACTTTCTCTTTTGTCGACTACACTATCTTTTGCTCTTCAAACGTGGGATTGGTGGTAAGGAAATTATTCTTTTGTAAGCGATTTCACTTCTTTTCCATTTGAGGAGCCAAAGTCAAGGGTTGGCTTTGATTTATGTGAGTCGGCCGAATGGTTTTAGTGCCATAATAAGCGTTTCGTGGTGTAGCTAACGTTAAGGAGCACCAAGGAGTTTTTCGGGATTTGATTCATCAAGGCAAGCCAAGGTAAGTGGTGTAGTAATCGGCCAAGGGTCATTTTCCATAGATTTTTGGCTAAGGTAAAACTAACATGTGTTATATAGGAATTTCGACAGTTCAAGGGCAAGGAGCAGTTTTTCGGGATTTGGTAAGCTAGGTACGTGTTATGTAACATTCGGCCATAGGCCATTTTATGAGCTTAGGTGATGATCGATTTCTGACTTTGGTTCTTAGGAACAAATAAACGAGAATAAGAAGAGTTCCGGGATTCTAGATTGTGTTAGATTCAAATAGATCGGGATTTCGCTAAATAGTCAGGTGCGTAGTTATCGCACTATTCTCTTGATTGTGTATATGTGTTGTTATGTATATGTGTGATGTGATGTGAATGGTAGCCGAAATAAGGGCTAAGATGGCGGATAGCCAATGTGGGTGATCGAATAACCAGGTCAGTGTTTTATGTTATTAAATGATTACTAATGAATATGTGAAATAGAGATGAGCATGTGTTATATATTTTATTAAATGATACTTTATCATGATATATCTGTGCACGGGGGCTTGGGATATGAATATTGGAGGACAGGGTGTACATTTATGTACGTGGTCTGATGTTAGCCTCGTGCTACATTGGCGCTTGATGTTAGCTAGGTGCTTCATCAAGGTGGAGTGTTGGCTATGTGCTACTTCCTGGCGGATGATAGCTGTGTGCATCACCGTAGATAGAGGATGACCTCGAGTCACCTCGTGGATACAGATATGTGGGATAACTCAGGTGATCGATGGTTTAGTCACGGCCTTGGGCAGCAGGTCTGCCGAGGTAAGATATGTGGGATCACTTAGGTGATCGGTGGATTAGCCACAGCCTTAAGCAGCAGGTCTGCTAAGGTAGGTGTAACGGATGGACTTAGGTTGGGTTGGGATGCATTGGACTTAGGTTGGGTTAGGATGCATTTTTGCATGACTGTGTGGATATGGGCCAAGCCCATATGTATGGAGACATGTGAAATAACTATGCACTGAGTCTGTTGACTCACCCATATTTTTAAACCTCGCAGGTGATGCATAAAGCTTGTACCGGGTTAGAGTGGATACAAAGGTGGCCATGCATGCAGATATTTATCTATGTCATGAGTAAGACTTTTATTTATTTTATTCATTTTACTACTAAGTACTTCCGATTATTTATTTATTGTAATAGGGGCCTCCTAAAGTTTTAAGGTTTATTATTATGTTTTAATCGGATGGATATGATTTTATTTTGGCAAATTTATATTTTTAAAAGCTTATAATATAGTTTAAATTCGGATATTTGGTAACAACATATTTTTACTTAGCACTTTAAATAAACAATGCTTGACAAACAAGCACAAATTTTATGTTTCACCTTTAAGTTAAAATATTTTCAAACGTTTTTTCGCAGTGACATACCAGATCCGGTCAGGGCTTGTGGGCCGGGTTTAGGGTGTTACAGTTTGGTATCAGAGTCAGGTTTGAAACTCGGCTTTGAGGGTTTTGGGTCCAAAAATGTTTTCAAAGATGGGCTTTTCAAAATATGGACTTTTATTTCAGGTTTATTCTGGCATGGCACCCGTATCTCCGGCCCAAATTCCACCAGGTAAGTATCTCTGACTGTTGAAGTGATTTGTATAGATGTGAACTGTATGGGCTTTTATGGAAACGTAGATTAGTAGATTAGGGCTGTTGAACCCTAGGACTAGTATACTCAAACACAAGTACATAAGACTTAAGGACCATTAAACAAACCTGTGATTAAGTTGCCGAGTTAAGGTGTGGCAACTGTTGTGCGCATGTCCAGGAGTGGATTCAGTAAGAGCTTGGTATTTAAGCCGTCCTAGCGACTCACCTCCTCTTTACTCGAATCCTACCTGGTGCGTAGTAACCGTTCACCCTAACCAAGAGGACTTAGTCATCGGCTAAACTCGATAATTGAAACCCGAAAGGGACTAGCCATATTTTTTTTATAAAAGCCTTAGTTTTTAAATCACTAAATTACCCTTTTTGATTTGTACAAACTATTTTGAAGACATTTCTCAAAATATTTTTGATTTACAAAATTACGAAAATACCCCTGGTTGTAAAATTACTAAAATGCCCTTGGTTTAAAAAAAATTTTCCAATATTACCCTCGACTTTTAAAATATTCCTACTTTACAAAAATACCAAAAACCTTATTTTGTGAAATATTGAAATACCCTAATTTGGAAAATTACTAAAATACCCCTGACTTATAAAATTATCAAAATGACCCCGATTTCTGAAATTTTTGCAACACCGCTGACTCGGAAAACAAATTTTCAAAATAACCCCGAGTTTTTGTAAATTTTGAAATAACCTTTGATTTGTAAAGATTTTGGAATTGACCCTAAATTATTACCAAAATACCCTTATAGGGCAAATGACGAAATTACCCCTGGGGTGGGATAGGATAAAATGGCCATGGTAGCATGGTGGATGTTATAGATGAATAAATGTGTCTCTATTGACGAATGTGAATGTGAATCTCTGAATTAGAGTAGTGAACTTGAACTGAACCTTTGTTTGATCGAAAGAACTACTTCTAAATATCTCTTTTCATAAAATTGTTCGCGGTTAATCAGTGGAACAAGATTTTGATGCATAAAACTTCTTAATCAGATTAAATCGCGACGTTAGAAATGAGTTCTAGGGGACGTGGTCGTCGTGGACGTGGTCGAGGTAGAATGGCCGTGTCGGAACCCGTTAGATCGGGTCAAGGGTCCGAGAATGAGGTACCATCACCACCACCAGCTTTTGGTAATGAGCAGCAAGATCAAACGGGGGATGATGCGGTATCGCAGGCTGTGCTGTGAGTTCTGGAGATGGTGGCTGGAGCAGGTGGGAATATGAGAGCTAGGAAGTCTGTACCCGAGCGACTTCGAGCCAACAGAGCTGAGGTGTTCCGTGGCGTATTTGGTGTGGCACCTAGTACGACTGAGTATTGGTTGGAGGCGACTGAGCGAATTATGGATGAGCTCGATTTAACCGCTGAGGAGAAAGTGAAAGGAATGGTGGCGCTGCTTCGCGACGAGGCATATCAATGGTGGCTCACCGTACGGGATAGTGCTACGGCTGAGGAACTCACTTGGAATTATGTTAAGGTGGCATACCAGAAGAAGTATGTTGGAACTCATTACATTGATGCGCAGAGGAGGGCATTTCTAGGGCTAGTTCAAGGGAACAAGTCTGTAGCGAAATACGAGGCTGAATTCCTAAGGTTAAGCCGATATGCTCGAGGAGTAGTTGCTACGGAGCATGAACGATGTGTCCGATTTGAGGACGGATTAAGGGACGACCTGAGATTGTTGATAGTTCCACATCAGGAGCGGGAGTTTGCTATGTTAGTAGAGAAGACTAAGGTAGCTGAGGGGATTAAGGACTCTGTGAGGCAGAACAGAGATAAGGATAGAAACTGGGATAAGAGGAGTTTTGGACCGTCAGAATCGTTTGAGAGTCTTCAGAAAAGACCGAAGGTTGAGAATTCTGCTCGTGTTTCTAAGCCAGCTATTGGGAATCCGGACCGTCCGTGTGCTCAGTATGGAAGGTATCATGTTGGCGAGTGTTGGAATCGGGACCGAGAGTGTTTTAGGTGTAAGTCTAAGACTCATTTGATTAAAGACTGTCCGCAGGATCCGAATAGGGCTTAGACAGCAGGCCAAGGTTATGTGCAGCCAGGCAGAGGTGGTCAACAAGCGACAAGGGGTTGTGGTCTGAACCATGGAGGGAATGGTTCCGGCCAAGGTAGTGGAACACCAAACAGAGGTGCTAAAGGTTTAGAAGCGAGGCAGCCAAGGTTGGTTTATGCAGTTGGCCGTCGCGAGGAGGAAGATGTGCCAGATGTGACAACGGGTACGTTTTTTGTTTCCAAAATACCCTTAATTGCTTTGATTGTTGTAGAGTTTTCTTGTATTGCTAGTGAAAGTGTTTGAAGCTTTGCAAGTGAACTTAGAGATTGTGCCTAGGAAGTATGATAGTTTTATAAGATTAGAGTGCGCAGTGTAAGCATAGTGTGGTGAGCAGGAGTGCAATTATCTAAGTAATTTCGAGGACGAAATTATTTTTAAGGAAGGTAGAACTGTAATATCCTAGATTAGGGGTTATGCGTTCATGCATAATTCATGAGCTAGTAGGTTTTGGCGGTGTGTGGATGTGTATTAAGGGTTTTTAGAACCCTAGGATGTAGGGTAGTGTCTTAAGAAATTATTGGTTTTCAAGTTTAAAAGAGGGAGCTTGGGCTAGGTAGGCTTTAAAAGAATAAGTGGTGGAGTTATGGCATAAGAAAGGCCTTGGTAAAGTGGCTATAAGGCGCCACTTAGGGCCTTGGTAAATGACGCCTCAAGCTGCAAGAAAGGGAGGAGGTTTGATTCTTGGTGACGGCATGGGAGTGTGTTATTTTTGCTTTTTGCGTCAAGAAGGGGAAGTTGGTCTAAGGAGGTTTTAAGAGAAATTTTGGGGAATTTATGACACAAAAGGAGCTAGCAGCAAAGTGGCAAGGGACGCTACCTAAGGAGCAGGAAAGCTTGCGTCAAGGGGAGCTTCAGGAGGGAAGAGGTTCGAGTTGCAGAAAAAAGCAAATGGAGCTTTTATTTTTGCATCAAAAAGGGGAACTAGGCTAAGGAGGCTTTAAGGGGAATTCGTGAGAGATTTATGCCACAAGAAATCATGTGGTAAAGTGGCAATGGAGCACCTAGGTGCAAAGGGAAAGGTTCGAATCATGTGGGCAGCATAAAGTGGGGTTTTATTTTTGTTGGTTGGCGTCAAAGAGAGGGGAGGAGGTGGACGGCATGTGGACTCCAAAAAGGATAAGATAAGCTTGTTGTTTTTATTTTAAAATTCGGCTGAAGAGTAGGATAAGTATGGTTTTATTTTATTTATTTTAAATGGGAAGATAAAGGATAATGTGATGGATTATTTTATTTTATTTATTTTAAATGAAGTGATAAAGGAGAAAAAAAAGGGGATTTGATAAGTGGAGATGTGGTGGCCGAATATAGGACTCCTTGGGGGTGCTTAATCGGTTTTGAAACTTAGGTGGGATAGGTGTGCCGAATTTGTGTGGCATAAATAAGGGTGATCAGCCCTTGGCAATCTTTTTCTTCATTTTATTTTCTTTGTGCCGAAAATTGTTCCTCTCATTCTCTCATTGTGCCATTTTCTTTTTGAGAAAGCCATTTAGTTTCGGCTTGGTTATTCTTTTATTGTTGATCGAAACTTCAAAGAGCATCAAGGCCATGGTGTTTTATTCTTCTTTTCTCTATTTGTTTCTTGGCCGAACCTATATCTTTTTCCAAGCTTTTTCTTTTATTTGGTGTTAGCCGAATACTCCATTCCCTATTTTTGATGCCATAGCCGATTGCAACTTTTGTCTTGGAGCCTATTCATTCTTTAGACCAAGAGCCAAAATCAAGCACTTTCTCTTTTGTCGACTACACTCTCTTTTGCTCTTCAAACGTGGGATTGGTGGTAAGGAAATTATTCTTTTGTAAGCGATTTCACTTCTTTTCCATTTGGGGAGCCAAAGTTAAGGGTTGGCTTTGATTTATGTGAGTCGGCCGAATGGTTTTAGTGCCATAATAAGCGTTTCTGTGGTGTAGCTAATGTTAAGGAGCACCAAGGAGTTTTTTGGGGTTTGATTTATCAAGGCAAGCCAAGGTAAGTGGTGTAGTAATTGGCCAAGGGTCATTTTCCATAGATTTTTGGCTAAGGCCGAAACTAACATGTATTATATAGGAATTTCGACAGTTCAAGGGCAAGGAGCAGTTTTTCGGGATTTGGTAAGCTAGGTAGGTGTTATGTAACATTCGGCCATTTTATGAGCTTAGGTGATGATCGATTTCTGACTTTGGTTCTTAGGAGCAAATCGACGGGAATAAGAAGAGTTCCGGGATTCTAGATTGTGTTAGATTCAAATAGATCGGGATTTCACTAAATAGTCAGGTGCGTAGTTATCGCACTATTCTCTTGATTGTGTATATGTGTTGTTATGTATATGTGTGATGTGATGTGAATGGCAGCCGAAATAAGGGCTAAGATGGCAGATACCCAATGTGGGTGATCGAATAACCAGGTCAGTGTTTTATGTTATTAAATGATTACTGATGAATATGTGAAATAGAGATGAGCATGTGTTATATATTTTATTAAATGATACTTTATCATGATATATCTGTGCACGGGGGCTTGGGATATGAATATTGGATGACAGGGTGTACATTTATGTACGTGGTCTGATGTTAGCCTCGTGCTACATTGGCGCTTGATGTTAGCTAGGTGCTTCATCAAGGCTGAGTGTTGGCTATGTGCTACCTCCTGGCGGATGATAGCTGTGTGCATCACGTAGATAGAGGATGGCCTTGAGTCACCTCGTGGATACAGATATGTGGGATCACTCAGGTGATCGGTGGTTTAGCCACAGCCTTCGGCAGCAGGTTTGCCGCGGTAAGATATGTGGGATCACTTAGGTGATCGGTGGATTAGCCACGGCCTTGAGCAGCAAGTCTGCTAAGGTAGGTGTAACGGATGGACTTAGGTTGGGTTTGGATGCATTTTTGCATGACTGATTATGTGGACTGTGTCGATATGGGCCAAGCCCATATGTATGGAGACATGTGAAATAACTATGCACTGAGTCTGTTGACTCACCCAAATTTTTAAACCTCGCAGGTGATGCATAAAGCTTGGACGGGGTTGGAGTGGATACAAAGGTGGCCATGCAAAAATTATTTTTATGCTGTGCAGAAGACTTTTATTTATTTTATTCATTTTACTACTAAGTACTTCCAATTATTTATTTATTGTAATAGGGGCCTCCTAAAGTTTTAAGGTTTATTATTATGTTTTAATCGGATGGATATGATTTTATTTTGGCAAATTTATATTTTTAAAAGCTTATAATATAGTTTAAATTCGGATATTTGGTAACAACATATTTTTACTTAGCACTTTAAATAAACAATGCTTGACAAACAAGCACAAATTTTATGTTTCACCTTTAAGTTAAAATATTTTCAAACGTTTTTCCGCAGTGACATACTAGATCCGGTCAGGGCTTGTGGGCCGGGTTTGGGGTGTTACAGTAAGCATTATAGCTTAGTAAGTAGGTATGTAAATAATAAGTGATTTATTAACAGGCTTTTATAAATTTTTACAATATATTCTGAAGATAATACAATCATAATTGCACATAGTTCCACTATTTATTCATGTTCATCTCAAGTTGTCTACTCAAGTCAGAGTCACTAAATTATTTATATATTGAGTTAAGGAACTCCAAATTAAGTTCCAAAAATTTTCCCTAAAACTATACTCACGTATCTTCTTACCATAAAATTTTTAGAATTTTTGGTTTATCCAATAAGTACATTTTATTCTTTAAAGTCTCCCCTGTTCTGCTATCTAACAGTTTTGACCCTTCTTCACTAAATAAATTATCTCTTTGTATGAGATTAGGATGATGTTTTTGTTTGTTTTTATTGAAGATAGACTCATTAAGAAATTTAATAATATAATTTATAAACCATAATTATTTTTATACAATTTTTAGTGATTTTCCAAAGTCAGAACAGGGGATTCTGACATCATTCTAACCTTATCCCAGAAAAATTTGAATATCACATAATATGAAATTATTTTGTTTACATTGTTTCTTTTATGTGAAAATAGACTCATTCAGATTTAATTTCATATCTTATTCAACCTCTAATTCGATTTATACCATTTTTGGTGATTTTTCAAAGTCACACAACTGCTGTTATCCAAAACTGTTTTGTTGCTAAATTTACTCTTTCATAATTTCACTTACTCTATTTCATCTTACCGAAGGTTCGATTAAATATTGAGCACATTGTTCATAATTTTCACACTTATACCTACACTTATTCATCACATAGTCATATTCAATTACACTTAGTCATTACATGATCACATTTATTTTCACTTAGTTAATTTGCCGTTGAACTCATTGGAATAATAATAGATACACGGTGGCCTGCACATAGTACCACCCTTGTAGCCGAAGCTATCTGGTGCACATAGTAGTCTGCACTTATTACTTCACATGTGACCAAAACCATCACTTACACATAGTGGCCTGCACTTAGTACCACACATGTGATTGAAGCTATCGGATATGCATAGTAGCCTGCACTTAGTACTACACATGCGACCTATCCGTATGGTACACGTAGTAGCCTGCACTTAGTACTACACATGCGACTTATCCGTCTGGTACATGTAGTAGCCTGCACTTAGTACTACATACGTGACCTAAAATCATCTTGTAGCTCTCTTGTACACATAGTGGCCTACACTTAGTACCACACATGTGACCTAGCTACCTCATTCGTATCTTTTCTATTCCGAAGGTTTAACAGGAATTCTCACTTTTCAACATTTTACCAATTCATCCATTAATCAATCACAATTCATAATTTATATAAGATAATCACTCCGTATTCAACCATATCTCATATAATATAACAAAATATTAGAATATAAATAAAAAAAAAGATGTATTATTTACATACAAACTTACCTCGGTAGCACCATCGGTGAAACTGACTTATTCGTTATATTCTTTGTTTTTCACCCTTTCTAAGTCCGAATCTCGTTTTCCTTTATCTATAACAACACATTTAACTCATTTATTCATCCTGCTACTCAAATTAGCCTAAATTCACATTTTGGCAAAATTTACATTTTTACCCCTAAACTTTGTCATATTTACACTTTTTCCCCTAGGCTTGTAAAATGATTTTTTAAGCCTAGACGAACCATTTTCATAACTATAGCAGCCCACAATTTCCAGTAATTCACACTTTTATGAGAAATTTCATAACTTTTATAAATTAGTCCTTTTAGGCATTTTACCGAATATCACTTAGTAAAAGTCATTTCTCTAACCATAAACATGCATTTTCTACCATTAAACACAAAAAGACACACATATTCATCATGGGTCAAAACCCTAGACTTTAACCATATCTCAAATTAGTGGTAGAAATAAATAGATCTTGTTACGAGGATTTCAGAAACGTAAAAATTATTAAAAACGGGACTAGAATGGACTTACAATCGAGTTTGGAAGCTTGAAAAAACCTATCCATGGTTTCCCCTTGTGAAATTCGACCATGGGGTTGAAGATGGACAAAAATTGGCTTTTAATTTTGTTTTTAATTCATTTTAATTACTAAATGTCCAAAATGTTTCCTAACTTAAAAATATTTCATTTGACTTATTTCATGTCCATTTTTGTCCAAAAAATTAATCAATGGTCTAATTATCATTTAAGGACCTCAAACTTAAAATTTCATAAAAATTGGACACCTCTAACATGTATAACTCAACTTTTGCACTTTTTACAATTTAGTTTTTTTTTTTTACTAATTTGAGTGCCCAAACGTTGAAATTTTCGAACGAAATTTTCACGAAATCACTTTGTGAAATCGTAGACCATAAAATGTAATAAAAATAAATTTTTCCTCGTCGGATTTGTGGTCCCAAAACCTGTAACACCCCAAACCCGGCCCATTCACTCTGACCGAATTTGAAATGCCACTGCGGAACACTTTCAAGAACATTCTTACTTAACAGTAAAAACCGATGAAAATTTTGTCGAGTTTGGTAAAACATTTTTCGTGACTTATAATATTCTAAGTGAAAATCGGAGTGTATTATAAAAATATCGGATTCGAGCTTTGATCGAGGAAATAAAACCGTTTGCAATCAACCTTTCATATTAGGGCATAATAATAACGATACTTAATAAATGGACTGAAATACTTTAGTGGGCCTTATTACAATACACACTTAATCAAAATACGGATAATGTAAACATTTAATTCATTAAACAAGAGATTCCTTTGCATGAAAATCCACTTTTGCATTGCCACCTTTGTATCCTCTCCGACCCGGTCCAAGCTTTACGCGCCACCTGAAAGGTTTAATAAAAAAAAAATAGAGTGAGTCACCAAGACTCAGTGCATAGTTAATACACACGTCCTTACATATGGGCTTGGCCCATATCCACACAATCCATATATATATTACATTCAATTATCAATATGCCAATATGAATACTCAATATTATAAATATGATTACAATGTACAATTACGAAGTCCAATCCACAAGTGATCCACATATCTTTCTTTTTGGGCATTATTTCTTAAAGTTGTGGCTAAGCCACCGACCCCGTAGGGATCTCACATATCTTTCAATTCACAATTCATCAAGTACGAATGCAGCACGAGGTTCGGATTAGACCACTCACATAGTGTACACCCTTTTCTCCACTAGTCACATCACGAGTCTCATGCGTACTTATATGTACCATAGCAACATTTTATACAAAATAAATATATATTTTATATTATACCATGGTCACATTTTACTCATAACAATATACATAACATGTCATCACTTTATTTTACAATCATCGCCAATCACTGAAAGGTCAATATCATAGTCACCAACCTGATTATTTGATCACTTACCTTAGCCTTTATTTTGGCTAACATGTACAACTCATACATTTACATAAAATAATACTTACAATACATATACCAAGCAAAAGAACAGTGCGATAACTACGCACCTGACTTTAGCGAGATTTTGATCTATCGAATCTAACAAAGTCTATAGTCCCGAAAGCTTTTGTTATTTCTATCGATTTGCTCCTAGAACACATAACCGAAATCGGTCACACTGTATCAATATCATGGCCTTAGGCTGAATAGCACAACCACGTACCTTGAGCACTTCAATTCCCCAAAGAGTCATTTGTGCTCCTCAATACTTGCTACACAGAAAAAGAACACATCATTATGATCTTATACATATTCGGCCATCTCTAAAGCCAAGCTCAACATTCTGTTATCACTAAATCCAAAGTATGGCCTATGGCCGAGAATCAAAAGCCACTTGACTTTGCTAAAAGATCCGAAACTATCGTTTGCTTTTAGTGTTGACAAAAACTCTATTAACAACTTATTAGGGTTGGCCAACACAAGAATACTAAAAACATGGCCTTAGGCCGAAACTACCTACTTGCTTACTTTGATGTACCTTCACGTTGGCATATGCAAGAGAACACATCGTTATACCACCATATACATTTGGCCAACCCTAGAAATCAAGGCCTACCCTTGATTTTGACATCCTTATTGAAAAGAACTTAAATTTATTATTAGAGTAGAAAATATTACTTACCCTTGAAGATTCGACCTCAACGGGAATAAGCATGGATTTGAGGTTGAAGGGAAAAACAAGGAACAAAAAGGAAGAGGTTGAAATAAATTTGGCACCTTCCTTACAATTTTCCAAACCAAAATCAAGCTTTGATCTCACCTTTTTTGGCCAAGAATAAAATGGCAAGACAAGGGATAAAACAAAGAAATTTGGCACCTTTCATAGCCCTCAAAACCCGACCAGCAAGTTCCCAAGAGGATGTTCCTAAATTCAGCTAATCAATTTCAAAATAACCTTAGGAGATTCGGCCATCAATTGTTTAGGAAGGGGAGAAAAACAAAAGATCAAAAGTTTTGGCACTCTTAGTTACTAGGAAGCCGTCCATGAAGGTCCCAAGAAACCCCCTCATTCGGTTATGCTCCCCACGCCCAAAAGACCATCACCATTTCCTATACACTATAAAATAATAACCCATCATTTAAAATAATAAAACAACATGATAAAAAAAATGCTCATTGATTCTCAACGGCAATGCTCTCCCTTTTTCCACAACTAAGGCCGGCCAAGCTTTTGAAATTCCAATGTCGCACATGCCCTCCTTTTCTTAAGTTCCAATATCAACTATTATTGTTTAATCCATTTTCCCATGCATTAAAATAATAAAACAGCATAAATAATTTGCTCCATGCTTGCAGCAGAGAATAATAAAAACATAAAATAAATAAAAAGAATAAAAAGGAAAGTGCCCATGTTGCATGTGCCATGCAATCATTTTGCACGCTGCAAAAGAACAAAAAGGTACCCATGTGTTGTTCCCAGGTCTCGAACCCGAGACCTGGAGAAGAAACCCCCACGTCCCAGCCACTCGGCCATTAAGCATTTCATGCCAATATCGCGTCAAATTTTCTTTTAAACCCTCACTCGCAAGCGTCCTTTACTTTGGCGCAAAAACAAATTAAAACGCTTTTAAGTGTTACCTTTAGGACTCGAACGTGGGATCTTCCTGCCGAAGGCATCAACACGACCCTTGCCTCTTTACTACTGATGTTTTGATGTCATGAACCCACAACCATTTACTTATACGTCTCATTCAATTGTTCCACAAGGTCTTAACGTCAAAGGTCAAAATAAAAATCCATTTGCCTTTCACACTACTCGAACTCTCGACCTGCTGGAACTCTCACACGCCACCAGCCACTTTGCTGTTAGCCCATCCGTGCTATATTTTCCTCACAAATCATTTTAAGTCCTCTTTAACCCAGCCTCACTTGACTTGGCGCAAAAAAAGAAAATAAGAGTCCACTACTTGCAGCCGCCTGGACTCGAACTAGGGTCCTTGCTGGCGTTAAGCCAGGCCCTTATGAGGCGTCTCTAAGCCACTATACCAAGCCTCCTTTCATGCCAATAAATCCCCAAAAATTTAACTTAAGGCTTCCAAAGCCTAATTCCCCTTTTTAACTTAAAGTTTCCAAAAATTTTTAAAGCTTTCATTTTTGGTCCTCGAATTTTAAGAATTCCTAAAACACTTCTAAATCACTATTAAAGCCTACCAACTTTTGAGTTATTACCAAACTCGCAATCCCCTATTTCGGGATATTACAAAACCACTATTCCGACTAGGCCCAAAATCGGGCTGTTACACCTTATCCCTTTGGGGTGGGCTTATGTTATATTTTCTGTGAACTCATATCAGAATGAGCCTGCTGGTTCAAGTGGTAAAGTCTTAGCTTACCCATTGGTCTTGTGTTCGAATCCTTGTGTAAGTGTGGATGTTAATTTTTGCTTTAGTTGTCTGATAGAGGTTCAGTAGAAGTGAAACTCCGAGGTTGTTGGATAAGGATTAAGGTGTGGGTTAGTGGGGAGTTAGGATATTAATCAATTTTTATTATTTTGTTTTTAATTTTGTTTTTAATTTTTCTCTCTTCCCCAAACTGTTTCTGACGTTAGTTTTATTTTTTCTCCTCTTCCCGATGATTTCGTTGTTTCCTCTCTGTCAAATATCTCTCTTTCTGCTCCTTTGAAGTTCTACCATAATTTTTCCTTTTCAATTGCGTTGTTTTGAATTTCTGGTTTTTCGTGCGGTTCGGTAAGTTTGGGTAAGTATGGTTTTATAGTTTCTTTTAGTTGTTGTTAATGGGGATTCTTGTTAATTCTCGTCAGTTCTTGTCTAGGGAATAGTCAAGGTGCAATAGGTGTTTCTCCAGCGAATTGAGTGCAGGGTGCTTTCAGTTCGTTGTCAGTAAATGGGTAAATGTGTTGAATGTTGTTGTGAGGTTTCCTTTTGGATAATTGGTGTTTGAGTTTCATGAATGCTTGCTAAACTTGGGCATTGGAATGTTGATTATGGGTTTTGGTAGTCTCGGGATTGCAATTGCATCAAAAATAAACTAGGTGTGTAACGAAAACACAGAAAATTGAAGTTTGGTGAAAGCCAAAAAGGTGGCATGTTGATGCCACACAGGCGTGTGTGACACACGGTCATGTGACGGGTGAGTATGTGGCCGTATAAGTCACACGGGCAAGGCCAATTTTGGCGTCTGGGCCATACGGGCGTGTGGGCTAAAATTTTCCCTAAGGCCGAACATGTCATTCCGATCGATTGTGGCCTTCCATAGGGTCGATAAGGGTATAACAAACCCTAATGCATGAGATATGTTATTCTGATAGACTAATCTGAGTTTAGGAAAACCGATATGTATGTTTGATTGTGTTGTATAAGCATATATGATATCTGTATATGAGCATACAGGTCATGTTAAATCTGTTAATTCTGAATATTTGTATTCTATATTTGTATATAAGGTGGGTTCTGCTTGTTGGAGGAAGTGTTCTGTGAGGCGATAATTTGCCGTTATTCTGGCAGCATAGTTGCAAATTACTCTGAAAAGTGACGTACAGACACTATGTGGTGTGTAGGGTTGGGTGGGTGTTTTATACCCCACGTGGTGTGTTGAGATGGTCGGAGATGGTGTATAGAGGATGGGGGTAGGACTTCGCATATCTATGTGTATCTGATAATCTGATCCTGATAAGGACTTATGTTCACTTCTGTTCTAATATATTGAAATTTTGAATCTGATGCATGTATGTTTCTGTTGAGTTTCACAATGAGTTTATGAAAATTCACATATGTTGTCTGTTCTTTCCAGGTAATCCTCAGACACAGGCGGGTCGGTGCGACGGAGTCTCAGCGGTGTCCACTAGTTCGAATTGTTTTGATTAATGGTTTTTATTTAAAATCTGGATTATTTTTGAGAGTTTTGTAATTTTGGGACTCTCTGTACTGTTTATTTTACTTTTGGTTTTGGATGTATTTTTTACTTTTATACTGCGAGGTTTGACAAAACTATGATTTTTCGCAAGCAAATGTTTTTTCTTAAAACAAAAACTCGGTTTTGAACTTTAACAATATCAAACTTCCGCTACAAAATAAGTTTCCTGAAAGAGCAAATTAACAATGTTTTCCTTAAAGAAAATAATAATAAGATTGATTTCAAAACCCTTCTTTGTAACACTCACAGATTTAGCCATAACGTCTAGGTCGAGTTTGGGGTGTTATAGAGTTTAACTATTTCCATTGGAAATAACTAAAAGTAACCAAAATAAAGTACATGGACTTAAATCCATAAGTTACGCATAGTATGAGAACTAAGGATAGATATTACTAATAAGTGTTGAGTACAATGGTAAGGCACATTACACTCCCAAAGGAATAAGCAGATTCGAACTTTGGAGATGACATCGTCGAGGTGCAACACAAACCCGAACATGGGCCATAAAAATAGAATGAAAATACCAATATATATATATATATATATATGAAAATAACTTTTTGATGATATTTGAAAAGGCACCTGGTAATTGAATTTGGGTATAATTGCTTGTAATTACAAAAGTGTGGCATGTTTGGGTAACCATGACACTTTCCAATTGTTAGGAGAAGGGAGAGAATTGGAGTGATTGCGCAAATAATTACACCCAAATATAATTTTTAAAAATTATTTTTTATACAATTTTAAGTTATATATATTTTTATTATAAGCATGAACACATAGGAATCATTAGGATGGCCATGGCTAAAGATTTATTATATTATAAATCCTAAAAAATGATATTATAAAAATAATTTATATACATTTTATAAAGTTATAACCAAAAATTATATTATTTAAATCTTTTTTAAAAAGTTATGGTAAAAAAGTTTATTATAAAAAATAATTTACATGTTATAAAAGTGTTGTAACATATTTATTTATAAAAAATTATGGCCAAGAAGTATGGACATAATATACTTATTCATAAAAAAACAATGTTACAGTTTTTTATCGTAACTTATTTGCAATATATATATATAACATTCTAAAATTATGTTAAAAAAATCATATTATTTATAAGGCGTGTTATAAAAGTTATTGAACACTTTATAAAAACTTTTTTTATAAATTTTATATTATTTTTACTCAAATTTACATATTATAAAAAGAATTATAGTCTAGCATAATTCTTTCTCCAAATTAAGTTTATATAAGTTTTTATGATTAATTGTAATGACCCTAAGTCAAGTGGTGTCTGCAATCATAGCTTTGGGATCCCGTTTCTATAAATCGAGCTTATATATATATATATATATATATATATATATATATATATATATATATATATATATATATATATATATATATAACTTTCTAAAATTATGTTAAAAAAATCATATTATTTATAAGGCGTGTTATAAAAGTTATTGAACACTTTATAAAAACTTTTTTTATAAATTTTATATTATTTTTACTCAAATTTACATATTATAAAAAGAATTATAGTCTAGCATAATTCTTTCTCCAAATTAAGTTTATATAAGTTTTTTATGATTAATTGTAATGACCCGGAAGTCAGTGGTGTCTGAAACTGCAGTTTCAGGATCCCGTTTCTATAAACTGAGCTCATATATATTTTTATGAAGTATTTACGAAGTTATTATATAGGTGAATTGATTTTTAGATAAATAATTTTGTTGAATTAGTGATTAATTAAGGCATAAGGACTAAATTATAAAATTAGTAAAAGTTCAATCAATATTTTTTAAATTAAAAAAGAATCAAGGATTAAAATGAAAATCACACTACTCTAGGATTATAGTGGATGGTCAGTGGATTATTTTTTTCTAAAATAATGTTAAAATTTTAGTTATATAGAAATTATAAATTATAAAGGTAATTTATATATATATATGAAATCATGGAAAGAAAGAGAAACACATTATAAAGGTAATTTATATATATGAAATCATGGAAAGAAAGAGAAAGACACTTTCTCTCATCTTCTTCATGCAACCAAAGCACCATATCTATGGAGGAAGAAATTTGGTCTAGGGTCCAAATTTTAAGCCCTTCAATTTGTGAGGTTAATTTAGTCTTTTTTCTTGTAATTGTCATGTTTTTGAGGTCTTGAGAGTTTGATCTAGATAGCTCATGCACCAATTCTTAAAACTGTTAACGTTTTATAAAGTTACAATTTTTGATTTCTTGAAGTTTTAGGTGTTAAATTGATAGGTTTTAAGCTTAGATGTGAAAAGGGACTAAATTGTGAAGTTAATTAATAGTTTCGTACAGTAAGGACTAAATTGAATGAATTATAAAACTGACTGTAATAATGAGAAATTGGAAGTCAGTAATAAAAATTAGTGAAATCAAAACTCAAATTGAAGTTTTAATTTGAAAGTTATGTTAGTTTCAGTTTTGAAAACTAAATTGAATAAATTGTGAGAGTTGAATAATTTGATAATTACTGATGTTTGGGCTAGAATTTGAGAAAATGTTATGTTTATTAACCAATCGTAGCTAATGTTGATGTAGATCCTTCGAGAGGGAGAGGAAAAACGAAATCGGTCGACGAGTAGCTGAAAACTTCGGTTTGTACATTTATAATTTAATCCATGTGAATTGATTGTATTTTCATTGTAAATTACATGTGGGAGTACCTAGGTAAATATAATATGGTAATGTAAGTTGTTAAATTGAGCTTGAATATGAGTTTTTCGAAAAAGAGGATTGGATTGAATATTTGGTAAAATAACATGATTCAAAAAAAAAATAATGTGTATTATAAATTTTGATAAAAGTGCATTAAATGATATGAATAATGTGTGATTTGATAATAAATTAAATTATTGGTGGAAAAATTGATTGGAATTTGATATGTGTACTAAATCGTGAATGAAATTGAATAATGATACCCTATTTCCTATTCAAATATAGTTGGCATGCCATAAGGTTGAGTTGTGTACGGGATTATGTGCTTACATGCCAGGATACATGAAACACCCCACACCCGGCCCACGAGCCTGAACCGGATCTGGTATGTTCCTTAAGTAAACCGGTTTTCAATGTCCTGATTAACTTAGAGAAAATTTGTGTAATTAAGAAAAATTCGTTTTGGGTTGGGCTTAAATTGGAACCCATTTAATAAATTTTAAAAATCCAACTTAAATAAGGTGACAAAATAATTTTAGGGTTTATTATTTTAAAAGAAATAAATTTACTTAACTTTAATCAAAAATAAATTGTATCATAATCAAATAAAAATAAACAGAAATAAAGAAAATCCAACTGGGCCTTATGGCCTTATTACATCATTCAAACCCAAAATAAAATTTAAAGTACTAAAATTATATAAAGTCCAAATTTCTAAATAAATTCTTCAAGTGATGCATGGCCACCTTTAGCTCCTGCCGACCCGGTCCATTACTGCTCATCACCTGAAAAATAATTCCCCAACGGGGTGAGTCCACAGACTCAATGTGTACACAATACTAATTTTCAACAAATCAGGCATACAAGTCATATCAATTTCATGTTCATACAAAATAAAGGATGATGCAACCCAAACCCAAGCCTATTTGTCCATCCGCTACACACCACCCGTACCAACTTTGTACACACCGTGGGGACTACTAAGTCAACCCTCCATCCGCTACACACCATCGGCGCGATCATTTGCGATCGACGTGCTCATCGCCCACTTACGTTGTGTCTTTAGACACTATATTCGAATAATGTAACCGAAGTTACCATATTCAATTAATGGGACCGTAGCCACCATATTTCGTTGGTGAGACCGAAGTCAAGACCTTCGTTGGTGAGACCGTAGTCATCACCTTCACTTTTTCCCTTCACATATATCCCAAATGCCCCAATTATTACATATCATTCATATCATACTTAAATTCACATTCATGTCACTTTTGAATATAACACATTCATAATCCCGCCAAGAGTAGGAATACGTGCACTGGTACTTTTTGCCACATCTGTGGTACTTAGCCACATTCTCATTCTTATACACATTCATATATTAAAACAGTTTATTGCCATAATATATATTGAAAGTTAGTGTGAGTACACACCGATTTGCTTAATAGGTTCCTTGAAATCCAAAGAACGATCTACCGATTTAGATCTCAAATCCTACATAAGTTAATCACTTTAAAAGACCATTCGACCACTTTTCCAAATACAACTAGGATTTGTATTACTTACCTTAAAATTTCCAAATCAAAAGGATTCCTTGCCTTGTATGTCCGCTTAAAATCCCTATAATTATATGTTAATTTTAATCTCACATATATTCCATAACTTTTGACCAAATATGTGTATATCTTACCTTAGATTCTTGAATCCCGAATGATCTCTCCCTTGTAGTCGATAGCACTAGAAATCCCGAAATACTCTTTATAGTTTCGGCCACAATAATAATAACATTAATCCCTATTTTTGGCTTAAAGAAGAGAATAAATCAATAACCACAAGATTCTTACCTTAAGTGTTGAATTCGACAGATCTATCCTGACACCACTTCAGAGATTCGGCTTTGACAGAATTTTAACTAGGTTGGATTTGGTTTTGAAAAGGAAGAAGAAGAAGAAAAGAAAAAGAAAGATGAGGCTAGAGAATTCGGCTAGACAAAAGAAAAGAAAAAGAGCCCTAAAAATTTCTGCAGAGATGAGGAGGAAGCAAAAATTGATGAGTAGCCCTCCTGTCCTCCTTTTTATAGCCGAAAATATCACCCTAGGAGAGTCCCTTACTTGGCCACCACTCCTCTTTCATCATCTATTTTATTTAAAATAAACTAGAGAAAATCCTTATTATCTCTTCCAAATAATCCAAATTAAAAATCCCTTATTTATCACTTTTTAATCATGTATTTATGGAATTAAAACACCCCCTTTTTCCAACTCATGTGCCGTCCACCTCATAGCCTGGGGAGCAAAATTAAAACTTCATTTATTTGCTTCCCTTGTGACTCGAACCCAGGCCCATGCCTCCTACACATGATGCCATTTCCATAGGTCCTAAGTGGCATCTTCAGGCCACATTTCCAAGCCTATTTGTGTGCCAAATTTCTCCAACTTTTTCTTTTAAGGCCCTCTTGCCTTTATTTCCTATTTTGAACCTTAAAATTTGACATTTCTGCATCATTTCTAAGTTTCCTAAAATTTTTGATCGCTCATTTACTTGCCATTTTCTTACATTTCCAAGTTTCCAGAAATGTTCATTTCCATTTCTGAATCATTTCCAAAAATGTTCAAGTTTCCAAAATGTTCAGGTTTCCAAAAATGTCTAAGTTTCCAAAATGTTCAGGTTTCCAGAAATGTTCAAGTTTCCAAAATGTTCAGGTTTCCAAAAATGTGCACTTTCCATTTTTGAACCATTTCTTTACATTTCTCGGTTTCCTAAAATGTTCATGTCCTAATGCATTTCCAGGTTTCCAAAATATTCATTTCCAATCATTTTCATACATTTCTGAGTTTCCAAAAATATCAATAATTTATTCATAAGACTGAAGACTTGTCATTCATACAATTTAAACCAGAAATGCATAGGCCCTTTCCAGGATGTTACAGTTCTACCCCCCTTAAACAAAATTTCGTCCTCGAAATTTCCTAACGAATAATCGTACGGCCTAACTCACCCCACTATGCTACTGCTGCGCACTCTGATCTTAAAGAACTATCATACTTTCTAGGCACATTCTCTAAGTTCACTTCCAAGGTTTCAGTCACCTCACTAGCAATACAAGAATAAGCTAACCCTATAACAAGCAAAGCAATTAAGGGTATTCCAGAAATAAGGAACGTACCCGTGGTCACATCTGGCACATCTTCCTCCTTGCGACGGCCAACTGCATAAACCAACCTTGGTTGCCTCGCGTCTGCCCCTTCAGCACCTCTCCTTGGTGCTTCACGTCCACGGTCCGAACCATTTCCTCCATGGTTCGGTCCACGACCTTCTCTTTGAAATTTCTTCATGCGCCTCTACCACCGACTAGCATTCTCGAGTGCCGGTCGGCTCTCATCTAGCGACTTGGGGGCAATCCTTAAGCATATGGTCCTTGGACCCACACTTGAGACATCGTCCGTCTTTTTTCCAACACTCTCCCAAGTGCTTCTTTCCACAATGCTCACAAGGGCGTCTACGCGCCGCCCGCACTTGACTTTGTTGATTTTGTGGCCCGTCAACTCTAGGCCTCTTATTCCCGGACGATCCGGACGATCCAAAACCTCTTTCTCGCCTAATCCGATCGATTGTTCTCGCCTTACGAATTCTTAATTCCTTCACCACTTTAGCCTTTTCCACTAACGCAGAAAATTCCCGCTCCCGATGCGGTGCTATCAACAATCTTAGATCATCCCTTAACCCGTCCTCAAAACGGACACGCGTTCATGCTCGGTTGCCACAACCCCTCGAGCATAGCGGCTCAACCTCGAAATTTCGCTCATATTCTCGCGACGGACTTACTTCCTTGTACCAATCCCGAAAAGCCTTTCTTTGTTCATCCGTATACCGGTCCCCACATACTTTTTCTCGAATGCTTTTTAACATATTCCCGTGTTAAATCTGCGCGGCCGTAGCACCATCCCGAATAATTAACCACCACCGATACGCTTCATCGCGTAATAAAGTGCCACCATCCTTTCAACTTCTCCTCGAGGTCAAGTCGAGCTCATCCATGATGCGCTCCGTTGCTTCCAACCAAGATCTTTCGGCCAGCATCTTGGGTGCTACTCCGCACTCCACGAAACATCTCGGCTCCATTAGCTCCGGGTCGTTCGCACCTGAACTTACGGGTTCCTCGATTTCCTCCTGCACTGACCACCAATTCCAAAACTTCGCGGACGACTGCAACACAAAGATCTTCCCCTCGAGCTCGCCGCTCAATATTAACACCGGGGATGGTGGTGGCGGTGGTATCTCATTGTCGAACCACGACCCGATCTAACGAGTTCGACCTAGTCATTCTTCCTCTACCTCTTCCACGTCGACCACGTCCTCTGGAGCTCATTTCTAGCGTCGAGATCCGATTTGAAAGTTTTATGTATTAGTACTTTGGTTTCACTTGTTTACTCATGAGAAATTTTATGAAAAGGGATTTAAGAGTGGTTCTTTCAGTATTCATACAAACACACATCTTTTCCATTCATTCATTCATCCATCAAACAAGTATGAACTTTCGTTCATTCAAAGAAACGTTGTAATTTTCATTATTGTTGTTTTTCACTACCCAGGGGTATTTTCGTAATTTTGTCCTACAGGGGTATTTTCGTAATTTTTCCAGGGAAAACGTTCCTTTGTGCTTTTGTCAAAAAGCATTTTGAAAACTTCAAAGTTTTGGGGTAATTTGGAAAAATTTTGAAATCCGGGGGTATTTCGGTAATTTTCGACCTCAAGGGTATTTTGGTAATTTTTCACAAACTGGGGTATATTTGGAAAAACTAACAAATCAGGGATATTTCAAAAGTTGTAAAATTTTGTGGGTTCTTTTTGAGAGTTTAACCTTTCAAATGGTGATGTTGCAAAAATTTGGAAATCAGGGTCATTTTGGTAATTTTGCAAGTTAGGGGCAATTTTGTAATTTTCCAAAATCAGGGTATTTTTGATGGTTTGCACATTAGGGATTATGAACATTATAAAATAATGGATTTTTGACAAAACCATTGAAAAGTTTGACATTTTGTGGATCTAGGGCATTTTGGTAATTTTGCCACCAAGGGCATTTTTGTAATTTTCACAAATTAGAACTTTTTCAGAAAAATTGTAAAGATGGTTTTTGAAAATTTAGTAAAGAGTTTTGAAATCTGCGGTTTGTTGTTTTGTTCTTTTTTTTTAAAAAAACATGGCTAGTTCCTTTCGGGTTTTAGTCATTATGTTTAGCTTTATGACCGAGCCCCCTTTGGTCGGGGTGAACCAAAACTACGCACTGAGCGAGATTCGAGTGGAGAGGAGGTGAGTCACACGGATCGCTTAAATACCAAGCTTCCATCGAAACCATTCCTAGACATGCGCGCGAGAGGTTGCCACACCACCGAGAGCCCTCTCGAGTTAGGGTGAACCTGCTACGCACTGTGGGATTCTGCGAAGAGGAGGTGAGTCACTAGGGCTGCTTAAATACCAGCTCTTACGGATCCAATCCTGAACATGCGTCTGAGGGTTACCACACCCTATCTCAAAGACTTAGCCATAGGTTTGTTAAGTTCATTAAGTCTTATGGGTTCTGTGTTTGAGTAATCTAGCCCTAGGGTTCAAATTCCTATCATTCTATTCTACGTTCCATGCCTTTTCTACCCTTATACAGTTCATAAATCACAGAATCACTCATAAAGTTAGGGGTACTTACCTGGTGGACTACGAGTCGGAGACTGAGGTGCCATGCCAGAAACCTGCTTATTTTCAGGAAAACTTCATAAAATTCATTTGGCTCAATTTAAAAATGTTTGGGCCTGAGCCCACAGGCCGAGAGTTTAAAACTGGGCTCTGATACCAACTGAAGCACCCCACACCCGGCCCACGAGCCTGAACCGGATCTGGTATGTTCCTTAAGTAAACCGGTTTTCAATGTCCTGATTAACTTAGAGAAAATTTGTGTAATTAAGAAAAATTCGTTTTGGGTTGGGCTTAAATTGGAACCCATTTAATAAATTTTAAAAATCCAACTTAAATAAGGTGACAAAATAATTTTAGGGTTTATTATTTTAAAAGAAATAAATTTACTTAACTTTAATCAAAAATAAATTGTATCATAATCAAATAAAAATAAATGAAAATAAAGAAAATCCAACTGGGCCTTATGGCCTTATTACATCATTCAAACCCAAAATAAAATTTAAAGTACTAAAATTATATAAAGTCCAAATTTCTAAATAAATTCTTCAAGTGATGCATGGCCACCTTTAGCTCCTGCCGACCGGTCCATTACCGCTCATCACCTGAAAAATAATTCCCCAACGGGTGAGTCCACAGACTCAATGTGTACACATGACTAATTTTCAACAAATCGAGCATACAAGTCATATCAATTTCATGTTCATACAAAATAAAGGATGATGCAACCCAAACCCAAGCCTATTTGTCCATCCGCTACACACCACCCGTACCAACTTTGTACAATCGTGGGGACTACTAAGTCGACCCTCCATTCGCTACATACCATACCATCGGCGATTCTTTGCGCAATCGACGCGTGCTCATCGCCCACTTACGCTGTGTCTCTTTAGACACTATATTCGAATAATGTAACCGGTTACCATATTCAATTAATGGGACCGTAGCCACCATATTTCATTGGTGAGACCGGTCAAGACCTTCGTTGGTGAGATCGTAGTCATCACCTTCACTTTTTCCCTTCACATATATCTCAAATGCCCCAATTATTACATATCAGGTCATATCATACTTAAATTCACATTCATGTCACTTTTCGAATATAACACATTCATAATCCTACCAAGAGTAGGAATACGTACTGGTACTTTTTGCCACATCTGTGGTACTTAGCCACATTCTCATTCTTATACACATTCATATATTAAAACAGATTATTGCCATAATATATATATTGAAAGTTAGTGTGAGTACACACCGATTTGCTTAATAGGTTCTTTGAAATCCAAGAACGATCTACCGATTTAGATCTCAAATCCTACATAATTTAATCACTTTAAAAGACCATTCGGCCACTTTTCCAAATACAACTAGGATTTGTATTACTTACCTTAAAATTTCCAAATCAAAAGGATTCCTTGCCTTGTATGTCCATTTAAATCCCTATAATTATATGTTAATTTTAATCTCACATATATTCCATAACTTTTGACCAAATATGTGTATATCTTACCTTAGATTCTTGAATCCAGGGATGATCTCTCCTTTGTAGTCGATAGCACTAGAAATCCCGAAATACTCCTTATAGTTTCGCCACAATAATAACATTAATCCCTATTTTTCTACTTTTTAAAGAAGAGAATAAATCAATAACCACAAGATTCTTACCTTAAGTGTTGAATTCAACAGATCTATCCTGACACCACTTGAGAGATCTCGCTTTGGCGAATTTCACTAGGTTGGATTTGGTTTTGAAAAGGAAGAAGAAGAAGAAAAGAAAAAGAAAGATGAGGCTAGAGAATTCATTAGACAAAAGAAAAGAGAAAAGAGCCCTAAAAATTTGGCAGAGATGAGGAGGAAGCAAAAATTGATGAGTAGCCCTCCTGTCCTCCTTTTTTATAGCTGAAAATATCACCTAGGAGAGTCCCTTACTTGGCCACCACTCCTCTTTCATCATCATATTTTTATTTAAAATAAACTAGAGAAAATCCTTATTATCTCTTCCAAATAATCCAAATTAAAAATCCCTTATTTATCACTTTTTAATCATGTATTTATGGAATTAAAACACCCCTTTTTCCAACTCATGTGCCGTCCACCTCATAGCCTGGGGAGCAAAATTAAAACTTCATTTATTTGCTTCCCTTGTGACTCGAACCCAGGCCCATGCCTCCTACACATGGTGCCATTTCCATAGGTCCTAAGTGGCATCTTCAGGCCACATTTCCAAGCTTTGTTTGTGTGCCAAGTTTCTCCAACTTTTTCTTTTAAGGCCCTCTTGCCTTTATTTCCTATTTTGAACCTTAAAATTTGACATTTCTGCATCATTTCTAAGTTTCCTAAAATTTTCGATCGGCTCTGTTTACTTGCCATTTTCTTACATTTCCAAGTTTCTAGAAATGTTCATTTCCATTTCTGAATCATTTCCAAAAATGTTCAAGTTTCCAAAATGTTCAGGTTTCCAAAAATGTCTAAGTTTCCAAAATGTTCAGGTTTCCAGAAATGTTCAAGTTTCCAAAATGTTCAGGTTTCCAAAAATGTGCACTTTCCATTTTTGAACCATTTCTTTACATTTCTCGGTTTCCTAAAATGTTCATGTCCTAATGCATTTCCAGGTTTCCAAAATATTCATTTCCAATCATTTTCATACATTTCTGAGTTTCCAAAAATATCAATAATTTATTCATAAGACTGAAGACTTGTCATTCATACAATTTAAACCAGAAATGCATAGGCCCTTTCCAGGATGTTACAATACACCTCGTGTGCCAATGATGAGCTTTGTGCGCCAGTATGCAGTTCAGTGTATGTTGGTGTGTTGGTTGGATGATCCGGGTATCCATCCAAGTCCAAGTCAGGTTAGTAGGGGCTGAAAATTTATTAAATCGACAAGATGTCTTGAATATTCTATTGATTAAGATATTTTGAATTAGAATGTGATTTTGTGTGAAATCGAGCCTTGAAGGCCGAAATATTTGCAAATGAGTCGGTAGAGTCCAAAAATAAATGAATCGTGTAATGTTATACTGAACTTGGGGAAAAAGGTTTGAAGTTGATGGTTTGAAATCGGTAAACTTAAGTGTTCTACAGTGTTAGCATGAATTGGGTGTTGAAGTATGCATATAGTGTGTTTTGGACCTTTGACACCAAACTTGGTAACTCCTAGTTAAAATTAGGTGTTAAGATGTATATAAATGTTATAAATGTTATTTTGGAGTTTAATTGTTCATACATATGTTATTTATTTTGTATTATAAGTGTACAACTGAGTTTCATTACTCGACATAATATTATTTTCTCTCCATACGCAGGTTTAGGTGTTTCTTGAGGCCCCAGGTCTAGAAGCTGATATCCAGACTTCTGCTGCGACTCAAATATGTTTGTGTTTTGTTATATCTTAGTCTTTGGCATGTACCTAGGAACTTTGACTATGTGTGTGTGTGTGTGTGTTCTTGTGCTTAGTTATGCCTTTCATAATTGACTTGGAGTTTAAAATTGTGGTAATGTGCATAAATGAATTTGAGTGTGGGATTGTTGAGATTACTATAATTAGTTATGGATGATAAGGATTGAAATATAATTGCATGATGTTATTAAGTTTTTTGATTGGATTGTATTGGTTTGGCATATCAATGGTAATACATTAATGTAATATCCTAGATTTAGGGGTTATGCGTTTATGCATAATTCAAGTGATAGTGGGCTTAGTGTGTGTTTGGATATATTTTAAGGGTTTTTAGAATTTTAGAATGTAAGGGAATGCCTTAGAAAAATATTAGATTTTTATTCTTATAAGGGGAGCTAAGAAAAATTGGCCTTAAGAAAATTAGTTTGAGGTTTTAATCACAATGAGTTAATTGGTAAAGTGGCAAGTGGCTGTGGAAGTGTATTAATGGTCTTAGGTTCGAATCCCATGGATGACATTAAGGTGACTTTTAATTTTTGTATGGCATGTGTTGGTCAAATTTTACTTATGGTAAGGATGGACTTTGTTATTTATGGATAGTAGACTAAGGAATAAGGCAAGTGCTTATTTATGGTATGGTATCAAGGAATTTTGGTGGGATAAGGGGACATAAGGCTTGAAGTATGGAGTGTTGTTTTGGAAATTTTTCTATGGCCATTTGACCATGAATGTAGACGGTATAGTGGACTAGAGGGGGTTGACTTAATTTTGAATGTGATTAGGAGGAAATAAGGAGAAATTTAGGAGTGAGTTTAATTCAAAATTAGTTTGAATTGATGGCAAGAAGAATTTTGAGTGTGGAGGCCGAATGTCGGTCTCTTTTGGGTGATAATTTCGGTCATGAGTGGGGGGGGAATAACCGAATTTCCTATTAGAGGTCTAGAAGTTCTTTTTGGGTTCTTTTTTCTTTCTTTAGTATTCTCTTTTGAAACTTTCTTTTCACCCTTGCCATTACCGAAATTTGCACCCTATTTCTTGACTAAAAGCCGAAAGTTGGATGTCATTTTGTGCATCTTTTTCTTTTTCCTTTTGCAACTTATTTTCCTTCCATTCACTTCCTAAAAACCGAAACCCATCCTCTCATTTGCAACAAAGCCGAAACCTCTCCCCCTTTGTTCTTCATTGCCGAATTCTCCTAACTTTCATCTACACTTCTTTTCTTCTTTTCTATACCTATTTTGTGTTAGCCGATTATACCATCTCCATTTGGGAGTTCTTGCCGAATCTTTTAGAGCCTTTAGAGGGGGAGGTGTCGACATTCCTTTTCATCAATCTTCCAATCGGTTTCGAGTATAGTAAGTATTTTCTTAGCAATCGAATTCTCTTCTTTTTCATTTAGTATGCCGAAACCAATGGTTGGCCTTGGTTTCTAAGGGATGGCCGAATGTATGTAGAGTCATAATATTGTGTTTCTTTTGTGTAGCCAATGGTAAGGAGCCTTAAGGTGAATTGTAAGAATTTAATTCATATGTGGTGATTTGGGATTTAGTAAAGCAAAGTAGGTGATTTGTAGTATTCGGCCATAGGCCATTGTATGAGTTTAAGTGATGACCGATTTCTGACTTTGGTTCTTAGGAACAAATCGACTGGAATAAGAGAGTTTCGGGATTGAGTAAACTGTGCCAAAAAGGTGTGTAGTTATCGCACTGTTTCTTGATTGTTTATATGTGTTATTATGTATATGCATATGATGTGTACGGTAACCGGCAATAATGGCTCCATGTTGAATAATCGATTAACAAGGTCAGTATTTTATGATGTTAATTTACATATGATCTATGTATGAAAACGTGATAGCATGTGATGTATGCTTATTTTTATGATATTGTGGCATGATACATGGGACTTGGGATGTGACTATCGAAGGAAAGGGTGTACTTTATGTACGTGGTCCGATGTTAGCCTTGTGCAACATTGGCGCTTGATGTTAGCTATGTGCTTCATCAAGGGAGGTGTTGGCTAGGTGCCCATCTCGGCCGGTTGATAGTTGTGTGCATCACCGTGGATTAATTGATATGTGGGATCACTTATGTGATCGGTGGCTTAGCCACGGCCTTGAGCGACAAAGTCCGCCGAGGTAGTTATGTGGGATCACTTAGGTGATCGGTGGATTAGCCACGGCCTTGGGCGCGAGGTGTGCTTAGAGGTAGGTGTAATGAATGGAATTAGGTTGGGTTGGGCTTCATTTTGCATAATTTTGTATGTGGATCATGTGTGGATATGGGCCAAGCCCATATGTGGAGACATGTGAAATAATTACACACCGAGTGCATGTGACTCACCCAATTTTTTTCCTCAAACCTTACAGTGATGCATAAAGCTTGGACCGGGTTGGAGTGGATACAAGGTAGCCCATGCATAAGATGTTTAACTTTAATTTATGCATTTTATATTATCGAGTATTTTCGAATGATTATTTATTGTAATAAGGGCCACCTAAACTATTTGGAGACTTTATTTATGGTTTTGAGGTTATGTTATTATTAAGCTAAAGTTGGAAATGATTTTGATAATCAAGTGATATTATAAATACTTGTATTAAAGTTTTCAACTGAATATTTTGTAACAACTTAACTTTATTTTGCATTTTAAACCCATGTTGCTTTATGAAAAACAAATAAATTTTTATGTTTTCACTCTAAGTCAAAATATTTTTTTTAAACGTTTTCCGCAGTGGCATCCTAGATTCGGCCGTGGCTCATGGGCCGGGTTTAGGGTGTTACAATTAATCTAGTTTAGGTTGGAGTTTTGAAGTATTATTTGGTGTTGTATTAGCTTAGTTAGTCAAAATCTGAATATGGTAGAATATGAGATTGAGATATGTTTTGGTAAATGAAATGGTGTAAGAGGATGTATAAGATTAATTGCATGTGTTTTGGATATACATTTGGGATGTATCATGTTGGTGTAAAGTTGGTGTTTGACTATGGTTTTTAGTAGGTAAGATAGGTATGTTTAATGAGTATCTAAACTGGTGAATGTTTGGAGGATAAATGTGAACAATTGTGTATGTTTTGGGCATGTTTTGGTATGGCTTGATGATGGTTGGAAATGAAATAAGTATCAAATACAAATTTTGGAAAATTTTCAGAAAGTATCGATACCTTAAGGAGAGTATTGGTACTTAGTTCTTTAATTTTTCAAACATTGAACCTTAAAATGGTATCAATACCACAATAAAGTATCAATACTTTGAGAAAGGTACCGATACTTTATGTGAAGTATCGATACTATTGATTTTTTATTCATTTCCTCCAAACATCAAAGCTCAAATTGGTAACGGAACTTGGCTAGAATATCGATACATGTTCTAAAATTTTGGAAACCTTGCAATTTGGTCATATTTCATGCTCGGGTCAACAAAAGAGCTCTAGTAAGCTCGATTAAGGCCTTTATTTAATTGTGTGTATCCTAATATGCATGTGTTTTGACATGATTGAATGTATTAATAATTAAGTTGCGGTGTATTCGTCGATAATTGCTTTAGCAACGACTGTGACATCTCATAACTCGAACCCAACAATCGGGTTAGGTATCGGAGTGTTACATTAAAGCTACAAGCTATGGTAAATGCTAATTATCCAAATACAAAAGATTTTCTTACAACGTATTGTGGGGTATTATATCATTTGAGAGAATGGAGCAAGATACAAGCACTAGAAACGGCTCACAAACTCTTTAATTTGAGAAAATTAAGGTTTCAAAATGTGATTAAAATGACATTTGTTGTTCTAAAATAATATTTCTCATATTAACACATTAGTATAACATAAATAAATAAATAAAAGGTTGGATCATACATGCATCTTGCATACTTTATAGCTTCATTCATAAGTGGATTTGGGATGATACATACTTTGAACAGTACATGGAAGAAAGAGATATTGATAATCTTAATAATACAAATTTATATTTAGATGGTGATGAATTCCGTCAAGGACCAATACTTACAATATTTAATGAAAAGGAGTTTATGTTAAATATTAAAGAGGTAATAACCCAACAAATATAGAACACTAGAACAATTAAATAAAATTACATGTTATGTTTATCTTTCTTGTTATTTTTATTAGTAATCATATCATCAACTACTTTTTTTGGACTAACATAATATATATATTATTTAATTTCGACTTTAATTTTAAATTTAATTTTTGCTACTTGTTTATATTTTTTTATTGTGCTAATATTTTTTATAGTAATTAATATTTTAAAAAAATATAAATTATGTAACTGTGTAATTATAATTTGTACTACCAAATATGACGTAGAGAATTACAATATAATTATACTCTACCAACTAAACACGTATGTAAAATTACACTTCTTTGTAATTATAAGATAATATAATTATTATCTTAATAATTAAATTCCTATTCAATTACTGTTTAAACATAATCATGTTTTAATTCACTGTGAAAAAAATTATAGTGTGATTTCTTAAACATCGACTATCATCCGGCAAAAGTTAATGTTGTTGCGGATACTTTGAGTCAGAAGACATTATTTGCCTTGAGAGCTTTGAATACTCATCTGACACTTGTTGATGACGGCTCTATTTTAGCTTAATTAAAAGCTAAACCGATGTTCCTGCAACAGATCTGTGAGGCTCAAAAAAATGATTCTGATTTGATTACTAAACGAGAATAGATTGGTAATTTTCTTAAATTTTTAATTATATTTTTATTTTACAAATTTATATATATCAACAATGAGTCAAAGTGAAATAGTAATTTTCTAAAATTTTAATTATATTTTTATTTTACAAATTTATATATATTTAATTTTTAGAATTTATAGAGTAATTTTTATTTTCAAAACATATGAATTCCATGTGGGACTTTTTGATTGAAGTGCCACGTGGTACATTTTTATTTAACTAATTTTTTAATAACAAAATGTAATTTTAAATATCAATTTAGGAAAATTTAAACGGAAAATGATATACTTTTAGGAGGCAAAAGATGCTTTAAGCCATTCAATATATATATATATACTTTTCTTTACTATTTTATCAAAAACATTAGTATTTAAAATTTTATGTAACTATTGAATTTGTGAATTTACAGATATGTTATTTATTTAAGTAATTAGATTTAAAAATGATTATTTAATTTTATAATTTGTTTTGAAGTAGCTATTTTTTAAATAGAATTTAATTTCATTTTATTAAAAACGTTTGAATGTTGCAATAAAGTTTATTTTAATTTATATATATAATTTTGTAAATTATTTTGTTCACAACTTCTTCAACATTTTATCATTCGCACTTCAAATTTCCAAAATAAGTACAAATGCATGTATTTTTAAAAATAAAAAATAAACTCAATTCAATACTAAAAATATTGAAAAAAATAACCTAAAATTATAACTAAAAAGTAAGTCTAACAAAATGTTTGACTTTAATGTATTTAATTTGAAAAAAAAATGTTATATCATTAAGTAATCCATTTTTTTTAACATGATTAGTAGAATGGAATATGATGTATCTAATGTCATGGTTCGCGAATCAAAACTTATGACTAATATATAAAGAGTATTGCGTGGAGATTAATTCTAATTCCGTAACACTAGTACTTTCATCAACATTATTATTTTTTTCATTGACTTTGTTCAAATTTGCACAAGAAAAACATAATTAATTTATAAAATTATTTATTATGGATTTTTAATAAAATTTAATTTTTAAAAACTACATATACAAATATTAGATTGTTTTAATTGAAGATCTTGGTTTCTTTTGAACCCAAGAATTTATCATGTTTATAAATGTACTACAAATAATTGTAAATGCAGATTGAAATATTTATAGGGACCATGGGAAAAAGAATAAAACACCCGGAATATATATATTAGAATTGCTTTCTTCTTGACACTTTAAATAGAAAGAATTGATACGTGTATATAGAAATAGAGATTGGAAGATATTATATCTAACTTGAGAATTTTGAATACCTCTAATGTTATACTCTTCTTTCAACGGCACATGTTATACTCTTCTTTCAACGGCACTGAAATATTTATAGGGACTGTATGTAACAATTATTAAGGAAATCAAATATTGAAATTTTAGAATACACTGAATGAATGAAAGTCCCTTTTTTCAGTGCCAATATTTGTGTTTAATATAAATCACCTATTTTTTATTTTTAGTTTTTTGGTTAAACAAAAACTAAAAGGATTCAATTTGGTCGTACAATATCAAAAGCACTATTTATTTTGTCTCTAACAATTAGGTCTAATAAATCCATAGGAGCTATTGTTAACATGTTAACTCCCACCTTATCAGCAGAGACCAATTTAGCAATCTTGTCGGCAATACAATTAGTCTCCCTTGGGAATGTGTTTAACCACCCAATGTCCTTTATGTTGTAGTAGCTTTTGGATTCGCCTCACTAGAGCGAAGATTGAAATAGCTAGAGTGTTCGTTCTTAGTGCTTGGGTCACCTTGAGATTATCTGTATGAATCAAAATTCTCTCCAATCCTTGTTTTTTTAGAAGTGTAAAACCATCCAAAATACCCCAAAGTTCGGCATCAAAGACAGATAAAGTTCCTAAGAAATGATTAAAACTCATAATCCATTCCTCAATATGGTTTCTTACCACTCCACCAGTGGACGCATAACCTATCAAAAGATTAATATCACCATCAGTATGCAAATAAAACTAGTTACCTAAAGAAGGATACCTGTTAATGGAAGCGTTTTGTCGATTCATATCTTCTTTATGCATAGACCATAAACCTGTCTCGCCCAAGTAACAGAGACTCTAACAACTTCCGAAGCTTTCTACGTAAGACCTTGAAAGACGAAAATGTTTCTATTCTTCCAAATGCGCCATAGAATGATACCATATAAGCTCCTTCAATTGACTCCCATAGAGTCCAATACAACACAAGATTGTAGGTTGGAGAGCAACCGTTCAGAAAGATTAGAAGAAAAGAAATTGTTGTATTGACTCAAAGGCACAACCTGATCCCAAACTTCTTTAGTCGCAGGACAGTTTCTGAGCACATGAATGATGTCCTCTGTGGAATGTCCACAAAAAGGGCAAGACACTTCCTGTCCAATACCTCGCCTTACACGTTCCAAGTTGGAGGACAAACGTTGTTTGAAAATGGTCCAAAGAAAAAAAGGACTCTATGAGGACCCGTAAACTTCCAGGAAGTTTCCTCCTTAGAATTCCAAGAATTCTCCTTGATCAACCAATAGGCACTCCTAACCGAGAAGGCCCCTATCGAACTCGGTAGCAAAGAAATTCTATCAAGGCCTCCATCGAGATGTGGAGGAGGAATACTCTCACAATACACCTGATGATATTTTCCGAGACCCAAATACAAAAGAAATCTAATTTCCAATTTCCTTCATTAGTTACCATGTCTTTGAGAAAACAATCCACATCCACAGTCCCTCACAAAGGAATACAATTAATGAGAGGGCCGAAGTTTGGAACCCAAGGGTCATACCAACACCGGGTAGTCTTCACAGCCTGTACTGACTAGAGAAGGCTATCCTTAAATAAGGATCAAATCTTCGGCAATCCTCTCCAAAGAAAAGAATTGTTATTTTTCATATATATAGATCTGACCGTGGGTTGAGTTAATGCAAAATTTAGGTTTGTTTCCTTGGTGCAACCCAAATAATTGGTCTAAAATTTTGTCCAAACCTGGTCCAGATAAAAAATGCTAAATCTGAGCTCGGCCCGGCCTGCTCGTATGAAAATTTTAAATTTTATTTTTTATATGAAAACAAATTTAAAAAAAACATCAAATAAACTAAAAACATTAAAATAAATATTTCCCAATTAATTGAAAATACATTAAAAAAAGTTTTTATACTCAAATAACACTAACAAATGCCTCTAAAATAGTAACAAAATTAATAATAAAACAAAAGAAGCAATATAATATTAAAATGGCAACGAAACAACATCAAAATGGTAGGAAACAATAGCAAAATAGTACCCAAGGCCCGACCCATTTAGAAGACGAGTCTTATTTTTTGTCCAAGTCTATTTTTTGGGTCTATATTTTTTCCCCAAATCCTCTCACTTTTCAGGCGGGCCTTCGAGTCTAGGTGGGTGATCCGACCCATGATCATGTTTATATATATATATTATAATAATAATAATAATAATAATAATAATAATAATAATAATAATAATAATAAAAAAAGAAGGTACGTGAGCATATATGAAAATATTGAGTTTTGGATTAATTCTTTGAGTTTCAAAATGTTCCCCATTTTTAGTTATATTAAAAGTGGATCTCGTTTCTAGAATTAAGTTTTAAATATGATTTTCTTACTATTTTTAATTAGAATTTACTCACAATTTTTTTAATGATTGTGTATATTTACATTAATGAGAAGTTTAAATATATCAATTTAAAACCATAATTATATTTGCTTTATTGATGATGTTACTTTTTTTACATTTATTTCAATTAAATCAATCAAAATCACGTATCATATATCGTTTAATAAAAGAAGGCGTAGAAGTGTATATTGAAAGTTAATTCTTTGATTTCCAAATAATTTTTTTTTGTTATATTTAAAGTGAATCTCATTTTTAATTAAGTTTTAATAATAAATTATATTAATTAAAAAATACAATAAAATAAATATTATTTTAATTTACATTTGGATTTTTTAAAACAAGCAAATATATTAATTTACCTTATTTTAGGTAAAAAAGAAAATAATAGCGTAATCTTTGGTAAAAACTAAATTTGTTGCACATTTATTTCTTTTTTAATTAAAATATTAAAATATATAATTTTATTAACTTTATATATATTTATAATTAATTTAAATAAAATATTAAAAAATTATTTAATTAAAATGCAAATCAAGTCGAGCAAAGGAAAAAAATTAATTGATACATATTTAATATAAATTCACTTTTATTTCTTTTTTACATTTACTTTAATTAAATAAATCAATTTTACTAATATAATTATTTAATACACATTCACTTTTAATTTCTTTTCATATTTACTTCAATTAAATTGAACCAATAGATTAAATTTATGAATAAATGGAATAAAGATAACAATATCTATATTTATTTATTTATTTATTTATTTATTTATTTATTGGTGTAAATGTTAGGATCGACCCGATTAAGCAACAAGAAAAAATAGCGGAATAAATTGAGAAATTGAACACACACAAATTTAACGTGAAAAAACCCTTCCAAAGAGGATAAAAAAACACGGGCAAAGATAATTTTACTATAATGGCAAAAGAACGAAGAGTGCAAAAGATGGAGATAAAAACTAAACCCCGAAAACCCGAAAATAAAGAACCCTCAAAATGTAAACACAAAATTCTCTCTAAATGTGTTATGAGTTCTAATATCTAATGGGTGTATTTTCTAAGGTTGTAAAAGAGCCTATTTATAGGCTAAATTCATAGGTCAAATAATAATAAAATAATCTAAACTAATCAGTGTTTGATTGAAACAAATAAACAGAGTTTAACTAGAAGATTACTTCTCAAATTTGACTGAAATAGGAGTCATAATTAACAGTAAAAAAAGAAAAAAGTTTAAACTAAAAAAGAAACTAAGGCTAAATTATCCTCTTTACTCAACATATGTTCCTAAGTTTTGCTTGGTTTCATCATGTAAGGGTTTAGATGGATCCCACACATTAATGTACTATTTTGCCCAACAAACATAAATCTTGATGGTCTCTGTTATACTCCATGTCAAACCTTGAAAAATGAATAAATTTCTATTCTTCTAGATATGCCATGCTGCTAATCCAAAAAGAGTAGGCCAGTGAATTTTAGCCTATGGAAGCCACTCATGATGCTTTAAATTTTCCGCAACCCATTCAGTAATATTGCTTGAAAAAATTAAGATTGCCAGTTAAGAGAGACAATGTTTAACCAAACATCTCTAGTTGTTGGGCAGTCTCTAAGTGTGTACAAGATATCTTCTATATTGTGTTGACAGACTAGGCAAGATGTGCTATGGCTGAGCCCTCTTCTTGTTCTTTCTAAATTTGTAAGCATTCGTTGTTTGCACACTAACCTTAGGAAGAACCGAATACGGTGTGGGCCTTGATATTTACAGATTTCCTTCCATCTATCATCTCGAGAGTTCCATGTATTTGTTGTTAACACTTGGTAAGCATTCTTTATCGAGAAATTGTCAGTAGAGGCTGGTATCCATTTAATTTTATCAGGCCCTGCTAAGTGATGTAGAGGAGGAATATCAATAATTTATTGTACTATTCTTTCCGCTATATTTTCTCTAAATGCTTCTAGGTTCCAGACCCCTTCTTCTGTTATCATATCTTTAAGCATGCAGTCATTTATTGTTCTATTTGGACTTTGAACATGTTTGAGCAACGGTCCAACTGTAGGAATCCAATTGTCTTTCCAACAATTGATGTCGGTTCCAGATCCCACCGACCAACATAAATTTTCTTTTAATAGAGGCCAAATCTTCTCAATTGCTTTCCATAGTGCAAAACAACTTATTTTTCTACAGAACAACTTATTTTTCCTATACTTTCTGGTAGAGTATCTTTCATTCCATACTTTGACCGTAGCACTCGTGTCCATAAAGCATTTTGATTGGTAACGAGATTAATTCCTAGTTTTAACAAGAAAGATTTATTTTGGTCTTGTAGGCGCCTTAAACCAAGTCCACCGCAGATATGAGGCTGACATATAATCTATTGCTTAAGTCTTCTACTACGCCTTTTGAAAAAAATATATTGGTTTTCCTTGTATTGACACAATGTCCTAAAAGATTGCAGAACTGTTGAAGGATGTTCTTTAGCAGTATGCCATGCTTAATATCTACTTTTGAAAATATCACCAAATCATCTGCAAAGAATAAGTGTGACAATTCTGATCCATCTCTGGAGAGCATAATAGGGAGCTAGTCTCTTGATGCTATAAAGTTTGGAAGCTATGTCCTAACCATTCCATACATAATACGAATAAATAAGGTGATAAAGGGCAACCTTGTCTTACACCTCTTGCAGGTTTGAATTTTTCAGTGGGCACCCTATTCCATAAAACTTGCATGGTGGGCATTGTAATGGCTGACATAATTAATTTTCGAAGAGAATCTGGTATTCCTACAACTTGAAGAGACTTGTGTAACGCCCTAATTTTCTTAATTCCAGCTTTTGTAAATTTGTTACACAAATATCTATTTGCTTCAGTAGTTATGTGTTCTGGGAGTGCCTGAGAAGTCTTGGGTTCAAGCCTTGACTTGAACAGAACTTAATGTTTCTTAAGGACTAAAGCCTTACTCTTGTCCAGTAGGCTTAAGTTTTATTGTGTGTTGTATGCCAACAAAATGGGCCTGCTGGTCTAATGGTTAAGTGGTGTGTTGGGGTGCTAAAGGTCTTGAGTTCAAATCCTTATGCGTGCAAGGGAATTGATTTATTTTGCTGCCAGTGGCGTGTAGGACTTTGAGAAGGAGTGAAATGCTGATAGTGGAGTGGTTGAGGGAGAAAATTAAGGAGAGTGGATGGGGGAGTTATTAGAATCTAATCAGTTGGTTTGGTTTGGAAAATTAGGCTATCTCCCTCTCCCCCTCTCTCTCCCTCTCAATTTTGTTTTTCTCCTTCTTTCTGTTCTATTTTCTTTCTCAAAAACCCCTGCCGAAATTTTTGTTTCTTCCCCTTTCGCGTTTATGCAATTTCGCCCCCATCAGTGTACCTTTTGACTTCGTATGTTCTAGTAGGTGGAGTTTTGTTCTTTAACTTACTTTTTTTCCATCTTTAATTTGGGGGAGGGTTTGACGTTTGGTAGCACTATCTCGCCTGGATTAAGGGTCTTATCGTGTTATTGCATAATCAACTGTTTCGAGATGTTAGGGTAAGCTTTTCTCCACTTAAGAGATGCGTTTCTCTTTTTGGATTCGGTTTTAGTTTGATTGAGAAAATGATAATTGAGTGAAATTGGTTAATTATAGGTTCTGGAGTGTTCGGGGTTCAATTCAACATCAAACCGTAACAAGTGTGTACCCGAATCGCAAGAAAACACGTTTTTAGAAAAAGCCAAAAACCTTTCTATCGACGCCGTGTGGCAGGCCATGTGGTAGGTCGTGTGCAAGGCTGTGAGCCATAACACGGCCATGTGATAGACAAGCCAGGCCTTGCGCTGGCGAAATTAAGAAAATTGGGGCATTACACATGCAGGCCAAATCATATATTGGTACACAGCAAAGCTGGCGTACGTGTTGTACAATATGGTGAACTGGTATATGAATAAGTTACAGTAAAATAGCCAGATCAAATCAGAATCAGACTCCCTTCTCTTTGCAATCCCACCCAAAACTTTATGCAAGTGTATGTATGTATACATTAACATAGAAAACCAAGAGCACATCCACAGATAGTCAGACAGAGATAGTTATATAACCACACTCCACAGTTCAGATTCAAAATCAGACATCTCATACCATCGTCACAAATATTGAACTTAGACACCCTCACTAAAGCTTAGCTAAGGGTCAAGGTACACAGTTACATTTTCAGAACAAAAACAAACACACAAGCTAAGATTTGGAGTCTTAGGACCATACGCCCGTGTACTTTGGCTGTGTGGTAATGCCCAGGCCATGTGGGAGGTCAAACACCCATGTGAGAAAGGGCACACAGCTGTATGACTGAGGCACACACTTGTGTGAAGTGAGGCACACGGCCGTGTGACTAAAACACACACCCGTGTGGATCAGGGACACGGCCGTTGAAACAGGCCGTGTAACTTTCTGTCCGTTTGCACTAAATTTGAATACAGGGCTAACATGAATATGTTAGGGTCACACACGCCCGTATGCCCACCAAACACGACTGTGTGTCCCAAACACACTCCCGTGTGGGATCCATAAATCCCCAAATCAGCCACATGGCTGTGTGGCACCAAATCACTCAAACCCTAGTACCTAAACTCAAACACCCGTGTGCCCAGAAGACACGGCCATGAGAAAAATGACAAAATCCCTAAATTAGACACAAGGCCGTGTGACTCCCAAAATTAGCCCGAAAACCCTAATTTCCAAAAGCACACGATCGTGTGCATCGGCATACGCCTGTGTGGCCATTCGTGTGGTCACGAAACCTCCTTAAAAATAGCCCCGAAAACATACTTTCAGCCACAAAACAGTCTCGAACCCTTGATAGTTCGAAGATATACCAAAACCCACAATTTTTAAGCACAAGACAATGATACAACGACGAAATTAACCGATTGAGAAGCACAGTAACGCCCCAAATTTTGGGGCCTAGAGGTAAGGGGTCTTGGGCATAGGGGCAATGATGAGTCGCACATATGTTGTGAGTTGTGCAATTTAGTGGCAAGAATGGGCCTGCTGGTCTGGTGGTTAAGTGGAGTGTCGGAGTGTTGGAGGTCCTGTGTTCGATTCCCTACTTTGGCTTTATTTTTGTGTGATTATGGGGAAGAGTTTGAAGTGTGGTAAAATGCTGAGTTTTTGAGGGATAGTGAGAGTGTAGTGGACAGTTTTTAGGAGAAAAATAAGGGATTAAGGGTGGTTATCATATATTCTGTCAGCCTTTTCTTTTTCCCAAAAATCTGCACGTGTTTCCCTTCCATTATCCCTGCTGAAATTCTCCTCTCTTCTTCACTATCATTAACGTTTCTTTTATTTTTATTTTTTTTATTTGTTCTTTCTGCAAGCAAGTGTCCGAAGATCATAGTTTTCGCGCTTTTGAGTTTTGTTGGTAAGTTGTTTAAGTGTGTTTCATATTGGTAATAGATATTCTGTTAATAAGGGGTTGATTTTTGGTATTTAGGTGGAAGATAAGAGGCGGTGGTCAGCCAATCAGGGCTTGAGTGTTGCGAAATTACCGCTACTTATGCAAGGTAAAGACTTGATTAGATTAAAGGGCGTGTTCCTTCTGATGGTAGTTTTTAGAATCACGAATTAAATGATTAATTGAATGGTACTTTGGTCGAATATAGGTTCTGGAATGTTCGTGGTTCGGTTCAGCATCAAACCATAACAGGTGTGTACCCGAATCGCAAGAAAATGCATTTTTAGTAAAAGCTGAAAACCTTCCTATCGACACCACACGACCATGTGGTAGGCCATGTGCAAGGCTGTAAGCCACAATACGATCGTGTGATTGACGAGCCAGGCCGTGCGAAAGTGACATGGTCGTGTGATGGCAGGGCAAGGCCGTGTGTGACACACGGGCTCGACCTATTGGGTCGTGTGGGCACCATAGGCATGTGGAATTCTGGGCCAGGCCGTTTGATCTACACGGCCAAGGCTAATTTGGGCCGTGTGGGGCCACATGGGCATGTGAGCCCATTTTTCTGAAATGATCTGTAAGGTTGCACGGGTCGCCCAAGTCAACTGTGGGCCAATTGTAGTGTCAGTAAGCATTACTTAGACCTCTGATTACGTGATCCGATTATGTGATAAATGTGTTAAGCGTGTTTCACTTAGCATGTATACTGATTTGAATGTGTGATCTGTGAATGGCATTATAGCATGTCATCGATTGTAGGCTGCATTACATTGGGGTGGGTTGATGATATTGGAGGAAGTATCTGAAAGGTTATTGAGCCTGTTATTCGACAGCTCAGCTGCAATTATCTGATTATGTGCCGCATTTTGGTCCAGCATGGTGTGTAGGGATGGGTGGGTTGATTTTATCCCCACATGGTGTGTAGGGTTGGACAAAGATGGTGTGTAGAGGCTGGTGGGTAGGACTATGATATTCTGTTCTGTTTTGTTCTGTATATTCTGTATCTGAGTGGGCTAAAGTCTACACTGATTCTATAATGGGCTTAGACCTGAACCGTAAATATATGACTATTTTCTGATATTATGCTGTGTGCATGTTTTCTGTGGGGATTACACACTGAGTTAGCAAAAACTCATTCTTTTTCTATTTAATCTGTTCAAGTAATCCCCAGCATTAGACGGATCGGTGTGGCGGAGGACTCAACGGTAACCACGGCTTTGGACTTTTATGGTTTTTGTCCCGTTTTACTATTATTGGTTTATGTTGATGTAACTTGGCGACTTTTTGGGACTTTTCACCTAAATGGGGTTTTCATTTATTTATTTATGGATTCATATCTACTAGACGTAGGAAGACTCAATTTTCAAAAGCTAAAGTATTTTCTAAACCCTCGATCCCTTAGACAATTTTCTCAAAAACAAAAAGGGGTTTCTCTAAAGCGGATGGATTTACTTAATTAACTCAGTTTTCATGAAATAAAATGATTTCTAAAGCTTCTGCAACAAATCACGTTTTAAACAATCGACTAGGTGAGTAAGCAAATTCTTTAATTAATGATAAACCATAATATATACATATTTTAATCCCACATTTGGCATACTTTTGGATGAGTTATCCCTTGAATTGTGGAATTTGATCCTCCTAATCCTTTAATTTCATGTCTTATACTTAGGAGAGCATAAGAGGATGAAAAGAACAAGAAACGGGCCAAAAACGGAGAAAATGGGCCAAAGTAAGAAATCCACACAGCCTGGAGCTCGCCACACGGTCGTGCCACTTTAGTAGACTCAAACACGGCCCAGGGCTCGATTCACATGGGTGTGTCCCTGTCGTCCCTACCCATAACAAAGTATCGTTCCCTTACTTAACTTGGTAACTTTCAATTCCCTACCAAATAAATCAATTGCCGATTATATATAAATAATCACATATCTAGGTGTATAAATATACCTACATGAACATTTTAACCACACTCATGTTTTCGAATTTCCAATAACCACATGGCATACTATATAAACAAACTTCACAACCAAGTGTATAACACATTTCTTTCATCATTTTATTTGCTCATTATCATAGCATATATATAACACTAAAGTATGAAAGTACATACCTTGTTGCCGAATTAACAAATTCATTTTCAAAGCTTAAGCTTACTAGATTGGTTTCATGACCTTATTACTATATAAACGAAGTTCGAAATTGAAACTCATCGGTATAGAACCTGCTAGGCCTTAGCCCGAATTGCACACACCAGCACTAGGCCTGCTAGACTCAAGGTCCGAGATTTAAACACCGAAATTTAGCCTGCTAGGCAATAAGCCTGAAATATTTCACCGGCACAAGGCCTGCTAGGCATTAAGCCCAATATAGATCACTGGCACAAGGCCTGCTAGGCTCGAAGCCCGAAATAAATCACCGGCACAAGGCCTGCTAGGCTTGAAGCCCGAATATCAACACAATGAATCATTCCATATACATTACTTAATACTAAAATCACTAACATCACATATATTTCATATTACTTTCCCATATCAAATCGAACATGCTTGATCACTTTACATTTAACAAAACAAATTCAATCCATTACTATACTTCACATTCGGCAATCCCATATTTTTATCCTTAAAAATTTCAAATTTCAACTTTTACTAGATTCATAATTAATTCTTTGACATATATATGCTTAAGGACTTACCTCGACTATCGACTGACAACGAAGACCGGCTATTCGATAACCTTTGCCTTTCCCCGATCCAAATCCGTCTTTTTTTGTTCTTGATCTTGAATTGAGCTAGATAATGGCCGAATACTCCAAAGTTTTTAAACCCCTTATTTTTATCTAACATTCGGCAATGAACATTGAAGAACAAAGAAAAATGGTTTCTAATTTCATATAATATAACATATATTTACATTATTATTAGTTTAATATTTTAACCTTTAATAAATAATAAATACAACATATAACTTAAGGTCATATTTGACCTTTTCCGTCCACTATCATAGAAGATTGGATATTTTCCCATTAGAGACCTCATATAAAAAAGCCATCATCAAATAACACTTACACTTTATTTTGTAACTTTTATATTTTACGCGATTAAGTCCTTTTTCTAAATTAAACACACGAACGATTAAATTTTTCTACGAAACTTTCACACATCATAAATCACATATAATCAACACAAAATATGATATTTAAAAATTTTTTGGACTCGGATTCATGGTCTTGAAACCACCGTTCTGATTAGGGTCAAATTCGGACTGTTACAACTCTCCCCCCTTAGGGATTTTCGTCCCCGAAAATCTTACTGTTAAAGAAAGTCGGATATTGTTGCCTCATTGAATCCTTAGGCTCCCATGTAGCCTCGTCAACTCAGTGTCGATTCCATAGTACTTCACTAATGGAATTTTCTTGTTTCTCAACTCTTTCATTTCCCGAGCTAAAATTCGGATTGGTTCCTCATCGTATGTCATATCGGATCGAATTTCAATTTCAGATGGAGAAATTACATGTGATGGGTCTGATCGATATTTGCGAAGCATCGAAACATGGAATACATTGTGTATCTTTTCTAATTTAGAAGGAAACTTCTATCTATAAGCAACAGGCCCGATACGTTTAATGATCTCATACGGTCCGATGAATCTCGAACTTAGTTTGCCTCTTCGACCAAATCGAAGTACTTTCTTCCACGGTGAGACTTTCAAAAATACCCGATCTCCGACTTGAAATTTAATATCTTTACGTTTCAAATTAGTGTAGGACTTTTGGTGGTCTGATGCAGCTTTCAAAGTATCTCTGATTACAACCACTTTCTGTTCAGTCTCTTTAATCAGATCAACCACGTGTATTTTATTTGCACTGAGCTCGGTCCAGTACAACGGTGTATGACACTTGCGGCCATATAGAGCTTCGTAAGGTGCCATTTTGATACTAGATTGAAAACTGTTATTATAAGCAAATTCAATCAAAGGTAAGTATCTTCCCCATGTACCTTCAAACTCAAGGACGCAACATCTCAACATGTCCTCCAGTATCTGAATGGTTTGTTCAGACTGACCGTCTGTCTGTGGATGGAAGGCTGTGCTAAAGTGGAGTTTAGTACCTAAAGCATCTTGCAACTTCTTCCAAAACCGCGATGTGAATCTTGGGTCTCTGTCTAAAACAATGGAACTCGGCACACCATGTAATCTGACTATTTGAGATACATACAACTCAGCAAGTTTATCGAGTGAATAGCCTGTACGAACTGGAACAAAGTGAGTTGATTTCTTCAGTCTATCCACTATAACCCAGACTGCATCTTTCTTGCTCGGTGTCGTAGGCAAATCGGATACAAAATCCATAGTAATTCTATCCCATTTCCATTCAGGTATCATAATAGGTTGAAGTAACCCAGAAGGCACTTGATGCTCGGTTTTTACTTGCTGACAAATTAAACACTTTGAAACAAATTTAGATATATCCCGTTTCATACCAGGCAACCAATAGAACTGTTTCAAATCATTATACATTTTCGTGCTACCCGGATGTACTGACAATCGACTATTATAAGCCTCATTCAAAATCATCTGAATCAAATCCACATTCCTCGGAACACATATTCGGCCCTTCAAGTTCAAACAATCATTTTTATCAACTCGAAACTCTGACTTTGCATCATTTTCACACTGAACTCATCTAGCAATTATATCTTTGTCAATTTTCTGTGCATCACAAATTTGCTGAATAAACAACGGTCTTGCCTTCAACTCGGTCGAACTGTCACCAGACATAACCATATGTACGTTCAACGCATGTAGAGCAAATAATGATTTTCGACTTAAGGCATCCGCAACAACGTTAGCTTTCCCCAGATGGTAATCAATCACTAATTCATAATCTTTTAACAGCTCTGACCATCTGCGTTGTCTCAAGTTCAAATCTTTCTGAGTCATCAAATACTTCAGACTTTTGTGGTCTGAATAAACATGGCATTTCTCACCGAATAAGTAATGACACCAGATTTTCAACGCGAAAACATTGGCCACTAATTTCAGATCATGAGTCAGATAATTTCTTTCATGAGGCTTCAATTGTCTCAAAGCATAGGCTACTACTTTGCCGTCTTGTATTAAGACGCAACCCAAACCATTCAAAGAAGCATCACTGTACACAACAAATTCTTTACCCGATTCAGGCTGAATTAACACTGGAGCTTCAGTCAAAAGAGCTTTCAACTGATCAAAGCTTTTCTGACACTTTTTCGTCCACTCAAACTTGACAACTTTCTGTAGTAGCTTTGTCAAAGGTGTAGCTATCATGGAAAAACCTTTCACAAATTGTCTGTAATATCCAGCAAGTCCCAGAAAGCTTCGAATTTTAGAAACATTTTTTGGTGGCTTCCAATCAAGTATAGCTGATATTTTGTTCGGATCAACACGGATGCCTGATGCTGAGACAACATGACCCAGGAAACTGACTTAATTCATCCAGAACTCACATTTACTAAACTTTGCATACAACTGTTGATCTCACAAAGTTTGTAGCACCAATCTCAAATGCTCGGCATGTTCAGTTTCATCTCTGGAGTAGATCAGGATATCATCTATAAACACTACCACAAACCGATCCAAATACTGTCTAAAAACCTGATTCATCAAATCCATAAAAACAGCAGGTGCATTAGTAAGTCCAAAAGGCATAACCAGAAACTCAAAATGTCTGTACCTCGTTCAAAACCCGCTTTTGGCACATCGTAGAATCTCGACTTCATGAATCGATAATAACCCGATTTCAGATCTATCTTTGAAAACACTGAAGCCACTTTTAACTGGTCAAACAAGTCATCAATTCGAGGCAACGCGTATTTATTCTTTATTGTCACTTTATTTAACTACCTATAATCAATACACATTCGCATAGTCCCATCTTTCTTTTTCACGAATAGAACCGGTGCACCCCAAGGAGAGAAACTCGGTCGTGCAAAGCCCCTGTCTGTCAACTCTTGCAACTGTGCTTTTAACTCTTTCAACTCAGTAGGTGCCATCTGATATGGAGCTATTGAAATCGGAGTCGTCCTCAGCATTAGTTCAATACCAAACTCAATCTCTCGAACTGGTGGTAAACCCAGTAATTCTTCAGGAAATACATCTGAGTTTTCACACACAACTGGTACTGGTTCAATCTATTTTTTAGACACTTTATTATCCAACACATAAGCCAAGTAAGCTTCGCATCCTTTTCTCACATACTTACGAGCTAACATCGAGGATATTACTGCCGGTAACCCATTCAAGTCATTAGATTCAATCCGGATGATCTCACCGTTCTGACATTTCAATTCAATGGTCTTTCTTTTGCAATTCACAACAGCATTGTGCAAAGTTAACCAATCCATTCCCAAAATTATATCAAATTCGTCGAAAGGAAACAACATTAAATCAGCTAGGAAGCATGAATCCCGAATCATCAACGGGCAACCTTTACACACTTTATCAACGAGAACACCTCTACCCAAGGGGTTGGACACATGAATCACAAACTCAGTAGACTCAACAGGCAGAGTCTTACTGGATACTAAAGTTTCACACACATATGAATGAGTTGAACCCGGATCAATCAATGCAATTACAGTAGTATCATAAAGAGTGAAAGTGTCGGTGATAACATCTGGGGAAGAAGCATCCTCTCTGGCATGTATAGCATATGCTCTAGTAGGTGCTCGAGCTTCTGATCGTACTGCAGTGTCCTTTGTTCCTTTCTGACTGCCACCTACATTACCCGAATGTCTAGGTGGTCTGCCTCGTGCTGATGCGTTGCTCGGTCTTGTATTCTGAGCTGTATTTTGCTCGGCTAACATCGGGCACTCTCGAATAGAATGGCCCAACGATCCACATTTAAAACAGGATCGATCACGAAATCTACAACTCCTAGAATGCCATTTTCCACAATGCTTGCACTCAGTCTGACTCTACTGAACATTACCGACACTAGCCATCGAAGTGGCTCGGGAACCCACAGGAGGTCGATCTCGTCTAGAGAAGTTTGAAGTAGCCTTGTGTCGACTGGAGTCATCTCTAAACTTCTTTGGTGCAGAATGAAAGGTCTTACTCGATGATCTTTTTCGAATGTCTCTAGCTTCAAACTCAGCTTTTCTTTTCTCTTTTCCAAGCTCTTCGGCTTTGCAAGCTTATTTGACAAGTACCACGAACTCTTTGATCTCGAGTATGCCAACTAGCAATTTAATATCTTCATTCAGACTGTCTTCAAACCTCTTGCACATAATGGCTTTCGTTGACACACACTCTCAGGCATATCGGTTCAATTTGACAAACTTTCGCTCATATTTAGTCACAGTCATGCGACCCTGTTTCAGTTCTAGAAATTCTTTTCGTTTCTGATCGATGAATCTCTGACTAATATATTTCTTACGGAACTCAATCTGGAAGAAATCCCAAGTCACCTTTTCTTTTGGAACCACCGATACTAGTGTATTCCACCAGTGATATGCAGTGTCCTGTAGTAAAGATATAGCACACTTTAGGCATTCATCTGGAGTACAGGATAGCTCATCAAGTACCAGAATAGTGTTATCAAGCCACATCTCAGCTCACTCTGTGTCATCATCATCATTAGCTTTGAATTCTTCGGCCCCATATTTCCTGATTTTATCAACAGGAGGCCTGCTAGATCTCATCGGATCTATCATCAGAGGTGCTGAAGGTACCAGAGTTGGAATATTCGAGGGTGGAGGTTGTTGTACAGCCGGATTAGTCTGAATAAATTGGGTACACCATTCATTCATCATCTGGTAGAAGGCTTGCTTAGCCTCCCCTTCATGGCTACCCGAGACAGGTCGAGAGTCTACCGGCACTGACCCGCGTGCGCCATCAGGCGCTACACTCTCTACATTATCCGCTACGGCTCTATCAGGATCCATTTTCTATATAAAACACAGTTTGAAATGTCAGAAATAACCACACTATCGTATATATAAATAAGGCATGTATAGCTAGACTTACAGCGCTACGGTAGTCCTAGAATTGACTAAACTATAGCTCTGATACCAATCAAATGTAACACCCCTATCCCGAGTCCGTCGCCATATTAAGGTTAGGAGCGTTACCGGACAGATCAGAAACATTCACAGACAAAATCATACATTCAATCATCATTCTCAGACATAATGTCCCTTAAACGGATCCTCAGGACCTTAATCATACTTATAAGTTGAGTCGGGACTAAACTGAAACACATATGAAATTCCATGAAAATTTGAAACTTTTTTAAAATATGGGGGAGACACGCTCGTGGGAGGAGACCGTGTGCCCTCCACGGCTTCTAGACACCCCCGTGTGTCCATCCTTGTTTATACTAACTATACCAACACGGTCATTAGGCACGCCCATGTGCCATGGCCGTGTACTTTTAGGTCATATACTGACTTCCCTACTACGGCCACCAAGCACGCCCGTGTCGAGGCCGTGTGATGATAAACTGCATCCTACAATTCACCCACGGTCGTTAGGCACACCTGCAGTGTGCCTGGCAAATGTGACATTATAGGTCATTTTGCAAGACCAAAATGCCAACCAAATGGTTCAAACCTATAAGCATCATTTTACCAACACATATCAAGCATATATGGCAACCAAAAACATACCAAATAGCCATCCAAATCATGCACATTTGACCACTAAGATAATCATAACTATACCTTAAATTTTCATTCAATCTATACATTAAAAACCAATTCAAAACATACCAATTTGCATAACTAAAACGTGTATTACACCAAAAATTTAATAAACCATCAAACATTAACATTTAAAACAAGCCAATTTCGCATGGCTTTTATACATTAACAAAATATCATTCGAACATTTAGCTAGCCTATACATGCCTTAAGTTCAAAACTCTAAACTCTTAAAGGTACCAAAATGGGGTGATAGTGTGGTTGACTCCTCTGATGATCCTCTAAGCCCGTAGATTTACTGGAATCTATAAAACGAAACAATAAACACACACGAAGTAAGCTTACTAGCTTAGTAAGTCTTAAGCATTATATTATATCGCTCAACCATCCAAGCATGATATAAAATCAATTCATGACATTAAATATACATGTCTTACTTATAAACTCACCATAACAAAGTATCGTTACCTTACTTAACTTGGTAACTTTCAATTCCTTACCAAATACATCAATTGCCGATTATATATTAATAATCACATATCTAGGTGTATAAATATACCTACATGAACATTTTAACCACACTCATGTTTTCAAATTTCCAATAACCACATGGCATACTATATAAACAAACTTCACAACCAAGTGTATAACACATTTCTTTCATCATTTTATTTGCTCATTATCATAGCATATATATATAACACTAAAGTATGAAAGTACATACCTTGTTGCTGAATTAACAAATTCATTTTCAAAGCTTAAGCTTACTAGATTGGTTTCATGACCTTATTACTATATAAACGAAGTTCGAAATTAAGACTCACCGGTATAGAATCTGCTAGGCCTTAGCCCGAATCGCACACACCAGCACTAGGCCTGCTAGACTCAAGGTCCAAGATTTAAACACCGGTATTTAGCCTGCTAGGTAATAAGCCCGAAATATTTCACCGGCACAAGTCCTGCTAGGCATTAAGCCCAATATAGATCACTGGCACAAGGCCTACTAGGCTTGAAACCCGAAATAAATCACCGGCACAAGGCCTGCTAGGCTTGAAGCCCGAATATCCACACAATGAATCATTCCATATACATTACTTAATACTAAAATCACTAACATCACATATATTTCATATTACTTTCGCATATCAAATAGAACATGCTTGATCACTTTACATTTAACAAAACAAATTCAACCCATTACTATACTTCACATTCGGCAATCCCATATTTTTATCCTTAAAAATTTCAAATTTCAACTTTTACTAGATTCACAATTAATTCTTTAACATATATATGCTTAAGGACTTACCTCGACTATCGACGGACAACGAAGACCGGCTATTCGATAACCATTGCCTTTCCCCGATCCAAATCCGTCTTTCTTTGTTCTTGATCTTGAATTGAGCTAGATAATGGCCGAATACTCCAAAGTTTTTAAACCCCTTATTTTTATCTAACATTAGGCAATGAAGGTTGAAGAACAAAGAAAAATGGTTTCTAATTTCATATAATATAACATATATTTACATATTATTAGTTTACTATTTTAACCTTTAATAAATAATAAATACAACATATAACTTAAGGTCATATTTGACCTTTGCCGCCCATTATCATAGGAGATGGGATATTTTCCCATTAGAGACCTCATATTAAAAAGCCATCATCAAATAACACTTACACTTTATTTCGTAACTTTTATATTTTACGCGATTAAGTCCTTTTTCTAAATTAAACACACGAACGTTTAAATTTTTCTACGAAACTTTCACACATCATAAATCACATATAATCAACACAAAATATAATATTTAAAAATTTTTTGGACTCGGATTCATGGTCCCAAAACCACCATTCCGATTAGGGTCAAATTCGGACTGTTACAGGATGAAACCTAGGACAGATCTTGTTATTGTTTTCTGATCTATATGATAAATACTTGATTTGTTCTTAATTATGTGTTCTTAATTCTTGGTTTAATATTTTAGGATATTAATTTAAGTATTGATGTACTTATTCAGAGAGCAAAAGTCCCTGTTTAAGAGTAGATCTAGCATAGTTAAGTGGAATTGATCGCACTCCTAGAGATAGGACGACGAAAAGCTGTCGGATTAGGGTCAAACCTAATATGGGAGTCCATAGATCGAGTTAATGCAACACTAGGGGTTTTAATTAGAAAGAAATTTCAATTAATCAACCTAGGGTTAGACGTTAGTAGCCTCAAAAGAGGTATTAATATAAATTAGGAAATCCTACGGATCAAATCAAGTGAATAAATCGTCTGGTTCAGAGTTAAATAACAAATGAAGTCTATGTGGATTCTTCTTCGGGTATTGTCTTAATCAATTGGTTTTCTCAAAAGTATTTTCTCAATTCATTCTTTGTGTCTTAGCATTCTTAGCTTAGGAATTAGTTAGATAACATCAATCCCTTTATTTTAGGCTAGATAATAAAAAAAAAAAAGTTAGTACTAGTACTTTTGGTTCCCCTGGGTTTGACATTCCGGTCTTGCCACTAAGCTATACTACTGTTCGATAGGTGCGCTTGCCTCAATCGTGGTGATAGTTAGTTTCTAGGCTCGATCATTCATTATATAAATATTAAGACTCTCAAACACACGATCAAGTTTTTGATGCCGTTGCCGGGGAGCTGAAATATTAGGAGCGCTTAATTTTTATTACTTTAGTCAATTTTCTTTTATTTACTTATTTCTTTCTAATTTTTATTTTTAGTTTTCTGATCTCTCTTTTATTTTGCTTCTGGTAGGTTTTTCTAGTTTATGACTAGAAGGAACCTGTCAGGACCCTTGATTTTTGACAGCGATATAGAAGGTACCATTCACAGAAACCGCAGAGAAATAAGGCGAAGCCTACAATATACAGAAGAAGAGCAAGAGGAAAAAACCAATACTATTGAAGAGATGGCTGATAATAATCTGCTACCTCCTGTGGTTGCCGCAAATCTGGTGAATCAAAATCCTACTCCTCGTACTATGAATGATTATGCTAAACCTAATTTAACAAGAACTGAGTCAAGTATTGTTAGACCTGCTATTGCTGCAAATAATTTTGAACTGAAACCTAACACAATACAGATGACACAACAATTTGTTCAATTTGATGGTTTGCAGGATGAAGATCCAAATAATCACTTGGCAAATTTTCTAGAATTTTGCGATACTTTCAAAATAAATAGTGTTTCTGATGATGCCATTCGTCTTCGATTGTTTCCCTTTTCGTTGAAGAACAAAGCTAAACAGTGGTTGAACTCATTACCACGAGGATCAATCACTACATGGGAACAAATGACCGAAATATTTTTGTTAAAATATTTACCGCCAGCTAAAACGGCTAAGTTGAGGAATGATATCTCTTCTTTTGTGCAGATGGATTTAGAGACACTCTACGATGCATAGGAAAGATACAAGGATTTACTAAGAAGGTGCCCTCATCGTGGGTTACCCTTGTGGTTACAGGTTCAATCCTTTTGCAACAGTGTGAACCCATCAACTAGGCAGTTGATCGATTCAGCCACCGGTGGAACCCTAAACAACAAAACACTTGAGGCTGCTTACGAATTTTTTGAAGAGATGTCACTCAATAACTATCAGTGGCAAGTCACGAGGACAAAGCCAACAAAAGCCGCTAGTGTTTTCAACCTTGACGCAGTGACCATGCTATCAAACTAGGTAGAACTGTTAAGTAAGAAAATTATGGTTTATGTGGTTCTTCGTAGGTACATCCAGTTATGCAGTGCGATACAAATAGAGGAGGGATGGACAACACAGAATATCTGCCTTACAACCTGAGTGCTAAAAACAAGCAAGATCACTATATGGGTAACAATTTTAGACATCAAAATAACCCTTATATTAACACTTACAATCCAGGTTGGAGGAACCATCCCAACTTTCAATAGGCTTTCAACAGCAACCTTACTCATAAGCGAAAAAGCCGAACCTTGAGAATATGCTAGCAAAGTTTATTTCAGCATCAGAAACTCATTTTCAGAATACCGAAACGATGTTGAATAATCAGAAAACATTAATTCAAGGGCTTAAAAATCAATTAGGATAGCTGACCAAGTTAGTTTTTGAAAGGCAACATGGTCGTTTACCTAATAATATCAAACCTAAACCACAAGAGCAAGTGAAGGTAGTAACATTAAGGAATGGGAAGGTATTGGTTGAAACAGAAAAGATTCCACAAGAAGCTAATAAGGAAAAAAGTGAGGAAATCGAGAATATAACACTGGTACGTGAAGAATATAAGCCACCGATCCCATACCTGGAAAAGTTGAAGAAAGATCGCTTAGACGCACAATACGATAAATTTCTTGAACTTTTTAAATAGTTACATATTAACTTACCTTTTGTTGAAGCTATTTCGCAGATGCCGACATACGCAAAATTCCTAAAAGAGCTTCTAACAAATAAAAGGAAGTTTGAAGAGATATCAACCGTGGAACTTAATGAAGAATGTTCAGCCATCCTCCAAAATAAGCTACCAACCAAATTGAAAGATCCTGGAAGTTTGACTATTCCCTGTTTAATTGGTAGTTTAAACATTGAGAAAGCACTAGCAGATTTAGGTGCCATTATTAATTTAATGCCTTATAAAATGTTTAAGAAGTTTGGTCTTGGGGAACCAAAACCCACTAGGATGAGTATTCAGCTAGCTGATAGATCTATTAAATATCGTAGGGGAATTATTGAAGATATTCTGGTAAAAGTTGATAAATTTATATTCCCTATTGATTTTGTTGTGCTTGACATGGATGAGGATGTTGAGGTACCTTTAATTTTGGGACATCTCTTTTTAGCTACTGCTAGGGCTGTTATTGATGTAGGTGATGGTAAACTTGCGCTAAGGGTAGGCGACGAGGAAATTATTTTTCAAATTTACGATGTTATGCGATATTCTAGAGAACAAGATGATTCCTATTATTTTATTGATGCCATTGATCATTTTATTCAAGATTCTTTGCAGGAAATCATACATGACGACACGATGAAACTATGTCTTACCCAAGGTGAGGGGGCAGACGGTGATACCAATGAATGGAATTCTAACACGTCTTCCCCAATAAAAAAGAAAGACGAGGGCATTAAAATGAATGACGAACTAAAACAAAAACCCTCTATTGAAGAACCACCTAAATTGGAATTGAAACAGTTACCAAATCACTTAGAATATGCATTCCTCGGAGATAATTCTACACTACCAGTAATCATCTCTTCAGAACTGGAACCTAAAGAGAAAGACGAGTTGCTGTAGGTACTGAAGGAACATAAAAGAGCCATAGCTTGGAAAATTTCTAACATTAAAGGGATAAGTTCATCGTCTTGCACCCACAAAATTTTAATGGAAGATGAGTATAAACCATGTGTGCAACATCAAAGATGATTGAATCCCAACATTAAAGAAGTTGTTAAAGCTGAGGTAAACTTTTAGATGCTGGAATTATTTATCCTATTTCTAAAAGTACTTGGGTGAGTCCTGTGCAGGTTGTTCTAAAGAAAGGAGGCATGACTGTTGTAGCTAACAAAAAGACTGAATTGATTCCTACAAGAACAGTCACAGGTTAGAGAGTCTGTATTGACTATAGGAGGTTTAACGACGCCACAAGAAAAGGTCATTTCCGATTACCCTTTATTGATTAGATGTTAGAAAGATTATCTGGGCATATGTACTACTGCTTCCTAGATGAACTCTCTGGCTACTTCCGAATCCCAATAGCTCCTGAGGATCAAGAAAAGACAACATTTACGTGTCCATACGGTACGTTTGCTTATCGTAGAATGCCTTTTGGATTATGTAATGCTCCTACTACATTTCAGCGCTGCATGCTAGCCATCTTTGATGAACTCATGGAAGCTATTATAGAAGTATTTATGGACAAATTTTTGGTATTTGGTAATTCTTTCCATCTTTGCCTTAAAAATTTAAAACAAGTTCTAATGAGATGTAAAGAAACGAACCTTATGCTTAATTTGGAAAAGTGTCACTTTATGGTTCGAGAGGGGATTGTGTTAGGCCACAAAATTTCTAGTAAAGGAATTGAGGTCGATAAAGTAAAAGTTGAAACCATAGAAAAATTACCTCCTCCTAGTTCAGTTAAGGCTATTCGAAGCTTTTTAGGACATGCTGGATTTTATAGAAGATTTAGTAAAGATTTTTCTAAAATAGCTAAGCCTTTAACAAAACTACTAGAAAAAGATATGCATTTCGATTTTGATTAGGAATGTTTAGATGCATTTAATACCCTCAAAAATAAATTAATAAATGTTCCAATCATAATTGCACTTGATTGGAATTTACCCTTTGAACTAATGTGTGATGCGTGTGACTTTGCAGTAGGTGCAGTTTTGGGACGCAATAGGTGCAGTTTTGGGATAGCGAAGAGACAAGCATTTTCAGCCAATTTATTATGATAGCAAAACATTGATGACCGCACAAGAAAATTACACCAACACAGAAAAAGAATTGCTAGCCATGGTTTTTGCATTTGACAAATTTAGACAGTATTTGATATTATCTAAAGTTTTCGTTTACACTGACCATTCAGCTCTTCGTTATCTTTTAACTAAATTCCATGCACAACCTCGACTCATAAGATGGATTTTACTCTTACAGGAATTTTATTTGGAAATTCAAGATAAGAAAGAAGCTGAAAATCTTGCGGCAGATCATCTTTCTAGGCTTGAAAATCCACATATCAAAGAACTCGATGAGAATGAGATAAATGACTCGTTTCCTGAAGAACAACTATTTGCTATATCTAACTCCGAGGTACCTTGGTTTGCAAACATTGGAAATTACTTAGTTGTTAACATCCTACCAAAAAGGTTAACACATTATCAAAAGAAGCAATTCTTTGCTGATGCAAAAAACTATTTTTAGAAGGACCCTTTTCTTTTCCGAATATGTGCAGATCAAGTAATTCAGAGATGTGTTACAAAGGCAGAAGCAAGAAAAATCTTAGAACACTGCCATTCAAGACCTTCAAGAGGACATTATAGCGGGATCAGGACAGCACATAAAACGCTCAAATTAGGTTTTTGTTGGCCTACCTTGTTCAAATACACTAACAGGTATGTTGCTTCGTGTGATAGATGTCAGAGAACAGGTAATATCTCTAAATGCGATGAAATGCCCCAAACATATATGCTATCATGTGAAATATTTGATGTATGGGGTATTGATTTTATAGGCCCATTCCCTAGCTCATTTGGGAATAAATACATCTTAGTAGCAGTGGACTATATGTCAAAATGGGTGGAAACTCAAGCTTTACCTACTAATGATGCCAGAATGGTACTGAGATTTCTTAAGAAACTATTCTCTCGATTTGGAACTCCCAGAGAAATTATTAGTGATAGGGGTACTCATTTTTGTAATACTCAATTTGACAAGGTCTTAAAGAAATATAGAGTACACCACAGAACAACTATCCCTTATCACCCTCAAACTAGTGGACAAGTGGAAGTAGCAAATCGAGAGCTTAAGCGTATTCTAGAGAAAACAGTTGAATCAAACAGGAAAGATTGGGCATTAAAAGTAGACGATGTTTTATGGGCCTATAGAGCAGCGTTTAAAACCCCCACAGGAACATCCCCATATAGACTTGTCTACGGAAAAAGTTATCATCTACCATTCGAATTAGAGCACAAAGCTTTTTGGGCTATAAAAATTTTAAACTATGATCTTAAAAACGAGCTAGATGAGTGGCGAGCTAATGCCTACGAGAACTCACACCTATATAAGGGGGCAACAAAGCGACACCATGATGCTCGTTTAAAGCAAACAAAGAAATTCAAAGTAGGGGATCTAGTTCTGTTATACAATTCGAGACTCAAATTATTTCCTGGAAAGCTAAAATCAAGATGGTCAGGTCCATTCATAATCAAAACTGTTTTTCCCTATGGCACAATCGAGGTAACTCATCCGACTTATGGCACATTCAAGGTAAACAGTCAGCGATTGAAAATTTATAATGGTGAGGATTTTAGGGATATGAGAAAGGAGCTTCAGCTCCATGAACCTTCATTCAGGAATAAAAATAGGGTAAGTCCAGCTTAAGACTTTAAACGAGCGCTTCTCAGGAGGCAACCCGAGCACTAATATCACTAATATCTATATTTTTGGTTTTAGCATCTAACTAAGAGCTAACCAATTTAACAGACGCAGGATTTCTCATCTGCACGGTATAGCACACGGGGTGTCTGTAGCCGTGTGGAAACCACGAAAAAAGACATAGGCATGGGGGAGGCCGTGCGAATCAAGAAAGAAAAACTTTTCCCCAACACAAGATCCGATAAAAGGGCCACAATCGTGCGATTCAGTCGTGGTCGATTCTGAGTAAATGACATGGGCGTGCGACACGCCCGTGCCTCAAAACTGTGGTCGATTCTGAGTAAATGACACGGACGTGCGACACGCCTGTGCCTCAAAATCGTGGTCAACACTGATTAACGAACACGGGCGTATGATTTTATGCACGGGCGTAGGAGAAGCAAACAAAGATGCATATGGCCATGCGATTCGGCCGTGTCACACAGCACGCCCATGAGACACGGGGCGTGGGACACTACTCAGACGCGCCCAATTTTAAAATTCACGAATCACACGGGCTAAAAAAAGACACCACGGGCGTGGCCATTGACCGTGTACCCTATTTCCTATTTAAACCAACCCACTATTCATCTTTTCCCCAAATCTTTCTCCTCAAAAACCCTAGCCGTTTTCCCCCTCCCATACCCAGACCAGCCTCCACCGTCGACACCCCCTCCATTCCCTTTTCTCTTCAATTTTTTCCTCTTTCCTTTCTCACTTTCCTATTTATTCTACACACAGTCTACGCCCGTGCTCCGACCACCACTCTCCATCGGTCACCTCCCCTTCTTCCCTTAAATTTATTATTATTATTATGTTTATTTTTGTTATTATTTTTCGTTTCTTTAGTCTCTATATGATAAATTGTCAAAGATAAATGACGTTTTTCTTAGCATTAGGAATATAATAGGATAATACATGTTTTGGCTGGCAATAGTATGTGATTTATTGAGAATTTCTTACATTTTCAAATACATAATGTCTTCTTCACACATCAAGAAAACTGCTGTCCCTGTTTCGAAAAAATGGAAAGGACCTGATGTGACCTTCTCGAGCACCTTCGTCGAAGTACGCCATCCATTCCTACGATTTCCTCTACTATCCCAAGAGGACCTTTTTGAAATACTCCACACGTGACCTCTCAACGTAGGAAGGAGTATTGATTGGGCCGCTTTGGAGCAGGTCCAACTAGTAGACGACATACGTGTTCTCCTGACTACAGATCCCTGGGGACAATTTTTAGAAATCATCGAGCCCACATACCTAGAGCTTATTTTGGAGCTCTGTTCCATATTTGACCTTCAGACGGTGATGACGTACCACGATGATCCCGACACAATCTAATTCCGTCTCAGAGGCATTGTATGTGAACTGAGTGTCCCATAGTTTGGGGCAGCGTTGGAACTCTACACCGGCGAATTCATGGAGGATAGTAAACTCGAGGACCTCCACCGCCACAACCATAAATCCCCCTCCGCCTGTTGGAACAACATAGCCCCCGACTCGACCACCTACGACCCCAGTCACTACAAGGCGACAGCTTTTGCCCCATCTCTGCGGTACTTGCATGTCATTTTAGCTCATACACTGACGGGTAGGTGAGAGAGCACCGACGTCGTCAACACTTATGATGCCTACTTCCTATGGTGCATGGCGAACGGGCACGTCTTCGACTTAGCCTACTTCATTGCTCGCACCATCCAACACCAGACGGAGCAGCACAGATGAGGGCTCATTTCCATGAGACCCTATGTCACACGCCTCGCGAGATACTTTGGTCTCTTCAACACCACGGCACAATCATCCTCCCTCACCATGATAGGCCAGATGTCTCCACAGGGCATCTCGACTATGATAAACATGAGGATGATCAAGCGTCACCGCGGGACCGATCCTCTCTAATACCGTCTAGCCATGCCACAGAAGAGGAGGATCCTGAGGACATTACTGACGATGTCCCCCACCACATGAGAGGCCACCACGGAGCCATCGCCCAGTTCATGTGACAACTTCTCTTTCGGACAATCTGAGCACCTAACACGATTTGAGCAGCAATACATCAAGTGCTTCGATCACATCGACGCCACCCTCCACCAGATATGTCAGCACCTTCACATTTCATCCCCGCCCCCACTTCGTGAGCCATCTGGCGATAAAGACTTCTGAGTCCTTTTTTCTTTTCTTTTTATGTTATTTTCAATTAATTTTTATGTTTAAAATACTAATTTTCATTTTGACTAATGCTTATTTTAGTTATTTTTAGGTTTCATAATCACTATTACCCAATTTACATTTTCTGGCAATATTTGAGTAATCCTTAAATGTTAAAGAACCGATTGATTTTATCGTAGTTAAAAAGCCTAAAATAGCACTCTGGAATATCTAACTCTAAGGAGGATAATCTACCATGCCTCCTCCAACTTATCTTACACCTCCGAATCAAGTTTCTACATTTCCAACTCAAGGAATCCATCCAAAATTCAGGAAGTTTAATCTCTCCCTTTCTCACTTAATTTAATGCTATAAATCTCTAGAATATCTATCTTTGTACATTGAGGGCAATGTACATCTTAAGTGTAGAGGGTGAATTTTAAGCCCTAACTTTTTGCATTATTCTCGAATCCCTGAATTTTGTTGAACGAATTCTGATTGATTTATGATTTTTATTGATATGTCTTGAATTAAAACATAGGCAGTTGTGCATTGATTGTTTAAACTTGAAGGCTTTAGAGAATCAAGCATTTAGAGCATACATTCTTTCGTGCTGACTTTTATTTTGCTTTGAGTGAGTTTATATTGATCTGTTATTCTAGAACTTGCTTCGATTATACATGTCGAGACCATATTTTTTATTTGATATACTGAGATGATAAAGGCACCTAGGATTTAATCCACTTACCTCCCAAAAGGCCTACCTCCATAATTAACCCCTAGTGAACCCCTTTGATCCTAATCAACCGTTTCTTGATTTACCCTTAATATTAACCCAAGACTTACTCTTTTTGATTCATTAAGAATTTTTCCTATTAACCTTTTTATCGAGTTTTGATTTGAGAAGTTGCCTAACTATGTTTTCAATTTTAGTTGTTAAATTCTTATTATTGTACTTGGTTTGTTCTAAAAAAATAATTTGAAAGTATATCCATTATTAGTTCTATGTCTTTATGAGCTTAAACAGTAAATCTCATATCTTTAGAAGAAGCTCGTATTATTAATGTAATTATTCTTAGTCTATTTTTCTAGTTAGGTAATTTATCAACTCAATCTCGATTTTAACCTCCTCTTCTAGCCTGTGACCACGCCCCCTAGCCAAGCCAAGTTACAACCCTTTTTAAAGATCTTTTGATTTCCATGCAAGCCTATAGTAATAACTTTTCATGTTGACTATTGAGTGCTTAAATTTATTGTCCCTTAAACACTTCAAGTGATTTGAGTGAATCCTTAGTGAGGATGTTAACTCTGTGATATTTTGAATCAAAGGTGATTACTTAGATAAGGGGGAATACCTATATTTTCATGAATAAAATGCTCAACTTGGATTGTTTGAAATTTTGATGTTTATTTAGTTGAATTCTCAATGTATGATTACCTATGGATTATTTTGAAACATTATTGATAGGAGTTATAAGTTGAGAAGAATGAATTTTAATCGGAAGTTGAGGATTTTTGCTTGAGGACAAACAAATGCTTAAGTGTGAGGGTATTTGATAAATCGTAATATATACATATTTTAATCCCAGATTTGGCATACTTTTGGATGAGTTATCCCTTGAACTGTGGAATTTGATTCCCCTAATCCTTTAATTTCATGTTTTATACGTAGGAGAGCATAGGAGGATGAAAAGAACAAGAAACGGGACAAAAACGAAAAAAATAAGCCAAAGTAAGAAATCCACACGGTCTGGAGTTCGCCATACGGTCGTGCCACTTTAGCAGACTCGAACACGGCCTAGGGCACGATTCACACGGGCGTGCCCCTGCCCTGACCCGTTTTAATTTCACTCGGATTAGGATACTTATGGGCCAAGTAAGGCATCCCGAAAGCCTATATAAACACTCTAGAGGGAAACCTAAAAGGGAGTTCGACAGAAGGCCTCTGTCAGGGCTTTTTGATAGGAGCAAAGCCAGAGAGACCTAAAATTAGGGAATTACTCGAAGAAAGCCAGTTGATCCATCTCAGAAGCCGGAATCACGCTCAAGACTGAGGATTTTCCCTTTAATTTCCTTAGGGGTTTTACGGGTTTTCTTTATGTTCTGTTATTTAATTTCTTTGAGATGTATTCTTTTATAATTATGAACTAAAACCCTCAAATACCTGAGGGGGATGAAACCTAAAACGGATCTTGTTATTGTTTTCTGAACTGTATGATAAATACTTGATTTGTTCTTAATTATGTGTTCTTAATTATTGCTTTAATATTTTAGGATATTAATTTAAGTATTGATGTGCTTATTTAGAGGTGCAAAAGTCCCTGTTTAAGAGTAGATCTAGCATAGTTAAGCGGAGTTGATCGCACTCCTAGAGATAGGACGATGAAAATCTGCCAGATTAGGGTCAAACCTAATATAGGAGTCCATAGATCAAGTTAATGCAACACTAGGTGTTTTAATTAGAAAGAAATTTCAATTAATCAACCTAGGGTTAGACGTTAGTAGCCTCGAAAGAGGTATTAATATAAATTAGGGAATCCTACGGATCAAATCAAGTGAATAAATCGTCTGGCTCAGAGTTAAATAACAAGTGAAGTCTAGGTGGATTCTTCCTCGGGTTTTGTCTTAATCAATTGGTTTTCTCAAAAGTATTTTCCCAGTTCATTCTTTGTGTCTTAGCATCCTTAGCTTAGTAATTAGTTAGATAACATCAATCCCTTTATTTTATGCTAGATAATAAAAAGAAAGTTAGTACTAGTACTTTTGGTTCCCTTGGGTTCGGTATTTCAGTCTTGCCACTAAGCTATACTACTGTTCAATAGGTGCACTTGCCTCAATCGTGGTGATAGTTTCTAGGCTCGATCATTCATTATATAAATATTAAAACTCTCAGACACACGATCAATTAATAAGAGTAAAAAAAGAACACGGTTTTATCATAATAAATTAGTTTTCAAAACTCTATTCCACGTGACATCGCCAGATTCAGCCATAACATCTACGTCGGGTTTGGGGTGTTACATTTAGTGGTATCAGAGTCAGGTTACAAATCTCAGTTGTGGATTTGGGTTATAAAGATGGGTTTTAAAAAATGTTTTTTTAAGTGATTTAAAATATTTTTGGACTGAGTATGTGGTACATAGAGTCTTCGGCGCCGATCCTGTAAGTGTTCTTAAATTCTGTTTAGATTTGTTTACAAATACTACTAGCATGCTTGAAACAGCCAATAGGTAGTATATTATACAGAAAACACTCTAGGTAGTGTAAACTGAAAACTGTAGTAAGACTGAGACTCGCGATAACGAAATCTGAACTTCTGAAACTGTTCTACATAAAATACCTATTGATAAATATTGGAACTGTAACTAATGCATAAAATTGTTAAAACAGATAAACTCTAAATTTACGATGAGCACACGGGGGGCCTTTCTGGCTTGAGTATAATCCCGGCTTCTTGAGATGGATCAACTGGCTATCTTCGAGTAATTTCCACAAATTTGACCTTTCTTGCTCGGCTCCTTGGCCTAGCTAACCGTCCTCTTCTAGGTTATACTTAGGGGGTTTATATAGGCTTTTGCAACGGGTTTCTTTGCCCCTAAGAATCCATTTCCTAGTGAAATTGCTCTTCTCCATGATAGGGACATGGCCATGGCACACGCCCGTGTGAATTGTGGCCAGGCCGTGTTCAGACTTTTAATGAGGCACGGCCGTGTGGTCTTGGGCCCAGGTCGTGTCGATTTCTTTTTTGGCCCAATTTAGTCCATTTTAATCCCGTTTCTTGATTTTTTTGTCATTGGGTGCTCCCTTCGGTATAAAACATGAAAAAAAAGGATTAAGAGCACCAAATTACATAAATCGAGGCTTAAATCATCCAAAAGCATGCTAAATGTGGACATAAAATATGTTACTTTTTCAGTTTATCAAATACCCCCACACTTAAGCTTTTGCTTGTCCTCAAGCAAAATTCTCAAGTCACAATTAAAACAAACTTCCTCGATCTGTAAAATTTATCAATAATGTTTCATCATAATTCAAAGATAATTCATACATGGATAATTCAACTCAAAGGGTCCTAAAGATTCAAACAATCAAAGTCATATATTTATAGCCCTGAAAACTTTAGGTGTTTCCCTTCATCTAAATAATTACCTCTGATTCAAAATTGACAAGGGTTGATATCCTCACTAGAGATTCACTCAAATCACTCAAAGTGTTTAAGGTTCAAAATTAAGGACTCAGAACTCGAACATGAAAAGTTAATCCCATAGGCTTGCATGAAAATCAAATCTCCACCACTATGAGATGATACATAAATCAAAAGGTCTTTAACAGGGTTGTAATGGGGCTTAGGTTAAAGGTGTGGATAATGGCTGAATTAGAGGGTTAAAATTGAGATTGACTTGAAAAAAATACCTAATTAGAAAAATGAACTAATCTTAAATAATTACATCAATTGAAAACTAATAATACGAGCTTTTTCTTCAAGATTTGCACTTTAAACATGTAAGCTCACTTAATTATAGAACTAATAATGAATATACTTCTTTTTTTTTTAAGAACAAGTCAAATAATAATAGGAAAGAATTTTTTCAACTGAAATATAGAACATAGTTAGGCAACTACTCAAAATCAAATCTCGACAAAAATGGCAATCAAGAAGAATGGTAATAACAAATACAAAAGGCTTTGGGTTAATATTAGTGGGTAAGTCAATGAAAAGGGTTGTTAGGATCAAATGGGTTCACTAGGGGTTAATTATGAAGGTAGGCCTTTTAGTGGTGTAAGTGGGTTAAATCCTAAGTGCCTTTATCATCTCTGTATATCAAATCATAGGTGTGGTCACGACATGTATAATCAATGCAAGTTCTAGAATAAAAAATCAATGTTGACACACTCATAATCAAAAAAGGAGCACAAAAAAGAATATATGCTCTATAAGGCTCAAAGTCTCACAAAAATTATGGGTGTTTGATATCAACCTTGTAAAATTCAAACTTCAAGGTAACATTCAGATTTAGGTAGACAACCAAAAAAAAAATATTCTGAAAAATAGACTTATCATGCTTGATTCTCTAGTATTCTTCAAATTTAATCATCAATGCACAATTATCAATGACTTAATCTAAAACATATCAATAGAAATCATAAATCAGGGAAATTTCATTCTAATCATAATATGAGAAACTTACCTTCATTCTAATCTAAAATAAGGCATAATTCAGGGATTTTCAAATAGTACTATAGTTAACCCCCCACACTTAAGTTGTACATTACCCTCAATGTACAAAGATAGATAATAGCAATAGCATAATCAAAAGATAGGGAGAGAAGCGAAACTTCCTGAATTATGGATGAATTTCTTGAAGAGTATTCCATGACGAAGGTAGAAGTGATGTTTTTGTTCCTTGAGTGGTATATTAAATCTATTTATTTTCCGAAATCATCAATTAATTTGAATGCATGGATGTTACAATAGAGACTTAGGGTTAGATAGCTAGTGATGAAGTGAGAATAAACATAAACTTATGAAACTTTCAAGGTTTTAGACAATAAGCTGAAATGGAATCGTCATAAATAAAAGTAGAAAGAAAATTAAAGATAAAAATAAAAATAAAGATAAACAGAAAAGTAAATAACAAAGGAAAAGGACTTAGAAGTCCTCTGCATCATCTGGGTCTTGAGGTGGTGGTGATGATATATGGAAGTGATGACAAATCTGCTGAAGGGAGGCCTCGATGCCGTTAAAATGTCAGGCGATGTCATGAAATTACTGAGTACAGTACTGATCAAACTGAGTAAGGCGTGCAGAGATGTCCGATAGTGAAGCTGCTGCATTGGAGGGGCGCTGGCTCGGGAGTGGTGCCTCTTGTGGTGGTGGGACATTATCAGTAATGTCCTCGGGATCCTCCTCGTCAGTGGGGAGTGCGAGCTGGTATTGGGAAGGGTCTATCCCACGTCGACATTGAATCATCCTCATATGTAGCATCGTCTGGATGCCCTGTGGGTTCATCCGCCCTATTAGTATAAGTGAGGAGGTTTGTGCGTCGGTGTTGAGGAGCAAAAAGTACCGAGCCAAGCGTGTGATGTAGGGACCCATAGATATGATCCCTCACCGATGCTGCTCCGTCTGATGTTGAATAGCTCGGGCTATAAAATATGCTAGGTCGAAAACATATCCTTTCGACATGCACCATAAATAATAGGTGTCATGAGTATTGACGACGTCGGTGCTCTCTCGTCGACCTGTCAAAGTATGAGCCAAAATAGATTGTACGTACCTCAGAGATGGAGCCAGGGCTGATGCTTTTGAGCGACTGGGGTCATAATCGTAGTTATGGCTAGCCATCTTGTGCAAACATTGGGTGACGTTGAAATGTATATGGCGATGCAACTCCGAAAGGTCATTCTCTGCTATGAAGTCGTTCGTTTAAAGTCCTAAAGCAGTTCCGAATTACGGCACGTTCAGCTGTCGTATAGTGCCGTCGAGACGAAATTGTATCGTGCCTGGATCATCATAACGGCTCATCACTGTTTGAAGTTGAAATGTTGAGCAGAGGTCCAAAGTGGGCTCTAGGTATGTGGGCTCGACAATGTTGAAGAATTGCTCCCATGGATCAGTGGTTAGGAGAGCCCGTATGTCACTGTCAAGATGGACCTGCTCTAAAGCGGCCTAGTCGATACATCTGCCTGTGCCGAGGGGTCGTGCTTGTAGTAATTTATAATAGTCCTCTTGGACCCCTGGAGGAAATTGGAGGAATAGATAGCGCACTTCAGCGGATGCTGTTGTGGATGATGATCGGGTCCCTTTCGCTTTTTTGAGCTCAGGGGTGCTGTTCTCTTTCCTCGAGATGACGACATTGTACCTGAAAACAGTTGATATTCAAGTAATAATAAAGCAATTACTTTGATCGATACCCAAAATATTAAAAGTCTAAATAAGAGCATTTCATCCATGAGAAATTATATTGACAAAATTAACTAATTTAAACAAAAATATAGCAATCAAATTAGTTCTAAAATTCAAGAAATTATACTTAAAACTAAATAATACTAAAAGTAAAAAGAAACTAAATAACATCAAGTTTTAATCAAACAATAGTTAAAATGGATGAAGATGAAATAGTGAAGAGTGACCAGTAATGTTTTGGGGTGTGCGGCGACGTGTACGGTGGAGCACGGGCGTGTACGATGGTACACAGTTGTATGCTGTAAAATTCTGGGTAGCACGGCAGTGGGGAGGGCGTGGGCTCCTGGTAACACGGGCGTGGCTGCATTTTGTATGGGTATTTTAAAGGAGGGAAGGTGGAGGGGTTATGAGGGTCAAAATGGGGGTGATTTTCTTTTATGGTGGCCAAATTAGGGAAGAAGGGGGTTGAAAGAATCGGTTAGGGTTGTGGTTTGGGGAAGATGAGAGTTTTAAGTTCTTTAAATAGGGGTGAGAGTACGGGCAGGGGCCACGCCCGTTTTAGATTTTAATCAGCCCATGTTTTTCGTGATTTTGAATTTTGGGTGCGTTCAGGGTGTTTGGCCACGGCCGTGGCCATAAGCCGTGTATGATTTTGTTCACTTCTCCCACGCCCGTGCTACGTTTGCCATGCCCGTGTACATGTAGTCAGTGTCGCACACGGTTGGTAGGCACGGGTGTGGCTCGTGCTCGTGTTAGTTTACTCAGGATAGACCACGGTCGCTTCGCACAGCCGTGGTCTTTTTATCACAGCCCGTGTTGGGAAAATTTTTTCTTTCTTCTTCTCGCACGTCTACCTGCACGCCCCTTTCCATCCCATGGCGACCACATGGCCACGGGCACGCCCGTGTGTAAGGCCGTGTCGTAGGAAATCTGCACTTTTCTAAATCAGTTAGTTAGATTTAGGTGTTAAAAGGAAAAAAATGAAATTAAAATGTGAAAAATAATGGTGTTAGTGAAGTTAGTGCTCGGGTTGCCTCCCGAGAAGCGCTTATTTAAAGTCTTAAGCTAGACTCACCCTGTTTTCATTCCTAAAAGAAGGTTCACAGAGCTAAAGCTCCTCTCTCAATTACTTGAAATCTTCACCATTATAAATTTTCAGTCGATGGCCATTTACCTTGAATGTTCCTTGAGTTGGATGGGTTACCTCAATTGTGCTGCAAGGAAAAATAGATTTTATCACGAATAGTCCTGACCACCTTGATATCGCTTTCCAGGAAATAGTTTGAGCCTTGAATTATACAGCAAGACTAAGTCTCCTACTTCGAATTGCTTTGATTATTTTTAACGAGCATCATGGCGTCGTTTTGTTGCCTCCTTATATACTCATGAATTCTCATAGGCCTCAGTTCGCAATTCATATAGTTCGTTTAACTGCATCATCCTCTTCTCACCTGCAGTTTTGAGGTCATAATTTAAGAATTTTATCCCCAGTAGGCTTTGTGCTCTAATTTAAATGGTAGATGACAGCTTTTTTTCGTAAACAAGTTTGTACGGGGATGTTCCTAAAGGGGTTTTAAATGCTGTTCTATAGGCCCACAAAGCGTCATCTACTTTTACTGCCCAGTCTTTCCTATTTGATTCAACTGTTTTCTCTAGGATTCGCTTAAGTTCTCGATTTGCCACTTCCACTTGCCCACTGGTTTGAGGATGAGAAGGGGTAGCTATTCTGTGGTGTACTCCATATTTTCATAAGACTTTTTCAAATTGAGTATTGCAAAAGTGAGTGCCCCTATCACTGATGATTGCTCTGGGTGTTCCAAAACGGGAGAAAAGTTTCTTAAGAAACTTTACTACAGCTCTAGCATCGTTAGTAGGTAAAGCTTGGGCTTCCACCCATTTTGACATGTAATCTACTGCTACTAAGATGTATTTTTTTCCGAATGAACTAGGGAATGAACCCATAAAGTCAATACCCCATACATCAAATATCTCACATGATAACATATATGTCTAAGGCATTTCATCGCGTTTAGAAATATTACCTGATCTTTGGCATTTATCACACGAAGCGGCATACCTGTTGGCATCCTTAAAAAGAGTTGTCTAATAAAATCCTGATTCGAGCAATTTGTGGGATGTCTTAATCCCGCTGTAATGTCCTCCTGAAGGTCCTGACTGGCAATGTTCAAGGATTTTGCTTGCTTCCTCCCTTGTAACGTATCTCTGAATTACTTGATTTGCACATATGCGGAAAAGAAAAGGATCTTCCCAAAAATAGTTTTTCGCATCAGCAAAGAATCGTTTCTTTTAATGATGTGTTAACCTTTTTGGTAAGATGTTAGCAGCTAAATAATTCACAATATCTGCAAACCATGGTACCTCAAAGTTGGTTATAGAAAAGAGTTGTTCTTTAGGGAACAAGTCGTTTATCTCACTTTCGTCGAGCTCTTCGATATGTGGGTTCTCAAGTCCGGAGAGGTGATCTGCTGCAAGGTTTTCAGCTCCCTTCTTATCCTGTATTTCCAAATCAAATTCCTATAAGAGTAAGATCCAACCTATGAATCAAGGTTTTGCATCAGGTTTAGTTAAGAGATAACGAAGAGCTGAATGATCAGTGTAAATGACAACTTTCGATAATATTAAATACTGCCTAAATTTGTCAAAAGCAAAAACTACAGCTAGCAATTCTTTCTCTGTGGTGGTATAGTTTTCTTGTGCGGGTGCCAATGTTCTGCTAGTATAATAAATTGGCTGAAAATGCTTGTCTCTTCGTTGTCCCAAAACTGCACCTACTTCAAAATCACTCGCATCACACATTAGTTCAAAGGGTAAATTCCAATACGATGTAATTATAATGGAAGCATTTATTTGTTTATCCTTGAGGACATTGAATGCATCTAAACATTCTTGATCAAAATTGAAAGGAACATCTTTTGCTAGTAATTTTGTTAAAGGCTTAGCTATTTTAAAAAAATCTTTAATGAATCTTCTATAGAATCCTGCATATCCTAAAAAGCTTCTAATAGCCTTAACTGAACTAGGGGGAGGTAATTTTTCTATAGTTTCAATTTTTGCTTTATCTACCTCAATCCCTTTAATAGAAATCTTATGGCCTAACACAATCCCTTCTCTAACCATAAAGTGACATTTTTCCCAATTGAAGACAAGATTCTCTCCTCACATCTTATTAGAACTCATTCTAAATTTTTAAGGCAAAGGTGGAAAGAGTTACCAGATACCGAGAAGTCGTCCATAAATACCTCCATAATGTCTTCCACAAGTTCATCAAAGATGCCCAACATGCAGCGCTAAAAAGTAGCAGGAGCATTACATAATCCAAAAGGCATTCTATGATAAGAAAACGTATCGTATGGGCATGTAAATGTTGTCTTCTCTTGATCTTCAGGAGCTTTGGGGATTTGGAAGTAGCCAGAGAGTCCGTCCAAGAAGTAGCAGTACATATGGCCAGACAACCTTTCTAACATCTGGTCAATAAAGGGTAAAGGGAAGTGATCTTTTCTGGTTTCGTCATTCGGCTTCCTATAGTCAATGTAGACTCTCCAACTTGTGACTGTTCTTGAACGAATTAGTTCATTCTTTTCGTTGGCTACAACAGTCATGCCTCCTTTCTTTGGAACTACCTGCACAGGACTTACCTAGGTGCTGCCAGAAATGGGATAAATTATTCCTGCATCTAGAAGTTTAATTACCTCAGCTTTGACAACTTCTTTCACATTGGGGTTCAAACGTCTCTGAGGTTGCACACAAGGTTTATACTCATCTTCTATTAAAATTTTGTGGGTGCATAATGATGGGCTTATTCCTTTAATGTCTGACATTTTCCATGCTATGGCCTTTTTGTGCTTCCTTAGTACTTTTAGCAAGTCTTCTTTTTCCTTGGGTCCTAGTTCTGAAGAGATGATTACTGGAACTGTAGAATTTTCCCCGGCAACGGCGCCAAAAACTTGATCGTGTCTGTTGAGTCTTAAAATTTATAAAAAGAATGACCGAACCTAGAAACTAACTCTGACAATGATTTGAGGCAAGCGCACTTATCGAACAGTAGTATAGTTATGGTAAGACCGGAATGTCGAACCCAAAGGAGCCAAAAGTACTAATACTAACTCTCTCTTTATTATTTAGCCTAAGAATTAAGGGAACTTATTTATCTAATCTAAATTTAACTATCAACTAAACTAAAGATGCAAAGACAGAAAGGATGAATTGAGAAAATAACTTGAAAGAAAACCAAGGAAGAATCCACCTAGACTTCACTTGTTATCTAACTCTGAACCAGACGATTTATTCACTTGATTTGATCCGTAAGATTCCCTAAGTTATATTAATCCCCCTCTCGAGGCGACTAACATCTAACCCTAGGTTAACAAATTGAAATCTCTTTCTAATTAAAACCCCTAGAATCGCATTAACTCGATCTATGGACTCCCATATTAGGTTTCACCCTAATCCGGAAAAATCTCGTCACCCCATCACTAGGCGCGCGATCAACTCCGCTTAATTATGCTAGATCTACTCTTAAGCAGGGACTTTTACTCCTTCACCTAAGCACATCATACTTGAATTAATATCCTGGAAATATCAACAAAAGAATTAAGAACACATAATAAAGAACAAGTCAAATATTTATCATATAGTTCAGAAAATGATAACAAGATTCATCTTAGGTTTCATCCCCCTCAGGTATCTTAAGGGTTTAGTTCATAACAATAAAAGAAAACATCTCAAAAGAAAAGATAAAATAAAACATAAGAAATCCCTAAAACCCCCTGAAGGAATTGAAGGAGAGATCCTCCGTCTTGAGTATATTTCAGCTTCTTGAGATGGATAAACTGGCTATATTCGAGTAATTTCCACAAATTTGAACCTTTCTGGCTCGACTCCTTGGCCTAGCTAACCGTCCTCTTCTAGGTTATACTTAGGGGGTTTATATAGGCTTTTGCAACGGGTTTCTTTGCCCCTAAGTATCCTTTTCCAAGTGAAATTGCTCTTCTCCATGACAGGGACACGGCCATGGCACACGCCCGTGTGAATCGTGGCCAGGTCGTGTTCGGACTTTTAATGAGGCACGGCCGTGTAGTCTTAGGCCTAGGCCATGTCAATTTCTATTTTGGCCCAATTTAGTCCATTTTAAGCCCGTTTCTTGTTCTTTTCATTATTGGGTGCTCCTTTGGGTATAACATGAAAAGAAAGGATTAAGAGCACCAAATTACATAAATCGAGGCTTAAATCATCCAAAAGCATGCTAAATATGGGCTTAAAATATGTTACTTTTTTGGTTTCTCAACGCAATGTCCCAAGCCATGTTACGAATTCTAGAGAAGGTCACTAAGCCCAGCACCGGATCTGGTGGTTGAGGGTCAGTTACAAAACGATTCCGATCCAATGGGGCTGAGTTATTTAGGGGTGTCAGTGGAGTGGCCCTTAATGTGGCTAAATAATGGATGGAGGCCACGAAAAGAATTATGGACAACCTAGATTTCACTGTGGAGCAGAAGCTTAAGGGGGCGATTTCTCTGCTCCCCGATGAAGCTTATGAGTGGTGGCTGACAGTTAAGGAGGGCACTCAGCCCACCGACTGACTTGGGATTACTTTAAGATAGCTTTCTAGAGTAGGTATGTGGGAGCAAGCTACATTAACACAAGGAAATGTGAGTTCCTCAATCTCACCCAAGGAGACGGTACAGTAGCCGAGTATGAGGCCAAGTTTCTGAGATTGAGCCGATATGCGGGTGGCATGGTGGCGGCCAAATATGAAAGATGTGTCCACTTTGAGAATGAACTCAGGGACAGTTTGCGAGTTCTGATAGCTCCATAGAGGAAGCGTGAGTTTGCTACACTAGTTGAAAAGGCGAAGATCGCCGAAGAGGTTAAGTGCGCTGAGCGCAAAAACTGAGAGAGAAGAAAGAATAAGAGGGAATCGGAGCCCTCGAGGTCTGTGATGAGGCCTAAGAAAAAGGCAGATCTGATGGGCCAATGAGAGTTAGGCCTCTTGCTGCACCTACTGGGATGGCGCTTTGTGGACATTGTGGTAGACGCCATCCGAGAGAATATTGGATGACGACTGGGGCATGTTTGAGATGTGGATCGACTGAGCACTGTGTTTGGGATTGCCCGTTGAAAATTGATCAAATGTAGGCTCCGGTTAGTGGTGCTACGTAGCCACCGAGAGTAGTTCAGTAACCATCTAGGGGCCGAGGTCAGGCCAGAGGTGGTAACAGTATAGGTGGAGGACAGAGAGCACCGGGCAAAGGTGCTAGATTGATTGAGGTGAGGCATCCCGAACTGGTTTATGCTGCTCATCGTTGTGAAGGCCGAAATGGTCCAGAAGTCATCATGGGTATGTTTTTAATTTATAATGTACGTACTTGGTATTGATAGATATAGGCTTTACACACTCTTATGTAGCTAGTACTGTGTTTGAAACCTTGGGGATTCCGGTTGAGAGTACTTCTAGTGAAATAACTGTGGTGAGTCCATTGGGGTAGTCTATCCGAGTAAGTAAATTGTTAAGTGACGTCCCGTTAGAGGTTCAAAGGACAATATTTTTGGCTAATTTGATGGAGCTTCCATTTGGGGAGTTTGACTTGATTTTTGGAATATATTGGCTGGTTAAACACCGAGTAAGTTTGGACTGTGCAAAAAAAAAGGGGTTGTCCTAAGGACCGAGGGGGACAGAGAGGTAGTTGTGATTGGGGAACGTCAAGACTATCTGACTAATGTGATTTCTGCGTTGGTGGAAGAAAATTTGGTATGGAAAGGATGTGAGGCACTCCTGACCTACATTAGTGTTTCTGATTTTGGGGACTCTTCGATTAAGGACATTAGAATCGCGAGGGACTTTTCGAATGTTTTTCTTGAGGAACTACCGAGTCTGCCTCTGAGCAGAGAACTAGAATTTAGAATTGAGCTCATTCTGGGTACAGCTCCGATGTCTAGCACGCCTTACCGAATGGCACTGAAGGAACTTACAAAGCTTAAGGCTCAAATTCAAGAACTGTTAGATCGTGGATTCATTCAGCCCAGTGTGTCTCTGTGAGAAGCACCAGTGTTGTTTGTGAAGAAGAAAGATGGGATAATGAGGATGTGTATCAACTACCGGCAGCTGAACAAGCTAACAATCAAGAACAAGTACCCACTTCCGAGGATAGATGATCTATTCGACTAGTGCAGAGGGGCTTCTATGTTCTCCAAGATTGATCTACATTCAACATATCATCAGTTGAGGGTTAAGGAGGCCGATGTGTATAAGAGGACATTTAGGACCCGTTATGGACATTACAAGTTCCTGGCTATGCCTTTTGGGTTGACCAATGCACCAGCGACATTTATGGATTTGATGAACCGTGTGTTTCAGCCTTATCTGGACCAGTTTGTAGTGGTATTCATCGATGATATCCTAGTGTATTCTAAGACTGATGACGAGCATGATGAGCATCTCAGAGTGGTACTACAGACACTTTGTAAGAAACAGTTGTATGCGAAGTTCAGTAACTGTAAGTTCTGGCTCTAGGAAGTAACCTTTTTGGGAATTGTGGTTTCTGCGGAAGGGATTCATGTTGATCCTCGTAAGATTGAGGCTGTGTTGGATTGGAAACAGTCGCAGAATCTGTCTGAAATCCGTAGCTTTCTAGAGCTGGTGGGTTATTATCGACGCTTCGTAGATGGGTTCTCCTTGATCGCAGCACCATTAACCAAGCTTCTGCGTAAGGGAGTTCCATTTGTCTAGTCATATAAGCAACAAGAGAGCTTTGAGAAGCTCAAATCTATTTTGACTCATGCTCCGGTTCTAATACAGCCTAAATTTGGGAAGGATTTCGTCGTATACAGTGATGCGTCGTATGTAGGTTTGGTTTGCGTACTGATGCAGGATAGTAAGGTTGTAGCCTATGCGTCACGTCAGCTTAAGACGCATGAGGTAAACTATCCTACTTATGATTTGGAGCTGGCTGCTGTAGTCTTCACTTTAAAGATTTGGAGGCACTACCTGTACGGTGAGAAGTGTACTATTTACACTGATCATAAAAGCCTTAAATATCTCCTCACTGAGAAGGAGTTAAACCTTAGGCAGTGAAGATGGGTTGAACTGCTTAAGGATTATGACTGCACCATCGAGTACCATCCTGGTAAGGCCAATATGGTAGCAGATGCTTTGAGTCGTAGGGCTATAACCGATCTGAGAGCGATGTTGGCTCGACTCAGTTTATTTGACGATGGGAGTCTATTAGTGGAACTCCAGGTTAAGCCTACATGGATTGATCAGATTAGAGGTAAACAGGTGGGGGATAAGTCTCTTGAGTTGTATTTTCGTCAGGTTGAGATTGGTGATGCTACTGATTTTGGGATTAATAGTGATGGGGTACTTTATTTCTGCGGTTGAATTTGTGTACCGAGTGATGAGGAGTTATTATTGCTGATTTTGAGGGAGGCGCATAGTAGTCCCTATGCTATGCATCCCTGTGGGAAAAAGATATACAAAGATCTCCGAGAGTTGTACTGGTGGCCAAGGTTGAAGCGTGAGGTTACCGACTTCGTTGCTCGCTATTTGACTTGTCAACAGGTTAAGGCTGAGCATCAGTTGCCTTCGGGGTTGCTGTAGCCAGTAAAGATACCGATGTGGAAATGGGAACGAGTAACGATGGACTTTGTTAGTGGGCTGCCTTTAACACCTACTAAGAAGGATTCTGTTTGGGTCATCGTGGATCGATTGACCAAGTCTGCTCACTTTATTCCGATCAAGATGGACTTTTCTCTCCAGAAATTGGTTAGGTTATATATATCTGAGATAGTGAGACTGCATGGGGTTCCTGCTTCGATCATCTCCGATAGGGATCCTCGCTTCACGTCTCGGTTCTAGAAGAAATTGCATGAGGTTCTGGGTTCAAGGTTGGACTTCAGTACTACTTTCCATCCTCAGACAGTTGGTCAGTCGGAGAAGGTGATTCAAGTATAGGAGGATATGTTGATGAGTTGTGTTATATATTTTCGAGGTAGTTGGGAGGAGTATTTGTCATTAGCAGAATTCGCCTACAACAATAGCTATCATCCTATCATTTAGATGGCACCTTATGTGGCCTTGTACGGTCGTAAGTGTTGCACTCCCTTGTGCTGAACTGAGTTGGGTGAGCGACGTGTTTTGGGTCTAGAGTTGGTTTCTGAAACTGAAGATAAGGTCCAATTGATTCGAGATCGACTGAAAGCAGCATCTGATAGGCAGAAGTCCAATGTCAATCTGCCGATCTCAAGGTCTCACCATGGAATAAGGTCTTGAGGTTCGGTCGCAAGGGTAAGCTGAGCCATCGATTTATAGGGCCGTACCGTATTCTAAAATGAGTGGGGCCAGTAGCATATCAGTTGGAACTTCCTCCAGAGTTGAATCGCATTCATGATGTATTCCACATTTCAATGTTGAGGCGCTACCATTCTGATCCCACGCATATTATTCCGGTGGAGGACATTGAGGTTAGACTAGATCTGATGTTTGAGGAGGAGCCAGTCTAGATCCTAGATCGCGACATTAAAGTTCTGTGAAGGAAGTCTATTCCTTTAATAAAAGTGTTGTGACAGAATCATAGCACTAAGGAGGCCACTTGGGAGCTGGGGGACTCGATGCGTCAGCAGTATCCCCATCTATTCTAATCAGGTAAATTTCGAGGCCGAAATTTTCTTTTAGGGGGTAAAGTTGTAACGCCTCAATTTTCTTAATTTCAGCTTTTGTAAAATTTGCACACAATGTCAATCTGCTTCAGTGGTTATGTGTTCTGGGTTTGTGTGAGAGGTTCCAAGTTCAAGCCTTACGTGGGTAAATTTTGTCATTTTTATGACTAAGGCTTATCTCTGGGTAGTAGGCTTTTAATTAAAAGTTGGTAAAAATATATTAGAATGGGCCTGCTGGTCTGGTGGTTAAGTGGAGTGTTGGAGTGTTGGAGGTCCTATGTTCATTCATTGCTTTAGCTTTATTTTTGTGTGATTATGGGGAAGAGTTTGAAGTGTAGTAAAATGCTGAGTTTTTGAGGGATAGTGGGAGTGTAGTGGACGATTTTTAGGAGAAAAATAAGGGATTAAGGGTGGTTATCGTATATTCTGTCAGTCTTTTCTTTTTCCCAAAAAACTACACATTTTTCCCTTCCATTCTCCCTGCCGAAATTGTCCTCTCTACATCACTATCATTACCATTTCTTTTATTTTTATTTTTATTTTTATTCGTTCATTCTGCAAGCAAGTGTCTGAGGATCATAGTTTTCGCGCTTTTAAGTTTTGTTGGTAAATTGTTTAAGTGTGTTTCGTATTGGTAACAAATATTCTGTTAATAGGGGTTGGTTTTTGGTATTTAGGTGGAAGATAAGAGGCGGTCGTCAGCCAATTAGGGCTTGAGTGTTGCGAAATTACTGCTACTTGCTTGAAGTAAGGACTTCGTTAGATTAAAGGGAGTGTTCCTTCTGATGGTAGTTTTTAGAATCATGAATTAAGTGATTAATTGAATGGTATTTTGGTCAAATATAGGTTCTGGAATGTTCAAGGTTCGGTTCAGCATCAAACTGTAACAAGTGTGTACCCGAATAACAAAAAAAAGTGTTTCCAGTAAAAGCCAAAAACCTTCCTGTCGACGCCACACGGCCGTGTGGTAGGCCGTGTTGTAGGCCATGTGTAAGGCTGTAAGCCACAACACGGCCGTGTGATCGACGAGCCAGGCCGTGTGGAAGTGACACCGTGTGTGTCACATGGGCTCGACCTATTAGGCCGTGTGGGCCACACGGGTAGGCCACATGGGCATGGGAGCCCATTTTTCTGAAATGATCTGTAAGGTTGCACAGGTCATCCAAGTCGACTGTAGGGCAACTGTATGGTCAGTAGCATTACTTAGACCTCTAGTTACGTGATCCAATTATGTGATAAATGTGTTAAGCATGTTGCACTTAACATGTATACTGATTTGAATGTGTGATCTGTTAATTGTATTATAGCATGTCATTGATTGTAGGCTGCATTACATTGGGGTGGGTTGATGATACTGGAGGAAGTATCTGAAAGGCTATTGAGCCTGTTATCCGGCAGCTCAGTTGCAATTATCTGATCATATGCCGCATTTCGGTACAACATGATGTGTAGGGATGGGTGGGTTGATTTTATCCCCACATGGTGTGTAGGGTTGGACGAAGATGGTGTGTAGAGGCTGGTGGGTAGTATTCTGATATTTTGTTATGTATATTCTATATATGAGTGGGCTAAGGTCCATACCATTTTTGAAGTGGGCTTAGACTCGAACTGTAAATATATGACTGTTTTTTGATACTATGCTGTGTGCATGTTTTTCGTGGGATTACACTCTGAGTTTGCAAAAACTCATTGTTTTTCTATTTAATCTGTTTAGGTAATCCCCAACATTAGATGGATCAGTGCGACGGAGGACTCAGCGGTAACCACGACTTTGGAGTTTTATGATTTTTGTCCCGTTTTACGATTATTGGTTTATGTTGATGTAAGTCACCGATTTTTGGGGACTTTTTGCCTAAATGGAGTTTTTATTTATTGTTTTTATGGATTCATATCTGATAGACGTAGGAAGACTCGATTTTCAAAATCTAAAGTATTTTCTAAACCCTCGATCCTTTAGACAGTTTTCTCGAAAACAAAAAGGTGTTTCTCTAAAGCGGACGAATTTACTTAATTAACTCAGTTTTCATAAAATAAAATGATTTCTAAAGCTTCCGACTAGGTGAGTAAGCTAATTGTTTAATTAATAAGAGTAAAAAAATGAACACGGTTTTATCATAATAAATTAGTTTTCAAAACTCCACTCCATGTGACATCGCCAAATTCGACCATAACGTCTAGGCCGGATTTGGGGTGTTACATTTAGTGGTATCAGAGCCAAGTTGCAAAACTCAGCTGTGGATTTGGGTTATAAAGATGGGTTTTAAGAAATGGTTTTTTAAGTGATTTAAAATATTTTTGGACTGAGTATGTGGTATATCGAGTCTCCGGCGCAGATCCTATAAGTGTTCTGAAATTATGTTTAGATTTGTTTACAAATACTACTAGCATGCTTGAAACAACAAATAGATAGTATAATTACGAAAAACACTCTAAGTAGTGTAAACTGAAAACTGTAGTAAGACTTAGATTCGCGATAACGAATTCTAAACTTCTGAAACTATTCTACATAAAATACCTGTTGATAAATATCGGAACTGTAACTAATGCATAAAACTGTTAATACAAATAAACTCCAAATTTACGATGAGCACAAGTGGTACTCGAGAACGGGGTAAAAGAGGCCGTGGTAGAGGTTGTAGAGGGGCTCGAGCTGGGTCCTTATCATCTGGAAATCTACCTAATCTAGATACAGGCGAGACGCCAATCTCTCCTCCTACAGAGACTGGGTCTCATGATTGAGCGGCTGGGGATGACGCACTGTCCCAAGCAATGTTAAGGATTCTAGAGAGGATCATTAGGCCGAACATCGGATCTGGGGGCCGAGGGTTAGTTACGGAACGACTCCGTTCTAATGGGGCTGAGTTATTTAGGGGTGTCAGTAGAGCCGCCCCTAATGTGGTTGAATATTGGATAGAGGCCACGGAAAGTATTATGGACGACCTAGATTTTACCACGGAGTAAAAGCTTAAGGGGGCTATTTCTCTACTCCGCAATGAAGCTTATCAGTGGTGGCTAACGATTAAGGAGGGCACTTAGCCCGACCGATTGACTTGGGATTACTTTAAGACAGCTTTCCAGAGTAAGTATATGAGAGCTAGCCACATTGATTCTAGAAGACGTAAGTTCCTCAATCTCACCTCGGGAGACCACACAGTGGCTGAGTATGAGGCTGAGTTTCTGAGATTGAGCCGATATGCGCGTGGTATGGTGATGACCGAATATGAAAGATGTATCCTCTTCGAGGATGGATTCAGGGATAGTTTGCGAGTTCTGATATCTCTATAGAGGAAACATGAATTTGCTACACTGGTTGAGAAGGCAAAGATTGCAGAGGAGGTTAAGCGCGCTGAGCACCAAAATTGAGAGAAAAAAGAATAAGAGGGAATTGGAGCCCTCGTATTCTGTGATGAGGCTTAAGAAAAAGGCCAGATTTGATGGGCTAGTGAGAATTGGGCCTCCTGCTGCACCTACTGGGGTGGAGCTTTGTGGACACTATGGTAGACATCATCCGAGAGAATGTTGGAGGACGATTGGAGCATGTTTGAGATGTAGATCGATTAAGCACCGTGTTTGGGGTTGCCCGTTAAGAACTGAACAGATGCAAGTTCCGGTTACTGGTGCTACGTAGGCCCCGAGAGTAGTTAAACAACCACCTAGAGGCCGAGGTCAGGCCAGGGGTGGTAATGGTATGGGCTGAGGACAGAGAGCACTAGGCAGAGGTGCTGGACCGATTGAGGTGAGGCAGCCCGCACTAGTTTATGCTGCCCGTCGCTGTGATATATGTTTGTAAATATCCGAACTGTAAATATATGACAGTTTTCTGATATTATGTTGTGTGCATGTTTTCTATGGGGATTACACACTGAGTTTGCGAAAACTCATCCTTTTTCTATTTAGTCTATTCAAGTAATCCCCACCATTAGACGGATCGGTGCGGCGGAGGACTTGACGGTAACCACGACTTTGGACTTTTATGGTTTTTGTCCTGTTTTACGATTATTGGTTTATGTTGATGTAACTCACCAAATTTTTGGGACTTTTCACCTGAATGGGGTTTTTATTTATTGTTTTTAAGATTCATATCTGCTAGACGTAGGAAGACTCGATTTTCAAAAGCTAAAGTATTTTCTAAACCCTCGATCCTTTGACAGTTTTCTCGAAAACAAAAAGGGGTTTCTCTAAATAGGATGGATTTACGTAATTAACTCAATTTTCATAAAATAAAATGATTTCTAAATCTTCTACAACAAATTACATTTTAATCAATCGACTAGGTGTGTAAGCGAATTCTTTAATTAATAAGAGTAAAAAAATGAACACAGTTTTATCATAATAAATTAGTTTTCAAAACTCCATTCCATGTGGCATCGCCAGATTCGGCCATAACGTCTAGGTCGGGTTTGGGGTGTTACAGCATGTTAATAAACCATCATTTCTGGGCAACCTGAGATGCCAGGTCATTGTTTCTGGGAAACCCAAAATGACTGTACATGGTGTGTAGGGTTGGATGGGCCTTTCGAGGTCCTATGTGGTATGTTTTGGTTGGACGAGCTTAATCAGCACTTATGGGGTGTAATTGGGGGACGGAGAGATGTGTTGGCTGGATGGGTGGATTTTATTGCTTGACTTCTTTTCGTATGCATCTGTTTGAGCATTTTGGGTGCTTGATTATCTGATTGTATTCTGTCTGATTGAAAACACATATGACTGAGTGTTCTAGGTATGATGTGGTGTGTGTTTGAAATGTTACGTTCTGTAGGGACGTTGATCTCGGAATTACCTTCTGTTTCAGTATATATCTGTAGTTGTTCGATATTGAATTGGGTACTGTATTTCTATACTTATCTTGATTCGAACTCACTGAGCTTGTGTAGCTCACCCCCTTTTAGTGTCTCCCTTTTAGGTACGTTTCCGAATTGTGACGCTGGACTCAGTATGCGGAGGTCTCAGATAGTCTTGGAATAAAATATAGTATAAGTTTGTATTTGCAGTTCCTATTTTTTATTCAATTTTTGAACCATAAGTTCTTATAAGATTGTGGTACAAGTTCTGTTTTGAGTTTTCATCCATTCATTTATGTCCGGGTTTATAGTAAACATAACTGTAACATTTTACTGAGTGAATTTAAAATGATTAAAGGTTTTGGTTTGACGTGATAACTTGTTTTGTAAAAATTTACTTACGATCATTTTGGTGATCAATGTAACATTCGGGATTCGGTCTAAACTTCTAGGTCGGGCTCAGGGTGTTACATTTAGTGGTATTAGAGCCAGGTTTGTAAAAACTCGACCTGTGTTTTTACGTATCCGTATGCTCATGTGGTTGTTTTAAAAAAGATTTGTTGAGAAAACTTTACCATAGTAAGCTGAAACGATTTGTGTTTTGGGAAAAGTTTTACAGAAAAAACTTTCTGAGACTCCGATACTGGTCCAGGTAGAAATTCGAAACTGTAAGATTGGAAATATAGATTTCTGTATTTAAGTTATGTTCATTTTCTAAAAATGTAGATATCTTAAGTTAGCCACAAGACGTATATGGATTCTGAAGATAAGCAAGATGGCGAGAAGTCGTTTACTTCTCCAGGGTGTGAGATTGTTCAGGAGTCGGGAGTTAGTATGACTCCACCAAATTCGTGTAGCGACAACCTAGAGCTTGGTTAAGGCATTGACTCAGGAAGTGGGGGAGGTATTAGAGAAGGTGTTCGAGGCTAGAATAAGGGAGGCCAGTGAAATGATTCAAGCTAGGTGCATAAATTATGGGGAGAAGAGAGATCGCAGTTCTCCGAGGTAGGAGCCTTATTCTGTGAAGCATGCTAGAACACATTTCAGTGGCAACAGCGGTCGTACGAAGGGTGCTGGTAGTAGTGCTAGTGCTTCATTTTGTGAACACTGTAAGAAGTGTGATCCGGGCAAGTGTTAAAAAAAGGTGAGAGCTTGTTTTCGATGTGGGTCCATAGAACATCAGATCCAGGAGTGTCCTCGATGATTTTGTGACAAGTATGATTGTGAATGTATCTACGGTTAGATTAGAGAATTGAAATTGTGTGTCATAAGATAAATATGTATCTGCTGCAGTGGTTAAGTGTTCTGGGTGTGTGTGTAAGGTTTTGGGTTTTGTGATTAGGGTCTGCGAAAAGGTTGCACTATTGTGTTTAGTTGCGCGTTTAAGCGTCAGAATGGGCCTGCTGGTCTGGTGGTTAGTTGTGTGTCACTGTACCTCAAGGTTCTAGGTTTGAGTCTTTGTGTGTGCGCTTGAAGAAATGTTTTATCTTGTTTTGTTTTAATTTAATATTTACAACTAGTTATTTATATATTTTTGTTAATTTATTTTATTTGGCTTTATTTTTATTATTTTGCTTTGTGGACCTTTTTTTTTCTTTTCCTCTTTTCTGGTTTTTTTTTCTTTACTTTTTGCTTCTTCTTTTGAAAACGATTTTTGTTGGGGAATTTTTGAAGTGTCACTTCCTCGTAATCAAAGTCAGTGTCGGAGCGTCGTAGATTGCAAAACAGGTGAGGGTTTCTTATCCTATTTTGTTTTATTTGTGAATATAATTCTGACTTCATGAAAAGTCGACATCATGTGTGTAGGTGTTCACCAATCGGTTAATTTTGTCATTGTATCGTTGTCTTGTGCTTAGAAATTATGGGTTTTGGTATATCTTTGAACTATCGAGGGCTAGAGAGGGTTGTGTGGCTAAAAGCATGTCTTCGGGGCTATTTTTTGGGTGGTTTTGTTACCACACGGGTAGCCACACAAGCGTGTGTCGATGCACACGGTCGTGTGCTTTTGGGAATTAGGGTTTTTAGGCTAATTTGGGAGTCACACGGTTGTGTGGCCGATTTGGGGATTTTTTCATTTTTCACACGACCAAGTCCACTGGGCACATGGGCGTGTGAGTTTGGGTACTAGGGTTTGAGTGATTTCGTGCCACGCGATCTTGTGGTTGATTTGGGGATTTAGGGATCCCACACGGGTGTGTGTTTTGGACACACGATCATGTCTGGTGGGCACAAGGGCGTGTGTGACCCTCACGCGACCATGTCAGCCCTGTACTAAAATTTAGTGCAAATGGATAGAGAGATACAAAACCTGTTCCCACGGCCATGTCCTTGGTCCACAAGGGCATGTGTCTCACTCACACAGCCGTATGCCTCACTTCACACGGGTGTGTGCGTCAATAACGCGGGTGTGTGCCTCGTTCGTACGGTTGTGTGCCCTTCCTCACATGGGTGTTTGACCTCCCACACGGCCTAGACATTACAACACAACCAAAGCACACGGGTGTGTGGTCCTAAGACACCAAATCTTAGCTTTGTGTTAGTTTTTGTTTTAAAAATGTAACTGTGTACCTTGACCCTTAGCTAAGCTTTAGTGAGGGTGTTTAAGTTCGATGTTTGTGACGATGGTATGAGATGTCTAATTTTGAATATGAACTATGGAGTGTGGTTGCATAACTATCTCTGTTTGACTGTCTGTGGATGTGTTCTTGGTTTTCTGTGTTAATGTATACATACATACACTTGCATAATGTTTTGGATAGGATTGCGAAGAGAAGGGAGTCCGATTTTGATATGATTTGGAAGTTTTTCTACAACTTATTCATACAGCAGTTTACCGCACTGTACGACACGTACGTCAGCTTTGTTGTGTACCAATATACGATTCGGCAGTGTAACTGTATGTTGATAAGCCATTGTTGCCGGGCAACCCGGGGTGGTAGGTTATTGTTGCCGGGTAACCCGGAATGACTGCACATGGTGTGTATGGTTGAATGGGCCTTTCGAGGTCCTATGTGGTGTGTTTTGGTTGGACGAGCTTAATTAGCTCTTATGGGGTGTGATTGGGGATAGAGAGGTGTGTTGGCTAGATGGGTGGGTTTTATTGCTTGACTGCTTTTCATATGCATCTGTTTGAGCATTCTGGGTGCTTGATTATCCGACTGTATTTTGTCTAACTGAAAACACATATGACTGAGTGTTTTGGGTATAATGTGGTGTGTGTTTGAAATGTTACGTTCTGTTGGGACGTTGATCTCAGAATTACCTTCTATTTCAGTATATATATGTAGTTGTTCAATATTGAATTGGTTATTGTATTTCTGTTCTTAGTCTTAATTCGAACTCACACTGAACTCGTGTAGCTCACCCCCTCTTAGTGTTTCCCTTTCAAGTACGTTTTAGAATTGTGACGCTGGACTCAGTATGTGGAGGTCTCAGACAGTCTTGGAATAAAATATAGTATAAGTTTGTATTTACGGTTCCTATTTTGTTATTCAATTTTTGAACTGTAAGTTCTTATAAGATTGTGGAACAAGTTCCGTTTTGGGTTTCCATCCGTTCAATTAATTCAGGTTTTATAGTAAACATAACTGTAACCTTTTACTGATTAAATTTAAAACTATTAAAGGTTTTGGTTTGACATGATAACTTGTTTTGTAAAAATTTACCTACAATCACTTCGATGATCAATGTAACATTCGGGATTCAATCTAAACTTCTAGGCCGGGTTTAGGGTGTTACAAAATAATTAAAAGATGATAATAGAAATATCATCTTATTTTATATCATCTTCCCTAAAATTTGCATGGAAACCTTAAGAGAGAGAGAAGAAACTAATCAAGCTTAATTGGGTAAGTATTCAAGTCTTGTTTTTAGTAATTTTTATATTTTTAAAATCGGGATAGTCTAATCTATCTATGTTGGGGATTAATTTGAAAAGTTATCAAAGTATATAATTTTTGCCATGGATGAATATGCTAAAAATTTGAAATTTATGGTAGAAAATGACAGGTTGTTGATAGATAAACAACTTTTACAAAGTGAATTATGATGAAAATGTGATTTCGGGATTAAATTGTAAAGTTGTGAAATTTGAAGAAAAATTATGAATTTTCTGAAATATATGTGCTGTAAATGTTATATTAAAATTTCAGCTAGGCTTGGAATAAGGATTAAATTGCATAAATTTCATTTTTCGAGCCTAAGGACAAAATTGGAATTTATGAAAAGTTTAGGGGCAAAATGGTAATTTTGCCTAGGACGTCAAATGAATCCAATTGAATATGAAATGTGATAAATTTATGATTAAATTTATTTAGATAGATCCGGACAACTCAAATTCGAAGCTAGATTGAGGAAAAAAAAGTTTCGAATTAGTAGAATTTCTTTTACGAACGACTGTTAAGGTAAGTTCGTGTAACTTACTTATACATGTTATTATATTTGAATTGAATGTTGTATTTGTATTGAATATGATATGTGCTTGGGTGAATTATAAGAATGTTATAAATGCATGAAATAAGTCCCGAAAATGTTACATTTCGTTTGAATATTGAATTTCGATGGATATATGTGATTTTCCCACATTGAAAGTGATCCTACATATTTTGCAGACAAGATTTAGCTTGGACGAGTAATCCTAATATAACCCTCTCGAGCATCCTATTATATAGTTCCTGCGAGCATCCTGATCGATAGTGATTTAGCATGTGTTGCACACTACCGCAGCTCTCTGTGAGCGTCCTGATATGTGATCATTTGTGATCCTGCATATAATGTGGACACAAACGCAGCTCTTCATGAGCATCCTGTTAAGCTCGCTTGAACTCTCTGCTACCTTATCTGGTGTTTCCTAATAGTATTTCTTCGGAGATATCTGATAAGCTCTATGAGCTTCCTAAGTAAAAATCTTATGAGTTTCCTGATTAGCCCGGATAAGTGTCCTATTACATGACTCTTCTGAGTAACCTATTATGTAGCTTGAGAGTGTGCTTCCTGATTAAATACCTTAATAGGTACCCCCGATTAAGTACCTAATCATAATTAAAAGAAAATTTTATTCTGAGTGGAATTAATTCAAATTTTCGGTCCCCCTACTTAAAGTGAACAATGTCCTCATTGTTTAAAGTGAATAGATACTATACACCAGGTAGGATTTTTAAAAAAGAGGAGGTGAGTCGAATTGACTACTTAAGTACCAAGCTCTCTCTAAAATCCAATCCTAGACATGTATATACCTATTGCCACACTTTAGCCTTTGTGACTTGTTCAGATTTTATTCATGATTCCTATCTCTTGTTTTATTGTGCAAAAATAAGAATTACTAATTAAACTAATCCTAAAATAACTTAAAAAATAAACTAAATTTGAATTCCTCCCTTTTTTATTTGTTTGTCGATCCTTCCAAATTTGACTCATCTTTTGTTCCATTGTTATTGTCTTTGCATGAATCACTTTGCTCCCTCTTCGATACTAAACTCCATGATTCAAATATGAAATCTGGAAACTTAGGCACAAAAATAAATGGGTCATTATAAATTTTCTTAAGGGCACTCCTCATCGAGTCATCCCTTATTTTTTGAGTATCTCCAGTAGGCTTGTTGCTGCCATTTCATGTGTTGCATTAAGTCCATCAGCTTTGACATCTCATCACGAAGATCTGGGCTAGGCGGTGGACCTTCAAACATTGAGGCTTCGATATCAGGTTCAGCTTTTGGTTCCATTGGTTCTGCCTCATTAGGGACTTCAGTTGATTGCTCTGGCGGGATCTCTGTGGAGTCATCTTCTGCTTCTTCGGGATCCTCACTCTCTTCAACTCGTTGCTTTAGAATAGAATCTCCAACTACTTGGTAGAGGTCCCAATCGATGATTGTACCTTGACTATACCCTGTCTTTTTAGCAAGTGGTGTCAAATACTCTCTTCGGTACGTGTGGATTCCTTGCTTTGACACAGTCCACTTAGAACCTAGAACTGTAAGTAGGAATTTAATAATAAAAATATTCTAATTCTACTCAATGTTAACAACAATTTAATAATCAAATATATGCATATTGGATTATCAATTGCTATTAATTTATTAAAACAAAGATAAAATATGATTAAAATTAAACTAATCCTAATTCTATGCTAAGTTGATAAAAATTAATATATAAATTATAATAAATATAATTATATATTAAAGTTTATCATATTTATATAAATATATATTAAGTAAAAATATTTATTTTAGATGCCTTTTGGAAATATTTACAAAAAGAGGCACCTAGTTTTTTATTATTTACGAAAATAGCAACCAAAATTTAAAAACAATTCAATTAAGTCCCTAGACTTAATGAAAATTTGAAACTGAGTTGCAATTTAAAGCTTGCGTCAGAATTGACCTTTTTATTTGAAAAACCAAAAAATTATTTTGTCATTTAGGGAATAATTTCTTGGAAAATTATGTAAAAATCAATTCCCAGGAAAGATTGGAGGGGTCACAAGCGGTCCCGCTTAAGTTCCAATCTCGTAGACAGAATTTATTTAAACATAATAAACCCACAAATATACCCTAAATAATTTATTAAAAGCAAGAAAATTTAAATATCTGATAAACTGAATAAGATTTGATCCCGTTCAGGTTTTTCTCTGTAGTAATGTTTCAAACGCTGAGCATTGACTTGAAAATTACCTTCCTTACCTTGGAGTTCAACAACTCCATATGGATAGATGCAATGAATCATAAATGGACCGGACCAACGTGATTTTAGCTTATCTAGGAAGAACTTCAATCTGGAATTAAATAACAAGACTTGTTGACCTGTTTCAAATTCTCTAACTCGAATGTGCTTGTCATGCTATTTCTTGAGTCTTTCTTTGAGCAATTTGGCATTTTCGTATGAGAACATTCAGATTTCCTCTAGCTCGTTGAGTTGGAGCATCCGTTTCTCTCTAGCAACCTTAAGATCCAAGTTGAGTCGTCGAAGGGCCCAGTAAGCTTTGTGTTCTAACTCTAGAGGTAGATGACAGGCTTTCCCAAAGACCAAGCTATAGGGTGACATTCCTAAAGGTGTCTTGTATGCCGTTCTGTAAGCCCATAAAGCATCATCTAGTCTCTTGGACCAATCTCGTCAGTTCGGGTAAACTACCTTCTCAAGTATGCCTGTGATCTTCTTATTTGCTAGCTCAACTTGCCCATTTTTCTGCGGATGGTAAGCTGTACCAACCTTGTGTTTCACTCCATGTTTATCTAACAACCATTTTAACCACTCGTTCACAAAATGGGTCCCTTCATCGCTGATAATAGCTCTTAGGGTTCCAAACCTTGTGAACATGTGTTTCTGTAAAAACTTCATCAAATTTTAGCATCGTTCGTCAGATAAGCTTCAGCCTTGACCCACTTGGACACATAATCTACTGCTACCAATATGTACTTGTGACCAAAAGACGGAGTGAAAGGACAGAGAAAGTCAATACCCCAAACATCAAACAATTCTACCTTAATGATATTTGTTCGAGGCATCTCATTTCTGTTGATGACATTTCCAACCCTCTGACATCGATCACAACTCTTTACGTAAGCGTATGCATCCATGAATACTGTTGGCCAAAAGAATCCGGCTTGCAATACTTTGGCCACTGTACGTGTACCTCCGAAGTGTCCCCCACTTGGAGATGAGTGATAGTGGTATAAAATCTTCGGTATTTCATCTTCTGCCACACATCTCCTAATCATCTGATCTGCACACTTTTTAAACAAATATGGCTCTTCCCAGAAATAGTACTTCACATCGTGAATAAACTTTTTCCTTTGTTGATACGTTTTATTAATCGGCATCAAACCACAAGCTAAATAGTTAGCAATATCAGCAAACCAAGGAATATTATAGACATAATTTACCTTCAATGTGTATTCATCTAGAAATATCTCCTGGATCGGTACAAGTGGAGAATTTCCCTCTTACGGCTCCAATCTAAACAAGTGATATGGTACTTGGTTCTCTACTCCCTTTCGATCTTGAATTTCTAGATCAAACTCTTGAAGTAGTAGTACCCACCGGATAAATCTCGGCTTAGCATCTTTCTTGGCCAGTAAATATTTAATTGCTGAGTGGTCCATATAGACAATCACTTTGGTACCTATAAGATAAGATCGAAACTTGTCGAAAGCAAACACAATAGCAAGTAACTCTTTTTCCGTTACCATATAATTCAGTTGAGCTCCAGTTAGAGTTCAACTTGCATAATAGATGGGATGAAAAACTTTGCTCCTTCGCTGGCCCAAGACAGCTCCAATTGTGAAGTCACTTGCGTCACACATCAATACGAATGGCAGATCCCAGTTTGGTGTGACGATTATGGGTGCCGTGACTAATCGACTTTTCAAATCATTGAAGGCTTTTAAGCATTCCTCATCAAACTTGAATATTGAGTCCGTCTCCAATAATTTGCATATGGGTTTAGCAACTTTGGATAAGTCCTTGATAAATCTTCGATAAAAAACGGCATGGCCCAAAAAGCTCCTAACACCTTTTACAGATCTTGAAGGTGGGAGTTTCTCAATAACGTCTACCTTTGCTTTGTCTACCTCGATCCCATGTCTCATTATCCGATGCCCTAGAACAATTCCTTCTCGTACCATGAAATGGCACTTTTCCCAGTTGAGTACGAGATTCGTTTCTTCGCATCGCCTTAGTACCTTAGCTAGATTGGCTAAGCAATCATCATAAGTATCTCCGAATACTGAAAAATCGTCCATAAAAACTTCCAAATATTTCTCAACCATGTCAGTAAAAATAGACATCATACATCTTTGAAATGTAGCAGGGTGTTATATAAACCAAATGGCATGCATCTAAATGAAAGCGTCACTGCATTTGCGGCGGTGAATGTCATTTTGTCTTTGATCTTCTGTGCTATCAGTAATCGATTATACCCTGAGTATCCATCGAGAAAATAGTAGTAATCTCGTCCTACGAGTCCATCCAGCATATGGTCCAAGAACGGCAAAGGAAAGTGATCTTTCCTAGTCGCCTTGTTCAACTTCCGGTAATCGATGCAGATTCTCCATCCCGTAACCGCTCTAGTCGGTATCAACTCATTTTTCTCATTCTCTACGACCGTGATACCTCTTTTTTTTAGCATGCACTGGACCGGACTTACCCATGAACTGTCTGAGATGGGATAGATAATACCCACATCTAACCACTTGATGATCTCTTTTTTTACTACGTCCTTCATGGTGGGGTTCAGTCTCCGTTGTCCATCGATCGTCCATTTTTCACCATCTTCCAGGATAATCTTGTGCATGCATACAGACAAAATAATACCACGAATATCGGCTATGGTCCATCCAATGGACTTCTTGAATTGTTTCAAGACTATGATAAGTTTCTCTTCTTGTTCAGTAGTTAATTCTACTGAAACAATCATAGGCAGAGTAGAGGCGTTACCTAAATAAACATATTTTAAGTGTGTAGGTAATACCTTGAGTTCTAACTTAGGTGGCTCCTCGATTGATGCTTTTGGCTGGGTGTAATCCCTTTTCTCTGATTCCAAAGCTTCAAAACGGGATTGCGAGTTAAATCCCTTTTGATTAGCTCCTAGCAGAGCTAAGTATTCATCCTCCTCTTCATCATTTGGAGGGTCTGATGTCAGCACTTGTTCCAACGGATCCTTAACAAGGTTGAGTTCCCTCTCCACTATTAAATCCTCTAAATTGGATACTGTAAAAAAATCATCAATTGTGTCAGGAAATCGCATTGGCTTAAAAACATTAAGTGTTACCTGATCATCCTAAACACGCATAGTCAGCTCGCCCTTCTACACATCAATAGGGTCCTTCTAGTTACTAGGAACGGCCATCCTAGGATGATTGGTACTTCCTTTTCTGCTTCAAAATCTAGAATTACAAAGTCAACAGGGAAGATAAACTTATCTACACGTACCAATATGTCTTCAATTTTTCCTTCTGGATGTGCTAAGGATTGATCTGCTAGTTGAAGCGTAATCGTAGTTGGTCTAACTTCTCCTATCCCCAGCTTCCTAAATATTGACATAGGCATCAAGTTGATACTTGCACCTAAGTCACATAATGCCTTACCACAATATGTTTCTCCAATGTTGCACGGTATGGTAAAACATCTAAGATCCTTCAATTTTGGGGGTAGTTTGTCTTGAAGATATGCACTGCATTCCTTCGTCAGAGCTACTGTCTCAAATTCTCTAAGTCTTCTTTTCTTAGACAAGATATCTTTCATGAGCTTGACATAGTTCGGTTGTAACACCCTAAAATTCGAGTACCGATTTATTGCATGTCTTGGTGTTTAGATTATGAAGGAAAATTTTTCTTATTTCTTTTCGTGCCTATTATAGTCCTGAGGAAGAGAATAGAAATATTCGGGTATGGAATAATTTTTAGTTTGAGAATTTATTGAAGTGGAGCAAATAGCATTGACACTTAAGTTAGTTAAAGTGTCAAAGTGTAGCATAAGATGAGTAATGGCAAGGTGGTGTTGGCGCATGAGTTAGTGCATGAGGGGAGTGGTTCGAATCCCTTAGTTAGCATTTAGATAACTTTTATTTTTGCTCTAGTATGGTAAGTGTCGGCCAAGCTTAATTATGGTAAGTGTTGACCTTGTTATTTTTGGTTAGTAGATTAAAGGAATAAGGTAAGTGTTAACTTATGGTATGGAATCAAGAACTTTTGGAAAGATATGGGGACATAGGGCAAGTATCAAGGAAAATGTTTGAAACAAATTCATGGCCATTTGACCATGAATTTGGACTAAAGAATGTGGCTAGGGGAGGTTGGCCGAATATGCTAGTAGTTTGGCAAGGTTTAGGAGTTTGTTTTGGTCATTCCTAGCATTTTGTGCAAAGTTTTGCAACTCTCCTCTCAACCTCTTTTCCTTTGGCCGAATTTGATCTTTTGGCAAGCCAAATTCTTTTGACCATTTGGTCATTTTTGCTCATCACTTTAGTATTCTTTTTGTGCCTCTTCATAGTGCCGAAATTGCTAGTACCAAAAAGGCCATCGCTTTCGTTTTGTTTTCTTTCTCCATTGCCGAATGTACTTTGCTCCTAAGCACATCTTTTTCTTTCTCTTTTCTCCTTTTTGAAGACCGAAACAACATCATCATCATCTATTCTCTGATATTTTATTTCTTTTCACTCATTTTCTCCATTTTTCTCCAATGGCCGAATGTTAGTGTGCCCATAGCCGAACCATTTTCTTTTCTTTGGTATACAAAACTGAATCCTCCATCATTCACAAACATCATTCTCAATCTTCTCTTTTCAACCATGGACAATAGGTAAGAATTCTTTTTAGTTTATGTTAGTTAATAGTTGTCATGGCCGAATCTTGATAGTGGTATGAAGGCTTTCTTAGATCGAAATAAACGTTCATTCTATTAACGTTTTTATTTGTTATACTTTAGTGCGATAGTGGAAGATCGGAACTCAAGTGTTCGTGAGTATAATAGAACGTTGGAATCGATTTAAGGTGTTAAGGGAACGTTTTGGTCGACTCTCTTTTTGTGGAACAAGGATATTGTGGTAAGGAAATGTCACTCCTAGAAACCTTTGGTCATATTGTTTTCGATATTATGTTAGATTGGACTTATGATCTTTTGTCATTGAAGACAATCAAGATAGGGAAGAAAAGGGAAGTGAATAGTGTTCGGAAGAAGGGTGGTTCCGTTAATCCCCCTAAGTATAAGCAAAGGGCTATTTTGGAAATCCGAGATTTTCCACCGGGTTGTGGACACTCATCCGAGGAGAATCAATTGTTTGAAGTTGTTCGTACTCCTGAACCTTTGTTTGTTCGTGGATTTACATCGGTTAACGAACCATCAATCGGGGAGAAACCGCAAGTAGTAGTAGTTCGAAAATTCTAGGGTAAAAGTTTAGATCGTTATTTTTAAGATTGGTTTCGTTAATAAATTATAGCATTTTAATTTATCGTGATGCGTATAGGTATCGACGAGTGGGAAAGTCTAGTTCTCATTATAACCAGGTGTGTAGCTTCACACTTATCTCTCGGGTTAAATACCAAACCGTAATTATTTTAATAAATCGTAAAGATGGCCAAATCGAAAATTTTGTAGTAATCAGTACTTTTGTGTAAGTGCATGAAAACGGTTAAAACCCAGAAATTTACGAAAAAAACTGCTAGATTGCTAAGTTGTTACGAAAAGATTGCTAGATCGATAAATTGGGCCGTAAAATTGCTAGATCGATACGTTGGGCCATAAAACTGCTAGATCAATAAATTGGGCCGTAAAACTGCTAGATCGATAAATTAGGCCTAAAACTGTTAGATCGCTAAATGGGCCAAAAATCTTGTAGTTCGACATATGGGCCAAAGTTCGCTAGATCGCTATATGGGCTAAATACTATTTTGTTTAATAGGCTCAAATGAAAAGTTTAATTATAGACTCATTTGTGATATGGGTTACTTGATAAATTATTATATGACTAAAGTTTGTTATGCATATATAATTGCATGGGATGGGATATATGATGAAGAGAAGAAAGGCCTGTGGCTACGAATCTAGTTCTGTGGCTCTGCCACAAAATTTTATGGCTTAATGCCTCTAGTTCGGTGACTATGTCACAATCTAGTTCGGTAGTGCACTACAATATTATTTAAAAGGCTTAATGCTTACGATTGGTGTGATTGGCGGGGTGGGTTGACTTGATCCCCACAGGTGTGTTGGTTGGTACGGGGGTGTGTAGCGGATGGAAATTAGGATTGGTTGGGAAATTCATCTTACATGCATTTTATTTATTCTATTTTATTCTATATTGTTAAATCTGCAATTGGGCTCAAGCCCAACTTAATGTCTTGATGATCTGGCCCAATAATGGTGGTAAGTGAGTTACACACTGAGTTCTTAGTAACTCACCCCGTTTTATTATCCATCTCAGGTGATGGCAATTAATGTGGACTTGGGCCGGGGATGACTTGGTGGAGGCCATACTACAAGCTTGGGTTTTATAAACTATGAACTTTATTTAAGTTACTTATTTTAATTACTATTTTGGGTATGATGTAATAAGGCCTCTAATTATATTTTTATGGATTTTATGTGTGGATGGATTTAAATTTTAATATGGGCTTATGTTAAATCTATAGGATTATCTTAAAAATATTGGGTTTTATTACAATTTGGACACCTGAATTACTTTTCAATCTCTTTTAAATTCTTTTAAAACTACGTTAAGGTTTTGACAAATATATATAAGATTTCAAACAAGTATTTTTTTAATTCTCAAATTTTAAATCATTGTTCTTAATTTTTATTAATCTTTATTTGAAAGGTTTTTGCATTACTGTTTTACTTAAATCATTAGAGAATTTTAGATGTTCGATCGGTGTGACAAACCAAATCTCGTCTTAATGCATAGACCCGGTTTGGGGTGTTACATTTAATGGTATCAGAGCCAGTTTCAAAACTCGGCTCTGGTTTGGGTTCAACCATGATAATTGTTTGAGAAACAATTCAAATTTCTAGACTTTTTGATTTAAAGGTAGTATGGCACCATGAGCATCCCGCGCCAAGTCAAGTAAGTATCTGTATATTGATTGTTTATTATTATTGTGATATGATTATAGAGACACTCTAGAACTTCTAGTTTTAGGTGTTGAAAAACCGTAGAGATTGAAACAATAAGGATACGATTGCGAAAACAACTCTATCTCTTTTATATCATAAAATATCGTTAATAAACACTGAAATAGTATTCTGATTCATAAAACTCTTAATCAGATTAAATCGAATTAGTCATTATGAGCACAAGAGGACGTGGTCGTGGACGCGGTAGACGTGGCCGTGGTAGAGGACGAGGTGTTAGGGGCGCAACTGAAGCGCCGGATCATATGCCGGAAATGGATGCACCTGCGTCACTCGAGAGTGAGACGGGATCACATGATCATATGGAAGAAGATAATGCTTTGACACGAGCAATGTTGTGAGTCCTTGAAAGGGTCGCTGGAACCAGAACTGGACCAACAGCTCGTGGGTCAATATCAAAACGATTGAAATCAAGTGGTGCTGAGGTTTTCAGAGGTGTCTCAGGTGTAGCTCCAAATGTTGTTGAATATTGGCTTGAGGCAATGGAGCGAATTATGGACGATCTTGAGTGCACGGTGGAACAAAAACTTAGAGGAGCGGTGTCCTTGTTAAGGGACGAAGCATACCAATGGTGGCTTACTGTCCGAGATGGTACTGAAGCTACATTAGTTAATTGGGAATTCTTTAAAGTTTCTTTCCAAGGGAAATATGTAGGAACGAGTTATGTTGATGCCCGAAGGAAGGAATTCTTGAATCTGGTCCTAGGGAATAAGACGGTGGCAGCGTATGAGGCTGAGTTTTTACGTTTGAGTCGCTATGCTCGAACAATAATGGCAACGGATCATGAGCGTTGTGTACGCTTTGAGGATAGCTTGAACGATGAGTTGCGGGTTCTGATAGCCCCACAACAAGTTAGAACTTTTGCCACGCTCGTGGAGAAGGCCAAGATAGCCGAAGAGGCTAAGAACTCAGAACGTCAGAATCGGGAATGAGTTAGAGGCAAGAGAGATATGAAGTATTCGGGTTCTTCAAAAAGGTTTCTGAAGAGGCCTCGGAATGATGAGCCAGCTCAAGGTAGAACACCAGTAGTCATTAATCGTAGTCGAGATCGTGGCTGAATGTGGGAAACAAACGATTCGGAGAGTCTTTGGAAGAAAACGGGTGCTTGCTATAAATGTGGTTCAATGGATCATCAATATAGGAATTGTCCTCGACGAATGGATACAACTCAAGAAGCTCGTAATACTGATGCACAACCGGCAAGAGGAGCTCAGCAACCACCGAGAGGTCGTGGACCAGGTCGTGGTGGTAATAGGGCTGGACGTGGTCAAGGTGCAGCGGGTCGAGGCAATGGTCCTGGAGGTAACACGGATGCAAGACAGCCTAGGTTGGTTTATGCAGTTAGACGCCGTGAGGATGGCAATGCACCTGATGTGATAACTGGTACGTTCTTCATCTTTGATGTACCTGTTATTGCTTTGATAGATATTGGTTCTACCCACTCGTATGTTGCTAGCACCATATCCGGAAACTTGAATTTAGAATCAAATTTCGATAGTGAGATGAAGGTAATTAGTCCTTTAGATACACTCGGTGTTGGTAAATAAACTATTTAGAGACGTGCCCTTAGAAATTCAAGGAGAAATATTTTTGGCAAATTTGATGGAGTTGCCTTTCGGTGAGTTCGATATCATATTGGGCATGGATTGGTTGGTTAAGCACCGGGCGAAATTGAATTGTGCTGAAAAGCGAATGTCAATAAAAACTGTGGAGGATAAGGAGATAGTGATGATAGGCGAGCGAAGGAATTACTTGGCAAATGTGGTATCTGCGTTAAAGGCGAAAAAGTTGGTGCGGAAAGGGTATGGAGCATTTCTAGCTTTTATTAGTGCTTTAGATGCCAAAGAGTTATTGGTGGGAGATGTGAGAACAGTGAAGGAATTTCCAGATGTATTTCCTGAAGAACTTCCTGGTATACCTCCAGATCGGGATGTGGAATTTGGTATTGAGCTCTTGCCCGGAACAGCTCTAGTGTCCATTGCTCCTTATAGAATGGCACCGAAGGAGTTGTCGGAGCTTAAAGCTCAAATTCAAGAATTGCTAGATCGAGGTTTTATTCGACCGAGTGTGTCTCTGTGGGGAGCACCGATTTTGTTTGTTAAGAAGAAGGATGTGTCGATACATATGTGCATTGATTACATGCAATTGAATAAACTGACGATCAAGAATAGGTATCCTCTGCCGAGAATTGATGACCTGTTTGATCAGTTGAAGGGAGCTGCAGTTTTCTCCAAAATTGATTTGAGATCGGGTTATCACCAGCTTAAGGTGAAAGAAGCGGATATTCACAAGACGGCTTTCCAAACTCGTTATGGACATTATGAGTTTTTGGTGATACCGTTTGGGTTGACCAATGCACCAGCTGCATTTATGGATATGATGAACTGGGTCTTTCAACCATATTTAGACCGGTTTGTGGTAGTATTCATAGATGACATTTTAGTATAATCAAGGAATGAAGAGGAGCATGACTCACATTTGCGAATTGTATTACAGTTACTTCGAGATAATCAACTGTATGCCAAATTCAGTAAATGTGAATTTTGGTTAAGGGAAGTGACTTTCTTGGGTCATGTAGTATCACCAAGGAATAAGGGTGGATCCTCGGAAGATTGAGGTCAGTATTGGATTGGAAACCACCAAAGTCGATGAGTGAGATTCGGAGTTTCTTGGGTTTGACTGGTTACTATAGACGCTTTGTTGAGGGGTTTTCGTTGATTGCTGCACCCCTAACTAAGCTATTGCGGAAGGGAGTACCGTATATATGGACCGATAAACAACAAGAAAGTTTCGAGAAATTGAAAAAGATTTTGAGGGAAGCGCCAGTACTGATTCAACCTGAGGCTGGAAAGGAGTTTGTAGTTTATTGTGATGCATCGCATACGGGCTTAGGTTGTGTATTGATGCAAAGTGGGAAAGTGGTGGCTTATGCTTCTCGTCAGCTGAGACCGCACGAAGTAAACTACCCTACTCATGACTTAGAGTTAGTTGCGGTAGTGTTTGCTTTAAAGATTTGGAGGCATTACCTCTACGGTGAAAAGTCTATTATCTATACGGATCACAAGAGTCTTAAGTATCTTCTTACTCAGAAAGAATTAAGCTTGAGACAACGAAGATGGGTGGAGCTGTTAAAGGACTATGATTTCTCAATCAAGTATCATCCTGGAAAAGCTAATGTGGTAGTAGACGCGTTAAGTCGTAAGGTGGTATCTGATTTGAGAGCAATGTTTGCCCATTTGAGTTTGTACGAGGCTGGTAGTCTGATAGCGGAACTTCAGGTGAAGCCTCTGTGGTTAGAACAAATCAAGGAAAAACAGATATCAGATAAGAAGTTGGAACTTTTATTGCAACAAGTGGAAAATGGTGGAATAGAGGATTTTGGACTAAACACGGAAGGTGTGTTGTGTTTTCGTGGAAGAGTTTGTATGCCTAAGGACTCAGATTTGAGGCAAATGATTCTACGGGAGGCGCATAGTAGCCCTTATGCTATACACCCCGGAGGAAATAAGATGTATCGGGATCTTCGTGAACAGTATTGGTGGCCAGGGTTGAAGCGTGAGATTTCTGAATTTGTGGGAAGATGTTTAACTTGTCAGCAAGTGAAGGCGGAGCATCAATTGCCGTCAGGTTTATTACAACCCCAGTAAGATTCCTCTTTGGAAATGGGAGCGGATAACAATAGATTTTGTTAGTGGGTTACCTTTAACACCTACTAAGAAAAATTCTGTTTGGGTAATTGTTGATCATTTGACGAAGACTGCTCATTTTCTACCAGTTCGTACGGATTACTCGTTACAGAAGTTGGCTAAGCTATATGTATCTGAAATCGTGAGGTTGCATGGGGTACCCGTGTCTATTATATTAGATAGGGATCCTAGGTTTACATCACGGTTTTGGAAAGCTTTGCATGAAGCTTTGGGAACAAAGCTTAACTTCAGTACGGCTTTTCATCCTCAGTCAGATGGTCAATCGGAAAGAGTAATTCAGATTCTGGAAGATATGTTAAGGGGATGTGTAATCGACTTCAAAGGTAGTTGGGAGGATTTTCTACCGCTGGCAGAATTTGCTTATAACAATAGCTATCAGTCTAGCATTCAGATGGCAACCTACAAGGCATTATATGGTCATAGGTGTCGTTTTCCTATTTGTTGGACTGAATTGGGCAAACAACAGATGTTAGGTCCTGAGTTGATCTCTGAAATGGAAGAAAAAGTAAAAGCTATTCGAGCACGGTTAAAGAAAGCTTCGGATAGACAGAAGTCGTGTGCTGATCTGAAGCGTAAGGATATCGAGTATGATGTGGGGGATCAAGTTTTCTTGAAGGTCTCACCTTGGAAGAATATTTTCAGATTTGGGAAGAAGGGCAAATTGAGTCCTAGATACATTGGACCATATCGTGTGGTGAAGCGTGTTGGTCCAAAGTGGCCTCATCGATCGAATTACCTCCGGAGTTGAGTCGATTCATAATGTTTTTCATGTTTCCATGCCGAGACGCTTATAGATCGGATCCGACGCATTATAATACCGTAGAAGAAGTGGAGTTGAATTCGCACTTCTCTTTTGAGGAGGAACCAAAGGAAATCTTAGACCGAGATGTCAAAGTGCTAAGAAAGAAAACCGTGCCGTTAGTCAAAGTTTTATGGCGTAATCACGGAGTGAAGGAAGATACGTGAGAGCCTGAGGATGCAATTCGGCAACAATACCCTCACCTCTTTCAATCAGGTAAATTTCGAGGACGAAATTTTCTTTAAGGAGGGTAGAGTTGTAACACCCTAAAATTCGAGTATCGATTTATTGCATGTCTTGGTGTTTAGATTATGAAGGAAAATTTTTCTTATTTCTTTTCGTGCCTATTATAGTCCTGAGGAAGAGAATAGAAATATTCAGGTATGGAATAATTTTTAGTTTGAGAATTTTTGAAGTGGAGCAAATAGCATTGACACTTAAGTTAGTTAAAGTGTCAAAGTGTAGCATAAGATGAGTAATGGCAAGGTGGTGTTGGCGCATGAGTTAGTGCATGAGGGGAGTGGTTCGAATCCCTTAGTTAGCATTTAGATAACTTTTATTTTTGCTCTAGTATGGTAAGTGTCGGCCAAGCTTAATTATGGTAAGTGTTGACCTTGTTATTTTTGGTTAGTAGATTAAAGGAATAAGGTAAGTGTTAACTTATGGTATGGAATCAAGAACTTTTGGAAAGATATGGGGACATAGGGCAAGTATCAAGGAAAATGTTTTGAAACAAATTCATGGCCATTTGACCATGAATTTGGACTGCAAATGTGGCTAGGGGAGGTTGGCCGAATATGCTAGTAGTTTGGCAAGGTTTAGGAGTTTGTTTTGGTCATTCCTAGCATTTTGTGCAAAGTTTTGCAACTCTCCTCTCAACCTCTTTTCCTTTGGCCGAATTTGATCTTTTGGCAAGCCAAATTCTTTTGACCATTTGGTCATTTTTGCTCATCACTTTAGTATTATTTTTGTGCCTCTTCATAGTGCCGAAATTGCTAGTACCAAAAAGGCCATCCCTTTCGTTTTGTTTTCTTTCTCCATTACCGAATGTACTTTGCTCCTAAGCACATCTTTTTCTTTCTCTTTTCTCCTTTTTGAAAACCGAAACAACATCATCATCATCTCTTCTCTGATATTTTATTTCTTTTCACTCATTTTCTCCATTTTTCTCCAATGGCCGAATGTTAGTGTGCCCATAGCCGAACATTTTCTTTTCTTTGGTATACAAAACTGAATCCTCCATCATTCACAAACATCATTCTCAATCTTCTCTTTTCAACCGTGGACAATAGGTAAGAATACTTTTTAGTTCATGTTAGTTAATAGTTGTCATGGCCGAATCTTGATACTGGTATGAAGGCTTTCTTAGATCGAAATAAACGTTCATTCTATTAACGTTTTTATTTGTTATACTTCAGTGCGATAGTGGAAGATCGGAACTCAAGTGTTCGTGAGTATAATAGAACGTTGGAATTGATTTAAGGTGTTAAGGGAACGTTTTGGTCGACTCTCTTTTTGTGGAACAAGGATATTGTGGTAAGGAAATCTCACTCCTAGAAACCTTTGGTCATATTGTTTTCGATATTATGTTAGATTGGACTTATGATCTTTTGTCATTGAAGACAATTAAGATAGGGAAGAAAAGGCGATGTGAATAGTGTTCTAAGAAGGGTGGTTCCGTTAATCCCCCTAAGTATAAGCAAAGGGCTATTTTGGGAATCCGAGATTTTCCACCGGGTTGTGGACGCTCATCCGAGGAGAATCAATTGTTTGAAGTTGTTCGTACTCCTGAACCTTTGTTTGTTCGTGGATTTGCATCAATTAACGAACCATCAATCAGGGAGAAACCGCAAGTAGAAGTAGTTCGAAAATCTGAGGGTAAAAGTTTAGATCGTTATTTTTAAGATTGGTTTCGTTAATAAATTATAGCGTTTTAATTTATCGTGATGCGTATAGGTATCGACGAGCGGGAAAGTCTAGTTCTCACTATAACTAGGTGTGTAACTTCACACTTATCTCTCGGGTTAAATACCAAACCGTAAGTATTTTAATAAATCGTAAAGATGGCCAAATCGAAAATTTTGTAGTAATCAGTACTTTTGTGTAAATGCATGAAAACGGTTAAAACCCAGAAATTTACGAAAAAAAACTGCTAGATTGCTAAGTTGTTACGAAAAGATTGCTAGATCGATAAATTGGGCCGTAAAATTGCTAGATCGATACGTTGGGCCATAAAACTGCTAGATCGATAAATTGGGCCGTAAAACTACTAGATTGATAAATTGGGCCGTAAAACTGTTAGATCGCTAAATGGGCCAAAAATCTTCTAGTTCGACATATGGGCCAAAGTTCGCTAGATCGCTATATGGGCTAAATACTATTTTGTTTAATAGGCTCAAATGAAAAGTTTAATTATAGACTCATTTGTAATATGGGTTACTTGATAAATTATTATATGACTAAAGTTTGTTATGCATACATAATTGCATAGGATGGGATATATGATGAATAGAAGAAAGGCCTGTGGCCACGAATCTAGTTCGGTGGCTCTCCCACAAATTTTTATTGCTTAATGCCTCTAGTTCGGTGACTATGTCACAATCTAGTTCGGTAATGCACTACAATATTATTTAAAAGGCTTAATGCCTACGATTGGTGTGATTGGCGGGGTGGGTTGACTTGATCCCCGCAGTTGTGTTGGTTGGTACGGGGGTGTGTAGCGGATGGAAATTAGGATTGGCTGGGAAATTCATCTTACATGCATTTTATTTATTCTATTTTATTCTATATTGTTAAATCTGCAATTGGGCTCAAGCCCAACTTGATGTCTTGATGATCTGGCCCAATAATGGTGGTAAGTGAGTTACACACTGAGTTCTAAGTAACTCACCCCGTTTTATTATCCATCTCAGGTGATGGCAATTGATGTGGACTTGGGCCGGGGATGACTTGGTGGAGGCCATACTACAAGCTTGGGTTTTATAAACTATGAACTTTATTTAAGTTACTTATTTTAAGTACTATTTTGGGTATGATGTTATAAGGCCTCTAATTATATTTTTATGGATTTTATGTGTGGATGGATTTAAATTTTAATATGGGCTTATGTTAAATCTATAGGATTATCTTAAAAATATTGGGTTTTATTACAATTTGGACACCTTAATTACTTTTCAATCTCTTTTAAATTCTTTTAAAACTACGTTAAGGTTTTGACAAATATATATAAGATTTCAAACAAGTATTTTCTTAATTCTCCAATTTTAAATCATTGTTCTTAATTTTTATTAATCTTTATTTTTGAAAGGTTTTTGCATTACTGTTTTACTTAAATCATTAGAGAATTTTGGATGTTCGATCGGTTTGACAAACCAAATCTCGTCTTAACGCATAGACCCGGTTTGGGGTGTTACATCAGCATTTGCTCAAGTGCTTCAACCAATGGGATATTGATATAAAGTTGCTTGAGCACGTCAAGGAACTTCTTGAATTGAATCTCCTGTTTTTTCTTCTGAAGTCTTTGAGGGTAGGGTGGTGGTGGTTTCATTACTGGAACTAATTCTAGTTGATTCACCTTTGGCGGTAATCCTACATCTGACGAAATTGTTAGCTGATCAAAATTAGCTGGTCCTGAGGTTACTTTGTCAGGTTTTGCAGATTCTGGTGAAACTGGGATTTCAACAATTGGTTGAACTTCTTCTAAGTCTTGATCCTCAGTTTGCTCCTTTCCAGCTTCAATGGTATTGGGCTCTATCGTCATTCAACTCCTCAATGTTAGCGCTTTGTAGTGCTCCTTTCTAACATTTTTCCCAATATTTATTTATAAGCCTACTGGCTAAAGATAGGGGTTTACTCAATTAAAAACAAAAATTTGCCCAAGCTAAGGCTTGGACCCAAGACTTCTTAGACACTCTCAGAACACTTAATCACTAAAGCAGATAGATATTTGTGTCACAAACATACGAGAATAATTATAAAGGATTTTTATGCCTTTACAACTTTACCCCTCTTAAAGAAAATTTTAGCCTCAAAATTTTACCTGATCAGAACAGATGAGGATACTGCTGTCGCATCACATCCTCAAGCTCCCACGTGCCTCCTCAGAACTATAATTACGCCAAAGAACCTTAACCAGTGAAATGGACTTTCTTCTTAGAAGCTTTACATCGCGATCCAATATCTAGACTGGATCCTCTTTAAAGGTCAGATCTGGCCTAACCTTGATCTCCTCAAGAGGAACAATATACGTGGGATAGGAGCGGTACCACCTCAATATAGAGACGTTGAACACGTCGTGAATCTGGTCTAACTCTAGAGGTAACTCCAACTGGTAGGCAACCGGTCCCACACGTTTCAGTATACGGTAAGGCCCAATAAACGTAGGGCTCAACTTGCCCTTATGTCCAAACCTCAATACCTTCTTCCATGGTGAGACCTTAAGGAAAACGAAGTCTCCCACAAAATACTCAATTTCACGTCGCTTCAGGTCTGCGTAGGACTTCTGCCTATCAGCTACCACTTTCAGTTGGTCTCAAATCAGTCTAACTTTATCCTCGGTATCAGAAACCAGTTCAGGGCCCAGAACACACCGCTCGCCCAACTCAGTCCAACGTTAAGGTGTGCGACACTACGACCATATAATGCCTCGTACGGTGCCATCTGAATGCTAGACTGATATCTGTTGTTATAATCAAACTCTACTAGTGGCAGGTAATCCTCCCAACTGCCTCAAAAGTCAATCACACAACTTCTCAACATATCCTCTAGTATCTGAATTACCCTCTTTGACTGACCGTCAGTCTGATGATGGAACGCAATACAGAAATCCAATCTTGTACCCAGAGCTTCATGTAGCTTTTTCCAGAACTAAGACGTGGAATAAGGATCCCTATCAGATATTATCAAAACCGGTACCCCATGCAATCTCACTATCTTAGACACATACAGCTTAGCCAATTTCTGCAGGGAGTAGTCAGTACAAACCGGTATGAAATGGGCAAACTTGGTCAATCGATCCATGATGACCCATACTGAATCCTTTTTAGTGGGTGTGAGGAGTAACCCACTAACGAAGTCCATAGTCACTCACTCCCACTTCCAAAGTGGAATCTAGACTGGCTGAAGCAACCCCAAAGGTAACTGATGCTCAGCCTTAACCTGCTGACATGTCAGACATTTACCCACAAAGTCTGTAACCTCCCGCTTAAGACATGGCCACCAATATAACTCGTGAAGGTCTCGGTAATCTTATTCCTGCCAGGATGCATAGCATAAGGGCTACTATGCGCCTCTCATAGTATAGATTGCCTCAACTCGGTATCATTCGGTACACAGATACTCCCACGGAAACAAAGTACCCCTTCGCTATTCAGTCCAAAATCCACAGTATTCCCACTCTCAATCTATCAAAAAGTGAAGACCCAAAGACTTATCCTCAAACTGTTTACCCTTAATCTTCTCTATCCACATCAGTTTAACTTGAAGTTCGGCCAACAGACTACCATCATCAAATAAACTGAGATGAGCCAACATCACCCTCAAATCAGTCAGAGCCATACGGCTCAATGAATCGGCCACCACATTAGCCTTACCAGGGTGGTACTCGATCGTATAGTTGTAGTCTTTAAGCAGTTCAATCCATCTACACTGCCTAAGATTCAACTCCTTCTGAGTGAGGAGATTCTTGAGGCTCTTGTGATCAGTGTAGATGATACACTTCTCACCGTACAGGTAATGCCTCAAGATTTTTAGTGCGAATACCACCGCGTCCTACTCCAAGTCATGCATCGGATAATTCGCCTCATGAGTAGCAGCTTAGTGAAGGGTGTAGCGATCAGTGAAAACCCCTCTACAAAACATTGATAATATCTTACCAGTCCCAAAAAACTGCGGATCTTAGATACAGTCTTAGGCTGCTTGCAATCTAAGACAGCCTCAATCTTCTGAGGATCGACTCTAATCCCCTCAGCAGAAACCACATGTCCCAGAAACGTTACTTCACATAACCAGAACTCACACTTACTATACTTGGCGTACAGTTGCTTCTCTTGCATAATCTATAGAACCACTCTGAGATGTTCATCGTGCTGATCCTCAGTCTTCGAATAAATTAGTATGTCATAAATAAATACCACTACAAACCAATCCAAATAAGGTTGGAACACTCAGTTTATCAGATCCATAAAAGCTGCTGGTGCATTCGTAAGTCCAAATGGCATCACTAGGAACTCGTAATGACCGTATCGAGTCCTAAATGTTGTATTGTACACATCAGTCTTCTTAACCCTCAACTGATGATATCCTGATCATAGATCAATCTTGGAGAAAATTGAAGCCCCTTGGAACTGGTCGAACAGATCATCTATCCTCGGTAGAGGGTACTTATTCTTGATGGTCAGCCTGTTCAGTTGACTATAGTCAATACACATACGCATAGATCTATCCTTCTTTTTTACAAACAGTATCGATGCTCCCCACAGAGACACACTAGGTGGATGAACCCACAATTTAGTAACTCTTGAATCTAGGCCTTAAGCTCCACAAGCTCTTTCGATGCCATTCTATTAGGGGTGATGGACACTGGAGCTGTACCTAGAAGGAGCTCAATCCCAAACTCTACTTCACGATTCAGAGGTAACCTCAGTAGCTATTTAGAAAAAAATCCAAAAAGTCCTTAACCATCCTTATATCCTTAACCGAAGAATCCCCAGAATCTAAAACATTGATGTAGGCCAGATATGCCTTACATCCCTTACGAACCAACTTTTCGGCCTTCAATGCAGAAATCACATTCGATAAGTAGTTTCGATGTTCCCCAATTATGACTACCTCGATGTCCCCCTCAGTTCTCAGTATAACCCTTTTTGTGGCACAATCTAAGCTCACTCGGTGTTTGACTAACCAATCTATTCCCAGAATTAGATCAAATTCTCCAAAAGGCAGTTCCATTAGATCAGCTAAAAAGATAGCTCCTTGAACCTCTAGAGGAACATCTCTTAACAGTTTGTTAACCCTCACTGATTGTCCTAGCGGACTAAGTACAGTGACCTCACTCGTAGTGCTCTCGACCAGTAAACCCAAGTTTTCAAATACGGTACAAGCTATATAGGAGTGAGTGGATCCTATAACTCTTAGTACAGTATAAGGTGCATTATAAATAAAGAACGTACCCATAATAACGTCCAGAGCATCACCTTCTTCTCGATGATGTATAGCATAAACTAAAGCCGGTTGCCTCGCCTCAATATAACCAACACCTCTGCCCGGTGCTCTCTGACCACGGCCCATACCATTCTCACCTCTAGCCTGACCACATCCTCTCGGTGGCTGCTGAACTACCCTCGGTGGTGGTGCAGTACCCATGCCAGAAGATTGCATCTGATTGGACCTCTGCGGACACTCTCTAATACGGTGCTCTAATGAATTCCAGCACTCATCTTGATAGCGTCTACCACAATTAGTACACAGTCACTGTCCAGTAGTAGCAATAGGAGCCCAACTCTGATCGGCCCATCAACTTTGGCCTTTTTTTAGGCCTCAGAACGAAAGTCGAGGGCTTCGAATCCCTCTTATTCCTACCCCTCTCTCTGTTCTGGCGCTCAGCGTGCTTCACTTCCTCGACGATCTTTGCTTTATCGACTAATGCAGCAAAGCCTTGCTCCCTCTGTGGAGCTATCAGAACCTTCAGATTATCCTTGAGGCTATCCTCGAAGAGAACATATCGCTCGTACTCAGTCGTAAGCATACCTCGCACATAGCGGCTCAGCCGCAGAAATTCGACCTCGTACTTGACCACTGATCTATCGCCCTGAGTTAGATTAAGGAACTTTCTCCTAGGGGCATCCACATAACTGGCACCCACATACTTCCCCTGGAAAGTGGCCTTAAAGAACTCCCAGGTCAGTCGATCAGGTTGAGTGCCTTCCTTAACCGTAAGCCACCATTGGTAAGCCTCATCTCTCAGCAATGACGCTGCACCCTTTAGTTTCTGCTCGGGGGTGCAGTCTAAATCATCCATAATCCTTTCTGTGGCCTCGATCTAATACTTAGCCACGTTAGGGTCAACTTCAGCAATAACCCTAAAAATCTTAGCTCTATTAGACCGGAGTCATTCCGTAACCAACCCTCGGCCTCCAGCTCCAATATTGGGTCCAGTGACCCTTTTCTGAATCCTCAACATGGCTTGGGATAGTGCGTCATCCCCAACCGCTTGATCATGAGACCCAGTCTCAGTCACAGGTGAAGCTGGCGTCTCACTAGTTTCTAAATTAGGTATGTGGCCAGATGACGAGGACCCAGCGTGACCACTTCTACGGCCCTTACCAAGGCCTCTTGTACCATCCACGAGTACCTCTTGCGCTTATTGTCTAATTACGATTTATCTTTATTAATAGTTTTATGCATCAGTTTTTAGTTCCAGTTGTCTATTAACAGATATTTTATGAAATCAGTATAAAAAAGTGTAACGTTTGTTTTAAATGCACGTGCCAGTGATGTCTATCGTCGTGTCTATCGATTTTACTACGATGACGTGATACACTATCTGAGTGTTTTCAGTACAGTCTATCTATAGTAGTCGTAGTATATACTATCTATAGCAGTTTCAGTTTAAAACTTATAATAGGTTCAGTGAACTTATGAAATCAGCGCTGGAGACTCGGTGTACCACACATACTGTAAAAGATATTTCAATCTTCTGAAATCAGTGCTTTAAAAGAAAACCCAATTTTAAAACCCAAATCCACAGTCGAGTTTGCCACCTGACTCTGATACCACTAAATGTAATACCCCAAACCCGGCCTAGACATTACGGCCGAATCTAGCGATGTTACATGGTAATGTTTTTTGAAATAAATGAGTTGTCGTAAAAACCTCTTTTCTATTTAACCTATTTACAAAATCTTGTGTTAATTCTAGGATGCATCGTTCAGTTAAAAAAGCGTAGTTCATTATCACAAAATTATTCTTTTTCAAAATGTTACTTATTGCGGAAGCTTTTAAAATTAGTTTGCGTATTTGGGTGTATTTTGTTAAAACATTTGATTAGTTATGAAAACTCGAATAACCCTATGCTAGCAATTGTAAATCAAAATAATAGAAGTCCCAATTTAACCATGAAAATCTAAAAAGGCCATTATTACAATGAAATACCCCAAAATAAAATTAAAAATCAGTATTAGGTACTAAATCAAACAATTTATGTCGTGTGGCCACCTTTGAGTCCTTCACCACACCGATCACCTATGTTTGGGGATTACCTGTACAATCAAATCAGAAGGGTGAGTTTACGAAAACTCAGTGTGTAATCCCAAATATATAACAAATAGAAAAAAAGCAATCATAGTCTGAGTCTAAACCCTTTTAAGTATCGGTGATAATATCAGTTTGGGCTTTAGCCCATCTCCGAACAGAAGCAGTCATGTGTTTAGGCCTCGGCCCAATATAGTAACAATAATCAATATAGTAATAGATTACACAGTATACAAGTCCTACCCAGCTAGCCTCTATACTCCATCTCCGTCCAACCCAACACTCCATGTGGGGATATAATCAACCCACCCATCCTTACACTCCAAATAGTACCGTATGCAGCACTAGACAGCAGTTTACAGCTGAGCTGCTAGTAAGTTAGGCTCGATGCCTTTCAGTACACTTCCTTCGATCATAATAAGCCCCCAACCCAATGCAATGCAATATACAAATATGACATGCTATAACATAATATAATGCATGTAATCAAGGCATACATTATCAAATCGGTGGAACATCATCATGCTTATTCATATAATTCATAAAGTCATTTTAGTCAATTAGGGGTCTAGGTAAGCTTATCGACCCTACAATAAGTTCACAGTCGACTCAGGGGACCCATGCAATCTTAGCAGTCAAACAGTGAAAATGGGCCCACAGGCCCATGTTGCATGCCCATGTGGGGCCACACGCCCCAAAACGGCCCAGCCCATGAATCGCACATGGGCAGCCTCGATGATCACACGCCAATGTGCGGTCACACGGCCAGGCCCAATATTCCCACATACTCGTGTGAGGCCCACACGGCCCAATTCGGCCCGATGCATGAATCATACATGGCCAGTCTGGACGATGACACACCCATGTTTAGTCACACGAGCGACCGTACGCCCGTGTGGCATTGACTTTTCACTTTTTTGACTTTTTGATGATTTCCATTTTCCAGAGTGGTGTTTACACACCTATTATGAATTCGTAGCAAAACACTTCCGAGCTCGGTAATACCTAGAAACAATTGATCAACACACTCTCCATTTATCACCTTAATAGCCGAATTAAACCAACCAAACCACTTACTCAATTTAAGAGCGATCGAAACTTACCCCTAACGCCCCAACTTAGTTTGCTTATGAAGAAGTATGGGAAGGGTGTCGATCCATACGATTTGCTGCTGAAAACAAAGCGTAATCACTAACGAAAACATAAGAAATAAAAAGAAACAATTTTTTCCAAGCAACGACTACCCCAAATCATCATAACCTACCCCTTAATTACCGATGTATAACCAGCGAAGGAGGAATGCACTCATTATCTTGAACGATCGAAAAGGATGTACAAAGATGAGAAAGATCCAAGGCCAATTTGGCAGCACCAGGAAAATGGGAGAAAAGAATAGTAGGGATAAAGAAAAGCGTCAGAAAGGGAGAGCATAAAGTCGAAATTTGGCTAAGAGAGCAAAGAAGGTGCGTGCGGCAGCAAAATTGGAAAAGAAAGACAGAAACTATGCCAAAGCACCAAATTTAGGAGAGTGAGAGAAGAGAAACAGTAGCACGTGGGGGAAAATGCAGAAATTGATAGAGAAAGACCAAAAGTAGAAAAAAAAAAAAGAAAAATCGAGAGAATGAGTTGAGTAGTCGAATTTGCCACCACCTATTTTGGTTACCTTCAAACTCTTCTATCTGTATATTTCTCCCCAAATCCCTCAATTCACTCCCCAAAAACCATCCACCCCTCTCTCAACCACCTAATTCAAATTCCACTACAATTCTTCAGTAGTTCGATTAGACTAAAACACCCACATGGCACTAACAGCAAAGTAAAACACTCCCTTGTGCATACCAAGACTCGAACTCAATACCACCAGCATTTTGCCACTCTACTTAACCACCAGACCAGCAGGCCTATTCTAACATGTTTTTCCAATATTTATTTATAAGCCTACTGGCTAAAGATAGGGGTTTACTCAATTAAAAGCAAAATTTTGCCCAAGCTAAGGCTTGAATCCAAGACTTCTCAAACACTCCCAGAACACTTAACCACTGAAGCAGACAGATATTTGTGTCACAAACATATGAGAATGATTATAAAGGATTTTTGGGGCGTTACAAGCTATACATGATGCATTATCTTTATATAAGATAGTTAACAACTTTTCCCTTAAAGGCAAATTACATATCTTCTAGATATGTTCGGTCAATAACCTTAGCTAAACACACTCTTGACTTGCTTCATGCATTGTAATTATTTTTGCATGATTTGAAGAAGCGGTAACTACTATTTGCTTTGTTGAACGCCATGATATGACAGTAATCCCACATGTAAATAAATATCCTGTTTGAGATAGAACTTTATGGATCTGATAAGTATCCAGCATCAGTAGAGCCAACTAATAGGGATTTTGAATAATTTGAATAAAATAACCTCATATCAATGGTCCCTTTGAAATATCGAAATACATGTTTAATTCTATTCCAATGTCTACGTGTTGGGGAAGAACTAAATCTTGTTAACAAGTTTACAGTGAAAGCTATATCAGGTCTTGTGTTATTTGTAAGATACATCAATGCCCCTATGGTACTTAGATATCGTACTTCAGGACCAAGAAACTCTTCATTATTATCGCAAGGATGAAATTTATCTTTATTCACATCTAACAATCGTACAACCATCAGAGTACTCAATGGGTGTGCTTTATCCATGTAAAATTTCTTTAATATCTTTTCCGTATAGAGTGATTGATGAATATGAATTCTATCTTTAAATGCTTGATTTGTAAGCCAAGACAAAATTTTGTTTTTCCAAGATCTTTCATCTCAAATTCTTTCATTAAACAATTTATTGTATTTTGAAATTCTTCAGGAGTTCTAATAATATTTAGATCATCAACATAAATAGCAATTACCACAAAATTTGATCCAAACCTTTATATAAAGACACATGGACGAATTGGATCATATTTGTAACCTTCTTTTAACAAGTATTCACTAAGATGATTGTACCACATACGTCTAAATTGTTTTAATCCATATAAACTTTTCTTTAATCTGCTCGAGCAATTTTCTCAAAAAACTCTATATCTTTTTGGGATTTTAAATCCTTTAGGGATTTTCATATAAATTTTACTATTAAGTGTACCATATAAATAGGATGTAACAACATCCATTATATGCATGTCAAGGTTTTCACGTACTACCAGACTAATAAGATATCACAGGAGAATATGTGTCTTCATAATCAATGTCAGGTCTTTGCGAAAATCCTTATGCTACAAGGCGAGCTTTATATCTTACGACTTCATCCATTTCATTTTGTTTTCACAAAAATACCCATTTATATCATACCGACTTTACACCTTTAGGTGTTTGGACTATAAGTCCAAAAACTTCATGTTTAGAAAGTGTGTAACACCCCATACCCGACCTAGATGTTATGGTCGAATCTGGCATGTCACATTGAAGTGTTTTTCGAAAACCATGTTTTCATTGAAAACCCTTCTTGCCATTTAAAACTTGTAAAAAACCTCAGTTTGCGTTTGTTTATTTTCAATCGTGGTTTATTAAAAAGTTATTCCCTTTTAAAACGTTATTACCTTTAAAACCTTATTTGTTGCGAAGCTTAATTTAAAATAAATGATTTACGAAAACGTGATATTTAAAAAATTAAGTTGCGGAAACGTAGTGTTTGAAAATGTTATTGTTTTGGAAAACCTTGTTCTACTTCTAGTAGATATAATCACAATCAATAAAATCCCAAATTTAAAATCCAAAAATTATAGAGGCCTTATTACTTGGAAGGTTAAAAATGGGGTGAGTTTACGAAAAACTCAGTGTGTAATCCCCTTATTAAAGAAACAATCAAGATACGTAAATAGAATCGATGCAGGCCTAAGCCCTTTAATAGTAATAAGATGCAGTTTTTAGTTTCAAAGTATATGTGGGCCAAAGCCCAAAACAATATCATTTGAGTTATAGCCCATAACAGAATCAATTCGGCCTGGCCCATCACAGTATTAGTCTCAGTATGAATGTTGAATGATGCATACAAACCCATCCAGCCCTGCACTTGCCTCCGTCCAAACCTACACTACCTGTGGGGAATAAATCACCCACACCATCCCTACACTTACAATGTTAGCACCGGTTGTAGCACTAACCAAAATCGCAGCAAAGCTGCTAGTATATATGCAGCTTTAAGCCTTCAGTAACGGTCTCATAATTGGCACATAGCCATCAGTAACTGTAATAAGATCAGCACCTAGCCATCGGTAACTGTAATAAGATCGGCACATAGCCATCAGCTACGGTAATATAACCGGCACACAGCCATGGGTAAGTATGATCGACATAAAGTCATCAATAATTACGACCGGCACACAGCCATGGATAAGTATGATCGACACAAAGTCATAATCAAGACGGCACAGAGCCATAATTAGGTTGGCATAGAGCCATAATCAGATTAACTGACTTAAAGCCATCGGTAGAGTCTACTGATGCGTCTCGTGCGACCGACGTGACCTTATATCGAACAAATGATTTCCTCCATAACCAATATCCCAACCCCATGCAATATGTCATGTATGCAGAATGTCTGGCCCACAAATCATCATATCATTCACAGTTAAGTCAATCAAATCATAGTCATACAATCACAGTAAAATCAGTCAAATCATAGCATAAGTCAGTCATTTACCCTCAAGGGGAAAAATAGTAATTTTACCTTAACAGGGGCAATACGGTCATTTACCTTAACAGGGGCATTACAATCATTTTACCTTACAGGGGTATTACGGTCATTTTACCCTACAGGGGCATTACGGTCATTTTACCCTACAAGGGTATTACGGTCATTTTACCCTACAGGGGTATTACTGTCATTTTACCCTACAGAGGCATTATGGTCATCTTACCCTACAGGGGCATTACGGTCATCTTACCCTACAGGGGCATTACGGTCATTTTACCCTATAAGGGGTATTACGGTCATAACGGTGTACATGGGCCTAATGCCCAATATTAGGCCCAAGTAGGCCCACATGCTCGTATGGCCCATTTAGCCCAAATTCAATCACGGCTATGCAAACTACATAACCCAGTCCAGTATTTGCCACTTAACGTGGATTTTATCCGTGTGGGGCCCACGAGTCTATTGGGTCCACACGACCCATTTCAGCCAAACGAGGCCCAAGATCACGAGAACGCTCATAGTGGCCTCTACAATCTATCGCTCATGATTTGTGGGCTCAGTTTACCACACGATCGATCGCACGCTCATTAGGCCTCGAGTGCTGAAGTTTCGGCTTTTCAGCTTTTTAGATTTTGCCGATTCACAGCAGAGATAGTATGGTTACACACCTGTTCGTGATAACGAGTAAACTAGCCCACATGCTCTCCAACTATCTCCTTGCTTGAACTAACAGGTATTTGCAACTAACCTTGATCAAAAGTGATTACCTACTCTTTGATTAGTATCTACACACAAAACGGATCACCACTAATATATATAACCATGAAACAATTGATCCTTAATGAACACGCTTACCGATATCGTGTAACGAAGAACTCAGAAGAATCAGAAGAACAAAGAATACAGCAACTTAGGTTTGGCACAGTGGACAAATGATGGTGGTAATTGGCATTAATAATAGATCCCCAATCACTAGGCTATCAACAATCGTTAGAGTAGAACGAGGGAGGAAGATAGACAAGAGGGGAGGTCACCAAAGAAAACCTGAAAAGAAAGGACCACAATCGGCCAAGGGTGAAAGAGGGAGAGAAAAGTAGTGACAAAGCATAATTTACACTTATTTTAACCCCATGCTTGGCTTAATTTTGGATGATTTTCCATTGAATTTGATGAATTCGATGCTCCTAATCTCTTAATTTCATGTTTTATGCTTAGAAGAGCTTAGTTGAGGAATGATATCTCTTCTTTTGTACAGATGGATTTAGAGACACTTTACGATGCATGGGAGAGATACAAGGATTTATTAAGAAGGTGTCCCCACCATGGGTTACCCTTGTGGCTATAGGTTCAAACCTTTTACAACAGTGCAAACCCCTCAACTAGGCAGTTGATTGATTCAGCCGTCGGTAGAACCCTAAATAACAAAACCCTTGAAGCGGCTTATGAGTTTATAGAGGAGATGTCACTGAATAACTATTATTGGCAAGTTACAAGGATAAGGCCAACAAAATCCGTTAGTGTTTTCAACCTCGACGCAGTAACCATGCTATCAAATCAGGTAGAACTTTTAAGTAAGAAAATTGATGGTTTGTGTGGTTCTTCGCAGGTACACCCAGTGATGCAATGCAATACAAATGGAGGAGAGACAAACAATATAGAATACCCACCCTACAACCCTAGCATAGAAAGCGAACAGGTGAACTATATGGGTAATAATTCTAGACCTCAAAATAACCCTTATAATAACACTTACAATCCAGGTTGGAGGAACCACCCAAATTTCTCATGGAGTGGCCAAGGAAATCAGAGACAACAACCCTCTCTAGGCTTTCAACAGTAACCTTACCCACAAAAGAAAAAACAGGACCTTGAAGATATGCTAGTAAAGTTTATTTCGGCGTCAGAAACTCATTTTCAAAATACCGAAACAACGTTTAAAAATCAACAAACATTAATTCAAGGGCTTAAAAATCAAATAAGACAGCTGACCAAGTTAGTTTCTGAAAGGCAACCAGGTAGTTTACCTAATCATACCGAACCTAAACCAAAAGAGCAAGTGAAGGCAGTAACATTAAGGAATGGGAAGGTATTGGTTGAAGTAGAAAAGAAAATGCCACAAGAAACTGATAAGAAAAAAGGTGAGGAAGTAAACGAGAATGTAACACCGATACATGAAGAATATAAACCACTGATTCCATATCCGGCAAAGCTAAAAAAGATCGCTTAGACGCACAATATGGTAAATTTTTTGAACTTTTTAAACAATTACATATTAACTCACTTTTGTTGAAGCTATTTCGCAGATGCCAACATACGCAAAATTCCTAAAAGAGCTTCTAACAAATAAAAGGAAGTTTGAAGAGATATCGACCGTGGAACTCAACGAGGAATGTTCAACTATTCTCCAAAATAAGCTACCAACCAAATTGAAAGATCCAAGAAGTTTCACTATTCCCTGTTTAATTGGTAGTTTGAATATTGAGAAAGCACTAGCTAATTTAGGTGCCAGTATTAATTTAATGCCTTATAAAATGCTCAAGGAGCTTGGTCTTTGGGAACCAAAACCCACTATGATGAGTATTCAATTAGCTGACAGATCTATTAAATATCCTAGGGGAATTACTGAAGATATTCTAGTAAAAGTTGATAAATTTATATTCCCTGTTGATTTTGTTGTGCTTGACATGGATGAGGACGTTGAGGTACCTTTAATTTTAGGACGCCCCTTTTTAGCTACTGCTAGGGCTGTTATTGATGTAGGTAATGGTAAACTTGCACTAAGGGTAGGCGACGAGAAAATTATTTTTAAAATTTACAATGCTATGCGATATTCTAGAGAGAAAGATGATTCATGTTATTTTATTGATGCCATTGATCATTTTATTCAAGATTCTTTTCAGGAAATCATACATAACGACACGTTGGAACTGTGTCTTACCTAAGGTGAAGGGGCAGATGACGATACCAATAAGTTAAATTTTAATACTTCTTTCCCTAGACAAAAGAAAGACGAGGGCATTGAAATAAACGACGAACTAAAACAAAAACCCTCTATTGAAGAACCACCCAAATTGAAATTGAAACAGTTACCAAATCACTTAGAATATGCATTCCTCGGAGATAATTCTACACTACCAGTAATCATCTCTTCAGAACTGGAACCCAAAGAGATGATTCTACAGGTACTAAAGGAGCATAAAAGAGCCATAGCTTGGAAGATTTCTGACATTAAAGGGATAAGTCCATCGTTTTGCACCCACAAAATTTTAATGGAATATGAATATAAACCATATGTGAAACTTCAAAGACGATTAAATCCCAACATGAAGGAAGTTGTTAAAGCTGAGGTAATTAAACTTCTTGATTCTAGAGTTATTTATCCTATTTTTGACAATACTTGGGTAAGTCCTATGCAGGTTGTTCCAAAAAAAAGAGGCATGACTATTGTAGCTAATGAAAAGAATGAATTAATTCCTACAAGAACAGTCATAGGTTGGAAAGTCTGCATTGACTATAGGAAGTTGAACGATGCCACGAGAAAAGATCACTTCCCTTTACCTTTTTTATGTACTACTGCTTCCTAGACGGACTCTCTGGCTACTTCCAAATCCCAATATCTCCTGAGGATCAAGAAAAGACAACATTTACGTGTCCATACGGTACGTTTGCTTATCGTAGAATGCCTTTTGGATTATATAATGCTCCTGCTACTTTTCAGCACTGCATGCTAGCTACCTTTGATGAACTCGTGGAAGATATTATGGAGGTATTTATGGACGACTTTTCAGTATTTGGTAATTCTTTCCATCTTTGCCTTAAAAATTTAAAATGATTTATAATGAGAAGTGAGGAAACGAACCTTGTGCTTAATTGAGAAAAGTGTCACTTTATGGTTCGAGAAGGGATTGTGTTAGGCCACAAAATTTCTAGTAAAGGGATTGAGGTTGATAATGAAAAAATTGAAACCATAGAAAAATTACCTCCTCCTAGTTCAGTTAAGTCTATTATAAGCTTTTTAGGACATGCTGGATTTTATAGAAGATTTATTAAGGATTTTTCTAAAATAGCTAAGCCTTTAACAAAACTACTAGAGAAAGATGTGCCTTTCGATTTTGATCAGGAATGTTTAGAAGCATTTAATACCCTTAAAAATAAATTAATAAATGCTCCAATTATAATTGCACTGATTTGAATTTACCCTTTGAAGTAATCTGTGATGCGAGTGACTTTGCAGTATGAGCAGTTTTGGGACAACGAAGAGACAAACATTTTCAACCGATCTATTATGGTAGCAAAACATTGACAGCTGCACAAAAAAATTACACCACCACAGAAAAAGAATTGCTAGCTGTGGTTTTTGCATTTGATAAATTTAGACAGTATTTGATATTATCTAAAGTTGTCGTTTACACTGACCATTCAACTCTTCGTTATCTCTTAACTAAATCTGATGCAAAACCCCGACTCATAAGATGGATTTTACTCTTACAAGAATTTGATTTGGAGATTCAAGATAAGAAAGGAGCTGAAAATATTGCGGCAGACCATCTTTCTAGGCTTGAAAATCCATATATCAAAGAACTCGATGAAAGTGAGATAAACGACTCGTTTCCTGAAGAACAACTATTTGCTATATCTAACTCCGAAGTAGCTTGGTTTGTAAACATTGCAAATTACTTAGCTGCTAACATCCTACCAAAAAGGTTAACACATCATGAAAAGAAGTGATTCTTTGCTAATGCGAAAAACTATTTTTGGGAGGACCCTTTTCTTTTTCGTATATGTACAGATCAAGTAATTTTGAGATGTGTTACAAAGGCAGAAGCAAGTAAAATCCTAGAACATTGTCATTCAGGACCATAAAGAGGACATTACAATGGGATTAGGACAGCACATAAAACGCTTGAATCAGGTTTTTATTGGCCCACTATATTCAAAGACTCTATCATGTATGTTGCTTCGTGTGATAAATGTCAGAGAACAGGTAATATCTCTAAACGCGATGAAATGCCTCAAACATATATGCTATCATGTGAAATATTTGATGTATGGGGTATTTATTTTATGGGTCCATTCCCTAGCTCATTTGGGAATAAATACATCTTAGTAGCAGTGGGTTATATGTCAAAATGGGTGGAAGCCCAAGCTTTACCTACTAATGATGCTAGAGTAGTAGTGAGATTTCTTAAGAAACTCTTCTCTCGATTTGAACACCCAAAGCAATTATTAGTGATAGGGGTACTCATTTTTGTAATACTCAATTTGATAAAGTCCTAAAGAAATACGAAGTATACCACAGAACAGCTACCCCTTATCACCCTCAAACCAGTGGACAAGTGGAAGTAGCAAATCGAGAGCTTAAGCGTATTTTAGAAAAAATTAGTAGAATCAAACATAAAAGGTTGGGCATTAAAAGTAGACGATGCTTTATGGGCATATAGAACCACTTTTAAAACTCCCATAAGAACATCCCCATACAGACTTGTCTACAGAAAGAGTTATCATCTACCATTTGAATTAGAGCACAAAGCATTTTGGGCTATAAAATTCTTAAATTACGATCTTAAACTTGCAGGTGAGAAAAGAATGATGCAGTTGAACGAGCTAGATGAGTGGCGAGCTAATGCCTACAAGAACTCACGTCTATATAAGGAGGCAATAAAGCGACGCCATGATGCTCGTTTGAAGCAACCGAAGTAATTCGAAGTGGGAGATCTTGTCCTACTATACAATTCAAAGCTCAAATTGTTTCCTGGAAAGCTAAAATTAAGACGGTCAGGTGCATTCATAATAAAAACTATTTTTCCCTATGGCACAATCGAGGTAACTCATCCGACTTATGGCACATTCAAGGTAAACGATCAGTGACTTAAAATATATAATGGTGAAGACTTTAGGGATATTAGAGAGGAGCTTTAGCTCCGTGAACCTTATATAGAAATGAAAACAGGGTAAGTCTAGCATAAGACTTTAAACGAGCGCTTCTCGAGAGGCAGCAATAACCTCACTAACATCCATATTTTTTATTTTAGCATCTAACTAAGAACTAACCAATTTATTAGGTGCAGGATTTCCTATCCACATGGCCTAGCACACGGGTGTGGCAGTGGCTGTGTGGTCACTACGGGAAGAGACATCGGCGTGGCAGGGATCGTGCAGGCCAAGGAAGAACAATTTTTTTCCCAACACGGGCTACGACAAGACACCACGGCCGTGCGATACGGCTGTGGTCAAAACTGACTCGAAAACACAGGCCGAGATAAAATGCCACAACCGTGTGATGTGGCCGTGTGCTATACTGAGTAAATGACATGGGTGTACGACACGCTCGTGCCCAGAAGTTATGGTTGAAACTGAGTAATTCACACTAGAGTGCAACACGCCCGTGCCTAGAGGCCGTGGTCGACACTGATTGACTACCACGGGTGTGTGACATTCTATATGGGCATAGAAGAAGAGAACAAAGTAGGAAACAGCGAGCAAGTCAGCCGTGCTACCCAACATGCCTAGGGAACACGAGCATGGCCACGACTCAGGCGCACCCAAATTCAAAATTCATGAAACACGCGGACTAAACACGGGCGTGGGCCACAACTCAGACGCGCCCAAATCCCCCACTATTAATCTTCTCCCCTCCCTAAAGCCTTATTCGCTCTCACCCAAACAAACCCCCTCTTCTACCTTTCCGACCACCGTTGACTCTTCTCCCTTCCCCCTTCACTTCCCCTTCTTCCTCTTTCCCTCATTTTTCCCTTTTTCCCTTTCTTCCTTCCCTTTTCTCCTTTCATTTCTTCGACGCACCACACCGACAGTCCACGCCCATGTAAACATTGCTACGATCGTACGCCACCACCATGTCCATGCCACCACTTCACCAACTCCATCGGTTCACCTTTCTCTACCATCGTTTGCTTATTTCTTTAATTTTTTATTATTATCCTTTGTTCTTATTTCATGATTTAGATTTCTATTTCTAATTTTCTTAGTTTATTTTCTTTACTCAGTTAATTCTATTCTAATACTTCTTCATTCTTTTAGTATTACTTGATAATTTACTAAACTATTACAGGAATAGACTATTTAAAACTACTAAGATAGTGCAATATTGGCTGGCAATAATACTTGAATTATTGAATATCCTTTTTTTTAGGTACGTAATGACTCCCCCATGTGGAAAAAAGACCATCGTTCTCGCTTCTAAAAAACGGAAAGCTGTCGGTGAAACTTCCTCAAGCGCTTCTGCCGAAGTACACCACCTATTCCTACAGTTCCCTTCGGAACCCTAGGAGGAGCTTTTTCGGTTACTTCGCACACGACCCCTCGGCGCGGGGAGGTGTATTGATTGGACCGCCTTAGAACAGGTCCAACTAGCCGACGTGGTTCGAGCCCTATTATCCACCGACCCGTGGGGACACTTCTTTGATATCATCGAGCCTACGTATCTAGAGCTCACTTTGGAGTTCTTTTCCATTTTCACCCTCCAGACGGTCATGACGAACTTTAACTACTTCAGCACAATCCAATTCCATCTCGGAGGCCTCGTACGTGAGCTGAGTGTCTGATCGTGTCTGAAAGTCTTAATAATTATATATAATGAATGATCGAGCCTAGAAACTAACTATGAGAACGATTTGAGGCAAGCGCACCTATCATTTGGTAGTATAGTTATGGCAAGACCGGAAGTATCGTATCCTCAAGGACCAAGAGTACTAGTAATTACTATCTTTCTATTATTTAGCCTAAGAATTAAGAGAATTGTTATTTAATCTAAAATTAACTAACAACTAAGCTAAAGATGCAAAGACAAAGAGAATGAATTGGGGAAAATACTTCTAGGAAAAACCAATTGATTAAGACAATACCCAAGGAAGAATCCACCTAGACTTCACTTGTTATTTAACTCTGAACCAAACGATTTATTCACTTGACTTGATTCGTAGGATTCCCTAATGTATATTAATACCTCTCTCAAGGCTACTAACGTCTAAACCTAGGTTGATTAATTGAAATCTCTTTCTAATTAAAACCCCTAGAGTTGCATTAACTCGATCTATGGACTCCCATATTAGGTTTGACCCTAATTCGGTATATTTTCGTCATCCTATCTCTAGGGTTGCGATCAACTCCGCTTAACTATGCTAGATCTACTCTTAGACAGGGTCTATTCCTCCTCTGCCTAAGCACATTAATACTTGAATTAATATCCTGAAATACCAAAACAAGAACTAAGAACACCTAATTAAGAACAAATCAAGTATTTATCATATACTTCGGAAAACAATAACAAAATCCGTATTAGGTTTCATCCCCCTTAGGTATTTTAGGGTTTAGTTCATAATCATAAAAGAATACATCTCAAAAGAATACATCTCAAAAGAAAATATAAAACAAAACATAAGAAAAACCCTAAAACCCCCTGAAGGAAATTGAAGAGAAGATCCTCCGTCTTGAGTATGATTCCGGCTTCTTGAGATGGATCAACTGGCTATCTTCGAGTAAATCCCACAATTCGGCCTCTCTGGCTTGGCTTCTCAGCCTACCTGAACGACCCCTTTTAGGTCCAACTTAGGGTGTTTATATAGGCTTTCAGAATGTCTTTATTTACCCCTAAGTATCCTAATCCGAATCGAATTAAAACAGGTCACGGCAGGGACATACCCATGTGGCACGCCCGTATAAATTGAGCTCAGGCCGTGTTCAGATCTGCTAAAGAGGCACGGCTGTGTGGATTTCTCCAGGCCGTGTGAATTTCATACTTTGGCCCATTTTCTCCATTTTTGGCTCGTTTCTCGTTCTTTTCATCCTCCGATGCTCTCTTAAGTATAAAACATGAAAATAAAGGATTAGGAGCATCAAATTCCACAATTCAGGGGATAAATAATCCAAAAGTATGCTAAATGTGGGATTAAAATATGTACACATTACGTTTTATCAAATACCCCCACACTTAAGCATTTGCTTGTCCTCAAGCAAAATTTCCAACTCACAATTAAAATGAACTTTCTCCATTCATAATATTCATCAATAGTGTGTCATCATAATTCATAGGTAATTCATACATTGATAATTTTAACCAAAATGGTTCGAAAGATTCAAACAATCAACGTCATAGTTTTTATAGTACTAAAACACAGGTGTTTTCCCCTTTCCTAAATAATTACCTCTAATTTGAAACTGACAAAAATTGATATCCTCACTAAAGATTCATTCAAATCACTCAAAAGTGTTTAAGGTTCAAAATTACGCACTCAAAAGTCAAACATGAAAAGTTAATCCCATAGGCTTGCATGAAAATCAAATCTCCCCCACTATAAAATGAGATGATACACAAATCAAAAAGGTCTTTAAAAAGGGGTTGTAATAGGGCTCGGGTTAAAGGTGTGGATAAAGGCTGAATTAAAGGGTTAGAATTGAGATTGAATTGACAAATTACCTAACTTAGAAAGATGAACTAAGACTCGAATAATTACATCAATTAAAATTTCGTAACACGAGCTTCTTCTCAAGATGTAGAATTTAAACGAATAAGCTCATAGAACTAAATAATGAATATACTTCGTTTTTTTAGAACAAATCAAGTATCTAGATTCTAACAATTGAAATGAAGAATGTAGTTAGGCAACTGATCAAATCAAATCTCGATATAAGGGTAGTCAAAAGAAATGGTGATAACAAATACAAGGTGGTTTTTGGGTTAATATTAGTGGGTGAGTTACTAAACTGTTTGTTAAGATCAAAGGGGTTCACCAGGGGTTAATTGTGAGGGTAGACTTTTAGTGGAGTAAGTGAGTTAAATCCTAAGTGCCTTTATCATCTCTGTATATCAAATCAATGATGTGGTTTTGACATGTATAATCGAAGCAAGTTCTAGAATAACAAATCAATGTTGACACACTCATAATCAATAAAGTGAGCAAGAAAAGAATGCACGCTCTAAAAGGCTCAAAATCTCACAAAAATTATGGGTTTTTGATATCAACTTTGTAAATTTCAAACTTCAAGGTAATAATTAGATTCAGGTAGACAACCTAACAAAATTTTAATTTTTGAAAATAGACTCATCATTCTTGATTCTCTAATCTCCAAAAGTTTAAATCATTACTGCACAATTATCAATTACTTAATCCAAAACATATCAATAAAAATCATGACTCAAAGGAAATTTCATTCTAATAGTAAAAATGAGGACATTTACTTAAGAACAAGACATAATTCAGGGATTTGAGAATAATGCAAAAAGTTAGTAACTTTTCAAAATAAAATTCACCCCCACACTTAATATGTACATTGCCCTCAATGTACAAAGATCTATATGAAATCAGAGATAGGGAGAAGTGAAACTTCCTGAATTTTGGATGGATTCCTTGAGTTGGAAGTGTAGAAATTTGATTCGGAGCTAAAAGATAAGTTGGAGGAGGTGTCTTTGGTGGTGGTATGGTGGCCGCCAACAATCTATACGCTAGATGAAGAAATTAAGAAGCTCGTGAAGAATTAGCCAGGAAATAATAAAAATAATTCAAAATATACGAATTATATATTTAAAGAAAAGAAAGATAAAAAGAAAGAGTGTAAAAAGTAAAATAAAATAAAAATAAAATATTAATGGACTGAAAAGTCCATATTGTTAGATGGTTCGCAAGGTGGGTGTGATTTCTAAGGGCGTGGTGTGGTGATTCCCTAACAGCCTTTAGAACCTAAATCAAAGAAAAAAATAGATTAAATTAAGCATAAGAGAAATAAAGAAAAGGAAAATAAAGGAGAAGGGAAAAGAAAAAGAAAAATTAAATGGACTCAAATGTCCTTGGCTAGGTGAATTAATGAAGCGGTCGGCATGAAATTATGTAATTTGGTCTCGCACGGGGAGACTGTGCTATGGTCCTTTCGCTACTTCGACATGGGAATGGTTTTGGGCATTGAGTGATATTAGTAAGGATGGTGAAGAGAAATTATTGTGGCTAGGGTTGAGAGGAAAGGGTTTTGGTGAGGAAAGAAGTGACTAGAAAAGGGGGTTTACATAGAAATAGGGGTCTGGTGATTTCCCACGCCCGTGTACCTTGGGCGTACGGGGTCACACGGCCGTATCGCATGGCCGTGTTGTGCTTCCTTCATTTCTCCCACGCCCGTGTAGTGGTCACAATTCCCATGTTGATAAAATAGTGTCGACCACGGCTATATCGCACGGCCGTGGTGTTTAGTCCGAGCCCGTAGCTTGAAGATATTTTTCGTCCTGTTTCGTACTATCTCTGCCACACTGGTACGGAAATCCGTGGTGTCCACACAGCCACGGCCACGGTCGTGTGCAAGGTCGTGTGGTATGGACATCTTTGTTTCAATTAGTTTATAGTTAGGTGCTAAAAAGGAAAAATAAAAGTAAAAATGTAAAAATTTATGGGCTTAGTACTCGGGTTGCCTCCTGAGAAGTGCTCGTTTAAAGTCTTAAGCTAGACTTAGCTCTCATTCACATAATCATGGTGGTTTAAGGAGTTGAAAATCCTTTCTCATGCTATCAGTTCTATTATCAGTATATAGTTCGAGTCGAGTAGCGTTTACTTTAAAAGTGCCGAATATAGGATTACTTACCTCGACTATTTCGTATGGGAAAACATTGATTACCTTAAAAGGGATTTCTTCGTTTGTATCAAGGTTTGAAGTGGTGATCCGAGGGTCTGTTTTATCCAACAATACCTGATCTCTGATCTTAAATTTGTTTGTCCCATGGAGTGGCTTATGTTCTGCTTCATGTATTCCTAGTTTTTCCTTGAAGTGTGTCTTCCACTCGTCTAGTTCATCGATCTGAAGCCTTCGCTCCTCGTGAGTTATATCTTTGCTGGCATGAGGTCTAGGATCTGGCTCAGTTGTGTAGTTCTGTGGTGCTTCCTAAAAAGAAGGTTTAACCGAATGGTCATTAGTAGAATTTATTTTCTCACCTTGATTACTTGATGTCCTAGTCGAGTTAAGAGCCTGAAGAGTAATTGATTCATCACCTACACGAAGTATGAGTTCTCTTGTACCAACACCAATTTTAGTTATGGCAGTTGCTAAAAAGGGTCTTCCTAAAATTAAAGGAATATTATTGTCCTCATCCATGTTTAAAACGACAAAGTCTACTGGGAATATGAATTTGTCAATTTTTACGAGTACGTCTTCAATTATACCCCTAGGAATTCTAATAGTTTTATCAGCTAATTGAATGCTCATCCTAGTTTGTTTGGGTTTCCCTAGACCTAGCTGTTTAAACATTTTATAAGGCATAACGTTGATACTTGCCCCTAAATCAACTAAAGCATTATCAACAGATAAACTACCAATTAAGCATGGAATTGTAAAACTCCCTTGATCTTTTAATTTTCGTGGTAGTTTATTTTGCAACATTGCTGAGCACACTGCGTTTAGTTCAACATGCGACTCTTCGTCTAACTTCCGTTTGTTTGTTAGAAGCTCTTTTAAAAATTTCATTGAATCTGGCATCTACGAAAGAGCTTCAAGAAACGGTAAGTTAATATGTAATTTCTTTAAAAGTTTAAGAAATTTACCAAATTGTTCATCTGTGTTATCTTTCTTCATCGCATTGGGATATGGTACACGAGGTTGGTACTCTTTAATTACCGATTTTGGTTTGTCATGGCTTACCTCAACCTTACCTTCTTCTACCACATTCTCTTGCCTTAATTTGGGCTCATCTAACCCTTCACTAACATGAGTTGTTATGGCTTGAAGTTGCTCCTTTGGGTTTGTTTCAGTGTTGCTTGGCAAACTGCCTTGTGGTCGTTTTGATATGATCTTGGCAAGTTGTCCTAACTGGTTCTCAATCCCTTGAATCGATACTTGTTGATTTTTAAGTGTTGTCTTGGTGTTTTGGAAATAAGTTTCTGACACCGCGATGAATTTTTTCAGCATCTCTTCAAGGTTTGGCTTCTTTTCCTGTGGATAGGGTTGTTGTTGAAAACTTGGGAGGGGTTGTTGTCTTTGGTTTCCTTGACTACCCCATGAGAAGTTGGGGTGGTTCCTCCAACCTGGATTGTAAGTATTACTATAAGGGTTATTTTGAGGTCTAAAATTATTACCCATATAGTGAACTTACTCGTTTTCAGCGCTCAAGTTGTAAGGTGGATATTCTGTATTGCTCATCCCTCCTCCATTCGTATTGCACTGCATAGCTGGATGTACCTGCGAAGAACCACATAAACCATCAATCTTTTTATTTAACATCTCTACCTGATTCGATAGCATGGTTACTGCGTCGAGGTTGAAAACACTGGCGGCTTTTGTTTGGCCTTGTCCTCGTGACTTGCCACTGATAGTTATTCAGTGACATCTCTTCAATGAGTTCATAGGCAACCTCAGGTGTTTTGTTATTCAGGGTTCCGCCGACAGCTGAATCCATCAACTGCCTGGTTGAGGAGTTCACACCGTTATAAAAGGTCTAGACCTGTAGCCACAAGGGTAACCTATGGTGTGGGCACCTTCTCAATAGATCCTTGTATCTCTCCCATGCATCGTAAACTGTTTCTAAATCCATCTGCACAAAATAAGAGATATCATTCCTCAACCTTCCCGTTTTAGCCAGCGAAAAATATTTTAACAAAAATTTTTTGGTCATTTGTTCCCATGTAGTGATTGATCCTTGTGGTAACGAGTTCAAACACTGTTTAGATTTGTTCCTCAATGAAAAGGGAAACAACTGAAGACGAATGGCATCATCAGAAATGCCATTTATTTTGAAAGTATCACAAAATTCTAGGAAATTTGCCAAGTGATTATTTGGATCTTCATCCTGCAAACCATCAAACTGAACAAATTGATGTATCATCTGAATTGTGTTAGGTTTCAGTTCAAAATTATTTGTAGCAATAGCAGGTCTAACAATACTTGACTCAGTTCTTGTTAAATTAGGTTTAGCATAATCATACATAGTACGAGGAGCATGATTTTCGGCCACCACCGGAGGTAGTGGATTATTATCAGCCATTTCTTCGGTAGTATTAGTTTCGTTCCCTTGCTCTTCTTCAATGTATTGTAAGCTTCACCTTATTTCTCTTTTGTTTCTATGAACGGTACCTTCTATATCGCTGTCAAAAATCAAGGGTCCTGACGGGTTCCTTCTAGTCATAAACTAGAAAAACCTATCAGAAGCAAAGAAAAGAAAATAAAAATTAGAAAAATAAAAATAAATAAAAATAATGGCTAAAGTAATAAAAATAAAGTATTCCTAATATCTTAGTCCCTGGCAACGGTGCCAAAAACTTGATCATGACTGAAAGTCTTAATAATTATATAATATGAATGATCGAGCCTAGAAACTAACTAGACAATGATTTGAGGCAAGCGCACCTATCGTTTGGTAGTATAGTTATGGCAAGACCGGAAGTATCGTATCCTCAAGGACCAAGAGTACTAGTAATTACTATCTTTCTATTATTTAGCCTAAGAATTAAGGGAATCGTTATTTAATCTAAAACTAACTAATTACTAAGCTAAAGATGCTAAGACTTAAAGAATGAATTGGGGAAAATACTTTTGGGAAAACCAATTGATTAAGACAATACCCGAGGAAGAATCTACCTAGACTCCACTTGTTATTTAACTCTGAACCAGACAATTTATTCACTTGACTTGATCCGTGGGATTCCCTAATTTATATTAATACCTCTCTCGAGGCTACTAACGTCTAACCCTAGGTTGATTTATTGAAATCTCTTTCTAATTAAAACCCCTAGTGTTGCATTAACTCGATCTATGGACTCCCATATTAGGTTTGACCCTAATCCAGCAGATTTTCGTCATCCTATCTCTAGGGGTGCGATCAACTCTGCTTAACTATGCTAGATCTACTCTTAAACAGGGAAAATTCCTTCACTGCCTAAGCACATCAATACTTGAATCAATATCCTAAAATATTAAAATAAGAATTAAGAACAAATCAAGTATTTATCATATAGTTCAGAAAAAAATAACAAGATCCGTATTAGGTTTCATCCCCTTAGGTATTTGAAGTGTTTAGTTCATATTTATGAAAGAATGAATCTCAGAAGAAAGTATAAAACAAAACATAAGAAAAACCCTAAAACCCCCTAAAGGAAATTGAAGGGAAGATCTTCTGTCTTGAGTATGATTTCGGCTTCTTGAGATGGATAAACTTGTTGTCTTCAAGTAAATCCCACAATTCGGCTTCTCTAGCTTGGCTTCTCAGCCTACCTGAACGCCCCCTTTTAGGTCACACTTAGGGTGTTTATATAGGCTTTCGGAATGTCTTTCTTTTCCTCTAAGTATCCTAATCCGAATGGAATTAAAACAGGTCACGACAGGGACACGCCCATGTGGCACGCCTGTGTAAATCGAGCTCAGGCCGTGTTCAGATATGCTAAAGAGGCACGGCCCTGTGGATTTCTCCAGGGCGTGTGAATTTCGTACTTTGGCCCATTTTCTCTGTTTTTGGCCTGTTTCTCGTTCTTTTCATCCTCTGATGCTCTCCTAAGTACAAAACATGAAATTAAAGGATTAGGAGCATCAAATTCCACAATTCAGGGATAAATCATCCAAAAGTATGCTAAATGTGGGATTAAAATATGTACATATTACGGCTTACCAGTGTCCCACAGTTCGGAGCCGCTTTGGGCCTTTACACCGAAGAATTCATGGAGGAGGACGAATTCGAGAACCTCCATCGCCACATCTATCACTCCCCTTCTAAATGTTGGAATGACTTAGCCCTTGGCTCGGCTACCTATGACCCTAGCCCCTCCAAAGTGTCAGTTTTTTCCCCATCATTGAGGTATTTACACGCTAACCTCGCTCATACTTTGACAGGTAGGTGAAAGAGCACGGGCATCGTCAACACTCACGACGCCTACTTTTTATGGTGCACGAGGAATAGACGCGTCTTCGATTTAGCATACTTCATCGCCCGCGCCATTTAGCATCAAACGGAGCGGCATAGGAGAGGGGTCATCTCCATGGGCCCATACATCACTCGCCTGGCTCGATATTTTGGCCTCCTCAACACTGCAGCTCAAGCCTCCTCGCTCACCCTTATCGGGCAAATGTCCCCACAGGGCATTCAGACTATGCTTCACATGAGGATGATTGAGCACCGACGTGGGTTTGATCCTTCCCAGTGCCGGCTCTCGTAACCCACTGAGTAGGACAACCCAGAGGATATTACTGATTATGTCCCCCCACAGCACGAGGAGTCACCATCTGCGCCACCACCGCCACACCGACCAGCTTATGCGGCAACTTCACTTATTGACATTTCTGAGCGCCTCACTAGGTTCGAGCAGTATTGTATGCAATAATTTAACGAAAATGTTCAATGATTCGACGACATCGAGGCAACTCTTCAACAGATTTGTCAGCAGTTCCACATATCGCCGCCACCCCCACCTCACGATCCATCTGGGGATAAGGACCTTTGAGTCCATTCATTTTCATTTTTCTTTTCGTTATCTTTATTTTAGTTAAAGTGTTGAACTATTAAACTATTTCCTTTTCTTATCTTTAAATTATATTAATTTTGTTGATTTCTTTTTGTTTCTTTGGCTATTTATTATCGAGTAATCATAACGATATCCATTTAATACAACCCCCTAAACTTTACTAATGACTCTGCAGTTCAAAAGGTTCAAGGTTGTACTAAGGAGCTGGAATATTCTCACCCACCTTCACCTCTGCCTAGTTCATCATGCGTTTCATTGGTTCCATTTCTACAAGTCTCATTTTCAAGGATTTCATCCATGATTCAGGAAGTTTCACTCTTCTCCCTCTCTTATGATTTTCTTAATATATTATCTATCTTTGTACATCGAGAACAATGTACATCTCAAGTGTGGGGAGGTTAACTATAATACTATTTGAAAATCCCTGAATTATATATTGTTCTTAAGTATCTTTCTCATATTTACTATTAGAATGAAACTTCTATTGATTTATGATTTTCATTTATATGTTTCGGATTAAGTCATAAATAATTATGCATTGATGGTTTAAACTTTAAGATATAAGAGAATCAAGCATGATAAGTCTATTTTCAGAATTAAAAATTTTATTAGGTTGTTTCCCTAATCTTAAATATTACTTTGAAGTTTGAAATTTACAAGGTTGATATCAAAAACCATAATTTTTGTAGACTTTGAGCCTTTTAGAGCATATATTTTTCTTGCTCACTTTATTAATTATGAGTGTGTCAACATTGATTTGTTATTCTAGAACTTGCTTCGATTATGCATGTCGAGACCACACTTTTGATTTGATATACTGAGATGATAAAGACACCTAGGATTTAACCCCCTTACTCCCTAAAAAAAAGCCTACCTTCATAATTAACCTCTAGTGAACCCCTTTTGAAATCCTAGTAAACCATTTATTGATCTACCCTTAATATTAACCTAAAACTCACTCTTTTTGATTCATCAAGAATTTTCCCTATTGAATTAACCCTTTTTGTCGAGAATTGATCTAATCAGTTGCCTAACTATGATTTTTATTTCAGACGTTAAAGTTCTTTCTTATTATTATATGTTCTTATTCTTAAAAAAAAGTTGAAAATATATTCATTATTAGTTTCATGTTTTATGAGCGTAAAGAGTTTAATTCACATCTTTAGAAGAAGCTCTTGTTATTAATGTAATTATTAATTATTAGTTCATTATTTCTAGTTAGGTAATTTTCCAATTCAATCTCGATTCTAACCTTCTAATTCAGCCTATACCCATACCTTTAACCCAAGCCCCATTACAACCCTTAAAAGATCTTTTGATTTGTGTATCATCTCATTTCATAGTGGTAGAAATTTGATTTTCATGCAAGCCTATGGGATTAACATTTCATGTTTGACTTTTGAGTGATTAATTTGAACCTTAAACACCTTGAGTGATTTGAGTGAATCTTTAGTGAGGATGTCAATTCTTGTCAGTTTTGAATCAGAGGTAATTATTTAGGTAAGGGAAAACACCTATATTTTCGTGCTATAAATATTTATGACTTAGATTGTTTGAATCTTTAGGAATATTTTTGTTAATTTATTAATGTATGAATTATTTATGAAATATGATGAAACATTATTAATAAGAATTATGAATTGAGGAAGTTAATTTTAATGGTAAGTTGAGGATTTTGCTTGACGACAAGCAAAGACTTAACTGTGGGGATATTTGATAAACCATAATTAACACATATTTTAACCCAATGCTTGGCTTAATTTTGGATGATTTTCCATTGAATTTGATGAATTTGATGCTCCTAATATCTTAATTTCATGTTTTATACTCAGGAGAGCTTAGGGCGTCGAAAAGAACAAGAAACATGCCAAAAAGGGACAAAATGGGCCTACACGGCCTAGACCACTACACACGGGCGGACCACACGGCCGTGTATGACAAGCAGGATCGAACACAGCCTAGACTATCGACCACGGGCGTGTCATACGAGCGTGTCCTTGCCGACCCTAGGATGAATTCTATTTGGAATAGGATACTTGTGGGCCAAGTAAGGCATCTCAAAGCCTATATAAACACCCTATGTAACATCCTGAATTGGGGCCTTTGCATTTTATGTGTTGTGTGTGAATGACATGCTTATCATGCTAGTTTAGGGTATTTTAGGGTCCAAGAATGCCTTAGTGAAAAGCCGGAGTCTTGGTTGAAATTTTTCTTTTTAAGCACTTTAGGGGAGGAGCTTGTTGAAGTGGGACTTAAGGGATTATGTTGGCATGTGGTTGACACAAGAAGTGAAGTGCTAGAGTGGCAATGGGGATGCCACATAGCATGTGAGAGAATGAAGCCACAGGAGGGAAGGAGGTCCATGGTTCAAGTCATGTTAGCAGCTTTTGGGAGGTTCTCTTTTTGCGTTAGGGAGCTAAGGTGATGGGGTTCAGTTGGACACTTCAGGATAGAGGATGGACTCAGTCAAATGGTTTGAATGGATGGCAAGGAGGAAAAAGTGGAGTTTGAAATATTTGGAATATTTCAAATAAGTGATCAAGAGAAATTTGTGGAGGAAAAGAAGGGATGGACACCTGTGTGTTGTATTGGCTGAATTTCAAACACTGAAGGGGGAGGAAATCGGTTTTAGAATGGCTAAGGTGTGCCGAAATTTTGAGTAGTTAGTAAAGATCTCAATACTCGAAGTGGGCATTTTTGGCTTTTGGTTAGTGAGTGCCGAAATTCTGTATAGTCAGGTGAGTATCTTTGGGTCATTTTCGACATTTAAGGTCTTCATCCATTCTCCTTTCTCTTCTTTTCCAAGGGTGAGCCAAAACCCTCTTAGGCATTCTACCTATTCACATTTTTCTACCATAGCCGAATTCACCCCAAGTTTGCCGAAACCATTCTTCTTCTTAATCGGTTCTATTGCTTCTTTTCATTCCCTTTCCATTCTTCTTCTCTCAATTGTTTCATTCTCAAGAATCGCAACCCATAACTCCATGTTCATCTCCAAATCTATGCCATGGCCGAATACCCTATGATCTTCATTCTCTTCTCCATTCTTTCCCTATAAGTCGAATCCTCATAGATTTCTTTGCACCATCTTCTCTTTTGATCTTCTTAAAAGCCGAAACTCTCACCCTTCACCTATATAACTTTTTGTTTGGTTTGCAACTCTTTCATCTTCTTCCCTAATATTTGCCAAAATTCTCCTTCCAGGGTGCTAAGTGCCGAAATCTATTAGGACTAGTCGAATCTTCTACAATAAGGTAAGTGCGATTTCTTCTATAAGTCACCTTTCTCTTTCGGTTCTTAGAGGCCAAAGCTGAAAGGCTAATGGGCTTGGTAAGTTCTCTTTTGATTGATGGTTGATCGTTCTTGCGTTCTCTTTTTAGGCAACACGTTGGGAATCAAAGTAGATCGACTCGTCTAGACCCCTAAGCCAGAAATCATGAGTTTCTGGACTCTACCTCTTTCAGGATCTCAAGGTAAGGGTACTCTCTTTAGATTTATTAGACTCATTATCGTATTATTACCTTAACCCAACTGTATGGTTTAACAACCATATGTCATGATGGTAGCGACTGACAAAGTCTTTTGATGGAATCAAGCGCCGATCAGGCAAAGGAGGGGATTGGACCTGCGAACTCAATCCCTAAGTTCAAGAAGAAGGCTGTGTCTGTTGTTCGTGATTGGCCATCTGGGTGTGGGCCAGCTTCTGAGCAGGCTAGTAGGCAAATAGCTGTGATTCCCGCTAGTGATAGCAACGTCGTAGATAGTCTAGTGTTGCACGTAATCAGGTGTGTAACTCTTCACACCATCTATAACGATGTGTTAATATGTTAATATATTCTGTTAAATGCCGAAAACTCGGTTTGGCTTTTGAGATACCCTTGGAGGGTAAAGGCGAGACGTCAGGTTAGTGATTTCTGTTATATTAATTAAATGGTTATGATAAGATAACATTATATTTGTTATGAGCATCCTATGCATGTATGTCGAAACCTGTTGCATCTGTGCACTAAAATGATTATGTTTGCATGGGGTTGGGAATATGATATTAAAGGGGAAGTGTTGTAGTGGCTCTGCCATGATCTGTTATAGTGGCTCTACCGCGATCTGTTCTGGTGACTATGTCACGAATCTGACGATGAGCAGCATGACTGCCATCGATGGTGTGTAGCGGTGAGGGTTGATTGTAGAAATCCCCATTGGTGTGATTGGTTGGTACGGGTGGTGTGTAGCGGATGGAAATCTAGGTTGGGTTGGGTTTTGCATCATTCTCTATGTATGCGATATTCTGATATTCTGATCTGTAGGGCTAAGGCCCGATTTGATGGTGCTTAAGTGTTGCACATTGAGTCCTATGACTCACCCCATTTTTAACATCATTTCAAGTAGCACGTAGTGCAACGGACCGGGTTGGAGAGGAGCACGAGGTGGCCATGCATGGTTTCTATTCTGTTTCAGTAAAGGACTTGATTTATTTTTAATAATAACTGATTTGGTTTTTACATTGTATTAAGGCCACTGTTAGCCTGTTTTAAATTTTGGGTTTTAAGTTTTAGATACTCGAGTTAGTTTTCAATTGGAAACATGATATGTTTTAAAAGAAAACGCAAAGGCAACAAAGTTTTCAAGCGACTAAATTATTAAATGAGCTACTATCTTTTGTAACAAAACTTCCATAACCTAAATGGATAACATGGATTACTATCAGTCACTCATTTTTTTTTTTTTTGTAATTTGTTGAAAATAAACTTGGATAACATAAATTACTAAGTTTTCTAGATAACCACTAAACTCGAAATCCCAACAGAGGTTTTCCCTTAAGAATGCACGGTGTTTTGCAAATTTTTCTTGGCGACACGCCAGATCCGGTCGTGGTGTTTGGGCCGGGTTTGGGGTGTTACACCCTAAGGGGCAACCTAAAAGGGAAGGTTGACAGGTCATCGAATAGACGCCGAGTAGAAGGCAGAAAATACTCCAAGACAGTCGTCGAGAATAGCTTAGGAGAAGGATCTCCATCAAGACTGAGGATCTCCCATCACGTTCTTTAGAATTTTTTGGGTTTTTTTATGTTTTGTTGTTTTCCCTATTCTAAGATGCTTTCTTCTATTAGTATGAACTAAATTCCCCAAATACCTAAGGGGATGAAACCTAAGACAAATCTTATTATTGTTTGATTTATAAGATAAATACTTGTTCTTATTTATAATTGTGAGTTCTTATTCTTGTTTTGATAATTCAGGTTATTGATTTAAAGTCGAATGTGCTTATTCAGTGGAGCAAAAGTCCCTGTTTAAGAGTAGGTCAACACAATTAAGCGGAGTTGATTGCAACCCTAGAAATAGGGCAACGAAAATCTGTTGGATTAGAGTCAAATCTAATAAGGGGATCCATATATCAAGTTAATGCGACAATAGGGTTTAATTAGAAAGAGATTTTAATTTATCAACCTAGAGTCAGCTGTTTTTAGTCTTGAAAGAGATATTAACATAAATCAGGGATTTCTACGAAATAAGTCAAGTGAATAAATCGTATAAATCAAAAGTAATAAGTGAAGTTTAGGTGGATTCTTCCTTAGGTATTGTCTATCTCATATAAGTTGACCAAAAGTATTTTCCCAATTCACTCTCTGTCAAGTTCATAGTCATTTAGTTAGTTAAATTAGTTAGTTAATTTTAGATTAAAAATAAACCCCCTTATTTATTAGGCTAGATAATAAAAAGATAGTTATTACTAGTAATTTTAGTCCTTGAGGATACGATATTCCGGACTCACCATAACTATACTACTGTTCGATACGTGTGCTTGCCTTTGTTGAAATAATAGTTAGCTTCGAGCCCATCAAGTAGGTTCGGCTTTGACAGAAAATAGAAGAATGAAAGGGGAGAGAAGAGAAGTGCATTCGGCACTGTTAAGAGAGTAAAGAAAATAGAAAAACTGGCAGAGAAAGAGAAGTGAGACCACAGAAGAATATTACCTAATTGGCAATTGAAGAAAGGGAGAAAATAATGGCACTTTTGGTCACCATAGTTGATAAAACGCAAAACCCGAAAGAAATCTCAAATGGTAAAAATCACAAAGGAAATTTGGCCCTTTCCTTTCAAGCTCTACAAAACCAAAACAAAGAATATACCTACAGCTGAAATTTTTCCCTATTTCCCCTAGCCGAAATCCCCTAGAGCCTTAGAGTCCCAATTGGCCACAACACTTCCATTTCAAAATTCCTTGATTCTCTCCCCAACTCTCTCCATAATCCTCTCCCCAACTCCATCCAAGACCAATTCAAACTCCTCTCAATAGTGTTTCAGTCCAACTCTTCTACCTCCACAGCTCAAGGCCCATTCCTTCTAGGCCCAATTTCGAGGCGTTACAAAGTGAATTCAATTCTGCTTGAATTGCATCTTTCCATTTTGGCCAATCTTTTCTATTTTTACATTCGTTAGTCGATTTAGGCTCAGGATTCTCATAGTCTGTTGTTATTTCAATAGCAACATTATAAGCAAAATTGTTGTTGACAACTACAATTTTTTTCTTGATTCCATCTTTTTCTCATATTGACATAACTTATCGAGATCTCTTTATTTTCATCATTTCCATTTCACTTTTAGGTACCTGAATCTCTTCTTTAGTTTTATAATTAATTATGTCATGGGTCTCTTCAGGAACCACTGCCTCCACTATATAACCATCTTAAATGTTTGCTCTTTTTTATAAGGATTTTTATCTTTGAAACTGACTGGTCTTCCACGCTTTAGGCATGGATTACTTTCTTTTGCACTAATAGTTTTCCCTATTGGGACATCAATTCATATTGTAGCATTTTCAACTAGTATGTGAGATCTAATGAATCTGGTAGTTGACTTGTAAAATGAATTATCTGTTGAACTTCTGGTTCACATTGCTTTGTACAAGGATCTTAGACATTGATAATTCATTTCAAGTATTTTATTATCCAACTTTTTATTCTCTCCCCCTAATGTTGGAAAAACTGACAACTCATGTCATAACTAAATATCGAATTAATAGCTCAAAAATATTATAAGGAGACTCATATAAATATACATTCCCAATCTCTTATTATGACCCATCTTTGTGCATTGTGGTAGAGCAGTTGGAACATATACCACACATTCAAGAATTGTAAGATGGGAAATATTTGGCTCTTGACCAAAAATCAATTGTAATGGGGAGTATTTATAATTTATTGGCTTGATGCGTACAATATATAAATCAATACAATCTCATGCTGAAATAAAAAGTTTTGTTCTCATAAGTAATGATTTAGCTATTAGTTGAAGGCATTTGATAAACAATTAAGCTAAATAATTTTGTGTATGAACATAAGCTATAGGATGTTCAACTTTTATCCCAATTGACATGCAATAATCATTGAAAACTTGAGATGTAAACTCACCAATATTAGCAAGATGAATTGTTTTAATTGCATAATCTGAAATTAGTCATTTAAACAAGCAATCTCTCAAACGACAGGTTGCAAGTTGATAACGCATGTGATTATTTTGTAGATACATCTGCCAAAATCATATAATATCAAAATAATAGGTTTATTTTGCATGTCATTTCAAAAATGCAAGACATTAAATCTCAACCTTAGCTAGTGAGTTTCTAAGAATCAATTTTCATTGAGAACTAGCAACAAATGAGAATTCTTTAAATTAAAGAATCTTCTAGTTCTTTAATGAATGTACATATGAATTCTCAATTAATTTTTGCATCATATATGATCCAAGATGGTCTAACTAGTCATGCCAGGTAATAAATGCATTGGTATTAGTAAACTTCTGGTTTACTTTAAAATGTGTTTCAGTTTTACTAATTTGTAACAAATTGATAATTTTATTATCATTCATTTTAATTTGCATCCACATATAGATACTATTGTGACATTTACTACTAGAAATATTAAATAAATGTGAAGTCTATAATGCTACTAAATTTCCAGATAATTATATGCAATATTCTCTTCAGGGAATATGCCAAAATCTTCAAGTGCCCAAAAATCTATTAATAGAAAACTTTGAGAGTGGTCTTATTTTCCAGGTGTACAACAAGTACATAACCAATGACTTTTCATACATAAGTTTTCTCTCTTGCAAGTTCTCTTACCACATAATTTTAATTGAGATTTCTTTTTGAATATTGTAGAGTTATACTCACGGTTTTTTTTTAAAAAAAAACTTGCAACTTTAGGTGCATCCAACCATAATTAGCTTTAGATAGAATTATCATATTCTATTTCTCATAAGTAAATCTTTCATAGTCAAATATTTTGCTTTCAACCCTTTAATAGGGATGATGACAAAAGAATATCACAAAGATTATAAAATAAATATAAATCAATAACCTGATCCCCTTTTTTATTCATATGAAATATAATATTTTCCTCATTCACAATCTTAATATGAAAGCCATTACAAATATCTTTTAAAAGTAATGCATTAATGTAATATCCTAAATATAAGCCTGTGCATTTATATGTAGCACTTGATTAATCTGTAATTTAAGAAGTTGAGGTTGACTGAGGCCTTGATTAAATATTTGGATTAGGATTTAGATTAATGTTCTGAGTAATTTAAGTAACATTTTGGGATTTAAAAATTTGGGTTAGGTGGCTAATAAATGGTGTTAGCTCATAATTTAAGTAGATAGTTAATTAAGTGACAAGCTGGGCTTGTGGCCCAAAGATCTAAGGAGTTTAAGTAGGCATAAGGTGGCATCATAAGGGGGGAGGAGTTTGGGCCAAGTGAGGGCTACTTAGAGCCCAAGTTTTGGGTCAAAAATTCGGCACTTAGGAACCTTAGGAGTGGACGGCACACTAGCTACAAAATAGGGATTTTAATTCTTTTATTTTATTGATAAATAGGAAGATAATGAAGAGAAAGATAGGGCTATTTTTGAGGAGATAAGGGATTAAGATAAAAGCTATCGGATGATGTGAGTTGGCCGAAAATCCAACTCTGGGAAGGGGAGCATTGCCGAAATCTATATAAGCCAAGTGATCATCCATGCTTTCATTCTTTTTCTTCCTCACCTACTCGAATTTCTCTTCTTCTTTTCTCTCAAAACCTTTTCTTTGCCGCAACTCTCCAAACACAGTTACTTTCTCCTCTTCTCTTCTCAAAGCCGGATCTACAAGTGAAATCCCTGTTTCCCGAAGGTGCACTATAAGCCGTATACTCCTCTTTAATCCGGTGAGTTTTAGGATTTCTCCTTTTTCTGTGATTCATTTATTTTTATCAAGCTCCTAATTCAAATCATTATTTCAAAGGCCCTATCGATTATACTCTTTATCCCTAAAAGCCGAATCTATTCCATTAAAGCCGATTTGGTGGAAAAGCCGAAGGTAGGGAGGTGACGTTTCTTAGGGATTTTCGGGATTCGACAAATAAGGCTCTACGTTAAGGATAATAGATCTTCGCGGTAACAGGTGTGTAATACTTCCCCACCATCTAGATCTAATCATAAAATGCTTGATCATAAGATTTATATGTTTTGATAATTGCCGACATCTCGATTTATTGATGAAAGCCCAATGAGGGTAGAACCGATTCACTAGGTTAGTAAATAATCTATTTATATGTAATAAGTAAAATGCTTGTATGTGATTGCATGGGTTGGGTTGATGAAAGGAGGAAGTTATATGTTATATGTGTAGCGATTTTATCGTGATCTGATGTAGCGGCTAATGCCGTGAATTGTTATACGGGCTTCGGCCATTACATGTTATAAGGGCTTCGGCCATCATATGTGGATGAGCAGCATGACTGCCATCATGGTGTGTAGCGATGTGGGTCGATTGTAGAAATCCCCAATGGTGTGTACGGTTGGTACGGGGGCGTGTAGTGGATGGAAACCTAGGCAAACGGGTTGGGCCTTGCATATTATTTGTTATTAATTTTTATTATGAGTATTAAACTGTTTACTTTGTTTAACGGGCTTAAGGCCCAAAATCTAGTGGTGCATGAGGGTTGCACACTGAGTCTCGCGACTCACCCTTTTAATTAACATTTCGGGTGATACCTAGTGCTTGAACCAAGCAGAGAGAGAGGCATATGGTGGGCCATGCGAGAAGAATATGTGGATTTAGCAAAAAAAAGACTCAAGTCATTATTTTATATTTTTAATTGGGGATTTTAAAATTTTATTGTAATAAGGCCATGGGCTACTAATTTATATTTTGTTTTATTTTTGGGCTTTAATTACTTTTAATTATTTAATCTTTTTTTTAATTAAACTAAGTCATGTAATTAAGTTTGGTTTTATTTTACAAAGGCATATTCTATATGAAATATATTTGGGCTTTTCGGAAAAATACAACATGTTTGACAAAAATTTTCTTAGTGACATACCGAGATCCATTAAGTAGCAATTGGGCCGGGTTTGGGGTGTTACAAATTGGTATCAGAGCCCAGTTCAAAACTTGGCTCTGGGGTTTTTGGGCTCAAAACATTTTCTAAAAATGGGCTTTTGAAACATATATGTTTTTAAAGGATTACAGGTTTGTTAGCTCAGCATGGCACCTACGTCTCTGGCCCAAGTCCGCCAGGTAAGTACTCTGAACCATTGTGTGATCTTTATATATGTGGGCTTAATGGGCCTAGTGGGACGTAGATTAAGTTAGAATTAGAACTTGATGGACTCTAGGTTTAGTACAAACTACTTCTTAAAAATGCATAAAACTTAATTTCACTGAACAAACCCGTTAACGAGTCACAAGACTAGGGTGTGGTAACCGTCATACGCATGTCTAGGAAGGATCCGGAAGAGCCTGGTATTTAAGCAGTCCTAGTGACTCACCTCCTCTTCTTGGAATCCTACAGTGCGTGAGTGATTGCTTCACCTTAGTCAAGTTAGGGTGTGGCAATGGGCATACGCATGTCGAAGAGTGGATTCAGGGAGAGTTTGGTACTTAAGTAGTCCTAGCGACTCACCTCCTCTTCACTAGAATCCTACCTGGTGCGTAGTGACCATTCACCCTAGTTACAAGGACTTGTTGATGGGCTAAACCCTATGATTAAAACCCGAAAGGGACCAACCACCCTATTTTCTTTTTGAAAAAAGAAAAAAAATTCCCCGAGGTTTTGTAAAATTTTGAAAACATTTCTGATTTGTGAAAACTTCCAACTAACCATGATGTTATAAAATACCTATGTTTTGAAAAGTTACCGAAAATTTCACGTTTACAAGAATAACCCGGACCATGAAACTAGTTTTTCCAAAGGTACCCCTGAAAAAAATTTATTACCAAACTACCCTTGTTTTGCAAAATGACCAAAATACCCTGTCTCTAAAAATTACCGAAATACCCTCAAATTTTAAAATTTCTGAAATACCCCCAGATTTCAAAATTATCGAAATACCCCCAGAATTGAAAAATTACCAAAATACCCTCACTTCACAGAATCACCAATGACCTTATTTTAGAAAATTACAAAAATACCCCTGTAGGACAAAATTACGAAAATACCCCTGAGTAGTAGAAACAACAACAACAACATCACTTTTCTATAATGAACGCGAGTTCATGAATGTTGATGATTGAATGAATGAACTTGAGACTGTATTGTGAATGCGAATTCGAAAGAACCACTCTTAAAACTATTATTCATAAGGCTGTTAGTGGTTAACTAGTGAAAGAAAACTAATAATTCATAAAATTCTTAACCAGATAAACGCCAATCGGAGGAATGAGTTCAAGGGGTCGAGGACGTCCGCCGCGTGGACGCAGATGAGGAGTAGAATGATCGCGTCGAGCCGGTAGGAGTCTGCCACGGGTTAGGAAGCGAGATCCGGAATGCAGGTTGTCAGAGAGGAGAATTTTAGGATGAGGCACCCGAAGATGATGCTGTATCTCAGGCGATGTTGCGAGTTCTTGAGAGAGTTGCCGGAGTAGGCATGGGCATAGGAGCCCGGAAATCTGTGCCAAAGCGGCTTAAGGCCAATAGGGCAGAAATGTTTAGGGGAGTTTCTGGTGTAGCCCCTAACATCGCTGAGTATTGGATGGAAGCGACTGAGCGCATAATGGATGACTTGGACTTCACGGTAGAGGAAAAGTTGAAAGGGGTCGTGTCTCTCCTCCGAGATGAGGCTTACCAGTGGTGGCTCATGGTGAAAGAAGGTACTGCTGCAGATCTGATTGACTGGGATTTCTTTAGAGAGTCATTTCAGGGAAAGTATGTCAGGGCCAGCTATATAGATGCTCAAAGGAAGGCATTCCTGAACTTGGTATAGGGAAGTAAGTCTGTGGCTGAATATAAGGCCGAGTTTCTGCGCTTGAGCCGTTACGCTCAAAGAATGGTAGCAACGGAGTATGAACGTTGTGTTTAGTTCGAGGATGAGCTGAGAAATGAGTTAAGGGTTCTGATAGCACCGCAACGAGAGAGGGTTTTTGCTGTTTTGGTGGATAAGGTTAAAATAGCTAGGAAGTGAAACAGGTTGAGAGACAAGAAAGGGATAAGGATCAGGGTAAGAATAAGAGAACTTTTGGGCCAACAAGAGCATCGGGGAATTTTCAGAAGAGGCCTAGGGCTGATAGGCCAGTTCGTGCTCCGACAAGTCAAAATCAAGCATGTTCTACATGTGGAAGGATGCATTATGGAGATTGTAGAATAAAAACAGGTGGATGCTTTAAGTCTGGGTCCACAGAGCATCTGATTAAGGACTGTCCTCAGATGGATCGGGGGCAGCCAACGGGCCGACGTGCTGACCAAGGGAGAAGAGGTGATCGGCCTGGACCAAGGGGTCGTGGTACAGGTAGAGGAGGAAATGGGGCTGGTCGTGGTCGTGGAGCACTTGGTAGAGGTGCCAGTAATGTAGATGCAAGGCAGCCGGGTCTAGTTTATGCAGTTCATTGACAGGAGGATAGAGACGCACTGGATGTCATAACCGGTACGTTTCTTATAGCTGACAGCCTTTTTCTTGCTTTGATTGATATTGGGTCAACCCACTCCTATATTGCATGTTCGATATCTGAGACCTTAAGTATAGATCCTGAAACAACTACTAGGAAGATGATTGTGGTTAGTCCCCAGGACAATCCAGGTAGTAAACAAGTTTGTTTAAGGATGTACCTTTAGAGACTCAAGGGTAGTGTTTCAAATGAGACTTAATGGAATTGCCATTCGGAGAGTTTGGTCTTATCCTAGGAATGGATTGGTTGTCAAAGCATCGTGCTAAGTTGGATTGTGGGACTAAGCGCATGGTGTTAAGTACCCCGGAAGGTGGGGAGATGGTTGTATTAGGAGAAAGTAGGAATTATTTGTCCAACGTAGTGTCTGCCTTGAAAGCTGTTAAGATGATTCGGAAGGGATGTAACGCCTTTTTAGCTTTTATTAGTGCTTTGGATGCTAAAGAGGTGACTGTCGATGAGGTTCGAACAGTCAAGGATTTTGTAGATGTATTTCCGGAGGAGTTGCCAGGATTACCTCTGGATCAGAAGTAGAGTTTGGAATAGAACTACTCCCGGGTACGGCTCCGGTATCCATTGCCCCTTATCGAATGGCACCGAAGGAGCTGGTGGAGCTCAAAGCTCAGATTCAGGAGCTATTGGATCGAGGATTCATCTGACCGAGTGTGTCTCTATGGGGAGCATCGGTTCTATTCGTGAAAAAGAAGGACGGATCCATGCGTATGTGCATGGACTATCGTCAACTGAATAAGTTGACGATTAAGAATAAGTACCCATTACCAAGAATTGACGATTTGTTCGACTAGCTCAAAGGAGCTTAGGTCTTTTCTAAGATTGATTTAAAGTCGGGATATCATCAATTAAGGGTTAAAGAAGGAGATATTCATAAGACGATGTTTCAGACTCGGTACGGTCATTATGAGTTTTTGGTAATACCGTTCGGTTTGAGGAACACGCCAGCAGCATTTATGGATATAATGAACCGGGTATTTCAACCATACCTTGATCGGTTCGTCGTAGTATTTATCGATGATATATTGGTTTATTCCAAGTCGGAGGAGGAGCATAATGCACAACTTCGAGTGGTGTTGCAAATTCTGAGGGAAAAACAGCTGTACGTGAAGTTCAGTAAGTGTGAGTTCTGGCTGAAGGAGGTGACTTTTCTAGGGCATGTGGTTTCCGCAGAGGGGATTAGGGTAGACCCTCGGAAAATCGAAGCTGTGTTAAATTGGAAATCGCCGAAGTCTGTGGCAGAAATTCGAAGTTTCTTAGGATTAGCAGGATATTCTCGAAAGTTTGTTGAGGGATTCTCTTCAATAGCGGCACCATTAACTAAGTTGTTGAGGAAGGGAGTATCTTTTGTATGGACTGACAAGCAACAGGAGAGCTTTGAGAGGCTGAAGAGAATTTTGACAGAAGCACCGGTGTTAATACAGCCAGAGGCGGGAAAAGAATTTATCGTTTATTGTGATGCGTCACACACAGGGTTAGGGTGTGTACTGATGCAAGATGGGAAAGTTGTAGCATACGCGTCTCGACAGTTGAGACCGCATGAGTTGAACTACCCTACGCATGATTTGGAATTGGCGGCGGTAGTGTTTGCTCTGAAGATTTGGAGGCACTACCTGTATGGGAAAAGTCGGTAATTTACACCGACCATAAAAGTTTGAAGTATCTCCTTACTCAGAAGGAGTTAAATTTACGACAACGTAGGTGGATCGAGCTCTTGAAGGACTATGATTGTTCGATTGAATACCATCTTGGCAAGGCCAATGTGGTGGCAGATGCGTTGAGTAGGAAGGTGAAAACAGACCTAAGGGCGATGTTCGCTCACCTTAGTTTGTATGAGGATGGTAGTTTGATGGCTGAGCTACAAGTAAGACCTATATGGACAAGTCTAATCAAGGAGAAGCAACTTCTGGATGATGATAAGTACTCGAATCCGACAAGTGTAGGAAGGTGAGGTAGGGGACTATAGTCTGAACAATGATGGAGTTTTGTGTTTCCGCGGGAAGGTTTGTATGCCAAAAGAGGAGGAGCTAAAGCAGATGATTCTTCGGGAATCGCATAGCAGCCCCTATGCTATGCATCCTGGAGGAGTTAAGATGTATCAGATTTACGAGACCAGTTCTGGTGGTCAGGTTTGAAGCGAGAAGTTACGGAATACGTGGGGAAATGTTTGACGTGTCAGCAAGTCAAAGCTAAACATCAGTTACCTTCGGGATTGTTGCAGCCGATAAAGATTCCCCAATAGAAATGGGAGAGAATCACAATGGATTTTGTTAGTGGGTTACCCCTTACACCCACCAAGAAAGATTCAATTTGGGTAATTGTGGATCGGCTGACGAAGTCTGCTCACTTCATACCGGTTCGGGTCGACTACACTTTGTAAAAGTTGGCTAAGTTGTATGTGGCTGAGGTGGTAAGATTACATGGTGTACCAGTGTCGATCATATCGGATAGGGACCCTAGGTTCACATCACGATTTTAGAAAGCTCTTCATCAAGCAAGGGGAACAAGGTTAGACTTCAGTACCACTTTTCACCCACAGACTGATGGTCAGTCTGAGAGAGTAATTCAGATCTTGGAGGAAATGCTAAGGGGTTGCATCATCGATTTTAGGGGTAGTTGGGAGGAGCATTTACCCTTGTTTGAATTCACGTACAATAATAGCTATCAAGCTAGTATTCAAATGGCGCCGTATAAAGCATTATATGGAAGGAGATGTTGAACTCCAACTTGTTGGACGGAGTTGGGTGAACGTCAGGTATTGGGTCCGGAACTAGTTTCGAAAATGGAGGAAAAAGTTAAGTTAATACGAACTCGATTGAAGGAAACGTATGATCGGCAGAAATCTTATGCGGATCTAAAGCGGAAGGAGGTGGAATTCGCAGTAGGAGACCAAGTCTTCTTAAAGGTATCTCCGTGGAAGAAAGTAATGAGGTTTGGACGAAAGGGTAAACTAAGTCCCCGATTTATTGGGCCTTATAGGGTGTTAAAACGTGTGGGGCCAGTGGCTTATCGTTTGGAGTTGCCTTCAGAGTTGGAGCAGATACATGACGTGTTCCATGTCTCGATGCTAAGACGATATCGATCTGATCCATCGCACATAGTGCCAGTGGAAGAAATTGAAGTAAGGCCAGATTTATCTTTTGAGGAGGAACTAGTACAAATTTTGGATCGAGATATAAAAGTGTTGAGAAAGAAGTCTGTTCCTTTGGTTAAAGTTTTATGGCGAAATCACGGTGCTGAAGAAGCGATGTGGGAGTCAGAGGATGTTATACGACAGCAGTATCCCCATCTCTTTTGATCAGGTAAATTTCGAGGACGAAATTTATTTTAACGGGTAGAACTGTAATATCCTAAATATATGCCTGTGCATTTATATGTGGCACTTGATTAATCTGTAATTTAAGAAGTTGAGGTTGACGGAGGCATTGATTAAATATTTGGATTAGGATTTAGATTAATGTTCTGGGTAATTTAAGTAATATTTTGGGCTTTAAAAATTTGGGTTAGGTGGCTAATAAATGGTGTTAGCTCATAATTTAAGTAGATAGTTAATTAAGTGACAAGCTGGGCTTGTGGCCCAAAGATCTGAGGAGTTTAAGTAGGCATAAGGTGGCATCATAAGGGGGGAGGAGTTTGGGCCAGGTGAGGGCTACTTAGAGCCCAAGTTTTAGGTCAAAAATTCGGCACTTAGGAACCTTAGGAGTGGACGGCACACTAGCTACAAAATAGAGATTTTAATTCTTTATTTTGAAACACCCCACACCTGGCCCACGAGCCTAAACCGGATCTGGTATGTTCCTTAAGAAAAACGGTTTTGAAGTCCTTTATTACTTAGAGATAATTTGTGTATTTTTTGGAAGATATTGGTTTTGGGTTGGGCTTAGGTTGGAAACCCGTTTACTTAATTTTAAAAGAACAATTATTTAAAGTGACAAAAAAAAACAATCTAGGGTTTATTTAAGAAATATGTTTTAAACAATCATTAATTTTAAAGTAATTCGTAACATAATAATAAAATTTAAATAGAAATGAAGTAATCAAACTTGGACCTTATGGCCTTATTACATCAAATAATTTCCAAAATTAAAATGAAAAGTACTTAGCAAAAATAAAGTCCAAATCGCTTATTTTTCTCCTGCATGGCCACCTTCAGCTCCTGCCGACCCGGTCCATTACTGCTCATCACCTGAAAAATAGTCCCACAAGGGGTGAGTCTACAGACTTAATGTGTACACAAAACTAACAATCAACAGATCAGGCATACATATTCATATCAAGTACATATTCGAATCAAATGATGCAACCCAAACCCAAGCCTATTTGTCCATCCGCTACACACCACCCGTACACGGTCACGGTGGGACTACTAAGTCGACCCTCCATCCGCTACACACCATCGAAGCGATCATTTGCAATGACGTGTGCTCATCGGCCATATAATTTGTGTCATTAGACACCATATTCAGATAATGTAACCGAAGTTACCAAATTCAGATAATGTAACCGAAGTTACCATATTCAAATTATGTGACCGTAGTCACCATATTTCGTTGGTGAGACCGAAGTCTACACCTTCTTCCCCTTTCACATATAGCCCGAAATGCCCCAAATATTATTATATCATGCATAACATACTTATTTCTCATTCATGTTACTATTCACATGTTCAAAATATATCATATTCGTAATCCTATCAGAAGTAGGAAACGTACATGGGTACTTTTTACCACATTTGTGGTACTTAGCCACATTCACATTCTTATACATATTCATATATTAAAATAATTATTACCATAATATATTGAAAGTTAGTGTGAGTACACACACATTAAACTTAATAGATTCCTTGAAATCCCGAAGAAAATCGATCACAGATTTAGATCTCAAATCCTACAATAGTTAATCACTTACTATTTAAAAGACCATTCGGCCATTATTCCAAATACAACTAGGATTTGTATTTCTTACCTTGTTGCCGAATCAAATCTCGAAATTGTGGTATTCCTCCCTGAAATTCGGCTATCCACTAGATCCACTGATTTGATTAGTCTTCGATTAAAACAAATAGATCTAATTATTTAAGAGAGATCCTAGACCGAATATAACTTCTTACCTTGTGATGAGATTCCCAAAATCGATTCCTTACTCCACTAGGGATGTCGAAATTCCTACAACCATAAGTTAGATTTAATCTAACTTTAACAAATAGAATATGGCCTTTGGCCACCACCATACAGTGTCTTACCTTAAATCCTTGAATTTCCGAAACTCTTTCCTTGATTCCTTAGATCTGAAAGCCCAAATCCTTCCTTGGATATTCGGCCAAGAGACATCCAAAAGATCAGTCCCTAAATCTTGATTGAAAAAAGTAAACACAAGAATCCATTCTTACCTTATCACCATAGTCGATGGCACTCTTGTTTGAAGCCACAAAGATTCTACTATGAGGATCAAAAGAGAAGGTTTTGGCTTGTGAGATGAAGAAAAGAGAGAAAGAAAAGAGAAGAAGAAAATTCGGCAGAGAGGGTTTTTGACTAGGGAATTTCGGCAGAGCTTAGAAAAGATGAGAGAATAGCCTTAATTCTCCTCCTTTAGCCGAAATTATCAGGCCAAGAGTCCTTGACTTGGCCACCACTCTTCCTTGTGATAATATCATCTATTTTATTTTTAAATAAAGAAAAATCCTTATTATCTCTTCTAAATAATCCAAATTGAAAAGCTTTTATTTATCACCTTATTAAGCAATATTATTGGAAATAAAACACCTCCCTTTTCTAGAAGCAAGTGCCGTCCACCTCTTAGCCTGGGAAGCAAAAATAAAACTTCATTTATTTGCTTCCCTTGTGACTCGAACCCAGGCCCATGCCTCTTGCACATGGCGCCATTTCCATAGGCCCTAAGTGCCATCTTTAGGCCACTTTTCCTAGCCTGTTTGTATGTCAAATTTTACCAACTTTTTGTTTTAAGGCCCTCTTGCCTTAATCTCCCATTTTAAACTTTAAAACTCATCATTTTAGGGTCATTTCCAAGTTTCCTAAAATTTTCGATCGGCTCTGTTTACTTGCCATTTTCTTACATTTCCAAGTTTCCTACAATGTATACTTTCCATTTTTGGATCATTTCCATTTTCATTTCTTAGTTTCCAAAAATGTGTACTTTCCATTTTTGAACCATTTCCTTACATTTCTAGGTTTCCTAAAATGTTCATGTCCTAATGCATTTCAGTGTTTCAAAAATATTCATTTCCATTCATTTTCATACATTTCTGAGTTTCCAAAAATTTCAAAAATTTATTCATAATGCTTTAGACTTGCCATTTCATACAATTAAACCGAAAATGCATAGGCCCTTTCCAGGATGTTACATATTTTATTGATGAATAGGAAGATAATGAAGAGAAAGATGAGGGCTATTTTTGAGGAGATAAAGGATTAAGATAAAAGCTATCAGATGACAGCAGAGTCGGCCGAAAATCCAACTCTGAGAAGGGGAGCATTGCCGAAATCTATATAAGCCAAGTGATCATCCATGCTTTCATTCTTTTTCTTCCTCACCTAGTCAAATTTCTCTTCTTCTTTTCTCTCAAAACCTTTTCTTTGCCGCAACTCTCCAAACACAGTTACTTTCTCCTCTTCTCTTCTCAAAGCCGGATCTACAAGTGAAATCTCTGTTTCTCGAAGGTGCACCGTAAGCCGTATATTCCTCTTTAATCCGGTGAGTTTCGAGATTTCTCCTTTTTCTGTGATTCCTTTATTTTTATCAAGCTCCTAATTCAAATAATTATTTTATAGGCCCTGTCGATTATACTCTTTATCCCTAAAAGTCGAATCTGTTCCATTAAAGCCGATTTGGTGGAAAAGCCGAAGGTAGGGAGGTGACGTTTCTTAGGGATTTTCGGGATTCGACAAATAAGGCTCTACGTTAAGGATAATAGATCTTCGCGGTAACAGGTGTGTAATACTTCCCCACCATCTAGATCTAATCATAAAATGCATGATCATAAGATTTATATGTTTTGATAATTGCCGACATCTCGATTTATTGATGAAAGCCCAATGAGGGTAAAAGCGGTTCACCAGGTTAGTAAATAATCTGTTTATATGTTATAAGTCAAATGCTTGTATGTGATTGCATGGGTTGGGTTGATGAAAGGAGGAAGTTATACGTTATATGTGTAGCGGTTTTACTGTGATCTGATGTAGCGGCTAATGCTGTGAATTGTTATACGGCCTTCGGCAATTATATGTTATAAGGGCTTCGGCCATTATATGTGGATGAGCAGCATGATTGCAATCATGGTGTGTAGCGGTGTGGGTCGATTGTAAAAATCCCCAATGGTGTGTACGGTTGGTACGGGGGTGTGTAGCGGATGGAAACCTAGGCAAACGGGTTGGGCCTTACATATTATTTGTTATTAATTTTTATTATGAGTATTAAACTGTTTACTTTGTTTAACGGGCTTAAGGCCCAAAATCTAGTGGTGCATGAGTGTTGCACACTGAGTCTCGCGACTCACCCTTTTAATTAACATTTCAGGTGATACCTAGTGCTTCGGACCGGGCTGGAGAGGAACGCAAGGTGGCCAAGCAGAAGAATATGTGGATTTAGCAAAAAAAAAGACTCAAGTCATTATTTTATATTTTTAATTGGTGGATTTAAAAATTTCGTTGTAATAAGGCCATGGGCCACTAGTTTATATTTTGTTTTATTTTTGGGCTTTAATTACTTTTAGTTATTTAATCTTTTTATTTTAATTAAACTAAGGCATGTAATTAAGTTTGGTTTTATTTTACAAAGGCATATTCTTTATGAAATATATTTGGGCTTTTCGGAAAAATACAACATGTTTGACAAAAATTTTCTTAGTGACATACCAGATCCGGTCGTAGCAATTGGGCCGGGTTTGGGGTGTTACAATTAACCATCACAAATTTTATGCTTTTTAGCTATTGATATATTAGCTCTTCTAGAGCTTTCAACTAATTTTGTACTATCAAATATTGGAATAATATTTGTTTGTTTTAGTACCAAATAAGATAAATATTTTCTATTTGTAATGATAAAATTTATTACTACATTTTCATATCCTTCCTCAAAGAATATTAACAGAAACAAAATATTTGGGCATACGCCACATATATGTCCAATAATCTTTCATATCACATCGATAACATAAGTTATTTTTACCTTTTGAAAAGTTATCTTGAGAACTCTCATTGTCCTCTTATTTATTACTATGTTCCCACTCTTAGTGGTCCATGAGTATATCTTTTATTTTTTTTATATTTATATTCACTTCGGGGAATGCAATAGATTTACTAAGACAAACTTATAAATGTTCCAATAGATTCTTTATTTCATAATCACCATCGCAAACATGCGTGGATTTTAAATTAGAATCTATCTATTCATGTTGTCATGATTAGTATCCAATTATAATAAACATGATATAATAAATAAAATATAGTAAAATATACCTGAAGATCTTTAACATAATCGTCATCACCTTGACTATTATCACGAGCACTATTACAATTAGTAGAACAATTTTGTTTTCGTAATAATATTTATAATCTAATAGTAAAAATCATTTAATAAACAATCATACGATGCTTGAAAATTATCCGATACACGTTATACCAAATTTCAATACCACATATATGTTATAAAATGTTATCTTGCTCTAATAAATTATGTATAAGTTAAAATTAAAAGATATCATACAATCATTCAACATTCGAAAGTTAATAAGAGTCAATAGATCCTATCAAATTTCCCTAAAATGGTAGGTTAATAACACTTTCCATCATAATTTTAATAAAATTTTAAAAATATTTAATAACAAGAATTTAATAATAAAAATTTTAAACATCTAACTATTATGCATAATATAACCTAATTAAAAAAACTTCAAAAAGAATTATTTACCAAAAAAATAGAGAAAACATACCATATTAATAGCAAAGATATCTAATCAACAATTATGTCTTTTACATAAATAAAAAAAATTAACATAGAAATGCAAAATTCAAATACCATCAGAATTTGAAATTTATGTCAAAAAAAATTAATAGTAGCCATGCTTTAATTGAAAAAGAAAATATGGTCGAAATATAAAAGTTTCTTACCAAATTTTTTATTTGCCCATGCTTGTACAATTATAAATCAAAGATTGAGAATAAGAATCACAATCCATTCTGAGATTGAATCTTTCAACATCCTGAAGATGAAGTTTAAGGGAGAAAGTTTAAGGTGAAAATGAATTTGATTTGTGGGATGACTTCGAAAGATTTTGAAAAAAAGATAGAGAATCATCGTACTGATAATGTGTTATAGAATAAAGAGAGATGGGGAGAATAAAAAACAAAGAAAATATGAAAGCAATAGAGAATGTACTTTATTAATTAAAGGAAATAATTACAATACTTTATTAAATTCTCTATTTATATGCATAAGAAGTATAAAAGAAGTAGAGATCTAATTCTAATAACTATTAGAATTTAAAGTACATCAAAACTTTATTTTGATCATGATGGACATCCACTTAATAAGATATTCATAACATTATAATTATAATTACCATGTTTTTAAAAAATAAAATTTAGCTTATTATGTTTAATTTTGCAATTATATTTTCAGTGAAATATTGAAAAATTAATACAGAAAATTAGTTTAAATATATTGTATAATGTTTTTATTTAAAATACAAACGTCAATTACTTACTTTGCATTATGCCAGAATGAGATCCATTTTGATATAATTTTTTATATAGTAACATTATATTTTAATTTAATTCAGACCAAATCAAAGTTTGTATTATTATTTTAAAATCACTCTACACTCATATTTTATATAATTTATAATTGAGCTCAAATAAAATTATTTTTGATACATAATTTATTTGATTTAAAATAAAATTAGTTCAAATCCAATATAACATTGATTCAACAAGTAGTTCAAACTTTGGAGAGGTCTTATTACTCTTTAATGAGTAAATATTATATTTTTCGTATATTTCTAAATTTTTTAAAATAAAATTTAAAATTTTCATTTTGAATTTTGAATTTTGAATTTTGAATTTTGAATTTTGAATTTTAAAGACTTTTTTAAATCATTTTTGTACTATTTTTATAATAATTTTTATGTATTTTTAAAGAGTAAGGACCATATTGACAAAATTATAAACATTGAGACCAAAAAAATTATTTTACCTTTTTTATAATTACTACTTCAACAACTCTAACAATAAAATAAAAAACTATATAAAAAATCAAATTTTCAAAATTAAAGTATAAATTAAAAAAAAAAAACCAGCAAACCTCACATATTTAAAACTTTTTTGACTTCACAGAAATGGAATGTGTCATTTTAGCTAATTTTCCTTCTTAATTGGATATTTAAATTAATCATGATGAGATTGAAAATAGTTAAATTATTTCAATTATGAAAAGCTAAGAAAATTTCAAAACAACACATCTTATAGTAGTGATGGATGCTTGTTTAAGTTAAGGTTTAAGTTTGTGAATTCAACTTGTGATGCGTATGTAATAATGATTTGCTTTTGTTAAGGGTGTGTTAGTTGTTTAAAAAAAATTAGTATCATATTTTTAAATAGTTAATAAATTAAACTAATAAAACAATGTGATGCATTAATTATATTTAATAATAAATTTTATTAATTTTTTGTAATTTTATTATATATTTTTATTAATGATGTGAAAAATAAAACTAAATGTATTGTCAATATAATAGTTAGAAAATTCATTGTAAAATCTTATATATTTTAATAAGCAAGCTAATACTCAGGTTATTAGATATAAAATCAACTATAAAATATTATATATTTTTAAAATGAAAAATTTTAAAAATATATGGATGGCAATTTCAAAACTTATATATTAATAAAAAAGGAATTAAATCAATGTAATATATACATATATATATATGGAAATTTTAATATTAACTTAAAGTTAAAAATTAATTCTTCCAAATTGGAATGATGAGAGAAGAGAACATGAGAGAGTGATATGCATGTTAGTTCAAAATTATATATTTTCTGTATGTTTTATTTCCTTTCCTTTTATTTTTTAATTCTACCAAGCAATGAATGGAAAGAATATTGCATATTCTTTCTATTTTTTTTATCTCTCCTACCAAGCTCAACTATGGAAAGAAAAATTATATTTTCCATTATTATGGTTGATTAAGAATAAAAGTGAGAGGAAAGAATAGAATGAATAATCATTCTCTATCCTAATACATAAAAATCAACCATTCTAAATTGAAATCATGAGAGGATAGAAAATAAGATATATATATATTAATTCAAATTTATGCATTTTTCAAATATTTTATTTTCTCTTTATTTTTCTATTTTTCAAATGATAAGTATTTAAAATTTTATTACAATATTTTAATTTGATTTATTTTTTAAAATACTTTTTATATGGTAACCTTAAGTTTAAAATAAAATTTTTTAATTCTTTTTAATTTTAAAAGAAAATTAATCGTGTCAATTAAATTATTAAAAGTAAAAAAAATAGTTAAGCTATATAATTGTTATATATATACTTTTCAAAACATTCTAGATTTTTCAGTAAAATGTTATACCATATAATAATACAATTTTAGTTTTATTTTTTACTCAAATTATATGATTCAGATTTATTGATTCTAAAATTTCTAGCAAAATACTTTCAACTTACAAAATTTTTATCTCATATGTTTGGTTCACTGGAATTAAATAGGGTTAATCTTCCAAACTCGGCCTAGACGTTATGGTTAGATTGAGAAGGCTACATTAGCCACCAAAATGGCTAAGCTAACTTACATTACTTTTGAAGACTTTAAATAAACTCATTTTAGAGAAAACCGTAGTTGTACTTTAAGTTAGCTTAAAAGCGTTCATTCATTAGGTCATGTATGCTTAGAATTCATTTTATTGTTGACAATGTTGTTTTAGAAAAATCGTTTGCTTATCGCTCTTCTTCAAAAAAAAAACTCGAAGTTAAACTAATGCAGCGGAAAAATCATTTTTCAAGTCATTTTGGAAAATTAGTTGCCTTATCGATCTATTTTTTCAAAAACGGTTCCTTGGCAATGCAGCAGAAACTAGGGAACAATATCAAATTTTACTTGAGCCCAATCATGCATTATCCGATTATTATGCTTGATTAATCCATGCATGCTAGAAGAAAAGTTACCAAACCACAAACCAGATGTCATTAAAATTACAAACCAAAACCATTAGAGATTGATTAATACTTACTAAAAAAAATAATTCGAGGTCCAATGTGATTCTCCGAATGCCGAGTCCGGTCCTAATTTCTAGATTTACCTGAAAAGTTAAACACTATTGAGGGTAAGCTTATGAAAAGCTCAGTGCGAGTCGAACAATTATTTAAAGAAACATAAATATCGAATATAGTGAAATAGATTAGCTTTAACAGAATAAAATAGAACCATCATAGGAATTTCATATCGTTACATAGCCATTATCAAATTGATGTCAAACGGTGGATGAGCATAAGTCATCATTCATTCGAGTGAGAATCATTAATTTCGATATCATTCAATACAACAAAATACAATTGGAAACACGAAAATATACACACTTTTTCATGCCCTTTTTAACTCAAATTCATGCAAGTTCGGTAAAATTCTTGTTGAAAAATATATAATTATTATAAAATAATTATTTTTTACTTAAATTATTAACATAATTAATTTTAATTAATTTTATAATTAATTTTGATTATTTTCGACAGATTTGCACAAATGGCAAAAAACGGCTCGGCAAACAGTGCTAGAAGCGCAAAACCGAGAAACAATTTTGAAGCATCAAGGTGAATTAATTTTTCAGCCTAAGCAGGTCCAAATTATGTGTATTAATCCATAATATAATTAATTTTAATTTATATCCAATTTAATTTGGGTTAAATAAATTATTATTAATTAATTATGAAAACTGGCTAAGTTGAGCTGAACCGAGAAAACCGAACCGACCAAGTACTGGGCAGCCCAAAACTGTCCCACATGCTAACCCAATCAGCTTTCTTGGCTGATTAATTAGCTTGCAAAATGGCCCTTGAAGAATTTATCAAATTACAAACAAACCCCTCCACTATTTGTGCCTTTCTAGATTTTCCCCTACCTTAATATAGCAAGTTTGAAAACTTCAAACTTGCCACTTGTGTGGCCGGCCATGGGAGGGCTCTTTGGCTGCTGATTTTGGCTATTTTTAGCAACTCTCTCAACCTATAAAAACCCCCTTAGCTGCTCATTTGAAACACACCTCAGTTTTTCTCTTCTCTCTTAATTTTCTCTCTTTATTTCCCATCCATTTTTCTTTATTCTCTTGCCGATTTCACCTCTTGAAAAAGAGTCATTCATCCACCATTTGGAGCAGCATTAAAGTGTTCGTAGTAGCCTCGGTTCAACAAGAACAAGCGGAGAAGGAAGAGTGGAGCAACCCAGTCAAGCCACGGAGAAACACCAGATTTGATTCTCGTTTCCTATCCTTTTAATTTTTGTTGTTGTTATGATGAACATGTCTACGAATATTTGTGATGTTTAAATGTTTAATTTAATTGATATGGCTTAAATTTAATTCATGTTAGGTTGATTGCATTTCGTCTACTTAATTTATTAAAATTGTGTTTGTGTTGTTATAGGTCTCAATAAGATGTTTGATTAAGTAAAACCCTGACTAAGTTATTCTTGCATTACAATTGTAAGGTAACTAATGAATTAATTATTTAAACGGATTGAAATTGTAATTAATTGACACGATACTAAATCAGTGTATGTTTAGTCATCTAAGGTAGCTGAGGGTTAAATTAGCAACGGTATCTAACGATACATTTGCCTTGCATAACTTGCAAGATTATTGTGATTAAACTGTTTCAAGGTAGAAATACATTGTTACCTCACGTAATCTTTTATGTGCTTATGAGATTGAATTAATTGTTTGAATTGGCATAGAGATATGTACAAGAGATTATTTTAATTTCATATGTATGTATGTGCATTAACACATTTGCTTATTAAAATCAGTTTAATCGGTTGAATTGACATAGAGATATACTCAAAAGATAAATGGATTTTGGTAGATAAGTATGCTCATAAGTTAGCAAATTACCGAGTTCCTGTGAATTATCCGTAACAACATAAACATGAGTTAAATAATTCTAAGTTAAGAAATGTAATTAATCTAACACAATTATGTCATTCTGATTAAAATCATCTCTTGAAATCGTGCATTGAAACTTTTATTTTATTTTTTTTATTTTACTTTGTTAAAATCCTTGTTTTTAATCACTTCTTCAAATCAAAATATTTTTCTTCACCAAAGTATTTTTAAAATTGCATTCATAAATAATTATTTCACAGTCCCTGTGGGTACGATAACTTGACATTTACTTGTCACTTTATTACTTGTTGCAATTGTGTACACTTGCACATTTCCGTTGTTCCAAGTTTTTGGCGCCGTTGCCGGGGATTGTTTTAAAAAGTCATTATTTGTGAATTTGTTAGTTTTTTATTTTGGTTTATTTTTCTGTTCAATTTTAACTTAAATTAATTTTCTGTGATTATTTCAGGTGCTTATGAATATTGACCGAATTTAACGATTTACTCCCTGTAAACCCTGAGATTGAAAGAGCTTTTTGACAGTGAAGAAGACAAGCAATAAAAGAAGGACCGAAGAGATGAATCTCAAAATTTTGAATCAAGAAAACAGAGCAAACCCTGCTCAAAATCCTATCATTATTGCTGATGATAGGGATAGAGCTTTAAGACAGTATGTTGTGCCAGTGTTTCATGATCTTAATCCGGGTATTAGGAGACCCAAAATTGAGGCACAACAATTCGAGCTAAAGCCAGTCATGTTCCAAATGCTTCAAACTGTGGCCCAATTCAGTGGAATGCCTACCAAAGATCCTCATCTTCACTTAAGACTGTTTATGGAGGTGAGCGATTCTTTCAAGTTAGCTGGAGTACCCGAAGATGCATTAAGATTAAAGTTGTTCCCATATTTGCTAAGGGACAGAGCTCGAGCCAGGATGAACTCATTGCCACCAAATTCAATTTCCACATGGCAAGAGTTAGCAGAAAGATTCTTTATGAAGTATTTTTCCACCTAGCAAGAATGCTAAGTTGAGGAATGAGATCACTGCTTTCCAAAAAATGGATGATAAGTCCTTATATGAGGCATGGGAAAGGTACAAAGAATTATTACGGAAGTGCCCTCATCACGGAATCCCACATTGCATCCAACTTGAGACGTTTATAATGGTCTCAATTCCCATACGAGGATGGTAGTGGACGCTTCTGCTAATGGTGTTCTCCTTTCTAAGTCTTATAATGAGGCTTATGAAATCATTGAGAGGATTGCCAACAACAATTATCAATGGCCAACCAATCGACCAGCTTTAGGAAGACGAGTCACTGGTATACATGAAGTGGGCGCTCTCACTTCACTCACATCTTAGGTATCATCAATATCATCAATGCTTAAAAATTTTACCACTAATGGGTTTAATAGTTTTGTAGCTCAGCCACCGAATCAAGTTGAAAATGTAGCATGCGTTTATTGTGGGGAAGGACATTTGTTCGAAGAATGTCCATCGAACCCAAAATCCGTGTATTACATGGGTAACTAAAACCAAAATCAAGGAAGGCAAGGACTGCAATCCAATTTCTATAACCCATCATGGCGAAACCACCCGAATTTTTCCTAAAGTAACCAATGAGCGAGAACCAGTAACATTTACGCCCAACCTAGACAGACTCAACCACCTTGTTTTCCCCAACAAGTTCAAAAATCAACCCAAGCTGAATTGTCCAACAGCTTAGAGAATCTAATAAAGGCATACATGGCAAAAAATGACGCCACTCTAAGGAATTTAGAGAATCAAGTAGGCCAACTTACAACTGAATCAAAAACTTACCACAAGGTGCTTTACCTAGTGATACGGAGAATCCGAGGAATCTAAGGAAGGAGTATTATAAAGAATTGAAAAAAGAGATGAAATACATTAGAACCCAACACCGTCGAAGTTGAAAAGGAGCTAGCCGATGCTTAAGACTTAAAGGAAGTTCAACCAAGTGTTGAAATTCCAGTTTCTCCGGAACCAGAATCTGTAAAATCCGACAAGGTAACTTCAAAACCAACTAATTTTGATCAACTAACAACTTCGTTAGATGCAGAATTGCCACAGAAGATAAATCAACCAGTTCCAGTAAAGAAGCCTCTACCACTCTACCCTCAAAGACTTCATAAGTAGAAGTAGGAGATTCAAATCAAGAAGTTCCTAGACATACTCAAGCAACTTCATATAGACATCCCATTGGTTGAAGCACTTGAACAAATGCCGAACTACGTCAAATTCATGAAGGATATCCTATCAAAAAAATGAATACTTGGAGAATTTGAGACGGCAGCAATGCAGGGCGTATCTTCAAGACAAACTACCCCCAAATTTGAGAGATCCTAGATGTTTTACCATACCTTGCAACATTGGAGCAACATATTGTGGTAAGGTACTATGTGACTTGGATGCGATTATCAACTTGATGCCTATGTCAATATTTAAGAAGTTGGGGATAGGTGAAGTTAGACTTATCTAAGGTTACACTTCAATTAGCAGATCGATCCTTAGCACATGCAGAAGGAAAAATCGAGGACGTATTGGTACGTGTAGACAAATTTATTTTTCCTGCTGACTTTGTGGTTCTAGACTTTGAAGCAGACAAAGAAGTGCCAATCATCCTATAAAGGCCTTTCCTAGCAACCGGAAGGACCCTTATTAATGTACAGAAGGGCGAGCTTACTATGCGTGTTCAAGATGATCAGGTAACATTTAATGTTTTTAAGTCTATGCGATTTCCTGACACAATTGATGATTGTTCTGCAGTGTCCGATTTAGAGGATTTAATCATGGAAAAGGAACTCAACTATGTTGAGGATCCATTGGAACAAATTTTGACATCAGACCCTCCAAATGATGAAGAGGAGGATGGATACTTAGCTTTGCTAGAAGCTAATCAAAGGGGATTTAATTCGCAATCCCATTTTGAATCTTTGGAGTTAGAAGATAAGGATTATGCCCAACCAAAAGTGTCAATCGAGGAGCCACCTAAATTAAAACTCAAGGTACTTCCTTCACATTTAAAATATGTTTATTTAGGTAACGCTTCTACTCTGCTTGTGATTGTTTCAGCAGAATTAACTATTGAGCAAGAAGAGAAACTCATCCTAGTATTGAAATAATTCAAGAAGGCTATCGAATAGACCATAACCAATATTCATGGTAGTAGTCCGTCTGTATGCTTGCATAAGATTATCCTGGAAGATGGTGAAAAAGGGACAATTGATGGACAACGAAGACTAAACCCCATCATGAAGGATGTGGTGAAAAAGGAAATCATCAAGTGGTTAGATGCAAGTATAATTTACACCATCTTAGACAGTTCATGGGTCAGTCCGGTCTAGGGCGTACCAAAGAAAGGAGGTATTATAATCATTGAGAACGAGAGTAATGAGTTGATACTGACTAGAACAATTATGGGATAGAGAATTTGCATTGATTACCAGAAGCTGAACAAGGCAACTAGGAAAGATCACTTTCCTTTGCCGTTCTTAGACCAAATGCTGGATAGACTCGAGGGACAAGACTATTACTATTTTCTCGATGGATACTCAGGGTATAATCAGATTACAGTAGCATTGGAAGATCAACAGAAGACAACATTCACCTGCCCGTACGGTACATTTGTATTTAGACGCATGCCATTTGGTTTATGTAGTGCACCTGCTACATTTCAAAGATGTATGATGTTTATTTTTACTGACATGGTTGAAAAATACTTGGAAGTCTTTATGGATGATTTTTCAGTACTTGGAGATACATATTATGATTGCCTAGCCAATCTAGCCAAGGTACTAAGGCGATGTGAAGAAACAAACCTTGTACTTAACTGGGAAAAGTGTCATTTCATGGTACGAGAAGGTATTGTTCTAGGGCATCAGATAATGATACATGAAGTCGGGGTAGATAGAGAAAAGGTAGACGTTATTGAGAAACTCCCACCTCCAACATCTGTAAAGGGTGTTAGGAGCTTTTTTGCCCACGCCGGTTTCTATCGAAGATTTATCAAGGATTTCTCCAAAATTGCTAAACCCTTATGCAAATTATTGGAGAAGGACACGACATTCAAATTTGATGAGGAGTGTTTAAGAGCTTTCAATGATTTAAAGAGTCGGTTAGTTTTGGCACCCATAATTGTCACACCAGACTAGGATTTTCCATTTGAATTGATGTGTGACGCAAGTGACTTCACGATAGGAGCTGTCATGGGTTAGCGAAGGAACAAAGTTTTTCATCCCATCTACTACACAAGTCAGACTCTAACAGGAGCTCAACTAAATTATACGGTAACAGAGAAAGAGTTACTTGCTATTGTGTTTGCTTTTGACAAGTTTCGATATTATCTTGTAGGTACCAAGGTGATTGTCTATACAGACCACTCAAAAACTAAGTACTTACCTTCCAAGAAAGATGCTAAGCCGAGACTGATCCGTTGGGTACTTCTACTTCAAGAGTTTGATATAGAAATCCAAGATCGAAAGGGAGTAGAAAACCAAGTAGCAGACCACTTGTCCAGATTGGAGCCGCAAGAAGGGAATTCTCTTTTTATACCAATTCAGGAGACATTTCCAGATGAACACGTACTAAAGGTAAACCATGTCCATAATACCCCTTGGTTTGCTGATATTGCTAACTATTTATCTTGTGGTTTGATGCCGATCGATAAAAGTTTCTTCACGATGTGAAGTACTATTTCTGGGAAGAGCTATATTTGTTTAAAATATGTGCAGATCAAATGATTAGGAGATGCGTGGCAGAAGATGAAGTACATAAGATTCTATACCATTTCCACTCAGCTTCGAGTGGGGGACACTTCGGAGGTACACGTACTGCAGCCAAGGTATTGCAAGCTGAATTCTTTTGGCCAACACTATTCAAAGATGCATATGCTTACGTAAAGAGCTGTGATCGATGTCAAAGGGTTGGAAACATCACCAATAGAAATGAGATGCCTCGAACAAACATCATTGAGGTAGAATTATTTGATGTTTGGGGTATTGAATTTGAAACACCCCAAACCCGGCCCACGAGCCCTGACCGGATCTGGTATGTTCCTCGAGAAAACATTTGAAAGTCTGTATGTTACCTAGGAGAAATTCGTGTGGTTTTGAGAGAATTTTTAAACTTCTTTGGGTTGGGCTCGAGTTGGAAATAAGTTGGTTTTTTTTTAAAATCTAAGTTTTTATAAGATTTTAAATCAGAGAAAATATCGAGTTGTTTTAAAGTTTACTATAAATTGAAAACCATTTGTTTAGGGTGTCCAAATCACTTAGAGTCATTTTTAAAATAAAATTTACTTAATCCTTAATTTGATAAAAATTCGTAACATCATAAAATCAATTAAAAACATGCATAAGACAGTTCATACTATGGCCTTATTACATCGAAAACAAAACCCCAAAATAAATCCAACAAACTTAAAATAAAATAAGTCCAAAAATAAAGTAGAATCCGAACTGAGCATGGCCACCATTAAGCTCCTGCCACCCAACCTACCCATCACCGATCATCACCAAAAATATTCCCACAACGGGTGAGTCATACTGAGACTCGGTGTGTACAACCAACACTAAGTCCAACAGTTTAGGCATAACACTCCATACAAATACATTTAGCAGAAATAAAGAAAATGATGCAACCCGAACCCAAAACATAGGTACCATCCGCTACACATCACCCGTACCAACCTGCACACCGTGGGGACTACTAAGTCAACCCTCCATCCGCTACACATCATCAAAGGCAGTCGCTATAGTCGACGTGCTCATCGCCCTTATATATTGTGGCATAGCCACCAGATAACATTTTTGTGTCAAGAGACACCACATTCAGATACTGTGACCGAAGTCACCACATTCACTTCCCATTTCATAATAACCCATATGCCCATGTCATACATATCATGCACAGATTGTCCCATTCTTTATTTCACATTCTTATAATTTCACATATGCTATAGCAGATCACATTATAATCCTAGTAGGAGTAGGAAAACGTACCTGAGTACTTTGTACCATTGCATGGTACCTTAGCCATACTTTTCACATTCCTTTTAACATATTTAACAAATGAACATAACCATAAATCTATCGAGAAATAGTGTGGGGTACACACCTGATTCACTTAACGCTTTTACTGAAATCCCGAAGAATCTCGATCTAACGCTCTAGATCTTAGTTCCTACATTCGGCCAACATTTAATATTTTAACAAAAGCCTATTCGGCTATAAAACCAAATCCCAAAGGATATCCATAGCCAGATCCTTACATTGCTGTCGATTGGGCTACTAACAAATCCCGAAAACTTCGTGATGACCCTTCTTGAAATCGTCCGCTATTAAATCACTGAACTAGTTAGTTCCCGGCTTTTGAATTAACCATGAAATAGGGCTTTGGCCGAATAGCATATTTACTTACCTTTGCGACTCTAAAACCCCGAAAACACCACTTGACTATGATGATGTCGACACCCCTATACACATATGTTAGATCAATTTCTAACATGGAATCATAATAAATGGCCCTTGGCCGAATACTTTTTGAAATCCCGAAGAAAGTCCCGAAAGATCCTTCCTTGAAGTCAATAATAGGCAAATCCCGAAACCTTTTCCATAGTTTCGGCCAAAGAACAATAATAACGGTTAGATCTTAGATTTTGACAAGCCTAAAGAAAGAGAATGGAAAACGAATTTGATCTTACCCCTATTGAAGAAATCGACAACACCTATGTCTGCCACCACAAAGATATTCGGCTTTGAGATTTGATGAGAAATCGACTAGAAGTACCTTATATTTTCGACTTTTGAAAAACTTAGGAGAAAAGGAGAGGTGAATGCTTTTAATGGCTCGGCTAGCCTCCAAATCACAAGAGTATTCAGCCACAAGGAAATTGGGGTTAAGAAAAAGGCAAAGAATAGGAGAATAATTTCGGCAAGGATGGCTAGGGAGAATTTGGCTTCAACTGACAAAGAAGAAAAAGAGAGAGATCTCTCAAAATTTCGGCACAAATGAGAGAAGTGAGAGGAGAAGTAATTTTCGGCACAACTATCCTACCAAAGCCGAAATTACCAACCAAATACTCCCTTGGCCGGCCAACTCTTAATTCTTATCAACTTCCTCCTTTTTCTCCTCCTTTCTCTCTTATTACTCAAAAAAATAATTCAAATAAAATCAAAGATTATCCCCTAGCTTTGCCGAATTTTAAAAGGATTACAACCTCATCTTAAACTCCCTCCTTAGACTCCCCATGCCGTCCATCTCTTCCCCTTATTGCCGAAAAATAAAACTCTATTTTGCTTCCCATGCGACTCGATCCTAGGCCCTTTCCCATAGCCCATGGCGTCATTTTTAGAGGCCCTAAGTGGCACCTCCAAGCCACTTTTCCAAGCCCGTTTGTGTGTCATATTCCCCTTACAATTTTTCTTAAGACCTATCAGGCCTAGCTCCTTTTTCTAAACTTTAGATCTAATAGTCTCTAAGGCATTTAACTACACACTAAGGTTCACAAAATTCATAGAACACATTCAGAATATTCATAAGCATGCTACCTCATCTAATATAGTATTAATGCATAGGCCATAATCCAGGATATTACAGTTTTTCTCGGTCCTTTTCCTCCGTCCTTTGGTCACAAGTACATATTGGTAGTAGTAGACTACGTATCTAAGTGGGTTGAGGCTGAAGCATATCCGACAAATGATGCTAAGGTTGTGATAAAGTTTTTGCAGAAGCATGTGTTCACAAGGTTTGGAACCCCAATAGCCATCATCAATAATGGAAGGTCCCATTTTGTGAACAAGTGGTTGAAATGGTTACTCGACAAACATGGAGTGAAGCACAAGGTTGCCATAGCTTACCATCCGTAGACGAATGGGCAAGCTGAACTGGAAAACAAAGAGATCAATGGCATACTTGAGAAGGTAGTTTGCCCGAACCAACGAGATTGGTCCAAAAGACTGGATGATGATTTATGGGCTTACAGGACAGCATACAAGACACCTTTAGGGATGTCACCCTATAGGTTAGTCTTTGGAAAGCCTATCATCTACCCTTAGAGTTAGAGCATAAAGCTTACTAGGCTCTTCAACAACTCAACTTGGACCTTAAGCTTGCTAAAGAGAAAAAGATTCTCCAACTCAACGAGTTAGAAGAATTCTGAATGTTCTCATACGAGAATGCCAAATTACTCCATGATAGACTTAAGAAATGGCATGACAAGCACATTCGAATTCGAGAATTTGAAGTAGGTTAGCAAGTTTTGTTATTCAATTCCAGATTAAGGTTCTTTCTAGGTAAGTTAAAATCACGTTGGTCCGGCCCATTTATGATTCACCGAATCCATACAGAGTTGTTGAACTTCAAATTAAGGGAGGTAATTTTCGAGTCAATGCTCAGCGCTTAAAACATTACAAGGGGGATAAAATTGATCGGGATCAAATCTCATTCATTTTATCGAATATTTAATTTTTCTTTTTTTTCTTTTTAAATAAATGTTTTAGGGTATATTTTTGGGATTAGTATGTTTAAATAAATTCTGTCTAGGAGATTGGAACTTAAGCGGGACTGTTTGTGACCCCTCCAGTCTTTCCCAGGAATTGATTTTAACATAATATCCCGATAAATTATCCCCTAAATGACAAAATAAATTTCTAGATTTCAAATAAATAGGGTCAATTTTTATCCAAGTTTTAAATTGCAACTCAATTTCAAATTTTCCTTAAGTTTAGGTACTTAATTGAATTATTTCCAAAATTTGGTTGCTCTTTTTATAAATATTAAAAATTAGATGCCTGATTAACCGTAATATGAACATATTTTAATCTCACATTTAGCATACTTTTGGATGATTTATTACTTGAATTGTGAAATCTGGTGCTTTTAATCCTTTAATTTCATGTTTTATACTTAGAAAGCATCGGAGGATGAAAGGAATGAGAAATGGGCTTAAAATGGAGTAAATGGGCCAAATTACGAAATCGAAATGGCCTGGGCCCAAGACCACACGACAGTGCCTCCTTAATAGACCTGAACATGGGCTGGCCACGATTCACACGGGTGTGTGCCATGGGCGTGTCCCTACCGTGACAAAGAGGAATTTTACTCGAATTAGGGTACTTAAAGGGAAAGAAAGCCATTCCAAAAGCCTATATAAACACCCTAGAGGCCAACCTTCTGGGGGCGTCCAGTTAGGCCGAAGAGCCAAGCCAGAGAGGCTAGAATTGTGGGATTTACTCAAAGAAAGCCAGTTGATTCATCTCAAGAAGCTGGAATCATACTCAAGACGGAGGGTCTTCCCTTCAATTTCCTTCAGGGGTTTTAGGGTTTTTCTTATGTTTTGTTTTATATTTTCTTCTGAGATTTATTCTTTTATGATTATGAACTAAACCCTCAAATACCTGAGGGGGATGAAACCTCAGACGGATCTTGTCATTGTTTTCTGAACTATATGATAAATACTTGATTTGTTCTTAATTATGTGTTCTTAATTCTTGTTTTGATACTTCAGGATATTAATTCAAGTATTGATGTGCTTAGGCAGGGGAGGAATAGACACTGTCTAAGAGTAGATCTAGCATAGTTAAGCGGAGTTGATCGCAACCGTAGAGATAGGATGACGGAAATCTGCCGGATTAGGGTCAAACCTAATATGGGAGTCCATAGGTCGAGTTAATACAATTCTAGGGGTTTTAATTAGAAAGAGATTTCAATTAATCAACCTAGGGTTAGACGTTAGTAGCCTCGATAGAGGTATTAATATACATTAGGGAATCCTACGGATCAAGTCAAGTGAATAAATTGTCTGGTTCAAAGTTAAATAACAAGTGAATTCTAGGTGGATTCTTCCTCGGGTATTGTCTTAGTCAATTGGTTTTTCCCACAAGTATTTTCCCCAATTCATTCTCTTTGTCTTTGCATCCTTAGCTTAGTTGTTAGTTAATTTTAGATTAAATAACAATTCCCTCAATTCTTAGGCTAAATAATAAAAAGAAAGTTAGTATTAGTACTTTTGGTTCCTTTGGGTTCGACATTCCAGTCTTGCCACTAAACCATACTACTGTTCGATAGGTGCACTTGCCTCAAGTTGTTGTCACAGTTAGTTTCTAGGCTCGATCATTCTTTATATAAATTTTTAAAACTCTGACATACGATCAAGTTTTTGGCGTTGCTGCCGGGGAACTAAAATATTAAGAACGCTCAATTTTTATTACTTTAGCCATTTTTATTTTTGCAATTTACTATTATTTTTATTTTTATTTTGCTTTTAACGTTGCTAATTTTCCTTCTTTTATTTGTTCTTAACAGGTACCTCTAGTTTATGACTAGAAGGAACCCAACAGGACCCCTAATTTATGACAGTGATATTGAAGGTACTGTTCGCAGAAATCGTAGAGAGATAAGGGGAAGCTTAAATTACATTGAAGAAGAGCAAGAAGTCGAAATTAATACCACCGAAGAGATGGCTGAGAATAGTCCGCTACCTCCAGAGGCGGCCGAGCATCATGCTCCTCGAACTATGTATAATTATGCTAAACCTAATTTAACAATAACTGAGTCAAGTATTGTTAGACCTGCTATTGCTGCAAATAATTTTGAACTAAAATCTAACACTATTTAGATGATACAGCAATTTGTTCAGTTTGATGGTTTGGAGGATGAAGATCCAAACAATGACTTGGTGAATTTCCTAGAATTTTGCGATACTTTCAAAATATATGGCGTTTCTAATGATGCCATCCGTCTTTGGTTATTTCCCTTTTCTTTGAGGAATAAAGCCAAACAGTGGTTGAATTCTCTTCCACGAGGGTCAATCACTACATGGGAACAAATGATCGAAAAATTTTTATTGAAATATTTCCCGCCGGCTAAAACGGCTAAGTTGAGGAATGATATCTCTTCTTTTGTGCAGATGGATTTAGAAACACTTTACGATGCATGGGAGAAATACAAGGATCTATTGAAAAGGTGTCCACACCATGGATTACCCTTATGGCTACAGGTCCAAACCTTTTACAACGGCGTGAACCCCTCAACAAGACAATTGATTGATTCAATCAACGGCGGAACCTTGAATAATAAAACACCTGAGGCTGCTTAGAATTCATTGAAGAGATGTCACTGAATAACTATCAGTGGCAAGTCACAAGGACAAAGCCAACAAAAGCAGCCAGTGTTTTCAACCTCGACGCGGTAACCATGCTATCCAATCAAGTAGAACTGATAAATAAAAAGATTTATGGTTTATATGATTCTTTGCAGATACATCCAATTATGCAGTGCAATACGAATGGAGGAGGGATGAGCAATACAGAATATCCACCTTACAACCCGAACACTGAGGACGAGCAAGTTCACTATATGGGTAACAATTTTATATCTCAAAATGACCCTTATAGTAATACTTATAATCCAGTTTGGGGGAACCACCCCAATTTTTCATAGGGTGGTTAAGGAAATCAGAGACAACACCCCCTCCAAACTTCTAACAACAGCCCTACCCACGGGAAAAGAAGCCGAACCTTGAAGAGATGCTGACGAAGTTCATAGCGGTGTCAGAAATACGTTTGCAAAACACCAAAACAACACTTAAAAACCAACAAGCATCGATTCAAGGGATCGATAACCAATAGCAACTCGCTAAGCTGATCTCTGAACGACCACAAGGCAGTTTGCCAAGCAACACTGAAACTAACCCCAATGAGAAACTTCAAGTCATAACCGCTCACGATGGTGAAGGGTTAGATGAGCCCAAGGTAAGCCAAGAGAATGTGGTAGAGGAAGGTAAAGTTGAGGTAAGTCATGATAAACCAAAATCGGTAATTAAATAATACCAACCTCGTAGACCATATCCCGATGCGATGAAGAAAGACAACACGGATGAACAATTCAGTAAATTTCTTAAACTTTTAAAGAAATTACATATTAACTTACCATTTCTTGAAGCTCTTTCATAGATGCCATATTCAAGGAAATTTTTAAAAGAGCTATTAACAAACAAGCGGAAGTTAGACGAGGAATCGCATGTGGAACTAAACGCAGTGTGCTCAACAATGCTACAAAATAAACTACCACAAAAATTAAAAGATCCAGGGAGTTTTACAATTCCATGCTGAATTGGTAGTTTATCTTTTGATAATGCTTTAGCTGATTTAGGGGCAAGCATAAATGTTATGCCTTATAAAATGTTTAAACAACTAGGTCTAGGGAAACCCAAACAAACTAGGATGAGCATTCAATTAGCTGATAAAACTATTAGAATTCCTAGGGGTATAATTGAAGATGTTCTCGTGAAAACTGATAAATTCGTATTCCCAGTAGACTTTGTCGTTTTAGACATGGATAAGGACAATAGTATCCCCATAATTTTAGGAAGACCCTTTTTAGCAACTGCCAGGACTAAAATTGATGTTAGCGCAGGTGAACTCATACTTTGTGTAGGTAACGAATCAATCAGTCTTCAGACCCTCGACTCCGCTAGGACATCGAGTAATCAAGGTGAGAACATAAAGTCTATTAATGACCATTCAGTTAAACCTTCTTTTCAGGAAGCACCACAGAACTACACAACTGAACCAGATCCTAGACCTCATGCCAATAAGGAAATAACTCATGAGGAACGAAGGCTTCAGATCGATGAACTAGACGAGTGGAAGACACACTTCAAGGAGAAATTAGGGATACACAAAGCAGAACTAACACCATTTCGTGGGACAAACGAATTTAAGATCGGAGATCATGTATTGTTAGATAAGGCAAACCCTCGAATACCTCCTCCTGACCCTAATACAAACAAAGAAATCTCTTTCAGGGTACTCAAGGTTTTTCCATACGGAACAGTCGAGGTAAGTAATCCTATATTCAGCATTTTTAAAGTAAACGCTACTCGACTTGAACTATATACTGATAATAGGAATGATAGCATGAGAAAGGACTTTCAACTCCTCAAACCACCATAATTATGCGAATAAGAGGAAAGTCTAGCTTAAGGATATAAACGAGCGCTTTTCGGGAGGCAACCTGAGCACTAACCTCACTAATTTTCATATTTTTATTTTTATTTTTATTTTCATTTTTACTTTCAGCATCTAACTATAAACTAACCAAGTGCATATTTCCCTACCACACAGCCTTGCACACGGGCGTGGCCGTGGCCGTGTGGATACTACGGATTCTCGTACTGACATGGCAGAGATAGTACGAAACAGAACAAAAAGTATCTTCAAGCTACGGGCCCCGGTTAAACACCATGGTCGTGCGACGCAGCCGTGGCCGACACTGTTTTAGCGACACGGGCGTGGCGACCTGCACATGGGCCTGGGAGAAACGAACGAAGCATAACACGACCGTGCGACACGACCGTGTGACTCAACATGCCCACAGTACACGGGTGTGGGGATGTACCAGACTAGAAATCTCTATTTAAAACACCCCTCTTCCCTTCTCACCTACTCCCAACTCCTTTCTCTTCCACACTCCTTACATTCCCATTCTTTTTCATTCTCATTTTTCTTCATTCCCCTAACTCTAGATCTAACAATATCCATGTCGAAGAAGCGGAAGGATCCTAGCACAGTCTCCCTCTACGAGACTGATATACATAAGTTCATGCCGGCCGCTTTATTAACTCGACAAGAAAAGGACCTTTGAGTCCATTTAACTTTTCTTTTTATTTTCCCTTCTCCTTTATTTTCCTTTTCTTTAGTTTTCTTTTACTTAGTTTAATCTATTTTATTTCATTTTCTTTGATTTAGGTTCTAAAGGCTGCTTGGGAATCACACACCTCGGCCTTAGAAATCATACACACCTCGCTAACCATCTAACAATAAGGACTCTCCGGTCCATTAATCTTTTCTTTTAATTTTATTTTAAATTCTATTTTCTTTCTCTTTATCTTTCTTATCTTTAAATATATATTTAGTATATTTTTAATTATTATTATTATTTCCAGGCTAATTCTTCACAAGCTTCTCAATCTCTTCATCTACTGTAGAGATTGTCGGCGGGCACCGCACCACGACACTCCCAACTCAAGGAATCCGTCCAAAATTTAGGAAGTTTCACCTACCTATCTCTTAAATTTCATTTATATCTTTGTACATTGAGGGCAATGTACATCTTAAGTGGGGGTGAATATTTATTTCGAGAAAGTGCCTAACTTTCTGCATTATTCTCAAATCCCTAAATTATGCCTTGAACTATGCCTTGTTCTTAAGTAATATTTTCATATTATGACTAGAATGAATTTCTTTTGATTTTTGATTTTTATTGATATGTTTCGGATTAAGTCATTGATAATTGTGCAGTGATGATTTAAACTTTAGGAGACTAGAGAATCAAGCATGATGAGTGTATTTTTAAAAATTAAAATTTTGTTAGGTTGTCTACTTGAATCTAATTATTACCTCGAAATTTGAAATTTATAAGGTTGATATCAAAAACCCATAATTTTTGTGAGATTTTGAGCCTTTTAGAGCATACATTCTTTCGTGCTCACTTCTTGATTATGAGTATGTCAACATTGATTTGTTATTCTAGAACTTGCTTCGATTATACATGTTGAGACCACATCATTGATTTGATATATAGAGATGATAAAAGCACTTAAGATTTAACCCACTTATTCTACTAAAAGCCTACCCTCACAATTAACCTCTAGTGAACCCCTTTGATCTTAACAACCCTTTTTATTGACTCACCCACTAATATTACCCCAAATCCCATCTTGTATTTGTTATCACCATTCCTTGACTCCCTTTTTGTAGAGATTTGATTTTGAACAGTTTCCTAACTATGTTTTATATTTCAGTTGTTAAATTTCTTTCTTATTATTGTAATGATTTGTTCTTAAAAAAATGAAGTATATTCATTATTAGTTCTATGATCAAGTGATCTTATACATTTAAAATTCCACATATTGATAAGAAGCTCATATTATTAGTGAAGTTGTTATTGATATGATTATTCAAGTATTAGTTTATTTTTCTAGTTAGGTAAATTGTCAATTCAATCTAGATTCTAACCCTCTAATTCAGCCTTTATCCACACCTTTAACCAAGCCCCATTACAACCCTTAAAAGACCTTTTGATTTGTGTATCATCTCATTTTACAGTGGTGGAGATTTGATTTTCATGCAAACCTATGGGATTAACTTTTCATGTTCGAATTTTGAGTGCTTAATTTTGAACCTTAAACACTTTGAGTGATTTGAGTGAATCTTTAGTGAGGATGTCAACTCTTATCGATTTTGAATTAAATGTGATTATTTAGGTAAGGGAAAACACCTATATTTTCATGCTACACAAACTATAACTTTGATTGTTTAAATCTTTAAGACCCTTTTACTTAAATTATCAATGTATGAATTATCTTTGAATTATGATGAAACACTATTGATGAATATTATGGATCAAGGAAGTTCATTTTAATTGTGAGTTCAAAACTTTGCTTGAGGACAAGCAAATACTTAAGTGTGGGGGTATTTGATAAACCGTAATATGAACATATTTTAATCCCATATTTAGCATACTTTTGGATGATTTATTCCTTGAATTGTGAAATCTGGTGCTTTTAATCCTTTAATTTCATGTTTTATACTTAGAAAAGCACCGGAGGATGAAAAGAACGAGAAACAAGCTTAAAACGGAGTAAATAGGCCAAATTACGAAATCGACACGGTCTGGGCCCAAGACCACATGGCCGTGCCTCCTTAACAGACCCGAACACGGCCTGGCCAATATTCACACGAGCGTGTGCCATGGGCGTGTCCCTACCGTGACAAAGAGGAATTTTACCCAGATTAGGGTACTTAGAGGGAAAGAAAGCCATTCCAAATGCCTATATAAACACCCTAGAGGCCAACCTTCAGGGTGCGTCCAGTTAGGCCGAAGAGCCGAGCCAGAGAGGCCAGAATTGTGGGATTTACTCGAAGAAAGCCAGTTGATTCATCTCAAGAAGCTGGAATCATACTCAAGACGGAAGATCTTCTCTTTAATTTCATTCAGGGGGTTTTAGGGTTTTTCTTATGTTTTGTTTTATATTTTCTTCTGGGATGTATTCTTTTATGATTATGAACTAAACCCTCAAACACCTGAGGGGGATGAAACCTAAGACGGACCTTGTTATTATTTTCTGAACTATATGATAAATACTTGATTTGTTCTTAATTATGTGTTCTTAATTCTTGTTTTGATATTTCAATATATTAATTCAAGTATTAATGTGCTTAGGCAGATGAGAAATAGACCCTGTCTAAGAGTAGATGAAGCATAGTTAAGCGGAGTTGATCGCAACCTTAGAGATAAGATGACAAAAATCTGCCGGATTAGGGTCAAACCTAATATTGGAGCCCATAGATCGAGTTAATGCAATTCTAGGGATTTTAATTGGAAAGAGATTTGAATTAATCAACCTAGGGTTAGACGTTAGTAGCCTCGAGAGAGGTATTAATATTTATTAGGGAATCCTACGGATCAAGTCAAATGAATAAATCATCTGGTTCAGAGTTAAATAACAAGTGAAGTCTAGATGGATTCTCCCTCGAGTATTGTCTTAATCAATTGGTTTTTCCCACAAGTATTTTCCCCAATTCATTCTCTTTGTCTTTGCATCTTTAGCTTAGTTTTTAGTTAATTTTAAATTAAATAACAATTCCCTTAATTCTTAGGCTAAATAATAAAAAGAAAGTTAGTATTAGTACTTTTGTTTCCTTTGGGTTCGACATTCCGGTCTTGCCACTAAACTATACTACTGTTCGATAGGTGCACTTGCCTCAAGTCGTTGTCACAGTTAAATTCTAGGCTCGATCATTCTTTATATAAATTTTTTAAGACCCTGACATACGATCAATTCCTCTTTTTGTAAATATTTTCAAAAGTCATCTAGAATAAAAGTTTTTAGTTTAATAAAAAAATCATTAATATATAATTTTATCCATTATAATATATATTAATTATTATCAACTTTACATTAGGATTAGTTTAAATTTAATCATATTTTATTTAATAAGTTTTTATTTTAATAAATTATTGGCAAATAATAATTTAATATGCATTATATTAATTTTTGATTGATGTTAACTTTTTATAGGATTAGAACTTAGAATATTTTAATTATTATATTGTTCTATGAATTCTACTTTAATTCCTACTCATTTTCCTTATAAATTCCACTAACCTTCTCCATTATTCATCACTCAAACTCCATCCCCACCAATACCAAATCACTTAAGTGCCGCAAGCCCCCAACTCCCTAGCCACAACATCGCCCGATAGCCGTTAGGTCAGTAGCTCACCCCGAGTGCACCTGACCCGATCGCGCGCTGCACGTCCTACTTCACGCGCCTTGTGCTACTCCTAGCTCTAGCTCGACCGAGCCCATGCTGCTACCCACTCGGTGTTGCTGCCTGCGACCCGCATAGCTGCCCACGCCAAGCCTCACTGCTCCCATGCACATCTGCCCACACGCCCAGCATCGTCCCAGTATCCGTGCGGCACACCAGCTTTGCTACTCGCACCAACATCCTTAGTTGGCAACCCTCCAACCTATTCTAAATTGACCTCTTTTGATTTATAATTTTTTTTTTAAGAGTTCTTAATTTTTATAAAAAAGGTGGTAAGAAAAATTTTTCTCCTAAATTTTAATTTTATTTAATTATTTAAAATTTCAATTTATTAAATTATTAATAGTTTATATTAATTAAATTTTTGAGAAAATAATTGTTTCCATCTTATGTTCAAGATAATCATGCCTACAAGAGAACTCGTGCCTCTGTCCAAATTGACGAATCACAAAACAAATTCCACTATGAAGAAGCCAAAACGAGATACGAAAGTATTTTCAAGAATCAACAGATGCATCCAGAGAAAGGCTTTACACTGAAAGAAAGAAATTATATTGATTTCATGGTGCGCATTCGTTAGGTTGCTGAAGCTCTCAATTGGGAGTTGTTTCATGAGAAAAGACCTAGTGTGGATGAGGAGTTAGTTCGTGACTTTTATGCAAATTTAATCTCAAGCGAGTTGACAGAAGTTTTGGTTCGCAGAATCAAGGAACCAATAACCTCAAAAGCTATTAATTAATTCTTTGAATTACCTAATTTTGAAAATGGCGAATATTCTTCCTTGATGAGCAATATTGAGTTTGAAAATCTGCAAGAAATTCTCGAGGAACTTACAGTTGTCGAAGAGAATATTTGACACCACTCGCGAAGGTTTGGTTCTATTTCATCTAATTTAGCCTTATGCCTATTTCACATGAGACTACAATTTCATCAGAGCAAATGGTCTTATTATACTCGATTTTAATTGGAAAGACCATTGATGTGGGAAAAATCATCCTGAGAGAAATACAGAATTGTGCCGCTAGACGTTCTGGCCCAGCTTACTTTCCCTTTACAATAATAATTCTGTGCTTGAAAGCTAAAATTCTTGCAAACGTAAAGAAGACAGGTTATAGCCAGGGCACAATCACTGATTGGGACCTCTACTGAATAGTTGGAAACTCTGTTTTACAACAACGAGTTGAAGAAAGTGAGGATCCAGAAGAAGAAGAAGAAGAAGAAGAAGATCCCATAGAGATCGAATTGATGCAATCAGATGAAATCCCTGATAAGGCAGAACCAATGGAACCAGAAGCCGAACCTGATGTCGCAACTTCAATGTTCAGAACTCAATCACCTCACCTAGATCTTCGAGATGAGCTATCAAAGTTGATAGACATAATGCAACATATGCAGTGGCAGCAAGAAGTTTACTGGAGATATTCAAAAATAAGGGATGACTCAATGAGAAGCGTTTTTACGAAAATATACAATGACCCATTTATTTTTGTACCTGAGTTTCCATATTTCATATTTGAACCATGGAGTCCACTATTGAAGAATGAGAGAAGTGATTCATGCAAAAATGAAGATGATGGAGCAAAAGATGAGTCGGATTCGGAAGGATCTGCAAATAAATAAAAAGGGGGGATCTTGACTCTATTTTATTTCTGTTCTTAGGTTATTTTAGGATTAGGTTTAATTAGGAATTTTTATTTTTGCATAATAAAACAAGAGGTGGAAATTATTAATAAAAAAGAACAAGTCAGAAAGTATAAAGTATGGCAATAGATATATAGATGTCTAGGATTGGATTTAGAGAGAGCTTGGTACTTAAGCAGTCAAATTGACTCACCTCCTCTTTTCTAGAATCCTACATGGTTTATAGTATCTATTTACTTTTAACAATGAGGACATTGTTCATCTTAAGTAGGGGGATCGAAAAATTGAAATTATTTACACTCAAAATAAATTTTTCTTTCTATTATGATTAGATTATATTTTGATCAAAAATTTAAAATTTTGTTAAGTATGCTAAACTTCAGTATGAATAAAGTTCGATTATTTCAATAATTGTTATGTTAACTGAAATATGACATAAGTGTATTTTTAATAAAGCATGCAAATCGTACCATAAAATTTTTAGTTCATTAGGAGAGTTAGGCATGCATGAAAGTTTAAGTCTTTATAATTGACTTAGTAATTTCTTGAGGCGAAATCCTAGGAAGCATGGAACGTTGAAAAATGTATAGGCAACTTTTGTTTGGACCGTTTGTGTAACGCCCCGAATTTGGGCCTAGTATAATTAGGCCCATAGGGCCTTGGGCTTGGGAGCGTTCAAAATTTTTTAGAACAAGAGAACAGCACTAATGCAAGTTGGACCTATTAGGTGAGTGATTTTGGAAGGTTAGGGGGCTTCCATGAAGTCCCGGGATCAAACCTGGGCTTTAGGAAAAATTTTGGGTTTAGTGAATAAAAACTTGGGAGTTAGAAAGTAGGCTTTAAGAATAAAATATGGAGAAAAATGACACAAAAGGAGTTGTGGTCTAGTGGAAAATGACGCCACATAAGAGACAAGGGAATGACGCCACATAAGAGACAAGGGAATGACGCCACAAGGAAGCAAGGGGTCCAAGGTTCAAGTCTTGGCGTTTGCATTTCATTTTGATTTCCTTTTTAAATGAACTTAGACTTTGGCCCATAGACTTATATTTAGTTGTGCATGTTTTAAGACACTAAAAGAGCTTGTGTTGTGGTGGCATGTAGCGTCTGGAGTAGAGAAGAGGGCAAAGGTTTGAATCTCATGTCAAGCAAGGGAGTGTTTATTTTGCAGATTGGACGGCCAGAGTTTGTGTTGGATTTAAACTCTGCTGAAGGAGAGATCCCACATCGGGAAGCTAGCATGAGGAAAGATGAGAAGCTAGCTTTAAATAGAGTGATCTATGAGAAGAGTAAGCACACCTTGGTTGGCGTTTGGGTATAGGAGTGTTCAGAGCGCGAATTAACTCCAGATTCCTATCAGGTGTGTATTTCACACTACTCTAGTTGTAGAGTGAAAAATGCCGAAATACCGATCACACGGCGATGATAGCCACATGAGCATGCGAGCGCACGTATGGGAGCTTTGACGCGATAGTTGAGGCCACCATGAGTATTCTTGTGGGTTGATGCTGTTTGGGCCACGATGGGCCGAAAGGGGCCCAATGGGCCCATGGGCCCATATGAATAAATTGTATGATTGTGTAGTAGATATTGAAATGGTCTATGTGAATCTTATATCTGTGGCTAGAAGTGGGCTAAATGGGCCACACGAGCGTGTGGGCCCATTTGGGCCGAGATTGGGCTCTAGGCCCAATCGCATTGTTATCTCGTTTCTTCCTATTAGGGTGCTTTGAATCGCAGGATGATTTCAGGGATTCTTAATCTTCACTGGTATTCAGAAAGGACTTAGCAAAACCCGGTGAAACAAGGATCGGTGCTAAGGGGTTGGCGGCACACTCGTAATCAATGTGTGTAATCTCACACTCCTTTTTGTTCTGTAAATGCTATGATCTGTGAATCGGTTAAATTGTCGAAATACCCTCAGAGAGTAAATTACTAAAATACCCTTGGTGGGTAAATTACCGAATTACCCTTGGTGGGTAAATTACCGAATTACCCTTGAAGGGTAGGATTACTGAGATACCCCTGAGGGATAGAATTATCGAGATACCCTTATAGGGTAAAATGACTGTTTTGCCCTTGTAGGTAAATGACTGACTTAGATTATGAATTGGACTGATTTGACTGGGATTGTATGACTGTGGTCTAACCGACTTGACTATAAGCGTGTGTCTGATTTACTGTTAATATGTGTTTAAATGTCTATTACTGAGCATGGCCATTTTGCATACATGTGCAATGATTGAGCATGACATACACTGAATACATCACATATTGCACTGGGTTGGGTTATATATTTGGAGGAAGTACTGTACTGGTGGCTATGCCACATTATACTGATTCAGTGGCTCTGCCACGATATACTAATATTAGTGGCTCAGCCACGTTGCTGCGTTGATATTGGCAGCTCAGCTGCGTTCTTAGTATGTAGGGCTGGGTGGGTTGACTTGGTCCCCACAGGAGTGTAGGGTTGGTACGGGTGGTGTGTTGGCTAGACTGGGTTGAAAGGGCTTCACCCGCATCGCTTAAGTTTCGTCAGATACGTCGATCATTATTACTCTGTAAGGGGATTACACACTAAGTTTTTGCAAACTCACCCCTTTTTTAACTGTGCAGGTAATCCCCAGCCTTAGACAGATCGAAGTTCCGAGGGACTCGGAGGTGACCACACGTCTGATTCGCTTTAAAGTACAAGTCTTATTTTTATTTTAGTTTAATTTGTTGGGTTATAAATTTTGTAATAATGCCTTAAGATTTTTGAACTTTAAGTTTTAGGATTTTATTGTTTTATAATTGCTAGAAGTAGAACATGATTTATCGGAAATAACTACTATTTTTCAAAATATCACGTTCCGCAACTGTTTTAAATTAAGCTTTCTGCAATAAACAAGGTTTTAAAGATAATATTGTTTTCCATGAATGATTTCTGATAAGCCACGTTTTTAAAATAAGCAAACGAAATCTGAGGTTTTGAATAACAGAAAGTTTTACGTTGTAAGAAGGGTTCCTAATGAAAGCATGATTTTCAAAAAACTCTTCCTGACACGCCAGATTTGGGCCTAACTTCTAGGTCGGGTTTGGGGTGTTACAGTTTGAGCCTTTCAAGCCAACCTTGATGAAATTTTATCCTTTGAAACCCAACTTTGAGACTATATGGCCTAATTTTATTTGAACCCTTGTAATAATTAGTCATCACTTCTCTATTAATTATCTTTAAATTATCTCAAACACTAGAATCAGTACTATTCAGAACATTCTTTGAAAATAAGTTTGGGGGAGTTGAAAAGAAGTATCGAATGCTCAAAAAATTGTAGTACATACAACAAAATGCTCGAGAAAAAAACAAAAGAAAAAAAAAGAAAGCATGTGTACTTGAAAGAAAATAGATGTACAACAGAGCAACCTTGTTACAACCTTGTTAAAGACCTATTAATTAAAGTTTCTATGCTACCTACATTGGTGGAGAGAAATTGCTATGTTCAACATATGAAGGCATAAGTTAAACTTAATGATTGTAGCTTAATCTTGAATAAGGGAATAAAATCAAATTGGTAGGGATTAACATGTCTTTTGCTTTCATAAGAATGACTGAGATTAATTCGAATGATATGTATACATAAGTAGCAAAAATATCAAATTTCTTGTTCTTGAGCATAAGTATACCAAATTCGTGATTGTTGGGAAGAATGTTGGTTTGAAGGAATTTTTCAAAGGTGTTTTCGAGAAATTCTTTTCAAAATTGTGCATTACTCGGGAGGAGCAATGAATTAAGTTTGGGGGTGTGAAACACGAAAATATACACAATTTTTCATGCCCTTTTTAACTCAAATTCATGCAAGTTCGATAAATTTCTTGTCAAAAATAGATATTTATTATAAAATAATTATTTTGCACTTAAATTATTAACATAATTAATTTTAATTAATTTTATAATTAATTTTTATTAACTTTTATTATTTTTGACAGATTTGCACAAAGAGAGAAAAACGGCTCGACAGACACTACTAGAAGCGCAAAATCGAGAAACAATTTTGAAGCCAAGGTGAATTAATTTAAACAAGTTTGAAGCCAAGGTGAATTAATTTTTCAGCCTAAGACGGTCCAAATTATGTGTATTAATTCATAATATAATTAATTTTAATTTTTATCCAATTTAATTTGGGTTAAATAAATTATTATTAATTAATTATGAAAAGTGGCTCAGTTGAGCTGAACCGAGAAAATCGAACCGACCGAATATTGGGCAGCCCAAAACCGTCCCACATGCTGACCCAATACTTGCTTGGCTGATTAATTAGCTTGAAAAATGGCCCTTGAAGACATTTTCAAATTGCAAACAAACCCCTCCACTATTTGTGCCTTTCTAGATTTGCCCTTACCTTAATATAGCAAGTTTGAAAACTTCAAACTTGCCACATGTGTAGCCGACCATGGGAGGGCTCTTTGGCTGCTGATTTTGGCTATTTTTAGCAGCCCTCTCAACCTATAAAAACCTCCCTTGGCTGCTCATTTAAAACACAACTTAACTTTTCTCATCTCTCCTCTTCTCTCTTAATTTTCTCTCTTCATTTCCCATCCATTTTTCTTTATTCTCTTGCCGATTTAACCTCTTAAAAAGAGTCATTCATCCACCATTTGGAGCAGCATTAAAGTGTTCGTAGCAACCTTGATTTGACAAGAACAAGCGGAGAGGGAAGAGTGGAGCAAATCAGTCAAGCCACGGAGAAACACCAAATTTGATTCTTGTTCCCTATCCTTTTAATTTTTGTTGTTATGATGAACATGTCTATGAATATTTATGATGTTGAAATGTTTAATTTAATTTATATTGCTTAAATTTAATTCATGTTAGGTTGATTGCATTTCATCTACTTAATTTATTAAAATTGTGTTTGTGTTGTTATAGGCCTCAGTAAGATGTTTGATTAAGTAAAACCATGACTAAGTTATTCTTACATTATAATTGTAAGGTAACTAATGAATTAATTATTTAAACGGATTGAAATTGTAATTAATTGACATGATAATTAATCAGGGCATGTTTAATCATCTAAGGTAGCTAAGGATCAAATTGGCAATGGTATCTAACAATACTTTTGCCTTGCATAACTTGCAAGATTATTGTGATTAAATTGTTTCAAAGTAGAAATACATTGTTACCTCACGTAATCTTTTATGTGCTTATGAGATTGAATTAATTGTTTGAATTGGAATAGAGATATGTACAAAATATTATTTTAATTTCGTAAGTATGTATATGCATTAACACTTTTGCTTATTAAAATCTATTTAATCGGTAGAATTGACATAGAGATATAGTAAAGAGATAAATAGATTTTGGTAGGTAAGTATGTTCATAAGTTAGCAAATTACCGAGTTGCTGTGAATTTATTCGTAACAACATAAACATGAGTTAAATAATTTTAAGTTAAGAAATGTAATTAATTTAACACAATTATGTCATCTTGATTAAAATCATCTTTGGAAATCGTGCATTGGAACTTTTATTTTATTTTTATTTATTTTACTTTGTTAAAATCCTAGTTTTTCATCACTTCTTCAAATCAAAATATTTTTTTCACCAAAGTGTTTTTAAAATTACATTCATAAACAGTTCTTTTCACAGTCCCTGTGGGTACGATAACTCAACATTTACTTGTCACTTTATTACTTGTTGTAGTTGTGTGCACTTGCACATTTCCGTCGTTCCAACAATACATAGCATAAATCAATAACATTCGAATATGTCGTGCATATGATGAAATGCAAAAAGGTTCCTACCCATACCATCTGCTGCACACCACAAATTCCCCAAATGCCTTCATCTGTACTCCAAAACATTATGGGCTTAAGCCCGTTGTGGTTTAAACCACCAATAACAATATGCAGAAAATTCTGCCAGAAAAAAATGTACACAAGCTGCCAGTTAAAATACGATAAATCGCCATTCCCCTCGGTACTCCAAGTGCAGTGCACTAACTACGAATAATACGAACTTAATATGCCATCGGTACTCCACGAAACTCCTCCGTCAACCATAAAATCCCAACCCAATGCATATGCAATATGTCACACAATCTCATACATAATCATATCTCAATATTTTTCACATTCATTTGACATGCTCAGCATGTCCTCAATAGTCACATACTTTCAGTAAATGGAAATAGTGTTCCAATCTTTCAAATTACCATTTTGCTGGTGTTAATCAATATCGTTCAATTTCACATACTTTACGGATTTTCATCGTGCATAAATAGCACCCTTTTCAGTATACAATATAATAAATATCTCATGCATTTAAATCATACATAAGCTTAATATCTCAACACTTTATATCATTCAGTCGCACATTATCATATCTCATAACTCAAATATACTCGTAACACGGCTTTGATACCACTAAATATAACACCCCAAACTTGGCCAAGATGTTATGGTCGAATCCAAAGATGTCACAAGGTAAGGTTTTGAAAATGGTGTTGTCTTGTCCAATCAAATTATTCACATTTTACTGAAAATACCATTTGATTAATAAGTAATTCATTTGCCAAAAACTTATTAAAGCGGAAGCCTTAAAACTGTTATAATTTAGAAAACTAGTTCGAGTTTTTAGAAAGCCTCTGTTTTCGTCATACATCACAATGAAGAGTTAAAAACCAAACAGTCTAAACAAAAACCAAAAATTACAACCCTCGGAATTAAATCCCAAATTATTAATACCATAAATTAATAAATCTAAACAGTTTTACAGAATAGTAGTCTCCACCGAGTCCCTACTGCATCGACATGCCTAAGACTGTGGATTACCTGGCAATACAGACACACAGATGTGAGTTTATGTAAACTTAGTGTGTAACCCAACAGATATACACAGTTGGAAATAGATACATATATAGATTCGAGCTTGAGCTTATTTTAGATGTAGATACAATAAACAGAATCAAACAATCAAAATCCTACCCCCATCCTTTACACACCATCTCCGACCATCCCAACACACCATGTGGGGTTTTAAACACCCACCCATCCCTACACACCAGGTTGTGCCGTTACGACACATATCAGATATTGTGCAGCCAAACTGCTAGATAATAGGCAATGATTGCCATACAGAACACTTCCTCCGTCAATACAAAACCCACCCCACAATCATATACAGAACAAATATAGAATAACATAAAAGACATGCTCAACATGCTATGTACAGATATCAGAACAATCAGATATGCATGGCACAATCAGATATGCTATGTACAGATATCAGAACACATTATTAATCTATCAGCATTACATTTTTGGGGTTTGGTTACCCCTTACCGACCCTACGGTAAGCCCATAGTAGATTCGGATGACCTGTGTGACCATCGGAGAAATTTCAGAAATTTGGGCCCACATGCTCATGTGGGCCCACACGCCTAGATTGGCCTTGACCATGTGGCCCACACGACCTGGCCCAAGAATCCACACACCCGTGTGTCATGCCTGTATGGGTCCGCACACCCAACTTGACCTAACCCGTGTGGCCAACACAGCTACACTCGAACCACCACACGACCATGTGCTGCGCACGACCATGCTTTCGTCAACCACACGGTCGTGTTCTCACACACGGCCTACCACACGGGCGACCACATGCCCATGTGGCATTGACAGAATTGTTTTTTTACTTTTACCGAAACCTCGATTTCTGTATTTCGGGTATACACCCGGTATGTTTTTGTTGCTGAAACACTCCCGAACCGTACAGCACCTAAGGTTGACCAACACAAACACCAAATTAGACATTTAAAACTGACTAAAATCGAACCCAAAACGAGCTATACATCCACTAAGCAACCACCCCTTACCTTCGATCGAACAGCAGTAATTTCCATGGAACCCTGACCAGCAATTCTGAGTCCCAGAATCCTTCCCCTAATGGCATAACGACAACCATTAATAACAAGTTATAACAAGCGAAAAAAATTTCCTTACCCAAACTCACCGAATTAGATCACGAACAGTATTGAACAGAAAAGAGCCACAAAAACCACAAGATCCAACGATTTATTAAATACACAATTCAAAAACAGAGAGGGAAACGAAAAGAGGAAGACAATGCAGAGGAGAGCAATAGAGAGAAAAGAAAACATCATTTTTGGGAAATTTTGGGAAAAAGAATTCAAACTGTACAGAACTGCTAACCTCCCTAATTTTCTTCCTACTAATCCACTAACTCATGACCACCTCAGTATTTCAGCTACATCAAAACTCCACCAAACAACTGAGCAAAAATAATTCCCACACTCACGCAGGGATTAGAACACAGAACCTCCAACGCATCAACCCCCTTACCACTCGAACCAGTAGGCTCATTCTGATATAAAATCCCAGGCAAATTAATATAAGCCCTCAAGACAAAGTTAAGGCTTAAATCAAAAGAAAATAACAAAATTTGCTAAAGGTAAGGCTTGAACCCAAGACCTCTCACACACACCCAAAACACTCAAACACTAGAGCAGATACACAGTTGTCTCAAGTACTTACAAAAAAAAAGATAAAAAGATCGCGTTACAACTCTACCCCTAAAAGAAATTTCAACCTCGAAATTTACCTGAGCAAAACAGATGAGGATACTGTTGACCCATCGAATCCTTAAGTTTCCACGTGGCCTCCTCGGTACCATAATTTCGCCACAGGACTTTCACTAAAGGGATAGATTTCCTTCTTAGAACCTTAACATCATGATCCAGAATCTAAGTCGACTCCTCCTCGAAAGTCAAATCCGGCCTAACCTCAATATCCTCAACAAAGACAACATGAAATGGATCTGACCGGTACCGCCTCAACATCAAAACGTGAAACACATCATGTATGTGGTCTAACTCTGAAGGTAGCTCCAACTGATAAGCGACCAATCCCACACGTTTCAGAATCTGATACGGCCCAATGAACCTAGGGCTCAACTTGCCCTTACAACTGAATCTCAAAACTTTCTTCCACGGAGAAAACTTAAGAAAGATGAAGACCCCCACAGAGTACTCAATATCACGCCTTTTCAGATCCGCATAAGACTTCTGTCTATCTGAAACCACTTCCAGACGATCCTGAATCAATCGAACCTTATCCTCAGTCTCAGAAACCAACTCAGGACCCAAAACTCGAGGTTCACCCAACTTATTTCAACACAGCGGAGTGCGACACTTACGACCATATAGAGCCTCGTAAGGTGCCATCTGGATGCTAACCTAAAACTGTTATTGTAGGTGAACTCAGCTAATGACAGATACTCCTTCCAACTACCTCGGAACTCAATCACACAACTTCGAAGCATATCTTCTAGTATCTGAATCACCCTCTCAGATCGACCATCGATCTGAGGATGGAACGCAGTACTGAAGTCCAATCTCGAACCCAAAGCCTCATGCAACTTCTTCCAAAACCGAGATGTAAAGCTAGGATCTCTATAAAAAATGATCGAAACAGGAACCCTATGCAGTCTTACAATCTCAGAGATATAAAGCTTTGCCAACTTCTACAGAGAGTAGTTTGTCTGAACCGGAATAAAATAAACAGTCTTGGTCAATCGATCCACGATGACCCAAACAGAATCCTTCTTAGTGGGTGTTAAGGGCAGCCCACAAACAAAGTCCATCGTTACTCGTTCCCACTTCCATAAAGGAATCTTAACTAGCTGCAGCAATCTCGAAGGCAACTGGTGCTCAGCCTTAACCTGTTGGCACGTCAGACATCGAGCCACAAAATTTGTAACCTCATGCTTCAATCCCGGCCACTAGTACAACTCATGAAGATCCCGATACATCTTATTACCACTAGGAAGCATAGCATAAGGGCTATTATGCGGCTCCTTTAGAATCGACTGTTTCAAATCAGAATCATTTGGCACACAGACCCGTCCTCGAAAACATAACACACCATCATTATTTAACCCACTAACTATTTATCACAAATTTGATCAATCCAAGTCGACTTAATCTGTAACTCAGCCAACAAACTTTCATCACCAAACAGACTAAGGCGTGCAAACATCGCCCTCAAATCTGACATTGCCCTACGACTCAGAGCATCGGCCACCACATTGGCCTTACCAGGATGATACTCTATAGTGCAGTCATAATCTTTAAGCAACTCAATCCATCGCCACTTCCTAAGATTCAACTCCTTCTGAGTGAGGAGATACTTGAGGCTCTTGTGATAGGTATAGATAATACACCTCTCATCATATAGATAAAGCCTCTAGATTTTCAACGCAAAGACTACTGCAACTAACTGAGATCGTGCGTCGGATAGTTCCTTTCATGTGTCTTAAGCTGACTGGACACATAAGCCATAACCTTTCCATCCTGCATCAGAACGCAACCTAACCCAATGTGCGAAGTATCACTGTAAACCACAAACTCCTTACCGGATTCAAGCTGTATCAGAATAGGAGCTTGAGTCAGAATAGACTTGAGCTTCTCAAAACTCGATTACTGTTCATCAGTCCAGACAAACGACACACCCTTACATAGAAGCTTAGTCAGTGGGGCTGCAATCAGAGAAAATCCCTCAAAAAATCGACGATAATAACCCTTCAAACCCAGAAAGCTACGAATCTCAGACACATTTTTATGTTGTTTCCAATCCAGTACAGCCTCAATCTTCCTCGAATCTACACGAATCCCCTCAACAGAAACCAGATGCCCTAATAAGGTTACCTCAAGCAACCAGAATTCGCACTTACTCAACTTAGCATAAAGTTGCTTCTCACGCAGAATCTGAAGCACAACCCTAAGATGTTCATCATGCTCATCCTCGGTCTTAGAGTATACCAGAATGTCGTTGATGAAAACCACGACGAACTGATCCAGATAGGGCTGAAACACTCGGTTCATCTAATCCATGAATGCGACCGGAGTATTCGTCAAACCAAAAGGCATAACTAGGAACTCATAATGTCCATATCGAGTCCTAAATGTAGTCTTATGAACATCAACCTCCTTAACCCTCAATTGTTGATACCCAGATCGAAGATCAATTTTGGAGAACACTGAAGCTCCTCGAAACTGATCAAACAAGTCATCGATTCTTGGAAGCGGATACTTATTATTCACGGTCAGCTTATTACACTACCGATAGTCAATGCAAATTCTCATGGTCTCACCCTTCTTCTTAACAAACAGAACTGGTGCCCCCACGGAGACACATTAGGGCAGATGAAACTACGATCTAGAAGTTCTTGCAGTTGAGCCTTAAGTTCTATAAGCTCCTTCAGTGCCATTCGGTAGGGAGCGATGGACACCGGAGCTGTACCCGGAAGAAGCTTAATCCCAAACTCGACTTTCTGATTTGGAGGTAAACCCGGTAACACTAGCGTAAGCCAAGTACGCCTCATACCCTTTCTGAACCAGCTTCTCAGTCATAAGAGCGAAGATCACGTTAGACAAATAGTCTCAACGCTCACCGATTACAACCACTTCCCTATCATCCTCAGTCCTCATGACGACCCTCATAGTCACGTAGTCCAAAATAACCCAGTGTTTAACCAACCAATCCATGCCCAGAATTAAGTCGAACTCCCCAAACGGAATCTTCATTAGATCACTAGAAAAAACAGTACCTTGTACCTCTAACAGAACATCCCTATAGAGTTTACTAACCCGAACAGACTACCCCAACTGACTCAGTACAGTGATCTCACTAGATGTACTCTCAATAGAAACCCTAAATTTTCAGATACAGAGCTAGTTACATAGGAGTGCGTAGAACATATATCTATAAGAGTAGTATATGGTACATCAGAAATTAAAAACGTACCGGTGATAACATCTGGAGCATCTCTGTCCTCTCGGCGTCAAGCAGCATAGATAAGTGCAGGCTGCCTTACCTCAGTCTGACTATAACCTCTGCCCGGTGCTTTCTGTCCACGGCCTCTAGGTGGCTGCTGAACTACTCACTAAGGCTACGTAGAATCTGGTACCGAAGCTTGCATGTAATTAGCCCTTTGCGGACACTCCATAATACGGTGATCCAAAGACCAACAACTTAGACAAGCCCCAATCCTCCTCCAACACTCGCCCGGATGGTGCCTACCACAGTCACTGCACGACTAGATCCCAGTAAGAGTAAAAGGAACCCCTACTCTAACCGGCCTATCAAATTTGGCGTTTTTCTTAGGCCTCTACACAGAACTAGAGGGCTCTGAATCCCTCTTATTTCTACCTCTCTCTCTTTCCCTATTTTGGCACTTAACATGCTTAACATCCTTGGTGATTTTTGCCTTCTCTACCAAAACAGAAAACTCTCGCTCCTTTTGTGGAGCTATTAGTATCCTCAAACTGTCTCTTAACCCATCCTCAAATCGAACGCGCCTCTCATACTCAGACGCCACCATGCTTCAAGCGTAGCGGCTCAATCCCAAAAATTCAGCCTCATACTCGACCACAGATCTGTCCCCTTACGTGAGATTCATGAACTCGCGCTTACGAGCATCCACATAGCTCGCTCCCATGTACTTACTTTGAAAGGTGGTCTTAAAGAAGTCCCAACTCAATCGATCAGGTCGAGTACTCTCCTCAACCGTCAGCCATCACTGATAAGCCTCATCGCGAAGCAAGGAGACTGCACCTTTCAGTTTCTGCTTAGGAGTGCAGTCCAAATCATTCATAATCCTCTCCGCGGCTTCCAACCAATACTCAGCCACATTAGGGGCGACTCCAGTAACACCTTTAAACAGCTTAGCACCATTCGACTGAAGTCATTCAGTTACCGACCCTCAGCCCCAAGAACTAGAATGGGGTCCAGCGACTCTCTCCAATATCCTCAGCATGGCCTGAGACAGTACATCATCCCCAACCGAACAGCTCTGAGGCCCAGTCTCAGTAGCAGGTGAAACTGGTCTCTCGCTCGTATCCAGATATGGCATACTACTTAAAGAGGAAGACTCAATTCGAGCCCCCTACGGCCTCTTCCACAGCCACGAGTACCATGTCCACGAATTCTACATGTGCTCATTGTCTAATTTCAGTTTTATCTACATTATAGAGTTTTCAGTTCAAATATTTATTAACAGATGTTTTATGCATAATTTATCAGAAGTTCATAAATGTTTTCAGAAGTTTCAGTATTCTAACTATTTCAGTATAGTTTCAAAGGGTACTAACTACGGTGTTTTATAAAAATTCTATCTAAATACAGAAATACTTACAAGATCGACGCCAGAGACTCGGTGTACCACTTAGTGTACCACTTACTTTTCAAAATATTCAAGATATTTGAAAACCAATTCTTTTTAAAACATAACTTTGGAACCCAACATTCACAGTCGAGTTTTGTAACTAGGCTTTGATACCACTAAATGTAACACCCCAAACTCAGCCAAGATGTTATGGTCGAATCTAAAGATGTCACAAGGTAGGGTTTTGAAAACAGTGTTGTCTTGTCCAATCAAATTATTCACATTTTATTGAAAATATCATTTGACTAATAAGTAATTCATTTGCCAAAAACTTATTAATTCGGAAACCTTAAAACTGTTATAATTTAGAAAAACCAGTTCGAGTTTTTAGAAAGCCTCTGCTTTCGTCATGTATCGCAATGAAGAGTTAAAAACCAAAAAGTCCAAACAAAAACCAAAAATTACAACTCTTAGAATTAAATCCCAAATTATTAATACCATAAATTAATAAATCTAAACAGTTTTACAGAATAGTGGTCTCCGCCGAGTCCCTACTGCACTGACCCGTCTAAGACTGTGGATTACCTGGCAATACAGACAAACAGATATGAGTTTATGTAAACTCAGTGTGTAACCCAGCAGATATACACAGTTGGAAATAGATACATATATAGATTTGGGCTCGAGTCCATTTCAGATGCAGATACAGTAAACAGAATCATACAATTAGAATCCTACCCCCATCCTCTACACACCATCTCCGACCATCCCAACACACCATGTGGGGTTTTAAACACCCACCCATCCCTACACACCAGGTTGTACTGTTACGACACGTATCAAATATAGTGCAGCCAAGCTTCCAGATAATAAGCGATGATCGCCATACAAAACACTTCCTCTGTCAATACAAAACCCACCCCACAATCATATGTAGAACAGATACAGAATAACATAAAAGACATGCTCAACATGCTATGTACAAATATCAGAACAATCAGATATGCATGGCATAATCATACTCAGAACAGATAATCAGTCTATCAGTACTACTGTTTTGGGGTTTGGTTAGCCCTTACCAACCCTACAGTAGGCCCACAGTCGATTGGGACGGCCTATGCGACCCTCAGAGAAATTTCAAAAATTTGGGCCCGCATGCCCGTGTGGGCCCACATGGCCTGGCCCAAGAATCCACACACTCGTGTGTCATGCCCGTGTGGGCCCACACGCCTAACTCAGCCTAACCCGTGTGGCCCACACAACCACATTCGAACCTAAAAATCCACACGCTCGTGTGCTGCGCACGGTCATGCCTTTGTCAACCACACGGCCGTGTTCTCATACATGGCCTACCACATGAGCGACCACACGCCCGTGTGGCGTTGACAGAACTCTTTTTTGACTTTTGTCGAAACCTCAATTTTTGCTTTTCGGGTTCACACCTGGTATATTTTTTATGCCAAAACACTCTTGAACCCCGCAGCACCTAAGATTGACCAACACAAACACCGAATTAGACGTTTAAAACTGACTAAAACTGAACCCAAAACGAGCTATTCATCCACTAAGCAATCGTCCCTTACCTTCGATCAAACAGCAGTAATTTCTATGGAACTAAGTCCCGACCAACGATTCTGAATCCCTGAATCCTCCCCTAATGGCATAATGACAACCATTAATAACGAGTTATATCAAGCGAAACAGAATTTCCTTACCCAAACCCATCGAATTAGATCACGAACGGTATTAAACACAAAAGATCCACAAAAACCACAAGATCCACCGATTTATTGAATATACTGTTTGAAAACAGAGAGGTAATCGAAGAAAGGAAGAAAATACAGAGGAGAGCAACAAAGAGAAAATAAAACTTTAGTTTTTGGGAAATTTCAGGAAAAAGAATTCAAACTGTACAGAACTGCTAACCTCCCTAATTTTCCTCCTACAAACCCACTAACTCACAACCACCTTAGTATTTCAGCTACACCAAAACTCCACCAGACGACTGAGCAAAAATAATTCCCACGCTCACGCAGGGTTTAGAACACAGAACCAACCCCCCTACCACCCGAACCAGCAGGCTCATTCTGATATAAAATCCCAGGCAAATTAATATAAGCCCTCAGGACAAAGTTAAGGCTTAAATCAAAAGAAAATAACAAAGTTTACTAAAGGTAAGGCTTGAACTCAAGACCTCACACACACACTGAGAACACTCAACCACTGGAGTAGATACACAGTTGTGTCAAGTACTTACAAAAACAAAGTTAAAAAGATCAGGGCGTAACAAAATAATTTTATGAATTTAGGACCCACACCTTATTTTCTGCTTCCTCGCAGCACACTAGCGAATCTTCCAATTTTCCTTAATAATTCCTTAAACGAACCTAAACCAAAATTCAGTATAAATTCAATGCATTTACCATTAAACCAGCCCCCAAACATCCACTTATGAGTTCAAACCAACCATTGAAATTATAATTATTTTATGAATCGAAACTAGTTAGATTTCTTACACTGTATCGATGCAAACCGTACATATAATCATTCTTCGCCTTTACGGATGATTTGGGGCGTTTGGGTTAGCACCTAATTCAATAATATACTAAAAAATCAGTAGCTAAAGCTAATTAATAATTAAATTTCTTCATTTAATCAATTCATAACCTTTACCCAACAACTATGTCGAAATAACAAACTAGTTACCCTTAATTGCATTTACGCTTCATGATTTGTGGGATCCGAATAACCAATCGATCAAGAATGTTTTTTCCTAATTGAAATGGGTTTAAAAGCTTATTAGGAGGGTTCAAGAACTCAAATTAATACTGGAAAATATAGGGAAGAGCTAAGAAATAAAATAGCCCCCTTTCTTGCACATAGGAGCACGCACCAACACCCATGGTGGCCAAAATTGGGGATAAATTTTAAAATAGTTTGAGATCTCATTAAAATATGGAAAAATACATTTGAAATCATTTAAAATCCCCAAATTCCAGATCTGGAAATTAAGGTTTTTAATGGACAAGATTAATTAAGAAATTGAATAGAGAAGTGACCTTACCCAAGCTAGTTGAGAGAAACGGCAATGGCACTTTCTTAGCAATATTCGAGATCGATCTTGGAGTTCAATATTTCAAATTTGGGGCTGATTTTAATGAGGAAAAATGACAGCAATACGGTGGAGAATATGTTAACAAATCTTGTGGCAAAAATAAAAAGAAAAAAAAAAAGAAGAAAAAAGAAAGAGATGGTAAAACTAGGTGTAGGCGACGACAACAATGGAGGAAAGGAAAAAAATTAAAATCAAAGAGAAGGAGAGAAGGAGAGTAAGAGAGTAGGAGAGGAATGGCTAGGGCAATGAGGAGGAAATTGAAATTAGGACCTCAAGGATAAATTCACTAATGTTTAACCATCAAACCAATAACTCATTCTTGATATAATTTGAAATATTTATTTTAAAAAACAAGGCATGTCACATACTAGGTTTAAGGCAAAATTTACAAAATAATAAAAATGTTTCGAGAAAAGGGATTTGAACTTGGGTTTCAAGAAACATTACATTAACACTTAACCAACAAACTAATACCTCATTTATTTCCTAAAAATGCATAGATAATTTAAAAAATTAAGGCATGATCACTCTCTCTCGATTCACAAACCTAATTCTTCTAACCGCCAATTTTTAGGATGTTATAAATAGAGCTGTAATCAGTAATTTATTTGTTTAGTTGAATGCAATGAAATATAATTATAATAGTAGTCTTGTGTTTGGTTGAATAGAATAGATTTATAATAGCATAAGGAAAAAAAACTAAAATGACCATAGTACCCTTAGCAAAAAAATCTTGGGTGGATGATTATTATTATTTAATTTTAATAAGATTATTAAATATAATTTAATAAAAATAATATATAATCTAATAACATTCTTAATATAATTACTTTTATATTAAAATATTTTTTATATTAAATTATTTTAAAATGTTTAAAATAATTTATTTACTACATTTTAAAATAATACACTACTATTTGAATCCATTGCTTCTTAAGTTATCTAAATTTTATGATTTCAATTAAAGTTTCATTTATTATTTACATGAATTTTATATAAAACTTTTTACCTGTGTTATAATCTAAAATTAATGAATTGTATTAAACACAATTTTTTTATTAAAAAAGAAAAAGTCACAAAGCATCAAAAAGAAAAAAAGTGCATCTTTTTTATTGTTCTTTTTCCAACTAAAAGAAACAAAAATATTTGTTTGTCTACATTATAGAATTGGAAAAGGTGACGTTAATGAGACAGCTATGCATTAAGAATTGTTTTAAAGGAAAGGATTAAACAAATTATACCAAATGATATAACCCTAAAGGCCCAAGATTTGGCTTCTCTTCATTTCTTCTAACAAATGAAGGATTTCCCAAAATAATAGATCACAAACAAATAAACAAAAGGTCCATTAGAAAATAAAAACCTTATTCTTAGTCTCCTGGTTCTCACTTCCTAAAGATCAAACCCCATCTTTATCTCTGTTGCTCCAATCATTCATTACTCCAACCTCAAACACTCAAATGCACATGTCATTGTGAAAACAGTTAAAGAACTAAAAAAAAAGAAAAAAAACAATTGCTCATTAGAAGCTTCAGTGATGAATTTAAACATCGGGAAACAGTTTTGGATCCCAATTGTGGAACATTAAATGCCTGTGATCCACTGTCAGCTCTAGCAGTAGAGTCTTGAGGTTTTGCAAAAGAATCCTGTTTGAAATGTATGTAACATACTTTGTCAAAAGTTCTAAGAGCAAAAGGGATTCACATAACTTTTAACAGAGGACAATCAATTCAACATTGAAAAGATGCATAAAAGATTAAAAATTACAACCATGAGCAATTTGCTGCTAGTTATATAAATATGTTGGACAGGGATGTAAGATAATATGTATTGGATACAATAAGGAAAATAAATAAGACAGCAAGCTAAATATAGCCCATACCTAACTAACCTCCAGCTCTTTCTTTGTCTTACATGGAGTTTTAAGGAAAAACACACTTTTTCTTACACGAGAAAATACACTCCAAAAATCATTAAAAAAGTAAACCAATCAAATTTATTCCAATTTGACAATTTTTAGAATCAAGAGGGAAAGAAAATCTACTAACCAATCAAAAACACAAAAAGGAAAGAAAATTATAATACAAAAATTAAGCTTCTCAATGATTTACTGTTAAGTTTGATGGACTGATATTAACAAGCCAAAAACAAGACAAATAAACCAACTTAACTAATCAGTAAATGATGTTTAAACTCTAACCCTTTAGAAAAAGGAGAAGAAAAATAACATTCAAAACAAAACCTTGACTTTCCCAAGAACTTAGACCAAAGCTACACTGGTCAAAATACTTATGAAAATACAACCTTTCTGATTTTACAACATATTTAGATTTTTTTTAACTGCTAAAGGAACCAAAATGTAATTAAAAAGAATCAAAATCCAGACATACAAGTAGAAGGGTGTCATATGTTCCCATCATAGCTCATTGTCCTTTGCTCAATTTCCACTTTGCTCAATTTCCACTCTGTCACCTGAGTATCAGTGACTTCATGAAATCTAATTTAACTCGAGAAAATACTAAACATAACCAAGTTGGCAGCCACAACTTAAATTATAGCATCTTGAACAAATAGGTTGAATCAGTAGAAGCACTCCAAATAATCATTCAATGAATCTTTCAGCGTGAGAAAACCGGAGGAAGATGCAAAATTTAAGTTCCCTGCCCCCCTAAAAAAATAACTCTGTATAGACTGTTTGTCATTTGTCTTCCTTTAAATTTTTAGCAATTTTCTTTACAAAAAGTAAATCTAAAAGCTAATATATCTGGCCCCAGAATAGCACCATTAAACAAGAACCCAATGTTTCAGTGAAGGCATTTATCCCCACATAAATTAACAAATAGGTAGTCATATAGAAATGTGTAATTAAACAAAAAAAAAACGAAAACTAAAACATCCAAGTTCTAACTTCTAAACAAAAAGGCACCATGCATTTAAAAACTATCTTCTGTTACACCCCCTATTTTTCTTATGGTCAAAAGGGCAACAGACTAATGATGAAAAATATACACACATTAATTGCAATAATTACATTAACACGATAACAAAATTAAATGCAGGAGAAACTATTTTCTTTAAGTCAATAAAGACTATGCATTATGCATATAGAAACTTAAAGAACTAAAACGCAAGATTGTCACCTTTTTCTTCTTGCTTCTTCTTCTTTTCTCTGGGAAAAAAGCTTCCATCATTTATGGCGATACAATTTGACTTTGCATATTGTATCCACTGGACCAAATTAAGCATATAGTCAATCAAACCTAAGAATCATTACAACTAAAACTGCATATAAATTAAGCCCGAAAAAAGAAATTGATTGTAATCAAAAGTGATGCCTAGAATAAAGTAAGTTTGGTTCAAGCAGCCACCCGCGGAATAAAGCAAGTTTGGTTCAAGCTGCAAATGGTGTTATTGATGAGTAACAAAAGTCTTCCATGGTTGCAGAAGGAACAATAGCTCTAATTTATATAGGAAAAAAAACGGCTCCTAAAATTTCAACAAAATCGGTTCTTAGTAAATAATAGAATAACTCCAACAACATTAGTACAAAACATATTTCAATCAGTGGGTATACAGTAACATTGAAATCACAAAACAAATGCAACACAAACATCATTAAAAATAAATTAAACTTCAAATACTAAATTGATACTATAACTAAAAACTATACCTAATATAGAACAAATAAGCAAATTAAACTTACAATTCTAACAAGATTGAATGCCTTTTGTCCTGAGCAGCTGAATCTCTTTTCTTCCACAAGTGATGCTCGTTCTTTCCAGCCTTCTGCAAACAAATTTTTAAAAAAAGAACTAGTTGAATAATAACAAAAAATAAGGGTTTAAAATAACTGGGTGATTTCACCAAACAGATAATAAGCACGTAGTTTAGGGTAATATTCAGTTACAAAAACGAGAAGATAAATAGTACCCTGTGCCGTTTTCGATGATAACAGCGGAGCGAGAAGTGGAATCCATTGAGAAGAGAAACGGAAGCTAGAAAATTGATTTTGGTTGTGGTGGTGGATCTGCGAGCGAGACCTAAGAGAAAATTGAGAACAAAGGATCATGGTCATGAAGTGCGATTGAAGAAGTGCACATAAGGAGAAGCGAACTTTACCGTTGTCAAGCATGATTGTATTGACTGGATATCAACAACAACAAACTTGGATCCCAACTGAAAGTAGTGATGTTTCAATGGTATCGAATAGCAGTGGTTGGCGATATCGAAAGAAAATCCAATAATACTACCCATTGCAAACCTCTTTTCCCTTCCATAAAAATATTTCTCATCATTTTATCAACAAATTCCCTATTTTTCTTTTTCTCTCTTCATGTATCGACTGAGTAAAAGAAAAAAAGAAAGAATGAAGGATTATGGCTATGTGAGAAGGGCTATCGGGTTATAGGAGAAGGGTAAAGGTGAGGGCAAAAATTTAAAAAGGAAAAAAAAAAAAAAAATCCCATTCAATGCCTAATCAGCGATGAGGGAAAGGAATGGCTATGCGGCCTTTTCCATGACTAGGAACAGGCACTGTACATACTCCAGTTTGGTGGTGAGCCTATAAAATTGGGTTGTAATTTATTCCTCTTCCTCGCAACCAAATATGCTTTGAATTAATATATATATCTTTCTTATTTTTTATCCTCTCATCATTTCAATTTAAAATGATTAATTTTTATGCTCATTCTATTTTTTTCCTCTGACTTTTATTCTTAATTAAGCACAATAATGGAAAATATAATTTTTCTTTCCATAGGTGTGCTTGGTGGGAGAGATAAAAAAAATAGAAAGAAAATGAAATATTTTTTCCATCCATTGCTTGGTAGATTTGAGAAATGAAAGTAAAGGAAATAAAACATATTTAAAATGCATAATTTTAAACTAACATACATATCACTCTCTCATTTTCTCTCCCATCATCATTCTAATTTAGAAGGATTAATTTTTATGGATTGGGATGAAAAATGGTAAATTCTTTTATTTTCTTTCCTCTCATTTTTCTTTCCAACCAAGCACACTAAAAATTGAATTTCTTTCCATTTTTCCACTCTCTCCTCCCATCCCTTCAGTTTTCCACCCAACCAAGCATGCTTTTAGTGTTGCATTAATACATGGCTAAAACTTAATGAGCAAACTTTATATAGAATTATAAAGACTTCAAGCTTACCTTAATAGAGTGGAAATAAAATTGAAAGGATGAAAAATAGAAGGAGTAGATGTAACGCCCCAAACCCATCCTAAACATTACGGTCAGATTGTGGATGTAACGCCCCTTACCCGTGTTCGACCCCAGAACGGGGTACGAGGCATTACCAGACTTAAACAAAAGCAAACATATAAAATTGAGACGTAATTTCCATCCAAATTTAAAACTTTTCACATACATTCATATCGTCCCTAAAACGAGCCTACGATGCTTAATACATGCTTTGGAAGTTGTTCGGGTCCAAACCGAGAACGTTAGAAAATTTTACAGAATTTAAAATTTTTTTCATATTACAGGGCTCACACGCCCGTGTGGTCCAAGGGACACGCCCGTGTGACCCTTGGACATGCCTTTGCTACAGGCTGTGTTCAAAATAGGGAGCTCTCTGACTTTTGCCACACGCCCATGTACTAGGCCGTGTGGTTGATTTAATTTCCATAATTTTTCATAAAATAGGTGTAGAACTTCACACGGCCGAGACACACGTCGAGACACACGTCTGTGTCTCTGCCATTGTGCTCAATTCTAGACATTCTGTTTTGCAACAATTAAGGTGTAAGGGACACACGGCTGAAACACATGCCTGTGGGTCTACACATGTGGACAAAAATAAGGCTATTTACTAAGCCCTTTTTGCGACCCTTTAATACTCACACCTACACCATATAACATAGCACCAATTCAAGCATATACATACAATCAAATCAACCACAACCAAGACATCAAGACATCATTCACATACTACCACCTATCATACACAAACATTACATATATCTCAACTCAAATCATGCGATTTCCCACATCCATGAAAAGCATCATCATATGCATATATATATATATACATGAACCAATATTAGCCAATTTCAATGGCCATTTACAAAATGAATTATCAGCCAACATAAGCCAACACATTTGGCTAAATCAATTATATCACATAACAAAATGACCAAGTCCCTATACATGCCATAACTCAAGATATTAAAATCAATGGTACCCAAAATATTAAGCTGATAGTGTGAATGGATCTCCGATAGTTTCCGATCCCCGAGCTGGCTTGGTGACATTATAAGACAAGGGAAAAGAAAGTGGAGTAAGCTATATAGCTTAATAAGTTCCTGTACAAATAATAAGCATTATAATCACATATGTATCATAAAAATAAACATGATGAACTTGGCATAAATAGTATCAAGGTATTCTAATCATAACTTATTCATTCATAACCTTACCGAGATATTCATCACATATCGAGCTCATTAGTAAATGAGTTTAATTTACGTACCTGTACCAACTCGCAACATAATCATAACCTTTCATGACTTTGACATACTCTTTGAAATTCCCGTTGAACCACTTGGAATACTAAAGGATACTAAGGGATTCTCACTCACACAATACCATACCAATGCCATATCCCAGATATGGTCTTACATGGGATCTCTTATCGATGCCAATAGCCCAGCTATGGTCTTACACGAAGCCTCATATCGATGCCATATCCCAGATATGGTCTTACACGTAATTTCAAATAATCCTAATGTCATGACATTCGTATCCTACCTATTTCAGGTTCAACAGGGATTTTTCACTTCTCAAACTTTATCGATTACATCTAAGGAGTCAATCGTAATTCATACAATATTAAAGCATTTAAAACATAAATAAAACAATGCATTATTTACATACGAACTGACCTCGGTACAAAAATAGAAGAAATGGACCTAATCATCAAACACCTTGTTTTCCCTCTGATCTAGGTCCGAACCTCGTTTCTCTTGATTTATAATAGCAAATTTAACTCATTTATTATCCATATTTCTCAATTCAGTCCAAAAATCAAATTAAGGCAAAATTACATTTTTGCCACTAAACTTTGACATTTTTACATTTTGGCCCTTAGGCTCTTAAAATGAAATCTATTCGATTTCTTCTAGACCCAAGCCTAGCCGAACCTCTTTCATGCTTATAACAGCCTACATTATTCATTTAATCACACTTTTACACACATTTTGAAATCTTTTTACAAATATGTCCTTTTGACATTTTCATCAAAAATCACCTAGCAAAGTTATTTATCTAACATTAAACTTGCATAATCTACCATTAAACATCAAAATACACATATGTATAACATGGGTCAAACCCTAGACCTCAATCATCTCTCAAATTAATGGTAGAAATAGATAGATCAGATGATAACGACTTTAAAAATGTAAAGAGCATTAAAAACGGGGCTAGGATATACTTACAATCAAGCTTGGAAGTTGAACAAACCCTATGGCGACATTCTAATTTTTGGAACATGGAGAAGAAGATGGACAAAAATTTTGGCTTTATTTTCCCTTTTTATTCATTTATTTACCAAATGACCAAAATGCCCTTAATGCATAACTTTGAAATTTCACCTATTCATGTCCCTTTTTGTCCAGTAACTTATCCAGTGGTCTAATTACAAACCAAGGACCTCTAATTTAAAATCTCATAGCAATTGGAAACCTTTAACAAGTAGAACTCAACTTTTGCACTTTTTACAATTTAGTCTTTTTTACTAAATTAAGTGCCCAAACGTCAAAATTTCCGAACGAAATTTTCACGAAATCATTTCATAAAACTGTAGACCATAGAAATATAATAAAAATAAATTTTACTATGTCATATTTGTGGTCCCGAAATCACTGTTCTGACTAAACCCAAGATCGAGTTGTTACAACTCCCCCCCTTAGGGATTTTTGTCCCCGAAAATCTTACCAGAAAATAGGTTTGGGTACTGTTTTTGCATAGCTTCCTCAGGTTCCCACGTAGCCTCTTCAACACCGTGTCTTTTCCGTAAAACTTTCATGAGGGCTATACTCTTATTTCTCAACTGTTTAACTTCCCGAGCCAAAATCTTGATCGGTTCTTCACCATAAGTCATATCGGGTTGAATCTTGACCTCTGTCGCAGAAATCACATGCGAAATGTCTGATCGGTAACGGTGTAACATAGACACATGTAACACGTTATGGATCCTTTCCAACTCTATCGGTAAAGCTAACAGATATGCCACTAGCCCTATTTTTTCAATAACCTCATACGACCCAATAAAACGTGTACTTAATTGCCTTTATGGCCAAATCTCAGAATCTTCTTCCACGGAGATACTTTCAGGAATACTTTATCACCAATCTGAAATTTGATCTCTTTTTTTTTTCAAATCTGCGTATGTCTTTTGTCGATCTGAAGCGACTTTCAAGCAATCCCGGATTACCTTTACTTTTTCTTCAGTTTCTCTAACCAAGTCAACCCCGTGAATCTGTTTCTCACTAAGCTCTGTCCAATACAATGGTGTTCAATACTTGCGGCCATACAATGCCTCATATGGTGCCATCTTTATACTCGATTAAAAATTGTTGTTATAAGCAAATTCGACTAAAGGTAGATATTTTTCCCAACTACGTTCAAATTCTAAAACACAACATTGAAGCATAACTTCGAGAACCTGAATCGTTCTCTCTGATTGGTCGTCGATTTGTAGATGAAATGCGGTACTAAAGTTCAACTTTGTACCCAAAGCTTCTTGTAACTTTTTCCAAAATCAAGATGTAAACCTCGGATCTCTATCCGAAATAATAGAAATAGGCACTCCGTGCAATCTCACAATTTCAGCAATGTACAATTCAGCTATCTTGTGAAGTGAGTAATCGGTACGTACTACAATAAAAATAGCCGATTTCGTCAATCTATCGATAACGACCCAAACGATATCTTTATTTTTCGAAGTCAAAGGCAAACCCATTACAAAATCTATCCTAATTTTGTCCCATTTCCACACAGGTACCATCACTGGTTGAAGTAAGCCCGAAGGTACTTGGTGTTTGGCCTTTACTTGTTGACAAACTAAGCATCTCGAAACATACTCCAAAATATCACGTTTCATACCTGACCACCAATACCATTTCTTCAAATCATTATACATTTTCGTACTACCTGGATGAACTGATAACAACCACTGTGTGCCTCGTGTAAAATCTTGTAACACCCCTTACCCGTATTCGACGTCAGAATCGGGTACGAGGCATTACCGGACTTAACATACTTAATCATACAAAATCGGGCCATAAATCTTCATTCCAACTTAAAATTTTTCTTTCGTGTTCATAACGTCCCCATTATGGGCTTACGAGACCCGAAACATACATATAGAGTGGTTCAGTACTGAACTGGAAGCTTACAAACACTTAGAAACTTTTTTTGCTCAAAACAGGGCCACATGCCCGTGTGGAAAGGAACACTCTCGTGTCCCCAGTCTGTGCGGATTTTATTTTTCATTTCGAACTTACAAGTGGTTTCACATGGCCTGGCACACGCCCATGACACGCCCTTGTGTGAAAACCTTGACATTCTGTTTATGACGTCAGCAGACATTTAAGGTCACACGGCCGAGTCATACCCCCCGTGTGCTAGGCCGTTTGGCGAATATCTTTTTCGCACATAATGTGCAGACTCCACATGGCCTGGACACACGCCCATGTCCTCAGGACGTATCCTGTACACGGTTGAGACACACGGCCGTGTCTCTGCCCATGTGTTTACTATTGGGCATTTTGTTTTGCTAAATTCGGATGCAGGGGACACACGGCCTATCAACAAGCCCACGGGGCTGATCGTGTGTCACACATGGCTTAGACAAACTCCCATGAGTCTACCCTATGGACAAATATAAGGCTATTCACGAAGCCATTTGCCACCCTGGAAAGTAACCATACTATAATTTCACACTGCGTTCATCATGCGTATACTTCACACATTACTCATTCAATTGCACAAGCTTATACTTCATGAATTTCATCATCATTGAATAGATATAACTTAACTAGTATTGGCAATTCCAATGGCCATTTACAAAATGAAATAAGTAACATTAATAGCCAACACATTGGCTAACCAATATGACATATAACAAAATGACCAAGTTCCTATACATGCCATACCCAAAATAATCAAACTTTACTATACCCAAAAGAATAGTTTGATAGTGTAAATCGAGCTTCGACGTCCTTCGAACCCCGAGCTAGCTTGGCGATACTACAAGAAAAGGGATAAGAGAGGGAGTAAGCATAAAGCTTAGTAAGTTTACATGTAATAGATAACAATATAAAATCTTGTCATATTATCCACATATTACATTATGAATTAACACAATTTTTCAAGCAACATTGACATGGCTTACTCATGATCACTCTTACCAACCACATATCACATATCAGACTCATTTCTCGTGAGTTCAGCATAAGTACCTTTATCACTCCATCACATAACTTTAGCCCTTTTTCCATCTTTAACGTAAACTTTAATACTTTACCCCGTTGAACCAGTTGGAATATCGAAGGATACTCGGAAATTGTCATACACGTAGTAAGATGGCAATGCCATATCCCAGATATGGTCTTACATGGGATCACATGTCGATGCCGATGCCATATCCCAGATATAGTCTTATACGGGATCTCATATCGATGTCGACAACATATCCCATATATGGTCTTATATGAAATTGTATGTCGATGCCATGTCCCAAACATGGTCTTACCTGATTTCACACCGAAGCCAGGTCCCAAACGTGGTCTTACACGGAATCACTATTTGATATTGATGCCATATCCCAAATATGGTCTTACAAGGGATCTCAATTCGGTGCCAAGGTCATATCCCAGATACGATCTTACACGGGACCTTATTAATCAAATGGCGTGACAAGAGTATCCTTTCCATTTCTAAGGTTCAATCGGGATTTCGATATAGTAAAACTTCATCATTTTTTCATAGAGACCTCATTAACCAATTTCATAAAAAAGAATATACATTCATGTAATATCAAACATTTAAATACATAAAAACATAATGTTGATTTATTACACACAAACTTACCTCGGTACCAAAATAGAGTTAGTTGTTTAATTTAGTCCACCACCTCGTTCTTTCCTCGATTTAGGTTTGGACTTCGTGTTTCTTGATCTATAATGATAGATCACGTATTTAATACATGTTTCTTACTCGTATTCGACGTCGAAATCGGGTACGAGGCATTACCGGACTTAATATACTTAATCATACAAAATCGGGCCATAAATTTTCATTCCAACTTAAAACTTTTCTAACGTGTTCATAATGTCCCCATTATGGGCCTACGAGACTCGAAACATACATATAGAGTGGTTCGGGACGGAACTGGAAGCTTACAAACACTTAGAAACTTTTTTTGCTTAAAACAGGGCCACACGCCTGTGTCCCTAGTCCGTGCGGATTTTATTTTTCATTTCAAACCTATAAAGGTTTTCACACGGCCTGGCACACGCCCGTGTCTATGGCTCGTGTCCCCCACACGACCATGACACACACGTGTATGAAAACCTTGACATTCTGTTTAAGACGTCAACAGACATTTAAGGTCACACGGCCGAGTCACACGCTCGTGTGCTAGGCAGTATGGCGAATTTAATTTTTGCAATTAATGTGCAGACTTCACACAGCCTGGGCACACGCCCATGTCCTGAGGCCGTGTCCTGAACACGGCTGAGACACACGACTATGTCTCTGCTCGTTTGTTTACTACTGGGCATTCTATTTTGCTAAATTCGGAAGCAGGGGAGACACAACCTATCAACACGTCCACGGGCTAATCGTATGTCACACACGGTCTAGACACACGCTCGTGTGTTTACCCGTGTGGACAAATATAAGGCTATTTACCAAGCCATTTGCCACCCTGGAAAGCAACCACACTATAATTTCACACTGCGTTCATCATGCATATACTTCACACACTACTCATTCAATTGCGCAAGCTTATACTTCTCATGAATTTCATCATCATTGAATAGATATAATTTAACTAGTATTGGCCAATTCCAATGGCCATTTACAAAATGAAATAAGTAACAATAATAGCCAACACATTGGCTAACAAATATGACATATAACAAAATGACCAAGTTCCTATACATGCCATACCCAAAATAATCAAACTTTACTATACCCAAAATAATAGCTTGATAGTGTGAATCGAGCTCTGACGTCCTTCGATCCCTGAGCTAGCTTGGCGAGACTACAAGAAAAGGGAAAAGAGAGGGGGTAAGCATAAAGCTTAGTAAGTTTACATGTAATAAATAATAACATAAAATCTTGTAATAATATCCATATATTACATTATGAATTAACACAATTTCTCAAGCAACATTGACATGGCTTACTCATGATCACTCTTACCAACCACATATCACATATCGGACTCATTTCTCATGAGTTTTGCATAAGTACCTTTATCACTCCATCACATAACTTTAGCCCTTTTTCCATCTTTAACATAAATTTTAATACTTTACCCCGTTGAACTAGTTGGAATATCGAAGGATATTCAAAAATTGTCATACACGTAGTAAGATGGCAATGCTATATCCCAGATATGGTCTTATATAGGATCTCATATCGATGTCGACGACATATCCCAGATATGGTCTTATACGAGATCGTATGTTGATGTCATATCCCAGACATAGTCTTACACGATTTCACACCGAAGCTAGGTCCCAGACGTGGTCTTACACGAAATCACTATTCAATGTCGATGCAGTATCCTAGATATGGCCTTACACGGGATCTCAATTTGGTGCCGAGGTCATATCCCAAGTAGGGTCTTACACGGGACCTTATTAATCAAATGTCGTGACAAGAGTATTCTTTCTATTCCTAAGGTTCAATCGGGATTGTGATATAGCAAAACTTCATCATTTTTTTCATCGAGATCTGATTAACCAATTTCATAAAAAGAATATACATTCATGTAATATCAAGCATTTAAATACATAATAACATAATGTTAATTTATTACACACAAACTTACCTCGGTATCAAAATATAGTTAGTTGTTTAATTTAGTCTACCACCTTGTTCTTTCCTCAGTTTAGGTCCGGACTTCGTGTTTCTTGATCTATAATGATAGATTTCACATACTTAATTATCACATTGACTAAAATGGCCCATGAGTCATACTTTGGCAAAAATTATAATTTTTCCCCTAAACTTCTATAAATTTGCTAAATGGTCCCTAGACTCATATGATGAAATGTACTCATTTTCTTGGTTACCCAAGCTTAGCCGAACCTATCTTAAGCTTATAATAGCTCACATTTTCCTTCAAAACTAATGTTTACTACACATTTTATCACTTTTACAAATAGGTCCCTTTTAGGTGTTTCCATGAAAAATCACTTAGAGAAATATGCTTGTCACACATCAAACTTTCATGTTCCTCCATTAAACATCAAAATACATGCATGTCATACATGGGTAAGTTTTTGAACATGAACTCTAGCTTAAAATATGGCTAGAAATAGCTAAATCAGGCTAAGGGGATCTCAAAAATGTAAAGAACATTAAAAACGGGGCTAGGATGCACTTACTTTGAGCTTAAAAATGAACAAAACCCTAGCTATGGCTTCTCTTCAATTTTTGGCACTTAGGGAAGAAGATGGATACCAATTTTGACTTCTTTTTCCCTTTTTATTAACTAAATGACCAAAATGCCTTCAATGCCCTTCCTTGAGATTTTTCACTTCCATGTCCATTTTTGTCCATCATGAGATATAATGGTCTAATTACTAAATAAAGACCTCTAAGAAATTTTCTAATGCTATCTTATACTTAGAACTTCTAGAATCTCATATTTTTCAATTTTTTCAATTTAGTCCTAAAAGATAAATTGATCACTAAATCATAAAATTTCTTCATGAAATTTTCACACAACCGTGCAAACATGTCGTAGACCTCACAAAAACCATAAAACACATATTTCTACTTCAGATTTGTGGTCTCGCAACCACTATTCCGACTAGGCCTTAAATCTGGCTGTTACAATCCTCCCCCTTAGGGATTTTCGTCCCCGAAAATCTTACCGGTAAAAAGGTTTGGATATTGGTTTCTAATAGCCTCCTCAGGCTCTTATGTAGCCTCTTCTACCCCGTGTCATTCCCATAATACTTTCACAAGAGCTATACTTTCATTTCTTAACTGTTTGACTTCTCGAGCCAAAATCTTAACCGGCTCTTTACCATAAGTCATGTCTGGTTGAATTTCAACCTCTGTCGGTACAATCATATGTAAAGGATCTGATCGGTATCTTCTCAACATGGATACATGGAACACATCATGAATTCTTTCTAACCCTGATAGCAAAGCTAACCGATAGGCTGCCGGCACTATCCTCTCGATAATCTCATACGGTTCAATAAAGCGCAGACTCAATTTGCCTTTTCGGCCAAATCTGAGAACTTTCTTCCATGGTGACACTTTCAAAAATACCTTATCACCAACTTGAAACTCAATCTCTTTTGTTTCAAATTCGCGTAGGATTTTTGTCTATCCGTATTAGCTTTTAAACAATCACGAATCACTTTTACTTTCTCTTCGATTTCTCTGACTAAATCAACTCCGTGAATCAGATTCTTTCTGAGTTCGGTCCAATACAAGGGTGTTCGGCACTTACGCCCATACAATGCCTCATAAGGCACTATTTTCAAACTCGACTGAAAGCTATTATTGTAGACAAATTCCACTAACAATAAATACTTTTCCCAATTACCTTAAAATTCCAAAACACAGCATCGAAGCATGTCTTCAAGTATCTGTGTAACATCCAGAAATAGGGCCTAAATGGAATAGTGGTTGCGAAACCATGAATCTGAGATAGAAAATTTTATTACGATTAATTATTATTTATTATGTGATTAGATGCATGTGTTAGAATATCGAAAAAAAAATTTATGAATTGCATGTCTAATTTGCCTATTAGGACTTATTTGTAAAAGTTGATAAATATGAGTTTTAGATGTTAAAGGATTTAATTGAAGAGCATAATTGAAGTAAAGTTCCTTAAATGGTAATTATACCATTAGGCTTTCATGGACAAAAGTGGACATATATAGGTAGAAAGAACCAAAGTTTTTAATGAAGGGTAATTTAGTCATTTGGTAATAAAAAGAAATTAAAAAGGGAAAAAGATGGCAAAATATGCTCATCTTCTTCATTAGGCCGAATTTTTAAGGGTTCACCATAGCTAGGGTTTCTTTCAAGCTTTCAAGCTCCATAGTTAGTGATTCCATTACATTTTTGAAGCCCCGGTAGCTCGGTTTAGCTTATTCTATCAATAATTCATGCTAGGGTTCATGTTTGGAAAAATACCCATAGGTGAAATGTGTTTATTTTGATGTTTTATGATAGAACATGAAGTTTGAAATTATGTTAAACAACTTTTGCTAAGTGATTTTAAGTGAAAACGAGTAAAACGACTTAATCGGTAAAAATACCTAATGTTCATAAGTACATGTTAGAGTGAGAATTTGATGTTGTCATAGAAGGGAAAAATGATCAGCATGTCATAAAACATAAGAATAAGGGATAAAGTGTAATTTCTGAGCTTTGGGGAAAATGTGTAAATATGTAAAAGTTTAGGGGCAAAATTGTAATTTTGCCAAAGTTAGAGTTAAGGACTGTTTTGATAAATGTGAGTATTAAATAAGCTAAATTTGCTATTATAGATCAAGAAGAATGAAATCTGAAGTTAGATCGAGGAAAGAAAAAGATAGTGGACTAAATCGATATAGTTTATCGTATTTTGTTTCGAGGTAAGTTTGCGGTAAATAAATGCAATATTCTATTATTTTACATTTAATATTATTAAATTCCAGCATTTACATATTTATTCTGTAAATTTATTATTTAAAGACTCAAGCATGAATTGACGGAGAAACAATCTCAGAAAGTTCCGGTTGAACCTTAAGAATGTGTAGGATACAAATGTCATGACATTAGGGTTTAAGGAAATCATGTAAGACCATGTCAAGACATGGCATTGATAAGTTACTATAAGGCAAAGGTCCCATGTAAGACCATGCCAAGGCATGGCATTGGTGAATTTATAAGGTAAAGATCCCATGTAAGACCATGCCAAGACATGGCATTGGTGAGTTCATAAGGCAAGGATACCACGTAAGACCATGTCAAGACATGGCAATGGTTAAGTTTCACAAGGAAAGGTACCCGTGTATCCTTAGTATTCCGAGTGGTTCAATAAGAAAATTTAAAGAGTATACCAAAGGAAAGGTAAGATAAGTTCAAGCTAAAAAGGTACAGGTAAGAATTTAAGACTTAAGTATATTAAGTTAAAGGCTTAAATAATTTTGGTAAGAAAAGAATATGATAATGCATTAAGAATGTTGCTATTTATTTACATGAAAACTTACTAAACTTAATGCTTACTCCCATTCTTTTCTCTCTTTTTATAGTATTACAAGCCAACTCAAGGATCGTAAGGATGTCGGAGATCGTTACATACTATCAAAGGATTATATTGGTATTTTGTGACTCGAATGTTTTAAGTTATGGCATGTATAGGGACTTAGCCATTTTGTGTGTATGACCTTATGATATGGCTTAAGATTGGCTTGTAAATACTTGGTAATGATTAGCTATTAAAATGGCTAATTAAAAGCATGTTTTGGATGTTATGTAATGCCTAGTTGATAGTTATTACAAAGAAATTGTGTAATTATATGCAGGGGAACAATTTGGACAGCAGCAGTGACGTGATTTTGAAAAATCACCAAGGATAGTAGGAATGGAATTAGGGTGTGCGTGAGATATATAATTAAATCTTATTGAGTCTATTTTTAAATAAAAGAAACAATGTAGGAAAAAGAGTTGTATACTATGAGATAATTGATTTTTAACGAAGAGAGGTCAGAACTATCAAACTGTGTAACAGGGGAGACTTTAACTAATAAACTGTACTAATTGGCCACACCAAAAATTCTGGAAAACTTATAGTAAGAAGATATATGAGTCTAGTTTCAATAAAAATTTATGGATCTAAATTTTGAGTTTCATAACTCGAGTTATAGTTAATTTAGTGAACATGACGCAGATGGATAGTTTCAAATTTTATGCCATGATCTAGTAAGTTAAGTCTAGTAATGCCCCGTGTTCGACTCCGGCAACGGTCTCGGGTAAGGGGTGTTACAATCTGTATTACCCTCTCCGACTGTCCGTCGGTTTGTGGATGGAAAGCGGTACTAAAATTCAACTTTGTGCCCAATGCTTCTTGTAACTTTTTTCCAAAATCGCGAAGTGAACCTGGGATCTCTATCCTATATAATCGACAAAGGCACTCTGTGCAATCTCACAATTTCAAAAATATACAGTTCGACTAATTTATCAAGTGAGTAGTCAATACGTACCGGAATAAAATGAGCCGATTTCGTAAGCCTATCAACCACAACCCAAATGGCATCATTCTTTTTCAGTGTCAAAGGCAAACCCGTCACAAAATCCATTGTAATTCTGTCCCACTTTCACTCGGGAACCATCACCGGCTGAGTAAACCGAAAGGTACTTGGTGTTCAGCTTTCACTTGCTGACAAATCAAGCATCTTGATACGAACTCGAAAATATCTTTCTACATACTCAGCCACTAATACCATTTCTTCAAGTCATTATACATCTTTGTACCACCAGGGTGAATAGACAAATAACTACTATGTGCCTCATGTAAAATTTTCTGAATAAGCTCACCATCTTTCAGTACATAGTTTCTATCTCGGAAAGTTAAACAACCACCAGAACTAATCCGAAAATCTGACTCAACACCCGACTCACACTGAACTCTCTTGGCTTGCAAAACACTGTTGCCTTTCTGAGCTTCAAAAATCTCTTGGAGAAACATCGGTCTAGCTCTCAACTCACCTAGAATAGAACCATCATCTGATAAAGCCAACCGTGTATTCATAGCTTTCAATGCAAACAAAGATTTCCTATTCAAGGCATCAACGACCACGTTCGCGTTTCCTGGATGGTAGTCAATCATTAACTCGTAATCTTTTAGCAACTCCAACCATCTTTGTTACCTTAGATTCAATTCATTTTGAGTCATCAAGTATTTTAGACTTTTATAGTCAGCGAATACCCAACATTTCTCGCTATATAAATGGTGTCTCTAGATCTTTAATGCAAACAAAATGGCAGTAACTCCAAATCATGTGTCGGATAACTTTTTTCATGCGATTTCAGCTGTCTCGAGGCATAAGCTATCACCTTGCCTTCTTGCATAAGTACACAACGCAATCCGTTCAAGGATGCGTCACAATAAACCACAATTTCTTTTCCCGATTTAGATTGTACTAAAACCGAAGCCTCAGTCAACAATGCCTTTAGTTTCTCAAAACTCTGCTGGCACTTTTCTGTCCATTCGAACTTAACATCTTTTTGTAACAACCTCGTCATCGGAGTAGCTATCATGGAAAATCCTTTGTCAAACCATCTGTAATAATCAGCTAGGCCTAGAAAACTCCTAACCTCTAATACGTTCTTCAGTGTTTCCATTCAACAATGGTCGAAATCTTTCCCGGGTCAACTCTAATGCCATACCCAAAACAATGTGGCCCAAAAATCTGACTTCTTTAAGCCAAAATTCACTTTTACTAAACTTGGCATATAGCTATTTATCTCGTAAAATTTGTAAAATCGTCCTCAAGTGCTCAGCATGCTCGTTCTCATCACGAGAGTAAATTAATATATCATCAATAAAGACTACAACAAATTTATCCAAAGATGGCAGAAAGATGTGGTTCATTAAATCCATAAACACGGCAGGGGCGTTTGTTAAACCAAAAGGCATAACTAGAAATTCATAGTGACCATACCTTACCTGAAATGCAGTTTTCGGCACATCTGAGTCTTTGAGTCTCAACTGGTAATAACCAGACCTCAAGTCTATCTTGGAAAACATAGTGGCTCCCTTCAATTGGTCAAACAAATCATTGATCTTTGGCAAGGGATACTTGTTTTTTACGGTTACGTTATTAAGTTGCCGATAATCTGTACATAACTTCATAGAACCATCCTTCTTTTTCACAAATAATACGGGAGCACCCGACGGAGAATAACTTGGTCTCACAAAACCTTTATTCATCAACTCTTGTATCTGAGTCTTTAATCCTTTCAACTCGGTCGGAGCCATCCTATACGGAGCAATCGAAATAGGCATAGTACCAGGGGCTAACTCAATACCAAATTCTATTTGTCTAACCGGAGGTAACCCGGGCAATTCTTTCAAAAATACATCTAGATACTCACATCTATCGGCACCGATTCAATTCTTAACTCAGACTCTTTGGCATTTATCACAAAGGCAAGATAAGCTTCATATCCCTTTCTTATGTATTTCTGAGCAGTCATAAAAGAAATCACTACAAGCAATCTATCCTGTTCATCTGATTCAACCCGAAGAGTATCCCCATTTTCACATTTCAATTCAATAAATTTCCTTCCACAATTTACTATCACATCATGAGCAGTTAACCAATCTATACCAAGAATTACATCAAATTTATCAAACGACAATAGCATGAGATTAGCCGGAAAAATAATGGCCTCTAATCATCAAAGGGTAATCTCTGCATACCTTGTCAACTAACACACATTTGCCTAGGGGATTCGACACTTTTATCACAAATTCTGAAGACTCTACAGGTATGTCCATACTAGATACTAATTTCATACAAACATACGAGTGGACAGATCCCGGATCAATTAAAGCAACAACATGAGTATCATAGAGAGAAAATGTTTTCGTAATCACATCAGGGGATGACGCCTCTTCGCGAGCACGAATAGCATAAGTCCTCGCAGACGCTCTACCCTCAGATCTTGCAGTCTGCTCTCTAGGTGTATTCTTACTACTCGTTCCATTTCCTTGATTTCTCTGTGGTCTCCCTTTACTAGCAGTGTTACCCAATCTCACACTCTGATTTTTATCTTTTTCGACCATCTCAGGACAGTTTCTAATGAAGTGATCTTGGGAATCACACTTGAAACAAGCTCTCTCATTTGCTTGACACTCACTGGGGTGACGTCTACCACACTGTGAACATTCCGATCTACTTGGTCGAGTATTACCAACACTAGCAATCGAAGTGGTCTGAGCTTTAAAAACCGAGTACTGTTTACCTTTACTTCTGTTTGAGAACCCAACTGAAGCAGTTGATCGAGTAGTGAACTCTCTCGATTTCTTGGATGAAGATTGGAATGATTTACCCAATTGTCTCTTCCTCGAGTCACGGGACTCAATTTCAGCTTTTTTTTCTCTTTGGCCAATTCTTCGGCCTTACAAGCTCTCTCTACTAGCACAACAAATTCCTTCAATTTTAGAATACCAACAAATAATCGGATGTCCTAATTTAATCCATCCTCAAACCTCTTACACATGATGGCTTCGGTGGATACGTACTCCCGAGCGTATTTACTGAGCCTTACAAACTCACGTTCATCTTCGGTTACCGTCATTCGACCTTGTTTTGGCTCAAGGAATTCCTTTCTTTTCTAATCGATAAACCTTTGGCTAATATACTTCTTTCGAAACTCTTCTTGGAAAAATTCCCAATTAACTCTCTCCCTTGGTAAAACCGACACAAGAGTGTTCCACCACTGATAAGTCGAATCTCTCAAGAGACACAACACACTTCATACACTCTTCGGGTGTGCAAGAAAATTCATCAAATACCCTGATGGTATTTTCAAGATAGAATTCTGCTCTTTCCGGATCTTCATCTTTATTAGCTCAGAACTCCTCAGCTCCTTGTTTCCAGATTCTATCAACCGGGGGCTGTTCCCTTCTTACCATTTCTACAACTTAGGGAGCAACAGGGATAGCTGAGGGTTAGGAGGGGGAGGAGCTTGTTGTTGATCGGCCGGGTTTGTTTGAACGAACTCTGAGAACCACTCGTTCAGCATTTTGAAGAAGGCTTCTCGAGCCTCTCCTCCCTAACTGACATTCACTGGTCTATTTTCATTTTCAGTTGGCACAGTCCTTTGGGCGAGAGCCAATGCGTTACTTTCTACATCATCCGTCACTGCTCTGTCGGGATCCGCTTGTTATATGAAAACAGATTTTAAATCGTTAGGAGTCGTCACACTATCATTATGTATACACATATACGTATGGCATGTATAGTTAGACTCGTGCATACGTTACATTAGTCAGAGAATTGACTAAACTGTAGCTCTGATACCACTAAATGTAACACCCCTTACCTGTATTTAACCGAAATCGGGTACGAGGCAATACCAGACTTAACATACTTTTTTTTTGAGCAAACCAGACTTAACATACTTAATCATACAAAATCGGGCCATAAATTTTCATTCCAACTTAAAACTTCTCTTTCCTGTTCATAACATCTCCATTATGGGCCTACGACACCCGAAACATACATATAGAGTGGTTCAAAACTAAACTGGAAGCTTACAAACACTTAGAAACCTTTTTTGCTCAAAACAGGGCCACACGCCTGTGTGGAAAGGAACACGCCGTGTTCGTAGTTCGTGCGGATTTTATTTTTCATTGTGAACCTACAAGGGTTTTCACACGGCCTGGCACATGCCCGTGTCTATGCCCCGTCTCCCTCACACGGCCATGACACGCCCGTCTCTTAGCCCGTGTGTGAAAACCTTGACATTCTGTTTATGACATCAGCAAACATTTAGGGTCACACGGCCGAGTCACATGCCTGTGTGCTAGGCCGTGTGGCAAATTAAATTTTCGCAATTAATGTGCAGACTTCACACGGCCTGGGCACACGCCCATGTCCTGAGGCCGTATCCTTTACATGGCTGATACATACAGCTGTGTCTCTGCCCGTGTGTTTACTACTGGGCATTCTATTTTGCTAAATTCAGATGCAGGGCACACACAGCCTATCAACAAGCCCATAGGGCTGACTGTGTGTTATACACAGTCAAGACACACGCCCGTGTGTCTACCCGTGTGACAAATACAAGGCTATTTACCAAGCCATTTGCCACTCTGGAAAGCAACCACACTATAATTTCACACTGTGTTCATCATGCATATACTTCACACATTACTCATTCAATTGCGCAAGCTTACACTTCATGAATTTCATCATCATTGAATAGATATAACTTAACTAGTATTGGCCAATTCCAATGGCCATTTACAAAATGAAATAAGTAACAATAATAGCCAACACAATGGCTAACCAATATGAAATATAACAAAATGACCAATTTCCAATACATGCCATACCCAAAATAATCAAACTTTACTATACCCAAAATAATAGCTTGATAGTGTGAATCGAGCTCTGACGTCCTTCGAACCCCGAGCTAGCTTGGCTATACTACAAGAAAAGGGAAAAGAGAGGGAGTTAGCATAAAGCTTAGTAAGTTTACATGTAATAGATAACAACATAAAATCTAGTAATAACATCCACATATTACATTATGAATTAACACAATTTCTCAAGCAACATTGACATGGCTTACTCATGATCACTCTTACCAACCACATATCACATATCGGAGTCATTTCTCGTGAGTTTCGCATAAGTACTTGTATCACTCCATCACATAACTTTAGCCCTTTTTCCATCTTTAACATAAACTTTAATACTTTACCCTATTGAACCGGTTGGAATACCGAAGGATACTCAGAAATTGTCATACACGTAGTAAGATGGCAATGCTATATCCCAGATATGGTCTTACATTGGATCACATGTCGATGCCGATGTTATATCCTAGATATGGTCTTATACGGGATCTCATATCAATGTTGACATCATATCCCAAATATGGTCTTATACGAGATCGCATGTCAATGCCATGTCTCAGACATGGTCTTACAAGATTTTACACCGAAATCAAGTTCCAGACATGGTCTTACATGGAATTACTATTCGATGCCGATGCCATATCCCAGATATGGTCTTACCGGGGATCTCAATTCGATGCCGAGGCCATATCCCAAATACGGTCTTACATGGGACCTTGTTAATCAAATGTCGTGACAAGAGTATCCTTTCGATTCCTAAGGTTCAACTGGGATTTCGATATAGTAAAACTTCATCATTTTTTTCATCGAGACCTCATTAACCAATTTCATAAAAAGAATATAAATTCATGTAATATCAAGCATTTAAATACATAATAACATAATGTTGATTAATTATACACAAACTTACCTCGGTACAAAATATAGTTAGCTGTTCAATTTAGTCCACCACCTTGTTCTTTCCTCGGTTTAGGTCCAGACTTCGTGTTTCTTGATCTATAATGATAGATTTCACGTATTTAATTATCACATTGACTAAAATGGCCCATGAATCATACTTTGGCAAAAATTATAATTTTCCCCTAAACTTCCACATATTTATAAAATGGTCCCTAGGCTCGTATGATGAAATGTACTCATTTTCTTGGTTACCCAAGCCTATCCGAATCTTAAGCTTATAATAGCTTACATTTTCCTTCAAAACTGATTTTTACTACACATTTTATCACTTTTACAAATAGGTCCCTTTTAGGTGTTTCCATGAAAAATCACTTAGAGAAAGATGTTCATCACACATTAAACTTCCATATTCCTCCATTAAACATCAAAATACATGCATGTCATACATGGGTAAGTTTTTGAACATGAACTCTAGCTTAAAATATGGCTAGAAATAGCTAAATCGAACTGCGAGGATATCAAAAATGTAAAGAACATTAAAAACAGGGCTAGAATGCACTTACTTTGAGCTTGAAAATGAACAAAACCCTAGCTATGGCTTCTCTTCAATTTTCGGCACTTAGGGAAGAAGATGGACACCAATTTTGACTTCTTTTTCCCTTTTTATTAATTTATTAACTAAATGACCAAAATGCCTTTAAGGCCCTTCCTTGAGATTTTTCCTTTCCATGTTCATTTTTGTCCATCATGACATAATGGTCTAATTACTAAATAAGGACCTCTAATAAATTTTCTAATGCTATCTCTTACTTAAAACTTCTAGAATCTCATATTTTTCAATTTTTGAAATTTAGTCCTAAAAGATAAATTGATTACTAAATCGTAAAATTTCTTCATGAAATTTTCACACAACCATGCAAACATGTCGTAGACCTCATAAAAACCATAAAACATATATTTCTACTTCGAATTTATGGTCTCGAAACTACTATTCTGACTAGGCCGTAAATCGGGTTGTTACAAATCTTCTGAATAAGTTCATCATATTTTGGTACATATATTTTATCTCGGACATCAAACAATCATCCGAATCGATCCGGAAGTCTGAATCATTACCAGATTCATACTAAGCTCTTTAGCTTGTAATTCACTATCACTTTTCTGGGCTTCACAAATTTGCTGAAGAAATATCGGTTTAGCTCTCAACTCGGCCAAAATTGAACCATCATTAGACAAAGTCAATCTCGTACTCGTAGCTCTCAAAGCAAATCAGGATTTTCTGCTCAAAGCCTCTGCGACTACATTCGCCTTTTTGGGATGGTAGTCAATCACTAGCTCGTAATCGTTTAGTAGCTCGAGCCATCTCTATTACCGCAAATTCAAATATTTCTAAGTCATCAAATACTTTAAACTTTTATGATCGGTATAGATGAGGCATTTCTCACCATACAAGTGATGCCTCTAAATTTTCAATGCAAACACTATGGCCGCCAATTCTAGATCGTGCGTCAGATAATTCTTCTCATGCGATTTCAATTGTCTCGAGGCATAAGCTATCACTTTTCCCTCTTGCATCAACACACATCCTAGTCCATTCTGTGACGCGTCACTATAAATTACGAACTCTTTTCTCGATTCAGGTTGCACTAAAATCGACGCCTCAGTCAATAATGTTTTCAACTTCTCGAAGCTTTGCTGACATTTTTCTGACCATTCGAACTTAACATCCTTTTGCAACAGCTTAGTCATAGGAGTAGTAATCATCGAAAAAACCTTAACAAATCGTCAATAATAACTGGCTAAGTCCAAAAAGCTTCTAACTTTCGATACATTTCTCGGTGGTTTCTAATCAACAATTGCTGAAATCTTACTCAGATCAACCTGAATACCATCCCCAGAAACAATGTGTCCCAAAAATCCAACTTCTCGGAGCCAAAACTTACTTTTGATAAACTTAGCAAACAATTTCTTATCTCTCAAGTTCTGCAACACAATTCTTAAATGTTCAGCATGTTTAGACTAATCTCGAGAATAAATCAAAATGTCATCGACGAACAAAACCATAAACTTATCTAAGTACGGTCGAAAAATTCGATTCATCAAGTCTATAAAAATAGCAGGGGCATTAGTTTGTCCAAAAGGCATAACAAGAAATTCATAATTCCTGTATCTTGTCCTGAAGCAGTTTTCAGGACATCCGACTCTTTAACTCTCAACTGATAGTAGCCATATCTCAAATCAATCTTCGAAAATATTGTTGCCCCTTTCAACTGATCAAATAAGTCATCAATTTTTGGTAAAGGATACTTGTTCTTTATAGTCATCTTGTTGAGCTGTCGATAATCAATACAAAGTCTAATGGATCTATCTTTCTTCTTGACAAATAACACCGGTGCACCCCATGGTGAAAAACTCGGTCTCGTAAAACCCTTATCTGTCAACTCTTGCAATTGAGGTTTTAAAACTTTTCAATTTAGTCAGAGCCATTGTATACGGAGCAATAGATATCGGTGAGGTCCCTGGTACTAAGTCAATACCAAACAAAACTTCTCTGACCAGTGGCAACCCTGGCAACTCTTCCGGGAATACATCCGGATATTCACAAACTATCGACACTTATTCAATTTTCAACTCAGACACTTTTGTATTCAACATATAAGCAAGATAAGCTTCACAACCTTTCCTTACACACCTCTGGGCAGACATCGAAGAAATCACAACAGGTAACTCACCCGACTCATCTGAATCAATCCGAAGGATTTCACCATTTTCACATTTCATTTCAATAATCTTTCTTTTTACAATTTACTACAGCATCATGCAGTGTCTACCAAGCCATACCCAAAATAACATCGAATTCATCAAATGGCAACAACATTAAATCAGCCAGAAAACAATGACCTCGAATCATCAAGGGACAATTCTTGCAAACTCTATCAACTAATACATGTTTGCCTAAGGGGTTTGACACTCTAACCACAAACTCAGTAAACTCAACTGGCAAGCTCTTACTAGCTACTAATTTCACACAAACATAAGAATGAGTCGATCCAGGATCAATCAATGCAAATACATTAGTATTATAGAGAGAAAAAGTACCAGTGATAATAGCGGGAGATGCCACTTCTTCGAGAGCACGGATGACATAGGATCTAATAGGTGCTCGAGCTTTGGATCTCACAGTTGTATATTTCATCACACCTTTACTACTAGCTCCATTTTTGGTATTTCTCGGTGGTTTACCCCTATTAGTAGTATTACTCTACCTCGCACTTTGAAAATTTTCTTTTTCAGCCATTTTAGGACACTCTCGGATAAAATGCTCTTGAGAACCACACATTAAAACAAGCCCGGTCATTCATTCTACACTCATCGAGATGTCTTCTTCCACAATGTTGACATTCGGGTCTAATAGACTTTACATTACCCGTACTTGCCATTGAACTAGCTTGAGATTTAAAACTCAAATGTTGCTTCCCACGATCTCTATGTGAATACCCTGCTGAAACATTTGAACACGAATACATTTCTTTAGATTTCTTTGATTGAGATGGAAATGACTTACTCATCGGTCTTTTCCTCAAATCTCTAGCTTTAAGGTAAGCTTTCCGCTTCTCTTTATTCAACTCTTCGGCCTTACAAGCCCGTTCAACCAATACCACAAATTCCTTCAGCTCTAAGATCCTAACTAACACACAAATATCCTCATTCAATCCATCCTCAAATCTCTTGCACATAATAGCCTCGGTGGAAACACAATCTCGAGCATATTTACTAAGTCTGACAAATTCTCGCTCATACTCTGTCACTGTCATATGACCCTGTTTTAGCTCAAAAAATTCCTTACGGTTTTGATGGATGAACCACTGACTAATATATTTCTTTCAGAGCTCCTCTTAAAAGAATTCCTATGAAACCCTCTCTCTTGGTACCACCGATACTAGTGTATTCCACCATTGATATGCAAAATCTCTCAAAAGTGAGATGGCACACTTTAAACACTCATCCGGTGTGCAGGATAACTCATCGAATACCCTGATGGAGTTTTCGAGCCAGAACTCAGTTCTCTCTGGATCATCATCCACATTAGCTCTGAAATCTTCAGCCCCGTGCTTCCGGATCTTATCAATCGGGGGCTTGTTCATTCTTAAAAATTCCATACCTTGTGAAGCTACGGGAACCGGTCAAGGAATAGTTGGGGGTAGAGGAGGTTGGGCATTCGGATTTGTTCGAACAAATTTCGTATACCACTCATTCATCATGAGGATAAAGGCTTCCCTACCCCATTCTCCCTGACTAACTGTAGGAGTTCTACTATCAGACGGTGCTACCTTTTGAGCGGGAGCCGGGGCATTACTTTCAACTTCATCAGCCTCAGCTCGACTGGGATCCATTTACTATATGAAAAAACAATTTAAAATTGACAGGAGTCATCACACTATCACAGTTCATTTATGGCATGTATAGCTAGACTCTTACACACGCTATGTTAGTCCGAGAAATGACTAAACCGTCCCTCTAATACCACTAAATGTAACACTCCTTACCCGTCTTTGACGTCGGAACAGGGTACGAGGTATTACTGGACTTAAACACAAGCAAACATACAAAACTAAGATGTAATTTTCATCCAAATTTAAAACTTTTCACATAAATTCATATCGTCCCTAAAACGAGCCTACGAGGTTGAATACATGCTTTTGAAGTGGTTCAAGTCCACATCGAGAACTTTAGAAAATTTTACAAAACTTAGAAAAATTTTCATGTTACAGGGCACACACGCCTGTGTGGTCCAAGGGACATGCCCGTGTGACCCTTGGACACACCCATGCTATAGGCCATGTTCAAAATAGGGAGCTCTCTGACTTGTGCCACACGCCCGTGTGCTAGGCCGAGTGGTCGATTTAGTTTCCATAAATTTTCATAAAATAGGTGTAGACTTTACACGGCTGAGACACATGCCCGTGTCCAAGGCCGTGTAGCACACACGCTGTGTCTCTGCACGTGTGCTCAATTCTGGACATTCTATTTTGCAACAATTAAGGTGCAGGGGACACACGGCAGAAACACATGCCCGTGGGTCTACTCGTGTGGACAAAAATAAGGCTATTTACCAAGCCCTTTTTGCCATTCTTTAATACTCACACCTACATCATATAACATAGCACCAATTCAAGCATATACATGCAATCAAATCAGCCATAACCAAGACATCAAGACATCATTCACATACTACCACCTATCATACACAAACATTACATATATCTCATCTCAAATCATGCAATTTCCCACATCCATGAAAAGCATCATCATATGCATATATATACTTGAACCAATATTTGCCAATTTCAATGGCCATTTACAAAATGAATTATCAGCCAACATAAGCAATCACATTTGGCTAAATCAATTATATCACATAACAAAATGACCAAGTCCCTATACATGCCATAACTCAAGATATTAAAATCAATGGTACCCAAAATATTAAGTTGATAGTGTGAATGGATCTCCGACAATTTCCGATCCTCGAGCTGGCTTGGTGACACTATAAGACAAGGGAAAAGAAAGGGGAGTAAGATATATAGGTTAGTAAGTTCCTATGCAAATAATAAGCACTATAATCACATATGTATCATACAAATAAACATGATGAACTTGGCATAAATACTATCAAGGTCTTCTAATCATAACTTACTCATTCATAACCTTACCGAGAGATTTATCACATATCGAGCTCATTAGTAAATGAGTTTTACGTACTTACCTGTACCAACTCGCAACATAATCATAACCTTTCACAACTTTGACATTCTCGTTGAATTTTCCGTTGAACCACTTGGAATACTAAAGGATACTCGGGAATCTCATACACACAATACCATACCAATGCCATATCCCAGATATAGTCTTACATAGGATCTCTTATCAATGCCAATAGCCCAGCTATGGTCTTACACGAAGCCTCATATCTATGCCATATCCCAAATATGGTCTTACACTTAATCTCAAATAACCCTAATGTCATGACATTCGTATCCTACCTATTCCTAAGGTTTAACCGGGATTTCTCACTTGTCAAACTTTATCGATTACATCTAAGGAGTCAGTCATAATTCATACAATATTAAAGCATTTAAAACATAAATAAAAAATGCATTATTTACATACAAACTTACCTCGGTACAAAAAAGTAGAAATGGACCTAATTGTCAAACACCTTGTTTTCCTTATGATCTAGGTCCGAACCTCGTTTCTTTTGATCTATAATATCAAATTTAACTCATTTATTATCCACATTTCTTAATTCAGTCCAAAAGTCACGTTATGGAAAAATTATATTTTTGCCCTTAAACTTTGACATTTTTACATTTTGGCCCCTAGGCTCGTAAAATGAAATCTATTTGATTTCTTCTAGACCAAGCCTAGCTGAACCTCTTTCATGCTTATAACAGCCCACATTATTCATTTAATCACACTTTTGCACACATTTTGAAATCTTTTTACAAATAGGTCCTTTTGACATTTTCATCATAAATCACCTAGCAAAAGTTGTTTATCTAACATTAAACTTGCATAATGTACCATTAAGCATCAAAATACACACATGTCTAACATGGGTCAAACCATAGACCTCAATCATCTCTCAAGTTAATGGTAGAAATAGATAGATCGGATGATAATGACTTCAAAAATGTAAAGAGCATTAAAAACGGAGCTAGGATGTACTTGCAATAAGCTTGGAAGTTGAACTAACCCTAGCTATGGTGACTTTCTAATTTTCAGCACATGGAGAAGAACATGGACAAAAATTTTGGCTTTATTTTCCCTTTTTATTCATTTATTTACCAAATGACCAAAATGCCTTTAATGCATAACTTTGAAATTTCACCTATTCATGTCCATTTTTGTCCCCTAACTTATGCAATGGTATAATTACCAACTAAGGACCACTAAATTGATATCTCACAGCAATTGGAAACCTTTAACAAGTAAAACTCAACTTTTACACTTTTTACAATTTAGTCATTTTTACTAAATTAAGTGCCCAAACATCAAAATTTTCAAACAAAATTTTCACGAAATCATTTCATAAAATTGTAGACCATAGAAATATAATAAAAATAAATTTTATTGCGTCGAATTTGTGGTCTCGAAACCACAGTTTCGACTAGACCTAAGATCGGGCTGTTATAGTGGAGGTTACATTGTACGTGAAAACAACATTACTTTATTTTGGCAAATACTTTTTAACTCCAAAGAAATTAAGTTTGATTAACTCGTTGAAGATGTACCATTCTTTGAAAACATGTGACAATGTTGAAGAAAATCATGTTTGTTTTTTCTTCTTTTTTTTTTTTTAAAAAATTCGACTAGATTAATGAATTCAAATCTTAAACAAAGAATAGCCCATATGTTGGATTTGGCTAACTCCAACTAAGTAGGCCTAAGAAAACAAATAACAAAAATGGGCCGCCATAGCTTGGCCCATAAATTCAAAAATAAAAAACTGAACAGAAATGGTAAACCTATATCTATACTCCAATCGTCGGGTACAGCTGGCCATCATAATGATACTGTCAATTCATATGCCTGAGACAGCTGTAGAACAATAGCAGATCTTCTGAAAAAAAATCTTTTACTTATTTGCTTTATTTCCAAAACAGAACCATTTCTTTTTCTTTCATTTCAAAAGTCACAAACTCTTCTTTTCCTCTTCCATTCCGATGGTCTTAGTCATTTCTTATTCTCTTTTAATCTGAAAGTCCCAGGCGGTTCTGCTCCATTTCTCTTCTAATCAATCGTGGAATTCCTCCCTCCAGGTATTGTTCCTCGCCATTCTTGAATGCTGCTTTTGCTAATAAATGAGCTCATGTATTTTCTATCCTTGAGATGGCATGGAATCTGATTTCTTAGAAGTGTGTCTTTAGGCTTTGAATGTCACTGATAATTGCTCTGATATTTAATATATCACGATCTGCACTTTGACATTTTGTTATTACCGTTCTCGAGTCTCCTAGTATGTCCAGAGTATGAAAATCCATATGTATCCCTAATTTTTTTTTGCTTGAAATCCTGCATGTGCTTCCGCCACAAACAAAGATGCAACGTTGAAATGAAGAGTCAATTTTTATGCTACGATTCTACCCCTCATCTTTAACAACTAGGCCTGATGCAGATCTAAAATTTTGTAGGTTAAGAGCCGCATCAAAATAGATAGCCACATTCACCCTCTGCATGTTCTGTATAGGTCTCGTATTTGCTTCCAAGATAAGTACTTTGTCCTTTATACCATCCAACTCTGAAATGTAATTGGTAACTTGTTTTGAGATATCCCGACTGGTGCTTTGATTTTCCTTCATAGATTAACTTGTTTCTGTTTGTCCAGAATAACCAGAGTCTGCAACAAAAGATTCTACATTTCTCGTTCGTCCCTTGATTGAAAACCCAGGTAAGCCAATTCCAAAAATCTAGATTGCTATTATTAAGAACCCATGAGAAATTTAAATGTCTCCAAACTTTCTTCATTGTAGGGCACAATCGGAAGACGTGGTTACTGTCCTCTTCACTTTGGTTACATCTAATACACTGATCCTCAACCATTACTCTTCTCATCTTCAGATTAGAAAAAGTGGGGATGTAATTCCACAAAATTTTCCACACTGTAATTTTGATTTTCAAAGGCATGTATAGATTCCACAATTTCTTGTATAAATTTTTAGTATCAGCTTGTATATAATTACTAGGATTCAATGTAGTATCCTGTAATAGTTTATAGGCACTTCTCACTGAGAAGTTTCCAAATGACTCCCCTCTCACCACCTGAAAGTCTTCATGGGTGGACTTTGCTAGCGGAATTTGCAGTATTTTCCTAGCAATATCCATATGAAAGGTACGAACAATCAATTCACTCTTCCAAGTTCTGCTATCTTCATCGATTAAGTCAGACACTAATCTGAATTTTTATTTCTATTGTGATTCTGTATTCTATCTTCTTCCTTACCCTACACCCAAAGATCGGTCTACACTGATATATGGTCTCCCTTACCAACCCTCTAGCATAATCCTTCCTCCAGAAGTCTTTTTGCTGACTAAACACTCCTCCAGGTAAGTGAAGGTAGGTTACCTAAAAGAGCATTTAAGAAATTCGTATTTGGGTAATACTTAGCTTTTAAAATACAGGCTAACAAAGAATTTGGATAATTAATAAGATGCCAACCCTGCTTAGCTAATAATGCAATATTAAATTTATCAAGACTTCAGAAATCCAGACCACCCATTTCTTTCAGCGAGCAAATATCCTTCCAAGCACACCAATGAATCCCCTTTTTTCCCCTATTTTTTTGCCACTAAAATTTTGCAATTATACCCTCCAATTCGTGCATAAAAATTTAGGAAGCAAAAAACACGCCAATGAATAGGTTGGTATAGACTGTAAAACAGCTTTGATAAAAACCTCCTTACCTCCTTGTGAGAGACATTTGATACTCCAATTATCTATTTGCTGTTGTAGTCTATCTTTCGAATTCTGAAAAGATTCCTTCTTTCTTCTACCCACCAGATTAGGTAACCCTAGATATCTTTTCGGATCGTTTGAGCTTTGTACCCCGAGCACTCTAGTAATTGTTCTTCTATCTTCCTCCTGCGTATTATAGCTGAAAAAAATTGCAAATTTTGAATGATTAACTTTTTGGCCCTAGCAGACTTCATATTCATGTAGAATCTGTTTCAAATAAATTACGCTCCTTTCAGTAGCTTTCCCAAACAACATGTAGTCATCTGCAAAAAGTAGGTGAGAAACCTGCTGCCCACTTCTACTTGCCTTGACTCCTCTCACTTTTTTTCCTGCATTCCTAGCTTCATTAGACTAGAGAGACCTTCTCTACAGAATAAGAATAAGAACGGGCTCAACGGGTCCCTCTGTCTTAATCCTCTAGAATGGAAAAAGGTTTCCCCATTATACTCATTTAAAACCACTGAATAAGATATTGTAGTAGCGCATTTCATTAGTAAGGCCACCCATTCTAAATCAAATCCCAATTTCTTCATTATTTCTTTCACAAAATTCCATTCGACCCTATCATATGCCTTACTCATATATAGTTTTACCACCATAAATCCTTTTTTTCCCTCCCTCTTATGTCTCAAAGTGTGAAGTAGTTCATAAGCAAGCAAAATGTTATCCGAAATAAATCTCCCGGGGACAAAATTACTTTGTGCTAGATCAATGCATTTTTCCAATACGTTTCAAATGCAATTTGCCATAGCTTTGGCCATCAATTTATAAATGATGTTACACAAGCTGATAGGCCTAAAATGCGTTATATCCATTGGATTTGAATTCTTCGGAATTACCACAATATTAGTTTTATTGATTGAGCTGATATCCATACCTCTATTCAGATGAGCAAGGCAAAAAGTAGTAACATCTTCCCCAATAATTGCCCAACACTTATGATAAAATACCGCCTGAAATTCATCCTCTCTTGGTGCTTTTGTAGGACCCAATTCTGCCAAAGCCTTCTGAATCTCCTCCTTTGTATATCTCGCCTTTAGCTTTGAATTATCCTCATCTAAAATACAACGAGTAATTCCTAATAAAATATTCTCATAAATTCCTCTTCTTCCAGTAGAAAATAATTGCTGAAAATATGATCTGGCTATCAACTCCATTTCCCGTATTTCATTTGTTTCCCTCCCATCATTATATTACATCTTACGAATCAGATTTCTCTGTCGTTTTTGTGTTGCTTGTTTGTGAAAAAAAGCAGTATTTTTATCCCCAAGTTTTAGCCAATTAACTCGCGCCCTTTGTTCCCAATAACGCTCATCCTTTTCAATCTCAAAATTAAGTTGAATTCTTGTATCTATAAGATCTACCAAATTATCTTTATTTCACTCAGCTTCTAGCAACTAAACCAATTTAGAAGTTAACATCTTTTTCTTTTCTTCTCTGTTATATCAGATCTAACCGGCCCATCGCTTCAAGCCTCTTTTCACACTTTCTAGTTTACTTAATAAATATCTCGTAGAATTTTCCCAGATATTTTTTACCTCAATAAAGAACGACTCCTCCAAAACCCACCATGTTTCAAATTTGAAACTTTTATTAATTCTCTCCCTGTCCTCCTTCTTTGTGTTAACTAGTAATGGGCAATGATCTGAGGTATGTAGAAGATGTTGAAGTTGAAATTCAAGAAATAAATGAAACCATTCTTCAGTCACCACACCCCTGTTTAATCGTTCTTGAATATTTGTTTCTGGCAGATTTCCCCTTTCCCAAGTAAACCAGTTTCCAGTAAAACCCATATCCAACAAATTACACTCCTCTAATACTTTACGAAAAGCTTTCATTCTTCCTTCTTCTCGGGGTAAACCACCCTTTTCTCAAAGCCATATAAAATTTCGTTAAATTCCCCAAAAACCATCCATGGTAACTCTCCAACCATAACTAGATGGCGTAAAAGATTCCATGCAACAGGTCTATCTTGTGCGTGACGGGACCCATTGTAACAGCCTGGTTTAGACCCTAGTCAGAATAGTGGTTTCGAGACCACAAATTCGAGGGTGGAATAATATTTTAATGTTATCTTTGGTGTTGATTCCATGTGATATAGTCTGTGTGAAAATTTTGAGTGGTAATTTTATCGACTGTGTGCCGAGTTAAGAGAAGGATTTAATCACGTAAAGTGTAAAAGCTAAGTGCTGATTTATAAGTACCTAAGTGTTGTTGTCTTTATAAAGAGGAGGCCTTATGAGGCAATTAAACCATTTATAAGTTAGTGGGTGGTTAATAGTCAAAAATGGCCTGTAACTTAATCCACGCTGCTAGCCATTAGGCCACAAGCTCCTCTTGTGTCTAAAATCATGCGCAACTAAATATAAGTCTATGGCCAACGTCTAAGTTCACTTAAAAAATAAATCAAAATGACATGCAAGCGCCAAGACTTGAACCTTGGAACCCCTTGCTTCCTTGTGGCGTCATTCCCTTGTCTCTTATGTGGCATCATTTGCCACTAGACCACAACTCCTTTTGTGTCATTTTTCTCCACATTTTATTCTTAAAGCCTACTTACTAACTCCCAAGGTTTTATTCACCTAAAACCAAAATTTTCCTAAAGCCCAAGTTTGATCCCGGGACTTCATAGAAGCCCCCTAACCTTCCAAAATCACTCACCTAATAGGTCCAACTTGCATTAGTGTCGTTCTCTTGTTCTCAAAAATTTTAAACGCTCCCCTGGTCAAGGCCCAATACGCCGAGTTCTACTAGGCCCAAATTCAGGTCGTTACAAGGGGGAATAAATTAATGGGACTTTCAAAAGGTCCTCCCCCCATTATAACTTATGGAGAACCAATAAGTGGTTATTAAAATTCCATGGTGAACCCCTTATAACCCTCTCCAAATCCATAACATGAAAAAATTGAAATAAATACCTTTTCTCCCCTAGATCTCTAATTTGAATCCCCCAAACGGGATGCCATAGATTTGCCATGGTGCTCTTCATTGCTGGGAAGTGTATATACTAGCTATTAAGAAACACCCCACCAATCGAAAACCTCCCACTTCTCCATTCGTATTCACTCCAACTTGTACTTGTAGAACTGCTTCTTCCTCCTCATCAAGCGTTAACCCCGCGAAATCTGCCTCCATAATAGTACTAAAGTAATTGTTTTAGTCAATTTGCTAAAGCAAGAAAGAAACTGAAGAAAAATCACTGCCATCACGCCAATACTAATAGAAATAAGAAAACCCTAAAACTGCCAAAGAGAGCAGACAGAGATGTGCTAAATTAGTGACCTTTTTAATTTAGAAATTCTTAAATACATAGAAAATCATGTTTGTTAGTTTTACCAAAATGTTTAATTTACTAACTTTGTTTGTTAGATAAAACATCTTAGCAACTTTGTTTGTTAGATAAAACATCTTAGCAAATTTTAATAAAACTTGCAACAAGAAGCATTATAGCAAATCGATCGTATAATAGAGGTTCATTTTTAGTTAAATTGGTTTAAGCATAGTTAAAAGTTAAACTTTTACCAAAATAGTTTTTTCCCAAACAATTTAAAATGTCCAAAAGTTCGAAAATCCCATATAAACAAAAGAGAGTCCATACTTAAACCAAAAGAGTGAAATCCGAGCTCTAGAGTCACTGTCCAATCCTATGTCTGAGGATCACCTAAAACAGAACAAACAAACGCGTGAGCTTAATGCCCAGTGTGTGATTTGGCCCACTTATTGTAGTATATATATAAAAGAATGTATCATGGCATATAAGATTTCATATCAGAGAATATCATATATCACATCAAATCATATCATATCAATTTTCATATCATGTCGTAGCATGTTTCATATCTTATCATATCATAACTCATGTCATATCATATCTTACCCCCAGTCGCTACACACTATTTCAATCCCATCAATCACACCAATTAGGGATATAAGAGTCTATCCATCCAATCACACCAATATATGGTGGTATGCCACTTATAAATAAGTAGCTGAGCTGCCAGACAAATTTTGTGGTCTAGCTGCCATAGTTGCAATAAAAACTGTCATATCGCACTTCCTCCATCATATCATATCCCACCCAAAACATAGACAGAATCATAGTCATAATATCATTCATACATACATGTATCATAAGTTATAAAACATGCATACACATATATTTTCTTTTAGGGAACATAGCATAACATATAATTTTCACACAACAAAACATACTTAACATACTTTTTAAGCTTATTCTTGCGTATATATATACTAAAATTTACGTTTTTCCTAGCCTACATGATACCCATGGACCTAATTTTTAAGTCCTTTCTTGGAGCCTTACAATTGAAAAAAAAAAAGGCCCACACGGTCTACCAATCCAAGCCATGTAATCACACACAGCTGTGTGCTCCACACGGCCTACCACACGATGGTGTAACGCCGGGCAGTTTCGAAAATAGCCCTTATTTTGTAATTTTCTCAAGTTTTAAGCGATAATTCGGGTTAGTTCACACACCTGATAGTAGATTTTATCAACCCCTAACCAGAACTCATGAATCCTACAATTGTTCATTAAATCTCCCTAATTAATCGTGAAAAACTCATCTAAAATCGCATTCTTTTATCAAAATTTTAGTTCCTAAAATGATATTTGGATACTTACTACTTAGAAAACAACTCACAAAACACGAATTACTCTGTTGGAGGAATTTGATTCTCATCCCCTTCGCTTATGCAAAATCACGAAAACACTTAGCATAACATAGAAAGAAAAACTAAATACACATAACTCAATCTTGTTGAAGAAAAAAATTAAGGTTAAAATAACATAAAAATATCTTGGCAAAACTTACACCCCGCTTTAAATTACGACTGAATTGCGAGTAACACACACGAACACCGAAAAAGATAGGATGGCCAGAATCAAAATTTAACAGAATTGGAATGGAAAGAACTCAAAGAAAAGTGAAAGAAAAAGAAAAAGATAGAACAAAAGGAAGATGAAGCAAGAAAAGAAAAAAAAACGTGGCAGATGTATGGGAGAAGTTGGGCGGTTGAATGTAACACCCCTTACCCGTGTTCGACGCCGAAACAGGGTACGAGGCATTATCAGACAATAACACAAACATTCATGTAAAACTGAGCCATAAAATTTCTTTCAATTTAAAAATTTTCATATTTTATCATAAAGTCCCTAAAATGGGCCTACGAGGCCGAAAACATACTTAGGGAACGGTCCGGGACCAAATCGAGAACTTTAGAAAAATTTAGAAAATTTACATAAAAATTGGGCACACGCACGTGTGGCACATGGACACTCCCGTGTGGGCAGGCCGTATGATCACAAACGCCCATGTCCCCAGCCCGTGTAGATTTATTTTTCATTTAGAACCTACAGGGGTTTTCACACGGCTGAACACACGCTCGTGTCCTAGGCCGTGTCCTTCACACGACCGAGACACACGCTAGTGTCTCTGCCTGTGTGTAAAAACCTGGGTATTCTGTTTATGACGTCAGCACACATTTTAGGTCACACGGCCAAGGCACATGCCTTTGTGCTAGCCCGTGTAACGTACTAAATTTTTCGCAAATTAGGTGCAGGGGACACATGGCCAGGCTACACGCCCATGAGGCGAACCGTGTGTCACACACGGCCTAGACACATGCCCGTGTGTCTACCTGTGTGGACAATTATAAGGCTATTTACCAAGCCTTTTTGCCACCCTGAAAAGCATCCATACTTATACCATTTCCAACCAAACTTAACATGCTATTATTAGATATCTAATTGTCCACATTAAGAGCATTCATGCACCATTTAACAACCATACTCATCATAAACTTATAACACAACCAATATTAACCACATCATATGGCCTTATACAGAATGATGTATCAAATGACATAGACTACATTCTTGGTCAAACAATTATGACACTTACAAAATAACCAAATTCCTATACATGCCATAATTCAAAGTAAATCTCAATATACCAAAATGTGTGGATAGTGTGGGTGATCCTCCGACGGTCTTCGTATCCCGAGCTGGCTTGACGACACTATAAAACAAGGGAAAAGAGAAGGAAGTAAGCTTTAAGCTTAGTAAGTCTATATGTAAACAATGAACATCATACCACATATTTATCAATCAAGAACATTACATACTAATCAAGAACAATTCAAATCCTTGTAGTTACACTTACTCATTTCAAACCTTTCCACATTACAAATACATATCATAGACATTGCTCACAATTTCATGCACTTATAACCCTGCACTAGTCACCATAATGTCACACGTAATTTCACTTAGTCAAAGTTTCCCGATGAACACTTCGGAATAATACCGGATACACGATGGTTTCGCACACAGCCTACCAATAATAAATAACATGGTGGTATCACACACAGCCCACCAATAATAATGAATATGGTGGTATCGCACACAGCCCACCAATAATAGTGAATACGGTGGTATCGCATATAGCCCACCAATAATCACATATTCACAGTATTCATCTGTATCCTTTTTCTATTCCGAAGGTTCATCCAGAAATTTCCTCACTTTCCATCATTTTAATAAATATCAATAATATTCACTCACATTTCAAATAATACATTAATATGTAAAAACATAAATAAAAAGGATGTATCATTTACATATAAACTTACCTCGATATAAAATATGTCAATTTGCAATTAGTCTAAAACCTTGCCTTTTCCTCGGTCAAGGTCGATTCCACGTTCTTCTTGATCTATAATGACATATTTAGCTTATTTAATATACACATTATTCAAATCAGTCCAAAATCTTCTTATAGCAAAATTTACAATTTAGCCCTGACTTTCTAAATTTTTACACTTTAGTCCCTAGGCTCGTTTTTCACACACCCAAGCCTAGCTGACTCATATTCTGTCTTACAATAGACACCAACTCTAGCTTAAAATAGTGGTAGAAATAGCTAGATCGAGCTACAAGGATTTCAAAAATACGAAGTTTATAAAAAACGGGGTACTTACAATCAAGCTTGAAAGTGAAAGAAAAACCCTAGCTATGGCTCCTTGCAATTTTCAGCTATGGATGATGAAAATGGACAACATTTTAGCCTTACTTTCCCTTTTATTTCTTTTATTAGCCAAATGACCAAATTGCCCTTCATTAATCCTTTAGATATTTTATCCCTCTATGGCCATTTTGTGTCTAAGCTATAATATAATGCTCTAATTACCAACTAAGGACTCTCAATTTAAAAACCCATCTCAATCAAGTACCTTTATGAACTGTAATACACATTTTTCACCCATTGCAATTTAGTCCAACTTATTAAATTGGATACCCAACCAATAAAATTCTCAACCAAAATTTCACACAAATATTCAATTACTCAATAAACACTAAAACTCAATCGGAATAAATATTTTGACATCGAATTCATGGTTTCGAAACCACTGTTCCGTTTAGGCCCTAATTCGGCCTGCTACATTGAAAGTAGGATTAAAACTAGGGGTGATAACTAAAAAAAAATCAAATTAAAATGATTCAATTTTAATTAAATCCTAACTCACCAGATGTTATGGAATTTATATTAAACTCTAACACTCAACAAAAGCCAAAGCAAAACAAAATATTTCCAACTTTGCACTACAGGATTTAAACAAAAAACCCAAAGAGTAACTAACAAGCACCTTACCACCAAACTAGCAAGCTCATTCTGTCATAACTTGTTAAACAATAAAATTTAAACCAAATAATCAAGGATAGGAATAGAACCAAAAATTAACAAAATTCCAAGAGGTAGGATTTGAACTTAGGACCTCTTACACACATACAAATCACATAACCACTAAATGTCATAATTTAACTTTCTATAGTAATAAAAATTCGGGATGTTACAACTCCCCCCTCCTTTAAAATATTTTGGCCTCAAAATTTTACTTGACTAAAAAAAATATGGATACTACTGACGAATCAAGTCCTGAGGCTCCCAAGTGGCCTCATCTGAACCATGATTCTGCTACAGAACCTTAACTAACGGAAAAGTCTTCCTCCTCAAAACCTTAACCTCATGATCCAATATCTGTACAGGCTCCTCCTCAAAAGACAAGTTTGGCCTTAACTCAATTTCCTCCATTGAAACAACATGTGAAGGATCAGACCAATAACGCCTCAACATAGATACGTGGAAGACATTATGAATGCGGTCCAACTCTGATAGCAACTATAGATGATAGGTGACTGGCCCAACATGTCTTAAAACTCAATACGGTCTAATAAATCGAGCGCTTCACTTGCCCTTACGACCAAATCTGAGAACTTTCTTACAAGGAGATACCTTAAGGAAAACATTGCCCCTACCTCGAACTCAATATCTCCTCTCTTAAGGTTCGCGTAAGACTTCTGTCTATTAGAAGCGGCCGTAAGTCAATCTTGAATCATACGAACCCTATCCTCAGCCTTAGCCACTAACTTAAGACCCAGAACCTTTCTCTCACCCAACTCAGTCCAACAAAGTGGAGTGTGACATTTTTGACCATAAAGTGCCTCATATGGCGCCATCTGAATGCTAGACTGAAAGTTATTGTTGTAAGCAAATTTAGCCAGCAGTAAAAACTCCTCCCAACTATCTCAGAAATCAATAACACAACTTCGAAGCATATCCTCCAAAATCTGAATTACCTTATCAAACTAACTATTGGTCTGTGCATGAAATGTCGTACTGAAGTCCAATTACGTACTCAAAGCCTCATTTGACTTCTTCCAAAAAATGAGAAGTAAATTGAGGATTATGGTCTGAGATAATCGATATCAAAACCCCATGAAACCTAACAATCTCAAAGACATAAAGCTTTGCCAAATTTTGTAAAGAGTAATTGGTCTTAACCGAGATAAAGTGACCAGACTTAGTCAATCGGTCTATAATAACCCAAACTGAGTCCTTCTTAGTGGGTGTCAAAGGCAACCCACTAATAAAACCCATAGTTACTCGTCCCTATTTCCATAATGGAATCTTAACGGGTTGAATTAATCTAGATGGAAGTTGGTGCTCAACCTTAACTTTCTTACATGTCAAACAATGTGACATAAAATCGATTACCTCACATTTTAGCCTAGGCCACCAGTATAACTCTTGGAGGTCACTGTACATCTTGTTGCCACTAGGATCCATAGCATAAGAGCTACTATGCACTTCTAGTAGAATATGCTACCTTAGACCCATATCCTTAGGCATACAAATACGACCCTGGAAACACAAAACACCATCACTATTAAACCTAAAGTTCGAAGTCTTACCCTCATCTATATGTTGAACCCGACTAATCAAAGACTTATCTAGAAACTGTTTTCTAATCAAAGACTCATCTAGAAACTGTTTACTCTTAATTTCATCCAACTAAGATGGTTTAACTTGCAACTTAGCCAGAATCCCACCATCATTGAACAAACTTAGGCAAGCAAACATCGCCCTCAACTCGAACATAGATCTACGGCTCAGAGTATTGGCCACCACATTGGCCTTACCAGGATGATACTCTATCAAACAATCATAATCCTTAAGCAAGTCGATTCAACGATGCTGTCTAAGATTTATCTCCTTCTAAGTGAGGAGGTACCTAAGACTTTGATTATTAGTGCAGATGATACACTTTTCACTATACAGATAATACCTCCAAATCTTGAGTGCAAAGCCAACCGCTACAATGTGCTGCTTGAGTTGTCTAGATCATACACTACCATCTTACCTTTTTGCATTAGCACACAACCCAAATCAATATGCGACGTATCGCTATAGACAATAAACTCTTTTCCAAATTCAGGCTGAATTAGAATGGGTGCCTAAGTCAAAATCGATTTGAGCTTTCATAAACCGTAATATGTTTATATCTTAATCCCACATTTAGTATAATTTTGGATTATTTATCCCTTGAATTATGGAATTTGGTGCACCTAATCCTTTACTTTCATGTTTTATACTTCGGAGAGCATTAGAGGGTGAAAAGAACGAGAAATGGGCCAAAAACGAAGAAAATAGACCAAAGTCTGAAACCCATATAGCCTGGGCCTGAGCCACATGGCCGTGCCTCTTTAGCAGACCCGAACACGTCTTGAACTCGATTTACACGGGCGTGTCCCTGCCGTGACCTGTTTTAATTCCACTCGGATTAGGATACTTAGGGGCAAAGAAAGACATTCCGAAAGCCTATATAAACACCCTAAGTGTGACCTAAAAGGGGGCGGTTCAGATAGGCCGAGGAGCCAAGCCAAAGAGGCCAAATTGTGGGATTTACTCGAAGAAAGCCAGTTGATTCATCTCAAGAAGCCAGAATCCTACTCAAGACGGAAGATCTTCCCTTCAATTTCCTTTAGGGGGTTTTAGGGTTGTTCTTATGTTTTGTTTTATACTTTCTTCTGAGATGTATTCTTTTATAATTATGAACTAAACCCCTCAAATACCTGAAGGGGATGAAACCTAAGACGGATCTTGTTATTGTTTTCTGAACTATATGATAAATACTTGATTTGTTCTTAATTATATGTTCTTAATTCTTGTTTTGATATTTCAAGATATTGATTCAAATATTAATGTGCTTAAGTAGTGGAGGAATATTCCCTTAAGAGTAGATCTAGCATAGTTAAGTGAAATTGATCGCAACCCTAGAGATAGGATGACGAAAATCTACCGGATTAGGGTCAAACTTAATATGGGAGTCCACAGATCGAGTTAATGCAATTCTAGGGGTTTTAATTAGAAAGAGATTTCAATTAATCAACCTAGGGTTAGACGTTAGTAGCCTCGAGAGAGGTATTAATATAATTAGGGAATCCTACGAATCAAGTCAAGTGAATAAATAATATGGTTCAAAGTTAAAGAACAAGTGAAGTCTAGGTGAATTCTTCCCTGGGTATTGTCTTTATCAATTGTTTTTTCCCAAAAGTATTTTCCCCAATTCCTTCTCTGTGTCTTAGCACATTCAGCTTAGTAGTTAATTAGTTTTAGGTTAAACAATAGTTCCCTTAATTCTTAGGCTAAATAATAAAAAGAAAGTTAGTATTAGTACTTTTGGTTCCCTTGGGTTTGACATCCCGGTCTTGCCACTAAACTGTACTATTGTTCGATAGGTGCGCTTGCCTCAATCGTTGTCGTAAGTTAGTTTCTAGGCTCGATCATTTATTATATAAATATTAAGACTTTCAGACATGATCAAACTTCTTGAAGCTCAATTGTTGCTCATCAGCCTAAACAAAGAGAGCATTCTTATGTAGCAACTTAGTCAAAGGAGCTACTATCTAACAGAACCCCTCAACAAATCTTTTATAATATCCTGCTAAACCTAGGAAGCTCCAAAGCTCAGTCACATTTCTAGGCTACTTCCAATCCAGAATAGCCTCTATCTTTTTAGGGTCCATTCAAATACCCTCAGCAGAAACCACATGCCTCAAAAACATAACCTCACCCAACCAAAGCTCACATTTACTTAACTTGGCATACAATTCCTTTTCACGAAGAATTTGAAGAACTATTAGAAGATGTTTATCATGCTCATCCTTAGTCTTAGAATATACCAAAATTTCATTGATAAACACTACGACAAATTGGTCTAGATATGGATAAAAAAAACCCCGGTTCATGAGGCCCATGAACATCGTCGGAGCATTAGTCAAACCGAATGACATAACAAGGAATTCATAATGCTCATAGTGAGTCCTAAAGCTGTCTTATGCACATTGGCCTCTTTAACCTTCAACTGATGATACCTAAAACGAAGATCAATTTTTGAAAACACAGCTACCCCATGAAACTGATCAAACAGGTCATCAATCCTTGGGAATAGGTACTTATTCTTTATTGTTAATTTGTTTAACTGATGATAATCCATACATATCCTCATAGAACCGTCTTTTTTCTTGACAAAGAGAACCAATGCTCCCCACGGGGACACACTAAGCTGGATAAACCCTCTATCCAGAAGTTCCTGAAATTGCAACTTTAATTCTCTCAACTCTTTCGATGCCATTCAATAAGGGGTGATGGACACTGAAGCTGTCCCTAGTAGTAACTCAATTCTAAACTCAACCTCCCTATCTAGAGGTAATCGTAACAACTCATCAGGAAAAATGTCAAGAAAGTCATTAACAGTACAAATTCATTCTACAACCGAACCCACATTACTCGTATCATGCACTTATGCCAAATATGCATTACAACATTTATGAATTAATTTTTCAGCTACTAAAGCGGAGATCACATTAAAGAGATAATCTCGATGCTTGCCAACCATTACAACTTTCACATTATCTCTAACCTTAAAAGTCACTCTCTTAGATTCATAATCTAATCCAACCTGATGTTCCACCAACCAATCCATACCCAAAATTAGGTCAAACTCCCCAAATGACAACTCTATCAAATCTCCTAGAAATACAAATCCCTGAACCTCAAGCAGAAACCTCCTATAAACTTTACTAACTCAGACTGACTGACCTAAAAGACTAATCATGGAAAATTCACAGATAGTGTCCTAGCCAAAATCCCCAAGTTACCCGATACACTACTAAATTTGTAAGAATGCATGGAACCACGGTCAATTAATGCAAAAATATGGTAAAGAATGTATAATAAACGTATCGACAATCACATCAACCACATCCCTATCCTCTCGGTGCCTTGCTGTATAAACTAAAGTTGGCTGCCTAGCCTTAGTCTGAACTGCACCACTATCTGGTGCCATTTGACCATGACCCTCTGAGGCTGAACCTAACCTTAAATTAGAGCCCGCACTGGGTCAACCATACTGGGGCACTCTCTAATCTTATGCTCAGTATATCCACATCTATAGCATGCCCCAATCCTTCTCCAACATTTGCTTGGATGGCGCCTCTTATAAAACCCAAAAATCTATGTCTGCTCAACCCTAACAGCATGCTCAAGTTTGGCAGCTGGCTCTACCTACGGAGGTATCTCATACCTGGCCTATTTTATAGGCTACTGAGAAGAACTAGAAGGACTCGAATATCTTTTTTTCTTATTTTGACTCTTCTCCCTCTCCCACTTCTCACACTCGGTGTGCTTAACCTCTTCAGCAATTTTTGCCTTATCTACTAAGGCTTCAAAGACTTGCTTTCTCTAGGGAGCTATCAAAACCTTGATGTCATACATCAAACCCTCCTCAAAAAGAATGCTCTTATCGTAGTTAGTGGCTACTAAACCACGAGCATACCTACTCAATCTCAAAAACTCGGCCTCATACTTGGACACTGATCTATCCCATTGAGTTAGCCCCATAAACTCGTGTCTACGGGCCTCAACATAGCTTGCCCCTACATACTGATTTTGGAAGGCACTCCAGAAATAATTTCAAGGTAACCGTTCAGGCTGAATACCCTCCTCAACTGTTAACCACCACTGATACACCTCGTCACGAAGTAAATATATTGCACCCTTCAGTTTCTGCTCGGGGGTGTAATCTAAATCATTCATTATCTTTTTTGTGGCCACCAATCAATATTCGGCCACAGTCGGGGTGACCTCAGTGACGCCCTTAAATAGTTCAGCTCTATTAGACCGAAGTCATTCGGTTATCGACCCTCGATTCCCAAATCTAGTATGGGTCTCAGCAACCCTCTCGAAAACCCACAAAATTGCTTGAAACAGTGCGTCGTCCTCAGTAGTCTGAGCCTTAGACCTAGTCTCAGTGGTTGGAGTTCCTACAGTTTCACTTGTATCCAATTAGGGCATACTGCTCATCGAAGATGACTTGACTCAAGCCCTTCGACGAAGACCATCGCACCCATAGGTACCACGTCCTCGAGATCCACAAGTACTCGTTATCTTATCTACAATTTGCAAAATTTTATAAATCAATTTAAATTTTTAAACTTTTATCAGAGTATTTATTAATATTTAGAGTGTGTTTTATAGCACTATAGTCTCTAAAGGAAACTTCTTATACTAAAGCGTCACATGCAAAAATATATCTAAAGCTTGACTAAAGTTTAGGGTTTTTACTTGGATCGACGCCAGAGTCTCGATTTCACTTTCCCAAAAATTAAAAGGTCATTTTAGTAAAATTTCATTTTAAAATAAAAATTATACATAAATACAATCATCATAAGTCTTACAACATGCATACACATATCCCACCCCAAAACATAGATACAGTCATAGTCATAATATTATACATAAATACATATATCATAAGTCCTACAACATGCATACACATATATTTTGTTTTAGGGAACATAACATAGCATATAATTTTCACACAACAAAACATACTTAACATTCTTCTTAAGCTTATCCTTATGTATATACATACTAAAACTTACACTTTTTCGGGTCTACATGATGCCTATGAATCCAATTTTTGAGTCCCTCATTCGATCCCTAATTGGGCCTTAAAATTGGCCAAAACAGCCTACACGGTCTACCAATCTGGGCCGTGTAATCACACACGATTTACCACATGGCCTGGCACACGGCCGTGTGGCGCTGGGCAATTTTGAAAACAACCCATGTTTTGCAATTTTCTCAAGTTTTGAGCAGTATTTCGGGTTAGTTTCACACACCTGATAGTAGGTTTTATCAACCCCTCAATCAGAACTCACGAATCCTACAATCGTTCATTAAATCACCCTAATTAATCGAGGAAAAACTTATCTATAATAACATTCGTTTATCAATTTCAGTTCCTAAAATGAGATTCGAATACTCACTACTTTGAAAACAATGTCCAAAACGCGAATTACTCTACTGGAGGAATTTGATTCTTACCCCTTTCAACTAAACAAAATCACGAAAACACTTAACATAACATGGAAAAAAAACTAAATACCTATAACTTCAATCTTGTTGAAGAACAAAATTAAGGTTAAAATAACAGAAAAATATCTTGGTAGTACTTACACTCTGCTTTGAACTATGATTGAATTGGGAGTAACACACACGAACACCGAAAAGGATAGGATGGCTGGAATCAAAATTTAATAGAAAATGAATGAAAAGAACTCAAAGAAAAGTGAAAGAAAAAGAAAAAAAAAAGAACAAAAGGAAGATGAAGCAAGAAAAGGAAAAAAAAAAAAAACATGACAGGGGTATGGGAGAAATTGGGCGGTTAAAAGTGGGAGTAAAACTAGGGGTGATAACTAAAAAATATCAAATTAAAATAATTCAATTTTAATCAAGTTCTAACTCACCAGATTTTATGGAATTTAAATTAAATTCTAACAACAAAAGCTTGAGCAAATTTTTTTTTTTCCACTTGCGCACCACAAGATTCAAACACAAGACCCATAAAGTAACTAATAAGCACTTTACCACTAAACCAACAAACTCATTTTTATCATAATTTGCCAAAAAAGAATTAAACCAAATAATTAGGGATAGGAATAGAATAAAAAATTAACAAAATTGCAAGAGGTAAGATTTGAACTTAAGACCTCACACATACATATAAATCACATAACCACTAAACTAAATTAAATCACTTGTTAATTTAACTTTCTATAATAAATAAAATTCGATGCGTTACAGTAGAAAACTAAGAGAATGTAAAACATAAAATTTCTTTTTATTGGTGTGCTTGGTAGGAAGGATGGAAAAAATGGAAAGAAAAAGTAATTTTCTTTTTATCCTTGTTTGTTAGAGTTGAAAAATGAATTAAAAAAATAAAATATTTGAAAATACATAATTTTGAATTAACATACAATCCTCTCTTATCTCACCATTTCAATTTAGAAGAATTAATTTTTATAGAATAGAATAAAAACTATCCATCTCTTCTATTTTCTTGTCTATTACTTTTATTCCCAATTAAACACATTTAAATTTATTTTCTATCCATTTTTCACTTGCTTGTCTTATTTATTCACTTTTACACTCAATCAAAAGAAGGAGCTGAAACTTGGGTTTGGTTGAATGGGAAGCCGAAAGCCCAATAATAATTATAAAAATATTACAAAATAAATGCCGATCTCAATATAAAGGGCGGTTCTTAATAGACCCTAAGTCCTCCTTCCCATCGTTCTAACGGCGAAGGTTGTAGAAGCAGCTGCGTGAGCGTCCTAAGCTACCTAGGGTTTCCTTCATTCGAAAATGATTTACGACGTCAATTCTCCTCTCTTCCGCTCTTTCCTCAGCCAGAAGGGAGGCTCCTCCGACAAGAGGTTCGTCTCTTTCTCTCCTTATCTTTTTTCTTTATTCGGGTTTTTAGGTTCATTTTTGTGTTAATATGATTATATTCATTGGGATTGAATAAGTACGAAACGATGGCGCAATTCTTGTTATGAAGGTTGTTGTATAAAGATTAATCTCTGAAAGCTATCTTAATGGGGGTATTGGTCAAGACTCAAGAGGGAAATTTGTTTATTTCAGTTGTTTGAAATATGTTTTTTGAACGATTCGGTGACAGGTTAGAACAAAAGTTTTGCGAAAGCTTTCGGTTGTAGATGATATGAATCTGATGTTTAGAATCGGATAAGTTGTGTGAAATTTGTGGTTCTATTCTATTTGCACGGTACTTAGCTAGATGGTTTATTTGTTATTGATTTTATCCGAATTTGGGAGGAATATGGCACTAAATGCTTCTGGAAATTATGGCTCCTAGTGCTTCTAAGTTCATACTAGGGACCGTTAGCTTCTCATCATTACCGGAATCTTTTAGTGCGCTACAATTTGCTTCCTAGAAATTATGTTTTTGTCCTACGCTGTGAATGATGAGTAAGTCGATGTACGGTTTTCTGCATCATAGTCCAATCTGCCACCTTGGATCTAAAAGTTGAAAATCTTATTTGAGAGAGTTTTGTTTTTTAGCATATTTCTAATGTTTGAATTGGATGTAACTTTTGCTTGACCTTTCAGAAAAATGGAGGAGCAGAAGCCTAAGGAACAGAGACCCAAAGCAAATGAGAATAAGCCTGTCATGACAGAGTAACAACTGCATTTGTTTAGTATGAATGGCAAGTTGGTGGATGGTTGTTCTTAGAACTCTGATATGTTCGAGATTGAAAATGCTTGTTGATGTATTCAAATACTATCATAATGGTTTTTCTTCTTTGAGATGGAATGATATTCAACTTTGTGGATGATATTAACTTTTTGGTATGATAGGGACATTAAATCTATCGAGAAATTTGAGGTTTTAGGCTTGAGTGGGCTTTAGGAGTAGGAATATCTTGGGACACCTGTATAAAGTGTGTTGTATACGGATTTTATGCAAAATGCTTGCACCCGTTATAGGTTTGTATGCTATCAAATTTGCTTATCCGGAGATGATATCTTGACAACTATAGACCTCTTTGTAGGTGCCTTGCTCTGTGTTCCAACTAATGCAACCTGGAAGCCAATCAGGTTAGCATAGTGCAAATCCAATAGTAGTTACATTGGTTAGAGATGTTCAAAGGATTGGTAGCCTAAAAGCATTCGCTAGTATTTTTGGATGAGGGGTGCCTCTTAAAGTTAGACTTGACTGTGATTCTACTCTTATCTCCCTTCTGGTTCTATGTTTCGAGATATAGCTTGTTGCTTGATTGGTAGTTTTTTCTACAAATAGGCTTTGAGGGATGAAAGGCCTAAATGTAAGGGCAATCGTTATGACCAAGTTGGCCTTTTGGGAAGTAGAAATATTGGTCTTGCAGAGCACAATGTTGTTTTATATTTGTGTAGCTTGGTTAATCGTTTCAATCACCATCACTCACTATGGTGATTGAAGGTGTTCTTTTGGTAAAATTGGTTGATAGGACTTTTAAAATAATTAATTTCTTATATTTCTATTATTTAACTACAAATAACAATTATTCAAGTGTTCAATGTATCTTAAAGAAAATTCCAACTTATTTCGATCATTTTTCATGCGAAAATAACAAATATTCAAATCTTAAATACATCGTAAGATAAAAAATTAATCTTCTTGTAACACTTTAAACCCGGTCTAGACTTATGGTCGTATCTGGCAATGTCATTCGATAGTGTTTTTGAAACTTTGCTGTTATGATGAAAACATGCCATATTATTATCTTTAGTAAACTTTTGTTAGAACTTAGGAATTCGTCTTTATTCATTTAAAACATTTGTTTTGAAACATCTTTAGTAGCGGAAGCTTTAATAAAACATCTAGGTGATCATACGTTTAGAAATTACTTCAACTTTTTGAAAACTGAATTTCTTACGACCAGCAGGTATTCATAAAGTAAAATAAATAAATAAAAACTCAAATCATAAATTGAAAACCAATGAAGTCCAAAAATTACTGTGGTCATCGCTGAGTCTTCCGTCGCACGGGTGAGTTTACGTAAATTCATTGTGTAATCCTACAGAAACAAATAAACAATCAGTATTTACAATGGACATTTGAACAATCTTGAGCCTAAACCCTTTTCAGTATTAGTGACAGTTTGGGCCTTAGCCCATCTCAGTATAGTGTCAAAATGCAGTAGGGCTTTAGCCCATCACAATATCAGTAGCAGTAATAGTTATGCAGTAGCAAAATCCTACCCAACTAGCCTCCACACACCATCTCCATCCAACCCTACACTCCATGTGGGGATATAATCAACCCACTCATCTTTACACTCCAAATAGTACCGAATGCGGCACAATATAGTAATTTGCAGCTGAGCTGCCAGTAAATTAAGCTTAAAGCCTTTCAGTACACTTCCTCCAAATAACAACCTCCAACCCAATGCAATGCAACAGATAATAGATAACATGTTATTATGCAATTTCAGTACATATTTTCAGTTCAGATATTAACATGCCTAGTACAGATATCATTTAGTTAATTTCACACATTTAGAGGTCTAAGTAGCGGTTACCAACCCTACAGTAGGTTCACAGTCGACTTGGGCGACTCGTGCAACCTTAAAAAATATTTCAGTAAAAATAGGCCCACATGCCCATGTGATCTGCCCGTGTGGCCCACTCGACCCAAATTGGCCTTGGCTGTGTGATCCATTTTTAAAGTAACCCATGTTAGCTCAATACTCATATATGTTTTTACTATTTACTTATATGTTCATTCAAAGTTGTCTACTTGAATTATTATCACTAAATTATTTATATCTTAAGTTACAGAATTCCAAATTAAGATCTGCTTGATGTTTTTGAAACTAGACTCAAATACCTTTCTACCATAAAATTTTCAAAATTTATAGTTTACCAAATAAGTACAGTAAAATCTTTAAAGTTATCCTTATTCTGCTATTTGACAGCTTCATCATTTCCTTATTAAAAATTATCTATCTCTTAGTACGGAATTTAGATGATGTTTCAGTTTGTTTCTCTTGAAAATAGACTCATTAAGGATTTAAACATATGAATTTAAGCCCAAAATTATTTTTTTTACAATTTTTGATGATTTTTCCTAAGTCAGAACAGGGGAACCTGAAATCATTCTGACCTTTTCTCGCAAAATTTATTATATCTCATGATTTACAATTCCATTGCTTACACTGTTTCTTCCATGAAAAACTAGACTCAATAAAATTTAATTTAGTATTTTATTCAACCTCTAACTCAATTCTCACTATTTTTGATGATTTTTTGAAGTTAGACTACTGCTGCTGTCCAAAACTATTTTAGTGCAAAACGTTGATTTCCAAGTTTATAACACCCTTATTTCTTTTCTCTACAATTTTTTCGCATTATTTTCTCTTATTTCTCGATAGCAAAAAAATTTGACTTTTTGCTGAATCTCGTTTTCTGTGTTTCGGGTCCAGAACCTAAAAATTGACCATCATATCTCCAGGTTAATCACTTAATTCGTCAATCAAACCAAGTATCCCCAACAAAAAAACTCTAGAAACTAAACCAATGACGATTCGAAGACTTACCGCGACGAATCCGATAACCAGTAGTCTCCACACACTAGAATATCCACTTAAAACCTTTGAACATCACCTAAACGAGAGTAAAATGAATCCTTTGTTATTACCTAATCGAAATACGATAACTAAGGGGAAAAATTCCACTTACCGAAACAGATGAAGTCGAAAGTTGCACCCAAAGAGATGATTCGCAAAAAATACATAAACGAAAATAGTAGGGAAAAGAGAATAGAATTTTGGCTATAGAGTAAGAGATGAATCGATCAAGAAAACGAAAAGAGAAGGGAAAGAGAAGCAACAAGATTCGACCAAAGGGGAATAAAAACCAAAAGTGAACAAGAAGGGAGAAGAAATGGCAGAGAAACAAAAGTCTAACTTCAGAAAATTTGTTGGGAAAAAAGAAAATAGAAAACTGATAAGAAGAAAATCTTATTTTGATAACTTCTCCCCAATTATCTGCTAAAAACACTCCTTATTAACCCACTAAAACACAACTACTCAGCAGTCTAGTTTAATTTGAACTCTACGACGCCACACGCCTCAAACAAAAATTAATTCCCCTGATTGCGCAGGGACTCAAACACAAGACCTCCTACACACTAACACTCCACTTAACCACTAGACCAGCAGGCACATTCTGATATATTTTTACCAAAAATCAAATAAAAGTCTACTGAACAAGAGTAAGGCCTAATTCATTCAAAATACCAAAATTTGCCTAAGCGGAGGCTTGAACTTGGGAAGCCTCAAATACTCCCAGAATACATAACCACTAATGCTGATAGATATTTGTATCATATTTCACAATAATAAAATTAGAAATTTTAGGGCGTTACACTTATCCCACTAAAGTTGTTACATTTTGATTTTTAGTGGTCAGAATGTTCCAACTTTGTTATTTTATATTTTAAAAATTATTATAGATAAAAAAATTACAAATATGTTATAAAATTTTGATTGAAGGTTTTTTAAAATATTTTTTTATAAAATTTAATTAATTAAACTATTCGAAACATAGGAGGTTAAAGTTAGAACATAAATGCTATTTTTTGGTTACTAGTGAAGTTAAAAGTGGCAATTCATCTGATAAATAACTTTTTAAAGTAATTTTATTGTTTTCACTTGATCAATCTGAAAAAATTTCATTCATAATAAAAAAAAACTAAGTTGGACTAATTTATAATCTAAGTTTTAAGTTTTTTCATTAATGGAGTTTAAGTTATTTTGATTATCTCCAATTAAATTGAAGATGATTAAATGTTACTTTAATAATTAATGTTTGGATAGACTTGTATAAACAATGAAATAGAAAAAGTAGAGAAAAAATTAAAAAAAAAACAAACACAAATATTTTATCTGAAAACACTCTTCCAAAGAGGATAAAAAAATCACGGGTAAAGATAATTTCACTAAAACGGAAAAAACAAAGAGTACAAAAGATGGAGATAAAACTAAACCCTAAAACCCAAAATAAGAACCCTCAAATTGTAAACACAAAATTCTCTAAAAGCTTGTAAAAGCTAATACCTAAATGTGTAATGAGTTATTTTTCTAGGGTAGAAAAAGGCCTATTTATAAGCTAAATTCATAGGTCAAATAATATTAAAATAACCTACACTAATCAAAGTTTAAGTGGGAAACTAAAAACAAAGTTTAACTGAGAGAAGAAAAGTTGAAAAATACAAGGTGTAACTCCATAAATCTCCACATTGACTCGTATTTCCATAATGCCTTTTTTGTGAAAGCTCGCCACGGGCTTATCTTGAACTATGCAGAATATTAACTGAGCCGAAGTTGTGCTTAGAAGTTGGAAGAATTCAAGTCTTCGACTTGTGTACTGTCAAATCAAAACTGACCCAGGTATGATTTTCACGAACACAGTGCTTTATCTTTTCAAAACCTACATCCAAAAAAGAATTTCTCTTACACGAAAGTCATACATTTTTCCCTCCTATGACCAAGTTTTCTCCGTTTCAAATGAGTCGACTTTAACTCCTTAATAGACGAGGGACGTCCTATTTCATCGATCACCATTGATCCTTCTATAACATAAAGACTATCAATCTTTTCACCTTTCATCAAAACGAGAGCCCCACGAGATATCTTAATGCCGTTTGACTTGATGTTAATTCTACAATCCTTCAAGTCCAAAATTCCCAAGGAGATGAGATTTTTCTATAAGTTAGGCACATGCCTAACATCTGACAATTTTCAAATTATCCCATCACGTATCCTGATTTGAACAGTACCAATATTAGTTATCTTACTAGGTAAATCATTCCCTATGCGCACAACTCCACCTTCAACTAAACTGTATTTAGAGAACCGATCCTTGTTGGGACACATGTGGAAAGAATAATTTGAATCTAGGATCCATTCGGATTTAAGCTTGGAAATTTCACTTGTTGACACCAACAAGAAATTATCACTCTTGTCATTTTCCAAATTAGCATCAGTTACATCTTCCTTGTTGCTCTCAGAAACGCTTTTATTTCTCTGTTTGTAACAATTTGCCTTGACATGACCTAACTTCTTACAATAGTGACATCTATTGTCTCGCTTCCTTAATGCTACCAAAGTCGAGACTTGCCTATTTGACTTGCTGTTAGAAAAAAAACTTATTGTCGAGTTTGTCTTTGCTCAACAAATGACCTTCACATCCTCGAATGAGAGATTATCTCTGCCATAAATTAGGTTTCATTGAAAGACTTGTATTAAAGGGAAAAATAGCAGAATAATAGCATAACTTGATCTTTATCGTCAATTTGAACTTTAACATTCTTTAAATCATTCAAAAGAGTAATAAATTCATTGATGTGGTCTCTAAGGTGCTAACCTTTGTTCATGCGGAACGTGTACAACCGTTGTTTTAGCTCTAATTGGTTATCTAGAAACTTAGTCGCGTAGAGGGTTTCTAACCTTTTTCATAAGGTGAATGTCGTTTTCTCCATCAAAACCTCCCACAACACATTATTTGTTAGACATTATTGAATCGTGGATAGAGACTTTTTATCTAATCTATCCCATTCTGATTTATCCATGGTTGTAAGCTTATTCTCTGTAAGGATCTTCTCAAGATCGTCTTGAATCAAAATTGCCGTCATCTGAACTTGCCACAGATTGAAATCTGTGATGCCATCGAACTTATTGCTGCCATCTTTAAACAGGTTGATTGCAAAAATCAAACAGCTCTGATACCAGTTTGTTGGGGATAGACTCATATAAACAATGTAATAAAAAAGGTAGAGAAGAAAATGAAAAGATCAAACACAAGTATTTTACGTGGAAAAACTCTCCTCTAAAGAAGATAAAAAAAAACCAAGGGCAAAGGTAATTTCACTAAAACAAAAAAAATGAGGGGTACAGAATATGGAGAAAAAACTAAACACCTAAACCCAAAATAAGAACCATCACAATGTAAACACAAAATTTTCTAAAATCTTATAAAAGCTAATATCTAAATCTTTAATGAGTTATTTTTCTAGGGTGGAAAATGACCTATTTATAGGCTAAATTCATAGGTCAAATTATATTAAAATAACCTACACTAAGAAGAGTATAAGTGATAAACTAAAGCAAAGTTTAAATGAGAGAAGAAAAACAAAAAAAAATACGAGGCATAACTTCACAAATCTTTACATTGACTCATATTTCCACAATGCCTTCTTTGCTAAAGCCCACTACCAGCTTATCCCGAACTATGCAGAATATTAACTGAGTCGAAGTTGTGCTTAGAAGTTGGAATACTTCAAGTCTTCAACTTGTGCACTACCAAATCAAAACTGACTTGGGTCTAATTTTCACAAACCCAGTGCCCTATATTTTCAAAACCTGCATCCAAAAGAGAATCTCTCTTACACAAAATAGTCATACCTTTTTCTCTCCTATGACCAAGTTGTCTCCGCTTCAAACGAGTCGAGTTCAACTCCTTAACAGACGAGTGAAGTCTGGTTTTATCGGTCACCATTGATCTTTCCAGAATATAAAGACTTAATCTTTTTACCTTTCATCAAAATGAGAGCCTCACGGGATATCTTAATGTCACTTAACTTGATGTTAATTTTAAAATCCTTCGAGTCCAAAATTCCAAAAGAGATGAGATTTTTCTGTAAGTTAGGCACATGCTTAACATCTGCCAGTGTCCTAATTGTCCTATCGTGTCTCCTGATTTGAACAGTACCAATATCTGTTACCTTACTAGGTAAACCATTCCCTATGCACACAACTCCACATTTAACTGAACTGTATGTAGAGAACCAATCATTGTTAGGACATATGTGGAAAGAACACGCTGAATCCAGGATCCACTCGGATGTAAGCTCGGAGTTTTCACTTGTTGACACTAACAAGAAATTATCACTCTTGTCATTGGCCAAATTAGCACCAGTTAAATCTTCCTTGTTGCTCTTAGTAACCCTTTCGTTGTTTGTAACAATTTGACTTGATGTGACCTAACTTCTTACAATAACAACATCTCTTGTTTTGCTTTCTTGATGCTACCAAAGTCGAGGCTTGCCTCTCTAACTTGCTATCTGAACAAAGTTCATTTTCGAGTTTGCTCAACAAATGACCCTTCACATCCTCGAATGAGAGATTATCTCTTCCATAAATTAGGGTCTCCCTAAAAGACTTGTATTAAAAGGGTAAATAGTAGAATAATAGCATAGCTTGATCTTTATCGTCAATTTAAACTTTAACGTTCTTTAAATCATTAAAAAAAGTAATAAATTCCCTGATATGGTCTCTAAAGTGCTCACCTTTGTTCATGCGGAACGTGTACAATCACTGTTTCAGCTCTAATTAGTTAATTAGAGACTTAGTCGCGTAGAGGGTTTCTAACCTCTTCCATAAGGTGAATGTTGTTTTCTCTATCAAAACCTCTTGCACCACATTATTTGTTAGAAATAATTGAGTTATGGATAGAGCCTTTTTATCTAACCTATCCTATTGTGATTTATCCATGTATACTGGCTTCTTCTCTGTAATGACCTTTTCAAGATTGCCCTGAACCAGAATTGCCGTCATTCAAACTTGCCGCAGGTTGAAATTTGTGATGTCATCAATCTTATCAATATCAAACCTTATTGCTGCCATCTTTGAATGCATTGATTACGATAATTGAACTAGCTCTGATACCAGTTTATTGGGGATAAACCCATATAAATAACGAAATAGAAAAGGTAGAAAAGAAATTGAAAAGATTAAATACAAATATTTTACATGAAAAAACCCCTCCGAAGAGGACAAAAAAATCACGGGAAAAGATAATTTCACTAAAATGGAAAAAATGAAGAGAACTGAGAAACCGTAAAAGTAACATATTTTAATCCTACATTTATACGCTTTTGGATGATTTATCCCTCGATTTATGTAAAAAGGTGCTCTTAATCCTTTCTTTTCATGTCTTATACTCAAGAAAGCACCCGAGGATGAAAAGAACGAGAAACGGGCTTAAAACGGACCAAATTGGGCCAAGGAAGAAATCGACACGGCATGGACTTAAGCCCACACCGCCGTGCCATGCCAATCATCTAGAACACGACCTTCTCCCGATTTACACGGCCGTGCCTCATTAAAGAAGTCCGAGCACGGCCTGGCCACGATCCACACGGGCGTGTGCTAAGGCCGTGTCCCTGTCGTTGGAAGGAGCAATTTCATTTGGGAAAGGATACTTGGAGGCAAAGAAACACATTCCAAAGCCTATTCAAACACCCTATTAGGAATTCTACTTAAATTAGGAAATTTAAGGACCAAGTAAGGCATCTCAAAGCCTATATAAACACCCAATGGGGCAACTTGAAAGGGGAGTTCGGCAGAAGCCGAAACTGGCGTCAAAGTTAGGCTAAGGAGCCAAGCCGAGAAGGTCAGAGTTAGGGACTAACGCGAGGATAGCCAGTTGATCTATCCCAAGAAGCCGGAATTATACTCAAGACGGTAGAATTCTTCTTCAATTCCTTCAGGGGGTTTTAGGGTTTTCTTATGTTTTGTTTTATCTTTTCTCTTGTGATGTTCTTTTTATTCATTATGAACTAAACCCTTCAGATACCTGAAGGGGATGAAACCTAGATGAATTTTGTTATTTGATTTCTAAGTTATATGATAATTGCTTAGTTTGTTCTTAATTATGTTGTTTAATCCAAATCTAATGTGCTTAGGTGGAGGAGGAATAGACCCTGCCTAAGAGTAAATCTAACATAATTAAGCGGAGTTGATCGAACGCCTAGAGATAGGGTTACGAGATTTTGCTGGATTAGGGTGAAACCTAATATGGGAGTCCATTGATCGATTTACTGCTATCCTAGGGGGTTATTATAAGCGAACGAGAGTTCTACTAATTAACCTAGGGTTAGACATTATTCGCCTCGAGAGAGGGTTTAATATAAGTTAAGGAGTCTTATGGATCAAGCTAAGTAAAAAAATCATAGGGTCAGATAACAAGTGAAGTCTAGGTGGATTCATCCTGAGGGTATCGTCGTAATCAACTGAGTTTCTTTCAAAGTTATTTTCCTATTCGTCCTTTTTGTCTTTGTGTCCTTAGTTTAGTCTTCGTCAATATAGTTTAAAGCAACTTCACTCTATTTTTGAGGCTAAATAATAAAAAGAAAGTTAGTATTAGTACTCTTAGTTCCTTTGGGTTCGATATCTGGTCTTGCCTAAGCTATACTACTGTTCGATAGGTACACTTGCCTTTAATCATTGTCAGAGTTAGTTTCCAAGTTTGATCATTCTTTTATAAATTTCAAAACTCTGATTTACAGTAATCAAGAACAAAATATGGAGATAAAACTAAACCCCAAAACCCCAAATAAGAACCTTCAAAGCATAAACACAAAATTCTCTAAAAGCTTGTAAAAGCTAATACCAAAATGTGTAATAAGTTATTTTTCTTGGGTGGAAAAGGGCCTATTTATAGGCTAAATTCATAGGTTAAATTATATTAAAATAACCTACACCAATAAGAGTTTAAGTGAGAAACTAAAAATAGAGTTTAACTGGAGAAGAAAAGCTGAAAAATACGAGGCATAACTCCACAAATCTCTACCTTGACTTATATTTCCACAATGCCTTCTTTGATAAAGCCCACCATGGGCTTATCTCAAACTATGCAGAATATTAACTGAGTCGAAGTTGTGCTTAGAAGCTAGAAGACTTCAAGTCTTCAATTTGTGCACTGCTAAATCAAAACTAACCTGGGTCTAATTTTCACTAACCCAGTGCCTTATCTTTTCAAAACCTGCATCCAAAAGAGAATCTCTCTTGCACGAAATAGTCATACCTTTTTCCCTTCTTTGACTAAGTTGTCTCCGCTTCAAATGAGTCGAGTTCAACTCTTTAACAGACGAGGGACATCCGGTTTCACTGATCACTGTCAATTCTTCTAAAACATAAAGACTTTTAATATTTTTACCTTTCATAAAAAAGAAGAGCCTCATGAGATATCTTAATGCTTACACGAAAAAGTCATACCTTTTTCCTTCCTATGACCAGGTTGTCTCTGCTTCAAACAAGTCGAGTTCAACTCTTTAACAGACGAGGGACATCCGGTTTCACTGGTCACCGTTTATATTTCCAAAACATAAAGACTTTCAACCTTTTTACCTTTCATAAAAAAGAACAGCCCCATGAGATACCTTAATGCCGCTTGAATGGATGTTAATTCTACAACCCTTTAAGTCCAAAATTTCCAAGGAGATGAGATTTTTCTGTAAGTTAGGCACATGCCTAACATCTGAGAGTGTCCTAATTGTCCTATCGTGTATCTTGATTTGAACAGTACCAATATTGGTTACCTTACTGGGTAAACCATTCCATATGCGTACAACTCCACCTTCAACTGAACTGTATAAAGAGAATCAATCCTTGTTAGGACACATGTGGAAAGAACACCCTGAGTCCAGGATCCACTTGGAAGTAAGCTTAGAGCTTTCACTTGTTGACACCAGCAAGAAATTATCACTCTTGTCATTGGCCAAATTAGCACCAGTTAAATCTTCCTTGTTACTCTCAGCAACCTTTTTATTTTGCTGTTTGTAACAATCTGCCTTGATGTGACCTAACTTCTTACTATAACGACATCTCTTGTCTCACTTCCTTGATGCTACCAAAGCCGAGACTTGCCTATCTAACTTGTTTCCCGAACAAAACTCATTTTCGAGTTTATCTATACTTAACAAATAACCCTTCACATCCTTGAATGAGAGATTATCTCTTCCATAAATTAGGGTCTCCCTGAAAGACTTGTATTAAAGGGGTAAATATCATAATAATAGCATAGCTTGATTTTTATCGTCAATTTGAACTTTAACGTTTTTTAAATCATTCAAAAGAGTAACACGTTCATTGGTGTAGTCTCTAATGTGCTCATCTTTGTTCATGCGGAACGTATACAATCGCTGTTTCAGCTCTAATTGGTTAGCTAGAGACTTAGTCGTGTAGAGGGTTTCTAACCTTTTCCATAAGATGAATGTCGTTTTCTCCATCAAAACCTCCTGCAACACATTATTTGTTAGAAATAATTGAATTATGGATAGAGCATTTTTTTCTAACCTATCCCATTTTGATTTATCCATGTATGCAGGCTTCTTCTCTATAAGGACCTTCTCAAGATCGCCCCGAACTAGAATTGTTGTCATCTGAACTTGCCACAAGTTGAAACTTGTGATGTCATCGAACTTATCAATATCAAACTTTATTGCTGCCATCTTTGAACGAGTTGATTGCAGCAATTGAACTAGCTTTGATATCAGTTTATTGGGGATAAACTCATATAAACAACGAAATAGAAAAGGTAGAAAAGAAATTGAAAAGATTAAACACAAAAAAATTTTACTTGAAAAAACCCCTCTGGAGAGGATAAAAAAAACCACGGGCAAAGATAATTTCACTAAAACGGAAAAAATGAAGAGTACAAAAGATGGAGATAAAACTAAATCCCGAAACCCAAAATAACAATTCTCAAAACGTAAACACAAAATTCTCTGAAAGCTTTTAAAAACTAATGCCTAAATGTGTAATGAGTTATTTTTTTAAGGTGGAAAAGAGTCTATTTATAGGCTAAATTTATAGGTCAAAATAAAATTAAAATAATCTACATTAATCAGAATTTAGGTAGAAAAGTAAAAATAAAATTTAAATGAGAGAAGAAAAACCGATACGAGGGATAACTTCATAATTAACAATTAACATGTTACAAGTATTGAATTAATTACGATAAAATATGAGTCTCGATTTCAAATTCTTATAATTTATTTCTATAACTATATTATTTGCAATATTATAATAAAAAAAAGATGAATACATTATGGATTTGGGGTTTTGGTATGACATTTTTCTTTAAATTACTAATATTTTATTTTATAAAAGTCAAATGTGATCCATTATTTGTCTACTCAATAAATTAGCCAGTCTTCAAGTGAAAGCAAAAAGGCAGTGTGCACACTCTGTGTTAGGTTGCCAAGGCCAAGTCGTGTGGGGGTTTAGTGATTAATGGAATTAGTTGGTTAGATGGGTTTCTGAGATTGCATTCAAAAGCTTTTACTCACATTTAACACCAGAACAAGGCAAAGATGGAATTAAGGAAATTAAAATTGCATCAGAAAACTCAAAATGGACTTTTTAAAAGAGGTGGTTTGCCTGATGTAAAAGATGTACTCTTTCTCAACAGCCTGATTTATTAAATAAATTGGCTAATTAGCTGCAAATAATTAACCAACGGTCATGTATATCTGAATCAATGTTCCATTGTTAAACCAAAATTAAATTCTTGTCCGGTGTGCTGAAATATACCATCAATCTATTTTATTAAGCTTCACCTTTTTGGTAGATCCCTTGCTACACTCAAAATCAAATATATATCTCTATTTATATACATTATATTCAAGTTTGGTGGTTATAGACATGGGACAGGGATGAGAAACTTTCTCAACTCGCTTTTGTTTCTTATCAATGTTAATTAATCTCTATTAAATTCTTAAAAAGAAAATATGAACACCCAATATTCATATACTAGCATGTTATTGTCCATGGCAGCTTAAGTGGAAGAAAACAAGACAACCCAAATCGTGTCTTGTTTGTTTCCGCTGTTAAGCTGTTTCTTTCACCAAAAAGATGTCTGAATTTTCATTGGCTTGCAAGAAGAAAAATGATGAAGATCATGAACTGTCAAGTCTTTTGGTGTCCAATTTTATCTTCTTTTGCTCTTCCATTTTCTCTCACCCTCTCTATCTCTCTTATTTCATCTTCTTCTCTCCTTATTTCGTCAAGCTTCTCTCTTTTCTTTCGCCTCTCTTCTTTACCACTACCCTTTTGTTTCTTACCTTGTTCACCCTTGACCAATCAGATGCCTCCATTTGCCACCTCGAATCCAAGCTACTAACTTCCCTACTTACCACATACCAAACACTAGTTGAAACATTAAGGTGTGAAGTTGAGGATGAAAGTGATGGGTTTGGGTGCTTGGAACCGCTCGAAGCTTATAAGATAGTGTTTGAAACGTCAAACCCTCTTCAAGTTTGTCCTGATATGGAGTCCAAAGAAGCTCCCATTGACAAGGGTTTAGATTCAAAACCAGCGCCCGAAACTAATCAGGTAAAGGCTGTAGTGAAGATCTTTGAAGATTTCTTGCAAGAGAAGGAAAGGGTTGAAAATTGTTGGTGGAAAAAGAGAGATAGACAAGTGGAGTCCAAGGCCATGTGGCATAAAGCAGCAGTGAGTGGTGGTGATAATCCCCAAAGAGTGAAAGCTGAGAATACTGGTGGGTATTATTATGATTACAATTCAGAAGCTAAGGAGTGGAAGAAGACATTGGCATGGAAGCTACTAGAGGAGAGACGGTCAGACAAAGTGGAGGGACATGAAGGGATGGATTTGCTTTGGGAAACATATGAAACCGAGTCCAAACTCAAAAGCAACTCAAAGAAAGGGAAGAAAGGTGGGAATGAGGGCTATGATATGGATAGGTATGAGTATGAGTATGGGTATGGGTATGAGGAAGAGTCGGTACCTCAGTTATGCTGCTTACATGCTCTTAAGTTCTCTGCTGGGAAGATGAATTTGGGGATGGCCAGGTCTAATATTGTTAAGATCTCTAAGGCTCTCAAATGCTTTGGATGGTTGCACCATTTTGGCAACAAGCATGGCAAGAAAGGTACCCTCTGAATTAGAAATTATTATTATTTACTAATTTATGCTTTGATGAGAATAGTATGTAACTTTGTATGGGGTTGATGAGTGACAAAAACAATGGCTGCACATCTTTGCTTATTGTGATGATAAACAAATGGTTTCCTGCTTGATTGGTGCCTTTTCTTTTACAAAGTGTACTGAATAATTAGGGTAGCTGACCAGATGTGTTTGAACAAATCATCTACCAAGCTTTTAGTTATATGAGGTCAGATGAGTGATTGTTTGGAAAGCAAGAAAATTGGGTTGCTTGCAATGGCCTGGACTGAACTGGAAGCATAAATGCCACCCAACAACAGCGTCTTAAAGAAATGAATTTCAACACGAATGATAATCAAATTCACTTGTTTGTACATCCCCTCTTTTCACACCAAAGATTTTTGCTTTGCTTCGGTTTAACAAAGATGTCACTACCACTACCACTACTTCCTATGGAGTTCTGTCGCCATTGTTGGATTCTAAATGAATCTATATCTATACCTATTATAAAACCCTGATTCAATTGCTATTAAAGGTTAATTGGATTCTATTAGCTGAAACCAATATTAATATATTTTTTCTTTTAGATTAGTGTCACGGGTTAATCTCAATACTAACTTAGTTGGAAAATTTTTCTTTTAAATTTGGTGTAAGAGCTTAACCGGTTTAAACGATAACTAACGTTATGATGATACTTTATCTTTTCACAAATAGTTGAAATAAATGGGAGTGGACTTCTTCCCCCAAGCGTTTGGACCAAGTTCAAATATTGAAGGCGACATTGTTGAGAGAGTTTTACCTAAATATCCAAACCGTAAAATGTTTAATACAATATCACTTGAACTCGTGATAAATGGATGTTCGACAAGAGTTTTAACCACTCAAATTTTGATACCATTAATTTCTAAACAAACCAATATTTAAAATATTAACTAACCAATAAAATTTAAAAATAAATTTTCACACGCGATATAATCTAGTTAATTATAATAAGCATTCTAGTTAGGATGTTCAAATAGTCAGTTCAATTAATATCCAAACTAAACTAACATTTATCGAATAAATTGAAAATTTAAAACATTTAATTGGAAAAAATTATTTTATTAACCTTACTTACCACATTATCTATGGTCCCTACAGATTAAAAATCAACATATCATTTTTTTTCACATCATTCATGAGCTCTCCTTACTAACTATACATATAATGTGAAAAAAATGTGTTTATTTTTAATTGGTAGGAACAATGAATGATGTGGTAATGAGGGAACATAAATTAAATTTTCAATTAACTTAATTTTTAAACAAATTGATTTTTTTAAAATTTATTAACCACGATTTATATGTGTACTTTTTTCAAACAAGTAAGAAGAAAAACAATTATTATAGAAAAATTACAATGAGAACTCAATCTCATTAATATATACATTGATTAAAATTATCTAAAAACAATAATTAATATATTTATATATATACGGTTTTGATGGAAAAAGAAAATATACTATTCAAAATTAGGGGTTTTTTAAATAATAATTTGTGAAAAAAGATACTAAATATATGGATTAATATACTAAAAAATTCCGAAAAATAAAAAAATTCCATGAATAGGTTGATGTTTGGAAAAATTATGGGAATAGGCCGTTTTTACAAAAAAGCGTTCAGCTGGAAACGTTTTTTCTTTGTGTTTTTTTAGGGTTAGAATTTTATTATTAGAGTTTCTATTTAAGGTTTTAAAGTAAGGTTTATTGGGTTTAGGGTTTAGGGTTTTGTTATATTTTGGGTTAAAATTTTAAAGTTGATTATATATTATATTTTTTTTATGATTCTTTGAAATGTTGAATAATAATTATTGAATTTGAAATTTAAAAACATCGTATTCACACAAATTGTATATTCGAATTGGTTTTTGCAAATCGATTCATAATCGAAACTCGGAGTACTCGATTGGGATGAAATATTAGTTGTTAATTTTTTGTATTTTTTGAATCAAAGTTTGATCCAATATTTCAATAAATTATTTATCCTAGTGCATTATTTTTGACAAGATGAGTTCTAAAAATTCATCACAGGATATATGATGGGTCTTTTGTCCGAAGGCTGGTGTTGAAATTTGTAGAGAGAAAACACTCCAATCAGGACGCACTGTCAACAGAAGCGCTGAAAGCGCATCCAGTTGGAAGCGCTTTCAGCTGACATGGCACTGAAAACGCTTCCAACTGGATGAGTTTTCAATGCTTCTGCTAACAGTGCAACCTACTTGGAGCGTTTTCTCTCTATAAATTTGAACCCTTTACTAGCCGGGGGGAAATTTTAGAATGAACTACGAGTCACCCTTTGGTCCATAAATGCAACATATTTTAGCTTTGAGTGGCATAAGCCATTTACTAGTAAATAAAATTTTATGAAGATCATCAGAAGATTGGTTCACAGATAAAGGCATAAGTTAGAGCAACAACGGTTATTTGCATAAAGTAAGCATTGATTTTTGTTGTTCATATTTAGGGTTTAGCATTATTTTTCTGCATAATATTTTTGTTTCGAACATGTGGAACAAATTATTTGGTTGAAAATGAGTGGATGGATTATGCTATTGTTTATTACGATGGTGAAGTGCGTGATACCGAGAACGAGGTGATTTTTTTATCAAAAAACACAACACGATTGGCTTTTAATCGGAACATACAATTGTCAAAACTTCAGACAAGAATTAGGTGGAAAATCATCGAATCCAACTAGATGAGGGTATCGTTCCTTAAATATCGATTTTGTGCTTCAGTCGACCCCGTCAGATATGATGCTTTCAATATCAGAGGTGCGAGGGGGTTGGAGGAAATGGTGCAGAATTATATTGATAGTGGATTACCGTTTCTCAAGTTATCTGCAGAATTTTCAAGGACAGATGAAGGCCCTCAGACGTCAACATTTGTTCTTGTTCGAGAGGCCATAATGGAAAACATGTCGATAGTCCAACGACATAGTTGTGTGGTGGGTTCACCTCTTTCTTAAAAAGTTCCCATTATGGTATCCTGGAATCATCAATGGAAAGCCACTCATCTGTCTCAGCCCTAGATTTCAACCGCGGCAGGCAAATCATTGAACAATTTGGTTTTGGTGGTAGGATAGAACATGACCCCTACACGGCACTCAGTTAGTGGTCTTGATTTGAACTTGGTCAGCCAATGTTCAATACTGGGACACTTACAGGGGAATGACATCAACTTCTAGTGGTAGGCAATCTACAGACGATTTTTGATGTTTCGACAACTACACGAGAAGGGATGATGTACTCCTTACGATGTCCACCGACGAGTGGACATCCAACAATACAGATGTTGGTGGGTCTGAGAATAAAGACGACATTAAATCCGATGTCGATCCAATCCGGGAGCCTGGTGCCAATGGTTTAAAAATTGCTTTATTTTCTAAACCTGAGCCTGTCACATTTCGAAAAGTAGAATTGGGTATTAGGTCATGGGCTCAAGAGAAAAATCTGGTTTAATATCATAGAAATTAAAATAGGATAAAATAATTAATTAAATAATAATGATAATAATAAAATATTAAAACAATTATTGCTTCTAAAATTAGGTGGTGAAAATTAGGATTAGATGGTCAGTTATTAAAAATAAAATCGAGTTTTAAAATAATTAAGTAAAAATGTGTTTTAATTAAACAAAGGATTAATTTGAAAAACAAGGGAAATTTGGGTGTTTCTAAAAGGCAAATTTTCCTTCTCTTTTTTTTTTTTTAAAAATGCTCACCTTCTTTCTTTAAATCCCCCACATCCCTCCCTTCCCATTTAGCTTCACATAAAAAAAAAAATTTAAAATCAAAATTCAAATATGATTTTTTATATCAAATTTAACTCATCCTTAGTGATTTTCTAACTATCCAAACACCCCAACACCTTCCAATTTTAAAGAAAAATCATTAAATCCTCATCAAATTTGTCATTGTTCTTCTCACGTCCAACTTCAAATTAGCTCCACAATTTGTTGATTTGTTCAAATTGAGGTAATGTCTTAACTTATTATGATTAGATTAAGGTTTTTGTTTATCTAATTTGAAATTTAACCGAATGTGTTGAGAATTTTTAAAATTTAAAGCTTTTTAATTAAATTTCAGTTCAACAATGGTGAAAACCAAAATAACGAATATACTTACTATTTTTGATTGGTTTCTAATCTATTTTTAACTAAATAAAAGGTATTTGAACTCAATTTGATAGACTAGTATCCAATTTTAATGAATTTCGAACTACCCCCTTTACAACTTGATTTTCTAGAAATGTTAAATTTGTGAGATTAGGTAAAATTAAAGGTTTATGTCTGTAGTAATAGGTTAAATAGGATGTTTAGAAACTTAATTAAGGTTTAGGAACTAAAATCGAGTGAAGAAACCTTGTATTTCAGCAAAATAAGTTGATTTTTAGTATGAGAAAAGTGAGCTTATAGTGGTGATTTTGCTACTTTTTATTTTTGAGTTTAAGGCTATTAATATTGTGTTTTAATGTATTTAGTGTGAATGCAAAGTGTCGGACTCATTGGGAGCTTCTACGAGCAAGGTGAAAGGGAAAGAAAAGCTCGTTTGAGATTGTTGTACGCAAGGCATCGACGTGAGTGATTGGAATTGCGGCTCTTAGGCATGATTCCTTAGGTTGAATAGGAGCTTAGGTTGGTCTAATCACGTAATCTAAGCTTCAAGAGTAATTATTCTTACTTGATTTACATATTGTTAAATTCGATGCATGTTTATTGTGATACGTGAATCATGTGAATTATTAAGCATATGTTATGTGTAAATGACAATGATTGATAAGTGCTTGCTAGTTTTATGTGCACCTAAATAATTTAATATTATTATGTCTGTTTTGAGCAATTGTAATAGCATTTGAGAGTGCATTAAAAGTGTTGAGAAAGTGTTGTTAACAAGTGAAAGTTTGTATAAAACGGTGAGTGAATATGTGTACAAGTGGATATGTTGGCATTGTGATTATTTAGAACCATTGGATATCATTGGCATGCCATAGGATTGTAAGTACTCACCATTTTTATTATGTGTTAGGGCATTGTGACCTAGAGATAACATGGAGAGATAAGGGAATGTCGAGCATAGCTCCATTCACCGTAGATAGTGTGGTGTGTTCGGAGAGTGTGAGCATTCACACTACACTTACATGTAGATAAAGTACGATTTTATGAGTTACGACTTTATGAGTCATGAAGAATGTTTGGAGATTTGCTTATCCAATGCATTACTGATTATATATATGTTCCATGTCACATTATGCCAATATATCATTGCGTTTGCTTTGTGATATGTTTAATGCTATGCCATAGTTGCATGATTAAGTATGTTTTCTTTCAACTACAGATTTTATGTTTAATTGTGCCAATTCTTTGTGCATTCACTTAGCTTTACTAAGCTCACACTCCTTACTTTATCTTACAGATAAATAGTTCATGGATTAGCGAGAAGGGTGGAAATCGGTGATCCATAATCACAATGCATTTTTTTAGAGTATGTATGTTGAGCTTTTAAACTCTAAAGTGAAGGCAATGTGGGTTGTTCCAAGGGTTTAGTACTAGAACTAGACTTAGACTTTTTAAATAAAATTTTCAACAGGTTGTAAACAAACATTTCGGACTGTTTAATTTTTGAGGGATTTTGAACGTTTTAATTGTTTGTTTGATTGCTTTCTGGATGGTTTTATTACTAGTTTAATGTGATGATAATCAAATGAACTAACAATTTTTTTTGCAGTTAAGGGAGACCGTCAAGTATTAAGGTACGCCCTATACCTTCTGATTATGTGAATGAAATTATTAATTTAGAAAAGCATGCACTTAGGACTAATTCCAAAATGAAATAGTCTGAAAATGTATGGTGTGTATGGTTAGTTGGTCTGGTTCGTAAAGTTTTAAATGGAGAGTCACATCGGTGGCTAATGTGATGTTTAAAATTCGAGGGGACCATTCTGACTGGGTTTAGGGCGTCACATTTATTGTTATCAAAGCCACTTGTCATGCCTCTTTAGTGATGGTGGGGTAAACCCATAGATCCTAGGATCGAAACCTGACTCTGGTGAATGTAACACCTTAGGTGAATCCCACATCTGTAAAACACGAGAAAGACATGAGATATATAAAGGTGTAGCAACACTTAAGTGGTAAGAGCCCTTTTGGGGGGTGTATGAGTGCTCCAAGAATAAAGTCGTGAAGGCCATATGCGCCCAAAGTGGACAATATCTTATCAGGCTTGGTGTTGGCTATGACATTAAGTGGTATTAGAGTTAGGTTTACAAAAACCTGAGTGGAGCCACAGTTTTTGACAAATTAGCATTTTTCGAAAAAAATATTTTTTAAATTAATTAATAAAAAATGGAATTGTTTAAAAATTTTCGACAAAAATAATCTTGTATGAAAATTAGTTGTAAATGGGGTAGGAACGGGAACATATTACTTTCTTTGAAAAAATTTTCTTTAAAAAAATTGCCTTGGATCACTTACCACTTCTCAATTTCCCATTTTATTTAAATTTAAGCAAATAGTAGATAGAAATGCCTCATAGACGTAGGTGTCTGACTGCTAATGCACTAGTGGAACCACCCCCGAGATGAGCTGCACCTAAAACTGGTTTCAAGCCTCTGGTTCAAGCGATGATAAGGGTGTTTCAAAAGATAGCTGGTGGGAACCCTGCCCCAATTACCAGAGGTTTGCCACTCAAACGACTTTCAGCTTTGAGTGGTAAAGAATTCCAGGGAGCTAAATGAGTTGATCCGGCCATTGCTGAATATTGGTTGGAGAGTGTTGACAGGATCCTTGAGCAGATGGAATGCTTGGATGAGGAGAAGTTGGGCTACACTATATCCCTATTAAACGGTGAAGCTTATCGATATTAAAATACAGTAAAGAGAGGGGGCAATACTGATCACTTGACTTGGGAGTTCTTTTTGGAGTACTTTCGAAAGAAGTACTTGGGAGAGTAGTACCTGGATGCTAGGAAGAGGGAGTTTTTGGATCTAGTCCAGGGTAGTATATCTCTGGCTGAGTACAAGTCCGAGTTTGTGCGGCTCAGCTAGTATGCTCCGGAGATGGTGTTCTTTGAGAAGGAGAGGTGTAAGAGATTCCGGTTTGGGCTAAATCGAGACATTTGGGTATATCTTGTAGCACAGAGAACTGAGACCTTCTATTATTTGGTAGAGAAGGCTAAGGTAGTAGAGGAGACATTGATCAAGCCACTGAGATCGGTAATATCTAAGTTCGAAAAGAGGGACTCTGATCAGACATGATCGTCGAGAAGGCTAGGAAAGAGAGGTCGTGATTTTTATAAGAATGATAGGAGTGCTAACAAGACTCACAATTGAGGCAGACTAGATCGCAGAGCACTGCAGTAGTTCCTACGGGTGGATGGGTTGAGGTTGTGACTTGTGAACATTGTAAACGTAGGCACTCAAGAGTGTGTTGGAGACTGTCGGGGGCATGCTTGCATTGTAGGTCAATAGAGCATCGATTATGGAATTGCCCGAAGAGAGTTGAGTTGGCTCAAACTATCGCACCTACTAGAAGTCGAGGCCAAGGACATGGTGGTAATGGGAAATAGATGGGTCAGAGGACATTTGCCCATATAGTAGCTACACCAACTGAGTCTGGTGGACCTGCTTGTGTTTACGCTATGAGGGAGCTGTAGAACCATGAGATGACGGATGTGATTGCAAGTACATTCATATTGCGATCCTTCAATTTATTTTTGTTAGTAGATTTAGGTTCCAACCATTCATATACCGTGAGTGATTTGGCTGGTGATTTGGGGATTTCGGTAGACCATTAGGTAAGGTATGATAGTGACGAGTTCTTTGGGAGAGTGTGTTCTAGTTGATCGAGTCTATCGGATGTGTCCGTTGAAAGTCCAGGGGTATGTTTTTCTCGTGGATTTGATGAAGTTTTCATTTTATGGGTTTGATGTGATTCTTGAAATGGATTGGCTGACCAAGCATGAGGAAAAGATAGATTTTGAGATGAATCGACTTACTTTAAGGGTTAAGGATGGATTGGAGATTGTGGTCATTGGGGAGAGACCCAAATTTCTCTCCAATATGGTATCAACGGTTAAGGTTGAAAAGCTATTAAGTAAAGGTTGCGAAGCTTACCTAGCCTACGTGTTCAATTCGGGTAGTAAGGATATGGGAGTTCAAGATATCTGCATCATGAGAGTTTTTCCTGTGTTTCCAGAAGAGTTACTCAGTTTGCCGCTAGATCGGGAAGTTGAGTTTGGTATTGAGGTTTATGGTATGATATTAGTGTCCATTGCACCTTATTGCATGGCACCGAAAGAAACTAAGAGCTGAAGATCCAGTTACATGAGTTGTTGGATCGAGGGTTTATTCGACCGAGCATATCACCTTTAAGCGCGGCAGTGTTGTTTGTAAAGAAGAAAGATGATACCTTGAGGCTATGTATCAATTATCGACAATTGAATAAGTTAACCATCAAGAATAAGTATTCATTGCCTCAGATTAATGACCTATTTGATCATTTCAGGGGAGTGACGGTGTTTTGGAAGATCAATTTGAGGTTTGGGTATTATCAGCTCGAGGGGAAAGAGGCTGATATCCTAAAGACTGTTCAAGACTCGGTATTGGCATAACGAGTTTTTTTTTTATGCTGTTTGGATTGACAAATGCACCTGCAACATTCATGGACCTAATGAGCCGAGTGTATTCTCAAACCGAGGATGATCATGATGCACATCTATGAATTTTTAGATTCTGCATGAGAAGCAGTTGTATGTGAAGTTGAGTAAGTGCGAGTTCTGGCTTTGGGAGGTGATGTTTATTGATCATGTGGTATCTTCTGAAGGGATCTTTGTTAACCTAAAGAATGTCGAGGCTATTCTAGAGTGGAAGTAGTTGAGGAGTATTACTGAGGTCTGAAGTTTTACAGGGTTAGCTAGTTTTTACCATAGATTCTTTGAGGGTTTCACCATCATAGCTGCACCTTTAATGAAGCTACTTTAGAAGAATGTACCTTTTGAGTGGACCGAGGAGAGACGGAGGTGCTTTGAGAAGCTTAAGACAATGTTGGCTGAGGCACCAATGTTGGTTCAACTAGAGTCTGGGAAAAAGTATGTGATTGATAGTGATGCATCGTATATAGGATTCGAGTGTGTTCTGATGCAGGATGAGAAGGTGATAGCGTATGCTTCAAGGTAGTTGAGGTCACATGAGCGTAGTTACTCGACCCATGATTTGGAGTTAGAGTTGTGGTCTATGCACTCAAGATTTGGCATCACTATTTGTATGGTTAGAGGTGTGTTATCTACATCAATCACAAGAGTCTTAAGTATCTCCTATCCCATAAAGAGTTAAACTTGAGACAAATGCGCTAGATTGAGCTACTGACAGATTATGACTGCATGATTGAATATCATCCTGACAAAGCGAATGTAGTTGTTGACGGTTTGAGTCAAAAGTTGATGGTTGAGTTGCAAGCCGTGTTTGCACGATTAAGTTTAACCAGTTATGGTGGTTTGTTGGCCAAACATCAGGTGAAGCCAACTCTATCAAGTCAGATTAAGGAGAGGCAGTTGATTGATGAGTTTTTAGCGAAAAAGATTAGACAGGTTGAGGACGGTAATTGTGGAGACTTTGGGTTGAATCCCGAAAGTGTCTTGTGTTTCTGTAAGAGATTGTGTATGCCTGTTGATTTGGAGCTTAGGCACATGATTCTTACTGAGGCGCATAGTAGCCTATATGCTATGCACCCCGGTAGTATCAAGATGTATCGAGATTTTCGAGAATTTTATTGGTGGCCTAGATTGAAGCAGGATGTTACCGATTTTGTGGGCCGATGTAATAGCCCAATTTAGTGGCTAGTCGGAACAGTGATCTCGGGATCACTAATCCGAGGTTAGAGAAAAAAATTTTCATGTTATTTTATGTGTTATAACATGTTTATAAGGATGCATGGAAATTTTAGTGCCTTAATTTTAATGATTTCAAGCCTAATCCCGAAAAAGGACTAAATCGCATAAAGTGTGAAAGTTTTATTTTATTTGCTAGAGGTGCCAAATAGCTATAGAATATTAATTGGAGGTCCCAAATGTGCAATTTGACCTTGTTTTAAGTGAGTTGGTCGGCCATAGTATGCATAAGGGACTATTTTACAATATGGTTGACAGTCTAGGGACTTGTCATGAGAGAGTTTATGTTGTTTGCTGAGTTTTTATGGAAGAAAATGAATGTTAGAGAGATGAGAAACAACTTTTGTGGAAGGTGTTGTCATGAAAACACCCAATTAGGACTAAATTATAAATGTTGCAAATTGGTAATAAGTACATGCAATAGAAGGGAATATGAATCGGCTAGGCTTGATTAGTAAAGAAGTTGGATGAAAATTTATTTACGAGCCTAGGGGCAAAATTGTAATATCGCTAAAGTCCAAGGGCAAAATGGTAATTTTGCCAAAATAGAAATTTTGAAATATGTTGATTACTGTGGTGATTAAATCAGTAAATTCTATTGTTCTAGATCAAAGGAAACGAGATCCAAACCTTGAACGGGAGAAAAGAGAAATGTGGGCAAATAGATCCCTTTTTACCCTTTTTCGGTATCGAGATAAGTTCATGTGCTAAATTATACAACTCTAAGTGAAATATTTTAATATTTTGATGATGTATAAATTGGTTGTTGTCTTTATGTATACGTTAAATACGTTTTGACGGGATGTTAAGAAATGATAGTCTTAATTTAGTCCATGAATAGTGGAGATGCAAATAGCATGATACGATGGTAGTTAAGGTCCCGTGTAAGACCATATTGGAATATGTCCTCGGTGTGAGAATTCGTATAAGACCATGTCCAGGATATGGCATCGATATGATATTTCATGTGAGACCCTATTGAGGGTATGATGTTGGTAAGATACTATATATGTAAATATATGAGATCCAAAAGTGTTCTTTAGTATTGTGAACAAATCAACAGGTATGTTGAAAAATGAAGAAGTATGTAATTATACCATGAGAGATGCAAGTATGTGACAGAACTCATTTGGAGCGAATTCAGTATATGAGGAACTCATGGTGAGTTATGTGTGAATAATGCATCCTAATTGCATATGTTGTATTTATAAATGCATTACGTGAAAGCAAATGATTATTGTAGAAATCTAAGTAAGAACAATAGTGTGTGAGAATGTTCTCGGATGAACATTTGAAATAGGGAAATGTATGCAGATAAATACTCGTGAATGTATAATAATGGTGGGTTAAGTGCGATACCACCTTATTCATTGTTAGTAATGGGTTGAGTGCGATACCATCAACAACATTATCAATGGTGGGCTGTGTGCGTTACCACATTATTATTTGTTACCGATGGGCTGTGTGCGATACCATCGAGTTTAGTATCAAATGGTGGGCTATGTGCGATACCACCCTATTAAAGATTAATGGTGGGCTGAGTGTGAAACCACCGAGTGAATTGACTTTGTGATTGGTTTAGTTAGGTATTATGATGTGTTGTATCATGAGAAATTGTGGTGATAAGTGCAGGGAATATATGTTAATGAATGTGAGCATTAAGCTCGAGATATGGTTAGAACGTGGTAAGAGACGGAATGAGTAAGCATTATGAATGATTGGATAGGTAACCATGAGTTAAGAGTAAAACTCATTATAATACCTTGTGATTGAGTATAGTCAATGAATATCAATAATTGATTATTATCTGCATATGAACTTACTAAGCATTATTGCTTACTCCTTTTCTTTTCCCATCTCTTATAGGTTAGCTTAACTAGCTCGGGTTAGAGATCGCTGGAGATGTTTTCACACTATCGAACAGACACTTGGTATGAGGTTTCAAGTCCTTATGAGTTATGGAATGTATTGGGATCTTTTTAAAGTTGATTAAGTCATAGTTGATATGGCCAAATGTGTTGGCCTAAGAGAGTTTATGGTTTGGTTATGTATAGCCATAGAAGATGGCTTAAATCGATTGTAATTATAACAGAAATAGTTCTCCTTCGTGTATGAGATGAAGACTTCATTTTATAGTTTAAATGTGATAATTCAAGAGTTATAATTGATGATATGTCAAGTTTATGTAATGGTGTATGACTGTATGCAAGCAAGGGTAGCTAAATGGCTTGGAAAATAGCCTTGAATTGGTCTACACGGGTAGACACATAGGCGTGTGTCTAGGCCGTGTGAGACACGTGGTCAGTCCCATGGGTGTGTGACTTGGCCGTGTGTCCCCTATATGTTAGTGTTGTAAGTCAGTGTTGACCACGGGCTAGTCACACGGACGTGTGCCTAGGCCGTGTGACCCTTATGAGGCTGCTGTTGTCACAAATAGAATACCCAAGTTTTAACACACGGGCAAGGACACAGCGTGTCTAGGCCGTGTGGAGCACACGGGCCAAGCACACAGGCGTGTGTCTAGCCGTGTGAAAACCCCTATAGGTTCGAAATGAAAATAAATCCCACACGGGGTAGGGACATGGGCGTGTGAGACCACACGAGTGTGTCCCATTTCACACAGGCGTGTGGCCCCTATTTAGGTGAAAATTTTCTAAGTGTTTGAAAGGTTCCGGTTTGGTTCTGCGACATCCCGACCTGGTGTAAAGGGTCTCGTTGACCCATGATACGGATGTTACGATGGTGATTGAAAAGTTTTAAATTTGGAGAGAATTTTTATAGCCTAAAGTGGAATGATCAAGCAAGTTAAGTCTGGTAATGCCTCATGCCCGGTCCCGGCATAGAATCCTGGTAAGGGGTGTTACAGCCGATGGTTAGTGTGTCAGAGAGTGAAGGTGAAGCATCAACATCCTTCGGGTTTGTTATAGTAGATATAGATTCCAGAGTGGAAATGAGAGAGGATTACGACTGTAACACCCCTAACCCGTATCTGTTGCCGGAACAGGGTTACGAAATATTACTGGAGTTATTAGAACAATTACATATAATTCATGTTAATTACTATTCATATTCCAAGATTATCCATATTGTCCCTTAAATGGACCTTCGAGGCCCAATATGAGTATTGGGATTGAGTCGGGACTAAATCGGGAACTTGGAGAATTTTTTGCAAAACTACAAAAAAATTTCAAGATGCAAGGCACAGACGCCCGTGTGGTCAGGGCACACGCCCGTGTGATCATATGACACGAGCGTGTCACTGGCCATGTCCGACCCCGTGTAACTCTCTGACTTGCACCACACAGCCAGCCACATGCCTGTGTGCTAGGCCGTTTGGTTAATTAAAATTTTCAAAATTAGTTGCAGGTTTCACACGGCCAAGACACATGCCCGTGTTCTAGGCCATGTAGTACATATAGTTGAAACACACGCCCGTGTCTCTGCCCATGTGCTCAATTCTGAGCATTCTATTTCTCAAATTTAAGATCCATATAACACCCCAAACCCGGCTTAGACGTTACGGTCGGATCTAGCATGTCACATCAAAAAGCTATGTGTTTGTTAAAAGCTTTGTATCCCTTTCTGAAACTCCGAATTTCGTTGTTTGTAAAAACAAGATTTGCTTAAAGTGTATTCTTGTAAAGATGTTATTATTTTCGAAAACTTTGTTTGTTGCAGATATCAGACTTAAAGAATTGCGGAAACGTGATATTTTGAAAATGGTTGTTGTCGTTTTAAAAACCAGTGTTTAATCGTTTAACAATTCATAACTAGCTAAATTACCAAATGAAAGTTAAAAAAAAAAAAGAAAATCCAATGGCCTTATTACACAAAATATTAACCCAAAGATAATATAAAATAAGTTAAACCCAAATTTACTAAGTATCGTCAAGAAGCAAATCCGACGTATGGCCACCTCCGAGTCCTCCACAACTCAAAATCCTCTAACGCTGGGGATTACCTGCGCGGTTAAAAGAAATGGGTGAGTTACAAGAACTCAGTGTGTAATCCCCTGTAACAGTTACTATTTGGGCCTGAGCCCATACGGTATTGGTCTGGGCCTAAGCCCTATTCGGTAACAAGCTGGGCCTAAGCCCTAAAATCATCTCAATCTATATGGATATGAGCCCACTCCAATCCTACCAGCCGACTAACTCTCGACCCGTACCAACGAATCGCACCATGTGGGGACCATGTCAACTCACCCAGCCAATCCTTACCAATATTGCAGTCAAGCTACTAATCACGGTATATGTGGCTGAGCCACTAAAACGGTATGTGGTGATGCCACTCAAACGGTATGTGGCAGAGCCACCAGAACGGTATGTGGCAGAGCCACTAAAACGGTACTTCCTCCAATCATCACACCCAACCCATGCAACATGTCTTGTATGTCATGCTCAATCATTACACGTGTATGCAAAATGGCCATGCTTAGTAACAGTCATTTCAACACATATTAACAGCAAATCAGACACACGCCTATAGTCAAGTCAGTTAAAACACAGTCATATAATCACAGTCAAATCGGTCAAATCATAGCACAAGTCAATCATTTACCTACAAGGGCAAATTAGTCATTTTACCCTATAAGGGTATTCCTGTAATCCTACCCTACAGGGGTAATTTGGTAATTCTACTCATAACTAATCCATGTATGTAGTGCATCTCAAACATAATCAATCATACAATAAACACATACAACACTAGTACTACCACGAGGGTACAACGGTCATTTAATCGGTTAGAGGTAAAACGGTCATTTCGCCCTATAAGGGTATCTCGGTAATTTTACCCGTCGAGGGTATTTCGGTAACTTTACCCATAGAGGGTATTTCGGTAATGTAAAGGTATTTCAGTAATTTGTAAACCAAGGGTATTTCAATAATTTCATAAATCAAGGTATCTAAATAGAGATAACGGTGCGAATGGGCCTAGAGTCCATTCTCGGCCCAAATGGACCCACACGTTCGTGTGGCCCATTTAGCTCAAATCTAGCCACAGATATGAGATTCACATAGACCAATTCACTATCTACTACACAATCATACAATTTATTCATATGGGCCCACAGGCCCATTGGGCCCACTTGGCCCTTTTTGGCCCATCGTGGCCCAAACAACATCAACCTAGAAGAATACTCATGGTGGCCTCAACTATTGCGTCGAAGCTCCCACATGTGCGCTCGCACGCTCGTGTGGCTACCATCACTGTGTGACCGGCATTTCGGCATTTGCCGCTTTACAGCTAGAGTAGTGCAAAATACACACCTGATAGGAATCTGGAGTTGATCCGCGCTCCGAACACTCCTATGCCCAAACGCCAACCCAGGTATGGTTACTCTCCTTATAGATTGCTCTATTTAATGCCAGCTTCTCACCTTCCCTCTTGCTAGCTTCCCGATGTGGGATCCCTCCTTCAGCAGAGTTTAAATCCATCACAACCACTTGCCGTCCCAACTTAGCAAAATAAAAATCCCTTTTTGCTTGCAATGGGATTCGAACTCTGTAACATAATCCACACCGCTAGCCACTTTACCCACTAGCTCATTGTTGTCTTAAAACATGCGCAACTAAATATAAGTTTATGGCCAAAGTCTATGTTCATTTAAAAAAAGAAATCAAAATGAAATGCTAGCGTCAAGACTTGAACCTTGGACCCCTTGCTTCCTCATGTGGCATCATTCCCTTGTCTCCTATGTGGCACTATTTGCCACTTACTAAATCCCAGGGTTTTATTCACCTAAAACCAAAATTTTCCTAAAGCCCAAGTTTGATCCCGGGACTTCATAGAAGCCCCCTAACTTTCCAAAATCACTCACCTAATAGGTCCAAATTGCATTAGTGTCGTTCTCTTATTCTCTAAAATTTTAAACGTTCCCCTGGTCAAGGCCTAATAAGCTCAGTTCTACTAGGCCCAAATTCGGGTCGTTACAATGCAAGGGACACACGGCCTAATCACACACCCATGTACCAAGCAGTATGTCACACACGGTCAAGACAAACGCCCGTGTGTCTACCCGTGTGGACAAAATAAAGTCATTTCTAGCTTCATTTCTCACCCAAAACTTTGCCATGAACCTACATCAAAACTTACATTCAAATACCAACCAATCCAAGTATTGAATTCAAGCGAATTCTAACATTTAATATGTTATATCATTTCATACATATATGTTTATAATCTTACCTTAATTTAATCTATACATTAAACATCATTTAATCAGCCATACTTAACACATATGTGTTTATCATGATATAATGCCTTATAAATACACCAAAATAATGGTTAGATTACAAACAACATATTCAAGCCAACAATGGCCAATTTAAACTATACATGTCATTATACCAAAATAAGATTGTAAATAGTGTAATGATGCTCCAACCGATCATCAACCTTCACGAGCTTCCCAGTACTATAAAACAGAGGAAATAGAACCTAATAAGCACTATATGTTTAGTAAGTTCGTATAACATGAATAAAACTTACTAGTCTCATTTATTAAATTAAGACATACAATAACATGTTTTCTATCAACTTGTCAAATTTCCTAAACACATGCACTCAATCAAAAAAGTTAGTTACATATGTCTCATCATGCTATATTCTTTTAAGACATTATCCATTTTATCTCTTAATTCTCAGATCATGTCAAGTGTTTTATCCGTTGACTCATTGAAATTTCGATAGATATTCAGATAGTACACTAAAGATGTACAATTTCAATAACCCATCAGTTCATATTCAGGAGTACCCATTAGGGCACTTAATCAGAAAGCACACTCTTGAGCCATATATCATATAACTGGATTAATTGTCCAAGCTAAATCCTGTTTCCAATATATGCTCATAAGAGCTTAATCAGGATTACCCGTCCGGGATAAATCCTATCTGTAACATATGCTCAAGAGGACTTATATCAAGATTACCAGTCCAGGCTAAATTCTTTTTGTAATAAGGTCAATAGGATTACTCGTCTAAGCTAAATCTCGTCAGCAACAAATGCTGGACCTTATTCAATAAGAGAAATCACATTATCCATCGAAATTCAATATTCAAGCGAAACTTAACCCTTTTCAAACAATTTCAAACATGTATTCATTTCTTATTGTAACATCCAAATAATTCATATAAATATAAATCACATTCAATAAAAATACAACATATTTACATGCTCAATTAAGTTACATGAACTTACCGCGATAATAGTTCGTACAAGAAAATATAATAATCCAAACTTTATCTTTTCCTCGATCTAGCTTCGAATTTGAGTTATTCGGACCTATATAAATGAATTTAATCATCAATTTCTCACATTTCATATTCATTTGAACTCAATTTACATCCTAGGCAAAATTACCATTTTTCCCTTAAACTTTCCATAAATTTTAATTTCATCCCTAGGCTTAGAAAATGGAATTCATGCAATTTACTCCTTATTCCAAGCCTAACCGAAATTTCAATATAAAATTTACAGCACATGCATTCTATAAATTTCAATTTTTTCTTAAAATTTCACAACTCTATAAATTAGTCCTTAAATCATGTTTTCATCAAAATTCACTTTGTAAAAGTTGTTTATCTATCAATAACCTTTCGTTTTCTACCATAAATTTTAAAATTTTAGCATATTCATCCATGAAATAATTTCTATACATTAATAACTTTTCAAATTAATCCCCCAAATAGATAGATTAGACTATCCCAGTTTCAAAAATATAAAAATTACCAAAAACAAGACTTGAATACTTACCAATTTAAGCTAAGAAAGCTTATTTTCTCTTTCCTAGGGTTTCCATGGAATATTTAGAGAAGAAGATGATATAAAATGATTTTAATTCTATTTTAATTATTTATCATCTTTTAATTATTTTTATTTCCAATTTAGTCCTTAACCTTTTCTATATTTTCCATGGATGATTCATCAAAAACATCTACTAACTTTTGATCAATGGTCTAATTACCATATAAGGACCTCAAGTTTTGAATTCCATAGCTATTTAATCCTTCTAGCTACTAGACTTCAACTTTTGCATTTTACGCAATTTGGTCCTTCCCGTAATTAAACACCTAATTGATAAAATTTTCTTTTCAGAATTTTTATATGGCATTCATATCACAATGCAAATCATGCAATAATATTAAAAAATATTTTTTACTGTTCTGATTTCACTGAAATTCAACTGTTACAACGATGGACTTTATCTCAATTTGCCACTGACCCCTGATAAAGAATGATTCAATTGGGTGATTTTTTATTAGTTCTTGAAGAGTGTACATTTTCTAGCAGTGCGTACTAATTACTCAATGGAGAGATTACCCGAGGTGTACGTGGTGGAGATAGTTTAACTTCATGGTGTACCGATTTCGATCATCTTTGATAAAGATCCGTGATTTACCTCGAGATTTTGGAGGAATCTTCAGGGAGCTTTGGGCTTAAAGCTTAACTGTAGCATGACTTATCATCCCTAGACAGATGGTCAGTTAGAACGGGTAATTCAGATACTCGAGGATATGTTGCGCAATTGTGTCATCAAGTTTGGTGGTAGTTGGGAGCGAAATCTACCTTTAGTAGAATTTGCTTACAGTAATAGCTACCAGTCGAGTATTTAGATGGCATCATTCGAAGCACTATATGGTAGGAGGTGTAGGACTCCTCTTTGTTGGTCTGAACTGGATAAGAGACATTTGTGGGTTCGAATTTGATTTGGGAGATTGAGGAGAATGTTAAACTAATTAGTTATAGACTGAAAGTCGCTTTTGATAGGCAGAAGTCGTACGTAGATTTGAAATGTTGTGACATCAAGTTTCAGGTTGGAGATCGAGTGTTCATAAGGTTTCACCTTGGAGGAAAGTGAAATTGATTAGTGATAGACTAAAAGTCGCTTCTGATAGGAAAAAGTCTTACGCAGATTTGAAACATTGTGACATCAAGTTTCAAGTTAAAGATCAAGTGTTCCTTAAGGTTTCACCTTGGAAGAAAGTTCTAAGATTCGGACGAAAAGGAAAATTGAGTTCGTGATTTATTGGACCCTATGAGAATATTGAGAGGATTGGACCGGTAGCATATCAACTTAGGTTACTGATTGAACTTAAGCATACACACGATGTATTCCATGTCTCCATGTTGTGGAAGTACCGATTTGACCCGTCGCGTATTGTTCCGATAGAGGAGATTGAGGTTTGACTTGGTCTTACCTATGAAGAGGAATTGATCAAGGTCCTAGATTGTGAGGTTCAGGTGTTGTGTAACAAGAGCATACCACTAGTGAATGTTTTGTGGCGTAGTCACAAAACGGAAGAGACAATAATGAGACGGTAGTATCCTTCTCTATTCAGTTCAGGTAAATTTCAAGGACAAAAATATTTTTAGAGCGGGAGAGTTGTCACATCTTGAAAATCGAGACGGTAGAATTGGGTATTAATATCATAGAAAATAAAATAGGATAAAATAATTAATTAGATAATAATGGTAATAATAAAATATTAGAATAATTATTAGGTCTAAAATTAGGTTGTGAAAATTAGGATTAAGTGGTCGATTATTAAATAACTTAAAATGAACTTTAAAAATAAAATCGAGTTTGAAAATAATTGAGGAAAAATTTGTTTACATTAAACTAAGGACTGATTTGAAAAATAAGGGAAATTGGGTGTTTTTAAAAGGCAATTTTTCCTTCTCTTTTTTTAAAAAAAAGTTGTTCATTTTCCTTCTTTAAAACCCCCACATCCCTTCCTTCCCATTTAGCTTCACATCCAAAAAAAACAAAATTCCCAAATTCAAATATGATGTTGTTAGGTCAATAGAACAAACTAGAAATGCCAAGAGTGTAACAGCCCGATTTAGGGCCTAGTCGAAAAAGTGGTGCGAGACCACAAATTCAAAGTAGAAAAATATGATTAAATGATTTTTATAAGGCTTATGAGGTGCTTGCATGATTGTGTGAAATTTCCATGAAGAAATTTTATTAATTAGTGAATAAATTGTCCATTAGGACTAAATTGTAAAGATTAGAAAATATGAGTTTCTAGATGATGTAAGTATGAAATAGAATCATAAAAATTATTAGGGGTCCTTATTTAGCAATTACACCATTATATATTAAGATGGAAAAAAATAGACATGGGAAAGAAAAATCTCAAGAAAGGATCATTAAGGGCATTTTAGTCATTTGGTTATTAAATGAATTAAAAGGGAAAATAAGTCAAAATTTGTGTCCATCTTCTTCAAGCCATAGCCGAATTTTACAAGCCCTCCATATCTAGGGTTTCTTCAACTTTCAAGCTTGATTGTAAGTATCTTTTAGCTCTATTTTTAATGTTCTTCGTATTTTTGAAATCCTCGTAGCTCGATTTAGCTATTTTTAGCTATATTTTGAGCTAGGATTCATGTTCAAAAATTTACCCATGTATGACATGCAAATATTTTGATGTTTTATGGAATAATATGAAAGTTTGATGTATGATAAACATCTTTTTCTAAGTGAATTTCATGAAAAATGCATAAAAGGATCAAATTGTAAAAGTTGAAGAAATGGTCATACATGAGTGAAATAGTGGAAACTGATTGTTGATATAGTTGATAATATGATTCGGCTAGGCTTGAAATGCAAGAAAGTTGAATGAAAATCATTTTACGAGCCTAGGTGCAAAAGTGTAAATATGAGAAAGTTTATGGTCATAATTATAATTTTACCAAAGTATGGTTCATGAGTCAATTTAGTCAATGTGAGTATTAAACAAGTGAATTTGCTATTATAGATCAAGAAATACGAAGCCTAGATCGAAACTGAGGTAAAAACAAAGTTGATGACTAAATTACACTTCTACACATATTTTGGAGTACCGAGGAAAGTTTGTATGAATTTAAGGCTTTATGTGTATTTACATTATTCATAGCACATGAATTGCTTGTGTTGGCATAAGTGTGTTTATGTTTCAGGGTGGCAATTGGCTTGGAAAACAGCCTCTAAGTGTCCACACGGGCAGACACACGAGAGTGTGTCTAGGCCGTGTGTGACACACGGTCAACCCGTATGGGTGTGTTGTTAGGCCGTGTGTCCCCTGCATTTGATTGCAAGAATTCGATTCATCACACGGGCCAGCACACGGCCGTGTGCTTAGGCCATGTGCTCCTTAAGGGCTTGCTGATGTCATAAACAGAATACTCCTAGTTTTCACATACGGGCGAAGACACGGGCATGTCTAGGCCGTGTGAAGGACACAGGCGTGTGTCCGGCTGTGTGAAAACCCTATAGGTTCGAAATAAAAATAAATTTTACACGGGCTGGGAACATGGGCGTGTGTGACCACACAGCCTGCCCACACGGGCGTGTCCCAAGTCACACGGGCGTGTGACCCCTATTTAGGCAAAAATTTTCAAGGAGTGTAAAAGTTTTCGGTTGAACTCTGAAACCTTTCGGATGAATGTATAAGGCCTTATAGACCCATGATATGCATGTTATGTCTAAGAAAGAAATGTTTTAATTTGGAATGAAATTTTATAGCCTGTTATTACATGTTCAAGCAAGGTCAAGCATGATAATACCTCGTATCCAGTCCCGGCATCAGACCCGGGTAAGGGTGTTACATTTAGTGGTATCAGAGCTACGGTTTAGTCGATTCTCAGACTAACGTAGCGTAATTTTGAGTCTAGTTAAACATGCCGTACATAAGAGTATTTCTATAATGATAGTGTGATGACTTCTAATGATTTAAATTGTGTTTTTATATAGTAAATGGATCCCGAAAGAGCTGTGGCTGATGATGTAGAAAGTAATGCGTTGGCTCCCGCTGAAGGGATGGTGCCAAATGAAAATGAGAATAGACCTACAACAGTAAGTCAGAGAGAAGGGGAAGAGGCTAGGGAAGCTTTCCTCCACATAATAAATTCATGGTATACGGAGTTCGTTTGTACGAACCCGAATGCACAACCCCCTCCACCCCCGCCTATTCCTCAGCCTATCCGGGTAGCCCCTCAAGAGGTAGAAGTGGTAAGAAGAGAAAAGCCTTCAGTTGATAGGATCCGGAAATAAGGAGCAAAGGAATTTTGGGCTAGTAAAGATGACGATCCTGAAAAGGCAGAGTTTTGGCTTGAAAATACCATCAGGGTATTTAATGAGTTCTTGTGCACACCTGAAGAGTGCATGAGGTGTGTAGTTTCTCTCTTAAGAGATTCTGCATATCAGTGGTGGAATACCTTTGTGTCGGTTGTACCAAGGGAAAGGGTCACATGAGAGTTTTTCCAAGAAGAATTCAAGAAGAAGTACATTAGTTAGAGATTCATCGACTAGAAAAGGAAGAAATTCTTGGAACTGAAACAAGGTAAAATGTCAGTAACAGAGTATGAGCGTGAGTTTATAAGGCTCAGTAAATACGCTCGAGAGTGTGTATCCACTAAAGCTATCATTTGCAAGAGATTTGAAGACAGAATAAATGAAGACATTAAATTGTTTGTTGCTATCCTAGAATTGAAAGAATTCATTATACTGGTGGATCCAGCTTGTATGGCCGAAGAATTAGTAAAAGAGAAAAGAAAAACTGAAATAGAGTCTCATGACTCAAGAAAGAGATAGTGGAGTAAGTCATTCCAGTCCTCGTCCAAGAAGTCGAGAGATTTCTCTACCCGATCAGCTACTTCAGCCAGGTTTTCAAACAAAGGCAAGAGTAAACAGTATTCAGGGAATAAGGCCCAGACTACTTCAGTCGCTAGTGTTGGGAATATTCGATCTAATAGACTGGAATGCCCACAGTGCGGCAGACGTCACCTCAGTGAGTGTCGTGCACATGAGAATGCTTGTTTTAAGTGTGGTTCCCAAGATCACTTCATCAGAGAATGCCCCGAAATGGTTGAGAAAGACAAAGTTCAGAGTACAAGAGCAGGAAGCACTAATAGAGGAAGACAACAAAGGAACCCGGGAAGTGGGGCGAGTAGTAAAGGTATACCTCGAGAGCAAGCTGCAAGATCTGAGGGTAAAGCGCCTGCAAGGACTTACGCTATTCGTGCTCGCAAAGAGGCATCATCTCCCGATGTAATTACGGGTACATTTTCTCTTCATGACACTGATGTTGTTGCTTTAATTGATCCGGGGTCTACCCATTCGTACATTTGCATAAAATTAGCATCTAGCATGAGCATACCTGCTGAGTCTATGGAGTTTGTGATAAAAGTGTCTAATCCTTTAGGCGAAAGCGTGTTAGTTGATAAAGTATGTAAAGATTACCCATTAATGATTAGATGTCATTATTTTAAGGCGAATCTTATGCTATTTCCATTTGATGAATTTGACATTATTCTTGGTATGGATTCGTTAACCGCTCATGATGTGACAGTAATTTGTGGGAAGAAATATATTGAGTTGAGATGTAAAAATGGGGATACTCTTTACGTTGAATCAGATGAACAAGATAAATTATCGTTAGTGATCTCTCACATGTCGGCTCAGAGGTATGTAATAAAAGGGTATGAGGCGTATCTTGCTTTTTTGAATAATGCCAAGGAAACTAAGTTAAAGATTGAATCAGTACCAATAGTGTGTGAGTACTCAGATGTTTTTCCCAAAGAATTACCAGGGTTACCTCCGATTAGAGAGGTTGAGTTTAGTATTGAGTTAGCTTCCAGCACTGTACCAATATCGATTGCTCCTTACAGGATGGCTCCAACTGAGTTGAAAGAATTAAAGGCGCAGTTGCAAGGGTTGACGGACAAAGGTTTTGCAAGACCAAGTTGCTCTCCATGAGGTGCTCTAGTACTATTTGTGAAAAAGAAAGATGGCACTATGAGATTGTGTATAGATTACCGACAGCTTAATAAAGTAACAGTGAAGAACAAGTACCTATTGCTAAGGATCGATGATTTTTTCGATCAATTGAAGGGAGCCATTGTGTTTTCCAAGATAGACTTGAGGTCGAGATACTACCAGTTGAGAGTAAAAGACTCAAATGTGCCTAAAACGGCTTTTAGAATGAGGTATGGGCACTACGATTTTTTAGTCATGCCTTTTGGTTCAACTAATGCCCCAGCGGTGTTTATGGATTTAATGAACCGTATCTTTCGGCCATTTTTGGACAACTTTGTTGTTGTTTTTATTGATGATATACTGATATATTCCCATGATGATAGTGAGCATGCCGAGCACGTAAGGACAGTTCTACAGATTTTGCGGGATAATCAGTTGTACGCTAAGTTTAGCAAAAGTGAATTTTGGCTCAAGAAAGTTGGATTTCTGGGACATATTGTCTCGGGAGATAGAGTCCGAGTAGATCCAAGTAAGATTTTAGCTATTGTTGATTGGAAACCGCCAAAAAATGTAACTGAAGTTAGACATTTTCTGGGCCTGGCTGGCTATTATAGGCAATTCGTTAAGGGGTTTTCTATGATAGCAACTCCAATGAAAAAACTGCTACAGAATGATGTAAAGTTTGAATGGACAGAAAAGTGCCAACAAAGTTTTGAGAAATTGAAGGCAATGTTGACAAAGGCTCCAGTTCTAGTACAACCTGAGTTAGGAAAAGAATTTGTGATCTACAGCGATGCATCCTTAAACGGATTGGGCTGTGTACTTATGCAAGAAGGCAAGGTGATAGCGTATGCCTCCAGACAGTTAAAGCCACATGGAAAGAATTATCCGACACATGATCTAGAGTTGGCTGCTGTTGTTTTTGCATTGAAGATTAGGAGACACCATTTATATGGTGAAAAATGTCGAATATTCACTGATCACAAAAGTTTAAAGTATTTGATGACCCAAAAGGAATTGAATTTAAGGCAACGGAGATGGTTAGAGTTGATAAAAGATTATGAATTAGTCATTGATTACCATATGGGAAAGGTGAATGTAGTAGCCGATGCTTTAAGTAGAAAGCCCCTATTTGCTTTGAGGGCTATGAATACTCAGATGACTTTGTTCGATGATGGCTCCATTCTAGCTGAGTTGAGAGCTAGACCGATGTTCCTCTAGGAGATTTATAAAGCTCAAAAAGATGACAGTGAGTTGCAAGCCAAAAGAGTTCAGTGCGAGTCAGATGTTGAGTCCGATTTTTGGATCAATTCGGATGGATATTTGATGTTCAGAGACAGAGTTTGTGTACCGAGGAACGATGAGCTCATTCGTAAAGTTTTGCATGAGGCACATAGTGGATGCTTATCTATACATCAGGGTAGCACTAAGATGTATAATGATTTGAAGAAATGGTATTGGTGGCCGAGTATGAAGAAAGGCATTTCTGAGTTTGTTTCAAGATGTTTGATTTGTCAACAAGTAAAAGCTGAACACCAAGAACCATCGGGTTTGCTCCAACCTATTATGGTACCCAAGTGGAAATGGGACCAAGTTACCATGGATTTTGTAACGGGCTTACCGTTGACACCGAGTAAGAAAGATGTTGTATGGGTTGTGGTCGATAGACTTACGAAATCAGCCCATTTCATACCTGTACGAGTTGACTACCCACTTGACAAGTTGGTAAACTTGTATGTTTTAGAAATAGTAAGGCTCCATGGAGTGCCTTTATCTATTATATCGAATAGAGATCTGAGATTTATGTCCAAATTTTGGAAGAAGTTGTAAGAAGCCTTGGGCACAAAGTTGAATTTTAGTACAGCTTTCCACCCCCAAACCGACGGTCAGTCGGAGAGGTTGATACAAGAGCTTGAAGATATGCTTCGATGTTGTATTCTTGAGTTTCACGACAACTGAGAAAAATACCTACCGATGGTGGAATTCGCCTACAACAATAGTTTTCAGTCAAGTTTAAAAATGGCGCCTTATAAGGCTTTGTATGGGCGTAAGTGCCGAACACCTTTATATTGGACTGAACTCAAGGAAAACCAGATCCATGGGGTTGATTTGGTTAGAGAAACTGAAGAGAAGGTAAAGGTGATTCGATATTGCTTAAAAGCTACTTTTGACTGACAAAAATCTTACTCGGATTTGAAAAGGAAAGAAGTTGAGTATCAAGTTGGTGATAGAGTATTTTTGAAAGTGTCACCATGGAAGAAAGTTCTTAGATTTGGCCGGAAGGGCAAATTGAGTCCTCGTTTTATCGGACCATATGAGATCACCGAGAAGATTGGGCCAGTAGCCTATCGGTTGGCTTTGCCATCTGAGTTAGAGAAGATTCATAATGTGTTTCATGTGTCTATGTTGCACGCTACTGATCAGACCCTTCGCATGTGATTACACCGACAGAGGTTGAAATTTAACCCGACATGACTTATGGTGAAGAACCGGTTAAGATTCTAGCCCGGGAGATCAAGCAATTAAGGAAAAAAAGTATAGCTCTTTATGGTAGAGACATGGGGTAGAAGAGGCTACATGGGAGCCCGAGGAGGCTATGAGGAACCAGTACCCAAACCTTTTTGCTGGTAAGATTTTCGGGGACAAAAATCTTTAAGGGGGAGAATTGTAACAGTCTGATTTAGGGCCTAGTCAAAAAAGTTGTGCGAGACCACATATCCAAAGTAGAAATATATGATTAAATAATTTTTATAAGGCTTATGAGGTGCTTGCATGATTGTGTGAAATTTCCATGAAGAAATTTTATTAATTAGTGAATAAATAGTCCATTAGGACTAAATTGTAAAGATTAGAAAATATGAGTTTCTAGAAGATTTAAGTATGAAATAGAATCATAAAAATTATTAGAGGTCCTTATTTAGTAATTAGACCATTATATATTAAGATGGACAAAAATAGACATGTGAAGGAAAAATCTCAAGAAAGGATCATTAAGGGCATTTTAGTCATTTAGTTATTAAAGGGAAAATAAGTCAAAATTTGTGTCCATCTTCTTCAAGCCATAGTCGAATTTTACTAGCCCTCCATAGCTAGGGTTTCTTCAACTTTCAAGCTTGATTGTAAGTATCTTTTAGCCCTGTTTTTAATGTTCTTCATATTTTTAAAATTGACATAGCCCGATTAGCTATTTTTAGATATATTTTGAGCTAGGGTTCATGTTAAAAAATTTATCCATGTATGACATGCATCTATTTTGATGTTTCATGAAAAATGCATAAAAGGATCAAATTGTAAAAGTTGCAGAAATGGTCATACATGAGTGAAATAGTGGAAATTGATTGTTTATATAGTTGAGAATATGATTCGGCTAGGCTTGAAATGGAAGAAAGTCGAATGAAAATCATTTTACGAGCCTAGGGACAAAAGTGTAAATATGCAAAAGTTTAGAGGTAAAATCATAATTTTGCCAAAGTATGATTCATGAGTCAATTTAGTCAATGTGAGTATTAAACAATTGAATTTACTATTATAGATCAAGAAATACGAAGCCCGGATCAAAATCGAGGCAAAAAAAAAGTTGATGACTAAATTGCACTTCTACACATATTTTGGAGTACCAAGGTAAGTTTGTATGAATTTAAGGCTTTATGTGTATTTACATTAAACCACTTATTATGTTATTGAATATACTTTATTTCTTTGAAAAAAGAATAATAATGCCTTAATAAAGAAATCAACGAGTATAGAAAATGAAAGTCCCGATTGAAGTCCTGGAATAACGAGGATATCTATGTCATAACATGAGACAAGGAAAACTGTGTAAGACCATGTCTGGGACATGGCATCGGTATCAAGGAATGTAGGTCCCATGTAAGACCATGTTTGGGACATGGCATTGGCATCGAATGTAGATCCTGTGTAAGACCATGTCTTGGACATGGTATCAGCATCAAATAAGGAAGGTCTCGTGTAAAACCATGTTTGGGACATGGCATCGCAACATACAAGGAAGGTCCCATGTAAGACCATGTCTGGGACATGGCTTCGGCATCAAAGGAATATCTCGTGTAAGACCATGTCTGGGACATAGCGTTGACATCAAGTTAAGGAATCCCGTATAAGACCATATCTGGTATATAGCATCGGCATCATGAGGTGATTCAATGTAAGACCATATACGGTATATGGCATTGGCATCAAGATACATGTTTGATGAGATTGAATATCCTCTATTATTTTAGGAAATTCAATGGGAAAAAGAGCAAGTGTGAAAGAGGTAACAAAGGAGTTAAGTGAATAAAGATAGTAACAAATGAAGTTACTCAAGGATGATAAATAGTTTTGTTTAAGTTAAGGAAGTTAACGATTTGAGTTTATGATTACTTTAGCAAAAGAGTTAAATTATGTGACTAAGTGATACAAGTACCATGAATAAAATACAGTATAAAACCATATTGTGATATAAGATGGGTAAGAGTAGTATGAGTAAGTATGCTTGAGCACTTGATGCTTATATTGTTCATGTATCATGAGATGAATGAATTATTTTAAGTATTTATGTTATTATATAAATTTCATGCAAACTTACTAAGCTATATGCTTACCCCTCTCTTTTTCCCTTTTTCCTTGTAGTTTCGCCAAGTTAGTTTGGGAATCATAAAAGTCGGAGCTCGGATTACACTATTAATCATTATTTTTGTATAGCCAAGTAGTTTTAGCTCGGATTACACTATCAATCATTATTTTTGTATAGCCAAGTAGTTTTATGTTAAGTATGGCATGTATAGAGATTATCCCATTTTGAGTTATATCATATTGGGAGCCAAAGAATTGGCTATTAAAGTTACTATTCTTTTTGTATATAGCCCAAGTGATAGGCCAATATTTGTTAAGTTATATATATATATTAATGATGATGAGTTTTATGAACTCTCTAAGTGATGTTTTAGGAGTTATTCATAGTACATGAATTGCTTGTGTTGGCATAAGTGTGTTTATGTTTCAGGGTGGCAATTGGCTGGGAAAATAGCCTCTAAGTGTCCACACGGGTAGACACACGGGCGTGTGTCTAGGCCGTGTATGACACACGGTCAACCCCTATGGGTGTGTTGTTAGGTCGTGTGTCCCCTGCATTTGATTGCGAGAATTTGATTCATCACACGGGCCAGCACATAGGCATGTGCTTAGGCCGTGTGCTCCTTAAAGGGTTGCTGACGTCATAAACAGAATACTCCTAGTTTTCAGACAGTCGTGTGAAGGACACGGGCTATTGACACGAGCGTGTGTTCGGCCGTGTGAAAACCCCTGTAGGTTCGAAATAAAAATAAATTTTACGCGGGCTGGGAACATGGGCGTGTATGACCACACGGCTTGCCCACACGGGCGTGTCCCATATCACGCGGGCGTGTGACCCCTATTTAAGCAAAAATTTTCAAGGAGTGTAAAAGTTTCCGGTTGAACTCTGAAACCTCCTGGATGAATGTATAAGGCCTCGTAGGCCCATGATATGCATGTTATGTCTAAGAAAGAAAAGTTTTAATTTGGAATGAAATTTGATAGCCCTTATTGCATGCTCAAGCAAGGTCAAGCATGGTAATACCTCGTATCCAGTCCCCGCATCGGACCCGGGTAAGGGGTGTTAAAAAGAGGGGTGAATTGGCCTTTAAATTTTTTGGTGAAAGTAAAGACAAAAAATGAAATAATGAACACAAAGAATTTAGAGTGGTTCAACCTCAATTGCCTACTCCACTACCTTAGCTTTCCACCACTAAGGATTTCCCAAATTCACTAATTTTTTCAACATTTGAGGACAAGGTTTAACCTTACAACTCCTTAAAACTTCTACCCCAAAAATGAAGTTACAAGACCTCTCAAAGAGATACAAGTAAGAAAACAAAGAAACAATCCTTACAAAATTAAGTTGTTTGCAAAATAAAGCTTAAATACAATAAAATACACTTGAGAAAGAGAATAGAGATAAAGCTCACAAGTGTATGTAAGAAGAATATGAATATATTAAGCTCTAAGGTTGTTTGACTAATGATTTTTGCTTAAAAGTGTTTTTCTTAATGTTATAAGTCTTTGGAGAACGGTATTTATACCCCCAATAGATTTTTAACCGTTGAGGTTGTTGGTGTAGTGAATATGGCCGTTGAGAATGTAAAATCAGAGCATTTATTTCACCTGTAACTACGAGTACCAATACTAAATAAAATAGTATCGATAACTTTTGTAATAAATGCTTATTCAGTGTCTGTCGGGATTTATTAATCGATACCAAAAAATATTTTATCGATACTTTTTGGAATAGGTATCGATACTGGATTGATACTTTGTAGGGTTTAAAAGAAACAGAATGCTATTTTGGTATCAATTTTAAGAAAGGTGTCTATTATTTTCAAAAAGTATCGATACTGGGAAAATGGTATCGATAATTTTTAAGGTTCCTGAAAACAGAATGCATGTTTGGTCTCGATTTTTCTAAGCATATCAATAATTCCAAAAATATCTATACTTGGCCAAATGGTATCAACACTTTTTGGCCTAGAACAATTCTGACTTGTTTTTAAAATCATTTTGATGTGTTAAAATGATTTTAACTTGATTGAAATCATTTTGACTTGGTTAAAATCAATTTCACTTTATTTTAAAATTGTTTCAAAATTTTCTAAGATTTTAATGTAAATATTCAAAGTTTTTTCTTAGACTTCAAACTTAAACATCATTTTGTCAATTTTAACTTATATTCAAAAACATTTCAATTTGTTATATCAAAATATTTTATGAGATAAAGCTTGGTTTAACAATCTCCCCCTTTTGATATAATAAAATATTTGGTAAATTTATTTTTGAATAATTGCTCCCCCTTTAATAAAATACATTTTAAATTTGAGGCCAAAATAAAATTTGTTATTCAAGTTGGCATTCATTTTTACTTTAAGGAAAATTGGTCACAAAAATTTGCATTTAGTTATCATTAAAGAATAATCAAACAATAATCAATCAATTTACCTTAATTTACTTTTTGTTCTCCCTTTTTTGTTATATCAAAAGACAAATAAAGCTTAAGGAGAAAGAAGATTAGTCCATCATAAGATATACAGAAAAATGACTAAACATCAATGTATCTAAAAATACCCATAAAGTAATAAAGTGCAATAAAAACAAAGACAAAGGCATAAACATAGAAATGAAGGTGCAAATGTTATGAAAATGAAATGTATGTCCTAGAGCTACTCTAATCATCATGAGGAGGGGAGAAAGTATGCGTCGAAGGAAAACGTGTAAGGAGAGAAGCCATTTAAGACTCTAAAGTAGATAGCTTATAGTTAAAGCCTTCCTTATGAGATCGAACCTCTTCTTGAAGACCTTGAACATTGCTGCTCAAGGAAAGGATAGCATCGAGTATGGCGTTATTAACCTTAGAAGAGGGTTGAGCAACATGTGAAGAAAAACCCGGTGAAGGAGTGGGCTCGGATGCTGGAACATCTTCAAAAGTAGCATTGATGTCATCATCTTCATTATCCATGTACCGGTGTTGGCATCAAAATGATATCCCGCATGATGAAGGGCTGAGTAACTAATTGGTTGGTTTGAGGTAAGGGGAGCGTCTCCATGGGTGCTAATACCTAATTGCCTAAAAAGGTATGACAAATATGTGCCATGAGGAAAAGTGACATTTGTATTCATCCCCCTTCCAATAGCCTTAGTAATGTCATTAAAAATTATTAGGGAAGGTTGGGATGCCTATCGGATTTAAAGCAATCGGGCCACCAATAATCGATGTTTCGAAGCTTGGCATGCTTTTGTATGTCTAAGGTTCCAAGTGAGAATTAAATGGAGGACACGATCATGAAGATTAAGTTTGGATGTCGATCTGGATTGAATAAAAAGAACAAGATTAAAATGACCTTTTTCATCGGAGTTACCTCCGAAGGGAAATTGAAGATAATCGCCAAACTCTTCGATAGTAAGGCATATAGGGGTTTTCATTAAAAATGAGGTGATGGCTAAAACGGTATCATCAGACTTATCATGTTCAAGTTTGGCATTTGAAAAGAAAGCACGAACAAGGTTGAGGTAAGTCAGCAAAGGAATATTTAAAAATTCCGTCCAACCCCAGTTTTGTAAAATACAGAGATAAACAAAATTAATAGCCCTTAATATGGCTAAATCCACTTTCCTAGACTCCCAAACTCTTTTTGAAGAAAAATGTGAGTTAAAACAAGATAGAGAGTTTGAGTTTTGAAAGCATCCACTAGAGGATGATGTACCGGTTCTAGGTCTTTTCTTAGGGGCCTTACTAGCTTAAAAGACACTTAGAAGCACTAAAACTCAATGGAAAACTCTTTTGGAAATTTTAACAAACACTTGGTGGTCAAAGGTTTTGGGTAAAAAAGTTAAGACAACCTTTAAGAATAGGTGACCTCCTGCAATAAAACACAATATTTGGAGCTCAAAACAACTTAATAATCCATCAAGAAGCACTATTTCAACCTACATTTTATAAAATCATCGAGTTAAAGGATTTTGGGTTTTACCTCTAAAGTGTTGAAATAGGCAAAATCTTTAAGCAAAGTTGAGCAAATCTTGTGGAAATAAAGTGTGAAGATGGTGAAATCCGAATATTTGTCGAAAAAATAAAGAAATTTGAAGAAAAATTGGACAGGATTTGAGAGATTTTCGGTGAAAAATAATTAGGTTTTGAGTTTTTTTTAAAAACTGATGCGGGTAGCTAAAAATATCCGTGGTATCGATATTGTTTTAAAAATATCGATACTTTTATAAAAATATCGATACTTGTGAAAAAATATCGATACCAATATGTGATTTTATTTTCCAAGTGTAGTGAAAAATGCAAAACCGAGATTTTTAAGTTTTTAAAGGTTCTAAAGGTCCTAAAATGACTTTAAGTATATTCCTAAATGTTTCATATGCATGGAAGTTCAAGATACAAGCATGATGCATATAATTTATAAATCAAAATTAGATTTTAGAGAAAATGCCTAAATTAGTAAGAATGCAACTACTTCAATGAGTGCAAAAACAACATAAAAGCAATTCAAGCTAGATAAAAAAAAGGTTAAAAGAGACCAAATTTGCACAAAAAACTCCCCCTATCTTTTTGCATACAAGAGCCATGAACATCATACTTATGAAGCTTTTTGCACAAAAAAAATATAACGTACATGGAAAATTTTAACACAAAGTCAAGACAAGGTGGTCAAACCTAGTTCTCTCCTAAGTGTCCAAAATCTTTCCTTATCTAAAGGTTTTGTAAAAATATCAACTAATTGATTTAAGGAGTCTACATATTCTAGAACAATTTCACCTTTTTGAACATGATCTTTAATGAAATGATGTCTAATTTCAATGTGTTTAGTCCTAGAATGTCAGATGGGATTTTTAGTAAGAGAAATAGCACTAGTATTGTAACACTTAATAGGAACGGTAGCTACATCAATTCCATAATCGTTAAGTTTTTGTTTCATCCAAAAAACTTGAGTACAACAACTACCGACATATATATTTCGCTTCGGTGGTGGACAATGCAACATTATTTTGTTTTTCTGAAAACCATGAAATTAGCATGTTACCTAGGAATTGATAAGTACCAAAGGTGTTTTTCCTATCTAATTTGCAACCTCCAACATCCGCATCCAAGTAAGCATGCAAGATAAAGGATGAGTCTCTGGAACACCAAAGGCCTAAATTTAAAGTGTCTCTGAAGTATCTAAAGATTCTCTTAAGGGCTTGTAAATGTGATTCTTTAAGACAAGACTAATATCTAGCACACAAGCATACACTAAACATAATATTGGTTCTATTTTCTATAAAATAAATCAAAGAACCAATCATTGACCTATATAATTTTAAATCAACACATTTACCTTCCTGGTCTTTATCAAGCTTTGTAGAAGAGCTCATAGGAGTAGCTTATGGTTTGAGAGTGTCCATCCTAAACTTCTTGAGCATTTCCTTTGTGTATTTAGCTTGATTTATGAAGATGTCATCCTTTCTTTGCTTAATTTGGAGTCCCAAAAAGAAGTTTAGTTTTCCTATCATACTCATCTCAAACTCACCTTGCATTAGCTTAGAAAATTCTTGACAAAGAAGATCATTAGTAGAACAAAAAATAATATCATCAACATAAATTTGAAATACCAATAAATTTTTGTATTTTCTTTTAATAAAAAGTGTTGTGTCAACCTTCCCTTTATAAAAACCTTTTTAAATATGAAAATTTGATAATCTTTCATACCAAGCTCTAGGAGCTTGTTTCAAACCATATAAAGCTTTTGAAAGTTTGAAAACATGGTATGAAAATTTTGAATCTTCAAAACCCATTTAGTACCTATAGTAGATTTATCACTAGGTCTATCAACTAGGGTCCATACTTTACTTCTCTCACATTGATTTAACTCTTCCTGCATGACCAATATTCAATATTCATCATTTAATGCTTCTTTGATATTTTTAGGCTCAATGCATGAGATAAATGCAACATATTTACAAGAATTTCTAAGAGAAGACCTAGTAATTACCCTTGGGATGGATCTCCCAAAATCATACCATCCTTCACATAGTTGAAATATCTTGGATGAGTGACTTCCCTTTCCTCAATTGAAAGTTCTTCTAGAGCATCTTGTGTTTGTTCTTGAATTTTTTTCATTTGATGATTGATTCTCTTTATCATTGTTAAAAAATTCTGCATTATCATTATCAACACAAGAATCCTTTCTAGGAGAAAGATTAGAGTCATCAAAAATAACATGTATAGACTCTTTTTCTACTTAATTTCTTTTGTTAAAAACTTGATAAACTTTAGAATTTAAAGAATAACCAAGAAAAAATTCCTTCATCACTTTTTGCATCAAATTTACCAAGATTATCTTTGCCATTGTTTAACACAAGAAATTTGCATTCAAAGGTATGAAAATAGCTAATGTTTGGTTTTTTATATTTGAAAAGTTCATATGGAGTTTTCTTTAAACCTAATCATTACTCTATTAACAATATAACAAGCGGTGTTTGTGGCTTCCGCCCAAAAATATTTTGGTAAATTATTTTCACAAAGCATGGTTCTAGCCATTTTTTCTAAAGTTCTATTTTTCCTTTCAACAACTCCATTTTGTTGAGGGGTTTTAGGTGCAGAAAAATTAGGGCTAATTCCATTTGAATTGCAAAAATTTTCAAAACCAAGATTTTATAACTCGATTCCATGGTCACTGCTAACATTAGTGATAGAGTAACCTTTTCCATTTTGATTTATTTTTAAAAATATGATGAATTTTTCTAAAGCTTCATATTTAGTACTTAAGAAAAGAACCCAAGTAAATCTAGAATAGTCATCAACAAGCACAAAAGCATAATGTTTTCCACCCAAGCTAGTTGTCCTAATTGGACCAAACAAGTCTATGTGAATTAGTTTAAGAACTCTACTAGTTAATACATCATTAATATGTTTAAAAGAAATTCTTTTATATTTACCCTTAACACATGCATCACAAATTTTATCTACATAAAAATCAATTATAGGTAATTCTCTTACTAAGTCATTTTTAACTAGTTTATGCAATATGCACATGCTAGTTTGTCCTAGTTTTCTATGCCATAACAAAGAGCTATTCTCATCTTTAGCAACAAGGCATAAGTTAGAGTTATGCATATCATCTAAATGCACCATATATATATATTATCCTATGTCCTACAAGCACAATCTTATTAGAAGAAATGTCAATAAATTTACAACCTTTAGGCTCAAATATGACATTGAAACCTTTATTAAATAGTTGACTAATACTTAGAAGATTATGCTTAAGACTTTTGACATATAAGACATTCTCAATAATAATTGAAGAGTTTTTACCAATAAAACCTATTCCTTCAATTTTTTTTGTACAGTTGTCACCAAACGTAACTGCTCTTCCATTTTTTGGCTTCAAATTGATAAAGTGACTCTTGTCACCGGTCATGTGTCTTAAGCATCCACTATCGAGGTACCATAAGTTTTTCCTTGAATAGTTCACCTTAAAGCAATGCTCATTTTCCTACAAACATAGAATTAAGTTTGATTTCTGGTTCCCAAATTCTTTTGGGCTCATATGCATTAGTTCATATAATTTTAGCCCCTTTAGGTATCCATTTTGAAATCAAGTTCGTATCTTGTGAAGTTATGAGTCCTTTAGGGGCCCATATACTTTTAATGATTTTTTTCTTGTAAAATTTTTGGGGACCTCTATGTTTATAAAAATTATGACTATTTTTAACAATTTTTTTTTGAATTTTTTCATTTTTTGAAATCTTTGTTAGAGTGAGCTTTTTTACTCGTAAGCAACTAAAGTTGCTTTTCATGATCATCATGAACTTTAGAAAGTAAATTATGCAAGTCTAAATTATTCTTCCCAAGCTCATTAATTATTTCTTGCATCTTGTTTATTTTCTCTTCAAGTTCACGATTGGTTTTTGAAAGCAAGTCATTTTCATTTTTCAAATTTGAAATATTTTATTATGTTTTGAATTCATGACTTCAAGTTCTAAAACCAATTCATCATAGGCATCTTGCAACTCATCAAAAGAATAAGAATTTGAAATAGATGAGTTAGAAGTTACCTTAGAATCATCGATGGCCATGAGACACATGTTGGATACTTCTTGAGTTTATTCATTATATGAGTCCTTATTGCTCCAAGTACCAACATTAGCCTTGTGTTTTTGTTAGCTAGACCCCTTCTTCTTCCATTGAGGACAATCAAACTTGATGTGTCACGGTTTCTTGCACTCATAACAAATGATGAGATCTTTCTCCTTAGTTGATTCAATTTTGAGTCATTCATTCTTTTGGAATCTTTTTATTTTATTGGACCTTATGAACCTCTTGAATCTTCTTACAAACATTGCCTCTCTTTTTCATCATCATAATTAATAGAGTGTTCATCCTTCTCACAAGTTCTTGATTTGAAGGTAACTCCCACTTTATTTAGAGCTTCTTTAATTTTTTGTGCATTGTGGTTGATCTTCATTTCATATGTCAACAAGGAACCAATGAGCTCATCAAAGGAGAGTGAGTTGAGATCCTTTGATTCTTCTATTACCGTCACTTTAGCTTCCCAAGATGTTGGGAGACTATTCAACATCTTCTTCACCATCTTCTTATTCGGATAGGTCTTCCCAAAGGCTTTGAGACCATTGATGATATAGGAGAAGCAATCGAACATTTCCTTGATTCTTTCTTCTGGTTTTGCCTTAAACAACTCATAATTAAGGGTGAGAAGACTTATCTTGGACTCATTGACTCTACTTGTCCCTTCATGGGTGACTTCAATCTTTTTCCATATTTATTTTGCATTGTCACACAAGGAGACTTTATTGTACTCATTTGAACCAAGAGCACAAAATAGAGTGTGCATAGCTTTTTTTCATTTAATTGCACCTTCTTAATATCATTATCATCTTTTTCACGCTTTTCCTTTGGGACAATAATACCTTCGACTCTCTTTATTGGAATGGATGTCCCATTAGTAATTATCCTCCAAATTTTAAAGTCGCTAACTTGGATGGATAGCTTCATTCTTATTCTCCAATATGAGTAGTTGGTGCCATTGAATAAAGGAGGCCTCATGGTGGAATGCCCTTCGCCTAATATGGTGGAATTTTGCTCCAATGCCATGAAGCAAATTTCTTGACTTGTGGCTTCTATCTTGGATATCTTAAGAATCTTCTCTTTTGGTGGTAAATAGTCTCTAGAGTTCTCACTTTGATACCAATTGTTAGCTCGATGGAACAAATCAAAAATGCTAAAGGGGGGTTAATTGGCCTTTAAAAGTTTTGGTGAAAGCAAAAACAAAAAAGGAAATAATGAACACAAAGAATTTAGAATGGTTCAACCCCAATTTCCTACTCCACTACCTTAGCTTTCCACCACTAAGGATTTTCTCAAATTCACTAATTTGTTCAACCTTTTAGGACAAGGTTTAACCTTACAACTTCGTAAGATTTCTACCCCAAATCTTAAGTTACAACCCTCTCAAAGAGATACAAATAAACAAACAAAGAAACAATCTTTACAAGATTAAGTTGTTTACAAAATGAAGCTCAAATATAATAAAATACACTTGAGAAAGAGAATAGAGATAAAGCTCACAAGTGTATGTAAGAAGAATGTGAATATATTAAGCTCTAAGGTTATTTGATTGATGATTTTTGCTTGAAAGTGTTTTTCTTAATGTTGTAAGTCTTGGAGGATGGTATTTATACCCCCTAATAGATTTCCAACCATTGAGGTTGTTGGTGTAACGAATATGGTCAGTGGGGATGTAAAACCAGAGCATTTATTTCCCCTGCAACTACGAGTTTCGATACTAAATAAAATGGTATCGATAATTTTTGTAATAAATGTTGATTCAGTGGTTGTTGGGACTTATTAATTGATACAACCCTAAACCCTAAACCCTAAATATTTTATTGATACTTTTTGAAATAGGTATCGATAACTTTGTAAGGTTTAAACGAAACATAATGTTATTTTGGTATTGTTTTTAAGAAAGGTATCAATTATTTTCAGAAAGTATCAATACAGAGAAAATGGTATCGATAATTTTTAGGTTTCCTGAAAGCAGAATGCATGTCTGATCTCGATTTTTGTAAGGGTATCGATAATTCCAAAAGTATCGATACTTGGCCAAATGGTATCAATACTTTTCGGCCTGAAGCAATTCTGACTTGTTTTAAAATCATTTTGATGTGTTAAAATGATTTTAACTTGATTGAAATCATTTTGGCTTGGTTAAAATCAATTTCACTTGATTTTAAAATTTTTTCAAAATTTTCTAAGAATTTAATGTAAATATTCAAAGTTTTATTTCTTAGACTTCAAACTTAAACATCATTTTGTCAATTTTAACTTATATTCAAAAACATTTCAGTTTGTTATATCAAAATCTTTTATCAATTAAAACTTAGTTTAACAAATGTTTTCTCTCAAAATTAATCATCCTTAGTGATTTTCTAGCTATCCAAACACCCCAACAGCTTCCAATTTTAAAGAAATATCATTAAATCCTCGTCAAATTCATCATTCAAATTAGCTCCATAATTTTTTGATTTCTTGAAATTGAGGTAATGTCTTGACTTATTATGATTAGATTAAGGTTTTTGTTTTTCTAATTTGGATTTTAACCGAGTGTGTTGAGAGCTTTTAAGATTTAAAGTTTTTTAATAAAATTTCAGTTCAAAAATGGTGAAATATGAAATAACGAGTATACTTACTATTTTTTTATTTATTTATAATCTATTTTTAACTAGATAGGAGGTATTTGAACTCAATTTGATAGATCAGTATCCAATTTTAATGAATTTCAAATTTCCCCCTTTTGTATGTTCATACAACTTGATTTTTCTAAAATTTTAAATTCATGAGATTAGGTCAAATTAAAGGTTTATATATTTAATAATAGGTTAAATTGGATGTTTAGAAACTTAATTAAGGTTTAGGAATAAAAATCGAGTGAGGAAACCTCGTATATCGGCAAAATGAGTTGATTTTTGGTATGAGAAAAATGAGCTTAGAGTGGTGATTTTGTTGTTCTTTTTAGTTTAAGGCTATTAATAACGTGTTTGTAATCGTCGGAAGCTTCTATGAGCAAGGCAAAAGGGAAAGAAAAGCTTGTTCGAGATTGTTGTGCACAAGGCACTGACTAGGTGAGTGATTGGAATTACGGCTCTTAGGCATGATTCCATAGGTTGGTCTAATCACCTAATCTAAGCTTCAATAGTAAGTATTCTTACTTGATTTACGTACTATTAAATTCGATGCTTATTTATCATGATATGTGAATCATGTGAAATATTAAGCATGTGCTATGTGTAAATGATAATGATTAATAAGTGCTTGTTGTGTTTTATGCGCACTTAAATAATTTAATATGATTGTGGCTCTTTTGAGCAATTGTGATAGTGTAACAGCCCATTTTTAGTCAGATCAGAATAGTGGTTTTGAGACCACAAATCCAAAGTTAAAATATTTATTTTATTATTATTTTAATGTTTACAGTAAGATAATATGTTTGTGTGAAATTTTCGTTAAGAAATTTTATCATTTAGATGGTTAATTTGATAAAAAGTACTAAATCGCGTTAAGTGTAAAACTTGTGTTCTATTAGCTAAAAGGGTTTAATAGCTATGGATTATTAAATTTAAGGTCCTTATGAGGTAATTAGAACATTTTTATAGTGAGTGGACATTTATGGATATGTATTAAGTGATTTTAATAGTTAATGACCAAGGTTAAATATGTAATTCAATAAATAAATTAAAGTAAAAATAACCTAAGCAAAGATACCATCTTCTTCATATTATTATTCCACGGAAAATCAACTAAGGAGACACCATTTTTGGAGCTTGAATATTCGGCCGTAGTCCATTCTAGCATGTAAGTCCATTTTTGTCCGGTTTTAAATGATTTCTATGTTTTTGAGATTGTTGCAACTAGGCCTAGCTAGCCTAGGGACTATTTAGCAAAATTGTTAAAGATTTTGAATGTTTCCATTGATGAATACATGTGTTTTTTGATGTTTGATGATAGATTATGAATGATTGTTGATAGATAAATAAGTTTTGTTAAGTGATTTTTGGTAAAAATGCAAAATAGGGATTAAATTGTGAAATGTAGAAACTTTGAGGTTAAAATGTGAAATAAATGAAAAATATGGGCTGCTAGGGGCATAATAGTAATTCGGCTAGCATGGATTAGTCTTAAATTGTATGAATTTGTGATTTTATGAAATAAGGACTAAAGTGTAAAATTTTGAAACATTAGGGGCAAAAGTGTAAATGTGCCTAAATGTGTATTTTGGGCTTAATTGAATAAAGTAGTGATTGAATATGCTGAATTTGATATTATATAGATTAAGAAAAGCGGAATACAGACTTAGATCGAGGAAAGAATAAGATCTCGGATTAGTTGACCCGTGTCGTCATTTTTACGTCTGAGGTAAGTTTGTATGTAATAAGATTGTTATAATTATGTTTTAAATGCTTTTATATTGCATAAATTGTGTATATGAGACTACAATCATGTTTGACGACGATTCTGCTATATATGACACTTAATATGTGAGATCAAGATAGCTTCGGCTATGAATGGCACTTAGTGTGCTAGACTGAGATAGCTTTGACTATGTATGGCACTTAGTGTGTGAGATTAAGATAGCTTCATCTATGAATGGCATTTAGTATGAGAGATCAAAATAGCTTCAGCTATGTATTGGCACTTAGAGTGCGAGATTTTGAGTATTTGACAGTATTCCGAATAGGTATGAGCTCGTTACGGATTGGTACATGTAGGTACATGGATAGTATGAGCTTTAAATTGAAGAAGTTATAAAGTTTGCATATAAGCATATTATTAAGCATGTGAATGGTTTGTTAGTTATCATGAATTATATGCTAATATGTTCAAATTGATGATTTGTGTATTTATGATTAGTTGAGTTTATTTCATACGAGCTTACTAAGCTATAAAGCTTACTTTGTCTATTTTTCCATGTTTTATAGTGATTTCAAAGCTAGCTCAGATTCGGGGATCATTGGAGACTACGTCACATTATCCAACCATCACTTTGGTACTTTTAAGCTTATGGTTTGGTCATATGGCATGTATAGGATTATGGTCATTTTGATATGTATTTTGGTAGTGAGTTTTGCCATTAGAGATGGCTTGTGAATGGTCATGTTTTGGTTTGTATATATAGCCATAAGACTTGGCTTAACTTGGTTAGTTTGGCTACATATATATATAAGTGTGCATATGGTTTATGTTATGTGATTGAGATTGGTTTTGCAATGTTATTGATAGTTGATATTATAATGTCAATGGTTGATAATTGAGAAGTTATGTGCTTGTGAATTGGTGCATGATGATGCATGTTTGGAAAGGTTTAATTTGATGATTTGAATATGTGAAGTTGGTATGATTTGAATGAGTAAAACATGAGATAATAAGTATGTTAGTTGTTGGAATTGAAACGGTATGTTTTACTCTTGATTGTGGTTGAATTGGATGTCCCCTTATGCTATAAATAAGTACCATTTGAATTGTGTAACAAATTTGTGTGGCAAATTGGCTTGGTAAATAGCCTATTTTTGTCCACATGGGTAGAGACACGAGCATGTGTCTCAGCTGTGTGTGACACACGGTCATGTTACACGGCCGTGTGTCCCCTGGTGTTGAAAATAAAATCAAGTCAGTATGCTCCACACAGCCTCACACACGAGCATGTGACCTGGCCATGTGGCATAAGTCAATATACCCTACAGGTTTGGCACGGCCTAGCACAAGGCCTGGCACACGGGCGTGTATGGCCATTTTTAGGGCACATGAGCGTGTTTGTTGGCCGTGTGACCCAAGTCAAAGAGTTACACGGGGTCGGACACAGGCTGGGACACAGCCATGTGTGTAACAGCCCGGTTTAGACCCTCGTCGGAACAGTGGTTTCGAGACCACAAATTCGAGGTCGTAAAATATTTTAATGATATTTTCTGTGTGAATAGTATGTGATATAGCCTGTGTGAAAATTTTGTGTGATAATTTTATCAACTGTGTGCTGATTTATGAAAAAAAAAAGGACTTAATCGCGTAAAGTGTAAAATGCTGTGTGTTGATTGATAAGTGCTAAATTGTTGTTGTCTTTATAATTGGGAGAATTTATATTGCAATTTAGCCAAATGTGAGAGTGGTGGACGACATGTTGTTTAATATAAGGCTTTTATTTATTATTTATAAAAGATAAAAGCATGATATTATATTATAAAGTTATATTATAATTAAATGATATGGAAAGTGGGGTTGTTCATTCATTCTTAGTGCCGAAAAACAAAGAAAATAAAAAGAAGGAAGAACCCTAAACTTTCGACTAGCTTGTGATTCATAATTCAAGGTATGTTTTGCTTCGATTATTGATAATTTCTACGTTTTTGCAATCGTTGCTTTGTGCTCTTTAAAACCCATGCTTCAATTTTTTGAATTGGTGAAGATGTTGAGATGTGCTATTAATGAACATGTGAGCTTTGTGTTGATAGTTGGTATAATATGAAAGCTTAGTGCTGGATTAACATATTTTGTATTTGAGTTTTTGGTGAAATTGAGTAAATTGAGCTAAATTGAGAAAAGTGTAATTTGAGGGACTAAATTATGAAATAAATGAAATGTATGAGTTTTAATTATCATGGAAAGAATTTGGCTAGCATATATGTTTTGAAAATTTTGTGTATTTGATGATTTTTTGAAATAAGGACTAAAGTGTCGAAATGTAAAAATGTGAGGGCTATTGTGTAAAATGCCCTAAATATGTGTGTTTGGACTAAAATGAATGATTTGGTGATTGAATGGATTTAATTTGAATGTGTATAGACTAAGAAAGAAGAAGTTTGGATCGAGATCAAGGCAAAGATAAAGTGCTCGATTAATCGACTGTATCGATAGTTCAACGTCCGAGGTAAGTTCGGGCATATTATGTGTATTACATTTAGCCATGTTTAATGTTTGGAATGAATGGTGTGGAATTAATACATTAGGAATGCTATGTAAGAGCTCGATGTTACATGGCACTAAGTATGCGTATTCGGAGATGGGACCAAGATAATTAGCACTGTGTGTGCGAAATAATGTAAGTTTTAGCCTTGTGATGGGCACTGTGTGTGCGATACCAATATATGATTGATGTGATGTAAAATGCACTAAGTGTGCGATGTTACTAAGCTTCATCTAATGATTTGGGCACTGAGTGTGCAAATGAACTGAAAAAATGACGAAAGTTGAAAGAAATGAAGTCAGTGAGTGATTAGTAGTATGTGATCGATAACTAAGTGTTGGATAAAGTACGTTCGAAACCTATGTGGTTGATGAAATTATGATTGAGATCATGGAATGTTAATTGAATATATTAGCTTGTATGGTATGGTACATTGTGTTCATGAAATAATTTATGTGATGGTTGATTTAGTATAATGTTTTATGTTACGAACTTACTAAGCTTTATAAAGTTTACTGTGTGATTTGTTTCTCTGCTTTGTAGTGTCAGTAAAGCTAGCTCGGATTTGGGAATCGTTAGTATCTCAATCACACTATCGGCATTCTATTTTGGTATTTTTGGGAAGATGTTCATAGTTGAAATATGGCATGTATAGGCTAGTTGTTTTGACTCTTATTGGAGATGTGTAAATAGCCATGTGATATGGCTAGTTAAATGTTGGTAAAGTGCATGAGTGAATATGGTATTTGGTACATATTTGGATATAGCATGATGGTAATGAATTAGCTTATAAATGGTAATGATGAATTAATGCCTTAGTGATTTAGTGAAGTTATGGATGATTTATACCTAGATTTACATGTAATTTGGTTGTATAAAATGGCATGCTTAGAAATGAGATTATATGTGATGATATGATGATTATTGGATATGAAATGGGTTGCCAAATTGTGTGTATAAGGATGCTCAAATGTGCTTAAAGGATTGACCCATGTGGGTGACATTTTGGCCTTGCAAATGGCCTATTTTTGCCACACGGTTGTGGCACACGGGCGTGACCGTGGGCGTAAGTCAGTATATGGCCTAAGAACACATGGCCATGGCATACGAACGTGCCTGGTAGCCGTGTGGTTTTTGTCAGGATCGACCACGGCCAAAGTACACGGGCGTGCTTATTGGCCATGGAGTAAAGGTCAGTTTCGACCACGGGGAGGACACACGGGTGTGTCTAGCAGTCATGGGAGGAAGACGGCCTATCCCCACGGGCGTGTATCCCTTGAAACCTAGAAAAGTTTTAAATTTCTGAAAAGATTTTGTATGTGCTTCGGTTTAGCCTCAATCCTTCTTTAACATATGTTTAAGGTCTTATACGCCTTAATAAGGGACTAATCGTTTATGTTTGATGTATTATGATGATGACTGACTTTGTGTCGTAAATGAATTGTGAAATGATCCTATTGTTTGGTAATGCCTCTTAACCCTAGTCCGGCGATGATTTCGGGTTAGGGGTGTTACAATGTGATCCCTTTTCAAATGTCCATATTTTCGAGGTACACGGGCGTGTGACCCCTGCAGTTTGAAAATTTTTCTAAGTTTCGTAAAAGTTTTTCAAGTTATCGATTTAGTCCCGAACCACTACCAATGTATGTTTAGGGCCTTGTAGGCTTGTTTTAGGGACGATATGAATGTGTTGATTGATAATTGAAAGTAATTTAAAAATGTATGAGAAAATCTATGTGTAATCATGTTATAAGTTTGGTAATGCTCCGAAACCCTATTCTGGCGTTGAATACTGGTGAGGGGTGTTACAGATAGCATTTGAGAGTGCATTAAAAGTGTTGAGAAAGTGAAAGTTTGTATAATATGGTGAGTGAATATGTGTATAAGTGGATATGTTGGCATTGTGATTATTTGGAACCATTGGATATCATTAGTATGCCATAGGATTGTAAGTACACACCATTTTTATTATGTGTTAGGGCATTGTGGCCTGAAGATAGCGTTGGAGAGATAAGGGAATGTCGAGCATAGCTCCATTCACCATAGATAGCGTGGTGTGTTTGAAGAGTGTGAGTAATCATGCTACACTTACATGGAGATAGCGTACGACTTTATGAGTCAAGAGGAGTGTTTGGAGATCCATTTTTCCAGTGCATTATTGATTATATATATGCTCCATGTCACATTATGCCAATATATCATTAATTTTTTCTTTGTGATATGTTTAATGCTAGGCCATGGTTGCATGATTTAGTATGTTTTCTTTCAACGAAAGATTTTATGCTTAATTGTGGCAATTCTTTGTGCACTCATTAAGCTTTACTGAGCTAACACTCCTTACTTTACATTATAAATAAATAGTTCGCGGGTTAGTGAGGAGGGTCGCAAATTGGTGATACGTAATCGCAAGGCATTTTTTTAGAGTATGTGTGTTGACTTTTAAACTCTAAAGCGAAGGCAATGTGGGTCGTTCAAAGTGTCTAGTACTAGAATTAGACTTGGACTTTTTAAATAAAATTTTCAACGAGTTATAAATGAACATTTTAGACTGTTTAATTTTTTGGGGGATTTTGAATGTTTTAATTGTTTGTTTGATTGCTTGTCTGGATGGTTTTATTACTAGTTTAATGTGATGGTAATCAAATAAACTAACGATTTTTTTCAGCTAAGGGGGATCGTTGAGTTTTAAGGTACGCCCTGTACCTTATAATTATGTGAATTAAATAATTAATTTAGAAAAACATGCACTTATCACTAATTCCTATATGAAATATTTTGCAAATGTGTGGTGTGTATGGTTGGTTGGTGTGGTTCATAAAGTTGTAAATAGAGAGTCACCTCAATGGCGAATGTGACGTTAGAAATTCGGGTCGAAACGTCCCGGTCGGGTTTAGGGTGTCACAGAGCCGATTCCAACTGAACATAAAGTTGGTGAAGGAGGTGAAGATCCCGACAAAGATGCCGAAGAAGATCCATGGTTCAAGGCGTACTCGCCTCTAGTCCACATGCATAATGTGGACCTATTGGTAGATGATGGGTTGCATTTTGCAGATCTACCATATAGGAGGTTGGCCCACGTGAAATTTTCGTTGGATTCAAAGGATTTGGAAGTGGGGAATGAGTCTTCCACTATATATGGTTTTGTTGCTGCAGTGAAGTGATACAGCAACAAGAACAGGGTAAACTTTAACGTGGTTAAATCTTGATTTGAGAAGTTCAAGGCAAAGTGGGCAATGCGAGATAATAGATGTGCATGGCAAAACATGGCTTCTGTTAAGAAGATAAGGTTGTGGACGAAAAAGAATTTTTTCGCTCCCTATACATGTATTTTTGTGGGTACTTCCTCAACACCAATATATATTATGACATAGTCGAATTGCTAATTTTAATGTACTCGTGTTGTTGCAGGTATTTCACGGGATCATCTGAAATTGAGTTTGGAGATGATCACGGACATAATACTACCTATTATTAAAGCGAGTCCTAATATTGCTATGCCGGTTGTAATTGCAAATATTCGTAGCCAGTTCGATTACACGCCTTCATACCGCAAAGTATGGATCGCAAAGTAGAAGGCATTGGAGAAGATGCATAGTGAGTGGGACGCGTCGTACAATGAGGTATGGCAGTGGTGTTGGGTGCTGGAGAGATACATCCCAAGTTGTGTAACTGATCTGGAAATGGGGCATGTGTACTACAACAATCAGTTGCTCCATGGATGTCGAGTGTTCCACCGTTTGTTCTAAACTTTCAAGAAATGCTGATAAGCATTCCAGTTTCAAGCCACTAGTACAAATCAACAAGTCCTTTGTGTACGGGAGATATACCCATCGGTTGTTGTTGGTTGTGGCACAGGACAACAGTTAAAAAATTCTGTCGGTTGCCTTTGCAATAACGCTGGGGGCGTTAACAGACAATTGGGATTTCTTCCTGTCTAGGTTGAGGAGGCATGTCTTCCCTCAACCCGATATATGCGCCATCTCCGATCGAGGATTTGGAATACTAGCCAAAATTGAACGACAAGGAAGCCTCTGGAACCACACACACCATATGTATTGTCTAAGGCATGTTGCGTTGAACTACTACGGACAATACCCCTCTACTGCTTAACGAGCACAAGTGATCAACATGGGTATGTAATCGACGATATTAAATATTCTTCAACTTTTAACAGGTCAGCAAATGTTGGCTATTATTAATAAACTATTCACTTCGATCGAAAGGGTACAAGCTTGCGAAAGACTTTTTTTGAGAATTATTGGAGAACTAACAGACAATTAATGATACAGGGGATGGGTTACCTCTCAAACATACCCTTCAACCACTGGACACAATCCTTTGAACAGGGTCTACAATATCGTCATATGATGACAAACCTGACGAAATGCATCAATTCTGTTTCGAAGGAACATGTCATTTGCTGATAACCTCAGATGTCAAAAAGACATGCTTTCGTTTGGCTGAAATTTTTCCAAAGCAAGCAGGAAATTATGTTGCGTTGATGCAGGACGTCCATGTTTGGAGCCATGACGTACTGAAAAAAATTAGGAAGGTTACAACATGAGCAAACTATATGCATTCAGTATGTCACTTACGTAAAGACCTTTGGTTTCGGGTAACAAAATTTGACAGACCGAACCAAGGTATTGTCGGGGGAGCGTACCGTATACACCTGAGATAAAGAACTTACTACTGTGGGAGATTTGACGCGCTTCATTTTCCATGCGCCCATGCAATTACAGCATGTAGCAATCAACTTTTAGATCCCATGAGCTTTTGGGAAAAAGTGTACAAACTAAAAAAACATGTACATGTGGAGACACTTATTCCCACCAGTCCCAAATGAACGTAGGTGGCCACCTATATCGAGTGTTCCATATAACTTGTTACTCAATAGATCATTAAGTCACAAACTAAAAGGTTGATCAACGCTGACTCGAATACGTAACAACATGGGTATTTGGGAGAGGTCAAACCAACCGAGGTTATGTGGGTGGTATAAGAACTTGGGCCATACAATGCCATCATGTCCGCATCGGAGGGATGATACTAGTGCAGCATATCGTTAACATCAATTTTATTCCAATCTATAAACATGTACTTTTTTGTACAATACAGATCAATAAATTATATAACTTTCTTCCATTGTTCACATACAGTCTTGATTTAATATTACGAAATGATAACAAATACTAACTTTAATGAAAAAAAAGATATTCATTTAAAAATATAATGATGTACATCATCGATACAGTAAAAACATTTGATATTCATTTACATGTAAACATGAGAAGCACAATAATAAAGTAAATCACTCCAATCTCCAGTCAGAATTTGTGCCACATAGGGGTGGTCGACGATTGTGCGCCAGATTCCTTCTTAGTTCAACTTTTAATACAAGTTGTGGTCCCGACCTCTCATCTTCTCCACTTTTGGTTGATTGTGATGGGTTGGTCCTCGGTTCCCATCATGCATCCTCCAATCTAGGAATAGGTGGTTGGAAAAATGATCCACCTTGGTAGAATAATGATCCCAAAGGTGTTTGCGACACCATCGACATAGGGGTATGACTATGTTGTATCCCACACATCAATGGAATAACGACTGGACTCTCAATCGATGCCTGAAACATAGACGGTCTATACGTCATTGTCAGCATCATCGTCGTCAGAAATGTAGATGGCATGGGTGTGTAATACATCAAGGATGGAGGTCCGAAAATAAAACTTGGCATCAAAGTAGAAGCAAAAAAATTTGGTGGAATATATGGTGCTTGTGTGAAAATGATAGGGTTAGTATACATACCAGAATAAGATGATACATACTGACCAGGGGGTGGTGTGGGCATCAGTGTCGGTTCTTGCATAGGTGTTGATGATGGCCCTATCTATCCAGTCCTTGGATGTATAAGTGCCCGTTGTGGCCTCCTCCTATGTGGTTGCCGACTCTTCGCCTCTTCCCCATACAAGTATGACTTGTCATGGATCCTAAACCATGGCATATACTCTAGATTACAAGCTAACTCCAGAGCGACAATGGCCTCGCGAGTAGGTAAATATTCGTACCTATTATTCCACATGTTCATATATTTCGTGTGGAATACCGGCCAATTCCCATCCATAATCCCCCGCAAGTCAATAGGATGTAGATCATCGAGGTCTTGAGGTGCCACTGGAATTGATTTCCTAAACTCGAATTGTCGCAACCCTCTATCCGACTCATGCATCTCAATGGTAGCGTACACTACCAAAGGCACCTTCACGTGCCAAATGTTAGGATTTCTCAAAGAATTCCTTATGGATGCATTCTTGAATTGCCAGATCCTAGTATGATGTCAATTTAAACTATATTAAAGTAATCAAAATTTTAGTTATATAGATACTACTAAATCTCAAATCGACTATGTTAATATTATATAATTCAAATTTAAAAAATACATACCTCCGCTTTCGATCATTAGTCTAATAAAAGTCGTATATATCGAAGCTCATTCGGCAATCCCACGTAACTTTGCCCATGGTTCCACCTATTGAAATAATTTGTTAGCATGATAATTTAAATTTAATTTTATTATGGTAAACATAACATCTAATAAAATTTACTTTGTTACGAGTGGGAATGTGTAAGGGTAGTTCGCTCGAGGACATAAAAATGGGAGTCGTTACTGCGCCTACGATTGCAGTAGTAGAATGAAACCACCAATTTTAATTTTCTGTGGTTGCGTCACTCGACACATCTCTCGGTACAAGGTCACCAACATGGCAAACCCCCAACTGAGTTCGCTCGCTTCTCTAAAGTTGATGAGTTTAGCAGCTACCTTAGATGGATGAGATTTTGTGACTTATCCAGCATTAGGATACCCCCGATGATCTGAAGGATGTATGCCCAAGTGTGTTGTTCTCTTTCTACTTCAGTCAAATCCTCATCAAGCCCACCAAAATTTCTTCTTAACCAACCAATTTCAATCCGGCCTCCATAAATCGTCTCTGGAACCCTCCCCAAAAGTTTCCTGCATGCATCTTTCCAATCGGCTGCATGAACTAACCTAGTGACTACCGACCCATCCGCCGGTAACCCGAGCTATAACTACACGTCCTCCAGAGTGATAATACACTCACTGCATGGAAGATGGAATGTCGAGTTTCCAACATTCGACTAACACGCTTACGAGTGTCGAGCCCAACTTACACCTCTACTTACAAGGGCCACATGCAAAAAACCAACATCTCTCAAGTAGCGTTTGATCAAGGGTGATGGAGGACCGAGTAGATTACGAATATAACACTCAAAAATTTGATCTTCCACCTATTTAGGTAAAATATATACAAAATATTAAATTTAAATATAACAATATAAAAATATTATTACCATTTGCAATTGATTGATTGAAATGTGGTTGTCATCAAAACGGATTATAGATCCGGCCATTACTAATTTTGAAAAACACCGAATAATTTTTAATATAAAAATAAATTGTGAAAATATTAAGATAATTTTAATAAAAAAATAAAATTTAGAGAGAAATAAAATTTAAGAAATTAAGAGAGAAATTTGAGAGAGATTTTAGAATGTGAGAGAGAGTTGATATTAAATTGTAAGAAAAATGAAAGGGAGATTATATAGGAAAAAATTTAAATTTTACCATTGGGTGGGGGGTCCAACGGCTATTTAATTAGTCATTGGAGAAAGTAGTCGTTGGAGGTTCCTGTTGGGGAAAATGCTTCTAGCTGGAAGTGTTTTCAGGTGACTTGACAAAAAACGAGTTCAGCTGAAAGTATTTTTCTGGCAATATGCAGAAAACGTTTACAACTGGAAGCGTTTTCGTAAAAATGATGTATTCCTATAATTTTTCCAAACAATTTTTTTGTTTTTTCAGTACTTTTTAGTAAATTAGTCAAGTATACGTACAAGATGATAGATTTTTTGAAACAAAATACTTTATGATAGTGTAGTTGTCGAACCTCAAATTCAAAAAGGATTAAAAATGAAAAAGAAAAAAAAAAGAGTAAACTATAACAATGTCACTTTAAAATAGAATTTGTTTTATTTTGGTTGCTCTAACAGCATGTTTGGTCGGAGGAAATAGGTATTCCAGGCGCTACAGTGCATTTGTTTGGTTGAAATTTGATTGTTGAATTAGTCTTTCCATGCAGGCCTTATTACGTGTGAGCGCTACATACCCATTTAAAGGGTCGGGCTCTGAATTGCCTCTATCCAATACCTCTTGTAATAGCTTTCTCTCTTTTTCTAAGATGAAATCTCCCCCCACCTTCGCTCATCGTTTTCTCCAATCTCTTGAGCTCTATTAATGCCGTTGCATATCAAAAGTCTTAAAAAAAATGAATATCTCGACAATGGGAGAGGCACAAAACAAATAAAAAAATTATAGTAAATAGTAATAACTCTTGAAAGCAAGAGCTGAAGAAGAAGAAGCCGCCATAGTTGCTGCTTCTAACTTTCGAACTGGACTTTGTGAGCAAATTTTAATTGCATGGATTCTTCTTTAGTTTTCTCTTTGAAACTGAAACTCCACCATCACTCTTTGCCTCTCCAAACCTATTTCTCGAGACGCTCGCCTCTTACTTCATCCAACTTCCACTTAGCGGCGGTCAAGAAACCACCCAGGAAAGTTTACTGTGAATTTGAACCCAAAGTTAATAGTGCTCTCTCCCCGGACCCTGAGTCTTGTTTCCTCGACCGGGTAACCCGTTTTCCTCCTCTTTTTTTTCATAGCTATGGTTTTGGGATTGATTTCAGGTAATGGAGGTTTTTGAATCTTTGGGCAGGTGTGGTGAGAATGATGAAACAAAGTAGATGGTGGTGATAGTTTTAGGGTGATGGTTGAGTAATAATGGTGTGGTGAAGATCACGAGGGTGATAGAGCTTGGGAGCAGGCTATGGTGGGGTGAATGGAGGTGAATAGAGTAGTAATATGCATTTATATAATATTTTTATCAACATATTTATATAATTAATATTAAAAATAATGAATTATTATATAAATTGTTATTAATTAATTTTTTATATTAGTAATTATTTAATTTAATGCAAATATAATTTAATTTAACTATTTTTACGATATATTTTTACTATATTTAAAAAATTTATTTTTAAGAGTAAATTTGTCATTTGTGATGTATTCCATATTTATTTTTCTCAACCAAACCCATGAACTATTAGCATACTCATTTCATTCCATCCAACTAATTACTACTAATATACCTATTTAATTCCATTACACCCCTATTCCATTATGAACCAAGCGTGCTATAATTTTTTTTTTCAATTTATACTCTAATTAAGATAGTTGTTCGAACTAATAACTGTCGTTAAACATCCCATTAATCCATTAATAGATTACTGATGTGGCACATTTATCAACTGAATAACGAGATGTGATATATTTTTACTTTGGACTAAACTTAGGGACTTCTTTGTAATTATTCCAAAACCTTTTTTTCTCTCTCTTCTCCCTGTCGTCAAGCAATGGTCATTTGATGTGCAGTATGGCCATCCCAACTGTCCTTAATAGATGGAGCATATGCGGTGCTAGCATGGCCATTTGATATGCAGCAGCTTTCTCCCCACCACCGCCACCCTCAGTCCTACTCGACTAGCAACTATTCCATAGGTCCCCCAAGAGCACTGCACAAATATCATTGCATTACCCAACCATTCTGTTTTTACCGAAAAGTTAGCAACCGGTTGTGATGATGATGGAAGATGTCAGTGGATAGCTTAGCTCCTAGGAATCACATCTTTTACAACTGATAGGATACAATAGTTTATTTGCAGGATGGTTATTACCACATTGAAACTTGAAGCTTAGATTTTTCATTTAACAATGAAGACCATGAAAGACCGAAAAAGCAGAAACACAGACCACTTGCATCATCGATAAATTATATTTTGCACGGATTAATTCAAATCTATTAGATATTTCCAAGCATATGACTCAGTTTTTATATGTATTTCAACATGAAAGAGATTAATAACGTCAGCAGCCATCGAAGATGAATTCGACGTCCTCCTGTTGTTACTCGGCGGCAGGGCTTCCTTCTTCACGGGCGGGTATTGGTGCTTTGCGAAGGATCCTCGCGGATACCGCCATAGCTGCCACCAACTGGTTTGTGGAGTGGCAAGTTGACGATTGAGAGAAGAGAAAGAAGAAAAAGGTTTTTGAATAATTAGAAAGAGGTTTCTAAGCTTAGAGTGAAATTGGTCAATTTAATTAGCTAATGTCACACTAGAAATTTTTAGTGAATTAATAGAATTTTTATAGTAATAATTAATTTAAATAATTATTTTAATTAGAATGACTAAAAAAATGATTAAAAAAATAGTACAAACTCTATTAAAGTCACTTTGGCATATTTACAAAAAAAATTAAGTTGTTCAATTAAGAAATTGAAACTGAAAGGAAAGATTTGAAAAAACAAAGAAGATAGAAGACTCAAGCGAGGCCCCAAACTTTGCAGACTCTATTTGTTTGACTGAAAATGGTAATCGGAAAATAATTTTTGAAAAATAACTTACTTTTCTGGAAAAATTAATATTTTTTAGTGTTTGGTTGAATCTGTATAAAAAAACTTTGTTATTTGGTAGATTTCCTGAAAATATTTCAAGAAAGCTATTTTAAACGAAACAAATATACATTTGAATTTTTCTTGTCTTTTAATTGTTTAGCTAAATTCACTTTCTTGAAAATATTTCAAAAAAAAAACTATTTTAAAAAAGCTATTTTAAATGAAACAAACATATATTTCACTTTTTCTTTTCATTTAATTATTTAGCTAAATTCACTGTAAATCAAACTCAAGCAAAGGAGCATTCCCATATTAGCATCATCATCTTGCTGTAAGTGACCAATGAAAGATGGCATACATAAAATCCCAACTTCAATGGCCTTAGTATCTCCTATGCTTCTTTGGTAATGGCTCTGCTTGTTATTTATTCTAAAAACACACAGTAAAAGATTCCATGTCAATTAGAGAACAAATAAAATTTTGTTGAAAAAGGGTCAAATAACCTTCCATTCTATTTAAAAGGGGGTAAACGGGACCATCTATTATTGCTAACAGAATCAAAATGAATATGCAAAACCAGTTTAAATTTGAACCATCTTCTTTGGCATCAGCTGAATTACATTACATCTATATTAATAAAGCCTGCAACAAAATTACATTACTCCTCACAAAACCCTATGTTTCAGAATACAAATTCTCCAACCTATGAACGTGTAAACCAAGATTACAAGTGAACAAAATCGATATAACTTTTCACAACCTAATCAGCCATCTTGTATACATCACTTCTGTGAAAGATCAACTTAATAGACAAAGGTTCAATTACTTTACATCATATAAACCAATCTTACAAACCGATTAGTGCACGATAAAACGCACATGAAAATGTTATACAATCACAATTGGTCAGAAAATATCATAGGTTTATTTGCTTACATATCGCAATCGTCCCCATTTGAAATAGAAGCAGCACTGTGAAAAGGAACTTCTTCATACCCATTGCTAGAGCTAAAGGAAGACCTACTTGCTCTCATACTTTGGGTCATGGATGGCAGCGTGTCAATGGGCATTTGACAAGAATCTGCAAGACTAAAACCAAGGATGCTCTGCTCGTTCCTTTCTGCTCCTCAATTATATAAGGACTACGGGAAATGTTGATTTCTGGGTAGGGATTACACCACTCAAGCCTAACCATAATATTTACCCAAATCAACTACAGTAAAACGAGAACAGCGAGAAAAAGAATTAAAAGATTAAAACAAGAACAAGAACGGAGATCAACTCGAAAGAAGTGCACATCAATGGGGGTGATAATAGGGGCAATCTGCAAATTCCTACTGCACTAGTTATACTGCTTAAACAGGATAATAATTCTTGGATCGATCACGCAAAATTGTTAAGAGATTGAAAAAAAAAAGAAAGATAGATAACAAAAATCATAATCATCGAAGAGATAAAAATGGGTAGACTAGAGAATATAAAGGAAGGTACCTGGCAATGGCACTGCATTGCAAGCCAAGGGGGAAGGGAAGGGGAAGAGGAAACGGGAGAAGGTTTAGCAGAGTGTTGGGATGTGAAGGGAAAATCAATTGGAAAATGTCTTCCCGAAAAAAAAAAGTGTAAGACATTTTTCCAGAAAAATGCATCATTTTCCTGTATTTTGGAAAAGCTTTTACGGTCGGAATTTATTTTCCACCAAACAAACGGTGGAAAACGTTGGAAATATTTTTCAGAAAAGCTTTTACAAGCAGAGCCAAAATGTTAGGGTTTTTTTCTATTAGATTTTTAAAATTTTTAAGTTTACTTTTAGTTTTGATAATTTTTTGGTAAACTTCAACAATAGTCATTTAACGTCTTTAGTTTTATTCTGGGCTCTCAATTATTAATTTTTCGATTTAATTACTCTAACTTTTTAAAATTAAATATTTTAGTTATTTTCTTATTAGTTGTCATTAAAAATGAATGATGAAAAGTTGATATGAGCATTTTTCTTTTATTGGCCTAATAAATAATTTAACTTTCTAATATTTAAACATTCTATCAATTTGATCTTAAATCTAAAAAAATCAACAAATTTAGCCTTAAATATTTACAGAATTTGACATTTTAGTTCTAATTATAAAAATTTTAAAAAATAATATTTAAAAATTATTTTTTAATATTTCTTAGCCTACCTCTTAAACTTACTGAACAAGAAAAATATTTAACACCATCTATGTTGTGCTCATTTTAAACTAATGCCACATTCAGGAATATGGTAAAGATCAAGTTGGCTTAAATCCAACAATCTAAGTGTCGTATTTTATATCAATATAATATTATTTAATTAAATTCCTCTAGAAAAATTAACATTTTTTAAACTATTATAAAAAAATTATTTCAAATTTTTTTAAAAAAAATATATAGTGACTAATCATTGAGTAGAGAAAACAATGCAATGTTAATCTTTCAAGACCTATCAATAGGACTATAAATGAACCGAATTTGAACGAACAAACCTTTGTTCATATTCGTTTGTTTATTTGTAAGCTTGTTCGTGTTCAGTTTGTGTTCGTTAAGAATTTTAAATTTTTGTTCATATTCGTTTATTTAAAATTTTGTGTGTTCATATTTATTTGTTTAATGTTCACGAACATGTTCATTTAACTTAATCGAACATGTTCACAAACATTAAACTAACGTGTTCATGAACATATAATTAAACATGTTCACAAACAATGTTAATAAACAACAAACAAACAATAAATACATACACATATATTGTTTAGACATAAAATAGTCAAATATAAATATTAATAATTATATTATAAATGAAAAAAATACAAACCAAGATAATTTTATTAATATATACTAATAGAATAACAAACGAGTTTTAAGATAATTTTATTAATATATACTAATGGAATTTTTATAAGAAAATATCATTAATAAATAAATAAGTCAATAAACAAGCTTATAAACAAGCCAATAAACAAGCTTTTAAACGAGATTGTTCATGAACATAAACGAACAGAACACACCTCTATTCGTGTTCGTTCGTTTATTAAACGAACATAAAAATTTTGTTCATACTCGTTTATTTAACTTAATAAACGACCATAAACAACATTATACAAACAGTTCACAAACATTTCATCGAACATTCTGTTCATTTACACCTCTACTCATCAGTCCATTTTGTGTTCATTTCTTTTTAAACCATTTGATATATATATATTAATAAATATGTTTTGGTTTGTTATTTATAACTTATTTATATTTTTAGAGTTTTAAGTCATTTTAATGATTTTTTAGAATATTTTTTTTAAAACTTTTAGAATTAGAACGAAAAAGAAAAATTTTATAAATATTTAAGGCTAAATTTGTTGATTTTTTAGATTTAAGATCAAATAGGTAGAATGCATGAACATTAGATGGCTAAATTTGTTATTATGCCTATAAAAAAGTCTATATCAACTTTTTGTTACTCATCTAAAGGCAACTAATGAGAGAATGACTAAATTATTTAATTTTAAAAAGTTAAGTGATTAAATAAAAAAATTAATAATTAAATTATCAAAATAAAATTAAAAGCATAGTTGAAAGGTTATTTTTATAGTTTACCCTACATTTTGTTAGCCATATGAATATTTACAAGTTGATTAATTTTTAAATATTGAGCTTATATAATATATATTGTACTCATCTATGATATATTAAATTATATCTATATTATCAATTTTGGTTAATTGATTATTTCAATTAATTGTTTGATTTGAAATTAAATTAATTAATAATCAAAATTTAAAAAAAATTATAATCGTGTCTAATCGAATTAAATTTCGTGATCAACTAATTAATCAAATCAATTTGATTTAGTCTATTAATTTGGTTTTAACTAAACATCCTAATTCTAATTCCAGATTTATTATAAGTATTTATTGGTCCATTTTGATACATTATTTGTCAGATTTATTAATGGATAAACTACACTAATTGTCTCTAAATTTTATTTAAAATTACATTTTGGTCATCTAACTTTCAAAAGTCATGCAATAGTTACTAATGTTATTAAATTGTTATATTTTTTTTTCACTCGGCTCCTAACTTCCATTAAAAAAATGTTGTACCTTAATTCAAAGGGTTAATAGCTAATTTAGCCCCTAAGCTATAATTAAAAAATTATTTTGATATTTTAATAATTTTCTTAAAAATAATTGTAAAAAAATATTATAATTTTAATAGATCCTGAAAGACCTAATACTAAGTTGGATCGAGGAAAACAAGAAGTTTCGGATTAGTAGATTTCGTGTATGAACAAGTATCGAGGTAAGTTCGTGTAACTAAATTGTGTACATTTATTTGTTTGAATTAAATGTTGTATATGTGAATTGTATATTTATCATGTAGGTGAAATTGATTGAATATCCGATAATGTCTGATAAATGTCAAATCCCGTTTGAATAAATGAAAGTCGATGGATATAGAATTTCCTGTAATGGTTGTGGTCCAGCATATGTTGCAGACACACCATAGCTTGAAAGAGCATTATATTATTAGCCCTCTCGGGCTTCCAGTTATATGGTTCAGCGAGCTTCCCATAATAGCTCTTCGAAGCATCCCGATAGGTTGTGATCCTATATTTGTTGTGGACACACCTTAGCTCTTATGAGCATCCCAATTAAAGGCTCTTTGTGAGCTTCCCGATAGTGGTCGCTCGAACTTCCCAATATTGGCTATCCGGAGCTTCCTGATATGGTTCTTTGTGAACTTCCCGACAAGGTTCTTTATGAACTTCCCGATTATGGCTCTTATGAGTTTTCCGTTATATAGCCCGGATAAGCTTCCCGATAGGCTCTTTATGAGCTTCCCAAAATGGCTCTGTGTGAGCTTCCCGTTACAAGGCTCGAGAGTGTGCTTCCCGATTATGTACCCTAATTCGGTACTCCCATATATGAATTGACAAGTTATAGTGGTGTACACTAAAGTGTATTTCATAAGTGTATCCATCAATATTTCAAATCAATTCAACAGGTAAAGTTTTGATATGATTAAATTGAATTTGAAACGATTTGTTATCAAAATGTACGTGTAATATGGAATATGTATATGAAAATTATTAAATGATGAGCTCATCCATGTTCTTGGTATTACATGAATTACTTGACTAACATGATTTGGTGAAGTTGTGTTATAGGCTATAAGCCAAATTGTTGGGATGCATAATTGTACACTTATTTTAAATGTAAATATATGGTAAGTTAAATTCTTATTATACGAACCTACTCAGCATTAAATGCTTACTAGGTTTTCTTTTCTCTATTTTATAGTTCTCGGAAGCTCGTAAAAGTTAGAGATCGGTCGGAGTATCATCACACTATCCTCCAGCTTGTTTTGGTATAAATAGAAAACTTACTTTGACATAATGGCATGTATAAGCTAATTTTACCAATGATGATATGTAAATGGATGTTTGTAATCTAGCCATTAGAATGGCTAGCAATGGTATATTTTGGTATGATAATATAAAGTTATGTCATGTTTAATACATACATGTATCAGGTTTGGTTAAATTGAATTAGAATAAAATATAAATCATCACAAGAAGCTAAGCTTAATCATATGAATATGTGATACTATTTCATATATATTAATGATGTTTGCTTGATTTATATGATTTGAATTGGTTGGCAAATATATGTAAATGTTGTTGTAGGTTGAAGGTTAAATTTGGGTAAGAAATAGGGCTAGGAAATGACCTTATTTTGTCCACACGGGCGTGTGACTTGACCGTGTGTGACGCACGGCCTGGCACATGGGCAAGTGGTATGGTCGTGTGTCCCCTGCATCCTAAATAAATTGAGAAACAAAATGTTCAGAATTGGGCACACGGGCGTGTGTCTCAGCCGCGTGTGCTGCACGGCCCAGAACACGGGTGTGTGTTTTGGCCGTGTGAAACCTACACTTAATTTGTGAAAATTAAAGTAACCACACGGCCTAGCATACGGGTGTGTGGCAAGCCATGTGGCATAAATCAGAGAGTTACACGGGTTAGGACACGATCGCATACTTCACATCGAATGCCCACATGGCCTGAGACATTGGCATGTCATATGGCCGTGTGAGCCACACGGGCGTGTGACACCTATATATAAGAAAATTTTGGAATTTTGCGAAAAATTTTCTGAGTTCCTAATTCAGTCCCGACTTGATTCTAATGTTTAAATTGGGCCTCGAGTGTCCATTCAAGGGACAATATAATTAATTTTGGATATGAAAAGTAAATGACATGAATTATATGAAATTATTCTATAAACCCTGGTAATGCTCTGTAACCCTGTTCCGGCAACGGGTACGGGTTAGGGGTGTTATAGATAAGCAGTTGATGATAGAAGTTTTTATGATTCTCAATAATCAAAGTAATGTTGCAAGCTTAGATTTTGTTTCTTGAAAATTCAAGCAGCAACAATTGGTTTAATAGTGAAATACAGACCTTACATTAAGATGCATCTTGCTAGAGCTTTTAAGGCTTTGCGAAAAAAAAAATTTGTAAAATAATTTGTGAGTAAAACAATATGAAGTAGTTGATGTGATTGAAAGTGCTCATCAATAGTGGAAAACAAATAGAATTTAGTTTGAAAAGGTTTTTTGAAAGTTTAAAGACTGATTTTTGATATGATTGGATATAAAAAAAATTAGCAATAGAATTCTTGATTTTCTCTTGTTGCAACTGATTTTCTATATGATATTTTTTATTTATTTTTAAAAAATAATTTACAATTTTTGTTAAGAAAAAATTTAAAATATCAAAAACATTTTTTAACTACAGCTTAAGGACTAAATTAGTTATTAACCTTTTGAATTAAGGTGCAATATTAGTTTTTTAACGGAGTTAACAGTCGAGTGACAAAAATGTCACAATTTAATAACATTAGTGGCAATTACATAATTTTTGAAAATTAAATGATCGAAATGTAATTTTAAAAAAATTTAATGATAATTGATGAAGTTTACCCTTTATTTTTATTATTTTTTTTGGTAGAAAAGAACTTACGACTAGCCTAAGGAAACAACAAGATTACACCTTTTTGTTAGCTTCCAAAAGAGAGATGAATATCCTCCTCCACTAAATCACGAACATAAAGAGGAGGTTCTTTGATGACCACCAACTAATCTAAATCACCTCCAACTACTTTATTTAGACAGTCAACAACTTTATTACTATCTCTCTAAATGTGTCTAAATTTGACCTGCCAAGTATTGGAGTAATAGTTGTGAATCATTTTAACTTCATCAACATTACTTACTGTTTCGAGACCGTTTTGAATAGCTTCGTTTAGTAGTGTATTATCACTTTCCAATTCCACTTGCCTGAAGCCTTGATCTCGGGCTAAATTTAGACCTTCAAGCATAGTCCAAGCCTTAACCATAAATATATATGCCATACTTGTTACCATTCTAAAGCCAACCAACCAGCCACCACGTGGGCCCCTCACTGCTCCACCTACTGCTGCCCTTAAGTTGCAATAGGAAATCAAACCATCAAGGTTAACCTTAACCCAGCCAAATGTTGGTAATTTCCAATGATTATTCGTCATATATGCACAAGACCATCACTTAATTGCCCCTTTAAGGTTTAAGGATTTTTCCATATGCTACTCGTGGAAATAATCTCGCAACTTCTCCTATTAGAACTATTAAAGATAAATTCATTCTTGCCTTTCCAAAGAAACTAAGTGACAATGGAGAAAAAATTAGCCCACTTCCCACCCTCAAACAAATAGTTATATTCATTTTGAATATTCTTAATCACCCATACTTCAAAAGGTGAGTTAAAAAAAGAAACCCAAGTCCTTCTAGGTATGAAAAACTTCCACACAGTCTATGCAAACCGGCAATCCTTTATAGCATGGATTGCAGACTCCACTGTGCTACCACATAATTCAAAAAACGGAAATTGAGACATACCTCGCTAACTTGTTACTTATTAGTCAGGAGCCTATCGCGGACTAGCAACCAAAGGAAGAATCTAACCCTTTGCAGAGTAACAATCTTCCCTAACAGCTTATCACTCACATTATATCTTGTACCATTAGGAGAAAAAAATATTTTTATACATTTCTGAAAAAAAAAAAAACTTCCCTTCCGACATCCACTACCATGTAATATGATCAACACCCGTGTACTTGAAAGGCGTTTTGCATGCCAGAATATGATCTACCACTTCATGTGGGAGAATCGAATATAACCATTGTGACTTCCATATACTTTCCGATAGGATAACGTGCTAACCCGAATTGTGTAACACCCCTAACCCCGAACCATCGCCGGAACAGGGTTACGAGGCATTACCGGACATATCAGACAATTTGCAAATATAAATTTTGTTTAATATAAATTTCGGCAGCATTTCTGCTTATTAATATATAAAACCCCCTGTAAAATAAATCGTATTCATTTCAATAATTAACCAATTCATTTGATAAATTCATTTTCTATTCTAAATACCTTCTAATCAAACTCAATCAATATAATATCAACTTAAATTTATCAAAATATTAGTTAGATTAAAATAAATATACTCCTTTCATTATAATTCTTAAGCTTGTAATACTAACATTTTTAACCATTTACATTCAAACATAATAACATTTATACACAACCTACGTACATGCCACATTATAAAAAGGAAATATACATCACCAAAGGTTTGCTGAAGTCGGGTCTGGCTTCGGATGCTGGTTCAGTATTTGACTTCTACAACTGCGCGCACGGAAGTTAACCGATCACTTTGAGTATACATATACTCAGTGGTATTACCATAATTCAAATTATAAACATAATAATCATATCATTAAATCATATAACTTTAATTTAACTAACCCAATTCAAACATAAGTTTATCATTCTCAATATATTCATACAATTCAAATTTAGCTATTTAACAATTGAAATAATACACAATCATGTTGAGCCATTACCCATTTCTTGAACCAATGGTTCATACTTTCTTTTCTCATGCTCATATTTCAATCACATTTTTCAGTTCATGTTCTATTTCCGCATTTCTTCCAATGGCTCAACCATTTCATTTTATTCAATTTAACCTTTTCTTTATTTACCCCTATTAATGCACTCGGACCTTAACGGATACACTGGATTCCAACCCAACACTCCAAAGACGGCACAATGTGCCTTAACGGTAATAAAGATATCGACACACAAAGTGTCGAATCGGTAATGATAACAATATCGATTATTCAACACACAAAGTGTCTTTGAACTGTAGAATTCGCAATAAGATAACGATAATGACACACAAAGTGTCGAATCGGTAATGATAAGATAAGATGATGAGTCGCACGTAAGTGCTGATCGATGGCCGGCAAAATCCCGTACTCTTCCATGTCCTATGGCATGCCAATTATATCCGACTCAGCCCGACTAGTTAATAGGGTATTTCAGCTTCTCAATTTCATTTTCATTTTCATAATAAATTCAATTTCAATATTAATTACACTTTTCCATATCAATCCGGATACAATTCAATTTCAATAAAAACACTTACCTTATAATTTACTTACCATATCCATAAATTAATCTAATATTTAATGAATAAATAAATAGCTTGAATTATAGTAATACAAACCCGAATTTGCTTGATTATTCCTCGGTAACCTTCTCCTTTCCTTTATGGGTTGATGCCTCGAGTTCCTTTTTAGCTACGAAAATAATAATTTACAATATTAATTACAACATTAAATTACAATAAATAATTGAATTTTATTCAATTTCTACTCTTCCTCTTCATTCCACATCTTTTATACACAATTCTATTATTTACTTATAAGTTCTTTCTAGGCTGTCTACCTGAGTCATTGTCACTAAATCATCTATATCTGGAGCTACGGAACTCCAAATTAAGATCCGTAAATTTTTCCCGAAACTAGACTCATATATATTTTTACTGTAAATTTTTCAGAATTTTTGGTATGGCCAATCAATACCAGATTATTCTTAAAGTTTCCCCTGTTTCACTGTCCAACTGCTCTGACCTCTCTTCACTACGAATTAAATTACTCTTTTGTACAGAATTTAGGTGGCCTCCTTGTTTAGCTCATTTGAAACTAGACTCATTAAGGAATTTAACCATATAAATTATGTTCCAAAATCATTTTTATACAATTTTTAATGATTTTTACAAGTCAGAACAGGGGATCTCGAAATCACCCTGAACCAGTTTCACTAAAATTTAAATATCTCACAATACAGAACTTATTTGCTATCTCTGTTTCTTTCATATGAAAATAGACTCAATAATCTTTAATTTCATATCTCACTCAACTTCTAATTCCATTTCTACGATTTTTGGTGAATTTTCAAAGTTACTCTACTGCTGCTGTCTTAAATCTGTTTTCTTATGACTTATTTTGCAATTAAATCCTAGTTAAGTTTACTTATTTTCTTAACTTAATTCATGCTTGATTCTACTTAAATTCCTTCCATATTCAACTTGATTACAAAATTTTCAAAATAAACCCTAATTTATAATTTCTTCCAAATCAATCCCTATAATACAAAACTTATAGCTTACTTTACAATTTAATCCTTTTACTAACTCTAACTTAAATTTCATTCAATTTAACCCCTTGTTCATCTTTTTCTTTAACATAAACTATACTTAAAAACCAATAAACTCTCAAAATATCCACTTAGTTTCATCAAAATCTTGCTTTAAAGCTTCTAAAACATCAAAATTAAAAGAATAGGACTTGATTGACTTACCTTTTAAAGTTTAAAACCTTGAATCTTTAGTTTTTCCTTTTTCCTTCTTTTTCTTCTTTCTTTCCTGCTTGTTTCAGTATGCTCTCTGTTCTTTTCTGTTCTTCTTTTTTTCTTTTTTATTATTTCATTTACTATTTACTTTATTATATAATATAATATTATATTAATATAATTATTTAATAATATTAATAATATATTTTAACACATAAAATCTCAGATTTTTTTAAGCTTATGCCACCTCAACTTATGCTAAATGGCATAATTGCCATTTTGGTCCTTTTTATTTTCTTTTAATCTACAATTAGACTTTTACTCCTTATTCAATTTGATCCTTTTTCCTAATTACTCTCAATTAAGCTAAATTCACTAAATAAAAATCTAATTAAGCACACTACTAGACTCATAATTACTCCTAATGATTATTTACTAACTCGATTTACTAAGACAGAGGCCCGATAACACATTTTTTTTTTTCTGTGCCCACGAATTTCGGTCGTTACATTTCTCCCCTTAATAAATTTCGTCCTCGAAATTTACTCCGAGAATAGGTGAGGATATCAAGCGCTCTCATAGTTTCTTCAGTTCCCAAGTTGCTTCTTCTACATTATGGCTTCTCCACAATACTTTTACCAAAGGGACTCGTTTGTTTCTTAATTCTTTCACTTCTCGAGCTAGTATTTGAACCTGGTTCTTCTTCATATGACAAATCCGGTCTAATCTCAATGTCTTCAGATAGAAATAATATGAGATGGATCCGATCGATACCTTCGTAGCATGGAAACATGAAAAACATCATGAATTTTCTCTGTAATTCCGAGGTAAAGCTAATCGATAGGCAACCGGTCCGATTCTTTCAATTACTTCATATGGCCCAATGTAACGAGGACTTAATTTTCCCTTGCGACCAAATCTCAAAATTTTCTTCCAAGGTGATACTTTTAAAAACACTTTATCACCCACAGAATACTCTATATCTCGTCGCTTTAGATCTGCATAAGACTTTTGTCTGTCAAAAGCTACTTTCAACCTGTCTTTGATCTTTTTAACTACTTCTTCTGTCTCCTGAATTAATTCCGGTCCAACAATCTTTTTCTCATTCAACTCTGTCCAACATACCGGTGATCGACATCTTCGACCATATAATGCTTCATATGGAGCCATTTGAATACTAGATTGATAACTATTATTATAAACAAATTCAGCTAATGGCAAGTATCGTTCCCAACCTGATTCAAAGTCAATAATGCAAGCTCGAAGCATATCTTCTAATATTTGAATTACTCGCTCGATTGCCCGTCGGTTATGGATGAAATGCGATCTTTGAAATTAAGTCCAGTACCTAGAGAACCGTAATCGTCTCCAAAACCTTGATGTAAATCGCGGATCCTTGGTCTGAAATAATAGATACAGAATACCATGCGATCTCACTATTTCCTAATATAGATCTCAACCAACTTCAGAGAGACCAATCGCCTCCGATCGCTATAAAGTGAGCAGACTTAGTAAGCCGATCAACTATCACCCGTATAGCATTCTTTTTGTTTGTTGACAACGGTAATCCCAGTAACAAAATCCATTGTGATTCGATCCCATTTCCATTCTGGAATATTAATAGGTCAAGTAAACTCGTTGGTACTGATGTTCCGCTTTTACCCACGACATGTCAAACATTTACCAACATACTCAACTATATCTCTTTTCATTCCAGGGCCACCAAGATAGCTCTCGTAAATCTCGATACATCTTCGTACTTCCAGTGCAAAGCAAATGAACTATCATGAGCTTCTCAAGAATCAACTCTTTAAGTTCTGAAGTAATCGGAATACGATTCGATTACGGAATCTCAAACAACCTTGATCATCAATACTGAAATTTTCTCTTTGGGCTACTAAACACCATCTCTCTCTTCTTCAACAACTTATCATCTTTCAATCTGTGCGATTTAATCGCTCTAACATCATTGGCTTAACCTTTAACTCACTAACAAGCTTCCATCATCATTAACACTAAGCCGAGCAAACATTGCTCAGTAATTCAATCGCAGCTTTTCCCGCTCAATGCATCAGCTACCACATTTGCTTTTCTGGATGATAATCTATAACACACAATCATAATCTTTTAGAAGCTCGATCCACCGTCTTTGCCTTAAATTTAAATCTTTCTGTGACAGCAGATATTTGAGACTTTTATGATCTGTGTAAATGTAACATTTCTCGCCATAAAGATAATGTCTCCAAATCTTTAAAGCAAAAATTACTGCAGCTAGCTCCAAGTCATGTGTCGGGTAATTACGTTCATGCGGCTTCAACTGTCTAGATGCATATGCAATAACCTTTCCATTTTGCATCAATACACAACCCAAACCACTCAAAGAAGCATCACTGTACACAATAAAATCTTTTCCCGACTCTGGTAATGTTAATACCGGTGCCTCTGTCAACATTTGCTTCAAAGTCTCAAAACTATTCTGGCACTGATCATCCCAGATAAAAGGAACATTCTTCTGTAGTAGTTTAGTCATCGGCATTGCTATTTTCGAGAATCCATTTACAAATCTTCGATAATATCCAGCCAAACCGAGAAAACTACGTACCTCAGACACATTCTTTGGCGCTTTCCACTGAACAATTGCTTCGATCTTCTTCGGGTCAACTCTAATCCCATCAGCAGATACCACATGTCCTAAAAATACCACTTCAGACAACCAGAATTCACATTTACTTAATTTCCCATACAACTGTTTTTCCCGCAGAATCTGTAAAACCTTTCGAAGATGCTGATCATGTTCTGCCTCTGTTTTTGAATATACCAATATATCATCAATAAAAACCACCACAAACTGATCTAGATACGGCTGGAAAATGCGATTCATCAAATCCATAAAAGCAGCTGGAGCATTGGTCAATCCAAACGGCATCACCAAAAATTCATAATGGCCATAACGAGTACGGAAGGCGCCTTAGGCACATCACTTTCCTTCACCTTCACCGATAATACCCGGATCTCAAATCAATTTTAGAAAATACTCAAGCTCCCTTGCTGATCAAACAAGTCGTCTATACGAGGCAAAGGATACCGGTTTTTGATCGTCACTTTGTTCAATCATCGATAATCAATGCACAACCGCATAGAACCATCTTTCTTTTTAACAAACAATACCGGAGCTCCCCAAGGTGAAATACTCGGTCGGATAAATCCTCGATCTAATAAATCCTGTGAATCGCACCTTCAACTCTTTCAATTCGATGGCGACATTGATGCGGAGGTATAGAAATTGGTCTTTGCACTGGATACACCTCAATAGCAAATTCAACCTCTCTATCGTGGTAAACCCGGTAGTTCTTCCGAAATACATCCGAAACTCGCATACACCCTAATCTGCCGCATTGGCTTCCCACCGAATCGAAATTAATAACATATGCCAAATACGCTGAACAACCATGCTGTAATAACTTGTTAGCTTTTGTAGCTGAAATGATACGTGTCGAACCACTGGTACGGATGCCATTCACTTCAATTCTGTCCCCATTTTCTGCCTGAATACTAAACCTCTTTTTATAGCAATCCAAAACTACCCCATGTTCAGATAACCAATCCATACCCAAAATGATATCAAAATCGCCAAAAGGCATGATCAAGAAATCCACGGAAACATTTTATCATGTATTATTAACGGGCACCTCCGGCATACTCTGTCTACTAACACTGTTTGTCCCAAAGGGTTAGACACCTCTATGAAAACTCTAGACGTTTCAGATTCTAACTTCCCCGATTCAACTAATTTTAAATTAATATATGAATGTGATGAACCCGGGTCAATTAAAGCATAAATAGGCTCGTAATACAATAAAAATATACCGTCACCACATCGTGAGCATTGCCTTCTTCACGGTCCGAACTACGTATGCTCTCGGGCTGGTGCTCTAGCCTCCGATCACAGTGTAGCTATATCACTTTGCTCTACTAGCTCCTCCTCTCTCTCGAAACAAAACCTCCTCTAGACATTCCTCTACCTCGCAATGACGTCTCGATCTCTCGAGATGTGGTAGGTGTACTACTCTGAGTTTTCGAACAATCTTTAATAAAGTGTTCAGTAGAGCCACAACGAAAACATCCTCCAATTTTCTTCCAGCATTCACCAAAATGTCTTTTTCCACAATAGTTACATTCAGGATATTCATTTTCCCGGGGTGGAGCTTTTACACTACCGGTGGAAATAGTAATCTGTTTTCCTCTGTTTCCGTCACCTCTATCAGATCGAAAGCTTGATCTCCAACCACCTCTGAATTCTCTAGATCTTTTTGGTAGTGGATTTGAACTAGTTGCTCCTACTCGTTTCTGGTCAATCCAATCTGCTTTCGACTTTTTATCAAGTCCCAAGACTTGCTCTATCATTTTGGCCCGTTCGATCAAATCAACAAATTCAGTAATTCGCTGGGACACTAATTGTAGTTTTATTTCATCTCTTAATCCCCGTAAAAACCGTTTACAACTATCACCTCTCGTTGGAATATATTCTCAAGCATACCTGCTCAATCTAGTAAACTCTCGATCATAATCCAATACTGACATATTACCCTGTTTCAACATTAAAAACTCTTGCTTTTTCTCTTCAATATACATTTCCCCAATATACTTCTTTTGAAATTCTTTTTGAAACAAATCCCAGGTTACCTGATCATCCGGTAAATGTCTAACAATAGATTCCCACCAGAGATATGCTTCCCTTGTAACAATGATACAAAGACATATCGATTCTCTCTGGGGTGCAATCTAATTGTTGCAAAACTCTTTTGTTGATTCTATCCAATTCTCAAGAATAGACGGATCAAGACCTCTTAGTCCCGAAAACTCCGTGGCACCATATTTTCTTAACTCTTTAATCGGGCCCGCCTAACCGTAGGTACTGATGTAGTAGCAGGTACAATTTCCGCTACATGTTGCAATGCATCGGCTATAGCTCTTAACAGTTGTGAGTTATCTCTTTCTCTTCTTACATTAGGAGGTTGGTTATTTAACGGATTTACGTGAGGTGTAATGATTCAGCTTTCTTCAATTTCTCGATTTCCAAAGTATGCATTTCTGCTCAACATCATACATTCTTTCGTCGACATTTTATCTATAAAACAAAATCAAATAAATATATATCAAAGATCCAAAACCCGACTCAACTTTCGACTCAATAGTGGCATGTACTTCTAGACTCACTTTGAGCCCGATTTAGCCCTTGAATCGACTAAACTGATAGCTCGATACCAATAAATGTAACACCCTAACCCCAAACCATCGCGGAACAGGTTACGAGGCATTACTTAGACATATCGGATAATTTGCAAATATAAATTTTGTTTAATATAAATTTCGTGACATTTACGCTATTAATATATAAAACCCTCAGTAAAATAAATCGTATTCATTTCAATAATTAACCAATTCATTTGATAAATTCATTTTCTATTCTAAATACCTTCTAATCAAACTCAATCAATATAATATCAACTTAAATTTATCAAAATATTAGTTAGATTAAAATAAATATACTCCTTTCATTATAATTCTTAAGCTTGTAATACTAACATTTTTAACCATTTACATTCAAACATAATAACATTTATACACAACCTACGTACATGCCACATTATAAAAGGAAATATACATCACCAAAGGTTTGTTTGAAGTCGGTCCGGCTTCGGATGCTTTGGTTCAATGATTTGACTTCTACAACTCAAGCGCACTTAAGCAACTCAGACACGAGTATACATATACTCGATGGTATTACCATAATTCAAATTATAAACATAATAATCATATCATTAAATCATATAACTTTAATTTAACTAACCCAATTCAAACATAAGTTTATCATTCTCAATATATTCATACAATTCAAATTTAGCTATTTAACAATTGAAATAATACACAATCATGTTGAGCCATTACCCATTTCTTGAACCAATGGTTCATACTTTCTTTTCTCATGCTCATATTTCAATCACATTTTTCAGTTCATGTTCTATTTCCGCATTTCTTCCAATGGCTCAACCATTTCATTTTATTCAATTTAACCTTTTCTTTATTTACCCCTATTAATGACTTCGGACCTTAACGGATACACGGATTCCAACCCAACACTCCAATGACGGCACAATGTGCCTTAACGTATAACGATATCGACACACAAAGTGTCGAATCGTGCTGATAACAATATCGATTATTCAACACACAAAGTGTTTGAACTCAGTAATCTGCATAACGATAACGATATCGACACACAAAAGTGTCGAATCGGTAACGATAACGATAGCGAATGAGTCGCACGTAAGTGCTCGATCGATGGCCCAAAAAATCCCGTACTCTTCCATGTCCTATGGCATGCCAATTATATCCGACTCAGCCCGACTAGTTAATAGGGTATTTCAGCTCTCAATTTCATTTTCATTTTCATAATAAATTCAATTTCAATATTAATTACACTTTTCCATATCAATCCGTATACAATTCAATTTCAATAAAAACACTTACCTTATAATTTACTTACCATATCCATAAATTAATCTAATATTTAATGAATAAATAAATAGCTTGAATTATAGTAATACAAACCCGAATTTGCTTGATTATTCCTCGGTAACCTTCTCCTTTCCTTTATGGGTTGATGCCTCGAGTTCCTTTTTAGCTACGAAAATAATAATTTACAATATTAATTACAACATTAAATTACAATAAATAATTGAATTTTATTCAATTTCTACTCTTCCTCTTCATTCCACATCTTTTATACACAATTCTATTATTTACTTATAAGTTCTTTCTAGGCTGTCTACCTGAGTCATTGTCACTAAATCATCTATATCTGGAGCTACGGAACTCCAAATTAAGATCCGTAAATTTTTCCCGAAACTAGACTCATATATATTTTTACTGTAAATTTTTCAGAATTTTTGGTATGGCCAATCAATACCAGATTATTCTTAAAGTTTCCCCTGTTTCACTGTCCAACTGCTCTGACCTCTCTTCACTACGAATTAAATTACTCTTTGTACAGAATTTAGGTGGCCTCCTTGTTTAGCTCATTTGAAACTAGACTCATTAAGGAATTTAACCATATAAATTATGTTCCAAAATCATTTTTATACAATTTTTAATGATTTTTACAAGTCAGAACAGGGGATCTCGAAATCACCCTGAACCAGTTTCACTAAAATTTAAATATCTCACAATACAGAACTTATTTGCTATCTCTGTTTCTTTCATATGAAAATAGACTCAATAATCTTTAATTTCATATCTCACTCAACTTCTAATTCCATTTCTACGATTTTTGGTGAATTTTCAAAGTTACTCTACTGCTGCTGTCTTAAATCTGTTTTCTTATGACTTATTTTGCAATTAAATCCTAGTTAAGTTTACTTATTTTCTTAACTTAATTCATGCTTGATTCTACTTAAATTCCTTCCATATTCAACTTGATTACAAAATTTTCAAAATAAACCCTAATTTATAATTTCTTCCAAATCAATCCCTATAATACAAAACTTATAGCTTACTTTACAATTTAATCCTTTTACTAACTCTAACTTAAATTTCATTCAATTTAACCCCTTGTTCATCTTTTTCTTTAACATAAACTATACTTAAAAACCAATAAACTCTCAAAATATCCACTTAGTTTCATCAAAATCTTGCTTTAAAGCTTCTAAAACATCAAAATTAAAAGAATAGGACTTGATTGACTTACCTTTTAAAGTTTAAAACCTTGAATCTTTAGTTTTTCCTTTTTCCTTCTTTTTCTTCTTTCTTTCCTGCTTGTTTCGTATGCTCTCTGTTCTTTTCTGTTCTTCTTTGTTTCTTTTTTTATTATTTCATTTACTATTTACTTTATTATATAATATAATATTATATTAATATAATTATTTAATAATATTAATAATATATTTTAACACATAAAATCTCAGATTTTTTTAAGCTTATGCCACTCAACTTATGCTAAATGGCATAATTGCCATTTTGGTCCTTTTTATTTTCTTTTAATCTACAATTAGACTTTTACTCCTTATTCAATTTGATCCTTTTTCCTAATTACTCTCAATTAAGCTAAATTCACTAAATAAAAATCTAATTAAGCACACTACTAGACTCATAATTACTCCTAATGATTATTTACTAACTCGATTTACTAAGACAGAGGCCCGATAACACATTTTTTTTTTTCTGGTGCCCACGAATTTCGGGTCGTTACATTTCTCCCCCCCTTAATAAATTTCGTCCTCGAAATTTACGAGAAATAGGTGAGGATATCTGCGCTCTCATAGTTTCTTCAGTTCCCAAGTTGCTTCTTCTACATTATGGCTTCTCCACAATACTTTTACCAAAGGGACTCGTTTGTTTCTTAATTCTTTCACTTCTCGAGCTAGTATTTGAACCGGTTCTTCTTCATATGACAAATCCGGTCTAATCTCAATGTCTTCAGTAGAAATAATATGAGATGGATCCGATCGATACCTTCGTAGCATGGAAACATGAAAAACATCATGAATTTTCTCAGTAATTCGGAGGTAAAGCTAATCGATAGGCAACCGGTCCGATTCTTTCAATTACTTCATATGGCCCAATGTAACGAGGACTTAATTTTCCCTTGCGACCAAATCTCAAAATTTTCTTCCAAGGTGATACTTTTAAAAACACTTTATCACCCACAGAATACTCTATATCTCGTCGCTTTAGATCTGCATAAGACTTTTGTCTGTCAAAAGCTACTTTCAACCTGTCTTTGATCTTTTTAACTACTTCTTCTGTCTCCTGAATTAATTCCGGTCCAACAATCTTTTTCTCATTCAACTCTGTCCAACATACCGGTGATCGACATCTTCGACCATATAATGCTTCATATGGAGCCATTTGAATACTAGATTGATAACTATTATTATAAACAAATTCAGCTAATGGCAAGTATCATTCCCAACCTGATTCAAAGTCAATAATGCAAGCTCGAAGCATATCTTCTAATATTTGAATTACTCGTTCAGATTGCCCGTCAGTTTGCGGATGAAATGCAGTGCTGAAATTAAGTCTGGTACCTAGAGAACCGTGTAACTGTCTCCAAAACCTTGATGTAAATCGCGGATCCCGGTCTGAAATAATAGATACAGGAATACCATGCAGTCTCACTATTTCCCTAATATAGATCTCACCCAACTTCAGAGAGACCAATCGATTCCGATCGCTATAAAGTGAGCGAACTTAGTAAGCCGATCAACTATCACCCAGATAGCATTCTTTTTGTTTGTTGACAACGGTAATCCTGTAACAAAATCCATTGTGATTCGATCCCATTTCCATTCTGGAATATTAATAGGCTGAAGTAAACCTGTTGGTACCTGATGTTCCGCTTTTACCCGCTGACATGTCAAACATTTACCAACATACTCAACTATATCTCTTTTCATTCCGTGCCACCAAAGATAGCTCTCGTAAATCTCGATACATCTTCAGTACTTCCAGGTGCAAAGCAAATGAACTATCATGAGCTTCTCGAAGAATCAACTCTTTAAGTTCTGAAGTAACTGGAATACAGATTCGATTACGGAATCTCAAACAACCTTGATCATCAATACTGAAATTTTCTACTGGGCTACTAAACACCATCTCTCTCTTCTTCAACAACTTATCATCTTTCAACTGTGCTGATTTAATCTGCTCTAACATCATTGGCTTAACCTTTAACTCAGCTAACAAGCTTCCATCATCATTAACACTAAGCCGAGCAAACATTGCTCGTAATTCAATCGCAGCTTTCCTGCTCAATGCATCAGCTACCACATTTGCTTTTCCTGGATGATAATCTATAACACAATCATAATCTTTTAGAAGCTCGATCCACCGTCTTTGCCTTAAATTTAAATCTTTCTGTGACAGCAGATATTTGAGACTTTTATGATCTGTGTAAATGTAACATTTCTCGCCATAAAGATAATGTCTCCAAATCTTTAAAGCAAAAATTACTGCAGCTAGCTCCAAGTCATGTGTCGGGTAATTACGTTCATGCGGCTTCAACTGTCTAGATGCATATGCAATAACCTTTCCATTTTGCATCAATACACAACCCAAACCACTCAAAGAAGCATCACTGTACACAATAAAATCTTTTCCCGACTCTGGTAATGTTAATACCGGTGCCTCTGTCAACATTTGCTTCAAAGTCTCAAAACTATTCTGGCACTGATCATCCCAGATAAAAGGAACATTCTTCTGTAGTAGTTTAGTCATCGGCATTGCTATTTTCGAGAATCCATTTACAAATCTTCGATAATATCCAGCCAAACCGAGAAAACTACGTACCTCAGACACATTCTTTGGCGCTTTCCACTGAACAATTGCTTCGATCTTCTTCTTCGGTCAACTCTAATCCCATCAAGCAGATACCACATGTCCTAAAAATACCACTTGGACAAAACTGAATTCACATTTACTTAATTTCCCATACAACCTGCTTTCCGCAGAATCAGTAAAACCTTTCAAGATGCCGATCATGTTCTCGCCTCTGCTTTTGAATATACCAATATATCATCAATAAAAACCACCACAAACCGATCTAGATACGGCTGGAAAATGCGATTCATCAAATCCATAAAGCAGCGGTGAAGCATTGGTCAATCCAAACGGCATCACCAAAAATTCATAATGGCCATAACGAGTACGGAAAGGCGCCTTAGGCACATCACTTTCCTTCACCTTCACCGATAATACCCGGATCTCAAATCAATTTTAGAAAATACTGAAGCTCCTTTAAGCTGATCAAACAAGTCGTCTATACGAGGCAAAGGATACCGTTTTTGATCGTCACTTTGTTCAATCATCGATAATCAATGCACAACCGCATAGAACCATCTTTCTTTTTAACAAACAATACCGAGCTCCCAAGGTGAAATACTCGGTCGGATAAATCCTCGATCTAATAAATCTCAGAATCGCACCTTCAACTCTTTCAATTCAAGAGGCGACATTCGATGCGGAGGTATATAAATTGGTGCTTTGCACTGGATACACCTCAATAGCAAATTCAACCTCTCTATCGTGTGGTAAACCCGGTAGTTCTTCTGGAAATACATCCGAAACTCGCATACAGTCCTAATCTGGCTGCATTGGCTTCCCACTGAATCAGAATTAATAACATATGCCAAATACGCTGAACAACCATGCTGTAATAACTTGTTAGCTTTTGTAGCTGAAATGATACGTGTCGAACCACTGGTACGGATGCCATTCACTTCAATTCTGTCCCCATTTTCTGCCTGAATACTAAACCTCTTTTTATAGCAATCCAAAACTACCCCATGTTCAGATAACCAATCCATACCCAAAATGATATCAAAATCGCCAAAAGGCATGATCAAGAAATCCACGAAACATTTTATCATGTATTATTAACGGGCACCTCCGGCATACTCGTCTACTAACACCGCTTTGTCCCAAAGGGTTAGACACCTCTATGAAAACTCTAGACGTTTGATTCTAACTTCCCGATTCAACTAATTTTAAATTAATATATGAATGTGATGAACCCGGTCAATTAAAGCATAAATAGGCTCGTAATACAATAAAAATATACTGTCACCACATCGTGAGCATTGCCTTCTTCACGGTCCGAACTACGTATGCTCGGGCGGTGCTCTAGCCTCGATCATTGTGTAGCTATATCACTTTGCCTCTACTAGCTCCTCCTCTCCTCAAACAAAACCTCCTCTAGACATTCCTCTACCTCTGCAATGATCATCGATCTCTCTACGAGATGTGGTAGGTGTACTACTCGAGTTTTCGAACAATCTTTAATAAAGTGTTCAAGAGAGCCACAACGAAAACATCCTCCAATTTTCTTCCAAATTCACCAAAATGTCTTTTTCCACAATAGTTACATTCGTGATATTCATTTTCCCGGGTGGAGCTTTTACACTACCGGTGGAAATAGTAATCTGCTTTCCTCTGCTTCTCACACCTCTATCGATCGAAAGCTTGATCTCCAACCACCTCTGAATTCTCTAGATCTTTTGGTAGTGGATTTGAACTAGTTGCTCCTACTCGCTTCTGGTCAATCCAATCTGCTTTCGACTTTTTATCAAGTCCCAAGACTTGCTCTATCATTTTGGCCCGCTCGATCAAATCAACAAATTCGATGGTGAATTACCGGGACACTAATTGTAGTTTTATTTCATCTCTTAATCCCCGTAAAAACCGTTTACAACTATCAGCCTCTGTTGGAATATATTCTGAAGCATACCTGCTCAATCTAGTAAACTCTCGATCATAATCCAATACTGACATATTACCCTGTTTCAACATTAAAAACTCTTGCTTTTTCTCTTCAATATACATTTCCCCAATATACTTCTTTTGAAATTCTTTTTGAAACAAATCCTGTGTTACCCGATCATCCTAAGAATGTCTAACAATAGATTCCCACCAGAGATATGCTTCCCTTGTAACAATGATACAAACATATCGATTCTCTCTGGGGTGCAATCTAATTGTTGCAAAACTCTTTTTGTTGATTCTATCCAATTCTCAAAGAATAGACGGATCAAGACCTCTTAGTCCCGAAAACTCCGTGGCACCATATTTTCTTAACTCTTTAATCGGGGCCCGTCTAACCGTAGGTACTGATGTAGTAGCAGGTACAGTTTCCGCTACATGTTGCAATGCATCGGCTATAGCTCTTAACAGTTGTGAGTTATCTCTTTCTCTTCTTACATTAGGAGGTTGGTTATTTAACGGATTTACTGAGAGGTGTAATGATTCAGCTTTCTTCAATTTCTCGATTTCCAGTATGCATTTCTGCTCAACATCATACATTCTTTCGTCTCGACATTTTATCTATAAAACAAAATCAAATAAATATATATCAAAGATCCAAAACCCGACTCAAACCTTTCGACTCAATAGTGGCATGTACTTCTAGACTCACTTTCGAGCCCGATTTAGCCCGAGAATCGACTAAACTCGATAGCTCGATACCAATAAATGTAACACCCTAACCCCAACCATCGCGGAACAGGTTACGAGGCATTACTGGGACATATCGGACAATTTGCAAATATAAATTTTGTTTAATATAAATTTCGACATTTCGCTTATTAATATATAAAACCCCAGTAAAATAAATGTATTCATTTCAATAATTAACCAATTCATTTGATAAATTCATTTTCTATTCTAAATACCTTCTAATCAAACTCAATCAATATAATATCAACTTAAATTTATCAAAATATTAGTTAGATTAAAATAAATATACTCCTTTCATTATAATTCTTAAGCTTGTAATACTAACATTTTTAACCATTTACATTCAAACATAATAACATTTATACACAACCTACGTACATGCCACATTATAAAAGGAAATATACATCACCAAAGGTTTGTCTTTGAAGTCGGTCCGGCTTCTGGATGTTTGGTTCAAGATTTTGACTTCTACAACTCACGCAGACTAGCGAACGTGTGACGAGTATACATATACTCGAGTGGTATTACCATAATTCAAATTATAAACATAATAATCATATCATTAAATCATATAACTTTAATTTAACTAACCCAATTCAAACATAAGTTTATCATTCTCAATATATTCATACAATTCAAATTTAGCTATTTAACAATTGAAATAATACACAATCATGTTGAGCCATTACCCATTTCTTGAACCAATGGTTCATACTTTCTTTTCTCATGCTCATATTTCAATCACATTTTTCAGTTCATGTTCTATTTCCGCATTTCTTCCAATGGCTCAACCATTTCATTTTATTCAATTTAACCTTTTCTTTATTTACCCCTATTAATGCACTCGGACCTTAACGGATACACGGATTCCAACCCAACACTCCAAAGACGGCACAATGTGCCTTAACGGTAATAACGATATCGACACACAAAGTGTCGAATCGATAATGATAACAATATCGTATTCAACACACAAAGTGTTTGAACTCAGTATGATAATAATAACGATGATACGACACACAAAGTGTCGAATCGATAATAACGATAACGATGAGTCGCACGCGTAAGTGCTCGATCGATGAAGCCGGCAAAATCCCGTACTCTTCCATGTCCTATGGCATGCCAATTATATCCGACTCACCCGACTAGTTAATAGGGTATTTCAGCTTCTCAATTTCATTTTCATTTTCATAATAAATTCAATTTCAATATTAATTACACTTTTCCATATCAATCCGTATACAATTCAATTTCAATAAAAACACTTACCTTATAATTTACTTACCATATCCATAAATTAATCTAATATTTAATGAATAAATAAATAGCTTGAATTATAGTAATACAAACCCGAATTTGCTTGATTATTCCTCGGTAACCTTCTCCTTTCCTTTATGGGTTGATGCCTCGAGTTCCTTTTTAGCTACGAAAATAATAATTTACAATATTAATTACAACATTAAATTACAATAAATAATTGAATTTTATTCAATTTCTACTCTTCCTCTTCATTCCACATCTTTTATACACAATTCTATTATTTACTTATAAGTTCTTTCTAGGCTGTCTACCTGAGTCATTGTCACTAAATCATCTATATCTGGAGCTACGGAACTCCAAATTAAGATCCGTAAATTTTTCCCGAAACTAGACTCATATATATTTTTACTGTAAATTTTTCAGAATTTTTGGTATGGCCAATCAATACCAGATTATTCTTAAAGTTTCCCCTGTTTCACTGTCCAACTGCTCTGACCTCTCTTCACTACGAATTAAATTACTCTTTGTACAGAATTTAGGTGGCCTCCTTGTTTAGCTCATTTGAAACTAGACTCATTAAGGAATTTAACCATATAAATTATGTTCCAAAATCATTTTTATACAATTTTTAATGATTTTTACAAGTCAGAACAGGGGATCTCGAAATCACCCTGAACCAGTTTCACTAAAATTTAAATATCTCACAATACAGAACTTATTTGCTATCTCTGTTTCTTTCATATGAAAATAGACTCAATAATCTTTAATTTCATATCTCACTCAACTTCTAATTCCATTTCTACGATTTTTGGTGAATTTTCAAAGTTACTCTACTGCTGCTGTCTTAAATCTGTTTTCTTATGACTTATTTTGCAATTAAATCCTAGTTAAGTTTACTTATTTTCTTAACTTAATTCATGCTTGATTCTACTTAAATTCCTTCCATATTCAACTTGATTACAAAATTTTCAAAATAAACCCTAATTTATAATTTCTTCCAAATCAATCCCTATAATACAAAACTTATAGCTTACTTTACAATTTAATCCTTTTACTAACTCTAACTTAAATTTCATTCAATTTAACCCTTGTTCATCTTTTTCTTTAACATAAACTATACTTAAAAACCAATAAACTCTCAAAATATCCACTTAGTTTCATCAAAATCTTGCTTTAAAGCTTCTAAAACATCAAAATTAAAAGAATAGGACTTGATTGACTTACCTTTTAAAGTTTAAAACCTTGAATCTTTAGTTTTTCCTTTTCCTTCTTTTTCTTCTTTCTTTCCTGCTTGTTTCGTATGCTCTCTGTTCTTTTCTGTTCTTTCTTTGTTTCTTTTTTATTATTTCATTTACTATTTACTTTATTATATAATATAATATTATATTAATATAATTATTTAATAATATTAATAATATATTTTAACACATAAAATCTCAGATTTTTTAAGCTTATGCCGCCTCAACTTATGCTAAATGGCATAATTGCCATCTTAGTCCTTTTTATTTTCTTTTAATCTACAATTAGACTTTTACTCCTTATTCAATTTGATCCTTTTTCCTAATTACTCTCAATTAAGCTAAATTCACTAAATAAAAATCTAATTAAGCACACTACTAGACTCATAATTACTCCTAATGATTATTTACTAACTCGATTTACTAAGACAGAGGCCCGATAACACATTTTTTTTTTTTTCTAGTGCCCACGAATTTCGGGTCGTTACAAATTGTCTCATCTAATCTCCCACATCCAATATAATGATGCTTTAAAGGACCCACAACTCTCAACCAATCATCATTCTAGAAATTGGTCAACCTCTCATCCCGTACAGACCAAGCAACCCTTTTCTTAACCTTGCTCTAAATTTTTGTTAATGAACACCAAAAACAAGAACAATTACTACGATGAATATCCCATGGTATCAATCCATGAACACTATATTTATTCTTCAACACTCGGACCCATAACAAATTTGGATTAATGATCAAACTAAAACCAAGTTTCAATAGTAACAATTTGTTCTGATCTTGCAGACATCGAATTCTAAGACCCCTACTTACCAATGACCTATAGTAATCCTTCCAACTGACCAGGGATGGTTTCTATTCTGAACGAGAATATCCCCACAAGAACCCACGAGCAAGCTTTTCAATTTCTTTACAAGTTGAAATTGGAATTCTGGCCGTAGCCGTAAAATAATTAGGTATCGCCACCAACATAAATTTCACCGGAATGAGCCGTCAATCCAAGGATAAACTATGCACATCCCAACCAGATAGCCGATTTTGAACTTTGTCCAATATAAACTGAAAAGCATTAACCCCCACTCTACCATGTAGTAAAGGCATTCAAATATATCTCCCCAAATATCTTACTCTGATGAAATTGAGTTCGGTACGAATGCTTTCAAGTACTTCCTCCGATACACTTTTTTGAAAAGAACACTTGTGTTTTCTGATGATTAACACGATGTACAGAGTAATGGCAAAAATTATCTAGGACTTGCTTAAGGCAATTTGCATTTTTATCATTCACTTTACAAACAGAACTAAATCATCTGTGAAACATAGATGAGACACTCTTGGTCCACGTCTAGAAAGCATTAGTGGCTCCCAGAGTTTCTGCTCAATAGTAGATTCGATCAAATGGCCCAAACATTCCATTCTTAGAACAAAAAGATATGGTGAAAGTAGATCTCCTTGCCATAAACCTCTTGCTGGAATAAAAGACGTAGAAAGAAATCTATTCTATAAGAGTTGCATGGATACCGATGACACACACACATCATAATCATTCTTACCAAACGTTCTGGTAATTCGACATCAAACAGAGTGTTATTAAGAAAATCCCATCGAACCCTATCATAGGCTTTCTCGAGGTCAACCTTAATTGCCATCCACCCATTTCTACTCCTAGTGTGCCTCATTGTATGAATTGCCTATTGTGTAACATCCTCGTTTTAACTCAGGGTTTGGTATAGTGATGGATCGGGTCAAGAATTAGTGAATTTTTTTTTGAAATTTAATAAATAGGAATTTTGTGTATTAAATTAGAAAGTATTTAGACCCAATAAGAAATTAGAAAATACTCATTAGGTACGAAAATTTTTAAATAGATACATTGACTTAATTGAAAGAATAGAGAATTTGTTGTGGCCAAAGTAGGAAAAATAATAAGTTAGGAAATATATAGTAGTAGAGGAAAGGAAGGAAGGATCAAGAAGAAATCTAACCAAAGTGTTGTACAAGTCATCCTAGGAAATATGAAAGATGAGGAAGGACAAAGTGGCAATTAGCCAAGTAGATATTTATTCGGTGTAATGATGATGGGTAAAGGTATAACGATGGATGGCTTAAGGATTGTAACACCCTTAACCCGTATCTGTCGTAGGAAGAAGGTTATGGAGTATTATCGTAAAATTGTAACTTTAAAACATACATTTAGTACCTCTACATAAACATGGCATAAATCATTCATCTACATGTATATCGTCCCTTAATTGAGTATTTGAGGCCCTAAAAACACTTTAGAAATAATTTGGGACTAAATTGGAATCATTCAAAAAGTTCAGGAAAAATTTAGAAAATTTGAACTGCAAGGGTCACATGGCTGTATGGCCAGGTTGTGTGACTCACTATTTCTGGCCATGTAACAATCAAAATAGGAACACATGGTCATATCCCAGGGCGTGTTCGTGCCTATGTAACTTTCGAAGTTAGGTCACACGGCCAAGCCACATGCCTATGTGCCAGGCCGTGTAACTACCTGGCTTGCAAACCTTAAAACCTATAGGAGACAAATGTCCGTGACACACGGCTGAGTCATAAGTCGGTGTCTTAGGCCATGTAGACATGAAATGGGCCAAAATCAAGCCATTTCCATCACCAACCCAAATGTGTAACTACAAGCATGTTGTGCACAACCAAGTACCAAAACTTTACCAAAACATGCATGAAACAACCAATTCAATAGACCGATAACATTCAACCAATATGCCATACAAGGCACCTCAAACACAATTATTCAATCGTACCTAAGCATGAACACTTACCACATTTCAATCATACTCATATATTTCAATACCACTTCCAAAACATACCATAGTTATGATTATTAGAACTTCCACATAAACATACCATTTTGACCATTAAAACATGCATCAAAACTTAACCATAATAACACATACCAACAAGGCACCAAAAGTACCAAAAATACATCAACCAAAATAACATATACATGCCAAACTTATCAACTAACACCAAAAACAAGTCCACCTATACATGCCATTATAACGTTGGCCAAAACATCAAAAACTACCGATATAATTGTTGGATAGTGTGATAGATCTCCGATGAACTTCCAACTCAATCGAGCTTCCGATTATCTATAAAACATAGGAAAGAAAACTACGTAAGCATATAATGCTTAGTAAGTTCGTAAAACATGAACATAACTTACCATAGACATGATACAATCCAACCATAAGCTTGGCACAAGCCTAAGCATCATCAATAACACTGTTAGTGCATCAACTCATATTTCACTTGAATTAACATAAGGTGAGTCATTATACATGAACAACTTCATTTGAAATCATCATTTTCACGAACATAGGTATACTTTCATTGAACATTTCCTTTTTAATCCTTTCCATAGATTCATGTCAAAGTTCATTTCAACACTTACTGTTCCTTTGCTTTTCATGCCCGTTGAACTATTTAGAATAACATTAGATATACAGGAAAGCTCACACGAAGTGTGCTAAACATATAATCTTAATCTTTCCTTTTTCTTTACATTGTTGCTCATACAAGCTGTGAAATGGGTCTGTTCATACAAGTTATAGGTCGGAATGTGAGCTACACGATGCTATTCACACAAGTTGTAGAGTATCCCCAACAAATGCAGGACCTCAGCCATCGATAGGACATTCAAGACCAGCACCCGAAACATAGTAACCCTAATGACATGTCATTTGTATCCTACGTATTCTTAAGGTTCAAATGGGACTCGATAATCATCGTAACATCGTTGGATTTCCACCATTTAATTTCATGACCAATAATACATGAATATATATACATATAACATTAAAATGTTATTTAATCATACGAACTTACCTCGATGACAAAGACGTAGAAATGAGATCAACTAATCCAAGGCTTTAGCTTTTCCTCGATCTTGATTCGTACGAGGTCTATCTTGGTCTAATTAGACAAATTCAATCCATTTTATACTTGTACTATTCAATTCAATCCAAAATTCATATTTTTGCAAAATTATAATTTTACCCCTAATATTTTAACTTATTTACAATTTAGTCTTTAAGCTCGTAAATTAAAATTTAAGCAATTTCATCCACATTTCGTGCTAGCGGAATTCCCTAGGGACCTATATCAACCCATACAAATCAACATTTCCTAATTGTACCATGAAATTTTACTACTTTTATGAATAAGTCCTTAAATGACAATTTCATCAACAATCCCTTTACAAAACTTGTTTGTTTAACAACAAGAACTCATAATCTTCCATCAAACATCAAAAACCATACAAGCATATTCATGGTAAAAACCTAAACCTTCAACAGTTTTACAATTTAATCCCTAGGCTAGTTAGATTAAGCTACAACGATCCCAAAAACATAAAAATCATTAAAAACAAAGCTTAAAAACATACCATGCATATGCTATTCTTAACCGAATCCTCCAAGCATGAAAAATGGTGTTTTTCTTTCCCTTTTTTGGTGGTGAAAGTCACTAAAGAAGATGATACAAAGTTTTACTTAATTTAATTTATCTTAATAATTAAATTAATTATTTAACCTTGTTTATTAACATTAAAATTACTTAGTTTTATGTCCATAAATGTCCACTCATAATAATGGTCTAATAACCATATAAATCCCCTTACTTTAAAATTTCATAGCTTATTAATACCTTTAACTAAGAGAACTTTACTTTTGCACCTTTTACGATTTGGTTCTTTTCACTTAATTAAACATGCAAATGTAAAAAATTCTTAATGAAATTTTTATACGACCTTACTAACATTCCATAGAAATTAAATTAATAATAAAATAATAATTTAATTGTCAGATCTATTGTCCCAAAACTAATGTTCCGATTTCACTGAAAACGGGCTGTTATAAGGACTTATTAGCAATTTGACAATTTTAATAAAAAAAAGGTGAGATATTTTAGTGGAATGGTGTAGAAAGTGGGAGAAAAGATGAAAAGATGAAAAGATATCATATCTTACCAAACACCAAACCTTCACTTACCCCCCAAACCCATCCAACTTTTCTTTTATTTCCTTTCATGTCCTTCCTCTATTGTTGAACCATTCAAGCTTCAAACCTTCCTTTTTCTTTGAAATTTCTTTAGTAAAAACTAAAGAGAAGGTTAGTGAACATTTTAGTCTCATGAGAAAACTTCCATGGATGGGTTAAAAGAGAGAAAAGCATGAGTTAGGATTTTGGGTTTTCAAAGAGTTAAGGTAAGAGATGATGAAATTATCATACCACACATATTTATTTATATTAAATAGTATAGGAAAGTCACTTGATTGTGGTTTTTAACATATAAATGTTATGTGTTTGTTATGAAAATTGAAGAGAAAGAAAAGAAAGAAGGGGGCCTAATTGAAGGAAAAGAGAAAGAGAAGGCTAATGAGTGAAGGAAGAAGAAGATATTTCATCTCAAATTTTGTTGTAAGTACTACAATATTTTTAAATTATTTTTATTTAAATGCTTATATTGTAATATGGAATTACTTAGAATAGAAATGTTAAATATATATTTTTATTTGTAAATATATATAAAAGGGGGTTAAATTATGAAATTATGAAATTTGTAAAGAAAATTATAAGTGGAGAATATGAAATGGTATATTTGTTTGAACACTAAGTAATGATGTTGTGGTAAAAGTATATATGTGAAAAAAGGTGTGATATTTGTGATTTGTGAAATGGGGACTAAATTGTAGATGATTGTAACATCCCAAAATTGGGCCTAGGAGAATTGAGCCCAATGGGCCTTAGGCGTAGTAGCGTTTAAATTTTCAGAGAATAAGAGATCGGCTTAAATGCAAGTTAGACTTATTAGATAAGTGATTTTGGAAGATTAGAGGGCTTCATGAAGTCCCGGATCAAATATTGGCTTTGGGGAAATTTTGGTTTTAGGTGAAAAAAACCTGGAAGTTGGCAGATAGGCCTTAAGAATAAAATATGGAGAAAAATGACACAAGTGGAGTGTGTGGTGTAGTGGCAAAGTGACGCCACATAAGAGACAAGGGAATGACGCCACAAGGAAGGAAGGAGGTCCAAGGTTCAAGTCGTGGCTTTTGCATTTTGGTTTCTTTTTGCTTGGACCTTAGAATTTGGCCCATAGTTTATATTTAGTTGCGCATGGTTTAAGACACAAGAGGAGCTTGTGGCCAAGTGGTTAGCAGCGTGGATTATGCTACAAGGGAGCCTGGGTTCGAATCTCATGAGAAGCAAGGAGTATTTATTTTGCATGATTGGACTGGCAAGAGTTTCATTGAATTTAAACTCTACTGACGAAGGGATCCCACATCGGAAAGACACAAAGAATGAAGGTGAAGAGCTAGCTATATAAGGAGCATCCTAGGAGGAGAGTAAACACATCTTGGAGGGCGTTTGGGCACAAGAGTGGTCGGAGCGCGGATTAGCCCCAGAGTCCTATCAGGTGTGTAACTCTCTCTCTACTCTAGTTGTAGCGGCAAAATGCCGAAATGCCGATTACACACGGCATTAGTAGCCACACGAGCGCATGAAGCGCATGTGTGGGGCTTCGACGCGATAGTTGAGGCCATCAGTAGTATTCTCGTGGGTTGGGGCTTGCTTGGGCCTCGATGGGCCGAAGTGGGCCCAATGGGCCCGTGGGCCTATATGAGTAAATTGCATGATTGGTTAGTATATGTTGAACTAGACTAGGTGGAAGTTATATACGTGGCTAGATTTGTGCTAGGTGGGCCACACGAGCATGTGGGCCTGGATGGGCCGAAATCGGGTTTTAGGCCCAATCGTCCTGGTGATGACCTAAATGGTAGTGAGTCGCTAGTGGTGACATTAGGCCTTCGGAAAGGCCATTTCAGTTGTGAATTTACGAAAATACCCTTAGTAGGTAAAATTACGATTATACCCTTAGAGGTTGATTAGCATGATTATGTTGTTTAGTTTTGGCCGATTGTAGGGGAAGGCTTGATCTCGCATATCTCGAGTTGTGGCTAGTGCTCGAAAAGTGTTAAGGAAGGGGGATCTAGTGCGTTAGATCTTGATCTCCGGGATTTGATAGTCGTATTAGTAACCAGGTGTGTAAACTAACACACTTCTTGCTTTGTATATGTTTGATAAACTGATTGATTGGTAAAATCGAAACAGTATGGTTGAGTGATATGATACCCTATGGGGTATGTGCACGATTCGTAAGTCCGTTTCATTATGAGTATCATTATTATTGATACATGATGTCATGATTTATGATGTATGTGCTATGAGATGCAACGTTAAACATGTTTGCATGATTTGAATACTATACATGAGTTGGTATAATGATGGGTGATATGAGAGGAGGGGGCAGTGATATTTTGTGCTGACGAGCACCGATGTTTTGGTAGCACAACTTTGTGACTTTGGGTCACGGAGGTTTGGCACCTCCAGAGGTTTGGCACCTCAGCGTCTCGTCCCGTGGTTTCGCACCACGGTGGGTTGGCCCCCCACAAGCGGTATTGAGGATTGACGCCGGTGATTTGGTATCACACGATGGGTTGGCCCCATCACCCGATTATTGTGACTTCTGTCACCAAATGGTTTGGTACCACATTTGTGTCTTTGGGACACCAGAGGTTTGGCACCTCATTGCGACTCATCCACCGTGGTTGGACACCACCGTGGGTTGGCCCCACTTGAGAGATACGGGATTGTCGCTAGTGATTTGGTATCACACGATGGGTTGGCCCCATCATCGGATTTGTGACTTCGGTCACCAGTGATTTGGTATCACAAACGTGTCTTTGGGACACCAAAGTTTTGGCACCACATTGACGGATATCGTGTCTTTGGGACACCGGTGTTTTGGTAACACATTGTGACTATATGTCACCAGTGGTTTGGCACCACCAAAGGGTTTGGTACCACACGGGGTAGAAAAGGTGTATGGATGGTTAGGATTGGGTGCATATTGATTGGATGCATGATGGTTATGTTTATGTTGCATATGATATTTTGCTAATTTGGGAAAAAAGGTGGCACACTGAGTCTAGGTGGCACACTGAGTCTTGGTGACTCACCTTTTTCCTTTAACCATTTTCAGGTATTGCATAAGGCTGGACCGGGATCGGAGAGGACAAGGTGGCCTATGCCGAAGATGATGATTTAATATTTTATGTTTGGTTTTGATATAAGTACTTTATTTGAATTATTGGGTTGTAATAAAGGCCATTTTATTATTTGGTATTACTTGATTATGGTTTTGTTATTTTAAATTCTTATTAACTCAAAAATGTTTTCACACAACAAAAGAAATTACATGAGTTTTAAGTAAGAGGAATTCGTTTTACTCACATATCTGATATAGTTTTCAAAATTGAATTCTTTCATACTTTATGCTAAGTTAACGAGGTTTTTCAACCGTCTTTCCGCAATAACATAACCAGTTTCTCGTAGTGAATGGGCCGGTTTGGGGATGTTACAGATTTAATATCGAGCCGTTTCAAAACTCGGCTTTGAGGGTTTTGGGCCCAAAACACTTTTTAAAAAAAGGGGCTTTTCAAAATATGGGCTTTTAAGAAACTTTTCAGTTATTCGGCATGGCACTGTACCTCAGACCAAAGTCCACTGTAAGTACTTCGGACTTTCTTGAAGTGATTTGTTTGTATGAATTGATTTATATGTGAATATTATGGGCTTTTATGGGAACGTATATTAGTGAACTAGGATCTGTTGAACCCTAGGACTAGTCTACTTAAACACATGCATAAGACTTAAGGCTACTAAACAAACTCGTGAAGTAAGTCACCGAGTTAAGGTGTGGTAACCATCAGACGCGCATGTCGAGGATTGGTATTCGATGAAGAGCTTGGTATTTAAGCGATCCTAGTGACTCACCTCCTCTTTACGCGAATCCTACCCGGTGTGTAGCTACGGTTCACCTTAACCAAGAAGACTTGTTCATAGGCTAAACCAAGTATTAAAACCCGAAAGGGATTAGCCTTCTTGCTTTAAAACCCCTAGTTTTAAAATTTTCAAACTTACCCCTTTGGGTTGTAAACCCTAAATCTGATTTTGAAAGACGTTTTCTCGATTTACCAAAATTTCCAAAATGCCCCTAGTGGCAAAATTACAAAAATGCCCTTGTATTGTAAAATTACTGGTACTACCCTCAACTTCATTAAAATGATTTTACTTTGCAAAATACCAAAATCTCGAAATTTCAAAATGTTAAGATACCCTGTATATGGGGAAATTACAAAAATACCCTGTGTTAAAAATTACTAAAATGCCTCTGACTTTCAAGATTTTCGGTTAACTCCAATTTTAATAAAATTTCCCTACTTTGCAAAAGTATACAAAAATGCTATTTTCAAGATACCCGATTTGAAAATTTACAAAATTACCCCCGATGAACAAAATTACCGAAATGCCCTTAGTTTCTAAATTTTCATAATTCCTCGATTTTTACTAAAATGTTCTTAGATTATGAAAATATCAAAACTTTTGTTTTACAAATATCGAGATATCCCGATTTGGGAAACTTACGAAAATACCTTTAACTTCCAAAATTACTGAAATAACCCCGATTTACAAATTTTTACAACACATCCGGTTTGAAAAACAAATTTTTCAAGATGACCCCTGAGATTTTGTAAACTTTGAAATATCTTTAATTTGAAAACTATTTTCAAATTGACCTCGAGTTATTACCAAATACCCTTATAGGAAAATGTCGAAATTACCCCCAGGTTGGGAATGCTCAAGAAAGTGACATGGATGAATGAATGTGTCTTTAGAGAAGTATGTGAATGTTTGAATTAGAACAGAGAACTTGAGATGAAACTTTGATTGCTCGAAAGAACGACTTCCGAAACTTCGCTTTATAAAATTTGCTCGTGGATAAAACAGTGGAACAAAATTTCTAATGCATAAAACTTTTAATCAGATTAAATCGCAATGCCAGATATGAGTTCTAGAGGACGTGGTTGTCGCGGACGTGGTCAAGGTGGAATGACAACTTTATTAAGATCGAGTCTGCAGAGCAAGAGCGTAGTGTGGTAGGTTAGGATGTGCGATCATTAGTTAGTTGGAAATTTCGAGGACGAAATTTCTTTAAGGAGGGTAGATTTGTAACATCCCAAAATTGGGCCTAGAAGAATTGAGCCCAATGGGCCTTAGGCGTAGTAGCGTTTAAATTTTCAGAGAATAAGAGATCGGCTTAAATGCAAGTTAGACTTATTAGATAAGTGATTTTGGAAGATTAGAGGGCTTCATGAAGTCCCGGATCAAATATTGGCTTTGGGGAAATTTTGGTTTTAGGTGAAAAAAACCCGGAAGTTGGCGGATAGGCCTTAAGAATAAAATATGGAGAAAAATGACACAAGTGGAGTGTGTGGTGTAGTGGCAAAGTGACGCCACATAAGAGACAAGGGAATGACGCCACAAGGAAGGAAGGAGGTCCAAGGTTCAAGTCGTGGCTTTTGCATTTTGGTTTCTTTTTGCTTGGACCTTAGAATTTGGCCCATAGTTTATATTTAGTTGCGCATGGTTTAAGACACAAGAGGAGCTTGTGGCCAAGTGGTTAGCAGCGTGGATTATGCTACAAGGAGCCTGGGTTCGAATCTCATGAGAAGCAAGGAGTATTTATTTTGCGATTGACTGGCAAGAGTTTCAGTTGAATTTAAACTCTCTCGACGGGGATCCCACATCGGAAAGACACAAAGAATGAAGGTGAAGAGCTAGCTATATAAGGAGCATCCTAGGAGGAGAGTAAACACATCTTGGAGGCGTTTGGGCACAAGAGTGGTCTGAGCGCTGATTAGCCCCAGTCCTATCAGTGTGTAACTCTCTCTACTTAGTTGTAGAGCGGCAAAATGCCGAAATGCCGATTACACGGCATTAGTAGCCACACGAGCGTGCGAGCGCATGTGTGGGGCTTCGACGCGATAGTTGAGGCCATCAGTAGTATTCTCGTGGGTTGGGGCTGCTTGGGCCTCGATGGGCCGGGTGGGCCCAATGGGCCCGTGGGCCTATATGAGTAAATTGCATGATTGGTTAGTATATGTTGAACTAGACTAGGTGGAAGTTATATACGTGGCTAGATTTGTGCTAGGTGGGCCACACGAGCATGTGGGCTCGGATGGGCCGAAATCGGGTTTTAGGCCCAATCGTCCGGTATGGCCCGAAATGGTAGCTGAGTCGCTAGTGGTGACATTAGGCCTTCGGAAAGGCCATTTCAGTTGTGAATTTACGAAAATACCCTTAGTAGGTAAAATTACGATTATACCCTTAGAGGTTGATTAGCATGATTATGTTGTTTAGTTTTGGCCGATTGTAGGGAAGGCTTGATCTCGCATATCTCGAGTTGTGGCTAGTGCTCGAAAAGTGTTAAGGAAGGGGATCTAGTGCGTTAGATCTTGATCTCCTGGATTTGATAGTCGTATTAGTAACTGTGTGTAAACTAACACACTTCTTGCTTTGTATATGTTTGATAAACCGATTGATTGGTAAAATCGAAACAAGATGGTTGAGTGATATGATACCCTATGGGGTATGTGCACGGATTCGTAAGTCCGTTTCATTATGAGTACCGTTATTGATACATGATGTCATGATTTATGATGTATGTGCTATGAGATGCAACGTTAAACATGTTTGCATGATTTGAATACTATACATGAGTTGGTATAATGATGGGTGATATGAGAGGAGGGGCAGTGATATTTTGTCTTGACGAGCACCGTTGTTTTGGTAGCACAACTTTGTGACTTTGGGTCACCGGAGGTTTGGCACCTCCAGAGGTTTGGCACCTCGGCGTCTCGCCCCGTGGTTTCGCACCACGAAGGGTTGGCCCCACAAGGCGGTATTGAGGATTGACGCCGGTGATTTGGTATCACACGATGGGTTGGCCCCATCACCCGATTATTGTGACTTCGGTCACCAAAGGGTTTGGTACCACATTTGTGTCTTTGGGACACCGTGAGGTTTGGCACCTCATTGCGACTCATCCCTGTGGTTGGACACCACCGTGGGTTGGCCCCACTTGAGAGATACGGGATTGTCGCTAGTGATTTGGTATCACACGATGGGTTGGCCCCATCATCGGATTTGTGACTTCGGTCACCAGTGATTTGGTATCACAAACGTGTCTTTGGGACACCAAAGGGTTTGGCACCACATTGACGGATATCGTGTCTTTGGGACACCAAAGTGTTTTGGTAACACATTGTGACTATATGTCACCAGTGGTTTGGCACCACCAAAGGGTTTGGTACCACACGGGGTAGAAAAGGTGTATGGATGGTTAGGATTGGGTGCATATTGATTGGATGCATGATGGTTATGTTTATGTTGCATATGATATTTTGCTAATTTGGGAAAAAGGGTGGCACACTGAGTCTTGGTGACTCACCTTTTCCTTTAACCATTTTCGTGTATTGCATAAGGTCGGGCCGGGATCGGAGAGGACAAGGTGGCCTATGCCAAGATGATGATTTAATATTTTATGTTTGGTTTTGATATAAGTACTTTATTTGAATTATTGGGTTGTAATAAAGGCCATTTTATTATTTGGTATTACTTGATTATGGTTTTGTTATTTTAAATTCTTATTAACTCAAAAATGTTTTCACACAACAAAAGAAATTACATGAGTTTTAAGTAAGAGGAATTCGTTTTACTCACATATCTGATATAGTTTTCAAAATTGAATTCTTTCATACTTTATGCTAAGTTAACGAGGTTTTTCAACCGTCTTTCCGCAATAACATAACCAGATTCGGTCGTAGTGAATGGGCCGGGTTTGGGGATGTTACAATGATGGAGAAATAAGAAATCTTTTTTGAAATACTTATGTAAAGTATTTAAATGTATGAAATTCACCTTTAATGCCCAAGTAGATAGAATTTAGAACCACTAGGATATTAGTGGCATGCCATTAAAGGACCTTAGCGCGCTCTTCGATTATTAGCACATTAGTGCTCTTCGTTTAGCACATTCGTGCTCTCTGTACAACACATTAATGCTCCTTGTTCATTAGTGCATAATAATGCACCTCTGCATTTGTTTCGTATATCTGGCATGTTCTATAAAACTCTACTATGGGCTAAAGATATGAAATGTAAACAAAGGTGAATCATCAAAGTGTTAAGGTAAGTTTAGTAACTTTCAAAGGTAAGTTAAATTTTGTTAAAGCAAGGTATATAGTATGTGTGAAAGCATGTATTAAATTGAATAATTTAAAAAATATATATGTTATTCATTTACTTATTTATTCTTGTAGTGCTTATTAAGCCTTCACTGGCTTAACGCGTTTATTTTAATGCGTAGGTATAATTAGAATCGAACAGATAGAGTCGGGCTAGGAGATCTCTCATCTCATCACATCCTTAAGAGCTACAAGAGTAGGTACTATATTTTGAGTTAAAATGGCATGTACATAGGTAGACCAAATGTGTTCCCATGTGTCAGGGACTAAAATGAAAACTCTTGAAACTCTATCTATTTTGGTTTTACTTGAAGTAATTTGGTTCTAAATGAAATGAATTATTGAAACTATAAGTATGTTTGCAAATGTAGTTTGCTAATATGATAATTATGATTGATTTGGAGTGGTTTTAAGTAGTTTTAATACATTTTGAATTGGTTTTAAGTGTTGAGAAGAATCTAATATATATTACAGGGGGTTTAGTGAACTTTTAAACTGATTTTTGCCAAAATTTACCCAAGGTATTGATACCAAGGGTATGGGTATTGATACCTAGGCTTTGAAATACAAAATTGCCAAAACAGAATGTGATTTTGGTATCGTTTTTATCATTGGTATCAATATTGGAGGCTAGGCATCGGTACTTAGGCCTAAGGTATCGATACCTTCCTCAAAATTTGAATTACCAGAGTTCCAGAATGCTATTTTGGTATTGATTTTGTGCAGTGGTATAGATACTTTTTTAAAAGGTATTGATACCTTTTGTTTTGGTATCAATACTTTTCCCCGGTTTTGAGTAAAGACAATATTAAAATAATTTCCAAACATAATCTAACATCCAATAATGACCCCACATGTTTATATTAATAATTTTTGGGTAAAATTAGTTAAAATACTATGTATAAATGTTTAAATTAAATAGTGTCTAGCCAAAACCGTTTTGGCACTAAATGTAATAGTCTTATACCGTGTCCATATGATCGGACCGGGTATAGGGGTGTTACATACTGGCAATTATGACATTGTCTGAAATATTGCGTGAAGGAATAAAAATAGAATTATTCTGTTTCACCACCATTTGCATAACCCGACAAAGACGAATCACAATTGTTTTTGTAATGATCTTATATAGAATAGTGCAAAGACTAATAGGACGATATTAACTTATAGAGTCTGCATCACTACTCTTGGGGATGAGAACCAGAAGTGTTTGAATACACTTCTGCCTAATATGTCCCAATGTGCTTGATAGAATTTGGCATGAATCCCATCTACTCTTGGTGCCTTAAGAGGAGCCATGCTGAAAATAGCTTGAAGAACTTCCTCTATACTAATCCCAGCATTGAGGACTTCCATAATATCATTATCGAATTTCGAAAAATACCCCTTGATAGGAAACTCCCCAATTGAGTAGTTATCAATAGTGTACAGATTCGAAAAATGTTCAATAGCATGGTTTTTCTAAAAACTCAGCATAATGACGCCATCTAATTTCATCTATTTTCAAAGCATCAATTTTGTTCATTTTTCACTATTTCAATGTTCGACTATGGAAGAAGCAAGTGTTGCGGTCACCATCAGAATGCCAATGACATCTCGATTTCTGTACCCATAACAATTCTTCTTGGCTCAAGATGTTTTCAATTTCAAGTCGTATCTCTTTTTCTCTCACCCTTAATCGTGTAGAATTACAATGCTCCAAGGCTCCTTGAATACGTTCTAGCTCCCTCACAGCTCTTCTTTCCCTTACAAATATATTTCCAAAAATAGTCTTATTCCAATCATGAGCTAAACTAATAAAACTACTCAAGTTCTCAACAACATTACATTCTGCTCTCTAAGATTTGGTAACAATGTCAAAAAACTCAGCATGAGTTAGCCAGCTAGCAAGAAATCTAAAGGGCCTCTCCCCGCTCCTCCCGTTAGTCGGATTAACAGTCACTAACAATGGCCGATGGTCCGATTTCAACCTGTAAAGATGCTGGATAGAAGTATTGGGAATGATAGTTTTCCATCGATCATTACACAAGAGTTTTCCATCGATCATTACACAAGGAATGATCCAATCTATGAAAAAGATTACCCCTATTCCAAGTGAACATGGGACCTTGAAAACCCAAAAAATTTAAGCTAAGACGAAAAACGAAAGAGTTGAACCGACTACAACCTGTATTACGAGATTCAGCCCCACCTTGTCGTTCATTGTACCTCAAAATGGCGTTAAAATCTCCCGCCATCAACCATGGCTCCACAACATTAATGGCTACCATTTCCAGCTCATCCCATAGATATTCCCTCATGCTCCTTTGTGGGCTACCATAAACTGCAGTGCACAAGAAAGGCATTTGGCCTTGAGTATCCCATATCCGCTATGCACAAATTGAAGGTGAACCCTCAGTACATCGACTTCAGTCTCATCATTCCATAAAACCCAAAGTCCTCTTGCAAACCCTGTAGCTTCAACCCTAAAAGAATTATTGAATCTCAATTTTTTAATGATCGAATCAGCCTTGCTACCACTGATTCTTGTTTTGAAAATAGCAACAAGACTCGACCAAAATTCTTTTCTGCACTCATTCAAAAAATTACGAAACCGAGGATGACCACACCCTTGGCGGTTCGAAAACAAGGCACAAAAATTAGGAAACATTAGCATAATTAACAAAAGGCTACTATAGACACTGACTAGGATTCATGCCGAATTAGCATCAACTAGAGTTTCGTTATCCGACCCTTGTAACATCGAGATTCCACCCACCATAGATGTGTCATTCTCAACCTTCTGACATAAGCCCTTAATTAAGACATCAATAGCCCGGTCGATCGGAAGAGCAGATAACTCCCCCTCCGGTATACCCCTCAGTATTTTCCCTATATCAGCGCTTAACCCTTCTATCTTAGCCGTTGGCCGCTCACTGACCACCTCCCCGTTGTCTCCCTTGGAGACTGTGTTGGGAAATCTTTCCATCTTTCCCTTTCCCAAAGAAATCCCTTTACTTTTCATTAACCTTACGAACATATTTCTCCTTTGTCTAAATCATGGCTAACCGCTTGAAATCTGATTAGATAAGAACCATTACTCAAAATTTTCAGACCCATTTTTGATCCATCGTCGAATGGGTTATCTACTGACCCAGATGAGGACCCTTGGTTGTTAGCTGGCTTTAAAACATTTGAATTAGTTTTCGGCCCATTCACTAAAATAATAGCTTCACCTTTGTTCTTTGATGGCCTTTTCTTCAACACTTTATATTTGATTTGGAGGTTAGACAATAGTTTCCCCTTAGCTGGCAAAACCTTCCCCAAAATTGCCCCATTAGATCCCTTAATTCCAGTGCTACCATTTAAAGTAGTAGATTTGATCCCTTCGACCTCATCGTAATTTTTTCTCAGAATGCTGAACCTTGATCCTTCGGCCCCTGCATCAATGTTGTCGACAGTTGCCTTCGTCGCCGTCAAGGGTCTCCGTCGTGATTTGCGTCCCACCAGCATCCATGGCCCAAATTGATCCCCTTTGTCACTACCATGTGTTGTAGCATCTTTGTCGGAGCTCCTACTCGCAACCCCTCCTTAAGCCACTGTATCATTGTCGAGATTCTCAGTTGTAACCCCTGCAGTTGTTTCTCCTTTCTCAAACCTATGTAGACTTGCATCACGAGTGTCCGAATCTCCTACACCCGAAGCACACCAAAGACATAGATTCATATTCCACTCGTTGAACTTTTCCGTCCATTTGCAATTTTGAAACGAGCGATTTCCTAAGGTCAATATAAACCGCAAGTCTCCCAAACTACCCCCATAGACTTATTTTCGATATAGCGGTCTATCTTTGCAACAGGGCCAATTGTGCTTCCAATGAATTTTAGAAGGCTTCTCATGTACATGCCCTCTGGCAGCCGAAGCAATTTGATCCAAACCAGCAAACTAGTGGGAAAATCTTGATCTGTTGTGAATGAAGGTGTCCACGGCCTTACGGTGAGATATTGGCCAAAAATTGTCCAAGGCACTCTCGACACCGCATGAAGGTATTCATCATCATCCTGAAAATTAACCGAAAAATAATAGTTCTCTAAGTCAAAAACTTGTAATGACTACTTAGTTTTCCAGATAGCTTGCAATCTATTGGTCATGGTAATGTATGAAATTTTCCTTCCCAACAATTTGACGACCATAGTCCGGACCATGCGCTTGGCAATAAATTGATGAACTCGTTTGGAGAAAGTGATGGAAGGGATGCCATCAACGATCTCTTTTTTTGCATCATCCTTGAGTAACTCGAAGTCTTCTTCATTCTACAAATTAATCCTTTCAACTGTGGTACCTAAAAGCTTATTTTTCCATGACATCATTTGAACACCATTCGAGATCAGTTTCGTACTTTTGTCATTAACAATAGGATTGTCCGGATCCGATGGATCCTCCGCCTAACCTTTTTTGCGGATCTCCTACCAATTATCTCCCAGTGAAGCTGTATCACCCTTCCCAGATTCCATTTCAATTTGAGCTGATTTACCCTTTATTAAGAAACACGAAAAATCTAAGGTGAAGTTTGGTTCGCTTTAATGGAATATAGCTGTAATAATAATTTAGTTGTTTGGTTGAATGGAATGGAATAAAACTATAATAGTATTCTTGTGTTTGGTTGAATGGAATGATGTTTGTAATAGCATAAGGAAAAAGCTAAAATGATTAGAATAGCCTTAGCAGAAATTTTTTTGGGTAGATGATTATTATTATTGTTATTAAATTTTAATAAGATTATTAATATAAATAATAAATAATTTAATCATATTTTAACATAATTATTATTAAATATAATTCAATAAAATAATATATAATTTAATAAAATTCTTAATATAATTATGCTTATATGAATTTACTAAAATCATAATATATAATACTATAAAAATAATATATAATCTACTTTATTATTTTTAAACCGCAATACATATTTAACGTGCTAAAATATTATTAGTGAAACAAATAATTTAATTATTCTACAATAAAAAAAATATTAGAAGTAATAAATAATTTGAGAATTATATTTTACATAAACATAATATTCATATATTAACAAAAGGTTATATGATTTCACTAGTTTATATGTCATAATCCATATGTTATAAAATTTTACAACATCAAAATTTTACAACATCAAAAAGTTACAACATTGTAATGACATATATCATGTCATTATACCGTCCCAAATATTACAAACACAAAAAGTTACCAAAATATCATCTACACAGCCATGATTTCGTGGATTTAATTAATTGATGACTGACATTTAATAATTTTTTAAAAAATACCCATTTGATTAAATATAGTGTGTTAAATATATTCCTTTTTAAAAAAAAAACATGATTTGTTTGTTGCATTTTACTTTCTTTTCTTTTTTTTTTCTTTTTTGTTTCGTTTGTTGAGATAATTTTTTTAGTGTTAATTATAATTTTTAATCAAACAATATAAGTAATATAAAACATTGTTTAGTTATAATTTTTAACCAGACAATATAAGTAATATAAAACATTGCTTGAAGACCAAAATTAAATATAACATAAATTAAAGATATCGAAAATAAAAATAGTTTGATAATATATTAAAATATTAGGATAGTTTTAAATGAAACATATCAAAAATAAAAACATATCGAAAATTAAATATAACCAAAATGTTCTTGTTTAAAGTAAAAAGATCAAATCCGAAATGTAAATGTAGTTTAACATGTATATATTGTCTTCCCCGTATTACTAGAAAAGAGTAATGGTATCATCATTGCAGTGGGGATATTTGTTTATGTCCGTTACCTGATACTTATCTGTCCACTTGCATCAGTAAATAATAAAGATGTTATCAAGACAAGAAATTGACATCACTTGTGTTAAAATATTAAAGCTCCAAATGATAAAATTTCTCTTGCAAAAACACAAGAAGCCTGTAATTACACAAATTAAGCATTCATTAAAAAAAGGAGATAATCATATTCAATGGAGTAATGTAGATCTAATATGATGCCAGATACTAATGTAAAAACCTCAGTGCATTTAAGTATGACTAAAAATAAGTCAAAAATCAAAACTGAAATCACAATAATAGCATAACGCATAAAAAGCTGACTTAATCTAGGAAACATAGAAAACAGAAACATGTGATAACAACCAAATGAAAATGGAATTAAATTATCAAAGAGTCTTTTTGAAATGAGACTTTTTATCTGAGATCTGTATAACCCAATTTCTACAGAAACTTGCATTTTCATTTGCAAACTTAAATACACTCTTTTCACACTACTGTTATAGTATACTAGTCTTTTAAATGTTAAATGTTAAAACGTTAAAGTATACTAGTCTTTTAAATTTTAAAGTATAGCCTAATTTCTAAAGATATATAAAATTCCTTTTAAATGTTAATACTAGTCTTTCTTTGTTGTTTTTCATTTGATATCATAATTTCTTCTAGATTTTTAGTGCACAGAAAGATAATATTGACATTCTTTTCTTTTCCCTACAATTGGCAGCTGAAGCAAAAAAGGAAGATAGAAAATTATGATCAAATGAGAAAGTAAATGTAACACCCCTTACTCGAGACCGTTACCGGAATCGAGCACTAGGCATTACCAGACTTAACTACTAATTCAGGGCATAAAAATTGAAACTGTCCATCTGTGTCATGTTGACTAAATTGACTATAACTCGAGTTACGAAACTCGAAATTTATATCTGTAAATTTTTCTTAAAACTAGACTTATATATCTTCTTACTATAATTTTTTCAGAATTTTTTGCATAGCCGATTAATACAATTTATTCATTAAATTTCCCCTGTTTCACTGACCAATGGTTCTGATCTCTCTTAACCTAAATTCAAATATCTCATTGTACAGTTTTCATATGTTGTTCTAACTTGTTTCTATTGAAAATAGACTCACTAAGGAATCTAGAAATATAAATTATAACTCATAATTCATTTTTTACAATTTTTAATAATTTTCTAAAGTCAAAACAGAAGACTTCAAATACTATCTTGACCCTGTCTCACTAAAATTCAAATTTTACAGAATATAAAACTCATTTTCCTACTCTTTTTTTCTTCTTATAAAAATAGACACAATAAGCTTTAATTCTATATCTTATTCACTTTCTAATTTCATTTCTCCTATTTTTGGTGATTTTTCAAAATCACGTCACTACTGCGAACCAAAAACTGTTTCATTGCAAAATATGGTTAACTAGTTTATAACATCTTTACTCCCTTTCATTTAAAATCTATACATTAACCTTACTTATATATACCAAAACCAAATCAACCAAAACCACAACCAAACAAAATCATCAAGCCAAAATATAAATTCCAAGATTAACAAGATGGACAAGCCATTTTCGCATGGCTTATACAAATATATACAACTTCACAACTAGGAATATCAAAACTAGTCTATACATGCCACGTAACCAAATCTCCAAGCATTTATTTACCGAAGCGAAAATTGGATAGTGTGATGAGATCTCCTTCGACTTCCAACCCGAGGAAGTCTTCGAAACTCTATAAACATAGGAAAATTACACAAAGTAAGCTTTGAAAGTTTAGTAAGCCATAAGGAAATAATTCACTATAGAAACATATATAATTCAGTTCAAATAGGCCAAAATTTAGTTAATCACATACACATATACAATCACTTTTCTCATATAATCAATATAATCAATGTTCCTCGTTAAGTAACTTCACTTACCTTATTTTTTCATTTAACAAATAAACCTCATACGTACCTGAATCATTTAACTCAAATACACAGTCAGTCACCAATTCATTCATGGAAATATCATAATCATGCATATATTCCATCTCATAATTTATATCTAATTCACTTACTCATAATTCACCTACTCAGAATTTATATCACCATTCGTAGCTTCAATACTTACCAAAATTAGGTCTTTGAATTGAAAATTTACTCGTGTCCTTAATACTCGTTGACCGATTGCGCACACTTAGTGCTCGATACTTCAATTCGCACACTTAGTGCATAGTGACCGATGTCGCACACTTAGTGCTCGGTATTTTAAATTCTCACATTTAGTGCATAATGATCGATTTCGCACACTTAGTGCTTGGTAATTTAAATTCGCACACTTAGTGCATAATGACCGATTTCGCACACTTAGTGCTCGGTAATTCAATTCGCACACTTAGTGCCTTTCTCAATCCTGTTACACATTTATATATCCAATCTCATAAAAATTAAACCTCCACTATAAATATACGAATTAGCTTAAATCAATCTCAATAATCAACATCCCAATCGGGTGTACCAACGGCACATATACATATCTCACATTCGGCTATACTATGCACATATATATATAGTTATCACAATCAGCTATATCAATAATATTTATACATACTTCCATTAAATTCACATATACCACTATAAGAAAAATCCAATTCAACTCAATTGCTTAAAAACTTACTTATTAGATCAACACATGATTCATTATTCTTTCACATATGGCCGAATATACTAGTTTAATGCATTATCTTATATATAACCGAACATCCAAAGTTAATTAAATTATCACATGTACTCATATATTCGAATTTAATATAATATCACATATAACCACTTATATACAAATTCAATTCATCATCACATACACATACCTTTGTGGCCGAACATATAAGGTTAATTAAATCAACTTACTTGTTCAATTTCCACATCCATATGAAGTCTTATAGACATAGACTTGAAAATAAATTGCCGGTATTAAACCTGCTAGGCGTTAGCCTGAATCACACACCGGCACTAGGCCTGCTAGACCCAAGGTCTGAAATTTAAGTTCACCAGCTCAACGCTTGCTAGGCCTAAGGCCCGAAACATCACAAATACATAATCGATTTAAGGACATATATCACATATACTAAGTCATAAGCTTTCATCAAAAATTTATACTATCTTTCATATATCTAAACTTACTTAAGTAGTTCATTGAACATATCAAATACCATCCCTCACATTCGGCAATAGCAAATATAATTATAAATATTTCAATTCAGCATGAATAATTTACATTTAATTAAAATTAAGAACAACCATTTGCTTATAGACTTACCTTAGATATCGGCGAACGTAAAATCAACTATTCGGGTATTTTTGTCTTTCCTCGATTCAAATCCGGCTTTCTCTTTTCTTGATCTAATTTGATATAAATTAAACTTATTTAATTAATATTCAATTAAATTCACTCAAAAACACATGAATAAGTAATTTTCACTTTTGCCCCATACATTTTACATTTTTAGCTATTTAGTCCATATTGCACAAAACACAAAATACACCAAATTTGAAAATACTCCTTTAGGGCCGAATGTTACCCATGCCCATACAAATCCATACAATCCATTTATTTTGCATTTTAGTCCCTCAAATATTTATTTTTGCAATTTAATCCAAATCACTCAACTTCATCAAAAATTCAAGAACAATACTTGTTAATCTATCACATATAATTAATATTTCATCATCAAACAACAAGAATATCAAGCCTCCTTCAATGGCATCTCACGAAAAACACAACCAATTCAAAAATTTACACATGGGCTAGCTAAAACTCAAAACAATGATCTTAAAAACGTAAAAATTATCAAAAACTAAAACCGAATCATACCTTAATTTTTGCTTCAAGCTAGCCGAAACCTAAGAGTTTTTCTTCTTTCTTTTTCTTGTGTTTTTCGGCACCAAGATGAGTGATAATGGCTTTCTTTTTGATGTTTTATTTTATATTAACTTATATTATAAAATGTAAACTTTAACATATATTTTATGTATATAAAAACATATTAATATAAAATTAAAGCCAAGTGCCGTCCACTAATATGGTAAATGGCTAATTTACAACTTAAGTCCACATGCAAAAGAAGACAAATCAATTAAACACTCAATTTAATAAAAGGTTACTTTTACCACTTATGCGATTTAATCATTTTTCTTAAATTAAATACACAAACGGACAAATTAATTCATGAAATTTTAACACATGCTCAATCATATATAATTAATACGAAAAAATAATATTAAAATATTTTTGGACTCGGATTCATAGTCCCAAAACCACCGTTCCGATTAGGATTAAAATCGGGCTGTTACAGTAAACATGCTAAATATCAGTTAGCAAAGTGAAAAATGATAGTAAGCAATGGAATTTTGGCATATATCTTGATAAATTAATCCTTTTTCGTGAAGTCTAATAAATGCCTCTATAACAGCTCCTGCAATAGGAATACAAGTTTCAGAACACAAACTTACCCTACTAATATTTGAACAAATGTAAGCGCCTAATTATTACTTCTATGATTATCACTACTATTATTATTGCCATATGTACAATGCAAAGAAAACAAATGAGGTAACAAGTAAAACAAGTCATAGATTGGAAATTTACACATAACTTAAAGACTTTGAACATTAGCTAGATTTCACTTTTACTAGATATAAAACTTGTCTTACGACTTAGCTGCTTATCGAGGGTGAAACATTCTCTAGTCCAGTCACAAGATGCCCCAAGTCTCTTGATCTGATTAGTAATGGTCCCACCATACCTGAAATTGAAAAGAAAAAAGACCAACAATGAACAAAAAATAGATAAAACATACAAAACAAAGTAGTACCTATACGAAACCTTAATGGTCAAATATGAACAATAAACACCAGAAATTAAGCAACGGGTTAAAGCAATAAAACTCCATAAGTATCAGTATTTGGAAGGAGAAGAAGTAGAATTTATTGAAGTTGTGGAGAACCCCCCCCAAAAAAAGCCCTTTCTTCAGAAACAACAAAAACACCATAGATAATATGTGCAAAGTTACAGATTCAATATCAGTAAATAACAGCAGAAAAACCAAGTATGCAAATAATTTAAGGGAAGACATACTTCTCTTTCCACTCCCAAACTCATTTTTCAAATTCATCTCTGCCCAGTTCTACCCTTTTTATTCCTTCAGAAGCCAACATTCTTTCCACAACCAACTGGGAAAAGAAAAGTAAAATAGGTTCAATTATATATTCCCATTAAACAGAATACAACATATATACTCATTCTCTACACAGAACATTATGTATAAAGAGGGCAGAATATAAATCAACAACAAAGCTGAAAACATTATATTTACAAAAGATTACTAGAAATAATACAACCATAAATATCAATCCTTTTTCCAGAAACCATTACACAAGTTAAAACTGAAGGTAGTTGGATTAGATTATTAGACAATTCCAAAATATGTCTTCCTTTTTTTTGCCTTACTAGTTCGGGAGATCAGATGAGCAGAAATCATGATCATCAAGAGACTAACTTGAGTTGCAATACCAGCATGATCAGTTCCAGGAAGCCAAAGTGTTGGTTTTCCCCTCATGCAATGGTACCTAACCATGATATCCTAAAGGAGACCACCGAAGGAAACAGATACAATTAAATAAATAAGCATGACAACACCAATAGCAAAGTCAACAAAATTTAGAATAATTACAATGTCTAAAAAATAAAGGTTAGAATCTGCTAGAATTAGAAGGATCTTCGTATCTTTATATCTCATCTTCTTCCACATCTTCATCAAGGTTCATCCAAGACACTAACCACTACAATTAAGAGAATCTGGCCATTTTTACTAAGAAGACATTTTCTGTGTACAAGGAGTTACATTGACCACTGTAGACTCAAATGCGTTGAATAAAATCAGATTATGCTATATGAAACATCTTTCGAAGTTGAGATGCAAAGGTTGCCCGAATGTAGTTATTTGCACTTTCAAGTTTATAAATAAATTCAGAAAACCACAGAATGTTGTATCAATAATGCCTGACAAATGCATCCTTATTGTTAGACCTATGTTTCTTAGACCTGGGTATGAGTATCATATACAAGTGTGTATCTGATATGGTTTTTTTTTCCCTATGTTTTTCTATGTATTTGATGAATCCAAATCATATCCACATAATCATATCCACATACGCATATCTGAATATGCATTGGACACAAATCTCGAACAAAAGTACGTAAAGAAAAATGAAAAATTGGAACAACATAGGTCAAACTACTATCTTAATCTTTCTCCTAAAGTTGGCATCTATAACTCTTAATCTTTCTCCTAAAGTTGGCATCTATAACTAGAAAATCATTCCATGCATGAAACATATACTCCCAATATAATGCTTAGAGAAAACAAGTCATTCACATAATTCTATGTTTCTAGAAATTGTATGAGTGTCCGGCACTGATATGTGCAAATTTCTTTTTCTTCTAAATTTTCCATGTATTTGGAGAGTCATATCATATCCCCCATACTTATTGTTGAGAAAATCTTGGATACAAGTGTTAAATACAAGTATTTTAAGACAAATAGAGTCAAAGTACCATATATAAACCATTCCAAGTGTAGGTTCTGAATTCTTGACCACTTACCCTTTGGCAAATGACAAAGAAGTTTGTAATGCAGCCCTCAAGTATTCGATCACCATCGTTAGACAATAAGAGCTCAGTCACTGAAGGAGGCCTCAATTTCTCCAATGGCTTCCTTAACCTACACAGAGTGTAAAGTTGTCAAATCGAAAGTTCATCACAGAATATAAAAAAGATATAAAGAAAGCCAAATGTGCTCCACTTTCTTCTATCCCAAACACAGGAGGAATATAACTCCCTATATGCAAATGAAGATCAAGAACCTGAAAAACTCCGTTATCATCATCACCACCACCACCACCACCATTCTTCATTGCCTTCAGCTTCTCGATATCCCCAGAAACAAGAGCAGTAACAGCCAACTCCTCCCGATTAGACCTCTCCTTGAGAGCAATGGGTAAAACTTGGTTCAATGAATTACTAACCAATGACCGAATCCTTGACTCCCATTTCAATGTTCCATTTTCATGCGTTCTAGTTGTTGTGTAAGATCCTGAGAGTGGGAAAAGTTAATTTAATTAAGTGTTTTGCAAATTTTCAATAACATTTCTTTTTTTTTGGTTGACTGAAAAAGAACAAAATGGAAAGAGATGGAAATAGGTTTGGGTTTTAGTACTTGGAAGGGATTCAAGGAAAGTAGTGATGGGAGGAGCATCGGAGGAGCAAGAAACAACGCTGTTGTTGTAGAGAAATCTCATGATGTCCATCTTTTGCTCTAGCAGTGTTGGACCGATAAATTGTAATGAAACAGGAGAGAGGGCAAAATTTGGAAAATGGGAAAAAGATACCCGAACGAAATAACTATTCAGATATGTGGGCAAAGAAATAAGGCCTAAATGGAATGAGGCTGTAATCCTTTTACAGCCAACCAACGTTCGTTTGGCGGTGGGCCCACCGAATTAGGGGAAAATGCATTTTTATTCCCCCTACTACCAAACATGGTCTATTAAGCAATTGAAATTGATAAGTAAATGAAAAAAACTTAGGGAGTGACAGACGGGATTCCGCGTTTGCTGCTAGCCAGATTCCAAGTGGCAGCTATCACTCAAATTAACTAAACGAAAATCACAGCCGTTGATCTCCCCCCATACATTTCCTAATTGATCTCTCTCTCCCCATCTAGGTAAAAAGAAAAGAAAAACACACACACTCACACTCACAAACAATTAAAAAGTGAGCGACTGCCACTGCCACTGCCATACCATCGACACCAAATTCGTTATCCTCTCAACTCTCCTTATCATTATCCTTTTGTTTCTGTTTTTCATTTCGATGTGCCGGTGATTGATTTGAAAGATGGCAAATCACCACCGTACATCAAGAATCGGCGTCGGCGGCGGAGGCCCAATGTTTGGAGGTTTTGGCTTTACTGTTAGATTATTGGCTTCTGCCATTACTGTTGCACTCTGTTTCTTCTTTCTTCTTTCTTTTTTCTTCACTTCTCACTCTCATTCTCCTCATCTCCAAACCAACTTTGTAAGTCCTAACTAACTTTATTGACTCGACATTTAATTTCACTCTTTTTCGATTCTAAGATCAATTAAAAGATGAGAAATGCACATTTCCAGGTGACTGATTGAACGACGTTGTTTTTTCTTCTTTTTCTTTTGGTGTTTATAGGGTTTCTCCACTGGAATTGGATCCACAAGGAGGTCCGTTTTGGCACTCAAATCCGATCCGCTCAAGCCCCGGCTGGATCAGATCCGGAAACAAGCCGACGACCACCGCTCTCTTGTCCTCGCCTACGCCTCCTACGCTCGAAAGCTAAAGCTCGAAAACTCGAAGCTCGTTAGGGTTTTCGCTGATCTATCTCGAAACTACTCGGATCTCATTAGTAAACCATCCTATCGGGCTCTCTTCGAAACCGATTCGCTCTCCATCGACGAGCCCTTGCTACGACAGTTCGAGAAAGAAGTCAAAGAGCGAATTAAAGCCACGCGCCAAATGATCTCGGAAGCGAAGGAATCTTTCGATAACCAATTGAAGATCCAGAAACTAAAAGACACCATCTTTGCTGTCAACGAGCAACTGACCAAAGCCAAAAAGCAAGGCGCATTTTCCAGCCTTATCGCCGCTAAATCGATCCCAAAAAGCTTACATTGTTTGGCAATGAGGTTGATGGAGGAACGAATCTCGCATCCGGACAAATATACAGATGAAGGGAAACCAATGCCTCCGGAATTCGAGGATCCGAAGCTTTACCATTACGCTATCTTTTCTGATAACGTTCTTGCTGCATCCGTGGTGGTGAATTCAGCCACGAAGAACGCGAAAGAGCCATGGAAACATGTTTTCCATGTGGTGACGGACAAGATGAATCTTGGGGCAATGCAGGTTATGTTCAAATTGAAAGATTATAATGGAGCTCATATTGAAGTGAAGGCGGTAGAGGATTATAAGTTTTTGAATTCATCCTATGTTCCAGTGTTAAGACAGTTAGAATCGGCTAATCTGCAGAAGTTTTATTTTGAGAACACGCTTGAGAATGCCACGAAAGATACGACTAACATGAAGTTTAGGAACCCCAAGTATTTATCAATCTTGAATCATTTGAGGTTTTATTTACCGGAGATGTACCCCAAGTTGCATAGGATATTGTTTTTGGATGATGATATTGTAGTGCAGAAGGATTTGACTGGCTTGTGGAAGATTGATATGGATGGGAAAGTGAATGGGGCAGTAGAGACTTGTTTTGGGTCTTTCCATCGGTATGCACAGTATATGAATTTCTCGCATCCATTGATTAAGCAAAAGTTTAACCCCAAAGCCTGTGCTTGGGCTTATGGCATGAATTTCTTTGATTTGGATGCTTGGAGGAGGGAAAAGTGTACTGAGGAGTATCATTACTGGCAGAATCTGGTAAGCCTCGAGCGACACTCTTTTGTTTTTCTGATTGCTTTATTATGCCTTGTAGCGTCTCTCATGCTACTCTTGGTGCTTGATTTATGCTATTAGATAATGCAGCTTGTTCCATAGTCTAGCTTGAGTAAACCGTTGCTGAACTAAAGTACATTATTTTGACTCTGTTGAAACTGCTATAGCATATTAATACGCCAAAATTTAATGTGGAAATGCTAGCAGCTTCTGGTTTTAATAGTTTGATGTTGTTGTTTTGTTTTTATCACTACTATTAATGGGCCATAGTAGATGAGGTTATGACTAATTGGCTTCATATTCCCTTGGTTTTGCTTGCAGAATGAGAATAGGACTCTATGGAAATTGGGAACATTGCCCCCTGGTTTGATCACATTTTACTCCACGACGAAACCGTTAGACAAGTCATGGCACGTTCTTGGACTCGGCTATAATCCAAGCATTAGCATGGATGAGATCCGCAATGCCGCGGTGGTGCACTTCAATGGGAATATGAAGCCGTGGCTAGATATTGCCATGAATCAGTTCAAGCCTCTTTGGAGTAAGTATGTTGACTTTGATTTGGAGTTCGTCCAAGCCTGCAATTTCGGTGTCTAAATAAAAAAAAAAAAAGGATCACAAGCTACAAAAGAGCTTGTTTAACAAGAAGTTCAATCTCACCTTAAGCAAACTATTGTTATTCTGCGTGGAAGGAAATTAGCCTCTACTGTACTCCAGTGTAGCGTAGCATAGCATAGTTATATTAATTTTAGAATGCTTGCTTTTAGTTTGTTCATACAGGTGTTGCAATTAAAATTATTAAGCTGATATCCAACTGTTAAATTATTCTGTAATCATAATGTTCCAAGTTATTCGTCTAAAATACAGTATATATATTGTTTCATTATTCCTTTCCAACTGTTGGTTCAGTATATCATTCAACGCAGGGGAACAGGCCTAGAGATACCCATTCAAAACTGGAAATTTAACTTTCATACAATTCTAACTGCTATAAACATGGTAAAGAAGTCCCATTATTAGAGCCTAAAAGAGGCTCTAAATAAGTAGGAGAGCTATCTAACCTACGTAGTTATCAGTCATCTATAAGATTAAGTGCTGTGCAGATACATTGCAGAAGGAAGGCGTGGACTGAGGATAACTTCAAGTGGGGTAGCCTTGGGCATGGTAATGCCTAACCCTTCACTCATATCCACTGTCTCACCAAAAGGTGTGGATAACTCGAACCCCTGTAGTATGCTGGCAATGGTCAAGTGTGTCATTTGCAATGCCAATGTGATCCCTGGACAAGATCGTCGCCCAGACCCAAATGGGATCAGCTCAAAATGTTGTCCCAGAACATCTACATCTGCATGGCTTGTAAGAAACCTTTCTGGTTCAAACACATCAGGATTTGACCAAACCTGAGGGTCCCGATGCAATTTCCACAGGTTCACAATCACACGAGTGCCCTTCCCAACGTGGTAGCCACCGATGCTACAATCTTCACTTGCCTCATGGGGAACTGATATCGGTCCTGGTGGGTATAGCCGCAATGTTTCCTTGACAACAGCCTGGAGATAGACTAGTTTCTCAATATCAGAGTCTTGAACCCATTTGTCCCTGCCAACTTTGAGGTCTAGCTCCTCTTGAGCACACTTTAAGGCATGTCTGTTGTTCATCAAGTTTGACAATATCCATGTCAATGTAATGGATGTTGTGTCTGAGCCTGCTAAGAATAAATTCTACACCAGAAAATAAAAATTTCGACAACTTAGCCGGTTGAATGTAAATACTACATCAAAGGGATATTTTTAAAATGTCTAGCTAATGCCATAATGTACATCCTTTGAACTTTGTAAATAACATCCAATTTTCAACTGCTTAATCTTGACAGTAATAAGGGTTAGCTGAAATGTCATTTTCTTGTTTACAATTGTATGGTGCTAATCCTATGCTGAAATCCACTCGAAAGACCAAGTCAAACTGGGAAAGTTAAAAGAAAATGAAGGTAGTATGGCGAAGAAGGGTCTGGTTTTGAGTCCAAAGAGGAGAAATAAAGAATATTACCATTACATTAGCCTTGATAATTGTTTCTCGAGAGTAGCCAAACATGGAATCCTCCTCAATTGCAGATAGCATTAGGTCGATGAAATCCGGAGTGTTGTCTGGTTTTGCTTCACTCTTAAGCCTCTTTAGTTTATGCTCCTCCACCCATTCTCCAGCAATGGAATCTATTTCTCTTGCAACACGCTTCATGGATTTCACTTGTCCCATGAACATGGAATCCATCCATCCTAGAAACGGGACCACTTCCGATAGAGATATAAGTCCAGAAACATACATGAAATCTTTGATAACTTTTGCCACATATGCTGCTTCCTCATCATCTTCCCCATCGGTGGTGTCCCAGAAATATCTCTTGCCTGCCATCAATCTCATGATCGTATTCAAGGTCAGGGCTTCAAGTTTTTGACTAATGACCAACTTTGGGTTGGGATTTTGTTGGTTTAACATGCAAAACACGTACAAATCTTTGATAAATGCGTTCACCTCGGAGATTTGGACGTGCTTTAATGTCTCAAGCCTACGGGTAGAGAGAAGTTCAACCATGGCTAGTTTTCGTACCTGGCGCCAATACTCTCCATAAGGAGCGAAGCCAAAGCCTGCATGATCGTAGCCGAGATATATTCCCGCATTGGATCGTGGACGATTAGCTAATACCCTGTCGTTGGTAGTGAAGCACTCCTTGACTGCTTTATGATTGCTAATTATAAGGGCAGGGAACACTCCAAGCCGGAAAGTGAAGATAGGGCCATATTTATCAGCCATGGCAGCCCAGGTATGAGCAAGGGTTCGTTGACCGCGAAGGAGGAGCATGTGCCCTATGAGTGGCAAGGCTCCTGAAGGTTCTGGGGCTAACACTAGGTGCCTACTTTGGTCGCCTGGAGTCCCCGGCCTCCATAGTTTGTAGAATAGTACCAATCCTAAAATCCCTGCAATTGCCGCTACAGAATATGAGAATTCCATTACTTGAGGTCTAAAGTGAGAGACAGGGATGAGGGTGGTAAGAATAGATTAACTGATTAAGGGTGATTTATTGCTTGGTTTTAGTAGGGGTGGAGCAATGCTTGCAAGTCATATCTGCTTGGGCCTTATGACAATTTCATTGGTTGATCGAAATGGCTGTATTTTATCTCAATCACACAAAAATGAAAAAAAAAAAAAAAAAGGAGAATAAGAAAGCAAAAAGTAGGTAAACTTTGCTGCCAAACTCAATGCTCACTTTATTCATTAGATATAAATAGACTTGGTCATCAAAGGCTGCACTCAACTATAGCAATCTAATTTTCAAACCAAATGTGCTTATTTTTCAAACCATAGCTGCTAAAAATAGAGAGATTTGTAAATTAACAGACAAACAGTGGCCATCTTTAAAATTTACATTAAATATTGAATTACCACTGCTACATTTCGAGTCGATAAAGATGACGAGGAAGGCGAGGAGTAAGGACAAGTTGAAGAGTTGTCTTGGGCATGACAGCACCTGTTCCTTCTCTCATATCTACTGGGGCATTGAAAGGTGTAGTTAAGTCAAATCCTTGAAGCAGGAGCAATCGTTAAGTGTGTCAGTTGCAATGCCAGAGTCATCCCGGGGCAAGACCGTCCACCGGAACAGAATGGAATTAGCTCGAAATTTTGGTCCAAAATGTCCACTTTTTCATGACTTGTAAGAAATCTTTAAGGCTGAAACTCCTCAGGGATCGACCACACTCGTGGGTCTCGATGCAACTTCCATAAGTTAACAAATAAACGAGTGCCCTTAGGGATGTGGTAGCCAGTAGCCACCAGCTCGACAGTCTTCCATTGCCTCGTGAGGAACTGATATAGGGGCTGCTGAATATAGACGAAATGTTTCCTTAATGATGGCCCTGAGATATACCAATTTCTCGATATCAGAATCTTGCACCCATCTATCTCGACCGATTTCGAGGTCTAGTTCTTGTTGTTGTCACGCTTCAAGGCATGTTTGTTGTTCATCAAGTTGGCTAAAATCCATGTCATTGTTACGGATGTGCTGTCACTTGCTGCTGCGATTAAAGTCTAAAATAAGTAAGACATAAATCGAGATCAGTGTGATAATTTATATATGAAATCCAGATTCATAATTTTTCAAACCTGTTTTCATAAATAAAAATCCTACTACCTTTAAATTACACAATTAGTCACTAAATTTTAAAAAAAATTACAATTTGATCATTAAATTATTTAAAAGTTTTCATTTAAGTCGTTGAGTTGTTAAAATCGATGTTATATAGCTTTCTTTGTTCGTCATGCCTGCGCCAATCAAAAGTTATCTTTCCACTTCTCTTCTACAGTTAATTTTTTTTTCATGATATATTTTTGGACATCATAAATCAGTAAACCAAAATTCAAATAGCTTTTTTCTCCCATGTTCAACACTAATTGTTAAATCGACTTGGATCCAAGGTATGTTCTTCTACTCATGATTGGTACTGGTCCGCTGTACCAATTGTCATACCGTCGCTTGGGACTCGTTGGCAGAACTTTTTCTTAAATAAAAAACTTTTGAATAATTCAGTACCTTAAATGAGAACTTTTAAATTATTTAGTGACCAAATTATAATTTTTCTATTTAAGTGACAAAACAAAAATTTACCCTTACTTTAATGATTAGTAATGTAGTTTACCCAATCAATTAACAAATAGTGAAGAGACACAGCTTGAATATAACCAATGTGGGATAACAATAAATTTGACAAACTTGGAAGAAGCATTAGGCAAAACAATAGCCAATAAAATAAAATAAAAACAAGAGTTAAACATCCAATTACCTAAAACCAACAAACAATTAGTAGAGAGGACCAACTTGAATTTAAAGGCTATGTATGTAATTCAGTATTGAATTGATATTTTATAACAGGCCTTGATAAATGATAGCCAATTAACGAAAACATTAAAACGCAAAAGCATACCGTTGCAGTTGCCTAGATAACCTTCTCGCGCGTATGGCCGCACATGATATCATCCTGCATTGCAGACAGCATGACGTCGATGAAATCTTGGTCCTCGTTTGGTCCAGCTTTAGCCCTCTTTACTAGATGTTCATCAATCCAAGTTTCAAAGAGAGCGTTCATCTCTTTGGAAGCATGCTTCATGGATTTGACTTGCCAGCTTCAATTATCCATCCATTTCAGAAACGGAACTACTTCTGAAATCGCATTAACACCCATCAAATACGAGAGCTGTTTGTAAACCTTCATCACAAGATGCGCTTCCTTGTCGTCTTCACCCTCAGCGTTAGAGAAATATCTCTTCCCTGTAACTAATCTTAGAATCATGTTTAACTTTAAGCTTTCCACGCATTAAGATGGCCTGCTCCTTTTTCTTGCAAAAGGAGTACAAATCCTTCATCAACGCAGCACCTCCGACACCCTAACATGCTTTGGCCTTGCTAACTTATGGGTAGACAGAAGTTGAACCACGGTACACTTACGCATCTCACTCCAAAATGGTCCGTAGGGAGCAGACCCAAAGCCAGCGTGGTCGTAAGCGAGGTACTTCCCTGCATTTGATCCTGGGCAACTGGCTAAGACCCGGTCGTTAGTGGTTAAACATTCTTTAACAATTTCATGATTGCTAAGGACAAGGGTTGGGAATAGGCAAATCGGATCATGAAAACAGGTCCATATTTATACGCCATAGCCGCAAGGGTTCGAGCAAGGGTTGGTTGGGCAGCAAGCAGGTGAAGGTGGCCTATGATGGGCAAGGCACCTGATACTTGTGGGGCATGTAATTTGCCCTCATCGTACTTATGTCTCTCCATATGGAGTAAAACATCAGCACTCCTAAAGGGATCCCAAGGATTGCAGGAAGATAAGACGAGAAATCCATGATATGTATGGCAGAGTAACCCTGTCATTATTACATCAGGAGTAGAGATGTAGGGACTCAACTAGATTTCGCTACAGTTTTAGTAACATTGAAGCATAAGATTGACGGGCGAAGATTAAAGAATGAATAATGGAAGGAAAGTGAATAAATGACAAAAGAAAGTTTGACTATATATATATAAATATATATTGCAATAACATAACAATATGGCCATACAGAAAGAATTGTATAAAATAAGGATATTATCTATTTCTAATAGTTTAATGTCATATCAACAATTTCATCCTAAATTCTAAAATTTTCATTTTCATTTGATTTTTTTAATATGAAAATGTTGAGATGGCATTAAACTATTGGAAAAGGGATACAGATGACGTGACTTCACTGTCTCGTATAACCTTTTCCCTATCGGAATAATGCTGACGTTGGCGTTTGACCAAAAACAAAGAAAAATGCTGGCAGTTTGTGTTTTATTATTATAAAAAATAGCTACTCAAACTATACAGCCTTTTCCATTTAGATGAAAGAAAGTAGGTAACTTTTTATAATAAAAAAAAAGAAAGAAAGTAGGTAATTAAAGTTTTATTAAAGTAGGTAATTAAAGTTTTATTCCATTATCATCCAAGTTATTGGTGTAGAGGAAAGATATAGTTAAATTTTATATAAATTATTTCAACTGTTTGTCTACTTTTATAGCATGTCTTTTTCGTTTTCTCTATCTACTCCTGTAGCACTTTTTTTTTGGTTTTGTCTGGAGTGTTTTTGTCTTGATAGAAATTGCAAATCTCAATATTGTTGATGGGAGGAGAAGTCATGGCAAATATAGTTGGAGGAAGGGGAATCAAAAGAAGAGTTTTAGTTTTGTTTGGTGGGTAGTTTCCTAACGATAGGCGTGATTTAGTTCCAGTCAATGTTGGCAATGCTAGAAAACATTTGGCATCTACTAGGGGGGTTTGTATCTCAAACCTAGGGTAGAAATGATTTTTGTTTCAATTTTATTATGAGGTTAATGTTGAATGTGTAGTGGATGGTAGCCCCTGAACTTTCAATAACCATCTCTTGAGTTTTCATCATTTGCAATAGGGAGAGGATCAAATGCATGTCCTGTTCTTTTTGTCGATTTTTAGGTTTAGAATATGAAGCTACTGAGTGGTCTCTTTTTAGAACCAATGGCCAAGCAATTTGGAAACTTGATTGGTGTTTTCTTGGACTATGATGGTAAAAGTGTAAGTAGGGGTTTCCAAAACTATATGTCGATGCGAGTTAAAATTGATGTAGGAGCCTTTGAAGTGGAAAAAAAGAAAATGATGGTTCTGGATAGGGAGACATCAATGCTCAGTTTAGATATGAATGTCTATCCCTTTTTTACTTTTTGTGGGGCTAATTGGGTCATAGTGAAAGTTACTGTCTAATTCATCTAGTGCACAAGAAAATGATGGGATATTTTCCTATGGGCAACCCCTGGACGGGTTTAGAAGCCATCAAGTATCTGGCTTCGGGATGAAAGTATAGATAGAAATTGTCTGTTTGGAGAAATTAGTGGGATTAAGGGGTTATCTCCAAGAGATATTCGAAAAACAAATTTTTATATTCCCTTAAACTTAGGAATTAATTTGGTTGGAAATTCAAAAATAAAAGTGGAGGGAAATAATGGGTTGTGAATCAAAGGGCATTCAATAGATATGGTCGATGGGAAAAACATCTGTGTTGGTATCGGATTGCGGCTACCTTTTTTTCTACAGCAAGGATTAAGTATCGTTTCGATAATTTACATTTTACTTAATCATGGAGTTAGTCAACAAGAAGTACCATGATTGAAAACTCATTGTTGTATACTCATTACGAAAGCAATTCATCTAACTGTTTGTCCAATGACATCATCATGTATGTGTTACCCTCATATGATATCCTTGATTCATTTGAGTTAAATTCATTCACTCAATACAATCATATTTTATCTCATTGTCACCATTGTGTCTTCTTAATGATTAATATGATTATTGTCAACAAATGACCATGAAAAATTGCTTGTTCGAGAACAAGCAACCTATGGTCACGTTCCATATTTATCAATACATACAATGTCAATGGGAGGATATCTTTAACTCTTTAATTGAGCTATGAATTCCATTATTGCTAGTAAAGTCATGCCATACACAAATTATGTACCCAACATAGGTTATGGGTTCGATCATCATTAGAGCATAAGCCTCCACTTATATTAAAGCACATGAGTTATATACGTATGGTCAGTGACTAACTCAGGATTTAGGTAAATCACACCATGAACGTCACAAGTGAATTAATTCACAAATGGATTCAGAATTAATTCAACTTTGGTCCAGTCCAATGTATCATTCTTCCAATGAATACATCTATGTCTCTACCCGTGGAGTCAGCTACTATGGTAGCCAAGACTAGTCATCTCCCCAATTGGAATTGTAGACAACATAATAATCCTTCTAAGTATTTGAATCAAATACTCACTTTGATTCTTTTACGGGATTACAGACTCGTTTAGATTATCTACTGAAGTAAATTATATTTCTCGCAAAGTAAATGTTCTTATAGTGCCACATATCATCAATTTGAACTTAAACAATCAATGAGCTAATATTTGTTTGTCACAATTTTGCTATGCATGCAAAACATGAAAGACAGAAACGCAAAAGACATAATAGTGAAATTTGAAATTAACGTTATCTATTTATTTATCGTTCAAATACATAGAAAATAATTACATGTTTACTACAATATGAATACATTTTCCAACACTTTAATCATAGGAACATGAGTCAATTTTGACTTATTTGTCTATATTTGATTATTTATAAAATTGTTGTCAAGGTGTTAGTGAATAGGTCGCAACTGATTCTTAAGCATTGTATGGACAAGGCACGAAGTGCTTTTGTTCTGGATCAACTGATATAAAATAATATTATTATTGTATATGAGATCTTATAGGTGTTAAAAAAAGAGAGGATAGGGAGGCGCAAAACTTTTTCCCTCAAATTAGATATGAGTAAAGCGTATGATCATAATGGATCACACTTCATTTCTGACATGATGATCACAATGGAGTTTTCTAAAGGATGGGTCTCATTGATTTTGAGGTGTATAAGTACAGCTTTATATTCGGTGATCATCAATGGGAAGGCGTGGGGGAATATAGTACCGACTAGAGGATTGAAAAAAGGGATCTCATTGAATCCCTACCTTTTTCTCATTTGTTTAGAGAGCTTTTCAACGTTGCTTAAGATGGCTAGCAGGGAGGGACGATTTTGCGGAGCTAAATTGTGTCGTAATGAGCGAGTTGTTACTCATTTGTTTTTCGTGGATAATAGCAATATTTTCGGATATGCTACAAGTGCTGTAGCGTTGGCTATCAAAGATATCATTGTTGAATATTAGATTTTGACAAGTCATTTATTTATTTTAGTGGTAATGTTTCACTTGTTGATCGGGGGTTGGTTTCCAATATTCTGGGAGTGCAGAGTTCGAACAACCCAGAACAATATTTGGGGCTGTCTATTATGATGGGGTCATCATCGTCTGAATGGATAAATCAGTATGTTTTATACAACCTTTATTTTATGTGCCAAAAAAATAGATAACCACATCAATACATGCATCAGCAACATATATAAATTTGTTCTCGTGTTCTGTAAAAATAAAATGTCGGTAATGGCAATATATCCCTAAAAAAAAAAAGAGGAATAAAAATAAAGAACATATAGATTTTTATGTGGTAACCCTTTCGGGGAAAAACCACGAGTAGAGGAGAAGAAAATCCACTATGTCGAATTCGAATTAATTACAAGAGGAGTAGACGATGTCTACTTATAGGCTTGTAAAACCATATTCTAATAAGAGTGTAGTAAGATTGAAACACCTTATTCTAATCAATATCAAATAGATGGAGTTTAATAAAATTTAAAAAACCTTATTCTAAAATAAAATAAAAGAAGTGTAGTTCTATATGGATTTTACTTTTATTTTATTTTACCACTGTATTTTATTTAAATAAGGATTTAGGTCACTTAATTCTAACAATGTCCACCTTGACACGAATTCTCAACGAACAAGTTCTTCATTGCGAACTCTCAATGAACAAGTTCTCCACTTCTTCCATAAAATTCCTTAAGGGTTTAACTTCAACAATGAACACCAATCAAGTCTAAGCAACGGTCAAACTTGGTTATAGGAAGTGACTTAGTCATCATATCTGCAGGATTTTCATAAGTACTAATTTGGCTCACAACAATATCACCACGAGCAAAATGATTTTAGTTCTGTCAATGAACATTTGATCTTTTGTAAGGAATATGACACTCTTACTGACACAAAATACTGTACTGATTTGAAGGTCTTCATTGAGTTCACTAAAGAGTCCCTTCAACCAAATAGCTTCTTTACAAGCCTCAGTAATCGCCATGTACTCAACTTCAGTGGTAGACAAAGCCACTGTAGTTTGCAAAGTGGCTTTCCAACTGATTGCACAACCTTTAATTGTAAAGACATAACTTGTGAGAGATCTTCTTCTATCAAGGTCTCCAACAAAATCAGCATCAACATACCCAATTACTCCATCTCTAGTTCTTCCAAACTGTAAGCAAACATCAGTGGTACCTCGTAAGTATCTTAAAATCCACTGAACTGCTTTCCAATGTTCTTCACTAGGATTCGCCATGTATATGCTAACTGCACTGACTGTATATGATAAATTTAGACGTGAACAAACCATAGTATACATAAGAGATCCCACTACACTAGAGTATGGAACATGTGACATGTACTCAATCTCATCATCTGATTGTGGAGACAAAACCGATGAAAGTCTAAAATAGGCTGCTAAAGGAGTACTAACAGGCTTAGCACTCTGTATATTGAACCTGCAAAGAACTTTCTCAATGTTCCCCTTCTGACTTAGGTACAATTTACTTACTTTTCTATCTCTGAGAATCTTCATACCAAGTATCTTTTTTGTTGGTCCCAAATATTTTATCTCAAATTCCTCACTTAGTTAGGCTTTAACCTTTTTTATCTCTCCTTTATCTTTCGCTGCTATCAACATGTCAGAAACATAAAGGAGTGGATACACAAAAGAACCATCACAGTTTTTCTTAAAGTAAACACAACTGTCAAAGCTACTTCTTTTGAAATTATGAGAAGTCATAAAGGAATCAAACCTCTTGTACCATTATCTTGGTGACCATTTCAAACCGTAAAGGGATTTTTTCAGCAAGCAAACATAGTCCTTTTTTTTCTGAGACTGTAAAACCCTCTGGTTGTTGTATGTAAATATCCTCATCAAGTTCTTCATGCAAAAATACAGTTTTTACATCTAACTGTTATAGCTCCAAATCATGCATGGCCACAATTCCAAGCAAAGCTCGAATCGAACTATGCTTTACAACTAGGGAGAACACATCTGTGAAGTCCACTCCTGGAATTTAAATGTAACCCCTTGCAACAAGCCTTACTTTATATTTGAGTTCTTCAACTCCTAGAGTCCCTTCTTTCTTTTTAAACACCCATTTACAACGAACATTCTTTTTACCTTTAAGAGGTTTCACAAGATCCCATATTCTGTTTTTGTGGAGTGATTCTATCTCCTATTGCATAGCAAACATCCACGGCAAACATCCACTTTTCTGAGTCTTCACAGCTAACCGCCTCAGAATAATTACATGGCTCTTGGTTTGCATCTATATCTTCAGCCACATTTATAGCATAAGCAACTAGATCAGCCTCGGTATGCTTCTTTGGAGGTTTAATTTCTCTTCTAGTTCTGTTTTTGGCGATATAGTATTGTGGTGAAAAAGCAACTCTATTCTGAATTTTTGTACTGGCTTGAGGAGTTGACTCTATTGTAGATTCTGGATTAATCTGATGCTCCACCTGCTTTTGATTTTTTTTATTGGAAGATTCTTTAAGAGATAAGTTAGGTAGCATAGCAGTTTCATCAAAAACAACATATCTGCTAATTACAACTTTTCTATTTTCAGGACACCATAACTTATACCCTTTTTACACCAGCTTTATAACCAAGAAAAACACATTTAATGGATCTCGATTCCAATTTTCCATTATTAACATGAGCATACGCAGGACACCCAAAGATCTTTAAATTAAAATAGTTAGCAAGATTACCAGACCATACCTCTTGTGGAGTCTTTTTTTCAATGGAAACGGATGGAGCTCGGTTGATCAAAAAAATGCAATTGAGGCTGCTTCGGTCCAAAACGACTTCAGTAAGTTAGCATTCGACAACATACATCGAACTTGCTCCATGATTGTTCTGTTCATTCGTTCTACAACGCCGTTTTGTTGTAGAGTATGATGAACTGTCAAGTGTCTCACGATCCCTTCTGACTTGCATAGTTCATTAAACTCATCAAAACAAAACTCTAAGCTATTGTCTGTGCGGAGGTGATTTATTTGTTTTCCTATCTGTTTTTCAATCATAGTTTTCCAAGACTTAAATGTGAAAAGCACATCACTTTTCTACTTCAAGAAGAACGCCCAAACTTTTCTAGAAAACTCATCAATAAAAGTTAGCATATAATTAGCTCCACTTCTCAAAGGCACTCTAGATGACCCCCACAAATCAGAATGAATATACTTCAATGTTCCTTTCGTGTTATGGATTCCTCTAGTGAATCGAACTCTCTTTTGCTTTCCAAAAATGCAGTACTCGCAGAACTTTAGTTTGCAAATTCATTGTCCATCAATAAGTCCTCTTTTGATCAATTCTGCCATGCCATTCTCATTCATATACCCTAGGGGCATATGCCAAAGTTTAGTAATATCATCATCTGATAAGGAAGAGAAAGCGGCAACTACATCACCAGTACAGTAGATCCCTGCAAAACATATAACTTGGCAGTCTTTCTCTGCCCTTTTATCACAATGAGAGAACCTTTAGAAATCTTCAAAACCCCACTTTCAGCTGTGTATCTGTACCCTTATGAATCAAGAGTACTCAACGAAAATAAATTTCTCTTCAATTCTGGAACATGTCGCACGTCACTAAGTGTTTTGACATCTCCATCAAACATCTTGACTTTAATCATTCCAACACCTGTAATTTTACACGAAGCATTATTTTCCATCAAAACAACATCTTTAGACATTGTTTCATAAGTTGTAAACCAATCTAAATTGGGACTCATGTGGAAGGTGCAGCCTGAATCAAGGATCTACTCCTTGCTCACTTTCGAACTGTTGACAGAAGCGACCAGAAGTTCACCATCACTGTAGTCTTCTACAATATCAGCTTCACCGAAATTTCTGGTTGTTTTCCTTTTTGGTTCACAGCCTCCCTTTTGATCTTGTTCGGTAGCTTATAGCAGTCAGATTTAATGTGCCCTTTTTTTTTGCAGAAGTTACAAGTTTTACCTCTGTTTGAAGACTTCGATCTATCCTTAGATTACTGCAAGGATCCCGTTCCTGTATCCATCTATGATCATCATCAGCATTTCGATCTTGTCTCCTATGAACAATAAGACCCTATCCATGAGAGTCGGTTTTAACCACAAGATACTTCATATTATCATACGAGGTCAAAGTATCATAAACTTCATCAGTAGTGAGAGACTTGTGGCTATATAAAATCGTGTCTCTAAAGGTTGAATAAGACGGGGGCAACGAACAAAGTAGAATCAACCCTAAATCTTCCTTATCATACTGAACCTCCATGGCCTCCAAGTTTGAGAGAATTTCTTTAAACACTGTTAAGTGTTTGTGCACAGACACACCTTCCTCCAAACGATGAGCATAAAGATGTTACTTCATATGCAGCTTGTTGGTTAGAGTTTTCGACATACATATTTGTTCCAGCCTCTTTCATAATCTAGTGGCGGTCTTCTCCTTCATCACATCTTGCAAAATTTCGTTAGACAAATGCAGATGTAACTGTATTAATGCCTTTCAATCCTTGCGTTTCTTCTCTTCCTCCATCAATGTCGAAGCCATCTTATCTACCTTTAGCAAGGCTTCCTCTAAGTCCATCTGTGCAAGAACTGTCTGCATCTTTATCTGCCACAATGCGAATCTGGTGTTCCGATCCAACAGTGGAATTTCATACTTCAAAGACGCTATTACTGTGATTGAGATGAACAACCCAGAAGCTCGAATACCAATTTGTAAAAATAGAATATCGGTAATGACAATATATCGCAAAGACAAGAGAAATAAAAATAAAGAACACACAGATTTTTACGTGAAAACCTTTTTGGGAAAAAACCATGGGCAGAGAAAAAGAAAATTCACTATGTCGAATTTGAATTAATTACAAGGAGTAGACTGTGTTGATTTATAGGCTTATAAAACCATATTCTAATAGGAGTGTAGTAAGATTGAAACACCTTATTCTAATCAATATCAAATAGATGGAGTTTAATAAGGTTTTAAAAACCTTATTCTAATCCATACATAGAGGTGACCATGGGTCGGGTTCGGGCCGGGCCCAGACAAAATTTTAGGCCCGTTTTCTAGGCCCGAGCTCAGCCCGAAATATGGCCTAAAGATTTGTCCAAGCTCGGCCCAAAAGAAAATTGATAAACCCGAGCCCGGCCCGGCTCGGTCCATATTAATTTTTTTTAGCTTTTTTCATTAAATAAAAATTTTTAAAACAAATATTAAAAAATAATAATAAATATGTAAATTTAAAAAGTATATTTGATTAAAAATAAAAAATATATTTAATATATAATTTGGGCCGGGCCCGGGCCAAAAAAGTTTTACCCGAGGCCCGGTCCGTTTTCTAAACGGGCCTCGTTTTTTTGCCCAAACCCATATTTCGGGCCTATATTTTTACCCGAACCCTCCCATTTTTTGGGCGGGCCGTCGGGCTGGGCCGAGTAACCCAACCCATGATCACCTCTATCCATACACTTCTATGTGGATTTTACTTTTATTTTATTTTACCATTATATTTTATTTAAATAAGGATTCGGGTCACTTAATTCTAACATGTTCATTAGAATTTGGCTTTCATAATATATAATAAACAATAGAAAAAAAAGGGAAAAAATAAAAATAAAAATAAAAAGCGAATCTTCTTAAAAGTATTTATAGAATATAATTATCTCAATATAAAACCTTAAATTTAAACGGACAAAAACATATATGGGAAAAGTAAGTAGAAAGTTTAAAAACAAATTGTTGAAAACTGAATCACCTAATAAAATATGATACCCATTGAAATTAGTTAAAAATGATAAATAATTGATAATGTCATTTTTTATTTTTAAAATTTTAAATTTTATAGTATTTTTTTTTTCACATAAGTAAATATTTAAGTTTAACTAAGTAAAATAGACTTTTCAATGTAAAATTTGAAATATATATATTTATTTTAAAACAATTCTAAATTAATTAATAAATAAATTTTGCTTATCTTATGTATCGTTAAAAGAATCATAAGATCAAATGATCGATTCCCACTCATGAGAATAGAATACATTTTATAACCAACCGTTTATCTATTTGGAGAGTATCACAATCAACGCCTTAATTTTGAAAAAAATTAAAAGTAAAACAGCTATTCACCTAAGCGTTCATGTTAGCAATTTGTTCCATGTAAGCATATACTCTATAATATATGTTAGATTTATCTATATATCTATTGCATTTTTTTAATTTAACATACATAAATAAATTTATTTATTCTAGTAATACAGTAATTCGAAAAAGTATATTATATAAAAATATCTCTATAGTGCAAAAAATCGAAGTGGAAGTAAATGTAACATACCCAATAGATAAACAAATTAAAATTAAGAAATCATCAATAATTTGGCTTAAAGAGCAACAAATATTGAAAATAAGATTAGAGAAAAAATTTATGTTTAAAACATAAATTAAGATAATACAATTGAAAATGGTTTTATACGATAGATATCGTCATTTATATAGAATTTTTTAGAATTTTTTAAAATAATAGATGTATATATCTAGTTACGTTAAATTCAAATTAAATAATATTTTACAATAAATAATATTTATCTTTATCATCATTTTTATATTTTATTTTATTTTTGAAATTTGATGGTTTTGAAAGATAAATAAGAAATATTTATTTAAATTAATTTTTATAAAATTTCAATCCACTTCAAATTTGTTTTTGATTATGTGTCAATTAAAAAGAGTATCCATTTGTCTTTAAGGTTTTGCTTAGTAGAGTGAAAATAATATTAAAAAGATAGAAAATTAAAGGGTTAAAAAAATAGAAAGATGGAAAATATAGGCGGATTTTATAGGAGAGATGAAAAAAATGGAAAGAAAAAGTAATTTTCTTCCCATCCATTAATTGGTAGAACTGAAAAATAAAAGAAAATAAAATAAAATATTTAAAAAATACATAATTTTGAACTAATTAATTCGAAAGGATTGGTTTGTATGCGTTAGGATGAAAAATGATTTATTTCTCTTATTTTAGGATGAAAAATGATTTATTTCTCCTATTTTCTTTTCTCTCACTGTTCTTTCCTACCAAGCATACTCAAAATTTATTTTCTTTTCAGTGTTCCACTCACTCCTCCCATCCTTTCACTTTTTCCATCCAATCAAGCACACTCTATATTAAACTATCATAAATATGAGCTTTGTTATATATAATATATATCGCATAATTATTTTGTATAATGGCGGTGGAAATTTTTATTTCCCAAGAGGGATTGAAATTTTGTCATGTGTCCTTATGCTGTATTTTAAAATAATAATAATAATAATAATAAGATATGTGGTAAAATTTCAATCCTACTTGTGAGGTTATAAATTTTCACCATCATTGTATCAAGTAATTATCAATCTATACAGTAAATTACAAAATAGAATTGACATTTTTAATTTATTTCACCAAATATATAATATTTTAAATTTTAGCTAAATTAGTACAAATTAAATTAGAATAAAAAAGATAAGTTTTTTTATAAAAATATTTAATTAAAATTTGTGTATTTTTTGTGTATTTTTGTTTTTACTATTAAACACCATTGAAGTTTAGGATTTAGAGTTTTAAGAGCTTTTGCTTTAAGCTTGTGCTCAACCAAGGAAGGGTTTATATAAAGGAGGTTTATGTAAATATTTAAAAAAATAATTTTTATAATTTTATAACTTTTATAATTTTAATACAATTATTTTTTATAAGTTTTAGTTTAAAATTCAATTTTTTTAAAATTTATATAAGTTTCGTATAAGTTCTTTATGTTTATATAATTTTTTAAATAATGTTTACAACTTTTTTATAATTTTTAATAATTTTAAAATATTTTTATGCTTTTTTCAATTTTTATATTTTTTTAATATCTTTTATTCAAAAAATGAAAAACTATTTTTAAGGGATGTGATGTGTCCCTATCTAATTAATCTATTAGTATTTTTAATGCTTAACATAGTTAAAGATGAAAATTGCTAATAAAGTAATTTAAATGATTTTTCAAATTAATGACAAGGCTCAATTTAGAAGTGAATTAAGTCGAGAAACTTAATAGGTTTTTTTATTTATTTATAGGCTTTTTTTTAATATTTTAAGCCTAACGAAAATATAAGATGAATATAATACCTTTACAATTTTATAGTGGTGTAGCCAGGAGCTTACAGGGGCCCGCCCGCCCCATAAAATGAAATTTTTTTTATTTAAGTCCCTTAAAAAATTATAATAATTTAAATTAATAAAAGTAAAAATATATTTTAGCCCCCTCTAAAAATGGTAAAACTTGATTTAATTCTTTAAAATTTATAAATTATAAAGATATAGATATTAAAATGGTGAAATTGTATTTTTACTATCATAAAAATATACAATTTAATTTCGGGTCCTTAAAAAAAATTTCTAGTTCTACCCTGCAAATATATAAAACTTATACAATGTCAATTATCCTTATACAACACAGTTATGACAAGAAAATATACAAGAACAAATAAAAATACATAACTTGTCATGTATACGCCAAAGCTTCCAAGGTATCATACCGTAATTGAAATATTAAAACCATTTTCTTTTCTTCTGTTTTTTTTTTTAAATGATCGTTTTGTTATTTTAGTTTTGAAAACCCAGTTCTTAAATAAAAATTAAAGAGTAGCCCAGAACTAGAAGGAAATTAGGATTTGAATAATAAATAAAATGCTTAGGGTATTGGCTTAAATGGATACGGAATACTCAACAACAGAGGCCTAAGACTTGGAAGGTCATATTTTCATACTTAAATTCAAAATATTTTGGATATGATTATATGGAACTTGTTACTTCAAAGAAAAATGGACTGCGAGAACAGCATAACTTATGACAAAAATGTATTCTATTGATTTGCATTTTAGATCCTATTGGGAGCAAACTTGTTTCCTACAGTCCTACACATCTACACAAGGCTTCACTTTACAGAACGACCTTAGGGAAAGTTTTCTACATCAACCGAGTTTTTCCGTTAATCAAATCTCTGAATGAAAGATATGATGGGAGTATGAAGTAGATTTTACCTGGTATTAGTGTTATGCTTGTGAGTCTGATTCTCATGATGATCTTTCCAAAAAATCTGGGGCTGAACAGTAGTAAATATATTTCTGCTCTAGCTAATCTGGGATATCATGACTATAAGCAGTGATGTCAAGGGAGAAGAACAATAGAGCATGAATTAGATGACTGGCCTCTCCCTGTTAACCATTTGCTCAATTAGTTCTAGAAGATCTATGCATTTTTCAGGTTCATCTGTGTTTACCAAGAACTCGATATGTGGTAATGCTGCTTTTGCATCCCCAATATTATTGTATTTCATGAGGTCAGAAAGTAGTCTTTGAGCTTCTTTGATGTTTCCTTTGGTATGCATACAGTGGATCACGGATGAATAAGATGCAAAAGATGGAACAAAACCATTACTGAGAATAAGATCCAAGAACTTGAGGCACTCGTTGCAGTTGCTGTTCTTAGAGTGCCAATCAATCACAGAAAAACATGCCTTCTCAGGATATGAACCTTGTCTTAATATATCTTTGGTAAGATGTTCAGCATCTACAATTCTTCCGACTTCACATAAACCCACAATTAGAAAATTATAGAAATCCGAAACAGACCCACCGAATTTCTCAATTTCAACTCGGAGCTTGAATGCATGCTCAAGATCCATTTCCTTTAGAATGTTACTGGAAACACATTCATCATAATTTTCTGCAGTAGATGGTGACCAAACATATAGAGGACTGATAGAACGGGAATGTGCTACTTCAGTGGTCTTGTTTGATGAAATGAATCCTGCTAGTAGTGCAGAATAGACACGACTGTTAGGCTGAAATCCATTTTTAACCATAAAGGACACAATCTCAAGGGCACGGTCTAACCTGCCAGCATAAACATGAGCTTTGACCAATATAGTGTACGTAACATGATTTGGGGATACTCCTAAATCAGACATGCTATCCAAGATCCTCTCTGCAACCTCAACTCTTCCAAATTGACACAAGCCGTTAACCATGACATTGTATGTGTATACACCTGGAGGGCAGCCAACTTGTTTCATTAGCTCTATCATGCTCAAGGACTGGTCAACCTTGTCTGCTTGAAAAAGTGCGCCTACTAATATGGTGTAAGTCACAACAGAAGGGGCTAAACCATGCTTTAGGATCTTTCCAAACAAGGCATATTGTTTTACCAACTCACATTCTTTGCTCAGAACATGAAGAATTGAGTTGAAGGCATGACAAGTCTTCAAACAACCATTTTCAATCATCATCTTCAAAAGCTTTGATGCACCTCCAGTGTTACCTGATTTGCAAAATCCATCCATAAGTGAGGTAAATGTCACTTCATCGGGTTCTATTCCCTTTTTTATCATCTTACCCAACAGCCCATTTGCGAGTTTCAGTCTCCCTTGTTTGCACAACCCATCAATCATAGCAGTAAAACTATATGCATCAGTATCAACCCCAAATGAGTTCATCAATTCAAATATCTTGAAAGCCATGTCAAAATGGCCTTCTCTGCAGAACCCATTAATTAAAATATTATAACTCAAGCAGTTAGGCAATAAGCCATTGTTGACAACCCTTCCGAGAAGGATCATTGCCTTATAAGGTCTGTTGACTCTACACAGTCCTTCTATAAGCTCATTATAGGTACGGATATTAGGCTTGCAATTTCGTTTCTCCATCAAACTAAGAAGCTCAAAAGCAAAAACAATCTTCCCTTCTTTACAATATCCATTAATCAGAGCGTTGTACGTTACAATCCCTGGATAAACACCCCCTTTTTCCATCTGCCTAAACATCCCATTAGCCTCCTCAATCTTCCCTTCCCTGCACAACCCATCAATCAAAACAGTATAAGTATAAACATTAGGCTTACATCCTTCTCCGATCATTTCATGAACCAAATCCAAAGCCTTACCAATCAATCCATCATCACACAAAGCCTTTACTAATACAGTGTAAGTCCGAATACTCGGCTGGCAACCCTTCTCTTTCATCCCTTCTTTCAAAGCAAATGCTTCTTCAACCTTCCCAATCTCGCATAAACCATGTATTAAAATCGAGTAAGTAACTGAATTCGCTTCACAACCACCTGACTTGGACATTACATCAAGCACCCGGAAGGCTTCCGAGAGATCCTTTTTTCGACAGTAGCCCAATACTAAAGAAGTACAAACATGAGTACCCAATCCAAACCCAAGCTTCAAAGATTGGGACATGAACATTTCAGCTTGACACACAAAGCCAACTTTGGATAAAGCGTTGATTATCATTCCATAATCAATAGCAGCAAGAGCAAAGCCTTCAGCTATCATTCTTCTATAAACCAAAAAAGCTAAAAACCCCATACTTAACTTAGCTATTGACATCAAGAGAATGCTATAACAAGGGTAATTTAAGCGAAAACCGGTCTCCCGCATCTCATCAAGCGCTTCCATTAGCTTCAAAAGATCGTTCTCATTGCTACTACAGGTTTTGATGAGTTCAATCACCGCCTTATGTGCAATTCGAAATGAATTGGAGGATACGAGAAGTTTCAAGAGGCGGATTCTACTAGTTATATCGTAGCAGTAAGTGGAGTGTTGACAAACCCATTGGAAAAACCGGAGAGCGAGTGAGAAATGGTGGTTTTGGAGGAGGATGACCTGAGCAGCAACGGTGGGGTTCATGTGGGAAACAAAGGATTTGAGGGTCTCGTTGGTCTTCCAGTTGGGTTGGTTGATTAAGAAAGAAGCTCGATGAGCAATATCTTGCGGGGTTGTTTGGTTGTAAGAGGAAATGAAAGAAGCAGTGTTAAGCGCAGGAGACGTGCAGGGGAGTTTGGCGATGCTTTTTCTGAGAAACATGCCAAAATAAAAGGGTCGAGGGGGGGGATTAGAGATTGGAGATAAACTAGAGGGGAAAGTCTAGTATTTTTGGTACGAGGAGAATTGCCATGTAACTATTTACAGAGAAGAAAGAAGGAGGGGAGAGGCGGAGCTGAGGCGGAGCGGAGGCGGAGCGGAGGCGGGCTTTGTTCAAGTTTAAGCGTATCAGCTGTTGATAATAGGCTCCAATTTCACCGGATTGGTGAGTTTAATAATTAAATTTTGGGTAAACGCTAACTGTTCCTGAACTTTATATAAAATTAGATTTCAGCCACCTAACTTTTAGAAATTACATTATAACCATTAATGTTTTCGAATACATTTTTGCCACTCATCCATATCTCCCGTTAAAATATGATATAACACATTAATTTAAGGGGCTAATACTCCAATTTAATAATCTGGAGTTGGCCTTTTTCTAGGTTGAAGAAGGGGAAGATGGAGAGAGAGGGACGGTGGGGGAGGAAAGTGTGTTTTTTATTTTTTATATTTAATATAATTATTTTTATTTAATATTAATATATAATTTTTATTTAATTTTTACAAAAATTGTTTATAAGTTTTATAATACATTTTATATTTTTACTAATTTCAATTTATTTTTAAGATTTTTAAAAACTTTTTTAGAATAATTATTAAAAAATATTTAAAATAATATTTTATTTATATTTCAAGGACCAAATTGGTTATTTTCCCTTTAAAGATAATGGATGAGTAACAAAAATATAACAACGGAATAGCATTAATAGCTATTATGTAAGTTTTAAATGTTGAGTGGCTGAAACATAATTTTATATAAAGTATAAGGACAATAAGTGTAGTTTACCCTTAAATTTTTCGTCATGCTAAACCTGGTCTCTTTTTGTGAGCGATACTGGGATTGTGGGCTTTTTTATAAAAATAACCTAAAAATTTAATTAATTACATAAATAACTTATTTTTTTAATTAAACATGTAAATGACCTAAAATCTACAGTGAAAGTTGGTGGAGTTCAAAAAGTTTGGCGCCACCGACATGCCATGTCAGTAATCTACATTAAAAAATTAATTTTTTGGTAGAACCATATAAAATGGCGCCACTTATATAAATACTAGAGAAATATTATGATTTTTTAAAGTATAAGAGAGGACTTTAGCAATTTTACCTTTTTTTTGGTGGAGTCAAATTAATTGCCACCACCAGATTTCGAAACTTGTTCTTTCTTTTTATTTTATTTTATTGTTTTTGTCCAACTAGGTCAGATTTATCCTTATTTATTTTATTTATCCTATTACTTTTTTATTTACTTTTTTTAAAATTTTCATTTGTCTTTATTTATTTTATTATTAATTTTAAAAAACTTGAAATGTATATTTGAAATGTTTTATAATATATATTTTTTAAAAATTTAAATATATATATATTTTAAATTATTTTTTAAAATTTTAAATGTTATTTTTAAAATATTAAATATATTTTTAACAATATAAAACATTTAAATATTTTAAAGATATGACCTTTCAAATTTATTATTAGTTTTATAATATTTTAAATGTATATTTTAAATTTTAAATATTTTTTAATTGGTTTTATAATATTTTACATTATGATTTTTAAATTATATTTAAATTATTTTTGATTGCAAACGTTGCTTTAAAAATAATTTAAAAATCATAATTTAAAATATTATAAAATAAATTTTAAAAATATTTAAAATTTAAAATATACATTTAAAATATTTATAAAACTAATAATAAATTTAGAAGGTCATATCTTTAAAATATTTAAATGTTTTATATTAATTAAATATATTTAATATATAAAAATATTATTTAAAATTTTAAAAAATAATTTAAAATATATATATTTAAAATTTTTAAAAAATATATTATAAAATATTTCAAATATACATTTCAAGTTTTTTAAATGATAAAAAAATAAATAAAATAAATAAGGACAAATAAAAACTTAAAAAATGAAAATAAAAAAGTAATAGGATAAATAAAATAAATAAGGACAAATCTGACGTAATAGGACAAAGTAGTAGGACAAAACTTATAACAAGTAAAAAAAAAAATAAAGAACAAAGTAACAACGCGTCAGTTTCGAAATTTAGTGGCGCCAATTAATTTGGCTCCACCAGAAAAAGGTAAAATTGCTAAAGTCCCCTCTTATACTTTCAAAAATCATAGTATTTTTCTAGTATTTATACAAGTGGCGCCATTCTATATGGCTCTACCAAAAAATTAATTTTTTAGTGTAGATTGCTGACGTGGCATATTGGTGGCGCCAAACTCTTTGGCTCCACCAACTTTCACCGTAGATTTTAGGTCATTTAAGTGTTCAATTAAAAAATGGGTCATTTATGTAATTAATTAAATTCTTTTGGATTATTTTTATAAAAAATCGGGATTGTAGGGCCTTTTGTAACAGTCCAAATACGACCCTAACCGGAATGGTAGTTTCGGGACCACGGATCCGACTTAGAAATCTCGTAATATATATATTTGATAACTAGATTATGCATTCGAGTGTGTGTTAAATATTTTGGAGTTATTTGTATTTTTGAGTGGTTAATTTAAGAAAAGGACTAAAATGAGTAAATGAGAAAGTAGCTATTGTGGAAATTAGGGCTAAAAAGATTTGATCTCTTTTCACATGGGATTTGAGTTGCAATTTAACCATATTTTTACTCTTAGTGGACGACAATTACCATGAGTAATATATATGTATTATATTATACATTAGATTATTATTATCATTAGTTAGTGGGGTGATTTTTTAATATAGAATTATTAAGGTTAAACAAATAATAAAATAAGAAAACCAACATCTTTCTCCCCATTTACTTCATCTTCTCCACGAAAACAAAAAGAAAAAGGGTAGAATCCATGGCTGATTCTTGCATGTCCTATTAAGGTAAGAAATTAAGCTTCATTTTTGTTAAATCTTGCACGGTTGTGTTAGTTGTCATGTATATTTCAAAGTACATGTGAAAATTTCAGAGTTTGAAGCTTATTTTAGGTTCGGCCATGGATGAGTACATTATTTTAAACATGGTCGATAGGAGATTTCTTTTAGTATGAGCTAGGAATGAACATGTTTGAGTAGGAAATTGGATAAGAGGGATGAATGGAAACTTGAATTTCGAAACTAACTAGTTGAGGGTATAAATACAAAATAAATGGCTTTTATAGACTAGAATAGGAGTGGAGAAAATTCGGTTCTTAAGGTGCTAGTTCAAATTTCATGTAATTTTTGTATTTTATATTAGGGGACTAAATTGTGAGAAAACTGAAATAAGAGGGATAAATCGGTGAATTGGAAGAATTTCATAGTACGAGTTATTTTAATGTATAAAGAGAATAAATACATCTTAAGGGGTATTCGGCATTTGCTAAATGTGTATGAATTTTTATATATTCGAATGAATGGAAAGGATTGGTATTTAATTTGTAAAGATTATGAAACTATGAATGATTAATTGAAAGAATGGTTCTATGTTGTGTTCAAATTGAGATGAATGAAATTCTTTTGAATAGACTCCTTTCGAATTTTATTTAGAGCAAGGAAAGAAAGAATTGGAAAAGGATCGAGGAAAAGCTAAGCTAGACGAGTAGCCGGGACATCCTTACCCTCCAACCATCAAGGTAAGTTTTAAGCAACTGTATTAAATTGAACTACATTTGATATTATGTCTAAGATTAGGGGTGACTAATATTTTGAACATTAAGTGCCGAGTGTGTATTTACATTTGGTATAAGCTAGCTCAATGTGGGGTTGCTTGGAGATTTGAAATTTAAAGTAATAAGTGTATATCTAATTGTTGTGATGCATGTAATTAGATGGAGTATTAAATTTTGATATGACTGTATAATTCAAGTGAAGCTAGTTACTCGATATTATGATAGCCAAATGTGAAATTTTATTTGAGCATGAGATTGTAATATTATGCTGGTGTGAATATGCGTGCATGTAATAGTATGCATATTGAATGAATAATGAGTTATGAGTAGCATAAGTTGTGAAATGGTTTAATGCGCACTATACATGCAAACTTTTATGTAACGGCTCTATGTGAGCGATACGTTACTATAAGCATGAAGTAACGGCTCTATGTGAGCGATACGTTACGATAAGCATAAAGTAACGGCTCTATATGAGCGATACGTTACGATAAGCATAAAGTAACGGCTCTATGTGAGCGATACGTTACGAGAAATATTAAATATTAACAATGAGCAGGTGTGAGGTTTGTTTTAAAGACTTCTATTATAAATGCAAATAAGTATATAAAGATGGTTGAGTATATTGTTCTATGAATATGCATGAATGACTAAGTTTGGGGTTGGTAAGCAAACTAGAGGTAAGTATCATGTCTATAAATTTCAGTTGAATTTTTGTTATGCATTCAACTCTTGGAGAGTTTGGTTATTTGGTCTAATGGTTATACATAGATAGGGTTATTTATTTAATTACTTATTTTGTTTTTATTTGAATATGTTTATGGAAAGGGAAAAATAATTGCTTAATTCTTACTAAGCTATGAAAGCTTACTTTGTTTTTGGTTATTTTCTAAATGCGTAGGTTACTTTTGGATACTCAATTTGTGCTCAGGGATCACTTCGGAAGCTCACCACAGTATCACTTATTTTTGGTACCCTTTTGAAGTAGTAAACTATGACTATTATGGCATGTATAGGCTATATCACTCTCTTAAGTCTATTATAATCGATATGTTTATAAATGCCATGTGAAAATGGCTATGTTTCTATGTTAATGATGTTTTAAAAATGTGTTTGATATTAGCTCTACTAATCATGTAGGTTCGATCTTTGTCATAAGCAAATTTGAAAGTTGTTCTTCAACATTATATATATAATGTGCATGAGTGATATTTGACTGCTTGTAGATATTTGAAATGAATCATGTAGTAAAATTTTAAGAATTGATTGATGTTATACTTATTACCTATAATTATTGGATAAGTCAGTTATTGATAATTATGACACATGCGTGTGAATTTTAATTAGTAATGTTTCGGTTATATATATATACTTCTAAAATGTTGGGTATAATGACGGTGAATTGAATAAGGGAAATGGTATATATATACTTAGCTATAGTGTGCGAAAATGCTCAATTGAATAGTACTTTAGTTATTTGAATGAAATTCGTACCAAATGTGGTAAATGATATTAGTTATGGTATATTTATCAGCGCATTAAAATTTTTATGTATAAGATGACTTGGGGTTTGTTGATTCACGCCTCATAACCCTTATCCGGCGACGGATATGGGTTAGGGGTGCTACACCTTTCACCACCAGTTCCATTCTGTCCTCCTTTAATTTTGGTTTCCTTGAGAGAATTCAACGAAACTATTATTACTCTTGTTCCCAGGTGACTTTCAGATCTGTGTTGCAAACTTCATATCATCGACCTTTTTGCTTATAAAATCATTTTCTCTATCGCCTTAAAATAATTCTTCCAAGCCTCATCACATGTTATATGAACATTTTTGTTTATAGTGGTTTAATCACGGATAATCTTATTTTAGTAACGAATCCTTCACCCTATTTAAAGGAAGACTAGAGGCAAAGGCTCCCTAATTGCTCTGAAAATTGACATGAGCTAAAGATATGTAATACCTTTATCCGAGTTTGTATCTAGACTCGAACAAGAAATATTATATTTTAGAGTTAATTACTTCACTTTAGGTCTAAACTATAAATTTAAGTTCTATTCATCTATAAACACTACAGCAAAACAGATCTTTAGCGGCGTTTTTTTAGGGCTAAAACTATTTGCGGCGTTTTTACAAGCGCCGCAAAAAACGCCTCTCTAGAAGATGTTGCTAAATTTTGCGGTGTTTATGTGAAAAAAAACGCCTCTAAAGAACATGACCTTTAACAGCGCTTTTATCACAAACGCCGCTAAAGAGTATGGCCTTTAGCGGCGCTTTTTACCACAAACGCCACTATATAGCATGACTTTTAGCGGCGTTAACTTTGACAGATTTGCAACATCCTATTTTCATCCATATACAACACTTCCTGTAACATGAAATCCAACCAAAAACAGCAAATCTAAATAATACTTCAAATTCAATAAAAGATATATGATATAAATTACTAAATGAAGGAAAATTCAAAATATTCTTATAATCATGTTAAAAGTTAAAATGTTAAAAATATTCTTACAATAAGAAAACAAATGTCTAATATGGCGGATTTTGTGACTGCTGAAACATTTTCATCATATTCTGAAGCTGCAGCTGGAGTGCGTCATACTTTCTGCTCTGCTCTGCTCTGCTTCCCTCACTGCTACCTCCACTTTAAGTTGTAGCTGGAGTTCTTCATATTTTCTTTGAACCTCATCTTCTCTCGATGCTGCCTCCGCTTTAAGTTGAGCAATTTGCTCAACTATGCTCGCTTGCATCTGAGCCATTTGTTCTTTTAACCTCAAAACTTTAGCTTGAGCCTGACTCCCCGAAGGCATGTATTGTTGCGAACTGGATCCAAAATATTGGATTGGGAAAACACCGGATCCTTGAAATCGAACCCGATAATACCTTTCAGGACCAAAACTTCAGTAATAATTCTGTTATCAATGTCGTCAAGATTAACAGAACTATCACTCGAAGCAACCGCTTCATACTCCGCTTTTTTATCCTTTAGTTTCTCCTAAAAAATCAATCAAAGAGTTAGAAACAAAATATATAATAAAAACAAATGCAACATAACTTAACATTATTTAGAACTACTAACGACGAATTAAACCATTATAATTAAGCATTATAAATATTTAAAATAAATCAAATTTTATTAGTAAATATACCATAATTTCTCCAGCTTCAGAAGTCATAGGAGATCCATCTTTCTTCCTATGTGTAATGTCAAAAAGCTGAAGGCGTCCAACTTTTTGACCAAACGAAAGTTCCTACAATATAGTAGTAAAAATATAATTTAATAGAAAGTAATTAATATTTGACACAATTAATAAATTCAAAATACCTCGGCCTCAGCTACACAAGCAAAACTTTTCGACTCTGCTGTGTACATGAATTTTTGTTTTTGCTTGCTTGTTGTTCCAACTCGCTCACGATCCTACATTATGAAATTATTAGTACGTATATAGTAAATACTATAAACCGGAATAATTATAAGAGTTTGGAAGCACGTAATACCTCTCTTTTCTTTGAATTCCAGAATCTAATCGCATCTTCCCATTGGTACCTCAGCATTCCCGGCGGGACATTTCACAATTTCTCTTTGAGGCTTATATTTTTCTCAAAATATTCTTTCTTTAAAGTGCTTTTATGGTCTCTCCATTTTTTCCCCAATGCCTTCTTAACATAATTATCCGAGACCTCTAAAGCAAATCTCTCTTACATTAAACACAAGTTTAGAAAGTAAATATTAATGAAACTTAAGCCAAAGTATTATAAATTACATTCACGTTTTGTTACATTAATATTATCAAGAGCTTGATTTTTGTTACTATCAGGTATTTGATGCCATGACTCGTAGTTGATAGGCAACATATTGGCATTTCGTGCTATAATGCCCAAATATCCTGCTAAAAGTCGAGCTTCTGATCCAACAGGCTGACCATGACTGTTTCTAGATACTTTGACACGTTCGACAGGATTTAACTCGTATAATTCTTTTAGTAGCGTACGTCCTCGAGCTTTGCGCGTCCCACCACTTTCAGCTGAAAAATGCTATATTATAATAAAAGAATTTGAAAAAGAAATCAATAATAAAAGCCAACACGCATGTAAATTAAAGTTAACATTACTCTGAATTTCTGCAGGTTCGTCAGATGTATTCGGAACATTCGAAGATCCAATGGCAGTCTGTTGTTCACTATTTCTTTCTTCCGAATTTGGAGTATTCTGAACAATACTTAGATCTCACAATCTTCTTCTAAGCATTTTTTCTGCAATACACATAAAATAGTTGAAATTTTAGTAACTAATTACAACAAGAATAGTACATATAAAATAGTTGAAATATTTAACAAGACCAAGATTTAAATTATAATATTACATATAATTAAAAAATCATAAAATCTTACTACATCATAATTCGTAAATATCTTCATCCACATCCTGTATAACCCATTGAGATTGTGTACTAGTACTAGGAATATTTTCATTTAAGTTTTGTTCTGAAAAAAACAAAGTTTCTGATCTTTCGACGATGTCATCTCTACTTCCATTGCCCACGTCAAACAAGTCTCTAGGAGTGTTTTGGAGTACAACGTACCAACCCTCATCAGTTGAATTTTTTGAGTAAAAAACTTATTTCACTTGAGAAGAAAATACATACGGCTCATCTATCAATTGTTGTCCAGTGTGAATCAATCGAGAGAAGTTCACCATTGTAAAACCAAATTGATCTTTTTTAATTCCGTGAGCAGTATTAACATCAGCCCAATCACATCAAAATAAGACAACTTTCCATTTGCCGTAGTAATCCAAGTCAATAATGTCAGTAAGAAGTCCGTAATACTCCACATTTCCCCCAACAGGATTACTGTCCCTAGCACTAGCATAACTTGTAATTGAAGAATTAACAACTATTTCACAATTTTGAGTTCTCCTCAATCTCTCACGATATTTTGTATAAAATCTAAATCCATTGATGAGGAAAGCACTATATCTTTTTACTACTCTATTCGGACCTTGGGAAAGCCATTTAACTTCGTCATTGACGCCCTTTCCAGTCCAAACCTATTGAATCAAAAGTAAATTGAGTAATTATAAATGTTATGAGAAAACATTATTTGTCAATGAAAGCTTCAGTTGCATACCGTTTGGCTTAACCATTCATGAAAAGATTCTGTGAATAACTTATTAATCTCTCGATGTTGTAATCTTCGGGAGCTTGAACGAGATCTCAAGATTTTTTTGTACTTGCTATGTTAAGAAGTGGATTACTTGGTTAGAAGATAAACAAATAAAAAAGATGAATATTTATCAAATCCTAAAACTTACTTGCGTAATGGTTCAATCGAATCGTGGTGAAAAAAAACATATCGATATGCTTGTACCCAAGATATATCATCTAATTCTACAATTTCAATTTTACCAATTGGTTCCCCATAAGTTTGAAATAAATAAGTTTCGGCCAAGTTATGATCAGTGAGCCCAGCATTTCTACTTGGTCTATTCAATCTTGTTTCAACATCTTCTAAATATCTAGAATAGAAAGTCATACACTCCTTTGCCAAGTATCCTTCAGCTATTGATCCTTCTAGATAACTCTTATTACGACAATAAGACTTCAATTTGAATAGGAACCTAAAGACGATATACAATATTATCAAAAATTGTAACTCAAGGTATATTCATTAATGAATAAAAAACTTTACAAATAAATTAGCACCTCTCTATAGGATACATCCACAGATAGAAAACCAGTCAACCAAGTTTTGCTTCGTGAGGGAGATGGATTATCAAGTGCACCATAATAGTGAAAAAGGAAGGTGGAAAGATATTTTTCAATTTGCATAAAGTCAAGGCGGCTCGATCTTATACTTTCTCAAATTCTTTAACATTCAAAACTTTGCCACAAATAGCTTTCATTATATTGGATAGTTCAATTATACAAGACGTCACCTTTTTTGACATCCAACACCGTAAGGCAACTGGTAGTAAATCTTGCATTAAGATGTGATAATCATGTGATTTTAGGAAATATAGTCTTCGATCTTTAAGACTCACACATCGAGATATATTTGATGCATACGCATCTGGGACCTTTATATCCTTTAACACCGTGCAGAATACTTCTTTTTCTTTCTTCGACATTGCAAAAATTGAAGGCGGCAACCTATATTTCCCATTCGAAAGTACTTGGGAATGAAGTTCACGCCTAATTCCCATGTCAACTAGATCAAGTCGACTCTGAAGATTGTCTTTCGGCTTTCCATCAACATTCAGAATTGTCCCAATGATGTTCTCGCAAACATTCTTCTCAATATGCATAACATCAAGATTGTGTCGCAAAACACATTTTGCGACACTCTCAATAAGCAACTAAAAAAAAATACTTCTTTTTTTCCACAAGTCCGCCTCATTAGGATTATCCTCTTCATCAGATTCATCATCAATCTGCTCATCAACATCGCCAACATACGCCTCCCTCGGTCTTCTCTTTGCTTGCGTGTTGTGTGGTTGATTCATCTTCCCATAACTGAAATTGATATCTTTTAACATGAACAAGATTTCAGATCAAATGGTCTGCTCTGGAGCTTTTCTGAACTCTTCAGTATCATTAAATAGAGTCCTCTGAAATCTAAATATATGATTTCCATCTAACCACTGACAATGCCCTATATATGAGAACTTCTTCCCATTATATAACCACTTCGAACATGTTTACGCCGCACAATAAGGACAAGTATAACGTCCTTTAGTACTCCAACCAGATAAATTAGCATAAGCCGAGAAATCATTAATACTCCACAACAAAGCAGCACGTAAAAAAAAAGTTCTCCTTTCTCAAGCCATCTCAACACCCACCCATAATCGTTTCAACTCTTCAATAAGTGGCTGCATATAAATGTCAATATCATTTCTGGGACCTTTCTCTCCAGGGATAATCATAGATAAGATAAAAGAAGATTGCTTCATGCAAATCCACAGAGGCAAATTGTAAGGAACAAGCACTACAGGCTAAATACTGTACGAAGTACTCATGATTTTATAAGGATTAAATCCATCAGATGCTAGCCCAAGCCTCACATTCCTAGGATCAGTTGCAAAGCTTGGAAATTTACTGTCAAATGATTTCTAAGCTAAAGAATCTGTAGGATGCCTTAATAATCCATCTTCCGTTTTTTATCATGATGCCACCTCATAGACTCGGTTGTCTTTGACGACATGAAAAGCCTTTGAAGCCTTGGTATTAGTGGAAAATATCACAAAATCTTTACTGGGTTATTTCTTGACTGTGCCTCACCTTCATCCTCATTCACATATTTTGTATTCCTATTCATCCAACGAGATTTACCGCAAAAATGATAAGACTGTTGGTTTTTTCGATCACGCTAACAAAACATGCAATCATTTGAGCAACTATGAATTTTCTCGTACCCAAGGCCTAAATTTTTTTATCAATTTCTTCATATATTTGCATGAATGAGGGATTTGCGCAAACAGAAACATATCTCTCAAAAACTCTAATAGCATTGTAAAAGAGTTTCCGGTCCACCTTCCCAAACACATTATAAGTGAAATAGGCGAATGCAGAAGGAAATTTTTGAATATTTTGATCCCTCGTAAAGTTTTTCATTCATTTCATTAAATAACTTGTAGAACTTCACCACTTCTCTATTTGGCTCTTCATTATGTACACTTTTTCCCGTTTCGGTAAAAACATTTCCACCAATATTACAATCATCGGATGCAATAAAGTCAGGTGGAAATGATTGCAAACCATGACTGTGCATATTAAATGCATCCCGCAACATACCTTCCATGTCATATTCTCTAACAGACTGATGGTAAGCACTATGAGGATAAGTCGGATTAATCGTTAAAGAGGTTCTCCTAGGTGTACACTCTCCATGGAAAATCCATTTTTTATACCCCCGAATAAATCCATCAACAATTAGATGTTCGTAGACAACTTCACGAAAATGCCAATTGATGTTGCCACACTTCTTACACGGGAAAAGAATAATATTTTCTTGGCTTACATTTTGAAATGCAAAATTTAGAAAAGTTTATACTCCATTTCGATAGTCGTTGCTTATCCTTGACAATTTCATCTAACTCTTATCCATTTCGTAGTTCTTGAAGTCTTAAGTTGACAATAAATTACAATTACTTAAATGTTCTCAATTGATTTAAATCATGTCATTGTTCTAAAATAGATAATACATATCAAGTATCAAGTATCTTATGGGTGTAAACTAATTCAAGTAAGTTGCGGGATTTTCAAGTATACTCTTTTAATATATTACGTAAGTAAGTTTTGTAAGTTATGTAAGTTATGATATGATATATATTTATGGAAGTTATGATATGACATATATTTATGTAAGTTATGTAAATTATATATTTATGTAAATTGTGTAAGTTATGTAATTTATGATCCAATGTTTTCTTTAAATGTTTATGTAAGTTATGATTATCATCTTTAATTTTTAACTTTAAATTTTAACCCTTTAATTATACTCTTTTAATTTATAAATTTTAACTTGTCCATGTGCTTGAACCCCGAAAACGTCCCGCTCAATTTGTGGTTACTCATTTTGGGGATTAATTAGGTGAGTTCGTCGTCTAATATCTTGAGGGAGAAAGTCATACAGCTATCAATTTTTAAAAATATATACTAGTACGATAAATCCATTTTATATGCTTATATTTTTCTTTATTTAGGATAAGAATGAGTTATAATTTGATGGTTAACAAAAATAACTTTTCATTTTAAAAAGCTTTTAAATCATTTTTTTTTTGTTAAAAAGATAAGTAATTTGATTTTTTATATAAAAATAAATTTAATTAATGGTAAATATTATTATATTGATAAAAATTTATTTTTAAGTTTTTGCATACATTTAAAAATATTAAATATTAAAATCAAACATTATAATTTTCAATATTATTAAACATATACATTAATTAATATTAAATATATATTTTTAGTGAAAAAGAGAGTATTTAATCATGTAATAAATTAATATTTTTAGTCAAAATATTGAAAAATCATGTTAATATTTTAATAAATATTGATCTCCATAACAGCGAAAATAATAAAATAAATGAAAAATAAAAGAGTATAAATAGTAAAATTACGAGTTCAAATAGTGCAACTAATGCTAAACCCTAATTATTCAGTTAAATTAATCATTAAAATGTAAGAATTAATTTGAATGTCACAAAATATGTACAGTAATAAACTTGAAAATTTATAGACTAAAATGGAAACAAAAAAAACCCTTTCAAATTGATTGCAAAAAAGGAATGAATATTCAACCAAACTTTCCTAATAATCAACACCATGGAACATTATTAAACCAAAACCGATTTAATAACTAAGGAGAAAAAGAGATCACATACATACTTCACGAGCATAAGATATCACATACATACTCCACGAGCATACAGGTTAAACATTCAGCCACAATTTGCAAACAGCATATGAGAAAGAAGGCTTTAAATATAGGACAATGAAGGCTTTAACAGTTTGCAAGTAGCATATCCAGAGAAAGACAATAGCATGCTCCATTCTCAACTACATTTACAACTAAACAACCTATTGAAATTCAACTCTATTCTCAAAGTATCTAGTAGATAAAATGTGGGGTATTGGGCATATCGCAATATTTCCAAGCATCAAATATCCATAGAAGAGAAAACAATAGTTTTAAATATAAGGGTGAAATTCACTGCTATTACCTTTACAAACTTTGACCTGCTTAATTCGGTCTGACCAAAAAAGAGAAAGAAATAGATAATTTGGAGCTCAGTAACAACCCTGCAAAACCAAGTATCAAGTATCAAGAAATTGCTGATGTAAAAACTCAACTATGCTAGCCTTAGTCGACAAGGGACTTTTATATATATAATAGTGACAACTGATGTCATTATCTTCTGAATAACCTTACGTATAAAGGGTAGGGCCTTTTATTTACAAATGGGCCGCGACTTAATATAGTAATTCTAAAACATTATGTCCAGTACTAGACTTTTCAGCATATGTTTCACATCTACCAACTATCGTAAATGTTCATCTAGTGTAATTTATATATATAATACCTAAGCTACCATAATCCCTCTAATTTTTTAAAGTGAATGATATATACGTTTAATTTCATTCTAAATTATTGTAACAAATAGTTATTTTGGCATCAAATTTAGTTATTTATTGGTTGTTATTTTGCACGTCAGTTTAAATAGGAAAAAGAAAATGAATGATTCAATATGAAGCAATGAAAGTGAAATTAGAACCAACCTGATCTGGTGAAAGATAACAAAGCCTTCTTTCTCCAATTGTCAAGGGAGTAGGAGCTTAAGGACTATATGTGGGCTTGATTGGTGAAAAATATGGTATTCAAATTTCAACAATTACAAAGGAGAAAATCCTTATAATAACATGAGATAACTAAAATTAGCTCTTAAAATAATGGGGATGAACCTAAAATGCCAACTGTTTTCCTTTTTTTTTGGTTCAATGAGACTGAGAAAAGGCCGAGTGCTTAATCGATCATGTAATTTACTGAAGAGATAATGCCTTAATGTATTTGCCGCTTAATCTGTTTCTTGTCAAAACTGTCAGAAAATAAGTCGAATTCTAATCAGAAATGCGCATAAAACTAAATTTAAAAATCGTAATCTGTTAATCTCAATCTAAACAAGCTAAAACAATTCCAATCAATGCTCTATAAGCTCAAATTTGAGTTTAATTGAATAAATTTAAGCTCGAGTTCAATTAAATTTATTTATCAATTTTTATATTAATTTCAAAGTTGAGTTCAATTAAGATGTGCATATTTAAATTTGAGTTCGAATACAACTCAATAATTTAACTTAAAATTAATAATATATATTAAACTCAATGACATAATTTAATAATATAAAACACTTAAAATGTATATTAAAAATAAAAATTTTGATTAAGCTTAAGTACTACTCGAATTGAGCGAATTGAGCTTGATTCCATAATTACCAAAAGTTTCATATCATTGAATTTTAAGTCACTGTCTAAGGTAGATTTCAGAGCCAAACACTAAAAATATAGAATCGTAACCGAAAAGAAAATTAAAAAGAATTAAAAGAGAGAACTGACCGTACACTGGATCGGTTTGAAGAATCAGCGTGGACCGAATACCTCATTCAGCACCGTCATTAAGATAACTCGAAACGATAACGGCACGGTAACTGTAATAAAATAAGTAATTTACTATCAGAAATGTGCCTCAAACAAAATTTAAGATCTGTAGTTTGTTAATTAGAAACAAACTATCGACGGAGATGCAGCAGCAGGCTGCCGACGGAGATGCAGCAGCAGGCTGCCGACGAAGAAGCAGCAGAGGGTTTGTCTGTGCTCCTCACCACTTTGATTTTATCCTAACCCAAAAGGAATAAACAAAAATGCCACTAAAATCAAATGTAATAATTGTTTCTACTGAATAAAAGCAAAACAAAATCATCACCTTCTACAGATGAACCAAAGATAGCAAAGAGAGAAGAAAAACTAACCCAAATTCCTCGTAGTTGCATGAACAATGTGTCCCTTTTCCAAGAGCCTCTTGACAAGCGAAGAACCTAGGTAACCGGCAGCACCCAAATTAAAAAAAAAAAAGCATTTGAACTAATATAATAGAAATAAGAAACCCAAACAAAAAAAAATCAAAAATTTCTAAGACGATTGAAAACTAATATAATAGAAATAAGAAACCCAAATTAAAATTTCTAAAATTTTAAGACAATTGAAAATTAAAGGAAGTAAATTTCAACAAACCCAAACAAAAAAACATCAAAAACCTCACATACTTGCTAAGACTGAGTTCGCTGCTAGGTAGAGTGGCTAGGCGTCGGGAAACTGGGTGTTTAGGGTTTCGAAAAAATCAAAGAATAGACTGAGAAATAAAATAGAATAACAGGTTGAGAGGATTTTTGGGTATAAAATAGAAGAAAGGTTGAGAAAGGCCGAGAAAGAAAAGGAAACTGGGGGAGAGAAATAAAAGTACAGGCTGAGAATGGTTGAGAAAGAAAAGGGAATTGGGGGTAGAGAAATAAAACGCATCGTTTCAATCAAAACTAAAAATTAGCGGCGTTTATATCATAACGGCGTCATTTTGTTTAAAATAAATTGATTTCTTGCGGCATTTTTTATCATAAATGCCGCTATTACTTATCTTTTGCGGCGTTGTTATCATAAACGCCGCTAATGTTTAACTTTTTTACAATTTTTATATTGAATTCTTATATCTTTCATATCAATTTTAAATAAATATTTTTAAAAAAAATTTAAATAATATTTAAAAGAATTAGATAAAATTTAAAATTTTTATATAATTGTTTACGTAAGAAAATAAAAATAAAAACAAAAACAAAATTTTCAAAATATGAAAAAAAAATTTAAAAAAATTTCTCTTTTGTAATTATATATTCTTTCAATATTTTAGGAAATTTAAATAACTTTTTCAATTTACTAATTAATTTTGTATCTCTAGAGATACATGAGTTAGCAATTTTTTTAATTTTAATATATATAAAGTTTATCTATTATCTCTTAAAACTATATTGATACTTTTAATATATTAAATTAATATTATCTCTTTTATAATTATATAAGAGATTATTTAATATATAAAATTCAAAACAATCAGTCATATACCCAAAAAACTTTAAAATTGTTTTAAATAATAGTATTTTAATTGTTTTCACTTTTAACATATATTTTTCTATGTTTTTACTTTCAATTTTTTCTACTTGTCCTTAATTTTTCTGAAGATTTTAAATATTAAATTAAAAACAAATTATATTTTAATTAATATAAAGAAACTAGTTAAATAATAAATAGAAGAGGATGAAAGAGTGCATGAGTTGTCGAAAAGAATACATGATGGCCATTTGGATGATGGGTGAGAATAGAGGAAGCAAAACAGTGCCGTTTTGTTTTGAAATAAAATGATTTTTACGACGTTTTTATCAAAACTCTTGAAACCCTAAAATCTTAAAACTCTAAACCTCCAAACCCTAAAACCCATAAACTTAGACCACTAAATTCTAAATCCTAAACCCTAAACACTAACCCTTAAACCTTAAACATTAAACCTTAAACCCCAAACCCCGCTAATGCTTGACTTCTTTTATGAGCAATTTTTATATTGAATTATTATATCTTTCATATCGATTTTAAATAAATAATTCAATATCTTGCATAATTTAATATAATTAAATTAAAATTAATATAATTTTACATAATTTAATATCTTTAAATTAAAATTTTAATTTAACATAATTTTTATAATGTTATTAATAAGAGTAAATTGATAGTATTATTAACTTTTGCCTTTAAAATAATGGGATGAGCTTTTTGTTGATAATATTATTACGATAAAGATAGTTAAATTATTTTCTCATAATAAAAATTCACGACAACATCAACCGTTAACATTATTATTAATTTTTAAACTCATTAATATTATATTAGTAAAAAATATTATGTAAAATTAAATTAAGATAACAATCTAAACATTTTATATAATAAAAAACCTAAAATCATAATTAAAAATTATTGTTATTGTGATAGAGTGAAATCATGAAATTAACTAAAACCATAACTAAAACGGCATCGTTTCACAAAAATTAACTACATATTTGCGGCGTTTGTGAAAAAACGCCGTTATTGCTTACCTTTTACGGCGTTTTTTCTCATAAAAGCCGCTAATGCTTAACTTTTTTATAGGGATGATGGCCACTTGGATGATGGATGAGAATATACGGAGCAAAACAGCGCCGTTTTGTTTAAAATAAAATGATTCTTTGTGGCGTTTTTGATAAAAACGCCGCTAATGCTTGACTTTTTGTTGCGTTTTTTCATAAACGCCGCTAATGCTGGACCTTTTGCTGCGCTTTTCAAATAAACACCGCTATTGCTAGACCTTTTGCAAAAATGCCGCTATATCTCTAACCTTTTGCGGCGTTTTCTGATTAGCGCCACTAATGTATAACTTTTGAGGCTTTTTTGGTCCAAATGCCACTAAAAGCACCGCTAAAAGCGTAATTTCCTATAGTGAAAGTCTTTTAAAAGTTATTTAAGGCTTATCAGACTATTACTAAGTTTTCTCTAAAATTTGGTTACAATCAGAGGTCACCCAAATCTTATTCGAGCCTAAATGAATAAAAACAAGTGAAAATAGGATACTTGTACCGATACATTATCCCAAGTATCAGTACATCTTCCCTGGCATTGTTCATTTTTGCTCTCTGGAGTACTTATACCGATACAAATTCCCTTGGTATTGATACAAGGGTAAATGGGCCCCCAAATCAAGCCTGAAACACCTCTAAAACATGCATAAACATTCTTATTTCATTTTCATTCATTCATGAACACTTTCCAATCTTAAAATACACCAACATTTCAATCTAAACATCACAAATTCAACAATTAAGAATTCTCTATTCAATACTTAAACAATTCTTGTTTGATATACTCTTGCATCACAACAATTCTACCATTTACATACCTTAATACACTTAAATATAAGCTACTTAAATTACCAAAATTCAATTACACTCTTGTAATTCATACATTCAATTCCCACGTTCTTGTTCTCTTTCATGATTTAACCATGAAACTTAACTTGATATTCTTTATCTATTTTTTTCCCTCCTCATCCTCTCCATTTCACATCCAATATGTACATGTATATATATACACATGAGAATCATTGGTTTTTAGTATAGCATGCTTATATGTATTATTAATTATTTTTCACTAATTACACATACACTCCTAACAAGGTTGTCAACTTAAGTAGCAACCACTAAATTATTTATATATTGGCCTACAAAATTCAAAATTAAGGTCCGTTTGTTGTTTTTGAAACTAGACTCAATGACCATGAAAATTTCAAAATTTTCACACATGCCAGTTAATACAGTATTTTCTTTAAATCCTCTTCTATTCTACTGCTAGGTAGCTTTGATCTATTTCCACTAAAATACATTTATGTATTAGTATAGAATTCATATTAGGTTGCCCTTGGTTTCTCTAGACTTATTGAGATTTTCATACATATAAGATCTCTTAATTTTTTTTATTACAATTTTTAATGATTTTTCAAATTCAGAATAGGAGAATATGAAATTGATCTGGCATTGTCTCACTAAAATGTACATATCTCATTCAATACAATCCCAATGCTTACACCATTTCTTCCGTGCAAAACTAGATTTATTCAAATTTCATTTTATATTTAGTTCACCATTTAACTCATCTTCTACATTTTTTGGGGAATTTTCAAAGTTGAACAATTGTTGGCCAAAAATTGTTTTAGTGAAGATATTTACTTTTCCATGATTCTTTCCATTAACTTTCAATTAAATGTACATAATCGTTAAATGTGTAAAATTACTTGCATTGTATGTGACATTAAAAACTAATATAATTATATACACAAGAGTTTGAAAAACAATTTTGAACTGACGAGAATACCTTTATTGTTAATTATATTACTAAATTGACATTAGAATAACAATTTATTAGTATTATTATGTGATAATAATAAAACTACTATGAAATAAATATTAAATTAATTAATTAGGCAATAATAAAAATTCAAGTTATTAATTAAATAAAAATAAATTATATATATGATTTTATTTTAAACATCATAATAATTAATAATGTTAAAATCATTTTTTATAATTAATAAAAATTAAATATGTGCTATTAGCATTATATATATAAAGATAATATCAATATGTTAGGTCCATATTAAATTATAGTTATTAATTATTTTAAATTAATTCTCACTTAATTAATGTTACAGTTATATGCCAATTAAAACTAATATTTACCCCTATAAATGTATCCATTAGCATATTTTAACATTATTTAATAATAGGCTTTGTTTCTATAACCAAAAAGGTGTGATTTTCATTATTATTTGATATTCAATAGTTTTACTATCATTTGATTTTAATTTTGTTCATATAATTGTGAATGTTGTTTGCTATTACATTGTGAAATATTATGTCAAAAGTAATGAAATATTAGAGTAATGGTTCTTTGTAGGTGAACTTTTTACTCATATTCAAATTACATGTTATTTTATCTAAGGGTAAACTACACTATTAGTTACTAAACTATGGGTATGTTTTTGTTTTTGGTCACTTAACAGAAAAAAAGTTAAAATTTGGTCACTAAATTATTCAAAAGTTTTCATTGAAGTCATTGGGTTGTTAAAATCAATATTGTGGCTTTCTTTGTTCGCACTGCTTGCACCAACTGAAAGATCTATTTCCCATTATATTCTACAATTCATTTTTTTTCATGAAAGAACTTTACATCACAAATCTACGACCCGAAATTTGAACAACATTTTTCTTCGATCTCTAACATTAATCGTCAGATTGACTTGAATCTAAGGTATATTCTTCTATTCATCAATAGGTATTGATTCATTGTACCAATCTTCGAATCATTTTTTGGAGCTTGCTGGCGAAACTTTTTTTTTTTAAAAAAAACTTAACAACCTAGTGACTTACATAAAAACTTTTTGAATAATTTTGTGACTTAAATGAAAACTTTCGAATAGTTTAATGACTAACTTGTAAGTTTTTTAGCTAAGTGATCAAAATGAAAACTTAGCAATAGTTTAGTGACTAATGGTATAATTTACCCTTTATCTAATTACTTAATATTTTACTATTGGTTGTTTCCTAGTTTTTTTTTATTTTTTTATTTTCATTACTTTTAAAATATTATTTTATTCTCTCAATCATTTTTAAAAACTAATGGAGTTTTATTGTAAATTAGTTCAACTATCATTTAATTAGGAAATATATATTAAAAATTTATAAAAATATATTATTTAATAAATTTTAAAGAATAAACACGTAAAATTACATACAACACATGTAGCATGAGAACTAATTTATATATAAAAACATAAAATTCACTCTTTCATGTATTAAGGGATTTCATTTGGAAAAGAAAGTGTTCCGTACTAATGAATTCGAGTCCATAATCGTGGGTTCCTATGTATGAGATCTCGTAGCACTTACCAATGAAGGCTTATCAATTAATATTATACTGAAGAAATAAATTATAGACACTAATATAATTAGATAAGTTTTTGAAAGACAAACTTAGAATATTGGATCTGAAGCCTAACCTTTCAATCCCTATAATATATATGTGTATTATATATGCAACAATCAAGACTCCGCTTGCATTCGAGATCACTAAATGATATATTAAATGATATGTTAGGTGTAGCTCAAGAAAAATACTGTGTAATTGAGATTGTATCAGATTGAGTTCAACTCTCTTTCTTTTTTGACAAAAAAAAGAAAATAAAAAGCAAAAGCACATACATTTCACAATCTTCGACTAATCGAGATAAAACCCTAGATTATCGGGTCCAATTTTTAAAATGTATTTTTTTTAAATATTAACACATTTAACACGCATAAGGTTTAAAGCAATAAGAAATAATATATATATATATCACCTAATTTAAGGTAATTTCTAAATTAGAGAGTCATTCCAAAACCCTATAAATAGGTGATATCAAAATTATTCCTAAGAAACCAAAAACAAATCATGGGAATCTCCAACATGGAAAAAAGGTTAATTTGCTTGGCTCTAATCAGCATAATGGTGATGGTAGAGGTGATCCAAATGGATGCGGCTATGAAGTTCCGTCCTGTAGAGGTTTCTGGTCTTACTTCTAATCGTCATCTTCTCCACGAAACTGTTAATACCTGAAAACGTGGCTGCTCAAGATACACAATGTGTCGAAATTAAAGAATGATTTATAATATGTGATGGTATTTTTCTCATATCAAAATAAAATCCTCCGCATATTAATGCAAAAATATTAGTACTATTTGTCTCTTTCTTTTACTTGACTTGGTTCAGTTTAATCAAGATTTATGATCTGGTTTTGCATTTTGAATCTCCGCTCGATCCTAGATTTAATAATTTTGATACAATTATGATGTGTAAATATAATATAATAAATATAATTAAAATATAATATAATATGATATAAGCAAATAATGCAAACATAATACTATAAGAAGTATAATGAAAATTAATATAATATAAATAATGAGCTTACAAAAATTTGAAATATTATATTATACGTTAAACACAATTATTACATGTGAAACTTTATGTAAATACGTATATTATCAAATCTCACCAATGCAATCAATCGGTGATATAGAGTATTAGTGGTGCCAGTTTAATATGTATTAAGTTTTTTTCAATCAAGATCTAAAACAAATATTTAAGTAGTATACAATGAAATACCATAAATATATGTCTTTAAAACATGACAGCTAGTTTTTTTTTTCTTTTTGGTGGGGGACGAGAGGTGAAGGAAAAAGAGAAAAAGAAAAACGAAGGAAAAAAAAAAAAAGAGAGTTTTGTTTTTGTGATTTTTTTTATGTTTAAATTGTTATTATAGAATTGTTATATATTTATACGAATATTTTTTTGTTAATAGTTGGGATATATTTATTTATTCAACATTTTATCTTTATGTCATTATTTTTTATACGATTTTTTTGTAACCTATCAATTCATCTAATGTTATAATATATTTATGTTCATGTTTATCATCCATAATGATTTTTTAAAATTATTTAGATAAATTTCATAGTAATTAAATTTGCAAAAATTATATATAAATATATATTATTTTTAACTGAATATATGATTATAGATTGTGTGTTTCAAAGGGTAAATTCATATTTTGATTCATATTTTTCTATATTACTTGTATTTTATTGATATAAAACAATTGCAATTCCATTTAATTTGATCATAAATACTTTTTAGATGTCTTATAATATATGTTCTTTGCTTTTACAATTATAATTGTTACGGAATTTCTTTTTAAAAAATTGAACCAATCTACATTAACGGAAAATTTGAACCTATATTGACGAGATGATCGTTGAAAAATGTTTTTCCTATGCCAACGGACAAATCCGTAAGTAAATCCCTAGAAATGTTGTTGGGGTACATGCATTTTGACAGTGCTTTTAGTGATGGAGAAATCCATCACTATTGGATGAAAGACATTTATCAACATTTTTTACCGTCAGTAAAATGTTATATAGGTCAATGTTTTCATCACAGTCTAAAGTTGTCGAAACATCCCATTCCCCCGTTGGTATAGGATTTGGTGTACTATACTGATAGGTTTTAGGATTTTATTGATGATAATTTTTCATCTAGAAATGGCATTTTTTTTAGTGACTATTTTATTTTTTAAATGTTATTTTTAACGGATTTGTCTTAACACTCGACTATAAAATAGACATATTTAAACAAATTAATCCAAAAAATCACTCGTGGATTGATATGGATTATTTAAATTATTTATTTCTTAGGATTGAACCTACTTTTTGAAATGTTAATACTAATCATGTGTGTATATGTAACATTTTATCCTAAATTTATGTATTCAATTTAGTCTAAAATCAAATTGTAACTTCCCAAAACCTAGGTATTTATTTTTGCATGTTTTTAATATAAATACCTATCTGCTTTAGTGGTTAAATGATTTGGGTCTGTTTGGGAGTGTTTGAGAAGTCTTCGGTTCGAGCCTGGGCTAGTGGAAAGTTTTGGTTTTTGGGGAATAAAACCCTTGCTTTTGGTTAATAGGCTTTTAAATAAATGTGGGTAAAGCATGACATAAAAAGCCTGCTGGTCTAGGGGATAAGTGGCGTGTTACCTAGGCCAAAGGACTGGGGTTTGAATCTTGGTAGTGGCAAGGAAGTATTTATTTTGCTGCTATGTTGTGGGAGGTGATGGTGTTTGATTGAAACAGTGAAGTGGTTGAGAGGAATTCAAACTGAGTGGTTGAGGGGAGGTGTGATCAGGTGAGGAGATTTGAGGAGGGATTTTAGGAGGAAATCAAGGGATGATGGAAGAGGTAGTGGTGTGCTGAATTGCGACTCTGAGGCACTCAAGAATTCGGCTAGAGGGGTGTTCCTCATTTCGGTTCTGTTTTGTTTTTCCCTCTGCCGAAAACCTCTTCTCCCTTTTTTACTTTTTCTTTCCTTTCCCTCTGCCGAAACCTCTCCTCCCCTAAACTGTTTCCCTTTTTCTCCCTTTCTGCCGCCACACTCACCTAGTCTTCTCTGTCAATTTTGGACTACCCCTCCTAATAGCCTGTTTATGTTGGCCGAACATACCTTTCTTTTTTTCTCATCTTCCCTTTTCTCATTTTTCCTACTATTGGCCGAATACACCCTCTCCCCTTCACTACTTCTTCTTCGTTTCTGTTCCAAATAATTACGACACTTGCTGTTGTTCTTCCTGGCCGATTCTCTCTTCCTCTACCCTCACTATGTCAACCTTTTCTTTGATCTCTACCGATTAATGTTCATTGCTAGGCTACGATTTGGTACTTTTTGTAAGTTGATATTCGTTTTGGCTTAAATCGTACTTGTAGGTACTTGTTAATAAGGGGTTTCGACTGGATTGCAGGTAATAATCCCAAGTTCTAGTGATCATCGTTTTCCAGTGAGTGAAGTGCGTAGGGATTCTGTTGTTAAATCAAGGTAAGTGGCTGGCGATTAAGTGGAAATGTATATTGATTTGGGTTCGTTTTAAATTCAATTTATATGTGAATAACCGAATGTTATGGGTGAACATAGTTTCTGGAGTGATCGAAGACTGTCTGCGCATCTTTTCGGATCCAGATATGTAACCGTACTCTCATAAACGGTATCGGTGAAGTGCTAAAAAGGGTGTAAACACTGCCTAAATTGTAAGCCGGTAAAAGCTAAAAAAGTATGACATTGACGCTACACGAGCGTGCGCTCGCTCGTGTGGTAAACTGAACGCATAAAATGTGGGCGTTAGACTACCGAGGCCACCGTGAGCGATCTCGTGGTGAGCCCAACGGGATTGTGGGTCCCACACGAGTAAACCGCACAAACTTGTGGAGAATATTGGGCCGAGATGTGTAAATTACATGGCCAAACCCATTTTTGGGCTAAGGCCACACGAGCTTGTGGACCCATATGTGGCTCGTATTATAGGCCTTGGGCCCATTTGTACTGTTTGATTGTTAAGGTTGCACGGGTCGCCTGAGACGACTGTGGACCTATTGATGGGTCGGTAAGTACACTTAGACCCCAAACTAATAAAATGACTGTTATGCCCCTATGTTATGTATGACCGTATATGAGCATGCCATGATATATATATATGTATGTTGCATCCATGTATTATATGTTGCATGGGATGGGATTATTATGATTGGAAGAAGTGTACTGTACTGGCAGCTCTGCTGCAAATATTGTTTAGTGCTGCAACTGGTGCTAATTTTTGGAGTGTAGGAATGGGTGAGTGATTTTATCCCTACATGGAGTGTTGGGTTGGACGGAGTGGAGTGTAGAGGCTGGATGGGTAGGATTTCTGATTGCATACTTAAATTGTTACTAATACTGTTATGGGCTAAGGCCGACACTGATACTGTTATGGGCTAAGGCCCAACTGAACTGGATTGTTATTGACTTGAGCTTAGGCCCAGACTGTACTTACCTAAAGACATGATTGGCTATTTATTTGCATGGGGTTACGCACTGAGTTTTCGTAAACTCACCCCTCTGTTTATCTGTACAGGTAATCCCCAGTCTTAGGCGGATTAGCACTGCGAGGGATTCGGAGGTGGCCACACAACCGCACCTATTTATATATTTGAGTTTATTTCCTATAAATTTAATTTGGGTTTTTGTTATGTAATAAGGCCTCTTTAATTTTTAACTTTTAATTTGGGGAGTTTACTTATTTTAATTTACATTTGATTAGTAGTAGAACGCGGTTTTCCAAAAGATAATTGGTTTTCAAAACACCACGTTTTCGTAATTTATAATAAAAGCTTTCGTATCAAACTTGGTTTTAAAATATAGTGGCAAACTAATATGATCAACGTTCTACTAAAATAACTTAAGTTTTGAAAGAACAAGATGCCCTAAATTTCTGTTCAAGATACATAAACGAGGTTTAATAATAAGCATGGATTTTTTAAAGAAACGATGTTTTTGAAAAACACTTCAATGTGATATCGCCAGATTCGACCATAACGTCTGGACCGGGTTTGGGGCGTTACACAAATGACCAAATTTAAGCTAAGTTAGTGGTGAATTAAATCTTATATGTTCATTAAGTTACTTGATGGGTATACCGAATTAAAAGTTCATCATTATAAATTGGTCCTTACTCTTCTTATTAAGATTACATGTAACGCCCCCAAAAAAATTGGTGTTTTGTACGGGATTGTTTCAATAATTTTAGCCATATTCATTGAGAAACTCATTTTATGGGTTTATTTATTTTTATACCATTGAGAGTTCATTATGAGAAGGGATTGTATAAAACTGTGATTCCATGTCATCCCTATCTCTTTCCAATAGGAGAATGACAAATCATATTTTTCTTCCTGATTTTCAGTCTTCTCCTCCTAAAAAATTCAAATCCAACTAGGAATGCTAAAAATCAAGAGGAAATGTAACAAACCAATTTCGGTGAAATTGAAACAGTGGTTTCGGGACCACAAATTCGACCCAAAAATATAATTTATTTTTATTTTATAATATGGTTCATAATATGATAGATATGACATGTGAAAATTTTGGTACGAAAATTTTATCGATTTAGTGCTTAATTACGAAAAGGACTAAATCGCATAAAATGTGAAAGTTGAATTCTAGTAGCTATAAGGATTAAATAGCTATGGAATTCAAAACTAGAGGTCCTTATATGGTAATTAGATCATTAAGAAAAGTATGTAGATTTTTCTTGGTGACTCATCCATGGAAAAATTAGAAATAGCTAGGGACTAAATTAGAAATCAACAAATTAAAAAGATGATAGAAAAATAAAAAGAAATTATCATCTTTTCTTTTCATCTTCTTCCCCAATATTTTCTATGGAAAACCTAGGAGAGAGGAAGAGAACTTACCAAGCTTGAAAAGACCCAGAAAGACAAACTACGGAATTAGATCGAGGGAAACAAAAAGTTTCGGATTAGTTGGAATCCCAAACACGAACAATTATCAAGGTAAGTTCGTGTAACTTAAATATGTATGTTAAATTGCTTGAATTGAATTAAATGATTTAATGACATGTATGTGATGATGAACATAATGAAATAACTATAATTTGGAAAATATGTATAAATGTCATGTCCCGGTTGAACATTGAAATTTGATGGATTATGGTGATTTCTTGAAATGAGCAGGATATGAAAAATGTTACAAATAGGATTTAGCCCAGATGGGTAATCCTAAATTAAGCCTCTCGAGCATATATTATAGATTGTGTTTAGCCCGGATGGGTAACCCTAATTAAGCTTTTTAAAGCATAGGTCACTGAAAGGATTTAGCCTGGACTGGCAATCCTAAATGACTATTGTGAACGTCGGTTGAAAATCGGGATTTAGCTTGGACTGGTAATCCTATTATAAAATATGTGGCTCGAGAGTGTGCTCTTTGAACTTATGCCTAATGGGTAATTATGAATATGAATTGATGGATAATTATATGTATACCTTATGTACATCACCTGAATGTCCATCAAAATTTCATTAGTTCAACGGAAAAGACTCTTGAAATATGGAAAGGTGGAATTAATAGAAGTTTGTATGTAATGAGCTCATCTATGTTTACTTGATATTTATATAATGTTATGTGACTAACTTGCTTGATCAAGTGTATATGTTTAGGTGAACTACCTATAATGGATGAAATGTATGTTTATGTATGCTTGTTTGAATAGATATAACTGGTAAGTTTATTTTCCGTTATATGAACTTACTAAGTATGAAAATTCTTACCCAATTTACTTTTCCCTTGTTTTATAGTGCTCGTAAGCTCGCGAAGGTTGGAGGATCGGTCGGAGCATAATCACACTATCCACTATCTCCTTTTTGGTATATTTAGAAATTTCATTTTGGTATAATGGCATGTATAGGCTTATTTGGCCAAATGATGACTTGTAAGTGATATTTTGTAATCTAGCCTTTGGAATGGCTAGTAATGACTTATTTGGTGTGTTTATAATTTATTTCATGTTCAATGCTTATGTGTTAAATGTGGATGGATAGAGTATGTCTATCTTGTATATGCCTTAAAAGTATACTTATAAATATGAATTGCATGTGATATTATGCCATGATGGATGTTAGTTTAGGCTTGGTTTTAATACTTGATTTGGCTGGTATATACATGCAAGTATTGGTGTAAGTTGTTGGAAAAATTGGGTGAGAAAATGAAGCTAAGAAATGGCTTCATTTTGTCAACACGGGTTGACACACAGACTATCCCATGAGCATGTGGTTTGGCCGTGTGTCCCCTGCAGCTTAAAATTTAGAAACAGAATGCTCAAAATTGATCACACAGGTAGAGACACGAGCGTGTGTCTCAGTCGTGTGAGGGTCACGACCTTGAACACGGACGTGTATTCTGGCCGTGTGAAAACTGCACCTTAATTTCAAAAATTAAATTCGCCACACGATCTAGCACACAGATGTGTGACTTGGCCTTGTGACTTCAATTTTTTCATGCCTTGCAAGTCAGAGAGTTGCACAGGTTAAGGATATGGGCATGTGAGCCACATGGCCTGATCACATGGGCGTGTCCCTAGACCACATGGGCGTGTGGGCACTGTTAAGAAGAGAAAATTGGAAATTTTGCAAAAAATTTTGTGAGATCCCGATTGAGTTCCAAATCGAATCTAATATTCATATTGGGCCTTGAGGGCCCATTCAAGGGATAATAAGAAAATTTTTGAGTATGAATAGTATTTTAATACAATTTGCATGTGAATGTTCTGTGAACTCCAGTAATACTCTGTAACCCTGTTTTGGCGACGGATACGAGTTAGGGGTGTTATAGGAAAAATCTGATTTGTCATTCTCCTGTTGGAAATAGATAGGGATTTCATACAATACTTTCTCTGAATGGCAAATTAGATTTTTCCTCTTGAAGAAATTCAAATCCAACTAAAAATACTAAAAATTAGGAGGAAAAATCTCAAATTTTAGAGGCAAAAAATTAAATTTAAGTATTGTTTTAGAATATAAGAAAAAGGAAAAAAAGTATGAGTCAAATGGTAAGATTGTTGGACTCTTTCTTTTATCTATGATAACATAGATGTGACGAATGTAATGACACCTCTGCTAGGATAATAACAAATCATATTTTTCATCCTGATTTTTAGCATTTTTAGTTAGATTTGAATTTTTTCAGGAGGAAAAAAAATCTGATTTTTCATTTAGAGAAGGGATTTAGGCTCTGTTTTGATCAGCTTTCTTTTCAAGGGTAAGTGACCAAATTGCTGTTAAGGGTCATAACTCGGTTTTGGTTACTAATCGATTAAGTTGAATGTCAATTTTTAGGAATTGTTGTTTCAAGTTATGAATACAGAATCCAAGTTTCGATTTTGATATTTGGCATTAATTAGTTTATTGCATGACATTTTAGGGACTGGAAGTGTGTCGTAGCAGTGTGTTTTAGAAACTACCAAGTATGTGGAAACATAAAAATATATGGACTTTTTCAGCACCTTTGAGCACTAATTCATGCAGTTTCTAAGTGTTTTTTTATTGAATTTTATACTTTTATTGTAAAATAATTAATTTCCACTCAATTTATGAAACATTTTGAATTTTTATTATTTTTATAATAATTTTGCAAAATTTGGTCTATTTTCGAAAGTGTTGCACAAAGAGTAAAGAAACAATTCGGTAGTCACCATAGAAGAATTAAATTTACGAGGCACCTTGGAAGCTAGAGATAATAAATTAACAGCCTTGGAGGGTTTAAATATATGCTTTTAGACTCTCGTAAATCAGTTGGCCCGATTAAATTTTCATCGAATAAAAACGAATAGCTTGAAGTAAAGAAAATGGCCTGAATTGAGCAAATAAAGAGAGAGGATGGACAAGCCAAGTGAGCAGCCGAAACCTTCCCATCTTGCTAACCCAATCGGCTAATTTTAACACTTAAAAATCAGCCCTTGAACTCTTTCTAAATGTCGTTCAATCCCTTCCCCTTTACATATAATTAATTTCTAGCAACAAGCTAAAAATAGCAAGTTTATTCAGACACTCCTCCCACCTAGTATGACTGATCATATGAACGGGGATTCCATGCTATTTTTAGCTAAGTTGAGCTGCCAAACTCAAGTATAAATAGCCCCCTTCACTTTCTCGTTTAACACACCTCTCATCTTTCATTAATCTCTACTCCACTTCTCTTTTTCACTCTATTGTCTTCCCATTTTGTGTCTTTCTTCCCTTCTTTTTTTTTGATTTCCCCTATTGAAAAAAAGCTAGCACACTCCTTGGAGCAGCAACAATCGAGCATTCGTGTAACATCCCGATTTTGGGTCTAGTCAGAATAGTGGTTTTGAGACCACAAATCCGAAGTAGAAATATTTGTTTTATGATTTTTTTGAGGTCCATGACATGTTTTTAGGATTGTGTGAAAGTTTCATGAAGAAATTTTGTGAATAAGTGTCCAATTTGACCTTTAGGACTAAATTACAAAAGTTGAAAAATATGAGATTCTAGAAGCTTTAAGTATGAAATAGCTTTGGATTATTAACTAGAGGTCCTTAAATAGAAATTTGCCCAATTTCTATTTTTATGGACAAAAATGGGCATGAGTAGGTAAAATTTGAAAGTTTAGTAAAAAGGGCATTTTGGCCATTTGGTTAATAAAAGAATTAAAAGGGAAAATAAGTCAAAAATCTTGTCCATCTTCATCTATCTAAGTCAAAATTCTCAAGAACACCATAGCTAGGGTTTCTTCAACTTCCAAGCTTGATTGTAAGTGCATCCTAGCCCTGTTTTTAATGTTCTTTACGTTTTTGAAGTTGTTATCAACCAATCTAGCTATTTCAATCGAAGCTACTATGTGCAAACGTTTCATAGAGGGATTGAATGAAGATATTAAATTGTTGGTTGGGATACTTGATATTAATGAATTTGTTGTGTTAGTTGAAAGAGCGTGCAAAGCTGAAGAGTTCAGTAAAGAAAAGAAAAAAGCCGATTCCGAAGCTCGTGATGAAAGAAAGAGATTGATGAATAAGTTTTCTCAACCTTTAATGAAGAGATTTAGAGATGCCAGCAATCGTTCAAATGCTTCATTTGGACATCCAAGTAGAGATTGTTTAAGACAGAGTACTGGTACACGAATTCAAGCTTAGAATGAATCAAGTGTTGGCAGTGTTAAGAGTAACAAGCCTGAGTGCAAACAGTCTGGAAGACGACATGTGGGAGAGTGCTAGGGCAAGTACAACAATAGAGTTTATTATAAGTGTGGATCCCGAGATCATTTTATTCGAGATTGCCGAAAGATGGTCGAAGAAGAAAACGTTCAGAATGAAAGACCGAGTAACGTTACAGCTAGGGGTAGACCACCCAGAAGCACCAGAAATGTGAGCGAAAGTCAGAGAGGGAGAATGACATAGTTGTGAAGTCAGAAGCAAGAGCACTTGCCCGAGCCTATGCTATACGTTTACGAGAGGAAGCATCATCTCCAGACGTCATCACCGGTACTTTCACTTTATTTGATGTTGATCTTATTGTATTGATAGATCCTGGGTCAACTCATTCCTATGTGTGTGTCAATCTAGTATCGAGTAAAACTCTGCCGTTGAGTCTACTGAATTTGTGGTTAGAGTGTCGAATCCTATAGGCAAGTGTGTTTTGGTGGATAGAGTGTGCAAGAATTGCCCATTGATGTTTCGTGATATATGTTTTCCGGTCAATTTGATGTTGCTTCCCTTTGATGAGTTTGACATAATTCTGGGTATGGATTGGCTTACTCTGCATAATGCCATTGTGAATTGTAAAAGAAAGAGTATTGAGCTGAGAAGTCATAATGGTGAATTAGTTCGAATTGAATCCAGTGATATGAAAGGATTACCAGCTGTTGTATCTGCAATGAAAGCTATGGATTCTGTGAGGAAGGGTTGTGAAGCTTATTCGGCATACATGATAGATACAAGAGTGTCAGAAAAGAAAGTGGAATCTGTGCCTGTAGTATGTGAATTTCCAGATGTGTTTCCTGAAGAGTTGCCGGGATTACCTCCGATTCGGGAAGTGGAATTTGGTATTGAGTTAGTACCGGGAACCACTCCCATTTCTATAGCTCTGTATAAAATGGCACCAATAGAATTGAAAGAGTTAAAATCACATTTGCAAGAGTTGACTGATAGAGGATTTGCACGATCGAGTTTCTCACCCTGGGGAGCTCCTGTGTTATTTGTGAAAAAGAAAGACGGAACTATGAGGATGTGTATTGATTATCGATAATTGAATAAAGTGACCATAAAGAACAAATATCCGTTGCCTCGTATCAATGATTTGTTTGACCAGCTGAGAGGGCCTACAGTGTTTTCTAAAATAGATTTGAGATCGGGCTACTATCAGTTGTGAGTTAAAGAATCCGATGTATCGAAAACAGCTTTTAGAACGAGGTACGGACATTACGAATTCTTAGTGATGCCTTTCGGACTAACAAATACTCCTGCAGTGTTTATGGATTTGATGAATCAGATATTCAGGCCGTATTTGGATCGCTTTATGGTGGTGTTCATTGATGATATTTTGATTTATTCATGTGATGAGACGCAGCATGCTGAACATTTGAAAATCGTGCTACAAACTCTACGGGAGAAACAATTGTATGCAAAGTTTAGCAAATGTGAATTTTAGTTGCGCGAGGTTGGTTTTCTGGGACATGTTGTATCAGCTGCCGGGATACGGGTTGATCCGAATAAAATCTCCGCTATTTTGGAATGGAAACCTCCGAGAAATGTGTCTGAAGTCCGTAGTTTTCTGGGACTAGCAGGATATTATAGACGATTTGTGAAAGGCTTCTCAATGATTGCGACTCTGTTGACGAAGTTGTTACAGAATGATGTTAGATTCGAATGGTCAGATAAGTGCCAACAGAGTTTTGAACAATTGAAAGTATTGTTAACAGAAGCCCCAGTGTTGATTCAATCTAAATCGGGCAAAGAGTTTGTAGTTTATAGTGATGCATCGCTGAATGGTTTGGGCTGTGTACTGATGCATGAAGGGAAAGTCATTGCATACGCTTCGAGACAGTTAAAACCATATGAAAAGAATTACCCAACGCATGATCTTGAATTGGCTGCGATTGTGTTTGCATTGAAGATTTGGCGTCACTATCTGTTTGGAGAAAAATGTCACATTTATACTGATCATAAAAGTTTAAAGTATTTGATGACTCAGAAAAATTTGAACTTGAGACAGAGAAGATGGTTAGAGTTGATGAAAGATTATGAACTTGTGATAGATTACCACCCGGGTAAAGCTAATGTTGTAGCTGATGCCCTGAGTCGAAAATCATTATATGCTTTGCGAGCTTTGAGTAATCAGATAGATCTGTGTGATGATAATGTGGTGGTAGCTAAATTTAAAGTTAAGCCGATGTTTGTACAGCAGATTTGTGATGCTCAGAAAAATGATGTTGAAATGATGGCTAAACAAATTCTGTGTGAATCAAATGCTGAATCAGAATTTCGAGTAGATAGTGATAATTGTCTGAGATTTAGAGATCAGATTTGTGTTTTGAGAAATTCAGGGTTGATTTTGATGATTCTGACTGAAGCTCACAATAGTCATTTGACTGTACATCCGAGGAGTACAAAGATGTATAATGATCTGAAACAGTTCTATTGGTGGCATGGCATGAAAAGAGATATTTCTGACTTTATGTCGAAATGCTTAGTTTGTCAGCAAGTCAAAGCTGAACATCAAGTTCCGTCTGGTTTGTTACAATCGATTACGATTCCTAAGTGGAAATGGGAGAGAATTACGATGGACTTTGTGTCCGGTTTGCCCTTATCTCCAAGTAAGAAAGATACAATTTGAGTGATAGTGGACAGATTAACGAAATCAGCTCATTTCGTTCCGGTGAGAACTGATTATTCTTTAGATAGGTTAGTTGAACTGTATATCGATGAGATTGTGAGATTACACGGAATACCGTTATCTATAGTGTCTGACAGAGATCCGAGATTTACCTTGCAATTTTGGAAGAAATTGCATGATGCTTTAGGCACGAAATTGCATTTCAGTACTGCTTTTCATCCGCAAACGGATGTCCAATCAGAGTGAATCATTCAGATTCTCGAAGACATGCTGAAATGTTGCATACTTGAATTTGAAAGCACGTGGGAAAAGCATTTACCATTGATTGAGTTTGCGTATAACAACAGTTTCCAATCTAGTATTAAAATGGCACCATATGAGGCTCTTTACGGTCGAAAGTGTCGAACTCCATTGTATTTGACTGAGCTGAGTGAGAATAAGATTCACGGGGTTGATCTGATAAAAGAGACTGAACAAAAAGTGAAAGTAATTCATGATAGTTTGAAAGCAGCCTCAGATCGTCAGAAGTCCTATGCAGATTTGAAACAAAAAGATATTGAATTCGAAGTTAGTGATAAAGTGTTTTTGAAAGTGTCCCCGTGGAAGAAAATACTTCGATTTGGCCGAAAGGGCAGGCTGAGTCCGAGGTTCATCGGACCGTACGAGATTATTGAACGAGTTGGGCCGGTTACTTATAGATTGAAATTGCCATCTAAGTTAGAAAAGATTCATAACGTGTTTCATGTGTCAATGCTTTGACGGTACAGATCAGACCCATCTCATGTGATTGCTCCTACTGAGGTTGAGATTCAGTCAGAGTTGTCGTATAGTGAAGAACCGATCCGAATTTTGGTGCAAGAGATTAAAGAGTTGAGAAATAAAAGAATTTCCTTGGTGAAAGTGTTATGGCACAAACATGGGATTGAAGAGGCTACGTGGGAATCTGAGAATGTTATGGGAGATCAATATCCACACCTGTTCACTGGTAAGATTTTCGGGGACGAAATTCCCTAAGGGGGAGAGAGTTGAAACATCCCGGTTTAGACCATAGTCGGAACAGTGGTTCGAGACCACAAATTTGAGGTCGTAAAAATATTTTAATGATATTTTCTATGTGAATGATATGCGATATAGTATGTGTGAAAATTCTGTGTGATAATTTAATTGTTTATGTGTCGAGTTAAAAGAAAGGGCTAAATCGGGTAAAGAGTGAAAGCTATGTGCTGAATTATTAGTACTTGAATGTTGTTGGCTTATTAAGGTGGAGGCCTTATGTTGTTATTAATCCATTTTTAAGATAGTGGATGGTAAAATGACTTATTAACCTTAAATTATATTTGTTTTATATGTTTTATAAAAGGGTAAAGTTGGTATTTGTCTAATAAGTTATTATTAATGAAAAACAAAACAAAAAGATAGCCATTTTCTCATCTTTCTTCCACTGAAATTGAAAGGGAGAATAGCCATTGAAGCTTTTGAAATTTTGGCACTTGCTAGGCTTGTTTGAGGTATGTTTTGAGCTCGGTTTTTAATAATTTCTACGTTTTCGTAATCGTTGCTTTGTGCTCTAACTAACTCATGTTGTAATTTCATGAATTGATGATGTTTTTGTGATGTGCCATTGATGAGTATGTGAGCTTGGTGATGAGTGTTGGTGTTTTAAATAAAAGATATGTGTTTAATGAACATGTGTTGTTCTTGAATTTTTGATGAATTTAGCTAATTAGGGCTAAATTGTAAAAATAAATTTTTGAAGGACTAGAATGTGAAATAAATGAAATGTGCGGGTTTGTACGGATATTAGTAAAATTCGGCTAAGCTTGTGCTAGGTGGAATTTGGTGAATTTGATGATTTTGTGAATTAGGGACTAAAGTGTCGAGATGTAAAAGTATGAGGGCTATTATACAGAACGCCCTAAATGTGTGTGTGTGGACTAAATTGAATGAGTTAGTGATTGAATAGATTGAATTTAAATGTGTATAGACCAAGAGAGAAGAAGTTCGGATCGAGATCGAGGCAAAGATAAAGTACTCGATTAATCGACCGTATCGATAGTCGACGTCCGAGGTAAGTTTGGATATGATACATGTTATTAAGATATATTTTAGCATTATGAAATGAATATGTACATGATTATGAGATTGAGATGCTATGTGCAAAAATTAGCTGATGGCACTAAGTGTGCAGAATGTAAATCGAAACAGAAATGAATGGCACTGGGTGTGCGATGATATGAAAGCTACGGCTTATTGACTTGGCACTGTGTGTGCGACGCCGAGACAAGTCGGTTAAAAGAATAGGCACTAAGTGTGGGATGAAAAATATGTTACGATTATGTATATAGCACTGAGTGTGCGATCAAATTAAGTGAATATTAAAAGATGATCGTCAAGTAATATCAAGTATTGATTAGCTTGGAAATTGAATAACTATGTGTTAGCCAAGGTATGTATCGAACCTTTGTGGTTGATGAGTTTATAAATGATGCTATGGATGGATGAATGAATAGTATAACTATAGATAATATGGTATGAGTATAAGAGTAATGATCTATGTGATGATTATTGTTTACATTGGTTTGAATTAATGATATGATTTTATTGTTTTTCGAACTTACTAAGCTTTGTAAAGCTTACTATGTGATTTGTTTCTCTGCTTTACAGTGCCAGTATAGCGAGCTCGGATCGGGGGATCGTCAGCATCTCAGTCACACTATCGGCAATCTATTTTGGGGTATTTTGTAAAGATGTACATAGTTGAAGTATGGCATTATAGGCTGGTCATTTGAATCATGTTTGATATTGTGAGTGGCTATGAGATGTGGCTAGATATGTGTTAGTTTTTGCATGTATGAACTTGGTATATGTGATGTATATTTTGGTATGTGTTGCTTGTAGGTTTAACCCTAAGTGGGTGGCATTTTGGCCTTGCAAAATGGCCTATAATGTCACACGGTCTGGGGCACGGGCGTGCCTAAAGACCGTAGGTGAATTGGCAGGATGCAGCTTGGTATCACACGACCTTGACACGGGGGTGTCAGCTAGCCGTGATGTACAAGGCAGTAGCTAGCCAAGAGTACACGGCCATGGCACGGGCGTGCTTGGTGGATGTGGTGGAGAAGTCAGTATATGACCACGGGGAGGACACACGGGGGTGTCTAGCAGCCGTGGAGGACACACGGTCTCCTCCTACGGTCGTGTCTCCCCTGAATTTTAGAAAAGTTCTAAATTTTTATGAAATTTTGTATGTGTTTCGGTTTAGTCCCGACCCTTCTTTAGTATGTGAATTAGGTATCGTAGACCTTGATAAGGGACACCAGGATTGTAATTGATTATGATTGAAGATGATGGACTTTGTGTCGTAAATTCTAGATATTAAATGTTCTGATTGATAGGTAATACCTCTTAACCATATTCCGGCGATGGTTTTGGGTTAGGGGTGTTACAGTTCCAGCGTCGAATACGGGTATAGGGTGTTATAGCTATGGTTTAGTCGATTCTAAAACTAACGTAGCGTGTGCACGAGACTAGCTATACATGCCATAAACGAATTGTGATAGTGTGACGACTGTTGACCTTTTAAATTGTGTTTCCATATAGTAATGGATCCCAATCGAGCTGAAGCTGATGATATAGAAAGTAATGTGCCGGTTGCTGCTCAAGGGGCAGGGCCAGTTGAAAGTAGACTCGTAACTGTGAGTTAGGAAGGAGGAGAAGAGGCTAGGGAAGCCTTCCTCCATATGATGAATGCCTGGTATACGGAGTTCATTCGAATGAACCTGAACGCTCAAGCCCCTCCACCCCCACCTATTCCTCAACCTGTTCCTGTAGCACCCCAAGGTATGGATTTTATGAGATTGAATAGACCTCTAATGGATAAAATTTGAAAGCAAGGAGCCGAAGAGTTCCGAGCTAGTATAGATGATGATCTCGAAAGGGTAGAGTTCTGGCTCGAGAATACCATCAGGGTATTTGGTAAGTTATCATGCACACCCGAGGAGTGTATGAAATGTATTGTATCACTTCTAAGAGACTCGGCTTATCAATGGTGGAACACCCTTGTGTCGGTTGTACAAAGGGAGAGAGTTAATTGGGAATTTTCCAAGGAGAGTTTTGTAAGAAGTATATTAGCCAGAGGTTTATTGGTTAGAAGAGAAATGAATTTCTTGAGTTAAAACAGGGCCGAATGATGGTAACAGAATATGAGCGTGAGTTTGTGAGACTAGGCAAATACGCTCTAGAATGTGTTTCGACTGAAGCCATCATGTGTAAAAGATTTGACGATGGGATGAACGAAGACATCTGATTATTAGTTCTCGAACTGAAAGAATTCATTGTGCTTGTAGAGAGAGCTTGTAAGGTTGAGGAGCTGCCTAAAGAGAAACGAAAAGCTGAGTTTGAGTCTCGAGATTTGAAGAATAGACAGATGGGAAAGTCATTTCAGTCCTCATCTAAGAAACTGAGACAGTTTAATACTCGATTTAGTGCTTCATTTGGGTTTTCAAACAAAAACCATGAGAAACAGTATTCGGGTTGTAAGGCTCAGACTATTTCAATAGCGAGTGTGGGTAATGCTCGACCTAGTAGACCTGAATGTCCATATTGCGGTAGACGTCACCCCAGTGAGTGTCGGGTGAATGATTGAATTTTTTCAAATGTGGTTCCTAAGATCACTTCATTAGAGATTGCCCTGAGATGGTTGAAAAAGAGAAATTTAAGAGTGTAAGATTAGGTAATACTACTCTGTAATAGCCCAAATTCCAGTGATGTCAGAAATAGTGGTTCAAGACCACCAAATCTGACAAATAAATTCGTAGATTATATTATTTAATATTTATGAACCAAATGTAGCTTTCAAAAGATTTTTGAAATAGTAAATTGTGTTTTATAAAGATTTATTTGGTCAAGAAATTGAGAAAAAGAGGTATCAAGATCTCGGTGTTATAAACTGAGCCATAACTATTTTTTATAAATATTTACCGAGTGTCAATAAGGTAGTATTAAAATTTCGTTAGAAAATTTTGACGTTCGGGTGGTTAATTAAATAAAAAGGACTAAATTGAAAAAGGTGTAAAACTTGCTAGATGGATTAAATAGCTCAATTATCAAATGAAGAAGGACCTAAAGTGCAAATAAGCCCGAAAGAGATATTTTGGGCGGCAATAGCCGAGAAAAATCAAGAAATGGGTGAAATAAGGGCAAATTTGGAAAATTGGCAAAATTAGTTAAATAAAAATGGGACCAAATTGGAATATCTAGAATTCTCATCATTTTTCTTCATATTCATTAGCTGAAAAACAACCATGGAAGAGGGTTCAAGATAGTTTTCATACTTTAGCTTCATGTAAGTTTAATTCATGTTTTCTCCTTGAAATTTCTAAGTTTTTAGACTTTTACAATTGGGTCCAACTTACTATGTCATTAGTTTTTGATTCCATGGCTAATTTCTAAAGTTGCTATGGATGAGTTCTGGAAGCATATGGTGAATAAATATAGAATTGAAGCTTTAATTTTGAATATGATAATTTTATCAAGTAAAATTGATGGAAATTGACTTTAGGACCTAATAGTGAAAGAGTTTGGAATTAAGGTCTAGTGCTAAAGTTTTGATTTTCAAGGGTTATGAAGTAGTTTAAAATGATAGAATAAAGTATTAATTGAGAAATATTAGCTCAATGAGGGGTTAATTAAGCAAGGACCGAATTGTATGAATTGTGAAATTTAGGGTAAAATGAAAATAAACATTTTGCACTAAAATAGTTTTGAGCAGTAGCAGTAGTCTAACTTTTAAAAATCACCAAAAAATGTAGAAATCAAATTAGAGGATGAATAGAATATGAAATTAAAGCTTATTGAGTCTAGTTTCTTATAGAAGAAACGGTGTAAGAAATGGAATTGTGAATCATGAGATATAATAAATTTTGTGAGACAAGGTCAGAATGATTTTGGGTTCCCCTATTCTGACTTTGGAAAATCATAAAAAATTAGAGGAAAATAATTATGGGTTATAATTTATATTATTAAAATAATTAATGAGTCTATTTTGAAAAGAAACAAACGAGGACATTATCCAAATTCTGTACAATGAGATAATTAATTTTTAGTGAAGAGAGGTCGAAATTGTCGGACAACGGAACAGGGGTGACTTTAAAGAATAAACTGTACTTATTGGCTAAACAAAAAATTCTGAAAATTTTATGGTAAGGATATATGTGAGTTTAGTTTCAGGAAAAATTAATGGATCTTAATTTGGAGTTCTTTAGCTCAAGATAAAAATAATTTAGCGACTGTGACACAGATGGACAGCTTGAATATCCATATAAGTAAATAGTGAAAACTATAGATAATGTTACTTTCAAGTGTGTTATTTATACTAAGGATGTGGATGGAGAGGAGGAGGAGGAAAAATATATGAATGACTTGTGTATAAATTGATCACATGCCCGATTATAGTCGTGTTAAATTAGAAATGATATAATGTTTTATTTCGAATATTTACTATGAAATTGTGATTATCGTTATGATATAAAAATTGAATTTGTAATTTGTATGTAAATAATACATCATTTTTTATTTATGTTTTAATATTTTTTTATATTATATGAGATATGGCTGAATATGGAGTAATTATTTGATGTGAATTATGAATTGTGATTGATTATGGATGAATTGGTAAAATATTGAAAAATGAGAATTCCCGATTGAACCTTCGGAATAGAAAAGATACGAATGAGGTAGCTAGGTCACGTGTGTAGTACTAAGTGTAGGCTACTACGTGTACCAGACGGATAGGTCACATGTGTAGTACTAAGTGCAGGCTACTATGCGTACCCGGTAGCTTCGATCATATGTGTGGTACTAAATGTAGGCCACTATGTGTACAAGAGAGCTACAAGATGGTTTCAGGTCACGTGTGTAGTACTAAGTGCAGGCTACTACGTGTACCAGACGGATAGGTCGTATGTGTAGTACTAAGTGCAGGCTACTATGCGTACTCGATAGCTTCGATCACATGTGGTACTAAGTGCAGGCCACTATGTGTAAGTGATCGTTTTGGTCACATGTGTAGTACTAAGTGCAGGCTGCTATGTGCACCAGATAGCTTCGGCTACAAGGGTGGTACTATGTACAGGCCACTGTGTATCTGTTATTATTCCGATGAGTTCAACGAGAAATTGACTAAGTGAAAATACATGTGATCATGTAACGACTAAGTGTAATTGAATATGACTATGTGATGAATAAGTGCAGGTATAAGTGTGAAAATTTAAGAACAATGTGCTTGATATGTGATCGAACTTTGCTAAGATTGATACAAAGTAAGTGTTACATGGAATTATGTGATATAAGGAAATACGAGTTGATGAGACATGAACATAAATCTTGGTTGATGAATGAGTTCATTTGTGATTATATATTTATACACCTTGAGTGTATTATCCGTATGAATTGGTATTCCAAATGAGTTAATGAGAAAATTTCTAATATGAAATAATCTGAATTCAAAATGAAATATTATGAAAACGTACTTGAAAGACATTGGTATATCTTGTATATGTTATTTGAGTTCATAATGTGGAAAGTAAATGTATGTGGAAATTTGAGATGATGATATCTGTGCATGGAATTTATTGGTGGATACGTACATCAAAATATTTATGATAAATTTTAGTGAACATTGAAATTGGACTCAATAAGTGATTTGTCAATTTAAATTGTGATTAGCATGAAGAGTTAGTGAGTTGCATGTTTATGAATTGTTACACCTATTTGTCTGAAATATGAGGAAATGATGGTACTTGGTACATGGAAATATGAGACTGTGATATATAAAAACATGGAATATGTTTGATAAATGTGTTACACCTCAAGTGTACTATTTGTGTAAAGATGATGTTCAAATGATTTGATGAGTAGAACTCAAATATGAAGTAGTTAGAAACCAAGACAAATTGTTATGAAAATGTATATGAAATACAGAGGTATGATTATTTTATGTGATATGAATACATAATGTGAAAAAGTATAGGTATAAGAGGAATTTAATAAGAATTGAGCCTATATACGTTTCTTGTTATTTATATGAAGTGTACGACTAACAAATGGTAATAAATATAAGGCTTGGTTGAATATCTTAAATTGGTTCTTGACTGTATTAAAATGTTGGTAAAAATAAAGGATCAAGTGAGTGAGAAATATGACTTGGAAAATAGCCTAATTTTCGTCCACGCGGGTAGACCGGGCGTGTGTCTAGGTTGTGTGTGACAAGCGGTCTATCCCATGGGCGTATGGTTCGGCTGTGTATCCCCAGTCACACGGGCATGTGACCCTTATATGCGAGAAAAATTTTAAAAGTCGCAAATTTTTTTCTTGAGGATCTGGTTTAGTCTCGACCCGATCTTAGTACATGATTTGGACCTCGAAGGTCCATTAAAGGAGCATTTACACATAGTTTCAGTATTTGAACGATAATGATTTCAAATTATCTGTAAGTGTTTTGTACTCCTTGGTAATGCCTCGTAACTCTGTTTCGGCGACGAATATGGGTTGGGGGTGTTACATACTCCTAGAGGGATGCCACTGAGAAATCTGAGAAATGGAACGAGTAGCAAGAGTACACCTAGAGATCCAGCTATGAGGCCCTAAGGTAGAACAGCTGCGAGGACTTATGCCATTCGCGCTCGCGAAGAGGCTTCATCTCCTGATGTGCTTACGGGTATTTTTTCTCTTTATGATATTTCTGTTGTTGCTTTAATTGATCCGGGATCTACCCATTCGTATGTATGTATGAAATTGATATCTAGTATGAATATGCCTGTTGAATCTACAGAATTTGTGATAAAAGTGTCAAACCTTCTAGGCAAGTATGTGTTAGTTGACAAAGAATGTAAGAATTGTCCTTTGATGATTAGAGGTCACTGTTTTCCGACTAATCTTATGCTTTTGCCGTTTGATGAATTTGATGTAATTCTTGGTATGGATTGGTTGACCATTCATGATGTGGTAGTAAATTGTGGAAGAAAAATTATTGAGTTGAAATGTGAAAGTGGTGATATTCTTTGGGTTGAATCAGATGAATCGGATAGCTTCTATGTAGTGATTTCTTCTATGACTGCTCAGAAATGTATAAGAAAGGGTTGTGAAGCTTATCTTGGTTTTGTGTTGAATACAAAAGAGTCTGAGTTGAAAATTAAATCAGTGTCGGTAGTATATGAGTATCCAGATGTGTTTCCGAAAAAATTGCCCGTATTGCCTCCAGTTAGAGAAGTTGAATTGTTATTGAGTTATTTCCTGGTACTGCACCTATTTCGATTGCTTTGTACAGAATGGCTCCGACCGAACTAAAGGAGTTGAAAGCTCAGTTACAAGAGTTGACGGATAAAGGTTTTACGAGACCTAGTTTTTCTCCGTGGGGTGCACCGGTATTATTTGTGAAAAAGAAAGATGGATCTATGAGACTTTGCATTGACTACTGATAGCTCAATAAGGTGACCATAAAGAATAAGTATCCTTTACCGAGAATAGATGATTTGTTTGACCAATTGAAGGGAGCCATAGTATTTTCCAAGATAGACTTGAGGTCCGATTACTATAAGTTGAGAGTTAAAGACTCGGACGTGCCGAAAATTGCATTTCGGATGAGGTATGGTCACTATGAATTTTTGGTTATGCCTTTTGGTTTAACGAATGCTCCTGTTGTATTTATGGATTGATGAACCGTATTTTTTGACCGTACTTGGAGAAAATTGTTGTTGTTTTTATTGATGATATACTGTCTTATTGTTGTGATGGGACCGAGCATGCCGAGACTTGAGAACGGTTTTGCAAACTTTGAGAGATAAATAATTGTATGCTAAGTTTAGTAAAAGTGAGTTTTGGCTTCGAGAAGTTGAATTTTTGAGGCACATTGTTTCGAGTGATGGTATTCGAGTTGACCCGAGTAAGATTTTAGCAATGGTTGATTAGAAACCACCGAGGAATGTATCCGAGGTTAGAAGCTTTCTAGGCTTAGCCGATTATTACAGATGATTTATTAAAGGGTTTTCCATGATTGCTAATCTGATGACAAAATTGTTACAGAAGATGTCAAGTTCGAATGGATAGAAAAGTGCCAATAGAGTTTTGAGAAACTAAAGGCATTTTTGATTGAGGCTCCAGTTTTAGTACAACCTTTATAGTGATGCATCCTTGAATGGATTGGGTTGTGTACTTATGCAAGAAGGCAAGGTGATAGCTTATGCCTCGAGGCAGCTGAAACCGCATGAGAAGAATTATCCGACACATGATTTGGAATTGGCTGCCATTGTGTTTGCATTAAAGATTTGGAGACATCATCTGTATGGTGAGAAATTTCGTGTGTATACTGATCATAAAAGTCTAAAATACTTGATGACTCAAAAGGATTTGAACCTAAAGCAATGGAGATCGCTAGAGTTGATAAAAGATTATGAGCTAGTGATTGACTATCACCCAGGAAAGGCAAACGTGGTCGTCGATTCCTTGAATAGGAAATCCTTGTTTGCATTGAGGGCTATGAATGCACAGTTGGCTTTATCAGATGATGGTTCTATTCTAGCTGAGTTGAGAGCTAGACCGATGTTTCTCTAAGAGATTTATGAAGCTTAGAAAAGTGACAGTGATTTGCAAGACAAGAGAGTTTAGTGTGAGTTGGGTCTTGAATCAGACTTTCGGATTAGTTCTGATGGACGTTTGATGTTCCGAGATAGGGTCTGTGTGCCGAGAGATGATGAGCTTATTCGGAAAATAATGCACGAAGCACATAGTGGATGTTTATCTGTTCATCCAGGCATTACGAAGATTTATAATGACTTTAAGAAAATGTATTAGTGGTCGGGAATGAAAAGAGACATTTCAGAGTTTGTATCGAGATGATTGGTTTTTCAGCAAGTGAAAGCCGCACACCAAGTGCCTTTGGGTTTACTTCAGTCGGTGATGGTTACCGAGTGGAAATGGGACAGAATTACTATGGATTTTGTGACGGGTTTACCTTTGACACCGAGAAAGAAAGATGCCGTATGAGTTGTTGGAGATCGATTGACAAAGTCGGCTCATTTTATATCGGTACGTACTGACTACTCACTTGATAAGCTAGCTGAGTTGTATATTTCTGAAATTGTGAGATTGCACGGAGTGCCTTTGTCGATTATAACGGATAGAGATCCGAGGTTCACTTTGCGGTTTTGGAAAAAGTTACAAGAAGCGTTGGGTACAAAATTGAATTTTAGTACCGCTTTCCATTTGCAAACTGATGGTCAGTCTAAACGAGTAATTCAAATTCTTGAAAATATGCTGCGGTGTTGTGTTCTTGAGCTCCAAGGTAGTTGGGAAAAGTATTTACCGTCGATGGAATTTGCCTACAACAATAGTTTTCAGTCGAGTTTGAAAATGGCACCTTATGAGGCATTGTATGGGCGTAAGTGCCGAACACCTTGTATTGGACCGAACTCAATGAGAATCAGATACACAAAGTTAATTTAGTCAGGGATACCGAAGAAAAAGTAAAGATAATTCGTGATTGCTTGAAAGCTGCATCAGATAGACAGAAATCCTATGCAGATTTGAAACGGAAAGAGATCAAATTTTATGTCGGTGATAAGGTATTCTTGAAAGTATCTCCGTGGAAGAAAGTTTTGAGGTTTGGCCAGAATGGAAAATGAAGTCCACTCTTTATTGGACTGTATGAGATTACTGAAAGAATAGGGCCGGTAGCATATTGGTTAGCTTTTCCATCTGAGTTGGAAAAGATCCATGATGTGTTCCACGTGTCTATGTTGCGTCGTTACCTATCAGACCCTTCGCACGTGATTTCACCTACAGAGGTTGAGATTCGATCGGATATGACTTGTGGCGAAGAGCCGATTAAGATTTTGGCTCGGGAAGTCAAGCAGTTAAGGAATAAAAGTATAGCCCTTGTGAAAGTATTATGGCAAAGACATGGGGTTGAAGAGGCTACATGGGAACCCGAGGAAGCCATGAGAAAACATTACCCAAACCTTTTCACCGGTATGATTTTTAGGGACGAAAATCCCTAAGGGAGGAGAGTTGTAACATCCCGATCTTAGGTCTAGTCAGAATAGTGGTTTTGAGACCACAAATCTGAAGTAGAAATATTTGTTTTATGAATGTTTTGAGGTCCATGACATATTTTCATGATTGTGTGAAAGTTTCATAAAGAAATTTTGTGAATAAGTGTCCAATTTGACTTTTAGGACTAAATTGCAAAAGTTACAAAATATGAGATTCTAGAAGCTTTAAGTATGAAATATCTTTGGATTATTAATTAGAGGTCCTTAAATATCAATTTTCCCAATTTCTATTTTTATGGACAAAAATGGGCATGAGTAGGTAAAATTTGAAAGTTTAGTAAAAAAGGCACTTTGGTCATTTGTTAATAAAAGAACTAAAAGGGAAATAAGTAAAAAAAATCTTGTCCGTCTTCATCTACCTTAGCCGAAATTCTCAAGAACACCATAGTTAGGGTTTCTTCAACTTCCAAGCTTGATTGTAAGTGCATCCTAGCCCCATTTTAAATGTTCTTTACGTTTTTGAAGTTGTTATCAACCAATCTAGCTATTTATACCATTTAATTGAGCTAGGGTTCATGTTTAAAAATTTACCCATGAGTGACATGCATGTGTTTTGATGTTTCATGGTAGATTATGAGAGTTTGATGTGTAATAAACATCTTTTACTAGGTGATTTTTGATGAAAACACCTAAAAAGGACATTTTTGTAAAAGTTGTGAAAATGAGTAGTAGAAATGTGATTTGATGAAAAATGTGGACTGGTATAAGCTTGATATAGGTTTGGCTAGGCTTGGGTAACAAAGAAAATGGACACATTTCATTTTACGAGCCTAGGGACTAATTTCTAAATATGTGAAAGTTTAGGTGTAAAACTATAATTTTACCAAAGTATGGTTTTTGGACTGATTTGAACATTGTGATAATTAAATGAGCTAAATTTTCTATTATAGATCAAGAAAAACGGAGTCGGAACCTAAACCAAGGAACGAACAAGGTTGTGGACTAAATCGAATAGTTAGCCATATTTTGGTACCAAGGTAAGTTCGGGTGTAAATAATGCAACATTAAATTTTTAAGTATTTAATGCTTTAATATTGCATGAATTGTGTAATTGTCCTTGTGGACTTGATTAATGTTGACTCGATGACGATTCGACGAAGATTTGATACCTCGAAATCCCGGTTGAACCTTAGGAATAGTTAGGATACAAATGTCATGACATTAGGGATTGAGTTTACGTGTAAGACCATATCTGGGATATGGCATCGTTATGAGATTTCGTGTAAGACCATGTCTGGGACATGGCATCGATATGAGAATCGTGTAAGACCATAGCTGGGCTATAGGCATCAATATGTGATCCCATGTAAGACCATATCTGGGATATGACATTAATATGATTCTATGTTTATGTGATTCTCGAGTATCTTTTAGTATTCCAAGCGGTTCAACGGGTAGTCCAAAGATTAGGTCAACGAAATGACAAGGTATGAACATGTTGAAAAGGTAAAAGTATGTACACAAAGCTCAACAAAATGACAAGGTATGAATATGTTGAAAGGGTACAAGTATGTACACAAATCTCATACATATTGAGATTATAAATTGATGAGATCTCGGTAAGAAGTGAATAAATAAATCATGATCATGGGTTTTATTGTACATTATGTAAATGACATGATTTAAAATGTATCTATGATACTTTATGACATTGTGTGTATAATAATGCATGGTTAATGTTGTTAATTATTTACATGCAAACTTATTAAGCTTTATGCCTACTCCCCTTTCTTTTCCATTTATTATAGTATCGTCAAGCTAGCTCAGGGATCGAAGGACGTCGGAGACTTGATCACACTATCAATTGGAACTTTTGGGTATAGTTAGTCTCAACATTTTGAGTATGGCATGTATAGGGACTTGGTCTTTTTGTTATATGTCATATTGGTTTAGCTAAATGTGTTGGCTTATGATGATATTTGATTCATTTTGTATAAGGCCATGGGATATGGCTCATAGTGATTGTTGGCTTGTAAACCTATTCATATATGCATGCATGTGCCAATGCCATTATGATATAGCGTATGGTTATTGATGGTTGAATGATGATGTGTTGCATGTGATTATGGATGTTTGATAATGGTGATGCACTTAGTTATGCCATGTTAAGTGCCTTGAAGTCATATATATATTTGGATTGGTGTGGTTTTGATGTTGTGTAGGTTGGTGCAAGTATGGGTGGCAAAAAGGCTTGGTAAATAGCCTTATTTTGTCTACACGAGTAGACACACGGGCGTGTGTCTAGGCCATGTGTGACACACGGCTTGCCCCATAGGCGTGTGTTATGGCCGTGTGTCTCCTGTACCTTAGTTTTGAGATACAAAATGCCCAGTTTTAAACACACGGGCATGAGACATGGTCGTGTGCCTTGGCCATGTGACCTCGTTTTGATGATGACGTTATAAACAGAATGTCACCTATTTTGGACACGACCTGAAGCACGGGCGTGTGATATGTCACATGGGCGTGTCCCTTCACCCACACAGGCGTGTGGAAATTTTTCATGAAAAATTTTCTAAGTTTTTCGAAAGTTTCCAAAGTTCTCGGTTTAGTCCCGAACCACTCCTAATATATGTTTTGGGCCTCGTAAGCTCGTATAAGGGACAATATGAATGTAAATGAAAAGTTTTAAATTTGGACAAAAATTCATGTCTCGGTTTTGTATGATTGTTTGAGTTTATGTCCGGTAATGCCTTGTACCCTGTTCTGGCGTCGAATACAGGTATAGAGTGTTACAATTCATGAAGGCCTTTGATTGATAGAACGATCAAATAAAAAGAGAAGCACACTAGTATGGACTTGGAGAATCACCGGGATTTGTTTTCTAGTTCCTTTTTCTTTATATCTTTCAATTTATTCTATGATCATAAATATGAATATTTGTTATGTTGATGTTCCTAAATTAATTAAAATGACTTAAATTTCATTTGTGTTAGATTAATTGCATTATGTCCACTTGAATTTTTAAAAAGTGTATTTGTGTTGTTGTTAGGCCTTGGTAAATTGTTCAATTAAATAAAATCATGTTTATGTTATGCTTGCGTTTTAATTGTAAGGTAACAAAAGAATTAATTATTAATCAGATTGAAATTATAAATAATTGACACAATATTTAATTGGTGCATGTTTAATCTTCTAAGGTAATTGACGGTTAAATTTAACAGATATGTTAGACAATATAATCACCTTGCATAACTTGTAAGATTGTTGTGATTAAATTTATTTCAATACAAGAATTTATTGTTACTTCACTCTATCTTATACTTGCTTATGAAAATTGGTTAATTAATTCAACATAGGAATATGTTTGAAAGATCGATTAATGTAGTAAGTATGTATGTGCATTAATTAACAAGATACCAAGTTGCCATGAAATTATTCGTAACAACATGAACATAGTTTTAATAATTCTAAGTTAAAGAATAAAATTGATCTAACACATTTATGTCATATTGATTAAAATATTTTCTAGAAATCGGGCATTGAAATTTTATCTTCTTATTTTAGTTGATTACTTAGTTAATTTTTAATTTTTATATCACCTGTTTCAAATCAACATATTTTTCCTCCACCAAATTGCTTAAATTTACATTTCATAAATACTTTCTTGTACAGTCCCTGTGAGTACGATAACTCGACATACTGGTCACTTTATTACTTGTTGCAATTGTGTACAGTTGCACATTCCGTCGTTCCTTTGGAGTCGTTGCCGGGGACTATTTTAAGAGACATTATTTGTGAAATTGTTAATTTTGCATTTTGGTCTATTTTTTTGTTTATTTTAAATTTAAATATTTTTTGTGATTGTTTCATGTGTTTATAAGTATTGAATCAAATTATCGACTTACTCCTTGTAGATCCTAAAATTGAAAGGACTTTTTGACAAAGAAGAAGAAAACTAGCTTAGAGACGGATTGAAGAGATAAACTTCGAAAACCAGAATCAAGGAAATGGATCAAATCATGCTCTAAATCCTATTCTTATTGCTGATGGTAAGGATAGAGCCTTAAGACAGTATGTCGTTCCACTGTTTAATAAGCTTAATTAGGGTATTAGGAGACCTAAAATCGAGACACAATAATTCGAGTTAAAGTCAGTTATGTTTTAGATGCTTCAGATAGTAGGCTAATTCATTAGAATTCCTACTGAAGATCTTCACCTTCACCTCAAATTGTTTATGGAGGTGAGTAATTCCTTCAAGTTAGTCGGAGAACCTGAAGATGCACTAAGATTAAAACTGTTCTCATATTCATTAAGGGACAAAGCTCGAGCTTGGTTGAACTCATTGCCATGAGATTCCATTACCACATGGCAAGAGTTAGCAGAATGCTTCCTTATGAAATATTTCCCACCTAGCAAGAATGTTAAGTTGCGGAATTAAATTACTTCTTTCTAATAGATGGGTGATGAGTCCTTGTATAAGGCGTGGAAGAGATTTAAAGAACTGCTTCAGAAATGCCCTCATCATGGAATCCTGCATTGTATCCAATTAGTGTAACACCCCTAACCCCTATTTGTTGCCAGAACAGAGTTACAAAGCATTACCTAAGTTTACAGAATATTTATAGATAATTCATGGCAATTACTGTTCATTTTTTGAGATTGTTCATAACGTCCCTTAAATGGACCCTCGAGGCCCAATATGAGCATTAGAATCGAGTACGGACTAAATCGAGAACTCGTAAAAATTTTCACGAAATTTCAAAAATTTTCCAATATAAAGGCACACATGCCTGTGTGGTCAGGGCACACGCCCATGTGATCATATGACATGCCCGTGTCACAGGCCATGTTCAACCTTGTGTAACTCTTTGACTTGCACCACACGGCCAGCCACACACTCTGTGCTAGGCCGTGTGATTAATTAATTATTTTTAAAATTAGGTGCAGGTTTCACACGTCCAAGACACATGCCCGTGTTTTGGACTGTGTAGCACACACGGTTGAGATACACGCCCGTGTCTCTGCTCGTGTGCTCAATTCTGGGCATTCTGTTTCTCGAATTTGAGGTGCAGGGGACACACGGCCTATCCACACGCCCATGTACCAGGCCGTGTGTCACACACAGTCTAGACACACGCCCGTGTGTCTACCCATGTGGACAAAATAAAGCCATTTCTAGCTTCATTTCTCACCCAAAATTTTACCAATCTCCTGCACCAAAACTTACATCCAAATATCAACCAATTCAAGTATTGTAATCAAGCTAATTCTATCATTTAACATGATATATCATTATATGCACACATATTTATAATCTTACCTTGGTTTAATCTATATGTTAAACAGAATTTAATCAATCATACTTAACAATTAACATATATGTAACTACCATAGTATGACCTTATAATTATATCAAAACATACCATTACTAGCCATTCCAATGGCTAGATTACAAACATCATTTTCAAGCCAACAATGGGCAAATTATCCTATACATGCCATAATACCAAAATAAGTTTACTATTTATACAAAAATAATCTTATGGATAGTGTGATAATGCTCCAACCATTTACCAACCTTAGCGAGCTTCCGAGCACTATAAAATAGAGAAAAGTAAACCTAGTAAGCATATTATGCTTAGTAATTTCTTATAACTAGAATTAAACTTACCAATACCATTTATTAAAATTAAGCATATAATAATATGTTTCCATCAACTTGACAAAATTGCCTAGACACATACATTCAATCAAACATGTTAGTCACAAAATTCTCATATACATCAAGTAAACATAGATGAGCTTATCATGCTATATTCTTTCAACACATTATTCATTTCATCTCATAATTCTCATATCATGTCAATTAATTTGTCCGTTGAATCATTGTAATTCCAATGGATACTTAAATAGTACACTCAAGGTGTACAATTCAATAACCTGTCAACTCATATTCAGGCGTACCCATTAAGGCACTTAATCAGAAAGCACACTCCCAAGCCACATATGATAAATCCTATTTCCAACATATGCTCATAAGAGCTTAATCAAGATTACAATTCGAGTTAAATCCTATCTATAACATATGCTCAAGAGGGCTTATATCAGGATTACTAGTTCTGTAACACCCCTTACCCATATCCTATGCCAGAATCGAGTACGAGGCATTACCAGACTTAACAATACATTTTGTCAAATTAATTAACACATATATAAAATGACTTAGTCAAGTCCCTATACATGCCATAACTTAAGTCATTTATAAATGAAGATACCCATAAATAGCTTGATAGTGTGAAGCGATCTCCGACGACCTCGAACTCGAGCTTGTTTAGTAGGACTCTGTAACATGGGAAAGGAAAGGGGGTAAGCTTATCAAGCTTAGTAAGTTCACATGTAAAAATAATAAGCATTAGTAATGAATTTAGCTTACTACTAAGCTATCATAACTAGCATAAATTGTAACATCCTGAATTTTTGGGCCCATGCGTTTAATGGATGAATATGTGTAATGAGTTAAGTTGAGTATTAGGGGTTCAGAATGGGCTCAGGTTTGGGCCGAGGCTGTAGTTAAAATTCTTGTTGAACACTTAAGTGGAAAGCTTGTTAAGTTAGGGCATAAAAGATATTAGCTGTGTTTTAAACCACAAATGGGCTTGTGGCCCAGTGGCAAAATGGCGCCACTAAGAGGGAAGGAAGTTGGCGTCAATTGAAGGTCCAAGGTTCGAGTCACCTGGTACTTTTTATTTTAAATATTTTCAGCATTTATAAGAGAAGTAGTGGAGTTCGGCAATGAAGCTTAAATTTAGGAATTTATTTAATGTGATAATAAGGTGGATAATATGGATAGTATTTGATAATAGTAGGGAGAGGTGGTGTAATCTAGACCTCCTCTAAAGGTATGAATAGATTAAGATAAAGGAGAAAAGATAGGAGCTATCTGCTGAGTGCAGTGTTGGCCGAAATTCCATCACCTAGAGGAGGGAAGGAATCATTTTCTTTATGGGAGAGGGGTGCCGAAATTTCCCCTACTATTTGATTAACTGTTAGTTGTCAGGAAGGGCACTTTTGGGTTTTGATAGGTAGGTGCCGAAAGTCTCTATAAATAGGGGTGGTATCTCTTCAATTCCGGCATTTGAACCCTATTCTTTTCTTCATTCTCTGTGCCGAAACTCTCAATCATTCTCTGCAATTTCTTTTCTTTTGATTTCTTCAAAAGCTGAAAACTCCCAATTTTTCTCAACCTCTTTTCTTTCAAAAGCCAAAACCCTAAACTCTTTTCTCATCTCCATAGCCGAATACTTCCTATTCCCTTTTGCCGATTTCTTCACTATAGCTGAATCTACATGGACTTCATTCTATCATATTTTCTTCTGATCTTCACAAAAGCCGGAATCTCTAAGGGGTAATCGAAATCTTTGTGTTAAGGTGAGTGTCGATTTTCATATCTCTTCACTTTCTCTTTCGGGTTTTGGAAGACAAAGCCGAAAAGCTAATGGTTTAATGGTTTTATGTATTCTCTTATTGGGCGACATTCGGGAATTGAAGTAGATCTCTTAGATCTAAAAGCCGAAAACACTAGCCCCTGAATCTCATATCACTTTTCGCGATTTCAAGTTAAGGATTTCAATTCTCCTTAAGATGATCAACCATTTCCTTTTCGTTAGTTGTGTCTTAACCTAATGTTTCATTACCAGCCTCTGAACAACACCTTAGGCAGATAGCAGTTGTGTCGGCTACGGAAGCGTCGACGTAGAAAGTCTTATTCTAACGATAATCAGGTGTGTAGATCTCTAACACACTAGTTAACTGTAATATATATGTTATGGGCTAAAAGCCGGAAAGAGGCTATGTGGACAGTTGAATAAAACCCTAAAAGGGTTAGGCAAAGGATGCCAGGTATGTGATCATAGAAATCTCTATGTGTATCGATATGTATATATGGAAGCCTGTTTTCTTAAAGATGGTATGATGCGTTCAACTTTTCATGTGTGTATGCATGGGGTGGGATTATGATAATGAAGGGGAAGTGCATGATAGGTCACTTGGTGATCGGTGGCTCTGCCATATTTGATTAAAAGGTCACATAGTGATCGGTGGCTCTGCCACATTTGATTATAAGGTCACACAGTGATTGGTGGCTATGCCACGTTTAATGATTCCTGATTAATAGGAATAGGTAGTACGGCTGTCGTTATGGTGTGTAGCGGATGGAGGGTTGATTGTAGAAATCCCCAAGGTGTGATGGTTGGTACGGGTTGGTGTGTATAGGATGGAATTCTAGGATGGGTTGGGCTATTCATCATTCATTATTTACATGTAATTATGATTGTTGCCTTTATGTATGGGCCAGGGCTCATAATGTGTTTGTGGGCCTTAGGTCAGTGTGTCCGGGATTTATACACCGAGTCTTGGTGACTCACCCTTTCATTTTTCTCCACTCTTTCAGATGAGCAGTAGATCATGGACATGGGAGCCGAGACGGACTAGAGGGGCCATCAAGGTTTTTTTTTTATTTTTTATAGATTATTTCGGCTTTTCTTTAAGTTTTAATTTTTTGGAATATTTATGTAATAAGGCCCCATAGTTTGTATTTCACTGCTTAGTTTTTAATATTTGCAACTTATGAATTTTTGCCAAAGGTTTAATTATTCAAAATAACAATAATACAAGGTTTTATTTTCAAAAATTCACCTATTTATTCAAATATTGTCTAATTAACTTACGATTTTCGAAACCAACAAAGCAAAAGTTTTCAATGTACAACCCGTAGCATACCAGATCTGGTCGAAACATATGGGCCGGGTTAAGGTTACGATTATGATAAACGAACCTAATGAAAATCTAAGGAGAACCCCTTACCTTGAAATCCCGAAAATAGGCATGAGACTTAGAGACTTAGCGGTTTCCGACTTTTAGAATCTGAATGATTCGATCTACTCCTGTTTTCCCGAGATATCGCCCCAAAACGTGAACTCAAGAACAATCAAAATGTTACCCAAGGGATAACCTTGCCACATCAATTAGCCTTTTGGCTTTGGCCTCCAAAAACTGAAAGAGAAGAAGTGAAGGAATTTCGACACTTACCTTAACACAGGGAATTCGGGAACTCCTAGAGAATTCCAGATTTTGAGAAGATCAAAAAGGAAAGATGATCTTAAGATATCTATGAAGATCCGACTTTGATGAAGAAATTGGCAAGGAGAAAACAATAACAATGACTATCTGGCTTATAGGAAAAGAATGGAGAAGAGAATTAAAATCAAGAGTTTCGGCTTTTGCATAAAAGTGAAGATGAGAGAATGGGATTTAGGGATTTCAGCTTTTGCAGAGAATGAGAGAAAAACTTTAAAAGAATGGGGTTCAAATGTTGAAATTGAAGAGATACCCCCTATTTATAGAGAATTTCGGTACTTACCTATCAAAAACCGAAAGTGCCCTTCCCGATAACTAACAACTAATTCAATAGTAGGGGAAATTTTGGCACCCCTCCAAGAGATGGAAATTCAGCCACCTCCTAGCTTACTGGATAATTCCTAGATTTTCTCCCTTATCTACATCTGATCACTCATCCTCAAGTGGCATGGATAACACCACCTCTTCCTTCCTTTTATCAGTTACTTTATCATCCATATCATCCACATTATCCATCAATTATTCTTCCTAATTTCAAACATTCTAACTGACTCCAACTCTGCTCTCCCTTGACGCCAAAATTAATTAAAATAGATGGGTAATGCGACTCGAACCTTGGACCTCCCTTACTGCTTATCACGCCACCTCAAAGCCCTTAAGTGGCGCCACTTTGCCACTGGGCCACAAGCCCATTTGTGTCTTAAAACACAGACAACATCTTTTAAGCCCTATCCTACTGGCTTTCCACTAGAGTGCCCAAGCAGAAGATATTTAACTAAGGCCTCGGCCCAACCCTGAGCCCAATTTGGACCCCTTAAACACTCTAATGAGCACATTATACGTAACACACAACAAATGCAAAGGCCCATTAATTCAGGATGTTACAGTTCTACCCCCTTAAAGAAATTTCATCCTCGAAATTTCCAACTACAGGAACAGTCGTACAACCTAACCTACAACACTATGCTCACTCTGCACACTCTGATTCCAATAACCCTCTATCCAGCAACTCCTGAATCTGCACTTTCAATTCCACCAACTCCTTTGGCGCCATCCTATACGGAGTAATAGATACTGGCGCTGTTCTCAGAAGAAGATCGATACCGAACTCTACTTCATGATCCGGGGGTAATCCCAGAAGCTCTTCTGGGAAAACATCAGGAAATTCCTTCACCGTCCTAACATCCCCAACAATTAGTTCCTTGGCTTCTAGAGCCCGAACAAACATTAGAATTGCCTCGCATCCTTTTCTCACCATTCTTTCTGCTCTTAAGGCAGACACTAGATTTGACAAACAGTTCCTCCTTTCACCTATCACCAACACTTCGCCTCCTTCGTGAGTTTTTAACTCCATACGCTTGGCTGCACAATCCAAGTTTGCTTGATACTTCACTAACCAATCCATTCCTAAGATCAAATCGAACTCCCCAAACGGCAGTTCCATCAGATCAGCCTAAAAAGCTACCCCTTGAACTCATTCTACCGATTCACGTTTATCTGATTAGAAATTTTATGAATTATTGATTTCATTCACTGATTAACCATGAACAATCTTATGGATAGTAGTTTCAAGAGTAGTTCTTTCGAATTCGAAACTATATCTACGGGTTTCAGTCTCAAGTTTGTATCTCCTGGTTCTAGGAACCACAAACATTCAACCATCACACATCAACATACAAGTAGCATCCATGGACTCACATCCATCACATAAGGGCATTTCTGTCATTTCACCACCCAGGGTATTTCTCTACAGGGGTATTTTCGTAATTCCTCAAAAATAGGTATCTTGGTGATTTTTCAAAATAGAGATATTTTGATATATATTTTTTAAAACAGGGGTATTTTGAAAAATTTAATTTTTTCTAAATCGAGGGTATTTTGGTAGTTTTATAAATTTTCGATAATTTCTTATACCGGGTACTTTTGTAAATCTAGGGGTTTTCGGGTAAATTTGCAAAACATGGGTATTTTATAAAATCATGGTTGTTTTGGAAATTTTCACAAACCAAGGGTACTTTGGAAATTTGCCAACCGGGGTGTTTCGGTAATTCCACAAATTTTTGGTAGTTTTACAATTTTGGAGTATTCTGGGAAATTTTCACAAATCAAGTGTATTTTGGAATTTTTCAAAACTTGGGGGTATTTTGGTTGCGGAATAGGGTGGCTGGTCCCTTTCGAGTTTTAATTATAAATTTTGGCCCGTCAACAAGTCCTCATGGCTAAGGTGAACAGTCACTACGCACCAGGTAGGATTCTAGCGAAGAGGAGGTGAGTCACTAGGACTACTTAAGTACCAAGCTCTCCCTGAATCCAATCCTAGACATGTGTATACCTGTTGCCACACCCTAACCCAGCGATTTGTTCACGGGTTTGTTTGGATAAATTAAGTCTTATGAATTTAAAAAGTTGTTTAAACTAAGCCTAAAGTCCAGCATTGCCTAACATACTAGTCTACGTCCATCAAGCCCATCAAGCCCAATCATGCATACCATATCAAAAGTTAGGATACTTACCTGCGTGGATCGTGTGCCGGTAGACTCGAAGGCCATATCTTCATCCCAAAACTTTTTTCTCAAAATCATCTTAAATTTTCAAAGCACTACTAGACCCATTTCACAGCCCGAGTTTTGAACTGGCTCTGATACCAAAATGTAACACCCCAAACCCGACCCATATGTTTTGACCAGATCTGGTATGCTACGGGTTGTACATTAAAATCTTTTGCTTTGTTGGTTTCGGAAATCGTAAGTTAATTGGGCAATATTTGAATAAATATGTGACTTTTTGAAAATAAAACCTTGTATTATTATTATTTTGAATAATTAAACCTTTGACAAAAATTCATAAGTTGCAAATATTAAAAACTAAGCAGTGAAATATAAACTATGGGGCCTTATTACATAAATATTCCAAAAAAAATTAAAACTTAAAGAAAAGCCGAAATTATCTATAAAAAAATAATACTTGATGGCCCCTCGAGTCCGTCTCGGTTCCCATGTCCACGATCTACTGCTCATCTGAAAGAGTGGAGAAAAATGAAAGGGTGAGTCACCAAGACTCAGTGTATAAATCCCTGACACACTGACCTAAGGCCCACAAACACATTATGAGCCCTGGCCCATACATAAAGGCAACAATCATAATTACAAGAAAATAATGAATGATGAATAGCCCAACCCATCCTAGAATTCCATCCTCTATACACCAACCCGACCATCACACCTTGGGGATTTCTACAATCAACCCTCTATCCGCTACACACCATAACGATAGCTGTACTGCCTATTCCTATTAATCAGGAATCATTAAACGTGGCATAGCCACCGATCACTATGTGACCTAACATTTGAATTTGTGGTTTAACCACCGATCACCAAGTGACCTATCATGCACTTCCCCTTCATTATCATAATCCCACTCCATGCATACACACATGAAAAATTGAAAACATCATACCATCTTTAAGAAAACAGGCTTTCATAAATACGTATCGATACACATAGAGATTTCTATGATCACGTACCTGGCATCCTTTGCCTAACCCTTTTAGGGTTTTATTCGACTGTCTATACAGCCTCTTTTCGGCTTTTAGCCCATAACATATATATTACAGTTAACTGGTGTAACACCCCAAACCCGGTCAACACACTACGACCGAATCTGGCATGTCACAGAGGAAATCGTTTTGAAGAAAACAGGTTACCGGTTAAAATTTTAGTGGAAAACTCTTTGTAAACTTATGTTTATAGAAATCAGGTGCATGACTAGTTAAAAATCGATAGTCTATTGTTCAAGTCCCGAAAATCACTCTTTAAAACTTATTTGTCGATCCATAAGTAGAAAAACATTTATGTTATAAAAACCCGATTGATTCTTGCTTAGTTAATTTGAAATCGTTGGAATTAAGTGTGGGAAACTTAAGTTTGGGAATCATTTGAGTTCTCTTTATTATTAAGTGATTAATATTACCCGATGGTAAAGTTTGAAAACCTTTGCGTTTTGTAGTTTAGAAAACTTGTGGTCAAATTATTAAATTATTCAAGTAATTTTCTTAGCCATGTTTAAACAAATCCAAAGCATATAAATAATCCAGGAAAAATATAATCTAAAGGCCTTATTACAAACTCAAATAAAAATAAAAACCGAATTTAAATGAAACAAAGTACCCAAAGTGAAGTCCATGTAAAACCGAATTTATTTAATGAATGGCCACCTCGAGTCCTACCCGGCTCCTCATCCGCAATCTATGAATCACCTAAAAAGATAAGGGAGAAGGTGAGTCACCAAGACTCAGTGCATAAATCCTCCTCCCGGTTAATGCAACATACTTACACAAATCATAACCAAGCAATATACATAATGCACCCAAACCTAACCATCCATAACTCCTTTTCTACCCCGTGTGGTACCAAACCACTAATGGTGCCAAACCACTGGTGACCCAAAGTCACGATATCCAATAATAATGTGGTGCCAAACCACTGGTGACCCAAAGTCATGAATAATCCATCTGTGGGGCCAACCCACGTTGTGATACCAAATCACTGGTGACAATCTCGTAATATCATATGTGGGGCCAACCCACTGTGGTGCTAAGCCACTGGGTCGAGTCGCTATGAGGTGCCAAACCTCTGGTGACCCAAAGTTACAAAATATCAATAGTCCAAGTGTGGGGCCAACCCACGTTGTGATACCAAATCACTGGCGACGATCCCAAAATATCAACGGTGGGGCCAACCCACTGTGGTGCTAAGCCACCGGGACAAGTCGCTATGAGGTGCCAAACCTCTGGTGACCCAAAGTCACAAAATAATCTGTGGTACCAAACCACTGGAGGTGCCAAACCTCTGGTGACCCAAATTCACAGATATCATCTTCCCCCTCCTCTCATGTCACCCATAACAATGCAATAATTATGCAAATCATGCCATCATGCTTTATTATGAAACACGTAGCCAACACATCATAAATCATACTATCATACATTATATAGCAACAATCATATCGAAACGGACTTACCCGAATCCTTGCCCATACCCATAGGGTATCGTACCAATGTCTGCACTGTTTCGGCTTTAACACATTCAGGTTATTTATATATTACTTAATTATAAAGTGTGTAAGTTACACACCTGTTACTAACGCAAGCCCTAAATCCCGAAGAACCGATCTACTGCACTAGATCCCTTGATCCTACATTCAGCTAACACTAAGGTTAGTAACATAGGCCATTCGGCTATACCAATAAATCCTGAAGGGTGAGACTACGCATAAACTACACCACCCTTACCTTTCTACCTTACGAAAACAAATCACAATGCAAGGTATGCAAGACTGCTTCTCCCCCTACAATCGGCCAATAACCAAATTCACTTTCAATAGCCTTCGGCTTAACCAAATAACAACAAGATTGATTAAAACATAGCAGATCCTTACCACTTGACTTACCGAATCTGATTGACAGAGAAAAGATGCTTAGATCGACTGTTTCTAAAACCCCAAAGAACCTAGGAGAAATCGGTTCCATTAGATGATTAGAACCTTGTTAACAGATGCCGAAATTTGGCTTTTACCTTTATGAAAATCGACAGAGAAAAGAGGAAAGAAGTAATGGGTTTCGGCCATGGACACTTACCTTCTCTTAAAACCATTTGAAGAAGAACCGAAGAAGATCCACCTTTGTTTGATATACGGTCAAAACACAACAAGAAGAAGGAAGGGAGATTCGGCTAGAATGGAAAAAAGGAAAAGAAAAAGAAAGTGAAAAGGGAAGAGAGGATTTCGGCAAAGAAAGGTGGAGAGGGTTTCGGCAAAAGAGTTTGAGAGAAGAAAAGAAAAAGATGAAAGGGAAGAGGGTGCTTTCGGTTTTGAGTAAGTATAGGAAAAGAAGAAAAAAAAAAGAGAGATAGAAGAGTAGAAGATTCGGTCACCAACAAGAATGGGGAGTAAAGGAGAGGAGGTGTTTAGGAGAGTAAGGTTTCGGCTACTAATGAAATAAAGAGAAAAGCAAGTGCAAAATTCGGCTAAATGCCCAAGGGAGAAATCGGCAAGAGTCTATGGTGCTTGTGGCTTTCGGTTTCAAGGAAGAAAAAGAAAGTGTGCTCACTTGAAGGTTCGGCTAGGTGCTTCAAAATGGTACAAGAAGGAACAAATGACAGAACAAAAGGAAGTTTCGGCTTTGCTCCAAATCGATTGTACCAAACCTTAGCTAGCCGAAAATGTCATCTAAGCACCTAAGAAAATTCGGCACTTCCCTCCCCTTAGCTTCCAAACCGAACACTCCTCTCTAAGCAGGAGTTCAAAATTCGGCAACCACCTAAATTCTCTCCTGGCCAACAACTCAAATGAGTTTGAACTCATCAAACTCCTAAATTTCCTCTTTGCCACCTGCTTAAAATAATTTGACTTAGTCCATCCTTATCTGACAGAATTTGATCTGAGCACAACTCCTTCCCCCCCTTGGCGTCAAAATAGTAAGTAGAAAGTGAGATTTCTGCTGCTCGAACCTGAGTCTTCCTTCCCTGCAAGTGGCGTCAAACACAAGGCTCTAAGTGGCGCCTCCTTGCCACTTTACCAAGCCCAATCTTGTGCTAAAATACCCCCACAATTACACTTAACCCCTAGCTTCTTCAGTTCCCTTTACATAAAACTTAAAAACAAAAATTTTCCGCAACTCAGGCCTACTCTAGACATATAATTAGATCTTAAAACATCACAAATAACAACACAACAGTCCAAACTCATGCAAAACAAACCCAAACACAAATAACCCCTATTTCAGGATATTACAACTAGTGTGTTAGAGATCTACACACCTGATTACCGTTAGAACGAGACCCTCTAAGTCGACGCTATCCGTAGCCAACACCACCGCTATCTACCTAAGGTGTTGTTCAGAAGCCGGTCCACAACTCGGTGGCCAATCCCGAACTGCCGACACCGCTCGTTTCTTAAACTTAGGGATTGGGTTTACAGATCCAATCCCCTCCTTCGCCTGAACGACATGTGATTCCATCACAAGACCTTATCAGTTGCTATCATTACAACATGTGGTTGTTAATCCATATCATAGGGTTAAGATTACGATTATGATAAACGAACCTAACGAAAATCTAAGGAGAACCCCTTACCTTGAAATCCAGAAAATAGGTATGAGACTTAGAGACTTAGCGGTTTCCAGCTTTTGGAATCTGAATGATTCGATCTACTCCTATTTTCCCGAGATATCGCCCCAAAATGTGAACACAAGAACAATCAAAATGTTACTCAAGGGATAACCTTACCACATCGATTAGCCTTTTGGCTTTGGCCTCCAAAACCCGAAAGAGAAGAAGTGAAGGAATTTCGGCACTTACCTTAACACAGGGAATTCGGCAACTCCTAGAGAGTTCCGACTTTTGAGAAGATCAAAAAGGAAAGATGATCTCAAGATATCTATGAAGATCTAGCTTTGATGAAGAAATCGGTAAGGAGAAAACAATAACAATGACTATCCGGCTTGTACGAAAAGAATGGAGAAGAGAATTAAAATCAAGAGTTTCAGCTTTTGCATAAAAGTGAAGATGAGAGAATGGGATTTAGGGATTTCGGTTTTTGCAGAGAATGGGAGAAAAGCTTTAAAAGAATGGGGTTAAAATGCTGGAATTGAAGAGATACCCCCTATTTATAGAGAATTTCGGCACTTACCTATCAAAAACTGAAAGTGCCCTTCCTAATAACTAACAACTAATCCAATAGTAGGGGAAATTTCGGCACCCCTCCAAGAGATGGAAATTCGGCCACCTCCTAGCTTACTGGATAATTCCTAGATTTTCTCCCTTATCTACATCTGAAAACTCATCCTCAAGTGACATGGATAACACCACCTCTTCCTTCCTTTTATCAGTTACTTTATCATCCATATCATCCACATTATCCATCAATTATTCTTCCTAATTTCAAGCATTCTAACTAACTCCAACTCTGCTCTCCTTTGACGCCAAAATTAATTAAAATAGATGGGTAATGCGACTCGAACCTTGGACCTCCCTTACTGCTTATCACGCCACCTCAAAGCCTCTAAGTGGCGCCACTTTGCCATTGGGCCAGAAGCCCATTTGTGTCTTAAAACACAGATAACATCTTTTAAGCCCTATCCTACTGGCTTTCCACTAGAGTGCCCAAGCAGAAGATTTTTAACTAAGGCCTCGGCCCAAACCTGAGCCCAATCTGGACCCCTTAAACACTCTAATTAGCACATTATACGTAACACACAATAAATACAAAGGCCTATTAATTCAGGATGTTACAAGCCTGCACTTAGTACTACACATGCGACCTATCCGTCTGGTACACGTAGTAGCCTACACTTAGTACTACACACGTGACCTAAAATCATCTCGTAGCTCTCTTGTACACATAGTGGCCTGCACTTAGTACCACACATGTGACCTAGCTGCCTCATTAGTATCTTTTCTATTCCAAAGGTTCAACTGGGAATTCCCACTTTTCAACATTTTACCAATTCATCCATTAAAATGCCGAGTCAATATCGAACATTATAATTATATTAGAAAATCAATACTAAAGTATTCATAACTAAAATTTCAATTTAACATTCAAAATTGCATCATTAAATGCTTATGAAACATATGAACTTACCTCGATACCAAAACGGCCATTTTACCAGCTTTCCCGATTATCAATTTTCCTCCCGTTCTAGGTCCAAATCTCGTTTTTTGGGGTTATGGAGCTTGGAAGCTTGAAACAAACCCTATCTATGGAGAACCCTTTTAATTTCGTCCTAATGAAGAAGATGGACGTATTTGGCATTTAAATTTTGTTTTTAATTCATTTAATTCACTAAATTACCAAAATGCCCCTTAAAAAATCTTTTGAAACATACCCATCCATGTCCATTTTTATCCACCAACTTAACCAATGGTCTAATTATCATTTAAGGACCTCCAATTTAAAATTTCATAACAATTGGACACCTCTAACATGTAGAACTCAACTTTTGTACTTTTTACAATTTAGTCCTTTTGACTAAATTGAGTGCCCAAACGTCAAAATTTTCGAATGAGATTTTCACGAAATCATTCTGTGAAATTGTAGACTATATAAATATAAATAAAATAAATTTCTCAACATCGGGTTTGTGGTCCCGAAACCACTGTTCCGTTTAGTCCTTGTTTCGGGATGTTACATGTTCAGGCTAAATCCTTTCTGTAATGAGGTCTATAGGATCACTCGTTCGAGCTAAATCCTGTTAGCAACAAATGTAGGATCTCATTCAATAAGAGAAATCACATTTGTCCATCGAAACCCAATATTCAAACGGAACTTAACTATTTTCAAACAATATCAATCATGTATTAAATTCTTATATTATAACATCCAATTAATTCACATAAATATAAATCACATTCTATACAATACAACATTCAATTCAACATTTTTACATGTTCAATTAAGTTACACGAACTTACCTCAACACTTGTTCGCGTATCTAAATATACTAATCTAATATAAATATACTAATCTAAAACTTTCTCTTTTCCACGATCTAGCCTCGAATTTGGGTTGTCCGGATCTATATAAATAAATTTAATTATCAATTTATCACATTTCATATTCAATTAGTCTCAATTTACATCTTAGGAAAAATTACCATTTTGCCCCTAAACTTTTCATAAATTCCAATTTCGTCCTTAGGCTCGGAAAATGAAATTCATGCAATTTACTCCCTATTTGAAACCTAACCAAAATTTCAATATACAATTTACAGCACATATATTCTATAAAATTTAGAATTTTCTTCAATTTTCACAACTTTACAATTTAATCCCTAAATCATGTTTTCATCAAAAGTCACTTTGTAAAAGTTGTTAATCTATCAACAACCTTTCATTTTCTACCATAAATTTAAATTTTCAGCATATTCATCCATGGAAAAATTTCTATACTTTGATAAAATTTCAAATTAATCCCCCTAATAGATAGATTAGACTATCCTGATTTCAAAAATATAAAAATTACTAAAAACGGGACAAGAAAACTTACCCAATTAAGCTTGATTAGTTTCTTCTCTCTCTCCTAGGGTTTCCATGTTAATTTTGGGGAAGAAGATGATATAAAATGATGTTAATTCTATTTTAATTATTTATCATCTTTTAATTATTTCTATTTCCAATTTAGTCCTTGCTCTTTTCTAATTTTTCCATGGATGAATCATCAAAAATATCAACTAACTTTTGATTAGTGGTCTAATTACCATATAAGGACCTCAAGTTTTGAAATCCATAGCTATTTGATCCTTCTAGCTACTAGAATCCAACTTTGGCATTTTATGCAATTTGGTCCTTTCCGTAATTAAGCACTTAATCGATAAAATTTTCTTATCAGAATTTTCATATGACATTCCTATCTAAATGTAAATCTTGCAAAAATATAAAAATAAATTTTCCTTCCAGCTCGAATTTGTAGTCCCAAAACCAATGTTTCGATTTCAATAAAATTGGGTTGTTACAATTAGAGACTTTCTATAACGGTCTTAATGCTCACACGAGGATGGTAGTAGATGCTTCTGCTAATGGTGCTCTTCTTTCTAAATCTTATAACGAGGCTTATGAAATTATAGAGAAAATGCTAGTAATAATTACCAATGTTCAACCAATCGAGTAGCTTCAAGACGAGTCACAAGAGTATATGAAGTGGACGCCCTCACTGCATTTGCAACTCAGGTATTTTCGATATCCTTAATGCTTAAAAATTTTACTACTAATGGGTTTATAATGTTGCAGTTCAGCCGCCTAACCAATTCAAGAATATAGCTTGTGTTTATTTTGAGGAAGGGCACTTGGCCGAAGATTTCCCATTAAGCCCAGAATCTGTGTATTACATGGGTAACTAGTACTAGAACCGAGATAGACAGGGACTGTAATCTAATTTTTATAACCTATCTTGGCGAAACCACTTAAATTATTCTTGAAGTAACCAAGGGGCTGGACTTAGTAACACTTACACACAATCCAGAACGACCCAGCCACCTGGATTTACCCAACAAGTTTAGAAACCACCACAAGTTGAACATTCCAATAGCTTAGAGAACCTATTGAAGGTATATATGGCAAAGAATGACGTCACTTTAAGGAATTTTGAGAATCAAGTGGGTCAACTTGCTACTGAAATTAAGAACCAACCACAAGGTGCTTTGCTTAGTGATACAAAGAATCCAAGAAATCTGAAGAATTATTGAAATACCCCTAGAGGGTAGAATTGCCGAAATACCCTTGATTTGTGAAATAACTAAAATACCCCTATGTGTTGAATGTAAGATTTATGGATGTTACATGTATATTTGCTGCATTCATATGGTATTCTGTTTAGGTTGCATATAGGTGGGAATTATGGAACGGAGGAAGTATATGAGGATCGCATGGTTGCTTGACAATTGTGGATCCACCGATGGCTTTTTTTTAAGCCCATTATATGATCAGCAGCTTTGCTGCAACGTTAGGTAGTACCACAATCGGGCTACCCTTGATGTGTATCGAATGGGTGGGTCGATTTAGAAATCTCCACAGATGTGTTTCGGTGGGACAGAGATGATGTGTACCGGATGGATTATTTGGGGAGGGTTTGCACTGCATTGCATGTATGATATTATTATGTTAATAATATGATATATATGCTATTTGTTTAACGAGGGTCATACACACTGAGTTTTCAAAAACTCGCTCCCTCTTTTATTTTTCTCAGGTGATCTTCAGTAGGCGGTTCCACGGATGTAGGGACTCAGAGGTGGCCAACTAGCAAGACATTTTCGTTTTTCCTGATTTTCTTTATGGTTTTAAGTATTTTGATTATTTTAAGTTCGGATTGTAATAAGGCCTCCCTCTGCTTATCGTCACATTGATTGCTTTACTTTCTATTGAATTTATATCAAGTTTTTCTGGAAACAACGATTTTTATTCAAAATTAAGCTTTCACTAGTAAAAAGTTTTGTTTTTAATACTTGTTATCTTATAATCAAAAAGTTAGATTTCTGAATACAATAGTTTTGGAAGACAACTATAAACGGGGTTTTTAATCAAAATTCTCTAAGAAGGGTTTTCAATGAAAACAAGGTTTTTGCAAAAACACTTCAATGTGACACGCTGGATTCGGCCATAATGTTTGGGCCGGGCTTGGGGTGTTATATTTAGTCGTATCAGAGCCCGGTTGCAAAGCTCAAGTTGTGAAAATGGGCCTTATTATTGATTTTAAATATTTTTTAGTAGAATACTTTGGATATTCTTGGTGGGTGGCACACCGAGTCTCTGACGTCGAACCAAGTAAGTTCTCTTGGTTATTTTGAACTATTATACTGTAGATAGTGGGCTACTTTTAGAATATGCCTAGAGTAAGACTAAAGCACATAGGGAACTAAAACTGTAGAGGATTTACGACTGCGAAAACAATGCTTTACTTAACACTCTCATAAGACATCAACGTAAATAATGGAACTAACTAAAACTTTATAAAATTTTTAATACAGAGAATGAGCGTTAGAAGAGGTGCAAGGGGCCGCGGCCGAGGTCGCGGAAGTGTTAGGACTGAGTTATTGGCATCGGGCCATATGTTCAATGTTGAAGTAGGAGAGGCTTCGACCCCACCTGTGGTTGAAACGGGGCCGAATGATCTACCCGCTGGAGAAGAAGCATTGTCACAAGCAATGCTGAGGATTTTGGAAAGGGTCGCTGGGCCCAATAATGGTAAAGGAAATCGAGGGGCAATTCTGGAGCGACTTCGATCTAATGGGGCTGAGGTCTTTTAGGGTATTGCTGACGTGGCTCCTAACGTGGCCGAATACTGGATGGAGGCCACAGAAAGGATAATGGATGACTTGGACTGCACACCGGAGCAAAAATTGAAAGAGGTAGTGTCACTGCTTAGGGAAGAAGCCTAGCAGTGGTGGTTGACAGTGAAAAAGGGTACCCAACTTGAGCAGATCACTTGGGAGTTTTTCAAATCTATGTTTCAAAGGAAGTACGTGGGAACAAGCTATGTTGATACTAGAAGGAAGGAGTTTCTGAACTTGATCTAGGGGAACAAATTTGTGACGGAGTATGAGGTGGAATTTCTACGCCTTAGTAGGTATGCAAGAGTTATGGTGGCAACGAACTATGAGTGTTGCGCAAGGTTTGAGGATGAGCTTAGGGATAGCCTCAGGGTGTTGATAGCTCCTCAGAGAGAAAGAGAGAGTTTTCTCGGAGTTGGTTGAAAAAGCAAAGATAGCAGAGGAGGTGAAGCGCACTGAGTGCCTGAATCGAGAGAAAGAGAAAGGCAAGAATAAAAAGGAGGCTGAGTCTTCTAGTGCGGGGCAAAGGCCTAGAGATAAGGCCAGAGTTGAATGGCCAGTAGGAGCGGGGCTCCCTACTGCTAATCCAGGGGTGCCACTTTGTGCTAATTGTGGGAGAGGTCATACAAGCGAGTGTTGGAGGAGGATAGGAGCTTGTCTAGCTTGCGGATCTATGAAGCATAGGATCGAGAATTGCCCTAGAGTACCGGCTCAGGTGCCAGTCGTGGGCCGGGGTAATGTTCAGCCACCAAGGGATGATCAGTTGCCGCCAAGGGACCGTGGGCAGGCCAGGGGCGATAATGGTAATGGACGTGGACGTGGAGCACAGGGCAAAGATGCAGGTCGTATTGAAGTGAGGTAGCCGGCTTTGGTTTATGCTACTCGTCACCAGAAAGACGGGGATGCCCAAATGTGATAACGGGTATGTTTTGTGTGGATGCGATATTTTGGGTATAGAAACTGTATGCATGCAATGTTTATCTGCTCCAGTGGGTAGGTTTTTGGTAAGTGTAAGAGGGTTCGATCATAGTTAAAGTGTGTTAGTGTTATTAATATCAGGGTGCACAGCGAAAGCATAGAGGTGTGACTTGAGCGATGCATTTAATAGTTAGCTGGAAATTTCAAGGACGAAATTTCTTTAAGGGGGTAGGGTTGTAACGCCCCAAATTTTTGGGCCTAGAAGAATTAGGATTTGGATTTTGGGTCTCAGAATATTTTTAAGTGAGCGAGAAAATGACAATTGGCATGTGGGCTTTGAGGGTTAATGAACTTGGAGTGTCTAGGGGTGTTGGAGAAGTGCTAGGTTTAAACTTTGAGGAGAGGGAATTTTTAATTAATTATTAAAGGAACCAGGGCGGTGAGTAGTATGTCTTTTAAATAAAAATAGGGAGAAATGGCATCAAAGAGCCTTGTGGTGGAGTGGCTAAGTGACGCCACTTAGGGTATGGGAATGTAATATCCCGGGTTAGGGGCTATTTTTGTTATGGCATGTTTTGCATGTGTTGGTGTGCTACGTTATTATTTTCATGTTTTAGGGGTTTAATTAGAGGCTAGGTGTATGCACAGTGGATGGGAAAATTTTGGTTTTGGGTGTTGAGTCGGGAGCCGATGGAGTGAGGATGTGTAATTTAATTGGTATTTTGTTTCACAAAAATAAGGCTAGTAAGGTGGCAAAGCATGTGCCACTTGGAGCTGAATGTGGCGTCATCTACAAGGGGAAGGTGTCCTGAGTTCGAGTCACGAAATTCTCCATTTTGGCTTTAATTTTGGGCGGCATAGGAGGAAGGAGTTGGAGGTGGTTCAAATTCCACTTTGGACTAAGTCAAATGTTTTAAAAGATGGGTGGAGAGTGAATTTAGGAAGGAGACTTGTTCAAAGTATTTTGAACTGGTGGCTAGGAGTAATTGGGGGATATGGCCAAAATTTGGGGAGTTGGAGGGGGAAAATGGACGGCATAGTGGGGTGAGTTGGTAGCCAAATGCATTTTGGCATTTTGGCACTCTTTTTGGTTGTTTTCGGTCACATTTGGTAAAAAGAGAAAGTTCTCTTCTAGTCCTTTGGAAAGCCGATTTTCTTCAACAAAGTAAGTCTTCCATTTCTCCCTTGAAACCGAAAGTGTAAGCCATTTATACCATAGCCGAAACTTCACTTTGTTTCTTTTAATTCCATCGTAGTCGGATGCCCTCTCCTTTTGGTTCTTTTGATCATTTGGTTGCGAAACTAGCATTCTATTCCTCTAATATTCCCTCCCATCTCCCTGAATTTTTGATAGCCAAAAGTCACCCCAAAAATCTTCTTCTTTATTCTTTTCTTCTTCCCAAAGCCGAAGGTACCCTCTCCTATTTTCTTATTCTTTCTTCTTCTCAATTATCTTTGCCAAACTTCTTTGGCACCTTGTAATTTCTTTTCTTTGATTCTCCATTCAAGCCGACTATAGGAGTGGTAAACATCTAAGCCTAACACCCCCTTCTCTTAGTGTGGTGTTGGCCGAATCCTTGTGGTGTTGGGGTAAGTGATTGGCCGAATGGCCATTCTTCTCTTCTCTGGGTACTATGTTGTTTGCGATTTGTTCAAAGCCTATGATCGGTTTTTGTTGAAAGGAATTAACCTTTGGTTAACTTCTGGTATAGGGCTTTCGGATAGTGGAGGCAATCAAGAGGAGCCTTCGTCCTTCGGTTAATTGTTTGGTAAGTGTGGTAAGTGTTGAGTTGTTGGCCACTTGTTTGATTGCGATAAGATGGGTTACAAGAGTTTAATGTTTCTTTTTCTTAAAGGGTAATCGATTGGAAAGAGGGACCATTGAGGTTCGGGTTTGGTAGGAAACCAAACCAAGAGCGAGGTAAGGGGTTCAACGCTAACCCTTGTGGTTCATTTGGTTATGGCCGAATGTCATAGATGCCTAAGCCCTATGTCTGGCCGATTGTAGGAGTCAGTACTCAAGGGACTTAGATCGGTTCGATTGGGATTTTAGACTCGTAGTTACCAGGTGTGTATACTAACACACTTACATTTAGTAATATGATTGATAACCTGTGTAATGACTAATGAAACAGTGGTGACTGATATGATACCCTAATGGGTATGATTCTGGACTCGGGTAAGTCAGTATTACTATTTTAATGATGAGTTATATGTTACCATGACTGTGGATATATGTGACATGAGATACAGCATGAGATGCATGATTATATGATATGCATGATTACATGAGTATGGTATCTTGATGGGGTGATACGTGAGGAGGGAGCAATGGTATTTTGTCTTGTGAGCACACGGTGCTTTGGTAGCACACTTTGTGACTTTGGGTCACGGAGGTTTGGCACCTCCAGGTTTGGTACCTCGCGTCGTCCCGATGTGGCTCGATACCACGATGGGGTTGGCCCCACAGATGATTATACGGGATTGACGCCGATGTTTTGGTAACACACGATGGGTTGGCCCCATCACCCGCATTTGTGACTACGGTCACGAGTGCTTTGGTAGCACATTGTGTCTTTGGGACACCAGAGGTTTGGCACCTCATTGCGACTTGTCCCTGTGGTTTGACCACCGTGGGTTGGCCCCACTGGAGATATGGGATCGTCTGCTAGTGTTTTGGTAACACACGATGGGTTGGCCCCATCATCTTTGGATTCGTGACTTCGGTCACCAGTGCTTTGGTAGCACAACTGTGTCTTTGGGACACCAGTGGTTTGGGACCACATTGACGGATATTATGTCTTTGGGACATCAGTGTTTTGGTAACACATCGTGACTGTATGTCACCAGTGGTTTGGTACCACACGGGGTAGAAAAGGCGTATGGATGGTTAGGATCGGGTTGCATTAATTGTGTTGCTATGTATGATGTGTGTTAGCATGTTGATTCTATCGGGAGCGGGATTTACACACTGAGTCACTCGACTCACCCTCTCCTTTGACATTTCAGGTGACTCATAGACGCGGACTCGGAGCCGGGATGGACTCGGGGTGCACATGCCATGCTCTAATAAAAGCTTTACTCAGATTATTGCATTTGGGTACTTTAGTTTATTTAATTTTATTTGGGTTTTATTTCGGATTTGTAAAAAGCCTTTAAATTATGTGGTTTTTTTTTTTTATATTATGTTCTAAGTTGATTTTAATATGCCTTAACGGACTATTTGGGTTAATTTGCTAAAACATGACACAACAACGATTTCAAAATTTTAACGAAATGTTTTCAACTATACCATCGGATGCAGATCGATTTTATAAGTTATGAAAATCAATTGTTTTCAAACTTGAAGGCAAACTTTTACTAAGTCTTAATGTTTTGTAACGATATTAAACAACTTGTTTTCTAAGCGGATTAAAGTTTACCCAATCTATTTAATACAAATTCGAGATTTTCAAACACGGTTTTCCCAGTAACATACCGGATTTGGTCGTGATGTTTGGACCGGTTTTGGGGTGTTACAATTGTGGTATCGAGCTAAGTTCAAAAGCTGTTTGTGGGCTTGAGGCCCAAACTGCTTTTTGAGTTTGTTTTAAGTGTTTTTGGGTTGAATACATGGTTTACAAGGCATGGCACCGAGTCTCCCAACACTGAGTTCGCCCGGTAAGTAATTCTAAACTCTTACATGAATTATTATTTGTAGAAGGGTAGGTGATATGGGACGTAGTTAGATTTATAGGACTTGAACCCTAGGATTAGATCACTCAAACACTCGAACTAAAGCATAAGACTTAAAGCACTAAACCAATCTATGACTCGACCATGGGGCTAGGGTGTGTGGTAACTCCCGTGCGCATGTCTAGGAGAGGATCGGAAGAGCTTGGTATTTAAGCGATCCTCGTGACTCACCTCCTCTTCGCAGAATCCCACAGTGCGTAGCTCGAGTTCACCACGACCAAGAAGGCTCGGTCATAGACTTAACCTAACGACTAAAACCCGAAAAGAAATTAGCCATGTTTTGAAAATACAACAACAACCCTAATGTTTTCAAACTTTTTGCAATAAACTCTTTCAAAACCGAAAATGTCACATTTACAACAATTTTCTTGAAAAACCTGATTTATGGAAAATTACAAAAATGCCCTTAGGGGTAAATTTACTAAAATGCCCTCGGTTTATAAAATAGCAACTCAATGATTTTGCCCAAAAATTTCAATGATGTTACTAAATTCAAACACTCTGTTTTATAAAATATCAATCAAAAATTTTGATTTTGGAAAATTACAAAAACGCCCTCAGTCTGTAAAAATTACTAAAATACCCCTGGTTTTCAAAACAAAGTATTTTCCAAAGTTTTCAAAACCACTCTCCAGCTATGGAAATTTTACATGTTTTTATGAAAGTTTTACAACCTATTTGATCTCGAAAATACCCTGTAGGGGAAAATGACGAAAATACCCTTGGGCTAGAAATGGGCAGCAATGTCCGAAGAGTGAATAGGTATGGAAAGGATTAAGGAATGAATGTATAACCTCTTTTTAAGCGTGAATAGGATAGAAGATTGAAACCTTGGTTGCTCGAAAGAACCCACGATTAAACTCCATTCATAAAATTTCTTTGCGGTTAAGAAAGTGGAACGATACTAATGCATAAAAATCTTTTAATCGAATCGTAGGAAGATTAGACATGAGCACTCGAGGCGGACGTGGTCGTAATACTCGTGGTAGAGGTAGGGGGTAGAATGACGGTTTACGAGCCCGTAGGATCAGGCGGGGTTCGAAAATGAGATCTGCTTTCCCACCACCACCGGAGGTGGTGAGTTCCAAGATCGGGGCCGAGACGATGCGATGTCACGAGCGATCTTGTGGGTGTTGGAAAGAGTAGGCGGTGTAAGTGGTGGTGCGGGGAGTTAGAAATCTGTTCTGAGAGACTCGGGCTAATGGGGCCGAATTTTTTTCGAGGTGTATCGGGTGTTGCTCCTAGCACTGCCGAGTATTGGTGGAGGCAATCGAGCGGATCATGGGCGATCTGGACTTGACGAGAGAGAGAAACTTAAGGGATTGTATCGCTTCTCCGAGATGAGTCATATCGGTGGTGGCTCACGGTTCGGGATAGTGTGGCGGTGAGGATTTGACATGGGATTATTTTAGAGCCGCATATCAAAAGAAGTACATCGGGGCTAGTTACATCGACTCCCAATGAAAGGCATTTCGAGACTTGTTCGAGGAGTAAATCATGTTCTTGAGTGCAGTGAGTTCTGGTGGAGCGGTATGCCGGGGGCATTGTAGCCATGAGCATGAGAGGTGTGTTCGTTTCGAGGATGGTCTGCGAGACGAGTTGAGGTGATTGATTGCTCCACAGCGAGGAGCGCGAGTTCTTTGTCTTAGTCGAGAAGGCTAAGGTAGCCGAAGGTGTAAGTCGTCGATAAAGACGAGCATGGACGGGAGTAGGCTTAAGAGGAGCTTTGGGACTTGGGATCGTCGGCAATCCGAGAAGAGGGCTAGACCGAGTGGCGAAATCGATCTGCTAGGTTCGTTCTTTGCTAAGCGGGGACCGCCGCAGATGTAATCGATGTGGGAAATCTCATTGGGGTGGTTGTTGGGTGGTGGAAAAGGTTGCTTGAGTGTGGTTCTCGGATCATCGCATTAGGGATTGTCCCGCGTAGGATGGCGAGATTCGATCCCGAGAGTCGGGGCCGTGTCGATTCGAGAGGTAATGGACCGCCACCACGCAGGGCCGTGGTAATAGCGAGAGGTGGTAATGGATTTGGTCGAGGTCGTGGAGCACCGGCGAGAGGTGCGGGTAGTTACGAGGCACGGCGGCTGGTTTGGTGTATGCGGCTAGCGCGCGAGGAGGCGGCGCTTGCCGGACGTAATCACCGTGCGTTTTTGATTTTTGGTTCTCCTATCTTGCTTTAATTGACTTGGGTTCCACGCGTTCGTATGTTGCTAGTAGTATAGTCGAGACCATGGACTTAGATTCAAATCGCTTCAGACGGATGAGTGTACTTAGCCTCTAGGTCACTCTGTAGTGGTAGATAAGTTGTATAAGGATGTACCCCTAGAACTCCAAGGGGTCATTTTTGCTGCTGATCTGATGGAACTGCCGTTTGGGGAGTTCGATCTGATTCTCGGGATGGACTGGTTGGTTAAGTACCAGGCCAAGGTGGATTGCGCGGCTAAGCGCATGGTTCTATCGACGGATAAAGGAGATGAAGTGATTATGATAGGTAATAGGAGAGATTACTTATCCAATGTGGTGTCGGCATTAAAAGCTGTAAAGATGGTCAGGAAGGGCTGTGAAGCGTATGTGGTTCATGTGTACGCCTTGGAGGCTAAAGAGTCTGCTGTTGAGAAGGTTCGTACGGTTAAGGAATTTGTTGATGTGTTTCCTGAGGAGCTTCCGGGTTTGCCACCGGATCGTGAGGTAGAGTTTGGGATAGATCTGCTGCAGGGATCGCACACGGTGTCTATTGCTCCATATAGGATGGCACCAAAGGAATTGGTGGAGCTTAAGGCTCGGTTCGTGAGTCCGTTGGATCGAGGCTTCATTAGGCCAAGTGTTTCACCGTGGAGAGCGCGGTGTTATTCGTCAAGAAAAAGGGCGGTTCGATGCGGATGTGTATAGACTACCGCCAACCGAATAAGGCGACGATTAAAAACAAGTATCCGTTACCACGGATAGATGACTTGTTTGATCACCGAAAGGTGCATCGGTGTTTTGAAGATCAATTTGAGGTCCAGGTACCATCGGTTGAAAGTTAAGAAAGCGGATATCCATAAGACAGCGTTTGGACTCGATGCAGACGCTCTACGAATTCCAGTAATGCCGTTCGGGTTGACTAACGCTCGGCGACTTTATGGATATGATGAATAGGGTGTTTCAAAGATATCTAGACCGTTTTTAGTCGTGGTTTTTATTGGCGATATTTTGGTATACTCAAGGTCGGAAGAAGAGCATGATGCACACTTGAGAGTGGTGTTGCAGATTTTGAGGAGAAGCAACTCTATGCTAAGTTCGATGAAGTGCGAGTTACGCTTAGTGAAGTGACGTTCTTGGGTCATGTAGTATCACCGAGGGGATTAGAGTGGATCCTCGGAAGGTTGAGGCGGTTTTGGATTGGAAGCCTCCTAAGTCGATCATTGAGATTCGGAGTTTCTTGGGTTTGGCGGATACTCACCAAGATTTGTTGAGGTTTCTCGTTAATTGCGACCGATGACTAAGTTGTTAAGAAAGGGAGTTCCGTTTGTTTGGGTGAGAAAGCAATGAAGAGAGAGTTTTGATAAGTTGAAAAGATCTTGTGAGAGGCTCTGCTTTAATTCAACTTTGAGGCCGGTAAAGGAATTCACGATGTCTTTGCGACGCATCACATCACATACGGGATTGGGTTGTGTGCTGATGCAGGAGGGTAAGGTAGTGGCTTACGCTTCTCGGCAGCTGAGGCCACACGAGGTCAACTATCCGACGCACGACTTGGAGCTAGCAGCTGTAGTCTTCGCTCTAAAAATGCGGAGGCACTACACATGCGGTGAGAGATCAATAGTCTACCACAGGATCATAAGAGTCCGAAGTACCTATTGACTCGAAGGACTGAATTTGAGGCGGCGTAGATGGGTTGAGTTGCTCAAGGACTACGATCGCTCGATTGAATATCATCCGGCAAGGCTAACGTGGTGGCGACGCGCGTTGAGCCGTAGGGTTGTTTCGGTTTAAGAGCTTTGTTTGCCCATTTGAGTTTGTATGACGATGGGAGTATTCTGGCAGAGCTGCAGGTTAAGCCTACTTGGGTTGAGCAGATCAAAAAGAAGCAGTTGGAGGATGAGGTTCTGAGTGCGCGAAGGTTACAAGTGCGAGAATGGTGGTTTGGAGGGTTCTGACTTGTGCAGTGATGAGGTTCTGTGTTTCCAAGGAGGGCTTGTATGCCTAAAGATGTTGAGTAGAGGCGAAAGATTCTTCAGGACGCACATAGCAGTCCTTATGCTATGCATCCTGGAGGTAGCAAGATGTATAGGGATCTTAAGGAGCAGTTTTGGTGGCCTGGCTTGAAGAAAGAAGTGACAGAGTTTGTTGGAAAATGTCTGACTTGTCAGCAGGTCAAGGCGGAACATCAGTTGCCGTCGGGTTTGCTTCAGCCTGTGAAAATTCCTCAGTGGAAATGGGAAAGGATAACTATGGATTTAAATCGGTGGTTTACCGCTTTACGCCAAGCAAGAAGGATTCAGTTTGGGTTGTCGTGGACCGTCTGACTAAGTCGGCCCATTTCATTCCGGTGAGAGTGGACTATTCACTTCAGAGATTGGCGAAGCTTTATGTGTCAGAGATAGTAAGGCTACACGGTGTTCCAGTTTCGATTATCTCGGATAGGGATCCCAGGTTTACGTCGAGGTTCTGGAGAGCGTTGCATCAGGCTCGGTGCACGCGCTGGATTTCAAAGACAACTTTTCACCCGCAAATGATCGGCGGGCGATCGTGAAGGGTTATCCGGATCTTGGAAGACATGTTGAGAGGTTGTGTTACGGACTTGAGAGTAGTTGGGAGGAGTTTCTACCGTTAGCTGAGTTTGCCTACAACAACAGTTACCAAGCGAGCATTAAGATGGCTCCATATGAGGCGTTGTATGGCAGGAAGTGTCGCTCACCTACATGTTGGACAGAGTTAGGTGAACGTCAGTTGTTGGGACCCGAGTTGGTTGCTGAGACAGAAGACAAGGTTAAGTTGATTCAGGCTCGTTTGAAGGAAGCTTCGGACCGGCAAAAGTCTTATGCCGATCTTAAGCGAAGAGATATAGAGTTCGCTGTGGGAGATCGTGTCTTCTTAAAGGTCTCGCCTTGGAAGAAGGTGCTGAGCTTTGGCAGAAAAGGCAAGCTAAGTCCGAGGTTCATTGGGCCATATAAAGTTTTGAGACGAGTTGGACCAGTGGCGTATCAGCTTGAGTTGCCAGCAGAGCTTAGTCAGATTCACGACGTTTTTCATGTTTCGATGCTTCGGAGGTATCGTTCAGATCCGTCGCATGTGGTAGCAAATGGAGAGATCGAGGTAAATCCAGTTTGACTATGGAAGAGGAACCTGTGCAGATTCTTGATCGGGATGTGAAGGTTCTACGTAGAAAGTCCGTGCCTTTGGTTAAGGTTCTTTGGCGGAATCATGGCGTGGAAGAAGCCACATGGGAACCCGAGGATACGATGAGACAGCAATACCCGCAACTCTTTTGACCAGGTAATTTCGAGGCCGAAATTATTCTTAAGGGGGGTAGAACTGTAATATCCCGGGTTAGGGGCTATTTTTGTTATGGCATGTTTTGCATGTGTTGGTGTGCTACGTTATTATTTTCATGTTTTAGGGGTTTAATTAGAGGCTAGGTGTATGCCTGAATGGATGGGAAAATTTTGGTTTTTGGGTGTTGAGTCAGGGGAGCTGATGGAGCTGAGGGATGTGTAATTTAATTGGTATTTTGTTTCACAAAAATAAGGCTAGTAAGGTGGCAAAGCATGTGCCACTTGGAGCTGAATGTGGCGTCATCTACAAGGGGAAGGTGTCCTGAGTTCGAGCTGCGAAATTCTCCATTTTGGCTTTAATTTTGGACGGCATAGGAGGAAGGAGTTGGAGGTGGTTCAAATTCCACTTTGGACTAAGTCAAATGTTTTAAAAGATGGGTGGAGAGTGAATTTAGGAAGGAGACTTGTTCAAAGTATTTTGAACTGGTGGCTAGGAGTAATTGGGGATATGGCCGAAATTTGGGGAGTTGGAGGGGAAAATGGGCGGCATAGTGGGGTGAGTTGGTAGCCAAAATGCATTTTGGCATTTTGGCACTCTTTTTGGTTGTTTTCAGGTCACATTTGGTAAAAGAGAAAGTTCTCTTCTAGTCCTTTGGAAAGCCGATTTTCTTCAACAAAGTAAGTCTTCCATTTCTCCCTTGAAACCGAAAGTGTAAGCCATTTATACCATAGCCGAAACTTCACTTTGTTTCTTTTAATTCCATCGTAGTCGGATGCCCTCTCCCTTTTGGTTCTTTTGATCATTTGGTTGCCGAAACTAGCATTCTATTCCTCTAATATTCCCTCCCATCTCCCCTGAATTTTTGATAGCCAAAGTCACCCCAAAAATCTTCTTCTTTATTCTTTTCTTCTTCCCAAAGCCGAAGGTACCCTCTCCCTATTTTCTTATTCTTTCTTCTTCTCAATTATCTTTGCCGAAACTTCTTTGGCACCTTGTAATTTCTTTTCTTTGATTCTCCATTCAAGCCGACTATAGGAGTGGTAAACATCTAAGCCGAACACCCCTTCTCTTAGTGTGGTGTTGGCGAATCCTTGTGGTGTTGGGGTAAGTGATTGGCCGAATGGCCATTCTTCTCTTCTCTGGGTACTATGTTGTTTGCGATTTGTTCAAAGCCTATGATCGGTTTTTGTTGAAAGGAATTAACCTTTGGTTAACTTCTGGTATAGGGCTTTCGGATAGTGGAGGCAATCAAGAGGAGCCTTCGTCCTTCGGTTAATTGTTTGGTAAGTGTGGTAAGTGTTGAGTTGTTGGCCACTTGTTTGATTGCGATAAGATGGGTTACAAGAGTTTAATGTTTCTTTTTCTTAAAGGGTAATCGATTGGAAAGAGGGACCATTGAGGTTCGGGTTTGTAGGAAACCAAACCAAGAGCGAGGTAAGGGTTCAACGCTAACCCTTGTGGTTCATTTGGTTATGGCCGAATGTCATAGATGCCTAAGCCCTATGTCCGGCCGATTGTAGGAGTCGATGACTCAAGGGACTTAGATCGGTTCGATTGGGATTTTAGACTCGTGAGTTACCAGTGTGTATACTAACACACTTACATTTAGTAATATGATTGATAACTTTGTGTAATGACTAATGAAACAGATGGTGGTCGATATGATACCCTAATGGGTATGATTACGACTCGGGTAAGTCGGTATTACTATTTTAATGATGAGTTATATGTTACCATGGCTGTGGATATATGTGACATGAGATACGACATGAGATGCATGATTATATGATATGCATGATTACATGAGTATGGTATCTTGATGGGGTGATACGTGAGGAGGAGCAATGGTATTTTGTCTTTGTGAGCACCAGTGCTTGGTAGCACACTTTGTGACTTTGGGTCACGAGAGGTTTGGCACCTCCGGAGGTTTGGTACCTCAGCGTCTCGTCCCGATGGCTCAGTACCACGATGGGTTGGCCCCACGAGATGATTATACGGGATTGACGCCGTGTTTTGGTAACACACGATGGGTTGGCCCCATCACCGCATTTGTGACTACGGTCACCAAAGGTTTGGTAGCACATTGTGTCTTTGGGACACCGAGGTTTGGCACCTCATTGCGACTTGTCCTGTGGTTTGACCACCGTGGGTTGGCCCCACTGGAGATATGGGATCGTCTGCTAGTGTTTTGGTAACACACGATGGGTTGGCCCCATCATCTTTGGATTCGTGACTTCGGTCACCGTGCTTTAGTAGCACAACCGTGTCTTTGGGACACCGTGGTTTTGGGACCACATTGACGGATATTATGTCTTTGGGACATCGTGTTTTGGTAACACATCGTGGATCGTATGTCACCAGTGGTTTGGTACCACACGGGGTAGAAAAGGCGTATGGATGGTTAGGATCGGGTTGCATTAATTGTGTTGCTATGTATGATGTGTGTTAGCATGTTGATTCTATCGGGGCGGGATTTACACATTTGAGTCACTCGACTCACCCTCTCCTTTGACATTTCAGTGACTCATAGACGCGACTCGGGCCGGGATGGACTCGGTGTGCACATGCCATGCTCTAATAAAAGCTTTACTCAGATTATTGCATTTGGGTACTTTAGTTTATTTAATTTTATTTGGGTTTTATTTGGATTTGTAAAAAGCCTTTAAATTATGTGGTTTTTTTTTATTATATTCTAAGTTGATTTTAATATGCCTTAACGGACTATTTGGGTTAATTTGCTAAAACATGACACAACAACGATTTCAAAATTTTAACGAAATGTTTTCAACTATACCATCGGGTACCGCACTCATGATCCGCACTGATTTTATAAGTTATGAAAATCAATTGTTTTCAAACTTGAAGGCAAACTTTTACTAAGTCTTAATGTTTTGGTAACGATATTAAACAACTTGTTTTCTAAACGGATTAAAGTTTACCCAATCTATTTAATACAAATTCGAGATTTTCAAACACGGTTTTCCCCGTAACATACCAGATTTGGTCGTGATGTTTGGACCGGGTTTGGGGTGTTACAGGGAAGGTGGCACTATGGGCTAGCAAGGAGATCCTAGGTTCGAATCCTAGCTTAGTGTTTTTTTTAGGAGTTTAATTTTGGCCTTCTAGAAGGTTGGAAGTGGTGTGATGATGGACTCTAAGGAGGGTGATCAGAAGAGAAAATTTAGGAAAAGGATTGGGGAGTTATCAGGGAGAAAAATGAGGAGTTGAGATAGGGAAGATTTGGAGCCGATTATGACTTTGGGGGGTAGGCAAAGTTTCAGTTTTGTGTATAAATAAGGGGTGCCGAATTCCCTCTGTGCTATTTCGGCAATTGGAATTCCCTTTGTGCTATTTTGGCAACTATAGTGCTCTGCCGAATTCTCCATCACTTTTTCTATTCTAAACCTTGCCTCTTCTTTATGTGTTTTCTTTTCTTCTCTCCTAAAGCCTAAAATCGAATATCATTCTCTTCTTTCTCCATTACTTGTGCTGTCCCACCCTTATCTCAATTGTTGGGGACCAAATATTCGTGACTGCAAAAGTCGAAAACCTTTGCTCTTGGAGCCGATTTCTTCATTGCCCCAAACCTTGTGCCGAATACTCTAGTGACAAAATATCTATCGTGCTGTCATCATTCCTTTGATTTTTTGTGGATTGGATCTTGGAAAAATCAGAATAAAGCTTAGATCTACAAGTTTCTGTCGAAAAGCTATCCATACGTTTCGGCTTTTGGGTAACTGTTCTTGATTTTGGGATAAGTTGGCCGAATAGTCTATAGTAAGGGAAAGGGTGACTTAAGTGGATACGAGTCAGCTATTATTTTGTCTTCAACGATTAAGATTGATGTAGATCTAGGGGATATTCGTGAGTAGTAGCTAAGGAAGGGCTATTAGGACTGGTGGCACATGGTTAGGTTAAGGTAAGACTTCGATTTTTGGTAAATATTGTGGTTAAGTGTGTGATTGATTGGAGGTTGGTATTGGTTGTAGGTTCAAGGCTGAGGATAGTGTAACACGTCTCATTTACCAGGTGTGTACATACACTTCACACACGACAAATCGGCAAAAGCCGAAATACCAAAAAATAGAAATGCCGAAAAGCCGAAATGCCAAAAGGTTGGCACTGGCAACCGCACGAGCGTGCAAAAATTTGTGTGGGAACACCGATACGACTACCGGGACCAAGAGAGCGATCTCATGGTCTCAGGCCACTGTTTGGCCAATCAGGCCAGAAGGGGCTAAATGGAGCTGCCGAGCTCGTGGGCCCAAATCGGCAAGAGTTGATATGTGAAATTGAATGATGGATTGATATGGATGGTTGTATGGTTTGATTATGATCGGGCCTAATGGGCTACATATACATGATTGGGCTTAATGGGCTATATGGACATGATTGAGCTTAGTGGGCCTTATGGGATTTTAGAAATGCATGCTAGGGTTTTAATGGACTCTAGGCTTAGTTCTGATGAATTCTTAAACATCATAAAACTTGAATTAATAATCAAACATGTCTGTGGACAAGTCGCTAGGGTAGAGTGTGGCAATGGACATATGCATGTCCAGGATTGGATCTAGGAAGAGCTTGGTACATAAGCGGTCCTAGTGACCCACCTCCTCTTCTCTAGAATCCTACCTGGTGCGTAGTGTCTGCTCACTTTATCTGTGAGGACTTGTTTCCAGGCCAAGGTTCATAATTACGACCCATATTATTAAGAATTACTAAAATACCCCTGTAGGGTAGAATTACAGAAATACCCTTGATTTCTGAAATGACTAAAATACCCCAATGTTTTGAATGTAAGATTTATGGATATTATATGTACATTTGCTGCATTCATATGATATTCTGTTTAGGTTGCATATGGGTGGGAATTATGGAATGGAGGAAGTATATGAGGATAGCATGGTTGCTTGACAACTGTGGATCCACCGATGGATTTTTTTTATCCCATTATATGATTAGTGCTGCAACGTTAGGTGGTACTACAACCGGGCTACCCTTGATGTGTATCAGATGGGTGGGTCGATCTAGAAATCCCCACAGATGTGTTTTGGCGGGACGAAGATAATGTGTACCGGATGGATTATTTGGGGAGGGTTTGCACTGCATTGCATGTATGATATTATTATGTTAATAATATGATATGTATGCTATTTGTTTAGGGAGGGTCGTACACACTGAGTTTTTGAAAACTCTCCCTCTTTTATTTTTCTCAGGTGATCCTCAGTAGGCAGTTCGACAGATGGAGGGACTAAGAGGTGGCCAACTAGCAAGAAATTTTCGTTTTTCCTGATTTTCTTTATGGTTTTAAGTATTTTGATTATTTTAAGTTCGGATTGTAATAAGGCCTCCCTCTGCTTATCGTTACATTGATTGCTTTACTTTCTATTGAATTTATATCAAATTTTTCTGGAAACAATGGTTTTTATTCAAAATTAAGCTTCCACTGGTAAAAAGTTTTATTTTTAATACTTGTTATCTTATAATAAAAAAGTCAGATTTCCGAGTACATATCATTTTGGAAGAAAACTATAATCTGGGTTTTTAATCAACATTCTTTAAGAAGAGTTTTCAATGAAAACAAGGTTTTCACAAAAACACTTCAATGGGACACGCTGGATTAGGCCATAACGTCTGGGCCGGGCTTGGGGTGTTACAAACATGCAGTGATATGTTCGAGTTGGTTAAAAAGCATATGTACTTGAAAAAATAGATGTACAAGGAGCATGTGTACTCAAATGCAAAATGAGTTGGTGAATTTGGAGGTATTTATTCCAAAGGTTCGATGCAAGTTGAGTCTAGGGTTTTTAGCTTAAATTATCTATCTTTTAGCTACCCTTAGCCAAGCCACATGACAACCTATTTAAAAGACCTATTGATTCAGATTTCTGTGCTAATTACATTAGTCGAGAGAAATTACTAAACTCAACTTATGAAGGCATAATTAAACTTGGGGATTATAGTTTAGTCTTAAATGAGGAAATAAAAATTAATTGGTAAGAATTTAACATATCTTTAACGATAAAACATTTAGTTTATTCTTTCTATCATGATTATAATTGAGAATAATTCAAATAATGTGTATACTTAAGTTGCTTAATTTCAAAATTTTTGTTCTTGAGCATAATTATACTAAACTCATAATTCTGGGAAGAAGTGATTTTTGAAGAAATTTTTCGAAGGTGATTTCCATAAGCTTCTTTTGCAATTTGTGCATTACTCAGGACGAGCAATGAATTAAGTTTGGGGGTGTGGAAACACAAAAATATATAGACTTTTTCAACACCTTTTAAACATTAATTCATGCAGTTTCTAAGTATTTTTTTTAATTTTTTACTTTTATTATAAAATTAATTAATTTGCACTCAATTTATGAAATATTTTGAATTTTAATTATTTTTATAATAAATTTGCATAATTTGATCTATTTTCGATAGTGTTGCGCAAAGGGTAAAGAAACAGTTCGATAGTCACCTTGGAAGAATTAATTTACGAGCCACCTTGGGAGCTTAAGATGATGAATTAATAGCCATGATGGATTTAAATTTATGCCTTTAGACTCTCATAAAATAGCTAAGCCAAGTAAATTTTTATCAAAGAAAAACAAATAGCTTGAAGTAGAGAAAATGACTTGAATTGAGCAAATACAAAGGGAGGATGGACAAGCCCAAGTGAGCAGTCCAAAAATCCCATCTTGCTGATCAAATCAACTAATTTTAGCTGATTTTAAAACTTACAAGTCAGCCCTTTAACTATTCCTAAATGCTATTCAAACCCCTCTTCCCTTTTCATGCAATTAATTTCTAGCCATAAGCTAAAAATAGTGAGTTCATTCAAACACTCCTCCCACCTATCATTGTCGGCCATGTAAAGGGGGTCCCATGCTATTTTTAGCTAATTTGAGCTGCCAAACTCAAGTATAACTAGTTGCAATCACTTCATCATTCAACATACCTCTCATCTTTCATTCGTCTCTACTCCACTTCTCTCTTTCACTCTCTTATCTTCCCATTTCGTGTCACTCTTCCCTTTCTCGATTTCCCCTCTTGAAAAGAGGTAGCATGCCCCTTAGAGCAGTAGCAGTCGAGCATTCATGAAGGCCTTTGATCGATAGAATGAGCAAAGAAGAAGAGGAGAACACTAGTCTGGCTTCGGAGAATCATCGAGATTTGTTTTCTGATTCCCTTCTATTTATCTTTTTCAGTTTATTCTGTGATCATAAATACAAATACTTGTTATGTTGATGTTTTTAAATTAATTAAAATGACTTAAATTTCATTCATGTTAGATTAATTGCATTCTGCCCACTTGAGTTTGTAAAAAACGTGTTTCTGTTGTTATTAGGTCTTGGTAAATTGTTCAATTAAATAAAATCATGCTATGTTAGGCTTGCATTTTAATTGTAAAGTAACAAAAGAATTAATTATTAATCTGATTGAAATTATAATTAATTGACACATTATTTAATTGGTTCATGTTTAATCTTCTAAGGTAATTGAGGGTTAAATTTAGCAGATATTGTAACACCTATAACCTGATCCGGTTGTTAAACCCAAGTTACGAAATGCTACAGTCATAACCACAAAATAACACTTTCAATTTATTTCACCTTAGTTATGTCAAATAAACATAGAATGCTTTATAAATTCATAATTATTGCTCAAATTTAACAAACACCATCCAAAATTTAACTAGGACTGTAACACCTCTAACCCCTAACCGACGCCGACCTAGGGTTAAGAGGCATTACTGCATCATCAGAACATTCAAAAATCATTTCATGACACAAAGTCAATCATAAATCAAACATATATAAATATAAGCATATAGTCCCTTATCTAGGTCTACGAGACCATAAACTTGTGTTAGAAAGGAGTCGGGACTAAACTGAACACTAATTAAAGTTTCAAAATCTCAAATATTCTTCAATACTGTTGAGGTTACACGCCCATGCAATCAGGCCATGTGCCTCACATGATCACCAGACACACCCATGTGTCTAGGCTGTGCTAAAGCAGAGCATGTATTCTGACTTCTCCACTCGGCCACCAGGCACGCTCGTGTGCTAAGGCCGTGTACTCATAGGCAATATACTGACTTATTCACACGGCTACTAGGCACGTTCGTGTACTGTGGTCGTGCATACTTGGGCTAGCTACTAGCTTTATCCTATAGTCACTAGGCACGTGAAACACCCCAAACCCGGCCCACGAGCCTGGACCGGATCTGGTATGTTCCTCGATGTAAACCGGTTCAAAATTTTTTTTTGCTACTATGAAAAACTGTGCGTTTAAAGATAGTTTGCTTGTGGGTTGGGCTTGAGTTGAAAACAAGTTTATTTTATATTAAAAACCCATTTATTTCAGGTGTCAAAATATTTAAAGTTTATTTTAAATTAAATTGGCTTATTCTTTGATTATCATAAGTTTGTAACATAGTAAATAAAACAAATATAAAATCATCACTATGGCCTTATTACATCAAACAAAACCCAAAATAAAGTTATAAAGTACTTAAATAAAATCAAATGTCCAAATTAAATAAAACTTCAAGATGAGCATGGCCACCACAAGATCTGCCGTCCCGGTCCATCACTGTTCATCACCTGAAACATGTTCCCACAACGGGGTGAGTCAACAGACTCAATGTGTAACCAACACTAAAATTTAATAAATCAGGCATACCATATTGTACCACGGCATACTCATATACAAACAGAATAATGATGCAACCCGAACCCAAACCTAGTTGCCATCCGCTACACATCCCCGTACCAACCTGCACACCGTGGGGACTACTAAGTCAACCCTCCATCCGCTACACACCATCGAAGGCAGTCGCTGCAGTCGACGTGCTCATCGCCCATATAAAATTCGTGGCATAGCCACCAGATAATTGTGTCATGAGACACCACATTTAGGTAATGTAACCGAAGTTACCACATTCAGATAATGTGACCGAGGTCACCACATTCAGATAGTGAGACCGAAGTCACCATATTCACTTCCCCTTTTTCATATAACCCGAATGCCCCATATTATTCATATTATGCATATCGTACTTAAATTCACATTCATGTCACTTTTCACATGTTAAATATAACATATTTCGTAATCCTAGTAGAAGTAGGAAACGTACCTGAGTACTTTGTACCGTAACACGGTACCTTAGCCATATTCTTATAAACATGCACGTATTAAATATTGCCATATATCTTATTAAAAGTTAGTGTGGGATACACACCTGATTCGCCTAACGCTTTCCTGAGAACCCGAAATCCGATCTAACACTTTAAATCTCAATTCCTACATTTGGTCAATCACATTGATGTTTTAGCAAAAGTCTATTCGGCTATGAGATTAAATCCCGAAGGATCTTGGTGACAAAAAATCTTACCTTGTTGCCGATTTGTTTCTCAAACAAATCCTGAAACCTGTAGTGTTTCCTCCTTACAATCGGCTAACCACTAGATTCATTAGCTTGGTTAGTTTTCGGTTTGAACATATAAGAAACAAGTCTAAATACTGAAATAGGCCCTTGGCCGAATGTACTTACTTTCTAAATCTTAAATCCCGAAGCACCACTTGACTATGGAGATGTTGAAATCCCTATACACATATGTTAGATCCGAATCTAATTACTTAAACATGATCAATGGCTTTTCATTTGAATACATGACTTCACAGTAAATCCTTGAAAACCCAAGATCTTCCTCTTAGAAATCGACAATAGGCCAAAATCCCGAATCTCTCCTTAAGATTTCGGTCAAAGAATAAAAATAAGAATTAGCCTTTGAAATTTCGACAAGTCCTTAAAGGAAAGAATAGAAATCAAACTTGATCTTACCCTTGAAGAAATCGACAGCCCCTTTTCTTGAGTCCTCAAAAATTCAGCTTAAGACCTAGAGAATAGTCGGCTATGAGCCACCTATGTATTCAGTTTCAAGATAAAAAGAGAAGGATATTAGGCTTAGAAAGAATTGGCTCTTAATGGAAGAAGTTTTCGGCTAGAACTAGAGTATTTCGGCTTTGGAAAAAGAAAAGAGAAGAGAGGATTTTTGCTTAGAAAAATTCGGCAGAGAGAATAGAGAAGGAGAATGAATGAATGGCCTTAGTTCTCCTCCTTGTGCCGAAATTACTAGGCCAAGACTCCCTTACTTGGCCATCACTCTTCCTTATCATTATCCCTTAGTTTTAAAATTAAAGAATAATCCCTTATTATCTCCTTGAAAAATAATTTAAGATAAATCATCACTTATCCATCTATTAGCTGAAATTTTAAGAGAATTTAAACTCCTCCCCTGAGTTCCTTAGTGCCGTCCACTTCTCTGCTTCTGGAAGCAAAAATAAAACTTTATTTTGCTTCCCATGTGACTCGATCCTTGGCCCTTCCTCACATGCTAGTGGCGTCACTTCCAGGGCCCTAAGTGGCATCTCCAGGCCATTTTTCCAAGCCCGTTTGTTTGTCATATTTTACACACATTTTCTCTTAAGACCACCTTGCCTTAATTTCCCCTCTTTAAACTTAAAAACTTAACATTTCTATGACATTTCCTTACATTTCCAAGTTTCCAAAAACTTTCGTTTCCCTCTTTAAACTTGACATTTTCTTACATTTCCAAGTTTCCAGAAATGTTCACTTTCCTCTTTTGAATCATTTCTAAATTATTTCCTTACATTTCTAGGTTTCCAAAAATGTTCACTTTAAACTTAACATTTCCATACATTTCCAGGTTTCCAAAAAAAATGTTCAAAATACTTTCATAACACGGAAGACATGTCATTTCGTACAATTAAACCGAAAATGCATAGGCCCTTTTCAGGATGTTACAGTTCTACTCCTCTTAAAATAATTTCGTCCTCGAAATTTCCTAGCTAAAATAATTGAGGGTATTGCTGTCGCATTGCCTCTTCTAGTTCCCACGAAGCTTCTTCCGATCCATGATTGCGCCATAATACTTTGACTAGGGGAACTAACTTCCTCCGTAACACTTTTACATCACGTTCCAATATCCGAATCGGCTCTTCCTCGTAGGATAAGTCTAGCCTTAACTCCACTTCTTCAACTGGTACCACATGAGATGGATCCAATCGATAGCGACGTAGCATGGATACATGGAATACGTCGTGCATTTGCTGTAACTCTGGTGGCAACTCCAACTAGTATGCCACTGGTCCAATTCGCTTCAGCACTCGATAGGGCCCTATAAACCTTGGGCTTAACTTCCCTTTTCGACCAAACCTCATCACCCTCTTCAAAGCGAGACTTTCAGAAACACTTGGTCTCCCACTTCAAACTCTATTTCCTTCCGTTTAAGGTCTGCGTACGACTTCGCCCTATCAGAGGCTTCCTTTAATCGTGCCCGAATTATTTCAACCTTCTCTTCGCCGCCACTAACTCGACCCCCAAAACTCGACGTTCTCTTAACTCAGTCCAACAAGTAGGAGTTCGACACTTCTGACCATATAACGCTTCATATGGTGCCATCCGAATGCTAGCCTAATAGCTGTTGTTGTAGGCGAACTCTACTAAAGGCAAATAGTCTTCCCAACTTCCTCGGAAATCCATCACACAGCCTCTCAACATATCCTCTAACACTTGTATAACCCGTTCAGACTGCCCGTCTGATTGTGGATGAAAAGCCGTAGCGAAGTCTAACTTAGTGCCTAAAGCTTGATGAAGTGCTCTCCAAAACCGAGACGTAAACCTTGGGTCACTATCCGAAATGATTGACACCGGTACTCCATGCAACCTCACAATTTCCGCTACATATAGTTTGGCCAACTTCTGAAGAGAATAATCAACCCTTACCGGGATGAAGTGCGCGAACTTGGTCAGACGGTCCACTATTACCCATACCGAGTCCTTCTTAGTAGGCGTAAGGGGAAGCCCACTAACAAAATCCATGGTGATTCTCTCGCACTTCCATTGTGGAATCTCGATTGGCTGAAGTAATCCCGATAAAACTTGGTGTTCAGCCTTAACTTGCTGACACGTCAGACATTTTCCCACGAATTTCGTAACTTCCCGTTTAAGATCAGGCCACCAAAACTGTTCCCTTAGATCCCTATACAACTTAGTACCTCCGGGATGCATAGCATAAGGGTTACTATGCACCTCCCGAAGAATCTTCTGTCTTATCTCCTCGTTCCTCGGCATACAGACCTTTCCTTTGTAGCACAATACTCCTTCATCATTAACGCCATAATCCTCGATCTCTGCATTGCACTTCTTGTAACTTAGCACTTAGGTCCTTATCACCAAACTCGTCCCCTTTCACCTCATTCAGCCATGTGGGTTTGACTTGCAACTCTGCCAACAGGCTTCCATCATCATACAAACTCAAGTGAGCGAACATAGCCCTTAGATCCGACACAACCTTCCAACTTAGAGCATCAGCTACCACATTCGCCTTGCCCAGATGGTATTCTATCGAGCAATCATAATCCTTTAATAATTCCATCCACCTTTGCTGCCTCAAGTTCAACTCCTTCTGAGTCAACAAATACTTAAGGCTCTTGTGGTCTGTGTAGATCACTGACCTTTCTCCATAGAGATAGTGCCTCCACACCTTAAGGGAGAAAACCACTGCTGCTAATTCCAAGTCATGGGTTGGGTAGTTAACCTCATGAGGCCTTAGCTATCGCGACGCATACGCGACTACCCTTCCATCTTGCATTAGAACACATCCTAATCCCATATGCGAAGCGTCACAGTATACCACAAAATCCTTCCCTGCCTCCTGCTAAATTAACACTGGGGCTTCTGTCAACACCTTCTTAAGCTTTTCAAAGCTCTCCTGTTGCTTTTCAGTCCATTCAAAGGATACTTCCTTCCTTAGCAGCTTTGTCAAAGGCGTGGCTATTGACGAGAACCCTTCCACGAACCTTCTGTAATAGCCTGCCAAACCTAAGAAACTTCGGATCTCAGCCACGGACCTAGGTGGTTTCCAATCCAACACTGCTTCGATCTTCCTAGGATCCACCCTTATACCTTCTGCGGATACTACATGTCCTAAGACTGCCACCTCCTTAAGCCAAAATTCATACTTGCTGAATTTGGCATAGAGCTTCTTCTCCCTTAATACTTGTAACACTATCCGTAGGTGCTCATCATGCTCCTCCTCCGACTTCGAATACACAAGAATGTCATCGATAAACACGACGACAAACCTATCCAAATAGGGTTGGAAAACCCGGTTCATCATATCCATGAACGCGGCTGGAGCGTTCGTCAACCCAAACGGCATTACTACAAACTCATAATAGCCGTATCTTGTCCTAAAGGCGGTCTTATGGATATCTACCTCCTTTACCTTCAACTGGTGATATCCCGACCGTAGATCTATCTTTGAGAAAACTGCGGCCCCCTTCAGCTAATCGAACAAGTCTTCGATCCTTGGCAAAGGATATTTGTTCTTAATGGTCAGCTTATTCAACTGACGGTAATCTATGCACATACACATAGTTCTGTCCTTCTTCTTTACAAACAGGACCGGTGCTCCCCATGGAGACACACTGGGTTGAATGAACCCACGATCCAACAACTCTTGGATTTGAGCCTTGAGCTCAACCAACTCCTTTGGCGCCATTCGGTATGGAGCGATTGACACAGGAGCTGTTCCCGATAGCAACTCTATCCCAAATTCCACCTCCCTATCTAGGGGTATTCCTGGTAATTCCTTCGAAAATACATCTTCAAAGTCCCTTACCATTCTAACTCCAATGACACCTTCTTCCTTTCCACCCAACGTACTTACGAAGGCTAAAAATGCCTTGTACCCTTTCCTAACCATTTTCTCAGCCTTTAACGCCGAAACTACGTTAGACAGGTAGTTTCTTCTTTCTCCGATCATTACTACTACTTCATCCTCCGGGGTCCTTAGTTCCATTCATTTAGCCGCACAATCCAACACGGCCCGGTGCTCTACTAACCAGTCCATTCCAAGTATGAGTTCAAACTCCCCAAAGGGTAGTTCCATTAAATCAGCCCGAAAGTTCACTCCCTGAATCCCTAAAGGTACACTCTGAAAGATCTTATCCACCACTATAGTTTGGCCTAATGGGCTTACTACAGTCATCTGCCTATCAGAAAGTTCAAAGTCTAGACCTAGGGTTTCCACTACACTACATGCAACATAAGAATGGGTCGAGCCCACATCAATTAAGGCATAATAAGGCTTGCCATAAATAAAGAACATACCGGTTATAACATCCGGTGCGTCTCCATCCTCCCTCCGGCGAACTGCATAAACCAAACCCGGCTGTCTTGCCTTAGTGTTAGCAGCACCTCTGCCTTGTGTTCCACGTCCTCTGCCAGCACCGTTACCTCTATTATTCGAACCACGACCTCGCTGAGGCTGCTGTCCGCCTCTACCAGCCTGGCTAACATTCTGAGCTGCTGATCGACTTTCGTCTGGTTTCTTAGGACAATCCTTGAGTATATGGTCCTTGGACTCACACCTAAAACATCCTCCCGTCTTTTTCCAGCACTCCCCTAAGTGCTTCTTTCCACAATGCTCACAAGGACGATACTGCCATCCTGTACTAGCTTGCTGACCTCACAGCCCATCAACTCTAGGCCTCTTCTGAACCTTCCCAGACGATCCAAAACCTCTTTTTGGCCTAATCCGATCCATAGTCTGCTTTGTAGCATCCTTAATTCCCTCGGCCACCTTGGCCTTTTCTACTAAAGCAGAAAATTCTCGCTCCTGATGTGATGCTTCTTACCTTAACCTTAGGCAAGCGAAAGACATAGGCTCGTCCTCAAAACGGACATAGCGCTCATGCTCAGTTGCCACTACTCCTCGAGCATACCGGCTTAACCTCAGAAATTCAGCCTCATATTCCGCAACGGACTTGTTTCCTTGAACCAGCCCTAGAAAAGCTTTCCTTTGTTCATCAGTGTACCTGGTTCTAACGTATTTCTTCTGATACGCTTCTTTAAAGTACTTCCAGGTCAGATCCTCAGCTGTGGCACCATCCCGAACAGTTAACCACCATTAGTACGCTTCATCGCGTAGCAGTGCCACCATTCCTTTTAACTTCTCCTCAGAGGTCAGATCAAGCTCATCCATGATACGCTCAGTTGCCTCCAACCAGTACTCAGTTGTACTGGGTGCCACTCCAGATACTCCACGAAACATTTCAGCTCCGTTGGCACGAAGTCGCTCAGGTACCGACTTTCGAGTTCCCGAATTTCCTCCTACACCAGCCACCAACTTCAAAACTCGCAGCACAGCCTGCGATTCAGCATCATCCCCCGTTTGAGCTTGCTGCTCAACACCCACAGCTGGGGGTGGTGGTGGCGGTGGTATCTCATGGTCAAACCCTTGACCCGATCTAACGGGTTCTGACACGGTCATCCTGCCTCTACCTCGTCCTCGACGACCACGTCCTCTAGAGCTCATTTCTAATGTCGTGATCTGATTAAGAAGTTTTATGAATTAGTCTTTGTTTCACTTGATTACCTGCGAAGAAGTTTTATGAAAAGAACTTTAGGAGTGGTTCTTTCGTATTCATACATGCACACAGTCTTTTCATTCATACATCCATCAATCAGTTATGAACTTTCGTTCATTCAGAGAAACGTTGTAGTTTTCATTATTGTTGTTTTTCCACTACCCAGGGGTATTTTCGTAATTTGTCCTACAGGGGTATTTTTGAAATTTTTCAAAAGAAAAAGTTCCTTGGTGATTTTGTCAAAAAGTATTTTGAAAATTTTAAATTCCCGAGGTATTTTGGAATATTTTGAAATCCGGGGGTATTTCAGTAATTTTGAATCTCGAGAGGGGGTATTTTGGTAATAAACCAGGGTAAATTTGTAAAGTTTAATACTTCAGGGGTATTTCCAAATTTGTAAAACTTTGAGGGTTCTTTTGAGAATCTTACTTTCCAAAACGGTGATATTGCAGATATTTTGGAAATCAGAGTCATTTTGGTAATTTTGTAAGTTAGGGGCATTTTTGTAATTTTCCAAAATCAAGGGTTTTTGATAATTTGCAAATTAGGGTTTTTGTACATTTTATAAAGTGATGAAAATTTTGATAAAACTGTAAGTATGTTGGAAATTTTATAAACCAAGGCCATTTTTGTAATTTCACAACCACTAGGGGTATTTTTGTAATTTTATAAATCAATGAATTTTTCGGAAAAAATTTTGTATAAGTAGTTCTCACAAATTAAAAAGGTAATTTTAAGAGTTTTGAAACTAGGGTTTTTTTTTTTATTTATAAAAACACGGCTAGTTCCCTTTCGGGTTTTAGTTATCGTGTTTAGCCTGTGACCGAGTGCTCTTGGTCAGGGTGAACCAAAGCTACGCACCAGGTAGGGTTCGAATGGAGAGGAGGTGAGTCACACAGACTGCTTAAGTACCAAGCTCCCACTGAAACCATTCCTAGACATGCGCACAGAGGTTGCCACACCTACTGAGCCCTCTGAGTTAGGGTGAACCGAAGCTACGCACTGTGGGATTCTGCGAAGAGGAGGTGAGTCACTAGGATCGCTTAAATACCGTGCTCTTCCTGATCCAATCCTAGACATGCGCACAGGGGTTACCACACCCTAACTCGGTTGACTTAGCCATAGGTTTGTTTAGTTAGGCAATTAAGTCTTATGTATTTGTGTTTGAGTAGACTAGTCCTACGGTTCAAGTACCTATCATACTATTCTACGTTCCATTCCTTTTCTACCCTTCTATAAATCACATAATCACACAGATGGTTAGGGGTACTTACCTGGTGGACTGCGGGTCGGAGACTTAGGTGCCATGCCAGAAAACCTGCTTATTTTCAGAATTACTTCAATAAACTCATTTGGGCTCGATTTGAAAATGTTTTGGGCCTTAGACCACAGTGAGAGTTTAAAATCGGGCTCGATACCAAATCAAACACCCCAAACCCTGCCCACGAGCCTGGACTGGATCTGGTATGTTCCTCGATGTAAACCGGTTCAAATTTTTTTTTTGTTACTATTAAGAACTGTGTGTTTAAAGATAGTTTGTTTGTGGGTTGGGCTTGAGTTGAAAACAAGTTTATTTTATATTAAAAACCCATTTATTTCAGGTGTTAAAATATTTAAAGTTTATTTTAAATTAAATTGGCTTATTTTTTGATTATCATAAGTTTGTAACATAGTAAATAAAACAAATATAAAATCATCACTATGGCCTTATTACATCAAACAAAACCCAAAATAAAGTTATAAAGTACTTAAATAAAATCAAATGTCCAAATTAAATAAAACTTCAAGATGAGCATGGCCACCACAAGATCTGCCGTCCCGGTCCATCACTGTTCATCACCTGAAACATGTTCCCACAACGGGGTGAGTCAACAGACTCAATGTGTAACCAACACTAAAATTTAATAAATCAGGCATACCATATTGTACCACAGACATACTCATATACAAATAGAATAATGATGCAACCTGAACCCAAACCTACTTGCCATCCGCTACACATCCCCGTACCAACCTGCACACCGTGGGGACTACTAAGTCAACCCTCCATCCGCTACACACCATCGAAGGCAGTCGTTGCAGTCGACGTGCTCATCGCCCATATAAAATTCGTAGCATAGCCACCAGATAATTGTGTCATGAGACACCACATTTAGATAATGTAACCGAAGTTACCACATTCAGATAATGTGACCGAGGTCACCACATTCGAGATAGTGAGACCAAAGTCACCATATTCACTTCCTTTTTTTCATATAACCCAATGCCCCATATTATTCATATTATGCATATCGTACTTAAATTCACATTCATGTCACTTTTCACATGTTAAATATAACATATTTCGTAATCCTAGTAGAAGTAGGAAACGTACCTGAGTACTTTGTACTGTAACACGGTACCTTAGCCATATTCTTATAAACATGCACGTATTAAATATTGCCATATATCTTATTAAAAGTTAGTGTGGGATACACACCTGATTCGCTTAACGCTTTCCTGAGAACCCGAAATCCGATCTAACACTTTAAATCTCAATTCCTACATTTGGTCAATCACTTTGATGTTTTAGCAAAAGTCTATTCGGCTATGAGATTAAATCCCAAGGATCTTGGTGTCAAAAAATCTTACCTTGTTGCCGATTTGTTTCTCAAACAAATCCCGAAACTTGTAGTGTTTCCTCCTTATAATCGGCTAACCACTAGATTCATTAGCTTGGTTAGTTTTTGGTTTGAACAGATAAGAAACAAGTCTAAATCTCAAAATAGGCCTTTGGCCGAATGTACTTACCTTCTAAATCTTAAATCCCAAGCACCACTTGACTATGGAGATGTTGAAATCCCTATACACATATGTTAGATCCGAATCTAATTACTTAAACATGATCAATGGCTTTTGGCCGAATACATGACTTCTTCAGAAATCCTTGAAATCCCAAGATCTTCCTCTTAGAAATCGACAATAGGCCAAAATCCCGAATCTCTCCTTAAGATTTCGGTCAAAGAATAAAAATAAGAATTAGCCTTTGAAATTTCGACAAGTCCTTAAAGGAAAGAATAGAAATCAAACTTGATCTTACCCTTGAAGAAATCGACAGCCCCTTTTCTTGAGTCCTCAAAAATTCGGCTTAAGACCTAGAGAATAGTCGGCTATGAGCCACCTATGTATTGGGTTTCAAGATAAAAAGAGAAGGATATTACGCTTAAAAAGAATCGGCTCTTAATGGAAGAAGTTTTCGGCTAGAACATAGAGTATTTCGACTTTGGAAAAAGAAAAGAGAAGAGAGGATTTTTGCTTAGGAAAATTCGGCAAAGAGAATAGAGAAGGAGAATGAATGAATGGCCTTAGTTCTCCTAAGGAGAATGAATGAATGGCCTTAGTTCTCCTCATTGTGCCGAAATTACTAGGCCAAGACTCCCTTACTTGGCCATCACTCTTCCTTATCATTATCCTTTAGTTTTAAAATTAAAGAATAATCCCTTAGTATCTCCTTGAAAAATAATTTAAGATAAATCATAATTTATCCATCTATTAGCCAAAATTTTAAGAGAATTTAAACTCCTCCCCTGAGTTCCTTAGTGCCGTCCACTTCTCTGCTTCTGGAAGCAAAAATAAAACTTTATTTTGCTTCACATGTGACTCAATCCTTGGCCCTTCCTCACATGCTGGTGGCGTCACTTCCAGGGCCCTAAGTGGCATCTCCAGGCCACTTTTCCAAGCCCGTTTGTTTGTCATATTTTACACACATTTTCTCTTAAGACCACCTTGCCTTAATTTCCCCTCTTTAAACTTAAAAACTTAACATTTCTATGACATTTCCTTACATTTCCAAGTTTCCAATAATTTTCGTTTCCCTCTTTAAACTTGACATTTCCTTACATTTCCAAGTTTCCAGAAATGTTCACTTTCCTCTTTTGAATCATTTCTAAATCATTTCCTTACATTTCCAGGTTTCCAAAAATGTTCACTTTAAACTTAACATTTCCATACATTTCCAGGTTTCCAAAAAAAATGTTCAAAATACTTTCATAACACATAAGACATGTCATTTCGTACAATTAAACCGAAAATGCATAGGCCCTTTTCAGGATGTTACAGCATGCTCGTGTGCCATAACTGTGTAGGCAAAACAGGCCATCTGCAAGGCCAATTTACCACCCACACAAGCGTTTACCAATAAGCTTCAAAACAATGCCAATTCATGCTTTTAAATGTACTCAAACATACCATCTCATGCACTCAATAACCGTCAACATTACCATCTACTTCCATACCTAATATCATCATAATAAATCCATTCAAAGTAACAATTGTACATCTCAAAACATATATATATATATCAAACATCATGTAATCCATATCATAAACCATCTTCAATCCCTAACTTTTCATCAACCACACAATCATGAAATATACCATTTTCATAACTCATTCATAAGTTCAACATCATTCAATTTCCAAACCAAATCACATGGCAAGGATTAAGCATTTCAAGACATATCACAACATCTAGCCTATACATGCCATATTTCAACTATATACATCTTTCCAAAGGTACCAAAATAGATTGCCGATAGTGTGATAGAAAATGCTGACAATCCTCGGATCTGAGCTAGCTTTACTGACACTATAAAGTAGAGAAACAAATCACACAGTAAGCTTTCCAAAGCTTAGAAGTTCAAAATACAATACAATTAATTCATTGAATCAAATCAATATACACATTAAACCATCACATAGATAATTTATCAATGTCACATAAATTTAACCATATCTAATACTCACATAGCATCCCATTCATCTACTTTAAATTTTATCAACCACATAGGTATCATACATACCTTTGCCAACACATAGTTAGTCACCAACAATGCTACACACCACTCGACTATACATTTCGATGAACCTTTGCTATTCTCTTGCTTTATTCGCAAACCTAGTGCAAATATTATAGACAAACATAATTGTCATCGCACACTTAGTGCCAATACATTAAATTGAACTTATATCGGTATCGCACACACAGTGCCAATTCAAGAAACCGAAGCTTCTATCATCTCGCACACACAGTGCCAATCATCTCTATCCCATTTCTAATTTCGCACACTTAGTGCCCTCTAATTCAATTCAAGACATAACATTTCTAACGTCATAGTTATATAGATAATCATTCAACTCACATCGCATAAAACATAAATTAACAACTTGTACTATATCCGAACTTACCTCGAACGTCGAAATACCGAAACGGTCGATTAATCGAGCACTTTCTCTTTGCCTCGATCTCGATCCAAACCTCTTCTCTCTTGGTTCTATACACATTCAAATTCAATCCATTCGATCACCAAATCATTCATTTTAGTCCAAAAACACATATTTAGGGCATTTTACATAATAGCCCTCACATTTACACATTTTGACACTATAGTCCCTAATTCACAAAATCACGAAATACACATAATTTCATTCCACTCATGCCCAGCCGAATTCTCTCTCTATTCATACAAGTCCACACATCTCATTTATTTCACATTTTAGTCCCTCAATTTACACTTTTCACAATTAGCCCAAAATACTCAATTCCACCAAAAATTCAAATACAAACTATGTTAACCCAACACCAAGCTTTCATATTTCACCAACTAACATCACAAAGCTCACCATTTCTTCAATGGCAGATCTCACAAACATCATAAGTTCCTCAAATTACAATATGGTTTTTATAACATACGAAGAAACGATTGCAAAAACGTAAAAATTATCAAAAATCGTAGCAAAACATACTTTAAATTTAAGCCTTAAAGTAGCCGAATGTGCAAAACTCAAACCTTTCCTTTCTTTCTTTTAATTTCAACTAGATGAATGAATAAAGATGACCATCTTTTTGTTTCATTATTTTTAACATTAATACTTTTTACCAATTTACCCTTAATAATCCAACCATTTATCAAGCAAACATTAGGCCATTTATGACCATCTACCATCCACTAACTTTAATAATGGGCTAATTGCCTCATAAGGCCTCCACATTAAAAATACAATACCACTTAGGTACTTATAAATCAGCACACAGCTTTTACATTTTACGCGATTAAGTCCTTTCTCTTAATTCGGCACACAGTCGATAAAATTACCATAGAGAATTTTCACATAGGCTATATCACATATAATCAACACCAAAAATAATATTAAAATATTATTTTGACATCAAATTTGTGGTCGCGAAACCACTGTTCCGACCAGGGTCTAAACCAGGCTGTTACAAGGACTAATTTGCAACATTTTCAAAAATTTCACTTCAGTTATAATTCACAATAATTTAGAATTGAATTTAATCATGTTAAATCAATAGTCAATCATCAATCATAGCATTCATACAAAAACGGCCTTAACTTTAGCCTATGGAACCTTAAAAACAGTTTGGAAACAATAAGAGAATAATCTAAAACAAAATAGAAAAATATGGAAAAAATTGAAAAACAGGAGTCACATGACAGTGTGGCCAATTCGTGTGACAGAGCCCAGGCCGTGTGGCTCAGGAACATGGCTGTGTGGCCAAATTGTGGACAGCTTAAAGTTAGGGTCACACGATCGTGTCGCAAATCGTGTGCGACTCATAAAAGGGTCACATGGCCGTGTCCCTAGGCCATGTAATAGACTGATTCCTTGTGGAAAAATTTGCACCTAAAAAAAAAATCAATAATCACACGACCGTGAGAGAAGGCCATGTGTGGCACATTTCCATGTGGCAGATAATGTCCCAAGCCGTGTGCACCTAAAATGGCTACTAAGATAAGCAATTTCAACTACCATTTTTTAAGTAACAAACCAATCCATTTTGCAACCATTTTCACCTATTGAAAACACATTTAAACATGCTTAAAACATACTAAAACATTAAACCTATGTGTCTAACCAATGTAACCTCATTGGTACCACAATTTAAATATCAAATTAGTTCACATTCAATAATCACATTTAATAATGTGTCAATTAATTATAATTTCAATCCTTAATTCATGCAATCTCATTCCTCTCATTCACATTCATTTTACCAAATCAACAGCCATTTTCATAAGAAATGAACCAAATAACCAAAAGCACTCATACGAGAATACATGAGCCAAATTACTACATATATACACATTACTAAACCTTAATTAAACAAAGTTTAAAACAACACCATTAAACACAAACTCCTACTACATGTCACTTATAACCTAAATCAAAATAATCATAGTTTATACTGAATTGTTGAACATATAGTGTGAGCTCCGACTTGAACTTCCAACCTGTAACAACACATTTTTAGTCAAATCAGAACAGTGGTTTCGGGACCACAAATCTGAGGTTGAAATAATTATTTTATTATAATTTTAATGTCTACAGTATGGTATGTGATTGTGTATGAGATTGATACGAGATGGTATAGGTATGTACATGAACCGTATAAGCTTAAATCAAAGAAGTTATGAAGTTCATACATAAGATTATGATAGAAAATGTGAAATGTTTGTTAGTTAAATGAATTTCATAATGATATGTTCAAGTTGATGATTTGTATATTCATGTTGAGATTGGGTTTGTTTCATATGAGCTTACTAAGCTATATGGCTTACTTTGTTTAATTTTTTGTGTTTTATAGTGAAATGAAGCTAGCTCGGATTCGGGGTTCGTCGGAGGCTTCATCACGCTATCCTACTATCATTTGTTACTTTTAAACTTTGGTAGTTTGGTATATGGCATGTATAGGGACTTTGGTCATATTGGTATATTTTGTAATGTGTTGTGCCACTTAAGTTGGATTGTAAATGCTTATGTTGTGGTTTGTATATATAGCCATGAGTGATGGCTCATTTTAGGCTATTTTGGTATGTTTGAATCATATAAACATATGTGTGTCTATGTCTTGTGGAATGTGTTGAATGATAGTTGTGTGATGAGTATCAAATGGTTGATTTGTGGATATTGATTTGCTTGTGAATTTTAGGTTAAATGATGCATATTTGGAGGTGTATATTTAATTGAATTGTATATGTAATGTTGGTCTAAACAGTATGGTATATCTTGTGTCTTGTGTGTATTGAGAAGGGTGGTATAAATTATGCATGAATTAAGCTTGAATTGGTTGGTAAAAATGTAATATTATAATATGCTTTAGTGTCTATTAGGTTGATGTAGGTGTGCACAAATTTGGGTGGCAAAATGGCTTGGTAAATAACCTATTTTTGTCCACGCGGGCAGAGACACGGGCATGTCTGTTGGCCGTGTGAGACACATGGCCAGGCCACATGGATGTGTCCCCTATTTTTGTGAAAGTTTCTTAAATGTTCAAAAACTTTCCAAAGTTATCGGTTTAGCCCCGAACCACTCTTAACGCATGTTTAGGGCCCCGTAGGCTCATATTAGGGACAAAATGATTGATTGTGATGAATTTATATGAATTGAGAAATTGTATGTGAATTATATGTTGAAAAGTGTTATAAGTCCAGTAGTGCTCCATAACCCTATTTCGGTGTTGAATACAGGTGAGTGGTTTTACATTTATTGGCATCAGAGCTACGGTTTAGTTGATTCTCGGACTAACATAGCGTGTGTGAGAGTCTAGCTATACATGCCATATATAACCTGTGACAGTGTGATGACTCCTGACAATTTAAACTGTGTTTTCGTATAGTAAATGGATCCTAATTGAGCTGTAGCTAACGATGTTGTGTAACACATAACATGCATTCATTTCATTTCGTACTTCATAAATTAATCACATCAATATACTTATCCTATTCAAATTTCGAACCTTATTACTACTATGTTCATATCAATCACATATTAAAATTTTATTTTAAACACATAACATTACATAACATATATTGGGCATATAACAAAACAATTATTTCATAAACTGGTTATAAAAAATATTACCCCCATACATGCGCATTTTAAGAACCCAACATATTTCATTTCATTCATAGAACATTTTAAAACATTACCAATTGATCAAATATATTCATATACGTTACTAATTCATGCGTAATTCACTAAAACCTCTTTAATCATTTTCAAACATCAAGACATTTCATAGCATCTAATTCACATGCACGAAACCAACCAAACCATATACTTAGTCATTTTAATTCATCACATAATCGAATACACAAGCACATTATAACCAATTTTGTAGCAACCCATAAGGTCGAATATGCACATATTATTACAAATCATATAACCTAACTTAATGAACATTCCATCAATAATATACTTAGCATCTCACTTATATTTTCAAATCCGCACCTCAAGACTTATACCTAGCATAAACCATGACTTAATTCAAGCACTCATTAGCAAAGCGTACTAACCAAGTTACACATAAATATATCATGACTAAAATTATCAGACTAAAGCATTAGATTTATCCATCACTAGCCAATTAACTACACATCATTTTCCACCTTCAAATATTAACAAGACAACTATACCTCATAAGTAAGTCAATAATAAGCTACAAATGAAACACATCCATCAACCATATATAAACATACTTAATAACAAACATCAACAAAACATATCAAGCACACATCATTTATATGCCATGACCAAGTGCACTCAAGCTTAAACATCATACTCCACATTTAAAAATCCCATGGCCTAATTGCTCAAAACCAAACACATCAAACATTGAGTTAAGAACACATAAAACCAACTTAAACATATAATCAAGCCATCTTCGCATGGCTTTATATTACATATCCCAAAATCAATCTTTTTAACTAGACTATACATGCCATAAGCTCAAATTCAACTTAGTAATATATCGAAAAATAGACGATAGTGTGATAGGCTTTGCTGACGATCCACGAGCTCGTAACGTGACTCCAAAATCTGTAAAATAGAGGTAAATAAGAATACACACAAAGTAAGCTATTTAAGCTTAGTAAGTCATAAGCAAAAACATATATACTAACGAAGGCATATTAACATTTTTACTAATAAGGTCGAATACACATAATTTCAAATACAAAGATATCATTTATTACAAAGGTCATAATTTAATCACACATACATATCATATGGCCAGATATAAACAATCTTATACACATATATACATTTTCACTTTTAATAGCACAATTACATAATAGGCCGAATCACTTATATGCTCAACTATGCTAACACAAAATCCATATTCACATAACTTTATATCATTTCAAGTAATCAACTTACCTTGTTTCCTTATAAACATTTAACTAGTACATACCTGAACCTGTAATTCGATTTCACATACGGTTTTTTTACTTCACATTGCCCGTTGAACTGTTCGGAATTAAAAAGGATACGCGGATAGTCAGAAGGCTCGTACAATGCCAACGTCCCAGACGTGGTCTTACATGTAATCACATATCGATGCCATTGTCCCAGACAGGGTCTTACACATAAACACAAGTCGATGCCAATGTCCCAGACATGGTCTTACACGAAAACACATATCAAAAATCCTATTCATGACATAGGTATCCTAACTATTCCTAGGGTTCGTACGGGCCTTTTGGGCATTGAAACTTGATCGAATTGAACTCAAAATATATCTCACTTGCTCAAATCACATCCGGCCAACACCAATTAAATTCAAAAAATTTAATTTATCATGTAACATATATATATTATCAAATTTTAACAACATTTATGTGCTTATAGACTTACCTCGGATATCGACGAATAAAATCGACTATTCGACTGCTTTCGACTTCCTCCGATCTAATTTCGTTTTCTTTCGTTCTTGATCTAAATAAATTCAAATTAAACTAATTTAATCACACATTCATTCAATTTAATCCAAAAACACAGAAGTAGGAAAATTACCTTTTTTCCCTGACATTTCACACTTTTTACAATTTAGTCCCTATTGCATAAAACACAAAATATACAAAATTTGCCTATACCATGCTAGGGCCGAATATTCATAAGCATCATACTAATCCATATATTTCATTTATTTCACTCCGTATTCACCTCAATTTCTGCCACTGGCACGATGTGCGATGGATCGGCCGACTCTACTGCCGGCAAATCGACACATGGAAGACGTCATGAATCTGGTTCAGTTCTGCCGGTAACTCAAGCTGATAAGCTACCGGTCCCACTCGCTTTGTCACGGTATAAGGCCCGATGAACCTTGGCTTAGCTTTCCTTTTCGACCAAATCTTAACACCTTTTTCCAAGGCGACACCTTCAGAAAAACCTTGTCTCCTACAGCATACTCCATTTCCTTGCGTTTTAAATCAGCATAGGACTTCTGTCTATCCGATGCTTCCTTAAGACGAGCCCGGATCACTTTGACTTTATCCTCAGTCTCTGTTACCAATTCCGGACCCAGAACTTTTCGTTCACCCAACTCCGTCCAACATGTAGGAGTACGGCATTTCCGTCCATACAGTGCTTCATATGGAGCCATCTGAATACTCGCTTGATAACTATTGTTATAAGCGAATTCCGCTAATGGTAGATACCCCTCCCAACTACCACTGAAATCCAACACACATCCTCTTAACATGTCCTCTAAGATTTGTATCACCCTTTTCGATTGTCCGTCAGACTGTGGATGAAAAGCTGTACTGAAATCCAACCATGTACCCAAAGCTTGATGCAACGCTTTCCAGAACCTTGACGTGAATCTAGGATCCCTATCCGATATGATCGATACTGGCACACCATGCAATCTTACGATTTCAGCCACATACAACTTTGCTAGCCTTTGAAGAGGATAATCCAACCTTACCGGTATAAAATGAGCCGACTTAGTTAGACGGTCCACAATCACCCAAACTGTGTCCTTTTTGCTGGGCGTAAGGGGTAGCCCACTGACAAAATCCATAGTGATCCTCTCCCATTTACATTGAGGGATCTTTACTGGTTGAAGTAGCCCTGATGGCAACTGATGTTCCGCCTTAACCTGCTGGCATGTCAGACACTTCCCCACAAATTCCATTACCTCACGCTTCAACCCAGGCCACCAGAACTGTTTCCGTAGATCTCCATACATCTTGCTTCCTCCCGGATGCATACCGTATGGGCTGCTATGTGCATCGTGGAGAATTTTCCGCCTCAACTCCATATCCTTCGGCATACATGCTCGCCCTTGAAAACAAAGCACTCCATCGCTAGACAGACTATACCCTTCCAGACCACCATCCTGAACTTGCACCCTTTTAGCATTCAACCCTTCATCCACTAACTGCCCCTCCTTAATCTCCTCAACCCAAGTTGGCTTAACCTGAAGCTCTGCCAAAAGACTCCCATCGTCATATAGACTCAAACGAGCGAACATTACTTTTAAGTCTGTCACGACCTTCCGGCTCAACGCGTCAGCTACCACGTTAGCCTTACCCGGATGGTACTCGATTGAACAATCGTAGTCCTTTAGTAGTTTAATCCATCGACGTTCTCTCAGGTTTAGATCCTTTTGAGTCAGAAGATACCTCAAACTCTTGTGATCCGTGTAGACTATCGACTTCTCCCCATACAGGTAATGCCTCCATATCTTCAGAGCGAAAACGACTGCCGCCAACTCTAAGTCGTGCGTCGGGTAGTTAACCTCATGCGGTCTTAACTGACGGGATGCATAGGCTACCACCTTCCCTTCCTGCATCAACACACATCCCAAACCAGTATGGGATGCATCACAATAAACTGTGAATAACTTCCCGGCCTCAGGCTGTACCAAAACCGGAGCTTCCGTCAAAATTTTCCTTAGCTTATCAAAGCTTTCTTGCTGCTTCTCCGACCATACAAATGGAACACCTTTCCTTAGTAACTTAGTCAATGGCACTGCTATTAAAGAGAATCCTTCCACAAATCTCCGATAGTACCCCGCTAGACCCAGAAAACTTCATATTTCAGCCACCGACCTAGGTGGTTTCCAATCCAATACCGCTTCAATCTTGCGAGGGTCTACTCTGATCCCTTCAGCCGACACTACGTGACCTAAGAAAGCCACCTCCCTAAGCCAAAATTCGCACTTACTGAATTTGGCGTACAACTGCTTCTCCCTCAACACTTGTAGGACTATGCGCAAATGCATATCATGCTCCTCCTCCGTCTTAGAATAAACTAATATGTCGTCTATGAACACCACGACAAATTGATCTAAATATTGCTGAAATATCCTATTCATCAAGTCCATGAATGCTGCCGGCGCGTTAGGCAACCCAAATGGCATTACGAGGAACTCGTAGTGCCCATACCGAGTTCGAAATGTCGTCTTGTGAACATCAACTTCCTTCACCTTAAGTTGATGATAGCCCGACCTAAGGTCTATCTTTGAGAATACCGAGGCACCCTTCAGTTGGTCGAACAAGTCGTCAATTCGAGGCAACGGATACTTGTTCTTGATCGTTAACTTGTTAATCTGGCGGTAGTCTATACACATCCGCATTGAACCGTCCTTCTTCTTGACAAACAACACAGGTGCTCCCCACAGAGATATACTTGGTCGAATAAACCCTCTATCCAAGAGCTCCTGAATTTGAGCCTTCAGCTCCACCAATTCCTTTGGTGCCATTCGGTATGGTGCTATAGACACAGGTGCCGTTCCGGGTAGCAAGTCAATACCGAATTCAACTTCCCGATCTGGAGGCAGACCCGGAAGCTCTTCTCGGAACACATCAGCGAATTCCCCAAGGAGTATATACATCCATTCCCTAATACTTTCCATACCTATTCGCTCTTCGGACATTTCTGCCCATTTCTAACCCAGGGGTATTTTCGTCATTTTCCTACAGGGTATTTTCGTAATAAAAGAAAATTTAACACTTTAGTAAAGTAGGTCATTTTGAAATCCCCAAAATTGGAGGGCATTCTTGAAAAATTTGTAAAATTTAGAGATATGGCATCATTTTAAGAACCAGGGGTATTTTAATAATTTTGTCATTCAGGGGAAATTTCGTAGTTTTAGTAAATCAGGGATATTTTAAACAATTGCAAAACTTCGAGGGTTCTTTTTGAAAGTTTCCCTTTTCAAATAGTGATGTTTGTATGGATTTCAAAAACCAGGGTCATTTCGGTAATTTTACCATTCGAGGGCGTTTTCGTAATTTTCCAAAACCAAAATATTTTGTTGATGATTTGCAAAGCAAGGTTTTTGAATATTTGTAAAATCATTGAAATTTTTGGGCAAAACTATTGAGTTAATATTTTATGAGTCAGGGGCATTTTGGAAATTTTACCCCTAAGGGCATTTTTGTAATTTTCCACAAATCAAGTTTTTCGAGAAAAACATTGTAAAAATAATGTTCTCAGATTTGAAAGAGTTATTGCACAAGTTTTGAAAACATTAGGGTTTGTTGTTTCATTCTTTTTCAAAAACATGGCTAGTTCCCTTTCGGGTTTTAGTCATTATGTTAAGCCTATGACCGAGCCCTCTTAGTCGTAGGAAACCAAAGCTACGCACCAGCGCAGGATTCGAGTGAAGAGGAGGTGAGTCACGCGGATCGCTTAAATACCAAGCTCTCAACGAACCTTTCTAGACATGCGTCATGCAGGTTACCACACCACTGAGCCCTCTGAGTTAGGGTGAACCGAAGCTACGCACTGGTAGATATACCTGCGAAGAGGAGGTGAGTCACGAGGACTGTTTAAATACCAGGCTCTTCCGGATCCACTCCTAGACATGCGTACAGGGGTTACCACACCCTAGCTTAGTGACTAAGTCATAGGTTGGTTTAGTTTCTTAAGTCTTATGTTTCATTTGAGTGTTCGAGTAGTCTAATCCTAGGGTTCAAGTTCCTATAAGTCTATCTACATTTCATGCTTCCTACCCTTCTACATAAAATTATTCACAAAGAAGTTCTCAGAGTACTTACAGGCGGATCGGTCTTTTAGAGACTCGGGCCATGCTGTTCAAAAACCAAAAATCATTCCATAAGGCCTACCAAAACATTTTTGGGCCTTGGGCCCCCACAGCCGAGCTTTGAACTGGACTCTGATACCAATTTGTAACAACTCAAACCCGGCCCAACATTATGGCTGAATCTAGCTTGTTTGTGTGGAAAACAGTTTTGAGAAATTCATTTTCCTAAATCAATTTCTAAGTTGTCGAAAGCCCTTTGTTTGATTGTTTTACAAAAACTTTATTTAGTGTTTATTAGAAAATTTATTTAAGCCAAGTTATTATAAAATTTCGAAGGTGCCCGATGGCACGATAAAACACTTTTCGATTTAATTTGGGAAAAACATGTGATTTTAAATTCAATAATAATAACATAGTTTAAAACAAGTATCCAACATATGAAAAATAACAAAAAGTAAAGTGTCAGGAGGCCTTATTACATCCAAAATAAAATTTATCCAACAATAAAATAAAGTAACGAAATTAAAGTCCATTTATCAAATCCACTGCATGGCCACCTCGAGTCCACCCGGCTCCACATCCGCGATCTACGTGTCTCCTGAAAAATGTAAAGGAGAAGGTGAGTCACCAAGACTCAGTATGTAACCCTTCCCCCGTTTTAAAACATTTTCATACACAACATATAACAATTACTAATGCATAGTATTATGTACCCAACCTAGCCAACCAAACGCCTCTGTCTACCCCGTTGTGGTACCAAACCACTGGTGGTGCCAAACCACTGGTGACATATAGTCACAATGTGTTACCAAAACACTGGTGTCCGTAGACACAAATCGATTGATGGGGCCAACCCATCGTGTGATGCCAAATCACTGGCGTCAATCCCTTATTATAATCTGTGGGGCCAACCCACTGTGGTGCTAAGCCACTGGGACGAGACGAGATGAGGTACCAAACCTCTGGAGGTACCAAACCTCTGGTGACCGTAGTCATAGTGTGTTACCAAAACACTGGTGCCCGTCGGCACAATATCACTGCCCCCTCCTCTCATCAAGCCATATCAGATTTCATGTCATCACATATTTATGTATCATATATTAAACAATATCATGCTTCCCAAAAGCATCCAATAGTAATCTCATAGCAAGAAAGACTTACCCGAATCCTTGTTAATACCATGATGGTATTACATCCAAATCTACACAAATCGATTAGGCATGATATAACGCTTAGCATATTAAAATGTTATAAGGTGTGTATGTACACACCTGAAGCTAATCGAGAGCCTTAAATCCCGAAACAACCAATCGACCACACTCAAGTCCTTGCCCCTATATTCGGCCATTATAGTGTTAGTGATATGGGCCATTCGGCCAAACAAAAACAGTAAAAAGGGGTCATCTTTTGTACCCGAATCCTTACCTAATCACTTTGAATACTAGCTTCAGCACCCGAATCGTGAATCCGGGTCACAAACTACAATCGGTCACTATTGATAACCATAGCCTCCGGCTTTTAAATGAACACTAAATACATATGTAGATCCTTACCGAAAATTTGATTGTCAAACGTTGACGAACTCACTTGCTTGTTCCCAAATCCCGAAGATCCTACAATAATTTGATTTAATCCGTGATTAGCACCCTTAATTAACAGTGGCCAGAGCCCACACCTACCTTTACCACAGTCGACATAATGGGAAAAACATAAGTATTCGGCCTAAGACCCTTACCTTCTGAAATCGACTAAAGGAAAGCCACCATCTCTTGCATAATATTCGGCCAAGGTGCTTTAAAAAGGAGAAATAGATTCGGCACTTTCAATTGGGTGTATTCGGCTATTAGGAAGAGAAACAATGGTAGAAAACTAATGGAGAGGAAGAGATGATGAGAGTTTTCGGCTAGAAGTGTTTGAGAGAATAGAAAAGAGAGAAAATAGATGGGAGGATTGAGAATTTCAGCAACTTGCCAAGATGGGAAAAAAACAAAACAAGTGATAGGTTGATGCTTTTTATAAGCATTCGGCACCCCCCTCCTTAGCTTGCCGTCCACTCCTATCAATAAGGAGTTCAAACTCTAGCCAACTCTCCCTTTTACTCCAAGCCACATATTTGAATTAATTCAAATTAATTTGAATTAAATTCAAAGCTATTTTTCCTCTGTCAACTCTTAATAATTAATCCCATGATAATCCCTTAAAAAAAAACTCATATTATCTACATAAATAATAAATAATAAAAAGAGTTTAAAGAGAGGAAGTCTCTCCCCTATGCCAGTCAAATAAATAACAAAAGGGAACTCATGACTTGAACACCAGCTCCCCTCCCTTCTCCCTGTGGCGTCACATGTAACTCCCAAGTGGCTCTCCTTTTGCCACTTTACCAAGCTAATTTTTATGCCAAATAATTCACATTTATTCTTATAACCCCCTCTTGCTAAGGCTCCCTGCCTTTAAGGTTCAAAAGATGAATTTTTCTACCAAACCGAGCCTACTCAAGACCCTTAATTAAGCCTTATTATTCCATAACTAGTACTATAGTAATTCAAATACAAGAATAATCATGCAATCACAATTAGCCCCAAATTTAGGATGTTACAGTTCTACCCCCCTTAAAGTAATTTCGTCCTCGAAATTACCTGATCAGAAGAGGTGGGGGTATTGCTGCCGTATCACATCCTTAGGTTCCCACGTAGCTTCCTCTGCACCATGATTCCGCCATAGCACTTTCACTAAGGGCACTGACTTCCTACGTAGAACCTTGACATCACGATCCAAGATCTGAACCGGTTCTTCTTCAAAAGTTAAATCCGTATTCACCTCAATTTCTGCCACTGGCACGATGTGCGATGGATCTAACCGATACCGTCTCAGCATCGACACATGGAAGACGTCATGAATCTGGTTCAGTTCTACCGGTAACTCAAGCTGATAAGCTACCGGTCCCACTCGCTTTGTCACGGTATAAGGCCCGATGAACCTTGGGCTTAGCTTTCCTTTTCGACCAAATCTTAACACCTTTTTCCAAGGCGACACCTTCAGAAAAACCTTGTCTCCTACAGCATACTCCATTTCCTTGCGTTTTAAATCAGCATAGGACTTCTGTCTATCCGATGCTTCCTTAAGACGAGCCCGGATCACTTTGACTTTATCCTCAGTCTCTGTTACCAATTCTGGACCCAGAACTTGTCGTTCACCCAACTCCGTCCAACATGTAGGAGTACGGCATTTCCGTCTATACAGTGCTTCATATGGAGCCATCTGAATACTCGCTTGATAACTATTGTTATAAGCGAATTCCGCTAATGGTAGATACCCCTCCCAACTACCACTGAAATCCAACACACATCCTCTTAACATGTCCTCTAAGATCTGTATCACCCTTTCCGATTGTCCGTCAGACTGTGGATGGAAAGCTGTACTAAAATCCAACCGTGTACCTAAAGCTTGATGCAACGCTTTTCAGAACCTTGACGTGAATCTGGGATCCCTATCCGATATGATCGATACTGGCACACCATGCAATCTTACTATTTCAGCCACATACAACTTTGCTAGCCTTTGAAGAGGATAATCCAACCTTACCGGTATGAAATGAGCCGACTTAGTTAGATGGTTCACAATCACCCAAACTGCGTCCTTTTTGCTGGGCGTAAGGGGTAGCCCACTGACAAAATCCATAGTGATCATCTCCCATTTCCATTGAGGGATCTTTACTGGTTGAAGTAGCCCTAATGGCAACTGATGTTCCGCCTTAACCTGCTGGCATGTCAGACACTTCCCCACAAATTCCGTTACCTCATGCTTCAACCCGGGCCACCAGAACTGTTTCCGTAGATCTCCATACATCTTGCTTCCTCCCGGATGCATAGCGTATGGGCTGCTATGTGCATCGTGGAGAATTTTCCGCCTCAACTCCATATCCTTCGGCATACATGCTCGCCCTTGAAAACAAAGCACTCCCTCGCTAGACAGACTATACCCTTCCAGACCACCATCCTGAACTTGCACCCTTTTAGCATTCAACCCTTCATCCACTAACTGCCTCTCCTTAATCTCCTCAACCCAAGTTGGCTTAACCTGAAGCTCTGCCAAAAGACTCCCATCGTCATATAGACTCAAACGAGCAAACATCACTTTTAAGTCTGTCACGACCTTCCGGCTCAACACGTCAGCTACCACATTAGCCTTACCCGGATGGTACTCGATTGAACAATCGTAGTCCTTTAGTAGTTCAATCCATCGACGTTGTCTCAGGTTTAGATCCTTTTGATTCAGAAGATAACTCAAACTCTTGTGATCCGTGTAGACTATCGACTTCTCCCCATACAAGTAATGCCTCCATATCTTCAGAGCGAAAACGACTGCCGCCAACTCTAAGTCGTGCATCGGGTAGTTAACCTCATGCGGTCTTAACTGACGGGATGCATAGGCTACCACCTTCCTTCCTCAGATCAACACACATCCCAAACCGAAGATGGGATGCATCACAATAAATCGTGAATAACTTCCCGCTCGGTACATACCAAAACCGAGCTTCCACAAAATTTTCCTTAGCTTATCAAAGCTTTCTTGCTGCTTCTCCGACCATACAAATGGAACACCTTTCCTTAGTAACTTAGTCAATGGCGCTGCTATTAAAGAGAATCCTTCCACAAATCTCCGATAGTACCCCGCTAGACCTAGAAAACTTCGTATTTCAGCCACCGACCTAGGTGGTTTCCAATCCAATATCGCTTCAATCTTGCGAGGGTCTACTCTGATCCCTTCAGCCGACACTACGTGACCTAAGAAAGCCATCTCCCTAAGCCAAAATTCGCACTTACTGAATTTGACGTACAACTGCTTCTCCCTCAACACTTGTAGGACTATGCGCAAATGCATATCATGCTCCTCCTCCGTCTTAGAATAAACTAATATGTCGTCTATGAACACCACGACAAATTGATCTAAATATTGCTGAAATATCCTATTCATCAAGTCCATGAATGCTGCCGGCGCGTTAGTCAACCCAAATGGCATTACGAGGAACTCGTAGCGCCCATACCGAGTTCGAAATGCCGTCTTGTGAACATCAACTTCCTTCACCTTAAGTTGATGATAGCCCGGCCTAAGGTCTATCTTTGAGAATACCGAGGCACCCTTCAGTTGGTCGAACAAGTCGTCAATTCGAGGCAACGGATACTTGTTCTTGATCGTTAACTTGTTAATCTGGCGGTAGTCTATACACATCCGCATTGAACCGTCCTTCTTCTTGACAAACAACACAGGTGCTCCCCACGGAGATATACTTGGTCGAATAAACCCTCTATCCAAGAGCTCCTGAATTTGAGCCTTCAGCTCCACCAATTCCTTTGGTGCCATTCGGTATGGTGCTATAGACACAGGTGCCGTTCTGGGTAGCAAGTCTATACCGAATTCAACTTCCCGATCTGGAGACAGACCCTTAAGCTCTTCTGGGAACACATCAGCGAATTCCCCAACCGTTCGGACCTTTCCAACTACTGCCTCCTTAGCTTCCAAAGCACAGATTCGAACCAAATACGCCTCACAACCCTTCTTGACCATCTTTTCAGCCTTCAAGGCAGACACTACATTGGATAGGTAATTCCTTCTATCCCCTATCATAACCACTTCCTCACCTTCAGCCGTCTTAAGAACCATGCGCTTAGCCGCGCAATCCAAATTCGCCTGATACTTAACCAGCCAGTCCATTCCAAGGATCAAATCGAACTCCCCAAACGGTAGTTCCATCAGATTAGCCACAAATACTACCCCTTGGAGTTCTAGGGGTACGTCTCTATAAAGTTTGTCTACCACTACAGAGTGACCTAAAGGGCTAAGTATAGTCTCTACCACGCTACTAGCAATGTACGAGTGCATCGAACCCACATCAATTAATGCAACATAAGGAAGACCAAAAATTAAAAACGTACCGGTTATGACATCCGGTGCGTCACCCTCATCGCGACGCCTCGCTGCGTAGACTAAGCCAGGCTGCCTAGCCTTTGTGTTGCCTGAACCTCTGCCTTGAGTTCCACGACCTCGATTAGGACCATTTCCTCCTCTACCATTACCGCGACCCCTCTGAGGTGGTCCAACATTTCTGCTCTGAGCACGGTTCTGACCCTCAGGCTGATTCTTGGCTAACTTTCGTGGACAGTCCCTTACACGGTGATCCAGAGATCCACATTCGAAACATCCTCTATCACCGGTCCAACAACCTCCCCAATGGGACTTTCCACAATGGTTACACCGAGTCGGCCTCGATTAGTAGTCATGGGCTGCTCATGCTGGTTGGCCCACTCGCCTAGCCCTTTTTGGTGCATTATTGCCACCCGATCCATTGACCCAAATCCTCTCTTTTGGTTGTTCCTACTATAACTCGCGCGCACATTCCTTGACACACCTTCGCCACCTTGGCCTTCTCAACCGAATGCGAGAAAATTCCCCCCTCTGCGAGCAATCAGTAGCCTCAGCTAATCTCTAAGTCCGTCCTCAAAGCGGACACACCGTTCATGTTCAGATGACACAACTCCTCGAGTATAGCGGCTTAGCCTCAGGAATTCCACTTCATACTCTGATACTGACTTTTTCCCTTGCACTAACCCTAGAAAGGCTTTCCTCTGGGCATCGGTATAGCCGGGTGCCCACGTGCTTTCTTCTCGATAAATGGTTTTGAAGTACTCCCAAGTCGAATCATCTGCGCCGAGCTTAACCGTCTCGAACCGTAAGCCACCACTGATACGCTTCATCCTTTAGAAGTTACACTGTCCCTTTCAGCTTTTCCTCCTCAGTCAGGTCAAGATCATCCATGATCCTTTCAGTTGATTCCAACCAGTATTCCGCTGCACTGGGTGCCACGCCCGACACACCCCGGAATACTTCAGCTCCGTTAGATCGGAGTCTCTCGAGAACAGATTTCCGAGCTCCCAAGTTTCCACCAACCCCAGCCACCATCTCCAAGACTCGCAAAATAGCTTGCGATACAGCCTCACCACCGGTCTGATCCTGCTCATCAGCTCTAAAGGTAGGAGGTGGTGGTGGCAGTGGTACCTCGTTTTCCGAACCTTGACCCAGCCTGACGAGTTCAGACACCGTCATCCTACCCCTACCGCGTCCACGGCGTCCACGTCCTCTAGAACTCATTCTATCTACCGCGTTTTTAATCTGATTAAGAAGATTTTTATGCGTTAGCATTTGTTCCACTTTATTAATCGCGAAGAAGTTTTATGCAAAAAGCTTAGTTAGGGGTTCTTTCGAGCAAACAAGGTTTCAGTCTTCCATCCTAGTTCATACAAAGGAGTATATACATCCATTCCCTAATACTTTCCATACCTATTCGCTCTTCGGACATTTCTGCCCATTTCTAACCCAGGGGTATTTTCGTCATTTTCCTACAGGGTATTTTCGTAATAAAAGAAATTTTAACACTTTAGTAAAGTAGGTCATTTTGAAATCCCCAAAACTGGAGGGCATTTTTGAAAAATTTGTAAAATTTAGAGATATGGCATCATTTTAAGAACCAGGGGTATTTTAGTAATTTTGTCATTCAGAGGTAATTTCGTAGTTTTAGTAAATCAGGGATATTCTAAACAATTGCAAAACTTCGAGGATTCTTTTTGAAAGTTTCCCTTTTCAAATAGTGATGTTTGTATGGATTTCAAAAACCAGGGTCATTTCGGTAATTTTGCCATTCGAGGGCGTTTTCGTAATTTTCCAGAACCAAAATATTTTGTTGATGATTTGCAAAGCAAGGTTTTTGAATATTTGTAAAATCATTGAAATTTTTGGGCAAAACCATTGAGTTAATATTTTATGAGTCAGGGGCATTTTGGAAATTTTACCCCTAAGGGCATTTTTGTAATTTTCCACAAATCAAGTTTTTCGAGAAAAACATTGTAAAAATAATGTTCTCAGATTTGAAAGAGTTATTGCACAAGTTTTGAAAACATTAGGGCTTGTTGTTTCATTCTTTTTCAAAAACATGGCTAGTTCCCTTTCGGGTTTTAGTCATTATGTTAAGCTATATGGCCCGAGCCCTCTTAGTCGGGGTGTGAACCAAAGCTACGCACTGTGCGAGATTCGAGTGAAGAGGAGGTGAGTCACGCGGATCGCTTAAATACCAAGCTCTCACCGAACCTTTCTAGACATGCGCACGCAGGTTACCACACCACCGAGCCCTCTCGAGTTAGGGTGAACCAGAAGCTACGCACTGTGGGATACTGCGAAGAGGAGGTGAGTCACGAGGACCGCTAAATACCAGGCTCTTCTGGATCCACTCCTAGACATGCGTACAGGGGTTACCACACCTTAGCTCAGTGACTAAGTCATAGGTTGGTTTAGTTTCTTAAGTCTTATGTTTCGTTTGAGTGTTCGAGTAGTCTAATCCTAGGGTTCAAGTTCCTATAAGTCTATCTACGTTCCATGCTTCCTACCCTTCTACATAAAATAATTCACAAAGAAGTTCAGTAGTACTTACCTGGGCGGATCGGTGCCGGAGACTCGGGCCATGCTGTTCAAAAACCAAAAATCATTCTATAAGGCCTACCAAAACATTTTTGGGCCTTGGGCCCCCACAGCCGAGCTTTGAATTGGGCTCTGATACCAATTTGTAACAACCCATACCCGGCCCAACATTATGGCCGAATCTAGCTTGTTTGTGTGGAAAACATTTTTGAGAAATTCATTTTCCTAAATCAATTTCTAAGTTGTCGAAAGCCCTTTGTTTGATTGTTTTACAAAAACTTTATTTAGTGTTTATTAGAAAATTTATTTAAGCCAAGTTATTATAAAATTTCGAAGGTGCCCGATGGCACGATAAAACACTTTTCGATTTAATTTGGGAAAAACATGTGATTTTAAATTCAATAATAATAACATAGTTTAAAACAAGTATCCAACATATGAAAAATAACAAAAGGTAAAGTGTCAGGAGGCCTTATTACATCCAAAATAAAATTTATCCAACAATAAAAAAAAGTAACGAAATTAAAGTCCATTTATCAAATCCACTGCATGGCCACCTCGAGTCCACCCGGCTCCACATCCGCGATCTACGTGTCTCCTGAAAAATGTAAAGGAGAAGATGAGTCACCAAGACTCAGTATGTAACCCTTCCCCCGTTTTAAAACATTTTCATACACAACATATAACAATTACTCATGCATAGTATTATGTACCCAACCTAGCCAACCAAACGCCTCTGTCTACCCTGCTGTGGTACCAAACCACTGGTGGTGCCAAACCACTGGTGACATATAGTCACAATGTGTTACCAAAACACTGGTGTCCATAGACACAAATCGATTGATGGGGCCAACCCATCGTGTGATGCCAAATCACTGGCGTCAATCCCTTATTATAATCTGTGGGGCCAACCCACTGTGATACTAAGCCACTGGGACGAGACGCGATGAGGTACCAAACCTCTGGAGGTACCAAACCTCTGGTGACCGTAGTCACAGTGTGTTACCAAAACACTGGTGCCCGTCGGCACAATATCACTGCCCCCTCCTCTCATCAAGCCATATCAGATTTCATGTCATCACATATTTATGTATCATATATTAAACAATATCATGCTTCCCAAAAGCATCCAATAGTAATCTCATAGCAATAAAGACTTACCCGAATCCTTGTTAATACCGAAATCTACACAAATCGATTAGGCATGATATAACGCTTAGCATATTAAAATGTTATAAGGTGTGTATGTACACACCTGAAGCTAATCGAGAGCCTTAAATCCCGAAACAACCAATCGACCACACTCAAGTCCTTGCCCCTATATTCGGCCATTATAGTGTTAGTGATATGGGCCATTCGGCCAAACCAAAACAGTAAAAAGGGGTCATCTTTTGTACTCGAATCCTTACCTAATCACTTTGAATACTAGCTTCAGCACCCGAATTGCGAATCTGGGTCACAAACTACAATCGGTAACTATTGATAACCATAGCCTCCGGCTTTTAAATGAACACTAAATACATATGTAGATCCTTACCAAAAATTTGATTGTCAAACATTGACGAACTCACTTGCTTGTTCCCAAATCCCGAAGATCCTACAATAATTTGATTTAATCCGTGATTAGCACCCTTAATTAATAGTGGCCGGAACCCACACCTACCTTTACCACAATCGACATAATGGGAAAAACATAAGTATTCGGCCTAAGACCCTTACCTTCCGAAATCGACTAAAGGAAAGCCACCATCTCTTGCATAATATTCGGCCAAGGTGCTTTAAAAAGGAGAAATAGATTCGGCACTTTCAATTGGGTGTATTCGGCTATTAGGAAGAGAAACAATGGTAGAAAACTAATGGAGAGGAAGAGATGATGAGAGGTTTCGGCTAGAAGTGTTTGAGAGAGGATTGAGAATTTCGGCAACTTGCCAAGATGGGAAAAAAACAAAACAAGTGATAGGTTGATGCTTTTTAGAAGCATTCGGCACCCCCCTCCTTAGCTTGCCGTCCACTCCTATCAATAAGAAGTTCAAACTCTAGCCAACTCTCCCTTTTACTCCAAGCCACATATTTGAATTAATTCAAATTAATTTGAATTAAATTCAAAGCTATTTTTCCTCTGCCAACTCTTAATAATTAATCCCATGATAATCCCTTAAAAAAAAACTCATATTATCTACATAAATAATAAATAATAAAAAGAGTTTAAAGAGAGGAAGTCTCTCCCCCCTATGCCGTCCAAATAAATAACAAAAAGGGGAACTCCGCGACTCGAACACCAGCTCCCCTCCCCTCTCCCTGTGGCGTCACATGTAACTCCCAAGTGGCCCTCATTTTGCCACTTTACCAAGCTAATTTTTATGCCAAATAATTCACATTTATTCTTATAACCCCCTCTTGCTAAGGCTCCCTGCCTTTAAAGTTCAAAAGATGAATTTTTCTACCAAACCGAGCCTACTCAAGACCCTTAATTAAGCCTTATTATTCCATAACTAGTACTATAGTAATTCAAATACAAGAATAATCATGCAATCACAATTAGCCCCAAATTTAGGATGTTACAAGTCCCTCAAAATATTATTTACACAATTTAGTCCAAATTATTCATCAAAAACAAAACATACTAATCTAACACATATATTTCATTATTCATCAACTAACACCATAAAATTCATAAACTCACCAATGACACATTTCAAAATCTTCATTAAAATAAAAATTCAAGCATGGGTCTTGAAGTATTCGAAGCAACTATTAGAAAAACTTAAAAATTATCAAAAATTGATCAAAATCCATACCTTAATCATGCTTGATATTGGCCGATCCCTAAGCTTTCTTATTTCTTATTTCTTTTCTTTTTGTTTCAGTTCAAAGAAAGATGAAAACATGGCTAACTTTATTTTAATGTTTTATGACATATATTAACATTATTATTATCTTACCTAATTAACCTTTATTAATTAATATATAAAACATATATAATAAGGTTACTTCAGTCCATTGCCGTCCACTATATTTATTAATGTCCTAATTTTCTATTAAGGACTTCACATTATAAAGACATTAGCAAGTTAGCACTTTACACATTAATTAGCCAATTTCACATTTTACGCGATTAAGTCCTTTTATTTAATTGGATACGTAAACGGCAAAATTAAAACATGAAAATTTCACACAAACAAATTTATACATAATAAACACAGAAAATAATATTAAAATATTTTTTGGACTCGCATTTGTGGTCTCGAAACCACTATTCCAATTAGGGTCAAAATTCGGCTGTTAGAATCTCCCCCCTTAGGGATTTTCGTCCCTGAAAATCTTACCGGTGAATAAGTTTGGATAACACTTTCTCATGGCATCATTTGGTTCCCAAGTTGCTTCCTCAACTCCGTGTTTATGCCACAGTACTTTAACTAACGAAATTTTTTTATTTCGCAATTCTTTAACCTCACGAGCCAGAATGCGAATCGGTTCTTCTTCATATGTCATATTAGACTTAATCTGAATCTCTGTCGAACTAATCACATAGTTCGGTATTTAAGGAGCATCAAAACATGGAATACATTGTGAATCTTTTCTAGTTCAGGTGGCAACAACAGTCTATAAGCAACCGGCCCGATACGCTCTATAATCTCATACGGTCCAATGAATCTCGGACTAAGTTTGCCTTTACGACCGAATCTAAGTATTTTCTTCCACGGTGAGACTTTCAAAAAGACTTTGTCCCTGATATGAAACTCTATATCTTTTCTTTTCAGGTCTGCATATGATTTTTGACGATCCAATGCTGTTTTTAGACTATTGCGAACACTTTAACTTTCTGTTCAGTCTCTTTGATAAAATCGACCTTGTGTATCTTATTTTCACTGAGCTCAATCCAATACAATGGTGTACGACATTTACGATCATAAGGTGCCATTTTGATACTAGATTGAAAGCTACTATTATATGCAAATTCAATCAAAGGTAAGTATTTTTCCCACGTACCTTCAAATTCGAGAATGCAATATCTCAACATATCCTCAAGTATCTGAATAATTTGTTCAGACTGACCACATGTTTGTGAATGGAAAGCTGTGCTAAAATTTAATTTTGTACCTAGTGTGTCTTGCAATTTCTTCCAAAACCACGATGTAAATCTCAGATCTCTATCTGAGACAATAGAAATAGGCACACCATGTAATCTCACAATCTGAGAAACATATAATTTAGCCACCTTATCAAGCGAATAATTTGTACGAACTGGAATAAAGTGAGTCGATTTAGTCAATCTATCCACAATAACCCAGATTACATCTTTCTTGCTCGGTGCCAACGGTAAACCAAATACAAAATCCATCGTGACTCTGTCCCACTTCCACTCGGGTATCATAATCGGCTGAAGTAACCCAGAAGGTACTTGATGCTCGGCTTGTACTTGTTGACAGACTAAACATTTCGAAACAAAGTCAGATATGTCTCGTTTCATACCAGGCCACTAATAAAGATGTTTCAGATCATTATACATTTTCGTACTAACCAAGTGAACAGATAACCGACTACTATGAGCTTCATTCAAAATCATCTGAATCAACTCTGAATTTCTTGGAATGCATATTCCGTTTCTGAACCTCAAACAACCATTTGTATCAACTCGAAACTCAGATTCAACATTTGATTCACATTGAGCTTACTTTTCTAACAAATCATTATCAACTTTTTGAGCATCACAAATTTGTTGAACAAATAACGGTCTTGCTTTTAATTCAGCTATTATCGAACCATCATCAGATATAACCATATGCGCATTCATTGAACGCAAAGCAAATAATGATTTTCTACTTAAAGCATCAACAACAACATTAGCTTTCCCGGATGATAGTCAATCACAAGCTCATAGTCTTTTAACAACTCTAACCATCGACGTTGTCTCAAATTCAGATCATTTTGAGTCATCAAATATTTCAGGCTTTTGTGATCAGAATAAACATGACATTTGTCACCGAACAGATAGTGACGCCATACCTTCAATGCAAACACAATAGCTGCAAATTTCAAATCATGTGTCGCATAGTTCTTTTCATGCGGCTTTAACTGTCTCGAGGCATAAGCTATGACTTTTCCTTCCTGCATCAAAACACAACCCAGACCACTCAAAGATGCATCACTAAAAATGACAAATTCTTTACCGGATTCTGGCTGAACTAACACTAGAGCTTCGGTCAAAAGGGCTTTCAACTGATCAAAACTTTTTTGGCATTTTTTTGACCACTCGAACTTAACTTCTTTCTGTAATAACTTCGTCATCGGGGTTGCAATCATAGAGAAACCTTTCACAAACCGTCTATAATAACCACCAAGTCCCAAAAAACTTCGAACTTCAGAAACATTTCTCAGAGGTTTCCAATCAAGTATAGCTAAAATTTTACTCGGATCAACCCAAATACACGATGTTGATACAACATGGCCCAGAAAACTGACTTCACGTAACCAAAACTCACATTTACCGAACTTTGCATACAACTATTTATCTTGCAAAGTCTGTAACACAAGTCTCAGATGTTCAGCATGCTCTGTTTCATCACAGGAGTAGATCAAAATGTCATCTAAAAATACTACCACAAACCGATCCAGATACTGTCTGAAGATCCGATTCATAAATCCATGAAAACAGCAGGTGCATTAGTAAGTCAAAAAGTCATAACCAGAAACTCATAGTGTCCGTACCTCGTTAGGAAAGCAGTCTTTGGCACATCAGAGTCTTTAACTCGTAACTGATAGTAACTTGATCTCAAATCTATTTTTAAAAACACTGTAGCCCCTTTCAACTGATCAGACAAATGGTCAATCCGTGGCAACAGATACTTATTCTTTATTGTCACCTTATTGAGCTGTCTGTACTCGATCGCACAAAACCTCTATCTGTCAACTCTTGCAACTGAGCTTTTAATTCTTTTAATTCCGTAGGTTCTATTCTGTATAGAGCTATCGATATCAGAGTCGTCCCTGGCACTAATTCAATACCAAATTCAACTTCTCGTATAGGTGGCAAACCCAATAATCCTTCAAGAAACACATCCGAATACTCGCATACAATATGTACTGATTCAATCTTTCTTTCGGTTACTTTACTATCAAGCACATATGCAAAGTAAGCTTCGTAACCTTTTCTTACATATTTCTGAGCTAACATCAAAGATATCACTACTGGTAAACCATTCAGATCATTAGATTCAATACGAATAATCTCATCATTCTGGCACCGTAAATTAATAGTCTTTCTTTTGCAGTTTACAACAGCATCATGTATAGTCAACAAATCCATACCCAAAATTATGCCAAACTCATCAAATGGCAACAGCATCAAATCAGCCACGAATCTCGAATCATCAGGGGAGAATTCTTACACACTTTATCAACCATAACACACCGGCCCAAGGGGTCCGATACTCTAATTACAACCTCAGTAGACTCAACAGGCAAAGTCTTACTGAATACTAAAGTCTCACACACATAAGAATGAGTCGAACCAGGATCAATTAATGCAACAACACTAGTATCATAGAGAGTGAAAATACCAGTAATAACATCCGAGGATGAAGCCTCTTCGCGTGCACGAATAGCATAGGCTATGGCCGGTGCGTGAGCCTCGGATCTAACTGCTGTGTCTTTAGTCCTTTTCTGACCACTGCTCACATTGCCCGTTTTTCTGGGTGGTCTACCTCGAGCTGTTACTAGGTCTCGCATTATGTATGGTATTTTGCTCTACTAACTCTGGGCACTCATGAATGGAATGATCCATCTATCCACATTTAAAACAGGCCCGATCAACCAATCTACAACTACCGAGATATCATTTACCACAGTGTTTGCACTCAAGCTGATTTGATCTGACATTACCAACACTAGCTAGTGAGGTAGCTCTCGAGCTCACAGGTGGTCTATCTCGATCTTGTCTAGAATACCCTGCAATAGCCTTTGAACGACTCTCTTTGTTACTAACTGATATGTCTTACTCAATGATCTCTTATGAGAATCTCTGGCTTCAAAATTAGCTTTTCTTTTCTTTTTCCCGAGCTCTTCTACTTTGCATGCTCGCTCGACAAGTACAACAAACCCTTTTATCTCAAGTATGCCAACTAACAGTTTAATATCTTCATTAAGCCTATCTTCAAATCTTTTACACATTATGGCTTTGATCGAAACACACTCTCAAGCATACCAACTGAGTCTCACGAATTTTCGCTCATACTCTGTCACAGTCATCTGAACCTTTTTCAACTCAAGAAATTCTTTACGTTTCTGGTTGATAAAACTCTGGATGATGTATTTCTTACGGAACTCAATCTGAAAGAATTCTTAGATCACTCGCTCTTTCAAAACCACCGATACTAGCGTATTCCACTAGTGATATACGGTGTCCTGTAGCAAAGATATGGCACATTTTAAGCACTCGTCAGGGGTGCAAGATAACTCGTCAAACACACGTATAGTATTATCGAGCTAGAATTCAACTTGCTCAACATCATCATCATTAGTGGCTCTGAACTCTTCGACCCCATGTTTTCTGATTTTATCAACAGGAGGCTTAAACAATCTCAACGGGTCACTCACTTGAGGCATAATAGGTATCGAAGATAGATTAGTCGGGGGTGGAGGTTGTTGTGCTGCTGGATTAGTCCGAATATATTGAGTAAACCAGACGCTCATCATTTGGTAAAAAGCTTGTTTAGCCTCTCCCTCCTAGTTACTCGAAGTCTGTTGAGAATCAACCGGTACTGTCCCTTGCGCGGGAGCAGGCACTATACTCTCAACATCATCAGCTATGGCTCTATCGAGATCCAGTACTATACGAAAACACATTTTTAGATGTCAGAAGTCACCACACTATCGCAGTATATAAAAATATATGGCATGTATAGCTAGACTCACACACGCTACGTTAGTCTTAGAATCGACTAAATTGTAGCTCTGATACCAATAAAATGTAACACCCCTAACCCATATCTGTCACCGGGCTAGGGTTACGAGGAATTACTGAAGATAACACAACATAGAACATGTATTCATTTCATTTTGTACTTTATAAATTAATCACATTAATATACCTATCCTATTCAAATTCCGAACCTTATTACTACTATGTTCATATCAATCGCATATTAAAATTTTGTTTTAAACACATAACATTACATAACATATATTGGGCATATAACAAAACAATTATTTCATAAACTGATTATAAAAAAATATTACCTCCATACATGCGCATTTTAAGAACCCAACATATTTCATTTCATTCATAGAACATTCTAAAACATTACCAATTGATCAAATATATTCATATACATTACTAATTCATGTGCAATTCATTAAAACCTCTTTAATCATTTTTGAACATCAAGACATTTCAAGCATCTAATTCACATGCACAAAAACAACCAAACCATATACTTAGTCATTTTAATTCATCACATAACCGAATACACAAGCACATTATAACCAATTTTGTAGCAACCCATAAGGCTGAATATACACATATTATTACATATCATATAACCTAACTTAATGAACATTCCATCAATAATATACTTAGCATCTCACTTATATTTTCAAATATGCACCACAAGACTTATACCTAGCATAAACCATGACTTAATTCAAGCACTCTGTAACACCCCAAACTTGGCCTAAAAGTTAGGCCCGAATCTGGCGTATCATATGGAAGTGTTTTTGAAAACCCTATTTCTTGTTGGTAAAACTTGTTTGAGAGTTAAAGCCTCTTCGTTCAAACTCAAAACACTTAAGCAAATGCTATCCACTTGAAAACCGAATTTCTTTTAGAACCTTATCTATCTAAAATAAACAATTTACGAAAATGTGATGTTTAGAAATAGAGTTGCAGAAGCATTTTGAAAATGTTGCGAAAACGTAGAGTTTTGAAAATAGTTACCGTTTTGGAAATCGTATTCCACTTTTAGCAGTTAGAAAACATCATAAATAAATATCAGAAATAATAAGTTAGAAATAAAGAGGCCTTACTACAAAAATTATTAACCCAATAAATTAAAAGAAAATGAAATAAAGTCGCTAAGTTTAAGTTTAAAGCATATTTGACGTGTGGCCACCTCCGAGTCCCTCGCAGCTTCGAACCGTCTAAGACTGGGGATTACCTGCACCGTTAAAAACGGGGTGAGTTTACGAAAACTCAGTGTGTAATCCCCTATAACGGTCATAGTCTGGGCCTGAGCCCATACGGTGCCAGTCTAGGCCTAAGCCCTATTCAGTAACAAGCTAGGCCTTAGCCCCAAATCAGAAAAATGCAATGGATATGTACCCACCCCAATCCTATCCAGCCAACTAACTCTCCACCCGTACCAACCAGCACACCATGTGGGGACCATGTCAACCCACCTAGCCAAAACTCTCTAATAATGCAGCCTAACTGCTAGTATGTATATATGCGGCTTTTAAGCCTTCAATAGCGGTATTATAATTGGCACAGAGCCATCAGTAACTGTATTATGTTTGGCACATAGCCATCAGCGACGGTAATATAATCGGCACACAGCCTTGGGTAAATATGATCGCCACAGAGTCATCGATATCTGTTAGGCACATAGCCACGGGTAAATACGATTGGCACAAAGCTATAATCAAGATGGCACAGAGCCAAGCTCTCTAATATTGCAGCCTTGCTGCTAATGATAGTATATGTGGCTGAGACACTAAAATAAGAATATGTGGCGGTGCCACTATAACGGTGTGTGGTGATGCCACTGTAATGGTACTTCCTCCAAATCAGCAACCCAACCCAATGCAGTATGTCGTGTATGTCATGCTCAATCATTACACGTGTATGCAAAATGGCCATGCTTAGTAATAGTCATTTCAACACATATTAACAGCAAATCAGACACACGCCTACAGTCAAGTCGGTTAAAACACAGTCATACAATTGCAGTCAAATCAGTCAAATCATAGCACAAGTCAATCATTTACCCACAAGGGCAAATTAGTCATTTTACCCTATAAGGGTATTCCGGTAATCCTACCCTACAGGGTTAATTCAATAATTCTACTCATAACTAATCCATGTATGCAGTGCATCTCAAACATAATCAATCATACAATTAACACATACAACACTAGTACTACCACGAGGGTACAATGGTCATTTAATCGGTTAGGGGTAAAACGATCATTTCACCCCGTAAGGGCATCTTAGTAATTGTACCCGTCGAGGTTCGGTAACTTTACCCATAAAGGGTATTTCAGTAACTTTACCCATAGAGGGTATTTTTAGTAATTTTGCAAACCAGGGGTATTTGGGTAATTTCACAAATCATGGATATTTCGATGATTTTGTAATCTGAGGGTATTTCGATAATTTTACAAACCGGGGGTATTTCGGTACTTTCACAAATCAGGGGTATTTTGATAATTTTACAATCGGATCGTATTTCTATAATTTTACAAATCGGGGGTATTTTGGCAATTTCACAAATCAATGGTATTTCGGTAATTTTACAATCTGGGGGTATTTCGGTAATTTTTACAAGTCAGGGTATTTCGATAATTTTAAAATCCGAGGGTATTTCGGTAATTTCACAAATCAGGGATATGTCGATAATTTTGCAAACTGGGGTATTTCGGTAATTATACAAACCAAGGGTATTTCGGTAATTTGCAAACTGGTGGTATTTTGGTAATTTCAAAAATCAAAGGATTCTAATCAAAGATAACGATGTGAAAAGGCCTAGGGCCCATTTTCGGCCCAAATGGACCCACACGCTCGTGTGGCCCATTTAGCCCAAATCTAGCAATAGATATGAGATTCACATAGACCAGTTCAATATCTACTACACAATCATACAATTTATTCATATGGACTCACGGGCCCATTGGGCCCACTTGGCCCATTTCTGCCCACCGTGGCCCAAACAACCTAAACGCACAAGAACACCCATGATGGCCTCAACTATCGCGTCGAAGCTCCCACACGTGCGCTCGCACGCTCGTGTGGCTATCATCACCGTGTGACCGGCATTTCGGCATTTGCCGCTCTACAACTAGAGTAGTGCGTGATAAATCGTAAAGGTAACATATTTTAATCCCACATTTAGTATGCTTTTGGATGGTTTATCCCTCGATTTATGTAAAAAGGTGCTTTTAATCTTTGCTTTTCATGTCTTATACCCAGGAAAGCACTCGAGGATAAAAAGAACGAGAAACGGGCCCAAAACAGACCAATTCAGGCCAAAGAAGAGATCGACACGGCCTGGACTTAAGCCCACATGGCTTTCCCCCGATTTACACGGCCGTGCCTCATTAAAGAAGTTCGATCACGGCCTGGCCGTGATTCACACGGGCATGTGCCATGGCTGTGTCCCTGTCACTGGAAAGAGCAATTTTATTCGGGAAAGGATACTTGGAGGCAAAGAAACACATTCCAAAGCCTATTCAAATACCCTAGTAGGGATTCTACTTAAATTAGGATACTTAGGGACCAAGTAAGGCATCTCAAAACCTATATAAACACCCAAGGGGGTAACTTGAAAGGGGAGTTCGGCAGAAGCCGAAACTGGGGGATCGAAAGCTAGGCCAAGGAGCCAAGCTGAGAAGATCAGAGTTAGGGAATAACGTGAGGATAGCTAGTTGATTCATCCCAAGAAGCCAGAATTATACTCAAGATGGCGGAATTCTCCTTCAATCCCATCAAGGAGTTTTAGGATTTTTCTTATGTTTTGTTTTATCTTATCTCTTGTGATGTTTTCTTTTTACATTATGAACTAAACCCCTCAGATACCTGAAGAGGGATGAAACCTAGACAAATTTTATTATTTGATCTTTAAGTTATATGAAAAATTACTTAGTTTGTTCTTAATTATGTTGTTTAAACCAAATCCAATGTGCTTAGGCAGAGGAGGAATAGACCCTGCCTAAGAGTAGATCTATCATAATTAAGCGGAGTTGATCGGGCGCCTAGAGATAGGGTTACGAGATTTTGCCGGATTAGGGTGAAACATAATATAGGAATCCATTGATCCATTTACTGCTTTCCTAGGGGGTTATTATAAGCGAACGAGAGTTCCACTAATTAACCTAGGATTAGACGTTATTCACTTCGAGAGAAGGTTTAGCATAGGTTAGGGAGTCTCACAGATCAAGCTAAGTAAAGAAATCATATAATATAAGGTTAGATAATAAGAGAAGTCTAGGTGAATTCTTCCTGAAGGTATCATAAAAATCAACTGAGTCTTTTTCAAGTTATCCCCAAATTCATCTTTTTGTCTCTGTTTTCTTAGTTTAGTTGTCGTCAATTTAGTTTAAAAAACAACCTTTATCTTAGTTAGGTTAAATAATAAAAAGAAAGTAAGTATTAATACTTTTAGTTCTTTTGGGTTCGATATCCGATCTTGCCTAAGCTATACTATTGTTCGATAGGTACACTTGCCTTTAATTGTTGTCAGAGTTAGTCTCCAGGTTTGATCATTCTTTTATAAATTTTAAAACTCTGATTTTACAGCGATCAAGTTTTTGGCGCCATTGCAGGGGAACTAAAATATTAAGAAAGATCTATTTTTATTACTTTAGCCATTTTTTATTATTATTGCAATTTATTTTCATTATTATTTTTTATTTTTATTTTTACTTTGCTAATTTTTCCTCTGTCTTGCTTTTGGCAGATAATTTTAGTCTATAGAGAAGATAGCACTAAATAACTATCAATGGCAAGTTATGAGGACATCACGAACAAAAGCCGCCAGTGTCTTCAACCTCGACGTACACCCCGTAATGCAATATGACTCGAATTTAAGAGGCGTGGCGAATCTTGAATACCCACCCTACGGATATGGCATGGAAAACGAACAAGCTCATTAACTATTCTAGACTTCAAAATAATTTTTATAGTGACACTTATAATGCAGGTTGGAGGTACTATCCCAATTTCTCGTGGGATGATCAAGGTCGCCAAAGACCGGAACCTCCTCTAGATTTTGAACAACCACCTCGCCAACAGGAAGAGGAGTCGGACATTGAAGAGATGCTGATAAAATTCATGGCAACCAACGAAACCATTTCCAAGATACTGAGAAAACACTTAAAGGTCAACAAACATCGATTGATAAACTCACTGAGTCAGTCGGGGAACTCATTAAGTCAATTGGAAAACTTGCTAAGCTGATCTCAGAACTACCACAAGAAAGCTTGGCAAGCTATACTGAAACTAACCCAATAGAGCAAAATCAAGCCATTTACGATAGTGAAGGGTTAGACGAACCAAAACCAAGGGAAAAACCTGTGGTAAGTGAGGGTAAGGTTGAGGTGTGCTATGATTTACCAAAACCAGTAATTACAGAGTACCAACCTCGTGTGCCATATCCTGATGCAATAAAGATAGACTACACAGAGGAAGAATTCGGTGAACTCACACTTCGTGAAGATGACGAAACAATCACTCTTCAAGCTTTTGACTCAGCTAGGACATCAAGTAATAAAGGTACGAACGTTAATTCTATTGATAATCATTTGGTTCAACCTTCTTTACAGGAAGCATCACGAAATCACTTAGCTGAGCTAGATCTTAGACCTAGTACCAACAAAGAAGAAATACCTAAGGAACAAAGCCTTAGGGTTGACAAACTAAAAGAGGAGGAAACACAATTCAAAGAGGAACAAGAACCGCATGAAGTAAAACCGAAGGAGACCCCAAACGAGCTGATAGGAACAAAAAATCACTTCAAAATAGGGGATCAGGTATTGTTGAATAAGGAAGACCCTCGAATCACCAATTCAGACCTCAAGGCAAACAAAGAAATCACTTTTGAGGTACTTAATGTCTTCCTATATGGCAAAGTCGAGGTAAGCAATCCTAAATTCAACACTTTTGAGGTAAACATTACTCGACTTAAACTATATATCCATAACCGAAGTGATCTCATGAGAAAGGATTTTCACCTCCTCAAACCACCATGACCATACGAATGAAGGGTAAAGTCTAGCTTAAGACTATAAACGAGCGCTTCTCGGGAGGCAACACGAGCACTAACCCTATTTTTACATTTATTTTTTATTTTTATTTTTTATTCTTTTCCTTTTATTTTTCCTTTTAAGCACCTAACCATAAACTAACCAAAGAGCGATTTCTAGACACACGACCTTACACACACGCGTGCCCGTGGCCGTGTGTGGAAGCCGAGGATGAACCATGGGCGTGCGATGTCGTGCACAACCAGAGAAGAATTTCTTTTCCTAACACGGGCTGCGATACTAGGCCACACCCGTGTTAACTACCCGTGCGAGGTTACTGACTTGTCGAGCACGGGGTACAACGCCCGTGCCCCATGACCGTGGGAAGAAAGACTCGGGTGTGCCACTACACCTATGGCCGTGCCCGAACACCCTGAACGCGCCCAAAATTCAAAATCCCAAAACACAGGCTACATCTCTATTTAAACCTCATTCTCACTTTTTCTAATTGTCTTTCAGTTTCCATTATTTATTTTTGTTTTTATTTTATTTTATTTTAATTTTAATTTTTTTACTTTACTTTATTTTATTTTCTTCTTCTTATTCGTTATGATATTTAGATTTAGCTTAGGATACAATAAAATCAGACTGGCTGCATTGAGGATTCAAATTCAAACGGTTCGAGACGCTCCTCCACATTCACCTCCAATCCTATCCGGATTCTTTTCATTGACTTCATCTAAAATTCAAGAAGTTTTACTTCTCTCCCTATCTTATGATTTTATGATTATTTTTATATTATCTATCTTTGTACATTGAGGACAATGTACATCTTAAGTGTGGGGGGTTAACTATAGTATTATTTGAAAATCGCTGAATTATGCCTTGTTCTAAAGTAAGTTTCTCATATTATGATTAGAATGAAATTTCCTTTGATTTATGATTTTTATTGAAGTGTTCTGGAATAAGTCATAGTTAATTGTGCATTGATGATTAAATTTGAATAATACTAGGGAATCAAGCATGATAAGTCTAAAAATTAAAATGTTAGGTTGTCAATCGGAGTTTAAATGTTATCTTGAAATTTGAAATTTACAAGGTTGATGTCAAAAACACCCATAATTCTTGTGAGATTTTGAGCCTTATCGAGCATATATTCTTTTTCATGCTCACTTTATTGATTATGAGTATGTCAACATTGAACTGTTATTCTAGAACTTGCCTTGATTATACATGTCAAGACCACAGTTATGATTTGATATACAGAGATGAGAAAGACACCTAGGATTTAACCCACTCACTCCACTAAAAAGCCTACCTTCATAATTAACCCCTAGTGAACCCCATTGAAGCCTAACAACCCTTTTTATTGACTCACCTACTAATTTTAACCAAAAAAACCCTTTGTATTTATTATCACCATTTCTTTTAACTACCCTTTTTTGTCGAGATTTGATTTTGAGCAGTTGCCTAACTATGTTCTATATTTCAGTTGTTAAAGTTCCTTCTTATTATTGTAATAAGTAGTTTGTTCTAAAAAAAAAAACCCCCAAAGTATATTCATTATTAATTTGTGATTAGGTGAGCTTACACATTAAAATTCAAAATTCTTGAAGAAAAAGCTCGTATTATTAGTATTATTATTTCTCAATTGATGTAATTATTTAAGATTAGTTATTTTTCTAGATAGGTAACTTGTCAAGACAATCTCGATTCTAACCCTCTAATTCAGCCTTTATCCACACCTTTAACCCTAGCCCCATTACAACCCTGTTAAAGACCTTTTGATTTGTCTATCATCTCATTTTACAATGGTGGAGATTTGATTTTCAGGCAAGCCTATGGGATTAACTTTTCATGTTCGACTTAATGAGTGCTTAAATTTTGACCCTTAAACACTTTGAATGATTTGAGTGAATCTTTTTGTGAGGATGTCAATCCTTGTAGATTTTGAATTAAAGGTAATTATTTAGATGAAGTGAAAACACCTATGTTTTTGTGCTACAAATGTATGACTTATCTTGTTTGAATCTTTAGGAATCTTTGAGTTGAATTATCCATGTATAAATTATTTATGAATTAGGATAAGGCATTGTTGATAGAAATTGTGAATCATGGACAGATCGTTTTAATTGTAAGTTGAGAATTTTGCTTGAGGATAAGCAAAAGCTTAAGCGTGGGGGTATTTGATAAACCGTAAAAGTAACATATTTTAATCCCACATTTAGTATGCTTTTGGATGGTTTATCCCTCTATTTATGTAAAAAGTGCTTTTAATCTTTGCTTTTCATGTCTTATACCCAAGAAAGCACCTGAGGATAAAAAGAATGAGAAACGGGCCCAAAACAGACCAATTCGAACCAAAGAAGAAATAGACACAGCTTGGACTTAAGCCCACACGGCCGTGCCACGCCAATCATCTAGAACACGGCATTCTCTCGATTTACACTGTAACATCCTCAAAAGGGCCTATGCATTTTCAGTTTAATTGTAAGAAATAACAAGTCTTAAGCATAATGAATAATTTTTTTTTTATATTTTTGGATACTCAGAAATGCATGAAAATGAATGGAAATGAACATTTTTGGCAACCTGGAAATGCATTAGGACATGAACATTTTAGGAAACCTAGAAATGTAAGGAAATGGTTCAAAAATGGAAAGTACACATTTTTGGAAACCTGAACATTTTGGAAACTGAACATTTTAGGAAACCTGAACATTTTTGGAAACTTGGAATGTAAGAAAAATGGCAAGTTACAGAGCCGATCGAAAATTTTAGGAAACTTAGAAATGACCCCGAAATGATGAGTTTTAAAGTTTAAAATAGGAAATAAAGACAAGAGGGCCTTAAAAGAAAAAGTTGGGTAAATTGGACACACAAATAGGCTTGGAAATGTGGTCTGAAGATGCCACTTAGGGCCTATGGAAATGGCACCATGTGAAGGAGGCATGGGCCTGGGTTCGAGTCACAAGGGAAGCAAATAAATGAAGTTTAATTTTTGCTTCCCAGGCTTAAAGGTGGACGGCACAAGCATCTAGAAACCAAGGTGTTTTAATTCCATAAATACGTGATTAAAAAGTGATAAATAAGGGATTTTAAATTAGGATTATTTGAGGAGATAAATAAAGGATTAAACACCTTTAATTTTGAATAAAAGTGATAATTAAAGGTTAATATTATCACTTGAGGAGTACTGGCCAAGTAAGGGACTCTCCTATTGATAATTTCGGCTATAGGAGGAAAACTAAAAGAGTTTCTCTCATCTTTCTAGTGTTGCCGAAATTCTCTAAGCTCTCTCCCCCTCTCTGCCAAATTTTCATTAAGCAAAATCCCTTTCTTTTTCTTCTATTTTCTTCTCCGATTCTTCTGTCAAAGCCGAATCCTTGTTGATTCTAAGTAAAGGAGCAATCAACCACAACACCAAAAGGGTTTCCACCATTATTGAATAAAAGGATCAAGGATCTAAGGTAAGAGGAATGAATATTTGGTTAAAGGTTATGATTCATATTTTCAAAGATAGATTTAATCTGACACAAAGTTATAGGGATTTTGACAAGCATATAAAGGAATCCTCTTCAGATTTGGAATTTGTAAGGTAAGTGATATTTGGCCAAGGCACTTTACTTAGGATTATTTCCCATTATTTCAAAAGCCGAAAACTAACATGGTTACATGACTAGTGTTAGCCGATTTCAAGGAAAAAGAATACTAGCAAATTTTTGTGACTTGATCATCTAATTCGACAACAAGGTTAGTAATACAAATCCTACCAGGATTTGGTTTTTAAGCCAAATAAGGTTATTAATGTGTCTTTTATAATGGCTGAATATAGGCAACAGCAGATCTAAGCTTTAGATCGGGATTTTCGAGATCTCAAGGAGCCTATTAAGCAAACCAGGTGTGTACTCACACTAACTTTCAATATGTTATGGCAATAATTATGTTTTAATATGTAAATGTGCATAAGAATGAGAATGTGGCTATGTACCACAAATGTGGCAAAAGTACCCAGGTACGTTTCCTACTTTTGATAGGATTATGAATGTGTTATATTCTGAAAAGTGACATGAATGTGAATTTAAGTATGATACGAATGATATGAAATAATTGGGGCATTTGGGATATATGTGAAGGGAGAAAGTGAAGGTGATGACTACGGTCTCACCAACGAATTGTGGTGACTACGGTCACATTATTGAATATGGTAACTTTGGTTACAATATCTGAATATAGTGTCTAAAGACACAGCGTAAGTGGGCTATGAGCACGTCGACTGCAGCGACTGCCTTCGATGGTGTGTAGCGGATGGAGGGTCGACTTAGTAGTCTCCACGGTGTACAGGTTGGTACGGGTGGTGTGTAGTGGATGGACAAATAGGCTTGGGTTTGGGTTGCATCATCCTTTGTTTTGTATGAACATGAAATTGATATGACTTGTATGCTCGATTTGTTGAAAATTAGTCATCAGGTACACATTGAGTCTCAGGACTCACCCGTTGGGGAATTATTTTTCAGTGATGAGCAAGTAATGGACTTGGTGGCGGGAGAGCTAAAGGTGGCCATGCATCACTTGAAGAATTTATTTAGAAATTTGGACTTTATATAATTTTAGTACTTTAAATTTTATTTTGGGTTTGAATGATGTAATAAGGCCATAAGGCCCAGTTGGATTTTCTTTATTTCTGTTTACTTTTACTTGATTATGATACAATTTATTTTTGATTAAAGTTAAGTAAATTTATTTCTTTTAAAATAATAAACCCTAAAATTATTTTGTCACCTTATTTAAGTTGGGTTTTCAAAATTTATTAAATGGGTTCCAATTTAAGCCCAACCCAAAACAATGTTTTCTAAAATTTACAATTTTTCTCTAAGTAACCAAGAATTTGAAAATCGGTTTACTTAAGGAACATACCGAGATCCTGTTCGGGCTCGTGGTGGGTGTGGGAGTGTTTGATTTGGTATCGAGCCCGATTTTAAACTCTCGGCTTTGTGGGCTAAGGCCCAAAACGTTTTCAAAGCGAGCCAAAATGATTTTCATTGAAATTAAGCAGGGTTTCTGGCATGGCACCTAAGTCTCCGACCATGATCCACGGTAAGTACCCTAACTCTATATGTGATTATGTGATTTATATAGGGGTAAAAAAAAAAGGCATGGAACGTAGAATAGTGTGATAGGAATTTGAACCCTAGGATTAGATTACTCAAACACATGAAACTCATAAGACTTAATGAACTTAACAAACCTATGGCTAAGTCATTGAGCTAGGGTGTGGTAACCCACAATGCGCATGTCTAGGATTGGATCCTAAGAGCACAGTATTTAAGCGATCCTAGTGACTCACCTCCTCTTCGCAGGTATCCTACCTGGTGCGTAGCCTCGGTTCACCCTAACTCAAAGGGCTCAGTGGTGTGGCAACCTCTGTGCGCATGTCTAGGAATAGTTTCGGTGAGAGCTTGGTATTTAAGCAGTCCGCGTGACTCACCTCCTCTCCACTCGAATCCTACCTGGTGCGTAGCTTTGGTTCACCCTGACCAAAGAGGGCTCGGTCATAGGCTAAACATAATGACTAAAACCCGAAAGGGAACTAGCCATGTTTTTTTTTAAAAAAAAGAGGAAAACAAAACAACAAACCCTAGTTTTAAAATTCTTAAAACTTTCTTTTAAATTTGTAAAAACTATCTTTACAAAATTTCCCGAAAAATTTTTGATTTGTGAAAATTACAAAAATGACCTTAGTGGTAAAATTACCAAAATGCCCTTGATTTACAAAATGTCATACTTTTCAACGGTCTTGCTAAAACTTCATTATTTTATAAATGTTCAAATTGCAAACTATGAAAAATATCTTGATTTTGGAAAAAAATTACAAAATTGCCCCTAACTTGCAAAATTACCAAAATGACCCTGATTTCCAAAATTTTTGCAACATCACCATTTTGGAAAATAAAAGTCTCAAAAAGAACCCTCAAAGTTTTACAACTTCTAAAATATCCCTGATTTGTTAACTTTTACAAATTTACCCCAGTTTGCGAAAAATTACCGAAATACCCCTGAGGCCAAAAAATTTCCAAAATACCCCCAGATTTCAAAATTTTTCCAAATTACCCCAAAACTTTAAAGTTTTCAAAATGCTTTTTGACAAAAGCACCAAGGAACGTTTTCCCTAAAAAATTACGAAAATACCCCTGTAGGACAAAATTTCAAAAATACCCCTGGGTAGTGAAAAATAACAATAATGAAAATTACAACGTTTCTCTGAATGAACGAAAGTTCATACTTGTTTGATGGATGAATGAATGAATGGAAAAGACTGTGTGTTTGTATGAATACGAAAGAACCACTCTTAAATCCCTTCTCATAAAATTTCTCCGCGAGTAAACAAGTGAAACCAAAGTACTAATACATAAAACTTTCTAATTAGATCTCGACGCTAGAAATGAGCTCCAAAGGACGTGGTCGTCGTGGAAGAGGTAGAGGAAGAATGACAGTGTCAGAACCCGTTAGGTCGGGTCAAGGTTCTGACAACGAGATACCACCGCCACCACCACCCCCCCACCGTTAATGTTGAGCGGCGAGGCTCGAGGCGAGGAAGATCTTTGTGTCGCGGTGTCGTTCGCGAGTTTTGGAATTGGTGGCTAGTGCAGGAGGAAATTCGGGAACCCGTAAGTCTGTGCCTGAACGGCTCCGAGCTAATGGAGCCGAGATGTTTCGTGGAGTGTCTGGAGTAGCACCCGATGCATGAGTCTTGGTTGGAAGCAACGGAGCGCATCATGGATGAGCTCAACTTGACCCCAGGAGAAGTTAAAGGGATGGTGGCACCGCATTCTGCGATGAAGCGTATGCGGTGGTGGTTAACTGTTCGGGATGGTGCTACTGTACGCAGATTTGACACAGGAATGTGTTAAAGAAGCATTTTAGAAAAAGTATGTGGGAACCAGTATACGGATGAACAAAGAAAGGCTTTTCTCGGATTGGTACAAGGAAGTAAGTCCGTCGCAGAGATATGGCGGAATTTCGAGGTTGAGCCGTTATGCTCGAGTGTAGTAGGCAAACCGAGCATGAACAGCTGTGTCCGTTTTGAGGACCGATTTGAGAGGGACGATCTGAGATCGTTGATAGCACCGCATCGGGAGTGGGAATTCTCTCGCTTTGGTGGAAAAGGCCAAGGTGGCCGGGAATCAAGGATGCTACCAAGCGGTGTGGATAGGAATAAGCCCAAAAGAGGTTTTGGGCCATCCGGAAAAAAGGTTATAAGAGGCCTAGAGTTGACGGCCCACGTAATCAACAAGCTGAGTGCACGGCCGCGGAATCGCCTTTGTGAGCATTGTGGAATGAGGCACTTGGGAGAATGTTGGAAAAAGACGGGACGATGTCTCAAGTGTGGGTCCAAGGACCATATGCTTAAAGATTGCCCCAAAGTCGCAAGATGAGAGCCGACCGGCGACTCAAAATGCTAACCAGCCGGGTAGAGGCGACAGCCCGACCTCAAAGGGGTCGTGGTTCGGCAAGCGGAGGAAATGGCGAGAGGTCGTGGAGCATAGGGTGAGAGTGTCTTGCTAATGCCGAAAGCAAGGCAACCGGGTTTGGTTTATGCGGTTCGCCGAAGGAAGATGGAGATGCGCTGTGGATGTTATAACCATTACGTTCTTTATTCATGACAAACCTTATTTTGCTCTGATTGATGTGGGCTCGACCCATTCCTATGTTGCATGTAGTGTAGTGGAAACACTAGGCCTAGATTCTGAACTTTCGATGCACGGATGATCGTAGTAAGCCCATTAGGCCAAACCGTAGTAATAGATAAGATTTTTCTAATGTACCCCTAGAGATTCGGGAATAAACTTTCTGTGATTTGATGGAGTTACCCTTGGAGAATTTGAGCTTATACTTGGAATGGATTGGCTAGTAGAGCATCGAGCCGTGTTGGATTGTGCGGCTAAACGTATGGAACTAAGGACCCCGGAGGATGAAGTAGTAGTGATGATCAGCGAAAGGAGGAACTACTTGTCTAACGTAGTTTCGGCACTAAAGGCTGAGAAAATGGTTAAGAAAGGGTGCAGGGCGTTCTTAGCCTTCATAAGTGCGCTGGGAGGTAAAGATGAAGGTGTCCATGGAGTTAGGACGGTAAGGGACTTCGTAGATGTGTTCCCAGATGAATTACCAGGAATACCCCCAGATAGGAAGGTGGAATTTGGAATTGATTTGCTACCAGGAACAACTCCTGTGTCAATCGCTCCATATCGAATGGCACCAAAGGAGTTAGTGGAGCTCAAGGCTCAAATCCAAGAACTGTTGGATCGTGGGTTCATCCGACCCAGTGTGTCTCCATGGGGAGCACCGGTCTTATTTGTGAAGAAGAAGGATGGAACTATGCGTATGTGCATAGATTATCGTCAGTTGAACAAGCTGACCATCAAGAACAAGTATCCTTTGCCAAGGATAGACGATTTGTTCGATCAGCTGAAAGGGGCAGCTGTGTTCTCGAAGATAGACCTAAGGTCGGGATATCACCAGTTGAAGGTGAAGGAGGCTGACATCCATAAGACCGCTTTTAGGACAAGGTATGGTCATTTTGAGTTTGTGGTGATGCCATTTGGTTTAACGAACGCTCCAGCCGCGTTCATGGACATGATGAATCGAATTTTCCAACCCTACCTGGATAGGTTCGTCGTTGTATTCATCGACGATATTTTGGTGTACTCAAAGTCAGAAGAGGAGCATGATGAGCATCTCTGAGTTGTGTTGGAAGTGTTAAGGAAAAGAAGCTCTATGCCAAATTCAAAGAAGTGTGAATTTTGGCTTAAGGAGGTGGCATTCTTAGGACATGTGGTATCCGCAGAAGGAATAAGAGTGGACCCAAGGAAGATCAAAGCAGTGTTGGATTGGAAACCACCTAGGTCTGTGGCTAAGATCCGAAGTTTCTTAGGCTTGGCAGGCTATTATAGAAGGTTTGTGGAAGGATTCTCGTCAATAGCCGCGCCTTTGACAAAGTTGCTAAGGAAGGAAGTACCCTTTGATTGGACTAATAAGCGGCGGGAGAGCTTTGAAAAGCTTAAGAGGGTGTTGACTGGAAGCTCCTATGTTAATTCAAATGGAGGCGAGCAAGGATTTCGTAGTATATTGTGACGCTTGCACGCAGGGTTAGGGCAAAGCAATGCAAGAAGGAAAAGTAGTCGCATGCGTCTCGGCGATTAAGACCGCATGAGGTTAACTACCCAACTCATGACTTGGAGCTCGCGGCAGGTAGTTTTCGCCTCGGGGTTTGGAGGCACTACCTTTATGGAGAAAGGTCAGTAATTTACACGGACCACAAGAGCCTTAAGTACTTGTTGACTCAGAAGGAGTTGAACTTGAGGCAACGAAGGTGGGTGGAGTTGTTGAAAGATTATGATTGTTCGATAGAATACCATCCGGCAAGGCGAATGTGGTAGCCGATGCCCTAAGTAGGAAGGTTGTGTCGGTTTTAAGGGCTTTGTTAAACGCTTACTTAAGTTTGTATGATGACCAGGCTTTGTTGGCGAGTTACAAGTCAAGCCCACATGGCTGAAGGAGGTGAAAGAGGGACAGTTGGCGGATAAGGACTTAAGTACTAAGTTACAGCAAGTACAACAAGGAGGATTAAAGGACTATGGTGTCAATGATGAAGAAGTAAGCTTGTGCTACAAGGGAAAGGTCCGTATCTGCGAGGATAAGGAGTTGAGACAAAGGATTCTTCGGGAAGCGCATGGTAGCCCTTATGCTATGCATCCCGGAGGCATCAAGTCAGTATAGAGATCTAAGGAACAATTTTGGTGTCGATCCAAACGAGGTGATCGAATTTGTGGGGAAATGTTTGACGTGTCGACAAGTAAAGGCTGAACACCAAGTCCCATCAGGATTGCTTTAACCAATCGAAGTTCCCCAATGGAAGTGGGAGAGAATCACCATGGACTTCGTTAGTGGGCTTCCCCTTACGCCTACTAAGAAGGACTCGGTATGGGTGATAGTGGACCGTTTGACTAAGTCCGCGCACTTTATCCCAGTAAGAATGGATTATACTCTTCAGAAGCTAGCTAAGTTATATATGGCGGAGATCGTGAGGTTACATGGAGTACCAATGTCGATCATCTCCGATAGAGACCCAAGGTTCACGTCTCGATGTTGGAACGCACTTCATCAAGCTTTAGGCACTAAGTTGGACTTCACTACGGCTTTTCATCCATAATCAGACGGGCAGTTTGAACGGGTTATACAAGTGTTAGAGGATATGTTGAGAGGTTGTGTGATGGATTTCCGAGGAAGTTGGGAGGATTACTTGCCTCTAGCTGAGTTTGCCTACAACAACAGCTATCAGGCAAGCATTCGGATGGCACCATACGAAGCATTGTATGGAAGGAAATGTAGAACACCAACTTGTTGGACCGAGTTAGGAGAACGCCGCGTTTTGGGTCCAGTTAGTTAGTGGAAACCGAGGAGAAGGTGGAATTAATTCGGGCACGGTTGAAGGAAGCTTCGATGAAGCGAAGTCGTCGCGCAGACCTTAAGCGGAAGGAAATCGAGTTTGAAGTAGGAGACCAAGTATTCTTGAAAGTTTCGCTTGGAGCGAGTTATGAGGTTTGGTCGCAAAGGGAAGTTAAGCCCAAGGTTTATAGGGCCTTATCAAGTCTTTGAAGCGAGTTGGGCGATGGCATACCAATTGGAGTTACCACCGAGTTGCATCAAATGCACGACGTATTTCATGTATCCATGCTACGTCGCTATCGATCGATCCGTCTCATGTGGTACTGTTGAAGAAGTGGAGCTAAGGCGGATCTATCCTACGAGGAGGAGCCGATTCGGATCTTGGAACGTGGCGTGAAAGTACTACGAAGGAAGTTGGTGCCTTTAGTCAAGGTGTTATGGCACAATCATGGATCGGAAGAAGCTTCGTGGGAGTTAGAGGAGACAATGCGACAAAAATACCCTCAATTGTTTAGTTAGGAAATTTCGAGGACGAAATTTTGTTTAAGAGGTAGAAGCGTAACATCCTCAAAAGGGCCTATGCATTTTCGTTTAATTGTAAGAAATAACAAGTCTTAAGCATAATGAATAAATTTTTTTATATTTTTGGATACTCGTAAATGCATGAAAATGAATGGAAATGAACATTTTTGGCAACTGAAATGCATTAGGACATGAACATTTTAGGAAACCTAGAAATGTAAGAAATGGTTCAAAAATGGAAAGTACACATTTTTGGAAACTCAACATTTTGAAAATCGAACATTTTAGGAAACTCAACATTTTTGGAAACTTGGAATGTAAGAAAAATGGCAAGTTACAGAGCCGATCGAAAATTTTAGGAAACTTAGAAATTACCCCGAAATGATGAGTTTTAAAGTTTAAAATAGGAAATAAAGGCAAGAGGGCCTGATACGGGCACGCCCGGGACACCTATCGAATTTTCAAGTCGACGAAGTTCGACTCCAAATTTTTAATTTTCATGCTTCAAATAAAATTGAGTCTTTGAATTTCGTGAAAATTAAATTGCTGAATTTTAATTAAATGAATTAAACATCTTAATTTATTTAATTGATTTTCTATAGCAAATTAATTTGTCAAAAAAAAAATATATTTTATTGTGCAAGCTTTAATTAATTTGTTTTCTTTCGTGCATTAGTTTATGTGAGTAAATATGTGTCACTAATTAATTTAACTAGCGATTACCGAATTTGTTTTATACTTAATTATCCTTGTAATGTGCTCATTTTATAATTTAATAAATTGACTTAGTGTGGCAGGTAACATGAATCAAGGGAGCATGGATTTGAAATTGATGGAAGAATAAAGAATGGTTTACCTTGGCCGAAATTCATAAAGAATATAGCAACAATTGAAGAAAGCCATGCTTCTATGTTGGAATATATCCATACGTGGGAACACTACAAGAGAGCTTGTTGGATGAATCAAGGTTGGATTTTATGGAGATTAATGGATGAAAGCTTGGTTGCATGTGGCTTAGTGCTTGGACGGCAAGGCTTGTCAATGGGAAATTTAACTTAAACAAATGTGCAAGTGGTGGATTAAAAAAATGATTGAAATTGCCGAATGGGAGTTTTAAAACTTAAACAATAGGGGACGGCAACATGGGGCTAAATTGGAGCAAGTTATTAAGCACATTTGAATTGATGCATGCGGCACTAATTTGACAAATGCATTAAACAATTGAATGGAAATTCAAGCATGAGCAATTGGAAATTAATGGGACGGCAATTGGAGCATTGGAAGATAAAAAAATATTGGCCATATTATTAACTTAATGGGACGGCAATTGGAGCATTAGAAGATAAAAAAAATATATATTGGCCATATTATTTTAATAAAGCCAAATGGAACATTTTTGCAATTGGAGTTTGTTGGAAGGCATTCAAGGAATTGAAGCCATGTAATTAAGAAAGTGGACGGCACACACAAAAGAGCATGCATAATGGGACGGCACAAGCATTTTAAAATTAGGATAATTTAAGTGTTTATTTTTAATTGCAAGTAGCCATCATTAATAAGGCCTATAAATATTACACATTTACATTCTTGTAAAGAGATATAGAACTTGAATTTGAATGAAAAGAAGAATTTCTTTTGGTGAGTTTTCACTCTCCTTATTCTCGAGGTTTGAATTGACTTATCTAGTTTTCTAGTGGCGTCGTTCTTTCCTTGTTTTGAACTTATCATCCTCACGGGTGTGGCGTTCATCTACCTATACCGTTGGTTCCTATCTCGCTAGGTAGTGGGTCTCGGTTTTATTTCGAAATATCATACCATCGGTTCCTATCTCGCTAGATAGTGGGTCTCGATTTTATTTCGAAACTCCTTCTATCAATTTGAAACCTATAAGATTCGGGTCTTTAATTTTTATTAAAGGTTCTTTCTTATTTCAAATTCCGAAACTCCTTCCATCAATTTGAAACTTATAAGATTCGGGTCTTTAATTTTTATTAAAGGTTCTTTCTTGTTTCAAATACGTATCCATTCAACCTATTACCTATCCTTATTTATTTTTGAAGATATTATTTTTTTTAACCAAAATTATCCCTTTGTTAGTTGAATGAGAAACTGTCTAATTTACGATCGGGCAACATTAACGATTCGTCTCCTAACCCGGGACGGGCCGTTATCATCTGGTATCAGAGCCAATTAAATTAGGCACGTTTTGATCGTCTTGAGTTTTTCCGAGTAAGTTTTAAAAAAAAAAATCCAAAAAAAAGCTGTATTTTATTTTCATTGTATTTAGCATATATTGTATTTGAAGTTCAAAAAAAAAAAGAGATAAAAAAAAAGGGTTCAAATAAAAAAAAAAGCTCAAAAAAAATTGAGGTTAAAAAAAATTTCGAGTTAAAAAAAAAAAAAGAAACCTCTTCCTACCTTAGCCTGTTTAGATTGTCAAGTTCTTCTCTAAGAAGACGAACGACATTTGCTTGCTTATATTCCCAGTGTTTTACAAAGTATACTAACTGAGACAAGTCCTTGTCTGTATAATTAGTTAGCTCTATAAGATGTTGGAAATCAACTATAGTTGACTTTCCCGCAATTGTTACCTCCTCTAACCTATCTTGGTCATCTCTTGGCTTTTCTACATTAAACTGCTTTCCAGCTTCAAGCTCAATTAGCTTAACACGATCTACGAGTTACTAGTAAGTTAAAGACAACCTTCTAGAATCTAGAAGAGTGAATTTGAGCAGTAAAAGGCAAGAGTGAATACATTAAAAAAAAAAAGAAGTGAGTAAAAAACACGAGTGTGAGTGTTAATAATTTTCTTTGTGAGTGACTTGTGAGATTTTTGTGGTAAGGTATTTAATTTTTGTTTTATTTTGAGCACTAACATTTTCCTTCTAGCAACGATAGCATGTCTCTAGATTTCGAAAGAAGAAGTACTGTCGATGGCGATTGGTTCGATCCATCATACAACCAAAGCAAAAGGCGTCATGACCAAAGAAACCGAAGCTTTAGAGATCAAGGATGTTTTAATGACGTCAAGAAGAATAACAAAAACATTCCACCGTTTCAAGGTAAAGCCGATGCGGATGCATACCTTGAATAGGAAATGCGAGTAGAAAAGGTTTTTGGGTACCACGATTATTTGGAAAGCAAGAAAGTAAGACTGGCGGAAAATAGTTTCACCGATTATGCCATGACTTGGTGGGATGAATTTACCAAGAGTCGAAAACAAAATGGAGAGTATCCAATATTAACGTGGTCTGAAATGAAAGACGTGATGCGCAAACGGTACCTCCCATCTTCCTATCATCGAGGCGAACTTCTTCAACTCAAAGGACGGAGTTAAGAGCAGCACGGCAATACCCAACCAAGGACTACTCTAGAGGAGATTATTACCAAGACTCCTACTCAACGCGGTCTTCGAAACGAAGAGAAGAAAGTCACAAGCTCGATTCTTTTCAAGATGACGGACAAGAAAGCACGAGTTATTCGACGTATGATTCGAAGAAATCCTACACGGAGTATTCTTCCCGAAGAAATTATCGTGATTCATCCGTAAATAATTTTTCTTCTTTTAGAAATTCTTATTATTGTGATTCTTTTGTAACTTCATGTAATAAAATCAAAGAAAAAGAAAAAGAAAAAGAAATAAAAAGAAAAGAGGCAAGAAAGAGAGACAATGATCAAGTTTTGAGAAAGTTTGAAAAGGCCATTGAAAAGATCATTGAAAAAGAACAAGAAAAAGAGAGAGAAGAAAACGAAAAAGAGTGTGAAAGGGAAACAAGAAAACGAGATGAACAAGTAGAAGTGAGTGTGGATTTAACTAACTCATTTGGAGTATGTTCTTTTTTTGCTTCTTCATTTCAGGTTCCCGACGTATCGCACAAAAGCCTACCATTTCAACTCCTCCCGGAAGAGCGACGTATTTCTTTGATTGAAAGAGGTAAAGTTGAAGGTGAAGTTGAACCTCCCGAGTCGATGTGTAAGGAAGGTAAGGAAAGTAAGTGTTACAAGTAATTCAATCTCCATTGAAACTTTTGTATAAAGATGATTTTTCTTCTAACCCCAATTTGTTTGATTGTAGATATTACGAGATTAATTCGTTGTCTAACATAAAATCATTGAGTATTTGTAAATACATTTTGAAATATGTTAAGAGTTTTGATCGCTTTATCTTGAACATACATAATTCTTATTGGTCTAACGTGATTTATTTATCGAAACCAGGAATTTGTTTAGATTTGTTTTGTAAAAAAAAAAAAAAAGCAAGTATCATCAAATATGTGTGAGAAATTCCTATTGTTTTGATACTTGGTTTTTAAATAAGGTAACGAATTTTGTCAACCTTGTTTTCAATTTTTATTCGTTTCTTAAACAAATTTTATATTTGTATATGCAATTCGTGTACATGGATTTCCCATTTTGTTTGAAAAATGTTGATTCGCGCATAAAGCATCGGCTACATTACATGCCCGAGGAGAGAAAGTTCGTCTTGATCAAGCAAGATAAATTCGAACTTCGAGTTTCAGCTTGTGAAGGCAGGCAAGGTGAGAATGACTTTTGTCATACCGCACGTAGAGGTAAGGTCGAATTCCTTCTTTCAACACCCAAAGGTAAGACACTTGAGACCTATGAACCCATTTTGTGTTCTTCGGATGTTGACAAGAATCACGTTGCTGAATCTATTCTTGTAAAATCTTTAAAACGTGATGTTCTTCATTATTCTATCTTGTTGGATAATGGACTATCTGTTTTAGTTCTTGACAAAAATATAATTGTTTGCGATAAGTGTCATGAAGCATTTGTTAAGATATTTTTGTTCATTTTTGATGTTGAAAGAGTTCATAATGATGATTGCCATTTTGTAAAACATTTAGATCATGAATTATTTGAATGCCTTATTTTGCTTCTTTATGATCTATTTATTTTACAAGAAGACAAAAAGAATTTTGTATTTGATAATTTTTATTCATGTGCGAATACGAGGCAAGGTTTAAATGTTCAATTTCAAGTGCCATATGCCTTTTCTTCATTACTTGCTTTTGACAATTATATCTATCGATTAATGTGTTATTCGCATGATTATTTTGTCTTGTGGAATCTAATTAGATCATATGCATGTTTTGAAGCTTATTCTCTTTTGTTTCAAAATTTTGACAAGGCCTTGATCATTTTGTATGATAATGTAATTATGCTTGATTGCTTGAGAACTATTTGTCTGGTGATGCCCATATCCGGATTGCAATTTTGTTTGAACCGGATCTTGCTAATTCTTGAATTTTCTTTTCAGGAATTGAGATTATCATCCATCCCGTTTGATCGAGGAAAGACGAACAATAAGCTTTGTTCGAACAACCAACGGGTCGATTCGAGGACGAATCGTCTTGAAGAGGGAGGGGATGATACGGGCACGCCCGGGACACCTATCGAATTTTCAAGTCGACGAAGTTCGACTCCAAATTTTTAATTTTCATGCTTCAAATAAAATCGAGTCTTTGAATTTCGTGAAAATTAAATTGCTGAATTTTAATTAAATGAATTAAACATCTTAATTTATTTAATTGATTTTCTATAGCAAATTAATTTGTCAAAAAAAAATATATTTTATTGTGCAAGCTTTAATTAATTTGTTTTCTTTCGTGCATTAGTTTATGTGAGTAAATATGTGTCACTAATTAATTTAACTAGCGATTACCGAATTTGTTTTATACTTAATTATCCTTGTAATGTGCTCATTTTATAATTTAATAAATTGACTTAGTGTGGCAGGTAACATGAATCAAGGGAGCATGGATTTGAAATTGATGGAAGAATAAAGAATGGTTTACCTTGGCCGAAATTCATAAAGAATATAGCAACAATTGAAGAAAGCCATGCTTCTATGTTGGAATATATCCATACGTGGGAACACTACAAGAGAGCTTGTTGGATGAATCAAAGTTGGATTTTATGGAGATTAATGGATGAAAGCTTGGTTGCATGTGGCTTAGTGCTTGGACGGCAAGGCTTGTCAATGGGAAATTTAACTTAAACAAATGTGCAAGTGGTGGATTAAAAAAATGATTGAAATTGCCGAATGGGAGTTTTAAAACTTAAACAATAGGAGACGGCAACATGGGGCTAAATTGGAGCAAGTTATTAAGCACATTTGAATTGATGCATGCGGCACTAATTTGACAAATGCATTAAACAATTGAATGGAAATTCAAGCATGAGCAATTGGAAATTAATGGAACGGCAATTGGAGCATTGGAAGATAAAAAAATATTGGCCATATTATTAACTTAATGGGACGGCAATTGGAGCATTAGAAGATAAAAAAAAAAATATATTGGCCATATTATTTTAATAAAGCCAAATGGAACATTTTTGCAATTGGAGTTTGTTGGAAGGCATTCAAGGAATTGAAGCCATGTAATTAAGAAAGTGGACGGCACACACAAAAGAGCATGCATAATGGGACTAAGCACAAGCATTTTAAAATTAGGATAATTTAAGTGTTTATTTTTAATTGCAAGTAGCCATCATTAATAAGGCCTATAAATATTACACATTTACATTCTTGTAAAGAGATATAGAACTTGAATTTGAATGAAAAGAAGAATTTCTTTTGGTGAGTTTTCACTCTCCTTATTCTCGAGGTTTGAATTGACTTATCTAGTTTTCTAGTGGCGTCGTTCTTTCCTTGTTTTGAACTTATCATCCTCACGGGTGTGGCGTTCATCTACCTATACCGTTGGTTCCTATCTCGCTAGGTAGTGGGTCTCGATTTTATTTCGAAATATCATACCGTCGGTTCCTATCTTGCTAGATAGTGGGTCTCGGTTTTATTTCGAAACTCCTTCCATCAATTTGAAACTTATAAGATTCGGGTCTTTAATTTTTATTAAAGGTTCTTTCTTGTTTCAAATACGTATACATTCAACCTATCACCTGTCCTTATTTATTTTTGAAGATATTATTTTTTCAACAAAATTATCCCTTTGTTAGTTGAATGAGAAACTGTCTAATTTACGATCGGGCAACATTAACGATTCGCCTCCTAACCCGGGACGGGCCGTTATCAGGGCCTTAAAAGAAAAAGTTGGGGAAATTGGACACACAAACAGGCTTGGAAATGTGGTCTGAAGATGCCACTTAGGGCCTATGGAAATGGCACCATGTGAAGGAGGCATGGGCCTGGGTTCGAGTCACAAGGGAAGCAAATAAATGAAGTTTAATTTTTGCTTCCCGTGCTTAAAGGTGGACAAAGACAAGCATCTAGAAACCAAGGTGTTTTAATTCCATAAATACATGATTAAAAAGTGATAAATAAGGGATTTTAAATTAGGATTATTTGAGGAGATAAATAAAGGATTAAACACCTTTAATTTTGAATAAAAGTGATAATTAAAGGTTAATATTATCACTTGAGGAGTAGTGGCCAAGTAAGGGACTCTCCTATTGATAATTTCGGCTATAGGAGGAAAACTAAAAGAGTTTCTCTCATCTTTCTAGTGTTGCCGAAATTCTCTAAGCTCTCTCCCCCTCTCTGCCGAATTTTCATTAAGCAAAATCCCTCTCTTTTTCTTCTATTTTCTTCTCCGATTCTTCTGTCAAAGCCGAATCCTTGTTGATTCTAAGTAAAGGGGCAATCAACCACAACACCAAAAGGGTTTCCACCATTATTGAATAAAAGGATCAAGGATCTAAGGTAAGAGGAATGAATATTTGGTTAAAGGTTATGATTCATATTTTCAAAGATAGATTTAATCTGACACAAAGTTATAGGGATTTTGACAAGCATATAAAGGAATCCTCTTCAGATTTGGAATTTGTAAGGTAAGTGATATTCGACCAAGGCTTTTTATTTAGGATTATTTCCCATTATTTCAAAAGCCGAAAACTAACATGGTTACATGACTAGTGTTAGCCAATTTCAAGGAAAAAGAATACTAGCAAAATTTTGGGACTTGATCATCTAATTCGGCAACAAGGTTAGTAATACAAATCCTACCAGGATTTGGTTTTTAAGCCAAATAAGGTTATTAATGTGTCTTTTATAATGGCCGAATATAGGCAACAGCAGATCTAAACTTTAGATCGGGATTTTCGAGATCTCAAGGAGCCTATTAAGCAAACCAGGTGTGTACTCACACTAACTTTCAATATGTTATGGCAATAATTATGTTTTAATATGTGAATGTGCATAAGAATGAGAATGTGGCTATGTACCACAAATGTGGCAAAAGTACCCAGGTACGTTTCCTACTTTTGATAGGATTATGAATGTGTTATATTCTGAAAAGTGACATGAATGTGAATTTAAGTATGATACGAATGATATGAAATAATTGGGGCATTTGGGATATATGTGAAGGGAGAAAGTGAAGGTGATGACTACGGTCTCACCAACGAATTGTGGTGACTACGGTCACATTATTGAATATGGTAACTTCGGTTACAATATCTGAATATAGTGTCTAAAGACACAACGTAAGTGGGCGATGAGCACGCCGATCGCAAATGATCGCCTTCGATGGTGTGTAGCGGATGGAGGGTCGACTTAGTAGTCCCCACGGTGTACAGGTTGGTACGGGTGGTGTGTAGCGGATGGACAAATAGGCTTGGGTTTGGGTTGCATCATCCTTTATTTTGTATGAACATGAAATTGATATGACTTGTATGCCTGATTTGTTGAAAATTAGTATCATGTACACATTGAGTCTCAATGGACTCACCCTCGTTGGGGAATTATTTTTCAGGTGATGAGTAGTAATGGACCGGGTCGGCAGGAGCTAAAGGTGGCCATGCATCACTTGAAGAATTTATTTAGAAATTTGGACTTTATATAATTTTAGTACTTTAAATTTTATTTTGGGTTTGAATGATGTAATAAGGCCATAAGGCCCAGTTGGATTTTCTTTATTTCTGTTTATTTTTACTTGATTATGATACAATTTATTTTTGATTAAAGTTAAGTAAATTTATTTCTTTTAAAATAATAAACCCTAAAATTATTTTGTCACCTTATTTAAGTTGGGTTTTCAAAATTTATTAAATGGGTTCCAATTTAAGCCCAACCCAAAACAATGTTTTCTAAAATTTACAATTTTTCTCTAAGTAACCAAGAATTTGAAAACCGGTTTACTTAAGGAACATACCAGATCCGGTTCAGGCTCGTGGGCCGGGTGTGGGGTGTTTCATACACGGCCATGCCTCATCAAAGAAGCCCGAGCACGGCCTGGCCACGATCCACACGGGTGTGTGCCATGGCCGTGTCCCTGTCACTGGAAAGAGCAATTTCATTCGGGAAAGGATACTTGGAGGCAAAGAAACACATTCCGAAGCCTATTCAAATACCCTAGTAGGAATTCTACTTAAATTAGGATACTTAGGGACCAAGTAAGGCATCTCAAAACCTATATAAACACCCAAGGGGGCAACTTGAAAGGGGAGTTCGGCAGAAGCCGAAACTGGGGGATCGAAAGCTAGGCCAAGGAGTCAAGCCGAGAAGGTCAGAGTTAGGGAATAACACGAGGATAGCTAGTTGATTCATCCCAAGAAGCCAAAATTATACTCAAGACGGCGGAATTCTCCTTCAATCCCATCAGGGAGTTTTAGGATTTTTCTTATGTTTTGTTTTATCTTATCTCTTGTGATGTTTTCTTTTTACATTATGAACTAAACCCCTCAAATACCTGAAGGGGGATGAAACCTAGACAGATTTTATTATTTGATTTTTAAGTTATATGATAAATTACTTAGTTTGTTCTTAATTATGTTGTTTAATCCAAATCCAATGTGCTTAGGTAGAGGAGGAATAGGGCCTGCCTAAGAGTAGATCTATCATAATTAAGCGGAGTTGATCGGGCGCCTAGAAATAGGGTTACGAGATTTTGCTAGATTAGGGTGAAACCTAATATAGGAATCCATTGATCAATTTACTGCTTTCTTAAGGGGTTATTATAAGCGAACGAGAGTTCCACTAATTAACCTAGGATTAGACGTTATTCACTTCGAGAGAAGGTTTAACATAGGTTAAGGAGTCTCACGGATCAATCTAAGTAAATAAATCATATAATTTAAGGTTAGATAATGAGAGAAGTCTAGGTGAATTCTTCCTGAAGGTATCATAAAAATCAACTGAGTCTTTTTCAAGTTATCCCCAAATTCATCTTTTTGTCTCTGTTTTCTTAGTTTAGTTGTTGTCAATTTAGTTTAAAAAACAACCTTTATCTTAGTTACGTTAAATAATAAAAAGAAAGTGAGTATTAATACTTTTAGTTCCTTTGGGTTCGATATCCGGTCTTGCCAAAGCTATACTACTGTTTGATAGGTACACTTGCCTTTAATCGTTGTCAGAGTTAGTCTCCATGTTTGATCATTCTTTTATAAATTTTAAAACTCTGATTTTACAGCGATCAGTGCGAAATACACGTCTGATAGGACTCTGGAGTTAATCCGCGCTCCGAACACTCTGATGCCCAAACACCAACCAAGGTATGCTTACTCTCCTCATAGATTGCTCTATTTAAAGCCAGCTTCTCACCTTTCCTCTTGCTAGCTTCTCGATGTGGGATCCCTCCTTTAGCAGAGTTTAAATCCATCACAACCACTTGCCGTCCCAACTTAGCAAAATAAATATCCCTTTTTGCTTGCAATGGGATTCGAACTCAGGCTCCCTTGTAACATAATCCACTTCGCTAGCCACTTTACCAAGTAGCTCCTTTTTGTCTTAAAACATGCGCAACTAAATATAAGTCTATGGCCAAAGTCTAAGTTCATTTAAAAAGAAATCAAAATGAAATGCAGGCGCCAAGACTTGAACCTTGAACCCCTTACTTCCTTGTGTGGCGTCACTTCCTTGTCTCCTATGTGGCGTCATTTGCCACTAGACCACAACTCTTTTTGTGTCATTTTTCTCCATATTTTATTCTTAAAGCCTACCTACTAACTCCTAGGGTTTTACTCACCTAAAACCAAATTTTCCTAAAGCCCAGGTTTGATCCCACGACTCCATGGAAGCCCTCCAACCTTCCAAAATCACTCACCTAATATGTCCAACTTGCATTAGTGTCGTTCTCTTGCTCTAAAAAATTTTAAACACTCCCATGACCAAGGCCCAATGGGCCCAATTCTACTGGGCCCAAATTTGGGTCGTTACACACTCATTAGCAAAGCATATCAACCAAGTTACACATAAATATACCATGACTAAAATTATTAGACTAAAGCGTTAGATTTATCCATCACTAGCCAATTAACTACACATCATTTTCCACTTTCAAACCTATTAACAAGACAACTATACCTCATAAGTAAGTCAATAATAAGCTACAACTGAAACACATCCATCAACCATATATAAACATACTTAATAATAAACATCAGCAAAACATATCAAGCACACTTCATTTATATGCCATGACCAAGTGTACTCAAGCTTAAACATCATACTCCACATTTAAATATCCCATGGTCGTATTACTCAAAACCAAACACATCAAACATTAAGCCAAAACACATAAAACCAACTTAAACATATAATCAGGCCATCTTCGCATGGCTTTATATTACATATCCCAAAATCAATCTTTTTAACTAGACTATACATGCCATAAGCTCAAATTCAACTTAGTAATATATCAAAAAACAGTCGATAGTGTGATAGGCTTTGCTAACGATTCCCGAGCTCGTAACGTGACTCCAAAATCTATAAAACAGAGGTCAAGAATATACAAAAAGTAAGCTATTTAAAACTAGTAAGTCACAAGCAAAAACATATATATTAACGAAGGCATATTAACATTTTTACTATTAAGGTTGAATACACATAATTTCCAATACAAAGATATCATTTACTACAAAGGTCATACTTTAATCACACATACATATCATATGGCCGAATATAAACAATCTTATACACATATATATATTTTCACTTTTAATATCACAATTACATCAATAGGCCAAATCACTTATATGCTCAACTATGCTAACACAAAATCCATATTCACATAACTTTATATCATTTCAAGTAATCAACTTACCTTGTTTCCTTATAAACATTTAACTAGTACATACCTGAACCTGTAATTCAATTTCACATACGGTTTTTTTTACTTCACATTACCCATTGAACTGTTCAGAATTAAAAAGGATATGCGGATAGTCAAAAGGCTCGTACAATGCCAAAGTTCCAGACGTGGTCTTACATGTAATCACATATCGATGCCACTGTCCCAGACAGGGTCTTACACGTAAACACAAGTCGATGCCAATGTCCCTAACGTGGTCTTACATGAAAAGACATATCGAAAATCCTATGCCATGACATATGTATCCTAACTATTCCTAGGGTTCGTACGGGGCTTTTGGACATTGAAACTTGATCAAATCGAACTCAAAATATATCTCACTTGCTCAAATCACATTCAGCCAACACCAGTTAAATTCACAAAATTTAATTTATCATGTAACATATATATTATCAAAATTTAACAACATTTATGTGCTTATAGACTTACCTCGGATATCGACGAATGAAATCGACTATTCAACTACTTTCATCTTCCCCCGATCTAATTCCGTTTGCTTTCATTCTTGATCTAAATAAAATCAAATTTAACTATTTTAATCACACATTTATTCAATTTAATCCAAAAAACATAAATGGGCAAATTACCATTTTCCCCTGATATTTCACACTTTTTGCATTTTAGTCCCTATTGCATAAAACACAAAATATAACTAGGGCCGAATATTCATAAGCATCATCCTAATCCATATATTTCATTTATTTAACATTTTAGTCCCTCAAATATTATTTACACAATTTAGTCTAAATTACTCAAATTCATCAAAAATCCAAAAACAAAACATACTAATCTAACACATATATTTCATAATTCATCAACTAACATCATAAAACTCATAAACTCATCAATGACACATTTCAAAATCTTAATCAAAATAAGAAATTCAAGCATGGGTCTTGAAGTATTCGGAGCAACGATTACAAAAACGTAAAAAAGATCAAAAACCGATCAAAATCCATACCTTAATCAAGCTTGATATTGGCTGAACCCTAAGCTTTCTTATTTCTTTTTCTTTTTTTTTTGATTCAAAGAAAGATGAAAACATGGCTAACTTTATTTTAAAGTTTTATGACATATATTAACATTATTATTTTACCTAATTAACCTTTATTAATTAATATATAATACATATATAATAAGGTTACTTTAGTCAATTGCCGTCCACTATCTTTATTAATGGCCTAATTTCCTATTAAGGAATTCATATCATAGAGACATTAGCAAGCTAGCACTTTACACATTAAATAGCCAATTTCACATTATAGCGATTAAGTCATTTTATTTAATCGAACACTTAAACGACAAAATTAAAACATGAAAATTTCACAAAAAAAAATTCATACATAATAAACACAGAAAATAATATTAAAATATTTTTTGGAATCAGTCAAAATTGGGATGTTATATGTTGAGAGTAATACGCCAGCTCCCGTTCAAGGGCCAGTGCCGTCTGAATCTAGAAATGTATCGAGAAGTCATGGAGGAGAGGCTAAAGAAGACTTTTTCCAAATGATGAACGAATGGTTCATGCAATATGTCCGGACAAATCCATCTGCTCAACAACCTCTACCCCCACTTAATCCTCAACCGGTTCTCGTAGCTCTTCAAGTTGTGGAACTTTAATGACTGAATAAGCCTCTAGTTGATAAAATACGAAAATACGGGGCTGAAAAGTTTAGAGCTACTGTTGATGTCGATCCTGAGAAAGCTAAATTTTGGCTTGAAAACACTAATTTTCGTGCACGCCAGATAAGTGTTTAAAGTGTGCTATTTCATTATTAAGAGATACAATGTATCAGTGGTGGAATACTTTAGTGTCTGTGGTGTTGAAAGAAAGAGTTAGTTTGGAATTCTTTCAGACTGAGTGCCGAAAGAAATATATAAGTTAGCGGTTTCTCGATCAAAAGCACAAAGAATTTCTAGAATTAAATAAAGGTTGTATGACTGTGACTGAGTATGAAAGAGAATTTGTAAGATTGAGTAAGTATGCTCAGGAGTATGTTTCTACTGAAGAAATCATGTGCAAAAGGTTTGTTGATGGGTTGAACGAGGAAATTAAACTTCTAGTCGGAATTCTAGAATTGAAAGAATTTTTTGTCCTGGTTGATAAAGCTTGCAAAGTTAAGGAGATTAGCAAAGAAAAGAGAAAAGTAGATTCAGAGGCCAGAGACTCAAGAAAAAGATTGATGAGTAAGCCATATCAATCTTCATCAAAGAAATCCAAAGATTCATACACTCGTCCAAATGCTTTAATCAGGCATTCGAACAGAGATCGGGGAAAACAATACTCAAGTCCTAAAGCTTAAAATACATCGGTATCGAGTGTTGGTAGTTTGAGAAATTATAGACTTGAATGTCAGCAATGCAGAAGACTACATCATGGTGAATGTAGAATGAATAATTGGGCTTGTTTCAAATGTGGTTCACAAGATCACTTTATTCGAGATTGTCTTGAGTTAAATGAAAAAGATAAATCTCAGAATGCAAGATCAAGTAATACAACTACTAGAGGGAGGCCATCAAGAAATGCGGGAAATGTGGGTGGTAATCACAGTACTATGAGAGATTCTACAGTAAGATCTGAAGCCAGAGCACGTGCTAGAGCATACGATATTTTTGCTCGCGTAGGTGCGTCATCCCCAAGAGTTATCACCGATACATTTTCTCTTTATCATCCTTTGGAAATTCTTTTTCTTTTTCTTCATTTTATTTCTCCTTTTGCCGAAATTGTTAGTCAAAGGAATCCCTTCTTTTTCTTCTTTTCATTTGAAGCTGAAATCCTTCCCTCAAACTCACCATTGCCAAATAGTTCATCACCATTTGAGGCCATAGCCGATTGCATCTCTTCTTTTGGGGCCGATTCATTCTTAGACTAAAAGCCGAAAATCAAGCACTTTTTCCTTGTTGTCGACTATTCTCTTCAAACGTGAGTGGTGGGTGCATTAAAGGAAATTTCTCGGGTTTTAAACATCAAGGGAGATCGACAACTTCAGGAGCAAGTGACGGATTCGGGACTTCGACCTAGGGGCTAGTCAACAGGAATAAGCAAAGCCTTCGGGATTTGGTAAAAGACCAAATCGGCATTAAGGAAGGAGTGCAACAATCGCAAGGTGCAAATCGTTTAGACGTAGGTTTCGGGATTGAGTATACTGTGCTAAAAGGTGCGTAGTTATCGCACTGTTCTCTTGATTGTTTACATGTGTTATATATATAAATGTGTATGATGTGTGGTAGCCGACAATAATGGCTAAAATGGTGGAAACCCATAATGGGTAATCGATTAACCAGGTCAGTATTTTATGACGTTAATTTACATATGATATATGTATGAAAATGTGATGGCATGTGATGTATATTTGTTTCAAGTGATATGTTGTCATGATACATGTATAGGGCCTGGGATTTGAACAAAGAAGGACAGGGTGTACATATTTATGTACGTGTTCTAATGTTAGCCTTGTGCTACATTAGCGCTTGATGTTAGCTACGTGCTTCATCAAGGGAGGTGTTGGCTAGGTGCCACATCTCGGCGGATGATAGCTGTGTGCATCACCGTGGACTGAGGATGACCTCGAGTCACCTCGTGGATACAGATATGTGGGATCACTCAGGTGATCGGTGGATTAGCCACGGCCTTGGGCAGCAGGTCTGCCAAGGTAAGATATGTGGGATCACATAGTTGATCGGTGGATTAGCCACAACCTTGAGCAGCAGGTCTGCTAAGGTAGGTGTAACGGATGGACTTTAGGATGGGTTGGGATGCATTTTTGCATGACTGATTATGTGGACTGTGTGGATATGGGCCAAGCCCATATGTGTGGAGACATGTGAAATAACTATGCACCGAGTCCAGTATGACTCACCCAATTTTTACCAACATCGCAGTGACATATGATGATCGAATCCAATTTGGAGTGGACACAAAGGTGGCCATGTAAAGCGCGATTTTCATGCGTAAACTGCTTTTATTTATTTACGTATTTTATATTCTCGATTATTTTGGTTAAGTGTTTATTGTAATAAGGCCCATTAAAGTATTTAAGTATATTTATTAAGTATCTTTATTATTTACTTTTAAGATGGAATGATAATCGAGTTATGATTTGGAAATGAGTTATTTTCAAAGAACTTACATTTTGAAATATCTATTAAAGTTTTAAAACCGGAAAGGTGTGACAATAAAGTTTTACTTATAAATTTTAAATATACAAGGCTTTACAAAAGTTAACAAAATTTTATGTTTTCACTCTTAAATTAAAATATTTTCAAACGTTTTTCCGCAGTGACATACCAGATCCGGTCAGGGCTTGTGGGCCGGGTTTGGGGGTGTTACAGTACACCCCTTACCGGTATCCATCGCCGAAATAGGGTACGAGGCATTACCAAACTTAATCACATATAACCGATCATTTTCGAGTCACAAATTTCCATCCAAATTTAAAATTTTTCATATTCAATCATAGAGTCCCTAATATAGACCTACGAGGCCAAAAACATGCTTTGGAAGCAGTTCGGGACTAAAACGAGAACTTTGGAAAATTTCACAACACTTAAAAAAATTTTCTTCAAAATAGGGTCATACTCAATATGCATCCTTAATAGCTCTTATACATGCATAATTATATCTAATTATCATACCATACCATTGAGCCAAACTTAGCCATTCAACATAAAGAGTACTAGAACATTCAACCATTAGGTATTTAGGCCATAACCCACAACTCATCATGTACCATGCAAACACAACTCACATCACAAGACATTGGCATATAAATAATATATATAGGCTTACAATCAATTAGCCAATATAAGCCAATTAGCATGGCTACATACTACAATAACCTTTAACCATTACAAGCCAATACATTTGGCCAAAACATAATAACACATACACAAAATGACTAAGTCCCTATACATGCCATAGACTTAAATTACTTGAAGGCATTGATACCAGTCAAAAGCTTGATAGTGTGATAAAATCTCCGACGATCTCCAACCCGAGCTAGCCTGTACGACACTATAGGAAAAAGGAAAGGAAGGGGGTAAGCATTATAGCTTAGTAAGTAGGTATGTAAATAATAAGTGATTTATTAATAGGCTTTTATAAATCTTCACAATATGTTCTCAAGATAATACAATCATAATTGCACATAGTTCCACTATTTATTCATGTTCATCTCAAGCTATCTACTAGAAAAACAATCACTAAATTATTTATATCTCAAGCTAGAGAACTCCAACTTAAGATCTGCTAAATTTTCCCTAAAATTAGACTCACATATCTTATTATCATAAAATTTTCAGAATTTTTGGTTTATCCAATAAGTACAGTTTATTCTTTAAAGTCTCCCCTATTCTGTTGTCTGATAGTTTCGACCATTCTTCACTAAAAATTAATTATCTCTTCATATAGGATTCAGATGATGTTCTTATTTGTTTCTATTGAAGTTAGGATAATTAAGAAATTTAAACATATAAATTAAAAACATAATTATTTTTATACAATTTTTAGTGATTTTCCAAAGTTGGAACAGGGGATTCCGACATGATTCTGACCCTGTCTCACAAAAATTTGAATATCATAGAATACAAAATTCTTTTGTTTACATCGTTTCTTTTATGTCAAAATAGACTCATTCAGCTTTAATTTCATATCTTATTCAACCTCTAATTCTATTTCTACCATTTTTTGTGATTTTTTAAAGTCACACAACTGCTGCTGTCCAAAATTGTTTTGTTGTTAAATTTACTTTTTCATAATTTCACTTACTCCATTTCATCTTACCGAAGGTCCGATCAAATATCGAGCACATTGTTCATATATTTTCACACTTATACCTGCACTTATTCATCACATAGTCATATTCAATTACAGTTATTCGTTACATGATCACATGTATTTTCACTTAGTCAATTTCCCGTTGAACTCATCGAAATAATAACAGATACACGAAGGCCTGAACATAGTACCACCCTTGTAGCTGAAGCTATCTAGTACACATAGTAGCCTGCACTTAGGACTACACATGTGACCAAAACCATCACTTACACATAGTGGCTGGCACTTAGTACCACACATGTGATCGAAGCTATCGGGTACGCATAGTAGCCTGCACTTAGTACTACACATGCGACCTATCCCTCTGGTACACGTAGTAGCATGCACTTAGTACTACACACGTGACCTAAAACCATCTCGTAGCTCTCTTGTACACATAGTGGCCTACACTTAGTGCCACACATGTGACCTAGCTACCTCATTCGTATCTTTTCTATTCCGAAGGTTCAACTGGGAATTCTCACTTTTCAACATTTTACCAATTCATTCATAATAATCACAATTCATAATTTACATCAAATAATTACCCCATATTCAACCATATCTCATATAATATAACAGAATATTAAAACATAAGCAAAAAAACGATATATTATTTACATACAAACTTACCATGAAAGCAAAATCGATGAAAATGACTTATTCGTCAATTACTCGCTTTTCCCTCGTTCTAGTTCCAAACCTCATTTTCCTTGATCTATAACAACACAATTAATTTATTTATTCATCCTGCTACTCAAATTAGCCTAAATTCACATTTTAGAAAAATTTATATTTTCCCCTAATCTTTGTCATATTTACACTTTTGCCCCTAGGCTCATAAAATGATTTTTATTCAATTTCCTTATATATTAAGCCTAGCCGAACCATTTTCATAACTACAACAGCCCACAATTTTCATTAATTCACACTTTTATGACAAATTTTATAACTTTTACAAATTAGTCCTTTTAGGCATTTTTACAGAAAATCACTTAGTAAAAGTTGTTTCTCTAACCATAAACATGCATTTTCTACCATTAAACACAAAACTAAACACATATTCATCATGGGTCAAAACCCTAGACTTTAACCATATCTCAGATTAGTGGTAGCAATAGATAGATCTTGTTACGAGGATTTCAAAAACGTAAAAATCATTAAAAACGGGGCAAGAACAGACTTACAGTCGAGCTTGAAAGCTTGAAAAACCCTAGCCATGGCTTCCCCTTGTGAAATTTGGCTACGGGGTTGAAGATGGACAAAAATTGGCTTTTAATTTTGTTTTTAATTCATTTTAATTACTAAATGACCAAAATGTCCCTAACTTAAAAATATTCTATTTCACCTATTTCATGTCCATTTTTGTCCAAAAATTAACCAATGGTCTAATTATCATTTAAGCACGTCCAATTTAAATTTTCATAGCAATTTGACACCTTTAGCTTCTAGAACTCAAGTTTTACATTTTTTACAATTTAGTCCTTTTGACTAAATTGAGTGCCCAAATGTCAAAATTTTCGAATAAAAATTTCACGATATCGTTCCGTTAAAATTGTAGACCATAAAAATATAATAAAAATAAATTTTCTTACGTCAGATTTATTGTCTCGAAACCACTATTCCAACTAGGCCCAAAATCGGGCTATTACAACAAAAATCCCTAATGGGGTTGTAAAAACCCATTTTTAGTCAAATCCGAACAGTGGATTCGGAACCATAAATCCAAGGTCAAAATAATTATTTTATTATTATTTTAATGTCCATAGCATGATAATATGTTTGTGTGAAACTTTCGTTAAGAAATTTTATCGTTTGATTGGTCAATTTGATAAAAAGGACTAAATCGCGTAAAGTGCAAAAGTGTTGTTCGATTAGTTAAAGGTATCAAATGCCTATGAAATTAAATAGTTGATGGATTTATGTTCCAATTATCCCACTATATTAATAAGTGGACTTTCATGGACATGGTTTATGTGTTTTTAAAGTTTAAATAGTAAGGTTAAATTAGTAAATCAATAATTAAGTTAAGTAAAATATGTAATAATAATGTATCGTCTTCTTAAAGTGTTTCTTTCACTGATTTTAAAGAGTAAAATAGCCATCTTTAGGGCTTTGAAGTTCGGCTACTTCTCCTTGCTTGCATGATCAAGAAAAGTGAAACTCGGATTTAGATCGAGGGAAAACCAAGGTTCTTGATTAATCAACCAGTTTAGCCATTTTTACATCCGAGGTAAGTTCATATGTAATAAGAATTGTTATATTTATGATTTAAATGCTTTGATATTGCATAAACTATGAATACGATACTACAAACATGTTCAACAATGATTCGACGATGATTCGGCATTCGAAATCCCAGTTGAACCTTAGGAATAGATTTGGATACTAGAGATATGTCATTAGGGGATTAATGTGATTATGTGATCCGGGTGCTGGTCCTGTGCATCCTACCGGTGGCTGAGTATACTGGCATGTGTTATGGATACTTGACAACTTGTGTGAGTAGCATAGTGTAGCTACATCTCGACCGACAGCTTGTGTGAGCAGGCCCGTTAATAGCTCTAGTGTGAGCAACATATGTGATATGAGATTGAGTTGGCTTCGGGCAATGATATTGGCACTTAGTGTGCGAGTTTCCCAAGTATCCAATAATATTTTGACTGGTTCAACGGGTAAATGAAAGATGTGATTGTGTATGATATTGATACGAGATGGTACAGGTATGTACATGGACCGTATAAGCTTAAATCAAAGAAGTTATGAAGTTTATACAGAAGATTATGATAGAAAATGTGAAAGGTTTATTAGTTAAATGAATTTCATAATGATATGTTCAAGCTGATGATTTGTATATTCATGTTGAGATTGAGTTTATTTTATATGAGCTTACTAAGCTATATAGCTTACTTTGTTTCATTTTTCATGTTTTACAGTGAAATCAAGCTAGCTCGGATTCGGGGATCGTCGGAGGCTTCGTCACACTATCCTAATATCATTTGGTACTTTTGAACTTTGGTATTTTGGTATATGGCATATATAAGGACTTTGGTCATTTTGGTATATTTTGTAATGTGTTGTGCCACTTAAGTTGGATTGTAAATGCTTATGTAGTAGTTTGTATATATAGCCATGAGTGATGGCTCATTTTAGGCTATTTTGGTATGTTTGAATCATATAAATATATGTGTGTCTATGTATTGTGGAATGTGTTGAATGATGGTTGTGTGATGTTTAATGGTAATAGGCATGATGAGTATCAAATGGTTGATTTGTGGATATTGATTTGCTTGTGAATTTTAGGTTAAATGATGCATATTTAGAGGTGTATATTTAATTGAATTGTATATGTAATGTTGGTCTAAAAAGTATGGTACATTTTGTGTCTTGTGTGTATTGAGAAGGGTGGTATAGATTATGCATGAATTAAGCTTGAATTGGTTGGTTAAAATGTAATGTTTTGCTATGTTTTGGTGTCTATTGGGTTGATGTAGGTGTCCATAGATTTGGGTGGCAAAATGGCTTGGTAAATAGCCTAGTTTTGTCCACAGGGGCAAAGACACGGGTGTGTGTCTCAGTCGTGTGTGACACATAGTTACATTACACGGCCGTGTGTCCCCTAGTGTTGAAATTAAAATCAAGACAGTATGCTCCACATGGCCTCACACACGGGCGTGTGACTTGGTCGTGTGGCATAAGTCAGTATACCCTATAGGTTTGACACGGCCTAGCACACGGCCTGGCACACGGGCGTGTATGGAAAATTTTAGGGCACAGGAGATAGCCACACGGGCGTGTATGTTGGCCATATGACGCAAGTTAGAGAGTTACACGGGGTTGGACACGGGCTGGGACACGGCCATGTACTCCAATTTCGAATGTTCACACGGCCTATGGCACGGGCATCACGGCCGGGCCACATGGGCGTGTGTCCCCTATTTTTGTGAAAATTTCTTAAATGTTCAAAAAGTTTCCAAAGTTATCAGTTTAGTCCCGAACCACTCCTAACGCATGTTTAGGGCCTTGTAGGCTTATATTAGGGACAAAATGATTGATTGTGAATGAATTGTATATGAATTGTGAAATTGTATGTGAATTATATGTTTAAAAGTGTTATAAGTCCGGTAATGCTTCATAACCCTATTCTGACGTTGAATACTGATCGTGTCTGAAAGTCTTAAAATTTATATAATGAATGATCGAGCCTAGAAACAAACTTACGACAACCATTGAGGCAAGCACACCTATCGAACAGTAGTACAGTTTAATGGCAAGACTGGGATGTCTAGCCCAAGGGATCCAAAAGTACTAATACTGACTTTCTTTTTATTATTTAGCCTAAGAATTAAGGGAATTGTTATTTAACCTAAAATTAACTAACTACTAAGATGAAGATGCTAAGACACAGAGAATGAATTGGGGAAAATACTTTTGGGAAAACCAATTGATTAAGACAATACCCGAGGAAGAATCCACCTAGACTTCACTTGTTATCTAACTCTGAACCAGACGATTTATTCACTTGACTTGATCTGTAGGATTCCCTAATTTATATTAATACCTATCTCGATGCTACTAACGTCTAACCCTAGGTTGATTAATTGAAATCCCTTTCTAATTAAAACCCCTAGAATTGCATTAACTCGATCTATGGACTCCTATATTAGGTTTGACCCTAATCCGGCAGATTTTCGCCATCCTATCTCTAGGGTTCCGATCAACTCCGCTTAACTATGCTAGATCTACTCTTAAATAGAGACTTTTGCTCCACTGGCTAAGCAGTTCAATACTTGAATCAATATCCTGAAATATTAAAACAAGAATTAAGAACACATAGTTAAGAACAAATCAAGTATTTATAATATAGTTCAAAAAACAATAACAAGATCCGTCTTAGGTTTCATCCCCCTCAGGTATTTGAGGGGTTTAGTTCATAATTATAAAAGAATACATCTCAGAAGAAAATATGAAACAAAACATAAGAAAAACCCTAAATCCCCCTAAAGGAAATTGAAGGGAAGATCTTCCGTCTTGAGTATGAGTTTAGCTTCTTGAGATGAATCAACTGGCTTTCTTTGAGTAAATCCCACAATTCGGCCTCTCTGGCTTGGCTCCTCGGCCTACCTGGACCACCCCCTTTTAGGTTACACTTAGGGTGTTTATATAGGCTTTCGGAATGTCTTTCTTTGCTGTTAAGTATCCTAATCTGGGTGGAATTAAAACAGGTCACGGCAGGGACATGTCCGTGTGGCACGCCCGTGTAAATAGAGTCTAGGTCGTGTTTGGGTCTGCTAAAGAGGCACGACCGTCTGGCTCAGGTTCAGGCCATGTGAATTTCGTACTTTGGCCAATTTTCTCCGTTTTTGGCCCGTTTCCTGTTCTTTTCATCCTCCGGTGCTCACCTAATTATAAAACATGAAATTAAATTATTAGGAGCACCAAATTCCACAATTCAGGGGATAAATCATCCAAAAGTATGCTAAATATGGGATTAACATATGTATATATTATAGTTTATCAAATACCCCCACACTTAAGCATTTACTTGTCCTCAAGCAAAATTCTTAACTCACAATTAAAATGAACTTCCTTAATTCATAATATTCATCAATAGTATTTCATCATAATTCTAAGGTAATTCATACATTGATAATTTAAGTAGAAGGGTCCTAAATATTCAAACAATCAAAGTCATAGTTTTTATAACACGAAAACATAGGCGTTTCCCCTTACTTAAATAATTACCTCTAATTCAGAATCGACAAGAGTTGAAATCCTCACTAAAGATTCACTTAAATCACTCAAAGTGTTTAAGGTTTAAAATTAAACACTCAAAAGTCGAACATGAAAAGTTAATCCCATAGGCTTGCATGAAAATCAAATCTCCACCACTATAAAATGAAATGATACACAGATCAAAAGGTCTTTAAAAGGGTTGTAACGAGGCTTAGGTTAAAGGTGTGGATAAAGGTTGAATTAGAGGGTTAGAATCAAGATTGAATTGACAATTTACCTAACTAGAAAAATGAACTAATCCTGAATAATTACATCAATTGAAAACCTGAAACACTAATAACACGAGCTTCTTCTCAGAATATGGAATTAATTGTTTAAGCTCAATCATAAAAATAACAATGAATAACTTTCCAACAATTTTTTTAGCTCAGAAAATAATATTTACAATAATAAGGAAGAACTTTAACAACTGAAATATAGAATATAGTTAGGCAACTGCTCAAAATCAAATCTCGACAAAAAGGGAGTCAAGAAATAGTGATAACAAATACAAGATGGGTTTTGGGTTATTATTAGTGGGTGAGTCAATAAATGGTTTGTTAAGATCAAAGGGGTTCACTAGGGGTTAATTGTAAGGGTAGGCTTTTAATGGAGTAAGTGGGTTAAATCGTAAGTGCCTTTATCATCTCTGTATATCAAATCAATGATGTGGCCTCAGCATGTATAATCGAAGCAAGTTCTAGAATAACAAATCAATGTTGACACTCTCATAATCAATAAAATGAGCAAGAAAGGAATGTATGCTCTAAAAGGCTCAAAATCTCACAAAAATTATCGGTTTTTGATATCAACTTTGTAAATTTCAAACTTCAGGTAATAATTAGATTCAGGTAGACAACTTAACAAATTTTTTATTTTGAAAATAGACTCATCATGCTTGATTCTCTAGTTTCCTAAAGTTTAAATCATCACTGCATAATTATCAATGACTTAATCCAAAACATATCAATAAAAATCATGAATCAAAGGAAATTTCATTCTAATAGTAATATGAAAAAATTACTTAAGAACAAGACATAATTTAGGGATTTGAGAATAATGCAGAAAGTTAGGAACTTTTCAAAATAAAATTCACCCCCTCACACTTAAGATGTATATTTCCCTCAATGTACAAAGATATATATAGAAGCATAAGAGATAGGGAGAAGTGAAACTTCCTGAATTTTGGATGGATCCTTAAGTTGGCAGTGGTCGTGGTGTGGTGATTCCCAAGCAGCTTTTAGAACCTAAAACCAAGAAACTAAAATAAAATAAACTAAATTTAGCACAAGAGAAATAAAGATAAGGAAAATAAAAGAGAAGAGAAAGGAAAAAGAGAAATGAGATGGACTCAAAGGCCCTTATCCTGTCGAGTTAATGAAGCTGCTGGCATGAACTTATGTAGATCGGTCTCGCAGAGGGAGACTGTGTTAAGATCCTTCCGTATCTTTGACACAGATAAGGTGTAGATCAAGGGCTTGGAGAATGAAGAAGGGTGAAAATGAAAAAGGGAGAGGAGTGTAAAGGGTATGGAAGAAGGGGAATGGGGAGTAGGTGAGAAGGGGAGAGGGGTGTTTTAAATAGAAATCTCAGATCTGGTGCATCCCCACGCCCATGTGTTATGGGCGTGTTAAGTCGCACGGCCGTATCGTACGGTCGTGTTGTGCTTCATTCGTTTCTCCCACGCCTGTGTGCAGGTCACCACGCTCGTGTTAATAAAACAGTGTCGACCACGGCTGTATCGCATGACCGTGGTGTTTAATCAGAGTGCGTGGCTTGAAGATATTTTTCGTCCTATTTTGTACTATCTCTGTCACATTGGTATGGAAATTCGTGGTGTCCACACGGCCACGGCCATGCCCGTGTGCAAGGCCGTGTGGTATGGAAATCTATGTGGTTAGTTTGTAATTAGGTGCTAAAAAGGAAAAATAAATGTAAAAATAAAAATGTAAAAATTAACGGGGTTAGTGCTCGGGTTGCCTCCCGAGAAGCTCTCGTTTAAAGTCTTAAGCTAGACTTACCTCTCATTCGCCAAAATTATGGTGGTTTTAGGAGTTGAAAATCCTTTCTCATGCTATCAGTTCTATTATCAGTATATAGTTCTAGTCGAGTAGCATTTACTTTAAAAGTGCCGAATATAGGATTACTTACCTCGACTATTCCGTATGGGAAAACATTGAGTACCTTAAAAGGGATTTCTTCGTTTGTATGAAGGTAGGGAGGAGATATTTGAGGGTCTGTCTTATCTAACAATACCTGATCTCCGATTTTAAATTTGTTTGTCCCATGGAGTGGCTTTGGTTCTGCTTAGTGTATTCCTAGTTTTTCCTTGAAATGTGCCTTCCACTCGTCTAGTTCATCGATCTGAAGCCTTCGTTCCTCATGAGTTATTTCCTTGTTGGCATGAGGTCTAGGATCTGGCTCAGTTGTGTGGTTCCATGGTGCTTCCTGAAAAGATGGTTTAACTGAATGGTCATTAATAAAATTTATTTTCTCACCTTGATTACTTGATGTCCTATCCAAATCAAGAGCCTGAAGAGTGATTGATTCATCACCTACACGAAGTATGAGTTCTCCTGTACCAACATCAATTTTAGTCCTCGCAGTTGGTAAAAAGGGTCTTTCTAAAATTAAGGGAATACTGTTGTCCTCATCCATGTCTAAAACTACAAAGTCTACTGGGAATATGAATTTATCAATTCTTACGAGTACATCTTCAGTTATACCCCTAGAAATTCGAATAGTCTTATCAGCTAATTGAATGCTCATCCTAGTTTGTTTGGGTTTCCCTAGACCTAGTTGTTTGAACATTTTATAAGGCATAACATTGATACTTGCCCCTAAATCAGCTAAAGCATTATCAGCAGATAAACTACCAATTAAGCATGGAATTGTAAAACTCCCTGGAGCTTTTAATTTTCATGGTAGTTTGTTTTGCAACATTGCTGAGCACACTGCGTTTAGTTCCACATGCGAATCCTCGTCTAACTTCCGTTTATTTGTCAAAATCTCTTTTAAAAATTTCCTGGAATCTGACATCCGTGAAGGAGCTTCAAGAAACAGTAAGTTAATATGTAATTTTTTTAGGAGTTTAAGGAATTTACCAAATTGTTCATCTATGTTGTCTTTTTCATCGAATTGCGGTATGGCACACGAGGTTGGTATTCTTTAATTACTGGTTTTGGCTTATCATGACTTACTTCAACCTTACCTTCCTCTAACACCTTCTCTTTCCTCAATTTTGTTTCATCTAACCTTTCACTGTCATGAGCGCTTATGGCTTGAAGTTGCTCATTTGGGTTAGTCTCAGTGTTGCTTGGCAAGCTGCCTTGTGGTCGTTCTGATATGATCTTGGTAAGTTGTCCTAACTGGTTCTTGATCCCTTGAATTGATGCTTCTTGATTTTTGAGTACTGTTTCGGTATTTTGGAAATGGGTTTTTGACACCGCTATGAATTTCGTCAGTATCTCCTCAAGGTTTGGCTTCTTTTCTTGTGGGTGGGGTTGCTGTTGGAAGCCTGGGAGGGGTTGTTGTCTTTGGTTTCCTTGACCACCCCACGAGAAATTGGGGTGGTTCCTCTAACCTGGATTATAAGTATTACTATAAGGGTTATTTTGAGGTCTAGAATTATTACCCATATAGTGAACTTGTTCGTTTCCAGTGCTCGGGTGTAAGGTGGATATTCTGTATTGCTCATCCCTCCTCCATTCATATCGCACTGCATAATTGGATGTACCTGCGAAGAACCACATAAACCATCAATCTTTTTAGTTAAAAGTTCTACCGAGTTTGATAGCATGGTTACTGCGTCGAGGTTGAAAGCACTGGCGGCTTTTTTTGGCCTTGTCCTCGTGACTTGCCACTGATAGTTATTCAGTGACGTCTCTTCAATGAATTCATAGGTAGCCTCAGGTGTTTTTTTCGGTGGTTCACGCATACTGAAATTAATTAACTACCCGTTGAGGGGTTAACATCACAAAAAAGTTTGGACCTGTAGGCATAAGGGTAATCCATGGTGTTGGAACCTTTTCAATAGGTCTTCGTATCTCTCCCATGCATCGTAAAGTGTCTTTAAATCCTTTTGCACAAAAGAAGAGATATCATTCCTCAACTTAGCCGTTTTAGCCGGCAAAAAATATTTTAACAAAAATTTTTCGTTCATTTGTTCCCATGTAGTGATTGATCCTCGTGGAAGAGAATTTAACCACTATTTAGCTTTATTCTTCAAAGAAAAGGGAAATAACCGAAGACGGATGGCATCATCAGAAATGCCGTTTATTTGGAAAGTATCGTAAAATTCTAGGAAATTCGCCAAGTGATTATTCGGATCTTCATCCTGTAAACCATCAAACTGAACAAATTGTTGTATCATCTGAATTGTATTAGGTTTCAGTTCAAATTTATTTGCAGCAATAGCAGGTCTAACAATACTTGACTCAGTTCCTGTTAAATTAGGTTTAGCATAATCATACATAGCTCGAGGAGCATGATTTTCGGCCACCTCTGGAGGTAGCGGATTATTCTCAGCCATCTCTTCGGTAGTGTTAATTTCGTCTTCTTGCTCTTCTTGTATGTATTGTAGGCTTTTCCTTATTTCTCTTCGGTTTCTGTGAACTGTACTTTCAATTTCACTATCGTAAAGTAACGGTCCTGACGGGTTTCTTCTAGTCATAAACTAGAATACCTGCCAGAAGCAAAGAAGAAAATTTAGAAAAGTAAAAATAAAATTTAATTGCAAAAATAAAATATGGCTAAAGTAATAAAAATTGAACGTTCTTAATATTTCAGTTCCATAGCAACGGCACCAAAAACTTGATCGTGTCTGAAAGTCTTATAATTTATAAAATGAATGATCGAGCCAAGAAACTAACTTTCGACAATGATTAAGGCAAGCGCACCTATCGAACAGTAGTATAGTTTAGTGGCAAGATCGGGATGTTGAACACAAGGGAACCAAAAGTACTAATACTGACTTTCTTTTTATTATTTAGCCTATGAATTAAGGGAATTGTTATTTAACCTAAAATTAACTAACTACTAAGCTGAAGATGCTAAGACATAGAGAATGAATTGGGGAAAATACTTTTGGGAAAACCAATTGATTAAGATAATACCCGAGGAAGAATCCACCTAGACTTCATTTGTTATCTAACTCTGAACCAGACGATTTATTCACTTGACTTGATCTGTCGGATTCCCTAATTTATATTAATACCTCTCTCGAGGCTACTAACGTCTAGTCCTAGGTTGATTAATTGAAATCTCTTTCTAATTAAAACCCCTAGAATTGCATTAACTCGATCTATGGACTCCCATATTAGGTTTGACCCTAATCTGGCAGATTTTCGTCATCCTATCTCTAGGGTTGCGATCAACTCCACTTAACTATGCTAGATCTACTCTTAAATAGAGACTTTTGCTCCACTACCTAAGCACATCAATACTTGAATCAATATCTTGAAATATTAAAATAAGAATTAAGAACACATAGTTAAGAACAAATCAAGTATTTATAATATAGTTCAAAAAACAATAACAAGATCTGTCTTAGGTTTCATCCCCCTCAAGTATTTGAGGGGTTTAGTTCATAATTATAAAAGAATACATCTCAGAAGAAAATATAAAACAAAACATAAGAAAAACCCTAAATCCCCCGAAGGAAATTGAAGGGAAGATCTTCCGTCTTGAGTATGATTTCGGCTTCTTGAGATGAATCAACTGGCTTTCTTTGAGTAAATCCCACAATTCGGCCTCTCTAGCTTGGCTCCCCGGCCTACCTGGACCTACACTTAAGGTGTTTATATAGGCTTTCAGAATGTCTTTCTTTTCAGTTAAGTATCCTAATTCGAGTGGAATTAAAACAGGTCACGGCAGGGACACGCCCGTGTAAATCAAGTCCAGGCCATGTTCGAGTCTGCTAAAGAGGCACGGTCGTGTGGCTCAGGTCGTGCCTCTGGCCCAGGCCGTGTGAATTTCATACTTTGGCCCATTTTCTCCTTTTTTGGCTCGTTTCCTGTTCTTTTCATCCTCCGGTTCTCTCCTAAATATAAAACATGAAATTAAAGGATTAGGAGCACCAAATCCCACAATTTAGGGGATAAATCATCCAAAAGTATGCTAAATGTGGGATTAAAATATGTATATATTATGGTTTATCAAATACGGGTGAGGGGTGTTACACAACAGACATAAACTTCCAGTAATCTACAAGAAAACAAATACAATGGATGTAAGCAAATCTTTGCTTAGTAAGTTCGTATTGAACTTAAACTTTAACTTACCGCAAAGGTTATAACTTAAACATTTTGTAATTAAATTCATAAGCAAGGTCATGAGTTCATTATTAACCTATACATATCACAAGTATCACAAGGTTACTGAGTTCACATATAAAAAATTATAAATTTATCATCTCATAAAACATATGCAAGTAAACACATTTGATATACTATTCATTCAACATCTAATCATTTAACATTCTACATTTCCATTCTAAATATTCATTTCAAATATCCCTTTTTACATATCTATTCATATAAACATTCCGTAAAAACACTTCATATAATTATTTCCATATAACCGATTCACATAGCCATTTCATATAGCCATTTCAAAGTGTTAACCTTAACACAACAGGATTCAACAATTTTCAAGTCAGTAACCATTTAAACATATGAATACTTAGAGTTCATAATTTTTTTACTTAAAAGAAATAGTTCCATATCAAATAAATTTTATTCTTCTGAGGGATCATTGTAAAATCATTCAATACATAAGTCTAGAAATAGCTGATGCTCGTATGAGCTAATCAGATACAGAGTAAATGTGTTAGGTTACTCGTCTGGGCTAAACCAATGACAACATAGAAAAAATAGCCTGGCCAAGACTATGTATACATGTAAGGTTACCAATTCAGGATAAACCTTTAAAACGACAATGTATTAACAGTCCAAGATAAATCTGAGTCATGTATATTCGAGTCTGCAACACATGCAGGAGCTCAGTCCAAAACAGAAATTCAGTCAGAAATCTCATGTATGAAACTTTTACTTGATCCATCGAAATCATTTCAGAAGTTCAATATATTTCACATAAACCAATTTCATTTAAGTAGTTTTAAAAATATAAAAATATCATTAACAACATTTAATAATGAATTATAATAAAAACTAACCGTATAAACTAATCTGGGCAAAATTGCAGAGATAGCAAAAGTTCAAGGGCTAATAAGCAACTTTCCTACTTCCTCGGTTATCTACTTGTTCTTGATCTATAAAATAGTTTTTTTAAATTGATTAGATCCAATTTCATTTAATACACAATTTAGAACTTATTTCATTCTATTTACAACTTTTCACATTTGCCCCAAACTTTTACACTTTAGTCCACTGGGTCAGTACACTCGACAAGAATTCCCAAATTTATAAAAATAGTGCTAGCTATATAAGAGTGTGTTGAGCCAATATCTATCAGTACAAAATATGAAACAAAATTAATAAAGAACATACAAACTATCACAACAGCAGCGTCTCTGTCCTCGCATCGCCTTGTCGCATATACCAAAGGAGGCTGTCTAGCCTCAGTCTGATTTACACCTTTACTCGGTGCTCTCTGACCTTTACACAAACCATTACCATTTCTAGCCTACCCACGGTCCTGGGGTAGCTACTGAACTGCCCTCTAAGGTTGAACCAAACCTGAAGCTAGAGTTAGCACTTAATCAAAATGGAATAGACAATCCCTAATGTGGCGCTCCACAGACCCGAATCATAGACAAGCTTCCAACCTCCTCCAACATTTGCCCGGATGGTGCCTACCATAGCCCCCATATTATGGAAGCTCAATAGATGCAACTAGTGCCTCAACCTGTAGGGCCCCAACAAATCTGGCATGTTTCTTAAGTCGCTAAACAGAGCTAGAATGACTCAAATTCCTCTTATTTTTACTTTAGCCTCTCTCTTTCTCTCTCTTTCCGCGCTCTGTGCGCTTTATATCCTCAGTAATCTTAGCCTTCTCCACTAGAGTTTTGAAGACTCGCTCCCTTTATGGAGCCATCAAAACCTTTATTTCATATCTTAAGTCCTCCTCAAATCGGATCCTCTTATCATAGTCAGTCGCTACTAACCCATGAGCTCAAACTCAAAAATTCAGCCTCATACTCAGCCACAGTCCTATCTTCCTGAGTTAGCCTCATAAACTGACGTTTATCGGCCTCTACATAACTTGCCTTCACGTACTTGTTCTAGAAGGCATTCCAAAAATAATCCCAAGTAATCCACTCAAGCTGAGTACCCTCCTCAATGGTCAGCCACCACTGATAAGCTTCATTGCGAAGTAAGGACACTGTGCCCTTTAATTTCTACTCAATAGTGTAGTCTATGTCATTCATAATCCTTTCTTTGTCCACCAACCAATACTCAGCCACAGTCGGGGTGACCCTAGTGATGTCCCTAAATACCTCTACTCTATTGGACTGAAGTCGTTCAATTACCGATCCTCAAGTCCTAAATCCAGAATGGTCCCAATGACCCACTAAAGAACTTTTAACATGGCTTGGGACAATAAAACTTCCCCAACCATCTGAGTCTGAGACCCTTCTCAGTAGTAGGCGTACCCATAGTCTCACTTGTATCAAGATTAGGCATACTGCCCATTGAGGATGGCTCACCTCGAGCCCCTCTTCGGCACCCACTGCGCCCACGTGATCCTCACACACTTATTATAAATTATCTAGAAGTTCAGAATTTTATGAATCAGTTTGATGTTTCTTATCAAATGTCTTATGTCAAAATCTTATCAAAATCTTTTTCAGTATTGCTATAGTCTTTAACTAAAGCAAAATATTTCTAATATACAATATTTTTTTCTAATTAAATAGTATAACTAAGAGAAAAGTATTTACAGGATCGGCGTTGGAAACTTGGTATTCTATAAACTCATTTTTCAGATTTAAACAAAAAAAATTTTGCTCGAAAAACACCTTTCATAAATATTTGAACCCAAAATCACAATCCAAGTTTTGAACCTGGCTTTGATAACACCAAATAAAACACCCCAAACCCGGCCCAGATGTTATGGCCAGATCTGGAGAAGTTATTATAATTCATTTGAAATCCCATAATCCGTTCGACTTGTAAAGATGACATTAGCTCTTGCTAAGTTAAATCCAATTTGTTGGGGAAAATATCTTTCTTAACTAATTTGATGAAACTGTTGATTATTTATACTTTTAAGACATCTAAGTTTGCAACGGAATTATTAATCTAATTCGATTTTTAAAAAATGCACGTTATTGTTGGAAAACCATGGTTTTGCAAATAAATTGAATAGAATTGGAAATACATTGAAACAATTAAAAGCATAAAAACAAAATAAAAATCCAAACTTAAAAAAATAGTCCAAAAATAGTCCATGAGCAACCGGATTAAATACGAATAGTTTTAAGATATGAAATAGTAATAAATAACGTAGCTTTTGTCACATTGATTCGCCTGAGTCTGAGGATTACGTGAGAATCAAACAAATAGAGAATGAGCTTACAAGTTCAGTGTGTAACTTAAAATAGAATCAACAATTACAGTTTTAAACATGCTTTCAGATTTTAATCAGACATATATCATATACAGAAATAGAATTAGGACATATCAGATGCGGAAATTTAATCTGCCCCCATCCGCTACACACCATCTTCGAGCACCCTTACACACCATATAGGGTATTAAATACTCATCCAGCCCTACACACCGCTTAGTGTCGGTATGACACTTTTCAGAATATTTGTAGTCTAGTGAAAAACCATAATAGTAACATATTTTAATCCCACATTTAACGTACTTTCGGATGATTTAGCCCTTGATTTATGTAAAAAGGTGCTCTTAATCCTTTCTTTTCATGTCTTATACACAGGAAAGCACCCGAGGATAAAAAGAAAGAGAAACAGGCCTAAAATGAAGCAAATTGGGCCAAGGAAGAAATTGACATGGCCTGGACTTTAGCCCACACGACCGTGCCTCATGAAGCAACTAGAACACAGCCTGACCCCGATTTGCACGGCCGTGCCTCATTAAAGAAAAGTCCGAGCACGGCCTGGCTACGAACTACGCGGGCGTGTGCCATAATCGTGTCCCTGTCGCTGGAAAGAGTAACTTCATTCGGATTTGGATACTTAGGGGTGAAGAAACATATTTCGAAAGCCTATATAAACCCTCTAAGTGCTACCAGAAAAGGGGCGGTTAGCTAGGCCAAGGAGCCAAGCCGAAAAGGTCAGAGTTGTGGTAATTACTCGAAGATATCCAGTTGGTCTATCTTAAGAAGCTGGAATTCTACTCAAGACGGCAGATCTCTCCTTCAATTCCTTTAGGGGGTTTTAGGGATTTCTTATGTTTTATTTTATCTTTTCTTCTGAGATGTTCTCTTTATTTGTTATGAACTAAATCCTTCAGATGCCTGAAGGGGATGAAACCTAAGACAGATCTTGTTATTGTTTTCTGAACTATGTGATAAATACTTGATTTGTTCTTAATTATGTGTGCTTAATTCTTGTCTTAATATTTTCGGGATATTTATTCAAGTCGAATGTGCTTAGGTGGTGGAACAAACCTGCTTAAGAGTAGATCTAGCATAATTAAGCGAAGTTGATCACACGCCTAGAGATAGGGTGACGAGATTTTGCCAGATTAGGGTGAAACCTAATATGGGAATCCATAGATCGAGTTAATGCGATTCTAGGGGTTTTAATTAGAAAGAGATTTCAATTAATCAACTTAGGGTTAGACGTTATTCGCCTCGAGAGAGGGTTTAATATAACTTAGGGAGTCTTACGAATCAAGTCAAGTGAATACATCGTCTGGTTCAGTGTTAGATAACAAGTGAAGTCTAGGTGGATTCTTCTTGAGGGTATCATCTTAATCAACTAAATTTTTTCTCAAGTTATTGCCCAATTCATTCTTTTTGTCTTTGCGTCTTTACCTTAGTAGTAGTTAATTTAGATTAGATTAAAGCAACTTCACTTATTTTAGGCTAAATAATAAAAAGAAAGTTAGTATTAGTACTTTTAGTTCCTTTGGGTTCGACAATCCGGTCTTGCCTAAGCTATACTTCTGTTCGATAGGTACACTTGCCTTTAGTCGTTGTCAGAGTTAGTTTCTAGGTTCAATCATTCTCTCTTTATAAATTTAAGACACTGATTTTGACAATCAAGTTTTTAGCGCCGCTGCCGGGGAGCTAAAATATTAAGAACGCTCTATTATTATTACTTTAACCATTATTTTTTATTTTTCACAATTTACTTTTATTTTTATTTTTTAGGTTAAATTTTGATTTTCGCTAAACTTTCTTTCTTTTCCTAGCAGGTACCTTTAGTTTATGACTAGAAGGAACCCGAGAGGACCTTTAGTATATGACAGTGATATTGAAGCCACCGCTTGCAGAAATCGCAGAGAAATCAGGCGAGTCCTAAATTACACAGAGGAAAATCAAGAAGGCAAATCCAATCCTATTGAAGGGATGGACGAGAATAACCCACCACCGCAAGATATGGGAGAAAACAATGCTCCACGTACTATGTATGATTATGCTAAACCACATTTAACAGGAGCGGAATCGAGTATTGTTAGGCCTGCTATAGCTGCTAATAATTTCGAATTAAAGCCTAACACAATACAAATGATTCAACAATTTGTTCAATTTCATGGTTTGCGGACGAAGACCCAAATACTCATATAGCTAATTTTTTTAGAGTTCTGTGATACCTTCGAAATAAATGGTGTTTTTGATGATGCCATATGTCTTCGGTTATATCCCTTTTCATTAAGGAATAAAGCCAAACAGTGGTTAAACTCATTACCACGAGGGTCAATCACTACATGGGAGCAGATGATCGAAAATTTTTTATTAAAATATTTCCCACAGGCCAAAACGGACAAATTACGGAATGATATCTCTTCTTTTGTTTAGATGGATTTAGAGACATTATATGACGCATGAGAGAGATACAAGGATCTCTTAAGAAGGTGTCCACACCATGGTTTACCTTTGTGGCTCCAAGTCCAAACTTTTTATAACGGTGTAAACCCCTCAACGAGGCAACTAATTGATTCAGCCGTCGGTGGAACCCTGAACAATAAAACTCCTGAAGTAGCCTATGAGTTTATCGAAGAGATGTCACTGAATAACTATCAGTGGCAAGTTACAAGGACGAAACCAACAAAATCAGCCGGAGTTTTCAATCTCGATAAGTAACCATGCTATCAACACAAATAGAGATGATGAATAAAAAGCTCGATAGTTTTTGTTCTTTACAAGTACATCCAGTGATGTAGTGCGATGCAAGTGGAACTGTGGTGAATCCTGAGTACCTACCCTACCAACTGGGCACAGAAAGCGAACAGATGAACTATATAGGTAACAATTTCAGAACTAATAATAACTCTTATAATAATAATTATAATCCAGGTTGGAGGAACCACCCAAATATTTCATGGGGAGGTCAAGGAAATCAAGGAAATCAAAGACAACAATCTTTTCAAAATTTTCAAAATCAGCCCTATCCACAAGAAAAGAAGTCAAACCTCAAAGAAATGCTGACAAAATTCATGGAAGCCACAGAAACCCGTCTACAAAAAAAAGAGACAACGCTTGGTAATCAACAAGCATCAATCAAAGGGATCGAGAGCCAAGTCGGAGAACTTAATAAGTTCATTGGACAACTCACCAAGATAGTTTCTGAAATCCGATCAGAGATCTCTGAACGACCACAAGGGCGTCTACCAAGCAACACTGAGATTAAACCGAAGGAGCAAATCCAAGCCACCACAGCTCATGACAGGACAGGGCTAGATGAACCCAATCCGAAGCAAGAAAACAAGGTAGATGAAGGAAAAGTTGAGGTAACAGAGGAAAAGCCAAAATCGGTAATCAAGGAGCACCAACCTCGCATACCTTATCCCGAAGTAATGAAAAGAGATGGTACAGAGGAACAGTTCGGTAAGTTTCTTAAACTTTTAAAGAAATTACACATTAACTTACCGCTCCTTGAAGCTCTTTTTTAGATGACAGATTCGAGAAAATTTTTAAAATAGCTCTTGACGAACAAGAAAAAGATAGACGAGGAGCCACATATGGAATTAAACGTAGCATGCTCAGTAATATTACAGAATAGACTACCGTGAAAGTTAAAAGATCCAGAAAGTTTTACAATTCCATGTTTAATTGGTAGACTAACTGTTGATAATGCCTTAGCTGATTTAGGGGCAAGTATAAATGCCATGCCTTATACATTGTTTAAATAGCTAGGTCTAGGGAAACCCAAGCAAACTAGGATAAGCATTCAATTAGCTGATGAAACTGTTAGAATTCCTAGGGGTATTATCGAAGATGTTCTTGTAAAAATTGATAAATTCGTTTTCCCAGTAGATTTCGTTGTCTTAGACATGGAAGATGATAATTCGATCCCCTTAATTTTAGAAAGGCCATTTTTAGCAACTGCCAGGACTAAGATTGATGTTGGTACAGGAGAACTAATTCTTCGTGTAGGTGACGAATTGATCAGTCTACAAGCTCTTGACTCGGCCAGAACATCAAGTAACCAAGGTGAGAATGTAAATTCTTTTGATAACCATTTGATCGACCCCTCTTCTCAGGAAACATCACAAGGTCACAAACCTGAGCCGAATCATGGACCCCACGCCAACAAAGAAGAATTACATAAGGAACGAAGCCTTAGGGTCGACAAACTAGAAGAGTCGAAAACACAAATTAAAGAAGAACCGAAACCATATGAAGTAAAATTGAAGGAGTCCCCAGAAGAGCTCAACGGAACATCAAACCACTTCAAAATAGGAGACGAGGTACTGTTAGATAAAGCAGATGCTTGCACCACCACACTAGACCTGAACACGAACAAGGAAATCCCTCTTGAGGTACGCAATATTTCCCATACGAAATAGTCGAGGTAAGCAATTCAACATTTGGCACACTTAAGGTAAACGCTTCTCAAACTAAACTTTATAGTGAAAATAGAACTGAAAGCATGAGGGAAGATATTCAAACCTTTAAACCACCCTGATTCTTGCAAATACGAGGAAGGTCTAGCTTAAGACTATAAACGAGCGCTTCTTGGGAGGCAACCCGAGCACTAACCCAATTTACATTCACATTTTTTTTCATTTCATTTCATTTCTTTTCTTTTCTTCTATCTGAACACCTAGTGTAAACTAACCAAAAGTACAGATTCCCAGACCACACGATCTTGCACACGGCCGTGGCCATGACCGTGTGGAAGTACAGAATCTCCATACTGACATAGCAGAGGCAGTACGAATCAAATCCCAACTAATTTTTGAAATCACGGACTCAACCACTCCCCCACGGGCATCAATAAAGTGGCACAGCCGTGCCTTACGACCGTGTGAAGATACTGACTTTCCAACCACAGGCAAAACACGCCCGTGCCTTCCAACCGTGCCAACATACTTACTTGTTGCAAACGGGCGTGGCTGGCTAAAAAATGGGCATGGAAAATCAACACGCCTAGGCACATGGCTGTGCAAAGCGGCCGTGTGAATCAACATGCCCATGGCTGACGAACATGGGAGAAACGAATGAAGCCTTACCACGGCCGTGCGAAGCAGCCGTGTGAATCAACACGCCCTCAGTCCACGGACGTGTGAACGCACCAGAAAGCAAAACTTTATTTAAACCCAACCCCCTCCCTATTCTTCCCGCACCCATCTTTTCTTCTTCCTTTTTCACATATTTTCCCCTCTCCATAACAAGTCTCTATACTCTTGAGCTACACCAGAAGCATGTTGAAGAAACGGCGGAATCAAAGCATAGTCCTCCTTAGGGAGACCCCTATTTATAAGTTCATGCCGGCCGCTTCATCCAAACAACAAGCCAAGGGACTTTGAAACCATTTAGTTTCTATTTGTCTTTTCTCTTTTGCTTCAATTTCCTCCCCTTTGACAATCTTATCCTTATTTTAGTTTAACTTATTTTACTTCCTTAGTGTTAGGTTCAAAAGGCTGCTAGGGAATCACATCGGAACCACGACCACCAACTCAACGCAGCCTTAGAGGTTCTAAAGGTTGTTTGGGAATCACGCCAATTCCGCCACCGCCATCACCTAAGCAGCCTTAGAGGTCACACCCACTTTGCAAACCATCCACCAATAAGGACTCTTCGGTCCATTTTTCTCTCCTTTTACTTTTGTTTTCCTTCTTAGTCTCCTTTTATTTATTTTTCTTCTTTTTAATTATATATTTAGGTTATTTTTATTGTGTCTTAATAACTCTTGGCTAATTCTTCACGGGCTCCCCAATCTCTTCATCTAGCGCAGAGCTCGTTCGTAACCGCCACAACAAAAGACGACACTTCTCACGAATTTTCCACATCCTTCGAGGAAATCATCCATAATTCAGGGAGTGTCACTTTTTGCCTTCTCTTTTGATTTTATATTAACTGTTATTATCTATCTTTGTACATTGAGGGCAATGTACATCTTAAGTGTGGGGGGGTAAAAGTGTCTAACTTTCTGCATTATTCTCAAATCCCTGAATTATATCTAGTTCTTGAGTAATTTCCTTATATTACTAATTAGGATGAAATTTCTGATAATTTATGATTTTTATTTGACATGTTTTTGAGTAAGTCATAGTTAATTGTGCATTGATGATTAAACTTGAAGAATACTAGAGAATCAAACATGATAAGTCTATTTTTCAGAATTAAAATTTTTAGGTAATCTGAATATTATCTTGAAATTTGAAATTTACAAGGTTGATATCAAAACACCCATAATTTTTGTGAGATTTTGAGCCTTATAGAGCATATATTTCTTTTCCTTACTCACTTTATTAATTATGAGTGTGTTAACATTGAACTGTTATTCTAGAACTTGCCTTGATTATACATGTTGAGACCACACCTATGATTTGATATACAGAGATGATAAAGGAACTTAAGATTTAACCCACTTACACCACTAAAAAGCCTACCTTCATAACTAACCCCTAGTGAACCCCGTTGATCCTAACAACCCTTTTTATTGACTCACCCACTAATATTAACTGAAAACCCCGGTTGTATTTGTTATCACCATTCTTTTCTAAGTACCCTTATATCGAGATTTGATTTGATTAGTTACCTAATTTTATTGTTTCAGTAGTTGAATTCATACTTTATTATTTGATTTGTTCTTAAAAAAACGACGAAGTATATTCATTATTAGTTAGGTGAGCTTATGCATGTAAATTTCAAGTCTTGAAGAAAAAGCTCGTATTATTAAAATTTTCGATTGATGTAATTATTTAGGATTAGTTCATTTTTCTAGTTAGGTAATCTATCGGGTCAAAGTCGATTCCATAACCCTAGCCCCGTTACAACCCTGTAAAGACCTTTTGATCTGTTTATCATCTCATTTTATAGTGGTGGAAATTTGATTTTTAGGCAAGCCAATGTGATTAACTTTTCGGGTTCAACTTATGAGTGCTTAACTTTGAACCTTAAACACTTTTTGAGTGATTTGAGTGAATCTTTTGTGAGGATGTCAATCCTTGTCAGTTTTGAATTAAAGGTAATTATTTAGATAAGGGGAAACACCTACGTTTTCGTAATCACAAATATATGAATTATATTGTTTGAATCTTCAGGACTCTTTAAGTTGAATTATCCATGTATAAATTGTCTATGAATTACGATTAGACATCGTTGATAGGAATTTTGAATCATTGAAAGTTCATTTTAATTGTAAGTTGAGAATTTTGCTTGAGAACAAGCAAAAGCCTAAGTGTGGGGGTATTTGATAAACCATAATAGTAACATATTTTACTCCCATATTTAACATACTTTCGGATGATTTAGCCCTTGATTTATGTAAAAAGGTGCACTTAATACTTTCTTTTCATGTCTTATACACAAGAAAGCACTTGAGGATAAAAAGAACGAGAAACGGGCCTAAGATGAAGCAAATTGGGCCAAGGAAGAAATCAACACGGCCTGGACTTTAGCCCACACGGCCGTGCCTCATCAAGCAACTAGAACACGGCCTGACCCATTTGCAGGGCCGTGCCTCATTAAAGAAGTTCGAGCACGGCCTGGCTACGAACCACACGGGCGTGTGGCATGACCGTGTACCAATCACTGGAAAGAGCAATTTCACTCGGATTTGGATACTTAGGGGTGAAGAAACATATTTCGAAAGCCTATATAAACCCCCTAAGTGCTACCAAAAAAGGGGCGGTTAGCTAGGCCAAGGAGCCAAGCCGAAAAGGTCAGAGTTGTGAGAATTACTCAAAGATAGCCAGTTGATCCATCTCAAGAAGTCGTAATTCTACTCAAGACGGTAGATCTCTCCTTCAAATCCTTCGGGGGGTTTTAGGGATTTCTTATGTTTTGTTTTATCTTTTCTTCTAGGATGTTTTCTTTATTTGTTAAGAACTAATTCCTTCAGATGCCTGAAGGGGATGAAACCTAAGACGGATCTTGTTATTGTTTTCTGAACTATATGATAAATACTTGGTTTGTTCTTAATTATGTGTGCTTAATTCTTGTGTTAATATTTCCAAGATATTGATTCAAGTTGAATGTGCTTAGGTGGTGGAGCAAAAGTCCCTGCTTAAGAGTAGATCTAGCATAATTAAGCGGAGTTGATTGCACGCCTAGAGATAGGGTGACGAGATTTTGCCGGATTAGGGTGAAACCTAATATGGAAATCCATAGATCGAGTTAATGCGATTCTAGGGGTTTTAATTAGAAAAAGATTCCAATTAATCAGCCTAGGGTTAGACGTTATTCACCTCGAGAGAGGGTTTAATATAACGTAGGGAGTCTTACGGATCAAATCAAGTGAATACATCATCTGGTTCAGTGTTAGATAACAAGTGAAGTCTAGGTGGATTCTTCCTAAGGGTATCGTCTTAATCAACTGAATTTTTTCCTCAAGTTATTTCCCAATTCATTCTTTTTGTCTTTGCGTCTTTACCTTAGTACTAGTTAATTTAGATTAGATTAAAGCAACTTCACTTATTTTAGGCTAAATAATAAAGAGAAAGTTAGTATTACTACTTTTAGTTCCTTTGGGTTTGACAATCCGGTCTTGCCTAAGCTATACTACTGTTCGATAGGTACACTTGCCTTTAATCATTATCAGAGTTAGTTTCCAGGTTCGATCATTCTCTCTTTATAAATTTAAGCCTCTGATTTCAACAGTCACCTAGCTGCCAAATCAATATGCATTATACTACCAAATACAGATATATGTGTGGATGAGCCACTAAATACAACAAATAGATTAAATTGCCCATACTTCCTTAATAACATAATTCCCACCCCAATGCCCATGCAGAAATATCATATATCGAAAATGTATGTGGCATACATGCTTTTTATAAGATATACATATCATGCTTAACAAATAACATATTATACAGAGTTTATATGTAACACCCCAAACCCGACCCAGACGTTATGGCCGAATCTAGCGGTGTCACATTGAAGGGTGAATCATAAAATCTGAAGTTGATGTAAAACCTTGAAGTCATTTGAGGAGTTTTAGTTTAAAACATTTGCCAGTGATAACTTAATGTTATGATCAAATTCTTTTGGTATATTAGGGTTTGATTAAAAACTTTATGTAGGAATCTTTAAACTTGTTACTTAAACTTTCAAAATACAGCAGAAGCTTTTCTTTAAAAAGGTTTGTGTACTTACGATTGGTTTGTAAAATGTTGTTTTCTTTTTAAAACCCCATACCTTATCTAGAAGTTATGTAATCAACACAATTAAATCCCAAAATTAAAAATAAAACCAGGGAAAGGCCTTATTATAACAAAACCCAAATTAAAGAAAACATAATTAAAAATAAAGTTGATTAAAAACACGGAAATAAAATTGTTCATAGTGTGGCCACCTCTGAGTCCCCCAGTACATCAAACCGTCTCACTAGGGATTACCTGAAAAGTAAAAAAAAAAAAGGGTGAGCTTGCGAAAACTCAGTGTGTACAACCCCAACAATCAAATAACATACATCATATCTATCTGAGCCTAAGCCCATTATAGTAACAGTGGCAATTGGGCCTTAGCCCCCATTAGCTTCGGTTGGGCCTGAGCCCATATCAAATGTCACATATCACACCTATCTGGGCCTAAGCCCATCTCAATATTAGAATCAGTATATGCAATGTATAAATACCAAAACCTACCTTGCACTCCGTCTCCTGTCCAACCCTACACTCCTGTGGGGATTAAATCGATCCACCCATCCCTACATTCCTTATGTAGCACCGGTTGCGGCACTAACCAATATTGCACCAGAGTTGCCAACCACATAATCGGCTTAAAGCCATTGGTGGGTCCACATATCAATCACTTCCTCCAATACAAGATCCCATCCCCATGCAACAAAATATCACATATGAATACAAACATATCATCAAATGGCATACAAGATCAGTCATGTATCATATAGAGAAATTTTAGCCATTTGCCCTTCAAGGCATAACGGTCATTTCTCACATTGGGGTCCAAGTATGTGTATCAACTCATCAATAGGTCCACAGTCGATCCGCACGACTTGTACAACCTTTAACAATCAAAAGGTATAGTTGGGCCCAAAGCCCAAAGTATGGCCCAAGTAGGGCCCACACGCTTGTATGGCCCGCTAAGCCCAAAATTGCCCTTAACCATGTGAACGACATCGTCGAGCTTTTTATTTCACACAAGTTCATGAAGTTGGCCCATGTGAGCTCATGAGCCCATTGGGTCCACACAACCCATTTTGGCCCATTTGACCCAAAAGTGGCCCAAGACCATAAGACCGCTCATGGTGGCCTCCGTCATTGTATCGACTTTCCCACAGGAGCGTTCGTGCTCTCATTTGGTAACCATTGTCGTAATTTCGGCATTTTGGTATTTTCTGATCTACAATTGGAGTGGTGTGTGTACACACCTATTCGTGATAACGAGAGAACAGTTCACCGCCCAAAGGCTATATTCATTCAAGATATACAGTTAGTATACCAATCGTTAGGGTTCACCAACACTTAATTCCCAAATCGCCAAACACCACCTATCTTGAACGAACGAATATGGCTTAATGCCCTTAGGTTGCTGGCGAAAATCGATCAACTAATTCTTGCCGATTAACTGTATCAACAATAGACCTACCAATCAAGATTGTTCACATATGTAGCCTACATTCACAAACGTAAGCCCACAGAACATAAACAATATTCGACCTATACCAAAAGAAGGTAAGATAACACATTTACCTTAATTGAAAGATGAGAGAAACATGTTTAGATTGCTTCAACAACACTTACACTACTTCACTTATCGAGAAACCCAGAAACCCAACGGACTGCACATCACGAGGAAGGGATTAAAAGTCGACAATCAGAGGACAAGAAGAAAGAGCATTCGAATTTAAGCTAAAAGTAAAAGAGTACACTTGAACACATACTAATTGACAGAAAACTCTTGCCACACCAAACAATACACCAACGATAGTGTAAGGGAGTAACCAATAGCTATAGAACCGACAGAAAAGAGACGAGGGGAAAAAGGATATATGGCACTGCTCAAGGGAGAAGGTAGAAATGATATTCGGTTTAGGGTACTAGGTAGAAAGGATAAAAAAATTGAAAAAAATAAATAAAGAAAAAAATGCCAAAGTAGAAAAATACCCGAATGGCCAATGCGTAAAACGACTACCAAAACAAGCTTGAAACCAAAAGTGAGAAAAAGGATAAGAGGAATAGCTACCTAAAAACAAATGAACAAAAGCTAGACAATTTCGGCACTAAGTGCTTATGACCGAATTGGCACCAAAGGAAGTCCTACTTTTGGAAAACACTACCACTCCCCTAATCCTTGATCCACTCTTCAAATCTCTCCACAATATCCTCCTTATTTTTCTCCTCATATCACTCCAAAAATCACTCCACATCCAATTAAAATTACCTACAACCACCTCATGACCAATTCAAACTCAATATTCCAGTCCAACTCCACCTCCTACACGGCTTGGGCAGCAAAATAAATACTCCTTGTTGCTGCGCTAACACTCGAACCTTGGATATCATGCACCACTCCACACGCCACTACCACTGGACCAACAGGCTCTTTGTGTCATAAATTCACCATAATTATTCTTAAGGCCTCTAGGCCAAAATCAAGGTTTACTTAAGAGAAAAACTAAAATTTTGCTAGAGCCTAAATTTGATCCCAAGACTTCATAGAAACCTCCAAACACTCCAAAATGACTTATCCAATAGTGCTAACATGCATTTCATGCCACAACACACAAAATTTAAAAGCTCAGATTTTCGGGGCGTTACATTATTCATAGTATGCTTAACACAAATAACTTATTAATCATGCACACAAAAATGAAGTTTATCACTAAAAGAACATCAGGACTCATGATTTGAAGCATAATTTATACTGTATAGACCCTACGGAAGCCCTACATTTGACTCGTACAACGTAAACGACCTTAGGAAAAATTTTCAAAATTTGGTTCCACACGCCCAAGTGACCTACACGAATTGGCACACGATCTCACAAACCCCGTGTGGCCTACACGGCCCAATTGGCCTAGACGGTATGGCTCACACGGTTTAGCAAACGACTGTCTATGTAATAGCCCAATTTTGGGCCTAGTCAGAACAGTGGTTTCAAGACCATAAATTTGACGTAATAAAATTTACTTTTATTATATTTCTATGGTCTAAAATTTCACAGGATGATCTTCTGAAAATTTCATTCGAAAATTTCGTCGTTTGGGCACTCAATTTAGTCAAAAGGACTAAATTGTAAAAAGTGCAAAAATTGAATTCTAGAAGCTAGAGGTGTCTAATTGCTATGCAATTTTAAATTAGAGGTCCTTAGTTGGTATTTATACCATTGGATAATTTGTTAGGGACATAAAATAGGTGAAATAGAATATTTTTTAGTTAGGGGCATTTTGGTCATTTAGTAATTAAATATTAAATAAATAAAATAAAAGCCAAATCTATGCTCATCTTTAAACCTTGGCTGAAAATACCATGGAAGCCATGGTTAGGGTTTTGTTCAAGCTTTCCAAGCCCCAAAGTAAGTCCGTTCTAGCCCCGTTTTTAATGATTTTCACGTTTTTTGAAATCCTTGTATCATAATCTACCTATTTCCACCATTTATTTGAGATATGATGAGCGCCTAGGTTTTAAACCATGTTAGAAATTATTGTATTTTGATGTTTAATGATAGAATATGCATGTTTATGATTAGAGAAATAACTTTTACTAAGTGATTTTCGATGAAAATGCATAAAAGGACCTATTTGTAAAAGTTATGAAACATGTGTTAAAAATCTGATTTAATGGAAAATGTGAGCTGCTATAAGCATGCAAATGATTCGGCCATTAATGGGTAGTAAGGAAATTGAACACATTTCATTTTACGCGTCTAGGGACTAAAATGTAAATATGTGAAACTTTAGGGGCAAAAACATAATTTTGCCATAATTTGATTTTTTGATCACATTGAATAATGTGACTAATAAATAGACTAAATGTGATCTTATAGATCAAAGAAAACGAGGTTCAGACGTAGAACGATGGAAAAATGAGAAATTGACGGTTAGGTCCCTTTTTGCCATTTTTATGTAGAGGTAAGTTTATATGTGAATAATGCAATACTATATTTATGTTTTAAATTGCTTTAATATTATATGATTTATATGATTGATATTATGAGCACGTTCGATAATGCCAAGATAACGAAGAAGTCCCGGTTGAACCTTAGGAATAGATAGGATACAAATGTCATGACATTAGGGTTATTTGAGTTTACGTGTAAGACCATAACTAGGATATGACATCATTATGAGATTTCATGTAAGATCTGGGACATGGCATTGATATGAGAATAGTGTAAGACAATAGTTGGGCTATAGGTATCAATATGTGATCCTATGTAAGACCATATCTGGGATATGGCATTGGTATGATTCTATGTGTATGAGATTCCTGAGTATCCTTTAGTATTCTAAGTTGTTCAACGGGAAATTAAAAAATTATGCCAAAGATGACAAAGTAAATGGTTATGTTACGAGTTGGTACAGGTATGTACGTAAAGTTTATAAGCATTGGCTTCATGATATTATGAATTCATGATCACTATGAAAGTGACTTTAAATTAACCATGTGATTATTGGTTTATGTATGTGATGAATAAATACATGGTAAAGTTGATTGAAACTTATGAAAAAGGTCTTTTAGGCCAATCTGAATTGAGATATGAAATGTTTTATTTCCTTAATTGTGACTCAATGAGTATGAGATGAAGGAAAGATTGGTATTAATATCTATTAAAAATATTTATGAAATCTTGTGATTAAGTGTTTATGCTTATGATGTGTAAATTCATGGTAGATTCGGTTGAGGAACATGTGTAAGGCTTTGGGGCTAAACCGATTGGTGAGATAGTAAATGTTTTTCGTTTGAATTGTGATTTATCGGTTATGTGTGAAAAAGAAAAGATTTGCATAATTGTCTATTAAAATGGTTATGAAAGTATGAGAAGTTAAGAGTTAAATCATTGAAAGATGGTGAGCTCTAGGCTTGAAAGTATGAATATGTATAATTAATGTGCATGTTACTATGAGGCTTGAAATGATTTGTTAATGATTATTATGGTATATTAGATTGGAGATATTACGAATGTTTGGAAAATGTTAAGATATATTAAACTAGGCTTATAAATTGAAGGGTAAGCATTGTGATTGAGTAAGTTATGCCTGTGAAGATTTAATGACGTTTATGTTGTGTTATGTTATGTTAGTTGTATGGCAAATGTATGTCTATTGATGCTTATTATTTGTATTGAGTATTGAGACACTAAGTAATTGAATTGAGACAGAGTTGATTAGCATTGTATGTGTGAAACGATAGAAGCTTCAACTTTATTAATAAGCACTGTGTGTGCGATGCCGAATTAAGTTCGGATTTGTATCTACGCACTAAGTGTGCGATGTTAATTAAGCTTCGGCTATGATTGGGCACTAAGTGTGCAATTGAATCAAAGAGTTAACAAAGTTTGATTGAATGAAGTATTGAGCTTTGAGTAGCATGTGCGAACGATATCTAAGTGATGGCTAAGGTATGTACCTAGCCTATGTGGTTGAGGAAATTGTGATCGGATTTATGAATAGATAAGTAAGCATCTTCACTATGAAAGAAATGGTATATATGTGTATTAGTAAGTTGTTCTATGTGATGGACTAAATTTGTTTATAGTGAATGTATTATTGAGTAATATGTGTTACATTACAAACTTACTAAGCTTTTGAAAGCTTACTGTGTGATTTGTTTCTCTGTTTTACAGTGTCAGTAAAGCTAGCTCAGATTCAGGAATCGTCAGTATCTCTTTCACACTATCGGCAATCTATTTTGGTACTTTTGAAGATGTGTATATTTGAATATGGCATGTATAGGCTAGTTGTTTTGAAACATATTTGAGATGTATAAATAGCCATGTGATATGGCTAGATATATGTTGGCTATATGCATGTGTGGATTTGGTATATGATGCATATTATGGTATGGCTTCCTGGTAATGAAAATGTCTCATGAATGGTAAGCTTAGTTATGGATTGATGCTATTATGACTAGTGATATTATGGATGAATCGTGCTTGGTAATGTATGTGTTTTAGTTGTGCAATTTGGTATATAAGTTGACATGATTAGAAATGAGATTGGATGGGATGATATGTTGAGCATTTGACATGTATTTGGTAGCCAAATTGTGTGGGGGAAAATGCTCGATTATGCTTGTAGGGATGACTTTTGTGTGGATGGCAAATTGGCTTATTTTGCATACACGGCCAAGGGACACGGGCGTGTCTCTCTGCTGTATAGCTCAAGGGCCACTTCGAAGTGTGCCTGGGCAGGTTACACGGTCGTGGCCCACGGGCATGCCTAGTGGTTGTGTGACCAAGTCAGTAGCTAGCTTAATTTCACACGGCCATGGCACACGGGCATGTCTGGTGGCCGTGTGGACAAGTCAGTATGTATACCCTGTTTCGGCACGGCCTGGACACATGGGTGTGTCTTGTAGCCGTGTGAGGCACACGGCCTGACCGCACGGGCGTGTGACTTTTGCAGTGTTGAAGAATGTTTAAATTCCTAAAAATTTTTGTGAGTGTTCGATTTAGTCCCGACTACTTTCTAACACGTGTTTAAGGTCTAGTAGACCTCGATAAGGGACTATATGATTATAATTGAATATGTTTGATTGAGGAAAGACTTTGTGTTGTGTAATGGATGTGAAATGTTTTGATTGTTTGGTAATGCCTCTTAGCCCTATTCTGGCAAAGGTTTCGGGTTAGGGGTGTTACAACGTGCATATGTCAATGTTTTGTGCTGTGGTTTATATTTACTTGATATATGATCGTTAGGTGTTTATTCATATGTTTATGCCCTTTGAGTGTGAATTTAGGATGAAATAATTTGGCAAGGCCTAATGTTATAATGCATGATAGATGATGGTCTGAAAAAGATACATTATTGCCTGATTGTAGTTGTTTCTGAAGGCATTTATGATTTGTGCCATGTAATGTTGTGTGAATGTGTGCAAGTAAGGGTGACAAAATGGCTTGGAAAATAGCCTTGTATTTGTCCACACGGGCGTGTGTCTAGGCCGTGTGTAACACATGGTTTGCCCCACGGGCATGTGTTCCAACTGTGTGTCCCCTGTACCTTAGTTTTGAGAAACAGAATGCGCAGTAGTAATCACACGGGCATGAGACATGGCCAGGTGTCTCGGCCATGTGAGAGACACAGCCATAAGACATGGGCATGTGCCTGGGCCATGTGAAATCTGCACTTGATTTCAGAATTTAATTCGCCACACGGAATAAGGACACGGGCGTGTGCCTTGGCCGTGTGACCTTATTTGGTTGATGATGTCATAAACAGAATTCACCCTAAAATGGACACGGCCAAAAGTACGGGCGTGTGATATGCCACACAGGCGTGTCCCAATGTATGTTTTGGGCCTCATAGGCTTTTTTAAGGAACAATATTAATGTATGTGAAAGGTTTTAAATTTGGGTGAAACTTTGTGTCTCAATTTTGAATGTTTGTTTGAGTTTAAGTTCGGTAATGTCTCGTACCCTGTTCTGGCATCGAATACGGGTAAGAGGTGTTACATTTAGTTGTATCAGAGCTATGGTTTAGTCGATTATCAGACTAACATAGTATATGTGAGTCTATCTATACATGTCATATTACTACATGTGATAGTGTGATATCTCTCGACTCTAACGAAATTGTTTTGTTAAGACAGAGATGCTTTCCAACCGAGCTATTTTTGATAGTGCTAAAAGTGATATTGAGATATTTGAAATGCGTTTATAATGAGACGAGACTTAGAAAGGTATGAACAGAAGTTCATGATATGTATGTGATAATGTACAAAATGAGATAACCATAAGTCGAGGAATGTGGAAACGTGGAATGAAATGAAAGTTTATATTATTATAAGCTTATCTATGTTGTGTGGCATTCATATGATGTTATGTGCCTGACTTGTTTGATTAAGTGAATGCTATGAGTAAAATTACTCAAAATTTATAGAATGTGTGTTTATGTACACTTGTTTGAATAAGATAATCAGAAAGTTCCTATAACATAATATGTATGTTAATTTTGCTTGAAGTGAATTATGTGATTGAGATGATATTATGTTAATGATGGATGCTGAGTTATATGTGTGTATTTGTGAGAGTCGAATTAGGTGCTTTACGACCTCACCCCCTTACTAATGTTGCTTTTATAACGAAAATTCACAAGAATTATGTTGAATAAGTTCACAAGTGTAAAACCAAATAGTACAATGGTGGAATAACTAGTAATACAGACAGAGTTGAAAATAGTTTGACAAGTGAATACAATTTTACAAAAGATATCATATTATTCTAAAGATCATTAAGATTTTGCAATGTCATGGTTAAAGAAAAAGTTAATCTCAGCTAATCGATTTATTTAGATATGATGTCTAAAGTATGTGTTTGCTGAAATTTTCCCGAATTGGTTTTCGTTAGTGAATGGAATGATGCGGGGTTCATGATGACAGAATTAGTTAGAGAAATGACAGAATTAGTAAAGATGTATGTGTGTGACAGTGACAGTTGAAATGAATATGATGATCTTTTCTGGGTATTCTATATATTCTTTTATCCTCAGAGATATGTGTGTGATTGTTCAGTTTTAGATGGAGTGCTTATGTTTTGAGAATGCTATCTAACTATGATGTTAGACGAAAGCCCTATTGGTCTGGTCGGTTCATGATCGGTATTTCTTTATCTCTTTGGGATTCTATTCTAATATGTTGAAATAAAGTCGATGGTAAAAAATTATGTGAGGCTATTCTTTTGTTTCTACTGGTTATGGTTTTGTTTTATATATTTGGAAAATATATTATCTCCGTTACAATTGATTACAGAGCGTGTAAGTAATGTTTTCTTCTGGTTTTCTCTGGGAGATCATACTGATCTTTATAATTATTTCCTCTTGAGTTATGCTCTCGGATTTCTGTTATGATATCGTAGTTGGGTTTTCTTATCGTTCTTATAACAACCCGGTTTTAGCTAAATCAAAACAGTGGTTTTGGAACCACAAATCCGAGGTCAAAAAAGTATTTTAATATTATTTTTGGTGTTTATAGCATGTGATTATATATGTGTGAAAGTTTCGTGATTTAATTTTATCGATTGGATGTCTAATTTGATAAAAGGACTAAATCGCGTCAAATGCAAAAGTTGCATTATAATTGTTTAAGTGCTTAGTTGCTACGAATAATTAAATGTGAGGTCCTTATGATGATATTAAACCATTGATAGTTGGAATGGACATAAATGGGCATATATTAGGTGATTTTATAATGGTTTCATTAAGGCTAAATGTGTAATTTTATTATTTAAGTTAATAACTAAAACAAAAGCCATATCATCTTTATTTCTTCATCTATAGACAAATATTAAGGGAAAAAGAAAGCTTCCATGTCCATCTAGGGTTCGGCTCTTATTATTTTTGATTAAGGTATGTTCTTTGCTCGGTTTTTGATGATTTTTACGTTTTTGAGATCGTTGCTTTGTATTCTAGCTAGCCCATGCCTTAATTTTAAATTTTTTTTTTTATGATTTTGTGAAGTGCCATTGATAATTATTTGAGCTTTTGGATGTTTGATGATGAAATGTGAAAACTTGATGATAGATTTTCATGTTTTATTAAGTGATTTTTGAAGAAAATACAAGTAAGGGATTGAATTGTGAATTTTGTAAATTGGGTGGTTGAAATGTGAAATAAATTTGAAATATGGGTTACTAAGGGTACTATGGTAATTCGGCTAAGCATGTGTTTTGTTAAATGTTGTGTAATCTGTGTTTTTATGAAACAGGGACTAAAGTGAAACTTTAGGGGCTAAAGTGTGAAAATGCCCAAATATGTGTTTGTGGATTGATTTGAATGATTTGATGAATAAATGAGTTAACTTTTAATGTATATAGATCAAGAACAAAAGAAGTCAGATTTAGATCGAGGAAAATCAAAGGTTATCAAATAGTCAATCCAATCTGTTAATCCCTAATACGAGGTAAGTTTATATGCAAATAAATGTCTTTAAATGGAAATAATATGTTTAATTGTCATTGAATTGCTCTGAATGTTGAATAATCAAATATGAGCAAGAATTAATAGGGTTACAATATCTGAAAGTCCCGTACGAACCTTAGGAATAGTATAGGATACGAATGTCATGACATTAGGATTATCGAGATGTGATTATGTGTAAGACCATGTCTGGGACATTGCCATCAATATGTGATTACGTGTAAGACCATGCCTGGGGTATTGTCATCGTTATTTCATTTCTTATAAGACCCTATCTGGGAAAATGGCATCCATATGTGATAACATTTAAGACCATATCCGGGATATGGTATTGTAAGAGCTACATGTGATTTCCGTGTATCCTTAACGATTCTGAATGCTCCAACAGGAAAAGTCAAGTCGAGAAAGAATGTGTGAATGAGTTAAGTGGCTCAGGTACATACGAGATTCATATAAGTATTGAAAAAGGAAGTATTTGATGAATTCACTTATGATATTGAATATGTATACATTGGGAAAGGTTTTTGAGCTTATATTTGTTTATTCATAGTTTACCTATTGATGGAAATAATGTTGATTCATGAGGTAATTTTATTTGTATATGGCTTACTAAGCTTTTAAAGCTTACTTTGCGTGTTCTTTTTCTGTTTTATAGATAATCGAAGCTAGCTCGGACTCGGGGATCATCGGGAACATCGTGACACTATCGATCAACTTGTTGGTACTTTTGATGTTATGTATAGATGGTATATGGCATGTATAGGCTAGTGTTAAGATTATATGTTTTGAGTTGTGATTTTAGCCATGAGAGTTGGCTTGTAAATGATGTACATGTTGGTGTGTTTCCGGCCATCTAAGTTGGCTTAATTTATGAATTTGGTAAGTGATATGTGATGTATATATGGTGTATGAAACACCCCAAACCCGGCCCACAAGCCCCAACCGGATCTGGCATGCTCCTTGAGTAAAACTCATTTTTGTCATCTTGGCAAATATGTCGATTTCGAAGGAAAATAGATTTGTATGATGTTCCGGTTGAAAACCGTGTTGGTTATTAAAGTTTGTATCTAATTAAGTTAAAAGAAAAACTGACTTTAGAGCTTAACACTAAGTTGGAATCCATAGGTGTTTAGGTGTCAAAACATTTGAAGTAATTTTAAGAAAAATATTTAATCGTTGGTTTGATGTTGTTTGTATCAAGACAAAAACTAAAAAGCATAAATAAATCTGCTAATAGTGGCCTTATTACAATAAAACATAACCCAAAATAAATCCCAAGATAATAAAGGAAAACGTGATAAATTTAATTAAAAGAAAACCCAAAATGCTGAGTTGAGCATGGCAACCACATAGTCCTCGCTGACCCGGTCCAAATCACTAAGTATCACCTGCAAAAGATATCCCACGAAGGGTGAGTCAACAGACTCAATGTGTAACAATATACTAAAAACCCAAATCGATCATAGCCTTAATAATAACACTTTGGCAAAGCCCATTTAAACATATTCGGCCATAAGCCCATACATAGCATAATGAGTCATAAACCACATGTACATATCAAGTGAAATGCAAACCCGAGCCCACCTAAATATCCATCCTCTACACACCACCCGTACCTGCCAATCACACCATGGGGATTACGAAATCGACCCTCCATCCGCTACACACCATTGAAGGCAGTCGCTGCAGTCAACTGCACATCGCCCTTATAATCGTGGCATGGCCACCAGATAAATGTGACAGAGTCACCGGATTCATAATATGTGACAAAAGTCACCGGATACATAATATGTGACATAAGTCACCGGATAATGTGGTAAAAACCACTGGAACACTTCCCCTTTATCAATATCACCCATATGCCCATGCAACATACACATTCTTTTCAGATATTATGCAATATACCCTAAAGTCCTAACGATATCATACATAGTTCATATTCATGCTTATAACATCATTAACTGAGTATTAAGGGGATAACATACCTGATTGCACTGTACCACTGAATGGTACCCATAGCCATAATCATTCGTATTTTATTATTAACACATGCTATTATTACTACTATCAATCCATTGGAAATTTAGTGTAGGGCTACACACTTGATAACAGTGAGTACGATACTATCGATACCAACACTCTCGCTAGCAGGGATAACAGTGAATTGCTTATCCCTTTCCAACGCTGGCCCACACCCCGGTGGCCAATCACGAACAGCAGAAACCGAGCGTTTCTTGAATTTAGGGTAGGAACTACCCCTTTTACTTCTCCACTGGAACCCGCATCCATTGAGAATACTTAATCAAAACAGATTAATCAACATACAAAATCTAAACGAATATAGTTTTTAGCTTAAAACACCCTTACCATAAAGATCTAAATGCCGAGACTTCTCCTTATCCCTGTCGATCTGCCCTTTCAAGATCATAGTCAGATTCGGCCAACATTAATAGACAATATGGCCTTTGGCCGAATACTTCAATATCCCTTACCTTGCTCGTCTAGATCCTGAAACTGTCACTTGCCTATGGAGTCTGTCGAAATCCCTATATGGTATATGTTAGATTCGATTCTAACATTTAATGAACCAAAGTAAATGACCTTCGGCCTAAGATCACACTTCCCTTACCTTGGATATTTCAAATCCTGAATGATCTCCCCTTACAGACGGCTACAAACGAATCCCAAAACTCACCTTCATGGTTTCAGCCAAAGAAGATATAAAGATCAGATCCCTCAATCTCGGCTAATCCAAAAGAAAAAGATAGAAAATCGAATGACAGTTAATCCTTACCCCTAACATTGAGATCGATTGCACCCTTGTTTGGAACCACAGAGAGATTCGGCTACTACAGGAGGGTGATCGACTTTGAAGAAGAAATAGATGAAGAAATCAGTTCAGATAAGAAAGATGATAGGTTTTTGGTGCTTAGAAGCAATCGGTTTCAATGGGTGACAATGAAGTGAAACTTTTGGCTTGATGAACATCGGCCAAGGAGAAATAAAGGAGGGAGAAGAAAAATGAAAAAGGGTTAGTGACTCCACTTGCGGCACAAAAGAAACAAAGTAAGGGAAAAGATGTTTGTAAACCTTGAGAGTTGCGGCAATGGGGAAATAAAATGGAAGAGAGGTTCGACCTAAGCAAAATGAAGAGAAGAGAAGAAAAGGACTAGATTCGGCTTACCAATCAAACAAGTAGGAAAAGAATGAAAAAGCAAATGACCCTAATGGTCTTTGCATGATTCAGCCAAAGTCTAACAAGTGAGGAAAAGGGATAAACTTTGGTGTAGTTTGATCATGAAAGAAAAGGGTGAGAGTTTATGAGAAAATGAAACAAATTTTCGGCAAAAGAATGTGATCGAATGGCACTTTGATGGCATTAAAATTTCGGCACTAAACCCTTCCTCCAACCAAATGCACCCCACCTCATTACTCCTCTCTAAATTTCGGCTAACACTCAAACTCTAGCTCATTCTTGTTTTTCTCCTAAATATTCTCTTCTTCACTCATTCAAAAGAATTTGAATGAGTCAACACCTATCTTTTCTCTTTAGCCGAATTTCAAATGCATTTGACTAAATCAAATTCTCATCCACCTAGTGTCCCAAAGGTCATCCAACTCCCTCTTGTCTGACGCAAAAAGCTGCTCCAAAATACTCCCCTTGCTGCTCGAACCTAAGCCCCCTTTCACTGCTTGTGGCGTCACTTCTTAAGGCCCTAAGTGGTGCCTCCCTTGCCACTTTGCCAGCTGGTTACTTGTGTCAAAATCCTCATACAAATTTTCTTAAGGCCTATCTTGCTTAGCTCCACTTTAAGACTTAAAACCCAATATTTTTCTAAGGCATTCACCTACATTCTAAGGTTACCAAAACCCACAAAACACATTCAAACCATACAAAGGCATGCTACCACGTACATTTAAGTTAAAATGCATAACCCCTAAATCTCGAATATTACAGTTTTACCCCCCTTAAATATAATTTCGACCTCGAAATTACCTGGCTAGAACAAGTGAGGGTATTGCTATCGTTTTGCTTCCTCCGGCTCCCAAGAAGCTTCTTCCGATCCATGATTACGCCATAATACTTTGACTAGAGGAATTGATTTCCTCCATAACACCTTCACATCCCGTTCCAAAATCTGAGTCGGCTCCTCCTCGTAGGACAAATCTGGTTTTAGCTCTACCTCCTCAACTGGCACTACATGAGATGGATCCGATCGGTAGCGACGTAACATCAAAACATAGAACACATCGTGCATCTGCTTCAATTCCGAAGGCAACTCTAATTGATATGCCACTGGTCCAACCCTCTTCAAAATCCGATAGGGTCCTATAAACCTGGGACTTAACTTTCCTTTGTGACCAAATCTCATTACCTTCTTCCACGGTGAAACTTTTAGAAACACCTGATCTCCCACCGCAAACTCTACTTCCTTTCGCTTAAGATCTGCGTACGACTTTTGCTTGTCAGATGCCTCTCTCAACTGTGCCCGAATTACCTTAACCTTTTCTTCAGATTCTCCCACAATCTCTGGACCCAAAACCCGACGTTTCCACAACTCTGTCCAACATGTAGGAGTGCGACACTTCCGTCCATACAGTGCTTCATATGGTGCCATGCGAATATTGGCTTGATAGCTGTTATTGTATGCAAACTCTGCTAAAGGCAAAAATTCTTCCAAGCTTCCTCTGAAGTCTATCACACAGCCTCTCAACATATCCTCTAACACTTGGATTACTCGCTCAGATTGATCGTCTGACTGCGGATGAAATGCCGTACTGAAGTCTAACCTGGTGCCCAAGGCCTGATGTAACGCTTTCCAAAATCGAGACTTAAACCTCGGATCCCTATCCGAAATAATGGACACCGGCACTCCGTGCAGTCTCACAATTTTTGCCACATACAACTTTGCTAACCTCTGCAGAGAATAGTCAACAAGCACTAGTATGAAATGTGCAGACTTTGTCAACCGATCCACTATCACCCATACTGAGTCCTTCTTAGTAGGCGTAAGGGGAAGCCCACTAACGAAGTCCATCGTAATTCTCTCCCACTTCCATTGCGGAATCTTTATCTACCAAGCAACCCCGACGCGGTTTCTTGGTGTTCAAATTTTAAACTTGCTAACACGTTAAGCACTTCCCTACAAATTTTGTAACTTCCCGCTTAAGACCAGGCCACCAAAACTGATCCCGTAGATCTTTGTATAACTTACTTCCTCCAAGATGCATAGCATAAGGGCTACTATGCGATTCCTGAAGAATTCTCTGCCTTAATTCCTCATCCTTCTGATATCTGACCACCTCAAAAACACAAAGACTCCATCACTGTTCACATCATAGTTTTCCAATTCCTCATTTTACACTTGTCGTAACTTAGCACTTAGATCAACATCTGTCAACTGACTCTCTTTCACCTGACTCAACCATGTCGGCTTTACTTGCAATTCTGCTAACAAACATCCGTCGTCATAAAGACTAAGGTGTGCAAACATCACCCTCAAATCCGACACCACTTTTCGACTTAGGGCATCTGCCACCACATTCGCCTTGCCCGGGTGATACTCTATAGAACAATCGTAGTCTTTCAACAATTCCACCACCTTCACTGTCTCAGATTCAGCTCCTTCTGAATCAGCAGATACTTAAGACTTTTGTGGTCCGTGTAGATCACTGACTTTTCTCCATATAAATAATGCCTCCATAGCTTAAGAGCAAAGGCTACCGATGCCAACTTTAAGTCATGCGTCAGATAGTTAACCTCATGTGGGCTTAATTGCCGAGATGTATACGCGACCACCTTCCCATCTTGCATTAGCACACATCCTAACCCTGTGTGAGAAGCGTCACAATAAACCACAAAATCCTTCCCTGCCTCAGGCTGAATCAGAACCGGAGCTTCTGTCAAAACCTTCTTAAGCCTCTCGAAACTCTCCTGCTGCTTATCTGTCCAAACGAAAGGTACCTCATTTCTCAACAATTTCGTCAGAGGTGCCGCTATTGATGAGAACCCTTTGACAAACCTTCTATAGTAGCCTGCTAACCCCAAAAAACTACGAACCTCGGCCACAGACTTAGGTGGTTTCCAATCTAACACTACCTCAATCTTCCGAGGGTCCACCCTTATCCCTTCTACAGAGACCACATGCCCTAAAAATGCAACTTCCCTCAGCCAAAATTCACACTTGCTGAACTTGGCATACAGCTTTTTTTCCCTTAACACTTGCAATACCATCCGGAGATGCTCATCATGTTTCTCCTTAGACTTAGAATACACTAGGATGTCGTCTATGAACACAATGACGAATTGATCCAAGTAAGGTTGGAAAACTCGATTCATCATATCTATGAACGCAGCTGGGGCGTTCATCAATCCAAACGGCATTACTAAGAACTCATAATGCCCATATCTTGTCTGAAAAGCTGTCTTATGATTATCTGCTTCCTTCACCTTAAGCTGGTGATATCCTGACCTTAGATCTATGTTTGAAAATATCGCAGCTCCCTTGAGCTGATCGAACAAGTCGTCGATCTTCAGCAAAAGGTACTTTTTCTTAATGGTCAGCTTATTCAACTACCGGTAATCTATGCACATATGTATAGTTCCATCCTTCTTCTTTACGAATAGAACCGGCGCTCCCCATGGAGACACACTGGGTCGGATAAATCCACGATCAAGCAACTCCTGAATCTAAGCCTTGAGCTCAACCAATTATTTCGGTGCCATTCTACACGGAGCAATAGATAGTGGCACCGTATCAGGCAACAAGTCAATCCCAAATTCCACCTCCCGATCCGGAGGCAATCTTGGAAGTTCTTCTGGAAAGACATCCACAAATTCCCTTACAGTCCTGACCCCTTCAACCTTTGCTTCCTTAGCACTAACCAGCATTAGAAAAGCCAGGCATCCCTTTCTTACCATCTTCTCTGCCTTAAGGGTAGATACTACATTCGACAAGTAATTCCGTCTCTCGCCCACAACCAAAACTTCATCATCGTCAGAAGTTCTCAATGTCATGCGCTTAGCAGCACAGTCTACATTCGCACGGTACTTCACTAACCAGTCCATGCCTAAAATTAGATCAAATTCCCCGAATGGCAACTCCATTAAGTCATCCGAAAACTGCGCCCCCTGAACTTCTAAAGGCACTTTCTTAAAGAGCTTATCTACTACTACAGTCTGCCCTAAATGACTAAGTACAGTCATCTTCCTAGGTACAGTCTCAGAGTTCACATGCAGAGTTCCAGATACTTCACTAGCGATGTATGAATGAGTTGACCCTATATCTATCAAAGCAATAAAGGGTAACCCAGAAATAAGGAACGTACCCGTTATGACATTAGGTGCATCTCCATCTTCCTTCCGACGAACCACATATACCAGACCCGGCTGTCTCGCCTCCGTGTTACCACTACCTCTGCCTGGTGTTCCACGACCTCTACCAGAACCATTACCTCTGCCATTCAGACCACAACTCCTCGACGGCTGCTGTCCACCTCTACCAGCCTGATTAAAACCCTGACCTGCTGGACGGTTCCTATCCGTATCCATCGGACAATCCCTAATCATATGATCCTTAGACCCACACTTAAAACATCCCCCTGTCTTCTTCCAACACTCTCCCAGATGCATCTTTCCACACTGAGCACAAGTGCGATACTGTCTTCCCACAACAACCTGCAGACTACGCGGCCCATCCACTCTAGGTTTCTTCTGAAAATTCCTCGATGACCCTGAAGACCCATAGTTTCTCTTATTCCTATTCTGACCTCTATCCCAGTTCTGTCTTTCAGTCCGCTAAACTTTTTTAGCTATCCGAGCTTTATCCACTAAAACTGCAAAGTCTCTTTCCCACTGCGGGGCAATCAACACTCTCAGCTCATCCCTCAGACCATTCTCAAACCTGACACACCGCTCATAATCAGTAGCCACAATGCTTCTGACATACCAGCTTAGCAGCAAAAACTCCGCTTCATATTTCGCTACCGACTTACTTCCTTGTACCAGATCCAAAAATACCTTTCTCTGCGAGTCTATGTAGCTAGCTTCGACGTATTTCCCTTCAAACTTAACCTTAAAATACCCCCAATCCACTCGATCTGCAGGGGTACCCTCTTTGACAGTGAGCCACCACTGGTAGGCCTCATCCCGAAGCAGCGAAACAGCACTTTTCAGCTTCTCCTCAGTAGTGCAGTCCAAGTCATCCATGATCCTCTCAATTGCCTCTAACCAATACTCCGCTACATTCGGAGCTACCCCAGACACTCCTCTAAATACCTCAGCTCCATTTGACTTAAGTCTCTCAGATACAGACTTTCGGGCCCCATTCCCCATACTAGCTGCTACCACTCGCTCTAAAACTCACAAAGATAGCTCTGCGATCTTCACGTCATCTCCTCGTCTACTCCTCGAAATTACGCCTCTTACGGCCGGGTGGCGGTGCCTCATTTTCGTAACCCCGACTGCACTCCAACCGGGTCTCGACACACGCTTATTCTCGCCTCTGCGCGCCCACGGCGACCATGTCCCCTAGAACTCATGTCTACGTCGCGTCTTATCTGTTTTACAAAAATTTTATGCATTAGAATATTTTCACTTTCTTGTTTAAGAGGAATTTTATGCAGAGAGTTTTTATTCAGTGGTTTTTCCGTAGAAGTACACATATACCTAGGGTCCATGTCTCTATAGTATAGTGTCCCTAAATCTACCAACTAAAGTATCATAAATCATCATACTCAAATCAATTTATTAATGAAAGAACTTACCTGGCGGACCTGGGCCGAGAACTCGGGTGCCATGCTTCCATAAAACCATTTTAACCCAAAAATTTTCAAAAACCCATATTGGCTCACATTTTGAAAACGTTATGGGCTTCAAACCAAAGGCCGAGTGTTTAAAACTAGGCTCGGATACCAAGTTGAAACACCCCAAACCCGGCCCACAAGCCCCGACCGGATCTGGCATGCTCCTTGAGTAAAACTCGTTTTTGTCATCTTGGAAAATATGTCGATTTTGAAGAAAAATAGATTTGTATGATGTTCCAGTTGAAAACCGTGTTGGTTATTAAAGTTTGTATCTCATTAAGTTAAAAGAAAAACTGACTTTAGAGCTTAACACTAAGTTGGAAACCATAGGTGTTTAGGTGTCAAAACATTTGAAATAATTTTAAGAAAAACATTTAATCGTTGGTTTGATGTTGTTTGTATCAAGACAAAAACTAAAACGCATAAATAAATCTGCTAATAGTGGCCTTATTACGATAAAACATAACCTAAAATAAATCCCGAGATAATAAAGGAAAACGTGATAAATTTAATTAAAAGAAAACCCAAAATACTGAGTTGAGCATGGCCACCACATAGTCCTCACTGACCCGGTCCAAATCACTAAGTATCACCTGCAAAAGATATCCCACGAAGGGTGAGTCAACAGACTCAATGTGTAACAATACACTAAAAACCCAAATCGATCATAGCCTTAATAATAACACTTTGGCAAGGCCTATTTAAACATATTCGGCCATAAGCCCATACATAACATAATGAGTCATAAACCACATGTACATATCAAGTGAAATGCAAACCCGAGCCCACCTAAATATCCATCCTCTACACACTACCCGTACCTGCCAATCACACCGTGGGGATTACTAAATCGACCCTCCATCCGCTACACACGATCGAAGGCAGTCGCTGCAGTCAACTACACATCGCCCTTATAATCGTGGCATAGCCACCAGATAAATGTGACAGAGTCACTGGATTCATAATATGTGACAAAAGTTATCGAATACATAATATGTGACATAAGTCATCGGATAATGTGGTAAAAACCACTGGAACACTTCCCCTTTATCAATATCACCCATATGCCCATGTAACATACACATTCTTTTCAGATATTATGCAATATACCCCAAAGTCCTAACGATATCATACATAGTTCATATTCATGCTTATAACATCATTAACTGAGTATTAAGGGGGTAACATACCTGATTGCACTGTACCACTGAATGGTACCTATAGCCATAATCATTCGTATTTTATTATTAACACATGCTATTATTACTACTATTAATCCATTGGAAATTTAGTGTAGGGCTACACACCTGATAACAGTGAGTACGATACTATTGATACCAACACTCTCGCTAGCAGGGATAACAGTGAATTGCTTAACCCTTTCCAACGCTGGCCCACACCCCAGTGGCCAATCACGAACAGCAGAAACCGAGCGTTTCTTGAATTTAAGGGTAGGAACTACCCCTTTTACTTCTCCACTGGAACCCGCATCCATTGAGAATACTTAATCAAAACGGATTAATCAACATACGAAATCTAAACGAATATAGTTTTTAGCTTAAAACACCCTTACCGTAAAGATCTAAATGCCGAGATTTCTCCTTATCCCTATCGATCTGCCCTTACAAGATCATAGTCAGATTCGGCCAACATTAATAGACAATATGGCCTTTGGCCGAATACTTCAATATCCCTTACCTTGCTCGTCTAGATCCCAAAATTGTCACTTGCCTATGGAGTCTGTCGAAATCCCTATATGGTATATGTTAGATCCGATTCTAACATTTAATGAACCAAAGTAAATGGCCTTCGGCCTAAGATCACACTTCCTTACCTTGGATATTTCAAATCTCGAATGATCTCCCCTTATAGACGGCTACAAACGAATCCCGAAACTCACCTTCAAGGTTTCGACCATAGAAGATATAAAGATCAGATCCCTCAATCTCAGCTAATCCAAAAGAAAAAGATAGAAAATTGAATGACAGTTAATCCTTACCATAACATTGAGATCGATTGCACCCTTGTTTGGAACCATAGAGAGATTCGGCTACTATAGGAGGGTGATCGACTTTGAAGAAGAAATTGATGAAGAAATCGGTTCAGATAAGAAAGATGATAGGCTTTTGGTGCTTAGAAGCAATCGGTTTCAATGGGTGACAATGAAGTGAAACTTTCGGCTTGATGAACATCGGCCAAGGAGAAATATAGGAGGGAGAAGAAAAATGAAAAAGGGTTAGTGACTCCACTTGCGGCACAAAAGAAACAAAGTAAGGGAAAAGATGTTTGGAAACCTTGAGAGTTGCGGTAATGGGGAAATAAAATGGAAGAGAGGTTTGGCCTAAGCAAAATAAAGAGAAGAGAAGAGAAGAAAAGGACTAGATTCGGCTTACCAATCAAACAAGTAGGAAAAGAATGAAAAAGCAAATGACCCTAATGGTCTTTGGATGATTCGGCCAAAGTCTAACAAGTGAGGAAAAGGGATAACTTTTGGTGTAGTTTGATCATGAAAGAAAAGGGTGAGAGTTTATGAGAAAATGAAACAAATTTTTGGCAAAAGAAAGTGACCGAATGGCACTTTGATGGCATTAAAATTTCGACACTAAAGCCTTCCTCTAACCGAATGCACCCCACCTCATTACTCCTCTCTAAATTTTGGCTAACACTCAAACTCTAGCTCCTCCTTGTTTTTCTCCTAAATATTCTCTTCTTCACTCATTCAAAAGAATTTGAATGAGTCAACACCTATCTTTTCTCTTTAGCCAAATTTCAAATGCATTTGACTAAATCAAATGCTCATCCACCTAGTGTCCCATTGCCGTCCAACTCCCCTCTTGTCTGACGCAAAAAGCTGCTCTAAAATACTCCCCTTGCTGCTCGAACCTAAGCCCCCTTTCACTGCTTGTGGCGTCACTTCTTAAGGCCCTAAGTGGCGCCTCCCTTGCCACTTTGCCAGCTGGTTACTTGTGTCAAAATCCTCATACAAATTTTCTTAAGGCCTATCTTGCTTAGCTCCACTTTAAGACTTAAAATCCAATATTTTTCTAAGGCATTCACCTACATTCTAGGGTTCCCAAAACCCACAAAACACATTCAAACCACACATGGGCATGCTACCACGTACATTTAAGTTAAAAAGCATAACCCCTAAATCCTGGATATTATAGTGTAACATCCTGATTTGGATCCTAGTCAGAATAGTGGTTTTGAGAACAAACCCAAGGTCGAAAAAATATTTTAATATTATTTTTGATGTTTATAATATGTGAATTAGCATTTGTGAAAGTTTTGCACGAAAATTTTATTGTTTGTGTGTTTAATTTGAGAAAAGGACTTAATCGCATAAAATGCAAAAGCTGTGTGCTAATTGTTAATGTGCTTAACTGAGTTGGTTTTAAATTTAGTGGCCTTATGAGGCAATTAAGCCATTATATTGTTAGTGGATGGTTAATGGGCAATTATAACCAGCCATAATATATGTTATAATGTTTAATAATAAGGTTAAATATGTAACTTGATAAATAATATATATGTTATAATAAAACAAAGCCATTTTCTCTTATTATCACCATCCATAGCCGAATATTAAGAAGAAAAAGAGAGGTTTTATGTTCATTTAGGTTTCGGCAAGCTCAAGCTTCAATTGGTATGTATTTTTAGCTCGATTTTTGATAATTTTTACGTTTTTGTGATTGTTGCTTCGTATTCTTTCAAACCCATGCTTTAATTTTGTGAATTGATGGTGATTTTGAGATATGCCATTAATGAATGCTTGATCATTTTGATAGTTGATGATGGAATATGAAAGATAGGTGAAAGATTAACATATTTTGTCTTTGAATTTTTAGTGAAATTGAGTATTTTGGGCTTAATTGTGAAAATAAGAAATTGGAGGACTAAAATGTGAAATAAATGAAATATGTGGACTTGTATGAACACAAGGAAAATTCGGCTAGGCATGTGTAAAATGAAGTTATGTGTATTTGATGATTTTATAAAATAGGGACTAGAGTGTTGAAATGTGAAAATGTGAGGGTATTTTGTAAAATGCCCTAAATATGTGTGTTTGGACTAAATTGAATGAATTGGTGATTAAATGAGTTAAATTTGAATATGTATAGACTAAGAAAGGAGAAATTCGGATTGAGATCGAGGCAAAGACAAAGTACTCGACTGATCGGCTAGTTTCGGTATTTCGACGTCCGATGTAAGTTCGGATATAGTACAAGTTGTTAATTTATTATCTATGTGATGGGAATTGAATTATATATATTGAATTAGAAATGTAATATATGATATTGAGAAATGAGGTACTAAGTGGGCGAAAATGAATTGAAACAAAGTTGAATGGCACTTGTGTGCGAAGTAATGGAAGCTTCTGCTTTTCTGATTGGCACTGTGTGTGCGATACCGAATTAAGTTTGGTTTTGTATCGAGGCACTAAGTGTGTGATGTTAATTAAGCTTTGTCTATAATTTGGGCACTAAGTGTGCGATTGAATTGAAAAGATATCGAGCAATGAATGAGATATGGTATCGAGCATCGAATAACAAGTACGTTTGTTAACTAAGTGTTGGCAAAGGTATGTTTGAACCTATCTGGTTGATGTTATAGTTTTAAAGATTAAATAAATGTATATTTGAGCATATTGTTGAGGATGATAATGTGCTTAATTGTGTATCTATCTATGTGATGGTTTAATTATATATATTGGTGTTGCATTATTGAGTGGTATGTATTATATTACGAATTTACTAAGCAAAGCTTGTTGTGTGGTTTGTTTCTCTATTTTACAGTGTTAGTAAAGCTAGCTTGGATCCGAGAATCGTCAGCATCTCTATCACACTATCGGCTATCTAATTCGATACTTTTGAAAGATGTACATATTTGGTATATGGCATTTATAGGCTAGAAGTTATGGTATGTTTTGGTAATGTTGGACCTTGCCATGTGATATGGCTAGATGGTTAAATGTTGATGGTGCATATATGTGGGTTATGAAATTCATGAATGAATTATGAAATAGTGAGAATGGAAATGGTATGTTTTATACTTGAATTGGTTGATGAGAATGATGGATAAAATATGAACTTATGGTATGGATTGCATAATGCTTGTTTTATATGTATGGAGGAGTATTTGTGATATTTTAGATGGACTTATTTGTGATGATATTGAGTATAGAAATAAATGATGTTGGTGATGATTATTTGATGCATATAATGGTATGTTTTGGTTGCCAATTAGGGTATAAATGCATGAGATTTGAAGCTTGTAGGTGATTTCAAAGTGTGGATGGCATTTTGGCCTTGAAAATGGCCTATAATTGACCACACTGTTGAGTACACGGGTGTACGGCTCGACTGTGTCATTCAAGGTTGTGTTATAAAACAAGTTAGACTCGACCACGGGCAAGACACACGGGCGTGTGACTGGCCGTGTGGATCAAGTCAGTAGTGACCACGGGCTGGACACACGGGCATGTGACTAGCCGTGTGGTGCAAGTCAATTTTGACCACGGGTGAGGCACACAGGTATGTCTCAAGCCGTGTGAACAAGTCAGTATGTATGCCCTGTTTTGCCACGGCTTTGACGCACGGGCGTGTCCGAGGCCATGTGAGGCACACGAGCTGTAACACCCCTTACCCGTGTCTGACACCGGGACCGGATACGAGGCATTACTATCCCCGACCTTACTTAAACATGTATTAACGGGCTATAAAATTTCATTTCGATATAAAAGAACTTTCCTTTCTTAATCACAACATTCATCTCATGAGCTTACGAGGCCATAAACATACATCTAGAAGGTTTCGAAGTTCAACTAGAAACTTTTACCCTCTTTGAAAATTTTTGATCTAAACAGGGGTCACATGCCCGTGTGACTTGGGACACTCCCGTGTGGGCAGGCCGTGTGGTCTCACACGCTCATGTCCCTAGCCCATGTACAATTTATTCTTATTACAAACCTACAGGGGTTTTCACGCGGCTTGACACACGCCCGTGTCAATGGCCCGTGTCCTTCAAAAGGCCTAGACAAGCCTGTGTCCTCACCCATGTGAAAAATTAGGGGTATTCTGTTTGTAACGTGAGCAACCCCTTAAGGAGCACACAGCCTAGGCACACGCCCCTGTTGCTAGCCCGTGGTCGACACTGACTTAAAACACTAACATGCTGGGGACACACGACCTGTTAACACACCCATATGGGTTGACCGTGTGTCACACACTGCCTAAACACACGCCCGTGTGCCTACCCGTGTGGACACTTAAAGGCTATTTTCCAAGCCAATTGCCACCCTAAAATCAAGATCATTCATATACTCAATCCAACCACTCAAACACTTCATCAAAAACATGAACATTAATGCATAACTCATCATCATTTGATGCATAAACATAGTAAATATTGGCCAATCTCTTTAGCCATCTACAAAAAGAAAAATAACCTTAATAGCCAACACTTTGGCCCCTCTTAGGACCTACATCAAGATGAAATAATTCCTATACATGCCACACTAAATAAAAACAACTTGGCTATACCAAAATAATGATTGATAGTGTGCTCCGAGCTTCGACGTCGAAGATCCCCGAACTAGCTTGGCAAAACTACAAGGAAGAAAGAAAAGAAAGAAATAAGCATATAACTTAGTAAGTTCGCATGAAATTCATATAGCAATTATATTTGCTTATTATAACTCATCCATCAAGAGACAAATACAACATGAGTCTCAAGTGCTTGGGCTTACTTACTTATCACATGTTACACTAGAATTACATACTTGTAATGTACACATGGTACCTGTATCACTTAATCACATGAATTAGTACATTTTGCTAATAAAAACATAAACTCAATCTTCATCTTCCTTAACTTGAATAAAACACTTTAACAACTTTGAACTACTTAACTTATTACGATCTTTACTTGCTTAGCTTTATTGTTACCTCTTTCAGACTTGGCTCTTTTGCCCGATGAATTACCCAGAATAACAGAGGTTACTAAATCTCACCACACATTGGTCTCGATGCCGATGCCATGTCCCAGACATGGTCTTACATGGGATTGCGTTATGATGCCAATGCCATATCCCAGACATGGTCTTACATGGGATCCCTTAACTTGATGTCGATGCTATGTCCTAGACATGGTCTTACTCGAGATCTTCCTTTGGTGTCGAAGCAATGTCCCAGACATGGTCTTACAATGGACCTTCCTGATATGGTGTAAATGCCATGTCCCAGACATGGTCTTACACGAGACCTTCCTTATATGGTGTCAATGCCATGTCCCAGACATGGTCTTACACGAGACCGTCCTTGTTCGATGCTAATGCCATGTCCCAGACATGGTCTTACACAGGATCTACGTTCGGTGCCGAGACCATGTCCCAGACATGGTCTTATACGGGACCTACATTCCTTGGGTGCTGATGCCATGTCTTGACAAGGTCTTACATGGACTTTCCTTGTCTCATGTTGTGATATTAGTATTCCTCATTATTCCGAGTCTTCAACTGGGACTTCCTCTTACAAGTTCTCATTCATTTTCTTATCAATATATCATTAGTCATAACTTCACGAAAATAGTGTATATTATACAACATAATAAGCAATTTATTGCAAGTACATGTGAAGCCTTAAATTCATACAAACTTACCTCGGTACTTAAAATGAGCTAGCTTGACGGTCTAGTCTGAGACTTTATTCTTTCTCCGATCAAGTCAGATTCTCGGTTCTTCTTGCTCTATAATAGAAAATTAGCTCATTTTAATACTCACATTAAATAAAGCATTTTAATAATCATGCTTTAGCAAAATTACTATTTTCCCCTAAGACTTTGGCAAAATGACCATTTTTCCCCTAGGCTCGGAAATAAATTCTAATCACATTTCTACCTTCAACAAGCCTAGGTGAACATTTAATACTCCTATAGCTATCATCAAAACTCAACATTTCACATAATTACTACAAATTTGTAACGTTTTCATCAAGGTCCAATTAGGTGTTTTCAAGACAACACCTTTCATAAAAGTTGTTCATCTAACAACTAAGACTTAATTTCTTCCATAAGAATGCAGCAAATAACAATGATAGCTCACATGGAAAAACTCCAAAATTTTCACAATATTGCATAATAGTCCTATCATTTGAAAGCTTAAGTTTTAGGGGTCTCAAAAGTACAATTATTATCAAGAAAGATCATCAAAATCACTTACTAGAATGGAGGAGAGCTTGCTGAAAATTTTTGAGCTTTCAAACCTTTATTTTTATTGCTAAAAATCGGTGAAGAAAGATGGAGAGAAAGATGATATCTTTTCTTCTCTTATTTTAATATTAAACTAGCAATTAGTCCACCAAACATCACCAACTGTAACCAACTTGATCAATTCTAGTCCCCTATGGCCGGCCAAGCATATATTGGGGGTCTAATTTCCTTTTAAAGAGTTCCAATTTATATTCTAAGGATATTTTGTACCTTTAGCTTATAAAATGGAACTTTCACACTTTATGCGATGTAGTCCTTTTTCGCGATTAAGCAAGAAATCGCTAAAATTGAAATACCAAAATTTTCATGTAATTCTAAAATCACGCTCTAACACATAAAATAATACGAAAATAATTTTCCCTAACCTCGAATTAGTGATCCCGAGATCAGTGTTCCGACTAGCCCCTAAATCTGGCTGTTACAATTCTCCCCCTTAAGGATTTTTGTCCCCGGAAATCTTACCAGTGAAAAGGTTGGGATATTGGTTTCTCATAGTTTCTTCGGGCTCCCATGTAGCCTCTTCTATTCCATGCCTTTGCCATAGGACTTTCACAAGGAAGATGCTTTTATTCCTTAGCTGCTTGACATCCCGAGCTAAAATCTTAATCGGTTCTTCACTATAAGTCATGTCGGGTTGAATTTCAATCTCTGCTGGTGTAATCACATTCGAAGGATCTGATCGGCAGCATCGCAACATATACACATGAAACAAATCATGAATCTTCTCTAACTCAGACGGCAAAGCCAACCGATAGGCTACTGACCCAATTCTTTCAGTGATCTCATATGGTCTGATAAAACGCGGACTCAACTTGCCTTTCCGGCCAAATCTAAGTACTTTCTTACTTGGCCGCACTTTCAAGAGTACTCTATCACCAACTCGATACTCGATCTCTTTCCTTTTTAAATCTAAGTAAGACTTTTTTCTGTCAGAAGTAGCCTTTAAACAATCTCGGATCACCTTCACCTTCTCTTCAGTTTCTCTAACGAAATCAACCCCGTGAATCTGGTTTTCCTTGAATTCAGTCCAATATAATGGCTTTCGGCACTTACGCCCGTATAAGGCCTCATAAGACGCCATCTTTAAACTTGATTGAAAACTATTATTGTAGGCAAATTCTACTAATGGAAGGTACTTTTCCCAACTACCTTGGAACTCAAGAACACAGCACTGGAGCATTTCCTTGAGTACTTGTATTAATCTTTCCGACTGACTGTCAGTGTGGGGATGGAAAGCTGTACTAATATTCAACATTGTACCCAAAGCCTCCTACAACTTTTTCCAAAATCTGGAAGTGAATCTCGGATCCCTATCCGATATAATCGACAAGGGCACTCCATGAAGCCTTACTATTTCTAAAACATACAGGTTTGCCAACTTGTCAAGTGAGTAGTCAAATCGTATAGGTATGAAATGGGCTGACTTCGTAAGTTTTTCAACTACAACCCATACAACATCTTTCCTACTCGGTGTCAACGGCAAAACCATTACAAATTCCATAGTAATACGGTCCTATTTCCAATCGGGAACCATAATAGGCTGAAGTAGGCTTGAAGGTACTTGGTGCTCAGCTTTTACTTGCTGACAAATTAAGCATTTTAACACAGATTCTGAAATATCTTTCTTCATACTTGGCCACCAATACAGTTGCTTCAAGTCATTATACATCTTGGTGCTACCTGGATGTACAGATAAACATTCATTATGTGCGTCATGCAAAATCCTCCGAATAAGCTCATCTTTCCTCGATACACAAACTCTGTCTCTGTACATCAGAAATTTATCAGAATTAACCCAAAAATTGAACTCAACGCCTGACTCGCTTTGAGCTCTCTTGACTTGTAAGTCACTGTTACTTCTCTGAGCCTCATAAATCTCTTGAAGAAATATCGGTCTAGCCCTCAACTCAGCTAGGATAGAACCATTTTCTGTCAAGGTCGCTCGCGAATTCAAAGCCCTTAATGCAAATAGGGACTTTCTACTCAAAGCATCAGTGACTACATTCGCCTTTTTCGGATGGTAATCAATAACAAACTCATAATCTTTTTCGAACTCTAACCATCATCGTTGCCTCAAGTTCAATTCCTTTTGAGTCATCAAGTACTTTAAACTTTTGTGGTCGGTAAATATCTGACATTTTTCACCATATAAATGGTGTCTCCAAATCTTCAGCACAAAAACTATGGCAGCCAACTTCAAATTATGCGTCGGATAGTTCTTCTCATGAGGTTTAGCTGTCTGGAGGCTTATGCTATCACCTTGCCTTCTTGTATAAGTACACAGCCTAATCTGTTTAAGGAGGCATCGCTATAAATCACGAAGTGCTTTCCCGTCTTGGGTTGCATTAGGACTGGGGCCTCTGTCAACATTGCCTTCAATTTCTCAAAACTCTGTTGGCATTTTTCCGTCCAGTCAAACTTTACATTTTTATGTAACAACTCTGTCATTGGGGTTGCTATCATGGAAAACCCCTTGACGAACCGCCTGTAGTAGCTAGCTAGGCCTAGAAAACTTCTAAGTTAAGATACAATTTTTGGCATTCTCCAATCCACAATAGCCGATATTTTACTTGGGTCAACTTGGACTCCATCTCCCTAGACAATATGTCCTAGAAATCCAACTTCCTTGAACCAAAACTCACTTTTGCTAAACTTGGCGTACAACTGATTATCCCACAAAATCTGTAGAACTGTCCTTAAGTGTTCGGTATGCTCACTCTCATCACGGGAATATGTCAGTATATCATCAATAAAAACAACAACAAACTTGTCTATGTATGGCTGAAAGATGCGGTTCATTAAATCCATGAACACCGCAGGAGCGTTTGTCAAACTGAAGGGCATAACTAAAAATTCATAGTGCCCATACCTCGTTCGAAAAGCCGTCTTAGGCACATCCGAGTCTTTTACTCTCAACTGATAGTATCCCAACCTCAAGTCTATCTTGGAGAACACAGTGGCTCCCTTCAATTGATCGAACAAATCGTCAATTCTTGGCAATGGATACTTGTCCTTTATTGTTACTTTGTTAAGCTGTCGGTAGTTTATGCACAATCTCATAGAGCCATCTTTCTTTTTCACAAATAATAATGGAGCACCCCATGGAGAACAACTCGGCCTAGCGAAACCTTTGTCCGTTAAATCTTGCAACTGTGCTTTTAATTCCTTCAACTTAGTTGGAGCCATCCTGTAAGGGGCAATCGATATCGACACAGTACCGGGAGCTAATTCGATGCGAAACTCAACCTCTCTAACCGGAGGCAATCCTGTCAATTCTTCGAGAAAAACATCCGAGTAATCACATACTATTGGCACTGCCTCAATCTTTAACTCGGTTTTTTTGGCATTCATAGCAAAGGCAAGATACGCCTCATACCCTTCTCTTATATACCTCTGAGCCGTCATGTGAGAGATCACTACCGGTGACCTATCTTGTTCATCTGATTCAACATGAAGGGTATCTCCACTTTCTCATTCAACTTAATATATTTCTTTCCACAATTTACTATCACATCATGAGTGGTTAACCAATCCATACGAAGAATAATATCAAATTCATCAAATGGTAATAGCATTAGGTTGGCCTTAAAGTAATGACCTCTAATCATCAAGGGACAATCTTTGCATACTTTATCAACTAACACACTTTTGCCTAGTGGATTGGACAACTTTATCACAAACTATGTGGACTCTACGGGCATACTTATACTAGATACTAATTTCATGCACATATATGAGTGGGTGGATCCGGGATCTATTAAAGCAATAACTTTATTATCATGAAGAGAGAAGGTACCCATAATAATATCAGGAGAAGATGCTTCTTCACGAGTGCGAATAGCATAAGTCCTTGTAGGTGCCCTACCCTCGGTTCTCGCAACCAGCTCTTTGGGGTTACCTTTACTGCTCGCCCCACTTCCAGGGTTCCTCTGTGGTCTTCCTATAACAATGCTCCCGGACCTCACACTCTGAGCTTTCTCTTCTTTCATCACCTCAGGACATTCTCTTATAAAATGATCTTGGGAACCACACTTGAAACAAGCATTTCATGTGCTCAACATTCACCTGGGTGTCGTTTGCCACACTATGGGCATTTCGGTCTATTAGTTTGAATGTTCCCCACACTAGCAACTGAAGTAGTTTGAGCCTTATTCCTTGAATACTATTTACCCTTACTTCTGCTTGAAAACCCAGTAGAAGTAGCTGATCGGGTGGAAAAATCTCTTGACTTCTTGGACGAAGACTGGAATGACTTATCCCATTGTCTCTTTCTTGGGTCATGAGACTCCATTTCATCCTTTCTTTTCTCTTTTACTAATTCCTCAGCTTTACAAGTCGGATCCACCAGCACAACAAATTCTTTCAGCTCTAAGACAGCCATAAACAATTTAATCTCTTCGTTTAATCCATCCTCAAATCTTTTGTACATGGTAGCTTCAGTGGATACACATTCTCGAGCATATTTGCTGAGCCTTAAAAACTCACGCTCATACTCAGTCACTGACATCTTACCTTGCTTCAACTCTAAAAATTCCTTTCTTTTCTGATCGATAAACCTTTGATTGATGTACTTCTTCCTGAATTCTTCTTGGAAAAACTCTCATGTAATCATTTCCCTTGGTACAACCGTCACAAGGGTGTTCCACCAATGATAAGCGGAATCTCTCAGAAGTGAAACAACGCATTTCATGCAGTCTTCAGGTGTGCATGACAACTTATTAAATACCCTGATGTTATTTTTTAGCCAGAACTCTGCTCTTTCTGGATCATCATCTTTACTAGCCCAGAATTCCTCAGCTCCTTGTTTTCGAATTCTATCAATCGGAGGTTTTTAACTTCTCACTACTTCTACCACTTGAGGGGCTATAGGGGTAGGCTGAGGAATAGACGGGGATGGAGGGGGTGCATTTGGGTTCGTACGAACAAACTCCGTATACCATGTATTCATCATGTGGAGGAAGGCTTCTCTAGCCTCTTCTCCTCCTCTCTGACTCGCTGTAGTGGGTCTATTCTCATCCTTAATCGGCATCGTCCACTCAGCGGGAGCAGACGCGTTACTTTCTACATCATCCGCTACAACTCTTTCGAGATCCATTTACTATATAAAACACAATTTAGATTGTCAGAAATCGTCGCACTATCAATATAATAGTACTCTTATGTATGGCATGTATAACTAAACTCATGCTTACACTATGTTAGTTTGAGAATTGACTAAACCGTATCTCTGATACCACTAAATGTAACACCCCTTACCTGTGTCCGACATCGAGATCGGATACGAGGCATTACTATCTTGACCTTACTAAAACATGTATTAACAGGCTATAAAATTTCGTTTCAATTTTAAAAAAAACTTTCCTTTCTTAATCACAACATTCATCTCATGGGCTTCCGAGGCCATAAACATATATCCAGAAGGTTTTAAAGTTCAATCGGAAACTTTTACCCTCTTTGAAAATTTTTGGTCTAAACAAGGGTCACACACCCGTGTGACTTGGGAAACCCCCGTGCGGGAAGGCCGTGCGATCTCACACGCTCATGTCCCTAGCCCGTGTACAATTTATTCTTATTACAAACCTACAGGGGTTTTCACACGGCTTGACACATGCCTGTTTCAATGGCCCATGTCCTTCACACGACCTAGACACGCCCGTGACAATGGCCTGTGTCCTTCACACGGCCTAGACACGTCCGTATCCTCACCGGTATGAAAAATTAGGGGTATTTTGTTTGTGACGTCAGCAACCCCTTAAGGAGCATACGGCCTAGGTACAGGCTCGTGTGGCTAGCCCGTGGTCGACACTAACTTAAAACACTAACATGCAGGGGACACACGGCCTGTTAACACACCCATATGGGTTGACCGTGTGTCACACATGGCCTAGACATACGCCCGTGTGCCTACCCGTGTGGACACTTAAAGGCTATTTTCCAATCCAATTGCCACCCTGAAATCAAGATCATTCATATACTCAATCCAACCACTCAAATACTTCATAAAAAACATGAACATTAATGCATAAATCATCATCAATTGATGCGTAAACTTACTAAATATTGGCCAATCTCTTTAGCCATATACAAAAAGAATAATAACCTTAATAGCCAACACTTTGGCCCCTCTTAGGACTTACACCAAGATGAAATAATTCCTATACATGCCATACTAAATAAAAACAACTTGGCTATACCAAAATAGTGATTGATAGTGTGATCCGAGCTTCGACGTCAAAGATCCCCGAACTAGCTTTGTAAAACTACAAGGAAGAAAGAAATGAAAGAAGTAAGCATATAACTTAGTAAGTTCTCATGAAATTCATATAGCAATTATATTTTTTGATTATAACTCATCCATCAAGAGACAAATACAACATGAGTCTCAAGTGCTTGGGCTTACTTACTCATCACATGTTACACTATAATTACATACTTGTAATGTACACATGGTACCTGTATCACTTAATCGCATGAATTAGTACATTTTGCTAATACAAACATAAACTCAATCTTCATCTTCCTTAACTTGAACAAAACTCTTTAACAACTTTGAACTACTTAACTTATTACGATTTTTACTTGCTTAGCTTTCTTGTTACCTCTTTCAGACTTGGCTCTTTTGCTCGATGAATTACCTTGAATAACAGAGGTTACTAAATCTCATCACACATGGGTCTCGATGCCGATGCCATGTCCCAGACATGGTCTTACATGGGATCATCATATGATGCCAATGCCACATCCCAGATATGGACCTAGATGGGATTCTTTAACTTGATGTCGTTGCCATGTCCTAGACATGGTCTTACACGAGATCTTCTTTTGATGCTGAAGCCACGTCCCAAACATGGTCTTACACTGGACATTCCTTATATGGTGTCAATGCCATGTCGCAGACATGGTGTTACACGAGACCTTCCTTATATGGTGTTGATGCCATGTCCCAGACATGGTCTTACACGAGACCTTCCTTATATGGTGTCGATGCTATGTCCCAGACATGGTCTTACATGAGACCTTCCTTGTTCAATGCTGATGCCATGTCCCAGACATGGTCTTATATGGGACCTACATTCCTTGGGTACCGATGCCAAGTCTTGACATGGTCTTACATGGACTTTCCTAGTCTCATGCTGTGATATTAGTATTCCTTAGTATTCCTTGTCTCGGACTTGGCTCTTTTGCTCGATAAATTACCCGGAATAACAGAGGTTACTAAATCTCATAACACATGGGTCTCGATGCCAATGCCATGTCCCATACATGGTCTCACATGGGATCGTCTCATGATGCCAATGGCATATCCTAGATATGGTCTTAAATGGGATCGCTTAACTTGATATCGATGCCATGTCCCAGATATGGTCTTACACGAGATCTTCCTTTGGTGCCGAAGTCATGACCCAAACATGGTCTTACACTGGACCTGCCTTATATGATGTCGATGCCATGTCCCAGACATGGTCTTACACGAGACCTTTCTTATATGGTGTCGATGCCATGTCTCAGACATGGTCTTACACGAGACCTTCCTTGTTCAATGCTGATGCTATGTCCCAGACATGGTCTTATACGGGACCTATATTCCTTGGTTGCCGATGCCATGTCTTGACATGGTCGTACATGGACTTTCCTTGTCTCATTCTGTGATATCAGTATTCCTCATTATTCCTAGTCTTCAACCGGGACTTCCTCTTACAAGTTCTCATCCATTTTCTTATCAATATATCATTTTTCATAACTTCAGGAAAATAGTGTATATTATACAACATAATAAGGAATTTATTGAAAGTACATTTGAAGACTTATATTCGTACAAACTTACCTCAGTGCTCAAAAAGAGCTAGCTCGACGGTCTAGTTCGAGACTTTATTTTTTCCCCGATCATGTTAGATTCTCGGTTCTTCTTCCTCTATAATAGCAAATTAGCTTATTTTAATACTCACATTAAATAAAGCATTTTAATAATCATGCTTTGGCAAAATTACTATTTTGCCCCTAGACTTTGGCAAAATGACCATTTTGTTCCTAGGCTCGGAAATAAATTCTAGTCACATTTCTACCTTCAACAAGTCTAGGTGAACATTTACTACTCTTATAGCTATCATCAAAACTCAACATTTCACATAATTACTACAAATTTGTAACCTTTTCATCAAGGTCCAATTAGGTGTTTTCAAGACAATACTTTTCACAAAAGTTGTTCATCTAACAACTAAGACTCAATTTCTTCCATAAAAATGCAGAAAATAACAATGATAGCTCTCATGGAAAAACTCTAAACTTTTCACCATATTGCATAATAGTCCCCTCATTTGAAAGCTTAAGCTTTAGGGGTCTCAAAAGTACAATTATTATCAAGAAAGATCATCAAAATCACTGACTAGAATGGAGGAGAGCTTGCTTAAAATTTTTAAGCTTTCAAACCTCTATTTTTCTTGCTAAAATCGTTGGAGAAAGATGGAGAGAAAGATGATATTTTTCTTTTCTTATTTTAATATTAAACTAGCAATTAGTCCACCAAACATCACCAAGTTTGGCCAACTTGGTCAATTCTTGTCCTCTATGGCCGGCCAAGCATATATTGGGGGTATAATTGCCTTTTAAAGACCTCCAATTTACATTCTAAGGCTATTTGGTACCTTTAGCTTATAAAATGGAACTTTGCACTTTATTTGATTTAGTCCTTTTCGCGATTAAGCAAGAAATCGCCAAAATTGAAATACCAAAATTTTCATGTAATTCCAAAATCATGCTCTAACACATAAAATAATATGAAAATAATTTTCCCTAACCTCAGATTAGTGATCCCGAGATCACTGTTTCAACTAGCCCCTAAATCGGGCTATTACACGGCCTACCCACACAGGCGTGTGACCTCTGTAACTTATAAAAATGTTTAAATTTTGAAAATTTTCGTGAAACACCCAAACCCGGCCCACGATCCCTGACCGGATCTGGTATGTTCCTTGATGTAAACCGGTTCAAAACTCTTTTGTTACTTTGGAAAACTGTGTGTTTGAAAGACAAATTGTTTTTAGGTTGGGCTCGAGTTGAAAACAAGTTTATATTATATTGAAAACCCTTTATTTTAGGTGACAGAAACATTTAGAGTTTATTTAAAATAAATTTACTTAACCCTTTAATTGATAAAAATTCGTAACATAATAATTAAAAGTAAAAAAATAAAATAGTTTCACTATGGCCTTATTACATCAAATAAATCCCAAAATTTAATTCAAAGTACTTAAAATAAATAGTCCAAATAAAATAAGTTCCTTGCTGAGCATGGCCACCCCTAAGCTTCTGCCGACCCGGTCCATCACTGATCGTCACCTGTAAAATAATCCCACAACGGGGTGAGTCAACAGACTCAATGTGTAACCACAACACTAAGTCCTAACAAATTCAGGCATACAAGTCATACATGTACATATAACATTTAAATAATATGATGCAAACCCGAACCCAAACCTAGATGCCATCCGCTACACATCACCCGTACCATCCTGCACACCGTGGGGACTACTGAGTCAACCCTCCATCCGCTACAAACCATCGAAAGCAGTCGCTGCAGTCGACGTGCTCATCGCCCTTATAAATATTGTGGCATAGCCACCAGATAATATTTTGTGTCATGAGACACCACATTCAGATAATTGTGACCGAGGTCACCACATTCACTTCCCCTTTCATAATATCCCATATGCCCCCTAAATCATTCATATCATGCAATCTCATACCATAGGCCTTATTTCACATTCTTATCATTATTTACATATGTACCATAACAGATCTTATTATAATCCTAGTAGGAGTAGGAAAACGTACGTGGATACTTTGTACCATAACATGGTACCTTAGCCATAGCTTTCACATCATTATAACACTTATATTAAGTGTAATGCTTTAAATTTATTAAGTCTTAGGGAAGGGTACACACCTGATTTTCTTATCGGTTCACAGATTTCTCGAAAATCCGATCTACTGACTTAGATCCTTAGTCCTTTGTCACGATTTGATTATTAATCAAATCCCAAACTTGTGATCTTTCCTTCTTGCAATCGGCTAATATTCACTACTTGACTAGGTTAGTTTTCGCTTTTTTTAATAAAATAAGGAATAGATCTAGGTAGCTAAATAGGCCTTGGCCAATTGGGTAGACATACTTACTTTTGCGAATCTAAAATCCCAAACCACCTCTTGACTATGAAGATGTCGATGACCACATATACACATATGTTAGATCTGATCCATCATTAAAACACAGTAAGATGGCCTATGGCCGAATATCACTTGTGGCTTACCTTAGATCTGATATCCCGAGGCTCTCCTCCTTATAGTCGACTATAGATAATTCCCAAAAGATCTTATGTAGTTTCGGCAACCAAGGATATTAATGAAATTGGTTCTTATCTTCCTACTAAAAGAAAAGAAAGAGATGATGACTATAGATCCTTACCCTTATATTGAAATCTACGGCACCCTTTTCTTGAATCCACAGGCTATTCGGCTATATAGCCTAAATGTTGATCACTTGATTTCAGCTTCTTGATGAACACTAGAGGATTTCGGTTTTTCAAAGAAAGAAAAAGAAGATATAAAACTTAAGAAAACTCGGCAAGACTAGGGGATTCTGCTTTCGGCTTTGTGAAGAATTGAAAAGAAAAAGAAGAATAATGACAGAGAGAATTCGGCAGAGAGAAAAAGGAGAAAGAAAGAATGAATGAATGGCCTTATTTTTCCTCCTTTTGTCGAAATTACTAAGCTAGAGTCCCCTACTTGATCATCACTCTCATATCCTTATTTCCCTCTTTATCTCCTCATTTAAAATTAAAGAATAATCCATCATTTATCTCTTGAAAATAAAAGGATAAAACTCCTAAAATCTAGCCTTGGTGCCGTCACCCTATTCCCCTCTCATTGACGTCACATGCAAAAATAAAAGCCTTAAAATTTTGCTTCCCACGCGACTCGAACACAAGCCCTTCCTCACATGCTGGTGGCGTCATTTCCAGGGCCTTAAGTAGCACCTCCAAGCCACTTTTCCAAGCCCAATTAAGTGTCATAGTTCCTCTATAAATTTTCTTAAGACCACATTGCTTCAGTTCCCTCTTTTAATACTTAAAACTTAACATTTCTAAGGCATTTCCTTACATTTCCAAGATTCTAAAAATGCACACAACACCTCCATAACACATAAGACATGCTATTTCATAAAATTAAGCAAAAATGCACAAGCCTAATTTTAGGATATTACAGTTCTACCCCCTTAAAATAATTTCGACCTCGAAATTACCTGGCTAAAACAAATGAGGGTATTGCTGTCGCATTGCCTCTTCTGGCTCCCACGAAGCTTCCTCCGATCCATGATTGTGCCATAACACTTTGACTAGAGGAACTGATTTCCTCCGAAGTACTTTCACATCTCGTTCCAAAATTTGAATCGGCTTTTCCTCATAAGACAGATCTGGCCTCAGTTCCACCTCTTCAACCGAAACTACATGAGATGGATCCGATCGATAACGACGTAGCATGGACACATGGAATACGTCATGCATCTGCTTCAACTCCAAAGGCAACTCTAACTGGTATGCCACTGGTCAAACGCGCTTCAATACTCGATAAGGTCCTATAAACCTCGGACGTAGCTTTCCTTTTCAACCAAATCTCATCACCTTTTTCCAAGGCGAGACTTTAAGAAATACTTAATCTCCCACATCAAATTCTATTTCCTTTCGGTTGAGATCTGCTACGACTTTTGTCTATCAGAAGCTTCCTTCAATCGTGCCCGGATTAGCTCAACCTTCTCTTCAGATTCTGCCACAATCTCTGGACCCAAAACTCGTCGTTCTCCTAACTCTGTCCAACACGTAGGAGTTAGACACTTCCGACCATACAACGCTTCATACGGTGCCATCCGAATACTGGCCTGATAACTGTTGTTGTAAGCAAACTCTGCTAAAGGAAAATATTCCTCCCAACTTCCTCTGAAATCCATCACACAGCCCCTCAACATATCCTCTAACACTTGGATTACCAGTTCAGACTGCCCGTCCAACTGTGGATGAAAAGCTGTAGTAAAAACAAATTAGTGCCTAAAGCTTGATGTAGGGCTTTCCAAAATCAAGAGGTAAACCTTAGGTCCCTATCCGAAATGATTGACACCGGCACTCCATGCAACCTTACAATTTCCACCATATATAACTTTGCCAACCTCTGCAAAGAATAATCAACTCTTATCGGGATAAAGTGCGCGGACTTGGTCAAACGGTCCACTATTACCCATACCAAGTCCTTCTTAGTAGGCGTAAGGGGAAGCCCGCTAACGAAGTCTATGGTAATTCTCTCCCACTTCCACTGTGGAATCATTATCAGTTGAATAGCCCTGACGAAACTTGGTGTTCAGGCTTAACTTGCTGACACATCAAACATTTACCGACAAATTCTGTAACTTCCTTCTTCAAACCAGGCCACCAAGACTGTTCCCTTAGATCTCTGTATAGCTTACTACCTCCAGGATGCATAGCATAAGGGCTATTATGTGATTCCTGAAAAATCCTCTGTCTTAGGTCCTTGTCCTTAAGCATACAGACCTTACCCTTGAAACACAACACTCCGTCGTCATTAATACCATAATCCTTCAACTCTCCATTATGTACTTGCTGTAGCTTAACACTTAGATCCTCATCCGCCAACTGTCCTTCTTTCACCTCATTCAACCATGTCGGCTGAACTTGTAGCTCTGCCAGCAGACTTCCATCATCATACAAGCTCAGATGCGCGAACATTGCCCTCAGATCCAACACAACCTTCCGACTTAGAGCATCTGCCACTACATTCGCCTTACCCGGATGATACTCTATCGAACAATCATAATCCTTCAGTAACTCCACCCATCTTCGCCGTCTCAAGTTCAGCTCCTTCTGAGTCAGCAAATACTTGAGACTCTTGTGATCTGTATAGATTAGCGACTTTTCGCCATAAAGATAGTGCCTCTACACCTTGAGAACAAAGACCACTGCCGCCAGTTCCAACTCATGAGTTGGGTAGTTAACCTCATGAGGCCTTAGTTGCCGAGACGCATACGTGACTACTTTCCCGTTTTGCATCAATACACATCCTAATCCTGTGTGAGAAGCATCACAGTACACCACAAAATCCTTTCCTGCCTCAGGTTGAATCAAAACTAGAGCTTCAGTCAAGACTCTCTTAAGCTTTTCAAAGCTCTCTTGCTGCTTATCCGTCCATACAAAAGGTACTTCCTTCCTCAATAACTTTGTCAATGGCGCGGCTATCGATGAGAATCCTTCTACAAACCTTTTGTAGTAGCCAGCCAATCCCAGGAAACTACGAATCTCCGCCACAGACTTAGGTGGTTTCCAATCCAACACTGCCTCAACCTTTTGAGGATCCACCCTTATTCCTTCTGCGAATACCACATGTCCCAAAAATGCAACTTCCTTCAGCCAAAATTCACACTTGCTGAATTTGGCATAAAGCTTCTTCTCCCTTAGCACTTGTAACACAATCCGAAGATGCTCATCATGTTCCTTTTCAGACTTGGAGTACACTAGGATGTCGTCGATAAACACAATGACGAACCTATCCAAGTAGGGTTGAAAAACCCAGTTCATCATATCCATAAATACGGCTGGGTCGTTCGTCAAACCAAACGGCATTACTACAAACTCATAGTGGTCATATCTTATCCTAAAGGCAGTCTTATGGATATCTGTCTCTTTTACCTTCAACTGATGATATCCCGACCTTAAGTCGATCTTTGAAAATACTGCGGCCCTCTTAAGCTGATCGAACAAGTCATCAATCCTTGGCAAAGGATACTTGTTCTTGTTGGTCAGCTTGTTCAACTGACGGTAGTCTATGTACATATGCATAGTTCCATCCTTCTTCTATACAAACAGGATTGGTGCTCCCCATGGAGACACACTGGGTCGGATAAACCCATGATCCAACAACTCCTGGATCTGAGCCTTCACCTCAACCAACTCCTTTGGTGCCATTTGGTACGGGGCAATTGACACAGGAGCTGTTCCCGGTAGCAAGTCAATCCCAAACTCTACCTCTCTATCTAGGGGTATTCTTGGTAATTCCTTCAGAAACACATCTTCAAAATCCCTTACAGTTCTAACTCCACTGACACCCTCTTCTTTTCCATCTAACACACTTACGAAGGATAAAAACACCTTGCACCCTTTTCGAACTATCTTTTCAGCCTTTAGCGCCGAAACTACATTAGACAAGTAGTCTTTTCTTTCTCCTATCATAATGACCACCTCATCCTCCGGGGTCCTTAACTCCATTCGCTTAGCTGTACAATCCAACACAGCCTGATGTTCCACTAGCCAATCCATACCAAGTATGAGATCAAATTCTCCGAAGGGAAGTTCCATCAAGTCGGCAGAAAATACCACGCCTTGAATTTCTAAAGGTACACTCTGAAAGATCTTATTCACCACTACAGTTTGACCTAGTGGGCATACTACAGTCATCTCTCTATCAGAAAGTTTAGAGGCTATTTCTAGAGTTTCAACTACTCTACATGCAACATAAGAATGGGTCGAGCCCACATCAATTAAAGCAAAATAAGGCTTGCCATAAATAAGGAACGTACCGGTTATAACATCCGGTGCGTCTCCATCCTCCCTCCGGCGAACCGCATAAACCAAACATGGCTGCCTTGCCTCAGTATTAGCAACACCTCTGCTCGGTGTTCCACATCCTCTGCCAGCACCATTACCTCTGCCATTCGGACAACGACCTCACTGAGGCTGCTGTCCACCTCTACTAGCCTGATTAACATTCTCGAGTCACGGTCGATTCCTTCGGTTTCATAGGGCGGTCCTTAATCATATCATCCTTGGACCCACACTTAAAGCATCCTCCTGTCTTCTTCCAACACTCTCCTAATTGTTTCTTCCCACACTGATTACAAGTATGATACTGCCCTCCTGTAGTAGCTTGCTGACCTCGCGGCCCCTCAACTCTAGGCCTCTTCTTAACATTCCCAGCTGATCCAGACGATCCAAAACCTCCTTTTGACCTATTCAAATCCGTATTCTGCTTTAAGAATCCTTAATCCTTTCAGCTACCTTAGCTTTATCTACTAAAGCAGAAAAGTCCCGCTCCTGATATGGAGCTATCAACAACCTTAGGTCATCCCTTAGTCCGTCCTCAAACCGGACACATCACTCATGCTCCGTAGCCACTACTCCACGAGCATACCGGCTCAGCCTTAAAAATTCAGCTTCATACTCCGCCACGGACTTGTTTCCTTGAACCAGCCCCAGAAAAGCCTTCCTCTGCTCATCAGTATAGCGTGTACCAACATATTTCTTCTGATATGCTGCCTTAACATACTCCCAGGTCAGATCCTCAGCTGTGGCACCATTCCGAACTGTTAACCACCATTGATACGCTTCATCGCGTAGTAGTGCTACCATTCCTTTTAGTTTCTCCTCAGGAGTCAGATCAAGCTCATCCATAATTCGCTCAGTTGCCTCCAACCAATATTCTGCTGTACTGGGTGCTACACCAGATATGCCACGAAATACCTCAGCTCCATTGGCATGAAGTCGCTCAGGTACCGACTTTCGAGCTCCCGAATTTCCTCCTGTACCAGCCACCAACTCAAGAACTCGCAACACAGCCTGCGATACAGCGTCGTCTCCCGTCTGATCTTGCTGTTCAGCACCAACAGCTGGTGGTGGTGGTGGCGGTACCTCATTTTCAGATCCTTGACCCGATCTAACGGGTTCCAACATGGTCATTCTACCTCTACCGCGTCCTCGTACGTTACGTCCACGTCCCCTAGAGCTCATGTCTACGTTCGTGCTTTAATCTAATTAAGAAATTTTATGAATTAGTATTTTGTTTCATATTCGTGAAGAAGTTTTATGAAAGAAGTTTAGAAGTAGTTTTTTCGGTCGATCAAAGTTCAAGTCTTCTATCCTAATTCAGAGGAGCACATTCATTCAAGCATTCATTCACACACATTCTCTATTTCTCTATTTTTGTCTATTCCTACACAGGGGTATTTTCATAATTTGTCCTACAGGGGTATTTTCGTAATTTTTCAAAATAAGGTTCCTTGGTGATTTTGTCAATAAGGGTATTTTGGTAATTTTGCATTCCCAGGGGTATTTTGGAAATTTTGAAATTCGGGGGTATTTCGGTAATTTTGAAACTCGGGGGTATTTCGGTAATAAACCAGGGTAAATTTGTAAAGCTTAATAATTCAGGGGTATTTCAAAATTTGCAAAACTTAGGGGGTTTTTTTTTTTTTTTGAAAATTTGTTTTTCGAGACGGTGATGCAAAAATTTCAGAAATTAGGGTCATTTTGGTAATTTGCAGGTTAGGGGCAATTTCATAATTTTCCAAAATCAAGGTATTTTGATATTTTGCAAATTAGGGTTTTTGGACGTGTTATAAAGTAAGAAAATTTTGATAAGAACTGTGGGTAGTTTAGACATTTTATAAACCAAGGGCATTTTTGTAATTTTACAACCAGGGCATTTAGGTAATTCTGTAAATTAGAATTTTTTAGGAAATTTTTCAAAATAATAATTTTCACAATTCAAGAGAGTAATTTGTTGACTTTTCAAAAAAACTAGGGTTTCCATGAAAATGTGGCTAATCCCTTTCGGGTTTTAGTCATTGTGTTTAGCTCTGTGGATCGAGTCCTCTTGGTTAGGGTGAACCGGCTATGCACCGTAGGATTCCAAAAAGAGGAGGTCGGTCACTAGGACCGCTTAAGTACCAAGCTCTTCCGGATCCAATCCTAGACATGCGCACAATGGTTGCCACACCCTAACTCGGTGACTTAGCCATAGGTTTGTTTAATTAGGCATTAAGCCTTATGTAATTGTTGGGGTAACTAGTCCTAGGGTTCAAGCACCTATCATACTATTCTACGTTCCATTTATACCATTCTACAAATCATATTATAAATCATACAATGAATAGGGATACTTACCTGTGGACTGCGAGTCGGAGACCTAGGTGCCATGCCAGAAACCTGCTGAAAAACTTTCCCAAAATTCATTTGGGCCTTAATTTTAAAACATTGTGGGCTTTAAACCCTAGGCCGAGAGTTTAAAACTGGGCTCTGATACCAAATTGAAACACCCCAAACCCGGCCCATGAGCCCTGACCGGATCTGGTATGTTCCTTGATGTAAACCAATTCAAAATTCTTTTGTTACTTTGGAAAACTGTGTGTTTGAAAGAAAAATTGTTTTTAGGTTGGGCTCGAGTTGATAACAAGTTTATATTATATTGAAAACCCTTTATTTTAGGTGACAGAAACATTTATAGTTTATTTAAAATAAATTTACTTAATCCTTTAATTGATAAAAATTCGTAACATAATAATTAAAAGTAAAAAAAGAAAATAGTTCCACTATGACCTTATTACATCAAATAAACCCCAAAATTTAATTCAAAGTACTTAAAATAAATATTCCAAATAAAATAAATTCCTTGCTGAGCATGGCCACCCCTAAGCTTCTGCCGACCCGGTCCATCACTGATCGTCACCTGTAAAATAATCCCACAACGGGGTGAGTCAACAGACTCAATGTGTAACCACAACACTAAGTCCTAACAAATTCAGGCATACAAGTCATACATGTACATATAACATTTAAATAATATGATGCAAACCCGAACCCAAACCTAGATGCCATCCGCTACACATCACCCGTACCATCCTGCATACCGTGGGGACTACTGAGTCAACCCTCCATCCGTTACACACCATCGAAGGCAGTCGCGGCAGTCGACGTGCTCATCGCCCTTATAAATATTGTGGCATAGCCACCAGATAATATTTTGTGTCATGAGACACCACATTTAGATAATTGTGACCGAGGTCACCACATTCACTTCCCCTTTCATAATATCCCATATGCCCCCTAAATCATTCATATCATGGAATCTCATACCATAGGCCTTATTTCACATTCTTATCATTATTTACATATGTACCATAACAGATCTTATTATAATCCTAGTAGGAGTAGGAAAACATACTTGGATACTTTGTACCATAACATGGTACCTTAGCCATAGCTTTCACATCATTATAACACTTATATTAAATGTAATGCTTTAAATTTATTAAGTCTTAGGGAAGGGTACACACCTGATTTTCTTATCGGTTCACAGATTTCTCGAAAATCCGATCTACTGACTTAGATCCTTAGTCCCTTGCCGCCGATTTGATTATTAATCAAATCCCGAAACTTGTGATCTTTCCTTCTTACAATCGGCTTATATTCAGTCACTTGACTAGTTAGTTTTTGGCTTTTAATAAAATAAGGAATAGATCTAGGTTGCTAAATAGGCCTTGGCCGATTGGGTAGACATACTTACCTTTGCAAATCTAAAATCCCGAAACCACCTCTTGACTATGAAGATGTCGACAGCCCTATACACATATGTTAGATCTGATCCATCATTAAAACACAATAAGATGGCCTATGGCCGAATATCACTTGTGCCTTACCTTAGATCTGATATCCCGAGGCTCTCCTCCTTATAGTCGACTATAGATAATTTCTGAAAGATCCTATGTAGTTTCGGCAACCAAGGATATTAATGAAATTGGTTCTTATCTTCCGGCTAAAGGAAAAGAAAGTGATGATGACTATAGATCCTTACCCCTTATGTTGAAATCGGCAGCACCTTTTCTTGAATCCACGGGGCTATTCGGCTATAGCCTAAATGTTGATCACTTGATTTTAGCTTCTTGATGAACACTAGAGGATTTTGGTTTTTCAAAGAAAGAAAAGGAAGATATAAAACTTAGAAAAATTCGGCAAGACTAGGGGATTCTGCTTTCGGCTTTGTGAACAATTGAAAAGAAAAAGAATAATAATGACAGAGAGAATTCGGCAGAGAAAAAAAGGAGAAAGAAAGAATGAATGAATGGCCTTATTTTTCCTCCTTTTGCCAAAATTACTAAGCTAGAGTCCCCTACTTGATCATCACTCTCATATCCTTATTTCCCTCTTTATCTCCTCATTTAAAATTAAAGAATAATCCATCATTTATCTCTTAAAAATAAAAGGATAAAATTCCTAAAATCTAGCCTTGGTGTCGTCCCCTTATTCCCCTCTCATTGACGTCACATGCAAAAATAAAAGCCTTAAAATTTTGCTTCCCACGCGACTCGAACACAAGCCCTTCCTCACATGCTGGTGGCGTCATTTCCAGGGCCTTAAGTAGCACCTCCAAGCCACTTTTCCAAGCCCAATTGTGTGCCATATTTCCTCTATAAATTTTCTTAAGACTACCTTGCTTCAGTTCCCTCTTTTAATACTTAAAACTTAACATTTCTAAGGCATTTCCTTACATTTCCAAGATTCTAAAAATGCACACAACACCTCCATAACACATAAGACATGCTATTTCATAAAATTAAGCAAAAATGCACAAGCCCAATTTCAGTATATTACATTTTGTACGTGTTCGGTTTAGTCCCAACCTCTTTCTAGCATGTAATTAAGGTGTCGTAGACCTCATTACAGGACTCATTGAATATGAACTGTTATTTTTAGATGTGAAATGATATGGTATGTTCAAAAATGATTAGTAATGCCTCTTAACCCTAGTTCGGCGACAATTACAGGTTAGGGGTGTTACATATGGCCTTGTGTTTAGGCATGTTTGGTATGGTTGTTTTGATGGCTAAGTGGTTAATTGTTTTGATTAATTACCAATGATATATCATGGTTGATTTGGTATGATATAGGGATGATGCATTGCTATATTTTGTGCCATGAATTAGTTGATAAAATGATGAGAAAAATGCATAGGGAAGATAGGTGAAATTGTTGGTAACGACATATTATTTTGGCATGTTTATGGTTGATATTTGAGTAGTGAAATGGTTGAAGATGAAATGGCATGACTTGTATACGAATTGGTATGTTTTGGTTGCCTATAAATATGTTGAAATGGTATTATTTTGGTTGTTTAGGTGAACATAAGAAAGGGTGGCAAATTGGCCTTGCAAATGGCCTATTCTTGTCCACACGGGCAGAGAGACGAGCATGTGTCTCAGCCGTGTGTCACACACGGTCATGCTACACGGCTGTATGTCCCCTAGTGTTAAGATTAAATTGAAGTCAGTATGCTCTACATGGCCTCACACACGGGCGTGTGACCGACCGTATGGCACAAGTCAGTATACCCCCTAAATGGCACACGGCCTAGCACACGGACGTGTGACTTGGCTGTGTTGCATTTAGGGGGTATACCCTACAGGATTGGCGCGGCCTAGCACAAGGGCGTGTGGTCAGCCGTGTGACCCAAGTCAGTATGTATGCCCTGTTTTCACACTGCTTGGGGCACAGGCGTGTTTAAAGCCGTGTGAGGCACATGGCCTGTTCACACAAGCATGTGACCCTTATATGTTTGAAATTTTTCTAAGTTTCCAAAATTTTTATAAGTTATCTGTTTAGTCTCGAACCACTTTTAAAGCATGTTCAAGGTCTCGTAGGCCCTTATAAGGGACAATGTGTTTTTGATTGAATGGTGTTTGAGAATGAATGCATAAATGTATGTTGTATGTTGTGATTTGATAAGTAATGCCTCGTAACCCTATTCTAGCAACTGATACGGGTTAAGAGTGTTACATTTATTGGTATCAGAGCTACGGTTTAGTCAATTCTAGGACTAACGTAGCATGTGTGAGAGTCTAACTATACATGCCATATATACTTTGTAATATTGTGATGGTTCCTGACAGCTTAAATTGTGTTTTCGTATAGCAATAGATCCCGAAAGATATGTAGCTCATAATATAGATAGTAACGCGCCCGCTCCTGCTCAAAGGTAGCCTAATCTAACTCTAGGCATGTATCTAGTAGCCATGAGGGAGATGCTAAACAAGCCTTTTTCCAGATGATGAGTGAGTGGTTTATGGACTTCGCTCGAATGAATTCGACTGCTCAACAACCTCTACCCCCACCTGTTCGTCAACAAATTCCTGTTATTCCTCAAGTTGTAGATCCGATACGATTGAATAAGCCGCCAGTAGATAAGATTTGTAAACATGGGGCTGAAGAGTTTTAGGATATCGTTGATGATGATGCTGAGAGAGCTAAGTTCTGGCTTGAAAATATGATCCGAGTATTTGATGAATTGTCTTGTACTCCTATTGAGTGTATTAAATGTGTTGTATCTCTACTGAGAGATAATGCATACCACTCGTGGAAAACATTGATATCTGTGGTTCCTAGAGAACAGGTTACCTGGGAGTTTTTCCAATCTGAATTTTGAAAGAAGTACATAAGTCAGTGATTCCTTGATAAGAAACATAAAGAGTTTTTAGAGTTAAAACAGGGCCGAATGACTGTGACAGGATATGAAAGAGAGTTCGTACGATTAAGCAAGTATGCCCAGGAATATGTTTCCACTGAAGAAATCATGTGCAAACGATTTGTATATGGATTGAATGAAGATATAAAACTACTAGTCAGAATTCTAGAGTTGAAAGAATTTGTCGTTCTAGCTGAGAAGGCTTCTAAAGTTGAGGATCATAGTAAAGAAAAGAGAAAGGCAGATTCAGAAGCTAAAGACTTGAGAAAAATATCAATGAGTAAGCCGTATCAATCTTCATTGAAGGAATTTTGAGAGTCGTTTAATCGTTCTAATGCATCAATAGGACATTCAAACGGAGACCGTGGAAGGCAACATTTGAGCTTTAAAGCTCCGGCTGTCTCGATAGCTAGTGTTGAGAGTGCAAAACCAAATTGACCTGAATGTAAATAATGTGGAAAATGACATTTCAGTGATTATAGATTGAATAATCGAGCTTGTTTTAAATGTGGATTGTGAGATCATTTTATCAGAGATTGCTTATAGTTAGCTGAAAAAGATAATGCTTAGAGTATGAGGACGAGTAATACTGTAGTTAGAGGGAGACCACCCAGAAATGCTGGTAATATGAGTGGTAGTCAGAGAGCGAAAAAAGACTCTACTATGATATCTGAGGCCAGAGCACCTGTACGAGCCTATGCTATTTGCACTCGTGAAGAATCGTCATCTCCAGATGTTATCACCAATACTTTCACTCTCTATGATACTAGTGTGATTGCATTGATAAATCTAGGATCAACTCATTCTTATATTTGCATGAATTTAGTATCCAGTAAGACTTTGCCTGTAGAGTCTATTGAATTTGTAATTAGAGTATCGAACCCTTAGGCAAGTGTGTTTTGGTTGATAAAGTGTGCAAGAACTGTCCATTGATGATTCAGGATTTCTATTTTCTGGTTGATCTGATGTTGTTGCCATTTGATGAATTTGATAAAATTCTGGGTATGGACTGGCTAAAGGTACATGATGCTATAGTAAATTGTAAACGAAAGACGATTGATCTGAGATGTCAAAATAATGAGATTATCTGGATTGAGTCAGATGATTTGAATGGTTTACCAGCAGTGATTTCATCGATGTTAGCTCAGAAATATGTGAAAAAGGGTTGCGAAGCTTATTTTGCCTAAGTGCTTGATACAAAAGTGACTAAAAAGAAGATTGAATCAGTACCAGTTGTGTGTGAGTATCTGGATGTGTTTCCTGAAGAATTATCGAGTTTACCACCAATCCGAGAGGTTGAGTTTGGTATTGAGTTAGTTCTTGGAACTACGTCGATATCAATAGCTCCGTACAGAATGGCCCCGACAGAGTTAAAAGAATTGAAAGCTCAGTTGCAAGAGTTGACAGATAAAGGTTTTGCTAGACCGAGTTTCTCTCCCTAGGTTACACCAATTTTATTTATGAAAAAGAAAGATGGCACGATGAGAATGTGTATAGACTATTGACAGCTCAACAAAGTGACGATCAAGAATAAATACTCTTTGCCATGAATAGATGATTTGTTTGATTAATTGAAAGGGGCAAAAGTGTTTTCAAAAATTGATTTGGAATCAGGTTATTACCAGTTGTGAGTAAAAGACTCGGATGTGCCAAAGACTACATTTAGAACAAGGTATGGACACTACGAATTTCTTGTTATACCTTTCGGACTAACGAATGCACCTACTGTTTTTATGGACCTGATGAACCGGATTGTCAGGTCTTATTTAGATAGATTTGTAGTTGTGTTCATTGATGACATATTGATTTATTCTCGTGATGAATTTGAGCATGCTGATCATTTGAAAATCCTATTACAAACATTGAGAGATAAATAGTTGTTTGCAAATTTTAGGAAATGTGAGTTTTGGCTACGAGAAGTTGGATTTCTGGGACATATTGTTTCAGCTGATGGTATCCGAGTTGATCTGAGTAAGATATCTGCGATTATAGATTGGAAGCCTTGGAGAAATGTTTCTAAGGTTCGCAATTTTCTGGAACTAGTGGGATATTATAGACAGTTTGTAAAAGTCTTTTCAATGATTGCAACTCTGATGACAAGATTGCTTCAAAAAGATGTTAAGTTTGAGTGGTCAGATAAATGCCAGAAATGTTTTGAGCAGTTAAAAGCTTTATTGACTGAAGCTCCAATGTTAGTTCAGCCTGTGTAGGGTAAAGAATTCATAATTTTCAGTGATGGATCGTTAAATGGCCTGGGTTGTGTTTTGATGAAGGAAGGCAAAATTGTAGCTTATGCCTCGAGACAATTGAAACCACACGAAAAGAATTATTCGACACACGATCTTAAGTTAGCCGCGATAGTGTTCGCATTGAAAATCTAGCGTCATTATTTATTTGGTGAGAAGTGTCATATTTATACTGATCACAAAAAGTTTTAAATATTTGATGACTCAGAAAGAACTGAATTTACGACAGTAGAGATGGTTAGAATTGCTAAAAGACTATGAATTAGTGATAGACTATCATCCGGGGAAAGCGAACGTAGTTGCTGATGCTTTAAGCCGAAAGTCCTTGTTTGCCTTACGTGCTTTAAATACACATTTGGCTTTGTCCGAATAGAAATTATGATTCAGAGTTTCAAATTGATTTCGATGATTATTCGAGATTCAGAGGTCGAATATGTGTTCCAAGAAATTCAGAGTTGATTCAGATGATTTTGAATGATGCACATAGTAATTGTTTATCAGTACACCTGGGAAGCACGAAAATGTATAATGATTTGAAACAGTTTTATTGGTGGCATGGCATGAAACGTGATATCTCAGAATTTGTTTCGAAATGTTTGATTTGCCAGCAAGTCAAAGCTGAGCATCAAGTGTCGTCAGGTTTATTACAGCCTATCATGATTCCTGAGCGGAAATGGGACAGAGTAACCATGGATTTTGTTTCAGGTTTACCCTTAACTCAGAGAAAGAAAGATGCAATCTGGGTTGTCGTTGACAGATTGATGAAATTAGCTCATTTCATTCCAGTACGTACGGATTACTCACTTGATAAATTAGATGAGTTATATATATATATATCAGAGATTTCTAGTTTGCATGTAGTGCCGTTATCTATAGTTTTGGATAGAGATCCGAGATTCACTTCACAATTTTGGATGAAACTGCAAGAGGCATTGGGTACAAAGCTACATTTCAGCACCGCTTTTCACCCGCAGATGGATAGTCAATCTGAGAAAGTTATATAGATATGCGAGGGTATGTTATGATGTTATATTCTTGATTTTGAAGGTAGCTAGGAAAAATATTTACCGCTGATTGAATTTTCTTACAATAATAGATTTCAATCAAGTATAAAGATAGCACCATACGAAGCTCTATACGGTCATAAATGTAGAACACCGATGTACTGGATTGAGCTAAGTGAGAATAAGATTCATGGGGTTGATCTGATCAAAGAAACAAAAGGAAAAGTGAAAGTAATTCGCGATAGTTTGAAAGCAACTTCAGATCAATAGAAATCTTATGCAGACTTGAAATGAAAAGATATTGAGTTTTAGATCGAAGATAGAGTGTTTCTGGAAGTGTCACGTGGAAAATGGTATTGCGGTTTGGTCGGAAAAGGATATTGAGCCCACAATTCATCGAACCGTATGAGATTATCAAGCGAGTTGGATCAGCGGCATATCGACTATCTTTATCGTCTGTAGTAGAGAAAATAAATAATGTGTTTCATGTGTCGATGCTTCGACGATACTGATCCAACCCTTCACACGTCATTTCCCCAACCGAAGTTGAAATTTAGTCTGATATGTAATATGCTAAAGAACCAATTCGAATTTTAGCTCGTGAGATCAAAGAATTTAGAAATAAGAAAATCACATTAGTGAAAGTCTTGTGTCATTGGCACGAGGTTGAAGAAGCTTCGTGGGAAACCGAGGATGCTATGAGAAATCAATAGCCGAACCTATTCACTGGTAAGATTTTCAGGGATGAAAATCCCTAAGGGGGAGAGTTGTAACAGCCTGGTTTTAGCTAAATTGGAACAGTGGTTTCGAAACCACAAATCCGAGGTCAAAAAATTATTTTAATATTATTTTTGGTGTTTATAGCATGTGATTATATATGTGTGAAAGTTTCGTGATTTAATTTTACCGATTAGATGTCTAATTTGATAAAAGGAATAAATAGCATAAAATGCAAAAGTTGCATTCTAATTGTTTAAGTGCTTATTTGCTATGAATAATCAAATGTTAGGTCTTTATGATGATATTAGACCATTGATAGTGGGAATGGACATAAATGGGCATATATTAGGTGATTTTATAATGGTTTCGTTAAGGTTAAATGTGTAATTTAATTATTTAAGTTAATAACTAAAATAAAAGCCATATCATCTTTATTTCTTCATCTATTGCCGAATATTAAGGGAAAAAGAAAGCTTCCATGTCCATCTAGGGTTTGACTATTATTGTTTTTGATTAAGGTATGTTCTTTGCCTGATTTTTTATGATTTTTACATTTTTGAGATCGTTGCTTTGTATTCTAGCTAGCCCATTCCTTAATTTTTGAATTTTTTTTATAATTTTGTGAACTGCCATTGATGATTATTTGAGCTTTTGGATGTTTGATGATGAAATGTGAAAACCTGATGATAGATTTTCATGTTTTATTAAGTGATTTTTGAAGAAAATACAAGTTAGGGATTAAATTGTGAATTTTGTAAATTGGGTTGTTGAAATGTGAAATATGGGTTGCTAGGGGTCATATGGTAATTTGGCTAAGCATGTGTTTTGTTAAATTTTGTGTAATTTGTATGTTTATGAAATAGGGATTAAATTTTGTATTTTTAGGGGCTAAAGTGTAAAAATGCCCAAATATGTGTTTGTAGACTAAATTGAATGATTTGATGAATAAACGAGTTAACTTTTAATGTATATAGATCAAGAACAAAAGAAATCAGATTTAGATCGGGGAAAATTAAAGGTTATCGAATAGTCGATCCAGTTTGTTTATCCCTAATACGAAGTAAGTTCATATGCAAATAAATGTCTTTAAATTGAATTATATATGTTTAATCGTCATCGAACTACTATAAATGTTGAATGATCAAATACGAGAAAGAATCAACAAGGTTACAATATCTGAAAATCCCGTACGAACCTTAAGAATAGTATAGGATACGAATGTCATGACATTAGGATTATCGAGATGTGATTATGGGTAAGACCATGTCTGGGACATTGGCATCATTATGTGATTATGTGTAAGACTATGTCTGGGACATTGGCATCGTTATTTGATTTCGTATAAGACCCTATCTGGGACAGTGGCATCGATATGTGATAACATGTAAAACCATATCCGGGATATGGCATTGTAAGAGCTACATGTGATTTCTGTGTATCCTTAACGATTTCGAATGGTTCAATAGGAAAAATTAAGTCAAGAAAGAATGTGTGAATGAGCTAAGTGGCTCAGGTACATACGAGATTCATATAAGTATTGAAAAAGGAAGTATTTGATAAATTCACTTATGATATTGAATATGTATACATTGGGAAAGGTTTGTGAGCTTATATGTGTTTATTCATAGTTTACCTATTAATGGAAACAATGCTGATTCATGTGGTAATTTTATTTGTTTATGGCTTACTAAGCTTTTAAAGCTTACTTTGTGTGTTCTTTTCCTATTTTATAGATAATCAAAGCTAGCTTGGACTCGGGGATCATCAGGAACATCGTGACACTATAGATCAACTTGTTGGTACCTTTGATGTTATGTATTTATGGTATATGGCATGTATAGCCTAGTGTTAAGATTATATGTTTTGAGTTGTAATTTTAGCCATGAGAGTTGGCTTGTAAATGATGTATATGTTGGTGTGTTTTTGGCCTTCTAAGTTGGCTTAATTTATGAATTTGGTAAGTGATATGTGATGTATATATGGCCTTGTATTTTGGCATGTTTAGTATGGTTGTTGTGATGGCTAAGTGGTTAATTATTTTGATTAATTACCAATGATATATCATGGTTGATTTGGTATGATATAGGGATGAATTGGTATATTTCGTACCATGAATTTGTTGATAAAATGATGAGAAAAATGCATAGGGAAGATAGGTGAAATTGTTGGTAATGACATATTGTTTTGGTATGTTTATGGTTATGATTTGGGTAGTGAAATGGTTGAAGATGAAATGGCATGATTTGTATATGAAATAGTATGTTTTGGTTACCTATAAATGTGCTGAAATGATATTATTTTGGTTGTTTAGGTGAGCATGAGAAAGGGTGGCAAATTGGCCTTTCAAATGACCTATTCTTGTCCACACGGGCAGAGATACAAGCGTGTGTCTTAGCCGTGTGCAACACACGGTCATGCTACACGGCCGTTTGTCCCCTAGTGTTAAGATTAAATTGAAGTCTATGCTCCACACGGCCTCACACACGAGCATGTGACCGGCCTTGTTGCACAAGTCAGCATACGCCCTAATGGCACACGGCTTAGCACACGGGCGTGAGACTTGGCCATGTTGCATAACTCAATAAACCTTACAGGATTGGCACGGCCCAGCACACGGGCGTGTGGTCAGTCGTGTGACCCAAGTCTGTATGTATGCCTTGTTTTCACACGGCCTGGGACACGGGTGTGTTTAGATCCGTGTGAGGCACACGGCCTGTTCACATGGGCATGTGACCCTTATATGTTTGAAATTTTTATAAGTTATCGGTTTAGTCCCGAATCACTTCTAAAGCATGTTTAAGGCCTCGTAGGCCCTTATAAGGGACAATGTGTTTATTATTCAATGGTGTTTGAGAATGGATGCATAAATGTATGTTGTATGTTTTGATTTGATAGGTAATGCCTCGTAACCCTATTTCGGCAACGGATAAGGGGTAGGGGTGTTACAATTTTTATTGTGCAAATTATTAGGACATAGCTCATCTTTAAAGTATGTTCTTTGGTCTGTGATGGCTATGATATTATGAATGTATTTCTAGATTTCTCTAATTTTCGTGTAAGGAATCGTCATCGGTAAAGGTATAGATGATAGAAGCTCAAGCTTGAATTGTCTAGTGGTTTTCTTTTCTCGGATAAGTTTGACTAAGGTCAGTAAGTTTAATCGAGATATCTGTGTTTCCTCGAGCTAATATGGTTGCAAGATCCTTGATTGGTACGTTAAGAGAATTCTAAAAAGGATTGTGTGTTTGAATTGTTTTCTCAACATGAAGAAAAGAGTATTCTTATATGTTATTATTCGATAGTTGAAAACAACTCAGTGGTTTTTCTCAGAGTAAGCTGATTTGTTCAGATGTGATTTGAGTTATATGTATTTAAGCATGTCCTTTAGTTAAGAGAATAAATTTTGTGCACTCACGAGTATGAAAATGGACAGTCTAAATGAAAAATTTTATTCTAGAAAGCATAATACAAAGATATGCCTATTGGATTATTCTAATTGAATGATGTTATTATGAATTAAAGTTGTTCTGATTGATAAAGTCATCACATTTATGAAAGATTGAATGATCTGTGCATTTTAACAAAGTTGGAAAAAATTGAAAGTATATCTAACCGAAGCTCTAGTTCTGAGTCCAGTATGAATTAAGAAAAGAATTTACGATTTTTCAGTGATGTCCTATTGAACATATTAGAATAGGTTTTAATACAAGAATGTAAAGAGGTAGTTTGTACTTTTAGACAGTTAAAGTCACATTAAAAAGAGTTGTTCGACTGGTGATTTAGAGACAGTCACTTTTATGCCTATGTTAAAAATTTGATGACTTCGTGTGTTCGGCGAGAAATGTCACGTGCTTCCTGGTCATATACGATCTCAATTATAGATGACACGAGTCGTATTTGTTTTTAAATCGTGAATTCGAGTAATGATGAGTTTTTTTCGAGTTAAGTTAGACATTGGCAAAAGTAGGCAGACAAGAAAAGGTTTATGGATTCAAAATAATGGGTGAGAGATAGTTAAATTAATGGATAGATAATTCGGCTAAGGCCAAAGAAAGAACTAACAATAAAGAGGATTGTTGACCTGAATCTTAATAAGGCACTTAGGTGGTTTTGGTCTAGGAAACAGCAAGAACCTTGACCCACTATCAAATGTGACAGGAACCAAAGGTATATGAACGCCACACCAAAAAGGTGATAAGTTCGGTTTAGCAAAGGAACTAATGACGCCACAAGACAACTTGATAAGTCAATTCAGTCCCGAAGAGAACAAGGAGAATTGGAAACCTCACAAGTTTCAATTTAATCATAAATTTGGAAAAAGTCACTGAAACATGAAATAGGCTACGTATTTATAGCTATTACATAGGTTAGCTAAATGAACAAAGTTACATTGCTTCAAGACTAAGCATTTGGCCATTTAAGAGCTAGGATATTCTAGAATAAAACTATTAAAGTGCCATGTCTATATTCATCTACTTGAGACGCCAAGAGACATGTTTCATGATGAAGGAAACTCAGCTGGATGAACTTGGATGCAAGGAAGCTAAATGGCCTTGATAGATTCAACAATAAGCTTAAATGAGTAATTCAATTTGTAATGCTTGGCCGAATAGCTTGAATGGTCACTTTGATGGTTGTCTTGGGGAGATGTTCGACCAGCTTGAAGAATTAATTTGCAGCTATTCCTTGGCTGAATGAGTGCTCGGAAAGGCCAACAATTGGCACACTATTCGTTGTAGCTAACCATGCATGAATCTTTCCATGCACTGAACCCAACCATGCATGCACCTTGAATTAGTTTCCATTCATGCATTCGACTGAACCTATAAATAATGAACACATTATAAACAAGCTCAATTCGGTTGAACCAAAATAATAACACACTTTAGACACATTAATAAACATATAATTAAACTAAGACAAATTAAATAAGCCAAAGACAACTTAAATTGCTGTAGAAATTTAGACAAATTAAATGACTTAAACCTATTAATGCCAAAAATATTTAGACAAATTAAATAGCTTAACAACACATTTAACACTTAGCTAAATTAATTAAATAACTTAAACTAAATTAACTATAATTTATTCCAGCAACTAAATGAGCTAAAATGAGCTAAGTGAGGTAGAGTTCAGCTTGCAATAAGCTGCAAGGGACGTCTATTGAGTTGGTCCAATCATGATCAATGGATTCAGCTACTTGCTCTCCCCAAGCTCGATCGACATAGCTTGCTAATGCGTCTTGGAACTTCTTAGCATGAGATCGAGTTATAGGTCCTTGTGGCAGCTCAGTGGGTTTGGTGGTAGCTTCCCGAGCTAGGGTCGCATCATCCCCCTCTTCGAGGTGATTTGTCCCAAAATCGTCACCTACATCAAAAAGGGATAAATCAAAAATGTTAAAAAGTAACACTAACCCCATACTTACCAGGTAAGTCTAGTTTATAGGCATTATCGTTAATCCTTTCCAAGATATGAAAAGGACCGTCTCCCCTTGGAAAGAATTTGGATCGTCTTTGAGTTGGGAATCTCTTCTTGCGCATGTGAATCCAAATCCAGCAACCGGGTTCGAACGTCACTCGTTTACGTCCCTTGTTGACTTTACGATCATATTGCTCGGTTCTTCTTTAAATATTGTCCCTAACTCGTTGATGTAATTGTTGCACAAATTCTACCTTTTTCTTTCTGTCTACATACACAAAATGATCAGAAGGTCAAGGCAACAAATCCAATGGAATTAAGGGATTAAAACCATATACTACCTCAAATGGCGAATACTTGGTAGCCGAGTGCACCAGTCAGTTGTATGCAAATTCGATATGGGGTAGACACTCCTCCCAAGTATTTAAATTCTTTCAAATAATTGCCCGCAATAGTGTTGACAAAACTCGATAACGACCTCCATTTGGCAGTCGATTTGGGGATAGCACGTTGTTGAGAATAACAACTTGGTGCCAAGTTTGCCCCACAAGGTCCTCCAAAAATGGTTGAGGAACTTGGTGTCTCAATCCAAAATAATGGTTCTAGGAACGCCATGCAGCCGCATGATCTCCTTAAAAAATAGATTAACAACATTTAAAGCATCGTCAATTTTATTACATGTAATAAATGTAACATCCTAAACTAGGGGTTGTTTGCGATTATTTTATTTTTCATGTGATTGCCTGAAGAAATGCATATGTTATGGTCTAGTCATAACCCCGGGTCAGGTCTGACTTAGGATTAAAAATTTCTTTTAGAACTTAAGAGGAAAAAAGCTAAGCAAGGAAGCTTTAAATATTATTTGGGGCGAAGCATGACCCAAGGTAGCGGCTGGCAAAGTGGCTTGGGAGTGCCACTTAAGGGCCTGGGGGCGAATGGACTCAAGTTCGAGTCACGCTGGGAGCAAAGGGTCTTTTATTTTGTTTTTGGGCGTTGAAGCTAACGGAGGGAGAGCTTAAAAGGAATTGCGACGGGCTTATGTCACAGAAGACGCCTTGGCTGAGTGGCTAAGGGCGTTGCTTGAGGGCTGCGGCAGTGAGGTCTCGCGATCGAGTCACGCTGGAAGCGCATGGGTGTTTTATTTTGGCTTTTGGCATTAAGAAGAAAGGGAGCATACACGGGAGTGCTTAAAGGGAATTTGTAACGAATTATGTCATGAAACGCGCAGTGGCAGAGTGGCAGGGGGTGAGGAGTGGTTGCTTCGGGTCTCGGGTTCGAGACACGGGGCAACATCCGTCGATTTTATTTTCTTTTTCCATGATGGGAGTGTGGTTCACAGCATGGGCACATAAAGCATGAAGATGCTTGATGGACTGCTGAAATTTTTAATTTGTATTGGAAGCATGGGCTGAAATTCTTTTATTTTATTTTATTTTTGGAAGGAAGGGATTAAGGGGATGGAACAATTTATTAATTATTGTTTTGTGTATGGGTGATAATTAATAATAAATTATCACATGAAAAGAGAAGCATGGCTGAATGTCTTCATTTTGTTTTGTCTTTCCTTCAAAATTCTTTTTGGCCGAATGAAGCATGCTTAGGGGAGCATGGTCGGCCTTGAGTTGGTAAAGGAGAGCTTGGCCGAAATTCTTAGTTTGCTTTCTTTTCTTGCCATTTTGTTTTGGCCGAATTAGGGAGACTCCAAGAGCTTGAGGATTCGGTTTTGGAAGGAGGTTTAGGGCGGTGTTTTGGCTTGGTGCTTGGCCGAACCTTGGCGCATGCTCTTCTCTTCTCCCTACTTGACCTCCTAAAGGGGCACCAAAGATGAATTTATCTTCCCCACTTGTGGCCGACTTCTCCACCATTATTTGAAGGACCTAGCCGAATCTCTTGGTAAGTGATCTCTTGGTAAGTGAACTCTCCCTTAACATTCGATTTTGACTCACTCTCCTTGAGTATGTCAAAAGCTTGAGGCTAAACCTTGGTAAGGTTGGCCGAATGTGATCTTGAGGTATTAAGAGTTTTGCTTCCTTGTGTGTAGTAACGTTAAGGGCGCATTAAAGGAGTGGCTTTCTGGGATTTCGACTCATCTTGGTAAGTAAAAGGTAGTTCGGCCAAGGGCCATTTTATCAAAGAAATTATGCTTGAAAGCCAAAGGCCAATTGTTATGTGCAGCAGCCAGTGGCCAATTGCAAGGGAGATCTTTATGTGGCTTCGGGATTTGGTTGGAAACCAAATCAGCTTAGGGGAAGATTGGTCTCACTTATCATGTTTTATGATTAGCATTCGTAAGGTGGAGGGTAAGATTTAAGTGCCATACGTTATCTCAATCCTTCGGGATATAATGGTGTGGTCGAATGGCCTTGTTAATGACCCTAGGGTTTGGCCGAATGTAGGGTCAAGGGATCTAGTGCGGTAGATCGATTCTTCGGGTTTTCATTATTGAGTAGTTCGGGATTCGCTTAGACTTACGTTTAATCAGGTGTGTAATCTCTCACACACTTTACTAGTATAGACTGTCATTATGATGATATATGTATATAATCTCTCCTGTAGTAACTTTGCCTTGTGGGCATAAGCTTGGATTTCGGGTAAGTCCCCTATTACTTGATCTATGATGTATGTTGTGTATGCCATCATATGCTGTTATGCTATGCTATATACAAATGCATGATATATGGGATCATGATACTTGTTATGTTAGCATGATGATGGTGGGATTGATGAGAGGAGGGAGATGATCTCTATGGACTGTCACCAGTGGTTTTGACCACACGATGGGTTGGCCCCATCATTTGATAATTGTGACTTCGGTCACCAGTGGTTTGGTACCACCAGTGGTTTTGACCACACCGTTGATATAATTTGTGACTAAGTCCCAAAGTTTGCTTTGGCACCACGGTGGTTTGGCACCACATATTGATATTGTGACTTGATCACCAAAGGTTTTAGCACCACCAAAGGGTTGGGTACCACATGTTAATATTGTGACCTACGGTCATCAGTGGTTTTGACCACATGATGGGTTGGCCCCATCATTTGATAATTGTGACTTCGGTCACCAGTGGTTTGGCCACCAGTGGTTTGGTACCACACGGAGTAGAAAAAGGAGTATGGATGGCTAGCTTGGGTTGCATAATTGCATGTCTTACTAATATCTTGTGTATGAGTTGTATTTTCGGGTTGGGGATTTATACACTGAGTCTTGGTGACACACCCCTTCCCATATCATTTGCAGGTGAGTAGATCGCGGAGATGGAGCCAGAGAGGACTCGAGGCGGCCATGCTTGTTCCTTGGACTCGAAATTTTATTTTGTACCGTTAAAGTTTACTAATTGCTAACTTTTGATTTGGTTTGTAATATGGCCGCTAATTATTAATTGGGTGTTTAAGTAGTTGCTTTTACTTTATTTCTATTATATTGCTAATGAACTTATAAACTAAATCGATCGGTTAAAAGTAACGTGTTCAAAATAAGTAATCATACGCGCTTTCAAGGATGTTACCATCGGGTAACAAAATTTACCAAGTTAATGGTAACTCCGATGTTTCTAAAAATTTAAAACGATCCAAGGTTTCCAAAGGTTTCAACCCGACCATGTTTATAAAAGAAAAAAAAATCAATCCCACCTGAGTTTTAATAGACACCGTTTTGTAACTACAACATTATTTTTAGATTCCCACTGTTAATCCAAATTTTTCAAAACGTTTTTACTCCGTGACATACCAGATCCGGTTGAGGCTCGTGGGCCGGGTTTGAATGGACTGTTTTCCTTGCTTCTCTTCCTTATACATCACCCATGGTGTCACAATAAAATGAGCCCATTTTTGAAAACCTATCTACTACAATAAACATTGAGTCTTTTCCATTCTTTGTTCTAGGAAGCCCTAGAACGAAATCCATGGAAATGTCCATCCATGGTGCTTCCGGAATCGGCAACGGAGTGTAAAGTCCATGTGACTGGATTCTCGATTTCACATTTTTGCAAGCAATACAACACTTGCACACTTTAGCCACGTCTCGTTTCATCTTCAACCAATAGAAGTGTTCTTGAAGTACAACCAAAGTCTTGGCCACGCTGAAGTGACCCATTAAACCCCCACTATGTGCTTCATGAATCAACACGTCTCTAGTTGATCCTTGGGGTATACACAGCTTGGTTTCTCGTAAAAGGAATCTGCTTGCTGAAAGTACCTATCATATGCACCTTGCACACATAACTTGTAAATTTCTCCAAAGTCAGAGTCATTAGCATATAATTCCTTCAAATAAGTGAAACTAAGCAATTTAACATCCAAACAGTTTATAAGAGCATGCCTACACGATAGTGCATCTGCAATGATATTTTCCTTACCTTGCTTGTATTTAATCACATAGGGAAAAGATTCTAAGGATTCGACCCATTTGGTGTGATGTTTGTTGAGCTTGGTTTGCTCTCTCAATTGCTTCAAGGCTTCGTGGTCGGTGTGTATAACAAACTCTTTCGGCAAAAGGTAGTGCTGCCAAGTTTCTAATACACGAATCAAAGCATACATTTTCTTGTCATAGGTAGGGTAGTTGAGCGTAGCCCCATTTAGCTTCTCACTGAAGTAGGCCACCGGACGCCCATCTTACATTAAAACCGCACCTATACCTATGCCAGAGGCATCACATTCCACCTCTAAGGTTTTGTTAAGATCAGGTAAACACAGAAGTGGGGCGTTAGTTAAACAATCTTTAATTTTAACAAAAGTAGCTTCTTGTTCATCAGACCAAATAAAAGAAGAATTCTTTTTCATAATACCGATTAATGGGGCAGCAAGGGTTGTGAATTTTGGCACAAACCTCCGATAGAAGCTTGCAAGGCCGTGAAAGCTTCTTCCTTGGCTGATGTTGGTCGGACGAGGCCATTCTTGGATCACCTTAATCTTGTATTGATCCACCTCGAGGCCATCCGCACTCACAACAAAACCTAGAAAAATGAATTTGTCAGTATAAAAGCTACATTTCTTAAGGTTCGCATACAACACTTCCTTTCGTAAAACCTCAAAAATAGCATGCAAATGTTCAAGGTGATCAGATAAGGATTTATTATAAATTAGAATGTCATCAAAATAAACTACGCAAAAATAACCAATGAAAGCTCTCAAAAAATGGTTCATAAACCTCATGAAAGTACTCGGGGTATTGGTGAGGCCGAATGGCATCACTAGCCACTCATACAAACCGTATTTGGTTTTAAACGTCGTCTTCCACTCGTCCCCCTCCCGCATACGTATTTGGTGATAATCGCTTTTCAAGTCAATCCTAGAGAACAGTTTAGTGCCGCTGAGTTCATCTAACATATCATCGAGCCTAGGAATCGAATGACGGTACTTGACGGTAATTTTGTTGATGGCTCGGCAATCCACGCACATCCTTCACAAAGCATCCTTTTTGGACACCAACAAAATGGGCAATGCGCATGGACTTAAACTCTCCCGGATGTATCCTTTCTCCATTAAGTCCACTACTTGTCGTTACAACTCCTTACTTTCCTTGGGGTTGCTTCAATAAGCTGGTCGATTCAGAATTGTAGCTCCAGGAATGAAGTCTATTGGTGTTCGATGCCTCAGAGAAGAGGCAACCCACTTGGCACTTCTTTAAGGAAAATGTCCTCGAATTCCTAAAGCAACGAAACAATAGAAGAAGGAAAACAGTTATCAAGTTCGTTAGCATCAAATAAACATTCCTTTTACATAAGTACAAGCACGGGCTGGCGCATCAACAAGGACTTCCTTACTTCTTTTTTCCTCGCAAATACGCTTATTTTACCCCACATTTTCTTTTTGACTTTCTTTTTCCTCTCGTGCTTTTACCTGCACACTCTCGCTTTTTCCTTTCTTTTTCTCATTTTTCTTTTCTTTTTCTTTTTCAATCTTTTTTTTCATGTTCTTTTTCTTTTGCTTTTTCCATAGATTCTTGCAATTTCAATTGATCTTGGTACACTTGTTTTGGGGTAAGTGGGGCTAAGGTTACATTTTTGCCTAAGTGCTTGAAGGTGTATCGATTTCTGAAACTGTCATGGATCACACGCTTATCAAACTGCCATGGATGCCCCAAAAGAAGATGCCCCACGTGCATGGGCACCACATCGCACACCACTTCATATTGGTATTTCTCGATGGAGAATGCTACTATAGCTTGTTTTGTTACTTTAAGCTCGCCATCGGCATTTAACCATTGCAACTTGTACGGAGTTGGGTGGTTGGTCGTGGCTAATCTGAGCTTTTCCACTAGCATGCTACTTACAATGTTAGTGCAGCTTCCGCCGTTAATGATCATACTACACACATTGCCTTGAATGTGGCATCAGGTGTGAAAAATATTCTCCCGTTGTTGTTTGGTTTCAGCACTTTGGATGCTGAGACTTCGTTCCACCACAAGGATTTCTCCTTCAACTGGATACTCTAAATTTTCATCTTCGTCGGCTGGCACTTCGGGCTCATTTTTTATTTCCTCCTCGGATTCGATTTCACCGTCGGCCCTTACCACCATAACTCGCCAACTAAGACATTGGCTAGCTATGTGCCCCCAGCCTTAACACTTGAAACATTTGATGTCTCTTGTGAGATTCGGCACCTGCTCATTCTTATTTTGACTTGACTCGCCAACGGGTTAATTGGATTTAGCTGCTACAACAGACTCCTTTGTTCGAACAGGGGGTTTGTTGACTCATTGGCTCCATTTGTTGGTAGAAAAAGTAGGATAAGATCGGTTGGCTCCCTTCTGCTTTAATTGTTTTTCGAATTTGATGGCCATGTGGACCATGTCCATTACTTCAACATAGTGTTGTAACTCCACTATGTTGGCGATTTCACAATTCAAACCCGCAAGGAATCTAGCCATCGTTGCCTCACGGTCTTCCTCAATGTCGGCTCAGATCATGGCAACCTCCATTTCTTTATAATAGTCCTCGACACTTCGGTTGCCTTGGGTGAGGTTTTGCAATTGCTGGTACAAGTCTTGATGATAGTAGGAAGGAATGAATCGCTTCCTCATGACAGCCTTCATTTCGGCTGAAGTTGAGATAGGTCTTTCACTGTTTCTTCTTCGGCTTGTCACGAGTTGATACCACCATACAATTGCGTAATCCGAGAACTCTATGGCCATAAGCTTCACCATTTTGCTTTCCGAGTAATTGTGGCACTCGAAGACAAGTTCAATTTTTTTCTCCCACTCTAAATACGCCTCGAGGTCATTTTTCCCTTGGAAAGGGGGAATGGCCATCTTGATGTTCTTGAGACTATCATCTACACGATATCTTTCTCTAAGTTCTTGATTTCTATGGACCATCAGCCGTTCACTTCGATTCGATCCTTGGTCGCTTTCCTCGTCGCTAGGATCGTCAAAATCATCTTGATTAGGTCTCGATCGGCCTTGCTCCCTTATTGGACCTTGGAGAGTTCTTTCTCGTTCTTCGTCAAAATCCAAATGTTCATGTATGGATTCGAGTTCTCCTAGGAACATTTGTTGTATCTCGCGACTGAGCACTTGTTGCGCCAAATTGGGTACTCCACGATCAGAAGCAACATTTCGAACTGGTCAAATACCACCTCCACCTTCGTTCTGATTTCTTTCCGGGCTTCTTGACATATTGAATACTCACTAGAAAAACCTCACAAATTTCATTCACAAAGAAACCACACACAATTGGCTTTTTCAACACTCGGATGAGCTCACAACTCTCGTGCATTTTTCCACTCAATTTGCCTCTTTAATTTCTTAAAAGGACTATTTAGACTTAGAAGCAGTCGATGTGGGTCAGTTTGCAAAGAGTTGTTGGTTTAGAGTAGGAATAATGTTAGGATTAAAAGGTAGGCTGAAAAAGAAATAAACCAAATGAGTTGATTAATGTGTGGTCGAATGGTAGAGGGAAACAATGGGAGTAGTTTGGGAAGCAAACAAAACTTGTAAAGCTCAGCAACAAAAGAATCTGAACACTTTTTTTTTTAATTACAATATGCTAATTACAACAAAACACTTTGAATTCATGATTTTTTTTTTAATTATAATACCGTCGTGCCGAGAACATCGATTCTTACTCCAATTCAACTAGCTTTGATACCAAATGATACGGTCTCGATTGTAGATGACACGAGTCATATTTGGTACCCAATCGTGAATTTTAGTAAGGATGGGTTGTTTCAAGTTAAGTTAGATATTGGCAAGAGTAGGCTGACAAGAAAAGGTTTATGGATTCAAAATAAAGGGTGCGAGATAGTTAAAGTAATGGATAGATAATTTGGCTAAGGCCAAAGAAAGAACCAACAATAAAGAGGATTGTTGACTCGAATCTTAATAAGGCACTTAGGTGGTTTTGGTTTAGGAAACAGGAAGAACCTTGACCCGCTATTAAATTTGACAAGAACCAAATGTATATGAATGCCACACCAAAAAGGTTATAAGTTCGGTTTAGCAAAGGAAAGAATGACACCACAAGACAACTTGATAAGTCAATTCAGTCCCGAAGAGAACAAGGAGAATTGAAAATCTCACAAGTTTCAATTTAATCATAAATTTGGAAAAAGTCCCTAAAACATGAAATAAGCTAAGTATTTATAGCTATTACATAGGCTAGCCGAATGGACAAAGTTACATTGCTTCAAGAATAAGCATTTGACCATTTAAGAGCTAAGATATTCTAGAATAAAACTATTGAAGTGCCATGTCTATATTCAGCTACTTGAGAAGCCAAGAGACATGTTTCATGATGAAGGAAATTCGTCTGGATGAACTTGGATGCAAAGAAGCTATATGGCCTTGTCTAGATTTGGCAATGAGCTTAAATGAGTCATTCAATTTGTAATGCTTAGCCGAATATGTGTGAGCAATAAAGAGGCAGCTTGAATGGTCACTTTGATGGTTGTCTTGGGTAGATGTTCGGCCAAATTAAAGAATTAATTTGCAGCTATTCCTTGGCCGAATGAATACTTGGGAAAGCCGACAATCAGTACACCATTTGTTGTAGCTAACCATGCATGAATCCTTCCATGCACTGAACCCAACCATGCATGCACCTTGCATTAATTTCCATTCATGCATTTGGCTGCACCTAAATGACAATGAACACATTGTAAACAAGCTAAATTTGGCAGAACCAAAATAATAACACACTTTAGACACATTAATAAACATATAATTACATTAAGACAAATTAAATAAGCTAAAGACAACTTAAATTATTGTAGTAATTTAGATAAATTAAATGACTTAAACCTATTAATGCCAAAAATATTTAGACAAATTAAATAACTTAACAACACATTTAACACTTAGCTAAATTAATTAAATAACTTAAACTAAATTATCTATAATTTATTCCAGCAACTAAAATAGCTAAAATGAGCTAAGTGAGCTAGAGTTCAGCTTGCAATCAGCTGCAAGGGACGCTTATTGATCTGGTCCAAGCATGATCAATGGATTCGGCTACTTGCTCTCCCCAAGCTCGATTGACATAGCTTGCTAACGTGTCTTGGAACTTCTTAGAACGATACTGAGTTATAGGTCCTTGTGGCAGCTCAACGGGTCTGGCGGTAGCTTCCCGAGCTAAGGTCGCATAATGGTCCAAAGAGTTAAAGTATTGAATGTCCTACAAAGATCTGAAATTTAAGACAATGTCAATGGTTAGAGATAATGAAAGATCTCGAGTAAATTACTGATTAATCTTTGAGAAAACATTTATAGTTTTAGATGCTTGGATGGAAAATCTTTGATTATTTTTGTGAGTACTGGTTACTTGATTGATCTTATTTGACGATGGTCTAATTCTAGCTAAGTTAAAAGCTTAAGCGATGCTTTCTTTGCTAGTTGAGAAGCTCAGAAATGTGATAGAGAGTGGTGAACTAAACGAGTACAGTTTAAATGGACTTTCTATTCTGAATTTCGGGTTGGACTTGATTCCTATTATTATTATTATTGTTCTGAGATAGAATTCGCGTAATGTGTAATCCAGAGTTATGCAGAAGTTTTGTACGAGACTCAGTAGTAACTTGTCTGCTCATCCAAGAGTGATAAACTGTGCAATCATATGAAATTGATGTTATGGTAATTTTGTATATTACATGATATTTTTGAGTTTGTATTTCGATGTCGATGCATCAATAGGTGAAAGCTGAAAATCAAATGTATTCAGGACTAATACAGTCAGTGATAAAACTAGTGTGTTATGAGATGAAATTGCTACAGATTTTGTATCGAGATTATTTTATCTCTAAAAGGAAGATATTAATTGGTTTATGGTTGATCATTTGGCAAAGAAAGATCTGTATAATCATTTCAATATGTATAGAGTTTTAATCTGATAGATCAACTGAATATATGTGTTCTTGAGAGAGTAACTGAGATCATGACGATGTATTCCGGCATTGTGTGTTAAAGTTCAAAGGTTATTCGAAAGAGATATACGAGGTTAAATAGATTTGAGATTCTAAGAATTTAGTGATAATGTTTAAGAGAATTAGAAGCAACTTCTTCTGGTAAGATTTCGGGGACGAAAATCCCTAAAGGGGGGAGAATTGTAACAGCCCGATTTTAGGCGTAGTCAGAACAGTGGTTTTGGGATCACAAACCTGACGTAAGAAAAATTAATTTTATTATATTTTTATGGTCTACAATTTCACGGGATGATTTTGTGAAAACTTTGTTCGAAAATTTCGTCTTTTGGGCACTCAATTTAGTCAAAAGGACTAAATTGTAAAAAGTGTAAAAATTAAGTTCTAAAAGCTAGAGGTGTCTAATTGCTATTAAATTTTAAATTAGAGTTCTTATTTGGTAATTAGACCATTGGATAATTTTTTGGACAAAAATGTACATGAAATAGGTGAAATAGAATATTTTTAAGTTAGGGGCATTTTGGTTATTTAGTAATTAAATGATTAAATAAATAAAATAAAATCCAAATCTATGCTCATCTTCAACCCTTGGCTGAAAATACCATGGAAGCCATGGCTAGGGTTTTGTTCAAGTTTTCCAAGCTCCAAAGTAAGTCCGTTCTAGCCCCGTTTTTAAATATTTCACGTTTTTGAAATCCTTGTATCATAATCTACCTATTTCCACCATTTATTTGAGATATGATGAAGGTCTAGAGTTTGAACCATGTTATAAATTTTTGTATTTTGATGTTTAATGATAGAATATGCATGTTTATGGTTAGAGAAACAACTTTTACTAAGTGATTTTTGGTGAAAATGCATAAAAGGACCTATTTGTAAAAGTTATAAAATATGTGTTAAAAATCTAATTTAATGGAAACTGTGAGCTGCTATAAGCATGAAAATGATCCGGCCATGCATGGGTAGTAAAGAAATTGAACACATTTCATTTTACGAGCTTAGGAACTAAAATGTAAATATGTGAAACTTTAGGGGCAAAAACATAATTTTTCCATAATATGATTTTTGGATCACATTGAATAATGTGACTAATAAATAGACTAAATGTGATATTATAGATCAAAGAAAACGAGGTTCAGACCTAGAATGGGGAAAAAAATGAAAAATTGACGGTTAGGTCCCTTTTTGCCATTTTTATGTCGAGGTAAGTTTGTATGTGAATAATGCAATACTATATTTATGTTTTAAATTTCTTTAGTATTATATGATTTATATGATTGATATTATGAGCACATTCGATAATGCCAAGATAACGAAGAAGTCCCAGTTGAATCTTAGGAATAGATAGGATACAAATGTCATGACATTAGGGTTATTTGAGTTTACGTGTAAGACCATATCTGAGATATGACATCGTTATTAGATTTCGTGTAAGACCATGTCTAGGACATGGCATCGATATGAGAATCGTGTAAGACCATAGCTGGCCTATAGGCATCGATATGTGATCCCATGTAAAACCATATCTGGGATATGGCATTGGTATGATTCTATGTGTATGAGATTCCCGAGTATCCTTTAGTATTCCAAGTGGTTCAACGGGAAATTCAAAGATTATGCCAAAGATGACAACGTAAATGATTATGTTACGAGTCAGTACAAGAATGTATGTAAAGTTTATAAGCGTTGGCTTCATGATATCATGAATTCGTGATCACTATGAAAGTGACTTCAAGTTAACCATGTGATTATTGGTTTATGTGTGTGATGAATAAATACATGGTAAAGTTGATTGAAACTTATGAAAAAGGGCTTTTAGGCCAAATGGAATTGAGATATGAAATGTTTTATTTCCTTGATTGTGACTCAATGAATATGAGATGAAGGAAAGATTGGTATTAATATCTATTAAAAATATTTATGAAATCTTGTGATTAAGTGTTTATGTTTATGATGTGTAAATTTATGGTAAATTCGGTTGAGGAACATTTATAAGGCTTTGGGGCTAAATCAATTGGTGAGATAGTATATGTTTTTCGTTTGAATTGTGATTTATCGATTATGTGTGAAAAAGAAAAGATTTGCATAATTTTCTATTAAAATGGTTATGAATGTATGAGAAGTTAAGAGTTAAATCATTGAAAGATGTTGAGCTTTGGGCTTGAAAGTATGAATATGTATAATTAATGTACATGTTACTATGAGGCTTGAAATGATTTGTTAATGATTATTATGGTACGTTATATTGGAGATATTACGAATGTTTGGCAAATGTTAAGATATATTAAACTAGGCTTATAAATTGAAGGGGGTAAGCATTGTGATTGAGTAAGTTATGCTTGTGAAGATTTAATGACGTTTATGTTGTGTTATGTTATGTTAGTTATATGACAAATGTATGTCTATTGATGCTTATTATTTGCATACGAACTTACTAAGCTCTGTAGCTTACTCCCCTTCCTTTCCCATGTCTTGTAGGGTTATTAAGCTAGCTCGGATTGTAGATCGCTGGAGATGCTATCACACTATCAAGCTATCATGTTTGGTATAAGTGAATGCAAACCTCTTTGAGTTTATGGCATGTATAGGGACTTAGTCATTTGGTGTATGAGTCATTATGATTTGGCTAAATATATTAGCTTGTGATTGCTAAAGGTTGGATGAAATTTGTAGCCATGCAAATTGGCTTATATTGGCTAAATGGTTGTAAGCCCATATAAGTATGTATGTGCATATGTCAATGTCACACCCCTTACCCGGATTCTATGTCGGAATCGGGCACGAGGCATTACCAGACTTGACTTGCTTGATTATCCCACTTTAGGCTATAAAAATTTTCTCCAATTTAAAACTTTTCATTCACCATCGTAACATCCCTATCATGGGTCAATGAGACCTTTTACACCTGCTCAGGATGTTGCAGAGCCAAACTGAAACTTTTCAAAAACTTAGAAAATTTTTACCTAAACAGGGGCCATACGCCTCTAGGGGAAATGACACGCCCGTGTGTCATCTTACACGCCTGTGTTCAACATCCGTGTTCGACACTGACTTGAATCGCATGGCCTGGGTACACGCCCATATGGCTGGCCCGTGGTCACCTCTGATTAATCCATATGGCCTATTGCAGGCCCGTGTGCTTCAATCATGTGACGATTTAAATTCCAAATTTAAGGTGCAGATTTCACACGGCCTAGACACATGCCCGTGTGCCTACTCGTGTGGACAAGAACAAGGCTATTTGTCAAGCTCTTATCACCGTCACTTGCATACATTCATACACCATCACCTAAACTTCATATATTATCAATTATAACCTTTGAATTATCACATTAAACTATAAAATGAAGTCTTCATCCCATACACGAGGAAATACTATTTCTGGTATAATTACAATCGACTTAAGCCATCATCTATGGCTATACACAACTGAACCATAAACTCTCTTAGGCCAACACATTTGGCTATATCAACTATGACTTAATCAACTTTAAAAATAAGATTCCTATACATGCCATAACTCATAAGAACTCAAAGCCTCGTACCCATATGACTGATCGATAATGTGAAAGTATATCCGGCGGTTTCCAACCCGAGCTAGTCAAGTTAACCTATAACAGATGGGAAAGAAAGAGGAATAAGAAATGATTAAAACACCCCAAACCCGGCCCACAAGCCCTGACCGGATCTGGTATGTTCCTCGATGTAAACCGGTTAAAAATTCTGTTGTTACTTTGGAAAGGCTGTGTGTTTTGAAAGAAAGATTGTGTTTGGGTTGGGCTTGAGTTGAAAACAAGTTTATCTTATATTAAAATCCTTTTATTTTAGGTGACAAAACCTTTAGAGTTTATTTTTTAAAAGAAATCTACTTAATCTTTATTTGATAAAAATTTCGTGAAATAAATAAAGGTAAGAATAAAGTATTCAACTATGGCCTTATTACATCAAAATAAATCCCAAATTAAATTCAAAGTACATGAAATAAAATAAAAAAAAAGTTCAAATAAAAATAAATTCCTTGCTGAGCATGGTCACCCCTAAGCTCCTGCCGACCCGGTCCATCACTGATCATCACCTGTAAAATAATCCCACAACGGGGTGAGTCAACAGACTTAATGTGTAACCACAACATTAAGTCCTAACAGATTCAGGCATATCAAATCATACATGTACACAAATAGCATTTAATTAATATAATGCAGACCTGAACCCCAAACCTAGATGCCATCCGCTACACATCACCCGTACCAACCTGCACACCGTGGGGACTACTGAGTCAACCCTCCATCCGCTACACACCATTGAAGGCGATCATTTGCGATGACGTGCTCATCACCCTTATAAATATTGTGGCATAGCCACCAGATAATATTTTGTGTCATGAGACACCACATTCAGATAATTGTGACCGAGGTCACCACATTCAGATATCGTGACATAAGTCACTACATTCACTTCCCCTTTCATAATATCCCATATGCCCATGTAATGAAATACTCATTATTCATGTCATATCCCTTATTCACATTCTTATTATAATCCTAGTAGGGGTAGGAAAACGTATCTGAGTACTTTGTACCATTGCATGGTACCTTAGCCATATTCACATTATTATAAACACATATACATTAATTAGGTGCCATAAATCTAATAGGAAATAGCGTGGGGTACACACCTGATTCATTTAGCAAGTTCACTGGTTTCCCGAAAATCTCGATCTACTGCTTTAGATCCTTAATCCATACATTCAGCCAATCACTCAATGTTGAGTAAAAACCTATTCGGCTATAAGATTAAATCCTCGAAGGGTTTATCACAATCTAAATCTTACCTGTCTGCACGATTTGATTCCTAAACAAATCCCAAACGTCGTGATGTTTCCCCTCGTAATCGTCGGCTAACACTAGATCACTTTAACTGATTAGTTTCGGCTTTTGAATAAGTAAGAAATAGTATCTGACACACTAACTAGGCCTTGGCCGAACATCATAAGCACTTACCTTGTGGATCTAAATCCCGAAATTGCTACTTGACTATGGAGACGTCGACAATGGCAAAAATCCCGGAGAACCCTTCAAGTTTCGGCCAAAAATCACTGATAGGATTAATACCTTGATTTCGACAAGCTAAAAGAAAAAGAATTGAAACCAAATTTTGATCTTACCCTTAACTTGAAATCGACGGCTCCCTTGCTTGCATCCACAAAGAAATTCGGCTATGGCTAGGATGTGGATCAACAATTTCGGCAATGGTGATAAACTTTAAAGAAGAACAAGATGGAGAAATCGGCTAGATTTACTAGAGTTTTTGGCTTTGGAAAAATTAGGAGAGGAGAGGATTTGCACTAGAGAATTCGGCAGAAAGAAAAGGAGAAGAAAGAATGATGAATAGCCTTATTTTTCCTCCTTTTTCCGAAATTACTAAGCTAGAGTCCCCTACTTGGCCATCACTCTCTTATCCTTATTTTCCTCTTTATCTCTACATTTAAAATTTAAAGAATAATCCCTCATTTTTCTCTTGAAAATAAAAGGATAAAACTTCCTAAAATCTAGCCTTGGTGTCGTCCCCCCTACTCCATTCTCTTTGACGCCACATACAAAATAAAAGCCTTAAAATTTTGCTTCCCATGCGACTCAAACACAAGCCCCCCTTGCACTATGTATGGCGTCATTTCTAGAGCCTTAAGTGGCACCTCCAGGCCACTTTTCCAAGCCCAATTTCATGTCATATTTCCTCCATAAATTTTCTTAAGGCCACTTTGCCTTAGTTCCCTCTTTTAAATTTTAAAACTTAACATTTCTAAGGCATTTCCTTACATTTCCAAGATTCTAAAAATACACACAACACATCCATAACACATAAGACATACTATTTCTTATAATTTAAGCAAAAATGCACAAGCCCAATTTCAGGATATTACAGTTCTGCCTCCCTTAAAATAATTTCGACCTCGAAATTACCTGGCTAAAACAAATGAGGGTATTGCTGTCGCATTGCTTCTTCTGGCTCCCACGAAGCTTCCTCCGATCAATGATTGTGCCATAATACTTTAACTAGAGGAACTGATTTCCTTCGTAGCACTTTCACATCTCGCTCTAAGATCTAAATCGGCTCCTCCTTGTAGGATAAATCTGGCCTTAACTTTACCTCCTCAACTGGTACCACATGAGATGGATCCGATCGATAACGACGTAGCATGGACACATGGAATACGTCGTGCATCTGCTTCAACTCTGGTGGCAACTCTAACTGATATGCCACTGGTCCAACTCGCTTCAATACCCGATAAGATCCTATAAACCTTGGACTTAACTTCCCTTTGCGACCAAATCTCATCACCTTCTTCCAAGGCGATACCTTAAGGAACACTTGATCTCCCACATCAAATTCTATCTCCTTTCGCTTAAGATCTGCATATGACTTCTGCCTATCCGATGCTTCCTTTAACCGTGCCCGGATTATCTCAACCTTCTTTTCGGATTCTGCTACTATCTCTAGACCCAAAACTCGTCGTTCCCCTAGTTCAATCCAACACGTAGGAGTTCGACACTTTCGACCATACAATGCTTCATACGGTGCCATCCGAATACTGGCTTGGTAGCTATTGTTGTATGCAAATTCTGCTAAAGGCAAATATTCCTCCCAACTTCCTCTGAAATCGATTACACATCCCCTCAACATATCCTCTAGCAATTGGATTACCCGTTTAGACTGCCCGTCCGACTGTGGATGAAAAGACGTTGTGAAATCCAACTTAGTGCCTATTGCTTGATGTAGCGCTTTCCAAAATCGAGAAGTAAACCTTGGGTCCCTATCAGAGATAATTGACACTGGCACTCCATGCAACCTTACAATTTCCGCAACATATAACTTTGCCAACCTTTGCAAATAATAGTCGACTCTCACCGGGATAAAGTGCGCGGACTTTGTCAACCGATCCACTATCACCCATACCGAGTCCTTCTTAGTAGGCGTAAGGGGAAGCCCACTGACGAAGTCCATGGTAATTCTCTCCCACTTCCACTGTGGAATCATTATCGGTTAAAGCAATCCGACGGAACTTGGTGTTCAAATTTTTAACTTGTCGACACGTCAAACACTTGCCAACGATTCAGAATCTTCTTCTTCGCACTGTGCCACCAAAACTGCTCCTCAAGTCTCTATACAGCTTACTACCTCCGGGATGCATAGCATAAGGGCTACTATGTGATTCCTGAAGAATTCTCTGCCTAAGTTCCTCATCTTTAGGCATACAGACCTTGCCCTTGAAACACAACACTCCTTCGTCATTAATGCCATAATCCCTCAATTCTCCATTCTGTACTTGCTGTAGCTTAACACTTAGGTCCTCATCAGCCAACTGTCCTTCTTTCACCTCATTTAACCATGTTGGCTTGACTTGCAACTCTGCCAGCAGACTTCTATCATCATACAAGCTTAGATGTGCAAACATTGCCCTCAGATCCGACACAACCTTCCGATTTAGAGTATCCGCCACTACATTCGCCTTGCCCGGATGATACTCTATCGAACAATCATAGTCCTTCAGTAATTCCACCCACCTTTGCTGTCTCAGGTTTAACTCCTTCTGAGTCAGCAAATACTTAAGGCTCTTGTGGTCTGTGTAGATTATCGACCTTTCATCGTAAAGATAGTGCCTCCATACCTTAAGAGCAAAGACTACTGCCGCCAATTCCAAATCATGAGTTGGGTAATTCACCTCATGTGGCCTTAACTGCTGAGACGCATAAGCGACTACTTTCCCATCTTGCATCAATACACATCCTAGTCCCGTATGAGAGGCGTCACAATACACCACAAAGTCCTTTCCTGCCTCAGGCTGGATCAAAACTGGAGCTTCTGTCAATACTTTCTTAAGCTTCTCAAAGCTCTCCTGTTGCTTATCCGTCCATACAAAAGGTACTTCCTTCCTTAATAACTTTGTCAATGGAGCGGCTATCGATGAGAATCCTTCCACAAACCTTCTGTAGTAACCTACCAATCCCAAGAAACTATGAATCTCCGCCACCGACTTAGGTGGTTTCCAATCTAACACTGCCTCAATCTTTCGAGGATCCACCCTTATTCCTTCCGCGGATACCACATGTCCTAAAAACGCAACTTCCTTCAGCCAAAATTCACACTTGCTGAATTTGGCATAGAGCTTCTTCTCTCTTAGCACTTGTAACACAATCCGAAGATGCTCATCATGTTCCTCTTCAGACTTAGAGTACACTAAGATGTCGCCGATGAACACAACGACGAACCGATCCAAGTAGGGTTGAAAAACCCGGTTCATCATGTCCATGAACGCGGCTGGAGCATTCATCAATCCAAACGGCATCACTACAAACTCATAGTGGCCGTACCTTGTCCTAAAGGCTGTCTTATGGATATCTGCCTCCTTCACCTTCAACTGATGATATCCCGACCTTAAGTCGATCTTTGAGAATACCGCGGCCCCCTTAAGCTGATCGAACAAGTCATCTATCCTTGGCAATGGATATTTATTCTTGATGGTCAGCTTATTCAACTGACGATAGTCTATGCACATACACATAGTTCCATCCTTCTTTTTCACAAACAGGACCGGTGCTCCCCATGAAGACACACTGGGTCGGATAAACACACGATCCAACAACTCTTGGATTTGAGCCTTGAGCTCAACCAACTCCTTTGGTGCCATTCTGTACGGGGCAATTGACACAGGAGCTGTTCTCGGTAGCAAGTCAATTCCACACTCCACCTCCCTATCTGGGGGTATTCCTGGTAATTCCTCCGAAAACACATCTTCAAAATTCCTTAGAGTTCTAACTCCACTAACACCTTCTACCTTTCCATCTAACGCACTTACGAAGGCTAAAAATGCCTTGCACCCTTTCCGCACCATCTTTTCAGCCTTTAGCGCCGAAACTACATTAGACAAGTAGTTTCTTCTTTCTCCTATCATAATGACCACCTCATCCTCCAGGGTCCTTAACTCCATTCGCTTAGCTGCACAATCCAATACAGCCCGATGATCCACTAACCAATCCATGCCAAGTATGAGATCAAATTCTCCGAAGGGAAGTTCCATCAAGTCGGCAGAAAATACTACGCCTTGAATTTCTAAAGGTACACTCCGAAAGATCTTATTCACCACTACAGTTTGACCTAGTGGGTTTACTACAGTCATCTCCCTATCAGAAAGTTCAGAGGCTATGTCTAGAGTCTCAACTACTCTATATGCAACATAAGAATGGGTCGAGCCTACATCAATTAAAGCAACATAAGGCTTGCCATAAATAAGGAACGTACCGGTTATAACGTCCGGTGCGTCTCCATCCTCCCTCCGACGAACCGCATAAACCAAACCCGGTTGCCTTGCCTCAGTATTAGCAGCACCTCTGCCCAGTGTTCCACGTCCTCTGCCAGCACCATTACCTCTACCATTCGGACCACGACCTCGCTGAGGCTGCTGTCCACCTCTACCAGCCTAATTAACATTCTGAGCTACAGGTCGATTCTTTTCTGGTTTCATAGGACAGTCCTTAATCATATGATCCTTGGACCCACACTTAAAACGTCCTCCTGTCTTTTTCCAGCACTCTCCTAAGTGTTTCTTCCCACACTGATCACAAGTACGATACTGCCTTCCTGTAGCAGCTTGCGGACCTCGCGGCCCATCAACTCTAGGCCTCTTATTCCCAGATGATCCTGACGGCCCAAAACCTCTCTTTGGCCTATTCCGATCCATATTCTGCTTCACAGAATCCTTAATTCCTTCAACTACCTTAGCTTTCTCTACTAAAGAAGAAAACTCCCGTTCCTGATGTGGAGCTATTAACAACCTTAGGTCATCCCTTAATCCGTCCTCAAATCGGACACATCGCTCATGCTCCGTAGCTACTACTCCTCGAGCATACCGGCTCAACCTCAGAAATTCAGCTACATACTCCGCTACGGACTTGTTCCCTTGAACCAGCCCCAGAAAAGCCTTCCTCTGCTCATCAGTATACCGTGTGCCAACATATTTCTTCTGATATGTCGCCTTAACATACTCCTGTGTCGATCCTCACCGTGGCACCATCCCAAATCATTAACCACCATTGATACGCTTCATCGCAGCGTAAATGGCGCGCCACCATTCCTTTCAACTTCTCCTCAGGGGTTAGATCGAGCTCATCCATAATGCGCTCGGTTGCCTCCAACCAATATTTAGTCGTACTGGGTGCTACACCAGATACGCCATGAAATACCTCAGCTCCATTGGCATGAAGTTGCTCAGGTACCGACTTTCAAGCTCCCGAATTTCCTTCTGCACCAGCCACCAACTCAAGAACTCGTAGCACAGCCTGCGATACAGCATCGTCTCCCGTCTGATCTTGCTATTCAACACCAACAGCTGGTGGTGGTGGTGGCGGTACCTCATTCTCAGATCCTTGACCTGATCTAACGAGTTCCGACACGGTCATTCTACCTCTACCGCGTCCTCGTACGTTACGACCACGTCCCCTAGAGCTCATGTCTACATTCGTGCTTTAATCTGATTAAGAAATTTTATGAATTAATATTTTGTTCCACTGATTATTCGCGAAGAAAGTTTATTAAAGAAGTTTAGAAGTAGTTCTTTCGATCAATCAGAGTTTTCAAGTCTTCTATCCTAATTCAGAGAAGCACATTCATTCAAACATTCATTCACACACGTTCTCTATTTCTCTATTTTTGTCTATTCTTACCCTAGGGGTATTTTCGTAATTTGCCCTACAGGGGTATTTTTGTAATTTTTCAAAATAAGGTTCCATGGTGATTTTGTCAATAAGGTTATTTTGGTAATTTTACATTCCCGAGGGTATTTTGGAAATTTTCAAATCCGAGGGTATTTCGGTAATTTTAAAACTCGGGGGTATTTTCGTAAAAACCAGGGTAAATTTATAAAGTTTAATAAATCCGGGGTATTTCAAAATTTGCAAAACTTGGGGGTTCTTTTTGAGAATTTGTTTTCCAAATTGATGTTATTGCAAAAATTTTGAAGATCAGGGTCCTTTTGGTAATTTTGCAAGTCAGGGGCAATTTCGTAATAAATTTTTTTGAAAACATTTTCAAAAATAATATTTGTCACGATAAAAGAGTAGTTTATTAACTTTTAAAAACTAGGGTTTCCATAAAAATGCGGCTAATCCCTTTCGGGTTTTAGTTATTGAGTTTAGCCTGTGACTGAGTCCTCTTGGTTAGGGTGAACCGAAGCTACGCACTAGGTAAGATTCCTGCGAAGAGGAGGTGAGTCACTAGAACTGCTTAAGTACCAGGCTCTTCCGGATCCAATTCTAGACGTGCGCATAGGGGTTGCCACACCCTGACTCGGCGACTTAGCCATAGGTTTGTTTAATTAGGCATTAAGTCTTATGTAATAGTTGGGGTAAACTAGTCCTAGGGTTCAAGTACCTATCATACTATTCTGCGTTCCATTTATACCCTTCTACAAATCATATCATAAATCACACAATGGATAGGGGTACTTACCTGGTGGACTGCGGGTCGGAGACTTAGGTGCCATGCCAGAAACCTGCTTAAAAACTTTCTCAAAATTCATTTAGGCCTTAATTTTAAAACACTGTGGGCTTTAAACCCCATGCCGAAAGTTTAAAACTGGGCTCTGATACCAAACTGAAACACCCCCAAACCCGGCCCACGAGCCTTGACCGGATCTGGTATGTTCCTCGATGTAAACCGGTTAAAAATTTTTTTGTTACTTTGGAAAGACTGTGTGTTTTAAAAGAAAGATTGTGTTTGGGTTGGGCTCGAGTTGAAAACAAGTTTATCTTATATTGAAATCCCTTTATTTTAGGTGACAAAACCTTTAGAGTTTATTTTTAAAAGAAATCTACTTAATCTTTATTTGATAAAAATTTCGTGAAATAAAAAAAGGTAAGAATAAAGTATTCAACTATGGCCTTATTACATCAAAATAAATCCCAAATTAAATTCAAAGTACATGAAATAAAATAAAAAAAGTTCAAATAAAAATAAATTCCTTGCTGAGCATGGTCACCCCTAAGCTCCTGCCGACTCGGTCCATCACTGATCATCACCTGTAAAATAATCCCACAACGGGGTGAGTCAATAGACTCAATGTGTAACCACAACACTAAGTCCTAACAGATTCAGGCATATCAAATCATACACGTACACAAATAGCATTTAATTAGTATGATGCAAACCCGAACCCCAAACCTAGATGCCATCCGCTACACATCACACATACCAACCTGCACACCGTGGGGACTACTGAGTCAACCCTCCATCCGCTACACACCATCGAAGGCGATCACAGCTGCGACGTGTCGCCGATCGCTTCTTATAAATATTGTGGCATAGCCACCAGATAATATTTTGTGTCATGAGACACCACATTCAGATAATTGTGACCGAGGTCACCACATTCAGATATTGTGACATAAATCACCACATTTACTTCCCCTTTCATTATATCCCATATGCCCATGTCATGCAAATACTCATTATTCATGTCACATCCCTTATTTACATTCTTATTATAATCCTAGTAGGAGTAGGAAAACGCACCTGAGTACTTTGTACCATTGCATGGTACCTTAGCCATATTCACATTATTATAAACACATATACATTAATTAGGTGCCATAAATCTAATAGGAAATAGTGTAGCGTACACACCTGATTCACTTAGCAAGTTCATTGATTTCCCGAAAATCCCGATCTACTGCTTTAGATCCTTAATCCCTACATTCGGTCAATCACTAAATGTTGAGTAAAAACCTATTCGGCTATAAGATTAAATCCCGAAGGGTTTATCACAATCTAAATCTTACCTTACTGTCAATTTGATTCCTAATCAAATCCCGAAACGTCGTGATGTTTCCCCCTTGTAATCGGCTAACACTAGATCACTTTAACTGATTAGTTTCGGCTTTTGAATAAGTAAGAAATAGTATCTGACACACTAACTAGGCCTTGGCCGAACATCATAAGCACTTACCTTGTGGATCTAAATCCCGAAATTGCTACTTGACTATGGAGATGTCGACAATGGCAGAAATCCCGGAGAACCCTTCAAGTTTCAGCAAAAAATCACTGATAGAATTAATACCTTGATTTCGACAAGCCAAAAAGAAAAAGAATGGAAACTGAATTTTGATCTTACCCTTAACTTGAAATCGGCGGCTCCCTTGCTTGCATCCACAAAGAAATTCGGCTATGGCTAGGATGTGGATCAACAATTTCAGCAATGGTGATAAACTTTGAAGAAGAACAAGATGGAGAAATTGGCTAGATTTACTAGAGTCTTTGGCTTTGGAAAAATTAGGAGAGGAGAGGATTTGCACTAGAGAATTCGGCAGAGAGAAAAGGAGAAGAAAGAATGATGAATAGCCTTATTTTTCCTCCTTTTTGCCGAAATTACTAAGCTAGAGTCCCCTACTTGGCCATCACTCTCTTATCCTTATTTTCCTCTTTATCTCTTCATTTAAAATTTAAAGAATAATCCCTCATTTATCTCTTGAAAATAAAAGGATAAAACTTCCTAAAATCTAGCCTTGGTGCCGTCCCCCCTACTCCCTTCTTTTTGACGCCACATACAAAATAAAAGCCTTAAAATTTTGCTTCCCATGCGACTCAAACACAAGCCCCCTTGCACTGTGTATGGTGTCATTTCCAGAGCCTTAAGTGGCACCTCCAGGCCACTTTTCCAAGCCCAATTTCATGTCATATTTCCTCCATAAATTTTCTTAAGACCACCTTGCCTTAGTTCCCTCTTTTAAATTTTAAAACTTAACATTTCTAAGGCATTTCCTTGCATTTCCAAGATTCTAAAAAAACACACAACACATCCATAACACATAAAACATACTATTTCTTATAATTTAAGCAAAAATGCACAAGCCCAATTTCAGGATATTACAATGATGCTTAGTAAGCTCATATGTATATAATAAACAACTATTGATATTTATTGATTATACACCAGCACAAGGTATCGTAATGAGTTTTGCATCTTAAACTCATGGTTACCCACACAATCATTCTCAAAACTTACTCATTTTGTCTCTTACCACATTCTAACCATGCTACAAGCCAAATGCTCATGTTAATTAGCATACATCCCTGCACTTGTCACCACATGATCACATAAAACAACACATCAGACATTTTCAATAAGCCACTCATACTACCAATCACTCGGTGGTTTTGCTCTTAGCCCACCCTCAAACTCTAATAGGGTGGAATCGCACATAGCCCACCAATCATTCATAATTATGGTGGTATCACACTTAGCCCATTAATAAGGTGGTAACGCACACAGCCCACCGTTAATATTATTATTGATGGTATTGCACACAGCCAATCACTAACAATTAATAAGGTGGTATCGTACTTAGCCCACCGTTATTATACATTCATGGATAGTTATCCACATGCAATTCTCTATTTCAATTATTCATCCGGGAACATCCTCACACACTACCATTCTTACTTAGCTTTCTACGACAATTGTTCGCATTCACACAATGTATTAATAATTATAACTTATGCAACTAAGGTACATCATTTACACATATCCTATTGTGGGATCCTCATATACCAAATCCATCTCAATTCAGTTCTAACACATACCTATACCTCTCGTGGTAAAACCACATTCATTCTCATTTTTTAACATACTTGTTGAATCATTCAATTTGTTAAATAACACCCTCGAGTCTCAAACACATAATGTCACATTGACATCCTACCCCCGATAGGGTCTTACATGAATTAACATATCGATTCCATGTCCCTGACATGGTCTTACACGAAATCCCACACCGAGGCCATATTTTAAATATGGTCTTATGCAGAACCTTAATTACCATCGTGTCATGCTATTTGCATTTCCATTATTCATGGTTTAAATCAAAGCTTTCATTTCTTAACATCACATCAAAATGTATTTAATGTATACATGGGGGTAATAAAAAATTTATACAACATCGAGATATTAAAATACTTCACTTAGAGTTGTACAATTTAACACATGAACTTACCTCGATACCGAAAAGGGTAGAACGGGACATTTTTGCCCATATTTCTCTTTTCTCTCATTCTAGGTCTGACTCTCATTTTCTGTGATCTAGGACAATAAAATTTACTCTTTAATTACCACACTAATCATAATACTTCATAATCTATGCTTAGGCAAAAATGACTATTTTGCCCTTACACTTTGGCAAAATTACGATTTTTCCCTTAGGCTCGTAAATCATTTTTCATCATATTTTCTTGTTAAACAAGCATAGTTGAGCATTAAATCCTCTTACAACTACTCACAATTCCAACTATTCATGCCTTAATGAACAAACTACAACTTTTGCAATTTAGTCCCAATTAGGTGTTTTCATGACAACACCTTTCACAAGAGTTGTTTCTCATCTCCTAACATTCATTTTCATCCATAAAAAGTGTAGAAAACAACTTGAAAGCTCACATGGCAAACCCCTAAACTTTTTACCTTAATGCAAAATAGTCCCCTCTTTAGAAAGCTTAAGCTATAGGGGTCTCAAAAGTACAATTATCTTCAAGAAATACCACCAAAGTCACTTACTTGAGTGGAGAAAAGCTTGCTAAAATTTTGAGCTTTCAAACACCCCTTGTTTGCTGAAAATTTCGATGGAGAAGAGAAGAAAATAAAAAGATGATAGCTTTTTGCTTATTTCATCTTATTTTATTCATTTAGTCAACAAAAGTCACCAACTCTTGTCAAACTTTTAATTCCTTGTCCCCTTGACCGTCCATCTCTCTTAGGTAGGTGTAATTGCACTTTAAAGACCTCCAAGTTACATTTCATGGCTATTTGATACCTTTAGCCTATAGAATAGAACTTTCACACTTTATGCGATTTAATCCTTTTTCGCGATTAAGCATGAAATCTCTAAAATTAAAGCACCAAAATCTCCATACATCCTTATAAACATGTTATAACACATAAAATGACATGAAAATAATTTTCTCAAACCTAAGATTGGTGATCCCGAGATCACTGTTCCGACTAGCCCCTAAATCGGGCTGTTAAATTCAATGTTTAGTGATGTGTTTTATATTTACTTGATATATGATGGTAAGGTGTTTATTCATATGCTAATGCCCTTTGAGTGTGAATTTAGCATGAAATGATTTGGCAGGGCCTAATGTTATAATGCATGATAGATGATGGTATGAAAATGATACGTTATTGCTTGATTGTAGTTGTTTCTGAAGGCATTTATATGCTATGATTTGTGCCATGTGATGTTGTGTGAATGTGTGCAAGTAAGGGTGACAAAATGGCTTGGAAAATAGCCTTGTATTTGTCCACATGGGTGTGTGTCTAGGCCGTGTGTGACACACGGTCTGCCCCATGGGCTTGTGTTCTAACGGTCTACCCCATGGGCTTGTGTTCTAACCGTGTGTCCCCAATACCTTAGTTTTGAGAAACAAAATTCCCAGTAGCAAACACATGGGCACAAGACACGATCGTGTGTCTCAGCCGTGTGAGAGACACAGCCATAGGACATGGGCATGTGCCCAGGCCATGTGAAGTCTGCACTTGAATTTCATAATTTAATTCGCCACATGGCATAAGGACACGGGCGTGTGCCTTGGCCGTGTGACCTTATTTGGTTGATGATGTTTGTAACACCCCCAGACCCGGCCCAGACGTTATGGCCGAATCCGGTGATGTCACATCAAAGGGATAATTCAAAACGAATTCACTTAGTTAAAACTTAAGTTTAAGCTTAGAAACCCAAAATCTATGCAACTTGTTAGGTTATGATGAAAGCCTATGTTTTAAGAAAACGTCCATATGTTATAATTATTTTGAAAACCATGTTAAACTTTAGAAATTTATTTAAGTTTAATAATTAAGCAGTTGAAACAATAATAACCCAAAGGTAAAGTCAAGTTGGAGATACTAGGCCTTATTACATCCCAAAGTAAATAAAATAAAGTCATTCAAAACAAATAAACAAAAACTTCTAAATATCTTGCAGTGTGGCCATCTCCGAGTCCTCTCCCACATCGAGCCATCTACTGAGGGTCACCTGAAATGTTTAATAAAGAGGGTGTGAGTTTTGAAACTCAGTGTGTACGACCCTTGGTAATCCAATCCAATCATGCAAATATCTCATTGGGCTTAAGCCCTATCAAATTCAGTGGTCTTGGGCCTTAGCATACAATGACCTCATATCAAAACAATATCACATGAATGTAATACACCCATCCCAAATCCAACCCTGCACTCTATTTCCCTTCCAACCCTACACTCCTGTGGGGATATAAATATCAACCTACCCATCCCTACACTCCAAAGGTAGCACCAATAGCGTCACTACTCAAACGTTACAGCAATCTGCTATAATGGGCTTCAAGCCACCGGTGGATCCATGGTCGTCAAGCGACTATGCGACCCTCACATATCTTCCTCTGTATCATCAAAACCCAACCAAGTGCAACATATATTTCATGAATGCAACATACACATTTTCACACATTCAGCACTTAGGGGTATTTTGGTCGTTTCACTATCCAGGGGTATTTCTTGAAATCTACTCTACAAAGGTATATCGGTAATTTTGCAAATCAGGGGCAATTTGGTAATTTTGCAGATTAGGGATATTTTGGTAATTCCGCAAATTAAGGGTATTTTGGTAATTTTACAAATCAAGGGTATTCTGGTAATTTTATAAATCGGGGGTATTTCAGTAATTTTACAAATCTAAGGATATTTTGGTAATTTTCAAATCAGGGGTATTTGGTCCCTCTCGGGTTTTAGTTATGAACTTTGGCCCATTAACAAGTCCTTGCGGCTAAAGTGAATAGATACTATACACCAGGTAGAATTCCAGAGAAGAGGAGGTGGGTCACTAGGACCGCTTAAGTACCAAGCTCTCCCTAGATCCAATCCTAGACATGCATATGTCCATTGCCTCACTCTAACCTAGCGACTTGTCCATAGACATGTTTGATTATTAAATTAAGTTTTATGCTATTTAAGAATTTATTAGAACCAGGCCTAGAGTTCATTAAAAACCCTAGCATGCATTTCTAAAATCCCATAAGGCCCACTAAGCCTAATCATGTCCATATAGCCCATTAAGCCCAATTATGTTTATGTAGTCCATTAGGCCTGACCATAATCAAATCATACCGCCATCCTCAACTCTTGCCGATTTGGGCCCACGAACTCGACAGGCCCATTTAGCTCTGTCTGGCCCAGTTGGCCAAATAGTGGCTCGAGACCATGAGATTGCTCTTGACCCCGATAATTGTATCGGTGTTCCCACATGAATGTTAGCACGCTCGTGTGGTTGCTGGTGTAACCTTTTGGCTTGTCGGCATTTCGGGTTTTTCGAGATTTCTGCTTTTACCAATTGTCATGTGTGAAGTGTATGTACACACCTGGTTAATGCGACGTGCTACACTATCTGTAACATCCTGAAATTTAAATTTTATATGTTGCATTATACCATGCGATAGGCTAGTTAAAAATATTAATTGTGTAGGTTTAAGGGTCCTAAGAAGGCTCGGGATTGAATTGGGCCTTAGCAAAATTTTTGTGTTTAAGCACTTTAAGGAAAGATAGTAAGTGGCATCAATGCTTATGGAAATAAGTATGTATGTTGCTAGCATAAATGGGCATATGGTAAAAAGGATGTGGCATCACATGAAGGGCTTTAATGGAAGGAGGTTCAAATCCCATCAAGCGCAAATTTTTTATTAATTTTTTATGCTATTCATCCATAGTGTCGGCCATGGTGGTATTTAAGGCAAGGAAGACTTTTTAAATTATGGAAAGGTGGCTAAGGTTTATGGTAAGGAGGAAGATAAGGGATAATGAAGGAAAGAATCAAAAGAAAATGGCAAGAGAATGGAGCATGTTGGCCTATGATTGCTAAAATCAGAGCTTTGCAGTTTATAAAAGAATGATCAAACCTGGAAACTAACTCTGACAACGATTAAAGGCAAGTGTACCTATCGACTAGCAGTATAGCTTAGGTAAGACCGGATATCGAACCCAAAGGAACTAAGAGCACTAATACTTTTCTTTTTATTATTTAGCCATAAAAATAGAGTGAAGTTGCTTTAAACTATATTGACGAAAACTAAAATAAGGACACAAAGACAAACTATATCAACTCCGCTTAATTATGTTAGATCTACTCTTAGCCAGGGTCTATTCCTCCTCCACCTAAGCACATTAGATTTGAATTAAGCAACATAATTAAGAACAAACTAAGCAATTATCATATAACTTAGAAATCAAATAACAAAATTCATCTAGGTTTCATCCCCTTCAGGTATCTGATGGGTTTAGTTCATAATGAATAAAAAGAACATCACAAGAGAAAAGATAAAACAAAACATAAGAAAACCCTAAAACCCCCTGAAGGAATTGAAGAAGAATTCCACCATCTTGAGTATAATTCCGGTTTCTTGGGATCGATCAACTGGCTATCCTCGCGTTATTCCCTAACTCTGACCTTCTCGGCTTGGCTCCTTGGCCTAGCTTTGACGCTTTTCAAAGATGGTACTTAGGGGATATATATAGGCTCTTGGAATGCGATTCTTTCTCCCTAAGTATCCTTTTCCGACTAAAATTGCTCTTTCCAGCGACAGAGGTACGGCCATGGCACACGACCGTGTGAATCGAGACCAAACCGTGTTCGGGTTTCTAACTTGAGGCACGACCGTGTGAGGCGGAGTTGAGGCCGTGCTCTAGGTGTTCGTCGAGGCACGGCCGTGTGGATTTTGGGCCAGGCCGTGTCAATTTCTTGCTAAGGCCCATTTACTCCGTTTTAGGCCCGTTTTGTGTTCTTTTCATCCTCGGGTGCTTTCCTGGTATAAATCATGAAAAGAAAGGATTACAAGCACCTTTTTATATAATTCAAGGAATAAATCATCAAAAGTAAGCTAAATGTGGGATTAAAATGTGTTACTTTTACGGTTTATCAAATACCCCCACACTTAAGCTTTTGCTTGTCCTCAACCTAAATTTTCAACTTACAATTAAAAAGAACTTTCCATGATTCATAATTCTTATCAACAATGCCTTATCCTAATTCATAGATAATTCATACATGGATAATTCCATTCAAAGGGTCCTAAAAATTCAAACAAGATAAGTCTTGAGTTTGTACCTTGAAAACATAGGTGTCTCCCTTCATTTAAACAACTACCTTTTCAATCCAAAACCAACAAGGATTGATATCCTCACTAAAGATTCACTCAAATCATTCTAGAGTGTTTAAGGTTCAGGAAAAGATCGCTCGTAAGTCGAACCTGAAAAGTTAATCCCATAGGCTTGCCTGAAAATCAAATCTCCACCATTGTAATATAAGATGACAAACAGATCCAAAAGGTCTTTGTTAGGGTTGTAACGGGGCTAGGGTAAAAGGTGTGGATAAAGGCTGAAAATAGAAGGTTAGAATCGAGACTGAATTGATAAGTTACTTACCTAAAAATTTCTAAGATAATAATTACATCAACTAAAAATAATAATCCTACTAATACGAGCTTTTCTTTTGGAGATAGACTTTAATTGTGTAAGCTCACTTTTCATACTATCAACGCTGAATATGCTTCGGTTTTTTTTAAAGAACAAACTAAGTAATTACAACTTCAATTAATAATAATTCATAAAAACTTAGGTAACTACTCAAATCATATCTCGATTAAAGGGTAGTCAGAAAGAAGGTTGATAACAAATACAAAGGGTTTTGGGTTAAAATTAGTGGGTGAGTCGATAAAAAGGGTTGTTAGGCTCAACGGGGTTCACTAGGGGTTAATTGTGGAGGTAGGCTTTTTAGTGGAGTAAGTGGGTTAAAACCTAAGTGCCTTTATCATCTCTGTATATCAAATCATAACTGTGGCCTCGACATGTATAATCAAGGCAAGTTCTAGAATAACAGTTGACACACTCATAATCAGAAAGGGATCACGAAAAAGAATGTATGCTCTATAAGGCTCAAAATCTCACAAAAGTTATGGGTGTTTTGACATCATCCTTGTAAATTTCAAATTTCAAGGTAATATTTAAATTTAAGTTAACAACCTAAAATTTTAACTTTTTGAAAATTTAGACTTATCATGCTTGATTCCCTAGTATTCTTTAAATTTAATCATCAATGCACAATTAACTATGACTTATTAAAAAACACGTTAATAAAATCATAAACCATCAAAAATTTCATCTTAATTAATAATATGAGAAAATTACTTTTAAAACAAGATTAAATCATGGATTTGAGAACAATGCAGAAAGTTAGGCATTTTTATCCTCAGGGTTTGAGAATAATGAAAAAAAGTTAGACATTTTCTCAGAATAACTATTCACCCCCCACACTTAAGATGTACATTGCCCTCAATGTACAAAGATAGATAATGACATTTAAGGGATAAATCAAAAGAGAAGGAGAAAGAATTACTTCCTGAGTTTTGGATGTTTTTCTGGAGGAGTGTCTTTAGTGGTGGTGATGGTCGGTCTTGATGATGAACCTGCACTAGATGAAGAAATTGGGTAGCGCATTGAGAAGTAGCCAGGATTTATTAAGACCTAATTAAAATAAACTAACTATATAATTAAAAATAAGAAAGATAAAGAAAGAGGAAACAAAAATGTAAACCAAATGAAAATAAAAGATAAATGGACCGAATAGTCCTTATTGTTGGATGGTTCGCGAGGTGGGTGTGACCTCTAAGGCTGGGGAGGTGCTGGCGGTGGCGGAAGTGGCGTGGTTATCATGGTGATTAGCGTGATTCCCAAGCAACCTTTCGAACCTCACACTACGAAACTAAACTAAGTTAAACTAAATTAAGCATAAGATTAGCAAAGAAAAGGAGAATGAAATGAAAGAGAAACCAAAAATATAAACTAAATGGTCTCAAAGACCCTTGGCCTGTTGGTTGGATGAAGCTGCCGGCAGGAACTCATGTAAATCATCCTTCTTTAAGGTGTTTGGCCTTTTACGCTTCTTTGACATGTTGTGTGGTGGCTCGAGGATCTAGAGTTTCAGTAAATGGAGTGAAAAAGCTGAGAGGAAGAAGGGGAAATAGTAAAAGTAAGACGAAATTAGACTGAGAGAAGGGGAAGGGGTGTGGGATTTAAATAGGGGTTCAGGTCTGATGCTTTCCCACGGCTGTGGTCTTAGGGTGTGTCGATTTACACGGCCGCCTCGCACGGCCGTGTGTATGGGTGTGTTGTTACTTTATGCCCGTGCTTTGGATCCCCACGCCCGTGTTCGGTCGCACGATTTGTAGGCACAGGCGTGTTCTGCCCGTGGTGTGGAAGTCAGTAGCATCACACGGTTGAGGGGCACAGCCGTGCCCTTGTGTCGGTACCCGTGGGGAGGGTGGTTGGATTCGTGACGTTGGGGGTGGTTGGACTGACTTGCACGGCCTCTGCTCTGTCAGTATGGCGGTTCTGATGGTCCACACGGCTAAGGACACAGCCGTGTGTAAGGCCGTGTGACCCGAAAAACCTGCATTTTTGGTTAGTTTAAAAAGAAGAAAAAGAAAAAGAAAATTAAATGCAAATAAATATAAAAAGAAATAGGGTTAGTGCTCGGTTTGCCTCTCGAGAAGCACTCATTTATAGTCTTAAGCTAGACTTTCCTCATATTTGAAAATTTTTAGGGAGGTTTAAAGGTTTAAATATCTTCCCTCATGCTTATGGTTTTATTCTCTTGACAAAGTTGAAGTCGAGAAGCTTTTACCTTGAAATTGCCGAATATCGGATTGCTTACCTCGACTATTCCTTGTGGGAAGATATCATGTACCTTAAGAAGAAGTTCTCCCTTTGCCTTTATGTCGTTGTAGTATAGTGGTGAGTACTCCCGCCTGTCACGCGGGCGGTCCGGGTTTGATCCCCGGTAACGGCGCCAAAAACTTGATCTCTGAAATCAGAGCTTTGAAATTTATAAAAGAATGATCAAACCTAGAAACTAACTCTGAAAATGATTAAAGGCAAGTGTACCTATTGAATAGTAGTATAGCTTAGGTAAGACCGAATATCAAACCCAGAGGAACTAAGAGTACTAATACTAACTTTTCTTTTTATTATTTAGCCTTAAAATTAGAGTGAAGTTGCTTTAAACTATATTGACGAAAACTAAACTAAGGACACAAAGACAAAAAGGACGAATAGAAAAATAACTTTGAAGGGAAACTCAGTTGATTACGATGATACCCTTAGGAAGAATCCACCTAGACTTCACTTGTTATCTGACTCTAAATTATATGATTTCTTTTACTTAGCTTGATCCGTAAGACTCCCTAACCTATATTAAACCCTCTCTCGAGGCGAATAACGTCTAACCCTAGGTTAATTAGTGGAACTCTCGTTCACTTATAATAACCCCTAGGTTAGCAGTAAATCGATCAATGGACTCCTATATTAGGTTTCACCCTAATCCAGCAAAATCTCGTAACCCTATCTCTAGGCATTCGATCAACTCCATTTAATTATGTTAGATCTACTCTTAGCCAGGGTCTATTCCTCTTCCACCTAAGCACATTAGATTTGGATTAAGCAACACAATTAAGAACAAACTAAGCAATTATCATATAACTTAGAAATCAAATAACAAAATTCATCTAGGTTTCATCCCCTTCAGGTATCTGATGGGTTTAGTTCATAATGAATAAAAAGAACATCACAAGAGAAAAGATAAAACAAAACATAAGAAAACCCTAAAACCCCCCGAAGAAATTGAAGGAGAATTCTGCCGTCTTGAGTATTATTCCGGCTTCTTGGGATCGATCAACTGGCTATCTTCGCGTTATTCCCTAACTCTGACCTTCTCGGCTTGGCTCCTTGGCCTAGCTCTGACGCCTTTTCAAAGGTGGTACTTAGGGGATATATATATAGGCTCTTGGAATGCGATTCTTTCTCCCTAAGTATCCTTTTCCGACTGAAATTGCTCTTTCCAGCGACAGAGGCACGGCCATGGCACACGCCCGTGTGAATCGAGACCAGACCGTGTTTGGATTTCTAACTTGAGGCACGGCCGTGTGAGGCGGAGTTGAAGCCGTGCTCTAGGTGTTCGTCGAGGCACGACCGTGTGGATTTTGGGCCAGGCCGTGTCAACTTCTTGCTAAGGCCCATTTACTCCGTTTTTGGCCCGTTTTGTGTTCTTTTCATCCTCGGGTGCTTTCCTGGGTATAAATCATGAAAAGAAAGGATTACAAGCACCCTTTTATATATTTCAAGGAATAAATCATCAAAAAGTAAGCTAAATGTGGGATTAAAATATGTTACTTTTACAGTTTATAAGCCTATTATGTGGGTGATGGTTTGGAAAGATTATCTTGGTCAATATTCACCCTTTAGGCAAAAGTGGCACACGGTTTGGAAGGGGTGTTGGAGTAGCCGAATTTTCATTAGTCTTTTGGTAGAATTTTGGTGCTTGTTAGCCTAATTTCTTTTAGCATTCTTTTGTGTTCTTTTCTCCAACTTCTTCTCTCATTACCGAAACTTCAAGCCATTAGAGAGTATTTTTTTTTCTTTCTTTGTCTTGCCGAAACCACCTAGCCTTTGTGACGAAATTATTTTCACTTATCTCCCCTTTGAAAACCGAAACTTGATAAGCACACCTACTCCATCTTTCTTTTCTTTTCACAAAATTCTTCAACCCTTCTTTCTTCTTCTCTAATCCATATTTTCATAGTCAAATTTTCTTGTTCACTTTTCCTCCATAGTCGAACCTTCCAATCCATAATCTCTCCTTCACAATTTCTTTCTCATTTGTGTTGACACTCTCTTCTTCGATCAGATCGATAAGCGGTTTCTTTTCTCTTTTCATTTTTCTTTTCTTATAGCCGAATGAGTGTTTATCACTATTCGGTCGTGTATCTTGTTTCTAAACCGAAATGGTGTTACTTTCCACTCCTTCACATCTTATCACCCTCTTTTTCTTAGTGTTTTAAGTGGGTGGCCGAATATCATTCTAGCCTTAAGTCAATCGGTGGAAATCGGAATCAATATCGTTCAGGTAAGGAGTTTTTTTTATGGATTATTTGATATCGTTCAATATTTGATTAGTTGCTAACAGAATAATAGTTTGGACTAATCAATTATATTTTAGGGAATAAATCACTCGATCTATCCACTTGTTGATCATACGATTCTAGTGGGAAGCCAAACCTTTTTCCTTAGTCAATCATTTCATAACAACGTAATATCGTTTTGACTAAGATTTTATCCAATGGAGGCAAGTAGTACCAATTTGAAAGGGAAAGCATTTGGAGATCACTAAAGGAGCGGATTTGCGACTCCTACTCCTAAGTTCAAGCGTAGAGCGGTATCGACAGTTCGGGATTTTCCACCGGGTTGTGGACCATCATCCGGTGAAAATAGATAAATCGTGGTCGTTCACGATTCTAAGGGTAAGCATTTTAGATCATTTGTTTTAGAGTTAGATTAATAAAATCTCGTATGTCGATTAATCGAGTGTTATGATATCATAGGTGTCGACGATCAAAAAGGCCTAGTACTTACCGTAATCAGGTGTGTAATCTCACACTGTAATTCCATAGATCCATGATTTGGTAACATGTTTGATAATAGACTGTTATTATTATATGGCTAAAAATCGTAATATGGTACAAATCGAGAAATTTGCTTAAAGTACATTATTTTTGAAGATTAGTCGAAATTGATATTAAGACTTTTAAAATTACCGAAATGCCCTATGGACCGAATTACCGAAATGCCCTATGGACCGAATTACCGAAATGCTTAAAGTACATTATTTTTGAAGATTAGTCAAAATTAATTTTAAGACTGTTAAAATTATTGAAATGCCCTATGGACCGAATTACCTAAATGCCCCTGTGGATCGATTTATCGAAATGCCCTTATGGGCCAAATTACCGAAATGCCCCTATGGGCCGATTTGTTTAAATGCCTTAGTGGGCCGAATTTTTAAATTGCTTTAATATGCTAATTCATGAAAAGTATTCGATAGATTAATGGTTGTTATTATATACGGATATTTTATGTTATTACGTATGTTGCATCTCTACATATTGCATGGGATGGGAAAATTGAATGAAGAGAAGTGTAGCCCGGTGGCATTGCCACAAAAGGTTCATTAATGTGTTTAATTATGACTCTGGTGGTGCAACCACAAAAATATTATAAATGACAGCTTGATTGCAAATTAGAGAGACTGGCGGGGTGGGTTGACTGGATCCCCACAGAAGAGATTGGCTGGTCGAGGGAGAGATTGGCTAGATGGGATGGGTTGCATTCATGTCATTTATTTATTATTTTGTAAATGGGCTTAGGCCCAAGATAATGTTAAGCGGGTCCAGGCCCAGTGGACAACGGTAAGGAGATTATACACTGAGTTCTAGTAACTCACCCCGTTTCCTTAACCTTTGTAGGTAATACTCAGTGATGTGGGACTTGGGCCATGGATGACTCGATGGAGGCCATACTTCAGAAATGGTTTTATTGAACTTTAGTTTTCTATTTCCATTCACTTTATTACTGTTTTGGGTTTATTTTGTGTTGTAATAAGGCCTTTGGAATATTTTATTTTTGTTTTATGTTTGACGTACTTATTATCTTGCTTGAAATTGTTTTAAATGGGAATTTTTCTAAGTACTTAAATAAAGATTTTTCCAACATAGATTAACTAATGGATTTTATAACAAACTTTTAAAAATATTTTAACTCGAAAATTTTCTCTCAAATTATCAACAATATTTTCAAAAGTCATAGTTTAAAAGATCTCTAGTTCAAGTTTTTGATTTATCAATCAACCTTCGAGGTTAGTAGTACATTATCAAACATTTCAAGTCAAACTTGTTTTCTTGATTATAATACCTATTTAGTATGAATTAAAAGCATTTTACATGTTTTCTCATGTGACATCTCAGATCCAGTCATAATGCATAGGCCGGGTTTGGGGTGTTACATTTCATGGTATCAGGGCTCTGTTTCAAAACTCGATTGTGGTTTGGGTTCAAAAACGTTTTCAAAGCTGTTTAAAATTTTGAACATCCATGTTCTAAAGGAAGTATGGCAACACAGGTATTCGGCACCAAGTCAAGTAAGTATATGTTATCATTTTATGATTATGATTATTATGGTATGACTGTAGAAACACTCTAGAACTTTTAGTTTTAGGAGCTGAAACTATAGAGACTGAGGCTATAGGATGCGTTTGCGAAAAAGACTTTACTTCTTATACTTCATAAAATATTGTTTAATAAACACTGAAATAGCATACTGATTCATAAGACTCATAATCAGATTAAATCGAATTGGCAAATATGAGCACTAGAGGACGTGGACGCGGTAGACATGGCCGTGGTAGAGGCCGAGGTGCTAGAATTATATCCGAGGCATCAGGACATATGCCTGAAATAGACGCCCCTGCATCACATGTGACTGAAGCTGGGTCACATGACCGAATGAAAGAAGACGACGCTCTATCCCAAGCAATGTTACGAATTCTGGAAAGGGTTGCTGGGGCGAGAACTGGGTTGGTAGTTCGTGGATCGATATCGGAACGACTGAGATCGAATGGGGCTGAGGGTTTTAGGGGTATTTCGGGTGTAGCCCCTAATGTAGCGGAGTACTGGCTTGAGGCGGTGGAACGGATTATGGATGACCTGGATTGCACCGCTGAACATAAGCTGAAAGGGGTTGTGTCGTTGCTGAGAGACAAGGCATATCAGTGGTAGCTCACTGTTCGGGAAGGCACTCAGGCCGATCGTATTACCTGGGATTTCTTTAAGACGGCATTCCAAGGAAAGTATGTCGGGGCTAGTTATGTGGATGCCCGAAGGAAAGAATTTCTAAATCTGGTTCAAGGAAGTAAAATTGTGGCAGCATATGAGGCAGAATTTCTACGTCTAAGTCGATATGCCCGGGGAATAGTGCCGACTGACTACGAGCACTGTGTACGTTTTGAAGACAGATTGCGTGATGAGATACGGGTACTGATAGCCCCACAGAAGGAGAGGAACTTCGCTATACTGGTGGAGAAAGCCAAGATAGTTGAAAAGGTTAAACATTCGGAGCGGAAAAATCGAGACAAGGATAGAGGCAGGAACAAGAGAGACTCTGGGTACTTAGGTCCTGCTAGAGGTTTTCAGAAAAGGCCTAGAAGTGAGGACCAGTTTGAGTGGGTGCTCTAGCTGCTACCAATCGGTTGCAGCTCTGTGCGGATTATGGAAGACTTCACTCTGGTGAATGTAGGAAGAGAACCGACGCTTGTTTCAGATATAGTTCCAAGGACCATCGGTTTAGAGATTGTCCACGACAACCTTCTCATACTCAAGGGATTCAGAACGAGTTTGCGCAGCTAGCTAGAGGCGCTCAACAGTTGCCGGGAGGCCGTGGGCCAGGTCGAGGTGGTAATGGCATAGGACGAGTTCGGGGTGCACCGAGTAGAGGTACCGGTAATAGGGGTAACATGGAGGCGAGACAGCCAGGGTTGGTCTATGCGATCAGATGTCGGGAGGATGTCGATGCACTGGATGTCATAACCCGTATGTTTTTCATAGCTGATGTACCTGTTACTGCTTTGATTGATATTGGATCCACCTACTCGTATGTTGCTTGTGATGTGTCTGGAACCCTGAACATTAGGTCTGAGATTTCTGCTAGAGAAACCACTGTGATTAGTCCTCTAGGACAGTCGGTAGTAGTTAATAAGCTGTTTAGAGATGTACCCTTAGAATTCCAGGGGGAAGTATTTCTAGCGGATTTGATGGAATTGCCATTCGGCGAATTCGATCTCATTTTGGGCATGGACTGGCTGGTTAAGCACCGTACGAACTTGGAATGTGCTGCAAAGCAAATGGTATTGAGAACTTCGTTGGATAAGAAAGTGATGATGATAGGTGAAAGAAGAAACTATCTGTCTAATGTGGCATCTGCCTTAAAGGCAAAAAACTTGGTGCGAAAAGGGTGTAGAGCATTCTTAGCCTTTATCAGCGCTTTGGATACCAACAAGTTATCGGTAAAAAGTGTTAAAACGGTGAAAGAGTTTTCAGATGTCTTTCACGAGGAGCTTCCAAGATTGTAGCCGAATCGGGAGGTAGAATTTGGCATTGAGTTGTCGCCAGGAACAGGTCCAGTGTCCATTGCTCCTTATAGAATGGCGCCGAAAGAGCTAGCGGAGCTTAAAGCTCAAATTCAGGAGTTGTTGGATCGCGGATTCATTCGACCAAGTGTGTCATCGTGGAGAGCACCAGTTTTGTTCGTTAAGAAGAAGGATGGGTCGATCCGTATGTGCATTGATTATAGACAGTTGAGTAAGTTAACGATCAAGAACAGGTATCCATTGCCGAGGATCGATGACCTGTTCAATCAACTGCGAGGAGCTTCGATTTTCTCGAAGATAGATTTGAGGTTGGGTTATCACCAACTTAAGGTCAAGGAGGCGGATATTCATAAAACTGCGTTTCGAACTCGTTATGGGCATTACGAGTTCTTGGTGATGCCGTTTGGGTTGACTAATGCAACAGCTGCATTTATGGATATAATGAATCGGGTCTTCCAACCCTATTTAGACCGGTTTGTGGTGGTGTTCATAGATGACATCTTGGTGTACTAAAGACTAAAGAAGAGTATGATTCGCATCTACGAGTTGTATTATAGATTTTAAGAGAGAAGCAATTGTATGCCAAATTCAGTAAGTGTGAATTCTGGCTAAAGAAAGTGACTTTTTTGGGGCATGTTGTGTCTGCCGAAGGAATTAGAGTTGATCCCGGGAAGGTTGAAGCTGTGCTGGATTGGAAGCCACCGAATCAGTGGCAAAAATTCAGAGTTTTCTAGGTTTGGCTGGGTATTTCAGGCGTTTCATTGAGGGGTTTTCGTTGATTGCTGCACCCCTAACTAAGTTGTTACGTAAGGGAGTACCGTTCGTGTGGTCAGATAAGCAGCAAGAGAGCTTTGAGAAATTGAAGAAGATTCTGACAGAAGCACCAGTATTGATTCAACTTGAGGCTGGTAAGGATTTTATCGTTTATTGTGATGCGTCACACACGGGCTTGGGATGTGTGTTGATGCAAGGGGGAAAGGTGGTGGCTTATGCATCTTGTCATTTAAGGCCGCATAAGGTTAACTATCCCACTCATGACTTGGAGTTAGCTGCAGTGGTGTTTGCTCTGAAGATTTCGAGACACTATCTGTACGGGGAGAAGTCGATTATCTATACAGATCATAAGAGTCTGAAGTACCTCCTTACCTAAAAGGAGTTGAACTGAAGACAACGGAGGTGGATAGAACTATTGAAGGATTATAACTTCTCAATCGAGTATCATCTAGGAAATGCTAACATAGTGGCTGATGCGAGAGGTTACTGATTTCGTAAGCAAGTGCTTGACATGCTAGCAGGTGACGACGGAGCATCAATTGCCGTTAGGGTTGCTACAATTGGTGAAAATTCCATTATGGAAATGGGAAAGGATAGCGATGGACTTTGTTAGTGGGTTACCCTTAACGCCTACTAAGAAAGATTCAGTATGGGTTATAGTGGATCGGTTAACGAAGACTGCTCATTTTCTACCTGTTCGGACGGATTATTCGTTGCAGAAGTTGGCCAAGTTGTATGTAGCAGAAGTCGTGAGGTTGCATGGGGTACCAGTGTCTATTATATCTGACCGGGACCCTAGGTTCACATCACGGTTTTGGAAGGCTTTGCACGAACCTTTGGGTACAAAACTAAATTTCAGCATGGCTTTTCATCCGCAGAGTGATGCTCAGTCGGAGAGGGTTATCCAGATTTTGGAAGATATGTTAAGGGGCTGTGTGATCCATTTCAGGGTAGTTGGGAGGATTTTCTACCTTTGGAGGAGTTTGCATACAATAACAGCTATCAATCCAGCATCCAGATGGCACCCTATGAGGCGTTGTATGGTCGTAGGTGTCATACTCCTACTTGCCAGACTGAACTAGGTGAGCATCAGCTTTTGGGTCCTGAGTTAATTTCAGAGATGGAGGAAATAGTTAAGGTAATTCGGGCTCGGTTAAAAAAAGCTTCAGACAGACAGAAATCGTACGTGGATCTGAAGCGTAAGGATATAGAATTTGCGGTGGGTGATCAGGTCTTTTTGAAGGATTCACCTTAGAAGAAGATCTTTAGATTTGGGCGGAAAGGCAAGTTGAGCCCTAGGTTCATCGGGCCATACCTTGTTCTGAAGTGTGTTGGGCCAATGGCTTATCAGCTTGAGTTACCTCCAGAGTTAAGTCAGATACATAGCGTATTTCATGCCTCGATGTTAAGGTGTTATCATTCGGATCCATCTCATATTATGACAGTGAAGAAAGTTGAGTTAAGACCTGACTTGTCTTTTGAAGAGGAGCCAGTACAGATTTTAAATCGGGACATTAAGGTGTCGAGAAGGAAGTCAGTACCGTTAGTCAAAGTTCTATGGCGTAATCACGGATCAGAAGAAGCTACATGGGAGCCTGAAGACGCAATTCGGCAACAATTTCCTCATCTCTTTTAATTAGGTAAATTTCGAGGCCAAAATTTTCTTTTAGGGGGTAGAATTATAACATCCTGAAATTCAAATTTTATGTGTTGAATTGGGCCTTAGAAAAATTTTTGTGTTTAAGCACTTTAAGGAAAGATAGTAGGTGGCATCAACGCTTATGGAAATAAGTATGTATGTTGCTAGCATAAATGAGCATATGGTAAAAAAGATGTGGCGTCACATGAAGGGCTTTAAGGGAGGAGGTTCAAATCCCATCAAGTGCAAATTTTTTTTTATGCTATTCATCGATAGTGTCCGCCATGGTGGTATTTAGGGCAAGGATGACTTTTTAAATTATGGAAAGGTGGCTAAGGTTTATGGTAAGGAGGAAGATAAGGGATAAAGAAAAAGGCAAGAGAAGGAAGCATGTTGGCCTATTATGTGGGTGATGTTTTGGAAAGATTATTTTGGTCAATATTCAACCTTTAGGCAAAAGTGGCACACGGTTTGGGAGGGGTCTTGGAGTAGCCGAATTTTCATTAGTCTTTTGGTAGAATTTTGGTGCTTGTTGGCCTAATTTCTTTTAGCATTCTTTTGTGTTCTTTTCTCTAACTTCTTCTCTCATTGTCGAAACTTCAAGCCAATAGTGAGTATTTTTGTTCTTTTCTTTCTTTGTCTTGCTGAAACCGCCTAGCCTTTGTGACCAAATTATTTTCACTCATCTCCCCTTTGAAAACCGAAACTTAATAAGCACTCCTACTCCATCTTTCTTTTCTTTTCACAAAATTCTTCAACCCTTTTTTCTTCTTCTCTAATCCATATTTTCATAGCCGAATTTTCTTGTTCATTTTTCCTCCACAGCCGAACCTTCCAATCCGTAATCTCTCCTTCACAATTTCTTTCTCATTTGTGTTGACACTCTCTTCTTTGATCAAATAGGTAAGTGGTTTCTTTTCTCTTTTCATTTTTCTTTTCTTATAGCCGAATGAGTGTTTATCACTATTCAGTCGTGTATCTTGTTTCTAAACCAAAATGGTGTTACTTTCCACTCCTTCTCATCTTATCACCCTCTTTTTCGTAGTGTTTTAAGTGGGTGGCCGAATATCATTCTAGCCTTAAGTCAATCGGTGGAAATCAGAATCAATATCATTAAGGTAAGGATTTTTTTTTTATGGATTATTTGATATCGTTCAATATTTGATTAGTTGCTAATGGAATAATAGTTTGGACTAATCGATTATATTTTTAGGGAATAAATAACTCGATCTATCCACTTGTTGATCATACGATTCTAGTGGTAAGCCCTAACCTTTTTCCTTAGTCAATTATTTCATAACAACGTAATATCGTTTTGACTAAGATTTTATCCAATGGAGGTAAGTAGTACCAATTTGAAAGGGAAAGCATTTGGAGATCACAAAAGGAGCGGATTTGCGACTCCTACTCCTAAGTTCAAGCGTAGAGTGGTATCGACGATTCGGGATTTCCACCGGGTTGTGGACCATCATCCGGTGAAAATAGATAAATCGTGGTCGTTCACGATTCTAAGGGTAAGCATTTTAGATCATTTGTTTTAGAGTTAGATTAATAAAATCTCGTATGTCGATTAATCGAGTGTTATGATATCATAGGTGTCGACGATCAAAAAGGCCTAGTACTTACCGTAATCAGGTGTGTAATCTCACACCGTAATTCCATAGATCCATGATTTGGTAACATGTTTGATAATAGACTGTTATTATTATATGGCTAAAAATCGTAATATGGTACAAATCGAGAAATTTGCTTAAAGTACATTATTTTTGAAGATTAGTCGAAATTGATATTAAGACTTTTAAAATTACCGAAATGCCCTATGGACCGAATTACCGAAATGCCTTATGGACCGAATTACCGAAATGCCCTTATGGATAGATTTACCTAAATGCCCCTATGGGCCGAATTACCGAAATGCCCCTATAGGCCGATTTGTTTAAATGCCTTGGTGGGCCGAATTATTAAATTGCTTTAATGGGCTGATTCATGAAAAGTATTGATAGATTAATGGTTGTTATTATATATGGATATTTTATGTTATTACGTATGTTGCATCTCTACATATTGCATGGGATGGGAAAATTGAATGAAGAGAAGTGTAGCCCGATGGCATTGCCACAAAAGGTTCATTAATGTGTTTAATTATGACTCTGGTGGTTCAACCACAAAAATATTATAAATGGCAGCTTGACTGCAAATTGGAGAGACTGACGGGGTGGGTTGATTGGATCCCCACAAATGAGATTGGCTGGTCGGGGGAGAGATTAGCTGGATGGGATGGGTTGTATTCATGTCATTTATTTATTATTTTGTAAATGGGCTTAGGCCCAAGATAATGTTAAGCAGGTCCAGGCCCAGTGGACAAATAAAGGAGATTATACACTGAGTTCTAGTAACTCACCTCGTTTCCTTAACCATTGCAGGTAATGCTCAGTGATGTGGGACTTGGGCCATGGATGACTCGGTGGAGGCCATACTTCAGAAATAGTTTTATTGAGCTTTAGTTTTCTATTTCCATTCATTTTATTACTGTTTTGGGTTTATTTTGTGTTGTAATAAGACCTCTAAAATATTTTATTTTTGCTTTATGTTTGACGTACTTATTATCTTGCTTGAAATTGTTTAAAATGGGAATTTTTCTAAATACTTAAATAAAGATTTTTCCAACATAGATTAACTAATGGATTTTTTTTTACAAATATTTTAACTCGAAAATTTTCTCTCAAATTATCAATAATATTTTCAAAAGTCATAGTTTAAAAGATCTCTAGTTCAAATTTTCAGTTTATCAATCAACCTTCGAGATTAGTAGTACTTTATCAAACATTTCATGTCAAACTTGTTTTCTTGATTATAATACCTATTTAGTACGAATTAAAAGGATTTTACACGTTTTCTCATGTGACATGTCAGATCCGGTCATAACGCATGGGCCGGGTTTGAGGTGTTACACTATCCTTAGCCTTGAACCTACAACCAATACCAATCTCCAATCAATACACACTTAACCACAGTATTTACCCAAAAACCGAAGCCTTACCATAACCTTACTGTGTGCCACCAGTTCTAGTAGCCCTTCTTTAGCTACTATTCACGTAGATCTGCACCCATACATATACTATCACCAATCAAGTGACTCATATTCCGCACAAGTCACCTCTATAAGCCATACTTACATTCGGCCACCCACTAATCCACAACTGAGACGAGTACACTTACCACTTGCTAACGATCCTTACCACGCTTGCGATCTTTGAACCCTACCCTTGTTAATACAAGGTTAACGACAAGGAGAAGTTAGATAGCCTTTCGACTTTTAACAAAACACACTAAGGAGGTTGATTGAATACTTACCAAATCCAAACTTTGATCCTGCGGCCTAGATAGCTACTGAACGAGATCCGACTTTTAAAACTTTATTAAGAGTAGATAACAGCAACTGACTTGTGATGGAGGAAAAACAGCAAGCAATTGGGAAAAAGATAAGGCTATTCGATTATAAGGAGTATTCGGCTTTCAGAGAAAGAAGAAGAACGCAACACCAATAGGGATTTCGGCAAAAAGGAATGATGGTTTTTCAGCAATGGAATAATTTGGCAACGGAAGAAACAGAGTGAGAGGGAGAAAAGAAAAGTAATGGAAAACCCAAGGAACCTTTCAAAGGGATTCGACACCCACTTTTTATAGCCAAAATCGAAACTACCTTTCCCTTAGATTTTGATTTGGCACTAACACATCCACACCTCAATCCCTTATCTTTTCTCTCTTATCTTTACCTTATATTTCTCTCCTAAACAGTTCTTTCCAAAGTCCACTCTAGCGCCACTACCTTCCTTCCACGTGCAAAAAATAAAGCCCCTAAATTCACCACTCTTAAGCCTCGAACCTTGGACCTCCCTTGCCTGCTAATGACGCCACCTCCCTACTCCCTAAGTGGCGCCACTTTGCCACTACACCACAAGCTCTTTTGTGTCATTTTTCTTCTTCATTTATTTAAAAGGCCTACTAACTGAAGTCACAGTTTCCTTCGCTAAAACCAAAATTTTTCCTATACCCTTACTTGATCCCAGAACATCTCCAACACCCCTAGACTCTCCAAATTCATTAAACCTCAAAGCCCACATGCCAATTGTCATCTTCTTGCTCACTTGAAATTTTTCTGAGACCCAAAGCCCAAAGCCCAATAAGCCCATTCTACTAGGCCCAAATTCGAGGCATTACAACGTCATAAGCAGAATGCACCCTAAGATGGACATGGCCTGAAGCATGAGCATGTAATATGCCACACGGACTTGTCCCTTTACCCACACGGACGTGTGGACTTGTTTCATGATGAAAATTATCTAAGTTTCCCAAAAGTTTCTAAAGTTATCGATTTAGTCCCAAACCATTCCCAATGTATGTTTTGGGCCTCATAGGCTTGTTTAAGGGAGGATATGAATGTAGGTGAAAGGTTTTAAATTTGGGTGAAAATTTGTGTCTCGATTTTGAATGTTTGTTTGAGTTTAAGTCTGGTAATGCCTCATACCCTGTTCTGGCATCGAATACGGGTAAGGGGTGTTACAGTGTGTCGCTCATGGCCTAGCACATTGCCGTGTGGCTTTGACAGTATAATTTTATGGCTTTCAGCCATTTACGATTTTCCAAGTTTTCGTTACACACCTTCTCTATTTTTTTATGCAAAATTACCCACAAGACTTGCAGAACCTAACACGACAATTGTACCCATCAATAGGCAATGATTTTCCAAACCTGGTTCACAAAATCAACATTACCAACAATTAATTTAACTTAATTATCGAAATAGAACAACCCTTACAATGGAGAATAAAATTCTTACCTTTAGAGAACAACAACCTGAGGCATCTAAGCTGTTGGAGGATCACCAAACACTTCTTGATCCACTCTTAAAAGCACAATAAAGCAAATAATTACACAACCCACCAGTAAAACTGACAAACTTCCTTAACCCTCGCGAAATATCATCGAAATAGAACTCGGATCGGAATAAACCTTACCTACCAGCAAAATTGTGTCCACTCCAAGACACAATCCCGAAATCCAAACGTAAAATCACAAGAACAAAAAAGAGGATGAAAACCCAAAAGAAAAGAAAATGGAAAATTGAACGTGGAATTGAGGGATATTTGGGAAAGGAAAACGACAGAAATGTGAGAGGGAGTGGGAGTGGGAGAATTTTTGGGAAAATTATTATTATTATTTTATTAAAAAAACAATATTATCCCATTAACTTAATTTTTTTATAACTACTCAAATTCCCTCAGAATTCTAATTCAATTCAAACTCTACCATGAAAATGGCACAGGCTGGGTCATAACAAAAATATTTTTGCTTGCACTTGCAGGGACTGGAACATAGAACCGCAGGGTATGTTAACACCTTACCACTGAACCAGTAGGCTCATTCTTTCATGAGTTGAGTGAACATAGTATTTAAAACAAATAAATAGAGATTGGGCTAGGAACAAAAATAACTGAATTTTCCCGAAAATGAACTTGAACCCATGACCTTAAACACACATCTAAAGCTCTTAACCACTGAAGAAGATAATTAATTTCAATATAATTTAACAAATCAAATATTCAAATTTCTTGGGCGTTACATTTGTTTAGAGTAGGTTTGTTGTGCTTTTAAACTCCGAAGTGAAGGTAATGTGGGTCATTCCAAAGGTTTAATACTAGAACTAGACTTAGAATTTTTTAAATAAATTTTCAACGAGTTGTAAGCGAACATTATGGACTATTTGATTTTGGGATTTTGAACATTAAAATTGCTTGCTTGATTGCTTATTTGGATGGTTTTATTACTTGTTTAATGTGATGATAATTAAATGATCTAAGAAATTATTGCAGCTAAGGGGGACCACCAAGTATTAAGGTACGCCTTATACTTTTTGATTGTGTGAATGAAATGATTAACTTAAAAAACATGCACTTCAGACTAATTCCTATATGAAATATTCTGCAAATGTGTGGTGTGTATGGCTAGTTGGTGTGGTTCGTAAAATTTTAAATGGAGAGTCACCTCAGTGACTAATGTGATGTTCGAAATTCAGATCGGACCATCCCGACTAGATTTAGGGCTTCACATTTAGTGGTATCAGAGCCAGGTTTACAAAAACCTAGGTGGAGCCACAGTTTTCAACAATTAGAATTTTTTAAGATATATATACATTGAGTGGCTAAATTCTATAGGGAGATTAACGATCATATGTGGGAATAATTAATGAAAGAATTAGAGTTTGTTTTAGAGTTAGTGTATTTAAATTAGGTGTGCTTAAATCCTAGGATTGACTACCCTAGGAAGTAATATAGGTAAATGAGGTCAAGAGAATAGTTTACCGAGTAACACTTAATTTATCCTGGTTTAAACGACGAGGTTGAGAGATAAGATGATTTGGTCGATTAATTAATTAGCTAGAGGTCGTAAGGTAATAACTGGTTACTTATTAGCTAATTTAATAGAATTCTAGTTCTGAAGTTAGTTATGAACACTGACGTGAGTTAACCTTCTGTTTGCTTTTCTGCGTTAATTTCGATTGTTAATTTAACTTCCTTAGTTTTTTTCTAATTTCGTTTATCTTTATTATTCACTTTTAATTTTGTTTTTTTTGTAAAATAATTTTAGATTATTACCGTTTAGCCCTGTTAGTGTAGGAAATAATTTTTAGATTAATTCAACCTCCCTTGTGCACAATTCTCAGAATACTTCCCGGAGTGTTTTGTTGTAACACTTTATCATATTACGATTTGACCTATATATTTACGGACACCATTGCTTTATTATATATCTTTTTTCTGTAGTATTTCTAGTCTAGAATTCGAATGTCTGGCGACGGTCAAATTATTGGCGCCGTTTTCGGGGAGGTTTCAGCATTAAATTGAGTTTATTTTTCTACAATTCAATAGGATAAATAGGAAAATAGAGAATTATAGGTATGCTTTTATTTTGTGTTATTTTAATTTGATTTCAGTTATTAGTTTTAATTTCATTTCTTTTATTTAGGGGGTTTGACTCTTTTTGACTACATGATGACAACTCTCTTGGGGTGAGCAATATCCAATGCAAATTGGATTCAACCAAGCATAACAAAACCTACCATTAATGAAACTCAATTTGTCATGTTCATGGTGATGTTGAATAAGTTGTTCTAGCATGGTTATAAGTATGTTTTCATGCATGCAGTCTATTGATCAACGTTTTAGCATGGCGTATATGTAAAAATATGAATCTTTTTGTATTCCAAGGGTTATCATGGAGTTCTCTGAATAATATTAAAGTATTAATAAGTTAGGCAAAACAGTATAGTACAATCAATAGTTGGGACTCATCTAGGAATAGTAATTCAAAGTGTCTTTTAGGAAATTATTTGAATAATAAGGTAGTTGAATATTAGCTTTCGTCGATTTAATTTAGGATTTCTTTTTTTTTCACCCAAAATAAAATCCATTTTTTTAAAGAACTTGGGTTTCCCTTGAAGACCAAGAGTGCTCTCTAAAAGAGTCCTAGAGAAAATAGGATACTTCTGTGGCTTGGGATGGAGGAGAGTGGTGGATTGGAGAGGGAGAGCAATGAGGAAATCTCATTGTTAGCAAAAGAAATCATTCAGCTATCAATCAAAAAGTCTATGGTTGTGCCGAGTACAAAGCCAACATTGATTTGCACAGTTTGAACGAAGAAGCCCTTTAATTCAGAGAGCTTTAAGGCACAACTGAAAAGTATTTGGAAGACTAAGAAGAAATTTGAGATACAGGAAGGAGCGCAGAATCTGTTTTTAATTATTTTTTATTCAGAAGAAGATCTGGAATTAAGAATGGAAGGGTGACCCTGGCTTTTTTGTAAGTATCTTATTCTTTTTGATAGATTATTGTGTCCAGTTGAACGGGATCAGATTAGGCTTAGATCTCCGCTGTATTGGATTAAGATAGTATCTTCTCCACCAAAGTATGATAAGAAAGATTTGTTGCATGCTATTGGATGTACATTTGGTGGTGTTCTTAGATCTGAGATTTCTGATGATATTTGTAGACTTCGGGTTTTTTTGGATGTTCAAAAACCTCTTAGACGAGGCATATTTATGTCAAACAAAAATAATTTTAAAACCTGGATCCTGTTTAAATTTGAAAAACTCCCAATGTTTTGCTTTGGATGTGGACGATTGGGGCATAGTATCAATGATTGCTTGACGTTAAACCCTATAGAAAAAGAGAAAGTCAGAAATGATCCGCCTTATTCAATTACTTTAAAAGCTGAATCAAAAGTAGTTGGAAAGGAAAGTTTAAAGTTTCAGTCTTTTGTTAAAAAAGTAAGGCCTTTGTGTAGTTATACGGTGAATTTGATAGAACAGGATGGGAAATAAGAAGATATTTTAATGGCTGCAAAGGGTACTTTTTTAGGGGGGAAAGATTCTGGATAATTGGGAAGAGGAATTGAAGGAGCAGAGAGATAGTAGTAAGGAGGAGGAGTTAAAAACATTGGTGGGGAATGATAAGAAGGGGGAGAGTAGTCTTAAAGAACAAAAACGGTCTACTTGGAAGAGGTTGTTGCGAACAAATCACTTAGATCATCGAAAATTTGACAATGCTGGAGTAAAAAGGAAGGGTATAGGAGAGGAGACTGGGTTAGAAATTGCAATTGTGGAAAGTACAGTTGGAACGAAAAAATTGAAAAATGTAGATCAAAATATGAGTCTAGCGGATAGTGCAAGGAGGATGTATGTTGATGGAATTCAGGATTTTGCTACAAATCACCTCGGATCGGCGGTTGACAACATGTCAGCTGACTGGCAACAATCAAAAGGCTGAGCTAGAATGTCCATGGGTTGGGGGGTTCACGGGCAGTAAGGAGGTTGCGACATTTGTTGAAGCAAACAAAATCCCCGTATGGTCTTCTTAATGGAGACTAAGTTAGACAGAAAGCGAATGGAAAAGATTAGGAGGAGCTGTGGTTTGCTTAATGGTATTGAGGTGGAGGCTGAAGGGACTCGTGGAGGGTTGTGCTTAGGTTGGAAAGAAGATATTGTGGTTACTTTGAGGAGTTATTCCAAATGGCATGTTGATGTGTTGGTAAAAGAAAATGCTGTACAGGAGAAATGGCGATTTACAGGGGTGTATGGTTCTCCATACGTACGAGATCAAGAGGTGGTGTGGAATTTGCTAAAAAGGTTAAGTCAAGAAGATAATTATCCGTGGTTGGTAGCTGAGATTTCAATGAGATAATGTATTTATTTGAAAAAAAGGGGGGGAATCTAAGGGATCAAAAGAGAATGGAAGTATTCAGAGAGACAATAAAAGAATGTAATTTGATGGACATTGGATTTTCGGGAGTTTGGTACACATGGGAAAGGGGGAATCTTCCAGAGATAAATATCAGAAAACGATTGGATAGAGGGCTGGCAAACAACAAATGGTTGACTTTGTTTCCATTGGGTAATATTCATCATCTACCCTATTCAACATCTGATCATTGTCCTCTTCTCATAAACTTTGATAAGGTAAGTAGATTTTCAGGAGACATGAATTTTCATTTTGAAGTTTAGTGGACTATGGAGGAATCTTTTGAGTCGACCCTCAAAGAGATTTGGTAATCCTCATTTAATTTATTCTTGGATAAACTGAGAAACGTACAGGTAGGATTATCCAAATGGACAACATAGTAAAGGGTAAGAAGGGAGAGATACTAAAGCGACTTACAAAGGAACTTAAGCGTTTGATGAAGGAAGATAGAGATGATGAGACTTTGTCAAAGATCATTGATACGAAGATTCTCCTTAACATGGAGATTGAGAAAGATGAGGTGTATTGGGAACAAAGAGCGAGAGTGAATTGGATCAAATCTGGGGATAAGAATACGGCTTATTTTCATAGTTGTGCTACTACCTGAAGACGCGCAAATATCGTTTCAAAACTAATTCTGGATGATGGAAGGAAAATTCACGATGCATTGGGTATACATGAGGAAGCAAAGCTCTATTTTGAAAACTTGTTTAATACAAATGGAGTCGCTAATTCAAAGGAAGTCTTAGAAGGGATTGATGAGAGTATTTCAGATGAGATGAATAAAGATCTACTTGCCCCGTTTAGTGAAGATGAAGTTTTAAACGCATTAAAGGGGATGGGGCCCACAAAGGCACCAGGCCCAGATGGATTCCTAGCAATTTTTTTCCAAAAGTATTAGCACATTGTGGGGAGAGAGGTTATGGGCATCTGTTTAGAGGTGCTGAATGAAGGAAAAGAGGTGGATTCAGTCAACATGACAAATTGTGCTTATCCTTAAAGTTCAAAACCCCACTTCAATGGTTAATTTTAGACTGATCAGTTTATGTTCTGTCTTGTATAAGCTTATTGCAAAAACGATAGATAATAGAATGCAGAATGTCATGGATACTTGTATTGACCCGGTTCAGAGTGCATTTGTACCAGGCAGGTTAATATCAGATAATATTCTCCTCGTTTACGAAATTTTGCATACGTTCAAAGAAAAGAGAACAGGAAGAAAGCGGTTTATGGCGGTAAAGTTGGACATGAGTAAAGCATACGACAGGGTAGAGTGGAATTTTATCAAAGAAATGATGAACAAGATGGGGTTTGCAAGGAAGTGGATTGAATTGATTATTAAGTGCATTACTAGTGTCTCTTATTCAGTTCTCATTAATGGCAGCAGAGGTAGAACTTTTAATCCATTTAAGGGGCTTAGGCAAGGTGATCCCTTGAGCCCTTTTCTTTTTCTTATATGTAGTGAGGGGTTATCAGCCTTGTTGAAGACAGCAAAGAAGAATGGGTTGATTAGAGGGGCGAGGGTAAGCAAGAAAGGGCCATCAATTTCTCATTTGCTATTTGCTGATGATTGCATGATGTTTGGTGAAGCAACGGAAAAAGGGGCACAGGTACTGGAAAACTTATTGAACATTTATGAAAGATGTTCAGGGCAATGTGTCAATTTTGGAAGATCTGCAGTTTTTTATAGCACGAACACAACTGAGGAATCAAAAGCAGCTGTTGGGAGGTTACTGGGAGTTAGGAGCTTGTCAAGCCTAGAGAAGTATTTGGGATTGCCGAATATGGTGGGTAGGCGAAAGAAGGAAGCTTTTCAGAATCTGGTTGATAGAATAGTTTTGCGGATTGAAAGTTGGAGTTCCAGACTTTTATCTCAAGGGGGAAAAGAGGTGTTCATTAAGTCAGTACTTTAGGCAATTCCTACTTATGCTATGTCTTGTTTTCTTTTTCCTAGAGCATTGTATGAAAAGATTGAAAGTATTCTGGCTAGATTTTGGTGGCAGAAGGGACCGGGCAAAAGAGGGATTCATTGGTGTCAATGGAAGTTCCTATGTAGATCTAAAAAAGAAGGGGGTTTAGGGTTTTGAAGGATGGCACAATTTAATATCTCACTCTTGGCAAAACAATGATGGAAACTCTTAAATTTTCCAAATTCACTGGTAGCACGAGTCTTTAAAGCCAAATATTTTCCAGATACTGATTTTTTACATGCAAAGCTGTGGAATTCGTGTTCATTTATATGGCATAGTATTTGGGCAACAAAGGGTGCATTAGAGGAAGGATTGTTGTGGAGGGTGGGTATGGGTTCAAATATATCAATCAGTCACGATAAGTGGATTCCAGATTATATTAATGGCAGATTATCGACCAGTTTTGTTAATTTGCATTGTGACAAAGTGGCAGAGTTAATTTGCAGCAATGAAAGAGTATGGAATAAGGAGTTGATTGACAATACCTTTCCAACAGATGTTGCAGAATTGATTTGTCGCATACCATTGTCGATGGAGCCTCATGACGATTTTCTGGCGTGGAGTGGTGAAGTTACGAGTGTCTTCTTAGTGAGAAGTTCCTATAAACTATTACAGCAAATGGATCCTACAGCTTATGCTTTACATAATTTCTATAGGGACTTTTACAAGAAACTATGAAAAATTGAAATGCCCTCAAAAATGAAAATCTTTATCAGGAAATTATCATGGAACTATATTGCTAGTAAGGAGAACATGTTCAACCGTCGATTGGTGAATAACAGATTATGCCCTCGGTGTGGTGGCGGAGATGAGACGTTGAATCATATATTTCGTGACTGTCGTATTTCAGCAGAGATATGGCGAATGTTAACAGAGGTGAATGTAACAGGTTATACGAGTACTGAGTTTAGTGATTGGCTTACCATGGTAATGGTTTCTCTACCACTGGAGAAAAGTAGAGTTTTCGGCATAGGTCTGTGGAGCATCTGGGGCGATAGAAACTCCCGCATTCATGAGAGAACAAACAGATCAAGCAGAAAGATTGTTAGATTTATCTATGGCTATATACAGGATCTGGAAAGAATCAGAACTAATGATACGATTCAAAGCATGTACAGGAAATGGAAAAACCTACCTAGCAGTAAACTCAAGATTAATTTCGATGGGGCTTATGATGGGAGAAGGGAGATCTTAGCATCTGGAGTGGTGGTTCGCGATAGCAGTGGTAACATTCTTCTTTCTTGTGCAGAGATCCATAAAGGGGTGCCAACATCATTCACGGCTGAAGCACTGGCATGCAGAATAGCGACCCAAATCGCACTCCACATAAAAGAAGAGGGTATGACTATTGAAGGAGACTCATTATCAATTATCAAAAAGTGTCAAAGCAAAGATCAAGATAAATCACAGATCAACACATACATATTCGATATTCGAAGCATGAAATCCAGATTGCGGAGTTTGTCATATGTATTTACACCAAGAACAGCAAACAATTTAGTGCATGTTTTAGCAGTGGAATCGTTGAGAAGAGAAGAGCGTTTTTACCTGGCTCATGGGGTCCCAGATTTTGCAGCAGATCAGGCTAGGAGGGATAGCAAAAGAGAACCAGATTGAAGCACAAGGAAATGAAGGAGGGAGAGAAAGGGTACTGAAACGGACGGAAGAAGTGTATGGGAGAAGCCATTCAACCTTTCTCGAGAAAGAAATGGCGCCTTGGGTGTTGAATTGACAGTAGTTAATGCTCTAAAAAGGCTTTTTGATCTGATTGGGCTAGATGGACGGTTTCTGTTTTTGTATTTATTTTTTTTGGCTTTTTTCACTTGTTATTATTTTTTTTTAAGTTTTGCTTCTAGATCCTTCAGTACATTTCAATATCCGGTCCAGGAATTTTATGGGCCAGTCGTTTGGACCAAGTTTTGTAAGTTTATTTTTGTTTTAGTTAATATAAGCCCAATCTGAATTTTCAAAAAAAAAAAAAATCCTTTTATTTTGCAAACATTGGTCCATTGCAGATGCTAGAAATATTCTTCAAGCAACGATTCTCATTTACTCACTGCAAAAATTGGTCAAAATTCTTAACTAAAAAAATTACTTAAAAAATTGGTATGCAAATGGTATTTAACTAAAAATGTTAGAAGCTAAAACTCATATTTTTATATGATTCTCACCTATTCATTGTCCCAAACAACGAAAACAACAAAATTTCGTAAAATAAAATTTCATATATTGTAAAGGGAAAAGAAATGGGTACCTTATAAACTAGAAGATCCACCTTTTTAATTTCACAGTAAAATTATCAATGATCTGAACGTCTAAATATTTCAATCTGAGTCATGATTATCACAAAAAATATTAAATAAGAAGAGAGATCAATAGATAGAAAGAAAACAAAAAAAAAAAAAAAAAAGAGAGAGAGTTTGTTTTCTTCAAACTTGTATGAAGTTTGCGTCTAATGTATGTCTATGATATTTGCAATTGTATGTCTATTCTATTTATTCAATCAAAAAGTGCATTTAAATGTAACATAGAAGGTTTTTTTTTTTTTTCTTCTTTTCCTAATATTTATCGATGAGTTTTACACGTAAAATATAATAATGTTTCAAGTATATGACTAGCAAAAAAAGTTAAACTTGTTGGTTACGATTGGTTTCTTTACTGATGACTTACAAATATTTACAATTATATGACACCTAAAATATAACATTGCTACAAATAATTTTTTTAGTTATATGTTACATAACTTTTTTTTATGTTAAAATATGCCACCGGTCTTTGTATTTTTCATAAATTTATAATTTAGTCCTTATACCTCCACTTTAAGAAATTAAATCTCTTTACTTTTTAGATTTTAAAATGTACGGTCCAATTATTAATGTCATTAAAATTTTTCTATTAAATTTGTTAGTATGACATTTTTAAATAAAAATAAGTACTCATCTGGTAGCCATGTAACTAAAAAAAGTAAGAGTTAAACTTAATTTTTAGAATATGAAAAGTAGAGGGACTAAATTCCATAAGTCAAAAATTACGAGAACTTAAAGGCATATTTTAACTTGATAGAAATGGTAATTATACCTTTTTTTTATGAAAATGATAGTTATACCTAATTTGTAAAGTATAATTAATAATATGATGTTGATTTAAAATATGTGATATGTACATACTTTAAGTTAGTAGTTATATTAATGAATCTAATGAGATGAGATCATAAGGAAAGCGAAAAAGACTTGCATAGAATCGCATCTTATTGATACAATGTGTTTATACAAAAACACATTGTTATTGATATAATCTATTCATTAATTATTGGATGCTTTCTCATTAACCATCTCGATTCGATGCTTGGTTGTCATTCGTTGAACCTAGATAGAGAGATCGTTCGAACATTTTGCCACCTTGGTAAGAAATTAGGTATATTATTTACATGAAATTGTTAAAATGGTATTATTAGTTGTACTAAATTTATTTGAGTGTTTTAAGTTGGGATCATTGAATCGAGTCATTTCAAATTTGAACAGTTTACTTGACTCATTATGATATTTAAATAATTTTAAATATTTTTTTATATTATAAATAAATTCTCATATTTCACTTTTTCATTTTTTTCATTTCATTTAGCGTTTTTGTATATTATCAAAGGAATACATTATATTCGGATCATCCAAAAAAATATAGTTTTTAAGCATCAATAAAATAGTGTCACGTTATTAATTTTTAAAGATAACAAAGTACTACTATGCACTTATCTATTTCTAATATCTTTTCCAACTTAATTTAAATTTAATTAAATTACTTAAAATAATTAATCTTTTACATTATAAAGCAATCTTTTCTTCTTTTACAAATTTTAACCATTTTGTTTTTTCCATAAGTTAATATTTTTTATTTTTGTGCACCCAATCTTAAAAAACATGTAATTTTTGTATAATTTTTTCCATGTCATTGACACATAATTTTAGTAATTATTTTACCATGAACCTCAAACCCAGAAACTTGAACTTTGAACTCAAACCCTGAATCTTAAATCTTAAACTTGAACCCCAATGTTTAGGGTTTGATATTTAAGGTTTAAGGTTCGAGTTTTGGTTTTGGGTTTACGGTTTAGGGTTTAAGGGTTTGATATTTTGGGTTTAGGGTTTGGGTTTAAAGTTTAAGGGTTTGGGCTTTTGGGTTATTGGCTACGTGTTCGGGGTTTTGGGTTCTTGTTTAGGGTTCTAGGGTTTGAAGTTACAGGTCCAATGTTCAAGTTTAGAATTTTGGGTTCTAGGATTTGGGTTCTAGATTTAGGGTTTAGGGTTTTGATTTTGATTTTGGGGGTTATGATAAAAATTACCAATATTATGTGTCAACCACATGGAAAAGATTGTTGAAATGTTATTAAATAATTGAAAAGGGACCACGAATAATATAGTTGGAAGGGTTCTATTGATAATTTTTATCATAAACCCCAAAACCAAAACCATAAACCCTGAATTTAGAATCACGAACCTAGAACCGAAAACTCTAAACTTGAACATCGAAGTCGTAACTTTGAACCCTTGAACCTATACAAGAACCATGAACCCTGAACCCTGAACCCTAAACACCAAACATGTAACCCTAAACCACAAATCTCAAACCCATAAACCTTAAACCCAAACCCCGAACCCCAAACCTATACCTTAAACCCTTAACCTGAACCTTGAAGCCAAAATTCGAAACCAAGTCTTGGGGTTTAAGGTTTAAGATTCAGGGTTCGAGTTCAAGGTTCGAGGTTCATGGTAAAAAATTACAAAAAAAATTACTAATTTTTTTAAAATTGGTTGCACACAAATAAAAATATTAACTTATGAAAAAAAAAATGATTAAAATTTGTAAAAGAAGAAAATATTTGTTTAAAATTTTACAAATTAATTATTTTAAGTAATTTAATTTAATTTAATTTAAGTTGGAGAAGATATTATATATAAACGAGTGTATAACAATACCTTTTAGGATGATCTTAATATAATTTATTCCCAAAAATTAAATCACACTGAAAAAAAAAAACACTTAATAATCAAGAAAAAAAATGGAATAATATGATTTTTGCTTTTGGTCTACTTCTTCAGTGCATAAAAAAAAAAAGCTTTTGTTAACAATATTTGTTCTTCTTTTGATTTTTTGCCTAAAAAAATGATGAAACATTTTGTTCAATGCAAGCTCGCTTCGATTCTTTAATGGTGAATTTCGCTTCATTGGGTCGCTACTTAATGGCTTTTTCCTTCCGTAATCCGTAGGTTCTCTCCCTCTCATATCCCATTCTTTTTTTCCCTTATTTATCTTTCAAAATTGATGCAACTTTCTTTGTCAGTTTATTGGTGTTATGGGTTTAAATATGTCTGATATGTTTACATTGTCAATGTTTTTGTTGAACTTATATTTTTCTGATGGATATGATCACCATTTTCGGTAGATCTCAAGTGAATCTATTTTTTATACATACAAATTATTCTTTTTAATTATTATATTGGAAAGGGGTCTTTTGGAAGATTAATTATGGTACATGGATTGTTAGCTTAAATGTTTTCTAAATAGTAAAAACATTGAGAGAGGACTGTGACTTCTTCATATACTTTCTTTCCCTACAAAATAGTTACTTTCTTCTTGGAAGGGTTCACCAATTGAGAGAGCATCCCAATAAATATAGGATGAAGCTTTGTGCCATCAATGAGGTTCGAGCCAAATCCATGTTCTTGTACTTCTTGATAAGCTGAAGAAGGTTAAGATGAGCAATAATTATAATTTTTTCCATGTCATTGACGCATAATTTTGGTAATTATTTTACCATGAACCACAAACCCGAAAACCTGAACCTTGAACTCAAACCCTGAATCTTAAAACTTAAACCTAAACCCCAAGGTTTAGGGTTTGGGTTTGATATTTAAGGTTCGAGTTTGGGTTTGGGTTTAAGGTTTAGGGTTTAATGGTTTAATATTTTAGGTTTATGGTTTGAGGTTTGGGTTTAAAGTTTAAGGGTTTGGGCTTTTGGGTTACTGGCTACGTGTTTGGGGTTTTGGGTTCTTGTTTAGGGTTTTAGGGTTTAAAGTTGTTCAAGTTTAGAATTCTGAGTTCCAGGTTTTGGGATCTGGATTTAGGATTTAGGGTTTTTATTTTAGGGGTTAGGATAAAAATTACCAAAATTATGTGTCAACCACATGGAAAAGATTGTTGAATTGTTATTAAATAATTGGAAAGGGACCACAAATAATGTGGTGGGAAAGGTCTTATTGACACATAATTTGATGCTTTTTTATCATAAACCCCAAAACCAAAACCATAAACCCTAAATTTAGAATCACGAACCTTGAACCCAAAACTCTAAATCGAACATCGAAGCTGTAACTTTGAACCCTTAAACCTAAACAAGAACCATAAACCCTAAACCCTAAACACCAAATATGTAACCCCAAACCCCAAACCCTTAAACTTTAAACCTAAACGCCAAACCCCATACTCATAATCTCGAACCCTTGAACTCTTTACCTGAACCTTGAACCCAAAACTCAAAATCAAATGTAACACCCCAAACTCGGCATAAATGTTATGGCCGAATCTGGTGATGTTACAAGGATTGAGTTTTGAAAATAGTGTTGTTTCGATAAATCATCCAAGTTTTATAACTACAACTGATAACACTATTTAATTAATTCATTTACCGAAACAATATTTACCGCAGAGGTTTTAAGACCGCTATATTTTACAAAATCCAGTTCGTACTTTTGAAAAAAACCTTTGATTTCGTAAAGCTGTAATTTTAGTCGAACGTCGCTATAAAAATTAAAACATAACCAAAACCAAATAAAAATTTAAATAGTCTAAAGAGTCCAAGATTAACAAATCTCTATGAAATAATCCAAAATTAAATAAACCATTATCTAAATTCAATTCACAAACTTATGGTCACCTTGAGACTCCATCACACCAATCTGCCTAAGTCTGTGGATTACCTGACAAAATAGACAAACAGGAGTGAGTTTACGTAAACTCAGTGTGTAATCCAACAAAATTAAGCGTGCAAACAATTAGATTTATAAACAAAATCAGACGTAGATACAGGTTCAGATTCAGAATCAGATTCAGAAGCAGACATACATAAATCCTACCCCTATCCTCTACACACCATCTCCGACATCCCATCACACTATGTAGGGTTAAAAACACCCACCCATCACTACACACTAACTTGTGCCATTAAGACACATATCAGAATATATGCAGCTATGCTTCCAAAGTAAAGGAGATTAATGCCAATCAGTATGCTTCCTTCTCAAATACAAATCCCACCCCAAATCATATACAGAAAATCAGATACAAAATTATAAGATTAAACATGTTCGACATGCTTTTAAATAAATAACAGATATACATATGGGAGTGCAGTCAGGCATACATTTAGTATCCTACTCAAATCAGTCTATCAGAATATTATAACATGAAAGATAGGGTATAAATAGCCCTTACTGACCCGACAGTAGGCCTATAGTCGATCGGAGCGACCCGTGCGACCCTAGGGAAAATTTCAAAATTATGGGCTCACATGCCCGTGTGGGCCCAGACGCCCAGATTGGCCTATGCCCGTGTGGCCCACACAGCCAGACACAAAATCCACATGCCCGTGTGACATGCCTATGTGGGCCCACATGCCCAACTTGGCCTAGCTCGTGTGGCCCACATGTAATAGCTCGATTTTGGGACTAGTCGGAACAGAGGTTTTGTAACCACTAATCTGAGGCCAAAGAAATTATTTTTAATATTATTTTATGTTTTATAGCATGATTATATGAGTGCATGAAAATTTTGGTGAATTAGTTTTAGTGATTACTTGCTTAATTTTGAAAAAGGACTAAATCGCATAACGTGTGAAAGTTTTGTTCTACAAGCTAAAGGTGTTAAATAACTATGGAACACTAAAGTAGAGATCCTTATTGAGTAAACAGACTAATGAAGTTATGGTGGCTGGATATGAATTTTTAATTCATGAAATTGGCCAAAGTTTGGCTGCATTAGGTGACTAAATGAATAAAATAAAATAAAACAAAGAAAAAGTCATCATCTTTTCCTATATTCTTCCTCTTCCACTGAATTTTTCAGCAGACTTAAAGGTTTTGAGAGCTCAAAATTTCAGCCAAGCTTTTCTCTTAAAAGTAAGTGATTTTGGTAGTTGTTTTTGTTAATTTTTGTGTTTTTGGAACACCTATAGCTTAATCTAGCTAATGAAGGGACTATTTTGCAAAATGGTTGAGAGTCTAGAGTCTTGCCATGAGAGTATTTATATTGTTTGCTAAGATTTTATGAAGAAAATGAAACTTGGTCGTTTAATAAACAACTTTTGTAAAAAGATTTTTCATGAAAACACCTAAAATGGACCTCTTTCTAAAAGTTATAAAATGGGTAGTAAATGTGTGAAATAATTGGATTTGTGAGTTGCTATAAGAGTAATAAAAGTTTGGCTGGGCTTGTTATAGAAATAAATTTGATTAAAATCGTTATACGAGCCTAAGGGCAAAATTATAATTATGTGAAAGTCTAGGGTTGCCCAGGTATGAATTATAGATTTGTCTTGATTAATGTATTGATGAAATAAGTGAAATTGTCATTATAGGTCAAGAAAAATGGAGTCCGAACCCAGACCGAGGAAAAATCAAGCTATTGGACTAAATCGAATTAGTCACCCATATTTAGTATACCGGGGTAAGTTGTACGTAAATAATACAACTCTACTGTTATTATGCATTAAACAATTGATATTGTATAAAGTGTTTGATTATTGTTGTGAATATGCATGATGAGAAATGATGTAGTAAAAACTCAAGGTTGAACCTTAGAAATAGATTGGATATCCAAGCCATGACATTTAAGTGATATGTGTGCTAGTGTAAGACCATGTCTAGGACATAGCATCGGCCACATTGTGAGAGCCAATGTAAGACCATGTTTGGGACATGGCATCAGCATTGATATGAAAGCTAGTGTAAGACCATGTCTGGAACATGGCATCGACCTTGATATGTGAGCCAGTGCAAGACCATGTCTGAGACATGGCATTGCCATCGTACCCTCTTGTGTGAGGCTTGTCAGGTATCTTTTGATATTCCAACTGGTTCAATAGGTAATTTAAATCTTGTGTCAAAAATGAGAAAAGTTACGACTATGTTGTAAGTGATACAGGTACGTACACGAAATTCATGAGAAATGAGCTAGATTTATGTTGTATGATTAGTAGGAATGAAAATGAGTAAGTTATTCCTTTAATCATTTGAGAATTATGTGCAAGTTTATAATATGTTATGAGTATGATAATGCATGGTAATTTTTGTTAATTATTTACATGCGACTTACTAAGCTTTATGCTTACTCCCTTTCCTTTCCATTTTCTTATAGTATCGCCAAGCTAGCTCGGGGATCAAAGGACGTCAGAGGCATCAATCACACTATCAATTGAAGCATTTGGTATAGTTAGCCTTAGTATTTTAAGTATGGCATGTCTAGGGACTTGGTCTTTTGTTAAGTGTCATATTGTTTTGGCCAAATGTGCTGGCTTGTCTTGCAGATTGACCCATTTTGTCTAAGGCCATGGGTAATGGCTAATATTTGTTGTTGATTTATGCAAATGATGATGTTTTTCATGATTGAGCAAATTGCATGGTTGAGTATTTGGTATATTAATGCATGAATGAGTAGGTTTGCCTGATTGGATTGATAACGTATGTGATAAGTTTAGCATGTGAATAGAGTGTAGTGGCATTGATGTGTGGATTGGTGTTACTTGATGTGGCTTATGTTGCTGCAAGTAACGGTGGCAAAAAGCGCTCGGTAAATAGCCTTGTTTTTGTCCACAGGGGTAGACACATGGAGTGTGTCTACACACGGCCTGTCCCATGGGCATGTAGTCCGGCCATGTTTCCCTGCCCCTTACTTGGGTAAAACAAAATGCTCAGTAGTAACCACACGGTCTAAGGCATAGCCATGTGTCTCAACCGTATGGAAGACACGGTCATAGGACATGGACATGTGCCCAGGCCGCGTGAATGTTTGCACATTGAATGTGAAATTCAAAATTTTCGCACAGCCTAGCACACTAGCGTGTGCCTTGGTCGTGTGATCCTAAAATTTTATTGACGTCAGAAACAGAATGTCAAGGTTTTAGCACATGGGCAGAGACACCGGAGTGTCATGGCCGTGTGGGGGACACGGGCCATGGACATGGGCGTGTGCCAGGCTGTGTGAAAATCCTCTGTAGGTTCGAATTGAAAAATAAATCCACACAGGCAAGGGACACGAGCGTGTCCCTATATACTGCAGTCGTGTGAGTTATACGGTCCTTCAACACGGCCATGTTATTAGGTCACACAGGCGTATCGCCCTTCAACATGGGCTTGTGCCTCTATTTTTAGTGACATTTTCCAAAGTTTTTGTAAAAAACTCGGTTCGGTCCCAAACAGTTTCTAAAGTGTGTTTAGGGCCTCATAGGCTCATATTAAGGAGTTTAAAACAAGCTTTGAAAATTTTTAAATTTAAACAAAATTTCATAACTTGGATGTGTTGGTATGCATGTTATTAAGTTAGGTAATGCCTCGTGCCTTGTTACGGCATAGGGTAAGGGAAAGGGTGTTACATTTAGTGGTATCGAAGCTATGGTTTAGTTGATTCTCGAACTAACCTAGCGTGTGTACAAGTCTAGCTATACATGTCATATATGAATTATGATAGTGTGATGACTTCTAACAATTTAAAATGTGCTTTATATAGTAAATGTATCTCGATGGAGTAGTGGCAGATGATGTAGAGAGTAATACACCGGCTCCCACTGAGTGGACCGCGCCAGTCGTGAGTGGGCTAAGAAATTTAGAACGAATATAGATGAAGAACCAGAGAGGGCAGAGTTTTGGCTAGAAAATACCATTAGGATATTCGATGAATTGTCTTGCACACCTGAGGAGTGCATAAAGCATGTTGTGTCACTCCTGCGAGACTCGGCCTACCAATGGTGGAACACCCTTGTGTCGGTTGTACCAAGGGAAAAGGTTACATGGGATTTTTTCCAAGAGGAATTTCGAAAGAAGTATATTAGCCAAAGGTTTATCGATCAGAAAAGAAAGGAATTCCTTTAGCTAAAACAAGGCCGAATGATGGTAACCGAGTATGAGCGTGAGTCGTAAGGCTCAGCAAATACGCTCGGGAGTGCGTATCCACCGAAGCCATCATGTGTAAAAGGTTTGAGGATGGATTAAATGATGACATCCAATTATTAGTTGGCATCCTGGAATTAAAGGAGTTTGTGGTGCTCGTTGAGAGAGCTTGCAAGGCCCGAGGAATTGGCCAAAGAGAAAAGGAAGGCTGATATTAAGTCTCGTGACTTAAAGAAAAGACAGTTGGGAAAATCATTTCAGACCTCATCCAAGAAATTGAGAGAATTCATTACTCGATCAAATGCTTCAGCGGGATTCTTGAGTAGAAATAAGAATAAGTAGTACACGGCATCTAAAGCTCAAAACACTTCTATTGCGAGTGTTGGTAGTGCTCAACCAAATAAATCGGAGTGTTCACAGTGTGGACGACATTTTGGTCAGTTTCAAGTGCGGTTCACTATACCATTTCATTCAAAACTGTCTTAAGATGGATGAGAAAGACAGAAAGCAAGATGTGCGAGCGACTAATGCTCTTTATAGAGGTAGACCACAGAAGAACTCGGGAAGTGGGGCTAGCAGTAGAGGTACGCCTATAGATTCCATTGTGAGATCAAAGGGTAAAGCTCCTGCAAGAACTTATGCCATTCGTGCTTGCGAAGAGGCTTCATCCCCAGATGTGATTACAGGTACTTTTTCTCTTCATGATATCTTTGTTGTTGCTTTGATTGATCCAGGGTCTACCCATTCGTATGTTTGTATGAAATTGGTGTTTAGTATGAATATGCATGTTGAGTCTACTGAATTTGTGGTAAAAGTGTCAAACCCTTTAGGTAAGCATGTGCCAGTTCACAAAATGTGTAGAAATTTTCCCTTGACAATTAGATGTCATTGTTTTCTGGCTAATCTTATGCTGCTACCGTTTGATGAATTTGACGTGATTCTTGGTATGGATTGGCTAGCAGCTTATGATGTGATAGTAAATTGTGAGTGAAAATTTATTGAACTGAAATGTCAAAATGGGGATATCCTTTGGGTTGAATCAGGTGAATCGGATAGCTTGCCTGTAGTGATTTCTTCTTTGGTGGCTGAGAAATGTATAAGAAAAGGGTATGAGTCTTATCTCGCATTTGTGCTGAATACTCAAGTGTTGGAAGTAAAGATTGAGTCAGTGCTAGTGGTATGTGAGTATCCGAATGTCTTTCCGGAGGAGTTACCTGGATTGCCTCCAATTAGGGAAGTTGAGTTTGGTATTGAGTTAGTCCCTAGTACGGCACCTATTTTGATTGCCTCGTATAGGATGGCACCGTTGGAGTTAAAAGATTTGAAGGTTCAGCTACAAGAGTTAACGGATAATGGTTTTACGAGACCGAGCTATTTTTTGTGGGGTGCTCTGGTACTTTTTGTGAAAAAAAAAAGACGAGTCGATGAGGTTATATATAGACTATAGAGAGCTCAACAAGGTGACTGTGAAGAAAAAGTATCCTTTGCCAAGGACCGATGATTTGTTTGACCAATTGAAAGGAGCCACAGTGTTTTCTAAGATAGACTTAAGGTCCGGTTATTACTAGTTAAGAGTCAATAAGCAAGATGTACCGAAAACCGTATTTTGAACGAGGTATGGCCATTATGAGTTCCTTGTCATGCCCTTTGGCTTAACAAATGCTCCCACCATGTTTATGGATTTAATGAATCGTATTTTCCAACCGTACTTGGATAAGTTTGTTGTTGTTTTTATCGATGATATATTAAATTATTCTCGTGATGAGAGTAAGCATGCAGGGTATTTGAGAACTATTTTACAGACTTTAAGAGATAAGCAGTTGTATGCCAAGTTTAGTAAAAGTGAATTTTGGCTCTTAGAGGTCAGATTCTTAGCACACATCGTGTCGAGTGATGGAATTAGAGTTGACTCGAGTAAGATCTTGGCTATTGTTGAATGGAAACTGCTGAGGAATGTATCGGAGATTAGAAGCTTTCTAGGCTTAGTGGGTAACTACAGGCGATTCGTTACTCCATGATTGCTACTTCAATGAGGAGGTTGCTACAGAAAGATGTCAAGTTTGAATGGATGGAGAAGTGCTAACAGAGTTTTGAGAAACTAAAAGCATTGTTGACTGAAGCCCAAGTTTTGGTACAACCGAAACCGGGAAAGAAATTTGTGGTGTATAGCGATGCATCTTTAAATGGATTGAGGCGTGTGCTTATGCAAGAAGGCAAGCTAATAGCTTATGCCTCGAGACAACTAAAGCCACATGAGAAAAACTATCCGACTCACGACTTAGAGTTAGCCGCCATAGTGTTTGCACTGAAGATTTAGAGACACCGTTTGTATCGCGAGAGATGACGAGTATTCACCAAACATAAAAGTCTACAGCATTTGATGACTCAAAAGGAGTTAAACCTATGGCAGCTGAGATGGTTAGAGTTGATAAAGGATTATGAGTTGATAATTGACTATCACCCTGGAAAGGCGAATGAGGTCGCTGATGCTTTGAGTAGGAAGTCATTGTTTTCCTTTAGGGTTATGAATACCCAGTTGTCTGTGACTGATAATGGTTCAGTCATAGCAGAGTTAATAGTTAGACCGATGTTTTTGCAAGATATTTGTAAAGCTTAGAAAAGTGATAAAGAGTTACAAGCCAAGATAACTCAGTGCGAGACGGGTATAAAATGAGACTTTCAGATTGGTTCAGATGGTTGTTTAATGGTTCGAGATAGAATTTGTGTACCTAAAGACGATAAGCTTATTTGGAAAATTTTTCATGAGCACATAGCAGTTGTATGTCTATCCATCTGGGTAGTGTGAAAATGTACAATGACCTGAAGAAAACGTATTGGTGGTCGGGAATGAAAAGAGACATATCAGAGTTTGTCTCTAAGTGTTTAATTTGTCAGCAAGTGAAAGCCAAACACCATGTACCTTCGGGTTTACCTCAGCCCGTGAAGGTTCCCAAGTGGAAATGAGACCGTATTACCGTGGATTTTATGTCTGGATTACCGTTGACACCAAGGAAGAAAGATGATGTATGGGTTGTGGTTGATAGGCTAACTAAGTCGGCTTATTTTATACCGGTGCGTACCAATTATCTGCTTGAGAAATTGGTTGATTTATATGTTTCTGAAATTGTGAGACTTCACGGGGTACCTTTATCAATCGTTTTGGATAGAGATCTGAGGTTCACATCACGGTTTTGGAAAAAGTTACAAGAAGCGTTGAGGACAAAACTGAATTTTAGTACTGCTTTTCACCTGTAAACCGACGGTCAGTCAGAAAAAGTAATTCAGATTCTTGAAGATATGTTACGGTATTGTGTTCTTGAGTTTCAAGGCAGTTGGGAAAGGTACTTACCGTTGGTAGAGTTTGCTTACAACAATAGTTATCAGTCGAGTTTGAAAATGGCACCTTATGAGGCTTTGAATGGGCTTAAGTGTCGAACACCCTTGTATTGGACCGAACTCAGAGAAAATTATATACACGAGGTTGACTTAGTCAGAGAAACCGAAGAGAAAGTAAAAGTGATTTGTGGTTGTTTGAAGGTTGCTTCGAATAGACAGAAATCCTACGCGGACTTGAAACAGAAAGAGATTGAGTTTCAAGTCAGTGATAAGGTATTTTTGAAAGTATCCCCATGGAAGAAAGTCTTCAGATTTGGTAAGAAAGGCAAATCAAGTCCACATTTTATTGGACCATACGAGGTGGTTGAGAATATTGGGTCGGTAGCATATCATTTAGCCTTGTCGTCCAATTTAGAAAAGATCCACAATGTATTCCATGTGTCTATGTTGCACCGTTACTGTTCTGACCCATCACATGTGATTTCACCAACAGAGGTTGGGATTTGTTCAGATATGACTTATGGCGAATAGCCGGTTAAGATCTTGGCCTGAGAGGTCAAGCAATTGAGAAATAAAAGAATAGCACTCATGAAAGTACTTTGGCATAGACATGGGGTTGAACAGGCCACATGGGAGCCCTAGGAGACTATGAGAGATCAATACCTAAACCTTTTCAATGGTAAGATTTTCGGGGACAAAAATCCCTAAGGGGGAGAATTATAACAGCCCGATTTTGGGGCTAGTCAGAACAGTGGTTTCAGAATTATTTTTAATATTATTTTATGTGTTATAGCATGATTATATGTGTACTTGAAAATTTTGGTGAATTAATTTTAGTGATTACTTGCTTAATTTCGAAAAAGGACTAAATCACATAAAGTGTAAAAGTTTTGTTCTACAAGCTAAAGGTGTTAAATAGCTATGAAACACTAAAGTAGAGGCCCTTATTGTGTAAATAGACCAATGAAATTATGGTGGCTGGATATGAATTTTTAATTCATGAAATTGGTCAAAGTTTGGTGGCATTAGGTGACTAAATGAATAAAATAAAATAAAACAAAGAAAAAGTCATCATCTTTTCCCATCTTCTTCCTCTTCCACCAAAATTTTCAGCAAACTTAAGGGTTTTGAGAGCTCAAAATTTTAGCCAAGCTTTTCTCTTGCAAGTAAGTGATTTTGGTGGTTGGTTTTGTTAATTTTTGTGTTTTTGGAACCCCTATAGCTTAATCTAGCTAATGAGAGGACTATTTTGCAAAAAGGTTGAGCGCCTAAAGTCTTGTCGTGAGAGTATTTATATTGTTTGCTAAGATTTTATGAAGAAAATGAAACTTGGTTGTTTAATAAACAACTTTCGTGAAAAGATTTTTCATAAAAACACCTAAAATTGACCTCTTTCTAAAAGTTATAAAATGGGTAGTAAATGTGTGAAATAATTAGATTTTGAGTTGCTATAAAAGTAATAAAAGTTCGGCTAGGCTTGTTACAGAAGGAAATTTGATTAAAATCATTTTATGAGCCTAGGGGCAAAATTGTAATTATGTGAAAGTCTATGAGCAAAATGGTAATTTTGCCCAGGTATGAATTATAGATTTGTCTTAATTAATGCATTGATTAAATAAGTGAAATTGCCATTATAGATCAAGAAAAATAGAGTCCAGACTCAGACAGGGGGAAACTAAACTATTAGACTAAATCGAATTATTCGCCCATATTTTGTATACCGAGGTAAGTTGTACGTAAGTAATACAACTCTATTGTTATTATGCGTTAAACAATTGATATTGCATAAAGTGTTTGATTATTGTTATGAATATGCATGATGAAAAATGATGTAGTAAAAACTCTCGGTTGAACCTTAGGAATAGATTAGAGATCCATGCCATGACATTTGAGTGATATGTGTGCTAGTGTAAGACCATGTCTGGTACATGGCATCGGCCACATTATGAGAGTCAGTGTAAGACCATGTCTGGGACATGGCATCGACGTGGATATGTGTGCTAGTGTAAGACCATGTCTGGGACTTGGCACTGGCCACATTATGAAAGCCAGGGTAAGACCATGTCTGGGACATGGCATTGGGATTGATATGAGAGCTAGTGTAAGGTCATGCCTAGGACATGGCATCGTCCTCGATATGTGAGCCAATATAAGACCATGTTTAGGACATGGCATCGGTATTATACCCTTTTGTGTGAGGCTTGTCGGGTATTGATATTCCAATTGGTTCAACGGGCAATTTAAAGCTTGTGTCAAAAATGAGAAAAGTTATGACTATGTTGTAAGTGATACAGGTACCTAGACGAAATTCATGAGAAATGAGCTCTATTTATGTTGTATGATTAGCAAGGATGAAAATGAGTAAGTTACGCCTTTAATCATTTAAGAATTATGTGCTAGTTTATAATATGTTATGAGTATGATAATACATGGTAATTATTGTTAATTATTTACATGCGACTTACTAAGCTTTATGCTTACTCCCTTTCCTTTCCATTTTCTTATAGTATCGCCAAGCTAGCTCAAGGATCAAAGGATGTAGGAGGCATCAATCATACTATCAATTGAGGCATTTGCTATAGTTAGCCTTAGTATTTTAAGTATGGCATGTACAGGGACTTGGTCTTTTATCAAGTGTCATATTGTTTTGGCCAAATGTGTTTGCTTGTCTTGAAGATTGATCCATTTTGTCTAAGGCCATGGGTAATGGCTAATATTTTTTGTTGATTTATGCAAATGATGATGTTTTTCATGATTGAGAAAATTGAATGGTTGAGTATTTGGTATATTAATGCATGAATGAGAAGGTTGCATGATTGGATTGATAAAGTATGTGATAAGTTTAGCATGGGAATGGAGTGTAGTGGCCTTGATGTGTGGATTGGTGTTACTTGATGTGGATTATGTTGGTGCAAGTAAGGGTGGAAAAAAGGGCTTGGTAAATAGCCTTGTTTTTGTCCACACGGGTAGACACACGGGCGTGTGTCTAGGCCGTGTGTGACACACGGTCTGGCCCATGGATTAGTAGTCCGGCCATGTGTCCCCTGCACCTTAATTTGGTAAAACAAAATGCTCAGTAGTAACCACATGGGTTGAGGCACGGCCTTGTGTTTCAACCGTGTGGAAGACATGGTCATAGGACATGGGCATGCGCCCAGGCCGCATGAATGTCTGCACCTTGAATGTGAAATTTAGAATTTCCACACGGCCTAGCATACGGGCTTGTGCTTTGGCCGTGTGACCCTAAAATGTTGCTGACGTCAGAAACAAAATGTCAAGGTTTTAGCACACGGGCGGAGACACAGGAGTGTCATGGCCGTGTGGGGGACACGGGTCGTGAACATGGACGTGTGCCAGGCCGTGTGAAAATCCTCTATAGGTTCGAATTGAAAAATAAATCCACACGGGCAAGGGACATGGGCGTGTCCCTATATGTTGAGGCCCTGTGAGTTATACGGTCCTTCAACATGGCCATGTTATTAGGTCACACGGGCGTGTGCCCTTGTTTTTAACGACATTTTCCAAAGTTTTTCTAAAGAACTCGGTTTGGTCCCGAACTGTTTCTAAAGTGTGTTTTTGGCCCTCTAGGCTCATATTAAGGATTTTAAGACAAACTTTAAAAAGTTTTAAATTTGAACGAAATTTCATAACCCGAAGGTGTTTGTATGCATGTTATTAAGTTAGGTAACGCCTCGTGCCTTGTTCCGGCGTAGGATACGGGTAAAGGGTGTTACACTAGACGGCCACACTTAATCTGCCACACCATGCCTTCGTCGACCACATGGCCTTGTCTCACACACGGCCATCCACACGGGCGACCACATGACTGTGTGGCGTCAAGAAAATCATTTTTTGGCTTTTGCCAAAACCTCGTTTTCTACATTTTGGGTACACACCGAATTTGTTTTTCGTAGAGAACTAATCGCGAGACTCCTGAAAGCTAAGAACAACACAAAAAACCCAATTAATTCCAACTATCGAAGCCAAAACATCCGTAACCCCCAAACGATAAACTCGAGAAACCATTTCGAATGAAGGTTCGATTACTTACCAGAATGGATACAATAGCCTGAACAGACACTACATGCTGGAAAACACGTTTTGAACCTCTTGAGCAACACTTAACCAAGAAAACAACACATTACCAAACCCGATATCGATTCCCCAAAAATCCAAAACTTCAAGAGGACTTACCTTCAGTACCCAAATGTGATGATTCGCAAGACAGAATAGCAACAGAAATCAAGGAAAAGGCGATCATAAGTGAAAGTTTGAAAGAGGGAAATTTTTGGAAAATAATGTCAAAAGTGCTCAGAAATTTTAAGCAGGAGAAAAAAAAATAGAAAATCAATTGGAATTTTCCCCAACTTCCCACTACTACACAATCTCAACCACTTCAGCATTTAACTTTAATTGAAACTTTATCAGTTAACTAAGCCAAAAATAATACCCATGCTAACGCTGGGTTTTGAACACAAAACCTCCAACACACTAACTTTTTAACCACTCGAACCAGTAAGATCATTCTGATATGAATCTACTGGCAATTCAATGTAAGCCCATTAAGCAAGGATAAGGCTTGATTCAAAAAAAACACATAATTACTAAAGGTGAGACTTGAACCTAAGACCTCTCACACACAGCCAAAACACTTAACTATTAAAGCAAATGCACTTAACCTAAAAATACTAACTTATGAAAAAAATTATTAAAATTTGTAAAAAAATAAAATATTTGTTTAAAATTTTAAAAATTATTTATTTTAATTAATTTAATTAAATTTAAATTAAAATGGAAAAGATATTATATATAAATGAGTGTATAACAATACCTTTTAGGATGGTCTTAATATAATTTATTCCCAAAAATTAAATCACCCTGGAAAAAAAACTAACTCATTCACTTAATAATCAAGAAAAAAATGAAAGAATATGAGTTTTGCTTTTGGTCTACTTCTTCAATGCATAAAAAAAAGCTTTTGTTAACAATATTTGTTCTTCTTTTGATTTTTTGCCTAAAAAAATGATGAAACATTTCGTTCAATGCAAGCTCACTTCGATTCTTTAATGGTGAATTTCGCTTCATTGGGTCGCTACTTAATGGATTTTTCCTTCTATGAATCTGTAGGTTCTCTCCCTCTCATATCCAATTCTTTTTTTCCTTTATTTATCTTTCAAAATTAATGCAACTTTCTTTGTAGGTTTATTGGTTTAAGTTATAGCTTTAAATATGTCTGATTTGTTTGCATTGTCATTGTTTTTGTTGAACTTATTTTTTCTGATGAATATGATCACCATTTTTGGTAGATCTCAAGTGAATCTATTTTTTATACATACAAATTATTATATTGGAAAGGGGTTTTTTGGAAGATTAATTATGGTACATGGATTGTTAGCTTAAATGTTTTCTAAATAGTAAAAACATGGAAGTGGGCTTGGTAAAGTGGCTTGGGACGCTACCTTAGGGGCTTGGGAGGTTGCGTCAAAAAGGGAGTTCAGGAGGAAAAAGGTTCGAGCATCATGGGAAGAATTAAAGACTTTTATTTTTGCGTCAAAAAGGGGAACTGGGTTAAGGAGGCTTTAAAGAAATTTTTAGGGAATTTATGCCACAAGAAATCATGTGGTAAAGTGGCAATGGACGCCATGTGCAGAGGGGATAAGGGCCTTGGTTCGAGTTGCGAAGGAAGCAGGAAGGAGTGTGGAGCAAGGAGCAAGTCTCATGTTCGAGTCTTGTTGGCAGCAGGGAGGCGTGTTTTTATTTTGCTTTTGGCGTTAATACAAGGGGGAGCTAGGGACGGAGGTCTTAAAAGGAATTGTGGGGAGTTTATGTCACAAAAAATGCCTTGGCAAAGTGGCCTGGGGCGTTATCTGCAGCTTGCGTCCAAGGGCTCCAGCAGGTCTTGGGTTCGAGGCTGGTGAGCAGCAAGGGGAGTGTTTTATTTTGCTTTTGTGTCAAGGTAGAGTTGGAAGAAAGTGGACGACACATGGGACTTTTAATTGGATGAGGATTCAGCTTATTCTCCTATTAATTTAGGCTAAGGTAGGATAATTGATGATTATTTTATTTTATTTTATTTTAAATTGGTAGATAATAGATAATTGTTGTTTTATTTATTCAAGTAGGATAATTGTTGATTTAATTGTTTTTTATGCAAGATGAAGAAAAGATAAATAAGGATCTATTTTATCTTATTTTGGTTTAAATAGGTGATAAGAGATAATATAGGAGTTTGATAAGGGATTAATGTTGGATTAATTTATTTTATTTGTTAAGGAGATAATAGAGGAGATTATCAAAGAGTTTGATAATAGCAAGGATATAGTAGCCGAATTCTGTATAAGGGGAGAGTAATCATCTTTGATATCTTTTTCTTTAAATTTCTTTGTGCCAAATTTCTTCCCACTCACACCTCTCACTCTTTTCTTTCATCCAACACCAAATCTATTTCTATTTCTTTGTAGCCATAACCGAAGCTTAAAGTGCCTATTCTCTTTGTTTTGCCGCAAGTCACAAAAACTAAAACCCCTCTATCATTGTTCTTTGTTGCCGAGATCTCCAAGCATAAAACCCTCTCCATTGTTGCGTTTTCTCTTCACCATTAAGTGCCGAAACCATCATTGTTGTGCTTTAAGCCGAATCTTTAAAGGAGGGTGCTGTCGACTACTTACTTTAGGCTCTTCAAAGCAGACGTGTAATAGTGGTAAGTGAATTCTCCTTTGGTAATCAGTTTTTGATTCTTCAAGGTAGGCCAATAAGGCATTCGGCCAAGGGCCATCTTTAGAGTTTAAATGTGACCGATTAGTATTATGGTTAATTAGGAGGCAAGTCGACAGAAGTAGGACAAGCTTCGGGATTCAAGATTATTTCGGTAAGGATATTTAGTAAGTGTAGTTTTGATTCGGTATATTTTGATTAAGGTATTAGTGTTTAATCGCTTGATCTGATTAAGTGTTGTCAATGGATGCGAATGCTAGTCAAGGAGGACAAGGGATAGTCCCTATCCCGAAGTTTAAAAGGAGATCAGTTTCTGCAGCTAGGGATTGGCCACCAGGGTGTGGACCAGCGTCAGAGCAAGAAACTAGGCAAATAGTAGTTGTGTCGCTTAGCGATAGCATCGAGATCGAAAGCGTAGTTCTTCATGTTATAAGGTGTGTAGTTAGTCTACCGTTTTCCTGGTTTTTGCTATAACTATATGTGTTGATTATGTACCCTTAAAGGGGTATGTCGATAATCCGGTAAGTACCAAACCTGATGATATGTGATTATTAATATGAACATGTGTTATGACTATGCTTGATGAACATCCTCATGCATCATTATATTATGTCATTGTCGAATGTTTCATGTGCATGGGTTGGGATATGATATGAAAGAAGGTACGGGTGTACTTCGAGTACGTGGTTTGATGTTAGCCTTTAGCTACATCGTGGATTGACATTGACTGAGGTCACGTTGTGGATTAATTGTGATTTAGTTTGCGTGGCTTGATGAGTGGCTATGTGCCTCATCGTGGTTGATATCGGCTATGTGCCATATCGTGGTTGATGAGTGACTATGTGTCCCATCGTGGTTTTGATGTTAGCTACGGCTACATCGTGGATTGGCGCTGACTGAGGTCGCGTTGTGGATTATTGTGCTTAATTGTACGTGGACGATATTGATTGCCTTTTGGAGTGAAAAGGAGAGGGTGATTTAATAATCCCTCGTGTGTGTAGTAAATTTGAATACGGGGTGTGTAGAGAATGGACCCTAGGTCAGTCGGGCTTCATAATTGCATAACTTTGCATGTGAATATATGTGAAAATGGGCCAAGCTCAATATGTGATATGGATTAATGTGAAATGGGCCAAGCCCAGTATGTGAAGTGGATTCAATGTGGTAATGGGCCAAGCCCAATATGTGGAATTCAGTGGATTAATTACTCACTGAGTCTGTATGACTCACCCAATTTTTATCAAACATCGCAGGTGATTCGTGGTTCTTGACCGGTTGGAGTGGATACAAAGGTGGCCATGCGACAAGCATTGTCATGCGTAAACCGCTCTTTAATATTTACGTATTTTATATTCTCAGTATTTTGGTTAAGTGTTTATTGTAATAAGGCCCATTAAAGTATTTAAGTGTTCCTATTTGAACATTTTTATTATGTTAAAGCAAAGTGACGATCGAATTATTATTTTGAATACGGTTTATTTTAGACAAAACTATATCTTAAAATATATATTAAGTTTTAATCCGGATATTTTTTATAAACACCACATTTCACTTAAGATTTTAAATGGTCACCGTTTTACAAACTCAACAAGTTGTCATGATTTTATCTTTAAGTTGAATCTCCTCAAACGTTTTTCCGCAGTGACATACCAGATTCGGTCAGGGCTCGTGGGCCGGGTTTGGGGTGTTGCAGTTTGGTATCAGAGCCCGATTCAAAACTCAGCTTTGAGGTTTTGGGCCCAAAAATAGTTTTCAAAAATGGGCTTTTCAAAATATGGACTTTTATTTCAGGTTATTCTGGCATGGCACCTGTATCTCCGACCCGAAGTCCACCAGGTAAGTACTTCTGACTTCTGAAGTGATTTGAACGTGTGAATTGTATGGGCTTTTATGGAACGTAGATAGAAGAATAGGGCTATTGAACCCTAGGACTAGTCCATTCAAACACAAGATTCATAAGACTTAAGGATCACTAAACAAACCTGTGACTAAGTCGCTGAGCTAGGGTATGGAAACTGTTGTGCGCATGTCTAGGAGTGGATTCCGTAAGAGCTTGGTATTTAAGCAGTCCTAGCGACTCACCTCCTCTTTACTCGAATCCTACCTGGTGCGTAGTAACTGTTCACCCTAACCAAGAGGACTTAGTCATCGGCTAAACCAATGATAAAAACCCGAAAGGGATCAGCCTTACTGTTTTAAAAACCTTAGTTTTAAATTACCAAGTTACCCCTTTGGTTTGTAAACCCTAAATTAGATTTTGAAAGACGTTTTCTACTGATTTACAAAATTACGAAAATACCCTGGTTGTAAAATTACCAAAATGCACAAGGTTTCTAAAATTTTCATATTACCCTCGACTTTTGCTAAAATATTTCTACTTTACAAAAATACCAAAAACTTCTATTTTACAAATAACAAGATACCCTGATTTGGAGAATTTATGGAACTATCCCTGACTTCCAAAATTACCGAAATAACCTCGATTTCTAAAATTTTTGCAACACCTCTGATTTGGAAAACAAAATAACCCAGAGATTTTGTAAATTTGGAAATACCTTTAATTTGAAAAATATTTTTGAATTGACCCCCATTTATTACCAAAATACCCTTATAGGACTAATGACGAAAATACCCCTGGGATAGAAACGGACAAAAGTGTTCGAATAGTGAATGTGGGTGGTGGATACCACTGAATGAATATGTCTATGTTGATGAATGAATGAGCCTCTAAGGAGGAATGAATGTGTCTCTATCGAGATGGATTAATGTGAATGTGAATGTGATTCTCTGAATTAGAATAGAGAACTTGAACTGAAACTTTGTGTGATCGAAAGAACTACTTCTAAAACTCCTTTCTCGTAAGATTTGTTCGTGGATAAAAAGTGGAACAAAATTACTAATGCATAAAACTTTGTAATTAGATTAAATCGCGACGTTAGAAATGAGTTCTAGGGGACGTGAACTTAGAGATTGTGCCTAGAAGGTAAGATAGTTTTATTAAGATCAGAGTGCGCAGTGGCGTAGCGTAGTGTGATGAGTAGGATTGTTCAAATTAGTTAGTAAGTAATTTCGAGGACGAAATTATTTTTAAGGAGGGTAGAACTGTAACATCCTAAATTAGGGGTTATGCGTTTGGAGCATAACTCAAGTGTTAGTAGGCTTTAAGTGTGGTTGAGTATGTTTTAAGGGTTTTGAGAATCCAAGGATGTAGGAGGAAGTCTTGGAAAAATATTGGAATTTTATTTTTAAAGGAGAAGTTAGGTGAAGGAGGCCTTAAGGAAAATTTTTAGGAGTTTATGGACATGGAAGTGGGCTTGGTAAAGTGGCTTGGGACACTACCTTAGGGGCTTGGGAGGTTGCGTCAAAAAGGGAGTTCAGGAGGGAAAAGGTTCGAGCATCGTGGGAAGCGTTAAAGACTTTAATTTTTGTGTCAAAAAGGGGGACTGGGCTAAGGAGGCTTTAAAGAAATTTTAATGGAATTAATGCCACACGAAATCATGTGGTAAAGTAGCAATGGATGCCATGTGCAGTGGGGATAAGGGCCGTGGTTCGAGTTGTGAAGGAAGCAGGAAGGAGTGTTTATTTTTACGTCAAGAAGGCGCCTGGCGAAAGAGGTTTTAAAAGAAATTCTGGGTGAATCATGTCACAAACAGTGCCTTGGCAAAGTGGCTTGGGGCGTTATCTGTGGAGCAAGGAGCAGGTCTCATGTTCGAGTCTTGTTGGCAGCAGGGAGGCGTGTTTTTATTTTGCTTTTGCCGTTAAGACAAGGGGGAGCTAGGGAAGGAGGTCTTAAAAGGAATTGTGGGGAGTTTATGTCACAAAAAACGCCTTGGCAAATTGGCCTGGGGCGTTATCTGCAGCTTGCGTCCAAGGGCTCCAGCAGGTCTTGGGTTCGAGGCTGGTGAGCAGCAAGGGGGTGTTTTATTTTGCTTTTGCGTCAAGGTAGAGTTGGAAGAAAGTGGACGACACATGGGACTTTTAATTGGATGAGGATTCAGCTTATTCTCCTATTAATTTCGGCTAAGGTAGGATAATTGATGATTATTTTATTTTATTTTATTTTAAGTTGGTAGATAATAGATAATTGTTGTTTTATTTATTCAAGTAGGATAATTGTTGATTTAATTATTTTGTGCAAGATGAAGAAGAGATAAATAAGGATCTATTTTATCTTATTTTGGTTTAAATAGGTGATAAGAGATAATATAGGAGTTTGATAAGGGATTAATGTTGGATTAATTTATTTTATTTGTTAAGGAGATAATAGAGGAGATTATCAAAGAGTTTGATAATAGCAAGGATATAGTAGCCGAATTCTTTATAAGGGGAAAGTAATCATCTTTGATATCTTTTTTCTTTAAATTTCTTTGTGCCAAATTTCTTCTCACTCACACCTCTCATTCTTTTCTTTCATCCAACACCAAATCTATTTCTATTTATTTGAAACCATAACCGAAGCTTAAAGTGCCTATTCTCTTTGTTTTGCCGTAAGTCACAAAAACTAAAACCACTCTGTCATTGTTCTTTGTTGCTGAGATCTCCAAGCAGAAAACCCTCTCCTTTGTTGCGTTTTCTCTTCACCATTAAGTGCCGAAACCATCATTGTTGTGCTCTAAGCCGAATCTTTAAAAGAGGGTGCTGTCGACTACTTACTTTAGGCTCTTCAAAGCAAACGTGTAATAGTGGTAAGTGAATTCTCCTTTGGTAATCAATTTTTGATTCTTCAAGGTAGGCCAATAAGGCATTCGGCCAAGGGCCATCTTTAGAGTTTAAATGTGACCAATTGGTATTATGGTTAATTAGGGGGCAAGTCGACAGAAGTAGGACAAGCTTCGGGATTCAAGATTATTTCGGTAAGGATATTTAGTAAGTGTAGTTTCGATTCGATATATTTTGATTAAGGTATTAGTGTTTAACCGTTTGATCTGATTAAGTGTTGTCGATGGATGCGAATGCTAGTCAAGGAGGACAAGGGATAGTCCCTATCCCGAAGTTTAAAAGGAGATCAATTTCTACAGTTAGGGATTGGCCACCGAGGTGTGGACCAGCGTCAGAGCAAGAAAGTAGGCAAATAGCCGTAGTGTCGTTTAGCGATAGCATCGGGATCGAAAGCGTAGTTCTTCACGTTATAAGGTGTGTAGTTAGTCTACCGTTTTCCAAGTTTTTGCTATAACTGTATGTGTTGATTATGTACTAACAAGTGCAGTAAAAGTTATGAGATGGATACCCTTAAAGGGGTATGTCGATAATCCGGTAAGTACCAAACCTGATGATATGTGATTATTAATATGAACATGTCTTATGACTATGCTTGATGAACATGCTTATGCATCATTATATTATGTCATTATGGAATGTTTCATGTGCATGGGTTGGGATATGATATGAAAGAAGGTACGGGTGTACTTCGAGTACGTGGTTTGATGTTAGCCTTGAGCTACATCATGGATTGACGTTGACTGAGGTCACGTTGTGGATTAATTACGATTTAGTTCGCGTGGCTTGATGAGTGGCTATGTGCCTCATCATGGTTGATATGGGCTATGTGACATATCGTGGTTGATGAGTGACTATGTTTCCCATCGTGGTTTTGATGTTAGCTACGGCTACATCGTGGATTGGCGCTGACTGAGGTCGCGTTGTGGATTATTGTGCTTAATTGCACATGGACGGTATTGATTGCCTTTTGGAGTGAAAAGGAGAGGGTGATTTAATAATCCCCTGGTGTGTGGTAGGCTGGATATGGGGGTGTGTAGAGGATGGACCCTAGGCTGGGTTGGGCTTCATAATTGCATAACTTTGCATGTGAATATATGTGAAAATGGGCCAAGCCCAATATGTGATATGGATTAATGTGAAATGGGCCAAGCCCAGTATGTGAAGTGGATTCAATGTGGTAATGGGCCAAGCCCAATATGTGGAATTCAGTGGATTAATTACACACTGAGTCTGTATGACTCACCCAATTTTTATCAAACATCGCAGGTGATTCGTGGTTCTTGGACCGGGTTGGAGTGGATATAAAGGTGGCCATGCAGAAGTAGATTGTCATGCAGAAACTGTCTTTAATATTTACGTATTTTATATTCTCAGTATTTTGGTTAAGTGTTTATTGTAATAAGGCCCATTAAAGTATTTAAGTGTTCCTATTTGAACATTTTTATTATGTTAAAGCAAAGTGACGATCGAATTATTATTTTGAATACGGTTTATTTTCGACAAAACTATATCATAAAATATATAATAAAGTTTTAATCCGAATATTTTTTATAAACACCACATTTTACTTAAGATTTTAAATGGTCACCGTTTTACAAACTCAACAAGTTGTCATGATTTTATCTTTAAGTTGAATATCCTCAAACATTTTTCCGCAGTGACATACCAGATTCGGTCAGGGCTCGTGGGTCGGGTTTGGGGTGTTACAGTTCGAGTTTGGGTTTTGGGTTTAAGGTTTAAAGTTTAATGGTTTGATATTATAGGTTTGGGGTTTGAGGTTTGGGTTTAAAGTTTAAGGGTTTGGGTTTTTGGGTTACTGGCTACGTGTTTGGGCTTTTGGGTTCTTATTTAGGGTTATAGGGTTTGAAGTTATGGGTTCAATGTTCAAGTTCAGAATTCTGAGTTCTGGGTTCTAGGTTTTGGGATCTAGATTTTGGATTTAAGGTTTTGATTTTGGGGGATAGGATAAAAATTACCAAAATTATGTGTCAACCACATGGAAAAGATTGTTGAAATGTTATTAAATAATTGGAAAGGGTCCATGAATAATTTGGTGGGAAAGGTCCTATTGAGACATAATTTGATAATTTTTTTATCATAAGCCCCAAAACCAAAACCATAAACCCTAAATTTTAGAATCATAAACCTTGAACGAAAACTCTAAACTCGAACATCGAAGCCGTAACTTCGAACCCTTGAATCCTAAACAAGAACCATAAACCTGGAACCCTGAATACCAAATATGTAACCTTAAACCCCAAACCCTTAAAATTTAAACCCAAACCTCAAACCCTAAACTCATAATCTCGAACCCTTGAACCCTTAACTTGAACCTTGAACCTAAAACTCGAAATCAGATGTAACACCCCAAACTCGGCCTAAACGTTATGGCCGAATCTAGTGATGTCACAGGGACTGAGTTTTGAAAACAGTGTTGTATATTTAATTAATTCATTTACCAAAACAATATTTACCGTGGAGGTTTTAAGACCACTATATTTTGCAAAATCTAGTTCGTACTTTCGGGAAAAACCTTTGATTTCGTAAAACAGTAATTTTAGTCAAACGTCACTATAAAAATTAAAACATAACAAAAACCAAATAAAAATTTAAACAGTCTAGAGAGTCCAAGATTAACAAAACTCTCAGAAATAATCTGAAATTAAATAAACCATTATTTAAAGTCAATTCGCAAACTTATGGTCACCATGAGACTCCATTACACCGATCCACCTAAGTCCATGGATTACCTAAAAAAATAAACAAACAGGAGTGAGTTTACTTAAACTCCGTGTGTAACCCACCAGAATTAAGCATGCAAACAATCAGATTTATAAACACAGTCAGAAGTAGATACATGTTCAGATTTAGAATCGGATTCAGAAGCAGACATGCATAAATCCTACCCCTATCCTCTGCACACCATCTCCTACCATCCCATCACACCATATGTAGGGTTAAAAACACCCACCCATCCCTACACACTAACTTGTGCCATTAAGACACATATCAGAATATATGCAACCATGCTTACAAAGTAAAGGCGATTAACGCCAATCAGTATACTTCTTTCTCAAATACAAATCCCACCCCAAATCAGATACATAATTATCAGATTAAACTTGCTCGACATGCTTTTAAATAAATAACAGAGACATATATGGCGGTGCAGTCAGGCATACATTTAGTATCCTAAAATCAGTATATGAAAATATCATAACATGCAAAATAGGGTTTAATAGCCCTTACCGACCTGACAGTACGCCCATAGTCGATCGGAGCGACCCGTGTGACCCTAGGGAAAATTTTAGAATTATGGGCCCACATGCCCGTATAGGCATACACGTCTAGATTGGCCTTTGCCTGTGTGGCCCACACGGCCACACTTAAGCTGTCACACGGCCGTGTGCAGTGCGCGACCATGCCTTCGTCGACCACACGATCGTGTCTCGCATATGGCCATCCACACGGGCAACCACATGCCCGTGTGGGGTCGACAGAATTGTTTCAAAACCTCATTTTTTACGTTTCAGGTACACACCTGATTTGTTTTTCATAATAAACTAATCCTGAGACTCCCGACACCTAATAACAACACCAAAAACCTGATTAATTCCAACAATTGAAGCCAAACCATCCGTAACCCCCTAACAATAAACTCGAGAGACCACTTCGAACGAGTAATTCAATTACTTACCAGAATGGATACGATAGCCTGAACAAACACAACACGTTGGAAAACACGTTTTGAACCCCTTGATCAACACTTAAAAAAGAAAACAACACATTACCAAACCATATATCGATTCCCCAAAAATCCAAAACTTTAAGAGGACTTACCTTCAGTACCCAAACGCGGTGATTCGTAAGATAGAATAGCAACAGAAACCAAGGAAAATGTGATCAAAAGTGAAAGTTTGAAAGAGGAAAATTTTTGGAAAATAACGTCAAAAGTGCTCAGAAATTTTCGGCAGGAGAAAACAAAATAGAAAATCAATTAGAATTTTCCCCAACTTCCCACTACTACACAATCTCAACCACTTCAGCATTTAACTTTGATCGAAACTCTATCAGTCAACTGAGCCAGAAATAATACCCATGCTCACGCTGGGTTTTAAACACAAGACCTCCAACACAGTAACTTCTTAACCACTCGAACCAATAGGCTCATTCTGATATAAATCTACTGGTAATTCAATGTAAGCCCACTGAGTAAGGAAAAAGCTTTATTCCAAAACAAACACAAAATTAGCAAAGGTGAGACTTGAACCCAAGACCTCTCACACACACCCAAAACACTTAACCATTAAAGCAAATACACAATTATGTCACACACTCACAAAAAAAAAAAAAAAAAGAAAGTCAAGGCGTTACACCAAACATTGGGGTTTAAGGTTTAAGATTCAGGGTTCGAGGTTCATGGTGGAAAATTACACAAAAATTACTATTTTTTTTTTAAATTGGTTGCACAAAAATAAAAAAAAATAACTTATGAAAAAAAATGACTAAAATTTGTAAAAGAATAAAATATTTGTTTAAAATTTTAAAAATGAATTATTTTAAGTAATTTAATTAAATTTAAACTAAGTTGGAGAAGATATTATATATAAATGAGTGTATAACAATACCTTTTAGGATGGTCTTAATATAATTTATTCCCAAAAAATAAATCACCCTGGAAAAAAAAAACTAACTCATTCACTTAATAATCAAGAAAAAAATTAAAGAATATGAGTTTTGCTTTTGGTCTACTTCTTCAATGCATAAAAAAAAGCTTTTGTTAACAATATTTGTTCTTCTTTTGATTTTTTGCCTAAAAAAATGATGAAACATTTCGTTCAATGCAAGCTCGCTTCGATTCTTTAACGGTGAATCTCGTTTCATTGGGTTGCTACTTAATGGCTTTTTACTTCTGTGAATCCGTAGGTTCTCTCCCTTTCATATCCCATTCTTTTTTTCCTTAACTTTCTTTGTGGATTTTTTTGGTTTAAGTTATGGGTTTAAATATGTCTGATCTGTTTACATTGTCAATGTTTTTGTTGAACTTTTTTTTTTTTTATGGATATGATCACCATTTTTGGTAGATCTCAAGTGAATCTATTTTTTATACATACAAATTATTCTTTTTTATTATTATATTGGAAAGGGGTTTTTTGGAAGATTAATTATGGTACATGGATTGTTAGCTTAAATGTTTTCTAAATAGTAAAAACATTGAGAGAGGACTGTGACTTCTTCATATACTTTCTTTCCCTAAAAAATAGTTACTTTCTTGTTGGAAGGGTTCATTTCAGAGAGCATCCCAATAATTATAGGATGAAGCTCTGCGCCATCAATGAAGTTCGAGCCAAATCCATGTTCTTGTACTTCTTATAAGCTGAAGAAGGTTAAGAAGAGCAATGGTCAAACACATATGCAGAGCATATAGCTAAATATATAGAGACTTAATTCCGACAAAATTCAACAGTCGGAACTTCAAAGTTTTGGAGCGTTACATTTTTTTTTTTTTTTGCCAAAACACAAACACACTTGTGCACACACAAACACATTCCATAATATCCGACTAATGGAGAAACAACCTTAGCTTATCAAGTCTAATTCCTAAAATGTAATTTTTTTAAAAAAAAAAACACATTTTAAAATTTAAGAAATAGAAAAAAGACGGGCTGGTGTGTAGAGGATGGACTTTTAGGTTGGGTTGGGCCATGTTGAATGTAAATATTCTGTTGCCATTGTGTAGGGGCCAAGGCCCATAATCTGTTTGTGGGCCTCAAGCCTTTTATGTGTTTTCGGGATTTACACACTGAATCTTGGTGACTCACCCCTTTAATTTCCCTTACTTTTCAGTTGAGCAATAGATCGTGGGCATGGGAGCCAAGGCGGACTCGAGGGGGCCATCAAGTCTTTTATTTTCATAAACTGTTACTGGTTTTCCTTTAAGTTTTAATTTTGGGACTATTTATGTAATAAGGCTCCATAGCTTAGGTTATCAATTTTATAATTGTTAATGTTTACATTTTGTAAATTTATGTTCAAAGACTTATTTATAAAAAGGAAAAAAATGGGATTTTCAAAAGAGTTCAAAAAAAAAAAAAACAACTACAAAGGTTTTCTACAAATAACATTTACATAACGAATACTTACATAAACAAACCGAGATTTCAAATCCCTGCAAAGTATAGTTTTTAACATTTAACCCGTAGCATACCAGATATGGTAGTGGTGTTTGGGCCGGGTTTGGGGTGTTACATTTTGGTATCAAAGCCTAGTTACAAAGCTCGGGCTGGGAAATGGGTCTAGTAGTGTTTTTGTAAAATTGATGTGAATTTGAGAAAAATGCTTTGGGTGGAGATATGGCCTTCGAGTCTACCGGCACCTGATCCACGCAGGTAAGTATTTTAACTCTTGATGTGATATGCATGTTGGGTTTGATGGGCTTTACGGACGTAGACTAGCATGTTAGGGTTAATGGACTCTAGGCCTAATTTAAACAACTCTGTAAATTCATAAAACTTATTCTGATTAAACATGTCCGTAAACAAGTCGCTGGGTTAGGGTGTGGTAACAGGCATACGCATGTCTAGGATTGGATTCAGGGGGAGCTTGGTACTTAAGTGGCCCTAGTGGCTCACCTCCTCTTCGCTGGAATCCTACCTGGTGCGTAGTGACTGTTCACCTTAGCCACGAGGACCAGTTGACGGGCCAAAATTGATAACTAAAACTCGAAAGGGACCAGCCATTCTATTTCACAAAATTCTTAAAATACCCCCTAGTTTTGTAAAATTTTCGAAATACCCTTGATTTGTGAAAATTTCCCAGAATACCCTGGAATTGTAAAACTACCAAAATTCGTGAAATTACTTAAACACCCCCGGTTGGCAAAGTTACCCAAATACCCATGATTTGCAAATGACCCGAAAACTCCTAGATTTACAAAAGTACCCAGTTTACAAAATTATCGAAATTTGTGAAATTAGCAAAATACACTCGATTTGAAAAAAATTTCAAAATACCCCTACTTTAAAAAAAATACCAAAATATCTCTATTTCGAAAAAATCACCAAGATACCCTATTCTGGGAAATTACAAAAATACCCCTGTAGGATAAAATTACGAAAAAACCCCTAGGTAGTGAGATGACGGAAATACCCTTATGTGATGAATGTGAGTTCATGGATGCTACTTATACATTGATGGATGATGGTTGAATGTATGTGGTTCTTAGGACTAGGAGATACAGACTTGAGACTGAAACTCGTGGATATAATTTCGAATTCGAAAGAACTACTCTTGAAACTACTGTCCATAAGATTGTTCGTGGTTAATCAGTGAAAGAAATTAATAATTCATAAAATTTCTAATCAGGTAAACGCGAATCGGTAGAATGAGTACGAGGGGTCGTGGACGTCCTGCGCATGGCCGTGGTAGGGGTAGGATGGTCGTGCGTAAACCGAGAGGATCCGCCATGAGTCCGAAACGAGATGCCGGTTCCACCACCGCGAGGTGGAATTTCAAGACGCAGACACGGAGATGATCCGATATCTCAGGCGATGTTAAGGGTTTTAGAGAGGGTTGTCAAGGCGGCATGGGCACGAGCCCGAAAATCAGGTCGAGCGACTTAGAGCCAATGAGGCAGAGATGTTTAGAGGAATTTTCGGTAGAGCCCCAAGTACAGCTTAGTATTGGTTGGGGACAGTTGAGCATATAATGGATGATCTGGATATCACGGAAGAGGAAAAACTGAAAGGGGTTGTATCTCTCCTGCGGGACGAAGCTTATCAATGGTGGCTTACGGTTAAGGATGGTACGGTGGCTGACCGTGTCGCCTGGGATCTCTTCAAAATGGCGTTTCAGAGTAAATACATTGGGACGAGTTATGTGGATGCGTAGCGTAAAGCGTTTCTGAATCTGGTTCAGGGAAGTAGGTCGGTGGCTGCGTATAAAGTGAAATTCTTACGCCTTAGTCGTTATACTCGAGGGATGGTGGCCATAGACCATGAACATTGTGTTCGATTTGAAGATGGTCTGAGGGAAGATCTTCGTGTGTTGATAGCACCACAGCTGGAGAGGGAATTTGTTGTGTTTGTGGAAAAAGCTAAGATAGCTGAGAAGGTCAAGCGGACAGAAAAATTGAATCTGGATAGAGATAGGAGTGGAAACAAGAGAAATTTTGGATCATCAGGGGCAGTTAGGCGTTTTCAGAAAAGACCCAAGTCTGACGGGCCGAGACGGGATGAGAGACCTGCTGCTGCTAGTCAGGCACAGAAGTGTGCTCGATGTGGTAAATTCCATGTAAGTGAGTGTTGGGCGGGCAGTGGGAAGTGCTTTAGGTATGGATCTACGGACCACCAAGTTAGAAACTGTCCGCAGCAACGGGGTAGTGAAGGGCCCACGGGTCAAGGGAATGCACAACTGGGAAGAGGTGGTCAGCAGCCACAGAGAGGTCATGGTCCAGCCAAAGGTGGTAACGGTTATAGGGAGGTACTTTTAGAAGTTCAGGGAATAGATTTCGGGAGTTTGATTTAATCTTAGGCATGGATTGGCTGGTGAGGTATCAAGCTAGTGTAGATTGTGTAGCCAAGCGGTTGGTGTTAAAAACTCTTGAGGGTGGCGAAGTGTTGGTGATAGGTGAAAGGGGGATCTGGTTGTCAAATGTGGTGTCTGCCTTAAGAGCAGAAAAGATGGTGAGAAAAGGATGCGAGGCAATTCTAATGTTTGTTCGGGCCCTAGAAGCCAAGAAATTAACTGTTGGAGATGTTAGAACGGTGAAGGAATTCCCAGATATTTTTCCAGAAGAGCTTCCGGGATTACCTTCGGATCGTGAAGTGGAGTTTGGTATTGATCTTCTTCCGGGAGCAGCGCTAGTATCTATCGCTCCATACAGGATGGCACCGAAGGAGTTGGTGGAATTAAAGGCTTAGATCCAAGAGTAGCTGGATAGAGGGTTTATCCGACTGAGTGTGCCGCCTTGGGGAGCGCCGGTATTATTCATTAAGAAGAAGGACGGATCAATACGTATATGCATTGACTATCGCCAGCTCAATAAGTTGACCATAAAGAATAAATACCCGTTGCCGAGGATCGATGATTTGTTCGATCAGTTGAAGGGGGCTTCAGTCTTTTCAAAGATAGATCTGAGGTCAGGGTACCATCAGGTTAAGGTCAAGGAGGCGGATATTCATAAGACGGCTTTTAGGACTCGCTATGGTCACTAGGAATTCATGGTGATGCCATTTGGACTGACCAATGCGCCAGCGGCGTTTATGGATATGATGAACTGAGTATTCCAACCTTACTTGGATCGGTTTGTCGTGGTATTTATAGATGATATCCTGGTTTACTCAAGATCAGAGGAAGAGCATGACTCACATCTTCGGGTGGTTCTGCAGATTCTGAGGGAAAAGCGGTTGTATGCCAAATTTAGTAAGTGTGAATCTTGGCTAAGTGAAGTTACTTTTCTAGGCCACGTTGTGTCAGCAGAGGGGATTAGGGTTGACCCTCGAAAAGTTGAAGCGGTGTTGGATTGGAAGCGGCCTAGGTCTGTTGCGGAAATTCGAAGTTTTCTTGGTCTGGCTAGGTACTACCGAAGGTTTGTTGAAGGATTTTCTTTAATTGCGGCACCATTGACTAAGTTGTTACGGAAAAGGGTTCCGTTTGTTTGGTCTGATAAGCAACAAGAGAGTTTCGAGAGGTTAAAGAGGATCTTGACAGAGACTCCAGTGTTGATTCAGCCGGAGGCTGGAAAGGAGTTTGTGATTTACTGTGATGCTTCACACACGGGACTAGGATGCATGTTGATGCAAGATGGGAAGGTGGTTGTGTATGCATCTCGGTAGTTAAGACCGCATGAATCAAATTATCCCACACATGATTTGGAATTGGCAACAGTGGTTTTTTCCTTCAATATTTCGAGGCATTATCTGTACGAGGAGATATCCGTTATTTATACCGATCATAAGAGCTTAAAATACCTTTTGACCCAGAAGGAGTTGAATCAAGGCAAAGGAGGTGGATCGAGTTGTTAAAGGATTATGACTGCTCGATCGAGTACCATCCGGGTAAAGCCAACGTGGTGGCAGATGCTCTGAGTCGTAAATTAATCTCTGATTTGAGAGCAATGGTTGCTCACCTCAGTTTATACGATGATGGAAGTTTATTAGCCGAACTTCAAGTGAAACCCTCTTGGGTCAGACAAGTTAAGGAGAAGCAGCAGACCGATGAGTTGCTAAAGGGGAAGTTTCAGGTAGGATGAAGTGATGGATCAATGGAATTTAGTGTGAATAAGGAAGGGCTATTATGTTTTCATGAAAGAGTGTGCATGCCGAAAGATCCTGAGTTGAGGCGTGCGATTTTGCTAGAAGCGAATAGTAGTCCATATGTTATGCACCCTGGAGGGAGTAAGATGTATCGGGATTTGCGAGAACAGTTCTTGTGGCCGAGCTTGAAGCGAGAGGTGACTGAATTTGTAAGTAAGTGCTTGACCTGTCAGCAGGTAAAGGCAGAGCATCAGTTACCATCAGGGTTCCTACAACCGGTGAAGATCCCACAGTGGAAATGGGAAAGGATCACCATGGACTTTGTTAATGGGCTACTGCTCACACCTACTAAGAAAGACTCAGTTTGGGTGATTGTTGATCGCTTGACAAAATCTGCTCACTTCATACCAGTACGTGTCGATTACTCTCTGTAGAAATTGGCTAAGCTATATATAGCGGAGGTGGTGAGACTACATAGGGTACCAGTATCAATCATATCAGACAGGGACCCTAGGTTCACCTCACGATTTTGGAAGGCGTTGCATCAAGCGTTGGGTACGAAGTTGGATTTCAATCTGACATTTCATCCTCGCATCGATGGGGCACCGAAATGGTAATCGGATCTTAGAGGACATGTTAAGGGGTTGTGTCATTGATTTCAGGGGTAGTTAGGAAGAGTTCTTACCGCTGGTGGAGTTTACGTACAACAACAGCTACCAGTCTAGTATTCAGATGGCGCCCTATGAAGTATTGTACGGGAGGAGGTGTCGTACACCTACCTGTTGGACAAGTTAGCAGAACGTCAGATTTTGGGTCTGGAATTGGTTACTGAAATAGAGAAGAAGGTTGAGTTAATTCGGGCTCGATTAAAGGAAGCGTCAGACCAACAGAAGTCCTATGCTGATCTGAAGTGTAAGGACATAGAATTTGCAGTAGGTGATAGGGTGTTCTTGAAGGTGTCGCCATGGAAGAAAGTACTGAGGTTTGGACGGAAAGGTAAATTAAGTCCCAGATTTATCGGACCTTATCGGGTGTTGAAACAAGTGGAAAGGTAAATTAAGTCTCAGATTTATCGGACCTTATCGGGTGTTGAAACGAGTGGGACCGGTAGCTTATCAGCTAGAGCTACCTTCTGAGCTAAGCCAGATTCATAATGTATTCCACGTCTCTATGTTAAGACGTTACCGTTCGGATCCATCCCATGTGGTGTCGGTGGAAGAAATCGAAGTAAGACCCGGTTTATCCTTTAAAGAGGAGCCAGCAAAAATTCTGGATCGTGATGTCAAAGTACTGTGAAGGAAGATGGTTCCGTTGGTTAAAGTTCTGTGGCGGAATCACGGTCCTGAGGAGGCTACTTGGGAATCAGAGGAAGCAATGCGGCAGTAGTACCCGTATCTATTCTGATCAGGTAATTTCGAGGCCAAAAGTTTTTTAAGGGGTAGAACTGTAACATCCTGGATTGGTGGGGCTATGCATTTAATATGTTGTTATGCTTAATGTGTTAATTGGAATGTTTAAGGGGTTCAGATTAGGCTCAGGGTTGGGCCGAGGCCTTAGTCAAAATTTTTCTGTTTTGGCACTCTAGTGGAGAGCCATCTGGGTTAGGGCTTAAAAGATATTGTTTGCATTTTTAGACACAAGAAGTAATGTGATAAAGAGGCAATGAGGTGCCTCTTAAGGCTCAGCAAGGTGATGCTACATAAGGGAGCTAAAAGGTGGCGTCAACTGAGGAGATCCAAGGTTCGAGTCGTATTACCCACTTACTTTAAATGTTTTTGGCGTCAAAAGAGAGGGAGTTGGAGTCGGTTGGAATGCTAAAAAATAGGGAGATTTAATGAGTGGGATAATGTGGATAATATGGCTGATAATGTGGCAGATAAAGGAAGAAAGAGGTGGCGTTATCCATGCCATTTGAGGATGAGTGATCAGATGGAGATAAGGTAGGAAATCTAGGAGTTATCTAGTAAGCTGAGTGGTGGCCGATTTTCAAACTCCCGGTGCGAAGGGGGAATCAGTTTGTATGGCTAAGGGGTGCCGAAATTTCCATATTGATAGGATAGGTTTTTAGTTTGCAAAATAGGCATTTTCGGCATTTGTTTGGTGAGAGTCGAAATTCTCTTTAGGGGAGGGGAATACTTCTTTATTTTTGGCATTTGGGTTTTATTCTCTTACTCTCTTCTCTCATTCTCTGCTAAAGCCAAAACCCCTAATTTCATTCTCTCATCTCCACTTTTATGCTACAGCCGAATGTCCATTATTTTTCTCTGCTTTCTCTTACAAACCGAAACCTCATAATCTTCCTCTGCATCTCGTTCTTTTGATTTCTTCAGTAAGTTGAACCTCTATAGATTCCTTTGCACCATCTTTCTCCTGGATTTTCACAGAAGCCGAAACCTGTTAGGAGTAGCCGAATCTGTTGGTGTTAAGGTAAGTGCCGATTTCTTTTATGTTCCACCTCTTTTTCTTTCGACTTTTGGAGGCCAAAGCCGAAAGGCTAATTGATGTGATAAGATTAACTTTGGAGTAACGTTTTGACTATTCTTGTGTTCTCATCTTGGGGCGACATTTCGAGAATCGAAGTAGATCAAATCATCTAGATCCCAAAAGCCAGAAATCGCTAGTCTCTGAGACCCATACCTCTTTTCGGGATTTCAAGGTAAGGGGTTCTCTTTAGATTTTCTTTAGGCTCGTTTATTGTATTTGTAGTCTTAACCCTGTGTTACGGATTAACAACCATATGTGGGTGGTAGCAACTATAAGGTCTTCTGATGGAATCAATTGTCGATCAGGCGACGAAGGGGATTGGATCTGTAAACCCAATCCCTAAGTTTAAGAAACGAACGGTGTCAACAGTTTGAGATTGGCCACCGGGTTGTGGACCGGCTTCAGAACAAAACCAAAGGTAGTTAGTAGTCGTATCGGCTACCGATAGAGTTGACATAGAAAGTATCATCTTGACTGTAATCAGGTGTGTAGATCTCTATCACATTAATTTATCTGTACTATATATATGTTATGGGCTAAAAGCCGGAAAAAGGCTGTATGGACAGTCGTATTATCCGAAAAGGGTAGGCAAGAGGTGCAAGGTACGTAATCATAAAAACTTCTTTATGTGTATCGATGTATGTGATAGTCTGCGATCTTTTAGGTAGTATATTGTTTTACTTCTGCATGGATGTATGCATGGGACGGGGTTGATATGATGAAGGGGAAGAGCATGTTAAAAGGTCACTTAGTGATCAGTGGTTAAACCACGATATGTACATTTAGATCACAATAGTGATCGGTGGCTCTGCCACACTTGATTATAAGGTCACACAGTGATCGGTAGCTCTGCCACAGTGGATTATAAGGTCACATGGTGATCGGCATTATAACTGACAGCATGATTGTCGATATGGTGTGTAGCGGTTGGTGGGTTGATTGTAGAAATCCCCGAGGTGTGATGGCTGGTACGGGCTGGTGTGTAGAGGATGGACTTTTAGGTTGGGTTGGGCCATGTTGCATGTAAATATTCTGTTGCCATTGTGTAGGGGCCAAGGCCCATAATCTGTTTGTGGGCCTCAAGCCTTTTATGTGTTTTCGGGATTTGCACACTGAGTCTTGGTGACTCACCCCTTTAATTTCCCTGACTTTTCAGATGAGCAGTAGATCGTTGGCATGGGAGCCGAGGCGGACTCGAGGGGCCATCAAGTCTTTTATTTTCATAAACTGTTACTGGTTTTCCTTTAAGTTTTAATTTTGGGACTATTTATGTAATAAGGCTCCATAGTTTAGGTTATCAATTTTATAATTGTTAATGTTTACATTTTGTAAATTTATGTTCAAAGACTTATTTATAAAAAGAAAAAAAAATAGGATTTTCAAACGAGTTCAAAAAAAAAAAAACTACAAAGGTTTTCTACGAATAACATTTACATAACGAATACTTACATAAACAAACCGAGATTTCAAATCCCTACAAAGTATAGTTTTTAACATTTAACCCGTAGCATACCAGATCTGGTCGTGGCATTTGGGCCGGGTTTGGGGTGTTACACAAACAATATATTTTAAATAAATAATATAAAAACTTAGAATATATGAAAAGCATTAAGGATAACTTATAATAAATGTATAGTTTAGTAATTTAGTATATATATAAATATAAACAATAATACATGATAAAAACAATTATAAGTAAATAATGTAACTTTAAACAAAATATATTCATAATACATGTATGCATAAAAATATATTTTAAAAAATAAATAAAATAAAAAATATACAATATAAAGTTTTATACAATATACAAAATTTCATTCAATATTAAGGATAAAATAATTTAAAAGTTATATATAATATTATAATATAATAATGTACAATATATAAAATAAAAAATGTAATATAATAACTAATGTGCAAATTTTAAAATAATGTATAAATAATATTAATAAAATAACCTAATATAAATAATGAATACATATAAAAATAATACGTATTTAGAATAAACAATACATAAAAACTTTATATTATTAATAAATTGATATATATTATACAAATATAAAAATAATAATACAGAATTATTTTAAAATGAAATAATTTAATATAATGTTAAAATAATTTAAAAATAAAATAAAAAGAAAAAAGGTTTAAAAATAAACAAAGAAATAGGGATTTAAATATAAATAAAAATAAAATATAAAAGGATCAGATCAGAACGTGTCACATCGTAGGGACTAATTAGGCAATTATGTCTTATCTCCTAAGCAATGTCGTTCTGATATTATCCCTTAAAGAACCCGAGGGACTAAATTGGAACAAAAGAAAACTTTGAGGGTGGAATTAAAAATAAAAAAAATTTAAATTTTACGAAATTACAAAGAATAAAATTTTGGAGGGACTAAAATGGCAAATTTCCCTTTTTTTAAAAACACGCGGATCCTCTGTAACATCCTGAATTAATGGGCCTTTGCATTTGCTGTGTGTTACGTATAATATGCTAATTAGAGTGTTTAAGGGGTCCAGATCGGGCTCAGGATCGGGCCGAGGCCTTAGTTAAAAATCTTCTGCTTGGGCACTCCAGTGAAAAGCCAGTAGGATAGGGCTTAAAAGATGTTATCTGTGTTTTAAGACACAAATGGGCTTGTGGCCCAGTGGCAAAGTGGCGCCACTTAGGGGCTTTGAGGTGGCGTGATAAGCAGTAAGGGAGGTCCAAGGTTCGAGTCGCATTACCCATCTATTTTAATTAATTTTGGCGTCAAGGGAGAGCAGTGTTGGAGTCAGTTGGAATGCTTGAAATTAGGAAGAATAATTGATGGATAATATGGATAATATGGATGATAAAGTAACTGATAAAGGAAGGAAGAGGTGGTGTTATCTAGGCTCTTTTGAAGGTGTGAATGGATTAAGATAGAGGAGAAAAGATAGGAATTATCTGCTGAGTGCAGTGTTGGCCGAATTTCCATCTCTTTGAGGGGTGCCAAAATTTCCCTTATTATTTGATTAGTTGTTAGTTAGCAGGAAGGGTACTTTCGGTTTTTGATAGGTAAGTGCCAAAAACCTCTATAAATAGGGGGTATCTCTTCAATTCTGGCATTTGAACCCCATTCTTTTAAAGCTTTTCTCTCATTCTCTGCCAAAGCCAAAATCCCTAAATCCCATTCTCTCATCTTCACTTTTATGCAAAAGCCGAAACTTTTGAATTTAGTTCTCTTCGCCATTCTTTTTCTATAAGCCAAATATTCATTGTTCTTTTTTTTTTCTTCTTCCTGCCGATTTCTTCATTAAAAGCCGAATCTCTATAGATTTCTTCGAATCATCTTCTCTTCCTAATTTTTGCAAAAAGCCGGAATCTTCTAAGAGTAGCCGAATCTTCTCTAGTAAGGTGAGTGTCGGCTCTTGTTATTCCTTAAGATCTCATTCGATTTTGGAAGACAAAGCCGAAAGGCTAATGGTTGAATGGTTTTATGTATTTTCTTGTTGGGCGACATCGGGAATGGAAGAAGATCATCTAGATCTAAAAGCCGAAAATTGTTAGTCTCTAATTTCGGGAATTCAAGGTAAGGGGTTCTCTTTAGATCTCCGTTAGATTCGCTATCGTAATTGTGATCTTAACCATATGTTGTGATGGTAGCAACTGATAAAGGTTTTTGATGGAATCAAATATGGATCAGGCAAAGGAGAGGATTGGGTCTGTAAACCCAATCCCTAAGTTTAAGAAACGCGCGGTGTCAGCGGTTCGAGATTGGCCACCGGGTTGTGGACCGGCTTCCGAACAACACCTTAGGCAGATAGCGGTGGTGTTGGCTACGGATAGCATCGACATAGGCAGTATCATCTTGTCGGTAATCAAGTGTGTAGATCTCTAACACGCTAGTTAACTATAATTTATATGTGATATGGGCTAAAAAGCCGAAAAGTGGCTGTGTAGACAGTCGAATGAAACCCTAAAAGGGGTTAGGCAAGGATGCCAGGTATGTAATCATAGAAATCTCTATGTGTATTGAAATATATGTAAGCCTGTTTTCTTAAAGATGGTATGATGTTTTCTGTGTGTATGCATGGGGTGGGATTATGATAATGAAGGGGAAGCGCATGATAGGTCACTTGGTGATCGGTGGTTAAACCACAAATTCAAATGTTAGGTCACATAGTGATCGGTGGCTATGCCACATTTAATGATTATATTCAGGAATAGGCAGTACGGCTGTCGTTGTGATGTGTAGCAGATGGAGGGTTGATTGTAGAAATCCCCAAGGTGTGTTGGTTGGTACTGGTTGGTGTGTAGAGGATGGAATTCTAGGATGGGTTGGGCTATTCATCATTCATTATTTTCATGTAATTATGATTGTTGCCTTTATGTATGGGTCAGGGCTCATAATGTGTTTGTGGGCCTTAGGTCAGTGTGTCCGGGATTTATACACTGAGTCTTGGTGACTCACCCTTTCATTTTTCTCCACTTTTTTAAATGAGCAGTAGATCGTGGACATGGGAGCCGAGACGGACTCGAGGGGCCATCAAGTTTTTATTTTTATAAATTATTTCGGCTTTTCTTTAAGTTTTAATTTTTTTTGGAATATTTATGTAATAAGTTCCCATAGTTTATATTTCACTGCTTGGTTTTTAATTTGCAACTTATGAATTTTTGCCAAAGGTTTAATTATTCAAAATAATAGTAATACAAGGTTTTATTTTCAAAAAGTCACCTATTTATTCAAATATTGACTAATTAACTTTCGATTTCTGAAACCAACAAAGCAAAAGTTTTCAATGTACAACCCGTAGCATACCAGATCTGGTCGACATGTATGGGCCGGGTTTGGGGTGTTACATCCTCCCCGGGTATCGGGTCAACGCTCGGATCCTAGCCCCTGAACAACGTCATTTTGGCCTTTAAAAGGGACCCCAAAAATGACGTTGTATGGATGGTTTATATAAGCTAAAATCCTGTTTTTAAAAATCATTTTGAAACACTTTAGAAAAAAAACAAACAAATCGAGTTTTAAAAATTCTCTCTGTCTTTTGGCCTTCGCCAGACTTGATCGACTTCGCTGCTTGCAGCTCAGACGCAGCGCCACCACACGTGCCACCATATCCGGTGGCCGGAGGACCAAAACTTCGTTTTTTCAAAAGTGGATTGAAAGGTAAACTCCTTACTTTGTTTATAATCGAAAATAAAACGAAGAAAAGAAAAAAATATAAACAGAATAGTACTGTCGAAAATCACCTTTTGTATGTCGAAGATTTTTGTTCTTTATTTCTGTATTTTTTGTTGCATGGTATATTGTGTCCTTTTACAGATTGTATTTAGGGTTATTTATAGCCTCGAAAATAATGAAAAAGGAAATACAAAGATTCTGTCCCGTTTGTTTTTTTCCATATTTTCTGCTTTTATGGTGTCCTTCTTTCCTTTTTGCAGGCGGACGACAAGAAATCCGGCGATGATGAAGGCTGGACGAGGGGCCTGTGTTGGAGTCTTTGCGGCGCGATTGAAACCTAGGGTTTCCTTAAATCAAAATCTATTTGGGCTCTTCGGGCGCTTAATTTGTTGGATCGATTTTGGGCTAATCGGGTTTGGGGTAGAGTAGTGGGCTACGGGTAAACTTGTAAATTTGGGTCTGTGGGTAATGAGTTTATGGTTTATTGGGTCGAGTTGTAAATGGACTGCAAAAAAACTGGACTTTGGTTTATTATTTTTTTGGTTTGTTTTATTTACATGGGCCCAAGCTAAATTGGGTTCTTACAATTAATATATAATATAATAAGATATAAGCAAATAATGCAACTAGAATATTATATGAAAAATACTGAAAATTAATATAATATAAATTTTTTGAAAGAAATATAGTATAAATTACAAAAATTTGAATTATTATATTTTACAGTAGACACAATTATTGTATGTTAGGGATTTATAAAAAAAATATAAATACACAAATTATCATATCTCGCTATTGCTACCAATCGGCAATATAGTATTCGGTGAGTATTAGTGGTGCTAGTTTAATATGTATTAAGTTTTTTTAATCAACATATAAAACCTATATTCAACTACTATACAATGAAGTACCGTAAATATTGGTCATTAAAATATTATAGCTATGTTTTTTTTTGTTATTTATATGTTCTTTTTTATTTTTTATTAAAATTTTATGCTAGTTTTATATATTTTTTAGAATTAAGATAAAATTGATAGATTATGTAAATATGAGGGTTTAAATTTTTTTATTATATCAATTAAAATAATGTAAATTTATGAAAAATATTAATTTTAGTGGTTAATACTTAATTTTCCTTAATTGCTCAGTTTCAAAATTAATAGAGATTAAATTATTCTAATTTTTTTAAAGGAATCAATTAGTTCAATATCAACTTTAATTTCTTTTTATTCTCTTATAAATTGAGGAGTGTAAACTTCAATTCTAGAATAATTTTATAATGGAAGGGAACATTGCATGAAATCATGAGGATAAGACTAATTCTAGAAAAAAAAAAAAAAAAGATAATCTATAAATGTTTGTTATTTTTTATGCTTAAATTGCTATTACAGAATGATTATATATTTATATGAATATTTATTGGTTAATATTTTGTTTTATATGTTGACATTTCATTTATTAGTATTTTAAGTATTTTAAGTATCGATTCGTCTAATGTTTCACATAATTTGTTTTTCAGTGTTACAAAATATTTATGTTCGTCTTTATCATTCATAATCACCTTTTAAATTTATATAAATAAGTTTCATAGTATATAAGTTTGTAAAAATTATTTATTATATATATCATTCTTAACTGAATATATAATTATATTTTATGTGTTTCAAAAGAGTAGATTCATAAGTAGATTTACTGGTCGATTTAGAATCCATGTCCACTTGGCTGAAAAATAAAATAAAATAACATATTTTTTAAAAAAATTATTTTATTTTATTTTAAATTTTTTATTTAAAGGATTTGTCTTAATGTACAATTGCAATTTGATTTTGGATTCATATATGATTGCTTTAGAAAAAAATATTTTTGAATAGACATTTGAAAAAATTAATCTGTAAAATCATTAGTGGATTGATATGAATTATTTAAATTATTTCTTTCTATCTTAATTTGAATGGAATGGTAGTTAAAACTTTTGTTAGACACTCTTTTGGCACAGGTTTTGTGTAATACCCCAAACCAGACCTAGATGTTATGGCCAGATCTAGAGGTGTTATCATAAATCGATTGAAAACCTAAAATTCATTTGTTTTGAAATAAAACATCGTAAACTCTAATTATGTAAAATATAAATTTGGTTTATTTGAAAATATATTTCCTTAACTGATTTAATAAAAACGTTGTTTACACTTTCCAAAACGTATAAGTTTGCAGCGAAATCATTAGCATGTTAAGCTTGGAAAACACAATTTGTTGTTTGAAAATCCCATGTTTTGCGGTAAAAATGAATATCGTCAATTAAGAAGTTTAACTATATTCAAACAAAAAACAAAATCCAAAACCCATAGTCTCAAAATGTCCAAAAACAGTCCAAAATTTACAAAACACATTAAACCCAAATTTAAATAATTAAGATAAAGCCAAAATATTATAACCGAGCTTCTGTCACAACGATCCGCTTAAGTCTGAGGGTTACCTGGAATATCAGACAAACAGAAAGTGAGTTTCAAAACTCAGTGTGTAACATATTATATTATCAACAGAAATCATTCAGACAAATATTTATATTACAAGCAGAACATATTAGAACAAAACAAATGCAAAAATATAATCCTACCCCCATCCGTTACACACCATCTCCGACCATCCCAACACACCATATCAGGTATGGAACACCCAACCAGCCCTACCCACCACGTAGTGTCAGTATGACACTTTTTAGGATATTTGCAACTTAATTGCCGAATCAATAGGTGAATTATCGATGTGTACAGAAATAGATGTGGCTATGCCACCAGTTATGATAGATAATTAAATTGCACAAACTTCCTCCATATAACAAATCCCATCCTAGATGGAAATGTAGAAGTAACAGATATAAGATATGTTTACAATATATATGCTTATCATGACAGATACAAAACATACATAACGTTTTTTAGATTATACATAGCATATTATAGATATTACTTAATATCATTTCAAACATGCATATTTATATCTAATTTTACCCAAATAGATAGTTAGAATTCATGTTTTATAGCTTAATTTATAACATACCGACCCTATGAATGGCCTACAATCGATCCAAACGAAGTTTACGACATTAGGGAAAAATTCAAAATTTTGTGCCCACATGGTTTAGAAGACAATCTCACGCACGACCGTGTGTCACACATTGTCCAACACAAGGCCTACCACACACCTGCGTGGCCTCAATAGTGTAGTTTTTTTGGCTTTCGTCTTTGCTATTTTTCGGGTTTCTCGTTACACATCTAGTTCGATTCTGATGTGAAATCACTCACAAGGATTCCAGAACCTAAACAAGTCAAATAAACACCAATTGAGACGATTCCAATTCAAAATCACCAAGAGTTATCAAAATGATCATTGAGATTAAGTTGAGAATTTTCAACCTAAAACCCTAATTAAACTCCTCACCTTCAAGAAATAGCAGCCCAATGGAAATCTAATTCGCTGAAGACACGTTCAGTTCAGACTCACCACCTAAGAAATCAACACTATTACAACAATATTTGAGAGAATCCAAAATCACAAATCCAACCTCATCCTGAATCTTAACAAGTAAAATAAAATACAATATTTTCTATAGCTCGCAAAGAGATTTAAAGACAAAGACCACAGGGTAGGCAGATACACACTTTATCACCGAACCAGTAGGCTCATTCTATCACAAATTGACCAAAAATAATATTTAAGCCCTACGAATAGGGATAAGGCTAGGAGCACAAATAATTGGATTTTCCCAAAAGAATGTAACTTGAGCCCAAGACCTCAAACACAAAATTAAAGCCCTTAACCACTAAAGTAAATACTTAACTACGGTCGAATTTAACAATACATAAATTAAGAATTTTGGGGCGTTACAACTCTCCCCCTAAAAGAAATTTCGGCTTTAAAATTTACCTGATTTGAACAAATGCAGATACTATTGTTGAATCAAATCCTCAGGTTTCCAAGTGACTTCTTCCGTGCCATGATTTTACCATAGAACCTTTACTAAAGGAATGGTCTTCCTCCTTAAGACCTTAACGTCCTGGTCCAAAACCCAAATCGATTGCTCCTCAAAAGTTAAATCTGGTCTCACCTCAATCTCCTGAACAGATACAATGTGAGACGGGTTAGACCAATACCGTCTCAACATAGAGATCTGGAACACATCATGAATACCGTCCAACATCGAAGGTGGTCCTAACTAATAGGTGACTGGCCCCACATGTTTCAAAATCTGATATGACCCAATAAACCTAGGGCTTAACTTGCTTTTACGTCCAAACCAAAGGACCTTTTTCCATAGAGATACCATAAGAAAAACATAATCACCCACAGAATACTCGATATCTCACTTCTTTAGATCCATATAATAATTTTTTTGTATCAGAAGCTACCTTAAGACGATCCCGAATCAATCTAACTTTGTCCTCAGTCTTAAAAACCAACTCATGACCCAAAACCCGTCGCTCACCCAACTCAGTCCAACACAACAGGGTATGAAACTTATGACCATAAAAAGGCTCTTAAGGTGCCATTTGAATACTGGACTAAAAGCTGTTATTTTATGCGAACTTAGCCAGTGGCAGAAACTCCTCCCAACTACCTCGGAAGTCAATCACATAACTCTGTAATAGATCCTCCAGTATATGAATCACCGTCTTAGATTGCCCATATGTTTGAGGATGGAATGCAGTACTGAAGTCCAATCTAGAACCCAGAGCCTCATGAAGCTTTCTCCAGAATTGTGAAGTAAAGCGAGGATCCCTCCAAGAAATCATCGAGACCAGAACCCCATGAAGTCAACGATCTAAAAAATATAGAACTTAGCTAGTTTTTGAAGAGAATAGTTTGTCCTGACAGGAATAAAATGAGCAGACTTGGTCAAATGATCCACGATGACCCAAATAGAATCCTTCTTAGTGGGTGTCAAGGGCATCCCACTAACGAAGTCGATAGTCACCCACTCCTATTTCCATAGGGGAATCTTAACGGGTTCAAGCAATCCCAAAGGCAGTTGGTGCTCAGCCTCAACTTGCTAGCATATTAGACAATGAGAGACAAAATTCGTTACCTCCTATTTCAAACCAGGCCATCAGTATAACTCACGGAGATCTCGTTACATTTTATTTCTACCGAGATGTATAGTATAATGACTACTATACGCTTCCCACAGAATAGATTACCTCAAATCAGAATCATTAGGCATACAAACCCGGCCTCAGAAACACTAAACCCCTCACTGTTCAGCCCAAAATCAAAAGTACTACCTTCCTCAACCTGACGGAATCGTAGAACTAAAGAGTCATCCCCCCCAACTATTTAACTTGAATTTGATCAATCCAAGTCGGCTTAACTTGCAACTCGGCTAATAGACTCCCATCATCAAATAGACTTAGGCAAGCAAACATTGCCCTCAAATCAGGCATCGCTCCATGACTAAAAGCATCAACCACTACATTGGCCTTACTGGGATGATACTCAATTGTGCAATCATAATCCTTAAGGAACTCAATCTATCTACGTTACCTAAGGTTCAACTCTTTTTTAGTTAAAAGATATTTGAGGCTCTTGTGATTGGTGTAAATGATACACCTCTCACCATATAGATAATGCCTTCAAATTTTCAAGGTGAAGACAACCGTAGCCAACTCAAGATCGTGTATGGGATAATTGTCTTTGTTTGACTTAAGCTGCCAAGATGTATAAGCCACTACCTTACCGTCTTGCATTCGAATACAACCTAATCCAACATGTGATACATCACTATAAACCATGAACTTCTTGCCAAATTCAGGCTGTATCAGAATAAGATCTAAGTTAAAACAAATTTGAGCTTTTCAAAGCTTATTGCTGCTTGTCAGTCTAGATAAATGGTGTGTTCTTATGCCACAACTTAATTGGAGGAGCTGCGTTAAGCGAAAACCCCTCAACAAATCTTTGGTAATAACCCTCTAAACCGAGAAAATTGTAGACCTTAAAAACATTCCTAGGTTGTTTCCACTCAAGTTCAACCTCAATCTTTTTAGGATCAACTCGGATCCCCTTACCAGACACCACCTGTTCCAGAAAAGTTACCTCCCTTAACCAGAATTCGCATTTGCTCAACTTAGCGCATGGCTTCTTCTCATAAAGTACCTACATAACTACTATAAAATGCTCAACATGATCATCCATAGTCTTAAAGTACACTAGAATGTCGTCAATGAAGACCATGATGAACTGGTCCAAATACGGTTGAAAAACCCGATTCATAAGGCCCATGAATGTAGTCGGAGCATTCGTCAAATTGAAGGGCATGTCTAGGAACTCACAGTGCCCATATCAAGTCCCTAAAAGCAGTTTATGAACATCAGCCTCCTTATCCTTAACTTAACGGTACCTAAAACGGATATCTATTTTAGAGAACATAGAAGCCCCACAAAACTGATCGAACAGATCATCGACTTGGAAGTGGGTATTTATTATGTACCCTCAATTTATTCAGCTGACAGTAATCCACACATATCCTCACAGTACCTTCATTTTTCTTTACAAACAAAAAAGGTGCTCCCCACATAGGCACACTAGGCCGAATGAACCCTCAATCGAGAAGTTCCTAAAGTTGTACCTTCAATTCTATAAGCTCCTTCGGTGCCATGCGGTAAGGAGTAATGGACACTGAAGTTGTAATAGGTAAAATCTCAATACCAAATTCGACCTCTCTATTTGGAGGGAACCCTGACAACACCTCAGGAAAGACATTTGAAAACTCCTTAACTATTTGAATGTCACCAACAGACGAACCCACAGAAGCTGAAGTGCACACAAAGGCCAGGAATGCCTTACATCCTTTTTGAACCAACTTTTTGGCCATAGGAGTGTATATTACATTAGATAAGTAATCAAATGCTCGCCAATCATAACAACCTCTACACCATCCTCAGATCTCAACACCAATATTTTTGTAGCACAACCCAAGCTGACTCAATACTCCATGAGCCAGTCCATACCCAGAATTAAATCAAATTTCTTGAACGACAATTCCATCAGATTAGCTAGAAACACTACACCTTGTACCTCTAGCGATACTCTCCTATTGAAACACTCTTAACATGTATCTATCACCGGATTAAGGTTACGGAGCATTACCACACAATCGAAATATTTAATCTTAATTTCATTCAATCACATAAACAAATCATAAACCAAACATATACATACATACATACATACACACATACCGTCCCTAAATCGAGCCCTCGATGCCCTAAAATCATTTGGAAAGTTTAGGAAAAAGTCACAAAAATTTGAAAACAGGGGTCACATGACCTTGTGGCAAGGCCGTGTGCCTCACATGGCTGAGACTCACACTCGTGTCTCAGATCTTGTAACCTTCGTACTAGATACACACGGTCGTGTCCCAGCTCGTGTCCTCACCTGTGTAACTCTCTGAGTAAAGTCACACGGTCGTGTTACATGCCCATAAGCCAGGTCGTGTGCTAGGTAGTGTTACTCACTAACTTGCATATAAAGAAGCTCTCAAATAACACACAATCGTGTCACCAGGCTGTGTGCCACACACAGTTGAGTCACACTCCCGTGTCTCAGGCCATGTCACTATAGGAAAATAAGGTTTTAATGGCGTTTTTAGTGGCGTTTGGACAAAAAAACACTACAAATATTAAGCAATAGCGGCGCTTTGGTGAAAACGCCACTAAAAATAGTGCAATAGCGGCGTTTTTGCTACAAACACCGCTAAAAATAGTGCAATAGCGGCGCTTTTGTGAAAACGTCACTAAAAATAGTGCAAAAGTGGTGTTTTTGTTACAAGCGCGCTAAAAAATAATGCAATAGTAGCACTTTGGTGAAAATGCTGCTAAAAATAGAGTAATAGCGGCTTTTTTGGCACAAGCTCTGCTAAAAAACAGCGCAATAGCAGCGCTTTGGTGAAAACGCCGCTAAAGATAGAGAAATAGCGGTGTTTTTGGCTCAAACGCTGCTAAAAGTTATAATTATATTTTCATCTAAGGTAACCGACACTCGTTTCGATTTGATTCGATTCGATGTAATTTTCATTTTTTTCTTATTTTTGTTTTGAATTTAATTTTATTTTGCTATTTGAAACTGACTTAATTATGAAAAGTTATAAATTGATATATAACTAAACTATTTAGAAGTTTTGCTTTATCGAAACCCCTAAACCCCTAACTATTTATATATATTGATTCAAATACAATTTATTTTTAATTGAATATTTAAAATATAAATATTTTATCTTAATTAAAATATAAATTATATTAATTAAAATATAAATTATTTTTAATCAAAAAAATAATGACACTTAGAAAAAATTTGAAAGTAAAAACATAAAAAAATATTTGTTAAAAATGAAAAAAATTATTAAATAATTTATTATATAATCGTAAAAGAGATAGTATTAATTTTAAAATATTGAATTAATTCTCATTATAGTTTAGGGTTTATGGTTTAATTTAGGGTATATAGTTTATGGTTTAAGCTTTATGGTTTAGGGTTTGGGGTTTAAGATTTAGGATTTACGGTTTAGGGTTTAAGATTAAGGGTCGGGTATATAGTTTAGGGTTTAGTATTTTAGATTTATGGGGTTTAGGGTTTAGTGTTTAACCATGTCGACTAATAAAGTTAGAGTACTCTTGGTGTTTAGGGATTTAAGTGTTAGAGATTTTGATAAAAGAGATAAAAATCAAATTATTTTAGGGTTTAAGGTTTGCAATAAGATTATTTCTTTAATTACTTCTGCACCTTGTAATATATATATGAGCTGCGGTTTATGGTTTAAGGTGTATAATTTAGGGTTTATGGTGCATAATTTGGGGTTTAGAGTTTATGATACACTTTTAGGTGTATAATTTAGGGTTTTATGATTAAGTATGAGAAATTAAATTATAAAACTGTACAAATTAAATATACTATTAGAAACAAAACAAAATTAATTTAGAGGAATTTAATAAATAATTAAACTAAAAAATTTTACTGGTATTAGCGGCATTTTTGAGCAAAACGCCGCAAAAAGCATATTAATAAACAAAACGACGCCGTTTACTTGGAGGCATTAGCGGCACTAGCCATTAAAACACCACAATAGATTAGTATTAGCGGCGTTTTTTTCTGAAACGCCGCAAAAAACTATTAATTTTAATTGAAACGGCGCTGTTTTCTTTAGAGTGTTAGTGGCACTTTCTATGAAACGCCGCAAATAACCCGACCATTTAATTGAAACGACATCGTTTTATTTAGAGTGTTAGTGGAACCAATTAATTCAAACGTCTTCGTTTTTGTAGGGGATTTTAGTGGCACTTTTTGAAAACACCACAAAACGCCAATTTTATTTAACAAAACGCTGTCGTTTTTCTTTCTCAGTTTATACCTCTGCTTACCCGAGCCATCCCCCTGCCCCCCAAAATAGAACCCCTAATCCCTAATTTCTCCCCAAAATCTCCTAACGCTATTCTGCTGAAAACCCGACCGAACCGGTGTCCTCTTTGCTCATCGCCGTTGCCGTCGCCATTCTCTGCCGCAACCCGACTGGTAAATATAGATCTCTGTTCATTTTTGTTTCTATTCTTAATCTGATATCTACTTATCAAGTTTCGATAGATCTTCAAAAGAATTTGAAAATAAGTTGGGTTTATTTGCAATATGTTGATATGCTAGTGCCCTAAAGCTATCCCTATAAATATGGAATATCTTAGAAGACTTGTGTTGTAGTTAGTTTTGTGCTTAACTTGCTGGTCCTTTTGGTAGGTTGTATTTTCTGTTGATAAATTTGTTGTTCAAAGGGTTTGTAGTTGTTGAAATTTTATGGGTTTGTATTTTTATGGGAAAGTGTTTTGCTTGGGTAGGTTGACTAGTCTGTAGAAGTTTGGAAGTTGGACTTCGTTAACTTTTCCTTAAAATATCTTCCTTTAGAATCGGAAATTGGAAGCTCGAATTTTGGCATTAGCTTTATGTTTGCTAAGGCGCATTATTGCTCTCTGCAAAACTTATATGTTTTATAAATTTTTTATCTATGCTTCTATATTTTCCTGCTTTCAATATTTTGAACTTTTTGTTTTGCCTTTTTGGGTTGTTGAATTTGGGATTATAGTGTTTTTGGAAAATAATTAATCTGTCTTGACAAGTAGGTTTCCAAGTTGAAAATATTTTCTTCCTATAACTCATATTTTTGAACCTTCTCTTTATGCCACCTCCTTTTTTGTTGGTATAGTGCAACTTGATACTGCAATTCTGCAATTTCAGAATCAAAAGCTTCTACAAAAGTTAGAGGCTCAAAAGGTTGAATATTTTGCTCTTGAGGACAAGTTCTTTAAACTGAAGGAGAAACAAAAGTCATATGATTCCACATTGAAAGTGGTCAATAAATGTTGGGAAGCAGTAATGTAACACCCCAAACCCGGCCTAAATGTTACGACCAGATCTAGTGTGTTACATCAAGTGATGTTTAAAACCACATGGTTGTTTGGAAAACATATTGTTTAAAATCATGTTTATATGTTTGAAATTTCTTTTCTCCTCACTTATGCCCAAGGAGAGATTTACTCATTTTATCATTCCTTCAACATGCGCGTTTTGTCTTGTTTAATAAAATTGAGTTGATTACAAAGAATTTGGTCTTATCATTTGCAAAAATGAGTTATTTGAAAAAAAATGTTGTTTATTGTTTTGAAAACTTCGTGTTGGTTAAATTTGCAATATTTAAAGAAAATCCAAAATAAAAGTTAAAATAGTTCCAATGGCCTTATTACAACAAATGTAAAACCCAATAATTAAAGTAAAGAAATCCAAATTTAAAATACTTAATTCACCCTTAAAACGTGCGGAACAAGTGGCCACCTCCGAGTCCCTCGCAGCTCCAAATCCTCTACGGTTGGGGATTACCTGTACAGTTAAAGTAAAGGGGTGAGTTACAAGAACTCAGTATGTAATCTCGCCATAATCACGATGCAGGCCCAAGCCCATGCAATCGATTTGGAGGGCTCACGGCCCCAAAATCATAATGATACAAGCAGAGAAAATACAGCCCAACCCAATCCAACCATCACACCACCCATACCAGCCCTACACTCCTGTGGTGACCAAGTCAACCCACCCAGCCCTACACACCAAGAATGCAAAATGAGTTGCAAGATAATGCAAAGAATGCCGCCAAGAATGATTTGTGGTCGGTGAGCCACTAAATCAGTATATCTTGGCTGAGCCACTGAATTAGTATAATGTGGCATAGCCACCAGTACAATACTTCCTCAAATATATAAAAATTTATATATATTTCATCATCCCAACCCAATGCAAAATGTCGTGAAATAATATTTCAGTGTATGCAATAATGTACCATCATAGCAGTCAAACAAATTATATACAGTCATACTAAGTTTGCCCCTAAGGGTATAACAGTAATTTTACCCACCAAGAATAATTCGATAATTTACCCTCTAAGGGTATTTCGGCTTTTAACCGATTCACAGATCATAACATTTACAGAACAAACAGGAGTGTGAGATTACACACCTTGATTACGAGTGTGCCGCCAACCCCTAAGCACTGATCCTTGTTTCACCGGGTTTTGCTAAGTCCTTTCCGAATAACAGTGAAGATTAAGAATCCCTGAAATCATCCTGCGATACAAAGCACACTAACAGGAAGAAATGAGATAACGATGCGATTAGGCCTAGAGCCCAACTCGGCCCAAATGGGCCTACACGCTCATGTGGCCTATTCCCCATGAGCTTATTATCCTAGGTCGGAACAAGCCAACTTCTAGCCACAGAAATGAGATTCACATAGACCAGTTCAATATCTACTACACAATTATACAATTTAATTATATGGGCCCACGGGCCCATCGTGGCCCAAACAACATCAACCCACAAGAATACTCATGGTGGCCTCAACTATCACGTCGAAGCTCCCATACGTGTGCTCGCACGCTCGTGTGGCTACCAACGCCGTGTGACTGGCATTTCGGCATTTGCCGCTCTACAGCTAGAGTAGGACGAAACATACACATGATAGGAATTTGGAGTTAATACGTGCTCCGAACACTCCTACACCCAAACGCCAACCAAGGTGTGCTTACTCTTCTCATAGATCACTCTATTTAAAGTGAGCTTCTCATCTTCCCTCATGCTAGCTTCCCGATGTGGGATCCCTCCTTCAGCAGAGTTTAAATCCAACAAAAACTCTGGCCGTCCAATCTGCAAAATAAACACTCCATTGCTTGACATGACATTCGAACCTTTGCCCTCTCCTATACTCTAGACGTTACATGCCACCACAACACAAACTCCTTTTGTATCTTAAAACATGCGCAACTAAATAAAAGTCTATGGGCCAAAGTCTAAGTTCATTTAAAAAGGAAATCAAAATGAAATGCAACCACCAAGACTTGAACCTTGGACCCCTTGCTTCCTTATGGCGTCATTCTCTTGTCCCTTATGTGGCGTCATTTGCCACTAGGCTGCAACTCCTTTTGTGTCATTTTTCTCTATATTTTATTCTTAAAGCCTACCTTCTAACTCCAAGGGTTTTATTCACCTAAAACCAAAATTTTTCCTAAAGCCCAAGTTTGATCCCAAGACTTCATGGATGCCCTCTAACCTTCCAAAATCACTCACCTAGTAGGTCTAACTTGCATTAGTGTCATTCTTTTTTTCTCAAAAATTTTAAACGCTCCCAAGCCCAAGGTCCAATGGACCCAATTCTACTAGGCCTGAATTCGGGGCGTTACAAGTTAGCCCCTATCCTAACTGTTAGACAATTTTATGCATTTTCTGCTTATTAGAAAAGATGGAAGTTGTACTATATCTTTTAGGTCTTTGTTTTATATGGAAATTGACATTAACCTTTTACAATAGCTAATTACTGACTTGGAATCGCAATCCACCAACACAAGAGAGTCTATTAGACAAGTTGTTGGATGTGCAGCCAATACGAGTGAGGATCTTCTGCCAAGTTTTGCTTCCTTTTATTGTTGTTATGGGCACTTGTAATGGACTATTAACAGAATTCCAAGGACCATGCTTTCTTTCTTGTTGGTCATCAGCTAACTAACGCAAAATTGAAAACATAATGTGCTTGTTAAATAGTGTGTGATTCTTTTAATGCTATTCCAATGTCATGTTATTGGCATATGATTGTCGATACTAGGAAACCAATGAAAGTATCAAGTGAATTTGTTGTTGAATCTTTAGAATCTTAAAAATCATGCAAGCCTTCTACTGTTTAATTCACAGAATTGTTTTCGTGATACAGATATTTGCTGATCTCAAAGCTCAAATTTTGGCTTCACAGGTAAGTTTTTGGTATACGATATATTTTTTCTACCTTCATAGTTCTGGAAAACATTATCAGTAGTAAGAATTGCCAAGATAGGTTTATTTGCTTAGCATTGGATGAGCAATATGTTTTCTTAATGCTGATTCGGGATAGTTTCAGTTTATCCTAAGTTGCAACTTGGTTTATTTGCTTACCATATAACTTATAACATTTTCGTAACTCTGATTCTAAACCTACTGTATTAAAGAACATGTTAGACATTATTTGTCTGCTGATTGTTTGCTTTTGCTTCCTCACAACTTCGCATTAAATATCTCATCATAATTGTTTGGTTACCTAGAAGATACTTTATTTGTAATGAAGATAAGTATTACTGTTAAAGTGAGGAATTTATGTTTGTAATGAAGGTCAGTATTCATCATCGTTCATACTACTTCATTTAAATTGATGGAAAGGTTTTATGTTAGGTAGTCTCAAAAGTCGGTAGACATTGTGATTCAATAGGACTGATTTAGGATCAAATAGTCTCCAAACCATCAGACAAGAGAGACTAAGTCACATTCAATGGCTTATCCATCTTAACATTGACAAACTAGAAAGCATTTAAATTTTCAAGATCTATCTCTTCTGTGAATTGAAAATGCTACTTTCTATTTTCCTGATTTCACCTTACCCTTTCTGTCTCTCTTTCTTTTGTCTTTCTAATCCACTTTAAGAGTTTTTGATGCACTGAGTTTAAGTTTTTCTTTGACATGATTTGCCTATAAAAGGGAGATAAATTATTTCATTTCGTTATTTATTTAAATAACAAAGCTTTTTCTTAACCCTAAATGGCTTATTTTTATTATTATTGCATTTTTGTTCTCTCAATGATATTTAAAGCTTGAATTATCAGTGAATGTATCTTGATTATTCTTTAATTATAATTACAACCATTATTTCATAACCCTTTTCTGTATATGGTCTATCTTTCACATGGTTGCAGGCTTCCATTGCTATAATTCTACTGCAAACTGCTTCTTTTTACCTCAAAGAATATTTAGAAAAAAAAGTTACTCCAAATTTGCAGTAACACTGTAAGAGGAGAGAGAGACAGAGACAGAAAGTGGATGATATACCTGTTGTTTTGGTATTTGGAATTTTCTATAGGGTTACATTATTGTCCTTACTGAATTTTTATGAGACTTTGTTTTGGATCCTTTTATCTTAATTGTTTGACTTTGGTTTATTATAGTAAAGTCTGCCCCCCCCATTTGTAGGTTCCACAGTTTTGGTCTTGAGGTTCAAAAAGCTCTTACTTGATTTTTGTAGATAAAATTCCAGCAGATATCAGCACTTATACATCCATTGGTAAAATGTTAACTTAAATTAATGTTGTTTGATATTATTTTTATTTTCTATTTTTGATTTTTAATTTAAAGTATTAGTGAGTTAATGTTGTTTGTATTTCTAACTACAGCCTTTGTTTCTTGGTGAGAGTGGAGTAGACCAGCTTCTTGAAATTATTAAGGTACGTTTTAGTTCAAAATTCTGATCAGTAACAGTTATATCATGATGAATTTGTCCAAATTGCTGTTTATTATATTGTTTTAACTGATATATATGTTGTTTATTGTATTGCTATCCAAAAAAAAAAAAAAGATTCAAAGTATATAGGCTAGAAACCTGATGGGTTGCCTTATATCTCATTGTAAGATATAATGGATCCTCCCTAGGTGTAACAATGCCACGTATAATGAATCTTAAAAAATTGTTGTCCAAATTGCTGTTTATTATATTGTTTGAACTGGTATATATGATGTTTATTATATTGCTGTCCAAAAAAAAAAGATCCAAAGTATATAGGCTGGAAACCTGATGGGTTGCCTTATATCTTATTGTAAGATATAATGGATCCTCCCTAGGTGTAACAATGCCACGTATGATGAATCTTAAAAAATTGTTGTCCAAATTGCTGTTTATTATATTGTTTGAACTGGTATATATGTTGTTTATTATATTGCTGTCCAAAAAAAAAAAAAAGAGATTCAAAGTATATAGGCTGGAAACCTGATGGGTTGCCTTATATCTCATTGTAAGATATAATGGATCCTCCCTAGGTGTAACAATGCCACGTATGATGAATCTTAAAAAATTACTGTCGAAGTTGCTGTTTATTATATTGTTTGAACTGGTATTTATGCTGTTTATTATATTGTTGTCCAAAAAAAAAAAGAGATTCAAAGTATATAGGCTAGAAACCTGATGGGTTGCCTTATATCTCATTGTAAGTTATAATGGATCCTCCCTAGGTGTAACAATGCCACGTATGATGAATCTTAAAAAATTGCTGTCCAAATTGCTGTTCATTATATTGTTTGAACTGGTATATATGCTGTTTATTATATTGCTGTCCAAAAAAAAAAAGATTCAAAGTATAGAGGCTGGAAACCTGATGGGTTGCCTTATATCTCATTGTAAGATATAATGGATCCTCCCTAGGTGTAACAATGCCAGGTATGATGAATCTTAAAAAATTGCTGTTCAAATTGCTGTTTATTATATTGTTTGAACTGCTATATATTCTGTTTATTATATTGTTGTTTATTATATTGTTTCAACTGGTAAAAAATGACATCTTTAATCGTTAGCTTAATGGATCCATTTTTCTGGTAGTTTGCGCTTTTTATTGCCAGTTTTACTTGTAAGTGCAATATAACTTGTGTTCTTTTCTATTTTTTAAACTGTGCTTTCATCAAATTTTTGTTTACCATCAAATCATTTTTTGTTTATCATCTAATTTGTACTGTATTGGGTTTTATTTTTGAGAAATTGTTCTACTGAAGGAACGCTAAAATTTCGGTTTAACTCTGCTGTATAAATGTTGTCTAATTTGATTTTTTTTTTAACTTTAAACTTGTTGGAATGAATGGTAAATTGGAACGCACAAATTGGAGTATAAATGCTTGTTGAATTGGAGTATAAATGGTATGAAATTCTTTTTTTAAAAAAAGTATTTTAAAAGATTTTTAAAAGGAAAATTTATTTTTTTACTCATTAATTTATTTTGGTTTGGGTGTTAATTACCTTATCTTCATTATTTAAATATATTTTAATATAAAAAATCAAATTACTAATTTTTTATATTAATAATGTTTGATTTTAATATTTAATATTTTGAATGTTTTTCAAACTTATAAATTTTTTTATAAATATAATAATAATATTGATCATTATTTAAATATGTTTTAATATAAAAAATCAAATTACTAATTTTTATATTAATAATGTTTGATTTTAATATTTAATATTTTGAATGTTTTTCAAACTTATAAATATTTTGTTATCGATATAATAATATTGATCATTATTTAAATATGTTGAATATAAAAATTAAAATCTTTTTTTTAAAAGTAATTTAAAAACTTTTTAAAATGAAAATTTATTTTTGTTACTCATTAATTACTTTGTTAAGTTATTTCTTTTTTTTTTTTTATGTTTTTTAATTATTTAAATATGTTTTAACATAAAAAATCAAATTACTAATTTTTATATTAATAATGTTTGATTTTAATATATAATATTTTGAATATTTTCCAAAATTATAAATATTTTGTTATAAATATAATAATAATATTGATCATTATTTAAATATATTTTAATATAAAAAATCAAATTACTAATTTTTTATATTAATAATGTTTGATTTTAATATTTAATATTTTGATTTTTTTTCAAACTTATAAATATTTTGTTATCGATATAATAATAATCATCATTATTTAAATATGTTTTAATATAAAAATTAAATTCTTTTTTTAAAAAAAGTAATTTAAAAACGTTTTAAAATGAAAATTTATTTTTGTTACTCATTAATTACTTTGTTAAGTTATTTCTTTTTTTTATGTTTTTTTCATTATTTAAATATATTTTAATATAAAAATGAAATTACTAATTTTTTATATTAATAATTTTTTATTTTATTATTTAATATTTTTAAATGTTTTTAAAACTTATAATTTTCTTTATCAATATAATAATAATAACGATAATTATTTAAGTAGCTTACATAATTCACAGAACTCACATAACATACATAACTTACATAACTTACATAACTCAGATAACTTACATAACTTACATAATACATGTAGTTTTATGTAATAATTTCCTTAAAAGCATATAGGTTAAAGATTAAATTTCATAGCTTTCATCAAATAACTTACATAATACATAACTTACATAATTTTTAAGATCAAATTTCATAACTTACGTAATTTTAAGATCAAACTTCTTAACTTACATAATACATAACTTACATAATTTTAAGATCAAATTTCATAACTTACTTAATTTTAAGATCAAACTTCATAACTTACATAATACATAACTTACATAATTTTAAGATCAAATTTCATAACTTACGTAATTTCAAGATCAAACTTCATAACTTACATGATACATAACTTACATAATTTTAAGATTAAATTTCATAACTTACATAATTTTAAGATCAAATTTCATAACTTACATAATTTTAAGATCAAACTTCATAACTTACATAATTTACATAACTTACATAATACCTGTATAAATAAACAACTTACCCGTGCAATTTGCTGTCAACTTTAGACTTCAACAACTACGAAATGGATAGAACTTGAATGAATTTGTCAAGGGTAAGCAACGACTATCGAAATGGAGTAGAAACTTTTCTAAATTTTGCATTTCAAAATGCAAGCCAAGAGAATATGATTCTTTGCCCGTGTAAGAAGTGTTGCAATATCAATTGGCATTATCATGAAGTTGTCTACGAACATCTAGTTGTTGATGGCTTTGTTCGGGGGTATAAAAATGGATTTTTCATAGAGAGTGTACATCTAGTGGAGTCTCTTCATTGATGAATCTGGGTTATCCTCATAGTGCTTACAATCAGAACGTTAGAGAAGATGACATAGAAAGCATGTTGCGGGATGCATTTAATATGCGCGGTGATGGTTTGCAATCATTTCCACCTGAGTTGGGTCGAAGCGATGATTATAATTTTGGTGGAAATACTTTCACCGAAAGAGGAAGAAGTGTACCTGATGAACAGCCAAATGAAGAAGTGGCGAAGTTCTACACGTTACTTGGTGAAATGAATGAAGAACTGTATGAGGGATCAAAATTTCCAAAACTGTCTTTCTGTATTCGTCTTTTTCACTTAAAATGTTTGGGAGGGTGGACCAGAAACTCTTTGACAATGTTGTTAGATTTTTTAACAGAAATGTTCCCGTTTGCGAAAATCCCTGAATCTTCCAAAGACATGAAGAAACTGATCAAAGATTTGGGCCTTGTCTATAACAAAATTCATAGTTGCCCAAATGACTGCATGTTGTATTGGGGCGACCGGAGAAACCAACAGTGCTGTCATGTATGTGGTCAATCCCGTTGGATGAATAGAAATACAGAAAATGGTAACGAGGATGAAAATGATGCTCAGTCAAGGAAGACGCCAGTTAAGATTTTGCGGCATTTTCCGCTAATACCAAGCTTTAAAGGCTTTTCATGTCGTCGAAGACAGCCGAGTCAATGACGTGGAACCATGATGGACGAACCGATGATGGATTGTTAAGGCATCCTACAGATTCATTAGCTTGGAAATCATTTGACTCCAAATTTCCAAGATTTGCAAGCGATCCTCGAAGTGTGAGGCTTGGGCTAGCATCTGATGGATTTAACCCTTACAAAATCATGAGCACAAACTTGGCCTGTGGTGCTTGTTCCTTACAATTTACCTCCATAGGTTTGCATGAAACAATCATCCTTTATCTTATTTATGATTATCCTTGGAGAGAAAGGGCCCGGGAGTGATATTGACATATATTTGCAGCCACTTATTGAAGAGTTAAAACAATTATGGGATGGTGTTGAGACATATGATGTACTGAGAAAGGAGAACTTTAATTTACGTGCAGCTTTGATGTGGACTATTAATGACTTCCCGGCTTATGCCAATTTATCTAGTTGGAGTACCAAGGGATGTTATGCTTGTCCTTGTTGTGCTGCACAGACATGTTCGCAATGGTTATATAATGGGAAGAAGTTCCCTTACATGGGGCATCATCGGTGGTTACCGGAAAATCATAGATTTAGATTTTAGAGTACTCAATTTGACGGTACTGAAGAGTTCAGAGAAGCTCCTTCGTAGATCGGTGGATCTGAAATTTTGTTGTAACACCCCAAACCCGGCCCAAACGCTACGACCAGATCTGGTATGCTACGGGGTTTAACGTTAAAAACTTCACTAGGATAATTTTTGGAAATTCAGTTTGTTTATTTAGGTATTCGCTAAAATAAGTGATGTTTGAAGAAAACCTTTGATTTTTCTTTGAACGTGTTTGAAAATCCCATATTATTACTTATTATAGATAAGTCTTTGAACATAAAATTAAATTTAAAAACAAATAGAATAAAGACATTAACAATTATAATTTAAACCTAAGCTATGGAGCCTTATTACATAAGTAGTCCCAAAATTAAAACTTAAAGGAAAATTGAAAATAGTTTACGAAAATATAAAACTTGATGGCCCCTCGAGTCCGCCTCGGCTCCCATGTCCACGATCTACTACTCATCTGAAAAGTCAGGGAAAATAAAGGGGTTAGTCACCAAGACTCAGTGTCTTAACGTCCCCAACAGTTAGTTCCTTGGCTTCCAGATGCCGAACAAACATTAGAATTGCCTCGCATCCTTTTCTCACCATCCTTTCTGCTCTTAAGGCAGACACCACATTTGACAAACAGTTCCTCCTTTCACCTATCACCAACACTTCACCTCCTTCGGGAGTTTTTAACACCATACACTTGGCTGCACAATCCAAGTTTGCTTGATACTTCACTAACCAATCCATTCCTAAGATCAAATCAAACTCCCCAAACGATAGTTCCATCAGATCAGCCCAAAAAGCTACCTCTTGAACTCATTCTACCGATTCGCGTTTATCTGATTAGAAATTTTATGAATTATTAATTTCTTTCACTGATTAACCACGAACAATCTTATGGACAGTAATTTCAAGAGTTGTTCTTTCGAATTTGAAACTATATCTACGGGTTTCAATCTCAAGTTTGTATCTCCTAGTTCTAGGAACCACATACATTCAATCATCACACATCAACATACAAGTAGCATCCATGAACTCACATCCATCACATAAGGGTATTTTCGTCATTTCACTACCCAGGGTGTTTCCGTAATTTTATTCTACAGGGGTATTTTCGTAATTCCTCAAAAATAGGTATCTTGGTGATTTTTCGAAATAGAGATATTTTGATATGTATATATTTTAAAACAGAGGTATTTTGAAAATTTTAATTTTTTTCCAAATCAAGGGTATTTTGAGGAACCACATACATTCAACCATCACACATCAACATACAAGTAGCATCCATGAACTCACATCCATCACATAAGGGTATTTCCGTCATGTCACTACCCAGGGTATTTCCGTAATTTTATCCTACAGGGGCATTTTCGTAATTTCTCAAAAATAGGTATCTTGGTGATTTTTCGAAATAGAGATATTTTGATATGTATATATTTTAAAACAGGGGTATTTTGAAAATTTTAATTTTTTCCAAATCGAGGGTATTTTGATAATTTTGTAAATTTTTGATAATTTCTTATACCGGGTACTGTTGTAAATCTAAGGGCTTTCGGGTAAATTTTCAAAATAGGAGTATTTTGGTAATTTGCCAACCGGGGGTGTTTCGGTGATTTCACGAATTTTGGTAGTTTTACAAATCCAGGGTATTTCAGAAATTTTACGAAACAAGGGGAAATATTCTAGTAATTTTGCGAAAGAGGGTGGCTGGTCCCTTTCGGGTTTTAGTTATAAATTTTGGCCCATCAACTAGTCATCGTGGTTAAGGTGAACAGTAACTACGTACCAGGTAGGATTCCAGAAAAGAGGAGGTGGGTCACTAGGACCGCTTAAGTACCAAGCTCCCCCTAAACCCAATCCTAGACATGCGTATGCCTGTTACCACACCCTAACCTAGCGACTGGTTTACGGACATGTTTAATTAGATTAAGTTTTATGAGTTTGAGGAGTTGTTTAAACTAGGCCTAGAGTCTATTAACCCTAACATGCTAGTCTACATCCATAAAGCCCATCAAACCCAACATGCATATCACATTAAGAGTTAGAATACTTACCTGCATGGATCGTGTAACATCCTGGAAATGGGCCTATGCATTTTTTATTTAATTATACGAAATGGCATGTCTTATGTGTTATGAATGTATGGTGAACATTTTTGGAAACTTGGAAATGTAGGAAATGACTTGGAAATGTAAGGAAATGTCTTGTCTTGGAAATGTAAGAAAATGACTTGAAAATGGAAGGAAATGTCTTGTCTTGGAAATGTAAGGAAATGACTTGGAAATGTAAGGAAATGTCTTGTCTTGGAAATGTAAGGAAATGACTAGGAAATGGAAGGAAATGTCTTGTCTTGAAAATGTAAGGAAATGACTTAGAAATGGAAGGAAATGTCTTGTCTTGGAAATGTAAGGAAATGACTTGGAAATGTAAGGAAATGACTTGGAAATGTAAGGAAATGTCTTGCCTTGGAAATGTAAGGAAATGTCTTGGAAATGTAAGGAAATGTCTTAGAAATGTAAGGAAATGCTTTAGAAATGTCAAGTTTAAAGTTTAAAAGAGGGACATGAAGCAAGGTGGTCTTAAGAGAAAATGTATGTGAAATATGACATACAAATAGCCTTGCTAAAATGGCTACAAGGCGCCACTTAAGGGCCTAGCAAGTGAGGCCACATACATAGGCAAATGGGCCAAGGATCGAGTCGCATGGGAAGCAAATAAAGAATTTTATTTTTGCTACAAGGAGCAGAGAGGTGGACGGCATTAAGGCTCTTAAAAGAGGAGTTTTATTCTCTTTAAAATTCGGCAAGTAGATATATAATGATGGGTTATTATTAGTATTATTTTTATTAAGAGATAAGAGATAATTGATGGATTAAATTCTTTTAATTTGAATATATTGATAATTAAAGAGATAAAGCTATCAACATAGAAAAGTGATGGCCAAGTAAGGGATTCTAAGTTAGTAATTTCGGCTACTAAAGGAAAAGAGGGCCATTCATTCTTTCTTTCAACTCCCTCTCTGCCGAATTCTCTCTAGCAAATAACTCCTCTCTTCTCTTTTATTTTTGCCAAGCCGAACTACCTTGTGCTCTAGCTGAATCTTCCATTTTTATTCTTCTTTCTCCTTTCTTTCTACCAATCAAAAAGCCGAAATCAAGATCCTTCTAGCCTACATAGCCGAATATTGTTAAAGGTTCAAGCAAGGATTGTCGATTCCTAAAGTAAGGGTAAGATCTCATTCGGTTTCATCCTTTTTCTTTTAAGATTTGCCGAAATCTAGGACTAACCCCATTAATATCTTATTGCCAAAACTTTGAAGAGATCTTTCGGGATTTACTAAGTGTCGACTACAAGGAAGGAGAAGTTCTTTTCCCGAAGGTACACCATAGGCCGCGTGTTCCCTAGTTATTCGGTGAGTTTCAGGATTTAAAATTCAGAAGGTAAGTGTCTATAGCATTCGGGCAACGGCCATCTATGATGATTTAATGTTAGAATCGAATCTAACATATGTGTATAGGTATTTCGACATATAATTAAGACAAGGGATACTTTCGGGATTTGAAATCGCAAGGTGAGTGCATAAGTACAATCGGCCAAGGTCTATTTTGGTAATTAGATCTATTCTTTATTTGTTTAAAAAGCCGAAACTAATCAAGTTAAATGATCTAGCATTGGCCGATTGAAGGGAGGAGTAGCACAAAGTTTTCGGAATTTGATTTATAGTGAAATTGGCACCAAGGTAAGTTCTGGGTTACAACAATCCTAATAGGATTTGGTTTTATGGCCGAATGGTCTTCATTAAATTTTTAAGTAATGGCCGAATGTAGGGACTAAGGATCTAAGGCTTTAGATCGATTTTTGAGATTTGAAGTGAAGTTGTCGAAGTTTAATCGTGTGTGTACCCTACACTAATCTTAATAGATTTATGGCTTAAACTTGATATATGTGTTAATATGAAAGTGTAAGAATGTGGCTAAGGTACCATGATATGGTACAAAGTACTCAGGTACGTTTCCTACTCCTACTAGGATTATAAAATATGTTATATTTAACATGTCATAAGTGATAAGAATGTGAAATTTGGCATGTTAATGCATAATATGTATGATATGGGGCATATGGGTTATTGAAAAGGGGAAGTGAATGTGGTTACCTAAGACCACGATATTTGAATGTGGTGACCTAAGACCACGAGATCTGAATGTGGTGACCTAAGACCACGATATCTGAATGTGGCGACCTAAGACCACAATATCTGAGTGTAGTGACCTAAGACCACGAATACTCATAAGGGCGATGAGCACGTTGACTGCAGCGACTGCCTTCGATGGTGTGTAGCGGATAGAGGGTTGACTTAGTAGTCCCCACGGTGTGCAGGTTGGTACGGGTGATGTGTAGCGGATGGCATCTAGGTTTGGGTTCGGGTTGCATCATTTTTAATTTAATGATATATGAATATGTATGTTATGAAATGCCCGAATTTATTTGGACTTAGTGTTTGTGTACACATTGAGTCATTGACTCACCCCGTTGTGGGAACATTTTTCAGTGATGATCGATAATGAATGGACCGGTCAAGAGAGGCTTAAAGGTGGCCATGCTTAGCAAGGAATTTTATTTGGACATTTTATTTTTATTTAAGTATTTTAAATTATTTGGGTTTATTTGATGTAATAAGGCCATAGTTGAACTATTTTACATTTATTTTATTTATTATGTTTACAAATTTTTATCAATTAAAGTTTAAGTAAATTTCTTTTAAACTAAACCCTAAATGTTTTGACACCTAAGATAAAGGGATTTCAATATAAGATAACCCTGTTTTCAACTCGAGCCCAACCCACAAACAAACTTTCTTCAAAACACACAGTTTTCCAAAGTAATAAAAGAATTTTGAACCGGTATACATTGAGGAACATACCAGATCCGGTCGAGGCTCGTGGGCCGGGTATGGGATGTTTCAGTTTGGTATCAGAGCCCATTTCAAACTCTCGGTCTGAGGGTTAAGGCCCAAAACATTTTCAAATCGAGCCCAAGAAAGTTTTATGAAAATATTTTTGGAAATAAGCAGGTTTTTCTGGCATGGCACCCAAGTCTCCGACCCGCAATCCACCAGGTAAGTACCCTATCCTCTGTGTGTGAATTCTGTATGAATTATAGAAGGGTAGAAATGGAACGTAGATTAGATCATTAAGTATGTGAACCCTAGGACTAGTTTACCCCAACAAATACATAAGACTTAAGTGCCTAAATTAAACAAACCTATGACTAAGTTGCTGAGTTAAGGTGTGGTAACCGTTGTGCGCATGTCTAGGATTGGATCCGGAAGAGCCTGGTACTTAAGCAGTCCTAGTGACTCACCTCCTCTTCACTGGAATCCTACCCAGTGCGTAGCTACTGTTCACCCTAACCAAGAGGACTCAGTCACAGGGCTAAACTCAATAACTAAAACCCGAAAGGGAACTAGCCGTATTTTTATAAAAAACCCTAGCTTTAAAACTCTTAAAATTACCCTTTTAATTAGTGAGAACTATTTTTACAAAATTTTTCTGAAAAATTTCTGATTTATAAATTACCTAAATACCCCTAATTGTGAAATTACAAAAATGCCCTTGGTTTATAAAATGTCCAAACTACCCATAGTTTAATCAAAATTTCCTTACTTTATAAATGTTCAAAAACCCTAATTTGCAAAATATCAAAATACCTTGATTTTGGAAAATTACGAAATTGCCCCTAACTTGCAAATTACCAAAATGACCCTAATTCCCAAAATTTTTGCAACATCACCATTTTGGGAAACAAATTCTCAAAAATAACCCTAAAGTTTTGTAAAATCTGCAATACCCTGATTTATTGAGCTTTACAAATTTACCCTGGTTTATTACTAAAATACCCTTGAGTTTCAAAATTACCGAAATGCCCTCGGATTTCAGAATTTCCAAAAATACCCCAGGAACACAAAATTACCAAAATACCCTTATTGACAAAATTACCAAGGAACCTTATTTTGAAAATTTACTGAAAAATACCACAGGGACAAATTAAGAAAATACCCATGGGATAGGAATAAGGCAAAGAGTGTTCGAATAGTGAATGTGGGTGGTAGATACCACTGAATAAATATGTCTACGTTGATGAATGAATGTGCCTCTATTGAGGAATGAAGGTGTCTCTGTTGATGAATGTGAATGTGATTCTCTAAATTAGAGTAGTGAACTTGAACTGAAACTTTGTGTGATCGAAAGAACTACTTCTAAATATCTTTATTTCATAAAATTGTTCGCGGTTAATAAGTGGAACAAAATTCTAATGCATAAAACTTTTTAATCAGATTAAATAGCGGCGTTAGAAATGAGTTCTAGGGGACGTGAACTTAGAGATTGTGCCTAGGAAGTATGATGGTTCTATTAAGATCAGAGTGCGCGACATAAGCGTAGTCAAGTGGTGAGTTAAGATGTACGATTTTTCGTTAGTAAGTAATTTCGAGGACGAAATTATTTTTAAGAGGTAGAATCAGTAACATCCTCGAAATGGGCCTATGCATTTTGATTTAATTATACGAAATGGCATGTCTTATGTGTTATGAATGTATGGTGAACATTTTTGGAAACTTGAAATGTAAGGAAATGACTTGGAAATGCAAGGAAATGTCTTGTCTTGAAATGTAAGGAAATGACTTGGAAATGGAAGGAAATGTCTTGTCTTGGAAATGTAAGAAATGACTTGGAAATGTAAGGAAATGTCTTGTCTTGGAAATGTAAGGAAATGTCTTGGAAATGTAAGGAAATGTCTTAGAAATGTAAGGAAATGCTTTAGAAATGTCAAGTTTAAAGTTTAAAAGAGGGACATGAAGCAAGGTGGTCTTAAGAGAAAATGTATGTGAAATATGACATACAAATAGCCTTGCTAAAATGGCTACAAGGCGCCACTTAAGGGCCTAGCAAGTGACGCCACATACATAGGCAAATGGGCCAAGGATCGAGTCGCATGGGAAGCAAATAAAGAATTTTATTTTTGCTACAAGGAGCAGAGAGGTGGACGGCATTAAGACTCTTAAAAGAGGAGTTTTATTCTCTTTAAAATTCGGCAAATAGATAGATAATGATGGGTTATTATTAGTATTATTTTTATTAAGAGATAAGAGATAATTGATGGATTAAATTCTTTTAATTTGAATATATTGATAATTAAAGAGATAAAGCTATCAAAATAGAAGAGTGATGGCCAAGTTAGGGATTCTAAGTTAGTAATTTCGGCTACTAAAGGAAAAGAGGGCCATTCATTCTTTCTTTGAACTCCCTCTCTGCCGAATTCTCTCTAGCAAATAACTCCTCTCTTCTCTTTTATTTTTGCCAAGCCGAACTACCTTGTGCTCTAGCTGAATCCTCCATCTTTATTCTTCTTTCTCTTTTCTTTCTACCAATCAAAAAGCCGAAATCAAGATCCTTCTAGCCTACATAGTCGAATATTGTTAAAGGTTCAAGCAAGGATTGTCGATTCCTAAAGTAAGGGTAAGATCTCATTCGGTTTCATCCTTTTTCTTTTAAGATTTGTCGAAATCTAGGACTAACCCCATTAATATCTTGTTGCCAAAACTTTGAAGAGATCTTTCGGGATTTACTAAGTGTTGACTACAAGGAAGGAAAGTTCTTTTCCCGAAAGTACACCATAGGCCGCGTGTTCCCTAGTTATTCGGTGAGTTTCGGGATTTAAAATCCACAAGGTAAGTGTCTATAGCATTCAGCCAAGGGCCATCTATGATGATTTAATGTTAGAATCGAATCTAACATATATCTATAGGTATTTCGATAGATAATTAAGAGAAGGGATACTTTCGGGATTTGAAATCGTAAGGTGAGTGCATAAGTACAATCGGCCAAGGTCTATTTTGGTAATTAGATCTATTCTTTATTTGTTTAAAAAGCTGAAACTAATCAAGTTAAATGATCTAGCATTGGCCGATTGAAGGGAGGAGTAGCACAAAGTTTTCGGGATTTGATTTATAGTGAAATCGGCACCAGGTAAGTTTTGGGTTACAACAATCCTAATAGGATTTGGTTTTATGGCCGAATGGTCTTCATTAAATTTTTAAGTAATGGCCGAATGTAGGGACTAAGGATCTAAGGCTTTAGATCGGATTTTCGGGATTTGACGTGAAGTTGCTAAGTTAATCAGGTGTGTACCCTACACTAATCTTAATAGATTTATGGCTTAAACTTGATATATATGTTAATATGAAAGTATAAGAATGTGGCTAAGGTACCATGATATGGTACAAAGTACTCAGGTACATTTCCTACTCCTACTAGGATTATAAAATATGTGATATTTTACATGTGATAAGTGATAAGAATGTGAAATTTGGCATGTTAATGCATAATATGTATGATATGGGGCATATGGGTTATTGAAAAGGGGAAGTGAATGTGGTGACCTAAGACCACGATATTTGAATGTGGTGGTCTAAGACCACGAGATCTGAATGTGGTGACCTAAGACCACGATATCTGAATGTGGTGACCTAAGACCACAATATCTGAGTGTAGTGACCTAAGACCACGAATACTCATAAGGGCGATGAGCACTTCGACTGCAGCGACTGCCTTCGATGGTGTGTAGTGGATGGAGGGTTTGACTTAGTAGTCCCCACGATGTGCAGGTTGGTACGGGTGATGTGTAGCGGATGGCATCTAGGTTTGGGTTCGGGTTGCATCATTTTTAATTTAATGATATATGAATATGTATGTTATGAAATGCCTGAATTTATTTGGACTTAGTGTTTGTGTACACATTGAGTCTGTTGACTCACCCCGTTGTGGGAACATTTTTCAGGTGATGATCAGTAATGGACCGGGTCGGTAGGGGCTTAAAGGTGGCCATGCTCAGCAAGGAATTTTATTTGGACATTTTATTTTTATTTAAGTATTTTAAATTATTTGGGTTTATTTGATGTAATAAGGCCATAGTTGAACTATTTTACATTTATTTTATTTATTATGTTTACAAATTTTTATCAATTAAAGTTTAAGTAAATTTCTTTTAAACTAAACCCTAAATGTTTTGACACCTAAGATAAAGGGATTTCAATATAAGATAACCCTGTTTTCAACTCAAGCCCAACCCACAAACAAACTTTCTTCAAAACACACAGTTTTCCAAAGTAATAAAAGAATTTTGAACCGGTATATATCGAGGAACATACCAGATCCGGTCAGGGCTCGTGGGCCGGGTATGGGGTGATTCAGATTGGGTGCCGGTAGGCTCGAAGGCTAAATCTCAAACCAAAGCTTTTTTCTGAAATTCACGTCAATTTTACAAAACACTACTAGACCCATTTCACAACCCGTGGTTTGCAACTGTGCTCTGATACCAAAATGTAACACCTCAAACCTGGCCCAAACGCTACGACCAGATCTGGTATGCTACGGGGTTTAACGTTAAAAACTTCACTTGGATAATTATTGGAAATTCAGTTCGTTTATTTAGGTATTCGCTAAAATAAGTAACGTTTAAAGAAAACCTTTACTTTTTCTTTGAACGTGTTTGAAAATCTCATATTATTACTTCTTATAGATAAGTCTTTGAACATAAAATTAAATTTTTAAAAACAAATAGAATAAAGACATTAACAATTTTAATTTAAGCCTAAACTATGGAGCCTTATTACATAAGTAGTCCCAAAATTAAAACTTAAAGGAAAACTGAAAATAGTTTATGAAAATATAAAACTTGATGGCCCCTCGAGTCTGCCTCGGCTCCCATGTCCACGATCTACTACTCATCTGAAAAGTCAGGAAAAATAAAGGGGTAAGTCACCAAGACTCAGTGTGCAAATCTCGAAAACACATAAAAGGCTTGAGGCCCACAAACACAATATGGCCCATACACAATGGCAACAGAGTATTTACATGCAACATGGCCTAACCCAACCTAAAAGTCCATCCTCTACACACCAGCCCGTACCAGCCATCACACCTCGGGGATTTCTACAATCAACCCACCAACCACTACACACCATATCGACAGTCAGGCTGTCAGTTAAAATGCTGATCACCATGTGACCTTATAATCCATTGTGGCAGAGCCACCGATCACTGTGTGACCTTATAATCAAGTGTGGCAGAGCCACCGGTCACAATAGTGACCTAAATCAATTGTGGCAGAGCCACCGATCACTATTGTGACCTAGATGTACATATCGTGGTTTAACCACCAATCACTAAGTGACCTTTTAACATGCTCTTCCCCTTCATCATATCAACCCCATCCCTTGCATACATCCATGCAGAATCAAAATAAACACAACTACCTAAAAATCACAGGTTTTTACATACATCGATACACATAGAGAAGTTTCTATGATTACGTACCTAGCATCCCATGCCTACCCTTCTAAGGTAATACGACTGTTCATATAGCCTTTTTCCGGCTTTTAGCCCATAACATATATAGTACAGATAAACTAGTGTGTTAGAGATCTACACACCTAATTACAGACAAAATGAGACTCTCTATGTTGACGCTATCAGAAGCCGATACGACTGCTATCTTTCTAAGGTGTCATTTCGAAGCCGGTCCACAACCCGGTGGCCAATCTCGAACTGCTGACACCGCTCGTTTCTTAAACTTAGGGATTGGTTTTATAGATCCAATCCCCTTCTTCGCCTGATCGACATTTGATTCCATCAGAAACCTTTATCAGTTGCTACCATCACAACATATGGTTAAGATCACAATTACGATAGCGAATCCAGCGAGAATCTAATGAGAACCCCTTACCTTGAAATCCCAAAAAGAGAGAGATATGAGATTCAGAGACTAGCAGTTCCGGCTTTTAGTTCTGAGCGATCTACTTCAATTCCCGAATATCACCCAACACGTAAACATAAGAAACCAACAATCCATTAGCCTTTCGGCTTTATCTTCTAAAAACCGAAAGAGAAATAGAATAGATCAGAGGAAATCGGCACCTACCTTTACAGAGATTTCGGCAACTCCTAGAAGATTTTGACTTTTGAGAGGATCAGAAAGAGAAGATGATAGGAAGAAATCTTTATAGATTCGGCTTTTAGTGAAGAGATCAGCAAAAGAGAATAGAAGGTATTCGGCTATGGAGATGAGAAGAAAGTTCAAAGTTTCAGCTTTTGAAGGGAAAGATGCTGAGAAGAATTGGGTGGTTTCGGCTTTTAAAAAGAACTAATCGAGAGAAGAAGAGTAATATCAAACGTAAAGAAGTGATAGGAACGGTATAAGAAAAAGAAGGATTTCGGCAAGGCTAGGGCAGATTCGGCTATGGCAGACAAATGTGAAAAGAAAGAATGCTTAAGGGAGTTTTCGGCTTTTATTCAGAAAAGAAGGAATAGAGAGAAAATGAGAACCCTAAATGCCGAAAATAAAGAAGAGAAACCCTCACTTAAACATAATTTCGGCACCTACTACCTAAATCCTGAAAATGTCCCTTTTTAAAACTAAAACTAAGCTACTAATTAAGGGAAATTTCGGCACCCCTTGCCCATACCAAAACTGATTCCCCCTCCCCCTTGGAGTTTGAAATTCAGCCACTACTGTGACCAACAGATAAATCCTAAATTTTCTCCCTTATCTTCATCTGATCACTCATCCTTAAGTAAGATGGATAACACCACCTCTTCCTTCTTTTATCTGCCACATTATCAGCCATATTATTCTCATTATCCAAACAAATAAATCCTATTTTAAAGCATCCTAGCCGACTCCAACTCTGCTCATTTAAATACCGAAAATTAACTAACTTTAATTAAAATAATTGAGCTTCATGCGACTCGAACCTGAGCCTCCTCAGTTGATGCCACCTCCCTGCTCTCTAAGTGGCGCCACTTTGCCACTGGGCCACAAGCCCATTTGTGTCTTAAAACACAGATAACATATTTTAAGCCCCATCCTAACTGGCTTTCCACTAGAGTGCCCAAACAGAAAATTTTAACTAAGGCCTTGGCCCAACCTTGAGCCCAATCTGAACCCCTTAAACCTTTAATTAACACATTAAGCGTAACACACATCAAATGCAAAAGCCCATTAATTTAGGATGTTACATTTGTTCATGTTGAAAGATATGAATTTCATTTATGGGAAGATGAATCAACCATCCAACACGCAAAGAAATAGAAGATTAAAGGATGAATCTGATGAAACGGATGATCCTAATGAGGTGGACTTGTGGAAAAAAAGAAGTATTTTTTTTAGTTGCCTTATTGGGAGAATCACATTTTACGATATAATCTTTATGTCATGCACATTGAGAAAAATGTCTGCGAGAACATCATTGGGACTATTTTGAATGTCGATGGAAAATCGAAAGACAATCTTCAGAGTCAACTTGATTTAGTCCACATGGGAATTCGGTGTGAGCTTCATCCCCAAACACTTTCGAATATGAAATATCGATTGCCGACTGCTATTTTTTAAATGTCGAAGACAGAGAAAGAAGCGTTCTGTATGGTATTGAAGGTATAAAGGTCCCGGATGAGTATGCATCAAATATATCTCGATGTGTGAGTCTTAAAGATCGAAGACTATATGCCTTAAAATCACATGACTATCACATCTTGATGCAAGACTTATTGCCAGTTGCTATGTGGTGTTGTATGTCGAAAAAGGTGACGTCTTGTGTAATTGAACTATCCAATATAATGAAAGGAATTTGTGGCAAAGTTTTAAATGTTCAAAAACTTGAGACACTACAAGATCGAGCCGCATTGACTTTATGCAATCTGGAGAAGATCTTCTCGCCTTCCTTCTTCACTATTATTGTGCACTTGTTAATTCATCTCCTTCGTGAAGCAATACTTGGTGGACCTGTTTTCTATCGATGGATGTATTCCATAGAAAGGTCTTAATTTATTTGTAAATTATTTCTTTATTCACCTCAATGCCTTTAGTTGCAACTTTTGATAATGTTGTATATCGTGTTTAGGTTCCTATCCAAATTGAAGTCTTACTGCCACAATAAGCGTTATCCAAAAAGATCAATTGCCAAATGCTACTTGGCAGAGGAATGTATGACTTTCTGTTCAAGGTATGTGGAAGATGTTGAAACAAGAATGAATAGACCAAGTAGAAATGCTGGGCTCACAGATCATAACTTGGCCGAAACTTATTTATTTCAAACTTTCAGAGAACCAATCGGCAAAGTTGAAATTGCAGAATTAGATGATAGATCGTGGGTCCAAGCACATCGATATGTTCTTTTTCATCACGATTCAATGGAACCATTACGCAAGTAAGTTCTAGAATTTGATAAATAATCATCAATTATAATTTGTTTGTCTTCTAACAAAGTAAACCTTTTTTAACATAGTGAGTACAAACAAATATTGAGAGCTCGTTCACAGTCCCAAAGATTACAACAACGAGAAATTAATAAGTTGTTCACAGAATCATTTCATGAATGGTTAAGCCAAACGGTATGCAATTGAAGTTTTCATTGACAAGTAATAATGTTTTCTCATAACATTTATAATTACTTAATTTACTTTCAATTCAATAGGTTTGGAGTCGGAATGAAGTAAATGACGAAGTAAAATGGCTTTCCCAAGGTCCAAATAGAATAGTGAAAAGATATAGTGCCTTCCTCATCAATGGATTCAGATTTCATACAAAGTATCGCGAGAGATTGAGGAGAACCCAAAATTGTGGAATTGTTGTTAATTCTTCAATTACAAGTTATGCTAGTGCTAGGGACAGTAATCCCGTCGAGGGGAATGTGGAGTATTACGGACTTCTTACTGACATAATTGAGTTGGATTATTATGGAAGATGGAAAGTTGTCTTATTTTGAGGTGATTGGGCTGGTGTGAATACGGCTCGTGGAATTAAAAACGATCAGTATGGTTTTACAATGGTGAAATTCTCTCGATTGATTCACACTAGAGAATAATTGATGGACGAGCCGTATGTATTTTCTTCTCAAGTGAAACAAGTTTTTTACTCAAAAGATCCAACTGATAAGGGTTGGCACGTTGTACTCCGGAACACCCCTAGAGACTTGTTTGACATGGGCAATGGAAGTAGAGATGACATCGTTGAAAGATCAAAAACTTTGCCCTTTCCAGAACAAAACTTAGATGAAAATATCCCTAGTACTAGTACACAATTTTAATGGGTTCGTCAGGATGTGGACGAAGATATTTACAAATTATGATGTAGTAAGATTTAACGAATTTTTATTTATATGTAATGTTATAATTTTAATCTTGGTCATGTTATATAATTTAACTATTTTATATGTACTATTATTGTTGTTATTTGTTATTAAAATTTCAACTATTTTATGTATATTGCAGGAAAAATGCATTGAAGAAGATTACGAGATTTAAGTATTGTCCAGAATACTGTAAATTTGGAAGAAGGAAATAGTGAACAGCAAACAGTTGTTGGATCTTCGAATGTGCCGGACATAGATGATGAGCCTGCAGAATTTCAAAGTAATGCTAAGTTTATTTTACATGCATGTTGACTTTTATTATTGATTCATTTTTCAATTTTAATATAATAATAATATATCATTTTTCAGCTGAAAGTGGTGGGACGCACAGAGGTCGGGGACGTACGCTGGTTAAAGATTTATACGACCTAAATCCTATCGAGCGTGACAAAGTAAGGAAAAACAGTCATGGCCAGCCTGTTGGATCTGAAGCTCAACTTTTGGCAGGCTATTTGGGCATTATAGCACGAAATGCTAATATGTTGCCCATCAACTACGAATCATGGCATCACATGCCTGATGGCAACAAAAATCAAGCTCTCGATAATATTAAGGTAACAAAACGTGATTGTAATTTATAATACTTTGGTTTAAGTTTCATTTATATTTACTTTCTAAACTTATGTTTTTTTAGGAGAGATTTACTTTAGAGGTCTTCAATGACTATATCAAGAAGACATTGGCTAAAAAATTGAGAGACCATAAAAGCACTTTGAAAAAACAATATTTTAAGAAAGACATAAGCCTCGAAGAAAAATTGCGAAATGTCCCGCCGGGAATGTTAAGGTACCAATGGGAAGATCAAGTTAGATTCTGGAATTCAAAGAAAGGAGAGGTATTACGTACTTTTAAAGTCTTATACATTTTTCGGTTTATAGTATTTACTATATACGTAATAAAAATTTCATTACGTAGGACCGTGAGCGAGTTGGAACAAGTAGCAGGCAGAAACAAAAATTTATGCACACGGCAGGGTCGAGAAGTTTTGCTTGTGTAGCTGAGGTCGAGGTATTATAATTTATTAATTCTGTCAAATATTAATGACTTTATACTATTAAATTATACTTTTACTACTACACTGTAGGAAGTCTCGTCTGGTCAAAAAGTTGGATGCCTTCAGCTTTTTGACATTACGCATAGGAAGAAAGATGGATCTCTAATGACATCCGAAGCTGGAGAAATTATGGTATATTTACTTAATAAAATTTGATTTATTATAAATATTTATAATGTTTAATTTTAATAGTTTAATTTATCGATAGTAGTTTCATATTAATAATGTTAATTTATGTGCATTCATTCTTATTATATATTTCGTTTCTAACTCTTTTATTGATTTATTAGGAGAAACTAAAGGAGAAAAAGGCAGAGTATGAAGCGACTGCTTCAACTGATAGTTCTATTAATCTTGAGGATATTGATAACAGAATTATTACTAATGTTTTGGGTCCTGAAAGGTATGGTCGGGTTCAGTTTCAAGGATTTGATGTTACCCCGACCTAATATTTTGGATCCGGCTCCCAGCAATACATGCCTTCCAGGAGTCAATCTCAAGCTGAAGTTCAGAGGTTAAAAGACCAGATAGCTCAGATGCAAGCGAGCACGGTTAAGCAAATTGCTGATGTTCAAAGAAAATATGAAAAACTCCAGCCAACGACTTAGAGCGGATCACGAAAAGCAGATGGCGAGAGAGGCAGCGGCAATGATGGTAGCGAGAGCGAGCAGAAGTATGATGAGCTCCAACTACGGACTTGACATATGATCACGATGTTTCAAAGATGCAAAAAAGTTGCCATCTTAGACATTTATTTTCTCATTGTAAGATTATGTTACATTTAACATTATTGTAAGAATATTTTCAGTTATACTTCATTTATTAATTTATATCATATATCTTTTAGTGAATTTGAAGTACCATTTAGAATTAATGCTTTTGGTGGGATTTTTATGCTATATTTGCTGTTTTGGGTTGGAATTATATGCTACATTTGCTGTTTTGGTTGGTTTTAATGCAGGAAGAGTATGATATTGGACAAATTGTCTATTGCAAATCTGTACAAGTTAGCGGCATTTGTGAGAAAAGCGCCGCAAAAAGTCATGACTTTTAGCGGCGTTTGTGGGAGAAGCGCCGCTAGAAGTCATGACCTTTAGCGGCATTTGTGGGAGAAGCGCCGCTAAAAATCATGGCCTTTAGCGGCGTTTGTGAGAGAAGCGCCGCTAAAAATCATGGCCTTTAGCGGCGTTTGTGGGAGAAGCGCCGCTAAAAGTCATGGCCTTTAGCGGCGTTTGTGGGAGAAGCGCCGCTAAAAGTCATGGCCTTTAGCGGCGTTTGTGGGTAAAGCGCCGCTAAAAATCATGGCCTTTAGCGGCGTTTGTTGGAAAAGTGTCGCTAAATGTCATGCCCTTTAGCGGCGCTTTCAAAAGCACCGCAAATACTGTTAGTGGTGCTTATAAATGCCTCTAAAAGCCTAAAAAACGCCGCTAAAAGTCTGTTTTTCTGTAGTGTGTAGACCCAAAATTCACCTAGAATCAAAAAATTTCAATACCATATCATGCTTAACTTCTCAAACCTTTTATACACACATTAAAGGAACCTAAAAACACATCAAAATACCATTTCAAAGTCCTAACACAAGTAACCAATATGCAAATCAAAGGCACCTCAATTGTAACATCCTGGAAAGGGCCTATGCATTTTCGGTTTAATTGTATGAAATGACAAGTCTTAAGCATTATGAATAAATTTTTGATATTTTTGGAAACTCAGAAATGTATGAAAATGCATGGAAATGGAAATGAACATTTTTGGAAACACGAAATGCATTAGGACATGAACATTTTAGGAAACCAGAAATGTAAGAAATGGTTCAAAAATGGAAAGTACACATTTTTGGAAACTAAGAAATGAAAATGGAAATGGTTCAAAAATGGAAAGTATACATTTTAGGAAACTTGGAAATGTAAGAAAATGGCAAAAACAGTGAGCCGATCGAAAATTTTAGGAAACTTAGAAATGATGCAAAATGTCAAATTTTAAAGTTTAAAATAGGAAATTAGGGCAAGGAGGCCCTAAAAGAAAAAGTTGGTGAAATTTGACACACAAACAGGTTAGGAAAAGTGGCCGGAAGATGGCACTTAGGGCCTATGGAAATGGCGCCATGTGCTAGAGGCATGGGCCTGGGTTCGAATCACAAGGGAAGCAAATAAATGAAGTTTTATTTTTGCTTCCAGAAGGCTAAGAGTGGACGGCAAGGCTTCTAGAAAAAAAGGGAGTTTAAATCCCTTTAAAATTCGGCAATTTATGAAGATAATAGAGGATGATTTTTTTAGGATTATTCAGAGGTGTAACACCCCCGAACCCGGCCCACGAGTCCTGACCGGATCCGGTATGTCACTGTGGAAAATGTTTGAACATCTTTTTGACTTTAGAAGAAAACTTGAAAGTTTTGTTAATTTGTGAAAACCATGTCTTTTATTTAAATTATAAATAAAACTTTGTTACTATAAAATATCCATATTAAAACTTTAGTGTAAAAATAAATATATATATATATACTTTGAATAAATTGATTGCTAAATAAAATCATCTTCACATAATGGTTCAGTTTAATCAAGACATAATTAAAATAATATCAAAAATAATAAAAGTAAGGCCCTTATTACAAAAATAATCAAATAAAGTATTTTAATAGTGAAATATCATAAAATAATCAAAACATCTTCTTCTTCAGCATGGGCCACCTTGCATCCACTCCGAACCCAGTCCAACGTTCATGCTTCACCTGAAATGGTTTGAGAAAAAATAGGGTGAGTCCACTGACTCAGTGCATAATCATTACACAAGTTCCCTCACGTATGGGCCTAGCCCATACCCACACAGCCCATATCAACAGATATGCAATTATGACCCAAACCAACCTAAGTCCATCCAATACGCCAACCTTAGCAGACTCCCTGCCCAAGGCCGTGGCTAATCCACCGATCACAACCGGTGATCCCACATAACTTACCTCGGCGGACTGCCGCACAAGGCCGTGGTGAGCCACCGATCACATCGTGATCCCAACATTAATCCGTCTCACGGTGATGCACTCGACTATCAACCGCCGAGATGGGCACCTAGCCAACATCTCCCTTGAGGAAGCACCTGCGACTAACCATCAAGCGCTAATGTAGCACGAGGCTGACATTAGACCACGTACATAAAATGTACTCCCCGTCCTTCTTTGCTCCAATCCAATCCCCATGCACATATGTCAATATATCATGTCAAATCCACATATAAAGTGAGTATAATCACATGCTCATTACCATATCAAACAGAGCACCATAAATAATTTAATATCACAAATGACTAACTCATTAACCGATTACCCCAAACATGGGTATCCACCATTTTAGCCTTTATTGTCGCTATCACACATTCATACATAGGAATATATGTTAATAAACAATTAACAGAAGAAACAGTCACGATGATTACGCACTGATTGATCTGATCAACTAAACCTCAAGTCACACGTTGCACCTAAAGGCTTGTCAAAATCCCTAACATAAACCATATTAGATTTGGCTTCTAACCAAATAAATATCAAGAAGTGGCCTCCTGTCGAACACCTACCACTTTCTTACCTTGACGACCACTCCCTTTTGTACTAACCAAGAATCGGCCACCTCTTAGAAATAAAGTTCGGCTACAGGGATTTGAAAACAAAGCGGAGAGAATGGGTGAATGGGTGGTTCGGCTAACACTCCTAGATGGAGTTGGGATATTCGGCAAAGGTAACCTTTTTAGAGGTGATTTCGATTGAAGTGAAGGAGGAAAAATGGAAGCAAAAGTGACCCCACCGGTCTCTTGAAGTTTCGCCAAGTCATTAAGAAAAGAGGAGTTTTTGGTGTGGTATTGTTTGAGAAGAAAAAGTGAAGGCTTAGGAGTAAAAGGCTAAAATTCAGAAAAAGGAAGCTCACCACCCCTTTATATAGCATTCGGCCACTCTCTCAATCTTCATGGCCGAAAATGCCAATAAAAGAACCCCCTAGCCGTTCAACACCTTTACCCCTCACCCAATTCCTTGATTTCCTCCTAAATTTACTCTACACCAACCTTTCAAACCAATTCAAAATTAAATGGAATATATCCCACCTTTTATCCATTACCACCCCTTCAATTTAAAATACAAAAATAAAAAATAAACTAACCTTAATCCATTATCCCACCGAATTCAAAAAAAAAATAAACACTAAACTCATCCTTATCTTCCAATGCCCATGTGCCGCCCATTGCACCTGCCAAACCGCTTGCAACATAAAAATAAACCCAAACGCCCCATAGGTCTCGAACATGGGACTGTTAGAGCCCATGCTTTGCAGTGGCCTGTGACCATTCGGCCAAAGCGCTTTTTGTGTCAAAAAATGCGCCACCAATTCTTTTAGGCCTTTCCTAACCTTAATGCCAGCTTGAAATAAAAATAAAACCCCTTACTGCTACCGCCTGGATTCGAACCCAGGTCTTAAATGGTGCCCTCCCCAAGCTCTTAAGCAGCGCACGAAAGCCACTCTACCACCGCCTCCCTTTGTGTCAAAAATTACCGAAAATTATTCTTAAGGCCTCCCATGGCCTGATTCCCTTTTTAGCACTTAAAAACCAAAATTTTCCAAAGTCTTCCCCTTTAATCCGAGCATTCTCAACACCTCTCAAACACATCCAAGCATACCCAAAACCTACTAGAACATGAATTATACCCAACATGCATAGCCCCTAAACCAGGGTGTTACAATTCTACCCTCCTTAAAATAATTTCGTCCTCGAAATTGCTTGGTTAGACTAACAGTCGTATATCTTAGTTCACCTCACTGCGTTACAGCTGCGCACTCTGATCTTAAAGAGCTATCATATTTCTACTAGGCACAGTATCTAAGTCCACATTCAAGGTTCTAGGTACTTTACAAGCAACAAAACAAACTGCCACTATAGGGAACAAAACCATAAAGAATATTCCTGACATAAGAAACTTACCAGCTGACTCATCTGGTGCATCGCTATCCTCCCTCCGTCGGACTGCATAAACCAGACCTGGCTGCCTTGCCTCAGTGCCACCATTACGGCCTAAAGCTCCACGACCTCGGCCGGGACTATTCCCTCCATGGTTCGGACCACGACCCCTTGTCGCTTGTTGACCATTCCTGCCCGGTTGCACATAACCTTGGTCTTCCATCCGAGCCCTATTCGGATTCTAGGGACAATCCTTAATCAGGTGAGACTTAGACTTACACCTGAAGCATTCTCGATCCCTACTCCAACACTCACCAACATGGTACCTTCCACACCGAGCACACGGACGATCCGGATTTTCTGTAGCTGGCTTAGCAACACGAACAGAATTTTCAACCCTCAGTCCTTTCTGAAGACCCTCAGATGGTTTAGACGATCCAAAATTCCTCCTATCTCGGTTCTTTTCCTTATCTCTGTTCTGCCTCACAGAGTCCTTAATCCCTTCGGCTACCTTAGCCTTCTCCACTAGCGACGAAAACTCCCGAACCTGCGGTGGAGCAATTATCAGCCTCAAGTCATCTCTAAGCCCGTCCTCAAAGCGGACACAACGCTCATGTTCCGTAGCAACTACTCTCCGAACATATCGACTTAACCTTAGGAATTCAGCCTCGTATTCTACCACGGACTTGTTCCCTTGAACCAGCCCCAGAAATGCCTTCCTCTGAGCATCAATGTAGTGAGTACCGACATACTTCTTCTGGTACGCCGCCTTAACGTACTCCCAAGTGAGGTTCTCAGCTATGGCACTATCCCGAATTGTTAGCCACCATTGATATGCCTCGTCGCGAAGTAGCGCCACCATTCCTTTCACTTTCTCCTCAGGGCTCAGATCGAGCTCATCCATAATTCGCTCGGTTGCTTCCAACCAATATTCAGCTGTACTGGGTGCCACCCCAGACACTCCACGAAACATTTCGGCTCCATTAGCTCGAAGCCATTTCGGCACAGACTTACGTGTTCCCGAATTTCCTCCTGCACTAGCCACCAATTCCAAAACTCGCAGCACAGCCTGCGACACAGCATCTTCCCCCGTCTGAGCCTGCTGCTCAACATTAACAGCTGGGGGTGGTGGTGGCGGTGGTACTTCATTATCTGATCCTTAGCCCGATCTGATGGGTTCCGACCTAGTCATTCTTCCCCTACCTCTTCCACGACGACCACGTCCTCTAGAGCTCATTGTCTAACGCTGAGATCTGGTTAAAAGTTTTATGCATTAGTATTTGTTCCACTATTTATCCATGAACAAATTTTATGGAAAGAAGTTTCTGGAAGTTGTTCTTTCGAGCAATCAAAGTTTCAAGTCCTCTATCCTAGTTCACACAAAAAAGCACATCCATTCCCTAATACCTTTTATACACATTCACTCTTCGGACATTTCTGCCCGTTTCTATCCTGGGGGTATTTTCGTCATTTTCCTACATGGGTATTTTCGTAATAAAAGAAATTTTTTTTGAGTTTTAATAAATCAAGATAGTTTAAAATTCCCAAAACTGGAGGACATTTTCGAAAATTTTGCAAATTAAAGATATAACAAAATTTTGGAAACCAGGGTATTTTGGTAATTTTGTCAATCGTGGGTAATTTTGTAAATTTTGCAAATCGTATCTTGAATTTTCACAAAATAGCATTTTTGAATACTTTTGCAAAGTAGGAAATTTTATTAAAATTGGGGTTAAACCTAGGAAATTTTGAAGTCGAGGGTATTTTAGTAATTTCCACTAAATCGAGTATCTTAACATTTTGAAATTTCAAGATTTTGGTATTTTGCCGAGTAAAATCATTTTAACAAAAGTTGAGGGTAGTACCGTAATTTTACAATACAAGGGCATTTTTGTAATTTTGCCACTAGGGGCATTTTGGTAATTTTGTAAATAGGAGATACTACAGAAAATTTTTTTTACAAGAATCTTTTACTACAGTAAAAAGGGTAATTTAAGGATTTTAAACCTAGGAATTTTATAAAACTGCACGGCTAGTCCCTTACGGGTTTTAATAATTGGTTTAGCCTATGAACAAGTCCTCTTGGTTAAGGTGAACCGTAGCTACGCACCAGGTAGGATTCAAGTAAAGAGGAGGTGAGTCGCTAGGACTGCTTAAATACCAAGCTCTTACTGAATACCAATCCTCGACATACGTACAGTGGTTGCCACACCTTAACTCGGCGACTTACTTCACAGGTTTGTTAATAGTCATTAAGTCTTATGCATATGTTTGAGTAGACTAGTCCTAGGGTTCAACAGATCCTAGTTCACTAATTTACGAGCCCAACTAAGCCCATAACAGTTCATAATAACAATCACTTCAAAAGTTCGAAGTACTTACCTGTGGACTTGGTCGAGATATCTGAGTGCCATGCCGAATAACTGAAAAATATTTCATAAAACCCATATTTTTGAAAAGCCCATTTTGAAAATGTTTTTGGGCCCAAAACCCTCAAAGCCGAGTTTTGAACCGGGCTCTAATACCAATTTGTAACACCCCCGAGCCCGGCCCACGAGTCCTGACCGGATCCGGTATGTCACTGTGGAAAATGTTTGAACATATTTTTGACTTTAGAATAAAACTTGAAAGTTTTGTTAATTTGTGAAAACCATGTCTTTTATTTAAATTATAAATAAAACTTTGTTATTATAAAATATCCATATTAAAACTTTAGTGTAAATATATATATATATATATATATATATATATATATATATATACTTTGAATAAATTGATTGCTAAATAAAATCATCTTCACATAATGGTTCAGTTTAATCAAGACGTAATTAAAATAATATCAAAAATAATAAAAGTAAGGCCCTTATTACAAAAATAATCAAATAAAGTATTTTAATAGTGAAATATCATAAAATAATCAAAACATCTTCTTCTGCAGCATGGGCCACCTTGCATCCACTCCGAACCCGGTCCAACGTTCATGCTTCACCTGAAATGGTTTGAGAAAAAATAGGGTGAGTCCACTGACTCAGTGCATAATCATTACACAAGTTCCCTCACGTATGGGCCTAGCCCATACCCACACAGCCCATATCAACAGATATGCAATTATGACCCAAACCAACCTAAGTCCATCCAATACGCCAACCTTAGCAGACTCCCTGCCCAAGGCCGTGGCTAATCCACCGATCACAACCGAGTGATCCCACATAACTTACCTCGGCAGACCTGCTTGGCACAAGGCCGTGGTGAGCCACCGATCACATCGTGATCCCAACATTAATCCGTCTACGGTGATGCACTCAGCTATCAACCGCCGAGATGGGCACCTAGCCAACATCTCCCTTGATGAAGCACACAGCTAACCATCAAGCGCTAATGTAGCACGAGGCTGACATTAGACCACGTACATAATATGTACTCCCCGTCCTTCTTTGCTCCAATCCAATCCCCATGCACATATGTCAATATATCATGTCAAATCCACATATAAAGTGAGTATAATCACATGCTCATTACCATATCAAACAGGCACCATAAATAATTTAATATCACAAATGACTAACCTATTAACCGATTACCCCAAACATGGGTATCCACCATTTTAGCCTTTATTGTCGGCTATCACACATTCATACATAGGAATATATGTTAATAAACAATTAACCGAAGAAACAGTGCGATGATTACGCACCTGATTGATACGATCAACTAAACCTCGAAGTCACACGTTGCACCTAAAGGCTTGTCGAAATCCCTAACATAAACCATATTAGATTTGGCTTCTAACCAAATAAATATCAAGAAGTGGCCTCCGGCCGAACACCTACCACTTTCTTACCTTGACGACCACTCCCTTTTGTACTAACCAAGAATCGGCCACCTCTTAGAAATAAAGTTCGGCTACAGGGATTTGCAAACAAAGCGGAGAGAATGGGTGAATGGGTGGTTCGGCTAACACTCCTAGATGGAGTTGGGATATTCGGCAAAGGTAACCTTTTTAGAGGTGATTTCGGTGAAGTGAAGGAGGAAAAATGGAAGCAAAAGTGACCCCACTGGTCTCTTGAAGTTTCGGCCAAGCTGTTAAGAAAAGAGGAGTTTTTGGTGTGGTATTGTTTGAGAAGAAAAAGTGAAGGCTTAGGAGTAAAAGGCTAAAATTCAGAAAAAGGAAGCTCACCACCCCTTTATATAGCATTCGGCCACTCTCCCAATCTTCATGGCCGAAAATGCCAATAAAAGAACCCCCTAGCTGTCCAACACCTTTACCCCTCACCCAATTCCTTGATTTCCTCCTAAATTTACTCTACACCAACCTTTCAAACCAATTCAAAATTAAATAGAATATATCCCACCTTTTATCCATTACCACCCGTTCAATTTAAAATACAAAAATAAAAAATAAACTAACCTTAATCCATTATCCCACCGAATTCAAAAAAAAATAAACACTAAACTCATCCTTATCTTCCAATGCCCATGTGCCGTCCATTGCCTGCCCAAACCGCTGCAACATAAAAAATAAAACCCAAACGCTGCCCATAGGTCTCGAACATGGGACTTGTTAGAGCCCATGCTACAGGTAGCGCCCCAGGCCATTCGGCCAAAGCGCTTTTTGTGTCAAAAAATGCGCCACCAATTCTTTTAGGCCTTTCCTAACCTTAACGCCAGCTTGAAATGAAAATAAAACCCCTTACTGCTGCCGCCTGGATTCGAACCCAGGTCTTAAATGGCGCCCTCCCCAAGCTCTTAAGCAGTGCACGGAAGCCACTCTACCACCGCCTCCCTTTGTGTCAGAAATTACCGAAAATTATTCTTAAGGCCTCCCTTGGCCTGATTCCCTTTTTAGCACTTAAAAACCAAAATTTTCCAAAGTCTTCCCCTTTAATCCGAGCATTCTCAACACCTCTCAAACACATCCAAGCATACCCAAAACCTACTAGAACATGAATTATACCCAACATGCATAGCCCCTAAACCAAGGTGTTACAAGAGGAGTTAAATAATGGATTAAACTCTTTTATTTATGATAAATAAAAGATAAAGCTATCGAGATAGAGAGTGTGGCCAAGTAAGGGACTCCTAGCTGATAATTTCGGCTATAAAGGAAGAAGCGGGAAGGCTACTCATCAATTTTTGCTTCCTCATCATCTCTGCCGAAATTTTAGGGTTCTCTTCTCTTTTCTTTTGTCTAGCCGAATTCCCTAGCCTCCTCTCTCTTTTTCTTTTCTTCTTTTTTCAAAAATAAAAAAAAACACAATCCAACCTAGCCGAATTCTTCATAGCATCAAAAGCCAAAATTCTGCCAAAACTGAATCTCTGAAGTGGTGTCAGGAAAGATCTGTCGACTTCCATACTAAAGGTAAGAATCTCATGGTTATCGATTTACTCTCTTCTTTAAGCCAAAACATAGGGACTAATGTTATTATTGTCTTGGCCGAATATTAAAGGAAGGATTTGAGATTTCGTGATCTAAGGAATCAAGGAAAGAGTTTCGGGAATGCAAGGATTTAAGGTAAGGCACCTGTATAATCGGCCAAAGGCCATATTCTATGTGTTAGAGTTAGATTAAATCTAACATATGGTTGTAGGATTTTCGACAAACATCAAGGAAGTAAGGATCTATTCTAGAATCTGAATAATCATCCAATTCGACAACAAGGTAAGTAATACAAATCCTACTAGGATTTGGTTTTTAAGCCAAATAGGTTTGTTAATATATTTTAATGATTGGCCGAATATAGGAGTGAAAGATCTAGATCGGTAGATCGTTCTTTGGGATTTCAAGGAACCTATTAAGCGAATCAAGTGTGTACTCACACTAACTTTCGATATATCATATGGCAATTATTTTAATATATGAATATGTATAAGAATGTGAATGTGGCTAAGTACCACAAATGTGGTAAAAAGTACCCAGGTACGTTTCCTACTTCTGATAGGATTACGAATATGATATATTTTGAGCATGTGAATAGTAACATGAATGAGAAATAAGTATGTTATGCATGATATAATAATTTTTGGGGCATTTCGGGCTATGTGAAAAAGGGAAGAAGGTGTTGACTTGGTCTCACCAACGGAATATGGTGACTACGGTCACATAATTTGAATATGGTAACTTCTTACATTATCTCGAATATGGTGTCTAATGACACAAATTATATGGGCGATGAGCACGTCGACTCTGGCTGATCGCCGATGGATGGTGTGTAGCGATGGAGGGTCGACTTAGTAGTCCCCACGGTGTGACTGGCAGGTACGGGTGGTGTGTAGCGGATGGATAAATAGGCTTGGGTTTGGGTTGCATCATTTGATTCGAATATGTACTTGATATGAATATGTATGCCTGATCTGTTGATTGTTAGTTTTGTGTACACATTTAGTCTGTAGACTCACCCCTTGTGGGACTATTTTTCAGGTGATGAGCAGTAATAAACCGGGTCGGCAGGAGCTGAAGGTGGCCATGCAGGAGAAAAATAAACGATTTGGACTTTATTTTTGCTAAGTACTTTTCATTTTAATTTTGGAAATTATTTGATGTAATAAGGCCATAAGGCCCAAGTTTGATTACTTCATTTCTGTTTAAATTTTTATTATTATGTTACGAATTACTTTAAAATTAATGATTGTTTAAAAACATATTTCTTAAATAAACCCTAGATTGTTTTTTTTTTGTCACTTTAAATAATTGTTCTTCTAAAATTAAGTAAACGGGTTTCCAACCTAAGCCCAACTCAAAACCAATATCTTTCGAAAAATACACAAATTATCTCTAAGTAATAAAGAATTCAAAATCGTTTTTCTTAAGGAACATACCAGATCCGGTTCAGGCTCGTGGGCCGGGTGTGGGGTGTTTCATCAATCAACCATTAAATGTTACCTATCTAAACATGTTAATTATACCATATTTCAATCATCAAATTCTAGTTCAAGATTTACCAAAACATGCCATAAACTTAATCATTAATACATCATTTCAAACATCATTTCAAACATACCATAAGAGCCATTCAGATATGCATAGTAGCATAACCAAGTTGACACAATTTGACAAAGCAGCAAATAGTACCAAACCAAGATAACTTTCATAACTTATACAACTCAATTCACCAACTAAACATTCAACAAAATGACATTACAATTCAACCTATACATGCCATTATAACATTGGCAAAAACATTAAAAACTATTGATATTTATGTTGGATAGTGTGATAGATCTTCGATGAGCTTCCAAACTGATCGAGCTTTGATAATCTATAATCTATAGGAAAGAAACTACATAAGCAATTAATGCTTAGTAAGCTCATATAACTTAAACAAAACTTACCATTTCATTTGCATAATGTAAATAGCATAAGTGTAATACCAACTAAAACCATAAGCTTGGCATAATGCCTATACAACATCATCAAATTCACAAGTTAGTGCATTTATACACGATTCAGATAAATTCATCCATAACAAGTAACTTACAAATTTATTCACATCATTTAAATCACCATTTTCTTTTCATAAGTTCATGAAATATTCAATTTGAACAATTACCATTTCATTTCCTTTTTATACCTGTTGAACCGTCTAGAATTTCATCAGATACTCGAGAAATATCACACGAAGTGTGCCTTTACATAACCATAACCTTTCCTTTACATCATTGCTCACATTAGTTGTGGGTCGAGATGCAAGCTACACGATGATACTCACACGAGTTGTGGAGTATCCTCAACAAATGCAAGATCTCAGCCATCGATAGGACATTCAAGACCAACACCCGAAACAAGAAATCCCTAATGATAGGTCATTTGTATCCTACAAATTCATAAGGTTGAACCGGGAATCGATAATCATCATAGCATTGATTTATTTAAGTATCAATCAATTTACAATATAATTAACATAATAACATACTATTTGAAATAGCATTAACACGATAACCAATCCCTAAATGTAAATTTCATCAAAAATCACTTTACAAAACTTGTTTATTTCTCAACAAATGTTCATAATCTATCATTTAACATCAAAAACCATTCGAGAACATTCATGGAATAACCCTCAACCCTTAACAGTTTTACAAATTGACCCCCCGGGCTAGTTAGATTAAGCTAAAATAACCTCAAAAACTTAAAAACCATTAAAAAGGGGGTTGAAATCATTTACCATGCAAACATTGAACTAGCTGAACCTTGAAAGTTCAAAAATGGAGTTTTCTATCCCTAATTTTGGTGGAGAATTTGTTTTAGGAAGATGATACCATCTTTTACTTAGTTTAATTTAAGATTTTATTTATTAAATGACCATTTTAACCTTGTTTATTAATTAAACAAAACATCAAACTCATGTCCATCTTTGTCCACTATCATTATGAATGGTATAGTTACCATTTAAGTCCATTATATTTCTATTCCATAGTCTTTTAGCCCTTTTAACTAATAGAACTCCACTTTTACACTTTTTACAATTTAGTCCTATTTTACTAATTAATCATGCAAAAATCAAAATTTCTTAACGAAATTTTAATACAACCCTAATAAAATACCATAAACATTAAAATAACAAAAAATAATAATTTACTCATCAAATTTGTTGTCCCAAAACCACTTTTTTCGATTTCACTAAAAATGAGCTTTTACAACTGTCCCTCTTAAAGGATTTTTTGTCCCCAAAAATCTTACCAAAGATTAGGTTCGATATTGAACTCTCATAGCTTCTTCAGGTTCCTAGGTAGCCTCTTCTATTCCCATCGACTGTGGGTCTATTGTCGGATTGGTAAGAGCTAACCAAACCCTATTTTTTATGCTATGATATTCTAATAGACTGCTCTGAGTAGGATATTAAATGTATGTCTATTATCTGTATATAAGCACGTTGAACATGTCTAATCTGTAATTTCTATATCAGTATTCTGTATCTATTTTTGGGATGGGATTTATATATGTGGAGGAAGTGTACTGTATGGCAATCATCGCCTATATTCTGTTAGCAAGGCTGCATATTATCTGATATGTGTCGTAACAACACGATATGGTGTGCAGGAATGGGTGGGTGTTTTTAACCCCACATGGTGTTTTGGGATGGACGGAGTTGGTGTGTATAGGATGGGGGTAGGATTCTGCATAATTGTATTTGTTATCTGTATCTGAGATAGACATAAGTTCATATTTGTATTTGACTGAGCATGAGATTTCTGAATGTTTTGCCTGCCTATTTCTGTTGGGTTACACATTGAGTTTACGAAAGCTCATATCTGTTTGTCTATTCTGTTTAGGTAATCCACAGACTTAGGTGGACTGGTGTGGTGGAGACTTAGCGGTGACCACTTTAATATGTGTTTGGCAAATGAATTAATTAAATGATTTTTTTGTAATAATTAGGAATGAATATGACTTATAAAAGTTAAGCGATTTATCGAAACAACTCATATTTTAAAACCCATTCTTTGTGATATTTTCAAATTCGGTCATAGCGTCTAGGTCGGGTCTAGGGTAGTAAATTTAGTGGTATCAGAGCCAGGTTACAAAACTCGGGCTGTAAATTTTAAGTGGTTTGAATAAATTAAGAAAGTATGTGGTACACTAAGTCTCCGGTGCCGATCTTGTAAGTACTTTTGAAACTTAGATAATATATTCTGAAAATACTGTAGTTAGTACTTTCTGAACTATATTGAAATATTTAGAGACTGAAACCTCTAAAAACAATTCTGAAATTCTGATAATTTATGCATAAAATATATGCTAATAAATACTGGAACTGGTGCATAAAATTTTATAATGTAGACAAAAGTTGAAAATTTAAGATGAACGCTCGTGGAACTCGCGAACGTGGTGTTTGTGGCCGTGGTAAAGGCTGTAGGGGGCTCGAGCTAATTCTTCCTCTCTGGGCAGTATGCAAAACTTAGATACGAGTGAGACACCAATTTTGCCTGCTACTAAGACTAGGTCTCAAAGCCGTTCGGCTGGGGACAACACACTGTCCCAAGCCATGTTGAGGAGGATATTGGAGAGGGTCACTGGACCCCATTCTAGATCTAGGGGCCGTAGGTCGGTAGCTGAGCGACTCCGGTCCAATGGTGCTGAGCTATTTATGGGTGTCACTAGAGTCGCCCTTACTGCGGCCGAGTATTAGTTGGAGGCCACCGATAGGATCATGAATGATATAGACTGTACTCCCGAGAAGAAACTTAAGGGTGCAATCTCTTTGCTTTGCAATGAGGCATATCAGTGGTGGTTATCGATTGAGGAGGGTACTTAGACTGATCATCTGAATTGGGACTTCCTCAAGACTACCTTTCAAGGCAAGTGTGTGGACACGAGCTATGTAGATGCTCATAGGCGTGAGTTCATGAATCTCACACAAAGTGATAGATCTATGGCTGAGTGTGAGGCCGAGTTTCTAAGGTTGAGCCGCTACACTTGAGGCTTTGTGGCGTCTGAGTATGAGGAGGCGAGAATAGGAGGAAGTCAAAACCCTCTAGTTCTATTCAAAGGCCTAAAAAAAAGGCCAGATCTGATGGGCCGATTAGAGTGGGGGTTCGTGTGGCCCCTACTGGGATTCAGCCATGGGGATATTGTGGTAGGTGCCATCCGGGCAAGTGTTGGAGGAGGATAGGGGCTTGTTTGAGGTGTGGGTCTTTGAAGCATCATATTAGGGAGTGTCCACAGTGTGCTGATCAGATGCAAGCTTCAAGACCAGGTTCTGTATAGCCTCAGAGGGCATTTCAGCAGCCATCTGGGCCGTGGACTGGCTAGGGGTGGTAATGGTATGGGCCGTGGACAGAGAGCACCGAGTAGAGGTGCTAGTCAGACTGAGGCAAGGTAACTTGCGTTGGTTTATGCTACTCAACGCCGAGAGGATAGAGATGCTCCTGACATTATCACGGGTACGTTCTTTATTTTTGATGTACCTTATGCTACTTTGATAGACATAGGTTCTACACACTCCTATTTAGCAAGTACTGTTTCTGAAAATTTGGGGACTTCTGTTGAGAGCACTTCTAGTGACATCACTGTTCTGAGTCTATTGGGGCAGTTTGTTCGGGTTAGTAAACTTTATAGGGATGTTCCATTAGAGGTCCAAAGGGTTGTATTTCTGGAAAATTTGAAAGAGCTTTCTTTTCGGGAGTTCGACTTAATTCTGGGTATGGACTAGTTGGTTGAGCACCAAGTAAGCTTGTATTGCACAACTAAGAGGGTTATTCTGAGAACCATGGATGATAAGGAGGTGGTTGTGATCAATAAGCATCGAGATTATCTGCCCAATATGATATCCACTCTTATGGCTGAGAAACTGGTTCGGAAAGGGTGTGAGGGGTATTTGGCTTATGTCAGTGTTTCTGTTTCTAGGGACTTTTCTATTAGGGGCATAAGAACAATAAGGGATTTTATGGATGTCTTTCCTGAGGAGTTACCGAGCTTACCTCCAAATTGAGAAATTGAGTTCGGCATTAAGCTTCTACCGGGTATAGCTCCTGTGTCTATCGCTCTATACCGTATGGCATCAAAGGAGCTTACAGAACTTAAGGCTCAATTTCAAGAGCTTTTGGATCATGGTTTCATCATCCTAGTGTGTCTTCGTGGGGACACCGATTTTGTTTGTTAAGAAAAAGGATGGGACCATAAGGATGTGTATTGATTATCGATAATTGAATAAAATAACTATAACGCCCCGAATTTGGACCTAGTAGAATTGGGCTCATTGGGCCTTGGGCATGGGAGCATTTAAAATTTTTGAAAATGAGAGAACGGCACTAATGCAAGTTAGACCTATTAGGTGAGTGATTTTGGAAGGTTAAGGGGCTTCTATGAAGTCCTGGGATCAAACTTGGGCTTTAGTAAAAATTTAGTTTTAGGTGAGTAAAGCCCTAGAGTTAGTAAGTAGGCTTTAAGAATAAAATGTGGAGAAAAATGACACAAAAGGAGTTGTGGTCTAGTGGCAAATAACGCCACATAGGAGACAAGGGAATGGCACCACACAAGGAAGCAAGGGGTCCAAGGTTCAAGTCTTGGCGCTTGCATTTCATTTTGATTTTTTTTTTTAAGGAACTTAGACTTTGGCCATAGACTTATATTTAGTTGCGCATGCTTTAAGACAACAAGGAGCTAGTTGGTAAAGTGCCTAGCGGCGTGGATTATGTTACAAGGGAGCCTGAGTTTGAATCCCATTGCAAGCAAAAAGGGGATATTTATTTTGCTAAGATGGGGCGGCAAGTGTTTGAGATGGAATTAAACTCTGTTGAAGGTAGGATCCCACATCGGAAAGCTAGCATGAGGGAAGGTGAGAAGCTGGCTTTAAATAGAGCAATCTATGAGGAGAGTAAGGATACCTTGGGGGCATTTGGGCATGGGAGTGCTCACGGTAATGCCGAAATGCTGGTCTCACGGTAATGGTAGCCACACGAGCGTGCGAGTGTACGTGTGGGGGCTTCGACGCGATAGTTGAGGTCATCATGAGTGTTCTTGTGGGTTAGGCTATTTGGGCTGTAATGGGCCGTAATGGGCCATGTGGGGCCTGTGGGCCCATAGGAATAATTTATATGATTCTGTAGTAGATAGTGAACTGATCTATGTGAATCTCATATCTGAAATACCCTTAGTTTACAAAAATACTGAAATACCCTTGGTTTACAAAATTTTTGAAATACCCTTGGTTTACAGAATTACTGAAATACCCTTGGTTTGTAAAATTATCGAAATGCCCCTGATTTGTGAAATTACAGAAATACCCCTGATTTGCAAAATTACTAAAATACCCCTGATTTATGAAATTACCGAAATACCCTCAGTTTGGAAAATTACTGAAATACCTTCAGTTTCCAAAATTACCAAAGTACCTCTCATTTGCAAAATTACCGAAATACCCTCGATTTGTGAAATTATAGAAATACCCTCGATTTGTGAAATTACTGAAATACCCTTGATTTGCAAAATTACTGAAATACCCTTAGTTTGCAAAATTACCGAAATACCCTCGATTTGCAAAATTATCGAAATACCCTCGATTTGTGAAATTATCGAAATACCTTCAATTTGCAAAATTACCAAAATACCCTCAAATTGCAAAATTAGCAAAATACCCCTAGAGGGTAGAATTACCGAAATACCCCTGTAGGGTAGAATTATCGAAATACCCCTATAAGGTAGAATTACTGAAATACCCCTATAGGGTAGAATTACCGAAATCCCCTATAGGGTAGAATTATCGAAATACCCTTGAAGGTAGGATTATTGAAATACCCTTATAGGGTAAATGACTATTTTGTCCTTATGGGTAAATGACTGATTTGACTGTATTGTATGATTGTGTTTTAACTGACGTGACTGTGGGCGTATGACTGATATGCTGTTAATATGTGTCGAAATGACTGTTACTAAGCATGGGCATTTTGCATAAACGTGTAATGATTGAGCATGACATACATGACATATTGCATGGGGTTGGGACATTGATACAGAGGAAGTTCTGATAGGGTCGCACGGGTCGTATGACGACTGTGGATCTATTATTTATTTGTTAAGGTCGCACGGGTCGCACGATGACTGTGGACCAACGGACGACTTAAAGCTGCGTAATCTGAATATGGCTCTGTGCCAACCTAAATATGGCTCTGTGCCATCTTGATAATGGCTTTGTGCTAATCGTATTTACCCGTGGCTATGTGTCTAACATATATATCGATGACTCTGTGTCGATCATATTTACCCAAGGCTGTGTACCGATTATATTACCCTCGCTGATGGCTATGTGCCAAACATAATACAATTACTGATGGCTTTGTGCCAATTCTAATACTGCTACTGAAGGCTTAGAGCTGTATATATATGCTTAGCAGCCTTGCTGCAACGTTTGAGTAGTGCCGTTGTTGGTGCTACCTTTGGAGTGTAAGGATGGGTGGGTTGATATTTATATTCCCATAGGAGTGTAGGGTTGGAAGGGAAATGGAGTGCAGGGTTGGATTTGGGATGGGATGCATCCTCATACTATTGCGTATCTGTTATAAGATCTATTATTGGTTTGGGCTAGGCCCAATTGATTCTATTATGGGTTGTGACCCAAATGATATTGTAGTGGGCTTGGCTTACGTATGCTCTCATCTGTACTGTACTGTTACTGTTAAAGGGCTTTGGCCCAGACTACTTCGGGTTCTATTTTTGTATACTGACTGATACTCTAGAAAGGGGATTACACACTGAGTTTTCATAAACTCACCCCGTTTTTAACTGTGCAGGTAATCCCCAGCCTTAGACGGTTCAGAGCTGCGAGGGACTCAGAGAAGACCACACACTGCTTATGTTTTTCGTTTTGATTATCTACTTTGAAATATTTTCATTTGGGTTGTAATAAGGCCTTTTAAAATTTTCGCACTTTAAATTCTAGATTGGTTTTATTTTAATTTATATCTGTTAGAAGTAAATCGCAGTTTTCCAAAATGTTAACTGTTTTAAAACAACACTACATTTTCGCAACATTTTTCAAATGGTTTTACGACTTAATCTTTCCGTAAATCAATTACTTTCAAAATTAGCTTCCGTAACAGAAAAAAATGTTTTGGGAGTAAAAATAACGTAACTGGGATTTTACTTAAGCTTTTAAACAAGAAGGGTTTTCAATGAAAACATGGTTTTCGAAAAACACATCAATGTGACACGCCAGATTCGGGCCTAACTTCTAGGCCGGGTTTAGGGTGTTACAATGACGATTAAGAATAAGTATCCACTTCCGAAGATCGATGATATATTTGATCAATTCTGAATGGATTCAGTGTTCTAAAAAATTAATCTCTGTTTTGGGTATCATCAACTTAAAGTTAAGGAGGTTGATGTTCAGAAGACTGCATTTAGGACTTGTTATGGACATTATGAGTTCCTAGTTATGCCTTTTGGTCTAATGAATGCTCCGACTACATTCATTGATCTAATGAACTGAGTCTTTCAGTCAAACCTGGATCAGTTCACCGTGGTCTTTATCAACGATATTTTGGTTTACTTTAAGATTGAGGATGAGCCTGATGAATATCTTAGAGTAGTGCTACAGATACTCCTTGAGAAATAGCTCTACGCTAAGTTGAACAAGTGTGAGTTCTGGTTGCGTAAGGTGACTTTTCTAGGGCACGTGGTTTCTGCTGAGGGGATCCGAGTTGATCCGAGAAAAATTGAGGTTGTGCTTGAGCGGAAACAGCCTAAGAATATATCTGAAATCTGTAGTTTTTTGGGTCTTGAAGGATATTATCATCAGTTTTTTGAGTGGTTCTCTCTGATTGCAACTCTTTTGACTAAGCTTCTATGCAAGGGTGTTCCTTTTGTTTGGACTGATGTGCAGGAGTCAAGCTTCAAGAACCTCAAGTCTGTTCAGACTCAGGCTCCTGTTCTAATACAGCCTGAATCCGGTAAAACGTTTGTGGTCTATAGTGATGCATTGCATGTTGGCTTGGGGTGTGTACTGATGCAAGATGGTAAGGTTGTGGCTTATGTGTCCCGTCAACTTAAGATACACAAAAGGAATTATCTGACGTGTGATCTCGAGTTGGCTGCTGTGGTTTTTACGTTGAAGATCTGGAGGCACTATATGTATGGTGAGAGGTGTATTATCTACACTGATCATAAGAGCCTCAAGTACCTCCTTACTTAGAAGGAGTTGAATCTTAGACAGTGTCAATGGATTGAGCTACTCAAAGATTATGACTGCACAATAGAGTATCATCCTGGTAAGGCTAATGTGGTGGCCGATGCTCTCATTCGAAGAGCGATGACTGATTTGAGGGTGATGTTCACTTGTCTAAGTTTGTTTGAGGATGGGAGCCTATTAGCCGAGTTGCAAGTTAAGCCGATTTGGATTGATCAGATTCGAGATAACCAGTTAGGGCATGAGTATTTGGTTTTGCGGTTCTGTTAGATTGAGAGTGGTAGTACTTCGGATTTTGGGCTGAATAAAAATGGAGTTCTTTGTTTATGAGTTCGGATATGTGTGCTGAATGATTCTATTTTGAGGTAGTCAATTTTGAAGGAGGCGCATAGTAGACCTTATGCTATGCATCCCAATGGTGCCTTCTGTGACGTTACGAATTTTGTTGCTCAATGTCTAAGGCTGAGCACCAGCTGCTTTCTGGTTTGTTACAACCCATTAATATTCCTTTATGGAAGTGGGAATGATTAACGATGGACTTCGTTAGTGGGTTGCCCTTGACACCTACTAAGAAGGATTCTATTTGGATCATCGTGGATCGATTGTCCAAGTCCACTCATTTTGTTTCGGTTTTGACATACTACTCTCTACAAAAGTTAGTGAAACTCTATATCTCCGAGATTGTTCGACTGCATAGGGTTCCTACTTCGGTAATTTCTAATAGAGATCCTCGCTTCACTTCTCGGTTCTGGAAGAAATTGCATGAGGCTCTGGGTACGAGATTGGACTTCAGTACTATGTTCCATCCTCAGACCGATGGTCAATCTGAGAAGGTGATTCAGATACTGGAGGATATGCTTCAGAGTTGTGCAATAGATTTCCAAGGTAGTTGGGAGGATTATCTGCCGCTAGCTAAGTTTGTCTACTATAACAGTTTCCCATGTAGCATTCAGATGGCACCTTACGAGGCTTTGTATGGTCGTAAGTGTTGTACTCCGCTATGTTGGACTGAGTTGGGTGAGCATTGGGTTCTGGGTCCTGAGTTGGTTTTTGAGACCGTAGATAAGGTTAGACTAATTCGAGATCATCTGAAAGCGGCTTCTGATGGACAGAAGTCTTATGCAAATCTGAAGAGGAGAGATATTGAGTACTCTGTGGGTGACTTCATTTTCCTTAAGGTTTCGGTGGAAGAAAGTTTTGAGATTTGGTCGTAAAGGCAAGTTGAGCCCTAGGTTTGTTGGGCCGTATCGGATTCTGAATCGTGTGGGACCGGTGGCTTATTAGTTGGAGCTACGTCCAGAGTTAAATCGTATCCATGACATGTTTCAGGTCTCGATGTTGAGGCAGTACCGGTCTGATCCATCTCATGTTGTCTTTATTGTAGAGATCGAGGTTAGGCCAGACTTTACTTTTGAGGAGAAGCCGGTTCAAATTTTGGATCGAGATGTTAAGATTCTGAGGAGGAAGTCCATTTTGTTAGTGAAGGTTCTGTGGTGGAATCATGGAGCTAAGGAAGCCACGTGGGAACCTAAGGACTCGATGTGTCAGCAGTATCCTCATCTGTTCTGATCAGGTAAATTTTGAGGTCAAAATTTCTTTTAGGAGGTAGAGTTGTAACGCCCTAGATAATTTATGTCTACTTCTATAAATATCCGACACAAGTGTGTATCTACTTCAGTGGTTAAATGTTCTAGTGTCTGTGAGAGGTCTTGGGTTCAATGCACGCTTTTGGCAATTTTGGTTATTTTTTATCTAAGCCTTACCCTTGTTGAGTGGACTTACATAAAATTTTCTATTAATCCATATCAGAATAAGCCTACTGGTTCGAGTGGTATGGAGTTGATGTGTTGGAGGTCCTGACTTCGAATCCTTCTGTGAGCGAGGGTGTTAATTTTTGTTCCAGCCAGCTGTTAGTATTTGGATAGAGATACAATTCTGAAGTGGTTGTGATTGAGAAGATAGTCGGGAGTTGGGATATAGGCAATTATCAAAATATTTTATTTTAAATTTTAATTTTTTTTTTGTTTTCAAAATTTTCTCTTTCCTCCCAAAATTATTTTGACATCAATTTTTCTCTGTTCTCTACCATTTCTCTTTTCATCTTTTTCTGACGGTTCTATTCTTTTCTCTACTGTCGTAATATTGTGTTTCATTAATACGGTATTCTTCGTGCGTTGTGGTAAGTGGGGTTTCACTTGACTGCAAGTTTTGGTTCTGTTAATTGTTTGGGATTTTACTCGATCGTGGGGTTTGTATTGATGGAATAATCTAAGAGGACAGTAATTCGTGAGAACGTTTTATGCAGAAGTTGACGGGGAACCTTTGGTTAGTGCTCTAACAGATTAGTACGTTTTATAGGTGGGTGTCGTCGATGGTAAGTCAATTTTGTGATGGTTTCTTGTTGTTGAATTCGTAATTTAGCCACTAAATCAGTATTTGGTATATTGTTCCTTAGGTTTCAAAGGGCTCGGGATTACTGTAACATCTTAAGCGAACCAAGTGTGTACCCAAAATACAAAAAAATCAAATGTCAGCAAAAGCCGAAAAATTGTTCTATCGACGCCACACGGGCGTGTGGCGACCCGTGTGGTTGGCTTTGTCCATGACACGGCCATTTGGTCGACGAAGGCATGGCTGTGCCCTTGACACAGTCGTGTGGGCCACACAAGCTAGGCCAATTTGGGCGTGTGGGCCCACACGGTCATGCCCCACGGGTGTGTGGATTTTGGGCCAAGTCGTGTGGGCCACATGGGAAATGCCAATCAGGGTGTGTGGGCCATACGGGCCCATATTTTTGAAAATTTCCCTAGGGTCATATCGGTTGTTCCCATCGATTGTGGGCATACTATAGGGTCGGTAAGAGCTAACCAAACCCTATTTTGTATGCTATGATATTCTGATAGACTGTTCTGAGTGGGATATTAAATGTATGTATGTTATCTATATATAAGCATGTTGAGCATGCCTAATTTGTAATTTCTATATCTGTTTTTGTGGTGGGATTTATATATGTGGAGGAAGTGTTTTGTATGGCGATCATCGCCTATATTCTGGTAGCAAGGCTGCATATTATCTGATATGTGTCGTAACAACATGATATGGTGTGTAGGGATGGATGGGTGTTTTTAACCCCACATGGTGTGTTGGGATGGACGAAGTTGATGTGTAGAGGATAGGGGTAGGATTTTGCATAATTGTATTTATTATTTGTATCTGACTGAGCATGAGATTTCTGAATGTTTTGCCTACCTTTTCTGTTGGGTTACATACTGAGTTTATGAAAACTCACATCTGTTTGTTTGTTCTGTACAGGTAATCCACAAATTTAGGCGAATCGGTGCGGCGGAGACTTAGCGGTGACCACTTGACCATAAACTATTTAAACTTAGTAACTTATGGTTTATTTAAAAATTCAGGATTTATTTAAGAGTTTGTAATTTCTGGGACTCTTTGGACTGTATGGTTTTTAATTGTTGATTTTTGGTTTGTTTGGTATTTTGCATGCTTCGATAAAATATTTTATGAAAATGACGGTTTTATGTAAATCAAGGTTTTTCTAAAAATACAAACTAGATTTCCAAAATATCGATTTTATTAAACTTCCGCTGTAGTATGTGTTTGGAAAATGAATTAATTGAATGATGTTTTCAGTAATAATCAAGAATGAATATGAGTTGTAAAAGTTGAGCGGTTTATCGAAACAACTCAGATTTCAAAACCCATTCTTTGTGATATTTTTGGATTCGGCCATAACGTCTAGGTTGGGTCTGGGGTGTTACAATTGGTCACACAAGCTGTGAAATGGGCCTGTTCACTTGAGCTATGGGTCGGAATGTAAGCTACACAATGTTGCTCACTTGAGCTATGGAGTATCCACAACAAATGCAGGACCTCAGCCATCTGTAGGAATTTCAAGACTAGCACCCGAAACATGAAATCCCTAATGACATGTCATTTGTTTTCTATGATATCCTAAGGTTCAACCGGGACTTGATAACCATCATAACATTGATTTATTTAAATAACGATCAATTCACAATATAATTAACAGAATAACATACTATTTGAAATAGCATTAACACGATAACCATTTATACAAACGTACCTCAACAACTAGGGGCGTAGAAGTTAAATCAATCTAATCTAAAGCTTTTAGTTTGCCTCGATCTAGATCCGTACCTGGTTTATTTTGATATAAATAGACAATTTCAATCCATTTAATACTTATAGTATTCAAATTAATCCACATTTCATATTTATGTAAAATTATCATTTTGCCCTTAATATTTTAACTTTTTTATAATTTAGTCCTTAAGCTCATAAATTGAAATCTAAGCATTTTAATCCTTCTTATAAGCTAACCGAATTCTTTCCGGACTGAAACCAACCCAAATAAATCATCATTTCTTAAATTTAACATGAATTTTTACAAACCAATCCCTAAATGTAAATTTTATCAAAAATCACTTTAGAAAACTTGTTTATTTCTCAACAAAGGTTCATAACCTATCATTTAACATCAAAAATCATTTAAGAACAATCATGGCATAACCCTCAACCTTTAACAGTTTTACCAATTGACCCCCGGGCTGGCAAGATTAAGCTAAAACGACCTCAAAGACATAAAAATCATTAAAAATACGGTTGAAATCACTTACCATGCAAACATTGAACTAGTCGAACCTTCTAAGTTCAATAAAATGGAGTTTTCTATCCCTAATTTTGGTGGAGAATTTGTTTAGAAAGATGATACTATCTTTTACTTAGTTTAATTTAAGATTTTATTTATTAAATTACCATTTTAACCTTGTTAAACAAAACATCAAACTCATGCCCATCTTTGTCCACTAACATTAAGAATGGTATAATTACCATTTAAGTCCATTAGAATTCCTTTCCATAGTCTTTTAGCCCTTTTAACTAATAGAACTCCACTTTTACACTTTTTACAATTTAGTCCTTTTTTCTAATTAATCATGCAAACATCAAAATTTATTAATGAAATTTTAATATGACCCTAATATAATCTCGTAATCATGAAAAAATAAGAAAATAATAATTTACTCATCAAAATTATGGTCCCGAAACCACTATTCTGATTTCACTGAAAATAGGTTATTACACCTATAAATCCTATCAACCCGAATTGATTGACCTAGTGGACTGATCATGGTAACCTCACTAGAAGTGCTCTTGTAATGCCCCAAAAATATAGGGTATTTAATTTTGCATGTTCTGACACAAAAAGCTTATTTGCTTTAATGGCTAAGTGATTTAGGTGTGTATGGGAGTGTGTGAGAAGCCTATGTTCAAGTCTTAACTTTTGCAGAATTTTTAGTTTTTCTCTTAAATGAACCTGGACATTGGAACTTAGGCCTTATTAGTAATAATGCTTGTTTTATGACACAAAAAGAGCCTGTGGTGTAGTGGCAAGGTGGCGTGTGGTGTAACTGAGAGGTCTGATGTTCAAGTCCTGGGTTGCGCAATGGAGTGTTTATTTTGCTGCTTGAGCTGTGTAGGTAGAAGAGTTGGACTGAAACACTATTAAGAGGAGTTTGAACTGGTCATGGAGGGATTTGTGGAGCAAGTCAAGGAGGAGATTGGGAAGAAAATCAAGGAATTTTGAAATGGGAGGTTGGTAAGGTGTTGTGGCCGATTGGGACTCTAAGGCTCTATTAGAATTCGGCTAGGGGGAAATAGGGAGCAATTTCAACTATAGTCATTTCTTGGTTTCGAATTTTGGGGTGTTGATAGGAGAGTTGCTGAATTTCCTTGATGACAATTTGGGGTTTTACTTTTTGCATTTCGAGTTCTTTCTAGTTTTCCTTGTGCTACGAAATTGACCACTCGTGTCATTCCCTTCTAACCGTTTGTGTCATTTTTCTCTTCTCCTTTGCTATCCTCTTTCTCTTCTTGGCCGAACCTAGCACCTACTTCCCCTGCCCTTTTTCTTCATCAATCGGTTTCTCTCATAGCCGAACCTTCCCTTTTGCCCCATTAACTTCTATTCGTTTTCTATTCTAGTCTGGCAGAATATCACTATTGTTAATCCCTCTCTGCATCGATCTACTGTAAAGGTTCTTACTATCGGTAAGTGTTCATACTCCTCATATTTGGATTAAATCTATCCTCTACTTTCCTTTTCAAAACCGAATACACCTGTGCCCTTCTTTTCTTTCTCCAAAATCGAATACCCCTTTACTAACCGATTGTTATTTCCTCCTTCATGTACTTTACTCGTTGCAATTCTAGGGTCTTCCTCAAGGAATGGTGGAGTGTGAACATTCTTGGAGGAGCCACACCTTCGTTTTCAACGTTCAGTTAAGGTAGAAGCGTTACCTTATGTTCTTTGGGGTTAGGATGAATGTGCCCTATTATTCACTAAACAAATTTTGATTGTATTTTATGAAATCAACAAGGGTGTGTAATCGTTTCTGAACAATGATCGTAGAGGGACTAAGGTCACCCTCATTCAAACAAGGTAAGAAGGGTGTTTCGGATTAAGCGTCAATAAGAGGGTGCTTTGGCTTAACGATGAAAAGGACTAACATTGGATCTCGTTTGAATCTAGGTTGGGTGCTCGTGGAATTTGGAGCAATTTCATAAACAGGTGTGTAATCACACTATCGTTTCTATGAGTCGGCAAAAGTCGAAAAGTTGAAACTTTGGCATTTGAGGCCTCACGAGTGTGCAATCATTCGTATGGTAAACTGAGACACAAATCATGGGTGATAAACTGTAGAGGCCATGATGAGCGCTCTCGTGCTCTTGGGACGTTATGGGCCTCATTGGGCTGAAATGGTCCGTGTGGACCTAATGGGCTCTTGGGCCCCACAAGGATAAGATCCATGAGAAGTGGCAGATACTGGATTGGACTACGTAGTTCGCATAGTCGTGACTGAATTTAGGCTGGATGGGCCACACGAGCGTGTGGGCCCACTTGGGTCGAATATTGGGCATTGGGCCCATTTACAACATTTTGATCACATGTGTTAGTTGTGTCGTTCGAGGTGACTGCAGACCTTCAGAAAGGTTGTTAACTGTACCGAGACCTAAAGTAGGTAAAATGACCAAAATACCCTTAAAGGCCAAATTTACTATTTTACCCCTCATGCATGGAAACGATCATTTTACCCCTAGAGGTAGGTTGACTGATGAAAGTATGTTATTTGTGTGATTGTACTGAGTAGGACATTTTGCATACACGAAACCTTTATGATATGACATACTGCATGGGGTTTGGATTCTGATATAGAGGAATTACTGTATCGGTGGCTCTGCCACATTCACTGTTACTGGTGGCTCTGCCACAATCACCATTACTGGTGGCTTCGCCACATATACTTTTACTGGCAGCTCTGTTATGTTATTATTACTGGCAGCTATGCTGCAATATTGGTGTGTTGGTTGGATTGGGGTGGGTTGTATATTTGCACCATACTGATACTGTATTGGGCTTAGGCCCACATTGTTACTATAATGGGCTAAGGCCCACACTATACTGTTACTGAACAGGGCTCAGGCCCAGGCTGTTACTGCATATATTACTGACTGAACGATAGGGAATTATGCACTGGGTTTCATAAACTCACCCTTTCTTTTAACTATACAGGTAATCCCCAGTATCAGACGATTTGGAGCCACGAGGGATTCTGTAACACCCCAAACCCGGCCTAAACGTTACGACCGGATCTAGCATGGCACATGAAAGTGTTGTTGAAAGACCGTGCGTCTGATAAAACTTTGTATCCTTTTGGAAACTTCGAGTTCAGATGTTCGTTTGTAAAGACCCATTTTACACAGTGTACATTTTAGAAAAGTCGTAATTAATTTTGAAAACTGTCTTTGTTATGAAAATCGAATTTTGAACATTTGTAGAATCGTAATATTTTGGAAAAACAATTATCAATGTTTTAAGGAAAACATCCGTATTAAACATTTAAAAATAAACCATAATGAAAATGTAAGTTTAAAGAAAAGTTAAAACCAATGGCCTTATTACAACAATAATCCCAAATTAAATAAAACCCTAAAATTAAAGCGAAGTGGAAATTTACTAAAATTCACGATGTATGGCCACCTCAGAGTCCTCCACAGCTCCAAATCCACTAACGCTGGGGATCACCTGCAAGGTTGAAACAACGGGGTGAGTTACAAGAACTTAGTGTGTAATCCCCAACTCAGTTATGAATTGGGCTCGAGCCCAAAAGAAATCCCAATTGGGCCGAAGCCCTATTCAGTAACAGTCTGGGCCTTAGCCCTATACAGTATCAATATGGGCCCACGGCCCCAAAATCATGGTAATGCAACAAGCCATGCAACCCTCCCCGAACCTAATAGTCCATCCGCTACACTCCACCCGTACCAGCCCTACACACCTGTGGTGATTCCTAAATCGACCCACCCATCCGCTACATTCCAAAAATGCAGTCGAGCTACCAGTGCAAACACAGCAAAGCTGCCAGTATCAGTATATTGTGGCTTAGCCATCAGTAACAGTGTTGCAGCAGAGCTGCCATTATTACTATTTTGTGGCAAGGCCACCAGTATCAGTATTGCAGCAGAGCTGCCAGTAACAGTACACTTCCTCCTTTAACATAACCCAACCCCATGCATCATGTCATGGCATAATAATTTCGTGTATGCTGTAATGTATCATCATGGAAAATTAATCAAAGTATACACAAACAAACCATATCTGCCCCTAATGGTATAATAGTAATTTACCCACCAGGGGTATTTCAGTAATTTTAAAAATCAGTTGTATTTCAGTAATTTTTTCAATCCCTCAGAAGGTCTACAGTCGCCTTGAGCGACTAGAGTATTCTAAACAGAGATAATTATGCAAATAGGCTTCAGGCCCATTCTCGGCCCAAATGAGCCCACACGCTCGTGTAGCCCATTTAGCTCAAATCTAGCCACAGATATGAGATTCACATAGTCTAATCCAGCATCTACTACACAATCATACAACTTATTCGTATGGGCCCATAGGCCCATTGGACCCACTTGGCCCAAACAGCCTAAACCCTCAAGAACACTCATGGTGGCCTCAACTATTGCGTCGAAGCTCCCACACGTTCGCTCGCACACTCGTGTGGCTACCATGGTCGTGTGACCAACATTTCGACATTTGCCGCTCTACAACTAGAGTAGGGCGAAATACACACCTGATAGGAGTCTGAAGCTAATCCGCGCTTCGAATGCTCCTAAGCCCAACGCCAACCAGGTATGCCTCCTCTCCTCCTAGACAGCTCCATTTATAACCAGCTTCTCACCTTCCCTTTTACTAGCTTTCCGATGTGGGATCCTTCCTTCAATAGAGTTTAAATCCAACACAAACTCTGGCCGTCCAATCCGCAAAAATAAACACTCCCTTGCTTGACATGTGATTCGAACCCAAGCTCTCACATCATCTAATTCACGCCATTTGCCACTAAGCCACCAGCTCCTTTTGTGTCTAAAATCATGCGCAGCTAAATATAAATATATGGGCCAAAGTCCAAGTTCACTTAAAAATAAATCAAAATGAAATGCCAGCGCCAAGGCTTGAACCTTGGACCCCCCTTGCTACCTTGTGGCGTCACTCCCTTGCTCCCTAAGTGGAGTCACTTTGCCACCACACCACACTCCTTTTTGTGTCATTTTCCCCCACATTTTATTCTTCAAGCCTACCTACTAACTCCTAAGGTTATATTCACCTAAAACCAAAATTTTCCTAAAGCCTACATTCGATCCCGGGACTTTATAGAAGCCCCCTAACCTTCCAAAATCACTCACTTAATAGGTCCAACTTGCCTTAGTGCCATTCTCTTGTTCTCAAAAATTTTTAAACGCTCCCGTGCCCAAGGCCCAATGGGCCTAATCCTAATAGGCCCAAATTTGGGTCGTTACAGATTTAGAGGTGGCCACACGTTCGTTAATATTTTGTTTTGGACTTAGTTATTTAAACTTTATGTTGGGTTCTCGATTATGTAATAAGGCCTTTGGTGGATTTAAGTCCTTTTTGATTGGGTTTTTAATTTCTTATTTGAACTGCCAAACTGATACAAATAAGTTTTCAAAAATAATAACTGTTTTAAAGAAAAACACGTAGTTTTCAAACTTCATGTTGGTTTAATTAAAGTAGCTTCCGCCGATTTAAATCGATTAAGGAACCAACGGTAACCAACATGGCAAACATTTTAATAAGTGATTTTTTTCAAACTTAATAAGTTAACTTACCAAATGTTTTTTTCAGGCAATAAAAGCTAAATGTGTTTTAACATACAAACGGTTCTCTATCAACAAGCCTTGATTTTGAAAGACATTTCAATGTGACACAGCAGATTCGGTTATAATGTCTAGGCCGAGTTTGGGGTGTTACAGCTCTCAACAAAAATACCCACGTTCATAGAAAAAAGCTAGCTATATAAAAATGTGTTGATCCTATGTCTATTAATGCAAAGTATGAAACAATATTGGAACGATGGAAATGTGCAAGTGTACACAATCGCAACAAGAAATAAAGTGACAAGTAAATGTCGAGTTATCGTACCCACAGGCACTGTAAAAGAATTATATATGAAAATGATTTTAAACACTTTGGTGAAGGAAAAATATTTGGATTTGAGAAATGATTAAAACCTAGAAAATATAGTAAAATAAAATAAAATAAAGTTCTAATGCACGATTTCAAAAGCTGATTTTAATCAAGATGATATAATTGTATTGGATTAATTATATTTCCTTACCTTATAATTATTAAACTTATGCTTATACTTGTTACGAATAAATCATGGCAACTAGGTAATTTGCTAACTTATGAACATATTTACAAATAAAAAATCCATTCATCTCTTGTACATATTCCTATGTCAATTCGACCGATAAAACAGATTTATAAAGGTAAACATGTTATTGCACATACATACTTACTAAATTAAACAATCTCTCGCATATTCCTATGTCAATTCAAATGATTAATTCAACCTAATAAGCATATAAAAGACTATGTGAGGTAACCAAGTATCCTTACCTTGAGACAGTTTAATCACAAAAATCTTTCAAGTTATGCAAGGCATATGTATCGCCAAATACAATGCTAACCTAATCTTCAGCTACCTTAGAAGAATTAAACATGCACTGATTAAGTATTGTGTCCGTTAATTACAATTTCAATGCGTTTAGATAATTAATTCTTTAGTTATCTAAACAATTATAATGCCAAAATAACTTAGGCATGATTTTACTTAATCAAGCATTTTACCGAGGCCTATAACAGCATAAACAGAATTTTAATAATTTAAGAGAACGAAATGCAATCAACCCAACACGAATTAAATTCAAGCTAAGCTGATTAAATTAACCATTCCAACAACATAAATATTCATAGATATGTTCATCATAAAAACAACAAAAATTATAGAGATAGAGAATAAGAATCAAATCCAGTGGTTTTCCATGGCTTGACTAGGTTGCTCTATTATTCCTTCTTTGTTATCCTTGCCGATCAAGGCTACTACGAACACTCAATTTATGCTCCAAAATGGATGAAGAAGAGCCCTTTCCCAAGAGGAGAAATCGGCACAAGAGCAAGAGGGGAAATGGAAATCAAAAGTTGAGAGAGGAGAGAAGATATGTGAATTGAGGGATGAGGGATGCCTTGAATGATCAGCCAAGGGGGGTTTTATAGCTGAATATGGCAGCTTAAATTTGCTAAAAATAGCAGCCAAAGAGCCACCCCTTGGCCGGCCTCCTATGTGGCAAAGTTGATGGCTTCAACTTTGCTAAATATGGCTTGGGGCAAATCTACAAAGCCACTAATTGTAGAGGGGGTTGAATGCAACTTTGACAAGTCTTCAAGGGCCTTTTTCCAAGCTTGATTAATCAGCTAAAATGCTGATTTGGGTCAGCATATGGATGGTTCTGGGCAGCCCAATTGGTGGCTGGTTCGGTTCACTAAATTTGGTTCAACCAGTGCTGTTCAACTGGACCCTTTTTTCCATAATTAATTAATAATAATTTATTTAGCCCAAATTAAATTGGGAATAAATTAAAATTAATTATATTATGAATTAACACACATTTTTTTACCATATTAGGCTAGAAATAAATTTTCCTTGATACTTCAAATTGCTTCTCGGTTTTATTCTTCGAGCAGTGTCTGCCAAGCCAATTTTCGCCCTTTGTACAAATCTATCGAAAATGATCAAAATTAATCAAGATTTATTATAAAATTAATTATAATTCATTATTTTAATAATTTAAGTACAAAATAATTTTTTTATAATAATTATATATTTTTCGACAATAATTATACTAAAACTGCATGAATTTTAGTTTAAAAGGGCATGAAAAAGTGTGTATATTTTTGTGTTTCCACAATTCCAAACTTAATTCATTGCTTGCCCCGAGTAATGCACAAATTGAAAAGAATTTCTCGAAAACACCTTTGAAAAACTCATTCAGAACAACATTCTTGCCAAAATTATGATTTAGGTATACTTATGCTCAAGAATAAGAATTTTGATATTTATGCTACTTATGCATACATATCATTCAAATTAATATCAATAACTATTATGATAGCTAAAATAGACTAAATTCTTTCTTAATTAAAAACATGTAAATCCCTACCAATTTGATTTTAATCCTTTAGTCAAGATTAAGCTGCAATCATTAAGTTTAACTTATGCATTTATATGTTGAACATAGCAATTTCTCCTTACTAATGTAGGTAGCATAGAAACTTGAATCAATAGGTTTTTAAAAAGGTTGTAACGTGGCTTGGCTGGGGGCAGGTAAAAGATAGATAAATTTAGGCTAAAAATCCTAGACTCAGCTTCAATCGGACCTTCGGAACGTTTACCTTCAATATACCAACTTACTTTGCTTTCACATGCTCTTTTGTACATCTATTTTCTTTCATGCACATATGCTTTTTCTTCTTCTTTTTTTTTTTGAATGAGCATTTTACTATGTATACTACAAATTTTGAGCATTCGATACTTCTTTTCAATTCCCCCAAACTTATTTTCAAAGAATATTATGCATAGTACTGAGTCTGGTGTTTGGGACAATTTAAAGATAATTAAGAGAAACGTGATAGCTAAAAATTGCAAAGTTTCAAATAAAATTAGGCCATATAGTCTCAAAGTTGGGTTTCAAAGGGTAAAATTTCATCAAGGTCGGCTTGAAAGGCTCAAACGGTCCAAAAAACAGTTGCCTAAATCATTTTCAACATTCCATGCTTCCTAGGATTTCGCCTCAAGAAACTACTAAGTCAATTTTAGAGACTTAAACTTTCATGCATACCTAACTTTCTTAAGGAACTAAAATTTTTATGGTATGATTTGCATGCTTTATTAAAAATACATTTATTTCATTATTAAGCTAACATAACAATTTATTGAAATAACCGAACTTTATTTATACTGAAGTTTAGCATACTTAATGAAATTTCAAATTTTTTGAACAAAATATATCCTAATCATAATTAAAAGAAAAATTTATTCTGAGTGGAAACAATTTCAAGTTTTCGGTCCCCCTACTTAAGATGAACAATGTCCTCATTGTTAAAAGTGAATAGATACTATACACCAGGTAGGAGTCTAGAAAAGAGGAGGTGAGTCAATTTGACTACTTAAGTACCAAGCTCTCTCTAAATCCAATCCTAGACATGTATATATCCATTGCCACACTTTATACTTTGTGACTTGTTCATTTTTATTTATGATTTCTACCTCTTGTTTTATTATGCAAAAAATCATAGTAGAACCTAATCCTGAAACATTAAATAACCTAGGAAAGAAAATGAAATAAAATAAAGATCCCCCTTTTTTATTTATTTACAGATCCATCAGAATTTGACTCATCTTTTTCCTTCCTCGACATTGGAGTCCATGGTTCAAGTATAAAGTCTGGAAATTCATGCACGAAAATAAACGGGTTATGAAATATATATTTTAAATGCATCTCCGATTGAGTCATCCTGTATTTTTGAGTATCTCCAGTAATCTTGTTTTACAACTACATGTGTTGCAACTTAGCCATTATACCAAACTATTCACTTCGTGGAATGGTGCTAGATAAAGGGACTCTCAGCGTCAAACATAGGAAATTTATTAAGGGTGGTTTCAGTTTTGGATAGGTGGGTGAGTAGCTCAGGGTAAGGTTTAGAGTTAAAGAGGGTGGCTGTTTTAAAGATAGTTTAGGTGCGGTAGTTGCTGACTTTGAATGAAGGTGTTTGGGGTGGTGATTCAGGGAGTTAAGGGCTACAACATTAAGGGGTTAAGTGAGATGCACTATTGGGCTATTGGGGAGTTGTGGTAGAACAAGGTAAGGGCTATAGGTTTTTGAGGAAAAGGGTTGAATATTTCCCTTCTTAGTAGTGTCTTAAGCCCAATGGCAACTCCTTTTTGGATCCTAAGCTCCTATACTAAAAATAAAAAAAACTCAATGAAATTAGTGCTTGGGGTTAAAAGTTGACCCTTTATTTAACAAAACAATACTTAAATTCTTTAGGCTACTTAGAATTTTTTTTTTTGAATAATTACATCAAATTAAACTCCCAAGAAAGACTGGAGGGGTTACAAATGGTCCTACTTAAGTCCCAATCTCCTAGACAGAGTTTTAATTAATATAATGAACTAAAGAAATTTTTATCTAAGTCTACCATTTTATTCAAATGAGAAAAAAAACTAAAAATAAAGTGAAGAGAACTCCCTCCATTTATTTAGGATCGACATTGACCATGGTGGTGTCAAATGGCCATTTGACATACCAACCATAACCATCTAAAAAGTAATCATATTCTTTCCCATCAAATCTATCCAACATCTTATTAGGGAAAGAAAATTCGTAATGATCTTTCCTAGTGGCCTTATTTAACTTCCTGTAATTGCTACAAATCCTTCAACCCGTGACTCAAATATTTGCAATAATCCATCCAACACACTTCTTATTCCTTTTCAAAATCAGAGTGCCTCTTCTTCTTGATATTTGGTGAACTCAACTGAAATAATAACAGGTAAAGTAGAAGATAGACCCAAATAGTCATATTTCAAATAAGGAGACAAAATCTTCAGTTCCAATTTAGCTGGCTCTTCAATCAACAACTTTGGTTGCGTATACTCTTCAGATGATAACTCTAATGATTCGAGTAGAACTTCTTGAGTGAATTCCTTTGAATTAGCTTGTAACCAAGCCAAACATTCCTTGTCTTCATCATCACTTGGTGAATCCTCCAGTAGAATATTTTCTAACGGATCATCTAAAGAATTGAGCTCTAATTCTGTAAAAGCCAGCGATTCTATCTTGGAAATAACAGAACAGTCTTCAACTACATCTGGGGATTTAGCAGCATCGAAGTCATTAAAAGTCTCCTTGTCATCAAAAATTTCTTTCAACTTAGTACCTCGTTGCTGCTTCTGGAATCGTTGAGGATATGGCAATGGTGGAATCTTATCTTTAACCGGAAAACTTTTCCATAAAAATTTTTCTGCATCTGACAAGGGTGTTAGATAATTAGAACTAACTGGTTTAGATTTTACCTCATCAAGGATCACTGAAACTGACTTCTGTGATACAGGAGTTTCAACACTTAGTTGAACTTCCTCTTTGTCTTGAGCTACAAAAGGCTTATCTTGAACCTCAACCACCTTGGGCTCCAATGTCTTTCCACTCGGCAAAGAGACTGCTTTGCAATGTTCTTTCCCCAAAATTTTTAGATGTTCTGTGTCACTTGGCCAAATGCCTTAGGGTTTATTTTGAAGTTCATTGGTTGGCTGACCCATTTAATTCTCCAGATTTCTTAAAGTGGTATCATTCTTCACCATGTATGCCTTCAGTAGATTCTCAAGATCACTTGAAGATTCAGTTGGTGGGGGTTGTTGCACTTGTTGAGAATATTTCAACGGATAATTTGGTCGAAATGGCATAACATAGTCGCTATGGTCCGCCCATTGATTACTCCATTCAGAAATTGAATGATTCTTCCATGCAGAATTGTAAAAATTTGATTGCGGACCATTCCAATTCCAATTTCCCATATAATAATTTTACTCTTGATTCAATGCGCAGTCTTCAAAGAAATGGCCATCTCCACAATATTCACAAGAAATATTCTCGAACTAGTTTGGCTGTTGACCTGACATATTACCATTGAAACCATTAAAAATTATGTTCTTAAGCATAGAAGACATAGAGGATACCTGGGCTACCAAAGAAGCAAGTGTGTCCACTTTATGTACTCCTGCTGCTAATCTTTTTGAGGCTGCTCGATTGATTGGCCACGATAGTTCTTGATGACAATTCTTTCAATAATCTCGTAAGCATCGTTATAAGACTTAGAAAGAAGGGCTCCATTTGCCGAAGCATCCACCATCATTCTAGTAAGAATATTGAGACCAATATAGAAGGTCTCTATTTGAACGCAATAAGGAATGCCGTGATGAGGGCACTTTCGTAAAAACTCCTTAAACCGCTCCCATGCTTCATATAAAGATTCTTCATCAAGTTGTTCAAATGAAGTGATTTCATTTCGGATCTTGGCGATTAAAGATAGAGGGAAATATTTCATTAAGAAACGTTCAACCAACTCTTGCCATGTAGTTATGGAACCGGACGGTAGGGAGTTCAACCATGCTCGTGCTCTATCTCTTAAGGAGTATGGAAATAATCTCTGTCTCAATGCGTCCTCAGTCACTCACGACTAGTTTAAATGAGTCACTCACTTCCATGAATACCCAAAGATGAAGATGTGGATTTTCATTAGGAATCCCACTAAATTGACCCATATTTTGCAACATCTGGAACATGACATTCTTCAGCTCGAATTGTTGTGCCTCAATTTCGGGTCTCTTAACACTCGGATTGAGCTCGTTGAATAAAGGAATGGCATATTGTTGAATGTCATAGTTTCTATCATCGGCAACAATGATCGCATTGTGAGTATTATAAGCGAATGTTCCTCCTGGATTTTGGTATGGATTTTCGAAATTCATATCTTCGGTCTTTCATTAGTTCGCTTGTCTTCTCCTTTGTTAGAAAGTCCTTTCAATTTCAGGGTTTACAAGAAGTAAGTCAATAATTTGATCAATACTCTAAAACAAACACACAAAAAAAAAATGGAATTAAAATTTAACAAAAAAAAAAGACCAAAATGAAAAATTAACAATTGCACAAATAATGCCTTTTAAAGCATTCCCCGATAACGGCGCCAAAAACTTGGAATGATGGAAATGTCCAAGTGTACACAATCGCAACAAGTAATAAAGTGACAAGTAAATGTCGAGTTATCGTACCCACAGGCACTGTAAAAGAATTATTTATGAAAATGATTTGAAGCACTTTGGTGAAGGAAACATATTTGGATTTGAGAAATGATTAAAAACTAGAAAACAAAGTAAAATCAATTCAAATAAAGTTCTAATGCACGATTTCAAAAGCTGATTTTAATCAAGATGATATAATTGTGTTGGATTAATTATATTTCCTTACCTTAGAATTATTAAACTTATGCTTATACTTGTTACTAATAAATCACGACAACTCGGTAATTTGCTAACTTATGAACATATTTACAAATAAAAAATCCATTCATCTCTTGTACATATTCCTATGTCAATTCGACCGATAAAATAGATTTATAAAGGTAAACATGTTATTGCACATACATACTTATTAAATTAAACAATCTCTCGCATATTCCTATGTCAATTCAAATGATTAATTCATCCTAATACGCATATAAAAGACTATGTGAGGTAATAAAGTATCCTTACCTTGAAACAGTGTAATCACAATAACCTTGCAAGTTATGCAAGGCATATGTATCGCCAAATACAATGCTAATCTAATCTTCAGCTACCTTAGAAGAATTAAACATGCACTGATTAAGTACTGTGTCCATTAATTACAATTTCAATGCGTTTAAATAATTAATTATTTAGTTATCTAAATAATTATAATGCCAAAATAACTTAGGCATGATTTTACTTAATCAAGCATTTTAGCAAGGCCTATAACAGCATAAACAGAATTTTAATAATTTAAGAGGACGAAATGCAATCAACCCAACACGAATTAAATTCAAGCTAAGCTGATTAAATTAACCATTCCAACAACATAAATATTCATAGATATGTTCATCATAAAAACAACAAAAATTAAAGAGATAGGGAATAAGAATCAAATCCGGTAGTTTTACGTGGCTTGACTAGGTTGCTCCGTTCTTCCTTCTTTGTTTTCCTTGCCGATTAAGGCTACTTCGAACACTCAATTTCTGCTCCAAAATGGCTGAAGAAGACCCTTTTCCCAAGAGGAGAAATCAACACAAGAGCAAGAGTGGAAATGGAAGTCAAAAGTTGAGAGAGGAGAGATGAGATGTGAATTGAGGGATGAGGGATAAGGGATGCCTTGAATTGAAAATTGAATCGGTGCCGATGGTGTGTGAGTATTTGAATGTTTTTCTAGAGGAGTTTCCTCCAACTAGAGAAGTTGAGTTTTGTATTAGTTAGTCCCTGGTGTTTCACCTCTATCAATTGCTCCGTATAGGATGGCTCCGACCGAATTGAATGAGTTAAAGACTCGGTTGCAAGAATTAACGGATAAAGGTTTTGCAAGACCAAGTTATTCTCCTTGGGGTGCTCCTGTATTGTTTGTAAAGAAGAAAGACAGGTCTATGAGACTTTGTATAGATTACCAACAACTTAATAAGGTAACCATTAAGAACAAGTATCCTTCGCCAAGGATTGATGATTTATTTGACCAACTAAAAGGAGCAACAGTGTTCTCGAAGATAGATTTGAGATATTTACTATTAGTTGAGAGTAAAAGAGTCGGATGTTTTGAAAACCGCTTTTAGAATAAGGTACAGACACTATGAATTTCTTGTCATGCCTTTTGGACTGACTAATGCTCCTACAGTTTTTATGGACCTAATGAATCGAATCTTTAGATCATACTTGGACAAGTTTGTAGTTATTTTTATTGATGACATACTGATTTATTATCGTCATTCGTCAGAGCATGTCGAACACTTGAGAACTATTTTTCAGACTTTAAGAGATAAGAAGTTATATGCTAAGTTCAGTAAAAGTGAGTTTTGGCTCCGAGAAGTCATATTTTTAGGACATATTGTGTAACGCCCCAAATTTCTTTAATTTCGGCTTATGTGATTTTGAAGCTCAAAAGTATTTGTATGTGTTTCTGAAATTAATTGACACAACTGTCTGTCTGCTTTAATGGTTATCTGTTCTGGGTGTGTGTGGGAGGTCCCAAGTTCAAGTCACAACTTGGGTAAATTTTGGCATTTTTATGAATAAAGCTCTCACTGGAGTCGGTAGGCTTTTAAGTTATTGTTGGTAAAATAATATCAGAATAGGCCTGCTGGTCTGGTGGTTAAATGGAGTGTTGGTGTGTTGGAGGTCTTGTGTTTGATTCCTAGGGACGGCAAGGGATAGTATTTTGCTGCAAAATTTCGGCTAGAGTTTGAGTTTTACTGAAAATCTGAATAGTGGGGAGTTGGTAGAGAGAATTAAGGGAGTTTGAGTTGGGGTTTATCAGAAAATCTAATTCTTATTACTCTGTTTTCTCTTTTTTTTTTAAATTCTGTTGTTCCCCTTCCTTTTTCCTCTCCACCATGCTGTCAAATTTCCCCTCTTTTTAATGTTTGCAATCATTTTCTTTTTGTCGCTTGGTCTCTACAATACACTGTTTAGGTTCTCTTTTCGCGTATTGGTAAGTATAGTGGTGAATTATTGTTTTGGAATAATGAACCATTGTTTACTGGGTTTTGTTTGGTGCTTAGGAGATAATCAAGGGGCTGGTATATCTCAATTGACGTTGTGATTGTGGGAAAAACTGGGGTTACACAAGTGAGGTAATGTTTTTGATAGATTTAGGAATTGAATGTTGTAAGTAATTCAGATTAAGTGACTGAGATTGAGTTTCCAATTGTCGAATATAGGTTCTGGAGGGCTTGGGGGTGATTAAGCGTCGAAAAAACTAGGTGTGTACCCGAAAACACAGAAAATGACAATCGGTGAAAGTCAAAAAATGTTTCCGTCGGCTCCACACGACCGTGTGATAGGCCGTGTGCAAGGTTGCGAGGCACAACACTGTCGTGTGATTGATGACCCAGGCCGTGTGATGGCCTGGCAAGGCAGTGTGCTACACACGGGCTCGACCTATTAGGCCGTGTGGGCCACACGGGCGTGTGGAATTCTGGGGCAGGCAGTGTGATCCACACGGCCAAGGCCAATTTCGGTCATTTGGGCCACATGGGCGTGTGAGCCCATTTTTTCTGAAATGATCTGTAAGGCTACACGGGTCGCCCAAGTCGACTGTGGACCTACTGTAGGGTCGGTAAGTGTTACTTAGACCTCTATTTATATGATCTGATTATATGGTGTCTGACTGAGCATGATATTTGTATTAAACTAACTGTATGATCGGTTATTTGCATGTTGCATGTCATATTTGGTATGTTGCATCGCATCGGGGAAGGCTGATGATATTTTGGAGGAAGTGTCTGAAATGCTTTAAGCCTGCTATCTGGCAGCTCAGCTGCATTATCCTATTTATGTGCCGCGGTTCAGTACATTATGGTGTGTAGTGATGGGTGGGTTGATTATATCCCCACATAGTGTGTGGGGCTGGACGGAGATGGTGTGTATAGGCTGGTGGGTAGGATTCTGATATTCTGATATGCATTCTGTATTTGATTGGCTGAGGCCCTAGTATACTTCTGACTCTGTATCTGATTGGGCTAAGGCCCTGTTATATATATCTGATTCTGCATCCAAGTAGGCTGAGGCCCAACCAGTTTTTGTAATGGGTTCCGACCCAATCTGTGATTTCTGATTTCTGGTGATTACTATGGATGTTTGATATCTATGGGGATTACACACTGAGTTGCGAAGCTCACCCTTTTCTGTTTAATATGTTCAGGTAATCCTCAGCATTAGACGGATCGGTGCAGCAGAGGAACCGACGGTGACTATGGCTTCTGCTTCACGATAGATTTATGATTTTTATACTTAATTATGGTCTTGATTATATCTGGGAAAAGTTTTATGTAATTATGGTCATTACGGATTTTTGTTTAAATTTAGGATTTGTAATGTTTTATGGTTTTAATTGCTAGAAGTAGGAAAGCGCAGGTTTCCAAAAGAAACAAATGTTTTACCAAAACACCACGATTACGCAAACTGTTTTATAAGCTTCTACGAAGTATAAATGGTTTGGAAAATGGACAGCGTTTTAGAAACGAATGACACTATTTAGAATTAACATAAAATAATGAAAAACTTTTAAAAAGGAGAAAGGGTTTGAGCGTGGCTATGGTTTCAAAAGCCCTGTCATGTGACATCACCAGATTCGCCATAACGTCTAGGTCGGGTTCAGGGTGTTACATTAAGTGGTATTAGAGCCAGGTTGCAAAACTCGGCTGTGGATTGGGTTTTAAAGATTGGTTTTAAAGAAACAATTATTAAGTGATTTGTAATATTTTTGAACTGAGTATGTGGTACACCGAGTCTTCGACGCCGGTCCTGTAAGTGTTCTAAAATTCTATTTAGATTTTTTTAAAAATACTACTAGCATGCTTGAAACAACCAATAGGTAGTATACTGTACTGAAAACACTCTAGGTAGTGTAAAATAAAAACTGTAGTGAGACTCAGACTCACGATAACAAATTCTGAACTTCTAATACTTTTCTGCAAAAAATATCTGTTAATAAATATCAGAAATGTAAACTAATGCATAAAACTATTAATATAGATAAACTTTGAATTTACGATAAGCACGCGAGGTACTCGAGGATGGGGCACAAGAAGCCGTGGTAGAGGCCGTAGAGGGGCTCGAGTTAGGTCCTCATCATCTGGAAATCTACCTAATCAGGATACAAGTGAGACACCGGTATCACCTGCGACAGGGACTGGGTCTCGAGATCACATGGCTGGGGACGATGCACTGTCCTAGGCCATGCTGAGGATATTGGAGAGGGTATTTAGGCCCAACACTGGATCTGAGGGCCGAGGGTCGACTACAAAATGACTCCGGTCCAATGGGGCGGAGTTATTCAGAGGTGTCACAGGAGTTGCCCCTAATGTGGCCGAATATTGGATGGAGGCCACGAAAAGAATTATGGACGACCTGGATTTTACCGCTGAGTAGAAGCTTAAGGGGGCTGTTTCTCTACTTCGCGATGAAGCTTACCAGTGGTGGCTGATGGTTAAGGAGGGCACTCAGCTCGACCGACTGACTTGGGATTACTTTAAGACTATGTTCCAGAGTAAGTAAGTGGGAGCCAGCTATATCGATGCTAGGAGGCGTGAGTTTCTCAATCTTACATAGAGGGACCGTTCAGTGGTCGAGTATGAGACCAAGTTCTTGAGATTGAGCCATTATGTGCACGACATGGTGGTGACCGAGTATGAGAGATGTGTCCGCTTCGAGGATGGCCTCAGGGACAGTTTGCAAGTTCTAATAGCTCCACAGAGGGAGCTTGAGTTTGCTACACCGGTTGAGAAGGCGAAGATCACCGAGAAGGTTAACCGCGGTGAGTGCCAAAACTGGGAGAGAAAAAAAAAGAAGGAATCGGAGCCCTCGAGTTCTATGATGAGGCCTAAGAAAAAGGCCAGATCTGATGGGCCAGTAAGAGTTAGGCCTCCTGTTGCACCTACTAGGGTGGCGCTTTGTGGACACTATGGTAGACGCCATCCAGGCGACTGTTGGAGGACGAATAGGGCATGTTTTAGATGTGGCTCTACTGAGCATTGTGTCAAAGATTGTCCGCTGAAAATCGATCAGATGCAAGCTACGGGTATTGGTACTGCGCAGCCACCGAGAGGAGTTCAGCAGCCACCTAAGGACTGAGGTCAGGCTAGGGGTGGTAGTGGCATGGGCCGAGGATAGAGAGCACTGGGCAGAGGTGGTGGACTGACTAAGGTCAAGTAGCCCACAATGGTTTATGTTGCTCGTTGTCGGGAGGACCAAGATGCTCCGGACGTCATCACGGGTACATTTTTAATTTATAATGTACCCTATTTTGAATTGATAGACATAGGCTCTACACACTCTTACGTAGCTAGTACTGTGTCTGAAACCTTGGGGATTCTGGTTGAGAGTACTTCTAGTGAGGTTACTGTGGTGAGTTCGTTGGGGTAGTCTATCCGAGTGAGCAAATTGTTTAGTGACGTCCTGTTAGAGGTTCAAGGGACAGTATTTCTAGCTGATCTGATGGAGCTTCCATTTGGGGAGTTTGATTTGATTCTGTGAATGGATTGGCTGGTTAAACATCGGGTAGGTTTGGACTGTGCGACAAAAAGGGTTGTCCTAAGGACTGAGGGGGACATCAAGGTAGTTGTGATTGGGGAGCGACGAGACTATCTGACTAATGTAATTTTAGCTTTGGTAGTGAAAAAGTTAGTAAGGAAAGGGTGTGAGGCATTCTTGGCCAACATCAGTATTTCTGACTCTAAGGAATCTTTGGTTAAGGACATCAGAACCGTGAGGGACTTTCCAGATGTTTTTCCTAAGGAATTACCGGGTTTGCCTCCAAACTGAGAAGTAGAATTTGGGATTGAGCTCATTCAGGGTACAGCTTTGATGTCTATCGCGCCCTACCGAATGGCATTGAAGGAGCTTACAGAGCTTAAGGCTCAAATTCAGGAACTGTTAGATCGTGGATTCATTGGTCCCAGTGTGTCTCTGTGGGGAGCACCAGTGTTGTTTGTGAAGAAGAAAGGTGGGACAATGAGGATGTGTATCGACTACTGGTAGTTGAACAAGCTAACAATCAAGAACAAGTACTCACTTCCGAGGATAGTTGATCTATTCGACCAGTTAAGAGGGGCTTATGTGTTATCCAAGATTGACCCACGTTCAGGATATCATCAATTGAGGGTTAAGAAAGCCGATGTGCATAAGACGACATTTAGGACTCGTTATGGACATTACGAGTTCCTGGTTATGCCTTTTGGGTTGACCAATGCACCAACGACATTTATGGATTTGATGAACCGTGTGTTCCAGCCTTATCTGGACCAGTTTGTGGTGGTATTCATCGATGATATCCTAGTGTATTCTAAGACTAAGGACGAGCACAATGAGAATCTTAGAGTGGTACTACAGACTCTTCGTGAGAAACAGTTGTATGCAAAATTTAGTAAATGTGAGTTCTAGCTCCGGAAAGTAGCCTTTTGGGGACTACAGACTCTTCGTGAGAAATAGTTGTATGCAAAGTTTAGTAAGTGTGAGTTCTACGGAGGGGATTTTAGTTGATCCTCGTAATATTGAGGCTGTGTTGGATTGGAAACAACAGAAGAATGTGTCTGAAGTTCGCAGCTTTTTGGGGCTGGCGGGTTATTATCGATGCTTCATAGAAGGGTTCTCCCTGATCGTAGCACTGTTAACCAAGCTTTTGTGCAAGGGAGTTCCTTTTGTCTGGACTGATAAGAAACAAGAGAGCTTCGCGAAGCTCAAATCTATTTTGACTCAGGCTTCGATTCTGATATAGCCTGAATCTGGGAAGGATTTCGTTGTATACAGTGATGCATCACATGTGGGTTTGGGTTGTGTACTGATGCAGGATAGTGAGGTTGTAGCTTATGCGTCACGTCAGCTTAAGATGCATGAGGTGAACTATCCTACTCACGACTTGGAACTGGCTGTTGTAGTATTCGCTTTAAAGATTTGGAGGTGCTACCTGTACGGTCAGAAGTGTACTATCTATACTGATCATAAAAGCCTCAAATATCTACTCACTTAGAAGGAGTTAAATCTTAGGCAGCGTAGATGGGTTGAACTGCTTAAGGATTATGACTGTACCATCGAGTATCACTCTGGTAAGGCCAATGCGGTGGCGGATGCTTTGAGTCGTAGGGCTATGACCAATTTGAGAGCGATGTTCGCTCGACTCAATTTATTCGACGATGGGAGTCTGTTAGCGGATCTTCAGGTTAAGCCTACATGGATTGATCTGATTAGAGGTAAATAGATGGGGGATAAGTCTCCTGAGTTGCGTTTCTGTCAGGTTGAGACTGGTGAGGCTACTGATTTTGGGATTAATAGTGATGGGGTACTTTGTTTTCGCGGTTGGATTTGTGTACCAAGTGATGAGGAGTTGCGACAGTTGATTCTGAGCGAGGCACATTGTAACATCCTAGAAATGGGCCTATGCATTTTTGATTTAATTATACGAAATGGCATGTCTTATGTGTTATGAATGTATGGTGAACATTTTTGGAAACTTGGAAATGTAAGGAAATGCTTCAGAAATGTTAAATTTCAAAAGAGGAAAGTAAACATTTTTGGAAACTTGGAAATGTAAGGAAATGTCTTGGAAATGTAAGGAAATGTTTTGTCTTGGAAATGTAAGGAAATGTCTTGGAAATGCAAGGAAATGACTTGGAAATGTAAGGAAATGACTTGGAAATGTAAGGAAATGTCTTAGAAATGTAAGGAAATGCTTTAGAAATGTCAAGTTTAAAGTTTAAAAGAGGGACATGAAGCAAGGTGGTCTTAAGAGAAAATGCATGTGAAATATGACATACAAATAGCCTTGGTAAAATGGCTACAAGGCACCACTTAAGGGCCTAGCAATTGACGCCACATACATAGGCAAATGGGCCAAGGATTGAGTCGCATGGGAAGCAAATAAAAGAATTTTATTTTTTGCTATAAGGAGCAGAGAGGTGGACGGCATTAAGGCTCTTAAAAGAGGAGTTTTATTCTCTTTAAAATTTGGCAAATAGATAGATAATGATGGATTATTATTGGTATTTTTAATTAAGGGATAAGAGATAATTAAAGGATTATTTCTATTAATTTTAAACAAAGTGATAAAGATAAAGAAGAAGTGATGGCCAAGTAAGGGACTTTGAGTTCAATAATTTCGGCTAAGTAAGGATAGTTGCTGAATTATCTTTTATTTTAGGAGATAATTAAAGAGATAAAGCTATCAAAATAGAAGAGTGATGGCCAAGTAAGGGATTCTAAGTTAGTAAATTCGGCTATATAAGGAAAAGAGGGCCATTCATCATTCTTTCTCTCAACCCTTCTCTCTGCCGAATTTCCTAGAGCATTTGTTCTTCTTCTTTTTGTTAGCCAAAGCCGAAAATTCAAGATATCACCATTAGCCAATTTCTTTTCTTTCCAATCCATCAAAAGCCGAATCTTTGAGGGCTTCAAGCATAGGTCTTTGTCGATTTCTTCAAGAAAGGGTAAGAACAAGTTTTGATTTCCATTCTTTTCTTTTAGATTTGTCGAAATCTAGGACTAATCCCATCAATATTCTTATTTGCCAAAATTTGAAAGGATTCTTTCGGGATTTTTGCCATAGTCGACTATAAATGAAAAGATCTTCGGGATTTGACCATCAAGGTAAGTCATATCTGACATTCGGCCAAGGGCCATTGATTGTGATTAAAGGTTAGAAGTTGATCTAACATGTGGTTTTAGGGATTTCGTCAGAAGCTATAACCAAGGGATAATTTCGGGATTTAAGATCCTTAAGGTAAGTGACTATGAATATTCAGCCAAGGCCTATTTTAGTAGTTGGATCTATTTTTATGTGTTTTAAGCCGAAAACTAACTGATTCAAGGGATCTAGTGATTAGCCGATTTCAAAGGGGAAGAATACAAGTTTCCGGGATTTGATTAATTATCAAATCAGTAGCAAGGTAAGAAAGTGGATACGATAATCCTTCGGGATTTGATTAAATTAGCCAAATAGGCTTTTTCCTAAAATACTAAATGTGGCCAAATGTAGGGTTTTAGGATCTAAAGCGATAGATCGGTTTTTCGGGATTTCAAGGAATTCGTTAAGCTAATCAGGTGTGTACCCCACATTAATTCTTAATAAGTTTTATGGCTATGTTTAATTAATATATGTGATATTAAGAATGTGAATATGGCTAAGGTACCATAATGTGGTACAGAGTACTCAGGTACGTTTCCTACTCCTACTAGGAATATGAAATATGTTATATTTAACATGTGATAAGTGATAAGAATGTGAAATTTGGCATGTTAATGCATAAAATGTATGATATGGGGCATATGGGTTATTGAAAGGGGAAGTGAATGTGGTGACCTAAGACCACGAACACGGTGACCTAAGACCGTGGTATCTGAATGTGGTGACCTAAGACCATAGTAATCTGAATGCGGTGACCTAAGACCGCGATATCTGAATTTGGTGCCCTAAGACCACAAATGCGATGACCTAAGACCGTGATATGGAGTGTAGCGGAAGGAGGGTCGACTTAGTAGTCCCCACGGTGTACAGGTTGGTACGGGGGAGTGTAGCAGATGGCTTATTAGGTTTGGGTTTGGGAATGCATCATAATTTGTATGCTATGATATGAATGTGTAATATTTGTTATGCCTGATTTTATTATGATTTAGTGTTGTGTACACATTGAGTCTGTTGACTCACCCCGTTGAGGGACCATGTTTCAGGTGATGAACAGTAATGGACCGGGACGGCAGAACTTGTGGTGGCTATGCTCAACATGAAGTTTTTATTTTTATGGACTATTAATTTTTAAGTACTCCGAATTATTTGGATTTACTTGATGTAATAAGGCCATAAGGCCATAGTGCACTATTTTATTTCTATTTTATTTATTATGTTACGAAATTTTTATTAAGTTAAAGATTAAGTAATTTACTTTAAATGTATTCTATATGTTTTATCACCTAAAATTTAAAAGAGTTTTCATTATAAAACGATTTTGTTTTCTACTCGAGCCCAACCCAAAACAATATTTCTTTCAAAACACACTATTTTCCCAAAGTAGCAAAAGAACTTTGAACCGGTTTACTTGAGGAACATACCAAATCTGGTCAAAGCTCGTGGGTCGGGTTTGGGGTGTTTCAGTTTGGTATCAGAGCCTGTTTCAAACTCTAGGCCTTGGGTTTAAGGCCCAAAACGTTTTCAAATCGAGCCCAAGTAAGTTTTAATCAAAATATTTTATGAAATAAGCAGGTTTTCTGGCATGGCACCTAAGTCTCCGACCCGCAGTCCACTAGGTAAGTACCCCTATCTCTTGTGTGATTTATTGTATGATCTGTATGATCTGTAGAAGGGTAGAATGGAACGTAGAAATAGTATGATAGGTACTTGAACCCTAGGACTAGTTTACCCCAACATTTACATAAGACTTAAGTGCCTAATTAAACAAACCTGTGGTTAAGTCACTGAGATAGGGTGTGGCAACCATGGTGCGCATGTCTAGGATTGGATCCTAAGAGCACAGTACTTAAGCGATCCTAGTGACTCACCTCCTCTTCGAGAATCCTACAGTGCGTAGCTACGGTTCACTCTAACCATAAGGACTTATTCATAGGCTAAACTCAATAACTAAAACCGGAAAGGGAACTAGCCGTATTTTTATAAAAAAAACCCTAGTTTTAAAACTCTTAAAATTACCTTTTTAATTTGTGAGAACTATTTTTTCCGAAAAATTTCCGATTTATAAAAAATTACCTAAATACCCCTGATTGTGAGATTACAAAAATGCCCTTGGTTTATAAAATGTCCAAACTACTCATAGTTTTATCAAAATTTCCTTACTTTACGACAAGTCCAAAAACCCTAATTTGCAAAATATCAAAAACCTTGATTTTGGAAAATTACCGAAATTGCCCCTAACTTGCAAATTACCAAAATGACCCTAATTTCCAAAATTTTTGCAACATCACCATTTTGGAAAACAAATTCTCAAAAGTAACCCTAAAGTTTTGTAAAATCTGAAATACCCCTGTAATTTTAAGCTTTACAAAATACCCCGGGAACGTAAAATTACCAAAATACCCTTATTGACAAAATTACCAAAGAACCTTATTTTGAAAAATTACGAAAATACCCCTGTAGGACAAATTACGAAAATACCCCTGAGATAGGAATAAGGCAAAGAGTGTTCGAATAGTGAATGTGGGTGGTAGATACCACTAAATAAATATGTCTATGTTGATGAATGAATGTGCCTCTATTGAGGAATGAAGGTGTCTCTATTGATGAATGTGAATGTGATTCTCTGAATTAGAGTAGTGAACTTGAACTGAAACTTTGTGTGATTGAAAGAACTACTTCTAAATATCTTTATTTCATAAAATAGTTCGCGGTTAATAAGTGGAACAAAATTCTGATGCATAAAACTCTTTAATCAGATTAAATCGCTGCGTTAGAAATGAGTTATAGGGGATGTAAACTTAGAGATTGTGCCTAGGAAGTATGATGGTTCTATTAAGATAAGAGTGTGCAGCATAAGCGTAGTGCGGTGAGTTAAGATGTACGATTATTTGTTAGTAAGTAATTTCGAGGACGAAATTATTTTTAAGGGGGTAGAACTGTAACATCCTGGAAATGGGCCTATGCATTTTTGATTTAATTATACGAAATGGCATGTCTTATGTGTTATGAATGTATGGTGAACATTTTTGGAAACTTGGAAATGTAAGGAAATGCTTCAGAAATGTTAAGTTTCAAAAGAGGAAAGTAAACATTTTTGGAAACTTAGAAATGTAAGAAAATGTCTTGGAAATGTAAGGAAATGTCTTGTCTTGGAAATGTAAGGAAATGTCTTGGAAATGTAAGGAACTGACTTGGAAATGTAAAGAAATGTCTTGTCTTGGAAATGTAAGGAAATGACTTGGAAATGGAAGGAAATGTCTTGGAAATGTAAGGAAATGACTTGGAAATTAAGGAAATGACTTGAAAATGTAAGGAAATGTCTTGTCTTGGAAATGTAAGGAAATGTCTTGGAAATGTAAGGAAGTGTCTTAGAAATGTAAGGAAATGCTTTAGAAATGTCATGTTTAAAGTTTAAATGAGGGACATGAAGCAAGGTGGTCTTAAGAGAAAATGTATGTGAAATATGGCATACAAATAGCCTTGGTAAAATGGCTACAAGGCGCCACTTAATGGCCTAGCAAGTGACGCCACATACATAGGCAAATGGGCTAAGGATCGAGTCACACGGGAAGCAAATAAAAGAATTTTATTTTTAGCTACAAGGAGCAGAGAGGTGGACGGCATTAAGGCTCTTAAAAGAGGAGTTTTATTCTCTTTAAAATTCAGCAAATAGATAGATAATGATGGATTATTACTGGTATTTTCAATTAAGGGATAAGAGATAATTAAAGGATTATTTCTATTAATTTTAAACAAAGTGATAAAGATAAGGGAGAAGTGATGGCCAAGTAAGGGACTTTGAGTTTAATAATTTCGGCTAAGTAAGGATAGCTGCTGAATTATCTTTTATTTTAGGAGATAATTAAAGAGATAAAGCTATCAAAATAGAAGAGTGATGGCCAAGTAAGGGATTCTAAGTTAGTAAATTCGGCTATATAAGGAAAAGAGGGCCATTCATCATTCTTTCTTTCAACCCTTCTCTCTGCCGAATTTCCTAGAGCATTTGTTCTTCTTCTTTTTGTTAGCCAAAGCCGAAAATTCAAGATATCACCATTAGCCAATTTCTTTTCTTTCCAATCCATCAAAAGCCGAATCTTTGAGGGGCTTCAAGCATAGGTGCTGTCGATTCTTCAAGAAAGGGTAAGAACAAGTTTTGATTTCTATTCTTTTCTTTTAGATTTGTCGAAATCTAGGACTAATCCCATCAATATTCTTATTTGCCGAAATTTGGAAGGATTCTTTCGGGATTTTTACCATAGTCGACTATAAAGGAAAAGATCTTTGGGATTTGTCCATCAAGGTAAGTCATATCTGACATTCGGCCAAGGGCCATTGATTGTGATTAAAGGTTAGAAGTTGATCTAACATGTGGTTTTAGGGATTGCGACAGAAGCTATAACCAAGGGATAATTTCGGGATTTAAGATCCTTAAGGTAAGTGACTATGAATATTCGGCCAAGGCCTATTTTAGTAGTTAGATCTATTTTTATGTGTTTTAAGCCGATAACTAACCGATTCAAGGGATCTAGTGATTAGCCGATTTCAAAGGGGAAGAATACAAGTTTTCGGGATTTGATTAATTATCAAATCGGCAGCAAGGTAAGAAAGTGGATACGATAATCCTTCGGGATTTGATTAAATTAGCTGAATAGGCTTTTTCCTAAAATACTAAATGTAGCCAAATGTAGGAATTTAGGATCTAAAGCAATAGATCGGTTTTTCGGGATTTCAAGGAATTCATTAAGCTAATCAGGTGCGTACCCCACATTAATTCTAAATAAGTTTTATGGCTATGTTTAATTAATATATGTGATATTAAGAATGTGAATATGGCTGAGGTACCATAATGTGGTACAAAGTACTCAGGTACGTTTCCTACTTCTACTAGGAATATGAAATATGTTATATTTAACATGTGATAAGTGATAAGAATGTGAAATTTGGCATGTTAATGCATAAAATGTATGATATGGGGCATATGGATTATTGATAGGGGAAATGAATGTGGTGACCTAAGACCACGAACACGGTGACCTAAGACCGTGGTATCAGAATGTGGTGACCTAAGACCACAGTAATCTGAATGCGGTGACCTAAGACCGCGATATCTGAATTTGGTGACCTAAGACCACAAATACGGTGACCTAAGACCGCGATATGGAGTGTAGCGGAAGGAGGGTCGACTTAGTAGTCCCCACGGTTATGCAGTCGATGCGGGAGTGTAGCGGATTGCTTATTAGGTTTGGGTTTGGGAATGCATCATAATTTGTATGCTATGATATGAATGTGTAATATTTGTTATGCCTGATTCTATTTTGATTTAGTGTTGTGTACACATTGAGTTTGTTGACTCACCCCGTTGAGGGACCATGTTTCAGGTGATGAACAGTAATGGACCGGGACGACAGAACTTATGGTGGCCATGCTCAACATGAAGTTTTTATTTTTATGGACTATTAATTTTTAAGTACTCCGAATTATTTGGATTTACTTGATGTAATAAGGCCATAAGGCCATAGTGCACTATTTTATTTCTGTTTTTATTTATTATGTTACGAATTTTTTATTAAGTTAAAGATTAAGTAATTTACTTTAAATGTATTCTATATGTTTTATCACCTAAAAATTAAAAAGGCTTTCATTATAAAATGATTTTGTTTTCTACTCGAGCCCAACCCAAAACAATATTTCTTTCAAAACACACTATTTTCCCATAGTAACAAAAGAACTTTGAACCGGTTTACTTGAGGAACATACAAAATCTGGTCAAAGCTCGTGGGCCGGGTTTGGGGTGTTTCACATATAGTAGTCCTTATGCTATGTATCTCGGTGGGAACAAGATGTACCGAGATCTCTGAGAGTTGTACTGGTGGCCAGGGTTGAAGCATGAGGTTACTGACTTCATTGCTCTCTGTCTGACTTGTTAGCAGGTCAAGGCTGAGCATCAGTTCCCTTCGGGGTTATTGCACCCGGTAGAGATATTAATGTGTAAATGGGACCGAGTAACGATGGACTTCATTAGTGGGTTGCCTTTAACGCCCACTAAGAAGGATTCTATCTGGGTCATCGTGGATCGATTGACCAAGTCTACTCACTTCATCCCGGTCAGGATGGACTTTTCTCTCTAAAAATTTGCTAAACTATATATATTTGAAATAGTGAGACTGCATGTGGTTCCTGTCTCGATCATCTTTGATAGGGATCCTCGCTTCACGTCTTGATTCTGGAAGAAAGTGCATGAGGCTCTAGGTTCAAGGTTGGACTTCAGTATTGCTTTCCATCCTCAGACAGATGGTCAGTTGGAGAGGATGATTCAGGTACTGGAGGACATGTTGAGGAGCTACGTGATCGATTTTTGAGGCAATTAGGAGGAGTACTTTTCTTTTGGTGGAATTTGCCTACAATAACAACTACCAGTCTAGCATCCAGATAGCGCCTTACGAGGCCTTGTACTATCGTAAATGTCACACTCCCTCATACTGGACTGGTTCGAGTGAGATCGACTGAAAGAGGCATCTGATAGGAAAAAGTCCTATACTGATCTGAGGAGAAAGGATATCAAGTATTCTACAGGGGACTTAGTTTTTCTCAAGGTCTCGCCATGGAAGAAGGTTCTGAGGTTCGGTCGTAAGGATAAGCTAAGCCCTAGGTTTATTGGGTCGTACTGTATTCTAAAGCGAGTGGGGCCAGTCGCATATCAGTTGGAACTACCTCTAGAGTTGGATCACCTTTATGATGTTTTTCACGTTTCGATGTTGAGATGGCACCGCTCTGACCCCACGCATATTGTTCCGATGGAGGACATTGAAGTTAGGCCAGATATGATGTTTGAGGAGGAGCCGGTCCAGATCTTAGATCACGACATTAAAGTTCTATGAAGGAAGTCTATCCCCTTAGTGAAAGTGCTGTGGCGGAACCATAGCACTGAGGAGGCCACTTGGGAGCTGAATAATTCAATGCATCAGCAGTATCCTCACCTTTTCTAATCAGGTAAAATTTCGAGGCCGAAATTTTCTTTTAGGGGGTAGAGTTGTAACGCCCCAAATTTTTTTAATTTTGGCTTATGTGATTTTGAAGCACAAACAAATCTGTATGTGTTTCTGAAATTAATTGACACAACTGTCTGTCTACTTTAGTGGTTATGTGCTCTGGGTGTGTGTGGGAGGTCCTAAGTTCAAGTCACAACTTGGGTAAATTTGGCATTTTTATGAATAAAGCTCTCACTGGAGTCGATAGGCTTTTAAGTTATTATTGGTAAAATAATATTAGAATGGACCTGCTGATCTGGTGGCTAAGTGGAGTGTTGGTGTGTTGGAGGTCTTGTGTTCGATTCCCAGGGACGCCAAAAGGACAGTATTTTGCTGCGAAATTTCAGCTAGAGTTTGAGTTTTACTGAAAATCTGAATAGTGGGGAGTTAGTGGAGAGAATTAAGGGAGTTTGAGTTGGGGTTTATCAGAAAATCTAATTCTGATTATTCTATTTTCTTTTTTTTTACAATACTCGGTTGTTCCCCTTCCTTTTTCCTCTCTACCTTGCTGCCGAATTTCCCCTCTTTTTACTGTTTGCAATCGTTTTCTTTTTGTCACTTGGTCTCTGCAATCCATCGCTTAGGTTCTCTTTTCGAGTTTTGGTAAGTATAATGGTGAATTATTGTTTTGGAATCATGAACCATTACTTACTGCTTTTCGTTTGGTGCTTAGGAGATAATCAAGGGGTTGGTAGATCTGAATTGACGCTGTGATTGTGGGAAAACCGAGGTTGCACAAGCAGGGTAAGGTTTTTAATAGTTTTTGGAATTTACTATTGTAAGTAATTTAGATTAAGTGACTGAGATTGAGTTTCCAATTGTTGAATAAAGGTTCTAGAGGGCTCGGGGGTGATTAATTATCGAAAAGGAACCAAGTGTGTACCCGGAAACACAAAAAACGACAATTGGCGAAAGTTGAAAAACGTTTCTATCGACGCCGCACGGCCGTGTGGTAGGCTATGTGCAAGGCTGTGAGCCACAACACTGCCTTTTGATCGACGAGCCAGGCCGTGTGCAAGTGACACAGCTGTGTGATGCTGAGCAAGGCCTTGTGCTACACACAGGCTCAACCTATTAGGCCGTGTAGGCCACATGGGTGTGTGGGCCCACACGGGTGAGCCACACGGGCATATGGAATTCTAGGCTAGGCCGTGTGATCCACACGGTCAATGCCAATTTGGGCCGTGTGGGCCATACGGGCATGTGGGCCAACACGGGCAGGCCACATGGGCATGTAAGCCCATTTTTCTGAAATGATCTGTAAGGTTGCACGGATCGTCCAACTCGACTATGGACCTACTGTAGGGTCGGTAAGCGTTACTTAGACCCCTATTTATGTAATCTGATTATATGGTGTCTAACTGAGCATGATATCTGTATTTAACTGAATGTATGATTGGTTATTTGCATGCTACATGTCATATTTGGTATGTTGCATTGCATCGGGGAGGGTTGATGATATTTAGGAGGAAATGCCTGAAAGGCTTTAATGTAACACCCCTAACCCCAAATTTGTCGCCGGAATAGGGTTAAGAGGCATTACTGAACATTCAAAACATTTCACCTTCATTTTACATCACATAGTCAATCATCGTTAAAACATATCACAACATAATCATATAATCCCTTATTGAGGTCTACGAGACGTTAAACATGTGTTAGAAAGAGGTTGGGACTAAACCAAATACTTACGAAAATTTTTAGAAATTTGAAGACTTTTCCAAACTGTAGAGGTCACACGCCTATGTGGGCAGGCCGTGTGCCTCCCACGGCCTTCAGACACGCCCGTGAGTCTAAGCCGTGTCAAAACAGGGCATACATACTGACTTGTCTACACGGCCGCCAAACACGCTGGTGTGCCATGGCCGTGCGAAATTAAGCTAGCTACTGACTTGGTTCCACGACCACGCTCGTGCCCCACGGCTATGTAACCTACATAGGAACACTTCAAGGTGACCCTTGAGCCACACGGCAGAGACACACGCCCGTGTCCCTTTGCCGTGTATGTAAAATTGGCCATTTGCAAGGACAAAATGCCACCCACACTTGGGTCATACCTACAAGCACATACAAGCCTATTTCCACACACAAATGTCAGCCAAATACATGTCAAATAATCAACATATCATCCTATCCAATCTGATTTCTAGTCATGTCAACTTATATACCAAATTACACAACTAAAACACATGCATTACCAAGCATGATTCATCCACAATATCACTAGATCACAATAGCATCAATTCTTCACTAAGCTTACCATTCAGAAGACATTTTCATTGCCATCAAGCCATACCATAATATGCATCATATACTAAATCCACACATGCATATTGCCAACATTTATCTAGCCACATCACATGGCTATTTACTCATCTCAAACATGTTTCAAAACAACTAGCCTATACATGCCATATTCAAATATACACATCTTCAAAAGTACCAAAATAGATTACCGATAGTGTGATAGAGATGCTAAACGATCCTCAGATCCGAGCTAGCATTACTGACACTGTAAAACAGAGAAACAAATCATATAGTAAGCTTTCAAAAGCTTAGTAAGTTCGTAATATAATACATATTACTCAATAATACCACATCAATACATAATTAAAACATCACATAGATAAGTGCACAATTAGGCTCATCATCAATCTCAACCATATGCTCAAGAATCTATTCATTCAACTTTTAAGGCTATCATCAACCACATAAGTTCAGACGTACCTTGTTCAACACATAGTTACTTACCATTCATGCCAGTCAATTGCTCGATATTACCTCTCGTTAAACATTTGCTATTCCTTTGATTTATTCGCACACTTAGTGCCAATTTCATTATCGAAACATAATCGTCACCGTACACTTAGTGCCAATATGTTAAACCAATTTTATATCGGTATCGCACACACAGTGCCAATTCGATAAGGCGAAGCTTCTATATTTTCGAACACACAGTGCTAATCATCTTTGTCTCATTTCTAATTTCGCACACTTAGTGCCCTCTAATTCAATTTCACACATAGCATTTCTAATCTCATAGTTATATATTATATATTCATTCAATTCACATCACATAAATATAGTTTACAACTAGTATTATATATGAACTTACCTCGGATGTTGAAATATTGATACGATCGATTAATCGAGCACTTTCTCTTTTCCTCGATCTCGATCTGAACTTCTCCTTTCTTGGTATATAACATTCAAATTCAACTCATTCAATCACCAATTCATTCAATTTAGTCCTCACACACATATTTAGGCCATTTTACAAAATAGCCCTCACATTTTCACATTTCGACACTTTAGTCCCTAATTCACAAAATCACAAAATACACCAAATTTTTATTCACACAAGCTTAGCCGAATTCTTCCCATGCTAATACAAACCCACACATTTCATTTATTTCACATTTTAGTCCTCCAATTTACTCTTTTCTCAATTAAGCTCAAATTACTCAATTTCACTAAAAATTCCAATACAAAATATGTTTATCATTCACATATCTTTCATAATTTATCAACAACTATCACAAAGCTCAAGCATTAATCAATAGCATATCTCAAAATTATCATCAATTTCTAAAATTTAAGCATGGGTTTGAAAGAGCACATGGCAACGATTATAAAAATGTAGAAATCATCAAAAATCGAAGCAAAACCATACCTTAATTGTAATATCCTGGATATGGGCTTGTGCATTTTTGCTTAAATTATATGAAATAGTATGTCTTATGTGTTATGGATGTGTTGTGTGCATTTTTAGAATCTTGGAAATGTAAGGAAATGTCTTAGAAATGATAAGTGTTAAAGTTTAAAAGAAGGAACTAAGGCAAGGTGGCCTTAAGAAAAGTTATAGAGGAAATATGACACATAAATAGGCTTGGAAAAGTGGCTTGGAGGTGCCACTTAAGGCTCTGGAGATGACGCCATACACAGTGCAAGGAGGGCTTGTGTTTGAGTCACATGGGAAGCAAAATTTTAAGGATTATTTTTGCTAAGTGGCGTCAATGAGAGGGGTATAGGGGGACGGCACTAAGGCTAATTTTTAGGAATTTTTATCCTTTTATTTTGAGAGATAAATGGTGGATAATTGAAGGATTATTTCTATTAATTTTAAACGAAGTGATAAGGATATGAGAGTGATGGCCAAGTAAGGGAGTCTTGGCCTAGTAATTTCGGCAATAGGAGGAAAAGAGAGGCCATTCTGCATTATTTTCTTTTTCTTGAAAGCCTCTGCCGAATTCTCTCTGCAACCCTTTTCTTTTTCTTTTCAATTCTCCAAAAAGTCGAGAGTAAGATCCCCTAGTCTTGCCGAATTTCCCTTCTCCTTATTCCACCATTGCCGAATTCCCTAGTGATTCTTTTCCTTCTCTTTTCTTTTGATAAAACCGACAACACAGATAACCTCAAGCCGATTTCTTGTTAAGTTCCAAAAGCTGAAAGCTTGTTAAGATCTAGGCCATAACCGAATAGCGTGTGGATTCAAGTAAAGGATTGCTGATTTCATTATTGAGGGTAAGGATTCTCTTGTCATCTTTTTATTATTTTCTTTTAGTCGAAAGTTCAAGACTAATTCCTTTTATGTCTTTGGCCGAAACTTGGAAAGGGGGTTTTGGGTTTTGATAGTTGTCGACTACAAGAGAAGGGATCCTTCGGGACTTTAAAAAAATCGCAAGGTAAGCTATGTGATATTCCGCCAGTTACTATGATTAAATGTTAGAAGTGGATCTAACATGTTTCCTGTAGGTTTAGACATCTTATTAATCAAGAGATTACTTTTCGGGAGTTGAGATTCACAAGGTAAGTGAATCTAACATTCGGCCAAGGCCCAATATTAGTATTTAGATATGTTTCCTATTTGCTTAAAAGCCGAAAACTAACATAGTAAGGGATGTAATAGTGGGCCGGTTTCAAAAGAGAACATCAAAAGGTTTCGGGATTTAATTAATAATCAAATCGGCAGTAAGGGACTAAGGATCTAAGTCAGTAGAACGGATTTTTGGGAAATCAGTGAAATCGATAAGAATATCAGGTGTGTACCCTACCCTAAGTTTTAATTTGTTTATGGCTATGTTTTAAATTGAATATGTTAATAAGATTGTGAAAATATGGCTATGGTACCATACAATGGTACAAAGTACTCAGGTACGTTTCCTACTTCTACTAGGATTATGAATATATGTTATATATAACATGTGAAAAGTGATAAGAATGTGAATTAAGGCATGATGTGCATGATATGTATGATATGGGACATTCGGGTTATATGAAAAGGGAAGTGAATGTGGTGACTTGGTCACATTATCCCGAATGTGGTGACTTGGTCACATTAATCGAATGTGGTGTCACATGACACAAGTATTATCTCGGTGGCTATGCCACGAAAATTATAAGGGCGATGAGCATGTCGTGCGGCAAATGCGATATTTCGATGGTGTGTAGCGGATGGAGGGTTGACTTAGTAGTCCCCATGGTGTGCAGGATGGTACGAGTGACGTGTAGCGGATGGCATATAGGTTTTGGGTTCGGGTTTGCATCATATTAATTAAATGTTATATGTACATGTATGACTTTATATGCCTGAATTTGTTAGGACTTAGGGTTGGTTATACACACTGTGTCTATATGACTCACCCCGTTGTGGTAAACATTTTCAGGTGATGATCAGTAATGGACCGGGTCGGCAGAAGCTTAGGGGTGGCCATGCTCAGCAAGGAATTTTATTTGATTTGGACTTTCTTTATTTTAAGTACTCTGAGTCTAATTTTGGGATTTATTTGATGTAATAAGGCCATAGTTGAACTACTTTATATTATTTTTATTTTTATGTTACGAATTTTTATCAATTAAGAGATTAAGTAAATTTATTTTAAGATAAGCTCTAAATGCTTTGTCACCTAAAATAAAGGGGTTACGATATAAGATAAACTTGTTTTCAACTCGAGCCCAACCCAAAACAATTTTTCTTTCAAAACACACTATTTTCCAAAGTAACAAAAGAATTTTGAACCGGTTTATGTCGAGGAACATACCAGATCCAATCGGGGCTCGTGGGCCGAGTTTGGGGTGTTTCAATTTGGTATCGGAGCCAGGTTTTAAACTCTTGGCCTTGGGTTTAAAGCCCACAAAGTTTTAAAAATTTGGCCCAAAAAGAATTTTGTGAAAATTTTTATGAAGTGAGCAGGTTTTCTGGCATGGCACCTAAGTCTCCGACCCGCAGTCCACCAGGTAAGTACCCCTATCCATTGTGTGACTTATTGTATGATCTGTAGAAGGGTAGGAATGGAACGTAGAAATAGTATGATAGGTACTTGAACCCTAGGACTAGTTTTCCCCAACAATCACATAAGACTTAAGTGCCTAATTAAACAAACCTATGGCTAAGTCGCCAAGTTAGGGTGTGGCAACCTCTGTGCGCATGTCTAGGATTGGATCCGGAAGAGCCTGGTACTTAAGCAGTCCTAGTGACTCACCTCCTCTTCGTTGGAATCCTACCTGGTGCTCGGTTCACCCTAACCAAGAGGACTCAATCACAGGCTAAACACAATAACTAAAACCCGAAAGGGATTAGCCACATTTTCATGGAAACCCTAGTTTTTAAAAGTCAACAAACTACCCTTTTATTGTGAAAATTGCTATTTTTGGAAAAATTTCCTAAAAATTTCTAAGTTATAAATTTACCTAATTACCCCTGGGTGTGAAATTACAAAAATGCCATTGGTTTATAAAATGTCCAAACTACCCACAATTTTAGCAAAATTTCCTTACTTTATAACAAGTCCAAAAAACCCTAATTTGCAAAATATCAAAATACCTTGATTTTAGAAAATTACGAAATTGCCCCTAACCTACAAATTACCAAAACGACCCTAATTTCCAAAATTTTTGCAACATCACCGTTTTGGAAAACAAATTCTCAAAAAGGAATCCTCAAGTTTTGCAAATTTTGAAATACCCCGAAATTATTAAAGCTTTACAAATTTACCCTGGTTTATTACCGAAATACCCTCAAGTTACCAAATTACCGAAGTACCCCCGAATTTCAAAATTTCCAAAATACCCTCAGGAATGCAAAATTACCAAAATACCCTTATTGACAAAATTGCCAAGGAACCTTATTTTAAAAAATTACGAAAATACCCCTGTAGGACAAATTACGAAAATACCTCTGGGGTAGGAATAGACAAAACTATAGAAATAATGAATGTGTATGGTAGATACTACCAAATGAATGGTTGGATGAATGTGCTTCTCTGAATTAGGATAGAGAACTTGAACCTTTGATTGACCGAAAGAACCCCTATTAATTCTCGTTTCATAAAATTTCTTCTCGGATAATCAATGGAACATATACTAATACATAAAATTTCCTAATCAGATTAAGGTACAATTGTAAGAATGAGCTCTAGGGGACATGGTCGTAACGTTCGAGGACGCGGTAGGGGTAAGATGACCATATCTGAACCCGTTAGGTCGGGTCAGGGATCTGATAACGAGGTACCACCACCACCAGCGAAGTGTTGGTGTGGAAACAACAAAGATCGAGACGGAGACGATCTTTGTATCGCAGCCGTGTCTTTGCGAGTTACGAATATGGTGGCTGGAGCAGGAGGAAATATGGGAGCTTGAAAATCGGTACCCGAGCGACTCCGAGCTAATGGAGCTGAGCTGTTCCGTGGAATATCGGGTGTAGCATCCAGTACAGCTAAATATTGGTTAGAGGTAACCGAGCAGATTATGGATGACCTCGATCTAACCCCTGAGGAGAAGTTGAAAGGAATGGTGGTGCTGTTACGCGATGAAGCGTATCAATGGTGGTTAACAGTTCGGGATGGTGCCATGGCTGAGGATCTGACCTGGGAGTATGTTAAAGCAGCATATTTCAGAAATATGTTGGCACACGGTATACTGATGAGCAGGGGAAGGCTTTTCTGGGGCTGGTTTAAGGGAACAAGTCCGTAGCTGAGTATGAAGCTGAATTTCTGAGGTTGAGTCGGTATGCTCGAGGAGTAGTAGCTGCGGAGCATAAGTGATGTGTCCGATTTGAGGACGGGTTAAGGGATGATTTGAGATTGTTAATAGCTCCACATCAGGAACGGGAGTTTTCTGCTTTAGTAGAGAAAGCTAAGGTAGCTGAAGGGATTAAGGATTACGTGAAGCGAGAATATGGATCGAAATAGGCCAAAAGAGGTTTTGGATCGTCGATCATCATCACGGGAATAAGAGGCCTAGAGTTGATGGGCCGCGAGGTCAGCAAGCTACTACAGGAGGGCAGTATCGTACTTGTGATCAGTGTGGGAAGAAACACTTAGGAGAGTGTTGGAAGAAGACAGGAGGATGCTTTAAGTGTGGGTCCAAAGGACTATATGATCAAGGACCGTCCTATGAAACGAGATGGGAATCGACCAGCAGCTCAGAATGTTAATCAGGCTGGTAGAGGTGGACAGCAGCTTCAGTGAGGTCGTGGTCCGAATAACAGAGGAAATGGTGTTAGAAGAGGACGAGGAACACCGGGCAGAGGTGTTACAAATGCTGAGGCAAGGCAGCCAGGTCTAATGTATGCGGTTCGCCGTAAAGAGGATGGAGACGCGCCGGACATCATAACCGGTACGTTCCTTATTTATGGCAAGCCCTATTTTGCTCTGATTGATGTGGGCTCGACCCATTCTTATGTTGCATGTAGTGTAGTCAAGACACTAGGCCTAGACTCTGAACTCTCTGATAGGCAGATGACTGTAATAAGCCCATTAGGCCAAGCTGTAGTGGTGAATAAGACCTTTCAGAGTGTACCTCTAGAGATTCAGGGAGTGAACTTTCGGGCTGACTTAATGGAACTACCCTTCGAGGAGTTTGAACTCATACTTGGTATGGATTGGTTGGTAGAGCACCGAGCCATGTTGGATTGTGCGGCTAAGCAAATGGAGTTAAGGACCCCGGAGGATGAAGTAGTGGTTATGATAGGAGAAAGAAGAAACTACTTGTCTAATGTAGTTTCAGCGCTAAAGGCTGAAAAGATTACGGAAAGGGTGCAAGGCGTTTTTAGCCTTCGTAAGTGCGTTAGGTGGAAAGGAAGAAGGTGTTAGTAGAGTTAGAACTGTAAGGGATTTTGGAGATGTGTTTCTGGAGGAATTACCAGGAATACCCCCAGATAGGGATGTGGAGTTTGGAATTGACTTACTACCGGGAACAGCTCCTGTGTCAATTGCCCCGTACCGAATGGCACCAAAGGAATTGGTTGAGCTGAAGCCTCAGATTCAGGAGTTGTTGGATCGTAGGTTTATTCGACCCAGTGTGCCTACGTGGGGAGCACCGATTCTGTTTGTGAAGAAGAAGGACGGAACTATGCGTATGTGCATAGACTATCGTCAGTTGAACAAACTGACCATCAAGAACAAGTACCCTTTGCCAAGGATGGACGACTTGTTCGATCAGCTCAAAGGGGCAGCGGTTTTCTCGAAGATAGATCTAAGGTCTGGATATCATCAGCTTAAGGAGAAGGAGGTGGATATCCATAAGACAGCCTTTAGGACAAGATATGGCCATTATGAGTTTGTAGTAATGCCGTTTGGGTTGACAAACGCCCCAGCCGCGTTCATGGATATGATGAACCGGGTTTTTCAACCATACTTGGATAGGTTCGTCATTGTGTTCATCGACGACATCTTAGTATACGCGAAGGTAGAGGAAGAGCATGATGAGCTCCTACGGATAGTGTTACAAGTATTAAGGGAGAAAAAGCTCTATGCCAAATTCAGCAAGTGTGAATTTTGGCTTAAGGAGGTGGCATTCTTAGGGCATGTGGTATCCGCAGAGGGAATAAGGGTGGATCCTAGGAAGATCGAAGCAGCATTGGATTGGAAACCACCTAGGTCCATGGCTGAGATCTGTAGTTTCTTAGGATTGGCAGGCTATTACAGAAGGTTCGTAGAAGGGTTCTCGTCAATAGCCGCGCCTTTGACAAAGTTGTTTAGGAAGGAAGTACCCTTTGTATGGACGGATAAGCAATAGGAGAGCTTTGAGAAGCTCAAGAAGGTTTTGACTGAAGCTCCAATGTTAATTCAGCCAGAGGCAGGAAAGGATTTTGTGGTGTACTGTGACGCTTCGCATACGGGATTAGGGTGTGTTCTAATGCAGGATAGAAAAGTAGTCGATTATGCGTCTCGACAGTTAAGGCCGCATGAGGTTAACTACCCAACCCATGACTTGGAATTGGCAGCAGTGGTTTTCGCTCTTAAGGTTTGGAGGCACTACCTTTATGGAGAAAAGTCAATAATCTACATAGACCACAAGAGCCTCAAGTATCTATTGACTCAGAAGGAGTTGAACTTGAGACAGCGAAAGTGGGTGGAATTATTGAAGGATTATGATTGTTTGATAGAGTATCACCCGGGCAAGGCGAATGTGGTAGTAGATGCCCTAAGTCGGAAAGTGGTGTCGGATCTGAGGGCAATGTTCGCACATCTGAGCTTGTATGATGACGAAAGTTTGTTAGCAGAGTTGGAAGTCAAACCAACATGGTTGAATGAGGTAAAGGGAAGTCAGTTGGTGGATGAGGATCTAAGTGTTAAGTTACAACAAGTACAGAATGGAGAGTTAGAGGATTATGGGGTTAATGATGAGGGAGTATTGTGCTTCAAGGGAAAGTTCTGTATGCCGAGGGACGAGGAGTTAAGACAGAGGATTCTTCGGGAAGCGCATAGTAGCCCTTATGCTATGCATCCTGGAGGCACTAAGCTGTACAGGGATCTAAGGGAACAATTTTGGTGGCCTGATCTTAAACGGGAAGTTACTGAATTCGTTGGCAAATGTCTGACGTGTCAGCAAGTTAAGGCTGAACACCAAGTTCCATCGGGATTACTTCAGCCAATCGAGATTTCACAGTGGAAGTGGGAAAGAATCACCATGGACTTCGTTAGTGGGCTTCCCCTTACGCCTACTAAGAAGGACTCGGTATGGGTAATAGTGGACCGTTTGACCAAGTCCGCGCACTTTGTCCCGGTGAGAGTCGACTATTCTTTGCAGAGGTTGGCAAAGTTATATGTGGCAGAAATTGTAAGGTTGCATGGAGTGCCGGTGTCAATCATTTCGGATAGGGACCCAAGATTTACTTCTCGGTTTTGGAAGGCTCTACATCAAGCTTTAGGCACTAAGTTGGATTTCACTACGGCTTTCCATCCACAGTCGGACGGGCAGTCTAAACGGGTAATCTAAGTGTTAGAGGATATGTTGAGGGGCTGTGTGATGGATTTCAGAAGAAGTTGGGATGAAACACCCCAAACCCGGCCCAGAGCCTGGACCGGATCTGGTATGTTCCTCGATGTAAACCGGTTCAAAATTTTTTTTTTGTTACTATGAAAAACTGTGTGTTTAAAGATAGTTTGTTTCTAGATTGGGCTTGAGTTGAAAACAAGTTTATTTTATATTAAAAACCCATTTATTTCAAGTGTCAAAATATTTAAAGTTTATTTTAAATTAAATTGACTTATTCTTTGATTATCATAAGTTTGTAACATAGTAAATAAAACAAATATAAAATCATCACTATGGCCTTATTACATCAAACAAAACCAAAAATAAAGTTATAAAGTACTTAAATAAAATCAAATGTCCAAATTAAATAAAACTTCAAGCTGAGCATGGCCACCACAAGTTCTGCCGTCCCGGTCCATCACTGTTCATCACCTGAAACATGTTCCCACAACGGGGTGAGTCAACAGACTCAATGTGTAACCAACACTAAAATTTAATAAACCAGGCATACCATATTGTACCATAGGCATACTCATATACAAACAGAATAATGATGCAACCCGAACCCAAACCTAGTTGCCATCCGCTACACATCCCCGTACCAACCTGCACACCGTGGGGACTACTAAGTCAACCCTCCATCCGCTACACACCATCGAAGGCGATCATTTTGCGATCGACGTGCTCATCGCCCATATAAAATTCGTGGCGTAGCCACCATATAATTGTGTCATGAGACACCACATTCAGATAATGTAACTGAAGTTACCACATTCAGATAATGTGACCGAGGTCACCACAATCAGATAGTGAGACCGAAGTCACCACATTCACATGTTAAATATAACATATTTCGTAATCCTAGTAGAAGTAGGAAACGTACCTGAGTACTTTGCACCGTAACACGGTACCTTAGCCATATTCTTATAAACATGCACATATTAAATATTGCCATATATCTTATTAAAAGTTAGTGTGGGATACACACACGATTAAACAACGCTTTCCTGAGAACCCAAAATTCGATCTAACACTTTAAATCTCAATTCCTACATTTGGTCAATCACTTTGATGTTTTAGCAAAAGTCTATCCGGCTATGAGATTAAATCCTGAAGGATCTTGGTGACAAAAAATCTTACCTTGTTGCCGATTTGTTTCTCAAACAAATCCCGAAACTTGTAGTGTTTCCTCCTTATAATCGGCTAACCACTAGATTCATTAGCTTGGTTAGTTTTCGGTTTGAACAGATAAGAAACAAGTCTAAATACTGAAATAGGCCCTTGGCCGAATGTACTTACCTTCTAAATCTTAAATCTCGAAGCACCACTTGACTATGGAGATGTTGAAATCCCTATACACATATGTTAGATCCGAATCTAATTACTTAAACATGATCAATGGCTTTTGGCCGAATACATGACTTATCGTAAATCCTTGAAATCCCGAAGATCTTCCTCTTAGAAATTGACAATAGGCCAAAATCCCGAATCTCTACTTAAGATTTCGGTCAACGAATAAAAATAAGAATTAGCCTTTGAAATTTCGACAAGTCCTTAAAGGAAAGAATAGAAATCAAACTTGATCTTACCCTTGAAGAAATCGGCAGCCCCTTTTCTTGAGTCCTCAAGAATTCGGATTAAGACCTAGAGAATAGTCGGCTATGAGCCACCTATGTATTCGGTTTCAAGATAAAAAGAGAAAGATATTAGGCTTAGAAAGAATCGGCTCTTAATGGAAGAAGTTTTCGGCTAGAGCATAGAGTATTTCGGCTTTGGAAAAAGAAAAGAGAAGAGAGGATTTTTGCTTAGGAAAATTTGGCAGAGAGAATAGAGAAGGAGAATGAATGAATTGCCTTAGTTCTCCTCCTTGTGCCGAAATTACTAGGCCAAGACTCCCTCACTTGGCCATCACTCTTCCTTATCATTATCTCTTAGTTTTAAAATTAAAGAATTTAATTTAAGATAAATCATCATTTATTCATCTATTAACCGAAATTTTAAGAGAATTTAAACTCCTCCCCTGAGTTCCTTAGTGCCGTCCACTTCTCTGCTTCTGGAAGAAAAAATAAAACTTTATTTTGCTTCCCATTTGACTCGATCCTTGGCCCTTCCTCACATGCTGGTGGCGTCACTTCCAGGGCCCTAAGTGGCATCTCCAGGCCACTTTTCCAAGCCCGTTTGTTTGTCATATTTTACACACATTTTCTTTTAAGACCACCTTGCCTTAATTTCCCCTCTTTAAACTTAAAAACTTAACATTTCTATGACATTTCCTTACATTTCCAAGTTTCCAATAATTTTTGTTTCCCTCTTTAAACTTGACATTTCCTTACATTTCCAAGTTTCCAGAAATGTTCACTTTCCTCTTTTGAATCATTTCTAAATCATTTCCTTACATTTCCAGGTTTCCAAAAATGTTCACTTTAAACTTAACATTTCCATACATTTCCAGGTTTCCAAAAAAAATGTTCAAAATACTTTCATAACACATAAGACATGTCATTTCGTACAATTAAACCGAAAATGCATAGGCCTTTTTCAGGATGTTACAGTTCTACCCCCTTAAAATAATTTCGTCCTCGAAATTTCCTAGCTAAAATAATTGAGGGTATTACTGTCGCATTGCCTCTTCTAGTTCCCACGAAGCTTCTTCCGATCCATGATTGCACCATAATACTTTGACTAGGGGAACTAACTTCCTCCGTAACACTTTTACATCACGTTCCAATATCCGAATCGGCTCTTCCTCATAGGATAAGTCTGGCCTTAACTCCACTTCTTCAACTGGTACCACATGAGATGGATCCAATCGGTAGCGACATAGCATGGATACATGGAATACGTCGTGCATTTGCTGTAACTCTGGTGGCAACTCCAACTAGTATGCCACTGGTCCAATTCGCTTCAGCACTCGATAGGGCCCTATAAACCTTGGGCTTAACTTCCTTTTTCGACCAAACCTCATCACCCTCTTCTAAGGCGAGACTTTCAGAAACACTTGGTCTCCCACTTCAACCTCTATTTCCTTCCGTTTAAGGTCTGCGTACGACTTCTGCCTGTCAGAGGCTTCCTTTAATCGTGCCCGAATTATTTCAATCTTCTCTTCAACTTCTGCCACTAACTCTGGACCCAAAACTCGATGTTCTCCTAACTCAGTCCAACAAGTAGAAGTTCGACACTTTCGACCATATAACGCTTCATATGGTGCCATCCGAATGCTAGCCTGATAGCTGTTGTTGTAGGCGAACTCTGCTAAAGGCAAATAGTCTTCCCAGCTTCCTCGAAAATCCATCACACAGCCTCTCAACATATCCTCTAACACTTGTATAACCCGTTCAGACTGCCCGTCTGATTGTGGATGAAAAGCCATAGCGAAGTCTAACTTAGTGCCTAAAGCTTGATGAAGTCCTTAGTTCCATTCATTTAGCCGCACAATCCAATACGGCCCGGTGCTCTACTAACCAGTCCATTCCAAGTATGAGTTTAAACTCCCCAAAGGGTAGTTCCATTAAATCAGCCCGAAAGTTCACTCCCTGAATCCCTAAAGGTACACTCCGAAAGATCTTATCCACCACTACAGTTTGGCCTAATGGGCTTACTACAGTCATCTACCTATCAAAAAGTTCAGAGTCTAGACCTAGGGTTTCCACTACACTACACGCAACATAAGAATGGGTCGAGCCCACATCAATTAAGGCATAATAAAGCTTGCCATAAATAAGGAACGTACCGGTTATAACATCCGGTGCGTCTCCATCCTCCCTCCGGTGAACTGCATAAACCAAATCCGGCTGTCTTGCCTCAGTGTTAGCAGTACCTCTGCCTTGTGTTCCACGTCCTCTGCCAGCACCGTTACCTCTATTATTCGAACCACGACCTCGCTGAGGCTGCTGTCCGCCTCTACCAGCCTGGCTAACATTCTGAGCTGCTGATCGACTTTCGTCTGGTTTCTTAGGACAATCCTTGAGCATATGGTCCTTGGACCCACACCTAAAACATCCTCCTGTCTTTTTCCAGCACTCCCCTAAGTGCTTCTTTCCACAATGCTCACAAGGACGATACTGCCATCCTGTACCAGCTTGCTGACCTCGCGGTCCATCAACTCTAGGCCTCTTTTGAACCTTCCTAGACGATCCAAAACCTCTTTTTGGCCTAATCTGATCCATAGTCTGCTTTGTAGCATCCTTAATTCCCTCGGCCACCTTGGCCTTTTCTACTAAAGAAGAAAATTCCCGCTCCTGATGCGGTGCTATCAACAATCTCAAATCATCCCTTAGTCCGTCCTCAAAACGGACACAGCGCTCATGCTCAGTTGCCACTACTCCTCAAGCATACCGGCTCAACCTCAGAAATTTAGCCTCATATTCCGCAACGGACTTGTTTTCTTGAACCAGCCCTAGAAAAGCTTTCCTTTGTTCATCAGTGTACCTGGTTCCAACGTATTTCTTCTGATACGCTTCCTTAACGTACTCCCAGGTCAGATCCTCAGCTGTGGCACCATCCCGAACAGTTAACCACCATTGGTACGCTTCATCGCGTAGCAGTGCCACCATTCCTTTTAACTTCTTCTTGGTCGATCAAGCTCATCCATGATACGCTCGGTTGCCTCCAACCAGTACTCAGTTGTACTGGGTGCCACTCCAGATACTCCACGAAACATTTCAACTCCGTTGGCACCTAGTCGCTCAGGTATCGACTTCAGAGTTCCCGAATTTCCTCCTGCACCAGCCACCAACTCCAAAACTCGCAGACACGACTGCGATACGATATATCCCCGTTTGAGCTTGTTGCTCAACACCCACCCGCAAATGGGGTGGTGGTGGGGTGGTATCTCATTGTCAGACCCTTGACCCGATCTAACGGGTTCTAACACGATCATCCTGCCTCTACCGCGTCCTTGACGACCACGTCCTCTAGAGCTCATTTCTAACGTTGTGATCTGATTAAGAAGTTTTATGAATTAGTCTTTGTTTCACTTGATTACCCGCGAAGAAGTTTTATGAAAAGAACTTTAAGAGTGGTTCTTTCGTATTCATACATGCACACAGTCTTTTCATTCATACATCCATCAATCAGTTATAAACTTTCGTTCATTCAGAGAAACGTTGTAGTTTTCATTGTTGTTGTTTTTCCACTACCCAGGGGTATTTTCGTAATTTGTCCTATAGGGGTATTTTCGAAATTTTCAAAACAAAAAGTTCCTTGGTGATTTTGTCAAAAAGTATTTTGAAATTTTTAAATTCCCGGGGTATTTTGGAAAATTTTGAAATCCGGGGGTATTTTGGTAATTTTGAATCTCGGGAGGGGGTATTTTGGTAATAAACCAGGGTAAATTTGTAAAGTTTAATACTTCAGGGGTATTTCCAAATTTGTAAAACTTTGAGGTTCTTTTGAGAATCTTACTTTCCAAAACGGTGATGTTGCAGAAATTTTGGAAATCAGAGGTAATTTTGTAAGTTAGGGGCAATTTTGTAAATTTCCAAAATCAAGGGTTTTTGATAATTTGCAAATTAGGGTTTTTGTACATTTTATAAAGTGATGAAAATTTTATAAAACTATGAATATGTTGGAAATTTTATAAACCAAGGGCATTTCTGTAATTTCATAACCACTAGGGGTATTTTTTGTAATTTTATAAATCAATGAATTTTTCGGAAAAAATTTTGTATAAGTGGTTCTCACAAATTAAAAAGGTAATTTTAAGAGTTTTAAAACTAGGTTTTTTTTTTTTATAAAAACACGGCTAGTTCCCTTTCGGGTTTTAGATCGTGTTTAGCCTGTGACCGAGTCCTCTTGGTCAGGGTGAACCAAAGCTACGCACTGCAGTAGGGTTCGAATGGAGAGGAGGTGAGTCACACGCAGATCTAGCTTAAGTACCAAGCTCCCACCAAAACCATTCCTAGACATGCGCACGCAGGGTTGCCACACCTCATCGAGCCCTCTGCGAGTTAGGGTGAACCGAAACTCTACGCACTGTAGGATTCTGCGAAGAGGAGGTGAGTCACTAGGATTTGCTTAAATACCGTGCTCTTCCGGATCCAATCCTAGACATGCGCACAGGGGTTACCACACCCTAACTCGGTTGACTTAGCCATAGGTTTGTTTAGTTAGGCAATTAAGTCTTATGTATTTGTGTTTGAGTAGACTAGTCCTACAGTTCAAGTACCTATCATACTATTCTACGTTCCATTCCTTTTCTACCCTTCTATAAATCACATAATCACACAGATGGTTAGGGGTACTTACCTAGTGGATTGCGGGTCGAAGACTTAGGTGCCATGCCAGAAAACCTGCTTATTTTCAGAATTACTTCCATAAACTCATTTGGGCTCGATTTGAAAATGTTTTGGGCCTTAGACCACAGGCTGAGAGTTTAAAACTTGGCTCTGATACCAAACTGAAACACCCCAAACCCGGCCAACGAGCCTAGACCGGATCTGGTATGTTCCTCGATGTAAACCGGTTCAAAATTATTTTTTTTGGTTACTATGAAAAGCTGTGTGTTTAAAGATAGTCTGTTTGTGGGTTGGGCTTGAGTTGAAAACAAGTTTATTTTATATTAAAAACCCATTTATTTCAGGTGTCAAAATATTTAAAGTTTATTTTAAATTAAATTGGCTTATTCTTTGATTATCATAAGTTTGTAACATAGTAAATAAAACAAATATAAAATCATCACTATGGCCTTATTACATCAAACAAAACCCAAAATAAAGTTATAAAGTACTTAAATAAAATCAAATGTCCAAATTAAATAAAACTTCAAAGTGAGCATGGCCACCACAAGTTCTGTCGTCCCTGGTCCATCACTGCTCATCACACAAACATGTTCCCACAACGGGTGAGTCATGAGACTCAATGTGTAACCAACACTAAAATTTAATAAATCGGGCATACCATATTGTACCACGAGCATACTCATATACAAACAGAATAATGATGAAACCCGAACCCAAACCTAGTTGCCATCCGCTACACATCCCCGTACCAACCTGCACACCGTGGGGACTACTAAATCAACCCTCCATCCGCTACACACCATCGAAGGCAGTCGCTGCAGTCGACGTGCTCATCGTTCATATAAAATTCGTGGCATAGCCACCAGAGAATTGTGTCATGAGACACCACATTCAGATAATGTAACCGAAGTTACCACATTCAGATAATGGGACCGAGGTCACCACATTCAGATAGTGAGACCGAAGTCACCACATTCACTTCCCCTTTTTCATATAACCCGAATGCCCCATATTATTCATATTATGCATATCATACTTAAATTCACATTCATGTCACTTTTCACATGTTAAATATAAGATATTTCGTAATCCTAGTAGAAGTAGGAAACGTACCTGAGTATTTTGTACCGTAACACGGTACCTTAGCCATATTCTTATAAACATGCACATATTAAATATTGCCATATATCTTATTAAAAGTTAGTGTGGGATACACACACGATTAAACAACGCTTTCCTAAGAACCCGAAATCCGATCTAACACTTTAAATCTCAATTCCTACATTTGGTCAATCAGTTTGATGTTTTAGCAAAAGTCTATTCGGGTATGAGATTAAATCTCGAAGGATCTTGGTGAAAAAAAATCTTACCTTGTTGTCGATTTGTTTCTCAAACAAATCCCGAAACTTGTAGTGTTTCCTCCTTATAATCGGCTAACCACTAGATTCATTAGCTTGGTTAGTTTTCGGTTTGAAATGATAAGAAACAAGTTTAAATCTTCAAATAGGCCCTTGGTAGAATGTACTTACCTTCTAAATCTTAAATCCCGAAGCACCACTTGACTATGGAGATGTTGAAATCCCTATACACATATGTTAGATCCGAATCTAATTACTTAAACATGATCAATGGCTTTTGGCCAAATACATGACTTACCGTAAATCCTTGAAATCCCGAAGATCTTCCTCTTAGAAATCGACAATAGGCCAAAATCCTGAATCTCTCCATAAGATTTCGGTCAAAGAATAAAAATAAGAATTAGCCTTTGAAATTTTGACAAGTCCTTAAAGGAAAGAATAGAAATCAAACTTGATATTACCCTTGAAGAAATTGACAGCCACTTTTCTTGAGTCCTCAAAAATTCGGCTTAAGACCTAGAGAATAGTCGACTATGAGCCACCTATGTATTCAGTTTCAAGATAAAAAGAGAAGGATATTAGGCTTAGAAAGATCGGCTCTTAATGGAAGAAGTTTTCGGCTAGAACATATAGTATTTTGGCTTTGGAAAAAGAAAAGAGAAGAGAGGATTTTTGCTTAAGAAAATTTGGCAGAGAGAATAGAGAAGGAAAATGAATGAATGGCCTTAGTTCTCCTCCTTGTGCTGAAATTACTAGGCCAAGACTCCCTTACTTGGCCATCACTCTTCCTTATCATTATCCCTTAGTTTTAAAATTAAAGAATAATCCCTTATTATCTCCTTGAAAAATAATTTAAGATAAATCATCATTTATCCATCTATTAGCCGAAATTTTAAGAGAATTTAAAATCCTCCCCTGAGTTCCTTAGTGCCGTCCACTTCTCTACTTCTGGAAGCAAAAATAAAACTTTATTTTGCTTCCCATGTGACTCGATCCTTGGCCCTTCCTCACATGCTGGTGGCGTCACTTCCAGGGCCCTAAGTGGCATCTCCAGGCCACTTTTCCAAGCCCGTTTGTTTGTCATATTTTACACACATTTTCTCTTAAGACCACCTTGCCTTAATTTCCCCTCTTTAAACTTAAAAACTTAACATTTCTATGACATTTCCTTACATTTCCAAGTTTCCAAAAATTTTCGTTTCCCTCTTTAAACTTGACATTTCCTTACATTTCCAAGTTTCCAGAAATGTTCACTTTCCTCTTTTGAATCATTTCTAAATCATTTCCTTACATTTCCATGTTTCCAAAAATGTTCACTTTAAACTTAACATTTCCATACATTTCCAGGTTTCCAAAAAAAATGTTCAAAATACTTTCATAACACATAAGACATGTCATTTTGTACAATTAAACTGAAAATGCATAGGCTCTTTTCAGGATGTTACATGGAAGGAGTATTTTCCTTTAGTAGAGTTTGCTTACAACAACAGCTATCAGGCCAGTATTCGGATGGCACCGTATGAAGCGTTGTATGGTCGGAGGTGTCGAACTCCTACATGTTGGACTGAATTAGGGGAACGACGAGTTTTGGGTCCAGAGATTATGGCGGAATCCGAAGAGAATGTTGAGATAATCCGAGCATGGTTGAAGGAAGCTTCTGATAGACAAAAGTCGTATGCAGATCTTAAGAGAAAGGAGATCGAATTTGATGTGGGAGATCAAGTGTTCCTTAAGGTATCTCCTTGGAAAAAGGTGATGAGATTTGGTCGGAAAGGGAAGTTAAGTCCAAGGTTTGTAGGACCCTATTGAGTATTGAAGCGAGTTGGATCAGTGGCATATCAGTTGGAGTTGCCACCGGAGTTGAAACAGATGCATGACGTATTCCATGTGTCCATGCTACGACGCTATCGATCGGATCCATTTCATGTGGTACTAGTTGAAGAGGTGGAGTTAAGGCCAGATTTGTCCTACGAGGAAGAGCCGATTCAGATATTGAAACGTGATGTGAAAGTGTTACAGAGGAAGTCAATTCCTCTAGTCAAAGTATTATGGCGCAATCATGGATCGGAGGAAGCTTCGTGGGAGCCGGAAGAAGCAATGCGACAGTAATACCCTCATCTATTTCAGCCAGGTAATTTCGAGGACGAAATTATTTTAAGGGGGGTAGAACTGTAATATTCTGGATATGGGCTTGTGCATTTTTGCTTAAATTATATGAAATAGTATGTCTTATGTGTTATGGATGTGTTGTGTGCATTTTTAGAATATTGGAAATGTAAGGAAATCTCTTAGAAATGATAAGTTTTAAAGTTTAAAAGAAGGAACTAAGGCAAGATGGCCTTAAGAAAAGTTATAGAGGAAATATGATACATAAATAGGCTTGGAAAAGTGGCTTGGAGGTGCCACTCAAGGCTCTGGAGATGACGCCATACACAGTGCAAGAAGGGCTTGTGTTCGAGTCGCATGGGAAGCAAAATTTTAAGGATCATTTTTGCTAAGTGGCGTCAATGAGAGGGGTATAGGGGGACGGCACTAAAGCTAATTTTTAGGAATTTTTATCCTTTTATTTTGAGAGATAAATGGTGGATAATTGAAGGATTATTTCTATTAATTTTAAACGAAGTGATAAGGATATGAGAGTGATGGCCAAGTAAGGGAGTCTTGGCCTAGTAATTTCGGCAATAGGAGGAAAAGAGAGGCCATTCTGCATTATTTTCTTTTTCTTGAAAGCCTCTGCCGAATTCTCTCTGCAACCCTTTTCTTTTTCTTTTCAATTCTCCAAAAAGTCGAGAGTAAGATCCCCTAGTCTTGCCAAATTTCCCTTCTCCTTATTCCACCATTGCCGAATTCCCTAGTGATTCTTTTCCCTCTCTTTTCTTTTGATAAAACCGACAACATAGATAACCTCAAGCCGATTTCTTGTTAAGTTCCAAAAGCCGAAAGCTTGTTAAGATTTAGGCCATAACCAAATAGCGTGTGGATTCAAGTAAAGGATTGCCAATTTCATTATTGAGGGTAAGGATTATCTTGTCATCTTTTTATTATTTTCTTTTAGCCGAAAGTTCAAGACTAATTCCTTTTATGTCTTTGGCCGAAACTTGGAAAGGGGGTTTCGGGTTTTGATAGTTGTCCACTAAAAGAGAAGGGATCCTTCGGGACTTTAAAAAAATCACAAGGTAAGCTATGTGATATTCGGCCAGTTGCTATGATTAAATGTTAAAAGTGGATCTAACATGTTTCCTGTAGGTTTCGACATCTTATTAATCAAGAGATTACTTTTCGGGAGTTGAGATTCACAAGGTAAGTGAATCTAACATTCGGCCAAGGCCCAATATTAGTATTTAGATATGTTTCCTATTCGCTTCAAAGCCGAAAACTAAAATAGTAAGTGATGTAATAGTGGGCCGATTTCAAAAGAGAACATCAAAAGGTTTCGGGATTTGATTAATAATCAAATCGGCAGCAAGGGACTAAGGATCTAAGTCAGAAGATCAGATTTTCGGGAAATCAGTGAAATCGATAAGAACATCAGGTGTGTACCCTACCCTAAGTTTTAATATGTTTATGGCTATGTTTTAAATTGAATATGTTAATAAGATTGTGAAAATATGGCTAAGGTACCATACAATGGTACAAAGTACTCAGGTACGTTTCCTACTCCTACTAGGATTATGAATATATGTTATATATAACATGTGAAAAGTGATAAGAATGTGAATTAAGGCATGATGTGCATGATATGTATGATATGGGGCATTCGGGTTATATGAAAAAGGGGAACTGAATGTGGTGACTTCGGTCACATTATCTGAATGTGGTGACTTCGGTCACATTATCTGAATATGGTGTCACATGACACAAGTATTATCTGGTGGCTATGCCACGAAAATTATAAGGGCGATGAGCATGTCGTCTACAGCGGCAGCCTTCGATGGTGTGTAGCGGATGGAGGGTTGACTTAGTAGTCCCCATGGTGTGCAGGATGGTACGGGTGACGTGTAGCGGATGGCATATAGGTTTCGGGTTCGGGTTTGCATCATATTAATTAAATGTTATATGTACATGTATGACTTGATATGCCTGAATTTGTTAGGACTTAGGGTTGGTTATACACACTGTGCCTATATGACTCACCTCGTTGTGGGAACATTTTCAGGTGACAATCAGTGATGGACAGGGTCGGCAGAAGCTTAAGGGTGGCCATGCTCAGCAAGGAATTTTATTTTATTTGGACTTTCTTCATTTTAAGTACTCTGAATCTAATTTTGGGATTTATTTGATGTAATAAGGCCATAGTTGAACTACTTTATATTATTTTAATTTTTATGTTGCGAATTTTTATCAATTAAGAGATTAAGTAAATTTATTTTAAGATAAGCTCTAAATGTTTTGTCACCTAAAATAAAGGGGTTACGATATAAGATAAACTTGTTTTCAACTCGAGCCCAACCCAAAACAATTTTTCTTTCAAAACACACTATTTTAACAAAAGAATTTTGAACCGGTTTATGTCGAGGAACATACCAGATCCGGTCAGGGCTCGTGGGCCGGGTTTGGGGTGTTTCATTAATTTAGCTGTGAATGTGTTGAAACCATGAAAGCTTTTAAAACCCCTTATTTCTTTCTCAAATTTGGTTAAACAAGGATGATAATGGCTGCCAAATTTCTTTTATTTCATTTAATACATGTTATTTCTTCAATTACTAAAATACCCTTTAATAATAATATAATATAACACATGATAGTTAGTTATAATTGTCCAACTACCATCCACTCACTATATAATGGTTTAATTACCTCATAAGGCCACTTCATTTAAAAGCCATAACACATAGATACTTCAACAATCAGCTTTTACATCTTATGCGATTAGGTCCATTTCGTAAATTAAACACACAATTGATATAATCTTCACACAGAAATTTCACACAAGTTAAATCACATATTGTAAACACAAAAAATAATATTAAAATATTATCCCAACCTCAGATTTGTGGTCTCAAAACCACTGTTCCGTCTATGGTCTAAGCCGGGCTGTTACATTTAAGCCTGTTATTTGGAAGCTCAGCTGCATTATTCTATTTATGTGCTGCAGTTCGGTCAAGTATGGTGTGTAGGGATGGGTGGGTTGATTATATCCCTACATGGTGTGTAGGGTTAGATGAAGATGGTGTGTAGAGGGTGGTGGTAGGATTTTGATATTCTTATATTCATTCTGTATCTGATTGGGCTGAGGCCCTAATATACTTCTGACTCTGTATCTGATTGGGCTAAGGCTTTGTATCCGAGTGGGGTGAGGCCCAACCTGTTTCTATAATGGACTCCGACCCAGTCTGTGATTTCTGATTTCGGGTGATTACTCTGTATGTTTGATATATGTGGGGATTACACACTGAGTTGCGAAACTCACCCTTTTTATTTAATATGTTTAGGTAATCCCAAGCATTAGATGGATCGGTGTAGCGGAGGACTCGATGGTGACCACTGCTTCTACTTCATGATAGATTCACGGTTTTTATACTTAATTATGGTTTTGATTATATCTGGGAAAAGTTTTCTGTAATTATGGCCATTACGAATTTTTGTTTAAATTTAGGATTTGCAATGTTTTATGGTTTTAATTGCTAGAAGTAGGAAAGCGTGAGTTTCCAAAAGAAACAAATGTTTTACCAAAACACCACGATTACGCAAACTGTTTTAATAGCTTCTGCGAAATATAAATGTTTTGGAAAATGGAAAGTGTTTTGTAAACGAATGACACTATTTAGAATTAACATAAAATAATGAAAAGCTTTTAAAAAAGAGAAAGGATTTGAGCGTGGCTACAATTTCAAAAGCACTATCATGTGACATCGCCAGATTCTGCCATAACCTCTAGGGGTTTGGGGTGTTACATATTGTCTTAGGTGATGGTATTCCGGTTGATCCAGGTAAGATTTTAGCAATTGTTGATTGGAAACCCCCAAGGAATGTATCTGAAGTTAGAAGCTTTTTGGGCTTAGTCGATTACTACTGCTAGACTGTCAAAGGGTTTTCGATGATTGCTACCCCTATGACCAAGCTGTTGAATAAAAGATGTAAAATTTGTATGGTCCAAAAAATGTCAGCAAAGTTTTGAGAAGTTGAAGGCTTTATTGACCGAGGCACCAGTTTTAGTGCAACCTGAACTGGGAAAGGAGTTTGTGATTTATAGTGACGCGTCATTGAATGGATTGGGATGTGTGTTGCTGCAAGAGGGAAAAGTGATAGCCTATGCCTCGAGACAATTGAAGCCACATGAGAAGAATTACCCAACACATGATTTCGAGTTAGCCGCCATTGTGTTTGCTCTAAAAATTTGGAGACATCATTTGTACGGTGAGAATTGCCATGTTGTTACGGATCACAAGAGTTTGAAATATTTGATGAATCAAAAAGACTTAAATTTGAGGCAACGAAGATGGCTTGAGTTACTGAAAGACTAGAGTTGGTGATTGATTATCAGCCGGGTAAGGCGAATGTAGTCGCAGATGCCCTGAGTAGAAAATCTTTGTTTGCCTTGAGAGCAATGAACATGAGGTTAACATTGTTTGATAATAATTTGATTATAGCTGAGTTGAGAGCTAGACCGTTATCCCTTCAGCAAATTTGTAAAGCTAAAAAATATGACCATGATTTGCAAGCCAAGAGAGCTCATTGTGAATCGGTTAGTGATTCAGATTTTCATGTCGGATCCGATGATTGTTTGATGTTTCGAGGTAGAGTTTGTGTATGAAAAAATGATGAACTTATTCAGAAAATTCTTCATGAGGCACATAATGGTTGTTTATATGTGCATCCGGGTAGTACGAAAATGTATAATGATTTGAAGAAATTGTATTGGTGGACTGGTATGAAAAGAGATATCTCCAAGTTTGTTTTGAAATGTTTGATTTGTCAACAAGTAAAAGTCGAGCACCAAGTATCTTCAGGTTTACTTCAGTCAGTAATGGTACCCAGATGGAAATGGGATAGAATTACGATGGATTTCGTAATTGGATTACCTCTAACTCTAGAAAAGAAAGATGTCATTTTGGTTGTTGTTGATAGATTAACAAAATTGGCTCATTTTATTCCGGTACGTACTAATTATTCGCTTGATAAGCTAGCTGAGTTGTACATTTCTGAGATTGTAAGATTGCATGCGGTGCCTACTTCGATTATTTCGGATAAAGATCCAAGGTTTATTTTGAGATTTTAGAAGAAGCTACAAGAGGCTTTGGGTACAAAATTGAATTTTAGTACTGCATTTCATTCACAGGCCGACGGTCAATCTGAAAGGGTAATTCAGATACTTGAAGATATGCTTCGATGCTATGTTCTAAAATTTAAGGGTAGTTGGGAAAAATATCTACCATTGGTCGAATTTACCTATAACAACAGCCATCAGTCAAGTATGAAAATGGCACCTTACGAAACATCGTATGGCTGCAAGTGCCGAACACCTTTGTATTGGACCAAGTTTAATGAGAAACAGATTCACGGGGTTGATTTGGTTAAGGAAACTGAAGAGAAAGTAAAGGTAATCCATGATTGCTTAGAAGCAACTTCAGATCTAAAAAATTCATACGCGAATTTGAAAAGAAAAAAGATTGAGTTTCAAGTTGGGGATAAAGTATTTTTGAAAGTATTTCCGTGGAAGAAGATTCTAAGATTTGGCCGTAAAGGCAAGTTGAGTCCATGTTTCATTGGGTCATATGAAGTTATTGAAAGAATAGGGCCAGTGGCATATCAGTTAGCTTTACAGGTGGAGTTGGAAGGAATCCATAATGTGCTTCATGTGTCTATGCTGCGACGTTATCAATTAGACACTTCACATGTAATTTCTTCGACACAGGTTGAGATTTGACTTGATATGACTTACGGTGAAGAACCGATCAAGATTTTGGCTCGAAAAGTTAAACAGTTAAGAAATATGAGTACAGCCTTGGTGAAAGTTTTATTGCAATGACATGGGATCGAAGAGGCTACGTGGGAACTTGAGGAAGTTTTGCGAAAACAGTACCCAAACCTATTCTCTGGTAAGATTTTCTGGGACGAAAATCCCTAAATGGGGAGAGTTGAAACAGCCCGATTTTGGGTCTAGTCAGAACAGTGGCTTCTGGACCACAAATCTGACAGAGCAAATTCATTTTTATTATATTTTTATGGTCTATAGTTTCACAGAATGATTTCGTGAAAATTTCGTTCGAAAATTTTGACGTTTGGGCACTTAATTTAGTCAAAAGGATTAAATTGTAAAAATTGAAAAAAGTTGAGCTCTACATGCTAGAGGTGTCTAATTGCTATGAAATTTTAAATAGAAGGTCCTTAGATGGTAATTAGACCATTTGTTAAGTTAGTGGACAAAAATGGACATGGTGAGATAAAATTTCAAAGTTTTAAGTTAGGGGAATTTTGGTCATTTGGTAAATAAAAGAATAAAAAAGGTAATTAAAGCCAAAATTAGCTCATCTTTCTTCAACCTTGGCCGGAACTTTGGAGAGCACCATAGCTAGGGTTTTTTCATCTTTCAAGCTTGATTGTAAATACATCCTAACCGCATTTTTAATGCTCTTTACATTTTTGAAGTCGTATTAACCCGATCTTTCTATTTCTACCATTATTTTGAAGTAGGGTTCATGTTTGAAATTTGACCCATGTATGACTTGCATGTGTTTTGATGTTATGTGGTAGAAAATGAAAGTTTGATGTGTAATAAACAACTTTTACTAAGTGATTTTTGATGAAAATCCTTAAAAGGACCTATTTGTAAAAGTTATAAAATATGTAGTAAAAGTGTGTTTTAATGAAAATTGTGGGCTGTTATAGTTATAAAAGTGGTTTGGCTAGGCTTGTACATTAAAGAAATTGCACATATTTCATTTTACAAGCCTAGGGGAAAAATGTAAATATGTCAAAGTTTAGGGGTAAAAATGTAAATTTTCCATAGTGTGATTTTTTTAACTGATTTGAGTAATGTGAATATTAAATAAGATAAAATTGCTATTATAGATTAAGAAAAATGAATTTTGGACCTTGATCGGGGAAAGAATAAGGTGTTTGACGATTAAATCCTTTCTTACTATTTTTGTACCGAGGTAAGTTCATATGTAAATAATGCATCGTTATTTATGCTTTAATTGCTTTAGTATTGCATGAATTGTGATTTACTCTTTGAATGTAATTTGAAAAAGTTTCGTTAAGTGAGAAATATCCCGGTTGATCCTTAGGAATAGATAGGATACAAATGTCATGACATTAGGGTTCGTTGAGATTACGTGTAAGACCATATCTGGGATATCGCATCGATATGAGATTTCGTGTAAGATCATAGCTGGGCTATTGGCATCGATATGAAATCCCATGTAAGACCATATTTGGGATATGGCATTGGTATAGTACTAAGTGTGTGAAATTTTCCAAGTATCCTTTAGTATTCCAAGTGGTTCAACGGGAAACGTAACGACAAAGTTTAAGCTGTGAAAGACTATGGTATGATTTGAAAGATTATGGTAAGTTGCAAGTTGGTATAGGTATGTACTTAAAGCTCATACTTAATGAGCTCGATATGTGATGAAACCTCAAATTGGTTTGATTGAGTAAGTTATGATGTTAAGATTTTAATAACATCTATGCTAAGCTTGATTATGAATTCACAATGACATTTATGTTAATTTACTTTATGTTAAATATATGTTAAAATGTGTATGATGCCTATTATTTGCATAGGAACTTACTAAGCTTTAAAGCTTACTCCCTTTCTTTTTCCCTTGTCTTATAGTGTCACCAAGCCAGGTTGGGGATAAAAGACGGTCAGAGATCCATTCACACTATCAAATTATCATTTTGGGTATTTATGATTTCAATATTTTGAGTTATGGCATGTTTGGTCTTTTTGTTATGTGTCTGTAACACCCCAAACCCGGCCCATTCGTTACGACCGAATTTGAAATGCCACTGCGGAAAACGTTTGAAAACATTCTTACTTAAAAGGAAATACCGTTAAAAATTTGTTTCCTTTAATAAAACATTTTTGTAATTTAAAACATTCTAAGTAAAAATTAAGTTGTTATAAAAATATCTGGATTAAAACTTTATTATACATAAATTTAAGAAAAATATAACCATTTGCAAATAGCATCTCAATTGTCAATCCATAATAAAACATAATAATAAAGATACTTAATAAAAATACTTAAATACTTTAATGGGCCTTATTACAGTAAACACTTAATCAGAACTACTGAAAATATAAATACTTGATTAATTAAAATATCTTTCTGCATGGTCCACCCTGTATCCACTCCAAACCCGGTCCAAGCATCACCTGAAATGTTGGTAAAAATTGGGTGAGTCATACGGACTCAGTGTGTAATTAAGCCACTGAATTCCACCCACATGTTAACCACATATTAACCCATATATCAGATAACAAATATCATATTCACATATTACCACATTCTAGGCTTGGCCCATATTCATATCACATTCATATAATAGGGTAGATAACCACATAATTTCCACATACTAGGCTTAGCCCGTTTCCACACTGATCCATATTCATATACTGGGCTTGGCCCTTTTCTTAATAATCCATATATCAACTGGGCTTGGCCCATTTTCACATATGTTCACATACAAAATCATGCAATTATGAAGCCCTACCCAAACCTAGGGTCCATCCGCTACACACCTTCTTATCCAGCCTACCACACACCAGGGGATTATCAAGTCACCCTCTCCTTTTCACTCCAAAAGGCATTCAATGCCGTCCACATGCAATTAAGCACAATAATCCGCAACGTGACCTCAGTCAGCGCCAATCCACGATGTAGCCGTAGCTAACACCAAAACCACGATGGGACACATAGTCACTCATCAACCACGATATGGCACATAGCCGATATCAACCATGATGAGGCACAGAGCTACTCATCAAGCCACGCAAACTAAATCGCAATTAATCCACAACGTGACCTCAGTCAACGTCAATCCACGATGTAGCTCAAGACTAACATCAAACCACGTACTCGAAGTACACCCTGTTCTTCTTTCATATCATATCCCACCCATGCACATGCAACATGAAATAGTGCCATGATAATGCATGAGCATGTTCATCAAACATATCATTACATATACATATTAATAACCACATCATAGATTTAGTACTTACCTGATTACCGATATACCCCTTGAGGGTATCCATATCACAATTTCCACGGCACTAATTAGCACATTCATAACACATACACATATAACACAAATACCCGGAAAACGGTGGGTTAATCACACACCTTTTAACTCGAAGAACTATGCTTTCGATCCACGATGCTATCGCTAAGCGAAACTACGACTATTTGCCTACTTTCTTGCTCGACGCTGTCCACCACACCAGGTGGCCAATCCTAATCTATGAAAACTCTCTACTTTTGAACTTGGGGATAGGGACTATCCCCTTTACCTTCTCGTTCGGCATCCATGTTCATTAATGATTTCTTAATCAGAACCAAACGGTTAAACACTAATACTTTAATCTAAATATTTTGAATCGAAACTACACTTACTAAATATCCTTAAAACAATGATCTGAATCCCGAAACTTGCCCTTATGCCTGTCGATTTGCCCTTAACAACAAAGTACTCAATCGGTCAACCTTTAATATCCAAAATATGGCTTATAGTCGAATATCACATAACACTTACCTAACTTACCGAAAATCCCGAATTACCACTTGCTCCTTGAACAGTCGAAATCCCACTATTACACGTTTGCTTTGGAGAGCCTAAAGTAAGTAGTTGACAGCACTCTCCTTTAAAGATTTGGCTTCTGAAAACAACAATGGTGGTTCGGCACTTTATGATCTCAAGAGAAGAAAGGAGAAGGAGAAAGCTATAAGATTCGGCTAAGGCTTTAAATCACAAGAAATATTCGGCTACAAGGGAATTTGGGGTTGGAAGAAATAAAAAGATGAATACGGGAAAAGTAGAAGAATTTCGACACTTAGAAAATTCAAGAAAGAAAGAAATATAAATGGCTTTTGCACAAGAGGAAGAACGGCACAAGTAATGGGAAAAAGAAACTAAATTCGGCACCACTACTTCAACTCTTATCAAATCCCAAATTTTCCTCTCCTATTTTTCCTCTCTAATTCTCATTCAAAAATTAACAAATAAATCTACAATTATCCTTTTATCTACCTACTTAAACTAAATTAAAATAATCCACACTTATTCAAAAATAAATAAAATAAGGCCACACTTATCTTCTATCTATACACTTAAAATAAATAAATAAAATCAGTATTTATCCATCATCCACCTATTTAAAATAAAATAAAACCTCAATTTATCTCCTATCTTTTAGCCAAAATTTAAAAAGAAAACCAACTTATCTTAATCTAATTGAAGTCCAAGTGCCGTCCACTTTTCCCCCCTCTCTACCTTGACGCCAAAGCAAAATAAAAGCCTCACTTATGCTGCCATCAAGTCTCGAACATGAGACCTGCTGGAACCACCACACACTACCAGCCACTTTGCTGCTAGCTCCTTTGCGTCATAAACCCCCAACAATTCTTTTTAAGGCCTTTTTCTCCCTAACGCTAGAATGCAAAATAAAACATCAAACCTACTTTCCCCAGGTTCGAACATGGACCTCTTTGGAGCAAGCTACAGTAACGCCCTGCCCACTCTGCCACGGCGTCTTTTTGTGACATAAACTCGCCACAATTTCTTTTAAAGCCTCCTTCACCTAGCTCCCCTTTGTCTTAATGCCAAAAGCAAAAATAAACCACTACTTACTGCCGCCGCGATTCGAACCCAAGACCTGCGCCAGGCGTCACTTCCAGGCCCTTAAGTGGCGCATTGCAGCCACTTTACCAAGGCCTGTTTTATGCCAAACACGCCTAAGATTTTTCCTTTAAGGCCTCCCTGGCCTTGCTCCCCTTTAACGCCAAAAATAAAACTCCCAAGTGTGATTCCTGCCGCTTGAACCCCTTCCCTCCTGAAGTCCCCTTGCACCTTAGCACCCCAAGCCACTTTGCCAATTAATTCCTTATGTCCTAAACCCCACATAATTTCTTTTAAGGCCTCTTTGCCTAGTTTCCTCTTTTTAACCTAAAATCCAATTATTTCCCAAAGCTTTCACCTTCATTCTAGAGTTCTAAAAACTCTTAAAACATCACCAAATACCCTTAAAACCCACTAGCACTTGAGTTATGTTCCAAACGCATAACCCCTAATCTAGGATGTTACAGTTCTACCCTCCTTAAAAATAATTTCGTCCTCAAAATTACTGACTAACGAATAATCGTACATCCTAACTCACCACACTACGCTTATGCTGCGCACTCTGATCTTAACAAATCTAACACATCCCCTAGAAATCATTTCTAAAGTCGCGATTTAATCTGATTAAAGAGTTTTATGCATTAGTACTTTTGTTCCATTTTGTTAATCCGCGAACAGTTCTATGAAACGAAGTTTTCAGGAGTTGTTCTTTCGATCAATCAAAGTTTCCAGTTCAAATTCACTATTCTAATTCAGAGAATCACATTCACATTCATCCACAACATTCACTTCACTACTTTGGGCATTTCTGATCATTCCCTACCCCGGGGGTAATTTCGTCATTTTTGCTATAGGGGTATTTTGGTAATAAATCGAGGTCACAAAAATAATCTTTACAAATCAAGGCATTTTGAAATCTCCAAGGCATTTTGAAATCTCCAAGTTTCGAGGGTATTTTTGAAAATATTTTTCAAATCAAAGGTATTGTAGAAATTTCGGAAATCGGGGTTAAACCAAAAATTTTAGAAGTCAGGGGCATTTTAGTAATTTTCCCAAATCTGGGTATCTTAGTATTTCGAAAAATATGGGTTTCGATATTTTTGTAAAGTGAGAATATTTTCATAAAAGTCGACGGTAATATGGTAATTTTATAAACCAAGGGTATTTTCGTAATTTTTTCAACCAGGGGTATTTTCGTAAATTTTCCCAAATCAGAGTATCTTGATATTTTGAAAACCAGAGATTTTGGTATTTTTGTAAAGTAAGATTATTTTAACTAAAGTTGAGGGTAGTATAGTAATTTTACAATCAGGGGTATTTTAGTAAATTTTTTTACCACTAGGGGCATTTTCGTAATTCTGTAAATCAGAAATATTTTGGAAAATTTTTTTCAATAATCTTTTACTACCATTAAAAGGGTAATTTAGGGATTTTAAAACTAGGAATTTTATAAAACTGCATGGCTAGTCCCTTTCGGGTTTTAATCATTGGTTTAGCCTGGTGATTAAGTCCTCTTGGTTAGGTGTGAGCTAGTTACTACGCACTGTGTAGGATTCAAGTAAAGAGGAGGTGAGTCGCTAGGGATCGCTTAAATACCAAGCTCTTACTTTAATCCACTCCTAGACATGCGTATAAATCATGTTACCACACCCTAGCTCGTGACTTAATCACAGGATTGTTTAATGGTTCTTAAGTCTTATGTACTTGTGTTTGAGTAGACTAGTCCTAGGGTTCAACAGATCCTAGTTCACTAATCTACGTTCCCTTCATATTCATACAATTTCACATATACACAATTCACTTCACTAATTAGAAGTACTTACCTGGTGGACTTCGGGCCGGATATACAGGTCCCATGCCAGAATGACCTGAAATAAAAGTCCATATTTTTGAAAAACCCATTTTTGAAAACATTTTTGGACCCAAAACCCTCAAAGCCGAGTTTTGAACTGGGCTCTGATACCAAACTGTAACACCCCAAACCTGGCCCATTCGTTACAACCGAATTTGAAATGCCACTGCGGAAAATATTTGAAAACATTCTTACTTAAAAGTAAATACCCTAAAAAAATTGTTTCCTTTAATAAAACATTTTCATAATTTAAAACATTCTAAGTAAAAATTAAGTTGTTATAAAAATATCCGGATTAAAACTTTATTATACATAAATTTAAGAAAAATATAACCATTTGCAAATAGCATCTCAATTGTCAATCCATAATAAAACATAATAATAAAGATACTTAATAAAAATACTTAAATACTTTAATGGGCCTTATTACAGTAAACACTTAATCAGAACTATTGAAAATATAAATACTTAATTAATTAAAATATCTTTCTGCATGGTCCACCCTGTATCCACTCCAAATCCGGTCCAAGCATCACCTGAAATGTTGGTAAAAATTGGGTGAGTCATACAGACTCAGTGTGCAATTAAGCCACTGAATTCCACCCAAATGTTAACCAAATATTAACCCATATATCAGATAACAAATATCATATTCACATATTACCACATTCTGGGCTTGGCCCATATTCATATCACATTCATATAATAGGGTAGATAACCACATAATTTCCACATACTTGGCTTAGCCCCTTTCCACACTGATCCACATTCATATACTGGGCTTGGCACTTTTCTTAATAATCCACATATCAACTGGGCTTGGCCCATTTTCACATATGTTCACATACAAAATCATGCAATTATGAAGCCCTACCCAAACCTAGGGTCCATCTGCTACACACCCCCTTACCCAGCCTACCAGACACCAGAGGATTATCAAATCACCCTCTCCTTTTCACTCCAAAAGGCATTCAATGCCGTCCACGTGCAATTAAGCACAATAATCCACAACGCGACCTCAGTCAGCACCAATCCACAATGTAGCCGTAGCTAACACCAAAACCACGATGGGACACATAGTCACTCATCAACGACGATTTGGCACATAGCCGATATCAACCACGATGAGGCACAGAGCTACTCATAAAGCCACGCGAACTAAATCGCAATTAATCCATAACGTGACCTCAGTCAACGTCAATCCACGATGTAGCTCAAGACTAACATCAAACCACGTACTCGAAGTACACCATGTCCTTCTTTCATATCATATCCCACCCATGCACATGCAACATGAAATAGTGCCATGATAATGCATGAGCATGTTCATCAAACATATCATCACATATACATATTAATAACCACATCATAGATTTAGTACTTACCTGATTACCTGATTACCGATATAACACATACACATATAACACAAATACCCAGAAAACGGTGGGTTAATCACACACCTTTTAACTCGAAGAACTATGCTTTCGATCCCGATGCCATCGCTAAGCGAAACTACGGCTATTTGCCTACTTTCTTGCTCTGACGCTGGTCCACACCCTGGTGGCCAATCCCTAACTGTAGAAACTGCTCTCCTTTTGAACTTAGGGATAGGGACTATCCCCTTTACCTTCTCCTTCAGCATCCATGCTCATTAATGATTTCTTAATCAGAACCAAACGGTTAAACACTAATACTTTAATCTAAATGTTTCGAATCAAAACTACACTTACTAAATATCCTTACCACAATGATCTGAATCCCGAAACTTGCCCTTATGCCTGTCGATTTGCCCTTAACACCAAAGTACTCAATCGGTCAACCCTTAATATCCAAAATATGGCTTATAGCCGGATATCACATAACACTTACCTAACTTACCGAAAATCCCGAATCACCACTTGCTCTTTGAACAGTCGAAATCCCACTATTACACCTTTGCTTTGAAGAGCCTAAAGTAAGTAGTCGGCAGCACCCTCATTTAAAGATTCGGCTTTTGAGAACAACAATGGTGGTTCGGCACTTTATGATCTCAAGAGAAGAAAGGAGAAGGAGAAAGCTATAAGATTCGGCTAAGGCTTTAAATCACAAGAAATATTTGGCTACAAGGGAATTTGGGGTTGGAAGAAATAAAAAGATGAATAAGGGAAAAGTAGAAGAATTTCGGCACTTAGAAAATTCAAGAAAGAAAGAAATATAAATGGCTTTTGCACAAGAGGAAGAACGACACAAGTAATGGGAAAAAGAAACTAAATTCGGCACCACTACTTCAACTCTTATCAAATCCCAAATTTTCCTCTCATATTTTTCCTCTCTAATTCTCATTCAAAAATTAACAAATAAATCTACAATTATCCTTTTATCTACCTACTTAAACTAAATTAAAATAATCCACACTTATTCAAAATAAATAAAATAAGGCCACACTTATCTTCTATCTATACACTTAAAATAAATAAATAAAATCAGTATTTATCCATCATCCACCTATTTAAAATAAAATAAAACCTCAATTTATCTCCTATCTTTTAGCCAAAATTTAAAAAGAAAACCAACTTATCTTCATTTAATTGAAGTCCAAGTGCCGTCCACTTTTCCCCCCTCTCTACCTTGACGCCAAAGCAAAATAAAAGCCTCACTTATGCTGCCATCAAGTCTCGAACATGAGACCTGCTGGAACCACCACACGCTACCAGCCACTTTGCTGCTAGCTCCTTTACGTCATAAACCCCCAACAATTCTTTTTAAGGCCTTCTTCTCCCTAACGCCAGAATGCAAAATAAAACATCAAACTGCTGCCCCCAAGGTTCGAACATGGGACCTGCTGGAGCAAGCTACAGGTAACGCCCTAGGCCACTCTGCCACGGTGTCTTTTTGTGACATAAACTCGCCACAATTTCTTTTAAAGCCTCCTTCACCTAGCTCCCCTTTGTCTTAACGCCAAAAGCAAAAATAAACCACTACTTGCTGCCGCCGCGATTCGAACCCAAGACTTGCGCCAGGCGTCACTTCTAGGCCCTTAAGTGGCGCCTTGCAGCCACTTTACCAAGGCCTGTTTTATGCCAAACTCGCCTAAGATTTTTCCTTTAAGGCCTCCCTCGCCTTGCTCCCCTTTAACGCCAAAAATAAAACTCCCAAGTGGGATTCCTGCCGCTCGAACCCCTTCCCTCCTGAAGTCCCCTTGCACCTTAGCGCCCCAAGCCACTTTGCCAATTAATTCCTTATGTCCTAAACCCCACATAATTTCTTTTAAGGCCTCTTTGCCTAGTTTCCTCTTTTTAACCTAAAATCCAATTATTTCCCAAAGCTTTCACCTTCATTCTAGAGTTCTAAAAACTCTTAAAACATCTCCAAATACCCTTAAAACCCACTAGCACTTGAGTTATGCTCCAAACGTATAACCCCTAATCTAGGATGTTACAGTGTCATAATTGATTTGGCCATAAGTGATGGCTTCAATAGTTGATAATTCATTTTGTAAATAGCCATTTGATATTGGCTAATATTGGTTAAGTATATATATATGATGATGGTCTCATGAATGTGAGAAATTGCATGATTTGGGATGCTAAGTAAGTGATGTTTGTATGTGATAAATGATAGCATGTAAATGATATATGGATACCTTGTGTATGGCTGAATGGGGTGAAAGTATATGCTTAAATTGGTGCTATGTTTTGTTGTGTAGGTTGGTGCATGGAAGGGTGGGAAAAAGGCTTGGTAAATAGCCTTATATTTGTCCACACAGGTTGACACACGGGCGTGTGCCTAGGCCGTGTGCGACACACGGTCTGCCACATGGGAATGTGTTTCGGTCGTGTATCCCCTGCACCTTAATTGTTGCAAAACAGAATGCTCAATAATGAGCACACAGGCAGGGACACAAGCGTGTGTCTCAGCCTTATGGACGGCCCGGCCTCGAACACGGGCGTGTGCCCTGGCCATGTGAAGTTTGTACCTATTTTATAAAAAAAAATTATGAAAATATAATCGATCACATGGCCTAAGCACATGGGCGTGTGACTTGGCCGTGTGACCCCAATTTGATAATGACGTCATAAACAGAATGCTCCCTAATTTGAACACGGCCTAAAGCACGGGCATGTCATAGGGTCACACGAGCGTCTCCCGAACCGACACAGGCGTGTGACCCTTTTTTCATAAAAATTTTTCTAAGTTCTCCAAAAGTTTCTAAATTTCTCAGTTTAGTCTCGAACCACTTCTGATGCATGTTTTGTCCCTTGTAGGCTCGTTTTAGGGACGATATGAATGTTTTTGAAAAGTTTTAAATTTGAGTGGAATTTTATGTCTCGGTTTTAAATGTTTGCTTGCGAATAAGTCGGGTAATGCCTCATACCCTATTCCGACGTCGGATACGGGTAAGTGGTGTTACACCATTTTACAATCAATTCACACCTAACAATTCTAACCATTTAAGCATACATCCAAAGAACTTAAACATGAATCACAACCACATAAACATGCCATTTTAGACACCTTAAATCAACTAACCAATGCGCCACTCAAAGACACCACAATTATGTCAAAACATTAACTATCCGAACATGTCATTATTGCCTCATTTCATGCATGATAGCCTAGTTCATATATGTACCAAAACATACCACAAATAATCATATTCAAACCACTCTAATTACACAAAAAAGAACCATATTTACATGTATTTTAAAATAACCAAGTGACATAATTTGGTAAAGTATCAAAGTATACCAAACTAACATATTTATCTATATATACAAGCCACTACCCTAGGGCATACAAAACTACCTACTTAGAAGGATAGTTTGAGCCGATTCAATGATCCTTTTAAACTGTCAGCAGTGTTTATCTACAAAACAATCCATAAGAACTGATATAGCATTTTATCTAAATATAACTAAATATATTTCATATACTATTTGATTCAGAGTTACCAGAGTATAAACAGAGGCATTAAAGTGCTTTCAAAGTACCGAGGTACAACTAGGGGCACGTATGTGCATTTGGGGGTACCAAAGTAAAAACAAGGGTACATTTGTGCATTTAGGGGTATCGAAGTACAAACAGGGGCACATATGTTCATTCAGGGATACTGAAGTACCAACTGGGGCACGTAAGGTACTGAAGTACAAATAAGGGCACGAATGTGCATTCAGGGGAACCGAAGTAAAAACTGGGCAAAGTATGTGCTTTCATACAATATTTTCTATAAACATATTAATTAAAGAATCATAATATATGAACACAAATAGAAATTCTGAACTTACCTACTAATCAATTCCGACTAGCATGCAGGGGCTAATCTCATACATATTTCACATTCCATTCAATGAAAACATATTAATTCAGGGATTGTCTTTCTGATCCAAGTTTTGATCTATATAATAATTAAATACAACAAATTAATCTCATACATATTTCACACCATTCAATGTATATGACCTTTAACTTTTTATTAATTACAAATTTTCCCTAAACTTTTACAACTTTTTCAATTTAGTCCTCTAACCCGATGTTCACCAAATTGACCATTTTCTAAGAACCAAATTATAGTCGAATATTCTAGGCTCTTTAAAAGTCCCTATTATACCTTAAATTCACTATCAAACCTTGAAATTTTGACATTTTAACAATTTAATCCTTAAATTAAAATTTAACAAAAATCACTTCACAAAACAACCAAACACCACAATCAAAACTTCAAACACATAGTTATCATAAAAAAATTTCAAGATTCACCAGTGGGAACTTCTAAAATTTTTAACAGATTCAAAAATAGAGGTACGAGCTAGTTGGACCTAGTTACAACAATTACAAAAACATAAAATTCATTAGAAACAGGGCTAAAAAACATACCATGCAAGCAATTATGCCATGATCGAAGCTTTCCTCCTCTTATTCAATGGTGTTTTGATTTTCACTTCACCAAAATGAAGAAGATGGTGATTTTGGCTTATTAATTTTATGTTTTAATTACTAATTTATCATTTTACCCTTGTTAAAAATTAAAATTTTTAACTACACCTTTCCCATAGCTATCCACTAACATTTTGTATGGTATAATTACCATCTAAGTCAATTAGATTAAGTTTCCACATCCATTTGATCCTTATTACTAATAAAAATCAACCTTTGCACCTTTTTCAATTTAGTCCTTTTTCTTTAATTAACTATCTAAACGTTAAAATTTCTTAACCAAATTTTAATACGACCGTAATAAATCCATAAATATTCTATAAATAATATTTACAAACTAACATAATGGAAGTTTGTGGTCCCAAAACCACTATTCCGTCACCTTTGAAAAATGGGATATTACATCTCTCCCCCTTAGGAAATTTCATCCTCGGAATTGTTACCTAAGAATAAATTTGGATATTGTAATTTCAATGCTTCTTTGGTTTCTGAGGTAGCTTCCTCAATACCATGCTGATGCCACAAGAATTTTATCAACGATACTCGTTTATTCCAAAGTTCTTTGACTTCTTGAGCTAAAATTTTCACTGTTATTCAAAATATGTCAAATCTGACTGTAATTCTATTTCACTATAAGGAGTCACATGTGAAGGATCAGATCTGTACCATCTTAGCATTGATACATGAAACACATTAAAAAATTTCTCTAGTTTAGGAGGTAAAGCTAATCTGTAAGCTACAGGATCGATTCTTTTGGTAATCTCATACGGCCTGATAAATCTCTGACTCAACTTTCCTTTCATTCCAAATCGTAGCACTTTCTTCCATGGAGAAACTTTTAAAAAATGCCCGATCGCAAACAATAAATTCAATATATTTTCTTTTCAAATCCGCATACGACTTATGACGATTAGATGCAACTTTCAAACAATCTCGAATAATTCCAACTTTGTCTTCAGTTTCTCGAATGAAATCTGTAGGGCCCAAAATTTGCCTGGGCCCACACTATATCCAAATAAACCAAAAGATTAAATATAAAAACCAATAATTAATAAAATCCAAAGTCTATTAACAAGTTCACAAGGCCCAGACAAAAAACCCAACTTACAAACCCAAATTTAAACTTAAACCTAGCCCAAACCACTACCCAAATTCTAGCCCAATTTACAAAGCAACCCCAAGGCCCAGGACATATTAAAGCTTCAGAAACCCTAGCTCCTAACCCTTTGGCGCCGCAAGCTTCTCGCACGCGCTCCACCACGCGCAAGCGCACCTCCGTACTTCCTCCAACACACCAGCGTCTTATGGCCTTCGCATGCCACCTCTGCTCCCGTACCTGCAAAAAGACAAACAAACAACCAGCGCAAAAAAAAAAGGGGAAAATGATTGTATTTTTTATTTTTTATTTAATTCCCTATTTCGGCTTTAAAAGAACCGAAACAAAACATTTGTAAAGGGGATCCCCTTTTTTCCATGTATGCACAGAGAACGCAAGAAATACAAAAGAAATATCAAACTTTAAGAAGGTGGTTCTTCGGTTCGAAAGATTTCTTTTCAGATATGATTCCAGAGAATAGAGTTTCTTTCTTTTTCTTTTTGTATTAGTAAGTAAATAAAAAAAAGGGAAATACATGGAGTCGGAATCTGTCTTTCTTCGCATCAATCGAAGTAAAGGGGTGTAACATCCCGAAATTGGGCCTAGTAAGATTGGGCCGATTGGGCCTTGGGCTTTAGGAAAAATTTGAGTATCATCTTGTTGCTTGTGCTAATTCAGGTATGATTTTATTGTGTGCTTAATATAGTCTTGTGAAGGCTTGGAATTAATTGGTTTAGAATAATTTTTAGTATGGAGAATTTAGTGAAGTGGATCAAGTGATTATGATGCTTAAGTTAATTTAAGTGTTTAATGTTAGCATAAGTGTGCAAGTAGTAAAGTGGTGTTGGCGCATGAGTAATTGTATGAGGGAAGAGGTTCGAATCCTATGGATGACAATAAGGTGACTTTTATTTTTGCATTGTATGGCATGTATTGGTCAACTCTAATTAAGGTAAGGTTGGACTATTTTCTTTTATGGATAGTAGACTAAGGGAATAAGGTAAGTGTTAACTTAAGGTATGGAATCAAGAAAATATGGTATGATAAGGGGACATAAGGCTTGGATTAAGGGATGAGGTTTTGAAAAGTTTGGCATGACCAACTTGTCCATGAATGTGGACAGCATTATGGATAAGGGGGACTAATTTTTTTATGGAAAGATGGTTAATAGTTTAGGTAAGCTTGAATTTGGGGAAAAGAATCATTTTGATTAAGGAATGATGAGGGAACACAAGGCATAATGTAAGGTGATTGCTATGGAAAGTTTTGTGTGGAAAACTTTGGCTTTGGAGTCCATGTATTTGGACGGTTTGGGGGGCTAGGGGGGTGACCGAATTTTGTTGAAGGTTTTGGTAGGTTGGTAGCTAGTTGGTCATTTTGACAATTGGGTTATTTTGTGTTTTCTCTAAAGCAAATGTTTTTCTCTCCACTTTTCCTCTCCTAGCAGAATGCATTTTTAGCATTAGGTAAGTACCTTATATTTTATTTTTTTATTGGTCATTCCATTTTGACCATTTTGGTTTAATTTACCTATTCTCATTCTATTCTTTCCTACCGAAATTCTTTGGTGATCAACTTTCTTTCTCTTTTGGTTAACCTTGGCCGAAACTTAAAGCCATCATTCTCTCTTTTCTTTCTTTTGGTAAATCACTAAAACCAAAACACCATAGCCGTAACTCTCTTTCCCTCATCTTCTTCTTTTCACAATCTATCATAAGCTGAAAGTCAACATCCCTTTCCTCTCGTTGACATTTAGAACTAGTGGACTACTTGTGGGTTGGTGGTAAGAAACTTCTTCTCTAATGATCGATTTGATCTTTCTTCTTGGGTGTGCCAAATCAAGTGTTTAGGCCTTGGTTTAGGGATGGCCGAATATTCTTTAAGCCATGTTATGTGTTTCTTTTGTGTAGTCAACGTTAAGGAGCCTTAAAGGAGTTTCTCGGATTCGATTAACTCAAGGTAAGCAAGTATAGTAATCGGCCAAGGGCCATTTCAGTAGATCTTGTTCAATCAAATCTAATTCTAATATGTACCATATAGGAATTTCCATAGAGTTCATAAGCAAGTGACAATTTCGGGATCTAGTCGACTGTACCGAAAAAGGTGTGTAGTTATCGCACTGTCTCTTGATTGTTTATATGTGTTATGATGTATATGTGTATGATGTGTATGATAACCGACAATAATGGCTAAAATGATGGATACCCATGATGAGTAATCGAGTAACCAGGTCAGTATTTTATGATGTTAATTTACATATGGTATATGCATGAATTGTGATGGCATGTGATGTATATTTGTTCCAGTGATATGTTGTCATGATACATATATATATGCAAGGGGCCTGGGATATGATCAAAGGAGGAGAGGGTGTACATTATGTATGTGGTCTGATGTTAGCCTTGTGCTACATTGGCGCTTGATGTTAGCTATATGCTTCATCAAGGAGGGGTGTTGGCTATGTGCCACCTCCTGGCGGATGATAGCTGTGTGCATCACCGAGGATTGAGGATGACCTCGAGTCACCTCGTGGATATTGACATGTGTGGTCACTTAGGTGATCGATGGATTAGCCACGGCCTTGGGGCAGCAGGTCTGCCAAGGTAGGTGTAACGGATGGACATTAGGTGGGGCAGGGCTTCATAATTGCATAATTTTTGTATGTGGACTGTGTGGATATGGGCCAAGCCCATATGTGGGGAATGTGAAATAATTACACACTGAGTCTGTGTGACTCACCGAATTTTTCTCAAACCTTACAGGTGATGCATAAAGCTTGGACCGGGTTGGAGTGGATACGACGTGGCCCATGCAGAAGAGGATTTTCTTTATACAATTTATGTTTCAGTATTTTAAGTATTTATTTATTGTAATAAGGGCCTCCTAAAGTATTTAAAGTTTTTTATTATGTTATAAGTTGGACTATCGATTATATTACTATCTGAAAATGTTTTATCTTTAGTAACTTTCTTTTAAAATATATGATAAAGTTTTTAATTGGAGAAATTGTAACAACTTAAAATTATTTCGGAATTTTAAATATCCAATGTTTTATTAAAGACAATAAATTTTTATGTTTTCACTCTAAGTCAAAATATTTTTCAAACGTTTTCCGTAGTGGCATCCTAAATTCGGCCGTGGCTCGTGGGCCGAGTTTGGGGTGTTATATTTTGGTATCAGAGCCAGGTTCAAAACTCGGCTTTAATGGTTTTGGGTCCAAAAACATTTTTTTTCAAAGATGGGCTTTTCAAAAATATGGGCTTTTATGAAATTTTTCAGATTATTCTGGCATGGCACCTGTATCTCCGGCCTGAAGTCCACCAGGTAAGTACCTTTGACTGCTGAAGTAATTTGTTTGTGAATTATATGGGCATTATGGGAACGTAGATTAGTGAACTAGGATCTATTGAACCCTAGGACTAGACTACTCAAACACAAGTACATAAGACTTAAGGATTATCGAACAAACCTGTGATTAAGTCGCCGAGTTAGGGTGTGGCAACCATTTTGCGCATGTCTAGGATTGGTTTCGGTGGAAGCTTGGTATTTAAGCAGTCCTCGTGACTCACCTCCTCTCCACTCGAATCCTACCTGGTGCGTAGTAACCGTTCACCCTAACTAAGAGGACTTATTCACGAGCTAAACCCAATAATTGAAACCCAAAAGGGACCAGCCGTATTTTTTTTTTATAAAAACCCTAGTTTTAAAATCCTCAAATTACCCTTTTGATATGTAAAAACTATTCTATAAAATTTTTCTGAAAAATTCCCGATTTACAAAATTACCTAAATACCTCTGGTTAAAAAATTTCTAAAATGCCATTGGTTTCTAAAATTACCACACTACCCCCGTTCTTGATAAAATTTTCTTACTTTGTAAAAGTGTCCAAAAACCCTATTTTGCAAAGATTCAAGATACCCTGATTTGGAAATTTTACCAAATTACCCCTAGTTTATGAAATTACCAAAATAACCCCGATTTCCAAAATTTTTTTTTCTTTCAAATATATCCATGAGTGTTGAAAATTTCGAAATGACTTTTGAGATTTTTGAATCAACCCCGCTTTATTACCAAAATACCCCTTTAGGACAAATGACGAAAATACCCCTGGGATAGGAGTAGACAAAAATGTTCAAATGATGAATGTGTGTGGTAGTTACTATGGAATGGATGTGTTTTTTTTTTTGAAATAGGATAGAAGACTTGAAACTTTGTAATGATCGAAAGAATTACTTCTAAACTCCTTTTCATAAAATTGTTCGCGAATAATCAGTGGAACAAATACTAATACATAAAATTTCTTAAAAAAAGATTAAAGAGCGATCGTAGATATGAGCTCTAGGGGACGTGGTCGTAGTGTGCAAGGACGTGGTCGTAGTGTGCAAGGACGTGGTCGAGGCAAAATGGCCGTATCGGAACCCGTTAGATCGGGTCAAGGGTCTGAGAATGAGGTACCACCGCCACCACCACCACCAGCTGTTGGTGTTGAGCAGCAAGATCAGATGGGGATGATCTTCAGATCGCAGCAAAGCGATCTGCGAGTTCAGAGAGATGGTGGCTGGAGCAGGTGGAAATATGAGAGCTAGGAAGTCTGTACCTGAGCGACTCCGAGCCAATGAAGCTGAGGTGTTCCATGGCGTATTTGGTGTGGCACCCAGTACGGCTGAATATTGGTTGGAAGCAACTGAGCAAATTATGGATGAGCTCGATTTAATCACGAGAGAGAGAAATCGGCGGGAATGGTGGCGCTACTTCGCGACGAGGCGTATCAGTGGTGGCTCACGATACGGGATGGTGCTACAGCTGACAATCTCACTTGGGAATATGTTAAGGTGGCGTATCAGAAGAAGTATGTGGGGACTCATTATATTGATGCGCAGAGAAAGGCATTTCTGGGGCTCGTTCAAGGGAACAAGTCCATAGTGGAGTACGAAGCTGAATTCCTAAGGTTGAGCCGGTATGCTCGAGGAGTAGTTGCTACGGAGCATGAACGATGTGTCCGGTTTGAGGACGGATTAAGGGATGACCTGAGGTTGTTGATAGCTCCATATCAAGAACAGGAGTTCGCTGTGTTGGTAGAGAAGGCTAAGGTAGCTGAGGGGATTAAGGACTCTGTGAGGCAAAATAGAGATAGGGATAGGAACCGGGATAAGAGGAGTTTTGGACCTTCGGAATCGTTTGAGAGCCTTTAGAAAAGACCGAGGGTTGAGAATTCTGCTCGTGTTTCTAAGCCAACTACTGGAAATCCGGACCGTCCTGTGCTCAGTGTGGAAGGTATCATGTTAGCGAGTGCTAGAACCGGAATCGGGAGTGTTTTAGATGTAAGTCTAAGTCCCATTTGATTAAAGACTGTCCTCAGGATACGAATAGGGCTCGGACAGTAGGCCAAGGTTTTGTGCAGGCAGAGGTGGTCAACAAGCGACAAGGGGTCATGGTCCGAACCATGGAGGGAATGGTTCCGACTGAGGTCGTAGAACACCAAGCGGAGGTGCTGAAGGTTTAGATGCAAGGCAGCCAAGGTTGATTTATGCAGTTGGCCATCGCGAGGAGGAAAATGTGCCAGATGTGACAACGGGTACGTTCCTTATTTTTTGAATACCCTTAATTGCTTTGCTTGTTATAGGGTTAGCTTATTCTTGTATTGCTAGTGAAGTGCCTGAAACCTTGGACGTGAACTTAGAGATTGTGCCTAGGAAGTATGATAGTTTTATTAAAATCAGAGGGCGCAGCATAAGCGTAAAGTGAGGAATAAGGATCTATGACTATTAGTTAGTTGGAAATTTCGAGGACGAAGTTTTTTTTAGGAGGGTAGAACTGTAACATCCCGAAATTGGGCCTAGTAAGATTGGGTCGATTGGGCCTTGGGCTTTAGGAAAAATTTGAGTATCATCTTGTTGCTTGTGTTAATTCGTGATTTTTATTGTGTGCTTAATATAGTCTTGTGAAGGCTTGGAATTAATTGGTTTAGAATAATTTTTAGTATGGAGAATTTAGTGAAGTGGATCAAGTGATTATGATGCTTAAGTTAATTTAAGTGTTTAATGTTAGCATAAGTGAGCAAGTAGTAAAGTGGTGTTGGCGCATGAGTAATTGTATGAGGGAAGAGGTTCGAATCCCATGGATGACAATAAGGTGACTTTTATTTTTGCATTGTATGGCATGTTTTGGTCAACTCTAATTAAGGTAAGGTTGGACTATTTTCTTTTATGGATAGTAGACTAAGGGAATAAGGTAAGTGTTAACTTAAGGTATGGAATCAAGAAAATATGGTATGATAAGAGGACATAAGGCTTGGATTAAGGGATGACGTTTTGGAAAGTTTGGCATGGCCAACTTGTCCATGAATGTGGACAGCATTATGGATAAGGGGGACTAATTTTTTTATGGAAAGATGGTTAATAGTTTAGGTAAGCTTGAATTTGGGGAAAAGAATCATTTTGATTAAGGAATGATGAGGGAACACAAGGCATAATGTAAGGTGATTTCTATGGAAAGTTTTGTGTGGAAAACTTTGGCTTTGGAGTCCATGTATTTGGACGGTTTGGGGGGCTAGGGGGTGACCGAATTTTGTTGAAGGTTTTGGTAGGTTGGTAGCTAGTTGGTCATTTTGACAATTGGTTTATTTTGTGTTTTCTCTAAAGTAAATGTTTTTCTCTCCACTTTTCCTCTCCTAGCAGAATGCATTTTTAGCATTAGGTAAGCACCTTTTATTTTATTTTTTTATTGGTCATTCCATTTTGACCATTTTGGTTTAATTTACCTATTCTCATTCTATTCTTTCCTACCGAAATTCTTTGGTGATCAACTTTCTTTCTCTTTTGGTTAACCTTGGCCGAAACTTACAGCCATCATTCTCTCTTTTCTTTATTTTGGCAAATCACTAAAACCAAAACACCATAGCCATAACTCTCTTTCCCTCATCTTCTTCTTTTCACAATCTATCATAAGCCAAAAGTCAACATCCCTTTCCTCTCGTCGACATTTAGAACTAGTGGACTACTTGTGGGTTGGTGGTAAGAAACTTCTTCTCTAATGATCGATTTGATCTTTCTTCTTGGGTGTTCCAAATCAAGTGTTTAGGCCTTGGTTTAGGGATGGCCGTATATTCTTTAAGCCATGTTATGTGTTTCTTTTGTGTAGTCAACGTTAAGGAGCCTTAAAGAAGTTTCTCGGATTCGATTAACTCAAGGTAAGCAAGTATAGTAATCGGCCAAAGGCCATTTCAGTAGATCTTGTTCAATCAAATCTAATTCTAGTATGTACCATATAGGAATTTCGACAGAGTTCATAAGCAAGTGACGATTTCGGGATTTAGTCGACTGTACCAAAAAAGATATGTAGTTATCGCACTGTCTCTTAATTGTTTATATGTGTTATTATGTATATGTGTATGATGTGTATGGTAACCGACAATAATGGCTAAAATGATGGATACCCATGATGAGTAATCGAGTAACCAGGTCAGTATTTTATGACGTTAATTTACATATGGTATATGCATGAATTGTTATGGCATGTGATGTATATTTGTTCCAGTGATATGTTGTCATGATACATATATATATGCAAGGGGCCTGGGATATGACCAAAGAAGGAAAGGGTGTACATTATGTACGTGGTCTGATGTTAGCCTTGTGCTACATTGGCGCTTGATGTTAGCTATGTGCTTCATCAAGGAGGGGTGTTGGCTATGTGCCACCTCCTGGCGGATGATAGCTGTGTGCATCACCGAGGATTGAGGATGATCTTGAGTCACCTCGTGGATATTGACATGTGGGGTCACTTAGGTGATCGATGGATTAGCCACGGCCTTGGGGCAACAGGTCTGCCAAGGTAGGTGTAACGGTTGGACATTAGGTGGGGCAGGGCTTCATAATTGCATAATTTTTGTATGTGGACTGCGTGGATATGGGCCAAGCCCATATGTGGGGACATGTGAAATAATTACACACTGAGTCTGTGTGACTCACCTAATTTTTCTTAAACCTTACAGGTGATGCATAAAGCTTGGACCGGGTTGGAGTGGATACGAGGTGGCCCATGCAGAAGAGGATTTTCTTTATACAATATATGTTTCAGTATTTTATGTATTTATTTATTGTAATAAGGGCCTCCTAAAGTATTTAAAGATTTTTACTATGTTATAAGTTGGACTATCGATTATATTACTATCTGAAAATGTTTTATCTTTAGTAACTTTCTTTTAAAATATATGATAAAGTTTTTAATTGGAGAAATTGTAAGAACTTAAAATTATTTCGAAATTTTAAATATCCAATGTTTTATTAAAGACAATAAATTTTTATGTTTTCACTCTAAGTCAAAATATTTTTTAAACGTTTTCCGCAGTGGCATCCTAAATTCAGCCGTGGCTCGTGGGCCCGGTTTGGGGTGTTACAAGGGGATTCCGGAGCTTTGATCGACGACTCACGAGGTTTTAAACGACACCTCCAGACGCCGGTCGTAGCGATATAAGGGCGTCTGTTCAGGGGAGGGTTTTAAGGGTCGGCTGAGTGAGGAGAGAATAGGAGAGATTAGGTTTTTTTAAAGAATAAAATGCCGATTTATTTTTTTAAACCCTGGTTTTAATGCGCTAAGAAAACGACGCCGCATAACATCATGACCCGATTCATCCGACCCGATCCATACACAGGATCCGCTTGTTTCTTCAATTAATGGAGGATTTGCATGTTTAGTCCCTTCTATCCCTATATTGTTTTTTAATTAATCCCGTTATGCTCGTATTTATTGTTTAATGAGCCTCCGTAATTCATGCATGCTCCCAATTTTGTCCAATTTATACACTGCGTTACGCTTGTTTGAGTATTAACTATTTTAACTCCTGATTGTTTAAATGCTTTTTAATTTAATCCCCTCTTATTGTCATTTACCATTAATTTAATATTGTTATTATTATGAATGATATTTTAGAATGTTATTACGTATATTATTTCTAACATTATTATTATTACTTCTACTCAATGTTAATATTGCTATTATTATTTTGATGTTTTATTCTCTTAATAAATTCTTGTTTTTATCATCGTCATTATTATTTATTTAAAGCTCAAATGTATTCAAATCCTTTCTAAACGTTTTCTTTCGTTAAAAGCGTGCATTAAACCAATTTTAAGATTGCATTTTTGGAAAGCGAGGCAATGTTTGTGTATCTAGAAGTACGGGAAATTACATCCTAACGTGTTGGGTGTCGATTTTTCGTTCCACTAGATAATCAAATACCCTCTTTACGTGTTTTGAAAATCAAAGATGACCTCGGTGTTAGAGTATAAAAGCGTTATATCCTAACATGTTAGGTATGATGCTTTTATCCCTTTAAAACGAGTTAATCTTGAGATTCAATTCCGGTTTAATTAACTTTCTTCCAAATTTTTTTCCCTAAATATTTTCAAAATTTCGACTCAAAGACACTAATTAATCGATTTGGTACCAATTTTGGGCGTTGCAAAGGTGCTAACCCTTCCTCGCACGTAACCGACTCCCTAACCCGTTTTTTCCAATTACGTAGACCAAAATATTTTATAGGTGACCCGATCACACCTAAACAAAAAGGATCAGTGGTGACTCCATAGTTTTTAAAGGTCGATCCTCATTTTTCCAAACCCGAATAAAGATGGTTTCGACAGACTGGTGGCTCCACTGGGGACTAGTTGAGAGTCAGGCCATAAATTGATTAGTTTTTGTCCTTTCGATTGAAATTTGGAAAATTGTTTTGAAGAATCATGTTTCTTTCGATGCATCTTGTTTGTGCTATAATTACAATAATATCGAGTCTAACAAAATACTTTGGCATTGCATTGCATGACCGTTGTGGTCGTGCCTTTAAGTGGGAGTGAGAAGCTATGCTTTCGGGAGGTTTTCACCTCCGCATGGGCTAGTGGACTACTTCCGGGACACATCTGTACCTATGTGCTTCGTGAGGTTTTCACCTCCACATGGCCATAGGGAAATGTGTTCCCCTGAACTGATCTTGATCCATATGAGCCTATAACGGGTGAGGATTGAGGAATCTGCTAGTTCAGGTACCCATTCTTTAGAACCAAACCGCATATAGCAAATCCTAAGAGCTAACTCTTGGTAGAGTCGTGTCAAACCCTAGTGGTCACTCAGTCAGGTGTTCTATGTTGTTTATTTCTCTTACACTAACATGTTTTCTCTTGTTTGATTGCATTGCATTGCATTCATTCCACGCATTTGCATTGCATTTCATTCACATAGCATTACATCATATGCATTAAATTTCATGAGAAGGCCCTGATTGGTTGAAGTTATTTCAGCGTTAACTTGGACACCAGCAAAACCAAAATACTTACGATACTAGAACCATGACGAAAGATATGGATCAGAGATTAGAGAAGCTTGAGCAACTCTTAAAGGGAGATGCAGGATAAACTTCATTTGCAAATACAAGAGGAACTTGCTAAGATTCAGCAGGATATGATGGACAAAATGATGGAATCGCAGAGAGACATGATGACTCAGATGACGCAGCTGTTGAGGGGGCATATGGATAAAGGAAAGAGCTCCATGGTTAATGTTGAGGGAAATACCGAGTACCATCAATATCCCCAACAATTATACTCCACCACATGTGCAAGCACTGCCTGAAGTGACTGAACAAATGCCATCTGTCACGGTCAAGCCTCAACATTTCCAAGTTGATGCTTCAGTGAACCCCCAAACTAGCTTAGGTTTAAGATATAATCCAATCATGATTGATGTCCCTGATTTGGATGAAATAGCTGAAGGAGAGAGGACAAAAGCAGAATCACCAAGATAGCTAGAAGACAAATATAAACGGTTGGAGGAGAAGTTTAAGGCTTTAGAAAGTGCTGATAGTTGTTTTGGAATTGACGCTAAGGATTTAAGCTTGGTCCCAGACTTGGTGCTCCCATACAAGTTCAAAATGCCTGAATTTGATAAGTATAATGGGACAAGTTGCCCCCAGGCTCATATTACTATGTTTTGTAGAAGAATGACAAGGTACATTAATAATGACCAACTGTTGGTCCATTGCTTTCAGGATAGCCTAGTCGGAGCAGCAGCCAAATGGTATAACCAGTTGAGTCGTGCCAGAATTGGTTCATGGAGAGATTTAGCCCAAGCATTCATGAAACAGTACAGTCATGTAGTAGACATGACTCCCGACAAAATTACTCTCCACAACATGGAGAAAAGGGCGAATGAAAGTTTTAGGCAGTATGCGCAGTGGTGGAGGGAGGTTGCTATCCAAGTCCAGCCACCACTTTTGGAGAAAGAGACCACAATGCTCTTTATTAATACACTGAAGGCCCCATTTATCACTCATATGCTAGGGAGCACCACAAAGAGCTTCTCAGACATCGTAATGACTGGAGAAATGATTGAGAATTCCATAAAGAGTGGAAAGATAGATGCTGAAGAAAGTGCCATAAGATCAGCCTCGAGAAATAGGGAAAATGAAGTGAACAGCTTGAGCAAGCATCCCAAATTAGTCACTGTAGGTCAATCGAGGGCTGTGACCACTGACCATCAGGGCTCGTCAAGATAAGAATCCAGTGCAAAACAACTCCAGTTTACACCAATTCCAATGACATATAGGGAGTTGTATCAAAACCTATTTGATGCACATATGGTGGCTTCTAATTACATGGAACCAATACAACCCCCATACCCCAAATGGTATGATTTGAATGCTCAATGTGAGTATCATGCGGGGATAACGGGTCACTCAATCGATAACTGCATTGCATTTAAGAAATTGGTGGAGAGGCTTATTAAAATAGGAGTTTTGAAGTTTGCTGAGTCGACCGGAGCAGTAATTTGTGATAATTGAATAAGGGGCAAGAGAGTTGTGATTCCTTAAAGAAGTCATCAGAAGCCTAGAAATTGGGAAGTCAGAACACCAATGGCATATCCAAAGAAGTGAACCAAGGAATAAAAGTTCTCCAAGCATCGGCCTTTATATACTTGAGAGTGTTTTGAACAATAGGACTCTGGAAGAGACATGTATTTTAAGGCTAATCTAGAGTAATATTTAAAACATGCTTATTGCTTTCAGCCTAGAAGTAATAAGAGTCATTTTGTGAAATAGGCTTGTGTTCAGAATCCTTATTTCAATAAAATGTATCTTTTTGTTTATAGATTCTTTCGTACTTTGGATTACTATCCAAATATTCTTTCATTCTTTATTCATGATTATACATACAAATAATCATTCATAAATTCATTCGTTCTTTCCACATTCTTTTTAACTTACAATAGGTCCCCAGATATCAATGACATGGGCGAGGCTGTTACCGACTCCCTTTTTGAGTGAAATAGGGGTCTAAGGGACCCCAGGACATTGAAGATGATAGAAGGCGTAACATATCTTCTAATTTGTTAATAATGGATGAAAAATAGACCCTACGTTGCAAGCTAAAAAGGAGATGAAGATCAAAGCCTAGCTCAACGCAAAAATAAGATTTCCTATATGTGGGGCATGGATGTTATCAAGCCAATCTCATCAAAAGCTTCAGGCCAATGATGGTTCATTTTCGTGGATATCGGGTACTTTTACTAAGATGGTAAAAGTCACTTCATATGCCAATATTTCAAAGTCGATAGTCATTAGACCCAAAAAAAAAAAGTCAAAAAGATCACATTTAACCGCACAATGTCAAAAGCCTGCGGTCTGTTCAAAGATCAGGTGCCACATCACAATGCAGTAAAGGCAGCCAAAAAGAAAAAACAAAAGATAAGAAAGACCAAGACTTGTAAAGATTGGTATACAGAAGTTACTATTTACCCTCTATGCTTATCAAGCGTTGGCCAGGACTGTCACTAGGGCAACACATTCCTCATTGGTTTTGCCTATTAAAGTTAAAATTCCTTTTTCCAAGTCCTGTCAGAGCTGAAATTGGATGAGGCAGAATTGATCCAATCTCAATATGGTCAGTTGATGTTAAAAGCTATCTGTCACGGTCAGGTGATGCAAGCTCACAACAAAAATGATTCGCCCTAAGAAAATTTCATGATAGGGTTTTGAAGAGGACTTTTCCCATGCAAAAGGGGTTTCAGAAGAAAGTGGAAGCCAAACTGGGAAGGACCTTATACAGAAAAGAACGCTTGTTCTGGAGACGCATGGGTATTGTTCGAGATAGGTGGCAAGGACCTGCCCAATTCGGTGAATTCAAAAAAAATCAAAAAAATCAAAAAATCAAATCCAAAAATGAAAAAATAGAGATTGTCAGCAAAAAAGAAAAAAGAGAAAGGAGAGGCCAAGGCGAAAACCCGTAAAGGGCGCTTTGGGACCCAAGGGGTTTGAGTTGAAAACTCGAAAATGGCGGCTCAAATTTTGATCAAAGGGGGCATACAGCAGTCTTGCTATGCCTGAATTAACAATGAAGAAGTATGCTACGTCTTTGGGCATCGACAATGTACTCCGGATCCCTTAAACACATATTGAGCTTAAAATGATCCTCAAGAAGTTTGAACAAAGAAGCTCAGGCTGCGATATCTAGGGCACCTAGTTTTCCATCTTACCCATTTTGAATTTGCTACCTTTGATTACCTTATTCTTTCCAAGATACGTCTTTAATAAATCCCCTACTTAATTGCATTTGCTAACTTTGATTAAATTGCTTGTTTCGAGCTATGCTCCCAATCAATTTGATTGTTATCCATAGTTATGATCTTTTTCAAGCATTTCATATTGAAATAACGATTAGTGGACTAATAATACTTTCATGAAAGGGGTTTCGCATATTACTCTGGAAGCTTCTAAATAATACAAGAAACTGAAACATGACTATTGTTTAAAACTCACCAAGTTTAAGGAAATGTCTAAATTAAGGCTATCTCATTGGATTTTCTATTAAAAATAGTTGGTGGTACAATCTCGACGAAAATGGGCAATGTTAACCGAAGTGTAAAAGGGGAATCATTCGCAAGAAAAATGATATTCTGCATCCATGCAAATATCATGCATACACATTTGGTTGGGTCACCCAATGAGTGATCAGTTGGTTGAACAGGCCACAGACTCTATACCCCTGAGTTATGGTGCGATAAATGGAAGCCGGTATATATCCTATACCTTTGAATAACAATGTGATGGATTGAAGAAGAAACAAATCCCACATTCTGAAATCACAGTGGGATGGTTGGGAAAAGGTTCAGATCTTATACCCCTAAGTCATAATGAGATGAGCCCTGAAGTTGCAGTGGGGCAAATTTATGGAGCAAGATATTTGTTTTCTCGAGTTTTCTGTTGAGAATTACCATTTGAACAAGATGGCAGCATAATACATCAGTGATAGAACCCTGATAAACGATGAGCGATGACAACCTTAAGTAGGGATCATTTTCATGAAATTCTGCATTCATGCAAAACACATTTAGTCAGGAGCATTAGATTCATTCTGATCATTACATCCTAATCATTGTAGGAAATCATTTTCATGACATTCTGCATTCATACAAATGTCATCCATAAGACACATCTATTTAGGGGCATTTGATTCATTCCGATCATTGCATCCTAACCTTTGTAAAAAGACCATTCTTATGATATTCTGCATTCATACAAATTTCATCCATAATACATTTCATTAGGAGCATTAGATTCATTCTAATCATTGCATCCTAACCATTTTGCATAGGTATAAACACAAAACTGATTTTACAGGACAGGTCCCCTAGAGGACGTTGTCGCAACATCAGTGAATTCGAAAGATCTTGCCTTTTTGAATGAAGCAGATTGAAGATAGCAAATCTATCAATCCTGAAGCTACAGGAGCAGATCGGAGACATCAGTCCTATCTCCCTGACCAATAGTGGAATAGGTCAAAGATTGTAGATCTTGTCACCCTAAGCAGTAGAGAACCAAGATCGAACGACAAATCCTGTCTCCCTAAGCAGTAGTGGACCAGATTTAAGCCACCAGCCTTATCTCCATGACCAACATTGGAATAGATCGAAGATTGTAGATCTTCTCACCCTAAGCAGTAGGGAACCAAGATCGAACGACAAATCATGTCTCCCTAAGCAGTTGTGGAACAAATTTAAGCCAGCAGCCTTATCTTCATGACCAGTATTGGAATAGATCGAAGATTGTAGATCTTGTCACCCTAAGCAGTAGGAACCAAGATCCAACGGCAATCATGTCTCTCTAAGCAGTAGTGGAACAGATTTAAGCCACTAGCCCTATCTCCCTGACCAGCAGTGGAAAGGTCAAAGATTGCAAATCTTGTCTCCCTAAGCAGTAGTGGAACAAATTTAAGCCACCAATCTGGCGTCCCTAGGTTTGCAGTAGCAGATAGCAAATCTGGTAATCCTAAAGTTATAAGAGCAGATTGAAAACATCAGATCTTATCTCACTAAGCGGTAGTGAAACAGATCGAAAACCACAATTTCTTATCACCTCGAAGTCCCAGTAGAGCAGGTTGAAGCTACAAATCCCTCCTCCTTGATTGTATTGAGGACCAACTTTCCTTCTTGAGAAATTTCAGTAGGAAGATCGAAGCTACGAATCTCTTCTCTCTGAATTCTCGTCTACTCGAAGTCTCAGTGGAGCAGGTTGAAGCTACAAATCCCTCTTCCATTGGAGCAGATCGAAGTGCTAGTTCCTATACCCTTGAAGATGCCGTGGGATGGAATAAAGCTACTCAAAGAAGAAAAGCACCGAATGAAGTCAAGATTCGACAAGACCGGGCAAATTTGGCCCTTTTAAAGTCTTTGCTCTATTCTCGTTACACGACAATGAGCAAGAAGGGGCAGCTGTAGGGCCCAAAATTTGCCTAGGCCCACATTATATCCAAATAAACCAAAAGATTAAATATAAAAACCAATAATTAATAAAATCCAAAGTCCATTAACAAGTTCACAAGGCCCAGACAAATAACCCAACTTGCAAACCCAAATTTAAACTTAAACCTAGCCCAAACCACTACCCAAATTCTAGCCCAATTTACAAAGCAGCCCCAAGGCCCAGGACATATTGAAGCTTCAGAAACCCTAGCTCCTAACCCTTTAGCACCGCAAGCCTCCAGCGCCGCAAGCTTCCCACACACAATCTACCATGTTCAAGTGCACCTCCGTACTGCCTCCAGCATACCAGTGTCGTATGGCCTTCGCATGCCACCTTTGCTCCCGTACTTACAAAAAGACAAACAAGCAACTAGCGTAGCAAAAAAGGGGAAATGATTGTATTTTTTATTTTTTATTTAATTCCCTATTTCGGCTTTAAAAGAACCGAAACAAAACATTTGTAAGGGGGATCCCCATTTTTTCTATGTATGCACAGAGAACACAAGAAATACAAAAGAAAAATCAAACTTTAAGAAGGTGATTCTTCGATTCGAAAGATTTCTTTTTAGATCTGATTCCAGAGAATAGAGTTTCTTTCTTTTTCTTTTTGTATTAGTAAGTAAATAAAAAAAGGGGAAATACCTGGAGTCGGAATCTGACTTTCTTCGCATCAATCGAAGTAGGGGAGATTCCAAAGCTTTGATCGGTGACTCACGAGGTTTTAAATGACACCTCCAGCCGCCATTCGTAGCGATATAAGGGCGTCTGTTCAGGGGAGGGTTTTAAGGGTTGGCTGATTGAGGGAGAGAATAGGACAGATTATGTTTTTTTAAAGAATAAAATGCCGATTTATTTCTTTTAAACCCTGGTTTTAATGCGTTAAGAAAACGATGCCGCATAACATCATGACCCGATTCATCCGACCCGATCCATACACAGGATCCACGTGTTTCTTCAATTATTGGAGGATTTACACGTTTAGGCCCTTCTATCCCTATATTGTTTTTTAATTAATCCTGTTATGCTCGTATTTATTGTTTAATGAGCCTCCGTAATTCATGCATGCTCCCAATTTAGTCCAATTTATACACTGCGTTCTGCTTGTTCGAGTATTAACTGTTTTAACTCCTGATTGTTTGAATGCTTTTTAATTTAATCCCCTCTTATTATCATTTACCATTAATTTAATATTGTTATTATTATGGATGATATTTTAGACTGTTATTATGTATATTATTTCTAACATTATTATTATTACTTCTAATCAATGTTAATATCGTCATTATTATTTTGATGTTTTATTATCTTAATAAACTCAAATGTATTCAAATCCTTTCTAAACGTTTTCTTTCGTTAAAAGCGTGCATTAAACCAATTTTAAGATTGCGTTTTTGGAAAGCAAGGCAATGTTTGTGTATTTAGAAGTACGGGAAATTACATCCTAACGTGTTGGGTGTCGATTTTCTGTTCCACTAAATAATCAAGTACCCTCTTTATGTGTTTTGAAAATTAAAGATGACCTCGGTGTTAGAGTATAAAAGCGTTATATCCTAACGTATTGGGTATGATGCTTTTATCCCTTTAAAATGAGTTAATATTGAGATTCAATTCCGGTTTGATTAACTTTCTTCCAAATTTTTTTACCCTAAACATTTTAAAATTTTCGACGCAAGGACACTAATTAATCGATTTGGTACTAATTTTGGGTGTTGCGAGGGTGCTAACCCTTCATCGCACGTAATCGACTCCCGAACCCGTTTTTTCTAAATACGCAGACCAAAATATTTTATAGGTGACCCGATCACACCTAAACAAAAAGGATCGGTGGCGACTCCATAGTTTTTAAAGGTTGATCCTCATTTTTCCAAACCCGAATAAAAATGGTTTCGACAAAATCAATCCCTACCAATTTGGATTCACGTAGCTCGGACCAATACAACAGTGTTTTACATTTTCTTTTGTATAAAGCTTCAAACAGTGCCATTTTAATTCTATATTTATAACTATTATTATAAGCGAGCTCAGCTAATGATAGATATTTTTCCCAGCTACCCCCGAACTCAAGAATACATCTTAGCACGTCTTCTAAAATCTGAATTGCTCATTTTGATAGCCCATCTGTATGAGGATGAAACATTGTACTAAAATTGAGTTTAGTTCCCAAAGCCTCGTGAAGTTTACTCTAAAATCTTAATGTAAACTGTGGATCATGATCAGAAATAATAGATGTTGAAACTCTATGCAACCTCACAGTCTCTGACACATATAATTCTGCTAGCCTCCCAAGTAAGTAATCTGTTCTGATTAGAATAAAATGGGCCAACTTAGTCAATCTGTCAACAATCACCCAGATCAAATCTTTCTTTTTTGGAGTTACAAGCAAACCAGATATGAGATCCATCATGACTCGCTCCCACTTCCACTCAAGAATCATAACAGGCTGTAATTATCCCGACGACACCTGATGCTCTACTTTTACTTGCTGACAAATCAAACATTTTGCTATGAACTCACAAATCTCACATTTCATACCCGACCACTAGTACATCTGTTTCAAATCATAATGCATCTTCGTGCTACCAGGATGAATGGAATATGTACTTTTGTGAGCCTTTGATAGAATATCATGTTTCAAATTTAAACAATTTGGAACACAAATTCTATTGTGGTAATGTAATGTACCATCATCACCAATACTGTATTCAATAGTCAAATTATCCCAAACCAAGTTTTGTTTCATTATCGACTTTGGATCGTCATTTTACAACTCCCAAATTTGTTGGAGAAACAAGGTTTTAGTTTTAAATTCTATCAATACAGAACTATTGACATCCAAAGTCAACTGAGCGTTCAACACTCGAACTGCAAATAGTGATAACTTTCTACTGAGTGCATCCACAACCACAGTAGCCTTTCCTGGATGGTAATCAATAATCGAATCATAATATTTCAGTACATCTAACCAACCTTGCTATTTTGGATTCAGTTCCTTCTCGGTCATTAAATATTTTAAGCATTTGTGATCAATATACACGTGACATTTCTAGCCGTATGAATTGTAACAGCCCATTTTTAGTCAAATCAGAACAGTGCTTTCATGACAACAAATCTAACGTCAAAATAATTATTTTATTATTTTAATGTTTATAGCATGATAAAATGATTGTGTAAAAGTTTCGTTCAGAAATTTTATCGTTTGATTGCTCAATTTTATGAAAAGGACTAAATCACATAAAGTGTAAAACTTATGTTCTATTAGTTAAAGGTATTAAATAGCTATAGAACCTTAAAGTAGAGGTCCTTATGTGGTAATTATACCATTCTTTATATGATAGGACATTCTTGGACATCTTTTTTTTAAGTGTTTTTGAATGTTTATAATTAAAGTTAAATATGTAAATTGGTTAATAAATGATAATTTAATAAACCAAAAGGCATTATACTCATCATCTTCTTCATCTAACTGATTTTAACAAGGAAAATAACCATTTTTATGGTTTGAAATTTGGCAAGCTATTCTCTTTCAATTAGGTATGCATTTTTAACTAATTTTTAATGATTTATATGTTTTTGAGATCGTTGCAACTAGGTCTAGTTAGCCCAGGGACGATTTTGCAAAATTGTTAAAGATTTAGGATGTTTCCATTGATGAATACATGTGTTTTTTTAATATTTGATGATAGCTTATGATTGTTTGTTGTGAATTATACAAGTTTTGTTAAGTGATTTTTAGTGAAAATCCAAATTAGGGATTAAATTGTGAAATGTGGAAACTTTGTCGTTAAAATGTGAAATAAATGAAAACTATGAGCTGCTAGGGACCAAATTGAAATTAGGCTAGCATGGGTTGTGGTTAAATTGCATGAATTTGTGATTTTATGAAATAAGGACTAAGTTGTAAAAATGTAAAAACATTAGGGGCAAATGTGTAAAAGTGCCTTAATGTGAATTTTTGTGCTAAATTTAATAGAGAGATAATTAAATAAGTTAATTTTGATTATATTTAGATTAATAAAGGAGAAATACGGACTTAGATCTGGGAAAGAATAAGGTTTCGGAATAATTGACTCATGTCATCGTTTTGGTGTTCGAGGTAAGTTCGTATGTAATAAATTACATTATAAATGTATTTAAATGCTTTGACATGGCATAAACTGTGAATATGAGACTACGGATATATTTAACAATGATTTGGCGATGATTCGGCATCGAAATTCCCGGTTGAACCTTATGAATAGATTTGGATACGAATGTCATGCCATTAGGGGTTATTGTGATTAGGTGATGCAGGTGCTGGTCCTGTACGTCCTACCGGTGGCTGAGTATACCAGCATGTGTTGCAGTTACTTGATATCTTGTGTGAGCAGCATCGTGTAGCTATGTCTTGACTGACAGCTTGTGTGAGCAGGCTCGTTGATAGCTCTAGTGTGAGCAGTATATGTGATATGAGATTGAGATAGCTTTGGCTATATATGTGGCACTTAGGGTGCAAGTTTTCTGTGTATCCGATAGTATTCTAAATGGTTCAACGGGTATATCAAAGACACGGATGAGTATGAGACTAATAAGAGGTGGTACAGGTATGTACATGAACTGTATAAGCTATGCGACGAATAAACTTGTGAATTTCACATCTAATCTTATGCTTAAATATGTGGAAGGTTTGTTAGCTAATATGAGATATGTGTTGATATATTGAATTGTTTGATTTGTCTATTTATGATTAATTAAGTTTATTTCATTGGAGCTTACTAAGCTTTATAGCTTACTTTGTTTAATTTTTTGTGTTTTATAGTGAAATCAAGCTAGCTCGGATTCTAGGACCGTCGGAGACTTCATCACACTATCCTACTATCAGTTGGTACTTTTGAACTTTGGTATTTTGGTATATGGCATGTATAGGGATTTGGTCATTTTGATATATGTGTTGTTAATGACTTTGGTCATTTGAAATGGCTTGTAACTGTTAAGAACTTAGTTTGTATATATATGTAACAGCTCATTTTCGGTGAGATCAGAACAGTGGTTTCGGGACCACAAATTCGAGCAAAGAAATATTTTTATTTTATTTTATGGTTAGTATTATGATACGAAGGTCACATGAAAATTTTGATACGGAAATTTTATCGATTGTGTGGTTAATTAGGTAAAGGACTAAATTGTATCAAATGCAAAAGTTGGATTCTAGTAGCTATAGGTATTAAATAGCTAGGAATTCAAAACTTAAGGTCCTTATATGGTAGTTAGACCATTGAAAAGTAGTTAGTAGATATTTTAATGACTCATCCATGGAAAAATTAGAAAAGGCAAGGGACTAAATATGAAATCACAAAAATTAAAAGATGTTAATCAAATAAACAGAAATAATCATCTATTTTCATGTCATCTTCCCCAATTTTTCTATGGAAATGTAACACCCTTAACCTGTATCTGTCGCCGGATCATAGTTAAGGGGTATTACTAAACTAAACCCAATGCATAATCGATAATATTACACGTTGATCATGCTTCTGTAGTACTACTTTGAAACAGAAGGGAAACTTCACATCTCAATATATATATATACTAAGACCGAATCTTAATAATGATACATCTACTATTCGAATGTAAACAAAACTACCCCAAAAAGAAATGCAGTTACATATACCGTGCACATCATTCTTCAATCCATGCATATAACTCAACTACTTTTCAACCATAAACATCTTTCAATAAAACCCATTTACTATTCATTAGGTCATTTTCATTACCTTAGCTAAATAGGTACAAGCTTTACTCTCTTTTTAACAAGTTATCTAACACTCAAAAAAGATTGTACTTGTACCAATTTCAAGATCCCTTTTTCCATTGTCAAAAGCATCCAAACATTTAATTGATCACATCATTTTCCATTAGCAAGGTCACATTATCAAAACCAAACCTATTTTGTAAACAACCCTACATATATAAACCGAACTCATTACACACATATACGAGTAACATGAAACGTTAGTTACTAAAATACACAATCATCATGTTCGGCTTTGCACAATAAAACTTCAACCAAAAAGGGTCATTCAAGCTACCTTATCATACCTCAAGCATAAACACATGAACAATTACACTTTCATAAAAGGATTAACCTCATGACCGAACATACACAAGATCAAAGTACCACAATTTAGCCATTTTCACATGGCATCCATCCATTAAAGGTTCATCTTATACAAATCCTAAGAAAACAAAAATAGCTTATACATGCCATAATCATCAAAGATTAATCTATCAACAAGGGGTACCAAGATAGATGATAATATGATGAGCTTCCGAATTGATCCACGAGCGTAGGTTGAACCTTCCAAAGGTGATCTATAATTCCAAGAAACAATGGAGAGAAAGTAAGCTTCACAGCTTAGCAAGATTTCAGCTTGATAAACTAAGTACACTTATTCTACTAAATAATTTCATTAAGCATTTCATATATAACAACAACATGGCCGAACAATCAAGGTATCAAGAACCAATTCATGTATATTATATGACTAAACGTAGCTCTATAAATATACATACCATTCGAAACTTAGTCATTCATACATAATTCTAGGATGTTATTTCCCAACAATACTATATACCAATTTGCATTTATAACATAGTCTTTTAAAACGAGCCATATACCTGCACGTTGATAACTAAGCTTAACAGTGTTTCAGACGATTAGTTCTTTCGTTAAAATCACTATGTAACGTATCGTTCACATAGAGCCGTTACTCAATAATCTCGTAACGTATCGCTCACACAAAGCCGTTACTTAATAATCCCGTAACATATCACTCACATAGAGCCGTTACTTAAAATCCCGTAACGTACCACTCACATAGAGCCGTTACTTAAAATCCCGTAACGTACTGCTCACATAGAGCCGTTACTTATTAACCTGCCACTTAGTGCTCAATCATAGTTTCATACCCATAGTACATTTAGTAAACTCGTAATTCATATAAAAATTTACCAAATCATTCATATAATCAAACTAACATTCATCCAAGCATATAATCGCCCATGCATTATTTTATGAAAATAATTATATTCTCATGTTCAATATAACTAAAATATATAGCACATTACCTCCATACTATATCTTTACTTCGAATACATTCCTTACCGTCACTTAGTATTATATATATTTATGACCTTTGCATTCAATTTAAGGTGGTACGAAATTCACACTACTAAATTAACTGTCTTAACTTACCTTGCAAAATATAAACGGTTAAATAATCTCGATAACTCATTTGGCAATATTAGCTCAATAATCTGATACTCTTCAAACATTATCAATGTATAAAGAATTGTTTCAATTAATTCATTTGTAATATCCTGGATTATGGCCTATGCATTTGTGCTTGAATTGTGTAAAATGGCATGTTTTATGTATTATGAATGTGTTGTGAACATTTTTGGAATATTGGAAATGTAAGGAAATGTCTTGTCTTGGAAATGTAAGGAAATGTCTTGTCTTAGAAATGTAAGGAAATGTCTTGGAAATGTAAGGCAATGTCTTGTCTTGGAAATGTAAGGAAATGTCTTGGAAATGTAAGGAAATGCTTTAGAAATGTTAAGTTTAAAGTTTAAAAGAGGGACATGAAGCAAGGTGGCCTTAAGAGAAAATGTAGGGAGATTATGACACACAACTAGGCTTGGAAAAGTGGCTTGGAGGCACCACTTAGGGCCTCTGGAAATGACGCCAAATTCAGTGCAAGGAGGACTAGTGTTCGAGTCACCAAGAAAGCAAAATTCTAAGGCTTTTATTTTGCTAGGTGGCGTCAAGGAGAGGAAGGAGTGGATGGCAAGGAAGGATCTTTAGATAAGGTTTTTATTATTATTTTAAAATTCGGCTAAAAGGAGTGATAATCATGGATTAATTTCTTTTATGGAAGGATAAGAGATAAATGAGGATTTAATTAAATAATTTTTGAATAAGGAGGAAAATAAGGGAGAAGTGATGGCCAAGTAAGGGAGTCTTGGCCTAGTAATTTCGGCAATAAGAGGAAAAGAGAGGCAATTCTACATTATTTTCTTTTTCTTGAAAGCCTCTGCCGAATTCTCTCTCGCAACCCTTTTCTTTTCTTTTCAATTCTCCAAAAGTCGAGAGTAAGATCCCCTAGTCTTGCCGAATTTCCTTCTCCCACCATTGCGGAATTCCCTAGTGACTCTTTTCCTCTCTTTTCTTTTGATAAAACCAAAGAACACGTATAACCTCTAGCCGATTTCTTGTTAAGTTCCAAAAGCCAAAAGCTTGTTAAGATCTAGGCCATAGCCGAATAGCGTGTGGATTCAAGTAAAGGATTGCCGATTTCATTAGTAAGGGTAAGGATCTATTATTATCATTATATTTCTTTTCTTAAAGTCCAAGATTAAGATTCTAATGCCATTTGTGTCTCTTGGCCGAAATTACAAAGGATCTTTCGAGATTTTGTCTATTGTCGACTACTAGGGAGAAGAGGTCCTCCAGGAGTTATAGATATAAGGTAAGAAAAGTATGGTTTAAGCCAAAGGCCACTTGATTAAATTCATAAAGTGATTGGAAATCAGATCCAACATGTGTTTTTAGGGATTTCGACAGAAACTATAACCAAGGGGTTATTTCGGGATTTAAGAATCTTAAGGTAAGTGACTATGAATATTCGGCCAAGGCCCTGTTTTAGTATTTAGATCTATTTTTATGTGTTTAAGCCGAAATCTAATCTATGAAGGGGTTTAATATCAGCCGATTACAAGGAGGGGAGTCTACAACGTTCCTGGATTTGATTAGTAATCAAATTGGCAAGGTAAGGATTTTTGGTTACAATAATCCTTCAGGATTTAACCTTATAGCCGAATAGGCTTTTCCTTAAAATACTAAGTGTGGCCGAATGTACGGAGTTAAGGATCTAAGGCAGTAGATCGGATTTCGGGATTTCAGTGAATTTGTTAAGCGAATCAGATGTGTACCCTACCATAAGTTTTAATATGGTTATGGCTATGTTTTAAATTGAATGTGTTAATATGATGTGAAAATATGGCTAAAGTACCATGCAATGGTACAGAGTACCCAGGATTGTTTCCTACTCCTACTAGGATTATGAATACATGTTATATATATAATACGTGAAAAGTGATAAGAATGTGAATTAAGGCATGATGTGCATGATATGTATGATATGGGGAATTCGGGTGATATGAAAAAGGGGAAGTGAATGTGGTGACTTCGGTCACAATATCTGAATGTGGTGACTTCGGTCACATTATCTGAATGTGGTGACTTCGGTCACATTATCTGAATGTGGTGTCACATGACACGAATATTATCTGGTGGCTATGCCACGAATTTTATAAGGGTGATGAGCACGTCGACTGCAGCGACTGCCTTCGATGGTGTGTAGCGGATGGAGGGTCGACTTAGTAGTCCCCACGGTGTGCAGGTTGGTACGGGAGACGTGTAGCGGATGGCTATCTATGTAATATCCTGGGTCAGGGGTTATTTTGTTGTTGCATGATATTGCATGTGTTTAGTGTGCTGTGTTGCTATTTTTGTGTTTTAGGGGCTTAATTGTAGGCTAGGAGTATGCCTGAGTGAATGGGAAAAATTTAGTTTTTGGGCTTAGGTGAGAGGAGCTGAAAGAGCTGGAGTTTAAGAATTTTATTTGTGGTTTTGTTTCAAAAGAGGAGTTGGCAAGGTGGCAAGGCATGCGCTACTTGGGAGCTAGTGTGGCGTCAATTGCATGAGGTGGAGGTCTTATGTTCAAGCCGCAAAGACCTCACATTTTGGTTCATTTTGGACGGCATAGGAGGGAAGAGTTGGATGAAGTTTAAATTCCTCCTTGGACTTGGTCAAATGGTGGCTTGGTGGGTGGAGAGTGATTGTAGGAGGGAGACTTGGTAAACACATTTGAAATGTGTGGCTTGGAGTAATTGGAGGGATATGGCCGAATTTGAGGGAGTGTGGAGTGGGGGGAGGCCGAATGTACCTTGGCATTTTGGTGCATTTTTCAGTCACTTTTTGGTAAGCTAGAGTTCTCCCATTTTTTTTCTTTTTCTCACCTCTTGAAACCGAAACACCTAGTCCCTTAGTTGCCGAAATTGTTTTGCTTCATTTGGTTTGTGTGTAGCCGAATGCATGATTGCATTTTTCCTTCTTTCTTCACTTGGGTGCCAAAGTAAAAGTCTTTTCTTGTCATATTTTCTTCCTTGTTGAACCTTGATAGCCGAACCTAGCACTCCATCTTTATTTCATTTCTTTTTGGAACCTTGTAAGCCGAAACCCCATCTCTCCAAAGCATAATTTTTCTTTCTTTTATTTCTTCTCTGACTAGCCGAAACTCAAGCACTAAAAGCACATCTTCATTTTCTTTCTTTGACAAACCGAAACTACCTTCATTCCATCCACTTCTCTTTTCTCAATTGTCATTGCCAAACTACATTTTGTCTCACCCTTCTTTTCTTTCTCTTCCACTCAAGCCTAACATTAGAGGTGATAAACACTTAGGCCGAATCTCTTCTCTCCTAGAAGTCCTATTATTTTGGCCGAATTTTGGGTGTTGGTTTACTTTCTTGGCCGAATGGCCATTTTCCTTATCTCTAGTGTTTTGTTAATTTTGGGTTATGGAAAGGTGTTAACCTTTTGATTATCATCTTGTTATAGGGTCATTGGAGTGTGGAAACAAGCAAAGGAACCGTTCTTTTCTTTGTTAATCGGTAAGTAAGTAAGGGTAAGTGATTGGTATTAGCATTAATCGCTCAATCTTTTGGTTTCGATTAAGTCAAGATTATTAAGGGATCGATATTAACCCCTTTGGTTAATTGATGTTGGCCGAATGTTGTGGTTGCCTAATGGTTTTCTTTTGGCCGATTATAGGAGCTAGTGATCGAGGAGCTTTAGATCATTTCTTGGGTATTAGGGATTATGCTTAATCGTGTGTAAACTAACACACTTCTATTTAGTAATGTGATTGATAATCTTGTTGTAATTAATGAAACAAAGGATGATGGATATGATACCCTATTGGGTATGATCTTGGACTCGGGTAAGTCAGTATTATTATGAGCTTACTGATGATTGATATGGTACCCTGATTATGGATGTATGTGATATGGGATATGAGGTTAAACATATTAGCATGATGTGTATGACTTGTATGATATGCATGATCACATGAGTATGGCATGATGATGGGTGATATGAGTGGAGGGAGAAAGATGATATCCGTGTCTTTGGGACACTGTGTCTTTGGGACACCAGAGGTTTAGCACCTCCAGTGGTTTGGTACTACAGTGATATATTGTGACTTTGGGTCACCAGAGGTTTGACACCTCGCCTCTCGCCCCAGTGGCTTAGTACCACAAATGGGTTGGCCCCACGGTTGATTACACGATTGACGCCAAGCTGATTTGGTATCACACGATGGGTTGGCCCCATCAGCCGATTTGTGGATCGCAGTCACCAGTGGTTTGGTACCACATTGTGTCTTTGGGACACCGAGGTTTGGCACCTCATTGCGACTCGCCCCCTCGTGGTTTGACACCACCGTGGGTTGGCCCCACTTGAGAGATACGGGATTGTCGCTAGTGATTTGGTATCACGAGATGGGTTGGCCCCATCATTGGATTATTCGTGACATTGGGTCACCAAAGGGTTTGGCACCACAATATGGATATCATGACTTTGAGTCACCAGTGGTTTGGCACCACCAAAGGGTTTTGGTACCACACGGGGTAGAAAAGGTGATACGGATGGTTAGGGTCGGGTTGCATTAATTATGTTGCTATGTACGATGTGTGTTAGCATGTTGTTTCATCGGGAGCGGATTTATGCATCGAGTCATTCGACTCACCCTCTCCTTTGACATTTCGGTGACTCGTGAGACGCGACATGGAGCCGGATGGACTCTGGGTACTCATGCCATGCTTGTAATAACCCAAACCAGTATTTCAAACGCTATGGCCGAATCTGGTCCGTTATGTTGAAAACATTTTTGAAGTTCCTTTTGAAACCAACTTAAATTTTGAAAACCCTTCTTTTAGTGGACTTAATAAAACCTTACTTAGATTAAATTTGGAAATCATTTGGGTCAAGTTGTTTTAGAGTTTTAAATGTTGCCCGACGGCACAGAAAACATTTTCGCTTACTTTGAGAAAACGTGTTCAATCAATGTAATATTGGTAAAAATAGTTTAAGCAAATTATTCAAAGAATATAAAAAAAAACAACAAAGCTAAAGTATTAGGAGGCCTCATTACATTCAAAATAAAATCAACTAAAGATTAAAATAACTAAAGCCAAAATCCATTCGGTTTAAATTCATCGCATGGCCACCTCGAGTCACCCCGCTCCACATCCGCGATCTACTCACACTCAAAAATGTAAAGGAGAAGGTGAGTCACCAAGACTCAAGATGTAACCCTTCCCCGGTTTAAACATATTCATACACAACATATAACAAATTAATTATGCAAGTTATCATGTGTCCCAACCTAGCCACCATACGCCACTGTCTACCCCCCTGTGGTACCAAACCACCGGGTGGTGCTAAACCACCGGTGACATATAGTCACGATGTGCTACCAAAGCACTGGTGTCCGTGAGACACAAATCGGGTGATGGGGCCAACCCATCGCGTGATACCAAATCACACGCGCATTTATCCCATATCTCAAGTGGGGCCAACCTACTGTGGTATTAACCACGTGGATAAGTCGCTATCGAGGTGCCAAACCTCCGAGGTACCAAACCTCTGGTGACCGTAGTCACGCAAGCAGTGTTACCAAAACATCGGTGCCCGCCGCACGCGATTACACCGCCTCTCCACTCAATCAACCCACATCGGCAATAATCATACAGATTTATCAAATGTATTATCACAACATGCTTCCCAAAAGCATCAAATAGCAAATCGTATGAACAGTACTTACCGTTACCCCGTATACCGTTATGGTATTCAAACCATTGCTACATACATCACGTTAGCAATCACATTACTTAACATAATTTAGTAAGTTACAAGGTGTGTATGTACACACTGTCACCCACTGGTAATCTAAGTCCCAAAAGAGGAGTCGCCACCTAGATCTATCAAAGACCTACATTCGGCCAACTTTTAGGATTAGTATTATGGCCTATTCGCCCAACCAAAACAAATCCAGAGGGGTTAGTTATGGTCCCGAATCCTTACCTTTGCTTTTTGTTACGAACCACTAAGACTTTCGAGGCACAGATCCGCTTTACTAAGTAATTGGTTAATCGATATAGCTTAATAGCCTTCTCGCTTTTAATCACCGCTTAATAACTTACTAAAATAGATCTTACTAACACTTACCAAAACCGCTTTACTAGAGAGGAAGAGTTTGAGTCGACTACTTTCCCGATCCCAAGTACTTAAGTGATATCGGCTTCAACCAACAAGATTAGCCCATCATTAGCTTATGCCAAATTTTAAACCCAAATAAGAGAAAAGAGAAGAATAGTGTTCGGCTATGGCTACTCACCTTTTCCAAATCAACATCGATAGTACCTTGATGGGATCTAACCCCTTTGATATTCGGCCTAAGCTATTAAAGAAGTAATCAGGAGATCAGAGAAGAGGTTTCGGCACAAGGATATGAAGTGTATTCGGCTAGGGGGAGTTTAACAAGAAGAAAAGGGATTTTGGCAAAGGTTGAAGTATAGGTTCGGCTAGTGTGGAAGAAGAAGAAAAGATGGTGAAGGTGGAAGAGGGGTTCTGGCAGAGAGTTTGAGAGGATGGAAAAAAATAAAAGAGAATGAAGAATGAGGGCTAGGAATTTTGGCAAGCAGCAAGAATGACAAAAAGAGAAGCAAGGGGGCCAACTGATGCTTTTATAGGCATTCGGCCTCCCCCTATCAAGCTTGCCGTCCACTCCTTCTCATGAGGAGTTTAAAATTCATCAAACTTCCCCAATTGCTCCTGACCACTCATTCATTTTAATTCAAATAATTTTGAATTAAATCATAATAATCTCTTATTAATCCATGCAATATCCTTAATATCCAAATAATATCCCTTTAAAATACTTGATTATCCCATGATAATAAATTACACCCTTATTATCCAAAATAAAAAGAATTTAAGGAGAGAAATTCTCTCCCCTTGTGCCGTCCCATATATAGTGCAAAAGAGAAACTTCACGACTAACACAAGCTCTCCCTTGTGCATTGTGGCGTCAACTCCAAGCACTTAAGTGGCCTCCTTTTTCCACTTTTCCAAGGCTTATTTAGTGTCAAATTATCCCCACTTATTCTTTTAACACCCTCCTAAAGGCTCCTTACCTTTTTAAGTTAAAACTGAATTTTTCCCATTAAACCGAGCCAACTCAAAGCCTTAAATTAAGCTCTATTATTCCATAAATAATACCACAATAGTTCTTACAGAAAAAATAACTAAATTTCAAATAACCCCATTTTTGGGATGTTACAATTCTACCCTTTAAAATAAATTTCGTCCCCGAAAATTACTTAACTAGAAAAGGTGGGGTATTGTCGCCTCATTACATCCTCGGGTTCCCACGTAGCTTCCTCTATACCATGGTTCTCGCCACAAAGACCTTCACCAAGGGCACCGCCTTCTTCCTACGTAGAACTTTCTCATCTCGGCCTAAGATCCGAATCGTTCCTCTTCAAAAGATAAATCTGATTCACCTCGATTTCGCCATCGCACAACGTCGCGAAGGGTCCGACCCGATACCGCTTTCAAAGATTGATACGTGAAAGACATCATGGATCTGGTTCCGGGCGGGCGGTAACTCAATCGGTAGGCTACCGGCCCTACTCGCTTAATCACCGTATATGGCCCGATAAACCTTGGGCTTAGCTTCCTTTTTCCGCCCAAATCTTAACATCTTTTTCCAAGGCGACACTTTCGTAAAAACCTTGTCTCCCACAAAGATACTCCATCTCCTTGCATTTTAAATCCGCATAGGATTTTTCCTATCCGATGCTTCCTTAAGACGAGACCGAATCACCTTGACTTTATCCTCCGCTCTCGCTACCAACTCGACCCAAAATCTGCTGCTCGCCTAATTCTGCCCAACATGTCGTAGTACGACACTTCCGCCCATGCAAAGGCTCTCATACGAGCCATCCGGATACTTGCCTCGTAGCCGTTGTTGTAGGCGAATTCCGCTAATGGTAGAAATTCCTCCCAACTACCACGAAAATCCAAGACACAAACCTCTTAACATATCCTCCAAGATCTCAGATCACCCTTTCCGATTGTCCGCCGATCGTGGATGGAAAGCGGTACTAAAATCCAATCGTGTGCCCATAGCTTGATGCAAGGCTTTCCAAAACCTTGACGTGAACTCCGGGATCCCTATCCGAGATGATTGATGTTGGAACACCATGCAATCTTACTATCTCCGAGACGCACAAAGATAGCTAGCTTTTGAAGAGAGAAATCCATCCTCACCGGTATGAAGTGAGCCGACTTAGTTAACTGGTCTACTATTACCCAAACCGCGTTTTTCTTATCGGGCGTAAGGGTAACCCACTAACGAAATCCATAGTTATCCGCTCCCACTTCCATTGGGAATCTTCACCGGTCAAGCAACCCACGATGGCAACCGATGTTCACCTTAACTTGTTGACAAGTCAAACACTTACCAACAAACTCACACCTCACGCTTTAGCTTGGGCCACCAAAACCGCTTCTCTAAGATCTCTATACATCTTGCTTCCTCCCGATGCATATAGCGTAGGGCTGCTATGTGCATCCCGGAGAATCTTTTGCCTCAACTCCACATCCCTTGGCATACACGTCGCCTCTGAAAGCATAACACTCCATCACTAGACAAGTTATATCCTTCCAAACCACCATCCCGAACTTGTGCTCTCTTAGCATTCAACCCTTCATCCACTAATTGTTTTTCCTTAACTTCCTTCATCCACGCCGACTTAACTTGAAGTTCTCGCTAAGAGGCTTCCATCATCATATAAACTCAACCGAGCAAACATTGCTCTTAAGTCCGTCACCACCTTCCGCTCAACGCGCCGCCTACCACGCTGGCCTTGCCCTGATGATACTCGATCAAACAATCGTAGTCCTTTAAAAGTTCGATCCACCGACGCTGCCTCAAGTTAAGATCCTTCGAGTCAAGAGATACCTCAAACTCTTGTGATCCGTAAACTATCGACTTCTCCCCATAAAGATAGTGTCTCCATATTTTCGTGAGCGAAGACAATCGCCGCTAACTCTAAGTCGTATGCTGATAGTTCAGGCCAGGTGGCCTTAATCGCCGTGATGCATAGGCTACTACCTTCCTCCCATCAAAGACACATCCCAAACCAAAGTGAGACGCATCACAATAAACGGTGAACAACTTCCCCGCTCGCTACACACCAAAATCGAGAGCTTCCACAAAATTTTCCTTAGCTTATCGAAGCTTTCCCCGCCGCTTCTCCGACAATACAAATGGGACTCCTTTTCTTAGTAGCTTCACAAATCTGTGTCGCGCGATCGAGAAAACCCTTCCACAAACCTCCGATAGTACCCGCGCTAGACCTGAAAACTTCGGATCTCCGCCACCGACCTAGGCGCTTCCAATCCAATACCGCTTCAATCTTACGAGGTCTACTTTAATTCCTTCCGCGATACCACATGTCCTAAGAAAGCTACTTCCCTTAGCCAAAATTCACACTTACCGAATTTGGCATATAATCGCTTCTCCCTTAGTACTTGCAACACTATTTGTAAATGCTTGTCATGCTCTTTCTCCGTCTTAGAATAGACTAATATATCGTTTATGAACACTACGATGAATTGGTCTAAAGTATTGCCGAACACCCTATTCATCAAGTCCATAAACGCCGCCGCGCGCGTTGGTCAACCCAAATGGCATCACCGTAAACTCGTAACGCCCATACCGAGTTCTCGAATGCCGCCTTGTGAACATCAACCTCCTTTACCTTCAATTGATGGTAGCCCGACCTAAGGTCTATCTTTGAAAACACCGCGCACACTCCTTCGGCTGGTCAAACAAGTCATCGATCCGAGGCAACGGATACTTGTTTTTGATCGTTAACTTGTTTAATCGACGGTAGTCGATGCACATCCGCATTGAACCGCCCTTCTTCTTGACGAACAACACAGCGCGCCCCACGGAGAGATATGCTTGGTCGAATGAACCTCTATCCAAGAGCTCTCGAATTTGAGCCTTCACTCCACCACCACCTTTTGGTGCCATTCGGTATGGTGCTATAGACACCGTGCCGCTCCGGGTAGCAAGTCAATACCAATTCAACTTCCCGATCCGGAGGCGGACACTGGAAGTTCTTCCGAATACGCCAAGAAATTCCCAACCGTTCGAACCTCAACTATCGACTCCTTAGCTTCCAAAGCACGATCCGAACCAAATATGCCTCGCAACCTTTCTTAACCATCCTTTCGGCCTTCAAGGCCGACACCACATTGATAGGTAATTCTTCTATCACCTATCATAACCACTTCATCACCTCACCGCCTTAGCACCATGCGCTTTAGCGCAATCCAAATTCGCTGATACTTAACTAGCCAATCCATTCCAAGGATCAAATCGAACTCTCAAAAGGTAGTTCCATCGGATCGGCTACAAATACGACCCTTGGAGTTCTAGGGGTACATCTCTATAAAGTTTGTCTACTACTACAGAGTGTCCTAGGGGGCTTAGCACGCTCATCTTCCTAAGAGTAGTCTCGTAGTCTAGGTCCATAGTTCCTACCACACTACTAGCAATGTACGTGTGCGTCGAACCCACATCAATTAATGCAACATAGGGTAAACCAAATATTAGAAACGCATCGGTTATGACGTCCGTGCGCTCCTCCTCTCGACGCCTCACGCATAGACTAAGCCAGCCGCTAGCTTCAGGTTACCCGAACTCTCGCTTGAGTTCCACGACCTCGGTTGAAACCATTGTTTCTCTCGCCATTACCCCCGACCCTCTGGTGGTGGTCCAACGTTTCTACCCGAGCGCGATTCGACCTTCCCGGCCGATCCTTAGTCGCTTCTCGAGGACGATCCCTTACCCGATGCTCCAAAGACCCACACTCAAAACAACCTTTGTTACCGGTCCAACAACCTCCCCAATGGGTTTTTCCACAATGGTTGCACCGAGTCGGCCTTTGATTAGTAGCCGTGGGCTTTCCTCCCCGATTCGGCCCACTTTGCCTAGCCCGCTCCGAGCATTAGTGTTACCCGATCCAAATGACCCCAAATCCTCTTTTTCTCGGTTATTCTTGCTATAGTTTTGCCTTTATGCCTCCTTAACCCCTTCTTCGCCACCTTGGCTTTCTCCACAAGAGATGAGAACTCCCGACTGGCTGCGGGCAATTAGTAATCTCGGATCATCTCTCGAGCCCGCCCTCAAAGCGGACACAAAACTCTCATGTTCTGGTGGCTACGATTCCTCCGCATACCTACTTAGCCTTAAAAACTCACCTCATACTCGGCCACCCGACTTAGTTCCTTGCACTAGCCCTAGGAAGGCTTTCCTTTGAGCATCGGTGTAACTAGTGCCCACATACTTCTTCCCGAAAGGCCGCTTTAAAGTAGTCCCACGTGAGATCATCACCGCGGCTCCATCCTGCATACCACCCACCACCGTACGCTTCATCCTTTAGAAGCGACACCGCCCCTTTCAACTTTCCTCCTCCTCAAAGTCGAGATCATCCATAACCCTTTTCGTAGATTCCAACCAATATTCTCATGCACCGTCGCCACTCCCGAGACACCACGGAATACCTCGCCCCGTTAGAGACCGACTTCGCCGGAAACAGGACTTCCGAGCTCCCAAATTCCCACCACCCCGCCACCATCTCCAACACTCGCAAAAATGTACTTGCGACACGCCCTTACCACCGGCCCGGTCCTCGCCTCACCGACCACAGAAAGTAGGAGGTGGTGGTGGCGGTGGTACCTCGTTTCTCAACCTTGACTCGACTCGACTGGCGGGTTGGACACCGCCATTCTACCCCTACCGCGTCCACACGACGCCCACGCCCTCTAGAACTCATTCTATCTATCATCGCGCTTTAACTGATTAAGAAAATTTTATGTGTTAACATTTGTTTCACTTTCTTATTCGCAAAGAAATTTTATGAACAGGATTTAATTAGGGGTTCTTTCTGAGCGCACATGGTTTCAGCCTTCTATCCTAGTTTACACAAAGAGTTCATACATCCATTCCTTAATGCTTTCCATACCTATTCACTCTTCTGGACATTTCTCCATTTCTAACCTGTGGTATTTTCGTCATTTTCCTACAGGGTATTTTCGTAAATAAAGAAATTTTAAAACTTTAGTAAAGTAGGTCACTTTGAAATTCCCAAAACGGAGGATATTTATAAAAATTTGTAAAATCGTAATCGTTTTGAAACCAGGGGTATTTTGGTGATTTTGTCAATCAGGGGCAATTTTGTCATTTTGATAAATCAGGGATATTTTCGACAGTTGTAAAACTTTGAGGGTCCTTTCTGAAAGTTTTCCTTTTCAAATAGTGATGTTGGTAAAGTTTTCCAAAGATCAAGGTCATTTCGGTAATTTTCACAAATTGAGGGCGTTATCGTAATTTTCTAAAACCAAAATTTTTCAGTGTTGATTTTCAAAACTAAGTTGTTGGACATTTGTAAAGTAGTCGAAATTTTGAGCAAAACTATTGAACGGATATTTTATGAGTCAGGGGCGTTTTAGTAATTTTACCCCTAAGGGCATTTTTTGTAATTTTCCAAAAATTTGAGTTTTTCTAGGGAAACGTTGCAAATATGAGGTTTTCTAATTTGAAAGAGTTGTTGCAAGAGGTTTGAAAACATTTGAGTTGTTGTTGTTTCGTTCTGTTTCGAAAACATGGCTAATTCCCTTTTCGGGTTTTAGTCATTAGGTTTAGCCTATGACCGAGCCCTCTTGGTCGTGGGTGAACCAAAGCTACGCACTGTGCAGATTCGAGTGAAGAGGAGGTGGGTCACGCGGACCGCTTAAATACCAAGCTCTCACCGAACCTTTCTAGACATGCGCACAGAGGTTGCCACACCACCGAGCCCTCCGAGTTAGGGTGAACCGGCTACGCACTGCAGGATACCGCGAAGAGGAGGTGAGTCACACTGATCGCTTAAATACCAAAGCTCTTCCGATCCAATCCTCGACATGCGTCAGTGGGTTACCACACCCTAGCTCACTTGGCTAAGTCATAGATTGGTTTAGTTCTTTAATGTCTTATGTTCGGTTCATGTGTTTGAGTAATCTAATCCTGTGGTTCAAGTCCTATAAGTCTATCTACGCCCCATACTTCCTACCCTTCTACGTAATATAATTCACCAAGAGGTTCGTAAGTACTTACTCAGGCGGATCGGTGCTTCGAGACTCGGGCCATGCTGCTCAAAACCCAAAATCATTTTATAAGGCCTTCTAAAACATTTTTGGGCCTTGGGCCCCACAAATGAGCTTTGAACTGGCTCGATACCAATTTGTAACAACCCAAACCCGCCCAAACGCTATGGCCGAATCTGGTCCGTTCACATAAAAAAACATTTTTGAAGTTCCTTTTGAAACCAACTTAAATTTTGAAAACCCTTTCTTTTAGTGGACTTAATAAAACCTTACTTAGATTAAATTTGGAAATCATTTGGGTCAAGTTGTTTTAGAGTTTTAAATGTTGCCCGACGACAAGACGCGGTAAAACATTTTCGCATTACTTTGAGAAAACGTGTTCATTCAATGTAATATTGGTAAAAATAGTTTAAGTAAATTATTCAAATAATATAAAAAAAAACAAAGCTAAAGTATTAGGAGGCCTCATTACATTCAAAATAAAATCAACTAAAGATTAAAATAACTAAAGCCAAAATCCATTCGGTTTAAATTCATCGCATGGCCACCTCGAGTCACCCTGGCCCACATCCGCGATCTACTCGTTACACAAAAATGTAAAGGAGAAGGTGAGTCACCAAGACTCAAGATGTAACCCTTCCCCGGCTTAAACATATTCATACACAACATATAACAAATTAATTATGCAAGTTATCATGTGTCCCAACCTAGCCACCATACGCCACTGCCTACCCCGTTGTGGTACCAAACCACCGGTGGTGCTAAACCACCGTGACATATAGTCACGATGTGCTACCAAAGCACCGTGTCCGTAGACACAAATCGGGTGATGGGGCCAACCCATCACGTGATACCAAATCACCGCGACGATCCCATATCTCAAGTGGGGCCAACCTACTGTGGTATTAACCACGTGGATAAGTCGCTATCGAGGTGCCAAACCTCCGAGGTACTAAACCTCTCCGTGACCGTAGTCACGTGATGTTACCAAAACACCGGTGCCCGCTCGACGATTACACCGCCTCCCACTCAATCAACCCACATCGGCAATAATCATACAGATTTATCAAATGTATTATCACAACATGCTTCCCAAAAGCATCAAATAGCAAATCGTATGAATGTGTACTTACTCGTTACCCCGTATACCGTTATGGTATTCAAACCATTGCTACATACATCACGTTAGCAATCACATTACTTAACATAATTTAATAAGTTACAAGGTGTGTATGTACACACTGTCACCCACTGGTAATCTAAGTCCCAAAAGAGGAGTTGGCCACCTAGATCTATCAAAGACCTATATTCGCCAACTTTTAGGATTAGTATTATGGCCTATTCGGCCAACCAAAACAAATCCAGAGGGGTTAGTTATGGTCCCGAATCCTTACCTTTGCTTTTTGTTACGAACCACGGCACTCGAGGCACAGATCTGCTTTACCAAGTAATTGGTTAATCGATACAGTTAATAGCCTTCGGCTTTTAATCACCGCTTAATAACTTACTAAAATAGATCTTACTAACACTTACCAAAACCGTTTACTAGAGAGGAAGAGTTTGAGTCGACTACTTTCCCGATCCCGAAGTACTTAAGTGATATCGGCTTCAACCAACAAGATTAGCCCATCATTAGCTTATGCCAAATTTTAAACCCAAATAAGAGAAAAGAGAAGAATAGTGTTCGGCTATGGCTACTCACCTTTTCCAAATCAACTGTCGATAGTACCTTGATGGGATCTAACCCCTTTGATATTCGGCCTAAGCTATTAAAGAAGTAATCAGGAGATCAGAGAAGAGGTTTCGGCACAAGGATATGAAGTGTATTCAGCTAGGGGGAGTTTAACAAGAAGAAAAGGGATTTTGGCAAAGGTTGAAGTATAGGTTCGGCTAGTGTGGAAGAAGAAGAAAAGATGGTGAAGGTGGAAGAGGGGTTCGGCTAGAGAGTTTGAGAGGATGGAAAAAAAAATAAAAGAGAATGAAGAATGAGGGCTAGGAATTTTGGCAAGCAGCAAGAATGACAAAAAGAGAAGCAAGGGGGCCAACTGATGCTTTTATAGGCATTCGGCCTCCCCCTATCAAGCTTGCCGTCCCACTCCTTCTCATGAGGAGTTCAAAATTCATCAAACTTCCCAATTGCTCCTCGACCACTCATTCATTTTAATTCAAATAATTTTGAATTAAATCATAATAATCTCTTATTAATCCATGCAATATCCTTAATATCCAAATAATATCCCTTTAAAATACTTGATTATCCCATGATAATAAATTACACCCTTATTATCCAAAATAAAAAGAATTTAAGGAGAGAAATTCTCTCCCCTTGTGCCGTCCCATATATAGTGCAAAAAGAGAAACTTCACACTAACACAAGCTCTCCCTTGTGCATTGTGGCGTCAACTCCAAGCACTTAAGTGGCCTCCTTTTTCCACTTTTCCAAGGCTTATTTAGTGTCAAATTATCCCCACTTATTCTTTTAACACCCCTCTGCTAAGGCTCCTTACCTTTTTAAGTTAAAACTGAATTTTTCCCATTAAACCGAGCCAACTCAAAGCCTTAAATTAAGCTCTATTATTCCATAAATAATACCACAATAGTTCTTACAGGAAAAATAACTAAATTTCAAATAACCCCATTTTTGGGATGTTACAATGCTTAATAAAGTTTTACTCAGACTCTATCATTTGGGTACTTTAGTTTAATTACTTTTATTTGGGTTTTATTTTGGATTGTAAAAGGCCTTAAAATTATGTTTATGATGTTTATGCTCTAAAGTAGATTTTTAATATGCCTTAACAAAATAATTGGGTTTGAATTTTACTAAAATTTGGAAAGACAATGATTTCAAAACTATAACGCAATGTGTTTTAAACTATACCATCTGCACTTCTACTATGACTTTGCATTGGGAATTCAAATGATTTTTAAACATGAACTTGTTTTTCTTCTAATTCTAGATGTTTGAGTAACATCAAGATACAACTTAAACCTTTAAATTAATTCGTTTAACTTTTTACCCGAATAAGTTTTCGAAATTTCTGAGTTTTCATAATAACATAGAAAGTTTTCAACAATCATATCCAAGATTTCTACAAGTCTAAACTTTTCAAAGAATTTTTATCAAACTTTTAAACGAAAAATCTAACCTCTCAAATACGTTTTCCCCGTAACATACCGCATTCGGACGTGGTGTCTTGTCCGGTTTGGGGTGTTACAATTGTGGTATCGAGCCGTGTTCAAAGGCTTTACTGTGGCCCGAGGCCCGAAATGTTTTAAAAGTTTGTTTTGATAATCTTTTGTTTTAAAGTATGGTTTGAAAGGCATGGCACCGAGTCTCCGCACTGATTCGCCCAGTAAGTACCCTTACTATTTGCTTATGGTTTCATGTCACTTTGATTGTATGCTTAGCAATAGTAGGACTACTTTAGAAATCAAATCGATAGGACTCGTGAACTCATGAGAACAAATCTCCTTAAATATTCATAAGACTTGCTTTAAAACAAAGTGGAATAAATACGATATATAAAACTCTTTAATCGATACTTAGAGATATTATACATGAGCACTCGAGGCGACGTGGTCGTAATACTCGTGGTAGAGGTAGGGGTAGTAGGATGACGGTTTTCAAACCGTAGGATCCGGCGAGGTCGAAAATGAGATACTGGCCCGCCACCACCGTGGAGGTGGTGAGTTCCAAGATCAGACTGGGGATGACGCAGTGTCGCAGGCAATGCTGTGAGTGTTGGAAAGGGTAGCCGGTATAGGTGGTGGCGCAGGAGTTAGGAAATCTGTGCCTGAGCGACTCCGGGCAAATGGGGCCGAATTCTTTCGAGGTGTTTCTGGTGTTGCTCCCAGCACTGCTGAGTATTGGTTGGAGGCGACGGAGCGGATCATGGATGATCTGGACTTGACTGCTGAAGAGAAGCTGAAGGGCATCGTATCGCTCCTTCGGGATGAGTCATACCAGCGGTGGCTCACGATTCGAGATGTTGTGGCGTGAGAAGATCTGACATGGGATTATTTCAGGGCTGCATATCAAAAGAAGTACATTGGAGCTAGTTATATTGACTCTCAGCGAAAGGCATTTCTGAGGCTTGTTCAGGGGAGTAAATCTGTTTCTGAGTACGAGGCTGAGTTCTTGAAGCTGAGTAGGTATGCCAGAGGCATTGTGGCCACTGAACACGAGAGGTGTGTTCGTTTCGAGGATGGTCTGAGAGACGAGTTGAGACTGCTGATCGCTCCACAGCAGGAGCGCGAGTTTGCTGTCTTAGTTGAGAAGGCTAAGATAGCCGAGGGTGTTAAGGAGTCAGTGAGGCAGGGTATGGATAGAAATAGGCATAAGAGGAGCTTTGGGTCTTCTGGATCGTCGGGTAATCCGCAGAAAAGGGCTAGACCGAGTGGGCTTTATCAGCCTGCTAGGTTTGTTGCCGCTAAGCGTGGACCGCCAAAGGTCGGGCAGGGGAAATTTCATTGGGGTGGCTGCTGGACTGGAGGAAAAGGTTGCTTCGAGTGTGGTTCTCTGGAGCACCGTGTGAGGAACTGTCCGCGTAAGTTGGCCGATTCGATCCGAGAGTCGTGGCGTAATCGGGCCAGGTAATGGACCGCCACCACGCAGGGGTCGTGGTAATGGCAGAGGTGTTAATGGTTCTCGTCAAGGCCGAGGAGCACCGCAGCGCAGAGGTGCGGTAGTTCCGAGGCCGCATACCTGGGTTAGTGTATGCCGCGAGGCGCCGAGAGAGGAGCGACGCACCCGGACGTCATAACCGGTACATTTTTGATCTTTGGTTCTCCATTTACTGCTTTGATTGATGTGGGTTCGACACATTCTTACGTTGCTAGTAGTATAGTAGAGACCATGGACTTAGACTCTGAGATATCTTCAGGCAGATGACCGTAATTAGCCCTCAGGTCACTCTGCAATATAGTAGATAAGTCGTTTAGAGATGTACCCCTAGAACTCCAAGGGTAGTGTTTGTCACGATCCGATGGAACTGCCGTTTGGGGAGTTCGATCTGATTCTTGGGATGGACTGGTTGGTCAAGTACCAGGCGAGGTTGGATTGCGCGGCCAAGCGCATGGTTCTTAAGAGCGATGTTTGCCCATTTGAGCTTATATGACGACGGAAGTATTCTGGCAGAATTGCAGGTTAAGCCTACTTGGGTTGAGCAGATCAGAGAGAAATAGTTAGAGGATGAGGTTCTAAGTGCGCAGAGGTTACAAGTGCAGAATGGTGGTTTGGAGGGTTACAGTTTGTCTAGTGATGAGGTGCTGTGTTTTCAAGGTAAAGCGTGTATGCCTAAGGATGTTGAGCTGAGGCAGAAGATTCTCCAGGACGCACATAGCAGTCCTTATGCTATGCATCCTAGAGGTAGCAAGATGTATAAGGATCTTAGAGAGCAGTTTTGGTGGCCTGGTTTGAAGAAAGAGGTGACAGAGTTTGTTGGGAAGTGTCTGACTTGTCAGCAGGTCAAGGCTGAACATCAGTTGCCGTCGGGTTGCTTTCACCGTGAAGATTCCTCAGTGGAAGTGGGAAAGGATAACCATGGATTTCGTCAGTGGATTACCGCTTACGCCAAGCAAGAAGGATTCAGTTTGGGTAGTGGTGGATCGTCTGACTAAATCAGCTCACTTCATTCCGGTGAGGGTTGACTATTCACTTGTGGCTAGCGGTCAGTATGTGTCGAAATAGTGAGGTTGCACGGTGTGCGCTTCGATAATCTCAAATAGGGATCCCGTGTTTACGCCAAGGTTCCGGGAAAGCATTGCATCAAGCTCCGGGTACTCGCTTGATTTCAAAGACGGCTTTTCACCCACACCGACGGTCAATCTGAAAGGGTTATTCGGATCTTAGAAGATATGCCGAGAGGTTGTGTTCGACTTCGTGGGTAGTTGGGAGGAGTTTCGCCGTTAGTTGAGTTCGCCACAACAACAAAGCTTCTGAAGCAAGCATCGTGGATGGCACCATACGAGGCATTGTATGGTAGGAAGTGTCGCTCACCTACATGTTGGACGGAGTTAGGTGAACGCCGCTTGTTGGGACCAGAGTTGGTTCTTTGAGAGAGTAAGACAAGGTTAAGTTGATTCGCACTTCGGTTGAAGGAAGCTTTCCTGACCGCGTAAGTCTTATGCCGATCTTAAGCGAGAGATATATAGAGTTTGTGGTAGGGATAAGGTTTTTCCAAGGTCTCGCCTTGGAAGAAGGTGTTAAGATTCTGAAGGAAAGGCAAGCTGAGTCCGAGGTTTATTGGGCCGCATAAGGTTTTGAGACGAGTGGGACCATGAGCGTGCTCGCCTTGAGTTACCAGCAGAGCTAAGCGTATTCACGACGCGTTTTCACGCTTCGATGCTTCGCGTTATCGCTCGCATCCGTCACACATGTGGTAGCAATGGGAGAGATCGAGGTGAATCCGCACTTGACTATGGAAGAAGAACCTATGCGATTCTTGATCGGGATGTGAAGGTTCTGCGTAAGAAGTCTATGCCTTTGGTTAAGGTACTCTGGCGGAATCATGGCGTAGAAGAAGCTACGTGGAAACCCGAGGATATGATGAGACAGCAATACCCGCAACTCTTCTGATCAGGTAATTTCGAGGTCGAAATTATTTTTAAGGGGGGTAGAACTGTAATATCCCGGGTCAGGGGTTATTTTGTTGTTGCATGATATTGCATGTGTTTAGTGTGCTGTGTTGCTATTTTTGTGTTTTAGGGGCTTAATTGTAGGCTAGGAGTATGCCTGAGTGAATGGGAAAAATTTAGTTTTTGGGCTTAGGTGAGAGGAGCTGAAAGAGCTGGGGTTTAAGAATTTTATTTGTGGTTTTGTTGCAAAAGAGGAGTTGGCAAGGTGGCAAGGCATGCACTACTTGGGAGCTAGTGTGGCGTCAATTGCATGAGGTGGAGGTCTTGTGTTCAAGCCGCAAAGACCTCACATTTTGGTTCATTTTGGACGGCATAGGAGGGAAGAGTTGGATGAAGTTTAAATTCCTCCTTGGACTTGGTCAAATGGCGGCTTGGTGGGTGGAGAGTGATTGTAGGAGGGAGACTTGGTAAACACATTTGAAATGTGTGGCTTGGAGTAATTGGAGGGATATGGCCGAATTTGAGGGAGTGTGGAGTGGGGGAAGTGACGGCTTAGTGTGGGAAAGGGGGGAGGCCGAATGTACCTTGGCATTTTGGTGCATTTTTCGGTCACTTTTTGGTAAGCTAGAGTTCTCCCATTTTTTTTTTCTTTTTCTCACCTCTTCAAACCGAAACACCTAGTCCCTTAGTTGCCGAAATTGTTTTGCTTCATTTGGTTTGTGTAGCCGAATGCATGATTGCATTTTTCCTTCTTTCTTCACTTGGGTGTTTCAAAGTAAAAGTCTTTTCTTGTCATATTTTCTTCCTTGTTGAACCTTGATAGCCGAACCTAGCACTCCATCTTTATTTCATTTCTTTTTGGAACCTTGTAAGCCGAAACCCCATCTCTCCAAAACATAATTTTTCTTTCTCTTATTTCTTCTCTGACTAGCCGAAACTCAAGCACTAAAAGCACATCTTCATTTTCTTTCTTTGACAAACCGAAACTACCTTCATTCCATCCACTTCTCTTTTCTCAATTGTCATTGCCGAAACTACATTTTGTCTCACCCTTCTTTTCTTTCTCTTCCACTCAAGCCGAACATTAGAGGTGATAAACACTTAGACCGAATCTCTTCTCTCTTAGAAGTCCTATTATTTTGGCCGAATTTTGGGTGTTGGTAAGCTCTTGGCCGAATGGCCATTTTCCTTATCTCTCTAGTGTTTTGTTAATTTTGGGTTATGGACGGGTGTTAACCTTTTGATTATCATCTTGTTATAGGGTCATTGGAGTGTGGAAACAAGCAAAGGAACCGTCGTTCTTTTGTTAATCGGTTGGTAAGTAAGGGGTAAGTGATTGGTATTAGCATTAATCGTTCAATCTTTTGGTTTCGATTAAGTCAAGATTATTAAGGGATCGATATTAACCCCTTTGGTTAATTGATGTTGGCCGAATGTTGTGGTTGCCTAATGGTTTTCTTTTGGCCGATTATAGGAGCTAGTGATCGAGGAGCTTTAGATCATTTCTTGGGTATTAGGGATTGCGCTTAATCAGGTGTGTAAACTAACACACTTCTATTTAGTAATGTGATTGATAATCTTGTTGTAATTAATGAAACAGTGATGATGGATATGATACCCTATTGGGTATGATCTTGGACTCGGGTAAGTCAGTATTATTATGAGCTTACTGATGATTGATATGGTACCCTGATTATGGATGTATGTGATATGGGATATGAGGTTAAACATATTGGCATGATGTGTATGACTTGTATGATATGCATGATCACATGAGTATGGCATGATGATGGGTGATATGAGTGGAGGGAGAAAGATGATATCCGTGTCTTTGGGACACTGTGTCTTTGGGACACCAGAGATTTGGCACCTCCAGTGGTTTGGTACCACAGTGATATATTGTGACTTTGGGTCACCAGAGGTTTGACACCTCAGCGTCTCGTCCCAGTGGCTTAGTACCACAGTGGGTTGGCCCCACGGTTGATTACACGAGATTGACGCCAGTGATTTGGTATCACACGATGGGTTGGCCCCATCGGATTTGTGATCATGGTCACCAAAGGGTTTGGTACCACATTGTGTCTTTGGGACACCAGAGGTTTGGCACCTCATTGCGACTCGTCCCTGTGGTTTGACACCACCGTGGGTTGGCCCCACTTGAGAGATACGGGATTGTCGCTAGTGATTTGGTATCACGAGATGGGTTGGCCCCATCATTGGATTATTCGTGACTTTGGGTCACCAGGTGGTTTGGCACCATAATATGGATATCGTGACTTTGGGTCACCGCTGGTTTGGCACCACCAAAGGTTTTGGTACCACACGGGTAGAAAAGGTGATACGGATGGTTAGGGTCGGGTTGCATTAATTATGTTGCTATGTACGATGTGTGTTAGCATGTTGTTTCATCGGGAGCGGGATTTATGCACTGAGTCATTCGACTCACCCTCTCCTTTGACATTTCAGGTGACTCGTAGACGCGACATGGAGCCGGATGGACTCGGGGTGCTCATGCCATGCTTAATAAAGTTTTACTCGGACTCTATCATTTGGGTACTTTAGTTTAATTACTTTTATTTGGGTTTTATTTTGGATTGTAAAAGGCCTTAAAATTATGTTTATGATGTTTATGCTCTAAAGTAGATTTTTAATATGCCTTAACAAAATAATTGGGTTTGAATTTTACTAAAATTTGGAAAGACAATGATTTCAAAACTATAACGCAATGTGTTTTAAACTATACCATCGGGTACCTCACTATGACTTTGCATTGGGAATTCAAATGATTTTTAAACATGAACTTGTTTTTCTTCTAATTCTAGATGTTTGAGTAACATCAAGATACAACTTAAACCTTTAAATTAATTCGTTTAACTTTTTACCTGAATAAGTTTTCGAAATTTCTGAGTTTTCATAATAACATAGAAAGTTTTCAACAATCATATCCAAGATTTCTACAAGTCTAAACTTTTCAAAGAATTTTTATCGAACTTTTAAACGAAAAATCTAACCTCTCAAATACGTTTTCCCCGTAACATACCAGATTCGGACGTGGTGTCTTGTCCGGGTTTGGGGTGTTACAATCTAGGTTTGGGTTTGGGTTGCATCATGTTAATTTAATGATTTATGAATATGTATGATTTGATATGTCTGAATTTATTTAGACTTAGTGCCGTGGTTACACATTGAGTCTGTTGACTCACCCCGTTGTGGGAACATTTTTCAGGTAATGAACAGTGATGGACCGGGTTGGCAGGAGGTTTGTGGTGGCCATGCCCAGCAAGAAATTTATTACTATGTGGACTCCTTATTTTTAAGTACTTTAAATTTTATTTTGGGTTTTATGTTGATGTAATAAGGCCATAGTTGACGGTTTTATTTTTTTGTTTTAGTTATTATGTTACGTATTTTTCTTAATTAAAGATTAAGTAAATTTAATTCAAAATAAACTTTAAATATTTTGTCACCTGAAATAAAAGGATTTTCAATATAAAATAAACTTGTTTTCAACTCGAGCCCAACCCACAAACAAACCATCTTCAAAACACATAGTTTTCCAAAGTAACAAAAGAATTTTAAACCGGTTTATGTCGAGGAACATTCCAGATCCAGTCAAGACTCGTGGGCCGGGTTGGGGGTGTTTCATCATTTGCTTGAAATCTTACCTCAAGAAACGACAATTGTGGTTTCCGCCACTGCCTCTAGTTTAGCTTTTCCCTGTTCATTTTCCAAATCTTTCCTTCTTTGATCTAAACCAAATTTAAAAGAACCTATTCAAATCATTTCATTCATCTCTATTCGGCACATAATTATACCATTCTTTCCATCTATAAATCATAATTCGAAACTTTTACAATTTACTACTATTTCTTTTTTTTTTTTGGTTAAATTCATTCGAACATAATATACAAATATAAAAATTTTATACACTTTTACACTGGAGCCGAATTCTCCTCAAGCTTAATTAAATTTCTTTGTCACAATTAAACCATTCATATCATATAATTTATCAATAATCCCTTCCAAATATAAACATTCATCAAGGCCGGATATACTATGAAATGTACCTAAATTTTCATATACATATACATAAACGTGTATCCAACAATTAAGTTAAAATAATCCTAATATGTATTCAATTCAACATTCGGCCAAATGTATGAAGCTTCCCTGTTCTCAAATTGAACTAACCTCCCAAGCATTCTTACCATTTCAATGTACTATTTTCTGTTTCATCTAATTCCTATCTCAATTCATCTTGTTTCCCTCAAATAACAAATCACGTTTACTATCGCCCTCCATAGCCAAATCTAACATGCTCAACTCTAAGAAAGTTCATATGATTTTGATGGTATACAAGGCAACCTACTTAATTTGTAACAATTTACTAAACTAAAACTCAATTTCCTTACCTTACAACTACATGCAATGGCCAGATGAGGGAGGAGAAAATTTTTCTTCTTTCCTTTGAAGAGAATAGTGAAGAAGATGAGTGAAGGAGAGAAAAATCCAATTTATTTTATGTTCTTTTATTACTTAATATAATACCCATTAAAAATAAACATAAAATATTACGTTTATGATTAAAATATGTTAAAAATTCCTCCCCCCATCATCATTAACGTCCACTATATCAAATTGTGGAAATTTGACATGCAAGTCCCTATTTGAGTAAAGCATTTCAATTGGCCTTCCTAAATTCATGCACTCTACTTTTCCCACTTTAACTATTTGATCCTTTTATTTGATTTAATATCAAAACAATTAAATTATCCTACAATATTTTTACTCATGCACAAACACTTAACATAGACATCAAATAAATAAATGAAATGTTTTTCTAATTCGGATTTGTGGTTCGGAAACCACCGTTCCAGTTAGGGTCGTATTTGGGCTGTTACAACTCCCCCTCCTAAAAAGAAATTTTCGTCCCTGAAAATCTTACTGACGAATAAGTGCGGATAGAGTTCTTTCATAGATTCTTCGGTCTCCCAGGTTGCTTCCTCCACCCCGTGTTTAAGCCACAACACTTTAACTAGCTCTATTTCCTTATTTCGCAACTCTTTCACTTCACGAGCTAATATGAGAATCGGTTCCTCTTCATAAGACAAATCAGACTGAATCTCAATTTCTACTGGACTAATCACGTGAGAAGGGTCGGATCTGTATCGCCGAAGCATAGATACATGGAACACATCTTGGATTCTGTCTAGCTCAGAGGGTAACTTCAATCTATACGCCACTGGCCCGATACGCTCAATAACTTCATGCCGACCAATAAATCTCGGACTCAACTGTCCTTTACGGCCAAATCTAATTATTTTTTTCCACGGTGAAACTTTTAAACACACCCTATCACCAATCTGAAACTCAATGTCCTTACGTTTCAAGTCTGCGTAAGATTTTTGACGACCCGAGGCTGCTTTCAAACTGCCGCGGATTATGGCCACTTTCTGCTCAGCCTCTTTGACCAAATCGACCCTGTGTATCTTGTTTCCACCGAGCTCGGTCCAAAACAATGGTGCACAGCATTTACGACCATATAAAGCCTCGTAGGGAGCCATTTTGATACTAGATTGAAAGCTATTATTATAAGCGAATTCGATCAAAGGTAAGTATCGCTCCCACGTACCTCCGAACTCGAGAATGCAACATCTCAACATATTCTCAAGTATTTGGATAACACGCTCGGATTGACAATCCGATTGAGGGTGAAATGCTATACTGAAGTGTAACTTAGTTCCCAAGGCATCTTGTAACTTTTTCCAAAATCGCGATGTGAATCTCGAGTATCTATCCGACACAATAGAAATAGGTACTCTATGTAACCGTACTATATGTGATATGTATAGCCCAGCTAGCTTATCAAATGAAAAATCGGTACGTACCGGAATGAAATGAGCCAATTTTGTCAATCTATCCATAATAACCCAGATTGAATCTTTCTTACTCAGTGTCAGTGGCAAACCCGATACAAAATCCATCGTGATTCGATCCCACTTCCACTCAGGTATCAAAATCAGTTGAAGTAGTCCTGACGACACCTGATGCTCAGCTTTCACTTGTTGACATACGAAACACCTTGTCACATAGTCTGAGATGTCTCGTTTCATACCATGCCACCAGTAATGCTGTTTGAAGTGGTTATACATTTTTGTGCTGCCCGGATGGATCGACAATTTACTATTATGAGCTTCTTCACAAATCATTCGAATCAATTCAGAGTTCTTAGGCACACATATCTGATTTTTAAACCATAGACACCTTTCGTCATCTATTTGAAATTCGGAATCTGCATCTACATCAGACAGGCTCCTTTTTGTTCTTAAGTCATCATCAATCTCCCGAGCTTCTCGAATTTGTTGAACAAACAATGGTTTCGCCTTTAATTCTGTAATGAGTACACCATCATCGGTCATGGCTAGATTCGCATTCATTGCATGTAGAGCATATAACGATTTCTGACTAAGTGTATCAGCAACTACATTAGCCTTTCCTGGGTGATAATCAATCACAAGCTCATAATCTTTCAACAGCTCTAACCATCATCGTTGTCTCAAATTCATATCCTTCTGAGTCATTAAAAACTTTAGACTTTTGTGATCCGAATAGACGTGGCATTTCTCACCAAAAAGATAGTGTCGCCATATCTTCAAAGCATATACTATAGCAGCCAATTCAAGGTCATGTGTTGGATAATTCTTCTCGTGCGGTTTCAACTGTCTTGATGCGTAAGCTCTAACTATACCCTCCTACATCAATACACAGCCCAAGCCATTTAGAGATGCATCACTATAAAGAACGAACTCTTTACCTGATTCTGGCTAAACAAGTACCGGAGCTTCCGTTAACAAAATTTTTAGCTGATCAAAACTCTTCTGACACCTTTCTGACCACTCAAACTTTACATCTTTTTGCAATAATTTGGTCATCGGAGCTGCTATCATAGAAAACCCTTTCATAAAGCATCTATAGTATCCGGCGAGTCCTAGAAAACTACGAATCTCAGAAATGTTCCTTGGGGGTTTCCAATCGAGTATGGCCGAAACTTTACTCGAGTCAACCCGAATACCTGATGCTGAAATAACGTGCCCCAGGAAGCTAACTTCGTTCAACCAAAACTCACACTTGCTAAATTTCGCATATAATTGTTTTTCACGTAAAATTTGTAGCATTAACCTCAAATGCCTAGCATGCTCGGTTTCATCTCGAGAGTGGACCAGTATATCATCAATGAATACAACCACAAACCGATCCAAATACGGTCTGAACACCCTATTCATTAAATCCATGAATACAACAGGGACATTAGTGAGCCCAAACGGCATCACCAAGAACTCATAGTGACCATATCTCGTTCGAAAATTAATCTTTAGTATGTCCGATTCTCTAACCTGCAACTGATAATATCCAGACCTCAGATCGATCTTCGAGAACACTGAGGCTCCCTTAAGCTAATCGAACAAATCATCGATACGAGGCAGGGGTATTTGTTCTTTACAGTCACTTTATTGAGCTGTCGATAATCAATGCACATTCTCAATGTTCCGTCTTTCTTTCTAACAAATAAAACGGGTGCACCCTAGGGAGAGAAACTCGGTCTAGCAAAACCTCTGTCTGTCAATTCTTGCAACTGCGCTTTTAACTCCTTCATTTCTGTTAGTGCCATTCTATACGGAGCTATCGAGATAAGAGTCATTCTTGGCACTAACTCAATACCAAACTCTACTTCTCGAGCAGGCGGCAATCCTGGCAATTCCTCCAGGAACATATCTAAGTACTTACATACTACTGGTACTGATTCGATCTTCTTTTCGGCCACTCTACAATCAATCACATAAGCAAAGTAAGCTTCACACCCCTTTCTCAAATACTGTCGAGCCAACATCGAGGATATCACTGCTAGTAGCCCATTCAAGTCCGCAGACTCTAATCGTACTATCTCGTTATTCAGATGTCTCAACTCAATAGTTTTTTATCGGCAATTCACTACCGCATCATAAACGGTCTACCAATCCATACCAAGAATAATGTCAAACTCGTCAAAGGGTATAGCATCAGATCAGCCGGAAAACTCATGTCTCGAATCATCAAAGGACAACTCCTGCACACTCTATCAACCAATACACATCGACCCAGAGGGTTTGAAACCCCAATCACAAACTCAGTAGACTCAACAGGTAGAGTCTTACTGGACACCAAGGTTTCGCACACATATGAATGAGTTCAGTCGAGATCAATTAAAGTAGTTACACTAGTATCAAAGAGAGTGAAAATACCAGTAATAACATCTGGTGACGAGACCTCATCTCTAGCACGAATGGCATAAGCTCTGGCCGGGACACGAGCATCAGATCAAATAACCGCATCTGTAGTCTCTCTCTGTGCACCACTCCTACCTCCTCCAATCTGAGACGGTCTACCTCTAGCTGTAGTGCCGCTAGGCCTTGCACTCTGAGCAGTACCCTTTTCTGTAGTCTTCGGGCAATCCCGAATGAAAAGATCCTGCGAGCCACACTTATAACAAGTGCGAGAAATAGCTTTACCCTAACACTACCCAAAGTGTCGTCTGCCACACTGTTGGCACTCCAATTTGCTCGATTGAACATTGCCCACACTAGAAACTGATGTAGCTCGGGAATTCGCTGGGGGTTGTTCTCAGATAGAAATCTCGGTATTAGGTTTGGATCGACCATCGTCATTCTTAAACTTCTTTATAGACATCTGTGAAAATTTGCTCGCGGACCTCTTCCGAGTGTCTTTAAATTCAAACTCGGCTTTTTGTTTTTCCTTTCCCAGTTCTTCAGCTTTACAAGCTCGTTCAACCAGCACAACGAACTCATTAATTCCCAGAATACCAACCAGAAGCTTTATATCCTCGTTTAAACCATCTACGAATCTTTGGCACATAGCAGCTTCTGACGAAATGCACTCGCGAGCATAGCGACTAAGCCACACAAATTTGCGCTCATATTCGGGTACAATCATGCAGTCCTGTTTGAGCTCGAGGAATTCTTTGCGCTTATAGTCAATAAAGCGTTGGCTTATATATTTCTTATGGAATTCTATTTAAAAGAAGTCCCAAGTAACCCTTTTTTTCGGGACAACTGACACGAGCGTATTCCACCAGTAGTAGGCAGAATCCTGTAACAAGGATATAGCACACTTCAAACATTCATCAGGGGTGCAGGACATTCGTCGAATACACGAATGGTGTTATCGAGCCAAAATTCGGCTCTTTCTGCATCGTCGTCATCTTTGGCTCTAAATTCCTGAGCTCCGTGTTTCCTAATACGGTCAATCGGAGGTTTAGTCACTCTGTCAAGATTAGCAACTGGAGGTATCCCAGGTGTTACTGGGGGTACATTCGGATCTTGAGGTAGATGAACAGCCAGAGTGGTTCGCAAGTAATGACTGAACCAATCGTTCATCATATTATGGAAGGCCTACTTTACCCTCTCATCTGGGCCACTCGCAGCAGGTCGAGATTCTTCCGATGCGGACCCTTGCGTGGGAACAGGCGCCACACTCTCGACATCATCAGCTAATGCTTGCTTGGGATCCGGATCCATTACTATATGGAAGAAACAAATACATTTATCTATCAGAAGTCATCATATTATATTATCACAAAATATGGCATGTATAGCTAAACCTTACGCGCTATGTTAGTCTCAGAACTGACCAAACCGTAGCTCTGATACCAATAAAATGTAACACCCTTAACCTGTATCTGTCGTCGGATCATAGTTAAGGGGTATTACTAAACTAAACCCAATCCATAATCGATAATATTACACGTTGATCATGCTTCTGTAGTACTACTTTGAAACAGAAGGGAAACTTCACATCTCAATATATATATACTAAGACCGAATCTTAATAATGATACATCTACTATTCGAATGTAAACAAAACTACCCCAAAAAGAAATGCAGTTACATATACCGTGCACATCATTCTTCAATCCATGCATATAACTTAACTACTTTTCAACCATAAACATCTTTCAATAAAACCCATTTACTATTTATTAGGTCATTTTCATTACCTTAGCTAAATATGTACAAGCTTTACTCTCTTTTTAACAAGTTATCTAACACTCAAAAACGTTTGTACTTCTACCAATTTCAAGATCCCTTTTTCCATTGTCAAAAGCATCCAAACATTTAATTGATCACATCATTTTCCATTAGCAAGGTCACATTATCAAAACCAAATCTATTTTGTAAACAACCCTAAATATATAAACCAAACTCATTACACACATATACGAGTAACATGAAACGTTAGTTACTAAAATACATAATCATCATGTTCGACTTTGCACAATAAAACTTCAACCAAAAAGGGTCATTCAAGCTACCTTATCATACCTTAAGCATAAACACATGAACAATTACACTTTCATAAAAGGATTAACCTCATGACCGAACATACACAAGATCAAAGTACCACAATTTAGCCATTTTTGAATGGATGATGGCATCCATCCATTAAAGGTTCATCTTATACAAATCCTAAGAAAACAAAATAACTTATACATGCCATAATCATCAAAGTTTAATCTATCAATAAGGGGTACCAAGATAGATGATAATATGATGAGCTTCCGAATTGATCCACGAGCCTAGGTTGAACCTTCCAAAGGTGATCTATAATTCCAAGAAACAACAGAGAGAAAGTAAGCTTCACAGCTTAGTAAGATTTCAACTTGATAAACTAAGTACATTTATTCTACTAAATAATTTCATTAAGCATTTCATATAAAACAACAACATGGCCGAACAATCAAGGTATCAAGAACCAATTCATAGATATTGTATGACTAAACGTACCTCTATAAATATACATACCATCCGAAACTTAGTCATTCATACATAATTCAAGGATGTTATTTCCCAACAATACTATATACCAATTTGCATTTATAACATAGTCTTTTAAAACGAGCCATATACCTGCACACTGATAACTAAGCTTAACAATGTTTCACACGATTAGTACCTTCGTTAAAATCACTATGTAACGTATCGCTCACATAAAGCCGTTACTCAATAATCTCGTAACTTATCACTCATAAAGAGCCGTTACTCAATAATCCCGTAACGTATCGCTCACATAGAGTCGTTACTTAAAATCTCGTAATGTACTGCTCACATAGAGCCGTTACTTAAAATCCCGTAACGTACCGTTCACATAGAGCCGTTACTTATTAACTTGCCACTTAGTGCTCAATCATAGTTTCGTACCCATAGTACATTTAGTAAACTCGTAATTCATATAAAAATTTACCAAATCATTCATATAATCAAACTAACATTCATCCAAGCATATAATCGCCAACGCATTATTTCATGAAAATAATTATATTCTCATGTTCAATATAACTAAAATATCTAGCACATTACCTCCATACTATATCTTTACTTCAAATACATTCCTTACCGTCACTTAGTATTATATATATTTATGATCTTTGCATTCAATTTAAGGTGGTACGAAAACCACACTACTAAATCAATTGTTTTAACTTACCTTGCAAAATATAAACGGTTAAATAATCTCGATAACTTATTCGGCAATCTTATCTCAATAATTCGATACTCTTCAAACATTATCAATGTATAAAGAATTGTTTCAATTAATTCATTTTCTTGAAATCTTACCTCGAAGAATGACAATTCAGGGTTTCCCAGCTACTCGTCTAGTTTAGCTTTTCCCCGTTCATTTTCCAAATCTTTCCTTCCTTGATCTAAACCAAATTTAAAAGAACCTATTCAAATCATTTCATTCATCTCTATTCGGCACATAATTATACCATTCTTTCCATCTATCAATCATAATTCGAAACTTTTACAATTTACTACTATTTCTTTTTTTTTTTTGGTTAAATTCATTCGAACATAATATACAAATATAAAAATTTTATACACTTTTACACTAGAGCCGAATTCTCCTCAAGCTTAATTAAATTTCTTTGTCACAATTAAACCATTCATATCATATAATTTATCAATAATTCCTTCTAAATATAAACATTCATCAAGGCCGGATATACTATTAAATGTACCCGAATTTTCATATACATATACATGAACGTATATCCAACAATTAAGTTAAAATTATCCTAATATACATTCAATTCAACATTCGGCCAAATGTATAAGGTTCCCTATTATCAAATTGAACTAACCTCCCAAGCATCCATACCATTTCAATGTACTATTTTCTGTTTCATCTAATTCCTATCTCAATTCATCTTGTTTCCCTCAAATAATAAATCACGTTTACTATCCCCCTCCATAGCCGAATCTAACATGCTCAACTCTAAGAAAGTTCATATGATTTTGATGGTACACAAGGCAACCTACTTAATTTGTAACAATTTACTAAACTAAAACTCAATTTCCTTACTTTACAACCGCATGCAATGGCCAGATGAGGGATGAGAAAATTTTTCTTCTTTTCTTTGAAGAGAATTGTGAAGAAGATAAGTGAAGGAGAGAAAAATCCAATTTATTTTATGTTCTTTTATTACCTAATATAATACCCATTAAAAACAAACATAAAATATTATGTTTATGATTAAAATATGTTAAAAATTCCTCCCCCATCATCATTGCCGTCTACTATATCAAATTCTGGAAATTTGACATGCAAGTCCCTATTTGAGTAAAGCATTTCAATTGGCCTTCCTAAATTCATGCACTCTACTTTTCCCACTTTAACTATTTGATCCTTTTATTTAATTTAACATCAAAATAATTAAATTATCCTACGATATTTTTACTCATGCACAAACACTTAACATAGACATCAAATAAATAAATAAAATATTTTTTTAATTCGGATTCATGGTTCAGAAACCACCGTTCCGGTTAGGGTCGTATTTGGGCTGTTACAGGAAACCCTAGGAGAGAGGAAGAAGACTTTTCAAGCTTAAAAAAGGTATGAAATCAAGTCTCGTTTTTAATGATTTTTATATTTTTAGAATCGGGATAGTCTAATCTCTTCATTTATGGGAATAATTTGAAAAGCTATCAAGGTAAGATATTTGGGTCATGGATGAATATGCTAAAAATTAGAAACTTATGGTAGAAAATGAAAGGTTTTTCATAGATAAACAACTTTTACAAAGACATTTTTATGAAAACTTAATTCAGGGACTAAAATGTAAAAGTGGTAAAACCCTGGGAAAATTTTGAAATTTTTTAAATGTGTGTGCTGTAAAAATTGTTATTAAATTCTGGTTAGGCTTGGAAAGAGGACTAGATTGCAAGAATTTCATTATCCGAGCCTAGGGACAAAATTGGAATTTTTGAAAAGAGTAGGGGCAATATGGTAATTTTGCCTAGGATGTAATTGAATGCAAATGTATATGAAATGTGATAGATTAATAGTTAAATTTATTCATATAGATCTGGAAAGACGAACTATTGAACTAGATTGAGGGAAACAAAAGGTTTCGGATTAGTTGAAATTCAAAAACGAACCATTTTCAAGGTAAGTTCGTGTAACTTAAATATGTATGTTAAATGCTTGAATTGAATTGTATGATTGTGTTGATATGTATGTCATGATATACATAATGAAATAATTATAAGTTGTGAAATCTGGACAAATTGTCATGTTCCGGTTGAACGTTGAGATTCGACGGAGTAAGGTGATATTCTCGGAGGAGAATAATGTTACACATGTTGTATAAAAGATTTAGCGTGGACGGGTAACCATAAAGTAAGCCCTCTTGAGTATATATTATAGATTGGATTTAGCCCGTATGGGTAATCCAAATTAAGCTCTCTAGAGCATATGCTACGGATGAGATTTAACCTGGATTGGTAATCCTATTATAAATATGTGGCTCAAGAGTATGCTTTTGTTTATGTGCCCTAATGGGTTCTTTTGCAAGTGAAAACATTACTCGAACATCCATCGAAATCTCATTAGTTCAACGAAAAAGACTCTTAAAATATGGAAAGGTAGAATTAATGGAATTTTGTATGTAATGAGCTCATCTATGTCTACTTTATATTCTTATGAGATTATGTGACTAACTTGTTTGAATAAGTGTATGTGCTTAGGTAACTAACCAAAAATTGATGGATTATGTTTTGTGTATGCTTGTATTAATAAATATAACCAATAAGTTTATTTCCCGTTATACAAACTGATAAACCGTAATATGAACATATTTTAATCCCACATTTAACATACTTTTGGATGATTTAAGCTTTGAATTATGGAATTTGGTGCTCTTAATCCTTTAATTTCAAGTTTTATACTTAGGAAAGAACTGAAGGATGAAAAAAACGAGAAACGGGCCTAAAACGGAGTAAATGGGCCAAATCACGAAATCAACATGGCATGGGCCCAAGACCACACGGCCGTGCCTCCTTAATAGACCCGACCACGGCTTGGCCACGATTCACACAGGCGTGTCCTATGGGCATGTGGCTGACGTGACAAAGAAGAATTTTATTCAGATTAGGGTACTTAAAGGCAAGGAAAGCCATTCTAAAAGCCTATATAAACACCCTAGAGGCCAACCTTTGGGGGAGTCCAGTTAGGGTCCAGTTAGGCGTCCAGTTAGGCCGAAGAGCCGAGCCAGAGAGGCCAGAATTGTGGAATTTACTCGAAGAAAGCCAGTTGATTCATCTCAAGAAGCCGGAGTTATACCCAAGATGGAGGATCTTCTCTTCAATTCCTTTAGAGGGTTTTAGGGTTTTTCTTATGTTTTGTTTTATATTTTTTCTTCTGAGATGTATTCTTTTATCATTATGAACTAAACCCTCAAATACCTGATGGGGATGAAATCTGAGACAGATCTTGTTATTGTTTTCTGAACTATATGATAAATACTTGATTTGTTCTTAATTATGTGTTCTTAATTCTTGCTTTGGTATTTCAGGATATTGATTCAAGTATTGATGTGCTTAAGCAGTAGAGCAAAAGTCCCTGTTTAAGAGTAGATCTAACATAATTGAGTGGAGTTGATTGCAACCCTAGAAATAGGATGACGAAAATCTGTTGGATTAGGGTCAAACCTAATATGGGAGTCCATAGATCCAATTAATGCAATTCTAGGGGTTTTAATTAGAAAGAGATTTCAATTAATCAACCTAGGGTTAGACGTTAGTAGCGTCGAAAGAGGTATTAATATAACTTAGGGAATCCTACGAATCAAGTCAAGTGAATAAATCGTCTGGTTCAGAGTTAAATAACAAGTAAAGTTTAGGTGGATTGTTCCTTGAGTATTGTCTTAATCAATTGGTTTTTCCCACAAATATTTTCCCAATTCATTCTCTTTGTCTTAGCATCTTTAGCTTAATAGTTAGTTAATTTTAGATTAAATAAACAATTCACTTTTATTTTAGGCTAAATAATAAAAAGAAAGTTAGTATTAGTACTTTTGGTTCCTTTGGGCTCGACAATCTGGTCTTACCGCTAAACTATACTACTGTTCGATAGGTGCACTTGCCTCAAGTCATTGTCACAGTTAGTTTCTAGGCTCGATCATTCTTTTTATAAAATTTTAAGACTCTGACATAACAATCAAGTTTTTGGCGTCGTTGCCGAGGAATTAAAATATTAAGAACGCTCAATTTTTATTATTTTAGCCATTTTTATTTTTGTAATTTATTTTTATTTTTATTTTTATTTTGCTTTTAACTTTGCTAAAATTTCTTCTTTCATTTGTTCTTAGTAAGTACCTTTAGTTTATGACTAGAAGGAACCCGACAGGACCCCTGATTTACGACAGTGATATTGAAGGTACTGTTCACAGGAATCGTAGAGAAATAAGGCAAAACTTAAATTACATAGAAGAAGAGCAAGAAGTCGAAATTAATACCACCGAGGAGATGGCTGAGAATAATCCGCTACCTCCATAGGTGGCCGACAATCATGCTCCTCGAACTATGTATGATTATGCTAAACCTAATTTAACAGGAAATGAGTCAAGTATTGTTAGACCTGTTATTGCTGCAAATAATTTTGAACTAAAACCTAACACAATTCAGATGATACAGCAATTTGTTCAGTTTGATGGTTTGTAGGATGAAGATCCAAACAATCACTTGGCGAATTTCCTAGAATTTTGCGATACTTCCAAAATAAATGGCGTTTCTGATGATGCCATCCGTCTTCGGTTATTTCCCTTTTCTTTGAGGAATAAAGCCAAACTGTGGTTGCATTCTCTTCCACGAGGGGCAATTACTACATGGGAACAAATGACCGAAAATTTTTTATAAAAATACTTTCCGCCGGCTAAAATGGACAAATTAAGGAATGATATTTCTTCTTTTGTGCAGATGGATTTAGAAACACTTTACGATGCATGGAACAGATACAAGGATCTATTGAGAAGGTGTCCACACCATGGATTACCCTTGTGGCTACAGGCCCAAACTTTTTACAATGTGGTAAACCCTTCAACGAGGCAATTGATCGATTCAACCGCTGGTGGAACATTAAATAGCAAAACACTTGAGGCTGCCTATGAGTTCATTGAAGAGATGTCACTGAATAACTATCAGTGGCAAGTCACAAGGACAAAGCCAACAAAAGCAGCCAGTGTTTTCAACCTCGACCCAGTAACCATGCTATCAAATCAGGTAGAGAGGTTAAATAAAAAGGTTGATTGTTTATGTGGTTCTCTGCAGGTACATCCAGTTATGCAGTGCGATACGAATGGAGGAGGGATGAACAACACAAACTATCCACCTTACAACCCGAGCGCTGAAAATGGGCAAGTTCACTATATGGGTAACAATTTCAAATCTCAAAATAACCCTTATAGCAATTCTTATAATCCAGGTTGGAGGAACCATCTTTATAGTAATTCTTATAATCCAGATTAGAGACAACAACCCCCTCCAAACTTCCAACAACAGCCCTACCCACAGGAAAAGAAACCGAACCTTGAGGAGATGCTGTCAAAATTTATAGCGGTGTCAGAAACACATTTTCAAAACACCAAAACAACACTTAGAAATCAACAGGCATCGATTCAAGGGATCGAGAACCAATTAGGGTAACTTGCCAAGATTATCTCAGAACGACCACAAGGCAACTTGCCAAACAACACTGAGACTAACCCAAAGGAGCAACTTCAAGCTATAACAGCTCAGGATAGTGTAGGGTTAGATGAGCCTAAATTAAGCGAAGAGAAATCGGTAGAGAATAGTAAGGTCGAGGTAAGTCACGAGAAGCCAAAACCGGTAATTAAAGAGTACCAACCTCTTATACCTTGTCCTGATGTGATGAAGAAGTACAACACAGATGAACAATTCAGTAAATTCCTTAAACTCTTAAAGAAATTACATATTAACTTACCATTTCTTGAAGCTCTTTCGCATATGCCAAATTCAAGGAAATCTTTAAAAGAGCCGTTAAAATTGCATGTGGAACTAAATGTAGTGTGCTCAGCAGTGTTGCAAAACAAACTACCACGAAAATTAAAAGATCCAGGGAGTTTTACAATTCCATGTTTAATCGGTACTTTATCTATTGATAATGCTTTAGCTGATTTAGAAAAATTGATAAATTCGTATTCCCAGTAGACTTTGTCGTTTTAGACATGGATGAGGACAATAGTATCCCCTTAATTTTAGGAAGACCCTTTTTAGCAACAGCCAGGACGAAAATTGATGTTAGGGCAGGTGAACTCATACTTTGTGTAGGTGACGAATCAATCAGTCTCCAGGTTCTTGACTCGGCCAGGACATCGAGTAATCAAGGTGAGAAAATTAATTTTATTAATGACCGTTTGGTTAAACCTTCTTTTCAGGAAGCACCACGGAACAACCGAACTTAGCCAAACCCTAGACCTCATGCCAACAAGGAAATAACTCATGAGGAACGAAGGCTTCAGATCGATGAACTAGACGAGTGGTAGACACACTTCAAGGAGAAATTAGGATTACACAAAGCAGAACCAACACCATTCCGTGGGACAAACGAATTTAAGATCAGAGATCAAGTATTATTAGATAAGGCAGACCCTCGAATACCTACTATTATATAAGGCAGACCCTCGAAGACCTCCCCTTAACCCTAATACAAATGAAGAAATCACTTTTAGGGTACTCAATGTTTTCCCATACAGAACAGTCGAGGTAAGTAATCCTATATTCGGCACTTTTAAAGTAAACACTGCTCGACTTGAACTATATACTGATAATAGGACTGATAGCATGAGGAAGGACTTTCAACTCCTCAAACCACCATGAATTAGCTTAAGACTATAAACGAGTGCTACCTGGGAGGCAACCCAAGCACTAACCCCATTAATTTTCACATTTTATTTTATTGTTTTATTTTCTTTTTATTTCTTCTAGCACTTAATTAAAAACTAACCAAGTGCAGATTTCCACCGTGTGGAGGCAACGGATGTACGTACTGATATGGCAGAGATAGTACGACACAGGACGAAAAATATCTTCAAGCCATGGGCCCCAACTGAACCCCACGGCCGTGCGATGCGACCGTGGCTGACACAGTTTTAGCAACACGAACGTGACGACCTGTACATAGGCGTGGGGGAAATGAACGAAGCATAATACGGCCGTGTGACTCGACACCCCCACGGTACATAGGCGTGGTAACATACTAGACCTAAAATTTCTATTTAAACCACCCCTCTCCCCTTCTTACCTACTCCCCACCCTTCTTTCTCCTTTACATCCTCTCTCCATTTTCATTTTTTTCCTCCACTCTCCTAACTCTTGTTCTAACAATCATCCATGTCGAAGAAATGGAAGGATCCTAGCACAGTCTCCCTTTGCGAGACCGATCTACATAAGTTCATGCCGGTCGCTTCATTAACCCAACAGGAAAAGGACCTTTGAGTCCATTTAACTTCTCTTTTCATTTTCACTTCTTCTTTATTTTTCTTTTTTGTATTTTTCTTTTACTTAGTTTAATCTATTCTATTTCATTTTCTTTGATTTAGGTTCTAAAGGCTGCTAGGGAATCACCACGACCACGGCCATAGCCACCCTACCGTAGCCTTAGAAATCACACCCACCTCACGAACCATCTAACAATAAGGACTCTTCGGTCTATTAATCTTTTCTTTTAATTTTATTTTACTTTCTATTTTCTTTCTCTTTATCTTTCTTGTCTTTAAATATATATTTAGTATATTTTGAATTATTATTATTATTTCCTGGCTAATTTTTCACGAGCTTCCCAATTTCTTCAACTAGAACAGAGATTACCGGCGGCCACCACACCACGTGTAACATCCCGATTTAGGGTCTAGTTAGAATAGTGGTACGAGACCACAAATCTCAGGGTTATGAATACGTTTTTGAGTTTAATGCTATGTGTGCATGCTAGTGTGAAAGTTTAATGAAGCAAATTTGAGAAATTGCTGTTGAATTGTCCTAAAGGACTAAATTGAAAAAGTTGCAAAATGTGAGATTCTAGAAGCTATTTGTGTGAAATAGCTTTAGAATATTAATTAGAGGTCCTTAATGAGCAATTTTCACAAACTTTAGTTTTTGGACAAAATTGGGCATGGATAAGTTAAAATAGGAAGTTTATCAAAAAGGACATTTTGGTTATTTGGTTATTAAATGATTGAAATAGGAGAAAAGATGACAAAAATTCACTCATCTTCTTCCCCACATTGCTGAAAATTTCAAAGCACCCATAGCTAGGGTTTGTTCAACTTTCAAGCTTGCTAGTTACTGCAATTAAGTCACGTTTTTTATATTCTTCATATTTTTGAAGTCCTAGTTGCATTAGAAAGCTATTTTTAGCTATTTCGTAAGCTATGATGGATGTTCAAAAATGTACATATGTATGACATGCATATATTTTGATGTTTTATGGAAGAATATGAAAGCTTGATGTAGTAGAAACATCTTTTACTTAGTTATTTTCCATGAAAATGCATGTAGGGACTAGTTTGTGAAAAACTTAAGTTTGGTCTTACATGCGTGATTAAGTGAGAATTGATGAATGCTTTAGTTGAGTAAGTGGTTCGGTTTAGCATGAAAGGCTATAAAGTTGAATAAAAAAATCACTTTACGAGCCTTGAGGCTAAAGTGTAAATATGAGAAAGTTTAAGGGAAAATAGTAAATTTTGCTAAAGTATGAGATATGAGTCAATTTAGTCAATATGTGTATTGATTAAGCTGATTCATTCATTATAGATCAAGAAAGACAAAGCTCGGATCGAAACCGAGGCAAAAGCAAAGTGGTGGACTAAATTGCACGTTTCTATACTTTTGAGTATCGAGGTAAGTCTATGCATATATAATGCATTTATACTTGCACATTTTTAATGCTAATTAGTGTGTAGCATGAATGAAAATGATTGAGAACCTATGTTGTCAAGTGGAATAAATGTGGTAGATAGTGTGAATGTATAGTGATAATGCTAAGTGATGGGCTAAGTGCGATACTATATTAATGCTTAACGATGATGAGCTAGGCTGTGTGCGATGCTATCGTTAAGTATATTTATCTAGTGGGGCTAAGTGTGAGACCACTATGATTACCTTTGTGGTAGGCTAAGTGCGATAGAACTTTATAAATTGATTGTGGTAGGCTAAGTGCGATACTACCTTACTAATGGATTTTGGTGTGTTAAGTGCGAAACCACTGAGATATGAACTGTGTGGATTAGTTATGTGAACTAGCTATGTGGTTGTTAAACTGAGTAAGGTAGCTGTGTAGATGTATTATTGATAAATAATGAGGTGTTGTATATTGTGTAAATGTGATATTGAATGCAGGGGTGCATTTCAATGGTTATGAGTAAAGGACTCATGATGTGTTAGAAATGTGGTAAGGAATAGAAAGAGTAAGCATAGTGGTACATTATATGTTGGTATAATGCTAATTGTTATTTAGCTTATACTTTGATGCTTAATTGTTTGTGTGTAAACTTACTAAGCTCAAAGCTTACTCCCTTTCTTTTCCTTTGTTTTATAGAGTAAAAGTGGTGAACCAAGAGACGAGGATCATTGGAAGATAGCTCACATATCAGCACACTTTGGTACATGACTCAATGTTTTGTTATGGCATGTATAGGGGCTAGACAAGTTAGTGAATTTTTGTTGTACATGGATAAGATGTGTTGGCCTTTAGGTGGATAGTGTATTTTGTATAATGCCATAGTTGTTGGCTATTACATTATATGAAAAGATGTAGTTTCTATGAGATAATGCATTTCAATTTAGGTTGATTATGGATGTATGGTAAGAGTGCTTGTTGTGAATGCTAAAGGGGGGAGAAGAGCTTAGCTAATAGCTTTATTCTTGTTCATGTGGATAGACACACAGGCGTGTGCCTAGGCCATTGTGACACACGGTCAGTCACACGGGCGTGTTACTTGGCCGTGCGTCCCCTGCATGTTAATACTTTAAGCTAGAATTGGCCACGAGCTAGCCACATAGGCATGTGCCTAGACTCTAGGCCGTGTGAGGGAAGTCAGTGTTCACCACGGTTGGGAGGCACGGGCGTGGCTTAGCCGTAGGGCATTTGGCAGAATGCTCAAGTTTTAAGCACGGTTTAAGAACATGGGCGTGTGTGACTTCACACGGGTGTGTTGTACTTTGCACGGGCGTGTGAGCCATGTTCAGAAGAGAAAATTTTTAATATTCGATAAAAATTCTAGAATAGTCTCGAGAGCCATCGTGTGTATGAGTGAGATCTCATAAGTCAAGAATGAGGTTACTGAGAGGACTAAAGAGAGTAGTTAATACGAGCCTAAGTGGCAATCAAGTGGCTTTATTTTGGTAACGCTTCGGGCCCAGTTCTGGCGTAGAACCCGGGTAAGGGTGTTACACCACACACTCCCAACTCAAGGAAGCCATCCAAATTCAGGAAGTTTCACCTCTCCCTTTCTCCTATATTTCATATATATCTTTGTACATTGAGGGAAACATACATCTTAAGTGTGGGGGGTGAATATTTATTCCAAGAAAGTGCCTAATTTTCTGTATTATTCTCAAATCCCTGAATGATATCTTGCCTTTAAGTAATTTTCTCATATTACTACTAGAATGAAATTTCCTGTGATTTATGATTTTTATCGATATGTTTTGAATTAAGTCATTGATAATTGTGCAGTGATGTTTTAAACTTTAAGAGACTAGAAAGTTAAGCATGATGAGTCTATTTTCAAAAATTAAAATTTTGTTAGGTTTTCTACCTGAATTTAATTAGTACCTTGAAATTTGAAATTTACAGAGTTGATATCAAATTTTTGTGAGATCTTGAGCATTTTAGAGCATACATTCTTTCGTGCTCACCTTGTGATTATGAGTGCGTCAACATTGAGCTGTTATTCTAGAACTTGCTTTGATTATACATGCTGATACTGATAAACCGTAAAAGTAACATATTTTTAGCCCACATTTAGCATGCTTTTGGATGATTTAAGCCTTTAATTATGTAATTTGGTGCTCTTAATCCTTTGTTTTCATGTTTTATACTCAGAAGAGCACCGGATGATGAAAACAACGGAAAACAGGCCCAAAATGGAGCAAATGGGCCATATCACGAAATCCATATAGCCTGGGCCCAAGACCACACGGCTGTGCCTCATTCAACAACTTCGAACACGGCCTGGCCACGGCTTACACGGGCGTGTGCCATGGGCATGTCCCTACAGTGAGAAAGAAGAGTTTCACTCAGATTAGAATACTTAGGGGCAAAGAAACATATTTAGAAGCATATATAAACACCCTAAGTATGACCTAAGAGGGGAGAACCAAAGGCTTTAATTAGGGGGCGTCCAGCTAGGCCAAAGAAGGCAGACTTGTGGGGATTTACTCGAAGATAGCCAGTTGATTCATCTCAAGAAGCCGAAATTATACTCAAGACGGAGGATCTCTCCTTCAATTCCTTCAGGGGGTTTTAGGGATTTCTTATGTTTTGTTTTATCTTTTCTTTTGAGATTTTTTCTTTTATTATTATGAACTAAACCCTCAGATACCTGAGGGGGATGAAACCTAAGATGAATCTTGTTATCGTTTGCTGAACTATATGATAAATATTTAACTTGTTCTTAATTATGTGTTCTCAATTCTTGTGTTGATATTTTTGGGATGTTAATTCATGTGTGATGTGCTTAGGTGGAGGAACAAAAGTCCCTAGCTAAGAGTAGATCTAGCATAATTAAGCGGAGTTGATCGCACGCCTAGAGATAAGGTGACGAGATTTTTCTGGATTAGGGTGAAACCTAATATGGGAGTCCATAGATCGAGTTAATGCGATTCTAGGGGTTTTAATAAGTTGAAGCTTAAACTATATCGAAGAACAGCAAGAAGCCGAAATAAATACTACAGAAGAGATGGCTGAGAACAATCCGCTACCTCCAAAAGCGGCCGAACATCATGCTCCTCGCACTATGTATGATTATGCTAAACCTAGTTTAACAGGAACTGAGTCAAGTATTGTTAGGCCTACAATTTTTGCAAATAATTTTGAACTGAAACCTAACACTATACAAATGATACAACAGTTTGTTCAGTTTAATGGTTTGCAGGATGAGGATCCTAACACACACCTATCAAATTTTCTAGAATTCTGTGATACCTTCAAAATAAATGGCGTTACTGATGATGCCATCCGTCTTCGATTATTTCCTTTTTCTTTGAGAAATAAAGCCAAACAGTGGTTGCATTCTCTTGCACGAGGGTCAATCCCTACATGGATCAAATGACGGAAAAAATTTTATTAAAATATTTTCTGCCGGCCAAAACGGCCAAGTTAAGAAATGATATCTCTTTTTTTGTGCAGATGGATTTAGAGACACTTTACGATGCATGGGAGAGATACAAAGATTTGTTGAGGAGGTGCCCATACCACAGATTACCTTTGTGGCTACAGGTCCAAACTTTTTACAATGGTGTGAACCCTTCAACAAGGCAACTAATCGATTCAGCCGTCGGTGGAACCCTGAACAACAAAACTCCTGAAGCGGCCTACGAGTTTATAGAGGAGATGTCATTGAATAACTATCAGTGGCAAGTTACAAGGACAAGGCCAGCCAAAGCAGCCAGAGTTTTCAACCTCGATGCAGTAACCATGCTATCAAATCAGGTAGAGTTGTCACATAAAAATTTTGATGGTGTATATGGTTCTTCGCAGGCACATCCAGTTATGTAGTGCGATGCAAGTGAAGGAGTGGCGAATCTTGAGTACCCACCTTACGGACAAGGCATGGAGAGTGAACAAATGAACTATATAGGTAATAATTTCTGATCTAATAATAACCCTTATAGTAATACTTATAATCCAGGTTGGAAGAACCACCCCAATTTCTCATGGGGTGGCCAAGGAAATCAAAGACAACAACCATCCCAAAACTTCCAACAACAGCCCTATCCACAGGAAAAGAAGCCAAACCTCGAGGAGATGCTGACAAATTAATGGCAGCTACAGAAATACGTTTCTAGAATATTGAGACAACCTTTAAAAATCAACTTGAGGCATCGACACAGGAGCTCAAGGATCAAATTGTGTAGCTTACTAAGATAGTTTTTAAAATACAATCAGAAAGCTTACCCAAAGAAAAAGATTAGGTAAAGTTAGTGACGCTAAGAAGTGGAAGGGAGTTAGTCAAAATGAGGAAAAATATTCCACATGTAACCGATAAGGCAAAGGCAACCCTGACCCATGAGGAGATTAAACCAACGATCCCATATTCAGCGAAGTTGAAGAAAGACCGCTTAGATGCAATATGGTAAATTTCTTGAACTTTTCAAACATCTACATATTAACTTACCTTTTGTTGAAGCTATTTCGCAGATGCCTAAATATGAAAAATTTCTAAAGGAGCTTCTAACAAATAAGAGGAAGTTCGAGGAAATTTCAACAGTGGAACTTAATGAAGAATGCTTAGCTATCATCCAAAACAAGCTGCCAACCAAATTGAAAGATCTAGGAAGTTTCACTATCCCATGTTTAATTGGTAGTTTGAACATAGAGAAAGCACTAGCTGATTTAGGTGCCAATATTAATCTAATGCCTTATAGAATGTTTAAGCAACTTGGTCTCGGGGAACCAAAACCCACTAGGATGAGTATTCAGTTAGCTGATAGATCTGTTAAGTATCCTAGGGGAATTACCGAAGATGTTCTAGTAAAAGTAAATAAATTTATATTTCCTGCTAATTTTGTTGTGCTTGACATAAATGAGGATGTAGAGGTATCTTTAATTTTGGGATGACCCTTTCTAGCTACTGATAGAGCTGTCATTGATGTAGGTGATGGTAAACTTGCAGTAAAGGTAGGCGATGAGGAAATTGTTTTCCAAATTTATGATGCCATGCAATATTCTAGAGAACAAGATGATTGTTGTTACTTTGTTGATGCCACTGATCATATTATTCAAGAGTCTTTGCAGGAAATCATACATGATGACACGATGGAACTGTGTCTTTCATAAGGAGAGGAGATAGATGACGATATCAATGAATTAAATCCTAAAACATCATCCAATAAACATATGAAAATAGAGGATATTGAAATCAACGACGAACAAAAATAGAAATCCTTTGTTGATGAACCGCCCAAATTAGAATTAAAACAATTGCCAAAACATTTAGAATACGCATTGCTAGGGGATAATTCTACACTACCAATAATCATCTCTTCAGAACTAGGACCCAAAGAAAAATAAGATTTTCTAAGGGTATTAAGGAAACATAAAAGGGCCATAGCATGGAAAATGTCTGACATTAAAGGAATAAGCCCATCATTTTGCACCCATAAAATTTTAATGGAAGATGAGTATAAACCGTGTGTGCAACCTCAGGGACGTTTAAACCCCAATATGAAAGAAGTTGTCAAAGCTGAGGTAATTAAACTTTTAGATGCAGTAATAATTTATCCTATTTCTTACCGTACTTGGGTAAGTCCTGTGCAGGTAGTTCCAAAGAAAGGAGGCATGACTGTTGTAGCCAACGAAAAGAATGAATTGATTCCTATAAGAACAGTCACATGTTGGAAAGTCTGTATTGACTATAGGAAGCTGAACGATGCCACCAGAAAAGATCACTTCCCTTTGCCCTTTATTGATCAGATGTTAGAAAGATTATCTGGGCATATGTACTACTGCTTCTTGGACGGACTCTCCGTCTATTTCCAACTCCTAATAGCTCCTGAGGATCAAGAAAAGAAAACATTTACATGTCCATATGGTACGTTTGCTTATCGTAGAATGCCTTTTGGATTATGTAATGCTCCTGCTACTTTTTAGCGCTGCATGCTGGCCATCTTTGATGAAGTTGTGGAAGACATTATGGAGGTATTTATGGATGACTTCTCGGTATTTGGTAATTCTTTCCACCTTTTCCTTAAAAATTTAGAACGAGCTCTAATAAGATGTGAGGAAACGAATCTTGTCTTGAATTGGGAAATATGTCACTTTATGGTTAGAGAGGGGATTGTGTTAGGACATAATATTTCTAGTAAAGGGATCGAGGTAGATAAAGCAAAGATTGAAACCATAGAAAAATTACCTCCTCCTAGTTAAGTTAAGGCTATTAGAAGTTTTTTAGGACATGCTGGATTCTATAGAAGATTCATTAAAGATTTCTCTAAAATAGCTAAGCCTTTAACAAAATTACTAGAGAAAGATGTTCCTTTCAATTTTGATTAGGAGTGTTTAGATGCATTTAATATCCTTAAAGATGAACTAATAAATGCTCCGATTATAATTGCACCTAATTGGAATTTACCCTTTGAACTAATTTGTGATGTGAGTGATTTTGCAGTAGGTGCAGTTTTAGGACAACAAAGGGACAAGCATTTTCAGCCAATTTATTATGCTAGTAGAACATTGACGCCCGCACAAGAAAACTACACCACCACAGAAAAAGAATTGCTAGCTTTAATTTTTGCATTTGACAAATTTAGAAAGTATTTGATATTATCTAAAGCTATCGTTTACACTGACTATTCGGCTCTTCGTTATCTCTTAACTAAATCTGATGCAACACCTCGACTCATACGATGGATCTTACTCTTACAAGAATTTGATTTGGAAATACAAGATAAGAAAGGAGCTGAAAATATTGCAGCAGATCACCTCTCTAGGCTTGAGAGCCCACATATTGAAGAGCTGGACGAAAGTGAGATAAATGACTCATTCCCTGAGAAACAAATCTTTTCTATAACCAACTCTGAGGTACCGTGGTTTGCAGATATTACAAATTATTTAGCTGCTAACATCTTACCAAAAAGGTTAACACATCATTAAAAGAAGCGATTTTTTGCTGATGCGAAAAGCTATTTTTGGGAGGATCCCTTTCTTTTCCGCATACGTGCAGATCAAGTAATTCGAAGATGCGTTACAAAGGCGGAAGCAAGTAAAATCCTAGAACATTGCCATTCAGGACCTTCAGGAGGACATTACACCGGGATTAAGACAACACACAAAACATTTGAATCAGGATTTTATTGGCCAACTCTGTTTAAAGATGCCAACAGGTATGTCGCTTCATGTGATAAATGCTAAAGGACATTGCGATGAAATGCCTCAAACATATACGTTATCATGTGAGATATTTGATGTATGGGGTATTGACTTTATGGGTTCGTTCCCTAGTTCGTTCGAAAATAAATACATCTTAGTAGCAGTAGATTACATGTCAAAATAGGTGGAAGCCCAAGCTTTACCTACTAATGATGCTAGAGCTATAGTAAATTTTCTTAAGAAACTTTTCTCTCATTTTGGAACACCCAGAGCTATTATCAATGATAGGGGTACTCACTTTTGCAATAGTCAATTTAATAAAGTCTTAAGAAAATATGGAGTACACCACAAAACAGCTACCCCTTATCATCCTCAGACCAGTGGGCAAGTGGAAGTGGCAATTAGAAAGCTTAAGCAAATCCTAGAGAAACAGTTGAATCAAATAGGAAAGATTGAGCAGTAAAAGTAGATGATGCTTTATGGGTCTATAGAACAGCATTTAAAACCCTTTTGGGAACATCCCCATACAAACTTGTCTACGGGAAAAATTGTCATCTACCCTTTGAGTTAGAGCACAAAGCATACTGGGCTATAAAATTTTTGAATTACGATCTTAAAACCACAGGTGACATGAGGATGATGCTGTTGAACGAATTAGATGAATGGCGAGCTGAGGCCTACGAGAACTCACGACTATATAAGGAGGCAACAAAACGACGCCATGATGCTCGATTAAAACAATCAAAGCAATTCAAAGTAGGAGACTTGGTCCTGCTGCACAATACAAGACTCAAGCTATTTCCTAGAAAGCTGAAATCAAGGTGGTCAGGCCCACTCGTGATCAAAACTATTTTTCCTTATGGCACAGTCGAGGTAACCCATCCAACTCATGGAACATTTAAGGTAAATGGCCATCGACTGAAACTTTATAATGGTGAAGATTTTAAGGAATTAAGAGAGGAGCTTCAGCTCCGTGAACCTTCTTTTAGAAATGAAAACAGGATGAGTCTAGCTTAAACGAGCGCTTCTCGGGAGGCAACCCGAGCACTGACTTCACCAACCCCATTAATTTTTACATTCTTTATTTTTTACTCTTATTTTTCCTTTTAGCATCTAACCCAAACTAACCAATACAGTGAAGCGCAGGTTTCCCCACCACACGGCCTTGTACACGGGCGTGCCCGTGACCATGTGGATGCCATGGGATTAAAAATGGGCATGACGGTAGACGTGCGAGATGAAGAAGAAAATTTTACACGAGCTGCGATAATAAGACCACGGCCGTGTGATGCAACCGTGGTCTATTCTAAGTAAACCAGCACGGGCATGACCCACGCCCGTGCCTACCAACCGTGTGCCACACTGACTACATGAACACAGGCATGGCAACCTTAGCACGGGCGTGGGAGAAGCAAACATGATAGTACACGGCCTAAGAGCACGGGCGTGGGAAACATCTCGAACGCACCCAAATTTAAAAATCACGAAAAACACGGGCTAAATAAAAGACACACGGGCGTGGCACCTGCCCGTGTCTCCCTCCCTATATAGAACTACCACAACCATCTTCCCCAAAATTTCCCCCCATTTCAAACCCTAGCCATTTTCTCTCTAAAAACCACCACCAAAGTTTCAGCCACCAACAAAATCCTCCCCTCCCTCAATTCCCTATACCTTTTAACTCCTTCCCTTGGCAACATACACATAGGAAACCAGCCAACGCCCGTGCCCAAGGAATACACGCCAGCCCCAAAGGTGTCCCACCATTGTGTTTCCCAACTAATTGTAGCACACGTTCGTAGCTAGCCCATACACGCCCGTGCTCCACCAAATCACACTGTTACCACTACTGGTCACATCTTATTATTACATTTACCTCTATTTAACTGTTTTAAACTTAGAATTTTATCTATTTAATTAAGTTTAATATTAGATTAGTCTTATTATTTTGATGTGGTCATTGAATCCTAGTTTAAATAATGCTTAGAATTAGATAGAATACTTATTTGTCAAATTCTTGCTCCTGCTAAACATGATTAATTTAACTTATTATGCGATTAGTCTTTGTATATTTTGGATACTGATCGAAGCCCTTGATATATGTTTTGGTTGGAAATATACTTGAATCATTGCTTATCGATTCTTTTCAGGCCCATAATGTCATCATCCCGAGGCAAGAAAACCGCAGTCCCTAGTTCCAAAAAACGAAAGGGACCCGGTTCCTCAACAGCCAGTGCAACCACAGAAGTACACCATCCATTATTACGTTTTCCTCCGGATATTCAAGAGAATCGTTACAAGATACTTCAGGCGTGACCACTCGGAATAGGGAGATGTATTAATTGGGCCGCCTTGGAACATGTCCAATTAGCCGATGATGTACGGGCTCTACTAACTACCGACCCTTGGAACCAGTTCTTCAACATCATCGAGCCTACCTACTTAGAGCTCACTCTAGATATCTGTTCAACATTTCATCTTCAGACAGTGATGTCACAACACGATGACCCCGGTACAATCCAATTCCGACTCAGAGGCATCATACGAGAATTAAACGTACCACAATTTGGGGCCGCATTGGGACTTTATACCGATGAATTCATGGAGGAACATGATCTCTCGGAGCTTTCTCGCTATATCCACAAAACCCCCACAAGATGTTGGTACAACCTAGCTCCTAACAATAATGATTATGACTCTAGCTGCTCCAAAGCGACAGCCCTTGTCCCATCCCTGAGGAATGTACATGCATTTTTAGCTCATACACTGACAGGTCGACGAGAGAGCACCGGCTTCGTCAATACTCACGATGCCTATTTCCTATGGTGCATGGCAAACGGGTACATTTTCGACTTGGCCTATTTCTTAGCCCACACCATTCAACATCAGACGGAGCAGCACAGGAGAGGAGTCATCTCTATGAGGCCCTATATCACACACTTGGCTCGATATTTCGGGTTCCTCAACACTGATGCTCAAACATCCTCCCTTACACTGATAGGTCAAATGACCCCACAGGGCATCCAGACAATGTTACACATGAGGATGATTCAGCGTCGACGTGGGACAGATCCACCCCAATATCGGTTAGCACCCACTACCGACGAGGAGGACCTTGAGGATATTATTGACAATGTCCCCCTAACACAGCAAGCACCACCACCGAGCCATCGTCCACCCCGTGCGACAGCATCCATTTCAGACATATCTGAGCGCCTAACACGATTTGAGCAGCAATGCTTCCAGCGCTTCGACCATATTGGCACCACCCTTCAACAGATATGTCAGCACCTTCACATCTCATCACCGCCACCACTGCCCGACCCAACTGACCCAGAGGACCTCTAAGTTCTTTTCTTTTTACTTTTTATTTTATTATTATTTTTATTTTTATTTTCATTTCTACTTTTATTTTCATTTTTATCATTGCTTCTATTTTAGTTGACTGTTTAAAGACTTAAACGTTTCATTAGTACTAATGATCTCACTTTATCACTAGCTATCCAACAACAAGTTTCCATAACAACATCTATCCCGTAAAATCTAATTGATGACTTCACAAATTAAATAGATTAAATATACCACTCAAGGAACGAAAACATCATGTATACCTAGTCATCACATTCGTCATGGAACACCCTCCAAGGATTTCATCCATAATTCAGGAAGTTTCACTTCTCTCCCTATCTTTTGATTACTCTATTGATATTATCTATCTTTGTACATTGAGGGCAATGTACATCTTAAGTGTAGGGGGGTTAACTATAGTATTATTTGAAAATCCCTGAATGATATCTTGTTTCTTTAAGTAAGTTTCTCATATTATGATTAGAATGAAATTTTCCTGATTTATGATTTTTATTGATATGTTTTGGATTAAGTCATTGATAATTGTGCATTGATGATTAAAATTGAAGAATATTAGAGAATCAAGCATGATAAGTATCTTTCTCACAAATTAAAAACTTTGTTAGGTTGTCTACCTGAATCTAATTATTACCTTGAAGTTTGAAATTTACGAGGTTGATATCAAATACCCATAATTTTTGTGAGATTTTGAGCCTTTTAGAGCATATATTCTTTTTCTTGCTCACTTTTTATTATGAGTGTGTCAACATTGATTTGTTATTCTAGAACTTGCATCGATTATACATGTCCAGACCACACCTTTGATTTGATATACAGAGATGATAAAGGCACCTAGGTTTTAACCCACTCACTCCACTAAAAGCCTACCTTCACAATTAACCCCTAGTGAACCCCGTTTAATCCTAACAACCTTTTTTATTGACTCACCCACTAATATTAACCCAAAACCCTTTGTATTTTTTATCACCATTCCTTCTAACTACCCTTACGTCGAGATTTGATTTTATCAGTTGCCTGACTATGATCTTTATTTCAAGTAGTTGAATTTATCCTTTATTATATATTTAACTTGGTCTTAAAAAAAAATCGAAGAATATTCACTATTAGTTTTGTGATTAGGTGAGCTTATACGTTAAATTCAAATTATTTAAGAGGAAGCTCATATCAGAATATTATTTATGTAATTATTATCAGTTCAATATCTCTAGTTAGGTAAATTGTCAGGTCAATCTCGATTCTAGCCCTCTAATTCAGCCTTTATCCACACCTTTAACCCAAGCCCCGTTACAACCCTGTTAAAGACCTTTTAATTTGTGTATCATCTCATATTATAGTGGTGGAGATTTGATTTTCATGCAAGCCTATGGAATTAACCCTTCATGTTATACTTTTGAGTGCTTAATTTTGAACCTTAAACACTTTGAGTGATTTGAGTGAATCTTTAGTGAGGATGTCAACCCTTGTCAATTTTGAATCAAAGGGTAATTATTTAGGTAAGGAGAAACACCTAACATTTTCGGGCTATAAATGTATGACTTTGATTCTTTGAATCTTTAGGACTCTTTGAGTTGAATTATCCATGTATGAATTATCTTTGAATTATGATGAAACATTATTGATCAGTATTATGAATCAAAGAAGTTCGTTTTAATTGTGACCTGAGAATTTTGCTTGAGGATAAGCAAAAGCTTAGTGTGGCGGTATTTGATAAACCGTAAAAGTAATATATTTTAAGCCCGCAATTTTAGCATGCTTTTGGATGATTTAAGCCTTGAATTATGTAATTTGGTGCTCTTAATCCTTTGTTTTCATGTTTTATACCTAGGAGAGCACCGGATGATGAAAAGAATGTAAAACAGGCCCAAAACGGAGTAAATGGGCCATATCATGAAATCCACACAGCCTAGGCCCAAGACCACACGACCGTGCCTCATTCAACAACTTCGAACACAGCCTGGCCACGACTTACACGAGCGTGTGCCATGGGCGTGTCTCTGCCGTGAGAAAGAAGAGTTTCACTCGGATTAGGATATTTAGGGGCAAAAAAACATATTCAAAAGCCTATATAAACACCCTAAGCATAACCTAAGAGGGAGGAACCCAAGGCTTTAGTTAGAGGGCATCCAACTAGGACAAAAAAGGCAAATTTGTGGGGATTTACTCGAAGATAGCCAGTTGATTCATCGCAAGAAGCCGAAATTATACTCAAGACGGAGGATCTCTCCCTCAATTCCTTCAGTGGGTTTTAAGGATTTCTTATGTTTTGTTTTATCATTTCTTCTGAGATTTTTTCTTTTATTATTATGAACTAAACCCTCAGATACCTGAGGGGGATGAAACCTAAGATGAATCTTGTTATCGTTTGCTGAACTATATAATAAATATTTGACTTGTTCTTAATTATGTGTTCTCAATTCTTGTGTTGAAATTTTCGGCATATTAATTCAAGTGTGATGTGCTTAGGTGGTGGAGCAAAAGTCCTTACCTAAGAGTGGATCTAGGATAATTAAGCGGAGTTGATCGCACGCCTAGAGATAGGTAACGAGATTTTGTCGGATTAGGGTAAAACCTAATATGGGAGTCCATAGATCGAGTTAATGCAATTCTAGGGGTTTTAATTAGCAAGAGATTTCAATTAATCAACCTAAGGTTAGATGTTAGTCACCTCGAGAGAGGGATTAATATAACTTAGGAAATCTTACGGATCAAGTCAAATAAATAAATCGTCTGATTCAGAGTTAGATAACAAGTGAAGTCTAGGTGGATTCTTCCTTGGGTATCGTCTTAATCAATTGGTTTTTCCTCAAAGTTATTTTCCCAATTTCATTCTTTTTTGTCTTAGAGTCTTTAGTTTAGTATTTAATTAATTTTAGATTAGATAAACAATTCCCTTAATTATTAGGCTAAAAAATAAAAAGAGAGTTAGTATTAGTACTTTTGGTTCCTTTGGGTTCGACATTCCGGTCTTGCCTAACTATACTATTGTTCGATAGGTGCGCTTGCCTCAAATCGTTGTCATAGTTAGTTTCCAGGTTCGGTCATTCTTTATATAAATTTTAAGACTTTGACATATCAGAGACAACATTAATTGATTTGATATACTGAGATGATAAAGGCACTTAGGATTTAACCCACTCACTCCGCTAAAAGCCTACCCTCACAATTAACCCCTAATGAACCTCTTTGATCCTAACAACCCTTTTTATTGACTCACCGACTAATATTATCCTAAAAAATTTGAATCTTTATTTCAGTAGTTAAATTCATCCTTTCATTTGATTTGTTCTTAAAAACAAAAGTCGAAATATATTTATTAGTTATATTTAAGAGAGCTTACATGTTTAAATTCCACATCTTGAGAAGAAGCTCATGTTATTAGTATTTCATATTTTCAATTGATGTAATTATTCAGGATTAGTCCATTTCTCTAGTTAGGTAAATTGTCAATTCAATCTTGATTCTAACCCTCTAATTCAGCCTTTATCCATACCTTTAACCCTAGCCCCATTACAACCCTTTTTTAAAGACCTTTTGATTTGTGTATCATCTTATTTTACAATGGTGGAGATTTGATTTTCAGGCAAACCTATGGGATTAACTTTTCATGTTCGACTTTTGGAGTGCTGAAATTTGAACCTTAAACACTTTGAGTGATTTGAGTGAATCTTTAGTGAGGATGTCAACTCTTGTCGATTTTAAATTAAGGATAATTATTTAGGTAAGGGGAAAACCTATGTTTTCGTGCTACAAAAACCATGACTTTGATTGTTTGAATCTTTAGAACCCTTTTGGTTAAATTATCAATGTATGAATTACCTTTGAATTAGGATGAAACATTATTAATGAATATTATGAATCAAGGAAGTTCATTTTAATTGTGAGTTGAGAATTTTGCTTGAGGTCAAGCAAATGCTTAAGTGTGGGGGTATTTGTGATAAACCGTAAAAGTAACATATTTTAAGCCCACATTTAGCATGCTTTTGGATGATTTAAGCCCTAAATTATGTAATTTGGTGCTCTTAATCCTTTGTTTTCATGTTTTATACTCAGGAGAGCATCGGAGAACGAAAAGAATGAAAAACGGGCCCAAAACAGAGTCAATTGACCATATCACAAAATCCACATGGCCTGGCCCAAGATCACACGACCATGTCCCATTCAATAGGTTCGACCACGACCTGACCATGACTTACACGGGCGTGTGCCATGGGCGTGTCCCTATAGCAGGAAAGAAGAGTTTCACTTGAATTTGGATACTTAGGGGCAAAGAAACATATTCAAAAGCCTATATAAACATCCTAAGTATGACTAGAAAAGGGGGACCCAAGGCTTTAGTCAGGGGGTGTCCAGCTAGGCCAAAGAGGACAGATTTGTGGAGATTTACTCGAAGATAGCCAGTTGATCCATCTCAAGAAGCTGAAATTATACTCAAGACGGAGGATCTCTCATTTAATTCCTTCAGGGGGTTTTAGGGATTTCTTATGTTTTATTTTATCTTTTCTTCTGAGATGTTTTCTTTTGTTGTTATGAACTAAACCCTCAGATACCTGAAGGGGATGAAACCTAAGATGAATCTTCTTATTGTTTGCTAAACTATATGATAAATATTTGATTTGTTCTTAATTATGTGTTCTTAATTCTTGTGTTGATATTTCTGGGATACTAATTCAAGTGTGATGTGCTTAGGTGGAGGAGTAAAAGTCACTACGTAAGAGTAGATCTAGCATAATTAAGCGGAGTTGATCGTGCGCCTAGATATAAGGTGACGAGATTTTACCGGATTAGGGTGAAACCTAATATGGGAGTCCATAGATAGAGTTAATGCAATTCTATGGGTTTTAATTAGAAAGAGATTTCAATTAATCAACCCAGGGTTAGACATTGGTCACCTTGAGAGAGGGATTAAAATAACTTAGGGAATCTTATGGATCAAGTCAAGTGAATAAATCGTCTGGTTCAAAATTAGATAACAAGTGAAGTCTAGGTGGATTTTCCCCTGGGTGTCGTCTTAATCAATTGCTTTTTCTTCCAAGTTACTTTCCCAAATTCATTCTTCTTTGTCTTAGAGTCTTTAGTTTAGTAGTTAGTTAATTTTAGATTAGATAAAAATCACTTTAATTCTTAGGCTAAATAATAAAAATAGAGTTAGTATTAGTACTTTTGGTTCCTTTGGGTTCGACATTCCAGTCTTGCCTTAACTATTCAACTGTTCGATAGGTACGCTTGCCTGAAATCGTTGTCATAGTTAGTTTCCAGGTTTCATCATTCTTTTTATAAATTTTAAGACTTTGACATCGCGAAAACAACGATCACGTTTTTGGCGTCGTTGTCAGGGAATTGAAATATTAAGAAAGCTTAATTTGTATTACTTTAGCCATATTTATTTTTATTTTTTCAATTAAATTTTCGTTTATTTTTCTAAATTTTTTTCTTTCTTTTTGTTCCTTTCAGGTACCTCTAGTTTATGCTAGGAGGAACCCGACAGGGCCCCTGCTTTACGACAGTGATATTGAAGGTACCGTTCGCAAAAATCGCAGAGAAATAAGGCGAAGCTTAAACTACATAGAAGAAGAGCAAGAAGCCGAAATTAATACCTCCAAAGAGATGGCTGAGAATAATCTGCCACCTCCAGAGATGGCCGAACATCATGCTCCACGCACTATGTATGATTATGCTAAACCTAGTTTAACAGGAACTGAGTCTAGTATTGTTAGGCTTACTATTGCTGCAAATAATTTTGAAATGAAACCTAACACTATACAGATGATACAACAGTTTGTTCAGTTGGATGGTTTGCAGGATGAGGAACCTAACACACACTTAGAAAATTTTCTAGAATTCTGTGATACCTTCAAGATAAATGGCATTTCTGATGATGCCATCTGTCTTCGGTTATTTCCCTTTTCTCTGAGAAATAAAGCCAAACAATGGTTGCATTCTCTTCCACGAGGGTCAATCACTACATGGGATCAAATGACTGAGAAATTTTTATTAAAATATTTCCAACCGACCAAAACGGCCAAATTAAGGAATGATATCTCTTCTTTTGTGCAGATAGATTCAGAGACACTTTATGATGCATGGGAAAGATACAAGGATTTGTTGAGAAGGTGTCCACACCATGGATTACCATTGTGGCTACAGGTCCAAACGTTTTACCACGGTGTGAACCCCTCAACAAGACAACTAATCGATTCAACTACTGGCAGAACCCTGAACAACAAAACTCCTGAAGCAGCCTCCGAGTTTATAAAGGAGACGTCACTGAATAACTATCAATGGCAAGTTAATAAGACAAGGCCAGCAAAATCAGCCGGAGTTTTCAACCTCGACGCAGTTACTGCGCTATCAAATCAGGTAGAGTTGCTACATAAAAAATTTGATAGTTTCTATGGTTCTTCGCAGGCACATCCAGTTATGCAGTGTGACGCAAGTGAAGGAGTGGCGAATCCTGAGTACCCACCCTACGGACAGGGCATGGAGAGTGAAAAAATGAACTATATGGGTAATAATTTTCGATCTAACAATAACCCTTATAGTAATACTTATAATCCAGGTTGGAAGAACCACCCTAATTTCTCATGGGGCGGTCAAAGAAATCAAAGGCAACAACCATCCCAAAACTTCCAACAACAGCCCTACCCACAGGAAAAGAAGTCGAACCTTGAAGAGATGCTGACAAACTTCATAGCAGCCTCAGAAATACGGCCTCAAAATACAGAAACACGTTTCCAAAAGATAAAAACAAAACTTGAGGCATTGACACAAGAGTTCAAGGAACTTATTAAATTAGTTTCTGAAACACGATCAGAAAGCTTACTTAGGGAAAAAGAGCAGGTACAGGTAGTGACACTGAGTAGTGGAAGGGAGTTAATTGAAACAAAGAAAGAGGTACCACATGAAATCGATGAAGCAAAGATAACACCGACCTGTGAGGAAATTAAACCAACAATCCCATATTCAACAAAGTTAAAGAAAGACCGCCTAGACGCACAATATGGTAAATTTCTTGAACTTTTCAAATAGCAACATATTAACTTACCTTTTGTTGAAGCTATGTCGCAGATGCCAACATATGCAAAATTTTTGAGGAGCTTCTAAAAAATAAAAGGAAGTTCGTGGAAATTTCAACAGTGGAGCTTAATGAAGAATGCTCAGCTATCATCCAAAACAAGCTACCAACCAAATTGAAAGATCCAGGAAGTTTCACTATTCCTTATTTAATTGGTAGTTTGAGTATAGAGAAAGTATTAGCTGATTTAGGTGCCAGTATTAATCTAATGCCTTATAAAATGTTTAAGCAACTTGGTCTAGGGGAACCAACACCCACTAGGATGAGTATTCAGTTAGCTGATAGATCTGTTAAGTATCCTAGGTGAATTATTGAAGATGTTTTGGTAAAAGTAGTTAAATTTATATTCCCTATTGATTTTGTTGTGCTCGACATGAATGAGAATGTAGAGGTACCTTTAATTTTGGGACGACCCTTTTTAGCTACTGCTAGGGCTGGTATTAATGTTGGTGATGGTAAACTTACATTAAGGGTAGGAGATGAGGAAATTGTTTTCCAAATTCATGATGCTATGCGATATTCTAAAGAACAAGATGATTCTTGTTACTTTGTTGATGCCACTGATCACATTTTTCAAGAATCTTTGTAGGAAATCATACACAGTGACACGATGGAACTGTTTCTTTCACAAGGTGAGGGGAAAGATGATACCGATGAAGAGAATCCCAATGCATCATCTTCTAGACAGATGAAAATAGAGGGCATCGAGATTAATGATGAACTAAAACAGAAACCCTCTATTGATGAGCCGCCCAAGCTAGAACTAAAACAATTACCAAAGCATTTAGAATATGCATTCCTAGGGGATAATTCTACGCTACCAGTAATCATCTCTTCAGAACTAGGACCCAAGGAAAAAGAAGAGTTGCTAAGCGTACTAAGGAAGCACAAAAAGGCCATAGCGTGGAAAACGTCGGATATTAAAGGAATAAGCCCATCATTTTGCACCCATAAAATTTTAATAGAAGATGAGTATAAACCATGTGTGCAACCTCAGAGACGGTTAAACCGCAATATGAAAGAAGTTGTCAAAGCCGAGGTAATTAAACTTCTAGATGCAGGAATAATTTATCCTATTTCTGACAAAATGATAAACCATAAAAGTAACATATTTTAATAGCACATTTGGCATACTTTTGGATTATTTATCCCTTGATTTATGTAAAAAGGTGCTCTTAATCCTTTCTTTTCATGTCTTATACTCAAGAAAGCACCGGAGGACAGAAAGAACGAGAAACGGGCCTAAAACGGACCAAACTAGGCAAAAGTGAAAATCAACACGGCCTGGACTTAAACCCACACAGCCGTGCCTCCTTGAGAAACTAGAACACGGCCTGATCCCGATTCATATGGTCGTGCCTCATTAAAGAAGTCCAAACACGACCTAAAGACGATTCACACGGGCGTGTGCCATGGCCGTGTCCCTGTCATGGAGAAGAGCAATTCTACTCGGAAAAGGATACTTAAGGGAAAAGAAACCTATTTCAAAAGCCTATATAAACCCCCTAAGTATAACCTGAACGAGGGCGGTTAGCTAGGCCAAGGAGCCAAGCCGAAAAGGTCAGATTTGTGGAAATCACTCAAAGATAGCCAGTTGATCCATCTCAAGAAGCCGGAATTCTACTCAAGACGGGGAATCTCTCCTTTAATTCCTTCAGGTGGTTTTAGGGATTTCTTATGTTTTGTTTTATCTTTTCTTCTGAGATGTTTTCTTTTATAGTTATGAACTAAACCCTTCAGATACCTGAAGGGGATGAAACCTAAGACGGATCTTGTTATTGTTTTCTGAACTATATGATAAATATTTGATTTGTTCTTAATTATGTGTGCTTAATTCTTGTGTTGATATTTTCAGGATATTAATTCAAGCTGGATGTGCTTAGGTGGAGGAGAAAAATTCCCTGCTAAAGAGTAGATCTAGCATAATTAAGCGGAGTTGGTCGCACGCCTAGAGATAGGGTGACGAGATTTTGCTGGATTAGGGTGAAACCTAATATGGGAGTCCATAGATCGAGTTAATGTGATTCTAGAGGTTTTAATTAGAAAGAGATTTCAATTAATCAACCTAGGGTTAGGCGTTATTCGCCTCGAGAGAGGGTTTAATATAAATTAGCGAATCTTACGGATCAAGTCAAGTGAATACATCGTCTGGTTCAGTGTTAGTTAACAAGTGAAGTCTGGGTGGATTCTTCCTAAGGGTATCGTCTTAATCAACTGAGTTTTTCCTCAAGTTATTTTCCCCAATTCATTCTTTTTGTCTTTGCGTCTTTAGCTTAGTAATTAGTTAATTTCAGATTAAATAACAACTTCAATTATTTTAAGCTAGATAATAAAAAGAAAGTTAGTATTAGTACTTTTAGCTCCTTTGGGTTTGACAATCCGGTCTTGCCTAAGCTACACTACTGTTCGATAGGTGCACTTGCCTTAAGTCGTCGTCAGAGTTAGTTTCCAGGTTCGATCATTCTCTCTTTATAAATTTTAAGACTCGACAGCTAAGATCATGTTTTTGGCGCCGTTGCCGAGGAACTAAAATTTTAAGAACGCTTAATTTTTATTACTTTAGCCATTTTTTTATTGCAATTTTTTCATTTTCATTTTATTTTTATTTTTATTTTTATTTTGCTAATTTTTCCTCTATTTGCTTTTGGCAGATAATTTTTGTAACATCTCGAAATAGGGCCTAAATGGAATAGTGGTTGAGAAACCACGAATTCGAGATAGAAAAGTTTATTATGATTAATTATTATGATTTATTGAGTGATTAGATGCATGTGTTAGAATATCGACAGAAAATTTTATGGATTGCATGTCTAATTTGCCTATTAGGACTTATTTGTAAAAGTTTAGGGGCAAAATTTTAATTTTACCAAAGTTAGAGTTAAGGACAGTTTTGATAAATGTGAGTATTAAATAAGCGAAATTTGCTATTATAGATCAAGAAGAACGAAATTCGAAGTTAGACCGGGGAAAGAAAAATATAGTGGACTAAATAGATATAGTTTGTCATATTTTGTTTCGAGGTAAGTTTACGGTAAATAAATGCAATATTCTATTATTTTACATTTAATATTATTAAATTCCAACATTTACATATTTATTCTGTAAATTTATTATTTAAAGACTCAAGCATGAATTGACGGAGAAACAATCTCAGAAAGTTCTGGTTGAACCTTAGGAATGTTAGGATACAAATGTCATGACATTAGGGTTTAAGGAAATCATGTAAGACCATGTCAAGATATGGCATTGATAAGTTACTATAAGGCAAAGGTCCCATGTAAAACCATGCCAAGGCATGGATTTGGTGAATTTATAAGGCAAAGGTCCCATGTAAGACCATGCCAAGGCATGGCATTGGTGAGTTCATAAGGCAAGGATACCATGTAAGACCATGTCAAGACATGGCAATGCTTAAGTTTCACAAGGAAAGGTACCCGTGTATCCTTAGTATTCCAAGTGGTTCAATGGGAAAATTTAAAGAGTACACCAAAGGAAAGGTAAGACAAGTTCAAGCTAAAAAGGTACAGGTAAGAATTTAAGACTTAAGTATATTAAGTTAAAGGCTTAAATAATTTTGGTAAGAAAAGACTATGATAGTGCATTAAGAATGTTGTTATTTATTTACATGCAAACTTACTAAGCTTAATGCTTACTCCCATTCTTTTCTCTCTTTTTATAGTATTACAAGCCAACTCGGGGATCGTAAGGACGTCGGAGATCGTTACACACTATCAAAGGAATATATTGGTATTTTGTGACACGAATGTTTCAAGTTATGGCATGTATAGGGACTTAGCCATTTTGTGTGTACGACCTTATGATGTGGCTTAAGAGTGGCTTGTAAATGCTTGGTAATGATTAGCTATTAAAATGGCTAATTAAGACCATGTTTTGGATGTTATGTAATGCCTAGTTGATAGTTATTATAAAGAAATCATGTAATTATATGCAGGGGAACAGTTTGGACAGCAGCAGTGATGTGATTTTGAAAAATCACCAAGGATAGTATAAATGGAACTAGGGTGTGCATGTGATATAGAATTAAAGCTTATTGAGTCTATTTTTATATAAAAAAACTGTGTAGGAAAAATAGTTTTATACTATGAGATAATTGGTTTTTAGTGAAGAAATGTCAGAACTGTCAAACTGTGTAACAGGGGAGACTTTAACTAATAAACTGTACTAATTGGCGACACCAAAATTCTGGAAAAATTATAGTAAGAATAGATATGAGTCTAGTTTCAAGAAAAATTGACGGATATAAATTTTGAGTTTTGTAACTCGAGTTATAGTTAATTTAGTCAACATGATGCAGATGAACAGTTTCAATTTTTTTCCCTGATCTAGTAAGTTAAGTCTAGTAATGCCTCGTGCTCGACTCCGGCAACGGTCTCGCGTAAGGGGTGTTACAATTTTAGTTTATAGAGAAGATGACACTGAATAATTATCAGTGGCAAGTCATGAGGACAGTTCCTACTAAAGCAGCCAGTGCCTACAACCTCGACGTGTTCACCAGGTTTTCTAACCAGCTAGAGATGATGAATAAAAAGATCGATGGTTTGTGTAGTCTCTCGTAGGTACACCCAGTAATGCAATATGCCTCTAATCCAGGAGGTGTGGCGAATCCTGAGTACCCACCTTACGGATATGGCACGGAGAACGAACAGGTCAACTATATGGGTAACTATTCTAGACCTCAAAATAAGTTTTATAATGACACTTATAATGCAGGTTGGAGGTACCATCCCAATTTCTCGTGGGATGATCAAAGTAGCCAAAGACAGGAACTTCCTCCAAATTTTCAACAGCCACCTCACCAATATGAAGATAAGTCGAACCTTGAAGAGATGCTGGCAAAATTCATAGCAAACACAGTAAAATGTTTCCAAAATATAGAAATGAAACAAGAAGCATCGATTCAAGGGATCGAGGATCAATTAGGTCAGCCTGCTAAGCTGGTCTTAGAACAATCACAAGAAACCTTGCCAAGCAACACTGAAACTAACCCAAAAGAGAAAATTCAAGCCGTAATAGCTCATGATAGTGAAAGGTTAGTGGACTTTGACCCGAGGCAAGAGCCTGTGGTAGGTGAAGGTAAGGTTGAGGTAAGTCAGGATTTGCCAAACCTGGTAAATACATCGTACCAATCTCGTGTGCCATACACCGGTGCGATAAAGAAAGACCACATAGAGGAACAACTCGGTAAGTCTCTTAAACTTCCAAAGAAATTTCATATTAACCTGTCATTTCTAGAAGCTCTTTCACAGATGCCAAATCCTAGGCTTCGTGTAGATAAAGAAGAAATTCCTGAGGAATGAAAGCTTCAGATTGATGAACTAGACGAGTGGAAGACACACTTCAAAGAGAAACTAAAAACACACGAAGCAAAAACTAGGCGACTGCACGACGAACTTAATGATGGGACAACCTAGCTTAAGATAGGAGATCAGGTACTCAAAATCCTGCCAGATGGAACAGTCAAGGTAACTAGTCCTAAAATCAGCAACTTTAAGGTAAACACTACTCGACTTAAATTTTATATCAATAACTGAATTGATCACATGAAAAAGGATTTTCACCTCCTCAAACCACCATGACCATACGAATGAGAGGTAAAGTCTAGCTTAAGACTATAAGCGAGCGCTTCTCGGGAGGCAACCCGAGCACTAACCCCATTAATTTTTACATTTTTTATTTTTTTACTTTTATTTTTCCTTTTAGCACCTAACCATAAACTAACCAAAGTACAGATTTCCATACCACATGGCCTTGCACACGGCTGTGGCCGTGGCCGTGTGGCCACCACGGGAAGGTACAAGGGCAGGGGCAACCACCAGATCAATAATTTCTATTTAACCCCCTTCTTCCTTCCTCTTTTCCAGTTGTTTTTCTTCTTTCATTTTCCATTATTTACTTTTATTTTTACTTTTATTTTTATTTTTATTTTTATTTTCTTTATTATTTTCTTCTTATTCTTCGTACCATTTAGATTTAGCTTAGGACACAATAAAATTCGACCGGCTACTTCGAGGATTCAATTTTAAACGGTTCGAGACGCTTCCCTACGTTCACCTCCAATCCTATCCGGTTTCTTTTCAATGATTTCATCCAAAATTCAGGAAGTTTTACTTCTCTCCCCATCTTATGATTTTATGATTATATTGCTATTATTTATCTTTGTACATTGAGGACAATGTACATCTTAAGTGTGGGGGGTTAATTATAGTATTATCTGAAAATCCCTAAATTATGCCTTGATCTTAAAGTAAGTTTCTCATATTATGATTTGAATGAAATTTTCTTTGATTTATGATTCTTGTTGATATGTTTTAGAGTAAGTCATTGATAATTGTGCATTGATGATTTAAATTTGAAGAGTACTAGAGAATCAAGCATGATAAGTCTATTTTTCAAGAATTTAAAAAAAAATAGGTTGTTAACCTAAATTTGAATATTACTTTGAAATTTGAAATTTACGAGGTTGATGTCAAAACACCCATAATTTTTGTGAGATTTTGAGCCTTACAGAGCATATATTCTTTTTCACGCTCACCTTTTTTATGAGTGTGTCAACATTGAACGGTTATTCTAGAACTTGCCTCGATTATACATGTTGAGACCACACCATTGATTTGATATACCGAGATGATAAAGGTACCTAGGTTTTAACCCACTCACTCCACTAAACAGCCTACCTCCATAAATTAATCCCTAGTGAATCCCGCTTAATCCTAACAACCCTTTTTATTGACTCACCAGCTAATATTAACCCAAAACCCTTTGTATTTGTTATCACCATTCCTTTTTGACTACCCTTATATCGAGATTTGATTTGATTAGTTACCTAAGTATATTATTTTAGTAGTTGAATTTATCCTATATTATTTGATTTGTTCTTAAAAAAAAATTTCGAAGTATATTCATTATTAGTTCTATAATTAAGAGAGCTTACATGTTTAAATTTCAAATCTTGAAGAAAAGCTCGTATTATTAAAATTTTCAATTGATGTAATTATTTAGGGTTAGTTCATTTTTCTATTAGGTAATCTATCAGGCCAATCTCGATTCTAACCTTCTAATTCAGCCTTTATCCACACCTTCCACCCTAGCCCCGTTACAACCCTGTTAAAGACCATTTGATTTGTCTATCATCTCATTTTATAGTGGTGGAGATTTGATTTTCAGGCAAGCCTATGGGATTAACTTTTTAGGTTCGACTTATTGAGTGCTTAATTTTGAACCTTAAACACTTCGAGTGATTTGAGTGAATCTTTTGTGAGGATGTCAATCCTTGTCGATTTTGAATTAAAGGTAACTATTTAGATAAGGGGAAACACCTATGTTTTCATGATACAAATGTATGACTTATATTGTTTGAATCTTTAGGACTCTTTGAGTTAAATTATCCATATATAAATTATCTATGAATTATGATAAACATTGTTGATAGGAATAATGAATCATGGAAAGTTCGTTTTAATTGTAAGTTGAGAATTTTGCTTGAGAACAAGCAAAAGCTTAAGTGTGGGGGTATGTGATAAACCGTAAAAGTAACATATTTTAATCCCACATTTAGCATACTTCTGGATGTTTCATCCCTTGATTTATGTAAAAAGGTGCTCTTAATCCTTTCTTTTCATGTCTTATACTCAGGAAAGCACCGGAGGACAGAAAGAACGAGAAACGGGCCTAAAACGGACCAAATTGGGCCAAAGTGGAAATCGACACGGCCTGAACTTAAGCCCACATGGCTGTTCCTCCTTGAGAAACTAGAAGACTACTTGATCCCAATTCAAATGGCCGTGCCTCATTAAAGAAGTCTGAACCCGGCCTAAAGAAATCCCTAAGAAAGAAAACATCTCAAGAGAAAAGATAAAACAAAACATAAGAAATCCCTAAAACTCCCTAAAGGAATTGAAGGAGAATTCCGCCTTCTTGAGTATAATTCCGGCTTCTTGGGATGGATCAACTGGCTAACTTCGAGCGATTCCCACAATTCTGACCTTTTCGGCTTGGCTCCTTGGCCTAGCTCGACTCCCCTTCAAAGGTGGCACTTAGGGGCTATATATAGGCTCTTTGGAATGCGATTTTTTCTCCCTAAGTATCCTTTTCCGACTGAAATTGCTCATTCCAGTGACAGAGGCATGGCCATGGCACACGCCCGTGTGGGTTGACTTCAAGCCGTGTACGAATTTCTTAATGAGGCACGGCCGTGTAAAATGGGGGAGAGGCCGTGCTCTAGGTGATCGGTGAGGTACGACCGTGTGGTCTTTAGGCTAGGCCGTGTCGATTCTGTGACATGGCCTATTTACTCCGTTTTGGGCCCATTTTACGTTCTTTTCATCCTCGAGTGCTTTTGTAACACCCCAAACCCGGTCAACACACCACGACCGAATCTGGCATGTTACGGAGTGAAAACGTTTTGAAGAAACAAGTTACCGATTTATTTTTATTGAAAACTCCTTTATTGCTTTGTGTTTGGAGAAATCCTGTGTAGGTATAGTGAAAACATTATGTTGTCTTTGAAAACCCATAAATCTCTTTTTGTAAACTCGTTTGTCATTCTTAACTTTAGAAAACATGCAAGTCTGTTAAAAACCCGAGTGAATTGAACATAGTTAATTTAAAACCGTTTGTATTTAAGCTTGGAAAACTTAGGTTTGAAAATCATTTAAGTTAACTTTGTTATCATCTTGTGCATATTATTACCCGATGGTAGGGTTTAGAAAACTCGTTGCGTATTATAGTTTAGAAAACTTTGATTTTCAAGTTATTGAAACTTGTCAAGCAGTTTACTTAGCAACATTTGAAAACTTAAAACAGATAAAATAAAAACCAGATATAAAAATAATTAATGGCCTTATTACAAACCCAATTAAAATCGAAATTTAAAATAAAGTACCCAAATGATGTTCCAATGTAAAACCGAAAGCAAATATCGCATGGCCACCTCGAGTCCACCCGGCTCCACATCCGCGATTTACGAGTCACTTGAAAAAGATAAGGGAAGATGTGAGTCACCAAGACTTAGTGCATAATCACCCTCCCGATTATAGCAACATTCTTACACAAGTCATAATCTAGCAAACATATCATGCATCCAAACCTAGCCATCCAAAACTCCTTTTTCTACCCCGTGTGGTACCAAACCACTGGTGGTGCCAAACCACTGGTGACCCAAAGTCACTGATATCAATATAAATGTGGTACCAAACCACTGGTGACCCAAAGTCACGAATAATCCATATGTGGGGCCAACCCACGTTGTGATACCAAATCACTGGCGACAATCCCGTTTTATCAAATGTGGGGCCAACCCACTGTGGTACTAAGCCACTGGGACGAGTCGCTATGTGGTGCCAAACCACTGGTGACCCAAAGTCACGAATATCAACTGTGGTACCAAACCACTGGTGGTGCCAAACCACTGGTGACCCAAAGTCACAGATATCAATCTTCCCCCTCATCTCATATCACCCACAATAATGCACATGCATATACACATCATGCCAACATGCTTTATTATTAAACATATATCAAACATACGTAGATAATAGCATCAGGAATCATGTATCATAATCTCATCCAAAACAGACTTACCCGAAATCCTTGCTCATACCCCTATGGGTACCATATTGAAATCTACACCGTTTCGGCTTTTATCATAGTTTAGGTTATTAGAACATTTACACAGATTATGAAGTGTGTAGGATACACACCTGGTTACTTACGCAACTATCGAACCCCGTAGATCAAGATCTACCGCACTAGATCCCCCCTTCATACATTCGGCCAATACCAAAGTTAGCAAAAAGCCATTCGGCTACACTTGTAAATCCCGAAGAGTTAACGCATCAAATAACCACTCTTACCTTAATGCCTTACGAGCACTAGTCACAACCCAGATATATGCGAGATAATAAGTCTTCCCTACAATCGGCCAATACTAAACAACATAACTTAATAGCCTTTGGCTTTTCAAAAGAATAAGGGAAAGGTTAAGTCGACATGTATTCTCACCACAGTCTTCAATGAAACCGATTGGTAGAGAGTAGATGGCCCCGATCCACTGCTTCAAAATCCCGAAGAACCTAGGAGAATCCGATTTCATAGATGATTAAGAATCATGACAAATGCCAAAATTCGGCTTTTTGTTTCCATTTGAGTTGATAGGATAACTTACCTACTCCAAAACCAATTAGAGAAGAATACAAGAGAGATCTACCCTTGATTGATGTTCGGCCAAAACGTTAGAAAAAGGAGAGGAGAGTAAAGGGAGATTTTGGCAATGGTAATGGAACAATCAAAGTGATTTCGGCTATGGCTTAAGAAAGTAAATTAAAGAAGATTCGGCTTTGCAAAGAATTAAGAAAACATTGATGGACTTTCGGTACAAGAGAAGATGGAGAGAAGAGAATAGTCGATTTGGAAAAAGAAAGATGTTGATGCGGTTTTGAACATATATGAGAGAAAAGAGAAAAAGAAATGAAAGGGATTCGGCCTTGAAGAGATTCGGTTTCAAAGGAGAAAAAGAGAAAAGCTCAAATGGTTCTATAGGATTCGGCTTAATGCTTCAGGGAGAATTCAACAATTACAAAGGAGGTTTCGGCTTTTGCTTCAAAAGAACTGCACCAAGGGGAGCCTAGCCGAAAATGCACATCTAACCTGACTAAGGAATTTCGGCACTCCTCCTATGACTTTCAGCCGAATACTCCTCCTCACACCATTCAAATTTTGGCAAACTCTTCAGACTTCTCCTAGCCAACCATTCAAATGAGTTTGAATTATTCAAACTCCTAAATTTCCTCTCCTTCATCTGTTCAAATCTGTTTGACCCCATCCATCCTTATCTTCCAGAGTCCATCCTGAGCACACCACTTCCTCAGCTTTGGCGTCAAAAAGAATAAGCAGAAAGGGATTTCTGCAGCTTGAACCCAAGCTCTCCTTCCCTGCATGTGGCGTCACCTCTCAAGGCTCTAAGTGGCGCCTCCTTGCCACTTTACCACTGGGTTATTTGTGCTAAAGTTCACCACATAAAACACTTAACCCCTAGCTCATTCAGCTCCCCTTAACCAAAGCTTAAAAACAAAATTTTCCTATAGCTTGGGCCTACCCTTGGCTCATACCTAGACCCTAAGACACCTCAATTAATAACGCAATCAAGCCATACACATGCAAATAGTTCAAACATAATATCCCCTATTTAAGGATGTTACAGTTCCACCCCCCCTTAAAAATAATTTCAGCCTCGAAATTACCTGGTAAAAAGAGTTGAGGGTATTGCTGCCGCATCACCTCCTCTGGTTCCCACGTAGCCTCTTCCACGCCATGGTTCCGCCATAACACCTTTACTAATGGAACTGACTTCTTGCGAAAAACATTCAGATCGCGATCTAGAATCTACACTGGTTCCTCTTCCATGGTCAAATATGGGCTCACCTCGATTTCCTCTACCGATACAACATGCAATGGATCTGAACGGTAGCACCTAAGCATGGAGACGTGAAACACATCATGTATCTGACTCAGCTCTACTGGCAACTTGAGCTGATAAGCTACTGGTCCCACACGTTTCAACACCTTATACGGGCCGATAAACCTTGGGCTTAATTTGCCTTTCCTTCCAAATCTTAGCACTTTCTTCCATGGTGAGACTTTCAAGAAATCCCTATCGCCCACTGCAAACTCTATATCTCTTCGCTTAAGATCGGCATAGGACTTTTTCCTGTTCGAAGCTTCCTTTAGACGAGCTCGGATCAACTTGACCTTATCCTCAGTTTTAGCAACCAACTCCGGGCCCAACATTTGACACTCACCTAACTCTGTCCAGCATGTCGGTGCATGACACGTCCTACCATACAATGCCTCATATGGTGCCATCTTAATGCTTATTGTTGTACACGAATTCCGCTAACGGTAGAAATTCTTCCCAGTTGCTTCTGAAGTCCAAAGCACAGCCCCTCAGCATATCTTCCAAGATTTGTATAACCCTTTCTGACTGTCCGTTTGACTGCGGATGAAATGCCGTACTAAAATCCAACCGCGTATCCAATGCTTGATGCAATGCTTTTCAAAACCTGGGATCCCTATCCGAGATAATCGATACTGGCACACCGTGCAGCCTCACTATCTCTGCCACATACAGCTTGGCTAACTTTTGAAGCGAGTAATCAACCCTTATCGGTATGAAATGAGCTGATTTCGTCAAACGATCCATAATCACCTAGACTGAGTCCTTCTTGCTTGGTGTAAGGGGTAGCTCACTGACAAAATCCATCGTAATCCTTTCCCACTTCCACTGTGGAATCTTAATCGGCTGAAGTAAACCTGACGGTAACTGATGTTCAGCTTTGACCTGCTGACATGTCAGACACTTACCCACAAACTCGGTTACCTCCCGTTTCAGCCCTGGCCACCAAAACTGCTCTTGCAAATCCCGGTACATCTTGCTACCTCTAGGATGCATAGCGTATGGGCTGCTATGTGCGTCCTGAAGAATCCTCTGCCTTAACTCAAAGTCCTTCGGCATACAAGCTTTCCCTTGAAAACACAACACTCCATCATTGGTCAAGTTGTAACCTTCCAAACCACCACTTTGTACTTGCAACCTTCGAGCAGTCAACCCTTCACCCTTTAACTGTTTCTCTTTAATCTGCTCTACCCAGGTCGGCTTAACCTGCAATTCCACTAATAAACTCCCGTCGTCATACAACCTGAGATGAGCAAACATCGCTCTCAGGTTTGACACTACCTTACGGCTCAACGCGTCTGCCACCACGTTAGCCTTGCCTGGATGATACTCAATTGAACAATCGTAGTCCTTCAACAGCTCAATCCATCTCCGCTGTCTCAAATTTAAATCTTTCTGTGTCAAAAGATACTTTAGACTTTCGTGATTCGTGTAGACTATTGACTTTTCTCCGTACAAATAATGTCTCCATATTTTCAAGGCGAAAACCACTGCAGCTAACTCCAGATCATGTGTCGAATAGTTAACTTCATGCGATCTCAGCTGTCGAGACGCATATGCCACTACTTTCCCTTCCTGCATCAGCACACATCGCAAACCAGCATGCGATGCATCACAATATACCGTGAACTCCTTTCCTGCTTCATGCTGAATTAACATTGGAGCTTCCGTCAGAATCTCCTTCAGCTTGTCGAAACTTTCCTCAGTAACTTGGTCAACTGCGCTGTGATCAGAGAAAATCCCTCTACAAATCTTCGGTAATACCCCGCCAGACCTAGAAAACTCCGAACTTCTGCCATTGACTTAGGCGGTTTCCAATCTAACACTGCCTTAACCTTTCGAGGGTCCACTCTAATCCCCTCAGCTGACACTACGTGACCCAAGAAAGTTACCTCCCTAAGCCAGAACTCGCACTTACTAAACTTGGCGAATAACTGCTTCTCCCTCAGAAACTGCAAAACTACCCGCAAATGCGCATCATGATCCTCCTCAGACCTTGAGTACACCAATATGTTGTCTATAAACACCACAACAAACTGGTTCAAATAGTGTTGGAACACCTGGTGCATCATATCCATGAATGCTGCGGGTGCGTTAGTCAACCCAAACGGCATTACCAGAAACTCGTAGCGCCCATACCGAGTGCGAAACGCCGTCTTGTGGATATCAGCCTCTTTCACCTTAAGCTGATGATACCCCGGCCTTAAATCAATCTTCAAGAAAATCGATGCCCCCTTAAGCTGATCAAACAAGTCATCTATCCTCGGCAACGGATACTTGTTCTTGATCATCAGCTTATTTAACTGGCGGTAGTCTATACACATCCGCATTATACCATCTTTCTTCTTAACAAAGACCACAAGTGCTCCCCAAGGCGAAACACTTGGCCGGATAAAACCCCGATCCAACAACTCCTGAATCTGTGCCTTCAGTTCCACTAATTCCTTCGGCGCCATTCTATACGGGGCAATAGACACTGGCGCAGTTCCAGGTAACAAATCTATGCCAAATTCAACTTCATGATCCGGAGGCAGACCCAAAAGTTCTTCTGGAAATACGTCGACAAATTCCTTTACCATTCGGACATTCTCTACAGCTGATTCCTTGGCCTCCAAAGCACACACATGAACCATGAATGCCTCACAACCCTTTCTGACCATCTTCTCAGCTTTCAAAGCAGACATGACATTAGATAGATAATCTCTTCTATTACCTATCATCACCACTTCTTCTCCCTCAACCGTTTTCAAAACCATACGCTTAGTCACGCAGTCCAAACTTGCTTGGTACTTCACTAGCCAGTCCATCCCAAGAATCAGATCAAACTCCCCAAACAGCAGTTCCATCAGATCAGCCACAAACACTACCCCTTGGAGTTCTAGGGGTACATCCCTATACAACTTATTTACTTCGACAGAGTGACCTAGAGGGCTAATTACTATCATCTCCCTAGAAGCAATCTCAAAGTCTAGGTTCATGGTCTCCACTATGCTACTAGCAACATACGAATGCGTCGAACCAATATCTATTAGAGCAGTATATGGTAATCCAAAGATTAAGAACGTACCGATTATGACACCTGGTGCGTCGCCCTCCTCTCGACTCCTCGCTGCATATACCAACCCAGGCTATCTTGCGTCAGTGTTGCCTGCACCTCTGCCTGGTGCTCTGCGGCCCCGACTAAAACCATTACCTCCTCTACCAGAACCACGACCCCTCTGTAGTTGTGGTCCCTCATTCCTGAACTGAGAACGGCCCCGACCCTCAGACTATATCCTGGATAACTTACGTGGACAATCCCTCACATGATGATCCAACGAGCCACATTCAAAGCATCCTTTGCCAATGGTCCAACATTCCCCTCAATGAGATTTTCCACACTGAGTACACTGCGCTGGTCCCTGAGTAGTAGCAACAGACCTCCCAGCTTGATACGGCCCACCATGCCTAGCCCTTTTTTGAGAATTTCCGACCGACCCAGATGATCCAAAACCCCTCTTATGTCTATTCCTGTCCAAATTCTATTTCACAGACTCCTTTATCCCCTCGGATATCTTAGCCTTCTCTACCAACACAGCAAACTCTCGCTCCTGCTACGGAGCAATCAGCAACCTCAGCTCATCTCTCAATCCATCCTCAAATCTGACGCAACGCTCATGCTCTGTCGCCATGATACCTCGAGCATACTAGCTTAACCTTAAAAATTCCGCCTCGTACTCCGCTACGGACTTACTTCCCTGAACCAATCTCAGAAACGCCTTCCGCTGCGCATCAATATAACTAGACCCAATATATTTCTTTTGATAAGCTGCCTTAAAATAATCCCAAGTGAGATCAACTGCTGTAGCACCATCCCGTACCATGAGCCACCACTGGTATGACTCATCCCAGAGAAGCAACACTATTCCCTTCAATTTCTCCTCAACAGTACGGTCCAAATCATCCATGATACGCTCCGTCACCTCCAACCAATACTCAGCCATATTGGGCGCCACACAAGAAACACCTCGAAATACCTCCGCTCTATTGGCTCGGAGTCGCTTAGATACAGATTTTCGAGCTCCCGCACCTCCACCTGCTCCTGCCACTCTCTCAAAAACTCGCAGCATCACCTGTGACACTGTGTCATCCCCCGTCTGATCCTGAAACTCAACACCTGCAGCTGGTGGTGGTGGTGGCACCTCATTTTTCGACCACTGACCAGACCCCACCGGTTCAGACACAGTCATCCTACCCCGACCGCGTCCACGTGTATTACGACCACGACTTCGATTGCTCATGTCTAATGTTCTCGACTTATCTAATTTAAAAGTTTTATGCGTCAGTCTTTATTCCACTATTATTAAAACACAATCTTATGAACAGTTTTATTACGGAGTTTTGTTTTCGCGAGTTCACTGAGTCCTATGGGTTTCAGTCTCTAGGGTAATCCACTAATACTATTCATATCATATATCATCACAACCATTTGCAAACACAGTTAGGGGTACTTACCTGGGCAGATCGGTGCCGGAGACTCGGTGCCATGCTTTCCAAACCATGTATTTTCGAACACACCTTTCCAAAATCCCACTTTAAAACATTTTGGGCCTCTAGGCCACAGCCGAGCTTTTGAACATAGCTCTGATACCACAAATTGTAACACCCCAAAATCGGTCAGCACACCACGACCGAATCTAGCATGTTACGGAGTGAAAATGTTTTGAAGAAACAACTTACCGGTTTATTTTTATTGAAAACTCCTTTATTGCTTTGTGTTTGGAGAAATCCTGTGTAGGTATAGTGAAACCGTTATGTTGTCTTTGAAAACCTAGAAATCTCTTTTTGTAAACTCGTTTGTCATTCTTAACTTTAGAAAACATGCAAGTCTGTTAAAAAACTGAGTGAATTGAACATAGTTAATTTAAAACCATTTGTATTTGAGCTTGGAAAACTTAGGCTTGAAAATAATTTAAGTTACCTTTTTTATCATCTTGTGCATATTATTACTCGATGGTAGGGTTTAGAAAACTCGTTGCGTATTATAGTTTAGAAAACTTTGATTTTCAAGTTATTGAAACTTGTCAAGCAGTTTACTTAGCAACATTTGAAAACTTAAAACAGATAAAATAAAAACCAGATATAAAAATAATTAATGGCCTTATTACAAACCCAATTAAAATCGAAATTTAAAATAAAGTACCCAAATGATGTTCCAATGTAAAACTGAAAGCAAATATCGCATGGCCACCTCGAGTCCACCCGGCTCCACATCCACGATTTACGAGTCACCTGAAAAAGATAAGAGAACAGGTGAGTTACCAAGACTCAGTGCATAATCCCCCTCCCGATTATAGCAACATTCTTACACAAGTCATAATCTAGCAAACACATCATGCACCCAAACCTAGCCATCCACAACTCCTTTTTCTACCCCGTGTGGTACTAAACCACTGGTGGTACCAAACCACTGGTGACCCAAAGTCACTGATATCAATATAAATGTGGTACCAAACCACTGGTGACCCAAAGTCACGAATAATCCATATGTAGGGCCAACCAACGTTGTGATACCAAATCACTGGCAACAATCCCGTTTTATCAAATGTGGGGCCAACCCACTGTGGCACTAAGCCACTAGGACGAGTCGCTATGTGGTGCCAAACCACTGGTGACCCAAAGTCACGAATATCAACTGTGGTACCAAACCACTGGTGGTGCCAAACCACTGGTGACCCAAAGTCACAGATCTCAATCTTCCCCCTCCTCTCATATCACCCACCATAATGCACATGCATATACACATCATGCCAACATGCTTTATTATTAAACATATATCAAACATACGTAGGTAATAGCATCAGAAATCATGTATCATAATCTCATCCAAAAACGGACTTACCCGAAATCCTTGCTCATGCCCCTAAGGGTACCATATCGAAATCTACACCGTTTCGGCTTTTATCATAGTTTAGGTTATTAGAACATTTATAGAGATTATGAAGTGTGTAAGATACACACCTGGTTATTAATGGGACTATTGAACCCCGTAGACCAAGATCTACCGCACTAGATCCCCGCTTCCTACATTCGGCCAATACCAAAGTTAGCAAAAAGCCATTCGGCTACACTTGTAAATCCCGAAGAGTTAACACATCGAATAACCACTCTTACCTTAACGCTTTACGAGCACTAGTCACAACCCAGAGATATGCGAGATTAAGCCTTCCCTACAATCGGCCAACACTAAACAACATAACTTAATAGCCTTCGGCTTTTCAAAAGAATAAGAGAAAGGTTAAGTCGACATGTATTCTTACCACTGTCTTCAATGAAACTGATTGGTAGAGAGTAGACGGGCCCGATCCACTGCTTCAAAATCCCGAAGAACCTAGGAGAATCCGATTTCATAGATGATTGAGAATCATGACAAATGCCGAAATTCAGCTTTTGTTTCCATTTGAGTCGATAGAGAAAAGAAAAGAAGATAGAAGAGATTCAGCCATGATAACTTACCTACTCCAAAACCGATTAGAGAAGAAGACAAGAGAGATCTACCCTTGATTGATGTTCGGCCAAAACGTTAGAACAAGGAGAGGAGAGTAAAGGGAGATTTCGGTAATGGTGATGGAACAATCAAAGTGATTTCGGCTATGGCTTAAGAAAGTAAATCAAAGAAGATTCGGCTTTGTAAAGAATCAAGAAAAAATCGATGGACTTTCGGCACAAGAGAAGATGGAGAGAAGAGAATAGTCGATTTGGAAAAAGAAAGATGTTGATGCGGTTTTGAACATATATGAGAGAAAAGAGAAAAAGAAATGAAAGGGATTCGGCCTTGAAGAGGTTCGGTTTCAAAGGAGAAAAAGAGAAAAGCTCAAATGGTTCTATAGGATTCGGCTTAATGCTTCAGGGAGAATTCGACAAGTGCAAAGGAAGTTTCGGCTTTTGCTTCAAAAGAACTGCACCAAGGGGAGCCTAGTCGAAAATGCACATCTAACATGACTAAGGAATTTTGGCACTCCTCCTAAGTCTTTCAGCCAAATACTCCTCCTCACACCATTCAAATTTCGGCAAACTCTTCAGACTTCTCCTGGCCAACCATTCAAATGAGTTTGAATTATTAAAACTCCTAAATTTCCTCTCCTTCATCTGTTCAAATCTGTTTGACCCCATCCATCCTTATCTTCTAGAGTCCATCCTGAGCACACCACTTCCTCAGCTTTGGCGTCAAAAAGAATAAGCAGAAAGGGATTTCTGCAGCTCGAACCCAAGCTCTCCTTCCCTGCATGTGGCGTCACCTCTCAAGGCTCTAAGTGGCGCCTCCTTGCCACTTTACCACTGTGTTATTTGTGCTAAAGTTCACTACATAAAACACTTAACCCCTAGCTCCTTCAGCTTCCCTTAACCAAAGCTTAAAAACAAAATTTTCCTATAGCTCGGGCCTACCCTTGGCTCATACCTAGACCCTAAGACACCTTAATTAATAACACAATCAAGCCATACACATGCAAACAGTTCAAACATAATAGCCCCTATTTAAGGATGTTACAGCTTTTCTAGGTATAATACATGAAAAGAAAGGATTAAAAGCACCTTTTTATATAAATCAAGGGATAAATCATCCAAAAGTAAGCTAAATGGGAGATTAAAATATGTTATAATTACTGTTTATCAGAAACCACCGAGAAATGTATCCAAAGTCAAAAGTTTTCTAGGGTTAGCTGGTTATTGTCGACGTTGTGTTAAAGGATTCTCGATGATTGCTACACCAATGACTAGATTGCTACAGAAAGATGTAAAATTTGAATGGTCAGAGAAATGTCAACATAGTTTTGAACAATTGAAAACATTGTTAACTGAGGCACTAGTGTTGGTTCAACCTGAGTCGGTAAAGAATTCATGATTTTTAGCGGTGCATCAATGAATAGTTTGGGTTACGTTTTGATGCAAGAGGGTAAAGTGGTAGCTTATGCCTCCAGACAGTTAAAGCCACATGAAAAGAATTATCCGATGCATGACTTAGAGTTGGCCACTATTGTTTTCACATTGAAAATTTGGCGACATCATTTGTACGGTGAAAAGTGTCACATCTTAACCGATCATAAGAGCTTTAAATATATAATTACTCAGAAAGATCTCAATTTGTATCAATGAATATGGCTCAAGTAGCTAAAAGACTATGAGTTAGTGATTTATTCCGGGGAAATCAAATGTAGTTGCGGATGCTCTGAGTAGAAAATCATTATTTGCTTTGAGAGCGATGAATACTCAGTTAACTTTATTTGATAATGGTTCGATTCTAGCAAAGTTGAAAGCTAAAGCAGTATTTCTTCAAAAAATTTGTGAAGCTCAAAAGTGTGACAACGAAATACAAGCTTAAAGAGTACAATGTGAGTTGATTAGTGATTCAGACTATCAGGTTGGATCTGATAATTGTTTAATATCCTGAGATAGAATTTGCGTACCAAAGAATTCTGAGCTTATTCAGAAAATTTTACATGAAGCACACAATGGTTGTTTATCTGTTCACCCGGGGTGTACTAAAATGTACAATGATTTGAAACAGTTTTATTAGTGGTCAGGTATGAAACGAGACATTTCAGAGTTTGTATCGAGATGTTTAGTTTGTTAACAAGTTAAAGTTCAACATCAAGTACCTTCGAGATTACTACAGCCTGTGATGATACCAGAATGGAAATGGGATAGAGTTACAATAGATTTCGTATCGAGATTACCCCTATCTTCAAATAAGAAAGATACTATCTAGATTGTCGTAGATCGACTGACGAAATCAACACATTTCATTCTTGTACATATGAATTATTCACTTGATAAATTGGCTGAGTCGTACATTGCTGAGATAGTTAGATTGCACGGGGTGCCATTTTTGATTATTTCAGATAGAGACTCGAGGTTTACATCGCGATTTTGGAAGAAATTGCAAGAAGCTCTCTGTACGAATGTAACAACCCGATTTTGGGTCTAATCAAAACAGTAGTTTAGGAACCACAAATCTGACATGGTAAATTTTATTTTTATTATATTTTTACAATCTATAGTTTTATTTCATTCACAAATTTTGGCATTTGAGCACTCAATTTAGCTATAAGGACTAAATTATAATAAATGCAAAATGTGTCTTCTAGAAGCTAGAGGTGTTTAAATGCTATGAGATTCAAATTAGAGATCCTTAAATGGTAATTAGACCATTATACTTTAAAGTGGACAAAAATGGAAATGGTTAGGTAAAATTTTGAAGTTTTTCATTAAGGGCATTTTTGTCATTTGGTAAATAAAGATAAAAATTAACAAATAAAAGATGTCATCTTCTTCATATTAGTCCCCATGGCCGAATTTCACAAGGAGAAGACATAGCTTGTAACACCCCTAACCCGTATCCGTCGCCGGATTAGGGTTACGGGCATTACCAGATAAGTCAAAACTTTTATTCAATCAATTAAATCTTAGTTAAACATCCTTATTAAAAGATTTAATTATAAAAAGACAATCACATATGCGTAATACATACTTAATACACTAAACTAAGTCATATACAATATGATTATGGATGAACACAAAATGATCATGCGATGTACATTTCAATAATACCACACAACAATGCAAATACCATAAACCTCATTTATCATATCTTTATTGATTTATGAAGTACTCAAACAAACAAAGCAATCGTATCCAATTAATTAAAATAAGCATGATCCAAATATCATCTCATTTTAACTTACCTATAAGACCCAAAACATATGATTTAAAACCTTATCCAATATGGCCGAAATATACAAGCTCATTTCAATTGCATACACACACTTATTAACTTAGTCTAATATACAAGGACATATATATAAAATTTCATGTACATTACATAGCTTGTACTAAGTTTAGATAGATTCAAACACTTAATCAAATCAAGGAATCACATATAGCTAATTACATATATATAAATACATCATAGATATGCAAATTTACCATATTAGGAAGTAAGCTTAAACAACTAATTCTTCAAGCATATTACTTACATTTGGATATTTCTCATAAGCTTAGCCAAACACACACATGCATTGCATAACATAATTCATATTTCATAAAATAACTAAGGTTAATACACACACATAAATTCCAAATGATACTTAACTAACCTATACTAGCCTTGACTTGAACATTTGACCATTATTAACATCTTCGCTTAAACTTAAAGATTTTTTATAATATACATTCGAAAGTTATTCATACATATACATTCGAAAGTTATTCATACCAAAACTCATTCCATTCTTGATACAATGCTACTTATGTCCACTTTCCAAAAGTTAACAAGAATTATACCAAATGACCTCATGGCAATCATCCATACACAACATACCTATTTAGCATGAATTATTTATATCACATCCTCATTTGTCACCAAGCAAAACATTCACGCATATTACATCAAGGATAGAGTATACCATCGAACATTAACACTCAAATACAAGCCACTTTCGCATGGCTTTTATACATTATCATAATATCATTCGAAAACTTAGCTAGCCTATACATGCCTTAAGAACAAAAGTCTAAACATTATAGGTACCAACGTGAGCCGATAGTGTGAATGACTTTAATGACGATCCTCTGAGCTCGTAATTTGATCAAAATCTATAAAACGAAACAATGAACACACAAAAGGCAAGCTTACTAGCTTAGTAAGTCTTAAGCAATTACATTATAACCTTCAACCATCCAAGCATTTTAACAATCAATTCAAGACATTATATATACATAATTTAACTTATAAATTCACCATAGCTGGATACCAACACATATATATGGATATACCTACATGAACATTTTCAATCACTCTCATACTTTCAAGTAACCAATATCCACATAGCATAATATATATACAAATTCCATCAACCAATGTATAACACATTTGCTTCCTCATATTATTTGCTCATAAGCATTATATACAACATATAAGTATGAAAAACACATACCTCAAGGCCGAATTAACAAGATTCATTTTCAAAAGCTTAAGCTTTCTTGATTTGTTTCATAACTTTGTTATTACATAATCTAAGCTCGGAATTTCAGCTCACTGGTATAGAACCTGCTAGGCATTAGCCCGAATCACACACACCGACACTAGGCCTACTAGACTCAAGGTTTGAGATTTAAACACCGATATTTAGCCTGCTAGTCAATAAGCCCGATATAATTCACTGGCACAGGGCCTGCTAGGCATTAAGCCCGATATAGATCACCGGTACAAGGCCTGCTAGGCTCGAAGCCCGAATAACGATATTATATTATTGATACCATCTCATACACTTTACATGCTGATCAAAATTACACAAATCGCACATAAATTATGCTGTTTAATTATATCAGCTCAATTAAAACTTAACAACATTTTATTACAAAATGGCTATCCACATTCAGCATTGATTAATTTTTATAGCTATAATTTCATAATTCAGCATGTATATCAAGGTTATAATTGATGTTAACGATATTAAATTGCTTATAGACTTACCTCGACTATCGACGGACAACGAAGACCGGCTATTTGATAACTTTTGCCTTCCCTCGATCCAAGTTCGTTTTCCTTTGTTCTTGATCTAAACATATAGAAAAATAAGCTCATTCAAGTATATTTCATCTCAATTTAGTCCCAAAGCAGATAAATAGTCAAATTACCATTTTACCCTAACATTTATAACTTTTACAAAATAGTCCCTATTGTACAAAACACAAAATACACATAATTTTCACTCAATTTTTTAGGGCCGAATATTCCATACCTCCTTAAAAATGCATACATTTCATTTATTTTGCAATTGAACCCCTCCAAAAATTTATTTTTATAATTTAGCCCTAAATACTCAATTTCACCAAAATTTCCAATTCAAAACTTGTTAATTTCTAACATACTTTTAATATTTTTCCATCAAACATCATAAAACACAAACATCTAACCATGGCCGAATATCAAACATGCTCAAATTCAAAAAATTCTAACATGGGTCAACTAATATTGGAAGCAACGATCTTAAAAACGTAAAAATTAACAAAAACCAACTAAAAACTTACCTTGAATTTGGCTTGTACGTAGCCGAAAATCAAAAGAACAAAGCCCCTTTTTCTTCTTCAATATTTGGCCAAGAGAAAACAATTTAGTGGTGGCTAAATTTTATGGTATTTTATCATATATTAAGATTATTTTTCATTTACCAAATTAACCTTTAAATTAAAATAAAACTAACTTGTATAATAAGGGCATTTTTGTCCTATGCCGTCCACTAACACTAATAATGGGCTATTTTCCCTTTTAGTACCTCATAAAAGAAAGCCACTATCACATTAGCACTTTTCACTATAGTTTGCAACTTTTGCACTTTAAGCTATTAAGTCCTTTTGTTAAATTAAACACACAAACAATCAAATTTTCATACGAAACTTTCACACATTATAATTCACATATAATAAGCACCGAAAATAATATTTAAAAAATTTTCGGACTCGAATTCGTGGTCCTGAAACCACTGTTTCGATTAGGGTCAAATTCAGACTGTTACATAGCTAGGGTTTGCCAAGCTTCCGAGCTCGATTGTAAGATCATTCTTGTCCTGTTTTTAACGTGTTTTGTATTTTTGAGATCGTTGTAGCTTGATTTAGCTATTTCAAGGACTTATTTGAAAGAATAGTGAAGTTTAAAATTTTACCCATGTTGAATATGAATGGTTTTAAATTGTACACAGATTTATGACTCGAATTTGTGTGAATGCTTGTGTTGTAAGTTCGGTAATGCCTCATACCCTATTCCGGCATTGAATACGGCTAAGAGGTGTTACATTTAATGGTATTAGAGCTACGATTTAGTTAATTCTCAGACTAACCTAGTGTGTACTATACATGCATATATAAATTGTGATAGTGTGATGATTCCTGACAATTTAATTTGTGTTTTTATTTAGTAAATGGATCCCAACAGAGCTAATTCCTTTGGTATTGGGAATGGTACTCAAGTGTCTAAGTAAAGATATGTTTATGATGAGTTCAAACTCATAAAGGTATGGATAAAAGTTCATAATATTGTGTTGATGATAAATATTATGGTATATGTGTGTATATATGAGAGTCAAATTTAAAGGCTTTATAATCTTCACCCCTTACCAGTATAGTATGGTACAATGAAATCCACAAGATTTAGATTTAATAAGCTCGCAAGTGTGAAACCAAAGAGTTCGATGGCCGAATGATTAATAATGCCCTCAGAGCTGACAATGGGTTATCGAGTTAGGAAAGATCTAGAAGGAATATCAGGTTCTTTAGAAGATCATTCGGATTACATATTGTCGCTTTTAAAGAAGTTAATCTCGACTAATCGACTCATTCAGGTATGACGTCTATAGAATGTATTAACCGAAACTTCTGCTGAATTGATTTTCGTTAGTGAATGGAATAATGTAGAAGTAGGGATGACTGTAATAATCAGCGGAATAACATTTGAGTTGTAAAGATATCTGAGTACAACAGTTATAGTTGAATAAATTATGACGATCTCTTCCGGGTATTCTATGTGTCCATTTATTTTCAGAGGTATATGCAACTGTTTGTTTTCAAATGAAATTCTTATCGTATGAGAATGCTAGCTAACTATAGACTTAGACGAAAGCATAGTTGGTCTGGTTGGTTTATGATCGACATATCTATATCTTTCTTGGGGATTCTATTCTATTATGTTTGAAATAAAAGTTGACGGTGAAATTTATATGAGGCTATTATTTTGTTTCTAATGGGTTTTGTTTTGTTTTATATATATATGGAAAATATATTGTCTCTGTCACAACTAATTTCTGTGCGTATGAGCAGTGTTTTTCTCCTAGATTTTCTCCGAGGAATCATTAAGATCTTTATTATTCAATATGGGTTGAGTTCTCAGAAATTCATTATGGTCTAACATATTGGATCCCATTATCTCGGTTTTCTTATCATTCTTACTATTTAATTTATCAAACATGGCTTATCTGTAAAGGTATTCAGTGATCAGAAATAATTATATTTATTACAGTTATAATTTCTAGTTTGATCATGGGAGCATGGTGATGCTGATCTTAGGTTTTTATAGTTTTCGTGAAAGGGATTGATGTCGCCAAAACTATAGACTATGGAATCTCAAAGCTCAAATTTGTATAATGGTTTCCTTTTCTCAGGTAAGCTTGGTTAAGGTCAATGACTTAAATCGGGATATTTTGTTTCGTTGAGCTAATGCAGTCTGTAAAGATCTTGATTAGCATGTTGAAGGAATTATGAAGGATTGTATGTTTGAGTTGCTCTAACAACATGGAAAAGATTACTTTAAAATATTATTGTTTGATAGTTGAGATTGACTCAATTGTTTTGAATAGAGCAGTTCTTTAGTTGAAAAGTATTTTGATTTATATGCATTTAAGTTTATCTTCAGGTTTGGAATAAATTTCGTACATTCATGGGTAAATAGATGAACAGTTTGAATGAAGAATTCATGTTCTAGAAGACATAATATAGAAACATATGTCTATTAGATTGTTTCTAATTGAAAGACGTTATTATGAGTTAAAGTTGTTCTGATTTATTAAGCTATCATATTTGTGAAGTTTGAATGGTTTGATACATGTTAGCAAAGTTTTAAATACCGAAAGCATTGTTAACCGAAGCACTAGTTCTAGTTCGACCTGAATCGGGTAAAGAATTTGTGATTTTTAGCAATGCGTTATTGAACGGATTGGGATATGTTTTAGTACAAGTATGTAAAGTAGCAGTTATGCTTCCAGATGGTTAAAGTCATATTAAAAGAATTATTTGACACCCAACTTAGAGTGGGCTGCTATTGTGTTTGCATTGAGAATCTAGCCACATCTTTTGTTCGGTGAAATATGTCACATGATTTATAATCACAAGGGTTTAAGTACCTAATGTCACAGAGGGATCTGAATCTGAAACAACGGAGATGCCACGAACTATTGAAAGATTATGAGTAGTTATTGAATAACACTTGGAAAAAGAAAATATAGTTGCAAAGGTTTGAGTGGAAAATTTTGTTTACCTAGTGAACGAGGGTTACATGATTGATCTTGTTTGATGATAGTTTGATCTTAGCTCAGTTAAAAGCTAAATTGATGCTTTTATTACAAATTTGAGAAGCTCAAAAATATGATAGGGAATTGCGAGCTAAACGAGTACATTGTGAGTCGACTTCTGATTCTAAATGTCAGGTCGGACTTGATGACTGTTTATTTTTCCGAGGTAGAAATTGTGTACAGAAAAATTCAGAGCTTTTACAAAAAAATTTTGCACAAAGCTCTCAAAGGTAGCTTGTTTGTTCCTCTGGGGAAAAATAAAATGTACAGTGATTTGAGACAAATGTATTGATGGTTGAGTATGAAACCTTTTGATTTGTCAACAGGTTAAAACCGAACATCAAGTACCCTTAGAATTGTTACAGCTAGTGATGATGTTGGAACGGAAATGAGGTATAAGTTCCTGAAATTTTCAAGCTATTTGGAATTTCAGTCTTTAATATATTCGTTAGAAATCTACAGTTTATGGATCACTTCTTTATTCCAGAATAAATGATAAGAAGTTTTGGGTAAGCAATTACAAATTATTGATATCGCATTTTTGCTCTCAGAATAACGGTCAGTTTGAGTGTGCTATTCAGGTTCTTGAAGATATGTTTTGATGTTATATTTTAGAATCTGAAGGCAAATGGAAAAGGCATAATTGTGGTTAGTCAAAACTTCATGTCTCAACAGTTTTCAATTAATATTAAAGTGGCACTGTATGAGATTTTGTATAGCTGCAAATGTAAAACTACATATTATTGGATTAAGTTTGATAAGAAAAGCTACATGGAGTTGATATGATCCATGAAGCAAAGGGAAATGTAAAAGAGATTCGAGATAGGTTTAAAGTAGCTTCTGATTGTCAAAGATTTTATGTGAATTTCAAAAGAAATAAATAGAGTTTTGAAATGGTGACAAAGTGCTTCTGAAAAATTTTCCATGGAAAAAGTATTTTGACTTGGTCGTAAAGGAAAGTTGAGTTCGCGATTTATCGGACCATACGAGATTACAGGGAAATTTGGGCCAGTGACTCATCGATTTGAATTACCGTCAAAACTTGAGAAGATTTATATGTGTTTCATGTATTATGTTACGATGGTACCGATCGGATCCTCCACGTAAAATTTCTCAGACAAATATTGAGATTTAGTCGACATGTTAGATAACGAAGAACCGATCCAAATTATGACATGTGATATTAAAGACTTAAGGAACAAAAGCATAGCTTTAGAGAAGATTCTATGGAATCGTCATGAGATAGAGGAAACTATGAGAAAACAATACGCAAACCTCTTTTCTAGTAAGATTTTTGGAGATGAAAATTCCTAAAGGGGGGAGAGTTGTAATAGCCCGATTTCGGGTCTAACCAGAATAGTGTTTTTGGGACCACAAATTTGACACAGTAAAATTTATTTTTATTATATTTTCATGGTATGTAGTTTTATGGAATGATTTTGTGAAAATTTCGTTCGAAAATTTTGACGTTTGAGCACTCAATTTAGCTATAAGGACTAAATTGTAATAAATGCAAAATGTGTGTTCTAAAAGCTATAGGTGTTTAAATGCTATGAGATTCAAATTGGAGGTCTTTAAATGGTAATTAGACCAGTATACTTTAGAGTGGACAAAAATGGACATGGTTAAGTGAAATTTTGAAGTTTTTCATTAAGAGCATTTTAGTCATTTGGTTAATAAAGACAAATTTAACAAATAAAAGATGTCATCTTCTTCATATTAGTCCTCATGGCCGAATTTCATAAGGAGAAGACATAGCAAGGGTTTGTCAAGCTTCCAAGCTTTATTGTAAGCCCGTTCTTGTCCCGTTTTAATGATTTTTGTATTTTTGAGATTGTTGTAGCTTGATTTAGCTATTTCAAGGACTTATTTGAAAGAATGGTGAAGTTTAAAATTTTACCCATGTTGAATATGAATGGTTTTAAATTGGACGCAAATTTATGACTCAAATTTGTGTGAATGCTTGTGTTGTAAGTTCGATAATGCCCCGTACCCCATTCCAGCGTGGAATACGGGGTAAGGGGTGTTACAACGAAGTTGAACTTTAGTACCGCTTTTCATCCGCAAACCAACGGTCAGTCTGAGAGAGTAATTCAAATTCTCGAAGATATGCTTCATTGTTGTGTTTTAGAATTTGAAATCAACTAGGAGAAATATTTACCGTTGGTTGAATTTGCGTATAACAACAATTTTCAATCGAGCATAAAAATGGCACCATTTGAAGCTTTGTATGGTCACAAATGTCAATCTCCATTGTATTGGACTGAGCTGAGTGAGAAAAAGATTCACGAGGTTGATTTGATCTGAGAGACTAAAGATAAATTGAAAGTAATTTGTGATAGTTTGAAAATAGCTTCAGATCGACAGAAGCCATACGCAGATTTGAAATGAAAAGACATTTTGTAACACCCCTTACCCACGTTTAACGTCAGAACAGGGTACGAGGCATTACTTAACTTAAGCACATACTAACATACATTTCCAGATCATAAAAGTTTGTTCAAATTTAAAACTTTTCAAACTTCATCTTAAAGTCCCTATTATGGGCCTACGTGGCCCAAAACATACTTTAGTAATGGTTCGGTACTAAACCAAGCACTTTAGAAAACTTTGGAAAATTTCACTGAAAATAGGGGCACACGCCCGTGTGGCAAGGGACAAGCCCATGTGGGCAGACCGTGTGGTCACACACGCTCATGTCCTTAGCTGTGTGGATTTATTTTTCAATTCAAACCTACAGGGGTTTTCACATGGCCATGCACACGCCCATGTCCATGGCCCGTGTCCCTCACATGGCCATGATACGCCCGTGTCACCACCCGTGTGTAAAAACCTTGACATTCTATTTCTGACATCATCAACCCAATAAGGTTACACGGCCAAGGCACACGCTCGTGTCCTTAGGCCGTGTGGTGAATTAAATTCCTAAAATCAAGGGCAGATTTCACATGGCCTGGGCACATGCCCATGTCCTATGGCCGTGTCTTCCACATGGTTTGTAACATCCTTAAATCGGGGTCTCTGCATTTTGCATGTGTTTGCATGTGATGGTGTGTCTGCTGTGTTTGGTTAACATGTTTTAGGGTCTAGTTATAACCTAAGGTAGGCCTGGGTTAGGGCTAAGAATTTTGTTTTAGCACTTAAAGAAATGGAGCTAAGGGAAATAGGGGTTAAAACAATTTATTGGAGGTTTAAGACACAAGAATTTCATTTGGTAAAGTGGCAAGCAGGCGCCACTTAAAGTTTGGAGGATGTGGCGCCACAGGGAGCAAGGGGGCCTTGGTTCGAGCTGCAGAAATCCCCCTTTGTGTCTTTATTTTTGACGTCACAAGCAGGAAGTGGAGTGTTCAGAAGGGACTCTTGAAGATGAGGATGGAAGGGGTCAAACAAATTTGAATTGGTGGAGGGGAGGAAATTTATGAGTTTGAATTATTTCAAACTCACTTGGGAAGAGTTGGCCGAATGGTGGACTGTGGGCAAGGAGGCTATCGGTTTTAGGGAGCTTTTGGTATGGCCGAATGTCAATAGGGGTTTTAGGGAGTGTTTCGGCTAGCACACCAAAGTGCTTTTCTTTTCTTCTTTTTCAGCAAATCTAACTGCTGGCCGAATTACCCCTTTCTTAACCTATTTGGTCATTCATTGTTAGCCATATTGCCGAATTCACCTTTCTTCTCCTTCTTCTTTTTGTGTTCAAAACCAAAACCACCATTGTTCATCTTCTCTTCCTCCTATTTTTGATCATAGCCGAAACTTCATCCACTCTTCCTTGCCGAAATCGATCCTATTCCATCTTCTTCCATCTTTTCCTTGTTTTAAAAAGCCGAAGCCAATACCCTCTACTCCATTCGACTTCTTCTTTTAATCCCCTTGTGCCGAAATACTTAACCTTCTTCTCTTCTACCATTCGGCATCATCACTCTTCTTCTTTTACGTTTCATTTTTCTTTTCTTCTCTTTTGGACTCATAGCCGGATCCTCCTGTTTTCTCTTTCTTAGTTGCTTTGGGTAATGCCAAAATCTCTTTTGTCATGATTCTTTTATTTTCCATTCGTTGTAGATTTGAGATCTCTTTGTTTTGTGGAGTAGCCGAAACCCCTAACATCACATTGGTGTGCCGAATGTTGGTGCTTACTAGTCGAACTTTTTATTAAGGTAAGGGGCGTCAACTCATATGGTTTCAGGATTTGTTAATCATGGCCAAATGGCCTATAGATTCTTAGCATTGTGTAAAACCGATCGTAGGGAGGAGTAAAGCCAAACGCAGTGAATCTCCGGGATTGGTGGTCGATCTGGGTAAGGGTTTTAACATCTCAAGACTATTTCTTGATTGATCAAAAGCCGAAGGCTAACTTTTGTGTGTGCTTGTGTTTGGCCGATTGCAAGGGGGGACTCACCACAAGTTTTAGGATTTGGTAGGAAACCAAATAGACATTAAGGTAAAGTATTACCTTATTGCGACATCTTTTCGAAATTTCTAGTTAAGCCCAATAGGGCTTTTGACTACTAACTAAGCATTGGCCGATTGTAGGAGCAGTGAGGGCATACATTTTGGGATCTCGTAGTATCGCGTAGCTTCGGGATTTCTCATTTGATCTATGTATAGTCAGGTCTGTAAACGCTTACACACTCTATTAGTATAATAATGCTTATTATGTTACTGTTATAACCTTTGACATTAGAGACTTTGCCTTGTGGGCATGAGCATGGAAACCGGGTAAGTCCCCTGTTATGTGATTTTGGTATACATCATCATGATCTGTTAAATGCTATGTTATATGTTATTTGCATGATCATTTGATATTATGACACGTATGTTATGAACATGATGATGGGTTTGATGAGAGGAGGGGGATGATTCATTTTGGACTGTCACCAGTGGTTTTGACCACAAGATGGGTTGGCCCCATCATTTGATTTGTGACTACGGTCACCAGTGGTTTTGACCACACTATTATTATTTGTGACTAAGTCCCAGTGGTTTTGACCACACTTATGATATTTGTGACTACGGTCACCAGTGGTTTTGACCACATATGGATATTGTGACTTGTCCCAGTGGTTTGGTACCACAGTGGGTTGGCCCCACATGATTATTACGGGATTGTCATCAGTGGTTTTGACCACACGATGGGTTGGCCCCATCACTTGATTTGTGACTACGGTCACCAGTGGTTTTGACTACACTGATATATTTGTGACTTCGGTCACCAGTGGTTTTGACCACACGGGGTAGTTAAAGGAGATTGGATGGCTAGGTTATGGGTTGCATAATCTGCATGTTTTACTGATGATCTGTGTAAGTGCTTGAATTATCGGGTTTGGGATTTATACACTGAGTCTTGGTGACTCACCCCTTCCCTTATATTTTGCAGATGAAGCATAGATCGCAGATATGGAGCCGAGGAGGACTCGAGGTGGCCATGCGTCCTAGTTTGGTTAACTTTAAACTACATTTTCGGTTTTATTTATTTCTTTTAAATATGGTTTTGGGTTTGTAATAAGGCCGCTAAGTTTTATATTTTGGTTTTTATAATTTGCTTTTATTTTGATTATATTATACATGTTAAAAGTAATGACTTGCTAAATTAACCGGTAAGAAGTAATGTTTTTTCAAGTCTATATCTCTTTGGGATTTCCAAGCATTACCATTGGGTAACAAAGTTCACATAATAATAAGAAAGGTAACTTGGATGTTTTCACAACTCAAATTTTCAAACAACCTCAAAGGCAAATGGTCTTTAACTTGATTATACTCGTCACACTCCATTTCTAAATGAGTATCAAATGTTTTCTAAAATTGGTATTAGCAAATGGATTTTCAAATATGGGTTTTCTCCAAGTTTCAAACAACTATAAATCAATTCCAGTATCATTTTAACCAGGGATTTCTAACCTTTTAAACGTCAAAAAGAATTTTCTTGAAAATTATCCAACCAACTTGTGTTTTCAAAATGTCTTCACTTCGTAACATGCCAAATTCGATCGTGGTGTATTGATCGGGTTTGGGGTGTTACAATTGTGGTATCAGAGCCAGTTTCAACAGCTCGGCTGTGGGCTCGAAGCCCAAAAATGTTTTAAAAAAGATTATAAAAAAGTACAGTGGTAAAAGCATGGCACCGAGTCTCTGGCACCAATCCGCCCAGGTAAGTACGCCGAACTATTGCTTGTGATGATATGATTATATGGGTATGATGATGGCATGATTGAGTAGTAGTAGGAACTACTTTAGAGACATGAACTATAGGATGATGTGTACTCGCGAAACAACCCCTTATTAAAACTTTTCATAAGACGGTACTTTAATAGACAGTGGAATTAAGGTCTAACACATAAAACTTTTAATCAGCTTGAATACATCAGTAGATATGAGTGCACGTGGACGTAGCTGTAACACTCGTGGACGAGGTAGGGGTAGGATGACGGTCTCGGAACCAGTAGGGTCCGGACATGGTTCAGAAAATGAGGTACCACTGCCGCCAGCTGTGGGGACGGAATATCAGGATCAGACTGGTGGTAATGACGTAGTGTCGCAGGCTATGCTGTGAGTACTGGAAAGGGTTGCGAGTGCGGGCGTTGGAACAGGAGCTCGAAAATCTGTGACCGAGCGACTCAAGGCTAATGGTGCAAAGGTATTCGGATGTGTGTCTGGTGTGGCACCTAGTATAGAGGAATATTGGTTGGAGGTGACGGAACGCATCATGGATGACCTGGATTTTTCAGCTGAGGAAAAGCTGAAGGGCATAGTATCTCTACTGCGAGATGAGCCATATCAGTGGTGGCTCACAGTTAGGGATGGAGCGATGGCGAATGATCTCACTTTGGAATTCTTTAGAGCAGCTTATCAGAGAAAGTACATAGGGGCTAGTTATGTTGATGCGCAACGCAGAGCTTCCTTGAACTTGGTTCAGGGTAATAAGACTGTAGCAGAATATGAGGCAGAATTTATTCGGTTGAGTCGGTATGCACGGGGTATTGTGGGCACAGAGCATGAGCGCTGTGTCAGATTTGAGGATGGGCTGAGAGACGAACTGCGGATGATAATTGCCCTACAGCAGGAATGGGAGTTTACCGTTCTAGTGGAGAAAGCTAAGGTTGCTGAAGGGGTAAGATAGTCTGTAAGGCGGAATCAGGATAGGGGTTGGAATAAAAGGAGTTCTGGATCATCTGGGTTTTCTGGGAATCAGCAGAAAAGGGTTAGATATAGTGGGCCGAATCAAGCTGCTAGGCCTGCTGCTGCTAATACTCAGTGGCCGCCACAGTGTGTTCAGTGTGGAAAGTCTCACACAAGGGAATGTTGGACTGGTAACAGAGGATGCTTTGAGTGTGGCTCGATGGGGCATCGAGTTAGGGATTGTCCACAGAGATCAGCTAGGCTGCAGTCTGAGGATCAGAATCGTGCACAGTTTAGGAGGGATAACCAGCAGCCATAGAGAGGCCGAGGTTCAGGCAGGGGAGGAAACGGCTTTGGTAGAGGCTGTGGAGCACCAGGCAGAGGTGCAGATGGTACAGAGGCGAGACAGCCTGGGTTGGTCTACGCTGCGAGGCGTCGAGAGGAGGGCGACGCATCGGACGTCATAATCGGTACGTTCTTAAATTTTGGAGTACCTTATAATGCTTTAATTGATGTTGGTTCGATGCACTCGTATGTTGCTAATAGCATAGTGGAAACCATGAATACAGACTCTGAGATTACTTCTAGGAAGATGACTGTGATAAGCCCTCTAGGTCACTCTGTAGAAGTGAGTACACTATATAGGGATGTACCCCTAGAACTTCAAGGGGTCGTATTTTTGGCTGATTTGATGGAACTGCCGTTTGGGGAGTTTGATCTGATTCTCGGGATGGATTGGCTGGTAAAGTATCAAGCTAGCTTGGATTGCACAGCTAAACGCATGGTGTTAAAGACCATGGAAGGTGATGAGGTGATAATGATAGGTAATAGGATAGATTACTTATCTAATGTTGTCTCTGCACTGAAGGCTGAGAAAATGGTTAGGAAGGGTTGTGAATCATTTTTGGTGCATGTTTGTGCTTTGGAAGCTAAGGATGCAGCTATGAAGAATGTCCAAACTGTAGGGGAATTTGCTGATGTTTTTCTAGAGGAACTCCCGGGTATACCTCCGGACCGCAAGGTTGAGTTCGGTATAGACTTGTTACCTGGAACCGCGCCAGTATCTATTGCTCCATATAGGATGGCGCCGAAAGAATTAGGGGAGTTAAAGGCTCAAATTCAGGAATTGTTGGACAGAGGTTTCATCCGACCAAGTGTATTGCCTTGGGGAACTCCAGTCCTTTTTGTTAAGAAGAAGGATGGAACAATGCGGATGTGCATAGACTACCGCCAGCTGAACAAGTTGACAATCAAGAACAAGTATCCGTTGCCTAGGATTAACGACTTGTTTGATCAACTCAAGGGTGCATCGATTTTCTCTAAGATCGACCTTAGGTCGGGGTATCATCAGCTCAAAGTGAAGGAGGCGGATATTCATAAGACGACATTCCATACTCGGTATGGGCACTACGAGTTTCTAGTAATGCCTTTTGGTTTGACCAACGCTCTGGCAGCATTTATGGACATGATGAATCGGGTGTTTCAGCCGTATCTAGACCGATTTTTCGTAGTATTTATAGACGACATTTTGGTGTACTCGAAATCTGAGGAGGAACATGATGCGCATCTTCGAGTGGTTCTGTAGGTTCTAAGGGAGAAGCAGTTGTACGCCAAGTTTAGTAAGTGCGAGTTCTGGCTTATGGAGGCAACTTTCTTGGGTCATGTTGTATCAGCTGAGGGAATTAGGGTGGATCCTTGAAAGATTGAGGCGGTGTTGGATTGGAAACCACCCAAGTCAGTTGCAGAGATTCGGAGTTTTTTGGGTTTGACAGGATACTACAGAAGGTTCGTAGAGGGTTTCTCTTTAATCGCAACACCGTTGATTAAGCTGTTGAGAAAAGGGGTTCCGTTTGTGTGGACTGAGAAACAACAAGAGAGTTTTGATAAGTTGAAGAAGATTCTGACTGAAGCTCCAGTCTTGATTCAGCCTGAGGCAGGAAAAGAATTCACGGTTTACTGTGATGCATCACATACTGGGTTAGGGTGTGTGCTGATGCAAGATGGAAAAGTGGTAGCGTATGCATCTCGACAGTTGAGACCTCATGAAGGTAACTACCCGACACATGACTTGGAGTTGGCTGCAGTGGTTTTCGCCCTGAAGATTTAGAGGCATTACTTGTATGGAGAAAAGTCAATAGTTTACACGGATCACAAGAGTCTAAAGTATCTCTTGACTCAGAAGGATTTAAATTTGAGGCAGCGAAGGTGGATTGAATTGTTGAAAGATTACGACTATTCGATTGAGTACCATCCGGGTAAGGCTAACGTAGTAGCTGATGCGTTGAGCCGTAAGGTGGTAGCGGACTTGCGCGCGATGTTTGCTTACCTTAGTCTTTATGATGATGGGAGTCTCTTGGCGAGTGCGAGTCAAGCCATCTTGGATTAATCAGTTAAGAGGAGGCACCGGATGAGGTGTTGAGTGCGGAAGTCGCAAGTGCGAGAATGGTGAATTCGAAGGTTACGATTTGGGCGATGATGGAGTCTCGTGTTTTCGTGGAAAGTATGTATGCCTAAGGACGTTGAATTGAGACAGCGGATTCTTCAGGAAGCTCATAGCAGCCCATATGCTATGCATCCTGGAGGCAATAAGATGTATCGTGATTTAAGGGAACAGTTCTGGTGGCCGGGTCTTAAGCGTGAAGTAACAGAGGTTGTGAGCAAATGTTTGACATGCCAAAGAGTTAAAGCCGAGCATCGATTACCGCCGAGGTAGTAATGCAATGGTAGAGATCCCACGGGAAGTGGGAAAGGATTACGATGGATTTCGTCGGTGGGCTTCCCTTACGCCTAGTAAGAAGGACACAAGATGGGGTAATAGTGGATCGTTTGACTAAGTCAGCTCATTTCATTCCGGTGAGGGTTGACTATTCACTTCAGAAGTTAGCCAAGTTGTATGTGGCGGAGATAGTACTGTTGCATGGAGTGCCTGTGTCAATTATTTTGGATAGGGATCACAGGTTTACGTTGAAGTTCTGGAAAGCTTTGCATCAGGCTTTGGGCACGAGGTTAGATTTTAGCACGGCTTTCCATCTTTAGTCGGATAGACAGTCTGAGAGGGTAATCCAGATTCTAGAGGACATGTTAAGGGGCTGTGTTCTGGATTTCAGTGGTAGCTGGGAAGAGTACCTACCTTTGGCAGAGTTCGCTTATAACAATATTTATCAAGCGAGTATTCAGATGGCACCATATGAGGCACTTTATGGACGGAAATGTCGTACTCCGACGTGTTGGACAGAATTGGGTGAACGAAAGATGTTGGGTCCGGAGTTGGTGGCTAAAACAGAGGATAAAGTAAAGGTAATTCGGGCTGGTCTTAAGGAAGCGTCGGACAGGAAAAAATCTTACGCCGATCTTAAGTGCAGGGATATTGAGTATGCAGTGGGTGATAAGGTCTTTCTGAAGGTATCGCCCTGGAAGAAAGTGTTGAGATTTGGTAGGAAGGGCAAGCTAAGCCCTCGGTTCATCGGGCCATATACAGTGTTGCTACGAGTGGGACCGGTACCTTATCAGATTGAGTTGCTAGCAGAATTGAGTCAAATTCATGATGTCTTTCACGTTTCAATGCTTAGGCGCTATCGATCAGATTCGTCACATGTTGTACCAGTTGAGGAGATGAAGGTGAGTCCTGATTTGTCACCAGTACGGATTTTGGATCGGGATGTCAAGGTTCTACGACGAAAGTCAGTTCCCTTGGTGAAAGTATTATGGCAGAACCATGGTACGGAGGAGGCCACATGTGATGTGATAGCAATACCCTCAACTCTTCTGACCAAGTAATTTTGAGGCCGAAATTATTTTTAAGGGGGGTAGAGCTGTAACATCCTTAAATCGGGGTCTCTGCATTTTGCATGTGTTTGCATGTGATGGTGTGTCTGCTGTGTTTGGTTAACATGTTTTGGGGTCTAGTTATAACCTAGGGTAGGCCTGGGATAGGGCTAAGAATGTTGTTTTAGCACTTAAGGAAATGGAGCTAAGGGAAATAGGGGTTAAAAGAATTTATTGGAGGTTTAAGACACAGGAATTTCATTTGGTAAAGTGGCAAGCAAGCGCCACTTAAAGTTTGGAGGAAGTGACGCCACAGGGAGCAAGGGGCCTTGGTTCGAGCTGCAGAAATCCCCCTTTGTGTCTTTATTTTTGACGCCCCAAGCAGGAAGTGGAGTGTTCAGGAGGGACTCTTAAAGATGAGGATGGAATGGGTCAAACAAATTTGAATTGGTGGAGGGGAGGAAATTTAGGAGTTTGAATTATTTCAAACTCACTTGGGAAGAGTTGGCCGAATGGTGGACGGTGGGCAAGGAGGCTATTGGTTTTGGGGAGCTTTTGGTGTGGCCGAATATCAATAGGGGTTTTAGGGAGTGTTTCGGCTAGCACACCAAAGTGCTTTTCTTTTCTTCTTTTTCGGCAACTCTAACTGCTGGCCGAATTAGCCCTTTTGCAAGTTTTGCCAAAGTGCCGAAACTCAATGCTCACACTTCCTTTCTTTACCTTTTCGGTCATTCATTGTTAGCCATATTGCCGAATTCACCTTTCTTCTTCTTCTTCTTATTGTGTTCAAAATCGAAACCACCATTGTTCATCTTCTCTTCCTCCTATTTTTGATCATAGCTGAAACTTCATCCACTCTTCCTTGCCGAAATCAATCCTATTCCATCTTCTTCCATCTTTTCCTTGTTTTGAAAAGCCGAAGCCAATACCCTCTACTCCATTCAACTTCTTCTTTTAATCCCCTTGTGCCAAAATACTCAACCTTCATCTCTTCTACCATTCGGCATCATCACTCTTCTTCTTTTACGTTTCATTTTTCTTTTCTTCTCTTTTGGACTCATAGCCGAATCCTCCTAGAGAGTATAGATTCTTTATTTTCTCTTTCTCAGTTGCTTGGGTAATGCCGAAATCTCTTTTATGATGATTCTTTTAGTTTCCATTTGTTGTAGATTCAGATCTCTTTGTTTTGTGGAGTAGCCGAAACCCCTAACATCACTTAGGGGTGCCGAATATTGGTGCTTGGTGGTAAGCGGCATCAACTCATGTGGTTTCGGGATTTGTTAATCATGGCCGAATGGCCTATGGATTCTAAACGTTGTGTAAAACTGATTGTAGGGAGGAGTAAAGCCAAACGAAATGAATCTCCGAGATTGGTGGTCGATCTAGGTAAGGGTTTTAACATCTCAGGATCTATTTCTTGATTGATCAAAAGCCGAAGGCTAACTTTTGTGTGTGCGAGTGTTTGGCCGATTGCAAGGGGGGACTCAGCACAAGTTTTAGGATTTGGTAGGAAACCAAATCGGCATTAAGGTAAAGTATTACCTTCTTGCGACATCTTTTCGGAATTTCTTGTTAAGCCGAATAGGGCTTTTGACTACTAACTAAACATTGGTCGATTGTAGGAGCAGTGAGGGCATACGTTTCGGGATCTTGTAGTATCGCGTAGCTTTGGGATTTCTCATTTGATCTACATATAGTTAGGTGTGTAAACGCTTACACACTCTATTAGTATAATAATGCTTATTATGTTACTGCTATAACCTTTGACATTGGAGACTTTGCCTTGTGGGCATGAGCATGGAAACCAGGTAAGTCCCCTGTTATGTAATTTTGGTATACATCATCATGATCTGTTAAATGCTATGTTATATGTTATTTGCATGATCATTCGATATTATGACATGTATGTTATGAACATGATGATGGGTTTGATGAGAGGAGGGGGATGATTCATTTTGGACTGTCACCAGTGGTTTTGACCACAAGATGGGTTGGCCCCATCATTTGATTTGTGACTACGGTCACCAGTGGTTTTGACCACACTATTATTATTTGTGACTAAGTCCCAGTGGTTTTGACCACACTTATGATATTTGTGACTACGGTCACCAGTGGTTTTGACCACATATGGATATTGTGACTCGTCCCAGTTATTTGGTACCACAGTGGGTTGGAACCACATGATTATTACGGGATTATCACCAGTGGTTTTGACCACACAATGGGTTGTCCCCATCAGTTGATTTGTGACTATGGTCACCAGTGGTTTTGACCACACCGATATATTTGTGACTTCGGTCACCAGTGGTTTTGACCACCAGTGGTTTTGACCACACGAGGTAGTTAAAGGAGATTGGATGGCTAGGTTATGGGTTGCATAATCTGCATGTTTTACTGATGATCTGTGTAAGTGCTTGAATTATCGGGTTTGGGATTTATACACTGAGTCTTGGTGACTCACCCCTTCCCTTATATTTTGCAGATGAAGCATAGATCGCAGATATGGAGCCGAGGAGGACTCGAGGTGGCCATGCATCCTAGTTTGGTTAACTTTAAACTACATTTTCGGTTTTATTTATTTCTTTTAAATATGGTTTTGGGTTTGTAATAAGGCCGCTAAGTTTTATATTTTGGTTTTTATAATTTGCTTTTATTTTGATTATATTGTACATGTTAAAAGTAATGACTTGCTAAATTAACCGGTAAGAAGCAATGTTTTTTCAAGTCTATATCTCTTTGGGTTTTCCAAGCATTACCATTGGGTAACAAAGTTCACATAATAATAAGAAAGGTAACTTGGATGTTTTCACAACTCAAATTTTCAAACAACCTCAAAGGCAAATGGTCTTTAACTTGATTATACTCGTCACACTCCATTTCTAAATGAGTATCAAATGTTTTCTAAAATTGGTATTAGTAAATGGATTTTCAAATATGGGTTTTCTCCAAGTTTCAAACAACTATAAATCAATTCCAGTATCATTTTAACCAGGGATTTCTAACCTTTTAAACGTCAAAAAGAATTTTCTTGAAAATTATCCAACCAACTTGTGTTTTCAAAATGTCTTCTCTCCGTAACATGCCAACTTGTGTTATATGTTATTTGCATGATCATTCGATATTATGACATGTATGTTATGAACATGATGATGGGTTTGATGAGAGGAGGGGGATGATTCATTTTGGACTGTCACCAGTGGTTTTGACCACAAGATGGGTTGGCCCCATCATTTGATTTGTGACTACGGTCACCAGTGGTTTTGACCACACTATTATTATTTGTGACTAAGTCCCAGTGGTTTTGACCACACTTATGATATTTGTGACTACGGTCACCAGTGGTTTTGACCACATATGGATATTGTGACTCGTCCCAGTTATTTGGTACCACAGTGGGTTGGAACCACATGATTATTACGGGATTATCACCAGTGGTTTTGACCACACAATGGGTTGTCCCCATCAGTTGATTTGTGACTACGGTCACCAGTGGTTTTGACCACACCGATATATTTGTGACTTCGGTCACCAGTGGTTTTGACCACCAGTGGTTTTGACCACACGAGGTAGTTAAAGGAGATTGGATGGCTAGGTTATGGGTTGCATAATCTGCATGTTTTACTGATGATCTGTGTAAGTGCTTGAATTATCGGGTTTGGGATTTATACACTGAGTCTTGGTGACTCACCCCTTCCCTTATATTTTGCAGATGAAGCATAGATCGCAGATATGGAGCCGAGGAGGACTCGAGGTGGCAATGCATCCTAGTTTGGTTAACTTTAAACTACATTTTCGGTTTTATTTATTTCTTTTAAATTTGGTTTTGGGTTTTTAATAAGGTCGCTAAGTTTTATTATTTTGGTGTTTATAATTTGCTTTTATTTCGATTATATTATACATGTTGATGGTAATGACTTGCTAAATTAACCGATAAGAAGCAATGTTTTTTCAAGTCTATATTTCTTTGGGTTTTCTGTGCGTTACCATCGGGTAACAAAGTTCACATAATAATAAGAGAGGTAACTTGGATGTTTTCACAACTCAAATTTTCAAACAACCTCAAAGGCAAATGGTTTTTAACTTGATTATATTCGTCGCACTCCGTTTCTAAATGAGTATCAAATGTTTTCTAAAATTGGTATTAGCAAAGGGATTTTCAAATATGGGTTTTCTCCAAGTTTCAAACAACTATAAATCAATTCCAGTATCATTTTAACAAGGGATTTCTAACCTTTTAAACGTCAAAAAGAATTTTCTTGAAAATTATCCAACCAACTTGTGTTTTCAAAATGTTTTCACTCCGTAACATGCCAAATTCGGTCGTGGTGTATTGACCTGGTTTGGGGTGTTACATGTTTGATACACACGGTCGTGTCTCAGCCCGTGTGGTTACTACTAGGCAGTCTATTTTTCCAACTTAGGGTGTAGAGGGACACACGACCAGACTACACGCCTATAGGGCAGTTCGTGTATCACACACTACCTCGACACACAGGCGTCTGTCTACCTGTGTAGACAAAAACAAGGCTATTTACCAAGCCTTTTTTGCCACCCTTACTTGTACCAACATGAACCACATCAAGTAACACCAATCCACACATAAACATCTGACCAAATCAACTACAACCAAGAAATACACACATCAAGGTCACTACACTCTATTCACATGCAAAATTTATCACATAATTTATCAATCCAAATTAGACATTCATGAAAAATATCACCACTTACATATATCAACAACAAATATTAGCCATTATCCATGGCCTTATACAAAATGAATCAATCTTCAAAACAAGCCAACACATTTGGCCAAAATAATATGACACTTTACAAAAGACCAAGTCCCTATACATGCCATACTCAAAATGATAAATCTCATTATACCAAATGTTCAGATTGATAGTGTGATTGAGCCTCCGACGTGCTTTGATCCCCGAGCTAGCTTGGCGATACTATAAGAAAATGGAAAGGAAAGGGAGTAAGAATAAAGCTTAGTAAGTTGCATGTAAATAATTAATAACAATTACCATGTATTATCATACTCATAATGTAACACCCCAAACCCAGCCTAGATGTTGCGGTCGGATCTAGCATGTCACATCAAAAAGCTATGCGCTCGTTAAAAGCTTTGTATCCCTTTTTAAAACTTCAAATTTCATTGTTTGTAAAAACTAGATTTGCTTAAAGTGTATTCTTGTAAAGATGTTATTATTTTCGAAAACTTTGTTTGTTGCAGAAATTAGACTTAAAGAATTGCGGAAATGTGATATTTTGAAAACGGTTGTTGTTGTTTTAAAAACCAGTGTTTAATCGTTTAACAATTCATAACTAGCTAAATTACCAAATGAAAGTTTAAAAAAAAAAAAGAAAATCCAATGGCCTTATTACACAAAATATTAACCCAAAGATAACATAAAATAAGTTAAACCTAAATTTACTAAGTATCGTCAATAAGAAAATCTGACGTATGGCCACCTCCGAGTCCTCCACAGCTCTAAATCCTCTAACGCTGGGGATTACCTGCACGGTTAAAAGAAAGGGGTGAGCTACAAGAACTCGGTGTGTAATCCCCTATAACGGTCACTATCTGGGCCTGAGCCACTAAAACGGTACTTCCTCCAATCATCAAACCCAACCCATGCAACAAGTCGTGTATGTCATGCTCAATCATTACACGTGTATGCAAAATGGCCATGCTTAGTAACAGTCATTTCAACACATATTAACAGCAAATCAGACACACGCCCATAGCCAAGTCGGTTAAAACACAGTCATACAATCACATTCAAATCGGTCAAATCATAGCACAAGTCAATCATTTACCCACAAGGGCAAATCAGTCATTTTACCCTATAAGGGTATTTCGGTAATCCTACCCTACAGGGGTAATTTGGTAATTCTACTCATAACTAATCCATGTATGCAGTGCATCTCAAACATAAGCAATCATGCAATTAACACATACAACACTAGTACTGCCACGAGGGTACAACGGTCATTTAATCTGTTAGGGGTAAAATGGTCATTTTGCCCCGTAAGGGCATCTCGATAATTTTACCCGTCGAGGGTATTTCGGTAACTTTACCCATAGAAGGTATTTCAGTATTTTTTCAATATGAAGGTATTTCAGTAATTTGTAAACCAAGGGTATTTTAGTAATTTCATAAACAAGGTATTCTAAACAGATATAACGGTGCGAATGGGCCTAGAGCCCATTCTCGGCCCAAATGAACCCACACGTTCGTGTGGCCCATTTAGCTCAAATCTAGCCACAGATATGAGATTCACATAGACCAGATCACTATCTACTACACAATCTTACAATTTATTCATATGGGCCCATGGGCCCATTTGGCCCACTTGGCCCCTTTCGGCCCATCGTGGCCTTAACAATCGCGTCGAAGCTCCCACACATGCGCTCGTACGCTCGTGTGGCTACCATCATCGTGTGACCGGCATTTCGGCATTTACGCGCTCTGACAAAGAGAGTAGTCTAAATACACACCTAATAGGAATCTGGAGTTGATCCGCGCTCCGAACACTCCTATGCCCAAACGCCAACCCAGGTACGCTTACTCTCCTCATAGATTGCTCTATTTAAAGCCGGGTTCTCACCTTCCCTCTTGCTAGCTTCCCGATGTGGGATCCCTCCTTCAGCAGAGTTTAAATCCATCACAACCACTTATCGTCCCAACTTAGCAAAATAAATATCCCTTTTTTGCTTGCAATGGGATTCGAACTTAGGCTCCCTTGTAACATAATCCACGCCGCTAGCCATTTTACCAACTAGCTCCTTATTGTCTTAAAACATGCGCAACTAAATATAAGTCTATAGCCAAAGTCTAAGTTCATTTAAAAAATGAAATCAAAATGAAATGCAAGCGCCAAGACTTGAACCTTAGACCCCTTGCTTCCTTGTGTGGCGCCATTCCCTTGTCTCCTATGTGGCGCCATTTGCCATTAGACCACAACTCCTTTTGTGTCATTTTTCTCCATATTTTATTCTTAAACCTACTTACTAACTCCCAGGGTTTTATTCACCTAAAACCAAAATTTTCCTAAAGCCTAAGTTTGATCCCGGGACTTCATAGAAGCCCCCTAACCTTCAAAAATCACTCACCTAACCGGGATTTTTTACTACATCAATTCTCATCATGCATATTCACAACAATAATCAAACACTTTATGCCATATTAATTGATCAATACATAATAACAATAAAGTTGCATTATTTACATACAACTTACTTCGATATACAAAATATGGACGAGTAGTTCAATTTAGTCCAATAGCTTGGTTTTCTCCTGGTCTAAGTCTGGATCCCATTTTTCTTGATCTATAATGACAAAATTTACTCATTCCATCACCAGAATAAGCAAGACATTTCAAAAATTCCTAATTTGGCAAAATTATTATTTTGCCCTTAGACTTTCACATAATTATGATTTTGCCCCTAGGCTCGTAAAACAATTTTAATCAAATATCCTCCTTTAACAAGCCTAGCTGAACCTTAATTACTCTTATAGTAACTCACAATTCAAATTATTTCGCACATTTACTACCTATTTTATAACTTTTATAAAATAGTCCTATTAGGTGTTTTCATGAAAAATCCTTTCACAAAAGTTGTTTATTTAACAACCAAGATGCATTTTCTTCCACAAAGTTTCAGCAAGCAATATAAATAATCTCATGGCAAGATCCTAGACTCTCAACCATTTTTCAAAATAGTCCCCTCTTTAGCTAGATTAAGCTATAGGGGTTCCAAAAGTACAAAAATTATCAAGAATGACCATTAAAATCACTTGCTTGCAAGGGTGAAGAGTTACTGAAATTTCAAGCTTCCAAAACCCATATTTTTGTTGATATTTGAAGAGGAAGAAGATGGGAAAAGTGATAGCTTTTCTTTGTTTTATTTTATTTTATTTATTTAGTCATCTAATGCCACCAAACTTTGACCAATTTCATTTCTTTGTCCCTATGGCCGGCCATCACTCTTTTCAAAGGCCTATTTGCACATTAAGGACCTCTAATTTAAGGTTCCATAGCTATTTAACAGCTTTAGCTTGAAGAACAAAACTTTCGTACTTTATGCGATTTAGTCCTTTTTTAAAAAATTAAGCATGCAATCACTAAAATTAATTCACTAAAATTTTAATGCACTCATATAATCATGCTATAATCCATAAAATAATATTAAAAATAATTTCTCTGGCCTCGGGTTAGTGTTTTCGCAACCACTGTTCCAACTAGCCCCAAAATCGGGCTATTACACATTGAATTTCAGATCGATGACAGAGTATTTCTGAAAGTATCTCTGTGGAAGAAAATTCTTAGATTTGGTCGCAAAGGTAAGCTGAGTCTGCGTTTCATCGGACCGTATGAGATTATCAAAAGAATAGGACTAGTAGCATATCAGTTAGCTTTACCATCATAGTTAGGGAAAATCCACAATGTGTTTCATGTGTCGATGTTGTGCCGATATAGATCAGATCCATCACACGTAATTTCTTTGGAAGAGATTGAGATTCAGCCTGATATGACATACAATGAAGAACTGATCAAAATTTTAGCTTGAGAGGTTAAACAGTTGAGAAATAAAAGTATAGCTTTAGTGGAAGTACTTTGGCAACGACACGGTGTCAAAGAAGCCACACGGGAGCCTAAGGAAGCAATGAGAAAATAGTACCCTTTCCTATTCACTGGTAAGATTTTTAGTGACGAAAATCCCTAAGGGGGAGAGTTGTAACAACCCGTTTTTAGTCAAATCAGAACAGTGATTTCGGGACCACAAATTTGAAGTTGAAATAATTATTTTATTATTATTATAATGTTTAAAACATGATAAAATGATTGTGTGAATCGTTTAGAAGAATGCTCAATTTAATGAAAATGACTAAATCGTGTAAAGTGTAAAACTTATGTTCTATTAGTTAAAGGTATTAAATAGCTATAGAACCTTAAAGTAGAGGACCTTATGTGGTAATTATACCATTTTTATATGAGTGGACATTCTTGGACATCTTTTAAGTGTTTTTAAATGTTTATAATTAAGGTTAAATATGTACATTGGTTAATAAATGATAATTTAATAAACCAAAAGGCGTTATACTCATCATCTTCTTCATCTAACTGATTTTAACAAGGAAAATAACCATTTTTAGGGTTTAAAATGTGGCAAGATATTCTTTTTCAATTAGGTATGCATTTTAACTCGTTTTTAATGATTTTTATGTTTTTGAGATCGTTGGAACTAGGTCTAGTTAGCCCAGGAACTATTTTGCAAAACTATTAAAGATTTAGGATGTTTCCATTGATGAATACATGTGTTTTTCGATATTTGATGATAGCTTATGAATGTTTGTTGTGAATTATATAAGTTTTGTTAAGTGATTTTTAGTAAAAATGCAAATTGGGTATTACATTGTGAAATGTGGAAAAGTTGTCGTTAAAATGTGAAATAAATGAAAAATATGGGCTGCTAGGGACCTAATTGAAATTCGGCTAGCATGGGTTGTGGTTAAATTGCATGAATTTGTGATTTTATGAAATAAGGACTAAATTGTAAAAATGTGAAATACGGGCTTAGATCTGAGAAAGAACAATGTTTCGGAATAATTGACTCATATCATCGTTTCGGCATCCAAGGTAAGTTCGTTTGTAATAAATTATGTTATAAATGTATTTAAATGCTTTGACATGGCATAAACTGTGAATATGAGACTACAGATATATTCGATAATGATTCGACGATGGTTTGGCATCGAAAATCCCGATTGAACCTTAGGAATAGATTAGGATGCAAATGACATGCCATTAGGGGTTATTGTGATTAGGTGATCCAGGTGCTGGTCCTATACCTCCTAATGGTGGCTGAGTATACCAGCATGTGTTTTCGTTACTTGATAGCTTGTATGAGTAGCACCGTGTAGCTATCTCTTGAGTGACAGCTTGTGTGAGCAAGCCTGTTGATAGCTCTAGTGCGAGAAGTATATGTGATATGAGATTGAGATAGCTTCGGCTATATATGTGGCACTTAGGGTCTAAGTTTTCTGTGTATCCGATAGTATTCTGAATGGTTCAACGGGTATATCAAAGACACAGATGAGTATGAGACTAATAAGAGGTGGTACAGGTGTGTACATGAACTGTATAAGCTATGAAACGAATAAACATGTGAATTTCACATCTAATTTTATGATTAAATGTAACACCCCAAACCCGACCCAAACGCCATGACCAGATCTGGTATGCTACGGGTTAAATGTTAAAAACTATACTTTGCAGGGATTTGAAATCTCGATTTGTTATGTAAGTATTCGTTATATAAATGTTATTTGTAGAAAACCTTTGTAGTTGTTTTTTTTTTTTTTTGAACTCGTTTGAAAATCCTATTTTTTTTCCTTTTTATAAATAAGTCTTTGAACATAAATTTACAAAATGTAAACATTAACAATTATAAAATTGATAACCTAAGCTATGAAGCCTTATTACATAAATAGTCCCAAAATTAAAACTTATAGGAAAACCAATAATAGTTTATGAAAATAAAAGACTTGATGGCCCCTCGAGTCCGCCTCGGCACCCATGCCCACAATCTACTGCTCATCCGAAAAGTCAGGGAAATTAAAGGGGTGAGTCACCAAGACTCAGTGTGCAAATCCCGAAAACACATAAAAGGCTTGAGGCCCACAAACACATTATGGGCCTTGGCCCCTACACAATGGCAACAGAATATTTACATGCAACATGGCCCAACACAACCTAAAAGTCCTTCGTCCACACACCAGCTCGTACCAGCCATCACTCCTCGGGGATTTCTACAATCAACCCACCAACCACTACACACCATATTGACAGTCATGCTATCAATTATAATGCCGATCACCGTGTGACCTTATAATCCACCGTGGTAGAGCTACCGATCACTGTGTCACCTTATAATCAAGTGTGGTAGAGCCATCGATCACTATTGTGACCTAAATGTACATATCGTGGTTTAACCACCGATCACTAAGTGATCTTTTAACATGCTCTTCCCCTTCATCATATCAACCCCGTCCCATGCATGCATCCATGCAGAAGCAAAACAATATACTACCTAAAATATCACAGACTATCACATACATCGATACACATAGAGAAGTTTCTATGATTACGTACCTGGCATCCCTTGCCTACCCTTTTCGGGTAATACGACTGTCCATACAGCCTTTTTTCGACTTTTAGCCCATAACATATATATAGTACAGATAAATTAGTGTGATAGATATCTACACACCTGATTACAGTCAAGATGATACTTTCTATGTCAACACTATCGGTAGCTGATACGACTGCTAACTACCTTTGGTTTTGTTCTGAAGCTGGTCCACAACCCGGTGGCCAATCCCGAACTGCTGACACCATTCGTTTCTTCAACTTAGGGATTGGGTTTACAGATCCAATCCCCTCCTTCGCCTGATCGACATTTGATTCCATCAGAAGACCTTATAGTTGCTACCACCCACATATGGTTGTTAATCCGTAACACAGGGTTAAGACCACAAATACAATAAATGAGCCTAACGAAAATCTAAAGAGAACCCTTTACCTTGAAATCCCAAAAATAGGTATGGGTCTCAGAGACTAGCAATTTTTGGCTTTTGGGATCTAGATGATTTGATCTATTTCGATTCCCGAAATGTCGCTCCAAGATGAGAACACATGAACAGTCAAAACGTTACTCCAAATTTAATCTTATCAAATCAATTAGCCTTTTGGCTTTGGCCTCTAAAAACCGAAAGAAAAAAGGTGGAACATAAAAGAAATTGGCACTTACCTTAACACCAACAGATTCGGCTACTCCTAACAGGTTTCGGCTTCTGCGAAAATCCAAAAGAAAGATGGTGCAAAGGAATCTATAGAGGTTCGGCTTAATGAATAAATCAAAAGAACAAGATACAGAGGATGATTATGAGGTTTTGGTTTGTAGGAGAAAGCAGAGAAAAACAATGGACATTCGGCTTTAGCATAAAAGTGGAGATGAGAGAATGGAATTAGGGGTTTCGGCTTTAGCAGAGAATGACAGAAGAGAGTAAGAGAATAAAACCCAAATGCCGAAAATAAAGAAGTATTCCCATCCCCTAAAGAGAATTTCAACTCTCACCAAACAAATGCCGAAAATGCCTATTTTGCAAACTAAAAACCCATCCTATCAATAGGGAAAGTTCGGCACTCCTTAGCAATACAAACTGATTCCCCCTTCCCACCTAGAGTTTGAAAATTGGCCACCACTTAGCTTACCAGATAACTCCTAGATTTCCTCCCTTACCTCCATCTGATCACTCATCCTCAAATGGCATGGATAACACCACCTCTTCCTTCCTTTATCTGCCACATTATTAGCCATATTATCCACATTATCCCACTCATTAAATCTCCCTATTTTTAAGCATTCTAAACGACTCTAGCTCCCTCTCTTTTGACGCCAAAAACATTTAAAATAAGTGGGTAATGCGACTCGAACCTTGGACCTCTTCAGTTGATGCCACCTTTTAGCTCCCTTATGTAGCGTCACCTTGCTGAGCCTTAAGAGGCACCTCCTTGCCTCTTTATCACATTACTTCTTGTGTCTTAAAACGGAAACAATATCTTTTAAGCCCTAACCCAGATGGCTCTCCACTAAAGTACCCAAACAGAAAAATTAAGGCCTCGGCCCAACCCTGAGCCCAATCTGAACCCCTTAAACATTCCAATTAACCCATTAAGCATAACAACACATTAAATGCATAGCCCCACCAATCCAGGATGTTACAGTTCTACCCCCTTAAAGAAATTTCGGCCTCGAAATTACCTAATCAAGATAGATGCGGGTACTGCTACCGCATTGCTTCCTCTGGTTCCCAAGTAACCTCCTCAGAATCGTGATTCTGCCATAGAACTTTAACCAACGGAACCGTCTTCCTTCGCAGTACTTTGACATCATGATCCAGAATTTCTATTGGCTCCTCTTCAAAGGATAAATCAGGTCTTACTTCGATTTCTTCCACCGACACCACATGGGATGGATCCGAACGGTAACGTCTTACCATAGAGACGTGGAATACATTGTGAATCTGGCTTAGCTCAGAAGGTAGCTCTAGCTGATAAGCTACTGGTCCCACTCGTTTCAACACCCAATAGGGTCCAATAAATCTGGGACTTAATTTACCTTTCCGTCCAAACCTTAGTACTTTCTTCCATGGTGACACCTTCAAGAACTCCCTGTCACCTACAGCAAATTCTATGTCCTTACGCTTTAGATCAGCACAGGACTTCTGTCGGTCTGACGCTTCCTTTAATCGAGCCTGGATTAACTCAACCTTCTTATCTGTTTCAGTAACCAATTCTGGACCCAAAATCCGACGTTCTCCTAACTCCGTCCAACAGGTAGGTGTATGGCACCTCCTCCCGTACAGTGCTTCATAGGGCGCCATCTGAATACTAGACTGGTAGCTGTTATTGTACACAAACTCCGCCAACGATAAGAACTCTTCCCAACTACCCCTGAAATCAATGACACAACCCCTTAACATGTCCTCTAAGATCTGAATTACCCACTCAGACTGTCCATCGATCTGAGGATGAAACGTTGTACTGAAATCCAACTTCGTACCCAACGCTTGATGCAACGCCTTCCAAAATCGTGAGGAGAACCTAGGGTCCCTGTCCGATATGATTGATACTGGTACCCCATGTAGTCTCACCACCTCCACTATATATAGCTTAGCCAATTTCTGTAGAGAGTAATCGACACGTACTAGTATGAAGTGAGCAGACTTCGTCAAGCGATTAACAATCACCCAAACCGAGTCTTTCTTAGTAGGTGTGAACGGTAGCCCACTAACAAAGTCCATGGTGATCCTTTCCCATTTTCATTTTGGGATCTTCACTGGTTGTAGCAACCCTGATGGTAACTGATGTTCCGCCTGTACCTGCTGACAGGTCAAGCACTTACTTACAAATTCGATCACCTCTCGCTTCAGACCCAGCCATCAGAATTGTTCTCGCAAATCCCGATACATCTTACTCCCTCCAGGGTGCATAGCACATGGACTACTATGCGCTTCCAGCAAAATCTCACGCCTTAACTCAGGATCTTTCGGCATGCACACTCTTTCTTGAAAACATAATAGCCCTACCTCATTCACACTAAATTCCGTTGATCCATCACTTGATCCTGCCTGAAACTTCCCCTTTAGCAACTCATCGGTGTGCTGCTTCTCCTTAACCTTTTCTGACCCAAGAGGGTTTCACTTGAAGTTTGGCTAATAAACTCCCATCATCGTATAAACTGAGGTGAGCAACCATTGCTCTCAAATTAGAGATTACTTTATGACTCAGAGCATCCGCCACCACGTTGGCTTTACCCGGATGGTACTCGATCGAGCAGTCATAATCCTTTAACAACTCGATCCACCTCCTTTGCCTTAGATTCAACTCCTTCTGGGTCAAAAGGTATTTTAAGCTCTTATGATCGGTATAAATGATGGATTTCTCCCTGTACAGATAATGCCTCCAACTCTTCAAGGCAAAACCACTACTGCCAATTCCAAATCATGTGTGGGATAATTTGTTTCATGCAGTCTTAACTGCCGAGATACGTACGCAACCACCTTCCCATCTTGCATCAACATGCATCCTAGTCCCATGTATGAAGCATCACAGTAAATCACAAACTCCTTTCCAACCTCCTGCTGAATCAACATCGGAGCCTCTGTCAAGATCCTGTTTAACCTTTCGAAACTCTGTTACTGCTCATCAGACCAAACAAATGGAACCCCTTTCCGTAACAACTTAGTCAATGGTGCCACAATTAAAGAAAATCCTTCAACAAACCTTCGGTAGTACCCAGCCAGACCAAGAAAACTTTGAATTTCCGCCACAGACCTAAGCGGCTTCCAATTCAACACCGCTTCAACTTTTCGAGGGTCAACCCTAATCCCCTCTGCTGACACAACGTGGCCTAGAAAAGTAACTTCACTTAGCCAAAATTCGCACTTACTGAATTTGGCATACAACCGCTTCTCCTTCAGAATCTGCAGAACCACCCGAAGATGTGAGTCATGCTCCTCCTCCGATCTTGAGTAAACAAGGATATCATTTATAAATACCACGACAAACCGATCCAAGTAGGGTTGGAATACTCGGTTCATCATATCCATAAATACCGTTGGCACATTGGTCAATCCAAATGGCATCACCATGATTTCGTAGTGACCATAGTGAGTCCTAAAAGCCGTCTTATGAATATCCGCCTTCTTGACCTTAAGCTGATGGTACCCTGACCTCAGATCTATCTTTGAAAAGACTGAAGCCCCCTTCAACTGCTCGAATAAGTCATCGATCCTCGGCAACAGGTATTTATTCTTGATGGTCAACTTACAGTTGGCGATAGTCAATGCACATACGCATTGATCCATCCTTCTTCTTAACGAATAATACCGGCGCTCTCCAAGGCAAAGCACTCTATCGGATAAACCCTCTATCCAGTAACTCTTGGATCTGAGCCTTTAATTCCACTAACTACTTCAGCGCCATCCTGTATGGAGCGATAGATACTGGCATTGTTCCCGGAAGAAGATCAAAACCAAACTCCACTTCACGATCCGGAGGTAATCCCGGAAGCTCTTCTAGGAAAACATCAGCGAATTCCTTCACCGTCCTAACATCCCCGATAGTTAACCCTTTGGCTTCCAGGGCCCGAACAAACATTAGAATTGCCTCGCATCCTTTTCTCACCATCCTTTCTGCTCTTAAGGCAGACACCACATTTGACAACCAGTTCCCCCTTCACCTATCACCAACACTTCGCCATCCTCAGGAGTTAAAAAACTCCAACCGCTTGGCTGCACAATCTACACTAGCTTGATACCTCACTAGCCAATCCATGCCTAAGATTAAATCAAACTCCCCGAACGGTAATTCCATCCGATCAGTCAGGAAAACTATTCCATGAACTTCTAAAGATACCTCCCTATAAAGCTTATTTACCACCACCGAGTGTCTTAATGGGCTAATTACGGTCATCTCCCTAGAGGAAATCTCAGAATCTATGCTTAAAGTTCCAGACACCCTACTAGCAACATATGAATGCGTCTACCCAATGTCAATCAATGCAATGTAACGCAAGCTAAAAATAAAAAATGTACCGGTTACGACATCTGGCGCGTCAGCCTCCTCTCGACGTTTGACAGCATAGATTAACCCCGGCTGTCTCGCCTCAGTGTTTCTTGCCCCTTGGCCTGGTGCTCCACGACCCCGAACAAAACCATTACCACCTCTGGCTGGACCACGAACTCTCTGTGGCTGCTGACCACCTCTTCCCGGCTGTGCATTCCCTTGACCCGTGGGCCTTTCACTGCCCCATTGCTACGGACAGTTTCTAACTTGGTGATCCGTAGATCCACACCTAAAGCACTTCCCACTGCCCACCCAACACTCACCTACATGGAATTTACCACATCGAGCACACTTCTGTGTCTGACTAGCAGTAGCAGGTCTCTCATCCCGTCTCAGACCGTTTGACCTGGGCCTTTTCTGAATACGCCTAACTGCCCCTGATGATCCAAAATTTCTCTTGCTTCCACTCCTATCTCTATCCCGATTCAATTTTTCTGCCTGCTTGACCTCCTCAGCTATCTTAGCTTTTTCCACAAGCATAGCAAAATTCCCTCTCCCACTATGGTGCTATCAACACACGCAGATCGTCCCTCAGACCATTTTCAAATTGAACACAACGTTCGTGGTCTGTGGCCACCATCCCTCGAGCATAACGGCTAAGGCGTAAGAATTCTACTTCATACACAGCCACCGACCTACTTCTCTGAACCAGATTCAGAAACGCTTTACGCTGCGCATCCATATAACTCGTCCCAATGTATTTACACTGAAACGTCATTTTGAAGAGATCCCAGGTGACAGAGTCAGCCACCGTACCATCCTTAACCGTAAGCCACCATTGATAAGCTTCGTCCCGCAGGAGAGATACAACCCCTTTCAGTTTTTCCTCTTCCGTGAAATCCAGATCATCCATTATATGCTCAATCGCCTCCAACCAATACTCAGTTGTACTTGGGGCTATACCAGAAACTCCACTAAACATCTCTGCCCCATTGGTTCTAAGTCACTCTAACACAGATTTCTAGGCTTCTGTGCCCATGCCTGCCCCAGCAACCCTCTCTAAAACCCTTAACATCACCTGAGATACAGCATCATCTCCGGCCATCTGGTCCTAAAATTCCACCTCCGCAGCTGGTGGAATCGGCATCTCGTTTCCAGACTCATGGCCAGATCCTACTAGTTCTGACACGGCCATCCTACCCCTACCACGGCCACACGTAGGATGTCCACGACCCCTCGTACTCATTCTACCGATTCGCATTTATCTGATTAGAAATTTTATGAATTATTAATTTATTTCACTGATTAACCACGAACAATCTTATGGACAGTAGTTTCAAGAGTAGTTCTTTCAAATTTGAAATTATATCCACGAATTTCAGTCTCAAGTCTGTATCTCCTAGTCCAAAGAACCACATACATTCAACCATCATACAACAATGTATATGTAGCATCCATGGACTCACATTCATCACATAAGGGTATTTCTGTCATCTCACTTCCTAAGGGTATTTTCGTAATTTTGTCCTACAGGGGTATTTTCGTAATTTCCCAGAATAGGGTATCTTGGTGATTTTTTTGAAATAGAGATATTTTGGTATATTTTTTAAAGCAGGGGTATTTTGAATTTTTTTTCAAATCGAGGGTATTTTGGTAATTTCACAAATTTCGATAATTTTGTAAATCGGGTAATTTTGTAAATCTAGGGGTTTTCGGGTCATTTGCAAAACATGGGTACTTGGGTAACTTTGCGGGAGTGTTTCAGTAATTTCACAAATTTTGGTAGTTTTACAAATCCAGGGTATTCTGGGAAATTTTCACAAATCAAGGGTATTTCAGAAATTTTACAAAACTAGGGAGTATTTTAGGAATTTTGCGAAATAGGGTGGTTGTATCCTTTCGGGTTTTAGATATCATTTTTGGTCCGTCAACTAGTCCTCGTGGCTAAGGTGAACAGTCACTACGCACCAGGTAGGATTCCAGCGAAGAGGAGGTGAGCCACTAGGGTCGCTTAAGTACCAAGCTCTCCCTGAATCCAATCCTAGACATGAGTATGCCTGTTACCACACCCTAACCCAGCGACTTGTTTACGGACATGTTTAATCAGATTAAGTTTTATGAATTAACAGAGTTGTTTAAACTAGGCCTAGAGCCCATTAACCCTAACATGCTAGTCTACGTCTGTAAAGCCCATCAAAACCAACTTGCATATCACACCAAGAGTTAGAATACTTACCTGCGTGGATCGTGTGCCGGTAGACTCGAAGGCCATATCTTTACCCAAAGTATTTTTCTCAAATTCACATCAATTTTACAAAACACTACTAGACCCATTTCCCAGCTCGAGCTTTGCAACTGGGCTCAAATACCAAAATGTAACACCCCAAACCCGGCCCAAACGCCATGACCAGATCTGGTATGCTACGGGTTAAATGTTAAAAACTATACTTTGCAGGGATTTGAAATCTCAGTTTGTTTATGTAAGTATTTGTTATGTAAATGTTATTTGTAGAAAACCTTTCTAGTTGTTTTTTTTTTTGAACACGTTTGAAAATCCCATTTTTTTTCCTTTTTAAAAATAAGTCTTTGAACATAAATTTAAAAAATGTAAACATTAACAATTATAAAACTGATAACCTAAGCTACGGAGCCTTATTACATAAATAGTCCCAAAATTAAAACTTATAGGAAAACCAGTAACAGTTTATGAAAATAAAAGACTTCATGGCCCCTCGAGTCCGCCTCGGCTCCCATGCCCACGATCTACTGCTCATCTGAAAAGTCAGGGAAATTAAAGTGGTGAGTCACCAAGACTTGGTGTGCAAATCCTGAAAACACATAAAAGGCTTGCGGCCCACAAAAACCTTGGCCCCTACAAAATGGAGACAGAATATTTACATGCAACATGGCCCAACCCAACCTAAAAGTCCATCCTCTACACACCAGCCCGCACTAGCCATCACACCTCGGGGATTTCTACAATCAACCCACCAACCGTTACACACCATATCGACAGTCATGCTATTAGTTATAATGCCGATCACCGTGTGACCTTATAATCCACTGTGGCAGAGCCACCGATCACTGTGTCACCTTATAATCAAGTGTGGCAGAGCCACCGATCACTATTGTGACCTAAATGTACATATCATGGTTAAACCACTGATCATTAAGTGACCTTTTAAGATGCTCTTCCCCTTCATCATATCAACCCCATCCCATGCATACATCCATGTAGAAGCAAAACAATATACTACCTAAAAGATCACAGACTATCACATACATCGATACACATAAAGAAGTTTCTATGATTACATACCTGGCATCCCTTGCCTACCCTTTTTGGGTAATACGACTATCCATATAGCCTTTTTCCGGCTTTTAGCCCATAACATATAAATAGTACAGATAAACTAGTGTGATAGAGATCTACACACCTGATTACAGTCAAGATGATACTTTCTATGTCAACACTACCAGTAGCCGATACGACTGTTAACAACCTTTGGTTTTGTTCTGAAGCCGATCCACAACCCGGTGGCCAATCTCGAACTGCTGACACCATTCATTTCTTAAACTTAGGGATTGGGTTTACAGATCCAATCCCCTCCTTCACCTGATCGACATTTGATTCCATCAGAAGACCTTATAGTTACTACCACCCACATATGTTTGTTAATCCGTAACACAGGGTTAAGACCACAAATACAATAAATGAGCCTAACAAAAATCTAAAGAGAAACCCTTACCTTGAAATCCCGAAAAAAGGTATGGGTCTTAGAGACTAGCGATTTCTGGCTTTTGGGATCTAGATGATTTGATCTACTTCGATTCCCGATATGTCGCCCAAAGATGAGAACACAAGAACATTCAAAACGTTACTCCAAATTTAATCTTATCACATCAATTAGCCTTTCGGCTTTGGCCTCTAAAAATCGAAAGAAAAAAGGTGGAACATAAAAGAAATCGGCACTTACCTTAACACCAATAGATTCGGCTACTCCTAACAGGTTTCGGCTTCTGCGAAAATCCAAAAGAAAGATGGTGTGTAAGATCCTAGATTAGGGGTTATACGTTCATGCAGTGTTTGGAAATGTAAGGAAATGTCTCGTAAGGAAATGACTTGGACATGTAAGGAAATGTCTTGGAAGGAAATGACTTGGAAATGTAAGGAAATGTTTTGTAAGGAAATGACTTGGAAATGTAAGGAAATGTCTTGTAAGGAAATGACTTGGAAATGTAAGGAAATGTCTCGTAACGAAATGACTTGGAAATGTAAGGAAATGTCTTGTAAGGAAATGACTTGGAAATGTAAGGAAATTTTTTAGAAATGTTAAGTTTTAAAAGTGTAAAAGAGGGAACAAGGCAAGGTGGCCTTAAGAAAATTTATGAAGGAAATATGACATGAAATTGGGCTTAGAAAAGTGGCCTCGAGGTGGCCCTTAGGGCCTCTGGAAATGACGCCACATACAGGGGTATTGGGCCAAGGTTCGAGTCGCATGGGAAGCTAAAAATAGAAGTTTTATTTTGCTGCAAGGATGGACAGAGGTGGACGGCACATGGCTAAATTTTAGGAGTTTTATCCCTTTTATTTTATTTAAGGATAAAAGATGATAAATGAGGAATTATTCTTTAATAAGGAAAATAAAGGAGAAGTGATGGCCAAGTAAGGGACTTTGAGTTTAATAATTTCGGCTAAGTAAGGATAGTTGCTGAATTATCTTTTATTTTAGGTGATAATTAAAGAGATAAAGCTATCAAAATAGAAGAGTGATGGCCAAGTAAGGGATTCTAAGTTAGTAATTTTGGCTACTAAAGGAAAAGAGGGCCATTCATTCTTTCTTTCAACTCTCTCTCTGCCGAATTCTCTCTAGCAAATAACTCCTCTCTTCTCTTTTATTTTTGCCAAGCCGAAATACCTTGTGCTCTAGCCGAATCCTCCATCTTTATTCTTCTTTCTCTTTTCTTTCTTTATACCAATCAAAACGCCGAAATCAAGTTCTTTCTACCCTACATAGCTGAATATTGTTAAAGGTTCAAGTAAGGATTGCCGATTCTTAAAGTAAGGGTAAGATCTCATTCGGTTTCATCCTTTTTCTTTTAAGATTTGCCGAAATCTAGGACTAACCCCATTAATATCTTGTTGCCGAAACTTTGAAACTTTCGGGATTTACTAAGAGTCGACTACAAGGAAGGAGATGTTTTTTTTTCCCGAAGGTACACCATAGGCCGCATGTTACCTAGTTATTCGGTGAGTTTTGGGATTTAAAATCCACAAGGTAAGTGTCTATAGCATTCGGCCAAGGGCCATCTATGATGATTTAATGTTAGAATCAAATCTAACATATGTGTATAGGTATTTCGACAGATAATTAAGACAAGGGATACTTTCGGGATTTGAAATCGCAAGGTGAGTGCATAAGTACAATCGGCCAAGGTCTATTTTGGTAATTAGATCTATTATTTATTTGCTTAAAAAGCCGAAACTAATCAAGTCAAATGATCTAGCATTGGCCGATTGAAGGGAGGAGTAGCACAAAGTTTTCGAGATTTGATTTATAGTGAAATCGGCGCCAAGGTAAGTTTTGGGTTACAACAATCCTAATAGGATTTGGTTTTATGGCCGAATGGTCTTCATTAAATTTTTAATTAATGGCCGAATGTAGGGACTAAGGATCTAAGGCTTTAGATCGGATTTTAGGGATTTGAAGTGAAGTTGCTAAGTTAATCAGGTGTGTACCCTACACTAACTTTTAATAAAATTTATGGCAATATTTACTATGTGCATGTTTATAAGAATGTGAATGTGGCTAAGGTACAATGTTATGGTACAAAGTACTCAGGTACGTTTCCTACTCCTACTAGGATTATGAAATATGTTATATTTAACATGTGATCAGTGATAAGAATGTGAAATTTGGCATGTTAATGCATAATATGTATGATATGGGGCATATGAGTTATTGAAAAGGGGAAGTGAATGTGGTGACCTAAGACCACGATATTTGAATGTGGTGACCTAAGACCACGAGATCTGAATGTGGTGACCTAAGACCACGATATCTGAATGTGGTGACCTAAGACCACGATATCTGAGTGTGGTGACCTAAGACCACGAATACTCATAAGGGCGATGAGCACGTCGACTGCAGCGACTTCCTTCGATGGTGTGTAGCGGATGGAGGGTTGACTTAGTAGTCCCCACGGTGTGCAGGTTGGTACGGGTGATGTGTAGCAGATGGCATCTAGGTTTGGGTTCGGGTTGCATCATTTTTAATTTAATGATATATGAATATGTATGTTATGAAATGCCTGAATTTATTTGGATTTAGTGTTTGTGTAGACATTGAGTCTGTTGACTCACCCCGTTGTGGGAACATTTTTCAGGTGATGATCAGTAATAGACCGGGTTGGTAGGAGCTTAATGGTGGCCATGCTCAGCAAGGAATTTTATTTGGACATTTTATTTTTATTTAAGTATATTAAATTATTTGGGTTTATTTGATGTAATAAGGCCATAGTGAACTATGTTATTTTCTGTTTTATTTACTATGTTACGAAATTTTATTTATTAGAGATTAACTCAATTTAAAATAAACTTTAATTATTTTTTCACTTGAAATTAAATGGGTTTCAATATAAAATAAATTTGTTTTCAATTCGAGCCCAACCCAAAACAATATTTCTTTTAAAACACACTATTTTCCGAAGGAACAAAAGGATTTTTAACCGGTTTACATCGAGAAACACACCAGATCCGGTCATGGTTCGTGGGCCGGGTGTGGGGTGTTTTAGTTTGGTATCAGAGCCCGGTTTTAAACTCTAGGCCTTGGGTTTAACGCCCGAAACATTTTCGAATCGAGCCCAAATAAGTTTTACAAAAATATTTTATGAAATCAATAGTTTTTTTTTTTGGCATGGCACCTAAGTCTCCGACCCGCAGTCCACCAGGTAAGTACCCCCATCCATTGTGTGATTTATTGTATGATCTGTATGATCCGTAGAAGGGTAAGAATGGAACATAGAAATAGTATGATAGTTACTTGAACCCTAGGACTCGTTTTCCCCAACATTTACATAAGACTTAAGTGCCTAATTAAACAAACCCGTGGTTAAGTCGCCGAGTTAGGGTGTGGCAACCATGGTGCACATGTCTAGGATTGGATCCAGAAGAGCCTGGTACTTAAGCAGTCCTAGTGACTCACCTCCTCTTTGCTGGAATCCTACCTGGTGCGTAGCTTCGGTTCACCCTAACCATGAGGACTTATTCATGGGTTAAACGCAATAACTAAAACCCAAAAGGGAACTAGCCGTATTTTTATAAAAACCCTAGTTTTATAACTCTTAAAATGAACCTTTTAATTTGTGAGAACTATTTTTACAAAATTTTTCGAAAAACTTTCGATTTACAAAAGTTACCAAAATGCCCCTAGTGGCGGAATTACAAAAATGCCCCTGGTTTAAAAAAACAATTTACCGTACTACCCTGATTTCAATAAAATTTTCCTTACTTTATAAAATGACCAAAAAAAATTCTAGATCACAAAATATCTTGATTTTAGAAAATTACGAAATTGCCCCTGACTTACAAAATTACCAAAATGACCCTAATTTCCAAAATTTTTGCAACATCACTGATTTGGAAAAAATGAATTCTCAAAGATAACCCTCAAGTTTTGTAAATTCTGAAATACCCCTGATTTATTGAGCTTTACAAATTTACCCTAGTTTATTCCAAAGATGCCCCGGGAACGCAAAATTACCAAAATACCCTTATTGACAAAATTACCAAGGAACCTTATTTTGAAAAATTACGAAAATATCCCTGTAGGACAAATTACGAAAATACCCCTGGGATAGGAATAAGGCAAAGAGTGTTCGAATAGTGAATGTGGGTGGTAGATACCACTGAATAAATATGTCCATGTTGATGAATGAATGTGCCTCTATTGAGGAATGAAGATGTCTCAGTTGATGACTGTGAATGTGATTCTCTGAATTAGAGTAGTGAACTTGAACTGAAACTTTGTGTGATCGAAAGAACTATTTCTAAATATCTTTATTTCATAAAATTGTTCGCGGTTAATAAGTGGAACAAAAGTCTGATGCATAAAACTTTTTAATCAGAATAAATCGCGACGTTAGAAATGAGTTCCAGGGGACGTGAACTTAGAGATTGTGCCTAGAAAGTATGATGGTTCTATTAGGATTAGAGTGCGCAGCACAAGCGTAGTACGGTGAGTTAAGATGTACGATTATTCGTTAGTAAGTAATTTCGAGGACGAAATTATTTTTAAGGAGGGTAGAACTGTAACATCCTAGATTAGCGGTTATGCGTTCGTGCATAATTCATGAGTTAGTAGATTTTGGCAGTGTTTGGAAATGTAAGGAAATGTCTCGTAAGGAAATGACTTGGAAATGTAAGGAAATGTCTTGTAAGGAAATGACTTGGAAATGTAAGGAAATGTTTTGTAAGGAAATGACTTGAAAATGTAAGGAAATGTCTTGTAAGGAAATGACTTGGAAATGTAAGGAAATGTCTCGTAAGGAAATGACTTGGAAATGTAAGGAAATGTCTTGTAAGGAAATGACTTGGAAATATAAGAAAATGTTTTAGAAATGTTATGTTTTAAAAGTTTAAAAGAGGGAACGAAGGCAAAGTGGCCTTAAGAAAATTTATGGAGGAAATATGACATGAAATTGGGCTTTGAAAAGTGGCCTGGAGGTGCCCCTTAGGGCCTCTGGAAATGACGCCACATACAGGGGTATTGGGCCAAGGTTCGAGTCGCATGGGAAGCTAAAAATAGAATTTTTATTTTGCTGCAAGGATGGACAGAGGTGGACGGCACATGGCTAAATTTTAGGAGTTTTATCCCTTTTATTTTATTTAAGGATAAAAGATGATAAATGAGGAATTATTCTTTAATTAAGAAAATAAGGGAGAAGTGATGGCCAAGTAAGGGACTTTGAGTTTAATAATTTTGGCTAAGTAAGGATAGTTGCTGAATTATCTTTTATTTTAGGTGATAATAAAAGAGATAAAGCTATCAAAATAGAAGAGTGATGGCCAAGTAAGGGATTCTAAGTTAGTAATTTCACTACTAAAGGAAAAGAGGGCCATTCATTCTTTCTTTCAACTCTCTCTCTGCTAATTCTCTCTAGCAAATAACTCCTCTCTTCTCTTTTATTTTTGCCAAGCGAAATACCTTGTGCTCTAGCCGAATCCTCCATCTTTATTCTTCTTTCTCTTTTCTTTCTTTATACCAATCAAAACGCCGAAATCAACTTCTTTCTAGACTACATAGCTGAATATTGTTAAAGGTTCAAGCAAGGATTGCCGATTCCTAAAGTAAGGGTCAGATCTCATTCGGTTTCATCCCTTTTCTTTTAAGATTTGCCGAAATCTAGGACTAACCCCATTAATATCTTGTTGCTGAAACTTTGAAGAGATCTTTCGGGATTTACTAAGTGTCGACAACAAGGAAGAAGAAGTTCTTTTCCCGAAGGTACACCATAGGCCGCGTGTTCCCTAGTTATTCGGTGAGTTTCGGGATTTAAAATCCACAAGGTAAGTGTCTATAGCATTCGGCCAAGGGCCATCTATGATGATTTAATGTTAGAATCGAATCTAACATATGTGTATAGGTATTTCGATAGATAATTAAGACAAGGGATACTTTCGGGATTTGAAATCGCAAGGTGAGTGCATAAGTACAATCGGCCAAGGTCTATTTTGGTAATTAGATCTATTCTTTATTTGTTTAAAAAGCCGAAACTAATCAAGTTAAATGATCTAGCATTGGCCGATTGAAGGGAGGAGTAGCACAAAGTTTTTGGGATTTGATTTATAGTGAAATCGGCACCAAGGTAAGTTTTGGGTTACAACAATCCTAATAGGATTTGGTTTTATGGCCGAATGGTCTTCATTAAATTTTTAAGTAATGGCCGAATATAGGGACTAAGGATCTAAGGCTTTAGATCGGATTTTCAGGATTTGAAGTGAAGTTGCTAAGTTAATCAGGTGTGTACCCCACACTAACTTTTAATAAAATTTATGGCAATATTTAATATGTGCATGTTTATAAGAATGTGAATGTGGCTAAGGAACCATGTTATGGTACAAAGTACTCAGGTACGTTTCCTACTTCTACTAGGATTATGAAATATGTTATATTTAACATGTGATAAGAATGTGAAATTTGGCATGTTAATGCATAATATTTATGATATGGGGCATATGGGTTATTGAAAAGGGGAAGTGAATGTGGTGACCTAAGACCACGATATTTGAATGTGGTGACCTAAGACCACGAGATCTGAATGTGGTGACCTAAGACCACGATATCTGAATGTGGTGACCTAAGACCACGATATCTGAGTGTCGTGACCTAAGACCATGAATACTCATAAGGGGCGATGAGCACGCGATCGCAAATGATCGCCTCGCCGATGGTGTGTAACGGATGGAGGGTTGACTTAGTAGTCCCCACGGTGTGCAGGTTGGTACGGGTGATGTGTAGCAGATGGCATCTAGGTTTGCGTTCGGGTTGCATCATTTTTAATTTAATGATATATGAATATGTATGTTATGAAATGCCTGAATTTATTTAGATTTAGTGTTTTTGTACACATTGAGTCTGTTGACTCACCCCGTTGTGGGAACATTTTTCAGGTGATGATCAGTAATGGACCGGGTCGGTAGGAGCTTAAAGGTGGCCATGCTCAGCAAGGAATTTTATATGGACATTTTATTTTTATTTAAGTATTTTAAATTATTTGGGTTTATTTGATGTAATAAGGCCATAGTGAACTATGTTATTTTCTGTTTTATTTACTATGTTACGAAATTTTATTTATTAGAGATTAAGTCAATTTAAAATAAACTTTAATTATTTTGTTACTTGAATTTAAATGGGTTTCAATATAAAATAAATTTGTTTTCAACTCGAACCCAACCCAAAACAATATTTCTTTTAAAACACACTATTTTCCAAAGGAACAAAAGGATTTTTAATCGGTTTACATCGGGAAACATACCAGATCCGGTCAAGGCTCGTGGGCAAAAGTGGGTGTGTTCGATTTGGTATCGAGCCCGCTTTAAACTCTCGGCTTTGGGTTTAAGGCTTGAAATGTTTTCGAATCGATCCCAAATAAGTTTTACAAAAATATTTTATGAAATCAGCAGTTTTTTTTTTGGCATGTCACCTAAGTCTCTCGACCCATGATCCACCGTAAGTACCCTATCCATTGTGTGATTTATTGTATGATCCAGTAGAAGGGTAGGAATGGAACGTAGAAATAGTATGATAGGTACTTGAACCCTAGGACTAGCTTTCCCCAACATTTACATAAGACTTAAGTGCCTAATTAAACAAACCTGTGGTTAAGTCGCCGAGTTAGGGTGTGGCAACCATGGTGCGCATGTCTAGGATTGGATCCTAAGAGCACAGTACTTAAGCAGGTCCTAGTGACTCACCTCCTCTTCACCGAATCCTACCAGTGCGTAGCTTCGGTTCACCCTAACCATGAGGACTTATTCATGGGCTAAACGCAATAACTAAAACCCGAAAGGGAACTAGCCGTATTTTTATAAAAACCCTAGTTTTAAAACTCTTAAAATGACCCTTTTAATTTGTGAGAACTATTTTTACAAAATTTTCCGAAAAACTTCCGATTTACAAAAGTTACAAAAATGCCCCTAGTGGCGGAATTACAAAAATGCCCCTGGTTTCTAAAAAAAATTACTGTACTACCCCGATTTCAATAAAATTTTCCTTACTTTATAAAATGACCAAAAAGAATTCTAGATCACAAAATATCAAAATATCTTGATTTTGGAAAATTACGAAATTGCCCCTGACTTACAAAATTACCAAAATGACCCTAATTTCCAAAATTTTTGCCACATCACCGATTTGGAAAAAATGAATTCTCGAAGATAACCCTCAAGTTTTGTAAATTCTGAAATACCCCTGATTTATTGAGCTTTACAAATTTACCTTGATTTATTCCAAAAATACCCCGGGAACACAAAATTACCAAAATACCCTTATTGACAAAATTACCAAGGAACCTTATTTTGAAAAATTACGAAAATACCAGGGACAAATTACGAAAATACCCACCGGATAGGAATAATGCAAAGAGTGTTCGAATAGTGAATGTGGGTGGTAGATACCACTGAATAAATATGTCTATGTTGATGAATGAATGTGCCTCTATTGAGGAATGAAAGTGTCTCTGTTGATGACTGTGAATGTGATTCTCTGAATTAGAGTAGTGAACTTGAACTGAAACTTTGTGTGATCGAAAGAACTACTTCTAAATATCTTTATTTCATAAAATTGTTCGCGGTTAATAAGTGGAACAAAAGTCTGATGCGTAAAACTTTTTAATCAGATTAAATCGCGACGTTAGAAATGAGTTCTAGGGGATGTGAACTTAGAGATTGTGGCTAGAAAGTATGATGGTTCTATTAGGATCAGAGTGTGCAGCATAAGCATAGTGCGGTGAGTTAAGATGTACGATTATTCGTTAGTAAGTAATTTCGAGGACAAAATTATTTTTAAGGAGGGTAGAACTGTAACATCCTAGATTAGCGGTTATGCGTTCGTGCATAATTCATGAGTTAGTAGATTTTGGCAGTGTTTGGAAATGTAAGGAAATGTCTCGTAAGGAAATGACTTGGAAATGTAAGGAAATGTCTTGTAAGGAAATGACTTGGAAATGTAAGGAAATGTTTTGTAAGGAAATGACTTGGAAATGTAAGGAAATGTCTTGTAAGGAAATGACTTGGAAATGTAAGGAAATGTCTCGTAAGGAAATGACTTGGAAATGTAAGGAAATGTCGTGTAAGGAAATGACTTGGAAATGTCTTGGAAATGTTTTAGAAATGTTAAGTTTTAAAAGTTTAAAAGAGGGAACGAAGGCAAGGTGGCCTAAAGAAAATTTATGGAGGAAATATCACATGAAATTGGGCTTGGAAAAGTGGCCTGGAGGTGCCCCTTAGGGCCTCTGGAAATGACGCCACATATAAGGGTATTGGGCCAAGGTTCGAGTCGCATGGGAAGATAAAAATAGAAGTTTTATTTTGCTGCAAGGATGGACAGAGGTGGACGGCACATGGCTAAATTTTAGGAGTTTTATCCCTTTTATTTTAGTTAAGGATAAAAGATGATAAATGAGGAATTATTCTTTAATTAGGAAAATAAGGGAGAAGTGATGGTCAAGTAAGGGACTTTGAGTTTAATAATTTCAGCTAAGTAAGGATAGTTGTTGAATTATCTTTTATTTTAGGTGATAATTAAAGAGATAAAGCTATCAAAATAGAAGAGTGATGGCCAAGTAAGGGATTCTAAGTTAGTAATTTCGGCTACTAAAGGAAAAGAGGGCCATTCATTCTTTCTTTCAACTCTCTTTGCCGAATTCTCTTTAGCAAATAGCTCCTCTCTTCTCTTTTATTTTTTCCAAGCTGAAATACCTTGTGCTCTAGCCGAATCCTCCATCTTTATTCTTCTTTCTCTTTTCTTTCTTTATACCAATTAAAAAGCCGAAATCAAGTTCTTTCTAGCCTACATAGCCGAATATTGTTAAAGGTTCAAGCAAGGATTGTCGATTCCTAAAGTAAGGGTAAGATCTCATTCGGTTTCATCCTTTTTCTTTTAAGATTTGTGAAAATCTAGGACTAACCCCATTAATATCTTGTTGCCGAAACTTTGAAGAGATCTTTCGGGATTTACTAAGTGTCGACTACAAGGAAGGAGAAGTTCTTTTCTCAAAGGTACACCATAGGCCGCGTGTTCCCTAGTTATTCGGTGAGTTTCGGGATTTAAAATCCACAAGTGTTTATAGCATTCGGCCAAGGGCCATCTATGATGATTTAATGTTAGAATCGAATCTAACATATGTGTATAGGTATTTCGACAGATAATTAAGATAAGGGATACTTTCGGGATTTGAAATCGCAAGGTGAGTGCATAAGTACAATCGGCCAAGGTCTATTTTGGTAATTAGATCTATTCTTTATTTGTTTAAAAAGCCGAAACTAATCAAGTTAAATGATCTAGCATTGGCCGATTGAAGGGAGGAGTAGCACAAAGTTTTCGGGATTTAATTTATAGTGAAATCGGCACAAAGGTAAGTTTTGGGTTACAACAATCCTAATAGGATTTGGTTTTATGGCCGGATGGTCTTCATTAAATTTTTAAGTAATGGCCGAATGTAGGGGCTAAGGATCTAAGGCTGTAGATCAGATTTTCGGGATATGAAGTGAAGTTGCTAAGTTAATCAGGTGTGTACCCCACACTAACTTTTAATAAAATTTATGGCAATATTTAATATGTGCATGTTTATAAGAATGTGAATGTGGCTAAGGTACCATGTTATGGTACAAAGTACTCAGGTACGTTTCTTACTCCTACTAGGATTATGAAATATGTTATATTTAACATGTGATCAGTGATAAGAATGTGAAATTTGGCATGTTAATGCATAATATGTATGATATGGGGCATATGGGTTACTGAAAAGGGGAAGTGAATGTGGTGACCTAAGACCACGATATTTGAATATGGTGAACTAAGACCACGAGATCTGAATGTGGTGACCTAAGACCACGATATCTGAATGTGGTGATCTAAGACCACAATATCTTAGTGTGGTGACCTAAGACCACGAATACTCATAAGGGCGATGAGCACGTCGACTGCAGCGACTGCCTTCGATGGTGTGTAGCGGATGGAGGGTTGACTTAGTAGTCCCCACGGTGTACAGGTTGGTACGGGTGATGTGTAGCGGATGGCATCTAGGTTTTGGTTCGGGTTGCATCATTTTTAATTTAATGATATATGAATATGTATGTTATGAAATGCCTGAATTTATTTGGATTTAGTGTTTGTGTAGACATTGAGTCTGTTGACTCACCCCGTTGTGGGAACATTTTTCAGGTGATGAATTAGTAATGGACCGGGTCGGTAGGAGCTTAAAGGTGGCCATGCTCAGCAAGGAATTTTATTTGGACATTTTATTTTTATTTAAGTATTTTAAATTATTTGGGTTTATTTGATGTAATAAGGCCATAGTGAACTATGTTATTTTCTGTTTTATTTACTATGTTACGAAAGTTTATTTATTAGAGATTAAGTCAATTTAAAATAAACTTTAATTATTTTTTCACTTTAAATTAAATGGGTTTCAATATAAAATAAATTTGTTTTCAACTCGAGCCCAACCCAAAACAATATTTCTTTTAAAACACACTATTTTCCGAAGGAACAAAAGGATTTTTAATCGGTTTACATCGAGAAACATACCAGATCCGGTCAAGGCTCATGGGCCGGGTGTGGGGTGTTTCATGGTGCAAAGGAATCTATAGAGGTTTGGCTTACTGAAGAAATCAAAAGAACAAGATGAAGAGGAAGATTATGAGGTTTCAGTTTGTAGGAGAAAGTAGAGAAAAACAATGGACATTCGACTTTAGCATAAAAGTGGAGATGAGAGAATGGAATTAGGGGTTTTGGCTTTAGCAAAGAATGAGAGAAGAGAGTAAGAGAATAAAACCCAAATGCCGAAAATAAAGAAGTATTCCCCTCCCCTAAAGAGAATTTCGGCTCTCACCAAACAAATGCTAAAAATGCCTATTTTGCCAACTAAAAACCCATCCTATCAATAGGAAATTTCGGCACCACTTAGCCATACAAACCGATTCCCCCTTCCCACCTAGAGTTTGAAAATCGGCCACCACTCAGTTTACAAGATAACTCCTAGATTTCTTCCCTTATCTCCATCTGATCACTCATCCTCAAATGGCATGGATAACGCCACCTCTTCCTTCCTTTATCTGCCACATTATCAGCCATATTATCCATATTATCCCACTCATTAAATCTCCCTATTTTTAAGCATTCCAGCCGACTCCAACTCCCTCTCTTTTGACGCCAAAAACAGTTAAAATGAGTGGGTAATACGACTCGAACCTTGGACCTCCTCAGTTCACGCCACCTTTTAGCTCCCTTTTGTAGCATCACCTTGCTGAGCCTTAAGAGGTGCCACCTTGCCTCTTTATCACATTACTTATTCTGCCTTAAAATGCAAACAATATCTTTTAAGCCCTAACCCAAATGGCTCTCCACTAGAGTGCCCAAATAGAAATATTTTTTGACTAAGGCCTCGGCGCAACCTTGAGCCCAACCTGAACCCCTTAAACATTCCAATTAACACATTAAGCATAACAACACATTAAATGCATAGCCCCACCAATCCAGGATGTTACATTAAATATGTGGAAAGTTTGTTAGCTAATATGAGCTATGTGTTGATATATTGAATTGTTTGATTTGTCTATTTATGATTAATTAAGTTTATTTCATAGGAGCTTACTAAGCTTTATAGCTTACTTTGTTTTATTTTTTTGTGTTTTATGGTGAAATCAAGCTAGCTCGGATTTTGGGACCGTCGGAGACTTCATCAAACTATCCTACTATCCCTTGGTACTTTTGAACTTTGGTATTTTGGTATATGGCATGTATAGGATTTGGTCATTTTGATATATGTGTTGTTAATGACTTTGGTCATTTGAAATGGCTTGTAAATGTTAAGTGCTTGGTTTGTATATATAGCCATGAGAGTTGGCTTATTTTGGTTGTGTAAGTATTTGTGCAAATGGCTCTTGTTATGTGCTTCATTATGGATATGTGATGCTAGTTGGTATTTGGTAATTAGAAGTATTAAATGGTTATAAATTGAGTTTGGTATGTTTGTGAGATTTGGCTAAATGATGCATAATTGAAAATAGTCATATTGATGATTTGAAATTATGAGTTTTTGGTGTAATTTGAATGGCACTTTGTGGTATTGATATGTTTGATATTGGTTAGTATTGAAATGGTATAAATGAAGCTTGGTTGAGGTTAATTTGAATGCCTATTTATGTCTTGATTTGGTTCCATTTGGCTTGATGTAGGTGTATACAAATCTGGGTGGCAAAATGGCTTGGCAAATAGCCTATTTTGTCCACACGGGCGTGTGTCTTAGCCGTGTGTGATACACGGTCATATTACATGGTTGTGCATCCCCTGGTAATGAATTAATACCCAAGTTAGTCTACTCCATACGACCTAGCACACGGGCGTGTGATTGGCTGGGTGGCATAAGTCAGTATACCCTACAAATTTGACACGGCTTAGTACACGGGCGTGTGATTTGGCTGTGTGGCAAAGGTTAGTATACCCTACAGGTTTGACACGGCCTAGCACAAGGCCTGGCACATGGGCGTGTGAGGCCAATTTGAATGGGCACACGGGCTGGACACACGGGCGTGTGGTTGGCCGTGTGACCCAAGTTAGTAAGTGGTATGAGATTAAACACGGCTTATGACACAGGCGTGTGTTTGGCCATGTGTGACGCACGGCTTGGCCACAAGGGCGTTTGACCCCTGTATTTTGGAAAAAATTTCTTAGTATTTTAAAAGTTTCTTAAGTTATTGATTTAGTCTCAAACCACTCCTAAAGCATGGTTAGAACCTCGTAGGCTCATATTAGGGACACTGTGATTGAAGTAAATGATATTTATTATGAATCTGAGACATGTATGTGAAATGTTTGAATATTGTGTTATAGGGCCAGTAATGCTCCGAAACCTTATTCCGATGTTGAATACGGGTGAGGGGTGTTACATGAAAAATGCCTTCATATCTTCAAAGCGAAGACAATCGTAGCTAGCTCAAGATTGTGAGTAGGATAATTCTTTTCATGCAGCTTTAATTATCGAGAAATATAAGCTACCACTTTCCTTGACTGCATTAACATGCATCATTAACCAGTGAGAAACACATCAGTGTAAAGAACATATGTCGTTCCAGATTCAGGCTGAGTTAACACTGGAGCTTCTGTTAACATGTTTTTCAACTGATCAAAACACTTTTGACACTTATCAAACCAAACAAATTCAATTTTTTTCTGTAATAACCTGTTCATTGATGAAACAATGATTGAGAAGTTTTTAATGAATTTTCAAAAGTATTTGGCTAATTCCAAGAAACTTCGAACGTCAGAAACATTCTCCAGAATTTTCCAATAAATAATTGTAGATATTTTATTCAGATCAACCCTGATTCCATCACCAGATATAACATGCCCAAAAAATTAACTTCTTGTAGATAGAATTCACATTTACTGAATTTTACATACACAAGATTTGCATCACAACTCTTAAATGTTCGACATGATCTGGCTCGTTTAGTGAATAAATCAGAATATCATCAATGAATACCACAACAAATCAATCTAAATATGGCTGAAACACCTGATTCATCAAGTCTATGAATGTCGCAGGGGTATTAGTTAAACAAAATGGCATCACCATAAATTCATAGTGACCATATCTAGTTTTGAATGCAATTTTTGGTACATCTTGCTCTTTAATTTGTAGCTGATAATATTTGAATCTCAAGTTTCAAAAACACTATAACTCTTTTTAACTGATCGAACAAATCATCAATACAATGTAACATGTATTTATTCTTAATGGTGGATCTATTTAGCTGTCAATAATCTATTCATAGTCTTATTGACCCATCTTTTTTCTTTACGAACAAAACTGGAGCACCCTAAGGTGATACGCTCAGTCGAATAAATCTGTGATCTAACAACTCTTGCAGCTGCACTTTTAACACTTTCCATTCTGTAGGGGTTATCATGTACGACGTTATCGAAATTGGAGCTTTTCTAAGCACAAGTTCGATCATAAGTTCTACTTCTCAAGTTGGTTGCAACACAGGCAGTTCTTCTAAAAAAACATCAACAAACTCTTTGATTACCAGCACTTGCTCGATTTTTGGTTTAGCCACTTTCGAATAAAGAACGTAAGCTAAATAAACTTCACATCCCTTTTTAATCAAAATTTGAGCTAATAGTGTTGAAACTACATTTATAATATAATCGACCCCATCTACCTTAACACAAATAAATTCACCATCCGGGCATTTCAAACTAACTTTCTTCCTTTGGCAACTCATTATTGCATCATGCTCAAATAGCCAATTGATTCCTAGAATGATATCAACATCATCAAAAGGTAACACTATCAAACTAGTGGGAAAATTTTAAGCCCTAACTTTCAGTAGACATGTAACACCCCAAAATTTTAAGAGTATAATTGTGAGACTACAGTAATTAGATTTATGTATCTCTGGTTCTATGCTCTGCTTTTGTGTTTAAGGTCTCGAGTGTGAGTTGCATCGTTAAAAGTTTTATTCTTTCAGAACAATCCCTATCCATTCGGTATATCGGATTGAATAAAAAATTAACAAAATTTCAAGGGAAGGATTCGAACCCAGAACCTCTTACACACTGTAACATCCTAGACTAGGGGTTATGCGTTTGGAGCATAACTCAAGTGCTAGTGGGTTTTAAGGGTATTTGGAGATGTTTTAAGAGTTTTTAAAACTCTAGAATGAAGGTGAAAGCTTTGGGAAATAATTGGATTTTAGGTTAAAAAGAGGAAACTAGGCAAAGAGGCCTTAAAATAAATTATGTGGGGTTTAGGACATAAGGAATTAATTGGCAAAGTGGCTTGGAGAGCTAAGGTGCAAGGGGACTTCAGGAGGGAAGGGGTTCGAGCGACAGGAATCGCACTTGGGAGTGTTATTTTTGGCGTTAAAGGGGAGCAAGGCCAGGGAGGCCTTAAAGGAAAAATCTTAGGCATGTTTGGCATAAAATAGGCCTTGGTAAAGTGGCTACAAGGCGCCACTTAAGGGCCTGGAAGTGACACCTGGCGCAGGTCTTGGGTTCGAATCGCGGCGGTAGCAAGTAGTGGTTTATTTTTGCTTTTGGCGTTAAGACAAGGGGGAGCTAGGTGAAGGAGGCTTTAAAAGAAATTGTGACGAGTTTATGTCACAAAAAGACGCCGTGGCAGAGTGGCCTGGGGCGTTACCTGTAAGCTTGCTCCTGCAGGTCTCATGTTCGAACAGAAGAGGTAGGATGGGCGGTTGGTCAGATCTAGTATGGATCGTACATGGACGATAGTTGGAGTCGGCGGCTCCCCTAGGTTCCCCCATCTGGGATCCCTGGGGAAGAGGATCAAGTTGGCCCTTGGGGGCAGCAAATGGGTGTTTTATTTTATGCTTTTGGCGCCAAGAGAGAAGGGAGTAATGGACGGCAATTGAACTTTTAATTGGGTGAGGATTAAGTTGGATTTTATTTTGAATTTCAGCTAGGATATTGGATAAAGGTAGTTTTATTTTATTTATTTTAAGTGGGTAGATATAGGAGATAATTATGTGATTTATTTATTTTTAAAGAAGGTAGGATAATTATTAATTTATTTTATTTAGTTTAAATAAATAGATAGAAGATAATTGTGGCTTTAGTTTATTTATGAGTAGATAAGGGATTAAGGTTGGATTATTTTATTTTATTTGACAAGATAATAGAGGAGATAATGTGATGGTTTATTTTATTTTACTTGGTAAAGTGATAAAGAAGGGATAATAGGAGATTTATGAGGAATTTGATAATGAATTGATAAGGTGGCCTAATGAGGGACTCTTTGGGGTACCTAGTCGGTTTTGAAGCTTTATAAGGAGGGGGTGCCGAAATTAGTTTCTTTTTCCCATTACTTGTGCCGTTTTTCCTCTTGTGCAAAAGCCATTTATATTTCTTTTTTTCTTGAATTTTCTAAGTGCCGGAATTGTTTGTTCATCTTTTAATCTCCATTGCCGAAATTCTTCTACTTTTCCCTTATTCATCTTTTTATTTCTTCCAACCCCAAATTCCCTTGTAGCCGACTATTTCTTGTGATTTAAAGCCTTAGCCGAATCTTATAGCTTTCTCCTTCTCCTCTCTTCTCTTGAGATCATAAAGTGCCGAACCACCATTGTTGTTCTCAGAAGCTGAATCTTTAAAGGAGGGTCTTTGTCGACTACTTACTTTAGGCTCTTCAAAGCAAACGTAATAATAGTGGGATTTCATTTTGCTCAAGGAGCAAGTGGTGATTCGGGATTTTCGGTAAGTTAGGTAAGTGTTATGTGATGTTCGGCTATAAGCCATATTTTAGATATTAAGGGTTGACCGATTGAGTGCTTTGGTGTTAAGGGCAAATCGACAGGCATAAGGGCAAGTTTCGGGATTCAGATCATTGTGGTAAGGATATTTAGTAAGTGTAGTTTTGATTCGTAATATTTAGATTAAAGTATTAGTGTTTAACCGTTTGGTTCTAATTAAGAAATCATTAATGAACATGGATGCCGAACGAGAAGGTAAAGGGATAGTCCCTATCCCCAAGTTCAAAAGGAGAGCAGTTTCTGCAGTTAGGGATTGGCCACCGGGGTGTGGACCAGTGTCAGAGCAAGAAAGTAGGCAAATAGCCATAGTTTTGATTAGCGATAGCATCGGGATCGAAAGCATAGTTCTTCGAGTTAAAAGGTGTGTGATTAACCCACCATTTTCCGGGTATTTGTGTTATATGTGTATGTGTTATGAATGTGCTAATTAGTGCAGTGGAAATTGTGATATGGATACCCTCAAGGGGTATATCGATGTCAGTAAGTACTAAATCTATGATGTGGTTATTAATATGTATATGTGATGATATGTTTGATGAACATGCTCATGCATTATCATGGCACTATTTCATGTTGCATGTGCATGGGTGGGATATTATATGAAAGAAGGACAGGGTGTACTTCGAGTACGTGGTTTGATGTTAGCCTTGAGCTACATCGTGGATTGACGTTGACTGAGGTCACGTTGTGGATTAATTGTGATTTAGTTCGCGTGGTTTGATGAGTAGCTATGTGCCTCATCGTGGTTGATATCGGCTATGTACCATATTTTGGTTGATGAGTGACTATGTGTCCCATTGTGGTTTTGGTGTTAGCTACGGGTACATCGTGGATTAGCGCTGACTGAGGTCGCGTTGTGGATTATTGTGCTTAATTGCACGTGGACGGCATTGAATGCCTTTTGGAGTGAAAAGGAGAGGGTGATTTGATAATCCCCTAGTGTGTGGTAGGCTGGATAAGGGGGTGTGTAGCGGATGGACCCTAGGTTTGGGTTGGGCTTCATAATTGCATGATTTCGTATGTGAACATATGCGGAAATGGGCCAAGCCCAATATGATATGTGGATTAATGTGATATGAGTATTTAATGTGAAAATGGGCCAAGCCCAGTTGATATGTGGATTATTAAGAAAAGGGCCAAGCCCAGTATAAGAATATGGATCAGTGTGGAAATGGGCTAAGCCCGATATGTTGAAATTATGCGGTTAATTACCCTGTTACCTGATAAGTGATTTGAATATGGAAATTGTTATCTGATATATGGGCTAATATGTGGTTAACATGTGGGTGGAATTCAGTAGATTAATTACACACTGAGTCCGTGTGACTCACCCAAATTTTTATTAATCATCGCAGGTGATCGTGATTTTTGGACCGGGTTGGAGTGGATACAAAGGTAGCCATGCAGAAGCAGATTTCCATGCAGAAAGATGTTTTTAATTAATTAAGTATTTATATTCTTAGTATTTTGATTAAGTGTTTATTGTAGTAAGGCCCATTAAAGTATTTAGGTATTTCTATTTGAGTATTTTTATTGTGTTAAAGCAAAGTGACGATTGAATTATTATTTTGAAACCGGTTTATTTTCGACAAAACTATATCTTAAAATGTATAATAAAGTTTTAATCCGGATATTTTTATAACAACTTAATTTTTACTTAGAATGTTTTAAATTACGAAAATGTTTTATTAAAGGAAACAAATTTTTAACGGTATTTACTTTTAAGTAAGAATATTTTCAAACGTTTTCCACAGTGGCATTTCAAATTCGGTCGTAACGAATGGGCCGGGTTTGGGGTGTTACACACACTACCTAAAACACTTAACCACAGAACCAATTTAACTCACTTGACATAATCCAACATTTCAAAAACTTTAGATTTTGAAGCATTACAACTCTCCCCTAAAAGAAATTTTGGCCTCAAAATTTACTTAATTAAAAAATATTTAGGTATTGTTGTTGAATTGAGTCATCAGGTTCCCAAGTGGCTTTCTCTATCTATTATTCCACCACAAAACCTTAACAAATGGAATGGTCTTCCTCCTCAAGACCATATGTAACATCCTTAAATCAGGGTTCTGCATTTTGCTTGTGTTGCATGTGATGAATTGTCTATAGCGTTCATTTAACATGTTTTGGGGTCTACTTATAACCCTAGGTTAGGCCTGAGTTAGGGCTAAGAATTTTTTAGTACTTAAGAGGAAAGAGCTAGATGAAGTAGGGGTTAAAAGAATTTATTAGAGGTTTGTGACACAAAGAATCAAGTGGATAAGTGGCAAGGAGGCGCCACTTAGGGCCTTGAGAATGACGCCACAAGCAAGGGAGGGAGTGCCTGTGTTCGAGCAGCAGGAATTGCACCCCTGCTTATTCTTTTACACGCCACAAGAAAGGAGAGGAGTGCTCAGGTGGGACTCTCTTGAATGGATGGAGAGGAGAAATTTGTGGAGTTTGACTCGTTCAAACGAATTTGAACTGATTGAAGGGAGGAAATTTAGGAGTTTGAATAATTTCAAACTCATTTGGAGTGTTGGCCTAATTTTGGACTTTGGGGAAGGGGGTGTAATCGGTTTTGGGGCTTATTAGGGTGTGGCCGAATGTGTTATGGGAGATAGCTAGGGACGGCTAGCTTAGAAGTTCTTTCTCTTGGTGTTTTATGTCAAAACCAAAACCCCTCTCTTACTTTTCTCCTCTTCTTGGTTTCTTTTGCGGCAACTTGGGCATTTGGCCGAACCAACTTTGCCATTCCCTTTGAAGAGCCGAAACTCCTCTTGGCCGAATCTACCTTTGTCACTTTTTCTTTTCTTATTTTTGCTCAACCCGAAACTCAAACCCCTATCTTCTTCTTCTCTTTTCGATTTACCCTTTGTTAGTCTTCTCCTTGCCGAAATCACCTTGTTCACTTCTTCTTATTCTTGTTATTTTGTTTAAAGCTGAAACAAACAATCTCACCCCCCATTCGACATCTTTTCTTTTCTCTCTCAAAACCCCTTTGTGCCGAAAGTTCTTTCATTAACATTTTCCGAATCCCTTCTTTCCCATTGCATTATTCTTATTCATTTTTCCATTGTTCAAAAAGCCGAAACCTTGTTGTTCTCTTCTTGGCCGAATACTCTTAGTGTACTTTTTTTATCTTCTTGCGTTTTCTCATCATCACTTGAAGTGCCGAAATCAAGTTCTATGCTTTTTGGGTTAAAGCCGAATCTTCTGGTAGGTAAACTTTCCATTCTTCTTCTCTTCTTGGTGGATTTGGTTAATGCCGAATCTTTTTGGTCTCTTTTTTTCTTCAATCGTTACTAATCGGGGATCTTAAAACTTCATTCTTGTTCTATGTGATAGCCGAAACCTCTAACACGAATAGGGGGTGCCGATCTGTGGTGTTTAAAGGCTAAATCAGTCATTAAGGTAAGGGGCGACAAACCCTTTTAGTTTTGGATTCATATTATGGCTGAATGGCCTTTGGATTCTTAATGGTGTGTTAAAACCGATTGTAGGGAGGAATATAGCCAAAGATAGTAAATCTCCGGGATTGGTGGTCGATCAAGGTAAGGGTTTTAACATCTCAAGATCTATTTCTTAATTGATCAAAAGTCGAAGGCTAACCTTTGCGTGTGCTAGTGTTTGGCCGATTTCAAGGGGGATTTATCACAAAGTTTCAGGATTTGGTAGGAGACCAAATCCGCATTAAGGTGAGTATTACCTTTGTACGACATATCCTTCGAGATTGTTAGTTTAGCCGAATGGGTTTTTGGTTACTACCAAGTAGTGGCCGATTGTAGGAAGGAGGAAAAGCCACGTTTCGGGATCTCGTTAGTTTCGCGTAGTTCGGGATTTCACTAGATCTGTGAATAGTCAGGTGTGTAACGCTTACACATTTTATTAGTATGATATGCTTATTATGTTGCTGTAATAGACATTAAAATCGGTGATTATGCCATAAGGGCATGAGTGTGGATTCCGGGTAAGTCCCCTGATTATGGATCTTAATATATGCTATCATGTTATTGGTTAATGTTATGCCATGTGTTAATTGCTTTCTCATATGTTATTATGCCACGGTTGATATTTACATGATGTTGGGATTGTTGAGAGGAGGGGGATGATATATTTGGACTGTCACCAGTGGTTTTGACCACATGGCGGGTTGGCCCTGTCTTTGATATATTATTTGTGACTATGTCCCAGTGGTTTTGACCACCAGTGGTTTTGACCACATTGATGATATTTGTGACTACGGTCACCAGTGGTTTTGACCACATATGGATATTGTGACTCGTCCCAGTGGTTTGGTATCACAGTGGGTTGGCCCCATGATTGATACGGGATTGTCATCAGTGGTTTTGACCACACGATGGGTTGGCCCCATCATTTGATTTGTGACTATGGTCACCAGTGGTTTTGACCACACCGATATATGATATTGTGACTTCAGTCACAAGTGGTGTTGACCACCAGTGGTTTTAACCACACGGGGTAGTTAAATGAGATCGGATGGTTAGGTTATGGGTTGCATAATTTTCATGTTTTACTGATGATCTGTGTAAGTGCTTGAACTATCGGGCTGGGGATTTATACACTGAGTCTTGGTGACTCACCCCTTCCCTTATATTTTGCAGATGAGGCATAGATCGCGGATATGGAGCCGGGGAGGACTCGAGGTGGCCATGCATGTTAGTTTCGGGTTTTGACTATAAACTATAATCCCGGTTTTATTTATTTTCTTTAAATTTGGTTTTGGTTTTGTAATAAAGCTGCTAGTTATTATTTGGGTTTTAATTACTTGATTTTATGTTAAATTATTCTATGCATGTGGTTAACAAATTGATATTGCTAAGTAATCAGGATTTAATCAATCGTTTCAAAATTATACTCAATGTCGGGCTTTCAATCGTTGCCATCGGGTAACATCATTCACAACATGATTTCAAAGTAACTCAGATGATTTTCGAATGAATTTTTTAACCAACTCATAACACAAATGGTGTCAAACAGGATTATGCTCAACTCACTCTGTTTATATTAAGTATCGCATGATTTTTCTAATAACTAGTAACAACAAACGGGTTTTCAAGCATGAGTTCTCAAATTTTAAAACAATAATAAAAATGGTTTTCAACATCACTTTATAAGAGGTTTTCTAAATCTTTAAAACAATAAAGAGTTTTCAATAAAGTTTAATCAGCAACTTGTGTTTTCGAAAATGTTTTCACTCCGTAGCATGCCAGATTCGGTCGTGATGTGTTGACCGGGTTTGGGGTGTTACAATTATGGTATCAGAGCCAGTTTCAACAGCTCGACTGTGGGCCCGAGGACCAAAAATGTTTTAAAAATGTTTTAAGAAAGGCTTTTACGGGAAAAAGTACATTGGTGAAAGCATGGCACCGAGTCTCCGGCACCAATCCGCCCAGGTAAGTACCTCAAACTGCTGTTTTGATGATGTGATTATGATGATATTGGTATGACTAATAGTAGTAGGAACTACTCTAGGGATTTGAACTATATGAGGGATGTACTCGCGAAACAACCTTTGATTAAACTTCTCATAAAATTGTGCCTTAATAGACAGTGGAATAAAAGTCTAATGCATAAAACTTTTAATCAGCTCGTATCGAATCGGTAGACAAGAGTACACGTGAACGTGGACGTAACACTCGTGGACGAGGTAGGGGTAGGATAACGGGCTCGGAACCAGTAGGGTCTGGACATGGGTCGAAAAATAAGGTACCACCGCCTCCAGCTGCGGGCACGGAATATCAGGATCAGATGGGTGGTAATGACGCAGCGATGTCACAGTCATGTCTTTGGTACTAGAGAGAGAGTTGCGAGTGCAGCCGTTGGAACAAGAGCTCAGAAATTTGTGACCGAGCGATTCAAGGTGAATGGTGCAGAGGTATTTAGAGGTGTATCCGGTGTGGCACTAGTACAGCAGAATATTGGTTGGAGGCGACAGAACGCATCATGGATGACTTGGATTTTTCAGCTGAGGAAAAGCTGAAGGGGATTCTATCTGTGCTCTGGGATAAGTCATACCAGTGGTGGCTCACGGTTAGGGACGGAGCGATAGCAGATGATATCACTTGGAAATTCTTTAGAGCAGCCTATCAGAGGAAATACATAGGGGCTAGCTACATTGATGCGCAGCGCAGGGCGTTCTTAAACTTTGTTTAGGGTAATAAGACTATAGCAGAATATGAGGCGGAATTCCTTCGGCTGAGTCGCTATGCACGTGGTATTGTGGGCACTAAGCATGAGCGCTGTGTCAGATTTGAGGATGGGCTGAGAGACGAGCTGCGGATAATAATTGCCCCACAGCAGGAACGAGAATTTGCCGTTCTAGTGGAGAAAGCCAAGGTTGGTGAGGGGTAAAACAGTCTGTAAGGCGGAACCAGGATAAGAGTTGGAATAAACAGAGTTCAGGGTCATCTAGATTTCCCGGGAATCAACAGGAAAGGGTTAGATATAATGGGCCTAATCAAGCTGCCAGGCCTGCTGCTGCTAATACTCAGTGGCCTCCACGATGTGCTCGGTGTGGAAAGTCTCACACAGGGGAATGCTGGACTAGAAACAGAGGTTGCTTTGAATGTGGATCGATGGGGCATCGAGTGAGGGATTGTCCACAGAGGACAGTTAGGTTGCAGTCTGGGGATCAGAATCGTACTCAGGACAGGAGGGATGGTCAGCAGCCTCAGAGGGGCCATGGTGCAGCCAGGGGAGGTAAAGAGCCAGAGGCCGTGGAGCATCGGACAGAGGTAAAGGTGGTATGGAGGCGAGACAGCCTGGGTTGGCCTACGCAGCGAGGCGTCGAGAGGAGGGCGACGCACCAGGCATCATAATCGGTACGTTTTTAATTTTTGGAGTACCTTATAATGCTTTGATAGATATGGGATCGACGTACTCGTATGTAGCCTGTAGCATAGTGGAAACCATGACCTTAGATTCTGAGATTACTTCTAGGAAGATGACAGTGATAAGCCCTCTAGGTCACTCTGCAGAAGTAAGTAAACTGTATAGGGATGTACCCCTAGAACTCCAAGGGGTCGTGTTTTTTGCTGACTTGATGGAACTGCCGTTTAGGGAGTTCGATCTGATTCTCGGGATGGATTGGCTGGTAAAGTATCAAGCTAGTTTGGATTGTGCAGCTAAGCGCATGATGCTGAAAACAAGGGAAGGTAAGGAGGTGGTAATGATAGGTAATAGGAGAGATTACTTATCCAATGTGGTCTCAGCACTGAAGGCGAAGAAAATGGTTAGGAAGGGTTGTGAGACATTTATGGTACATGTCTATGCTTTGGGAGCTAAGGATTCAGCTGTGGAGAATGTCCGAACTGTGAGGGAATTTGCTGATGTATTTCCAGAGGAACTTCCGGGTGTGCCTCCGGACCGTGAAGTTGAGTTCAGTATACTGTAGCCAGGAACCGCGCCAGTGTCTATTGCTCCATATGGGATGGCGCCAAAGGAATTGGTGGAGTTAAAGGCTCAAGTTCAGGAATTGTTGGACAGGGGTTTCATCCGGCCTAGTATATCTCCTTGGGGAGCACCTGTGCTCTTTGTTAAGAAGAAAGATGGTACAATACAGATGGTATAGATTACCGCCAGTTGAACAAATTGACAATAAAGAACAAGTACCCGTTGCCCAGGATTGACGACCTGTTTGATCAGCTTAAGGGTGCGTCAATTTTCTCAAAGATAGACCTTAGGTTAGGGTATCATCAACTCAAGGTGAAGGAGGCTGATATTCATAAGACGGCATTTCGTACTCGGTATGGGCACTACGAGTTTTTTGTGATGCCATTTGGGTTGGCTAACGCACCGGCAACACTCATGGACATGATGATTCGGGTGTTTCAGCCATATTTGGATCGATTTGTCATGGTTTTTATCGATGATATCTTGGTGTACTCGAAATCTGAGGAAGAACATGACGCGCATCTTCGAGTGGTTCTACAAGTTCTGAGGGAGAAGCAGTTATACGCCAAGTTTAGTAAGTGTGAGTTTTGGCTTAAGGAGGTAACTTTCTTGGGTCATGTTGTATCAGCTGAGGGAATTAGGGTGGATCCTCGAAAGATCGAGGCAGTGTTGGATTGGAAACCACCTAAGTCAGTTGCAGAGATTCGAAGTTTTCTGGGTTTGGCAGGATATTACCGAAGGTTGGTAGAGGGTTTTTCCTTGATTGCAGCGCCATTGACTAAGTTGTTGAGAAAAGGAGTTCCGTTTGTCTGGATCGAGAAACAGCAAGAAAGCTTAGACAAGTTGAAGAAGATTTTGACTGAGGCTCCGATTTTGATTCAGCCTAAGGCAGGGAAGGAGTTCACGGTTTATTGTGATGCATCGCATACTGGTTTGGGGTGTGTGCTGATGCAAGATGGAAAAGTGGTAGCGTATGCATCTCGACAATTGAGGCCTCATGAAGGTAACTATCTGACGCATGACTTGGAATTGGCTGCAGTGGTTTTTGTCTTGAAGATTTGGAGGCATTACTCGTATGGGGAAAAGTCGATAGTTTACACGGATCACAAGAGTCTGAAGTACCTCTTGACTCAGAAAGATTTAAACTTGAGGCAGTGAAGGTGGATCGAGTTGTTGAAAGACTATGATTGCTCGATTGAGGTACCATCCGGTTAAGGCTAACGTAATAGCTGATGCGTTGAGCCGTAAGGTGGTAGCGGATTTGCGAGCGTTGTTTGCTTACCTTAGTCTCTATGACGACGGAAGTCTTTTGGCAGAATTGCAAGTGAAGCCGAGTTGGATTGATCAGGTTAAGGAGAAACAGCTGACAGATGAGGTTTTGAGTGCTCGGAGGTTGCAAGTGCGAAATGGTGAATCTGATGGCTACAGCTTGGGTAGTGATGAAGTACTGTGTTTTCGGGGGAAAGTATGTACGCCTAGGGTTACAGAGTTTGTGGGCAAGTGTTTGACATGCCAGCAAGTTAAAGCTAAGCATCAGTTGCCGTCAGGGTTGTTGCAGCCAGTAAAGATTCCGCAGTGGAAGTGGGAAAGGATTACGATGGACTTTGTTAGTGGGCTTCCCCTTACGCCTAGCAAGAAGGACTCAGTTTGGGTAATAGTGGATCATCTGACTAAATCGGCTCATTTCATTCCAGTCCGAGTTGATTATTCACCCCAGAAATTAGCCAAGCTATATGTGGCAGAGATAGTAAGGTTGCATGGTGTGCCAGTATCAATTATTTCGGATAAGGATCCCAAGTTCACGTCGAGGTTCTGGAAACCTTTGCATCAGGCTCTGGGTACAAGGTTGGATTTCAGCACGACTTTTCATCCTCAGTCGGATGGACAGTCTGAGAGAGTAATCCAGATTCTGGAGGACATGTTAAGAAGTTGCGTTCTGGATTTTAGTGGTAGTTGGGAAGAGTATCTACCTTTGGTAGAGTTCGCTTATAACAATAGTTATCAAGCGAGTATTCAGATGGCACCATATGATGCACTATATGAACGGAAATGTCATACTCCTACGTGTTGGACAAAACTGGGTGAACGGCAGATGTTGGGTTCAGAGTTGGTGGCAAAAACAGAGGATAAGGTTAAGGTGATTCAGACTCGTCTTAAGGAAGCGTCAGACAGGTAGAAGTCTTACGTCGATCTTAAGTGCAGGGATATAGAGTATGCAGTAGGTGATAAGGTCTTCCTGAAGGTATCACCGTGGCAGAAAGTGTTAAGATTCGTGCGAAAAGGCAAGCTAAGCCCTCGATTTATCGGGCCGTATACGGTGTTGAAGAGAGTGGGACCGATAGCTTATTAGCTTGAGTTACCAGCAGAGTTAAGTCAGATTCACGATGTCTTTCATGTTTCCATGCTTCGGCGCTATCGATCAGATCCGTCACATGTTGTGCCAATTGCGGATATAGAGGTAAACTCAGATTTGTCGTTGGAGGAGGAACCAGTACGGATCTTGATTGGGATGTCAAGGTTCTGCGTAGGAAGTCAGTTCCCTTGGTGAAAGTATTATGGCGGAACATGGTACGTAGGAGGCCACATGGGAACCAGAGGACGTAATACGGCAGCAATACCCTCAACATTTCTGACCAGGTAATTTAGAGGCCGAAATTATTTTTAAGGGGGGTAGAACTGTAACATCCTTAGATCGGGGGTTTTGCATTTTGCTTGTGTTGCATGTGATGAATTGTCTATAGCGTTCATTTAACATGTTTTGGGGTCTAGTTATAACCCTAGGTTACACCTGAGTTAGGGCTAAGAATTTTGTTTTAGTACTTAAGAGGAAGGAGCTAGATGAAGTAGGGGTTAGAAGAATTTATTGGAAGTTTATGACTCAAAGAATCAAGTGGAAAAGTGGCAAGGGGGCGCCACTTAGGGCCTTGAGAATGACGCCACAAGTAAGGGAGGGAGTGCCTGTGTTTGAGCAGCAGGAATTGCACTCCTGCTTATTCTTTTTCGCGCCACAAGAAAGGAGAGGAGTGCTCAGGTGGGACTCTCTTGAATGGATGGAGAGGAGAAATTTTTGGAGTTTGACTCATTCAAACGAACTTGAACTGATGGAAGGGAGGAAATTTAGGAGTTTGAATAATTTCAAACTCATTTGGAGTGTTGGTCGAATTTTAGACTTTGGGGAAGGGGGTGTAATCGGTTTTGGGGCTTATTGGGGTGTGGCCAAATGTGTTATGGGAGATAGCTAGGGACGGCTAGCTTAGAAGGTCTTTCTCTTGGTGTTTTATGTCAAAACTGAAACCCCTCTCTTACTTTTCTCCTCTTCTTGGTTTCTTTTGCGGTAACTTGGGCATTTGGTCGAACCAACTTTGCCATTCCTTTTCAAGAGCCGAAACTCCCTCTTGGCCAAATCTACCTTTATCACTTTTACTTTTCTTATTTTTGCTCAAGCCGAAACTCAAACCCCTATCTTCTTCTTCTCTTTTCGGTTCACCCTTTGTTAGTCTTCTCCTTGCCGAAATCACCTTGTTCACTTCTTCTTATTATTGTTATTTTGTTTAAAGTCGAAACCAACAAACTCACCCCCTATTCGACATCTTTTCTTTTCTCTCTCAAAACCCCTTGTGTCGAAAGTTCTTTCATTCACCTTTGCCGAATCCCTTCTTTCCCATTGCATTATTCTTATTCATTTTTCCATTGTTCAAAAAGCCGAAACCTTGTTGTTCTTTTCTTGGCTGAATGCTCTTAGTGTACTTTCTTTCTCTTCTTGCGTTTTCTCATCATCACTTGAAGTGCCAAAATCAGGTTCTCTTCTTTTTGGGTTATAGCCGAATCTTCTGGTAGGTAAACTTTCCATTCTTCTTCTCTTCTTGATGGATTTGGTTAATGCCAAATCTTTTTGGTCTCTTTTTTTCTTCAATCGTTACTAATCGAGGATCTTAAAACTTCATTCTTGTTCTATGTGATAGCCAAAACCTCTAACACCAATAGGGGGTGCCGATCTGTGGTGTTTAAAGGCCAAATCAGTCATTAAGGTAAGGGGCGACAAACCCTTTTAGCTTTGGATTTATATGATGGCCGAATGGCCTTTGGATTCTTAATACTGTGTTAAAACCGATTGTAGGGAGGAGTATAGCCAAACACAGTGAATCTCCGGGATTGGTGGTCGATCTAGGTAAGGGTTTTAACATCTCAAGATCAATTTCTTAATTGATCAAAAGCCGAAGGCTAACCTTTATGTGTGCTAGTGTTTGGACGATTTCAAGGGGGATTTATCACAAAGTTTCAGGATTTGGTAGGAGACCAAATCGGCATTAAGGTGAGTATTACCTTTGTGCGACATATCCTTTGGGATTGTTAGTTTAGCCGAATGGGTTTTTGGTTACTAACAAGTAGTGGCCGATTGTAGGAAGGAGGAAAAGCCACGTTTCGGGATCTCGTTAGTTTCGCGTAGTTCAGGATTTCGCTAGATCTGCGAATAGTCAGGTGTGTAACGCTTACACACTTTATTAGTATGATATGCTTATTATGTTGCTGTAATAGCCATTAAAGCCGGTGATTATGCCATAAGGGCATGAGTGTGGATTCCGGGTAAGTCCCCCGATTATGGATCTTAATATATGCTATCATGTTATTGGTTAATGTTATGCCATGTGTTAATTGCTTTCTCACATGTTATTATGCCACGGTTGATATTTACATGATGTTGGGATTGTTGAGAGGAGGGGGATGATATATTTGGACTGTCACCAGTGGTTTTGACCACACGACGGGTTGGCCCCGTCTTTGATATATTATTTATGACTATGTCCCAGTGGTTTTGACCACCAGTGGTTTTGACCACATTGATGATATTTGTGAATACGGTCACCAGTGGTTTTGACCACATATGGATATTGTGACTCGTCCCAGTGGTTTGGTACCATAGTGGGTTGGCCCCACATGATTGATACGGGATTGTCATCAGTGGTTTTGACCACACGATGGGTTGGCCCCATCATTTGATTTGTGACTATGGTCACCAGTGGTTTTGACCACACCTTTATATGATATTTGACTTCGGTCACCAGTGGTTTTGACCACACGGGGTAGTTAAAAGAGATCGGATGGTTAGGTTATGGGTTGCATGATTTGCATGTTTTACTGATGATCTATGTAAGTGCTTGAACTATCGGGTTTGGGATTTATACACTGAGTCTTGGTGACTCACCCCTTCCCTTATATTTTGTAGATGAAGCATAGATCGCGGATATGGAGCCGGGGAGGACTCGAGGTGGCCATGCATGTTAGTTTCGGGTTTTGATTATAAACTATAATCTCGGTTTTATTTATTTTCTTTAAATTTGGTTTTGGTTTTGTAATAAGACCGCTAGTTATTATTTGGGTTTTAATTACTTGATTTTATGTTAAATTATTCTATGCATGTGGTTAACAAATTGATATTGCTACGTAATCGGGATTTAATCAATGATTTCAAAATTATACTCAATGTCGGGCTTTCAATTGTTGCCATCGGGTAACATCATTCACAACACGATTTCAAAGTAACTCAGACGATTTTTGAATGAATTTTTAACCAACTCATAACACAAATGGTGTCAAACAGGATTATGCTCAACTCACTCGGTTTATATTAAGTATCACATGATTTTTCTAATAACTAGTAACAACAAACGGGTTTTCAAGCATGAGTTCTCCGGTTTTAAGCCAACAATAAAAATGGTTTTCAACATCACTTTATAAGAGGTTTTCTAAATCTTTAAAACAATAAAGAGTTTTCAATAAAGTTTAACCGACAACTTGTGTTTTCAAAAATGTTTTCACTCTGTAGCATGCCAGATTCGGTCGTGGTGCGTTGACCGGGTTTGGGGTGTTACACCTTAACCTCTCAATCTAGAATTTGAACCGACTCCTCCTCGAAAGTCAAATTCAGTCTTACCTCAATCTCTTCAATAGATACGATATGAGATAAGTCAGAACGATACCGCCTCAACATAGAGACGTGGAACACATCATGTGTACGATCTAACTCCTAAGGTAACTCTAATTGATAAGCGACTAACCCAACTCAGAATCCAATAAGGCGCAATGCATTTAGGGTTGAACGTACCCTTATGTCCAAATCAAAGGATTTGCTTCCATGGAGATATCTTAAGGAAAACCTGATCTACCACAGCAAACTCAATATCTCTCCTCTTTAGATCCACATAAGACTTCTGTCTATCAGAAGATGCCTTAAGTCGATCCTGTATCAACTTAACCTTGTCCTTAGTCTTAGAAACCAAATCAGGACCCATAATCTGCCTCTCACCAAACTCAGTCCAACACAGAGGGGTGGGACACTTACAACTATACAAAGCCTCGTAAGGTGTCATCTGAATACTAGACTAAAAGCTATTATTATATGTGAACTAATCTACTGGCAGGAATTCCTCCCAACTACCACGAAAGTTGATAACACAACAACATAGCATATCCTCGAATATCTGAATCATTCTCTTAGATTGCCCATTAGTATGAGTATGAAATGCAGTATTGAAGTCCAACTGAGTACCCAAAGCCTCATTTAGTTTCTTCCAAAATTGAGATGTAAATCGAGGGTCTCTATCGGATATAATTTATATTGAAACCCCATGCAGTCTAACAATTAAGAAATATCTAGCTTCGCTAGCTTATGTAGAGAATAATCGGTCCTAACCGAAAGAAACTAAGTAGATTTGGTCAATCGACCCACGATGACCCAAACAAAATCCTTCTTTGCAGCTGTCAAGGGCAACCCACTAACGAAGTCCATAGTCACACGCTCCCATTTCCAAAGAGGAATCCTAACGGGTTAAAGTAAACTCGAAGGTAGTTACTGCTCAGCCTTAACTTGCTGGCATGTCAGACAATGATTACCTCTCATTTCAAGCTGGGCGGCCAGCACAACTATTAGAGATCTCGATAAATCTTATTCCTACCGGTATGTATTGTGTAATGGTTACTATGCACTTCCCGCAAGATAGATTGACTCAACTCAACGTCATTAGGCACACAAATCCGACCTCTAAAGCACAAAACACTATCACTATTCAGCCAAAAATCAGAAGTCCTACATTCCTCATCCGGTGAAATCAATAAACCAAATAGTCATCCACTGGCTCCTTACCTCAAATCTGATCAATCCAAGTTAGGTTAATTTGCAACTCAACCAACAAGCTACCATCCACGAACAGACTTAGTTGAGTAAAAGTCGTCCCTAAATCAGGCATCAATCTTTGAATAAGAGCATCAACCATAACATTGCCCTTATTAGAATGATACTCTATCACAAAGTCATAATCCTTAAGCAACTCAATCCATCTATGTTGCCTAAGATCCAACCCCTTCTGAATAAAGAGGTGCTTGAGGCTCTTCTGATCAACGAAAACCCCTCAACAAATCTCTTATAATAATAAACAAAATTGAGAAGACTACTGATCTCAAACACATTTGTAGGCTGTTTCCATTTAAGAACAGGCTCAACCTTTTTAGGGTCTACATGGATACCCTCGATAGAAACCACATGTCCTAAAAAAGTGACCTTTATTAACCACAACTCACACTAGTTGAACTTAGAGGAAAGATTGTTCTCGCGAAGTATTTGTAGAACCACTCTAAGATGTTCAACTTGATCAATCTTAGTCTTAGAGTATACCAGAATATCGTCGATGAAAACCATGACAAACTAATCCAAATATGGCCAAAAGACTTGATTCATGAGATCCGTGAATGCAGTCGGAAAACTTTCGTCAAACTCAAAGGCATGATAAGGAACTCGTAGTGCCCATAACAAGTCCTAAAAGCAAATTTATGCACATCAACCTCTTTCACCTTTAACTAATGATACCCAGAACAAAGATCAATCTTCGAGAACACTGATGCCCCATGAAACTGATCGAACAAGTCATCAATCATCAGAAGTGGGTACTTATTCTTTATCATCAACTTATTCAACTGTCGGTAATCCACACACATCCTCATAGTACCATATTTATTTTTCACAAAAAGAACTAGTGCGCCCCACAGAGACATACGAGGCCTGATGAACCCTCGATCAAGAAGTTCCTAAAGTTGCACTTCCAATTCTGTAAGCTCATTCGATGCCATGTGGTAGGGCGTAATGGACACCAGAGTTGTTCCAGGAAAAACCTCAATACTGAACTCAACCTCCCTATCCAATGGTAACCTCGATAATTCCTCGAAAAAAATGCTCAAAAATTCTCTAATTGTCAAAATAACCTCAACACCTCAAACCCTAGAAACAGCACAAACCCTTTTCGGAGGACTTTTCAGCTACTAGAACGGAGATTACATTAGATAGGTAATCTCGATGCTCACCAACCATTACAATCTCCACATCATCCTTGGATCTCAGAGTTACTCTCTTTGTAGCACAATCCAAACTGACTCGATGCTCCACTAGCCTGTCAAATCACCCAAAAATACAACCCTTTGTATCTCAAGCGGACACCGTCTATAAAATTTATTAACTTACATTGACTGACTCAACGAACTAACCCCACCAGAACTAATCTCAACAAGAATTCCCAGATTAACAAAAAAAGTACTAGCTGAGGGGGGAAAGGTTAGTCATTTCAGCATTGGACTTGGTGTTGCTGAATTCTCCTTGCTCTCCTCTCATATTTCGACTTTTGAGTTTTTTTTCTTCCTAGAATTATTTCGGTTGCTTTCTTTAGGTAATTGAAGGTGTTAGGCATTTTGAACTTTTTTGTTCTCTGCACATTTCTACATTTCTTTTCCTCTGTACATGGTTGCACTCTTCTTTTCCTCTGCTGCCGACTCCTCCCTCTTCACAACCTAATTGGGCTGTTTTCTTCCACATCTTTTCTTTTGTCCTACTATACAATTGAGCCATCGACAAATCGCTTGTTTCTTTCACCCTCCTCTGTGACCGATTATAGCCTCCTCTCTCCCTTGCTGGTTGAGTTCTCTTGACTTCTTTTTCTAGTTGAATACCCTATCATCTTGTGGCTCCATTCTTTTTTTGTTCTCTTTTGGTAGATCCTTATTGGTTAGGCCAAATACTCCTCACCTCCTCGGCTAGCCATTGTCCATTATTTTGCTATTAGGGGATTGGTCGAGTACTCTTCGGTTCTACCATTGCTTGGTAAGTCAATCTTCATAAGATCTCCTAACAAACGGTAAGGTTAAGTTATGGTCCCCTTCGTTCTTCTAATCGGAATGTTGCCTTTTTGTTGATGTGATAGTAGTTGATTCTTTCTAACAACGTTTGGTTATAATCTAGATTCTAGGCAAGGCGTGGGATCATTTCTGAGCCAGGAACGTTGAGAGATTAAGTCTGTAGTCAGGCAATGTAAGGGAAATATTTTGGAGTATGTGCTATCAAAAGGGCGTCACCCTAGCGATTAAAGACTAACATCGGATTTTGATAGTTCTAGGTTGGGTGCTCGTGGATCTGGGAACGACTCTGGAATAAAGGTGTGTAATCGTACACCTAATATTGTTACTATCAAAACGACGGATGAAGGTGTGTAATCACACCCCACTTTACTGTGAATCGATGAAAAGCTGAAAAGCTGAAACTTCGGCATTCGAGCCTCACGAGCGTTCGAGCGCTCGTGCGGTAAACCGAGCCCATGAGCATGGGCACTAGACTGTAGAAGCCACCACAAGCGTTATCATGGGCTTAGGTCGTAATGAGCCTTGTTGGGTCGAGATGGGCCATGTGGGCCCAATGGGCTCCTAGGCCCTACATGGGTAAAATTGAAGATAGAGACAACTAATGGATTGGGCTGCGAAAGTCGCATAGCCGTGACTGAAATTGGGCTGAATGGGCCACACGAGCGTGTGGGCCCACTTGGCCCGGATATTGGGCTTAAGCCTATTTTTATTGTTTTGACCTTATATGTTATCTGTGTCGCTCGAGGCAATTGTAGACCTTCGAGAAGTTCGTAAATTGACTGAAGTACCCCTAGTTTAGGAAATTACCGAAATACTCTCGGTCTGTGAAATTACTAAAATACTCTCGGTTTGCAAAATTACTAAAATACCATAGATTTGCAAAATTACTGAAATAACCCCAATTTGTAAAATTACTGAAATACCCTCGATTTGTAAAATTACCAAAATACCCTCGATTTGTAAAATTACCAAAATACCCTCGATTGTAAAATTATCGAAATACCCTCGATTTGTAAAATAATTGAAATACCCTCGGTTTGTAAAATTACCAAAACACCCTCAGTTTGGAAAATTACTAAAATACCCCTGTAGGGTAGAATTACTAAATTACCCTTGTAGGGTAGAATTACCGAAATACCCCTGAAGGGTAGGATTACCGAAATACCCTTATAGTGTAAGATGACTATTTTGCCCCTGTGGGTAAATGACTGACTTAGACTATGAGTTGACTAATTTGACTTTGGTTGTAGGACTGATATGCTTTTATTACATGTTAAATGATTGTTACTGAGCATGGCCATTTTGCATACACGAGTAATGATTGAGCATGACATACACGACATATTGCATGGGGTTGGGACATTGATACGAAGGAAGTTCTGATAGGGTCGCATGGGTCGCATGACGACTGTGGATCCAATATTGATCTATTAAGGTCGCACAGGCTGCCTGTGACGACTGTGTGCCGACGAACGGCTTAAAGCCGCATAATTTGATTATGGCTCTATGCGAACCTAGATATGGCTCTATGCCATCTTGATTATGGCTTCGTGCCAATCATATTTACTTGTGGCTATGTGCCTAACATATGAATCGATGACTCTATGTCGGTCATATTTACCCAAAACAGTGTGTCGATTATATTACCGTCACTGAAGGCTATGTGTCAAGTAAAATACAGTTACCCAAGGCTGTATGCCAATTATAATACCACTACTGCAGGCTTAGAGCCGTATATATACTAGAAGCTTTGCTTCGATTTCAGTTAGGGTCGCAACTAGTTCTAACATTGGTGTGCTGGCTGGGTGGGTCGATTTTATCCCCACAGGAGTGTAGGGTTGGTACGGGTGGTGTGTTGGCTGGATCAGGGTGGGATACATCCTCATACCATTGCATATCTGTCATGAGATCTGTCACTGTACTGGGCATAAGCCCACTTGTCTGTAACTGGTTTGGGCTGTGCCCAATTGATTTTGTTATGGGTTGTGACCCAAATGATATTGTAGTGGGCTTTGACCGATGTATGCTCTGAATCGGACTGCATCATTATCTTGTTAAAAGGCTTTGCACGGATCGTTTCAAGTTACTGCTTTACGATATCGACTATTACTCTAGTACGGGGATACCACACTGAGTTTTTGTAAACTCACTCTATTTTTAACTGTGCAGGTAATCCCGAGCCTTAGACGGATCGATGCTACGAGGGACTCGGAGAAGGCCACACACTGCTTATGGTTTCCGTTTTGATTATTTACATTCAAGTGTTTTGATTCGAGTTGTAATAAGGCCTTTTTAAGTTTTGGATTTTAACTCCAGGTCTTACTTTACTTTGGTTTATATCGGTTAGAATTAAGTCATGGATTTCCAAAATGATAACTGTTTTTCAACAACACTACGTTTTCACAACATTTTTGGAATGGTTTCGTGACTAAAACTTTTTCGTAAATCGATTACTCTCAAAATTAGCTTCTGCAACTAAAAAGATATTTTGGGAATGAAATTAATAATCTTTCAATGTACAAGGGTTTTTCAATAAAAACATAGTTTTCGAAAAACACTTCAATGTGACACGCCAAATTCGGGACTAACTTCTTGGTCGGGTTTGGGTTGTTACACTAGGCTTTATGCTTACTCACATTCCTTTCTCTCTTTTTATAGTATCGCAAGCCAACTTGGGTATTGCAAGGATGTCGAAGATCGTTTCACACTATCAAAGGATTATTTCGGTATTTTGTGACTCGAAACATTTTAAGTTATGGCATGTATAGGGACTTAGACATTTTGTGTGTACGTCCTTATGATATGGCTAAAGAATGGCTTGTAAATATTTGATAATGATTAGCCATTAAAATGGCTATTTAAGAACATGTTTTGGGTGTTACATTTATTGGTATCAGAGCGAGAGTTTAGTCAGTTCTCGGAATATTTAATATGAGTAAGAGTCTAGCTATACATGCCATACTTATATTTTGATGGTGTGACGACTCCTGACGATTTTAAAAATGTTTTTCTTTTATATTTATGGATCCCGAACAAGCTGGTGCAGATGATGTAGAGAGTAATGTGCCCGCTCCTGCAGAAGGGACAATGCCAATAGATAGTAGTGAAAGGTCCATTACAGTTAGTTAGGGAGGAGGGGCTCAAGAAGCCTTCTTCCAAGTTATGAATGAATGGTTTGCTGAGTTCGTTCTTACGAATTCAACCGTTAGACTTCCACTCCCTTATGATCCTCAAACCACCCATATGGCTTCCCCAGTCACAGATGCAGTCAGAAGAGAGAAGCCACCCATTGACAAGATTAGAAAACAAGGGGCCGAAGAGTTTCGAGCTACCAAAGATGATGATGTAGAGAAAGCTGAATTTTGGCTCGAGAATACTATTAAAGTCTTTGACGAGTTATCCTGCACACCGGAAGAGTGTATTAAGTGTGTGATGTCAGTTCTTAGAGATTCGTCCTACCAGTGGTGGAAGACACTTGTGTCAGTAGTACTGAAAGAAAGAGTTACCTGGGATTTCTTTCAGGAGGAGTTCCTTAAGAAATACATCAGTTAGAGGTTCATTAACCAGAAAAGAAAAGAGCTCCTTGAGTTAAAATTGGGTAAGATGACTGTGACCGAGTATGAACGTGAATTTGTTAGACTTAGCAATTATGCTCGAGAGTGTGTGTCTACAGAGGCTATCATGTGCAAAAGATATGAGGATGGGCTCAATGATGATATTCGATGTCAGTTGGTGTTCTAGAGATAAAAGAGTTTCTTGTTTTAGTTGGACGAGCCTGTAAGGCAGAGGAGTTGTTGAAAGGAAAGGGTAAAGCTGAAATTGAGATGCAAGATACGAAGAAAAGACAGATAAGCAAGTCGTTCCTGTCTACATCCAAGAGGCCTAGAGAGTTCTATACGAGATCTAATTTTTTAGTCGCGTATTCTAGCCGAAACAGAGATAGAAGATTTATGGGTCCAAAAGCTCAAACCACTTCGATTGCGAGTGAAACACCCCAGACCCGGCCCACGAGCCTTGACCGGATCTGGTATGTTCCTTGAATAAAACAGTTCAAAACTTCTTGAATAATTTGGATGGTTTTAAAAGAAATTTTATTTTTGGGTTGGGCTTGAGTTGAAAACAAGTTTATTCTTGAAATCTAGGTATTTATAAAACTTTATTTCTCCGTTTCAAAGTTTATCTTAAATTGAAAATCATTCATATTTAGGTGTCAAAACATTTAACATTTATTTTAACAAAAACAATTTAAACAACTTTTGATTTATCAATAATAATATCGTGATAGAAATAAATAAAAGCAACCATAAAGCAGTCTCATACTATGGCCTTATTCATCAAAAACAAATTCCGAAATAACCCAAAATACTTAAATAAATAAAAGAATGTCCAAAGTCAAATAAGAACTCTGAGTTGAGCATGGCCACCACTAAGCTCATGTCGACCCGGTCCATCACTGAGTGTCACCTGAAAGAAAATATTCCCCAACGGGGTGAGTCAAACAGACTCAATGTGTAACCAACACTAAATCTCAACAATTCAGACATGTCATATCATATCATATAAATATATAACAGATAAAAGTAGTGAAGCAAACCCGAACCCAAACCTAGATAGCCATCCGCTACACATCACCCGTACCAACCATCACACCGTGGGGACTACTAAGTCAACCCTCCATCCGCTACACATCACCGAAGCGATCATTTGCGATCGACGTGCTCATCACCCTTATAAAATTCGTGGCATAGCCATCAGATAATTATTTTGTGACATGAGTCACCACATTCAGATAATGTGACCGAAGTCACCACATTCAAATTTTGTGGTATAAACCACCAGATCACTTCCCCTTTACATATCACCTATATGTCCCATTTCATACAAATCATACAAAGATTATGCCACATTCTTTATTTCACATTCTTAGCAATATTTACTTATGTACCATAACAGATATTCATGATATCACAACCACAATAGTAGTAAGTTAACGTACCTGTGTACTTTGTACTATTGCATGGTACCCTTAGTCACATTTTACGTATCCTTATTAACACATTCAATATAACATAACCATAAATCTATTATGGCTTAGTGCGGGGTACACACCTGATTTACTTATCGAGTTCACTCCAAATCCCGAAAACCCGGTCTACTGATTTAGATCTCAAGTTCCTACATTTGGTCAATCACTTAATGTTTAGCAAAAGCCTATTCGGCTATATGATCAAATCCCGAAGGATTATTGCACCCAAAACTCTTACCTTGTTGTCGATTTGATTACTAATCAAATCCCGAAACGTTGTAGTCCTTCTTCCTTGTAGTCGGCTAACACTAGATCAATTGACTTGGTTAGTTTCTGGCTTTTAAACATTTAAGAAACAGATCGGAATCCTTAAGTATGGCCTTGGCCGAATGTACATATGTACTTACCTTATGATTTTAAATCCCGAAAAGTGCTTTTTGGTTGGGAATCTGTCGAAATCACTATGGCATGTGTTAGATCCAACTCTAACATTTAATCTTAATAAATGGCCCTTGGTCGAATACATGACTTACCTTAGATTTGAAATCCCGAATGATCTCCCCAGAAGTCGGCTACTCAAAAATCCCGAGAGAATCCTTCATAGTTTCAGCCAAAGACATTAAGGGGATTAGTTTCAAATTTTCGGCTTAAAGAGAGTTTGAAAATTAAAATCAATTGGTTTTACCCTTACTACAGAAGTCGACTGTATCTTCACTTGAACCTTCAGTGAAAATTGGCTACAGCCTAGGTGGTGATTACTGAGTTTTCGGCTTTTGGAGATTTGTGGAAGAAGAAGAGAATGGAGTGCAAGGGATTCGTCTTTAACAAAGAAAGAAAGGAAAGGTGTAGGTCTTGAGGAAGAATCGGCAATGGTGGTAATAATGGAGAAGGAGGTTTCAGCTAGCACAAATAAAAGAAAAAGAAGAGAAAAGAACACAAGTTGCTCTCCTTGGAAATTTTCGGCACAACTGAAGAAAAGATGAGAAGAGAATTAAAATTTTGGCACACTATACCATGATTAGCCAAAAATACCATTCAAAACATTCCCCTTGGTCGGCCAACTCTTACTTCTTATCAGCTTCCTCCTTTTTCTCCTTTCTCCTCTCTTTATCACTTTATTTAAAATAATAAAAATAAAATCATCAATTATCCCTTACTTAGTCGAAATTTTTAAAAGAATAATACCTCATCTTAAACTCCTCCCATAGACTCCCCATGCCGTCCATCACTTTCCCTTGTTGCCGCAAAAATAAAAGCTTTTATTTAGCTTCCCATGTGACTTGAACCTTGGCCCATTTGCACCTATTGTGGCGTCATTTACAGAGGCCTTAAGTGGCGCCTCCAAGCCACTTAACCAAGCTCATTTCTGTGTCATATTTCCCCTACATTTTCTTTTAAGGCCACCCTACTTAGCTTCCTCTTCTAGATTTAAAATCTAATAATTTTCTAAAGCACTCTCCTATTTTTTAAAGTCCACAAAATTCATACAACACATTCATAACACAAAAGCATGCCTTCACATATATTTAAGCACAAATGCATAAGCCTAAAATGCAGGGTATTACAGTTCTACCCCCTTAAAATAATTTCGACCTCGAAATTACCTGGCCGAAAGAAGTGAGGGTATCGTTGTCGCATTGCTTCTTCCGGCTCCCATGAAGCTTCCTCCAATCCATGATTGCGCCATAACACTTTAACTAGAGGAACTGATTTCCTCCGTAACACTTTCACATCTCGTTCCAAGATCTAGATTGGCTCTTCCTCGTAGGACAAATCTGGCCTTAGCTCCACCTCTTCAACCAGAACTACATGGGATGGATCTGATCGGTAACGACGTAGCATAGATACATGGAATACGTCGTGCATCCGCTTTCAACTCGGTGGCAACTCTAATCGGTATGCCACTGACCAACTTCGCTTCAATACCCTGTAGGTCCTATAAACACGGGACTTAACTTCCCTTTGCGACCAAACCTCATCACTTTCTTCCATGGCGAAACCTTAAGGAACACTTGATCTCCCACAAAGAAATTCTATCTCCTTCTGCTTCGGATCGGGTACAGACGACTTTTCCTATCGATGCTTCCTTCAACCGCGTGCGAATTACCTCAACCTTTTCCTCGGTTCTCGCCACAATCTCTGGACCCAAAACTCGACGTTCCCCTAATTCTGTCCAACACGTAGGAGTGCGACACTTCCGTCCATACAACGCTTCATACGGTGCCATCCGAATGCTGGCCTGATAGCTGTTGTTGTATGCGAATTTCGCTAACGACAAATACTCTTCCCAACTTCCTCTAAAGTCTATTACACGGCCTCTCAACATATCCTCTACACTTGGATTACTCGTTCTGATTGACCGTCCGATTGTGGATGAAAAGCCGTAGTGAAATCCAATTTGGTGCCTAAAGCCTAATGTAGAGCTTTCCAAAACCGAGACGTAAACCTTGGATCCCTATCTGAGATAATCGACACCGGTACTCCATGCAACCTTACAATTTCTACCACATACAATTTCACCAACTTCTGAAGAGAATAATCAACTCGCACTGGAATGAAATGCGCGGACTTTGTCAACCGATCCACTATCACCCATACTGAGTCCTTCTTAGTAGGCGTAAGGGGAAGCCCACTAATGAAGTCCATGGTAACTCTCTCCCACTTCCATCATGGAATCTTTATCTACCAAGCAATCTCGACGGAACTTGGTGTTCAAATTTGACTTGTCGACATGTTAAGCACTTGCTGACAAATTAGGTAACTTCCCGTTTTAGACTAGGCCACCAAAACTGTTCCCTTAGATCTCTATACAACTTAGTACCTCCGGGATGCATAGCATAAGGGCTACTATGTGATTCCTAAAGAATTCTCCGCCTTAACTCCTTATCCTTAGGCATACAGACCTTGCCATGAAAACACAGCACTCCCTAATCATTAATACCATAATCCTCTAACTCCTCATTCTGCACTTGCCGCAACTTAGTACTTAAATCATCATCTGCCAACTGTCTGTCTTTCACCTCATTCAACCACGTTGGCTTAATTTGCAACTCTGCCAGCAAACTTCCATCATCATACAAGCTCAGACGCGCGAACATCGCTCTCAAATCCGACACCACTTTCCGACTTAGGGCATCTGCCACTACATTTGCCTTGCCCGGGTGATACTCTATAGAGCAGTCGTAGTCTTTCAATAATTTCACCCACCTTCGCTGTCTCAGGTTCAACTCCTTTTGAGTCAATAGATACTTAAGGCTCTTATGGTCTGTGTAGATCATCGACTTTTCTCCATAAAGATAATGCCTCCATACCTTAAGAGCAAAGACCACTGCCGCCAATTCCAAGTCGTGCGTCGGGTAGTCTACCTCGTGAGGCCTCAATTGTCGAGACGCATAAGTGACTACTTTCCCGTCTTGCATCAGAACACATCTTAATCCTGTGTGAGAAGCATCACAGTACACCACGAAATCCTTTCCTGCCTCAGGTTGAATCAAAACTGGAGCTTCCGTCAAAACCCTCTTAAGCTTCTCAAAGCTCTCTTGTTGCTTATCTGTCCATACGAAAGGTACTTCCTTCCTCAACAACTTTGTTAACGGTGCAGCTATTGATGAAAATCCTTCCACAAACCTTCTGTAGTAGCCTGCTAATCCCAAGAAACTGCGAACCTCAGCCACAGACTTAGGTGGTTTCCAATCTAATACTGCCTCAATCTTTCGAGGATCCACCCTTATTCCTTCTGCAGACACCACATGTCCTAGGAACACAACTTCTTTAAGCCAAAATTCACACTTGCTGAATTTGGCATAGAGCTTCTTCCCCCTCAACACTTGCAGCACTACCCGAAGATGCTCATCATGCTCTTCCTCAGACTTAGAGTACACTAGGATATCCTCGATAAACACAACGACGAATCGATCCAAATAAGGTTGAAAAACTCGGTTTATCATATCCATGAACACGGCTGAGGCATTCGTCAACCCAAACGACATTTCCAAAAACTCGTAATGGCCGTATCTTGTCTGGAAAGCTGTCTTATGGATATCTGCTTCCTTCACCTTAAGCTGATGATATCCAGACCTTAGATCTACCTTTGAGAATATCGTGGCCCCCTTAAGCTGATCGAACAAGTCATCTATCCATGGCAACGGGTACTTGTTCTTGATGGTCAGCTTATTCAACTGACGATAATCTATGCACATACGCATAGTTCCGTCTTTCTTCTTCACAAACAAGACTGGGGCTCCCCATGGAGACACACTGGGTTGGATAAACCCACGATCAAGTAGCTCTTGGATTTGAGCCTTGAGCTCAACCAACTCCTTTGGTGCCATTCTGTATGGGGCAATTGACACAGGAGCTGTTCCTGGCAGCAAATCAATTCCAAACTCCACCTCTCTATCCGGGAGTATTCCAGATAACTCCTCCGGAAACACATCTACAAATTCCCTTACGGTTCTAACTCCACTAACTCCCCCTTATTTCCCATCCAACGCACTTACGAAGGCCAAAAATGCCTTGCACCCTTTTCGAACCATCTTATCAGCCTTTAATGTTGAAACTATGTTAGACAAGTAGCTTCTTCTTTCTCCTATCATACTTATCATCTCATCCTCCGGGGTCCTTAATTGCATTCGCTTAGCTGCACAATCCAATATAGCCCGATGTTCCCCTAGCCAATCCATACCAAGTATAAGATCGAATTCTCCAAAGGGTAGTTCCATAAAGTTGGCAGAGAATATCACTCCCTGAATCTCTAGAGGTACTTTCTGAAATATCTTGTTCACCACTACAGTTTGACCTAATGGGCTTACTACAGTCATCTCCCTACTAGAAAGTTCAGAGGCTATGGCTAGAGTTTCAACTACTCTACATGCAACATAGGAATGGGTCGAGCCCACATCAAGCAAAGTAAAATAAGGCTTGTTCTCTATAAGGAACATACCGGTTATGACGTCCGGTGTGTCTCCGTCCTCCCTCCGGTGAACTGCGTAGACCAGACCCGGCTGTCTTGCCTTTGTATTACCAACACCTCTGCCAGGTGTTCCTCGTCCCCTTCCAGCACTGTTACCTCTACAATTCGGACCATGGCCTCACTGAGGCTGCAAACTCTCGCTCCTGGTGTGGAGCTATTAACAACCTCAGGTCATCCCTTAGCCCGTCCTCAAACCGAACACATCGCTCATGCTTTGTAGCCACTACTCCTCGAGCATACCGGCTCAACCTTAGGAATTCAGCTTCGTACTCTGCTACGGACTTATTCCCTTAAACCAGCCCCAGAAATGCCTTCCTCTGCGCATCAGTGCAACGCGTGCCGACATACTTCTTCTGATACGCCGCCTTAACATACTCCCAAGTCAGATCCTCAGCTGTGGCACCATCCCAAACAGTGAGCCACCATTGATATGCTTCGTCGCGAAGAAGCGACACCATTCATTTCAGTTTCTCCTCAGGGGTCAAATCCACCTCATCCATAATTCGCTCGGTTGCTTCCAACCAATACTCAGCTGTACCGGGTGCCACACTAGATACGCCACGGAACACCTCAGCTCCATTGGCTCGAAGTCACCCGGGTACAGATTTTTGAGCTCCCATATTTCCACCTGCACCAGCCACCATCTCAAGAACTCGCAGCACAGCCTGCGATACAGCATCATCCCCCGTCTGATCTTGCTGTTCTACACCAACAGCTGGTGGTAGTGGTGGCAGTGGTACCTCATTCTCAGATCCTTGACCCGATCTAACGGGTTCAGATACAGTCATCCTGCCTCTACCACGTCCTCGCACATTGCGACCACATCTCCTAGAGCTCATTTCTATGACCACGCTTTAATCTGATTAAGAAATTTTATGCGTTAGTATTTTGTTCCACTGATTATCCGCGAAGAATTTTTATGAAAAGAAAATTAATAGGGTTTTTTCGATCAATAAAGGTTTCAAGTCTTCTATCCTAGTTCAGAGAAACACATCCATTCAATGGTATGTACCACACACATTCACTATTCTAACATTTTTGCCTGTTCCTACCCCAGGGGTATTTTCGTCATTTGTCCTACAGGGGTATTTTGGTAATAAGTTGGAGCCAATTTGAAAAATCTTTAGAAATCAAAGGTATTTCAAAATTTTCAAAACTTGGGGTTCTTTTTGAGAATTTGTTTTCCAAATCGGTGTTGCTGCAGAAATTTTGGAAATCGGGGGTCATTTTGGTATTTTTGTAAAACAGGGGTAATTTCGTAAAGTTCCAAATCAAGGTACCTTAGTATTTTGTAAAGATAAAGTTTTTGGATATTTTTGTAAAATCAGAAAATGCTATTGAAATCGGGGGTAGTATGGTAATTTTGGAAACCAAGGGCATTTTAGTAATTTTACCACTAAGGGTATTTAGGTAATTTTGTAAATAGGAAATATTTTGGAAAATTTTCAAAATAAGTTTTTCTACAATTTTAAGGGGTAATTTGGTGATTTTAAAACCGAAGTTTTTATGAAAATACAACTAATCCCTTTCGAGTTTTAGTTATTGGGTTTAGCCCGTGAATGAGTCCTCTTGGTTAAGGTGAACCGTAGCTACGCACCAGGTAGGGTTCGAGTGAAGAGGAGGTGAGTCACAAGGACTGCTTAAATACCAGGCTCTTCCTGAATCCAATCCTAGACATGCGCACAATGGTTGCCACACCCTAACTCGGCGACTTAGTTCACAGGTTTGTTTAATTAGGCATTTAAAGTTTTATGTAATTCTTATGTTGGGGTAAACTAATCCTAGGGTTTAATAGCTTATCATACTAATCTATGTTCCATTTATACCCTTCTACAAGTCATACTATAATTCATACAACAATTAGACGTACTTACCGTGGACTTGCCTGAGACTCAGGTGCCATGCTGAAAACTCGCTTTCATTTCATAAAAAATTTCACAAAATTCTTTTGGACTCAATTTTAAAAACATTATGGGCTTTAAACCCAAGGTCGAGAGTTTAAAACTGGGCTTTGATACCAAGCTGAAACACCCCAGACCCGGCCCACGAGCCCTGACCGGATCTGGTATGTTCCTTGAATAAAACGGTTCAAAACTTCTTGAATAATTTGGATGGTTTTAAAAGAAACTTTATTTTTGGGTTGGGCTTGAGTTGAAAACAAGTTTATTCTTGAAATCTAGGTATTTATAAAACTTTATTTCTCCGTTTCAATGTTTATCTTAAATTGAAAATCATTCATATTTAGGTGTCAAAACATTTAACGTTTATTTTAACAAAAAAAATTTAAACAACTTTTGATTTATCAATAATAATATCGTGATAGAAATAAATAAAAGCAACCATAAAGCAGTCTCATACTATGGCCTTATTACATCAAAAACAAATTCTGAAATAACCCAAAATACTTAAATAAATAAAAAAAAGTCCAAAGTCAAATAAAAACTCTGAGTTGAGCATGGCCACCACTAAGCTCCTGCCGATCCGGTCTATCACTGAGTGGCACCTGAAAGAAAATATTCCCCAACGAGGTGAGTCAAACAGACTCAATGTGTAACCCACACTAAATCTCAACAATTCAGACATGTCATATCATATTATACAAATATATAACAGATAAAAGTAGTGAAGCAAACCCGAACCCAAACCTAGATAGCCATCCGCTACACATCACCTGTACCAACCATCACACCGGGGGACTACTAAGTTAACCCTCCATCCGCTACACATCATCGAAGGCAGTCGCTACAGTCGACGTGCTCATCGCCCTTATAAAATTTGTGGCATAGCCACCAGATAATTATTTTGTGACATGAGTCACCACATTCAGATAATGTGACCGAAGTCACCACATTCAGATTTTGTGGTATAAACCACCAGATCACTTCCCCTTTACATATCACCCATATGTCCCATGTCATACAAATCATACAACGATTATGCCACATTCTTTATTTCACATTCTTAGCAATATTTACTTATGTACCATAACAGATATTCATGATATCACAACTACAATAGTAGTAAGTTAACGTACCTGTGTACTTTGTACCATTGCATGGTACCCTTAGTCATATTTTACGTATCCTTATTAACACATTCAATATAACATAACCATAAATCTATTAAGGCTTAGTGCGGGGTACACACCTGATTTACTTATCGAGTTCACTCCAAATCCCGAAAACCCGATCTACTGATTTAGATCTCAAGTTCCTACATTTGGTCAATCACTTAATGTTTAGCAAAAGCCTATTCGGCTATATGATCAAATCCCGAAGGATTATTGCACCCAAAACTCTTACCTTATTGCCGATTTGAGTACTAATTAAATCCCAAAACATTGTAGTCCTTCTTCCTTGTAGTCAACTAACACTAGATCAATTGACTTGGTTAGTTTTCGGCTTTTAAACATTTAAGAAACAGATCGGAATCCCGAAGTATGGCCTTGGCCGAATGTACATATGTACTTACCTTACGATTTTAAATCCCAAAAAGTGCTTTTTGGTTGGGAATCTATCGAAATCACTATGGCATGTGTTAGATCCAACTCTAACATTTAATCTTAATAAATGGCCCTTGGCTGAATACATGACTTACCTTAGATCTGAAATCCCGAATGATCTCCCTAGAAGTCGGCTACTCAAAAATCCCGAGAGAATCCTTCATAGTTTCGGCCAAAGACATTAAGGGGATTAGTTTCAAATTTTTGGCTTAAAGAGAGTTTGAAAATTAAAATCAATTGGTCTTACCCTTACTACAGAAGTCGACGGTATCTTCACTTGAACCTTCAGAGAAAATCGGCTACAGCCTAGGTGGTGATTACTGAGTTTTCGGCTTTTGGAGATTTGTGGAAGAAGAAGATAATGGAGTGCAAGGGATTCGTCTTCAACAAAGAAAGAAAGGAAAGGTGTAGGTCTTGGGGAAGAATCAGCAATGGTGGTCTTAATGGAGAAGGAGATTTCGGCTAGCACAAATAAAAGAAAAAGAATAGAAAAGAAAAGAACACAAGTTGCTCTCCTTGGAAATTTTCGGCACAACTGAAGAAAAGATGACAAGAGAATTAAAATTTCGGCACACTTATACCATGATTAGCCGAAAATACCATTCAAAACATTCCCCTTGGCCGGCCAACTCTTACTTCTTATCAGCTTCCTCCTTTTTCTCCTTTCTTCTCTCTTTATCACTTCATTTAAAATAATAAAAATAAAATCATCAATTATCCCTTACTTAGCCGAAATTTTTAAAAGAATAATACCTCATCTTAAACTCCTCCCATAGACTCCCCATGCCATCCATCACTTTCCCTTGTTGCCGCAAAAATAAAAGCTTTTATTTAGCTTCCCATGCGACTCGAACCTTGGCCCATTTGCACCTATTGTGGCGTCATTTACAGAGGCCTTAAGTGGCGCCTCCAAGCCACTTAACCAAGCCCGTTTCTGTGTCTTTCCCCTACATTTTCTCTTAAGGCCACCCTGCTTAGCTTCCTCTTCTAGATTTAAAATCTAATAATTTTCTAAAGCACTCTCCTATTTTCTAAAGTCCACAAAATTCATACAACACATTCATAACACAAAAGCATGCCCTCACATATATTTAAGCACAAATGCATAAGCCCCAAATCCAGGATATTACAGCGAGTGTTGGCAGTATTCAGCCTGATGGACTCGAGTGTCCTCAATGTGGTCGACGTCATCCGGGTCAATGTCGAGCAACTGATACTGGTTGTTTCCAACGTGGTGCACAATGTCATTTCATTCTGGAGTGTCCTGAAATGGTTAAAAGAGATGTAATATCGAGTGTAAGATTAAGCAATGCCCCCGTTAGAGGCAGACTTCAGAGAAATTTGGGAATAGGGGCAGGTAGAGGTACATTTAGAGATTCAGCAATGAGATCAGATGTTAGAGCACCCGCAAGGACTTATGCTATTTGTGCTCGTGAATAGGCATCTTCCCCCGACGTAATTACGTGTTCCAAACCTATTTCTATTGCTCCTTATAGAATGGCTTTAATGGAATTGAAAGAATTGAAAGCTCAGATGCAGTAATTAATTGATAAAGGCTTTGTAAGACCTAGTTATTCACCATGGGGTGCTCCAATATTATTTATGAAAACGAAGGACGGTTCCATGAGATTGTGCAGAGACTATCGGCAGCTTAACAAGGTAACCATCAAGAACAAATATCCACTACCTGGAATAGATGATTTGTTTGATCAATTGAAGGGAGCCACTGTGTTCTCTAAGATAGATTTGAGATCCGGATACTATCAGTTGCAAGTTAAAGAGTCAGATGTTCCGAAGACTACTTTCCGAACTAGTTATGGTCACTATGAGTTTCTTGTGATGCCATTTGGTTTAACTAATGCTCCCGCCATTTTCATGGATTTAATGAACTAAATTTTTAGACCTTACTTGGACAAGTTTGTAGTTGTGTTCATTGATGACATCTTAAATTATTCTCATGATGAGACTGAGCATGCAGAGCATTTGAGAAAAGTTTTATAGAATTTGAGAGATAATCATCTTTATGCCAAGTTCAACAAAAGTGAGTTCTGGTTACAGGAAGTCTATTTTCTTGGACATATTGTCTCAAGTGAAGCTATTAGAGTTGATCTAAGCAAGATTTAAGCCATTGTTGATTGGAAGCCTCCCAGGAATGTATCAGAGGTTAGAAGTTTTCTTGGTCTTGTCGGTTATTATAGACGATTTGTAGAGGGATTTTCCGTGATAGCTACTCCATTGACAAGATTGCTACAAAAAGCTGTCAAGTTTGAATGGACTAGGCTGTGTACTTATGCAGAAAGGAAGGGTAATTGCTTATGCCTCTAGACAGTTAAAGCCACATGAGAAAAATTATTCGACACATGATTTAGAGCTAGCTACTATTGTATTTTCATTGAAAATTTTGAGACATCACTTGTATGGTGAGAAATGTCGAATACTCACTGATCATAAAAGTTTGAAATAATTGATGACTCAGAAAGATCTAAACTTGATGCAAAGAAGATGGCTAAAGTTGATTAAAGGTTATGAACTAGTGATTGATTATCACCCGGGTAAGGTAAATGTTGTTGCTAATGCTTTGAGTAGAAAATCTTTATTTGCATTAAGAGCTTTGTACACTAGTTTGGCCTTATCAGATGATTGTTCTATCTTAGCTAAGTTGATAGCTAAACCAATGTTTCTTGAAGAAATTTCTGAAGCTCAGAAGGATGACAGTGAGTTGCAAGCCAAAAGAGTTCAATGCGAGTTAGGTGTAAAGTCTGATTTTCAGATCGATTTTGACGGTTGCTTGATGTTCAGAGACAGGGTATGTGTACCAAAGAATGATGAGCTTATTCGGTAGATCTTAGAGGAAGCACATAGCAGTTCTATGTCTATTCACCCAGGTAGTACAAAGATGTATAATGATTTGAAGAAAATGTATTGGTGGGCAGGAATGAAAAGAGATATTTCAGACTTTGTTTCTAGATGCTTGATCTATAAACAGGTAAAAGCCGAACATCAGGTACCTTCAGGTTTATTGCAGCCTGTAATAGTTCCCGAGTGGAAATGGAACCGAGTTACTATGAATTTTGTGACAAGATTGCCTTTGACACCGAGTAAGAAAGATGCAGTATGGGTTGTGATTGATAAGCTAACAAAATCGGCTCATTTTATCCCAGTTCGTATGGATTATTCACTTGACAAGTTGGCTAAGTTGTATATTTTAGAGATAGTCAGACTACATAGAGTACCATTATCGATTATCTCAGATAGAGATCCGAGATTTACTTTACGATTTTGGAAGAAATTGCAGTAAGCTTTAGGTACAAAGTTGAGTTTTAGTACAGCTTTCCATCCTCAGACTGATGGTCAGTCAGAAAGTGTTATTCAGGTACTTGAAGATATGCTTAGATGTTGTGTATTGGAATTTCAAGGTAGTTGGGAGATATTTACCGTTAATAGAGTTTGCCTATAATAATAGTTATCAATCGAGTTTGAAGATGACACCTTATTAAGCTTTGTATGGGCGTAAATGTTGCACACCTTTGTATTGGACAGAGCTTAAGGAAAATCAGATTTACGGGGTTGATCTTGTCAAACAAATATAAGAGAAAGTAAAAGTCATTAGAGATTACTTGAAAGTAGCTTTAGATAGACAGAAATCCTATATAGATTTGAAAAGAAAAGAGATTGAGTTTCAAGTTGGTGATAGGGTATTCTTGAAAGTATCCCTGTGGAAGAAAGTTCTCAGATTTTGCCAAAGTTAGAGTCAAGGACTTTTTTAATAAATGTGAGTATTAAATAAGCTAAAATTGCTATTATAAATTAAGAGGAATGAAATCTGGAGTTAGACCAGGGAAAGAAAAAGATAGTGGATGAAATAAATATAGTTGATCGTATTTTATTCCGAGGTAAGTTTGCGGTAAATAAATGCAATATTCTATTATTTTACATTTAATACTATTAAATTCTAGTATTTACATATTTATTCTATAAATTTATCATTTAAAGACTCAAGCATGAATTGACGGAGAAGCGATCTCAGAAAGTCCCGGTTGAACCTTAGGAATGTATAGGATACAAATGTCATGATGTTAGGGTTTAAAGAAATCATGTAAGACCATGTCAAGACATGGCATTGATAAGTTTCTATAAGGCAAAGATCCCATGTAAAACCACGCCAAGGCATGGCATTGGTGAGTTCATAAGGCAAGGATACCACGTAAGACTATGTCAAGACATGGCAATGGTAAGTTTCAAAAGGAAAGGTACCCGTGTATCCTTAGTATTCCAAGTGGTTCAACGAAAAATTCAAAGCGTATACCAAAGGAAAGGTAAGACAAGTTCATGCTAAAAAGATACAGGTAAGAATTCAAGACTTAAGCAAATTAAGTTAAAGGCTAAAATGATCTTGATAAGAAAAGAATAAGATAACTCATTAAGAATGTTGTTATTCATTTACGTGCAAACTTACTATGCTTTATGCTTACTCCCATTCCTTTCTCTCTTTCTATAGTATCACAAGCCAACTCGGGGATCGCAAGGACGTCGGAGATCGTTTCACAGTATCAAAGGATTATTTCGATATTTTGTGACTCGAAACATTTTAAGTTATGGCATGTATAGGGACCTAGCCATTTTGTGTGTATGTCCTTATGATATGGCTAAAGAATGTCTTGTAAATACTTGATAATGGTTAGCAATTAAAATGGCTAATTAAGAACATGTTTTAGGTGTTACAAAATACACATAATATAACAATATCATAGCTTGGCCGGATATTCCTTTAGCTCATATAAGCCCACATATTTCATTTATTTCACATTTTAGCCAGTCAATTTCTCATTTTCACAATTTAGCCTATAATAATCAAATTCATCAAAAAAGCCCAATACAAAACATATTTATCTAACATTAAGCTTTCATATTTCACCATTTAACATCACAAAGCTCACAAAATCAACAATGGCATAACTTAAAATCATAATCAGTTTCATGAATTTAAGTATGGGCAAGCTAGAACACTTAACAACGATCACAAAAATATAAAAATTATCAAAAATCGAACAAAACATATACCCGAATCAAGCTTCCAAAGGTGCTGAATATTCAAAAGCTTTCAAAGGTTTATTTTCTTCTTATGTTTCGGCCAAGAAAGATGAATTCATGGGCATTTTAGTTTTTGTTTTATTTTATTTTATTTCATGTTATTTTACTTTTTACTATTTTAACCTTTACAAAATCATTTAAAATCCATTAAGTAATGTCCAACTTTGTCATTTAATGCATTCAATGCTTAAATAACCACATAAGGACCTCATATTTATAAAGACACATCAATTCGGCCATTATTCAAATAGAAGGACAATTTTGCATTTTCTACGATTTAGTCTTTTTTGCAAATTAAGCACACAAACTATCAACTTAAATCACAGAAATTTCACACATACCAATTCACATGTTGTAGGCTCGGAAAATAATATAAAATTATTTTTTTGACTCAGATTTGTGGTCCCGAAACCGCTGTTTCGACTAGGGTCTAAACTAGGATGTTACAGTGCGCGCACGACACGGGCGCATGATACGGCCGTGTGATAGCTTGGAGAGACCGTGTGCGAGACACAGGCTCGACCAATTAGGCCTTGTGGGCCACACAGGCATGTGGGCCCACACGGATGATCCAAATAGGCGTGTGGGATTCTGGGCCAGGGGTAATTCACACCTCCAAGGCCAATTTGGGTCGTGTGTGCCACACGGGCATGTGGGCCCACATGGGTAGACCAACACGGGCGTGTGAGTGCAATTTCACTAATTTGTTTGCCAATGTTGCAAGGGTTACCTAAGTCGACTTTGAACCTACTATAAGGTCGGTAAGTTTACCTAGACCCTTAATTGACTGAAATGACTAAAAGGCTGTTACATGCCAATATGAGATAGATCTGTATGTCTGTATATTGGGCATGCTATTCATACTATATTGATTGTACATGATACCATGACATGTCTGTATGATACATTGCATTGGGTTGGGGATTGATATTGATTGGAGGAAGTGTACTGAAAGGTTTTAAGCCTAACTTACTAGTAGCTCAGATGCAACCACTGTCTAGTGCTGCATTCGATACTATTTGGAGTGTAGGGATGGGTGGATTGATTATATCCCCACATAGAGTGTAGGGTTGGACGGAGATGGAGTGTAGAGGCTGGTTGGGTAGGATTTTATAACTGCATAACTGTCACTGTTACTGTATTGTGATAGGCTAAGGCCCTAATACGTACTGTTACTGAAATGGGCTAAGGCCCAAACTGATTATGATATTGAAAATGGCTTAGGCCCAAACTGAGATTATTTGTTATTGTCTGTTTGTTTGCATGGGGATTACACACTGAGTTTACGTAAACTCACCCATTCTGTTTAATTTGTATAGGAAATCCCCAGACATAGGTGGATTGGTGCGGCGGAGGAGTCAGTGGTGGTGGCCACACGACTCCTTTTTTCTATTTGATACTTATTTACGATTTTAAGTTTTATTTTGGGGTATTTTTCTATAATAATGGCATCTATAGATTTTTACCTAAAATTTGGATTGTACACTTTTTTCTGTTTATACATGCTAGAAATAGGAAAAACTCGGGTTTTCAAAAAAGATGAGTGTTTTATCAAAATACCACGTACACGCAAACTATTTTAAATGCTTTCGCAAAGTATAACATTCTGGAAATGAATCACGATTTGAGAATTAATGAAAGATAATGATAAGTTCTAAACAAAAAATAGTTTTAGCAATGATACGAATTTCAAACATACTTTAATGTGACATCGCTAGATTCGACCAAAACGTTCAGGCCGGGTTTGGGGTATTTCATTTAGTGGTATCAGAGTCAGGTTGAAAAACTCAGCTATGGATTTGGGTTTTAGGACTTGAATTTCTAAAGAACTACTTTCTAATGATTTGAAATGTTTTACTAAATGTGTGGTACACCGAGTCTCCATCGTCGATCCTGTAAGTTCTCTAGAACTGATTATGTGTTTTAAACTTAAACTGATACGAAATTGAAACTACTATAGGTAGTATATTGCACTGAAAACACTAGTTAGTGTATACTGAGAAATTATAGAGAAACTGAAAACTGTAGTGAGACTACGATATATGAATACGAAGACTGAACTACTGATACTATTACTGTTTTTCATAACATATCTGCTAATAATTACTGAAACTGTAAATTGATGCATAAAACTATTAATACAGATAAATGGGATTAGACAATGAGGACTAGATGTACTCGCGGATAGGGTATAAGAGATTGTGGTAGAGGCCATAGCGGGGCTCGAGCTGGGTCATCGTCATCTAGCAACATACCAAATCTAGACACTAGCGAGACGCCGGCATTGCCTATTACTAAAACTGGATCTGGGTCTCATGATCGTGCGGCTGGGGACGATGCACTGTCTCGAGCCATGTTATGGATTTTGGGGAGGGTCGCTGGGCCCAATATTAGAGCTGAAGGCCGAGGGTCGATTACAGAACGACTCCGGTCTAATAGAGCTGAGATTTTCAGGGGTATTGCTGGAGTTGCCCCTAACATGGCTGAGTACTAGATTGAGGCCACAGAAAGGATTATAGATGATTTGGACTGCACCCCTGAGCAAAAACTAAAGGGTGCAGTGTCACTGCTGAGAGATGAGGCTTACCAGTGGTGGCTTACGGTTAAGGAAGGCACTCAGCCTGACCAACTAACCTAGGAGTTCTTTAAAACCACCTTCCAAGGGAAGTATGTGGGGCCAATTACGTGGATTCCTGTAGGAGAGAGTTCCTGAATTTGACCCAGAGTGATAGATCAGTGGCAGAGTATGAGGCCGAATTTCTGCGACTAAGTTGCTATGCGTGTGGTATAGTGGCGACTAATTATGAGAGATGCGTTCACTTCGAGGATGGCCTCAGGGATAATTTGAAGGTACTGATAGCTCTACAGAGAGAGCGAGACTTTGCTGCACTGGTCGATAAGGCGAAGATCGCCGAGGAAGTGAAGCGCACTGAACGCCAGAATAGAGAGAGGTAGGAATAGGAGGGAGTTGGAGCCCTCGAGTTCCATTCAGAGACCTAAGGAAAAGGCCAGAGTTGATGGGCCGACCAGATTTGGGGCTCCTATTGCTGTTACTGGATAGCCACCGTGTACTGACTGTGGTAGACACCATTAGGGCGAGTGTTAGAAAAGAACTAGGGCTTGTTTGAGGTGTGGTTCATTAGAGTACTGTATTAGAGACTGCCCGCGGAGGTCCAATAAGATGCAACCTTCTGGAATTGGTACTATACCATCGAGAGTAGTTCAGCAGCCACCGAGAGGCCGTGGTCAAGCCAGGGGCAAAAACGGCCTGGGCCATGTTCAGAGAGCACCGGGCAGAGGTGCTAGTCACACTAAGGGAAGGAAGCCGACTCTAGTTTATGTTGCTCGTCGTCGAGAGGATGGAGATGCTCCAGACATCATTACGAGTACATTCTTTCTTTATAATGTACCTTATACTACGTTGATAGATATAGGATCCACTCACTCCTATATAGCTTGTACCGTATCTGAAAACTTAGGTACACTGGTTGAGAGCACTATGAGTGAGGTCACTGTACTAAGTCTATTAGGACAGTCAATAAGGGTTAACAAACTGTTTAGAGATGTTCCTCTAGAGGTTTAAGGAGCTATCTTTTTGGCTGATCTAATGGAACTACCTTTTGGAGAATTTAATCTAATACTGGGAATGGATTGGTTAGTCAAACACCGAGTGAGCTTAGATTGTGCCACAACAAAGGTTGTACGAAGACTTAGGAAGACAGCGAGGTAGTCTTAATTGGGGAACACCGGAACTACTTGAGTAATATGATTTCTGCACTGAGGGCGAAAAAGTTGGTTCGTAAAGGATGTGAGGCGTATCTGGCCTACATCAGTGTTTTAGATTATGGGGATTCTTCGGTTAAGGATATCAGGACTGTTAAAGACTTTTCAGACATTTTTCCTGAAGAGCTACCTGGGTTACCTCCGAATTGTGAAGTAGAGTTCAAGACTGAGCTCCTTTCTGGTGCAGCTCCGGTGTCCATCGCCCCTTATAGGATGGCACCGAAGGAGCTTATGGAGCTTAAGGCCCAAATTCAAGAGCTACTGGATCGTGGGTTCACCTTAGTATGTCTCCATGGAGGGCACTAGTATTGTTTGTGAAAACGAAGGATGGATCCATGCGTATGTGTATTGACTACCGACAATTGAACAAGTTGACCATCAAGAATAATTACCCATACAGAGGATAGATGATCTGTTTGACCAATTTCGAGAGGCTTCAGTTTTCTCTAGGATTGACCTTCGATCAGTATATCTTCAATTGATGGTTAAGGGTCATTACGATTTCTTAGTGATGCCATTTGGACTGACGAAAGAACCAGCAGCTTTTATGGATCTGATGAACTGAGTGTTCCAGCCCTATTTGGATCAGTTCGTAGTGGTATTTATTGATGATATACTAGTGTATTCGAAAACCCAGGATGAAGACGATGAACACCTCAGAGTGTTTCTGCAGATTCTGCGAGAGAAACAATAGTATGCCAAGTTCAGTAAAGGTGAGTTTTCGTTACGTGAAGTAAGATTTTTTGGACATGTGGTTTCTGGTGAGGGCATTAGAGTTGATCCTCGAAAAATTGAGGCTGTCTTGGATTGGAAGCAGCCTAAGACTGTATCTGAGATCCGTAGTTTTCTGTGACTGGCAGGGTATTATCGATAATTTGTACAGGGGTTTTCACTGATTGTAGTGCCTTTAACTAAGCTGCTACACAAGGGTGTGCCGTTTAACTGGACTAATACGTAAGAGATAGTTGAAAAGCTCAAGACCGTACTGACTGAGGCCTCTGACTTGATACGATCAAAGCCTGGAAAAGAGTTCACTGTCTACAGTGATGCATCACATGTTTGTTTGGGATGTGTGTTGATGCAAGAGGGTAAGGTAGTAGCGTATGCGTCTCATCAGCTTAAGACTCATGAGGCAAATCATCCGACACATGACGTGGATTTGGTTGCAGTGATATTTGCACTAAAAATCTGGAGGCATTACCTGTATGGTGAGAAGTGTATCATTTACACTGATCACAAGAGCCTCAAGTACCTCCACACTCAAAAGGAGTTAAACCTTAAGCAGCGTAGGTGGATTGAGCTACTTAAGGAATACGATTGTATGATTGAATACCATCCTGGTAAGGCCAATGTGGTGGCTGACGCGTTGAGCCGTAAGGCTATGACTGATCTGAGGGTAATGTTTGCTCGCCTCAGTTTATTTGATGATGGTAGTCTATTGGCCGAACTTCAATTTAAACCAACGTGGATAGAGCAAATTAAGGGTAAATAGATGGAGGATGAGTCTTTGGGTCTTTGCTTTCAAAAAATTAAGAATGGGAATACTATGGATTTTGGACTGAATAGTGAATGGGTACTTTGTTTTCGTGGAAGAATCTGTATATTGAATGATACCGAGTTGAGGCAGTCTATACTGCGAGAGGCACATAGTAGCCCTTATGCTATGCATCCTGGCGGAAACAAGATGTACTAAGACCTTCGTGAATTATACCCGTGGCCAGGTCTTAAGTGAGAGGTTACTAAATTTATGGCTATGTGTCTGACGTGCCATCAGGTTAAGGCTGAGCATCAGTTACCTTTGGGATTGTTGCAGCCAGTTAAGATTCCACTTTGGAAGTGAGAGCGAGTAATTATGGAATTCGTTAGTGGGTTACCCCTCACACCCGCTAAGAAGGATTTTGTTTGGGTCATCATGGATCAATTGACCAAGTCTGCCCACTTCATAGCTGTTCGTATTGACTACTCTCTGTAGAAGCTGGCTAAACTGTATGTGTCTGAGATAGTGAGACTGCATGGGGTACCGGTTTTAATAATATCTTATAGGGACCCTCGCTTCACATCTCGATTCTGAAAGAAGCTACATGAAGCTCTGGGTACTAGATTAGACTTCAGTATTGCGTTTCATCCTCAGACGGACGGTCAGTTAGAGAGGGTGATTCAAATACTGGAGGACATGTTAAGGAGTTATGTGATTGATTTCCGAGGTAGTTAGGAGGATTTCTTGTCGCTAGTAGAGTTTGCTTATAACAGCAGCTACCAGTCTAGCATTCAGATGGCACCTTACGAGGCATTATCCAATCGTAGGTGTCACAAACGTTCATGTTGGACTGAGTTGGGCGAGCGGCGTGTCCTAGGCCCTGAACTAGTTTCTAATATCGAGGATAAAGTTAGACTGATTCGAGACTGACTGAAAGCGACATCAGATAGGCAGAAGTCCTACGCAAACATGAAGCGATGTAAGATTGAGTATTCTGTGGGAGACTCCATTTTCCTTAAGGTCTTGCCATGGAAGAAGGTACTGAGATTTGGTCGTAAGGGCAAGTTGAGCCCTAGATTCATTGGACCTTATCATATCCTAAAGCGTGTAGGACCAGTTGCCTACCAGTTGTAGTTACCTCTAGAGCTAGATCAGATTCATGATGTATTCTACATCTCAATGTTGAGGCACTACCATTTTGATCCTATGCATGTTGTAACTGTTGAGGAGATCGAGGTTAGGCCAGATCTAACCTTTGAGGAGGAGCCAGTTCAGATATTGGAGCGAGATATAAAGGTTTTAAGAAGAAAATCCATCCAACTGGTTAAGGATCTTCGTCGTAATCATAGCTTTGAGGAGTCCACGTGGGAGCCTGAGGATGCGATGCGGCAGCAGTATCCTCATCTGTTCTTATCAAGTAAAATTTCGAGGTCAAAGTTTTATTTTAGGGGGTAGAGTTGTAACGCCCCAAAAATCTCTTATATTTATTTTCGTATGTTTGTGACACAATGTCTATCTGCTTCAGTGGTTATGTGTTCTGGGTGTGTGTGAGAGGTTCCAAGTTCAAGCATTAGCTTGGGCTAATTTTTGTTTTTATGAATAAATCTTTGTCTCTAGTTAGTAGGTTCCTAATTAATCGTTGGTAAATTATTAACAGAATTGGCCTGCTAGTCTGGTGGTTAAGTGGAGTGTTGGTTATGCTTGAGGTCCTGAGTTCGAATCCATGTGCAAACAAGGTATTTATTTTGCTGCTTGTGCCGTGTGAGAGTTTGAGATGGGCTAAAATTCTAATAGTGGAGAGGTTGATGGAGATAATTATGGAGACTTGGATAGGGGAGTTATCAGAATCGGGACTAATTTTGTTTCTTAGAATATCAACTTTCTCAAATTCTGACGTTTTCGTAAAAGACTCCCTGCCGAATTTCTGTTGATTCTTTCGTGTGTTCTCTGTTCTTTTCTTCATCACCGTGTTACTTCTTTTTTCTTTTTGATTCTATCTCTGCTGAAAATCTCATAGTAGTTCTCTCCTTTTCTTTTCCTTCTTCACCATCTGGGAAAATGTGTGATTGTGTCATTCGATAAGTTGGTAAGTGAGTTCTTCTCTATATTATTCAAGGAATCTTCGTTTGATGTGAGCCATATTCTGATTAGGCGTAAATCAAGGGGCTGTAGATCCCAATTACTGCTGTGATTGTGGAAAATCAGAGTTGCTCAAGCGAGGTAAGGTTATTGATAGTTTTGGGAATTGACTGTTGTAAGTAATTCAGATTAAGTGATAGAGATTGAGTTTTCAGTTGTCGAATATAGGTTCTGGAGTGCTCGAGAGTGATTAAGCGTCGAAAACAAACTAGGTGTGTACCTGAAAAACTGAAAACGCATCTCGATGAAAAGCCGAAAATGCTCACGCGGGCGTGTGGTAGCCCGTGTGGTAGGCCGTGTGATCGACGAGCTCGACCAACTAGGCCTTGTGGGCCACACAGACGTGGGCCTACACTGGTGATCTACACGAACGTGTAGGATTTTAGGCCAGGCCGTGTGATCTATACGGTTAAGGCCAATTTGGGCCGTGTGGGTCATACTGGTAGACCAACACGGGTGTGTGAGCCCAATTTCACTGATTTGTTTACCAAGGTTGCACAGGTCGCCCAAGTCAACTATGAACCTATTGTAGGGTCGGTAAATTTACCTAGACCCCTAATTAAATGAAATGACTGAAAGACTGTTATATGCCTATATGAGATAGATATGTATGTCTGTATGTTGAGCATGCTATTCACACTGTACTGATTATACATGATACCATGACATGTCTGTATGATGCATTGCATTGGGTTGGGGATTGATAATGATTGGAGGAAGTGTACTGAAAGGCTTCAAGCCTAACTTACTGGCAACTCAGCTGCAACTACTGTCTAGTGCCGCATTCGATACTGTTTATAGTGTAGGGATGGGTGGGTTGATTATATCCCCACATGGAGTGTAGGGTTGGATGGATATAGAGTGTAGAGGCTAGTTGGGTAGGATTTTATAACTGTATAACTGTCACTGTTACTATACTGTGATAAGGCCCTAATGCTTACTGTTACTGAAATAAGCTAAGGCCCAAACTGATACTGATACTAATATTGAAAAAGGCTTAGGCCCAAATTGAGATTATCTGTTATTGTCTGTTTGTTTGCATGGGGATTACACACTGAGTTTAGGTAAACTCACCAATTCTGTTTAATCTGTACAGGTAATCAACAAACATAGGGGGATCGGTGCAGCGGAGGACTCAGTGGTGGCCACACGACTCCTTTTTACTATTTGATACTTATTTATGATTTTAACTTTTATTTTGGGGTATTTTTCTGTAATAATGGCCTCTATGGATTTTTACCTAAAATTTGGATACTACACTATTTTCTGTTTACATCTTCTAGAAGTAGGAAAAACTCGAGTTTTCAAAAGAGATGAGTGTTTTATCAAAATACCAAGCACATGCAAACTATTTTGAAAGCTTCCACAAAGTATAGCGTTTTGGAAATGAATCATGATTTGAGAATTAATGAAATATAATGATAAGTTCTAGACGAAAATGGTTTTAGCAATGATACAAATTTCAAACGCACTTCCATGTGACATCGCCAGATTCGCCATAACGTCTAGGCCGGGTTTGGGGTGTTACAGCACACTATTACAACTTGAATTTATTTATGTATGTGTACTTATAAGATTAAATTTTATTGTTCGTTTAAGTGCTTATATGATGTGATAAACAGAAATTGTGTATATTGTTGTTACCACTAAGTAATTAAATACGAGTTTGTTTGATTCTAATTTTAGCTAAACTAAACTGGCTGCAAATATGTTTATTGATTATTGAAATTAAAAATTAGCATGTTTGATTTTGTTTATCCGTATGCATAATAATGTTTAAGTTTGCATTTGCATTTGCGGTTGGGATTTGGTTATAAAGAGAAAGAAGTTCGATTTAGCAGTTTCATAGCATTATTATAATTTGGCAATAAATCTACAATAAATCAAGTGGTAAATGACCATATTAAGGTGTGTTTCGGTTGGATGGGTCCACCATAACCCAATATTGGTGTGTAGAAGTTCGAAGGGGTTTAGTATACACTTATTGGTGTATGATGGATGACAGAGTTGGTGCGCAACAACTGGATAGGTGGGATTTTGTGCCACATTGCATTTGTATATAATATTTGTATATCTAATTAATGTTTAAGCTCTATGATTCTTTACTCTTATATGATATCTATTTGTGATCCGAATTTTGCTTTTGTAAGTTTGAGTGACTATGTGTTACTCTGTTTTGTTCGGCTCATCTTAATTACAATTTTTTACTCACATTGAAATTTGTAGCTCACCCCCTTATTTTTCCCTTTTCAGGTAATTCGAGAGGTGAGGTCTCGAGCTCAGAGGTTTGGAGGTCTCAGAGTTTCTCATTTTTGGTTTGGTTTAATAAGTTTTTCTTAAGATTTAATAAGTTATTTTTAATCGGATTGTAAATAAGTTTATATGAACTGTGGTATGGGTTTTGATTTTGGACTCGTAAAGTTGAGGTAAATTAGTAATTTCATGCATAGATTTTAGTTAAATAATTATTTTCCTCCTTCTCAGTGAAATTTTTAAATGCCTAATTTTAGGAACTTGAGTTAGTCGGAAAATGTCAAAATTTCCATTGCAAAATTGATTTTGAAAATTAGATTGACAATTTCTAAAACTAAAATGTTTTGCAATCCAAGTTAGGAAACATCAGTTTGATTTCAAATTAATTAATACGTTAATTAAGTTAATGTTGGTAAACATAAGATAAGCTTAATATTGTTTTTGTTAAGCATGAGAAAAAGAGGTTTTTGAAATGGAACCAAGGAATGTGATCGGGATTTTGTTACGGGCCATTCTGGAGGCCAATGTGACCTCCAGATTTGTAACATCCTAAATTAATGGGCCTTTGCGTTTAATGTGCTGTGATGTTTATGTTATCTCTAATGTGTAATTAGAGTGTTTAAGAGGTTCAGAATGGGCTCAGGGATTGGGCCGAGGCCTTAGTCAAATTTTCTGTTTGGGCACTCTAGTGGAAAGCCAGTTAGGATAGGGCTTAAAATAAGTTATTTGTGTTTTAAGACACAAATGGGCTTGTGGCCAAGTGGCAAAGTGGCGCCACTTAGAGAGCAGGGAGGTGGCGTCAGCTAGGGAGGTCCAAGGTTCGAGTCGCATTACCCACTTATTTTTAAATGTTTTGGCGTCAAAGAAGAGGAGAGTTAGGGGCGGCTAGGATGCTTGAAATTAGGAGATTAATAGAATGGATAATGTGGATAATATGGCTGATAAAGTGACTGATAAAAGAGAGGAAGAGGTGGTGTTATCCATGCCACTTGAGGATGAGTGATCAGATGAAGATAAGGGAGAAAATTTAGGAGTTATCTGCTGATCAGCAGTGGTGGTCGAATTTCCATCTCTTGGAGGGGGAGAAATCGGTTTTGTTATACTATGGGGGTGCCGAAATTTCCTTTATTAGTTCATCAAATTCAATTTATCAAAAGGGGCATTTTCGGGTTTTAGGAAGTAGGTGCTGAAATTTTGTGTTTAAGTGGGGGAAATATCTTTTAAATTTTGGCAATAGGGTTTTATGCTTCCATTCTCTTCTTCAATTTCGGCATTTGGGTTTTTCTCTCATTCTTTTCTCTCATTATCTGCTTAAGCTGAAACCCCTAATTCCATTCTCTCTTCTCAACTATTTCTTTATCAAAGAGCCGAAACCTTAATTTCAATTCCCTTCTCCATTTTGTGCCTATAAGCCAAATGCTCATTGTTCTTCCGGGATTTCTTTGCCGATCTCTTAACTAAAGTCAAAATCTTTTAGGAGTTGTCGAATTCTCTGTAAAGGTAGGTGCTGATTTCTTCTGATCTATTCTTTTTCTTTTTCAGTTTTTAGAAGACAAAGCCAAAAGGCTAATGGATTGTTGGTTTCTTGTGTTTACATGTTGGGCGACATCGGGAATCGAAGTAGATCGTCTAGATCTAAAAGCCGAAAATTGCTAGTCTCTAAACTCCATCTCTTTCAGGATTTCAAGGTAAGGGGTTCTCTTTAGATTTTTGTTAGGTTTGTTTATCATAATCGTAATCTCAATCCTATGGTATGGATTAACAACTACATGTTGTGATGATGGCAACTGATAAGGTCTTGTGATGGAATCACATGTTGTTCAGGCGAAGGAGGGGATTGGATCTGTAAACCCAATCCCTAAGTTTAAGAAACGAGTGATGTCAGCAGTTCAGGATTGGCCACCAGATTGTAGACCAACATCAGAATAAAATCTTAGACAGTTAGCAGTCGTATCGGCTTCTGATAGTGTTGACATAGAAGGTTTCATCTTGACTGTAATCAGGTGTGTAGATCTCTATCACACTATTTTAATCTGTATATATATGTGTGTGTTGTGGTCTAAAAGCCGGAAAAAGGCTGTATGAACAGTCGTATTACCCGAAAAGGGTAGGCAAGGGATGCCAAGTACGTAATCATAGAAACTTCTCTATGTGTATCGATGTATGTGATAGACTGTGATCTGTTAGGTAGTCTATTATTTTGCTTCTGCATGGATGTATGCGTGGGATGGGGTTGATATGATGAAGGGGAAGAGCATGTTAAAAGGTCACTTAGTGATCGGTGGTTAAACCACGATATGTAGATTTAGGTTACAGTAGTGATCGGTGGCTCTGCCACACTTGATTATGAGGTCACACAGTGATCGGTGGCTCTGCCACAGTGCATTATAAGGTCACATGGTGATCGGTATTTTAACTGACAGCATAACTGTCGATATGGTGTGTAGCGGTCGGTGGGTTGATTGTAGAAATCCCCGAGGTATGATGGCTGGTACGGGCTGGTGTGTAGAGGATGGAGTTTTAGGTTGGGTTGGGCCATGTTACATGTAATTGTTCTGTTGCCATTGTGTATTGGCCAAGGCCCATAATGTGTTTGTAGGCCTCAAGCCTTTTTATGTGTTTTCGGGATTTGCACACTGAATCTTGGTGACTCACCCCTCTATTTTTCCTGACTTTTCAGATGAGCAGTAAATCGTGGATATGGGAGCTGAGGCAGACTCGAGGGGCCATCAAGTTCTTTTATTTCCATAAACTATCTTCGGTTTTTCTTTAAGTTTTAATTTTGAGACTATTTATGTAATAAGGCTCCATAGCTTAGGATATCAATTTATATTTGTTAATGTTTATATTTTATAAATTTATGTTCAAAGACTTATTTATAAGAAGGAAAAGAATGGGATTTTCAAACAGGTCCTAAAAAAAAAATAAAGACCAACTACAAAGGTTTTCTACAAATGGCACTTATTTTAAGAATACCTACATAAACAAACCGAGATTTCAAATCCCTTCAAAGCAAAGTTTTTAATATTTACCCGGTAGCATACCAGATTTGGTCGTGGCGTTTGGGCCGGGTTTGGGGTGTTACAAGATTCTGATCAAAACTTCTAGGCTAGGTTTTGCGGTGTTACATTAATCATCTTCATGACTTTTTATATTGAGAGAGTTTTCAAACTTTTGGGGAATTTCGGGTTTCAGTCAGAGTACTTTGTTCTCTCGAGGTTCAAGTTAATTTGTTGAGATTATCTCCATCTTCTACTTTTTTGGTTTTTGCTCGTTTAGTGAAGTCTCCTTTGCTCGTGGTTTTTTGTCCTCTTCTTTGGTGAAATTTTTCCATATAAATATTTGTGTGTTTGATCTTTTTCTACTTTTATTTTCTTGTTGCATATACCGGTCAATCCCCAACACTTTCCTTCAAGGTTTTATAAAGTAGAAATTCTATCACACACATATGCATGTGGAAATCACATATTTTGACTATAGGTAAATACATATGGAATAAAAAAATAGTTTAAATGTACTCCAATTGTGTATCACAATATTGTCATTTTTCTTTAGTTGGTATTGAGTTGACTTGTGACACAAGTTGAAATGTATAAAAAGATCTAAATAAAATTTTGGTTGAAGTTGTAAAAAAAAAAACGAATTTTATAGATGTTGGTGATATAAAGTTCAAAGATTAAGATTTGTAGTTTTTTTTTTTTGGTTATTTTAATGAGAAAAATAAAAAAAAAGTATCATCGTAATAATATAATTTTTTAAAAATATGTAAGGTTATTTTCGTAGTTTTCTTATTTAAATTAGTGTCTAGTTGTCTTATGACACCAACATAGTCACACACTTAAATATTAATATATAGACAAACAATGTGGGTGAAACAATTGGTGTAATAACATTTTATTCTATACAAATATCAAAATAAAGCTTAAGTGGTAAATAAAAGATTTCTAAATGTTGGAGGAATGGGTTCAAATCTCAACATTTTCAATTTTTTTATAGGTTTTTTCTTGAATAAGATAATTTATTTAAAATCTGTAAGATTATTTTAATTAGTTTCTTGACTAAGTTGGTGTCCGCACTTAAATAATAGCATATATAAACTACAAATTTAACAAAGCGAAAAATGCATATATCTATAATTTATATAAAAACACAAGTCCAAAGAAACATTGAAATGACTCTATAGCCTTTGTTGTTCATTACGTTGCTGGATTTATAATTTTAAATATTTTTTATTTATAAAATTTATTCCATTTATCAATATGAATTTTAATTTTTCTAAAATAATTAATTTAAAATTTACTTGATAATAAAAGTTATCATATTTATATAAGAATATTACTTTTTAGTGATAAAAGTTTTTAAATGAATTTATATAATAATAAATGAAAAGGTCAAATTTTATACTCTATATTTAAATTGTTGTATTTCCCTTAACCAAAAAGAGTAAAAGAAAAAAATATATAATACTTTTTTAAATAGTAAATTCTAATTATTTTTGTAATAAGAAAATTATATTTCATATACCAAAAATTATGAATAATAAATATATTTTTGATAATCTAAAATAATCTAACATAATTACATTTATATTAATTATATATTATCTACATATTATTATGGCCAATTTATTTACTTTTAAGAAAAAAATAAAAAATTCAATAATGTAAGGTTTAAATATTATAATATTTTATTAGGACTATATTTGAATTATTAAAATAATTTATTTATTTTAACTAAGTTAATTACTTATTATTTTGAACAATAGTACTTTGTATCAATTAGATGAAGTAAAGCTATATTCTTCAATGAATATGTTATAAATGCTTTAATATGTTATCCTTGCTTCACATGCCTAAAATCACTTGCTTCACACCTGGCATTAAAAGCTAATTATATATGACGGTAGAGGTAATAATAAAAAAAGTATAAATATGTTTTAATATATAAACAAAAAAAAAATTCATACTATACTATTTACTTGAAAGTACACTACAACATATTTGTATATTATATATGGAATAATGAGACTTTGCTTACATTCATGACCACCAAATGATAGATTTTGTTTCTTATTGAATGATATGCAACGTGTAACATAGGAAAGATATAGTCTAATTGAGATTGTATCATATTGAGATTAGAGCTCAACTATCTTTCTTTTTTCCAACACACACACACATGTGCACACACAAACACATACAAACACATTCCATAATATTTGACTAATTGAGAAAAAAAACCTTAGATTACCGAGTCCAATTTCTAAAATCTATTTTTTATAAAAAAAAATTAACATATTTTACAATTTAAATAACAAGAAATTTAAAAAAGAAAAAATCAAAACAGTATCACCTAATTTGACCTAATTTCTAAAATAGGGTCTCATTCCAAAACCCTATAAATAGGTGATATCAAAATTATTCAAATGAAACCAAAGACCAATCATGGGAGTCTCAAACATGAAAACATTGTTATTTTGTTTGGCTTTATTTGGCATAGTGGTGATAGAAGAGGTGATCCAAACTGATGCAGGTATGACAATCCATCATCCAGAGGTCTCCAGTCTTGTTTCCTACCGTTGCCTTCTCCAAGAAGCTGTTAATCCTAGGAATCGTGGCTGCTTAAAACTCACTAGGTGTCGAAGTTAATGTATGTTTTGATAAAATGCGACTGTATCTTTCTTATACAAATATAGAAACCTTTGCATATTAATGCATCATGATTAATACTTTTTATCTCTTTCTTTTCTTTAACTTGGTTCGCCTTAATCATGATATATAAGCTCCAATCGCATCATAGGAATTACAAAAAAAGGCTCCCTTGTAGGTTTATAGTTATTATCGTCAATTCTTTCTTTTTAATAGCTTTTTCGATTCCATGGATTATACCTATTCGCACAAATACCTCAACGATTACCACTCGTTAATACATAGAGCCCAATAAGCATATCTTGAGTCGGTACGGAAATGGGATCCCCAATAGCTGGAGATAAGAGATTCATATGAGAAAACATACGTAAACGAGCCTCCGCTTGCGCCTCTAATGATAAAGGTACATGAACTGCCATTTGATCCCCATCAAAGTCTGCATTGAATCCCTTACAAACTAATGGATGTAAACAAATAGCACGTCCTTCCACTAAAATAGGTTGGAATGCTTGTATTCCTAATCTATGCAGAGTAGGCGCTCTATTCAGCAATAAAGGATGTCCTCGCATAACTTCTTGCAGTATTTCCCATACAATCAACCTTGAAACTAATGCAAATAGAATATTATATGAAATATATTGAAAATTAATATAATATAATTATTTTTTGAAAGAATTATAGAATAAATTACGAACTTACAACAATTTGACTTATAATATTTTACAATAAACACAATCATTTTATGTTAGGGATTTATAAAAAATATATACATACACAAATCATCATATCTCACCAATGCTACCGATTGACAATATAGTATTCGGTGAGTATTGGTGGTGCTAGTTCAATTTGTATTATGTTTTTTAATCAACATCTAAAACCTATATTAAACTAGTATACAATGAAGTATTGTACATATTGGTCTTTAGAATATATAAATGTTAAGGCTTTAATTTGTTATTATATCAATCAAAATTATGTAAATTGATGGAAAATGTTAATTTTAGTGTTTAATACTTAATTTTCGTTAGTTACTTAGTTTCAAAATTAATAGGTATTAAATTGCTCCAATTTTTTCAGAGGGATCAATTAGTTCAATATCAACTTTAATTTCTTTTAATTCTCTTATAAATTGAGGAGTGTAAGCTTCACCTTTAGAATAATTTTAAAATGGAAGTGAACATTGAATGAAATCATGAAGATGAAGACTAATTTTAGAAAGAAAAAAAAAGAGAATCATGAAATTTGTTTTTCAATGTTGTTCGTCTTTATCATTCATAATAATCTCTTAAATTTATCTAAATAAGTTTCATACTAAATAATTTTGTAAAAAAATCATTTATTATATATGTTACTCTTGACTGAATATATAATTATATTTTGTGTGTTTCAAAAGAGTAGATTCATAAGTGGATTCACTAGTCAATTTAGAATTCAGGTTCTTTTGGTTGAAAAAATAAAATAATTTAACGTTATATATATTTTTTAAAAAACTACTCTATTTTATTTTAAAATGTTTTATTTAAAGGATTTTTCTTAATGTACAATTGCAATTTGATTTTGGATTCGTATATGATTACTTTAAAAATTTTATTTTTGAATACTTATTTGAACAAATTAGTTTGTAAAATCATTTGTCAATTGATATGAATTATTTAAATTATTTCTTTATATATTGACTTGAATGGAGTGGTGGTTAATGTTTTTGTTAAACACTCATTTGACATGAGTTTTGTAACACCCTAACCCGACCCAATTCATCAGGCTCAGATCTCGACTGTTATTAAACACAATACATAAATCAGTTGAACACTTTAAATATTACATTTTATTTATTTCTTTAACTAGAGGATTTAAAATCCAAACATAAAGGAAATTATTTAAAATAACTTTTTACTACAGACTTAGCACAGCTTATTACAAAGTAGAAGTTTGATAAAAAGAAATACATAAGATGTAACACTAGACTATGCCACATTTCTACTGTTTGCATAATAAGGTGATACAACTCTTCCTTTGCATACTCCTGGCAGTGTCCCCTAAGCGTAGTAGAATTGTCACATCCCAAAAGTCGGGAGAGTAAATCGGGGGTTAGTGAATCGAAAACAATAATTGGGATAGATAATTAAAATAATTAGGAATTAATTAAATAAATTTTAAATTAAATAGAATTAACAATTCTAGGTTAAGAAATTAAAATTGAGTGCTCGGGAATTAATTTGGTTAAAATGGATTGTAACACCTTAAACCCAACCTAGACGTTATGGCCAAATTCAGAGATGTCGCAAAGAATAAGTTTTGAAAACAGTTATGTTATATTATTTCGGTTCAGACAACTCATATTTTTTTATATCCATTGTCGAAAACATTAATTAATTGCTTTATTTGCCAAAACGAAATTTTGTCACAGATGTTATAGTAAATTTTATTTTCTTAAAATTCCATTCGTAAGTTTGGAAAACATTTGTTTTAGTAAAAACTGTGTTTTTAGCTAGTCATCCCAATAAATTGTTAAGCAAAAAATCCAAATCCCAGAATTTAAGTCAACAGTCCAGAGAGTCCAATTAATACAAAACTCCAAAAAATAACCCTTTAATTAATTAAAATCTGTTTGTAGACTAGTGGTCACCGCAAGACTCTGCTGCACCGATCTGCCTAAGTCTGTGGATTACCTGTACAGAACAGACAAACAGAAGTGAGTTTATGAAAACTCAGTGTGTAACCCAACAGAAATAGACATGCAAAACATACAGTAAACTCATATACAGTCAGATGCAGATTCAGGCTTATTATAACATCCTGAAATCGGGGTCTCTGCATTTTGCTTATGTTGCATGTGATGAATTGTCTATTATTCATTTATCATGTTCTGGGGTTTAGTTATAACCCTGGGTTAGGCCTGAGTTAGGGCTAGAAATTTTGTTTTAGTGCTGGGGAAGAGGGAGCTAGGTGAGTTAGGGGTTAAGAGAATTTATTGGGAGGTTGTGACACAAGAAATCGATTGGAAAAGTGGCAAGGAGGCGCCACTTAAGCATAAGGGAGATGACGCCACAAGCAGGGGAAGGGGGAGCTTGGGTCGAGCTGCAGAAATCCCTTCTCTGCTAATTCTTTTTCACGCTAGAAGCAGGGAAGAGGTGTACTCAGGTGGAACTCTCATGAGTGGATGAGGATTAAGCTATCAGATTTTAAATGGATGAAGAGGAGAAAATTGTGGAGTTTGATTCATTCAAATGAATTTGAACTGATGGAAGGGAGGAAATTTAGGAGTTTGAATTATTTCAAACTCATTTGAAGTGTTGGCCGATTTTGGAAATTTGGGGAGGAGGAGTAATCGATTTAGGAGCTTGGGGTGTGCTGAATTTTAGTGGCAAGGTAAGGGGTGCATTTTCGGCTAGCTTAGGGACCTCTCTTCATTTTTGTTTTGTGCCAAAAACTGAACCTCAAGTGCTTTTCTCTCTTTTCCCTTTCGGCGAGTTGGGCATTTGGCCGAACCAAATCTTGCCATTCCTTTGTAAAAGCCGAAACTCAACTAGCTATATTCTTCTTCTCTTTTCGGTTCACTTTTTGCTAGCCTTCTCTTTGCCGAAATCACCTTGTGCACTTCCTCTTCTTTTTCTATTTTATTCAAAGCCGAAACCAACAACCCCTCCTTCATTCGACATCTTTTCTTCTCTCTTTCAAATCCTCTTGTGTCGAAATTTCTTCCACTCTCCCTTTGCCGAATCTCTTCTTTTCCATTCTATTTTTCTTCTTCATCTTCCCACTTCTTGGAAAGCCGAATATCTTGCTCATAAACCCCTCTCTTTTTTGCGTTATCTCTTCATCATCCCAAGTGCCGAAACTCATCTCTTCTTTGGATCTCATAGCCGAACCTCAAACTTGGGTGTGGTAAGTTTTGTTACTTCATTTCTTTTTCCTTTTTATTTCTTGTAGTGTATGGCCGACTCATCTAAGTATCCTCACCCTCTCTTTTGGTTGTCGATTCTTTTATCTTGGGATGCTAGGGTCGAATCTTTGTGAAAGCTAGAAGGATCTTTTGCGTTAAGGAAGGGGTGTCGCCAACGTGTAGGTTCTCGAGTTTCTTTTGGATTGTGGCTTGGATCTAGATCTTCTAGATCTTCGGAATTGGATCGTCGACTTAGGTAAGTGCTTTAACGTTTTGGGACCGATTTCTTAATTGTGCAAAAGCCGAATGCTAACCATTTGTGTGTGCTAGTTTTGGGCCGATAGCAAGGGGGATTCATTGCGTAGCTTTGGGATTTGGTTGGAAACCAAATCAGCACTTAGGCAAGGTATTAGCTTTATGCGACATATCCTTCGGGATTTCATGTTGAGCCGAATGGGCTTTTGGTCACTAACAAGGTGTTGGCCGATTGTAGGAAAGGGAAGGTAAATGTTTCGGGATCTCGTTAATTTCGCATAGTTTCGGGATTTTCGCTTAGATCTACAAATAGTCAGGTGTGTAACACTTACACACTTCGTTAGTAGTATATGTATATTGTGTTACTGTATAGCCATTGTAACCGGTAGCTATGCCTTGTGGGAATGAGTGTGGACTCCGGGTAAGTCACCTGATTATGGATTCTCGATACTTGCTATCATGTCACTGTTAAATGTTATTTGATATGTTATTTTGCATCATCATATGTTATTATGCCACGGTTGATATGGACATGATGGTGGGATTGATGAGAGGAGGGGGATGATTTATTTGGACTGTCACCAGTGGTTTTGACCACACGACGGGTTGGCCCCGTCTTTGATATATTATTTGTGACTAAGTCCCAGTGGTTTTGACCACCAGTGGTTTTGACCACACTTATGATATTTGTGACTATGGTCACCAGTGGTTTTGACCACATATGGATATTGTAACTCGTCCCAATGGTTTGGTACCACAGTGGGTTGGCCCTACATGATTAATTACGGGATTGTCATCAGTGGTTTTGACCACATAATGGGTTGGCCCCATCACTTGATTTGTGACTACGGTGACCAGTTGTTTTGACCACACCGATATATTTGTGACTTCGGTCACTAGTGGTTTTGACTACCAGTGGTTTTGACCACACGGGGTAGATAAAGGAGATCAGATGGTTAGGTTATGGGGTTGCATGATTTGCATGTCTTACTGATGATCTGTGTAAGTGCTTGAACTATCGGGTTGGGGATTTATACACTGAGTCTCGGTGACTTACCCCTTCCCTTATATTTTGCAAATGAGGCATAGATTGCATATATAGAGCCAGGGAGGACTCGAGGTGGCCATCCAAACTTATTTTCGGGTTTTGACTTTAAAATTTCTATTTCAGTTTTATTTATTTACTTTAAATTTGGTTTTAGTTTGTAATAAGGCCGCTAAGTAATATTTTTGGTTTTTAATTATTTACTTTACTTCTGATTATATTATGCATGTGCTCAACAACTTGATTGTTTAATTAACCGGTAAAAATAACGTTTTCAAAATTATATCTCTTTCGAGTTTTCAAAACCTTATTAACGTGTAACCACATTCACAATATGAGTGCAAAAGTAACCTAAATGATTTTTTGTATTTAAGTTTCAAACAACTTCAAAGCGAATGGTTTTATCTTGACTATACACAACTTACTCGGAATTTAAGAGAATCACATGATTTTCAATAGCTAGTAACAACTGACGAATTTTTCAAACATAAGTTTTCTGAGTTTAAAGCATCACTAAAATGATTTTAATATCACTTTATGAGAGGTCTTCTAAACTCTAAAAACAATAAAGAGTTTTTTTAATGAAATTTAACCGGTAATTTGTTTATTCAAGTGTTTCCTCTCCGTAACATGCCAGATTCGGTCGTGGTGTGTTAACCGAGTTTGGGGTGTTACAATTTTGGTATCAGAGCCAGTTTCAACAGCTCGGCTGTGGGCCCGAGGCCCAAAAATGTTTTAAAATAGTGTAAGAAAGGCTTTTACGGGAAAAAGTACAGTGGTGAAAGCATGGCACCGAGTCTCCGACACCAATCCGTCCAGGTAAGTACCCCAAACTATTGCTTTTTGATGATATGATGATATGCTTATGATAAAATTGGCATGACTGAATAGTAGTAGGAACTACTATAGAGACTTGAGCTATAGGATGATGTGAACTCGTGAAACAACCCCTTATTAAACTTCTCATAAAAATGTGCTTTAATAGACAGTGGAACAAAATTCTAACGCATAAAACTTTTAATCAGCTCGAATATATTGGTAGACATGAGTACACGTGGATGTGGGCGTAACACTCGTGGACGAGGTAGGGGTAGGATGACAGTCTTGGAACCGGTAGGGTCTGGACATGGGTCAGAAAATGAGGTACCACCGTCGCCAGCTGTGGGCGCGGAATATCAGGATCAGACGGGTGGTAATGACGGAGTGTCACAGGCTGTGCTACGTGTACTAGAAAGGGTTGCTAGTGCAGGCGTTGGAACAGGAGCTCGAAAATCTGTGACCGAGAGACTCAAGGCTAATAGTGCAGAGGTATTTAAAGGTGTATCCGGCGTGGCACCTAGTACAGCAGAATATTGGTTGGAGGCGACGGAACGCATCATGGATGACCTGGATTTTTCAGCTGAGGAAAAGCTGAAGGGGATTGTATCTCTGCTCCGGGATGAGTCATACCAGTGGTGGCTCACGGTGAGGGATGGAGCAATAGCAGATGACATCACTTGGGAATTCTTTAGAGCAGCCTTTCAGAGGAAATACATAGGGGCTAGCTACATTGATGCGCAGCGCAGGGCGTTCTTGAACTTGGTCCAGGGTAATAAGACTGTAGCGGAATATGAGGCGGAATTCCTTTGGTTGATTCGGTATGCACGGGGTATTGTGGGCACAGAGCATGAGTGCTGTGTCAGATTTGAGGATGGGCTGAGAGAGGAGCTGCAGATAATAATTGCCCCACAGCAGGAACGAGAGTTTGCCGTTTTAGTGGAGAAAGCCAAGGTTGCTGAAGGGGTAAAACAGTGTGTAAGGCGGAACCAGGATAAGAGTTGGAATAAAAGGAGTTCGAGGTTATCTGGATTTGCCAGGCATCAGCAGAAAAGGGTTAGATATAATGGGCCGAATCAAGCTGCTAGGCCTGCTGCTGCTAATACTCAGTGGCCGCCACGATGTGCTCGATGTGGGAAGTCTCACACGGGGGAATGCTGGACTGGAAATAGAGGTTGCTTTGAGTGTGGATCGATGGGGCATCGAGTGAGGGATTGTCCACAGAGGACCGCTAGGTTCTGATCTGGGATCGAGAATCGTCATTTTAGGTCGGGAGGATGGTCGCCCGAGCCTCGGAGGGCGTGTAGTGCAACCAGGGGAGGTAATGGATTTGGTAGAGGCCGTGGAGCACCGGGTAGAGGTGCAGCTGGTACAGAGGCGAGACAGCCTGGATTGGTCTATGCAGCGAGGCGTCGAAAGAAGGGCGATGTACTAGACGTCATAACCAGTACGTTTTTAATCTTTGGACTATCTTATAATACTTTAATAGATGTGGGTTCGACGCACTCGTATGTAGCCAGTAGCATAGTGGAAACCATGAACTTAGACTCTGAGATTACTTCTAGGAAGATCACAGTGATAAGCCCTCTAGGTCACTCAGTAGAAGTAAGTAAATTGTATAAGGATGTACCCCTAGAACTTCAAGGGGTCATGTTTTTGGTTGACTTGATGGAACTGCCGTTTGGGGAGTTCGATCTGATTCTCAGGATGGATTGGCTGGTAAAGTATCAAGCTAGTTTGGATTGCACAGCTAAGCGCGTGGTGTTGAAGACAATGGAAGGTGAGGAGGTGGTGATGATAGGTAATAGGAGAGATTACCTATCCAATGTAGTCTCTGCACTGAAGGCAGATAAAATGGTTAGGAAAGGTTATGAGGCATTCATGGTACATGTCTGTGCTTTGGGAGCTAAGGATTCAGCTATGGAGAGTGTCCTAACCGTGAGGGAATTTGCTGATATATTCCCAGAGGAACTTTCGGGTGTGCCTCCAGACCGTGAAGTTGAGTTCGGTATAGATCTGTTGCCAGGAACCGCGCCAGTGTCTATTGCTCCATATAGGATGGTGCCAAAGGAATTGGTGGAGTTAAAGGCGCAGATTCAGGAATTGTTGGACAGGGGTTTCATTCGGCCAAGTATATCTCCTTGGGGAGCACCTGTGCTCTTTGTTAAGAAGAAAGACAGTACAATGCGGATGTGTCTAGACTACCGCCAGTTGAACAAGTTGACAATAAAGAACAAGTATTCGTTGCCCAGGATTGGCGACCTGTTTGATCAGCTTAAGGGTGCATCGGTTTTCTCTAAGATCGATCTCAGGTCAGGGTATCATCAACTCAAGGTGAATGACGCTGATATTCATAAGACGGCATTTCGTACTAGGTATGGGCACTACGAGTTTTTGGTAATGCATTCGGGTTGACTAATGCGCCGGCAGCATTCATGGACATGATGAATCGAGTGTTTCAGTCGTTTTTGGATCGATTTGTCGTAGTGTTTATAGACGACATCTTGGTGTACTCGAAATTGGAGGAAGAACATGACGCGCATCTTCGAGTGGTTCTGCAGGCTCTGAGGGAAAAGCAGTTATACGCCAAGTTTAGTAAGTGTGAGTTCTGGCTTAAGGAGGTAACTTTCTTGGGTTATGTTGTATCAGCTGAGGGGATTAGGGTGGATCCTCGAAATATCGAGGCAGTGTTGGATTGGAAACCACCTAAGTCGGTCGCAGAGATTCAGAGTTTTCTGGGTTTGGAAGGATACTACAGAAGGTTTGTAGAAGGCTTTTCTCTGATCGCAGCACCGTTGACTAAGTTGTTGAGAAAAGGGGTCACGTTTGTGTGGTCTGAGAAACAGCAAGAGAGTGTCGATAAGTTGAAGAAGATTCTGATTGAAGCTCCGGTTTTGATTCAGCCTGAGGCAGGGAAGGAATTCACGGTCTATTGTGATGCATCGCATACGGGTTTAGGGTGTGTGCTGATGCAAGATGGAAAAGTGGTAGCGTATGCATCTCGGCAGTTGAGGCCTCATGAGGGTAACTATCCGACACATGACTTGGAACTGGCTGCAGTAGTTTTTGCCTTAAAGATTTGGAGGCATTATTTGTATGGAGAAAAGTTGATAGTTTACTCGGATCACAAGAGTCTGAAGTACCTTTTGACTCAGAAAGATTTAAATTTGAGGCAGCGAAGGTGGATCGAGTTGTTGAAGGACTATGACTGCTCGATTGAGTACCATCTGGGTAAGGCTAACGTAGTAGCTGATGCGTTGAGCCGTAAGGTGGTAGCAAACATAGTAGCTCGATTGAGTACCATCTGGGTAAGGCTAACGTAGTAGACGATGTGAGTCTTTTGGCAGAATTGCAAGTGAAGCCAAATTGGATTGATCAGGTTAAGGAGAAACAGCTGACAGATGAGGTTTTGAGTGGTCGGAGGTTGCAAGTGCAGAATGGGGAATGTGAGGGTTACAGCTTGGGTAGTGATGGAGTACTGTGTTTTCAAGGGAATGTATGTATGCCTAAGGACGTCTAGTTGAGACAGCGGATTCTTCAGGAAGCTCATAGTAGCCACTACGCTATGCATCCTAGAGGAAGTAATATGTATCGTGATTTGAAGGAACAGTTCTGGTGGCCAGGTCTTAAACGGGAAGTAACTAAGTTTGTGGGCAAGTGTTTGACATGCCAGCAAGTCAAGGCTGACCATCAGTTGCCGTCAAGGCTGTTGCAGCCGGTAAAGATTCCACAGTAGAAGTGGGAAAGGATTACGATGGATTTCGGCAGTGGGCTTCCTCTTACGCCTAGCAAAAAGGACTCAGTTTGGGTAATAGTGGATCGTCTGACTAAATTGGCCTATTTCATTCCAGTCCGAGTTGATTATTCACTCCTGAAATTAGCCAAGCTATATGTGGCAGAGATAGTAAGGTTGCATGGTGTGCCAGTATCAATTATTTTGGATAGGGATCCCAGGTTCACGTCGAGGTTCTGGAAAGCTTTGCATCAGGCTTTGGGTACAAGGTTGGATTTTAGCATGGCTTTTCATCCGCAGTCTGATGGACAGTCTAAAAGGGTAATCCAGATTCTAGAGGACATGTTAAGAGGTTGCGTTCTGGATTTCAGCGGTAGTTGGGAGGAGTGTCTACCTTTAGCAGAGTTCACTTGTAATAGTAGTTATTAAGCGAGTATTCAGATGGCACCCTATGAGGCACTATATGGATGGAAATGTCGTACTCCTACATGTTGGACAGAACTGGGTGAATGGCAGATGTTGGGTCCGGAGTTGGTGGCAGAAACAGAGGATAAGGTTAAGGTGATTCGGGCTCGTCTTAAGGAAGCGTCAGACAGGAAGAAGTCTTACGCCGATCTTAAGCGCAGGGATATAGAGTATGCAGTGGGTGATAAGGTCTTTCTGAAAGTGTCGCCATGGAAGAAGGTGTTGAGATTTGGACGAAAAGGGAAGCTAAGCCCTATTTTTATCGGGCCGTATACGGTGGTGAAGTGAGTGGGACCAGTAGCTTATCAGCTCGAGTTACCAACAGAGTTAAGTCAGATTCATGACGTCTTCTATGTTTCCATGCTTAGGCACTATCGATTAGATCCATCTCCTGTCGTACCAGTTGCGGATATAGAGGTAAACTCAGATTTGTCTTTTGAGGAAGAGCCAGTTCAGATCTTGGATCGGGATGTCAAGGTTTTGCATTGGAAGTCAGTCCCCCTGGTGAAAGTTTTATGGCGGAACCATGGTACGGAAGAGGCCACGTGGGAACTGGAGGACGTGATGCGACAGCAATACCCTCAACTCTTCTGACCAGGTAATTTCGAGGTCGAAATTATTTTTTTAAAGGGGTAGAACTGTAACATCCTTAAATCGGGGTCTCTGTATTTTGCTTGTGTTGCATGTGATGAATTGTCTATTATGTTCATTTATCATGTTCTGGGGTCTAGTTATAACCCTGGGTTAGGCCTGAGTTAGGGCTAGAAATCTTGTTTTAGTGCTGGGGAAGAGGGAGCTAGGTGAGTTAGGGGTTAAGAGAATTTATTGGGAGGTTGTGACACAAGAAATCGATTGGAAAAGTGGCAAGGAGGTGCCACTTAAGCATAAGGGAGATGACGCCACAAGCAGGGGAGGGGGAGCTTGGGTTCGAGCTGCAGAAATCCCTTCTCTGCTAATTCTTTTTCATGCCAGAAGCAAGGAAGAGGTGTGCTCAGGTGGGACTCTCATGAGTGGATGAGGATTAAGCTATCAGATTTTAAATGGATGAAGAGGAGAAAATTGTGGAGTTTGATTCAATCAAACGAATTTGAACTGATGGAAGGGAGGAAATTTAGGAGTTTGAATTATTTCAAACTTATTGGAAGTGTTGGCCGAATTTGGAACTTTGAGGAGGAGGAGTAATCGGTTTAGGAGCTTGGGGTGTGCCGAATTTTAGTGGCAAGGTAAGGGGTGCATTTTCAGCTAGCTTACGGAGCTCTCTTCATTTTTGTTTTGTGCCAAAAACCGAACCTCAAGTGCTTTTCTCTCTTTTCCCTTTCGGTGAGTTGGGCATTTGGCCGAACCAAATCTTGCCATTCCTTTGTAAAAGCAGAAACTCCACTAGCTATATTCTTCTTCTCTTTTCGGTTCACTTTTTGCTAGCCTTCTCTTTGCCGAAATCACCTTGTGCACTTCTTCTTCTTTTTCTATTTTGTTCAAAGCCGAAACCAACAACCCCTCCTTCATTCGACATCTTTTCTTCTCTCTTTCAAATCCTCTTGTGCCGAAATTTCTTCCACTCTCCCTTTGCTGAATCTCTTCTTTTCTATTCTATTTTTCTTCTTCATCTTCCTACTTCTTGGAAAGCCGAATATCTTGCTCAAAAACCCCTCTCTTTTTTGCGTTATCTTTTCATCATCTCAAGTGCCGAAACTCATCTCTTCTTTGGATCTCATAGCTGAACCTCAAACTTGGGTGTGGTAAGTTTTGTTACTTCATTTCTTTTTCCTTTTTATTTCTTGTGGTGTATGGCCGACTCATCTAAGTAGCCTCACCCTCTCTTTTGGTTGTCGATTCCTTTATCTTGGGATGCTAGGGCCAAATCTTTGTGAAAGCCGGAAGGATCTTTTGTGTTAAGGAAGGGGTGTCGCCAACGTGTAGGTTCTCGAGTTTCTTTTGGATTGTGGCTTAGATCTAGATCTTCTAGATCTTCGGAATTGGATCGTCGACTTAGGTAAGTGCTTTAACATTTTGGGACCGATTTCTTAATTGTGCAGAAGCCGAAGGCTAACCATTTGTGTGTGCTAGTGTTAAGCCGATAGCAAGGGGGTTTCATTGCGTAGATTTGGGATTTGGTTGGAAACCAAATCAGCACTTAGGTAAGGTATTAGCTTCATGCCACATATCCTTCTGGATTTCATGTTGAGCCGAATGGGCTTTTGGTCGCTAACAAGGTGTTGGCTGATTGTAGGAAAGGGAAGGCAAACGTTTCGGGATCTCGTTAATTTCGCGTAGTTTCAGGATTTTCGCTTAGATCTACAAATAGTCAGGTGCGTAACGCTTACACACTTCGTTAGTAGTATATGTATATTGTGTTACTGTATAGCCATTGTAACCGGTAGCTATGCCTTGTGGGAATGAGTGTGGACTTCAGGTAAGTCCCCTGATTATGGATTCTCGATACTTGCTATCATGTCATTGTTAAATGTTATGTCATATATTATTTTGCATCATCATATGTTATTATGCCACGATTGATATGGACATGATGGTGGGATTGATGAGAGAAGGGGGATGATTTATTTGGACTGTCACCAGTGGTTTTGACCACACGACGGGTTGGCCCCGTCTTTGATATATTATTTGTGACTAAGTCCCAGTGGTTTTGACCACCAGTGGTTTTAACCACACTTATGATATTTGTTACTACGGTCACTAGTGGTTTTGACCACATATGGATATTGTGGCTCATCCCAGTGGTTCGGTACCACGGTGGGTTGGCCCCACATGATTAATTATGGGATTGTCATCAGTGGTTTTGACCACACGATGGGTTGGCCCCATCACTTAATTTGTGACTATGGTCACCAGTGGTTTTGACCACACCAATATATTTGTGACTTCGGTCACCAGTGGTTTTGACCACACGGGGTAGATAAAGGAGATCGGATGGTTAGGTTATGAGGTTGCATGATTTGCATGTCTTACTGATGATCTGTGTAAGTGCTTGAACTATCGGGTTGGGGATTTATACACTGAGTCTCGGTGACTCACCCCTTCCCTTATATTTTGCAGATGAGGCATAGATTGTAGATATGGAGCCAGGGAGGACTCGAGGTGGCCATGCAAACTTATTTTCGGGTTTTGACTTTAAAATTTCTATTTCAGTTTTATTTATTTACTTTAAATTTGGTTTTGGTTTGTAATAAGGCCGCTAAGTTTTATTTTGGGTTTTTAATTATTTGCTTTACTTCTGATTATATTATGCATGTGCTCAACAACTTGATTGCTTAATTAATAGGTAAAAACAACGTTTTCAAATTATATCTCTTTTGAGTTTTCAAAACCTTATTAACGGGTAACCACATGCACAATATGAGTGCAGAAGTAACCTAAATGATTTTTTGTATTTAAGTTTCAAACAACTTCAAAGCGAATGGTTTTATCTTGACTATACACAACTTACTCAGAATTTAAGAGAATCACATGATTTTCAATAGGTAGTAATTCGAACATAAGTTTTCTGAGTTTAAAGCATCACTAAAATGATTTTAATATCACTTTATAAGAGGTCTTCTAAACTCTAAAAATAATAAAGAGTTTTTTTTAATGAAATTTAACCGGTAATTTGTTTATTCAAGTGTTTCCTCTCCGTAACATGCCAGATTCGATCGTGGCGTGTTGACCGGGTTTGGGGTGTTACACTTATGTCCCTTTCAGATACAGATAACAGAAGCATATATGCGAATATACAAAATAGATACAATGAGTCCTATCCTCATCCTCTACGCACCATCTCCGTCCATCCCATCACACCTTGTAGGGTTAAAAACACCCACCCATCCTTACACACCATTTAGTGTCGATACGACACATATCAGATAATGTGTAGCCAATTTGCCATATGATAGGCGATGATCGCCATACAGAACACTTCCTCCTCATATGCAAATACCACCACAAAACAGATACAGAAATAATAGATTTGACATGCTTAACATTCTTATATACAAAAATAACAGTACCAAGTGTGTTCCCAAATCGTGAAATACGAAGTTTCAGTGTTGTGATAAAATTTTGGTGGAGTTGGAATTCTGAGTAGTGGGTGGTTATGATTTTGGATGTAGTGGGATTTGGGTAAAACTCATCTTTTACCAAAAATGTCTCTCTTTGGAATCTGACCTTTTTTTTCCTTTATCTGCGGTTTTTCCCCTTTTCCTTCTCTTCTATCTTTTTCCTTGTGTTGGGTAAAATTATTTCTTAATTTCGGTGCTTCGATTCAAGGTATTCATATGTTGGTAAGTAGGGGTAGTATGTTTTACTTGAGTAGGAAGTTTTCTTTAAATCCATTTAATGTTTTCTCGAATCTTTCCACTGGAATTAGAATTGTGTTTTGATAGCAGCAGATCGTGTAGAATGGGAATTTCCTCTAGTGGAATCGTAGTTGGAGCCATTTGGGGAATCGGGCAAGCGTTGAATACTTGAATTTTGCCATTTTTTATTTCAAGGAAGATCGGTTTACTATCGATTTAAGTGATTAATTTGAGGTTTAATTGGTCAAGTTTTACAGAAACAAAAATAGATTATTCATGGTGTTACAACACTACCCCTAAAAGAAATTTCGACCTCAAAATTTACCAGATCAAAACAGATGAGGATACTGCTGATGCATCGAGTCCTCAGGTTCCCACGTGGCTTCCTCAGTGCCATGATTTTGCCACAGAACCTTTACCAACAGAATGGATTTCCTCCCAGAACCTTAACATCATGATCCAAAATCTGAATCGGCTACTCCTCAAAAGTCAAATCCGGTCTAATCTCAATCTCCTCAACAGAAACAACGTGAGATAGATCAAACCAATATCGCCTCAACATCGAGATATGAAACACATCATGAATACAGTCCAACTCTGGAGGTAGTTCCAACTAATAAGCGATCGGTCCCACATGCTTCAGAATCCGATACGGCCCAATAAACCTAGGACTCAAATGAAAAAAAAAATGTACGCAATTAGTGCAGATTTTCTAGGCTGTACTATTTTTTTTTTTTTGATAGATGAATATATAGTTGCTAATGTTGATGGTATTAAATTTCTAATTTTGATGGAATTACCTCTTATATATTATAATTTCCATTGCTTGTGTCTATATTTTCTTTACTACTATTCATTTTACATACAGGTGTCGCATATATATACAAAAATGGCTGCTAGTTTTTACGTAGTAATGTTGCATATATGCTGCTTTTTTTTTTGTCTGTGTGGTCTTGTTTTTGCGGATTTTTTTTCACCTTTTTCCAATTTAATTTGTTTTAGTCTCGAAATGATCCCGTGCACATTTAAGCCTCTATAAGAGTATTTATTATACTAATTCTGTTTGAATTTACTTATGCAAATTAAATTATGTGTCATGAGTTCTGTCATTCATATAAATAATTATGTGATGTGGTATGTTAAAATTCGCAATATGAAAGGGTTGAATGTGATAATCTGAAAATTTAGCACTGTTTGTTCTGGTATTGTAGTTGAGCCAGGAAATGTCTGATTTGATATTTGATATGTATTTATAAGTATCTATTTTGAGAGAATTTTTTGTATGCATTGTGGTTGAGTTTGACATTGAAGAGAAGGAAGTTTGGTTCGACAATTTCACTGCAAAACTATATTTTCGCGGTATAACCGCAATAATAAAAGTGGCATTTGACCACATTACGATGTGTTTGAATGGATGCGTCCTCTATAAACCAAATATCGGTGTGTAGAGGTTGGAAAGGGTTTAGTACACCCTATTTTGTGTGTGATGGATGGTTGAAGGTGGTGTGTAGAGGTTGGGTAGGTCAGATTCTGCATCAATTGATATGAAATTGCATTGCACATATTTACTTTGTTTCACAATAATATGTTGTGTTAAATTTGTTATAATTTTTATCTGTGTTCCTATGATGGTATTGTTAAAAGTTGACCGATCATTTATTGTTACGCTAACTACTTCTGTTTGAGACTCACACTGAGCTTTCATAGCTCATCCTCTTAGTTTATTCCTTTTCAAGTAACTCTCATGTTTAGGAGTTGGACTTGGCAAGTTGGAGGTCTCGGAATGATATGTTTGGTTTGTCTTCTTAAAGTCTTGCATAATTTTTTTTAATAAATCGTTCAGATTGTACATGAAAACTTTTTATGACCTGTGGTATGAAATGTAACTTTGTTTTTGAACTTAAACTGTGATTTCGCACATGTTTTCCCCTAACTGCACTAATTGTTTTCCTTCTCTATTAATTGTTCAGTTTTCAAGTGTTAATTTATGGATTTGAAGTAGAAGAAAAATATCAATTTTTTCGTCGCAATTTTGTTTTTGTTGAACTTCGATTAACAAAATTATTAAAATAATTTGTTTTCAAGGTTATTACGAATAATTGAATTTGGTTTTGGACAAATTTTGAGCAATAAATTGATTTAATGTGTTTGCAAAATTATAAACAAAGCTCAATTACATTTTGAGTAAAATAAGAGAAAATATGGGTTTTCATAAGGTTTTTGACAAATTTAATCAATGTTTAATATAGGGCCATATTTCAGTGGCCAACGTAACCTCCAAAATCTAGTCGAAACTTCTGGGCTGAGTTTTAGGGGTTACAGATTTTAAGTTGATTTTTGGATTGAAAATGTTAGATCTCGTATTTCTCGGCTAAGCTTTTGTTAAAAAGTGAGTTCTAACCCATTTTGATATAAATAAAAGGTATTTGATTTAAATTTAACAAACCCTTAATGAATTTAAGCAAATTGAATGTTTTCCCTTATTTAAAGATCACTTAAGCTTGATTTTTCTAGAAAAATTAGACTAGTGTAATTGGGTAAAATTGATTATTTAGATCTGAAATTAGATGATATTTAGAATGTTTGGAATCGAAATTAAGGTTTAAAAACTAGATTTGAGTGATGAAATCGCTTTTTTGACAAAACTAGCTAGTTTCCGGTAAGTATGATAGATGTGTTGTGGTATGCATTTTTTAGATGATTTAAATGTGTTTGAGGTTGTTTATAAAGTGTTTGTAATGTGTTTAATGTGTATGAAAAGTTTTAGACTTATTGAGAGGTTCTACAAGCAAGGACAAAGGCAAACAGTTGCTTATTTAAAGTCAAGATTGCAAGGTGAGTGGTTTGGTGTGCTACAATTATGCACAAATCAAAGTCTTAAAGGGGAGCTTAGGTACCCTAATCACCTAAACTAAGTTCCATGAGTAAGTGTTTCTACATAATCTAATGATGATTTGCAAATGATGCTTAAATGTGATATGTTATGTGATGTTTATTGAGATGACAATGAAATGCTATGTGTTTATGGCTGAATATGATATGAGTCATGTTGATTTTATGTACACAATATGATATCTATATGTTGTGGCTATTTGAGAATAGTGCGCACTTGTGCCCGTGTGGGCATTTGAAATAGGAATAGACGATCGTGTCCCAGCCCGTGTCCGTGCCCATGTGCCAGGCCGTGTACCCTTCGAAGTAACCTCACACACCCGTGTGCCAAGCCATGTGCTAGGCCGTGTAGTAGTCTGACTTGCAACCCTTTGAAAGCTATAAGGGACACACAGCTGAGACATATGCTAGTGTCGCTACCCGTGTGGACAAAAATAGACTATTTTACAAGCCATTTTCTCATCCAATTTGGAATGTACCTACAACCACAATTGCACTAACTTACGAACCATAACAAGGCATCCAAATCAAGCATAAACAAACCTTAAACATATGGTATAACATTATACAACCAATATGCCCTTAGGCACCTCAAATGACAATTTATAACATGACCAACCATATGTTCAGTTTAACAAAATAGCTAAATAGCTTGTGTGCATACCTACATTAATACATACCACGTATCTTACTTACCAAACAACAACCATTTGGTACCAAAATGTCATTCTTTAACAAGCATAAATTTACCAAATGAATCATTGTAATAGCCCGATTTAGGGGCTAGCCGGAACAGTGATTTCAGGATAACTAAATTCGAGGTTTGAGAAATTATTTTTCATGATATTTTATGAGTTAGAGTATGATTGTATAAGTACATGAAAATTTTGGTATTTTAATTTTAGCAATTTCTTTCTTAATCGCGAAAAAGGACTAAATCGCGTAAAGTGTTAAAGTTCCATTTTATAAGCTAAAGGTGTTCAATAGCTAAAGAACATTAATTGGAGGTCCTTAAAGTGCAATTATACCTCCAAGAATATAGTGGCCGGCCATAGGAGACAAACAATGTCAAATTGGTCAAAGTTGTTAATAGTAGGTGGACTAAATTGCTGTTTTATATTAAAACAAAGAAAAAGAAGATATCATCTTTTTCTCTGTTCTTCTCCACCGAAAATTGGCAGCAAAATAAGGGGTTTGAGAGCTCAAATTTTTAGCAAGCTTCTCTCCTTGCTAGTAAGTATTCTAGTGATAATTTTTTTGATAAAGATTGTACTTTTGGGACCCCTAAAGCTTAAGCTTTCTAAAGAGGGGACTATCTTGCAATATGGTGAAAAGTTTAGGGTTTTTCCATGAGAGCTTTTATGTTGTTTGCTGCATTTTTATGGCAGAAAATAAGTAATAGTTGTTAGATAAACAACTTTTGTGAGAGGTGTTACCATGAAAACACCAAAAAGGACCTTTTTTGTAAAAGTTACAAAATTTATTATAAATGTGTGAAATGTTGGGTTTTGATGATAGCCATAAGAGAAATAAATGTTCACCTAGGCTTGTTGAAGGTAGAAATTTGATTAGAATTGATTTTCGAGCCTAGGGGTAAAATGGTCATTTTGTAACACCCCAAACTCGGCCTAGAACTTAGGCCCAAATCTAGCGTGTCACATTGAAGAGTTTTTTGAAAACCATGCTTTCATTAGAAACCTTTATTACAACGTAAACCTTTCTACTATTCAAAACCTCAAATTTTGTTTGCTTATTTTCAAAACGTGGTTTATTAAAAATCATTCATAGAAAACATTATTATCTTTAAAACCTTATTTATTGCGGAAAGCTTAATTTAAAATAGTTATAGAACGTGATATTTTGAAAAACAGTAGTTATTTTCGATAAATCATGTTCTACTTCTAGCAATTATAAAACAATAAAATCCCAAAACTTAAAGTTATGAAATCTTAAGGCCTTATTACAAAATTTATAACCCAACAAATTAAACTAAAATAAAAATAGGACTTGTACTTTAAAGCGAATCAGACGTGTGGTACCTCCGAGTCCCTCGCAGCTCAGATCTGTCTAATGTTGGGGATTACCTGCAAATTTAAAAACGGGGTGAGTTTGCGAAAACTCTGTGTGTAATCCCCTTACTGCAGTAGTAACAATCAAGATATCTGACGAAAACCCTAAATGTAAGGGCCGAAGCCCTTTCAACAGTAATAGTACAGTATAGATCTCATAAATAGGTATGCAACAGTATGAGGATACATCCCAACCCAATCTAGCCAACGCACCACCCGTACCAACCCTACACTCCTGTGGGGACCAAGTCAACCCACCCAAATTTCACACACAAGAACGCAAATGAAGCCGCTAATATCAACGCAAAGAAACCTGCTAGTAATAGTATACGTGGATGAGCCACTAAAATCAGTATATCATGGCAGAGCCACTGAATCAGTATAACGTGGCATAGCCACTAGTACAATACTTCCTCCAAATATATAACCCAACCCAATACAATATGTTATGTATGCAGTGCATGTCATGCTCAATCATTACACATGTATGCAAAATGGCCATGCTCAATAATAGACATTTAAACATAATTTAAAAGCGTACCAGACATACAACCACCATCAAGTCAGTTAAAACACAGTCATACAATCCGAGTCAAATCGGTCCAATTCATAATCTAAGTCAGTCATTTACCTACAAGGGCAAAACAGTCATTTTACCCTATAAGGGTATTTTGATAATTCTATCCTTCAGGGGTATCTCAGTAATCCTACCCTTCAGAGGTATTTCGGTAATTTACCCACCAAGGGCAATTCGGTAATTTACCCACCAAGGGTAATTCGATAATTTACCCACCAAGGGTAATTCGATAATTTACCCACCAATGGTATTTCGGTAATTTACCCACCAAGGGCAATTCAGTAATTTACCCACCAAGGGTAATTCGATAATTTACCCACCAAGGGCAATTCGGTAATTTACCCACTAAGGGTATTTTGGTAATTTACCCTCTAAGGGTATTTTGGCTTTTAACTGATTCACAGATCATAGCATTTACAGAACAAGCAGGAGTGTGAGATTACACACCTTGATTACGAGTGTGCCGCCAACCCCTTAGCACCGATCCTTGTTTCACTGGGTTTTGCTAAGTCCCTTCTGAATACCAGTGAATATTAAGAATCCTTGAAATCATCCTGCAATACAAAGCACCCTAACAAGAAGAAACGAGATAATGATACGATTGGGCCTAGAGCCCAATCTCGGCCCAAATGGACCCACAAGCTTGTGTGGCCCATTTAGCCCAAATCTGGCCGTAGATATGAGATTCACATATACTAGTTCAATATCTACTACACAATCATACAATTTATTCATACAGGCCTACGGGCCCATTGGGCCCACTTGGCCCAAACAGCATCAACCCACAAGAATACTCATGGTGGCCTCAACTATCGCGTCGAAGCTCCCACACGTGCGCTCGCACGCTCGTCTGGCTACCTGTAACATCCCAAACCCGGCCCATGAGCCCTGACCGGATCTGGCATGTCACTGCGGAAAAACGTTTGAAAATATTTCGCCTTAAAGGTGAAGTAAATTTTTTTTTTTGAAAGGAAAACCTTGTGTATTTAAAATTTCGAAATAAATTAGATTGTTACCAAATTCCCGAACTAAAAATTTAACATATAATTTTTATACCTAAGGAAGTAAAATCATTTGCAATTAATATTTAAGTTGTCAATCCGTAATAAACACAATAATAATGATACTTAGTAAAAATACTTAAAACTTTCATGGGCCTTATTACAACTCGATTAAATAAAATAAGAATAAAATAAAAATAAACTAAAGTCTATGTAAACTAAAATTTTCCATTGCATGGCCACCTCGAGTCCATCCGGCTCCTCATCCGCGATCTACGAGTCACCTAAAAAAGTTAAGGGAGAAGGTGAGTCACCAAGACTCAGTGTATAACCCCTCCCCCGATTAATGGAACAGCTTACACAATTCATAGCTAAGTATAGCATGCACCCAACCTAGCCATCCATAACTCCTTTTTCTACCCCGTGTGGTACAAAACCACTGGTGGTGCCAAACCACTGGTGATCCAAAGTCTCGATATCCATCAATGTTGTGGTGCCAAACCACTGGTGACTCAATGTCACAAATAATAAGTTGTGGGGCCAACCCACGTGTGATACCAAATCACTGGCGACGATCCCATAATATCAACCGTGGGGCCAACCCACTGTGGTGCTAAGCCACTGGGACAAGTCGCTATGAGGTGCCAAACCTCTGGTGACCTAAAGTCACGAAATATGTGATACCAAACCACTGGAGGTGCCAAACCTCTGGTGTCCCAAAGACACGAATATCACTTCCCCCTCCACTCATATCACCCTCAATAATATGCATATAAAAAAAAATCATGCCAATCATGCTTAAATATTAATATATACTGGATGTATCATAGGCCATACTTTCACATGTATTACATATACCAAATATGTCATGCATCAACGTGCATCATATAGCATGGCTCATATTTAAACAGACTTACCCGAATCCTTGTTCATACCCTTATGGTATCAAATCTAGATCTACACAAATCCGGTTATTCATACACAATATATTAGCAATTTTATTAGTTAAGAAGTGTGTAAGTACACACCTGTTACTAACGCGAATCCTAGATCCCGAAGATCTGATCTACCGAGCTGCAACCCTTGACCCTATATTCGGCCAATATCCAAGTTAGTGACATAGGCCTATTCGGCTATAATAATTAAATGCCGGAGACTCATTTGTGGTACTTACCTCAAACCGATTTAGTTTCCAACCAAATCCCGAAGCCACACACACCACTTGTAATCGGCTATACCTTGAGATCACATAATAGTTAGCCTTCGGCTTTGCAATTATCTAATGAAAAGACTAAAGAGGATTCCTTACCAATAACTTACCAAATCGATTGATAGAGAATGGAGGGCTCAGATCTACTACTTCAAATCTCAGAGGCTCTCTGCGTTAAGTTGTACTCCCCCTATAATCGATTCCATCAATCCATTAGAGTCTAAAGGCCAATCGGCCATAATCATAAACCTAAAAGAAGTTGTCGCCCCTTACCTTGATGACTATTTCGGCCTTTAAACACCACAAGTCGGCACCACTTGGTTGTGTTAGGGGTTTCGGCTACCTTTAAGGAATAAGAGTAGGTTTAATATATAGATCTATAATAGAAAGAAAGATGGAAAAGATCTACTTACCAAATGATTTGGCTAATCCGAATGGAGAGTTAGATTTCGGCTCTTGATGTGATGATGAGAAAACACAAAGAGAAAAGAGAAGGTATTCGGCCAAGAACAAATTGAGGAGAAAAAGAAAAACAAACTAAATGAATTTCGGCACCTCCTTGCTATACTCAAAGCCGACTATGAAAGTCCCTAAGAAATCCTACATTCGGCCATCTCCCTAATGTGATAAATCTCATCTTTTGATTACCACCCATTTAATTAAATTAAAAACAGCATTATCTTCTATCCTATCTCTTATCACCTCTTCAAATAAATAATAAAAAAATAAAATAACAATTATCCCACACCTCCAGCCGAATTCAAATACAAAACATCTAGCTTATCCATTTGAGAGCCCATGTGCAGGCCACCAGCTCTTCTCCCTTCACGCCAGCATAAAAAAAAAACCTCCCATATGCTGCCCACGCTACTCGAACATGGGACCTGCTGGGACAAGCACTCAGGTACTGCCCCAGGCCACTCGGCCAAAGCGTTTTTTTGTGACATAAATTCGGCACAAATTCTTTTAAGAGCTCCTTCGTTAGCCCCCCTTGCCTTAACGCCAAAAATAAAAACTCCTAGGTGCTAATTCGGTAGCTCGAACCCAAGACCTGCGCCAGGCGTCACCTCCAGGCCCTTAAATGGCGCCTTAAGCCACTTTACCAAGGCCATCTTTGTGTCCAAAAGCGCCTATAACCTCTCTTAAGACCTCCCTGGCCCAATTCCCTTCCTGACATAAAATATAAAAATAAAACACTCCCATGTTGCCCTCACGAATCGACCCTCTTCCCTCCTGAAGCCCCCTTGCACCTTAGCACCCCAAGCCACTTTGCCAAATACTTTCTTGCGTCCTAACCTTCTCAAAATTTCTTTTAAGGCCTCCCTGCCTAGTTTCCCCTTTTTACCTAAAAATCCAATATTTTCCAAAGTTTTTCCCCTTCACCCAAAGTTCTCAAAAACTCCTAAAATATATCCCAACACACTTAAAGCCTACTAATACATGAGTTATGCTCTAAACACATAACCCCTAATTTAGGATGTTACAGTTCTACCCTCCTTAAAAATAATTTCGTCCTCAAAATTACTTACTAACGAATAATCGTACATCTTAACTCACCGCACTACGCTTATGCTGCGCACTCTGATCTTAATAAAACCATCATATTTCTTAGGCACAATCTCTAAGTTCACATCCAAGGTTTCAGGCACTTCACTAGCAATACAAGAAAACTCTACAATAATCAAAGCAATTAAGGGTATTCCAGAAATAAGGAACGTGCCGTCACACATCTCGCACATCTTCCTCCTCGCGACACTCAACTGCATAAACCAACCTTGGTTGCCTCGCCTCTGCACCTTCAGCACCTCGGCCACGCCTGTTACCATTTCCATTACCCCTAGCTGCACCTCAACCCCTCTGTAGTTGCTGGCCATCCCTCCTGAATTGACCACATCCTTGATCCTCAGCTTGAGTCCTAGCCAACTTCCGCGGACAATCCCTTACCCGGTGCTCCATTGATCCACACTCAAAGCACCCTCTACTTCTAGCCAAACATTCTCCCAAGTGGGATTTCCCGCATCTAGCACACTGAGGTGGCCACTGAGCAGGCTTCGCGGCTCTTTCTGATTCCCCAAATCTAGCCCTCTTCTGCACCTTACTGCCCGATCCAGATGATCCAAAGCCTCTCTTCTGTTTGTTCCTTTCGTGGTTCTGTCTTATGGACTACTTGATCCCTTCGGCTACCTTAGTGTTTTCCACTAGGAATGAAAACTCACGCTCCTGTTGTGGAGAAATCAGCAACCTTAGATCATCCCTAAGTCCATCCTCAAAGCAGACATAGCGTTCGTGCTCCGTTGACACAATTCCCTGAGCATAGCGGCTTAGCCTTAAAAATTCTTCTTCATACTCAGACACAGACTTATTCCCTTGAACCAACCTCAGAAATGCTTTCCTCTGCACATCAATGTAGCTGGTCCCCACATACTTCTTCTGATATGTTGCTTTGAAGTACTCCCATGTAAGATCATCTGCCGCAGCACCATCCCGAACCGTGAGCCACCACTGGTATGACTCATCCTTGAGGAGCGACACCACTCCTTTCAGCTTCTCCTCAGCTGATAGATCTAGATCATCCATGATCCTCTCAGTTGATTCCAACCAATACTCCGCCGTACTGGGTGCCACACCTGATACACCCCGAAACCCCTCAGCTCCATTTGCTCGGTGTCGCTCGGGTATCGACTTCTGAGCTCTCGAATTTCCTCCTGCACCAGCCACCAACTCCAAAACTCGCAAAGACAACTGCGACACAAAGATCACCCCGTCTCGATCTTGCTTTGCCAACACCAAAAGCTGAGGGTGGTGGTGGCGGTGGCATCTCATTATCAGACCCTTGTCCCGACCTAACGGGTTCTGACACGGTCATTGTTCCTCTACCGCGTCCACGATGGCCACGTCCTCTAGAACTCATTTCCAGCGGTTGCGCTTTAATCTGATTAAGAAATTTTTATGGATTAGTACTTGTTTCACTTGGTTATCTGCGAAGAAATTTTATGAAGGAAATTTTATGAAGAGAGTTTAATAGGGATTCTTTCGATCATTCAAAGTTTCGAGTTTCCTATCCTAATTCACAGAAAAGTTCATCCATTCCATAGTATCTCCCATACACCTTCACTCTTCGGACATTTCTGTCCGTTCCTGTCCCAGGGGTATTTTTGTCATTTGCCCTACAGGGGTATTTTCGTAATTTGCCAAAATAGGGTCCTCGGTAATTTGTCAATAAGGGTATTTCGGTCATTTTGAAATTCCTGGGACATTTTGGAAATTTGAAATTCCTGGGGCATTTCAGTAATGTGAAATTTCGGGGGCATTTCGATAATTTTGAATCTCGGGAGTATTTTGGTAATAAACCAAGGTAAATTTGTAAATTTTAACAAATCAGGGATATTTCAAAAATTGCAAAACTTTGAGGGTTCTTTTTGAGAACTGTACTTTCCAAAACAGTGATGTTGCAAAAATTTTGGAAATCAGGGTCATTTTGGTAATTTTGTAGTTTAGGGGCAATTTTGTAATTTTCTAAAATCAAGGTATTTTTGATAGTTTGCAAATTAGGGTTTTTGAACATTTATAAAATAATGAAATTTTGGTAAAACTGTTGGGTAGCAGGTCATTTTATAAACCAAGGGCATTTTGATAATTTTACCACTAAGGGTATTTTTTTAATTTTCATAAATCGGAAATTTTTCGAAAAATTTTGTAAAGATGGTTTTCACAAATTTAAAAGGTAATTTTAAGAGTTTTAAAACTAGGGTTTTTATAAAAATAGGGCTAGTTCCCTTTCGGGTTTTAGTTATTATGCGTTCGACTGTGTGGACCGAGTCCTCTTGGTTAGGGTGAACCGAAGCTACGCACTAGGTAGGATTCCAGAGAAAAAGAGGTGAGTCACTAGGACTGCTTAAGTACCAGGCTCTTTCGGAGCCAATCCTAGACATGCGCACCAGGGTTGCCACACCCTAACTCGGCAACTTAGTCATAGGTTTGTTAAATTAGGCATTTAAAGTCTTATGCGATTGTTGGGGTAAACTAGTCCTAGGGTTCAAATACTTATCATACTATCTACGTTCAATTTCTACCCCTCTACAGATAATAATTCACACAGTAATTAGAAGTACTTACCTGGGCGGATTGGTGCCGGAGACTCGATGCCATGCTGTTCAATATTTCACAAAGGCCTACCAAAACATTTTGGGCCTTGGGCCCTCACAGCCGAGTTTTGAACTGGGCTCTGATACCAATTTGTAACACCCCAAACCCAGCCCACGAGCCCTGACCGGATCTGGCGTGTCACTGCGGAAAAACGTTTCAAAATATTTCGCCTTAAAGGTGAAGTAAATTTATTTTTTTTTTGAGAGGAAAACCTTGTGTATTTAAAATTTCGAAATAATTTAGGTTGTTACCAAATTCCCGAACTAAAACTTTAACATATAATTTTTATACTTAAGGAAGTAAAATCATTTGCAATTAATATTTAAGTTGTCAATCCGTAATAAACATAATAATAAAGATACTTAGTAAAAATACTTAAAACTTTCATGGGCCTTATTACAACTCGATTAAATAAAATAAGAATAAAATAAAAATAAACCAAAGTCTATGTAAACTAAATTTTTCCATTGCATGGCCACCTCGAGTCCATCCGGCTCCTCATCCGCGATCTACGAGTCACCTGAAAAAGTTAAGGGAGAAGGTGAGTCACCAAGACTCAGTGTATAACCCCTCCCCCGATTAATGGAACAGCTTACACAATTCATAACTAAGTATAGCATGCACCCAACCTAGCCATCCATAACTCCTTTTTCTACTCCGTGTGGTACCAAACCACTGGTGATCCAAAGTCTCGATATCCATCAATGTTGTGGTGCCAAACCACTGGTGACTCAATGTCACAAATAATAAGTTGTGGGGCCAACCCACGTGTGATACCAAATCACTAGCGATGATCCCATAATATCAACCATGGGGCCAACCCACTGTGGTGCTAAGCCACTGGGACAAGTCGCTATGAGGTGCCAAACCTCTGGTGACCTAAAGTCACGAAATATGTGGTACCAAACCACTGGAGGTGCCAAACCTCTGGTGTCCCAAAGACACGAATATCACTTCCCCCTCCACTCATATCACCCTCAATAATATGCATATAAAAAAAAAAATCATGCCAATCATGCTTAAATATTAATATATACTGGATGTATCATAGGTCATACTTTCACATGTATTACATATAACAAATATGTCATGCATCAACGTGCATCATATAGCATGGCTCATATTTAAACAGACTTACCCTAATCCTTGTTCATACCCTTATGGTATCAAATCCAGATCTACACAAATCCGGTTATTCATACACAATATATTAGCAATTTTATTAGTTAAGAAGTGTGTAAGTACACACCTGTTACTAACGCGAATCCTAGATCCCGAAGATCTGATCTACCGAGTTGCAACCCTTGACCCTATATTCGGCCAATATCCAAGTTAGTGACATAGGCCTATTCGGCTATAATAACTAAAACCCGGAGATTCATTTATGGTACTTACCTTAAACCGATTTGGTTTCCAACCAAATCCCGAAGCCATACACACCACTTGTAATCGGCTATACCTTGAGATCACATAATAGTTAGCCTTCGGCTTTGCAATTATCTAATGAAAAGACTAAAGAGGATTCCTTACCAATAACTTACCAAATCGATTGATAGAGAATGGAGGGCTCAGATCTACTACTTCAAATCCCAGAGGCTCTCTGCGTTAAGTTGTACTCCCCCCTATAATCGATTCCATCAATCCATTAAAGTCTAAAGGCCAATCGGCCATAATCATAAACCTAAAAGAAGTTGTCACCCCTTACCTTGATGACTATTTCGGCCTTTACACACCACAAGTCGGCACCACTTGGTGGTGTTAGGGGTTTCGGCTACTTTAAGGAATAAGAGTAGGTTTAACATATAGATCTATAATAGAAAGAAAGATGGAAAAGATCTACTTACCAAATGATTTGGCTAATCTGAATGGAGAGTTAGATTTCAGCTTTTGATGTGATGATGAGAAAACACAAAAGGAAAAGAGAGGGTATTTGGCCAAGAACAAATTGGGGAGAAAAAGAAAAACAAACTAAATGAATTTCGGCACCTCCTTGCTATAGTCAAAGTCGACTATGAAAGTCCCTAAGAAATCCTACATTCGGCCATCTCCCTAATGTGATAAATCTCATCTTTTGATTATCACCCATTTAATTAAATTAAAAACAGCATTATCTTCCATCCTATCTCTTATCACCTCTTCAAATAAATATTAAAAAAATAAAATAACAATTATCCCACACCTCCAGCCGGATTCAAATACAAAACATCTAGCTTATCCATTTGAGAGCCCATGTGCAGGCCACCAGCTCTTCTCCCTTCACGCCAGCATAAAAAAATAACCTCCCATATGCTGCCCACGCTACTCGAACATAGGACCTGCTGGGACAAGCGCTCAGATAACGCCCCAAGCCATTCGGCCAAAGCATTTTTTTGTGACATAAATTCGGCACAAATTCTTTTAAGAACTCCTTCGTTAGCCCCCTTACCTTAACGCCAAAAATAAAAACTCCTAGGTGCTAATTTGGCAGCTCGAACCTAAGACCTGCGCCAGGCGTCACCTCCAGGCCCTTAAATGACGCCCTTAAGCCACTTTACCAAGGCCATCTTTGTATCCAAAAGTGCCTATAACCTCTCTTAAGACCTCCCTGGCCCAATTCCCTTCCTGACGCAAAATAACAAAATAAAACACTCCCATGATGCCCTCACGACTCGACCTCTTCCCTCAAGAAGCCCCTTGCCTTAGCGCACACCAAAGCCACTTTGCCAAATACTTTCTTGCGTCCTAACCTTCTCAAAATTTCTTTTAAGGCCTCCCTGCCTAGTTTCCCCTTTTTACCTAAAAATCCAATATTTTCCAAAGTTTTTCCCCTTCACCCAAAGTTCTCAAAAACTCCTAAAATATATCCCAACACACTTAAGACCTACTAATACTTGAGTTATGCTCCAAACGCATAACCCCTAATCTAGGATGTTACACTACCATTGTCGTGTGACCGACATTTTGGCATTTATCGCTCTACAACTAGAGTAGTGCGAAATACCCATCTGATAGGAATCTGGAGTTGATCCATGCTTCGAACACTCCTATGCCCAAATGCCAACCCAGGTATCCTTACTCTCCTCATAGATTGCTCTATTTAAAGCTAGCTTCTCACCTTCCCTCTTGCTAGCTTCTCGATGTGGGATCCCTCCTTCAGCAGAGTTTAAATCCAACACAAACTCTGGCCGTCCCAACTTAGCAAAATAAATATCCCTTTCTGCTTGCGATGATATTCGAACTTAGGCTCCCCCGTAACTTAATCCACATCGTTAGCCACTAGGCCACAAGCTCCTCTTGTGTCTAAGATCACGCGCAACTAAATATAAGTCTATGGGCCAAAGTCTAAGTTTACTTAAAAATAAATCAAAATGAAATGCAAGCGCCAAGACTTGAACCTTGGACCCCTTGCTTCCTTGTGTGGCATCATTCCTTTATCTCCTATGTGCGCCATTTTCCACTAGACCACAACTCCTTTTGTGTCATTTTTCTCCACATTTTATTCTTAAGGCCTACTTACTAACTCCCAGGGTTTTATCCTCTTAAAACCAAAACTTTCCTAGAGCCCAGGTTTGATCCCGGGACTTCATAGAAGCCCTCTAACCTTCCAAAATCACTCACCTAACAGGACCAACTTGTATCAGTGCCATTCTTTTGTTCTCAAAAATTTTAAACATTCCCATCCCAAGGCCCAATAGGCCCAATTCTACTAGGCCCAAATTTGGGTCGTTACACATTTTGCCAAAGCATGATTATTAAAATGCTTTTATTAATGTGATGATTAAAACGAGCTAATTTGTTATTATAGAGCAAGAAGAACCAATAGTTTACCTCGATCGGGGAAAGAATAAAGTCTCGAACTAGATCGACGATCTAGCTTATTTTGAAATCGAGGTAAGTTTGTATATGATAATTCAATATTTATGCTAGCATGTTTGAGAATGGTTGATATTATAATGACATTCTATGAAATTGAATGTTAGTGTTATATGAGAAAGGTGATAAAAGTTGAGATGCTGAGTCCCGGTGGGACTATAGTAAGTGTGAAAATGATATCATCAAGTTATGAGATGAACAAGGTCCCGTGTAAGACCATGTTTGGGACATGGCCTCAGCATCGAATTGAGATTTCGTATAAGACCATATTCGGGATATGGCTTCTGTATTGAGTATGAGAATCACACAAGACCATATCCGGGATATGGCATCGACACTCAGAAATGACCCCATGTAAGACCACACTCAGGATGTGGCATTGGTTTCGTGTTATGCTACTGCTTATGAACATACCTCCTTGAGTATCCCTAGTGAATTATCGGGATAAATTGATTAGCTTAGAAATAGTAAGGAGGATTTTACAAATAGTTATGTGATTGAGTTAACACAGGTACTCGTGAGTTATTCACAGAGAAGTAATTACGATATGAGGCATGGTATGTGCTAAATAAGGGCAAGTATGAGCATGTATAAATAGGGCAATAAGCCTATAACTTGTGTATGGTTAATTAATGCCATGGATGAATTATATTGTGAGCTTATTGTTGCCATTAATTTCCATGCAAACATTCTAAGCTTTAAGCTTACCCCCTTTCATTTCCCTTTTTCCTTGTAGGATTGCAAAAATTAACTCGAGAATTTACGGACGACGGAATTGGAAATCACACTATCGACTACAATTTGGTATAGCCAAATTAGATTTATTTTGAATATGGCATGTATAAGACTTGAGTATTTTGTTATGTCATATTGGTAAGCCAAATGTGTTTGCTACTACGGTTGTTCTAATTTATTTTGTAAATGGACATTAAAGTTGGGCCAATACTTGGCTAATTCTTATGTTTAATGAAGATGAATTTCATGAAGTGTATGCTTTTTTGGATGTATTGTTTCTTTTGAGTTCATAGAAGTACCATTTGCCATCTTATATGTTGAAATATTTTGGTATGAGTGTGATTACTTGATAGGGTGGCAAATGGCTTGGTAGATAGCCATCTAATTGTCCACACGGATAGACACACGGGCATGTGTCTAAGCCGTGTGTGACACACAGTCAGCCCTATGGGCATGTTGATCGGTCGTGTGTCCCCTTGCATGCTTGAATTGCAAGTCAGTATGCTCAGTAGTAAACACATGGGTAGAGACACAGCGGTGTGTCTCAGCTGTGTGGGAGGCACGGCCTAGGACATGGGCATGTGCCCAGGCCGTGTGAAGTCTGTACCTAAAATTGGGAATTTAATTCGACACACGGGCTAAGGACACGGGCGTGTGCCTTGGCCGTGTGACCTTAGTGAGATGATGACGTCATAAACAGAATGCCAAGGTTTTGGTGCACGGGCTGAAACACGGGTGTGTCGAGGCCGTGTAAGGGACACGGGCGTCTGTCTGGCTGTGTGAAATAAGTCAGTGTCGACCATAGGTAAGGACGTAGGCGTGTGTGAGCGCACAGCCTGCCCCCACGGGCGTGTCCCATTTCACAGGGCGTGTGGCCCCTGTTTCGTAAAAGTTCCTGGTTTAATTTTGAAACCTCTCAGAAGTATGTTTAGGGCCTTGTAGGCCGAGAATGAGTAGGATATGAGTTTAAATGGAAACTTTTTATGTTGAAATGAAATTTTATAGCCCGATGTGATATGTTTAAGCAAGTTAAGTTAGGTAATACCTTATATTCGGTTCCGACTTCGAAACGGGTAAGGGGTGTTACATTTATTGGCATCAGAGCTATGGTTTAGTCGATTCTAGGACTAACATAGCGTAAGTATGAGTCTATTATACATGCCATATGTAGGAGTACCAGTGCAATGATAGTGTGATGACTCCTGACATTTTAAATTGCATTTTATATAGTAAATGGATCCTGATCCCAATCGAACTACAGCTGATGATGCTGCGAGTAACGCCCTGGCTTCCGTACAAGGGACCGCGCCAGTAGATAGTAGACCAGAGACCTTGAGTCAAGGAGAAGAGGCCCGAGAAGCCTTTCTCCATATGATAAGTAACTGGTACACTGAGTACGTTAGAGCAAATCCAAATGCTCAACCCCCTCCACCCCACCTATTCATCAACCCGCTCCTATAGCTCCTCAAGTGGTTGAGGTAGTAAGAAGAGAAAGACCTTCGGTCGATAAGATCCGGAATCAAGGAGCAGAGGAATTTTGGGCTAGTAAGGACGATGACCTAGAAAGGGCAGAATTCTTGCTTGGGAATACCATCAGGGTATTCGATGAATTGTTGTGCACGCCTGAGGAGTGCCTAAAGTGTGTGGTATCTCTTTTGAGAGATTCGACCTAACAATGGTGGAACAGCCTTGTGTTGATGGTACCAATGGAGAGAGTTAGCTGGGAATTCTTCCAAGAGGAATTCTGGAAGAAGTATATCAGCCAGAGATTCATTGACCATAAGAGAAAAGAGTTCTGGGAATTAAAGCAAGGCCGAGTGAACAGTGACCGATTACGAATGGGAGTTCGTAAGGCTTAGTAAGTATGCCCGAGAGTGCATGTCTACCGAGGATATCATGTGCAAGAGATTCGAGGATGGGCTAAATGAGGATATCCATTTATACATCGGAGTCCTTGAACTAAAAGAATTTGTAGTGTTGGTGGACAGAGCCTGTAAGGCTAAAGAATTAGCTAAAGAGAAAAGAAGAGCTGAGATTGAGTCCCGTGACTCAAGGAAAAGACAACTGAATAAGTCACTCTAATCCTCATCTAAGAAATTGAGGGATTTCGCTACTCGATTAGCCACTTCAGTCGGGTTTTCAACCTGAAGTAAAGGTAATCAGTTTTTAGGGTCTAAAGCCCAGACTACATCAATCACTAGTGTTGGCAACGCTCGACCTTAGTAGACCGAAATGCCCGCAGTGCGATAGATGTCATTCTAGTGAGTGTCGAGCAAATGAAAAGGCTTGTTTCAAATGTGGGTCCTTAGACCATTTTATCAGAGATTGCCCCGAGTTGGGCGAGAAAGAGAAGTCTCAGAATTTAAGACTGGGAAGTGTTGCTAGAGGAAGACCGCAGAGAAACCTGGGATATGAAATGAGTAACAAGAAACCATTTAGGGAGCAGGCTGTAAGAGTCGAGGGTAGAGCATCGGTGAGATCATATGCCATTCGTGCTCGTGAAGAGGCATCTTCTCCTGACGTAATCACGGGTATATTTTTTCTTTATGATACTCGTGTTATAGCTTTAATTGATCCGTGATCTACCCACTCATACATATGCATGAATTTAGTCTCTAGCATAGACATGCCCATAGAGTCTACTGAATTTATAATAAGAGTGTCTAATCCCCTAGGCAAGTATGTGTTAGTCAATAGAGTATGCAAAAGCTGCCCTTGATGATTAGGGGTCATTGTTTCTCGATTGATCTTATGTTATTGCCATTTGATGAGTTTGATGTCATTCTTGGGATGGATTGGTTAGTTACTCATGGTGTAATTATGAATTTTGGAAAGAAGCTTATTGTGTTGAAAAATGAAAAGGGGGATTTTATTCGTGTTGAATCAAATAAGCAAGATAGATCACTAGTAGTGATATCATCCTTGTCGACTTAGAGGTATTTAAGAAAGGGGTACGTGGCTTACCTTGCCTTTGTGATGAATACTAAAGAGATTGATTTGAAAATTGAGTCGGTACCCATAGTATACGAGTATCCGGATGTTTTCTCAAAGGAATTGCTAGGGTTACCTTAGATTAGAGAAATTGAATTTGAAATTGAGTTGGCTCTAAGCATTGCCCCCAATACTATTGCTCCAAATAGAATGGCTCCTACTGAGCTAAAAGAGTTAAAAGCACAGTTGCAAGAACTAATGGATAAAGGTTTCGCAAGACCGAGTTTTTCTCCGTGGGGTGCTCCTATTTTATTTGTGAAGAAGAAAGATGGTTCTATGAGATTATGCATAGATTATCGGTAACTCAACAAGGTAATTGTGAAGAACAAGTACCTGTTGCCGAGAATCGATGATTTATTTGATCAATTGAAGGGAGGCACGGTATTTTCCAAGATAGAATTGAGGTCCGGGTACTATCAGCTAAGAGTCAAGGACTCGGATGTACCGAAAACTGCATTTAGGATTAGGTATGGCCACTATGAATTTTTGGTCATGCCTTTTGGTCTAACGAATGCCCCTGCTATTGTTATGGACCTGATGAATCGCATTTTTTGGCCATACTTGGATAAATTTGTAGTAGTCTTCATCGATGACATCCTGATCTACTCTCGAGATGAGAACGAACATGCCGAGCATTTGAGTATGGTTCTACAAATTTTGAGGGATAAACAATTGTATGCCAAGTTCAGCAAAAGTGAATTTTGGCTTAAGGAAGTAGGATTTTTGGGGCACATTGTCTCGGGAGATGGGATTAGAGTCGACCCGAGTAAGATTTCAGCTATTGTTAATTGGAAGCCACCTAGGAACGTAACTGAGGTTAGGATTTTTCTGGGCCTAGCCGGTTACTATAGGCGTTTTGTCAAGTGGTTTTCCATGATAGCTACCCCGATGACAAGATTATTGCAAAAAGACGTGAAGTTTGATTGGACCGAAAAGTGTTAACAGAGTTTTGAGAAACTAAAGCGTTGTTGACTGAGGCTCCCGTTTTGGTGCAACTTGAATCGAGAAGAGAATTTGTGGTTTACAGTGATGCATCCTTAAATGGATTGGGTTGTGTACTTATGCAAGAGGGTAAGGTGATTGTCTGCGCCTCTAGACAATTAAAGCCACAAGAGAAAAATTAACCGACCCATAATTTAGAGTTGGCTGTCATTGGGTTTGCTTGAAAGATATGGAGACACCATTTATATGGAGAAGAGTGTCAGATTTTTACCAACCATAATATTTGATGACTCAAAAGGATTTGAATTTGAGGCAAAGAAGGTGGTTGGAGCTGATTAAGGATTATGAGTTAGTGATTGACTACCATCCGGGAAAGGCGAACGTAGTCGCCAATGCTTTGAGCAGAAAATCGTTATTCGCGCTGAGAGCCATGAATACTCAGATGGCTTTGTTGGATGATGGTTCTATTCTAGCTGAGCTAAGGGCTAAACCATTATTTCTTCAAGAGATTTGTCAAGCTCAGAAAGAGGACTACAACTTACAAGCTAAAAGAGGTCTTTCTGAGTCAAATGTTGAATCAGACTTTCAGGTAAATCCTGATGAATGTTTGACATTTCGAGATAGGATCTGTGTACTTAGAAATGATGAACTTATTCATAAGATTTTGCATGAAGCGCATAGCGGATGTTTAACTATGCACCTAGGTAGCATGAAAATGTACAATGACTTGAGGAAGTGGTATTGGTGGCCTAGTATGAAGAAGGACATTTCCGAGTTTGTGTCAAGATGCCTGATTTGTCAACAAGTAAAGGCTAAACACCAAGTACCTTCGAGTTTACTTCAGCCCATTATGGTTCCTGAGTGGAAGTGGGACCGTATTATTATGGATTTTGTTACGTGCTTACCGTTGACGTCAAAGAAGAAAAATGCGGTATGGGTCGTGGTTGATAAACTCACGAAGTCAGCCCAATTCATACTAGAGCGGGTTGACTACTCACTTGATAAATTGGCGGATCTGTATGTGGCAGAGATAGTGAGACTTCATGGAGTGCCCTTATTGATTATTTTGGATAGAGATCTGAGATTCACGTCACCGTTTGGGAAAAAAGTTACAAAAGGCCTTAGGCACAATATTGAGTTTCAGTACAGCATTCCATCCGCAAATCGACGGATAGTCAGAAAGAGTGATACAGATACTTGAAGACATGCTTCGATGTTGTATTTTGGAATTCCAAGGTAATTGGGAAAAATACTTACCGTTGGTAGAATTCGCCTGCAACAACAGTTTTCAGTCATGTTTAAAAATGACGCCTTATGAGGCATTGTATAGGCATAAGTGTCGAATACTCTTGTATTGGACAAAACTCAAAGAGAAACAGATACACGGGGTCAATTTGATTAGGGAAACTAAAGAGAAAGTAAAAGTGATACGTGACTATTAGAATGTCACCTCAGATAGATAAAAGTCCTTTTCGAAATTGAAAAGGAAAGAGATTGAGTTTCAAGTAGGTGATAAAGTGTTCCTAAAAGTATCACCATGGAGGAAAGTCCTTAGATTTGGCCAGAAAGGCAAATTGAGCCCGCGCTATATCGGACCTTATGAAGTTATCGAGAGGATAGGACCAGTAGCTTCTCGTTTGGCCTTGCCACCTGAGCTAGAAAAGATTCACGATGTCTTCCAGTGTCCATGTTACGACAATACTGTTCAACCCTTTACATGTAATAGTACCAACAGCGGTATAAATCCAACCGGACTTGACTTATGGAGAAGAGCTGGTTAAGATTTTGGTGCGAGAGGTCAAACAATTAAGAAACAAAAGTATAGCCCTTGAGAAAGTGCTATGGCATAGACATGGAATAGAAGAGGCTACGTGGGAGCCCGAGGAGACTATGAGAAACCAATATCCCAACCTTTTCACCGGTAAGATTTTCAGGGACGAAAATCCTTAAGGGGGAGAATTGTAACAGCCCGATTTAAGTGCTAGTCGGAACAATGATCTCGGGATCACTAAATCCAAGGTTTGAGAAATTATTTTTCATGATATTTTATGAGTTAGAGTATGACTGAATAAGTACATGAAAGTTTTGGTATTTTAATTTTAGCGATTTCTTGCTTAATCGCGAAAAAGGACTAAATCGCATAAAGTGCGAGAGTTCCATTTTATAATCTAAAGATGTTCAGTAGCTAAAGAACATTAATTGGAGGTCCTTAAAGTGCAATTAGACCCCCAAGAATAGAGTGGCCGGCCATAGGAGACAAACAATGTTAAATTGGTCAAAGTTGTTAATAGTAAGTGGACTAAATTGATGTTTTATATTAAAATAAAGAAAAAGAAGATATCATCTTTTTTTCTTTTCTTCTCCACCAAAAATTGGTAGCAAACTAAGGGGTTTGAGAGCTCAAATTTTCAGCAAGCTTCTCTCCTTACTAGTAAGTATTCTAGTGATCATTTTTTTGATAAAAATTGTATTTTTGGGACCCCTAAAGCTTAAGCTTTCTAAAGATGGGACTATCTTGCAATATGGTGAAAAGTTTAGGGTTTTCCATGAGAGCTTTTGTGTTGTTTGTTGCATTTTTATAGAAGAAAATAAGTAATAGTTGTTAGATAAACAGCTTTTGTGAGAGGTGTTACCATGAAAACACCAAAAATGACCCTTTTGTAAATGTGGCAAAATTTGTTGTAAATGTGTGAAATGTTGGGTTTTGATGATAGCCGTAGGATAAATAAATGGTCACTAGGCTTGTTGAAGGTAGAAATTTTATTAGAATTGATTTCTGAGCCTAGGGGTAAAATGGTCATTTTGTTAAAGTCTAAGGGCAAAATAGTAATTTTGCCAAAGCATGATTATTAAAATGCTTTTATTAATGTGATGATTAAAATAAGCTAATTTGCTATTATCGAGCAAGAAGAACCAAGAGTCCACCTCAATCAGGGAAAGAATAAAGTCTCGGACTACATCGACAATCTAGCTTATTTTGAAACCGAGGTAAGTTTGTATGTGATAATTCAATATTTATGCTAGCATGTTTGAGAATGGTTAATATTATAATGACATTCTATGAAATTGAATGTTAGTGTTATATGAAAAAGGTGATAAAAGTTGAGATGTTGAAGTCCTGGTGGGACTCTAATAAGTGTGAAAATGCTATCATCAATTTATGAGATGAACAAGGTCTCGTGTAAGAACATGTCGGGGACATGGCCTCGACGTCGAATGGAGATTCCGTATAAGACCATATTCGGGATATGGCTCTGGTATTGAGTATGAGAATTGCAAAAGACTATATCCGAGATATGGCATCAATGCTTAATGAGAGATTTCATATAAGACCATATCCAGGATATGGCATTGGCACACAGAAATGACCCCATGTAAAACCACATCCGGGATGTGGCATTGGTTTCGTGTTATGCTAATGCTTATGAACATACCTCCTTGAGTATCCCTAGTGAATTATCGGGATGAATTGATTAGCTTAGAAATAGTGAAGAGGATTTTACTAATATTTTTATGATTAACACAGGTACTTGTGAGTAATTCACAGAGAATCAATTATGATATGAGGCATGGTATGTGCTAAATAAGGGCAAGTATGAGTATGTATAAATAGGGCAAGAAGCCTATAACTTGTGTATGGTTAATTAATGCCATGGATGGATTATATTGTGAGCTTATTGTTGCCATTAATTTCCATGCAAACTTACTAAGATTTATGCTTACCCCTTTTCATTTCCCTTTTTCCTTGTAGTATTGCAAAAATTAGCTCGAGAATTCGCAGATGACGGAATTGGAAATCACACTATTTACTACAATTGGGTATAGCCAAATTAGATTTATTTTGAATATGGCATGTATAGGACTTGAGTATTTTGTTATGTTATATTGTTAAGCCAAATGTGTTGGCTACTAAGGTTGTTCCAATTAATTTTGTAAATGGTCATTAAAGTTGGGCCAATAATTGGCTAATTCTTATGTTTAATGAAGATGAATTTCATGAAGTGTATGCTTTTGTTGATGCATTGTTTCTTTTGAGTTCGTAGAGGTACCATTTGGCCATCTTAAATGTTGAAATGTTTTGGTATGAGTATGATTACTTGATAGGGTGGCAAATATCTTGGTAGATAGCCATCTAATTGTCCAGACGGGTAGACACACGGGCGTGTATCTAGGCCATGTATGACACACGGTTAGCCCTCTGGGCATATTGATCGGCCGTGTATTCCCTTGCATGCTTGAATTGCTGGTTAGTATGCTCAGTAGTAAACAAACGGGCAGAGACACGACTGTGTGTCTCAATCGTGTGGGAGGCACGGCCTAGGACATGGGCGCGTGCCCAGGCCGTGTGAAGTCTGTACCTAAAATTGGGAATTTAATTCAACACACGGGCTAAGGACACGGGCATGTTCCTTGGCCGTGTGACCTTAGTGAGATGATGACGTCATAAACAGAATGCCAAGGTTTTGGCACATGGGCTGAGATACGGGTGTGTCGAGGCCGTGTAAGGGACACGGGCGTGTGTCCGGCAATGTGAAATAAGTCATTGTCGACAACAGGTGAAGGACATGGGCGTGTGTGACCACACGGCCTGCCCCCACGGGCGTGTCCCATTTCACACGTGCGTGTGGCCCCTGTTTAGGCAATTTTTTTCTAATTGCATAAAAGTTCCCGGTTTAATTTTGAAACCTCTCGGAAGTATGTTTTGGGCCTCGTACACCGAGAATGAGCAGGATATGAGTTTAAATGGAAACGTTTTATGTTGAAATGAAATTTTATAGCCCGATGTGATATTTTTAAGCAAGTTAAGTTAGGTAATGCCTCATATCCAGTTCTAGCTTCGAACACGGGTAAGGGATGTTACAATCATACCTACTTAAGTGTCAATCTACCGCAAATTCATCATAATACAAGACACATATACCAGATGCACACTTAACTATCATTTTACCGTTCATCATTTAACCACTAATCAAGCCACACATCAACCATATTGAAGCAACTTATATGCATACCAAAATATGCCAAAACACAAGCCAAATCATATGGCCACAATTGCACAAAACATATAGGCTAACATTAGCCAAAATAACCTATACATGCCATTATAACCAAAATTAAACATCTGAAAGTACCAAAAGAGCCGATAGATAGTGTGATATAGCTTCGACAAGCTTCCGACCCGAACAAGCTCCGATTCACTATAAACACAAAAAAAAACACTGAGTAAGACTTTAAGCTTAGTAAGTTTGTGTAACATAGAATTAAAAACTTACCATTTAGTCACAATTTAGGTAAGTAAACATAGCATCTCCCAACTCAATTTGGCCAAATAATAGCCATAAAACACAAATAATAGCCAATAAACATGGATGAACATAACCACTATGCAAGTTTCATATACATGTATCATCCATTTCATGTTTCAATATATTATGTAATATCATTTCCATCTTTTTCATGTATATACTTGTAATCGTTCGTATTGAACTCATATCATCTCGTAACAGAAGATTGACTATTTAACCATTTAAAATATTGTTGGATACTCGGGATAGCTCACACTTAGTGTGTTAAACTGTAATCCATCAATTCTTGTACATGTATGCACATACGAGCTATGAAAAGGTATGATCTCACAAGCTGTAAATCGGTAAGCTCATAGGAGCTAAGAATCGGTAAGCCCTAATGACATGTCATTTGTATCCTATGAATTCTTAAGGTTTAAACGGAACTTGGTAATTGTCGTACGTCGTCGTATATGGATCGATATTTATACATGGAAATTATACAAATCTCATACATATAATTCAATTAAAATATATAAATACACAATTTAATTACACGAACTTACATCGATGAGTATACGTAGATACAGAGCCGATTAATCCAAGATTTTCTCTTTGCCTCGATCTAACTCCGTACGAGGTCTAACTAGATCTATACGGATAAATTTAACTCAATTTAATATATTTATCGTTCAAATTAGTCCAAAACATTTTTTTGGAAAAATTATCATTTTACCCCTATGCTTTCAATTTCTTTGCAATTTAGTCCCTAGGCTCGAAAAATGAAATTCATGCAATTTAACCCTTACCCAAGCCTAGTTGATTTTTCACCACACAATATTTCCTATTTTTCAAATTAGCACCTAATTGATAATATTTTCAAAAATCCCTTTTCAAAACTTGTTTATTTAACAACAACCATCCATATTCTATCATCAAACTTCAAAACTCAAGCATGTTCATCAATGGTAAAACCCCCGTACTTGGTATATTAAATTAGGAAATTTAATCGGAGAAGAAACAGACTTTTTTGATGATATAATAGAAAAGATTAATAAAAATCATATTTCTAAAGAAGAAATATATAAAATATCTAAGTTTAAAATTTGGTCACAAAGACACATAGAAAAAATTAGCAGAAATACAGTCGCTATGTAACAACCCAAACCCGGCCCAAACACCACGGCTGAATTTAGAATGCTACTGAGGAAAACGTTTGAAAAGATTTCGTCGTAAGGGTGAAAACATAAAAATTTGCTGTCATTTGTAAAATATTGTGTATTTAAAATTCTGAGTAAAATTAGGTTGTTACAAAATATCCGGATTTAAAACTTTAATATATATTTTTAAGATGTAGGTTGCTAAAAATAAAAATATTTCCAAATAATAATTTAATCGTCAATCTACCTTAAACATAATAAAAATCCCCAAATACTTTAAGTGGCCTTATTACAATAAATAAATATCCAAAAATACTGAAAACATTAAGTGCTTGAAATAAGTAGAAACATCTTCTGCATGGCCACCTCGTATCCGCCCCAGTCCGGTCCAAGCATCATGTATCACCTGCGATGTTTGGTAAAAATTTGGGTGAGTCAAACAGACTCAGTGTGTAATTAGTCCACAGGTTTCCACCCATGGGCTTGACCCACAACCACACCAAACCACATATCAGATAATAAGGCAATTAATCCACATGATTCCACAAATGGGCTTGGCCCATATCCACACCAATCCACATACCACACATGATTATGCAAAGTGCACCCAACCTAGCCTAGGGTCCATCCTCTACACACCCCCGTATCCAACCACCACACACTAGGGGATTACTAAATCAACCCTCCAACCTCTACACACCAATTTGGCAATCAATGCCGTCCACTTGAAATAAATCACAAATAATCCACAACGCAAACTCAGTCAGCGCCAATCCACGATGTAGCTCGCAGCTAACATCAAACCACGATGTGGCACATAGCCATCACCAACCACGATATGGCACAAAGCCGATACCAACCACGATGAGGCACAGAGCCACTCATCGATCCACGTGAGGCTCGTAGCTCTCACTAAACCACGTACATAAATGTACACCCTGTCCTTCTTTCATATATACAAATCCCACCCCATGCTCATGCAACATACTATAGTGACATGATGAATAATGCATGAACATGTTAATCAGGCATACAATCATATTTTCATCGGCATATTCACAGTCTCATCAATAATTAACACTAAACTGGTTATCGACATACCCCTTTTTAGGGTAACCATCTCATTATTGCCACTGCATTTGTCAACATGTACATAACACATGCAAATAATTGTGGGTTAATCACACACCTGATAACCTAAAGCGTTACGCTCTCAATACCGATGCTGTCACTAATCGTAACTACCGCTATCTACCTATAATCCTGCCCTGCTACTGGCCCACACCCCGGTGGCCAATCCCGTACTACAGAGACTGATCTCTTCTTAAACTTAGGGATAGGGGCTACCCCTTTTTCCCCTTGACTGGTATTCGCCTCCATCAACAATACTTAATCAGAATCAAACGGTTAATCGATAACGTTAACAACTAAACAAACCAGATCTAAACTCACTGAATACCCTTACCGAATATGAATCAGAATCCCGAAACTCCTCTTAACCACTGTCGATCTGCCCCTAAAAGACCACAATCAGATTCGGCCAACCTTAACAAAATAGATGGCCTTTGGTCGAAAGCAACACTACTCTTACCTTGCTCGTCTAGATCCCAAAACTGTCACTTGTTCCTGAAGTTGTCGAAATCCCCTACTAACCAACTGTTAGAATTGGCTTTAATACATAAATCCATGAACATGGCCCTTGGCCGAATACTACATTGGCTTACCTCAAACATCCAAATCCCGAAAGATCTCCTTCGCTCTAGCTACAAACAAAACACGAGGTTATGGTTTAAAGAACATTCGGCCATCCTTGAACCAAGGCCTAATCACTTGATTTCGGCACACCAATGAAGATGAGGCAAAACCGATTGCTAAAGGAGAGAAAATACTTACCTTATTAAAGCACCCTCAGAGAATTGGCTTCTGGATCCCAAAGAGAAAGGTTTCGGCACCTTAATGGTGAAGAGAGAAAGCGCAAAAGTGGAGAGAGTTTAATGCTTAGAGGATTCTGCCAAGAATAGAGCTAGATCAAAGTGATCAAAGTTTCGGCTAAGGTTTTAAAAGACAAGGGAATATTCGGCCATTCAAGAAAAAGGTGTGGAATTGGGGTTGAAAGAAAGAAAGAAGAAGTTTGGGAAAGAGAAATAGGTTCGGCCAAAAAACAAATAGAGAAGGAGAAGAAGAAAACGCTAGTGACCTTAATGGTATTTGGAGTTTCAGTCACCAATCAAAAGAGTAAGAAAGCCGAAACTAGATGCTTTTTCACAAAAAGAAAACGACACTAAAGAGAAAAGGAAGAACTAAATTCGGCACACACACTAAGACTAAATTTCAAAATGGAAAATGCCTCCCTTAGAGTCCTATATTTGGCCACCACCTTTTCTCCTCTCCTATCCCTTATTTTGCTCCTATTTTCTCTCTTCTCTACCCATTCAAAATAGTTTGAATGGGTCAACCATTATCTCTTCCCCTAGCTGAATTTCAAAAAGAAAAACCAAGTCTCATCCTCATCCTTTAAAGTCCAAGTGCCGTCTAACTCTTCTCTCCTCTCTTGACGCCAAAAAGCAAAATAAAACCACACTCCCTTGCTACCAACATGACTCGAACCTCCTCCCTTGGAACCCCTTGCTGACGCAACCTTCCCTGCACCTTAGGTAGCGTCCCAAGCCACTCTACCACTTCACTTGTTGTGACATAACTCCCACACAATTTTTCTTAAGACCTCCTTTGCCTAGCTCCCCCTTTTTTAAACTTAAAACCCAATATTTTCCTAAAGCATTCACTTATATCTTAGAGTTCCCAAAACCCTTAAAACACATCCAAACACACACAAAGCCCACTATCACTTGAATTATGCATTAAACGCATAACCCGTAAATCCTGGGTGTTACACGCTAAAGATACTAAAGGAGGATTAATAGAAATCCCATTATTTACTAAAGAAAAGATAAAACGTATTAGGAAAAAATATCCTCAAGTTAGATATATACATTTAGGAGTCATTATGATAACAATTAGAGCTTTATTCAGAAGAGGTCATGATGTTCCTATTTTAGTAGTATTATTAGATAAAAGATTTGAAAATCCAATAAAAGCACTTATTGGAGGAATTCAGTCCAATTTACATACAGGAGTTATAGGATTTAAAGTTAAACCAAATTACTTTATATCTATAACAGACCCTCTAATAGAAGAGTGTCTATGTCTTAGAATTCAGACAAAAAATTCTGATATTAGTGATTTAGCAGATGACTTAGCAATAAGCTGGACTTCTATTAATAAATACACTAATACAGTAGAAGTGGAAATAAAAGAAATAAATAATAAAATAATTGAGCTTTTTGAGCCCAATAAGTTTACTATAGAGATTCAACCAAAATTATTACATTTAAAAGATCTATCAATTCCAAAAGACTGGATGATAGAAAAGACAAATAATGCTAGTACTTCTAAACCAATAATTAATATTTATTATTAATTTTCTCTTGTATACTTGCTTTCTTTAGAAAACCCTTGTAGACGATCTATTGTAAATTATCTACTATCTTCTCTTGTTAAATAAAATCTACGATATTAATAATAGCCTTCCGCTTGTGCATATATCCCTCCCTCCCCCAGTACTTGGTATCAGAACTTATTAATATTTATTATTAATTTTGACAAGATATAGCTAGATTGACTAACTTGATCATTTTTATTAGTATAACCACAAAATTCTGTTTTTAGAATTGAAGTTCATCCTTTTAATAAATCTTTAGGGGTACTTATTTGATTAATAAGTTGACCCTTTTGTTCTTTTCCTTTCTCAGATTCTTCCCATCTTCTGAGAAATTGTAGAACATTACCTTGAAAAGTTCCTACAAAATAGTTTAAAAACTTTTCTTTTGACCAAATTGTACTGTTGTTGTTTACAACAATAGTCATAGATTGTGCCCAATCAGCTATAGTTTTTTCATAGTCTGATAAAGGAATATTAGTTAAGTCTAAGTATGTTCCTCCTTGAGCAACATTTCTTTTATTTAAATCATCTACCTTATAAGGTATAGGTATGGGCTGACTAGATTCTCCTGGTGTTTCCAGTTTTATATCATTAGTGCCTATATTTTCTATTTTATTACCTAATATTCTTGTTGTATTTTCAACATTTTCATAATTTTAAACCAAAATTATTACATTTAAAAGATCTATCAATTCCAAAAGACTGGATGATAGAAAAGACTAATAATGCTAGTACTTCTAAACCAGTAAGTACTATAGAATATATGTCATCTGGAGATAAGTTATATTTTAAGAATAATCTGATAACCAATACAGATAATAATTTAGTATTACCTTCTAATTCTCAACCAGAGGAAGATAAAAATAATATAAGTACTTCTACACCAATAGGTATGAAAACAGTTCATATTCTATTTTTCCTACTACACCTAGTAGAAATTCTAGAAACACTAGAATGGAAGATATTCATTATTCAATAGAAGATATTACAAAATTCAATACATATATTGAAATTACATTACATGGTAAAGATTATAAAAAATATTCTTTACATGCTTTATTAGATACAGGTGCTACAATCAGTTGTTGTAAAAAGAATGCCATTCCTGAAGAATATTGGAAACCTGTAAAAAAGACAATAAATATTAATGGAATAAATGGTAATAAAACTACTATTTATTATAAAGCAAAAAATATACCAATTTACATAAATAATGTTAGATTTATAATTCCAAAAATATTATGTTTTCCTGATATGAATGGAGATATATTATTAGGTAATAATTTTATAAATCAATATTTACCATTTACTATTAATAAAAAATCGGTTAGGATATTTATAGAAAACACTTCTATAGAAATACCATTAGTAGAAAATCCTAAATTTATTTTTACTAATGATTGCTGATTTTCTTAGCAGGCCTTATGGATAGAGGTAAAAAACCTCTAGAAATAGTTGGAGAATGGACAATTGTCCATAAAAAACCCAACAAGGGAAACACAATGAGTCCTAAACAAGGATTTATTCCTGCACGAGTACCATTTTATCCTAATCAAGGATATTATGTACTATATCCTATGGTAAACCAACCATTTGGAACACAATCACCTACCCAGGTGAGTTATTATGAATGGTCTCAAGATCCATATTCAGTATATCAAAAAAGTTATGCTGAAATTATAAAAGAAACCGAGAATTTGTTGAAAAAAAAAAAACAAAATTCTGAATCCTCTGAAATTAAGGATTTTTATAATACAGGTTTACCTTTAGAATATTATAATTTTATAAACAAAATATGGAAAACCCATATTACTAATCAAAGAGCAAACTTTAGAAGAGCTCTTACACGCTTTTGTAATTCTTAGTTGAAAAACAACTAAGGAAAAAGAAGCTCATGATTTATTACTTAAATCATTTTATACAGGATTGGGATGAAATCCTAGTCGAATATACAGAGATATTAAGGAGATAAATAATCTTCTTGATATATTCCAATATTTTATTAATAAGGGAACAAATAATTCTATTATTAATAAAATGTTTAGAATATGTCTATATAACAAATGTAGACAAATTCTACCACGGATATATTTTCAAAAATAGATAGAGCTATTTGCAACCAAAGAAGCTCAATTTTCGAAACTTTTTCAAAATATTATTTACAAGCCTATGTTTTTACTAATGATATAGGAGAACAATTTCCTACTATCAAATTTAGGCTTAATCATGAACCATTTGATACAACCAATCTCGAATGGGGATTTGTTAAAGAAATAATAAATCAAAATCTTTCTTTTCATTTATTAAAAGATTTTCCCGCTATAGTAAAATCTAGATGAACAAATTTTGTTGATTTAGATGATTTTGTCTATTATTTTAATATAGAAATATGTAGTCTTATTGGTATTGCTGAAAAAGAAAATTTTTATCAGCCATATCAAATTTGGAATATTTTTCGGGCAAAGCCCTTTCAGCAATAGAATAAGACAAACAAAAATTGTCAAAAACTATTGACAATTGTTATAATAATTTTACCAATTATCAAATCTAAGCCGGAATTGATATAATAACCATGGCCGAACATCTTCTTCACCAAGAAACTTATTTGTTCTGGACCGATGGTAAAAGAATTTAGCATATGACACTGGAAGAACCCAGGAAGATAGAAATAGAGAAGCTGTTCAGTTGTTAAAAAATATAGCTGACATGGAGATAGATGATTATCCGTTAACAACGGAGATCAAAGACACGTGGGAAAGCTGGAATACACCAGTTCCTTCACCAGAGTCACTACACCTTGATGAAATCGAGGAGATGAATCTGAGAAATATCCAAGAAGGATAAAGACAAATCCAAAAAAGGAGATATTTAATTATTGGATGTGACAATCCATCACCATCCATATCCATAAATAGAAGATGATGCAAGCAATGATGTAAGAAGTCATCAATGATGCAAGCAATGATGTAAGAAGTTACCAATGATGTAAGCAATGATGCAAGCAGCAATTATTGCAAGTAATTTTGTCAGATTTAGAAGGCTATGTGGAAGCAACTATCGAGCCGATAATAAAGTCATCCTTAACAGGATACTGTGTCGACTTCAATTGTAAATTAATTAGAGTTTACAATTTACACTATAAATAGGAATTGTTGTAGCCTAAACAGGGCATCTTGCTTAGGTTAGAAAAATCTACGATCTTGCTTGGGTTAGAAAAATCTACGATCTTGCTTGGGTTAAAAAAATCACTTTTCATAGAAATTGGCAATATACAAACTCTCTTGTATACTTGCTTTCTTTAGAAAACCCTTGTAAATGATCTATTGTAAATTATCTACTATCTTCTCTTGTTAGATAAAATCTACGATATTAATAATAGCCTTCCGCTTGTGCATATATCCCTCCCTTCCCCCTAGTACTTGGTATCAGAGTAAAATATAAAACTTGTAATCATACTATGCATATAGACTCTAAGAATGAATGTAATATCCTGAAATAGGGGTTACTTGTGATTGAAGTGTTTTGCATGAGTATGGACTGTTGTGTTGTTATTTGAGGTGTTTTAGGAGCTAGTTATAAGTCTAGAGTAGGCCAGAGTAGTAGGAAATTTTTGCTTTTATATTTTAGGAAAAGGGAGCTGAAGGAGCTAGGGGTTTAGTGTAATTCGTGGGGTATTTTAACACAAGATTGGGCTTGGAAAAGTGGCAAGGAGACGCCACTTAGGGCCTTGTGAATGACGCCACATGCAGGGAAGGGAGAGCTCAGGTTCGAGCAGTAGAAATCCCATTTTCTGCCTTGTATTTTAACGCCAAGGGGGGAAGGAGTTGTGCTCAGCACAAACTCTGTCAGATAAGTATGGACTAAGTCAAATTTATTTGATTTGGTGGCAGGGAGAAAAATTAGGAGCTTGTGAATTTCAAACTCTTTTGAATTAGTGGCCAGGAGGAATTTGAGAAAGTGGCCGAATTATGAACTCCTATTTAGGAGGAGTGTTCGGTTTTGGAAGACTGAGGAGATGAGGGTGCCGAATTTCGTTAGGCACCTAGTTGTGCATTTTCGGCTAGCTTTTGTCTTGTGTCAAAGCCGAAAGCAAACCCTTTCAGTGTGCCGAATTCTCCATAGTGCACCATTGTGAAGCAAAAGCCGAAAAGACCATAGGTGTTTGCCGAATTCTCTCTTAGGCAGTTGGCCGAATCTCCATTTGTGCCCTTTCTCATTTCTCATTTTCTTTGAAGCTGAAAGTAACCCTCTTCTCTTCTTTTTCTTTTCTATTCTTAAGTGTTTGGCCGAACCTCTCTTTCTCCCATCTCTTTTTTTCCTTTTTTCCATTTTTGCTCAAAGCCGAAAGCATCCTTCTCCCATTCTATTTTCTTTTCTTCTCTCCATTCTCTTCTTTCTTTTATTTATGAACCCTCGCTCTCTTGCTTTCATTTTTATTTTCCATTCTCTTTCTCCACTCTAGCCGAATCCTATTTGTCTGTTTCCATGAACCATAGCTGAATCTCCCTTCTTTCTTCTTGTTTTTGTTTTGACCGAATCTCAATCAAGCCTAGATTTCTTTTTGTTTTTCTCTGATCGGCTTTGAAGAAGGGTAAGTGTCTTGGCCGAATTTCATTATTTCCTTTTCTCTTATGTTGGTCGATTCTCATGAAAGTAGAAGCCGATTTTGGCATTTGTTAGCAAGGTTTCTGATTACCTTTGGAAACTGATTCCTTCTAGGATTTCTGGGACTTTGAAGCAGTCGATCTAAGCCATCTATTCTCTGTCAAGTGATTCATTAAGTCTGTGGTAAGGATCCATCTCAGTTTAATCATTCTTTAAGTTATTTGGTTAAGCCGAAGGCTATTGAAAGTGAGTTTTGTTGTTGGCCGATTGTAGAGGGAATCAGTCTCGCATATCGTGTGTGGTGATTAGCATTCGTAAGGCAGAAAGGTAAGGATGGTGTTTGTTATGCGTTATCTCATCCTTCAGGATTTATTGGTATGGCCAAATGGCCTTGTTAATGGTTTTGTGGTTTGGCTGAATATAGGACAAGGAGATCTAGTGCAGTAGATCGGGTCATCGGGATTTAGTGATTGCGTTAGTAACAAGTGAGTAACTTACACACTTTATAACTTGGTAATATATTAATAGCCTAATCATGATTAAAAGTCGAAAACTGTGAGATCTTGATATGATGCCTTATGGGTGTGAGCAAGGATTCGGGTAAGTCCGTTTTGATATGATTTTTGCTATATGGTGCATAATAATATGATTTATGATATATTTGCTTTATGTTGCATATTAAAGCATGATGGCATGATTTGCACTTGTAATGCAATGGTATGGGTGATATGAGAGGAGGGGGAAGTATGATATTCGTGACTTTGGGTCACCAGAGGTTTGGCAGCTCGAGTGGTTTGGTACCACAGATTATTCTGTGACTTTGGGTCACCAGAGGTTTGGCACTTCATAGCGACTTGTCCCAGTGGCTTAGCACCACAGTGGGTTGGCCCCACAGTTGAGATTTTGTGATCGTCGCCAGTGATTTGGTATCACACGTGGGTTGGCCCCACACTTGGATTATTGATATTTTGTGACTTTGGGTCACCAGAGGTTTGGCACCTCATAGCGACTCGTCCCAGTGGCTTAGCACCATAGTGGGTTGGCCCCACATTTGATATTACGGGATTGTCGCCAGTGATTTGGTATCACAATGTGGGTTGGCCCTACAGATGGATTATTCGTGACTTAGGGTCACCAGTGGCTTGGCACCACTAGTGGTTTGGTACCACATGGGGAAGATACGGAGTTATGGATGGCTAGGTTTGGGTGCATTATATATATTGGTTGGTTATGATTTGTGTAAGTATGTTGCATTAACCGGGAGGGGGATTATGCACTGAGTCTTGGTGACTCACCTTCTCACTTATCTTTTCAGGTAATTATAGATCGCGGATGAGGAGCCGGGCAGACTCGAGGTGGCCATTCATTAAATAAACTCAGTTTTACATGGACTTTGGTTTGGGTACTTTATTTTATTTAAATTTGGTTTCATTTTTATTTTGGGTTGAAATAAGGCCTTTTTAATTATGTTTTGGATTATTTATATGCTTTGGATTTGTTTTAACCTTGGCTAAATAAATTACATGGTTAAGTTAATAATTTGAGCCCAAGGTTTTCTAAACTATAGAACGCAATGGTTTTCAAATCTTTACCATCGGGTAATACAAATCAATTGATAACAACAACAACTCAAATGGATTTCAAACTTAAGTTTTCCACATTCAACTTAACTGATTTCTAAATAACTAAGAAAGAACCCTTCAGTTTATAAATGATATAAACGTTTTCTAAACCTATGGATCAACAACTAAGTTTTAAGGATTTATTATCAGGATTTCAAAGTATATCATGGGTTTTTACCTAATCATGCACCTGATTTCTACAAACATAAAACAACAAAGAGTTTTTTTTCACAAAAATTTAACCGGTAACCTGTTTTCTTCAAAATGATTTCCTCTGTGACATGCCAGATTTGGTCGTGGTGTGTTGACCGGGTTTGGGGTGTTACAATTGTGGTATCATAGCTAAGTTCAAAGGCTCGGCTGTGGGCCTAAGGCCCAAAATGTTTTAAAAGTGTGGTTTTAAATGTTTTATCTGAAATTATATGATTTGGAAGGCATGGCACCGAGTCTCCGGCACCAATCCGCCCAGGTAAGTACCCCTAACCAATGGTTGTGTATGATTATGATTACGATTATGATAAGCTTTGAATGACTAGTGATAGTGGACTACCCTAGAGACTGAAACTTATTAGGACTCTATGGGCTTGCGAAAACAAAAACTCTTTAATAAGAATTATTCATAAGACTGTGCTTTAATAATAGTGGAATAATGACTGATGCATAAAACTTCGAAATCAGATAAGTCGAGACTTTAGTCATGAGCACTCGAGGTCGTGGTCGTAATACGCATGGACGTGGTCAGGGTAGGATGACAGTGTCTGAACCAGTGGGGTCTGGTCAGGGGTCAGAAAATAAGATACCAGCACCACTACCAGCTGTAGGTGGTGAGTTTCAGGATCAGATGGGGCATGACGAGTGTCGCAGGCGATGCTGCGAGTTCTTAAGAGAGTAGCTGGAGTAGGTGGAGGCGGGAGAGCTCGAAAATCTGTACCTGAGCGACTCCGAGCCAATGGAGCCGAGGTATTTCGAGGTGTTTCTGGTGTGGCTCCCAGTACGGCTGAGTATTGGTTAGATGCGACGGAGTGAATCATGGATGACTTGGATCTGACTGCTGAGGAAAAGCTGAAAGGGATAGTGTCTGTAACATCCTGGAAAGGGCTATGCATTTTCGGTTTAATTGTACGAAGTGACATGTTTTATGTACTAAGAATAAATTTTGAATATTTTTGGAAACCCGGAAATGAATGAAAATGATTTGGAAATGAACATTTTGGAAACTCAAAATGTATGGAAATGATCTCGAAATGAACATTTTGGAAACACGAAAATGTATGGACATGATTTAGAAATGATTCAAAAGAGGAAAGTGAACATTTCTGAAACTTGGAAATGTAAGGAAATGTCAAGTTTACAGAGCCGAACGAAAATTTTTGGAAACTTAGAAATGACTTAGAAATGTCGAGTTTTAAAGTTTAAAAGAGGAAATTAAGGCAAGGCGCCTTAAAAGAAAAAAAAGTTGGTGAAATTTGACACACAAAAAGTTTAGAAAAGTGGCCTAAAGATGCCACTTAGGGCCTCTGAAATGGCGCCACATGCAAGGTGTTGGGCCTGAGTTCTAGTCACTTGGGAAGCAAATAAAGGAAGTTTTATTTTTGCTTCCGTGGCTTTGAGGTGGACGGCACAAGCCTTCTAGAAAGGAGGAGTTTTATTTTCATAAATATTCGATTAATAAGGTGATAAATAAGGGATTTAATTTGGATTATTTTTGAAGAGAAAATAAAGGATTATACTCTAATTATTTTAAATTAAGGAGATAAACTTATCAATAAAGAAGAGTGGTGGCCAAGTAAGGGATTCTGAATAGTAGTTTCGGTGATAAACTTATCAATAAAGAAGAGTGGTGGCCAAGTAAGGGATTCTGAGTAGTAGTTTCTGTTATAAAAGGAAGAAAATAGGGCTACTCATCAATTTTTCTTCCTCCTCTTCTCTCTGCCGAATTTCTGAGTACTTTCTTCTCTTCTCTTCTCTTTTTCTTTTGTCAAGCTGAATCTATAGTCCACCATTGTCAAAATTCTTAAGTTTTCTTTTCTTCCTATTTCTTCTTACCAATCCATTCAAAAGCCGAATCTCTGAAGATTGAAGTGAAGGTGCAATCGATTTCTTCATGTAAGGGTAAGATCTCATTCGATTTCATCCTTTTTCTTTTAAGATTTGCCAAAATCTAGGACTAACCCTATTAATATCTTGTTGCCGAAACTTTGAAGAGATCTTTCGGGATTTACTAAGTGTCGACTACAAGGAAGGAGAAGTTCTTTTCCCGAAGGTACACCATAGGCCACGTGTTCCCTAGTTATTCGGTGAGTTTTGGGATTTAAAATCCACAAGATAAGCATATGAAGTATTCGGCCAAGGCTTATTTTTGGTATTTAGAATTATTTCCTATTTATTCAAAAGCTGGAAACTGACCTAGTTAAATGATTTGGTGGCTAGCCGATTTTTAAGGAAGGAATACTACAAATTTCGGGATTTGATTATTAATCAAATCGGCAAACAAGGTAAGTTTAAGTATACTAATCCTACTAGGATTTGGATTTATGGCCGAATGGCTTTTTCAAGTGATTAATCAAATGTAGGGATTAAGGATCTAAGCGGCAGATCAGATTTCGAGATCTCAAAGAATTTGCTACCCCACACTATCTTTTAATACGATGTATGGCTTAAACTTGTTATATGTTCTAGTATGAAAATATAAGAATGTGGCTAATGTACCATGTTATGGTACAAAGCACTCAGGTATGTTTCCTACTCCTACTAGGATTATGAAATATGTTATATTTAACATGTGAAAAGTGACATGAATGTGAATTTAAGTATGATATGCATAATATGAATAATATGGGGCATTCGGGTTATATGAGAAAGGGGAAGTGAATGTGGTAACTTCGGTCTCACTATCTGAATGTGGTGACTTCAGTCACATTATCTGAATGTGGTGACTTCGGTCACATTATCTGAATGTGGTAACTTCAGTTACATTATCTGAATGTGGTGTCTCATGGCACAATTATCTGGTGGCTATGCCACAAATTTTATATGGGCGATGAGCACGTCGACTACAGTGACTGCCTTCGATGGTGTGTAGCGGATGGAGGGTTGACTTAGTAGTCCCCATGGTGTGACTGGCAGGTATGGGGGTGTGAAGCGGATGGACAATTAGGTTTGGGTTTGGGTTGCATCATCATTTTTATCTGTTATATGAATAAGTATTTGATATGAAAATGCATGCCTGATCTATTGAATTTTAGTGTTGTGTACACATTGAGTCTGTTGACTCACCCCATTGTGGGACTATTTTTCAGGGGGCGATCAATAATGGACCGGTTCACAGGCTTAGCTTAGGATGGCCATGCTCACTTTGAAGTTTTATTCAATATGGAAATTTATTTTTATTTAAGTATTTTAGAATTTTATTTTGGGATTTTACTTGATGTAATAAGGCCATAAGTTACATTTCTTTACTTTTATTTTTAATTACTATGTTACGAATTATTTTCAATTAAAGTTCAGTAAAATTTATTCTTTAAAAATAAACCCTAATTGTTTTGTCACCTTAATTAATTGGATTTTAAAATAAGATAAATGGGTTTTTTTTTTTAACTCAAGCCCAACCCAAAACAATATCTCTTTCAAAACACACTATTTTTCCCAAAGTACAAAAAAACTTTGAAACCGATTTACTTAAGGAACATACCAGATCCGGTTCAGGCTTGTGGGCCGGGTTTAGGGTGTTTCAGTTTTAAACTCTCGGCCTGAGGGTTAAGGCCCAAAACGTTTTCAAAGCAAGCCCAAATAAGTTTTATGAAAACATTATTTTGAAATAGGCAGGTTTCTGGCATGGCACCCAAGTCTCCGACCCGCAGTCCACCAGGTAAGTACCCCTATCCTCTGTGTGAATTCTGGTATGAATTATAGAAGGGTAGAAATGGAACGTAGATTTGACTGTTAAGTATGTGAACCCTAGGACTAGTTTACCCCAACTATTACATAAGACTTTAATGCCTAATTAAACAAACCTATGGCTAAGTCGTAGAGTTAGGGTGTGGTAACCCTTGTGCGCATGTCTAGGATTGGATCCGGAAGAGCCTGGTACTTAAGCAGTCCTAGTGACTCACCTCCTCTTCGCAAGAATCCTACCTGGTGCGTAGCTACGGTTCACCCTAACCAAGAGGACTTATTCACGGGCTAAACCCGATAATTAAAACCCAAAAGGGACTAGCCATGCAGTTTTATAAAACTCCTAGTTTTAAAATCCCTAAATTACCCTTTTAATTGTAGTAAAAGATTATTGTGAAAATTTTTCCAAAATATCTCTAATTTACAAAATTACAAAAATGCCCCTGGTTGTAAAATTACTAAAATGCCCTTGGTTTCTAAAATTCCAATATTACCCTTGACTTTTAAAATATTCTTACTTTATAAAAATATCAGAAAATTCTATTTTTGCAAAATGTTAAGATACCCTGATTTGGAAAATTACGAAATTGCCCCTAACTTACAAAATTACCAAAATGACCCTAACTTCCAAAATTTTTGCAATATCACCAAAATAGAAAGCAAATTCACAAAAAGAACCCTCAAAGTTTTGCAAATTTTGAAATACCCTGAATTATTAAACTTTACAAATTTACTCTGGTTTGTGAGAAATTACCGAAATACCCTTAGAATTTTAAAATTACCGAAAGGCCCCGGGATTTCAAAATTACCAAAATACCCTTATTGACAAAATCACCAAGGAACCTTATTTTGACAAATTACGAAAATACCCCTGTAGGACAAATTACGAAAATATCCCTGGGAAGTGGAAAAACAACAACAATGAAAACTACAATATTTCTCTGAATGAACGAAAGTTCATAATTGTTTGATGAATGTGAACGTGACTTTCTGAATAGTGAACTCGAGCTGAGAACTTTGTTTGATCGAAAGAACCACTTTTAAACATCTCTTTTCATAAAACTGTTCGCGATTAATCAGTGAAACAAAAGTACTAATGTATAAAACTCTTAAATCAGATTAAATCGCGACGTTAGAAAATGAGTTCTAAGGGACGTGAACTTAGAGATTGTACCTAGAAAGTATGATGGTTCTATTAAGATCAGAGTGTGCGGCGTAAGCATAGTGTGGTGAGAAGGATTGTAGGACTGTTAGTAAGTAATTTTGAGGACGAAATTATTTTTAAGGAGGGTTGAACTGTAACATCCTGGAAAGGGCCTATGCATTTTCGGTTTAATTGTACGAAGTGACATGTTTTATGTACTAAGAATAAATTTTGAATATTTTTGGAAACCCGAAAATGAATGAAAATGATTTGGAAATGAACATTTTTGGAAACCTGAAAATGTATGGAAATGATCTGGAAATGAACAATTTTGGAAACCTGAAAATGTATGGACATGATTTAGAAATGATTCAAAAGAGGAAAGTGAACATTTCTGGAAACTTGGAAATGTAAGGAAATGTCAAGTTTACAGAGCCGAACGAAAATTTTTGGAAACTTAGAAATGACTTAGAAATATCGAGTTTTAAAGTTTAAAAGAGGAAATTAAGGCAAGGTGGCCTTAAAAGAAAAAGTTGGTGAAATTTGACACACAAACAGGCTTGGAAAAGTGGCATGAAGATGCCACTTAGGGCCTTTGGAAATGGCGCCACATGCAAGGTGTTGGGCCTGAGTTCGAGTCACTTGGGAAGCAAATCAAGGAAGTTTTATTTTTTCTTCCGTAAGCTCGAGGTGGATCTGGGCACAAGCCTTCTAGAAAGGAGGAGTTTTATTTTGATAAATATTCAATTAATAAGGTGATAAATAAGGGATTTAATTTGGATTATTTTTGAAGAGATAATAAAGGATTATTCTCTAATTATTTTAAATTAAGGAGATAAACTTATCAATAAAGAAGAGTGGTGGCCAAGTAAGGGATTCTGAGTAGTAGTTTCGGTGATAAACTTATCAATAAAGAAGAGTGGTGGCCAAGTAAGGGATTCTGAGTAGTAGTTTCGGTTATAAAAGGAAGAAAATAGGGCTACTCATCAATTTTTCTTCCTCCTCTTCTCTCTGCCGAATTTCTGAGTGCTCTCTTCTCTTTTCTTCTCTTTTTCTTTTGTCAAGCTGAATCTATAGTCCACCATTGTCAAAATTCTTAAGTTTTCTTTTCTTCCTATTTCTTCTTACCAATCCATTCAAAAGCCGAATCTTTGAAGATTGAAGTGAAGGTGCAATCGATTTCTTCAAGTAAGGGTAAGATCTCATTCGGTTTCATCCTTTTTCTTTTAAAATTTGCCGAAATCTAGGACTAACCCCATTAATATCTTGTTGCCGAAACTTGGAAGAGATCTTTCGGGATTTACTAAGTGTCGACTACAAGGAAGGAGAAGTCCTTTTCCCGAAGGTACACCATAGGCCATGTGTTCCCTAGTTATTCGGTGAGTTTCGGGATTTAAAATCCATAAGGTAAGCATATGAAGTATTCGGCCAAGGCTTATTTTTGGTATTTAGAATTATTTCCTATTTATTCAAAAGCTGGAAACTGACCTAGTTAAATGATTTGGTGGCTAGCCGATTTTTATGGAAGGAATACTAAAAATTTTGGGATTTGATTATTAATCAAATCGGCAAACAAGGTAAGTTTAAGTATACTAATCCTACTAGGATTTGGATCTATGGTCGAATGGCTTTTTAAAGTGGTTAATCAAATGTAGGGATTAAGGATCTAAGCGGTAGATCAGATTTCGAGATCTCAAATAATTTGCTAAGCGAATCAGGTGTGTACCCCACACTATCTTTTAATACGATGCATGGCTTAAACTTGTTATATGTTCTAATATGAAAATATAAGAATGTGGCTAATGTACCATGTTATGGTACAAAGTACTCAGGTATGTGTCCTACTCCTACTAGGATTACGAAATATGTTATATTTAACATGTGAAAAGTGACATTAATGTGAATTTAAGCATGATATGCATAATATGAATAATATGGGGCATTCGGGTTATATGAGAAAGGGGAAGTGAATGTGGTGACTTCGGTCTCACTATTTGAATGTGGTGACTTTGGTCACATTATCTGAATGTGGTGACTTCGGTCACATTATCTGAATGTGGTGTCTCATGACACAATTATCTGGTGGCTATGCCACAAATTTCATATGGGCGATGAGCACGCGATCGATCGCATGCGATCGCCTTCGATGGTGTGTAGCGGATGGAGGGTTGACTTAGTAGTCCCACGGTGTGACCGGAAGGTGCGGGGTGTGTAGCGGATGGACAATTAGGTTTGGGTTTGGGTTGCATCATCATTTTTATCTCATTATATGAATAAGTATTTGATATGAAAATGCATGCCTGATCTATTGAATTTTAGTGTTGTGTACACATTGAGTCTGTTGACTCACCCCATTGTGGGATTATTTTTCAGGACGATCAATAATGGACCTGGGTTCGTGAAGCTTAGGGATGGCCATGCTCAGCTTGAAGTTTTATTCAATATGGAAATTTATTTTTATTTAAGTATTTTAGAATTTTATTTTGGGATTTGACTTGATGTAATAAGGCCATAAGTTACATTTCTTTACTTTTATTTTTAATTACTATGTTACGAATTATTTTCAATTAAAGTTAAGTGAAATTTATTCTTTAGAAATAAACCCTAATTGTTTTGTCACCTTAATTAATTGGATTTTAAAATACGATAAATGTTTTTTTTTTTAACTCAAGCCCAACCCAAAACAATATCTCTTTCAAAACACACTATTTTTCTCAAAGTACAAAAGAACTTTGAAGCCGGTTTACTTAAGGAACATACCAGATCCGGTTTAGGCTTGTGGGTCGGGTTTAGGGTGTTTCAGTGTCGCTTCTCCGAGATGAGTTATACCAGTGGTGGCTCACGGTTCGGGATAGTGCTGCAGCGGAGGATCTCACTTGGGACTATTTTAAGTCAGCTTATCAGAAAAAGTATGTTGGGTCTAGCAACATTGATGCGCAGCGGAAGGCATTTCTGAGGCTGGTTTAGGGGAGTAAGTCTGTATCGAAGTACGAGGCAGAATTTTTAAGGTTGAGCCGGTATGATAGGGGTATTGTGGCTACAGAACATGAGCGATGTTGCTGATTGCTCCGCAGCAGGAGCGTGAGTTTGCTGTCCTGGTGGAAAAGGCTAAGGTAGCCGAAGGGGTTAAGGAGTCTGTGAGGCAGAATCTGGATAGAAATAGACATAAGAGAGGTTTTGGATCATCTGGGTCGGCCGGTAATTCTCAGAAAAGGGCTAGACAGAGTGGGCCGAATCAATCTAGAAGGTATGTTGCTGCTAATCAGGGACCAGCGCAGTGTAACCGATGTGGAAAATCTCATTGGGGAGGATGTTGGACTGGTGGAAAAGGATGTTTTGAGTGTGGCTCGCTGGACCATCGTGTGAGGGACTATCCGCGTAAGTTAGCCAGGGTTCAGTCTGAAGGTCAGGGCCGTGCTCAGTTCAAAAATGAGGGACCGCCACCACAGAGGGGTAATGGTAATAGTAGAAGAGGTAATGGTTCTAGTCGGGGCCGGGGAGCACCGGGCAGAGGTGCAGGCAACACTGAGGCAAGATAGCCTGGGTTGGTGTATGCAGTGAGGCGTCGAGAGGAGGGCGACGCACTGGACGTCATAACTGGTACGTTCTTAATCTTTGGATTTCCATATATTGCTTTGATTGATGTGGGTTCGACGTATTCATATGTTGCTAGTAGCATAGTAGAGACCTTGAACCTAGACTTTGAGACTACTTCTAGGGAGATAACAGTAATTAGCCCTCTAGGTCACTCTATAGAAGTAAATAAGCTGTATAGGGATGTACCCCTAGAACTCCAAGGGGTAGTATTTGTAGCTGATCTGATGGAACTGCCGTTTGGGGAGTTCGATCTGATTCTTGGGATGGACTGGTTGGTTAAGTACCAGGCAAGTTTGGATTGCGCGACTAAGCGTGTGGTTTTGAAAATGGCTGAGGGTGAAGAGGTGGTTATGATAGGTAATAGAAGAGATTATCTATCCAATGTGGTATCTGCTTTGAAAGCGGAGAAGATGGTCAGGAAGGGCTGTAAGGCGTTTATGGTCCATGTGTGTGCTTTGGAGGCTAAGGAGTCTGCTGTAAAGAATGTCCGAACAATAAAAAAAATTTGTTGACATATTTCCCGAGGAACTTCCGGGACTGCCTCCAGATCGTGAAGTTGAATTTGGCGTAGATCTGTTACCCGAAACTACGCCAGTATCTATTACTTCGTATAGGATGGCGCCGAAGGAACTGGTAGAAATGAAGGCTCAGATTTAAGAGTGGTTGGACCGAGGTTTTATCCGGCCAAGTGTTTCACCTTGGGGAGCGCCGGTACTCTTTGTGAAGAAGAAGGATGGTACAATGTGGATGTGTATAGACTACCGCCAGTTGAATAAGCTGACGATCAAGAACAAGTATCCGTTGCCCAGAATAGATGACTTGTTTGATCAGCTTAAGGGTGCATCGGTGTTCTCAAAGATTGATTTAAGGTCTGGGTATCATCAGCTAAAGGTGAAAGAGGCTGATATCCACAAGACGGCGTTTCATACTCGGTATGGGCACTGCGAGTTTCTAGTAATGCCGTTTGGGTTGACTAACGCACTGGCAGCATTCATGGACATGATGAACTGGGTATTCCAGCAGTATTTGGATCAGTTTTTCGTAGTATTCATAGGCGACATCTTGGTATACTCAAAGTTAGAGGAGGAGCATGATGCGCATTTGCGAATAGTGTTACAGATTCTGAGGGAAAAGTAGCTATATGCTAAATTTAGTAAGTGCGAGTTCTGGCTTAGGGAGCTGACTTTCTTGGGTCACGTAGTACCAGCTGAGGGGATTATAGTGGATCCTCGAAAGATTGAGGCAGTGTTGGATTGGAAGCCGCCTAAGTCAGTGGCAGAGATTCGGAGTTTTCTGGGTCTGGCAGGGTATTATCAGAGATTTGTAGAGGGATTTTCGTTGATCGCAGCACCAATGACCAAGTTGTTGAGGAAAGGAGTTCCATTTGTGTGGACTGAGAAGCAGCAAGAAAGTTTTGACAAGTTGAAGAGGATTTTGACTGAAGCTCCGGTTTTGATTCAGCTTGAGGCAAGAAAAGAATTCACAGTATATTACGATGCATCACATACGGGCTTGGGATGTCTGCTGATGCAGGAAGGGAAGGTAGTGGCTTATACATCTCGACAGCTGAGACCTCATGAGGTTAACTATCCGACGCATGACTTGGAATTAGCTGCAGTGGTTTTCGCTTTGAAGATATAGAGACACTATTTGTACGGAGAGAAGTCGATAGTCTACACGGATCACAAGAGTCTGAAGTACTTTTTGACTCAGAAGGATTTGAACTTGAGACAGCGCAGGTGGATTGAACTGTTGAAGGACTACGATTGTTCGATTGAGTATTATCCGGGCAAGGCTAACGTGGTGGCAGACGCGTTGAGCCGTAAGGTTGTATCAGACTTGAGAGCGATGTTTGCTCGCCTTAGCTTGTATGACGATGGGAGTCTCTTGGTAGAATTGCAGGTTAAGCCGACTTGGGTAGAGCAGATCAAGGAGAAACAGTTGGAGGTAAGGGTTTGAATGCGCGGAGGTTGCAAGTTCAGAATGGTGGTTTAGAGGATTACAGTTTGTCCAGTGATGGAGTATTATGTCTTCAAGGGAGAGCTTGCATATCGAAGGATGTCGAGATAAGGCAGAGAATTCTTTAAGATGCACATAGCAGCCCATACGCTATGCATCCTGGAGGTAGTAAGATGTATCGGGATTTACGAGAGCAGTTTTGGTGGCCAGGTCTGAAATGGGAAGTAACTGAGTTTATGGGTAAATGTCTGACATGTCAGCAGGTCAAGGTTGAACATCAGTTGCCGTCAGGTTTACTTCAGCCGATGAAGATTCCACAGTGGAAGTGGGAAAGGATCACTATGGATTTCGTCAGTGGATTACCCCTTACGCCTAGTAAGAAGGACTCAGTCTGGGTAATTGTGGATCGTCTGACTAAGTCAGCTTATTTCATACCGGTAATGGTTGATTACTCGCTTCAGAAGCTAGCTAAGTTGTATGCGGCAGAGATAGTGAGGTTGCATGGTGTGCCAGTGTCAATCATCTCAGATAGGGATCCCAGATTTACGTCGAGGTTTTGGAAAGCGTTGCATCAGGCTTTGGGTACACGGTTGGATTTCAGTACGGCATTTCATCCACAGTCTGACGGGCAGTCAAAAAGGGTTATACAGATTTTAGAAGATATGCTGAGAGGTTGTGTGTTGGACTTCAGAGTTAGCTGGGAAGAGTTTCTACCATTAGCTGAGTTTTCATACAGCAATAGTTACCAAGCAAGCATTAAGATGGCACCATATGAGGCGTTGCATGGTAGGAAGTGTTGCACAGCTACATGCTGGACTGAGTTGGGTGAACGTCAGATGTTGGGACCAGAGTTGGTTGCAGAGACTGAGGACAAGGTTAAGTTGATTCAAGCTCGTCTGAAGGAAGCTTCAGACAGGCAGAAGTCATACGCTGACCTCAAGCGGAGGGATATAGAGTTTGCAGTAGGTGACAAGGTCTTTTTGAAGATCTCGCCATGGAAGAAGATGTTGAGGTTTGGAAAGAAAGGCAAGTTAAGTCCAAGGTTTATGGGGCCTATAAGGTGTTGAGACGAGTGGGACCAGTAGCTTATCAGCTCGAGTTGCCAGCAGAGCTGGGTCAGATTCACGATGTGTTCCATGTCTCCATGTTTAGGCGTTATCGTTCAAATCCATCGCATGTTGTAGCAGTGGAAGAAATAGAGGTGAGTCCAGATTTGACCATGGAAGAGGAACCAGTGCAGATTCTGGATCGAGATGTGAAAGTCTTGCGTAAGAAGTCCGTTCCACTGGTGAAGGTATTATGGCAAAATCATGGCGTGGAAGAAGCTACGTGGGAACCAGAGGATGTGATGAGACAGCAATACCCTCAATTCTTTTGACCAGGTAATTTCGAGGCCGAAATTATTTTTAAGGGGGTAGAACTGTAGTATCCTGAAATAGGGGGTTATTTGTGATTGAAGTGTTTTGCTTGAGTTTGGACTATTGTGTTGTTATTTGAGGTGTTTTAGGAGCTAGTTATAAGTCTAGAGTAGGCCCGAGCGGCAGGAAATTTTTGCTTTTAAGTTTTAAGAAAAGGGAGCTGAAGGGGCTAGGGGTTAAGCGTAATTCGTGGGGTATTTTAGCACAAAATTAGGCTTGGAAAAGTGGCAAGGAGGCGCCACTTAGGGCCTTGTGAATGACGCCACATGTAGGGAAGGGAGAGCTCAGGTTCGAGCAGCAGAAATCCCATTTTCTGCCTTGTATTTTGACTCCAAGGGGGGGAAGGAGTTGTGCTCAGTACAAACTCTGTCAGATAAGTATGGACTAAGTCAAATTTATTTGATTTGGTGGCAGGGAGAAAAATTAGGAGCTTGTGAATTTCAAACTCTTTTGAATTAGTGGCCAGGAGGAATTTGAGGAAGTGGTCGAATTTTGAACTCCTGCTTAGGAGGAGTGTTCGGTTTTGGAAAAATGAGGAGAGGAGGGTGCCGAATTTCCTTAGGCACCTAGTTGTGCATTTTTGGCTAGCTATTGTTTTGTGTCAAAGCCGAAAGCAAACCCTTTGAGTATGCCCATTTCTCTATAGTGCACCATTGTGAAGCAAAAGCCGAAAAGACCATAGGTGTTTGCCGAATTCTCTCTTAGGCAGTTAGCCGAATCTCCATTTGAGCCCTTTCACATTTTTCATTTTCTTTGAAGCCGAAAGTAACCCTCTTCTTTTTTTTTCTTTTCTATTCTCAAGTGTTTGGCCGAACCTCTCTTTCTCCCATCTCTCTTTTTCCTCTCTTCCATTTTTGCTCAAAGCCGAAAGCATCCCTCTCCCATTCTATTTTCTTTTCTTCTCTCCATTCTCTTCTTTCTTTTATTGCTGAACCCTCCCTCTCTTGCTTTCATTTTTCTTTTCCCTTCTCTTTCTCCAATCTAGCCGAATCCTATTTGTCTGTTTCAATCAACCATAGCCGAATCTCCCTTCTTTCTTCTTGTTTTTGTTTTGGCCGAATCTCAATCAAGCCTGGATCTCTTTTTGTTTTTCTCTGATCGGTTTTGAGGAAGGGTAAGTGTCTTGGCCGAATTTCATTATTTTATTTTTCTCTTATCTTGGTCGATTCTCATGAAAGCAGAAGCCGATTTTGGCATTTGTTAGCAAGGTTTCTGATTACCTTTGGAAACCGATTCCTTCTAGGATTTTTGGGACTTTGAAGCAGTCGATCTAAGCCATCTATTCTCTGTCAAGCGATTTATTAAGTCTGTGGTAAGGATCCATCTCGGTTTAATCATTCTTTAAGTTATTTGGTTAAGCCGAAGGCTATTGAAAGTGAGTTTTGTTGTTGGCCGATTGTAGGGGGAATCAGTCTCGCATATCATGTGTGGTGATTAGCATTCGTAAGGCAGAAAGGTAAGGATGGTGTTAGTTATGTGTTATCTCATCCTTCGGGATTTATTGGTATGGCCAAATGGCCTTGTTAATGGTTTTGTGGTTTGGCCGAATATAGGACAAAGAGATCTAGTGTAGTAGATCGGGTCTTCGGGATTTAGTGATTGCATTAGTAACAGGTGAGTAACTCACACACTTTATAACTTGGTAATATATTAATAGCCTAATCATGATTAAAAGCCGAAAACTGTGAGATCTTGATATGATGCCTTATGGGTGTGAGCAAGGATTCGGGTAAGTCCGTTTCGATATGATTTTTGCTATATGGTGCATAATAATATGATTTATGATATATTTGCTTTATGTTGCATATTAAAGCATGATGGCATGATTTGCACTTGTAATTCATTGGTATGGGTGATATGAGAGGAGGGGGAAGTATGATATCTGTGACTTTGGGTCACTAGAGGTTTGGCACCTCGAGTGGTTTGGTACCACAGATTATTTTGTGACTTTGGGTCACCAGAGGTTTGGCACCTCATAGCAACTTGTCCCAGTGGCTTAGCACCACAGTGGGTTGGCCCCACAGTTGAGATTTTGGGATCGTCGCCAGTGATTTGGTATCACACGTGGGTTGGCCCCACACTTGGATTATTGATATTTTGTGACTTTGGGTCACCAGAGGTTTGGCACCTCATAGCGACTCGTCCCAGTGGCTTAGCACCACAGTGGGTTGACCCCACATTTGATATTACGGGATTGTCGCCAGTGATTTGGTATCACAACGTGGGTTGGCCCCACAGATGGATTATTCGTGACTTTGGGTCACCAGTGGTTTGGTACCACATTATTATTGGATATCGTGACTTTGGGTCACCAGTGGTTTGGAACCACCAGTGGTTTGGTACCACATGGGGTAGATACGAAGTTATGGATGGCTAGGTTTGGGTGCATTATATATATTGCTTAGTTATGATTTGTATAAGTATGTTGCATTAACCGGGAGGGGGATTATGCACTGAGTCTTGGTGACTCACCTTTTCCCTTATCTTTTTAGGTAATTCATAGATCGCGGATGAGAAGCAGGACGGACTCGAGGTGGCCATGCTTTAAATAAACTCGGTTTTACATGGACTTTGGTTTGGGTACTTTATTTTATTTAAATTTGGTTTCATTTTTATTTTGGGTTGAAATAAGGCCTTTTTAATAATGTTTTGGATTATTTATATGCTTTGGATTTGTTTTAACCTTGGCTAAATAAATTACATGGTTAAGTTAATAATTTGAGCCCAAGGTTTTCTAAACTATAGAACGCAATGGTTTTCAAATCTTTACCATCGGGTAATACAAATCAATTGATAACAACAACAACTCAAATAGATTTCAAACTTAAGTTTTCCATATTCAACTTAACTGATTTCTAAGTAACTAAGAAAGAACCCTTCGGTTTATAAATGATATGAACGTTTTCTAAACCTATGGATCAACAACTAAGTTTTAAAGATTTATTATAGGGATTTGAAAGTATACCATGGGTAACCTATTTTCTCAACAAAGATGAAGATGAGTCTTCGGATGAATCTTCTAACTATAATAAAAAAAGAAAAAAGAAAACAAAAAAGAGAAAAAATTAAAAAAAAAAGAAAAATATGACTTTGAATCTTATAAGACATTAATAGAATATTGGAGAAACCAATTTTCTAAAACAGAAGATAAATATGAGCAAGTAGAATATTTAAAATTAATAGAAGAACTTTATGAAAAACATAAAGACTTATTTACTAAGTATAATTATCACTATATGTTAAATTCTGATACTACCGAAAGTAGTGATTGTTCTAAAAGTTCTAATAATTCTGATGTAGATATTAATGTCACTAGTCATAATTCTAATGAAGAAAACACTTCAACAGAAGAGGATGAAAATATAGAAATTCCTGAACCCATGGATACTGAACAAGCAGATCCATATGATCCATATGAAATACCGAAACCTAGGGAAATTGATAAACAAGATCCTTACGGTAAAAGAAAAATAGACTCAGATCTTCAAACAGATGATAATCTGAGAGCTATTAATAAAAATTATGAAAATGTTGAAAATACAACAAGAATATTAGGTAATAAAATAGAAAATATAGCCACTAATGATATAAAACTGGAAACACCAGGAGAATCTAGTCAGCCCATACCTATGCCTTATAAGGTAGATGATTTAAATAAAAGAAATGTTGCTCAAGGAGGAATATACTTAGACTTAACTAATATTCCTTTACCAGACTATGAAAAAACTATAGATGATTGGGCACAATCTATGACTATTGTTGTAAACAACAACAGTACAATTTGGTAAAAAGAAAAGTTTTTAAACTGTTTTGTAGGAACTTTTCAAGGTGATGTTCTACAATTTCTCAGAAGATGGGAAGAATCTGAGAAAGGAAAAGAACAAAAGGGTCAACTTATTAATCAAATAAGTACCCCTAAAGATTTCTTAAAAGGATTAACTTCAATTCTAAAAACATAATTTTGTGGTTATCCTAATAAAAAGGATCAAGATAGTCAATCTAGCTATATATTGTCAAAATTAAAATTATGTGATATTAGATATTTAGAAGAATTTTCTAAAAAATTTCTTCATGAATATCAAAAGTTAAAAACTAATAGTATAGACTTTTGGAGAAACCAATATTTTCATAAATTACCACCACCTTGGGATGAAATTTGCATAAATAAATATGCTTCTTTCATAATAAAACATAGTAATGATAATAATACAGAAGTAGAAAATATAGATACTATAGGTAATAGAATTAATTTTGCTAAGGAAAGAATTATATTACATTGCTTACAGAGTAAAGCGGCTAAACAAGTCAAGAATAGATTAAGTCATAAATATTGTACAAAGATGTTAGAAGGAGAATGGGAGTTTGGATGTAATTCTATACGTCCAAAAACCTATAAAAAGCATAAAAAATATAGATTCGCTAGATGGAAACTAGGTAATAAAAATTATACTAATAATAATAAAAAGAAAAAATTTGTTAGAAGAAAAACTGTAAAAATACTAGAAAACAAATATGTAAATGTTTTATTTGTGATGAAGAAGGTCATATAGCAACAAATTGTCCTAACAAAGACAAAAATGCTAGGAAAATGATTAAAAATCTTGAAGAACAAGATTTAGAAATATGTTTTAGTGAGGAAATAAATCCTACTGAAATATTATATAGGTTACTATCAGAAACAGAGTCTGATACAAATTCTAATGAATATATATTTATGTTAGGAAGTAGTTCTAAAAATAAGTTAGAAGAAATTCCTAATTCTGAACAACAGGATATTAAATTAGGAAATCTAATCGGAGAAGAAACAGACTTTTCTGATGATATAATTGAAAAAATTAATAAAAATCATATTTCTAAAGAAGAAATATATAAAATATCTATGTTTAAAATTTGGTCACAAAGACACATAGAAAAAATTAGTAGAAATATAGTCGCTAAAGATACTAAAGGAGGATTAACAGAAATCCCATTATTTACTAAAGAAAAGATAAAACGTATTAGAAAAAAATATCCCCAAGTTAGATATATACATTTAGGAGTCATTATGATAACAATTAGAGCTTTATTCAGAAGATGTCATGATGTTCTTATTTTAGCAGTATTATTAGATAAAAGATTTGAAAATCCAATAAAAGCTCTTATTGGAGGAATTCAGTCTAATTTACATACAGGAGTTATAGGATTTAAAGTTAAACCAAATTACTTTATATCCATAATGCACTCTCTAATAGAAGAGTGTCTATGTCTTAGAATTCGGACAAAAATTACGATATTAGTGATTTAGCAGAAGATTTAGCAATAAGCTGGACTTCTATTAATGAATACACTAATACAGCAGAAGTGGAAATAAAAGAAATAAATAATAAAATAGTGGAGCTTTTTGAGCCCAATAAGTTTACTACAGAAATACAACCAAAATCATTACATTTAAAAGATCTATCAATTCCAAAAGACTGGATGATAGAAAAGACTAATAATGCTAGTACTTCTAAACCAGTAAGTACTATAGAATATATGTCATCTGGAAATAAGTTATATTTTAAGAATAATTTGATAACCAATACAGTTGATAATTTAGTATTACCTTCTAATTCTCAACCAGAGGAAGATGAAGATAATATTAGTACTTCTACACCAATAGGTATGAAAACAGTTCATATTCCTATTTTTCCTACTACACCTAGTAGAAATTCTAAAAACACTAGAATGTAAGATATTCATTATTCAATAGAAGATGAAACACCCCATACCCGGACCACGAGCCTGGACCGGATCTGGTATGTTCCTCGAAGTAAACCGGTTAAAATTCGTTTGCACTTTGAAAAACTTTAAGTGATTTTGGGAGAAAGTTCGAATTGGGTTGGGCTCGAGTTGAAAACAAATTTATTTTATATTGAAACCCATTTAATTTCAAGTGACAAAATAATTAAAGTTTATTTTGAATTAAATTGACTTAATAAAATTTCTCAGAACATAGTAAATAAAATGAAAATAACATAGTTCACTATGGCCTTATTACATCAAAAAAAAAAAAAAAAACCCAAAATAAATTTAATGTACTTAAATGAAATAAGATGTCCAAATAAAATAAAACTTGTCGCTGAGCATGGCCACCATAAGTCCTGCAGTCCCGGTCCATCACTGTTCATCACCTGAAACATGTTCCCACAACAGGGTGAGTCAACAGACTCAATGTGTACTACAGCACTAAATCTTAACAATTCCAGGCATTACATAGCATACAAATTCATATATCATCAAATTAAAATGATGCAACCCGAACCCAAACCTATATGCCATCCGCTACACATCCCCGTACCAACCTGCACACCGTGGGGACTACTAAGTCAACCCTCCATCCGCTACACACCATCGGCGCGCGCGCCGCAATGACGTGTGCTCATCGCCCTTATGAGTATTCGTGGTCTTAGGTCACCACACTCAGAGATCGTGGTCTTAGGTCACCACATTCAGATATCGTGGTCTTAGGTCACCACATTCAGATCTCGTGGTCTTGAGTCACCACATTCAAATATCGTGGTCTTAGGTCACCACATTCACTTCCCCTTTTCAATAACCCATATGCCCCATATTATACATGCCATGCATATCACATTCTTATCACTTAGCACATGTTAAATATAACATATCTCATAATCCTAGTAGGAGTAGGAAACGTACCTGAGTACTTTGTACCATTACATGGTACCTTAGCCATATTCTTGCACATTCTTATAATCACATATAGATTAAATATTGCCATGAATATATTAAGAGATAGTGTGAGGTACACACCTGATTAACTTATCAAATTCACTGATTTCTCGAAGAATTCCGATCTACTGCTTTAGATCCTTAATCCCTACATTTGGCCACATTTAGTATTTTAGAGAAAAGCCTATTCGGCTAAATTAATCAAATCCCGAAGGATTATCGTATCCACTTTCTTACCTTGCTGCCAATTTGATAATTAATCAAATCCTGGAAAGTTGTATTTTTCCTCTTTGAAATCGGCTAATCACTAGATCCCTTGAATCGGTTAGTTTTCGGTTAAAACAAGTCGATCTAAATACTTAAGATAGGACATTGGCTGATTACATAACCACTTACCCTGTGATGAACTTTCCGAAATTGATCCTTGCTTCCCTAGGGATGTCGAAATTCCTATAACCATATATTAGATTTAATCTAACATTAAAACATAAAACATGGCCTTTGGCCGGATATACGTATGTCTTACCTTGAATCTTTAACTCCCGAAACTCTCTTCCTGGTTAATGGAGATGCTGAAATACCTAGATCTGAAATCCCGGATTTCACCTTCCATATTTTGATCAACAAGATTAGGAGGGACTAGACTAACTTTCGGCTTAAAAGAAAGGAATACAATTATGACTATGGATCCTTACCCTTTATATGGAAATCGGCAACACCTTTTGAACTCCAAAAATATTCGGTTATGGTCTAGATGTGGATCAACAATTTCCGCTTCCTTGAATAATCGGCTAGGGGGTTAACTTTGGGGTTTCAGCTTTTGATGGATTGGAAAGAAAAGAAGAAGAAAGAATAGAGGATTCGGCAATGTTGAATAATGAAGAAGTAGATTTCGGCTTTGGCAAAAATAAAAGAAGAAGAACAAAGCTCTAGGAAATTCGGCCGAGAGAGGAGAATTTGCTTAAGAAATTCTGCAAAGGAAGAGTGAATGAATGAATGGCCTCTTTTCCTCTAGTAGCCGAAATTACTAGCTAGAGTCCCTTACTTGGCTACCACTCTCCATTATTTTGATAGCTTTATCCCTTGAATTATCCCCTTTATTCAAATTAAAAGAATTTAATCCCACAATTATCTCTTGAAAATAATGATAAATAAATCCCTTATTTATCCTTTATTTATCCACTAATTATAGAAGAATAAAAGCTCCTAATTTATAGCCTTGTGCTGTCCCTTGCTACTAATCCCTGCTGCAAAATAAAACTTTTATTTTGCTTCCCCTGCAGCTCGAACCTTGGCCCAATACTCCTGTATGTGGCGCCATTTCCAGGGGCCCTAAGTGGCATCTCCAAGCCACTTTTCCAAGCCCGTTTCTGTGTCATATTTCACATACATTTTCTCTTAAGGCCACCTTGCCTTAGTTTCCTCTTTTAGACTTTAAAACTCAACATTTCCTAAGTCATTTCCTTACATTTCCAAGTTTCCAAAAACGTTCATTTCCCTCCTTTAACCTAACATTTCCTTACATTTCCAGGTTTCCAAAAATGTTCACTTTCCTCTTTTAAACCTAACATTTCCATTCATTTCCAGGTTTCCAAAAATGTTCAAAATATATTCATAACACATAAGACATGTCATTTCGTGCAATTAAACCGAAAATGCATAGGCCCTTTTCAGGATGTTACAGAAGATAGTACAAAAATCAATACATATATTGAAATTACATTACATGGTAAAGATTATAAAAAATATTCTTTACATGCCTTATTAGATACAGGTGCTACAACCAGTAGTTGTAAAAAGAATGCCATTCCTGAAGAATATTGGAAACCTGTAAAAAAGAAAATAAATATTAGTGGAATAAATGGTAATAAAACTACTATTTATTATAAAGCAAAAAATATACCAATCTACATAAATAATGTTAGATTTATAATTCCAAAAATATTATGATTTCCTGATATGAATGGAGATATATTATTAGGTAATAATTTTATAAATCAATATTTACCATTTACTATTAATAAAAAATCGGTTAGGATATTTATAGAAAACAATTCTATAGAAATACCATTAGTAGAAAATCCTAAATTTATTTTTACTAATGATTGCTGATTTTCTTAGCAGGCCTTATGGATAGAGGTAAAAACCTCTAGAAATAGTTGGAGAATGGACAATCATCCATAAAAACCCAACAATGGAAAAACAATGAGTCCTAAACAAGGATTTATTCTCAGACGAGTACCATTTTATCCTAATCAAGGATATTATGTACCATATCCTATGGTAAACCAACCATTTGGAACACAATCACCAACCTGTGAGTTATTATGAATGGTCTCAAGATCCATATTCGATATATCAAAAAAGTTATGCTTGAAATTATAAAGACACCTGAATTTGTTGAAAAAACAACAAAATTCTCAATCCTCTGAAATTAAGGATTTTTATAATCCAAAGTTACCTTTAGAATATTATAATTTTATAAACAAAATATGGAAAACCCATATTATCGATCAAAGAGCAAACTTTAGAAGAGCTCTTACAGTTTTGTAATTCTTAGTTGAAAAAACAACTAAGGAAAAAGAAGCTCATGATTTATTACTTAAATCTGTTTTATACAGAGATTGGGATGAAATCCTAGTCGAATATACATATATTAAGGAGATAAATAATCTTCTTGATATATTCCAATATTTTATTAATAAGGGAACAAACAGTCCTATTATTAATAAAATGTTTAGAATATATCTATATAACAAATGTAGACAAATTCTACCACCGGATATATTTTCAAAAATAGATAGAGCTATTTGCAACCAGCAAGCTCAATTTTCAAAAACTTTTTCAAAATATTATTTACAAGCCTATGATTTTACTAATGATATTGGAGAACAATTTCCTACTATCAAATTTAGGCTTAATCATGAACCATTTGATATAACTAGTATTGAATGGGGATTTGTTAAAGGAATAACAGTCCAAAATCCTTCTTTTCATTTATTAAAAGATTTTCCCGCTATAGTAAAATCTAGATTAATAATTTTTGTTGATTTAGATGACTTTGTCTATTATTTTCATATAGAAATATGTAGTCTTATTGGTATTGCTGAAAAAGAAAAATTTTATCAGCCATATCAAATTTGAAATATTAGTACTTTATTTTCGGGAAAATCCCTTTCAGTAGTAGAAGAAGACAAACAAAAATTGTCAAAAGCCAATGACAATCGTTATAATAATTTTACCAATTATCAAATCCAAGCTGGAATTGATATGCTAACCATGGCCGAACATCTTCTTCACCAAGAAACTTATTTGTTCTGGACCAATGGTAAAAGAATTTTAGCATATGACACTGGAAGAACCCATGAAGACAGAAACAGAGAAGCTATTCAGTTATTAAAAAATCCGTTAACAACGGAGATCAAAGACACGTGGGAAAGCTGGAATACACCAGTTCCTTCACCAGAGTCACTACACCTTGATGAAATCGAGGAGATGAATCTGAGAAATATCCAAGAAGGATAAAGACAAATCCAAAAAAGGAGATATTTAATTATTAGATGTGACAATCCATCACCATCCATATCCATAAATAGAAGATGATGCAAGCAATGATGTAAGAAGTCATTAATGATGCAAGCAATGATGTAAGAAGTCATCAATGATGTAAGCAATGATGCAAGCAGCAATTATTGCAAGAAATTTTGTCAGATTTAGAAGGCTACGGGAAGCAACTATCGAGCCGATAATAAAGTCATCCTTATCGGGATACTATGCGGACTTCAATTGTAAATTAATTAGAGTTTAGAATTTACACTATAAATAGGAATTGCTGTAGCCTAAACAAGGCATCTTGCTTGGGTTAGAAAAATCTACGATCTTGCTTGGGTTAGAAAAATCACATTCCATAGAAATTGGCAATATACAAACTCTCTTGTATACTTGCTTTCTTTTAGAAAACCTGTAACACCCCAAACCTGGTCAATACACTACGACCGAATTTGGCATGTTACGGAGTGAAAACATTTTGAAAACACAAGTTGGTTGGATAATTTTCAAGAAAATTCTTTTTGACGTTTAAAAGGTTAGAAACCCCTGGTTAAAATGATACTGGAATTGATTTATAGTTGTTTGAAACTTGGAGAACACCCATATTTGAAAATCCCTTTGCTAATACCAATTTTAGAAAACATTTGATACTCATTTAGAAACGGAGTGCGACGAGTATAATTTTGAAAATTTGAGTTGTGAAAACATCCAAGTTACCTTTCTTATTATTATGTGAACTTTGTTACCCGATTGTAACGCTTGGAAAACCCGAAGAGATATAGACTTGAAAAGACATTGCTTTTTACCGGTTAATTTAGCAAGTCATTACTTTCAACATGTATAATATAATCAAAATAAAAGCAAATTATAAAAACCAAAATAATAAAACTTAGCGGCCTTATTACAAACCCAAAACCAAATTTAAAAGAAATAAATAAAACCGAAAATGTAGTTTAAAGTTAACCAAACTAGGATGCATGGCCACCTCGAGTCCTCCTCAGCTCCATATCTGCGATCTATGCTTCATCTGCAAAATATAAGGGAAGGGGTGAGTCACCAAGACTCAGTGTATAAATCCCCAACCCGATAACTCAAGCACTTACACAGATCATCAGTAAAACATGCAGATTATGCAACCCATAACCTAGCCATCCAATTTCCTTTAACTACCCCGTGTGGTCAAAACCACTGGTGGTCAAAACCACTGGTGACCGAAGTCACAAATATATCGGTGTGGTCAAAACCACTGGTGACCGTAGTCACAAATCAAGTGATGGGGCCAACCCATCGTGTGGTCAAAACCACTGATGACAATCCCGTAATAATAATATGGGCCAACCCACTGTGGTACTAAACCACTGGGACGAGTCACAATATCCATATATGGTCAAAACCACTGGTGACCGTAGTCACAAATATCATAAGTGTGGTCAAAACCACTGGGACTTAGTCACAAATAATAATAGTGTGGTCAAAACCACTGGTGACCGTAGTCACAAATCAAATGATGGGGCCAACCCATCTTGTGGTCAAAACCACTGGTGACAGTCCAAAATGAATCATCCCCCTCCTCTCATCAAACCCATCATCATGTTCATAACATACGTGTCATAATATTGAATGATCATGCAAATAACATACAGCATAGCATTTAACAGATCATGATGATGTATACCAAAATCACATAACAGGGGACTTACCCGGTTTCCATACTCATGCCCACAAGGCAAAGTCTCTAATGTCAAAGGTTATAACAGTAACATAATAAGCATTATTATACTAATAGAGTGTGTAAGCGTTTACACACCTGACTATATGTAGATCAAATGAGAAATCCTGAAGCTACGTGATACTACGAGATCCCGAAACGTATGCCCTCACTGCTCCTACAATCGGCCAATGCTTAGTTAGTAGTCAAAAGCCCTATTCGGCTTAACTAGAAATTCCGAAAAGATGTCGCAAGAAGGTAATACTTTACCTTAATGTCGATTTGGTTTCCTACCAAATCCCAATACTTGTGGTGAGTCCCCCCTTGCAATCGGCCAAACACTAGCACACACAAAAGTTAGCCTTCGGCTTTTGATCAATCAAGAAATAGATCTTGAGATGTTAAAACCCTTACCTAGATCGACCACTAATCCCGGAGATTCACTGCGTTTGGCTTTACTCCTCCCTACAATCGGTTTTACACAACGCTTAGAATCTATAGGCCATTCACCCATGATTAACAAATCCCGAAACCATATGAGTTGATGCACCTTACCTTAATAACAAGTTCGGCTACCAAGCACCAACATTCGGCACCCCTAAGTGATGTTAGGGGTTTCGGCTACTCCACAAAACAAAGAGATCTCAATCTACAACGAATGGAAAATGAAAGAATCATGATAAAAGAGATTTCAGCATTACCCAAAGCAACTGAGAAAGAGAAAATAAAGAATCTATACTCACCAGGAGGATTCGGCTATGAGTCCAAAAGAGAATAAAAGAAAAATGAAACGTAAAAGAAGAAGAGTGATGATGCCAAATGGTAGAAGAGAAGAAGGTTGAGTATTTCGGCACAAGTGGATTAAAAGAAGAAGTCGAATGGAGTAGAGGGTATTGGCTTCAGCTTTTCAAAACAAGGAAAAGATGGAAGAAGATGGGATAGGATCGATTTCGGCAAGGAAGAGTGGATGAAGTTTCGACTATGATCAAAAATAGGAGGAAGAGAAGATGAACAATGGTGGTTTCGGTTTTTAACACAATAAGAAGAAGAAGAAGAAAGGTGAATTCGGAAATATGGCTAACAATGAATGACCAAAAAGGTAAAGAAAGGAAGTGTGAGCATTGAGTTTTGGAACTTTGGCAAAACTTGCAAAAGGGGTAATTCGGCCAGCAGTTAGAGTTGCCGAAAAAGAAGAAAAGAAAAGCACTTTGGTGTGCTAGCCGAAACACTCCCTAAAACCCCTATTGACATTCGGCCACACCAAAAGCTCCCCAAAACCGATAGCCTCCTTGCCCACAGTCCACCATTCGGCCAACTCTTCCCAAGTGAGTCTGAAATAATTCAAACTCCTAAATCTCCTCCCCTCCACCAATTCAAATTTGTTTGACCCCTTCCATCCTCATCTTCAAGAGTCCCTCCTGAACACTCCACTTCCTGCTAGTGGCGTCAAAAATAAAGACACAAAGGGGGATTTCTGCAGCTCGAACCAAGGCCCCCTTGCTCCCTGTGGCGTCACCTCCTCTAAACTTTAAGTGGCGCCTGCTTCCCACTTTACCAAATGAAATTCTTGTGTCTTAAACCTCCAATAAATTCCTTTAACCCCTATTTCCCTTAGCTCCATTTCCTTAAGTGCTAAAACAAAGTTCTTAGCCCTAACCCAGGCCTACCCTTGGTTATAACTAGACCCCAAAACATGTTAACCAAACACAGCAGACACACCATCACATACAAACACATGCAAAATGCAGAGAGCCCGATTTAAGGATGTTACAAAACCCTTGTAAACGATCTATTATAAATTATCTACTATCTTCTCTTGTTAAATAAAATCTACGATATTAATAATAGCCTTCCGCTTGTGCATATATCCCTCCCTCCCCCCAGTACTTGGTATCAGAGGAGCCCCGGGGTAACGATTTCTGGAGTTCTAATATCGTAGTTAGCATTGTAAGTCTCTATATTTTATCTTCAATTCCGTTTATTTCATTGTTGTTTATCTCAAAACCCATATATCCGTCGTTCTGTCTTCTTGTTGCCGTTGAGTCCGAGTGGGACGTTGTAGGCATTTGTGAACACCTTAAAGACACAGAAGGTTTTAGGTACCAGAGATAAAAACATGGAAGAAATGGATTGTATGTATAAAGATAAAACTTGTAATCATACTATGCATATAGACTCTAAGAATGAAAATAATGTTTCGGCTCTTAGTAAAGGTATCAATAGTTTAATAGATATGACATCTATATATTTTAATAAACTATATACTAAGGTTAGTAAAATAGAAGAAAAAGTAGATAATATGGAAGAAGTAACAAATTTAGATTTGAATAACAAGTCTAAAGAATTACTATCTAATGTTAATAATAAATTAGATCAAGTTATTAATAATAAAAAATATAGAATCGGACTTAGATTTAGGACCTTTATATTATGGTAATAATAATGTTATTTTAGCATTATCAGATGAAGATAAGTCTTCGGATGAATCTTCTAGCTATAATAAAAAAAGAAAAAAGAAAACAAAAAAGAGAAAAAAATAAAAAACAAGAAAAATAAGACTTTGAATCTTATAAGACTTTAATAGAACATTGGAAAAACCAAGAAGATAAATATGAGCAAGTAGAATATTTAAAATTAATAGAAGAACTTTATGAAAAACATAAAGACTTATTTACTAAGTATAATTATCACTATGAAACACCCCACACCCGGCCCACGAGCCTGGACTGGATCTGGTATGTTCCTCGATGTAAACCGGTTCAAAATATCATTTGTGATGCATACCCTTGTAATCGGCTAGTCACCAAAACTCCTAACTAGTTAGTTTCCGGCTTTCAAAACATATAAGAAATAGATCTAGAATACCATACATGGCCTTAGCCGATTATATTTAGGCACTTACCTTGCGATTTCCAAATCTCAGAATCCCTGTATACCTCTATCGAAATCTCTATAGACTTATATATTAGATCTGATTTTCAATCACTTAAACATAAGAAATAGCCTTAGACCGATTACTCACCTTAGATCTTTGAAAGTCCCGACAGATCTCCTATTGTAGTTGACAACCACTAAATCTGGGAAAAACCCTTCATAGATTCAGCCAAAGTACCTTAGTAGAATTAGTCATAGATTTCGACAAGTCTTAAAATATAAAGAATGGAAACCAAGTTTTGGATCTTACCCTTACTCAATGAAATCGACAGCACCTTTGTTTGAAGCCCCTTAAAGAAATCGGCTTTGATGACTAGAAGATAATCTCAAGGTTTTGGCTTTTGGGATTCAGTGGAGAAATCGGCTAGGGCTCTCTTAGAGCATTTGATTTCCACAAAAAAATAAAGAAAAGAAAACTTGAGGGTTTCGGCACTGGTGGACTATAGATTCGACTTAACAAATGAAAGAGAGGAGGAGGATGGTTGCTAGAGAGTTTCGGCAGATGGAAGAGGAGAAAGAGAATGAATGAATGAATGGTCTCTTTTCATGAAGTAGCCGAAATTACTAGCTAGAGTCCCTTACTTGGCCACCACTCTCCCTTATTTTGATAGCTTTATCCTTGAATTATCACTTTATTTAAAAGAATTTAATCCCACAATTATCTCTTGAAAATAATGATAAATAAATCCCTTATTTATCCATCATTTAGCCGAATTTTAAAGAGAATAAAACTCCTAAAATAAAGCCTTGTGCCATCCAACTCCCTTGCTCCTTGCAGCAAAATAAAACTCTTTTATTTTGCTTCCCCCGTAGCTCGAACCTTGGCCCATTACTCCTGTAGGTGGCGCCATTTCCAGGAGCCCTAAGTGGCATCTCCAGGCCACTTTTCCAAGCCTGTTTGTGTGCCAAATTTCACTTACAATTTCTCTTAAGGCCACCTTGCCTTAATTTCCGGCATTTCTAAGTCATTTCCTTACATTTCCAAGTTTCCAAAAATTTTCGTTTCCCTCTTTAAACTTGTCATTTCCTTACATTTCCAAGTTTCCAGAAATGTTCACTTTCCTCTTTTGAATCATTTCTAAATCATTTCCTTACATTTCGTGTTTCCAAAAATGTTCACTTTAAACTTAACATTTCCATACATTTCCAGGTTTCCAAAAATGTTCACTTTAAACTTAACATTTCCATACATTTCCAGGTTTCCAAAAAAAAAGTTCAAAATACTTTCATAACACATAAGACATGTCATTTCGTACAATTAAACCGAAAATGCATAGGCCCTTTTCAGGATGTTACAGTTCTATCCCCTTAAAATAATTTCATCCTCGAAATTTCCTAGCTAAAATAATTGAGGGTATTGCTGTCGTATTGCCTCTTCTGGTTCCCACGAAGCTTCTTTCGATCCATGATTGCACTATAATACTTTGACTAGGGGAACTGACTTCCTCCGTAGCACTTTCACATCACGTTCCAATATCCGAATTGGCTCTTCGTCGTAGGATAAATCTGGCCTTAACTCCACTTCTTCAACTGGTACCACATGAGATGGATCCGATCAGTAGCGTCGTAGCATGGATACATGGAATACATCGTGCATTTGCTGTAACTCTTGTAGCAACTCCAACTGGTATGCCACTGGTCCAATTCGCTTCAGCACTCGATAGGGCCCTATAAACCTTGGGCTTAACTTTCCTTTTCGACCAAACCTCATCACCTTCTTCCAAGGTGAGACTTTCAGAAACACTTGGTCTCCCACTTCAAACTCTATTTCCTTTCGTTTAAAGTCTGCGTATGACTTCTGCCTGTCAGAGGCTTCCTTTAATCGTGCCCGAATTATTTCAACCTTCTCTTCAGTTTCTGCCACTAACTCTGGACCCAAAACTCAACGTTCTCCTAACTCAATCCTACAAGTAGGAGTTCGACACTTCTGACCATATAACGCTTCATATGGTGCCATCCGAATGCTAGCCTGATAGCTGTTGTTGTAGGCGAACTCTGCTAAAGGCAAATAGTCTTCCCAACTTCCTCGAAATCCATCACACAGCCTCTTAACATATCCTCCAACACTTGTATAACCTGCTCGATCGCCTGCCCGATCGATTGTGGATGAAAAGCCGTAGTGAAGTCTAACTTAGTGCCTAAAACTTGATGAAGTGCTTTCGAAAACCGAGACCTAAACCTTGAGTCTCTATCCGAAATGATTGACACCGGTACTCCATGCAACCTCACAATTTCCGCTACATATAGTTTGGCCAACTTCTGAAGAGAATAATCAACCCTTACCGGGATGAAGTGCGTGGACTTGGTCAGACGGTCCACTATTACCCATACTGAGTCCTTCTTAGTAGGCGTAAGGGGAAGCCCACTAACGAAGTCCATGGTAATTCTTTCCCACTTCCACTGTGAAATCTCAATTGGCTGAACCAATCCCGATGGGACTTGGTGTTCAGCCTTAACTTGCTGACATGTCAGGCATTTTCCCACGAATTCCGTAACTTCCCGTTTGAGATCAGGCCACCAAAACTGTTCCCTTAGATCCCTGTACAACTTAGTGCCTCCGGGATGCATAGCATAAGGGCTACTATGCGCCTCCCGAAGAATCTTCTGTCTTATCTCCTCATTCCTCGGCATACAGACCTTTCCTTTGTAGCATAATACTCCTTCATCATTAATGCCATAATCCTCTATCTCTCCGTTCTATACTTGCTGTAACTTAGCACTTAGGTCCTTATCAGCCAACTGTCCCCCTTTCACCTCATTCAGCCATGTGGGTTTGACTTGCAACTCTGCCAACAGGCTTCCATCATCATACAAACTCAAGTGGGTGAACATATCCCTTAGATCCGACACAACCTTCCGACTTAGGGCATCAGCTACCACATTCGCCTTGCCCGGGTGGTATTCTATCGAGCAATCATAATCTATTAATAATTCCACCCACCTTCGCTGCCTCAAGTTCAACTCCTTCTGAGTCAACAAATACTTAAGGCTTTTGTGGTCTGTGTAGATTATCGACCTTTCTCCATAAAGGTAGTGCCTCCAAACCTTAAGAGCGAAAACCACTGCTGCCATCTCCAAGTCATGGGTTGGGTAGTTAACCTCATGCGGCCTTAATTGTCGAGACGCATAAGTGACTACTTTTCCATCTTGCATTAGAACACAGCCTAATCCCGTATGCGAAGCGTCACAGTACACCACAAAATCCTTTCCTGCCTCAGGCTGAATCAGAACTGGAGCTTCCATCAAGACCTTCTTAAGCTTCTCAAAGCTCTCCTGTTGCTTATCCGTCCATACACTTCCTTCCTTAGCAGCTTTGTCAAAGGCACGGCTATTGACGAAAACCCTTCCACGAACCTTCTGTAATAGCTTGCCAAACCTAAGAAACTTCGGATCTCAGCCAAGGACCTAGGTGGTTTCCAATCCAACACTGTTTCGATCTTCCTAGGATCCATCCTTATACCTTCTGCGGATACTACATGTCCTAAGAATGCCACCTCCTTAAGCCAAAATTCACATTTGCTGAATTTGGCATAGAGCTTCTTCTCCCTTAATACTTGTAACACTATCCGTAGGTGCTCATCATGCTCCTCCTCTGACTTCGAATACACAAGAATGTCATCAATAAACACGACGACAAACCTATCAAAATAGGGTTGGAAAACCCAGTTCATCATATCCATGAACGCAGCTGGAGCGTTCGTCAATCCAAATGGCATCACTACAAACTCAAAATGGCCGTATCTTGTCCTAAAAGCAGTCTTATGGATATCTGCCTCCTTCACCTTCAACTGATGATATCCCAACCTTAAGTCTATCTTCGAGAATATCATGGCCTTTCACCGATCGAACAAGTCGTCTATCCTTGGCAAGGGATACTTGTTCTTGATGGTCAGCTTATTCAACTGACGGTAATCTATGAACATCCGCATAGTTCCGTCCTTCTTCTTTACAAACAGGACCGGTGCTCCCCATGGAGACACACTGGGTCGAATGAACCCACGATCCAACAACTCTTGGATTTGAGCCTTGAGCTCAACCAACTCCTTTGGCGCCATTCGGTATGGAGCGATTGACACAGGAGCTGTTCCCGGTAGCAAGTTTATTCCAAATTCCACCTCCCTATCCGGGGGTATTCCTGGTAATTCCTCTGGAAATACATCTTCAAAGTCCCTTACCGTTCTAACTCCACTGACACCTTCTTCCTTTCCACCCAACACACTTACGAAGGCTAAAAATGCCTTGCACAATCCAACATTTTCTCAGCCTTTAACGCCGAAACTACGTTAGACAGGTAGTTTCTTCTTTCTCCGATCATTACTACTACTTCATCCTCTGGGGTCCTTAGTTCCATTCGTTTAGCCGCACAATCCAACATGGCCCGGTGCTCTACTAGCCAGTCCATTCCAAGTATGAGTTCAAACTCCCCAAAGGGTAGTTCCATTAAATCAGCCCGAAAGTTCACTCCCTGAATCACTAAAGGTACACTCCGAAAGATCTTATCCACCACTACATTTTGGCCCAATGGGCTTACTACAGTCATCTGCCTATCAAAAAGTTCAGAGTCTAGACCTAGGGTTTCCACTACACTACATGCAACATAAGAATGGGTCAAGCCCACATCAATTAAGGCATAATAAGGCTTGCCATAAATAAGGAACTTACCGGTTATAACATCCGACACGTCTCCATCCTCCTTACGACGAACCGCATAAACCAAACCCGGTTGCCTTGCCTCAGCATTAGCAGCACATCTTCCCTGTGTTCCACGTCCTCTGCTAGCACCATTACCTCTGTTATTCGAACCACGACCTCGTTGAGGCTGCTGTCCGGCTCTACCGGCCTGGCTAACATTCTGAGCTGCTGATCGACTTTCATCTGGTTTCTTAGGATAATCCTTGAGTATATGGTCCTTGGACCCACACCTAAAACATCCTCCCGTCTTTTTCCAGCACTCCCCTAAGTGCTTCTTTCCATAATGCTCACAAGGACAATACTGCCATCCTGTACCAGCTTGCTGACCTCGTGGCCCATCAACTCTAGGCCTCTTTTGAACCTTCCCAGACGATCCAAAACCTCTTTTTGGCCTAATCCGATCCATAGTCTGCTTTGTAGCATCCTTAATTCCTTCAGCCACCTTGGCCTTTTCTACTAAAGTAGAAAATTCCCGCTCCTAGTGCGGTGCTATCAATAATCTCAAATAATCCCTTAGTCCGTCCTCAAAATGGACACAGCGCTCATGCTCAGTTGCCACTACTCCTCGAGCATACTGGCTCAACCTCAGAAATTCAGCCTCATATTCCGCAACGGACTTGTTTCCTTGAACCAGCCTCAGAAAAGCTTTCCTTTGTTCATCGGTGTACACGATTCCAATGTATTTCTTACGATCGCTTCCTTAACATACTCCCGTGTCGATCCTCACCGTGGCACCATCCCGAAACGATTAACCACCATTGGTACGCTTCATCGCGTGCGCGATGCTACCATTCCTTTTAACTTCTCCTCGTGGGTCGATCAAGCTCATCCATGATACGTTTGGTTGCCTCCAACCAAGACTTCACACCATCTTGGGTGCCACTCCGAATACTCCACGAAACATTTCACTCAGTTGTACGAAGTCGCTCTCGGTGCAGACTTACGTGTTCCCGAATTTCCTCCCGCACTCACCACCAACTCCAAAACTCGCGGACACGACTGCGATACAACATCATCTCCCGTTTGAGCTTACTGTTCAACACCCACAGCTGGGGGTGGTGGTGGCGGTGGTATCTCATTGTCAGACCCTTGACCCGATCTAACGGGTTCTGACACGGTCATCCTACCTCTACCGCGTCCTCGACGACCACGTCCTCTAGAGCTCATTTCTAACGTCGTGATCTGATTAAGAAGTTTTATGAATTAGTCTTTGTTTCACTTGATTACCCGCGAAGAAGTTTTATGAAAAGAATTTTAGGAGTGGTTCTTTCGTATTCATATATGCACACAATCTTTTCATTCATACGTCCATCAATCAATTATGAACTTTCGTTCATTCAGAGAAATGTTGTAGTTTTCATTGTTGTTGTTTTTCCACTACCTAGGGGTATTTTTGTAATTTGTCCTACAGGGGTATTTTCGAAATTTTTCAAAAGAAAAAGTTCCTTGGTGATTTTGTCAAAAAGTATTTTGGAATTTTAAATTCCCGGGGTATTTTGGAAAATTTTGAAATCCGAGGGTATTTCGATAATTTTGAAACTCAGGGGTATTTTGGTAATAAACCAGGGTAAATTTGTAAAGTTTAATAATTCAGGGGTATTTTAAAATTTGCAAACTTTGAGGGTTCTTTTTGAGAATTTTACTGTCCAAAACGATAAGGTTGCAAAAATTTTGGAAATCAAGGCCATTTTGGTAATTTTGTAAGTTAGGGGCAATTTTGTAATTTTCCAAAATCAAGGTATTTTGATATTTTGCAAATAAGGGTTTTTGGACTTGTGTAAAATAATGAAATTTTGGTAAAATTGTTGGTTAGTTGGACATTGTATAAACCAAGGGCATTTTTGTAATTTCACAACCACTAGGGGTATTTTTGTAATTTTATATATGAATGAATTTTTCGGAAAAAATTTTGTATAAATAGTTCTCACAAATTAAAAAGGTAATTTCAAGAGTTTTGAAACTAGGTTTTTTTTTTCTTTTTTTTTTAAACACGGCTAGTTCCATTTCGGGTTTTAGTTATCGTGTTTAGCCTATGACCGAGTCCTCTTGGTCAGGGTTAACCAAAGCTACGCACCAGGTAGGGTTCGAATGGAGAAGAGGTGAGTCACACAGACTGCTTAAGTACCAAGCTCCCACAGAAACCATTCCTAGACAAGCGCACAGAGGTTGCCACACCTACTGAGCCCTCTGAGTTAGGGTGAACCGAAGCTACGCACCAGGTAGGATTCCTGCGAAGAGGAGGTGAGTCACTAGTACTGCTTAAATACCAGGCTCTTCTGGATCCAATCCTAGACATGCACATAGGGGTTACCACACCCTAACTCGGTTGACTTAGCCATAGGTTTGTTTAGTTAGGCAATTAAGTCTTATGTATTTGTGTTTGAGTAGACTAGTCCTACGGTTCAAATACCTATCATACTATTCTACATTCCATTCCTTTTCTACCCTTCTATAATTCACATAATCACACAGATGGTTAGGGGTACTTACCTGGTGGACTGCGGGTCGGAGACTTAGGTGCCATGCTAGAAAACCTGCTTATTTTCAGAAATACTTCCATAAAACTCATTTGGCTCGATTGGAAAACGTTTTGGGCCTTAGCCCACAGGTCGAGAGTTTAAAACTGGGCTCTGATACCAAACTGAAACACCCCACACCTGGCCCACGAGCCTGGACCAAATCTGGTATGTTCCTCGATGTAAACCGGTTCAAAATATCGTTTGTTACTTTGAAAAACTGTATGTTTTGAAGATAGTTTGTTTGTGGATTGGGCTCGAGTTGAAAACAAGTTTACTTTATATTGAAAACCCATTTATTTCAGGTGTCAAAATTTTTAAAGTTTATTTTAAATTAAATTGGCTTATTCTTTAATTATCACAAATTTGTAACATAGTAAATAAAACAAATATAAAATCATCACTATGGCCTTACTACATCAAACAAAACCCAAAATAAAGTTATAAAGTACTTAAATAAAATCAAATGTCCCAAATTAAATAAAACTTCAAGCAGAGCATGGCCACCACAAGTTCTGCCGTCCCGGTCCATCACTGTTCATCACCTGAAACATGTACCCACAATGGGGTGAGTCAACAGACTCAATGTGTAACCAACACTAAAATTTAATAGATCAGGCATTCCTTATCATATCACATGCATATCTATATACAGATAAAATAATGATGCAACCCAACCCAAACCTAGATGCCATCCGCTACACATCCCCGTACCAACCTCGCACACACGCAGTGGGGACTACTAAGTCAACCCTCCATCCGCTACACTCCATCGAAGGCGATCATTGCGATGACGGCGTGCTCATCGCCCATATAAAATTAAATGGCATAGCCACTGATGATTGTGTCATAAGACACCACATTCGAATAATGTAAAAGTTACCACATTCGAGATAATGTGACCGAGGTCACCACATTCGAATAGTGAGACCAAGTCACCACATGCACTTCCCTTTTTCATATAACCCGAATGCCCCATATTATTCATATTATGCATATCATACTTAAATTCACATTCATGTCACTTTTCACATGTTAAATATAACATATTTCGTAATCCTAATAGAAGTAGGAAACGTACCTGAGTACTTTGTACCGTAACACGGTACCTTAGCCATATTCTTATAAACATGCACATATTTAATATTGCGATATATCTTATTAAAAGTTAGTGCGGGATACACTATGTTAGCATAAAGCCTATTCGGCTATAAAACCGATCTATTGCTTTAGATCTCAATTCCTACATTCGGTAACCTTAATATGTTAGCATAAAGCCTATTCGGCTATAAAACCAAATCTTAGTAGGATTTGTACACTTAAAACCTACCTTGCTGCCAATTGACTTACGAATCGAGTCCCGAAACTTTGTGATGCACACCCTTGTAATCGGCTAGTCACCAAAACTCTTAACTAGTTAGTTTCCAGCTTTCAAAACATATAAGAAATAGATCTAGAATACCATACATGGCCTTAGCCGATTGTATTTAGGCACTTACCTTGCGATTTCGAAATCTCGAAATCCCTGTATACCTCTATCGAAATCCGTATAGACTTATATATTAGATCTGATTTTCAATCACTTAAACATAAGAAATAGCCTTAGACCGATTACTCACCTTAGATCTTTGAAAGTCCCGACAGATCTCTCTCTCTTGTAGTTGATGACCACTAAATCACAGGAAAAACCCTTCATAGATTCGGCCAAAGTACCTTAGTAGAATTAGTCCTAGATTTCGACAAGTCGTAAAATATAAAGAATGGAAACCAAGTTTTGGATCTTACCCTTACTCAATGAAATCGACAGCACCTTTGTCTGAAGCCCCTTAAAGAAATCGGCTTTGATGACTAGATGATAATCCCAAGGTTTCGACTTTTGGGATTCAATGGAGAAATCGGCTAGGGCTCTCTTAGAGTATTTGATTTCCATGAAAAAATAAAGAAAAGGAAACTTGAGGGTTTCGGCACTGGTGGACTATAGATTCGGCTTAACAAATGAAAGAGAGGAGGAGGATGGTTGCTAAAGAGTTTTGGCAGAGGGAAGAGGAGAAAGAGAATGAATAAATGAATGGTCTCTTTTCCTCTAGTAGCTGAAATTACTAGCTAGAGTCACTTACTTGGCCACCACTCTCCCTTATTTTGATAGCCTTATCCTTGAATTATCACTTTATTTAAAAGAATTTAAACCCACAATTATCTCTTGAAAATAATGATAAATAAACCCCTTATTTATCCATCATTTAGCCGAATTTTAAAGAGAATAAAACTCCTAAAATAAAGCCTTGTGCCGTCCAACTCCCTTGCTCCTTGCAGCAAAATAAAACTCTTTTATTTTGCTTCCCCCGCAGCTCGAACCTTGGCCCATTACTCCTGTAGGTGGCGCCATTTCCAGGAGCCCTAAGTGGCATCTCCAGGCCACTTTTCCAAGCCGGTTTGTGTGCCAAATTTCACATACAATTTCTCTTAAGGCCACCTTGCCTCAGTTTCCTCTTTTAAACTTTAAAACTCGACATTTCTATGCCACTTCCTTACATTTCCATTTTTCCAAAAATTTTCTTTTCCCTCTTTAAACTTGACATTTCCTTACATTTCCAAGTTTCCAGAAATGTTCACTTTCCTCTTTTGAATCATTTCTAAATCATTTCCTTACATTTCCAGGTTTCAAAAAATGTTCACTTAAAACTTAACATTTCCATACATTTCCAAGTTTCCAAAAATGTTCACTTTAAACTTAACATTTCCCTACATTTCCAGGTTTCCAAAAATGTTCACTTTAAACTTAACATTTCCATACATTTCCAGGTTTCCAAAAAAAAAATGTTCAAAATACTTTCATAACACATAAGGCATGTCATTTCGTATAATTAAACCGAAAATGCGTAGGCCCTTTTCAGGATGTTACACACTATATGTTAAATTCTGATACTACTGAAAGTAGTGATAGTTCTAAAAGTTCTAATAATTCTGATGTCACTAGTCATAATTCTGATAAAGAAAACACTTCAACAGAAGAGGATGAAAATATAGAAATTCCTGAACCCATGGATACTGAACAAGCAGATCCATATGATTATGAAATACCGAAACCTAGGGAAATTGATAAACAAGATCCTTACGGTAAAAGAAAAATAGACTCAGATCTTCAAACAGATGATAATCTGAGAGCTATTAATAAAAATTATGAAAATGTTGAAAATACAACAAGAATATTAGGTAATAAAATAGAAAATATAGCCACTAATGATATAAAATTGGAAACACTAGGAGAATCTAGTCAGCCCATACCTATACCTTATAAGTTAGATGATTTAAATAAAAGAAATGTTGCTCAAGGAGGAATATACTTAGACTTAACTAATATTCCTTTATTAGACTATCAAAAAACTATAGATGATTGGGCACAATCTATGACTATTGTTGTAAACAACAACAGTAAAATTTGGTCAAAAGAAAAGTTTTTAAACTATTTTGTAGGAACTTTTCAAGGTGATGTTCTACAATTTCTCAGAAGATGGGAAGAATCTGAGAAAGGAAAAGAACAAAAGGGTCAACTTATTACTCAAATAAGTACCCCTATAGATTTATTAAAAGGATTAACTTCAATTCTAAAAACAGAATTTTGTGGTTATACTAATAAAAAGGATCAAGATAGTCAATTTAGCTATATCTTGTCAAAATTAAAATTATGTGATATTAGATATTTAGAAGAATTTTCTAAAAAATTTCTTCATGAATATCAAAAGTTAAAAAATGATAGTATAGACTTTTGTAGAAACCAATATTTTCATAAATTACCACCACCTTGGGATGAAATTTGCATAAATAAATATGCTTCTTTCATAATAAAACATAGTAATGATAATAATACAGAAGTAGCAAATATATATACTATAGGTAATAGAATTAATTTTTCTAAGGAAAGAATTATATTACATTGCTTACAGAGTAAAGCGGCTAAACAAGTCAAGAATAGACTAAGTCATAAATATTGTACAAAGATGTTACAAGGAGAATGGGAGTTTGGATGTAATTCTATACTTCCAAAAACCTATAAAAAGCATAAAAAATATAGATTAGCTAGATGGAAACCAGGTAATAAAAATTATACTAATAATAATAAAAAGAAAAAATTTGATAGAAGAAAAACTTCTAAAAATACTAAAAAACAAATATGTAAATGTTTTATTTGTGATGAAGAAGGTCATATAACAACAAATTGACCTAACAAAGGCAAAAATGCTAGGAAAATGATTAAAAATCTTGAAGAACAAGATTTAGAAATATGTTTTAGTGAGGAAATAAATCTTACTGAAATATTATATGAGTTAATATCGAAAGCAGTCGTCATGATTACGATGAATATATCTTTATGTTAGGAAGTAGTTCTAAAAATAACTTAAAAGAAATTCCTAATTCTGAACAACAGGATATTAAATTAGGAAATTTAATCGGAGAAGAAAAAGACTTTTCTAATGATATAATAGATCTAAAGAAGAAATATATAAAATATCTAATTTTAAAATTTGGTCACAAAGACACATAGAAAAAATTAGCGGAAATACAATCGCTAAAGATACTAAAGGAGGATTAACAGAAATCCAATTATTTACTAAAGAAAAGATAAAACGTATTAGGAAAAAAATATCCTCAAGTTAGATATATACATTTAGGAGTCATTATGATAACAATTAGAGCTTTATTCAGAAGAGGTCATGATGTTCCTATTTTAGCAGTATTATTAGATAAAAGATTTGAAAATCCAATAAAAACACTTATTGGAGGAATTCAGTCCAATTTACATACTGGAGTTATAGGATTTAAAGTTAAACCAAATTACTTTATATCCATAACAGACCCTCTAATAGAAAAGTGTCTATGTCTTAGAATTCAGACAAAAAATTCTGATATTAGTGATTTAGAAGAAGACTTAGCAATAAGCTGGACTTCTATTAATGAATACACTAATACAGCAGAAGTGGAAATAAAAGAAATAAATAATAAAGTAATTCAGCTTTTTGAGCCCAATAAGTTTACTACAGAGATTCAACCAAAATTATTACTGTAACATCCTAGATTAGGGGTTGTACGTTTGGAGCATAACTAAAGTATTAGTAGGCTTTAAGTGTGGTTGGTGATGTTTTAAGGGTTTTTAAAACTCTAGGATAAAAAGGAAATGCATTGGAAATTTTTGGAATTTTAAGTGAAAAGAGGAAACTAGGCTAAAGAGGCTTTAAGGAAATTTGCGTGGGGTTTAGGACATAAGAAATTGATTGGCAGAGTGGCTTGAGGCGTGAAGGTGTAAGGGGGCTTCAGGAGGGAAGGGGTTCGAGCAGCAGGAATCGCACTTGGGAGTTTTATTTTTGGCGTTAAAAGGGAGCAAGGCCAGGTAGGCCTTAAGGGAAAAATCCTAGGCGTTTTGGCACAAAAGAGCGCCTTGGTAAAGTGGCTTCCATGCGCCACTTAAGGGCATAGAATGACGCCTGGGCAAGGGCCTTGGTTTGAATCCCGTTTGCGGCATGGGCATGTTTTTTTTTTTTTTGTTTTGGCGTTAAGGCAAGGGGGAGCTAAGGAAGGAGCTCTTAAAAGGAGTTGTAGAGAGTTTATGTCACAAAAAGAGCCAGTAGCAAAGTAGCTTGGGACGTTGTAACGGAGCTGCGGCAATGAGGTCCCATGTTCGAATAGCGTGGGCAGCAATGGGTGGTTTATTTTTTTTTTATGCTGGCGTGAAGGAGAAGAGCTGGTGGCCTGCACATGGGGCACTCAAATGGATAAAGATAGGCTTGATGTTTTGTTTTTGAATTCGGCTGGAAGAGTTGGATATTATTATTATTTTATTTATTTTATTTATTTGAAGAGGTGATAAAGGATGGGATAAAAGATAAACATTGTTTTTATTTTAAATGGGTGATAAAGAGTTAAAATAGGAGTTTACTTTGGAGTTTGATAAGGAATGGAGGTGGCAGCCGAATTGGGTCTCTTATGGGTGGTGAATTTCGGTCATTTAGGGGATTAAGTGCTGAATTTTAATTGTTTTTTTTTTCTCTAGTGCTTCTTGCCGAATATTGTAGTCCTCTCTACCCTTTTCTTTTCTTGAAATCTTGAAGCCGAATCTCCCTCTTTTGGTACCGATTATATCTTTTGTTGGACCCGAATCATTCATTGATTTCAAAGCCAATAGTCAACATCTCTCCCTCTTGTCGGCTACTCTCTCTTAGCCTCTTCAAGCAACGTGTAGTGGTAAGTAGTTCTCTCCTAGCAATCGGTTATGGGGTTTCTTTCCATTAAAGTGCCGAAATCAAGTGTGAAGGCCTTGATCTAAGGATGGCCGAATGTCCATTAAGCTATTTTATGTGTCTTTTGTGTAGCCGATATTAAGGAGCAGTAAGGAGTTCTTCGGGATTCGAAAGCATCAAGGTAAGTGGTATGTGTTATTCGGCCAAGGGCCATTTTCCCTAGATTTATTGTTAAGCCGAATCTAACAGAGGTTAAGCAGGGAGTTCGACAACTTCTAAGACAAGGAGCGGTTTCGGGATTTAGATCCGTAAGGTAAGGCAGTAGTGATTTTCGGCCATAGGCCATTTTGCTATATTATATTAGCCGATTCTGACTTAGGTGGTGTAGGAAGGAGTTCTACAATCACAAAGGTGCAAATCGTTAGACGTGGGTTTCGGGATTTATTCAATTGTGCTAATCAGGTGCGTAGTTATCGCACTGTCTCTTGAATGTTTATATGTGTTATATGTGTTATTTCATGTATGTGTATAAAGTGAATGATAGCCGAAATAAGGGCTAAGGTTGTGAATACCCGTGGTGGGTGATTGAATAATCAGGTCAGTGATTTACGATAATAAATGATTATTGATGAATGTATAAAAATGTAATTGCATGTGATGTATATTTGTTTCAAGTAATATGTTTCCATGGTACATATCTATATATGCATGGGACTTGGGATGTGACTATTGGAGGAAAAGGTGTACATTATGTACGTGGTCTAATGCTAGCCTCGTGCTACATTAGCGCTTGATGTTAGCTATGTGCTTCATCAAGGGAGGTGTTGGCTAAGTGCCCATCTCGGCGGTTGATAGCTGTGTCCATCACCGTGGGTGATTGATATGTGGGATCCCTATGGGATCGGTGCTACGCCACCACGGCCTGCAGCGACAAGTCTTCCAAGGTAATATATGTGGATCACTATGTGATCAGTGGTGGATTAGCCACGGCCTTGGGCAGGGAGTCTGCTAAGGTAGGAGTAACGGATGGACCCTAGGTTGGGTTGGGCTTCATAATTGCATATTTATGTGTATGGATCAGTGTGTGGATATGGGCCAAGCCCATATGTGGAGACATGTGAAATGACTATGCACTGAGTCATTGACTCACCCAAAATTTTTACCAACATTTCAGGTGATGCATAAAGCTTGGACCGGGTTGGAGTGGATACGAGGTGGCCCATGCAGAAGATATCTTATTTGTTTTATACATTTTATTTATGAAAGGTTATTAATTGTAATAAAAGCCACTTTAAGTGTTTAAGGATTTTTATTATGTTTTAAGTTGGATTGATGAATAAGTTAATATTCGAGAACGTTTCTTTTAAAGAGTAAATTTATACTTTGATAAATTATTTTAAAGTTTTACATTTAACAACATAATTTTATTTTGGAATTTTACATACCCAATATTTTATTAAAGGCATACAAAATTTTATGTTTCACTATAAGTCAAAATACTTTTCAAACGTTTTTCAGCAGTGGCATTTCAAATTCGGTCGTAGTGAATGGACCGGGTTTAGGGTGTTACAAATTGGTATCAGAGCCCGGTTCAAAACTCAGCTTGGGGGTTGTGGGGCCCAAAAATGTTTTCAAAAATGGGCTTTTCGAAAATATGGGCTTTTTAGAAATTTTTCAGGTTATTCTAGCATGGCACCTGTATCTCCGGCCCGAAGTCCACCAGGTAAGTACTTCTAACTATTGAAGTGATTTGTTTATGTGAACTGTTATGGGCTTATTTGGGCTTGTAGATTAGAATATTAGGGCTATTGAACCCTAGGGCTAGTGCACTCAAACACATGCATAAGACTTAAGGACTATTAAACAAACCTGTGAAGTAAGTCGCCGAGTTAAGGTGTGGCAACCATTGTACGCATGTCTAGGATTGGTATTCAATAAGAGCTTGGTACTTAAGCAGTCCTAGTGACTCACCTCCTCTTTACTCGAATCCTACCTGGTGCGTAGCTACGGTTCACCCTAACCAAGAGGACTTATTCACGGACTAAACCCGATAATTAAAACCCGAAAGGGACTAGCCATGCAGTTTTATAAAATTCCTAGTTTTAAAATCCCTAAATTACCCTTTTAATTGTAGTAAAAGATTATTGTGAATTTTTTTTCCAAAATATCTCTGATTTACAAAATTACGAAAATACCCCTATGTTGTAAATTACCAAAATGCCCTTGGTTTTTTTTAAAAAAATTCATATTACCCTCGACTTTTATTTAAAATATTCTTACTTTTCCAAAAATGTCAGAAAATTCTATTTTATGAAGTGTTATGATACCCAGATTTGGAAAATTACTGAATTACCCAATTACCAAAATAACCCCGATTTTCGAAATTTCTGCAAAACCTTGATTTGGAGAATCTTTCTTTCAAAATGCCCATGAGTTTGGAAAAAAAATTCGAAATGACTTTTATGATTTTCAAATTGACCCCGATTTGTTACTAAAATACCTCTGTAGGAAAAATGACGAAAATACCCCTGGGATGGAACCGAACAAAAAGGTTCGCATAGTGAATGTGGGTGGTGGATACCACTAAAAGAATGTGGCCTTGTTGAGAAATGAAGATATCTCCATTATGAATAAGAGTAGTTAACTCGAACTGAAACTTTGATTGATCGAAAGAACAACTTCTGAAAACTTCATTTCATAAAATTGCTCATGGATAAATAGTGGAACAAAATTTCTAATGCATAAAATTTCTTAAATCAGACTAAATCGAGGCGCTAGAAATGAGTTCTAGAGGACGTGGTCGTCGTGGACGTGGTCGAGGCAGAATATCGGAACCCGTTAGATCGGGTCAAGGGTCTGAGAATGAGGTACCACCTCCACCACCAGCTTTTGGTGTTGAGCAGCAAGATCAGACGGGGGATGATGCGGTATCACAGGCGGTGTTGCGAGTTTTGGAGATAGCGGCTGGAGCAGGTGAAAATATGAGAGCTAGGAAGTCCGTACCCGAGCGACTCCGAGCTTATGGAGCTGAGGTGTTTCGGGGCGTATCAGGTGTGGCACCCAGTACGGCTGAATATTGGTTGGAAGCAACCGAGCGAATTAGGGATGAGCTCGATCTGACTGCTGAGGAGAAAGTGAAAGGAATGGTGGCGCTGCTTCACGACGAGGCATATCAATGGTGGCTAACAGTTCAGGATAGTGCACGGCGGAGGATCTCACCTGGGAGTACGTTAAGGCGACGTACCAGAAGAAGTATGTCGGTACTCATTATATTGATACGCAGAGGAAGGTGTTTCTGGGGCTGGTTCAAGGGAACAAGTCCGTAGCGGAATACGAGGCTGAATTCCTAAGGTTAAGCCAATATGCTCGAGGAGTAGTTGCTACGGAGCATGAGCGATGTATCCAGTTTGAGGACGGATTAAGGGATGACCTGAGGTTGTTGATAGCTCCTCATCAGGAACGGGAGTTCGCTGTGTTAGTCGAAAAGGCTAAGGTAGCTGAAGGGATTAAGGACTCGGTGAGACAGAACAGAGATAAGGATAGGAACCGGGATAGGAGGAATTTTGGGTCGTCTGAATCATCTGAGGGTCTTCAGAAAAGACCGAGGGTTGAAAATTCTGTTCGTATTGCTAAGCCAGCTATGGAAAATCCGGACCGACCGTATGTTCAGTGTGGAAGGTATCATGTCAGTGAGTGTTGGAATCGGAAGCGAGAATGTTTTAGGTGTAAGTCTAAGTCTCACTTGATTAAAGACTGTCCCCAAGATCCGAATAGGGCTCGGACAACAGGCCAAGGTTATGTGCAGCCGAGTAGAGATGGTCAGCAAGCGACAAGGGGTCGTGGTCCGAACCATAGAAGGAATGGTTCCGGCCAAGGTCGTGGAACACCAAACAGAGGTGCTGAAGGTGCAGAGGTGAGGCAACCAAGGTTGGTTTATGCAGTTGGCCGTCGCGAGGAGGAAGATGTGCCAGAGGTGACAACGGGTAAGTTTCTTATTTTCAGAATATCCTCAATTGTCTTGTTTGTGGTTAAGTTAGTTCGTTCTTATGTTGCTAGTGAAGTGTATGGAACTTTGATTATGAACTTAGAGAATGTGTCTGGAAAGTGTGATAGTTCTTTAAGATCAGAGTGTGCAGCAGTGGAGTAAGTGAGGTAAGTTAGGATGTACGGATGTTCGTTAGTAAGTAATTTCGAGGACGAAATTATTTTTAAGGAGGGTAGAACTGTAACATCCTAGATTAGGGGTTGTGCGTTTGGAGCATAACTCAAGTATTAGTAGGCTTTAAGTGTGGTTGGTGATGTTTTAAGGGTTTTTAAAACTCTAGGATTAAAAGGGAATGCATTGGAAATTTTCGGAATTTTAAGTGAAAAGAGGAATCTAGGCTAAAGAGGCCTTAAGGAAATTTGCGTGGGGTTTAGGACATAAGAAATTGATTGTCAGAGTGGCTTGAGGCATGAAGGTGCAAGGGGGCTTCAGAAGGGAAGGGGTTCGAGCGGCAGGAATCGCACTTGGGAGTTTTATTTTTGGCGTTAAAAGGGAGCAAGGCCAGGCAGGCCTTAAGGGAAAAATCCTAGGCGTTTTGGCATAAAAGAGCGCCTTGGTAAAGTGGCTTCCATGCGCCACTTAAGGGCCTGGAATGACGCCTGGGCAAGGGCCTTGGTTCGAATCCCGTTGGCGGCATGGGCATGTTTTATTTTTGTTTTGGCATTAAGGCAAGGGGGAGCTAAGGAAGGAGCTCTTAAAAGGAGTTGTAGAGAGTTAATGTCACAAAAAGAGCCAGTAGCAAAGTGGCTTGGGACGTTGTAAGGGGGCTGCGGCAATGAGGTCCCATGTTCAAATAGTGTGGGCAGCAATGGGTGGTTTTTTTTTTTTTTTATGCTGGCGTGAAGGAGAAGAGCTGGTGGCCTGCACATGGGGCACTCAAATGGTTAAAGATAGGCTTGATGTTTTGTTTTTGAATTCGGCTGGAAGAGTGGGATATTATTATTATTATTTATTTATTTTATTTATTTGAAGAGGTGATAAAGGATGGGATAAAAGATAAACATTGTTTTTATTTTAAATGGGTGATAAAGAGTTAAAATAGGAGTTTACTTTGGAGTTTGATAAGGAATGGAGGTGGCAGCCGAATTGGGTCTCTTATGCGTGGTGAATTTCGGTCATTTAGGGGATTAAGTGCTGAATTTTAATTGTTTTTTTTCTCTAGTGCTTCTTGCCGAATATTGTAGTCCTCTCTACCCTTTTCTTTTCTTGAAATCTTGAAGCCGAATCTCCTTCTTTTGGTACCGATTATATCTTTTGTTGGACCCGAATCATTCATTGAGTTCAAAGCCAATAGTCAACATCTCTCCCTCTTGTCGGCTACTCTCTCTTAGCCTCTTCAAGCAACGTGTAGTGGTAAGTAATTCTCTCCTAGCAATCAGTTATGGGGTTTCTTTCCATTAAAGTGCCGAAATCAAGTGTGAAGGCCTTGATCTAAGGATGGCCGAATGTCCATTAAGCTATTTTATGTGTCTTTTGTGTAGCCGATATTAAGGAGCAGTAAGGAGTTCTTTGGGATTCGAAAGCATCAAGGTAAGTGGTATGTGTTATTCGGCCAAGGGCCATTTTCCCTAGATTTATTGTTAAGTCGAATCTAACAGAGGTTAAGCAGGGAGTTCGACAACTTCTAAGACAAGGAGCGGTTTCGAGATTTAGATCCGTAAGGTAAGGCAGTAGTGATTTTCGGCCATAGGCCATTTTGGTATATTATGTTAGCCGATTCTGACTTAGGTGGTGTAGGAAGGAGTTCTACAATCACAAAGGTGCAAATTGTTAGACGTGGGTTTCGGGATTTAGTCAATTGTGCTAATCAGGTGCGTAGTTATCGCACTGTCTCTTGAATGTTTATATGTGTTATATGTGTTATTTCATGTATGTGTATAAAGTGAATGATAGCCGAAATAAGGGATAAGATTGTGAATACCCATGGTGGGTGATTGAATAATCAGGTCAGTGATTTACGATAATAAATGAATATTGATGAATGTATAAAAATGTGATGGCATGTGATGTATATTTGTTTCAAGTAATATGTTGCCATGGTACATATATATATGCATGGGACTTGGGATGTGACTATTGGAGGAAAGGGGGTACATTATGTACGTGGTCTAATGCTAGCCTCGTGCTACATTAGCGCTTGATGTTAGCTATGTGCTTCATCAAGGGAGGTGTTGGCTAAGTGCCCATCTCGGCGGTTGATAGCTGTGTGCATCATCGTGGACTGATTGATATGTGGGATCCCTATGGGATCGGTGGCACAGCCACGGCCTTGAGCAGCAAGTCTGCCAAAGTAAGATATGTGGATCACTATGTGATCGGTAGTGGATTAGCCACGGCCTTGGGCAAGTAGTCTGCTAAGGTATGAGTAACGGATGGACCCTAGGTTGGGTTGGGCTTCATAATTGCATATTTATGTGTATGGACTGTGTGGATATGGGCCAAGCCCATATGTGGAGACATGTGAAATGACTATGCACTGAGTCTGTTGACTCACCCAAAATTTTTACCAACATTTCAGGTGATGCATAAAGCTTGGACCCGGTTGGAGTGGATACGAGGTGGCCCATGCAGAAGATATCTTATTTGTTTTATACATTTTATTTATGAAAGGTTATTTATTGTAATAAAAGCCACTTTAAGTGTTTATGGATTTTTATTATGTTTTAAGTTGGATTGATGATTAAGTTAATATTCGAGAACATTTCTTTTAAAGAGTAAATTTATACTTTGATAAATTATTTTAAAGTTTTACATTTAACAACATAATTTTATTTTGGAATTTTACATACCCAATATTTTAATAAAGGCATACAAAATTTTATGTTTCACTATAAGTCAAAATACTTTTCAAATGTTTTTCCGCAGTGGCATTTCAAATTCGGTCGTAGTGAATGGGCCGGGTTTAGGGTGTTACAATTACATTTAAAAGATCTATCAATTCCAAAAGACTAGATGATATAAATGACAAATAATGCTAGTACTTCTAAGCCAGTAAGTACTATAGAATATATGTCATCTGGAGATAAGTTATATTTTAATAATAATCTAATAACCAATGCAGATGATAATTTAGTATTACCTTCTAGTTCTCAACCGGAGGAAAATGAAGATAATATAAGTACTTCTACACCAATAGGTATGAAAACAGTTCATATTCCTATTTTTCCTACTACACCTAGCAGAAATTCTAGAAACACTAGAATGGAAGATATTCATTATTCAATAGAAGATATTACAAATTTCAATACATATATTGAAATTACATTACATAGTAAAGATTATAAAAATATTCTTTACATGCTTTATTAGATCTGAGTGCTACAACATCAGTAGTTGTAAAAGAATGTCATTCCTGAAGAATATTGGAAACCTGTAAAAAAGACAATAAATATTAATGGAATAAATGGTAATAAAACTACTATTTATTATAAAGCAAAAAATATACCAATATACATAAATAATGTTAGATTTATAATTCCAAAAATATTATGTTTTCCTGATATGAATGGAGATATATTATTAGGTAATAATTTTATAAATCAATATTTACCATTTACTATTAATAAAAAATCGGTTAAGTTATTTATAGAGAACACTTCTATAGAAGTACCATTAGTAAAAAGTCCTAAATTTATTTTTACTAATGATTGCTGATTCTCTTAGCAGGCCTTATGGATAGAGGTAAAAAACCTCTAGAAAATATGGGAGAATGGACAACTATCCATAAAAAACCCAACAAGGGAAAAACAATAAGTCCTAAACAAGGATTTATTCCTGCACAAGTACCATTTTATCCTAATCAAGGATATTATGTACCATATCCTATGGTAAACCAACCATTTGGAACACAATCACCAACCCGTGTGAGTTATTATGAATGGTTCAAGATCCATATTCAAGAGTATATCAAAAAAGTTATCTGAAATTATAAAAGAAACCGAGAATTTGATGAAAAAACAACAAAATTCTGAATTTTCTAAAATAAAGGATTTTTATAATCTAGGTTTACCTTTAGAATATTATAATTTTAAAAACAAAATATGGAAAACCCATATTACTGATCAAAGAGCAAACTTTAGAAGATAGTTTTAATAAAATACTAGTAGTTTGTTCCCTTATTAATAAAATATTGGAATATATCAAGAAGATTATTTATCTCCTTAATATCTGTATATTTGACTAGGATTTCATCTCAATCTCTGTATAAAACAGATTTAAGTAATAAATCATGAGCTTCTTTTTCCTTAGTTGTTTTTTCAACTAAGAATTACAAAACTGTAAAGAGCTCTTTCTAAAGTTTGGTCTTTGATCATAATATGGGTTTTCCATATTTTGTTTATAAAATTATAATATTCTAAAGGTAACCTGGATTATAAAATTCCTTAATTTTAGAGGATTCAGAATTTTGTTGTTTTTTCAACAAATTCTCGGTTTCTTTTATAATTTCAAAGATAACTTTTTGATATACTTGAATATGGATCTTGAGACCATTCATACTAACTCACCGGGTTGGTGATCGTGTTCCAAATGGTTGGTTTACCATAGGATATGGTACATAATATCCTTGATTAGATATAAATGGTGCTGCTCGTGTGATAAAAATCCTTGTTTAGACTCATTGTTTTTCCCTTGTTGGGTTTTTTATGGACAGTTGTCCATTCTCCAACTATTTCTAGAGGTTTTTTACCTCTATCCATAAGGCCTGCTAAGAAAATCAGCAATCATTAATAAAAATAAATTTAGGATTTTCCACTAATGGTATTTCTATAGAAGTGTTTTCTATAAATATCCTAACCGATTTTTTATTAATAGTAAACGGTAAATATTGATTTATAAAATTATTACCTAATAATATATCTCCATTCATATCAGGAAAACATAATATTTTTGGAATTATAAATCTAACATTATTTATGTAGATTGGTATATTTTTTGCTTTATAATAAATAGTAGTTTTATTACCATTTATTCCATTAATATTTATTGTCTTTTTTACAGGTTTCCAATATTCTTCAGGAATGGCATTCTTTTTACAACTACTGGTTGTAGCACCTGTATCTAATAAAGCATGTAAAGAATATTTTTTATAATCTTTACCATGTAATGTAATTTCAATATATGTATTGAATTTTGTAATATCTTCTATTGAATAATGAATATCTTCCATTCTAGTGTTTCTAGAATTTCTACTAGGTGTAGTAGGAAAAATAGGAATATGAACTGTTTTCATACCTATTGGTGTAGAAGTACTTATAATATCTTCATCTTCCTCTGGTTGAGAATTAGAAGGTAATACTAAATTATCATCTGTATTGGTTATCAGATTATTCTTAAAATATAACTTATCTCCGATGACATATATTCTATAGTACTTAATGGTTTAGAAGTACTAGCATTATTAGTCTTTTCTATCATCCAGTCTTTTGGAATTGATGGATCTTTAAATGTAATAATTTTGGTTGTATTTCTGTAATAAATTTATTGGGGCTCAAAAGCTCAATTATTTTATTATTTATTTCTTTTATTTCCACTTCTGCTGTATTAGTGTATTCATTAATAGAAGTCCAGCTTATTGCTAAATCTTCTGCTAAATCACTAATATCAGAATTTTTTGTCTGAATTCTAAGACATAGACACTCTTCTATTAGAGGGTCTGTTATGGATATAAAGTAATTTGGTTTAACTTTAAATCCTATAACTCCTGTATGTAAATTAGACCGAATTTCTCGAATAAGTGCTTTTATTGGATTTTCAAATCTGTTATCTAATAACACTGCTAAAATAGGAACATCATGACCTCTTCTGAATAAAGCTCTAATTGTTATCATAATGACTCCTAAATGTATATATCTAACTTGGGGATATTTTTTTCTAATACGTTTTATCTTTTCTTTAGTAAATAATGGGATTTCTGTTAATCCTCCTTTAGTATCTTTAGCGACTGTATTTCCGCTAATTTTTTCTATGTGTCTTTGTGACCAAATTTTAAACTTAGGTATTTTATATATTTCTTCTTTAGAAATATGATTTTTATTAATTTTTCTATTATATCATCGAGAAAAGTCTGCTTTCTTCTCGATTAGATTTCCTAATTTAATATCCTGTTGTTCGTAATTAGGAATTTCTTCTAACTTATTTTTAGAACTACTTCCTAACATAAAGATATATTCATCGAATCAGATCGACTGCTTTTTATAGTAACTCATATAATATTTCAGTAGGATTTATTTCCTCACTAAAACATATTTCTAAATGTAATATCCTGGATTATGGCCCATGCATTATACTATATTAGATGAGGTAGCATGCTTATGAATATTCTGAATGTGTTCTATGAATTTTGTGAACCTTAGTGTGTAGTTAAATACCTTAGAGACTATTAGATCTAAAATTTAGAAAAGGGAGCTAGGCCTGATAGGTCTTAAGAAAAATTGTAAGGGGAATATGACACACAAACGGGCTTGGAAAAGTGGCTTAGAGGTGCCACTTAGGGCCTCTGGAAATGACGCCATGGGCTATTGGGAAGGGCCTAGGATCGAGTCGCATGGGAAGCAAAATTCTTTTAAGATGGGAAGCAATAAGGGGAAGAGATGGACGGCATAGGGAGTCTAAGGAGGGAGTTTAAGATGAGGTTGTAATCCTTTTAAAATTCGGCAAAGCTAGGGGATAATCTTTGATTTTATTTGAATTTTTTTTTTGAGTAATAAGAGAGAAAGGAGGAGAAAAAGGAGGAAGTTGATAAGAATTAAGAGTTGGCCGGCCAAGGGAGTATTTGGTTGGTAATTTCGGCTTTGGTAGGATAGTTGTGCCGAAAATTACTTCTCCTTTCACTTCTCTCATTTGTGTCGAAATTTTGAGAGATCTCTCTCTTTTTCTTCTTTGTCAGTTGAAGCCGAATTCTCCCTAGCCATCCTTGCCGAAATTATTCTCCTATTCTTTGCCTTTTTTCTCAACCCTAATTTCCTTGTGGCCAAATACTCTTGTGATTTGGAGGCTAGCCGAGCCATTAAAAGCATTCACCTCTCCTTTTCTCCTAAGTTTTTCAAGAGCCGAATATATAAGGTACTTCTAGTCGATTTCTCATCAAATCTCAAAGCCAAATATCTCTGTGGTGGCAGACATAGGTGTTGTCGATTTCTTCAATAGGGGTAAGATCAAATTCCTTTTCCATTCTCTTTCTTTAGGCTTGTCAAAATCTAAGATCTAACCGTTATTATTGTTCTTTGGCCGAAACTATGGAAAAGGTTTCGAGATTTACTTATTGTCGACTTCAAGGAAGGATCTTTCGGGACTTTCTTCGGGATTTCAAAGATCTAAGGTAAGCCACAAGTATTCGACCAAGGGCCATTTATTATGATTCCATGTTAGAAATTGATCTAACATATGTGAATAGGGGTGTCGACATCATCATAGTCAAGTGGTGTTTTCGGGGTTTTAGAGTCGCAAAGGTAAGTAACTATGCTATTCGGCCAAAGCCCTATTTCATGGTTAATTCAAAAGTCGGGAACTAACTAGTTCAGTGATTTAATAGCGGACGATTTCAAGAAGGGTCATCATGAAGTTTTCGGGATTTGTTAGTAGCCCAATCGACAGCAAGGTAAGGATCTGGCTATGGTTATCCTTCGGGATTTGGTTTTATAGCCGAATATGCTTTTGTTAAAATATTAAATGTTGGCCAAATGTAGGAACTAAGATCTAGAGAGTTAGATCGAGATTCTTTGGGATTTCAGTAAAAGCGTTAAGTGAATCAGGTGTGTACCGCACACTATTTCTCGATAGATTTATGGTTATGTTTTTTTGTTAAATATGTTAAAAGGAATGTGAAAAGCATGGCTAAGGTACCATGCAATGGTACAAAGTACTCAGGTATGTTTTCCTACTCCTACTAGGATTATAATGTGATCTGTTATAGCATATGTGAAACTATAAGAATGTGAAATAAAGAATGGGACATAATCTGTGCATGATATGTATGACATGGGCATATGGGTTATTACGAAAGGGGAAGTGAATGTGGTGACTTCGGTCACAAAGATCACGAATGTGGTGATTTCACCACCACGATGTCGAATGTGGTGTCTCTTGACACAAAAATGTTATCACGGTGGCTATGCCACAATATATAAGAGCGATGAGCACGTCGATCGCAATGATCGCTTTGATGATGTGTAGCGGATAGAGGGTTGACTTAGTAGTCCCCACGGTGTGTAGGTTGGTACGGGTGATGTGTAGCGGATGGTACCTAGGTTTTGGGTTCGGGTTGCATCATTTTCTTTATTTCTGCTAAATGTATTTGTATGGACTGTTATGCCTAAACTGTTGGACTTAGTGTTGGTTGTACACACTGAGTCTGTATGACTCACCCCATTGTGGGAATAATTTTCAGGTGATGATCAATGATGGATCGGGTCGGCGGGAGCTTAGTGGTGGCCATGCTCAATTCGGATTCTACTTTATTTTTGGACTTGTTTTATTTTAAGTTTGTTGGATTTATTTTGGGGTTTTATTTTCGATGTAATAAAGCCATAGTATGAACTGTCTTATGCATGTTTTTAATTGATTTTATGACGTTACGAATTTTTATCAAATTAAGGATTAAGTAAATTTTATTTTAAAAATGACTCTAAGTGATTTGGACACCCTAAACAAATGGTTTTCAATTTATAGTAAACTTTAAAACAACTCGATATTTTCTCTGATTTAAAGTCTTATAAAAACTTAGATTTAAAAAAAAAACCAACTTATTTCCAAGTCGAGCCCAACCCAAAGAAGTTTAAAAATTCTCTCAAAACCACACGAATTTCTCCTAAGTAACATATAGACTTTCAAATGTTTTCTCGAGGAACATACCAGATCCGGTCAGGGCTCGTGGGCCAGGTTTGGGGTGTTTCACTAAATCTTGTTCTTCAAGATTTTTAATCATTTTCCTAGCATTTTTGCCTTTGTTAGGACAATTTGTTGCTATATGATCTTCTTCATCACAAATAAAACATTTACATATTTGTTTTTTAGTATTTTTAGAAGTTTTTCTTCTAACAAATTTTTTCTTTTCATTATTATTAGTATAATTTTTATTACCTGGTTTCCATCTAGCTAATCTATATTTTTTATGCTTTTTATAGGTTTTTGGATGTATAGAATTACATCCAAACTCCCATTCTCCTTCTAGCATCTTTGTACAATATTTATGACTTAATCTATTCTTGACTTGTTTAGCCGCTTTACTCTGTAAGCAATGTAATATAATTCTTTCCTTAGCAAAATTAATCCTATTACCTATAGTATCTATATTTGCTACTTTTGTATTATTATCATTACTATGTTTTATTATGAAAGAAGCATATTTATTTATGCAAATTTCATCCCAAGGTGGTGGTAATTTATGAAAATATTGGTTTCTCCCAAAGTCTATACTATCATTTTTTAACTTTTGATATTCATGAAGAAATTTTTTAGATATTAATTTTAATATAGAAACTGTACCTCGGAGAATTAGATGGTATAACGAATTATGCCAATTTAATTTTGAAGTTATTTATATTAAAGGTACTAATAATATGATTGCTGATTTTCTTAGCAGGCCTTATAGATAGAGGTAAAAAACCTTTAGAAAATATGGGAGAATGGACAACTGTCCATAAAAAACCCAACAAGGGAAAAACAATGAGTCCTAAACAAGGATTTATTCCTGCACAAGTACCATTTTATCCTAATCAAGGATATTATGTACCATATCCTATGGTAAACCAACCATTTGGAACTCAATCACCAACCTGTGAGTTATTATGAATGGTCTCAAGATCCATATTCAAGATATCAAAAAAGTTATCTTTGAATTATAAATGAAACCTGAATTTGTTGAAAAAACAACAAAATTCGAATTTTCCCAAATAAAGGATTTTTATAATCCAGGTTTACCTTTAGAATATTATAATTTTATAAACAAAATATGGAAAACCCATATTACTGATCAAAGAGCAAACTTTAGAAGAGCTCTTACACAGTTTTCAGAATTCTTAGTTGAAAAAACAACTAAGGAAAAAGAAGCTCATGATTTATTACTTAAATCTGTTTTATACAGAGGTTGGGATGAAATCCTAGTCAAATATACAAATATTAAGGAGATAAATAATCTTCTTGATATATTCTAATATTTTTTTAATAAGGGAACAAACAGTCCTATTATTAATAAAATGTTTAGAATATGTCTATATAACAAATGTAGACAAATTCTACCACCAGATATATTTTCAAAAATAGATAGAGCTATTTGCAACCAGCAAGGTTCAATTTTCAAAACTTTTTCAAAATATTATTTACAAGCCTATGTTTTTACTAATGATATAGGAGAACAATTTCCTACTATCAAATTTAGGCTTAATCATGAACCATTTGATATAACCAGTATTGAATGGGGATTTGTTAAAGAAATAACAGTCCAAAATCTTTCTTTTCATTTATTAAAAGATTTTCCCGCTATAGTAAAATCTAGATTAATAAATTTTGTTGATTTAGATGATTTTGTATATTATTTTCATATAGAAATATGTAGTCTTATTGGCATTGCTGAAAAAGAAAAATTTTATCAGCCATATCAAATTTGGAATATTAGTACTTTGTTTTCGGGAAAAGCCTTTTCAGCAGTAGAAGAAGACAAATAAAAATTGTCAACAACCATTGGCAATTGTTATAATAATTTTACTAATTATCAAATCCAAGCCGGAATTGATATGATAACCATGGCCGAACATCTTCTTCACCAAGAAACTTATTTGTTCTTGACCGATTGAAAAAGAATTTTAGCATATGACACTGGAAGAACCCAGGAAGACAGAAACAGAGAAGCTGTTCAGTTATTAAAAAAGATAGCTGACATGGAGATAGATGATTATCCGTTAACAACGGAGATCAAAGACACGTGGGAAAGCTGGAATGCACCAGTTCCTTCACCAGAGTAACTACACCTTGATGAAATCGAGAAGATGAATCTGATAAATATCCAAGAAGGATAAAGACAAATCCAAAAAAGGAGATATTAAATTATTGGATGTGACAATCCATCACCATCCATATCCATAAATAGAAGATGATGCAAGCAATGATGTAAGAAGTCATCAATGATGCAAGCAATGATGTAAGAAGTCATCAATGATGCAAGCAATGATGCAAGCAGCAATTATTGCAAGAAATTTTGTCAGATTTAGAAGGCTACGTGGAAGCAACTATCGAGCCGATAATAAAGTCATCCTTATTAGGATACTATGCGGACTTCAATTGTAAATTAATTAGAGTTTAGAATTTACGCTATAAATAGGAATTATTGTAGCCTAAACAAGGCATCTTGCTTGGGTTAGAAAAATCACTTTCCATAGAAATTGGCAATATACAAACTCTCTTGTATACTTGCTTTCTTTAGAAAACCCTTGTAAACGATCTATTGTAAATTACCTACTATCTACTCTTGTTAAATAAAATCTACGATATTAATAATAGCCTTCCGCTTGTGCATATATCCCTCCCTCCCCCTAGTACTTGGTATCAGAGTTTAGAATTTACACTATAAATAGGAATTGTTGTAGCCTAAACAAGGCATCTTACTTGGGTTAGAAAAATCTACGATCTTGCTTGGGTTAGAAAAATCAGTTTCCATAGAAATTGGCAATATGCAAACTCTCTTGAAACACCCCAAACCCGGCCCACGAGCCTTGACTGGATCTGACATGTTCCTTAGGAAAAACTTTAACTAAATCTTGTTTGCATTTTGGAAAACTGTGATGATTTTGTGTTTGCTAAAGCATGTCAGCTTTTAAAACAAATTTCGGCGTGTTGAAATAGTGAGATGTGATCCGAGTTTGTATTTTTAAGAAAACGTATGTTTTATATTTTATAAAATAAGTGGGGTTGCCGATTTTTAGAAATGGTTATTAAGTTGTAAACCGTAGTTACTTAGGTGATAAAACATTTAGAATTTTGTGAAAAACATTTGGTTAATTCTTATATCGATTATTAAATAAAAGTTAAAACTTAAAGCATAAAAATTTAAACGTCTAAGTAGTGGCCTTATTACATCTGAAAAATACCAAATAAATCCCGAAAGTAAAATAATAGAAAACGTAAATTCAACCGTTTGAAACCTCGAAAATGTTCAGCATGGCCACCACATAGTCTTCGCTGACCCGGTCCATGTCATTGAGTATCACCTGAAAAGATATCCCACAAAGGGGCGAGTCAACAGACTCAATGTGTAACAACCACACAAACCCCAAACGATTTAGGCATAACAAATTCATACATATAACAAATATAGCAATGATGCAATCCCGAACCCAAACCTAGATAACCATCCTCTACACATCACCCGTACCAGCCATCACACCATAGGGATTACTAAATTGACCATTCATCTGCTACACACCATCAAAGGCAGTCGCTGCAGACAACATGCACATCGCCCTTATAAATTGTGGCATAGCCACCAGATAATGTGACAGAGTCACCAGATAATAATATGTGACATGAGTCACCACATTCAGATTATGTGACATGAGTCACCAGATATTGTGGTAAAAACCACCAGATCACTTCCCCTTTTCAATATCACCCATATGCCCCATGCGTCATACAAACATGCAGAAATAATACAATTTACCTTTTTTCACATTCGTAACAAATTCTCATATGTGTCATGTTCAATATTCATAATATTATTAACAGAGCATTAACGAATAACGTACCTGAATACTCTGTACCATTGTATGGTACCATTTGCCACATTTTTCATATTTTCATTATCACATACAAATCATTGATACCATAAATCTATTAAAAATTAGTGTAGGGCTAGACACCTGGTTACTATCGTATTCACTGAATCCCAAAAGTTTACCGAAACAGTGTATACTCCTCCCTAATGATCATAGTTAGAATCGGTTAATCACTAACACTTATTGTAACATCCTAGATTAGGGGTTATGCGTTTGGAGCATAACTCAAGTGTTAGTAGGCTTTAAGTGTGGTTGAGCATGTTTTAAGGGTTTTGAGAATCCAAGGATGTAGGAGGAAATCTTGGAAAAGCATTGGAATTTTATTTTTAAAGGAGAAGTTAGGTGAAGGAGGCCTTAAGGAAAATTTTTAGGAGTTTATGGACATGAAAATGGGCTTGTGCATTCTTGCTTAATTTTATGAAATAGCATGTCTGTTGTGATATGAATGTGTTATGTGAATTCTAGAAACCTTGGAAATGTCCTAGAAATGCATGAAAATGATTTAGAAATGAACATTTTTGGAAACCCGAAAATGATTTGGAAATGATTCAAAAGTGGAAAGTGAACATTTTGGAAACACGAAATGTATGGAAATGTTAAGTTCAAAAGAGGAAAATGAACATTTTTGGAAACTAGGAAATGTAAGGAAATGATTTAGAAATGACTCGAAAGAGGAAAGTGAGCATTTCTGGAAACTTGGAAATGTAAGGAAATGTCAAGTTTACAGAGCCGAACGAAAATTTTTGGAAACATAGAAATGACCTAGAAATGACGAGTTTTAAGGTTTAAAAGGGGAAATTAAGGCAAGGTGGCCTTAAAAGAAAAAGTTTGTGAAATTTGACACACAAACAAAGCTTGGAAAAGTGGCCTGAAGATGTCACTTAGGGCCTATGGAAATGGCGCCATATGCAAGAGGAATGGGCCTTAGTTCGAGTCACTTGGGAAGCAAATAAAGGAGGTTTTATTTTTGCTTCCAGAAGACTGAGGTGGACGGCACATGCTTCTAGAAAGGAGGTGTTTTATTTTCATAAATATTCGATTAAAAAGGTGATAAATAAAGGATTTTTAAATTGGATTATTTTGGAGAGATAAATGTTGGATTAAACTCTTTTATTTATGATAATTAAAGGGATAAAGCTATCAAAATAGAAGAGTGGTGGCCAAGTAAGGGACTCTAGCTTAGTAATTTCGGCTATAAAAGGAAAAGAGAGGCCATTCTGCATTATTTTCTGTTCTTTGAAAGCCTCTGCCGAATTCTCCTCACCAAATCTTCTTCTTCTTTTATTTTTGCCAAGCCGAAATACTTTATGTTCTAGCCGAATCCTCCATCTTTATTCTTCCTTCTCTAATCCCTCCAAAAGTCGAAAGTTGTGAGATCATCATCTAGCCATAGCCGAATCTCTGAAGATTGAAGTGAATGTGCAATCGATTTCTTCAAGTAAGGGCAAGGTCTCATTCGGTTTCATCCTTTTTCTTTTAAGATTTGCCAAAATCTAGGACTAACCCCATTAATATCTTGTTGCCGAAACTTTGAAGAGATCTTTCGGGATTTACTAAGTGTCGACTACAAGGAAGGAGAAGTTCTTTTCCCCAAGGTACACCATAGGCCACGTGTTCCCTAGTTATTCGGTGAGTTTCGGGATTTAAAATCCACAAGGTAAGCATATGAAGTATTCGACCAAGGCTTATTTTTGGCACTTAGAATTATTTCCTATTTATTCAAAAGCCGGAAACTGACCTAGTTAAATGATTTGGTGGCTAACCGATTTTTAACGAAGGAATACTACAAATTTCGGGATTTGATTATTAATCAAATTGGCAAACAAGGTAAGTTTAAGTATACTAATCCTACTAGGATTTGGATTTATGGCTGAATGGCTTTTTAAAGTGATTAATCAAATGTAGGGATTAAGGATCTAAGCGGTAGATCAGATTTCGAGATCTCAAAGAATTTGCTAAGCGAATAAGGTGTGTACCCCACACTATCTTTTAATACGATGTATGGCTTAAACTTGTTATATGTTCTAATATGAAAATATAAGAATGTGGCTAATGTACCATGTTATGGTACAAAGTACTCAGGTACGTTTCCTACTCCTACTAGGATTACGAAATATGTTATATTTAACATGTGAAAAGTGACATGAATGTGAATTTAAGTATGATATGCATAATATGAATAATATGGGGCATTCGGGTTATATGAGAAAGGGGAAGTGAATGTGGTGACTTCGGTCTCACTATCTGAATGTGGTGACCTCGGTCACATTATCTGAATATGGTAACTTCGGTTACATTATTTGAATGTGGTGTCTCATGACACAATTATCCGTGGCTATGCCACAAATTTTATATGGGCGATGAGCATGTCGATCGCAAATGATCGCCGATGATGGTGTGTAGCGGATGGAGGGTTGACTTAGTAGTCCCCACAGTGTGACTGGCAGGTACGGGGGTGTGTAGTGGATGGACAATTAGGTTTGAGTTTGGGTTGCATCATCATTTTTATCTGTTATATGAATAAGTATTTGATATGAAAATGCATGCCTGATCTATTGAATTTTAGTGTTGTGTACACATTGAGTCTGTTGACTCACCCCATTGTGGAACCATTTTTCAGGGGACGATCAATAATGGACCGGGTTCGGCAGAAGCTTAGGGATGGCCATGCTCAGCTTGAAGTTTTATTCAATATGGAAATTTAATTTTATTTAAGTATTTTAGAATTTTATTTTGGGATTTTACTTGATGTAATAAGGCCATAAGTTACATTTCTTTACTTTTATTTTTAATTACTATGTTACGAATTATTTTCAAATAAAGTTAAGTAAAATTAATTGGATTTTAAAATAAGATAAATGGGTTTTTTTAACTCAAGCCCAACCCAAAACAATATTTCTTTCAAAACACACTATTTTTCCCAAAGTACAAAAGAACTTTGAAACCTGTTTACTTAAGGAACATACCAAATCCGGTTCAGGCTCGTGGACCGGGTTTGGGGTGTTTCACTTATTATGGCCTTGGCCGAATGTTCATACTCCCTTACCTTGTGGATCTAAATCTCGAAAATAGTTGCTTGGCTATGGAGATGTCAAAATCCCTGCATAACATATGTTAGCATCGATTCTAACTCTTAATGGATCATAGCAAATGGCCTTCGGCCTAAGTCACACTTCACTTACCTCAGATCTTGAAATCCTGAATAATACTCTCTTGAGGTCGGCTACAATAGGAATCCCGAAACCTTCTTGAAACACCCCACACCCGGCCCACGAGCCTGAACCGGATCTGGTATGTTCCTTAAGAAAAACGGTTTTGAAGTTCTTTATTACTTAGAGATAATTTGTGTATTTTTCAGAAGATATTGGTTTTGGGTTGGGCTTAGGTTGGAAACCCGTTTACTTAATTTTAAAAGAACAATTATTTAAAGTGACAAAAAAAAAAAAACAATCTAGGGTTTATTTAAGAAATATGTTTTAAACAATCATTAATTTTAAAGTAATTCGTAACATAATAATAAAATTTAAACAGAAATGAAGTAATCAAACTTGGGCCTTATGGCCTTATTACATCAAATAATTTCCAAAATTAAAATGAAAAGTACTTAGCAAAAATAAAGTCCAAATCGCTTATTTTTCTCCTGCATGGCCACCTTCACTCCCGCGACCGGGTCCATTATCGCTTATCACCAAAAATAGTCCCACAAGGGGTGAGACTACGACTCAATGTGTACATAAAACTAACAATCAACGTATCGAGCATACATATTCATATCAAGTACATATTCGAATCAAATGATGCAACCCAAACCCAAGCCTATTTGTCCATCCGCTACACACCACCCGCACTTCGCCACTCACACCGTGGGGACTACTAAGTCGACCCTCCATCCGCTACACACCATCGAAGGCGATCAGCTGCGATCGACGTGCTCATCGCCCATATAATTTGTGTCATTAGACACCATATTCGAATAATGTAACCGGTTACCAAATTCGAGATAATGTAACCGGTTACCATATTCAAATTATGTGACCGTAGTCACCATATTCCGTTAGTGAGACCAAGTCTACACCTTCTTCCCTTTTCACATATAGCCCAAAATGCCCCAAATATTATTATATCATGCATAACATACTTATTTCTCATTCATGTTACTATTCACATGTTCAAAATATATCATATTCGTAATCCTATCAGAAGTAGGAAACGTACCTGGGTACTTTTTACCACATTTGTGGTACTTAGCCACATTAACATTCTTATACATATTCATATATTAAAATAATTATTACCATAATATATTGAAAGTTAGTGTGAGTACACACCTGATTCGCTTAATAGATTCCTTGAAATCCTAAAGAAAATCGATCACAGATTTAGATCTCAAATCCTATAATAGTTAATCACTTACTATTTAAAAGACCATTCGGCCATTATTCCAAATACAACTAGGATTTGTATTTCTTACCTTGCTGCCGAATCAAATCCCGAAATTGTGGTATTCCTCCCTGAAATTCGGCTATCCACTAGATCCACTGATTTGATTAGTCTTCGGTTAAAACAAATAGATCTAATTATTTAAGAGAAAGCCTAGACCGAATATAACTTCTTACCCTGTGATGTGATTCCCAAAATCGATTCCTTGCTCCACTAGGGATGTCGAAATTCCTACAACCATAAGTTAGATTTAATCTAACTTTAACAAATAGAATATGGCCTTTGGCCGACCATACAGGTGTCTTACCTTAAATCCTTGAATTTCCTGAAACTCTTTCCTTGATTCCTTAGATCCAAAGCCCAAATCCTTCCTTGGATATTCGGCCAAGAGACATCCAAAAAGATCAGTCCTAAATCTTGATTGAAAACGAAGTAAACACAAGAATCCATTCTTACCTTATCACCACAGTCGATGGCACTCCTGTTTGAAGCCACAAAGATTCGGCTAACATGGATCAAAAGAGAAGGTTTTGGCTTGACAGATGAAGAAAAGAGAGGAAGAAAAGAGAAGAAGAAAATTCGGAAGAGAGGGTTTTTTGACTAGGGAATTTCGGCAGAGCTTAGAAAAGATGAGAGAATAGCCTTAATTCTCCTCCTTTAGCCGAAATTATCAGGCCAAGAGTCCTTGACTTGGCCACCACTCTTCCTTGTGATAATATCATCTATTTTATTTAAAAATAAATAAAGAAAAATCCTTATTATCTCTTCAAAATAATCCAAATTGAAAAGCTTTTATTTATCACCTTATTAAGCAATATTATTGGAAATAAAACACCTCCCTTTTCTAGAAGCAAGTGCCGTCCACCTCTTAGCCTGGGAAGCAAAAATAAAACTTCATTTATTTGCTTCCCTTGTGACTCGAACCCAGGCCCATGCCTCTTGCACATGGCGCCATTTCCATAGGCCCTAAGTGCCATCTTTAGGCCACTTTTCCTAGCCCGTTTGTGTGTCAAATTTTACCAACTTTTTCTTTTAAGGCCCTCTTGCCTTAATCTCCCATTTTAAACTTTAAAACTCATCATTTTAGGGTCATTTCCAAGTTTCCTAAAATTTTCGATCGGCTCACATTTACTTGCCATTTTCTTACATTTCCAAGTTTCCTAAAATGTATACTTTCCATTTTTGGATCATTTCCATTTTCATTTCTTAGTTTCCAAAAATGTGTACTTTCCATTTTTGAATCATTTCCTTACATTTCTAGGTTTCCTAAAATGTTCATGTCCTAATGCATTTCTAGGTTTCCAAAAATATTCATTTCCATTCATTTTCATACATTTCTGAGTTTCCAAAAATTTCAAAAATTTATTCATAATGCTTTAGACTTGCCATTTCATACAATTAAACTGAAAATGCATAGGCTCTTTCCAGGATGCTATAGTTCTACCCCCCTTAAACAAAATTTCGTCCTTGAAATTTCCTAAATAAACAACTGAGGGTATTGCTGTTGCATTGTCTCTTCTGACTCCCACGAAGCTTCTTCCGATCCATGGTTGCGCCATAACACCTTGACTAGAGGTACTGACTTTCTCCGTAGTACTTTCACATCACGTTCCAGGATCCGAATCGGCTTTTCCTCGTAGGATAAGTCTGGCCTTAGCTCCACTTCTTCAACAAGTACCACATGAGATGGATCCGATTGATAGCGACGTAGCATGGATACATGGAACACGCCGTGCATTAGCTGCAACTCTGGTGGCAACTCCACTTGGTATGCCACTGGTCCAACTCGCTTTAGTACTCGATAGGGCCCTATAAACCTTGGGCTTAACTTCCCTTTGCGACCGAACCTCATTACCTTCTTCCAAGGTGAGACTTTCAGAAACACTTGGTCTCCCACTTCAAACTCAATTTCCTTCCACTTAAGGTCTGCATACGACTTCTGCCTATCAGAGGCTTCCTTCAACCTTGCCCGGATTATCTCAACCTTCTCCTCAGTTTCTGCCACTAACTTCGAACCCAAAACACGATGTTCTCCTAACTCAGTCCAACAAGTAGGAGTTCTACACTTTCGACCATACAATGCTTCGTATGGTGCCATCCAAATGCTTGCCTGATAGCTGTTGTTGTAGGCGAACTCAGCTAAGGGCAAGTAATCTTCCCAACTTCCTCGAAAATCCATCACACAGCTTCTCAGCATGTCCTCCAACACTTGTATAACCCGTTCTGACTGCTCGTCGGATTGAGGATGAAACGCCATAGTGAAATCCAACTTAGTGCCCAAGGCTTGATGAAGTGCCTTCCAAAATCGAGACGTAAACCTTGGGTCTCTGTCAGAGATGATCGACATCGGTACTCCATGTAGCCTCACGATCTCTGCCACATACAACTTGGCTAACTTCTGAAAAGAATAGTCAACCTTCACCAGAATAAAGTGCGCGGACTTGGTCAAACGGTCCACTATCACCCATACTGAGTCCTTCTTAGTATGCGCAAGGGGAAGCCCACTAACGAAGTCCATGGTAATTCCTTCCCACTTCCATTGGGGAATCTCAATTGGTTGAAGTAATCCCGATGGAACTTGGTGTTCAGCCTTAGCTTGCTGACACGTCAAACATTTCCCCACAAATTCAGTCACCTTACTTTTCAGATCAGACCACCAAAATTGTTCCCTTAGATCTCTATACAACTTGATGCCTCCGGGATGCATAGCATAAGGGCTACCATGCGCTTCCCGAAGAATCCTTTGTCTCGACTCCTTATCCTTCAAATCTACGACCTTTTCCCTTGTAGCAAATACTTCTTCATCATTGACGCCATAGTCCTTTAATCCTCCTTGTTTGTACTTGTCAGTAACTTAGTACTTAAGTCCTTATCACCCAACCGTCCCTCTTTCACCTCCTTTAGCCATGTGGGCTTGACTTGTAACTCTGCCAACAGGCTTCCATCATCATACAGACTCAAGTGAGCGAACAAAGCCCCTAGATTTGACACAACCTTCCGACTTAGGGCGTCTGCTACCACATTCGCCTTGCCCGGGTGGTACTCTATCGAACAATCATAATCCTTCAACAACTCCACCCACCTTCGTTGCCTCAAGTTCAACTCCTTCTGAGTCAACAAGTGCTTAAGGCTCTTGTGGTCTGTGTAGATTACTGACCTTTCTCCATAAAGGTAGTGCCTCTAAACCTTCAAGGCGAAAACCACTGCTGCTAGTTCCAAGTCATGGGTTGGATAGTTAACCTCATGAGGCCTTAACTGCCGAGACGCATAAGCGACTACTTTTCCTTCTTGCATTAGCACACAGCCTAACCTCGTGTGTGAAGCGTCACAGTATACTACGAAATCCTTGCACGCTCTCGTCAATTAACACCTGAGCTTCCGCCAAGACCTTCTTAAGCTTTTCAAAGCTCTCTGCTGCTGCTATCCGTCCACACAAATGGTACTTCCTTCCTTAGCAACTTTGTCAAAGGTGCGGCTATTGACGAGAATCCTTCCACGAACCTTCTCAGAATAGCTCGCCAATCCTAAGAAACTTTGGATTTCAAACACGCACCTCTAGGTGGTTTCCAATCCACCACCGCTTCAATCTTCCTAGGATCCACTCTTATTCCTTCTCATGGATACCACATGTCCTAGGAATGCCACCTCCTTAAGCCAAAACTCACACTTGCTTTGAATTTGGCATAGAGCTTCTTCTCCTTAACACTTCCAACACATCTCTGAGATGCTCATCATGCTCCTCCTCTGACTTCGAGTACACCAAAATATTGTCGATGAACACAACGACGAACCTATCCAGTAGGGTTGGAAAACCCGATTCATCATGTCCATGAACGCGGCCGAGCGGCGTTACAACCCAAACGGCATCACTACAAATTCAAAATGACCGTATCTTGTCCTAAAAGCGGTCTTATGAATGTCAGCCTCCTTCACCTTCAACTGGTGATATCTCGACCTTAAGTCTATCTTCGAGAACACAGCTGCCCCTTTCAGCGGGTCGAACAAGTCGCCTATCCTTGGCAAAGAATACTTGTTCTTGATGGTCAGTTTGTTCAACTGACGATAGTCTATGCACATTCGTATAGTTCCATCCTTCTTCTTCACAAATAGGACCGGTGCTCCTCACGGAGACACACTGGGTCGAATGAACCCACGATCCAATAGTTCTTGGATTTGAGCCTTGAGCTCCACTAACTCCTTCGGCGCCATTCGGTATGGAGCGATTGACATAGGAGCTGTTCCTGGTAGCAAATCTATCCCAAATTCCACCTCCCTATCTGGGGGTATTCCTGGTAATTCTTCTGAAAATACATCCACGAAGTCCCTTACCGTCCTAACTCCATTAATACCTTCCTCCTTCCCACCTATCGTACTAACGAAGGCTAAGAATGCCTTACACCCCTTCTTAACCATCTTCTCGGCCCTCAGTGCCGAAACCACGTTAGACAAGTAGTTCCTCCTTTCTCCGATCATCACTACTACCTCATCTTCGGGGGTTCTTAGTTCCATACATTTAGCCGCACAATCCAACACGGCTCGATGCTCTACTAGCCAATCCATTCCAAGTATAAGCTCAAACTCTCCGAAGGGTAACTCCATTAAGTCAGCCCGAAAGTTCACTCCCTGAATCTCTAGGGGTACATTCCGAAAGATCTTGTCTACCACTACGGTTTGGCCTAATGGGCTTACTACAGTCATCTGTCTATCAGAGAATTCTGAGTCTAGGCCTAGTGTTTCCACTACACTACATGCAACATAAGAATGGGTCGAGCCCACATCAATCAGAGCAAAATAGGGTTTGTTAGAAATAAAGAACGTACCGGTTATTAGATCCGGTACGTCACCATCCTCCCTTCGGCGAACCGCATAAACCAAACCCAGTTGCCTTGCTTCAGCATTAGCGGCACCTCGGCCCTGTGCTCCACGGCCTCTGCCAGTACCATTACCTCGGTTGGCCGAACCACGACCCTGTTGAGGCTGCTGTCCGCCTCTACCAGCTTGACTAACATTCTGAGCTGCCGGTCGGCTCTCATCTGGTTGCTTAGGACAATCCTTAAGCATATGGTCCTTGGACCCACACTTGAAGCATCCTCCCTTTTTCTCCAACATTCTCCCAAGTGCCTCTTTCCACAATGCTCACAAGGGCGATACTGCCAGCCCGTACCAGCTTGTTGATTCCGTGGCCCGTCAACTCTAGGCCTCTTATGACCCTTTCCAGATGGCCCAAAACCTCTTTTGGGCTTATTCCTATCCACAGCCTGCCTGGTAGCATCCTTGATTCCCGGCCACCTTGGCCTTTTCCACCATAGTAGAGAATTCCCGCTCCTGATGCGGTGCTATCAACAGTCTCAGATCGTCCCTTAGTCCGTCCTCAAAACGGACACAGCGTTCATGCTCAGTTGCCACTACCCCTCGAGCATAGCGGCTCAACCTCAGAAACTCTGCCTCATATTCTGCGACAGACTTACTCCCTCGCACCAACCCAAGAAAAGCCTTTCTTTGTTCATCCGTATACTTGGTTCCCACATACTTCTTCTGAAATGCTTCTTTAACATACTCCCAGGTCAAATCTTCAGCCGTGGCACCATCCCGAACAGTTAACCACCACTGATACGCTTCATCGCGTAACAATGCCACCATCCCCTTTAACTTCTCCTCAGGGGTTAAGTCGAGCTCATCCATGATACGTTCCGTCGCTTCCAACCAGTACTCAACTGTACTGGGTGCCACTCCCGACACTCCACGAAACATCTCGGCTCCATTAGCTTGGAGCCGTTCAGGCACAGATTTCTAGGTTCCCGAATTTCCACCCGCACCAGCCACCAATTCCAAAACTCGTAGCACAGCCTGCGACATAGCATCTTCCCCGTCTCGAGCTTGCTTTGCTCGCACCCACACACCGGGGGGGTGGTGGCGGTGGTATTTCATTGTCAGACCCCTGACCCGATCTAACGGGTTTCGACACGGTCATCCTTCCTCTACCTCGTCCACGACGACCACGTCCTCTGGAGCTCATTTCTAGCGTCGAGATCTGACTAAAAAGTTTTATGAATTAGTCTCTGTTCCACTTATTTACCCGCGAAGGAGTTTTATGAAAAGAGTTTTAGGAGTGGTTCTTTCGTATTCACACAAGCACACAGTCTTTTATTCATTCATCCATCCATCAAACAATTATGAACTTTCATTCATTCAGAGAAACGTTGTGATTTTCATCGTTGTTGTTTTTCCACTACCCAGGGGTATTTTCGCAATTTTGTCCTACAGGGGCATTTTCCTAATTTTGCAAAACAAAAACTTCCTCGGTGATTTTGTCAAAAGTATTTTGGTAATTTTAAAGTCCCGGTGTAATTTTGGAAAAATTTTGAAATCCAGGGGTATGTCGGTAATTTTTGACCTCGGGGGTATTTTGGTAATTTTCCAAAAGCCAGGGTAAATTGATAACATTTAGTAAGTTAGGGATATTTCAAAAGTTGTAAAACTTTATGGGTTCTTTTTGAGAGTTTTATTTTCCAAAATGGTGATGTTGCAAAAATTTTCGAAAACCAGGGTCATTTTGGTCATTTTGTAAGTTAGGGGCAATTTTGTAATTTTCCAAAATCAAGGTATTTTGATATTTTACAAATTAGGGTTTTTTGAATGTTTATAAAATAATGAAATTTTGGCAAAATCGTTGAGATGTTTGACAATTTGTGAATCAAGGGCATTTTGGTAATTTTACCACTAGGGGTATTTTTTTGTAATTTTTGGAAATCAGAAAATATTTTTTTTCGGAAGATCTTGTAAAGATAGTTTTCACCAAGTTAAAAGAGTGATTTTAAAAGTTTTAAAACTAGGGTTTTGTTGTTTTGTTCTTCTTTTTTTTTTTTGTTCAAAACATGGCTAGTTCCCTTTCGGGTTTTAGTCTTGGTCAGGGTGAACCAAAGCTACGCACCAGGCAGGATTCGAGTGGAGAGGAGGTGAGTCACGTGGACTGCTTAAATACCAAGTTCTCACCGAAACCGTTCCTAGACATGCGCATAGGGGTTGCCACACCACCGAGCCCTCTCGAGTTAGGGTGAACCGGCTACGCACTGTGGGATACTGCGAAGAGGAGGTGAGTCACTAGGGCTCGCTTAAATACCGTGCTTTTCCTGATCCAATCCTAGACATGCGCCTGGGGGTTACCACACCCTAGCTCGATGACTTAGCCATAGGTTTGTTTAGTGCATTAAATCTTATGTGGTTTTGTGTTTGATTAATCTAGCCCTAGGGTTCATGTTCCTATCATTCTATTCTATGTTCCATGCCTTTTCTACCCTTATACAGTTCATAAATCACAGAATCACACATAAAGTTAGGGTACTTACCTAGTGGATCATGCGGGTTCGGAGACTTAGGTGCCATGCCAAAACACCTGCTTTATTTCAAAGAAAATCATTTGGGCTCGAATTAAAAACGTTTTGGGCCTTAGCCCACAGGCCGAGAGTTGAAAACTGGGATCTGATACCAAATTGAAACACCCCACACCCGGCCCACGAGCCTGAACCGGATCTGGTATGTTCCTTAAGAAAAACGGTTTTGAAGTTCTTTATTACTTAGAGATAATTTGTGTATTTTTCGGAAGATATTGGTTTTGGGTTGGGCTTAGGTTGGAAACCCGTTTACTTAATTTTAAAAGAACAATTATTTAAAGTGACAAAAAAACAATCTAGGGTTTATTTAAGAAATATGTTTTAAACAATCATTAATTTTAAAGTAATTCGTAACATAATAATAAAATTTAAACAGAAATGAAGTAATCAAACTTGGGCCTTATGGCCTTATTACATCAAATAATTTCCAAAATTAAAATGAAAAGTACTTAGCAAAAATAAAGTCCAAATCGTTTATTTTTCTCCTGCATGGCCACCTTCAGCTCCTGCCGACGCGGTCCATTACTGCTCATCACCTGAAAAATAGTCCCAAAAGGGGTGAGTCTACAGACTCAATGTGTACACAAAACTAACAATCAACAGATCAAGCATACATATTCATATCAAGTACATATTCAAATCAAATGATGCAACCCAAACCCAAGCCTATTTGTCCATTCGCTACACACCACCCGTACCTGCCAGTCACACCGTGGAGACTACTAAGTTGACCCTCTATCCGCTACACACCATCGAAGGCAGTCGCTGCAGTCGACGTGCTCATCGCCCATATAATTTGTGTCATTAGACACCATATTCAGATAATGTAATCGAAGTTACCAAATTCAGATAATGTAACCGAAGTTACCATATTCAAATTATGTGACCGTAGTCACCATATTCTGTTGGTGAGACCGAAGTCTACACCTTCTTCCCCTTTCACATATAGCCCGAAATGCCCCAAATATTATTATATCATGCACAACATACTTATTTCTCATTCATGTTACTATTCACATGTTCAAAATATATCATATTCGTAATCCTATCAGAAGTAGGAAACGTACCTGGGTACTTTTTACCACATTTGTGGTACTTAGCCACATTCACATTCTTATACATATTCATATATTAAAATAATTATTACCATAATATATTGAAAGTTAGTGTGAGTACACACCTGATTCACTTAATAGATTCCTTGAAATCCCGAAGAAAATCGATCATAGATTTAGACCTCAAATCCTACAATAGTTAATCACTTACTATTTAACAGACCATTCGCCTATTATTCCAAATACAACTAGGATTTGTATTTCTTACCTTGCTGCCGAATCAAATCCCAAAATTGTGGTATTCCTCCCTGAAATTCGGCTATCCACTAGATCCACTGATTTGATTAGTCTTCGGTTAAAACAAATAGATCTAATTATTTAAGAGAGAGCCTAGACCGAATATAACTTCTTACCCTGTGATGAGATTCCCAAAATCGATTCCTTGCTCCACTAGGGATGTCGAAATTCCTACAACCATAAGTTAGATTTAATCTAACTTTAACAAATAGAATATGGCCTTTGGCCGACCATACAGGTGTCTTACCTTAAATCCTTGAATTTCCCGAAACTCTTTCCTTGATTCCTTAGATCTGAAAGCCCGAAATCCTTCCTTGGATATTCGGCCAAGAGACATCCAAAAAGATCAGTCCTAAATCTTGATTGAAAAAGAAGTAAACACAGGAATCCATTCTTACCTTATCACCACAGTCGATGGCACTCTTGTTTGAAGCCACAAAGATTCGGCTAACAGGGATCAAAAGAGAAGGTTTTGGCTTGACAGATGAAGAAAAGAGAGGAAGAAAAGAGAAGAAGAAAATTCGGCAGAGAGGGTTTTTCACTAGGGAATTTCGGCAGAGCTTAGAAAAGATGAGAGAATAGCCTTAATTCTCCTCCTTTAGCCGAAATTATCAGGCAAAGAGTCCTTGACTTGGCCACCACTCTTCCTTGTGATAATATCATCTATTTTATTTAAAAATAAATAAAAAAAAATCCTTATTATCTCTTCTAAATAATCCAAATTGAAAAGCTTTTATTTATCACCTTATTAAGCAATATTATTGGAAATAAAACACCTCCCTTTTCTAGAAGCAAGTGCCGTCCACCTCTAAGCCTGGGAAGCAAAAATAAAACTTCATTTATTTGCTTCCCTTGTGACTCGAACCCAGGCCCATGCCTCTTGCACATGGCGCCATTTCCATAGGCCCTAAGTGCCATCTTTAGGCCACTTTTCCTAGCCCGTTTGTGTGTCAAATTTTACCAACTTTTTCTTTTAAGGCCCTCTTGCCTTAATCTCCCATTTTAAACTTTAAAACTCATCATTTTAGGTCATTTCCAAGTTTCCTAAAATTTTCGGCCGGCTCTGTTTACTTGCCATTTTCTTACATTTCCAAGTTTCCTAAAATGTATACTTTCCATTTTTGGATCATTTCCATTTTCATTTCTTAGTTTCCAAAAATGTGTACTTTCCATTTTTGAACCATTTCCTTACATTTCTAGGTTTCCTAAAATGTTCATGTCCTAATGCATTTCCAGGTTTCCAAAAATATTCATTTCCATTCATTTTCATACATTTCTGAGTTTCCAAAAATTTCAAAAATTTATTCATAATGCTTTAGACTTGCCATTTCATACAATTAAACCGAAAATGCATAGGCCCTTTCCAGGATGTTACACTTCTTCAAACTTTCGGCCCAACAGGATAGGAGGGATTAGATCTCGATTCCAATAGTCAGAAGAAGAATAAAGAAAGTAATCAGCCTAGAATAGATTCTTACCAAATGACCAAAACGCAATTGGTCAACCACCTTCAGGAAATCGACAAGACAACCTTGTATGAGAAATCGGTTCAAAGAGTGACAATGAAGTGAAACTTTCAGCTGTAGGAGAGATTAGTAAAGGATTATAAATCCAGCTTGATGAACACTAGGGAGATTCGGCTTCAACAAGTGAAAGAGAGGGAGAGTATGAGGCTTTAGGGAGAATCGGCAATGATGGGATTTTGAGAGAGGGATATTCGGCCTTTGATGAAAAGAAGAAGAGAATGAAGTTTGATGGGTTTCGGCTTATGAAAGTGAGTAGCAAAAAGGAAGAAAAGAAAAGGGTATTCCCTATTTCGGCTTGGTCAATTGAAGAGAAAGGAAAAAAGAACACAAGTTGGATTCTTTGGGATTTTCGGCACAAATGAGAAAGATGAGAAGAGAAGCAATTTCAGCACACCTATCCCACTATTACCAACCGAAAATACCATCAAAGGAAGTCCCTAGGCCGGCCAACTCTCTTCCCTCTTATCAGCTTCCTTCTTTTTCTTCTATTTCCTCTCTTCTTTACCCATTTAAAATAATTTAAATAAAACAACAATTATCTCCTCCCTTTAGCCGAATTTTAAAAGGAATTTAATCACATCTAAAGCTCATCCCCTCAGTCTCCCAATGCCGTCCACCGCTGGTCATCTTTGCTGCAAAATAAAACTCCTATTTGTGCCCCTTGCTGCTCGAACCTAAGCCCTGCACACTGCTTGTGGCATCACTGCTTAAGGCTCTAAGTGGCGCCTCCTTGCCACTTTAACAAGCCCACTTGTATGCCCAATTTCCCCTACAAATTTCCATAAGGCCTCCTTTGCCGAGCTCCCCCTTTAAAACTTAAAATACCATATTTTCTAAGATATTCACCTACATTCTAAAGTTCTTAAAATTCATAAAACACATTCAAAATTCACACAGGCATGCTTCCATGCACAACCCCTAATTCCCAGATATTATAGTTCAACCCCCTTTAAAATAATTTCGACCTCGAAATTACCTGGCTAAAATAAGTGAGGGCATTGCTGTCGCATTGCTTCTTCCAACTCCCATGAAGCTTCTTCCGATCCATGATTACGCCATAACACTTTGACTAAAGGAATTGATTTCCTCCGTAATACCTTCACATCTCGCTCCAAGATCTGAATCGGCTCTTCCTCGTAGGACAAATCTGGTCTCAGCTCCACCTCCTCAACTGGCACTACATGAGATGGATCCGATCGGTAACGACGTAGCATAGAAACATGGAATACATCGTGCATCTGTTTTAACTCCGGAGGCAACTCTAACTGGTATGCCACTGGTCCAACTCGCTTCAATACCCGATAAGGTCCTATAAACCTGGGACTTAACTCCCTTTGCGACCAAATCTCATAACCTTCTTTCATAGCGATACTTTAAAAAACACCTGATCTCCCACAGCAAACTCTATTTCCTTGCACTTAAGATCTGCGTACGACTTTTGCCTATCAGATGCTTCCTTCAATCGTGCCCGAATTACCTCAACCTTCTCCTCAGATTCTGCCACAATTTCTGGACCCAAAACTCGACGTTCCCCTAATTCTATCCAACACGTAGGAGTGCGACACCTCCGTCAATACAGCGCTTCATACGGTGCCATCCAAATACTAGCTTCATAGCTGTTATTGTATGCAAATTCCGCTAAAGGCAAATATTCTTCCCAACTTCCTCTGAAGTCTAACACACAGCCCTTCAACATATCTTCCAACACTTGGATCACTCGCTCAGATTGACCGTCTGACTGTGGATGAAATGCCGTAGTGAAATCCAATCTGGTGCCTAAAGCTTGATGTAGTGCCTTCCAAAACCGAGACGTAAATCTTGGATCCCTATCTGAAATAATCAAAACCAGTACTCTATGCAATCTCACAATTTCTGCCACATACAACTTTGCTAACCTCTGCAAGGAATAGTCAACCTGCACTGGTATGAAATGCGCGGACTTGGTCAGTCGATCCACTATCACCCATACCGAGTCCTTTTTAGTAGGCTTAAGGGGAAGCCCACTAACGAAGTCTATGGTGATTCCCTTCCACTTCCACTACGGAATCTTTATCAGCTGAAGCAATCCTGATGGAACTTGGTGTTCAGCCTTGACTTGCTGACACGTCAAGCACTTCCCTACAAATTCGGTAACTTCCCTCTTAAGACCAGGCCACCAAAACTGTTCCCGTAGATCTCTATACAACTTACTACCTCCAGGATGCATAGCGTAAGGGCTACTATGCGATTCCTGAAGATTTCTCCGCCTTAACTCCTCGTTCTTCGGCATACAGACCTTACCCTTGAAACACAATACTCCATCGCTGTTAACACCATAATCCTCTAACCCCCCATTCTGCACTTGCCGCAACTTAGCACTTAAATCATCATCTGCCAACTGTCCTTCCTTCACCTCCTTCAGCCATGCCAGCTTAACTTGCAATTCTGCCAATAAACTTTTGTCGTCATACAAGCTAAGGTGTGCAAACATCGCCCTCAGATCCGACACTACGTTCTGACTTAGGGCATCTGCTACCACATTTGCCTTGCCCGGTTGATACTCTATGGAACAATCGTAGTCCTTTAATAACTCCACCCACCTTCGCTGTCTCAGGTTCAGCTCTTTCTGAGTCAGCAAATACTTAAGGCTCTTGTGGTCTGTGTAGATCACTGACTTTTCTCCATATAGATAATGCCTCCATACCTTAAGAGCAAAGACCACTGCCGCCAACTCCAAATCATGCGTTGGATAGTTAACCTCATGTGGCCTGAATTGTCGAGACGCATAAGCGACTACCTTCCCATCTTGCATCAATACGCATCCTAATCCTGTATGAGAAGTATCACAGTACACCACAAAATCCTTCCCTGCCTCTGGCTGAATCAGAACCGGAGCTTCAGTCAAAACCCTCTTAAGTTTCTCAAAGCTCTCCTGTTACTTATCTGTCCATACAAAAGGTACCTCCTTTCTCAACAACTTTGTCAAAGGTGTGGCTATTGATGAGAACCCTTCCACGAATCTTCTGTAGTAGCCTGCCAATCCTAAAAAACTACGAACCTCAGCCACAGACTTAGGTGGTTTCCAATCTAGCACTGCCTCAATCTTCCTAGGATCCACCCTTATCCCTTCTACAGACACCACATGCCCTAAGAACGCAACTTCCTTAAGCCAAAATTCACACTTGCTGAATTTGGCATATAGCTTCTTTTCCCTCAACACTTGCAGCACTATTCGGAGATGCTCATCATGTTCTTCCTCAGACTTGGAATACACTAGGATGTCGTCGATGAACACAACAACGAACCGATCCAGATAAGGTTGAAAAACCCGGTTCATCATATCCATGAACGCGGCTGAGGTGTTCGGCAACCTGAACGGCATTACTAGGAACTCATAATGGCCGTATCTTGTTCGAAAAGCTGTCTTATGGATATCTGCTTCCTTCACCTTAAGCTGATGATATCCAGACCGTAAATCTATCTTTGAAAACACCGCGGCCCCTTGAGCTAATCGAACAAGTCATCTATCCTTGGCAATGGGTACTTGTTCTTGATGGTCAGCTTATTCAACTGGCAATAATCTATACACATATGCATAGTTCTACCCTTCTTTTTTACAAACAAGACCGGTGCTCCCCATGGAGACACACTGGGTCGTATAAACCCACGATCAAGCAACTCTTGGATTTGAGCCTTGAGCTCAACCAACTCCTTTGGTGCCGTTCTGTACGGAGCAATTGACACAGGAGCTGTACTTGGTAACAAGTCAATTCCGAACTCCACCTCCCTATAAGGGGTATCACAGGTAACTCCTCCGGAAAAACATCCACAAACTCCATTACTGTTCTAACTCTACTAACTCCCTCTTCTTTTGCATCCAACGCACTAACAAAGGTCAAAAATGCCTTGCACCCTTTCCGAACTATCTTATCAGTCTTTAGTGCAGAGACTACATTAGACAAGTAGTTTCTTCTTTCTCCTATCATAATTATCTCCTCATCCTCCGCCGTCCTTAACTCTATTCGCTTAGCCGCACAATCCAATTTAGCCCGATGTTCCACTAGCCAATCCATGCCAAGAATGAGATCAAATTCTCCAAAAGGTAGTTCCATCAAGTCAAGTGGGAATATCACTCCTCAATCTCTAGAGGTACATTCCAAATATCTTGTTCACTACTACCGCTTGACCTAACGCTTACTACGCATCTCTCCTATTAGACAGTTCAGAAGCTATGCCTAGTGTTTCAACTACTCTACATGCAACATAAGAGTGGGTCGAGACAACATCAATTAAAGCAAAGTAAGGCTTGCCAGCTATAAGGAACATACTGGTTATGATGTCTGGTGCGTCTCCATCCTCCCTCCGGTGAATCAGATACACCACGGACCATTGTCTTGCCTCAGATACCAACACCTCTGCTCGTGTTCCCGTCCTCTTTCGTAACCATTACCTCTGCCAATCGGACCATGACCCCGCGGTGGCTGCTGTCCACCTCTTCCAGCCTGATTAAAACCCTGACCTGTTGGTCGACTCCCGTCTGTTTTCATAGGACAGTCCCTAATCATGTGTTCCTTAGACCCACACTTGAAACATCCCTTTGTCTTCTTCCAACACTCTCCTAGGTGCATCTTTCCACACTGAGTACAAGTACGGTATTGTCTTCCTGTAACCTCCTGCTGACCCCGCGGCCTATCAGCTCTATGTCTCTTTTGAACATTCTCGGATGACCCTGACGATCCAAAACCTCTCTTTTGCCTATTCTGATCTGTATTCTGTCTCACAGATTCCTTAGTCCCTTCGGCTACCTTAGCCTTCTCTACTAACACGGTAAACTCCCGCTCCTGCTGTGGAGCTATCAACAATCTCAGGTCATCCCTCAGTCCGTCCTCAAATCGGACACATCGCTCATGCTCCGTAGCCACGATTCCTTGAGCATACCGACTCAACCTTAAGAATTGTGCCTTGTACTCCGCTACGGACTTATTCCCTTGAACTAGCCCCAAAAATGCCTTCCTCTGTGCATCAATATAACTAGTACCAACATACTTCTTCTGATACGCCGCCTTAAAATACTCCTAAGTGAGATCCTCAGCTGTAGCACCATCCCGAACCATGAGCCACCATTGATATGACTCATCACGGAGAAGCGACACCACTCCTTTCAGTTTCTCCTCAGCAGTCAGATCCAGCTCATCCATGATTCGCTCTGTCGCCTCCAACCAATACTCAGTCGTACTGGGTGCCACACCAGATACACCACGGAATACCTCAGCTCTATTGGCTCGGAGTCGCTCGGGTACAGATTTTTGAGCTCCCATACCTCCACCTACTCCAGCCACCATCTCAAGAACTCACAGCATCGCCTGCGATACTGTATCATCCCCCGTCTGATCCTGATGCTCAACTCCAACTACTGGTGGTGGGGGTGGTGGTACCTCATTTTCGAACCCTTGACCAGACCTAACGGGTTCCGTTACGCTCATCCTGCCTCTACCACGCCCTCGCACATTACGACCACGTCCCCTAGAACTATGTCTACAATCGCGATTTAATCTGTTTTAGAAAGTTTTATGCATTAGTCTTTGTTCCACTGATTACCCATGAAGAAATTTTATGTAAAGGAGTTTAGTAGTAGTTTTTTCGATCATTTCAGAGTTTTTGTTCCGAGTCTTCTATCCTAGTTCAGAGAAACACATTCATTCAATAGTATCTACTACACACATCCACCACTCGAACATTTTCGTCCATTCCAATCCCAGAGGTATTTTCGTAATTTGTCCTATAGGGGTATTTTGGAAATTTTCAAAATTTGAGTATCTTGATATTTCGAAAAATAGGGGTTTTTGGTATTTTTTTAAAGTAAGAATGTCTTAGTAAAATTTGAGGGTAGTATGGTCGTTTTATAAACCAAGGGTATTTTAGAAATTTTACAACCAGGGGATTTGGGTAATTTTGTAAACCGGATTTTCTTTTTCTTTTTTAACATCTAGAATAGTTTTTACAAATCAAAGGGGTAATTTGGTGATTTTAAAACTAAGGGTTTTTATAAAACGGAATGGCTAGTCCCTTTCGGGTTTTAATTATTGGGTTTAGCCCGTGAATAAGTCCTCTTGGTTAGGGTGAACCGTCACTACGCACCAGGTAGGATTCGAGCGAAGAGGAGGTGAGTCACTAGGACTGCTTAAATACCAGGCTCTCCCTGAATCCAATCCTAGACATGCGTACAATGGTTGCCACACCCTAACTCTGTGACCTACTCACAGGTTTGTTTAATTAGGCCTTAAAGTTTTATGTAATTCAGTGTTGAAGTAAGCTAATCCTAGGGTTCAATAACTTAATATACTAATCTACGTTCCCGTTATACCCACATACATACAATAAATCACACAACAGTTCGGGGTACTTACCTGGTGGACTTCGTGTCGGAGACTTAGGTGCCATGCCTGAAAACCTACTCATTTCAAAAAAAAATTTCACAAAACTTATTTGGGCTTAATTTTGAAAATGTTATGGGCTTTAAGCCCAAGGTTGAGAGTTTAAAATCGGGCTCTGATACCAAACTGAAACACCCCAAACTCGGCCCACGAGCCTTGACCGGATCTGACATGTTCCTTAGGAAAAACTTTAACTAAATCTTGTTTGCATTTTGGAAAACTGTGATGATTTTGTGTTTGCTAAAGCATGTCAGCTTTTAAAACAAATTTCGGCGTGTTGAAATAGTGAGATGTGATTCGACTTTGTATTTCTAAGAAAACGTATGTTTTATATTTTGTAAAATAAGTGGGGTTGCTGATTTTTAGAAATGGTTATTAAGTTGTAAACCGTAGTTACTTAGGTGATAAAACATTTAGAGTTTTGTGAAAAACATTTGGTTAATTCATATACCGATTATTAAATGAAAGTTAAAACTTAAAGCATAAAAATTTAAATGTCTAAGTAGTGGCCTTATTACATCTGAAAAATACAAAATAAATCCCGAAAGTAAAATAATAGAAAAAGTAAATTCAACCGATTGAAATCCCGAAAACGTTCAGCATGGCCACCACATAGTCTCCGCTAACCTGGTCCATCTCACTGAGTATCACCTGAAAAGATATCCCACAAAGGGGTGAGTCAACAGACTCAATGTGTAACAACCACACAAACCCCAAACGATTTAGGCATAACAAATTCATACATATAACAAATATAGCAATGATGCAATCCCAAACCCAAACCTAAATAACCATCCTCTACACATCACCCGTACCAGCCAATCACACCGTGGGGATTACTAAATCGACCCTCCATCCGCTACACACACATCGGCGATCGCTGCAGACAACATGCACATCGCCCTTATAAATTGTGGCATAGCCACCAGATAATGTGACAGAGTCACCAGATAATAATATGTGACATGAGTCACCAGATATTGTGGTAAAAACCACCAGATCACTTCCCCTTTTCAATATCACCCATATGCCCCATGCGTCATACAAACATGCAGAAATAATGCAATTTAGCTTTTTTCACATTTGTAACAAATTCTCATATGTGTCATGTTCAATATTCATAATATTATTAACAGAGCATTAACGGATAACGTACCTGAATACTCTGTACCATTGTATGGTACCATTTGCCACATTTTTCATATTTTCATTATCACATACAAATCATTGATACCATAAATCTATTAGAAATTAGTGTAAGGCTACACACCTAGTTACTATCATATTCACTGAATCTTGAAAGTTTGCCGAAACAGCGTATACTCCTCTCTAAAGATCATAGTTAGAACTGGTTAATCACTAACACTTATTATGGCCTTGGCCGAATGTTCATACTCCCTTACCTTGTGGATCTAAATCCCGAAAATAGTCGCTTGGCTATGGAGATGTCAAAATCCCTGCATAACCTATGTTAGCATCGATTCTAACTCTTAATGGATCATAGCAAATGGCCTTCGGCCTAAATCACACTTCCCTTACCTCAGATCTTGAAATCTCAAATAATCCTCTCTTGAACTCGGCTATAATAGGAATTCCGAAACCTTCTTTAAAGTTTCGGCCCAATAGGATAGGAGGGATTAGATTTCGATTCCAACAGTCAGAAGAAGAATAAAGAAAGTAATCAGCCTAGAATAGATTCTTACCAAATGACCAAAACGCAATTGGTCAACCACCTTCAGGAAATCGACAAGACAACCTTGTATGAGAAATCGGTTTAAAGAGTGATAATGAAGTGAAACCTTCAGCTTGAGGAGAGATTAGTAAAGGATTATAAATCCGGCTTGATGAACACTAGGGAGATTCGGCTTCAACAAGTGAAAGAGAGGGAGAGTATGAGGCTTTAGGGAGAATCGGCAATGATGGGATTTTGAGAGAGGGATATTCAGCCTTTGATGAAAAGAAGAAGAGAATGAAGTTTGATGGGTTTCGGCTTATGAAAGTGAGTAGCAAAAAGGAAGAAAAGAAAAGGGTATTCCCTATTTCGGCTTGATCAATTGAAGAGAAAGGAAAAAAGAACACAAGTTGGATTCTTTAGGATTTTCGGCACAAATGAGAAAGATGAGAAGAGAAGCAATTTCGGCACACCTATCCCACTATTACCAACCGAAAATACCATCAAAGGAAGTCCCTAGGCCGGCCAACTCTCTTCCCTCTTATCAGCTTCCTTCTTTTTCTCTTATTTCCTCTCTTCTTTACCTATTTAAAATAATTTAAATAAAACAACAATTATTGTAACATCCTAGATTAGGGGTTATGCGATCGTGTATAATTCATGAGTTAGTTGGTTTTGGCAGTGTTTGGAAGTGTATTAAGAGTTCCTAAAATTCTAGGATGGAAGAGAAAGCTTTGGAAAATATTGGAATTTTAAGTGAAAAGAGGAAACTAGGCAAGGAGGCTTTAAGGAAATTTGTGTGGGATTTATGACACAAGGAAGTCATATGGCAAAGTGGCTTGAGACGCTACCTTGGGGCTTGGAAGGTTGCGTTAAAGGGAGTGCCAAGGGGAAGGGGTTCGAGCAACGTGGGAAGCAAATGAGCTTTTATTTTATTTTTGGCATTAAAAAGGGGAGTTGGGCTAGGGAGGCCTTAAGGAAATATGTAAGGGCTTTTGGACATGAAAGTGAGTTGGGTAAAGTGGCTGCATGACGCCATGAGCAGGGGAGAATGGCCTGGGTTCGAGTCCTGTGGGCAGCATAAGCGTGTTTTTATTTTTCCAAATTAGCGCTAAGGGAGAAGAAGGCCTGTAACATCCTAGATTAGGGGTTATACGTTCGTGCCTAATTCACGAGTTAGTAGGTTTTGGCAGTGTTGGAAGTGTATTAAGGGTTTTTAGAATTCTAGGATGGAAGAAGAAAGCTTTGGAAAATTATTGGTTTTTAAGTAAAAAGGGGAGCTAGGTAAATGAGGCTTTAAAAGAAACTCCGTATGAAGCATGACACAAGGAACCATGTGGTAAAATGGCATGTTTTATGAATTATGAATGTGTTATGTGAATTCTAGAAATAAGGAAATGTATGGAAATGTAAGGAAATGTAAGGAAATGTATGGAAATGTATGGAAATGTAAGGAAATGTAAGGAAATGTGAGGAAATGTATGGAAATGTAAGGAAATGCAAGGAAATGTAAGGAAATGTCTTGTCTTGGAAATGTAGGGAAATGTCCTGAAATGTAAATGAATAAAGAGGAAAGTGAACATTTATGGAAACTAGGAAAATGATTTAGAAATGATTCAAAAAAGGAAAGTGAACATTTCTGGAAACTTGGAAATGTAAGGAAATGTCAAGTTTACAGAGCCGAACGAAAATTTTTGGAAACTTAGAAATGACTTAGAAATGTCGAGTTTTAAAGTCTAAAAGAGAAAATTAAGGCAAGGTGGCCTTAAAAGAAAAAGTTGGTGAAATTTGACACACAAACAGGCTTGGTAAAGTGGCCTGAAGATATCACTTAAGGCCAAGGTAGGTGACGCCACAAGCTAGGCAAGTGGGCCTGAGTTCAAGTCACATGGGAACCAAATAAAAGAAGTTTTATTTTTGCTTCTAGAAACACAGAGGTGGACGGCACAAGGCTTGCAAAAGAGGAGTTTTATTCTCTTTAAATTTCGGCTAAATAGGAGATAAATAGTAGATTTATTTAGATTATTTTCAAGAGATAATTGTGGATTAATTCCTTTTATTTTTTTAATGGATAAAAGAAGAGATAATAGAAGGATTATTATTATTAATTCAAAGGATAAAGTTATCAAATAAAGAAGAGTGGTGGCCAAGTAAGGGATTCTAAGTAGTAATTTTGGCTATAAAAGGAAGGAAAGAGGGCTACTCATCAATTTTTCTTCTTCCTCTTCTCTCTCTCTACGAATTTTTTAGGCTCTCTCTTCTCTTCTCTTCTCTTCTCTTTCTTTCTAATCCTCCAAAAGCCGAAAGTTGTGAGAGCATCATTTAGCCATAGCCGAATCTCTGAAGTGGTGTCAAGAAGGATCTATCGATTTCAATATAAAGGGTAAGGATCTATAATCATAATTGAATTCCTTTCTTTTAAGCCGAAAGTTAGTCTAATCCCTCCTCAATCTTATTGATCGAAATATGGAAGGTGAATTTCAGGATTTCAAATCTAAGGTATTTCGGCATCTCCATTAATCAGGAAGGGAGTTTCGGGATTTAAAGAGTTAAGGTAAGAAACTATAAGATTCAGCCAAAGGCCATGCTTTATGTTTTGAGGATTAGATTAAATGTAAGGTTATAGGAATTTCGACACTACTAAGAAAACAAGGATCAGTTTCGGGATTTGTTGGTGTCCCAATCGGCAACAAGGTAAGTTTAAGAATACTAATCCTACTAGGATTTGGATTTGTGGTCGAATGGCTTTTTATTAAAGTAGTAAGTGATTAATCAAATGTAGGTATTAAGGATCTAAGCATTAGATCAAGCTTTTCGGGATCTCAAGGAATTTTCTAAACGAATCAGGTGTGTACCCCACACTACTTTATAATATGTATTATGGCTATGTTTATTAATATATGTGTTATTAAGTATATGAAAGTGGCTAAAGTACCATGATATGGTACTAAGTACTCGTGCACGCTTTCCTACTTGACTAGACTAGGATTACGAAATATGTTATATTTAACATGTGAAAAGTGACATGAATGTGAATTTAAGTATGATATGCATAATATGAATAATATGGGGCATTCGGGTTATATGAGAAAGGGAAGTGAATGTGGTGACTTCGGTCTCACTATCTCGAATGTGGTGACTTGGTCACATTATCCGAATGTGGTGACTTCGGTCACATTATCCGAATGTGGTAACTTTGGTTACATTATTCGAATGTGGTGTCTCATGACACAATTATATGGTGGCTATGCCACGAATTTATATGGACGATGAGCACGCCGATCGCAAATGATCGCTTTGATGGTGTGTAGCGGAAGGAGGGTTGACTTAGTAGTCCCCACGGTGGGGCCGCAGTGCGGGGTGTGTAGCGGATGGACAATTAGGTTTGGGTTTGGGAATGCATCATAACTTGTATTTTATGTTTTGAATGTGTAACTATTGTATGCCCGATTCTATTATGATTTAGTGTCGTGTACACATTGAGTCTGCTTTGACTCACCCCGCTTGTGGGACCATGTTTCGTGTGATGAATGTGATGGACCGGACTGCAGATACTTGTGGTGGCCATGCTCAACATGAAGTTTATATTTTTATGGACTCTTGAATTTATTTTAGTACTTTGAAATATTTTGGAAACTATTTGATGTAATAAGGCCATAAGGCCATGATGAACGATTTTATTTCTACTTGTTGTTTTATTGTGTTACAAATTTTGATTAAGTTAAAGACTAAGTATTTTATTTTAAAATATACTCTATATGTTTTATCACTTAATATTAAAAAGGGGTTTTTTAATATAAAAATCCAGTTTGTTTTCAACACAAGCCCAACCCAAACAATATTTTTTTTTAATCACACAAGTTTTTCTCTAAGTAACAAAAGAATTTGAAACCTAGTTTAATTGAGGAACATACCAAATCTGGTCAAAGCTCGTAGGCCGGGTTTGGGGTGTTTCAAGGCCTTAAAAAGAATTGTTGGGAGTTTATGACGCAAAGGAGCTAGCAACAAAGTGGCTGGTAGCGTGTGGTGTTTCCAGCAGGTCTCGTGTTTGAAACTCGGGGCAGCAATGGGTGGCTTTTATTTTGTTTTTGCGCCGAGGTAAAAAGGGGAAGCTAGGCAAGGAAGTCTTAAAAAAATTTGTAAGGGATTTATAGCATAAGAACCTGCTTGTTAAAGTGGCTGCAAGGTGCCACTTAAGGCTTGGGCAAGTGACGCCTCAAGCAATGGGTAGAGGGCCCAGGTTCGAGTCGCGGGGGAAATAGTATTTTGGTGTTTTATTTTGCATGTGACGCCAAGGCAAGGGGGAAGAGGTTGGACGGCAATTGGACTTCTAATTGGATGAGGATTAAGCTTGTTTTTTTATGAGTGATAAGAAGATAAATATAGCTTTATTTTATTTATCTTAAGTTAGTAGATAGTAGATAATTGTTGGGTTATTTTATTAATTGAGAGGATAAAAGATAATGTGTGAGATTATTTTATTTTAATTATTAAGGTGATAACAGGAGAATTATGAGGATGGGATAGGTGGTGATAAAGTGGCCGGCTAGGGGGCTCTTATGGGTGCCGAATTTGAGTAGTATATAAGGGTGATCATCCTTTGGAAATTATGTTCTTCAATTGTTTCTCCTTTTGCCGAAATTGTTAGTCAAAGGAATTCCTTCTTTTTCTCTTTTGTTCTTTTATTTGCTAAGACCGAACCCTCCTTGTCACCATAGCCAAAGTTCTTCAAACTCTTCCTCTTTCTCTAACTGTTCTTGGCCGAACCTACATCTCTTATCCACCATTGTTGTGCTCAAAGCCGAATCTCTAAGGAAAGGGGGTTGTCGACTGCTTACTTTTGGGTTCTCTTCAAGCAACGTAGAGTGGTAAGTACTTCTTTAGAAATCGGTTTTGGTCCTTTATTTTTGTGTGACGTCATCAAGTGAGTGAGGCCTTGGTTTTAGTCATGGCCGAATGTTCATAGTGTCCTTATAAGTGTTTCTTTGTGTAGCCAACGTTAAGGAAGCATCAAAGGAGTTTCGTGGATTCGATTCGTTAAGGTAAGCAAATATTTCGGGACCTTTAAGATCTAAGGTAAGACAAGTGTATATTCGGCCAAAGGCCATGTATTGTGATTTAAAGTTAGAATTAAATTTAACCTATGGCTATAGGTATTTCGACATCTTCTTGGTCAGGTGGTTAATTTCGGGATTTGAGAAATCCAAGAAGAAACGCTACAAAGTTTTCGGGATTTGGAGTGATAGTCAAATCGGCACCAAGGTAGGTTTTAAGTGTACTAATCCTATTAGGATTTGGATTTATGGCCGAATGGTGTTTTTATTAAATATTCCTAGTGTTGGCCGAATATAGGCATTAAAGATCTAAAGTAGTGAGATCGGATTTTCGGGATTTTAGTGAATTTGTTAAGCAAATCAGGTGTGTACCCTACACTAATCTTAATAGATTTATGGCTCTAACTTATTATATGTGTTAATATGAAAGTGTAAGAATGTGGCTAAGGTACCATGTAATGGTACAAAGTACTCAGGTACGTTTCCTACTCCTACTAGGATTATGAAATATGTTATATTTAACATGTGATCAATGATAAGAATGTGAAATGCATGGCATGTATAGTATGGGGCATATGGGTTATATGAAAAAGGGGAAGTGAATGTGGTGACTATTGTCACGATATAAGAATGTGGTGACCTCGGTCACATTATCTGAATGTGGTGACTTCGGTCACATTATCTGAATATGGTGTCACATGACACAAATATTAGCTGGTCGCTATGCCACGAAAATTATAAGGGCGATGAGCATGTCGTCTGCAGCGGCAGCCTTCGATGGCGTGTAGCGGATGGAGGGTTGACTTAGTAGTCCTCACGGTGTGCAGGTTGGTACGGGTGATGTGTAGCGGATGGTATCTAGGTTTGGGTTTGGGTTGTATCATTATTTTTATCTCTTATATGTATTGATATGTGACATGATAATGTATGCCTGAATTGTTAAGACTTAGTGTTGTAGTACACATTGAGTTTGTTGACTCACCCCGTTGTGGGAACATTTTTCAGGTGATGAATAGTGATGGACCGGGGTCGGCAGAAGCTTAGGGATGGCCATGCTCAGCAAGAAATTCATTTTATTTGGACTATTTTATTTTAAGTACTTTGGTTTTAGTTTTGGGATTTATTTGATGTAATAAGGCCATAGTTGAATTACTTTAATTTTACTTTTAATTACTATGTACGAATTTTTATCAAGTGAAGTTTAAGTAGATTTATTTTAAAACAAAGCCTAAACGTTTTGTCATCTAAAGTAAAGGATTTTAATAATGAAATAAACTTGTTTTCAACTCAAGCCCGACCCAACACAATCTTTCTTTCAAAACACACAAGTTTTTCCTAAGCAACAAAGGAATTTGAACCGGTTTTCATCGAGGAACATACCATATCCGGTCAGGCTCATGGGCCGAGTATGGGGTGTTTCAATTATCTCCTCCCTTTAGCCGAATTTTAAAAGGAACTTAATCACATCTAAAGCTCATCCCCTCAGTCTCCCAATGCCGTCCACCACTGCTCATCTTTGCTGCAAAATAAAACTCTTATTTGCGCCCTTTGCTGCTCGAACCTAAGCCCTGCACACTGCTTGTGGCGTCACTGCTTAAGGCTCTAAGTGGCGCCTCCTTGCCACTTTAACAAGCCCATTTGTATGCCCAATTTCCCCTACAAATTTCCTTAATGCCTCCTTTGCCTAGCTCCCCCTTTAAAACTTAAAATACCATATTTTCTAAGGTATTCACCTACACTCTAAAGTTTTCAAAATTCATAAAACACATTCAAAATTCACACAGGCATGCTTCCACATATATTTAAGCAAAATGCACAACCCCTAATTCCCGGATATTACATCTCTTGTATACTTGCTTTCTTTAGAAAACCCTTGTAAACGATCTATTGTAAATTATCTACTATCTTCTCTTGTTAAATAAAATCTATTATATTAATAATAGCCTTCCGCTTGTGCATATATTACCAATTTTTCTAATAAAACAACTAATATAAAATATTTGTTTTTTAAAGTACTAGCATTATTAGTCTTTTCTATCATCCAGTCTTTTGGAATTGATAGATCTTTTAAATGTAATAATTTTGGTTGTATTTCTGTAGTAAACTTATTGGGCTCAAAAAGCTCAATTATTTTATTATTTATTTCTTTTATTTCCACTTCTGCTGTAATTAGTGTATTCATTAATAGAAATCCAGCTTATTGCTAAATCTTCTGCTAAATCACTAATATCGAATTTTTTGTCTGAATTCTAAGACATAGACACTCTTCTATTAGAGGGTCTGTTATGGATATAAAGTAATTTGGTTTAACTTTAAATCCTATAACTCCTGTATGTAAATTAGACTGAATTCCTCCAATAAGTGCTTTTATTGGATTTTCAAATCTTTTATCTAATAATACTGCTAAAATAGGAACATCATGACCTCTTCTGAATAAAGCTCTAATTGTTATCATAATGACTCCTAAATGTATATATCTAACTTGGGGATTTTTTTTCTAATACGTTTTATCTTTTCTTTAGTAAATAATGGGATTTCTATTAATCCTCCTTTAGTATCTTTAGCGACTGTATTTCCGCTAATTTTTTCTATGTGTCTTTGTGACCAAATTTTAAACTTAGATATTTTATATATTTCTTCTTTAAAAATATGATTTTTATTAATTTTTTCTATTATATCATTAGAAAAGTCTGTTTCTTCTCCGATTAGATTTCCTAATTTAATATCCTGTTGTTCAGAATTAGGAATTTCTTCTAACTTATTTTTAGAACTACTTCCTAACATAAAGATATTGTAACAGTCTGAATTTGACCCTAATCGGAATGGTGGTTTCGAGACCACGAATCCGAGTTAAATTTTTTTATATTATTTTCTGAGTAAATTTTGTGTGAATTAGCTTGTGTGTGAGTTCGTATAAAAAAAATAAATTTGTATTTGTGTGCTTAATTTTATAAAAAGGGGGTAATTGCATAAGATGGAAATTAATGATTAATGTTTAATGGTGCTAATTAGAGAATGGCTTATTAATTATGAGTCCTTAAAGGACAAATATTCCAATTCCTATTGTGGTGCACGGCACTAGGCTTTAAATTAAGTGTTTTATAGTTTGTTTTATTATTAAATAAGGAATGTCATAATATATATGTATATTTTATAATATCATTATAATAATAAAACATAAGGGGAAGTGGAGGATCATCTTCTTTCACCTATTTTGACCGAAAATAAAGGGAGAAGAAAAGTGCTAAGCTTCCAACCATTTTCGGCATTTGCATGCTTCATTTGGGTGAGTCTTTTAATTTAGTTTTTATTTATTTTGATATTTTTGAGCTTATTATCATGTTAGTTAATTAGCCCAAACTCAAATTCTTGAAATGGTTGTGAAATTTGAAAGATGCCATGGACGAAAATTTAGTGTTTACGTGATTAAAGGTAGAATATGAAATAAGCTTGTAAGATTTAACAAGAATTTATTTAGGGTGTTTGGATAGGGCTTGGTATAAGGATGTATTAATAAAAGAAAATTTTTGCATATACCTAATAACAAATAAATGAAAAAAAAAACGAATTGAAAGAAGGGCTATGAACATTCGGCCCTTCATGGATGAGGTTGAATTATTGATATTTTGGTGTTTGGAGTATGAGAACTGAATTGTAAACTTTGTAAATGTTGGGGTAAAAATGATAATTTGCGTTATTAAGCATTTTGTAGTAAATTGAATGGAAATGCATTTTAAATGAGATTATTTTTGATATGTTTAGATCAAGAACAAAGAAAGTCGGATTTAAATCGAGGAAAGACGAAGGCTACGGAATAGCCGGTTTAAGTCGGTCGTTGTCAATAGAGGTAAGTTCTTAAGTTTAATTACATATAAGAGATAATTATGAATATGTTCAATAATATTATTTGATTTATTTGAGTATTGAAATAGATGATAGCCGAATGTTAAGGTCCAATATTGGACTAAATATGTTTTGAATTTGAAATGGAAATTAGTTCATGTGATATGATAAGTGATTGTGGTTTATGTACATGAATTAGTAATAATATAAATGTCAAGATAGTGATTTGATGAATTATTGATAGGTCATTCGGGCTTTTAGCCTAGCAGGCCATGAGCCGGTGAAATGATTCAGGCTTTTAGCCTAGCAGGCCATGTGCCAGTGAAATAATTCAGGCTTATTGCCTAGCAAGCTTAATGCCGGTGATTAACTTCAGACCTTGAGTCCAGCAGGCCCAGTGCCGGTGAATGTGATTTGAGCTTGGAGTATATGAGAACTGAGTTATGATTATATCAAGAAATTTCAGCTTTGAAACATGAAACGTATTAATTTGACAGAGAGGTAAGTATTTCACATTCATGTTACTCAAGAAAATAATGAACTAATATATGAGGAAGTGATTGTTTTATAAATTGATTTATGATAGAGGTGTGTTTATACATATATATATGTATATGTTATATAGTGTGGTAATTGATTCTTAAAAATTTCGAATGGATTAAGTCTATTGGATAAGCACATGTTATTTATGTAGTATTTAGATATGTTTCCTATTCGCTTAAAAGCCGAAAACTAACATATTAAGTGATGTAATAGTGGGCGATTTCAAAAGAGAACATCAAAGGTTTGGGATTTGATTAATAATCAAATCGGCGCAAAAGGGGACTAAGGATCTAAGTCGATGAGATCGGATTTTTGGGAAATCGATGAAATCGATAAGAATATCAGGTGTGTACCCTACCCTAAGTTTTAATATGTTTATGGCTATGTTTTAATTTGAATTAAATCAAATGATTGGTCAGGAGCAATTGGGGGAGATTGCCGAAATTTGAACTCCTTGGTGGAGTAGTGTGGACTGACAAGTTCGGTGGGGTGCCGAATGCTTATAAATACCTCAACCCACCACCTTGCTTTTCTTTTCCATCTCTGCTTAGCCGAAAACCCTAACCCTTCTCCTTCCTACCTTTCTTTTATTTTCCCATTCTCTCAAACCCCTTTTGCCGAAATTTTTATCACCTTTTTCCTCTCCATTACTTTTCTCTCTTTTCAATAGCCGAATACCCCTCTTGAAAGTGGCGAAATTCTCTTCTTCTCTTGGGTAGCACTTTGGCTGAATAGTGGAAGGAACATTAATCTCTTTGAATCCTTTGATAAGGTAAGTAATGGCCGAATATCCATCTCCCCTTTTCCTTCTTTTTTTTTCTATCGACTTTTACAAGGAAAAGTGCCAATTTCGGCAATGGTTAACTTCTAAACAAGTAGTGACCGATTTCTGCTAGGTACTTAGGGGAGTAAAGCAGTCGATTCGCAGCCCGATCTCTAGTATTCGATTTTTGGTAAGAAACGGTAAGATCTACTTTAGTTAGTCAGTTGATATTCGTTTAGCCGAAGGCTACTAACTTATTGAGTGCTGATTCATGGAATCAAAAGCAGATTCGGGAGTTTGGTGTTGCGATTAGCATCCAACCGAGGAAAGGTAAGATTTCGGGTTCATAAGGAACCCTCTCTAATAATTTAATTGGGCCGAATAGGCCATAAGACTAACCCATGACTTTGGCCGAATATAGGACAAGTAGATCTGTGGTGACCAACGGTTCTTTTCGAGATTTAGAACATCCAAGGGTGACAGGTGTGTACATACACACGTTATAATCTATTAAATGCGCTGAGTTTTATGTATGCTAACTTGATTTATGTAGCAATGGCTTGAATACCATAACGGTATAAGTGGTGATTCAGGTAAGTACCTGTTAATGTGATTTCGCTATTTTATGCTTTTGGGAAGCAAGACGTGATGATACATATGATAAATCTGTGATTAATTGTTTGGCTATTGTGGGTTGACTGAGTGGAGGGGGCAGTGATAATGTGTCGACGGGCACCAGTGTTTTGGTAACACACTGTGACTACGGTCACCAGAGGTTTGGTACCTCCAGAGGTTTGGCACCTCATAGCGACTTGTCCCTGTGGTTAACACCACCGTAGGTTGGCCCCACTTGAGATATGGGATCGCTCGCCGCTGATTTGGTATCACACGATGGGTTGGCCCCATCAACCGATTCGTGTCTACGGACACCAGTGTTTTGGTAACACATTGTGACTATACGTCACCAGTGGTTTGGCACCACCAGTGGTTTGGTACCACAACGGGGTAGACTGAGGCGTTTGGTTGGCTAGGTTGGGTACATTATCTCGTGCATGTTAATAGTTATATGCTGTGTATGAAAGTGTTTAACACCGGGAAGGGTTACATCATCGAGTCTTGGTGACTCACCTTCTCCTTTACATTTTTCAGTGACACGTAGATCGCGGATGTGGGGTCTGGATTGACTCGAGGTGGCCATGCAGTGGACTTTAAATTTAAATGAACTTTATAATTAGTCTTATTATTTTTATTTTCGGTTTTATTTTATGTGGATGTAATAAGGCCTCTTGATTATTTATTTTATTATTTTCAGATGTCGAATATTTTGTTTTAAACTCATTATTGATATTAATTCAAATTCACATGTTTCCAAGTTTAAACGAAAATTATTTTTAACGTGCCATCGAGCACACTTGTAATTTTATAATAACTTGACTTAATTAAATTTTCAATTAAATCTAAGTATGGCTTTTAGCAATACCACTAAATAAAAGGGTTTTCAAAACTTAAGTTGGCTTTCAAAAGATTAAAAAAACATTTTCCTTGTAATGATCGATTCGCCATAGTGTTTGGGCCGGTTTGGGTTGTTACTGACTGGTATCGAGCCCAGCCAAAGCTCGATCAGGGGGCCCAAGGCCCAAAAATGTTTTGGTAGGCCTTATGGAGTGATTTTTGGTTTTGAACAAAGATGGCTCGAGTCTCCTGGCAGACCGATCCGCTGTAAGTACTCTTCAACTTCTTTGTGAATTATATTCTGTAGAAGGGTAGGAATCATGGAACGTAGATAGACTTATAGGAACTTAAACCCTAGGATTAGATTACTCAAACCCCCCAACTAAACATAAGACTTAAAGAACTAAACCAACCTATGACTTAGTCGGTGAGCTAGGTGTGGTAACCCATGCGCATGTCTAGGAGTGGATCCTAAGAGCTTGGTATTTAAGCGATCAGTGTGACTCACCTCCTCTTCGCAGTATCCTACAGTGCGTAGCTTCGGTTCACCCTAACTCAGAGGGCTCAATGGTGTGGTAACCTCTGTGCGCATGTCTAGAAAGGTTCGGTGAGAGCTTGGTATTTAAGCGGTCCGCGTGACCCACCTCCTCTTCACTCGAATCCTGCCTGGTGCGTAGCTTTGGTTCACCCTGACCAAGAAGGCTCGGTCATAGGCTTAACATAATGATTAAAACCCGAAAAAGGGAATTAGCCATGTTTTCGGAAAAGAATGAAACAACGACAACCCTAATGTTTTTAAAACTTTCAAAATTACTCTTTTGAATCTAAGAACACTCATTTTTACAACGTTTTCTTCGAAAAACTCAATTTGTGGAAAATTACAAAAATACCCTTAGGGGTAAAATTACCAAAATGCCCCTAGCTCATAAAATATCAGTTCAATGGTTTTGCTCAAAAATTTCAACTATTTTACAAATATTCTACAACTTAGCTTTGAAAATCATCAGCAAAATATATTGGTTTTGGAAAATTACAAAAACGCCCTCAAGAGGCAAAATTACCGAAATGACCCTGGTTTTGGAAATCTTTACAAACATCACTATTTAGAAAGGAACATTTTCAAAAAGAAACCCCTAAGTTTTGCAACTGTTAAAAATACCCCTGATTTATGAAAATTACGAAATTGCCCTAATCGATCAAATTACCAAAATACCCCTGGTTTTCAAAAGATGCCATATCTCTAAATTTTGCAAAATTTTATGAAACACTCTCCAGTTTTGGGAATTTCGAAAGTGACATGTTTTTATTAAAATTTTACAACTTCTTTTATTACGAAAATACCCCTGGGTTAGAAATGGGCAGAAATGTCCGAAGAGCGAATAGGTATGGAAAGTATTAGGGAATGGATGTATGTACTCCTTTGTGTGAACTAGGATAGAAGACTGAAAACTTGTTTGCTCGAAAGAATCCCTAACTAAACTTTCTGCGTAAAACTTCTACGTGATTAATAAAGTGGAACAAATGCTAACGCATAAAAAAAAATTTTTAATCAGATTAAAAGTGCGGTAGATAGAATGAGTTCTAGAGGACGTGGACGCCGTGGACGTGGTAGGGGTAGGATGACGGTGTCTGAACCCGTCAGGTCGGGTTAAGGTTCGGAAAACGAGGTACCACCGCCACCACCACCTCCTACTTTTAGGGCTGATGAGCAGGATCAGACGGGTGGTGAGGCTGTATCGCAAGCTGTTTTGCGAGTCTTGGAGATAGTGGCTGGGGCTAGTGGAAATTTGGGAGCTCGGAAATCTATTCCCGAGCGAATCCGGTCTAATGGAGCTGAGGTATTTCGGGGCGTGTCGGGAGTGGCACCTAGTGTAGCGGAGTACTGGCTAGAATCTACAGAAAGGATTATGGATGACCTTGATCTGTCCGACGAGGAGAAGCTGAAAGGAGCAATATCGCTTCTAAAGGATGAAGCGTACCAATGGTGGCTCACGGTCCGAGATGGAGCCACGGCAGATGATCTCACGTGGGATTACTTTAAGAATGCTTTTCAGGAGAAGTATGTGGGCACTAGCTAAACGGATGCCCAAAGGAAAACTTTTCTGAGCCTAGTGCAAGGAACTAAGTCAGTAGCGGGATATGAGGCGGAGTTCTTGAGGCTGAGTAGGTATGCTAGAGGCATTGTGGCTACTGAACACGAGCGCTGTGTCCGCTTTGAGGACGGACTCAGAGATGATTTGAGGTTACTGATTGCCCCGCAGCAGGTCCGCGAGTTCTCATCCCTAGTGGAGAAGGCCAAGGTGGCCGAAGGGATCAAGGAGGCTGTGAGGCAAAATTATAGTAAGAATAACCCGAAAAGAGGATTTGGGTCAGCTGGATCGGGTAGTACTAATGCTCAGAAACGGGCTAGGCAGAGTGGGCCGAGTCAGGAAGGAAAACCCACGACTACTAATCAGAGGCCGACTCAGTGTAACCGCTGTGGAAAAACCCATTGGGAAGGTTGTTGGACCGGTGGTAGAGGTTGTTTTGAATGTGGGTCTTTGGAGCATCGTGTCAGAGATTGCCCTCGGAAACTAGCTAAGAATCAGCCGGAAGGGCAGAACCATACTCAAGAGAGAAATGTGGGACCGCAGAGGGGTTGCAGTAATGGTCGAGGAGGAAATGGTCCGAATAGAGGTCGTGGAACTCGGCGCGAGGTTCGAGCAACACGAAGCTAGCGACTGGCTTAGTCTCACGCGCGTCGCGTCGCGAGAGGGGGTGACGCACCGGATGTCATAACCGTGCGTTTCTAATTTTTGGTCTTCCTTATGTTGCATTAATTGATGTGGGTTCGACGCACTCGTACATTGCTAGTAGTGTGGTAGGAATTATGGACCTAGACTCTGAGACTACTTCTAGAAAGATGACTGTACTAAGCCCCCTAGGTCACTCTATAGTCGTAGACAAACTTTATAGAGACGTACCCCTAGAACTCCAAGGGGTAGTATTTGTGGCTGATCTGATGGAACTACCGTTTGGGGAGTTCGATTTGATCCTTGGAATGGACTGGCTGGTTAAGTATCAGGCGAATTTGGATTGCGCGGCTAAGCGCATGGTCCTTAAGACAGCTGAAGGTGAAGAAGTGGTTATGATAGGTGATAGAAGGAATTACCTATCCAAAGTAGTGTCTGCCTTAAAGGCTGAAAAGATGGTCAAGAAGGGTTGTGAGGCGTATTTGGTTCGAATCTGTGCTTTGGAAGCTAAGGAGTCAGTAGTGGGAAAGGTCCGAACGATTGGGGAATTCGCAGATGTGTTTCCAGAAGAACTTCCGGGCCTGCCTCCAGATCGGGAAGTTGAATTCCGTATAGACTTGCTACCCGGAACGGCACCTGTGTCTATAGCACCATACCGAATGGCACCAAAGGAATTGGTGGAGCTGAAGGCTCAAATTCGTGAGCTCTCTGGGATAGAGGTTCATTCGACCAAGCATATCTCCGTGGGGAGCACCTGTGTTGTTTGTCAAGAAGAAGGACGTATCAATGCGGATGTGTATCGACTACCGCCAGTTGAACAAGCTAACGATCAAGAACAAGTATCCGTTGCCTCGGATTGACGACTTGTTCAATCAACTGAAGGGTGCCTCGGTGTTCTCGAAGATAGACCTTAGGTCAGGTTACCATCAACTTAAGGTGAAGGAGGTTGATGTTCACAAGACGGCATTTAGAACTCGGTATGGACATTACGAGTTCCTGGTAATGCCATTTGGGCTGACCAACACGCCGGCAGCATTCATAGATTTAATGAACAGAGTATTTCAGCAGTACTTGGATCAATTTGTCGTGGTATTCATAGACGACATATTAGTTTATTCTAAGACAGAGGAGGAGCATGACATGCATTTGCGCATAGTCTTACAAGTGTTGAGGGAGAAGCAATTATATGCCAAATTCAGTAAGTGCGAATTTTGGCTTAGAGAGGTGGCTTTCTTAGGACACGTGGTATCGGCTGAGGGAATTAGAGTAGACCCTCGCAAGGTTGAAGCGGTGTTGGATTGGAAACCGCCTAGGTCAGTGGCGGAAATTCGAAGTTTTCTGGGTCTAGCGGGGTACTATCGGAGATTTGTAGAAGGATTCTCCTTAATCGCAGCGCCGCTGACGAAGCTGCTAAGGAAAGGTGTTCCATTTGTATGGACGGAGAAGCAGCAAGGAAGCTTTGATAAGCTAAGGAAAATTCTGACGGAAGCTCCAGTTTTGGTACAACCTAAGGCAGGGAAGTTGTTTACCGTTTATTGTGATGCGTTCCATACTGGATTGGGATGTGTGCTGATGCAGGAGGGGAAAGTAGTAGCCTATGCATCACGTCAGTTAAGACTACATGAATTGAACTACCCAACGCACGACTTGGAGTTAGCAGCAGTCGTTTTCGCTCTGAAAATATGGAGACACTACCTTTATGGGGAGAAGTCCATAGTTTACACAGATCACAAGAGTTTGAGGTATCTCTTGACTCAGAAGGATCTAAACTTGAGACAGCGTCGATGGATCGAACTTTTGAAGGACTACAATTGTTCAATCGAGTATCATCCGGGCAAGGCCAACGTGGTAGCTGACGCGTTGAGTCGGAAGGTTGTGATGGACTTAAGAGCGATGTTTGCTCGGTTGAGTCTATATGATGATGGAAGTCTCTTGGCGGAACTTCAAGTTAAGCCAACATGGATCAAGGAGGTTAAGGAAAAGCAGTCAGTGGATGAAGGGTTGAATGCTAAGAGGATACAAGTTCAGAATGGTGGATTGGAAGGGTACAATTTGTCTAAGGATGGAGTGTTATGCTTTCAAGGGCGAGCTTGTATGCCAAAGGATGTGGAGTTGAGGCGAAAAAATCTCTCAAGATGCACATGCTGCAGCCACTTACGCTATGCATCCCGGAGGCGGCAAGATGTATAGGGATCTCGAGAGCGATTACGGTGGCCCGGTTAAAGCGTGAAGTAACAGAGTTTGTTGGTAGGTGTCTGACTTGTCAGCAGGTTAAGGCTGAACATCAGTTACCGTCAGGGTTGCTTCAGCCAGTGAAGACTCCCCAGTGGAAGTGGGAGAGGATCACTATGGATTTCGTCAGTGGGCTACCCCTTACGCTGTTTGGGTAATAGTAGACCGTCTGACTAAGTCACTCACTTCATACCCGATGAGATGGATTTCTCTCTTGAAGCTAGCCAAGCATGCGTGACGGAGATAGTAAGATTGCATGGTGTTCCAATATCGATCATCTCGGATAGGGACCCCAGATTCACGTCAAGATTCTGGAAAGCGTTGCATCAAGCGTTGGGTACACGGTTGGATTTCAGTACAGCTTTCCATCCACAGTCTGATGGACAATCGGAAAGGGTGATACAGATCTTGGAGGACATGTTAAGAGGATGCGTCTTGGATTTTTGTGGTAGTTGGGAAGACTACCTACCATTAGCAGAGTTCGCCTACAACAACAGCTACCAGGCGAGTGTCCAGATGGCACCATATGAAGCATTGTATGGGCAAAAATGTCGTACTCCGACGTGTTGGACGAAATTAGGTGAACGGCAGATTTTGGGGCCAGAGTTGGTGACAGAGACTGAGGATAAGGTCATGGTGGTTCGGTCTCGTCTTAAGGAAGCATCGGACAGCCAGAAATCTTATGCCGATTTAAACGCAAAGAAAATGGAGTATCTTTGTGGGAGACAAGGTTTTCTGAAGGTGTCGCCTTGGAAGAAGGTGTTGAGATTTGGCCGGAAAGGGAAGCTAAGCCCAAGGTTCATCGGGCCATATACAGTATTGAAGCGAGTAGGACCGGTAGCTTACCAGCTCGAGTTGCCGGTAGAGTTAAGTCAGATACATGACGTTTTCCATGTGTCGATGCTTCGACGATATCAATCAGATCCATCGCACGTGATGCCAGTAGCAGAGATCGAGGTGAATTCGGATTTATCTTTTGAAGAGGAACCAGTTCAGATCTTAGACCGAGATGTGAAGGTTCTACGTAGGAAGTCAGTGCCCTTGGTGAAGGTGCTATGGCGGAACCATGGTGTGGAAGAAGCTACGTGGGAGCCCGAGGATGTGATGCGACAACAATACCCCCACCTCTTTTGATCAGGGAATTTCGAGGATGAAATTTATTTTAAGGGGGTAGAACTGTAACATCCTAAAAATGGGGCTATTTGGAATTAAATTATTTTTCTTGTGTATGAACTGCTGTGATATGGAATGATAGAGCTTAATTTAAGGCTTTGTGTTGGCTCGGTTTGGTAGAAAATTTTAGTTTTTAACTTTAAAGGCAGGGAGCCTTAGCAGAAGGGGGTTATAAGAATAAGTATGGGTTAATTGACACTAAAAATCCCTTGGTAAAGTGGCAAAATGAGGCCACTTAGGGGACTGCATGTGACGCCACCAAGAAGCAAGGGAGAGCCTTGGTTCGAGTCACAAAAATCCCTCTTTTTGCATTATTGTTGGACGGCAAGTGGAGAGTTTTTCTCCCTTTAAATTCTTTTTTTTAGAGATAATATGAGCATTTTAGTTGCTTAATTCTAAGGATAATGGGAGATAAATAAGGATATCACATGGATTATTAGGAGATTATTATTTATTATTAGGGATTAATTCAAATTATTTGAATTAAATCAAATGATTGGTCGAGAGAAATTGGGGAGATTGTCAAATTTGAACTCCTTGGTGGAGTAGTGTGGACTGCAAAGCTAAGGGGGTGCCGAATGCTTATAAATACCGAACCCACCACCTTGCTTTTCTTTTCCATCTCTGCTTAGCCAAAAACCCTAACCCTTCTCCTTCCTACTTTTCTTTTATTTTTCCATTCTCTCAAACCCCTTTTGCCGAAATTTTTATCACATTTTTCCTCTCCGTTACTTTTCTCTCTTTTCAATAGCCGAATACCCCTCTTGAAAGTGCCGAAATTCTCTTCTTCTTTTGGGTAGCACTTTGGCCGAATAGTGGAAGGAACATTAATCTCTTTGAATCCTTTGATAAGGTAAGTAATGGCCGAATACCCATATCCCCTTTTCCTTCTTTTTTTTTCTGTCGACTTTTACAAGGAAAAGTGCCGATTTCGGCAATGGTTAACTTCTAAACAAGTAGTGACCGATTTCTGCTAGGTACTTAGGGGAGTAAAGCGATCGATTCGCACCCGATCTCTAGTATTCGATTTTTGGTAAGAAACAGTAAGATCTACTTTAGTTAGTCAGTTGATATTCGTTTAGCCAAGGCTACTAACTTATTGAGTCTTGATTCATGGAATCAAAAGCGAGTTTCGGGAGTTTGGTGTTGCGATTAGCATCCAACCGAGAAAGGTAAGATTTCGGGTTCATAAGAACCCTCTCTAATAATTTAATTGGGCGAATAGGCCATAAGACTAACCCAGGACTTTGGCCGAATATAGGACAAGTAGATCTGTGGTGACCAACGGTTCTTTTTGAGATTTAGAACATCCAAGGGTGACAGGTGTGTACATACACACGTTATAATCTATTAAATGCGCTGAGTTTTATGTATGCTAACTTGATTTATGTAGCAATGGCTTGAATACCATAACGGTATAAGTGGTGATTCAGGTAAGTACCTGTTAATGTGATTTCGCTATTTTATGCTTTTGGGAAGCATGACGTGATGATACATATGATAAATCTGTGATTAATTGTTTGGCTATTGTGGGTTGACTGAGTGGAGGGGGCAGTGATAATGTGCCGACGGGCACCTGTGTTTTGGTAACACACTGTGACTACGGTCACCAGAGGTTTGGTACCTCCAGAGGTTTGGCACCTCATAGCGACTTGTCCCTGTGGTTAACACCACCGTAGGTTGGCCCCACTTGAGATATGGGATCGTCTGCCAGTGATTTGGTATCACACGATGGGTTGGCCCCATCAACTGATTCGTGTCTACGGACACCAGTGTTTTGGTAACACATTGTGACTATACGTCACCAGTGGTTTGGCACCACCAGTGGTTTGGTACCACAACGGGGTAGACTGAGGCGTTTGGTTGGCTAGGTTGGGTACATTATCTCGTGCATGTTAATAGTTATATGCTGTGTATGAAAGTGTTTAACACCGGGGGAAGGGTTACATACTGAGTCTTGGTGACTCACCTTCTCCTTTACATTTTTCAGGTGACACGTAGATCGCGGATGTGGGGTCGGGATTGACTCGAGGTGGCCATGCAGTGGACTTTAAATTTAAATGAACTTTATAATTAGTCTTATTATTTTTATTTTTGATTTTATTTTATGTGGATGTAATAAGGCCTCCTGATTATTTATTTTATTATTTTCAGATGTCGAATATTTTGTTTTAAACTCTGTTATTGATATTAATTCAAATTCACATGTTTCCAAGTTTAAACGAAAATTATTTTTAACGTGCCATCGAGCACACTTGTAATTTTATAATAACTTGACTTAATTAAATTTTCAATTAAATCTAAGTATGGCTTTTAGCAATACCACTAAATAAAAGGGTTTTCAAAACTTAAGTTGGCTTTCAAAAAGATTAAAAAAAAAAACATTTTCCTTGTAACAGACTGGATTCGGCCATAGTGTTTGGGTCGGGTTTGGGTTGTTACAATAAGTGTCTTATTTATTATTTATTTTATTTTATATATTAAAATGTTTAGAACTGTTGCAGCATATTTGCTAATCTAGTATTTGAAATAATGTGGTATAGTATATGTAATTTATAAGTGACTGGTTTTAAATAATTAGTGCTAAACTTTGATATACATTTTTTTAATCAAATTAGATGCAACAATTATAAATGCCGAATGCAATATGATAATTTAATGGTAGATGTAACCTATATATGTGTTGGGTTATATAATTCCTTATTTTCTTGAGAGCTGTATAATTGTATGTGCATGAAATCATTGATGTAAATACTTATAAGTTACTGAATGTGACACGGTGTGGGGCTTAAATTATGTGAAAGACGAATGTTAATTGAAGCATGTATTAAATTAATGTGTTAAGATTAAATGATTTGAAGTGAATTGATTTTAAGTTAAAGTAAATCCTAAGGTATAAAATAATGAGTTTCGATAATGCCTCATAACTCAAATCCGGCGACGGATACGGGTTAGGGGTGTTACATTTGATTGGTATCAAAGCTTACGGTTTAGTCGATTCTAGGACTACCGTAGTGCGTGTGAGTCTAGCTATACATGCCTTTAGTTATATATTGATAGTGTGGTGACTTCTGACATTCTGAACTGTGTTTTATATAGTAAATGGACACTGATCCTGAAAGAGCCGTAGCGGATGATGTAGAGAGTGTAGTGCCTGACCGTGCACACGGATCAGTGCCGGTAGACTCTCCACCATTTTCAAGTAGCCACGAGGGAGAGGCTAAACAAGCCTTCTATCAGATGATGAACGAGTGGTTTACCCAGTTTATTCAGACTAACCCGGCTGTACACCAACCTCCACCCCCGAATAATCCAACTTCGATACCTTCAGCACCCCTGATGATAGATCCAATGAGATCTAGTAAGCCTCCAATTGATAAAATTAGGAAATTTGGGGCCGAAGAATTCAGGGCCAATGATGACGATGATGCAGAGCGAGCCGAAATGTGGCTTGATAACACTATTCGGGTACTTGATGAGCTATCTTGTACTCATTTACGAATGCCCGAAGTGTGCTATATCTTTATTTCGGGACACTTGCATATCACCGTGGAATACGAGTATCGTGGTTCCGAAAGAAAAAGTGACACGGATTTCTTCCGAATGAATTCGCAAAAAATATATCGATCAAAGATTCATCGATCAAACACGAAAAAGAATTTCTTGAATCAAACAGGGCGAATGACCGTGATGTAGAATATGAACGGAAATTTGTCAGGCTCAGCAGATATGCTAGAGAGTGTGTTTTTACTGAAGCCATTATGTGCAAAAGGTTTAAAGACGGTCTGAATGAAGATATAAAGTTGCTTGTTGGCATTCTTGAAATCAAAGAGTTTGTGACTCTAGTCGAGCGAGCTTGCAAAGCTGAAGAGCTCGGGAAGGAGAAAAGAAAGGCTGAGACAGAAGCTAGAGACACTCGTAAGAGATCGTCGGGTAAGACTTTCCATTCCACATCAAAGAAGTTCAGAAATGACTTCAGCCAACATAAAGCTACTTCAGACTTACCTAGACGAGATCGATCTCCAGTGGGCTCCCGAGCTACCTCGATGGCTAGTGTTGGTAACGCTCCACAGAATCGAGTTAAATGTAAGCACTGTGGGAAATGGCATTCCGGGAGTTGTAGATTTCATGATCGGTCTTGTTTTAAATGTGGATTGTCAGATCATTTTATTAGGGAATGTCCGATGTTAGTTGAACAGAACACAGTTCAGAGCATTAAGTCGAGCAACACGTCAGCGCGAGGTAGGCCACCCAGACATTCAGGCAATGTAGGTCGTAGTTAAAGAGGAACGAAGAACACTGCAGTTCGATCCGAGGCTAGAGCTCCAGCTAAAGCTTATGCTACACGAGCCAGAGAGGATGCTTCCTCCCCCGATGTCATTACCGGTACTTTCACCCTTTATGATACTACTGTGATTGCATTGATTGATCCTGGTTCAACTCATTCATATGTGTGTGAAACTCTAGTATTCGGTAAGACTCTGCCAGTTGAGTCTACTGAGTTCGTGATTCGTGTGTCCAACCCTTTGGGTAGATGTGTGCTTGTTAATAAAGTGTGTAGAGGTTGCTCGTTGATGATTCGGGATACTTGCTTTCCCGCCGATTTAATGTTGTTGCCCTTCGATGAGTTTGATATAATTTTGGGAATGGACTGGTTAACTTCACATGATGCGGTGGTGAATTGCAAAAGGAAGCTTATTGATTTGAGATGCCAGAACGGTGAGATCATCAGAATTGAATCCAGTGATTTAAGTGGGTTTCCTATAGTAATATCCTCGATGTTAGCCCGGAAATATGTGAGAAAAGGGTGCAAAGCTTATTTGGCCTATGTACTGGATAATAAAGTGTCTGAAAAGCATATTGAATCTGTACCAATTGTGTGTGAATACCCAAATGTGTTTCCTGAAGAACTACCGGGTTTACCACCAGTACGAGAGATTGAGTTTGGCATTGAATTAGTACCAGGAACGACTCCGATCTCGATAGCTCCGTATCGGATGGCACCTACTGAGTTAAAAGAGTTGAAAGCACAGTTGCAAGAGTTAACAGATAGGGGTTTTGCACGACCGAGTTTCTCTCCTTGAGGTGCACCAGTTCTTTTTGTGAAGAAGAAAGATGGAAAAATGCGAATGTGTATTGATTATCAACAACTGAATAAGGTAACTATAAAGAATAAGTATCCGCTACCTTGGATTGATGATTTGTTTGATCAGTTGAAAGGGGCTTCAGTATTTTTGAAGGTAGATTTGAGATCGGGTTATTATCAGTTACGAGTCAGAGATACAGATGTGCCAAAGACTGCATTTCGGACGAGGTACGGACATTTTGAATTTCTGGTTATGCCTTTTGGACTCACTAATACACCTGCTATTTTTATGGATCTAATGAATCGGGTCTTTAGGTAGTTTTTGGATCGGTTTGTAGTAGTGTTTATTGATGATATACTAATCTACTCCAAAGATGAAACCGAGCATGCCGAGCATTTGAGATTAGTGCTACAGACTTTGTGAGATCAACAGCTGTATGCAAAGTTTAGTAAGTGTGAGTTCTGGATGAATGAAGTCATCTTCTTGGGTCATGTTGTTTCAGCATAAGGTATTCGGGTGGATCCAAGCAAAATAGCAGCTATACTTGATTGGAAACCACCAAAGAATGTTTCTGAGATTCGAAGCTTCCTAGGCCTTGTGGGATATTATAGACGATTTGTAAAAGGTTTTTCTGTGATAGCTACACCTTTGACAAAGCTACTACAGAAAGATGTCAAGTTTTAGTGGTCAGAAAAGTGTCAGAAAAGTTTTGAACAGCTGAAAGCCCTTTTGACCGAAGCTCCAGTGTTAGCTCAGCCTGAATCGGGTAAAGAATTTATCGTCTTTAGTGATGCTTCTTTGAGTGGGTTGGGTTGCGTTTTGATGTAGGAAGGTAAAGTTATAGCCTACGCTTCGAGACAATTGAAGCCGCATGAAAAAAATTATCCGACTCACGATCTGGAATTAGCAGCCATTGTTTTCGTATTGAAAATTTGGCGTCACTATTTATTCGGCGAAAAATGTCACGTTTATTCAGATCATAAAAGTCTAAAGTATTTGATGACTCAGAAAGATTTGAACTTGAAACAACGCAGGTGGTTAGAATTGTTGAAAGACTATGAGTTGGTGATTGACTACCATCCGGGGAAAGCTAACGTTGTTGCGAATCGTTAAGTCGAAAATCATTGTTTGCTCTTCGTGCAATGAACGCGCATGATCGTTATATGTCGTGTGATGGTTCGATCATAGCCGAGTTACAAGCAAGACCGATGTTTATTCAAAGAAATTTGTGATGCACGAGAAGTTGACAAAAATTTGATTGCTAGTCGAATTCGGTGTGAAAAAGATGCGAAATCAGAGTTTCAAATTGATGCTAATGACTGTTTGAATTTTAAAAGCCGAATGTGTGTTCCGAAGAACTCAGATTTGATTCAGATGATTCTGAATGAGGCTCATAGTAGTCGATTATCGATACATCTGGGTAGCACAAAGATGTATAATGATTTGAAACAGTTCTATTGGTGGCCGGGTATGAAACGGGATATATCTAAATTTGTTTCAAAATGCTTAGTTTGTCAGCAAGTAAAAGCTGAGCATCAAGTGCCATCCGGACTACTTCAGCCAATCATGATACCTGAATGGAAATGGGATAGAATTACAATGGATTTTGTATCCGGTCTCCCTATGTCACCGAGTAAGAAAGATGCCGTCTGGGTTATAGTTGATAGACTGACAAAATCAGCTCATTTTGTGCCAGTTCGTTCAGACTATTCCCTAGATAAACTGGCTGAATTATACGTATCACAGATTGTGAGATTGCATGGTGTACCAAATTCCATTGTTTCAGACAGAGACCCGAGATTCACATCACGGTTTTGGAAGAAGTTACAAGATGCTTTAGGTACTAAACTTCATTTTAGTACAGCCTTTCATTCGCAGACAGATGGTCAGTCTGAGCGAACTATTTAGATACTTGAAGACATGTTGAGATGTTGCGTTCTTGAGTTTGAAGATACGTGGGAACGATACCTACCTTTGATTGAATTTGCTTACAATAATAGCTTTCAATCCAGTATCAAAATGGCACCTTATGAAGCTTTGTACGGTCGCAAGTGTCGAACACCATTATATTGGACTGAGCTTAGTGAGAATAAAATACACGGGGTCGATTTGATCAAAGAAACTGAACAAAAAGTAGCCGTGATCAGAGATACTTTGAAGGCTCCTCAGATCGACAAAAGTCCTATACTGACTTGAAACGTAAAGACATTGAATTTTAGGTCGGAGATCGAGTATTCTTAAAAGTTTCTCCGTGGAAGAAAGTACTCTGATTTGGTCGGAAAAGCAAGTTGAGTCCGAGATTTATCGGACCGTATGAAATCATCGAACGTATTGGGCCTGTGGCTTATAGATTGAGGCTACCCTCTGAGTTGGAAAGGATACACGATGTATTTCACGTTTCGATGCTTCGTAGATATAGATCAGATCCAACACATGTGATTGTTCCATCTGAGATTGAAATTCGACCCGATATGACATATGAGGAAGAACCGATCCGTATTTTAGCTCGAGAAATGAAAGAGTTAAGAAACAAAAGAATCCCATTAGTGAAGGTACTATGGTATCGGCACGGAGTTGAAGAGGCTAAATGGGAGCCTGAGGATTTAATGAGGCAACAATATCCGACATTGCTTAACAGTAAGATTTTCGGGGACGAAAATCTTTAAGGGGGGAGAGTTGTAACAGTCTGAATTTGACCCTAATCGGAATGGTGGTTTCGAGACCACGAATCCGAGTTAAAATTTTTTTATATTATTTTCTGAGTAAATTTTGTGTGAATTAGCTTGTGTGTGAGTTTGTATAAAAAAAATAAATAAATTTGTATTTGTGTGCTTAATTTTATAAAAAGCGGGTAACTGCATAAGATGGAAATTAATGGTTAATGTTTAATAGTGCTAATTAAAGAATGGCTTATTAATTATGAGTCCTTAAAGGACAAATATTCCAATTCCTATTGTGGTGCACGGCACTAGGCTTTAAATTAAGTGTTTTATAGTTTGTTTTATTATTAAATAAGGAATGTCATAATATATATGAATATTTTATAATATTATTATAATAATAAAACATAAGGGGAAGTGGAGGATCATCTTCTTTCACCTATTTTGACCGAAAATAAAGGGAGAAGAAAAGTGCTAAGCTTCCAACCATTTTCGGCATTTGCATGCTTCATTTGGGTGAGTCTTTTAATTTAGTTTTTATTTATTTTGATATTTTTGAGCTTATTATCATGTTAGTTAATTAGCGCAAACTCAAATTCTTGAAATGGTTGTGAAATTTGAAAGATGCCATGGACGAAAATTTAGTGTTTACGTGATTAAAGGTAGAATATGAAATAAGCTTGTAAGATTTAACAAGAACTTATTTAGGGTGTTTGGATAGGGCTTGGTATAAGGATGTATTAATAAAACAAAATTTTTGCATATACCTAACAACAAATAAATGAAAAAAAAACGAATTGAAAGAAGGGCTATGAACATTCGGCCCTTCATGGATGAGGTTGAATTATTGATATTTTGGTGTTCGGAGTATGAGAACTGAATTGTAAACTTTGTAAATGTTGGCGTAAAAATGATAATTTGCGTTATTAAGCATTTTGTAGTAAATTGAATGGAAATGCATTTTAAATGAGATTATTTTTGATATGTTTAGATCAAGAACAAAGAAAGTCGGATTTAAATCGGGGAAAGACGAAGGCTACAGAATAGCCGGTTTAAGTCGGTCGTTGTCAATAGAGGAAAGTTCTTAAGTTTAATTACATATAAGAGATAATTATGAATATGTTCAATAATATTATTTGATTTATTTGAGTATTGAAATAGATGATAGCCGAATGTTAAGGTCCAATATTGGACTAAATATGTTTTGAATTTGAAATGGAAATTAGTTCATGTGATATGATAAGTGATTGTGTTTATGTACATGAATTAGTAATAATATAAATGTCAAGATAGCGATTTGATGAATTATTGATAGGTCATTCGGGCTTTTAGCCTAGCAGGCCACGAGCTGGTGAAATGATTCAGGCTTTTAGCCTAGCAGGCCATGCGCCGGTGAAATAATTCAGGCTTATTGCCTAGCAGGCTTAATGCCGATGATTAACTTCCGACCTTGAGTCCAGCAGGCCCAGTGCCGGTGAATGTGATTTGAGCTTGGAGTATATGAGAACCGAGTTATGATTATATCAAGAAATTTCAGCTTTGAAACATGAAACGTATTAATTTGGCAGAGAGGTAAGTATTTCACATTCATGTTACTCAAGAAAATAATGAACTAATATATGAGGAAGTGATTGTTTTATAAATTGATTTATGATAGAGGTGTGTTTATACATATATATGTATATGTTATATAGTGTGGTAATTGATTCTTAAAAATTTCGAATGGATTAAGTCTATTGGATAAGCACATGTTATTTATGTAGTATTTAGATATGTTTCCTATTCGCTTAAAAGCCGAAAACTAACATATTAAGTGATGTAATAGTGGGCCGATTTCAAAAGAGAACATCAAAAGGTTTCGGGATTTGATTAATAATCAAATCGGCAGCAAGGGACTAAGGATCTAAGTCAGTAGATCGGATTTTTGGGAAATCAGTGAAATCGATAAGAATATCAGGTGTGTACCCTACCCTAAGTTTTAATATGTTTATGGCTATGTTTTAAATTGAATATGTTAATAAGATTGTGAAAATATTGCTAAGGTACCATACAATGGTACAAAGTACCCAGGTACGTTTCCTACTCCTACTAGGAATATGAATATATGTTATATATATAGCATGTGAAAAGTGATAAGAATGTAAATTAAGGCATGATGTGCATGATATGTATGATATGGGGCATTCGGGTTATTTGAAAAAGGGGAAGTGAATGTGGTGACTTTGGTCACATTATCTGAATGTGGTGACTTCGGTCACATTATTTGAATGTGGTGTCACATGACACAAATATTATCTGGTGGCTATGCCACGAAAATTATAAGTGCGATGAGCATGTCGTCTGCAGCAGCAGCCTTCGATGGTGTGTAGCGGATGGAGGGTTGACTTAGGAGTCCCTACGGTGTACAGGTTGGTACGGGTGATGTGTAGCGGATGGCTATCTAGATTTCGGGTTCGGGTTTGCATCATATTAATTAAATGTTATATGTACATGTATGACTTGATATGCCTGAATTTGTTAGGACTTAGGGTTGGTTATACACACCGTGTCTATATGACTCACCCCGTTGTGGGAACATTTTCAGTGACGATCGATGATGGACCTGGGTGTGAAGCTTAGGGTGGCCATGCTCAGCAAGGAATTTTATTTTATTTGGACTTTCTTTATTTTAAGTACTCTGAATCTAATTTTGGGATTTATTTGATGTAATAAGGCCATAGTTGAACTACTTTATATTATTTTTATTTTTATGTTACGAATTTTTATCAATTAAGAGATTAAGTAAATTTATTTTAAGATAAGCTCTAAATGTTTTGTCACCTAAAATAAAGGGGTTACGATATAAGATAAATTTGTTTTCAACTCGAGCCCAACCCAAAACAATTTTTCTTTCAAAACACACTATTTTCCAAAGTAACAAAAGAATTTTGAACCAGGTTTATGTCGAGGAACATGCCGATCCTGTCGTGGCTCGTGGGCGGGTTTAGGTGTTTTCATTTTGGTATCGAGCCAGCTTTAAACTCTCGGCCTTGGGTTTAAAGCCCACAAAGTTTTAAAAATTTGGCCCAAAAAGAATTTTGTGAAAATTTGTATGAAGTGAGCAGGTTTTCTAGCATGGCACCTAAGTCTCCGACCCGCGGTCCACCAGGTAAGTACCCCTATCCATTGTGTGACTTATTGCATGATCTGTAGAAGGGTGAGAATGGAATGTAGAAATAGTATGATAGGTACTTGAACCCTAGGACTAGTTTTCCCCAACAATCACATAAGAATTAAGTGCCTAATTAAACAAACCTATGGCTAAGTCACCAAGTTAGGGTGTGGCAACCTCTGTGCGCATGTCTAGGATTGGATCCGGAATAGCCTAGTACTTAAGCAGTCCTAGTGACTCACCTCTTCTTCGCTGGAATCCTACCTGGTGCGTAGCTTCGGTTCACCCTAACCAAGAGGACTCAGTCACAGGCTAAACACAATAACTAAAACCCGAAATGGATTAGCCACATTTTCATGGAAACCCTAGTTTTTCAAAGTCAACAAACTACCCTTTTATTGGGAAAATTGCTATTTTTGGAAAAATTTCCTAAAAATTTCTAAGTTATAAATTTACCTAAATACCCCTGGTTGTGAAATTACAAAAATGCCCTTGGTTTATAAAATGTCCAAACTACCCACAGTTTTAGCAAAATTTCCTTACTTTATAACAAGTCCAAAAACCCTAATTTGCAAAATATCAAAATACCTTAATTTTGTAAAATTACGAAATTGCCCCTAACCTACAAATTACCAAAACGACCCTAATTTCCAAAATTTTTGCAACATCACCGTTTTTGGAAAACAAATTCTCAAAAAGGAACCCCCAAGTTTTGCAAATTTTTAAATACCCCGGAATTATTAAAGCTTTACAAATTTACCCTGGTTTATTACCAAAATACCCTCGAGTTACAAAATTACCGAAGTACCCCCGAATTTCAAAATTTCCAAAATACCCTTGGGAATGCAAAATTACCAAAATACCCTTATTGACAAAATCGCCAAGGAACCTTATTTTGAAAAATTACGAAAATACCCCTGTAGGACAAATTACAAAAATACCCTTGGGGTAGGAATAGACAAAACTATAGAAATAATGAATGTGTATGGTAGATACTACCAAATGAATGGTTGGATGGATGTGCTTCTCTGAATTAGGATAGAGAACTTAAACCTTTGATTGTCCGAAAGAACCCCTATTAATTCTCGTTTCATAAAATTTCTTCTCGGATAATCAGTGGAAATATACTAATACATAAAATTTCCTAATCAGATTAAGGTACGATTGTAAGAATGAGCTCTAGGGACGTGGTCGTAATGTTCAAGGACACGGTAGGGGTAGGATGACCATATCTGAACCCGTTAGGTCGGGTCAGGGATCTGATAACGAGGTACCACCGCCACCACCACCACTAGCTGTTGGTGTGGAATAGCAAGATCAGACGGGAGACGATGCTGTATCGCAGGCTGTGCTGCGAGTTCTGAATATGGTGGCTAGAGCAGGAGGAAATATGGGAGCTCAAAAATCAGTACCCGAGCGACTCCGAGCTAATGGAGCTGAGGTGTTCCGTGGAGTATCAGGTGTAGCACCCAGTATGGCTGAATATTGGTTAGAGGCAACCAAGCAGATTATGGATGAGCTCGATCTAATCCCTGAGGAGAAGTTGAAAGGAATGGTGGCGCTGTTACGCGATGAAGTGTATCAATGGTGGTTAACAGTTTGGGATTGTGCCATGGCTGAGGATCTGACCTGGGAGTATGTTAAGGTAGCATATCAGAAGAAATATGTTGGCACACGGTATACTGATGAGCAAAGGAAGGCTTTTCTGGGGCTAGTTTAAGGGAACAAGTCCGTAGCGGAGTACGAAGCTGAATTTCTGAGGTTGAGCCGGTATGCTCGAGGAGTAGTAGCTACGGAGCATGAGCGATGTGTCCGATTTGAGGATGGGTTAAGGGATGATCTGAGATTATTAATAGCTCCACATCAGGAACGGGAGTTTTCTGCTTTAGGAGAGAAAGTTAAGGTAGCTGAAGGGATTAAGGATTCTGTGAAGCAGAATATGGATCGAAATAGGCCAAAAAGAGGTTTTGGATCGTCAGGATCATCTGGGAATAAGAGGCCTAGAGTTGATGGGCATGAGGTCGCTAGGCTCTACACAGGAGGGCAGTATCATACTTGTGATCAGTGTGGGAAGAAACACTTAGGAGAGTGTTGGAAGAAGACAGGAGGAAGCTTTAAGTGTGGGTCCAAGGACCATATGATCAAGGACTGTCCTATGAAACCAGATGGGAATCGACCAGCAGCTCAGAATGTTAATCAGGCTGGTAGAGGTGGATAGCCGCTTCAGCGAGGTCGTGGTTCGAATAACAGAGGAAATGGTGCTAGAAGAGGACGTGGAACATTGGGCAGAGGTGTTGCAAATGCTGAGGCAAGGCAGCCGGGTCTAGTGTATGCGGTTCGCCGTAGGGAGAATGGAGACGCGCTGGACGTCATAACCGGTACGTTCCTTATTTATGGCAAGCCCTATTTTGCTCTGATTGACGTGGGCTCGACCCATTCTTATGTTGCATGTAGTGTAGTCGAGACACTAGGCCTAGACTCTGAACTCTCTGATAGGCAGATGACTGTAGTAAGCCCATTAGGCCAAGCTGTAGTGGTGAATAAGACCTTTCGGAGTGTACCTCTAGAGATTCAGGGAGTGAACTTTCGGGCTGACTTAATGGAACTACCCTTCGGGGAGTTCGAACTCATACTTGGTATGGATTGGTTGGTAGAACACCGGGCCGTGTTGGATTATGCGGCTAAGTGAATGGAGTTAAGGACCCCGGAGGATGAAGTAGTGGTTATGATAGGAGAAAGAAGAAACTACTTGTCTAATGTAGTTTCGGGGCTAAAGGCTGAAAAGATGGTGCGAAAAGGGGGCAAGGCGTTTTTAGCCTTCATAAGTGCGTTAGGTGGAAAGGAAGAAGGTGTTAGTGGAGTTAGAACTGTAAGGGATTTTGGAGATGTGTTTCCGGAGGAATTACCAGGAATACCCCCAGATAGGGAGGTGGAGTTTGGAATTGACTTGCTACCGGGAATAGCTCCTGTGTCAATTGCCCCGTACCGAATGGCACCAAAGGAAGTGGTTGAGCTAAAGGCGAAAACTAGCATAGTAAGTGATGTAATAGTGGGCCGATTTCAAAAGAGAACATCAAAAGGTTTCGGGATTTGATTAATAATCAAATCAGCAGCAAGGGACTAAGGATCTAAGTCAGTAGATCGGATTTTTGGGAAATCAGTGAAATCGATAAGAATATCAGGTGTGTACCCTACCCTAAGTTTTAATATGTTTATGGCTATGTTTTAAATTGAATATGTTAATAAGATTGTGAAAATATGGCTAAGGTACCATACAATGGTACAAAGTACCCAGGTACGTTTCCTACTCCTACTAGGAATATGAATATATGTTATATATATAGCATGTGAAAAGTGATAAGAATGTGAATTAAGGCATGATGTGCATGATATGTATGATATGGGGCATTCAGGTTATATGAAAAAGGGGGAAGTGAATGTGGTGACTTTGGTCACATTATCTGAATTTGGTGACTTCGGTCACATTATTTGAATGTGGTGTCACATGACACAAATATTATCTGGTGGCTATGTGAAACACCCCAAACCCGGCCCACGAGCCTGGACCAGATCTGGTATGTTCCTCGATGTAAACTGGTTCAATTTTTTTTTTTTTGTTACTATGAAAAACTGTGTGTTTAAAGATAGTTTGTTTGTGGGTTGGGCTTGAGTTGAAAACAAGTTTATTTTATATTAAAAACCCATTTATTTCAGGTGTCAAAATATTTAAAGTTTATTTTAAATTAAATTGGCTTATTCTTTGATTATCATAAGTTTGTAACATAGTAAATAAAACAAATATAAAATCATCACTATGGCCTTATTACATCAAACAAAACCCAAAATAAAGTTATAAAGTACTTAAATAAAATCAAATGTCCAAATTAAATAAAACTTCAAGCTGAGCATGGCCACCATAAGTTCTGCCGTCCCGGTCCATCACTGTTCATCACCTAAAACATGTTCCCACAATGGGGTGAGTCAATAGACTCAATGTGTAACCAACACTAAAATTTAATAAATCAGGCATACCATATTGTACCACAGGGCCCTAAGTGGCATCTCCAGGGCCCTAAGTGGCATCTCCAGGCCACTTTTCCAAGCCCGTTTGTTTGTCATATTTTACACACATTTTCTCTTAAGACCACCTTGCCTTAATTTCCCCTCTTTAAACATAAAAACTTAACATTTCTATGAGATTTCCTTACATTTCCAAGTTTCCAAAAATTTTCGTTTCCCTCTTTAAACTTGACATTTTCTTACATTTCCAAGTTTCTAGAAAGGTTCACTTTCCTCTTTTGAATCATTTCTAAATCATTTCTTTACATTTCCAGGTTTCCAAAAATGTTCACTTTAAACCTAACATTTCCATACATTTCTAGGTTTCCAAAAAAAAAAGGGTTCAAAATACTTTCATAACACATAAGACATGTCATTTCGTACAATTAAACCGAAAATGCATAGGCCCTTTTCAGGATGTTACAGTTCTACCCCCTTAAAAAAATTTCGTCCTCGAAATTTCCTAGCTAAAATAATTGAGGGTATTGCTGTCGTATTGCCTCTTCTAGTTCCCACGAAGCTTCTTCCGATCCATTATTGCGCCATAATACTTTGACTAGGGGAACTGACTTCCTCTGTAACACTTTTACATCACGTTCCAATATCCAAATTGGCTCTTCCTCGTAAGATAAGTCTGGCCTTAACTCCACTTCTTCAACTGGTAACACATGAGATGGATCCAATCGGTAGCGACGTAGCATGGATATATGGAATGCGTCGTGCATTTGCTGTAACTCTGGTGGCAACTCCAACTGGTATGCCACTGGTCCAATTCGCTTCAGCACTCGATAGGGCCCTATAAACCTTGGGCTTAACTTCCCTATTCGACCAAACCTCATCACCCTCTTCCAAGGCGAGACTTTCAGAAACACTTGGTCTCCCACTTCAAACTCTATTTCCTTCCGTTTAAGGTCTGCGTACGACTTCTGCCTGTCAGAGGCTTCCTTTAATCGTGCCCGAATTATTTCAACCTTCTCTTCAGTTTCTGCCACTAACTCTGGACCCAAAACTCGACGTTCTCCTAACTCAGTCCAACAAGTAGGAGTTCGACACTTCCGACCATATAACGCTTCATATGGTGCCATCTGAATGCTAGCCCGATAGCTGTTGTTGTAGGCGAACTCTGCTAAAGGCAAATAGTCTTCCCAACTTTCTCAGAAATCTATCACACAGCCTCTCAACATATCCTCTAACACTTGTATAACCCGTTCAGACTGCCCGTCTGATTGTGGATGAAAAGCTGTAGCGAAGTCCAACTTAGTGCCTAAAGCTTGATGAAGTGCTCTCCAAAACCGAGGCGTAAACCTTGGGTCTCTATCCAAAATGATTGACATCGGTACTCCATGCAACCTCACAATTTCCGCTACATATAGTTTGGTCAACTTCTGAAGAGAATAATCAACCCTTACCGGGATGAAGTGCGCGGACTTGGTCAGACGGTCCACTATTACCCATACCGAGTCCTTCTTAGTAGGCGTAAGGGGAAGCCCACTAACGAAATCCATGGTGATTCTCTACCACTTCCATTGTGGAATCTCGATTGGCTAAAGTAATCCCGATGGAACTTGGTGTTCAGCCTTAACTTGCTGACACGTCAGACATTTTCCTACGAATTTCGTAACTTCCTGTTTAAGATCAGGCCACCAAAACTGTTCCCTTAGATCCCTGTACAACTTAGTGCCTCCGGGATGCATAGCATAAGGGCTACTATGCGCCTCCCGAAGAATCTTCTGTCTTATCTCCTCGTTCCTCGGCATACAGACCTTTCCTTTGTAGCACAATACTCCTTCATCATTAACGCCATAATCCTCGATCTCTCCGTTCTGTACTTGCTGTAACTTAGCACTTAGGTCCTTATCAGCCAACTGTCCCCCTTTCACCTCATTCAGCCATGTGGGTTTGACTTGCAACTCTGCCAACAAGCTTCCATCATCATACAAACTCAAGTGAGTGAACATAGCCCTTAGATCCGACACAACCTTCCTACTTAGAGCATCAGCTACCACATTCGCCTTGCCCGGATGGTATTCTATTGAGCAATCATAATCCTTTAATAATTCCACCCACCTTCGCTGCCTCAAGTTCAACTCCTTCTGAGTCAACAAATACTTAAGGCTCTTGTGGTCTGTGTAGATCACTGACCTTTCTCCATAGAGATAGTGCCTCCACACCTTAAGGGCGAAAACCACTGCTGCTAATTCCAAGTCATGGGTTGGGTAGTTAACCTCATGAGGCCTTAGCTGTCGCGACGCATACGCGACTACCCTTCCGTCTTGCATTAGGACACATCCTAATCCCGTATACGAAGCATCACAGTATACCACAAAATCCTTCCCTGCCTCTGGCTGAATTAACACTGGGGCTTCTATCAACACCTTCTTAAGCTTTTCAAAGCTCTCCTGTTGCTTATCAGTCCATTCAAAGGATACTTCCTTCCTTAGCAGCTTTGTCAAAGGCGTGGCTATTGACGAGAACCCTTCCACGAACCTTCTGTAATAGGCTGCCAAACCTAAGAAACTTCAGATCTCAGCCACGGACCTAGGTGGTTTCCAATCCAACACTGCTTCGATCTTCCTAGGATCCACCCTTATACCTTCTGCAGATACTACATGTCCTAAAAATGCCACTTCCTTAAGCCAAAATTCACACTTGCTGAATTTGGCATAGAGCTTCTTCTCCCTTAATACTTGTAACACTATCCGTAGGTGCTCATCATGCTCCTCCTCTGACTTCGAATACACAAGAATGTCATCGATAAACAAGACGACAAACCTATCCAAATAGGGTTGGAAAACCCAGTTCATCATATCCATGAACGCGGCTGGAGCGTTCGTCAACCCAAACGGCATTACTACAAACTCATAATGGCCGTATCTTGTCCTAAAGGCGGTCTTATGGATATCTGCCTCTTTTACCTTCAACTGGTGATATCCCGACAGTAGATCTATCTTTGAGAAAATCGCGGCCCCCTTGGTAAAGGATACTTGTTCTTAATGGTTAGCTTATTCAACTGACGGTAATCTATGCACATACGCATAGTTCCGTCCTTCTTCTTTACAAACAGGACCGGTGCTCTCCATGGAGACACACTGGGTCGAATGAACCCACGATCCAACAACTCTTGGATTTGAGCCTTGAGCTCAACCAACTCCTTTGGCGCCATTCAGTATGGAGCGATTGACACTGGAGCTGTTCCCGGTAGCAAGTCTATCCCAAATTCCACCTCCCTATCTAGGGGTATTCCTGGTAATTCCTCCAGAAATACATCTTCAAAGTCCCTTACCATTCTAACTCCACTGACACCTTATTCCTTTCCACCCAATGCACTTACGAAGGGTAAATATGCCTTGCACCCTTTCCTAACCATTTTCTCAGCCTTTAACGTCGAAACTACGTTAGACAGGTAGTTTCTTCTTTCTCCGATCATTACTACTACTTCATCCTCCAACGTCCTTAGTTCCATTCGTTTAGTCGTACAATCCAACACGGCCCAGTGCTCTACTAACCAGTCCATTCCAAGTATGAGTTCAAACTCCCCAAAAGGTAGTTCCATTAAATCAGCCCGAAAGTTCACTCCCTGAATCCCTAAAGGTACACTCCGAAAGATCTTATCCACCACTACAGTTTGGCCTAATGGGCTTACTACAGTTATCTGCCTATCAAAAAGTTCAAAGTCTAGACCTAGGGTTTCCACTACACTACATGCAACATAAGAATGGGTCGAGCCCACATCAATTAAGGCATAATAAGACTTGCCATAAATAAGGACCGTACCGGTTATAACATCCGGCGCGTCTCCATCCTCCCTCTGGCGAACTACATAAACCAAACCCGGCTGTCTTGCCTCAGTGTTAGCAGCACCTATGCCTTGTGTTCCACATCCTCTGCCAGCACCGTTACCTCTATTATTCGAACCACGACCTCGCTGAGGCTGCTGTCCGCCTCTACCAGCCTGGCTAACATTCTGAGCTGCTGATCGACTTTCGTCTGGTTTCTTAGGACAATCCTTGAGCATATGGTCCTTGGACCAACACCTAAAACATCCTCTCGTCTTTTTCCAGCACCGTCCTAAGTGCTTCTTTCCACAATGCTCACAAGGACGATACTGCCATCCTGTACCAGCTTGCTGACCTCGCGGCCCATCAACTCTAGGCCTCTTTTGAACCTTCCCAGACGATCCAAAACCTCTTTTTGGCCTAATCCGATCCATAGTCTGCTTTGTAGCATCCTTAATTCCCTCGGCCATCTTGGCCTTTTCTACTAAAGCAGAAAATTCCCGCTCCTGATGCGGTGCTATCAACAATCTCAAATCATCCCTTAGTCCATCCTCAAAACAGACACAGCGCTCATGCTCAGTTGCCACTACTCCTCGAGCATACCGGCTCAACCTCAGAAATTCATCCTCATATTCCGCAACGGACTTGTTTCCTTGAACCAGCCCCAGAAAAGCTTTCCTTTGTTCATCAGTGTACCTGGTTCCAATGTATTTCTTCTGATACGCTTCCTTAACGTACTCCCAGGTCAGATCCTCAGCTGTGGCACCATCCCGAACAGTTAACCACCATTGGTACGATTCATCGCGTAGCAGTGCCACAATTCCTTTTAACTTCTCCTCAAGGGTCAGATCAAGTTCATCCATGATACGCTCGATTGCCTCCAACCAGTACTCAGCTGTACTGGGTGCCACTCCAGATACTCCACGAAACATTTCAGCTCCGTTGGCACGAAGTCGCTCAGGTACCGACTTTCGAGTTCCCGAATTTCCTCCTGCACTAGCCACCAACTCCAAAACTCGTAGCACAGCCTGCGATACAGCATCATCCCCCGTTTGAGCTTGCTGCTCAACACCCACAGTTGGGGGTGGTGGTGGCAGTGGTATCTCATTGTCAGACCCTTCACCCGATCTAATGGGTTCTGACACGGTCATCCTGCCTCTACCACGTCCTCGACGACCACGTCCTCTAGAGCTCATTTATAACGTCGTGATCTGAGTAAGAAGTTTTATGAATTAGTCTTTGTTTCACTTGATTACCCGCGAAGAAGTTTTATGAAAAGAACTTTAGAAGTGGTTCTTTCGTATTCATACATGCACACAGTCTTTTCATTCATACATCCATCAATTAGTTATGAACTTTCGTTCATTCAGAGAAACGTTGTAGTTTTCATTGTTGTTGTTTTTCCACTACCCAGGGGTATTTTCGTAATTTGTCCTACAAGGGTATTTTGGAACTTTTTCAAAAGAAAAAGTCCCTTGGTGATTTTGTCAAAAAGTATTTTGAAAATTTTAAATTCCTGGGGTATTTAGGAAAATTTTGAAATCGGGGGGTATTTCGGTAATTTTGAATCTTTCCAGACGATCCAAAACCTCTTTTTGGCCTAATCCGATCCATAGTCTGCTTTGTAGCATCTTTAATTCCCTCGGCCACCTTGGCTTTTTCTACTAAAGTAGAAAATTCCGGCTCCTGATGTGGTGCTATCAACAATCTCAAATCATCCCTTAGTCCGTCCTCAAAACAGACACAGCGCTCATGCTCAGTTTCCTCTACTCCTCGAGCATACCGGCTCAACCTCAGAAATTTAGCCTCATATTCCGCAACGGACTTGTTTCCTTGAACCAGCCCCAGAAAAGCTTTCCTTTGTTCATCAGTGTACCTGGTTCCAATGTATTTCTTCTGATACGCTTCCTTAACGTACTCCCAGGTCAGATCCTCAAGTGTGGCACCATCCCGAACAGCTAACCACCATTGGTATGCTTCATCGCGTAGCAGTGCCACCATTCCTTTTAACTTCTCCTCAAGGGTCAGATCAAGCTCATCCATGATACGCTCGGTTGCCTCCAACTAGTACTCAGCTGTACTGGGTGCCACTCCAGATACTTCACGAAACATTTCAGCTCCATTGGCATGAAGTCACTCAGTCATCGACTTAGGGTTCCCGAATTTCCTCCCGCACGACCACCAACTCCAAAACTCGCGGCCACGACTGCGATCTGAAGATCATCCCCTGTTTGAGCTTGCTGCTCAACACCCACAGCTAGGGGTGGTGGTGGCAGTGGTATCTCATTGTCAGACCCTTGACCCAATCTAACGGGTTCTGACACTGTCATCCTGCCTCTACCGCGTCCTCGACGACCATGTCCTCTAGAGCTCATTTCTAACGTCGTGATCTGATTAAGAAGTTTTATGAATTAGTCTTTGTTTCACTTGATTACTCGCGAAGAAGTTTTATGAAAAGAACTTTAGGAGTGGTTCTTTCGTATTCATACATGCACACAGTCTTTTCATTCATACATCCATCAATCAGTTATGAACTTTCGTTCATTCAGAGAAACGTTGTAGTTTTCATTGTTGTTGTTTTTCCACTACCCAGGGGTATTTTCGTAATTTGTCCTACAGGGGTATTTTCAAAATTTTTCAAAAGAAAATGTTCCTTGGTGATTTTGTCAAAATAAATTCCCGGGGTATTTTGGAATCCGGGGGTATTTCGATAATTTTGAATCTCGGGAGAGGGTATTTTGGTAATAAACCAGGGTAAATTTGTAAAGTTTAATACTTCAGGGGTATTTCTAAATTTGTAAAACTTTGAGGGTTCTTTTGAGAATCTTACTTTCCAAAACGGTGATGTTGCAGAAATTTTGGAAATCAGAGTCATTTTGGTAATTTTGTAAGTTAGGGGCAATTTTGTAATTTTCCAAAATCAAGGGTTTTTGATAATTTGCAAATTAGGGTTTTTGTACATTTTATAAAGTGATGAAAATTTTGATAAAACTGTGAGTATGTTGGAAATTTTATAAACCAATGGCATTTTTGTAATTTCACAACCACTAGGGGTATTTTTTGTAATTTTATAAATCAATGAATTTTTCGGAATTTTTCGGAAAAAATTTTGTATAAGTAGTTCTCACAAATTAAAAAGGTAATTTTAAGAGTATTGAAACTAGGGTTTTTTTTATAAAAACACGGCTAGTTCCCTTTCGGGTTTTAGTTATCGTGTTTAGCCTGTGACCGAGTCCTCTTGGTTAGGGTGAACCAAAGCTACGCACCAGGTGGGGTTCGAATGGAGAGGAGGTGAGTCACACAAACTGCTTAAGTACCAAGCTCCCACTGAAACCATTCCTAGACATGCGCATAGAGGTTGCCACACCTACTGAGCCCTCTGAGTTAGGGTGAACCGAAGCTACGCATCAGGTAGGATTCCTGCGAAGAGGAGGTGAGTCACAAGGACTGCTTAAATACCAGGCTCTTCCGGATCCAATCCTAGACATGCGCACAGGGGTTACCACACCCTAACTCGGTTGACTTAGCCATAGGTTTGTTTAGTTAGGCAATTAAGTCTTATGTATTTGTGTTTGAGTAGACTAGTCCTACGGTTCAAGTACCTATCATACTATTCTACGTTCCATTCCTTTTCTACCCTTCTATAAATCACATAATCACACAGATGGTTAGGGGTACTTACCTGGTGGACTGCGGGTCGGAGACTTAGGTGCCATGCCAGAAAACCTGCTTATTTTCAGAATTACTTCCATAAACTCATTTGGGCTCGATTTGAAAACGTTTTGGGCCTTAGACCACAGGCTGAGAGTTTAAAATTGGGCTCTGATACCAAACTAAAACACCCTAAACCCGGCCCACGCGCCTGGACCGGATCTGGTATGTTCCTCGATGTAAACCGGTTCAAATTTTGTTTTTGTTACTATGAAAAACTGTGTGTTTAAAGATAGTTTGTTTGTGGGTTGGGCTTGAATAGTTTGTTTGTGGGTTGGGCTTGAGTTAAAAACAAGTTTATTTTATATTAAAAACCCATTTATTTCAGGTGTCAAAATTTTTAAAGTTTATTTTAAATTAAATTGGCTTATTATTTGATTATCATAAGTTTGTAACATAGTAAATAAAACAAATATAAAATCATCACTATGGCCTTATTACATCAAACAAAACCCAAAATAAAGTTATAAAGTACTTAAATAAAATCAAATGTCCAAATTAAATAAAAATTCAAGCTGAGCATGGCCACCACAAGTTTTGCCGTCCCGGTCCATCACTGTTCATCACCTGAAACATGTTCCCACAACGGGGTGAGTCAACAGACTCAATGTGTAACCAACACTAAAATTTAATAAATCAGGCATACCATATTGTACCACAGGCATACTCATATACAAACAGAATAATGATGCAACCCGAACCCTAACCTAGTTGCCATCCGCTACACATCCTCGTACCAACCTGCACACCGTGGGGACTACTAACTCAACCCTTAATCCGCTACACACAATCGAAGGCAGTCGCTGCAGTCGACGTGCTCATCGCCCATATAAAATTCGTGGCATAGCCACCAGATAATTGTGTCATGAGACACCACATTCAGATAATGTAACCGGTTTACCACATTCGGATAATGTGACCGAGGTCACCACATTCGAATAGTGAGACCGAAGTCACCACATTCACTTCCCCTTTTTCATATAACCCGAATGCCCCATATTATTCATATTATGCATACCATACTTAAATTCACATTCATGTCACTTTTCACATGTTAAATATAACATATCTCGTAATCCTAGTAGAAGTAGGAAACGTGCAGTACTTTGTACCGTAACACACGATTACCTTAGCCATATTCTTATAAACATGCACATATTAAATATTGCCATATATCTTATTAAAAGTTAGTGTGGGATACACACACCATTTAAACTAACGCTTTCCACGAGAACCCAAATCCGATCTAACACTTTAAATCTCAATTCCTACATTTGGTCAATCAATTTGATGTTTTAGCAAAAGTCTATTCGGCTATGAGATTAAATCCCGAAGGATCTTGGTGACAAAAAAATCTTATCTTGTTGCCGATTTGTTTCTCAAACAAATCCCGAAACTTGTAGTGTTTCCTCCTTATAATCGGCTAACCACTAGATTCATTAGCTTGGTTAGTTTTCGGTTTGAAACAGATAAGAAACAAGTCTAAATCTTTGAAATAGGCCCTTGGCGAATGCACTTACCTTCTAAATCTTAAATCCCGAAGCACCACTTGACTATGGAGATGTTGAAATCCCTATACACATATGTTAGATCCGAATCTAATTACTTAAACATGATCAATGGCTTTTGTCCGAATACATGACTTACCGTAAATTCTTGAAATCCCGAAACCTCGATACAAAATGTGTTAATTTGCAATTTATTCTGAAACCTTGCCTTTTCCTCGGTCAAGGTCAATTCCATGTTCTTCTTGATCTATAATTACACATTTAGCTTATTTATATATACATTATTCAAATCAGTCCAAAATCTTCCTATAGCAAAATTTATAATTTAGCTTCTAACTTTTTTAATTTTTACACTTTAGTCCCTAGGCTCGTAAATTGAAATGTGTTCATTTTCCACACCCAAGCCTATCCAATTCATATCCTCTCCTATAGCAGCCCACAAGTTTAACTATTTTACATTTTAAACACATTATTTCATCTTTTGCAAATAAGTCCTTTTTATCAATTTCACAAAATATCATCTAGCAAAAGTTGTTTATCACACTTCAAACTTTCAAATTCTACCACTAGACATCAAAATATATGTATGTCATCATTGGTAAAATTTTAAACACAAACCCTAGCTTAAAATAGTGGTAGAAATAGATAGATCGAGCTACGAGGATTTCAAAAATACGAAGAATATAAAAAACGGGGCTAGGAGGTACTTACAATCAAGCTTGAAAGTGAAGCAAAACCCTAGCGATGGCTTCTTAAAGTTTTCAGCTATAGAGGATGAAGATGGACAACATTTTAGCCTCATTTTCCCTTTTATTTCTTTTATTATCCAATTGACAAAATTGCCCTTCATTAATCATTTAGATATTTTATCCCTCTATGGGCATTTTGTGTCCAAAACTATAATATAATGGTCTAATTACCAACTAAGGACTCTTAATTTAAAAACCCATCTCAATCAAGTACCTTTATGGACTATAATAAACACTTTTCACCCATTGTAATTTAGTCCAACTTATCAAATTGGACATCCAAACAATAAAATTTCTCAACCAAAATTTCACACAAATATTCAATCACTCAATAAACACTAAAACTCAATCTAAATAAATATTTTGACCTCAGATTCATGGTTTCAAAACCATTAATCTATTTAGGCCCTAATTTGGGCTGCTACAACATGGCCGTATGCCCCTTGTAGGTTACAAAGGGTCACAAGTCAAGCTGTTATACAGCCTAGCACACGGCCTGGCACACAGGCGTGTGAGGCCATTTTGAGAGTTAAACGGCTTGGCACATAGGCGTGTGGCTTGTCCGTGTGACCCAAGTTAGAGAGTTACATGGGCACGGCCATGTGTCCCTACTTCAAATGTCTACACAGCCTTAGACACGGGCGTGTGTCTCAGCTGTGTAACCCTACAGTATGGAAAATTTTTAACTTTTTCCCAAAAATTCTATATGCTTCTTATTTAGTCTTGATTCATTTCTAAAGTGTTTTTATGGCTTCGAAGGCTCGTATAAGGGAAAATATGTATGAGATTGATTAATTTCGCAATAATTTATGATATGATTTGAACCTTTTGAATACGAGATTGATTGAGTTCACAATAATTTATGATATGATTTGAATCTTTTGAATAATTAATGATTTTGATATGTAAACTTTTGATAATGCTCTGTAACCCTATTTTGGAAATGGATACGGGTTAGGGGTATTACATATATTGGTATCAGAGCTACGATTTTGTCTATTCTCAGACTGAATGTAGCATGTGTGAGCCTAAAAATACATGCCATTATATAACTTGTAATAGTGTGATAACTACTAACTCACTTTGAAATATGTTTTCGAATAGTAATGACATCCAACTGAGCTGACTCTAATGAAGTTGAGATAACGCACAAGCCTCCATTCACGGAGTAGCGCGGAGCAGTACAAGGCCCTTATTTGAGTGCCGGGGAGGAGACGCTAAGGAAGCCTTCTTCCAGATGATGAATGAATGGTTTACCGAGTTTGTATGAACGAACTCAGCTGCTCAACGACCTCCACCTCTACCTGTTCCCCAGTCGGTCCCTATAGTTCCTCAAGGTTTGGAACATTTGCGAGTTAATAAGCCACCAGTTGACAACATTTTTAATATGGGGCTGAAAAATTTAGAGTTAGCGCTAAAGATGATCCTGAGAGAGGATAATTCTGGTTAGATAATATGATCTGTGTTTTCGACAAGCTATCCTGTTCACCAATAGAGTGTGTTAAATGTGTTGTATCTCTATTAAAAGACTCAGCTTACCAATGGTGGAGTACATTGATTTCAATTATGCCAAGAGAGTGTATAGATTGGGAATTCTTCCAAACCAAGTTCTAAAAGAAATATATAAGTTAGATATTTCTTGATTAGAAATGCGAAGAATTCTTGAGCTTAAACAAAGTCGTATGTTAGTGCCTGAATACGAAAGAGAATTTGTTAGATTAAATATGCCCGAGAATGTATTCCAACTGAGGTTGCTATGTGTAAGTAGTTCAAGGAAGGGTTAAATGAAGATATAAAGCTTTTAGTCAAGATACTTGAATTGAAAGAAATTGTTGTTTTAGTTGATCGAGCACATAAATTGTAACACCCCAAGCACAGCCTACAAGTTAGGCCAGAATTTGGCGTGTCACATTGAAGTGTTTTTCAAAAACCATGTTTTCTAAGAAAATCCTTCTTGTTTAAAAGCTTTAGTAAAATCTCAGTTAAGTTAGTTTATTCTTAAAACGTGATACATTGAAAAATTATTAGTTTTATTCCCAAAACATCTGTTCTGCTGCGGAAGCTAATTTTGAAAGTAATTGATTTACGAAAAATATTAAGTCGCGAAACCATTTCGAAAATATTGCTAAAATGTAGTGTTGTTTTAAAAACAGTTACATTTTGGAAAATCGTGATTTACTTTTAACGGATATAATTCAAAGTAAATAAAAACCCCAAGTTAAAATCCAGAACCTTAAAGAGGCCTTATTACAAAAAATAAAACCCAAAACGGAAACTAAAGCATAAATGAAGTCCAAAGGCAGTCGTGTGGCCATCTCCGAGTCCCTCGTAGCACCGATCCTCCTAATGTTAGGGATTACCTGTACAGTTAAAAACGGGGTGAGTTTATGAAAACTCGGTGTGTAACCCCTTACTAAAGTAACAGTCAGTATACAAAAACCTTTAACAGTAATAGTACAGTCTGGCCCAAAGCCCTTTAACAATAATAGTACAGTCCAGTTTAGAGCATACGTGGGCCAAAACCCACTACAATATCATTTGGGTCACAACACATCACAGAATCAATTGGGCTTAACCTAAACCAGTAACAGAACAAGTAGGCCTAAGCCTAATCCAGTGACATATCTCACAAATAGATATGCAACTGTATGAGGATGGATCCCACCCCGATCCAGCCAACACATCACCCGTACGAACCCTACACTTATGTGGGGATAAAATCGACCAACCCAGCCAACACACCAATGTTAGCACCAATTGCGGCCCTAACCGAAATCGTAGCAAAGCTGCTAGTATATATATGCGGCTCTAAACCTTCAGTAGCGATATTATAATTGGCACAAAGCCATCAGTAACTGTATTATGTTTGGCATATAGCCATCAGCGACAGTAATATAATCGGCACACAGCCTTGGGTAAATATGAACAACACAGAGTCATCGATATATATGTTAGGCACATAGCCATAGGTAAATACGATTGGCACAAAGCCATAATCAAGATGGCACAAAGCGATATTTAGGTTTGCACAGAGTCATAATCAGATTACGCGGTTTTAATCCGTCCGTCGGTCCACAGACGTCTAATGCGACACGTGCGACCGTAACAGATCAATACCGGATCCACAATCGTCTCATGTGACTCGTGCGACCCTATCAGAACTTCCTCCGTATCAATTTCCCAACGCCATGCAATATGTCATGTATGTCATGCTCAATCATTACACGTGTATGCAAAATGGCCATGCTCAGTAACAGTCGTTTAAACATATATTAAAAGCATATCAGTCACACGACTACAGTCAAGTCAGTTAAAACACAGTCATACAATCACAATCAAATCAGTCAAATTCAGAGTCTAAGTTAGTCATTTACCCACAAGGGCAAAATAGTCATTTTACCCTATAAGGGTATTTCAGTAATCCTACCTTTCAGGGGTATTTCGGTAATTTTAAAAATCAGGATACTTCAGTAATTTCATAAATCGAGAGTGTTTCGATAATTTTACAAATCGGTGGTATTTTGATAATTTTGTAAATTAGGGTCTCAACGATCCAACAGAAGGTCCACCATCGCCTCGAACAACTCAAGTAACCCAAATAGACACAACGGTGTAAATGGGCCTAGGGCCCATTACTCTGCCCAAGTGGGTCCACACGCTCGTGTGGCCCAATTAGCCAGGAGTAGCATCGGCTATACGAACAGCACAGTTCAAACCAATAGAAACCATATAACAAGCATTTTATCCGTGTGGGGCCCACCAGCCCAGTGGGCCCACACGACCTATTGCCCAAAAATGACCCTAGCCATGTGGACTACACGGCTCGGTCTAACATTTACCATAATATGCAAATTTAATCTATGTGGGGCCCACGGGCCTATTGGGCCCACACGACCCATTTCAACCCCAATGTGGCCCAAAACAACCTAAGCCCATGAGAACGCTCATGGTGGCCTCAACCATCTTACGCCTATATTCGTGGGCTCGGTCCACCACACGTGTGATCGCACGTTCGTGTGGCATCACTCGCCGGTATTATGGCTTTTCGGCATTTTGCCGATCTACAGTCATCGTAGTGTAAACAATACATACTTTTGGCTTTTCAGCCGATTATCAAACATAACACCGTTACACACCTGATCACGTAGAGTACTAAGAATTCACGATCGCCAGAACCTATATTCAAACATAACATTCAGTTAATCACTTATCAAAAAGTGTTAGAAAGATTCTGAACAACCACTTAACCGAGAGGTCGACTACCACTTACCTTAACTAGATCGGTCGACTGTGATTAGCCTACTCGAACCAGAGTTTGGTGCAGCCACCATTCCAAATCCTAGCGAAAAGTCCCGAATAGCCGACACCGCACGGCTCTTAAACTTGGGAGCATGGACTACGAATCCATTTCCAGTAGGCACTCTTCTTGATCCTCCCTCAGACTGGCTATCACTTACCTCCATAATAATCTCTTGATTGCCTAAACCCATGGGTTAAACATAAATTAATCTACAGTAAGCACAACACCCCAGAATAGGGAAAGTGGCATTTCGCCCAAACTAAGAATACAATCTAACTTACCTTAGATATTAGAACGAAAGAAAAAGGCAGATTCGAATGCTCCAATTATACTTGAAAACTCTTCTAAAACTTGAGAAGTTTTAGAAACTGAAAGAAGACGTATGGGACGAAACAAGATCAATTCGGCAAGGTTTAACAAAAATGAAGCAAAACTTGGCAACAAAATAAAGGAAGTAACTCACTACTACAAAATAAAGGAAAAAGAGAATAGCATTCAGCTTAGGAGAAGAGAAGGGAGAAGCAAAATAAATGATGAGGGAGGAGAAGGGGATGTATTCGGCTTAACAAAGCAACCAAAGAAGAGATGATAAGATGCATAATACTTGAGAGGATCTATAGTGCATTCGGCTAGAGTAAAAATAAATTGAAAAAGAGAAAGAGAAAAGAATAAATAGGAGAGCTGTTGACCAACCTAACTAACCACTTTTGACTGAAACAAAAAGAGAGAAAGTAAAATGGAATTTCAGCAAATGCATATACCACAATGCTCCTCCAAAGCCGAAATGACCAACACAATTTTCTAAAAGCCAAAATTCCTATGCTTTTCCCTTTTCAAATTTGGCACAAACTCCCTTCCAAATCAAACACCTTAATTCTCCCCTAAAATCTCTCCATATTTTCCTCCTCCAAATCATCAATAACCATCATCCATATTCCCTAATACTCTCCCCTTTTACCGAGTCCACAACCACTCCAAAGAGTTTGAATCCACCACAACTCTTGCTATCCATGCTGCAAAATAAAAACTCTGTTGCTCCTCAAGAGACTTGAACCTCAGACCACAAGCTTCACTCACTATGCCACTTACCACTAAGCCACCAACTCCTCTTGTGTCACAATTTAATCTTAATTACTTAAAAGGCTTAATACTAGGTGTCAGGGTTCCCCTAATGCTAAAAATAAAAATTTCCCAAATGACATGACTTGAACCCAGGACTTTTTAGAAGCCACCTAACCTTCCAAAATCACTCATCTAATAGATCCAACATGCATTTGTGCCGCTCTCTTATTCTCAAAAAATTTTACACACTCCCATGCCCAAGGCCCAATAGTCCCAATAAGCCAAATTCTACTAGGCCCAAAAATTTAGGGCGTTACATAAATTCGAGGAGATTAGGAAAGGAAAGAGGAAAGTTGATTTTGAAGCTAGAGATTCGAGAAAGAGACCAACTAGAAAGTCATATAGTCATCATCAAAGAGATCGAAGGAACATCACAACTGTTCCTCAGCTTCAGTGGGGTATTCTAGTAGAGATAGAGGTAAATGGCATTCGATTTCAAAGCCTTAGGCTACGTTTATAGTGAGTATGGGTAGTGTCAAGGACAACAGGCCCGGTTGCAAGCAATGTAATACACAACACTTCAGTGATTTTAGATTGAAGAACAGGGCATGTTTCAGGTGTAGTTCATTTTAACATTATCTAAGAGATTGTCCAGAGAAGTCAGAGAAAGAAAACATTTAGACTAATCGATCGAGCAACACTGTTACGAGTGGTAGACCACCTCATAATCCTAGAAATACGAATAATAGTCGTGTTGGAACAAAAGGCTCTACTGTGAGATCTGAGGCACGGGCACCAGTTAGAGCTTACGCTATACGTGCATGAGAGAAAGCTTCAGCACCAGATGTTATTACTAGTACTTTTCTAACGTTGATATTGATGTTACTGCTTTGATTGATATGGGATCAACCCATTCATATATATGCACGAATTTAGTATCAAGTAAGAATTTACCTGTTGTGTCCACTGAATTCATGGTCAAAGTGTCGAACACCCTAGATCATTATGTTTTAGTTGATAAGGTTTGCAAGAACTATCCTTTTATGATATGGGTTATAACTTTTTGGCTAATTTGATGTTATTTCCATTTGATGAGTTTGATGTGCTTTTGAGCATGGATTAGCTGACTCTGCATGATGCTATTGTGAACTGTAGCCAAAAGCTTATTGTATTGAAGTGTCAGAATGGTAAAAAGCTTCAGACTGAATCGAATAGTTTGAGCGGGTTGCCTATTGTTATTTTGGCTATATCAGCATTGAGATATGTGAGAAAAGGATGTGATGCATACCTTGCATATGTATTTGATTTTAGTGTTTCTAAGTTGAAGATAGAATCGGTTCCAACGGTATGCGAGTATCTAAATGTGTTTCCAGAGGAGTTACCCAGGTTACCGCCGATTAGAAAAGTTAAATTTGCCATTTAGTTAGTACCAGAACCTCACCGATATCGATAGATCCTTACAAAATGTCTCCTATTGAGTTGATAGAGTTGAAAGTGCAATTGCAAGAGTTGGCAGATACGGGTTTTGCTCAACCTAATTTTTCACCTCGGGGTGCACTTGTTTTATTCATTAAGAAAAAATATGGATTGATGAGATTATGTATTGACTACCGCCAGCACAACAAAGTTACGATCAAGAATAGGTATCCATTGCTGCGAATTGACAACCTATTTGATAAGCTGAAAGGTGCAATAGTATTTTCAAAGATTGATCTTTGCTCTGGTTATCATCAACTGCGAGTTAAAGATTCTGATGTGTCGAAAACTGCGTTCAGGACCAGGTACGGGCATTTTGAATTTCTTGTGACTCTATTTGGTTTAACTAATGCACCTGCAGCATTTATGGATTTGATGAATAGAATTTTTAGACCGTATTTAGATCGATTTATTGTGGTATTCATTGATGATATCTTGATTTACTCTCGAGATGAGATTGAGCATGCTGAGCATTTGAGAATTGTATCGCAAACCTTGCGTGAAAAGCAGTTTTTTGCCAAGTTTAGCAAATGTGAATTTTGGCTCCGAGAAGTCAGTTTTCTGGGACATACTGTATGAGTCAAGTGTATAACCTCCGAGAAATGTATCCGGAGTTAGAAGTTTTCTAGGATTAGTCGGGTATTACAGAAGATTCATTAAGGACTTCTCGATGATTTCTACGCTGATGATGAGATTATTGCAAAAGGATATGAAATTTAGGTGGTTTGAGAAATCATTATTTATTTTCAATTAGTTGAAATCATTGTTTACCGAGGTATCTGAATCAGGTAAAGAATTTTTTATTTTCAACAATGCATAATTAAATGGTTTAGGTTGCGTTTTGATGCAGGAAGGCAAAGTGATAGCTTATGCTTCTAGACAGTTAAAGGTGCACGAAAAAAATTATCCGACATACGATTTAGAATTGGAAGCTATTGTGTTTGCGTTGAAGATTTGGCAACACCATTTGTACTGTGAAAAATGTCACATCTTTATAGACCATAAAAGTTTGAAGTATTTAATGTCACAGAAAGATTTCAATCTGAGATAGCAACAGCCCGATTTTGGGTCTAGTCAGAATAGTGGTTTCGGGACCATAAATTCGACGCAGTAAAATTTATTTTTAAATTGCAAAATGTGTTCTAGAGGCTAGAGGTGTCTAATTGCTATTAAATTTTAAATTGGAGGTCCTTAAATGGTAATTAGACCATTATACATTAGTATGGACAAAAATGGACATGGCTAGGTGAAATTTCAAAGTTTGGCATTAAGGGTATTTTGGTAAAATGGTAAATAAAGACAAAACTAACTAAATAAAAGATGTTCATCTTCATCAAATTAGTCCTTTAGCTGGATTCCAAGGGGTCTCCTTAGCTAGGGTTTTGGCCAAGCTTCCAAACTCGATTGTAAGTCCGTCTTTGTCCCATTTTTTATGATTTTTACGTTTTTATGAATGTTGTAACTTGATTTAGCTATTTCAAGGACTAATTTGAAAGAAAATGAAAGTCTAAAATTTTACCCATGTTAGATATTTGTGCATTTTGATTTCTAATGGTAGATTATGTAAGTTTGATGTTGGGTAAACAACACTTACTAAGTGATTTTTGATGAAAATACCAAAAAGGACATATTTGTAAAATTTGTAAAATATGAAGTAGAAGTGTGATTTAATGAAAAATCTGGACTGCTATGAGTATGAAAATGGTTCGACTAGGCTTGGGTTTGGAAGAATTGACTACATTTCATTTTACGAACCTAGGGAATAAAGTGTAAAATGATGAAAAGTTAGGGGCAAAAATGTAATTTTTACATAATATGATTTTTGGACTAAATTGAATAATGTGATTATTAAATGAGTTAAATATTCTATTATAGATCAAGAAAAACAAAATTCAGACCTAGATCGGGGGAAAACAAAGTGTTTGACGATTAGGTCCATTTTCACTATTTTTGTACCGAGGTAAGTTCGTATGTAAATAATCCATTGTTATATTTATGTTTTAAATGCTTTAATATTGTATGAATTGTGATTGACTCTTTGGACGTATTCGACAAAGTTTTGACAAATGAGAAATCCGGGTTGAACCTTAGGAATTGAATAGGATACAAGTGACATGTCACTAGGAACCCATGTGTATATACGATTATGTGATCCGGGTGCTGGTCTTGTACGTCCAACCAGTGGCTAGGTAGTTCGGCATGTGTTGCAAATACCTGACAGCTTGTGTGAGCAGCACTGTGTAGCTACGTCCTGACTGACAGCTTGTGTGAGCATGCCCGTGAATAGCTTGAAAGCGAGCCTATTTGTATTATGAGATATGAGGTAGCTTTTGCTACATATATGGAACTTATGTGCAAGATTTCTTAGAATTTGTTAACATTTCGAGTGATCAATGGGAATGTCAAAGTTGTGAAAGGATATGGCTATGATGCGAGTTGGTACAGGTATGTATGTAAAACTCATAAGCAATGAGCTCGATATGTGATGAACCCTTGATAAAGTGGTGATTGAGTAAGTTATGATTAGAAGACTTTAATAACATTCATGCTAGATTTTATCATGTTAATTGTTTGTTAAATGTGTGGTTATGATGCTTATTATTTGCATAGGAACTTACTAAGCTATAAAGCTTACTCCCCTTTCTTTTCCTCATCTTATAGTGTCACCAAGCTAGCTCGGGGTTTCGGAGATCGTTGGAGATCCATACACACTATCAACAATTATTTTGGTATCAATGAATTCAATATTTTGAGTTATGGCATGTATAGGGGACTTGGTCATTTTGTTATGTGTCATAATTGATTGGTCAATGTGTTGGCTTATGTTGGCTAGAAGTTCATTTTGTATAAGGCCATTTGAAATTGGATAATATTGGTATAAGTATATTCATATGATGATTCCTTTCATGAATAAGGAAACTTGCATAATTGAGTACATAAGTTGTGTGATGTTTATATATGTTAAATGTTAGCATGTGGATGTGATGTTAATACCTTGGTTGTGGATGTTTTGGTTGTCTAAGTATGCTTGAATTGGTATTATATGATGTTGTGTAGGTATGGGCATGAAAGGGTGGCAAAAGGCTTGGTAAATAGCCTTATATTTGTCCACACAGTCTGCCTCACGGGCATGCCGTGTGTGCTACATGGCCTTGAACACGGGCATGTGCCCCAGCAGTGTGAAGTCTGCACCTATTTTAGGAAAAATTATGAAAATTAAATTCACCTCACAGCCTAGCACATGAGCGTGTGGCACAGCAGTGTGGCACAAGTCAGAGAGTACCCTACTTTGAACACGATCTGAAGGACGGGTGTGTCCTAGGGTCACACGGGCGTGTGAGCCCTGCAGTTAGCAAAAATTTTCTATGTTTAGTAAAATTTTCTAAAGTTCTTTGTTTGGTCTCGAACCACTTCCAAAGCATGTTTTGGGCCTCGTAGGCTCGTATAATAGACTTTATGGTTGAATAAGAATGGTTTTAATTTGGACGTAAATTTATGACTCAAAATTGTGTGATTGCTTGTGTTATAAGTATGGTAATGCCTCGAGCCCTGTTTCGATATTGAATTTGGGTAAGGGGTGTTACATCTAGTGGTATCAGAGCTATGGTTTAGTCGATTCTCGGACTAACGTAGTATGTGTAAGAGTCTAGCTATACATGCCATAAATAAACCGTGATAGTGTGATAACTCCTAACAACTTTAAATTGTGTTTTTATATAGTAAATGGATCCCAACCGAGTTGTAGCTGATGAAGTAGAAAGTAATGCACCAACTCTCGCTCAAGGGGCAGCGCCATCTGAAAGTAGACCTCCCACGGTCATTCAGGGAGAAGGGGCTAGGGAAGCCTTCCTCCACATGATGAATCAGTGGTATTCAGAGTTTGTTCGAAAAAATCTGAATGCTCAACATCTTGCACCCCCTCCTTATCCCCAACAGATTTTCGTAGCTCTACAAGGTGTGGAAGTGGTAAGACTGAATAAGCCTTCGGTTGATAAGATTCGAAAGCAAGGGGCTGAGGAATTCAGGGCTAATGTAGATGATGACCCCGAGAGAGCCAAGTTCTGGCTTGAGAATACTATCAGGGTATTTGATGAGTTATCATGTACACACAAAGAATGCTTGAAATATGCTATATCATTATTGCGGGACACATGTAACATCCTGAAATGGGCTTATACATTTTTTATTTAATGTTTTATATGTTATGAATGTATTGTGAACATTTTTGGAAACTTGCAAATGCAAGGAAATGATTTAGAAATGTTAAGTTTAAAAGAGGAAAGTGAACATTTTTGGAAACTTGGAAATGTAAGGAAATGTCATAGAAAATGTTAAGTTTTAAAGTTTAAAAAAGGGAACTAAGGCAAGGTGGCCTTAAGAAAATTAATAGAGGAAATTTGACACAAGAATCAACTTGTTAAAGTGGCTTGAGGGCACCACTTAAGGGCCTAGCAAGTGACGCCACATGCAGGTGCAAAGGGCCTGAGTTCGAGTCGCATGGGAAGCAAATAAAAGAATTTTTATTTTTGCTACAAGGAGCAGAGAGGTGCACGGCACTAAGGAACTCAAAAGAAGAGTTTAAATTCTCTTAAAATTTTGGCTAAGGGATGGATAAATGATGATTTATTTTTGATTATTTTCAAAGAGATAATTAAAGGATTATTCCTATTAATTTTAAATAAGGCTATCAAAATAGAAGAGTGGTGGCCAAGTAAGGGATTCTCTTGGTGATAATTTCGGCAAAAGGGGAGGAGATTAAGGCTATCATTCATTCTTCTTCCTTTTCCTTCCCATTCTCTACCGAATTCTCTAAGCAACATCTTCTTTCTCTTTTTCTTTTGTCCACCGAATTCCTCTTCTCCCTAAGTCCACCGTTATCGATCCCTTCCAAATCCCATACTTTTCCTTTGAAGCTGAAAACAAGTTCCTTCTAGGCCATAGAAGAATACTCAAGGTAGTCCTAGTCGACTACTCCATTTAGGCCAAGCCCAATATACCTGTGGTGACAGAGATAGGTGCTGTCGATTTCTTCAGTAGAGGTAAGATCAAGTTTGATTTCTATTCTTTCCTTTAAGGACTTGTCGAAATTTCAAAGGCTAATTCTTATTCTGTGACCGAAATATTAAGGAGAGACTTCGGGATTTTTGCTAGTGTCGACTTTTAAGGGAGATAGCTCGAGATCTAGCCAACCAAGGTAAGTGCATATTCGGCCAAGGGCTATGTAAAGGTGATTTAAATGTTAGAAATGGATCTAACAGATATCCTGTAGGTTTCGACATCTCCATAGCCAAGGGATACCTTCGAGATTTGGAAATCATAAGGTAAGCGCCTAAATACAATCAGCTAAGGCCATGTTTGGTATTCTAGATCTCTTTCTAATATGTTTTAAAAGTCGAAAACTAACTAGTTAGGAGTTTTGGTGACTAGCCGATTACAAGGGTGTGCATCTCAAAGTTTCGGGACTCGATTTGTAAGTCAATCGGCAGCAAGGTAGGTTTTAAGTGTACTAATCCTATTAGGATTTGGTCTTATAGCTGAATAGGCTTTGCTAACATTTTAAGGTTGGCTAAATGTAGGGATTTAAGATCTAAAGCATTAGATCAAGCTTTTCGGGATTTAAGTGAACCGCTAAGTTAATCAAGTGTGTACCCTACACTAATCTTAATAGATTTATGGCTTTAATTTAATATATGTGTTAATATGAAAGTGTAAGAATGTGGCTAAGGTACCATGTTAGGGTACAAAGCAGTCAGGTACGTTTCCTACTCTACTAGGATTATGAAATATGTTATATTTAACATGTGATAAGTTATAAGAATGTGCAAGTTGGCATGTTAATGCATAATAAGTATGATATGGGGCATATGGGTTATTGAAAAGGGGAAGTGAATTTGGTGACCTAAGACCACGATAATCTGAATGTGGTGACCTATGACCACGATACCTAAATGTGGTGACCTAAGACCACGATATCTGAATGTGGTGACCTAAGACCATGAATATTTATAAGGGCGATGAGCACGTCGACTGTAGCGACTGCCTTTGATGGTGTGTAGCGGATGGAGGGTTGACTTAGTAGTCCCCGCGGTGTACAGGTAGGTACGGGGACGTTTAGCGGATGGCATATAGGTTTGGGTTCGGGTTGCATCATTATTTTGATCTGTTATATGAATTGAAATGTGATATGATTATGTATGCCTGAAATGTTAACTTTAGTGTTGGTTACACATTGAGTCTGCTGACTCACCCCGTTGTGGGAACATGTTTCAGGTGATGAACAGTGATGGACCTGGACGGCAGGACTTGTGGTGGCCATGCTCAGCTTGAAGTTATTTTATTTTGACATTTTATTTCATTTAAGTACTTTAAAATTATTTGGGTTTGTTTTGATGTAATAAGGCCATAGTGAACTCTTTTATTTCTGTTTTGTTTATTTATCATGTTACGAAATTTTTATTTATTAAAGATTAATTTAAATTTCATTTAAAATAAACCTTAAATATTTTGTCACCTGAAATAAATGGGTTTTCAATATAAAGCAGACTTGTTTTCAACTCAAGCCCAACCCAATTCGAACTTTCTCCCAAAATCACTTAAAGTTTTTCAAAGTGCAAACGAATTTGAACCGATTTTCTTCGAGGAGCATACCAGATCCGGTCAAGGCTCGTGGGCCGGGTTTGGGGTGTTTCAGTTTGGTATCAGAGCACGTTTCAAACTCTCGGCCTGAGGTTTAAGGCTAAAACGTTTTCAAAGCGAGCCCAAATAAGTTTTATGAAAACATTTTTTTTTGAAATAAGCAGGTTTCTGGCATGGCACCTAAGTCTTCGACCAGCAGTCCACCAGGTAAGTACTTCTATCCGTTTGTGTGATTTATTAAATGACCTGTAGAAGGGTAGAAATGGAATGGAACGTAGATTAGCCTGATAAGTACTTGAACCCTAGGATTAGTTTTCCCCAACACTTACATAAGACTTAAGTGCCTAACTAAACAAACCTATGACTAGTCGCCGAGTTAAGGTGTGGCAACCCCTGTGCGCATGTCTAGGATTGGATCCAGAAGAGCACAGTACTTAAGCGATCCCTAGTGACTCACCTCCTCTGCAGCAGAATCCTACAGTGCGTAGCTTTCTGTTCACCCTAACCAAGAGGACTCGGTCATAGGCTAAACACAATAACTAAAACCCGAAAGGGAACTAGCCGTGTTTTTATAAAAACCCTAGCTTTAAAACTCTTAAAATTATTTTTAATTTGTGAGGACTGTTTTTACAAAATTTTTTCAAAAAATTCTTGATTTATCAAATTACAAAAATACCCCTAGTGGTAAAACTATAAAAAATGCCCTTGGTTTATGAAATTTTCAAAATACTCACAGTTCTTATCAAAGTTTTCATTACTTTATAAAATGCTCAACAAACCCTAATTTGCAAATTATCAGAAATACCTTAATTTTGGAAAATTACGAAATTGCCCCTAACTTACAAAATTACCAAAATGACCCTAACTTCTAAAATTTTTGCAATGTCACCAAAATAGGAAGCAAATTCTCAAAAAGAACCCTCAAAGTTTTGTAAATTTTGAAATACCCCTGAATTATTAAACCTTACAAATTTACCCTGGTTTATTACCGAAATACCCCTGGATTTCAAAATTTTCAAAAGTACCCCGATAATGCAAAATTACCAAAATACCCTTATTAACAAAATCACCAAGGAACTTTATTTTGAAAAATTATGAAAATACCCTTGTAGGACGAATGACGAAAATACCGCTGGGATAGGAACAGACAGAAATGTCCGAAGAGCGAATGTGTATGGGATATACTATGGAATGGATGTCACTGAATGAGTGTTTGAATGAATGTACTTCTCTGAATTAGGATAGAAGACATGAAAACTTTGATTGAATCGAAAGAACCACTACTGAGTTTCTATCCATCAAATTCCTTCGCGGATAATCAGTGAAACAAGTACTAATTCATAAAATTTCTTAATCAGATTAAAGCACGGTAGTAGAAATGAGCTCTAGGGGAAGTGGTCGAAACGCGCGAGGACGCGGAAGAGGTAGGATGACCGTGTCGGAACCCGTTAGGTCGGGTCAAGGGTCTGACAATGAGGTACCACCGCCACCACCCCCCAGCTGTTGGTGTTGAGCAGCAAGCTCAGACGGGGGATGATGCTGTGTTGCAGGCTGTGCTGCGAGTTCTTGAGTTGGTGGCTGGTGCAGAAGGAAATTCGTGAGCTCGGAAGTCGGTACCTGAGCGACTTCGTGCCAACGGAGCTGAGGTGTTTCGTGGAGTGTCAGGAGTGGCACCCAGTACCGCTGAGTGTTGGTTGGAATCAACTGAGTGGATTATGGATGAACTAGATCTGACCCCTGAGGAGAAGCTGAAAGGAATGGTGGCATTCCTACATAATGAATCGTACCAATGGTGGCTCACAGTTCGTGATGGTGCCACAACTGAGGATCTAACGTGGGACTATGTTAAGACGGCTTATCAGAAGAAATATGTGTCGTACCGTGATATCGATGAGCAAAGGAAGGCATTTATGGGGCTGGTTCAAGGGAACAAGTCCGTGGCAGAGTATGAAGCTGAGTTTCTGAGGCTGAGCCGTTATGCTCGAGAAGTGGTGGCTACGGAGCATGAACGGTGTGTCCGGTTTGAGGATGGATGATTTAAGGTTGTTGATAGCCCCACATCAGGAACGGGAATTTTTCACGTTAGTGGAAAAGGCTAAGGTAACCGAGGGAATCAAGGACGCGGTAAAGCAGAGCTCTGATAGGAATAGGCCCAAGAGGGGTTATGGGTCGTCAGGACCGTCTGCGAGGGTGCAGAAAAGGCCCAGAGTTAGTGGGCCACGAGGTCAGCAAGTTGGTACAGGAGGGCAGTATCGTCCTTGTGATCAGTGTGGGAAGAGACACTTAGGAGAGTGTTGGAAGAGGACAGGATGATGTTTCAGGTGTGGGTCCAAGGACCATATGATTAAGGATTGTCCAATGAAATCGGAGGAAGTCGGCCAAAGAGCTTCGTAATGTTAATCAGTGGTAGAGGTGGGCGATAGCATAACGTGGTCGTGGTCTGAATAATAGAGGTAATGGTGCTGGCAGAGGACATGGAACACCAGGCAAAGGTGCTGCTAACACTGAGGTAAGGCAACCGGGTTTGGTTTATGCAGTTCGCCGGAGGGAGGATGGAGACACACCGGACGTCATAACCGGTACGTTCCTTATTCATGGCAAGCCCTATTTTGGTCTTATTGATGTAGGCTCGACACATTCATATGTTGCATGTAGTGTAGTGGAAACACTAGGCCTAGACTCTGAACTTTCTGATAGGGAGATAACTGTAGTAAGCCCATTAGGCCAAACTGTAGTGGTGGATAAGATCTTTCGGAGTGTACCCCTAGAAATTCAGGGAGGGAACTTTTGGGCTGACCTAATGGAGGTACCTTTCGAAGAATTTGACCTGATACTTGGTATGGATTGGTTAGTAGAGCACCGGGCCGTGTTGGATTGTATGGCTAAACGAATGGAACTAAGAACCCCGGAGGGTAAGGTGGTTATCATGATAGGAGAAAGAAGAAACTCCTTGTCTAATGTAGTTTCGGCACTAAAGGCTGAAAGGATGGTTCGGAAAGGGTGCAAGGCGTTTTTAGCCTTCGTAAGTGCGTTTGATGGAAAGGAAGAAGGTGTCAGTAGAGTTAGAACGGTAAGGGACTTCGTGGATGTGTTCCCAGAGGAATTACCAGGAATACCCCCAGATAGGGAGGTGGAATTTGGAATAGACTTGCTACCGGAAACAGCTCCTGTGTCAATCACTCCATACCGAATGGCACCGAAGGAGTTAGTTGAGCTCAAGGGTCAGATTCAAGAATTGCTGCATCGTAGGTTCATCCGACCCAGTATGTCTCCGTGGGGAGCACCGGTCCTATTTGTGAAGAAGAAAGATGGAACTATGTGAATGTGCATAGACTATCGTCAGTTGAATAAACTGACCATCAAGAACAAGTATCCTTTGCCAAGGATAGACCGATCAGTTAAAGGGGGCAACTGTGTTTTCGAAGATAGATCTACGATCGGGATATCATCAGTTGAAGGTAAAGGAGGCAGATATCCATAAGACCGCCTTTAGGACAAGATACGGCCATTATGAGTTTGTAGTAATGCCATTTGGATTGACGAACGCACCAGTCGCGTTCATGGATATGATGAACCGGGTTTTCCAACCCTACTTGGATAGGTTTGTCGTCGTGTTTATCGATGACATCCTTGTGTATTCGAAATCGGAGGAGGAGCATGATGAGCACCTACGGATAGTGTTACAAGTATTAAGGGAGAAGAAGCTCTATGCCAAATTCAGCAAGTGTGAATTTTGGCTTAAGGAGGTGGCATTCTTAGGACATATGGTATCTGCAGAGGGAATAAGGGTAGATCCTAGGAAGATCGAAGCAGTGTTGGATTGGAAGCCACCTAGGTCCGTGGCTGAGATCCGAAGTTTCTTAGGTTTGGCAGGCTATTACAGGAGGTTCGTGGAAGGGTTCTTGTCAATAGCCGCACCCTTGACAAAGTTATTAAGGAAGGAAGTACCCTTTGTATGGACGGATAAGCAACAGGAGAGCTTTGAGAAGCTTAAGAAGACGGAAGCTTCAGTTCTGATTCAGCCTGAGGCAGGAAAGGATTTTGTGGTGTATTACGATGCTTCACATACAGGATTAGGCTATGTTCTAATGCAAGATGGAAAAGTAATCGCATATGCGTCTCGACAGTTAAGGCCGCATGAGGTTAACTACCCAACTCATGACTTGGAATTGGCGGCAGTGGTCTTCGCTCTTAAGGTGTGGAGGCATTACCTTTATGGAGAAAAGTCGATAATCTACACGGACCACAAGAGTCTTAAGTATTTGTTGACTCAAAAGGAGTTAAACTTGAGGCAGTGAAGGTGGGTGGAGTTACTGAAGGATTATGATTGTTCGATCGAGTATCACCCAGGTAGGGCAAACGTGGTAGCAGACGCTCTAAGTCAAAAAGTAGTGTCGGATCTGAGGGCGATGTTCGCACACTTAAGTTTGTATGATGATGGAAGTCTGCTGGTGGAATTGCAAGTCAAACCCACGTGGTTGAATGAGGTAAAGGAAAGTCAATTGTTGGATGAGGACTTAAGTGCTAAGCTACAGCAAGTACAGAACAGAGAGTTAGAAGATTATGGTGTTAATGATGAGGGAGTATTGTGCTTCAAGGGAAAGGTCTGTATGCCAAAGGACGAGGAGTTAAGACAAAGGATTCTTCGAGAAGCGCATAGTAGCCCTTATGCTATGCATCCCGGAGGCACTAAGTTGTACAGGGATCTAAGGGAATAGTTTTGGAGGCCTGATCTTAAGCGGGAAGTTACTGAATTCGTAGGAAAATGTCTGACATGTCAGCAAGTTAAGGCTGAACACCAAGTTCCGTCGGGATTACTTCAGCCAATCGAGATTCCACAATGGAAGTGGGAGAGAATCACCATGGATTTCGTTAGTGGGCTTCCCCTTACGCCTACTAAAAAGGACTCGGTATGGGTAATAATAGACCGTTTGACCAAGTCCGCGCATTTCATTCCAGTAAGAGTGGATTATTCTCTTCAGAAGTTGGCCAAGTTATATGTGGCGGAGATTGTGAGGTTACACGGAGTGCCAATGTCAATCATTTCGGATAGAGACCCCAGGTTTACGTCTTGGTTTTGGAGGGCACTTCATCAAGCTTTAGGCACAAAGTTGGATTTCACTACGGCCTTTCATCCACAGTCGGACGGGCAGTCTGAACGGGTAATTCAGGTGTTAGAGGATATGCTGAGGGGCTGTGTGATGGATTTCCAAGGAAGTTGGAAGGACTATTTGCCTTTAGCAGAGTTCGTCTACAACAATAGCTACCAAGCTAGTATTAGGATGGCACCGTACGAAGCACTGTATGGTCGAAGGTGTCGGACTCCTACGTGTTGGACGGAATTAGGAGAACGTCGAGTTTTGGGTCCTAAGATTGTGGCCGAATTCGAAGAGAAGGTTGAGGTAATTCGGGCACGGTTGAAGGAAGCATCTGATAGACAAAAGTCGTACGCAGACCTCAAACGAAAGGAAATAGAGTTTGAAGTGGGGGACCAAGTGTTCCTGAAAATCTCGCCTTGGAAGAAGGTGATGAGGTTTGGTCACAAAGGGAAGTTAAGCCCAAGGTTTATAGGGCCCTATCGAGTGTTGAAGCGAGTTGGACCAGTGGCATATCAGTTAGAGTTGCCACCAAAGTTGAAGTAGATGCACGACGTATTCCATGTTTCCATGCTACGTCGATATTGATCGGATCCATCTCACGTAGTACCAGTTGAAGAGGTGGAGCTAAGGCCAGACTTATCCTACGAGGAAGAGCCGATTCAGATCTTGGAACGAGACGTGAAAGTGTTACGGAGAAGGTCAGTTCCTCTAGTCAAGGTGTTATGGCGCAACCATGGATCAGAGGAAGCTTTGTGGGAGCAAGAAGAGGCAATGTGACAGCAATACCCTCATTTATTTTAGCCAGACAATTTCGAGGACGAAATTATTTTAAGGGGGTAGAACTGTAACGTCCTGAAATGGGCCTATGCATTTTTGATTTAATGTTTTATGTGTTATGAATGTATTGTGAACATTTTTGGAAACTTGGAAATGCAAGGAAATGATTTAGAAATGTTAAGTTTAAAAGAGGAAAGTGAACATTTTTGGAAACTTGGAAATGTAAGGAAATGTCATAGAAAATGTTAAGTTTTAAAGTTTAAAAGAAGGAACTAAGGCAAGGTGGCCTTAAGAAAATTAATAGAGGAAATTTGACACAAGAATCAACTTGTTAAAGTGGCTTGAAGGCACCACTTAAGGACCTAGCAAGTGACGCCACATGCAGGTGCAAAGGGCCTGAGTTCGAGTCGCATGGGAAGCAAATAAAAGAATTTTTATTTTTGCTACAAGGAGCAGAGATGTGGACGGCACTAAGGAACTCAAAAGAAGAGTTTAAGTTCTCTTAAAATTTCGGCTAAGGGATGGATAAACGATGATTTATTTTTGATTATTTTCAAAGAGATAATTAAAGGATTATTCCTATTAATTTTAAATAAGGCTATCAAAATAGAAGAGCAGTGGCCAAGTAAGGGATTCTCTTGGTGATAATTTCGGTAAAAGGGGAGGAGATTAAGGCTATCATTCATTCTTCTTCCTTTTCCTTCCCATTCTCTGCCGAATTCTCTAAGCAACATCTTCTTTCTCTTTTTCTTTTCTCCACCGAATTCCTCTTCTCCCTAAGACCACCGTTATCGATCCCTCCCAAATCCCATACTTTTCCTTTGAAGCCAAAAACAAGTTCCTTCTAGGCCATAGCCGAATACTCAAGGTAGTCCTAGCCGACTACTCCATTTAAGCCAAGTCGAATATCCTTGTGGTGACAGAGATAGGTGTTGTCGATTTCTTCAGTAGAGGTAAGATCAAGTTTGATTTCTATTCTTTCCTTTAAGGACTTGTCAAAATTTCAAAGGCTAATCTTATTCTGTGACCGAAATATTAAGGAGAGACTTCGGGATCTTTGCTAGTGTCGACTTTTAAGGGAGATAGTTCGAGATCTAGCCAACAAAGGTAAGTGCATCTTCGGCCAAGGGCTATGTAAAGGTGATTTAAATGTTAGAAGTGGATCTAACAGATATCCTGTAGGTTTCGACATCTCCATAGCCAAGGGATACCTTCGAGATTTGGAAATCGCAAGGTAAGTGCCTAAATACAATCGGCTAAGGCCATGTTTGGTATTCTAGATCTATTTCTAATATGTTTTAAAAGCCGAAAACTAACTAGTTAGGAGTTACGGTGACTAGCCGATTACAAGGGTGTGCATCACAAAGTTTCGGGACTCGATTCGTAAATCAATCGGCAGTAAGGTAGGTTTTAAGTGTACTAATCCTATTAGGATTTGGTCTTATAGCCGAATAGGCTTTGCTAACATTTTAAGGTTGGCTAAATGTAGGGATTTAAGATCTAAAGCATTAGATCAAGCTTTTCGGGATTTAAGTGAACCGCTATGTTAATCAGGTGTGTACCCTACACTAATCTTAATATATTTATGGCTTTAATTTGATATATGTGTTAATATGAAAGTGTAAGAATGTGGCTAAGGTACCATGTTAGGGTACAAAGCACTCAGGTACGTTTCCTACTCCTACTAGGATTATGAAATATGTTATATTTAACATGTTATAAGTTATAAGAATGTGCAAGTTGGCATGTTAATGCATAATAAGTATGATATGGGGCATATGGGTTATTGAAAAGGGGAAGTGAATGTGGTGACCTAAGACCACGATAATTTGAGGTGACCTAAGACCACGATGCCTAAATGTGGTGACCTAAGGGCGATGAGCACGTCGACTGCAGCGACTGCCTTCGATGGTGTGTAGCAGATGGAGGGTTGACTTAGTAGTCCCCACGGTATGCAGGTAGGTACGGGGACGTGTAGCGGATGGCATATAGGTTTGGGTTCGGGTTGCATCATTATTTTGATCTGTTATATGAATTGAAATTTGATATGATTATGTATGCCTGAAATGTTAACTTTAGTGTTGGTTACACATTGAGTCTGTTGACTCACCCCGTTGTGGGAACATGTTTCAGGTGATGAACAGTGATGGACCGGGACGGCGGGACTTGTGGTGGCCATGCTCAGCTTGAAGTTATTTTATTTTGACATTTTATTTCATTTAATTACTTTAAAATTATTTGGTTTTGTTTTGATGTAATAAGGCCATAGTGAACTCTTTTATTTCTGTTTTGTTTATTTATCATGTTACGAAATTTTTATTTATTAAAGATTAATTTAAATTTCATTTAAAATAAACTTTAAATATTTTGTCACCTGAAATAAATGGGTTTTCAATATAAAGCAAACTTGTTTTCAACTCAAGCCCAACCCAATTCGAACTTTCTCCCAAAATCACTTAAAGTTTTTCAAAGTGCAAACGAATTTGAACCGGTTTTCTTTGAGGAGCATACCAGATCCCGTCAAGGCTCGTGGGCTGGGTTTGGGGTGTTTCAACACAGTATATCACTGGTGGAAGACACTAGTATTTGTGGTATGGAGAGAGAGGGTTACATGGGAATTCTTTCAAGAGGAATTCTAAAATAATTAAATTAGTCAGCGGTTCATCGATCAGAAACCTAAGGAATTCCTTGAGCTAAAACAGGGCCGAATGTTAGTAATAGAGTATGAGTGAGAATTTGTCAGGCTCAGTAAGTATGGCCGAGAGTGTGTTTACTCCGAGGCTATTATGTGTAAAAGGTTTAAAGATGGGCTGAATGAAGACATCTGACTGTTAGTTGGAATCCTGGAACAAAAAAAATTTGTTGTATTGGTTGAACGAGCTTGCAAAGCCAAAGAGCTAAGCAAAGAGAAAAGAAAAGTCGAGTGTGATAGCCCGAAATAGGGCCTAATCGAAACAGTGGTTGCGAAGCCACGAATCTGAGATATAAAAGTTTATTACAATTAATTATTATGACTTACCGATTGATTAAATACATGAGTTAGAGTATCGATAAGAAAATTTATTGATTGCATGCCTAAATTGCCTATTAGGACTTGTTTGCAAAAGTTTCTAAATAGGGTTCTAATTCATAGTAAGTGATTTCAAGCCCCGTTTTTAATGTTTTTTATGTTTTTGGAGTCCTGGTAACTTGATTTAGCTTATACTAGAAATAATTTAACCTAGGGTTCATATTTAGAAAAATACCCATAGGTAAAATGTGTTAATTTTGAAGTTTTATGATAGAATATGAGGTTTGAAATTATGTTAAACAACTTTTGCTAAGCGATTTTAAGTGAAAACGAGTAAAACGACATAATTGGTAAAAATATCTAATGTTCATAAGTACATGTTAGAGTGAGACTTTGATGCTGTCATAGAAGGGAAAAATGATCAGCATGTCATAAAAAATAAGAATAAAGGATAAAGTTTAATTTCTGAGCCTTGGGGTAAAAGTGTAAATATATGAAACTTTAGGGGCAAAAATGTAATTTTGCCAAAATATTGTGTATGAATTGTATTTGAATGGAATGTTGATAAATGTATTAAATTATGCTAATAATGATCAAGAAAGAAGGAATAGTGAATGTGATCAGGGAAAAGAGAAGGTTATTGACTAATTTACGAAAATAGTCGTTTTGCATCCAAGGTAAGTTATGTGTAAATAATAGCAATATATTTTTATAAATTGTGAATTATATTTGATATGTGGATTAATATTGAATGTGGAAGGAAAATGTTCATTTATTATTCAAGTGATAAAGTGTTTAAAATAAGTATTAAGAGTAAATTCTCAGTTGAACTTAGGAATAGAAGTGGATAGAAGTGATATATCACTAGAGACCAGTGTTACAGTGTTACAGTGAGTCCCGAGTGCTGGGTGATCATGCATGTGTTGCAGACACCTGACAGCTTGTGTGAGCAGGCTCGTGGACATTTCCTGTGTTATTGATCAGTGGTAGCTTCGGCAACATTACAGTGGTAGCTTCTGCTACATATCAGTGGTAGCTTTGGCTACATATCAGTGTGGAACTTATGTGCTAATTCTCTACGTATCCGTGTATATTCTGAGTGTTCAACAGGATTAATAATAAATTAAAGTGAATATGAGATGAAGTGTGTATGCAGGTATAATTGAAAGAATGAGCATACGTGATAATGATTAAGTACTTAAATGTATGTGCAAGTGAACTGGTAAGACTGTACATGTGTAAGTGATTAAATTTGCTAAGAAAGATATTAATTAATTGTATGTGAAGATGTTAATTATTGATTGAGTGCTTATTGTTTACATGTAACTTACTAAGCTATTAGTAGCTTACTCGTTCTTTTCCTTTCCTTTGTTTTATAGTGTGTTGAACTTACATGGATTGGAGATCTTTGTATTTGCGCTGAAGATATGGCGGCATTACTTGTACGGTCAGAAATGTCATGTTTATACTGATCATAAAAGCTTGAAATACTTGATGACACAGAAAGATTTGAATTTGAGACAGTGCAGGTGGCTTGAACTGATAAAGGACTATGATTTGATTATTGATTACCATCCAGGTAAGGCTAATGTTGTAGCTGAAATCTCTGTTTTCTTTACGAGCTATGAATAACCGGTTGTCACTGACTGATGATGGTTCAATTATAGCTGAATTAAGAGCCAAACCGACATTCCTACAGCAAATATGTGAAGCTCAGAACAATGATGAGAAATTACAGGATAAATGGGTACAATGTGAGTCAGGAAATGATCCAGAATTTTAGATTGGGACTGATGTTTGTTTATTATTCAAAGGTAGAGTTTGTGTATCGAAAAATTCAGAGCTTGTACAGAAGATTTTACACGAGGCATACAGTGGTATTATGCCTGTACATCCGGGAACTAAGAAAATGTATAATGATGTGAAGAAGATGTACTGGTGGCCAGGTATAGAACGTGATATTTTTGAGTTTGTATCAAAATGTCTAATATGTCAACAGGTCAAAGCAAAACATCAGGTACTTCGGGATTTCTCCAGCCAATTACTATACTGGAATGGAAATGGGAAAGAATTACTATGGATTTTGTGTCGGGATTACCATTGTCACCAAAAAATAAAGATTTAATTTGGCTGATAGTTGATCGATTAACTAAGTCAGCTCATTTCATTCTTGTACGAATGAAATTTTCACTTGACAAGTTAGCCGAATTGTATATTGCTGAAATAGTCCAATAACATGGTGTGCCTATGTCTATTATATCTGATCGAGATCCACACTTTAGTTTAAGGTTTTGGGAGAAGTTAAAAGAGGCATCAGGTACTAAATTGAATTTTAGTACAGCATTCCATCCCCAAACCAATGGGCAATCTGAAAGAGTAATTCAAGTACTCGAAGACATGTTGAGATGTTGTGTATTGGAATTTGAAGGTAATTGGGAAAGATATCTACCTTTGGTGGAATTTACATATAATAATAGTTATCAATAGAGCATAAAAATGACACCTTACGAAGCATTGTATGGATGAAAGTGTCGAACTCCATTATACTAGACTGAACTTAAAGAAAATCAGTTGCATGGAGTTGATTTGGTAAAAGAAACCGAAGAAAAAGTGAAGATAGTCGGTGATTGTTTGAAAGCTGCATCGGATCGACATAAGTCGTATGTGGACTTGAAAAGAAAAGAGATTGAATTTCAAGTGGGTGATAAAGTATTTTTGAAAGTGTCTCCATAGAAGAAAATTTTGAGATTTGGCCATAAAGGTAATTTAAGTCCAAGCTTTATTAGTCCGTATGAAGTGATAGAAAGAATCGGTCCAGTGGCTTATCGATTGTCTTTACCATCAGAATTAGAAAGAATTCATAATGTGTTTCATGTTTCTATGTTGAGGCAATATTGATCGGACCCATCGCATGTGATTTCACCACCTGAAGTGGAAATTCGATCAGATATGACATACGAAGAAGAGCCGATTTGAATCTTAGCACGAGAAGTGAAACAGTTGAGAAACAAAGAAATTGCTTTAGTGAAAGTGTTATGGCAACGAGATGGAGTGGAAAAGGCAACATGGGAAACTAAGGAGGCTATGAGGAAACAGTATCCCAACTTATTCACTAGTAAGATTTTCAGGGACAAAAATCCTTAAAGGGGGAGAATTGTGATAGCCTGAAATAGGGCCAAATTGGAATAGTGGTTGCGAAACCACGAATCTGAGATATAAAAGTTTATTACTATTAATTATTATGATTTACCGAGTGATTAAATACATGTGTTAGAGTATCGATAAGAAATTTTATTGATTGCATGCTTATATTGCCTATTAGGACTGGTTTGCAAAAGTTGCTAAATAGGGGTTCTAAACCATAGTAAGTGATTCCAAGCCCCGTTTTTAATGTTCTTTACGTTTTTGGAGTCCCGGTAACTTGATTTAGCTTATACTAGCAATAATTTAACCTAGGGTTCATATTTGGAAAAATACCCATAGGTGAAGTGTGTTTATTTTGATGTTTTAGGATAGAATATGAGGTTTGAAATTATGTTAAACAACTTTTTCTAATCGATTTTAAGTGAAAACGAGTAAAATGACTTAATCGGTAAAAATACCTAATGTTCATAAGTACATGTTAGAATGCGAATTTGATGTTGTCATAGAAGGGAAAAATGATCAGCATGTCATAAAACATAAGAATAAGGGATAAAGTTTAATTTCTGAGCTTCGGGGAAAAAGTGTAAATATATGAAACTTTAGGGGCAAAAATGTAATATTGCCAAAATATTGTGTATGAATTGTATTTGAATGGAATGGTGATAAATGTATTAAATTATGCAAATATAGATCAAGAAAGAAGGAATAGTGAAGGTGATCGGGGAAAAGAGAAGGTTATCGACTAATTTACGAAAATAGTTGTTTTGCATCTAAGGTAAGTTATGTGTAAATAATAGCAATATATTTTTATAAATTGTGAATTATATTTGATATATGAATTAATATTGAATGTGGAAGGAAAATTGTTCATGAATTATTCAAGTGATAAAGTGTTTAAAATAAGTATTAAGAGTAAATTTCCGGTTGAACTTAGGAATAGAAGTGGATAGAAGTGATATATCACTAGAGACCAGTGTTATAGTGTTACAGTGAGTCCCAGGTGCTGGGTGGTCTAGCATGTGTTGTAGACACCTGACAGCTTGTGTGAGCAGGCCCGTGGACATTTCCAGCGTTATTGATCAGTGGTAGCTTAGGCTACATATCAGTGTGCACTTATGTGCTAATTCTCTACGTATCCGTGTATATTCCGAGTGTTCAATGGGATTAATAATAAATTAAAGTGAATATGAGATGAAGTGCGTATTCAGGTATAACTTAAAGAATGAGCATACGTGATAATGATTAGCTGCTAAAATGTATGTGCAAGTGAACTGGTAAGATAAGTGATTAAATTTGCTAAGTAGGATATTAATTAATTGTATGTGAAAATGTTAATTATTGATTGAGTGCTTATTGTTTACATGTAACTTACTAAGCTATTAGTAGCTTACTCGTTCTTTTCCTTTCCTTTGGTTTATAGTGTGTTGAACTTACTTGGATTGGACATCGTCGGAGCCTCGTATCACACTATCAAGCCTTTACTTTGGTATGTAAATGCTTTTGAAATGTTTTAAGTTATGGCATGTATAAGGATCGAATTATTTGGTATGGATACCTAAGTGATGTTTACTACAAAGAAAGTATGGAAAAGTAAAAATTTGTAATGAAACAGTTTTTGGACAATACCAGTAACGTGATTTTGAAAAATCACCAAAAATAGGATAAATGGAATTAAAAAGTGAATAAGATATATAATTAAATATTATTGTTTCTACTTTCATATGAAAGAAACAGTGTAAGAAAAAGAATTCTATATTCTGTGATATTTGAATTTTAGTGAGACAGGGTCAGAATGGTATTTGAAGTCCCCTGTTTAGAATTTAGAAAAACATTTAAAGTTTTAAACAAATAATTATGAGTTATAATTTATATTTCCAGATTCCTTAGTGAGTATACTTTGGTTAGAAATAAGTAGGAGCAACATATAAAAATTGTACAATGAGAAAATTGATTTTTAGTGAAGAGTTGTCAGAACCATTGGACTGTGAAATAGGGGAGACTTTAATGAATAAACTGTACTAATTGGCCAAACCAAAAATTCTAAAAATTTATGGTGAGAAGGTATATGAGTCTAGTTTCTGGGAAAATTTATTTATCTAAATTTCGAGTTTTGTAACTCAAGTTATAATTAAATTAATGACTATTGTGCAGATGGACAGATTTATTGTGAATGATGAAATAATTTATTTTTTTTATACCCGAAGTAGTAAGATAAGTTAAATAACGTCTCGTGCTCGAATCCGGCAACGGTCTCGAGTGTGTAGTGTTACACCGAAAGTGAGGTTAGAGATGCAAGAAAAACACCGATGAGTAAGTCATTTCAATCTCAGTCAAAGAAATCTAGAGAAATGTATTCTCGTTCGAATGTTTCAGCTGGGTATTCGCATAGAGACTTAGGAAAGCAATATTCAGGTTTTAAATATCAAGCTACTTTAATGGCAAGCCTAGGTAATGTTAGGTCTAACAGACCTGAATGTCAGCATTGTGGAAGAACACATCCCGACGAGTTTAGGTTGAATGATCGAGGTTGTTTGAAGTGTGGTTCTCAAGAGCATTTTATCCGAGATTGCCCTGAGATGGCTGAGAAAGAACAATTCTCGAGTGCAAGGCCGAGTAATACTACCAATAAGGGTAGGCCACCGAGAAATTTCGGGAATGGAACTAGCAGTAAAGGTGTGAAGATGCCATACATGTTCGTGAAGATGCGTCATCTCCCGATGTGATTACTGGTACATTTTCTCTTTATGATACTAATGTTATTGCATTAATTGATCCTGAATCGACTCATTCTTATGTTTGTGGGAATTTGGTATCTAGAAAGAGTTTGCCTGTTGAGTTTACTGAGTTTGTGATTAAAGTGTCAAACACCTTAGGCAAATATGTACTAGTTGATAAAGTTTGCAAGAATTGTCCTTTGATGATTCGAGGTCACTGTTTTTTGACTGACTTAATGTTGTTGTCATTGGATGAATTCGATGTTATTTTGGGTATGGATTGGTTGACATTGGATGATGCGGTAGTGAATTGTAGACTGAAAACTATTGAATTGAAATGTGAAAATGGTGAGGTTCTTCTGGTTGAAACCGATGCATCAAGTGAATTGCCTATTGTGATTTCATCTATAGCTGCTCAGAGATACCTAAGAAAAGGTTGTGAAGCTTATCTTGCTTATGTGTTGAATACAAAGATGTCTGAATTGAAACTTGAATCAATGCAGGTAGTCTGTGAATATCCGGATGTGTTTCCAGAAGAGTTGATTGGGTTACCTCCAATCAGAGAGGTTGAGTTTGGTATTGATTTAGTGCCAAGGACTTCACCTATATTGATTGCTTCGTATAGGATGGCTCCAACTGAATTGAAAGAATTAAAAGCTCAGTTGTAAGATTTGACAGATAAGGGATTTGTGAGATCTAGTTTTTTTCCCTGTGGTGCTCCAGTGTTATTTGTAAAGAAGAAAGACGGATCTATGAGACTTTGTATCGATTATAGACAGCTCAGCAAGGTGACTATAAAGAACAAGTATCCTTTGCTAAGGATTGATGACTTATTTGATCAGTTGAAAGGAGCAACGGTATTCTCAAAGATTAATTTGAGATCTGGCTCCTATCAGTTGAGAGTTAAAGAGTTGGATGTGCCGAAAACTACTTTCAGGACAAGGTATGGGTATTATGAAATTATTGTTATGCCTTTTGGATTAACTAATGCTCCTGCTATTTTTATGGACTTGATGAACCGAATCTTTCGACCATATTTAGACAAATTCGTGGTTGTGTTTATTGACGATATTCTGATTTATTCTCGATATGAGATTGAGCATGCCGAGCACTTAAGAACTGTATTGCAGACTTTGAGAGACAAGAAACTATTTGTTAAATTCAGTAAAAGTGAGTTTTGGCTCTGATAAGTCAGATTTTTGTGAAATATTGTTTCTGGAGATGGTATTCGGGTTGATTCGAGTAAGATTTCGGCAATTGTTGACTAGAAGCTGCCGAGAAATGTATCAGAGGTTAGAAGCTTTTTGGTCTTATCGGGCTATTATCGGCGATTTGTTAAGGTTTTTTCGATGATTGCTACTCCTATGACCAAGTTGTTGCAAAGAGATGTTATATTTGAATGGTTCGAAAAATGTCAGCAAAGTTTTGAGAAATTGAAAGCATTATTGACCAAGGTGCCGGTTTTAGTGGAGCCTGAACTGGGAAAGGAGTTTGTGATTTATAGCAATGCGTCACTGAATGGATTAGGATGTGTATTGATGCAAGAGGGCAAAGTGATAGCCTATACCTTGAGACAGTTGAAACCGCATGAGAAGAATTATCCAACGCGCGATCTAGAATTGGCTGCCATAGTGTTTGCTTTGAAGATTTGGAGATATCATTTGTACGGTGAGAAGTGTCATATCTTTACTGATCATAAGAGTTTAAAGTATTTGATAACTGAGAAGGATTTAAATTTGCGACAACGGAGATGGCTTGAGCTACTAAAAGATTATGAGTTTGTGATTGACTATCATCTGGGAAAGGCGAATGTAGTCGTAGATGCTTTGAGCAGGAAGTCCTTGTTTGCCATGAGAGCTATGAATACGGTTGACTTTATCTAATGATGGTTTGATTTTAGATGAGTTTAGAGCTAGGCCGTTATTCCTTCAAGAAATTTGTGAAGCTCAGAAAAGTGATAGTGAATTGCAAGCCAAAAGAGCTCAGTGTGAATCGAGTAGTGATTTCAACTTTCGAATCGGTTCTGATGACTGCTTAATGTTTCGAGATAGCGTATGTGTACCGAAAAATGATGAGATTATTCAGAAAATTCTTCATGAGGCATATAATGGTTGTTTGACTGTTCATCTGGGAAGCACGAAGATGTATAAAGATTTGAAGAAATTGTATTGGTGGTCAGGTATGAAACAAGATATCTCTGAATTTGTATCAAAATGTTTGATTTGTCAGCAAGTAAAAAAGCTGAACACCTAGTACCTTCGGGTTTACTTCAGCCAGTAATGGTACCCGAGTGGAAATGGGACAGAATTACGATGGATTTCGTAACAGGTTTGCCTTTGACTTTGAAAAAAAAAGATGTCATATGGGTTGTGGTTGATAAATTGATGAAATCGACTCATTTTATTCCGGTACGTACCAACTATTCACTTGATAAGCTAGCTGAATTGAACATTGCTGAGATTGTGAGATTGCATGGAGTACCTATTTCTATTATTTCGTATAGAGATCCGATATTTACGTCTCAATTTTGGAAAAAGTTGCAAGAAGCTTTGGGTACAATGTTGAAATTCCATATCGCATTTCATCCGTAAACCGACGACCAATCTGAGAGAATGATTTAGGTTCTCAAAGATAAGCTTCACTGTTGTGTTTTAGAATTCGAAGGTAGTTGGGAAAAATATCTACCTTTTATCGAATTTTCTTATAACAATAGTTTTCAATCGACAATAAAGATGGCACCATATGAGGCATTATATGGCCGCAATTGTCGAACTTTGTTGTACTGGACCGATCTCAGTGTGAAATAGATTTATGGGGTTGACTTGGTTAGAGAACCCGAAGAAAAAATAAAGTTAATTCGTGACTGTTTGAAATCCGCTTCGAATCGACAAAAGTCGTATGCAGATTTGAAAAGAAAAGAGATCAAATTTCAGATTGATGATAAAGTATTTTTGAAAGTATCTCCATGGAAGAAGATCCTGAGATTTGGCCGTAAAGGCAAATTGAGTCCACATTTTGTAACACCCCAAACCTGGCCTAGACATTATGACCGGATCTAACGTGCCACATCAAGTGTTGTTTGAAAACTATATGTTCAATGAAAAAAAAAGGAACCCTTCTACGAACCAAAAACTTTCTATCTTTTAAAAATTCGATTTTCGTTGCTTATTAACAAATCACAATTTGCTCAAAATCATTCCCTTGCAAAAACATTATTATTTTTAAACCATTGTTTGTTGCGGAAGTTTGGTCCAAACATTTTCGATTACGTGATATTTTGAAAAGAATGGTTATAGTTTTAGAAACCCGTGTTTAACAGATCAACAGTTTGTAATTTAAAGGAATACCAAATAAAAGTTTAAATAGAAAAACCCAATGGCCTTATTACAAAAATTATTAGCCCAATAATTTAAAATAAACTAAATTAAACCAAAATTTCTAATTTAAATTTTAAATCATATCCGACGTGTGGCCACATCCGAGTCCTCCGCAGCTCCAAATCCTCTAAGGCTGGGAATTACCTACACAGTTAAAAGAGAGGGGTGAGTTATGAGAACTCAGTGAGTAATTCCTCATTACAGTCACAGTCTGGGCCAACACTAGTGACTCGGTTTATCTCTACGAGTGCTTGCACGCTCGAATGATCTCAAATGCCGATATTCTGGCTTTTTTAGTATTTCAGCTTTTAGCCGATTCACAGAACATGGCACTAACAGAATAAACAGAGGTATGAGATTACACACCTATTATGGATTGCGGTTCGAGACACATTCCGAGGCACCTAAAATAATAATAATAGACCAATAGTTAGTCTTCTCCCTTGGTAATCCAAAATATTGAAATACCTTACCTACTGGCTTTACTTACCAGAGAATGAAAGACTGTAACAGTCCGAATTTGGCCCTAATCGGAACGATGGTTTTGGGACCACGAATCTGAGTCCGAGAAATATTTAAATAATATATTCCGTGCTTATTATATGTAAATTAATGTGTGTGAATGTAACATCCTGAATTAATGGGCCTATGCATTTAATGTGTGATTATGTTTAATGTGTTAATTAGAGTGTTAGGGGTCCAGATTGGGCTCGAGGTTGGGCTAAGGTCTTAGTGGAATTAGTTATTGGACGCTCTAGTGGAAAGCAGCTTAGTTAGGGCCTTAAAGATGTTGTCTGTGTTCTAAAATATAAAATGGGCTTGTGGCCCAAGGTTAAGTGGCGCTACATGGGACTATGGGGTGGCGTCATTAGCAGATGAAGAGGGCCGAAGTTCGAGTCACCTGAAGCTCAATTCTTTTAATTAAATTTTAGCTAATCTTCGACTTTTAAATGGATAGAGTAGGACGGCATAAAGGCTTGTAAATAGGAGGATAATTGAAGGGATAATAACATGTGGATAATGTGCTGATAAAGGGAGGAAGAGGTGGTGCTATCTAGGCCTCTTTTGAAGGAGTGATCAGATAAAGATAAGGGAGGAAGTTTAGGAATTATCTGCTAGGCACAGTGGTGGCCGAATTTCCAAATATAGGGGGGATGCCAAAATTCTCTTTAAATAGAGGGGATATCTCTTCAATTCCGGCATTTGGAACCCTATTCTTTTCTTCTTTCCCTATGCCGAAATTCTCAGTCTTACTCTGCAAGTTCTTTTCTTTTGATTTCTTCAAAAGCCGAAACCTCCCAATCTTCTCAACATCTTTTCTTTCAAAAGCTGAAACCCTAAACTCTCTTCTCATCTCCATAGCCGGATATCCCTATTCCCTTTTGCCCATTTCTTCATTACAAGTTAAATCTACATAGGCTCCTTCCTATCATCTTCTCTTTTGATCTGCTCAAAAAGCCAAAATCTCTAAGGGGTAGTCGAATTCTTTGTGCTAAGGTACGTGTCGATTCGCGTGATTCAAAATTTTTCACTTTTTAGAGATCTTAGCCGAATGGCTATATGGTTAACTAATCGGGTGTCTTCTCTCATTTGCAGCATTCCGGGATTTGAAAGAGATTCAATCGCTTAGATTTGTAAGCCAGAGTTTAGTAGTAGTCAAATAGTATTACTTTCAGGATTTCAAGGTAAGAAGATCTGTTAATTTAAACGTATAAATTCGGGTAAACACTAATCCTTGGCCGAATATAGGAGAGGCCTTATCTTCGCGTTCTTTCGGCTTTTGAGCAAAGTTGTAGACTGAAGGTAGTAGATCCGATTATCGAGGGTATCGACATAGAGGGTAGTCTTACGCATTAATCGGTTGTGTAACACTCTCATACCATTTAGATTGCTTGATTAGTATGCATATAAACCTGTTATATTCTGTATATTCTGTTAAATGCCGAAATACCGTCATGGCTATTGAAAACCCGAGAAGGGTAAAGGCGAATCACCATGTTAGTGATATCTATCATTCTAAAGTGAATGTTTCCGTTGATTTGATATGATAATCATGAATGTCGATTTCTATGTTGCACGGGGTTAGGTGATTGATGAAAGGGGAAGTGTTCTGTTGTAGTGGCTTTTGCCATGATCTGTTGTAGTGGCTATTGCCATGATCTGTTGTAGTGGCTGATGCCATGGCTATTGTAGTGGCTATTGCCATGATCTGACGATGAGCAGCTAACTACAGCATGATTGCCATCGATGGTGTGTAGCGGTGTGGGTTGATTGTAGAAATCCCCAATCGTCTGATTGGCAGGTAAGGGTGGTGTGTAGCGGATGAAAACCTAGGATTGGGTTGGGTTTTGCATATTTTTTGATATATTATACTCTGTTATCTGTTTTGTGGGGCTAAGGCCCAAATCTGATGGTGCACAAGGGTTGCACACTGAGTCTCACGACTCACCCCATTATTTAACATCTTTCAGGTAGCACCTAGTGCATCGGACTAGGCTGGAGAGGAGCACAAGGTGGCAATGTGAGAGATTATTTTGTTTTAGCAAAATACTTTACTAGTTTATTAATTTTTATTACCTTCAGTTAGTGGGTTTTAAATTTCATTGTAATAAGGCCACAGGCCAGTAGCTTTATATTTTTGTTTGTTTTGGGCTTTTATTATTACTAGACATTTAGATTTTACGTTTTAATTCAGTTAAGGCATGTACTAAATTTCGGTTTTAATTCATAAAGGTATTTAAATGAAACTTTATATCTTCTACAAACTATCCAAATTATTAAGTTTTCCGGTATACATGTTTATACTCGACGATTATTTTTTTAAAAAAAAATACGACATGTTTTACTAAATCTTCTTAGTGACATGCCAGATCCAGTCGTGGTGTTTGGGCCAGGATTAGGGTGTTACAAATTGGTATTAGAGCCCGGTTCAATACTCGGCTTTGGGGTTTGGGGCTCAAAACATTTTCTAAAGATGGGTTTTGGAAAGATGCATGTTTATAAATAATACAGGATAGGTTTTTGGGCATGGCACCTGCGTCTCCAGCCCAAGTCCGCCAGGTAAGTATTCTGAACTCACTGTGTGTTATATATGTATGTGGGCTTTATGGGACACAGACTATTTGAATTAGAACTTGATGGACTCTAGGCTTAGCTTGAACAACTCCTTAAACCTCATAAGACTTAAGTCAACTAAACAAACTCGTGGACAAGTCGCTGGGTTGGGGTGTGGCAACAGGCATGCGCATGTCTAAGATTGGATCCGGAAGAGCCTGGTACTTAAGCAGTCCTAGTGACTCACCTCTTCTTCGCTGGAATCCTACATGTTGCATAGTGACTGTTCACCTTAACCGTGAGGACTTGTTAACGGGCCAAAAGTTTCTAACTAAAACCCGAAAGGGACCAGCCACCCTAGTTTTGAAAAAAAAATACCAAAACACCCTTGATTTGAAAATTTTCAAAACACCCTTGATTTGGAAAATCAACAGAATTTGCAAAATTACTGAAATACCCCTGGTTTACAAAAATTACTGAAATACCCCTAGTTTACAAAAAATTACTGAAATACCCCTGGTTTACAAAAATTACCAAAATACCCCCAGGTTGTAAAATTTCCAAAATACCCCTAATTCAAGAAATTACCAAAATACCCTTATTTTGAAAACTACCAAGATACCCATGATTTGCAAATATACCCTCAGATTTATGGACATACCCCGATTTACAAAGTCAACGAAATTTTGTAAAAAAAAAAATGTAACACGCAACATCAATCAAAAACCATAAACACCAGAACGCCACTATTATTCTTTTGAAATCAAATTCCCCAGAATACCCCTGTTTTAAAAAATATATATATATACAAACCTTTATTTCAAAATCCCAAGATACTTTATTACAAAGAAACCCTGTAGGGTGAAATTACGGGAAAACCCCTAGGTAGTGAAATGATGAAAATACCCTTATGTGGTGAATGTGACTTCATGGATGTGATATGTATGTTGAGGTGTGAATGCATGTGGTTTCTAGAATTAGGAGGTAAACCTGAGACTGAAATTGTAGATATGATCAAATTCGAAAGAATCACTCTTAAAACTACTTTTCATAAGATTGTTCATGGATAATCAGTGGAAAGAGTTAATAATTCATAAAAATTTTAATCAGATAAACGTCAATCAGAAGAATGAGTACAAGGGTTCGAGGACGTCCGCCGCTAGGTCGTGGTAGGGGTAGGAGGACCGTGTCGAGCCGATGGGTCCGCCATGGGTCGAGAGATGAGATCTTTGGACATGCTTGGTTGTAGAGGGAGAATTTCGGGACCAGGCAGCCGGAGATGATGCGGTATCTCAGGCGATGTTGCGGGTCCTTGAGAGAGTGGCTGGAGTAGGCACGGGTTCAGGAGCCCGAAAATCTGTGTCTGAACGACTCCGAGCCAACAGAGCAGAGATGTTTAGGGGTGTTTCTGGCGTAGCCCCTAACACAGCTGAGTATTGGTTAGAAGCGAGTGAGCGCATAATAGATGACCTAGACTTCATGGCAGAGGAGAAGTTAGAAGGGGTCGTCTCTCTCCTTCGAGACGAGGCTTACCATTGGTGGCTCACGGTAAATGAGGGTGCTGCCACAGACCGAATTGACTGGGACTTTTTTAAGGAGTCGTTTTAGGGAAAGTATGTTGGGGCCAGCTATGTGGATGCACAGAGGAAGGCATTCCTGAACTTGGTACAGAGAGGTAATTCTGTATCTGAATATGAGGCGGAGTTTCTGCGGTTGAGCCGTTACGCTCGAGGGATTGTGGTGACTGACTATGAGCACTGCGTACGGTTCGAGGATGGACTAAGGGATGAGCTAAGGGTATTAGTAGCACCGTAGAGGGAGAGGGACTTTGCGGTTTTGTTTGAAAAAGCTAAGATATCTGAGGAGGTTAAGCGGACTGAGAAATAGAATAAGGATAAGGATAAGAATAGGGATAAGAGGAATTTTGGGTTGTCAGGATCATCTGGGAGTTTTCAGAAAAGGCCTAGGTTTGATGGGCCAGCTCGTACTCCGACATCTGTTACTGAGAGTCAGAATCGATCATGTAACTTGTGTGGGAAGGTGCATTATGGGGAGTGTAGAAGGAGAACCGGTGGATGCTTTAGGTGTGGATCCACGGAGCATATGATTAAGGATCGTCCCACGTGTGGATCAGTGCCCACCGGGCGAGGTCCCGATCAAAGTTAGGAGGGGTGGACAGCCATCACCGAGGGGTCGTGGTCAAGTCAATGGTGGTAACGGCACAGGACATGGTCGTGGAGCACCAGGTCGAGGTTCAGGTTATGCTGAGGCAAGGCAGCCAGCTTTGGTCTATGCAGCACGTCGCCAAGGGATGAGGACGCTCTAGATGTGAATATCGGTACGTACTCTATCATAGTACAGTAAGTTTTTTTTTCGGCTTTAGAATTAGAGTTCGCAGCGAAAGCATAGTGGAGAGACTTGGGTAGTATGATTAATAGTTAGTTGGAAATTTCGAGAACGAAATTTCTTTAAGGGGGTAGAACTGTAACATCCTAAATTAATAGGCCTATGCATTTAATGTGTGATTATGTTTAATGTGTTAATTAGAGTGTTAGAGGTCCAGATTGGGCTCGAGGTTGGGCTAAGGCCTTAGCAGAATTAGTTATTGGACACTCTAGTGGAAAGCCAGCTCAGTTAGGGCTTTAAAGATGTTATCTTTGTTCTAAAATACAAAATAGGCTTGTGGCCCAAGGTTAAGTGGCACTACATGGGACTATGGGGTGGCGTCATTAGCAGATGAAGAGGGCCGAAGTTCGAGTAACTTGAAGCTCAATTCTTTTAATTAAATTTTAGCTAATCTTCGGCTTTTAAATGGATAGAGTGGGATGGCATAGGGGCTTGTAAATAGGAGGATAATTGAAGGGATAATAACATGTGGATAATGTGCTAATAAAGGGAGGAAGAGGTGGTGCTATCTAGGCCTCTTTTGAAGGAGTGATCAGATAAAGATAAGGGAGGAAGTTCAGGAATTATCTGCTAAGCACAGTGGTGGCCGAATTTTCAACTCTAGGGGGGATGCCGAAGTTCTCTTTAAATATAGGGGATATCTCTTCAATTCTAGCATTTGGAACACTATTCTTTTCTTCTTTCCCTGTGCCGAAATTCTTAGTCTTCCTCTGCAAGTTCTTTTCTTTTGATTTCTTCAAAAGCTGAAACCTCCCAATCTTTCAACATCTTTTCTTTCAAAAGCTGAAACCCTGAACTCTCTTCTCATCTCCATAGCCGGATACCCCTATTCCCTTTTGCCCATTTCTTCATTACAAGCCGAATCTACATAGACTCATTCCTATCATCTTCTCTTTTGATCTTCTCAAAAAGCCAGAATCTCTAAGGGGTAGTCGAATTCTTTGTGTTAAGGTAAGTGTTGATTCGCGTGATTCAATCTTTTTCGCTTTTTAGAGATCTTAGCCGAATGGCTATATGGTTAACTAATCAGGTGTATTCTCTCATTTGCGGCATTCCGAGATTTGAAGGAGATTCAATCGCTTAGATTTCTAAGCTAGAGTTCAGTAGCAGTCGAATAGTATTACTTTCGGGATTTCCAGGTAAGGAGATCTGTTAATTTAAACACAGAAATTCAGGTAAACATTAATCCTTGGCCGAATATAGGAGAGGCCTTATCTTTGCGTTCTTCCAGCTTTTGAGCAAAGTTGTTGACAGAAGGTAGTAGATTCGGTTATCGAGGGTATCGACATAGAGGGTAGTCTTACACATTAATCAGGTGTGTAACACTCTCACACCATTTAGATTGCTTGATTAGTATGCATATAAACCTGTTATATTCTATATATTCTGTTAAATGCTGAAATACCGGCATGGCTGTTGAAAACCCGAGAAGGGTAAAGGAGAATCACCAGGTTAGTGATCTCTGTCATTCTAAAGTGAATGTTTCCGTTGATTTGATATGATAATCATGAATGCCGATTTCTATGTTGCACGGGGTTGGGTGATTGATGAAAGGGGATGTGATCTGTTGTAGTGGCTTTTGCCATGATCTGTTGTAGTGGCTATTGCCATGATCTGTTGTAGTGGCTGATGCCATGATCTGTTGTAGTGGCTATTGCCATGATCTGACGATGAGCAGCTAACTGCAGCATGACTGCCATCGATGGTGTGTAGCAGTGTGGGTTGATTGTAGAAATCCCCAATGGTGTGATTGGCAGGTATGGGTGGTGTGTAGCGGATGGAAACCTAGGATTGGGTTGGGCTTTGTATATTTTCTGATATATTATACTCTGTTATCTGTTCTGTGGGGCTAAGGCCCAAATCTGATGGTGCATAAGGGTTGCACACTGAGTCTCGCGACTCACCCCATTATTTAACATCTTTCAGGTAGCACCTAGTGTATCGGACCAGGCTGGAGAGGAGCACAAGGTGGCCATGCGAGAGATTATTTTGTTTCAACAAAAGACTTTACTAGTTTATTAATTTTTAATATTTTCAGTTAGTGGGTTTTAAATTTCATTGTAATAAGGCCACGGGCCAGTAGCTTTATATTTTCTTTTGTTTTGGGCTTTTATTATTACTAGACATTTAGATTTTACATTTTAATTAAGTTAAGGCATGTACTAAATTTCGATTTTAATTCATAAAGGCATTTACATGAAAATTTATATCTTCTACAAACTATCCAAATTATTAAGTTTTCCGGTATACATGTTTATACTCGACGATTGTTTTTTTTTAAAAAAATGCGACATGTTTTACTAAATCTTCTTAGTGTCATGCCAGATCCGGTCGTGGTGTTTGGGCCGGGTTTTGGGGTGTTACAGTGAAAGTTTCATAGGAAACTTTAATCGTATGTGTGTTTAATTTAGAAAAAGGACTGAAACGCGTAAAATGCAATTGTTGCAAACTATAGAGAAAAGTACCCATTTGGTATTGGCTTTTTAAAATGGAGTCCTAAAAGGGAAATTGGCCCATTTTCCATGATAGTGGGCGGTAATGGTCTTAAATGACCTTAAATCATATCTTATAATTATTATTATTAAAAGGTTAGTATAGTAATTTGGTAAATAAAAAATATACGTTAAAATTAACTAAAATAAAGCCACTATCATCTTTTTTCATCTCTTGGCTAAATGTAAGCTAAAGAAAAGGGTTAAGGAAGCTTTGAATTTCGGCAACAACTAAGCATGATTAAGGTATGTGTAGTTTTCAGTTTTTGATAATTTTTACGTTTTTGAAATCGTTGCTTCAAATACTTCAAGACCCATGCTTTAATTTTTGATTTGGATGAATATTTTGAAATGCGCCATTGATGAGTTCATGAGTTTTATGATGATAGTTGATGAATTATGAAAGATATATGTTAGATTAATATGTTTTGTCTTTGGATTTTTGGTGAATTTGAGTATTTTGGGCTAAATTGCAAAAATAAATTTTTAAGGGGCTAAAATGCAAAATAAATGAAATAAATGGACTTGTATAGTCCCTATGAACATTCGTCCCTTAGGTGGTATAATGAAATTTTGTGTATTTTGTATTTTGTGCAAGTAGGACTAAATTGTAAAAATGTGAAACAATAGGGGGTAAAATGGTAATTTGCCCATTTATGTGTTTTGGGACAAAATTGAGATGAAATGTGCTTTAATGAGCTAAATTTTAATGTGTGTAGATCAAGAGCAAAGAAAAACGGATTTGGATCGGGGAAAGGCGAAGGTTATCGAATAGCCGGTCTTCGTCGCCTGTCGATAGTCGCGGTAAGTCTTTAAGCGAATACATAACGAAAATTATTTACGTATTATAATAAATGTTGAAATTTGCAAATTTTGGAAATAGATATGTGGAATTGCCGAATGTGATTTGTGTAATATAGAATCGATTTTATTTGAGGTAATGTGGTTAAATGTATCCAAATAGGATATGTGATATTATGAAATGTATGTGTTATATGAGATTTTGGAATTAATAAATGTGCATGGAATGGTTACTAATGTTGATATTCGGGCTTCGAGCCTAGCAGGCCTTGTGCCAGTGATTTATATCGGGCTAAATGCCTAGTAGGCCTTGTGCCGGTGAATTTTATCAGGCTTATTGCCTAGCAGGCTAAATGCCGGTGTTTAAATATCGGACCTCTGGTCTAGCAAGCTTAATGCCGGTGTATATTTCGGGCTTTGATGCCTAGCAGGCTTAATGCTGGTGATACGTTATAAATAGTGAATTTGCAAATTAAACAAGGTAAGACACATTTAATGCAATGTGCTAAGAACTCGGGTAAGTGTAAGTCTACTATATTGGTAAGGAATGTAGTAAGTTGGTATACTATCATTTGAGTTGAGTATAATGTAAAAAAGTTGATGATTCAAAAAGGATTTTATTATGTGTTTCCAAGCTTATCCATGATGAGTATGAACATTATATATATGAAATTGAGTTTTATATGTACATTACTTTGAAGAATCGGTTATTAGTGGAAATGTTAATGGTAAAAGAGTTCGAATGTGTTTGCATATGTGTACAAATATGAATATGTGATTGATATTTATAATATGTTCATTTGACTTGGAATATACAAATGCATATGATATTTATGTGACTTGATGATGTATAAGTTTATAGAAATAAAGTGTTAATATTTACGTTAATGGTACTAAAAGCATTCGGTCATGATTTATTTATATAATGAAATGTTTATATTCAATGTCACGAATTCAATTATTAAAAGGCTCTTTATGTTTAATCGTTGTATTGGATTTTCTTAAGACTTACTAAGCTAGTAAGCTTACTCTGTTTAGTTTAATGTCCTGTTTTATAGATTTGGTCAAGCTACGGGCTCGGGAAATCGTCAGCAAAGTCAACCACACTATCATCTTTTTTGGTACTCCTTTAGTTTGGTATATTTTTGGATAAAGGCATGTATAGGATGGTTACTGTCCATGTTTGAGTTGGACACTTCATCATTATATGTATTAAAGCCATACGAATATGGCTTATATTTTGTGTTAGTTGATATGGAGACATATGTTTTTCTTTAATGATTAAATGGTGCATATAGTTATGTCATTATGATGTAAAAGTTGTATGGAATTGTTTACCTTATATTCGGCTATGGTATAGGCGAATATAATAAGTATAAATTGGTGTTGTGGGTAATGACATTATGGGTTAAGATAATGTTAAATAATGTGACATTAGTCATGCGAAATAGGTGTGATGTGTTTAGTTATGTGTCCTGGCTAGTAAGGAAAATGGTGATGATGCTTGATGATTCATGTAAGTAATATATATATAGTAGTTGGGTAATAATCCTGTTGTATGTTTGGATTAATATACTTAGCCTTGAATTATATATGTGGAACGTGGTTGTTGCATTGTATGTATGATCTTGTCCAAGGTTTATTCATGAGTTACTCATTTAATATACATTACTAATGATAGTTGAGTTGAGACATGTGCTTCGGCAATATATTAAATGATGTATGCTTAAGGTTGTAAGGGTAAGTAGCATTCCGTTTAAGCAAGAATCCAAATGGTAAGTAAAAACGGTATGGTTTGGTCTCCATATTTCAACCACTGTGATATGCTTATGATATTGGTAATAGTATGACCGAACCTTTGGTTAGTTAATAAAATAAATTGCAAAGTTTAGGTACATTAATAAACGTATTCAAATTTGGTGTATGATGTATGAATAATCATGTGCAAGTATAAATGTGACATTTGTTATAAGGAAATGCATGCGATATATGTTCATAACATTAGATGTATGTTCGGTCAGGATGTAACTTTGATATGCTTATATATACAATTGCTACCAAAATGATATAAATGATTCAGTTGGGTTAATATGCATATGTCTTAAAGTATTATGAATGAATATTAAATTATATTATATGATATGGTAGAGATCGCATTGTTTGTGTTGAATTCAATTGAATGTCTATTCAGAATTTAGTTTAGTTTGGTAATGCCTCATAACCCTAATCCGGCGATGGATACGGGTTATGGGTGTTACAAAGACTCCTTGCAATGGGAGAATATTCGGCCTACACCTCCTGATTAAGGAAAAGAGTCCTTAGCGAAAAAGAACATGTTAGAACGTTACTCCAAGGCAACAAGAGAAACAGCCTTTCGACCCCACAGAACCCAAATCAATAAAGATAGAAAACAACCAACCCATATTCGGCCATAGCTATAACTTACAAACAAGTGGGAGAGATTCAGAAATAGTTGGAACCAAAAGAAGATAATATTCGTGCCCTAGAAGATTCGGCCAACACAAAAGTCAAGGCTTACTATTTGGTTAGCTTTGCAAGGCCTAGAGAAGAACGAGAGAAAAAGAAGGGTTGGGTGTTCGGCTAAAGAAGAACCGAAAGGAGAAGGTGTATATTCGGCTTTGGGGAAAAGAAAAGAAAAAAAAAGTATGAAGAGAAAAGGGAAGGAAATAAGGATTCGACCAACCAAGCTTGTAGACGAAGAGTGAAATTGAGCAACTGAAGTGTGAATAGCTATTAGCAAAAGAAAGAGAAGTGCACAAAAGGTAGGAAAGTGCACGAAAAGAAGAAAATAATGCACCAAAACTTCAAAAGAGAAAGACCAGAAATGCACAAAAGAAACTTGAAAGAAAAAGAATACTTGGTTCCCACAAACACTCCAAGTTGCTGAAACTACTTCCTATCACCCCTCTCTAGCCGAAATGCTCACTTAGCCACACTCCCAATTTCGGCCAACTCACCCTCACTCATCACTTCCTTGATTTTTTCCACTATCTTCTCCTTGAATCACTCCTAGCCTCCCATTCAAACTTGTTGACCAAGTCTTCAACCTCCTCTGTAGACTTTGATCCAAACTCTACCTCTTGCTCCACCAATTCACAAAATAAATGTCCGTTTTTATTAGCCAGGGGATTCGAACCCCCTCCCTCCTTGCCTTCCTAATGAGGCCACAGCCATCTTGCCACATGCTCATCTCATGACTCCTAAATGCACACAAATTTATTTAAGTCCTACAACTGCCAACCCTTTTCACTTTAGGGTCAAAAACCAAAATTTTTCCAAGGCTCTAACTCGAACTAGGCCTCCTTAGAACTCCCAAACACACTCAAATAGCCAGCTAAGCAAGCACAACATAAAATTAAGCAAAAATCACAACCCCTAATTTTTGGGATATTACACGTTTCATTGGGTCATATGAGGTTATTGAAAGAATAGGGCCAGTAGCATATCGGTTCGCTTTACTGACAGAGTTGGAAAGGATCCATAATGTGTTTCATGTGCTGAATTTGTGATGATATCCTTCTGATCCTTCCCATGTGATTTCTCTAATAGAGATTGATATTCGACCAGATATGACGTATGGTGAAGAATCGATAAAGATTTTAGCTTGGGAAGTTAAACAGTTGAGAAATAAAAGTATAGCCCTAGTGAAAATTTTATGGCAACGACATGGGGTCGAAGAGGATACGTGGGAACCCGAGGAAGCTATGAGAAATGAAACACCCCACACTCGGCCCACAAGCCTTGACCGGATCTGGTATGTTCCTCGATGAAAATCGGTTCAAATTCTTTTGTTACTTAGGAAAAACTTGTGTGTTTTGAAAGAAAGATTGTGTTGGGTCGGGCTTGAGTTGAAAACAAGTTTATTTCATTATTAAAATCCTTTACTTTAGGTGACAAAACGTTTAGGCTTTGTTTTAAAATAAATCTACTTAAACTTCACTTGATAAAAATTCGTACATAGTAATTAAAAGAAAAATTAAAGTAATTCAACTAGGGCCTTATTACATAAAATAAATCCCAAAATTAAAACTAAAGTACTTAAAATAAAATAGTCCAAATAAAATGAATTTCTTGCTGAGCATGGCCATCCCTAAGCTTCTGCCGAACCCGGTCCATTACTGATCGTCACCTGGAAGAAAAAGTTCCCCAGCAGGGTGAGTCAAACAGACTCAATGTGTAACCAACACTAAGATTTAATAAATTCAGGCATACATTATCATATTACATACACATTCATATATCAGATATAAACATATGATGCAACCCGAACCCAAACCTATATGCCATCCGCTACACATCACCCGTACCAACTTGCACACCGTGGGGACTACTAAGTCAACCCTCCATTCGCTACACACCATCGACGGCAGTCGCTGCAGTCGACGTGCTCATCGCCCTTATAAATATTCGTGGTCTTAGGTCACCACATTCAGATATCGTGGTCTTAGGTCACCACATTTAGGTATCATGGTCTTAGGTTACCACATTCAGATTATCGTGGTCTTAGGTCACCACATTCACTTCCCCTTTTCAATAACCCATATGCCCCATATCATACATATTATGCATTAACATGCCAAATTTCACATTCTTATCACTTATCTAATGTTAAATATAACATATTTCATAATCCTAGTAGGTATAGGAAACATACCTGAGTACTTTGTACCATAACATGGTACCTTAGCCACATTCTTACCCTTTCATATTAACACATATATCAAATTAAAGCCATAAATCTATTAAGATTAGTGTAGGGTACACACCTGATTAACTTAGCGGTTCACTTAAATCCCGAAAGGCTTGATCTAATGCTTTAGATCTTAAATCCCTACATTTAGCCAACCTTAAAATGTTAGCAAAGCCTATTCGGCTATAAGACCAAATCCTAATAGGATTAGTACACTTAAAACCTACCTTGCTGCCGATTGACTTACGAATCGAGCCTCAAAACATTGTGATGCACACCCTTGTAATCGGCTAGTCACTAAAACTCCTAAGTAGTTAGTTTTCAGCTTTTAAAACATATTAGAAATAGATCTAGAATACCAAACATGGCCTTAGCCGATTGTATTTAGGAACTTACCTTACGATTTCCAAATCTCGAAGGTATCCCTTGGCTATGGAGATGTCGAAACCTACAGGATATCTGTTAGATCCACTTCTAACATTTAAATCACCTTTACATAGCCTTTGGCCGAATATGCACTTACCTTGGTTGGCTAGATCTCGAACTATCTCCCTTAAAAGTCGACACTAGCAAAGATCCTGAAATCTCTCCTTAATATTTCGGTCACAGAATAAGAATTAGCCTTTGAAATTTCGACAATTCCTTAAAGGAAAGAATAGAAATCAAACTTGATCTTACCTCTACTGAAGAAATCGACAGCATCTATCCCTGTCACCACAGGGATATTCAGCTTGGCTTAAATGGAGTAGTCAGCTAGGACTACCTTGAGTATTCAGCTATGGCCTAGAAGAAACTTGTTTTCGGCTTCAAAGGAAAAGTGTGGGATTTGGGAGGGATCAATAATGGTAGACTTAGGGAGAAGAGGAATTCGGTTGACAAAAGAAAAAGAGAAAGAAGATGTTGCTTAGAGAATTTGGCAGAGAATGGGAAGGAAAAGGAAGAAGAATGAATGATAGCCTTAATCTCCTCTCCTTTTGCCAAAATTATCACCAAGAGAATCCCTTACTTGGCCACCACTCTTCTATTTTGATAGCCTTATTTAAAATTAATAGGAATAATCCTTTAATTATCTCTTTGAAAATAATCAAAAATAAATCATCATTTATCCATCCCTTAGCCGAAATTTTAAGAGAATTTAAACTCTTCTTTTGAGTTCCTTAGTGCCGTCCACCTCTCTGCTCCTTGTAGCAAAATAAAAATTCTTTTATTTGCTTCCCATACGACTCGAACTCAGGCCCTTTGCACCTGCATGTGGCGTCACTTGCTAGGCCCTTAAGTGGTGCCTTCAAGCCACTTTAGCAAGTTGATTCTTGTGTCAAATTTCCTCTATTAATTTTCTTAAGGCCACCTTGCCTTAGTTCCCTCTTTTAAACTTTAAAACTTAACATTTTCTATGACATTTCCTTACATTTCCAAGTTTCCAAAAATGTTCGTTTTCCTCCTTTAAACTTAACATTTCTAAATCATTTCCTTGCATTTCCAAGTTTCCAAAAATGTCCACTTTCCTCTTTTAAACTTAACATTTCTAAATCATTTCCTTGCATTTCCAAGTTTCCAAAAATATTCACAATACATTCATAACACATAAAACATGCCATTTCGCATAATTAAATCAAAAATGCATAGGCCCATTTCAGGATGTTACAAGAAAATAGTACCCAAACCTCTTTCTTGGTAATATTTTCGGGGACAAAAATCCCTAAAGGGGGAGAGTTGTAACAGCCCAATTTTGGGTCTAGCCGAAACAGAGGTCTCGGGACCATAAATCTGACGAAGTAAAATTCAGATTTATTATATTTTTATGGTCAACGGTTTTATGGAACGATTTCGTGAAAATTTTCTTCGAAAATTTTGATGTTTGGGCACTGAATTTAGTTAAAAGGACTAAATTGTAAAAGTTGCTAAATGTGTGTTATAGAAGCTAGAGGTGTCTAATTGCTATGAAATTTTAAACTAGAGGTCCTTAAATGGTAATTAGACCATTATACATTAGTATGGATAAAAATGGACATGGATAGGTGAAATTTCAAAGTTTGGCATTAACGGTATTTGCCAAAATGGTAAATAAAGAAAAGTTAACTAAATAAAATATTTTCATCTTCATCAAATTAGTCCCTTAGTCGAATTTCAAAGGGTCTCCATAGCTAGGGTTTTGGCCAAGCTTCCAAGATCGATTGTAAGTCCGTCTTTGTCCTGTTTTTGATGATTTTACGTTTTTGTGAATGTTGTAAATTGATTTAGCTATATTTTTGTGTATTTGATGTCTACTGGTAGATTATGTAAGTTTGATGTTGGATAAACAACATTTACTAAGTGATTTTTGATGAAAATACTTAAAAGGACCTATTTGTAAAAGTTGTAAAAGATGAAGTAAAAGTGTGGTTTAATGAAAAATGTGGACTATTATGAGTATGAAAATGGTTTGGCTAGGCTTGGGTTTTAAAGAAATTGACTATATTTCATTTTACTAGCCTAGGGACTAAAGTGTAAAATGATGAAAAGTTAGGGGCAAAAATGTAATTTTTCCATAATATGATTTTTGGACTGAGTTGAATAATGTGAGTATTAAATGAGTTAAATTTTCTATTATAGATCAATAAAAACGAAGTTTGGTCCTAGATCGGGGGAAAAATAAAGTGTTTGACGATTAGGTCCATTTTCACTATTTTTGTACCGAGGTAAGTTCGTATGTAAATAATCCATTCTTATATATATGTTTTAAATGCTTTAATATTGTATGAATTGTGATTGAATCTTTGGATGTATTCAACAAAGTTTCGACAAACGAGAAATCTCGATTGAACCTTAGGAATAAAATAGGATACAAGTGACATGTCACTAGGATCTATGTGTATATACAATTATGTGATCAGGGTGCTGGTCTTGTACATCCAACCAATGGTTGTGTAGTCCAGCATGTGTTGTGGATACTTGACAGCTTATGTGAGCAGCATTGTGTAGCTACGTCCTGACTGATAACTTGTGTGAGCAGGCTCGTGAATAGCTCGAAAGCGAGCCTATATGTATTATGAGATATGTAGTAGCTTTAGCTACATATATGGCACTTATGTGCAAGATTTTTGAATATCTATTAATATTCCGAGTGTTCAACGGGAATGTCAAAGTTGTGAAAGGATATGGCTATGATGCGAGTTGGTACAAGTATGTATGTAAAACTCATAAGTAATGAGCTTAATATGTGATAAACCCTTGATAAGGTGGTGATTAAGTAAGTTATGATTATAAGACTTTAATAACGTTCATGCTAGTTTTTATCAGGTTAATTGTATGTTAAATGTGTGGTTATGATGCTTATTATTTACATAGGAACTTACTAAGCTATATAGCTTACTCCCTTTTCTTTTCCTCGTCTTATAGTGTCACCAAGCTAGCTCGGGGTTTCGGAGATCGTTGGAGATCCATACACACTATCAACAATTATTTTGGTATCAATGAATTCAACATTTTGAGTTATGGCATGTATTGGGGACTTGGTCATTTTGTTATGTGTCATAATTGATTTGGTCAATGTGTTGGCTTATGTTGGCTAGAAGTTCATTTTGTATAAGGCCATTTGAAATTGGCTAATATTGGCATAAGTATATTCATATGGTGATGCCTTTCATGAATGAGGAAACTTGCATGATTGAGTTGATAAGCTATGTGATGTTTATATATGTTAAATGTTAGCATGTGGATGTGATGTTAATACCTTGGTTATGGATGTTTTGGTTGTCTAAGTATGCTTGAATTGGTATTATATGATGTTGTGTAGGTATGTGCATGAAAGGGTGGCAAAAAGCTTGGTAAATAGCCTTATGTTTGTCCACACAGTCCTCTCCACAGGCATGTGTTTCAGCCATGTTTCCCCTTCACCTTAATTGTTGGAAAACAAAATATCCAGAATTGAGCACAAGGGCAAAGACACAGGTGTGTGCCTCGACTGTGTGTGCTACACGGCCTTGAACAGGGGCATGTGCCCCGGCCGTGTGAAGTCTGCACCTCTTTAGGAAAAATTATGAAAATTAAATTGACCACACGACCTAGCACACGAGCGTGTGGCACGACCGTGTGGCACAAGTCAGAGAACACTCTATTATGAACACGGTCTGAAGCACGAACGTGCCCCAGGGTCACACGGGTGTGTCCCTTAGACCACACGGGCGTGTGAGCCCTGCAGTTAGCAAAAATTTTCTAAGTTTAGTAAAATTTTCTATAGTTCTCAGTTTGGTCTCGAACCACTTCCAAAGCACGTTTTGGGCCTCATAGGCTCGTATAAGGGACTTTATGATTGAATATGAATGGTTTTAATTTAGTCGCAAATTTATGACTCAGACTTGTGTGATTGCTTGTGTTATAAGTCTGGTAATGCCTCGAGCCCTGTTCTGGCATTGAATACGGGTAAGGGGTGTTACAGCCCAGGTGGCTCAAGCTATTGAAAGACTATGACTTGATCATTGATTATGATCTGGGTAAAGCGAATACAGTTGTTGATGCTCTTAGTAGAAAGTCTTTATTTGCTTTGCGAGCATTGAATATGCCATTGATGTTGTCTGATGATGGTTTGATTTTAGTTGAGTTGAAAACTAGATCGATGTTTTTACAACAGATTTGCAAGGCTCAGAAATGCGATGATGTGTTATTAACTAAACGGAAATAGAGTGAGTCAACTCCTGATTAAGATTTTCAGATTAGATCCAATGATTGTTTACATTTTAGAGGCGGAATTTGCGTACCGAGGAATTCAGAGATCGCTCGAAAGATTTTTCATGAAGCTCATAGTGGTAACTTGTCTGTCCATCCTGGTAGCAATAAGATGTATAGTGATTTGAAACTAATGTATTGGTGGACGGGTATGAAACGAGAGATTTCTGACTTTATATCGAGATGTTTACTATGTCAGCAAGTTAAAGCTGAACATTAGGTATTTTCTAGTTTGTTACAGCTAGTGATGATATTGGAATAGAAATGGGAGCGAGTCACGATGGATTTTGTATCAGGATTACCCTTGTCTCTGAGAAACAAAGATGCACTTTGGGTTGTTGTTGATCATCTGACGAGGTCTGCACATTTTATTCCAATTCATACAGATCATTATCTTGAGAGATTAGCCGAACTATATGTTATTGAGGTTGTCAAATTGCATGAAGTGCCAGTTTCCATTATTTTAGATAAAGATTCGCGTTTTACATCACGATTCTAGAGCAAGTTACAGGAGGCTCTAGGTAAGCGTTTACATTTTAGCACTACATTTCATCCAGAGACTGATGGTCAGTCTGAGTGAGTAATTTAGATACTCAAGGATATGCTTCAATGTTGTGTGTTAGAACTCGAAGGTAACTGGGAAAAATATCTATCACTAATTGAATTCATGTACAATAACACTTATCAATCGAGCATAAAGGTGGCTCCGTACGAAGCTATGTATGGTCGTAACTACTAAACTCCGTTGTATTAGACTGAGCTTAGTGAGAAAAAGATTCACGGGGTTGATTTCATTCGAGGGACAAAAGAAAAAGTGAAAGTAATCTGTGATAGTTTGAAAGTAGCTTCAGATCGATAGAAATCGTATGCCTATTTAAGACGTAAAGACATTGAATTTCAAGTCAGCGATAAAATGTTCTTGAAAGTATCGCCCTAGAAGAAAGTTCTTGATTTCAGTCGTAAAGGAAAGCTAAGTCCGTGATTTATCGAGTCGTGTGAGATTATTGAAAGAATCGGTCCAGTAGCTTATTGCTTAACTTTGCTACTGGAGTTAGAAATGATTCATAATGTGATTAACGTATCAATGTTATGACGGTACCGATCAGACCCTTCGCATGTTATTTCACCAGTAGATGTTCAGATTCAGCCTGATTTGTCATATAACGAAGAACCGATCAGAATCTTAGCTCAATAGGTTAAAGAATTAAGAAAAAAAAACATAGCTTTAGTAAAGGTTCTTTGGCAACGACATGGTATAGAGGAGGCCACCGGGGAACCGGAAGAAGATATGCGAAAACAATATCCGAACCTCTTTTCTGTTAAGATTTTCGAGGATGAAAATTCCTTTAGAGGGGAGAGTTATAGTAACTCGTTTTCAGTGGAATCAGAATTGTGGTTTCGAGATCAAAAATCCAATGTGAAAATATTTATTTTATTATTATTTTGATGTCTACAACATGCTAGTATTATCGTATAAAAATTTTGTTAAGAAATTTTACCGTTTGGTAAAAAGGACTAATTTGCAAAAGTTGAAAAACTTGAGTTCTATAAGCTAAAAGGATTTAATAGCTATGAAATTATAATTTTAAAGGGTTTATGTTGTAAATAAACCATTGATATTTTAACTGGACAATTATGGCCATTAAAAATGAAATTTTAAAGGTTTAATTATAATGTTATTTTAGTAAATTAATAAATACATGTTAGTAAAATAATTAAAAAACAAAGGTCATCATCGTTCTATGTTCATCTTCAACTGAAATTAGGCTTAAGAAAAGCCATTGAAGAAGCTTTAATATTCGGCCATCTCTAGTAGCTTGCATGGTATGATTTTTCATCTCGTTTTTAATAATTTCTATGTTTTTAGAGTCGTTGTAGCTTAATGTAGCTAGCTTAGGGACTAATTTGCAAAACTATTAAAGGTCTAGGGTTTTTCCATGAATGAATACATTTTTTTTATGTTTAATACGAAAAATGAACCTTTGTAGTTAGATAAACAACTTTTGTAAAGTTAATTTTGTTGAAAATGTCAATTAGAAGTTAAACTGGAAAATGTGTAATACTCATGGTGTAATTTCTCGAGAGCTACACGGCCTAGCACACGGGCGTGTGGCTTGGCCGTGTGACCCAAGTCACAGAGTTACACGGGCACGGACACGGGCTGGGGCACGACCGTGTGTCCCTACTTCGAATGTCTACAAGACCTGAGACACGGGCGTGTCTCTCAGTCGTGTGAGTCACACGGCTTGGCCACACGGTCATGTGTCCCCTGCAGTATGGAAATTTTCAACTTTTTCCCAAAAATCTATATGTTTCTGATTTAGTCCCGATTCATTTCTAAAGTGTCTTTAGGGTCTCAATGGCTTGTATAAGGGACAATAAGTATGAGATTGATTGATTGATTTCACAATGATTTATGATATAATTTGAATCTTTTGAATAATTAATTGTTTTGAGATGTAAACTTCTGGTAATGCTCCATAACTCTATTTCGATGATGAATGCGGGTTAATGGTGTTACAGTCAGGCTCAGGGATTAATTTCTTCCTCTTCCCAACAGCTAACCCACTAAGAAAACCCTATATAGAAAAAAGTTAATCTCATTTCCACTAACTAACCTCCCATAATATGATTAGTTCCTCATGGAATCAATAAACAATATATACTTGATAAAATAAATAAATATTAGTAACATATCAAGAATATAGTTTAAAAAGAATCTTGAATATGTATTGATTGATGAAGCACAGAATCCACAAGAGTTTGGTCAAATCTACAAATCAGATTCTTTGAAGAACACGAACGAAAATAATTGAAAATAAATGTAAACCCTAAAAGAAGGAAAAACTAAAAACTAATTACAGAGAAAATTCTGAACCATGAAATTTTTCCCTAAACAAGTGCCTAATGAGCCTATTTATAGAGTTAGGGTTGGTCGTCATCCTTATCTTAGAGCGACTGGCGTTTTTACATAAAAATATGTTGTGTGGACCAAAATACCCTTTACTTGTAATTTCTCTCGTATAGAGCTAGTATCGAGACACTAAAGGCAGTATACTTTGGGCTTTAGGTTTGGCTTCAGGGGCGTGTCGCGACATCGTCTGGATGTGTCACTACACAGATGGTAGTATTGGAATTCTTGTATTATGCTCCCTATGTTGCGACATTAGACTTCCCGTGTTGCAACATGATGACCAGCCTTGAGCTATTATGCCTTTGAATGATGTCCTACACACTCACTAAGTACATTAGCCCACCTTTAGGTCTCTTTCAGCCCTAATGTCATAAAATGACTCAAAATACACTTTTTATTGAATTTAAAGCTAAGATAGAAAAACTAACTAAAAACATAATAAAGTTGCTCGACATTAAGCTTCTTAAGCATGAAAACTAGTTTAATCTGCTACACCGAATTACGGTAGATCAAACTCCCCAACACTTAAATCATTGCTTTTCCTCAAGTAAGGAAAACAAAAAATGATACAAAGATTGGTTTGGATTACATAATTAGGCATATTCATATCTACACATAATCCTGGAACGATATGCAAAGGACTTACCGCTTTCAATATCAAACACCTAAGTTCATTATATTACAAAGTATGCAAACAATAAGGTCCTCAAATATAGGAATCCATCGATAAATCATACAAGTAATGTGGTTATCCTAGCAGAATACAAACAGACGTTATTCAAATTAATTAATAGAATGTCAATTCATGAATAGGTTTACCTATGTCACATAGGGATTTTTGGCTTGTAACGTTCTGAAGCTTAGGACAGGTATGGCATTCAAGAACAAAAAGCATGAAAATAGTTTCAAGCATGAAAGTAGTTTGGGATATTGTATTTTTCCCTATTCTCCTCCCTTAGTAACCATTTCCTACTCACCACCTTATTTCTTCTTCTCTCACCTTCCTTATTTCTCCACGTAGGAAGTTACAGCATAATAGTACTACAACTAGCTCACGAGATTTTATGAACTAATATTGAGATTTTCTACTTTTTTTACTTTGTCACCTTTGATCTTTTTCAATACATCTCACTTAAAATGCTTGTTTTTCATGTACTTTTTTCTACTCGTGTTGATTTTCTTTCTAATTTTTTCTTTTCTTTCACATATATAGGCTAACCTATAGTCACTATATCATATTTCTTCTTCCTATTTCACTCTATTTTTAAAAAATCCACCGTGATGTATCTACTTAACCCTCAATACATATGGTCGGACGTCTAAATTCGTGCATTTCAGGACCAAATAAAAAGAGTAAATATAAATTAATATTTTTGGCTCAGGTTTTGCATGAAGGTTCATGAAGAAGTGTTTTCTAAATCAGCATAGGTACTAAGGATTGATAAACATGGTTAGTTTTTTGGCTATGGGTTTATACCAAACAATGCCTTAGGTTATCCTGAGTATCTCAATATTCATAAATTTAATCAACCAAGCAATCATAATTTCAACTATTTATCATACTTACTAGCATGCTCATTTTCCTGTGTTTTCTATATAATTTGGTATATTCAATTACTCAATCCCTATTTACAGTGTAACATTTAGAACTTAGTAGTCTAATAATTGAAATTTTAAAATCATCCACTATCATGCCATATTTATAGTAAACACAATCAACTTATGTACATGATCTTAACCAATCACTTGTATTTTGACAAGCTAAAGAACACTTTGACAAGAAAAATTAAAATAAAATCATCAAACTCAAAAACAAATTTCCTATGTTACCCCCTATCCTTTAGATAGCAGATTGTCCCTTATGTGCAACCCTGAATTGATAAGGAAAGAAGTTACCTGATTGATCGTGACATTATTGTAGTCTAATGGTGGCTTCCTTCCTTCCTCGTTCATTAAAAGCTTGAAATTGTCGTGTTTCTTTCATGTGGGGTTCCTGCAAAGAAAACTTGAAACAGAAAAGAAAAAAAAATATAAAAAAAAAATCTATTGTTAATCCTACTCCTAAAACAATAAACTAAAAATTATCAAATTTAAGTACAATCCCAATAAATGAAATTAAAAGTTTTTAGTTCAATCATCCTCCTCCTAAAATCCATCTCATTTCCTTCCTCTACTCCTTCCTCATCCTCACTTTCTTCCCTTTCATCGTTTCTTTTCGGCTTAGGGTGCTTTGGGCTGAACATTTTCAAATCCATTTTATCATCCAATCCAATTTTGGATTGCTGCTTTTGTGAATTTATTGTCAAGATGTCAATTTTTCTTTCCATTTAATCGAAGCCAAGACATCCATCTTCTCTTTTTGCTGTTTGTTCCAATCCCTTATCTGTTTTTGTTGAAGCTTCGTGCACTGCATGTAAAGGGTGTCTCCTATAATACTTTTGGATGGATTCATAAACTGTTCAGTGGTCGTCATTGGAACGTCGACTCTCTTGCACAAGGTTGTCACTAAGTAGGGTAGAAAACCTTGACTTTTTTGCCACTAATGTATCATTTCATGTAATGATAGATCCATGTCCCGATAAACACTTGTTTATTCTGCAAAACAACATACAACAAAACCGCTTGAAAGGTATTGACATTAAAGACATTTAGTGCAGGAGCAATTCGAGTGCATAAGAATTTTATCCATATTTTTGCAATAGGAAACATTATTTCCTACTTAAAGGATGTGGGAATCTCAGTATCGAGGCGACATTTACATTCACCCCTACCCTATGTTAAGTGATTTATAGCGTTATCCATATTTATATATTTAAAATATTCTAAATCATTTTCTTCCACAAAATCATTTTCATAATATGGAGCGTTATAAAATTCACAAATAGGTCGAGGCGTGACTCTTATCTTATTCCTTCTAGACTATTGGTCCCTTAAATATGCATTGAATTCTTATACTACCATGACCACAACAGAGTCTTTAGGGATTACGCAAAAGCGTTCTCATCTTTGATATCAGACCAGAGGCTTTATTTCCTGACATAGAATCATCGACAGCTCAAACTCCCATTCTTGGAGAAATGTCTTCACTTGAAGTTCTAGAAGATATTTTTCAATGTTTTGATTTGGGAAATTAGAGGGGTTTGTAACCATTGATTATTCAGGTTTGTTAGTTGTCCTAGTTTTTCTTACATGCATTTTCAATAAATTTCCTAACTAGACAACTACTATCAAGCAATTTATTTCACAATGAATGGGAACAATTCAATAGAACAGTAAAAATATGGTTTGGAACCCTAAACCTGATAAAGAATTATCAGAATCCTCAAAAGGATTTTGTTGCGATTGTCTTGTCGGTATTTTTTTTTTAGTTCTTGCACCCAAATAAAATCACAAAAAGAAGAAGAGATAAAAGAATTAGTGAATAGAGGTTTTAGGGTTTAAAATATTTTTAAATTTTTAAGAGGTTTAGGATTTTAAAAAGTGTTTTTAGGTTTTAAAATCAATGTATTTTAAGGTTAAATTCTGGGTTAAAACTAAGTTTAAGCTACTAGGTTGCACAATGGGTCAAGTTTGACCCTGAAAAAAATTGTAGCGATGTCGCTACATAGGGGTTCCGTGTCGCGACACCTCTGGCAGGATGCTGAAGTCACGACGTCGGGGTTCGATGTTACGACACTCTTTGAAATTTTTTTCTTTCATTATACTGACTTCTTTGTTGCGACACAGAGGTGTTGTGTCGCAACATCAAGCTGAACTGCTCAATTTATTGAATCTTGTTTTAGTGTTGTGACATGGAGGTTCTATGTTACAACACCGACTCTGTTTTGACCCCACTTCTCGATTTTCAAAGTGTTCAGTTTAAGATTAAAGATAATTTGAAACAAATTAAATTCTAAACTAATTGTTGGTCTAATAAAGTACAATAATATACAAAATTTATATCAGTTCTAGAGATGTGAGGCTTTTGCCGTCGAATTCATCCTTCAGCTCCATCAGGTTATATATGGTTGCATATTTGGTTCATGTTCTGTCGATATTCGTTCAGCATCCGTCGTGCCACTCCACCTTTCTATGTTTGTCCCACTCTCTGAATGTGTACTTTCGACCTGCATTTCTCATAGAAAACACCTTTTCTGGCTCAAGGTAGTTAGGGATTTTTATAGATACTTCAAAACATTGCGTCTCTAATCTTTCCCTATTTACCTCATTATTTCGATGACCACATTTGAAAATTTCAAGTCTCACCATTAATCCTCATTGTTAACTCATTATTTTTTAAGTCAATGGTGGATCTAGATGTATCTAAAAGCGGCCTACCCAACAAAATGGGTATCTAACGGTCCTCTTTAAAATCTAAAATATCGAAATCAACTAGGATGATGAAGTTACGCACCTTAACCAACACATCTTCGAGTACTCCCTTCGATTGTAGTAAAGACCTGTTGGCTAATTGTAGTGTTATCTGTGTATTTTTAAGTTCTCATAACCTGAGTTTTTCATATATTGATAAGGGTATAAATTGATGCTAGGTCCTAAATCAAATAGAGCTTTGCTAAAGTGAATGTTCCCTATCTCTACAAGAATTGTAAAACTCCTTGGGTCTTTTAGTTTTAGGGGAATTTGTTTCGATATTATCGCACTACAAGATGCGTCTATGTTAACCTATTCTCCTATTTCAATTTTCCTACACTTAGACATAATTTCTTTTAAATACTTAACATATTTAGGAACTTTTTCAATCAGTTCAATTAGGAGGAAATTAACATTTATAGATTTGAATAAGTTTAGAAAACTTACAAACTCTGTGTCATCATGATTTTGCTTATCTTCTAACCTTAAAGGGAATGGTACCTCCGTTAGTTCGTGTTCTTCGGTTAGCTTAGCTTCTGGCTCGGCTACCTTCTCTGGTCCAGGTTCATTATTAGCTCCTTGAGGGCTTTCCTTTTGAAGATCATCAATGTCCCCTTCATTTTCCTCTTAACTTGGATTCTCTAGGCTACTCAGTGTTTTTCCCAATTAGAGCATAATTGCTTTCACGTACTCTTTCCCTTCCCTCTTAAGATTATTCTCAGTGTTGCTTGGGATGTCGATGCCAATTTTCCTTTTGATGTCTCCTATCATGCTCATCAATTGGCTCATTTGATCTTCAAGCTTGGTCGATGTTTTTGTTTTATTGGTGTACTCAGATTGCACTTGTTTTACTTCTATCTTCATTGATTGCATCACCCTTTCGATCCGATCCAAGCATTGACCACATACAGTATAGTCATTTCGGTTAGCCCTTTCCTGAGGCTTCTATACATATGGAGATTGATAATTAGTATTTTTAACAAGGTTAGAACTATTACATTCTCCCTGGTTTCCACCCCATCTCAAGTTTGGGTGTTGTCTCTAGTCGAGGTTATAAGTATTTGAATAAGGGTTTCCACCCCTATTCTCAAAGGTTTATGTCCGCCAAATATTGAAAACATACTAGATGATGACTTTATACGGTTGAGTCTGTCTAAAATATGTTGATACTTGTCATCCTCTTGGATAACTTTTACCGTAGATGGTCTCTGGTCATAAGTATATCTTTCGTTTAGCCACTAGCAGGAATGCATCGCTATATTTTCTATCAGGTCATACGTGTCTTCATCTGTTTTATTCATTAAGGCTCCTCTTGCGACTCCATCAAGTCCTGAGCATGTGTGTGCATCCAACTCGTTGTAAAATATCTGCAGCCTCAACCATTTAGGTAGACTATGATGTGGGCATCTCTGTATCAAAATTTTAAAGCGTTCCTATGCTTCGTGAAAACTTTCTCCTTATAACTGTTTGAATGTGGCGATCTCTCTTCTTAATTGGACAGTTTTTCTAATAGGAAAGAGCTTGTTTAGAAATTTTTTCGCAAGTTCTTTCCATGTCGTGATTAATCCTAAACCCTGCGAATCTAACAAAGAAAAAATGTTATCGATCAAGGATAAGGGAAACAACCGAAGATGAATACCATCATCAATGACCCCATTATATTTAAATGTATCACAAAGCTTAAGGAACCGTTTTAAACATTGATTTGAGTCCTCCATCATGGTGCCTCTGAATTGCAGATTATTCTGGATCATCTAGATCATGGCCGATTTTATTTAAAAATTATTTTCCATAATGGTTGGCTTTGTAATGCTACCTTGAACCATCTCCAGATTTGGTAGCATGTAATCCCTTAGGGTTCGTTCTTCTCGTGCCATCGAAGGGTTTCTTGGTAATTGCGGTGGTGGTGGTAAGTCTTGGATGTTAAGTTCGTTTATCTCATCGAACAACGGGTTATCACATGGTAGATTGCTTGCAACAGGTGGTTGGTTTTGCATCTGTTATTGCTATTAACGATTCCTACAGATTATTCTCTCTAGATTAGTGACTCGCTCTATAGGTGTTCCACTACTACGAGTCATACACTAAAACCTAAAAGAAAATAAAATATGTTAGTAATAATAAAAAAAATTGTATCCATAATTTATAAATTTCCAAATTATTCTAGAAAACTCAAAAATTAAAATAAATTTAGTAGCGTTGCCTCCTCAGCAATGGCGCCAAACACTTGACCACCTCCGGACATACTAATGTCCAAAGTGTAAATACTGCAACTAAATGAATGGAATTGAGGTGGTTTCTGCAAATATACGAGTCAGGTTGTAATATAGTTTTTACAATAAAGTAGGTGAGTACTCCGAGGATCAAACCCAAGGAAGGCTAATATTAAATAAACTTTAACATAAACGAATGTAGATCTAATTAGTACTTTAAATAAATTATATTATGTTTAAACATAAATAAAGGATTTTAGGTTTTTATAGTAAAGAAATAAAAACTACATAAATAAAATGAACTTCGGATGCTGAAATCTAAACTTAACCAAATCTAGGCATGGGCGATTAGATCACTTTGATGGTTATAAATAATTCCTATTTCGGGTTTATATTCAATCAACTAATGGTTACCCTAGCAAGATCTCTCCATATTTCACTAAACTAACGAGTCGATAAGAACTACTTATATTTCGACCTTACAGTCCAGACCGATTCGAGGTTAAGGTGTTTAAGGATATGTCATACCAATTTTGGGTGAATTCCCACCTAAATAACTTCCTAAGGTTGTCAGGCCTAGGGTTTAAGTTTTGCCTCTCTAAATAGTTGATCCTCTAAGAAAACCTTAAATAATAAGTAGTTAATCCCAGTTCCACTCACTAACCCCCATAAGAGGATTAGTTCCTCATGGAATCCATAAACAACATATACTTGATAAAATAAATAAAAACTAATAACAGATCAAGAATATTGTTTAAAAAGAATCCTAAGTTTGTATTGATTGATGAAGTGCATAACCCACAAGAGTTTAGTCGAATCTACAAATCAGATTCTTCGAAGAACATGAATGGAAATAACTGAAAATAAATCTAAAGCCTAAAAGAAAAGAAAAACTAAAAACTAATTATAGAGAAATTCTGAACTATGAAAGTTATCCCTAACCAAGTGCCTAATAAGTGTATTTATAGAGTTACAGTTGGTCGTCGTCCTTAACCCTAGGTTGGCTGACGTTTTTATATAAAAATATATTGTGTAGACCAAAACACCCTTCACTTGTAATTTATCCTATATGGAGTCGGTGACATGACACCTAGTGCATGTGTCGCAATATTGAAGGCAATATACTTTGGGCTTCAGGTTTGGCTTCAAGGGCGTGTCGTGACATCCTCTAGTTGTGTCACAACACTAAAGGTAGCATCGGAATTCTTGTATTGTACTCTCTATGTTACGATATTGGAATTCCTGTGTAACAACACAATGACCAGTCTTAAACTATTATGCCTTTGAATGATATCCTGCACACTATCTAAGTATGTTAGCGCACCTTTAGGCCTCTTTCGGCCCCTAAGGTCATCAAATGACTCAATATACACTTTTTATTGAATTTAAAGATAAGATAGAAAAACTAACTAAAACATAGTAAAATTGCTCGCCTTGAAGCTCCTTAAGTATGAAAACTAGTTTAATCTACTTCACTGAATTACAGCAGATCAATTGTGCACAAATAATTGATGATTTATTGAGTTGTATTGATCAAGCTAATAGAGGCTCGTGTAGTAAAAAAAAAAGCTTAGTGGGTGGATTCGGCATTAACATCCAGGTGAGCTCTAGAACTCAACTAGTAAATGAATGTTTTGTTCAGTTTCATGAGTAGAATAGGCTTACTTTAGTGTTATGTGAATGATGAATTATTCTATAGTTGAACTATGAAAATGTTATGGCAAACTAATGGTGTTTGGTGGTTGCAAGCAGTGTGGTATGTAAATATACAGATGGTTGTGAACTAGTTATGTTGAGTAAATGAAGTGTTTCGCGTAATGCATTATTGCGTATTAAAGTGATATGATTGGTTGGTGGTAAGAATTATTATGATATATCAATGAAATGTTTGACGATATATACGTCATATGATTCATAGTCCTTATTGGCGAAATGTGTGTATGATGTGCATTCTATTTTTGTGGTTTTGTAAAGGTTCGAATGGTCATGCATAGTTGCATATGCATTTTACGTATGTAGCTTTGAGGGAGGTTCAGTTGGATTGAGCCAAGAAAGGAGATTTGAAATTATACAAAAAATGGTGTGCACCAGTGTGAGAGCTCTTTATGGGACGATTGAGAGCCCTTATGTGGTATGTATGAGAGCCCTTAGTGGGATGAATGGAAGTCCATGGCCATTACATTATTGTATATATGGGAAGTTTGTCAGAACTATCTAATGCAGAAAGTCCTCAGTACCATCTAATGTGGAAAGTCCATCAAGACTATCTTATGTGGGAAGTTCTACAGGACTACCTAACGTGGAAAGTCCATTAGGACTATCATATGTGGAAAGTCCGTCAGGACTATCTAATGTGGGAGGTTCATAAAGACTATCTTTTGGAGGTCCGTGAGGACTACCTAATATGGGGAAAATATGCTAGGACTATCGTTGTGAGGAAAGTTTACCAGAACTATCTCGTGAATATGATTCCACAATATGTCCACTAGTATGAGTTCGAAAAAGGGGTAATCTATTATTATGAGAAGGCTATTGTGCTTATGCTAGCAAATAAGGTGAGGCGAATATAAGTTATGACGGTCCACTGGCTTATTCTTACAAATTTGCACCTACAGTAGTTATGGAATTCACTTTGGTGAGAGTCACAGGAGAATTCAAGGATTTGAATTTAACTTTACAAGTCTGCCAAGAATGAATCCATGTGCTAGTGGCACATCTTAAGCTGAAGCTCACTGTACAGGATAATTGTATAAAAGTTATATCATACATATATGACAGTCTGCCGGTTTCTTTTGGGGACGATACAAGGTATTCTGCTATACTTCCGAAATGAAGAAATTGTATATGAAAGATACGGTAGTCCACAATGAATGTCCCATATGTATGATTCCATAAATAAAGGATTCACTGTTAAGAATCCGCCTACATGTTATCTATTTCAAAGAGATAACCACCAGGAGTGAACTACTTGATTGTGGAACAAGGGTAAGATGATGTATTGTCCGATCTATCCATTTGATAGGAATGAGTAGACTTTTTATATTATGTCGCAAGGATGTTTCCCTTAATGATCCAAGAGGATCATAATATGAGTCTTAGTTCGGCAAGACAAAACATTATTAATAGCTCACAATAGAGACTATTTTCCAATAATGGTCTTATACGAATATTTGTAGTCATTGATGCAAGGCGTGTCATGAGTATTGTTTACATATTATCTTTTACCATTCACAAGTAGGAATCCACAAGGATTTCCCTCCCGAGGAGATAAACGCATGTAACATGTAACACCCCCAAACCCGGCCCACGAGCCTTGACCGGATCTAGTTATGTCACTGCGGAAAGACGGTTGAAAATCTATTTAACTTAGAATAAATCATTAAAACTTGTTAACCTTTGAAAACCATGTCCATTTAAAATTATAAATAAAACTTTGTTATTATACAATGCCCATATTAAAACTTTATTAAACAGATATATATATAATTTGAATAAATAAGTTGCTAAAATAAAGTTATCTTCACTTAATAATTTAATTTGAACAAGCCATAAATAATAATAATAAAATAATACCAAAAATAATAAAAATAAGGCCCTTATTACAACCCAATATTTAAACCCAATACTTAATATTAAAAACATAAAATAATCAAAATAATCTCCTTCTGCATGGCCTCCTTTGCATCCTCTCCGATCCCGGTCCAATTCTACGCATCACCTGAAATGGTTAATAAAATAGGGTGAGTCCACTGACTCAGTGCATAATCACAACACATATTTCCACACGTATGGGCTTGGCCCATACCCACACCGTCCATGTAACAAATCATGCAAGAATGCATTTCAGCCCAACCTACTATCCAACCGTAACACCAACCTTAGCAGACTCCCTGCCTAAGGCCGTGGCTAACCCACCACTGATCACATCATGATCCCTAAACTTTACCTTGGCAAACTCGCTGCTCAAGGCCGTTGCTGAGCCACCGATCAACCAAAGTGACCCCAACATCATAATCTGTCTACGGTGACGCACTTAGCCATCAACCGCCGAGATGGGCACCGAGCCACACCTCCCTTGAGGTAGCACACAGCTAACCGTCAAGCGCTAATGTAGCCTGAGCTAACATTAGACCACGTACCTCATGGGTACGCCCTCTTCATTCATCAGATCGAGCCCAAATCCCATGCAAGTATGTGTAAGTGCAACATGTTAGATCATATCAAAGAGTAGGCATCACATGTTAATTACCATAGCATATATATATATATATGTATACATCACAATAACATAAATTCACCAACCAACTCACCTGGCATTCGATTACCCAAAACATGGTATTTACCATTCAAGCCATTATGATTGGCTACCACACATCATGCATATGTGAACACATTAGCAACCAATAACCGTAGAAATAGTGCGATGATTACGCACCTACTTGACACAAATGATCATATCCCGAAATGCTACTTTATGTTTCCGCAACCGTTGACTAACCGACTCTCGAAAGGTCTCCTGCGTTAGGCTCTTCTCCCCTACAATCGGCCTTAGCACAACAAAGAACACTTAGAGCCATTCGGCCAAGATAAGAAACCATAGAATAAGGAAAAGCTAACACACCCTTACCTTGCTAACCACTCCCTTTTACTCTAACAAGAGTCGGCCACCACAAGAAAGTAAGGTTCGGCTCAGGGACTTGTAACCAAAGTGGAGAGAATGAGAGAATGGATGATTCGGCAAGGCTCCTAGATGGAGTTTAGGATATTCGGCAAGGCAAGCTTTTAAAGGTGATTTCGGTCTAAGAGAAGTTTAAAAGAAAAGTGTGAAGAAAGAGGGGAAAATAGATACACCAACTTTCGGCTTTGGCTCAACAAAATAAAAGGAAAAGAAGGAGTGTTCTTTGACTTACTTTAAGAAGAGACTAAGGGAAGAAAAGAAATAATTTTAAGCACAAGGGGAATGGTGAAACAATTTCGTCAGCAGGGAAACAAATGAAGAAAAGGGTGGCCAAAAGGGTGAGCACCTCCTATTTATACTACTAGCTACCTAACACCCTTAATAAAACCGAAAATACCCTCCCCCAAGCTCCCCAAAACCGGCCACTAGCTCCCCTCCTCCTAAATCCCAAGATTTTCTCCTATTTTTACTCTACACCAATCTTTCAAACTATTTCAAATTAAATCCAACTCATCTCTTCTCTTAGCCATCCATTCAAAACATTTTGAACCAGTCAAAATCCCCCCTTTTAAGTGCCTTGGCCGAATCCAACTCTCCCCCCTTGCTCATGACGCAAAAACAAAAGGAAATGCTGCCTTTGCAGCTCGATCCTGAGACCCCAAAGCCCCCTTGAGGTGTCACTTCTCCATGCTCTTAGTGGCGTCTCCCTTGCCACTCTGCCAAGCTATTTCTTGTGTCTAATTCTCCCAAATAATTCTTTTAAGACACCTATAGCCAAGCTCCCCTTTTACTACTTAAAACAACAAAATTTCCCAAGGCAACACTTACCCTCTAGGGTTCTCCAAAGCCCTTAAAACTCACCCAATCTTACCAAAAGCCTTCCATCACTTGAGATATGCACTAAATGCATAACCCTAGAACCAGGGTGTTACAATTCTACCCTCCTTAAAATAATTTCGTCCTTGAAATTACTTGTCTAGACTAACAGTCCAATTCCTTCCAATACGCTATGGCTGCGCACTCTGATCTTAAAGAGCTAACATACTTCTAGGCACAGATTCTAAGTTCATACTCAAAGTCCCAATACTTTACGAGCAACAAAACAAACAGTCACCAAAACGATCAAAACAACAAAGAATATTCCGAACATGAGAAACTTACCCGCTGACAAATCCGGTACATCACTATCCTCTCTCCGACGAACTGCATAAACCAGACCTGGCTGCCTCGCCTCAATGCCACCATTACCGCGGTCTACTGCTCCACGACCTCGGCCGGAACCATTTCCTCCATGGTTCGGACCACGACCTCCCGTCCCCTGCTGACCACCCCTGCCTGGTTGCACATAACCTTAACCCACTATCCGAGTCCTATACGGATCCTGGGGACAATCCTTAACCAGATGAGTCTTGGACTTGCATCTAAAGCATTCCCGAACCCAATTCCAGCACTCGTCAACATGATACCTTCCACATTGAGCACACGAACGATCTGGATTCCCAGCAGCTGGCTTAGAAACATGAGCAGGGGTCTCGACTCTCGGTCTTTTCTGAACCCTCTCAACCACTTCTGGTGATCCAACACTTCTCTTATCACGGTTTCTTTCTCTGTTGTGCCTGTCCGCCCTCTTGACCTCCTCAGTTATCCGAGCTTTCTCTACTAAAACGGCAAAGTCTCTTTCCTGATGCAGAGCAATCAAAACTCACAGCTCATTCCGTAGCCCATCTTCAAATCTGACGCATCTCTCATAATCTGTTGCCACGATGCCCCGAGCATACCGGCTCAAACGCAGAAACTCAGCCTCATACTCCGCTATCGACTTGCTTCCTTGCACCAAGTTGAGGAACGCCTTCCTCTGAGCGTCCACATAGCTCGCTCCGACATACTTCCCCTCAAACTTGATCTTAAAGTACCCCAAGTCCACTCGATCCGCAGGAGTACTTTCCCTAACCGTGAGCCACCACTGGTAGGCTTCATCCCGTAGCAACGAAACAACACCCTTAAGCTTCTCCTCAGTAGTTAAATCCAAGTCATCCATAATCCTTTCAACCGCCTCCACCCGATGATTCCGCCATGTTCGAGCTACCCCGAGACACTCCCAAAAACCTCACTCCGTTCGACCTAAGTCTTTCGGCGCGACTTCCGAGTCCTATTGCCCACATTGGCTCTCGCCACTGCTCGCTCGAGCACTCGCGGCCACGACTGTGACACTGCGTCATCCCGGTCGATCTCGAAACTCACCACCTCCAAACGGTGGTGGTGGTACCGTCTCTCATTCTCGACCACGACACTGCACTCCTACGGTTCGTAAACCGCCATCCTGCCTCTACCACGTCCACGAGTATTGCGACCACGCCCCCTAGAACTCATATCTAGCGTCTCGTTTTAATTTGTTTAAAAAGTTTTATGCATTAGAAATTTTGTTTCACTGTTTACCCACGAGCAATTTTATGAAGAGAAGTAAAAGTGGTTCTTTCGATCAATCAAAGGTTCCGTTCAAGTTCTTTATTCTACCTCAAAATATTACATTCATCCATAAGGACACATTCATTCAGTGGTATCTACCACTCACATTCACTATTCAGACATTTCTGACCGTTTCTACCCGAGGGGTATTTTCGTCATTTTTCCTACAAGGGTATTTTGGTAATAAACCAGAAAAATTTTAAAACATTTACTTTGAAATTCCTAAAATTGGAGGGTATTTTCAAAAATTCCTCAATTTGAAAGTATAGCAGAAGTTTGGAAACTAGGGGTATTTTGGTAATTTTGTCAATCAGGGGTAATTTTGTAAATTTTCCAAATCAGGGTATCTGGAATTGCCGCAAAATAGAGTTTTTAAATACTTTTGCAAAGTAGGGAAATTTTGAAAGTTAGGGGCATTTTAGTAATTTTCAACACAGGGATATTTTCATAAATTTCCTCAAATCAGAATATCTTGATATTTTGAAAACTAGAGATTTTAATATTTTGCAAAGTAAAGTCATTTTAACAAAAGTTGAGGGTAGTGCGGTAATTTTATAATACAGGGGTATTTTTGTAATTTTGCCACGAGGGGCATTTTATAAATCGAAAAAACTTCTTTCAAAATTGCATTTAGGGTTTACAAACCGAAGGGTAAATTAGGTTTTAAAAACAGCAGGACTAATCCCTTTCGGGTTTTATTAATGGGTTAAGCCTATGAACAAGTCCTCTTGATTAAGGTGAACCATAGCTACGCACCAGGTAGGATTCGAGTAAAGAGGAGGTGCGTCGCTCGGACTGCTTAAATACCAAGCTCTTACTGAATACCAATCTCGACATGCGTACAGTGGTTGCCACACCTTAACCCGGTGACTTACTTCACAGGTTTGTTAATAGTCTTTAAGTCTTATGCATATGTTTGAGTAGACTAGCCCTAGGGTTTAAAAGATCCTAGTTCACTAATCTACGAGCCCAACTAAGCCCATATCAGTTCATAATAATAAATCACTCCAAGAGTCCGAAGTACTTACCTGGTGGACTCGGGTCGGAGATACAGGTGCCATGCCAGAATAACCTGAGAAATATTTCATAAAAACCCATATTTTTGAAAAGCCCATTTTGAAAACGTTTTTGGGCCCAAAACCCTCAAAGCCGAGTTTTGAACCAGGCTCTGATACTAATTTGTAACACCCCCAAACCCGGCCCACGAGCCTTGACCGGATCTGGTTATGTCACTGCGGAAAGACGGTTGAAAATCTATTTAACTTAGAATAAATCATTAAAACTTGTTAACTTTTGAAAACCATGTCCATTTAAAATTATAAATAAAACTTTGTTATTATACAATGCCCATATTAAAACTTTATTAAACAGATATATATATATAATTTGAATAAATAAGTTGCTAAAATAAAGTTATCTTCACTTAATAATTTAATTTGAACAAGCCATAAATAATAATAATAAAATAATACCAAAAATAATAAAAATAAGGCCCTTATTACAACCCAATATTTAAACCCAATACTTAATATTAAAAACATAAAATAATCAAAATAATCTCCTTCTGCATGGCCTCCTTTGTATCCTCTCCGATCCCAGTCCAATTCTACGCATCACCTGAAATGGTTAATAAAATAGGGTGAGTCCACTGACTCAGTGCATAATCACAACACATATTTCCACACGTATGGGTTTGGCCCATACCCACACCGTCCATGTAACAAATCATGCAAGAATGCATTTCAGCCCAACCTACTATCCAACCGTAACACCAACCTTAGCAGACTCCCTGCCGAAGGCCGTGGCTAACCCACCACTGATCACATCGTGATCCCTAAACTTTACCTTGGCAAACTCACTGCTCAAGGCCGTGGCTGAGCCACTGATCAACCAAAGTGACCCCAACATCATAATCTGTCTACGGTGACGCACTTAGCCATCAACCGCCGAGATGGGCACCGAGCCACACCTCCCTTGAGGTAGCACACAGCTAACCGTCAAGCGCTAATGTAGCCTGAGCTAACATTAGACCACGTACCTCATGGGTACACCCTCTTCATTCATTAGATCGAGCCCAAATCCCATGCAAGTATGTGTAAGTGCAACATGTTAGATCATATCAAAGAGTAGGCATCACATGTTAATTACCATAGCATATATATATGTATACATCACAATAACATAAATTCACCAACCAACTCACCTGGCATCGGATTACCCAAAACATGGTATTTACCATTCAAGCCATTATGATTGGCTACCACACATCATGCATATGTGAACACATTAGCAACCAATAACCGTAGAAATAGTGCGATGATTACGCACCTAGTTGACACAAATGATCAAATCCCGAAACGCTACTTTATGTTTCCGCAACCATTGACTAACCGACTCTCGAAAGGTCTCCTGCGTTAGGCTCTTCTCCCCTACAATCGGCCTTAGCACAACAAAGAACACTTAGAGCCATTCGGCCAAGACAAGAAACCATAGAATAAGGAAAAGCTAACACACCCTTACCTTGCTAACCACTCCCTTTTACTCTAACAAGAGTCGGCCACCACAAGAAAGTAAGGTTCGGCTCAGGGACTTGTAACCAAAGTGGAGAGAATGAGAGAATGGATGATTCGGCAAGGCTCTTAGATGGAGTTTAGGATATTCGGCAAGGCAAGCTTTTAAAGGTGATTTCGGTCTAAGAGAAGTTTAAAAGAAAAGTGTGAAAAAAGAGGGGAAAATAGATACACCAACTTTCGGCTTTGGCTCAACAAAATAAAAGGAAAAGAAGGAGTGTTCTTTGACTTACTTTCGGCAAGAGACTAAGGGAAGAAAAGAAATAATTTCGGCACAAGGGGAATGGTGAAACAATTTCGGCAGCAGGGAAACAAATGAAGAAAAGTGTAACAGACCAATTTTGACCCAAATCGGAACGGTGGTTTCGGGACCATGAATCCGAGCCTGAGAGATATTTTAATATTATATTTTGTGTTTGTTACATGTGATTTAGTGAGTGTGAAAATTTCGTAGAAAAATTTAGTCGTTTAAGTGCTCAATTTGATAAAAAAGATTTAATCGAGAAAAGCGCAAAAGTTGCATGCTAAAGTGGAGAGTACTAAATTGATTGTGGCTTTTTAAGTGGGTGTACCAAAAGGGCAATTAGCCCATTCACCATAGTAAGGGACGGCAATGGGCTTTTATAAGTCTAAATTATATGTTAAATTAGCCTATTATATGTTATGTTGATATATTAGTAAATAAGGTATATTAAATGTGTTATTATAACATAAAATAATAAAGTTAAGTGGGAAGAAAGAGAACATCACATTGTTCATCTTCTTGGCCGAATGTTTGAGGAGAAAAACTCCATTTTTGGAGCTTGAAGTTTCGGCAACTTAAGGCTTGATTTGGGGTAGGTATTTTACTTAGTTTTTGATAAATTTTACGTTTTTGAGATCGTTGTTTCGTGTATTACCCGACCCATGTCTAAATTTTTGAAAATACTATGTATATAGGATTCGGCCATTAACATGTTTGGATAGTCTTGATGTTTGATGATTTTAAATTAAATGTATGTTAAAGATTTACAAGTTTTGTATTGGAATTTTTGGTAATTTTGAGTATATAGGGCTAAATTGAAAAGAATAAATTTGTGAAGGATTAAAATGTCAAATAAATGAAATGCATGGACACCTATGACTATAATGAAGATTCGCCAAGCTAGGATGTTGGAAAATTTTGCATATTTTGTGTTATGTGCAAATGGGACTAAATTGTAAAAATGGGAAACATTAGGGGCAAAATGGTAAATTGCCCATTTGGGTGTTTTGGGACTAAATTGAGATGAAATGAGATTAAATGAGCTAAATTCTAATGTGTTTTAGATCAAGAGCAAAGAAAGACCGAATTAGACCGGGGAAAGACGAAGGTTCTCGAATAGCCGATTCGCACGGACTATCGACAACCGAGGTAAGTCCTTTAGTTAAATCATGTCAAAGAATTAATTATGGTTATCTTGACTATTAAAAATTTATGAATGTTAATATCCAATTACATCATGGCGAATGTATATTGACATATTGGTTGATGATTTATGTTGAGTATGTGATGGAAATTATTTTGGCTAATGCAAGGTGAATAAGTAAGTTCTTGAGCTACTTTATATTTAAAGATCATTTACATATCTAGTGAATGATAAAATTTGTATAAGCTTGGTGTAAAACCATGAGTTGGCCGATTGTGATAATGATGGATTGGATTGATTTCAAATTTATTTAATGCAATGGGAATAAATGTATATGATTCGATATGTATAGTGAAATGTGAAAAGCATGTAAAAATATTCGACATTCGGCTTGAGCCTAGCGAGCCCTCGTCTTGGTGACATAATCGGGCTTTATGCCTAGCGGGCCTTGTGCCTGTTATTTATCGGGCTTTTATGCCTAGCGTGCCTTGTGCCGGTGTTATTATTCGGCTTCTACGCCTAGCGTGCTTGATGCCTGATGATGTGCTTTACAAAATAGAAACCGAAATTTATGTTCAAGGCGAATTAAAGCAAATATATCGAGTTAATGGCTCAGTGAGTATGTAAAGTAGGAATGAGTTTCTTACTTAAATAAGATAAGGTAAACTAGTGATTCAATGATTATTACCAATGGTATGTATTTCTCGGTTCTATTGATAAATGATGTGGTATCGTGACTTTGGCCGTTTAATATGTAAATATATAAGAGTAGGTGTATTCGGCCACAAGGGTGGTTGTATAATTAATAACATGTTATAATAATTGATATCCAAGTATATGAATAATGGTACCTATGGTTATATGATGACACATTGGGTTTTAAAGATCGGATTACTTAATGAATATTTTGATCATAAATATGTGGGTAAGGAGAAACTTTCCTATCAATTTCATACTTAGTTACATGGATATGAAATTGAAAGCTTGATAATGAAAATGAGCATAAGTATAAGTTCAGTTGTAGAAATTGAATTGTTAGTGTTTGAATGTTATATTTTTATGAAATTAGGACTTACTAAGCTAGCGAGCTTATCGTGTGAAATGTTTCCTCTGTTTTATAGATTAGGCAAGCTACAAGCTCGTCGGGATCGTTCGGAAGGTCGCCCACACTATCAATCTACATTTTGGTACTCTTTCATTTTGGTTTTAAACGAAGGCATGTATAGGGAAGACTTAGTCTTTGTTGATGAACTCTTAAGGTTTATGTATGTAATAGCCAAGCGAATATGGCTAAATTTTTAGTAAGTATGATGTTGGGTTTCGATATGTATGTTGGTTCATGATGGCAAGGTTTATGCTTTCTTAATCAAAGTTTAATCATTTTGTTAAGGAAATGTTTATATACGAAATGAATCCTTGAATTAGGAATGTAGGTAGGTTCGGTTAGAAGCTAGTCTTTCATAAAATGCAACAAAACAGCTTGTAGTAACAGCAGTGATGTGAGTTAGAAAAATCACCAAAAATAGGGTATATTGAATTAAAAGGGGAATGAGATATGGAATTAAACCTTATTGTGTCTATTTTTACATGAAAGAAACAGAGTAGGCAAAAGATTTATATATTATGAGATAATTCAGTTTTAGTGAGACCTGCTCTGAATGAATTCGTGAGTCACTGTTCTGTTTTGGAAAAATTGCCATAAATTGTACAAAAATAATTAAGAAGCACAGTTTATATGTGTAGAACCCTTAATGAATCTATTTTTCATTGGTATAAACAAGAACATCATAGGAAATTTGTGCAATGAGATAACTGCATTTTTGTAGGGACAGGTCAGAATTGTCAAGCAGTGTAATAAAGGTAACTTTGATGAATAAACTGTACTAATTGGCTACATGAAAAATTCTGGAAAAATTATGCTGAATAGTTATATGAGTCTAGTTTCAAGGAAAATTTACGGATCTAAATTTCGAGTTTTGTAACTCGAGTTATGGTCGATTTTGTCAGCGTGATGCAGTTGGACAGCTTTAAAAAATTTTTACTTCCCGAGTTAATGGTCAAGTCTAGTAATGCCACGTACCCGACTCCGGCAAGGGTTTCGGGTAAGGGGTGTTACATTTGATTGGTATTAGAGCTTACGGTTTAGTCGATTCTAGGACTACCGTAGCGCGTGTGAGTCTAGCTATACATGCCTTTATTATATGTTGATAGTGTGGTGACTTCTGACAGCCTGAACTTTGTTTTATATAGTAAATGGACACTGATCCTGAAAGAGTTGTAGCTGATGATGTGGAGAGCGTGGCGCTGACCGTACCATGGATCAGCGCCGATAGACTCTCGACCTGTTTCGGGTAGCCACGAAGGAGAAACTAAACAAGCCTTTTATCGGATGATGAATGAGTGGTTTGCCCAATTTATTCAAAATAACCCGGCCGTACCCCAACCTCCACCCCCGAATAATCTAACTCCGATTCCTTCAGCTCCCCCAATGATAGATCCGATGAGATCTAGTAGACCCCAGGTTGATAAAATCCGAAAATATGGGGCCGAAGAATTTAAAGCTAATGACGATGATGACGCCGAGAGAGCCGAAATGTGGCTTGATAACACTATTCGGGTACTTGATGAGTATCTTGTACTCGGATGAATGCTTGAAGTGTACTATATCCTTCTCATGCGGGACATCGCATATCACCGTGGAATACACTAGTATCGATGGTTCCGAAAGAAAAAGTGTCATGGGATTTCTTCCGAATGAATTCGCAAGAAATATATCATCAAAGATTCATTGATCAAAACGAAAAGAATTCCTTGAAATTTGAAACAAGGACGAATGACCGTGACGGAATATGAACGAAAATTTGTCAGACTCAGCAGATATGCTAGAGAGTGTGTTTCTTCTGAAGCTATTATGTGTAAAAGATTTGAAGATGGCCTGAATGAAGATATAAAGATGTTCGTTGGCATTCTTGAAATTCAAGAGTTTGTGACTTTAGTTGAAAGAGCTTGCAAAGCTGAAGAGCTCGGGAAAGAGAAAAGAAAGGCTGAGACTGAAGCTAGAGACATTCATAAAAGATCTTCGGGTAAAGTCTTTCATTCCACGACCAAGAAGCCCAGAGATGACTACAGCCGACAGAAAGCTAATACAGATCCACCTAGACGGGATTGACCTTCTATGAGCTCCCGAGCTACCTCGATAGCCAGTGTTGGTAATGTTCCACAAAATAGAGTTGAGTGCAAGCATTGTGGGAAATGGCACTCAGGGAGTTGTAGATTTCATGATCGGTCTTGCTATAAATGTGGATCATCAGACCATTTTATTAGAGAGCGTCCGAAGTTAGCTGAGCAAAATACAGTCCAGAACACTAAGCCGAGCAACGTATCAATGCGAGGTAGACCACCCAGACATTCAGGCAATGTAGGTGGTAGTCAGAAAGGAACGAAGAACACCACGCATTGATCTCGAGGCTGAAGCTCTCGCTAGAGCATATGCTGCGCGAGCTAGAGAGGATGCTTCCTCCCCGACGCGTCATTACCAGGTACTTTCACTCTTTATGATACTACTGTGATTGCACTAATTGATCCTGGTTCGACTCATTCTTATGTGTGTGAAACTTTAAAATTTGGCAAGACTCTGTTAGTTGGGTCTACCGATTTTGTGATTCGTGTGTCCAACCCTTTGGGTAGATGTGTGCTTGTTAATAAAGTGTGTAGAGGTTGCCCGTTGATGATTCGAGATTATTGCTTCCTAGCTGATTTAATGTTGTTGCCCTTTGACGAATTTGATATAATCTTGGGTATGGATTGGTTAACTTCGCACGAGGCAGTAGTGGATTGTAAAGAAAGCTTATTGATTTGAAATGTCGAAACGGTGAGACCATCAGAATTAAATCCTGTGACATAAATGGGTTGCCTACAGCAATATCTTCAATGTTAGCCCGAAAGTATGTGAAAAAAGGGTGTGAAGCTTATTTGGCCTATGTACTGGATAATAAAATGTCTGAGAAACAAATTGAATCTGTATCAGTTGTGTGTGAATACCCCGATGTGTTTCTGAGGAACTACCGGGTTTACCCCAATGTCACGAGAGATTGAGTTCGGCATTGAGTTAGTACCGATGCGACTCATTTCGATAGCTCCGTCACCGAATGGCACCTCTTGAATTAAAAGAATTGAAAGCGCAGCTGCAAGAGTTGTGAGATAGGGGTTTTGCACGACCGAGTTTCTCTCCTTGGGGTGCACCTGTTATTTGTGAAAAGAAAGATGGGACTATGCGAATGTGTATCGACTCACCAAAGCAACTAAATAAGGTAACTATAAAGAATAAGTACCATTACCTCGGATTGATGATTTATTTGATCGCTGAAGGGGGCTTGATGTTTTGAAAATAGATTTGAGAACGGGCTATTATCAATTACGAGTCGAGAGATTTAGATGTGCCAAAGATCGCATTTCATGCGAGGTACGGACATTATGAGTTTTTGGTTATGCCTTTTGGACTCACTAATGCACTGCTTTTTTTATGGATCTAATGAACCGGTCTTCCGGCGCTTTTGGATCGGTTTGTAGTAGTGTTTATTGATGATATATTGATCTATTCCAAAAGTGAAACGGAACATGCTTGAGCATTTGAGATTAGTACTACAAACTTTGAGAGATCAACGATTGTATGCAAAGTTCGATAAGTGTGAATTCGGATGAATGAGGTCGGCTTCTTGGGTCATGTTGTTTCATTGTCGTATTCGGGTGGATCCAAATAAATTAACAGACTATACTTGATTGGAGACCACCAAAGAATGTTTCGAGATCCGTTTCCTAGGCCTTGCGGGATATTATAGACGATTTGTAAAAGGTTTTTTTGTAATAGCTACACCTTTGACGAAACTACTACGAGAAAGATGTCAAGTTTGAGTGGTCGAGAAGTGTCGAGAAAAGTTTCGAGCGGTTGAAAGCCCTTTTGACCAAAGCCCCGTGTGTTAACTCACTGAATCGGGTAAAGAATTTATTATTTTTAGCGATGCTTCCTTGAATGGATTGGGTTGTGTTTTAATGCAAAAAGGCAAGGTGATAGCCTACGCTTTGAGACAATTGAAGCCGCATGAGAAAAATTATCCAACTCATGATTTGGAGTTGGCGACCATTGTGTTCGCATTAAAAATTTGGCGTCACTACTTATTTGGCGAAAAATGTCATATTTATTCGAGATCACAAAAGTTTGAAGTATTTGATGACTCGAGAAAGACTTGAACTTGAGACAACGTAGATGGTTAGAATTGTTTGAAAGACTATGAATTAGTTATTGACTACCATCCGGGAAAGCTAATGTTGTTGCGCAGATCGTTAAGTCGAAAATCATTATTTGCTCTTCGTGCATTGAACGCACGGGTGGCTATATCGATGATGGTTCGATCATAGCCGAATTACAAGCAAGGCCGATGTTCATTCAAAGTGATTTGTGATGCACGAAAGTTGACGAAAAGTTGATTTCTATTCGGATTCGATGTGAAAATGGTATAAAATCGATTTTCGATTGATGCAAATGATTTTTGAGTTACAAAAGTCAATTATGTATTCCTAAGAACTCGATTTGATCTGATGATTACGAGGAGGCCCATAATGGTCGAATGTCGATACACCCGGGTAGCACGAAAATGTATAACGATTTGAAACAGTTCTATTGGTGGCCTGGCATGAAACGGGATATATCTGAATTTGTTTCCAAGTGCTTAATCTGTCAACAAGTGAAAGCTGAGCATCAAGTACCGTCCGGATTACTTCAACCAATCATGATACCCGAATGGAAATGGGATAGAATTACAATGGATTTTGTATCTGGTCTTCCTATGACACCGAGTAAGAAAGATGCCGTATGGGTTATCGTTGATAGACTGACTAAATCAGCTCATTTTGTGCCGGTACGTACCGATTATTCACTTGATAAACTTGCCGAATTGTATGTGTCGCAGATTGTAAGGTTGCACGGTGTGCCGAGTTCCATTGTTTCTGATAGGGACCCAAGATTCACATCGCGGTTTTGGAAGAAATTGCAAGATGCTTTAGGTACTAAACTTTATTTTAGTACCAGCCTTCCATCCGCAAAAACGCATCGGTCACCTGAGCGAACTATTTTGATACTTGAGGACATGTTGAGGTGTTGCGTTCTCGAGTTTGAAGGTACGTGGGAACGATACCTACCTTTGATTGAATTTGCTTACAATAATAGTTTCCAATCTAGCATAAAAATGGCGCCTTATGAAGCCTTATATGGTCGAAAATGTCGCACACCGTTGTATTGGGTGAACTCAAATAAAACAAGATACACGGGGTTGATTGGATTAAAGAAACAGCGAGCGTAGGTGGTACTTATTAGAAATAACTTGAAAGCCGCCGGATCGTCGAAGTCCTATGCCGATTTGAAGCGTAAGGATATTGAATTTCGTGTCGAGATCGGGTGTTCTTGAAAGTTTCTCCTTGGAAGAAAATACTTGATTCTTCGCCGAAAGGCAAGTTAAGTCCGAGATTTATCGGACCGCACGAAGTCATTGAACGTATTGGACCGGTTGCTTATAGATTAAGATTGCCCTCCGAGTTAGAAAAGATACACAATGTATTTCATGTTTCGATGCTTATGAAATATAGATCGGATCCGTCCCCATGTGATTTCATCGTCGAGAGATTGAAATTAGATCTGATTTGACATATGATGAGGAACCGATCCGTATCTTAGCCCGGGAGATAAAAGAGTTGAGAAATAAAAGAATTCCATTAGTAAAAGTTTTATGGAATCGTCACGGGGTTGAAGAGGCTACGTGGGAGCCTGAAGAGACAATGAGGCAACAATATCCGAACTTATTTAATAGTAAGATTTTCGGGGATGAAAATCCTTAAGGGGGGAGAGTTGTAACAGACCAATTTTGACCCAAATCGGAACGGTGGTTTCGGGACCATGAATTCACCAACCAACTCACCTGGCATCGGATTACCCAAAACATGGTATTTACCATTCAAGCCATTATGATTGGCTACCACACATCATGCATATGTGAACACATTAGCAACCAATAACCGTAGAAATAGTGCGATGATTACGCACCTAGTTGACACAAATGATCAAATCCCGAAACGCTACTTTATGTTTCCGCAACCATTGACTAACCGACTCTCGAAAGGTCTCCTGCGTTAGGCTCTTCTCCCCTACAATCGGCCTTAGCACAACAAAGAACACTTAGAGCCATTCGGCCAAGACAAGAAACCATAGAATAAGGAAAAGCTAACACACCCTTACCTTGCTAACCACTCCCTTTTACTCTAACAAGAGTCGGCCACCACAAGAAAGTAAGGTTCGGCTCAGGGACTTGTAACCAAAGTGGAGAGAATGAGAGAATGGATGATTCGGCAAGGCTCTTAGATGGAGTTTAGGATATTCGGCAAGGCAAGCTTTTAAAGGTGATTTCGGTCTAAGAGAAGTTTAAAAGAAAAGTGTGAAAAAAGAGGGGAAAATAGATACACCAACTTTCGGCTTTGGCTCAACAAAATAAAAGGAAAAGAAGGAGTGTTCTTTGACTTACTTTCTGAAGAGACTAAGGAAGAAAAGAAATAATTTCGCACAAGGGAATGGTGAAACAATTTCTAAGAAAGAGGAAACAAATGAAGAAAAGTGTAATGATCAATTTTGACCCAAATCGAACAGTGGTTTCGGGACCATGAATCCGAGCACGAGAGATATTTTAATATTATATTTTGTGTTTGTTACATGTGATTTAGTGAGTGTGAAAATTTCAGTAGAAAAATTTAGTCGTTTAAGTGCTCAATTTGATAAAAAGATTTAATCGAGAAAAGCGCAAAAGTTGCATGCTAAAGTGGAGAGTACTAAATTGATTGTGGCTTTTTAAGTGGGTGTACCAAAGGGCAATTAGCCCATTCACCATAGTAAGGGACTGCAATGGGCTTTTATAAGTCTAAATTATATGTTAAATTAGCCTATTATATGTTATGTTGATATATTAGTAAATAAGGTATATTAAATGTGTTATTATAACATAAAATAATAAAGTTAAGTGGGAAGAAAGAGAACATCACATTGTTCATCTTCTTGGCGAATGTTTGAGGAGAAAAACTCCATTTTTGGAGCTTGAAGTTTCGGCAACTTAAGGCTTGATTTGGGGTAGGTATTTTACTTAGTTTTTGATAAATTTTACGTTTTGAGATCGTTGTTTCGTGTATTACCCGACCCATGTCTAAATTTTTGAAAATACTATGTATATAGGATTCGGCCATTAACATGTTTGGATAGTCTTGATGTTTGATGATTTTAAATTAAATGTATGTTAAAGATTTACAAGTTTTGTATTGGAATTTTTGGTAATTTTGAGTATATAGGGCTAAATTGAAAAGAATAAATTTGTGAAGGATTAAAATGTCAAATAAATGAAATGCATGGACACCTATGACTATAATGAAGATTCGGCCAAGCTAGGATGTTGGAAAATTTTGCATATTTTGTGTTATGTGCAAATGGGACTAAATTGTAAAATGGGAAACATTAGGGGCAAAATGGTAAATTGCCCATTTGGGTGTTTTGGGACTAAATTGAGATGAAATGAGATTAAATGAGCTAAATTCTAATGTGTTTTAGATCAAGAGCAAAGAAAGACCGAATTAGACCGGGGGAAAGACGAAGGTTCTCGAATAGCCGATTCGCACGGACTATCGACAACCGAGGTAAGTCCTTTAGTTAAATCATGTCAAAGAATTAATTATGGTTATCTTGACTATTAAAAATTTATGAATGTTAATATCCAATTACATCATGGCGAATGTATATTGACATATTGGTTGATGATTTATGTTGAGTATGTGATGGAAATTATTTTGGCTAATGCAAGGTGAATAAGTAAGTTCTTGAGCTACTTTATATTTAAAGATCATTTACGTATCTAGTGAATGATAAAATTTGTATAAGCTTGGTGTAAAACCATGAGTTGGCCGATTGTGATAATGATGGATTGGATTGATTTCAAATTTATTTAATGCAATGGGAATAAATGTATATGATTCGATATGTATAGTGAAATGTGAAAAGCATGTAAAAATATTCGACATTCGGGCTTGAGCCTAGCGAGCCTCGTGTTGGTGACATAATCGGGCTTTATGCCTAGCGTGCCTTGTGCTTGTGTTATTTATCGGGCTTTTATGCCTAGCGTGCCTTGTGCCTGGTGTTATTTATCGGGCTTTTATGCCTAGCGGGCCTTGTGCCGGTGTTATTATTCGGGCTTCTACTACGCCTAGCAGGCTTGATGCCGGTGATGTGCTTTACAAAATAGAAACCGAAATTTATGTTCAAGGCGAATTAAAGCAAATATATCGAGTTAATGGCTCAGGTGAGTATGTAAAGTAGGAATGAGTTTCTTACTTAAATAAGATAAGGTAAACTAGTGATTCAATGATTATTACCAATGGTATGTATTTCTCGGTTCTATTGATAAATGATGTGGTATCGTGACTTTGGCCGCTTAATATGTAAATATATAAGACTAGGTGTATTCGCCCACAAGGGTGGTTGTATAATTAATAACATGTTATAATAATTGATATCCAAGTATATGAATAATGGTACCTATGGTTATATGATGACACATTGGGTTTTAAAGATCGGATTACGAACGAATATTTTGATCATAAATATGTGGGTAAGGAGAAACTTTCCTATCAATTTCATACTTAGTTACATGGATATGAAATTGAAAGCTTGATAATGAAAATGAGCATAAGTATAAGTTGAGTTGTAGAAATTGAATTGTTAGTGTTTGAATGTTATATTTTTATGAAATTAGGACTTACTAAGCTAGCGAGCTTATCGTGTGAAATGTTTCTCTGCTTTATATAGATTAGGCAAGCTACAAGCTCGTCGGGATCGCTCGGAAGGTCGCCCACACTATCAATCTACATTTTGGTACTCTTTCATTTTGGTTTTAAACGAAGGCATGTATAGGGAAGACTTAGTCTTTGTTGATGAACTCTTAAGGTTTATGTATGTAATAGCCATGCAAATATGGCTAAATTTTTAGTAAGTATGATGTTGGGTTTCGATATGTATGTTGGTTCATGATGGCAAGGTTTATGCTTTCTTAATCAAAGTTTAATCATTTTGTTAAGGAAATGTTTATATACTGAAATGAATCCTTGAATTAGGAATGTAGGTAGGTTCGGTTAGAAGCTAGTCTTTCATAAAATGCAACAAAACAGCTTGTAGTAACAGCAGTGATGTGAGTTAGAAAAATCACCAAAAATAGGGTATATTGAATTAAAAGGGGAATGAGATATGGAATTAAACCTTATTGTGTTTATTTTTACATGAAAGAAACAGAGTAGGCAAAAGATTTATATATTATGAGATAATTCAGTTTTAGTGAGACCTGCTCTGAATGAATTCGTGAGTCACTGTTCTGTTTTGGAAAAATTGCCATAAATTGTACAAAAATAATTAAGAAGCATAGTTTATATTTGTAGAACCCTTAATGAATCTATTTTTCATTGGTATAAACAAGAACATTATAGGAAATTTTTGCAATGAGATAACTGCATTTTTGTAGGGACAGGTCAGAATTGTCAAGCAGTGTAATAAGGGTAACTTTGATGAATAAACTGTACTAATTGGCTACATGCAAAATTCTGGAAAAATTATGCTGAATAGTTATATGAGTCTAGTTTCAAGGAAAATTTACGGATCTAAATTTCGAGTTTTGTAACTCGAGTTATGGTCGATTTAGTCAGCATGATGCAGTTGGACAGCTTTAAAAAATTTTTACTTCCCGAGTTAATGGTCAAGTCTAGTAATGCCACGTACCCGACTCCGGCAAAGGTTTCGGGTAAGGGGTGTTACAAAAAGGGTGGCCAAAAGGGTGAGCACCTCCTATTTATACTACTAGCTACCTAACACCCTTAATAAAACCGAAAATACCCTCCCCCAAGCTCCCCAAAACCGGCCACTAGCTCCCCTCCTCCTAAATCCGAAGATTTTCTCCTATTTTTACTCTACACCAATCTTTCAAACTATTTCAAATTAAATCCAACTCATCTCTTCTCCTAGCCATCCATTCAAAACATTTTGAACCAGTCAAAATCCCCCCTTTTAAGTGCCTTGGCCGAATCCAACTCTCCCCTTGCTCATGACGCAAAAAAAAAAAGGAAATGCGCGCTGCGGCTCGATCCTGAGACCCCAAAGCCCCCTTGAGGTGTCACTTCTCCATGCTCTTAGTGGCGTCTCCCTTGCCACTCTGCCAAGCTATTTCTTGTGTCTAATTCTCCCAAATAATTCTTTTAAGACACCTATAGCCAAGCTCCCCTTTTACTACTTAAAACAACAAAATTTCCCAAGGCAACACTTACCTCTAGGGTTCTCCAAAGCCCTTAAAACTCACCCAATCTTACCAAAAGCCTTCCATCACTTGAGATATGCACTAAATGCATAACCCCTAGAACCAGGGTGTTACATAACACCCCAAACCTGGCCCAAACGCTACGACCAGATCTGGTATGCTACGGGGTTTAACGTTAAAAACTTCACTTGGATGATTTTTGGAAATTCAGTTTGTTTATTTAGGTATTCGCTAAAATAAGTGATATTTGAAGAAAACCTTTACTTTTGCTTTGAACTGTTTGAAAATCCCATATTATTACTTCTTATAGATAAGTCTTTGAACATAAATTAAATTTTAAAAAAATAGAATCAAGACATTAACAATTATGATTTAAACCTAAGCTATGGAGCCTTATTACATAAATAGTCCCAAAATTAAAAACTTAAAGGAAAACTGAAAATAGTTTATGAAAATATAAGACTTGATGGCCCCTCGAGTCCTTCTCGGCTCCCATGTCCACGATCTATTGCTCATCTGAAAAGTCAGAGAAAATAAAAGGGTGAGTCACCAAGACTTGGTGTGCAAATCCCGAAAACAGATAAAAGGCTTGAAGCCCACAAACACATTATGGGCCTTGGCCCATACACAATGGCAACAGAGTATTTACATGCAACATGGCCCAACCCAACCCAAAAGTCCATTCTCTACACACCAGCCCATACCAGCCATCACACCTCGGGGATTTCTACAATCAACCCACCAACCGCTACACACTATGTCAACAGTTATGCTGTCAATTGAAATGCCGATCATCATGTGACCTTATAATCCACTATGGCAGAGCCACCAATCACTGTGTGACCTTATAATCAAGTGTGGCAGAGCCACCGATCACTATTGTGACCTAAATGTATATATCGTGGTTTTACCACCGATCACTAAGTGACCTTTTTACATGCTCTTCCCCTTCATCATATCAACCCTATCCCATGCATACATCCATGCAAAATCAAAACAATATACTACCTAACAGATCACAGACTATCACATACATCGATACACATAGAGAAGTTTCTATGATTACATACCTGGCATCTTTTGCCTACCCTTTTCGGGTAATACGACTGTCCATACAGCCTTTTTCTAACTTTTAGCCCAAAACATATAAAATACAGATTAATTAGTGTGATAGAGATCTACACACCTGATTACAGACAAGACGAGACTTTCTATGTTGACATTATCAGAAGCCGATAAGACTGCTAACTGTCTAAGGTTTTGTTCTGAAGATGGTCCACAACCCGGTGGCCAATCCCATACTGTTGACACTACTCGCTTCTGAAACTTAGGGGTTGATTAAACAGATCCAATCCCGTCCTTCACCTGATCAATATTTGATTCTATCAAAAGACCTTATCAATTGCTACCATCATAACATATGGTTAAGATCACAATTATGATAGCGAATCTAACGAGAATCTAAAGAGAACCCCCTTACCTTAAAATCCTGAAAAGAGAGATATGAGGTTCAAAGACTAGCGGTCCTGGATTTTAGATCTAAGCGATCTACTTCAATTACCGAATGTCGCCCAACACGTAAACACAAGAAACCAACTATCCATTAGCCTTTCGGCTTTGTCTTCTAAAAACTGAAAAAGAAAAAGAATAGATCAAAAGAAATCAACACCTACCTTTACAGAGAATTCAGCAACTCTTAGAAGATTTCGGCTTTTGAGAAGATCAAAAAGGGAAGATGATAGGAAGAAATCAATGTAGATTCGGCTTTTAGTAAAGAGATCGGCTAAAGAAAAGAATAGACAAGGGTATTCGGCTATGGAGATGAAAGCAGAGAAAAACAAAATTTCGGCTTTTGCATAAAACTGGGAATGAGAGAATGGAATTAGGGATTTTGGCTTAAGTAGAGAATGAGAGAAAAGAATGAGAGAAAAACCCAAATGCCGAAATTGAAGAAGAGAATGGAAGAATAAAACCCTAATGCTGAAAATAAAAAGATATTCCCCCCCACTTAAGCACAAAATTTCGGCAACTACCTCTCAAAAACTGAAAATGCCCCTTTTGATAACTTAAAATTAATTGACTAATAAGGGAAATTTTGGCACCCCTATAGTATACCAAAACCGATTTCTTCCCCCTCCAAGAGATGGAAATTCGGCCACCACTTTTGATCAGCAGATAACTCCTAAATTTTCTCCCTTATCTTCATCTGATCACTCATCCTCAAGTGGCATGGATAACACCACCTCTTCCTCCCTTTTATCAGTCACTTTATCAGCATTATCCACTCGAGTAAATCTTCCTATTTTTAAGCCTTATTTCCGTCCCTCTCTATCCATTTAAATGCCGAAAATTAATTAAAATTTAATTAAAAGAATTGGGCTTCATGAAACTTGAATTTGAGCCTCCCCAGTTGACGCCACTTCCCTGCTCTTTAAGTGACGCCACTTAGCCACTGGGCCACAAGCCCATTTTGTATCTTAAAACATAGATAACATCTTTTAAGCCCTATCTTATCAGGCTTTCCGCTAGAGTGCCCAACAGAAAATTCAATTAAGGCCTCGACCCAACCCTGAGCCCATTCTTGACCCCTTAAACACCCTAACTAGCACACCAAGCACAACATAAACATCACAGCACATTAAACGTAAAGGCCCATTAATTTAGGATGTTACAGTTCTACCCCCTTAAACAAAATTTTGGCCTCGAAATTACCTGGTACGAATAGATGCCAGTACTATTGCCGCATTACTTCCTCTAGTTCCCAAGTAGCCTCCTCAGAACTGTGATTCTGCCATAAAACCTTAACCAATGGAACAGTCTTCCTTCGCAATTCTTTGACATCACGATCCAGAATTTCCACTGGTTCCTCTTCAAAGGATAAATCGGGTCTTACTTCGATTTCTTCCACAGACACCACATGGGATGGATCCGAATGGTAACGTCTTTGCATAGAGACGTGGAACACATTGTGAATCTGGCTTAGCTTAGAAGGTAACTCTAGGTGATAAGCTACCGGTCCCACTTGTTTCAACACCCGATAAGGTCTGATAAATCTGGGACTTAATTTACCTTTCTGTCCGAACCTCAGTACTTTCTTCCATGGCGACACCTTCAAGAACACCTTGTCACCCACTGCAAATTCTATGTCCTTACGCTTCAGATCAGCATAGGACTTCTGCCGGTCTGACGCTTCCTTTAATCAAGCCCGAATTAACTCTACCTTCTCCTCTGTCTCGATAACCAATTCCAAACCCAAAATTCGACGTTCCCCTAATTCTGTCCAACAGGTAGGTGTATGACACCTCCGCCCATACAATGCCTCATAGGGCGCCATCAGAATACTTGACTGGTAGCTATTGTTGTACGCAAACTCCGCCAACGGTAAGAACTCTTCCCAACTTCCCCTGAAGTCAATGGCACAACCTCTTAACATGTCCTCTAAGATCTGGATTAGCCACTCAGATTGTCCATCGGTCTGAGGATGAAATGCCGTACTAAAATCCAACTTCGTACCCAACGCTTGATGCAACGCCTCCCAAAATCGTGAGGTGAACCTACGGTCCCTGTCCAATATGATTGATACTGGTACGCCATGCAATCTCACTACCTCCGCTATGTATAGCTTAGCTAATTTCTGCAAAGAGTAATCGACCCGTACTGGTATGAAATGAGCAGACTTCGTCAAGCGATCAACAATCACCCAGACCGAATCTTTCTTAGTAGGCGTGAGGGGTAGCCCACTAACAAAGTCCATTGTGATCCTTTCCCACTTCCATTGTGCAATCTTCACTGGCTGCAACAACCTTATGGTAACTGATGTTCCGCCTTTACCTACTGACAGGTTAAACACTTTCCCACAATCCGGTCACCTCTCGTTTTAGGCCCGGCCACCAAAACTGTTCTTGCAAATCCCGATACATCTTACTCCTTTCAGGGTGCATAGCGTATGGACTACCATGCGCTTCTTGCAAAATCCTATGCCTCAAGTCAGGATCTTTTGGCATGCACACTCTCCCTTGAAAACATAATAGCCCTTCCTCATTCATACTAAATTTTGTTGATCCCTCACTTGATCTTACCGAAAACTTCCCCTTTAGCAACTCATCAGTCAGCTGCTTCTCCTTAACCTGACTGACCCAAGAGGGTTTCACTTGAAGTTCAGCTAATAAACTCTCATCATCGTATAAACTAAGGTGAGCAAACATTGCTCTCAAGTCCGAGATTACTTTACGACTTAGGGCATCTGCTACCACGTTAGATTTACCCGGATGGTATTCGATCGAGCATTCATAATCCTTTAACAACTCGATCCACCTTCTTTGCCTTAGATTCAACTCCTTCTGAGTCAAAAGGTATTTTAAGCTCTTATGATCAGTATAAATGATAGATTTCTCCCCGTACAGATAATGCCTCCAGATCTTCAAGACAAAAACCACCGCCGCCAATTCCAAGTCATGTGTGGGATAGTTTGATTCATGCGGTCTTAACTGCCGAGATGCGTACGCAACAACCTTTCCACCTTGCATCAACATGCATCCTAGTCCCTTGTGTTAAGCATCACAGTAAATCATGAACTCCTTCCTAGCCTCTGGCTGAATCAATACCAGAGCCTCCGTTAAAATCCTTTTTAACTTCTCGAAACTCCCTTGCTACTTATTAGACCAAACAAACAGAACCCTTTTCCGTAACAACTTAGTCAACGGTGCTGCAATCAATAAAAATCCTTCAACAAACCTTCTGTAATACCCGGCCAAACCAAGAAAACTTCAAATTTTTGCTACCGACTTAGGCTGTAATATCCGGGATTTTGGGCTTTTGCATTATTGCTTAAATATATGTGGAAGAATGTCTATGTGTATGTTGAATGTGTTTTATGAACTGTGAGACCTTTAGAGTGTAGGTGATTGCCTTAGAAATTATTAGATTTTAAGTCTTGAAGTGGAACTGAGTAGGAGAGACCTTAAGAAAATTTATAGGGGAAATTTGACATGAAAAATGGGCTTGCTAAAGTGGCCAGGAGGCGCCACTTAAAGCCTCTGAAAGTGACGCCTCAAGTAAGGGAGTAGGGCTTAGGTTCGAGTCACAAGGGAAGCAAATAGGAGTGTTTATTTTTGCAGCAAAGAGAGACAGAGGTGAACGGCATTGGGAGACTGGATGGATGAGTTTAAAATGTGATTAAATTCTTTTAAAATTTCGGCTAAGGGCATGGATAATTATTGATTTATTTAAATTATTTTAAATGAGTAGAAAAGAGGAAAAATAGGAGAAAAGGAAGAAGGAGCTAGAGTTTGGGTGTTAGCCGAATTCAAGAGAGGGGAGTAAAGTAAGGTAATCGGTCATGCTAAGAGGGTTAAGTGCCGAAAGTTTAAAGCCACCCAAGTGACTTTCTGGCCATTTTCTTTTGCCGAAATTTAGTATTGTTCTCTTCTAAGTTTTTATTCTTTTTCTTTCATAAGCGAACCACACCAAAGTTTATTCTTTCTCACCCATTTAGATCTTGGCCGAATTCTTCATAGACCCTTAGGGCCATTTGTTGCTTTTCTTTCAAGACTCGGTTAAGGTAAGCCGAATCCACCACCTCCACGTCTCACCTTTTCTTTCTATTTTCTTTAGGCCGAACCTCTCCCACACAAAGGTTCATCATTGCCGAAATTGTTTAAAGCAAGACACCATTATTGCCGAATCTCCATTGAAACTCTCCATCACATCTTTTCTTCTCTTTTTCTTCTCACAGATTTTTCCAAAAGCCGGAAGTAAGTTTTCCTAGCCATAGTCGAATATTTCTGTGGGTTCAAGTGAAGGTGTAGTCGATTTCAGCAGTAACGGTAAGGATTCAATTGTTGCCGCTTTATTTCTTTTCTTTTAGCCGAAATATAGACTCTAATCCTATTAACGTTCTTGGCCAAAACTTTGAAGGAGGGTTTCGAGAGTTCTGCTAAGTCGACTATAAGAGAAGATTATTCGAGATTTGGTTATCCAAGGTAAGTAAAGTATGGTCTAGGCCGAAGGCCACTTATTAAGTTTATTAAGTGATTGAAAATCGGATCTAACATAAGTGTATAGGGATTTCGACATCTCCATAGTCAATAGGTGTTTTCGGGATTTAGATCCACAAGGTAAGTGAATATGCATATTCGGCCAAGGCCCTATTTATTGATTATGGAGTAGCTGATTCTAACTTTAACTGTTTAGGGAGGAGTACAACTTGTTCGGTAGACCTTTCCGGGATTCAGTGAAAACATTAGTGACCAGGTGTGTAGCCCTACACTATTTCCCGATAGATTTATGGTTCTAATATTACGTGTATGTTATAATAATATGAAAAGTGGGCAAAGGTACCATGTAATGGTACAAAGTACTCAGGTACGTAATCTTAACATTATATTAATAAATGTTATGAACGTTTGGAATATGGCACGTATGTGAATATTGATATGAATACAGAATAAGGAATATGGCATGATTTATGCATGTTTTATTGTGCATGGGCATATGGGTGATTATTAAAGGGGAAGTGATCTGGCGGTTTTTACCACAATATCTGGTGACTCATGTCACATAATCTGAATGTGGTGACTATGTCACAAAATATTATCTGGTGGCTATGCCACAAATTTATAAGGGCGATGTGCTAGTCGTCTACAGTGACTGCCTTCGATGATGTGTAGCGGATGGAGGGTCGATTTAGTAATCCCTACGGTGTGATAGCAGGTACGGGTGATGTGTAGCGGATGGTTATCTAGGTTTGGCTTCGGGATTTGCATCATTTATATTTTCTATATATGTATGTGTATGATCTGATATGCCTGAATCGTTGGGACTTTGTGTTGGCTATTACACACTGAGTCTGTTTGACTCACCCCGTTGTGGGATATCTTTTCAAGTGACACTCGATTAGATGGACCGGCCTACAGAGACTTAGTGGTGGCCATACTCACCAAAGATTTGTTTTATTTTGAATTTTTATATTTAAGTTGGATTTATTTTGGGTTTTCTTTGATGTAATAAGGCCAGAAGTATTAAACTATTTTATGCATGCATTTGATTTGTTTTATCGCGATACGACTATTATGGAATCAAAGGTTAAATATCTTTTCTAAAAAATAAATAAATAAAATTTAAATGTTTTAGCACTTTTCAATTAAATGGTAGACTCTAAAAACTCGACTTTTACCTTTAACTTATGGTTTTGAAATATAACAATAAAGTTTTAATAAAACCTAATCTTCAAGGATAACAATGTTTTCAATTTGAACCCAAATCAAATTTTCTCCAAGATCACCCAAAGTTTTCCAAAGAAACAAACAAGTTTTGAACCGTTTTACTCAAGGAACATACCGGATCCGGTCAAGGCTCGTGGGCCGGGTTTGGGGAGTTTCAGCTTGGTATCAGAGACCAGTTTTAAAATCTTAGCCTTGGGTTTAAAGCCCACGATATTTTCAAAATTGAGCCTAAATATGTTTTGTGAAAAATTTTGTGAATTGATCAGGTTTTCTGGCATAGCACCTAAGTCTCCGACCCGAAATCCACCAGGTAAGTACCTCTAACTATTGGGTGAATTATTGTATGATCTGTATGGGGGAATAACGAGAACGTAGATTAGTATATTAGGTTATTGAACCCTAGGATTAGTTTACCCCAATATAAGAATTACATAAAACTTTAATGCCTAATTAAACAAACCTGTGACTAAGTCGCCGAGTTAGGGTGTGGCAACCATTGTGCGCATGTCTAGGATTGGATTCAGGAAGAGCATGGTATTTAAGCAGTCCTAGTGACTCACCTCCTCTTGGCTCGAATCTTACCTGGTGCGTAGTGACGGTTCACCCTAACCAAGAGGACTCATTCACAGGCTAAACTCAATAATTAAAACCCGAAAGGGACTAGCCATACCGTTTTATAAAAACCTCAGTTTTAAAATCACCAAATTACCTCTTTGGTTTGTAGAAAAAAAAATTTATTTTGAAAATTTATCCAAAATAATCCCAATTTACAAAATTACTTAAATACCCCTGGCTGTGAAATTACTAAAATGCCCTTGGTTTGAAAAAAAATTACCATACTACCCTCGACTTTTACTAAAATATTCTTCAAAATACCAGAAACCCCTATTTTGCAAAATATTAAGATACCCTGATTTGGAAATTTTACTAAATTACCACTGACTTACAAAATTACCAAAATAACCTCGATCTCCAAAATTTCTGCAATACCTTTGATTTGGGAAAATTTTCAAAATACCCTCGAGTTTTGAAAATTTCAGAGTGCCTTGAATTATTAAGATTTTCAAATTGACCCCGATTTATTACCAAAATACCCCTGTAGGACAAATTACGAAAATACCCCTAGGATAGGAATAGACAAAAATATTCGAATGGAGGATGTGCGTGTAGATACTACTGAATGGATGTGTTTCTCTGAAGTAGGGTAGAAAACTTGAAACGAAAACTTTGATTGATCAAAAGAACTACTTTTAAAAGACTTCTTTTCATAAAATTGTTCGCGGATAATCAGTGGAACAAAATACTAATGCATAAAATTTCTTAAATCAAATTAAAGCACGAACGTAGAAATGAGTTCTAGGGGACGCAGTTGTAATGTGCGAGGACATGGTAGAGGCAGAATGACCGTATCGGAACCCGTTAGGTCTGGTCAAGGGTCCGAGAATGAGGTACCACCGCCCCCACCACCAGTTGTTAGTGTTGAACAGCAAGATCGAGGCGGGGATGATGCGATGATCGCGAGCGGTCTTTGCGAGTTCTTGAGATGGTGGCTGGAGCAGGTGGAGGTATGGGAGCTCAGAAATCTGTACCCGAGCGACTTCGAGCCAATGGAGCTGAAGTGTTTCGTGGTGTATCTGGAGTGGCACCCAGTATGGCTGAGTATTGGTAGGAGGCAACAGAGCAAATTATGGATGAGCTGGATCTGACTGTTGAGGAGAAACTGAAAGGAATGGTGTCGCTACTTCGCGATGAGGCATATCAATGGTGGCTCACAGTTTGGGATGGTGCCACAGCTGAAGATCTCACTTGGGAGTTTGTTAAGGCCGTGGATCAGAAGAAGTATGTTGGTACTAGTTATACTGATGCACAAAGGAAGGCATTTCTAGGGCTGGTTCAAGGGAATAAGTCCGTAGCAGAGTACGAGGCTGAATTCTTAAGGCTGAGCCGGTATGCTCGAGGGATTGTGGCTAGGAGCATGAACGATGTGTCCGGTTCGAGGACGGACTGAGGGATGACCTGAGGTTGTTGATAGCTCCACAGCAGGAGCGGGAGTTTGCTTTGTTGGTAGAAAAGGCTAAGGTTGCCAAAGGGATTAAGGACTCTGTAAGGCAGAATACGGATTGGAACAGGCAGAAGAGGGGTTTTGGGTCACCAGGCCATCTAGAATGTTCAAAAGAGGCCTAGAGTTGATGGGCCGCGAGGTCAGCAAGCTGTTACAGGAGGGCAGTACCGTACGTGTGCTCAATGTGGGAAGATGCACTTAGGAGAGTGCTGGAAGAAGATAGGAGGATGTTTCAAGTGTGGGTCCAAGGATCACATGATTAAGGACTATCCTATAAAAATAGACAGGAGCCGACCAATAGGTCAGGGTTCTAATCAGGCTGGAAGAGGTGGACAGCAGCCTCAGCGGGGTCGTGGTCCGAATGGCAGAGGTAATAGTTCTAGAAGAGGACGTGGAACACCTGGCCGAAGTGTTGGTAACACAGAGGCAAGGCAGCCAGGTCTGGTGTATGCAGTTCACCGCAGGGAGGATGGAGACACGCCGGACGTCATAACCGGTACATTCCTTATAGCTGACAAGCCTTATTTTGCGTTAATTGATGTTGGCTCGACCCACTCATATGTTGCATGTAGTGTAGTTGAAACACTAGGCATAGCCTCTGAACTGTCTGATAGGGAGATGACTGTAGTAAGCCCTTTAGGTCAAACTGTAGTGGTGAATAAGATATTTTGGAGTGTGCCTCTAGAGATTCAGGGAGTGATATTCCCTGCCGACTTGATGGAACTACCCTTCGGAGAATTTGAACTCATTCTTGGCATGGACTGGCTAGTGGATCATCGGGCTATATTGGATTGTGCAGCTAAGCGAATGGAGTTAAGGATGCCTGTGGATAAGGCGATAGTTATGATAGGAGAAAGAAGAAACTACTTGGCTAACGTAGTCTCTGCTTTAAAGGCTGTCAAGATGGTGCGGAAAGGGTGCAAGGCATTTATGGCCTTTGTTAGTGCGTTGGATGCGAAAGAAGGGGGAGTTGGTGGAGTTAGAACAATAAGGGAATTTTTGGATGTCTTTCCAGAGGAGTTACCTGGAATACCCCCGGACAGGGAGGTGGAGTTCGGAATTGACCTACTACCAGGTACAGCTCCTGTGTCAATTGCCCCGTACAGAATGGCACCAAAGGAGTTGATTGAGCTCAGGGCTCAAATCCAAGAGTTGCTGGATCGTGGGTTTATCCGACCCAGTGTGTCTTCATAGGGAGCACCGGTCTTGTTTGTGAAGAAGAAGGACGGAACTATGCGTATGTGCATAGATTATCGTAAGTTGAATAAGCTGACCATCAAGAACAAGTACCCTTTGCCAATGATAGACGACTTGTTCGATCAGCTTAAGGGGGCAGCAGTATTCTCAAAGATAGACCTAAGGTCTGGATATCATCAGCTTAAGGTGAAGGAAGCGGATATCCATAAGACAGCTTTCCGAACAAGATACGGGCATTATGAGTTCCTAGTAATACCATTCGGATTGACGAATGCCCTGGCCGCATTCATGGATATGATGAACCGGGTCTTTCAACCCTACTTGGATCTGTTCGTCGTTGTATTCATCGACGACATCCTAGTATATTCCAAGTCTGAGGAGGAACATGATGAGCATCTCCAGATTGTGTTGCAAGTATTAAGGGAGAAGAAGCTCTATGCCAAATTCAGCAAGTGTGAATTTTGGCTGAAAGAGGTTGCATTCTTAGGGCATGTGGTGTCTGCAGAAGGAATAAGGGTGGATCCTAGGAAGATTGAGGCAGTGCTAGATTGGCAACCACCTAAGTCTGTGGCTGAGGTTCGTAGTTTCTTGGGATTGGCAGGCTACTACAGAAGGTTTGTAGAAGGGTTCTCATCGATAGCCGCACCTTTGACAAAGTTGTTGAGAAAGGAAGTACCTTTCATATGGATAGATAAGCAATAGGAGAGCTTTGAGAAGCTTAAGAGGGTTTTGACTGAAGCTCCGGTTTTGATTCAACCTGAGGCAGGGAAGGATTTGTGATGTATTGTGGCGCTTCTCATACAGGTTTGGAATGTGTATTGATGCAGGACGAGAAGGTAGTCGCTTATGCGTCTCGGCAATTAAGGCCACATGAGGTTAACTACCCGATGCATGATTTGGAATTGGCGGCAGTGGTCTTTGTTCTTAAGGTATGGAGGCATTATTTATATGGAGAAAAGTCAATGATCTACACAGGCTACAAGAGCCTTGAGTATCTATTGACTCAGAAGGAGTTGAACCTGAGACAGCGAAGGTGGGTGGAGTTATTAAGGACTACGATTGTTCCATAGAGTATCACCCGGGCATGGCAAATGTGGTAGCAGATGCCCTAAGTCGGAAAGTAGTGTCGGATCTAAGAGCGATGTTTACACATCTGAGCTTGTATGACAATGGAAGTTTGCTGGCAGAATTGCAAGTTAAGCCGACGTGGTTAAGGGAGGTGAAAGAAGGACAGTTGGCAGATGATGATTTAAGCGCTAAGTTACGGCAAGTGCAGAGTGGGGAGTTGGAAGATTATGGAATTAATGACGGGGGAGTATTGTGTTTTAAGGGTAAAGTTTGTATGCCTAAGGATAAGGAGTTAAGGCAGAGAATTCTTTAGGAATCGCATATTAGCCCTTATGCTATGCATCCTGGAGGTACTAAGTTGTACAGGGATCTAAGCAAACAGTTTTGGTGGCCTGGTCTTAAGAGGGAAGTTACCGAATTTGCAGGGAAGTGCTTGACGTGTCAGCAAGTTAAGGCTAAACACCAAGTTCCGTCAGGATTGCTTCAGCCGATAAAGATTCCGCAGTGAAAATGGGAGAGAATCACCATGGACTTCGTTAGTGGGCTTCCCCTTACGCCTACTAAGAAGGACTCGGTATGGGTGAAGTGGATCAATTGACAAAATCCACGCATTTCATTCCAGTGAGGGTTGACTATTCTTTACAGAAGTTAGTGAAATTGTATGTGGCAGAAATTGTGAGGTTGCATGGAGTACCGGTATCGATTATCTCAGATAGGGATCCAAGGTTTATGTCTCAGTTTTGGAAAGCACTACATCAAGCCTTAGGTACCAGATTGGATTTCTCTACGGCATTTCATCCGCAGTCGGACGGCCAGCCTGAACGAGTAATTCAAACGTTAGAGGATACGCTGAGGGGCTGTGTGATAGATTTCCGAGGAAGTTGGGAAGACTATTTGTCTTTAGCGTAATTCGCATTTAATAACAGCAATCAAGCCAATATTCGGATGGCACCATATGAAGCACTGTATAGACGGAAGTGTCGCACTCCTACGTGTTGGACAGAATTAGAAGAACGTCGAGTTTTGGGTCCAGAGATTGTGGCAGAATCTGAGGAGAAGGTTGAGGTAATTTGGGCACGGTTAAAGGAGGCATCTAATAGGCAGAAGTCGTATGCAGATCTTAAGCGAAAGGAAATAGAATTTGATGTGGGAGATCAAGTGTTTCTTAAAGTTTCACCTTGGAAGAAGGTGATGAGATTTGGTCACAAAGGGAAGTTAAGCCCAAGGTTTATAGGACCTTATCGGGTGTTAAAGCGAGTTGGTCCAGTGCCATACCAATTAGAGTTGCCTCTGAAGTTGAAGCAAATGCACGAAGTATTCCATGTTTCTATGCTACATCGTTATCGATTGGATCCATCTCACATAGTGCCAGTTGAGGAGGTAGAACTGAGATCTGATTTGTCCTACGAGGAGGAGCCGATTCAGATTTTGGAGCGAGATGTGAAAGTGTTATGGAGGAAATCAGTTTCTCTAGTAAAAGAGTTATAGTGTAATCATGGATCGGAAGAAGCTTCGTGGGAGCCAGAAGAAGCAATACGATAGCAATACCCTCACTTATTTTAGCAAGGTAATTTCGAGGTCGAAATTATTTTAAGGGGTTAGAACTGTAATATCCGGGATTTTGGGCTTGTGCATTATTGCTTAAATATATGTGGAAGTATGTCTATGTGTATGTTGAATGTGTTTTATGAAATGTGGGACCTTTAGAGTGTAGGTGAGTGCCTTAGAAATTATTAGATTTTAAGTCTTGAAATGGAACTGAGTAGGAGAGGCCTTAAGAAATTTTATAGGGGAAATTTGACATGAAAAATGGGCTTGCTAAAGTGGCCAGGAGGCGCCACTTAAAGCCTCTGAAAGTGACGCCTCAAGCAAGGGAGTAGGGCCTAGGTTCGAGTCACAAGGGAAGCAAATAGGAGTGTTCATTTTTGCAACAAAGAGAGACAGAGGTGGACGGCATGGGGAGACTGGACAGATGAGTTTAAAATGTGATTAAATTCTTTTAAAATTTCGGCTAAGGGCATGGATAACTATTGATTTATTTAAATTATTTTAAATGAGTAGAAAAGAGGAAAAATAGGAGAAAAGGAAGGAGGAGCTAGAGTTTGTGTGTTAGCCGAATTCAAGAGAGGGGAGTAAAGTAAGGTAATCGGTCATGCTAAGAGGGTTAAGTGCCGAAAGTTTAAAGCCACCCAAGTGACTTTCTGGCCATTTTCTTTTGCCGAAATTTAGTATTGTTCTCTTCTAAGTTTTATTCTTTTCCTTTCATAAGTGAACCACACCAAAGTTTATTCTTTCTCACCCATTTAGATCTTGGCCGAATTCTTCATAGACCCTTAGGGCCATTTGTTGCTTTTCTTTCAAGACTCGGTTAAGGTAAGCCGAATCCACCACCTCCTCTTCTCACCTTTTCTTTCTATTTTCTTTAGGCCGAACCTCTCCCTCCCAAAGGTTCATCATTGCCGAAATTGTTTAAAGCAAGACACCACTATTGTCGAATCCCCATTCAAACTCTCCATCACATCTTTTCTTCTCTTTTTCTTCTCACAGATTTTTCCAAAAGCCAGAAGTAAGTTTTCCTAGCCATAGCCGAATATCTCTGTGGGTTCAAGTGAAGGTGTAGTCGATTTCAGCAGTAAGGGTAAGGATTCAATTGTCGCTGCTTTATTTCTTTTCTTTTAGCCGAAATCCAAACTCTAATCCTATTAATGTTCTTGGCCGAAACTTTGAAGGAGGGTTTCGGGAGTTCTGCTAAGTCGACTATAAGAGAAGATTATTCGAGATTTGGTTATCCAAGGTAAGTAAAGTATGGTTTAGGCCGAAGGCCATTTATTAAGTTCATTAAGTGATTGAAAATCGGATCTAACATAAGTGTATAGGAATTTCGACATCTCCATAGTCAAGAGGTGTTTTCGGGATTTAGATCCACAAGGTAAGTGAATATGCATATTCGGCCAAGGCCCTATTTAGTGATTATGGAGTGGCCGATTCTAACTTTAACTGTTTAGGGAGGAGTACAACTTGTTCGGTAGACCTTTCCAAGACTCAGTGAAAACATTAGTAACCAGGTGTGTAGCCCTACACTATTTCCCGATAGATTTATGGTTCTAATATTACGTGTATGTTATAATAATATGAAAAGTGGGCAAAGGTACCATGTAATGGTACAAAGTACTCAGGTACGTAATCTTAACATTATATTAATAAATGTTATGAACGTTCGGAATATGGTACGTATGTGAATATTGATATGAATACAGAATAAGGAATATGGCATGATTTATGCATGTTTTATTATGCATGGGCATATGGGTGATTATTAAAGGGGAAGTGATCTGGTGGTTTTTACCACAATATCTGGTGACTCATGTCACATAATCTGAATGTGGTGACTATGTTACAAAATATTATCTGGTGGCTATGCCACAAATTTATAAGGGCGATGTGCTAGTCGTCTGCAGCGACTGCCTTCGATGATGCGTGGCGGATGGAGGGTCAATTTAGTAATCCCCACGGTGTGATGGCAGGTACGGGTGATGTGTAGCGGATGGTTATCTAGGTTTGGGTTCGGGATTTGCATCATTTATATTTTCTATATATGTATGTGTATGATCTGATATGCCTGAATCGTTGGGACTTTGTGTTGGCTATTACACACTGAGTCTGTTTGACTCACCCGTTGTGGGATATCTTTTCAAGTGACACTCAGTAGATGGACCAAGTCGGCAGAGACTTAGTGGTGGCCATGCTCAGCTCACCATTTGTTTTATTTTGAATTTTTATATTTAAGTTGGATTTATTTCGGGTTTTCTTTGATGTAATAAGGCCAGAAGTATTAAACTATTTTATGCATGCATTTGATTTGTTTTATCGCGATACGACTATTATGGAATCAAAGGTTAAATATCTTTTCTAAAAAAAAAATAAATAGATTTTAAATGTTTTGGCACTTTTCAATTAAATGGTAGACTCTATAAACTCGACTTTTACCTTTAACTTATGGTTTTGAAATATAACAATAAAGTTTTAATAAAACCTAATCTTCAAGGATAACAATGTTTTCAATTTGAACCCAAATCAAATTTTCTCCAAGATCACCCAAAGTTTTCCAAAGAAACAAACAAGTTTTGAACCGTTTTACTCAAGGAACATACCGGATCTGGTCAAGGCTCGTGGGTCGGGTTTGGGGTGTTTCATAGGCGGCTTCCAATCTAACACCGTTTCAATTTTCTGAGGGTCAACCCTAATCCCGTCTGCCGACACAACGTGGCCTAGAAAAGTAACTTCCCTTAGCCAAAATTTGCACTTACTGAATTTGGCATACAACTATTTCTCCCTCAGAATCTGCAGAACCACTCGAAAATGTGAATCATGCTCCTCTTCCGATTTTGAATAAACCAGAATATAATCTATAAATACCAGGACAAATCGATCCAAGTAGGGTTGAAATACTCGATTCATCATATCCATAAACGCTGTTGGTGCGTTAGTCAACCCAAATGGCATCACCATGAATTCGTAGTGACCATAGCGAGTCCTAAAGGCCGTTTTATGAATATCTGCCTCCTTGACCTTAAGCTGATGGAACCCTAACCTCAGATCTATCTTCGAAAAGACTGAGGCCCCCTTCAACTGATCGAACAAGTCATCGATCCTCAGTAACGGGTATTTGTTCTTAATTGTTAACTTATTCAACTAACGATAGTCAATGCACATACGCATTGACCCGTCCTTCTTCTTAACGAATAATACCGGTGCTCCCCAAGGCGACACACTTGGTCGAATAAACCCTCTATCCAGCAACTCCTGAATCTGCACTTTTAATTCCACCAACTCCTTCGGCACCATCCTATACGGAGCAATAGATACTGGCGCTGTTCTCGGAAGAAGATTGATACCGAACTCAACTTCACGATCTGGGGGTAATTCTGAAAGCTCTTCTGGAAAAACATCAGGAAATTCCTTCACCATACTAATGTCCCCAACAGTTAGTTCCTTGGCTTCCAGAGCCTGAACAAACATTAAAATTGCCTCGCATCCTTTTCTCACCATCCTTGCTGCTCTTAAGGCAGACACCACATTTGACAAATAGTTCCCCCTTTCACCTATCACCAACACTTCACCACCTTCAGGAGTTTTTAACACCATACGCTTGGCTGCACAGTCCAAATTTGCTTGATACTTCACTAACCAATCCATTCCTAAGATCAAATTGAACTCCCCAAACGGCAGTTCCATCAGATCAGCCCGAAAAGTAACCCCTTGAACTTCCAGGGGTACATCCTTATACAGTTTGTTCACTACTACAGTTTGTCCTAGAGGGCTCACTACAGTCATCTAACTAGAAGAAGTATCATGATCTAAGTTCAAAGTTCCCGTTATAGCACTAGCAACATAAGAGTGCATCGAACCAATGTCAATCAATGCAGTGTAAGGCAAGCCAAAAATTAAAAATGTATTAGTTATGACATCCGGCGCGTCAGCCTCCTCCCGACGTCTGGCAGCATAGACTAACCCCGACTATCTCGCTTCAGTATTTCCTACCCCTCTGCTTGGTGCTCCACGGCCCCGAATGAAACTGTTACCACCTCTGGCTGGACTATGACCTCGCTGTAGTTGCTGACAACCTCTTCCCAGCTGTGCATTCCTCGACCCGTGGGCCTTCATCGCCTGTTCTTGGACGACTTTCTAACTTGGTGGTCTGTAGATCCACACCTAAAGCACTTCCCACTGCCCGCCCAACACTCACCTACATGGAATTTACCACATCGAGCACACTTCTGTGTCTGGCTAGCAGCAGCAGATCTCTCATCCCGTCTCGGCCCGTCTGGCCTGGACCATTTCTGAGTATGCCCAGCTGCCCCTGACGATCCAAAATTCCTCTTACTTCCACCCCTATCTTTATCTCGATTCAGTTTTTCTGTCCATTTCACCTCCTCAGCTATCTTAGCTTTTTCCACAAGCACAGCAAATTCCCTCTCCCGTTGTGGAGCTATCAATACACGCAAATCATCCCTCAGACCATCTTCAAATTGAACACAACGTTCATGGTCTGTGGCCACCATTCCTCGAGCATAACGGCTAAGGCGTAAGAATTTCGCTTCGTACGCAGCCACCGACCTACTTCCTTGCACCAGATTCAGAAATGCTCTACGTTGCGCATCCACATAACTTGTCCCAATGTATTTACTCTGAAACGTCGTTTTGAAGAAATTCCAGTTGACACGGTCAGCCATCGTACCATCCTTAACCATAAACCACCATTGATAAGCTTCGTCCCGTAGGAAAGATACAACCCCTTTCAGTTGTTCCTCCCCTATAAAATCCAGATCATCCATTATGCGTTCAATCGCCTCCAACCAACACTCAGCTGCACTTGGGGCTATACCAGAAACTCCCCTAAACATCTCTGCCCTATTGGCTCTAAGCCGCTCCGACACAGATTTTCGGGCTCCTATGCCCATGCCTGCCCCAGCAACCCTCTCTAAAACCCTTAACATTGCCTGAGATATCGCATCATCTCCGACCGTCTGATCCTGAAATTTTGCCTCCACAGCTGGTGGAACTGGCATCTCATTCCTCGACCCATGGCGGATCCTCATCGGGTTCGAACACACGACCATCCTACCCCACTTGCTTACGCCCGCGCGGCGGACGTCCACGACCCCTTGTACTCATTCTACCGATTCGCGTTTATCTGATTAGAAGTTTTATGAATTATTAATTTTTTTCACTGATTAACCACGAACAATCTTATAGACAGTAGTTTCAAGAGTAGTTCTTTCGAATTCGAAATTATATCTACGGGTTTTAGTCTCAAGTCTGTATCTCATAGTTCTAGGAACCACATACATTCAACCATCATACATCAACACACAAGTAGCATCCATGAACCCACATTCATCACATAAGGGTATTTTTGTCATTCCACTACCCATGGGTATTTTCGTAGTTCTTTCCTATAGGGTATTTTTCGTAATTTCACAAAATAGGGTATCTTGGTGATTTTTTGAAATAGAGATATTTTGGTGTATATATATATTTTTTTTAAAGTAGGGGTATTTTGGAATTTTTTTATAAACCGGGTACCTTTGTAAATCTAGAGGTTTTTGGGTAAATTTACAAAACATGGGTATTTTGGTAATTTTGCCAACCGGGGGTGTTTCGGTAATTTCACAAATTTTGGTAGTTTTACAAATCCAGGGTATTCTGGGAAATTTTCACAAATCAAGGGTATTTCGGAAACTTTACAAAACCAGGGGAAATATTTTAGTAATTTTGCGAAATAGGGTGGCTGGTCCCTTTCGGGTTGTAGTTATAAATTTTGGCCCGTCAACTAGTCCTCGTGGCTAAGGTGAACAGTTACTACGCACCAGGTAGGATTCCAATGAAGAGGAGGTGGATCACTAAGACCGCTTAAATACCAAGCTCTCCCTGAATCCAATCCTAGATATGCGCATGCCTGTTGCCACACCCTAACCCAGTGACTGGTTTACGGACATGTTTAGTTAGATTAAGTTTTATGAATTTAAAGAGTTGTTTAACTAGGCCTAAAGTCCATAAATTCCTAACATACTAGTCTACGCCTATAAAGCCCTTCAAACCCAACATGTATATCACATCAAGAGTTAGAATACTTACCTGCGTGGATCGGGTGCCGGTAGACTCGAAGGCAATGTCTCAACCCAAAGTATTTTTCTCAAATTTCTATCAGTCTTACAAAACACTACTAGACCCATTTCCCAGCCCGAGTTTTACAACTAGGCTCTGATACCAAAATGTAACACCCCAAACCTGGCCCAAACGCTACGATCAGATCCAGTATGCTACGGGGTTTAACATTAAAAACTTCACTTGGATGATTTTTGGAAATTCAGTTTGTTTATTTAGGTATTCGCTAAAATAAGTGATATTTGAAGAAAACCTTTGCTTTTTCTTTGAACGTGTTTGAAAAGCCCATATTATTACTTCTTATAGATAAGTCTTTGAACATAAAATTAAATTTTAAAAAAATAGAATAAAGACATTAACAATTATGATTTAAACCTAAGATATGGAGCCTTATTACATAAACAGTCCAAAAATTAAAAACTTAAAGGAAAACTAAAAATAATTTATGAAAATATAAGACTTGATGGCCCCTTGAGTCCGCCTCTGCTCCCATGTCCACGATCTATTGCTCATCTGAAAAGTCAGAGAAAATAAAGGGGTGAGTCACCAAGACTCAGTGTGCAAATCTCGAAAACACATAAAAGGCTTGAGGCCCACAAACACATTATGGGCCTTGGCCCATACACAATGGCAACAGACTATTTACATGCAACATGGCCCAACCCAACCTAAAAGTCCATCCTCTACACACCAGCCCGTACCAGCCATCACACCTCAGGGATTTCTACAATCAACCCACCAACCGCTACACACCATGTCGATAGTCATGCTTTCAATTGAAATGCTGAACATCATGTAACCTTATAATCCATTGTGGCAGAGCCACCGATTACTGTATGACCTTATAATCAAGTGTGGCAGAGCCACCGATCACTATTGTGACCTAAATGTACATATCGTGGTTTTACCACCGATAACTAAGTGATCTTTTAACATGCTCTTCCCCTTCATCATATCAACCCTATCCCATGCATACATCCATGCAAAAGTCAAAACAATATACTACCTAACAGATCACAGGTTATCACATACATCGATACACATAGAGAAGTTTCTATGATTACGTACCTGGCATCATTTGCCTACCCTTTTCGAGTAATACGACTGTCCATACAGCCTTTTTCTGGCTTTTAGCCCAAAACATATAAAGCACAGATTAATTAGTGTGATTGAGATCTATACACCTGATTACAGACAAGACGAGAATTTCTATGTTGACATTATCAGAAGCTGATACGACTGCTAACTGTCTAAGGTTTTGTTCTGAAGCCGGTCCACAATCTAGTGGCCAATCCCTTACTACTGACACTGCTCGTTTCTTAAACTTAGGGGTTGGTTTAACAGATCCAATCCCCTCCTTCGCCTGATTAATATTTGATTCCATCAAAAGACCTTATCAGTTGCTACCATCATAACATATGGTTAAGATCACAATTACGATAGCGAATCTAACGAGAATCTAAAGAGAACCCCCTTACCTTGAAATCTCGAAAAGAGAGATATGAGGTTCAGAAACTAGCGGTTCTAGCTTTTAGATCTAAGCGATCTACTTCAATTCCCGAATGTCGCCCAACACGTAAACACAAGAAACAAACAATCCATTAGCCTTTCGAATTTGTCTTCTAAAAACCGAAAGAGAAAAAGAATAGATTAGAAGAAATCAGCACCTACCTTTACAGAGAATTCGGTAACTCTTAGAAGATTTCGGCTTTTGAGAAGATCAAAAAGAGAAGATGATAGTAAGAAGTCTATGTAGATTCAGCTTTTAGTGAAGAGATCGGCAAAAGAAAAGAATAGACAAGGGTATTCGGCTATAGAGATGAAAGCAGAGGAAAACAATGGAATTTCGGCTTTTGCATAAAAGTGGGAATGAGAGAATAGAATTAGGGATTTTGGCTTAAGCAGAGAATGAGAGAAAAGAATGAGAGAAAAACCTAAATGCCGAAATTGAAGAAGAGAATGGAAGAATAAAACCCTAATGCTGAAAATAAAAAGATATTTCCCCCCACTTAAGCACAAAATTTCGGCAACTACCTCTCAAAAACTGAAAATGCCCCTTTTGATAACTTAAAATTGATTGACTAATAAGGAAAATTTCGGCACCCCCTATAGTATACCAAAACCGATTTCTTCCCCCTCCAAGAGATGGAAATTCGGCCACCACTGTTGATCAGTAGATAACTCCTAAATTTTCTCCATTAACTTTATCTGATCACTCATCCTCAAGTGGCATGGATAACACCACCTCTTCCTCCCTTTTATCAGTCACTTTATCAGCATTATCCACTCGAGTAAATCTTCCTATTTTTAAGCCTTATTGCCGTCCCTCTCTATCCATTTAAATGCTAAAAATTAACTAAAATTTAATTAAAAGAATTGGGCTTCATGCAACTTGAATTTGAGCCTCCCCAGTCGATGCCACTTCCCTGCTCTTTAAGTGGCGCCACTTAGCCACTGGGCCATAAGCCCATTTTGTATCTTAAAACACAGATAACAGCTTTTAAGACCTATCTTATCAGGCTTTCCACTAGAGTGCTCAATAGAAAATTCAATTAAGGCCTCGACCCAACCCTGAGCCCATTCTTGACCCCTTAAACACCCTAACTAGCACAACATAAACATCACACCACATTAAACACAAAGGCCTATTAATTTAGGATGTTACAATGCAAATGGGTCATGAAGGCAATAAATAAAAATGGAATTGGTAAGTGAAAACCGCCAAGGAATCATCTACTGTAAAAAAGAGGATGTCGTACTGTCTTAATACGGGCGGAAACCGTTGTGAAGTCCCAGTCACGAAGTGAAATCATAATAGCATTGTGTTAGTAAGGTATGGGAACTAATTAAGTTCTTTATAACTTGTGTTGTTATGCATTGTAGGTGAATAGGGATTTTGGAAGTTCGAGAAGGGACCAGGCCAGAGTTCACCATACATCGGCAAATATGTTTTTTAGTTGTAACTTGCATACAATGGGGTGACCTAAAGGCAGAGTATCAGGGTCTTTGCTTTAAATGAAATAAATGGTTAGAATATAAATTTTAGAACAAATTAAAGTTTTATTGTTGACATAGATTCTTGAAAGTTTTGAATTTACTTAGTAGCAATATTAAATATATTCTTGTCTTCGTTCTTTTATTATGTGCATATAACAATGCTCAAGGTCTAAGTTAAATTTTAAATTGAAATATAGCATCGTATAGCCTAGACCCGACGATCAGGTCATGTATGAGGTGTTACAAGTGGTGGCATACTCTACCCACGTGAGCAAATTAACTAGGATTTATTTTTGTAGAAGTTTCAAGAAAAATATATCAGTTGATTCTTCATTGAACAGATGAAAAGAGAGTTCTTGAACCTTAAGCAAGGGCAGATGATAGTGTTTGAATATGAGTGTGAATTTATTAAACTAAGCAAGCACACTTGGGAGTTGGCACCAACGGAGGAAGACCTTTGTGTCTGATTTGAGTAAGGTTTAATTGAAGCGATTTGTATGTTATTGGTAGCGCTTGAAATCCTAGACTTGGCTGCTTTGATAGCTAAAGCCCAGAGGATGGAGATGATGATACAAGAAAAGAACAAAGCTGAAGATCGGGAAAAAGGTAAACAATGAGCTACAAGTCCATTTCTAAGCCCTGGAATTAAGAGGACTCAGGATAATAGGGGATTCTCTTCGATTCCGACGAGAAGTCATTAGTCCGATGTTGTTAGGCGAGATCGTGATAGATGCCAAACTACGTCAGTAGCTAGCATGGGAGGGTCGAAGAGGATGTCCAGCCTCACTTGCGAACAATGTTGGAATAACCATAAAGGTAATTACTGGGAGCGTCAGGTGTTTGCTTCAAGTGTGGAGAACAGGGTCACTTTAAGAGGGACTATCCGTAACAAGCTGATGAAGCAAATACGTGATGCAAGCCAAGGGAGATACAGAAAGTCTAGGCGTTATTACAGGTATCTCTTATTTGTTTAATGCTAGTTATTTATGTATAAATTGATAATGGGGCGATGCATTCGCGGAAAGAAAAAGTTCCATGATGGAACAATACCTGCACTTATTTGGGAAGTAAGAAAATTTCAGGGACGAAATTTTTCTTAAGGGTGGGGAGTTATCACAACCGAAACTGTTAAATTAAAGTTTGGTCTTGATTGTAGAGAAAACATTGATTAAAATGATTCTTTTAAAAAATCCACGGTAAGCAGAGGTATTTAATTAAGAAACATTCAGTTCATGAAGGCTTTAGTCTGAATTACTAAATCTTGTGAACCAATTGGTAGACAATTTGAATTTCAATTTTGGTCCCATTACATCAGAACTAGATGGTATAAGTGGGGAACAACATGATTATAGCTTAAATAATTTTATATTGAATGTTGGAATTGGTGAACGGAGGTAAGAGGAGTATAAGTAGAAGAACTGAATATGCTATTCTCTAATTCTCATGTTTTGGTATTCGTCTTCTTAATTTTTTCCTTTTCCTTTTTTGGAATAGTAAGTAAGTAAGGAGTAGTTTTCATGAAGGAAAACTAGATGTGTTAGCTTGAGAAATTAAGAATCTAGTGACCTGGTAACCTTTCTAAGCCTTCTGCACATTTTGACTGAAGGGAAGAGGTAAGAAACTTGTAAGTTATGGTAGACATCATGGCTATGAACATGAGATCTTAGATAGCTTACAAAAATATTATTCATGTTAATGGATTTCAATTGTCTCGCTTATGAATGTTGTTGTTTTTATTGACGAATGGTTATTTTAATTAGCTAACCAAGAAGGAGGCCAAAGTAACAAAGGAAAGGAAAAAGAAGTGTTGGGTGTTTTGTAAGTGATTTCTAAACTCCAACTTTTATTTTCATTCTGTATGCTGTAGGGTTATGTTTTGCTAGAAAATTTGCTCCATAATCTGGAGATGTTTAACTTTGTCATTGTTGTGTGAAAGTGTTGTCAACGTTGTTCTGTTTGAGTGTGAATATGTGGTCTAAATTTAAGACTAATTGTGTGTATAATTGTTGTCCGCATAAGCCTTTGAAGTATTAATTGGTAGTGAACTATTTATTTGTTTGTAAGTCCATGGTTATTGAATAAATGTAGTTAAACGGTATATGAATTGCTCTTGTGTTGGTGAGCCGTAAAAGTTGAAGTGGAATGCGTGTTAATGCAGAAATGTTTCTGCCTTCTTGATATTAATTGAAAGAAGTATCGGTGTTGTGGTGGGACATTAAATGAATGAAGTCTAACATCTCATTTTTCATTGGTGTCAGAAATAGTGGTTTCGAGATCACAATTCTGATGAGAGAGTCCATAGATATATTTAATTAATATTTATGAGTTAAATATAGTATAATAGTAAATTGTGATTTAATAGATTTTATTAATTGATCAGTTAGTCAAGATACAAGTGGTGCATACCGAAAGTCAAATGGTTTTGGAATATGAGGTTTCAAGACCTAAAGTCTGAAACTCGAACCCATGAATATTTTTATTAAATATTTACGAAGCTGTTATATAGGTGAATTGAAGTTTGGTCCAAAAATTTTAGTGATTGGATGGTTAATTAAAGAAAAAGGACTAAATCATAAAAATAGTAAAATTTAATCAGTATTGGTTTTTATTACCTAAAAGGCAAAATTAAATAATGTTAAGATTTTTAAGTTACAAATTACCCTTTTATTTTTTTGGTGGTCGATTGTTAAATGTTTTATTTGAATTTTATAATTAAATTTTTATTTAATTTTAAGGTTAAATTAATATTATAATAGTTAAAACATAAAAAAATGAAAGTCATCACTTTCATTTGTTTTCTTCACCGAATAAGAAACTCAAAAACTACTATGGAAGAAGCTTCATGGCACGGCAACATGTTTCTCTTGCATGGTAATGTTTTCTAAGCTAGTTTTTTCATGATTTTTATGTTTTTAGGATCGTTACAACTAGGTTTAACTAACTTGTATCTTTGTTTTCAAAACTTCCAAATATTTAAAAAGTTTCCACTAATTTTATTTGAATTTTTTGAATGTTTAGGGTATATTTTGAAGCTTAGAAATGAAATAGGATTAATTTGTTAAGTAAATTGTGTTAGTTTTGAGTTTAGGGACTAAATTGTGAATATCTTGAAATATGTATGAAATTTTTATAAATTGTGTTAATAGGAGGTTGTATATGGACATAATTGAAGTGAGTTTCAAATTTGGAGTTCAAATTTGGAAGATATGATAAGTTCGGTTTTATAGACTAAATTGAATAAAATGCAAAAATTTAGGGGCATTTGAATAATAAAATTAAACTAATATGTAATTATACTAGGATGATATAAGATGTTTAGAATTGATAAATTGAATCGAACTATTGAATATATCGAAAATTAGACCAACTTGATAATAATCAGGGAAATGGCAAAAGTTGTTGATTAGTACTTAGAGAGTCTTTTTTTTTTTTTTTTTTTGTCTTGGCTTGGTAAGTTCATTAGGTATGTTTGTGTTAAATTTTTATGCATTTAAAATTTTAATTATATTTAGTTGAAATTTTATTTTTTTTACGATTCGATACAAAAAGGTGAGATATAGGATTAAATTGAATACAATGAATTACAAATTTAAATAATTATGGAATTGACCTTAAATTGGACTAAAATGGGATATGTTATGTAATGATGCAATGAAATGATTTGAATTGATTTGATTTAGACAAGTTGATAGTGATAAGGACCAAATTGAATATATGTGAAAGAATGATATAATGTTGTAAACGTGAAATTGGATTAGTATGATTATGTGATGTGCTATTATATTTGAGAATTGATTGTTTGGTTGATGAAATTATGTAATGAAATTGAGAAATTGTTACCCAATTAATTGTTCGGGCATAGCTGGATATAGTTAGCACGCCATAGGATAGCAAGAGTTTAGGGTTATATGACTACGTGTCAGGGAGTGTTGAACCTCATTTGTCGATTGTACTGACTAATGATGAGCACATATATTTTTTTATTATACTGACCAGCGTAGGGTGCAACTTATTATTTTCGAATTTATCCGACAGGCACTGGGTGCCAATTTGGGGTGTTGGGTGGATCCGTGTATCCATTCGTGTCTGAGTCAGGTTAATAGGGCCATGTATATTGTAAATGGAATAAATAATATTCAAATTAAGTTGATATGATGATCGGATGATACATATACATATTGAGAATCAATTATACAAGCACAAAGGGCCAATATGAATACGTGACAAATCAATGAATGTGATTTAGAATTCGTACTATGAAACAAAGTAGTGATTAACATTAAATTTACATTCAATATCTATTTGGTATAAATATTAATTTATATGACACGGGAATAAAATTCATATAGATTAATATGAATTGGATTGAGAATTCAAACAATAAAATGAAATAATGATTGCCATTATATTGAAATTGGATGTGTGGTTGACAACAAAATGAAATGATACAATATAATCTTAAGATTGATTGATTAAAGCTTAAATATATTGATACATGTGTACCACTGAGACTTATAGTTGTATTTGTGAATTGAAATGTTGATTAGAATGTTATGAATGGTACTAGATTGTTGATTTCCATGCGATTGGTATTAAAATTATTTGAAATATTAAATGTTCATGTTATTATATGAATGGGTTGCGGGATGAACTCACCTTGTTGATATAGGGTTGCTGGATTTAGGTAAAACCGTCAAGTTGAATAACTTATTGTATAAATTCATAAAATGAGGTAAGTTGTTGTTTTAATAGTTGTGAACTTACTAAGCATTTGTAATGCTTACTCCTTTTTCTGTAGATTGTCAACTTATGAAAAGTGTCAGGCTGATCGACAAAAAAATAACACTATTTTGATATTGATTTGGTAGTCTTTTAACCATATTAAGGCTCAGTTATGTGTGGCATGTACTTAAGAGTTGTTTTGGTTTCTTTGTATGGTGATATAGTTTGAAATCCATGTTAACATGATTTATGGCAAAGAATATACATAGTTGAAACCAGATGTATTTAGTAGATAGTTTGAATTGTGCAAATGACTCATGAAATAGCATTTTGAGTATGCAATTACATAGATAAGATGATGTCATGTTATGGATAAAAGAATTGGCTGGTGAGGTTGTGTTTATTTAAGTTATTTTGGTATGTTTTGATGCCAAATTGTGGAAGGGTTTTATTAGATGGTTTGAAATAGTGATATATGATATTTTGGCATGTTTGTAGAGTTTAAATGTATTTAGGGTTGTTTAGTAAGTGTGGTTGATTTGAATCTTGATGATCTTTAACCTTCAAATGGTGTTGACATTAAAAAAACATATGAAATGGTTGATCTTAGTGCTTATATGATATGTATATAAGTTTGAAATGAACATGTACCTATGATGTGGTGGTGAAAGAATGGTTAAGCAAAATGGTGATAGTGAATGATGATGAATATTTGAATAGAAGGTATTATTAGATGGTTGGTATCATTTTGGTTAGTTACAAAGTTGATTGTATATTACAATGGGGATTATTGTGATAGTTGATTAGTATAACATGCTCAATTGAATGTTGATTGAGTTGGGTGTCATATGTGGCATATTGGTATAATAATGGAAGGTGATTAAAAATGTTGCTGATTGTATTGATTGGTATAATTACGTTTGTATGCTCGATTTAGTCTTTGTTTGGTTCATAACTTCTATTATGCATGTAATTAGAATAACTTGTTGATTTAAATTGAATTCAATGTTATGATTTGCATGTGAATGTTTCGATAATTGTAGTAGCATCCTGAAACTCGGATCCAGCAATCAGACCGAGCGAGGGGTGTTACATAAAGTATCAATGTTGTGGCGGGATGTTAATTGAAAGAAGTCTCAGCATTGTGGCAGGATTTTAATTGAAAGAAAAGTGTTGGTGTTGTGGCAGGATGTTAATTGAAAGATGAGTGGAATTGTGGTGGTATTTGTCTCCAAGTCGTAAGTTATGACAATCTGTCGGGACTTGTCCTTACATATACAGGTTTATGATAGTCCCCAGGACTTGTCTTCAAGCGTACAAGCATGTGTCTACATCAGAATGAATGTAACACCCCAAACTCGACCTGTACGTTACGACCAGATCTGGCATGTTACAGGGTGAAGTAAAAATGAAGTTTTGTTTGAAGTAGGAAAAATATTACTTGTGAAAACTTTTCGATTTAAAGCGATGTCTTTGAAAACGGGGGTTTGGTACTATAGGAAAAATTCCAGTTTTACGTTAATCATATATTCGTTATGTTTGGTGATATTTGGAAAAAACATGTGTCTTAAGTTACTTGTATTTTGGAAACCCCATTTTTTATTTTGTGATTAAGTTTGCATAGTGTCAAATTTTAAATAAACCATAAATAAATAAAATAAAACCCAAATACAAATTCAAGAAGGCCTTATTACACAAACAAAATCCCCAATTTAAATTTAAAGTAAAGCAAGAAAAGTTTACGAAAAATAAAGTCTTTATGGCCTCTACGAGTCCGCCTCGGCTCTCATATCCACGATCTACTGATCATCTGAAAGGTTAAACAACAGGGTTGAGTTATCGAGACTCAGTGTGTAAATCTCTTATAACACATAGTCGGCTCGAGACCCATAATTGCATATTGGGCCTTAGCCCACTCAGGATGACATACAAGTAGATGAATGCATCATGACCCAGCCCAAACCTAGTTTTCCATTCTCTACACGCCATCCCGTACCAGCCAATCACACCGTGGGGATTTCTACAATCAACCCTCCATCCGCTACACTCCATATGTGGCACCTAGCCACTGGTGACAGAGTCACAAAATATCATATGTGGGGCCAACCCACTTGTGGTACCAAACCACTAGTGACAATCCCTAATAATCATACATGTGGGGCCAACCCACTGTGGTACAGAACCACTGGGACAAGTCACGAAATCGTATGTATGTGGTACCAAACCACTGGTGGTTCCAAACCACTGAGACTTAGTCACGGAATCAAGAATGTATGGCCAACCCACTTGTGGTACCAAACCATTAGTGACAGTCTTAAGCACTTCCCCTTCACAACATATCCAACCCATGCATAACATATGTAAACCAAATGAAAGTACCATGCTATTTAACGAACAGTATCATTATGGCATGCATACACATATCAACTCATGCATAACAACAGGGTACTTACATGGTATTTCAACCATACCCATATAGGCATAACGACTATCCATCTAGTCACTTCAGCTTTTCAGCCCCAAACGATTAGTATCACATATTAATATTAAAGTGTGAAGATTTACACACCTGATTACACGCAGCACTATGCTATCTATGTCGACACTATCCTTAGCAGAAACTACCGCTATCTACCTACGACTCTGCTCTGAAGTTGGCCCACAACCTGGTGGCCAATCTCGAACAGCCGACACCACGCGCTTCTTGAACTTAGGGGCTGGGTTTACGGGTCCAACCCCTTCCTTCCTTGCCTGGCTAGCATTTGAGTCCATGAAAGAATCTTGGTCAATAGACCGGATTAAGGCATCGAAACAGAGAAAAGTAAGGATTTACACTTAATAAGTAAAGTTCCCTTACCTAGATCAACAGAATCCTAAAATTATAAGACTTGGAGTAAGACGTCGATTGAATACCTATGCAATCAACAAATAAGAATCAGTTGGAAGGAACATAGATTGAAAGTGATGACCTTTCGGCCAAAAGAATAAACATGGACCCCCCTTACCACCAGCCAACCATCAACACCACATTAATACCTTTGGCCTACCAACCCCAAGAGAAGAGAAAGAATAAAACGAAACTGAAGGGTGCCAAATAGAAGATCTTCACTCTTTAATCAATACTGTCGACAGAAAGGGTGCCACTCCTGACAAGAGAGGTTCGGCCTTTATAAGAAATAAAGGAGTAAGAACCAATTAGATGCTTCGGCTTAAAGAAGAACCCGTGCCAAAAGGTGATGAAAAAATGAGAAGTAGCTTTCGGCAATTGAAGAATCAAAAGAAAAGCTACCAAGATTGGGCTAGAGCAAAACGAAATCAAAATGAATGGTAGTGAATGATGGTTCGGTCAAGAAAAAGAAATGGGGTATGAGATTCGGCAATGACTATGGTAAAAGAGAATAAGATGAAAGAACCAAAAATAAAAATGAAAGAACTTCAAATGGAGGCTTAAGAGTTTCGGCTTTGTATGACTATGAGAGAAAAAAATGGTTTCGATTCGAAGTAAAACAAGTAAAGAAGAGAAGGAAAAGAGAAGAGGTCACAAGAGGAATGGTGAGGTAAAGAAAGATTCTACCCAAGGAGAGGTAGTGAGAAAGATGTGCTTTCAGCTTTTAAATGAAATGAAAAGAAGAAAAAATTTGAGAACAAGATAGGAGGGTTCGGCTAATTAAAGAAATGGTTCAAAAGTTGACAAAAGAAAACTCCAAATGCTGAAAAGAAAAGAGCTCTCTATCCTGGCTACTAACCACTTCCAAAATTTCGGCACCTTGAGCACCAAAGTGCCTATGACTCTCATAGAAATTCGGCACACCCTAATCAAACTAAAACCGATTCCTTCCCTACACCAAGCATTTGAATTTCAGCCACCACCTACACCCCTTGCTCAATCCCTTGTTTTCCTCCTTAATCCACTCCCGAACACTCATTTAAATAAATTTGAATGATTCAAACTCCACTTTTTCCTCTCAGCCACTCATTCGAAATATTTGACTTAGTCCATCTCCCCTCCTGAAGTGTCCCAGCCGAAATCTGCCTCTGCTCTCCCTGACGCCAAAAAGAACTCCCAAAATGAACTCCTTGTGACTTGAACCGGCTCCCTCTCCTACTCTCTATGGCGTCACTTACCATCATCTTAAGTGGCGCCTCCTTGCCACTCTGCCACTCCTTTTCTTGTGTCAACCAAACACCAACATAATCCTTTAAGTCCTATTCCATCAAGCTCCTCCACTAAAGTGCCTAAAAAAAAAATTTTAGCCAGGGCTTCGGCTTTTCCCCGAGCCTTTCCTAGACTCCCATACACCTAAACAAGCACATTACCCAAAGCATACCCACAAAACACATCAAATGCATAACCCCTAAATCAGGATATTACAATGAATTCGCATGTACAAGTTCACTAAGTATGTATTTACAAATGGGTTTCTCTAAAAGAGAATCCGCGGTTGTGAGTCTGCCAAGACTATCATTCAAACAAGAGTCCGCCTGGATTACCATCCAAGTATGAGTTCACCGGATCAACCGCAAGTATGAGTCCATAAGGACTATAATAGAATCTAAGACAATTTGTAGGACTTGTCCTCAAGCTTCTAGGCTAAGTCGGTCTTCTGGGACTCCACTATATGAAAATTAATGAAAATAAGTCCACATGAACAAGTTCGCATAGTGCGAGTCTAAGTTCTCCAAGCACAATTGCACAAGAAATATTCATCAAATGTAAGTCTGCAAGAATTATCTTTAAGAATAGATTTGTATATACGAAGGCAGGTATGAATCCACAAACCTAAGTCTGCAGGTATGTATCTGTGGACATGAATCCACAGGCATGTGTCTAGTGTGTATTAGCGTAGTATGACTCCACTCAAGATCTTTCACCATATAGGTTGCATTGGGTAAATTCGGTTATACTTACCGTAACACATATGTTCGTAGAGAGTGAAGGTGAACTATTTATTTGAGCGAAATGTATTGTATGCTTGTTGCTTATATTCTTACGTGAAATGTTTAACATATTAGTTGTCCTTATGCAAGTCTTATATTCCATGCAAGTTGTATGTGCGGGTGAGTAAACATCATGCAAACTCACTAAGATCATTTTGAACTTACCATGCTTCTTGATTTATCTCTTCAGGTATCAAAAGCCATTTTGAAATACAGGAAAAGGACTAAGCCAGAAGCTGATGTTTTAGTTGTGAGCCTTTTAATTGTAGTTTTGTAACATGTACATATCGAGGTAGTCCACACGCTAGTAAACTAAGAATCTGGCTTTATTGTATTTAGTCGAAACTCTTTTAAACACAAGGCAGTATGTACTGTTGGATTAAATATATATATTGTGAACTTTTAAGTATGTGCCAAAAACGAAATAAGTTGTCAACTCATATTATTGTATATTCCAATTAGTTGAATGTTTCAAAATCATTTAAATATTTGGTAATAACATTATTTTGTTCGAGTCCAGCGACTGAACCGAGCATGAGATGTTACAATAAATAATAAAAATATATTGATCAAGCACATTATCACTTATCTTGCCAAATTGAGACTGCTTCGCCATTACCTATCCTCTACCCCATTCTCATACCTAGCAACCGTCACAGACTCCATATGCTCCACCAATATCTATAAATTATTAAATGTTAAAACTTTCTTGTAATGAATTTTATTAAGAATTTAATCTAAAAAGTTTAAAATTTAATTAGTTAATTGTAAGTTAACCTACTAGATATTAATTAAATTAAGGAATTTTATTTTTCATATATTTAATTCCTTTATGTTTAAATAAATTAATAAGATTTCATATTTAAATTATTTTATTTTTTAAAGTGAATTATTATGTCAAGTCTATTAATAAATATTTCTTTAAATTTAAATATATCTATATTTAAATAGAATAATTTAATTGATTTTAAAATTTTAAAAGATATTTTTTTATCGTTTACTAATAGCTGCTTATATGCATGCAAATTGTGAAATTTTAAAGAAGAAACTTGTGATTATTGTCTTGTTTATCATAATTTACTAATTTGTCATGAATTATTAATGACTATTTTATATATTATTTGTAATATTAATTATTTAGGACGTTAAGTGAATCGTGCTTTAACATGTAAATTAAAATAATATCAAAACTTAAAAGTATAATTAAAATATAATATTACAAAAAAATGATATTTGCAGTATAGAAGTTACTTATTTTTTATTAATAGATTATATAATTTATAGAAGTCTAATTATGAAATTTATTACGTTGTCAATAATTCAATTTAATTTTATACAAATTTTAGTTATAATTCTATTTTGATAAACATCTTCTAATTAAAAAAAAAATGTAATGTAGACATGATTGTGAGTCACCCTATTAAGTTATCATAATTTCAAACTCAAATATGTATTAATAGTTGTATCCTAAAGAAAGATGATTATGTTTTTAAGTGTACAACTTTTAAAAGTTATATATAAGTTATATATAAATTTTATATTATATATTAATTTATTATAGTTTTATCTATAAATTAGTAAATTTTATTAAAAAATCAGTCTAAAAGGTTTAAAATTTAATTACTTAATTAACCAACTTTATTTATTTTTGTATATTTAGTTCATTTATATTTAAATAAATTAACAAAATTATTATGCCAAACTCTATTCTTACATATTTATTAATTTAAATCTAAATAAAAAAATATATACGTATATATATTTAAATTGAATAATTTTATTTATTTTAACCTTTTAAAAGATATTTTTACTATTCACTAATAGCTGCTTATATCTATACGGATGATACAAGAGATACTAGAACATGAGAAATATTAGCAGAGTTAAGTGGCTATAGATGTGGCTTTAGCTTCACCACCAAAAACATCAACAAGATTTTTCCAAATCCACGCGGCATAAAATCAACCTATACAACTCTCCAAAAAATCCAATTGCAAATCCACACCAATGCAGCAACCAATAGACTGCTGCTGACATGTACATTTCCTGATCCACAACATCTTCTCATTTCCTGCTGCTGACATGCTCAATTGAATCAGTTGGAAGGAACATAGATTGAAAGTGATGACCTTTCGGCCAAAAGAATAAACATGGACCCCCCTTACCACCAGCCAACCATCAACACCACATTAATACCTTTGGCCTACCAACCCCAAGAGAAGAGAAAGAATAAAACGAAACTGAAGGGTGCCAAATAGAAGATCTTCACTCTTTAATCAATACTGTCGACAGAAAGGGTGCCACTCCTGACAAGAGAGGTTCGGCCTTTATAAGAAATAAAGAAGGAGTAAGAACCAATTAGATGCTTCGGCTTAAAGAAGAACCCGTGCCAAAAGGTGATGAGAAAATGAGAGGTAGGTTTCGGCAATTGAAGAATCAAAAGAAAAGCTACCAAGATTCGGCTAGAGCAAAACGAAATCAAAATGAATGGCAGTGAATGATGGTTCAGTCAAGAAAAAGAAATGGGGTATGAGATTCGGCAATGACTATGGTAAAAGAGAATAAGATGAAAGAACCAAAAATGAAAATGAAAGAACTCCAAATAGAGGCTTAGGAGTTTCGGCTTTGTATGACTATGAGAGAAAAGAATGGTTTTGGTTCGAAGTAAAACAAGTAAAGAAGAGAAGGAAAAGAGAAGAAGTCACAAGAGCAATGGTGAGGTAAAGAAAGATTCGGCCAAGGAGAGGTAGTGAGAAAGATGTGCTTTCGGCCTTTAGATGAAATGAAAAGAAGAAAAATTTGAGAACAAGATAGGAGGGTCCGGCTAATCAAAGAAATGGTTCAAAAGTTGACAAAGGAAAACTCCAAATGCTGAAAAGAAAAGAGCTATTTATCCTGGCTACTAACCACTTCCAAAATTTCGGCACCTTGAGCACCAAAGTGCCTATGACTCTCATAGAAATTCAGCACACCCTAATCAAATTAAAATTGATTCCTTCCCTACACCAAGCATTTGAATTTTGGCCACCACCTGCACCCCTTGCTCAATTCCTTGTTTTCCTCCTTAATCCACTCCCGAACACTCATTTAAATAAATTTGAATGCTTCAAACTCCACTTTTTCCTCTCAGCCACTCATTCAAAATATTTGACTTAGTCCATCTCCCCTCCTGAAGTGTCCCATCCGAACACTGCCTCTGCTCTCCCTGACGCCAAAAAGAACTCCCAAAATGAACTCCTTGTGACTTGAACCTGCTCCCTCTCCTACTCTTTGTGGCGTCACTTATCAGCATCTTAAGTGGCGCCTCCTTGCCACTCTGCCACTCCTTTTCCTGTGTCAACCAAACACCAACATAATCCCTTAAGTCCTATTCCAACAAGCTCCTCCACTAAAGTGCCTAAAAAGAAAATTTTAGCCAGGGCTTCGGCTTTTCCCCGGGCCTTTCCTAGACTCCCATACACCTTAAACAAGCACATTACCCAAAGCATACCCACAAACCACATCAAATGCATAACCCTTTAAATCAGGATATTACAGTTCTACCCCTCTTAAGAAAAATTTTGGCCTCAAAATTACCTGATCAAAAGAGATGCGGGTACTGCTCACGCATCGCTTCTTCTAGTTCCCACGTAGCCTCCTCAGAACCATGATTATGCCACAAAATCTTAACTAATGGAACTATCTTCCTGCGTAAGACTTTGACGTCACGATCCAAAATTCGAACTGGTTCCTCTTCGAAGGATAGATCAAGTCTTACTTCGATCTCTTCCACACCACGTGAGATGGATCCAAACAATAGCGTGTTAGCATCAAAACGTGAAACACATCATGAATCTGGCTTGACTCTGCAGGTAACTCGAGTTGATCAGCTACTGGTCCCACACGCTTCGACACACGATAAGGCCCATTGAACCTGGGACTTAGCTTGCCCTTCTGTCCAAACTTTAACACTTTCTTCCACGGTGAAACCTTTAAGAGCACTTGGTCACCTACCTCAAATTCTATATCCTTACGCTTTAGATCAGCATATGATTTCTGCTTGTCCGACGCTTCCTTTAAACGAGTCCGAATTTGCTTAACCTTATCTTCTATTTTTGAAACCAATTTTGGTCCCAACAATTAGCGCTCGCCCAACTTTGTCCAACACGTAGGAGTACGACACTTCCGACCATATAACGCTTCATACGGTGCCATCTGAATACTCGATTGGTAGCTATTGTTATACGCGAATTCTGCTAACGGTAGAAATTCTGCCCAACTACCTCTGAAGTCTAAGACACAGCCCCTCAACATATCCTCTAGGATCTGAATTACCCTCTCTGATTGTCCATCGATCATGGATGAAACGTCAGATCAAAAACCTAACTTTGTCCCCAACGCTTGATGCAATGCTTTCCAAAACCTTGATGTGAATCTCGGGTCTCTATCTGAGATGATAGACACAGGTACCCCATGCAACCTTACGATCTCTGCTACATACAACTTAGCCAATTTCTGGAGAGAGTAGTCAACACAAACTGGTATGAAATAAGTAGACTTCATCAATCGGTCAACAATTACCCATACCGAATCCTTTTTAGTAGGCGTAAGGGGTAGCCCACTAACAAAATCCATCGTGATCCTCTCCCACTTCCACTACGGAATCTTTAACGGCTGCAACAAACCCGAAGGAAACTGATGTTCTGCTTTCACCTGCTGGCACGTCAAACACTTACTTACAAATTTGGTTGCTTCTCGCTTCAGACCCGACCACTAAAACCGTTCTCGCAAATCTCTATACATCTTACTCCCGCCAGGATGCATAGCACATGGGCTACTATGCACTTCCTGTAGTATCAATTGTCTTAACTTAACATCTTTTGGCATGCAAACTTTCTTACGAAAACACAGAGCCCCCTCACTATTCTAACTGAAATCCTCTACTCCATCATTCCGAACTTGAAGTAGTCGAGCACTCAAGACATCATCCAACAACTGCTTCTCTTTGATCTGCTTTATCCACGTCGGTTTCACCTGAAGCTTCGCTAACAAACTCCCATCATCATATAGGCTAAGATGAGCAAACATCGCTCTCAGATCCGAGATCACCCTATGGCTTAATGCATCTGCCACCATGTTAGCTTTACCCGGATGGTATTCGATCAAACAATCATAATTCTTCAATAGCTCAATCCACCGCCGTTGTCTCAAATTCAATTCCTTCTGGGTAAGGAGATACTTTAGGCTCTTATGATCTATATAAATAACAGACTTCTCTCCATACAGATAATGCCTCCAACTTTTCAAAGCAAACACTACCGCCGCCAATTCTAAATCATGAGTGGGATAGTTTAACTCATGCGGTCTTAACTGCCGAGATGCATACACAATAACCTTTCCGTCTTGCATTAGCACACATCCTAAACTCGTGTGTGAAGCATCACAGTAAACCACGAACTCTTTTCCAGCCTCCGGCTGAATCAACACCGGAGCCTTCGTCAAAATTCCCTTTAGCCTTTCAAAACTCTCCTGTTGTTTATCAGACCAAACGAACGGAACCCCTTTCCATAGCAACTTGGTCAATGGTGCCGCAATCAAAGAAAAACCTTCAACAAATCTTCGGTAATATCTAGCAAGACCAAGAAAACTTCTGATTTCTGCCACCGACTTGGGTGGCTTCCAATCCAAGACAGCTTCAATTTTTCGGGGATCAACTCTAATCCCCTCTGCCGACACAACATTGCCCAGAAAAGTAACTTCGTTTAGCCAAAATTCGCACTTACTGAACTTGGCAAACAACTGTTTCTCCCTCAGGATTTGTAAAACCACTCGAAGATGTGAATCGTGCTCCTCCTCTGACTTTGAATAAACCAGAATATCATCTATAAATACTACGATGAATCGGTCTAGATAAGGTTGGAAAACCCGGTTCATCATGTCCATAAACGCTGCTAGTGCATTGGTTAACCCAAACGGCATCACCAAAAATTCGTAACGTCCATAGCGAGTACGAAACGCCGTCTTATGAATGTCCGCCTCCTTGACCTTAAGCTCATGATAACCTGACCGCAAATCTATCTTCGAAAAGACAGAAGCCCCATTCAGTTGATCGAACAAATCATCAATTCTTGGCAACGGGTATTTGTTCTTGATTGTCAATTTGTTCAGCTGACGATAGTCAATGCACATACGCATTGATCCATCCTTCTTCTTAACGAATAGCACCGGTGCTCCCCATGGTGATACACTCGGTCAGATGAAACCTCAATCTAAAAGTTCTTGAATCTGGGCTTTCAATTCCCCTAAATCCTTCGGTGCCATTCTGTATGGAGCGATAGATACAGGCGTTGTCCCCAGAAGAAGATCAATTCCAAATTCCACCTTACGATCCGGGGGTAGCCTTGGAAGCTCTTCTGGGAAAACATCAGGAAACTCCTTCACAGTCCTAACATCCCCCATAGACAATTTCTTGATCTCCAAAGCACAAACCAAAGCTATGAATGCCTCACATCCTTTCCTCATTATTCTTTCAGGCTTTAAAGCGGACACTACGTTAGACAAATAGTTCCTCCTTTCTCCTATTACCACCACCTCCTCGTCTTCAGGAGTACGGACCACCATGCGCTTAACAGCACAATCCAAATTTGCTCGAAACTTTACTAACCAGTCTATGCCTAAGATTAAATCGAACTTCCCGAACGGCAGTTCCATCAGATCAGCCGGAAACGCCACCCCTTGAACTTCTAGAGGTACATCCTTATAAAGCTTATTCACCACTACAGATTGTCCTAGTGGGCTAATTATAGTCATCTCCCTAGAAGAAATCTCAGAGTCTATACTTAAGGTTCCAGATACCACACTAGAAACATAAGAATATGTCGACCCTATATCAATCAGTGCAGAAAAAGGCAATCCAAAGATTAGAAATGTACCGGTTGTGACATTCGGTGCGTCACCTTCTTCTCGGTGTCTAGCTGCATAGACTAACCCTAGTTGTCTCGCATCAGTGCCCCCGGCACCTCTGCCTGGTGCTCCACGTCCACGACCAAAATCATTACCCCCTCTAATCAGACCACGACCTCTCTGTGGTTGCTGACCAACTCTTCCTGACTGAACATAACCCTGACCTATTGGTTGCGCTCTGCCCCTCTCTTGTGGACAATCCCTTATTCGATGCTCTATAGACCCACACTTGAAAAAGCCTCTACTACCAGCCCAACACTCACCAAAATGAAATTTATCACATCAAGCACACCTCGGAGGCCGACTATTCACAACAGGTCTTACAACATGATTCGACCCCTTAACTCTAGGTCTCTTCTGAAATCGTCCAACTAATCCTGATGAACCAAAGTTCCTTTTATTTCTATTTCTCTCCTGATTCTGCTTTTCGGACTGCTTCACCTCATCAGCTATCTTAGCCTTTTCCGCAGAAGAACAAAGAAATTCCTCTCTCATTGTGGAGCTATCAAGACTCATGACTCATCTCTCAGCCCATCCTCAAACCGAACACAACGTTTATGGTCTGTGGCCACAATACCCCGGGCATAACGGCTTAAACATAAGAATTCCACCTCATACTCAGACACTGACTTAATCCCCTGAACCAGATTTAAAAATGCCTTACGCTGCGTATCCACATAACTTGATCCAACATACTTCCTCTGGAATGTTGTTTTAAAGAAATCCCAGGTGATATTATCAACCATCGTACCATCCCTAACCGTGAGCCACCACTGATAAGCCTCGTCTCGAAGAAGAGACACGACTCCTTTCAACTTCTCCTCTACCGTGAAGTCAAGATCATCCATTATACACTTAACTGCTTCTAACCAATATTCGGCTGTGTTGGGAGCTACACCAGAAACGCCCCTAAACATTTCCGCTCCATTGGCTCGGAGTCGTTCAGACACGAATTTTTGAGCCCCTGTGCCCATGCCTGCCACAGCCACTCTCTTCAAGACCCGTAACATCGCCTGAGACCCTACATCATCTCCAGCCGTTTGGTCCTGAAATTCTGCTTTCGCAGCAGGTGGTACTAGCATCTCATTTCCCGACCCATGACTAGATCCTACTGGTTCCGATACAGCAATCCTGCCTCTACCACGACCACGTACATTACGTCCACGCCCCCTAGTGCTCATGACTAACGTTTGCGATTTAATCTGATTAAAAGTTTTATGAATTAGTATTTCTTTCACTATTTAATACTGAGCAATTTTATGAGAAATAGCTTTAGGGAGTAGTTTTCGCAAGCACATCACAACCTAGAGGTTTCAGTCTCTAAAGTCTAGGTTTCTTAAGGCTAACAACGATATTCACTTACATTAATAGTCATTTCATGCATACATCATCAGCAGGTTTAGAACACTTACATGGGTGGATCGGGTGCCAACGGACTCGGATGCCATGTTCCAATCAAATCATTCCCAAAAATCATTTAGACTAACTTAATAAAACATCAGTGAACCTATTTTAGACTTAAAATCACTTAGCAAAAGTTGTTTAACATAATTTTAGACTTCATATTCTATCATAAAACATCAAAATAAACACATTTCACCTATGGGTATTTTTCCAAATATGAACCCTAGCATGAATTATTGATAGAATAAGCTAAACCGAGCTACCGGGGCTTCAAAAATGTAAAGAACATTAAAAACGAGGCTTGGAATCACTTACTATGGAGCTTGGAAGCTTGAAACAAACCCTAGCTATGGTGAACCCTTGAAAATTTGGCCTAATGAAGAAGATGAGCATATTTTGCCATCTTTTTCCCTTTTAATATCTTTTTATTACCAAATGACTAAATTACCCTTCATTAAAAACTTTGGTTCTTTCTACCTATATATGTCCATTTTTGTCCATGAGAGCCTAATGGTATAATTACCATCTAAGGGCCTCTACTTCAATTATGCTCTTCAATTAAATCCTTTAACATCTAAAACTCGTATTTATCAACTTTTGCAATTAAGTCCTAATAGGCAAATTAGACATGCAATTCATGAAATATTCTAACACATGCATCTAATCACTCGATAAATCATAATAACTAATCGTAATAAACTTTTCTATCTCGAATTAATGGTTTTGCAACCACTGTTCCGTATAGGCCCTATTTCGGGATGTTACATTTCTCCCCCTTTAAGGATTTTCGTCCCCAAAAATCTTACCTGTAAAGAGATTTGGGTACTGTTTTCGCATAGTCTCTTCGGGCTCCCATGTAGCCTCTTCTATCCCATGCCTATTCCATAATACTTTTTACAAATGCAATACTTTTGTTCCTTAATTGTTTAACCTCACGAGCTAGAATTTCTACCGGTTCCTCACCGTAAGTCATATCTGGCTGAATCTCAACCTCTGTTTGCGAAATCACATGCGATGGATCTGAACAATAATGACGTAACATAGACACATGAAACACATTATGAATCTTCTCTAACTCGGGCCGCACAACCTAACCGATATGCCAATGGCCCAACTCTCTCGATCACCTCAAACGGTCCAATAAAACGAGGACTTAATTTGCCTTTCTTGCCAAATCTGAGAACTTTCTTCCACGGGGATACTTTCAAGAATACCCTATCACCAACTTGAAATTCAATTTCTTTCTTTTCAAATCTGCATAGGATTTCTGCCTATCTGAAGCTGCTTTCAAGCAATCTCTGATGACTTTTACTTTCTCTTCTGTTTCTTTGACTAAATCAACCCCGTAAATCTGATTTTCCTTAAGCTCTGTTTGCGACATTTACGTCTATACAAAGCTTCATAATGTGCCATCTTCAGACTCGATTGATAACTATTATTGTAAACAAACTCTATTAACGGCAAGTATTTCTCCCAACTACCTTGAAATTCCAATACACAACATCTAAGCATATCTTCAAGTACCTGAATAACTCTTTCTGACTGACCATCAGTCTTAGGATGGAAAGCTGTACTAAAACTCAACTTTGTACCTAAAGCTTCCTGCAATTTCTTCCAAAATCGTGAAGTAAATTTCAGATCTCTATCTGAGATAATCAATAACGGTACTCCATGTAGTCTAACTATCTCTGAAATATACAACTCAGCCAACTTGTCAAGTGAATAATCCATAGGAACTGGAATAAAATGAGCGGACTTCGTTAGCTTATCAATCACAACCCATACTGCATCTTTCTTTCTCGGTGTCAAAGGCAATCCTGTCACAAAATCCATAGTAACTCGGTCCCATTTCCACTCGGGAACTAATACAGGCTGCAATAAACCTAAAGGTACCTGATGTTTAGCCTTTACCTGTTGACAAATCAAGCATCTAGAAAGAAACTCTGATATATCTCTTTTCATTCCTGTGCACCAATACATTTTCTTCAAATCATTATACATTTTTGTACTACCTGGGTGAATAGACAAAGAACTGCTATGTGCTTCCTGTAAGATTTTCCGAATAAGTTCATCATTCTTGGGTACACATACTCTATCTCTGAACATCAAACAACCGTCAGAACCAATTTGAAAATCAGACTCTACACCTGACTCACACTGAACTCTTTTGGCTTGCAACTCACTGTCATTCTTCTGAGCTTCACAAATTGATCACGGAACGTCCCGGGTTAGGAGACGAGTCGTTAATGTTGCCCGATCGTAAATTAGACAGTTTCTCGTTCCACTAACAAAGGGATAATTTTGTTGGAAAATAAAATCTCTGAAAGGTAAAGATAGGTGTTAGGATGGATGGATATGTATTTGAAACAAGAAAGAACCTTTAATAAAAATTAAAGACCCGAATCTTATAAGTTTCAAATTGATGGAAGGAGTTTCGAAATAAAACCGAGACCCACTATCTAGCGAGATAGGAACCAACGGTATGATATTTCGAAATAAAACCGAGACCCACTATCTAGCGAGATAGGAACCAACGGTATAGGTAGATGAACGCCACACCCGAAAGGATGATAAGTTCAAATAAGGAAAGAACGACGCCACTAGAAAAACTAGATAAGTCAATTCAAACCTCGAAAATAAGGAGAGTGAAAACTCACCAAAAGAAATTCTTCTTTTCATTCAAAATTCAAGTTGTTCTCTATGTTTACAAATGAAAATATCATACTATTTATAGGCCAAAGTGCCTACCTAATTCTTCAAAGAAAATGTCAAGGTACAAGCTTCTAATTATAAAATTTATGCACGCATGTGGCTTGTCCTAATTTAAAAATTCGGTCAAGATTAAGAGGATCTTCACGTGTGCAACTTAGGTGGTTATCTTGGGTTGTGCCGTCCATGAAAAACTTGAATTTTAATCACCAATTTGACTTATCCATCTTGCATTATCCTTACTGATTTCTCCACTAAACACCATGCTTAATTATTTATTCTCCTATTATTCCATAAGCTTGTTTTGCCGTCCATTGTCTTAAAAAAAATTCTTTAATTTCATTCCAAGTGCCGCATGTTCAATCTCAAGTGCTATTTGGTTGAAAAACAATTGCCTATTTCACATGTGTTATGCGCCCACTACTTATTCCATTTGCCAATATTTTAATTTCCTTGTGCTCACCCTTGCCGTCCAATTGATCTTCACGCATGGTGGTCTTCCATTTACCTTAATTAAATTTTCTTTGGCCACTTGACAATTCTACCTTGCCGTCCAAGTGGTTTTTTTATCCCACTTTCATCTTTCATTATTTAATAAAACAAGCTTTGCTTTAATTTCATGGCTTCTTCAAATCCCATTTTCATGATTATTTTATTTAAGCCAAGATTCCTCCCTTCACGCATGACTCCATATTCCAAAGAATAAAATTCTTTCTTTCATCACCAATCCTTGCCGTCCCATTAAACACCACATGCACATTTTGTTCATTTAATTTCAACCATCACTCCATAAAATCCAAAGTCTCCATATCCTTGCTTGATTTCCTATAAAACACATAAGACCAAACATTAATTTTGAATAAAAAATTTAACTTGAACCAAAAATTAAAATACTTTACTTTAGACACTAAACATATTAAATTCGGCTATGACTAACACAAACACATTAAAATTTTAAAACTAGATCAACTTAAAATTTAATTAAAATCATGCAAACAAATTAATTAAAACTTGGACAAATTAATTTAGACACCAATTTAAATTATTAGGCCGCATTAATTTGGGTAAGAAATAATTAATTTGAGGACTTGATTTATTTAAAGCAATAAAATTTAAAAATTCGAGTCGAGCTTAGTCGACTTGAAAATTCGATGGGTGCTCGGGCGTGCGTATCATCATCCTCTCCTCTTCAAGACGATTCGGCCCTCGAATCGACCCATTGGTTGTTCGAACAAAACTTCTTGTTCGTCTTCCCTCGATCAAACGGGACGGATGATAAACGCGATACCTGAAAGGAATAACCAAGAATTAGCAAGATCCGGTTCAAACAAAATTGCAAACCGGATATGGGCATCACCGCACAAATAGTTCTCAAGCAATCAAGCATAATTACATTATCATACAAAATGATCAAGGCCTTGTCAAAATTTTGAAACAAAAGCGGATAAACTTCAAAACATACACAAGATTTAAATGTATTCCACAAGTCAAAATAAACATGCGAATAGCACATCAAATGATAAATATAATCGTCAAAAGCAAGTAATGAAGAAAACGCATATTGCACTTGAAATTGAGCATTCAAACCTTGCTTTGTATTCGCACATGAATAAAAAGGATTAAGCACAAGATTCTTTTTGTCTTCTTTTAAAACAAATAGACCATCAATAAACAAAATAGGGCATTCAAATAATTCATGATCTAAATGCTTTACAGAATGGTAGTCATCATTATGAACTCTTTCAACATCTAAAATGAACAAAAATATTTTAACAAATGCTTCAAGACACTTATCGCAAACAATTATATTTTTGTCAAGAACTAAAACAGATAGTCCATTATCCAACAAGACAGAACAATGAAGAACATCATGTTTCAAAAATTTTACAAGAGTGGATTCAACAACGTGATTTTTGTCAACATCCGAAGAACACAAAATGGGTTCATAAGGTTCAAGTGTCTTACCTTTGGGTGTTGAAAGAAAGAATTTGACTTTACCTTTACGTGCGGTATGACAAAAGTCATTCTTACCTTGCTTGTCTTCACAAGCTAAAACTCGAAGTTCGAATTTATCTTGCTTGATTAGGACGAACCTTCTCTCCTCGGGCATGTAATGTAGTCGATGCTTTATTCGCGAATCAACATTTTTTAAACAAAATAGGGAATTCATGTACACGAATTGTATATACAAATAGAAAATTTTCTTAAGGAACGAATAAAATTTGAAAACCAAAGTTGACAAAATTCGTTACCTTATTTAAAAACCAAGTATCAAACAATAGGAATTTTTCACACATATTTGATGATACTTGAGTTCTCCATAAAACAAATCGAAACATATGCCCGATTTATGGTACTTAGGTTCTGAAAAATCAATTACGTTAGACCAATAAGAGTTATGTACGTTCAAGATGAAACGATCAAAGCTTTTAACATATTTTAAAATGTATTTACAAAAGCTCAATGATTTCATGTTAGACAATGAATTAATCTCGTAATATCTACAATCAAACAAATCGGGGTTAGAAGAAAAATCTTCTTTATACAAGAAATTTGATGCTTCAAAATGCTTACCTTCCTTACCTTTCGACTTCTGGAGGTTCAACTTTACCTTCAACTTTACCTCTTTCAATCAAAGAAATATTTTGCTCTTCCGGAGGAATTGAAGTGGTAGGTTCTTGTGAGATACGTCAGAACTCACGAAATGAAGCAAAAGAAGAACAAACTTCAAATGAGTTAGTTAAATCAACACTCACTTCTACTTTCTCATCTCGTTTTCTTGTTTCCCTTTCACACTCTTTTTTGTTTTCTTCTCTCTCTTTTTCTCGTTCTTTTTCAGTAATCTTCTCAATGGCCTTTTCAAGCCTTCTCAAAATTTGCTCATCGTCTCTCTTTCTTGCCTCTTTTCTTTTTATTTCTTTTTCTTTTTCTTTTTCTTTTTCTTTGTTTTTATTACATGAAGTTACAAAAGAATCACAATAATAAGAATTTCTAAAAGAAGAAAAATCATTTACGGATGAATCACGATAATTTCTTCGGGAAGAATACTCCGTGTAGGATTTCTTCGAATCATACGTCGAATAACTCGTGCTTTCTTGTCCGTCATCTTGAAGAGAATCAAGCTCGTAACTTTCTTCTCTCCGTTTCGAAGACCGCGTTGAGTAGGAGTCTTGATAATAATCTCTTCTAGAATAGTCCTTGGTCGGTATTGCCGTCTTTGCTCAAACTCCGTAGTTTGAGTTGAAAAAGTTCGCCTCGATGATAGGAAGATGGGAGGTATCGTTTGCGCATCACGCTTTCATTTCGCACCATGTTAATATTGGATACTCTCCATTTCGTTTATCGACTCTTGGTAAATTGGTCCCACCAAGTTATGGCATAATCGTGAAACTATATTTTCCGCGATCTTACTTTCTTGCTTTCCAAATAATCGTGGTACCCAAAAACCTTTTCTACTCTCATTTCCCATTCAAGGTATGCATCCGCATCGGCTTTACCTTGAAACGGTGGAATGTTTTTGTTATTCTTCTTGACGCCATTAAAACATCCTTGATCTCTAAAGCTTCGTTTCTTTGGTCATGACGCCTTTTGCTTTGGTTGTATGATGGATCGAACCAATCGCCATCGATGCATTTCTTTTTCCGAAATCTAGAGACATGCTATCGTTGCTAGAAGGAAAATGTTAGTGCTCAAAATAAAACAAAAATTAAATACCTTACCACAAAAATCTCACAAGTCACTCACAAAGAAAATTATTAACACTCACACTCGTGTTTTTATTCACTTCTTTTTTTTTTTTTAATGTATTCACTTGCCTTTTACCGCTCAAATTCACTCTTCTAGATTCTAGAAGGTTGTCTTTGACTTACTAGCAACTCGTAGGTCGTGTTAAGCTAATTGAGCTTGAAGTCAGAAGCAGTTTAATGTAGAAAAGCCAAGAGATGACCAAGATATGTTAGAGGAGGTAACAAACTCGTAGGTCGTTTCAAGCTAATTGAACATGAAGTTTGGAAAGCGCTTTAATGTAGAAAAGCCAAGAGATGACCAAGATATGTTAGAGGAGGTAACAATTGTGGAAAGTCAACTATAGTTGATTTCCAACATCTTATAGAGCTAACTAATTATACAGACAAGGACTTGTCACAGTTAGTATACTTTGTAAAACACTAGAAATATAAGCAAGCAAATGCCGTTCGTTTCTTAGAGAAGAACTTGACAATCTAAACAGGCTAAGGTAGGAAGAGGTTTCTTTTTTTTTTTTTTTAACTCGAAATTTTTTTTTTAACCTCAAATTTTTTTTTGAACTTTTTTTTTTTATTTGAACCCTTTTTTTATCTCTTTTTTTTTTTTGAACTTCAAATACAATATATGCTAAATACAATGAAAATAAAATACAACTTTTTTTTTTTTTTGAAACTTACTCGGAAATACTCAAGACGTTCAAAACGTGCCTAATTTGATTGGCTCTGATACCAGATGATCACGGAACGTCCCGGGTTAGGAGACGAGTCGTTAATGTTGCCCGATCGTAAATTAGACAGTTTCTCGTTCCACTAACAAAGGGATAATTTTGTTGGAAAATAAAATCTCTGAAAGGTAAAGATAGGTGTTAGGATGGATGGATATGTATTTGAAACAAGAAAGAACCTTTAATAAAAATTAAAGACCCGAATCTTATAAGTTTCAAATTGATGGAAGGAGTTTCGAAATAAAACCGAGACCCACTATCTAGCGAGATAGGAACCAACGGTATGATATTTCGAAATAAAACCGAGACCCACTATCTAGCGAGATAGGAACCAACGGTATAGGTAGATGAACGCCACACCCGAAAGGATGATAAGTTCAAATAAGGAAAGAACGACGCCACTAGAAAAACTAGATAAGTCAATTCAAACCTCGAAAATAAGGAGAGTGAAAACTCACCAAAAGAAATTCTTCTTTTCATTCAAAATTCAAGTTGTTCTCTATGTTTACAAATGAAAATATCATACTATTTATAGGCCAAAGTGCCTACCTAATTCTTCAAAGAAAATGTCAAGGTACAAGCTTCTAATTATAAAATTTATGCACGCATGTGGCTTGTCCTAATTTAAAAATTCGGTCAAGATTAAGAGGATCTTCACGTGTGCAACTTAGGTGGTTATCTTGGGTTGTGCCGTCCATGAAAAACTTGAATTTTAATCACCAATTTGACTTATCCATCTTGCATTATCCTTACATCGATTTCTCCACTAAACACCATGCTTAATTATTTATTCTCCTATTATTCCATAAGCTTGTTTTGTCCGTCCATTGTCTTAAAAAAATTCTTTAATTTCATTCCAAGTGCCGCATGTTCAATCTCAAGTGCTATTTGGTTGAAAAACAATTGCCTATTTCACATGTGTTATGCGCCCACTACTTATTCCATTTGCCAATATTTTAATTTCCTTGTGCTCACCCTTGCCAGTCAATTGATCTTCACGCATGGTGGTCTTCCATTTACCTTAATTAAATTTTCTTTGGCCACTTGACAATTCTACCTTGCCGCCCAAGTGGTTTTTTTATCCCACTTTCATCTTTCATTATTTAATAAAACAAGCTTTGCTTTAATTTCATGGCTTCTTCAAATCCCATTTTCATGATTATTTTATTTAAGCCAAGATTCCTCCTTCACGCATGACTCCATATTCCAAAGAATAAAATTCTTTCTTTCATCACCAATCCTTGCCGTCCCATTAAACACCACATGCACATTTTGTTCATTTAATTTCAACCATTAGCTCCATAAAATCCAAAGTCTCCATATCCTTGCTTGATTTCCTATAAAACACATAAGACCAAACATTAATTTTGAATAAAAAATTTAACTTGAACCAAAAATTAAAATACTTTACTTTAGACACTAAACATATTAAATTCGGCTATGACTAACACAAACACATTAAAATTTTAAAACTAGATCAACTTAAAATTTAATTAAAATCATGCAAACAAATTAATTAAAACTTGGACAAATTAATTTAGACACCAATTTAAATTATTAGGCCGCATTAATTTGGGTAAGAAATAATTAATTTGAGGACTTGATTTATTTAAAGCAATAAAATTTAAAATTCGTAGTCGAGCTTCACGACTTGAAAATTCGGTGGTGTGCTCAAGCGTGTGCTGCGTATCACAAATTTCTTCAAGAAACGTTGGTTTAGCTCTCAACTCTGCTAAAATAGAACCATCATCTGATAAGGCCAAACTAGTGTGCAAAGCTCTCAAGGAAAATAACAATTTTCCACTCAAAGTATCAGCAACAACGTTTGCCTTACCCGAGTGATAATCGATCACAAGCTCATAATCTTTAATTAACTCTAGCCATCTTCTTTGCCTCAAGTTTAGATCTTTTTGAGTCATCAAGTATTTCACACTTTTATGATCAATGAATATTCGGCATTTCTCACCATACAAGTGATGTCTCCAAATTTTTAATGCGAATACAATAGCAGCTAGCTCTAAATCATGTGTCGGATAATTTTTCTCATGTGGTTTTAATTGTCTAGAGGCATAAGCAACTACCCTTCCTTCCTGCATAAGTACACAACTTAGTCCATTTAAGGATGCATCATTGTATATCACAAACTCTTTACCCGGTTCTGGTTGTATTAAGACAGGAGCTTTAGTCAACAATGCCTTTAACTTGTTGAAACTCTGTTGACATTTCTCAGTCCATTCAAACTTTACATCTTTCTGTAGCAATCTTGTCAATGGAGTAGCTATCATGGAAAATCCCTCTACAAATCGTCTATAATAACTGGCAAGATCAAGAAAACTTCTGACCTCTGATACATTACTGGGAGGCTTCTAATCAACAATGGCTGAAATCTTACTCGGATCAACTCTAATACCTTCACCTGAGACAATATGTCCAAGAAAACAAACTTCCCGTAACCAGAACTCACTGCTAAACTTGGCATAAAGCTAATTATCTCTCAAAATCTGTAAAACTATTCTCAAATGCTCTGCATGCTCAGTCTCATCATGAGAATAAATCAAGATGTCATCAATGAACACAACTACAAACTTGTCCAAATAAGGTCTAAAAATTCGGTTCAATAAATCCATAAAAATGGCAGGAGCATTGGTTAAGTCAAATGGCATCACAAGAAACTCATAGTGACCATACCTAGTTCGAAAAGCAGTTTTCGGAACATTTGACTCTTTAACTCACAACTGATAGTATCCGGATCTCAAATCTATCTTAGAAAACACAGTGGCTCCCTTCAATTGATCAAACAAATCATCTATTCTAGGAAATGGATATTTGTTATTGATGGTTACCTTGTTAAGTTGCCGATAATCTATACACAATCTCATGTAACCGTCCTTCTTTTTCATAAATAACACTGGTGCTCCCCATGGTGAATAACTAGGTCTTACAAAGCCTTTATCAGTTAATTCCTGTAACTGAGCTTTCAATTCTTTTGATTCTATTGAAGCCATTCTATAAGGAGCAATAGAAATAGGTGTGGTACCTGGAATCAATTCAATACCAAACTCAACTTCTCTGATAGGAGGCAAACCTGGTAGTTCTTCCGGGAACACATCAGAAACTCATTTACCACAGGGCACTAATTCAATTTTCAACTCGGATCTTTAGTATTCAACACAAAAGCAAGATAAGCTTCATATCCTTTCTCAAACATTTCTCGCGCATATAACTGAGAAATCATGGAAATTGAACTACGACTCATCCGAATTAACCCAAGTATCTCACCATTTTCACACTTCAACTCAATGAATTTCTTTCCACAATTCACTATCACATCATGTGCGCTTAACCAATCCATACCAAGAATCACATCAAACTCATCAAACGGCAATAGCATGAGATCGGTCGGAAAACAGTAACCTCTAATCATCAAAGGGCAATTTCTACATACTTTGTTTACTAACACATACCGACCTAATGGATTCGATACTTTAATCACAAATTCAAGAAAACTCATGGGCATGTTCATACTAGGCATCAATTTCATACAAACATAGGAATGGGTTGAACCGGATCAATCAAAGCAATAACAAGAACATCATGAAGAGAAAATGTACCCGTAATTATGTCGGGGGAAGATGCCTCTTCACGAGCACGGATAGCATAAGTCCTTGCAGGTGCTCTAACATCTGATCTCTTTGTTGTATCTCTAAATGCTCCTCTACCTACCCCTACTCTGGGATTTCTCTGAGATCTGCCTCTAACGGGGGTATTGCCTGATCTTGCACTCGGTATTACTTCTCTTTTAACAATTTCGGGACACTCCTGAATGGGATGATCCGGTGCACCACATCAGAAACAACCAGTCTCAGTTGCTCGACATTGACCTGGATGACGTCGATCGCATTGAGGACACTCGGGTCTATCAGGCTGAATACTGCCAACACTCGCAATCGAAGTGGTTTGAGCTTTTGAATCCATAAATCTTCTACCTCTGTTTCGGCTAGAATACCCGGCTGAAAAATTAGATCTCCTTGAAAACTCTCTAGGCCTCTTGGATGTAGAGTCAAAATGACTTGCTCATCCGTCTTTTCTTCAGTATCTTGCATCTCAATTTTAGCTTTACCCTTTCTTTTTAACAACTCCTCTACCTTACAGGCTCGGTCAACTAAAACAACAAACTCCTTTATCTCTAGAACACCAACTGACAGTCGGATATCATCATTGAGCCCATCCTCAAATCTTTTGCACATGATAGCCTCTGTAGACACACACTCTCGAGCATAATTGCTGAGTCTGACAAATTCATGTTCATACTCGAACACAAATCATCTTACCTGCTTTTAATTCATGGAACTCTTTTCTTTTTTGGTCAATAAACCTCTGATGATGTACTTCTTACTTTAACTCCTCCCGAAAGAAATCCCAAGTAACTCTTTCTTTCTGCAGACTCTCGACACAAGTGTCTTCCACCACTAGTAGGCCGAATCTCTAAGAAGTGACACTACACATTTAATACACTCTTCTGGTGTGCAAGATAACTCATCAAAAACTCTGATAGTGTTCTCGAGCCAAAATTCAGCTTTCTCTACATCATCATCTTTGGTAGCTCGAAACTCTTCAGCCCCTTGTTTTCTGATCTTGTCAATGGGTGGTTTCTCTCTTCCGACTGTATCTATAACTGGGAAGCTACATGAGTGGTCTGAGGATCATGAGGGGGTGGAGGTCTAACTACCGTGTTCGTCTTAACGAACACAAAGAAACCATTCATTCATAACTTGGAAGAAGGCTTCTCGAGCCCTCCTCTCTCGACTAAATCAGAATTGGGCCTTTCACTACTATCCGTGGCACCGTCCCTTCAGCGGAGTAGGCGCATTACTCTCTACATCATCTCGCACTCACTCGTTCGGATCCATAACTATAAAAGAAAAACATTTTAAGATCGTCAGGAGTCGTCACACTATCAAAATATAAGTATGGCATGTATAGTTAGACTCTTACTCATACTGAATATTTCGAGAACCAACTAAACTCTGGCTCTGATACCAATAAATGTAACACCCTTACCTGAGACCGTTGACGGAGTCGAGCACGAGGCATTACCAGACATAACTTATTAAATCAGGGCATAAAAATTGAAACAGTCCATCTGCGTCATGTTCACTAAATTGACTATATCTCGAGTTACGAAACTCAAAATTTAGATCCGTAAAGTTTCCCTAAAACTAGACTCTTATATATTCCTACTATATGTTTTCCAGAATTTTTGGTATGGCAAATTAGTACAGTTTATTAGTTAAAGTCTCCCCTGTTACACAGTTCGATAGTTCTGACCCCTTTGCACAAAAGATCAATTATCTCATAATATACAACTCTTTTTCCTACACCGTTTCTTTCATATAAAAATAGAATCAATAATATTTAATTTTATATCTTAGTCATACCATAATTCCATTTATACTATTTTTAGTGATTTTTCAAAATCACGTCACAGTTGTTGTCCAAACTGTTCCCCTGCACATAATTACATGATTTCTCTATAATAGCTATCAACTAGGCATTACAAAACATCCAAAACATGCTCTTAATTAGCCATTTTAATAGCTAATTATTGTCAAGCATTAACAAGCCAATCTTAAGCCATATCATAAAGTCATACACACAAAATGGCTAAGTCTCTATACATGCCATAACTTAAAACATTCGAGTCACAAAATACCAATATAATTCTTTGATAGTGTGTAACGATCTCCGACGTCCTTTTGATCCCCGAGTTGGCTTGTAATACTATAAAAAAAGAGAAAAGAATGGGAGTAAGCATTAAGCTTAGTAACTTTGCATGTAAATAAATAACAACATTCATACTAAATTATTTTATTCTTTTCTTATCAAGATCACTTAAGCTTTTAACTCAATGTACTTAAAATTTCATTCTTACCTGTACCTTTTAACATGAACTTGTCTTACCTTTCCTTTGGTATACTCTTTGAATTTTCCCGTTGAACCACTTGGAATACTAAGGATACGCGGATACCTTTCCTTATGAAACTTAACCATTGCCATGTCTTGACATGGTCTTACGTGGTATCCTTGCCTTATGAACTCACCAATGCCATACCTTGGCATGGTCTTACATGGGACCTTTGCCTTATAGAAACTTATCAATGCCATGTCTTGACATGGTCTTACATGATTTCCTTAAACCCTAATGTCATGACATTTGTATCCTACACATTCCTAAGGTTCAACCGGAACTTTCTGAGATAGCTTTTCCGTCAATTCATACTTGAGTCTTTGAATGATAAATTTATAAATAAATATGTAAATGCTAGAATTTAATAGTATTAAATGTAAAATAATAGAATATTACATTTATTTATCGCAAACCTACCTCGAAACAAAATATGATAAACTATATTGATTTAGTCCACTATCTTTTTCTTTCCCTGATCTAACTCCAGATTTCGTTCTTCTTGATCTATAATAGAAAATTTAGCTTATTTAATACTCACATTTACCAAAACAGCCCTTAACTCTAACTTTGGCAAAATTATGATTTTGCCCCTAAACTTTTACATATTTACACATTTGCCCCAAAGCTCAAAAATTAAACTTTATCCCTTATTCTTATATCTTATGACATGCTGATCATTTTTCCCTTCTATGACAACATCAAATTCTCACTCTAACATGTACTTATGAACATTAGGTATTTTTACCGATTAAGCCGTTTTACTCGTTTTTACTTAAAATCACTTAGCAAAAGTTGTTTAACATAATTTTAGACTTCATATTCTATCATAAAACATCAAAATAAACACATTTCACCTATGGTTATTTTTCCAAATATGAACCCTAGCATGAATTATTGATAAAATAAGCTAAACCGAGCTACCGGGGCTTCAAAAATGTAAAGAACATTAAAAACGGGGCTTGGAATCACTTACTATGGAGCTTGGAAGCTTGAAACAAACCCTAGCTATGGTGAACCCTTGAAAATTCAGCCTAATGAAGAAGATGAGCATATTTTGCCATCTTTTTCCCTTATAATATCTTTTTATTACCAAATGACTAAATTACCCTTCATTAAAAACTTTGGTTCTTTCTACCTATATATGTCCATTTTTGTCCATGAAAGCCTAATGGTATAATTACCATTTAAGGGCCTCTACTTCAATTATGCTCTTCAATTAAATCCTTTAACATCTAAAACTCATATTTATCAACTTTTGCAATTAAGTCCTAATAGGCAAATTAGACGTGCAATTCATGAAATTTTCTATTGATATTCTAACACATGCATCTAATCACTCAATAAATCATAATAATTAATCGTAATAAACTTTTCTATCTCAAATTCATGGTTTCGCAACCACTGTTCCGTATAGGCCCTATTTCGGGATGTTACAGGGGCTGGGTTTACGGGTCCAACCCCTTCCTTCCTTGCTTGGCTAGCATTTGAGTCCATGAAAGAATCTTGGTCAATAGACCGGATTAAGGCATCGAAATAGAGAAAAGTAAGGATTTACACTTAATAAGTAAAGTTCCCTTACCTAGATCAACGGAATCCGAAGATTATAAGACTTGGAGTAAGACGTCGATTGAATACCTATGCAATCAACAAATAAGAATCGGTTGGAAGGAACATAGATTGAAAGTGATGACCTTTCGGCCAAAAGAATAAACATGGACCCCCCTTACCACCATTCGGCCAACCATCAACACCACATTAATACCTTTGGCCTACCAACCCAAAGAGAAGAGAAAGAATAAAACGAACAACAAAGTGAGAAAGATCCCTTACCGAAACTGAAGGGTGCCAAATAGAAGATCTTCACTCTCTAATCAATAATGTCGACAGAAAGGGTGCCACTCCTGACAAGAGAGGTTCGGCCTTTATAAGAAATAAAGAAGGAGTAAGAACCAATTAGATGCTTCGGCTTAAAGAAGAACCCGTGCCAAAAGGTGATGAAAAAATGAGAGGTAGCTTTCGGCAATTGAAGAATCAAAAGAAAAGCTACCAAGATTGGGCTAGAGCAAAACGAAATCAAAATGAATGGTAGTGAATGATGGTTCGGTCAAGAAAAAGAAATGGGGTATGAGATTCGGCAATGACTATGGTAAAAGAGAATAAGATGAAAGAACCAAAAATAAAAATGAAAGAACTTCAAATGGAGGCTTAAGAGTTTCGGCTTTGTATGACTATGAGAGAAAAAAATGGTTTCGATTCGAAGTAAAACAAGTAAAGAAGAGAAGGAAAAGAGAAGAGGTCACAAGAGGAATGGTGAGGTAAAGAAAGATTCGGCCAAGGAGAGGTAGTGAGAAAGATGTGCTTTCAGCTTTTAAATGAAATGAAAAGAAGAAAAAATTTGAGAACAAGATAGGAGGGTTCGACTAATTAAAGAAATGGTTCAAAAGTTGACAAAAGAAAACTCCAAATGCTGAAAAGAAAAGAGCTCTCTATCCTGGCTACTAACCACTTCCAAAATTTCGGCACCTTGAGCACCAAAGTGCCTATGACTCTCATAGAAATTCGGCACACCCTAATCAAACTAAAACCGATTCCTTCCCTACACCAAGCATTTGAATTTCAGCCACCACCTACACCCCTTGCTCAATCCCTTGTTTTCCTCCTTAATCCACTCCCGAACACTCATTTAAATAAATTTGAATGATTCAAACTCCACTTTTTCCTCTCAGCCACTCATTCGAAATATTTGACTTAGTCCATCTCCCCTCTTGAAGTGTCCCAGCCGAAATCTGCCTCTGCTCTCCCTGACGCCAAAAAGAACTCCCAAAATGAACTCCTTGTGACTTGAACCTGCTCCCTCTCCTACTCTCTATGGCGTCACTTACCATCATCTTAAGTGGCGCCTTTTTGCCACTCTGCCACTCCTTTTCTTGTGTCAACCAAACACCAACATAATCCTTTAAGTCCTATTCCATCAAGCTCCTCCACTAAAGTGCCTAAAAAAAAAATTTTAGCTGTGGCTCCTGGCTTTTCCCCGAGCCTTTCCTAGACTCCCATACACCTAAACAAGCACATTACCCAAAGCATACCCACAAAACACATCAAATGCATAACCCCTAAATCAGGATATTACAATGAATTCGCGTGTACAAGTTCACTAAGTATGTATTTACAAATGGGTTTCTCTAAAAGAGAATCCGCGGTTGTGAGTCTGCCAAGACTATCATTCAAACAAGAGTCCGCCTGGATTACCATCCAAGTATGAGTTCACCGGATCAACCGCAAGTATGAGTCCATAAGGACTATAATAGAATCTAAGACAATTTGTAGGACTTGTCCTCAAGCTTCTAGGCTAAGTCGGTCTTCTGGGACTCCACTATATGAAAATTAATGAAAATAAGTCCACATGAACAAGTTCGCATAGTGCGAGTCTAAGTTCTCCAAGCACAATTGCACAAGAAATATTCATCAAATGTAAGTCTGCAAGAATTATCTTTAAGAATAGATTTGTATATACGAAGGCAGGTATGAATCCACAAACCTAAGTCTGCAGGTATGTATCTGTGGACATGAATCCACAGGCATGTGTCTAGTGTGTATTAGCAGAGTATGACTCCACTAAGATCTTTCACCTGTATAGGTTGCATTGGGTAAATTCGGTTATACTTACCGTAACACATATGTTCGTAGAGAGTGAAGGTGAACTATTTATTTGAGCGAAATGTATTGTATGCTTGTTGCTTATATTCTTACGTGAAATGTTTAACATATTAGTTGTCCTTATGCAAGTCTTATATTCCATGCAAGTTGTATGTGCGGGTGAGTAAACATCATGCAAACTCACTAAGATCATTTTGAACTTACCATGCTTCTTGATTTATCTCTTCAGGTATCAAAAGCCATTTTGAAATACAGGAAAAGGACTAAGCCAGAAGCTGATGTTTTAGTTGTGAGCCTTTTAATTGTAGTTTTGTAACATGTACATATCGAGGTAGTCCACACGCTAGTAAACTAAGAATCTGGCTTTATTGTATTTAGTCGAAACTCTTTTAAACACAAGGCAGTATGTACTGTTGGATTAAATATATATATTGTGAACTTTTAAGTATGTGCCAAAAACGAAATAAGTTGTCAACTCATATTATTGTATATTCCAATTAGTTGAATGTTTCAAAATCATTTAAATATTTGGTAATAACATTATTTTGTTCGAGTCCAACTGAACCGAGCATGAGATGTTACAATAAATAATAAAAATATATTGATCAAGCACATTATCACTTATCTTGCCAAATTGAGACTGCTTCGCCATTACCTATCCTCTACCCCATTCTCATACCTAGCAACCGTCACAGACTCCATATGCTCCACCAATATCTATAAATTATTAAATGTTAAAACTTTCTTGTAATGAATTTTATTAAGAATTTAATCTAAAAAGTTTAAAATTTAATTAGTTAATTGTAAGTTAACCTACTAGATATTAATTAAATTAAGGAATTTTATTTTTCATATATTTAATTCCTTTATGTTTAAATAAATTAATAAGATTTCATATTTAAATTATTTTATTTTTTAAAGTGAATTATTATGTCAAGTCTATTAATAAATATTTCTTTAAATTTAAATATATATATATTTAAATAGAATAATTTAATTGATTTTAAAATTTTAAAAGATATTTTTTTATCGTTTACTAATAGCTGCTTATATGCATGCAAATTGTGAAATTTTAAAGAAGAAACTTGTGATTATTGTCTTGTTTATCATAATTTACTAATTTGTCATGAATTATTAATGACTATTTTATATATTATTTGTAATATTAATTATTTAGGACGTTAAGTGAATCGTGCTTTAACATGTAAATTAAAATAATATCAAAACTTAAAAGTATAATTAAAATATAATATTACAAAAAAATGATATTTGCAGTATAGAAGTTACTTATTTTTTATTAATAGATTATATAATTTATAGAAGTCTAATTATGAAATTTATTACGTTGTCAATAATTCAATTTAATTTTATACAAATTTTAGTTATAATTCTATTTTGATAAACATCTTCTAATTAAAAAAAAAATGTAATGTAGACATGATTGTGAGTCACCCTATTAAGTTATCATAATTTCAAACTCAAATATGTATTAATAGTTGTATCCTAAAGAAAGATGATTATGTTTTTAAGTGTACAACTTTTAAAAGTTATATATAAGTTATATATAAATTTTATATTATATATTAATTTATTATAGTTTTATCTATAAATTAGTAAATTTTATTAAAAAAATCAATCTAAAAGGTTTAAAATTTAATTACTTAATTAACCAACTTTATTTATTTTTGTATATTTAGTTCATTTATATTTAAATAAATTAACAAAATTATTATGCCAAACTCTATTCTTACATATTTATTAATTTAAATCTAAATAAAAAAATATATACGTATATATATTTAAATTGAATAATTTTATTTATTTTAACCTTTTAAAAGATATTTTTACTATTCACTAATAGCTGCTTATATCTATACGGATGATACAAGAGATACTAGAACATGAGAAATATTAGCAGAGTTAAGTGGCTATAGATGTGGCTTTAGCTTCACCACCAAAAACATCAACAAGATTTTTCCAAATCCACGCGGCATAAAATCAACCTATACAACTCTCCAAAAAATCCAATTGCAAATCCACACCAATGCAGCAACCAATAGACTGCTGCTGACATGTACATTTCCTGATCCACAACATCTTCTCATTTCCATTATAACCCCTTCTCTCCTCCAAACCAAAATAGAATACAATAACCATCGGCAAACAAACCAAGTCAACCTAAAGCCTCAGGTACCATGGCAACCTCTGCTATCCAACAATCTGCTTTCGTTGGCCAGACCGCTTTGAAGCAGTCCAATGAGCTCTTACGCAAAGTTGGAGCTTTCGATGGTGGTCGTGTTACCATGCGCAGAACTGTGAAAAGTGCCCCTACCAGCATCTGGTATACTTTCGTTACTACTTCCTAGTACTAACTAGTAGCATTTTGTTATAAGGATCTTTTCAGTCTAATCATTTATGGTTAACCCAAATATTGTGAAACAACAGACTGTAAAAAATTCAATTTGTACAGTACATTCTAGCAGCAATCTGCCTTGTTTTAAGCCATACATTTAAAGAGAAATAACATGTACAAGCGAAATCATGCAACTGAACCATATTTCTGCTTTTTGATCTGATTACCTACGGTTTGGTTTTAAAAACAGGTATGGCCCTGACCGCCCAAAGTACTTGGGTCCATTCTCAGACCAAATCCCATCATACCTGACAGGTGAATTCCCTGGTGACTATGGGTGGGACACTGCTGGATTATCAGCTGACCCTGAGACATTTGCTAAGAACCGTGAGCTTGAAGTGATCCACTGCAGATGGGCAATGCTTGGTGCCCTTGGTTGTGTCTTCCCTGAAATTCTTTCAAAGAATGGAGTTAAGTTCGGAGAGGCAGTTTGGTTCAAAGCTGGATCTCAAATATTCTCCGAGGGCGGCCTTGACTATCTTGGCAACCCAAACCTTATCCATGCTCAGAGCATTCTTGCAATCTGGGCTTGCCAAGTTGTGCTCATGGGATTTGTTGAAGGATACAGAGTTGGTGGGGGACCACTTGGTGAAGGACTGGACCCAATTTACCCAGGTGGTGCTTTCGACCCACTTGGACTGGCTGATGATCCTGATGCGTTCGCAGAATTGAAGGTTAAGGAGATCAAGAATGGCCGCCTTGCAATGTTCTCCATGTTTGGATTCTTTGTCCAGGCTATTGTCACAGGAAAGGGTCCCATTGAGAACCTCTTTGACCACCTTGCTGATCCGGTGGCCAACAATGCATGGGCTTATGCCACCAACTTTGTCCCCGGAAAATGAACTTAGATTATAGATACGTCTCTGAAAGCTGTAACATTAATTGCTATTTAGCATCTGTTGCTGTGTACTGATGTAATTCACTGCTAGTCTTTTGAGCTGTTGTATCATTAAATCCATATCCTTTTTTCCTGAAATAGCACCTTTCTTGAAATGAGATGAGATCATAAAGCAAATGTTTTATTTTGTAGTAAGAGACTGGTTCAGTTAGTTGATATAAATAAAGCGCAAGAAACATATCTAGCCATTTCTATAAACTCTCGAACGTGATGACAAAACACAACCTGAAGACCTTAAAGTTATCATGAGGGTCTTCCCTTTCAGTCCTGTTGAAAGATGGCAATAATACCAGCCAACAGCTGATGTAATCACCAAAAATCTTTGCAAGAACACAATCCATCTTTAAAATGATGAAACCGGCTATTATCTCTCACAATAATCTCATGACTATAGATTTTAGAAAGCAGTTTAGTGACGGAATGGCAATCACTACAAACACGAAGGTTCTTCATGATGCGAATGGGACATCCAGCTTCAGTATTGATGAGACCAAAGGCAATAGCCAACCTCTCACTATGGTTTTCTAATTCTGCTTCTTTCTCTTCCTCCCCTTCGATATACAACAACACTTGGCTTGTGTCAGGAACATGTCCTGCCAATTTCAACTTCTCTCTCATCTCATCCAATTTGGAATAAATTTCTTTTGTTTGCGGATGTGATTTATCTCCCACAATAAAGTTATGAACCACACCTTTATGCTCTATTGAACTGCAGCCGGGATCTTTTCTTAATCCTCTCTTCTTCATCATTTCTCTTACCTCAGAAACTTTCTCCCACTCACCTGCTACAGCATACATATTGGAAAGGACAACATAACCACCAGTAGTCTCTGGAGCCAATTCAATCAAATGTTGAGCAGCATATTCACCAATTTTTGTGTTTCTATGATTCCTAGCACCACTAAGCAATGTCATCCAGATTACTTTGTTTGGTCTCATGGGCATTTCTTCAATGATATCTTTTGCTTCTTCAAGACAACCAGCTCGACATAATATGTCCACCAAACAACCATAATGTTCTATAGTAGGTTTAATTCCATATTCATTTATCATCATATTAAAATATTTGTGACCATCGTTAATCAATCCAACATGACTACAAGCATTAAGCACACCAACAAAAGTTATAGCATTAGGCTTCACACCAATTCTGCGCATTTCAAGAAATAGCTTCAGAGCATGGTCAGCCATGCCATGAAAACTCAAGCCTAAGATTATAGCAGTCCAATGCCCCAACTTTTTGTGGCTTATTGTCCGAAAAACAGTTACCGCACTATCAATGCCTCCGCACTTGGAATACATTTCGATCAGCACTGTCCCAACCACCCCATCTAATTCGATTCCATTTTTAACAATATACGAATGTATTAATCTTCCCGTGCCAAGACTAGCTAATCCAGAGATAGCAGAAATCACACTAACTAACGTAGCGTGAGTGGGCCTAAATTCCTCCTCCAACATTCTCTCAAACATTTCCAAAGCTTCCAAAAAGCGCAAGTTCAATTTGAATCCTCCTATCATTGAATTCCACGTGATCAAATTTCTTGTGGGCATTTGATCAAACAATTTACAAGCGGAATTAGTATCTCCAGCTTTCATATACCCATTAATCATAGTATTCCACGAAACTAAATTCCTATTTGGCATGTTCTCGAATATCTTTCTAGCAGTCTCAACCTCCCCACATTTCGCCAACCCATCAATCAAAACCGTCCATGAAAAACAATCCTTTTCAGGCATTTCATCAAACACCTTCATGGCAGCCTTAACTTCTCCACACCTTGCATACCCATCAAGCAAAGAATTCCATGAAACCAAATCTTTCTCACCCATTTGATCAAAAACTGCGTAAGCAGAACCAATCTCGCCGCACTTGGAATACAAATTAACCAAACTAGCCTGCACAAATTTATCTAATCCGAAGCCAAGCTTCAAAACCAACCCATGTATTTGTTTGCCTTCTTTCAAAGCAGTTAACTTAGCACATGCCTTAATCACACAAGGAAACGTGAATTCATCAGGCGGAAAATGACCAAGCAGAAGGACGAACAGGGAGATAGCTTCATGGGATTGTTGGTTTTGTATGTAGCATTTGAGCATGATATTCCATAGAACCAACGAGGGGTGTTGGATTCGATAGAAAACGGAGCGAGCGTAGCGGAGGTTGTTGATGTTGGGGTCGGCATAGAGAGAAAGGAGACGAGAAGAGAGTGAGGGGTGAGAGAAAACGCCGGTTTTGAGGGAAAATGCGTGGAGCTGTTGGGTTTCTTGGTGGGTTTTGGAGGATTTGAGAAGCGAAAAATGGAGAGCATCAGGGAAGTGCTGGTGGAGGATGTTGGAAAGGGTTAGAGTTTGCATTTTGGGATGCCAAGGGAAGAGAATCGCAATTTCACAAATTCATTCTAGGTGAAATTTTGGAGGCAATTTTGGCTGGCGGAGGGTTCAACTAAATATGCTTAAATAGGTATGCTCCCCATAGTACTACAGTAGGATTTCAAAATTTGTTTGTTTATGAGCAGGGTTTTTTTTTTTTTTTTTTTTTTTTTAACTTTTAAATTATATCTCTCATGTGATCCATTATGTAAATTACTTGGAAAGGATGATAGTGGTGAACGGGCTGAAGACAGTTAAGAAATGCTTATCTAAGCCATCAATTTTAATCCTTCTTCTGTGAGGAAGGTCTTGATCTTATAATTAGTGTTGTTCCGGAGATCAATACGATGCGGCGCACAACAGCAAAATGAGATAAGTAAAAAAAGAGCACAAATTGAACTGTGATGTAAAGGTGCGACCGTCCAAATTGGAAATTAAAAGAATGTTTGTTTATTGCCTCGACATTGAAGAAGTAGATGGACTGCCATAGTATTATTATATTGTGAAATACTTGAAATTTCAGAAATTCCGTGAACATGCTTATGAAAATGATAAGCAAATTATCAAAAGACTATCTATCAGTTTCTTCTTAGATGGTGAGGTGTTATATAAAAAAAATCGAGATCATATCTTATTGAGATGGGGAGATTCTAAGAAAGCTCAAAGAATATTAGAAGTACATGATAGGGTATATGGTGCACCCACAAATGGACATATGATGCCTTGACAAATCATGAGGGTTGTGTATTTCTAGGCGACCATGGAAAGAGATTGCATTCATTATGTTCAAAAATGGGTTTTTTTTAAAATAATATAAAAAAATTTAAAAAATTTCAAAATGGCATACCAGTTGAATTATTTACGGAAATGGTATCCCAAGGGTGGTGGAGGGTGGTGCATAGACGGCACCACCCCTATATTTTGACACCCATCACTTTCAGCTAAACAAAACAATTTTTTAATGGTGCATCCTTGTTGGTAGACGGCACCACAGCATTTTTCCCATACGATTCCAATACATGGGTTAAATACGGGCTTGGGACAAGTTTTGGTGGTGGAGCCCATGGGAAAGGCAGTACAAAGGAGTGGTGTCCATGGGATAGGTGACACCAAAGTATTGATTCCAATGTTATAGGCGACACCAGTGGTGCCAATCTTGTGGGTAGCACCAGTTCTTAGCCATTATTTAAGCAGTGTTTGGGAAAAAAAAAGTTTTGAGAATTCAAATAACAGCAAAAAAAAAAAAAAAAAATTCTGTAGAAGAATAGTAAACAAACAAAGAAGAATTCACTAGGTTAGTAGATATAAAATTCATATTTTACATTACATTAATTATTTTGCTTGAAATTGTATTGGAAATTTTTATTTCTTTTTTAACAGATCTAATATTGAAGATGGATAATCAATTTTTCATATGTGTTTATTTTGATGGAGTAATTTTGATAACAACAGTTGGATGTATATTTGAATGACACCAAAAAATAGCAATGAGATTTAATAGAAATATCTCAATTGATTATATGAAGGAAATGATTCGTGCAAAAATTATTAGACGTTGTGGGAGAAGAATCTCGAAACTTTTCTACAAGTTTCCAATTTTGATAGATCCCATCAAATTCACCGAGATGGAACTTGTAAACGATGAAGACGTAGAGAAAATGGTCACTCTTTATTATGGGAATTAGAGCCATCAAAATGCACTGATTCAGTTATTTGCTAAGTTAGCTGATATGGAGTCAGCTGCATATGTAACAGTCCAATTTCGGTGAGATCGAAACAGTGGTTTCGAGACCACAAATCTGAGACAAAAAAATTATTTTAATATTATTTTATGATTTTCATTATTATAGGAAGGTCATACAAAAATTTTGATACGAAAATTTTACCGATTGCATGTTTAACTAGAGGAAGGACTAAATTGCATAAAATGCAAAAGTTGTCTTCGAGTAGTTATAAGTATCAAATAGCTATAGAATTCAAAACTTAAGGTCCTTATATGGTAATTAGACCATTAAAGAAAAGTTAGTATGTAATTTAGTGATTCATCCATGGAAAAATTAGAAATGGGCAAGGACTAAATTGAAAATCACTAAAATTAAAAGATGACAAATAATTAAAAAAGGAAATTATCATCTTTTTATTCATATTCTTCCTTAAAATTTCTATGGAAACCCTAGGAGAAAGGATGAAAACTTTCCAAGCTCAATAAGGTATGAAATCAAGTCTCTTTTTTAATGATTTTTATATTTTTGGAATCGGGATAGTCTAATCTCTTTATTTAGGGGATTTATTTGAAAAGTTATCAAGGTATGAAATTTAGGTCATGGATGAATATGCTAAAAATTAGAAATTTATGGTAGAAAATGAAAAGTTATTCATAAATGAACAATTTTTACAAAGCAATTTTTAATGAAAACTTGATTTAGGGACTAAAATGAAAAAGTGGTAAAACCCATGATAAATTCTGAAATTTGTGAAATGTATGTACTATAAATGTAATATATAAATTTTGGCTAGGCTTGGAAAGAGAGTTAAATTTCATGAATTTCATTTTCCGAGCCTATGGATGAAATCGAAATTTTTGAAAAGGATCATTTTGCCTAGGAAGTAATAGAATGAAAATGCATATGAAATGTGATAGATTAATAGTTAAATTTGTTTATATAGACCCGGAAAGACCAACTACCAAACTAGATCGAGGGAAACAAAAGGTTTCAAAATAGTTGAAATTCAAATACGAACAATTGTCAAGGTAAGTTCGTATAACCTAAATATGTATGTTAATGTGCTTGAATTGAATTGTATGATTGGATTGATATGCATGTGAAGATATACATCATGAAATGACCACAAATTGGAAATTGATGATAAAATGTTATGTCCCAGTTGAATGTTGAAATTCGATAGAATAAGGTGATTTCTCGAAAAGAGTATAATACTGCATACGTTGCAGATAGGATTTAGCCCGGACAGGTAATCCTGTTATAAAATATGTGGCTTGAGAGTGTGCTATATGATCCTGTGATTAATGGATACTTTTGAAAATGAATTGATGGATAGTTGATATGTATTTGTGTATACTACTCGAATGTCCATCGAAATTTCAATAGTTTAACGGGGAAGATTCTTGAAATACGGAAAGGTGAAACTAAATAGAAGTTTATAATGCGATAAGCTCATTTATGTTTACTTGATATTCATATGATGTTATGTGACTAACTTGTTTGATTAAGTGTACATGTTTAGGTAAATTTACCCAAAAATTTTGGATGGTATGGTTATGTATGCTTGTATGAATCATATAACCGGTAAGTTTAATCCCCGCTATACGAACTTACTAAGCATGAAAATGCTTACCCCTTTTAATTTTCTTTGTTTTATAGTGCTCGTAAGCTCGCGAAGGTTGGAGGTTGGTCGGAGCATTAATCACACTATCCACTATCTCATTTTGGTACAAATAGAAATCTCATTTTGATATAATGGCATGTATAAGCTTATTGGGCCAATGATGGCTTGTAAGTGATGTTTTGTAATCTAGCCATTGGAATGGCTAGTGATGTTTTACTTAGTATGTTTATAAAGATATTCCATGATTAAATTCCTACGTGCTAAGTTGGTTGATTGATTGTGCTTAAGGTGTATGTTCATTATAAATAAGATTATAAACATGAATTGTATGTGATAATATACCATGCTAGGTTCTAGAATTGACTTGGTTTTAATGATTGAATTGGATGGCATATGTATACAAGTTTGATGTAGGTTATTGGCAATAACTGGGTGATAAAATGAAGCTAGGAAAATGGCTTTATTTTGTTCACACGGGTAGACACACAGGCGTGTGTCTAGGCCGTGTGGCCTGGCCGTGTGTCCCCTTCATCTTAAAAATGAGAAACAGAATTGTAACAGCCCGATTTTGGGACTAGTCGAAACAGTGATTTTGAGACCACTAATCCGAAGTTGAAGAAAATTATTTTAATATTATTTTATGTGTTATAGCAATATTATAAGAATGCATGAAAATTTTGGTGCCTTAATTTTAGCGATTGTATGCTTAATTGAGAAAAAGAACTAAATCGCATAAAGTGCAAAAGTTCCATTTTACAAGGTAGAGGTGTCTAATAGCCATAGAATATTACATTGGAGGTCCTTAAAGTGCAATTAGGCCAATAATGGGGTGTTGGCCGGCCATAGAAACAAGGGAGACACTGGCATTAATTTTGGTCAAAATTTTGGTGAAATTAGGTGACCAAAAATGAATAAAATAAGATAAATAAAAGAGTTGTCATCTTTTACTATTCACACTTCTTCTCCACCAAAAATTGAAGAGAGAATAGGGATTTTTGGATTTCAAATTTTCAGCCAAGCAAATCTCTTACAAGTAAGTGATTTTGGGGATCTTTCTTGATAATTTTTGTACTTTTGGAACCCCTAAAGCTTAAGCTAGCTAATGGGGGACTACTTTGCTAAATGGTTGAAAGTTTAAGGACTTGCCATGAGGGTGTTTATGTTGTTTGCTGAGTTTTTATGAAAGACAATGAATGTTAGTCAGTTAAGGAATAACTTTTGTGAAAGGTGTTAACATGAAAACACCTAAATGAGACTTATTTGTGAAAGTTGCAATTGAGTAATAAATGCATGAAATGCTTGGTTTTGTGAGTTGTTGTAAGGAAAATAAATGTTCAGCTAGGCTTTTTGAATGAGAAAATGTGATGAAAAATGATTTACGAGCCTAGGGGAAAAATTGTAATTTTGCCAAAGTATAAGGGTAAAATGGACATTTTTGCCTAAGTAGAAATTTTGATGTATCATGAGTTATAAAGTGATTGAATGAATAAATTTTATTATTATAGATCAAGAAGAACGCGAAAACAACCTTAACCGAGGAAAAGGCAAGGTTACAGACTAAGTCGTCGATTAATACATTTTGCACCGAGGTAAGTTTATGTGTAAACGATACATCTTTAATATATATGTAGTTGCTTATTGATGCATTGTATGAATGAGATCAACTATGAGTGAGATTGATTGAAATTGATAGGTATGAACCTCGTAATAGAAATGTAAGTGCGGAAAATATTCGTAATTATTATTTGGTGGGCTGTGTGCGATACCACCTTAATTATCATTATTGGTAGGTTGTGTGCGATACCACCTTATTATTTATTCATGATGGGCTATGTGCGATACCATCTTTTATATTATTATTTAGTGGGCTATGTGCGAAACCACCATAATTATTCTTGTTGGTGGGCTATGTGCGATACCACCCTATTATTGACTATTGGTGGGCTGTGTACGAAACCACTGGGTACTTAATATCATTTCGAAGGGTTCATTGAGAAATTATCTAAGTAAATATATTTCATGTGGCTTGTGGTGATGAGTGCAGGGAATATGTGCAAGTAAATGTGAGCAATATATATGTATATGGTTGGAAGTGGTAAAAAATGAAATGAGTAAGCATGATTATGAAAATGTGAATTGTTCTTACACATTATACAATATTTGTAGTTGCTTTGCATATGGTATGATGCTTATTGTTTACATGTAAAATTACTAAGATTAAAGCTTACTCACTTTCTTTTCCCTTGTTTTATAGTGTCAAAGAGCCCGTTCGGGATACGAAGATAATCTGAAGATCATCCACACTATCAGCTCATCTCGGTATATTTAGACCTAGCATTTTGAGTATGGCATATATAGGGGCTAGACTTAGTGAAATGTCTTGTTGTTTTGGCCAAGTGTGTTAGCTCTTTTAAAGACGAACTCTTTTGTAAATGGTCATATTTAATGGCTCCCTTCTTATTAATATATGAAAAGATGAGGTTATTCATGAATACATATGATGCATGATTGAGTTGCTTGGTTAATGGTTGAATGTGATTTATGTTGTATGAGTTAGGGTGATAAAAATAGCTTGGCAAATAACCTTGTTCTTGTCCACACGGGTAGGCACACAGGTGTGTGTCTAGGCTGTGTGTGACACATGGTCATTCCCATGGGTGTGTGGCTGGGCCGTGTGTCCCCTGTATGTTAGTGTTGCAAGTCAGTTTCGACCAGGGTGGAGCACACGGGCGTGTGACAGGCCGTGTGTCCCTTATGAGGTTGTTGACATCATAAACATAATACCCAAATTTTCACACACGGGTGAGGACACAGCTGTGGACACGGGCGTGTCTAGGCCGTGTGAAGGACACAGGCTAAAGACACGAGCGTGTGCCTGGCCGTGTGAAAACCCCTTGTAGGTTCGAAAAGAAAAATAAAGTCCACACGGGCTAGGGACATGGGCGTGTGTGACCACACGGCCTGCCCACACAGGCGTGTGGCCCTGTTTAGGTAAAAATTTTCTAAGTATACAAAAGTTCCTGGTTTGATTTCGAGACCCTCTGTTTGCATGTTTAAGGCATCGTACGCCCATAATAAGGATGTTATGAATGTGAATGGGAATTTTTAAGTGGGAGTGAAATTTTAAAGCCCAAAGTTGTATGTTCAAGCAAGATAAGTCCGGTAATGCCTCGTGCCCGGTTCCGGTGTTGAATACGGGTAAGGGGTGTTACAAAAATGCTTAGAATTGGGCACACGAGTCTGTGTCTCCGCCATATGGTTGACACGGCCTTGGACACGGGCATGTTACACGGCCGTGTGAAAACTGGACCTAAATTTCAAAAAATAAATTTGCCACACGGCCTAGCAAACTTCAATTTTTTCATGCTTTGCAAGTCAAAGAGTTACACGGGTTAGGGACATGGGCGTGTCCCTAGATCACACGGGCGTGTGAGCCGTGCAACTTAGAAAAAATATGTAATTTCATGAAAAATTCTTAGAGGTTCTAATTAAGTCCCGATTTGTTTCTATTGTTCATATTGGGCCTCGAGGGTCCATTTAAAGGACATTACGAATGATCTCAGTTAATGAATAGTAATTGGTGTGAATGATCTAAACAATGTTATGAAAGTTTCGGTAATGCTCCGTAACCCTATTCCGGTGACAGACACGGGTTAGGGGTGTTACAGAAGATCCCACTCCATTCATGAAGAACATAGAGTTTAAGATCCGTGTATGGTGGTTCCGATATCCTATGTTGATTGCCAATCAATTGTACGCAGATTCGACATCGATCTTAATGCTGCAGGTGAGACTGATACGGATGTTGATGATGGATATGATAATAGTGATCCTTCTAATCATGAGGTCGATGGTGATAGTGATCCCAATATGGACAAGGTCTCGGATGATATCAACGACGAATGCGCGAATGACGATGGAAATGTTAACGAGTCGTTAGTCGAGAACTTGGTTCAATGTATTGTGATATGGAATGATCCTGGGGCACACATGTCACTAATAGACCTCGATGCGACACATACAGTCAAGTTCTCGGAGTATCCTGATATACTACCTAGTCATCTATTAGCCGTAGATTCCAAACCTAAGGAGTTTTTCGTGGGTCAAAAATTTGAAACCAAGGAAGAATGCGTATTTGCCATTAAGCGGTATAGCATGAATATGTCAGTAGACTACAAAGTTGCCGTGTCTAAACTAGCATTGTATATTGGGGAGTGTTGGAGGTCTATGGAAGGCTGTAATTGGTGGGTACGAGCCGCATTTATCCAAAACTCGCAAATGTGAGAGATACTAAAATTTGTTGGGCATTTCAACATGTATGACAAAAGACCATCGAAAACTTAAATCCAAAACTATTTGTACATGCATCATGCCAATGGTGAAGGACATGCCAACCATTAAAGTTTCAGTACTGATTGGCAAAATGCAAACACGATTCCAGTATCGAGTATCGTACTGGAAATCATGGATAGCTAAACAGATGGCAATAGAGCAGTTGTACGGAGATTGTGATGCGTCGTACAATGAGTTACAGGGGTAGGTAACTGCTATGCGGGAGTACATGCTGGGTAGTTGGAGACACAACCTTATTTCGGCTTGGATGACCAACTACAACCGGGAAGAAGAATTTTCCATCGGATGCTCTGGACGTTTGATCTATGTGTGTTTGCATTTCCCACTGCAAACTACTTGTGCAGGTAGATGGGACCTGACCATATGGGAAATATATGCAAATCCTACTTATTGCGATTGTTCAAGATGAGAACAAGAACTTGCACGCAATAGCATTTTCCATTGTGGACAAGGAGACATGGAATCATGAGAATTCTTCCTCACCTGCTAAGGTATGTTATTAGTGACAATAATATTTGCATCATTTCTGATAGAGGGAAGGGAATAATTGTCACCATTAGGCGTTCTGGTGTAGCATGGATATCAGTTTGTTGTATATGGCATATCGCGACTAACTTTCACCGAGAGTATAAGAATGCAAACTTGCGGAAACAAGTTGTGAAAATGGGTAAAATTTAGTTTCAATATATGTTTTAATATTATCAATACTAGAACAAATTTATTCGAGACTGTAACTTGCCTTTTATTAATACATACACAACGTACGAGCTAGAACCACACATTTTCCGACAAAGGATGACCAGACTTGAGGGTGACATGCAAGGTGAAACGAACACTCCTTTGAAATAGTGGTTGGGTACCATAAAGCCATGACAATGGGCTCAAAGTTTCAATGACGAGTTTTGATATAGTCATATGACCGCCAACCTGGCAGAGGCAGTTAACTCTATGTTGAAGAACACACGACATCTTCTAATTTTATCTGTATCCTCGACTACATTCTACAGGTTGGCTACCTTGATGCTGAGAATGGGGCTGAAACAAGTCAACCAGATTAATGCAGGACACATGTTTGTCAAAGATGTTAGGGATGTAATGGATGCGAACCATTAAAGGGCGACATCGATGAATGTAGAAATATATTCACAACAGTTTGAAACGTTTCGAGTTACAGAGACCATTGGTCATCGACCCGGTATTCCATCTAGCTTCTACTGAGTTGATATCTGAAACAGACAATACGATTCCAGGAGGTTCCAAACACTTCATTAATCCTGTGTGCATGTCATGACAGTCTATGCTCGTGCCTCGCTCAATGTTGAATAGTTTATCACCGAGTGTATACTCTCGAGCACATGTTGTGTGTTTGGGAAAATAAGTTCCCAATCCTACCTGATCTATCTACATGAGAGGTGCCTACAATGACTTTTGAGCTTGTCTCAGACAAAAATTTGCGTAAGAGTCTGCAATCAACTAGAATCCATAATGAAATTGACATTAGAGAGAAAACCGATGGGAAGCTTTGTGGCTTTTGCAGATTAGCTGGGTATAATCAGAGTAAATGTCTGTAACGAACCTACCATATTGGTCAATCTTCGTGGTCAGGTGGAAATTGAGCCAATGTACTCTAATGAATCTAATTTATATTACAATGTTTGTATTTTTGCATTTATATTTCAAAGTTTATATTTTTGCATTTATATTACAAAGTTTGTATTTTTTGCATGTATATAAGTCCATAATTTATACCTTAAACACCATTTCATTTAAATTTAATACCAAAAAACCTGAAAGTTAATGCTCAAATTTTACTACAATTAAATACATACAAACATGACGATTGACATGAAAAAAACCCCTAAAATTGATGGTTTGATGGTGTGGTCCTAGGAGTAAATTGTTGTGGTGGTCAGCATTTACGTTGCGAGTGCTTCCGGTGATCAACGTGGTCCTCACCTGAACCTGGGGGTGTGCTAAACATAGTGGAAAAATTGTATGCCCCAAATGTTTACCTGGAAGGAGTGGAGTGTTGCGGTGGTAATGGGATGAAGATATCAAACGTCGTTGATGATATCGGATCAAGTATATTAGAACTGGATCTAGGAAACTCTGAATGATATCTGTGGTCTGATGAGCCCGGGAAATAGTCATTGACCCCCAAGTTCGGATGATAAGAACAATCCCCATACTGTGTATGAGACCACTTGGGTTTGGCCAGCGGCTCGTGCTTGAGCGAGGGCTTTGACTCGGGTGCTGGAGGCAGATGTAGAAGGGGATGGGTGACTTGCCCAAGTCATGGCATGTACTAGGGGACTACAATCGATTGCCCATCAAATAAATACATTTTCCCCTTCTTGGAGTACCACTATATGTATTGCAACGAGGGCTGCAAATCGAAAGAAAGATCCATTTAAGGTCTCCGCCCCATCTGGTTGTTCCACACTGCAATATATTGTTGATGAACTATTGTCAAATTATTTTCCTGCTTTCCCCTCTTGTTAATCCCGTGGATCTTCCCCAATTGCACTGGTGGTGCCAGGATATATTGTATGCATCTGAACTACCAGAGTACTCAATCTCTGTTATACCAATCCACTGTCTGGAAATTGATAATGGGTGCGTTAATGCACCACAGGTGTGAGTGGATGTGGATAGACAAGGGAATCACAACCGCAATTTGCGAGAAGGAATGGGGCATTTAGATGAACTGCACAATTAATAACATGGCTATATTAACACGGCTCGAGTAAGATAGATAAAGTAATTACATGACACAAATATTGGAATAGCTTAATCCTTTCCCAGCATGTGTCTCAATCATCAGACAGTATATCGGAACCGTGTATGACCTCTGAATACCCGAATTAGTACTCTATCTATGAAAACAAGAACTTGTTACAATAATATCATTACAAAATAAATGTCAAATAATTACTATAATGGGACAATTTTTTGTCACCTATTCACAAGTGGAAAGACATATGCTTCGTGACTAATCGATGCCAAGAATGGCATCTGTTAAAGTGCCCAAGACTGCAACAATATGAGGCATCCATCTATGTCCACAGTAGAAGGATTTGTCGTTAGAGAAAGCTTGCTATACAACATAGCTAGTACTGCGAAACCCTAACTATACGAACATACATTATGCAAATCAGTTAACAAGGCAAGTATATCAAATAGACCTTGTTGTTGTTTGCATCCGGCATGAGTACACCCCCTATAATGTGCATAATATACGCTCGAGTGGAACACATCACCTTCCACTCAGTGACATTAATCGATAAATATTTGAAATTGGCCTCTAGCCATGAAAACCTCAAACCCAAAAATTTCGACTCAACATCATCGAGCGAGACTCCCAGTAGGTTATAGCAAAGGGTGGCCGGCTCAAAGATCGCACTTATGCCTGTTATAGCACTCCCATCGAATGGGAGCCCAAGTTGTAGTGCAACATCCTCCAGAGTGATGGTGCACTCCCCACATAGCAAATGAAAAGTGTGGGTTTTCGAGTGCCATCGCTCAACTAAAGTAGATATTAAGTCGTTCTACAAATCAAACATCTGGATCAATACCGCTAATCTAAATCAGGCTAACTCAAAGTATGGCATTAGTTGTTCATTCGAAGGATATCCTAAACCATTCACACAACCCCTCAATGCGCAGTACAGGCCCTAACACTATTAAATTACAAAAATGGTTAATATAACCTAGTTTAACTCCGTAAATGTAACACCCCAAGCCCGGCCTAGACGTTATGGCCGAACCTGGCAGTGTCACATGATAGTGCTTTGGAAAACATTATTACAATAAAACCATTTTTAGATATCTTAGGCTACCGTTAAAACATGTCGTTTGTTCCTTCATTATCCATTTTCAAAACATTATATGTTGCGGAAGCTTTTAAAATAATTTGTGAATTCGTGTATATTTTGATAAAACATTTGTTTATTTTGGAAACTCGCGTCTTATCGTACTGCTAGCAGTTATAAAATAAAAATCCAAAATTTAAACAAAAATCCGTAAATGCCAAATTACATAAACTTTTTCCAGATATAATTTAACCATGAATAAAATTAAAAACTGTAAAGGTCCTGAGCCGTAGTCACCATCGAGTCCTCCGCTACACCGACCTGTCTACTGCCGGGGATTACCTGAACAAATTAACTAGAAAAGGGTGAGTTTTCATAAACTCAGTGTGTAATCCCCATAGAAAACATGCACACAGTAATACCAGATAATAGACATAAATTCACAGGTCGGGTCTGAGCCCATTACAGAAACGGTATGGACTTTAGCCCACTCAGATATAGAATTAGATATATTCCAAGGCCTTAGCCCATTTCAAACATAATATGTAAATCGAATGTAAAATATGTAATCCTACCCACCACCCTCTACACACCAACTCACAACAACCACACACCATGTGGGGATAAAATCAACCCACCCATCCCTACACACCATGTTGTACTGAATACGACACATAATCAGAAAGTTGCAGCTGAGCTGCCAGATAACAGGCTTAAGAGCCTTTCAGATACTTCCTCCAAATATCATCACCCCACCCCGATGCAATGCAACATACATAATTTGACATGCTTTTATGCAAATAATAGTCCATAATTCAAATCGATATACACGCTAAGTGTAACATGTTCAGTACAGATTTCACATAATCGGATCACATAGCTATGAGTCTAAGTACTGTTTACCGACCCTTCTTTAGGTTCACAGTCGACTTGGGCGACCCATCCAACCTTTCAGAACATTTCATTAAAATGGGATCACACGCCCATGTGGCCCACACGGCCCAAATTGGCCTTGACCGTGTGGATCACATGGCCCAGCTCAGAATTCTACATACCCGTGTGGTTCACCTATGTGGGCCCACACGCCCGTGTGGCCCAAGGGCCCAATTAGTGAGCCCGTGTGTCGCACACGATCTTGCCCGGCCGTCATACGGTTATGGCACTTGCGCACGGCCTGGCTCGTTGATCACAATGCCATGTGGTGACTTACAGTCTTGCACACGGCCTACCATATGAGCAACCACACGCCCTTGTGGCGTCGATAGTAAGGTTTTTGGCTTTCACCGAAACCTCAATTTCTGCGTTTCTGGGTGCACACTTGGTTTCGATTGATGCTAAAATGATCTTTGAGCAATCCCGAACCTATAATCGACATTACAAATCCCAAAATTAGCCTATAACCACAATTAAAATGAATCCATCATTCCAAAAACGACCTAAAACAACCACTTAACACTTACCTCCAAAACCTTACGCGATTTCCAACCGTTTGGCAGCCCTAAAGAAACCTCACTCCACCCGTTTCTACACTGTCAAAATAGAATATAAGCCCCCTAAAGGAAACTCAAGAAAGGACGAACCTTCGACAATACCAACACTTACCAATTGTCGACAGAAAGGAACAGGTTTGCAGAGCAATAGTCGTAAGAGCTAACGAAGTAATCAAGGAGAAAAGGAAAAGGAGAATGGCTTCAAAAATTTTGGGAAACAGGGTGATAGCCGAAAATTTGAAAAAGAAACCTGCTAACCCCCTAATCTCTCCCCTTAATTTTCTCCACTAACCTACCTCTCAGTTTTTGAAACCAACTCAAACTCTTCTCCAACCACCGCAAAAATAAAAGCGTCCGAGCTTGTGCAAGGACTTGAACATAGGACCTCTAGCAAACTAACACTCCATTTAACCACCAGACCAGCAGGCCCATTCTAATATAATATTTCCAATAACAACTTAAAAGCCTACTGCTCAAAGTCCAGGCTTTAATTAGAAAAACCCAAAATTTACCCAAGACATGGTTTGAACTTAGGACCTCATACACACACCCAGAACACTTAACCACTAAGGCAGATACACAGTTGTGTCACAATTTACAAAAGTCGAAATTAAAGAAAAAACGGGGCGTTACAGTAAATGACGTGAAACTTTTTATAAAGTAAGAAATAACAATTTTATTATCATCATATTAATCATTTTTTATATGCGATTACCATCTTTAATCAAAGAACCTATTTTGATATTTGCAACCTAAAAAAAAATTGAGTTCAATTAGTTTGTTGCAAAAAACACCTTTCGATAAGTAATTAATTTCTATTTGGGCCTTTTTATCCCAATAATAAGAGAAGAAATATTAAAATATAGAAATGGGACACCCTAACAAAAAATAATTATCACATTTTAAATAATTATCAAAACACATTAATATTATACAATAAATATGTTACACTAATAATATAATTACAAAAATACTAAAGAGTTTGGTGCACATCACATTTTTTGCCATACTATTTTAGTATATAATAAATGTTTTTATACTACTTTAATTAATAAAGAACATAAAAAATATCTCATAAATTTCAACTCAATGGTCTAATCTTTTACCTACATAAAAAAAAACAAAAAAATTTATGTTAAAACAACAGAAATTATTTCAACATAATAAACCTATAAGACTAATGTTGTTATTTGAATCTAATAAAAATCATAAAAAAACGTACGAATCAAAAAATAAAATAGAAGCATACCATACCAAAATACTACCTATCAAAAACCTTTCTTTCTTACCAAAACAATACCTTACATAAAAAAATTAATCAGAATATAAATTAATTAAAAACATTTCTAAAATAACATGGTTAAACAAAAAAAAAACATTTATAACCTATAAATAAAAAAAATCACTAAACTAACAAATAATGTATAAATACTAAAAAAAACCTTTTTCGAATTTTTTTAAACCGTAAACCCTTATAACCCCAAACAAAATCTTTTAATTATTTTTTCCAAACCCTAAACAAAATCCACTAGTCTTTTTTTTCAAACCCAAACTAAACCTTAAACTTAACTCCCTAAACCCCAAATGTTTTTCCTTTTCTTCTTTCCTTCTCTTCTATTCTCTTTTTTTTTTCCCTTCCCCTTCTCTTCTATTCTATTTTTCCCCTTCTCCTCCTCTTTTCTTCTCTATTCTGCTACTCTCTTTTTCTTTCTTTTTTCCCTTCCCGTTCTCTTCTCTAAATCTTCTTCTTTCATTTCGTTTTTTTTTTCGCATTAAGGGACCATTATAAGGTACCCAAAAACTATTTTTCACGAGACCCTTAAAGGGTCTCGTCTCATCGTGCACAGAGAAGCAGAGGAGGGCATAAGCAACAAGTTGGTGCTGCCTATGGGGTACCCTTCACCAATCCCGCATATCAACTAGCTTCCTCAGGTTCCGCTCGGGTAGTATTCAAGTTGGGGTTGGTTGTATTTGGGTTGGGGTAAAATTCTTTGGTGCCGCCTATCAAGAAGGTTGCACTATTAAAAAATTGTTTTTTTTTCTTGTTTTGTTTTTTTAGATGAAAGTAATGGGAGTCAGAAAATAGGGGTGGTGCCGCCTATGCACCACCCTCCACCACCCCTGTTATGCCATTTTCGTAAATAACTAATCTGGTATACCATTTTGGAATTTTTTTTTCTTTATATTATTTAAGTAAAAAAGCCTAAAAAATGTCATAAGAGTCAAATTTATGGTGATAGTATTAATATCACTACGAGTAACTTCTATGTATTAGCAACACCATAGCCATTTTTGATGTAGGGCATGGATGTGATTGGTTTAATTTCTTCGAAGGCTTCTAATGAACATAGGTTCATATTTATGGTAATTGATTACTTCAGAAAATGGGCAGAAGTAGCTTCTTATGCTAGTGTGACAAGGTTAATAGTGTGCAGATTTTTTGAAAAAGGAAGTTATTTGCCGATACAGATTGCTAGAAAGAATCATTTCAAACAACACCAATAATTTGAATAATACAATGATATTTGAAGTTTGTGGTCAGTATGAATTAGAGCATCATAATTCTATGCCATACCAACCTAAGATAAATAGGGCGATAGAGTCAACTAAAAAGAACCTTAGAAGAATCATCTCTAAAACCACTAAAACTTGCAAGGATTGGCATGAAAAAATCACCTTTGCATTTTATGCTTATCATACAATTGTGAGGACTTCAGCAGGGGCAACACCCTTTCAGTGGTAATGAGATGGAAGCAGTTTTACCGGTTTAAGATGAGATAACACCTTTAAGAATTTTGAGGGAAGTTATGTAACACTTTACACCTAACTTGTGCAGATCTAAATGCAAGACACCACTTTCATTTTCAAAGCAGTTTAAATAAACAGTCATCAAGCAATAGAAATCTATCATGAAAAAAAAAAAACAAAGCAAATATAAATTTATGCAAACATGGTTTACGTGGCCCACAAACAAAAGTCTAAGGTTAGAGCTTACTAATCCTGGGTTGAAAAGTTGAGTTACGCATCAGTGTTTCAAGATAATGAAGCCTTGTCTTGAGACATGCCTCCCCCGAATCACATTTTAGCTTCGAAGTATTGGAAAAATCCTATTAAGAAAGAAGTTATTATAGTGCAAGAAAATCTAAATGTATGCAAACATGCATTTGTTTCCCTTCTTTCAAAGTAGTTAACTTAGTACATGCCTTAATCACACAAGGAAACATGAATTCATCAGGCGAAAAGTAACCAAGTAGAAGGACGAACAGGGAGATAGCTTCATGGGATTGTTGGTTTTGTATGTAGAATTTGAGGATGATATTCTAGAGAACCAACAAGGGATGTTCAATTCGATCGAAAGCGGAGCGAGCGTAGCGGAGGTTGCTGATGTTAGGGTCAGCATAGAGAGAATGGAGACAAAAAGAGAGTGCGGGGTGAGAAAAAATTTCGATTTTGAGGGAAAATACGTGGAGCTGTTGGGTTTCTTGGTGGGTTCTGGAGGAGATCGCAATTTCAAAAATTCATTCTAGGTGAAATTTTGGAGGGAATTTTGGCTAGTGGAGAAGGGTTCAACTAAATCTACTTAAATATGAATGCTCCCTATAGTACTACATTAAGATTTTAAAATTTTAGTTTGTTTATGAGTAGGGTTTTTTTTTAAAAGAATAAATTATATTTCTTATTTCATTCCACAATTAACATTGAAATGTGATCCATTATTAAATTACTTCGAAAGGTTGATAGTGGCCATTGGGCTGAAGAAAGGTAAGAAATACTTATCTAAGCCACTAATTTTAATCCCTCCTCTATGTGGAAGGTCTTGATCTTATAATTAGTGGTGTTTGGTAGATCAATGCGATTCGGCACACGACAGTAAAATGAGATAAGTAAGAAAGAGCATACAAATTAAACTGTAAAGTAGAGGTGCGGACATCGAAATTGGAAATTAAGAGAATGTTTGTTCATTACCTCGACATTGAAGAAGAAGTAGATGGACAATCATAGTATTATTATATTGTGAAGCACTTGAAATTTCAGAATTTCCTGAACATGCTTATGAAAAGGATAAGCGGATTATCAAAAGACTATCTATTAGTTTCTTCTTAGATGGTGGGGTGTTATATATAAAAAAATCGAGATCGTATCCTATTCAGATGTGTAGATTCTAAAGAAGTTCAAAGAATATTAGAAGCAGTACATAACGGGGTATATGGTGCACCCACAAATAGACATATGATGGCTAGACAAATTATGAGGGTTGTGTACTTCTAGACGACCATGGATAGAGATTGCATTGATTATGCTAAAAAAATGTCCTAAGTGTCAAATTTATACTAATAGTATTAATATAGCTGCGAGTAACCTGTACGTATTAGCAACACCATAGCCATTTTCAATGTAGGGCATGGATGTGATTGGTCAATTTCTTCAAAGGCTTCTAATGAACACAAGTTCATATTTATGGTAATCGACTACTTCACAAAATGGGTAGAAGTAGTTTATTATCCTAGTGTGACGAGGTCAACAGCGTGCAGATTTTTTAAAAAGAAAGCTATTTACCGATATGGATTGCTAGAAAGAATCATTTCAGACAACACCAATAATTTGAATAATGCAATGATATTTGAAGTTTATGGTCAGTATGAATTAGTGCATCATAATTCTATGCCATACCAACCTAAGATAAATAGGGCTGTAGTGTAAACTAAAAAGAACCTTAGAAGGATCATCTCTAAAACCACGAAAGCTTACAAGGATTGGAATTAAAAACTCACATTTGTATTTTATGCTTATCATACAATTGTGAAGACTTTAACAAGGACAACACCCTTTTCAGTGGTAATGAGAGGGAAGCAGTTTTACCGGTTGAAGTTGAGATATCGCCATTAAGAGTTTTGAGAGAAGTTATGTAATGCTCTACACCTAACTCAGGCAGATCCAATGCAAGACACCACTTTCATTGTTAAAGCAGTTGAAACAAACAATTATCAAGTAATAGAAATCCATCATGAAAAAATATGCATATATAAATTTATGAAAGCATGATTTACGGAGCCCACATACGATAGTATAAGGTTTGAGGTTACGAATCTTGGGTCTGAAAGTTGAGTTGCACGTCTATGTTTGGAGACAATGAAGCCATGTCTCAAGACATGCCTCCCCTAAATCACATTTTAGCTTCAAAGTATAGGAAAAATCTAATTAAGAAAGAAGTTATTTTGAATTATAGTGGAAGTTTAAAAATTTTTCTTAAAATCGAGCATGCTGTGTTATTGATAGCAATAAACCAAAATCGAGATGTACCTGTGCTTTATGCGAGTTAGACTCAAGTTGATCCTGGCTTTCATTTGAATGGTCTTTTCTGCTATCCTCAAACCACAAATTGCCTCGAGTGTGGGCTCGAGTAACATGAACCAAGTCACAGAATGAAAACAAATTATTTACTTTCATTACGAAAAATAAATTCTCTTTATAAACTGATAATTGATCTGCCACAATTTTTTTGTGGTAAATTAAGCTCTTTTTAACACTTAATGAACTTATATTTAGTTTTTAGACTTAGTTTTGCATTTGATTTCAATAAAATGAGCTTTTAGTGTTGTTTTATGACCTATGAGGCCATTCCAAGCCTTAGGAAGAACTAATGTGTTGGTTAAGTGTGTAGGACGGTATTGTAGGTCGATGAGTCAGTAGACTACCCTGGATGTCGCAACATTAAAAGGGAATGTCATGACACCCAACTTCGAACCTAGAGGGGGAACATACATCCATCGATGTTGTGACAACCACCATCCCATGTTGTGACGTCCAACTTTGAACCAAGAGGGGGAGCATACATCCATCAATGCTACGACACCAACAAGCCAAAGTCACAACATCCAACTCCGAACCAAATAGGGGAGCATACAACCATTAATGTCGCGACATCCAAAAGCCCTTCTCACGACATCCAATTTGAGGCCAAAAAGGGGAAAATACAACCTTTAATGTCGCGAAACCAGTTATAGGGTGTCATAACATCAATCCTGTAAGGCCCAATTGGCAACCAAAGGTAGCATTTAAAATATTTGACAGTTTTACATATTAGTACTTGGGTTAGCTAGATTAAGCTATAACGATCTCAAAAACATAAAATTTACCAATAAAAAAAATGTACTTGATTTTCATACCATGCAATAATAAAAAGCTTAGCCGAAAACTCCCTAACTCAATAATGGTGATTTCGGATGAGGAAGAAGAAGAATGAAAGTGGAAAATGTTGTTTTCTTTATTTTATCATATAATAATCTTAACTTAATAAAATTTTAACATATAAAACCTTTAAAATTTAAGGCACTAACCATCCATCCCCTTGAAAGTGGTTTAATTACCACTTAAACCCTCAAACAAATATTAATTAAGCATTTTAACTAATAAAAATCAGTAGTGATTAGTTTTTACGATTTAGTTGCTCGTACCCTAATTAATCATCAAATCACCAAAATTATAGGACCAAAATATAATGTAATGCTATAATAGACTTGTAAATATTAATAATAATATTTACTGACTCGATCATCGAAAATGGAATTTTAAAACCACTATTTCTGATACCACTGAAAACAGGTTGCTAAGTTAATTCCACGTTTGTTGTTTCCGTAATTGACTAAGTAGCATTCAGAAGTTTTTCAAATTCTTATCCAAGTTCTATTCAGACATGTCCAAAGTCCTACCAAACCTTACATTACATCTCACCTCTTATTGATGATTGTATTTAGAATTCATGTTCTTATAACATCATTAATAAATCTCGATGGCTCTTAATTGGTATTTTTTATCCGAGTTTAATTTACATATATAGGAATTTATAACTCTTTAAGAGCCTCAAGAGAGTATCATCATTCGTTATATAGATTGTGCCACACAATTCACAAAATCTCTATGATTAAATCAGTAACACCCCTTACCCGAGACCTTTGCCGGAGTCGAGTATGTGGCATTACTAGACTTGACTATTAATTCGGTTCATAATAATTTAAAACTGTCCAACTGCATCATGCTGACTAAATTGACCATAACTCGAGTTACAAAACTCGAAATTTAGATCCGTAAATTTTCCTTGAAACTAGACTCATATAAATTTTTACCATAATTTTCCAGAATTTTTCATGTGGCCAATTAGTACAGTTTATTCATCAAAGATTCCCCTATTTCACTGTTTGATGATTCTGACCTATCTTTACAAAAACTCAGTTATCTCATTGTACAAAATTTCAATAATGTTCTTGTTTATTCCAATAAAAAATATACTCATTAAGGATTCTAAGCATATAAACTATGCCCCATGATTATTTTTGTACAATTTTTAACAATTTTTCCAAGACAGAACAGGAAATCACGAATTCATTCAGAACAGGTCTCACTAAAATTTAAATATCTCATAATATAAAATTCCTTTGCCTACTCTGTTTCTTTCATATCAAAATAGACAAAATAAGCTTTAATTCTATATCTTATTCACTTTCTAATTAAATTTATCCTATTTTTGGTGATTTTTCAAAATCACATCACTGCTGCTAACTAAAAACTATTTCATTGCAAAATATGATTAACTAGTTTATAACCGAATATACCCACATACAACTCATACTGTCCATGCATTTTAATCATTTATGCAAATTAACTTATACCTAAAACATTCGCGTAATATCATAACATCATCGGTTTATTAACAAAACACAACTATGGTTCCATATAATCGAGTGTACCGTTGGTTACTTACCACAACACCTAATTAAAAGGTTCATTTCATAAACATATATTTCCTTATCAAATACGAATAAACTTCAATTAAAGATGCACAAACATTACCAACATAAACCGACATTTGTATCAAAAGCACAAAAGCATACTTAACTAAAAAGTTAGCCATATTCGCATGGCTATTATATACATGAACCAAAAGTTTTCATCAAAACAAAGACAAAGTCTTTCCTATACATGCCTTCACTCGAAAACCAAAATGAAAGAGTACCAAAATAGTTTGATAGTGTGGACGACTTTCTGAACGATCTCGACGAGCTTGTAGCTTGCACCTAATCTATAAGACAGAGGAAACATTTCGCACAAATAAGCTTACTAGCTTAGTAAGTCCTAAGCTCCTAATAATATAACATTCAAACATTAAACATTTAAATTAAAAATAATTCCACTTGTATGTTTGTAATCACATTTACTTTCAAGCTTTCAATTCCATACCTATATAACATATAAATTCATAGAACAATTTCTCTTTAACCGAATGCTTATATAATCAAAATATTTACTCATAATCCAACCTTTCAAAACCAAAATGTCATTATAGAACCAAACGTACAAACATTCATATACTTAAAGCTCAATTATTATCATATAGCATCACATACACGAACTATCCATGTGGCCGAATATACCTGGTCTTGTATACACATAATAGAAGACCAAAACCACAATATTCATATCATTCATTTATAAAACCGAGAACACATATTATAATCATATATATATATAAACTTCATTTGTAACACATACAATTTGTAATAAATAATCGAGTTACTTGCTTACCTTATTTTAAATAGGTAAGAAGTTAATTCATACCTTACATGCTTACTCGAGCCATTAACTCAATAAATTAGCTTTAATTTGCCTTGAACAAAATTCGGTTTCTTTTTGTAAAACACATCACCGCACCAAGCCCATTAGGCGTAAAGCCTTATAAGTGACACCGCACAAAGCCCGCTAGGCGTAAAGCCCGATAAGTAACACCGCACAAAGCTCACGCTAGGCGTGAAAGCCCTAAAAGTAACACCTGCACACAGAGCAGCCGCTAGGCGTGAAAGCCCGAATCTTATCAATGTAATTAAACATTCCGAACACACTTCATAACTATTATATATATAAGTCCAATTCAATTGAGCTTGCTCACATTAAACCAATAAAATCATTATATCATTATACCATCCAACAATTCACATCACATAACCAACTTTAATCATCAACCTAGTATACCTATATACATTCGGTCATGATATAAATAGGTACTAAAATTCATCAATTCTTACTATTTAATATAGTCATAATTAGTTCTTTAACATATTTTAGCTAAAGGACTTACCTCGATTGTCGATAGACTGTAAAATCGGCTATTCGAGAACCTTTGTCTTTCCTCGGTCCAATTCCGTTTTTCTTTGTTCTTGATCTAAACACATTAAAATTAACCCATTCAAGCATATTTCATCTCAATTTAATCCAAAAACACTTAAATAAACAATTTACCATTTTGCCCCTAGTGTTTCCCATTTTTACAAATTGGTCCTATTTACACAAAACACAAAATGTGCAAAATTTCCCAACACCATAGCTAGGCTGAATCTTCTCCATAGCCATATGAGTCCATGCATTTCATTTATTTGTCATTTTAACCTTTCACAAATTTATTTTTCTCAATTTAGCCCTATTTACTCAAAATCACCAAAAACTTCAATACAAAACTTGTAAATCTTTAACATATATTTAATCTAAAACCATCAAATATCAAAACCATCCAAGCATGTTAATGGTCAATCCTATGTACATAATATTTTCAAAAATTTAGGCATGGGTCGGGTAATATACTGGCAACGATCTCAAAAACGTAAAAATTATCAAAAACTAAAAACCGACCATACCTTAATCAAGCTTCCTAAGTTGCCGAAACTCAAAGCTCTACAATGGTGTTTTCTTTTCTTACATTCGGCTATGAGAGGAGGAAGGTGATGATGGCTTTATTTTATGTTTGTTTAATATATACACTAACATTATTTCTTTATAAAATACTAACATAACCTTATATATAAAAAAAATAATTAAACTAACATATATAGATAGCTAACTTGGCCCACTGCCGTCCATCACTATGGTCAATGGGCTAATTGCCCTTTTAGGACACCACTTAAAGAGCCACAAGCAAATTAGTACCTTTCACTTTAGCATGCAACTTTTACGCTTTTCTCGATTAAATCTTTTTTATCAAATTAAGCAATTAAACGATAATATTTTTCTACGATATTTTCACACACATTAGTCCACATATAATAAACATAGAATATAATATCAAAATATTTCTGGTCTCGATTTGTGGTCTCGAAACCACCGCTCGATTAGGGTCAATATTGGTCTCATTACAACTCTCCCCTCTTAAGAATTTTCGTCCTCGAAAATTTTACCGTTAAACAATTTCTGTATTGTCGCCTCATTGAATCTTCAGTTCTCCCACGTAGCCTCTTCAAATTTCATGTCTATTCCATAATACTTTTACTAGTGGAATCTTCTTATTTCTCAACTCTTTCAATTCCCGAGCTAAGATACGGATTGGTTCTTCATCATATGTTAAATCGGATCGGATTTCAATCTCTCGGACGTGTGATCACATGAGACGGATCTGATCCAGATTTCATAAGCATCAAACGTGAAATACATTGTGTATCTTTTCTAACTCGGAGGGCAATTTCAATCTATAAGCCACAGGCCCAATACGTTCGATGATTTCATACGGTCCGATAAATCTCGGATTTAACTTGCCTTTCTGACCAAATCGGAGTACTTTCTTCCACGGAGAAACTTTTAAGAATACACGATCTCTGACCTGAAATTCAATGTCCTTACGTTTCAAATCGGCATAGGACTTTTGACGATCCGAAGCAGCTTTCAAATTTCCTTTAATAATAACTACCTTCCGTTCTGTCTCTTTAATCAAATCAACCCCGTGTATCTTATTCTCACTGAGCTCAGTCCAATATAACGGTGTGTGGCATTTTCACCCTCATAAGGCTTCATAAGGCGCCATTTTTATACTAGATTGGAAGCTATTATTGTAAGCAAATTCAATCAAAGGTAGGTATCATTCCCACGTACCTTCAAACTCGAGAACGCAACACCTCAACATGTCCTCAAGTATCATAATAGTTCGCTCAGATTGACCGTCCGTCTGTGGATGAAAGGCTGTACTAAAATGAAGTGTAGTACCTAAAGCATCTTGCAATTTCTTCCAAAACCGCGATGTGAATCTCGGGTCTCTGTCTGAAATAATAGAACTCGGCACACCATGCAACCTCACAATCTGCGACACATACAATTCAAAGAAGTTTATCAAGTGAATAGCTCATGCGCACTCTGCACAAAAATGAGCCGATTTAGTCGATCTATCATCAATGATAACCCAACAAAGATCTTTTCTTACTCGGTGTCATAGGAAGACCGGATACAAAGTCCATTGTAATTCTATCCCATTTCCATTCGGTATCATGATCGGTCAAGTGGTCCGGAGGGTACCGATGCTCACTTTCACTTGTTGACATTTAAACACTTGGAAACAAATTCGATATATCCCGTTTCATGCCAGGCCACCAATAGAACTGTTTCAAATCGTTATACATTTTCGTGCTACCTGGGTGTATTGATAGTCGACCGCTATAAGCCTCACTCAGAATCATCTGTATCAAACCTGAGTTCCTCGGAACACACATTCGGCTTTTATAATTCAAACAATCATTTGCATCAATCTAAAAATCGATTCGCACCCTCTTCACATCGAATTCGACTAGCAATCAAATCTTTGTCAACTTTCTGTGCATCACAAATTTGTTGAATAAACATCGGTCTTGCTTGTAACTCGGCTATAATCGAACCATCACCAGACATAGTTATCTGTGCATTCATTACACGAAGAGCAAACAATGATTTTCGACTTAACGCATCTGCAACAACGTTAGCTTTTCCCGGATGGTAGTCAATCACTACTTCATAGTCTTTCAGCAATTCTAACCATCTGCGTTGTCTCAAATTTAGATCTTTCTGAGTCATCAAATATTTTAGACTTTTATGATTCGAATAAATGTGACATTTCTTGCCAAATAAATAGTGACGCCAAATTTTCAATGCGAAAACAATGGCTGCTAGTTCCAGATCGTGAGTCGGATAATTTTTCTCATGCGGCTTCAATTGTCTCGAAGCGTAGGCTATAACCTTGCCGTCCTGCATTAAAACGCAACCCAACCCATTCAAGGAAGCATCACTAAAAATAACAAATTCTTTACCCGATTCAGGCTGAGCTAACACTGGAGCTTCGGTCAAAAGGGCTTTCAACTGCTCGAAACTTTTCTGACACTTTTCTGACCACTCAAACTTGACATCTTTCTGTAGTAGTTTCGTCAAAGGTGTAGCTATTACAGAAAAACCCTTTACAAATCGTCTTTAATATCCCGCAAGGCCTAGGAAACTTCGGATCTCGGAAACATTCCTTGGTGATTTCCAATCGATTATCGCTGCTATTTTGTTTGGATCCACCCGAATACCTGATGCTGAAACAACGTGACCCAAGAAACTGACCTCATTCATCCAGAACTCGCACTTACTAAACTTTGCATACAGTTGTTGATCTCTCAAAGTTTGTAGTACTAATCTCGAGATGCTCAAAGATGCTCGGTTTCATTTTTGGAGTAGATCAATATATCATCAATAAACACTACTACAAATCGATCCAAAAACTGTCTGGATACTCGATTCATTAGATCCATAAAAATAACAGGTGCATTAGTGAGTCCAAAAGGCATAACCAGAAACTCAAAATGTCCGTACCTCGTCCGAACGCAGCTCTTTGGCACATCTCAGTATCTCTCGACTCATGAATCGATAATAGCCCGATCTCAAATCTATCTTCAAAATATCAAGCCCCTTTAACTGATCAAACAAGTCATCAATCCGCTGTAATTGGGTATTTATTCTTTATAGTTACCTTATTTAGTTGCCGATAATCGATACACATTCGTATAGTCCCATCTTTCTTTTCACAAATAAAACCGGTGCACCCCAAGGAGAGAAGCTCGGTCGCCGCAAAGCCCCTCTATCTCACAACTCTTGCAATCGTGCTTTCAACTCTTTTAACTCGATGAGGTGCCATCCAATATGGAGCTATCGAAATCGGAGTCGCCCCCGATACTAATTCAATGTCGAACTCAATCTCTCATCACGGGTGTTAAACCCGGTAGTTCTTCAGAAACACATCCGGGTATTCACATACAACCGATACAGATGCAATTTGTTTCTGGACAATTTATTATCCAAAGACATAAGCCAAATAAGCTTCGCACCCTTTTCTCACGCATTTCCAGGGCTAACATTGAAGATATTATCAGAGGAAACCCATTTACATCATCGATTTAATTCTGATGGTCTCACCGCTTTTGACATCTCAAATCAATAAGCTTTCTTTTACAATTCACTATTGCCTCATGTGAAGTTAACCACTCCATACCAAAATTATATCAAACTCATCAAAGGGCAACAACATTAAATCGGTTGGGAAGCAATGATCCCGAATCATCAACGGCAACCCCTACACACTTTATTAACAAGCACACATCTACCCAAAGGGTTGGACACACAAATCACAAACTCGGTAGACTCAACTAGCGTAGTCTTCATCAATACTAGAGTTTCACACACATATGAATGAGTCGAACCAGATCAATTAGTGGAATCACGAGAGTATCGTAAAGGGTGAAAGTACCAGCAATGACATCGTGGGAGGAAGCATCCTCTCTGCTCTGGGCAAAGATAAGCTTTAGCCGGAGCTCTAGCCTCGATCGAGTCAGTAGTGTTCTTTGTTCCTTCGACTACCACTTACATTGCCTGAATGTCGGGGTGGTCTACCTCGCATTGACGTGTTGCTCGACTTAATGTTCTCGAATCAGATTCTCGCTCACGCTAGCATCGGACATTCTCTAATAAAATGATCTGACGATCCATATTTAAAGCAAGACCGATTATGAAATCTACAACTTTCGGAATGCCATTTCCCACAGTGCTTACATTCAACTCGATTCTGTGGAATGTTACCAACATCGCCATCGAGGTAGCTCGGGAGCCCATAGGAGGTCGATCCTGCCTCTGGTAGATCTCAGTAGTAGCTTTATGTCGGCTGTAGTCATCTCTGAACTTCTTGGATGTGGGATGAAAGACCTTACCCGAAGATCTTTTACGAATGTCTCTAGCTTCTGTCTTAGCCTTTCTTTTCTCTTTCCCGAGCTCTTCAGCTTTGCAAGCTCGCTCTACTAGTGTCACAAACTCTTGAATTTCAAGAATGCCAACAAACATCTTTATATCTTCATTCAGGCCATCTTCGAATCTTTTGCACATAATAGCTTCAGTAGAAACACACTCTCTAGCATATCTGCTGAGCCTGACAAATTTCCGTTCATATTCCGTCACGGTCATTCGCCCCTGTTTCAGTTCAAGGAATTCTTTTCGTTTTTGATCAACGAATCTTTGACTGATGTATTTCTTACGGAATTCATTCTGGAAGAAATCCCATGTCACTTTTTCTTTTGGAACTACTGATACTAGTGTATTCCACCAGTGATATGCAGTGTCCCGAAGTAAAAATATAGCACACTTCAAGCATTCATCTGGAGTACAAGATAGCTCATCAAGTACCCAAAGATTGTTATCAAGCCACATTTCGGCTCGCTCTGCGTCGTCATCATCATTGGCTTTAAATTCTTCGGCCCCAAATTTCTGGATTTTATCAACTGGGGGCCTACTAAATCTCATCGGATCTATCATCGGGGGTGCTAAAGGAATCGGAGTTGGATTATTCGGGGGTGGAGGTTGGTATACAGCCGGATTAGTCTGAATAAACTGGGTAAACCACTCGTTCATCATCTGATAGAAGGCTTGTTTGGTCTCCCCCTCGTGGCTACCCGAAACAGGTCGAGAGTCTACCGCAAGATCGATCCATGTGCACGGTCAGCGCTACACTCTCTATATCATCCGCTACGCTCTTTTCGGATCAGTGTCCATTTGCTATATAAAACACAGTTCAGACTGTCAGAAGTCACCACACTATCAATATATGATAAAGGCATGTATAGCTAGACTCACACGCGATACGGTAGTCCTAAAATCGACTAAACCGTAAGCTATGATACTAATCAAATGTAACACCCCTTACCCGAGACCTTTGCCGGAGTCGAGTATGTGGCATTACTAGACTTGACTACTAATTCGGGGCATAATAATTTAAAACTGTCCAACTGCGTCATGCTGACTAAATTGACCATAACTCGAGTTACAAAACTCAAAATTTAGATCTGTAAATTTTCCTTGAAACTAGACTCATATAAATTTTTACCATAATTTTTCCAGAATTTTTCATGTGGCCAATTAGTACAGTTTATTCATCAAAGTTTCCCCTATTTCACTGTTTGATGATTCTGACCTATCTTTACAAAAACTCAGTTATCTCATTGTACAAAATTTCAATAATGTTCTTGTTTATTCCAATAAAAAATAGGCTCATTAAGGATTCTAAGCATATAAACTATGCTCCATTATTATTTTTGTACAATTTTTAACAATTTTTCCAAGACAGAACAGGAAATCACGAATTCATTCAGAACAAGTCTCACTAAAATTTAAATATCTCATAATATAAAATTCCTTTGCCTACTCTGTTTCTTTCATATCAAAATAGACAAAATAAGCTTTAATTCTATATCTTATTCACTTTCTAATTCAATTTATCCTATTTTTGGTGATTTTTCAAAATCACATCACTGCTGCTAACTAAAAACTATTTCATTGCAAAATATGATTAACTAGTTTATAACCGAATATACCCACATACAACTCATACTGTCCATGCATTTTAATCATTTATGCAAATTAACTTATACCTAAACATTCGCGTAATATCATAACATCATCGGTTTATTAACAAAACACAACTATGGTTCCATATAATCGAGTGTACCGTTGGTTACTTACCACAACACCTAATTAAAAGGTTCATTTCATAAACATACATTTCCTTATCAAATACGATTAAACTTCGATTAAAGATGCACAAACATTACCAACATAAACCGACATTTGTATCAAAAGCACAAAAGCATACTTAACTAAAAAGTTAGCCATATTCGCATGGCTATTATATACATGAACCAAAAGTTTTCATCAAAACAAAGACAAAGTCTTTCCTATACATGCCTTCACTCGAAAACCAAAATGAAAGAGTACCAAAATAGTTTGATAGTGTGGATGACTTTCTGAACGATCTCGACGAGCTTGTTGCTTGCACCTAATCTATAAGACAGAGGAAACATTTCGCACAAATAAGCTTACTAGCTTAGTAAGTCCTAAGCTCCTAATAATATAACATTCAAACATTAAACATTTAAATTAAAAATAATTCCACTTGTATGTTTGTAATCACATTTACTTTCAAGCTTTCAATTCCATACCTATATAACATATAAATTCATAGAACAATTTCTCTTTAACCGAATGCTTATATAATCAAAATATTTACTCATAATCCAACCTTTCAAAACCAAAATGTCATTATATAACCAAACGCATAAACATTCATATACTTAAAGCTCAATTATTATCATATAGCATCACATACACGAACTATCCATGTGGTCGAATATACCGGTCTTGTATACACATAATAGAAGACCAAAACCACAATATTCATATCATTCATTTATAAAACCGAGAACACATATTATAATCATATATATATAAACTTCATTTGTAACACATACAATTTGTAATAAATAATCGAGTTACTTGCTTACCTTATTTTAAATAGGTAAGAAGTTAATTCATACCTTACATGCTTACTTCGAGCCATTAACTCAATAAATTAGCTTTAATTTGCCTTGAACAAAATTCGGTTTCTCTTTTGTAAAACACATCACCGCACCAAGCCTCAAGCTAGGCGTAAAAGCCCGATAAGTGACACTGCACAAAGCCCACGCTAGGCGTAAAGCCCGATATAAGTAACACCTAAGACAAAGCACTAGGCGTGAAAGCCTGAAAAGTAACACCGCACAGCAGCACTAGGCGTGAAAGCCCTAATCTTATCAATGTAATTAAACATTCAACACACTTCATAACTATTATATATATAACTCCAATTCAATTGAGCTTGCTCACATTAAACCAATAAAATCATTATATCATTATACCATCCAACAATTCACATCACATAACCAACTTTAATCATCAACCTAATATACCTATATACATTCGGTCATGATATAAATAGATACTAAAATTCATCAATTCTTACTATTTAATATAGTCATAATTAGTTCTTTAACATATTTTAGCTAAAGGACTTACCTCGATTGTCGATAGACCGTAAATCTGGCTATTCGAGAACCTTTGTCTTTCCCTGGTCCAATTTCGTTTTTCTTTGTTCTTGATCTAAACACATTAAAATTAACCCATTCAAGCATATTTCATCTCAATTTAATCCAAAAACACTTAAATAAACAATTTACCATTTTGCCCCTAGTGTTTCCCATTTTTACAAATTGGTCCTATTTACACAAAACACAAAATGTGCAAAATTTCCCAACACCATAGCTAGGCCGAATCTTCTCCATAGCCATATGAGTCCATGCATTTCATTTATTTGTCATTTTAACCCTTCACAAATTTATTTTTCTCAATTTAGCCCTATTTACTCAAAATCACCAAAAACTTCAATACAAAACTTGTAAATCTTTAACATATATTTAATCTAAAACCATCAAATATCAAAACCATCCAAGCATGTTAATGGCCGAATCCTATGTACATAGTATTTTCAAAAATTTAGGCATGGGTCGGGTAATATACGAAGCAACGATCTCAAAAACGTAAAAATTATCAAAAACTAAAAACCGACCATACCTTAATCAAGCTTCCTAAGTTGCCGAGACTCAAAGCTCTACAATGGTGTTTTCTTTTCTTACATTCGGCTATGAGAGGAGGAAGGTGATTATGGCTTTATTTTATGTTTGTTTAATATATACACTAACATTATTTCTTTATAAAATACTAACATAACCTTATATATAAAAATAATAATTAAACTAACATATATAGATAGCTAACTTGGCCCACTGCCGTCCATCACTATGGTCAATGGGCTAATTGCCCTTTTAGGACACCCACTTAAAAAGCCACAAGCAAATTAGTACCTTTCACTTTAGCGTGCAACTTTTACGCTTTTCTCGATTAAATCCTTTTTATCAAATTAAGCAATTAAACGATAATATTTTTCTACGATATTTTCACACACATTAGTCCACATATAATAAACATAGAATATAATATCAAAATATTTCTCGGGCTCGGATTCGTGGTCCCAAAACCACCGTTTTGATTAGGGTCAATATTGGTCTGTTACAAAATCACTTATTCTCACGATAACTCAATCACCGCTGCTTCATAGTCATCAGTGTTCAATTATTTATCTCCCCCACTAGGAAAAGAAAATAAAAATAACTTGGAAACTTTATTTTCTCTCATAAGACCAATAAATTTTATCTTTTTTTAAGTAATTCTAAGTGCCAACCTTACATAATTTTGCAATTGGACATTATTAGTTGATAGAATTACGACTAGGAATATTGTTCGTTTTTTTTTCTATTTGCAAGAGTCACTTTATCTAGTGACGAAAGTTTAAAAGTGGCTTCTTATTTTAGTGTATGAGGATTATCCTCCAAAACAAAGTTATTTACAATAATTAGATACGTTGGTGTAGTTCTATTTATTTCTAGAACTCAAGTAAATAGTTTGATCTAATACTTGTTAGCTTATATACTCTCCTAAGTTGAAGAAATATGTTTTAGCCATTTCATAAATTTTAATAAGGTATTGCATTAAATTGAACAAAGTAGAAAAAAAAAAAACAAAAGCAATGAGTTTTCCTAATTAAATCTCTAACACCCAAAACCTGGCCTAGACGTTATGACCGAATTTGACATGTCACATCGAACTATTGCTTGAAAACTGAGTTTGTCGATAAAAGTTTGTTACTACATTTAAAATCCCATTTAACAATTGTTTTGAAAATGTTAGTGTTGTAAAACCTCATGGTCCAATTATAGGTCGTATCAATTTTTATAAGCTTATCAATCTAAAATAAAATCGCAGAAGCCTTTTATAGTTGTAAACTTTAAGATTTGAAAACGTGATTTAAAAAAAAAACGGTTATTGTTTCAAAAACCCATGTTACCTAGACTAGCATGTTGAAATAAAGAGAAACACCAAATAAAAGTTAAAACCCCAAATGGCCTTATTACATAATTATTAATCCAATATTTTAAAAATAAAATAACTAGGTCTAAGATTAAATCATATCGAGCGCGTGGCCACCATCGAGTCCCTCGCAGCTCTAAATCATCTAAGGCTGGGGATTACCTGCACAGTTAAAGAAAAGGGTGAGTTACGAGAACTCAGTGTGTAATCCCCAATCATGCAGTAATAGTCTAGGCCTGAGCCCTAATCGATGATCGATTCACCGGGCTTTAGCCCTATACAAGATAGCATGTGTGCCTAAGCCCAAATGATCACGAACGTAACAAAAGAATGCAATGCACCCAACCCAATCTAGCCAACACACCACCCGTACCGACCAACACACCATGTAGGGACCAAGTCGACCCACCCAGCCAACACACCAATATCGCAGCATAGCTGCTAGTAGTAACACAACAAAGCTACTAATGACAGCAAACGTGGGCCAAGCCACTAAAATCAGAATACGTGGCGAAGCCACTATATTAGTAAAACATGGCAGAGCCACTAGTACGGTACTTCCTCCAAATACAAATCCCAACCCCAACGCAGAATGTCATGCCGTAAACAATTCATTTATACAGTATGTCACAATCATAATCAGTCATATAAATATCCCATACACATCACTTGAACTACCACTAGGGGTATAACATACATTTTATCGGTTAGGGGTAAAACGGTAATTTCACCCCTCGGGGGTATTTCGATAATTTTACCTTCGAGGGTATTTCAGTAATTTCACCCATCGAGGGTATTTCGGTACAGTCTACGATCTTTCTAAAGGCCTATCGTCGTCTTGTACGACTCGAATAACTTATATGGCCAAAATAGTGTAATTGGGCCCAAAGTCCCCTATTCGACCCAAGTGGCCCCACACACTCGTGTGGCCCATTTAGGCCCATTTCAGTCACGGTTATGTGAACTTCGCAGCCAATCCATTATTAGTCACTTACCATGGATTTCGTCCCTGTCGGCCCAATGGGCTAATTGGGTCCACATGGCCCATTTCAGCCCAACAAGGCCCATTACGACCTAAGCCCACGAGAACGTTCGTGGCGGCCTCTACGGTCTAACGCCACTGATTGTGGCTCGATTTTTCCTACGAGCGTTTGCACACTCGAGGGCCTTCAGATGCCAAAAGTTTGACTTTTCGGCTTTTGCCAATTCACAGTAGCACAAGAGTATGAGAACACCTTTATCCCGCGTTTAAACAGTACAGTATTGGGTGTACGATTACACACCTGATTGCAATCGTGAAGACTGCAAATAATCCGGAGCACAACACAACACACAGTTAAGGCATATTCTTAAACTATCACCTTTAATTATTTAAACCACAACCACTCACCCTGCTTGAACTAACAGATACTAGCACCTCCCTGCTGATCCAGGCGATTTCCCCCTCCTACCATGATTTGGCATCACAAGAGTTGTTACAAAACAAACAGCATTCGGCCCCCAAGAGAAAAATAATAAAAGAAAGCCGAAGCTTGCTAATAGAGACAAATGAGATCTTACTAATAAGGAAATAATAGAGTGGTTGCAGTATCCTCTTACCAATATCGGTAACCAAACGTATTTTGGCAATAGTTAGCTAAGAAGATTCAACCCTAACCACGGAGAACAAAAAGGTTAAGAGGAAAAGGGTATGAGTATTCGGCCTAGTAAAGACGGGGAAATCGAAATATTGGAAAAAGAAGACAAGGAAGTAAAAGAGGAGAGGCCTACCAATTCGGCAATTAGCAAAATGTAAAGAAGAAAGAAGGAAGACAAGAAACAATAGAATGAAAAGGAAGGGAGAAGAAGTGAATTCGGCAAAGGTGAACAGAAAAGAAAAAGACCTGAAACGTCAATAATGTACCAAAATGGAAAGCAATGCCTGAAAAATGCCAGAGAAAATTCGGCACCACAACACTCTCACAAGCCAAAAATGCACCCAAATGATAACCCTTAGCCGAAATTCCCTTATTCATCCATTCCCAAATTCGGCTAAGACTCCTACATTCCCCAACTTCCTCAAATCCTCCTAGAATTACTCCCAGCCTCCAATTCAAATTTGTTAACCAAGTCTCCAACCTCCTCTGTAGAGTTTGATTCAAACTCTACCTCTCCTTCCACAAAACCATAAAACAAAAGCCCCCTATTTGCATGTCATGGGATTCGAACCCCACCCCCTTGCCATCTCAGTGACGCCACGGCCACCAAGTCACAAGCTCTTTTTGTGACACATAAACACACATTTATACATAAGTCCCACAGCTAACAGCCCATTCCTTTTAAGAGCAAAAACTAAAAATTTTCCAAGGCCCAGACTTGAACCCAGGCTTCCTAAAAACCCCCAAATACACTCAAATACCAAGTCGTTCAAGCACATCATGCAATTTAAGCCAATTAAGAAAAATTACAAACCCTACATTTTTGGGGCTTTACAACTCTACCCCCTTAAAGAAATTTCAACCTCGAAATTTACCTGGTCCAAAGAGGTAAGGGTATTGTTGTCGCATCGCCTCCTCAGGCTCCCACGTGGCTTCCTCTGAACCGTGATTACGTCAAAGCACCTTGACTAACGGAACAGATTTCCTACTTAATACCTTAACGTCTCGATCCAGTATTTGCACCGGTTCTTCCTCAAAAGTCAGATCATGTCTAATCTCGATTTCCTCCACTGGCACTATATGTGAGGGATCAGAGTGGTATCGCCTCAGCATAGAGACATGGAACACATCATGTATTCGGTTTAACTAGAGAGGTAGCTCAAGCTGATAGGCGACCGATCCCACCTGCTTTAATATCCGGTACGGTCCGATGAATCTAGGACTCAATTTGCCTCTCCGTCCGAATCTCAAAATCTTCTTCCATGGTGAGACCTTCAAGAAGACATAATCCCCCACAGCGTACTCTACCTCCTTATGATTTAAATCAGCATACGACTTCTGCCTATTAGATGCTTCTTTTAACCGATCTCAGATCAACTTTACCTTTTCTTCGGTTTCAGAAACTAACTCTGGCCCCAACACTCGCTGCTCACCAAGTTCTATCCAACAGGTAGGGGTACGACACCTACGACCATATAACGCTTCGTATGGTGCCATCTGAATCTTGGACTTGTAGCTATTGTTATACGCAAACTCTGCCAGCGATAAAAAGTCCTCCCAGCTGCCTCGGAAATTGATTACACAGCTTCTTAGCATGTCCTCTCCGATTGACCATCAGTCTGAGGATGAAATGTCGTACTGAAATCCAACCTTGTACCCAAAGACTCGTGTAACATTTTCTAGAATCGAGATGTGAATCTAGGATCTCTGTCCGAAATGATAGACACTGGTACCCCATGCAGTCTCCCCCTTCTTAACCAGTCAGAAACGAGGAACCAACGCTTCATCCAGCAGCTACTTCTCCTTAATTTGATCAATCCAGGTCGGTCTCACTTAGAGTTCAGCCAACAGACTACCATCCTCAAACAGGATGAGACAAGCAAACATTGCTCTTAGATCAGATACAACTTTATGGCTCAGTGCATTCGCTACTACATTAGCTTTACTCGGATGGTACTCAATTGAGCAATCATAATCCTTAAGCAACTCTATCCATCTTCGTTGCCTAAGATTCAACTCCTTCTGAGTAAGGAGGTACTTGAGACTTCTATGGTCGGTGTAAATAATAGACTTCTCACCGTATAAATAATGTCTCCAAATCTTCAGTGCAAATACCATCGCAGCTAACTCCAAGTCGTGAGTGGGGTAATTTGCCTCGTGAGGCTTAAGCTGGCGAGACGCGTAAGCAACCACCTTACCCTCTTGCATCAACACATATCCCAATCCAGTATGCGACGTATCACAGTAGAATGAATTCCTTCCCAGACTCTAGCTGTATTAACACCGAGGCTTCAATCAGAACCTTCTTCAGTTTCTCAAAACTCTCCTGTTACTTATTCATCCAGTTGAAAGGTACCCCTTTACGCAGTAACTTAGTCAGATGTGCAGCAATCAGTGAGAACCTTTCAACAAAACGTCTGTAATACCCAGCTAAACCTAGAAAACTTCAAATCTCATATACAGTCTTCGGTGGTTTCCAATCCAATATGGCCTCAATTTTCTGAGTATCAACCCTAATCCTCTCGGTAGATACTACGTGACCCAGAAATGTCATTTCTCGTAACCAGAACTCACAGTTGCTAAACTTTGCATATAACTGCTTTTCCCTCAAGATTTACAAAACAATTCGAAGATGTGCATCGTGATCCTCCCCGGTTCTTGAATACACCAGGATGTCATCTATAAACACCACTATGAACCGATCCAAATAGGGCTAGAAAACTCAGTTCATCATATCCATAAAAGCAGCTGGTGCATTCCTCAACCCAAAGGGCATGACCAGAAACTCGTAATGCCCATTTCGAGTCCCGAACACAGTCTTATACACATCCGCCTCCTTAAGTTTTAGCTGATGGTACCCAGATCGAAGATCTATCTTGGAGAAAACTGAAGCTCTTCGCAGCTGGTCGAACAGATCACCTATCTTTGGTAAAGGGTACTTGTTCTTAATCGTTAGTTTCTTTAGTTGACGATAATCGATGCACATGCGCATAGACCCATTCTTCTTCTTCACGAATAACACTGGTGCTCCCTATGGAGACACACTCAGTCGAATGAATCCTCGGTCCAGTAGCTCTTGAATTTGAGCCTTTAACTGTACCAGCTCCTTCTGTGCCATCCTATAATTGGCGATGGACACCGGAGCTGTTCCAAGTAAGAGCTCAATACTGAATTCGACCTCACGATTTGGAGGCAACCCAGGAAGCTCTTCGAGAAATACATCTGGAAACTCCTTCACAGTTCTTACATCCTAAACAGAAGGACCTTTAGAATCGGACATGCTGACATAAGCTAAGAACGTCTCGCAACCCTTGCGAACCAGTTTCTCGGCCCTTAATGCTGAGATTACATTAGACAGTTAATCCCTTCGCTCCCCTATCACAACCACTTCCTCATCCTCAGAAGACTTCAATACCATACGCTTAGCAGCGCAATCCAAATTCGCACGGTGTTTTACTAGCCAATCTATGCCCAAAATAAGATCAAATTTGCCAAACGGCAGTTCCATCCAATTCGCCGGAAAGACAACCCCTTGGACCTCTATGGCCGCATCTCTAAATAGCTTATTCACTCTAATCGACTGTCCCAGTGGAGTTATCATCGTCATTTCACTATCAGTAATTTCAAACTGAAAACCCAACGTTTTAGACACAGTACATGCAACATACAAGTGTGTAGACCCAATATCAATTAAAGTGGTATATGGTACATTATAAATGAGGAATATACCAGTTAGGACATCAGGAGCGTCACCATCCTCTCGGCACCGAGCAGCATAGACCAAAGTTGGCTGTCTCGCCTCAGTATTACCAGTACCTCTGCCCAGTGCTCCACATCCTTGTCCCAAGCCATTTCCTCCTCTGGTCTGACCCTGGCCTCTGGGTGGCTGCTGACCACCTCTCCCCAGCTGAACATAGCCCTTACTTGTGGCATGCATCTGAATAAGCTTCTGTGTACAGTTCTTGACCTGGTGGTCTATGGATCCACATTTGAAACATGCTCCAGTTCATTTCCAGCACTCACCCTGGTGAACTCTCTCGTAATCTGCGCAAGGCTGGGGTCTAGTAGCAGCGACAGGAGCCCCAGCTCGAATTGGCATATCAAACCTAGGCTTCTTCTTAGGCCCACCAAAAGAACTTGAGGGCTGAAAATCCCTCTTATTTCTGCCCCTATCTTTTTCACGGTTCTGGCGCTCTGAGCGCTTTACATCCTCGGTAATTTTTGCCTTCTCCACAAGGGCAGTAAAGACTTGTTCCCTTTGCGGAGCTATCAGCACCCGCAACTTATCTCGGAGGCTATCCTCAAAATGCACATAGCGTTCATACTCAGTCGGGACTATGCCCCGAGCATACCAACTCAACCGCAGGAATTCTGCCTCATACTCTACTACAGACCTATTCCCTTGGATCAAACTTAGAAATTTCTTCCTATGGGCATCCACATAACTCGCCCCAACATACTTTCCTTAAAAGGCCATTTTGAAGAAATCCCACGTTAAGCAGTCGACCTGTGTGCCCTCTCTCACAGTGAGCCACCATTGGTATGCCTCGTCTCACAGTAAGGACACTTCTCCCTTCAATGTTTATTCCACCGTACAGTCGAGGTCATCCATTATCCGCTCGATAGCTTCTAACCAATATTCTGCCATGTTCAGGGCTACACCAGAAATGCCCCTAAAGATTTCCGCTCCATTAGACCGGAGTCGCTCAGAAATTGACCCTCGGCCTATTGCCCTAGTACTTACTCAACAACCTTTTTAAGAACAGGCAACATTTCTTGGGATAGAGCATCATCCCTAACCGCTCGGTCATGAGACCCTGTCTCAGTTACTGGTGAAGCTAGTGCCTCCCTAGCTGGCATGTGTCCCGATGCTGAAGACCCAGCCCTAGCACCTCGGCCTCTACCACGTGTACCTCTTCCACGGCCTCTTGTGCTCATATCAATATAGTGTATTTATCTGATTTAAGAGTTTTATGCATCAGCTTAAAATTCCAATAATTAATAACAGATATCTTATGATAAGCAGTAATTAAGGTTGTTCTCACAGATCAAGACCTCACTACAGTTTAAGTCTTCTATAGTTTCAGTTTACCCTAACTAAAAGAGTTTTAACAAAGTGCCACTATCTATAGTAGTTTCTCAGTATAACATTTCAGTCTATAGCAGTAAACGGTGTCATAGAACTTACAGATTTAGCAGCGGAGACTCGGTGTGCCACACTTTTAATAACAACGTTTCTATTTTCTTTCCAAAGCCAAGCTTTAGAAAATTTTAGGAAAATTTTTAAGAACCCAATCCACAGTCGAGTTTTGCAACTTGACTCTGATACCACTGAATGTAACACCCCAAACTTGGCCTAGACGTTATGACTGAATTTGACGTGTCACATTGAAGTGTTGTTCGAAAAATGAGTTTGTCGATAAAATTTTGTTACTAAATTTAAAATCCCATTTAACAATTTTTTGGAAAATGTTAGTGCTGTAAAACCTCGTGGTCCAATTATAGGTCGTATCAATTGTTATAAGCTTATCAATATAAATAAAATCTTGGAAGCCTTTTCTAGTTGTAAACTTTAAGATTTGAAAACGTGATTTTCAAAAAACAAACAGTTATTGTTTCAAAAACCCATGTTACCTGGACTAGCAGGTTGAAATAAAGAGAAACACCAAATAAAAGTTCAAACCCCAAATGGCCTTATTACATAATTATTAACCCAATATATTAAAAATAAAATAACTAGGTCTAAGATTAAATCATATCGAGCATGTGGCCACCTCCGAGTCCCTCGCAGCTCCAAATCATCTAGGGCTGGGGATTACCTATACAGTTAAAGAAAAGGGCAAGTTACAAGAACTCAGTGTGTAATCCCCAATCATGCAGTAATAATCTGGGCCTGAGCCCTAATCAGTATCAGTTCAGTCTGGGCTTTAGCCCTATACAGTAGTAGTGTAGGCCTAAGCTAAAATGATCATAGAACAGAACAGTAATGCAACCTAACCCAATCCAGCCAACACACCACCCGTACCAACCAATACACCATGTAGGGACCAAGTCGACCCACCTAGCCAACACATTAATATCACATCATAGCTGTTAGTAGTAATGCAGCAAAGCTGCTAATGACAGTAAATGTGGCCCAAGCCACTAAAATCAGAATACGTGGTGTAACACCCCCAGACCCAGCCCAGACGTTATGGCCGAATCCGATGAAGTCACATCAAAGGAATAATTCAAAATGACTTTGCTTAGTTAAAACTTAAGTTTAAGGCTTAGAAACCCAAAAATATAAGCAACTTGTTAAGTAAAGATAAAAGCCCATGTTTTAAGAAAATGCCCATATGTTATAGGTATTTTGAAAACCATGTTTAAACTTAATAAATTTATTCAAGTTTAACAATTACGCAGTTAAAAACATAAGGAAACCCAAATGTAAAGTCAAATTGGAGATACAAGCCTTATTACAAATGAAATAATTAACAACAAGTTATTCGAAAACAAATAAACAAAAAATTATAAGTACCTTGTAGTGTGGCCATCTCCGAGTCCTCTCCCAAGTCGAGCCATCTATTGAGGGTCACCTGAAACATTTAATAACAGGGTGTGAGTTTCAAAACTCAGTGTGTACGACCCTTGGTAATCCAATCAACATGCAATTATCACATTGGGCTTAAGCCCTATCAAAAGCGATGGTCTTGGGTCTTAGCCCACAATGACCTCATATCACATCAGTATCACATGAATGAAATGTTCCCATCCCAAATCCTACCCTGCACTCCATTTCCCTTCCAACCCCACTCTTGTGGGGATATAAATATCAACCCACCTATCCCTACACTCCAAAGGTAGCACCAGAAGCAGCACTACTCAAACGTTGCAGCAAGGCTACTAAGCATATAATGGGTTTAAAGCCATCAGTGGATCCATGGTCGTCAAGCGACTATGCGATCCTCAAATATCTTCATCCGTATTATCAAACCCACCTAAGTGCAACATATATCTCATGAATGCAACATACACATTTCCACACATTAAGCACCTAGCGGTATTTTAGTCATTTCACTACCCAGGACGTATTTTTGTAAATCTACCCTACAGGGTATTTTCGTAATTATACCCTAAAGGGGTATTTCCATAATTTCTTTCATCTTGGGTTTTAGTTATGAACTTTGGCCCATCAACAAGTCCTTGCGGCTAAAGTGAACAGATACTATGCACCAGGTAGGATCCCAGAGAAGAGGAGGTGGGTCACTACGACCGCTTAAGTACCAAGCTCTCCCTATATCCAATCCTAGACATGCATATGTCCATTCTAACCTAGCGACTTGTTCACAGACATGTTTGATTACTAAATTAAGTTTTATGCCATTTAAGAATTTATCAGAACTAGGCCTAGAGTCCATTAAAACCCTAGCATCCATTTCTAAATTCCCATAAGGCCCACTAAACCTAATCATGTCCATATAGCCCATATAGCCCAATCATGTTTATGTAGCCCATTAGGCCCGATTTGGGCCCACAAACTCGGTAGGCCCATTTAGCTCCGTCTGGCCCAGTTGGCCAAATAGTGGCCCGAGACTATGAGATCGCTCTCTTGGCCCCGGAAAATGTATTGTTGTTCCCACACAAATGTTCACAAGCTCGTGTGGTTGTCGGCGCCAACCTTTCAGCTTTTTAACTTTTCGACATTTCGGGTTTTTCGGGATTTCGGCTTTTGCCAATTATCGTGTGTAAAGTGTATGTACACACCTGGTTACTACGACGTGCTACACTATCCTCAGCCTTGAACCTACAACCAATACCAATCTCCAATCAATACACACTTAACTACAGTATTTACCTAAAAACTGAAGCATACCATAACCTTACCGTGTACCACCAGTTCTAGTAGCCCTTCCTTAGCTACTATTCATGTAGATCTGCACCTACACATATACTATCAACAATCAAGTGACTCATATTCCACACAAGTCACCCCTATAAGCAATACTTACATTCGGCCATTCACTAATCCACAATTGAGACGAGTACACTTACCACTTGCTAACGATCCTTACCACGCTTGTGATCTTTGAATCCTACCCTTGTTAATACAAGGTTAACGAAAAGGAGAAGTTAGATAGCCCTTCAGCTTTTAACAAAACACACTAAGGAGGTCGACTAAGTACTTACCGAATCCCACCCTTGATCCTGCAGCCTAGATAGCTACTGAACGAGATCCGACTTTTAACACATGATCAATAGATTTGTGATGGAGAAAAACAACAAAGAAACGGAACAAGTAGGGATTTTGGAAAAAAGAGATGATGGTAATCCGGCAATGAAAGAAAAAGAATGAGGGGAAGAAAAAAAATAATGAAAACCCAAAGAACCCTTTAAAAGAATTTAGCACACCCCCTTTATAGCCAAAGCCGAAACTACTTTTCCCACAAAGTCCAATTCGGCACCAACACATCCACACCTCAATCCCCTATCTTTTCTCTCTTACCTTTACCTTAAATTTCTCTCCTGAACACTCCCTTCCAGAGTCCACTCCAGCGCCACTACCTTTCTTCCATGTGCAAAAATAAAACCCCTCAATTTACCACTCTTAAGCCTCGAACCTTGGACCTTTTCACCTGATAATAACGCCACCTTGTAGATCCCCAAGTGACGCCACCTTGCCACTGGACCACAGGCCCAATTGTGTCCTATTTTCCCCTTAATCTGTTTAAGAGGCCTAATACCTGAGACTAGGGTCCATTAAGGCAAAAATTAAAATTTTCCCTATGGCCCTACCTATCCCTAGGACTTCAAATAACCCTGGTAACACCCTAAAATTAATATTCCAAGTGCTACTTGTACATACTAACTTCAGTGCAAAGAAATTTAGAGTTTCGAGATTTTGGGGCGTTACACGTGGCGAAGCCACTAGATTAGTAAAACGTGGTAGAGCCACTAGTACGATACTTCCTCCAAATACAAATTCCAACCCCAATGGAGAATGCTATGTCATAAATAATTCGTGTATGCAGTATGTCACTATCATAATCATTCATATAAATATCCCACACACATCACTTGAACTACCACTAGGGGTATAACGGTCATTTTGTCAGTTAGGGGTAAAACGGTAATTTCACCCCTTAGGGGTATTTCGGTAATTTTACCCTTCGAGGGTATTTCAGTAATTTCACCCATCGAGGGTATTTTGGTACAGTCTATAATCTTTCCAAAGGCCTACCGTCGTCTCGCACGACTCGAATAACTTATATGGCTAAAATAGTGTAATTGGGCCCAAAGCCCCCTATTTGACCCATGTGGGCCCACACGCTCGTCTGGCCCGTTCAACCCTATTTTAGTCATGGCTATGCAAACTTCACAGCACAATCCATTATTAGTCACTTACCATGAATTTCGTCCCTGTGGGCCCATGAGCCCATTGGGCCTATACGGCCTATTTTGGCTCAACAAGGCCCATTACGACCTAAGCGCACGAGAACGTTCGTGGCAACCTCTATGGTCTAACGCCACTGATTGTGGCTCAATTTGTCCCTACGAACGTTCGCACGCTCGAGGGCCCTCAGATGCCGAAAGTTTGACTTTTTGGCTTTTACCGATTCACAATAGCATAGGAGTATGAGAACACATTGATCCCACGTTTAAACAGTGCAGTATTGGGTGTACGATTAACACCTGATTGCAACTACGAAGACTGCGAATAATCCGAAGCACAGAACCTATAACAAACACAACACACGGTTAAGGCATATTATTAAACTATCACCTTTAATTATTTAAACCACAACCACTCACCCTGCTTGAACTAATAGATACTAGCACCTCCCTGCTGATCCAGGAGATTTCCCCCTCCTAACATGATTTGGCATTACAAGAGCTGTTATAAAGCAACCAGCATTCGGTCCCCAAGAGAAAATTAAGAAAAGAAAGCCGAAGCTTGCTAATAGAGACAAAGGAGATCTAACTAATAATGAAATAATAGAGTGGTTGCAGTATCCTCCTACCAATATCAGTAACCAAACGTATTTTGGCAGTAGTTAGCTAAGAAGATTCAAGTTAGAATAGAGAAAATGGATTAAATTATAAAACAAATTATAAGTTTTAAGTAATAGGGACTAAATTGAGAGAATTTAGAAATTAGGGATTCATGGTGAAATTAGAGAGTTGAAATTAGTTTAAAGTGGGAATTGAATGAAAATATGGAATTAGTTTTGAGAAAATAAAGTTAATATTGGTTAGGGATTAAATTGAAATATTCAATTTGAAATTGTAGTGTATTGATAAATTTTAATTATTTCGATTTTCGTAGCTAACGTTGAGCCGGAGACCTCAGCTAGGAAAGGAAAAGACAAGGTTAACGAGGAATAGCTTGAGAATTACGGTTTGTATTTCTCCAATTCGAATTTAACAAATTTTATTTGTTATATTTTAAATTAATGTGTATGGAAAGTAATTAAGGTGAGTGTTGTTTGTTATTATCTTGTTATTGAATTGAGATTTTATGAATTTGAAATTGATGAAATTATTGATTGTTGTTGAAATGTGAAAATATTGAATTGAGATTTATGTAAATTTTATGATAATTGAATATTGAATATTAGTTGCATTTGGAAAGTGGATTGAAAACCCTATTAACTGTATCGGGCTGAGTCGGATATAGTTGGCATGCCATAGGATTGGAAGTGTTCAGGGATACTTCGACTTCGAGTTGATGAGACACTGGGTGTCAAACTATTACTTCGGATAAATTTGATCAGGTATTGGGTACGAATTTACTTCGGCAAGGCCGATGAGACACTGGGTGTCAAGTTATTGCTTTGAATTATCCGATAAGGCATTGGGTGCCATACTGGTGTGTTTTGGTTGGATCCCCGTATCCGCCAAAGTCCGAGTCTTGTTAATAAGGGTAAATAAATAAGTTGACAATATGAATGATATTGGATGATTTTGAAGATGAATTGGATTGGGATATTGAATTGAATTATGAAATTGATGTATATAAACCAATGGGTTCATGAAATGGAGATTGATATAGTGAAATGATATGTGTATCCTATTAAGAAAAGTTATTTGAATATCAATTATGAAATTGAAATAGTAAGAGATGAGAATTTAAAGTGTTATGAATGATGTGTTATGAAATTGATTAATTGTTTGAATGATTTTTGTTATGTATGTTTATATATATAAATATTGTAAATTCTTGTTTAATAAGTATTCGGATTATAGAAATATCACTGAGTTATACTCAGCGTACGGTTTGTTTTTGTGCCCAAGTTAGGGTAAATTCTGACTGTTGAATCAGCATCCAAAGCCTATCCCGAACTCAAAATGGTTAAGTACATTTCTTTTTAGTAATGGCATGTACCTAGGTTGTTTTGTGTATGTCATTTTAGGAAATGATTGTAAATGATATTATAATATAAAATTGGTTGAATATATATATAAACAAATGTGTTATGTTTAAAGCTATCAAATGGTATGTTTTGGTTTAAATTAGTGTGACTATAGAATTGGTCTAAATGGTATATTAATAGATTAATTTGGAAAAATTTTGTAATTTCACGAAAAATTTCCTAAGCATACGATTAAGTCCCAATTTGTTTTTAACACGTGTTTTGGGCTCGAAAGTTCATAAAGGGGCTATATAATTTAATTATGATGTTAAGTGTGAATAATTATGCATTGCTCGTATTTGATCTGTAATGTCCAGTAATGCTCCGTAACTCTGTTCCGGCGACGGATAAAGGTTGAGGGTGTTACATTTAGTGGTATTAGAGATATTCAGGTTTAGCCGATTCTCGGACTAAATCGAGCTCGAAATTGATTCTAGAGGTACATGCCATAACTGAGTCGAATTGAGTTGGGATTTGGATGCTGATATATTTGTTTGTTTTGTTTTATAATTAAAGATGTCGGATGAATATATTGCTGATCTTGATCAAGAAATGTATACTGGAGATGATGAATCATATGAAAGAGATGAAACCGAGTCAGTAACACCGAGTGTAAATTCAGTAAGAAATCAACCACCTAATGTCGAAAGAGGTAATGTTAGAGAGAGAGATGATTCATAGCTACTTAGAGTTATAGTTGATGCCCTTCAATGAGTAGCAAGAACTGCATCTGCTATGACATCTGCTCCTACTACCTGACGAGCCCCGATAAAAGAATTACGTAAGTATGGTGCCACTGAATTTTCGGGTTTAAAAGGAATAATCCATCTATAGCTGAAAATTGGATGGAGTCTATAAAAGAATTCTAAAGCAACTTGAATGCACTCATTGGGAAAGTTTATTGTGTGCTGTTTCTTTACTATAAGGAGAAGCGTATGTTTGGTGGGAATCAATAACCCGACATTTACCTGCAGAACAGGTAAACTAGGATTTCTTTCAAAGAGAATTTCAGAAAAAGTATGTGGGTGAGTTGTACATTGATGATAAAAAGCCTAAAAATACTCGTCCGTTTGGGAAATGTTCTGGAGCTATCAGTTCAAATCTGCAACCTAAAAGATCAAAATAATCTCGTGGTAGCTAGAGATCAAGTTTTAGATTAGATAGGGGTGATAGAAACCATGGAAGATAGATGATAGTTTTTACTAGTAGTGTACAAGGTCCATCTCAGGATACTGAAATTCTGGACTATGAACACTGTGGGAAAAAGCATCGGGGTGAGTGTTGGAAATTTACTCGAGGTTGTTTTCGTTTCGGATCTACAAAGCACTTTGTTAGAGATTGTTCGAAGAATTAAAATGTTGCACTTGTTACATCACAGAGATCTGTACCTACTTCTAGAGGTCGAGGATCAGGCAGAAGTGGTTCATTTTCCAAATGTGGTGCTAGAAGAGGAAGTGATATTGCTATTCAACAATTAGAGGCTAGAGTACCGGCTCGAGCTTATGTTGTACGAACTCGTGAAGAGGGTGATGCACATGATGTGGTGACAGGTATATTTTTATTGCATTCAAACCTTGTTTATGCTTTAGTAGATCCGGGATCTTCACACTCATATGTTAATACAAAATTGGTTGAGTCGAAAGATTTAAAATCTGAGATGTCTAGAGTATCAATAGCGGTGCCTAGTCTACTGGGGCAGACTGTATTAGTGGATCAAGTGTGTAAGAGGTGTCTGCTAATGATATAAAACATAATCTCTCCTGTTGATCTGTTGATAATGCCATTTGGCGATTTTGATAAAATTTTGGGAATGCTGAGCATGGGGTGATATTAGATTGCTATAAAAAGAAGTTCATTGTTTAAAGTGAAAATGGTGACAAAATCGAGGTAAATGGTATTCGAACCAGTGGGTCAAGTCGTATTATTTTAGCAATTGAGGCTAATAAAGTTTTCATCAGGGTTGTGTAGCTTTTCTGGAATATGTTATTAAATCAGATTCTGTTGAAAGTCAATATAGTAAAATCAGATTTGTTTGTGAATTTCCTGAAAAATTGCTGGGATTACCACCTGATCGAGAGGTTGAATTTGCCATTGAAGTTTATCCTAGTACAACTCTGATATCAATACCTCCATACTGTATGTCACCTACCGAATTAAAAGAATTGAAAGTACAGTTGTAAGATTTACTGGATCGAGGATTTATACGTCCTACTATTTCACCTTGGGGATCTCCAGTATTGTTTGTCAAAAAGAACGACGGTTTAATGCAGTTGTGTATTGATTATCGGTAATTGAATAAGGTGACGATCAAGAATCAATACATGTTACCTCGTATTAATGATTCATTTGATCAATTGAAAGGAGCTTTTGTCTTTTCAAAGATTGATTTGAGGTCAGAAAGCTTAGCAAATGTGAATTCTGGTTATCAGAGGTTGTATTTTTGGGACATGTTGTTTCAGCAGATGGAATTAGAGTTGATCCGAAGAAGATTGAAGCAATTGTCTCGTGGAAAGCACCTAAAAAATGTATCAGAGGTATGTAGTTTCCTTGATCTAGCTGATTATTATTGGAAATTTGTAAATGGATTTTCAAAGATAGCCTTGCCGATGACAAGGCTGTTGCAAAAAGAATGTTCAGTTTGTCTGGGATGATCAATGCCAGGAAAGTTTTGAAAAATTGAAGCAAATGTTGACTGAAGCACCGGTTTTAACTTTGCCAGAACCAGGAAAGGATTTTATTGTGTATAGTGATGCTTCTTTGAATGGTCTCGGATGTGTATTAATGCAAGATGGAAAGGTGATAGCTTACACATCTCGACAATTGAAACCGCATGAGCGTAATTATCTAATGCATGATCTGGAACTAGTTGTTGTGATTTTTTGCACTAAAGATCTGAAGGCATTACTTGCACGGTGAGAAATGCTATATTTATACTGATCATAAAAGTCTCAAGTATCTTTAATCTCAAAAGGAATTAAATTTGAGATAACGTCGGTGGATAGAGCTTCTGAAAGATTATGATTGTGTTATTGATTATCACCCGAGAAACGCAAATGTGGTAGCTAATGCATTGAGTAGAAAAGCAGCAATTGAATTACGAACAATGTTTGCACAACTTAGTATCAGTGGTGATGATATAGTTGAATAGGTGGTTAAATGTTTGACTTGTCAATGAGTTAAAGCAGAGCATCAGGTTCCTACTGGATTACTTTAGCCTATTAACATTCCTGAATGGAAATGGGACTGTATTCCAATGGATTTTGTAATGTGGTTACCATTGTCAGCAAGTAAAAAAAATGCTATTTGGTGATTATTGATCAGCTTACAAAATCAATAGCGGTCAAAAATGATTGGTCACTCCAGAAACTTGTTGAAGTTTACATTCGAAAAACTGTGAGATTACACAGAATTCCTGTGTCAGTAATTTCTGATCGGGATTCACGGTTTAAATTGAGATTTTGGAGACAGTTGCATGAATCTTTGGGTACACGACTCAATTTTAGCATATCTTTCCATCAGTAGACTGATGGACAATTTGAGCAAGTTATTCAGATTTTGGAAGATATGCTTCGAGCTTGTGTCATTGATTTTGAATCAGGTTGGGAACATTATTTGCCTTTGGCTGAATTTGTGTACAATAATAGTTTTCAATTAAGTATTCAAATGGCTCTGTATAAAGCTCTATATGGTCGTAAATATCATAATTGAATGAAAGAAAAATGATTGGGCCAGAATTAATTCAAGAAATGGAGGATATTGTTAAAAAGATTCGAGATAGATTGAAGGCAGCTTTCGACAGACAGAAGTCATATGCATATTGCAAACGTCGGGATATTGAGTACTCTGTTGGTGATAAAGTATTCCTTAAAGTCTCACCTTGAAAGAAAATTTTGAGATTTGGTTGAAAGGGAAAACTGAGTCCTTGTTTAATTGGCCCGTATGAGATTGTGGAAAGGGTTGGACCAGTTGCATACCGTTTAGCTTTGCCTCTGGAATTACAGAAGATTCATGATGTTTTTCATGTTTCAATTCTCAGAAGATACAGATCAGATCCCTCTCATGTTGTTTCAACAAAAGATATTGAAATCCTACCTGATTTATCATATGAAGAAGAACCAGTTAAGATATTACCTCGAGAGGTGAAAGTGTTACGTAATAAACAAGTTCTATTGGTAAAAGTGCTGTGGTGAAATCATAGTATTGAAAAAGCAACTTGGGAACCGGAAAAAACAATGAGATCTCAATACCCCCACCTCTTTTTAGGTAAATTTCGAGGATGAAATTTCTTAAGGGGAGAAATGTAACGACCAAAAATTTACGGTTATCGAAAAGTGTATTTTTGGGTTTCTGCTTTCGTAAAATGGATTAATTAGGTTTTGGTTAGGTGAATTAGCTTGAATTAAGAGTAATTAGGTATAAGGACTAGATCGAATAAAGAGTAAAAGTTGAATTATAGAATAGAGCAAAGTTAAGGGACTAAATAAGTAAATAAACCGTATGTAACACTTGTATAGTAAAAAGAAAATACAAGTGTGTGGTAATTGTAAAAAACATGTGTAAAAAACATGTGCATAAATACTATACATAAGTATAAAATAATAATAAATGAATACTTAATATTTAAGTATATAATATAATAATATATTATTATCATAATAATTAAATAATAAACATAAAACAAATTAATAAATAAAAGTAAAAGAAATGAAACAGAAAAAAGAAACAGAATGGAGAGAACAAAACACGGAGAAAGAAAGGGGAAAGAAAAAAAAAGAAAAATTAGGGTTTAAAGGTTTCAAGCTTAAGTGGTAAGTCAATTTAGCCCATTTTCTTTTATTTTTGATGTTTTTAGAATCCAAGAACAAAATACTACTTGATTTATGTTGAAAATTTGAAAGTTAATGGATTTTTAGATTTGTTCATGTTGAATAAATTGAAGAATTACGGATTAAATTGATAGAATTTTAAGTTAGAGTAGAGAAAATGGATTGAATTATAAAATAAATCATAATTTTTAAGTAATAGGGACTAAATTGAGAGAATTTAGAAATTAGGGATTTATGGTGAAATTAGAGAGTTGAAATTAGTTTAAAGTGGGAATTGAATGAAAATATGGAATTAGTTTTGAGAAAATAAATTTAATCTTGGTTAGGGATTAAATTGGAATTTAGGCAAAAGTTATGTATAAATTGAAATATTCAATTTGAAATCGTAGTGTATTGATAAATTTTAATTGTTTCAATTTTCGTAGCTAACGTTGAGCCGGAGACCTCGGCTAGGAAAGGAAAGACAAGGTTAACGGGGAATAGCTTGGGAATTACGGTTTGTATTTCTATAATCCGAATTTAATAATTTTTATTTGTTATATTTTAAATTAATATGCATGGTAAGTAATTAAGGTGATTGTTGTTTGTTATTATCTTGATATTGAATTGAGATTTTATGAATTTGAGATTGATGAAATTATTGATTGTTGTTGAAATGTGAAAATATTGAATTGAGATTTATGTAAATTTTGTGACAATTGAATATTGAATATTAGTTGTATTTGGAAAGTGGATTGAAAACCCTATTAACTATATCGGGCTGAGTTTGATATAGTTGGCATGCCATAGGATTGGAAGTGTTCAGGGATACTTCGACTTCAAGTCGATGAGACACTGGGTGTCAAACTATTTTGAATATGAATTGGATTGGGATATTAAATTGAATTATGAAATTCAAGTATATGAACCAATGGGTTCATGAAATAGATATTGATATAGTGAAATGATATGTGTATCCTATTAAGAAAAGTTATTTGAATATCAATTATGAAATTGAAATAGTAAGAGATGAGAATTTAAAGTGTTATGAATGATGTGTTATGAAATTGATTAATTGTTTGAATGATTTTTGTTATGCATGTTTATATATATAAATATTGTAAATTCTTGTTTAATAAGTATTCGAATTATAGAAATACCACTGAGTTATACTCAATGTACGATTTGTTTCCGTGTGCAGGTTAGGTTAAAGTCAGACCGTTGAATTGTCATCCAAAGCCTACCCTGAACTCAAAGTGGTTAAGTACATTGCTTTTTGATAATGGCATGTACCTAGGTTGTTTTTTGTAGGTCATTTTGGGAAATGATTGTAAATGATATTATAATATGAAATTGGTTGGATACATTTAAACAAATGTGTTATGTTTAAAGCTATCAAATGGTATGTTTTGGTTTAAATTAGTGTGACTATAGAATTGGTCTAAATGGTATACTAATAGATAAATTTGGAAAAAATTTTGTAATTTCACGAAAAATTTCCTAAGCATATGATTAAGTCCCGATTTGTTTCTAACACGTGTTTTGGGTCTCGAAGGTTCATAAAGAGACTATATGATTTAATTTTGATGTTATGTGTGAATAATTATACATTGCTCTTATTTAATCTGTAATGTACGGTAATGCTCCGTAACCCCGTTCCGGCGACAGATAAGGGTTAGGAGGTGTTACAATGGTCAAGGTAAAAATAACCACTTTGTGTGCGAGCCCAGTGGAAGACTGTTTGTGATATGTTGAAATGTGGAACGAAGGTTTATTTGTGATGTTTTCAGTAGGGCAGCTTTATTCCAAATTAGACTGTCAAATCACGGCTCAACCTTGCGGAAGAACACGTGTTCAATCTAACAAGAATATGAAAACAAATATGATTTGGTTGATATGCAATTTTGGATTCTGAGAATGGGCCTGAGTGTAACAGCCCGATTTAGGGGCTAGTCAGAACAGTGGTTTTGAAATCAATAATCCGAGGTCAAAAAATTATTTTTATGTTATTTGATGAGTTAGAGCATGATTATATAAGTGCATGAAAATTGTGGTACTTTAATTTCAGCGATTGTATGTTCAATTGCGAAAAATGACTAAATCGCATAAAGGGCGAAAGTTCTATTTTATAAGCTAAAGGTGCCTAATAGCCATATAATATTAATTGGAGGTTTTTAATGTGCAAATAGTCCCTTAGACATAAAGTGGCCGGCCATAGGGGACAATAAAGTCAAAATTAGTCAAAGTTGTTAAGGATTTGGTGACTAAATTGATTGTTTTATATTAAAATAAAGAAAAGATGACATGTTTCTCTTCACTCCTCTTCTTCCACCGAAAAACAAAAGAAAAAAGGGGTTTGAAAGCTCAAAAATTTCATCAAACTCTTCTCCCTACAAGTAAGTGATTTTAATGGTTTTTCTTGATGATATTTGTACTTTTGGAACCATCAAAGCTTAAGCTAGCTAAAGAGGGGACTATTTCGCAAAATGGTGGAAAGTTTAGAGTTTTACCATGTGAGTATGTATGTTGTTTGCTGCATTTTTATGGAAGAAAAGTGAGTCATAGATGTTTAATAAACAACTTTTGTGAAGGGTGTTACCACGAAAACACCTAAAAGGACCTTATTGTAAAGGTTGTATAATAAGAGGTAAGTGTGTGAAATAATGGGTTTTGATGGTTTCTATAAGAGTAAGAAATGTTCATCGAGGCTCGTTAAAGAAAGAAATTTGATTAGAATTGATTTCCGAGCCTAGGGGTAAAATGGTCATTTTGTAAAAGCCTAAGGGCAAAATAGTAATTTTGCCAGAGCATGATTATTGAAATGCATTAGTTAAGGTGATAATTAAATGAGGTAATTTGCTACTATAGACCAAGAAGAACAAAGAATTAACCTCGACCGAGAAAAGGGCAATGTATCGGACTAGATCGACAATTTAGCCTATTTTGATATCGAGGTAAGTTTGTGTGCGATAAATTCAACATCATGTTATTAAGTTTCTAAATGTTTGATATTAGTGATGTTGTATAAAATTTCTATGAACATGAGTTATGATGTTGAATGAGAAAAATGATGAAAATTGTGATGTTGAAGTCCCAGTTGGACTATAGTGAATGTGAAAATACTATTAACGAGACATAAGATAAATAAGGTCCTGTGTAAGACCATGTCTGGGACATGGCCTGGGCACCAAATTGAGTTCCCGTATAAGACCATATCTGGGATGTGGCATCAATAATTGATATGAGATCCCGTATAAGACCATATCTGGGAAATGGTATCGGCATTCAGAGGTGACCCCATGTAAGACCACATCTGGGATGTGGCATTGGCATCGTATTAAGTGAATGGCGATGAACATGCATCATCAAATATCCCAAGTGATCTAGTGGGATAAATAGTTAACCTTGGAATAGAAATGAGATTAGTGCTAAATCCGTGTGATGAAGTGGCATAGGTACATGTGAGTAATTGCCGAGAAAAGTTTACGATATGTAATATGATATGCAATTGGTAAGAGTAAGCATGAGTAAGTTATGGCAATGTGCCTAAGACTTTGTGTTTTATTTAATTCTATGGATGAATGACATTAAGAGTCTTATGTTGCTATTTATTTCATGCAAACTTACTTAGCTTTATGCTTACTCCTCTTATTTCCCTTGTCCTTGTAGTATTGCCAAGCTAGCTTGAGAGTTCAAGAACGTCGGAGTTTGGAAAATCACACTATCAACCTCTCTTGGTAGAGCATAGTTAATTTTATTTTGAGTATGCCATGTATAGGGCTTACTCTCTTTTGTTAGTCATATTTGTTAGCCAAAGTATTGACTATTAATGTTGCTAAATTCATTTTGTAAGTGGTCATTTGAAATTGGGCCAATACTTGACAAGTTTATATATATTCAATGATGATGAAATTCATGAAGTGTATGCTTGTGTGGATGCTTTGATTTGAGTTCTTAGAAGTGCCTCAAGGTCATGAGTTATGCCAAATTGAGTTGGTATAAGTATGGTTGCCATATAGGGTGGCATTTGGCTTAAAAGATAGCCCTTTTAATGTCCACACGGGTAGACACACGTGCGTGTGTCTAGGCCGTGTGTGACACACGGTCAGCCTCATAGGCATGTTAATCGGCCGTGTGTCCCCTTGCATGATAGGTTTACAAGTTAGTAAACACACGGGCAAAGACGCGGCCGTGTGTCTCAATCGTGTGGGAGGCATGGCCATAGACATGGGTATACGACCAGGATGTGTAAAGTCTGCACCTAAAATTAGGAATTTAATTCTACACACGGTCTAAGGACACGGGCGTGTGCCTTTGCCGTGTGACCTTAGTGAGGTGATGATGTCATAAACATAATGCCATGGTTTTGGCACACAGGCTAAGACACGGGCGTGTCGAGGCAGTGTGAGGGACACGGGCCAGGGACACAGGCGTGTGTCCAGTCGTGTGAAAAGCCCTGTAGGTTAGAATTGAAAATAAATTTCACACGGGTTAGGAACATGGGGGTGTGTGATCACACGGTCTGCCCACACGGGCGTGTTCCATTTCACATGGACGTGTGGCCCCTGTTTAGGTAAAAATTTTCTATGTACGAAAAGTTTTCGGTTAAATTATGAAACCTTCCATAAGTATGTTTTAGGCCTCGTAGGCCCATAATAAGGATGTTATGTGTATGAATGAGAGGCTTTATGTTGAAATGAAATTTTATAGCCCAAAGTTGTATGTTTAAGCAAGATAAGTTCGGTAATGCCTCGTATCCAGTTCCGACGTTGAACACGGGTAAGGGGTGTTACATTGAGGCTGGCACAAGATTGGGTTATAGGTAAACATGCATAACTGTAAGAAACGGATATAAGTTGGTGACATGTGTCCACCAAGGATACTGTGTGTGTTGTTTTAACTAAGTGTCATTAGCCAAAAACTGTACTGGCAACTTGGCGTAATGTGTTTAAGATCTAGTCTTGAAAATGTCTTTATTTTTTAGTCGATTATCAGTAATTTGATAAACAATATGTGTCTACTTGAAACTCACTAAGTTCAATTTGAACTTATTCTGTTCCTTTTCTTTCTTAGGCTTTTGAGTAGTAGAAGAAGACCAGTAGAAGGGGACTATGTCAAAGTTGCGTCTGCAAGTGAGCCACGTATCTATTTCGTATCATGCATAGCTAGTTGGCGGATGACGTATATATACATTTTGTACTTGACTTTTGTTTTTAGCCCCACAATTGTATTGTCTTGTCTTAAAATGGAACTGCCTCTTTTTATTCACGTGTACGCCAAACTCTATTGATTCGCAATTTATAAACTTGTCCTTTTCTATTAAGTGTATTCTCCATACATGACAGTACATGTTTTAAAGATTACTTTATTAATTCCTATTATTTTCTTTAAAGATGTTTTGCCAAATTAACCAAGAATAATGATTTTTAACTAAAAGGATAACCCTTACAACTGATTTCTCGAGGATTTAAATTAAGCCAAAGGGTTTGAGTCTATCAATAACGCCCCGATCTGTTGGGCAGTTTGTTTGGCTGATCGATATACATCATGTCTTCTTGACGGGTTATGGGGTGTAACAATCTTAAATTAAGATCATACATAAATTAATATTATAAAATTGAAATTAAAAGTTTTACACTTGGACCTTATATCAAAATCTTGTGTTATCCCCATATGTTCAAGGATATAATTGGAATTTCACCCTATACGAATGGAAGAAAGTTTATTAGTAAATTTATATTGATACAACTCTTTATCGACAGTTTATATTGTCACTATATGATTTGAGAGAAGATTAGAACTTGAGTTTATACCTATACCAACCGAAATGCTCACCGCTATATGTATGAGCATACTAACATTTGCAAACGATATATGTAGCAACATTTGCTACTTTAGCGACACTATAAGCTTTTGCACCTATTTCAATGATCATGTTTTCTATGCGCATGAATTTATATCAATGTTACATCTATCAACGGTAAGCTTTTTGTTGGAATAGCCTTTTTGGCCATCAGTATAGGATTTTTATACTTATAGTGACAATTTCTTTTAGCAACAATTTTTGAGCTGTCAATATATGATAATTTGTTTGTAGCGTCATTGAAACACCCCAAACCCGGCCCACGAGCCTGGACCGAATCTGGTATGTTCCTCAAGCAAACTGATTCAAAGTTCGTTTGTTTCTTGGGAAAAACTTGTGCGATTTTAAGAAAAATATCGTTTTGGGTTGGGCTTGTGTTGAAAACCAAGTTATCTTATATTGAATTCCATTTAATTAAGGTGACAAAACAATTAGGGTTTGTTTTAAAAATGAATTTACCCAAACTTTGATTGATAATAATTCGTAAACATAATAATTGAAAATAAAAATAAGGAAAATTCAACTATGGCCTTATTACATCAAGTAAAAACCCAAAATAGAATTCTTAAGTACTTAGATAAAATAAATTGTCCATAATGAATAAAACTTCTAGCCGAGCATGGCCACCACAAGTTCTCGCCATCCCCGGTCCATCACCGCTCATCACCAAACATGTTCCCACAACGGGGTGAGTCAATGACTCAATGTGTACACAACACTAAAATTTAATAGATCAGGCATACCATAACGTATCACAAGCACATTCATATACAGATAAAATAATGATGCAACCCATACCCAAAACATAGATGCCATCCGCTACACATCCCCGTACCAACCTGCACACCGTAGGGACTACTAAGTCGACCCTCTATCCGCTACACACCATCGGCGCGATCATTTGCTGCAATCGACGCGCTCATCGCCTATATAAAATTCGTGGCATAGCCACTGGATAATTGTGTCATGAGACACCACATTCGATAATGTAACCGGTTACCACATTCGGATAATGTGACCAAGTCACCACATTCGAGATAGTGAGACCAAGTCGCCACATTCACTTCCCCTTTTCTTATATAACCCGAATGCCCCATAATATTCATAACATTCATATTATACTCAAATTCACATTCATGTCACTTTTCACATGTTAAGTATAACATATTTCGTAATCCTAGTAAGAGTAGGAAACATACCTGAGTACTTTATACCACAAGAAGGTACCTTAGCCATATTCACATTCTTATTCATACTTATACATACTTATATTAAATGTTGCCATAAATCGTACTAAAACTTAGTGTGGGGTACACACCTGATTTGCTTAACGAATTCCTTGAAATCCTGAAAACCAATCTATTACTTTAGATCCGTTATCCCCTATATTCGGCCAATCATTTAAACATATTAATAAACCTATTTGGCCACAATCCAAATCCTAGTAGGATTAGTATTACTAAAACTTACCTTGTAGCTGAATTGAATTAAGAATCAAATGCCGGAACTTTGTATTCCTCCCTTTTGAAATCGGCTAAACACTATATTACTCCACGGGTTAGTTTTCGGCTTCTGATAATAAATCCAAACATTTAAAATAGGACTTGGCCAAATGTCTTAAACACATACATTGTGATTTCAAATTCCGAAAAGTATCCCTTGGCTATGGAGATGTAACATCCTAAATTTGGGGCTATTTGTGATTGAATAATTATTTCGTGTGTTTGAAGTGCTATAGTATTAATTATGGGAATATAAGGCTTAATTAAAGGCCTTGAGTTGGCTCGGAATAGTAGAAAATATTATTTATAGGCTTTAAAGGAAGGGAGCCTGAATAGTTAGGGGTTACAAGAATAAGTAAAGGATTAATTGACACAAAATGGGCCTTGGCAAAGTGGCAAAAGTGAGGCCACTTAAGAGCTAGTGTTGACGCCACCAAGGGGAGCTAGGGAGCTTGTGTTCGAGTCGCAGAAATCCCTCTTTTTGCACTTTAAGGGGACGGCACAAGTGGGAGAGTTTTTCTCTCTTTAAACTCCTTTTTATTATTAATATTAAAGGATAATATGAGCACTTTAAATTGGTTTTAATTTGCTTAAATCTGGAGATAATAAGGATATTATTTGGATTATTAAGAGATTATTATTTATTTTTAGGAATTAATTCAAATTAGTTTGAATTAAATCAAATGGGTGGCTAAGAGAAAACCAAGGAGATTGCCGAAAATTGAACTCCTTGTTGGAGTGGAGTGGACGGCATGGAGTCTTTGGGAAGGGAATGCCGAATTCTTCTTAGCCATTTACTTGACAATTTCTACTAACATTCTTCCCATTTACCATTCCTTTCCTTTTCTTTTTCAAGACCGAACACCCCTCCCTCTCATTCTTCTTTTATTTTCTTTCTTCATAAAACTCTTTTGGCCGAAACTCCCCACTCCTCTCTTCTCCTTATTTTTTTCTCTTCTCTGCTCTTACCCACATTAGCCGAATCATCCACTCCCTTTACCTTTCTTCTTCCTTTTCTCACTAAAAGTCCAGCCTTGTTTAATAATAAAATCAATCATAGCCGAATCTAATCCCTATCAAAGTGCCGAAATCCCTTTCTTTATATTGAACTCTACTTGGCCGAATATTGTGCAAGAGAAGGTGACTTTCCTTTAGTCGATTTCGAAAGGTAAGGGTCTTAGGCCGAATGGTTATGTTTTTATCATTAGGTCGACTTTGGTAAAGATAGGTGTGGGTATCGGCAGAATCGTTAATTAAGGGTACTAATCACAGATTAAACCGAATTCGTTGTAGGATCTTCGGGATTTGGGAACAAGCAAGTGAGTTCGTCAACGTTCGTCAATCAATTTTCGTTTGTGAACCAGATTCGCGATTCGGGTGCTGAAGTTAGTATTCAAGGTGATTAGGTAAGGATTTGGGTACAAAAGGTTACCCCTTTAACTTATATGGGTTGGCCGAATAGGCCATAGTACTAACCCTATGGTTGGCCGAATATAGGTACAGAGAGATCTAGTGTGGCCGACCTGTCTTTTCGGGATTTAGAGCATCCAAGGGTGACAGGTGTGTACATACACACCCTATAACTTGTTAACTGTGCTAAACATTGTGAATGCTAACTCTGATTTATGTAGCATTGGATTTGATACCATATCGGTATAAGTGACGATTCAGGTAAGTACCTGTTAATATGAGTTACTGTTTGATGCTTTTGGGAAGCATGGCTTCTATGATACATGTGATAAATGTATGAGATCTGTGCATGACTATTTGGCTATTGTGGGTTAAATGAGTGGAGGGGGCAGTATTATTTGTGCCGACGGGCACCAGTGTTTTGGTAACACACTGTGACTACGGTCACCAGAGGTTTGGTACCTCCAGAGGTTTGGCACCTCATAGTGACTTATTCCTGTGGTTAACACCACCGTGGGTTGGCCCCACTTGAGATATGGGATCGTCTGCCAGTGATTTGGTATCACACGATGGGTTGGCCCCATCAATTGATTCGTGTCTACGGACACCAATGTTTTGGTAACACATTGTGACTATATGTCACCAGTGGTTTGGCACCACCAGTGGTTTGGTACCACAACGGGGTAGACAGTGGCGTTTGGTTGGCTAGGTTGGGGCACATAATATTATGCACATTAGTTGTTATATGTTGTGTATGAAAATGCTTAAAAACGGGGGAAGGGTTACATACTGAGTCTTGGTGACTCACCTTCTCCTTTACATTTTTCAGGTGACACGTAGATCGCGGATGTAGAGCCGGGTGGACTCGAGGTGGCCATGCAGTGGATTTAATTTAAATGAACTTTAATTTTAGTCATGGTATTTTTATTTTCGGGTTTTTATTTTATGTGGATGTAATAAGGCCTCATGATATTTTGTTTTGTTATTTTTCATACGTTGGATCTTTTGTTTTAAACTTTGTTATTAATATTTAAATCACATGTTTTCCAAGTTAAAACGAAAATTGTTTTTAACGTGCCATCGGGCACACGTATAATTTTAAAATAACTTGACTTAATAAATTTTCACACTAATCCAAAGTATGGTTTTAACTAGACAATCAATTGGAAGGGTTTTCGACAACTAAAAATCGACTTAGCAGAAGTGTTTCCAAAAATATTTTCCTTGTAACAGACTAGATTCGGCCATAATGTTTGGGCCAGGTTTGGGTTGTTACAAAATTGGTATCAGAGCCCAGTTCAAAGCTCGGCTGTGGGGGCCCAAGGCCCAAAAATGTTTTAGTAGACCTTTTGAATTGTTTTGGGTTTTTAAGCAGCATGGCCCGAGTCTCCGGCACCGATCCGCCCAGGTAAGTACTACTGAACTTCTTTGTGAATTATTTTATGTAGAAGGGTAGGAAGCATGGAACGTAGATAGACTTATAGGAACTTGAACCCTAGGATTAGACTACTCGAACACTCAAACGAAACATAAGACTTAAGAAACTAAACCAATCTATGACTTAGTCACTGAGCTAGGGTGTGGTAACCCCTGTACGCATGTCTAGGAGTGGATCCGAAAGAGCCTGGTATTTAGGCAGTCCTCGTGACTCACCTCCTCTTCGCAGGTATCCTACCTGGTGCGTAGCTTCGGTTCACCCTAACTCAGAGGGCTCAGTGGTGTGGTAACCTCTGTGCGCATGTCTAGAAAGGCTCGGTGAGAGCTTGGTAATTAAGCAGTCCGCGTGACTCACCTCCTCTTCACTCGAATCCTGCCTGGTGCGTAGCTTTGGTTCACCCTGACTAAGAGGGCTCGGTCATAGGCTTAACATAATGACTAAAACCCGAAAGGGAACTAGCCATGTTTTGAAAAAGAATGAAACAACAAAACCCTAATGTTTTCAAAACTTTTCAAATCTCCCTCTTGAATTTGAGAACAATCACTTTTACAATGTTTTCCCGAAAAAAAATGATTTGGGGAAAATTACAAAAATGCCCTTGGGGGGTAAAATTACCAAAATGCCCCTGACTCATAAAATATTAATTCAATGGTTTTGCCCAAAAATTTCAATGATTTTACAAACATTCAAAAACCTTGCTTTGCAAATCATCAACAAAATATTTTGGTTTTGGGAAATTACGAAAACGCCCTCAGGTTGCAAAATTACCGAAAGGACCCTGGTTTTGAATCTTTACGAACATGGCCTCTTAAAAGGGAAAAACTTTCAAAAAGGGAACCCTTCAAGTTTTGTAATTATTGAAACATCCCTGATTTGTTAAAATTACAAAATTGCCCCTGATGGACAAAATTACCGAAATACCCCTGGTTTCCAAAACGATGCCATATCTTTAAATGTTGCCAATTTTCAAAACATCCTCCGCTTTGGGAATTTCAAAGTGATTTGTTTTATTAAAATTTTACAACTTCTTCTATTACGAAAATACCCCTGTAGGAAAATGACGAAAATACCCCAGGGTTAGAAATGGGCAGAAATGTCCGAAGAGCGAATAGGTATGGAAAGCGTTAGGGAATGGATGCATGTACTCCTTTGTGTGGACTAGGATAGAAAACTGAAACCTTGTTTGCTCGAAAGAATCTCTGATTAAAACTCTATCCATAAAATTTCTTCGCGAATAAGAAAGTGGAACAAATGCTAACGCATAAAAATTTTCTTAATCAGATTAAAAGTGCGGTAGATAGAATGAGTTCTAGAGGACGTGGACGCCGTGGACAATGTAGGGGTAGGATGACGGTGTCCAAACGAACGTCAGTCGGGTCAAGGTTCTCGAAACGAGTACCACCACCGCCACCACCACCTCCTACTTTTGTGAGTGAGGAACAGGATCGGACCGGTGGTGAGGCTGTGTCGCAAGCTGTTTTGTGGGTCTTGGAGATGGTGGCTGGGGCTGGTGGAAATGTGGGAGCTCAAAAATCCGTTCCCGAGTGACTCCGATCGAACGGAGCGGAGGTATTCCGAGGTGTGTCAGGAGTGGCACCCAAAGCATGCGCGAGTCTCGCTAGAGTCAACCGAAAGGATCATGGATGATCTTGACTTTGGCGAGAGAGGAAAAGTCGAAGGGGCGTGTCGCTTCTAAAGGATGAAGCGTATCAGTGGTGGCTTACGGTTCGAGATGGCGCTACGGCAGATGATCTAACTTGGGATCATTTCAAAACCACCTATCAGAAGAAGTATGTGGGCACCAGCTATACTGATGCTCAGAGGAAAGCCTTTCTAGGGTTAGTGCAAGGGAATAGATCAGTATCGGAGTATGAGGCAGAGTTTTTAAGGTTGAGTAGGTATGCTAGAGGCATCGTGGCTACTGAACATGAGCGCTGTGTCCGCTTTGAGGACGGACTCCGAGATGATTTGAGGTTACTGATTGCCTCGCAGCAGGTTCGTGAGTTCTCATCCCTAGTGGAAAAGGCTAAGGTAGCCGAAGGGATCAAGGAGGCTGTGAGACAAAGCTATAGTAGGAATAGTCAGAAGAGAGGATTTGGGTCAGCTGGATCAAGTGGTAGTGCCCAGAAAAAGGCCAGACAAGGTGGGCCAAATCAGGCAGCAAGGCCCATGAATACTAATCAGAGACCGACTCAGTGTAACCGACTCAGGCAGCAAAACCCACTGGGGAGGTTGTTGGACTGGTGATAGGGGTTGTTTTGAGTGTGGGTTTTTGGAGCATCGTGTCAGAGATTGTCCCCGGAAACTAGCTAAGAATCAACCAGAGGGGCAGAATCGTACTCAGGATAGAAATGTGGGACCACAGAGGGGTCGCGGTAACGGTAGAGGAGGCAATGGTCCTAATAGAGGTCGTGGAACTCAGGGCAGAGGTTCAGGCAACACAGAGGCTAGGCAGCCTGGCTTAGTCTACGTAGCGAGGCGTCGCGAGGAGGGTGACGCATCGGATGTCATAACCGGTACGTTTCTAATTTTTGGTCTTCCTTATGTTGCATTAATTGATGTGGGTTCGACGCACTCGTACATTGCTAGTAGTGTGGTAGAGACTATGGACCTAGACTCTGAAACTGCTTCTAGGGAGATGACTGTAGTTAGCCCTTTAGGTCACTCTGTAGTGGTAGACAAACTTTATAGAGACGTACCCATAGAACTCCAAGGGGTAGTATTTGTGGCTGATCTGATGGAACTACCGTTTGGGGAGTTCGATTTGATCCTTGGAATGGACTGGCTGGTTAAGTATCAGGCGAATTTGGATTGCGAGGTTAAGCGCATGGTTCTTAAGACGGCTGAAGGTGATGAAGTGGTTATGATAGGTGATAGGAGGAATTACCTATCAAATGTAGTGTCTGCCTTAAAGGCTGAGAAGATGGTCAAGAAGAGTTGTGAGGCGTATTTGGTTCGAATCTGTGCTTTGGAAGCTAAGGAGGCAGTAGTTGGAAAGGTCCGAACGGTTGGGGAATTTGCGAATGTGTTTCCAGAAGAACTTCCGGGTCTGCCCCCGGATCGGGAAGTCGAATTCGGTATAGACTTGCTACCCGGAATGGCACCTATGTCTATAGCACCATACCGAATGGCACCAAAGGAATTGGTGGAGCTGAAGGCTCAAATTCAGGAGCTCTTGGATAGAGGGTTTATTCGACCAAGCATATCTCCGTGGGGAGCACCGGTGTTATTTGTCAAGAAGAAGAACGGTTCAATGCGGATGTGTATCGACTACCGCCAACTGAACAAGCTAACGATCAAGAACAAATATCCGTTGCCTCGGATTGACGACTTGTTCGATCAATTAAAAGGCGCCTCGGTGTTCTCGAAGATAGACCTTAGGTCGGGTTACCATCAACTTAAGGTGAAAGAAGTTGATGTTCACAAGACGACATTCAAAACTCGGTATGGACATTACGAGTTTCTGGTAATGCCATTTGGATTGACCAATACGCCGGCAGCATTCATGGACTTGATGAATAGGGTGTTTCAGCAGTACTTAGACCAATTTGTCGTGGTGTTCATAGACGACATATTAGTTTATTCTAAGACGGAGGAGGAGCATGATATGCATTTGCGTATAGTTCTACAAGTGTTGAGGGAGAAGCAATTATATGCCAAATTCAGTAAATGCAAATTTTGGCTTAGGGAGGTGGCTTTCTTAGGTCACGTAGTGTCGGCTGAAGGGATCAGAGTAGACCCTCGTAAGATTGAAGCGGTGTTGGATTGGAAACCACCTAGGTCGGTGGCTGAGATACGAAGTTTTCTAGGTTTAGCGGGGTACTATCGGAGATTTGTAGAAGGGTTCTCTCTAATAGCAGCGCCGTTAACTAGGTTACTAAGGAAAGGTGTCCCATTTGTGTGGACGGAGAAGCAGCAAGAAAGCTTTGATAAGCTTAGGAAAATTCTGACAGAAGCTCCGGTTTTGGTACAACCTGAGGCAGGGAAGTTATTTACAGTCTATTGTGATGCATCCCATACTGGTTTGGGATGTGTGCTGATGTAGGAGGGGAAAGTAGTAGCCTATGCATCCCGTCAGTTAAGACCGCATGAGGTTAACTACCCAACACACGATTTGGAGTTAGCAGCAGTTGTCTTCGCTCTAAAGATATGGAGACATTATCTGTACGGGGAGAAGTCGATAGTCTACACGGATCATAAGAGTTTGAGGTATCTTCTGACCCAGAAGGATCTAAACCTGAGACAACATCGGTGGATTGAACTATTAAAGGACTACGATTGTTCAATCGAGTACCACCCGGGTAAGGCTAACGTGGTAGCTGACGCGCTGAGCCGGAAGGTCGTGACAGACTTAAGAGCGATGTTTGCTCGTTTGAGTCTATATGACGATGGAAGTCTTTTTGCAGAACTCCAGGTTAAGCCCACTTGGATCGAGGAGATTAAGGAAAAGCAATTAGTAGACGAGGGGTTGAATGCTAAGAGTGTAACACCCTAAAAATGGGCTATTTGGAATTTGATTATTTTTCCTTATGTATGAACTGCTGTGGTATTATTTATGAAATAATAGAGCTCAATTTAAGGCTTTGAGTGTGCTCGGTTTGGTAGAAAATTTTAGTTTTTAACTTTAAAGGCGAGGAGCCTTGGTAGGTAGGAGGGGTTAAAGAATAAATGGGGATAATTTGGACACTAAAGGGCCTTGGGAAAGTGGCAAAAGAGAGGCCACTTAAAGGCTAGAGTTGACGCCACCAAGGAGCAAGAGAGAACCTTGGTTCGAGTCACAGAAATCCCTTTTTGCTCTTTATTTGATCGGCACAAGGGAGAGAAATTCTCTCCTTAAAGTATTTTTTTATTAATTATCTATTTAGATAATAAGGGTGCATTTTATTTTTAAAAAATGAATTATCATGGGATTAATTGATGGGATAATCAAGGACTCGAGGTGACCATGCAAATGAAGTTTTGATTAATGAACTCTTAAATTTCAGTTTTAACATTTTCATTTCCAGTTTTTATTTTATGTGGATGTAATAAGGCCTCCTATTATTTTCTTTTATTATTTTCCATATGCTGAATACTTTATTTAAACTTTGTCATTAATATTAATTAATCACATGTTTTCTCAAATTAACACGAAAACTGTTTTAATATGCCATCGGGCACATTTGTAATTTTATAATAACTTGACATATTTTAATTCTCGAATAAAAATCTAAGTATGATTTTGGCAAGTCCACTAAAATGAAGGGTTTTCAAAACTTAAGTTGGTTTTCAAAAAGGATTTTGAAAAAACATCTTCTAAGTAGCAAACCAGATTCGGCCATAACGTTTGGGCCGGGTTTGGATTGTTACAAAATTGGTATCAGAGCCCAGTTCAAAGCTCGGCTGTGGGGGCCCAAGGCCCAAAAATGTTTTGGTAGGCCTTATGGAATAATTTTTGGTTTTGAACAAAGATGGCCCGAGTCTCCTAACACCGATCCGCCTGTGGTACTGCACTGAACTTCTTTGTGAATTATTCTATGTAGAAGGGTAAGAAGCATGGAACGTAGATAGATTTATAGGAACTTGAACCCTAGGATTAGAGTACTCAAACACACAAACCAAACATAAGACTTAAGGAACTTAACCCACCTATGACTTAGTCAGTGAGCTAGGGTGTGGTAACCCCTATACGCATGTCTAGGAGTGGATCCGGAAGAGCCTGGTATTTAAGCGATCCGTGTGACTCACCTCCTCTTCGCGCAGTATCCTACCCGTGCGTAGCTTCAGTTCACCCTAACTCGAGAGGGCTCGGTGGTGTGGTAACCTGCATGCATGTCTAGAAAGGTTCGGTGAGAGCTTGGTATTTAAGCGGTCCGCGTGACCCACCTCCTCTTCACTTGAATCCTGCCTGGTGCGTAGCTTTGGTTCACCCTGACCAAGAGGGCTCGGTCATAGGCTAAAAACAATGATTAAAACCCGAAAAGGGAATTAGCCATGTTTTCGAAAAGGAATGAAACAACAAAAACCCTAACGTTTTCAAAATTTTTGCAACAAACTCTTTCAAATCTGAGAACGTCACTTTTACAACGTTTTTCTCGAAAAACTTGATTTGTGGAAAATTACAAAAATGCCCTTAGGGGTAAAATTACCAAAATACCCCTAACTCATAAAATATCAGTTCAATGGTTTTGCTCAAGAAATTTCAACTATTTTACAAATATTCAACAACTTAGCTTTGAAAATCATCAACAAAATATTTTGGTTTTGGAAAATTACAAAACGCCTCAAGTCATAAAAATTACCGAAATGACCTGGTTTTGGAAATCTTCACAAACATCACTATTTGAAAAGGAACATTTTCGTAAAGAAACCCCGAGTTTTGCAAATCTGTTAAAAATACCCCTGACTTATTAAAATTTCGAAATTGCCCCCTGAATGACAAAATTACCGAAATACCCACGCTTCCAAAACGATGCCATATCTTTAAATTTCGCCAATTTTAGAAAACATCCTCCAGTTTGGAGGAATTTCAAAGTGATTTGTTTTATTAAATTTTTACAACTTCTTTTATTACGAAAAATACCAATCAGTAGGAAAATGACGAAAATACCATCAGGTTAGAAATGGGCGTAAATGTCCAAGAGCGAATAGGTATGGAAAGTATTAAGGAATGGATGCATGAACTCCTTTGTGTGAACTAGGATAGAAGACTGAAACCTTGTTTGCTCGAAAGAATCTCTGAATAAATTCTATCCATAAAATTTCTTCGCGAATAAGAAAGTGGAACAAATGCTAACGCATAAAATTTTCTTAATCAGATTAAAAGCGCAGTAGATAGAATGAGTTCTAGAGGACGTGGACGCCGTGGACGCGTAGGGGTAGGATGATTTGTGTCTGAACCCGTTAGGTCGGGTCAAGGTTCTGAAAACGAGGTACCACCGCCACCACCACCTCCTACTTTTAGGGCTGAGGAGCAGGATCAGACCGGTGATGAGGTCAGACGCAAGTCGCTTTTTGCGAGTCTTGGAGATAGTGGCTGGGGCTAGTGGAAATTTGGGAGCTCGAAAATCTGTTCCCGAGCAAGTCCGGTCTAATGGGGCTGAGGCATTTCGGGGCGTGTCAGGAGTGGAGCCCAGTGCAGCAGAGTATTGGCTGGAATCTACAGAAAGGATAATGGATGATATTGACCTGACTGAGGAGGAGAAGTCGAAAGGGGCGTGTCGCTTCTAAAGGATGAAGCGTGCACGATGGTGGTGACGATCCGGATGGAGCCACAACCGATGATCTCACATGGGACTACTTTAAAACCGCTTTTGAAGAAGTATGTGGGGACTAGCTACACTGATGCTCAAAGGAAAGCCTTTCTAGGCCTAGTGCAAGGAACTAAGTCAGTGGCCGAGTATGAGGCGGAGTTTTTAAGGCTGAGTAGGTATGTTAGAGGAATCGTAGCCACTGAACATGAGCGCTGCGTCCGCTTTGAGGACGGCCTCAGAGATGATTTGAGGTCACTAATTGCCCCGCAACAGGTTCGTGAGTTCTCGTCCCTAGTGGAGAAGGCCAAGGTGGCCGAAGGGATCAAGGAGGCTGTGAGGCAAAATTATAATAAGAATAACCAGAAAAGAGGATTTGGGGCGCTGGATCGTGTGGTACTAATGCTCGAGAAAAGCAGGCTAGGCAGTGGGCCGAGTCAGGAAGGAAAACCCACGACTACTAATCAGAGACCGACTCAGTGTAACCGCTGTGGAAAAACCCATTGGGGAGGTTGTTGGACCGGTGGTAGAGGTTGTTTTGAATGTGGGTCTTTGGAGCATCGTGTTAGAGATTGCCCCCGGAAACTAGCTAAGAATCAGCCAGAAGGGCAGAACCGTACTCAAGATAGGAATGTGGGACCACAGAGGGGTCGTGGTAATGGCAGAGGAAACAACGATTCTAACCGAGGTCGCGGAACTCAGGGCAGAGGTTCAGGCAACACAGAGGCTAGGCAGCCTGGCTTAGTCTATGCAGCAAGGCATCGCGAGGAGGGTGACGCACCGGATGTCATAACCGGTACGTTTCTAATATTTGGTTTTCCTTATGTTGCATTAATTGATGTGAGGTCGACGCACTCGTACATTGCTAGTAGTGTGGTAGGAACTATGGACCTAGACTCTGAAACTGCTTCTAGGGAGATGACTGTAGTTAGCCCTTTAGGTCACTCGGTAGTGGTAGACAAACTTTATAGAGACGTACCCCTAGAACTCCAAGGGGTAGTATTTGTGGCGGATCTGATGGAACTACCGTTCGGGGAGTTCGATTTGATCCTTGGAATGGACTGGCTGGTTAAGTATCAGGCGAACTTGGACTGCGCGGCTAAGCGCATGGTTCTTAAGACAACGGAAGGTGATGAAGTGGTTATAATAGGTGATAGAAGGAATTACCTATCCAATGTAGTGTGCCGGCCTTGAAGAAGGCTGAAAAATGGTAAAGAAGGGTTGTGAGGCGTACTTGGTTCGAATATGTGCTTTGGAAGCTAAAGAGTCGGTAGTTGGAAAAGTTCGAACAGTAGGGGAATTCACTGATATATTCCCAGAAGAACTTCCGGGTCTGCCTCCAGATCGGGAAGTTGAATTCGGTATAGATCTGCTACCCAGAATGGCACCTGTGTCTATAGCACCGTATCGAATGGCACCAAAGGAATTGGTGGAGCTGAAGGCTCAAATTCAGGAGCTCTTGGATAGAGGGTTTATTCGACCAAGCATATCTCCGTGGGGAGCACCTGTGTTGTTTGTCAAGAAGAAGGACGGATCAATGCGGATGTGTATCGACTACCGCCAATTGAACAAGTTAACGATCAAGAACAAGTATCCGTTTGCCTCGGATTGACGACTTGTTCGATCAACGGAAGGTGCCTCGGTGTTCTCGAAGATAGACCTTAGGTCGGGTTACCATCAACTTAAGGTGAAAGAAGTTGATGTTCACAAGACAGCATTCAAAACTCGGTATGGACATTACGAGTTTCTGGTAATGCCATTTGGGTTGACCAATGCGCCGGCAGCGTTTATGGACTTGATGAATAGGGTGTTTCAACAGTACTTAGACCAATTTGTCGTGGTGTTCATAGACGACATATTAGTTTATTCAAAGTCGGAGGAGGAGCATGACCGGCATTTACGTATAGTTCTACAAGTGTTGAGGGAGAAGCAATTATATGCCAAATTTAGTAAGTGCGAATTTTGGCTTAGGGAGGTGGCCTTCTTAGGACATGTGGTGTCGGCTGAGGGAATCAGAGTAGACCCTCACAAGATTGAAGCGGTGTTGGATTGGAAACCCCCTAGGTCGGCGGCTGAAATACAAAGTTTTCTGGGTTTAGCGGGGTACTATCGGAGATTTGTAGAAGGATTCTCCTTAATCGCAGCACCGTTGACGAAGCTACTAAGGAAAGGTGTTCCATTTGTATGGACGGAGAAGCAGCAAGGAAGCTTTGATAAACTAAGGAAAATTTTGACGGAAGCTCCGGCTTTGGTGCAACCTGAGGCAGGGAAGTTGTTCACCGTGTATTGTGATGCGTCCCATACTGGCTTGGGATGTGTGCGATCAGAGGGGAAGGTAGTAGCCTATGCATCACGTCGCTTAAGATCACATGAATTGAACTATCCAACGCACGACTTGGAGCTAGCAATGGTCGTCTTCGCTTCTAAAAATATGGAGACACTATCTTTATGGGGAGAAGTCGATAGTTTACACGCACCACAAGAGTTTGAGGTATCTCTTGACTCGTAAGGATCTAAACTTGGGACAGCGTCGGTGGATCGAACTTTTAAAGGACTACGATTGTTCAATCGAGTATCATCCGGCAAGGCCAACGTAGTAGGACGCGCGTTGAGCCTAAGGTTGTGACGAACTTAAGAGCGATGTTTGCTCGGTTGAGTCTATATGATGATGGAAGTCTCTTGGCGGAACTTCAAGTTAAGCCAACATGGATCAAGGAGGTTAAGGAAAAAGCAGTTAGTAGATGAAGGGTTGAACGCGAAGAGGTACAAGTTCGGGAGGGTGGTTTGGAAGGGTACAACCTGCCTAGTGATGGAGTATTATGCTTTCAAGGGCGAGCTTGTATGCCAAAGGATGTGGAGTTGAGGCAGAAAATCCTCCACGATGCACATAGCAGCCCCTACGCTATGCATCCGGGAGGAAGCAAGATGTATGGGGATTTACTGAAAGCTTGATTACGTGGCCCGGTTGAAGTGTGAGGTAACAGAATTTGTGGGTAAGTGTCTAACGTGTCAACAGGTTAAGGCTGAACACCAGTTGCCATCAGGGCTACTTCAACCTGTAAAGATTCCCCAATGGAAGTGGAAGCGGATCACGATGGATTTTGTCGATGGGCTACCCTTACGCCCAAAGAAGAAAGACGCCGCTTTGGGTGATAGTGGACCGTCGACTAAGTCACTCACTTCATACCGTGAGGGTGGATTTCTCTCTTGAAGCTAGCTAAGTCATGCGTATCGGAGATAGTAAGATTGCATGGTGTGCCGGTATCGATCATCTCGGATAGGGATCCCGATTCACGTCAAGGTTCTCGGAAAGCCTTGCACCAAGCTTTGGGTACACGATTGGATTTCAGTGCAGCTTTCCATCCACAGACTGACGGACAATCGGAAAGGGTAATACAGATCCTAGAGGATATGTTAAGGGGATGTGTTTTGGATTTTCGTGGTAGTTGGGAAGACTACCTACCATTAGCGAGTTCGCCTACAACAATGGCTATCAAAGTAGTATCCGGATGGCACCATACGGCGCATTGTATGGCGGAAATGTCGTGACTCACGGCGTGTTGGACTGAATTAGGCGAACGATGTGTTTTGGGTCCAGTTGGTTGCGACAGACGGAGGATAAAGTCAAAGTGATTCGGTCTCGCCTTAAGGAAGCATCGGATAGGCAAAAATCCTATGCTTGATCTAAAACGCAAGAAATGGAGTATCTGTGGGAGACAAGGTTTTTCTGAAGGTGTCGCCTTGGAAAAAGGTGTTGAGATTTGGCCGGAAAGGGAAGCTAAGCCCAAGGTTTATCGGGCCATACACGGTGATTAAGCGAGTAGGACTGGTAGCTTACCAGCTTGAGTTACCGACAGAACTGAATCAGATCCATGACGTCTTTCACGTGTCAATGCTGAGACGGTATCGATCAGACCCATCCCACGTGGTGCCAGTAGTAGAGATCGAGGTGAATTCGGATTTATCTTTTGAAGAGGAACCAGTTCAGATCTTAGATCGAGATGTGAAGGTCCTACGTAGAAAGTCAGTGCCCTTGGTGAAGGTGCTATGGCGGAACCATGGTGTGGAAGAAGCTACGTGGGAGCCCGAGGATGTGATGCGGCAGCAATACCTCCACCTCTTCTAATCAGTGAATTTCGAGGACGAAATTTATTTTAAGGGGGGTAGAACTGTAACACCCTAAAAATAGGCTATTTGGAATTTGATTATTTTTCCTTATGTATGAACTGCTGTGGTATTATTTATGAAATAATAGAGCTCAATTTAAGGCTTTGAGTGTGCTCGGTTTGGTAGAAAATTTTAGTTTTTAACTTTAAAGGCAGGGAGCCTTGGCAGGAGGGGGTTATAAGAATAAATGGGGATAATTTGGACACTAAAAGGGCCTTGGGAAAGTGGCAAAAGAGAGGCCACTTAAAGGCTAGAGTTGACGCCACCAAGGAGCAAGAGAGAACCTTGGTTCGAGTCGCAGAAATCCCCCTTTTTGCTCTTTATTTGGACGGCACAAGGGGAGAGAAATTCTCTCCTTAAAGTATTTTTTTTATTAATTATCTATTTAGATAATAAGGGTGGATTTTATTTTTTAAAAAAATGAATTATCATGGGATTAATTGATGGGATAATCAAGGACTCGAGGTGGCCACGCAAATGAAGTTTTGATTAATGAACTCTTAAATTTCAGTTTTAACATTTTCATTTCCGGTTTTTATTTTATGTGGATGTAATAAGGCCTCCTATTATTTTCTTTTATTATTTTCCATATGCTTAATACTTTATTTAAACTTTGTCATTAATATTAATTAATCACATGTTTTCTCAAATTAACACGAAAACTGTTTTAATATGCCATCGGGCACATTTGTAATTTTATAATAACTTGACATATTTTAATTCCTGAATAAAAATCTAAGTATGATTTTGGCAAGTCCACTAAAATGAAGGGTTTTCAAAACTTAAGTTGGTTTTCAAAAAGGATTTTGAAAAAAACATCTTCTAAGTAGCAAACCAGATTCGGCCATAACGTTTGGGCCGGGTTTGGGTTGTTACAAAGAGGGTGCAAGTTCAGGATGGTGGACTAGAAGGGTACAGTCTGTCTAGTGATAAAGTGCTATGTTTTCAAGGGCGAGCTTGTATGCCGAAGGATGCAGAACTAAGGTGGAAAATTCTCCAAGATGCACATAGCAGCCCATACGCTATGCATCCAGGAGGAAGCAAGATGTATGGAGATCTCCGGAAATAGTTCTGGTGGCCGGGGTTGAAACGTGAGGTAACTGAGTTTGTGGGAAGGTGTCTGATGTGTCAGCAGGTTAAGGCTGAACACCAGGTGCCATCAGGGCTACTTCAACCAGTAAAGATCCCTCAGTGGAAATGGGAAAGGATAACTATGGATTTCGTCAGCGGATTACCTCTTACACCGAGCAAGAAAGACGCGGTTTGGGTAATTGTGGACCGTCTGACTAAGTCGGCTCACTTCATACCAGTAAGGGTAGATTATCCTCTTCAAAGGCTAGCAAAGTTGTATGTGGCTGAAATAGTAAGATTGCATGGTGTGTCCGTGTCAATCATCTCGGATAGGGATCCGAGGTTCACGTCAAGGTTCTGGAACGCGTTGCATCAGGCGTTGGGTACAAGATTGGATTTCAGCACAGCTTTCCATCCGCAGTCGGACGGGCAGTCAGAAAGGGTCATACAGATCTTAGAGAATATGCTGAGGGGTTGTGCCTTGGAGTTTCGGGGTAGTTGGGAGGAATTTTTACCATTAGCAGAGTTCGCCTACAACAATAGTTATCAGGCGAGTATTCAGATGGCACCATACGGAGCCTTGTATGGATGAAAATGCCGTACTCCTACATGTTGGACGGAGTTGGGAGAACGACAAGTCTTAGGTCCGGATTTGGTTACAGAAACTGAGGACAAAGTTAGGGTAATTCGGGCTCGTCTTAAGGAAGCATCAGATAGACAGAAGTCTTATGCCGACCTGAAGCGCAAGGAAATGGAGTATGATATAGGAGACAAAGTCTTTTTAAAGGTGTCGCCTTGGAAAAAGGTGTTGAGATTTGGGCGAAAAGGGAAGCTAAGCCCAAGGTTCATCGGGCCCTACACAGTATTGAAGCGAGTAGGACCGGTAGCCTATAAGCTTGAGTTGCCGGCAGAACTGAATCAGATTCATGACGTTTTTCACATGTCGATGCTTAGGCGATATCGGTCAGATCCATCGCATGTTGTGCCAGTAGCAGAGATTGAGGTCAATTCGGACTTATCTTTTGAAGAAGAACCAGTTCAGATCTTAGATCGAGATGTCAAGGTTCTACGTAGGAAGTCAGTGCCCTTAGTGAAAGTGCTATGGCGGAACCATGGTGTGGAAGAAGCTACGTAGGAACCTGAGGATGTGATACGGCAGCAATACCCCTATCTGTTTTAACCAGGTAATTTCGAGGACGAAATTTATTTTAAGGGGGTAGAACTGTAACATCCTAAATTTGGGGCTATTTGTGATTGAATAATTATTTCGTGTGTTTGAAGTGCTATAGTATTAATTATGGGAATATAAGGCTTAATTAAAGGCCTTGAGTTGGCTCGGAATAGTAGAAAATATTATTTATAGGCTTTAAAGGAAGGGAGCCTGAATAGTTAGGGGTTACAAGAATAAGTAAAGGATTAATTGACACAAAATAGGCCTTGGCAAAGTGGCAAAAGTGAGGCCACTTAAGAGCTAGTGTTGACGCCACCAAGGGGAGCTAGGGAGCTTGTGTTCGAGTCGCAGAAATCCCTCTTTTTGCACTTTAAGGGGACGGCACAAGTGGGAGAGTTTTCTCTCTTTAAACTCCTTTTATTATTAATATTAAAGGATAATATGAGCACTTTAAATTGGTTTTAATTTGCTTAAATCTGGAGATAATAAGGATATTATTTGGATTATTAAGAGATTATTATTTATTTTTAGGAATTAATTCAAATTAGTTTGAATTAAATCAAATGGGTGGCTAAGAGAAAACCAAGGAGATTGCCGAAAATTGAACTCCTTGTTGGAGTGGAGTGGACGGTATGGAGTCTTTGGGAAGGGGGAATGCCGAATTCTTCTTAGCCATTTACTTGACAATTTCGGCTAACATTCTTCCCATTTACCATTCCTTTCCTTTTCTTTTTCAAGACCGAACACCCCTCCCTCTCATTCTTCTTTTATTTTCTTTCTTCATAAAACTCTTTTGGCCGAAACTCCCCACTCCTCTCTTCTCCTTATTTTTTTCTCTTCTCTGCTCTTACCCACATTAGCCGAATCATCCACTCCCTTTACCTTTCTTCTTCCTTTTCTCACTAAAAGTCCAGCCTTGTTTAATAATAAAATCAATCATAGCCGAATCTAATCCCTATCAAAGTGCCGAAATCCCTTTCTTTATATTAAACTCTACTTGGCCGAATATTGTGCAAGAGAAGGTGACTTTCCTTTAGTCGATTTCGGAAGGTAAGGGTCTTAGGCCGAATGGTTATGTTTTTCTCATTAGGTCGACTTTGGTAAAGATAGGTGTGGGTATCGGCAACTGTTAATTAAGGGTACTAATCACAGATTAAACCGAATTCGTTGTAGGATCTTCGGGATTTGGGAACAAGCAAGTGAGTTCGTCAACGTTCGTCAATCAATTTTCGTTTGTGAACCAGATTCGCGATTCGGGTGCTGAAGTTAGTATTCAAGGTGATTAGGTAAGGATTTGGGTACAAAAGGTTACCCCTTTAACTTATATGGGTTGGCCGAATAGGCCATAGTACTAACCCTATGGTTGGCCGAATATAGGTACAGAGAGATCTAGTGTGGCCGACTGCCTTTTCGGGATTTAGAGCATCCAGGGTGACAGTGTGTACATACACACCCTATAACTTGTTAACTGTGCTAAACATTGTGAATGCTAACTCTGATTTATGTAGCATTGGATTTGATACCATATCGGTATAAGTGACGATTCAGGTAAGTACCTGTTAATATGAGTTACTGTTTGATGCTTTTGGGAAGCATAGCTTCTATGATACATGTGATAAATGTATGAGATCTGTGCATGACTATTTGACTATTGTGGGTTAAATGAGTGGAGGGGGCAGTATTATTTGTGCCGACGGGCACCAGTGTTTTGGTAACACACTGTGACTACGGTCACCAGAGGTTTGGTACCTCCAGAGGTTTGGCACCTCATAGCGACTTATCCCTGTGGTTAACACCACCGTGGGTTGGCCCCACTTGAGATATGGGATCGTCGCGCGCAAAGATTTGGTATCACACGATGGGTTGGCCCCATCAATTGATTCGTGTCTCACGGACACCGTGTTTTTTGGTAACACATTGTGACTATATGTCACCAGTGGTTTGGCACCACCAGTGGTTTGGTACCACAACGGGGTAGACAGTGGCGTTTGGTTGGCTAGGTTGGGGCACATAATATTATGCACATTAGTTGTTATATGTTATGTATGAAAATGCTTAAAAACGGGGGAAGGGTTACATACTGAGTCTTGGTAACTCACCTTCTCCTTTACATTTTTCAGGTGACACGTAGATCGCGGATGTGGAGCCGGGTGGACTCGAGGTGGCCATGCAGTGGATTTAATTTAAATGAACTTTAATTTTAGTCATGGTATTTTTATTTCCGTGTTTTTATTTTATGTGGATGTAATAAGGCCTCCTGATATTTTGTTTTGTTATTTTTCATACGTTGGATCTTTTGTTTTAAACTTTGTTATTAATATTTAAATCACATGTTTTCCAAGTTAAAACGAAAATTATTTTTAACGTGCCATCGGGCACACGTGTAATTTTAAAATAACTTGACTTAATAAATTTTCACACTAATCCAAAGTATGGTTTTAACTAGACAATCAATTGGAAGGGTTTTCGACAACTAAAAATCGACTTAGCAGAAGTGTTTCCAAAAATATTTTCCTTGTAACAGACTAGATTCGGCCATAGTGTTTGGGCCGGGTTTGGGTTGTTACAGGAGATGTTGAAACCTACATGATATCTATTAGATCCACTTCTAACATTTAAATCAACTTTATATAGCCCTTGGCCGATTGTACACTTACATTGGTTGGCTAGATCTCGAACTATCTTCCTTAAGAGTCGACACTAGCAAAGATCCCGAAATTTCTCCTTCATATTTCAGTCAAAGAAACAACAAGAGAATCAGTTCCTAGATCTTGATTAAAAGAGATTGAACAACAAAAATCCATTGTTCTTACCTTAACACCATAGTCGACGGCACCCTTGTTTGAAGCCACAAAGATTCGGCTATGGAGACTTAGACAGGGATCAGAAAGCTTTCAGCTATGACAGTAGAAGAGAAAAGAAGAGAAGAAGAAGAGAAGGATTTTGGAGAGGAAAAGAATTGATGAAAGAGAGGCTACTTGGCCAAGAGAAATTCGGCAGAGAGAGAGTTGGCTAGGGGATTTTCGGCAAACACTTAGAAAAGATGAAAGAATAGCCTTTCTTTTCCTTCCTTAGCCGAAATTACTAGGCTAGAGTCCCCTACTTGGCCACCACTCTTCCTTTGTGATAACTTTATCCCTTAATTAAAAGAATAATCCTTTAATTATCTCTCCAAATTAAATCCTTATTTATCCCCTTAATTAGCCGTATTTTAAAGAGAATAAAACTCCTCCTTTCTAGAAAGCTTGTGCAGTCCACCTCTGGCTTCTGGAAGCAAAAATAAAACTTCTTTTATTTGCTTCCTCTGTGACTCGAACTCAGGCCCAACACCTTGCATGTGGTGCCATTTCCATAGGCCCTAAGTGACATCTTCAGGCCACTTTTACAAGCCTGTTTGTGTGTCAAATTTCACATACTTTTTCTTTTAAGGCCACCTTGCCTCAGTTTCCTCTTTTAAACTTTAAAACTCGACATTTCTAAGTCATTTCTAAGTTTCCTAAAATTTTCGTTCGGCTCTTTAAACTTGACATTTCCTTACATTTCCAAGTTTCCAGAAATGTTCACTTTCCATTTTTGAATCATTTCCTTACTTTTTCAGGTTTCCAAAAATATTCATTTCTAACTCATTTTCATTCATTTTCGGGTTTCCAAAAATATTCAAAATTTATTCTTAGTACATAAAACATGTCACTTCGTACAACTAAACCGAAAATGTATAGGCCCTTTTCAGGATGTTACAGTCATTTTGTATAAAATATAAATATAAAAATATCATTATAATAATATAATTTACTTTGTGAAAAAAAAAAAGAAGAAGCTTAAATCATAATTTTAGCCCCTAAATTATACCCATTTCTTGACATTGGATTTTTTTTATCTTAATTTGGCATCTAAACTAGTATTTTCGCCTCAATTTTCCTTCAAAATAGAAAAGTTGCTAATAAGAACATGACACATGGTATTTTCTTATTAGATGCCACTAATTTTTCCAATAAAATGGGACAAAAATGATAGTTCAAGTACCAAAATGAGACAAAAAATGTTTCATTACAAAAGTGGGAAAACTGTATAGTTTAGGGGTCCATTTATGAATTAAGCCTAAAACGAATAATTTTTTAGACATTTCCCAACTGAGTTGGTTTTAATTGGCTCATGACACCAACCCGATTTAGTTGGTGTTAAGAGCCACTTGATAACAACTCAATACAAAAATATTAAAATCAAATTTTAAATTAATTAATAAATATTATTAAAGCGATATTTATGGCTTTAATAGTTTTATATAATATCTTTTTAGAAAAAAATATTTATTTTAAAAAAGGTTAAAATATGCTCTAAGTCCCTATACACTTCATACATATAGAATTTAGTCCCTTTATTTTTAATTCTAGGAATTTAATACATTTACTTTATCATATTTCAAAATTCAAGTTCAATGGTTAACACTATTAAAATTCTTCTGTTAAATTCACTAGTGTGACATTTTGAAATAAAAAAATATTCACTTGATAACCATGTAATAAAAACATGTGTTGGAAAAATATGAACATCACATATATAATAAGAATAATTGCATGCTATTATTTACTATCATAAAAGGTTAACCCAAATTAAAAGTGTTCTAATTTGGTTAATACTTATTGAGCTTCAGTTAATAAAAAAAGTATGGACTAAATATGTGTAGATGCTCTAGTAAGTAATTTCTAATTGATGGCTGCTTGATTAGAAATAAAGGTTAATGCACAAAAATTATATATTAAGGTTATGGTTCTTGTTACACATATATAAGTTTTTTACATCCCATCTCTAGAAAAGAGATGGTTACCTTCTCTAAAATACTTGTGTGTTCATTTGGAAGATCTAAACCACAAGATTCAAAACCTCAACATATCAATGATTAAGGTACACTTCCGCCCCTAGTTTTGTTCTTGATGATCTGATATGATAGATTCTGGTTTATGATTCTAAGTTTTATATAAGAGTTTTAAGGTTTTAACAAGTTGAATCCGGATCTTGTCATCTCGAATCATTGAAAATGAATTGAGTTTTTATTATATTTGAATTGATTTGTTGTTAAAATTTTATGAGTTAAAAAATTTGAAGTTAATAATGTAAAATTTTTAATGTGCCAAATAATGTAAAATTTTTAAAGTGCCATCCCCAATTTTTCTAAATACTCATGTGCATAAGGGGTTTTATGCGAATTTGCGAAATTAGTAACTATAATATTAGGCTTTGAGATTTATATTAAATTCAATACATACAGAAAGACTGTTAAATTCAGTATATATATATGTTCTTTCGTATAGGAAACAATTGCTTTGGTGCAATTTATATTTATCCTTAAGAATTACTTTAGTGGTTTGGTGTACATATAATTCAAGTTTAATGCTTTCGTATTGTTATTTTATGAATATACTATTATTAAATAGAATTGAATAAATTAATTAAATTCAAATTAGTCAAAGATTAAAGTTTCGGTTTTGATTGTTATTTAGATAATTTTATTTTGGGTATTTTAAAAATTGTAGGGTGATAAAAAATTTTAGTTTTAACCCTGTTATGGAAATATTAAATTTGAATATTGGTATATTTGTATGTTTTTAAAATAACTTAATTGAAATAATAAGTTGCCAAAGAAACCTCTGTTGTTGAAATTATTTTGTTTTAAAATATAAAAGGTTGTGTACATCTAACTTAAGACGTGTTAATATTGATCAACTCGAAAGAAGGTTAATATTTAACGAAATTACATGTGCAATTGTGGTAATAAACATGTGACGATTATTTGGAATATTTATTATTAGACATGTTCTTGTAGTCAATGCTTTATTACTACAACAAGATATCACTTATAAGTTAATAGTTTGTCCAAAGATGAAATATTAATAAAGTGTTTGATATCTTGAGATGGGTTTACCTTTATTCTAATTTATTATTTTGGTTTATATTTTGAAGTCTTATGTGAGCTTATTTTGTTTGGTTCAACTACTATTATACTTGCCAACATCATTGCATGAATTGAAACATTTAGGGGGCATTATATTCGATAAGACTACCATTGCTAAGAATTCATGGCTGACATTGAAATGAGGATTGTCAAGAATGAAATAGGATAAAGGAAAATGTGGTTCATTCTTAACAAACCTAACTTCAATGTGGTATATAAAGGAAAATAAGAAAGTTGTGAAAATGAAACCGCAAAAGAAACAACAAAAGGATTTAACTAAGGATGTTTGTTCTATTATGGTGCGAACACTACTTAGTTTTGCTTGTTTTGGGGTTAACTTGACTTCAGTACCTAGACAGACTTGGTGGATAGATTCTGATGCAACAACTCACATCAATTTGTCTATACAAGGTTGTCAGAACTACCAAAAGCTAGATGATGGTGAAAGATACATCTATGTAGGCGACGAATATTCGGTAGAAGTTGAAGAAATAGGAATTTTTATATTATTATTAAGGATTGGATTTTATTTGGATTTGAATGATACTTTTGTTGTACTTTCTTTTAGGCAGAACTTGATTTTTGTTTCAGCATTGAACAAATTTGGTTATTATTTTTCATTCGGAAATGGAAAACTTTATCTATTTTATAATTCAAATTTGGTTGTTCTAGTTCTTTATCAAGTTATGATAATCTATATTTACTTGATATTATTGCTTCATTTAACGAATCCTTACATACTACTGTAATAGGTAAGAAACGTAAATTAAGCATTGAGAATTCGACTTTGTTATGGCACAAAAGATTAGATCATATCTCTAAAAGGAGAATTGAGAGACTTGTGTCTGATGGTATTTTCGATTCCTTTGATTTTTCGAATTTTGATGTGTGTGTGTAAATTGTATTAAGGGGAAACAAACAAATATTAGGAGATTTGGTGTCAATAGGAAACTAGCCGTATTAGAAATAATACACAGATATTTGTGGACCATTCTCTATTGTTTCTTGTAATGGCCCACAATATTTCATAATGCTTAGAGAAGATTTTTCCCAATATGGCTACCTTTATCTCATTAATGAGAAATTGCGCTCATTGGAGGTGTTCAATAATTACAAGTCTAAAGTTGAAAATCAACTCGAAAAAAGAATTAAAAGTATTAGATCTGACCGTGTTAGTGAATATTACGACAAATATAACAATTCAGGTGAACAACATCCAAGATCATTTGTGAAATGCCTAGAGGAAAGTGGTATCATCTGTAACATCCTAGATTAGGGGCTATGCGTTCGTGCATAATTCATGAGTTAGTAGGTTTTGGCAGTGTTTGGAAGTGTATTCAGGGTTTTTAGAATTCTAGGATGGAAGAGAAAGCTTTGGAAAATTATTGGTTTTTAAGTTAGAAAGGGGCAGCTAGGTAAATGAGGCTTTAAAAGGAATTCCGTGTGAAGCATGACACAAGGAACCATGTGGTAAAGTGGCATGAAGGCGCAAGGGTCCAAGGGGAGAAGGTTGCGTCAAAGGGAGTGCCAAGGGGGAGGAGGTTCGAGCAACGTGGGAAGCATTGGAGACTTTTATTTTGGCGTTAAAAAGGGGAATTGGGCTAAAGAGGCCTTAAGGGAAGTTTTAGGCATTTTTGGACATAAGAATAGCCTTAGTAAAGTGGCTATAAGGCGCCACTTAAGGGCTTGGTGAATGACGCTATGAGCAGGGGAGAAGGGCCTGGGTTCGAGTCTTGTGGGAAGCATAAGCGTGATTTTATTTTTCCAAGTTGGCGCTAAGGGAGAAGAAGGCCTTAAAAAGAATTGTTGGGGGTTTATGACGCAAAGGAGCTAGTAGCAAAGTGGCTGGTAACGTGTGGTGACTCCAGCAGGTCCCATGCTCGAAACCTGGGGGCAGCAAATGGATGTTTTATTTTATTTTTGCATGTGACGTAAAGAGAATGGAAAGGGTTGGACGACCCATGGGCTTCCAAAGGATGAGGATAAGCCTTGTTTATTCTTTTAAATTTCGGCTAAGAGTGGGGATAATTGTTGGTTATTTTATTTATTTTAAATAGGTAGGATAATTGTTGATTTAATTATTTTGAGCAAGATAAGGAGGAGATAAAGTATTTATTTTATTTTATTTATTTTGAATGGGTAGATGATAGATAAATAAGGTGATAAATTATTTTATTTATTTTTAGATAGGTAGATAAGAGATAATGTGATGGTTTATTTTATTTTATTTGATAAAGTGATAAAGAGTTAAATTAGGAGTTTAATTTGGGATTTGATAAGTGGGGAAGTGGTGGCCAAGTATGGGTCTCTTTGGTAGGCAATATTCGGCCAAGTGAAGGGGGAAAGAGTGCCGAAATTATTTATTTTCTTCTCTAGTCTTCATTGCTGAAAATTTTAGTCAAGCAAATTCATTCTTTTTCCTCTCTTTTTCCTTGAAGCCGAAACCTCTCCACCATTGTTCTTTATTGCCGAATCCTCTAAGCATAAATTCCCTCCACTTTGGCATGATCTCTTTTCATCATTAAGGTGCCGAAACTCTTTCTTTTTGGATCTAGAAGTCGTTTCTCTAAGGGTGCTGGCGTAGTGGTAAGTAAGTTCTCTCCTAGCAATCGGTTTTGAGTTCTTCTTGATAAGTATACTGAAATCTATAGTGGGCTTTGGTCTAAGGTCGGCCGAATGTTCATTAAGGCCATAGTGATATGTTCTCTTATGTGTAGCTAACGTCAAGATGCATTGAGGGAGTTTTCCGGGATTCGTTTCATCAAGGAAGCACTAAGGAGCCCTTTTGGAATTAAAGTGATTAAGGTAAGCAAGTATGGTACTCAAATTTCTAGGCCATACTATGTGATTAAGTGTTGACCGATTTGGATTATGGTCTTCTAGGGCAAATCGATGTAAGTAGAAAGCTTTTTCGAGAATCAAGATTATTTCAGTAAGTATGTTAAGTTGTGGATATTTGGTTAAGATTTCGTATATTGATGATTAAATCGATTGTTCTGATTAAGTGTTATGATGGATGCGAATACCAGTCAAGAAGGGAAAGGAAAGGTCCCTATCCCGAAGTTTAAGAAAAGATTTGTCTCGGCGGTTTGAGAATGGCCACCGGGGTGTGGACCAGCGTTAGAACAAAAAAGTAGGCAAATAGCCGTAGTGTCGCCTAGTGATAGCATCAGTATCGAAAGCGTAGTTCTCCAACTTATAAGGTGTGTGATTAACCCACCATTTTCTGGGTATATGATATGTATGTGATATGTGTATGTGTTATGAATGTGCTAACTAGTGCAGTGGAAATTGTGATACGGATACCCTTAAGGGGTATGTCGATAATCCGGTAAGTACCAAATCTGATAAAATGTGATTATTAATATGAACATGTGTTATGACTATGCTTGATGAACAGGCTCATGCATCATTATATTATGTCATTATGGAATGTTTCATGTGCATGGGTTGGGATATGATATGAAAGAAGGTACAGGTGTACTTCGAGTACGTGGTTTGATGTTAGCCTTGAGCTACATCGTGGATTGACGTTGACTGAGGTCACGTTGTGGATTAATTGCGATTTAGTTCGCGTGGCTTGATGAGTGGCTATGTGGCTCATCGTGGTTGATATCGGCTATGTGCCATATCGTGGTTGATGAGTGACTATGTGTCCCATCGTGGTTTTGGTGTTAGCTACGGCTACATCGTGGATTGGCACTGACTGAGGTCGCGTTGTGGATTATTGTGCTTAATTGCACGTTGACGGCATTGAATGCCTTTTGGAGTGAAAAGGAGAGGGTGATTTGATAATCCCCTGGTGTGTGGTGGCTGGATAAGGGGGTGTGTAGCGGATGGACCCTAGGTTTGGGTTGGGTGCACTTTGAATATTGTATCTGATATGAGTATTTGATGTGAAAATGGGCTAAGCCCAATTGATATGTGGATTAGTGTGCAAATGGGCCAAGCCCAGTATGTGAATGTGGTTCAGTGTGGAAATAGGCTAAGCCCGATATGTGGAAATTATGTGGTTAATTACCCTGTTACCTGATAAGTGATATGAATATGGGACAAGCCCAGAATGTGGCAATATGTGAATATGTTATCATGTTATCTGATATATGGGTTAAAATGTGGTTAATATGTGGGTGGAATTCAGTGGATTAATTACACACTGAGTCTGTATGACTCACCCAACTTTTTACCAACATCGCAGGTGATGTATGATGATCGGACCGGGTTGGAGTGGATACAAAGGTGGCCATGCAGAAGTTGTTTTCCTTATTTAATAGAATTTATCATTTTCATTATTTTCAGTATTTGAATAAGTATTTATTGTAATAAGGCCCAATTAAATTATTTGAGTATTTTTATTATGTTAAAGCAAATTTACGATTGAATTATTATTTTGAAATTAGTTTATTTTCGGCAAACTTTATCTTAAAATATATATTAAGGTTTTAATCCGGATATTTTTATAAACACCACACTTTACTTAGGATTTTAAATGGTCCCCGTTTTACAAACTCAATAAGTTGTCTTGATTTTATCTTTAAGTCAAATCTTCTCAAACGTTTTTCTGCAATGACATACCAGACCCGGTCAGGGCTTGTGGGTCGGGTTTGGGGTGTTACAGTTTGGTATCAGAGCCCGGTTCAAAACTCGGCTTTGAGGGTTTAGGGCCCAAAAACATTTTTAAAGATGGGCTTTTATTTCAGGTTATTCTGACATGGCACCTGTATCTCCGGCCCGAAGTCCACCAGGTAAGTACTTCTAACTTCTGAAGTGAACTGAATATATGAACAGTTTGGGCTTTTTATGGGAACGTAGATTAGCAGATTAGGGTTATTGAACCTTAGGACTAGTCTACTCCAACATTGAATACATAAGACTTAAGGACCATTAAACAAACCTGTGATTAAGTCGCCGAGTTAAGGTGTGGCAACTGTTGTGCGCATGTCTAGGAGTGGATTCAGTAAGAGCTTGGTATTTAAGCAGTCCTAGCGACTCACCTCCTCTTTACTCGAATCCTGCCTGGTGCGTAGTAACCGTTCACCCTAACCAAGAGGGCTTATTCACGGGCTAAACCAATCATTAAAACCCGGAAGGGACTAGCCATATTTTTTTATAAAAAAAAAATACCCTCGACGTTTGCTAAAATATTTTTACTTCACAAAAATACCAAAAACTTCTGTTTTACAAATAACAAGATACCCTAATTTGAAGAATTTACTTTAATCGCTTTCGACTTCCAAAATTACCGAAATAACCTCAATTTCTGAAATTTTTGCAACACCTCTGATTTGGAAAACAAAATAACCCAGAGATTTTATAAATTTTGAAATACCTTTAATTTGAAAAATATTTTCGAATTGACCCCGATTTATTACCAAAATACCCCTGTAGGGAAAATGACGAAATTACCCCTGGGTAGGGAAATGGATGGAATGCCCATGGAAGTGTGATTGAATGTTATTGATGAATGAATGTGTCTCTATCGAGACGGATTAATGTGAATGTGAATGTGATTCTCTGAATTAGAATAGTGATCTTGAAACTAAGACTTTAATTGAGCGAAAGAACCACTATTAAACTTCTTTTCATAAAATTGTTCGCGGTTAATAAGTCGAACAAAAGTATGATACATAAAACTTTCTAATCAGATATATCGTGACGTTAGAAATGAGTTCTAGGGAACGTGGTCATCGTGGACGCGGTAGAGGTAGAATGTCAGTATCGAAACCAGTAGGGTCTGGCAATGGGTCAGAAAACGGAGTGCCGCCGCCAGCAGTGGGCGCGGAGTATCACGATCCGATAGGAGGCGATGATGCAGTATCGCGGGCTATGTTGCGAGTGCTCGAGCAAGTAGCAGGAGCTAGTTTAGGAAATGGAGCTCGAAAGTCAGTATCGAAAAGACTCAGGTCGAGCGGGGCTGAAGTTTTTAGAGGAGTATCTGGAGTAGCTCCGAATGTAGCGGAATAGTGGTTAGAAGCAGTCGAAAGAATAATGGACGATTTGGACTATACTGATGAGGAAAAGCTGAAAGGTGCTGTCTCGTTGCTCCGAGACGAAGCTTATCGATGGTGGCTCACTGTCAGACAAGGTGTCCCTGTAGATCGAGTGGATTGGGAGTATTTTAAGGTTAAGTTCGAAGGGAAGTACGTGGGAGCCAGTTACTTGGACTCGCAAAGGAAGGAGGTTTCTTAACTTGGTACAAGGAAGTATGTCAGTAGCGGAGTATAAAGTAGAATTTGTGCGGTTAAGTCAGTATGCTAAAGGAATCGTGGCCACTGATTACGAAAGGTGTGTCCGATTCGAAGATGGATTGCGAGATGAGCTGCGAGTGTTGATCGCTCCGCAGAGAGAACGAGACTTTGCTGTTCTAGTGGAGAAGGCTCGGATAGCTGAAGAAGTTAAGAGGACTGTGAGACAGAACCGAGATAAGAATAGAAACCGAAATAAGAGAAGCTTTGGATCTTCAGAATCATCTGGAGAGTTTCAGAATAGGCCAAGGATTGAGAATCCTGTGCGTGCACCTGTACCAGTTGCTGAAAATTGAAGTCGTGTATGTGCTCTGTGTGGAAGAGCTCATTTAGGAGAATGTTGGGGAAATAATAAGGAATGTTACTGGTGTGGGTCTAAGGCTCATTTGGTTAAGAATTGTCCTCAGGCAACGAAGGTTCATGGTCCAAACCATGGAAGAAATAGTTCCGGCCGAGGTCGTGAAACACCCGGCAGAGGTGCTGAAGGTTCGGATGTGAGACAACCAAGGATGTGATAGCGGGTAAGTTCCTTGTTTTGGAATATTATTTATTGCTTTAGAGATAGTTCATTCTTGTGTTGCTAGTGAAGTGCTTGAAACCTTGGATGTGAACTTAAAAATCGTGCCTAGGAAGTATGATGGTTCTATTATGATCAGAGTGCGCAGCATAAGCGTAGTGCGGTGAGTTAAGATGTATGATTATTCATTAGTAAGTAATTTCGAGGACGAAATTATTTTTAAGGAGGGTAGAACTGTAACATCCTAGATTAGGGGTTATGCGTTCGTGCATAATTCATGAGTTAGTAGGTTTTAGCAGTGTTTGGAAGTGTACTTAGGGTTTTTAGAATTCTAGGATGGAAGAGAAAGCTTTGGAAAATTATTGGTTTTTAAGTTAAAAAGGGGGAGCTAGGTAAATGAGGCTTTAAAAGGAATTCCGTGTGAAGCATGACACAAGGAACCATGTGGTGAAGTGGCATGACGGCGCAAGGGTGCAAGGGGAGAAGGTTGCGTCAAAGGAAGTGCCAAGGGGGAGGAGGTTCGAGCAACGTGGGAAGCATTGTAGACTTTTATTTTGGCGTTAAAAAGGGGAATTGGGCTAAAGAGGCCTTAAGGGAAGTTTTAGGCATTTTTGGACATAAGAATAGCCTTAGTAAAGTGGCTCCAAGGCGCCACTTAAGGGCTTGGTAAATGACGCCATGAGCAGGGGAGAAGGGCCTGGGTTCGAGTCTTATGGGCAGCATAAGCGTGATTTTATTTTTCCAAGTTGGCACTAAGGGAGAAGAAGGCCTTAAAAAGAATTGTTGGGGGTTTATGACGCAAAGGTGCTAGCAGCAAAGTGGCTGGTAATGTGTGGTGACTCCAGCAGGTCCCATGTTCGAAACTTGAGGGCAGCAAATGGGTGTTTTATTTTATTTTTGCATGTGACGTAAAGAGAATGGAGGGGGTTGGACGGCACATGGGCTTCCAAAGGATGAGGATAAGCCTTGTTTATTCTTTTAAATTTCGGCTAAGAGTGGGGATAATTGTTGGTTATTTTATTTATTTTAAATAGGTAGGATAATTGTTGATTTAATTATTTGAGCAAGATAAGGAGGAGATAAAGTATTTATTTTATTTTATTTATTTTGAATGGGTAGATGATAGATAAATGAGGTGATAAATTATTTTATTTATTTTTAGATAGGTAGATAAGAGATAATGTGATAGTTTATTTTATTTTATTTGATAAAGTGATAAAGAGTTAAAATAGGAGTTTAATTTGGGATTTGATAAGTGGGGAAGTGGTGGCCAAGTATGGGTCTCTTTGGTAGGCAATATTCGGCCAAGTGAAGGGGGAAAGAGTGCCGAAATTATTTATTTTCTTCTCTAGTCTTCATTGCTAAAAATTTTAGTCAAGCAAATTCATTCTTTTTCCTCTCTTTTTCCTTGAAGCTGAAACCTCTCCACCATTATTCTTTATTGCCGAATCCTCTAAGCATAAATTCCCTCCACTTTGGCGTGATCTCTTTTCATCATTAAGGTGCTGAAACTCTTTCTTTTTGGATCTAAAAGTTGTTTCTCTAAGGGTGCTGGCGTAGTGGTAAGTAAGTTCTCTCCTAGCAATCGGTTTTGAGTTCTTCTTAATAAGTATACCGAAATCTATAGTGGGCTTTGGTCTAAGGTCGGCCGAATGTCCATTAAGGCCATAGTGATATGTTCTCTTATGTGTAGCTAACGTCAAGGCGCATTGAGGGAGTTTTCCGGGATTCATTTCATCAAGGAAGCACTAAGGAGCCCTTTTGGAATTAAAGTGATTAAGGTAAGCAAGTATGGTACTCGGTCCTAGGCCATACTATGTGATTAAGTGTTGACCAATTTGGATTATGGTCTTCTAGGGGCAAATCGACAAAAGTAGAGCAAGCTTTCAGGAATCAAGATTATTTCAGTAAGTATGTTAAGTTGTGGATATTTGGTTAAGATTTCGTATATTGATGATTAAATCGATTGTTCTGATTAAGTGTTATGATGGATGCGAATACCAGTCAAGAAGGGAAAGGAAAGGTCCCTATCCCGAAGTTTAAGAAAAGATCTGTCTCGGCGGTTCGGGAATGGCCACCGGGGTGTGGACCAGCGTTAGAACAAGAAAGTAGGCAAATAACCGTAGTGTCGCCTAGTTATAGCATCAGTATCGAAAGCGTAGTTCTCCAACTTATAAGGTGTGTGATTAACCCATCGCTTTCTGGGTATATGATATGTATGTGATATGTGTATGTGTTATGAATGTGCTAACTAGTGTAGGGGAAATTGTGATACGGATACCCTCAATGGGTAAGTCGATAATCCGGTAAGTACCAAATCTGATGAAATGTGATTATTAATATGAACATGTGTTATGACTATGCTTGATGAACAGGCTCATGCATCATTATATTATGTCATTATGGAATGTTTCATGTGCATGGGTTGGGATATGATATGAAAGAAGGTACGGGTGTACTTCGAGTACGTGGTTTGATGTTAGCCTTGAGCTACATCATGGATTGACATTGACTGAGGTTACGTTGTGGATTAATTGCAATTTAGTTCGCGTGGCTTGATGAGTGGCTATGTGGCTCATCGTGGTTGATATCGGCTATGTGCCATATCGTGGTTGATGGGTGATTATGTGTCCCATCGTGGTTTTGGTGTTAGCTACGGCTACATCGTGGATTGGCGCTGACTGAGGTCGCGTTGTGGATTATTGTGCTTAATTGCACGTGGACGGCATTGAATGCCTTTTGGAGTGAAAAGGAGAGGGTGATTTGATAATCCCCTGGTGTGTGGTGGCTGGATAAGGGGGTGTGTAGCGGATGGACCCTAGGATTGGGTTGGGTGCACTTTGCATATTGTATCTGATATGAGTATTTGATGTGAAAATAGGCCAAGCCCAATTGATATGTGGATTAATGTGCAAATGGGCCAAGCCCAGTATATGAATGTGGTTCAGTGTGGAAATGGGCTAAGCCCGATATGTGGAAATTATGTGGTTAATTACCCTGTTACCTGATAAGTGATATGAATATGGGACAAGCCCAGAATGTGGCAATATGTGAATATGTTATCTTGTTATCTGATATATGGGTTAAAATGTGGTTAATATGTGGGTGGAATTCAGTGGATTAATTACACACTGAGTCTGTATGACTCACCCAACTTTTTACCAACATCGCAGGTGATGTATGATGATCGGACCGGGTTGGAGTTGATACAAAGGTGGCCATGTAGAAGTTGTTTTCCTTATTTAATAGAATTTATCATTTTCATTATTTTCAGTATTTGAATAAGTATTTATTGTAATAAGGCCCAATTAAATTATTTGAGTATTTTTATTATGTTAAAGCAAATTGACGATTGAATTATTATTTTGAAATCAGTTTATTTTCGGCAAACTTTATCTTAAAATATATATTAAGGTTTTAATCCGGATATTTTTATAAACACCACACTTTACTTAAGATTTTAAATGGTCCTCGTTTTACAAACTCAATAAGTTGTCATGATTTTATCTTTAAGTCGAATCTTCTCAAATGTTTTTCTGCAGTGACATACCAGATTCGGTCAGGGCTTGTGGACCGGGTTTGGGGTGTTACATCATCCCTTAGTCTACTATGTCGGGTTCACTCACGGTGTTGCTAAAAGAAGAAATAGAACACTTAAGGACATGGTAAGGAGTATGATTAGTCGTTCTACCTTGATCGAATTACTCTCAAAAGAAGCATTAAAGACTACAACTTATATATTCAATAGAGTTCCAACTAAAGCAACTGAAAAGACTCGTTATGAGCTTTGAAAAGGTAAAAAGCCTAGCTTAAAGTATTTGCACAATTGAGGATGTCTAGGTAAGGCTAGGTGTAACGCCCTGAATTTTGGGCCTAGATAAATTGGGCTTCGGGCTTTGGGTCTCATAAATTTTGTTTTTTAAAGCAAGAAAATGACAAATGACATGTTGGCTTTTGGGGTTTAATAAACTTGGAGTGTCTAGGGGTGTTGGAGAAGTTTTAGATTCGAACTTTGAGGAGAAGGAATTTTTAATTAATTTTTAAAGGAACCAAGGCGGTGAGTAGTTGGGCTTTCAAATAAAAATAGGGAAAAATGGCATCAAAGAGCCTTGTGCTGGAGTGGCTAAGTGACGCCAATTAGGGTATAGGAAGGTGGCGTTATGGGCTAGCAAGGAGATCCTAGGTTCGAATCCTAGCTTAGTATTTTTTTTAGGAGTTTAATTTTGGCTTTCTAGATGATTGGAAGTGGTGTGATGATGGACTCTAAGGAGAGTGATCAGGAGAGAAAATTTAGGAAAAGGATTGGAGAGTTATCAGGGAGAAAAACGAGGAGATAAGATGGGGAAGAGTTGGAGCCGATTGAGACCTTGGGGGTCGGCTTTATATATAAATAGGGGGTGTCGAATTCCCTCTGTGCTATTTCGGCAATTGGAATTCCCTTTGTGCTATTTCGTCAACTATAGTGCTCTGCCAAATTCTCCTTCACTTTTTCTGTTCTAAACCTAGCATCTTCCTTATGTGTTTTCTTTTCTTCTCTCCTAAAGCATTAAATCGAATATCATTCTCTTCTTTCTCCATTGCTTGTGCCGTCCCACCTTCATATCAATTGTTGGGGATCGAATATTTGTGACTTCAAAAGCTAAAAACCTTGGCTCTTGGAGCTGATTTCTTCATCGCCCCAAACCTTGTGCCGAATACTCTAGTGACCAAATCTCTGTCGTGTTGTCATCATTCCTTCGATTTTTGGTGGATCAAATCTTGGAAAAATCTGAATCAAGCTTGGATCTACAAGTCTCTGCCGAAAAGCTATCCATATGTTTCGGCTTTTGGGTAAGAGTTCTTGATTTTGGGATAAGGTGGCCAAATAGTCTATAGTAAGGGAAAGGGTGACTTAAGTGGATACAAGTCACCTATTATTTTGTCTTTAACGATTAAGATTGATGCGGATCTAGGGGATATTCGTGAGTAATAGCTAAGGAAGGGCTATTAGGACTGGTGGCACACGGTAAGGTTATGGTAAGGCTTCGATTTTTGGTAAATATAGTGGTTAAGTGTGTGATTGATTGGAGGTTGGTACTAGTTGTAGGTTCAAGGCTGTGGATAGTGTAACACGTCTCATTTACTAGGTATGTACATACATTTCACACACGACAAATCGGCAAAAGCCTAAATCCCAAAAAACCAGAATGCCAAAAAGCTGAAAGGTTAGCACCGGCAACCACACGAGTGTGCGAACATTCGTGTAGGAACACCAATACGATTACCGGGGCCAAGAGAGCGATCACATGGTCTCGGGCCACTGTTTGGCCAATCGAGCCAGAATGGGCTAAATGGGTCTGCCGAGCTCGTGGGACCAAATCGGCAAGAGTTGATATGTGAAATTGAATGATGGATTGATATAAATGTTTGTATGATTTGATTATGATCGGGCCTAATGGGCTACATATACATGATTGGGCTTAATGGGTTATATGGACATGATTGGGCTTAGTGGGCCTTATAGGATTTTAGAAATGCATGCTACGATTTTAATGGACTCTAGGCTTAGTTCTGATGAATTCTTAAATAGCATAAAACTTAATTTAATAATCAAACATGTCTGTGGATAATTCGCTAGGGTAGAGTGTGGCAATGGACATATGCACGTCTAGGATTGGATCTAGGGAGACTTGGCACTTAAGCGGTCCTAGTGACCCACCTCCTCTTCTCTGGAATCGTACCTGGTGCGTAGTGTCCATTCACTTTAGCCGCGAGGACTTGTTGACGGGCCAAGGTTCGTAATTAAGACTCATACTATTAAGAATTATTGAAATACCCTTGATTTATGAAATGACTAAAATGCCCCTATGTGTTGAATGTAAGATTATGGATGTTACATGTACATTTGCTGCATTCATATGATATTCTGTTTAGGATGCATATGGGTGGGAATTATGGAACGGAGGAAATATATGAGGATCACATGGTTGCTGGACAATTGTGGATCCACCGATGGCTTTTTAAGCCTATTATATGATAAGCAGCTTTGCTGCAACGTTTGGTAGAACCGTAACCGGGCTACCCTTGAAGTGTATCGGATAGGTGGGTCGATTTAAAAATCCCCACAAAAGTGTTTCGGTTAGACGGAGACGAAGTGTACCGGATGGATTATTTGGGAAGGGTTTTCATTGCATTGCATGTATGATATTATTATGTTGTTATTATGATATGTATGCTATTTTTTTGATGAGGGTCGTACACACTGAGTTTTCAAAAACTCACTCCCTCTTTTATTTTTCTCAGGTGATCCTCAGTAGGCAGTTCGACGGATGAGGGACTCATAGGTGGCCAACTAGCAAGACAATTAGACTTGTTTTCTTAATATCTAAATTCTAGATTTTAAGTTATTTTATTTCAGATTGTAATAAGGTTTCCCTCTAGTTATTATTCCATTACTTCCACTATGCATTGTAATTTTTAAACGGAACCTGGATTTATTTCTTTTAAGCATATTTCAAGTTTTTTTGAAAATAATTGTGTTTTAAGAACGAGCTTCCGCTGTCAAAGGAAATTTTTTACATAGAGCAAGGAAATGGTTTTTGGCTACACCTCGTTTTGAAAGCAAACTGGATTTTACTTAACTTTTCTCTAGAAGGGTTTTCAATGAAAACAAGGTGTTTGCAAGTCTGTGATACGAATGGCTATGTAAATAGTGAATCCGTTCAGGTACGTTGATTTATACATTAAGTGTGTATATATGGTAAGTATCTATGTGATCTTACTATGATGATTATGTATATTGGGATAACATTATGATATGTGAAAGTAAGCATGAAAGAGCTTGTATATATAAGACTTTTGAATTGATGAATGTGGAAAATATGGCCAAGTATATGGACCAAGGCATATATGTGATAGTTTGCTAAGTAATTAAGATGTGCCAATGTACCTATGTGCATATATGCCTTTTTATGTTAAGCTTTTTTGTATTATGACTTACTAAGCTTTTGGAAAGCTTACCCTCTGTGTGAGTGTTTTCTCTGTTTTTTAGGTCGTCAAAGCTACTAAAGGCTCGGGCCCGTCAAGGATCATCATCATACTACTAAACTCATTTTGGTACATTTTGGAAATGTATATAGCTAGATATGGCATGTATAGGCTAGTATTTGATCCAAGTTTGTTATATGAACTTCGCCATGTGATTTGGCTAGTTATGAGTTGAGAATTTGCTTGAATAAATGTGATATGTGAAGTATGTTTTCTACATGCTTAGTTAATTCATGAAATGGTCAATTTTTGATTAAGCAAATGAATGAATTATGCTTGTGATGAGATGAGTTTTAGTCTTGTAATTTGGAGGGTTATTTTGGTATGTTCTTGGTTGCCATATAGGCATGAGATGTCTTAATGATTTTGCTTGTAGGTAAGACCCATGTGGGTGGCATTTTGGCCTTGCAAATGGCCTATTTTGCCACACGGTTGTGGCACACGGGCGTGCCTGGTGACCGTGGGACAAAGTCAGTAGCTAGCATAAGAGTACACGGCCTTGGCACACGGACGTGCCTAGTAGCCGTGTGATTTTTGACAGGATCAACTATGACCAGAGTACACGGGCGTGCTTCGTGGCCGTGGAAGTAAAGTCAGCTTCGACCCCGGGATGGACACACGGGTGTGTCTAGCAGCCATGGGAGGCACACAGTCTACCTACACGGGCGTGTAAGCCCTAAAACTTAGAAAAGTTTTAAATTTTTGAGAATTTCTGTATGTGTTCTAGTTTTGTCCCGACCCCATTTCTGAGTATGCTTTAGGTCTCGAGGACCTACCGAAGGGACACTATGATGGTAATTGATGAGATACTTGATAAAATTTCTAATTTAGTTTCTGATCTGTCAGGTAACATTCTTAACCCTAATCCGACGACGGACATGGGATTGGGGTGTTACATTTGGTTGGTATCAGAGCTACGGTTTAATCGATTCTCGAACTAACGTAGCGTGTCAGAGTCTAGCTATACATGCAATATATCTGAACTGTAATAGTGTGATGAATCCTGACGTGTAAAATATGATTTCATATAGCAATAGATCCCGAAAGAGCCATAGTCGACGATGTAGAAAGTAATGCGCCTGCTCCCGTACAAGGGACAGTGCCCTCTGATCCAAGACCGGCTACGAGCGGTCATGAAGGAGAAGCTAAACAAGCTTTCTTCCAGATGATAAGTGAGTGGTTCACTCAATTTGTAAAGAATAACCCGACTGTTTCGCAACCCCCGCCCCCGGTTAATCCCCCTCAGACATTTGATATACCTCTGGCTGCAAATCTGAATCCATGGAATAAGCCTCCGGTTGACAAGATCTGTAAGTATGGGGCCAAAGAGTTTCGGGCTACTAATGATGATGATGCTGAAAAGACCGAGTTCTGGTTAGAAAAAACTATTCGAGTATTCGATGAAATATCTCTGACTCTGGAAAAATGCATTAAGTGTGTTGTATCATTACTCCTAGATGCAGCTTATCAGTGGTGTAAAACCTTAACTTCAATTGTTCCGAAAGAGCGAGTTATATGGGACTTCTTTCAGATCGAGTTCCGGAAGAAATACATCAGTGAGAGATTCATCGACCACGAACGAAAGGAATTTCTGGAACTAAAACAGGGTCGAATGACTGTTTCGGAATATGAATGAGAGTTTGTGAGACTGAGTCAATATGCTCGAGAATGTGTATCATCTGAAGCTATAATGTGCAAAAGATTCGAAGATGGTCTTAATAAAGATATTCGCCTGTTAGTCAGGATATTAGAAATAAAAGAGTTCGTTATACTTGTTGATCGAGCGTGCAAAGCTGAGGCACTCGGGAAAGATAAAAGAAAAGCTGAGTTTGAAGCCCGAGATATAAGGAAGAGATTTTCGAGCAAATCATTTCAGTCTACTTCGAAAAGATTCAAAGATTATCAAAGTCATTCCAGAGATAATATGGGACATTCGAACAGAAATCGAGCTAGATCACAAATGAGATCCAAAACTCCAGCAACTTCGGTAGCAAGTATTGGTAATGTTCTATCCGAGAAACCTGAATGTAAGCATTGCAGAAAAGGCATCCAAGAAGTTGTAGACTTAATGATAGAGCTTGCTTTAGATGTGGATCACTTGACCATTTTATCTGTGATTGCCCTCGGTCTGTCGAGCCAGAAACTGTTCAAAATCTGAGATCTGATAATGCACCTATGAGAGGTAGACCTTCGAAGAATGTAAGAAATGTCAGTGGTAGTCAGAGAACTACGAGAGAGAATGTTGCTAGATCTGAAGCTAGAGAGCCTGCCAGAGCGTATGCTATCTGAGCTCGAGAGGAAGCTTCATCTCCAGATGTTATAATGGGTACTTTTACACTTTATGATACTTCGGTGAATGCATTGATAGACCCTAGTTCTACGCATTCGTATATATGCATGAATTTAGTATTCAGTAAAACCTTGCCTGTAGAGTCTACTGAGTTGACAAAGTATGCAAGAACTGTCCGTTAATGTTTCAAGATATTTGTTTCCCGGCTGATCTGATACTTTTTCCATTTGATGAGTTCGATATTATTCTGGGTATGGATTGGTTGTCTTTGCATGATGCTGTTGTGAACTGTAAAAGAAAGACTATTGATTTGAGATGTCTGAATGATGAGATTGTACAAGTTGAGTCTAATGATTTAAATGGATTGCCTACTGTGATATCTGTATTGAAAGCTCAAAGATATGTGAAAAAGGGTTATGAGACATATTTTTCTTATGTGATTGTTTCGAAAGTGACTGAAAAGAAAATTGAATCAGTGCCTGTTGTCTGTGAATTTTCTAATGTATTCCCTGAAGAATTACTGGGTTTGCCTCCGATTCGTGAAGTTGAGTTTGGTATTGATCTATTGCCTGGTACAACACCTATTTCGATAGCTCTGTATAGAATGGCACCAATAGAGTTGAAAGAGTTAAAGTCATAGTTGCAAGAATTGACCGATAGAGGGTTTGCTAGACCGAGTTTTTCGCCTTGGGGTGCTCCTGTTCCGTTTGTGAAAAATAAAGATGGCACGATGAAAATGTGCATTGATTATCGTCAGTTGAATAAGGTGACAATAAAGAATAAATATATGTTGCCCAAAATTGATGACTTATTTGATCAGTTAAAAGGAGCTACTGTATTTTCTAATATTGATCTGAGATTGGGGTACTACCAGTTGAGAGTAAAGGATTCAGATATACCGAAAACTGCTTTCAAAATGAGGTACAGGCATTACGAGTTTTTAGTTATTCCATTTGGACTAACCAATGCTCCTGCTATTTTATGGATCTGATTAACAGAATTTTTAGACCGTACCTAGATCGATTTGTGGTGGTGTTCATAGATGACATTTTAATTTATTCACGTGATGATGCCGAACATACTGAGCATTTGAAAATTGTGTTGCAAACTTTAAGAGAAAAGAAATTGTATGCGAAATTTAGCAAATGTGAATTCTGGTTACACGAGGTTAGTTTTCTGAGACATATTGTGTCAGCTTCTGGAATTCGAGTGGATCTAAGCAAGATTTCTACTATTTTAGATTGGAAACCTCCAAAGAACGTGTCTGAAGTTCGTAGTTTTCTGGGGCTAGCTGGTTGTTACCGTCGATTTGTAAAAGGATTTTCAGTGATAGCTACTCCGTTGACTAGATTACTTCAGAAAGATTTTAGATTTGAATGGTTGGATAAATGCCAGAAAAGTTTTGATCAGTTGAAAACTTTGTTAACAGAAGCTCCAGTGTTAGTACAGCCAGAATCGGGTAAAGAATTTGTGATTTACAGTGATGCTTCATTAAACGGCCTGGGATGTGTTTTGATGCAGGAAGGTAAAGTTGTAGCTTATGCCTCGAGACAATTGAAGCCTCATGAAAAGAACTATCTGACTCACGACTTTGAGCTAGCTGCGATTGTATTTGCACTTAAGATTTGGCGCCATTATCTGTATGGTGAGAAATGTCACGTGTTTTCAGATCATAAAAGTCTGAAATATTTGATGACTCAGAAAGATTTGAACCTGCGTCAAAGAAGATGGTTAGAACTATTAAATTTAATTCGAATTCTAAATCTAAATTTCGAGTTGTTAATAATTGTTTGAGGTTTCAAGGTCGTATCTGTGTTTCGAGAAATCCGGAGTTGATTCAGCTAATTCTGAGTGAAGCACATAACAGTGGTCTATCTGTTTATCCGGGAAGTACTAAAATGTACCATGATTTGAAGCGACATTATTGGTGGTCTGGTATGAAGTGTGATATCTCTGACTTTGTTTCGAAATGTTTAATCTGTCAGCAAGTCTAAGCTGAACATCAAGTTTCATCTGGGTTGCTACAATCGATTCTGATTCCCGAGTGGAAATGGGATAGAGTGACAATGGATTTTGTTTCTGGTTTGCCTCAGACTCCAAGAAAGAAAGATACAATTTGAGACATAGTTGAACGATTGACGAAATCTGCCCATTTTACTCCGGTAAGATCTGATTATTCACTTGATTAATTGGCCGAGCTTTATATTTCTGAGATTGTTAGATTTCACGGGGTGCCACTATCCATTGTGTCAGATAGGGATCCGAGGTTTACATCAAGGTTCTAGAAGAAATTGCAATAAGCTTTAGGCACGAAACTGCATTTCAGTACAGCTTTTCATCCGCAAACAGTTGGTCAATCTGAGCGGATCATTCAGATTCTCGAAGATATGTTATGTTGTATACTTGAGTTTAACAGTAAATGGGAACAGATCTGCCATTGATGGAATTTGCATACAATAACAATTTTCAGTCAAGCATCAAAATGGCACTTTATGAAGCTTTGTACGGACGTAAATGTTGTACACCTCTGTTTTGGACCGCGCTCAGTGAAAATAAGCTACACGAAGTCGATTTAATAAAAGATTCAGAACAGAAAGTGAAACTGATCCGAGATTGTTTGAAAGAAGCATCTGATCGTCAGAAGTCGTATGCGAACTTGAAACGAAAAGATATAGAATTTTAGATAGTAGTTTTGAAAGTATCTCCATGGAAGAAAGTACTCTGATTCGGACGAAAATGCAAGTTAAGTCCGTGGTTCATCGGACCATATCAGATCCTTGAACGAGTTGGACCTGTTGCATATAGATTAAGGTTGCCCTCTGAGCTAGAAAAGATACACAATGTATTCCATGTCTCGATGCTTCGTAGATATCGATTCGATCCATCATATGTGATTTCCCAGTCTGAAATTGAAATTCGATCTGATATGTCTTATGAAAAGGAACCAATTTGTATCTTAGCAAAGAGTTAAGAAATAAGAAAATTTCATTACTGAAAGTATTTTGGAATCGACACGGAATAGAAGAGGCTACGTGGGAGCCCGAAGACTTAATGAGACAGCAATATCCGACTCTGTTTAATGGTAAGATTTTTGGGGACGAAAATCCCTAAGGGGGAGAATTGTTACAGTCCGGTTTATACCCTAGTCGGGACAGTGGTTTTAGAACTACAAACCCAAGTCTGTATAATATTTTAATATTATTTTCTGGGCCGTTGATATGTGACTAAGCATGTGGTAAATTTTCGTGAGCTAATTTGTCCGTCTGTGTGTTTAATTTGACGAAAGGATTGAATTGCATTAATTGTAAAATTAGCATACTATTTGTTAAAATACCAATGTGCTGTGGCTTATAAAAGAAAAGGCCTTATGTGGCAATAAGACCACTATTTAGATAGTGGATGGATAAAAGGTCTTATATGCCCTTAACATTTTCATGTATATATGTTAAGAATAAGTTAATTTAGTAACTGTATTAATAATATGATGATGATAAAATAAAAGGCTAAAATAATAAGCCATTTTATCCATCATCTTGCCGAAATATTAAACAAAAGAAAAAGAAAGAATAAGCTAGGGCATTCGACACTTGCAAGCTTGAATAAAGGTGAGTTTTGACTTCTGTTTTTGATAATTTCTACGTTTTTGCAATCGTTGCTTTGTCTACTATCAAGCCCATGTCTCAATTTTGTGTATTGATGATGTTTGTGAGATATGCCATTGATGATATGTTGAGCTTTGTAATGAATTTAGTTGTTAAATGAAAGATTTGAGCTAGATAAACATACTTTGTTCTTGAATTTTTGATGAATTTAGCTAATTAGGGCTAAATTGAGAAAATAGTAATTTGAGAGACTAAATTGCAAATTTGATGGAAAATATGGGCTTGTATGTGATGTATGAACATTCGTCTAAGCATGAGTATGTAATGATTTTTTGAATTTGATGTTTTGAGAAAAATGGACTAAATTGATAAATTATGCAAATGTGAGGGTTAATTTGTAAATAGCCCTAAATGTGTCTCTTTGGATTGAATTGAATGAGTTAGTGAATAAAAGGGTTAATTCTGAATATGTATAAATCAAGAACTGAGGAAAACGGACGTAGATCGCGGGAAAGCGAAAGTAACTGAGTAGCCGTTTCTGTTTCTGTTAAATCGAATCCGAGGTAAGTCATTATGCAAATAATCGTATTCGTATGGAATTATGTATATTCTTATGACTATTGTTATCGATGAATACTTATGATATGATCTGTTCATGAATTCCGAGATAAGGATTACTTAGTGACAATGTCCAAGAAGTCCCGTACAAACCTAAGAATAGATAGGATTATTTGTGTCATGACATAGGTATTTGTTCTGTTTTTATCATGTAAGACCATGTCTGGGACGTTGGCGTTGATTTGAGATTTCATGTAAGACCTCGTCTAGGACGTAGGCATTGGTATGAGCGTTACGTGTAAGACCATATCTGGGACGTTGGCATCAATTTGATCTTTACGTGTAAGACCATGTCTAGGACATCGGCATCATATTGATTCGTGTAAGACCCTGTTTGGGACAGTGCCATTGATATCTGAGTGCATATAAGACCTCGTCTGGGACGTTGGCTTTGTACGACTATTCCGAGCTTTCTGAGTATCCTACTAGATTCCTTACGGTTCAACAGGCAAGTCTGTGATACGAATAGCTATGTAAATAGTGAATTCTTTTAAGGTACGTTGATTTATACGCAAAGTGTGTATATAAGGTAAGTATCTATGTGATCTTACTATGATGATTATGTATATTGGGATAACATTATGATATGTGAAAGTAAGCATGAAAGAGCTTGTATATATAAGACTTTTGAATTGATGAATGTGGCAAATATGGCCAACTACATGGACCAAAGCATATATGTGATAGTTTGCTAAGTAATTAAGATGTGCCAATGTACCTATGCGCATATATGCCTTTTTTATGTTAAGTTTCTTTGTATTATGACTTACTAAGCTTTTGGAAAGCTTACTCTGTGTGTGTGTTTTCTCTGTTTTTTTTAGGTCGTCAAAGCTACTAAAGGCTCGGGACCGTCAAGGATCGTCATTACACTACTAAACTCATTTTGGTACATTTTGGAAATGTATATAGCTAGATATGGCATGTATAGGCTATTATTTTATCTAAGTTTGTTATATGAACTTTGCCATGTGATTTGGCTAGTTATGAGTTGAGAATTTGCTTGAATAAATGTGATATGTGAAGTATGTTTTTTGCATGCTTAGTTAATTCATGAAATGGTCAATTTGTGATTAAGCAAATGAATGAATTATGCTTGTGATGAGATGAGTTTTAGTCTTGTAATTTGGAGGGTTATTTTGGTATGTTATTGGTTGCCATATAGGCATGAGATGTCTTAATGATTTTGCTTGTAGGTAAGACCCATGTGGGTGGCATTTTGGCCTTGCAAATGGCCTATTTTGCCACACTGCCAGTTTAACACGCGGCGTGCTGGGACCGTGGGACAAAGTCAGTAGCTAGCATAAGAGTACACGGCCTTGGCACACGGACATGCCTAGTAGCCGTGTGATTTTTGACAGGATCGACTACGGCCAGAGTACACGGGCGTGCTTCGTGGCCATGGAAGTAAAGTCAGCTTCGACCACGTGGAGGACACACAGGTGTGTCTAGCAGCTGTGGGAGGTACACGGTCTACCCACACGGGCGTGTAAGCCCTGAAACTTAGAAAAGTTTTAAATTTTCGAGAATTTCTGTATGTGTTCCGGTTTTGTCCTGACCCCATTTCTGAGCATGCTTTAGGTCTCGAGGACCTACCGAAGGGACACTAGGATGGTAATTGATGAAATACTTGATGAAATGTCTGATTTAGTTTTTGATCTATCAGGTAACATTCTTAACCCTAATCCGACGATGGACACAGGATAAGGTGTTACACATAATAATTTACTTTATTCAATTGTTGCAATGGGGCCATGGAATTAATAAGTTGAGAAGCTTATTTCTTAATTATACATGGATATGAGCTTTATTTAACCTTGGACGGCAAGGGCAAGCAAATTGGGTCAAGAGAAAGTCACTTTAGTCCAGTTAAAGTTGATTTAATTGAAGAGAAAGTGTGACAATTATTTGGGTCAAAAAATCGTCCAAGTAAGGGGGAAAAGCCCAATCTGGAAAGGGCATATGAGTAGCACAAAATCAACTTCTTGAATATTTATTGAAATGTCCTTGTAACAGCCTAATTTAGGGCCTAGTCAGAATAATGGTTGCGAGACCACAAATTTGAAGTAGAAATATATGTTTTATGGTTTTTATGAGGTCTATGATATGTTTGCATGGTGGTGTGAAAATTTCATGAAGAAATTTTATGATTTAGTGATCAATTTATCTTTTAGGACTAAATTGCAAAAATTGAAAATTATGAGATTCTAGAAGTGTAACATCCTGAAAAGGGCCTATGCATTTTCGGTTTAATTGTACGAAGTGACATGTTTTATGTACTAAGAATAAATTTTGAATATTTTTGGAAACCCAGAAATGAATGAAAATGATTTGGAAATGAACATTTTTGGAAACCTGAAAATGTATGGAAATGATCTGGAAATGAACATTTTTTGAAACCTGAAAATGTATGGACATGATTTAGAAATGATTCACAAGAGGAAAGTGAACATTTCTGGAAACTAAGGAAATGATTCAAAAGAGGAAAGTGAACATTTCTGGAAACTTGGAAATGTAAGGAAATGTCAAGTTTACAGAGCCGAACGAAAATTTTTGGAAACTTAGAAATGACTTAGAAATGTCGAGTTTTAAAGTTTAAAAGAGGGAATTAAGGCAAGGTGGCCTTAAAAGAAAAAGTTGGTGAAATTTGACACATAAATAGGCTTGGAAAAGTGGCCTGAAGATGCCATTTAGGGTCTCTGGAAATGGCGCCACATGCAAGGTGTTGGGCCTGAGTTCGAGTCACTTGGGAAGCAAATAAAGGAAGTTTTATTTTTTGCTTCCAGAAGCCTGAGGTGGACGGCACAAGCCTTCTAGAAAGGAGGAGTTTTATTTTCATAAATATTTGATTAATAAGGTGATAAATAAGGGATTTAATTTGGATTGTTTTTGAAGAGATAATAAAGGATTATTCTCTAATTATTTTAAATTAAGGAGATAAAGTTATCAAATTAAGAAGAGTGGTGGCCAATTAAGGGATTCTGAGTAGTAAATTCGGCTATAAAAGGAAAAAAAAAATAGGGCTACTCATCAATTTTTCTTCCTCCCCTTCTCTCTGCCGAATTTCTTAGTGCTCTCCTCTCTTCTCTTCTCTTTTTATTTTGTCAAGCCGAAATCTACTTCTTCTTTATCCACCATTGCCGATTCTTTAAGCCTCAAGAATCAAAAGTGTTGATACACCTCTAGGCCATAGTCGTCTAGTCTTCAAGACTCCATAGCCGAATCTTTGAGGAGCTCCAAGCATAGGTGCTGTCGATTTCTCCAAGTAAGGGTAAGATTTAGACTCGGTTTCCATTCTTTTCTTTTTAAGCCTGTCAAAATTTAGGGACTAATCCCTCATACTGTATTTTGGCCGAAACTATGGAAGGGAATTTTGGGATTTAGTGGTGGTCAACTACAAAAGGAGATCAGTCGGGATTTTCAAAGATCTAAGGTGAGGCAATCGATCTAAGGCTATTTTTCATGATTAAATGATTGGAAATTAGATCTAATATATATAAGTCTATAGGGATTTCGACAGAGGTAAAAAAGGATTCTGGGATTTGAGAATTTCAAGGTAAGTCCCTATATACATTCGGCCAAGGGCCATGTTTTATGTTTTAATGTTAGATTAAATCTAACATATGGTTAAAGGAATTTCGACAATTCCTAGGGAAACAAGGATCAATTTCGGGATTTGTTGGTGTCCAAATTGGCAGCAAGGTAAGTTTTAAGAATACTAATCCTACTAGGATTTGGATTTGTGGCCGAATGGCTTTTTATTAAAGTAGTAAGTGATTAATCAAATGTAGGGATTAAGGATCTAAGCATTAGATCAAGCTTTTCGGGATTTCAAGGACTTCGTTAAGCGAATCAGGTGTGTACCCCACACTATTTTATAATACGTTTTATGGCTATGTTAATTAAAATATGTGATATTAAGAATATGAAAGTGGCTAAAGTACCATGTTATGGTACAAAGTACCCAGGTACGTTTCCTACTCCTACTATGAATATGAAAAATGTTATTAGTAACATGAGAATATGATAAGAATGTGAACTCTGGCATATTTATGCATATTATTATTATATGCGCATATGGGTTTGTTTGAAAGGGGAAGTGAATGTGGTGACTAAGATCACGAACACGGTGACCTAAGACCGTGATATCTGAAAAGTGGTGACCTAAGACCACAGTAATCTGAACGTGGTGACTTAAGACCACGAATGCGGTGACCTAAGACCGCAATTTGGTGTGTAGCGAAAGGAGGGTCGACTTAGTAGTCCCTACGGTGTGACTGGCAGGTACGGGGGTGTGTAGCGGATGGACAATTAGGTTTAGGTTTGGGTTTGGGAATGCATCATAACTTGTATTCATTGTTCTGAATGTGTAACTCTTGTATGCCTAATTCTATTATGATTTAGTGTCCTGTACACATTGAGTCTGTTTGACTCACCCCATTGTGGGACTATTTTTGGTGTGACGATCAATAATGGACCTGGGTTCTACAGAAGCTTAGGGATAGCCATGCTCAAACTTGAAGTTTTATTCAATATGGATATTTAATTTTATTTAAGTATTTTGGAATTTTATTTTGGGTTTTTACTCGATGTAATAAGGCCATAAGTTACATTTCTTTACTTTTATTTTTAATTACTATGTTACGAATTATTTTCAATTAAAGTTAAGTTTAAAATTTATTTCCTTTAAAATAAACCCTAGATTGTTTTGTCACCTTATTTAATGGATTTCAATATAAGATGAATTGGTTTTCAACACAAGCCCAACCCAAAACAATATTTTTCTTCAAATAGCACAAGTTTTTCCTAAGGAACAAAAGAATTTGAAACCGGTTTACTTAAGGAACATACCAGATTCGGTTCAGGCTCGTGGGCCGGGTTTGGGGTGTTTCAAGAAGTTTTAAGTAAGAGATAGCATTAGAAAATTTATTAGAGGTCCTTATTTGGTAATTAGACCATTATATTTCATGATGGACAAAATGGACATGGAAGGGAAAAATCTAAAGAAAGGGCCTTAAGGGCATTTTGGGCATTTAGTTAATAAATTAATAAAAAGGGAAAAAGAAGTCAAAGTTGGTGTCCATCTTCTTCCCTAAGTGCCGGAAATTAAAGAGAAGACATAGCTAGGTTTTTGTTCATTTTCAAGCTTAAAGTAAGTACATCCTAGCCCTTTTTAATTACTTTATATTTTTGAAATTTTAGCTATTTCTAGCCATATTTTAAGCTAGATTTCGTGTTCAAAAACTTACCCATGTATGACATGCATGTATTTTGATGTTTAATGGAGGAATACGGAAGTTTGATGTGTGATGAACATCTTTCTCTAAGTGATTTTTCATGAAAACACCTAAAAAGGACCTATTTGTAAAAGTGTAAAATGTGCAATAAAAATAAGTTTTGAAGGAAAGAGTGAGCTATTATAAGCTTAAGATAGGTTCGGCTAGGCTTGGGTAACCAAGAAAATGAGTATATTTCATCATACAAGCCTAAGGACCATTTTGCAAAAATGTGAAAGTTTAGGGGCAAAATTATATTTTTTTCCAAAGTATGATTCATGGGCTGTTTTAGTCAATGTGACAATTAAATAGGTAAAATTTTTCATTATAGATCAAGAAACACAAAGTCCAGACCTAAATCGAGGAAAGAACAAGGTGGTGGACTAAATTGAACAACTATCTATATTTTAGGTACCGAGGTAAGTTTGTGTGTAATAAATCAACATTATGTTATTATGTATTTAAATGCTTGATATTACATGAAATGTATATTCTTTTTATGAAATTGGTTAATTAGGTCTCGATGAAAAAAAATGTTGAAGTTTTACTATATCGAAGTGCCGATTGAACCTTAGGAATAGAAAGGATACCCTTGTCACGACATTAGATTAATAAGGTCCCGTATAAGACTGTATTTGGAAAATGGCCTCGGTACCGAATTGAAATCCCGTGTAAGACCATATCTGGGATATGGCATCGGCATCGAATAGGGATTTCATGTAAGACCATGTCTGGGACATGGCATCGACATACGATCTCGTGTAAGACCATATCTGGGATATGGCGTCGACATCAATATGAGATCCCGTATAAGACCATATCTGGGATATGGCATTTGCATCGACATGTGATCCCGTGTAAGACCATATCTGGAATATGGCATTGGCATCTTACTACGTGTATGACAATTTCCGAGTATCCTTTGATATTCCAAGGGGTTCAACGGGGTAAAGAATTAAAGTTTATGTTAAAGATGGAAAAAGGGTTAAAGTTATGTAATGGAGTGAAACAGGTACATATGTGAAACTCACGAGAAATGAGTCCGGTATGTGATATGTGGTCGGTAAGAGTGAGCATGAGTAAGCCATGTCAATGTTGCTTGAAAACTTTATGTTAATTCATAATGTAATATGTGGATGTTATTACAAGCTTTTGTGTTGTTATCTATTACATGCTAACTTACTAAGCTTTATGCTTACTCCCTCTCTTTTCCCTTTTCTTGTAGTATCCCCAAGCTAGCTCGGGGATTGAAGGACGTCGGAGCTCGATTCACACTATCAAGCTATTCTTTTGGGTATAGTAAAGTTTGATTATTTTGGGAATGGCATGTATAGGAACTTGGTTATTTTGTTATGTCATATTGGTTAGCCAATGTGTTGGCTATTAATGTTACTTATTTCATTTTGTAAATGGCCATTGGAATTGTCCAATACTAGTTAAGTTATATCTATTCAGTGATAATGAAATTCATAAAGTGCAAGCTTGCGCAATTGAGTGAGTAATGTGTGAACTATATGCATGATGAACGCAGTGTGAAATTAAGGTGTGGATGTCTTGATTGTGGATAATACAGGTGCATTAGTGTTATGCTATGTGTTGCTAGAAATAGTATAAGTGCGGTTGCTTTTCAGGGTGGCAAATGGCTTGGTAAGTGGCCTTATATTTGTCCACATGGGTAGACACACAGGCGTGTGTCTAGGCCATGTGCGACACATGGTCAGCCCCGTGGGCGTGTTGATAGATCGTGTGTCCCCTGCATCCTAATTTAGCAAAACAGAATGCCCAGTAGTAAACAGACGGGCAGAGACACGGTCATCTCTCTCAGCCTTGTGAAGGACACAGTCTTAGGACATGGGCGTGTGCCCAGGCCGTGTGAAATCTGCACATTCATTGCAAGAATTAAATTCGCTACACGGCCTAGCACACGGGCGTGTGACCCTAAATTTCTGCTGAAATCATAAATAGAATGTCAAGGTTTTTTCACATGGGCTAAGACATGGGCGTGCCATGGCTGTGTGAAGGACACGGGCCATAGACACGAGCGTGTGCCAGGCCGTGTGAAAACCCTATAGGTTCGAAATGAAAAATAAAATCCACACAGACTAGGGATATGAGCGTGTGTGACCACACGGCCTGCCCACATGGGCGTGTGGCCCTATTTTGAGCAAAAAAATTCTAAGTGTTCGTAAGCTTCGAGTTCAGTCCCGAACCACTCTATATGTATGTTTCAGGTCTCATAGGCTCATAGTAGGGATGTTATGAATACAAATGAAAAGTTTTAAGTTGGAATGAAAATTTATGGCCCGATTTTGTATGAATAAGTATGTTAAGTCCTGTAATGCCTCGTACCTAGTTCTGGTGTCGAATACGGGTAAGGGGTGTTACAGTCCTTACACTTGTAAAAAAATTAAAAATCAGCTCCCAAAAAACACCAAAGAAACCATCCAACCCTTGCTTGATTCATGCATGAATCAAGCAACCATCAACCTCCCTCTCCACAATTCATGGCCAACCATAAGAATGAGAAAATCAAGGGATTTTCATGCAATCTTCAACAACCTCTAAAGCCCTCCATCCACTATAAATACCACCTTTCACTTCACCTATCCATCATCCCTCATCATTCATTCATTCTTCATTCTTCACATTCTTTCACCTCCTTTCCTTTTCTTTTCATGCATAAAGCTATTCATTCTATCCATTCCCCTTAGTTAGAAAACTCACTCTTTGTCGGCCATCTTGAGGAGCATTTTACGAATGAGAAATTACGAGGATCGGAGGAAACCTCTATGATCAATTTTTGAAGGATTGCCAAAATTATTTAAAGTTTCTTCTTCCTTAATATTTATTTTTGTTCTTGTTATTCAACATGTTTGCAATTTGCTTTGTTGTTTTTTTCATTAACGATGATAGCTAGAATGATTTCATCAATTTGATAAAGTTTATTTGATTTATGTTCATTATGTTCTATACCTCAATTTTTCATGCTTCCAATTAAAATCACGCATGTATTTTATTCATTAAAATGTGATTAAATGCATTAGGATTGGTTCATCGATCCTGACCATATGGCAATTAATGGACGCAATAATTGGAAGGTGCATGCTTAATTTAGATATTGATCCGATTAAATTAAAGGTTCGTAATAACTTGGGAGAGCTCTATTACCTTGCATGATTTTAGGGTTGTGTGATTAAATTATTTTGAACTTGATCTGTCCCTGTTACTTTACATAAACCCTAAGAAACCCTTATTTAAATATGATCATGGTAGTATAGTATGCATGTTTTTCTAAGTAAAATATTCTGAAATAACTTAATATTGGTTTCAAATTTAATGAAAGATCGAGTTGCCATGGAATATTTTTTAGAACATTGTGAACATGAAGAAAATGAACCAAGTCAAATGTTCTAATTATTCTAGCCTATTCATGTTATTGTTGTTGAGGCTTGTGAATTTGCTACTAAACCCACCTCATACATTTTAATTTTTCATCACACTTAGGTTAATTTGCATTTAGGATAGTTTTGCATCTAGTTATTTATTTTTACATCAATCACTCGAAATCATTGTGTTTTTTCTCACCAATTTGTAATATTTAATTTTACAATTATTTAATTAACATATACAATCCCTGTAGAGATGATAACTCTTATATTTACTTATTACTTGATAACGACTATGCATACTTGCACAAACTCTAGCATTACACTAGGCCTTATAGGCCAAATGAAAACAAACTAGACTTAAAGATTGTTAGTTGTTATTTCATGTGATACTCTAAAAGGTGTAGTGGTTACAAATTTTACGATCCCGCGATTAAGGCTATTTTGTAGACGATCGATGTCCGATTATTTGAGGATGTTGAGTTTGTGAGGGAGAGAGAAAATTAAAGATGTTGTGTTTGAAAAATAATATGTTAATATTGTAAAACACATTCTTTTAATTGCTATAGATACAGATCGGGAACAATTTATTATACCTGATATTATTTGAATAGCAACTCTAGGTCAAGACAATGTCATAGAACCTCACAGTCAAGTAACAAACTCTACAACCTCAAGAATCAATGTCATTAAGAAGGTCCACTAGAGAAAGAGTTATAATGGCTTTAGTAGCTTATTTTGACCTTAATTTACATTAGATGGATGTCAAGACTACATTTTTCAATGGTAACATTGATGGGACGATTTATATGGTGCAACCAAATATATTTGTATCCAGTGATGCAAAGTCAATGGTTTGCAAATTAAAGAAATCCATCATAGGCTTAAGCAATCCTAAGAGTACTCATTTTCTAAGAGTTTATTTCTAAGAGTTTATTAAGGTATTAAAATTCTAAGAGTTTATTTCTCGTATTATTTGAGTTATAGTAGGAATTAAATTTTGGGATTTGACACTATTTAAGTACACGTAATAATCATTTTAGAAAATTTGTTAAATTAATCAAGTTAGTTGTGACATGCGATACCTAGACTCGACGATCGAGTTGGGTTATAGGATGTACATTTAATTAACCAAGAGACCAATTGAGTAATTAGCTCTTTTCTAGTTGGACAAAAGGTGCTGAATGACAATTGTATTCCACCAATTTTTTCTAGTCATGTTTAAGTTTAATAATTAAAGGTTAATTATGATTTATTATGTATTAAACTAAGTATAAAAGCTAAAAATAAAAGAAAAACAAAACATTTACTTGTCATCTTCTTCCTCTCACGAAGCAAAGAAAGAAAAGCTAAGGTTGAGCTTTCAATCTTTGGTTCTAAATAGGTATGTTCAAATTAGTCATTTTTCTTTTAATTTTTATGTTTTTAAAGTCCCGGGAGCTTGATTTAGCTAGCCCATGTACAGATTTGCAAAATTGTTAAAATTTTAAAAAGTTTTCATTGATGAATGTTTGATGAAAACTGTACTAAATAGTTAGATTTTAAGTTTAGAAGTGAAAAAAGACTAGTTTGTAAAGTATAATTGCTAGGTTTTAAACATAGGGACTAATGTGCATAAATTTCAAAATTGGTGTAATATTTTTGTAATTTTTTATAATAAAGGGTTAAAGAAGGATGTAATTGACATCGGTTTTGAAATTAAAGCTCAAATTTGAAAGTTATGACAATTTTTGTTTTAGAGATTAAATTAAATAAAATGAAAAATGTTAGAGGGCCTTCGAATGATGAAATTAAATTGATACATGCATAAAATAGGATGATACAAGATATGTGAAATTGATAAATTTATTTGAATTATTATATAGATCGAGATTTGAACCAAACCCGGTAATTCTTCAAGAAACACATCTGGATACTCGCACACAACTGGTACTGCTTCAATCTTCTTTTCGGTCACTTTAGAATCGAGTACATAGGCAAAGTAAGCTTCACAACCCTTTTTCATTCGAGCTAACATCAAAGAAATCACTGCCGGTAAACCATTTAGATCATTAGACTCAATCTGAATTATCTCATCATTTCGGCATCGCAAATCAATAGTCTTCCATTTGCAGTTCACAATAGCATCATGCAACGTTAGCCAATCCATACCCAGAATTATATCAAATTTATTGAATGGCAACAACATCAAATTAGCTAGGAAACATGAATCTCGAATCATCAACTGACAATTCTTGCATACTTTATCGACCAAGACACACCGACCTAAGGGGTTCAATACTCTAATCATAAATTCAGTAGACTCTTCAGGTAAAGTCTTACTGGATAGTAAAGTTTCACATACATAAGAATGAGTCGATCCAGTATCAATCAATGCAGCAACACTAGTATCATAGAGAGTGAAAGTACCGGTAATAACATCTGGAGACGAAGCCTCTTCGCAAGCACGAATAGCATAAGTTGTAACACCTCTAACCCGTATCTATCTCCGAACTAGGGTTAAGAGGCATTATCGAACATATCGAAACATTTTACGCTCATATCACAACATCAATCATAATAATTCATACTCATACTCTCCCTATAAAAGGTCTACAAGACCTTAAACATGCTTTAGAGAAGGTTCGAGACTAAACCGATCTCATACGGAAACTTTGTGGAATTCAGAAAATTTTTCTTTCAAAATAGGGCACACGCCCATATGGCTAGGCCATGTGCCTCACACGGCCGTGCCTTGGACCATGTCTCAGCCTATGTGCAACACTGACTTGGGTCACACGGGCTAGCACACCCCCGTGCTTCTTGCCCATGTGGCAACCTAACTTGCTTTGAATTGCAACCTTGATAGACACAGTCGAGTCACACGCCCGTGTGCTTAATCGTGTGGGCAAATATAGGCCATTTGCAAGGTCGATTTTGCCACCCAACATTGGGTCATACCTACAAGCATCAATTCATGTCCCAAAGGTAGCTAAAACATACCAAATTACATTACCACATTCATAATCAACCAACTCAAATGACCAAATACATTTTCAACCATAAAATCAAATGCTATAGCTTGAACATGCCATACAACCAAGTCATAAAGGGTATAAATATCAAAATCATTAGCCAGATAGTGTGATGCGATCTCTGTCGACTTCCAACTTGACCGAACATCCAAAAACCTATAAACATAGGAAAAACACACACAGTAAGATTTGAAAGCTTAGTAAGCTCGTATCTTAATAAACTTAACATAACAAATAATTTCATTACAATGCCATAAGCATGATATGCTATCTCACACAACTTTTCTAAATTATATAACATGTTCTCATATCGAATTATCATCATTCAATATTAGATTTGCATACTTAACTAACTTTAGCTTTCACAAGCTTATTCAATTCAATTATCATATATCATTCAATTCACACTTTCATATATCCAATTAAGCACATTATGGAAAATAGCATATCTAATCATATATCTTTTTTCATATAAATCTTATTTCATCATTTATACTAAAATTCACCTTTCATTCATATAGTATTTGACAATTTCACATATACCACTTTATAAATCACATCTTATTCTTTTGTTCATGTTTCATTTGCATATATTCACATTTCATTTGCATATACATCACATAACATTCTTTACACATATATAGACTTACCTTTCATTATCAAATATTGTATACATTTCAACGTACTTGAATCAGAATGTCATTCACTTAATCACTTAGTTTTTAGAATGCCCGTTGAACCGTTCGAAATCAATAAGGCTACTCGGATAACTCGAAAAGCTCGTACAATGCGAACGTCCCAGACGTGGTCTTACATGTAATCAAATATCGATGCCACTGTCCCAGACAGGGTCTTTCACGAAATCATTTATGATGCCGATGTCCCTCACATGGTCTTACACGTAATCTCTAATCGATGCCAGTGTCCCAGAGACGGTCTTACATGATATCTCAAATCGTTGCCACTGTCCTAGACGTGGTCTTACACGAAATCATATCTCAGAATCATATGTCTTGACATATGTATACTATACTATTCCTAGGGTTCGTACGGGGCTTTTCTGACGTCGTAACGATATCGGAACTTTCTTGTATTTATATATTATGCTTCTCAAACATTTCAATATCATAATAACATATATATAACTTATTCAAAATACATACATTGCATTACCTTCAGCATTGAATTCCATCATACAAATAATATGCATTTATAACATGATTTTGTAATGTCTATTAAAATACGAACTTACCTCGTTCGTATCCGAATTCTGCTTTTGCCAATCTAACTAATATCAAAATTAACTTACTTATTCAACATTTCATTCAATTTTCATCCAAGAACATATAAATGGGCAATTTGCATTTTAGCCCCTAACATTTCCCATTTATGCACTTCAGTCCTTATTACACAAAATTCACAAAATTACTTAAATACCCATGCTAGCCGAATTATCTTTATTACCATAATAGCCCATATTTTTCATTTATTTTACATTTCTACCACAATATTTTCATATTTCACAATTTAGTCCAAAATTGACATTTTTACAAAAATTCACTTAACAAAACTCATTAATCTAACATCAAAGATTTATTTTATATCATTAAACATCAAGATACTCAAACATTCATCAATGGAAAAACTCACAAACTTCAACAGTTTTAGAAATGGAGGTACGGGTTAGCTAGGTTACGAAGCAACGATCTCAAAAAAGTAGAAATTATTAAAAACCGAGCAAAAACCACTCACCAATTTGTCTTCAAAGTTTGGCCGAATAACAAGCTCTCCCATGGCTGATTTTAAGTTGAAATTTCAGTGGAAATGGTAGTGGAGGAAGTTGACACAATTTGTTTTATTTAATTTAACATATAATGCCTTTTTACTTATTTAACCTTTAATAACCTTAATAACTACACCAAATGCCACTCCACTATCATCCACTAACTCATAAATAGGCTATTTGCCACATAAGGACCTTCACTTTTAAGTTCTATAGCTATTTAACACTTTTAACTAATAGAACTCAATTTTTACGCTTTACGCGATTTAGTCCTTTTATCAAAATTAAGCAACCAATCAGCAAAATTATTTCACGAAACTTTCTCACATATTAATTCATATGTTGTAAACACATAAAATAATATAAAAAATAATTTTAAGACCTTGGATTTGTGGTTCCAAAACCATTATTCCGACTAGGGTCTAAACCGGGCTGCTACATAAGCTCTGGCAAGTGCAGGAGTCTTAGATCTAACAGTTTGTCTTCCCTTCTGACTGCCACTCACATTACTCATGTTTCGGGGTGGTCTACCTTGAGCTGACATGTTACTCGGTCTCGTATTCTGCACTATGTTTTGCTCAGCTAACTCAGGGCATTCACGAATGAAGTGATCCATCAATCCTTATTTAAAATAAGCCCGATCATTCAATATACAATTGTCGTAATGTCGTTTACCGCAATGTCTGCACTCAAGTTGGTTTTATCGGATGTTATTTACACTAGCTACAAAGGTAGCTCTCAAGCTCACGAGTGGTCTATCTAGATCACGTCTAGAATAGGCCGCAGTAACCTTTGAATTGCTAAAATTATCTCGGAATTTCTTTGATGCTGACTAAAATGACTTACTCGTTGATCTTTTTCGTGAATCTTTAGCTTCAAAATCAACCATTCTTTTCTCTTTCCCGAGCTCTTCAGCTTTGCATGCTCACTCGACTAATACCACAAACTCTTTTATTTCAAGAATCCCAACTAATTGCTTGATATCTTCATTCAATCCATCTTCAAATTTTTACACATTATTTCTTCGATTGATACACATTCCTAGGCATATCTGCTGAGTCTCACAAATTCCCGTTCGTATTCTATAACTGTCATGCGACCCTGTTTTACCTTGAGGAATTCTTTGTGTTTTTTATCAATAAACCGCTGACTGATATATTTCTTTTGGAATTCAGTCTGAAAGAACTCCTAGGTAACCCGTTCTTTTGGAACCACCGACACTAGTGTATTCCACCAGTGATATGCGGTGCCTCGTAACAAGGATACAACACATTTAATACACTCATCAGGGGTACAGGATAATTCATCAAACACACAGATCATATTATCAAGCCAGAACTCAGCTCGCTCAGCATCATCATCAACAGTAGCTCTGAACTCTTCGGCACCGTATTTTCTAATTTTATCAACTGACGGCTTATTTAATCTAATCAGATCAATAACTTCAGGTATCACAGGTGTCTGAGGAGGATTAGGCAGGGGTGGGGTGGGGGTTGTTCAAAAACTGGATCTTTATGGATATATTGTGTGAACCAATCGTTCATCATCTGGAAGAAATCTTGTTTAGCCTCTCTCCCGTGGCTACTCATAATAGGTCTAGAATTAGATTGCACTTCGCCTTGAGCGGGAGCGGGTGCATTACTTTCCACGTCATCTGCTACGGCTCGATCGGGATCCATTTACTATACGAAAACACATTTTAATTTTTAAGACCGACTAAACCATAGCTCTGATACCAAATCAAATGTAACACCCCTAACTCGCATCCGTCGCTGGAATAGGGTTACGAGGCATTACAGGTCATAACACAGCTCAAAACAAACCTTCATTACATTCATAACATTTGTATACTTTAAATAAATTCAAACATGTATCATAAAATAACATATACTGAGTATATGACAACTTATTTATTTCAATAACTGAATATCAAACATATCAATTAATAAACTATGCTCATGCGCATATTAAAACCAAACGAACCTTGTACTAACATAAAGTGACTTTACCAAATCAATAAAATCCCATTTGATTACCTAATTCATAATTATACCAATTCACATGTTATGCATATTAAACTAAGTTAAAATTATCCACATGACATACTTTGTAACACCCCAAACCCGGCCTAGACGTTATGACCGGATCTAGCATGTCACATCAAAAGGTTGTTTAAAAGCTATGCCTTTGTTAAAAACTTTGTATCCTTTTTGAAACTCCGAACTTTGCTGCTTGTGAAACTAAGTTTTACTTAAAATGTTTTCTTGGAAAGATGTTATTATTATTTTCGAAAACTTTGTTTATTGCTGAAATCTGACTCAAAGAATTGTAGAAATGTGTTATTTTCAAAACGGTTGTTATTGTTTAAAAATCTGTGATAAACCGATTAATAATTATTAACTAGCAAAATTACCAAACAAAAGTTTAGAAGAAAAGTCCAATGGCCTTCTTAAACAAAATATTAACCCAAAATAATAACATAAAATAAGTTAAAAATGAATTTACTATGTTTCGTAAGAAGCAAATCATATGTATGGCCACCTCCGAGTCCTCCGCAGCTCCAAATCCTCTAACGCTAGGGATTACCTGCATGGTTAAAAGAAAGGGGGTGAGTTACGAGAACTCAGTGTGTAATCCCTTATACCAGTCACTACCTGGGCCTGAGCCCATACGGTATCGGTTTAGGCCTAAACCCTTATTCGATAACAAGCTGGGGCTATGCCCTAAAATCATATCAGTGTATATGGATATGTGCATATGAGCACACCCCAATCCAACCATTACACCACCCGTACCAACCAATCGCACCATGTGGGGATCAAGTCAACCCACCCCGCCAAACGCACCAATATTGCAGTCAAGCTGCTGATCACGGTATATGTGGCTGAGCCACCAAAACAATATAGGCATAACCACTAAAATGGTATGTGGCAGAGCCACCAGAATTGCACTTCGTCCAATCATCAACCCAACCCATGCAACATGATATGAATGCAATGTATTACAAGTGTAAATAGTATAAGTAAAATCACATACACGATATTTAACCACAATCGAGGGTATAACGGTCATCTTGTCCCCTAAGGGTATAACGGTAATTTCACCCCTTTGGGGGTATTTTGGTAATTTCATCCATCGAGGGTATTTCGGTAATTCACCCACTAAGGGCATTTGGGTAATTTTACCCACCAAGGGTATTTCGGTAATTTACCCTCTAAGGGTATTTCGGTAATTTCACATATTAAGGATATTTTAGTAATTTTGTAAACCAAGGGTATTCTAAACAGAGATAACAATGCGAATGGGCCTAGGGCCCTTTCTCAGCGCAAATAGGCCCACACGTTCGTGTGGCCCATTTAGCCCAAATCTAGCCACATATATGAGATTCACATAGACCAGTTCACTATCTACTAAACGATCATGCAATTTATTCATATGTGCCCACGGGCCCATTAGGCCCACTTGGCCCAAGGCAACCTAGACTCATGAGAACACTCATGAGGGCCTCAACTATCGCGTCGAAGCTCCCACACGTGCGCTCGCACGCTCGTATGACTACCATCGCTGTGTGACCGGCAATTCGGCATTAGCCGCTCTACAGCTAGAGTAGAGCGAAATACACACCTGATAGGAATCTGGAGTTGATCTGCGCTCCGAACACTCCTTTTCCCAAACGCCAACCCAGGTATGCCTACTCTACTCATAGATTGCTCTATTTAAAGCTAGTTTCTCACCTTCCCTCTTGCTAGCTTCTCGATGTGGGATCCCTCCTTCAGCAGAGTTTAAATCCAACACAAACTCTGGCTGTCCCAACTTAGCAAAATAAGTATCCCTTTTTGCTTGCAATGGGATTTGAACTCAGGCTCCCCTGTAACTTAATCCACGCCGCTAGCCACTATGCCACAAGCTCCTCTTGTGTCTAAAATCATGTGCAACTAAATATAATTCTATGGGCCAAGTCTAAGTTCAGTAAAAAATAAATCAAAATGAAATGTAAGCGTCAAGACTTGAACCTTAGACCCCTTGCTTCCTTGTGTGACGTCACTTCCTTTTCTCCTATGTGGCGCCATTTTCCACTAGACTACAACTCCTTTTGTGTCTTTTTCTCCACATTTTATTCTTAAAGCCTACTTACTAACTCCTAAGGTTTTAGTCACCTAAAACCAAAATTTCCTAAAGCCCAAGTTTGATCCCGAGACTTCACAGAAGCCCCCTAACCTTTCAAAATCACTCACCTAATAGGTCCAACTTGCATTAGTGTCATTCTCTTGTTCTCAAAAATTTTAAACGCTCCCAATAAGACCAATTCTACTAGGCCCAAATTCGGGTCGTAACAAATCTACCCACCTTAAAGAAATTTCATCCTCGAAATTTTCAACTATATAATAGCTGCACAACTCAGGTTACCCCACTACGCTTCCGCTTTGATACCATTAAATGCAACACCCAAACTTGGCCTAGATGCTATGACTGGATCTAGCATGTCACGTCAAAAGGTTGTTTAAAAGCTATGCGTTCATTAAAAACTTTGTATCCTTTTTGAAATTCTGAACTTTGTTTCTTGTAAAACCAAGTTTTACTTAAAATGTTTTCTTGTACAGATGTTATTATTATTTTTGAAAACTTTGTTTATTGCTGAAATTTGACTCAAAGAATTGCGGAAACGTGTTATTTTGAAAAGGATTGTTATTGTTTAAAAATCTGTGATAAACCGATTAATAATTATTAACTAGCAAAATTACCAAACGAAAGTTTAGAGCAAAAGTCCAATGGCCTTATTACAAAAAATATTAACCAAAAATAATAACATCAAATAAGTTAAAAATGAATTTACTAAGTTTCGTATGAAGCAAATCCGACGTGTGGCCACCTCCGAGTCCTCCGCAGCTCCAAATCCTCTAACGCTAGGGATTACCTGCATGGTTAAAAGAAAGGGGGTGAGTTACGAGAACTCAGTGTGTAATCCCCTATACCAGTCACTACCTGGGCCTGAGCCCATACGGTATCGGTTTGGGCCTAAACCTTTATTCGGCAACAAGCTGGGACTGTGCCCCAAAATCATATCAGTGTATATGGATATGTGCATATAAGCCCACCCCAATCCAACCATTACACCATCCGTACCAACCAATCGCACCATGTGGGGATCAAGTCAACCAACCCCGCCAATCGCACCAATATTGCAGTTAAGCTACTGATCACGGTATATGTGGCTGAGCCACCAAAACGATATGTGGCATAACCACTAAAACGGTATGTGGCTGAGCCACCAGAACTACACTTCCTCCAATCATTAACCAAACTCATGCGACATGATACGAATGCAATATATTACAAGTGTAAATAATATAAGTAAAATCACAAACACGATATTTAACCATAATCGAGGGTATAACGGTCATCTTATCCCCTAAGGGTATAATGGTAATTTTCACCTCTTTAGGGGGTATTTCGATAATTTCACCCATCGAGGGTATTTCGATAATTCACCCACTAAGGGCATTTCGGTAATTTTACCCACCAAGGGTATTTCAGTAATTTCACATATTAAGGGTATTTTAGTAATTTTGTAAACCAAGGGTATTCTAAATAGAGATAACAATGCAAATGGGCCTAGGGCCCATTCTCGGCCCAAATGAACCCACACGTTCGTGTGGCCCATTTAGCCCAAACCTAGCCATAGATATGAGATTCACATAGACCAGTTCACTATCTACTACACGATCATACAATTTATTCATATGTGCCCATGGCCCCATTAGGCCCACTTGGCCCAAGCCAGCCTAGACTCATGAGAACACTCATGAGGGCCTCAACTATCGCGTCGAAGCTCCCACACGTGCACTCGCACGCTCGTGTGGCTACCATCACCGTGTGACTAACAATTCGACATTGGCCACTCTACAGCTAGAGTAGAGTGAAATATAGACCTAATAGGAATCTGGAGTTGATCCACGCTCCGAACACTCTTATGCCCAAATGCCAACCAAGGTATGGCTACCCTCCTCATAGATTGCTCTATTTAAAGCTAGCTTCTCACCTTACATCTTGTTAGCCTCCCGATGTGGGATCCCTCTTTCAGCAGAGTTTAAATCCAATACAAACTTTGGCCATTCCAACTTAGCAAAATAAATATCCCTTTTTGCTTGCAATGGGATTCAAACTCAGGCTCCCCTATAACTTAATCCACGCCACTAGCCACTATGCCACAAGCTCCTCTTGTGTCTAAAATCATGCGCAACTAAATATAAGTCTATGGGCCAAAGTCTAAGTTCACTTCAAAATAAATCAAAATGAAATGAAAGTGCCAAGACTTGAACCTTGGGCCCCTTTCTTCCTTATGTGACGTCACTTCCTTGTCTTCTATGTGGCACCATTTGCCACTAGACAACAACTCCTTTTGTGACATTTTTCTCCACATTTTATTCTTAAAGCCCACTTACTAACTCCAGAGTTTTATTCACCTAAAACCAAAATTGTCCTAAACCCCAAGTTTGATCCCGGGACTTCACAGAAGCCCCCTAACCTTCCAAAATCACTCACCTAATAGGTCCAACTTGCATTAGTGCCATTCTCTTGTTCTCAAAAATTCGGGTCCTACTCAAGGCCCAATAAACCCATTTCTACTAGGCCCAAATTCGGGTCGTTACAAATCTACCGACCTTAAAGAAATTTCGTCCTCGAAATTTTCAACTATATAATAGCTGCACAACATAGGTTACCCCACTACGCTTCTGCTGTGCACTCTCATCCCAACAACTCTACAACACTTCTAACTTAATCTTGAAACCTCATACACACAATCAACCATCTAACCACAGAAAAAAATAGATATTTATCACACATGCATCACTTTCTATATTCAAACATCACATCCAAACAAAACGCGCACAAAATAAATACAAAAAAAATACAGTCATTTCAGAATATAACAATGTAAAAGATCAGGTGTAATTTCCTGAATTTTTTGGCCTATATGTTTAATGGGTGAATATGTTTAATATGTTAATTTAAGTGTTAGGGGTCCAAATTAGGCTCAGGATTAGGCTAAGGCCTTGATTAAATTATTAGATTGGGCATTAAAGAATTAAAAGGTGGTAATTATGTTTAAAATACCAAACATGGGCTTGTGGCCCAACAATAAGTGGCACTATATGGGAATTGGAAGTGACGCCATACACAAGGATTTAGGGGCCCAAAATTTAAGTTAAATGAAGCCCAAATCTTTTAATTTAAGTGAGTTAAATTTCAGCAATTAGGTTTAATGAGGTGGACGGCTACATGGCTTAAAAATTGGAGATTTATATGGATTTAATAATTGATAATTTAAAAGATAAAAAGGAGAAAAGATAGGAGCCTATCTACAAGGCAAGTGATGGCCGAAAATCTATCACCTAGAAGAGTGTAAAATTCGGCTACTGCATGGCAAAGAGGGTGCCAAATTTCCCCTCTCTTTTAGCTTGAATTTTAAGGGCGTTTTCAGTTTTTAGCAGTAGGTGCCAAAATATCTATAAATAGGGGGATAGCTCCTTGATTCTGACATTTAAAAAAACCCTAATTCTCTCTATTCTTTGTGCCAAATTCTTCAGCCTCTCCCTCTCCAATTTCTTTTCTCCAATTTTTTCAAAAGCCGAAACTCTTCTCCACTTTTTCCTCATTGTGCCGATTTCTCTTTAAAAAGTAGAAATCTCCATAGTTTCTCTTTATTCATCCTATTTGAGAATTAGTTCTATTCTTCCGGTATTTAAAACTTTTCTTTGACATTGACGAATCCTCTCTTCAAGTGCTAGCCGAATCCCCCTATTCTAAGGTAAGTGTTGACCTTTGTTAGATCTCATATTTTATCCTTGGTTTTTGAAAGGCAAAAGCCGAAAAGCTAATAGTTTAATGGTTCTATGATTGGGCGGCAATTCGGGATTTGAAGGAAGCTTGGTCAACTAGATCTAAAAGCCGAAAATAGCTAGTCTCTAATTTTGGGATTTTAAGGTAAGAAGATTTGTTATTCAAATAAATAAAATTGGGTAGAACACTAACCATGGCCAAATATAGGAGAGGCCCTATTTTCACATCTTTCCCGCTTTTTGAGCAAAATTGTAGATCGGTCTAGCAAGGGTATCGACATTAATCAGGTGTGTAATACTTCCCCGCCATCTAGATCTAATCATAAAATGCATGATCATAAGATTTATATGTTTTGATAATTGCCGACATCTCGATTTATTGATGAAAGCCCAAGGAGGGTAAAAGCGGTTCCCCAGGTTAGTAAATAATCTGTTTATATGTTATAAGTAAAATGCTTGTATGTGATTGCATGGGTTGGGTTGATGAAAGGAGGAAGTTATACGATATATGTGTAGCGGTTTTACCGTGATCTGATGTAGCGGCTAATGCTGTGAATTGTTATACGGGCTTCGGCCATTATATGTTATAAGGGCTTCAGCCATCATATGTGGATGAGCAGCATGACTGCCATCATGGTGTGTAGCGGTGTGGGTCGATTGTAGAAATCCCCAATGTTGTGTACGGTTGGTACGGGGGCGTGTAGCAGATGGAAACCTAGGCAAACGGGTTGGGCCTTGCATATTATTTGTTATAAATTTTTATTATGAGTATTAAACTGTTAACTTTGTTTAACGGACTTAAGGCCCAAAATCTAGTTGTGCATGAGGGTTGCACACTGAGTCTCGCGACTCACCCTTTTAATTAACATTTCAGGTGATACCTAGTGCTTCGAACCGGGCCGAAGAGGAACGCAATGTGGCCATGCAGAAGAATATGTGGATTTAGCAAAAAGACTCAAGTCATTATTTTATATTTTTATGTGGTGGATTTTAAAATTTCGTTGCAATAAGGCCATGGGCCACTAGTTTATGTTTTGTTTTATTTTGGGCTTTAATTAATTTTAGTTATTTAAATTCTTACTGAACTAATGCATGTATTTAAATTTGGGTTTTTAATTTATAGAGGCATATTTTATTTAAACTATCAACTATTAAATTTCTTTCGAATAAGAAGATAAACTTTAGAAAAATATTTTCTGAAAATACGACATGTGTTTCCAAAATTTTCTTAGTGACATACCAGATCTGATCATGGTGTTTGGGCCGGGTTTGGGGTGTTACAGATTGGTATCAGAGCCCGGTTCAAAACTCGGCTCTGGGGTTTTGGGCTCAAAATGTTTTCTAACAATGGGCTTTTGAAATATGGATGTTTTTAAGTGATATCAGGTCTGTTAGCTCAGCATGGCACCTGCGTCTCCGGCCCAAAGTCCGCCAGGTAAGTATTCTGAACTCCTTGTGTGTTATATATGTATGTGGGCTTGATGGGCTTTATGGGACGTAGACTATTTAGACTATAACTTGATGGACTTTAGGCTTAGCTGAAATAACTCCTTAAATCTCATAAGACTTAATTTCACTAAACAAACCCGTGAACGAGTCGCAAGACTAGGGTGTGGCAACAGGCATACGCATGTCTAAGATTGGATCCGGAAGAGCCTAGTACTTAAGCAGTCCTAGTGACTCACCTCCTCTTCGCTGGAATCCTACCTGGTGCGTAGTGACTATTCACCCTAGCACGATGATTTGTTAACGGGCCAAAATCTATAATTAAAACCCGAAAGGGACCAGCCACATTATTTTTACAAAATTGCTAAAATACCCTTATTTTGAAAAAAAAAAGTACCAAGATACCATGGTTTGCAAATATACCCCAATTTACAAAGTCAACAAAATTTTTCCTTAAAAAAATAAACACATACAACACACGACAACAACCAAAAACCTGAACACTACTATTATTCTTTTGCAATCAAATTCTCCAAGATATCCTTGTTTTAAAAAATATATATATATACCCCCTTAGTTTTGTAAAATTTTTTTGAAAATACCCCTGACTTGTAAAATGACCAAAAATACCCCTGATTTGTAAAATTACCAAATTACCCTTGATTTGCAAAATGACCAAATTATCCCTGATTTGTAAAATTACCAAATTACCCCTGATTTGTGAAATGACCAAAATACCTTTAATTTGTAAAATTACCGAAATACCCCCGAATTACAAAATTATTGAAATACCCTTATTTCATGAAACCAACAAGGAACTCTATTTTGGAAAATTACAAAATACCCCTATAAGATAAATTACGAAAATACCCCTGGGTAGTGGAATAACGAGAATACCCCTATGTATTGAGTGTGGATGTATGGATGTTGTATGTATGTTGATTGTTGAACATATGTAGTTTATAGAACTAGGAAAGGTGAACTTGAGACTGAATTGCGAATTCGAAAGAACTACTCTTAAAACTACCAATCATAAGACTGTTCGTGGATAATCAGTGGAAGAAAACCAATAATTCATAAAAAAAAATTAATCAGATAAACGCGAACCGATAGCATGAGTACAAGGGGACGAGGACGCTCTAGATGTGAATACCGGTGCATACTCTACCATAGTGTACTAAGTGTCTATTTTGGGTTTAGAATTGGAGTGCGCAGCGAAAGCATGGTAGTGAGACTTAGGTAGTACGATTAATAGTTAGTTGGAAATTTCGAGGACGAAATTTCTTTAAGGGGGTAAAACTGTAACATCCTGAATTTTTGGGCCTATACGTTTAATGGGTGAATATGTTTAATATGTTAATTTAAGTGTTAGGGGTCCAAATTGGGCTCAGGATTAGGCTAAGGCCTTGATTAAATTATTAGATTGGGCATTAAAGAATTAAAAGGTGGTAATTATGTTTAAAATGCCAAACATGGGCTTGTGGCCCAACAATAAGTGGCACTATAAGGGTGACGCCACACACAAGGGATTTAGGGGCCCAAAATTTAAGTTAAATGAAGCCCAAATCTTTTAATTTAAGTGAGTTAAATTTCAGCAATTAGGTTTAATGAGGTGGACGGCTACAAGGCTTAAAAATAAGAGATTTATATGGATTTAATAATTGATAATTTAAGAGATAAAAAGGAGAAAAGATAGGAGCCTATCTAAGAGATAAAAAGGAGAAAAGATAGGAGCCTATCTACAAGGAAAGTGATGGCCGAAAATTCATCACCTAGAGGAGTGTAAAATTTGGCTAATGCATGGCAAAGAGGGTGCCAAATTTCCCCTCTCTTTTAGCATGAATTTTAAGGGCGTTTTCAGTTTTTAGCAGTAGGTGCCGAAATATCTATAAATAGGGGGGATAGCTCCTTGATTCTGACATTTAAAAAAACCCTAATTCTCTCTATTCTTTGTGCCAAATTCTTTAGCCTCTCCCTCTCCAATTTCTTTTCTCCAATTTTTTCAAAAGCCGAAACTCTTCTCCACTTTTTCCTCGTGCCGATTTCTCTTTAAAAAGCCGAAATCTCCATAGTTTTTCTTTATTCATCCTATTTGAGAATTAGTTCTATTCTTCCGGCATTTAAAACTTTTCTTTGACATTGACAAATCCTCTCTTCAAATGCTAGCCGAATCCCCTATTCTAAGGTAAGTGTCGACTTTTGTTAGATCTCATATTTTATCCCCGATTTTTGAAAGGAAAAAGCCGAAAAGCTAATAGTTTAATGGTTCTATGATTGGGCGGCAATTCAGGATTTGAAGGAAGCTTGGTCAACTAGATCTAAAAGTCGAAAATAGCTAGTCCCCAATTTCGAGATTTTAAGGTAAGAATATTTGTTATTCAAATATATAAAATTGGGTAGAACACTAACCATGGCAAAATATAATAGAGGCCCTATTTTCACATCTTTCCTGCTATTTGAGCAAAATTGTAGATCGGTCTAGCAAGGGTATCGACATTAATCAGGTGTGTAATACTTCCCCGCCATCTAGATCTAATCATAAAATGCATGATCATAAGATTTATATGTTTTGATAATTGCCGATATCTCGATTTATTGATGAAAGCCCAAGGAGGGTAAAAGCGGTTCACCAGGTTAGTAAATAATCTGTTTATATGTTATAAGTAAAATGCTTGTATGTGATTGCATGGGTTGGGTTGATGAAAGGAGGAAGTTATACGATATATGTGTAGCGGTTTTACCGTGATCTGATGTAGTGACTAATGCCGTGAATTGTTATACGGGCTTCGGCCATTATATGTTATAAGGGCTTCGACCATCATATGTGGATGAGCTGCATGACTGCCATCATGGTGTGTAGCGGTGTGGGTCGATTGTAGAAATCCCCAATGGTGTGTACGGTTGGTACGGGGGTGTGTAGCAGATGGAAACCTAGGCAAACGGGTTGGGCCTCGCATATTATTTGTTATAAATTTTTATTATGAGTATTAAACTGTTAACTTTGTTTAACGGGCTTAAGGCCCAAAATCCAGTGGTGCATGAGGGTTGCACACGGAGTCTTGCGACTCACACTTTTAATTAACATTTCAGGTGATACCTAGTGCTTCGGACCGAGCTGGAGAGGAACGCAGGGTGGCCATGCAGAAGAATATGTGGATTTAGCAAAAAGACTCAAGTCATTATTTTATATTTTTATGTGGTGGATTTTAAAATTTCGTTGCAATAAGGCCATGGGCCACTAGTTTATGTTTTGTTTTATTTTGGGCTTTAATTACTTCTAGTTATTTAAATTCTTATTGAACTAATGCATGTATTTAAATTTGGGTTTTTAATTTATAGAGGCATATTTTATTTTAACTATCAACTATTAAATTTCTTTCGAATAAGAAGATAAACTTTAGAAAAATATTTTCTGAAAATACGACATGTTTTTCCAAAATTTTTTTAAAGACATACCAGATCCGGTCGTGGTGTTTAGGCCGAGTTTGGGGTGTTACATCAAGAAACTTAGGGATTTGGTGCCGGAGACTCGGTGTGCCATACTTCCAGTAACACTATCACTTTTTCTAAACCAAAGTTTAAATAGATTTGGAAAAATTTTCAAACCCATTCCACAGCCGAGTTTTACAACCGAGCTCTGATACCATTAAATGTAACACCCCAAACCCAGCCTAGACGTTATGACCGGATCTAGCATGTCACATCAAAAGGTTGTTTAAAAGCTATGCGTTCATTAAAAACATTGTATCCTTTTTGAAACTCCGAACTTTGTTGCTTGTGAAACCAAGTTTTACTTAAAATGTTTTCTTGTAATGATGTTATTATTATTTTCGAAAACTTTGTTTATTGATGAAATCTAATTCAAAGAATTGTGGAAACGTGTTATTTTGAAAACGATTGTCATTGTTTAAAAATCCGTGGTAAACCGATTAATAATTATTAACTAGCAAAATTACAAAACGAAAGTTTAGAAGAAAAGTCCAATGGCCTTATTACACAAAATAGTAACCCAAAATAATAACATAAAACAAGTTAAAAATGAATTTACTAAGTTTCGTAAGAAGCAAATCCGATGTATGGCCACCTCCGAGTCATTTGCAGCTCCAAATCCTCTAACGCTGGGGATTACCAACATGGTAAAAAGAAAGGGGATGAGTTTCAGGAACTCAGTGTGTAATCCCCTATACCGGTCACTACTTGGGCCTAAGCCCATACGGTATCAGTTTGGGCCTAAACCCTTATTTTGTAACAAGCTGGGCCTAACCCCAAAATCATATCACTGTATATAGATATATGAATATGAGCCCTCCCTAATCCAACCATCACACCACCCGTACCAACCAATCGCACCTTGTGGGGATCAAGTCAACCCACCCCGACAAATGCACCAATATTGCAGTCAAGCTACTGATCACGGTATATGTGGCTGAGCCACCAAAACGATATGTGGCATAGCCACTAAAACGGTATGTGGCAGAGCCACCAGAACTACACTTCCTCCAATCATTAACCCAACCCATGCAACATGATATGAATGCAATGTATTTCAACTGTAAATAGTATAAGTAAAATCACGTACACGATATTTAAGGGTATAACGATCATCTTGTCCCCTAAGGGTATAACGGTAATTTTTACCTTTTTGGGGGGTATTTCGGTAATTTCACCTGTCGAGGCTGTTTCGAAAATTCACATACTAAGGGCATTTCGATAATTTTACCCACCAAGGGTTTTTTGGTAATTTACCCTCTAGGGGTATTGCGGTAATTTCACATATTACGGGTATTTTAGTTATTTTGTAAACCAAGGGTATTCTAAACAGAGATAACAATACAAATGGGCCTAGGGCCCATTCTCGGCCCAAATGGACCTACACGTTCGTGTGGTCCATTTAGCCCAAATCTAGCCACAGATATGAGATTCACATAGACCAGTTCACTATCTACTACATGATCATACAATTTATTCATATGGGCCTACTTGGCCCAATGTAGCTAGACTTATGAGAACACTTATGAGGGCCTCAACTATCGCGTCGAACCTCCCACACGTGCGCTCGCACGCTCATGTGGATACCATCACCATGTGACCGGCAATTCGGCATTTGCCGCTCTACAGCTAGAGTAGAGCGAAATACACACCTGATAGGAATCTGGAGTCGATCCGCGCTCCGAACACTCCTATGCCCAAACGCCAACCCAGGTATGCCTACTCTACTCATAGATTGCTCTATTTAAAGCTAGTTTCTCACCTTCCCTCTTGCTAGCTTCCCGATGTGGGATCCCTCCTTCAGCAGAGTTTAAATCCAACACAAACTCTGGACGTCCCAACTTAGCAAAATAAATATCCCTTTTTGCTTGCAATGGGATTTGAACTTAGGCTCCCCTGTAACTTAATCCACGCCGCTAGCCACTATGCCACAAGCTCCTCTTGTGTTTAAAATCATGCGCGACTAAATATAAGTCTATGGGCCAAAGTCTAACTTCACTTAAAAATAAATCAAAATGAAATGAAAGCGCCAAGACTTGAACCTTGGACCCCTTGCTTCCTTGTGTGGCGTCACTTCCTTTTCTCCTATGTGGCGCCATTTGCCACTAGACCACAACTCCTTTTGTGTCATTTTTCTCCATATTTTATTCTTAAAGCCTACTTACTAACTCCCAGGGTTTTATTCACCTAAAATCAAAATTTTCCTAAAGCCCAAGTTTGATCCCGGGACTTCAGAGAAGCCCCCTAACCTTCCAAAATCCCTCACTTAATAGGTCCAACTTGCATTAGTGACGTTCTCTTATTCTCAAAAATTTTAAACGCTTCCCTACTCAAGGCCCAATAAACCCATTTCTACTAGGCCCAAATTCGGGTCGTTACAAATCTACCCACCTTAAAAAAATTTCGTCCTCGAAATTTTCACCTATATAATAGCTGCACAACACAGGTTACCCCACTACGCTTCCACTGTGCACTCTCATCCCAGTAACTTTACAACACTTCTAACTTAATCTTGAAACCTCATACACACAGTCAACCATCTAACCACAGAAACAAACAGATATTTATCACACATGCATACAATTTCTATATTCAAACATCCCATCCAAACAAAACGCACACAAAATAAATACAAAAAAATACAGTCATTTCAGCATATAACAAAGTAAAAGGTCAGGAAACTTACGGATTTGGTGCCGAAGACTCGGTGTGCCATACTTCCAGAAACACTATCACTTTTTCTAAACCGAAGTTTAAACATATTTGGAAAAATTTTCAAACCCATTTCACAGCCGAGTTTTGCAACCGGGCTCCGATACCATTAAATGTAACACCCCAAACCCAGCCTAGACGTTATGATCGGATCTAGCATGTCACGTCAAAAGGTTGTTTAAAAGCTATGCGTTCGTTAAAAACTTTGTATCCTTTTTGAAACTCTGAACTTTGTTACATGTGAAACCAAGTTTGACTTAAAATGTTTTCTTGTAAAGATGTTATTATTCTTTATTGATGAAATCTAACTCAAAGAATTATGGAAACGTGTTATTTTGAAAACGATTGTTATTGTTTAAAAATCCGTTTAAACCGATTAATAATTATTAACTAGCAAAATTACCAAACGAAAGTTTAGAAGAAAAGTCCAATGGCCTTATTACACAAAATATTAACCCAAAATAATAACATAAAACAGTTAAAAATGAATTTACTAAGGTTCGTAAGAAGCAAATCTGACATATGGCCACCTCCGAGACCTCCGCAGCTCCAAATCCTCTAACGCTGGGGTTACCTGCATGGTTATAAGAAAGGGGGTAAGTTACGAGAACTCATAGTGTAATCCCCTATACCAGTCACTACCTGGGCCTGAGCCCACACGGTATCAGTTGGGGCCTAAACCCTTATTCGGTAACAAGCTGGGCCTTATGCCCCAAAATCATATCAGTGTATATGGATATGTGCATATGAGCCCACCCCAATCCAACCATCACACCACCTGTACCAACCAATCGCACCATGTGGGGATCAAGTCAACCCACCCTGCCAAACGCACCAATATTGCAGTCAAGCTGCTGATCACGGTATATGTGGCTGAGCCACCAAAATGATATGTGGCATAGCCACTGAAACGGTATGTGGCAGAGCCACCAGAACTACACTTTCTCCATTCATAAACCCAACCCATGCAACATGATATGAATGCAATGTATTACAAGTGTAAATAGTATAAGTAAAATCACATACATGATATTTAACCACGATCGAGGGTATAACGGTCATATTGTCCCCTAAGGGTATAACTATAATTTTTACCCCTTTGGGGGATATTTCGGTAATTTCACCCATCGAGGGTATTTCGGTAATTCACCCACTAAGGGCATTTCGGTAATTTTACCCACCAAGGGTGTTTCGGTAATTTACCCTCTAGGGGTATTTCGTTAATTTCACATATTAAGGGTATAACGGTAATTTTTACCCTTTTGGGGGGTATTTTGGTAATTTCACCCATCGAGGTTCGGTAATTCACCCACTAAAGGCATTTCGGTAATTTTACCCACCAAGGGTGTTTCGGTAATTCACCCTCTAGGGGTATTTCGATAATTTCACATATTAAGGGTATTTTAGTAATTTTGTAAACCAAAGGTATTCTAAACAGAGATAACAATGCGATTGGGCTTAGGGCCCATTCTCGGCCCAAATGGACCTACACATTCGTGTGGCCCATTTAGCCCAAATCTAGTCACAGATATGAGATTCACGTAGACCAGTTCACTATCTACTACACAATCATACAATTTATTCTTATGGGCCCACAGGCCCATTGGGCCCACTTGGCCTCAGGCAGCCTAGACTTATGAGAACACTCATGAGGGCCTCAACTATCGCGTCGAAGCTCCCACACGTGCGCTCGCACGCTCGTGTGGCTAGCATCATCGTGTGACCGGGTATTTGGTATTTCCCGCTCTACAGCTAGAGTAGAGCGAAATACACACCTGATAGGAATCTGGAGTTGATCCGCGCTCCGAACACTCCTATGCCCAAACACCAACCCAGGTATGCCTACTCTCCTCATAGATTGCTCTATTTAAAGCCAGCTTCTCACCTTCCCTCTTGCTAGCTTCCCGATGTGGGATCCCTCCTTCAGCAGAGTTTAAATCCAACACAAACTCTGGCCGTCCCAATTTAGCAAAATAAATATCCCTTTTTGCTTGCAATGGGATTCGAACTCAGGCTCCCCTGTAACTTAATTCACGTCGCTACCCACTATGCCACAAGCTCCTCTTGTGTCTAAAATCATGCGCAACTAAATATAAGTCTATGGGCCAAAGTCTAAGTTCACTTAAAAATAAATCAAAATGAAATGAAAGCGTTAAGACTTGAACCTTAAACCCCTTGTTTCCTTGTGTGACGTCACTTCTTTGTCTCCTATGTGGCGCCATTTGCCACTAGACCACAACTCCTTTTGTGTCATTTTTCGCCACATTTTATTCTTAAAGCCTACTTACTAACTCCCAGGGTTTTATTCACCTTAAACCAAAATTTTCCTAAAGCTCAAGTTTGATCCCGAGACTTCACAGAAGCCCCCTAACCTTCCAAAATCACTCACCTAATAGGTCCAACTTGCATTAGTGTCGTTCTCTTGTTCTCAAAAATTTTAAACGCTCCCCTGGTCAAGGCCCAATAAGCCCAATTCTACTAGGCCCAATTTCGGGTCGTTACATACTTGACATACATATATATATATACTCAATAACAAGCATCATTCCAAAACCAAATATACCTACTCTCACTTCATCACAAGTTTATGCGCTTATGACCATATCTATTTGAACCATTTACGAATACCAATATTAAACGCATCATGCCTATTTCGTTTGCTATAAAACATGTCCAAACCTAAATCTTTCAACCATCCAAAGAGCCATATAAAACTGAACCTAAATGATCAAACATTCAAACATAATATATGAGCATATTTACCATCATAAGTCGAATCTAGTTAATCACCACAATTGATCATATCAAAGGCATATACATTTATTTTTACTTAACATTAGCCAAATATAAACACGCATTATAACCTAATTTAACTCACAAAATAACCAAAGCAATTACACACACACTTACACACACATGACATTAACATTTAACTAAATAAACATATTCATGTATATACCAAATTTATCGATATACAAGATTAAAAGTAAACATCAGTTTCCATTTATCAATTCACAAAATAAACTCATTTGCGTAGCCAACTTTCATGATTGAAAGCACACTCAAAAACACATCCATCTTCCATATCATGACTCAAGCCGAAACACATATCCATCCACACAAATTATACCATAAAATACACTTCCAAATGAGCTAATTTCATGGTCGATTATTCATCATTCTTTTCAATACCCACTATCGAATCATATTCAAAACATCACAAGTATACCATGAAACATAATTTCCAAAATAAATTTAAAGCATAACCGAATGCACATAAGCAATATCACATATATTCAACCATCAACTACTCATTAATCAAACCAATCCATATAACCTAATACCACACATATATATACACCATGAAATATACTTCCAAAATGAGTTTAAGTCATTACTACATACACACAAGCCTTAACATTATAATCAAGCCATTTTCTCATGGCTATCAATATATACAAATTCAAAATCAGACACATTAAAACTAGACTATACATGCCATATGTTCATAGTTTCAAACTTCAAAAGTACCAAATGACAGTCGATAGTGTGACGATGTTCCAAGACGATCCCTGAGCTCGTAGCTAGCTTCCAAAATCTATAAAACATTGGTTAAACACACAAAGTAAGCTTGGGAAGCTTAGTAAGTCATAACCAAATAAATCATCAAAAGAACATGAACAATTTAATTATATTAGGCCGAATGCCTGCAATCTCATACACATATATATAAAGTTATAATTCACAAATAATTCACATGATCATTTCATACAACAACATTTACCTTTATTTTCAAATTTCATATAAACTTAAAACGTACCTGAATCATTTAACTTGAACTTACATTCAGTTTTACAATGTCATTACCTGTTGAACCGTTTGGAATCAATAAGGATACTCGTATAGCTCATAAATATCGTACAATGCCAATGTCCTAGATGTCTTACATGTAATCTGAAACACCCCAAACCCGGCCCACGAGCTTTGACCAGATCTGGTATGTTCCTCGAAGTAAACCGGTTAAATCAGGTAAACCGGTTCAAAGTTCTTTTGTTACTTTGAAAACTGTGTGTTTTGAAGAAAGTTTGTTGGTGGGTTGGGCTCGAGTTGAAAACAAATTTATTTTATATTGAAACCCATTTAATTTCAAGTAACAAAATATTTAAAGTTTATTTTAAATTAAACTGACTTAATCTCCAATAAATAAAATTACGTAACATAGTAAATAAAACAGAAAATAACATGGTTCACTATGGCTTTATTACCTCAAATAAAAACCCAAAATGAAATTTAAAATACTTAGAAAAATAAGGGGTCCACATAATAATTTCCTTGCTGGGCATTGCCACCACTAAGCTCCTGCCGACCCGGTCCATTACTGATCATGACCTGAAAAATAGTCCCACAATGGGGTGAGTCAAACAGACTCAATGTGTACACGACACTAAATCATAATAGAATTAGGCATACAAGAGTTACACATTCAGAACAATGAATACAAGTTATGATGCATTCCCAAACCCAAACCTAATTGTCCATCCGCTACACACCCCGCACTGCGGTCACACACCGTGGGGACTACTAAGTCGACCCTCCTTCGCTACACACCAAATTGCGGTCTTAGGTCACGCATTCGTGGTCTTAAGTCACCACGTTCAGATTCACACCGTGGTCTTAGGTCACCACTTTTCGGATATCACGGTCTTAGGTCACCGTGTTCGTGGTCTTAGGTCACCACATTCACTTCCCCTTTCAAACAAACCCATATGCCCCATATAATAATAATATGCATAAATATGCCAGAGTTCACATTCTTATCATATTCTCATGTTACTAATAACATTTTTCATATTCCTAGTAGGAGTAGGAAACGTACCTGAGTACTTAGTACCATAACATGATACCTTAGCCACTTTCATATTCTTAATGTCACATATTTTAATTAAACATGCCATAAAACGTATTATGAAGTAGTGTGGGGTACACACCTGATTCGCTTAGCAAATTCCTTGAGATCTCGTTATCTGATCTACCGCTTAGATCCTTAATCCCTATATTTGATTAATCACTTACTAATTTAATAAAAAGCCATTCGGCCATAAATCCAAATCCTAGTAGGATTAGTATACTAAAACTTACCTTAAGGATCTTAAATCCTGAAATTATCCCTTGGTTATAGCTTCTGTCGAAATCCCTAAACCCACATGTTAGATCAACTTCTAACCTTTAATCGCAATCAATGGCCCTTGGCCGAATGTCAGATATGACTTACCTTGATGGTCAAATCCCGAAGATCTTTTCCTTTATAGTCGACTATGGCAAAAATCCCGAAAGAATCCTTCCAAATTTCGCCAAATAAGAATATTGATGGGATTAGTCCTAGATTTCGACTAATCTAAAAGAAAAGAATAGAAATTAAAACTTGTTCTTACCCTTTCTTGAAGAAATCGATAGCACCTATGCTTGAAGCCCTTCAAAGATTCGGCTTTTGATGGATTGGAAAGAAAAGAAATTGGCTAATGGTGATATCTTGAATTTTTGACTTTGGCTAACAAAAAGAAGAAGAACAAATGCTCTAGGAAATTCGGCAGAGAGAAGGGTTGAGAGAAAGAATGATGAATGGCCCTCTTTTCCTTATATAGCAGAATTTACTAACTTAGAATCCCTTACTTGGCCATCACTCTTCTATTTTGATAGCTTTATCTCTTTAATTATCTCCTAAAATAAAAGATAATTTAGCAACTATCCTTACTTAGCCGAAATTATTAAACTCAAAGTCCCTTACTTGGCCATCACTTCTCCCTTATTTTCCTAATTAAAGAATAATTCCTTATTTATCTCTTGAAAATAATCTAAAATAAATCCATTATTTATCCCTTATTTATCCACTATTTATCTCTTAAAAATAAAAGAATAAAGGCTCCTAAATTATAGCCTTGTGCCGTCCACCTCACTTCTTCTGGAAGCAAAATAAAATTTCTTTTATTTGCTTTCCCTGTGACTCAAACTCAGGCCCAATCCCCTTGCATGTGGCGCCATTTCCAGAGGCCCTAAGTGGCATCTTCAGGCCACTTTTCCAAGCCTATTTGTGTGTCAAATTTCACAAACTTTTTCTTTTAAGGCCACCTTGCCTTTATTCCCTGCTTTAAAACTTAAAACTCGACATTTCTAAGTCATTTCTATGTTTCCAAAATTTTTAGTTCGGCTCTGTAAACTTGACATTTTCTTACATTTCCAAGTTTCGAAAATGTTCACTTTCCTCTTTTGAATCATTTCTTTACATTTTCTAGTTTCCAAAAATGTTCACTTTCCACTTTTAAACTTAACATTTCCATACATTTCCTGATTTCCAAAATGTTCACTTTCCTCTTTTGAAATTTAACATTTCTAAATCATTTCCTTACATTTCCAAGTCATTTCCCTACATTTCCAAGACATTTCCTTTCATTTCCAACATTTCTAAAAATGCACTTTCCTTACATTTCCAAGGTTTCTAGAATTCACATAACACATTCGTATCACAATAGACATGCTATTTCATAAAATTAAGCAAGAATGCACAAGCCCATTTTCATGTCCATAAACTCCTAAAAATTTTCTTTAAGGCCTCATTCACCTAACTTCTCCTTTAAAAATAAAATTCCAATACTTTTCCAAGACTTTCTCCTACATCCTTGGATTCTCAAAACCCTTAAAACATGCTTAACCACACTTAAAGCCTACTAACACTTGAGTTATGCTCCAAACGCATAACCCTTAATCTAGGATGTTACAGTTTTACCCTCCTTAAAAATAAAATCGTCCTCGAAATTACTTACTAACGAACGATCATACATCCACTACGCTACTGCTGCACACTCTGATTTTATAAAACTATTATACTTCCTATGCACAATCTCTAAGTTCACGTCCCTTAGAACTCATTTTCTAACGTCGCGATCTGATTAAGAAGTTTTATGAACTAGTCCTTGTTTCACTTGATTACCCGCGAAGAAATTTTATGAAAAGAATTTTAGGAGTGGTTCTTTCGTATTCATTCATGCACACAGTCTTTCATTCATTCATCCATCCATCAAACAATTATGAACTTTCGTTCATTCAGAGAAACGTTGTAGTTTTCGTTGTTGTTGTTTTCCACTACCCAGGGGTATTTTCGTAATTTTGTCCTACAGGGGTATTTTCGTAATTTGTCAAAATAAGGTTCCTTGGTGATTTTGTCAATAAGGGTATTTTGGAAATTTTGAATTTTTGGGGTATTTTGGAAAATTTCGAAATCCGGGGGTATTTCGGTAATTTTTCACAAACCGGGATAAATTCGTAAAATCTAATAAATCAGGGATATTTTAAAAGTTGCAAAACTTTGAGGGTTCTTTTTGAGAATTGTACTTTCCAAAACAGTGATGTTGCAAAAATTTTGGAAATCAGGGTTATTTTGGTAATTTTGTAAGTTAAGGGCAATTTCGTAATTTTCCAAAATCAAGGTATTTTTGATATTTTGCAAATTAGGGTTTTTGAGTGTTTATAAAATAATGAAATTTTGGGTAAAATTGTTGGGTATTTCGAAAATCTCATAAATCAAGGGCATTTTTGTAATTCGCCACTAGGGGTATTTTTGTAATTTCATAAATCAGAAATTTTTCGGAAAATTTTGTAAAAATAGTTCTCACAAATTGAAAGGGTAATTTTAAGAGTTTTACAACATTGAGAACTGTAACATCCTGGAAAGGGCCTATGCATTTTCGGTTTAATTGTATGAAATGACAAGTCTTAAGCATTATGAATAAATTTTTGATATTTTTGGAAACTCGAAATGTATGAAAATGCATGGAAATGGAAATGAACATTTTTGAAACTCAACATTTTTGAAACTGAAATGCATTAGGACATGAACATTTTAGGAAACCCGAAATGTAAGGAAATGGTTCAAAAATGGAAAGTACACATTTTTGGAAACTAAGAAATGAAAATGGAAATGGTTCAAAATGGAAAGTATACATTTTAGGAAACTTGGAAATGTAAGAAAATGGCAAATAAACAGAGCCGATCGAAAATTTTAGGAAACTTAGAAATGATGCGAGAAATGTCAAATTTTAAAGTTTAAAATAGGAAATAAGGGCAAGATGGCCTTAAAAGAAAAAGTTGGTGAAATTTGACACACAAACGGGCTAGGAAAAGTGGCTCAAAGATGGCACTTAGGGCCTATGGAAATGGCGCCATGTGCAAGAGGCATGGGCCAGGGTTCGAGTCACAAGGGAAGCAAATAAAAAGAGTTTTATTTTTGCTTCCAGAAGGCCTTGGAGTGGACGACAAGGCATCTAGAAAAAGAGAGGTTTATCCTCTTTAAAATTCGGCTATTTAGTGATAAATAATGGATTTTTTTTAGATTTTTAAATTGGATTATTTAGAAGAGATAAATACTGGATTAAATCCTTTTAATTATCATAAAGCTAACAGATAGAGGATTGGTGGCCAAGTAAGGGACTCCCTAGCTGATAATTTCGGCTATAAAAGGAAGGCAGGAGGGCTACTTATCAATTTTTGCTTCCTCCTCATCTCTCGCAAAATTTTTTGGGTTCCTTTCTCTTTTCTTTTGTCTAGCCGAATCCCTAGCCATCTCTCCCTTTTATTCAAAACCGAAAATAAAATCCAACCTAGCCGATTGTTCATCAAGTTTTTAACCGAATCTCTGAAGTAGTGTCAGGAAAGATCTGTCGACTTCCATACTTAAGGTAAGAATCTCGTGGTTATCGATTTACTCTCTTCTTTAAGCCGAAACATAGGGACTAATGTTATTATTGTCTTGGCCGAATATTAAAGGAAGGATTTGAGATTTCGGATCTAAGGAATCAAGGAAAGAGTTTCGAATTCAAGGATTTAAGGTAAGGCACTGTATAATCACCAAAGGCCATATTATATGTGTTAAAGTTGGATTAAATCTAACATATGGTTGTAGGATTTTCGACAAACATCAAGGAAGCAAGGATCTATTCTAGGATCTGAATAATCATCAAATCGGCATCAAAGGTAAGTAATACAAATCCTAGTTGTATTTGGAAAAAGGGCCAATGGTCTTTTAAATAGTAAGTGATTAACTCTCAGTAGGATTTGAGATCTAAATCTGTGATCGATTCTCTTGGGAATTCAAGGAACCTATTAAGCGAAATCGTGTGTGTACTCACACTAACTTTCAATATATTATGGCAATAATTATTTTAATATATGAATATGCATAAGAATGAGAATGTGGCTAAGTACCACAAATGTGGTAAAGAGTACCCAGGTACGTTTCCTACTTTTGATAGGATTACGAATATGATATATTTTGAACATGTGAATCAGTAACATGAATGAGAAATAAGTATATTATGCATGATATAATACTATGTGGGGTATTTCGGGTTATATGTGAAAGGGGAAGAAGGTGTTGACTTCGGTCTCACCAACGGAATATGGTGACTACTGTCACATAATTTGAATATGGTAACTTCGATTACATTATCTGAATTTGGTAACTTCGGTTACATTATCTGAATATGGTGTCTAATGACACAAATTATATGGGCGATGAGCACGTCGATCGCAAATGATCGCCTTCGATGGTGTGTAGCGGATGGAGGGTTGACTTAGTAGTCCCCACGGTGTGATTGGCGTGTGCGGGGTGTGTAGCGGATGGATAAATAGGCTTGGGTTTGGGTTGCATCATTTAATTGTATATGAATATGAACCGATATGAACTTGTATACCGATTTGTTGAATGTTAGTATTGTGTGCACATTGAGTCTGTTGACTCACCCCATTGTGGGACTATTTTTCGTGTGATGCACAAAGAATGGACCGGGCCTAAGGAGCTTAGTGGTGGCCATGCTCAAAGAAGGATTATTTTACTTCATTTGGACATTCTATTTTTTTAAGTACTTTTAATTTTATTATTGGGTTTTGTTTGATGTAATAAGGCCATAAGGCCCAAGTTGAATTTCTTTATTTCTGTTTAAATTTTTATTTACTATGTTACGAACTATTTTTGGATTTAAAGTCCTAGTAGAATTAATTATTTAAAACCCTAAATTATCTTGTCACCCTAATTAAAAGATGTCTAAGTAAGACAAGTGGGCTTTCAATCTAAGCCCAACCCAAACCAATATTTTTCTCAAAATACACAAATTTTCTCTAAGTAACAAAGAATTTTGAAACCGATTTTCTTAAGGAACATACGAGATCCAGCCTGTGCTCGTGGGCGGGTGTGGGATGTTTCATTTTGATATCGAGCCAGCCCCGCTAACTCTCGGCTTTTGTGGGGCTAAGGCCCAAAACATTTTTAATTTGAGCCCAAATGATTTTCTTTGAAATAAAGCAGGTGTTTTGGCATGGCACCAAAGTCTCCGACCATGATCCACCGTGTAAGTACCCCTAACTCTTTTGGGTGATTTTGTGAACTATATTATGAACCTTAGAAGGGTAGGAAAGGCATGGAACGTAGACTAGAATGATAGGAATTTGAACCCTAGGGCTAGATTACTCAAACACAGAACTCATAAAACTTAATGAACTTAACAAACCTATGGCTAAGTCGGTGAGATAGGGTGTGGTAACCCACATGCGCATGTCTAGGATTGGATCCCGGAAGAGCTCAGTATTTAAGCGATCCTAGTGACTCACCTCCTCTTCGCAGTATCCTACCCAGTGCGTAGCTTCCAGTTCACCCTAACTCGGAGGCTCGATGAGGTGGCAACCTCTGTGCGCATGTTTAGGAATGGTTTCGGTAGGAGCTTGGTATTTAAGCGATCGCGTGACTCACCTCCTCTCCACTCGAATCTTGCACAGTGCGTAGCTTTGGTTCACCACGACCAAGAGGGCTCGGTCATAGGCTAAACACAATGACTAAAACCCGAAAAGGAACTAGCCATGTTTTTTTTAAATGAAAAAAAAAACAACAAAACCCTAGTTTTAAAACCTTTAAAATCACTCTTTTGATTTGTGGAAACTATCTTTACAAAATTTTCCAAAAAAATTTTGATTGGTGAAAATTACAAAAATACCCTTAGTGGTAAAAATTACCAAAATGCCCTTGATTTACAAAATGACAAACTACTCAACAGTTTTGCCAAAATTTCATTATTTTATAAGTGTTCAAAAACCCCAATTTGCAAACTATCAAAAATACCTTGATTTTGGAAAATTACAAAATTGCCCCTAACTTACAAAATTACCAAAATAACCCTGATTTCCAAAATTTTTGCAACATCACTGTTTTGGAAGGAACAATTCTCAAAAAGAACCCATAATGTTTTACAACTTTTGAATATCCCTGATTTACTAAATTTTACAAATTTACCCTGATTTGTGAAAATTTACCAAAATACCCCTGAGGTCGAAAATTACTGAAATACCCCCAGATTTTGAAAATTTCTCCAAATTACCCCGAGACTTTGAATTCTCAAAATACTTTTCGACAAAAACACCAAGGAACGTTTTTCCTTTTGAACAATTACGAAAATGCCCTGTAGGACAAAATTACGAAAATACCCTTAGGTAGTGGAAAAAACAACAACGATGAAAATTACAACGTTTCTCTGAATGAATGAAAGTTCATAATTGTTTGATGGATGGATGAATGAATAAAAGACTGTGTGCTTGTATGACTACGAAAGAACCACTCTTAAATTCTTTTTCATAAAACATCTTCGCGGGTAATAAGTGAAACAAGAATACTAATTCATAATATTCCTTAATCAGATCTCGACGCTAGGAAATGAGTTCCAGAGGACGTGGTCGTCGTGGACGAGGTAGAGGAAGGATGACTGTGTTGGAACCCGTTAGATCGGGTCAGGGGTCCGACAATGAAATACCATCGCCACCACCACCCCAAACTGTGGGTCTTTGGCGAGCAAGCTCGCTCGGGGGGAGGATCTTTATGTCGCAGTCGTCTTTGTGAGTTTTGGAATTGGTGGCTAGTACGGGTTGAAATTCGGGAACCCAGAAATCTGTGCCTGAACGGTTCCGAGCTAATGGAGCTGAGATGTTTCGTGGAGTGTCGGGAGTGGCACCCAGTACAGCTGAGTACTGGTTGGAAGCAACGGAGCGCATCATGGATGAGCTTGATCTGACCCCTGAGGAAAAGTTGAAGGGGATGGTGGCACTGTTACACGATGAGGCATATCAATGGTGGTTAACTGTGCGAGATGGTGCCACGGCTGAGGATCTGACCTGGGAGTACGTTAAGGAAGCGTACCAAAAGAAATATGTGGGAACTAGGTATATAGATGAACAAAGAAAGGTTTTTCTGGGGTTGGTACAAGGGAGTAAGTCTGTCGCAGAATATGAGGCGGAATTTCTGAGGTTGAGCCGCTATGCTCGAGGGGTAGTGGCAACTGAGCATGAACGCTGTGTTCGTTTTGAGGACGGACTAAGGGACGATCTGAGACTGTTGATAGCACCGCATCAGGAGCGGGAATTCTCTGCTTTGGTGGAAAAGGCCAAGGTGGCCGAGGGAATCAAGGATGCTACCAAGCAGGCTGTGGATAGGAATAAGCCCAAAAGAGGTTTTAGGCTATCTGGAAAGGGTCATAAGAGGCCTAGAGTTGACGGGCCACGGAATCAACAAGCTGGTACGGGCTGGCAGTATCGCCCTTGTGAGCATTGTGGAAAGAGGCACTTGGGAGAATGTTGGAGAAAGACGGGAGGATGTTTCAAGTGTGGGTCCAAGGACCATATGCTTAAGGATTGTCCCAAGCAACCGATGAGAGAGCCGACCGGCACTGTATAATGCTAGTCGAGGAGCTAGTAGAGGCGACAAAGCACCTCAACGGGGTCGTGGTTCACCAATGAAGTAATGGTCTTGGGCAGAGGCCGTGGAACACAGTGGCCGAGGTGCCGCTAATGCGTAAGCAAGGCAACCGGGTTTGGTTTATGCAGTTCACCGAAGGGAGGATGGTGACGCACCGGATGTAATAACCGGTACGTTCTTTATTTCTGACAAGCTCTATTTTGCTCTGATTGATGTGGGCTCGACCCATTCCTATGTTGCATGTAGTGTAGTGGAAACACTAGGCCTAGATTGAGAACTCTTTGATAGACAGATGACTGTAGTAAGCCCATTAGGCCAAACCGTAGTGGTAGACAAGATCTTTCGGAATGTACCCCTAGAGATTCAGGGAGTGAACTTTCGGGCTGACTTAATGGAGTTACCCTTCGGAGAGTTTGAGCTTATACTTGGAATGGATTGGCTAGTAGAACATCGAGCCATTTTGGATTGTGCGGCTAAACGTATGGAACTAAGAACCCCCGAGGATGAGATAGTAGTGATGATCGGAGAAAGGAGGAACTACTTGTCTAACGTGGTTTCGGCGCTGAAGGCCGAGAAGATGGTTAAGAAGGGGTGTAAGGCATTCTTAGCCTTCGTAAGTGTGTTGGGAGGAAAAGAGGAAGGTGTTCATGGAGTTAGGACGGTAAGGGACTTCATAGATGTGTTCCCAGATGAATTACCAGGAAAACCCCCAGATAGGGAGGTGGAATTTGGAATAGACTTGCTCACGGGAACACTCACAGATCAATCGCTCCATACCGAATGGCGCCAAAGGAGTTAGTGGAGCTCAAGGCTCAAATCCAAGAACTGTTGGATCGTGGGTTCATTCGACCCAGTGTGTCTCCATGGGGAGCACCGGTCCTATTTGTGAAGAAGAAGGATGGAACTATGCGTATGTGCATAGATTATCGTCAGTTGAACAAACTGACCATCAAGAACAAGTATCATTTGCCAATGATAGACGACTTGTTCGACCAGCTGAAAAGGGCAGCTGTGTTTTGGAAGATAGACCTAAGGTCGGGATATCATCAGTTAAAGGTGAAGGAGGCAGATATCTATAAGACGGCCTTTAGGACAAGATACGGCCATTTTGAGTTTGTGGTGATGCCGTTTGGGTTGACGAACGCTCCAGCCGTGTTCATGGACATGATGAATCGAGTTTTCCAACCCTACCTGGATAGGTTCGTCGTTGTGTTCATCGACGATATTTTGGTGTACTCGAAGTCGGAGGAGGAGCATGATGAGCATCTCCGAGATGTGTTGGAAGTGTTAAGGGAGAAGAAGCTCTATGCCAAATTCAGCAAGTGTGAATTTTGACTTAAGGAGGTGGCATTCTTAGGTCATGTGGTATCCGCAGAAGGAATAAGAGTGGACCCTAGGAAGATCGAAGCAGTGTTGGATTGGAAACCACCTAGGTCTGTGGCCGAAATCCGAAGTTTCTTAGGATTGGCGGGCTATTCTGAGAAGTTTCGTGGAAGGATTCTCGTCAATAGCCGCGCGCTTTGACAAAGTTGCTAAGGAAGGAAGTACCCTTTGTATGGACGGATAAGCAATAGGAGAGCTTTGAAAAGCTTAAGAAGGTGCTGACGGAAGCTCCAGTGTTAATTCAGCCGGAGGCAGGCAAGGATTTTGTAGTATATTGTGATGCATCGCACACGGGGTTAGGCTGTGTGCTAATGCAAGAAGGAAAGGTGATCGCGTATGCGTCTCAGCAACTAAGGCCTCATGAGGTTAACTATCCAACCCATGACTTGGAACTAGCAGCAGTGATTTTCGCCCTGAAGGTTTGGAGGCACTACCTTTATGGAGAAAGGTCAGTAATCTACACAGACCACAAGAGCCTTAAGTACTTGTTGACTCAAAAGGAGTTGAACTTGAGGCAACGAAGGTGGTTGGAGATGTTAAAGGATTACGATTGCTCAATAAAGTACCACCCGGGCAAGGCGAATGTGGTAGCAGATGCCCTAAGTCGAAAGGTTGTGTCAGATCTAAGGGCTTTGTTCGCTCATTTAAGTCTCAGATGATGATGATGAAGCTTTGTTGGCGAGTTACAAGTCAAGCCCACATGGTGAATGAGGTGAAAGAGGGGCCGTTGGGTGATAAGGATCTAAGTGCTAAGTTACAGCAAGTACGGGCGGAGAATTAGGGATTATGGCGTCAATGAAGAAGGAGTATTTTGCTACAAGGGAATGGTCTCAGATGCCAAGGATAAGGAGTTGAGACAAAGGATTCTTCGGGAAGCGCATGGTAGCCCTTATGCTATGCATCCCGAGGCATCAAGTTGTATAGAGATCTAAGGGAACAATTTTGGTGGTCCGATCCAAACGCGAGAGGTGACCGAATTTGTGGGGAAATGTTTGACGTGTCGCAAGTTAAGGCTGAACACCAAGTTCCATCAGGATTGCTTCAACCAATTGAGATTCCCCAATGGAAGTGGGAAAGAATTACCATGGACTTTGTTAGTGGGCTTCCCCTTACGCCTACTAAGAAGGACTCGGTATGGGTGATAGTGGACCGTTTGACCAAGTCCGCGCACTTTATTCCGGTGAAGGTTGACTATTCTCTCCAGAAATTAGCAAAGTTGTATGTGGCGGAAATCGTAAGGTGACATGGAGTACCAGTATCGATCATCTCCGATCGAGACCCAAGGTTTACGTCTCGATTTTGGAAGGCCCTTCATCAAGCGTTGGGTACTAAGTTGGATTTCACTACGGCGTTTCATCCTCAATCCGACGGGCAGTTAGAACGGGTTATACAAGTGTTGGAGGACATGTTGAGAAGCTGTGTGATGGATTTTCGAGGAAGTTGGGAAGATTACTTGCCCTTAACTGAGTTCGTCTACAACAACAGCTATCAGGCAAGCATTCGGATGGCACCATACGAAGCATTGTATGGTCGAAAGTGTAGAACTCCTACTTGTTGGACTGAGTTAGGAGAACGTCGCGTTTTGGGTCCGGAGTTAGTGGCAGAAACTGAAGAGAAGGTTGAGATGATTCGGGCACGATTGAAGGAAGCCTCTGATAGGCAAAAGTCATACACCGACCTTAAGCGGAAGGAAATTGAGTTTGAAGTGGGAGACCAAGTGTTTCTGAAAGTCTCACCTTGGAAGAAGGTAATGAGGTTCGATCGCAAAGGGATGTTAAGCCCAAGATTTATAGGGCCCTATCGAGTGCTGAAGCGAGTTGGGCCTGTGGCATACCAATTAGAGTTGCCGCCAGAGTTACAGCAAATGCACGACATATTTCATGTATCCATGCTACGTCGCCATCGATCGGATCCATCTCATGTGGTACCTGGTGAAGAAGTGGAGCTAAGGCCGGACTTATCCTACGAGGAAGAACCGATTCGAATCTTGGAACGTGATGTGAAAGTACTACAGAGGAAGTCAGTACCTCTAGTCAAGGTGTTATGGCGCAACCATGGATCGGAAGAAGCTTCGTGGGAGTCGGAAGAAACAATGTGACAGCAATACCCTCAGTTGTTTAGTTAGGAAATTTCGAGGACGAAATTTTGTTTAAGGGGGTAGAACTGTAACATCCTGGAAAGGGCCTATGCATTTTCGGTTTAATTGTATGAAATGACAAGTCTTAAGCATTATGAACAAATTTTTGATATTTTTGGAAACTCGGAAATGTATGAAAATGCATGGAAATGGAAATGAACATTTTTGGAAACCTGAACATTTTTGGAAACCCAGAAATATAAGGAAATGGTTCAAAAAATGGAAATGCATTAGGACATGAACATTTTAGGAAACCCAGAAATGTAAGGAAATGGTTCAAAAAATGGAAAGTACACATTTTTGGAAACTAAGAAATGAAAATGGAAATGGTTCAAAAATGGAAAGTATACATTTTAGGAAACTTGGAAATGTAAGAAAATGGCAAGTAAATAGAGCCGATCGAAAATTTTAGGAAACTTAGAAATGATGTAGAAATGTCAAATTTTAAAGTTTAAAATAGGAAATAAGGGCAAGATGGCCTTAAAAGAAAAAGTTGGTGAAATTTGACACACAAACGGGCTAGGAAAAGTGGCCTGAAGATGGCACTTAGGGCCTATGGAAATGGCGCCATGTGCAAGAGGCATGGGCCTGGGTTCGAGTCACAAGGGAAGCAAATAAAAAGAGTTTTATTTTTGCTTCCAGAAGGCCTTGGAGTGGACGGCAAGGCATCTAGAAAAAGAGAGGTTTATCCTCTTTAAAATTCGGCTATTAAGTGATAAATAATGGATTTTTTTTAGATTTTTAAATTGGATTATTTAGAAGAGATAAATCTTTGGATTAAATCCTTTTAATTATCATAAAGCTATCGATAGAGGAGTGGTGGCCAAGTAAGGGACTCCTCTAGGCGATAATTTCTGCTATAAAAGGAAGGCAGGAGGGCTACTTATCAATTTTTGCTTCCTCCTCATCTCTGCCGAAATTTTTAGGGTTCCCTTCTCTTTTCTTTTGTCTAGCCGAATCCCCTAGCCATCTCTCCCTTTTATTCAAAACCAAAAATAAAATCCAACCTAGCCGATTTTTCATCAAGTTTTTAACCGAATCTCTGAAGTAGTGTCAGGAAAGATCTGTTGACTTCCATACTAAAGGTAAGAATCTCGTGGTTATCGATTTACTCTCTTCTTTAAGTCGAAACATAGGGACTAATGTTATTATTCTCTTGGCCGAATATTAAAGGAAGGATTTCAGGATTTCAGATCTAAGGAATCAAGGAAAGAGTTTCGGGAATTCAAGGATTTAAGGTAAGGCACCTATACAATCGGCCAAAGGCCATATTGTATGTGTTAAAGTTAGATTAAATCTAACATATGGTTGTAGGATTTTCGACAAACATCAAGGAAGCAAGGATCTATTCTAGGATATGAATAATCATCAAATCGGCATCAAAGGTAAGTAATACAAATCCTAGTTGTATTTGGAAAAAGGGCCGAATGGTCTTTTAAATAGTAAGTGATTAACTATTGTAGGATTTGAGATCTAAATCTGTGATCGATTCTCTTCGGGAATTCAAGGAACCTATTAAGCGAATCAGGTGTGTACTCACACTAACTTTCAATTTATTATGGCAATAATTATTTTAATATATAAATATGCATAAGAATGAGAATGTGGCTAAGTACCACAAATGTGGTAAAGAGTACCCAGGTACGTTTCCTACTTTTGATAGGATTACGAATATGATATATTTTGAACATGTGAATCAGTAACATGAATGAGAAATAAGTATATTATGCATGATTTAATAATATGTGGGGCATTTTGGGTTATATGTGAAAGGGGAAGAAGGTGTTGACTTCGGTCTCACCAACGGAATATGGTGACTACGGTCACATAATTTGAATATGGTAACTTCGTTACATTATCCGAATTTGGTAACCGGTTACATTATCTCGAATATGGTGTCTAATGACACAAATTATATGGGCAATGAGCACGTCGATCGCAATGATCGCCTTCAATGGTGTGTAGCGGATGGGGGGTTGACTTAGTAGTCCCCACGGTGTGATTGGCAGGTACGGGTGGTGTGTAGCGGATGGATAAATAGGCTTGGGTTTGGGTTGCATCATTTAATTGTATATGAATATGAACCTGATATGAACTTGTATGCCTGATTTGTTGAATGTTAGTATTGTGTGCACATTGAGTCTGTTGACCCACCCCATTGTGGGACTATTTTTCGTGTGATGCACAAAGAATGGACTGGCGGAAGGAGCTTAGTGGTGGCCATGCTCAACAAGGATTATTTTACTTCATTTGGACATTATATTTTTTTTTAAGTACTTTTAATTTTATTATTGGGTTTTGTTTGATGTAATAAGGCCATAAGGCCCAAGTTGAATTTCTTTATTTCTGTTTAAATTTTTATTTACTATGTTACGAACTATTTTTGGATTTAAAGTCCTAGTAGAATTAATTATTTAAAACCCTAAATTATTTTGTCACCCTAATTAAAAGATTTTTAAGTAAGACAAGTGGGCTTTCAATCTAAGCCTAACCCAAACCAATATTTTTCTCAAAATACACAAATTTTCTCTAAGTAACAAAGAATTTTGAAACCGATTTTCTTAAGGAACATACCAGATCCGGTTCAGGCTCGTGGGCCGGGTGTGGGATGTTTCAGTTTTCATAAAAATACGGCTAGTTCCCTTTCGGGTTTTAGTTATTGGGTTTAGCCTGTGACTGAGTCCTCTTGGTTAGGGTGAACCGAAGCTACGCACTAGGTAGGATTCCTGCGAAGAGGAGGTGAGTCACTAGGACTGCTTAAGTACCAGGCTCTTCCGGATCCAATCCTAGACATGCGCACAGGGGTTACCACACCTTAACTCGGTGACTAGTCATGGGGTTGTTTAGTTAGTCAATTATGTCTTATGTGTTTATGTTTGAGTAAACTAGTCCTAGGGTTCAGGCACCTATCATGCTATTCTACGTTCCATGCCTTTTCTACCCTTCTATAATTCGTAAATCACGTAATCATACAGATAGTTAGGGGTACTTACCTGGTGGACTGCGGGTCGGAGACTTAGGTGCCATGCCAGAAAACCTGCTCAACTTTAAAAATACTTTCATAAAACTCATTTGGGCTCGATCTAAAAACGTTTTGGGCCTTAGCCCACAGGCCAAGAGTTTAAAACTGGGCTCTGATACCAAACTGAAACACCCCAAACCCGGCCCACGAGCTTTGACCAGATCTGGTATGTTCCTCGAAGTAAACCAGTTAAATCAGGTAAACCGGTTCAAAGTTCTTTTGTTACTTTGAAAACTGTGTGTTTTGAAGAAAGTTTGTTGGTGGGTTGGGCTCGAGTTGAAAACAAATTTATTTTATATTGAAACCCATTTAATTTCAAGTGACAAAATATTTAAAGTTTATTTTAAATTAAACTGACTTAATCTCCAATAAATAAAATTACGTAACATAGTAAATAAAACAGAAAATAACATGGTTCACTATGGCTTTATTACCTCAAATAAAAACCCAAAATGAAATTTAAAATACTTAGAAAAATAAAGGGTCCACATAATAATTTCCTTGTTGGGCATGGCCACCACTAAACTCCTGCCGACCCGGTCCATTACTGATCATCACCTGAAAAATAGTCCCACAATGGGGTGAGTCAAACAGACTCAATGTGTACACGACACTAAATCATAATAGAATTAGGCATACAAGAGTTACACATTCAGAACAATGAATACAAATTATGATGCATTCCCAAACCCAAACCTAATTGTCCATCCGCTACACACCCCCGTACCTGCCAGTCACACCATGGGGACTACTAAGTCGACCCTCCTTCCGTTACACACCAAATTTCGGTCTTAGGTCACCGCATTCGTGGTCTTAAGTCACCACGTTCAGATTCCTGTGGTCTTAGGTCACCACTTTTCGTGATATCACGGTCTTAGGTCACCGTGTTCGTGGTCTTAGGTCACCACATTCACTTCCCTTTCAAACAAACCCATATGCCCCATATAATAATAATATGCATAAATATGCCAGAGTTCACATTCTTATCATATTCACATGTTACTAATAACATTTTTCATATTCCTAGTAGGAGTAGGAAATGTACCTGAGTACTTAGTACCATAACATGATACCTTAGCCACTTTCATATTCTTAATGTCACATATTTTAATTAAACATGCCATAAAACGTATTATGAAGTAGTGTGGGGTACACACCTGATTCGCTTAGCAAATTCCTTGAGATCTCGTAATCTGATCTATCGCTTAGATCCTTAATCCCTACATTTGATTAATCACTTACTAATTTAATAAAAAGCCATTCGGCCATAAATCCAAATCCTAGTAGGATTAGTATACTAAAACTTACCTTAAGGATCTTAAATCCTGAAATTATGCCTTGGTTATAGCTTCTGTCGAAATCCCTAAACCCACATGTTAGATCAACTTCTAACCTTTCATCACAATCAATGGCCCTTCGCCGAATGTCAGATATGACTTACCTTGATGGTCAAATCCGGAAGATCTTTTCCTTTATAGTCGACTATGGCAAAAATACCGAAAGAATCCTTCCAAATTTCGGCAAATAAGAATATTGATGGGATTAGTCCTAGAATTCGACAAATCTAAAAGAAAAGAATAGAAATCAAAACTTGTTCTTACCCTTTCTTGAAGAAATCGACAGCACCTATGCTTGAAGCCCTTCAAAGATTCGGCTTTTGATGGATTGGAAAGAAAAGAAATTGGCTAATGGTGATATCTTGAATTTTCGGCTTTGGCTAACAAAAAGAAGAAGAACAAATGCTCTAGGAAATTCCGCAGAGGAGAGGGGTTGAGAGAAAAAATGATGAATGGCCCTCTTTTCCTTATATAGCCGAATTTACTAACTTAGAATCCCTTACTTGGCCATCACTCTTCTATTTTGATAGCTTTATCTCTTTAATTATCTCCTAAAATAAAAGATAATTCAGCAACTATCCTTACTTAGCTGAAATTATTAAACTCAAAGTCCCTTACTTGGCCATCACTTCTCCCTTATTTTCCTAATTAAAGAATAATTCCTCATTTATCTCTTGAAAATAATCTAAAATAAATCCATTATTTATCCCTTATTTATCCACTGTTTATCTCTTAAAAATAAAAGAATAAAGGCTCCTAAATTATAGCCTTGTGCCGTCCACCTCATTTCTTCTGGAAGCAAAATAAAATTTCTTTTATTTGCTTTCCCTGTGACTCGAACTCAGGCCCAATCCCCTTGCATGTGGCGCCATTTCCAGAAGCCCTAAGTGGCATCTTCAGGCCACTTTTCCAAAGCCTATTTGTGTGTCAAATTTCACAAACTTTTTCCTTTAAGGCCACCTTGCCTTTATTCCCTGCTTTAAAACTTAAAACTCGACATTTCTAAGTCATTTCTAAGTTTCCAAAAATTTTCGTTCGGCTCTGTAAACTTGACATTTTCTTACATTTCCAAGTTTCCAGAAATGTTCACTTTCCTCTTTTGAATCATTTCTTTACATTTCCTAGTTTCCAAAAATGTTCACTTTCCACTTTTAAACTTAACATTTCCATACATTTCCAGATTTCCAAAATGTTCACTTTCCTCTTTTGAAACTTAACATTTCTAAATCATTTCCTTACATTTCCAAGTCATTTCCCTACATTTCCAAGACATTTCCTTTCATTTCCAACATTTCTAAAAATGCACTTTCCTTACATTTCCAAGGTTTCTAGAATTCACATAACACATTCGTATCACAATAGACATGCTATTTCATAAAATTAAGCAAGAATGCACAAGCCCATTTTCATGTCCATAAACTCCTAAAAATTTTCCTTAAGGCCTCCTTTAAAAATAAAATTCCAGTACTTTTCCAAGACTTCCTCCATCTAACTTCTCCTTTAAAAATAAAATTCCAATACTTTTCCAAGACTTCCTCCTACATCCTTGGATTCTCAAAACCCTTAAAACATGCTCAACCACACTTAAAGCCTACTAACACTTGAGTTATGCTCCAAACGTATAACCCCTAATCTAGGATGTTACATAATCAAATATCGATGCCACTGTCTCAGACAGGGCCTTACACGAAATCATATACGACGCCAATGTCCGAAACATGGTCTTACACATAAATCTCAAATTGATGCCAACGTCCTAGACGAGGTCTTACACGAAATCTCATATCAGAATCCTATGTCATGACATATGTATCCTAACCATTCCTACGGGTCGTACGGGGCTTTCGGACGTAGTAATTCGATCGATTCGAGCTCGATACAAGTCACACCATGCTTATAACAATTCGGCAATATGTCAAATATATACATACCAATTCGGCAACATTTAAAACATATACATTCAAATTTTAATAACATTTATTTACTTATGAACTTACCTTGTACGGAGATGAACAGACTGGAACGGCTATTCGATAACTTTCGACTTCCCCCGATCCAAATCCCATTTCTTTCTCTCTTGATCTAAATTAATTCAAATTTGACTTGTTTAATAACATATTCACTCAAATTCATCCAATAATACATAATTTGGGCATTTTGCACTTTAGCCCATAACATTTCACATTTTTTCAATTTAGTCCCTATTTCAAAATAACACAAAATACACAAAATTTCACTAAACCCATGTTAGGCTGAATTCTCCCTAGGTCCCTAGTAGCCCATTTCTTTCATTTTTTTCTCATTTTGACCCCTTAATTTACAATTTTTACAATTTAATCCTTAATACACATTTTTACCAAAAATCACTTAATTAAACAAAATAATCTATCAACAAGGATTTATTTTTCATCATCAAACAAAAAGAATCTCAAGCTGTCAGCAATGGCAAATCACAAAATCCACAACCAATTCAAAAATTCAAGCATGGGCTAGCTAGTATTCGAAGCAACGATCTCAAAAACGTAAAAATTATCAAAAACTGAGCAAACCACATACTAATTCAAGCTTCCAAGTGTGCTAAAATATTTAAGGAACCATGGTTTCTTTTTCCTTCAACTTTCAGCCAAAAAAAAATGAGAATGCATGGCTATTTTATGTTTTGTTTATTTAATTCGTAATAATATATCATTTACCATTTTATCCATTAATTAAACATTATAAAATCATCAATTATAAGCCCAATACTGTCCATGCTATTATTCAATGGTCAAATTTCAACATAAGGACCCCAGATTATAAAAGCCATAGCAACATAGTGCTATAACAAAAAAGCATGCTACTTTTTCATTTTACGCAATTAAGTCCTTTTATCAAATTGAGCACACAAACGATAAAATTTTCACACGAAATTTTCACACATGTTAATTCACATACTGTAAACACCAAAAATAATATTAAAATAATTTTACAACTTTGAATTTGTGGTTCTAAAATCACTATTCTGATTTAGCTAAAACCTGGCTGTTACAAATATTGATAATATAGAATGAGAAAATGAGATGACACAAAATGTATTTGATGTTCAAGCATGGTATTAGTGAATGGTTTGAATATAAATCTTTGGTATACATGTATAATTACTTATATGATATGAATTGGTATGTTATAAATTTAGTACATTACATGATTGATTATATACTAAAGCTCGCCTTGTTGTTGTGATTTTGATATGTTAGGCAAACTTTGTCAAGTTAAATAGCTTAATTTGATTAATTGTAAGTCAATGTAAGTTTCTCGTTTAAACACTTGTGGACTTACTAAGCATTTGTTATGTTTACCCTATTGTTTTCCCTTTTCACGTAGTTTTCCAATTTGTGGAATGTGTCGATCGAATCTACGAGAAGCTCACACTATCCCATGTTCAATTCGGTAGTCTTTCAAACATTTTAAAGTTTGATTATGTGGCATGTACATAGGTGTAAATAAAGGTGTTAGCTTTGTATTTATAGCTTGGTTTGAACTTGGCTAATGCTTGAACTATGGACTTGCAATGTTCATATATGTATATGTGTATGATTTGGTAATGTGTTGAGATATTATGAATAGTACTTAACTAGCATGTTTGAGTAATGAAATGTCATGGTTAAATGATGGTATGGTATGGAATGGTTTGTTGTATTTATCGTTTATTTAACTATAGTTGTTTTGGCAACAGATGTAGCATCTTGTAGATGAGGCCCGATGATCGAGTCGGGCAAGGGGTGTTACAAATACTGTTTCTATAAATGAATTACCACATATAGCTAAAGACGATGTCGGGCCGTCTCGAGATAAAGGAAAGGTGGGAGTTGTAGATGAGTAGCTATTTTGGTGTGTGCTTTCATGATTTAAGATTGTTGCAATTAGCTTGTTTAAGGCATGAACTTATTTGTTTCATGAATAGGTAAGTAAGAAATAGTTGATAACTTGTGAAAAATGTGATGATATGCATATGATTATATAAAATGGTATGAATTAATTTGAGTATGATAAGAATTACCATATTTAGCTAAAGAAGACGTTGAGCCCTCTCAGGATAAAAGAAAAGCGAGGGTCATAGATGTGTAGCTATTTTAGTTTGTGCTTTCATGATTTCAATTTAAAATGTTATATATAGTTTGTTGCAATTATCTTGTTTAAGGTATGAATTTATTTGTTTCATGAATAGGTAAGTATGAAATAGTTAATAACTTGTGAAATTTTTGATGATATGCAGATGATGATATGAAATGGTATGAATTAATTTGAGTATAATATGAATTGGTATGTATTAAATTATGCTAGGTGAACCCTATACGTATATTGAAATATTGGATACCCTATTAACTATCTTGGGCAGAGTTAAGTATAGTTGGCATGCCATAGGATTAGTGTACAGGATTTTACTTCAGTTTATACTGATGAGGCCTAGAGCGCATAGTATGCTTTTGGACATTCCTAAGAGGCGTTAGGTACATATTTATAAACTTTGGTTCATACCAAAGAAGTCCAAAGCACATATTATACTTCAGATGTCGGATATATTGGTGTGATGGTTAGATAATCCGTGTATCCATCTTAAGTCCATGTCTAGTTAATAGGGATTATAAAAACATGCATCTTGCCTATTGACATTGGTTATTGAATTATATAAATGTATCTTGATGTTTAAGCAATAAATGATAGCATGTGAAATAACACATGATCTAATTTTTATGAGCCCTGAGGGTCGATCAGGTTATATAACGAATCAATAGATTTGAGAATGGAAAGAAAAGGTACCATAACCCTTTTGATATGCAATGGCATTCATGTAAATTAAATTTAATAGTAAAAAGATTGAATGATGGAATAGGGAATGTTCAAAAGTTTTAAAGATTGATATTTTTTAAACATAAGACAATAAATGAATTAGTGATTTAGATAGAATGGGATTTTGTATTGTATGTATTCATAATTTGCTTATATGAGATTAATGATTTAAATCATGTTAGCACCACTGAGTCCCTTTGCTCAGTGCGCAACTTTTTTATTTTGTGCACAGGTATCATAGATTTAAAGCCTCCAAGTGATTAGTAGCATCTAGGTTCAACTATCGACTCAACAAGTTTGTACAGTCCCAATATGTTAATAGCAAGTGGCATGTACCTAATGTTGAGATGGCATTTTGGTAATTATGATTAGAAAAGTTATATTTGAATATGACAATATAAGTTGATAGTAAATATAAATGTTAATCTAATGGTATAGTTATATGGTTTCTTCTCCCAGTTATGTGATACTAAGATTTGATTTTAGAATGTTACTTGTACGCCAAGTAAATGCTAGTGATGTTAGAATCTAGAATGTATAAGTATGTACTTGAAATCATGCAATAATAGGTGATTGATATGTTGATAATGATGAATTGGCATTTTAATTAATGCTTAAAAATGTTATGAGATGAGGTTTTGGGTCACTTTGAAAATTTGGTATTGATGCTTGGCAGGTTGAGGAAAAATGATGTAAAATTTAGGGAGTTGCCTTCATTGTCATGACATTTCCCTGTTAGTGTTGCGATATCGAGCCTTTATTCCTATAGTTGCGACTCTCTAATACTAAGATTGCGACATTGAGTGTTGGAAAAAATTTGGCTCGAAAACAGTTTTCTTGTACAGTGGAAAAATAAAAATTTGAAAATCGAGCCGATTTGTGATATTTATAGCAATAAACTTTTCCTGAAAAGTATTTGTGCGAGATGGATCTTTGATGTTCTCAGCTTTAAACGAAATGACCTTCTCTATTATCTTACCATGAATTGTTTTGAGTGTGTGCTCAAACAATTACGAATCAAATACAGCACCAAAAATAATTTTCTTACTTTTACTAGGTAAGTAAATCTCTCTCTCTTATAGAAACTAGTAGAATTGTTATTACCAAAAAAAGAATTTATACTTAGAAATAAATTATTACTAATTTCAGGTAGAATAATAATATCTCAAAGCTATGTATTTGGCCTTACTAGTGCCATTTATTTACAGGGAGAGGAAGTGAAACCCTATTTGAATTACTAGAATGTAATTCATGCCTATTTAATAGAAAAACAATCCCCTAATTGAACTATGAGAGAGAAAGGGGCGGCTAACCCTAATTATTTTAATAGGTTTTTTGCCCCTTATGTTTAATATGAGGGGCTTTGGGCCTGTAACACCCCTTACCCATATTCTATGCCGGAACCGGGCACGAGGTATTACCGGACTTAATCCACTTAACCACACTACTTTAATCTATAACTTTTAGTTTCAATTAGACATAACTCTATTGCCATCACAACAACCCCATTAAGGACCTTCGAGGCCTCAAACATACATACAAGGGGTTTCGAAATCCTACCGGAAACCTTTGCGATCTTAAAATTTTCACCTAAACAGGGGCCACACGCCCGTGGGGGCAGGCCGTGTGGTCACACACGCCCATGTCCTTACTCCATGTGGGATTTATTTTTATTTCGAACCTACAGGGGTTTTCACACGGCCAGACACACACCAGTGTGCTTGACCTGTGTGCTCCACACAACCTAGACACGCCCGTGTTCTTGCCCGTGTGTAAAACTTGAGTATTCTGTTTGTGACGTTAGCAACCTTATAAGGGTCACACGGCCTAGGAACACGCTCGTGTGGCTAGCCTGTGTTTGACACTGACTTACAATACCAATATGCAGGGGTCACACACCCATGGGACTGATCGTGTGTCACACATGGCCTAGACACATGCCCGTGTGCCTACCCGTGTGGACAAGAGCAAAGTTATTTACCAAGCTCTTTTCATCCCCCTAGCTCACACAACATGAGTACAATCATCACATCACTAAACAACCTATATTATGCAATATAAACTTCCATGAATAAATACATCTTTCCATATATAACAAAGTGAGCCATCAATCATGGCAATATACAAAATAGTTTATCATTAAAAGGGCCAACACACACTTTGTAACACCCCAAACCCAGCCTAGACGTTATGGCCAGATCTAGCATGTCACATCAAAAGGTTGTTCAAAAGCTATGCGTTCGTTAAAAACTTTGTACCTTTTTTGAAACTCCAAATTTTATTATTTGTAAAAAAACAGATTTGCTTAAAGTGTATTCTTGTAAAGATGTTATTATTTTCAAAAACTTTGTTTGTTGCAGCAGTCTGACTTAAAGAATTGCAAAAACATGATATTTTCAAAACAGTTGTTATTGTTTTAAGAACCAGTGTTTAATCGTTTAACAATTCATAACTAGCAGAATTATCAAATGGAAGTTTAAAAAGAAAAATCCAATGGCGTTATTACACCAAATATTAACCCAAAAGTAATAATATAAAATAAATTAAAACCAAAATTACTAAGTTTCGTTAAGAAGCAATTCCATCGTATGGCCACCTCCGAGTCCTCCACAGCTCTAAATCCTCTAACGTTGGGGATTACCTACAAGGTTAAAAGAAAGGGGTGAGTTACGAGAACTCAGTGCGTAATCCCCTATAACGGTTACTATCTCGGCCTGAACCCTTACGGCATCGGTCTGGGCCTAAGCCCTATAATCATGATAATGCAAACAAAAATGCAGCCCAACCCAATCCAACCATCATACCACCCGTACCAACCAATCGCACCATGTGGGGATCAAGTCAACCCACCCCACCAAACGCACCAATATTGCAGTCAAGCTGCTAATCATTGTATATGTGGCTGAGTCCCCAAAACGATATGTGGCGTAGCCACTAAAATGGTATGTGGCAGAGCCACTTAAAACAGCACTTCCTCCAATCATCAAGCCCAACCCATGCAACATGGTATGAATGCAGTGTAACATATTTATAAACATATATATAAAAAATCACATACACGATATTTAACCACAATAGAGGGTATAACGGTAATTTTAACCCCTTTAAGGGTATTTCGATAATTTACCCTCTAGGAGTATTTTGGTAATTTACCCTCTGGGGGTATTTCAGTAGTTTGGCCACTTAACTGCCCTTCTAGAGGCCAACTGTCGCCTCGAGCGACACATGATCACTTTTTGGTCAAAACAGTGTAGTTGGGCCTAAAGCCCAATTTTGGCCCAATCGGGCCCACACGCTCGTATGGCCCATTCTGCTCTTTTTAGTCTCGGTTTTGTGGACTTTGCAGCCACATCAATTATTCACAATTTTCCTTTGCTTGTGTGGGCCCACTAGCCTATTGGGCCCACTTAGCCAGTTTCGGCTCGATAAGGCCCGTTACGGCCTCAGATTCGCGAGAGTACTCGTGACACTCTCAACAATCCACCGCCATCATTAGTGACTCGGTTTATCACTACGAGCGCTCGCACGCTCAAGTACCTCGGTTGTCAATCCTCCGGCTTTTCGGCATTTCGGCTTATGCCCAAATCACAAAACATCACATTATCACAACAATGGTGTGAGATTACACACCTGATTTGTAATTTGGATTACTGAAAGAACTAATCCTCGTTGCCCCTAAGATAACAATGATCAAGAGTTAATCCCAACTTCTCAAAAATTCATAATCTTGAAATTTACTACACAACCAGAATCACTTACCACAAGACGTGACCCCACTACAGGTATCACTATTCGGCCTTGCTCATTGGCTACCGCAACGAGTTCCTAAAAGAAATAATTGAAGCATTGAAGAGGTTAGCATCCAACCAACATTCGACCCCTCACAGAGAAAAAGAGAGACTGAAATCTGCTTGAATAACCATGAGCGATCTAACCATAATCAGGATACAATAACTATTAGTCTAATTACCCCTTTACCAAAACACTACAAAAAAGCGATAGATGCCCCACAAGAAGTTTCGACCCTCACCACAGAAAACAAAGGGATTCGAGATGAAGTGGGGTAAGTAGATTTGGCCTAGATAATGAAAGTCAAGGTAAGAGTTTTGGCTTTAGCAGAGCAAAAAGAGGAAAGAAAGAAATTAAAAGAAGAGCAACCCTTACCTTTGACCAGGGATGAGCCGAATGGGAAAGAAGAATTCGATAACGATGAGTAGCACTTCGGAATAACAGTGGATGAATAAGAGAAAGTGGAAGAAGAGAAGCTCAATGGCCCAATAAACGGCTACCACAAATGAATGAAGAACTGGGGAGAACTAGAATGGATTCGACAAGAACTCAAGAAAAGAAATAAGCAAATGTATGAACCCAAATGGTAGAAAAAGAATACCTAAAACGATATTTAGTAGAAGAAATGCAGGAAGAAGAAAAAGAGATGAAAGCAAAGTGAATTCGGTAGAACTCAGAAGAGTAGAAAAAGACCCGAAATGATGCTGAACTAAAACACCAAGATGCAAAACTCACAAGAAGAAAAAGGGGATTCGGCACACTCTTACAACATCAACCAAAAATACACTCCCTACACTATTAACCTTTGGCCAAATTTCCCTAAACAATTCCCCACGTTCGGCCAACACCTCTGCACACCCACCACTTCCATGATTTCCTCCTTAATTCACTCTCCACCGCCCATTGGAATTCACCCTTTCATTCCAACACAACCTTTTGCTCTCCCAAGTCACAAAATAAAAGTATCCAATTGCCAACTGTGGAATTCGAACCCCTTCCCTCCAAGCTCTCCACTTGACACCACAACACTACACCATGCGCTCAACTTGTGTTAGCAAAACACACTTTAATTTACCTAAGTCCTGCTTCCAACAGCCCTCTCCACTAAAGGCCCAAAAACCAAAATTATTCCAGGGCTTGGACTCGAACCCAGACCTCCCTAGAACCTCTAAACACCCTTGAATAACCCGCTGAGCAAGCACAACATGCAATTATACAAAAACCACAAACCCCTAATTTTTTTGGATGTTACACACTTGGCCAAAATAACAAAACAATAAACCTAGTCTAGCCCCTATACATGCCATACTCAAAATCACGAAGTCTAGATATACCGAGATGAGCTGATAGTGTGGGCGATCTTCTAGTTATCTATGTATCCCGACCCTGTTCTTTAACTCTATAAAACAAGGGAAAAGAAAAAGGGAGTAAGCTTTAAGCTTAGTAAGTTTACATGTAAACAAATTGTTGGAACGCCGGAACCCCATGGCGCAGCAGAATAAATTTAGATCCGGCGATCCAAATCAGGAATCCATGTGTGAGAAACGAATCGGGGTGAAATAAAGGTTTCGAAATTACCAAAACTTCAATCTGAGTAGACAGCGACGCCTTGGCAACAAGAGTTTTGATCTACTGTCAAATCAAGCCACAACCTTTTCCGATGTCGGCCTCTACGTGATCCACCCGGTTTGACTATGAACGAAAGAATTCTCCAAAACTATTTTGGAGGTTTGTTTGCTTGACGGCTGCTAGACCTAACAAGCAATCACTTAGGGTTTTTTTTTTCAGCTTTGTCTCCTTTTAATACCTTTTATAATGGGTGCCTTTCTCATTGGGCCTTTTATAATAGGTATCCTCATAATTGGGCCTTTTATAATTGGTATCTCTTGAATGTATTACAAGATTAAATAAATAAAATAAAGTTTTTAACCTAAAATTATAGTTACATGAATTATATCTAAAAATTATAATTACATTAATTATAATAAGGATTTCGGTAAACTATATTTATTTAAATTTATATATGAATCAAATTTATATATTAACAAAATTATGTTATCATTATGTGTACAACATCTTTGTACATATAATATGTTCAATATTTGATTGCCCAATTAAATTAATTCTTTAATTAATTTAATTCATGTGACAACCAAACACAATACCAACTATATTTTATTCCGTTCATTTCAACCATAGGTGTGACCCTGTAGGTTCTTGCAACGTTAGCAGTAATATTAGAACGATTCTATTGTCACAGACAAAGAGTGGCATCTAGCAATGCATCATTGCTACCTAAGTTACAAGAAGTCATGATTCGACATAACCATTCTTGATTAACCTTTCATGCATTAATCCTTAAGTCCTTTATCTCTGGAACGGATACAAGTCATGGGATAGTCACACTTGCATAGTCCATCCCATGTTTCTTGATATCTTGAGTAGACTATGATATACAAATTAGTATGACATCTCATATCAACTTATTTGAGCATGGCCATGCGTTTCTAGTCTCACTCAATCAAGTGGCCTAAGATATTACTCCTATTATGTAGGAGGGACTTATCCTTTATTGATCGACCATATCCCTCTACATAGATTGTGGTATATCCAACATCACCTTTTTATAGAACAACTTTTTTACGATTATACGTTTGATCATGTCGAGAATATACAACTCACGATCTTTGGGATAATAATGATCTCAAGTCTGAGGATCATGTACATATTAATCACTATGAGTAATGTTGTGACAATTACATAATAATCCAAGAAACATACTCATAGCGGGTCAATCCAATATGTTGTTCTCTAACACACATATTCATGCATTGATTTTGACACTCCATATCAATGACAACTCTTTATCATCAATCAACTACATGTTAGTCTTAATGCATTATTGTTGTCCTAGTCAACAATAATACTGAACTAAGGATCTTTTAAGAATAATCATATTATTCTCGGGACATTATTATAAAACAGTTTATTTATACACACAGAAAGAAAAACTGAAATAATAATGACAACGCTTTATATTAATAAACATGGTAAATTGAGTATGTTATTACAACCATCTCATGATTGATCTGTGGGCATACTCTTACAATCTCCCACTAGCACTAAGACCAATCACTCATATATCTAATACCAAGTGACTTAGTGTGACGATCATGCTTCATGGCATGTGTCGAGGCTTGGTCGATGGATCAGCAATGTTATCATCTGAAGGTACTCTGCATATCTCTACATCCCCTCGATCGATAATCTCTCGAATAAGACGGTAGTGTCTAAGTATATGTTTGGATCGCTGGTGAGATCTGGGTTCCTTAGCTTGTGCAATAGCTCCATTGTTATCACATCGGAGCTCTATAGCATCTGATATGCTAGGCACAACCCCTAGTCCAGTAATGAACTTCTTGATTCAAACCGCTTCTTTTGCTGCCTCACTGGCTGCAATATACTCAGCCTCTGTTGTAGAATCGGCCATCGTGACTTTGCTTTGAACTCTTCCACTCACAAAGACCACCATTAAGGCAAAACACAAAACTTGATTGCGATCGAGAATCATCCTTGTCGGTTTGGAAGCTGGCATCAGTGTAACCTTTTACACTTAACTCTTCCTCACCTCCATATAATAGGAACGTATCCTTAGTTCTTCTTAAGTACTTAAGGATACTCTTGATCGTGGTCCAATGACCTTCACCGGGATCTACTTGATACCGCCTGCTCGTCATATTTAAGGCATACGAGACATCTAGACGGGTACATAACATAGCATACATGATAGATCCAATAGCGGAAGCATATGGAATTTTACTCATACGTTCTCTCTCTTGTGGAGTTGAAGGACACATTTCCTTCGAGAGTGAAATACCATGTCTTATAGGTAGAAATCCTCTTTTAGATTCTTCCCCTCTTCAACCTTTTTCAGATTACTTTATCTATGTATGTACTTTGGCTTAGACCTAGTAGTCGTCTTGATCTATCTCTATAGATCTTGACTCCTAAGATATAAGTGGCTTCACCCAAGTCCTTCATAGAAAACAACTTCTTAACCAAGTCTTAATAGATCGCAAGGTAGGTATGTCATTTCCCATGATAAGTATGTCATCCACATATAGTACCAAGAATGTGATAGTGCTCCCACTAACTTTCTTGTAAACACATGGTTCATCTTCATTTTTGACAAAACCAAACTCTTTGATTGCATCGTTAAAACGAAGATTCCAACTTCGAAAGCTTGCTTTAATCCATAAATGGATCTTTGCGACTTACATATCTTTCTAGCATCCTTTGGATTTACAAAACCTTCAGGTTGTGTCATATACACATCCTCTTCAAGTTTCCCGTTAAGGAAAGTCGTTTTGACGTCCATCTGCGATTTCATAATCATGAAATGCAATTATATGGCGAGCAAGATCTGATGGATTTAAACATAGCTACGGGAGAAAAGGTTTCATCATAGTCAACACAATGAATTTGGCGAAAACTTTTAGCGACTAATCGCCCTTTGTATGTTTGTACATTACCATCCATGTCGATTTTCTTTTTGAAAACCCATTTGCACCCTATAGGTTTAACTTCTTCGGTGGATCAATCAAAGTCCATACTTGGTTTTCATACATGGAATCCATCTCGGATCTCTCATGGCCTCAAGCCATTTCTCGGATCTGGCTCGTCACGCTTCTTGATAAGTCCTAGGCTCATCTTGATCTATAAGAAGAACGTCACCATGCGTTATAATAAGAAAATCCATATCTCTCGTGTGCAGCGTTCTCTTAAAGATCTGCATGGTGGGTTGTGTTTCTACAAAGAGCTTGTTTGTTCCTCAATTTCTTGTGGAATTTTTTGTTGTTCAATCTCTGGTTCAGTGGTATCTTGTGATTCTCAAATTTCTTCAAGCTCAATCTTTCTCCCACTTCCTTTTCTAGAAGTAAATTCTCTCTCTAAGAAGACACCAGTCCGAGCAACAAACGTTTTGTTCTCAGTGGGATTAAAGAAATAATATCCTTTGGTTTCTTTTAGATACCCCCACAAAATTACACCTTTCAGATCTGGGTTCAAGCTTAGTAGACGTCTGACGTTTAACATAAGCTTCACAGCCCCAAACTTTCATAAAAGACATACTAGGACGTTTCCCAGTCCACATCTCATATGGCGTCTTTTGAACCGATTTAGATGGAACACGATTTAGTGTGAAAGCAGCTGTCTCAAGTGCATGTCCCCAAAAGGAAGTCGGTAGATCAGCATCACTCATCATGGATCGAACCATGTCTAATAAAGTTTGATTTCTTCTCTCAGATACTCCATTCTATTGAGGAGTACCAGGAGGAGTAAGTTGTGGGACATTCTTTCAAAAGATCATCAAACTCTAGGCTCAAGTACTCTCCACCTCGATCAGATCGAAGTGACTTGATAGTTTTGCCTAGTTGATTTTGTACTTCATTTTTGAATTCCTTGAACTTTTCAAGGGACTCAGACTTATGGCGCATGAGATAAACATACCCATATCTACTGAAATCATCAGTGAAAGTAATGAAGTAGTGAAATCCACCTTTGGCCTGTGTATTTATTGGTCCACATACATCAGAATGTATTAGGTCTAATAAATCACTAGCTCGTTTACTTTTACCAGTAAAAGGAGATTTAGTCATTTTTCCCAATAAGCAAGATTCACATACTTCAAATTGTTCAAAAACAAATGAATTCAAGAGACCATCTTTATGGAGTTTGGATATGCGTTTCTCACTTATGTGGCCCAAACGACAATGCCAAAGATAAGTTTGATTTGAGTCATTTATTTTAGATCTTTTAGTATTTATGTTGTAAATGGGATTCGTTTGATCTAAAATATAGAGCCCATTAATTAATTGTGTCGAACCATAGAAAACATTATTGAGATAAAATGAACAACAATTATTCTTAATAATTATCTCAAAACCAATTTTGTCTAAACAAGAAATTGAAATAATGTTTTTAGTCAAACTGGGCACAAAATAACAATCCTCTAAACATAAATCAAGTCCACTAGGCAAAGATAAAGTATATGTTCCCACAAAATGCAAACAACTTTTGCTCCATTTCCAACTCATAGGTCCACATCTCCTCTAGCCAAAGTCCTACTCCTTTGTAGTCCTTGTATGTAAGTAAAAATATGAGAACCACAACCAAATATCTAATACCCAAGAAGTAGTAGTTGATAAATTAATATCAATAACATAAATACCAAGCGGACATTCCGCTTTTTTTAGCCTTCTTGACTTCTTCAAGATAGACAGGCGCTTTCATTTCCAATGTCCAAGTCACACACAATGAAAACAGTTTCCTTCCTTAGACACCCCACCTTTAGGTTTCAGTCACGACCTTTCCTTTTCCAAATTTGGGCTTACCTTTGCCCTTAGGCTTTGTTTGAACTTTGGCCTTTCCTTTGCCCTTGTTATTACGGACCATCGGTATGGGCTTGGGTCCAACCTTTTTCAAGTTGCCTTAAGCGATTCGTAACATCTTGAGCAATTGTGGTAGAGTCTTGTCAATTTCATTCATATTGAAATTGAGGACAAATGGTTGTAGCTATCCAAAGAACGATTGTAAAATAACATCGTGGCCAACTCTTGGCTCAATGGAAACCCAAGCTTAGATAGGCTTTCAATATAGCCAATCATCTTAAGGACATGAGGTCCTACTGGGCTTCTTTCAGCCAACTTATATTGGAATAGGGCCTTAGAGATATCAAACCTCTCTTGCAGTGCTTGCCCACGATAAAGTTCTTTCGTGTGCTCGATCATATCATAAGCAACCATGTCCTCATGTTGCTTCCGGTTCGAGATTCATAGTGGCAAGCATAAGACATCCAACATCTATCATGTCATCGAGATACTTCTTGTAATCTCTCTCTATCCTCGAGGCATTAGCGGGTGGTTCATTAGGAAGTGGTTGTTTAATGACATATAATTTCTGTTTGTTGTTTAAGGACAATCCTCAAGTTACTTTAACCAATCAAGAAATTTCAAACCATTCAATTTGTCCTTCTCAAGGACCGATCGCAATGAGAGTGTGCTAGTATTTGCAGCCATAATATATCTACAACAATTAAATATGCATGTGAGTTACTAATTTTATATCAATCATTAAAAAGACTTTATTAAATGATATTCCCACTATTTTATTTCAAAATTAATAACCCCAGTATATTAATTTGGAAAAAACTTTCTTAAAAGTATTTCTAGTAGGTTAAGGATCCATATTTCACCACCTCTTAAGTCAGCTTTGGCTTTACTCTTAAGATTATGGTTATTTAGGTAAGCAACATTTGCTAATTACATCTATGTAACTCCTAATATTTGGTGAACAACTCTTGTTCTAATCATCTTATGATTTATCCAATTTACTTGCCTCTAGGTTTCTAATCCTATTAGAGTAACCTAGTTAAGTCATTAACCAATTTTTAACCAAATGAATATCACTTGTTTATTCTTCGCGTTTAACCAAGATAAATACTAGTACTTCGCTTTGGCGGAACCATAGTATTGATCGAGGCCTTAACGAGGCAAAATTGGAAGGCCATGCTGACTTAATATTTTAATAGAGAGATTTTATTAAGGTTGTTGCATCTCACCAATTATGGTCTACTTTAGCCCATTTAGTCTTCTAATCGATCTCATCAATTAATAGGGTTTATTATCTTCAAGTTTTAATATATATAATTGGCATGCTTTAGACATCCATAGCATCTCATACATGAATAAATAAAGCAATAAATAAATGCAATAGTTATAGCCCATAAACTAAGGTGGTTCAACCCAAGCCAATGGGAAAACCAAAAAGAAACCTAAAGGTGTAAGCCATCTCACAAGCTATCATTCTCAATCATTGTCCCGCCTTCCTTCTCGTTTGGCCCACAGCAACTCTTGCAAATTACAATATGCAGAAACTCATTTTACATACGAGGGAATAAGATGAGAAGAGAAATACAAAAGAATAGTAGTAAGGCATGACACGCAGGCCGTATTTTAAAAAAAATACAACCTTTTATCGAATGGGTCATTGGGCTATAACTATGCATTTCAAACACCGTGCATGTCAAAAATAGCATACATAATTCAATTTTTTTTTAAGGTGAATTATAAAATATCCTTTCAACCTTTTGTGGCCCATCAAGTTTATAAATTTCTTTTATTAACAAAACTTTTTGCGAGGGTCTGAGGAGGTCGGAGGAAGCGGGCCGAAGGCCCGGGGGCAAAGCCCCTGCGGTACGAATCGCATACCCCAGTCAAATGAAACCTCACGATTTGATAACTTTTTATCAACGGAATCGTGTTTTTAGGATTTTAATCCTTGAGGTTTCATATCGGAACAACCCTTGTTCCACTAGCCAGTTAACACTTACTGGAAACTATAAATACCAACGTCGCATTATTACAGATTTGTTAATAGTTAACAGTAATAACATAAAATCAAGTAGGCCACAACACCATGATTAACATTTAATCAATTACCGAAAGGAACAGTTATCAAGTTATGCTTAAACGATTTAAACAATCGAAAATACAATAAGATCAAAACATGAATCTCATACAATTACATCACCTAATTATTTAAACCCGAGTTCGTATCACACAAGTGGCCAGAACCCCATGGCGCAGCAGAATAAATTTAGATCCGGCAATCCAAATCAGGAATCCATGTGTGAGGAACGAATCGGGGTGAAATAAAGGTTTCGAAATTACCAAAACTTCAATCTGAGTAGACAGCGACGCCTTGGCAACAAGAGTTTTGATCTACTGTCGAATCAAGCCACAACCTTTTCCGATGTCGGCCTCTACGTGATCCACCTGGTTTGACTATGAACGAAAGAATTCTCCAAAACTATTTTGGAGGTTTGTTTGCTTGACGGCTGAGACCTAACAAGCAATCACTTAGGGTTTTTTTTTTTTCAGCTTTGTCTCCTTTTAATACCTTTTATAATGGGTGCCTTTCTCATTGGGCCTTTTATAATAGGTATCCTCTTAATTGGGCCTTTTATAATTGGTATCTCTTGAATGTATTACAAGATTAAATAAATACAATAAAGTTTTTAACCGAAAATTATAATTACATGAATTATATCTGAAAATTATAATTACATTAATTATAATAAGGATTTCGGTAAACTATATTTATTTAAATTTATATATGAATCAAATTCATATATTAATAAAATTATGTTATCATTATGTGTACAACATCTTTGTACATATAATATGTTCAATATTTGATTGCCCAATTAAATTAATTCTTTAATTAATTTAATTCATGTGACAACCAAACACTATACCAACTATATTTTATTCCGTTCATTTCAACCATAGGGTGACACCCTGTAGGTTCTTGCAAAGTTAGCAGTAATACTAGAACGATTCTATTGTCACAGACAAAGAGTGGCATCTAGCAATGCATCATTGCTACCTAAGTTACAAGAAGTCATGATTCGACATAACCATTCGTGATTAACCTTTCATGCATTAATCCTTAAGTCCTTTATCTCTGGAACGGATACAAGTCATGGGATAGTCACACTTGCATAGTCTATCCCATGTTTCTTGATATCTTGAGTAGACTATGATATACAAATCAGTATGACATCTCATATCAACTTATTGGAGCATGGCCATGCATTTCTAGTCTCACTCAATCAAGTGGCCTAAGATATTACTCCTATTATGTAGGAGGGACTTATCCTTTATTGATCGACCATATCCATCTACATAGATTGTGATATATCCAACATCAGCCTTTATAGAACAACTTGTTACGGTTATGCGTTTGATCAGTATCAAAATATACAACTCACGATCTTTGGGATAATAATGATCTCAAGTCTGAGGATCATGTACATATTAATCACTATGAGTAATGTTGTGACAATTACATAATAATCCAAGAAACATACTCATAGCGGGTCAATCCAATATGTTGTTCTCTAACACACATATTCATGCATTGATTTTGACACTCCATATCAATGATAACTCTTTATCATCAATCAACTACATCTTAGTCTTAATGCATTATTGTTGTCCTAGTCAACAATAATACTCGACTAAGGATCTTTTAAGAATAATCATATTATTCTCAGGACATTATTACAAAACAGTTTATTTATACACACAGAAAGAAAAACTAAAATAATAATGACAACGCTTTATATTAATAAACATGGTAAATTGAGTATGTTATTACAACCATCTCATGATTGATCTTTGGGCATACTCTTACACAAATAACATCATAGTATGTGTTAAACAACCAATAGCATTATACTAAACAAAAGCAATTCATATTCACAATCACGCTTACTCATTTTATCCCTTACCATATTCCAACCACATCACAAGCTTAATGCTTACATTTAGTCACTTGCATCCCTGCACTTAACACCACAATTTCTCATGATACAACACATCATAATTTTCTCACTAATCCGACCATAATGCCAAACCACTCGTGGTTTCGCACTTAGCCCACCATCAATCGTTAATAAGGTGGTATCACACATAGCCCACCAGAAAGGGTAATTATAGTGGTACCGCACATGGCCCACTAAATAATATAATAAAAGATGGCATCGTACACAGCCCATCGTAGTTAAGTAATAATATGGTATCGCACTTAGCCCACCATCAAGTGAGGTTATTACATATTCACAGAACTCTTTCGTCATTCATACAAAACTATACAATAACTATCGAAATCAATCCACTTGAATCATACACATTCTCAATCATGCCATACACCAATCAATAACAACAATGCGTATATAAAATGCATCATTTACACGTAAACTTACCTCGGTGCAAAACATTTCGATTTGCGGTTTAATCCGTAACCTTGCCTTTTCCACGGTCAAGGTTGATTTCGCGCTCTTCTTGATCTATAACAATAGAATTCACTCATTTAAATCATTCCATGATCATAATGCATCAAAATCTACACTTAGGCAAAAATGATCATTTTGCCCTTGTACTATGGCAAAATTACAATTTTGCCTCTAGGCTCGTAAATCATTTTTCAACACATTTTCTCACTAAACAAGCCTACCTGAACATTTATTTCTCTTACAACTACTCACAACTTCAACTATTTCATGCATTTATGACACAAATTCCATCTTTGCATTTAATTCCTATTTAGGTGTTTCCTTACAAACACCTTTCACAAAAGTTGTTTCTTATCTCTCTAACATTCATTTTCTTCCATAGAAACTCAGCTAACAACATAAATTCTCTCATGTCAAGTCCTTATACTTTCAAAAATATTGCAAATTGGTCCCCTCATTAGTTAGCTTAAGCTTTGGGGACTCCAAAAACACAAAAATTATCAATTAAAACCACCTAAATCACTTACTTGAATGAGAGTTGAGGGCTGAAAGTTTGAACCCCAAAGACCTCTATTTTTTCTTCAATTTTTGGTGGAAAGAGATGACTAAATAGTGAAAGATGATAGTTTTTCTTTTTACCATTTTTAATTCATTTTTTCTCACCTAATTCACCCAATTTTTGACCAAAATTAAATGCTCTTGTCCCCCTTGTCTACATGGCCGACCAACACATACTAGATGGCCTAATTTTACTTTAAAGACCTCCAAATTACATTCTAGAGCTATTAGGTACCTCTACCTTGGAAAATAGAACTTTTGCACTTTATGCGATTTAGTCCTTTTTCACAATTAGGCATGCTATTGCTAAAATTAAAGCACCAAAATTTCCACATAGCCTTATAATAATGCTATAACACATAAAATAACATCAAAATAATATTACCTAACCTCGATTTAGTTGCCTCGAAACCACTATTTCGATTAGCCCCAAAATCGAGCTGTTACAACTCTCCCCCTTTTAGAGATTTTCGCCCTCGAAAATCTTACCGGTAAAGAGGTTTGGATATTACTCTCTCATGGCTTCTTACGGTTCCCACGTAGCGCCTTCTACACCGTGTTTTTGCCATAACACTTTTACTACGACTATGTCCTTATTCCTCAGCTGTTTCACCTCTCGAGCCAAGATTTTAATCGACTCCTCCTCATATGTCATATTTGGTCGTATCTCAATTTCTGTTGGAGAAATCACATGCGAAGGATCGGAGCGATAACGCCTTAACATCGATACATGAAACACATTGTGTATTTTCTCTAACTCTACCGGAAAAGCCAACTGGTATGCCTATAACACCTCTTACCTGTAATACCCTGGTTTAGGGGCTAGGAAATTCAAGTATAATTCAAGTGTTGGAAAGGTTTTGGGGTGTTTTTGGATGTGTTTTAGAGGTCTAAGAATGCTTGGATGAAAATGAAAGGCTTTGGAAAATTTTGGTTTTTTAGTGCAAAAAGGGAATCGGGCCAAGGAGGCCTTAAGAATAATTTTTGTAAATTTTTGGCACAAGAGAGGTTTGTGGTAGAGTGGCCTCCGTCTTGTTGCTTAAGAAATGGAAGTAGCGCCATGGAGGGCTTGGGTTCGAGTCCAAGCTGCAACACATGTGGTTTTTATTTTTGGGTTTGGGCGTTAGGCCTAGGAAGGCCTTATAAATAAATTTGGGGTTTATGGACATGGAAGGCAAAGTTGGCGAGTGGCACTCATGCGCCACTTAGGCCTTTGGAGGGAAGGAGGTCGGGGTTTAGAGTGGAAGCAGCATTTTGGCATGTTTTATTTTATGCGGATATGGGCTGTAGTATGGAGGCCTTAAAAATAAAATGGGTGGCTTCATGGCATAAAAATCAAAGTGGCCGAATGGCCTGGAGGCGTTGGAAGGAAGCGAGGCGCGACAAGTTCCCCGAGTTCGAACCTTAGAGGTCAGTAATTGATTTTTTTATTTTTATTTTTAATTTTTTTATTTTCTTTGGCTTTTTGGCTTATTGGGCTACACACGAGAGCTAAGGATGTTTAGTTCTTCTTAAATTAATTTGGAGTGATAAGGGTGGGTTTTATTTATTTTTATTTTATTTTAGATAATAGGATAATTGTAGGAGTATTTTAATAGGATTAGATTAGTGGTTAGTTTTTAAATTCGGCTGGGGGGTAGCTTTGTTAGTTTATTATTTTAGATAATTATAGGATTATTTTAGTTAATCAATAAGGGATAATGGCTGGTGGTTTAATATTTTCTTTGGGATTAAGTGATAAAATATGGGTTAATTTAGGAGTGTGTAATTCAAATCAATTTGAATTAGGGGCCATAGGTGATGGCGTAAAACTTGGGCTCTTCGGTGGGGGAGTAGCCGAATATTATTTAAGGGTGTGTGCTCTCCTTTTCCAAATTTTAGTTCCCTCTTTTAGATCCTACTTCCTTAAATTCCTTTTGATATTTTTCTAGTTGACCGAACCTCCAAGTGATCTTTATTTCTTTTTGTGCTTTGAAATTGAAATTCTTCCAAACACCATTAATCCCTGCCGATTTCTCCTTTGGCTTTCTATCGAATATTTCTTTTATTTCTTTTAAATCCCTTGGCGAGCCGAATCTTCTCTTTTACTTTGGCCGAATATTGGTGTGGTGTGGATCTCTTCGGTTTCTTCTCCTCAATCGTTGGTAGTCAAGATTCGGTAAGTGGTGGTAAAGATCCATGTTGTATTTATTCTTTTATTATTCGAAAGCCGAAAGCTATTAAGGCTAATCATTTATGCGTTTAGGGTGTGGTCGATTGCAAAAAGGACCATTCCGTAGTCCTGAGATTTGATTGGAAATCAAATCAGCCTTGAGAAGCAAGGATATTTAAGGACATAGATCAATTCTCCGGGATTCAAGATATTTTGGTAAGTAATATTTGGTAAAGGTTCAACATTTAGTTTATGACTTGGAGGTTTAACCCGTTTATCTGATTAAGCTTTTTGATGGAGGCCAATACCGGTCAAGAGGGGAAAGGAAGGTCCTATTCCAAGTTTAAGAAAAGAGCCGTCTCGGCGATTCGTGATTAGCCACCGGGTGTGGGCGTGCAACGAGAAAAATGATAGGCGGATAACGGTAGTCTCGCTTAGCGATAGCGTCAAATCGAGGTTTAGAGCTTGGGTTATAAGGTGTGTAACTAACCCATTGTTTCGGGTTTTATGTGTTAAATATTTTACTAACAAGTGCGCAAATAAGTGTGCCATGTATACCCTAAAGGGTATAAGCGATGATCGAGTTAGTATCGGACTGTTGCAATGTGATTATTTGTTTGTATATGAGTATGTTTATGAATATTAATAAGCATGTGCATGCATTATCATGATTATATTTTATGTGGCATGTGCATGGGTGGGTTATGAAAAGAAGGTGCGGGTGTACTTGAGTGCGTGGTTGATGTCGACTTTGTGCTACATCGTGGATTGGCGTTGATCGAGGTCGCGTTGTGGATCTTTGCGATTTAGTTCGCGTGGTTACCTTGATTGATATCGGCTTTATGCCATATCGTGGCTTGATGGGTTGCTATGTGCTCCATCGTGGATGGCATTGGTTGCCTTTTTGGAGGGAAAAGGAGAGGGTGACTCGATAGTCCCCGTGTGTGGTAAATTTGGATAAGGGGTGTGTAGCGGATGGACCCTAGGTTTGGGTTGGGAATCATGTCGCATTATTTTTGTAATAATATGGAAATGGGCCAAGCCCAATATGACATGTGGATAGGTATGTTTTGGGAACATACGTGGAAATGGGCCAAGCCCGTTGATATGTGGTTTATTGAGAAATGGGCCTAGCCCGATATTTGAGTATGATTTGAATGTGGGCCAAGCCCAGTTGTAGTAATTGTTAAAATGAATATATTACTTGTTGCATTTGATAATTGGGATATTATGTGGCTAGCATGTGGGTGGATTTCGGTGGTTAACTTACACACTGAGTCATTATGACTCACCCAATTATTTTCAAACATCGCAGTGACAAAGTTGATCGGACCAGGGTTGGAGAGGATGCAAGGTGGCCCATGCGAGAAGGAGATTGATTTAATTATTTTTAAGCAATTTTTAATACTAAGTGTTTTGGATTAATTATTTTTGTAATAAGGGCCTTATTATTATTATTTTTGTTATCACTATTTTTGATATTACTTGATATTATGGTTTACTTAAAAGAAATTATTATGTGAAGATGATTTTAATTTTAGCAACCTATTTAATCAAAGTATTTATATATTTTTATACTAAAGTTTTAATATGGATTATTTTTAATAACAAAGCTTTATTTATAATTTTAAAAGAAAAGACATGGTTTCCAAAAGTTAACAAATTTTTACGTTTTAAACTAAAGTCAAAGATTTTCCACCGTCTTTCATGATGTGAACCGGATCCGGTCTAGACTCGTGGGCCGGGTTTGGGGATGTTACAGTTTGGTATCAGAGCCCAGTTCAAAACTCGGCTTTGAGGGTTTTGGGCCCAAAAACGTTTTCAAAATGGGCTTTTCAAAAATATGGATTTTTATGAAATATTTGCGTATTCGGCATGGCACTGTACCTCAGGCCGAGTCCACCGGTAAGTACTTCGGACTCTTGAAGTGGGTTGATATTATAAACTGATATGGGCTTAGTTGGGCTCGTAGATTAGTGAACTAGGATCTGTTGAACCCTAGGACTAGTCTACTCAAACACATGCATAAAACTTAAGGTTACTAAAACAAACCTATGACTAAGTCGCCGAGTTAGGGTGTGGTAACCCACAATGCGCATGTCAAGGATTGGATCCGGAAGAGCTTGGTATTTAAGCGGTCCTCGTGACTCACCTCCTCTTCGCGGGATTCCTACAGTGCGTAGCCAGTTCCTCACCCTAACCAAGAGGACTCGGTCATAAAGCTAAACAATAAATAAAACCCGAAAGGGATTAGCCTTCTTTGTTTTAGAATTCTTGATTTTAAAATTTTCAATTTACCCCTTGGTTTGTAAAACCATAAATCGATTTCTCGAAAAAAAAAAAAGATTTCTCAATTTACCAAAATTACCAAAATGCCCTAGTGGCAAAATTACAAAAATGCCCTCAGTATTATAAAATTAACGCACTATCCTTAACTTTTGTTAAAATGACTTTACTTTGCAAAATATTAAAATCTTTAGTTTTCAAAATATCAAGATACCCGATTTGAGAAATTTACTGAAAAAACCCTGTGTTAAAAATTACTAAAATGCCCTCGACTTTTAAAATTTCCTATTTAACCTAGTTTAATAAAATTTCCTTACGTTGCAAAAGTATCCAATTTTCAGTATTTCAAAATAATACCACGAATTTGGAAATTTTCAAAATTATCCTTACCCGACAAATTACCAAAATACCCTGGTTTCCAAAATCTTGTCATACCTTTAATTTGAGAATTTTTCAAAACACCCCTAAAGTTTTGGAATATCAAAATATCTTGACTTATCAAGGTTTTCAAAATTTTTTTGATAGTTTACGAAAATACCCGATAGTAAAATGACGAAAATACCCCTGGGGTAGAAACGGGCAGAAATGTCTGAATAAGTGAATGTGGGTGGTAGATACCACCGAATGTGCCTCTACGGAGGAATGAATGTGGCTTCATTGAGAAATGAAGGTGTCTCTAGTGATGAATGTGTTCTTGTTGATAAATGATTGTGTGTGTGAATGTGATCCTTGAACTAGAGTGGTAAACTCGAACTGAACCTTTGGGTGATCGAAAGAACTACTTATAAATACCCTTCTTTCATAAAATTTGCTCGTGGTTAAACAGTGGAACAAAATTACTAATACATAAAATTTCTTAAATCAGATAAAATCGCAACGATAGAGATGAGTTCTAGGGGACGCGGTAGAGGTAGAATGACGGCTTCGGAACCGGTAGGGTCTGGCCATGGGTCAGAAAGTGAAGTGCCGCCAACAGTGGACGTAGAGGAGCAAGATCAGATAGGAGAAGATGACGCAATATCGCGAGCCATGTTACGAATTCTAGAACGTGTAGCAGGAGCTAGTAGGGGAAATGGAACTCGGAAGTCAGTGTCCGAGAGACTCAGGTCAAACGGAGCCGAGATCTTTAGAGGAGTGTCGGGAGTGGCTCCGAATGTAGCGGAGTATTGGCTAGAAGGAGTCGAAAGAATTATGGACGACTTGGATTGCACCCTGCAGGAAAAGCTAAAGGTCTTTGTTTAGTTACTCGTGACGGAAGCTTATCGTTGGTGGCTCACTGTCAAACAAAGTGTACCAGCGAACGAGTGGATTGGGATTATTTTAAGGTTAAGTTTGAAGGAAAGTATGTAGGAGCTAGTTACTTAGACGCGCAAAGGAAGGCGTTTCTAAATCTAGTACAAGGGAATAAATCGGTAGCGGAGTATGAAGCGGAATTTGTGCGACTAAGTCAGTACGCCAAAGGAATCGTGGCTCACGATTATGAAAGGAGTGTTCGATTCGAAGATGGGTCGAGAGATGAGTTGCGGGAGTTGATCGCTCCACAAAGAGAAAGGGATTTCGCCATTTTGGTAGAAAAAGCTCGGATTGCCGAAGAGGTTAAAAAGACTATAAGAGAAAACCGAGAGAAGAATAGGAACGAGAATAAGGGAAATGTTGGACCGTCAGCATCGTTTGGTAATGTCCAGAAAAGACCAAGGATCGAGAATCCTGTCCATGCACTTGTGCCAAGTGGATCGGAATCGTCTACGTGCTTTCGATGTGGAAGGCCTCACACAGAGAGAGTGTTGGGGAAATAATAAAGAATGCTTTAGGTGCGGATCTAAGGCACATCTCGTTAAGAATTGTCCTCGAACAACGAGGGTCGTGGTTCTAGTCAAAGTCAACCAAGGAGGTGATATCGGGTAAGCTCCTTTGTTATGGAATTTTCTTTAATTATTTTCTTTGTTTGTAAGTTAGCTTTTTCTTGTGTGGTTTGGATCTTGGTGAGAACTTAGAGACTACGATTGGGAAGTATGATGAATTGAAATCAGAGTCTTGCAGTGAGCGCGAGAGTAGAGAGTTAGGATTGCATGGTAGTAAGTAATTTGGGGACGAAATTATTTTAAGGAGGGTAAAATTGTAATACCACTGGTTTAGGGGCTAGGAAATTCAAGTATAATTCAAGTGTTGGAAAGGTTTTGGGGTGTTTTTGGATGTGTTTTAGAGGTCTAAGAATGCTTGGATGAAAATGAAAGGCTTTGGAAAATTTTGGTTTTCTAGTGTAAAAGGAATCGGGCCAAGGGAGGCCTTAAGAATAATTTTTGTAAATTTTTGGCACAAGAGAGGTCAGTGTAGAGTGGCCTCAGTCTTGGGCACGCTAAGGTTTGGAAGTAGCGCCATGGAGGGCTTGGGTTCGAGTCCAAGCTGCAACACATGTGGTTTTTATTTTTGGGTTTGGGCGTTAGGCCTAGGAAGGCCCTATAAATAAATTTGGGGTTTATGGACATGGAAGGCGGGTTGGCGAGTGGCACTCATGCGCCACTTAGCGCACTGGAGGAAGGAGGTCGGGGTTTCGAGGTCGGAGGCGACATTTTGGCATGTTTTATTTTATGCGGATATGGGCTGTAGTATGGAGGCCTTAAAAATAAAATGGGTGGCTTCATGGCATAAAAATCAAAGTGGCGAATGGCTGGAGCGTTGGAAGGAAGCGCAGCGACAAGTTCTGAGTTCGAACCTTAGAGGTCAGAATTGATTTTTTTTTTTTATTTTTAATTTTTTTATTTTCTTTGGCTTTTTGGCTTATTGGACTGACACACGGAGAGCTAAGGATGTTTAGTTCTTCTTAAATTCATTTGGAGTGATAAGGGTGGGTTTTATTTATTTTTATTTTATTTTAGATAATAGGATAATTGTAGGAGTATTTTAATAGGATTAGATTAGTGGTTAGTTTTAAATTAATTTTGGGGGTAGCTTTGTTAGTTTATTATTTTAGATAATTATAGGATTATTTTAGTTAATCAATAAGGGATAATGGTGGTGGTTTAATATTTTCTTTGGGATTAAGTGATAAAATATGGGTTAATTTAGGAGTGTGTAATTCAAATCAATTTGAATTAGGGGCCATAGGTGATGGCCAAACTTGGGCTCTTCGGTGGGGGGGTAGCGAATATTATTTAAGGGTGTGTGCTCTCCTTTTCCAAATTTTAGTTCCCTCTTTTAGATCCTACTTCCTTAAATTCCTTTTGATATTTTTCTAGTTGACCGAACCTCCAAGTGATCTTTATTTCTTTTTGTGCTTTGAAATTGAAATTCTTCCAAACACCATTAATCCTGCGATTTCTCCTTTGGCTTTCTATCGAATATTTCTTTTATTTCTTTTAAATCCTTGGCGAGCGAATCTTCTCTTTTACTTTGGCCGAATATTGGTGTGGTGTGGATCTCTTCGGTTTCTTCTCCTCAATCGTTGGTAGTCAAGATTCGGTAAGTGGTGGTAAAGATCCATGTTGTATTTATTCTTTTATTATTCGAAAGCGAAAGCTATTAAGGCTAATCATTTATGCGTTTAGGGTGTGGTCGATTGCAAAAGGACCATTCAGTAGTCTGAGATTTGATTGGAAATCAAATCGACCCTTGAAAGCAAGGATATTTAAGGACATAGATCAATTCTCCGGGATTCAAGATATTTTGGTAAGTAATATTTGGTAAAGGTTCAACATTTAGTTTATGACTTGGAGGTTTAACCCGTTTATCTGATTAAGCTTTTTGATGGAGGCCAATACCGGTCAAGAGGAAAAGGAAGGTCCCTATTCCAAGTTTAAGAAAAGAGCCGTCTCGGCAGTTCGTGATTGGCCACCGGGGTGTGGACGTGCAACAGAAAACGATAGGTAGATAACGGTAGTCTCGCTAAGCGATAGCGTCGAAATCGAGGGTTTAGAGCTTCAGGTTATAAGGTGTGTAACTAACCCACTGTTTCCGGGTTTTATGTGTTAAATGTTTTACTAACAAGTGCAGCAATAAGTGTGCCATGTATACCCTAAAGGGTATAGCGATGATCAGGTTAGTATCGGACCTGTTGCAATGTGATTATTTGTTTGTATATGAGTATGTTTATGAATATTAATAAGCATGTGCATGCATTATCATGATTATATTTTATGTGGCATGTGCATGGGTGGGTTATGAAAAGAAGGTACGGGTGTACTTCGAGTACGTGGTTGATGTCAGCTTTGTGCTACATCGTGGATTGGCGCTGACTGAGGTCGCGTTGTGGATCTTTGCGATTTAGTTCGCGTGGTTACCTTGATTGATATCGGCTTTATGCCATATCGTGGCTTGATGGGTTGCTATGTGCTCCATCGTGGATGGCATTGGTTGCCTTTTTGGAGGAAAAGGAGAGGGTGACTCGATAGTCCCCGTGTGGTAAGGTGGATAAGGGGTGTGTAGCGGAGGGACCCTAGGTTTGGGTTGGGAATCATGTCGCATTATTTTTGTAATAATATGGAAATGGGCCAAGCCCAATATGACATGTGGATAGGTATGTTTTGGGAACATACGTGGAAATGGGCCAAGCCAGCTTGATATGTGGTTTATTGAGAAATGGGCCTAGCCCGATATTTGAGTATGATTTGAATGTGGGCCAAGCCCAGTTGTAGTAATTGTTAAAATGAATATATTACTTGTTGCATTTGATAATTGGGATATTATGTGGCTAGCATGTGGGTGGATTTCAGTGGTTAACTTACACACTGAGAGTCATTATGACTCACCCAATTATTTTCAAACATCGCAGTGACAGTTGATCGGACCGGGTTGGAGAGGATGCAAGGTGGCCCATGCGAGAAGGAGATTGATTTAATTATTTTTAAGCAATTTTTAATACTAAGTGTTTTGGATTAATTATTTTTGTAATAAGGGCCTTATTATTATTATTTTTTGTTATCACTATTTTTGATATTACTTGATATTATGGTTTACTTAAAAGAAATTATTATGTGAAGATGATTTTAATTTTAGCAACCTATTTAATCAAAGTATTTATATATTTTTATACTAAAGTTTTAATATGGATTATTTTTAATAACAAAGCTTTATTTATAATTTTAAAAGAAAAGACATGGTTTCCAAAAGTTAACAAATTTTTACGTTTTAAACTAAAGTCAAAGATTTTCCACCGTCTTTCCGCAGTGACAGAACCGGATCCGGTCTAGACTCGTGGGCCGGGTTTGGGGATGTTACATTACCCATGTCTGATGCTGGGACCGGATATGAGGCATTACCATGCTTAATCTTGCTTGAACATGTAATAACGGACTATAAAATTTCATTCCATTTTAAAACTTTTCTTTCTTACTAATACCATACAATTCATGGGCCTACGAAGCCTTAAACACACTTCCAGAAGGTTTCGGAATTCAACCTTAAACTTTTGAGCTCCTTGAAAAATTTTGCCTAAGCAGGGGTTACACGCCCGTGTGGGCAGGCCGTGTGGTCTCACACGCCCATGTCCCTAGCCCGTGTACAATTTATTTATTATTACAACCTACATGGGTTTTCACATGGCTTGACACACACCCGTGTCAATGGCCCGTGTCCTTCACACGGCCTAGACACGCCCGTGTCCTCACCCGTGTGAAAATTTATGGGTGTTCTATTTGTGATGTCATCAACCCCTTAAGGAGCACACGGCCTAGGCATGCGCCCGTGTGACTAGCCCGCGGTCGACACTGACTAAAAACACTAACATGCAGGGGACACACGGCCTATTAACACACCCATGTAGGTTGACTGTGTGTCACACACATCCTAGACACACGCCCATATGTCTACCCGTGTAGACATTTAAAGGCTATTTTCCAAGCTAGTTGCCACCCTGAAATCAAGATCATTCATATACTCAATCCAGCCACTCAAATACTTCATCTAAAACACGAATAACAATGCATGACTCATCATCAATTGATATATAAACTTGTAAATATTGGCCAATCTCTTTAGCCATATACAAAAAGAATAATAACCTTAATAGCCAACACTTTAGCCCATCTTAGGACTTACATCAAGATGAAATAATTCCTATACATGCCATACTTAATAAAAGCAACTTGGCTATACCAAAATAGTGATTAATAGTGTGCTCCGAACTCCAACGTCAATGATCCACGAGTTAGCTTGGCAAGACTGCAAGGAAAGAAGAAGAGAGAGAGGTAAGCATATAGCTTAGTAAGTTTGCATGAAACTCATATAGCAATATATTAACTCATTATAACTCATCCATTTCGAGTTAAGAACAACATAAAACTCAAGTGCATGGCATACTTACTCCTCACATGATACATAATAATTTCATACTTGCATTATAATCATGGTACCTGTCACTTGATCACATAGATTAGTACATTTTGCTGATGCAAAAGTAAACTCAACTTTCATCTTTCCTAACATGAAAAATGCTTTATATTAACCTTGTATAACTTAACTTAGTACTATATTTACTTACTTGACTTTCTTATTGCCTCTTTCATATTTAGCTCTTTTACCCGTTGAATGTCCCGGAATAATTGAGGTTACTTAATCTCATCAAACATGTATCTCGATGCCAATGCCATGTCCTAGACATGGTCTTACATGGGATCGCCTCATGATGCCAATTCCATATCCCAGATATAGTCTTACATGGGATCCCTTAGCTCGGTGTCGATGCCATGTCCCCGATATAGTCTTACACGAGACCTTCCTTATGTGTTTCTTTTGGAAACTTACCATTGCCATGTCTTGACATGGGCTTACCTAGTATCCTTGCCTTATGAATCTTATCAATGCCATGTCTTGACATGGACTTACATGACATCTTTGCCTCATGAATTCACCAATGCCAAGCCTTGGCTTGGACTTACATGGGACCTTTGCCTCATAATAACTTTTCAATGCCATGACTTGTTATGGACTTACATGATATCCTTACCTTATGTCGATTCCATGTCTTGACATGGTCTTACACAGACTTTCCTTATCACATGTTGTGATAATAATATCCTCATTATTTCGAGACTTCAACCGGGACTTTCTCATACATATTTCTCATTTACTTTTCTCGTCATAATATCAATAATTTTACTTCATAGAAATAATATACATTATACAACATAATAAGTAATTGATTGAGAATACACGTAAAACTTTAATTCATACAAACTTACCTCGGTATTCAAAATGTATGTAAAGATGTAAGTTAGTCCTCGACTTTGTTCTTGCCTCGGTTTCGATCTGGACTTCGCGTTTCTTGATCTATAGTAACAATTTCACTTGTTAACTTCACACATTGACTAAATCAACTTATAATTCATATTTTGGCAAAATTATGATTTTGCCCCTAGACTTTGACAAAATGACCATTTTGCCCCTAGGCTCGGAAATTAATTCTAATCACATTTCTACCTTCAACAAGCCTAGGTGAACATTTAATACTCTTATAGCTATCATCAAAACTCAACATTTCACATACTACAAATTTATAACCTTTTCATTAAGGTTCAATTAGGTGTTTTCAAGACAACACCTTTCATAAAAGTTGTTCATCTAACAACTAAGACTTAATTTCTTCCATAAAAATGCAGCAAATAACAATGATAGCTCTCATGGAAAAACTCTAAACTCTTCACCATTTTGCACAATAGTCCCCTCATTTGAAAGCTTAGGCTTTAGGGGTCTCAAAAGTACAACTATTTTCAAGAAAGATCATCAAAATCACTTACTAGAATGGAGGAGAGCTTGCTGAAAATTTTGAGCTTTCAAACCTCTATTTGCTTTCTAAAACCGGTGGAGAAAGATGGAGAGAAAGATGATATCTTTTCTTTCCTTATTTTAATATTAAACTAGCAATTAGTCCACCAAACATCATCAACTTTGACCAATTTGGTCAATTCTTGTCTCCTATTGCCGGCCAAGCATATATTGGGGGTCTAATTTCCTTTTAAAGACCTCCAATTATCAATCTAAGGCTATTTGGTACCTTTATCTTATAAAATGGAACTTTCGCACTTTATGCGATTTAGCCCTTTTTCACAATTAAGCAAGAAATCGCTAAAATTAAAGTACCAAAATTTTCATGTAATTCTAAAATCATGCTCTAACACATAAAATAACATAAAAAAATTCTCTAACCTCGGATTAGTGATCTCGAGATCACTGTTCCAACTAGCCCCAAAATCAGGCTGTTATAATGCCACTGGCCCAATCCTTTCGGTAATCTCATATGGCCCTATGAATCGCGGGCTCAATTTTCCCTTTCGACCAAATCTCAATATTTTCTTCCACGGTGACACTTTCAAAAATACCTTGTCGCCCACTTTAAACTCGATATGTAACACCCCTTACCCGTATACTACGCCAGAACCGGGTACGAGGCATTACCAGACATAACAATACATTCTACCAAATCCCGAGCCATAAAATTTCACTTATAATTTAAAATTTAACAAATACATGCATACACAAGCATTATAACTCCATGACCAATATGAGCCACAACTCGTGGCTAAATACAGAATAATCCTTATTACCGTTATGAAGCAATACATTTAATCAAATTAATTAAGACATATACAAAATGACTTAGTCAAGCCCCTATACATGCCATAACTTAAATCATTTATAAATAAAGATACCCATAGATAGCTTGATAGTGTGAAGCGATCTCTGACGACCTCCAACTCGAGCTTGTTTAGCATGACTCTGTAACATTGGAAAGAAAAGGGGGTAAGCTTATAAAGCTTAGCAAGTTCACATGTAAAAATTTTAAGCATTAGCAATGAATTTAGCTTATTACTAAGCTGTCATAACTTGCATAAATAATGCTAAGTTCTTACTTTCCCAACTTACTCATTTGTAGCCTTATCAAAGCCTTAACATGACAAATCCTCACAACAAGTTCTCAAATTGATACAATCATTAAATCACATGCTTATACTTTATTACTCATGTTCACATTAATCTGTCTACTTGAATCACTGTCACTAAATTATTTATTTCTTGAGCTACAGAGCTCCGAATTCCAAACCGCTAATTTTCCCTAAACTAGACTCACATATCTTCATACCATAAAATTTCCAGAATTTTTAGCTTAGCCAATTAGTACAGTTTATTCATTAAAATTTCCCCTGTTTCACTGTTAGACTATTCTGATCACTTTTCACTACAAATCAATTTTATCCTTGTACAGAATTTGAATGATGTTATACTTTATTTCATTTGAAACTAGGCTCATTAAGAATTTCAAGAATATAACTTATATCCCTTAATTATTTTTTTACAATTTTTAATGATTTTTCCAAGGTAGAACAGGGGATTACATAATCATTCTGAACCAATCCCACAAGAATTTAAATATCTCAAAATATAAAAATCCTTTGTTTTCTCTGTTTCTTTTATATAAAAATAGACTCAATAAGATTTAAATCAATATCTCATCTAACTTATAATTCAACTTCTACTATTTTTGGTGATTTTTCAAATTCACATCACTGCTGCTGTCCAAAACAGTTTTATTGTAAATTTTTGCTCTCACTCACTTTAGTTGTATTCATTACTTACCTATAACAATCTTTCCAATTTCCGATTACATATCGAGCATATTGCTCATATGTTACAAATGCATATACCTACACTTATCACTACAAGCCACACATAATTTCACTTAATTGATTTTCCCGGTGAACTCATCGGTAACCTTACCGAAGGCTCAGAATACAAAGGGCACCTTACTTAATAACTTGCTTACATACCTGCAACATTCTCATTTAACACATGAGTACTCTTTCATAATATAGTCATATTGCCAATCATATCATAAAGTGTCACAAGCATAACTGAAAACTCATCACTTACTTAAAACTTGATAATCTCAATTACTTACGATCTCAATATTAAATAAGCCTTAAATGCATACCTGTACTCTTTCTTCATGTTCTAACCTTGTCATTTCTTTGACTTACTCTTTGGACTACTCAGGAACCTTTTCCTTTTTGAACTTACCATTGCCATGCCTTGACATAGTCTTACGTGGTATCCTTGCCTTATGAACTCACCAATGCCATGCCTTGGCATGATCTTACATGGGACATTTGCCTTATAAATTCACCAATGCCATGTCTTGACATGGTCTTACATGATTTCCTTGCCTTATAGAACTTATCAATGCCATGCCTTGGCATGGTCTTACATGATATCCTTATCTTACCAAATGCCATGTTCCAAACGTGGTCTTACATGGTATCCTTGTCTTACCAAATGTCATGTTCCAAACATGGTCTTACATGGTATCCTTGTCTTAGTGCCAATGCCACATCTTGATGTGGTCTTACATGGAGTCCTTAATTAATGCCGATGCCATGTCTTGACATGGTCTTACACGGGATCCTTGCCTTACCAATGCCATGTCTTGACATGGTCTTACATGGTATCCTTAACCGTCAATTCCTCCTTAAATGCCATTTTATGAACATGGAGTTTTCCGTCAATTCTTCCTTAATTGCCATGGTATAGCCATGGACTTTGAGATATCAATGCCTTGTCAAGTCATAGCTGAAACATACTTGCTCAAATTCTCAAGGTTAGTTGCATAACTCAATAATAACATTACTAATAACAATAATTGCATAATAATAAAATGCTACTCAACTTACATACTTACATTCTAAATCTCATCATATCATCAACTTAACTTATTCTCATCAAACTATGCTAGTCAATACTTTCTTGTTATCATACAAAGCCATAATACAAAATATGGTCTAACATATAAATTATACAAGTTCTCTTTCCAATATCGAATTATTATCTAACATTAATCATTATATATGAAACTCAATACTATAGTATTTATGGCCAAAATATCAATTTACCATTCGAATATGCATAATTAAATGCTTATTAAACATATGAACTTACCTCGATACCAAAACGGTCATTTTACCAACTTTTCTGATTTTCGATTTTTCTCCTGTTCTAGGTCCAAATCTCGTTTTTCGGGGTCTAAGACATCACATTTCACTTATTTAATTAATGTACTACTCAAAACAGTCCCTGACTCAAACTTTGGAAAAATTACAATTTTGCCTCTAAACTTCTGCATAATTATGATTTTGCCCCTAGGCTCGAAAACTAAACTTCATCCCTTATTCTTATGTTTTATAACATGCTGATCATTTTTCCCTTCTATGGCAACATCAAATTCTTGCTCTAACATGCACTTATGTACATTAGGTACTTTTGCCGATTATGTCGTTTTACTCGTTTTCACTTAAAATCGCTTAGTAAAGGTTGTTTAAAATAATTCTAAGGTTCATATTTTGCCATAAAACATCAAAATAAACACATTTCACCTATGGGTATTTTTCCAAATATGAACCCTAGGTTAAATTATTGCTAGAATAAGCTAAATCAAGTTACCGGGACTCCAAAAATGTAAAGAACATGAAAAACGGGGCTAGAATGGACTTACCATGAAGCTTGGAAAGCTTGAAAACCTTATCCATGGCTTCCCACATGTTAAATTCGGCCTAAGCTTGAAGATGGACAAATTTGGCATTTAAATTTTGTTTTTAATTCATTTAATTCACTAAATTACCAAAATGTCCCTTAAAAAAATCTTTTGAAACATATCCATCCATGTCCAATTTTTTCCACCAACTTAACCAATGGACTAATTATCATTTAAGGACCTCCAATTTAAAATTTCATAACAATTGGACACGTCTAACATGTAGAATTCAACTTTTGCACTTTTTACAATTTAGTCCTTTTGACTAAATTGAGTGCCCAAACGTCAAAATTTTCGAATGAGATTTTCACGATATCATTCCGTGAAATTGTAGACCATAAAAATATAAATAAAATAAATTTCTCCACGTCGAATTTGTGGTCCCGAAACCACTGTTCTGACTAAGCCCAAAATCGGGCTGTTACAACTTCCTTTCTTTTCAAATTCGCGTATGACTTTTGTCGGTCTGCAGTAGCTTTCAGACTATCCCAGATCACTTTCACTTTTTCTTCAGTCTCTTTAACTAGGTCGACCCCATGAATTTGCTTCTCACTAAGCTCGGTCCAATACAAAGGAGTCCGACAATTACGACCATACAAGGCGTCATACGGTGCCATCCGTATACTCGATTGATAACTGTTGTTGTAAGCAAATTCGACCAAAGGTAGGTATCTTTCCCAACTACCTTCGAATTCTACCACACAGCATAGGAGCATATCTTCGAGAACTTGAATTACTCTTTCAAATTGACCATCAGTTTGCGGATGGAATGCAGTACTAAAATTCAACCTTGTACCCAAGGCCTCCTACAACTTCTTCCAAAATCTCGAAGCAAATCTTGGATCTCTATCCGAGATAATAGATACAGGCACTCCATGTAATCTCACCACCTGCGCGATATACAACTCGGCCAACTTATCCAGTGAATAATCAACACACACCGGTATAAAGTGAGCCGACTTCGTTAATCTATCAACGACAACCCACACAGCATATTTCTTTTTCGGAGTCACAGGTAACCCCGTCACAAAACCCATGGTGATCCGATCCCACTTCCACTCGGTAACCGTCACTGGTTGAAGTAATCCCAAAGGTACTTGATGCTCAGCTTGCACTTATTGACAAATCAGACATCTTGTCACAAACTCAGAGATGTCTCTTTTCATACTCAGCCACCAATAAAATTTCTCATATCATTGTACATTTTCGTACTGCACGGGTCTACTAACAAATAACCACTATGTGCCTCATGTAAAATTTTTCGGATCAACTCACGAAACATCAAACAACCATCCGAACCCACTCGAAATTCAGAATTATTTCTGGATCCGCACTTAGCTCTCTTAGCTTGCATCTCACTATCATTCCTTTGAGCCTCACATATTTGTTGAATAAATAGTGATCTAACTCTCAACTCGGCCAAAATAGCACCATAATCAGACAATGCCAAACTCGTGCTCATAGCTCGCAAAGCATACAAGGATTTCCTACTCAGGGCATCCACAACCACGTTCTCTTTTCCTGGATGGTAATCGATTACTAGCTCATAGTCCTTCAATAATTCGAGCCACCGTCGTTGCCGCAAATTCAAATCCTTTTGATCCATTAAGTACTTCAAACTCTTATGATCCGTGAAGATTCGGCACTTTTCACCATATAAATAATGTCTCCAAATCTTTAATGCGAAAACAATCGCAGCCAACTCTAAATCATGAGTCGGATAATTCTTTTCATGCGGTTTTAGTTGCCTCGAGGTGTAAGCGCGTACCTTACCCTCCTACATCAACACACAACTGAGACCATTAAACGACGCGTCACTATAGACCACAAACTCTTTCCCCGACTCAGGTTGTACTAAAATCGGCGCCTCAGTTAACAATGTTTTCAATCTCTCAAAACTATGTTGACATTTCTCAGTCCATTCAAACTTAACATCTTTGTGCAACAGTTTCGTCATCGGGGTAGCAATCATGAATAATCCCTTCACGAACCGTCTATAGTACCCCGCTAAACCCAAAAAGCTTCTAACTTTCGACACATTTCTCGACGATTTCCACTCCACAATAGCCGAGATATTACTCAGGTCAACTCTAATACCATCACCCGACACAAGGTGTCCTAGAAATTCAACCTCTCGGAGCCAAAACTCACTATTGCTAAATTTAGCATACAATTGCTTGTCTCTTAAATTTTGTAAGACAATTCTCAGATGCTCCACATGATCACTCTCATCTCGAGAATAAATCAATATGTCATCAATAAAGACAACCACAAACTTGTCCAAATACGGTCGGAAGACACGGTTCATTAAATCCATAAATATGGCAGGAGCATTTGTTAAATCGAACGATATCACCAGAAACTCATAATGGCTGTATCTTGTCTGAAATGCAGTTTTTGGCACATCTTGCTCCTTAACCCTCAACTGGTAATAGCCAGACCTCAGGTCTATCTTGAAGAACACCGTAGCTCCCTTCAGTTGATCAAGTAGATCATCTATCCTTGGTAAAGGATACTTATTCTTCACCGTCACCTTATTGAGTTGTCTGTAGTCTATACACAATCTCATCGACCCATCTTTCTTCTTCACAAATAGTACCAGAGCACCTCATGGTGAATAACTCGACCTTGCAAATCCCTTATCCGTCAACTCTTGTAACTAAACCTTCAGTTATTTCAATTCTAATGGTGCCATCCTATACGGAGCAACCAAAATAGGTGCTGTTCCCGGAACTAACTCAATCCCAAACTCGACCTCTCTAACTGGAGGCAATCTGGGTAACTCTTCTGGGAATACATCCAGATACTCACATACAACCGGCACTGTTTCAATCTTTACTTTAGACTTTTGAGTATTCAGCACAAAAGCGAGATAGGACTCGCAACCTTTTCTCAAATATTTCTCAGCCACCAAGGAAGAGATCATCACCGATAAATTATCTGACCTACCTGATTCAACCTGAATAATATCTCCATTTTCACATCTCAATTCAATAAATTTACTACCACAGCTCACTAAACCATTATGGGTAGTCAGCCATTCCAAACCAAGAATCAAATCAAATTCATCAAACGGCAACAACATAAGGTTTGCCGGAAAACAATGACCCCTAATTGTCAAAGGAAAACTCCTACACACCTTGTCAACTAATACATGTTTACCTAACGGGTTTGACACCTTTACCTCAAATTCAGTAGACTCAACAGTCATACTCAAACTAGATGTCAATCTCATGCAAATATAAGAATGGGTAGATCCCGGGTCAATCAAAGCAATAACGAAGGTGTCACGAAGAGAAAAAATACCCGTTATTACATCTAGAGGTGATGCCTCTTCGTGAGCTCAAATGGCATAAGTCCTTGTAGGTGCCCGACCCTCCAGTCTCACAGCAGAGTCTCATGATGCACCTCTACCACTAGTCCCACCTCCCGGGTTCTTTTGTAGTCAACCTCTCGAAAATATATTGCTGGATCTTATCTCTTGCTTCATCTCCTTGTCGTCCCTCTCAGGGCAGTTTCAAATGAAATGGTCGGGGGAACCACACTTATAACAATTTTGGTTATATTCCCAACACTCCCTAGTGTGATGTCTGCCACAGCTTGGGCACTCCAGTTTGGACTTTAGATTGCCCACACTTGCCATTGAGGTGGCTTGAACTCTTGAACTCGAGTAAGTGTTGCCTCGCTCTCTCTGCGAAAATCCAACTGACGTAGTCGTCCGAGGGTTCGCTTCCTTGGACTTCTTCGATTGAGCTTGGTAGGATTTATTCATCGGCCTTTTTCTTGCATCTCGGGCCTCACTCACGGCCTTCCTCTTTTTCTTACTCAATTCTTCGGCCTTACTGGCCCTATTCACCAATACTACAAATTCTTTTAGTTCTAAAATCTAGACTAAAAGCCTGGCATCCTCATTTCAGCCCATCTTCAAACCTCTTGCATAAGATAGCTTCTGTTGACACACATTCTTGTGCGTACTTACTGAGCCTAACAAATTTGCGCTCATATTCCGCCACAGTCATTTTTTCTTGCTTTAACTTAATGAATTCCTTCCGTTTCTGGTCAACAAATCGCTGAATTATATACTTCTTTCAGAACTCCTCCAAAAAGAAGTCCCACGTTACTCTCTCCTTATGAACCAATGATGTCAACATTTTCCATCAATGGTAAGTCGAGTCCCTCAGCAAAGACACGGCATATTTTAAGCTCTCCTCAGGTGTACAAGAGAGTTCATCAAACACCCTCATTGAGTTCTCAAGCCAGAACTCCGCCCGCTCGGGGTCATCATCTATATTAGCTCTAAACTCATCAGCCCATTGTTTTCGAATCTTGTCTACCGGGGGCTTCGTTATCCTCACTAAATCTATACCTAGAGGAGCCACTGGAATTGGCTGAGGTATAGGAGGGGTGGAGGAGGTTGAGCATTAGGGTTTGCTCGTACATACTCCGTGTACCAGTTACTTATCATTTGGAGAAAGGTTTCCCGAGCCTCTTCTCTTTGACCCCTAGTCTCAGGTCCACTCTGCAGAGGCGCGGTCCCTTGCGCGGGAGCTGGCACATTACTAGCTGCGTCATCAGCAGCCGTTTGATCGGGATCCATATTTTATATAAAAAAATAAAGTTTAAAATCATCAAAAGCCACCACACTATCATTTTATACTTATGGCATGTATAGCTAGACTCTTATATACGCTACGATAGTCCAAGAACCGACTAGACCATGCTCTAATACCACTAAACGTAACACCCCTTATCCGTATTCTATGCCGGAACCGGGCACGAGGTATTACCAGACTTAATCCACTTAACCACACTACTTTAATCTATAACTTTCAGTCCCGACTAGATATAACTCTATTGCCATCACAACAACCCCATTAAGGACCTTCGAGGCCTCAAACATACATACGAGGGGTTTCGGAATCCTACCGGAAACCTTTGCAACCTTAAATTTTTTCACCTAAACAGGGGCCACACGCCCATGTAGAATGGGACACGCCCGTGGGGGCAGGCCGTGTGGTCACACACGCCCATGTCCCTACCCCATGTGAGATTTATTTTCATTTCAAACTTACAAGGGTTTTCACACGGCCGGCCATACGCCCGTGTGCTTGGCCCGTATGCTTCACACGGCCTAGACACGCCCGTGTTCTTTCCCGTGTGTAAAAACTTAAGTATTCTATTTGTGACGTCAGCAACCTTATAAGGGTCACACAGCCTAGGCACACGCCCGTGTGGCTAGCTCGTGGTCGACACTGACTTACAATACCAATATGCAAAGGTTACACGACCAAGCCACATACCCATGGGACTGACCATGTGCCACACAGGGCCTAGACACACGCCCGTGTGCCTACCCGTGTGGACAAGAGCAAAGCTATTTACCAAGCTCTTTTCATCCCCCTAATTCACACAACATGAGTTCAATCGTCACATCACTAAACAACCTATATTATACAATATAAAATTCCATGAATAACTACATCTTTTCATATATAACAAAGTGAGCCATCAATCATGGCAATATACAAAATAGTTTATCATTAAAGGGGCCAACACACACTTGGCCAAAATAACAAAACAATAAACCTAGTCTAGCCTCTATACATGCCATACTCAAAACCACTAAGTCTAGATATACCGAGATGAGCTGATAGTGTGGGCTATCTTCTGGTTATCTGCGTATCCCGACCCGGGTCTTTAACTCTATAAAACAAGGGAAAAGAAAAGAGGAGTAAGCTTTAAGCTTAGTAAGTTTACATGTAAACAAATAACATCATAGCATGTGCTAAACAACGAATAGCATTATACTAAACAAAAGCAATTCATCTTCACAATCATGCTTACTGATTTTATCCCTTACCATATTCCAACCACATCACAAGCTTAATGCTTACATTTATTCACTTGCATCCCTGTACTTAACACCATAATTTCTCATGATACAACACATCATAATTTTCTCACTAATCTAACCACAATGCTAAATCACTCGGTGGTTTCGCACTTAGCCCACCATCAATCGTTAATAAGGTGGTATCACACATAGCCCACCAAAAAAGGTAATTATAGTGGTATCGCACATGGCCCACTAAATAATATAATAAAAGATGGCATCGCACACAGCCCATTGTAGTTAAGTAATAAGGTGGTATCGCACTTAGCCCACCATCAAGTGAGGTTATTACATATTCACATAACTCTTTCGTTATTCATACGAAACTATACAATAACTATCAAAATCAATCCACTTGAATCATACACATTCTCAATCATGCCATACACCAATCAATAACAACAATGCGTATATAAAATGCATCATTTACACGTAAACTTACCTCGGTGCAAAATGTTTCGATTTGCGGTTTAATCTGTAACCTTGCCTTTTCCACGGCCAAGGTTGATTCCGTGCTCTTTTTGATCTATAACAATAGAATTCACTCATTTAAATCATTCCATGATCATAATGCATCAAAATCTACACTTAGGCAAAAATAACCATTTTACCCTTGTACTATGGCAAAATTATAATTTTGCCTCTAGGCTCATAAATCATTTTTCAACACATTTTCTCACTAAACAAGCCTAGGTGAACATTTATTTCTCTTACAACTACTCACAATTTCAACTATTTCATGCATTTATGACACAAATTCCATCTTTGCATTTAATTCCTATTTAAGTGTTTTCTTACAAACACCTTTCACAAAAGTTATTTCTTATCTCTCTAACATTCATTTTCTTCCATAAAAACTCAGCTAACAACATAAAATCTCTCATGGCAAGTCCCTAGACTTTCAATAATATTGCAAATTGGTCCCCTCATTAGCTAGCTTAAGCTTTGGGGACTCCAAAAACACAAAAATCATCAATTAAAACCACCTAAATCACTTACTTGAATGTGAGTTGAGTGGCTAAAATTTGAACCCCAAAGACCTTTATTTTCTCTTCAATCTTCGATGGAAAGAGATGAGTGAATAGTGAAAGATGATAGTTTTTTCTTTTTACCATTTTTAATTCATCTTTTCTCACCTAATTCACCCAATTTTTGACCAAAAATTAAATGCTCTTGTCCCCCTTATCTACATGGCCGGCCAACACATACTAGATGGTCTAATTGCGCTTTAAAAACCTCCAAATTACATTCTAGAGCTATTAGGTACCTCTACCTTGGAAAAATAGAACTTTCGTACTTTATGCGATTTAGTCCTTTTTCACAATTAGGCATGCTATTGCTAAAATTAAAGCACCAAAATTTCCACATAGCCTTATAATAATGCTATAACACATAAAATAACATCAAAATAATTTTCCCTAACCTCGATTTTGTGGCCTGGAAACCACTATTCCGATTAGCCCCAAAATTGGGTTGTTACAAGGCCTCTCCTATACCAGGTCCAATTATAGGTGCTTCATAGACTTTTAACCCAACATTTTATAATTTAATCCAACCCATTATATCTTTTTTATTTCCCAAAATAGACATTATTTATTAAATTAATTTAAATTAATTATTTTTTCCATTAAATAATTATCTAAATCTAACTCTAATTCTATTAAAGTCATGACGACTTTACCGTAAAAGAATCCATGAGAAAATATGTTTAATTTCTACATTCAATAGATTTCATAATGAACAATTACTTTAATTTAATTTAATTTTCAAACTTCAATTATTTAATTAAATAATAATTCAAAAAATTAAATTAAGTTTTAGGTCATTTCCATACTTGGTGAGAAACCTCTTTCATTTCTGAATGTAACTCATTTATCTAACTTTATTATTTCAATCCATTTATGTTCATTTGATTCAACATGCAATTCATTTTCAATTTCAACAAGCTAACAAAGGGACCGATTGACATATGTAATTAGGGCTCAAATGATTTATAATTAAGTTTGAGCTTTTTACCTATTAATTATAAACTCATTAGTCTCGAATCCATTCCACTATCGTATCGTGACTAAGCTCTCCCCAATTGCATACCATTACGAAAGCTACTCGATCAGTGCTCTTCCAATGACCTTGTCATAAGTGTGTTACCTTCATAAGATATCCTTAGTCTCTTTGGGATAAATTCATTCTCCCAATATGATCTTATTTTATCTCATGGTAACCATTACATCTTCCTTCATGAAAACTCAATTACTATCAAATAGTAATTAAGTTATTAATCTCAAAGGCAAACGACTCATGGCCACGTTTACTTTTCATCTATCATGTAATGCCAATGAGAGGATATCATTTACCCATGTCTTGGGCCATGGATTCAACTATTGTGAAAGATGCTACATACTGCAAAAGTTGTATACCTAATGCACCAACTTTCGGTTTCTTATCTATTCAAATTTAGGTTTTTGCTTTACATCAAAGTATACGAGTCACACATACATAGTCCACCATCCACTCAGGATTAAGGTATGCTACATTATAAACGTTACAAGAGTATAAATCCATAAACGGATCCAAAATCTATTCTACTTAGGTCATTTCTGATGTACTGTCAATCTAGTCAGTCACATCTATGTTTTTATGTTATGGGAGTCATCCCCTCAGATGTTCAAGATAAAGCATCTACCCAATCAGACTTGATAGATGACATATTAGTCTTTCATTTGGTTTGCTCATTTCTGATTAGACTAAGGATACGTTTAGGTTCGTATACTAATATAAGTTGTCTTTCTACTTTACAATCTAACCACGTAATATCGCTTAATATTAATTAAACATCAGAAAACCAGTAAGCTAATATTTGCTTTCATTTTGTTTTGAATATAAAAAACCACTGATGACAATATACAAAGGGTATTAATGTAATTCATGAATGATTTTGTTAAACCAATCTGTTTGGAAAAAATTACAAATATACAAACGAATATACTTTAATGAGGGCCCTAAATCCAACATTGAACCCCCTACCTTCAAGGTTGCGACTTCCCCTTGTTGAAGTCGTGACATCAAGATCCTGTTTTTATGGTTGTGTCTCACTTTACTTGATGTCGTGACATTATGCTACTGCATTTAGAGTCGTGACATTCATCCCTTGATGTCACGACAATACCCCCTATTTTGATTATTTTTATGTTTTAGTCCCTTGTTTGTCACCGGATTAGTATGAGAGCTTTCGTAAGCTCTTTTATGGCGTGAATTCGAATAAAAAGCTTTAACATTTAATTGTTTGTATAATTTGTCTTGTTGATTCAGTAATGAATGTGGCATCTCATATCTCAGAATTCGATGATCGGGTTGGGAGTAGAGTGTTACAGAACTTGATTAGGTAGATTTTGTATCTGTTTAGCTAGTTTCTTACTTGCCAAGTAATTTAGTTTGTTGATTAAGCCAAATATATTATGTTCATGATTATGTCTATTTTTTTAATATTATTAATGTAAATGAAAATGGTGTTTTGAACATAATTTTTATATACTACAACTTATGACTTCATTAAAGTATAGTTTTCTGTCAAAATAGGTGAGTTTGGGGTGAGATTTTTGGGCCCTAAAAAACTTGTTTCGATACAAGTTGTCAGATGTATCGAAACAAATAATTTAATAGCCAAAGTAAATAATAGCAACTAGTTGTATAAATACAAGTACCCATTTGGGTTGATACAACTAGGCAAGGCAAAGGTTTCTCCCATGTTTTGAGCTGTTCTGATCCTCGGAGACTCGAACTTGGTCCCGACTACCCCCGAACACCTAGAACTCATTTTGAAATTGTTAGGCTTAAAAATATCGAGAGGGGGTGAATTGGTATTATAAGAATTTCTACAAACTTTTCTAAATGATAATGAAATGAGAGATTAGCTTGGGCAATTTGATTTATAATAATTCAACCCAATTGCCTACCTCCACTATCTTAGTATACCTCAAACAAGGATTTTCCAATTCACTACACTTGAATTATTACCTTTTAAGGAAATGTATAACCTTTAGAATCCCTATCTTTTTTACAAGGCTATGATAGAACATTAACCCTAGTTTTTGTGGCTAAACTAGAACCGTCTAGCTTTTATAAATCTCAACTAGAACCCTTAACAAATTATGTAAGGTTTTATACCTCAAAAACATTAACTATCTTTTAGCAAGTACAAAGGAAAAATGTTAAAAATGAAGACCTTTCAAAGGTGTGTGCTTACAAGTCTTAAGCTCTCTCAAAGAATTGAAATGAGAATGATAAATAGATTTAACAATAAGCATCTAAAGAGATATGTACAAAAGAAAATGAAGAAATAAAGAATTTGAGGCTTTTCTCTTGATTAAAATACTTGGATGTTTTTCTCTTATGTCTTCAAGTGATCTTGATTGAATATATACCCTCTAACTGATTTTTAGACGTTTGGAGCCGTTTGAAGGAGTTTCTAGCCATTAGGAGCATTTATTTTGTGTATTTAAAGCAGCCTGCAACAGTGTGTCTCGATACACAAACCCCTTTGTCTAAAGATAGTAAGAACAAAATATGATTGTTGGAGCTATATCTTTACTTCAATGTTGGCTAGTCTTGTCTCGAGACATGGTTCCTTTGAAGCATTTTTAGCTTCAATGTTGGTCTGTCTCAAGATAGAAGTGCTTGTGTCTCTAGACAAGACTGAATATCGTAAATGTGTCTAGAAACATTTTAAACGACTTGGGGGTTCTTAAAAACTTGGAGAAAGATTAAACTATTTAGAAACTTTGTTTTTGTGTTCGTAACACTTGAAAATATATTTGGATAATATTGAAATAATTTATGGAAATTTGATTAAGGGATTTTATAATGAAGTTTGTTATATCAAAACAACAGAAAATCAAAGCTAACAAAAAAATTTAATTATTTTAAATGGCTTGAAAATTATCTAAATCAATGTGAATGTATTAATATAAATCGATTAATGTTTGATGTTTACATTGAATTAAAAGTAGAAGTAGTTCGAGTTGCTCCGGCAACGAATGTGGTGCCTTACATTCGGGTTCGAATATTAGGTCAGGTGTGGGATGTTTTAAAAACACTGAAACAATAATTTTGCTCAATGTTTTTATTTGTTTCTATTCTTTTTTAGAAAATGAGTATTGAATATTTCTATACAAAGAATGATAAATGTGAAGGGTTTAAAAACAATTTCCCCTCATTTTCTCACTTTATTTATTTTTGAAAATTTTTTCTACTTTTGTTTTAATTTTATTTTTTTAGAATTTTCTAACTTTAAAAAAATTCAATATTTTATCATTTTATATATAATTTTTGAAAAATTTTTCTACTTTTGTTTTAATTTTATTTTTTTAGAATTTTCTAACTTAAAAAAATTCAATATTTTATCATTTTATATATAATCAAAATCAAATTGACAAAAAGTAAAAATTATAGACTAAAGTTATTATTATACCAACTAAAAAAATTGTCACTGAAAGTGACCAACTTTTTTTTCAAAAACTTCCGTGTCAAATTGTAACTAATTTTAGTTAAGTAATCAAAACAAAAACTTAATCATAATTTAATAACTAATAGTGTAATTTACTCAATTAAAAATTAAAAATTAAATTATTGTAAATATTTAAAATTAAATTTATCACTATATCAATTAAAAAACCACATCATCTTTGCATTAATAATTTAACAAGAGAAAAAAATAAATATCAATAATATTTACCAAATTGAAATATTTTGTAAGTAAATCGTACAAAAAAGAAAAGCTAATATTTAAGATGCAATTTTATCTGGTAAAATTAAAACAAAATTAAAATATCTGATACGTACTATTTAATTTAATAATATAAGCCCCAAAAAGAAAATTTTGTTTTCTTAGCGTTTGGCAGTTTCCCCTTAAAATCAAGACTACAAGTATTAGAGAAAAGCACTACTGCAAAAAGATAAAAGAAGTGGTCTAGTTCAGAGCTAATAGGAACTCAAGGATTTTGTACTTTTGTCTTGTCTTTTCCTTAGGTTAATTTTAACTGAAAAAAACGCCGATTAAACCAGTTTCCAATGGGAAATCATCAACAGAATACTGACGACACTATCCTTCCCCACTATTTATCCTCTTTCGAAACCTAAACAAAAGTCCCCAAAATCAGTCAACATCTCCCTCTCTTTCCATCAATGACTTTTGTATTCTGACTCCCTTCCGTTCCACCATGGCATGGGGCCTATGCCCTAAAAGGATCGATTCCTACCCTTACTCTTCAGCCTACTGTGCACCAAAATCCCATAGGTGGATGGTCGAATTACTGCTGGCCGCTGCAACATGCCGGTCATCTCCCGCCATCGCGTTCACGGCCCCTATGTTCTCACCGAAGCTATACAAGTATTGCCCGTGCTCTATTCCCCATACCCTTATTACACCCGCTGCGCACAACAGTGCGTACCCCAAGTTCATGCAACCCATTAGGTTCCCTAGCCGTGTGTTGAATCTACATAACTCTTCTAATGTGTCCGCCCGTCGCACGATTGCCCTGCCACGGTTGTCCACAATAATGAACGCCTCGTTGTTCGTGTCCAAGGAATTCACGATAAAGCCTCTCGCACTCTCCCTGTCGTGCAATGGAAAGGCTGGGTTTCTCAAGTCTAAAACCATGTACTTATTACTCGTACAAGCAACCGCCGATTCCTGACTCGTCACCCTGACACGGCCTATGGCTTCGGTCAACTCAGTCAACATGTGCCAACCCCTCAAGGACTCTCGGTCGGTTAAAGTTGTGTTTACATAAACGAGCTCTTCAGTGTTGCCATCCCAAATGTGGATAGCACGGCCGGGTACCCCGGCGTAAAGGCCCACCCACCAGCGCCCACAGCCGGTGAAATCCACCAATGAACCGTCGTCCACGATGTTTCCAATGTGAGCCCTGCGCGCTTGGTGCTGGCCTTCTATGATTGCCACGTAGATGTCTCCATCCAGCGTGGCGAAAATAATCCTGGGGTCCGTGATGATAATGCCGGATACGGCGCGTGAGAAACGGCCAAAACGGTCCCCGTGCTGGGGGTGGAAGGTAGCAACGTGTAGGCGGGTGGCGAGGTAGAAGAGGCGAACGGTGCCATCAGCGAAGCCACAAGCAAGGTGGGTATCGGAAAGGGTAAGGCAACGGCAGGTCAGCCCGTCGGGGATGTCCACGCCGGTTGGATCGAAGTGGAGTGTCACGTGAACCAATCTCCCAAGACGAAAATTCTGAGACGTTTGATGACGGTATACGTATTCCTCATGCCACGTGGTGTGCATGCGGTGGGTGCGACCCCATATGACGCTTGTTAGACGGTGCCACAGTGGATCAGACCGAGAGACAGCTTGCCAAGTGGAACAAACCTTCATGCAAACAAATTTTACGTATGAACTATTCAACAAACTAAATATTCATAAATTAAATTTTAAAGTTGAAAAGATAAAAGCGCAGTTATAAGAGCTAAACATCGACATAATAATAACTGGAAAGCCAGAAGCCAGCTAACAAAAATAGGAATAATAACGCAAATATATAATGCACAAACAAAGAAATTAGAGTTGAACACGAAATATATTACAAGTAAAAGACAAATTGATTATTGCATCATGAAAAGACTGGAGGATTTGGTTAAAATTGGGCAAAGCCCTTGCTTTAACAATGACCCAAGTAACGCCATGCGCATCATAGAATTTTAATGACGAGAGGAACAAGCAATTGAGAGATCATCAGGGAAAGTTGTTTTAGGGTTCAGATGTCAGAACATTGCAGAGCTCTTAATGAAAAGATGGGTATTGTTTTGTTTCCATTGACAGATTTTCTTTCCTTTCCATTTTTTCAAAATATGCAGTAATTGTTTGAATCGACTTGTCTTTGAACGTTAATAGGCTTTGTGGAAGTACTGAAGACCTAGTTTCATATCCTAGACTGTGACAGCTCTTTTTTTTTTTTCAAACTACTTTTTCGTTCTTTTTAACTTTTAATTAATCCATTTTTCTGGGTTTCTTCAATCAGAGCTGATGGCCTCTGAACAAAAGCTATAAAATCAACAGCTGCAAGAAAATGACAAAGAATCCTCGGGCTCAGGTGTTCACAGATAAAATCTTTGCAAATGTGTAAGACAAAGAGAAAACTTTTCTAGACATTTAGAAGGCTAAAGAGCTTGAATTAAAATGAAATGCTTTTGAAATTTTTTATATTACCGGTCTTAACAAATAGGGTTATATCAATAGTTACAAAAGTCAATTTTCGAAGCTACAAAATCTAATTTATTGGTTTGATTGCTAAATGATGGTTATGATCAAATACATTTGATATCAAATAATTAAATTTTTTAATATACCGAACTATGAAATATTTGATACCGCAAGAATACTAGGATTTAAATAACAAACAATGTAGAAAAAGTACGAAGGGGGAAGTATTAGCTGTGGTCCATAGAGAGTTTAGATATATAATTTATAATATTCAACTCACTTTCATTTCCTAGAAAGGATTGGCCAAAGGGCAGTGTTTTTAAAAGCAGAGAATCTAATAGCCTTCCCCAGCTTACCTTTTCCTGCTCTTTTTCTTGGACTCTTACCCCATACTTCCACTTCTTCCCACATACCTGCTGCTCCACTCCATTCCACATAGTATTATTCATATATTATTTATCACTCGCTTTATTGGGACCCATCTCTATGCATGATCTTATTTATTAAATGATTTATGCTACGAGTAAATACTGAGCCACAAATCACAGCCACGAACAACAAAAAGAGAATCCAAAACCTTCTTCAGCTAATCTTTGATTTAAATTTTATTTGGGTCGTTGTTGTTCTGACAAATAATAAATAGAAGAGTAAACATCAAAAAACGAGAAAAAGAAAAAGGGTCTGAGACTCCAGAATCATATTCTACTCAATAATATATATGCCAACACAAAAGAAAAGAACAAAATAGAAGTCACCCAAACTAAGCCTCTGGGCTTTAAGCAAAACCAAAATATGAGAAGACCCTTGTCTCTGAAATCACAAGGAGACATCAGTTTTTATAAATTTATATTTATAATAAAAATAAAAATTGGGTTCCATGTGCTTTTTGGCGTTGCACATCGCCACATGCAACCCTTTGACTGATAAATGATCTAAAGAAACCAAAAAGTCTTAAGCAAATCCTTAGGTTTTTCCACATTGAATCCTTTTTAGTATAAAACACCCCTGTGTGCTGCTTGTAAGTAACCATTAAAAATAATAAAAAGCCTACCTCTAAGAGTTTTTTCATTCTTTTTGGGTCACCAGAAAATATTTACCTAAACATTAAAATATAAATTTTCGACAACATAAACAATAATTCACTGTGTAATCCAGTAATTTAAAGTCTCTTTCCTGCTAATCAATGCAACAATATCTTATTCAACTTGACATTCAAGGCTTCTAATTGCCAAAACTTCCATTAATATGCTCATGCACTGAGCATATATTGGAGACTTGCAGGGATAGAAAATAGTATCTTAGACCTAAAGTCCAAAACTATACTACATTTATATATTACAACAGGGCAACAGTTTCCATATGTATAATAACTAAATATAGATATGTAAGAGATGCAACAGAGACAATTTCGTCGCGGTTAAATTCAGAGGTCACTTTCTACGTGTTTGCAGTAGGATAAGAATCCATGGATTTATCAGATAGCTAAGAAGGGCCAGTCGAGAAAAATAAATGGAAGGATTTCTAGAGCTTTAAAAGATAAGGATGTTACCGAGAAAAGGAAACAAAGGAAATTCAAAACAGAAGATCCCTTTTGCTCTAAATATATGAAAGGGTCTAAAAATAGATATTTCGAAAGAGGTAAAAAGGAAAAAAAAAGAAGCATTGCCTAAAGATTAAACTACAGTAAAGGGACATAAATTTGTAAGTAAAGGACCCATCCAAAGCTAGTTCCCCCCATTAGATACTAATAAATCCAAGACCTTGACACTATATATAAGCATTCGCTCGGCTGTACATTCATTGAATGGAGTTTCTCAAGTAGGGAGGATAAAAGAAAAATAACAAAATCAATGTCTGGGTACCAGAATCCGTAAAATTACAGTACATTTTCAGTGGTCCAAACGATATTTTTGACCTGACTGATTTTGTCCTTTCCCACAACTTCATATCTTGTTAATGTAGTGATTTTGCAGTGTCATTATAATGCTATGCAGATAGGAAGGTTTTTTTTTTTTAGAAAAAAAAGTTGATATCAAAAAAGAAAATCGCAATCGAGAATTCTCTAAGTCAATAAGCTCAGTGTCCTTAAAATCAACAAATGAACTGAAATATGTAATAAAAAAAGGTATTTAACGATGAATACCTGAAACACATTGGCAATAGCACCAGCAGCGGCAAGGCGGCCAATTGAACGAGAAGCATCAATGGCAACTTTGACAACAAGATCTTCAACAAAAGGCCCAGGCCAGATTTCGTTATTGCCACGTCTACGAGTCAAAGAAGGACCTTCGAAATCACCCCCACCACGTCTAGCGCCATGGCCATTGCCATTGCCATTGCCATTGCCATCTTCAGAAGAAGACGAAGACGAGGCTGATGAAGAAGAAGAAGACATTAATAATAAGTGATGGAAGCTATAAAGGGGAGAAGAGAGAAAGAAATGGGCAAAACAAAGCAACAAGGACAAAAAGGTGTTTGATAAAAAGACACAAACTGAGGGACCCAAAAGAGTTTGTTTGAGGTTCTTGGATATATATTATGAGAATTTTCACTTTATATTATTTTAAGCTGCTATCCCTTTTAATACTTGTATACACATAGTATACATGTATTATATAAATACGTCATCAATCAGTATTTATACACAAAAAGTCATATTTGACAAATTTATATTTGATATACTTTTCCCGCCCTGCAAAGACGGCGGGGAGTTAGTTTCAGGTCACAAGAGAAACTGATGGACTTTTGGATTTGCCACAGTGTTTTCAGGTGCTTTTCTAGGAGTCTTTCTCTTTTGTCCAACTTTTTCTTTAATTCTCTGTTATTGCTATTTAGGTTAAAGAAAAATACTTTGAAAAGCAAATATATGTATATAAATCGAAGGCGTGTTTGGAAGCGATCTGATTCAGTACAAAGAGAAGCCACCTCGGATTTGTTAACAGACCTAATCTCAACTAGTGTGGTTGAAAAAAGCTAGTCACTCAGCAGTCTTAGCCAGCAGCTACTTAGGGCCCGCTGGGAAACTGCAGTTTCAATGCTCAATGCTCCATTTTTCACTTGTAATCTGTTGTTGATGCCCCTGACAGCCCTAACCAGCTCAGGATCTTTTTTATGACTTTAAATTACATTTTACATCTGTACATACCATTATCATAATTTAAATGGGAATTCCTTCTACTAATGTGTTTAAATATGATTCATTAATCGTACTATTTCATGGGAACCCAAAACATTCCAGCGCATAATTAAATGACATTAATTGCGCGTTTTATCCTATTAAATATGAAATAGATGGAGTCTTCTACTTAAATATTTTTTTATAACGGGTACTTAAATTATTATTATTATTATTTAAATTGGTATCTCTATTAATTTAATTGTTAGTTAAATTATTATATTTATTTTTTTAAAAATAACCAATTGAACATAGACACATGGCAAAAAAAAAATATTATTTCATATTATATATATTGTTTTTTTTTCTTTAGAACTAGATCGATGATTGAACAAATCACGTCACTAGTTCTCAGCTTGAATAACTATTCCGGTTCAATCAAATAAATTAATAAAAAATTATAAAAATAAAAATAAATATTTTAAAAATAGAAAAAATCGGTTCAATTTTCTTAGCTTAGTTCAATTAGCCTGTATTGATTTGCAAGTCAATCGATTCAACCACAATCTTGGTTTGATTCTGAAAACATTGGTTTTGATCAATGAAATTAATCATTAGCATCTTGACTTTAAGAGGGCAAAATTCAAGCATCGTTGGTATTATCATACATCATAAAAAAAATAAAGGAAAATAAAAAATAGAGAGAGAAATAATGTAAAATAAAATTAAAAATTTTAATTTTTTTTAAAGTTTATATGATGTGATAAATTATTATTGGCTGGAACTTTTTAACATATAAAACATTTATGTGTAAAATGGGAAATAGAAGAAGAGTTTAGGTACCACTTATAACTAAAAAATGTTTAGGTACCAAAATGGGAAAAACACATAGTTTAAATCAGGGGTGTAAATAAGATACCGTTGCTCACAAGCCATTCGAGTTCGACTCAAAAAACATGAACTGTATTCGGTATTTATCGAGCCAAGCTTGAGGATCCAGCCGAATTCGAGCTTACTAATACCTGACTGAAACAACTCGCAAGCCTTATCGAGCTTTTCATATTTTCATATCATTAAATTACATTATTACCCTTAATATATATTATAAACCCTAAGCTTAAGTATTTAGTTGAGTTCGAGCTTGAGTATGAATTTGTTAAACAAGCTTAATCGAGCTTGAGCTCGAGTAGCTCAAATATATCTTAAGCCGAGCTCGAGCTTAAAAAGAGATGCTCGATAGAGCTTGAGGCTAGTATTGAGCTTCAAATTTCGAGTCGAGCTCAACAGTATCCGGGCTCGGCTCGACTTGATCACACCTCTAGTTTAAATATCAATTTATAGGTTAAGCCTTTCTTAAAAATAAATTTAATGGTTTAACTAACGGAGGTCTCAAATTGGAGAAAAAGTAGTTTAAATACGTGTTATGACCAAAAAAAAAAGTTCAGATACCAAGATAGAAAAAAAAAAAAACAAGAATGTATAGTTTAGGTACCGATTTATGAGTTAAGCCTTAAAAATTCAATTGTCTCTAAGCACAAACCATTTATATTAGGATCAATTTAAATTTTATGATTAATATTTTAATATTTTGTATATTGAATTTAAGGTTTTTTTTTTTTTTTTTTTTTACTTAGATATAACAAGTTTTAATATGATTTAGGTTTAAGGGTTTAAAAAGCACTTCACATTTAAAAAAAAAAGTTAATTAAGTTCTTCCCCCCCTTTTTTTCACTCTGTTCGATACTTGAACTGCAAAATACATTAGTTAGGCCATTTGACCAACATTAACCATTAAAAATTAATGGTAGTGTTGATGTAGCTATTACCTATAATTATTTTAGTCCATTTTTACCTTGTTGTCCATGGGTCAGGCCATGGTGTACTTAGTGAGCTGGTTTTCTAGAAATTAAGTAATATTTTCGTTAAGTTTCTATTTGAAGTACTCAGTTAATAAAATGAGCAATTTGGAGTCTTTTATAACTTTTTAGGCCGATTCGAACTTAAGGGAGAACTAATGTGAAATGTTCTTACATCTTTAACATGAACAGACCCAACTAGACTAATAGCAACAAGCATCCATCACTCTTGCATAAACAAAGGCATTATACACATATGGAGTAAGAAGGAACTCACTAGAAAACTTAGCAAGATTAAACTACAGGACCCTTGCCCTTATCACGAGAACCTTTAGGGGTGTCTTGAGCTATTATAAATAGTTAAACTTATTAGATCACTGTACCAAAAAACTAAACAAGCTTACAAGAAACATAATCACAAAAACCCAGATTCAAGAAGTTTCCTCCTTTACATTCTAAACTGACGCTAAAACGTGCAGCTTTAAAGTCATGTAAATAACCATGAAAATAAACTAAAGTTAATTTATATTTACCTGGTACTAAATGACAAAAGAGTTGGGTGAGTACAGTAAACCCAAATCTTCAAGCAGGTCTCTGGTTTTATGTTTTCCAAAAGAAAAGTGCAGAAAAAAGTTTTGAGAAGAAAGTATGGATGCAAAGGAAAGCATAAAACTTGCTTAAGAAGCCAATACCAACTTTATCCATTAATACACGAAAGCTAGGTTTAGTGGATAAGTCTGATTATCCCATTAAACCCCATCGATTCTTGTGACTAAGCACTTTCTCTCTATTCATAAATGCAAGTCTTATCGACTATAGTAACTTAGTTCTATTCTAACCAATTTTCATTTGTCCAACTAAGTTGTTCGATCAAATAATAAAATACTATAGTAAATGGTTCTTTCAAAGTAAGGACTTAACATATTCGTCTAATAGCTGGGGCGGCGTATACTCTACAAGGGAGTTCGCAAACCACCAAGCTAACTAAACATAGACTTAGCCTAAAAGCCCATTCACAAACTTACCTACTTAGTCACAATTATATCTTACTCACTCAAAGGTTACTCTAAACACCATACTTAGACAATCAATATTCAAAAACTAAGACAACACTAAGTGGGATGTTACAACTCTCCCCCACTTAAAAAATTTTGTCCTCAAAATTCATACTATAAAATAATTGAGGATACTGATCTCTCATTAGGCTTTCTATTTCCTAAGTAGCTTCTTTAGTACCATGGTTCCTCCACAAAACCTTAACCAAAGGAATCCTTTTATTTCTCAGCTCTTTTACTTCTCTAGATAGGATACAAACAGGTTCTTCTTCATAGGACAAGTTCGGTTCAACCTCTAGTTCTTCAATCTGCACAACATGATCAGGATTCGATCTATACATTCTCAACATCGATATGTGAAGCATATTGTGGATTTTTGACAATTTAGGAGGCAAAGCTACCTTACACGCCAAGGGTCCGACCCTCTCCAAAACCTCATAGGGCCTTACAATCCTTGGACTCAATTTTTCTTTCTAGGCAAACTTAATGATCTTTTTTGAAGGGGAAACATTCAAAAACACTTTATCTCCAACCTCAAAGGAAATTTTTTTTTCAAATATGCATATGTTTTTTGTCGGTCCTATGTAGCTTTTAAATGATTGCGAATGATAGCAAATTTTCCCTCAATTTGACGTACCAGATCTGACCCCACTATCTTTCTCTCACTAAGTTCTATCCAACAAGTAAGTGTTCTACACCTTCTACTATACAAAGCTTCGAATGGCGACATCTTCAAACTAGTGTGGTAACTGTTATTGTAGGCGAACTCAACCAAAGAAATATACCTTTCCCAATTTATCCTAAATTTGATTACTTAACTTCTTGATACGTCTAAATTATATAGGTTTTTTTTAGCACCTTTTTACTTATAACCTATGCAAATTTCGAGTATATAGACAACTAATTGAGTCATTTTAGTTCATATTAAGACAATGGGTTTTATTTTAGTATAGTGTAATTTTATGAATTTAAGTAATTATTTTACATAATTTTACTATCTTATGTTACATGTTAATTTGTGCTCAATTTGCTGCAGTTGGGCCATCGAGTTGATAAATGTAGGAGCCAATAAAAACACACATGGACATGAGCTAAAATCCACTTCATGTGGATGGCAAAGACAATTAATTTGACCTAGAAAAGATTGATTAAACCCAGTTGAAAGTTAGTTGCAACTGTCTAACAAGGGGGAGAAGAGCCCAATTCGGCTAAGGCATGAAAATCAACCCAAATTAGCTTTAGAATATTTGAATTGAAATTCTTTGAATGTGTGAAAAAAATTAGAAATTAGCCCCCAACTAAACCTTTGAAAATCGTCCAACCTTTTGCATGATTCATGCATAAAATCAAGAATGAATCAAGCAACCACTCATCCTTCTCTCCAAAATTTATGGCCGGCCAAGGAAAGGAGAAATCCAAGGGATCTTAATGCTATTTTTAGCAAACTCTCAAGCCATTCCTCTTGTATAAACACCACACATCATCTTCCATTTCAAGGATCTCAACCAATACTCCTTCATCCACCACATCCCTCACATTCTCTCATCTTTCTTTTCTCCCTAAGCTCTCAATTTCTTTAGCTAGCATTTTTCTTGAGAAAAACCTCTCTTAGCCGGCTGCCTTGAGGAGCAATTGCGAAGGAGCAACCGCGAGAATTGGAGGAAGCCACCGCGATTAGTCTTTGGGAATCACTAAATTCATCAGGAGTTTCTTCTTCTTTATTCTTTAATTTGTTCTTAGTTATTCAAACATGTTTGCAAATGGTTTAAATGTTTTTCCATTAGTGATGATGACTTAAATTTGTTTTAGCTAGAATAATTGCAATGATTTGATTTAAATTCATTCAATTCATATTTTTTGAGGTTTTGTGCCTCAATCGTTCATACTTCCAATTAAAATCATTCATGTTATTCATACATTTAAATATGTTTGGATGCATTAGAATTAGTTTATCAATCCTAATCAGATGGCGATTAATGGACACAATAATTGGAAGGTGCATGCTTAATTTAGATCCTAATCTGATTAAATTAAAGGTGCGTAATAACTCAAGAGAGTACTATTACCTTGCATAAGTTTAGGTTTATGTGATTAAATTGTTTCAAACCTAATATGTCCATGTTACTTCACATAAATTCTAAGGAATCCTTAGTAAAATATGAACAAAGAAATATACATGTTTTTCTACATATAAGACTAGAACTTGTATGAGATTCCAAGTTAATGAAAGATCGAGTTGCTATGGAATTTTTTCGAATCATTGTTAAACATGATGAAGAATGAATTGAGTTAAGTATTGCAATTGTTCTAGCTTATTCATGTTATTGTTGGTAAACTTGTGAAATTGTTGCTAAAACTATTTCATTGCATTTAGGTTAAATCATTTGTATTTAGTTAATTAAATTAATTTTATCCATCACTTTAAAATATTGTGTTTTCTTAACCAACTTGTAAATTCCTAATTTCATAATTATTGATTATCAAATACAGTCCCTATGGAGACGATAACTCTTTTACTTACTTATTACTTGATAACGATTGTGTACACTTGCACATTCCGTCGCAAACCACTTCTTAACATATCTTCTAAAACCTAAATAACTCTTTTTAATTGACCATCAAGTTGAAGGTGAAATACAATGCTAACTTGTAGCTTAGATCCCAATGATTTTTGTAACTTATTCAATAATCTTGAAGTAAAGCTTAGATCTCTGTTCGACACTATGGAAGATGGTATTCCATGTAGGCGTACTGTTTCAGCAATATACAGTTAATCTAATTTCTCCAGATAATAGGTAGTATTCACTGTTAAAAAATGAGTTGACTTTGTAAGCCAATCTACAACAACTCAAACAAAATTCTTCTTGGATGGGCTGATGGGTAACCCTGATACAAAATCCATAGTAATCCTATCCCATTTCCATTCTTGAATTTACAAAGGATATAATTTACCTGAAGGAACCTGATGTTCAGCCTTGACTTTTTGATAAGTCAAACAAGTTGAGACATACTCTGTAATTTCTTTGTTCATGCCAGGCCACCAATACGAGACCTTCAAATCCTTGTACATTTTAATGCTGCTAGGGTGCAACGAAAAAGGTTATTGATGAGCTTCTTTAAGCAACTCTTTTTGCAATCCATTTCCCTCTGGTACAAACATTTTGTTCCTGAACTTTATCTTGCCATCTTTTCCTATACTAAACTTTACTGCTTTCCAGACTCTAATCTTTGTTTGAGCCAATTACATTGAATATGTTTGATCTATTCCTCTAGTATCTATGAGAGATGAATTGGTTTTACAAATAATTCTGCCAACAAGGATCCATTATTGGACATGGTCACCTTAGCTTAAAGAAACAACAAGTCTGCCATAGACTTACTACTCAAAGCCTCCGCCACTACATTTACTTTTCCTGGATGATACTCAATAATCAAATCATAATCCTTTAATAGCTATAACCATCTTATTTGGCGCAAATTCAAGTCTCTCTAGGTCATCAAATATTTTAGACTCTTATGATTAGAAAATATATGAAATTTCTCACTATACAGATAATGTCACCATATTTTCAATGCTAAGACCACTGCTATTAATTCCAGATCATGCGTAGGATAGTTCTTTTCATGAGGATCCAATTGGCGTGATGCATAAGCTATGACCTTACCTTTTTGCATAAGTATGCATCCTAACCCATCCAGAGACGCATTTGTATAAACTATGTATTCTACCTCAGGCTCTAGTTGTGCTAATACTAGAGCTTTCGTCAGAATTGCCTTCAATTTCTCAAAACTATGTTGACAATCATCACACCATACAAAATTTTCCTTCTTTTTCAGCAACTGAGTGAGAAGTGATGCTATCATCGAAAACCCCTTCACAAACCTCCTGTAGTACCCAATTAACCCCAAAAAGCTGCAGACTTCAGAAATGTTCTTGGCCAAGTTCCACGCTAGAATTAACTTAACCTTAACCGAATCCATCATAATACCATTAGCTGATATGACATGTCCAAGAAAATGCACTTTCTTCAGCCAAAACTCACATTTACTGAACTTCGCATACAGTTGATTATCACGCTGGGTTCTTAACACAATTTTCAAATGTTCTACATGATCGATCTCATTCTTAGAATTGACTAGTATATCATCGTTAAAGACTAATACAAACTCATCCAAGTAGGTCTAAAGCATCGTTCATCAAATCCATAAATACAGTGGTGCATTAGTTAACCCAAATGGCATTACCAAAAACTCATAGTGACTATACCTTGATCAAAAAGCTGTCTTGGACACATCATCACTTTTAATATTTATCTAGTAATAACCTGATCTTAGATCAATCTTGAAGAAAACTATAGCCCCACCTAATTGATCAAATAAATCCTCAATTCTTGGCAAAGGGTACTTATTTTTTATCATAACTTTGTTTAGCTGACGTAGTCTATAAACAGGTGCATAGATCCATCCTTCTTCTTAAAAAACAAAATTGGTGCACCCCATGGTGACACACTAGGCCTAATAAAACTGTTACTCAATAAATCTTGCAACTGTTCCTTTAATTCTTTAAGCTCTAATAGCGTCATTTTGTAGGGTGTACACGATATAAATGCTATCCCAGGTTCCAACTCAATCAAAAACTCTCTTTCTCTCTTAGGAGGCATCCTACGAAGTTCTTCAAGAAACACATCCAAAAGCTCTCTCACCACAGGCACTTGGTTGATCTCACTCCTGAACTCTGGCGTATCCATGATATACACTAGATAAGCATTTGCTCCATGAACAATTATCATCCTGGCGGACATTGCAAAAATAGTTCTATTCACTAAGTCTGATTTTTTACCAAACATCAATATCTTTTTACCCTCAGCATTTACTAGGCATACACTTTGTAACTACCCGATTTTGGGTCTAGTCGAAACAGTAGTTTCGGGACCACAAGCCCGACGCAGTAAAATTTATTTTTATTATATTTTTATGGTCTACAGTTTTGTGGAGTAATTTCGTGAAAATTTTGTTCGAAAAATTTGATGTTTGGGCACTCAATCTAGTTAAAAAGACTAAATTGTAAAAGGTGCAAAATGTGTGTTCTAGAAGCTAGAGGTGTCTAATTGCTATGAAATTTCAAATTAGAGGTCCTTAGATGGTAATTAGGCCATTGGTTAAGTTGGTGGACAAAAATGGACATGAATTAGGTGAAATTTGGATGTTTTAAAGAAAAGGCATTTTGGTCATTTGGTAAATAAAGAAAAAAATAAATAAAAGATGTCATCTTCTTCAAATTAGTCCCCATGGCTGAAATTCACAAGGAGAGGACATATCTGGGGTTTTTTCATCTTTGAAGCTTGATTGTAAGTCTGTTCTAGCCCTATTTTTAATGATTTTTATGTTTTTGAGATCCTTGCAACCTAATCTAGCTATTTCAAGGACTAATTTGCAAAGATATTAAAGTCTAAAATTATACCAATTTTAGATATTTGTGTATTTTGATGTTTAATGACAGAAAATATATGTTTGATGTTAGATAAACAACTTTTACTAAGTGATTTTTGATGAAAATGTCAAAAATGACTTATTTGTAAAAGTTGTAAAATATGAAGTAGAAGTGTGATTTAATGAGAAAGGTGGGCTGTCATGAGTATGAAAATGGTTTGGCTAGGCCTGGGTTTTGAGGAAATTGACTATATTTCATTTTACGAGCCTAGGGACTGAAGTGTAAAATGTTGAAAAGTTAGGGGCAAAAATGTAATTTTTCATAATGTGATTTTTGGATTGAATTGAATAATGTGAGTATTAAATGAATTAAATTTTCTATTATAGATCAAGAAAAACGAAGTTCAGACCTAGATCAGGGGAAAAACAAAGTGTTTGACGATTAGGTCCATTTTCATTATTTTTATATCGAGGTAAGTTCATATGTTAATAATACACTGTTACAATTGTATTTATAATGTTTTAATATTATATGAATTGTATGATTGACTCTATGGATGTGATTAATGAAGTTTCAAAAAGCGAATAAATCCCGGTTGAACCTTAGGAATAGATTAGGATACAAGTGACATGTCACTAGGAACCTATGGGAATATGTAATTATGTGATTATGTGTCCCGGGTGCTGGTCCCGTACGTCCTACTAGTGGCTGGGTATACCAGCATATGTTGCAGATACCTAACAGCTTGTGTGAGCAACATTGAGTAGCTACGTCTTGACTAACAGCTTGTGTGAGCATGCCCGTGGATAGCTCGATAGCTAGTCTATATGTGTAACAGTCCGATTTTGGGGCTAGTTGGAACATGATCTCTGGACCACTAATCGGAGGTTGAGGAAAATTATTTTAGTATTATTTTATGTGTTATGGAATTAATATATGACTATATGGAAAATTGGTGCTTTAATTTTAGCAATAGCATGTTTAATTGAGAAAAATGACTAAATCGCATGAGATGCGATTGTTCTATTTTATGAGGTAGGGGTACCTAATAGCTATGGAATGTAAATTGGAGGATTCTAAAGTGCAATTGGGCCATTTAATGTGTGTTGGCCAGCCATACAAGCTAGGGAGACAAATGCATTAAATGTTGGTCAAATTTGATGGAGACTATATGAATAAAATATGATAAAATATAGGAAAGCTATCATCTTTTTCTTTTCTCTTCTTCTTCCACCTATTTTTACACTAAAAGAAGGGTCTTGGGAGTTTGAAATTTCAACAACTTATTCTTCTCACTAGTAAGTGTTTTTAATGGCTATTTTTGATAATTTTTGTACTTTTAGAACCCCCAAAGCTTAAGCTAGCTAATGAGGGGACTAATTTGTGATATGGTTGAAGATATAGGGACTTGCCATGAGAGTGTTTATGTGGTTAGCTGAGTTTTTATGGAAGAAAATGAATGTTGGGGAGTTGTGAAACAACTTTTGTGAAAGGTGTTTTCATGACAACACCTAAATAGGACTTGAATGCAAAGATTTAAATTATGTCATAAATGCATGAAATAGTTGGAATGGTGAGTAGTTGTAAGAGAAATAAATGTTCATCTATGCTTGTTTATCGAGAAAATGTGTTGAAAAATAAATTACGAGCCTAGAGGCAAAACTGTAATTTTGCCAATGTACAAGGGCAAAGTGGTCATTTTTGCCCAAGGTTAGAATTTGATTATTATGGTCTTAGAATGATCTAAACAAATAAATTTTATTGTCATAGATCAAGAAGACCGAGGAATCAACCTTGACCGTGGGAAAGGCAATGTGACCGAGTAAATTGCTAGTTAACACGTTTTGCATCAAGGTAAGTTTACGTGTAAACAATACAATTTACTTATATGCATTGTGCTACTAATTGAATTATGACTTGATTGAGATCATATGTAATTCAAATGGATTGAATGTGGTAGTCATTGAATAGTCATTGTATAAATGAAGAAATAGCTATATAAATATGTAAAAACAACGCTTAATGGTGGGCTAAGTGCGATACCACCTTATTTCTTAATTACGATGGGCTTTGTGTGATACCATCGTTTATTTATCTTTGGTGGGCTAAGTGCGATACCACTTTATTGCTTAATTACGATGGGATTTGTGCAAAACCATCGTTTACTTATTATTTGGTGGGCTATGTGCGATACCACCGTAACTAATTCTTTTGATGGGCTAAGTGCATTACCTCCCTATTAAAAACTAATGGTGGGATAGGTACGGAACCATCAAGTAAATTGGCTCTAAGTAATTGATTAAGAGATTGTGATGTGTTGTATATTGTAACCTTGTGATGTTAAGTGCAGGGAAACTTGAGAATGAATGTATGTATTATGCTAATGATATGGTTGGAATGTGTGAATGGAGGAAAATGAGTAAGCATGATCATGAAAATAAATTGTCTCTTGATTAGCATTTTTAAAGCTAAGAAAATTATTGAATATATGTTAAAGTGTTTTACTGTTTCCATGTAAACTTACTAAGCTTAAAGCTTACTCCCCTTTTCTTTCCCTTGTTTTATAGAGCTTAAAAGCCGAGCCGGGATACGTCGATAACCAGGAGACTGTCCACACTATCTGTTCACTTCGGTAAAAATAGGCTTAGTGATTTTGTGTATGGAATGTATAGGGGCTAGACTAGATAGATTATTTTGTTATTTTGGCCAAAGGTGTATTGGCTCTTGTTAAGATATTAATTTTGTAAATTGCCAAGAATGATGGCATACTTTATCATTTATGAAATTTCAAAGTTATCAATGAGAGTACTTGTTGAATTATGAGATGTTTATGAGTATGTTGAATGGACTCATGTAGTGTAAGATATAGGAGTGCTAAAAGTTGGGCAAATAGCCTTATTCTGTCCGCATGGATAGGCACACGGGCGTTTGTCTAGACCATGTGTGACACACGGTCAGCCCACGGGCGTGTGACTTGGCCGTGTGTCCCCTGCATGTTAACAATTTAAATTAGGATAGACCACGAGTTACCCACACGAGCGTGTCAAGGCCGTGTGAATATAGTCAGTAACCCACTACGGTTTGAAGACACATGCATTTTGTGAGGGTACACGGGCATGTCTCATTTCACATGGGCGTGTGCCTTGACCGTGGTGTTAAAACAGAATGTTGGAGTTTTAAGCACAGGCTGAGGACATGGGCGTGGGTGCCAACCCACGGGTGTGTTACATGATACACAGGCATGTGATCCCTGTATAGAAAAGGAAAATTTTTAGGAATCGAAAAATTTTCGATATGGTCTCGAGAGCCTTCTCGGGTACGAAAATAGTCTTGTAAGTCTAGAGTAAAGCTGCCAGAGTAATGTAGGAGTGTAGTCACATCGAGGCTAAGTGGTGTTTGAGTGGTGTTGGTTTGGGTAATACCTCGGGCTCGGTTCCGGTGTGGAACTCGTGTAAGGGGTGTTACAATATGTGTGATGAGATTTGTAGTAGCATTGGCTACATATGCGGCACTTATGTGAAAATCTTCCCATGTATCCGATAGTATTACATGTGGTTCAATGGGTATGTCAAAATTGAGAAAGTATGTGATTATGTTACGAGTTGGTACAGGTATGTATGAAAAACTCAAGGGAAATAGATTCCGTATATGATGAACTATTGGTAAGAATATGGTTGAGTATGTTATGTTCATGAAGTTTTAATGACATTTATTTTGATTAATGTTATGTTATACATATGATAAATGTATAATTAATGTTGTTTATTATTTGCATATGAACTTATTAAGCTATATAGCTTACTCCCCTTTCTTTCCCTTATCTTATAGTGTCACCAAGCTAGCTCGGGATTGGAGATTGCCGGAGATCCATTCACACTATCAACCGTTATTTTGGGTACCATTGAAATGTCAATATTTGAGTTATGGCATGTATAGGGACTTGGTTATTTTGTTATATGTGTCATTGGAAATCTGGCCAAATGTATTGGCTTATAATGGTTAATGATTTCATTTTGTATGGCCATGAATGATGGCCTATGTTTGGTGGAAGTATATTTATATGTTGATACCATTTATGAATGTGGAAACTTGCAAGATTTGTGTTGATATATTATGATGTTAAAGCATGATAGATGTTAGCATGTGGATGGGATGTTAATATCTTGGTTGTGATTGTCTTGGTTGCTTGTATATGTTTGAATTGGTATTATATGATGTTGTGTAGGTATATGCATGGAAGGGTGGCAAAAAGGCTTGGTAAATAGCCTTATTTTTTTCACACGGGTAGATACACGAGCGTGTGCCTAGGCCGTGTGTGACACACGGTCTGCCCCACGAGTAAGTGTTTCAGCCGTGTGTCCCATGCACCTTAAATTTTAAAAAATAGAATGTCCAAAATTGAGCACACGGGTAGAGACACGGGCTTGTGTCTCAGCCATGTGTGCTACATGGCTTAGGACACGGACGTGTATCTTGGCCGTGTGAAACCTGCACTTAATTCGAATTAAATTAAATAACCACACGGCCTAACACACGGGCGTGTGGCACGGCCGTGTGGCACAAGTTAGAGAGCACCCTATTTTGAACACGGTCTAAAGCACAGGCGTGTCCTAAGGTCACACGGGCGTGTCTTTTGGACCACACCGGCGTGTGAGCCCTGCTTCTAGCAAAAATTTTCTATGTTTTTTAAAAATTTCCTGATTTCTCGATATAGTCCCAAACCACTTCCAATGTATGTTTTGGGCCTCGTAGGCTCGTATTATGGACTTTATGATTTAAAATGAATGGTTTTAATTTGGACACAAATTTTGTGACTCAGAATTGTGTGAATGCTTGTGTTGTAAGTCCAATAATGCCTCGTACCCTATTCCGGCGTTGAAGATGGGTAAGGGGTGTTACACACTTCTAGTCCGACAATCAACCATGGCATTATGACTACTCAACCAATTTAATCCCAAAATGGCATCAAACTCATGAAAACTCAGCAACAACAAGTCCGCCAAAAATTTATGCTCGCCAATAGCCAAAGGATAATTCCTGATCAACTTATTGACTACAATACTTTGACCCAAAGGATGCGTTACCAGCACATTCATTTCAGCGTATTCTATCTCAAGACTAAGACTTTCTATAACCCTAGTACAGATGTAAGAATGAGTAGAACCAAGATCAATCAAAGCATAACTATTATTACCAAGAAAAGAAAAATTACCAGTTATAACTGCTTGCTTAATGCTAAACTCAAGCTTAGACGGACAACTAACTTGCTGAATCCCTCATGTTTGTAAGGAAGAACTGTGAATCTTTCTTTAAAGATGAAAATGTGTGGTCCTTCGGTTTCTTAAGACTAGATGGATGTAGAGGACTTGATCTACCCCTTTTCATTCGTTCTCTCTTAAAGTTTTTGCTTCTATCCCTGATAATCGATTCCGTCTTGTGGCCTTAGCTATCATTTCTGCCGGAGTCTTGCATTTAGAAGCTTCCACCAAAGCTCAAATTTCATTTTTGAGTCCCCATTCAAATTTCTTGCACATTTCCTTTTATGCATGAAACATATTTTTAGCGTAACAATTGAGCCAGATGAATTCACGCTCATACTCCATAACATATATTCTTCATTGTTTCAGATACTAGAAGTCCTTCTTCATCTACTTTATGAACATTTGATTGACATATCTCTCTCTAAACTTTTCTAGGAACAAATCCCAGTCAATCATTGGTTTTGGGGTAACACTGACTAAAGTTTCCCACCAATGGTAAGATTCTCCTTCCAACAATGATACAACACATCAAAGACTATCTTTATGGTTACATTTTAGTTCCTTAATTACCCTACATAACCTAAATAACCACTGTTCAGCTACAGTAGGGTCATCTCCCTTATCACCAAGGAATTCATTGGCTCCTCTTTTTTGAATCTTTCAGATAGGATCAAACTTAGAGGTAGTCATAGCAGGCACAGGTGGAGCAGGCTAAGTCAGGCGAACCATTTCAGGTTGTGGTTGAGGAGGATGTTGTGATTGTTGTAGTTGCAGTTCTAGACATTTCCCTTGAATTGGTCAAACAACTGAGTCATAATTGCAAAAAACATATTTCTAAATACATTTCTTACATTTCATGTATTGTTGTTGTTGACAGTGGTAACCTGTTCTTAGGTGGGGACATGACTTTCTATCTCCTCGCCAGCGGCTTCTTTTGAGCCATTAGATATTTTCTTTTCTCACTACAAAAGAAGAAGTGTTATCTTACATGATAGGGGTCTAACATTGCCTTTGGTTTTTTCGAGAATTAATTAAACCTTGGCTCTGATACCAAAAGTGTAATAGTCCAAACTTGATTCGTAAGGAGGCTCCAAGGATGGCGCGTCACTGCTTTAAAATCTTTATTTTTAAAACTGTATATGGCATAAACCAATTTAAGCTAAAATTTAAGTTAGTATGAATTATAAACTATTTGTTGTTCAAAGATAAATAATATAATACACTTCAAAAATCATACATTCTTTACTGAAATTTCTTTTGAAATTATAGTTTTATGAACAGAATTTTAAATAAAAAAATTATTCTTCGATTATGATCATTTTGACACTACCCTTATGTCATGCATAATACAAAGTATTAGTTGTCTCACAACAACGATTGTCTTTTAGCTTAGTCTTCAAAATTCCTTTTACTTCGTTAACAGGCTTGAGAAGGAAAGGTAACTAAGTAAATTCAAAGAACTTAGTGAGTTCCGGAGGAAAACATTGTAATAGACACATATATTTCGTATAAACCTTTCCAACTCAGCACAGACACACAGTTCGCTAGTTGGTAGGTACCAAACATAGACAGACTATACGCCAGACATTATTCCTTTGACGTGTACACTATTCCCATGCAATCATACAGATCACCTTCCTCGTGTTAGCTACAAAACCTAATCTATATTCAGAGCCATATCATTTGTTCATTCATTTTTCTTTGTCATGATTTGCCAATCTAGTTTGCAATAATACTTGCCCTACCAGAGGCTATATGACCATTTTCATATATCGCGATCTGCCAGTTCAATGCTCATTTCATTGAAGGAACCTCCATGATTTTTTTTTCCATGTTTCAAATCATATTATTCATTTCAAAAGCAAGGGGTAGTGGCTTGAACACGAAGAAAGGTTCTTACATCTTTAACACAGGTAGACCAAACCAAACTAATAACAACAAGCATCCATCACTATTGTAGAAATATTTCATCTTCATAGAATATGTAAACTTACCTTGAACTAAAAATAAACATTATCTGAACATTAGGACTACACCAGGCGGGATGTTACAGGTGATGTTTGTACTTATCATCCTCCAAAAAGCCTTAGTTATGTCATTGAACATGATAAGGGCTAGGTTGGGATGCCTATCGAAATGGAAAGAATCAAGCCATTAATAATCAGTGTTATGAAGCTTAACATGTTTCTTAATTCAACGTAAGTTCCAAGTATTGATCAAAAGGAGAAAACATTCATGCATGTTAAGTACGGATGCTAATCCGGACTAAATGAAAAGAGCTGAATGGTCTTCTTTTTTTTTTTTTTGTCAGAGTTACCTCTTATAATGCCCCAAAAATCTTGAAACTTTAAATTTCTGTGCATTGAGGTTGGTATGTATGAGTAGCACTTAAAATATTAATTTTAAGGTATTATCAGGATTAATTGAAGTCTTAGAGATAGAGATGACCATGGAGAAAAAAATTATTTTTCTTGCTTTAGTGGACCCTAGTCTCAGGCATTAGGCCTCTTAAGCAGATTAAGAGAAAATAGGACACAAATGGGCTTGTGGTCCAGTGGCAAGGGGCGTCACTTGGGGAGTATAAGGTGCCGTGTTAACAGCTGAGGAGGTCCAAGGTTCGAGCATTAGGAGTGGTATTTTTGGGTGTTTTATTTTGCATAGGTGGATGGCCAGAGTTGTGTTGAATATAAACTCTTGCGTTGGAGTGTTTGAGCGGTAAGGGGAACTGATAATGGAGGGATATTCGAATAAGGCTAAGGTGTTATCAGGGAGGAAAGTTAGAAGATGAGGAGGGGGAAGAATTTGTGCCGAATGGGACTGTAGGGAAATAAGTATTCGACTTGTAGCTATAAAAGGAGAGGGCTGAATGCTTAGAAAGGTTCTTTGAGCTTTCATTAGTTTTTCTTTTTCCCCCTTAATCGGTTTTCCTATAGCCGAATTCTCCCTACTGCCAAAATCTCCTATAGCAAAATTCTTTTTGCCAAATTCTCTCATAGCCAGACTCCCCTATTACCGAATTACCATCAGCCTTCCTTGCCGGAATTCCTATTTGTGCCAAACCCTTGTTGTTTTCCTCTGTCACAAATCGATAATTATCTACTATCAGTCAAGGTTAAAAGCTAAATTTAGGCCGCAGGATCAAAGTGGATTTGATAAGTATTCGGTTAACCTCTCTTGTATGTTTTTCTAAAAGCCGAAAGGCTATCTAACTGTCCTGTCGTTAACTCTGTGATAACAAGGATAAGGTTTAAAGATCACAAGCGTGGTAGAATCATTAGCAAGGGTAAGTGTACTCAACTCGATTGTGGTTTAAGTAAATGGCCGAATGTGTGTATGATCTATAGGGGTAACTTGTGTGGATTATGAGTCACTCAGAATTTGATGGTGTATGTGTGAGTGTAGATCTAGGGGATACTCCTGATTAGTAGCTAAGGAAGGGCTATTAGAACTCGGTGGTACACAGTAAGGTTAGTGTAAGGTTTCGGCTTTTGGTAAATGTTTTGATTTAGTGATTGATTGAAGGTTGGTTGGTTGTAGGTTCAAGGCTAAGGATAGTATAGCACGTCACAGTAACGAGGTGTGTACAAACACTGCACACACATGATATCGGCAGTGTCGAAAAGCTGAAAAGTCGAAAGTAACTAGAAGGGCCCAGTGGGCCCTGAGGCTAAGTTTGATGAAATTGATTGAATTGGTTATATGATTTGAGTTAGTCATGCATGTTACATGATCTGGAATCATTTTGGGCCTAATAGGCCATATGAATGAGATCTGGGCCTGATGGGCTATAAGGATGTGGTTTGGGCGAAATGGGATATATGAATGAGAAATGGGCTTGATGGGCTTTATGGGGATGTAGACAAGTATGATAGGGTTTAATGGACTTTAGGCTTAGTTCTGAACAACTCTTAAACTGCATAAGACTTAATCTAATAATTAAGCATGTCTGTGGACAAGTTGTTGGGTTAGAATGTGGCAACGAACATATGCATGTCTAGGATGTGATCTAGGGAGAGCTTGGTACTTATGCGGTCCTAGTGGCCTACCTCCTCTTCTCTGGAATCCTACCTGGTGCATAGTGTCTATTCACTTTAGCCGCAAGGACTTGGTAATGGGCCAAAGTTCATAACTAAAACCCGAGAGGGACCAAATACCCTTAAATTTATAAAATTACTGAAATACCCCTGATTTGAAAATTACCAAACCCTTGATTTGGAAATTACCAAAATATCTTTAGATTGGTAAAATTACTAAAATACCACCGAATTGTAAAATTACCAGAATACCTTTGATTTGCAGAATTACCAAAACATCCCTGATTTACAAAATTTCCAAAATACCTCTGTTTTGCAAAATTACGTAAATACCCTTGTAGAGTAGATTTACGAAAATACCCCTAGGTCGTGAAAGGACTAAAATACCCTAAGTGCCAAATGGGTGGAAATATGTATGTTGCATTCAAGGAATATATGTTGCACTTGGGTGGGTTTTGATGATATGGAGGAAGATTTGAGGATCGCATAGTCGCTTGTGGACCGTTGATCCACTGGTGGCTTTAAGCCCATTATAGCAGCTTTGCTGCAACGTTGAGTAGTGCCGCTGCTGGTACTACCTTTAGAGTGTAGGGATGGGTGGGTTGATATTTATATCCCCACAGGTGTGTAGGGTTGGAATGGAAATGGTTTGTAGGGTTGGATTTAGGATGGGTGCATTGCATTCATGTGATACAGATGTGATACGAGGTCATTGTTCGTTGAGGCCCAAGACCATAAATTTTGATAGGGCTTAGGTCTAATGTAATATTTGCATGTTGATTGGATTGTCAAGGGTCGTACACACTGAGTTACGAAACTCACACCCTTTTTATTAAATGTTTTAGGTGATACTCAGTAGACGGTTCGACGTGGGAGAGGACCCGGGGATAGCCACACTATAAGATACTTAAACATTTTATTTAATTGTTCAAAAGACATGATTTTAAATTGCTTTATTTTTGATGAATGTAATAAGGCCTTATACTCCGATTTGACTTTAGCTTTTGAGTTTTGTTATTATTGTTTCAACTGTTTACTTAGTTATTAAACCTAAGTAATTTTCTTATGTTTAACATGGTTTTCGAAATACTTAAAATAATAAAATGGGCTTTTATCATTACTTAACAAGATGTTCAAGGATTTTTGGGCTTTTATCCTTAGAATTTAACTTAGCAAAATTGTTTTGAGATATGCCTTCGATGTGACATTCTCGGATTCGGCCATAACGTCTGGGTCGGGTCTGAGGGTGTGACATTTAGTGGTATCAGAGCCCGGTTGCAAAGCTCGGGCTGTGAAATGCGCCTTAGATTTTGGGTTTTAAAAAGTTTTTGTAGGATTCTTGAAGTGTGGTTCACCGAGCCCTCGACGTCGAGCCAAGTAATTTTTTTGAAATCGCAACGATGAGCTCTAGAAGAGGTGCAAGAGGCCGCGACAGAGGCCGTGGAAGTGTTAGGGCTGGGTCATCAGCGTCGGGCTATATGTCTAGAGTTGGAGTAGGGGAGGCTCCGGCCTCACCAGTAGCTGAAATAGGACCATATGAACGGGCTGCCGCTACGAAAGATGCAATATCGCAGGTCATGTTAAGAATCTTAGAAAGGGTCACTGGGCCTGACAATGGTACGGGAAGTTGTGGGTCGATCGCGGAGTGACTCCAAGATAACAGGGTGGAGATTTTCAAGGAGTAGCTGGTGTGGCCCCGAACGTGGCTGAGTATTGGTTAGAAGTCACGGAAAGAATAATGGATGACCTGGATTGCACGGTGGAGCAAAAGTTGAAAGGGGCAATATCTTTACTCCGGGATGAAGCTTATAAGTGGTGATTGACCGTAAAAAAGGGCAACCAACCGGAGCAGATCACTTGGGAGTTCTTCAAATCGACATTCTAGGGGAAATAAATTAGAGCGGGCTATATGGATGCCCGAAGGAAGGAGTTTTTGAGCCTGACTCCGAGAGATAAGTCGGTAGCTAAGTATGAGGCTGAGTTTCTGCGCCTTAGTCTATATGCCAAAGGGATAGCCACAATAGAGTATGAGAGATGCATAGATTCGAGGATGGATTAAGGGATAACCTTAGGGTACTTATAGCCCTACAGAGGGAACGGGATTTTGCGGTTTTGGTGGAGAAAGCAAAGATAATAGAGGAAGTAAAGCGCGTAGAGCGCCTCAACCAAGAGAAAGAGAAGGGCAAGAACAAGCGGAATGTGGAACCTATGGGAGCTAGACAGAGGCCCATGAGAAGGGCCAGAGTGAATAGGCCGATTAGAGCTGGGGCCCCTATTGCTGCTGCTAATAACGGAATACCACTTTGTGCTGGGTGTGGAAAAAGGCATCCGGATGAATGTTGGAGGAGGATGGGATCGTGTTTGGGCTGTAGATCTATGGAACATAAGATTAGAGAGTGCCCGAGAAGGTCGGATCAGGTGCGAGTCGAGGGCAAATGTGATTTCCAGCTGCAGAGGGGTGGTCAACAACCACCAAGGGGTCGTGGTCAAGCCAGAAGTGGCAATGGTGCAGGACGAGGACGTGGAGCACCAGACAGAAGTGCGGGTCAGGCAGAGGCGAGATAGTCAGTGTTGATTTATGCTGCTCATCGCCGAGAGAAAGGTGATGCACCAGATATGATAATGGGTACATTCCTTATTTGTGAGGTACCTTATATTGCCCTAATTGATGTGGGGTCGACACATTCGTACATTGCATGCAATAGGACTGAAATTGTAGGGGTTGAGTTTGAAACCATTGAGAATGAAATGGCTGTGTTGAGTCCTTTAGGGCAGTCGGTGAAAATTAGTAAGTTGTTTATGAATGTACCATTGGTAGTTCAAGGAGTTACTTTCTTAGCGGACTTGATGGAATTACCATTTGGTGAGTTCGACCTCATTTTAGGCATGGATTGGTTGACGAGGCACCAAACAACTCTAGATTGTGCTGCGAAGAGGATGATGTTAAGAACTGTAGAAGGTGATGAAGTAGTAGTGATCGGGGAACGACAAGATTACTTGTCGAACGTGATTTCAGCTTTAAGGGCCGAAAAGTTGGTAAGGAAGGGCTGTGAAGCTTACTTAGCTTATATCAGTGATTTGGAATTTAAAAGTTTTACTGTTAGGGATTTGAAAATAGTAAAAGAATTCCCTGATGTTTTCCCGGAAGAATTACCAGGTTTACCTCCCAATAGAGAAGTGGAGTTTGGAATAGGGTTATTACCTGGTACGGCTCCAATGTCTATCGCACCTTATAGGATGGAACCGAAGGAGCTGGTGGAGCTGAAGGCCCAGATTCAGGAGTTATTGGACCACAAATTTATTAGACAAGTGTGTCTCCATGGGAGCACCGGTATTATTCGTGAAGAAGAAGAACAGGTCTATGAGGTTGTGCATCAACTATAGGCAGATAAATAAGTTAACCATTAAGAATAAGTACCCTCTACCTAGGATAGATGACCTTTTCGATCAACTTAGGGGAGCTTCAATTTTCTCAAAGATCGACTTATGTTTGGGGTACCATCAATTGAGGGTTAAGGAAGTTGATGTACATAAGACAGCTTTTAGAGCTCGTTATGGACATTACGAGTTTTTGGTCATGCCATTTGGGCTAACGAAGCACCTGCCGCTTTTATAGATCTTATGAACCGGGTTTTTCAACCGTATCTAGACCAGTTCGTAGTAGTGTTCATAGATGACATCTTAGTAAACTCGAGAACGGAGGATGATCATGATGCACACTTAAGGATTGTGTTGCCAATTCTAAGGGAGAAGCAACTTTATGCTAAGTTTAGCAAGTGCGAATTCTGGCTAAGGGAAGTCACTTTCTTAGAGCATGTGGTTTCCGTTGAGGGAATTAGAGTTGACCCTCGAAAAGTGGAAGCGGTGTTGGATTGGAAATGACCTAAGATGGTGCCAGAAATTTGGAGTTTTCTAGGCCTGGCTGGGTACTATAGGCAGTTTGTTAAAGGGTTTTCCTTAATCGCTGCACCCTTGACCAAGTTACTACAGAAGGGGTGTCATTTGTGTGGACGGATAAACAGCAAGAAAGCTTTGAAAAACTTAAGAAGGTTTTAACGAAGGCCCCTGTTCGGATTCAGCCGGAGCAAGGGAAGGAGTTTATAGTTTATAGCGATGAGTCACACGTGGGCTTGGGCTGCGTTTTGATGCAGGAAGGAAAGGTGGTTGCATATGCATCACGCCAACTTAAGACTCATGAAAGAAATTACCCAACCCACAATTTGGAATTGGCGGTAGTGGTGTTCACACTTAAGATTTGGAGGAACTATTTGTATAGAGAGAAGTGCACCATCTATACGGATCACAAGAGTCTGAAGTACCTTTTAACTCAGAAGGAGTTGAGCTTGAGGCAGGGTAGATGGATTGAGCTGTTAAAAGATTATGATTTCACGATCGAATATCACCCGGGCAAAGCAAATGTGGTGGCTGATGCGCTAAGCCGTAGGGTTATGTTGGACTTGAGGACAATGTTTGCTCGGTTAAGTTTGTATGACGACGAGAGTTTGTTAGTCGAGTTACAGGTGAAGCCACTGTGGGTTGAGCAGATTAAAGTTAAGCAGTCATTGGATGAAACTTTGGGCATTCGATTCAAGAAGATTGAGAATGGGGAAACGATAGATTTTGGGATAAATAGTGACAGGTTATTGTGTTTCCGTGGTAGAATTTGTGTGCTAAGGGACGAAGAGCTAAGGAAGTCTATACTACGGGAAGCATATAGTAGTTCCTATGCTGTGCACCCTGGAGGTAACAAGATGTATCAGGATTTACGAGAGCTTTATTGGTAGCCGGGTTTGAAATGCGAGGTTACGGAGTTTGTGGGCAAATGTTTGGTATGTCAGCAAGTGAAAGCGGAGCATCAACTACCATCAGGGTTACTCCAACTGATTAAGATTCCACTTTGGAAATGGGAGCGGGTTACTATGGATTTCGTTAGTGGGCTACCCTTGACGCCTACTAGGAAGGACTCTGTGTGGGTTATAGTGGATCTGTTAACTAAGTCTGCCCATTTTATACCGGTCCGCACCGACTACTCATTACAGAAATTGGCAAGGTTGTATGTAGCAAAGATTGTAAGATTGCATGGGGTTCCAGTCTCTATTATATCTGATAGAGACCTTCGTTTTATGTCTCCCTTTTGGAAGAAGTTACATGAAGCACTGGGTACGAGGTTGGATTTCAGTACAGCATTTCACCCTCAGACTAATGGTCAGTCGGAAAAGGTAATTCAAGTATTGGAGGATATGATAAGAGGGTGTGTAACTGAGTTTTGAGGAAGTTGGGAGGAGTACTTGCCGTTAGCTGAATTTGCGTATAAGAATAGTTATTAGGCAAGTATTGCAATGGCACCATATGAAGCACTGTATGGACGAAGATGTCGTACTCCGACTTGTTGGACCGAGTTAAGTGAGCAGCGAGTATTGGGTTCGGAGTTGGTAGCAGACACTGAAGATAAGTTAAAGTTGATTTGAGATTGGTTGAAGGAGGCGGCGGATAGGCAAAAGTCGTATGCTGACCTCAAACGGAGAGAGATTGAGTATGCGGTGGGGGACTTGGTTTTTCTCAAGGTTTCCCCTTGGAAGAAGGTGTTAAGGTTTGGTCGAAAGGGCAAGTTAAGCCATAGATTCATCGGGCCATACCGGGTGTTGAAGCGAATTGGGTCAGTTGCCTATCAGCTGGAATTGCCTTCGGAACTAAGCCAAATACACGATGTGTCTCATGTATCAATGCTAGGATGCTATCACTCAGACCCTTCTCACATTGTGTCAGTCATGGAGATCGAGGTTAGACCAGACCTAACTTTTGAAGAGGAGCCAGTTCAAATAATTGATCAGGATGTTAAGGTTCTAAGAAGAAAGTCTGTCCTTTTGGTCAAAGTGCTATGGCGTAACCATACTACCGAGGAGGCTACTTGGGAATCTGAGGAGGCGATGCGACGACAATACCCTCACTTGTTTCAAGCAGGTAAATTTCGAGGCCAATTTTTTTTAAGAGGGGTAGAGTTGTAACGCCCCAAAAATCCCGAAACTTTTAATTTTTGTGCATTGAGGTTGGTATGTATGAGTAGCACTTAGAATATTAATTTTAAGGTATTATCGGGATTATTTGAAGTCTTAGAGATAGGGAAGACCATGGGGAAAAAAATTATTTTTCTTGCTTTAGTGGGCATTAGTCCTCTTAAGCAGATTAAGAGAAAATAGGACACAAATGGGCTTGTGGTACAGTGGCAAGTAGCGTCACTTGGGGAGATGTAAGGTGGCATGTTGACAGCTGAGGAAGTCCAAGGTTCGACATTAGGAGTGATATTTTTGGGTGTTTTATTTTGCATAGGTGGATGGCCAGAGTTGTGTTGAATATGAACTCTTGTGTTGGAGTGTTTGAGTGGTAAGGGGAACTAATAAGGAGGGGAACTTCGGATAAGGCTAAGGTGTTATCAGGAAGGAAAGTTAGGAGATGAGGAGGAGGAAGAATTTGTGCCGAATGAGACTGTAGAGAAAGGAGTATTCGGCTTATGGCTATAAAAGGAGAGGGCCGAATGCTTTGAAAGGTTCTTTGAGCTTTCATTCGTTTTCTTTTTCCCCCTTAATCGGTTTTTCTATAGCCAAATTCTCTCTATTGCCGAAATCTCCTATAGCTGAGTTCTTTTTTCCGAATTTTCTCATAGCCAAACTCTCTTATTGCAGAATTACCATCAGCCTTCCTTGCCGAAATTCCTATTTGTGCCAAACCCTTGTTGTTTTCCTCTATCACAAATCGATAATTATCTACTATCAGTAAAGGTTAAAAGCCGAATTTAGCCCGTAGGACCGAAAGTGGATTTGTTAAGTATTTGGTTAACCTCTCTTGTACGTTTTGCTAAAAGCTGAAAGACGATCTAACTGTCCTTTCGTTAACTCTGTGATAACAAGGATAAGGTTCAAAGATCGCAAACGTGGTAGAATCATTAGCAAGGGTAAGTGTACTTAACTCGATTGTGGTTTAAGTAAATGGCCGAATGTGTGTATGATCTATAGGGGTGACTTGTGTGGATTATAAGTCACTAATATTTTCATGGTGTATGTGTGAGTGCAAATCTAGGGGATACTCATGATTAGTAGCTAAGGAAGGGCTATTAGAACCCGGTGGCACATAGTAAGGTTACAGTAAGGTTTCAGCTTTTGGTAAATGTTTTGATTTAGTGATTGATTGAAGGTTGGTTGGTTGTAGGTTCAAGGCTAAGGATAGTATAGCACGTCGCAGTAACCAGGTGTGTACAAACACTACACACACATGATATCAGCAATGCCGGAAAGTCGAAAGTTGCTAGAAGGGCCCAGTGGGCCCTGAGGCAAAGTTTGATGAAATTGATTGATTTGGTAATATGAATTGAGTTAGTAGCATGTTACATGATCTGGTATCATTTTGGGCCTAATAGGCCATATGAATGAGATCTGGGCCTGATGGGCCATAAGGATGTGATGTGAAATGGGCTTGATGGGCTTTATGGGGACGTAGACAAGTATGCTATGGGTTTAATGGACTTTAGGGCTAGTTCTGAACAACTCTTAAACTGCATAAGACTTAATCTAATAATTAAGCATGTCCGTGGACAAGTCGCTGGATTAGAGTGTGGCAACAGACATATGCATGTCTAGGATTGGATCTAGGGAGAGCTTGGTACTTAAGCGGTCCTAGTGGCCCACCTCCTCTTCTCTGGAGTCCTACCTGGTGCATAGTGTCTGTTCACTTTAGCCGTAAGGACTTGTTAATGGGCCAAAGTTCATAACTAAAACCCGAGAGGGACGAAATACCCTTAGATTTGTAAAATTACTCAAATACCCCTAATTTGAAAATTACCATATCCCTAATTTGGAAATTACCAAAATATACTTAGATTGGAAAAATTATTAAAATACCCTTGGATTGTAAAATTACCAAAATACCCTTGATTTGCAGAATTACCAAAACATCCCTGATTTACAAAATTTCCAAAATACCTCTATTTTGCAAAATTAACTAAATACCCCTGTAAAGTAGATTCACAGAAATGCCACTGGGTAATGAAACGACTAAAATACCCCTAAGTGTCGAATGGGTGGAAATAAGTATGTTGCATTCAAGAAATATATGTTGCACTTGGGTAGGTTTTGATGATACGGAGGAAGATTTGAGGATCGCATAGTTGCTTGAGGACCGTGGATCCACCGATGGCTTTAATCCCATTATAGTAGCTTTGCTGTAACGTTGAGTAATGCCGCTACTGGTGCTACCTTTGGAGTGTAGTGATGGGTGGGTTGATATTTATATCCCCACAAGTGTGTAGGGTTGGAAGGGAAATGGTGTGCAGGGTTGGATTTGGGACTAGTGCATTGCATTCATGTGATACAGATGTGATATGAGGTCGTTGTGGGTTGAGGCCCAAGACCACCGATTTTGATAGGACTTGGGCCTAATGTAATATCTGTATGTTGATTGGATTGCCAAGGGTCGTACACACTGTGTTACGAAACTCACACCCTTTTTATTAAATGTTTCAAGTGATACTCAGTAGACGGTTTGACATGGGAGAGGACCCGGGGATGGCCACACTACAAGATACTTAGATATTTTATTTAATTGTTCAAAAGACATGATTTTAAATTGCTTTATTTTCGATGAATGTAATAAGGCCTTATACTCCGATTTAGCTTTAGCTTTTGAGTTTTGTTATTATTGTTTCAACTTTTTACTTAGTTAGTAAACCTGAGTAAATTTCTTATGTTTAACATTGTTTCCGAAATACTTAAAATAATAAAATGGACTTTTATCATTACTTAACAAGATGTTCAAGGATTTTTGGGCTTTTTAGGCCTTAAAATTTAACTTAGGAAAATTGTTTTGAAATATGCTTTCGATGTGACATTCCCGAATTCAGCCATAACGTCTGGGCCGGGTCAGGGGGTGTGACACCTCTAGAAGGAAAATGAAGTAAATTTCTGAACTCTTCTAAAGTTAGACGAACAGGGGTGTCCATTAAAAATGAAGTGATAGCTATAACGATGTCGTCGGACTCATTATGTTCGTGTTTGACATTAGAGAAAATGGCTTGAACAAGATTGTAGAAAGTCGCGAGGAAATCTTAAGAAAATCCATCCAACCCCAATTTTGAAAAATACAAAGATAGGAAAAATTTATTCCTTCTAACATGGTTACATCAACTTTCCTAGACTCCCATACTCTTTTGAATGCAAAGTTCCTATTAAAACGTTCACGATACTCATCGGAACTAAAACATGCATTGAAAGATGATCTAGGAACACTAGGAGAATTTGATGATGATGAACCTGTTCTAGGTTTTCTCTTAGGGGCCATACTTATAGAATTAAGCAATAAAGATCCACTCAAACACGAAAAAATTAATTTAGGAATTTTTACAAACACTTGATGTGCAAGGGTTTTAGGCAAAAAGATTAAGAAAAGGTCTAGAAAGAGGATACCTCTTGCAAAAAAACACAATGCATATAGTCCAAATCAACCCAATAGTTAAGCAAAAAAACAATAGTTCAACCTACATTGTATAAAACCAAAAAATTGAAAATTTTAGTGTTTACCTTAAAGATGTTGAAAATTTTGATATCCTTGAGCGATGTTGTTGAAATCTTGATGGAATGGTGTTTTAAAGGATTGTAAGGATAAGATTTTACAAAAAGAATCAAGATTTTTGAAGAAGTTTTTTTTATGAGAAGAGGAGTTTCACATGAAGAGAAAGGAAGTTTTTTTTTTTGGGGTTTGTAAACCGTTTTTGAAGAAACACGGTACATGTGGCTTAAAAAATCCAATGGTATCGTTATTTTTCACGAGTATCAATATTTTTTTTAAAAGTATTGATATTTTTTAAATGGTATCGATACCAAATTGCAATTATGTTTTCCAAGTGCAGAAAAATTGCAAAAACATAATATTTAGGTCCTAAGGGGTTCTAATGGTCCTAAACTGACTCTAAGATCATTCCTAATGGTTTCATATTCATGAAAATGCACAATGAAAGCATGATGGATGTGATTCATGAAGCAAAATTAGATTAAAAAATGATTAAGTTAACAAGATTAAGTCTATTCTAGCAAGTTTAAGATTAAAAAAAAATCATGCTAGATAAATAAGGTCAAAATAGGTAAAAAAAAACCACATAAAAATCCCCCTATCTTTTTGCATACAAGAGCCATGATCATTCTTTTTTCACTACAAAAACAGTATACAAAATTAAAAATCAATCAAAGCGCATGGAAAAATTCAACACAAAGTTTAAACAATGTGGTCAAACCTAGTTCTCTCTTAACTGTAAAAAATCTCTCCTTGTCTAAAGGTTTTTTTAAAAATTTTAGCTAATTGGTTCAAAGAGTCTACATACTCTAGAACTATTTCTCCTTTTTGGACATGATCTCTATTGAAATGATGCCTTATTTCAATATGTTTAGTTCTAGTGTAACAGGCTGTTTTCTAATGGTGTCGAAAATAGTAGTTTCGGAACCAGAAATCCGATGAGTGAGATTGTAAATATTATTATTTAATATTTATAAGTCAATTATAATAATATATTGAATTTTGGTTTAATAATTTTTTTTTTGTAAATTGAACGAATAGTTAAGTACAAGTAAGGTCCTTAAAGTCAAGTGGTTTTGGAAAATGGAGTATCGAGACCTCTTTCTGTAAAATGAGACGTAAATATTTGTATTAAATATTACAGAGTTATTATATAGGTTTGTTGAAATTTGGTCCAAAAATTTTAATGTTTAGATTATTAATTAAGTAAAAAGGACTAAACCGCAAAGGCTGCAAAAGTTAATTGTTATGAATTTATTAATGCTTAATGGTTATAAGATCATGGTTGGAGGGCCTTATGTGGTAAATTGACCATAATTAAGTAGTGTGGAAGGTTAATACATGTTTTCTACTTATTTTTTTATATGTTAAAATTATATTTAATAATTTATATGAATAATTAATAAGATATGAAAACCACAAAAGTCATTTTATTTTTGTCATCATCTTTCTATTGACGAAACTCCATTTTCAAGCTAGCTTCAAGGCTCGGTCTGTAACACCCCGAATTTGGGCCTATTGGGTTGTAACGCCTCAAAAATCCTGAAACTTTAAATTTCTGTGCACTGAGGTTGGTATGTATGAGTAGCACTTAGAATATTAATTTTAAGGTATTATCGGGATTATTTGAAGTCTTAGAGATAGGGATGAGCATAGGGAAAAATTTATTTTTCTTACTTTAGTGGACCCTAGTCTGAGGCATTAGGCTTCTTAAGCAGATTAAGGAGAAATAGGACACAAATGGGCTTGTGGTCCAGTGGCAAGGTGGCGTCACTGGGGGAGCTACAAGGTGGCGTGAAGAGGTCCAAGGTTCGAGTAGTTGTAAGGTGTTTTTGGAGTGTTTATTTTGCATAGTGGACGGCCAAAGTTATGTGGAATTTGGACTCTTTTGTTGAAGTGTTTGAATTGGTCTTGTGAGCTGATAAAGGAGGGAATTTCGGATGAGATATGGGAGATATCATGGAGAAAAATTAGGAGATGAGAGGTGGGCAGAGTTGGTGCCGAATTGAACTGTGGGGGAAGGTAGGATTCAGCTATTGGCTATAAAAGGAGGTGCCGAATTCCTTTGAGAGGTTTCTTTGGTGCCATTAGATATCTTTTTCTCCCCTTTAGCCATATTATTCCATTTGCCGAAAAAAAACCCATCATTCCTTTGCCGAAAATTTGGTTTTCTCTCTAGCCGAATTCCCCACACCTTCTCTTCTTAAATTCCTTCACTTGTTCACCTTTAGTTCTAGCCAATCACTTCTCCTCTTCTTCTCCCTATTGGTGCCGAATTGTCTCTGTCACCATACTAATCTCAAAAGCCAAATTTAGGCCACAGGATCAAAAGTGGATTTGCTAAGAATTCGGTTAACCTCTCTTGTACATTTTGCTAAAAGATGAAATACTATCTAACTGACCGGTCGTTGACTCTGCGGTAACAAGGATAAGGTTCAAAGATCGCAAGCGTGGATGGTGGATTAAGTGAATGGCCGAATATGTGTGTGATCTATAGGGGGTGACTTGTGTGGAGTATGAGTCACTTGTATTTTGATGGTGTATGTGTGAGTGTAGATCTAGGGGATACTCCTGATTAGTAGCTAAGGAAGGGCTATTAAAACCCGGTGGCACACGGTAAGGTTACGGTAAGGTTTTGGCTTTTGAGTAAATAGTTGATTAAGTATGAGTGGTTGATTGAAGGTTGGTTGGTTGTAAGTTCAAGGCTAAGGATAGAATAGCACGCCACGGTAACCAGGTGTGTACATGCACTACACACACATACCAGCAACGCCGAAAAGCCGAAAGGCCAAAAGTGGCTAAATGGGCCGGGTGGGCCCTGAGGCTAAGTTTGATGAAATGGATTAATTTGATTATATGAGTTGGGTCAGGCATGCATGTTACATGATTTGGATTTGTTTTAGGCCTAATGGGTCATATGATTGAGATTTGGGCCTAGTGGGCCATAAGAATGTGATGTGGCCATTATGGGTTATATGAATGTGAAATGGGTTGATGGGCTTTATGGGGACGTAGACTAGTATTCTAGGGTTTTATGGACTGTAGGCTTAGAACTGAACAACTATTAAACTGCATAAGACTTTCTAATAATTAAACATGTCCGTGGACAAGTCGCTAGGTTAGAGTGTGGTAACGGGCATATGCATGTCTAGGATTGGATCTAGGGAGAGCTTGGTACTTAAGCGGCCCTAGTGACCCACCTCCTCTTCTTTGGAATCCTACCTGGTGCATAGTGTTTGTTCACTTTAGCTGCAAGGACTTGTTAATGGGCCAAAGTTCATAACTAAAACCCGAGAGGGTCCAAATACCCCTAAATTTGTAAAATTACTAAAACACCCCTAATTTAAAAAAATTACCAAAACATCCTTAGATTTGTAAAATCACTAAAATAGCACCGAATTGTGAAATTACCAGAATATCCTTGGTTTGCAGAATTACCAATACATTCCTAATTTACAAAATTTCCAAAGTACCTCTGTTTTGTAAAATTACCTAAATACCCCTATAGAGTAGATTTACGGGAATACCCTTGGGTTGTGAAATGACGAAAATACCCCTACGTCATGAGTATGAGTTTTGTGGATGTTACTCATGTGCATGTTGCATTCATATGATATTCTGATTAGGATACATATGGGTGGGAATTATGGTACGGAGGAAGATTTGAGGATTGTGTAGTCGCTTAATGACCATGGATCCATCGGTGGCTTTAAGCCCATTATATGATTAGCAGCTTTGCTGCAACATTGAGCAGTACCGCTATGAGTGCTACATTTGGTGTGGAGAGGATGGGTGGGTCGATTTAGAAATCCCCATAGGTGTGTAGGGTTGGAAGGGAAATGGTGTGTAGCAGATGGATTTTTGGGGAGGGTTTTGCATTACCTTGTTTTGCATATGATATGATATGATATGATATGATATGATATGATATGAGGTCATTGTGGGCCAAGGCCCAAGACCACCATTTTTGATAGGGCTCAGGCGAAGGTGATAATTATATATTGAATTGAATGCCAAGGGTTGTACACACTGAGTTTCGAAACTCACACCCTTTATTTAATGTTTCAGGTGATCCTCAGTAAATGACTCGACGTGGGAGAGGTCTCGGAGATGGCCACACTACAAGATGTTTAAATTTTTGTTTATTTGTTTCAAAAGACATGGTTTAATTGCTTTATTTAATAAGGCCTTATACTCCGATTTGACATTAGATTTTGGGTTTTGTTCTTATTGTTTCAACTGTTTACTTAGTTATTAAACCTCAGTAAATTTCTTATATTTAAACATGGTTTCCGAAATACTTAAAATGATAAAATGGGCTTTTATTATTACCTAGCAAGATTCAAGGATTTTGGGCTTTTAGGCCTTAAATTTTTAAATTAGCAAAATTGTTTTGAATTGTGCCATTGATGTGACATTCTTGGATTCGGCCATAATGTCTGGGCCGGGTTTGGGGTGCTACACGGTCTTTTATTTCCTTTCATGTAAGTTTATTCTTCACCCGTTTTTAATGATTTTTATGTTTTTAAGATTGTTGTAACTTAATCTAACTAATCCAGGGACTAACTTGTAAAATTTTTAAATGTTTTGAATTACATCATTGATGAATTTAAGGTTTTTTTGAAGTCTGATGATAGATTTATGAGCTTGATAGTTAAATAGGACTATTTTGTAAAGTAGTTTTAATTGATTTTAAAGTTAAAGGACTAAATTGCTAAAATAGTAAAGTTACATGAAATATTTGTAAAAATATGATAAATATGTGCTGTAAGGGGATTTTATAAAATTTAACTAGCCTTGTTTGGGTTAAATATGATAGATTTGAAAGTTTCGGGTATAGGGACTAAATTAAATACAATGTAAAAGTTTAGGGTAAAATTGTAAAATATTGATAAAGAGTACATGGATTTAAATATTCTAAGGTATTTGAATTTGTTAATTGAGTTAAATTATTATATATAGATCAAGAAACGGATTGATTGATCGTTAACCGCAGGAAAGGAAAAGTTGTCAAGTAGTCATCGTTTTGGTATTGGTAGCTGATTCATTTAGGTATGCTCGTATTAAATGTTTGATAAACCGAAAAAGTAACATATTTGAAGCCCACATTTAGCATGCTTTTGGATGATTTAAGCCTCGATTTATGTAATTTGGTGCTCTTAATCCTTTCTTTTCATGTTTTATACTCAGGAGAGCACCCAATGACGAAAGGAACGAGAAACGAGCTTAAAACGGACTAAATTGGGCCAAAATAAAAATCGACACGGCCTGGGCCCAAGACTACACAACCGTGCCTCATTAAAAGTTCGAACACGGCCTGGCCACGATTCACACGGGCGTGTGCCATGGCCATGTCCCTGTCGTGCAGAAGAGCAATTTCACTCGGAAAAGGATACTTAGGGGAAAAGAAACCCGTTGTAGAAGCCTATATAAACCCTCTAAGTATAACCTAGAAGAAGACGGTTAGCTAGGCCAAGGAGCCGAGCCAGAAAGGTCCGATTTGTGGAAATCACTCGAAAGTAGCCAATTGATCCATCTCTAGAAACCAGACAATAGCCTTTCCAAAACTTCCAACAACAAATTTCTACCCACGGAAAAAAAGTCAACCTTGAAGAGGTTCTCGACAAACTTCAGTGCGACCTCGAAAACATGTTTCCAGAAGATAGAAACAAAACTTGAGGCATTGTCACAGGAACTCAAGGATCAAATCAGGCAGTTTACTAGGTTAGTTTCTGAAATACGATCAGAAATCTTACCTAGGGAAAAAGAGTAGGTCCAAGCAGTGACACTGAGAAGTGGAAATGAGTTAATCGAAACAAAGAAGGATGTACCACATGAACCCGATAAGGGAAAGATAACTCCGACCCGTGAGGAAACTAAACCAACAATCCCGTATTTAGCAAAGTTGAAGAAAGACCGTTTAGACACACAATATGGTAAATTTCTTAAACTTTTCAAATAGCTACATATTAACTTACCTTTTGTTGAAGCTATTTCGCAGATGCCAACATATGCAAAATTTTTAAAGGAGCTTCTAACAAATAAAAGGAAGTTCGAGGAAATTTCAACAGTGGAACTTAATGAAGAATGCTCAGCTATCATTCAAAACAAGCTGCCAACCAAATTGAAAGATCCAGGAAGTTTTACTATTCCCTGTTTAATTGGCAGTTTGAGTATAGAAAAAACATTAGCTGATTTAGGTGCCAGCATTAATTTAATGCCTTATAAAATGTTTAAGCAACTTGGTCTCGGGGAACCAACACCAACTAGGATGAGTATTCGAAGTTGGTGATGATTTTGTTAAGTATACTAGGGGAATTGTTGAAGATGTTCTGGTAAAAATAGATAAATTTATATTTCCCATTGATTTTGTTGTGCTTGACATGAATGAGGACGTAAAGGTACCTTTAATTTTGGGGCGACCTTTTCTAGCTACTGCTAAGGCTGTCATTAATGTTGGTGATGGTAAACTCGCATTAAGGGTAGGAGATGAAGAAATTGTGTTCCAAATTTATGATGCCATGCAATATTCTAGAGAACAAGATGATTCTTGTTACTTTGTTGATGCCACTGATCACATTTTTCAAGAATCTTTGCAGGAAATCATGCACAGTGACATGATGGAACTGTGTCTTTCACAAGATGAGGGGAAAGTTGACGATATCGTTGAAGTGAATCCCAATACATCATCCTCTAAAGATAGAAATAGAGGACATTGAGATCAATGACGAACTAAAACAAAAACCCTCTATTGATGAGCCACCCAAGTTAGAACTGAAACAATTGCCAAAACATTTGGAATACGCATTCTTCGGGGAAAATTCTACACTTCCAGTAATCATCTCTTCAGAACTAGGACCCAAAGAGAAAGAAGACTTGCTAAAAGTACTAAGGAAGCACAAAAAGGCCATAGCATGGAAAATGTCAGACATTAAAGGAATAAGCCCATCATTTTGCACCAATAAAAATTTAATGGAAGATGAGTATAAACCTTGTGTGCAACTTCAGAGACGTTTGAACCCCAATGTGAAAGAAGTTGTCAAAGCTGAGGTAATTAAACTTCTAGATGCAGGAATAATTTATCCTATTTCTGACAGCACCTGGGTAAGTCCTGTGCAGGTAGTTCCAAAGAAAGGAGGCATGACTGTTGTAGCCAACGAAAAGAATGAATTAATTCCTACAAGAACAATCACAGGTTGGAGAGTCTGCATTGACTATAGGAAGCTGAATGACACAACCAGAAAAGATCACTTCCCTTTACCCTTTATTGATCAGATGTTAGAAAGGTTGTCTGGGCATATGTACTACTGCTTCTTGGACGGACTCTCTGGCTACTTCCAAATCCCCATAGCTCCTGAAGATCAAGAGAAGGCAACATTTACATGCACATACGGTACGTTTTCTTATCGTAGAATGCCTTTTGGATTATGTAATGCTCCTGCTACTTTTCAGCGCTGCATGTTGGACATCTTTGATGAACTTGTGGAAGGCATTTTGGAGGTATTTATGGACGACTTCTCGGTATTCAATAAATCTTTCCACCTTTGACTTAAAAATTTAGAACGAGTTTTAATAGGATGTGAGGAGACGAATCTTGTCTTGAATTGAGAAAAATGTCACTTTATGGTTAGAGAAGGGATTGTGTTGGGACATAAGATTTCTAGTAAAGGGATTGAGGTAGATAAAGCAAAAATTGAAACCATAGAAAAATTACCTCCCCCTAGTTCAGTTAAGGCTATTAGAAGCTTTTTAGGACATGCAGGATTCTATAGAAGATTCATTAAAGATTTTTCTAAAATAGCTAAGCCTTTAACAAAATTACTAGAAAAAGATGTTCCTTTCAATTTCGATTAGGAATGTTTAGATGCATTCAATGTCCTCAAGGATAAACTAATAAATGCTCCGATTATAATTGCACCGAATTGGAATTTACCCTTTGAACTAATGTGTGATGCGAGTGATTTTGCAGTAGGTGCAGTTCTGGGACAACTAAGAGACAAGTTGATACGGGCACGTCTGGGGCACCAATGATTTTCAAATTTATGGAACTCAAATTCCATGCCCCAAATGTCGTGAAGCTGATTTGCACTTTAGTGCACTTCTAAATCGAGCCAGATTAGTTCAAATGGAGCTCAATTTGAGCTCACTCTAGCTCATTGAGCTGATTATTTTTAATTTAATGTTTTAAATAAATTGCATCCTCAAATTAATTATTTCTTACAGGAAATTAATGAGGCCTAATAATTTAATTAGTGACTAAATTAATTTGTCCAAGCTTTAATTAATTTATCTTCTTTCATGCATTAATTTTTGTCAATAAAAGATGTGTCACTAATTAATTTAATTAGTGATTACTGAGTTAATATGTCTAGATGTTCATTGCTGATTTTTATTAGCCAATAGGTTAATTTTAATTTGCTGCACTTTGATGTTACAGTAGGGATATTCGGCCACATTATGGAGCTCTTCAAGTTGCTGCACATTGATGTCTTTAAACATTCAGCCATCACTCTTTAAACTTTTCAAGAATGGCAATATAGAAGTTTTCAAATTCCTTTTTTAAGGAGACATGGACGGCACAAGAAAGCATGTAGAGATTAATTATTTGATGATGGGTGGCATTGGAAGTATAGGGCTGAAATTTAAACAATAATTTTTGTGCAACTTCATGGGAGTTCAAGGGAGCATGCGTGAATTAATTAGACAAATGCATGGATGGCACAAGCTATGGATTGCATAAAATAATACAAGCACTCATCTAGGTGGATGGCAATATGGAGAATGGGATCTAAAATAACAAAGCATAGTAGAAAGGTCCATGAGCACGAGACGGCAAGAACAAGGAATAAAATAACAAAGCATTTAAAAATCCATGAGTATGGGAAGTCATGATTGAATAAACAAATGAGCATGTAAGTGGAATTGAAAAAACCATGTGCATGTATGGTGCTTAGTGATGGACGGTAACTTCATGAAGATAATGGTAGGATGGCAATGCCATTTTTATGGGATTTAATTTTCATATCTTGGACAGCAAATTGAAGGCACCCACGTGAATTAAACAATTGAAGATAAAACACTTTCAAGCTTGGTATTTTGGCCATTCCTAGTTTAGGCCTATAAATATTTTTGCTATTTTCATTTGCAAAAAAAATTGACATTTTTTCAGAATTTTTCGGAATGAAATTTTATGAACCATTGTTCATTTGAGTGAGTTATCTCCTCTATATCTTTCGTACGAGTTTCGATTTCAACTTATCAAGCTTTGCTTGTGGCGTCAATCGTTTCTCATCCATCAAACTATACCAATGGTTCTTATCTTTTTAGATAACGGGTCTTGGTCCATATCGATATCCATAATTCCACCTTAAGCAAATATAGAAATTGGGATAACATTTGTTAATGTTAAATCGCTTCTTTGTTTAAGTTCATTGTCCATTTCCACCTATTATTATTATCTTTTTCCTTTCGTTTGCTAATCCAAACCATCCAAACATCATATTCTTTCTTTCCATCCCTTAACCGAACCTATCCCTTTCATTCATCTAAAATCATTTCTTTCATTCGTAACTTGAAACCCATCTCTGAAAGCAAACTTATTTAAGCTTCTGCAAATTCAACCTTAATTCCGTACATTTTCCTGAATGTTAAGAAATCATCCTCGTAGACGATTGGGCAACCCGCATACGTTTTGACTCATCCCTGAGCTGGCCCGTATCACAAGCATTTTCAGCAAATTTATTATGCTAGCAGAACACTGACACCCACACAAGAAAACTATACCACCACAGAGAAAGAATTGCTAGCTGTAGTTTTTGCTTTTGACAAATTTAGGCAGTATTTAATATTATCTAAAGTTGTCGTTTACACTGATCATTCAGCTCTTCGTTATCTCTTAACTAAACCTGATGCAAAACCTTGACTCATACATTGGATCTTACTCTTACAGGAATTTAATTTGGAAATACAGGATAAGAAGGGAGCTTGAAACCTTGCAGCAGATCACCTTTCCAGACTTGAGAACCCACATATCGAAGAGCTCGACGAAAGTGAGATAAATGACTTGTTCCCTGAAGAACAACTTTTTTCTATAACCAACTTCGAGGTACCATGGTTTGCAGATATTGCAAATTATTTAGCTACTAACATCTTACCAAAAAGGTTAACACATCATCAAAAGAAACGATTCTTTGCTGATGTGAAAAACTATTTTTGGGAAGATCCCTTTCTTTTCTGCATATGTGCACATCAAGTAATTCGGAAATGTGTTACAAGGGCGGAAGCAGGCAAAATCCTGGAACCTTGCCATTCAGGACCTTCAGGAGGACACTTAATGGCATTAAGACAGCCCACAAAATGCTCGAATCAGGATTTTATTGGCCAACTCTTTTCAAGGATGCCAACAGGTATGCCGCTTCGTGTGATAAATGCCAAAGATTAGGTAATATTTCTAAACGCGATGAAATGCCTCAGTCATATATGTTATCATGTGAGATATTTGATGAATGGGGTATTGACTTTATGGGTCCGTTTCCTAGTTCATTCAGAAATAAATACATCTTAGTAGCAGTAGATTACATGTCAAAATGGGTGGAAGCCCAAGCTTTACCTAATAACGATGCTAGAGCTGTAGTAAAGTTTCTTAAGAAACTTTTCTCCTGTTTTGGAACACCCAGAGCAATCATCAGTGATAGGGGCACTCACTTTTGCAATACTCAATTTGAAAAAGTCTTAAGAAAATATAGAGTACACCACAGAACAGCTACCCCTTATCATCCTCAAACTAGTGGGCAAGTGGAAGTGGCAAATCGAGAACTTAAGCGAATCCTAGAGAAAACAGTTGAATCAAACAGGAAGCACTGGGCAGTAAAAGTAGATGACGCTTTGTGGGCCTATAGAACAACATTTAAAACCCTTTTAGGAACATCCCTGTACAAACTTGTTTACGGAAAAAGTTGTCATCTACCATTTGAATTAGAGCACAAAGCCTACTGGGTGATAAAATTCTTGAATTATGATATCAAAACTGCAGGTGAAAAGAGGATGATGCAGTTAAACGAACTAGATGAATGGCAAACTGAGGCCTATGAGAATTCATGACTATATAAGGAGGCAACAAAATGAAGCCATGCTGCTCGTTTAAAATAATCAAAGCAATTCGAAGTAGGAGACTTAGTCATGCTGTATAATTCAAGGCTCAAACTATTTCTTAGAAAGCTGAAATCACGATGGTCAGGACCATTCGTGATAAAATCTATTTTTCCTTACGGCACAGTCGAGGGAACCCATCCAACTCAAGGAACATTCAAGGTAAATGGCTATCGACTGGAAATTTATAATGATGAAGATTTCAAGGAATTGAGAGAGGAGCTTCAGCTTCGTGAACCTTCTTTTAGGAATGAAAACAGGGTGAGTCTAGCTTAAGACTTTAAACAAGTGCTTCTCGGGAGGCAACCCGAGCCCTAACTTCACTAACCCCATTAATTTTCACGTTTTATTTTTTTCCTTTTAACACCTAAATCAAACTAACTGATTCAGAAAAGCGCAGATTTCCTACCACACGGCTTTACACACGGGCGTGCCTGTGGCCGTGTGGTCGCCATGGGATGGAAAGCGGGCGTACAGGTAGACATGCGAGAAGAAGAAAGAAAAAAATTACCCAACACGAGCTGTGATAAAAAGACACGGCCGTGCGAAGTGACCGTGGTCTATCCTGAGTAAACTAACATGGGCATGGGCTACCAACCGTGTGCGACACTGACTACATGTACACGGGCGCTCGTGCCTACCAACCGTGTGCGACACTGACTACATGTACACGGGCGTGGCAAACGTAGCACGGGCGTGGGAGAAGCGAACAAAATCATACACGGCTTATGACCACGGCCGTGGCCAAACACCCTGAACGCCCCAAAATTCAAAATCACGAAAAACACGAGCTGATTAAAATCTAACACGGGCGTGGCCCCTGCCCATGCTCTCACCCCTATTTAAAGAACTTAAAACTCTCATCTTCCCCAAACCACAACCCTAACCGATTCTCTCAACCCCTTTCTTCCCTAATCCAGCCACCATCACCCCTATTTTGACCCCTATAACCCCTCCGCCTTCCCTCTTTTAAAATACCCATAGAAAATGCAGCCACGCCCGTGTTGCCAGGAGCCCACGCCCTCGCCACCGCTGTGCTACCCAGAATTTTACAGCACACGACCGTGCACCACCGTACACGCCCGTGCTCCACCGTACACGTCACCACACACCCCAAAACATTGCTGGTCACTCTTCACTATTTCATTTTCATCCATTTTAACTATTGTTTGATTAAAACTTCATGTTATTTAGTTTCCTTTTACTTTTAGTATTATTTAGTTTTAAGTATAATTTCTTGAATTTTAGAACTAATTTGATTGCTATATTTTTTGTTTAAATTAGTTAATTTTGTCAATATAATTTCTCATGGTTGAAATGCTCTTATTTAGACTTTGAATATTTTGGGTATCGATCAAAGTAATTGCTTTATTATTACTTGAATATCAACTATTTTCAGGTACAATGTCGTCATCTCGAGGAAAGAGAACAGCAGCCCTGAGCTCAAAAAAGCGAAAGGGACCCGGATCATCATCCACAACAGCAGCCGCCGAAATGCACCATCCATTCCTCCAATTTCCTCTAGGGGTCCAAGAGGACCGTTATAACTTACTACGTGCGCATCCCCTCGGCACAGGCAGATGTATCGACTGGGCCGGTTTAGAGAAGGTCCATCTTGACAGTGACATAGGGGCTCTTCTAATCACTGATCTGTGGGAGCAATTCTTCAACATTGTCGAGCCCACATACCTAGAGCTCACTTTGGAGTTCTGCTCAACATTTCAACTTCAAATAGTGTTGAGCTGTTACGATGATCTAGGCACGATACAATTCTGACTCGACGACACTATACGACAGTTGAACGTGCCGCAGTTCGGAACTGCTTTAGGACTTTATACGAATGACTTCGTAGTAGAGAATGACCTTTCGGAGTTGCATTGCCATATACATTTCAGCCCCACCCAACGTTGGCACAAGATAGCTAGCCACAACTACGATTATGACCCCAGTCGCTCAAAAGCAACAGCCCTAGCTCCGTCTCTGAGATACGTTTTGACGGCATCGAGGCCACCCTTCAGCAGATTTGTCATCACTTCCATATATCATCACCACCACCTCAAGACCCAGATGATGCAGAGGACTTCTAAGTCCTTTTCCTTTGTTATTTACTTTCCTGTTTATCTTTATTTTTATTTTTATCTTTAATTTTCTTTCTACTTTTATTTATGACGATTCCATTTCAGCTTATTGTCTAAAAACTTGAAAGTTTCATTAGTTTATGTTTATTCTCACTTCATCACTGGCTATCTAACCCTAAGTCTCCATAGTAACATCTATGCATTCAAATTAATTGATGATTTCGCAGAATAAATAGATTTAATATACCACTCAAGGAACCAAAACATCACTTCTACCTTCATCATGGAATACTCTTCAAGGAATTCATCCATAATTCAGAAAGTTTCACTTCTCTCCCTCTCTTTTGATTATTTACTAAATGTTATTATCTATCTTTGTACATTGAGGGTAATGTACAACTTAAGTGTGAGGGGGGTTAACCATAGTACTATTTGAAAATCCGTGAATTATACCTTGTTCGAAAAGTAAGTTTCTCATATTATGATTAGAATGAAATTTCCCTGATTTATGATTTCTATTGATATGTTTTAGATTAAGTCATTGATAATTGTGCATTGATGATTAAATTTGAAGAATACTAGAGAATCAAGCATGATAAGTCTATTTTTCAGAATAAAATTTTTTTAGGTTGTCTACTCGAATCAAATGTTACCTTGAAGTTTGAATTTTACAAGGTTGATATCAAACACCCATAATTTTTTGTGAGACTTTGAGCCTTATAGAGCATATATTCTTTTTCGTGCTCATTTTTTGATTATGAGTGTGTCAACATTGATTTGTTATTCTAGAACTTGCATTGATTATACATGTCGAGACCACACCTATGATTTGATATACAGAGATGATAAAGGCACTTAGGATTTAACCTACTTACACCACTAAAAGGCCTACCTTCTTAATTAACCCTAGTGAACCCATCTGATCCTAACAACCCTTTTCATTGACTTACCCACTAATATTAACCCAAAGCCTTTTGTATTTGTTATTACCATTCGTCTTGATTACCTTTTTTGTCGAGATTTGGTTTTGAGCAGTTTCCTAACTATGTTCTATATTTCAGTTGTAAAAGTTCTATCCTATTATTATTTGACTTGTTCTTAAAAAAAATGAAGTATATTCATTATTAGTTCAATAATTAAGTGAGCTTACATGTTTAAAGTGCAATTCTTGAAGAAAAAGCTCGTATTATTAGTTTTTAATAGATGTAATTATTTAAGATTAGCTCATTTTTCTAGTTAGGTATTTTGTCAGGTCAATCTCGATTCTAACCCTGTAATTCAGCTTTATCCACACCTTTAACCTAAGCCCCATTACAACCCTGTTAAAGACCTTTTAATTTATGTATCATCTCATATTATAGTGGTAGAGATTTGATTTTCATGCAAGCCTATGGGATTAACTTTTCATGTTCGAATTTTGAGTGCTTAATTTTGAATCTTAAACACTTTGAGTGATTTGAGTGAATCTCTAGTGAGGATATCAACCCTTATCGATTTTGAATCATAGGTAATTATTTAGATGAAGGGAAACACCTAAAGTTTTCAGGGCTATAAATACATGACTTTGATTGTTTGAATCTTTAGGACCTTTTGAGTTGAATTATCCATGTATGAATTATCTTTGACTTATGATGAAACATTATTGATAAATTTTATAGATCAAGGAAGCTTGTTTTAATTGTGACTTGAGAATTTTGCTTGAGGACAAGCAAAAGCTTAAGTGTGGGGGTATTTGATAAACCGAAAAAGTAAAATATTTTAAGCCCATATTTAGCATGCTTTTGGATGATTTAAGCCTCGATTTATGTAATTTGATGCTTTTAATCCTTTCTTTTCATGTTTTATACTCAGGAGAGCACCCAATGACGAAAAGAACGAGAAACAGGCTTAAAACAAACTAAATTGGGCCAAAATAGAAATCGACACGGCCTGGACACAAGACCACACGACTGTGCCTCATTAAAAGTCTGAACACGACCTGGCCACGATTCACACGGGCGTGTGCCATGGCCGTGTCCTTGTCGTGGAGAAGAGCAATTTCACTCGGAAAAGGATACTTAGGGGCAAAGAAACCCGTTGAAAAGCCTATATAAACCCTCTAAGTATAACCTAGAAGAAGACGGTTAGCTAGGCCAAGGAGCCGAGCCAGAAAGGTTCGATTTGTGGAAATCACTCGAAGATAGCCAGTTGATCCATCTCAAGAAGCCGGAGTTATACTCAAGATGAAGGATCTCTTATTCAATTCCTTCAGGGGGTTTTAGGGATTTCTTATGTTTTGTTTTATCTTTTCTTCTGAGATGTTTTCTTTTATTGTTATGAACTAAACCCTCAGATACCTCAAGGGGATGAAACCTAAGATGAATCTTGTTATCGTTTTCTGAACTATATGATAAATATTTGATTTGTTCTTAATTATGTGTTTTTAATTCTTGTGTTGATATTTTCGAGATATTAATTCAAGTATGATGTGCTTAGGTTGAGGAGCAAAAGTCCCTGCTTAAGAGTAGATCTAGCATAATTAAGCGGAGTTGATCGCGCGCCTAGAGATAGGGTGACGAGATTTTGCCGGATTAGGGTGAAACCTAATATGGGAGTCCATAGATCGAGTTAATGCGATTCTAGGGGTTTTAATTAGAAAGAGATTTCAATTAATCAACCTAGGGTTAGACGTTGTTCGCTTCGAGAAAGGGTTTAATATAACTTAGGGAATCTTACAGATCAAGTGAAATGAATAAATCGTCTGGTTTAGAGTTAGATAACAAGTGAAGTCTAGGTGGATTCTTCCTTTGGTGTCGTCTTAATCAATTGGTTTTCTCTCAAGTTATTTTCTCAATTCATCCTCTTTGTCTTTGCATCTTTAGTTTAGTTGATAGTTAAATTTAGATTAGATAAATAAGTTCCCTTAATTCTTAGGCTAAATAATAAAGAGAGAGTTAGTATTAGTACTTTTGGTTCCTTTGGGTTCGACATTCCGGTCTTGCCTTAACTATACTACTGTTCGATAGGTGTGCTTGCCTCAAATCATTGTCAGAGTTAGTTTCTAGGTTCGATCATTCTTTTTATAAATTTTAAGACTCGACAGACACGATCAATGTTCTTATGTTTCTTCATTTTGAAATTATAGTTGAATATATTTGCATGTGTATATATTTATAATAAACATTGTTGATCAAGGTAAGTTGCAAATGTGATCAAAGACTTGAACAACAAAATATGACTTTTGTATTTGTTAATTTTGAAACATGTTATGTTACAAAAAGATGGTATCAAATTGATCTTGGAATGCTGAAACAAGGAAAAGGTTGGTTAGTTTCATGTTATAAGTATGATTTGTAAATTAAATTAACAAGTATATAATATTTTTTTATGAATTATTAAGCTTTAAATAAGCTTACTTTATTAGGTTTTATTTCTTTATAGATTGTCAGACTTTTGCTATCGGTTGGAACGCCATTGGAGATCACACTGTTTGACAACTCATTCGGTAGTTATTTGCATATTTTAACCTAGTTATAAGTGGCATGTAAATAGGATTTTGTATAAGTAAGTTATGATCATTATGATCAAATGTTGTGCACTCTAAAAACTATGGTATGTGTTGATGAAAATTCTATTTGGTAGTTTGGTTGGTTGTGGTTTATGGTGGTGAATGCATATGTTGCTATCTAGATGCATTTAAATGATTTTTTTGGTATGTTAGGTTAACAGGCAACCTTGAAATGCTTTGTTCTTGTAGAGTGGTTAAATTGGTTATGGTATGAGATGATTTTAGAATGAGCATTTGATGGTTTGGTTTATGATTGAATGTTGGTATTTGTTACCTTGAATTTGAAGGATGTTTGAATGGATTTTACTTGTGGTACAGGTTGAATTGAATGATTATTGTATATATAGAATTGTTGTAACACCCCTAACCCTTATCTGTCGCCGGAATAGGGTCACGGAGCATTACTGGAGTTTACAGATCAATTACAGAAAATTTATGTCATTTACTATTCATATTCGAAATTAATCATATCGTCCCTTAATTGGGTCATCAAGGCCCAAAATACACGTTAGAATCAAATCAAAACTAAACCAGAAACTTAAAATTTTTTTTGCGAAATTCAAAGTTTTTCTTCAATACAGGGGACACACTCCAGTGTGGGTAGGTAGTGTGGTTCACACGGCCAAATGACACGCCCGTGCCTTAGGTCGTGCGAGCATTCAATGTGAGGCACATGGCTGTGTCCATACCCGTGTAACTTTTTGGCTTGAGTCACACGGCCAGCCACACGCCCGTGTGCTAGGCCGTGTGGACAGTTTAATTTTCAAAAAGGATTCGCACGGCCAAGACACACGCCCGTGTATTAAGCTGTGTGTTTCACAAGGCTGAGACGCACGCCTGTGTGGACAAAATAAGGCCATTTCCTAGCCTTATTTCTCACCCAAATTTTTTTGCCTTGTATCTACATTAACATTTTAACACATTTCAAAACCAATTCAAGACATTTGAATCAAGCCAACATTAACATTATTCATGATATATCTTCACATGTATTAAAACTTACCTTTTGAAAGACATATATGTTTACCATAGTTTAATCTAACCTTATCAAGCACATATATATTAACCATATTATAACCTCAAGTATATATTTATTAAATATACCATTACTATCCATTCCAATGGCTAGATTACAAACAACCATTTACATGCCAACAATGGCCAAGTTAGCCTATACATGCCATTATACCAAAATAAGTTTGCTATTTATAGAAAAATGAGCTGAAGGATAGTGTGATGATTCTCCGATCGATTCCAACCTTTACGAGCTTCCGAGCACTATAAAACAAATAAAAGAAAACCAAGTAAGCATTTCGAATGCTTAGTAAGTTCGTATAATAGGAAATTAACTTACCAATCATATTCATTTGAAGTAAGCATACAAACATGTATCCAAAACTATGTGGCCAATTGCCTAGACACATGCTCTCACCAAACAAGTTAGTCATGAAATTTTATATGATTATCAAGAAAACAGAGATGATCTCATCATGCTTCCATTTCCAGGTATTTCAGGGATATTCAAGATATAATTCATTTAATTCTCATATTTTCTCATATCAAGAGTTTTTTCCATTGAATCATTGAAATATCAATGGATATCCAGGTAGTACACACAATATGTACTTATCATTGATCCCTCAATTTATATACAGGGGTGCTCTTTAGAGCACATAATCGGGAAGCACACTCTCGAGCCTTATCACAGGAAGCTTGCACAGAGCCATTTTGAGAAGCTCACAAAGAGCCTATCGGGAAGCTTATCCGTGCTATATAATAGGAAGCTCATAAGAGCCATAATCGGGAAGTTAAAAAAGAACCATATCGGGAAGCTCACAAAGAGCCAATTTAATAGGAAGCTCATGAAGAGCCTATAATCGGGATGCTCATAAGAGCTAAGGTCTGTCCACAACAAATGTAGGATCAAAACCTATCGGGACGCTTTGAAGAGCTATAACGGAAAGCTCGCAAGAACCTTATACGGAAAGCTCGAGAGGGCTAATACAGGATGCTCTTTAGAGCTATGGTATATCTGGAACATATGCAAGACCACGACCAATATGGAAAACTTATATCCTTCGATTTTCAGTTGTTCAAATAGAATTTAATACTTATCGGATATTATCAGATTTTCAATCAATTTCATATACATAAAAATTACAAAGTTTACATACAACATTTAATTCAAATATATAAACGTACACAATTTAGTTACACGAACTTACCTCGATAAACGTTCGTATACAAGGATTTACTAATCCGATACTTTTTGTTTTCCTCGATCCAACTCAGTATTAGGTCTTTTTGGATCTATATAAATGAATTTAACGTTAATTTAATCCATTTCATACTCAATTTAATTCAATTCACATCCTAGGAAAATTACCATTTTGCCCTATACTTTTCATAAATGACGATTTTTTCCCTAGGCTCGGAGAATGAATGAAATTCATGCAATTTAATCCTTATTCCAATCCTAAACGATTTTTACATATGACATTTACATCACATATATTTCATAAAAATCAAAATTTTTCCATGAATTTTATATCTTTACAGTTTAGTACCTAAATCATAATTTCATGAAAATTCACTTTACAAAAGTTGTTTATCTATCAACAACCTTTCATTTTCTACCATAAATTTTAGGTTTTCAACATATTCATCAATGGAAAAATTTCAATACTTTAATATCTTTAAAAATTGATCCCCAAAATAGCTAGACTAGGTTCTTCCGATTTTAAAAATATAAAAATTAGTAAAAATGGGACATAATTACTTACCTAATTAAGCTTGCTTGATTTTCTTTCACTTTCCTAGGGTTTCCATAAAAAATTTAGGGAAGATGATGAAATAAGATGATATTAGGCTATTATCATCTTTATTTATTCCATATTCCAATTTAGCCCTTTTCTTTTTCTAATTTTTCATGGATGAGTCATCAAAAATATCTACTAACTTTTCTTAATGGTCTAATTACCATATAAAGACCTCAAGTTTTGAATTACATAGCTATTTGATACTTATAGTTACTAGAACTCAAGTTTTGTATTTTATGCAATTTGGTCCTTTCTATAATTAAACATGTAATCGGTAAAATACTTTTATCGAAATTTTCATACGTCTTTCCTATCATAATGTAGACCATGCAATATTATTAAAATAAATTTTCTTTCTGACTCAGATTTGTGGTCCCAAAACCACTGTTCCGATTTCACTGAAAAACAAGCTGTTACAACTCAATCCCTTAAAGAATTTTTGTCCTCGAAAATCTTACCAGTAAAAAGGTTCGGATATTGCTTTCCCATAGTATCCTCCGGTTCCCAAGTAGCTTCTTCAATCCCATGTCATTGCCAAAGGAATTTTTCTAAAGCTACCTTTTTATTTCTTAATTCTTTTATCTCTCGTGCTAGGATTTTAATCGGTTCTTCACTGTAAGTCAAGTCAGGTTGAATTTCAACTTCTATGGAGAAATAACATGTGAAGGATCTGACCGATACCGTCGTAACATAGACACATGAAAAACATTATGAATTCTGTTAAGCTCTCGTGGTAATGCCAATCTATATGCAACAGGTCCAATTCTTTCAATATTTTCATACGGTCCGATGAACTGTGGACTCAATTTTCCTTTACGACCAAATAGGAGAACTTTCTTCCAAGGTGATACTTTCAAAAATACCTTGTCTCTGACTTGAAATTCTATCTCCTTTCGTTTAAGATCAGCATAAGACTTTTGACGATCAGAGGCTGCTTTTAAACTATCTCGAATTACTTTCACCTTTTATTTAGTCTCACGGATTAAATCAACTCCATGTATCTTTTTCTCACTGAGTTCTGTCCAGTACAACAGAGTCCTAGATTTATGACTATACAGAGCCTCATACAGTGCCATTTTTATACTTAACTGATACCTATTATTATATGCAAATTCAACTAAAGGCAAATAATTTTCCCAACTACCTTCGAATTCCAACACACAACACCGAAGCATGTCTTCTAAAACCTGTATCACACATTTAGGTTGTTCATCAGTCTGGGGATGGAATACAGTACTGAAATGTAACTGTGTACCCAAATCTTCTCGCAACTTGGTCCAAAATCGAATGTAAATCAAGGACCTCTATTAGAAATATTGGAAACCGGTACCCTATGTAATCTAACAATCTCAGAAATATATAATTCTGCTAACCTATCCAGAGTGAAATCCATATGTATTGGAATAAAGTGTGTAGACTTTGTTAATTGGTCGACGATTACCCAAATGTCATCTTTCTTTTTCAGAGGTAGGGGTAACCCTGATAGAAAATCCATAGTAACTCTTTCCCATTTCCATTCTGGTATTGTAACTGGCTGCAATAATGTCAAAGGTACCTGATGTTCAGCTTTAACTTGCTGACATATCAAACACTTAGACACAAATTTAGAAATATCGCATTTCATTCCTGGCCACCAATACATCTTTTTCAAATCATTGTACATTTTGTTACTTCCCAGATGAACAAACATAGTATGATTATGAGCTTTGTTCAAAATCTTCTATACAAGTTCTAAATTCCTCGGTACACATATTCTGCCTTTGAGTAACAAACAACTATTATACTCAGTTTGAAGTTCTGAATCAGAATTCAACTTATGCTGTACCCATTTAGTTCGTAGTTCATCATCATTTTTCTGAGCTTCCAAAATCTACTGTAGAAACATCGGTCTAGCTTTTAACTCAGCTATGATTGAACCATCATCAGATAATGACAATCAGGTATTCATTGCTCATAAGGTAAATAAGGATTTTATGCTCAGAGCATCTGCAACCACATTAGCTTTTCTCGGATGATAATCAATAACTAGATCATAATCTTTTAAAAGTTCAAGCCACTTGCGCTACCTTAGATTCAAATCCTTTTGCGACATCAAATACTTTAAACTTTTATGATTAGTAAATATATGGCATTTTTCACCAAACAAATAGTGTCGCCAAATTTTCGAAGCAAATACAATGACTGCCAAATCTAAATCATGTATCAGGTAATTTTTTTCATTTGGTTTTAGATGTCTAGAAGCATAGGCTATTACTTTACCTTCTTGCATTAAAACACAACCTAAACCATTTAATGACGCATCACTATAAATTACGAATTCCTTACCCGGTTCAGGTTGAACTAATACGGGTGCCTTAGTCAACAAAGCTGTCAACCTGTCAAAACTCTGCTGGCATTTATCAGTTCATTCAAATTTCACATGCTTCTGTAACAAATGGGTCATCGGAGAGGCTATCATCGAGAAACCTTTTACAAACCTCCAATAATATCCAGCTAGTCCCAGAAAGCTTCTGACTTCAGACAGATTTTTTGGTGGTTTCTAATTAACAATTGCTGATATTTTATATGGGGTCAACTCTAATGCCTTCAGCAGATACTATATGTCTAAGAAAGCCAACTTCCCGAAGCCAAAATTTACATTTACTGAATTTGGCATACAGTTGTTTCTCATGCAGAGTTTGTAATACAATTATCAAATGATCAGCATGCTCAATTTTATCTCGAGAATATACCAGGATATCGTTAATAAATACCACCACAAATCTATCTGGATACGGTCTAAAAATTCTATTCATCAGATCTATAAATACTATAGGTGCATTAGTCAAACCAAACTGCATCACAAGAAACTCATAGTGCCCGTACCTGGTTCTGAAGGCTATCTTTGGTACATTTAAATCTTTCACTCATAGTTGATAGTAACAAGAATGAAGATCAATCTTTGAAAATATAGTGGCACCTTTCAACTGATCAAACAAATCACTAATGAGAGGCAATGGATGCTTGTTCTTTATTGTAACTTTGTTGAGCTGTCTGTAATCAATACATAACCTCAATGATCCATCTTTCTTTTTAACAAACAAAACTGGCGTGCCCAAAAGTGAAAAACTAGGTCGAGCAAAACCTCTGTCAGTCAATTCTTACAACTATGCTTTCAACTCTTTCAATTCTGTAAGAGCCATTATGTAAGGAGCTATTAATATTGGAGTTGTCTCTGGAATAAGATCTATAGAAAATTCCACCTCTCTGACTGGTGATAATCTAGGTAATTCTTCTGGGAATACATCAGGAAACTCACAAACAACCAGCACTGACTTAATCTTCGACTCAGATACTTTAGTATCCAACACATATGCAAGATAAGCATCATATCCAACACATATGGAAGATAAGCATCACACCCTTTTCTGATATATTTCTGTACTGATATAACTGAGATTACATTAGACAACCCATCCAGTTTATCAGATTCAATACGAAGCAATTCGCCATTCTTACATTTTAACACAATATATTTTTGTTTACAATTTACCACTGCATCATGCTGAGTTGGCTAGTCCATACCCAGAATTATGTTAAATTCATCAAATGGCAACAACATTAAATTAGCCGAGAAACAGTAACCCCATACCATTAACGGACAATTTTTACAAACTTTATCCACCACCACATACTGGTCCAGGGGGTTCTAAACTTTAACCATGAACTCAGTGGACTCAACAGGTAAATTTCTAACAGACACTAAATTCATGCAGATGTATGAATGTGTTGAACCAGGACCAATTAAAGCAGTAATATCAGTATCAAGAAGAGAAAATGTACTAATAATAACATCAAGTACAGAAGCATCCTCTCGTGCATGTATAGCATATGTTCTCGTCGGTGCTCGTGCTTCAGATTTAACTGTGGAATCTTTTGTTACACCTCGACTACCACTGACATTGCTGGGGTGACGGGGTAGTCTGCCACTCGAGGTGGGATTGCTCGGCCTAGAGGTCTGAACAATATCTTTTTTAGGCTTTTTCGGGCAGTCTCTGGGATAGTGGTCAAAAGAACCAAACCTAAAGGAAGCTCCACTTCTCATCCAACATTCACCAAAATGCAATTTATTACATTTTTTGCATCTTGGTTTAGGACTTCCAACACTTCTTACACCTGTCACGGATAGAGATAGAGATATCGGATTAGAGCGTTGAGAGCCTCGGTCTCTCCCAGAATATCCCACAGATTTGGTAGAACGATCATGATATTTCTTTGATTTCTTTGAAGCCGATGATTGTGACTTGCCCATAAATCTTTTACTTAAAGTTTGGGCTTACATCTCTACCTACCTCTTTTTTTTATTTAGTTCTTCATTTGTATGTGCTCGGTCGACCAGTACAACAAATTCTTTTAAGTCTAGAATCCCAACTAACAACTTAATGTCTTCATTTAATCCCTCTTCAAATCGTTTACACATAGCAACTACCATCAGGATACATTCTCTGGCATATTTGCTTAACCAAACAAATTCCCGCTCGTATTCAGATATAGTCATATTCCCCTGTTTGAGCTCTAAATATTCTTTCTTTTTCTGATCAAGAAATCTCTGGCTAATGTACTTCTTTTTGAATTCTATTTGGAAAAATTCCCATGTAAAATTTTCCCGTGATATAACAGAATTGATGGTATTCCACCATTGATAGACTGAGTCTTTTAGTAGAGATACAACACATTTCAGGCATTCTTCAGGTGTACAAGACAATTAATCCAAAACCCTGATTGTATTTTCTAGCCAAAATTCAGCCCTTTTCCAGATCATCATCGGCAATAGCCCTGAATTCTTCTGCCCCATATTTTTGAATTTTATTTACAGGAGGTATACCAATTCTAACATATTCAACACCTTGTGACATATCGGGAATCGGTTGAGGAGTAGGAGGGGAAGGTTGTTGTACAACAGGATTCGTTCTTAAGAATTCTGTGAACCACTCATTTATCATTTAAAAGAAGGCTTCTTTTGCCTCCTCACCTCGGCCCTCAGATTCAGGCCTTCTACTACTAGTAGATGCAGCTTCTTGAACTGAAGCTGGAGTATTGCTCTCAGCTTCATCGGATTCAGCTCTTACTATATGAAAAACACATTTAAAATGGTCAAGAGATATCACACTATCACAAATTATATAATGGCAATTATAGCTAAACTCGTACTTGATACGTAGTCTAAGAATCGACTAAACTGTGGCTCTGATACCAATAAATGTGACACCCCTAACCTCTATCGGTCATTGAAATAGGGTCACGGAGCATTACCGAAGTTTACAGAACAATTACAAAAAATTAATGTTATTTACTATTCATATTCAAAATCAATCATATCGTCCCTTAACTGGGTCTTCAAGGCCCAAAATACTTATTAGAATCAAATCGGGACTAAACTAGAAACTCAAAAAATTTTTCAAAAAATTTCAAAGTTTTTCTTAAATACAGGGGACACACGCCCGTGTGGGTAGGCCATGTGAGCCACAAATGACACGCGCATGTCTCAGGCCATGTGGGCATTCGATGTGAGGCACATGATTGTGTCCATACCCGTGTAACTCTTTGACTTGAGTTACACGGCAACCACTCGCTCGTGTGCTAGGTCTTTTGGACAATTTAATTTTCAAAAATTAGGTGCAGGATTCGCACGACCAAAACACATGCCCAAGTGTTGAGCCATGTGTTTCACACAACTGAGACACACGCCCGTGTGTCTACCCGTGTGGACAAAATAAGGCCATTTCCTAGCCTTATTTCTCACCCAAATTTTTTTGCCTTGTACGTACATTAACATTTTAACACATTTCCAAACCAATTCAAGACATTTAAATCAAGCCAACATTAACATTATTCATGATATATCTTCACATGTATTCAAACTTACCTTTTAAAAGACATATATGTTTACCGTAATTCAATCAACCATACCAAGCACACATATATTAACCATATTATAACCTTAAGAATATATTTACTAAATATACCATTACTAGCCATGCCAATGGCTAGATTACAAACAACCATTTACATGCCAACATTGGCCAAGTTAGCCTATACATGCTATTATACCAAATAAATTTGTTATTTATACCAAAACAAGCTAAAGGATAGTGTGATGATGCTCCAACAGATTCCAACCTTTACGAGCTTCCGAGCACTATAAAACAAAGAAAAGAAAACTGATTAAGCATTTCAAATTCTTTGTAAGTTCGTATAACAAGAAATTAACTTACCAATCATATTCATTTAAAGTAAGCATACAAACATGCATCCAAAACTATGTGGCTAATTGCCTAGACACATGTTCTCACCAAACAAGTTAGTCATGGAATTTTATATGATTATCAACAAAACAGAGATGATCTCATCATGCTTCTATTTCCAGGTATTTCAAGGATATTCAAGATATAATTCATTTAATTCACATATTTTCTCATATCAAGAGTTTTGTCCGATGAATCATTGAAATATAGATGGATACGCAGGTAGTACACACAAGATGTACTTATCATTGATTCTTCAATTCATATATATGGGTGCTCTGTAGAGCACATAATCGGGAAGCAAACTCTCGAGCCTTACTACAGGAAGCTCACACAGAGCCATTTCGGGAAGCTCACAAAGAGCCTATCGGGAAGCTTATCCGGGCTATATAACAGGAAGCTCATAGGAGCCATAAACGGGAAGTTCACAAAGAACCATATCGGGAAGCTTACAAAGAGCCAATTTAATAGGAAGCTCATGAAAAGCTTATAATCGGGATGCTCATAAGAGCTAAGGTGTGCCCACAACAAATGTAGGATCACAACCTATCGGGACGCTCTGAAGAGCTATAACAAAAAGCTCGCAAGAACCTTATACAGGAAGCTCGAGAGGGCTAATACGGGATGCTCTTTTGAGCTATTGTATGTCTACAATATATGCAAGACTATGACCAATACGAGAAACTTATATCCATCGATTTTCATTCGTTCAAACGGAATTTAACACTCAACGGATATTATCAGATTTTCAATCAATTTCATATACATGACAATTACATAGTTTAAATATACAACATTTAATTCAAATATATAAATGTACACAATTTAGTTATACGAACTTGCCTCGATAAACGTTCGTATACAAGGATCTACTAATCCGATACTTTTTGTTTTCCTTGATCCAACTCAGTATTAGGTCTTTCTAGATCTATATTAATGAATTTAACATTAATTTAACCCATTTCATACTCAATTTAATTCAATTTACATCCTAGGAAAAATTACCATTTTGCCCCTATACTTTTCATAAATGATGATTTCGTCCCTAGGCTCGGAGAATTAAATTCATGCAATTTAATCCTTCCAATCCTAAATGATTTTTACGTATAACATTTACATCACATATATTTCATAAAAATCAAAATTTTTCCATGAATTTTACATCTTTACAATTTAGTCCCTAAATCACAATTTCATGAAAATTTACTTTACAAAAGTTGTTTATCTATCAACAACCTTTCATTTTCTACCATCAATTATAGGTTTTCAGCATATTCATCCATGGAAAAATTTTAATACTTTAATATCTTTACAAATTGATCCCTAAAATAGCTAGGCTAGGTTATTTCGATCTTAAAAATATAAAAATTACTAAAAATATGACATAATTACTTACCTAATTAAGCTTGCTTGATTTTATTTCTCTTTCCTAGGGTTTCCATAGAAAATTTGGGGAAGATGATGAAATAAGATGATATTAGGCTATTATCATCTTTATTTATTCCAAATTCCAATTTAGTCCTTTTCTTTTTCTAATTTTCCATGAATGAATCATCAAAAATATCTACTAACTTTTCTTAATGGTCTAATTACCATATAAGGACCTCAAGTGTTGAATTCCATAGCTATTTAATACTTATAGCTACTAGAACTCAATGCAATTTGGTCATTTTTATAATTAAACATGTAATCGTTAAAATTTTCTTATCGAAATTTTCATACATCTTTCCTATCATAATGTAGACCATGCAATATTATTAAAATAAATTTTCTTTCTGACTCAGATTTTTGGTCCCGAAATCACTATTCCGATTTCACTAAAAATAGGCTGTTACAATTGTGGTGCCATTGAGGGCATATAGGTTAGGCACATAGGTTAATTGCGAATTGGTATATTTCAGCATTGTTAGACACATTTTGAATAGGTTTGATTGTTGGTTGTTTCATAGCTTGGAACCCAAGCATTTGAATGTGAAATGACTTGATTTTTAAGGTAGTTTTGGGCATACATGACTTAGGACACGAGCTGCCACATGGTCGTGTGCCCCACATGGTCACATGAAATGGCCGTGTGATTTTTTAATTTTTGGCTGAGGATTTTTCACACGATTTCAGAGAGTTATACGGCCTAACGACATGGTCGTGTGACCCTATATTCAAATTGTACATGGTCTGAGAACACAGGCGTATGGAGTAGCCACACAACTTTGCTTGGAGCCATACAGGCTAGCCTCTTGTCCATACGGCCGTGTGACCCCTGTTTTCACTTTTTACTTAAATTTTTATGAAAGTTTGAATTTAATCTAAAACTGATCCCAATTTGTTTTAAATGTTATGTAAGCTCTATTTAGGTCCCAAATTGATTGAAAAGCATGAAAATGAGTTGAAATGATTTATTTGGTTGTTTTTAATAGAAATTATAGAAAATGTTCAAGGTTTGTTGTTGTAACACTTTATAACTCGGATCGGCCGAATGGACCTAGGTATAGGGCATTAGACCTAGAATATTGGATGAGATTTTTAATAAGACAAGTAGCACTAGTATTTTCACACTTGATAGAAATGGTATTTAATTCAATTGAATAGTGTAACACCCCTCACCCGTATTCAACACCTAAATAGGGTTACGGAGCATTACTAAACATATCACACAATTACACATACATTTCCCATGCATTTTTAAATTTTATATAATCATCAATCAATAACATTCATATTGTCCCTAATACGAGCCTACGAGGCCCAAAACATGCATTCAGTGTGGTTCGGGACTAAACCGATAACTTTAGAAACTTTCAGATCAATTAGAAAATTTTCCCAAAAATAGGGAACACACGCTCGTGTAGCCCGGCTGTGTGTCTCACATGGCCAGAGACACGCCCGTGTCGCAGGCCGTGTGGACATTCAAAATGGGAGCACATGGCCTTATCCCAGCCCATGTCTAACCCCGTGTAACATTCTACTTTGGGTCATACGGCCAACACACACGCCCGTGTAACTAGCCCGTGTGCCCTAAAAATGGCTATACACGCCCATGTACTAGGCCCTGCCTGTAACGCCCCAAATTTGGGCTTAGTAGAATTGGGCTTATTGGGCCTTGACTAGAGGAGCATTTAAAATTTTTTGAGAACATAAGAACGACACTAATGCAAGTTAGGCATATTAGGTGAGTGATTTTGGAAGGTTAGGGGGCTTCTATGAAGTCCCGAGTTCAAGTTAAGGGAGAGGGCTAGCAGAACATGAGAACGACACTAATGCAAGTTAGGCATATTAGGTGAGTGATTTTTGGCTCTTTAAGGGAGAGGGCTAGCAGAAGCTGGACATAAGGAAAATTGTTGGTGTTTTGCTAGCACAAGTGGAGCATGTGGCAAGGTGGTTGGCGTCAAGGAGAGTGCAAGAAGGTTGGAGGTTCGAATCTTACAAGAGTTATTTTGGTGGTTATTATTTTGTGTTGGAGAGGAGAAGAAGCATAGTTGAGTTCAAACTCTGCCAAGGTGGTTGAAGACTCAGTCAAATTGTTTGAATGGGTGGAAGAGAGGGATTTTAGGAAGATATGATGAAGTGGATCAAGGAGTGGAGTGTGTGAGAGAGCGTGCCGTGAGTGGGGATTCAAGCTAAGCATTTTTGGCTAGGGGGAGTTGAGCATTTTGGGTAGAGTGTAGCCGAATTTCTCTTGGGAGCATCTTTCATTTTTGGCTTCTGTGTCACTTTGAGTATTTTTCTTCCCTTAAGCATTTCGGGTTCTTCCTTGTTTCTGCTAGGTACCATTTTGGTAAACTACCCTCTTAGCTTCTCAATTACTTCTACTCCTAAACCAAGCCAACACCTCTCATCTTTTCTCTTTTGTGCTCACCATAGCCGAATCTTCTTCCACTCTTTTACTCTCTCTTTTCGTCCATTCCTTTCTCTCTTCCTTTCATTTTCTGTCTTTTATCTTTTCTTCTCTATTACTCTTCTACTATTTTCTCGATTGACTAAATTCCCTCTTTTCTCCAATTAGAATAGGTTTTTCTTTGCTTTTTCTAGCAGCCGAACTTTAGTAGCCGAAAGTTGGGTGTTCCTTTGACCGTCGAACCTACCTTGTCTATTTGATTCATTTGTGATCACAAGGTAACGTCTTTCTCTATCTCTTTTCTCGTCTTTTCTTTTAAAGCTAAGCAGAAACAATCTTTTTGGGGGTAGGCCAATTCCTCTGATAAACAACGGGCGAAGATCATTAACATTGTTTTTAGTAAAGGTGAAGTTATTCATATACTCTTTTATTTCGATGCTCAGTGACATTCATGTGATTCTATTTTGTGGTGATGATATCAGTTTCCTGCTCTTGTTGGAGGGCCGAATATTGGATTAAGGCTAACCCCGTGGTACATCACTTATTTTTAGGAACTCGTTGCTCTAGCCAAGAGAGAAGCAAAGCTGAATTTTGTCACACTATTGAATGAGATCATTTTGTGGGTAAGTAGTGGTATTGTTTTCTAGTTTTCCTATTGCCAAATCTTTCTTCTTCTTAAGTTTGATGTGGGATGGTGTTAGGCTCATTCGAGGAGTGATAGGAGATTGGCGCCTACTAATCGAGAGTTCTTCATGGAGACAGGTAATAGCCGATCTGAGGGGGGATCAGGAAGGGTGCCTAATGGAAGTGGACTCGTAGCCCCTGCTCCCAAGTTTAAGCGGCGTAGGGTGTCAGCGATTCTGGAATTTCCTTCGGGTTGTGGAAGGGGATCGACATCTGGTTCGGATAAGCAAACCGTAGTTGCTCGCGCTAGTGAGGGTAAGTGTTAGTAAATCGTAAGGCTAGGTGCGGATTAAATATCTCCCATTTCTATTGCTGTAAGTTAATTATGTGATATGTTTGGTTTAGGTGACGGCGATCGTGAGTGTTTAGTTCTCTACGTGATTAGGTTGTAATCTCACACCCACTTCGATGATTACATGTGGTGTTCTGTGAAACGGCCAAAAGCCAAAAACCCGAAAAGTCGACAACTGCGACCACTCGAGTGTGCGAGCGCTTGTAGTGGTAAATTGAGATACGAATCGTGACGTTAAGTCGTGGAGAGTGTCACGAATGAGCTATCCGGCCCACTTGGGAAAAACTGTTAGAAAAACTGTCGAATGATAACTCCGAATGCCAAATCTGCAAATCTAAGACCGAAATCGTGCGAAATGGGCCACGCTCGCCTAAGATGGAGTTTAGGCCCATTAACTCTGTAGTGGCTTAAAAAGAGTTCTATGTTGCTCGAGGCGACAGTCGGCCTTCGGAAAGGCCGTTGAATGCGAAATGACCAAAATGCCCGTGGAGGGTAAATTATCGAAATGCCCCTGGGTTGCGAAATTATCGAAATACCTTTAGAGGGTAAATTACCAAAATACCCCATGGTTGCGAAATTACTAAAATACCCCTAGTTTGTGAAATTACTAAAATACCCTTGGAGGGTAAACTACCAAAATACCCCTGGTTGCAAATTTACTAAAATACCCTCGATGGGTAAAATTATCGAACTACCCCGAGTAGGTGAAAATGACTGTTATACTCTTAATTATGATTGAATATCGTGTGTATGATTTTTATTTCCACTTGTACATGTTAATACATGACATTTTATCATATTGCATGGGGCGGATAATGACTGAAGAGAAGTATAGCCTGGTGGCTCTGCCACATACTGTTTCAGTGGCCATGCCACATATTGATATACTATGACTCCGGTGGCTTAGCCACAAATATTGCGATTAGCAGCTCGTCTGCATTATTGGTGTGATTGGCGGGATGGGTTGACTTGATCCCCACAGGTGACGATTGGTTGGTACGGGGGTGTGATTGGTTGGATTGGGTTGGGTTAGATTGCATCTCATTGGTTGCATTACATTATCTGCACTTTCATGATTATAGGGCTTAGGCCCAGATTGATGCTGTAAGGGCTCAGGCCCAGTTAGTGACCGTTTAGGGGATTACACACTGAGTTCTCGTAACTCACCCCTTCTCTTAACCTTGCAGGTAATCCCCAGTGTTAGAGGATTTGATGCTACGGAGGACTCAGTGGTGGCCATACATTAGAGTTACTTTTCACGAAAATTAGTAAATCAGTTTTATTTTACTTTATGATTATTTAATTTTGAGGTTAATATTATATATTAAGGCCATTGGATTTCATTTACCTTTTTAAACTTTCATTTCAGCTATTTTAAATTTATTAATGATTAAACTCTGGGTTTTCTTAAAACGACAATAACCATTTTTCAAAATATCATGTTTCTGTAATTTCTTAATTAAACTTCAGTAATAAACAAAGTTTTTGAAAATAATAATAACATTTTTACAAGAAAACAAAGATAGCAAATATGAATTTCACAAACAACAAAGTTCAGAGTTTAAAAAAGAATACGAAGTTTTTAACGAATGCGTAGCTTTTAAACAACCCATTTTTGTGACATGCTAGATCCGGTCATAACGTCTAGGCCGGGTTTGGGGTGTTACAGTGCCAAACCTATAGGGTATACTGACTTAGGCCACACAGCCAAGTCACACGCCCATGTGTGAGGCTGTGTGGAGCATACTGACTTGATTTCTATTTCAACACTAGGGGATACACAAATGTGTAACATAACCATGTGTCACACACTGTTAAGACACACACCCGTGTCTGTGCCTGTGTGGATAACAATAGGCTATTTACCAAGCCATTTTGCATCCCAAAATTTGCACACACCTATACAACTCAAATGACACATAATCAAAGCGTATATGGGCATCTAATTCATGCACAACTAAGACCAAAAAATACCAATTCAAAGCATACAATTTTCAAAATCTCAAACACCTAATTTGTTACTTCCAATTGTGCACAACTTTACCTAAAACCACATGTATGTCATAACTCTTAATGCACTCATATGGTACTCAAAATACCAATCGACAATGAGGAATACACTAAGCAATTTGCTACCTTCACTATCATATCTCATCTAGGCATTCTATAAGTAAATATAAACCTCATTACCAAATAACATTAACACATATATATACATCACCATATTTGCCAAAATAAGCCAAATTACAAGGCAATACACAAAACCAAATCAAAATAAGCCAACTCAAATGGCTACATCCAACACCAAATACATATCAAAACGACCAAATTACTATACATGCCATATTGTAACACCCCTAACCTGTATCTGTTACCGGAATAAGGTTATGGGTCGTTACCAGAAATATTTGGAATGTAACACCCCTAACCCGTATCCGTCGCTAGAGTAGGGTTATGAGGTATTACCGATCAATTCACAACATAGAGCATACATTTATCAAACATAAAGTATTTATTCTCATAAATCATTCAACATAATTACATTGTCCGTTTTAAGGGCCTACGAGGCCTTAAACATGCTTTAGAAGTGGTTCGGGACTAAATCGATAACATATGAAAATTTTTGGAAACTTAGAAGAATTTCAACAATACAGGGGTCACACGCCTGTGTGAATAGACCGTGTGCCTCACACAGCTCCAGACACGCCCGTGTCTCAGGCTGTGTGGAAACAGGGCATATATACTGACATGGGTCACACGGCCAACCACATGTCTGTGTGTCTAGCTCGTGTGCCCTTCGAAGTGGCCACACACGCCCATGTGCCAGGCTGTGTGCCAATTAAGGGGTATATTGACTTGTACCACATGGCCAGTCACACGCCCATGTGTGAGACTGTGTGGAGCATACTGATTTCAATTCAATTTCAACTCTAGGGGATACACGGCCGTGTGTCACACACGGCTGAGACACACGCTCGTGTCTCTGCCCTTGTGGACAAAAATAGGCCATTTGCAAGGCCAATTTGCCACCCCAACTTCAATATACCTACACAAGGTAAAATGGTACCATTTCATCATATAATTAGGCAGCCAAAAGCATCAATCAAATGCACAATTCATACAATTATAATTTCATCTATTCCGATTCTCAAATCACTACCATTTACTTAGCCAAATACTTACCAAAACAATATCAAACAATATGGTTCATTTACCATAATTCACACATACATAACTTACCCTATAAATAACCAACACAACATCTAAAATCATACCTCATCAACGCATTTCTTGAGCATTTATACTCCACAAATCAATTAACCATTTGAGCAACTATAAAACCATAACCACATTCATACCAAACATACCAAAATAAGCCATCACTCTTGGCTATATATAAAAAACAAAACATATACATTTACAAGCCATATCTCATGGCTATAATGACAACCAAAATACCAAATCTAACTTATACATGCCATATACCATAAATGTATAATTTAAAAGTACCAACTTAGATGTTTGATAATGTGATGATGTTCCTGACAACTCCCAGATCTGAGCTAGTCTTGATTCACTATAAAACATAGAAAAATAACAAAAAGTAAGCTTTGTAACTTAGTAAGTTCGTATGTGATTACTTATTTCATCGAATAAATGCAAATCAACCAATTACACATGACAAAACCATATACACATTAACTACAAACCTTCCTCATGTTTCAAAACATGATCAAATACAAACTTATCGAACTTTCACTATTTAATACTTGAATAGGTTCTGTAGTACCTGTATCGCCTCGTACTAACCTTTTCTCAACCACAACATTTGTTTACCCGTTGAACCATTCGGAATAGAAATCGGATACCTAGGAGTCTCGTACGATAAGTACCTATACCATGGCCCATAGCCAAATCAAGGTAACTTATCTGAAGTACTATTATCATGGCCCAAAACCAAATCATCCGATATGCATGGCCCAAAGCCAAATCATCCGATATGTATGGCCCAAAGCCAAATTGGTAAAACACGCACCCGAAGTGCTAATATCATGGCTCGAAGCCAACTCAACGTATCACTTACTGATATGTCAATAGTATCCAAAGTTATTCTTAAGGTTCAACCAGGCTTTCACACTTTTTGTTTCTATTATCGAATGCATCCGTAAAGTCGTTTTCACAATTCATACATTATCCATAATCTCGTTTTAACAATTTATGCAATATTAAAGCATTTTAACATACATTTATAATGTAATCATCACATATGAACATACCTCATATTTGGAATTGACGGATCGGGTCGACTACTCAATAACCTTGCTTTTCCCCCAATCTAAATCTGAATTCTTTCTTTCTTTATCTATTTGAATTCAAAATTAATTAATTTATTCATCTACTCATTTGATTAATCCAAAAATACACATTTGGGCCTTTTTACACATTAGCCCCTAAACTTTCGTATTTAATCAATTCAGTCTGTAACATCCCGTAATTGGGCCTAGTAGGATTGGGCCCAATGGGCCTTGAGCGTAGTAGTGTTTAAATTTCTGGAGAACAAGAGATCGACTTAAATGCAAGTTGGACCTATTAGATAAGTGATTTTGGAAGGTTAGGGGGCTTTTATGAAGTCCCGGGATCAAACTTTGGCTTTAGGGAAATTTTGGTTTTAGGCGAGAAAAACCCTAAGAGTTAGTAGGTAGGCTTTAAGAATAAAATGTGAAGGAAAACGACACAAGTGGAGTGTGTGGTGCGATGTAAAGTGACGCCACATAAGAGGCAAGGGATGACGCCAAGAAGGAAGGAAGGAGGTCCAAGGTTCAAGTCTTAGCTCTTGCATTTTGGTTTTCTTTTTACATGAACCTTAGAATTGGACTATAGATTTATATTTAGTTGCGCATGATTTAAGACACAAGAGGAGCTTGTGACTTAATGGCTAGCGGCATGGATTATGTTGCAAGGGAGCCTGGGTTCGAATCTCATGAAAATTAATAGAGTATTTATTTTTGCGGTCTGGACAGGAAGAGTTTAAGTTGGATTTAAACTCTGCTGATAGAAGGAACCCACATCAGAAAGATACAAAAAAGGAAGGTGAGAAGCTAGATATATATAGAGTATTTTATGAGGTGAGTTAATATACCTTGGTGGGTGTTTGGGCACAAGAGTGGTCAGAGCGCGGATAGCACCAGATTCTTATCAGGTGTGTAACTTTCTCTACTCTAGTTGTAGAGCGGCAAATGCTGAAGTGCCGGTCATGGCAATAGTAGCCACACGAGCGTGCGAGCGCACGTGTGGGGCTTTGACGCGATAGTTGAGGCCATTAGTAGTATTCTTGTAGGTTGAGGCTGCTTGGGCTGCGATGGGCCGAAGTGGGCCCAATGGGCCTGTAGGCCCAATTGAATAAAATGTATGATGGTGGAGTAATAGTGAACTAGACTCGGTGATTCTCATATACGTGGTTAGATTAGTGCTAGATGGGCCACACGAGCGTGTGGGCCCGAATGGGCCGAAATTATTTTTAAAGGGGGTAGAACTGTAACATCCTAGAATTAGGGGCTGTGCATGTGGTATGTTTTGTGTGTATGCTATGCTTAATATGCTGATTTGGGTTATCTTGGGGGTCCAGGAAATGCTCAGGGTTAAGCCGAAGACTTGGCCAAATTTCTCGTTTTGGGCACCTTAGGGGAGAGTTGGATGGGATAGGACTTAAGGGTTGTTGCTTGTGGGTATTTGACACAAGAAATGCCTTAGTAAAGTCACAAAGAGGCTCTACTTAGGAGCCAAGTGAGTGACACCTCAGGAGTGCTGCCAGGGAGCAGGTTCGAGTTGCGTGGTTTCCTTTTGGGGATTTCTTTTTTATGCCAAGGTAAGGGAGAGGTGGTCTCAGCTTGGACTCTAGTGGATGAGTGTGGAATGAGTCAAACTATTTTGAATGAAGGGAAGAGAGGAATTCAAGGAGGGGGAATCGATCAACAGGTTTGAATGGTGAGTGGAGAGTGATCGTGGTGAAAATCATGGGATTGAGAAAGAGGGAGAGAGTTTGACCGAATGTGGGAAGTGAGGTGTGTATGTATGTGTGCGGTTTAGTGGTCTTGTGGGGTGGCCGAATTTTAGTTAGTAGGTCTGAGAGGTGATGTGTATTTCGGCTAGCTAGAGAACACCTAGTGTATTCTTTCTCTCATTTCTTGTGTGCCAAAACTGAAACACCCCCACACTTTTTGGCTTGCATATCTTTTTTCTCTATTCATGATCTTTAACTCGACTTTTAAAATTTTTCTTCTCTGTAACATGCCATATTCGGTTGTAGCGATTTGGCCGGGTTTGGGGTTTACAATTATCGTATCAGAGCCAGGTTCAAAAACTCAGCTGTGGGTTTGGGTTCAAAAATGTTTTCAAAGGATGGTTTGGAAAATGGTTTAGAAATATATATATATGTTTTCTGGAAGTATGGCACCCGAGTCTCCGGCACAATCCGCGCTGTAAGTTTCCTGATACTTTCCTTTGTTATATCGTGTATTTCTAGTATATATTCTGTGTGTTTGGGTTTGGATGTGATGTTCGGATATAGAGTTGGTTGCGTATGAAATATTTGTCTACTTTAATGGCTAGGTGTTTTTTAAGTATGTTTAGGAGTTCTAAATTCTAGTTAAAATTATATTAGTGTTATTGGAATCAGAGTGCGCAGTGTGAGCGTAGTGTTGTAGGTTAGGATGTACGACTGATAGTTAGTTGGAAATTTCGAGGACGAAATTTATTTAAGGAGGGTAGATTAGTAACATCTCGAAATTGAGCTTAGTAGGATTGGGCCCAATGGGCCTTGAGCGTAATAGCGTTTAAATTTCTAGAGAACAAGAGATCGACTTAAATGCAAGTTGGACCTATTAGATAAGTGATTTTGGAAGATTAGGAGGATTCTATGAAGTCCCGGGATCAAACTTTGGCTTTAGGGAAATTTTGGTTTTAGGCGAGAAAAACCCTAGGAGTTAGTAGGTAGGCTTTAAGAATAAAATGTGGAGGAAAACGACACAAGTAGAGTGTATGGTGTAGTGGCAAAGTGACGCCACATAAGAGGCAAGGGGATGACGCCACAAGGAAGGAATGAAGTCCAAGGTTCGAGTCTTAGCGCTTGCATTTTGGTTTTCTTTTTACATGGACCTTAGAATTGGACTATAGATTTATATTTAGTTGCGCATGGTTTATGACACAAGAGGAGCTTGTGACTTAGTGGCTAGCGACGTGGATTATGTTACAAGGGAGCCTGGGTTCGAATCTCATGAAAAGCAATGGAGTATTTATTTTTGCGGTCTGGACGGGAAGAGTTTGAGTTGGATTTAAACTCTGCTGATGGAAGGATCCCACATCGGAAAGATACAAAGAAGGAAGGTGAGAAGCTAGCTATATATAGAGCATTCTATGAGGTGAGTTAATATACCTTGGTGGGCGTTTGGGCGCAGGAGTGGTCAGAGCGCGGATAGCACCAAATTCCTATCAGGTGTGTAACTTTCTCTACTCTAGTTGTAGAGCGACAAATGCTGAAGTGCTGGTCACGACAATAGTAGCCACATGAGCGTGCGAGCTCACGTGTGGGGCTTCGACGCGATAGTTGAGGCCATCAGTAGTATTCTTGCGGGTTGAGGCTGCTTGGGCCGCGATGGGTCGAAGTGGGCCCAATTGAATAAAATGTATGATGGTGGAGTATATAGTGAAATAGACTAGGTGATTCTCATATACGTGGTTAGATTAGTGTTAGATGGGCCACACGAGCGTGTGGGCCCGAATTGGCTGAAATTATTTTTAATGGGGTAGAACTGTAACATCCTAAGATTAGGGGCTATGCATGTGGTATGTTTCGTGTGTATGCTATGCTTAATATGCTGGTTTGGGTTGTCTTGGGGGTCCAGGAAAGGCTCAGGGTTAAGCCGAAGACTTGGCCAAATTTCTCGTTTTGGGCACCTTAGGGGAGAGTTGGATGGGATAAGACTTAAGGGTTGTTGCTTGTGGGTATTTGAAACAAGAAATGCCTTAGTAAAGTGGCAAGGAGGTGCCACTTAGGAGGCAAGTGAGTGACGCCTCAAGAGAGCTGCCAGGGAGTAGGTTCGAGTTGTGTGGTTTCCCTTTTGGGGATTTCTTTTTGACGCCAAGGTAAGGGAGAGGTGGTTTCATCTTGGACTCTAGTGGATGAGTGTGGAATGAGTCAAATTATTTTGAATGAAGGGAAGAGAGGAATTCAAGGAGGGGGAATCAGTCAACAGGTTTGAATGATGAGTGGAGAGTGATCGGTGGAGAAAATCATGGGATTGAGAAAGAGGGAGAGAGTTTGACCGAATGTGGGAACTAGGGTGTATGTGTGTTTGTGCGGTTTAGTGGTCTTGAGGGGTGGCTGAATTTTAGTTAGTAGCTCTGAGAGGTGGTGTGTATTTCAGCTAGCTAGAGAACACCTAGTGTATTCTTTCTCTCATTTCTTGTGTGCCAAAACTGAAACACCCCTACACTTTTTTGCTTGCATATCTTTTCTCTCAATTACCTAAACCGAGTTACCTCCTAAGTCTCTTCTTCTTTTCTTCTTTTGTGCTTGGCCGAAACCTACATTGCCATCCACCCACCACTTTTGTTTCATTCTCTTTGCTATTACCTTCAAAAGCCAAAAACATCTAAAGCCATACCTCTTGCCGAAACTTTGTCATCTTCTCTTCTCTCAAACACCATAATCGAACACTCCTATCATCTTATCATTCTTTCTTTTTTCTTTTTTACATTTACGTCAGCAAGAGCCAAAACTCCATTCTCCATTTTTTCTTTTCATCCCTTCTATTTCTTGTTTAGCCGAACCTCCATAGCCGAATTCTTTTCGCATCTTCTCTCTATTCCTTCATGAACCGAAACCTATCTCCTCTTCCTTCTTCTTGAGTTGTTCTTTCTCCTCTATACTTCTTGTGGCCGAATCTTCCGTGAGTGCTTATCTCTCTTCTTTCATTTCTTTTCATCAGTAAATTGCCGCCACCTTGCTTTACAAAATTGTCAATCGGATTCCTTTTTGATTGTGGTAAGTGTTCCCTTCTCGTTTTAAATCTCCTTTCTCTTCTTTCTGATGCCGAAGGCATTAATCTTATCTTTTGATTCTTGGCCGATTGATGGAGGGGCTTGTCTTCGCGTTCTTTCGGCATCTACTTGGTGTTTGAAGGGTGTTAAGGTATAAGCAGTGTTAGTCGATTTAAATATTCAATTGGTGCTTTGATCCAAGTCATTGAATCTCTGAGATTTTTCGATCTATGTAAGGGATCTTTGCGTTTTGTACATATTCCTATTTGTTTCCTATTCAAAGCTTTAATCCGGTCTGTTGACCAAGATCTTTTCATGGACCCAAACGTTAGCCAAGCGAAGGAAGGGGTTAAACCCATAGCCCTAGCCCTAAAGTACAAGAAGTGCACGGTGTCTACTGTTTGGGATTGGCCACCGGGTTGTGGGCCGGCTTCTGAGCAGAACAGTAAACAGATAGCAGTAGTGCATGCTAACGATAGTGTCGACGTAGAGAGCGTTGTGTTACGTGTTATCAGGTGTGTAACTTTTACAAACTTTGTATTTTAATTATGTTATTATCTATGGTTGGCCAAAAGCCAAAGTGATGGTATGGATCACTAAGTTACCCTTGTGGGTAAGATCGAGGACTCCGGGTAAGTTTTGCTGTGTTCTGTTATTAGCTAATGTATGTATGGCTGAGATGATTAATTGTTATATTTCGAAAGTATAACCATACCATATTATTTGTTAAACATGAGCATGGATTTGGGGAACGATGTGAGGAGGGGGAGACATGATTTTTAGACTGTTACCAGTGGTTTGGTACAACACATGGGTTGGCCCCACACGTTATATCTTGTGACTAAGTCTCAGTGGTTTGGAACCACCAGTGGTTTGGTACCACATATACATTATTTTTGTGACTCGTCCCAGTGGTTTGGTACCACAGTGGGTTGGCCCCACGTATTATATTTTGTGACATTTGTCACCAGTGGTTTGGAACCAGCAGTGGTTAGGTACCACCAGTGGCTAGGTGCCACAGATATGGGGTAGATTCAGGAGATAAGGTGGATGGACATAATAGGTTGGTTGGGTTGCATTATATACATACTTAATATATAAATTTGTGTGAGAACCCAAAACTCATTTGGACGGGGATTTACACACTGAGTCTCGGTGACTCACCCCCTCTATAAAATTTTACAGGTAATCCTTAGACCGCAGATAGGGTGCCGAGGTGGACTCGAGGTGGCCATGCATAATGTTTTAAGTAATTTTATCTTTAATATTTATTTTGGATTATTACTATTTTAATTTGGGTTGGTATTGTAATAAGGCCATTTATACGTTGATTTGGTTTTTTTTTTTTTTATTATTGTCACGTCATGCCTAATAAATTATCTAAGTGGGTGTTTCTCTAAAGTTAAAAACTTTGAATTTAAGATTTTATAAATGGGTAATTAAGATCGAGTTTTGGTAACAATTAACTCAAAACTTTCAAACTAAGACGCAATATTGTTCTCAATTGATCGCTCAATAAAATCATTCTTAAAATTGGACTTTGGATTGTGAAACCTGAACTGTATTATAGCTTAAGTTAAGCAATCGTTTTTAAATCTTTACCAAAGGCATAATGATATGCAAAGATTTTTCTCAATTCATGATCATTAACTCGACTTTTAAAATTTTCTTTTCTGTAACATGCCAGATTCGGTCGTAGCGATTTGGCCGGGTTTGGGGTGTTACATAGTCCATATTTCACAAATACACAAAATTCACACAATTCAACAAAACCCATGCTTGGACAAATTATATATAGGTCCCTAGCAGTCCAAAACTTTTATTTATTTCACATTTCAACCACACAATTTGCACATTTCACAATTTAATCCCTATTATGCATTTTCATCAAAAATCACTTAACAAAACATTTAAAACTATCATCAAGCTTTCATATCTCAACGTTAAACATCAAAGAACACATAAATTCAACAATAGAAACTCTCGAAATCTTTAACAATTTCAAAATTAAAGATACGGGCTAGCTAGATTGAGTTGCAACGATTACAAAAATATAGAAATCATCAAAAACCGAGCTAAAACTGTACCTTAATCAAGCTAGGAGTGTGCTGAACTTTAGAAAGCTTCAATCCCTTTTTTTCTTTTCTATTTTCGGTTGCTAAAAAGATGAATGAAATGAATTTTGGCTTTGTTTTATTAAATTATAACTTAATTACTAATTTACCATAATAACCTTTGTTATAGACATATAAAAACATTTAATGGATGGCCATAATTGCCCACTTACACTAATCATGGACTAATAACATTATAAGGACCTTTGATTTATTAAATCATAGCAATTAAACACCTTTAACAAGTAGAATGCAACTTTTGCATTTTACGCGATTAAATCTTTTTTATCAAATTAACCAACCAATCGATAAAATTAGCTCACGAAATTTTCACACATATCAAATAACATGATGTAAATACTGAAAATAATATTTAAATAATTCTTTGACATTGAATTTGTGGTTTTAAAACCACTATTCTGATTTAGCTAAAACTGGGCTATTACACAGAACATTTACAGGCTTTTCATGTTAATCACTATTCAATCACCGAGATTGTTCAAAACATCCCTTAATTGGACCATCGAGGCCCAATACGAGCATTTGAATTGAGTCGGGACTTAATTGGGAATTCTAAGAATTTTTCAAAAATTTTCAAAAATTTTCCAAGGTGTAGGCCTCACACGCCCGTGTGGTCCAAGGGACACGCCCGTGCTGAAGGCCGTGTTTGACCCCATGTAACACGCCCGTGTTCTAGGCCATGTGGTCAAGTAATTCACTTCGAAATTTGGTACAGGTTTCACATGGCCAAGACACATGTCCGTGTTTTAGGTCGTGTAGCACACACGGCAGAGACAAACACCTGTGTGTCTGCCCATGTGCTCCATTTGGACCATTTTGTTTCTCAAAAATAAGGTGCAGGGGACACACGACCTAACCATATGCCCGTATACCAGGCCGTATGTCTCACACGATCTAGACACATGCCCGTGTGTCTGCCCATGTGGAGAAAATAAATCCATTTCCTAGCCTCATTTGCCACCCAAATTTACCATTTACCCGCACTAAAACATACCAAGTACAATCCAACCATTCCAAGTGTAACATCCCTTATCCGTATTCAATGCCGGAATAGGGCTCCAGGTATTACCAGACTTATAACACAAGCATTCACACAATTCTAAGTTATAAATTTGCGTCCAAATTAAAACCATTCATATTCAATCATAAAGTCCCTTATACAAGCCTACGAGGCCCAAAACATGCTTTAGAAGTGGTTCGGGACTAAACTGAAAACTTTAGAAAAATTTTCATCTTACAGGGGTCACTCGCCCATGTGGTTCAAGGCACACGCCCCTGTGACCCTGAGACACGCCCGTGCTACAGGCCGTGTTCCAATTAGGGTGCTCTCTGACTTGTTCCACACGGTCATGCCACATGCCCGTGTGCTAGGCCGTGTGGTCTATTTAATTTTCATAATTTTTCATAAAATAGGTGCAAACTTCACACGACCGGGGCACATGCCCGTGTTCAAGGCCGTGTAGTACACACGGCCGAGAACATGCTCGTGTTCAAGGCCGTATAGTACACACGGCCGAGACACACGCTCGTGTCTCTGCCTGTGTGCTTAATTCTGGACATTCTGTTTCTCAAAATTAAGAAGCAGGGGACACATGGCCAGAACACATGCCCGTGGGGCAGACCGTGTGTCTACCCATGTGGACAAAAATAATGCTATTTACCAAGCCATTTTCCACCCTCATTTACACCTACTCTTACACCAGTTCAATGGAACAACTCATGGCATACTTAGGCAACCAAAACCTCCACAACCAAGGTATTAACATCACATCCACATGCTAACTTCTAACATGCATAAACATTATGATCTATCAATACAAGTCATGCAAGTTTCCACATTCATACAAGGCATCATCGTATGAATATACTTATACCAATATTAGCCAATTTCAAATGGCCTTATACAAAATGAACTTGTAACCAACATAAGCCAACACATTTGGCCAAATCAAATATGACACATAACAAAATGACCAAGTCCCCTATACATGCCATAAACCAAAATACTGACATTTCAATGGTACCCAAAATAATGGTTGATAGTGTGAATGGATCTCCGACGATCTCCAATCCCGAGCTAGCTTGGTGACACTATAAGATAAAGGAAAGAAAGGGGAGTAAGCTATACAGCTTAGTAAGTTCATATGTAAATAATAAACAACATTAATTATACATTTATCATATGCATAACATAACATGAATCAACATAAATGTCATTAAAACTTCATGAACATAACATACTCTGTAACACCCCTTACCCGTATTCGACGCCGGAATAGGGTACGAGGCATTACAGGAACACATACACTTGTTAATGTATTAAACCGAGTTATAAAATTTCATCCAAATTAAAACTTTTCAAATTTTTTATTTGAGTCCCTAAATAAGGCCTACGAGGCCCAATACATACTTTGGAAGTGGTCTGGGACTAAACCAAGAACTATTGAAAACATTAGAAAATTTCTTGAAAAATAGGGGCACACGATCATGTCCAAGGCCATGTCCTTCACATAGCCAAGATACACGCCCGTGTGGCGTTTTGAATTTCCAAAAATCAAGCGCAAACTTCACACACCCTAGGCACACGGCCGTGTGGCTGCCCGTGTGATGACAAGCAAGGCTATTTACCAAGGCCTTTGCCACCCCAAAACACTTATACACTTATACAAATTCATCATCACACATCATGGTATTATTAAGCATTCAAACATCCACAGTAAGACATCCACATACCATTTACAAACCACATTCATCATGCATAATCACATACACACTTAACCATTCACATCATGCAACTTACACAACCAATCACATTTACCACACATAATTATCACATATTTACTCATCCAACACATGCAAGCATACACATCCTTGAAATGCATCATCATAGACTTATAACATAACAATTATTAGCCACATTAAATGGCCCTATACAACAATAACCATCAAAAGCATAGGCCAACTCATAATAACATATACACACATAATCAAGTCCCTATACATGCCATAGACTTAAAAATACTTGAAGATCGTTGATACAACACCAATCAATAACTTGTTAGTGTGATAGAATCTTCGACGACCTCCAACTTGAGCTAGCATCTGTGACACTAAAAGAAAAAGAAAAGGAAGGGGGTAAGCGTTATAGCTTAGTAAGGCTTTTATAAATCTTCACAATATGTTCTCAAGATAATACAATCATAATTGCACATAGTTTCACTATTTATTCATGTTAATCTCAAGCTGTCTGCTCGAGTCACAATCACTAAATTATTTATATCGTGAGCTACGGAACTCAAAATTAAGATCTAATAGTTTTACCTAAAACTAGACTCACATATCCTCTTACTATAAAATTTTCAGAATTTTTGGTTTAGCAAATAAGTATAGTTTATTCTTTAAAGTCACCCCTATTTCGCTGTCTGATAATTCTAACCCCTCTTCACTAAAAATTAATTATTTCATCATACAAAATTTGGATAATGTTTCTGTTTCTTTCTATTGAAAGAAGACTCATTAATAAATTTGATCATATAAATTATAAACCATAATTATTTTTATAAAATTTTTAATGATTTTTCGAAGTAGGAATAGGGGATTTCGACATTATTCTGACCCTACCTCACAAAAATTCAAATATCATAGAATATGAAATTCTTTTGCTTACACCGTTTCTTTTAGGTGAAAATAGACTCAATAAGCTTTAATTTCATATCTTATTAAACTTCTAATTCAATTAATGCCATTTTTGGGTTTTTTTCAAAAACACATAACTGCTGCTGTCCCAAAATTGTTTTGTTGCTAAATTTACTCTTTCATAGTTTCACTTACTCCATTTCATCTTACCGAAGGTTCGATCAAATATCGAGCACATTTTTCATAAATTTTCACACTTATACCTGTACTTATTCATCACATAGTCATATTCAATTACACTTAGTCGTTACATGATCACATGTATTTTCACTTAGTCAATTTCCCGTTGAACTCATCGGAATAATAATAGATACATAGTGGCCTGCACATAGTACCACCCTTGTAGCCGAAGCTATCTGGTGCACATAGTAGGCTGCACTTAGTACTACACATGTGACCAAAACCATCACTTACACATAGTAGCTTGCACTTGGTACCACACATGTGATCGAAGCTATCGAGTACGCATAGTAACCTGCACTTAGTACTACACATGCGACCTATCCGTCAAGTACACGTAGTAGCCTGCACTTAGAACTACACACGTGACCTAAAACCATCTCGTAGCTCTCTTGTACACATAGTGGCCTACATTTAGTACGACACATGTGACCTAGCTACCTCATTCCTATCTTTTCTATTCTGATGCTTCAACCGTGAATTCTTACTTTTCAACATTTTACCAATTCATCCATAATCAATCAAAATTCATAATTTACATGAAATTGCACTTTTTGCAATTTAGTCCCTTTAACTAAATTGAGTGCCCAAACGTCAAAATTTCGAAAAAATTTTCACGAAATCGTTCCATAAAACTGTAGAGCATAAAAATATAGTAAAAATGAATTTTACTGCGTCAGATTTGTAGTCCCGAAATCATTGTTCCGATTAGACCCAAAATGGGGCTGTTACAACTCTCCCCTTTTGGGATTTTCATCCCCAAAAATCTTACCAGAAAAAAGGTTTGGGTACTATTTTCTCATAGCTTCCTCAGGTTCCCACGTAGCCTCTTCGACCCGTGTCATTGCCATAAAATTTTCACTAGAGCTATACTTTTATTTCTTAACTGTTTTACTTCCCGAGCCAAAATCTTTATCGATTCCTCACCATAAGTCATGTATGGTCGAATCTCAACCTCTATCGGAGAAATCACATGCGAAGGGTCTGATCAATAACATCGCAACATCCACACATGAAATACATTGTGAATCCTTTCCAACTCTGTTGGGAAAGCTAACCGATATGCCACTGGCCCTATTCTTTTAATAACCTCATACGGCCCAATGAAACGCGGACTCAATTTGCCTTTGCAACCAAATCTCAGAATTTTCTTCCACGGAGATACTTTTAGAAATACTTTATCACCAACTTGAAACTCAATCTCTTTTCTTTTAAAATTCGAATACAATTTCTATCTATACAAAGCTGCTTTCAAACAATTGCGAATTACTTTCACTTTTTCTTTAGTTTCTCTAACCAAGTCAACCCCGTGAATCTGTCTCTTGCTGAGCTCGGTCTAGTACACCGGAGTTCGACACTCACAGCCATACAATGCATCATACGGTGCCATCTTTATACTCAACTGAAAACTATTGTTATAAGCAAATTCTACTAAAGATAGATATTTCTCCCAACTACCTTTGAATTCTAAAACACAACATCGAAACATATCTTCGAGAATCTGTATTACTCTTTCAGATTGACCGTCGATTTGCGGATGGAAAGCGATACTAAAGTTCGACTTCATACCCAAAGCTTCTTGCAACTTTTTCCAAAATCTCGACGTAAACCTCGGATCTCTATCTGAAATAATAGAAATAGGCACTCCGTCTAATCTAACAATCTCAGCAATGTACAATTTGGCTAGCTTATCAAGTGAATAGTCAGTAAGTATCAGAATAAAATTAGTCAATTTCATCAATCTATCAATAGCTACCCATACTACTTTCTTTTTCGGAGTCAAAGGTAAACCCGTTACAAAATCCATTGTAATTCTGTCCCATTTCCATTCAGGTACCATCACTGGTTGAAGTAAACTCGAAGGTACTTGGTGTTTGGCTTTTACTTGTTGACAAATCAAACATCTCGAAACAAATTCTGAAGTATCTTGTTTCAAACCCGATCACCAATACAATTTCTTCCAATCATTATACATTTTCGTACTGCCCTGATGAACAGATAAAAAACCATTATGTGCCTCATAAAGAATCTTCTGAATAAGCTCGGTATCTTTCGGTACACAAATCCTACCTCGGAACATCAAACAATCATTAGCCCCAACTTAAAAATCTGAATCACTAGTTGATTCGCACTGATTTCTCTTAACTTGAAGTTCTTTGTCACACTTCTGAGCTTTACAGATTTGCTGAAGGAATACCAGTCTAGCTCTCAACTCAGCTAGAATTGAACTATCCTCAGATAAAATCAAACTTGTATTCTTAGCTCTCAAGGCAAACAAGGACTTTCTACTCATAGCGTCTGCGACTATATTCGCCTTTTCGGGATGGTAGTCAATTACCAACTCATAATCTTTTAGTAGCTCAAGCCATCTCCGTTGTCGCAAATTCAAATCCTTTTGAGTCATCAAGCACTTTAAACTTTTATGATCTGAAAAGACATGACATTTCTCACCATACAAATGATGTCTCCAAATCTTCAAAGCAAACACTATGGCAGCCAATTCTAGATCGTGCGTCGGATAATTCTTCTCATGTGGTTTTAACTGTCTCAAGGCATAGGCTATCACTTTGCCTTCTTGCATCAACACACATCCAAGATCATTCAGTGATGCATCGCTATAAATCACAAATTTTTTTCCCGACGTAGGTTGCACTAAAACCAGCGCTTCAGTCAATTAACTTCTCGAAACTTTGCTGACATTTTTTAGACCATTCAAACTTAACATCCTTTTGCAACACCTTAGTCATAGGAGTAGCAATCATTGAGAAACCCTCAACAAAACATCTATAAAAGTCGGCTAAGCCCAAAAAACTTTTAGCTTCAGATACATTCCTTGGCAGTTTCCAATCAACAATTGCCAAAATCTTACTTGGATCAACCCGAATACCATCACCTGAAACGATATGTCCCAAAAATCTAACTTCTTGAAACCAAAACTCACTTTTACTAAATTTAGCAAACAATTTCTTATCTCTCAATGTCTGCAATACTGTTCTCAAGTGTTCGGCATGGTCAGACTCGTCTCGAGAATAAATTAGGATGTCATCGATGAACACAACCACAAATTTATCTAAATACGGTTGAAAGATTCGATTCATCAAGTCCATAAAACAACAGGAGCATTAGTTAATCCAAAAGGCATGACAAGAAATTCATAGTGCCCGTACCTTGTTCTGAAAGTGGTTTTCGGTACATCCGACTCTTTAACTCTCAACTGGTAGTAGCCAAATCTTAAATCAATCTTCGAGAATACTGTTGCCCCTTTCAATTGATTGAACAAATCATCAATCCTCGGCAAGGGATACTTGTTCTTTATTGTTACCTTGTTGAGCGATAATTGATACAAAGTCTCATGGATCCATATTTCTTCTTGACAAATAACACTGGTGCACCGTAGGGAGAAAAACTCGGTCTTGCAAAACCTTTATCATTCAACTCTTGCAACTGAGCTTTTAATTCTTTCAATTCAGTCGGGGCCATTCTATACGGAGCAATCGATATAGGTGAAGTCCTTGGTACTAAATCAATACCAAACTCAACTTCTCTAATCAGTGGCAACCCAAGCAACTCTTCTGGAAAAACATTTGGATAATCACAAATTATTAACACTGATTCGATTTTCAATTCAGACACTTTTGTATTAAACACATAAGCTAGATAAGCTTCACAACCTTTTCTTACATATCTCTCGGCAGACATCGAAGAGATCACAACAGGTAATTCACCTGACTCATCTGAATCAATCTGAAGAATTTCACCATTTTCACATTTCAATTCAATAATTTTTCGTCTACAATTCACTACCACATCATGCAGTGTTAACCAATCCATACCCAAAATAACATCAAACTCATCAAATGGAAACAACATTAAATCAGCCAAAAAACAGTGACCTCAAATTATCAAGGGACAATTCTTACAAACTCTATCAACTAATACATGTTTGCCTAAAGGGTTTGGCACTTTAATCACAAACTTAGTAAACTCAACAGGCAAGCTCTTACTAGCTACCAATTTTATGCAAACATAAGAATTAGTTGATCCAGGGTCAATCAATACAACTACTTTAGTATTATATACCAATGATAACATTGGGAGATGTCGCTTCTTCACAAGCACGGATGGCATAGGCTCTAGCAAGTGCTCTAGCCCCAGATCTTACAGTTGAATCTTTAGTTACACCTTTACTACTGGTCGCATTCCCCGTATTCCTCGGGGGTCTCCCTCTAGTGGCAGTGTTGCCCGATCTTGCATTCTGAATCTTGTCTTTCTCAACCATCTTAGGGCAGTCCGGAATAAAGTGGTCTTGAGAGCCACACTTAAAACAAGCCCGGTCATTCATTCTACATTCACCAGGATGTCGTCTGCCACAGTACTGACATTCAGGCCTAGTAGACCTAGTGTTACCAACGCTCGCTATAGATGTGGTTTGGGCTTTTAGAACCTGAGTATTGCTTCCCATGATCTCTGTTGGAATACCCAGCTGAAGCACTCGAACGAGCATACAAATCTCTAAATTTCTTAGACTGAGATTGGAACGGCTTACTTGTAACACTCCACTGGCCTAGATGTTATGGCGGAATCTGGTGGTGTCATATTGAAGTGTTTAGCGTAAAACTTGTTGTCATTGAAATCCTCGAAATCAATTAATCATTTTGTTATTAAACGGTGATTCCAAAACGGGTTGTTCATTTCCAAAGCGTGCATCATTAAAAGCTAATCACTTTTAAAACGTTACTAATTTTCAAAATCTCATTTATTGCGAAAGTTTTTTTGGAAATGTTGCGAAAATGTGGTGTCTTTGAAAATAGTTACCTTTTTAAAACTCATCCTTTTTCTACAACTAGCAGTTTATATCAAACTAAATAAATAAAAACCCCAACTTAAAGTTTATAGCTTTAAAGAGGCCTTATTACATAAAAATACCCAAATTCAGTTACTTATAACTTGGAAGCTAAAAATGAAAGCTGATGCGGTTGTGTGGCCATCATCGAGTCCCTCGCAGCACCGACCCGCCTACAATTGGGGATTACCTGTACAATTAAATAGAGGGGTGAGTTTACGAAAACTCAATGTGTAATCCCCTAACAGGCAAACAATCAATTAAACAGTAGATAAATGTAGTTTGGGCCTGAGCCCGTTATAATAACAGTCCAGTTCAGTGTGGGCCTAAACCCTTTCCTATAACAGTAAATGATTGGGCTTGAGCCCATCACAACGCCAGTAATCAATAGGGCCTTTGCCCAATTTTAGTAATAGTATCAGTGGGGCCTTGGCCCATAACAATGAATGAATATCAATCATGCGATGAAAATGAAAGATGTAATATCATTAATCGATGCAAGAATAAAGATGCGATTCATTAATCGGTGTAGATATGCGATCAAATCCTACCCAATCCAAATTTCACACACCACTCCGTCCCGCCAAACACACTATGTGGGGATAAAATTGACACACCCAGCCAGACACACCAAGATTAGCACCGGTTGCGGCACTAAATAAAGATATTGCAAAGAAAGTCGCGAAGAAAATAAACGGCATATAGCCATCAATAGGTCCACAATGCGTCTTGGGTGACCTGTGGACCTTATCAGTACAGTACACTTCCTCCAAATATAACAACTCATCCCCAGGCAATATGTCGTGACATAATATCATACATGTATGCATAATGTCATGCTCAATCAAAGTCTTACATATCATAGAGCAAATCAGTCATACATAACATAAGGCCATAACAGTCATTTTATCTCCTAGGGGTATAACAGTCATTTTATCTTATGGGGGTATTTCGTTCATTTTACCCTCCTATAGAGGTATTTCGGTCATTTTACCTATGAGGGTATTTTGGTCATTTTACCTATTTTGAGGTCTCGGTACAAATATCGACCTCTCAGGAGGTCCACAGTCGCCTCGAGCGACTTCGGTAACCTAAACGGTCATAACAGTGCAAATAGGCCCAAAGTCCATTACTCGGCCCAAATGGGCACACACGCTCGTGTGGCCCGTTCAGCCCAGATTTTGTCACGGTTGTGAGACCTACATAGCCCAATCCAGTATATGCCACAAATCCTGGATTTTATCCGTGTGGGATCCACAAGCCCATTGGGCCTATTAGGCCCATTTTGACCCAACGTGGCCCAATACAACCTAAGCCCGTGAAAATGCTCATAGAGGACTCCACAGTCATACGCCCGTAATTCATGGGCTCAGTTTTACCACACGAGCGTTCTCACGCCCATGTGACCTCAAAGCCTAATCTTTCGACTTTTCAACTTTTACCATTCGACAGTCAAAACAGGGTGAATGCATACCTGTTTACGCAACCGCTCCAAGTTCCACGAGCACCAAAACCTACATTTATACAAGGCCTTCCATTAGTTGCTGAACAATAGGGTTAATCCCCTTCTTTTACACCTCTAACTAAAACTAAAATTAACACTTGCCTCGATTGACAAATGTGGCTTAGCCCACTTATACCATCGACGAAGGTTGACTACAGTCTCTTTGATGGATATTTGCATTACAAATGGATTTTGTTAAACAGGATTGTTTATTCATGTGGATTAAATCCACACATGATAACTTACAGAATCACAGAAAGCATTCGACCTACATTTTAGAATGCTAGCCTACATACTTACCTTTGATCGAGTGATGAGAGAAAGGTTTCGGCGACTTTAATCTTACCTGAAACTTTTTCACTCCTCGAGGAATTCGAACCGTCAAAGAATAGTTGTCAAGTCGAAACAAAATTGATGAGATTAAAAGGGAGAGAAAGGCAATATTCGACAAAAAGTTGACCAAAAAGGGGTAGAGGAAGAAGAGCAAATCAGAAGAAAAGTGCAACACGAAATTGCCCAACTTATTCAATCAAGGTTTGGGAAAGTAGAGGAAAGAAAAGAAACAGCAAAGAGGAGAGGGGAGGAGAAAAGAGGTTTCGGTAGAGGAGAGAGCCGAAGGGTTATTCGGCCAAACAAAAGAAAAGAAAGTAAAGGGAAGAGTAGAAAAGAAAAGGAACAAACTCGAGAGGTACTCGAAGTTTTAGCCAAAATTCAGCACCAAAAGAAAAAGGTAAAGGAATACCAAAGCAGATAGAGGAAAAAACAACCCAAAAGAGCCTGCCACATTCGACCAAAGAGAGAAAAAAAACCAAATGAGCAGTATCCTCTTCTTGGCCGAATTCTTGAGTGCTAGAATCCAAATTCAGCACAAACTCCCTCCCCTATCATCTTCTTGATTTTCTCCTAAAATCCCTCCCCTTATCCCTCCTTGAATCTCTCCATGACCAGTTCAAACTCCCACTAGCTGTGTTTCAGTCCAACTCCACTACCTACACAGCTCAAGCAGCAAAATAATCACTCCATTGTGCAACCTAGGACTTGAACCCCAGGCCTCACAGTTACACAACACGCCACCTTGCCACTAGACCACAAGCTCTCTTTGTGTCATAAAACAAGCACTATTATTTATAAGGCCTAAATGCCAGTCTCTAGATTCATTTAAGAGAAAAATTAAAAATTCTACAAAAGCCAATACTTGAACCGAGGCTTCTCAAACGCCCCCATACACACCCAAATCACGTAGCCATTAAAGCAAACAAGCAATTTATGTCACTTTCTTGCACAACTAAATATTTATGAGCAGTCTCCTAACTGTTCCCTTGTTCAAAACCTATTTCTTCTAGGCCCAAAATTCGGGGCGTTACATTACTCATCGGCCTTTTCCTTGCATCTCTAGCCTCAGACTCAACTTTCCTCTTCTCTTTGCTTAATTCTTCAGCCTTACAAGCTCGGTTGAATAGCACCACAAATTCTTGCAGATCAAGAACTCCAACTAACAACCGAATATCCTCATTCAACCCATCTTCAAACCTTTTGCACATGATAGCCTCGGTGGAAACACACTCTTGAGCGTACTTACTGAGCCTGACGAACTCTCGCTCGTACTCGGTTACTGACATTTGGCCCTATTTCAGCTCTAAAAACTCCTTACGTTTCTGATCAATAAACCGTTGGCTAATATATTTTTTCCTAAACTCATCTTGGAAGAATTCCCAATTAACCCTTTCCCTCGGTACTACTAACACAAGGGTTTTCCACCACCGGTATGCTGAGTCTCTCAGAAGCGACATAGCACATTTCAGACATTCATCCCTATACATGCCATAAATCAAAATACTGACATTTCAATGGTACCCAAAATAATGGTTGATAGTGTGAATGGATCTCCGACGATCTCCAATCCCGAGCTAGCTTGGTGACACTATAAGATAAAGGAAAGAAAGGGGAGTAAGCTATATAGCTTAGTAAATTCATATGTAAATAATAAACAACATTAATTATATATTTATCATATGCATAACATAACATGAATCAACATAAATGTCATTAAAATTTCAGGAACATAACATACTCAATCATATTCTTTCCAGTAGATCATCATATACTGACTCTATTCTCATTGAGTTTTTTGTACATACCTATACTAACTCATGACGTAATCACATACTTTCTCATCTTTGACATACCCTTTGAACCACTTGTAATACTATCGGATACACAGAAATCTTTGCACATAAGTGCCACTTATGTAGCCAATGCTACCACAATCCTCATAATACATATAAGCTCGCTCTCGAGCTATCCTCGGGCATGCTCACACAAGCTGTCAGTCGAGACGTAGCTACGCAGTGCTGCTCACACAAGCTGTCTAGTATTCGCAACATATGCTGATATACCCAGCCACTGGTAGGACGTACAAGACTAGCACCCGGGACACATAAATCACATAATTGCATGGGTTCCTAGTGACATGTCACTTGTATCCTAATTTATTCCTAAGGTTCAACCGGGATTTTCTCGCTTGTTGAAACTTCGTTAATTACATCCATAGAGTCAATCATACAATTTATGCAATATCAAAACATTATAAATACAATTGTAACGTTGCATTATTAACATACGAACTTACCTCGGTACAAAAATAGTGAAAATGGACCTAATTGTCAAACACTTTGTTTTTCCCCCAATCTAAGTCCAAACCTCATTTTTCTTGATCTATAATAGATAATTTAACTCATTTAATACTCAAATTATTCAATTCATTCCAAAAATCATATTATGGAAAAATTACATTTTTACCCCTATCTTTTCAACTTTTTATACTTTAGTCCCTAAGCTCGTAAAATGAAATATAGTCAATTTCTTCAAAACTCAAGCCTATCTGAACCATTTTCATACTTATAATAGCCCACATCACACTTCTACTACATGTTTTTCAACTTTTACTAATAGGTCCTTTTAGGCATTTTCATAAAAAATCACTTAGTAAAAGTTGTTTATCCAACATCAAATTTGCATAGTCTACCATTAAACATCAAAATACACTCATGTATAACATGGGTCAAACCCTAGGCCTTGATCATATCTTAAATTAGTGGTAGAAATAGATAGATCGGGTTACAATGACTTCAAAAATGTACAGAGCATTAAAAATAGGGCAAGAACAGACTTACAGTCGAGCTTGAAAGATGAACAAACCCTAGCTATGTCTTCCTTAGTGAATTTCAGCCATGAGAGAAGAGGAAGGACAAGATTTTGTTTTTATTTTGCTTATTAATTCATTTAATTACCAAATGACCAAAATGACATTTCTTTAAAACACCAAAATTTCACCTAAATCATGTCCATTTTTGTCCACCAACTTAACCAATGGTCTAATTACCATCTAAGGACCATCAATTTAAAATCTCATAGCAATTGGACACCTTTAACATATAGAATTCAAGTTTTTCACTTTTTGCAATTTAGTCCCTTTAACTAAAATGACTGCCCAAACGTCAAAATTTTCGAACGAAATTTTCACAAAATCGTTCCATAAAATTGTAGACCATAAAAATATAATAAAATGAATTTTACTACGTCAAATTTGTGGTCCCAAAACCACTGTTTCGACTAGACCCAAAATCAGGCTGTTACACTAAGCATTCAATTTAAGGAAATTCCATCATTCATCATGGCATACCATTACATGCATATGTGTTTATAAATTTACCTTGGGTTAACTTAGGCTTTAACATCTTTTGATCACATATACTTAACATAACACATATGAATATATCATAATAGCCTACTTTATCATACCAAAATAAGCCATCACTAACTATTGGAATGGCTAGGTTATAAAACATCATTTTCAAGACACTATTGGCCAAGTTGTCCTATACATGCCATTATACCAAAATGATTCTACTAAGTATACCCAAAATAACGAGTTGATATAGTGACGATGCTCCAATGATCTCCAACCTTCGCGAGCCTCCAAGCACTATAAAATAGAGGAAAATAAAGCATTACATGCTTAGTAAGTTCGTATAATGGAAACTAAACTTACCAAATCCGTTTATTAAATTTAAGTATACAATATCATGTTTTCCATCCATTAGAAAAATTCCTAAACACATGCATTCAATCAAACATGTTAGTCACCAAAATCTTCATATCAATCAAGTAAACGTAGATGAGCTCATCAAGCAATATTCTTTCAAGTCATTATCATTTCATCTCAAAATTCTCATACCAGGTCAAGAGTTGTGTCCGTTGAATCATTGAAATTTCTATGGATACTCAAGTAGTATACTCAAGGTGTACGATTCAATAATTCGTCAATTCTTATTCCAGGGTACCCATTAGGGCACTTAACCAAAGAACACACTCTTGAGCCACATATCGTATAACAAGATTACTAGTCCAGGTTAAATCCTTTATATAACGTATGCTCAGAGGAGCTCGATTAGGATTACAAGTCCAGGATAAACCCTAATCATAACGTATACTCAAGAGGTATTATATCAGGATTACTCGTATAGGCTAAATCCTTTCTATAAGGAGGACAACAGGATTACTTGTCTGAGCTAAATCCCGTCCGCAACAAATGCAGGACCTCATCCATTTCGAGAAAGCACATATGTTCATCGGAATTCAATATTCAATTGAGACATAACCCTTTTTTCACCATTTTCAAGCATGTATTAAATTTTCCATTATAGCATTCAAGCAATGTATATCAATATAAGTCACATTACATACACACACAACATTCAATTAACATAATTACATGCTCGACTAAATTACACGAACTTACCTCGACACTTGTTCGTGTATATAATCTACTAATCCAAAACTATTTCTTTTCCTCAGTCTAACCTCGAATTTGTGTTGTCCAGATCTATATAAATAGCTTAAATCATCAATTTCTCATATTTCATATTCATTCGGACTTAATTTACGTTCTAGGAAAAATTACATTTTGCCCCTAACTTTTCCATAAATTCCAATTTTATCCCTAGGCTCGTAAAATGAAACTTGTGAAATTACTCCCTATTCCAAGTCTAACCAAAATCCCATTACAAAATTTACAGCACATGCATTCATAAAAACTCAAAATTTTTCATCAAATTTCACAACTTTACATTTTAGTCCCAAAATCATGTTTTCATCAAAAATCACTTTGTAAAAGTTGTTTATCTATCTACAACCTTTCATTTTCTACCATAAATTTATAATTTTCAGCATATTCATCCATGAACAAAATTTCATACCTTGCTAACTTTTCAAATTAATCCCCCAAATAGATAGATTAGACTATCCCGGTTTCAAACTAAAAATAGGACAAGGAAACTTACCCAGTTAAGCCTTGAAAGTTTCTTCTCTCTCTCCTAGGGTTTCAATATAATTTTAGGGTTGAAGGTGACAAAATAATAAGATGATATCTTTTATCATCTTTTTAATTAAATAATTATTTCCATTTCCAATTTAGTCCTTCCCCTTTTCTAATTTTTCCATGGATGAGTCACCAAAAATCTACATACTTTTCTTTAATTGTCTAATTGCCATATAAGTACCTCTAGTTTTGAATTCCATAGCTATTTAATCCTTATAGCTACTAGAATTCAACTTTCGCATTTTATGCGATTTAGTCTTTCTTGTAATTAAACACTTAACCGATAAAATTTTTGTATCAAAATTTTCACAAGACACGTCTATCATAATACGGACCATATAATAAAATAAAAATAAACTTTATTTTCAGATCGAATTTGTGGTCTCGAAACCACTATTCCGATTTCACTGAAAAACGGGCTGTTACACATATGAACAAAAACTTAGTTTCAAAAGTACCAAAGTAGTAGTTGGATAGTGTAATGAAGTCTCTGACAATTCTCGAATCCGAGCTAGCTTTGAAATCACTATAAAACATGGTAAAATAAACAAAGTAAGCTTTATAGCTTAGTAAGCTCGCATGAAAATAATAAGCAAAACTTACCATTTAATTTCCATTCAAAATATGCATAAACTTACCAAAATATATATACAACAAAATGTTAACTTATACCCAATCATCTATTTAACCATAAACTTAAACCTTTCATATGATCAATGCACATTCAGTTTCCGTACATACCTGTACCGATACGTATCTATTCTCACCAATCCATATCTTCGATATACCCGTTGAACCATTTGGAATAAAAGTTAGATACTCAGGAGTCTCGCACCCTAAGTGCCAATATCATGGCCCGAAGCCAACTCAATGTATCTCACACTCGAAGTGCCAATATCATGGCCCGAAGCCAACTCAATGAATCTATACCCGAAGTGCCAATATCATGGCCCGAAGCCAACTCAATTTATCTCGCACCCGAAGTGCCAATATCATGGCCCAAAGCCAACTCAATGTATCCCCTAATGACATGTCATTCATATCCTAATCTATTCCTAAGGTTCAACTGGGATTTCCAATGCCGAATCTTCATCGAATGTGTTCGCCAGTTCGTAATTTACAATTTATGCAATATCAAAGCATTTAAAACACAAATAGAACAATGCTTTTTACATACGAACTTACCTCAAATGTAAAAACGACGACACGAATCAACTATTCCGAAACCTTGTCCTTTCCTCGATCTAAGTCCGTATTTCACCTTTCTTGATCTAAATATAATCAAAATTAACTTATTTAATTATCTCTTTATTCAATTTAGTCCAAAATTCATACTAAGACACTTTTACACATTTGCCCCTAATGTTACACATTTTTACAATTTAGTCCTTATTTCATAAAATCACAAATTCATTTAATACCAACCCATGCTAGTCGAATTTCCCTAGTGCACATATCAGCCCATATTTTTCATTTATTTCACATTTGAACTACAAAGTTTCCACATTTCACAATTTAATCCCTAATTTGCATTTTCACTAAAAATCACTTAACAAAACTTGTATAACTATCATTAAACATTCATAATCTATCATCAATCATCAAAATAAATCAACATTTATCAATGGAAAAACCCTAAAACCTTTAACAATTTTGCAAAATAGTCCCTAGGCTAGCTAGACCTAGTTGCAACAATCTCAAAAACACAGAAATCATTAAAAACGAGACAAAAATGAGCTTACATGCACAAATGGTTGTTGGCCGAAACTTGAAGCTATTTTAATGGCTTTTGCCTCTTCAATAATCGGTTAGGAAGATGATGAATAGATTAAATGGCCTTTTGTTTTATTAATTATCATTTAAATTATCTAATTACTAAATTAACCTTATATATTAACCTTTAAAACCATTTAAAAGATGTCCATCTTTGTACACTCATATTAATAATGGTTTAATTACCACTTAAGGACCTCCACTTTAAGGTTCCATAGCTATTTGACACCTTTAGCAATTAGAACACTACTTTTGCACTTTACGCAATTTTGTCCTTTTTATCAAATTAAACACTCAAATAATAAAATTTTTTAACGAAACTTTCGCACAATCATATATTCATGCTGTAGATATTAAAATAATAATAAAATAAATATTTTGACTTCAGATTTATGGTCGCAAAACCACTATTCCAATTTGACTAAAAACGGGCTGTTACACATAGTCCTTAAGTTGATGTTTCATTCATAAAACTTGCGCATAACAACTACCGATAGAAATATATTGCGCTTCAATGGTGGACAATGCAACACTATTTTGTTTCTTTAAAAACCATGATATTAGCATGTTGCCTAAGAATTTACAAGTACTGAAGGTACTTTTTTAAATCTAATTTGCATTCTCCAAAATCCGCATCTGAGAATGCATTCAAGCTAAAGGATGAGTCTTTAGGATACCAAAGACCTAAATTAGGAGTGTCTTTAAGGCATCTAAAGATTCTCCTAAGGGTTTGTAAATGTGATTCTTTAGGACATGATTAAAATCTAGAACACAAGTAAATACTAAACATGATATCGGTTCTATTTGCGGTAAGATAAAGCTTGTAGTTTGAGAGTGTCCATCCCAAAATTATTGAGCATTTCTTTGTGTACTTAGCTTGATTGATGAAGATGTAATCCTTTCTTTGGTTGATTTGGAGTCCCAAAAAGAAATTTAGTTCTCCCATCATGCTCATATCAAATTCACCTTACATTAGCTTAGAAAATTCTTAATAAAGAAGATCATTAGTAGAAACAAAAATAACATCATCAACATATATTTGAACTAATAATAAATCCTTGTCTTTTCTTTTTATAAAAAGTGTAGTGTCAACCTTCCCTTTGCAAAAACTTTTTTCAACAAGAAAAATTAATAATCTTTCATACGAAGTTCTTGGAGCTTGTTTCAAACCATATAAAGCTTTTGAAAGTTTGAAAACATGGTTTGGAAATTTTGGATCTTCAAAACCTGGTGGTCATACACTTTTTCATTTATAAAACCATTTAGAAAATCATTTTTTACATCCATTTGATATAATTTAAAATAATTAAAACATGCAAAAGCTAAAGGCATTCTAATGGCTTTCATCCTAGCTACGGAAGCATAAATTTCATCATAATCTATTCCTTTCTCTTGAGTGTAACCTTGAACGACAAGTTTAGCCTTATGCCTTACTATGTTACCACTCTCATCTAGCTTGTTACTAAAAACCCATTTAGTACCTATAGTATATTTATCACAAGGTCTTTCAACTAGGGTCCATATTTTACTTCTGTCAAATTGATTTAACTCTTCTTGCATAGTCAATATCTAATATTTATCATTTAATGCTTCTTTGATATTTTTAGGCTCAATGCATGAGATAAATGAAACATTTTAAGAGAAGATCTAGTGGTTACCCATTTGGATAGGTCTCCCAAAATCTTACCATTCTTCTCATAGTTGAACTCTTTTGGATGCGTGACTTCCCTCTTCTCTATTGTAAGCTCTTTTAGAGAATCTTGTGTTTGTTCTTTAATTTTGACGTTTGATGAGTGATCAAATTTATCATCATTGTGAAAAATTTCTTCATCATCATCACCAATACAAGAATCCTTTCTAGGAGGAAAGTTAGAATCAACAAAAACATGTATAGACTCTTCTACTACTAAGTTCTTTGGTTAAACACTTTAAAAGCTTTAGAATTTATAAAATAACCCAGAAAAATTCCTTCATCACTTTTTACATCAAATTTACCAAGATTATCTTTTCCATTGTTTAAAACAAAATGATTGCATCCAAAATGATGAAAATAGCTAATATTAAGTTTTTTTTTTAAGTTCAATGGAGTTTTCTTTAAAATAGACTTAATCATTACTCTATTAACAATATTGCAAGCAGTGTTTGTGGCTTCCGCCCAAAAATATTTTGTAAATTATTTTCACAAAGCATGGTTCTTGCCATTTCTTCTAAAGTTTTATTTTCCCTCTCAACTACTCCATTTTGTTGAGGGGTTCTAGGTGTAGAAAAACTATGGCTAATTCCATTTGAGTTGCAAAAATTTTTAAAACCAAGATTTTGAAATTTGGTTCCATGGTCACTTTTAACACAGTGATAGAGTAACCTTTTTTACTTTGATTCATTTTTGAAAATGTAATGAATTTTTTTCTAAAGCCTCATATTTAATACTTAAGAAAAGAACCCAAGTAAACATAGAATAGTCATCAATAAGCAAAAAAGCATATTGTTATCCACCCAAGCTAGTTTTCCTAATAGGACCAAATAAGTCCAGGTGGATTAGTTGAAGAACTCTACGAGTTGTTACATCATTAATAGATTTAAAGGAGACACTTTTATGTTTACCCTTAACATATAGATCACAAACTTTATCTAAGTCAAAATCAATTTTACGTGATCATCTTACTAAGTCATTTTTAGCTAGTTTATGCAATATGCTCAAGCTAGAATATCTTAGTTTTCTATGCCATAATAAAGAATTATTTTCATTTTTAGCAAAAAGTTATATGAGTGAATCATGCAAATCATCTAAATGCACCATATATATTTTTCTTATCCTATATCCTACAAGTATAATCTTATTAGACATAATGTCAACTATTTTACATCCATTAGACTAAAAAATGACATTGAGACCATTATCACACAATTAACTAATACTAAGTAGATTGTGCTTAAGACTATTGACATAGAGAACATTTTCAATAAGAATTGAATAGTTTTTACCAATAGATCCGATTCTTCTACTACCAAATGTAACTACTCCAATTTTTGGCTTCAAATTGATAAAATGGCTCTTGTCACTGGTCATGTGCTTTGAGAATCCATTATCACGGAACCATGAGTTTTTCAATGAATCCCGCACCATGAAGCAATGCTTCTCTTCCTACAAACATAGAATTAAACTTTAGATTTTGGTACTCATATTCTTTTAGGTCCACAAGCATTAGTTCCTATAATTCTTGTCCCTTTAGGTATCCATTTTGAAAGAATGAATTTATCTTGAGTATTTATGAGTCATTTAAGGACCCATACACTTTTAATCATTTTTATTTTCTAAAAAATTGGGGGACCTCTATGTTTAGAGAAATTAAAGCTAGTTTGGACAGTTTTATTTTGATAAGTTTTATTTTGATCTTTCTCCTCTTAAAAAGATTTTTGGTAAAACTTTTTTAGAGTGAGCTTTTTCACTCTAAGTAACTCAAGTTGCTTTTGATGATCATCATGAACTTTAGAAAGTAAATTATGCAAGTCACAATTCTTTTTCTCAAAATCATTTACAATAGCTTGCCTATCATTTATTTTACTTTCAAGTTCATGCTTGACTTTGGAAAGTGAATTATTTTCGTCTATTAGTTTTGAATTAATTTCTCTAAATTTTGAAACCCCTAATTCAAACTTCAAGCCTAATTCATCATAAGCATCTTGCAACTCACCAAAAGATTAAAAATTGGAAATAGATAAATTAGAATTTACCTTTGTTTCATCGATGGCCATAAGACAAATATTGGCTACTTCTTGATCATCATTATCAGATGAATCCTCATCACTCCTGGTAGCAACATGAGCCTTGAGTTTTTGTTTGCTTGACCCTTTCCATTGGGGACAATCGAACTTGATGTGTCCTAGTTTCTTGCATTTATAGCTTATTATTGGCTCCTTCTTTCTTTTGGAACTTTTTACCACTATTTGATCTCATAAATCTCTTGAATTGTAATATTCTCATCTCTTTATCCTTATCCACATCGTCACTAGAATCACCTTATTTTATTACGGATTTGAGGGCAATAACAAACTTCTTCTTTTCAAGTTTTTCTTCTTCTTCAACCCCTTCCTTAATTTTCATCTCATGAGTGAGTAAAGAACCAATAAGCTCATCTAATGTGAGTGTTTCCAAGTTCTTTACTTCTTCTATAGCAGTCATTTTAGCTTTCCATGACTTTGGAAAACTTCGAAGCATTTTTCTCACAAATTCTTCATTGGGATAAGTTTTCCCATAAGATTTAATCCCACTGATGATAATTGTAAACCGATCAGACATAGTCTTGATATCTTCTTCGGGCTTAATCTTGAATGTTACGTAGTTGAGTGTGAGAATTCCCACTATAGACTTCTTAACTTGACTAGTGCCCTCATGAGTGACTTCTAATTTGTCCCAAATTTCCTTGGCATTGGAACATAATGATACTCTACTATATTCTTCAGGACCAAGTGCACAAAAGAGAGTGTGCATGGCCTTGGCATTGAGTTGTATGCTTCTCCTAACTTTCTTGTTGTTTTCGTTCTTACTCTTTGGAACTAAGAGCTCTCATTCTTGCTTGAGAGGTATTGATGGACCATCCATAATGATGCTCCATACGACAAGATCATTGGCTTGTACGAATAACATCATCCTAGTCTTTTGATGGGGATAATTAACACCATTGAAGCAAGGAGGTTTAAAAACGCATTAAGACTCACCAAGAAAAATGGAGCCGAAAAAAGATGTCATCTTGTGTAGTTTTAATAAACAAAAGTTGGGCTACCTCGAGGATCTTCTCTTGGTTGTTAGACAGTCTTTTAGAGACTAGTTCTGCTACCAATTGTTAGCTCAAATGATCAAACCAAAATTGCTAAGAGGGGGTGAGTTGGATTTTAAAAATTTGTGGTTGCTAAGAAAAGGATAGAGATAATGAACACTTCAATTTAGAGTGGTTCGACCTCAATTGCCTACTCCACTACCTTAGATTTCCATAACTAAATATATTCCCAAATTCACTAATTTGATCAACATTTGAGGATAAGGTTTAACCTTACAACTCCCTTAAGATTTCTACCAAAATCTTAAGACACAAACCCTTTCAAAGAGATACAATGAAGTAAACAAAAAAATAATCCTTACAAGATCAAAGTGTTTACAAATTTAGCACAACTACAATGAAAAGACACTTGAGCAAAAGAATGAAAATAATGCTCACAAGTGTATGAAAAAAAGATATAGAAGTATTTGGCACAAAAGTTGTTTGATTGATGATTTTTGCTTGAGTATGCTTTCTTGTTGTTGTAGGATCTCTGGAAGCTTGTATTTATACCCATGAATTGAATTCCAATCATTGTGGTTGTTGGAGATATGAATATATTCGTTGGGGAAGTGAAAACCAGAGCATTTAGTTCACCTACAGTAACTAGTATTGATACCAAATAACAATGTATCAATATTTTTTTACAATAAATGCTAAATTTAGTGACCGTTGAAGTTGCAATATCGATCCCAGATAGATTTTATTGATACTGTGTAAAAGGTATCAATACTGGATCGATACTTAGTTGAATTTGTGAAAAAAATGTGAATTTGGTACCTTTTTCAAAGGGGTATCAATATTTCAAAAATATCGATACTTGCCAAAAAGGTATCGATACTTTTTCGTTTAGAGCTACTTTGACTTTTTTGAAAATTATTTTGTCAAGTTAAAAGAATTTTTGCTTTGTTAAAATCATTTTAACTTGATTTTGAAGTTGATTTAAAAGTTCTCTAACAATTCAAAGTAAAGATTTAAAATTTTGTCTCTTAAACTTTAATTTAAAAATCATTTTAACAATTTTGTTCAATTTGAAATTTTATTCAAAAACACTTCAATTTGTTATGTCAAAACATACTATCAAATAAATCTTAGTTTAACAAAAAAATGAAATAGAACATATACAAATTGTATAAAACATGCTCGTTTAGTATAAAAAATACCTTAATTTACCACAACGAATTGTAATAGATTAGAAAGCTGGAGAACCTCAAGGATCCACTTATCTGAATAGACAAGTATGATTTTTGTTCAAGTTTTAAAACACCCCACTCCCGGCCCACGAGCCTGAACCGGATCTGGTATGTTCCTTAAGTAAACCGGTTTTCAAATTTTTGGTTACTTAGAGAAAAATTATAAATTTTAGAAAACATTGTTTTGGGTTGGGCTTAAATTGGAACCCATTTAATAAATTTTGAAAATCCAACTTAAATAAGGTGACAAAATAATTTTAGGGTTTATTATTTTAAAAGAAATAAATTTACTTAACTTTAATCAAAAAAAAATTGTATCATAATCAAATAAAAATAAACAGAAATAAAGAAAATCCAACTGGGCCTTATGGCCTTATTACATCATTCAAACCCAAAATAAAATTTAAAGTACTAAAATTTAATAAAGTCCACTTTCTAATTAAATCCTTCATGTGATGCATGGCCACCTTTAGCTCCTGCCACCCGGTCCATTACTACTCATCACCGAAAAATAATTCCCCAACGGGTGAGTCCATGACTCAATGTGTACACATACTAATTTTCAACAAATCGGGCACACAAGTCATATCAATTTCATGTTCATACAAAATAAAGGATGATGCAACCCAAACCCGAGCCTATTTGTCCATCCGCTACACACCACCCGTACCAACTTTGTACACACCGTGGGGACTACTAAGTCGACCCTCCATCCGCTACACACCATCGAAGCGATCATTGCGATCGGCGTGCTCATCGCCCACTTACGTTGTGTCTTTAGACACTATATTCAGATAATGTAACCGAAGTTACCATATTCAATTAATGGGACCGTAGCCACCATATTTCGTTGGTGAGACTGAAGTCAGCACCTTCGTTGGTGAGACCGTAGTCATCACCTTCACTTTCTCCCTTCACATATATCCCAAATGCCCCAATTATTACATATCATTCATATCATACTTAAATTCACATTATGTCACTTTTGAAATATAACACATTCATAATCCTATAAAAGTAGGAATACGTACCTGGGTACTTTTTGCCACATTTGTGGTACTTAGCAACATTCTCATTCTTATACACATTCATATATTAAAACATAATTATTGCCATAACATATTGAAAGTTAGTGTGAGTACACACCTGATTCGCTTAATAGGTTCCTTGAAATCCCGAAGAACGATCTACCGATCTAGATCTTTATCTCCTAAATTCGGCCAAATATTAAAACATATTAACAAACCTATTTGGCTTAAAAACCAAATCCTAGTAGGATTTGTAGTACTAACCTTGTTGCCAAATTAGATGATCAAATCCCAAAAATTTTCTAGTATTCTTTTTTTCTTGAAATCGGCTAACACTAGATCATGTAACCATGTGAGTTTTCGCTTTTGAAATAATGGGAAATAATCCTAAATATTTAAAAAAACAAGCCTTGGCCGAATATCACTTACCTTACAAATTCCAAATCAAGAGGATTCCTTTATATGCTTGTCAAAATCCCTATAACTTTGTATTAGATTAAATCTAACTTTGAAAATATGAATCATAACCTTTAACCAAATATTCATTCCTCTTACCTTAGATCCTTGATCCTTCTATTCAATAATGAGGAAACCCTTTTGATGTTATGGTTGATTGCTCCTTTACTTAGAATCAACAAGGATTCGGCTTTGACAGAAGAATCGGAGAAGAAAATAGAAGAAGAGAAGAGACGGATTTTGCTTGAAGAAAAATTCGCAGAGAGAGGGAGAGAGAGCTAGGAAAATTTCGGCAAAGAGGAAGCAAAAGTGAATGAGTAGCCCTCCCGCCTCCTTTTATAGCCAAAGTTATCACTTCTAGGAGTCCCTTTACTTGGCCACCACTCCTCTTTTGATAATATTATCTCTTTTATTTAAAAGATAAAAGCCTTTAATCCATCAATTATCTCCTCAATTATCTCCTTAGAAAATAATCCTTTATTTATCTCTTATTATTCACATATTTATGTGAATAAAACTTCTTTATTTATCTCTTATTATTCACATATTTATGCAAATAAAACTCTTCCTTTTCTAGAAACCCATGCCGTCCACCTCAGCCTTCTGGAAGCAAAAATTAAACTTATTTATTTGCTTCCCAAGTGACTCGAACCCAAGCCCATGCCTCCTACACATGGTGCCATTTCCATAGGTCCTAAGTGGCATCTTCAGGCCACATTTCCAAGCCTGTTTGTGTGCCAAATTCCTCCAACTTTTTTTTAAGGCCCTCTTGCCTTTATTTCCTATTTTGAACCTTAAAATTTGACATTTCTGCATCATTTCTAAGTTTCCTAAAATTTTTGATCGGCTCTGTTTACTTGCCATTTTCTTACATTTCCAAGTTTCCAGAAATGTTCACTTTCCATTTTTGAATCATTTCCTTACATTTCCTAGTTTCCATAAATGTTCACTTTCCTCTTTATTCCTTTACATTTTCAGGACATTTCCCTACATTTCCAAGACAAGACATTTCCTTACATTTCCTTACATTTCCATACATTTCCTCACATTTCCTTACATTTCCTTACATTTCCATACATTTCCATACATTTCCTTACATTTCCTTACATTTTCTTATATTTCCCTACATTGCCTTACATTTCCATACATTTCCTTATTTCTAGAATTCACATAACACATTCATACATAATTCATAAAACATGCCATTTTACCACATGGTTCCTTGTGTCATGCTTCACACGGAGTTTCTTTTAAAGCCTCATTTACCTAGCTCCCCTTTTTTACTTAAAACCAATAATTTTCCAAAGCTTTCTTCTTCCATCCGAAAATTCTAAAACCCTTAATACACTTCCAACACTTGCCAAAACCTACTAACTCATGAATTATGCACAAACGCATAACCCCTAATCTAGGATGTTACAGCTCTACCCTCCTTAAAAATAATTTCGTCCTCGAAATTACTTACTAACATCGTGCACCATCCTTCTCACCGCACTATGCTTACGCTGCGCACTCGATCTTAATAGAACCATCATACTTTCTAGGCACAATCTCTAAGTTCAAGTCCCCTAGAACTTATTTCTAACGCTATGCGATTTAATCTGCTTAACGAGTTTTATGCATCAAAACTTTTGTTTCACCGATTAACCGCGAATAGTTTTATGAAAAAGTATTTAAGAGTGGTTTTTCGTATTCATACATGCACTCGATCTTTTCATTCATTCATACATCTAACAATCAATTATGAACTTTCGTTCATTCGGAGAAATGTTGTAGTTTTCATTGTTGTTGTTTTTCCACTACCTGTGTATTTTTTCGTAATGTTGTCCTACTGGTATTTTCATAATTTGTCAAAATAAGATTCCTTGGTGATTTTGTCAAAAAGTATTTTGAAAATTTCAAAGTTTTGGGGTAATTTGGAAAAATTTTGAAATCTGGGGGTATTTCGGTAATTTTCGACCTCAGGGGTATTTTGGTAATTTTTCACAAACTGGGGTATATTTGGAAAAACTAACAAATCAGGGATATTTCAAAAGTTATAAAACTTTGAGGGTTCTTTTTGAGAATTGTACTTTCCAAAACGGCGATGTTGCAAAAATTTTAGATATCAGGGTCATTTTTGTAATTTTGTAAGTTAGGGACAATTTCGTAAATTTTTCTCCAAATCAAGGTATTTTGATATTTTGCAAATTAGGGTTTTTGAACATTTTCTAAAGTAATGAAACCTTGATAAGAACTGTGGGTATTTTGGGAATTTCATAAACCAAGGGCATTTTTGTAATTTACCACTAGGGGTATTTTTGTAATTTCATAAATCGAAAATTTTTCGAAAAATTTTGTAAAAGTAGTTCTCAAAAATTTAAAAAAAAATAATTTTAAAAGTTTTAAATCTAGGGTTTTCATAAAAACACGGCTAGTTCCCTTTCGGGTTTTAGTTATCGAGTTTAGCCTGTGACTGAGTCCTCTTGGTTAGGGTGAACCGAAGCTACGCACCAGTTAGGATTCCTGCGAAGAGGAGGTGAGTCACTAGGACTGCTTAAGTATCAGGCTCTTCCGGATCCAATCCTAGACATGCGCACAATGGTTACCACACCCTAACTTGGCGACTTAGTCATAGGTTTGTTTGATGGTCCTTAAGTCTTATGCACTTGTGTTTGAGTAGACTAGTCCTAGGGTTCAATAGATCCTAGTTCACTAATCTACGTTTCCATAAAAGCCCATACAGATCACATATTCAAATCAATACAGAAGTCAGAAGTACTTACACGGTGGATCATGGTCGAGAAGACTCAGTGCCATGCCGATATACTGCTTTATTTCAAAGAAAATCATTTTGGCTCGCTTTGAAAATATTTTTGGGCCTTAGCCCAAAGGCCGAGAGTTTAAAACTGGGCTCTGATACCAAGCTAAAACACCCCACACCCGGCCCACGAGCCTGAACCGGATCTGGTATGTTCCTTAAGTAAACCGGTTTTCAAATTCTTGGTTACTTAGAGAAAAATTGTAAATTTTAGAAAACATTGTTTTGGGTTGGGCTTAAATTGGAACCCATTTAATAAATTTTGAAAATCCAACTTAAATAAGGTGACAAAATAATTTTAGGGTTTATTATTTTAAAAGAAATAAATTTACTTAACTTTAATCAAAAAATGTATTGTATCATAATCAAATAAAAATAAATGTAAATAAAGAAAATCCAACTGGGCCTTATGGCCTTATTACATCATTCAAACCCAAAATAAAATTTAAAGTACTAAAATTTAATAAAGTCCACTTTCTAATTAAATCCTTCATGTGATGCATGGCCACCTTTAGCTCCTGCCAACCCGGTCCATTACTGCTCATCACCTGAAAAATAATTCCCCAACGGGGTGAGTCCACAGACTCAATGTGTACACAGTACTAATTTTCAACAAATCAGGCACACAAGTCATATCAATTTCATGTTCATACAAAATAAAGGATGATGCAACCCAAACCCGAGCCTATTTGTCCATCCGCTACACATCACCCGTACCAACCTGTACATCGTGGGGACTACTAAGTCGACCCTCCATCCGGTACACACCATCGAAGGCAGTCGCTGTAGTCGACGTGCTCATCGCCCACTTACGTTGTGTCTTTAGACACTATATTCAGATAATGTAACCGAAGTTACCATATTTAATTAATGGGACCGTAGCCACCATATTTCGTTGGTGAGATCGAAGTCAGCACCTTCGTTGGTGAGACCGTAGTCATCACCTTCACTTTCTCCCTTCATATATATCCCAAATGCCCCAATTATTACATATCATTCATATCATACTTAAATTCACATTATGTCACTTTTCAGAATATAACACATTCATAATCCTATCAAAAGTCTGAATACGTACCTGGGTACTTTTTGCCACATTTGTGGTACTTAGCCACATTCTTTTTCTTATACACATTCATATATTAAAACATAATTATTGCCATAACATATTGAAAGTTAGTGTGAGTACACACCTGATTCGCTTAATAGGTTCCTTGAAATCCCGAAGAACGATCTACCGATCTAGATCTTTATCTCCTAAATTCGGCCAAATATTAAAACATATTAACAAACCTATTTGGCTTAAAAACCAAATCCTAGTAGGATTTGTAGTACTAACCTTGTTGCCAAATTAGATGATCAAATCCCAAAAATTTTCTAGTATTCTTTTTTTTCTTGAAATCGGCTAACACTAGATCATGTAACCATGTGAGTTTTCGGCTTTTGAAATAATGGGAAATAATCCTAAATATTTAAAAAAAACAAGCCTTGGCCGAATATCACTTACCTTACAAATTCCAAATCTGAAGAGGATTCCTTTATATGCTTGTCAAAATCCCTATAACTTTGTATTAGATTAAATCTAACTTTGAAAATATGAATCATAACCTTTAACCAAATATTCATTCCTCTTACCTTAGATCCTTGATCCTTCTATTCAATAATGAGGGAAACCCTTTTGATGTTATGGTTGATTGCTCCTTTACTTAGAATCAACAAGGATTCGGCTTTGACAGAAGAATCAGAGAAGAAAATAGAAGAAAAGAAGAGACGGATTTTGCTTGAAGAAAAATTCGCGAGAGGGGAGAGAGCTAGGAAAATTTCGGCAAAGAGGAAGCAAAAGTGAATGAGTAGCCCTCCTGCCTCCTTTTATAGCCAAAGTTATCACCTAGAGTCCCTTACTTGGCCACCACTCCTCTTTTTTGATAATATTATCTCTTTTATTTAAAAGATAATAGCCTTTAATCCATCAATTATCTCCTCAATTATCTCCTTAGAAAATAATCCTTTATTTATCTCTTATTATTCACATATTTATGTGAATAAAACTCCTTTATTTATCTCTTATTATTCACATATTTATGCAAATAAAACTCTTCCTTTCTAGAAACCCATGCCGTCCACCTCACTTATACCGAAGCAAAAATTAAACTTATTTATTTGCTTCCCAAGTGACTCAAACCCAAGCCCATGCCTCCTACACATGGTGCCATTTCCATAGGTCCTAAGTGGCATCTTGAGCCACATTTCCAAGCTTTGTTTGTGTGCCAAATTTCTCCAACTTTTTCTTTTAAGGCCCTCTTGCCTTTATTTCCTATTTTGAACCTTAAAATTTGACATTTCTGCATCATTTCTAAGTTTCCTAAAATTTTCGATCGGCTCACATTTGCCATTTTCTTACATTTCAAGTTTCCAAAATGTTCACTTTCCATTTTGAATCATTTCCTTACATTTCCTAGTTTCCATAAATGTTCACTTTCCTCTTTATTCCTTTACATTTTCAGGACATTTCCCTACATTTCCAAGACAAGACATTTACTTACATTTCCTTACATTTCCATACATTTCCTCACATTTCCTTACATCTCCTTACATTTCCATACATTTCCATACATTTTCTTACATTTCCTTACATTTTCTTACATTTCCCTACATTGCCTTACATTTCCATACATTTCCTTATTTCTAGAATTCACATAACACATTCATACATAATTCATAAAACATGCCATTTTACCACATGGTTCCTTGTGTCATGCTTCACACGGAGTTTCTTTTAAAGCCTCATTTACCTAGCTCCCCTTTTTACTTAAAAACCAATAATTTTCCAAAGCTTTCTTCTTCCATCCTAAAATTCTAAAACCCTTAATACACTTCCAACACTTGCCAAAACCTACTAACTCATGAATTATGCACAAATGCATAACCCCTAGTCTAGGATGTTACAAATTTTATTGCTATAAATATAAAAAATAAGGTCGGTTTTCAAAATTTTAATTTTTTGCTGTATAACAAAATTATTTTCAAACCGGATTTTTTCCAACAGTCTCGTATCTTTAGCTAAAAACAATCAAATAATTTTTTTAAATACAAGAAAAACTAAAGTTCAATCATAATAACAAAAATTGGTAAACATGCAAATAATATCCAGAAGGAAGTTTCTTCCTGTTCGATATTTAGAGCGGCCAAGAATCGGTGTATAGAACCGGCATATATAGTTATGTTGTTAAGTTAATAAAGGTTCCTTGTCAGGTGGCTATGTTAGTTGGAATAAGACCAACGACTAAGTAAAATAGTATCAAGAGTATGAGTTCAAGTCTGAGATACAGTGCGACCATTAACTATGGTTGTGCAAGTTAAGTTACAAGGTAAGCTGGTTAGGAACCAACTAAATGTGAACTGGGATAGTTAAAAGAGAACGGGATACTCAATTAGGTTTCGCAGGAGTTGTAGACTATTTGATAAGATAATTTAGTAATGATGTGACATTTGTCAAGTTCCAATAATGACCTAGATTGTAATAATAGATATTCAAGTTTGGGAAAGGGGAGTTCTCTTCTTCTTTCTTTAAAAATATGGTTATATGAGGCTTGAGGAACCAAAGACATTTGTTTAAGATGGAGTTGAGATCCCGGACTTTATCAGTAATTACACCATGTCAAGGTATGTTTTATGACTCTGAATGTAATGCTATGAAAGAGTAGGTCTGTAAGAGTGCATGAACAATAAGATGAAGAAGTAAGGCTTTGTATGGGGGTAATCTGGGTTTGAGATGATGGTAAGGTTATTTGAATGGGCATTAATGGTGTACTAGTTGCTGTACTATCTTGATGAAGGTTGGATCTGGAGTTCAAACTGCTATTGGCGATTGTCAGGTGAGTCTTTAAGGTGACTCTTGCATAAATATTGTTCATATGAGATATCTTTGTAGAAACTGATGAACGATGAAACCAAAGTTAGAAAAGTATAATATGATGGTCATGCAACTATATGAATGATTGCTGAGGAGATAATGCATGTTATGGTATGGAATCTAAGAAGTTTAGGTTTGGTCGTATATGTATGTCTTAGATGTATGCTATTGGTATGCTCTATAAAGATTTAGTTGTGGTTTTAAAGATGAATGTGGATTGTGTCAGTACATAAAAGGTTTGTCAAGTAAATATGTGTCTGTTCACCGTGATAGAGTCTGAAGGGGTCCATTTGGACTTTAAACAATAACTCTAAAAGGAAAACTCCATGGCCATGGCACCTTCTAAAAGGAACTAAAAGATAATGATTACCCAATGGGTTTCTCTGCGTGTCCCAGTACGATGATGGAAAACCTCACGAAATGTGAGTCTAGGCAAATCCATATCGTAAACACAGTCAGAAATAAAGCCTTTGTGGCGAAATGTGAAGGGATAGCCTCTATGGCAAACCTTGAAAGGATAGCCTTTCTGTCAAATACTTGAGAGATAAGCCTTTGTGGCGCACTCTGAAGGAATGACTTACATGTTGATTTCTAAAAATAGTGCCCTTGTGGCATATCGTAGTAAGTCTCACAATGGCGTACCCTATAGGAATGATTCTTGTGGTTGATTCTATATTAGATTATTTGGAACGTTTAGTATGGTTCGTAAGTTGTGATAAGTAAGATCAGTAAGGCACAGTGTCTCTATAGAGTATGGTAAAGTATTGTACAAGACTATAATTTGATTGTGAATAATAAAGATTGAAGAAATTTAGAAAGGTGTTTTTTGAGTAAGGATTCCAAATTTTACATTTGAAGGAGGTAATTGCTCTATGAGTACATAATGATTCAGGAATTGTGATGAAACAATGGCTGGGAGTTATTTATGGAAGAGTAACAATTATTTGATGGTATGGACCTCTAGTAAGGAAATTAATAAAGATTAATGAAACTTTAGGTTGAAGAGTGTAAGTGGTGTATTGAAGAGTTTTGAGCAAGGTACAGTATCTAACCTGTAAGTGAAAATAGGAAATAAGGGAGTATTTGCCAGTGATTAAGTTTAAGGTTCAGGACGATAAGATCCTCTAAATAAATTATCCAATGAATTATGAAAAAATGACACAGGTAAATGATGTTTTCTTCACTAAGTTCTTATGAACTTATTTGGGGGTGTGTTTCATTATAGGTGAGTTGGTATGAGTCTGCGCTAGGAGAGTCGATGCTAGGAATACGTCAAAGGAAACGGCATAGAGGGTTATTATGCATACAAAGCAAGTTTGGCTGCCCAATCAAAGTATGAATTGTCACTAAGAATTCCATACTTGGGGTGTTTATAATAGATTAGGATTCCAAATCAAATTAGAAATTTTTGTAATTAAGGAAGTTGTAATTGATTGTAATTCATATAAGTAGGCTAAGTTTGTGTCTGTATTTGTTAGTAATACCCAAGATCGAGATTCAAAAAATCAGATCGGGTTGAGGATGTTAGAAATTTGGTATCAAAGCTCAGTTTTTTTAGTTCTTGGGCCACGAAGGTGAAGAAGCCCTATATGCATAAGACGCCGAACCTGGTAGTGTTCCTCAGGTATGATAGAGTTTTCATACCAGGAGATAGATGTATTGGTAGTAGTTTAATAAAGAGAAATAATGATGAAATAAAAACACAAAAGAAAGGTAATGAATCAATTCATTAATGTGAATAAAAAGGAATGTTACATGATTTGGAGGACAAAAAAAAAAGGAAAGATCAAATAAAAAGAAATTTAGTCCTATCTTTCGGTATGATGCTCAGTGGATTCGGTGGGAATCTTCTCTTCGAAGAGGGCCTCCTCTATTTTCCCCACTTCCCTTAGAGTTTGCTCCAAGTCATTGAGCTTCTAGGGACTCTTTTCACCCTCTATTTTGGGCGAGTTAGGGATGAAGAAACCAATAACTTGTTTCCATTTTGATTGGAAATCTTCCCACACTTTGCCCTTAGGATTGTAGACATCTAAATCCAATGAATCAAAAGAAATGCCTTTTAGAAAGTCGAAGTCTACCTGACTCAAGTCTATGTCACTTGTTGTGGAGAACCAAGTTAGCTGTTAACTCTGCCAGTGCCTCAGTTAAGTTCTTGGTTGTGTCCTTTTAGTATTTTCTGAAGGCTTCATCATTAGATTGGAAAAGACTATCCAATTTAGCTTCATAGTGTAGCTTATTGGTCTGGAGTCATTCCCTTAATGAGGACTCTCCCTCCTCCAATGACTCAACCTTTCTCTCAAATAGTTTGCACTTATCCTCTATGTCCTTATCTTTGAGCTTCCAAGCCATGATACATGAGTCGAGACGTTCAACTTTGCTTGTAAGAACCTGCTCATTGTAGCATAACTCCTCTATTATCTTACTCTTTGACTTACCTGCTTCTTTCAAGCTTGCAATCTTAGCCTTATTGTAACAGCCCGGTTTGGACCCTGGTTGGAACAGTGGTTTCGAGACCACAAATCCAAGGTCATAAAAATATTTTAATGATGTTTTCTGTGTGAAAATTCTGTGTGATAATTTTATCGACTGTATGCTGATTTATGAAAAAAAAAGGACTTAATCACGTAAAGTGTAAAATGCTGTGTGCTGATTAATAAGGGCTATGTTGTTGTTGTCTTTATAATTAGGGGAATTTATATTGCAATTTAGCCAAATGTGAGAGTGGTGGACCGCATGTTGTTTAATATAAGGCTTTTATTTATTATTTATAAAAGATAAAAGCATGATATTATATTATAAGTTATATTATAATTAAATGAAATGGAAAGTGGGGTTGTACATTCATTCTTAGTGCCGAAAAAAAAAGAAAAAAAAAGGAAGAACCCTAAACTTTTGGCTAGCTTGTGATTCATAATTCAAGGTATGTTTTGCTTCGGTTATTAATAATTTCTACGTTTTTACAATCGTTGCTTTGTGCTTTTTAAAACCCATGCTTCAATTTTGTGAATTGGTGAAGATTTTGAGATGTGCCATTAATGAACATGTGAGCTTTGTGTTGATAGTTGGTATAATATGAAAGCTTAGTGTTGGATTAACATATTTTGTATTTGAGTTTTTGGTGAAATTGAGTAAATTGAGCTAAATTGAGAAAAGTGTAATTTGAGGGACTAAATTGTGAAATAAATGAAATGTATGAGTTTGAATTAGCATGGAAAGGATTCGGCTAGCATATGTGTTTTGAAATTTTGTGTATTTGATGATTTTGTGAAATAAGGACTAAAGTGTCGAAATGTAAAAATGTGAAGGCTATTATGTAAAATGCCCTAAATATGTGTGTTTGGACTAAAATGAATGATTTGGTGATTGAATGGATTTAATTTGAATGTGTATAGACCAGAAAATAAAAAGTTCATATCGAGATCGAGGCAAAGATAAAGTGCTCGATTAATCGACCGTACCGATAGTTCAACGTCCGAGGTAAGTTCGGGCATAATACATGTATTATATTTAGCCATGTTTAATGTTGGAATGAATGGTATGGAATTAATACATTAGGAATGCTATGTAAGAGCTCGATTTTACATGGCACTAAGTGTGCGTATTCGGAGATGGGACCGAGGTAATTAGCACTGTATGTGCGAAATAATGTAAGTTTTAGCCTTATGATGGGCACTGTGTGTGCGATACCAATATATGATCAGTGTGATGTAAAATGCACTAAGTGTGTGATGTTACTAAGCTTCGTCTAATGATTTGGGCACTGAGTGTGGGAATGAACTGAAGAAGTGACGAAAGTTGAAAGAAATGAAGTCAGTGAGTGATTAGTAGTATGTGATCGATAACTATGTGTTGGCTAAGGTACGTTCGGAACCTATATGGTTGATGAAATTATGATTTAGATCATGGAATGTTAATTGAATATATGAGCTTGTATGGTATGGTACATTGTGTTCATGAAATAACTTATGTGATGGTTGGTTTAGTATAATGTTTTATGTTACGAACTTACGAAGCTTTATAAAGCTTACTGTGTGATTTCTTTCTTTGCTTTACAGTGTCAATAAAGCTAGCTCGGATTCGGGAATCGTCAGCATCTCAATCACACTATCGGCATTCTATTTTGGTATTTTGGGAAGATGTTCATAGTTGAAATATGGCATGTAGAGGCTAGTTGTTTTGACTCCTATTGCAGATGTGTCATGTGATATGGCTAGTTAAATGTTGGTAAAGTGCATGAGTGAATATGGTATTTGGTACATATTTGGATATAGCATGATGGTAATGATTTAGTTTATAAATGGTGAGTTCAATGATGAATTAATGCCTTAGTGATTTAGTGAAGTTATGGATGATTTATACCTAGATTTACATGTAATTTGGTTGTATAAAATGGCATGCTTAGAAATGAAATTATATATGATGATATGATGACTATTGGATACGAAATGGGTTGCCAAATTGTATGTATAAGGATGCTCAAATGTGCTTAAAGGAATGACCCATGTGGGTGGCATTTTGGCCTTGCAAATGGCCTAGTTTTGCCACACGATTGTGGTACACGGGCGTGCCTAGTGACCGTGGGCGTAAGTTAGTATATGGCTTAAGAGCACACGGCCACGGCACACGGACGTGCCTAGTAGCCGTGTGGTTTTTGACAGGATCGACCACGGCCAAAGTACACAGGCGTGCTTGGTGGCTGTGGAGAAAAGGTCAGTTTCGACCACGGGGAGGGCACAAGAGTGTGTCTAGCAGCCGTGGGAGGCACACGGCCTACCCACACGGGTGTGTATCCCCTGAAACTTAGAAAAATTTTAAATTTTCACGAAGATTCTGTATGTGTTTCAGTTTAGTCTTGACCCCTCTCTAGCATTTGTTTAAGGTCTTATACACCTTAATAAGGGACTAATTGTTTATGTTTGATGTATTATGATGATGATTAACTTTGTGTCATAAATGAGTTATGAAATGATCCTATTGTTCGGTAATGCCTCTTACCCCTATTTCGGTGGCGATTTTAGGTTAGGGGTGTTACATTTTATTAGTATTAGAGCTACAGTTTAGTCAATTCTCAGACTAACGTAGAGCGTGTGAGTCTAGCTATACATGCCATGTTATGAAATTGTGATAGTGTGATGAATTCTGACAGTTAAAAATGTGTTTTCATATAGTAATGGATCCCGTTAAAGCAGTTGCTGACGGTGTAGAAAGCAATGCGCCTACTGCCACTCAAGGGACAGCGCCGGCCACATCTAGGCTGAATGATAGTGGTGAGGGAGGAGAGGCTAAGCAAGCCTTCTTCCGAATGATGAGCGAGTGGTTTACGAAGTTCGTTCGAACGAATTTGACTACTCCACAACCTCCACCCCCACAAGTACCTATTGTGCCACAAGTTGTAGATCCGATCAGATTGAATAAACCACCTGCAGACAAGATTCAAAAATAAGGGGTCGAGGAGTTTAGGGCCACATCTGATGATGATGTTGAACGAGCCGAGTTTTGGCTTGAGAATACAATCAGAGTATTCGATGAGATGTCATTGAACCCTGATGAGTGCATTAAGTGTGCAGTTTCCTTGTTGAGAGACACGGCTTATAACTGGTGGAAAACATTGATATCTGTGGTCCCGAGAGAGACAGAAAGAAGTATATCAGTCAACGCTTCATTGATCAGAAACGTAAAGAGTTTCTAGAATTGAAATAGGGTCGTTTTTCTATTACTGAGTACGAGCGGGAATTCGTAAGATTAGCCAATACGCGAGAGAATGTGTTTTGACTGAAGCTACTATGTGCAAACATTTCATAGAGGGATTGAATGAAGACATTAAATTGTTGGTTGGGATACTTGATATAAATGAATTTGTTGTGTTAGTTGAAAGAGCATGCAAGGCTGAGGAGCTCAGTAAAGAAAAGAAGAAAGCTGATTCTGAGGCTCGTGATGAAGGAAAGAGATTGATGAATAAGTTCTCTCAACCTTCAGCAAAGAGATATATAAATGCAAGAATCGTTCAAATGTTTCGTTTGGACATCCAAGTAGAGATTGTTCGAGACAAAGTACTAGTTCACGAATTCAAGTTCCGAATGAATCGAGTGTTGGTAGTGTTAAAAGTAACCAACCTGAGTGCAGACAGTATGGAAGACGACATGTGGGAGAGTGCTGGGGCAAGTACAAAAATAGAGTTTGTTATAAATGTGGATCTCGAGATCATTTTATTCGAAATTGCCCGAAGATGGTCGAAGAGGAAAATATTCAGAATGAAAGACCAAGTAATGTGACAGCTAGAGGTAGACCACTCAGAAACAACAGAAATGTGAGAGAAATTCAGAGGGAACAACTGACACAGCTATGAGGTCAGAAGCGGGAGCACCTGCTCGAGCGTATGCTATATGTGCACGAGAGGAAGCATCATCTCTAGACGTCATTAGCGGTACTTTCACTTTATTTGATAATTATGTCATTGCATTGATAGATTCAGGATCAACTCATTCCTATGTGTGTATGAACTTAGTATTGAATAAGACTTTACCTATTGAGTCTACTGAATTTGTGGTTAGAGTGTCAAACCCCTTAGGCAAGTGTGTCCTGGTGGATAAGGCGTGCAAGAGTTGCCCATTGATGTTTCGGGATGCTTGTTTTACGGCTAATATGATGTTGTTACCGTTCGATGAGTTTGACATAATTTTGGGTATGGATTGGCTTACTCTGCATAATGCCATCATGAATTGTAGAAGAAAGAGTATTGAGGTTAAGAGTCAGAATGGTGAGATAATTCGAATTGAATCCAGTGATATGAAAGGATTACCAGCTGTTGTATCTGCGATTAAAGCTATGAACAATGTGAGAAAAGGTTGTGAAGCTTATCTGGCATACGTGATTGATACAAAAATGTCGAAAAAGAAAATTGAATCTGTACTTGTGGTATGTGAGTTTCCAGATGTGTTTCCTGAAGAGCTGCCGGGATTACCTTCGATTCGAGAAGTCAAATTTGGAATTGAATTAGTGACGGGGACCACTCCCATTTCTATAGCTCCGTTTAGAATGGCACCAACAGAATTGAAAGAGTTAAAATCGCAGTTGCAAGAATTAACTGATAGAGGATTTGCACGACCGAGTTTCTCACCTTGGGGAGCTCCTGTGTTATTTGTGAAAAAGAAAGATGGAACTATGAGAATGTGTATTGATTATCGACAGTTGAACAAAGTGAAGATAAAGAACAAATATCCGTTGCCTCATATTGATGATTTGTTTGATCAGCTGAGGTGTAACACCCCTATCCAGAGTCCGTTGCTGGATTAAGGTTAGGAGCATTACCGGACAGATCGGAAACATTCACAGACGAAATCATACATTCAATCATCATTTTCAGACATAATGTCCCTTAACCGGGTCCTCGAGACCTTAAGCATGCTTATAAACCGAGTCGGGACTAAACTGAAACACATAAAAAATTCCATGAAAATTTTAAACTTTTCTAAATACAGGGGCGACACGCCCGTAGGAGGAGACCGTGTGCCCTCCACGGCTTCTAGACTCCCCCGTGTGTCCCTTCGTGTCTATATACTAACTTCCCCACTACGGCCACCAAGCACGCCCGTGTACTTTGGCCGTGTACTTTTATGTTACTACTGACTTGCACACCATGGCCAGATGACACGCCCGTGTCGAGGCTGTGTGATTTTATGATGCATCCTGCCAATTTACCCACGGTCTAAAGCACGCCCGTGTGCCACAACCGTGTGACATTATAGGCCATTTACAAGGCCAAAATGCCAACCAAATGGTTCATACTTATAAGCATCATTTACCAACACATATCAAGCATATATGGCAACCAAAAACATACAAATAGCCATCCAAAATCATGCACATTTGATCACTAATATAATCACAACTATACATTAAATTTCCATTAAATATATACATTCAAAACCAATTCTAAACATACCAATTTGCATAACTAAAACTCAATTATGCCTATGCACCATTTGTCTATATACTTACCATCTCATAACCATTCCATATAACAAATAATCATATCATAACAACTTCACATATCATACTTCATTAAGCATATATCAAAACATATCTAGCCAAATCACATGGCTAAGTTCACTTTACAACTTATACCAAGACTAGCCTATGCATGCCATATCTAGCTATACACATTTTCAAAGTGTACCAAAATAACATTAGTAGTGTGATGACGATCCTTGACAGTCCCGAGCCTTCAGTAGCTTTGACAACCTATAAAACAGATTAAACACATACAGAGTAAGATTTCCAAAAGCTTAGTAAGTGAATATACAAACAAACTTAATATTTAAGCATTCAAGACATATAATCAATATGAAATCACTAATAGCTCAATTGCATAGCCATAATTTTTCTTGGCACTTTTATTTAACCACTCATCATACAAACTTGCCTATCATTATATACTTGTTAGATCATAGCTTATCCATTCTTGTATCACATTTACATATGGCTCATTCATACATATTTTCACATATTATCTCATCCTTTCAATGCACATATTTATCATAGTAAGACCATATAGTCACTTACCTTTCATTCACACATAGTGTATTTTTTAAACACACTTGAAACAAATACAATTCACATAATCATTTGTTTCTCGGATTTATCTGTTGAACTATTTGAAATCTAATAGAATACTCAAAAAGATCAGAATAGTCGTACAATGCCTACGTCCCAGACGTGGTCTTACATGTAGTCAGATGTCGATACCACTGTCCCAAACAGGGTCTTACACGTAATCGGATATTTGATTCCACATGTTCGGTAACACACATATACATATATTCCACATGACTCGATGAAAATACAAATTATCCCATATAACCGAATACATATATATATACATGCATGAACACCTTTTAAACAAATCTCATGCTATCAAGTAAAGAACATCCACATAACATAATTTACCCAGATATTCCATCAACCTAATGTACAACACATTTTTTTCATCGTTTTATATGCTCAATGACCGCACATATAACATATAAGTATGAAAATGCATACCTTGCGATCGAATTAACAAAATTCATTTGCATAAGCTTAGGCTTACTCAATTTGTTCCATGACTTAATCATTTCGTAGTCTAAACTCGGAATTGTAAATCACCGGTATAAAACTTGCTAGGTGTCAGCCTGAATCACACACCGGCACTAAGCCTGCTAGACTCAAGGTCTGAAATTTAAACACCAGCATTTAGCCTGTTAGGCAATAAGCCCGATATAATTTACCGGCACACGGCCTGCTAGGCAATAAGCCCGATATAATTCACCGGCACAAGGCCTACTAAGCAATAAGCCCGATATAATTCACCGGCACAAGGCCTGCTAAGCAATAAGTCTGATATAATTCATATTACTGAACCAACTCATTCACATTACACATTAACAATATCATAAATATCACATATAATTCACATCCTTACACATAGTGAACTCAATTTAATTCAATTACATATCATTGCTAAATTACTTTCACACATTCGGCTTTGACATATTTCAATCCGAAAATTCATAATTCAGCATGTATACTAGATTATAATCGATACTTACGATACTAACTTGCTTAAAGACTTACCTCGGCTATCGATGGGCGACGAATATCGCCTATTCGTGAAGTTTCGCTTTTCCCCGATCCAAATCCGATTTTCTTTGTTCTTGATCTAAACATTTTTAAAATAAGCACATTCAAGTACATTTCATTTTAATTTAATCCAAAAACACCTAATTAGGCAAATTACCATTTTGCCCCTAATATTTTACATTTTTACAATTTAGTCCTATTTGCACAAAACACAAAATACAGAAAATTTCACTACACCACATAAGGGCCGAATGTTCATAGGGACTATACAAGTCCATTTATTTCATTTATTTTGCATTTTAGCCCCTTAAAAATTTAATTTTGCAATTTAGCCCTAATTACTCATAATCTCCAAAAATCTCAATACAAAACATATTAATCTGACATATATTTTTCATAATTCATCAACTATCATCATAAAACTCATGAACTCATCAATGGCACATTTCAAAAGATTCATCAAAATCAAAAATTCAAGCATGGGTCTTGAAGTATTCGAAGCAACGATTACAAAAACGTAAAAATTATCTAAAACCGATTAAAAACTAACCTTTAATTTAGCTTGTAAATAGCCGAATGTACAAAACTCCAAAACCTTTTCTTTTCTTTGTATTATTCGGTGGAAGAAAGCATGAATAAAATTCCACTTTCATGTTGGTTTTATTATAATATAGTTATAAATTATAAAATAAATATAATATAACATTTAACATATAAAATAATACATAAAAACATGTTATATCACCATGTTGTCGTCCACTATAACTTAAAATGGGCATATTTCCCTTTAAGGACTTCACTAAAATAAAGCCACATCAATTTAGCCATAAATCAAATAAAAGGCCACTTTTACAACTTAGGCGATTTAGTCCTTTTTGTTAAATTAAACACTCAAACGATAAAATTTTTATACAAAACTTTCACACACATTAATTCACATATAATAAACACCGAAAATAATATTTAAAAATTTTCTAGACTCGGATTCGTGGTCCCGAAACCACTGTTACGATTAGGGTCAATTTTGAACTGTTACAACTCTCCCCCCTTAGGGATTTTTGTCCCCAAAATCTTACCGTTAAACAAAGTCGGATATTGTTACCACTCAAATGTAATCTCACAATTTGAGATACATACAACTCAGGAAGCTTATCGAGCGAATAATCCGTACGAACTGGAATAAAATGAGCTGATTTGGTTAGTCTATCCACTATAACCCAGACTGCATCTTTCTTGCTCGGTGTCGTAGGCAAACCAGAAACAAAATCCATCGTCACTCTATCCCATTTCCACTCGGGAATCAGAATTGGCTGTAGTAAACCAAACAGAACTTGGTGTTCTGCTTTCACTTGTTGGAAAACTAAACATTTCGTAACAAAGTCAGAAATGTCTCATTTCATACCAGACCACCAGTAGTGTCGTTTCAAATCATGATACATTTTCGTACTTCCCGGGTGAACAGATAGACGACTATTATGGGCTTCATTCAAAATCAACTGAATCAACTCCGGATTTCTTGGAACACAGACACGATTCCGGAATCTCAAACAATCATCAACAATTTGAAATTTAGATTCGGAATTATTTTCACACTGAGCTCGTTCCAATAATAATTCATTATCAACTTTTTGAGCATCACATATTTGTTGTACAAACAACGGTTTGGCTTTTAATTTCGCTATCACAGAACTATCATCAGACAAGTCTAACTGAGCATTCAAAGCGTGTAGTGCTTACAATGATTTTCTACTCAGTGCATCTGCAACAACATTTGCTTTACCCGGATGATAATATATCACAAGCTCATAATATTTTAACAGCTCTAACCATCTTCTTTGATGTAGGTTCAAATCTTTCTGAGTCATCAGATATTTCAGATTTTTATGATCTGAAAACACGTGACATTTCTTACCGTACAGATAATGGCGCCAAATCTTAAGTGCAAACACAACTGCAGCTAACTCAACATCGTGCGTCAGATAATTCTTTTCACGAGGCTTTAATTGTCTCGAGGCATAAGCTACAACTTTGCCTTCCTGCATCAAAACACATCCCAGACCATTTAATGAAGCATCACTGTACACAACAAATTTTTTACCCGACTCCGGTTGTACTAACACTGGAGCTTCTGTTAATAGAGTTTTCAACTGATCAAAACTTTTCTGACATTTATCTGACCATTCAAATTTGACATCTTTCTGAAACAGTCTAGTCAACGGAGTAGCTATAGTTGAAAAGCCTTTTACAATTCTGCGGTAATAACCAGCAAGTCCCAGAAAACTACGGACTTCAGACACATTATTCGGAGGTTTCCAATTCAAAATAGCAGAAATCTTACTCGGATCAACTCGGATTCCGGAAGCTGACACGATATGTCCCAAAAAACTAACCTCGTGCAACCAGAATTCACATTTGCTAAATTTCGCATACAATTGCTTTTCTCTCAAAGTTTTCGAAACAAATTTCAAATGTTCAGCATGTTCAGCCTCATCAACCGAATAATTCAAAATGTCATAAATGAATACGACAACAAATCGATCTAGATACGGTCTGAAAATTCTGTTCATCATATCCATAAAAATAGCAGGAGCATTGGTTAGTCCAAATGGCATAACTAAAAATTCGTAATGCCCGTACCTCGTTCTAAAAGCAGTCTTCGGAATGTCTGAATCTTTAACTCTCAACTAATAGTATCCTGATCTCAGATCAATCTTGGAAAACATGGTAGCTCCTTTTAACTGATCAAATAAGTCATCAATCCTGGGCAACAGATATTTATTCTTTATTGTTACCTTATTCAACTGACGATAATCGATACACATTCTCATCGTGCCATCTTTCTTTTTCACAAACAGAACAGGAGCACCCCAAGGCGAAAAACTCGGCCTAGCAAACCCTCTCTCAGACAATTCTTGCAACTGTGACTTTAATTCTTTCAACTCTATTGGTGCCATTCTATATGGAGCTATCGAAATAGGTGTAGTACCAGGTAACAATTCAATACCAAACTCAACTTCTCGAATCGGAGGTAAACCCGGTAACTCTTCAGGAAACACTTCAGAAAACTCACAAACAACAGACACTGACTCAATCTTCCTTTCAGACATTTCCGAATCAATCACATAAGCGAAATATGCCTCATAACCCTTATTCAAACAACTCTAAGCTTTCAAAACAGATATCACAGCAGGAAATCCATTTAAATCATTCGACTCAATGCGTACAATCTCATCATTCGGACATCTCAAATCTATAGTCTTTCTTTTGCAGTTCACAACAACATCATGCATAAACAACCAGTCCATACCCATAATAATATCGAACTCATCAATCAGCAAAAGCATCAAATTAGCAGGGAAACAAATATTTTGAAACATTAACGGATAGTTCTTTCATACTTATCAACAATGACACTTTTACCTAAGGGGTTCGATACTTTTGTAGCAAGCTCAGTAGACTCTACAGGCCAAGTCTTACTGAATACTAAATTCATGCATATATATATATACGAATGAGTAGAACCACAGTTTATCAAAACAATCACAAAAGTATCATAAAGAGTAAACGTAGCCATAACAATATCTAAAGATGAAGCTTCTTCACAAGCTCAAATAGCATGCACTCCAGTTGTCTTTCTAAATTCAGATTTTTCAACAGTGTCCCTCGTAGACCTTTGACTACGACTGACATTTTTGATATTTCGAAAAGGTCTATCTCTCTCTGGGGCGTTATCTGATCTCAGATTCTGGGTAGTCTCTAGTTCAATAGGCTCTGGGCAATCTCGAATAAAATGATCCAACGATCCACATCTGAAGCAAGATTGATTATTCAATCCACAATTCCCCGAATGTCTTTTACCACAACGTTTACACTTGAGTCACTTGGATCTGACATTTTCAATACTCGCCATCTTTGGGCAATCTCGAATAAAATGATTTCGTGACCCACATTTATAACAAACTCTATTGTTATACTTGCCCCAACATTTTCCTACATGTCGTCTTCCACACTTTCTACACTCAGGTTTGTTGCTTTTAGTACTTCCATCATTTGATTCAATTGGAGCTTGAGTTCTTAGACTAATATTTGGTCTCACACGATCTCCACCTGTATGTCCGATTGAAACATCTAATCTATTGCTTGTATCTCTATATTTCTTCGTCGAAGGTTGAGAAAAATTACTCATCGATCTTTTTCCTTCATTATGAGATTCAGAATCGACTTTCTCAGTATTATTGTAACACCCCAAACCTGGCCCATTCGCTATGACCGAATTTGAAATGCCACTGCGGAAATCGTTTGAAAAACTTTTGACTTAGAGATTAAAAACATAAAATTTTGTTGTCTTTACTAAAACATTGAGTAATTAAAGTTCCAAAAAAAATTAAGTTGTTTAAAATAAAACATTTTCAAATAATAATATAATCGACAATCCAACTTAAAACATAATAAAAGTCCATAAATACTTTAAATGGCCATTATTACAATAAATAACCTTTCATAAAAAAAATGTGTAAAACAAATAAATTTATCTTCTGCATGGGCCACCTCGTATCCGCTCCAACCCGGTCCAAGCTTTATGCATCACCTGTAAGGTTTGAGAAAAAATTTGGGTGAGTCACACAGACTTAGTGCATAGTTATTACACATGTCCCCACATATGGGCTTGGCCCATATCCACACAATCCACATACATAAATATGCAAAATGAAGCCCAACCCAACCTAGTGTCCATCCGTTACACCTACCTTAGCAGACTCCCTGCCCAAGGCCGTGGCTAATCCACCGATCAAATAATGATCCTCATATCTTACCTTGGCGGACTTGCGCCAAGGCCGTGGCTAAGCCACCGATCACATAGTGATCCACATGTTCAGATCCACGAGGTGACTCGAGGTCATCCTCAATCTACGGTGATGCACACACGGTGTCATCCGCCGAGATGTGGCACCTAGCCAACACCTCCCTTGATGAAGCACATAGCTAACATCAAGCGCCAATGTAGCACAAGGCTAACATTAGACCACGTACATAAAGTACACCCTTTCCTTCGATAGTCACATCCCAAGTCCCATGCATATATATATGTGTATCATGGCAACATATCACTTGAACAATAATGCATCACATGCCATCACATTTCATATATTCATCAATGATCATTTAATATCGTAATTCACTGACCTGAGTATTCGATCACCCACCACGGGTATTCACAATCTTAGCCCTTAATTCGGCTAACATTAACATCATATCACATATACATAAATATAACACATACACACAAGCAAGAGACAGTGCGATAACTACGCACCTTTTTGGCACAGTCGATCAAATCCTGAAATCGTCACTTGCTTAAGAACTTGGTCGAAAATTCCTTAAAAAACCCTTATTAGAATTGGTCAACACTTAAAATACTCATAACATGGCCTAAGGCCGAAAGCTACATTTCACTTACCTTGATCACTTCAAATCCCGAAGGACCTCCTCCACGATGGCACTTCCCGCTGCTTACCACTAACGCCTACTAGAAGAGACTACAAGAAAGAAGTCGACAGCACCTCTCTAGAAGTTTCGGCCTTAAAGATTTGCAAAATAAAAGAGAGAATAAAATATTGAAGAATTCGACAAATAAAGAACAATGATAGGGAGGTTTCGGCTATGGTTTTGAAAGAAGAAAGCAAATGATATGTGGGTAAAAGAAATGAAGTACGTGAGTAGAAAAGAGAACAAAAATAATAGAGGGAGGATTCGGCTTAAGCAACAATGGAAGAAAAGAAAAGAGAGTTTGAGGAAGAAAGAGGTTCGGCCAAAAGAAAGTAAAAGCAAATTTGTAAGTGTTAACAAATATGAGAAGAAAAGAATAGGAAAATGAGAACCAAAAGAGGTTCTTTTCGGTTACAAAGAATTAAAAGATGAGAGGGAGGTTCCAAATGAGTTTCGGCCTAATGCCTAAGAGGAAAAAAACAATAAACACCTAAGGACATTCGGTTTATGGTTCACTTTGGTGCACTAAGGAGAATTCGGCATACACAAGAAGGTTTCGAAAATGACACAAAACAAAGATTGAAAGCTTACCAAACTAGCCGAAAATGACCACCTAACCAAAAGAAATTTTGGCACCAACTAGCAACCAACAATACAAAATTCGGCCACTCCCCCCTAGGCTCCAAAACCGTCCAAATACATGGACTTCAAAGTCAAACCTATCCACACAAAACTTTCCATAACAACACACCTTATATCATGCCTTATGTTCTCACATCATCCTTTAATCAATTGATTTCTTTCCCAAACATCAAACTTACCTAAACTATCATTCAACTTACCAAAGCCTCCAACAAAATCGGTCAACCCTCCCCCTAGACCAAAATGCCATCCACATATATGGACTAATGGCCATAGAAGAGTTTCCAAAACATCACCCCATACTTCAAGCCTTATGTCCCCTTTATCCTACCATAAATAAGTACTTGCCTTTTTCCTTTAGTCTACCATCCTTACCATAATTAAAACTTGACCAACACTTAATAACAAAGTCCATCCTTACCATAATTAAAACTTGACCAACACTTAATGTAAGGATGAATAAAAATAAAGTCCTCAATATGCCTTCCATGCTACTCGAACCACTTCCCTCAAGCAACCTTTCATGTGCCTTATCCACTATGCCACTAACTCCTCTTGTGCTAAAATTTAACACTTAAATTAACTTAAGTGTCAAGCTCATCTAGTCCACTTCACTAAATTTTTAATACTAATAATTATTCTAACTTCATAAATAAAATCAAGCCTTCACAAGACTATGCTAAACACACAAACAATCCTACCCGAGCTAACACAAGTAACTAGATAACACACAAATTTTCCTAAAGCCTATGGCCCAATCGGCCCAATCCTATTAAGCCCAATTTCGGGATGTTACAATTATCATCATTAGTAGCACTAAACTCTCCGACCTCATACTTACGAATTTCATCAACCGGGGGCTTGTTCATTAGATTTAGATTCGTAATTGAAAGCATAGCAGATGTCTGAGGGAGGATAATCAGGGACGGAGGTTGCGAAACAGTCGGGTTATTTCTCACAAATTAAATGAACCACTCATTCATCAGCTGGAAGAAAGCTTGTTTAGCTTCTCCCTCTTGACCGCTCGTAACCGGTCTCGGATCTAAGGGTCCTATCCCTTGCGCAGAAGCAGGCGCATTACTTTCTACATCGTCAGCTACGGCTCTTTCAGGATCCATTACTATATGAGAAATCACATTTTTACACGTTAGGATTCATAACACTATCAAAAGTCAGATATATGGCATGTATAGCTAGACTCTGACACACTACGTTAGTCCAAGAATCGACAAACCGTAGCTCTAATACCAATCAAATGTAATACCCCTATCCCGAGTCCCCCGCTGGATTAAGGTTAGGAGCGTTACCGGGCAAATCAGAAACATTCATAGATGAAATCATACATTCAATCATCAATCTCAGACATAATGTCCCTTAAACGGGTCCACGAGACCCTAAGCATGCTTATAAACCGAGTCGGGACTAAACTGAAACACATATAAAATTCCATGAAAATTTTAAACTTTTCTAAATACAGGGGAGACACGCCCGTGGGAGGAGACCGTGTGCCCTCCACGGCTTCTAGACACCCCCGTGTGTCCCTTAGTGTCTATATACTAACTTCCCCACCACGGCCACCAAGCACGCCCGTGTACTTTGGCCGTGTACTTTTATGTTAGCTACTGACTTGCACACCATGGCCAGATGACACGCCCATGTCGAGGCCGTGTGATTTTAGGCTGCATCCTACCAATTTAACCACGGTATAAAGCACGCCCGTGTGCCACAACCGTGTGACATTATAGGCCATTTACAAGGCCAAAATGCCAACCAAATGGTTCATACCTATAAGCATCATTTACCAACACATATCAAGCATATATGGCAACCAAAAACATACAAATAGCCATCCACAATCATGCACATTTGATCACTAAGATAATCACAACTATACATTAAATTTTCATTCAATATATACATTCAAAACCAATTCTAAACATACCTATTTGCATAACTAAAACTCAATTATCCCTATGCACCATTTGTCTATATACTTACCATCTCATAACCATTCCATATATCAACTAATCATATCATAACAACTTCACATATCATACTTCATTAAGCATATATCAAAACATATCTAGCCAAATCACATGGCTAAGTTCACTTTACAACTTATACCAAGACTAGCCTATACATGCCATATCTAGCTATATACATTTTCAAAGTGTACCAAAATAACATTAGTAGTGTGATGACGATCCTTGACGGTCCCGAGCCTTCAGTAGCTTTGACAACCTATAAAACAGATTAAACACACACACAGTAAGCTTTCCACAAGCTTAGTAAGTCAATATACAAACAAACTTAATATTTAAGCATTCAAGACATAATCAATATGAAATCACAAATAGCTCAATTGCATAGCCATAACTTTTCTTGGCACTTTTATTTAACCATTCATCATACAAACTTGCCTATCATTATATACTTGTTAGATCATAGCTTATCCATTCTTGTATCACATTTACATATGGCTCATTCATACATATTTTCACATATTATCTCATCATTTCAATGCACAAATTTATCGTAGTAAGACCATATAGACACTTACCTTTCATTCACACATAGTGTATCTTTTAAACGCACCTAAAACAAATACAATTCACATAATCATTTGTTTCTCAGATTTATCTGTTGAACTATTTGAAATCTAATAGAATACTTAGAAAGCTCAAAATAGTCATACAATGCCTACGTCCCAGACGTGGTCTTACATGTAGTCAGATGTCGATGCCACTGTCCCAGACAGGGTCTTACACATAATCGAATATTGATGCCACTATAACAAAAGTATCTAAATTCAATTCCACATGTTCGATAACACATATATACATATATTCCACATGACTCGATGAAAATACAAATTATCCCAGATAACCGAATACATATATATATACATACATGAAAACCTTTAAACAACTCTCATGCTATCAAGTAAAGAACATCCACATAACATAATTTACCCACATATTCCATCAACCTAATGTACAACACATTTATTTCATCGTTTTATTTGCTCAATGACCGCACATATAACATATAAGTATGAAAATACATACCTTGCGATCGAATTAACAAAATTCATTTGCATAAGCTTAGGCTTACTCAATTTGTTCCATGACTTAATCATTTCGTAGTCTAAACTCAGAATTGTAAATCACCGGTATAAAACCTGCTAGGCGTCAGCTTGAATCACACATCGGCACTAAGCCTGCTAGACCCGAGGTCTGAAACTTAAACACCGGCACTTAGCCTGCTAGGCAATAAGCCCGATATAATTCACCGCCACAAGGCCTGCTAGGCAATAAGCCCGATATACTTCACCAGCACAAGGCCTGCTAAGCAATAAGCCCGATATAATTCACCAGTACAAGGCCTGCTAGGCAATAAGCCCGATATAATTCACCGGCACAAGGCCTGGTAGGCAATAAGTCCGATATAATTCACCGGCACAAGGCCTGCTAGGCAATAAGCCCGATATAATTCATATTACCGAACCAACTCATTCACATTACACATTAACAATATCATAAATATCACATATAATTCACATCCTTACACATAGTGAACTCAATTTAATTCAATTACATATCATAGCTAAATTACTTTCACACTTTCGGCTTTGACATATTTCAATCCGCAAATTCATAATTCAGCATGTATACTAGATTATAATCGATACTTACAATATTAACTTACTTAAAGACTTACCTCGGCTATCGATGGACGACGAAGATCGGCTGTTCGTGAACTTTCGCTTTTCCCGGATCCAAATCCGATTTTCTTTGTTCATGATCTAAACATTTTTAAAATAAGCTCATTCAAGTACATTTCATTTCAATTTATTCCAAAAACACCTAATTAGGAAAATTACCATTTTGCCCCTAATATTTCACATTTTTACAATTTAGTCCTATTTGCACAAAACACAAAATACACAGAATTTCACTATACCACCTAAGGGCCGAATGTTCATAGGGACTATACAAGTCCATTTAATTCATTTATTTTTCATTTTAACCCCTCAAAAATTTATTTTTGCAATTTAGCCCTAATTACTCAAAATCACCAAAAACTCAATATAAAACATATTAATCTAACATATATTTTTCATAATTCATCAACTATCATCATAAAAATCGTGAACTCAGCAAAGGAACATTTCAAAAGATTCATCAAAATCAAAAATTCAAGCATGGGTCTTGAAGTATTCGAAGCAACGATTTAAAAAACGTAGAAATTATCGAAAACCGATTAAAAACTAACCTTTAATTTAGCTTGTAAATAGCCGAATGTACAAAACTCCAAAACCTTTTCTTTTCTTTGTGTTATTCGATGGAAGAAAGCATGAATAAAATTCCACTTTCATGTTGGTGTTATTATAATATAGTTATAAATTATAAAATAAATATAATATAACCTTTAACATATAAAATAATACATAAAAACATGTTATATCACCATGTTGCCATCCACTATAACTTAAAATGGTCATATTGCACTTTAAGGACTTCACTAAAATAAAGCCACATCAATTTAGCCATAAATCAAATAAAAGGCCACTTTTACAACTTACGCGATTTAGTCCTTTTTGTTAAATTAAACACTCAAACGATAAAATTTTTATACGAAACTTTCACACGCATTAATTCACATATAATAAACACCAAAAATAATATTTAAAAATTTTTCGAACTCGGATTCGTGGTCCCGAAACCATTGTTCCGATTAGGGTCAATTTCAGACTGTTACATGAGGGGAGCTACAGTGTTTTCAAAGATAGACTTGAGATTGGGTTATTATCAGTTAAGAGTTAAAGAATCTGATGTACCAAAGATCGCTTTCAGAACGAGGTATGGGCATTATGAATTCTTAGTGATGCCTTTCAGACTAACAAATGCTTCTGCAGTGTTTATGGATCTAATGAATCGGATATTCAGACCGTATTTGGATCTCTTTGTTGTGGTATTCATTGATGATATTTTGATCTATTCGTGTGATGAAACGCAGCATGCTGAGCATTTGAGAACCATGCTACAAACTCTACGTGAGAAACAGTTGTATGCAAAGTTTAGCAAATGTGAATTTTGGTTGCTTGAGGTTGGTTTTTTGGGGCATACAGTATCAGCTGCGGGAATAAGAGTTGATTTAAATAAAATCTCCGGTATTTTGGAATGGAAGCCTCCGAGAAATGTGTCCGAAGTCCGTAGTTTTCTGGGACTAGCGGGATATTATAGGCGGTTTGTGAAAGGTTTCTCTATGATTGCGACTCCGTTGACGAAGTTGTTACAGAAAGATGTTAGATTCGAGTGGTCAGAAAAGTGCCAGTAGAGTTTTGAGCAGTTGAAAGTGTTGTTAACGGAAGCACCAATTTTGATTCAACCCGAATCAGGTAAAGGGTTCATGGTTTACAGTGATGCATCATTGAATGGTTTGGGCTGTGTGCTGATGTAAGAAGGGAAAGTCATTGCTTACGCTTTGAGACAGTTAAAACCGCATGAAAATAATTACCCAACGCATGATCTTGTATTGGCTGCGATTGTATTCGTATTGAAGATTTGGCGTCACTATCTGTTTGGGGAAAAATGTCACATCTATACTGATCATAAGAGCTTAAAGTATTTGATGACTCAGAAAGACTTGAATTTGCGACAGAGAAGATGGTTAGAATTATTGAAAGACTATGAACTTGTGATAGATTACCACCCGGGTAAGGCTACTGTTGTAGCTAATGCCTTGAGTCGAAAATCGTTATATGCTTTGCGAGTTATGAGTAATCAGATAGATCTATGTGATGATAGTGCGGTGGTAGCTGAATTGAAAATAAAGTCGGTGTTTGTACAGCAGATTTGTGATGCTCAGAAAAATGATGTTGAAATGGTGGCTAAACGAACTCAATGTGCATTGAATGCTGAAGCAGAATTTCAAGTTGGCAGTGATGATTGTTTGAGATTTAGAGATCGGATTTGTGTTCCGAGAAATTCAAAGTTGATTCCAATGATTTTGAATGAAGCTCACAATAGTCATTTAACTGTACATCCAGGAGTACAAAGATGTACAAAGTCAGCAAGTCAAAGCTGAACATCAAGTTCGGTCTGGTTTGTTACAACCGATTATGATTCCTGAGTGGAAATGAGAGAGAATCACGATGGACTTTGTGTCAGGTTTGCCCTTATCTCCGAGTAAGAAAGATGCAATCTGGGTGATAGTTGATAGATTGATGAAATTAGCTCATTTTGTTCCAGTGAGAACATATTATTCACTCTACAGATTAGCTGAAATGTATATTGCTGAGATTGTAAGATTGTATAGAGTACCGCTATCTATAGTGTCTGACAGATATCCGAGATTTACCTCGCGATTTTGCAAGAAATTGCAAGATGCTTTAGGCATGAAATTGCATTTCAGTACTGCTTTTCATTCGCAAATGGATGGTCAATTCGAGCGAATCATTCAGATTCTCGAAGACATGCTAAGATGTCGCATACTTGAATTTGAAAGTACGTGGGAAAAGCATTTATCATTGATTAGTTTTGCGTATAACAATAGTTTTCAATCTAGCATTAAAATGGCACATACGAGGCTCTTTATGGTCAAAAGTGTCGAACTACATTGTATTAGACCGAGCTGAATGAGAATAAGATTTACGGGGTTGATCTTATAAAAGAGACTGAGCAGAAAGTGAAACTAATTCGTGACAGTTTGAAAGCGGCCTCAGATTGTCAGAAATCTTATGTAGATTTGAAAAAAAAGGATATTGAATTCGAAATTGGTGATAAAGTGTTTCTGAAAGTGACTCCGTCGAAGAAAATACTTCAATTTGGCCGAAAGGGCAAACTAAGTCAGAGGTTCATCGGACCGTATGAGATTATTGAACGAGTTGGGCCAGTTGCTTATAGATTGAGATTTCCATCTGAGTTAAAAAAGATTCATAATGTGTTTCATGTGTCAATGCTTCGACGGTATAGATCAGACCTGTCTCATGTGATTGCTCCTAATGAGATTGAAATTTAGTCAAATTTGTCGTATAGTGAAGAATCGATCCAAATTTTGGCACGAGAGACCAGAGAGTTGAGAAATAAGAAAATTTATTTAGTGAAAGTATTATGGCACAAACACGGAATTGAAGAGGCTATGTGGGAGCCTGAGAATGTTATGAGAGAGCAACATCCACAATTATTCACTGGTAAGATTTTCGGGGATGAAAATCCCTAAGGGGGGAGAGCTATAACAGCCCGGTTTAGACCCTGGTCTGAATAGTGGACTTGAGACCACAAATTCGAGGTCGTAAAAATATTTTAATGATATTTTATGTGTGAATAGTATGTGATATAGCCTGTGTGAAAATTCTGTGTGATAATTTTATCGATTGTATGTTGATTTATGAGAAAAAAACTGACTTAATCGCGTAAAGTGTAAAATGTTGTGTGCTGATTGATAAGTGCTAAATTGTTGTTGTCTTTATAATTGGGAGGATTTATATTGCAATTTAGCCAAATGTGAGAGTGGTGGACGGCATGTTGTTTAATATAAGGCTTTTATTTATTATTTATAAAATATAAAAGCATGATATTATATTATAAGTTATATTATAATTAAATGATATGGAAAGTGGGGTTGTTCATTCATTCTTAGTGCCGAAAAACAAAGAAAATAAAAAGAAGGAAGAACCCTAAACTTTCAGCTAGCTTGTGATTCATAATTCAAGGTATGTTTTGCTTCGGTTATTGATAATTTCTACGTTTTTGCAATCATTGCTTTGTGCTATTTAAAACCCATGCTTCAATTTTGTGAATTGGTGAAGATTTTGAGATGTGCCATTAATGAACATGTGAGCTTTGTGTTGATAGTTGGTATAATATGAAAGCTTAGTGTTGGATTAACATATTTTGTATTTGAGTTTTTGGTGAAATTGAGTAAATTGAGCTAAATTGAGAAAAGTGTAATTTGAGGGACTAAATTGTGAAATGAATGAAATGTATGAGTTTGAATTAGCATGGAAAGAATTCGGCTAGCATATGTGTTTTGAAATTTTGTGTATTTGATGATTTTATGAAATAAAGACTAAAGTGTCAAAATGTAAAAATGTGAGGGCTATTGTGTAAAATGCCCTAAATATGTGTGTTTGGACTAAAATGAATAATCTGGTGATTGAATGGATTTAATTTGAATGTGTATAGACCAAGAAAGAAGAAGTTCGGATCGAGATCGAGGCAAAGAAAAAGTGCTCGATTAATCGATCGTATCGATAGTTCAACGTCCGAGGTAAGTTCGGCCATAATACGTGTATTATATTTAGCCATGTTTAATGTTGGAATGAATGGTATGGAATTAATACATTAGGAATGCTATGTAAGAGCTCGATGTTACATGGCACTTAGTGTGCGTATTCGGAGATGGGACTGAGATAATTAGCACTGTGTGTGCAAAATAATGTAAGTTTTAGCCTTGTGATGGGCACTGTGTGTGCGATACCAATATATGATCGGTGTGATGTAAAATACACTAAATGTGCGATGTTACTAAGCTTCGTCTAATGATTTGGGCACAGAGTGTGCGAATGAACTGAAGAAGTGACGAAAGTTGAAAGAAATGAAGTCAGTGAGTGATTAGTAGTATGTGATCGATAACTAAGTGTTGGCTAAGGTACGTTGGGAACCTATGTAGTTGATGAAATTATGATTGAGATCATGGAATGTTAATTGAATATATTAGCTTGTATGGTATGGTACATTGTGTTCATGAAATAATTTATGTGATGGTTTAGTATAATGTTTTATGTTACGAACTTACGAAGCTTTATAAAGCTTTCTGTGTGATTTGTTTCTCTGCTTTGCAGTGTCAGTAAAGCTATCTCGGATTCGGGAATTGTCAGTATCTCAATCACAATATCGGCATTCTATTTTGGTATTTTGGGAAGATGTTCATGGTTGAAATATGGCATGTATAGGCTAGTTGTTTTGACTCCTATTGGAGATGTGTAAATAGCCATGTGATATGGCTAGTTAAATGTTGGTAAATTGTATGAGTGAATATGGTATTTGGTACATATTTGGATATAGCATGATGGTAATGATTTAGTTTATAAATGGTAAGTTCAATGATGAATTAATGCCTTAGTGATTTAGTGAAGTTATGGATGATTTATACCTAGATTTACATGTAATTTGGTTGTATAAAATGGCATGCTTAGAAATGAAATTATATGTTATGATATGATGATTATTGCATATGAAATGGGTTGCCAAATTGTGTGTATAAGGATGCTCAAATGTGCTTAAAGGAATGACCCATGTGGGTGGCATTTTGGCCTTGCAAATGGCCTCTTTTTGCCGCACGATTGTGGCACACGGTCGTGCCTAGTGACCGTGGGCGTAAGTTAGTATATGGCCTAAGAGCACACAGCCACATCACACGGATGTGCCTAGTAGCTGTATGGTTTTTGACAGGATCGACCACGGCCAAAGTACACAGGCGTGCTTGGTGGTCGTGGAGCAAAGGTCAGTTTTGACCACAGGAAGGACACAAGAGTGTGTCTAGCAGCTGTGGGAGGCACACGGCCTACCCCCACGGGTGTGTATCCCCTGAAACTTAGAAAAATTTTAAATTTCCACGAAGATTCTGTATATGTTTCGGTTTAGTCCTGACCCCTCTTTAGCATGTGTTTAAGGTCTTATACACTTTAATAAGGGACTAATTGTTTATGTTTGATGTATTATGGTGATGATTGACTTTTTGTCGTAAATGAGTTATGAAATGATCCTATTGTCCGGTAATGCCTCTTAACCCTATTTCAGCGACGGTATGGTTATTGCTGAACTCCTAAAGGGTTCTACACAACAGCCCATATTCCATAGATAGAACCAGGTTAAATTTGGCCATCTGCGAGATAGGAGATGAATCCGATTTGGATGCAATATAAGATCAGAAAGCCTCTTTTAATTGTAGAGGGATCATGTTGTTTTGGCTTTGGAAGATTGGAATTAAAGAAACAGAGGATGACCCTGAAGCATATAGGCTACGCCATGGGCAGAATTCATCACTCTCAGCAGAAAAAGAGGGTTGTGGTTCAGGATTTGTGGGGATCACATATGGATCCAATTGTAAAGTTTTTATGCGGATATCAGTCTGAGAAGGACCGTGTCTTGAGTAGGGGAGTTTGTAGCATGGGCAAGTTCCACTGGGATTGATGGCACAGCAGGCAATGATAGAACTAAAAGAGCAGGAACCTTTGGATTTGGGAACCCCTTCTTAAGTCTACACCACGTTGGCTGTGGCGGTTCATTCTCTTTAGCAACTGGAGCATCTTCACTTTCTCTAAGCCTCTTTTGGTACTTCCTTGTAACTAGTTTCATAGAAGGAATAGTTGAAGCTCTCTCCTTAGCATGAGATTTTTCCAAAATGGCCTTAATTGTCCATACTTGGTGCTAGATTGAACAAAGTATGAGCTTTCAAATTAGACCCTGCACCCCCAATGCAAGTATTAGCTTAGTATGAAGAGGATGAAGAAGAGTAACGAATAAGAGGAGTGATGAGCCAATTTTTGGAATGTATTCCACAGAATTCATAAAAGTAAAATAAAGGTTCTCCTATGCGTCCGATTAAGATCTGCGCTAAGACAGTGTTGCCATCGATTGGCCAAGCCTCTAAATCAGAAGGTATATGGTAGTTGTCTAGCCAACTAATGCGGTCAGTATCTCATCGACCATTGGGACTTTGGTTTAGTAAGCTATATTGAAAGATATTCCAAACTGTAACCAATTCCACTAATGCAAGAAGACACTCTCTGCTTCAATGCTTGAATTGCTTATTAGCAACCTTAGAATCAACTGGCAAGATTTGAGAACAAATGGTGTAACGCCCCGAATTTGGGCCTAGTAGAATTGGGCATATTGGGCGTTGGGCTTTGGGTCTCAGAAAACTTTTAAGTGAGCAAGAAAATGACAATTGGCATGTGGGCTTTGAGGGTTATTGAATTTCGAGTGTTTAGGGGTGTTGGAGATGTTCTGAGATCAAGTAAGGGTATAGGAAAAATTTTGGTTTACGCCTCAAAAATCCCGAAACCCTAAAGTTTTGTGTATTGAGGTTGGTAAGGTATTATCAGAATTATTTGAAGTCTTAGAGATAGGGAAGACCATAGGGAAAATTTTATTTTTCTTGCTTTAACAGACCCTAGTCTCAGGCATTAGGCCTCTTAATCAGATTAAGAAAAAATAGGGCGCAAATGGGCTTGTGGTCCAGTGGCAAGTGGTGTCACTTAGGGAGATATAAGGTGGCGTGTGTCAGCTGAGGAGGTCCAAGGTTCGAGCATTAGGAGTGGTATTTTTAGATTGTTTTATTTTGCATAGGTGGACGGCCAGAGTTGTGTTGAATATGAACTCTTGCGTTGGAGTGTTTGAGTGGTAAGGGGAACTGATAATTGAGGGAAATTTAGATAAGGCTAAGGTGTTATCAGGGAGAAAAGTTAGGAGCTGAGAAGTGTGAAGAGTTGGTGCCGTTTTGGGAAGTGGAGAGTGTATAAATTCAGCTTAGGAGGGTAGATGAGTGTCGTTTTTAGGTCTTTCAGGGGGTATTACGAATTTTCATTGTGGCTTTTGGCATTTGGAGAGTTTTCAAATAAGTCAGTCTTTCTTTTCTTTACCGAATTCCTTTGAAAGGTTCCTTAGGTTTCCACTACTTTTCCTTTCTCCCCCTCAGCTGAATTCTTTCATTTTCCGAAAAGAAACCCATCATTCTTTTTTGCAAAATTCCTATTAGAGTTGTGTTCTTCTTCTTTCTCTGAAAGCCAAATTCCCCTATAGCCAAATTCTCTTCTTTGCCAAATTACCATCATCCTTCCTTGACGAAATCCCCATTAGTGTCGAATCTTTGTTATTTTTCTCTATCACAAATCAGTTGGTAGCTACTCTCAGTCAAGGTTAAAAGTCAAATCTCGTTCGGTAGTTATCTAGGCCGCAGGATCTAAGGTTGGATTCGGTAAGTATTCTGTTAATTCTCTTTAGTATGGTTTGTTAAAAGCCGAATGGCGATCTAATTTTTCATTATCAGTGATCTTGTATTAACAAGGGTAAGGATCAGAGATCATAAGCATGGTAGGATCATTAGCTAGGGCAAGGATACTCAACTCGATTATGGTTGAAGTGAATGGCCAAATGTGTGGATGACTGGTGTGGATTACGAGTCACCCAAATTTTGATGGTGTATGTGTGAGTGAAGATCTAGGGAACACTTGTGATTAGTAGCGAAGGAAGTGCCATTAGAACCCCGTAGCACTGAAACACCCTACACCCGGCCCACGAGCCTAAACCGGATCTGGTATGTTCCTTAAGAAAAATGGTTTTGAAGTTCTTTATTACTTAGAGATAATTTGTGTATTTTTCGAAAGATATTGGTTTTGGGTTGGGCTTAGGTTGGAGACCCGTTTACTTAATTTTAAAAGAACAATTATTTAAAGTGACAAAAAAAATAATCTAGGGTTTATTTAAGAAATATGTTTTAAACAATCATTAATTTTAAAGTAATTCGTAACATAATAATAAAAATTTAAACAGAAATGAAGTAATCAAACTTGGGCCTTATGGCCTTATTACATCAAATAATTTTCAAAATTAAAATGAAAAGTACTTAGCAAAAATAAAGTCCAAATCGTTTATTTTTCTCCCGCATGGCCACCTTCACTCCTGCCGGCCGGTCCATTCATCGCTCATCACTGAAAAATAGTCCCACAAGGGGTGAGTCTACAGACTCAATGTGTACACAAAACTAACAATCGAGATCGAGCATACATATTCATATCAAGTACATATTCGAATCAAATGATGCAACCCAAACCCAAGCCTATTTGTCCATCCGCTACACACCACCCGTACATGCCACCACACACGTGGGGACTACTAAGTTGACCCTTCATCCGCTACACACCATCGGCGGCGATCATTGCGATCGCGTGCTCATCGCCCATATAATTTGTGTCATTAGACACCATATTCGAATAATGTAACCGGTTACCAAATTCGTATAATGTAACCGGTTTACCATATTCATATTATGTGACCGTAGTCACCATATTCCGCTGGTGAGACCGAAGTCAACACCTTCTTCCCTTTCACATATAGCCCAAAATGCCCCAAATATTATTATATCATGCATAACATACTTATTTCTCATTCATGTTACTATTTACATGTTCAAAATATATCATATTCGTAATCCTATCGTAAGTAGGAAACGTGCACTGGTACTTTTACCACATTTGTGGTACTTAGCCACATTCTCATTCTTATGCATATTCATATATTAAAATAATTATTGCCATAATTTATTGAAAGTTAGTGTGAGTACACACACGATTCGCTTAATAGATTCCTTGAAATCCCGAAGAGAATCGATCACAGCTTTAGATCTCAAATCCTACATAAGTTAATCACTTTAAAAGACCATTCGCCACTTTTCCAAATACAACTAGGATTTCTATTACTTACCTTGTAATCGAATTGATTTTAAGAATCAAGTGCCGGATCTTTGTATTCCTCCCTTGTGAATTCACTAAACACTATATTACTCCATAGGTTAGTTTTCGGCTAAATAATAAATCCAAACATGTAACATAAGCCTTAGCCGAATTTCTTAGCACTTACCTTGTGATTCTAAATCTCGAAAAGTAACCCTTGGCTTATGGAGATGTTGAAATCCCTTAGATCTGAAATCCCAAAATTCCTCCTTTGGTAATCGGCCAAGAGACACAAAAAGGATTATTTCCTAGATCTTGATTAAAAGAATTAGAAGAACAAAAATTCATTGTTCTTACCTTCGATCCTTGACCCTTGTATTCAACAATTGTAGGAACCTGAGAGATCCCTTGTAGATTCGGCCAAAATTGCTAATAGAATTAGTACCCTGATTTTGGTAAAACGAAAAGGAATAGGAATTGATTGATCACAGATCTTACCCTTTTGATGTTGTAGTTGATTGCTCCTTTACTTAGAATCAACAAAGATTCGGCTTTGACAGTAGAAACAGAGAAGAGAATAGAAGAAGAGAAGATGGATTTTGCTTAAAGAAAAATTCGGCAGAGAGGGTTTGCTTAGGGAAATTTCGGCCACACTTGGAAAAGATGAGAGAAAATCTTTTAATTCTCCTTCTTTAGCCGAAATTACTAGGCCAAGAGTCCTTGACTTGGCCACCACTCTTCCTTGTGATAATATTATCACCTTATTTAAAAATAAATAAAGAAAAATCCTTTTTATCTCTTCTAAATAATCCAAATTAAAAAGCTTTTATTTATCACATTATTATGCAATATTAATGGAAATAAAACACCTCTCTTTTTAAACACATGTGCCGTCCACCCCTTAGCCTGGGAAGTTGCTTCCCTTGTGACTCGAACCCAGGCCCATGCCTCTTGCACATGGCGCCATTTCCATAGGCCCTAAGTGACATCTTCAGGCCACTTTTCCAAGCCTGTTTGTGTGTCAAATTTTACCAACTTTTTCTTTTAAGGCCCTCTTGCCTTAATCTCCCTTTTTAAACTTTAAAACTCATAATTTTAGGGTCATTTCCAAGTTTCCTAAAATTTTCGATCGGCTCTGTTTACTTGCCATTTTCTTACATTTCCAAGTTTCCTAAAATGTATACTTTCCATTTTTGAACAATTTCCATTTTCATTTCTTAGTTTCCAAAAATGTGTACTTTCCATTTTTTGAACCATTTCCTTACATTTCTGGGTTTCCTAAAATGTTCATGTCCTAATGCATTTCCAGGTTTCCAAAATGTTCGTGTTTCCAAAATGTTCATTTCCATTTCCATGCATTTTCATACATTTCTGAGTTTCCAAAAATATCAAAAATTTATTCATAATGCTTAAGACTTGTCATTTCATACAATTAAACCGAAAATGCATAGGCCCTTTCCAGGATGTTACAGGCACACGGTAAGGTTACAGTAAGGTTTCGGCTTTTGAGTAAATATTTTGATTAAGTATGAGTGGTTGATTGAAGGTTAGTTGGTTGTAGGATCAAGGCTAAGGATAGAATAGCACGTCACGGTATCCAGGTGTGTACAAACACTACACACACACACACACATGATTTTGGCAATGCTGGAAAGCCAAAAAGTCGAAAAGCCGAAAGTGGCTAAATGGGTCTGATGGGCCCTGAGGCTAAGTTTGATAAAATGGTTTGATTTAATTATATGAATTTGGTTAAGCAAACATGTTACATGATCTGAAATTGTTTTGGGCTTAACGGGCCATATGATTGAGGCTTGGGCCTAGTGGGCCATAAAGATTGACATGGCCATTATGGGTTATATGAACGTGAAATGGGTTTGATGGGCTTTATGGGGACATAGACTAGTATGCTAGGGTTTTATGGACTTTAGGCTTAGTACTGAACAACTCTTAAACCACATAAGACTTTCTAATAATTAAACATGTCCGTGGACAAGTCGCTAGGTTAGAGTGTGGTAACGGGCATATGCATGTCTAGGATTGGATCTAGGGAGAGCTTGGTACTTAAACGGCCCTAGCGGCCCACCTCCTCTTCTCTGGAATCCTACCTGGTGCATAGTGTCTGTTCACTTTAGCCACAAGGACTTGTTAATGTGCCAAAGTTCATAACTAAAACCCGAGAGGGACCAAATACCCTAGATTTGTAAAATTACTAAAATACCCCTTATTTGAAATTACCAAAATACCCTTGGTTTGAAAAATCACAAAGATAGCCTCGAGTTGTGAAATTACCAAGATACCCTTAATTTCCAGAATTACCAAAACATCCCTGATTTACAAAATTTCCAAAGTACCTCTGATTTGCAAAATTACCTAAAATAGCCCTGTAGAGTAGATTTACAGAAATACCCTTGGGTTGTGAAATGACGAAAATACCCTATGTGATGAGTATAAGTTTATGGATGTTACTTATGTGTTTGATGCATTCATATGATATTCTTGCTTAGGATGCATATGGGTGGGAATTATGGTACAGAGGAAGATTTGAGGATCGCATAGTCGCTTGACGACCGTGGATCTACTGTGGCTTTAAGCCCATTATATGATTAGCAGCTTTGCTGCAACGTTGGGTAGTGCCGCTGTGAGTGCAACCTTTAGTGTGTAGAGGATGGGTGGGTCGATTTAGAAATCCCTACAGGTGTGTAGGGTTGGAAGGGAAATGGTGTGTGTAGCGGATGGATTTTTGGGAGGGTTTTGCACTACCTTGTCTTGCATATGATATGATATGATATGAGGTCATTGTGGGCTAAGGCCCAAGACCACCGATTTCAATAGGGCTTAGGCCCAATGTGAATATTTGTATATTGATTTGATTGCCAAGGGTTGTACACACTAAGTTTTGAAACTCACACCCTTTATTTAATGTTTCAGGTAATCCTCAGTAAATGGCTCGACATGTGAGAGGACTCGGAGATGGCCACACTACAAGATGTTTAAATTTTTATTTTTATTTATTTGTTTCAAAGGACATGGTTTTAGTTGCTTTACTTTCGTTAGATGTAATAAGGCCTTGTTCTTTGATTTGATTTTAAATTTTGGGTTTTGATGTTTTAACTGTTTACTTAATGATTAAACTTAAGTAAATTTATTATGCTTAAACTTGGTTTCCAAAATACTTAAAGCTATAAAATGGGCTTTTATCATTACTTAACAAGACTCATGGGTTTTGGGCTTTTGGGCCCTAAAATTTAACTTAGCAAAATCATTTTGAAATATGTCTTTGATGTGACACGCCAGATTCGGGCCTAACTTCTAGGCTGGGTCTGGGGTGTTACAAATGAAATCTTGGGGAAGTGACCAACAGGTGAGAAAGACAAACCCATTTTCAATTTTACAAACGACCCTTATGAATTTAATTTAAAGTAATTTTCCATGAAGAAAATTTTCAAAGCAGCCCAAAATGAATTTTAATTTTAATTTAATTTGTTTATGTTTAATCAGTTTATTTTGTTAAGATCAGTTTAATCCTTAAGTAAAGTTTGGGCTCGAGGCCTAGAATAGTGAAGAGGAGGAAATTACCCACCTATTACCGTCCAACGGGTTCCTCAAAACTGTAAATTTTTCAGCACTAGTAATTGTTACAGGCTATTCTCTCGATGATCTCGTAAGCCTCATTTTAAGACTTTGATAAGAGAGCACCATTCATAGAAGCATCTACCACCAACCTTGTGTGTGTGTTCAGACCATTATAAAATGTCTCCAATTGGATGCAATTTGGAATCTCGTGGTGAGGGCATCTATGAAGTAACTTTTTGAATCTTTCTTATGCCTCATATAAAGATTCATCATCCAATTGTTGCAAAGTGGTGATCTCATTCCAAAACTTAGCATTTTCACTAGGTGGGAAATACTTTACCAGAAAGTGTTTAGCTAATTATTGCCAAGTTCAAATTGAATGTGGGGGGTAATGAATTAAGCCATGGTGGTGATTGATTTCGTAACAAGTATGGAAACAACTTCAACCTCAATGCGTCTTTAGTTACTCCAACTATCTTAAAAGAATTGCTCACCTCCATGAATAGTCGAAAGTGAAGGTGTAGATCTTTTGTGGGCATTCCACTAAATTAGCTCAGGGTTTAAATTATTTGAAACATCGTAGGCTTCAGTTCAAACTGCGATGCCTCAATCTCCGATCTCCTAATTCCCGGATTTAACGCATTGGAAAGTGGCACAACGTATTTCGTTATAGCTTGATCCCTATCGTCAACAATAAGGATTGGATTACAAATATTAACGGCTCCATTCCCTTGAACATCATTTTGATTTTTAAGGTCCATCTCTACGGCTTGTCACTGGGCTAGTATTCTCGTCTCCTTTGTCGAAATGTCTGCTTGACTTCAGGGTCTACATGGAGTAGATCATTGATTTGATCTATACTCATAAGCATCTGAAAATAAATCATGAAAAATAATGAATAAAGAATACGAAATTATTTAAATAAAACTAAACCAAATTTAAAGAAATAATTTCACAAATAATGATTAAATTAATAGTCTTCGACAACGGCCCAAAAAAATTGTAACACTAGGGTTTGTGTAAGTATACGCAGTCGTTATCAAGTAATAAGTAAGTATATGTTAATCAAATAATTGTAAAATTAAAGATTACAAATTGGTGAGAAAAAAACACAATGATTTCGAGTGATTGATGTAAAAATAAATAACTAGATACAAAATAATCCTAAATGCAAACTAACCTAAGTGTGATGAATAATTAAAATGTATGAGGTGAGTTTAGCAGTGGATTCACAAGCTTTAACAACAGTAATATGAATAGGCTAGAATAATTACAAGATTTGACTTGGTTCATTTTCAACATGTTTATAATGTTCCAAAAAACATTCCATGGCAACTCGATCTTTCATTAACTTTAAAACCAGTATGAAGTCATTTCAGAATCTTTTTACTTAGAAAAACATGCATACTACCATGATCATATTTAACTAAGGGTTTCTTAGAGTTTATACGAAGTAATAGGGACGGATTAGGTTTGAAACAATTTAATCACATAAATCTAAAAGTTATGCAAAGTAATAGAGTGCTCTCGAGTTCTTACAAACCATTAATTTAATCAGGATAAGATCTAAATTAAGCATGATCGTCATCTGGCTAGGATTGATAAACTATTTCTAATGCATTTAATCACATTTTAATGAATGAAATACATGCATGATTTTAATTGAAAGTATGAACACAAAACATTATGAACATACTCAAATGAACTTCATCAAATTAATGTAATCATTCTAGCTAAAAAAATTAAGCTATCATCGTTAATGAAAAAACAACAAGAATAAGAAGAAAGATTAAGGAATAAGAAACTCTAAATAATTTCAACAATCCTCTGGAAATTAATCGCGGTGGCTTTCTCTAATCCTCGTAATTGCTCCTTTGCAAAATGCTCCTCAAGGTAGCCGACCAAGAGAGAATTTTCTCAAGGAATTGCTAGCTAAATGGAAGGGGAAATGGATGGTTTATGCGTGAGAGGGAAGGGAAAAGAGATGGGAGAAAAGATGATAGAATGTGAAGTGAGGGATTGAGGGATTATTGAATGATGAGGGATGAATGAATGAGGAGTATGATAACTCTTGAAAAGAGTTATATTTCATGCCTTTAGACTTAGCTAATTTCTTGTACTTATGTACATTTAGTTGCATTTTAGGACATTTCATTTGTATGTTCATCATTTCATTAGGAGCTTGGATTGTGTTTAAATATTAGGTACTTTTAATTGCTTGCGGTAGAGATGTGTTTGGTGGTTTGGCAGGTGCAGGTTGAGGAACGAGAAATAAAGGAGTGAAAGTTTGTCGAATGGAAACACAAAATGCTATAGACTTTTTCAACATCTTTTGAGCTCTAATTCATGCAGTTTTGTAGTAAATTTTGTCGAAATTCATACTTTAATTATAAAATAATTAATTTTCACTTAAATTATTAAGAATTTTAATTATTTTTTAAATAATTTTTTTTTACAAATTTGACTTATTTTCAACAGTTTTGCACAAAAGATGAAAATTGGCTCGGCGGACACCTCGAAAGGCCTGAACCACCGGAGGAATTTTTGCAACGAGTGAAACAAGGGCAAGATTAAATATTTTTCTAGCCAAGTTCGATCCAAATGATGATCATTTTATACACTTTATATTTAATTTTTATCCAAGTTAAATTGAGTTAACAATTAATATAAAGCCTGAAGGAGAAAAGACCAAGTGTGCTAAGCATTAAAGACTGATCCAATAAGAAAATTTACAGCCCAAAACCAAACCAATAAGCTGACCCAATCAGCTTATTTAGCTGATTAATTTAATTTCAAAACATCCCTCAAGTTTCCTTCAAATCCTACTCAAACCCCTCCACTTTTTGTGCCCTTGAAGATTTACTCCAAGCTAAATTTAGCAAAGTTTGAAACATTCAAACTTTGCTCCATGAGTGGCCGGCCAAGGGAAGTGTGTGGCTGCAAATTGTTTTCTATTTTTAGCAGCCTCTCCCACCTATAAAAACCTCTTTCACCTATTCATTCAACACACCTCTCATTCACTCTTCTTTATCTCTTTTACTCACTTTCTCCCTTCCAAAACCTCTCTTTGTTTCCCATTTTTCCCCTCTATTTCCATTTTCAGATTCCTCTCTTCGAAAAGATCTTTCAATCACCTTAGGTAGCAGCATTCAAGTGCTTATAAAAGTCTTGGATCAACTGAATGAGCGGAGAATGAGAGGAGAAAACTAGTCTAGCTTTGGAGAAACACTAGAATTGATTCTAGTTTCCTATCCTTTAAATTTCATTGTTGTTTTTATGAACATGGCCATGAATATTTGTTATGTTGCTATTCTGAATTTAATTAACATGACTTAAATTTTTTAGTGTTAGGTTGATTACATTCGTCTACTTAAATTATTAAAATCATGTTTGTGCTGTTATAAGTCTTGGTAAATTGTTTGATTAAGTAAAACTATGATTATGTTATACTTTCATTATAATTTTAAGGTAACTAATGATTTATTTATTAATCATATTGAAATTTTAATTAATTGACACAATACTTAATCAGTGCATGTTTAATCTTCTAAGGTAGCTGAGGGTTAAATTAGTGACGATATTAAACGATACAGTAGCCTTGCATAACATGTAAGATTATTGTGATTAAATTGTTCCAATGTAAGAATATTTTGTTACTTCACTTAATCTTTTACTTGCTTATTAAAATTGATTAATTGTTTGAATTGGCATAGTAATATGTTCAAGAGATTAGTTAATTTGGTAAGTCTGTATGTGCTCTAAGTTAACAAATTGCCAAGTTGTCGTGAATATATTCGTAACAATATGAATATTGTTTTAATAATATTAAGTTAAGAAATGTAATTGATCCAACACAATTATGTCATATTGATTAAACTTGTTTTTTAGAAATCGTGCATTGAAATTTTTACCTTTCAATTTTCTTAGTTAATTTACTTAGTTAAAATCTAGTTTTATTAAACCCTTTTTCAAAACAAAAGATTTTTCCTTCACCGAAGTGTTTTTAATTGCATTTCATAAATATTTTCTTACACAATCCATGTGGGCATGATAATTAAACACTTACATGTCACTTTATTACTTGTTCCGATTGTGTACACTTGCACATTTCCATCATTCCACCTGGGAAAAATGTTGGACATTTTGTCACCATGAATGTCGTTTCAATTCTAGGAAGATCGAGTCACACTCAACGCATACCAGTTTCAGCCCAACTGTACTTGTACAAAAAAAAATTGCCTAAAAAAGAGGAGAAGATAATCCTAGGATGTTGGTTTTTATCCCAGAAAAAAGAATTTAAAAAGTGGGGAAGATGTTGTTGAAAAAAGAATTTAAAAAATAGGAGAATATAAACATGGGTTGTTGGACTTACCCTAGGTAAAAACCTATAAGAAGCCAAAGGAGGAAACCCTTAACGAAGAACAAAAAGGAAGAGTTCCTTAGGCAAAAAATAGAGGGTAGCGGCTAAGTAGAGACAGAAAGACGAAGATAAAAACAGTCCCTCTCAACCATCGCAGGACATTGTGCTGCTAGAGTGTGAACTGGACACGAGAAAGCTATCTTCCCGAAGTCTTCCATATTTCTTACTTTTTTCTTCCGTGAATTGAATGATGAAAATGGTGTTGGATGTTATTTTGGTTTTGAATTTTATGTGCCAACCCATGAGTTAAATCTCATCAGGTTGGGATTAGATGATGAAACTTTTATTTTCCCTAATGGTTGAAGCATATATCTTATTCAATTTACTATTTCATTCAAGTTTTTTATTTCTATATTGTATGTGTGCAATCCTTAGACATAGATGATTGTTCAGCATGCTCATAAACTAAGTCTAATTCTGAAAAGGTCAGATTAGTTGGATCAATATTGAATGATATGAACAAGTACTCGATCGATACTTGCAGTAGACTCTAGACATAGAGAAACATTCATACAAAAGGAAAACAATGTAGGGTACCATATTCATGCCCATAGACACGAGCAAGGTAACTTGTAACATCCTGATTCTGGGCTTAGTTGGAACAGTGGTTGCGGGACCACAAATCTGACATCAAAAAATTTATTTTATTATTATTTTGATGTCTACAGTATGATACTAAAGTTGTGTGAAATTTTCATAAAGAAATTTCCTCGTTTGAGTGCTTAATTTGATAAAAAGGACTAAATCGTGTAAGGTGCAAAACTTGAGGTCTAATTGATAAAGGTACTAAATAGCTATAGAATTGAAAAGTATGAGCACTTGCATGGTAATTATACCAATATAAAAGTGAGGAGACAAAGATGGACATGTAGTAGGTGAATTTGGTGAAGATATTAAAAGGTTAAATTGGTGAATAAGTTAATAGGTGTAATAACACAAAATAGGAAAAAGCCACCATCTTTTTTATTTCTCTTTCTTCTCCGCCGATTCTTACCCAAGGAAATGGCCATGGAAGCTTGAAAATTTCAGCAACTTCTAACTCTCACAAGTAAGTGATTTTGATGGTCATTTTTTATGGTTTTTGTATTTTTGGAACCCTTGTAGCTCAATCTAGCTAATGAGGGGACTATTTTGCAAAATGGTTGAAAGTATAGGGTTTTTCCATGAGAATATTCATGTTGTTTGCTGCATTTTTATGGTAGAAAATGAATCTTGGTTGTTAAATAAACAACTTTTGTTAAGTGATTTTCATGAAGACACCTAAAATGGACCATTTTGTAGAAGTTGTAAAATAGGTAGTAAAGGTGTGAAATAATGGAAAATGTGGGCAGCTATAAGAATGAAAAAGGTTCGGCTATGCATGGGTAGTAAAGAAATTGGACACATTTCATTTAACGAGCCTAAGGGCAAAAACGTAAATATGACAAAGTTTAGGGGTAAAATGTAATTTTACCAAAAATGTAAAATTGGGCTAATTTGAATATCATGATGAATAAATAAATTAAATGTGTTTTTATAGATCAAGGAAGATGAGATTTAGAATTAGATCGGGGGAAAAGCAAGATAATCGAGTAATTAACTTATTTTGTCGTTTTATACCGAGGTAAGTTCGTATGTTAATCATAAATGTTTATTTGATAAATTGATGAATAATTTGTGAATTTAATTATATTAATTGTTGTACAATGAAATCCAATGTTCGAGACTAGCGAACGCAAATTTGAACACTTTCGTTCGGTACTAAAAGATGAATTGACGGAAAAGACCATAAATGAGTCATGGGAAAGTGTGACTAAGTGAAATCGTGTAAGACCATAGTTAGACTATGGCATCGAGATATGGTTCTATGTGAGAATGTGGAATAAACTAGCTATGGTCACATGTGTAATACTAAGTGCAAGCTACTATGTGCACCGGATAGCATCTATTATTATTGATGGGTTGTGTGTGATACCATCGTGAATTTGTTATTATTGGTGGGCTGTGTGCGATACCACCGTGAATCTATTATTATTGGTGGGCTATGTGTGATACCACCTTGAATCTATTATTATTGGTGGGCTGTGTGCGATACCACCGTGTATCTGTTATTATGGGTGGGCTATGTGCGAAACCACCGTGTATCCGTAATTACTCCGAAGTGTTCTTCAGGAAAATTTGACTAAGTTGAATTTCATGTGAGCAATGAATTCGATATGTGATCAATTTTGGTGAGGATTAAAATGAGTAAGTGAAGTGATAAAGTTTTTTATTCATGCTAATCAAATTATGTTATTGAATGTGAGCATATTGTTATGATGTTTCATGAAAGAGTGAAATTTGAAATAAAACAGTTTTGGACAGCAAAAGTTATGTAACTTTGAAAAATCACCAAAAATGGTGGAAATTTATTGTGAGGTTTAATGAGATATGAAATTAAATCTTATTGAGTCTATTTCTACATAAAAGAAACATAATCAGCAAAAGAATTTCATATGGTGAGATAATTGGATTTTAGTGAGACAGGGTTAGAATAATTTCGGAATCCCCTATTTTGACTTGGTAAATTCATTACAAATTGTAAAAATATAATAATGGGATAAAATTTATATGCTTAAATTTATTAATGAGTCTATTTTCAATAGAAACAAATGGTAATGTCATTCGAGTTTTGTACAATGAGATAACTAATTTTTAGTGAAGAGGGGTCAGAATTGTCGAATAGCGAAACATGGGAGAATTTAAAGAATAAAATGTACTGATTAGCTGAACCAAAAACTCTGGAAATTTTATGGTAAGAAGATATATGAGTCTAGTTTCAGGAAATATTAGTGGATCTTAATTTGGAGTTCTGTGGCTCCGGATAAAAATAATTTAGTGACTGTAACTTGAGTAAACAGCTCAAGATAAACATAAATGAATTTTGAAATTTTATGCAATAACGATGGTATTATCTTGAGAGCTTATAATGAGGATTTTTGAAAGCATGGTAATCAATTGTTTATTATTTACATATGTTTTATAGCTTACTCCATTTTTTTACGTGTTTAAAATGTACTTAGGTTAGCTCGGGTTGGAAGTCGCCTGAGAACCTATCACACTATTGAGCTTACAATTTAGGTATCGATGATTTTATACTTAAGGTTATGGCATGTATAGGGAACTTGGTCATGTGTATATCTTACTATGAGTTGTCTAGAATAATGACCCACTCTATTCGGAGTTCATTGTTGTATAAAGCCATTTAATGTGGCCAATAAATTGGTTATGCCATAAACTCATGATGATGCATTCTATGGTTGAGTAAATTGTATGCTATGACTTGTTATGTGTGTGTGGTGGATGTTTTGGTAGCTTTAATATGTCATGAAATGTGTCATTCAAGTTTTACTCAAGTATTGGCAGGATAGGGTAGAAATTGGCTTGAAAAATAGCCAATTTCTTGACCACATAGACAGAGACATGATCGTTGTCTTAGCCGTGTGAAGGACACGGTCTAGCACACGGTAGTTTGACTTGGTCTTGTGATCCAAAAAGAATGATGATGTCATAAACAGAGAGTTTGTAATATCCTGGATTTTGGGCTTATGCATTTTTTCTTGAATATACGTGGAAGCATGTTTATGTGTATGTGAATGTGTTTGATAAATTTTGGGGAACCCTAGAGTGTAGAGAAGTGCCTTAGAAAGTATTCGATTTTAAGTTTAAAAGAGGAAGCTAAGACTGATAGGCCTTAAAAGAAATTGTAGGGGAACTATGACACAAAAATGGGCTTGGTACAGTGGCTTGGAGGCGCCACTTAGGGCCTTGGTAGGTGACGCCATGGGCTATGAGGAAGGGCTCAGGTTCGAGCCACAAGGGAAGCAAAATAAAAGTTTTATTTTGCAGCAGAGATGAGCAGCAATGGACGGCACTAAGGCTATATTTTAGGAGTTTAAATCCTTTTATTTTTAAGAGATAAATGGTGATAATTAAGGCTATATTTTAGGTGTTTAAATCCTTTTATTTTTAAGAGATAAATGGGGATAAATTAATTAAAGAGATAAGTGTTGGATTATTTTTATTATTTTGAAAAAGGTGATAATTGAGAGATAAAGTTATCAGAATAAGGAGAGTTGGCCAAATAGGGGGCTTTAGGTAGAGTAATTTCGGCAAAAGGGGAAAAGTGAAACACCCCAAACCCGGCCCACGAGCTTTGACCAGATTTGGTATGTTCCTCAAGTAAACCGGTTTCAAATTCTTTTGTTACTTAGAGAAAATTTGTGCGATTTTTAAAAAAATATTGTTTGGGTTGGGCTTTTATTGAAAACCAATTTATCTTACATTGAAATCCATTTATTTAAGGTGATAAACATTTAGGGTTTATTTCAAAATAAATTTACTTGAATCCATAAATAATAATTTGTAAACATAATAAATAAGAGTAAAAGAATTAAAGAAAACCAACTATGGCCGTGTAGCCTTATTACATCAAATAATTCCCCAAACTTTAAGTTTAAGTACCTGATAAAAATAGAAATCCACATTAATTAAATTCCTTGCTGTGCATGGCCATCCCTAAGCTTCTGCCGAGCCCGGTCCATTACTAATCGTCACCTGAAAATAGTCCCACAACGAGGTGAGTCAAACAGACTCAATGTGTACACGACACTAAATCATAATAGAATTAGGCATATAAGAGTTACACATTCAGAACAATGAATACAAGTTATGATGCATTCCCAAACCCAAACCTAATTGTCCATCCGCTACACACCCCGGTACCTACCAGTCACACCGTGGGGACTACTAAGTCGACCCTCCTTCTGCTACACACCAAATTACGGTCTTAGGTCACCGTATTCGTGGTCTTAAGTCACTATGTTCAGATTACTGTGGTCTTAGGTCACCACTTTTCAGATATCACGGTCTTAGGTCACCGTGTTCGTGGTCTTAGGTCACCACATTCACTTCCCCTTTCAAACAAACCCATATGCCCCATATAATAATAATATGCATAAATATGCCAGAGTTCACATTCTTATCATATTCTCATGTTACTAATAACATTTTTCATATTCCTAGTAGGAGTAGGAAACGTACCTGGGTACTTTGTACCATAACATGGTACTTTAGCCACTTTCATATTCTTAATATCACATATTTTAATTAACATAGCCATAAAACGTATTATAAAATAGTGTGGGGTACACACCTAATTCGCTTAGCAAATTCTTTGAGATCTCGAAATCTGATCTACCGCTTAGATCGTTAATCCCTACATTTGATTAATCACTTTAAAAAGCCATTCGGCCATAAATCCAGATCCTAGTAGGATTAGTATACTTAAACTTACCTTGTTTGCCGATTTGATTAATAATCAAATCCCGAAATTTGTCACTTCGTACAATTAAACCGAAAATGCATAGGCCCTTTCCGTGATGTTACGCTTCTACCCTTAAAATAATTTCGTCCTCGAAATTACTTACTAACGAACAATCGTGATACCTAACTCACCCCACTACGCTATTGTCACGCACTCGATCTTAATAGAACCATCATACTTCCTAGGCACAATCTCTAAGTTCACGCCCCTAGAACTCATTTCTAACGCCGCGATTTAATCGATTAAAAGTTTTATGCATCGAATTTTGTTCCACTTATTAACCGCGAACAATTTTATGAAATAAAGATATTTAGAAGTAGTTCTTTCAATCACACAAAGTTTCAGTTCAAGTTCACTACTCTAATTCATAGAATCACATTCACATTCATCAACAGAGACACCTTCATTCCTCAATAGAGGCACATTCATTCATCAACATAGACATATTTATTCAGTGGTATCTACCACCCACATTCACTATTCGAACACTCTTTGCCTTATTCCTATCCAAGGGGTATTTTCATAATTTGTCCTACAGGGGTATTTTCATAATTTTTCAAAATAAGGTTCCTTGGTAATTTTGTCAATAAGGGTATTTTGGTAATTTTGTGTTCCCGAGGGTATTTTGGAAATTTTGAAATCTGGGGGTACTTCGGTAATTTTGAAATTCCAGGGGTATTTCGGTAATTAACCAGGGTAAATTTATAAATCTTAATAAATCAAGGGTATTTCAAAATTTGTAAAACTTGGGGGTCCTTTTGAGAAAATTTGTTTTCCAAATTGGTAGTGTTGCAAAAATTTTAAAAATCAGGGTCATTTTGGTAATTTTGTAAGTTAGGGGCAATTTCGTAATTTTTCCAAAATTAAGGTGTTTTAATATTTTGCAAAATAGGATTCTTGGGTGCTTCTGTAAAATAAGGAAAATTTTATTGAAATCGGGGTAGTACGGTAATTTCAGAAACCAGGGGCATTTTTGTAATTTCACCACTAGGGATATTTTTGTAATTTCATAAGTCGAAAATTTTTCGAAAAATTTTATAAAAATAGTTTTCACAAATTAAAAAGGTAATTTTAAGAGTTTTAAAACTAGGGTTTTTATAAAAGCACGGCTAGTTCCCTTTTGGGTTTTAGTTATTGTGTTTAGCCTTTATGACCGAGTCCTCTTGGTTAGGGTGAGCCAGAACCTCTACGCACTGTGTAGGATTCCAGTGAAGAGGAGGTGAGTCACTAGGACTGCTTTAAGTACCGTGCTCTTCCGAATCCAATCCTAGACATGCGCATGTGGGTTGCCACACCCTAGCTCTCGACTTAGCCATAGGTTTGTTTAATTAGGCCCTTAAGTCTTATGTAATAGTTGGGGTAAAACTAGTCCTGGGTTCAAGTACTTATTCTCTACTCTACGCCCATTCCTACCCTTCTACAATTCATAGCATAAATCACACAATAGATAGGGTACTTACCGTGGATCATGGTCTGAGACTTGGGTGCCATGCCGTAAACTCCTTATGTCAAAAATATTTTCATAAAACTCATTTGGGCTCGCTTTGAAAATGTTTTGGGCCTTAAACCCCTAGGCCGAGGGTTTGAAACTGGGCTTTGATACCAAACTGAAACACCCTAAACCCGGCCCACGAGCTTTGACCAGATTTGGTATGTTCCTCAAGTAAACCGGTTTCAAATTCTTTTGTTACTTAGAGAAAATTTGTGCGATTTTTAAAAAAATATTGTTTGGGTTGGGCTTTTATTGAAAACCAATTTATCTTACATTGAAATCCATTTATTTAAGGTGATAAACATTTAGGGTTTATTTCAAAATAAATTTACTTGAATCCATAAATAATAATTTGTAAACATAATAAATAAGAGTAAAAGAATTAAAGAAAACCAACTATGGCCTTGTGGCCTTAGTACATCAAATAATTCCCCAAACTTTAAGTTTAAGTACCTGATAAAAATAAAAATCCACATTAATTAAATTCCTTGCTATGCATGGCCATCCCTAAGCTTCTGCCGAGCCCGGTCCATTACTGATCGTCACATGAAAATAGTCCCACAACGGGGTGAGCCAAACAGACTCAATGTGTACACGACACTAAATCATAATAGAATTAGGCATACAAGAGTTACACATTTAGAGCAATGAATACAAGTTATGATGCATTCCGAAACCCAAACCTAATTGTCCATCCGCTACACACCCCCGTACCTGCCAGTCACAACGTGGGGACTACTAAGTCGATCCTCCTTCCGCTACACACCAAATTGCGGTCTTAGGTCACCGCATTCGTGGTCTTAAGACACCACGTTCAGATTACAGTGGTCTTAGGTCACCACATTTCAGATATCACGGTCTTAGGTCACCGTGTTCGTGGTCTTAGGTCACCACATTCACTTCCCCTTTCAAACAAACCCATATGCCCCATATAATAATAATATGCATAAATATGCCAGAGTTCACATTCTTATCATATTCTCATGTTACTAATAACATTTTTCATATTCCTAGTAGGAGTAGGAAACGTACCTGGGTACTTTGTACCATAACATGGTACTTTAGCCACTTTCATATTCTTAATATCACATATTTTAATTAACATAGCCATAAAACGTATTATAAAATAGTGTGGGGTACACACCTGATTCGCTTAGCAAATTCTTTGAGATTTCGAAATCTGATCTATCGCTTAGATCCTTAATCCCTACATTGGATTAATCACTTTAAAAAGCCATTCGGCCATAAATCCAAATCCTAGTAGGATTAGTATACTTAAACTTACCTTGTTTGCGGATTTGATTAATAATCATTTAACTAGGTCAGCTTCCGTCTTTTGAATAAATAGGAAATAATTCTAAATACCAAAAATAAGCCTTGGCCGAATACTTCATAGGCTTACCTTGTGGATTTTAAATCCCGAAACTCACCGAATAACTAGGGAACACGTAGCCTATGGTGTACCTTCGGGAAAAGAACTTCTCCTTTCTTGTAGTCGACACTTAGTAAATCCCGAAAGATCTCTTAAAAGTTTCGGCAACAAGATATTAATGAGGTTAGTCCTAGATTTCGGCAAATCTTAAAAGAAAAAGGATGAAACCGAATGAGATCTTACCCTTACTTGAAGAAATCGATTGCACCTTCACTTCAATCTTCAGAGATTCGGCCATGGTTAGATGATGATCTCACAACTTTCGGCTTTTGGAGGGATTAGAAAAGGAAGAATAAAGATGGAGGATTCGGTTAGAACACAAGGTATTTCGGCTTGGCAAAAATAAAAGAAGAAGAAGATTTGGTGAAGAGAATTCGCAGAGGCTTTCAAAGAATGTAAAATAATGCAGAATGGCCTCTCTTTTCCTTTTATAGCCGAAATTACTAAGCTAGAGTCCCTTACTTGGCCAACACTCTTCTATTTTGATAGCTTTATCCCTTTAATTTAAAATAATTAGAGAATAATCCTTTATTATCTCTTCAAAAATAATCCAAATTAAATCCCTTATTTATCACCTTATTAATCGAATATTTATGAAAATAAAACTCCTCCTTTCTAGAAGGCTTGTGCCGTCCACCTCAGGCTTTTGGAAGCAAAAATAAAACTTTCTATAGGCCCTAAGTGGCATCTTCAGGCCACTCTTCCAAGCCTGTTTGTGTGTCAAATTTCACATACTTTTTCTCTTAAGGCCACCTTGCCTTAATTTCTTCTTTTAAACTTTAAAACTCGACATTTCTAAGTCATTTCTAAGTTTCCAAAAATTTTCGTTCGGCTCTATACACTTGATATTTCCTTTCATTTCCAAGTTTCCAGAAATGTTCACTTTCCTCTTTTGAATCATTTCCTTACATTTCCAAGTTTCCAGAAATGTTCACTTTTCTCTTTTGAATCATTTCTAAATCATGTCCATACATTTTCAGGTTTCCAAAAATGTTCATTTCCAAATCATTTTCATTCATTTCCGGGTTTCCAAAAATATTCTAAATTTATGCTTAGTACATAAAACATGTCATTTCCTACAATTAAACCGAAAATGCATAGGCCCTTTCCAGGATGTTACAAAAAGGGTGGCCATTCTTCATTCTTTTCTTTTCTCTTTTCCCTCTGCCGAATTCTCTAGTAAACCTCCTCTTCTCTTTTATTTTGCCAAGCTGAAAACTCAAGCAAAGTTTAGCCGATTTCTTCACCTTTCTCCTCTTCTTTTTCTCTCAATCTTCCAAAAGCTGAAAGCAAGTTCTTTCTAGGCCATAGCCGAATACTCAAAGTAGTCCTAGCTGAATATCTCTGTGAGTTTTGGTAAGGGTGCCGTCGCCTACAACATTAAGGGTAAGGATTCAATTGTTGTCATATTATTATTTCTTTTCTTTTAGCCGAAATATAGGTATCTAATCTATGGCCGAAACTTTGAATGGTCTTTCAGGATTTGGTAGTTGTCGACTACAATAGAAGATCACTCGGGATTTTGTTAGATCGAAGGTAAGCAAATAAGATCTTAGGCCGAAGGCTATTTTATTATGTTTTAATGTTAGATTAGATCTAACATGTGCCTATAGGAATCTCGACATCACTAAAGAAGCAAGGATCCAATTCGGGATTTAAGAATCACAAGGTAAGTGGATATATGTATTCGGTCGAGGCCATAGTGGTATTTCAGATCTATTTCTTATTTGTTTAAAGCCGGAACTAACCAAGTCAAGTGATCTAGTATAGGCCGATTTCAATGGAGAAATAGCACGAAATTTCGGGATTTGTTTGATAACCCAATCGACAGCAAGGTAAGGATTTGGTTGTGATAATCCTTCGGGATTTGATTTTATAGCTGAATAGGCTTTTGTTTAAATATCAAATGTTGGCCAAATGTAGGGACTAAGATCTAGAACATTAGATCGGGATATTCAGGATTTCAGTGAAGCATTAAGTAAATCGGGTGTGTACCTCACACTAAATCTTATTAGATTACGGCTTGGATTTGTTATATGTGTTTATAAAAATATGAATGTGGCTCAAGGTACCATGCAATGGTACAAAGTACTCAGGTACGTAATCTTAACATTATGTTAATAAGTGATGTGAAAATTTGGCATATGGAAGTATTGATAAGAATGTGAAATAAGGAATAAGGCATGACTTATGCATGATTTGTATGACATGGGGCATATGGGTGATTATGAACGGGGAAGTGAATTTGAAACACCCCACACCCGGCCCACGAGTCCTGACCGGATCTGGTATGTTCCTCGAAGAAAACTAGTTCAAATTCGTTGGCACTTTGAAAAAAATTTGAGTGATTTTGGAAGAAAGTTCGAATTGGGTTGGGCTTGAGTTGAAATAAAGTTTGTTTTGTATTAAAAGCCCATTTGTTTCAAGTGACAAAATATTGAAAGTTTATTTTAAATCAAATTGACTTAATCTTTAATAAATAAAAATGTCGAAATAAAGCGAATAAAACAGAAAATAACTTAGTTCAGTTGTGGCCTTATTACATCAAATAAAAACCCGAAATAAAATTATAAAATACTTAAAATAACAAGAGTCCAAAAATAAGGAAAATCTGAACTTCGCATGGCCACCACTAAGCTCCTGCCGACCCGGTCCATCACTGTTCGTCACCTGAAACATGTTCCCACGATGAGGTGAGTCAACAGACTCAATGTGTAACCAACACTAAAATTTAATAGATCAGGCATTCATTATCATGTCACATATCAATACATATAACAGATAAAAATAATGATGCAACTCGAACCCAAACCTAGATACCATCCGCTACACATCCCCGTACCAACCTGCACACCGTGGGGACTACTAAGTCAGCCCTCCATCCGCTACACACCATCAAAGGCAGTCGCTGCAGTCGGCATGCTCATCGCCATATAAAATTTGTGGCATAGCCACCAGATAATTGTGTCATGAGACACCACATTCAGATAATGTGACTGAAGTCACCACATTCAGATAGTGAGACCGAAGTCACCACATTCACTTCCCCTTTTTCATATAACCCGAATGCCCCATATTATTCCTATTACACATATCATGCTTAAATTCACATTCATGTCACTTTTCACATGTTAAATATAACATATTCGTAATCCTAGTAGGAGTAGGAAACATACCTGAGTACTTTGTACCACAATAAGGTACCTTAGCCATATTCACATTCTTATTCATACTTATACATACTTATATTAAAGGTTGCCATAAATCGTATTAAAAGTTAGTGTGGGGTACACACCTGATTTTCTTAATAGATTCCTTGAGATCCCGAGATCTGATCTACCGTTTAGATCCTTAACCCCTACATTTGATTAATCACTTACTTCTTTTTTTAAACGAAAAAACATTCGGCCATAAATCTAAATCCTAGTAGGATTAGTATTCTTACCTTGTTGCCGATTGGGACACCAACAAATCCCGAAACTATTCCTTGCTTTCCTAGGGATGTCGAAATCCCTAAAACCTTACGTTAGATTTAATCTTAATCATCAAAACATAAATCAAGGCCTTTGTCCGAATCTTATAGTTTCTTACCTTAGATCCTTATGAATCCCGAAATATTCCTTCTTGTAGTCGACTGTTGTAGAAACCCAAGAGAGATCCTTTATAGATTCGACCATAAAACAATAGTAGAGATTAGATCTTAGTTTTTGACAAGCCTAAGAGAAAAGAATGAGAACCAAATTGGATCTTACCCTTTTATATGGAAATCGGCAACACCTTTATTTGAAGCCCTTCAAAAATTTGACTATGAAGACTTGCTATGATCACTGATGTATTCGGCTTCAACTAAATTTTAAGAGAGGGATAATAGGCTCAGAAATATTTGACACTTAATGGAAGAAGTTGTGGCTAGAACATAGGATTTTTCCGCTTTGGAAAAAGAAAAGAGAAGAGGGATTTTTGCTAGGAGAATTTTCGGCCAGAGAGAATTGTGAAGAGGAAAGAATGAAAGCCCTAGTTCTCCTCTTTGTGCCGAAATTACTAGGCCAAGAATCCTTGGCTTGGCCACCACTCTTCCTTATTGATAACTTTATCTCTTTAAAATAATTAAAGAATAATCCTTATTATCCCTTGAAAATAATCCAATTAAAAATCCTTTATTTATCACCTTATTAACTGAATATTAAAGAGAACAAAACTCTACCTTTCTAGAAAGCTTGTGCCTCTGGCTTCTGGAAGCAAAAACAAAACTTCTTTTATTGGCTTCCCAAGTGACTCAAACTCAGGCCCAACACCCTTGCATGTGGCGCCATTTCCAGAGGCCCTAAGTGACATCTCCAGGCCACTTTTCCAAGCCTGTTTGTGTGTCAAATTTCACATACTTTTTCTCTCAAGGCCACCTTGCCTTAATTTCCTCTTTTAAACTTTAAAACTCGACATTTCTAAGTCATTTCTAAGTTTCCAAAAATTTTCGTTTGCCTCTTTAAACTTGACATTTCCTTACATTACCAAGTTTCTAGAAATGTTCACTTTCCTCTTTTGAATCATTTCCAAATCATTTCCATACATTTTCAGGTTTCCAAAAATGTTCATTTCTAAATCATTTTCATGCATTTTCAAGTTTCCAAAAATGTTCAAAATTTATTCATAACACGTAAGACATGTCATTTCGTACAATTAAACCGAAAATGCATAGGCCCTTTTCAGGATGTTACAGAATGTGGTGACTATGTCACTATATCTGAATGTGGTGACTTATGTCACGGAATCTGAATGTGGTGGCAATACCACAATATATATATAAGGGCGATGAGCATGTCATCTGCAGTGACTGCCTTCGATGATGTGTAGCGGATGGAGGGTTGACTTAGTAGTCCCCACGGTGTGCAAGTTGGTATGAGTGATGTGTAGCGGATGGTATCTAGGTTTGGGTTCGGGTTTGCATCATTTTATTTAATTATATGTATATGTATGAACTGTTGTGCCTAAAATCGTTGGGACTTAGTGTTGGCTGTTACACACTGAGTCTATTTGACTCACCCCGTTGTGGGAATATTTTTTTCAGGTGACGCTCAGTGATGGACAGGGTCGGCAGGAGCTTAGTGGTGGCCATGCTCAGTTCGGGACTTTATTTTATTTTGAACTTGTTATATTTTAAGTATTTCGAATTTATTTTGGGTTTCGTTTTCGATGTAATAAGGCCATTGTATGAACTGTTTTATGCATGCTTTTATTTGATTTTATTACAATACGATTAAGGTTAAATCAAAGATTAATGGTTTTTCTTAAAAATAAATATTAAGTGTTTTTGACCACCTATCACAAATAATTTCCAATTTAAAGGTAAAATTTTTAAAACAATTTCGGCATATCTTTTAATATGAAAACAAGGTTTTTAATAAATCCCTGATTTCTAAATTAACAAAAGTTTTCAATTGAACCCAACACAAGCAAATCCTTCTTCAAAACCACACGAATTTTTCCTAAATAACAAACAGATTTTCAAATGTTTTCTCGAGGAACATACCAGATCCGGTCAAGGCTCGTAGGCCGGGTTTGAGGTGTTTCAGAGTTACACGGGTAGAGGACACGGGCGTGTCTTGGGCCATACGGGTGGGTGTAACCACATGGCCTGCCCACACAGGCGTGTGACTCTCCAAAACAAGGAAATTTTCTAAATGTTTCAATAGTTTTAAAAGTTCTCGATTTAGTCCTGAACCGCTTCCAAAGCATGTTTTGGGCCTCGTAGGCCCATTTTAGGGACTTGATGATATAAGATGAAAGGTTTAAGTTTTAAATGAAAATTTATGCCTTGAATTTGTTCAGTTGCAAGTGTTATTGTCCTGTAACGCCTCGTACCCTGTTCCGGCATTAAACATGGGTAAGGGGTGTTACATAACTTGAGGTTTTTTTCTCTCGAAAGAAGCAAACCATTTTAGAACTCTTCTAAGCAGTAAACTGATTATGATTTTGTTGAAGCATTATTGGCAGTAGTGGTAGATTTTTAGTAATCCCGACCTTTCAAATCAGCATCGTATATCCTTTATTCTTTGTCACAGTATCTTTGCCACTTCATTATTAGTTATATATTTGTTCATTTACATAATATTCCTATAGTAATTCTCATAATTTCCATTACATCTTTACTCTTGTTTTGCCATAGCATTTCCAATTATTCATTAATCTCAGGTATTGTTTACATTATTACTCTACTAATTGCCACTGCATATTTATCATTGATTTTTCTAGAGCATTAATCGCATTTTATTATAATAATTAACTTGACCACTTTTGTGCCTCAATCTGATCCTCATGGGAACAATACTCACTCAGCACTTTATTACTTGATTCAACGTGTATACTTGCACATCGCATATCATTTCACATGCGACAAAGTAAAGGATGGTATTTATAGTAAAGGGACGGGTAAGGAATTTACTAAAAATAGCTTGAATATCCATTCGGTTTCTCCTTTGCTTGGCCGACCATGAATTGTGGAGAGGGGAGGTTGTTAGTTGCTTACTTCATGATTGATTTCATGCATGAATCGAGAAAGGTTTGGACAGTTTCTTGGGTGATTGTTGGGAGCTAATTTTTAATTGTTTTAAAAATGTAAGGACCTTTGAATAAATCTCCCAAAACTTATTTTGGGGCTGCTCATATGCCCTTTCCGATTTGGTCTTATTTCCCCCTAGCTTGGACTGTAATATCCCGGATTTAGAGGTTATGCATTTAGTGCGTAATTCATGTGTTAGCAAGCTTAGTGTGTGTTGGGATGTATTTTAGGAGTTTTTGAGAACTTAAGGTAAAGGGAAAGTGCCTTGGAAAATATTGGATTTCAAGTTAAAAAGGGGAAACTAGGCAAGGTGGTCTTAAGAGAAATTGTGGGGAGTTTATGACACAAAAGAACTAGCAGCAAAGTGGCTTGGGGGCATTACCTGAGGAGCAGGGAAGCTTGCGTCAAAAGGGCTTCAGGAGGGAGGAGGTTCGAATCTTGTTGGCCGCAAGGAGTATGGTTTTATTTTTGGGTTTTTGGCGTCAAGAGAGGGGGAGGTGGTGGACGGCTTTGGGACTTCAAAAGGATGAGATAAGGCTTGGTTTTATTTTAAATTTCGGCTAAGAATAGAAGATAATTGTTGTGTTATTTTAATTTATTTTGAATAAGTGTTGAAGAGAGAAAAGAGGAGCAAAATGTGGGATATGATAAGTGGGAATATGATGGCCGAATATAGGACTCTAGGGTGTGTGTGTGTGTGTGTGTGTGACGTTTTTTATAGAGGGAGTGATCATCTTTGATATTTCTTTCCTTCTTGAATTTTCTAAGTGCCGAAATTGTTGTTCATCTTTTAATCTCCTTTGCCAAAATTTTTAGTGAAGGAAGTTCTTTCTTTTTCTCCTTTTTCAATTAAAGCCGAACCCTCCTTATTCTTCTACTCCTCTTCCAATCTCCTTTTTGGCTTAGCCGAACCATTATAGGCATTCACCTCTTCTTCTCATAGCTTTTACAAAAGCTGAAATCCTCTTGAGTTAGCCGAATCTTCAAGTGGTTTTATTCTCTCTTCGTGTCACAAGTCTTAAAAAGTCGAAAGCGGTAGTGTGATTCTTTCTTCTAGCCTCTTCAAGCAACAAGTAATGGTAAGTGTTCTTTCATTATCAATCGGTTTTTCCTTCTCTTCCTTTGGTGTGCCGAATCAAGGGATTAGGCCTTGATTTATGTGGATGGCCGAATGTTCATTAAGCCATAGTCTCGTGATTTGTTCTAGCTAGCGTGAAGGAGGTTTTCGGGATTTGCAGTGATCAAGGTAAGTTAATGAAGTAATCGGCCAAGGGCCATTTTCCTTAGATTTTTGCTAAAGCCGAAACTAACATGTGACACTTAGGGATCTCGACAATTCAAGAGCAAGCTAATATTTCAGGATTTAGAAGAGAAAGGTAAGTAGTTGCATAGGCCATATTAGTTATTTATGGTAGCCGATTCTAACAGTTGATTAGTAGGGGATTTCGACTACCCAAGGAACAAGTGGCAGTTTCGGGATTAAGATTGGCAAGGTAAGCCAAAGTAATATTCGGCCATAGGCCATTTTATGAGTTTGAAGGGTTGACTGATTGTGTACTATGACTTTTAGGGGAAAATCGGCAAGATTAAGGAAAGCTTTTGGGATTCTGATCCGTTTGTGGTAAGGTTGTTAAGTTGTGATTTAGTTATTCGTTTAAGAGCTTGTATTAATCGGTCTTGATTTAAGTGGTTATTGATGGAGGCAAATACCAGTCAAGAAGGACAAAGGGAAGTCCCTATCCCGAAGTTTAAGAAGAGATCTGTTTCCACGGTTCAGGATTGGCCATCGGGGTGTGGGCCAGCAGCAGGGGAGAATTATAGGCAGATAGCCATAGTGTCGCTTAGTGATAGCATCGGGATCGAGAGCGTAGAACTTTAGGTTATCAGGTATATGATTAACCCACCGTTTTCCAGGTTTATGTGATATTTGCTTGTGTTATATGTATGTGCTAATAAGTGCAGTGACAATTTACGAAGTGGATACCCTTAAGGGGTATGTCGATAATCAGGTCAGTCTCAAACCTGACGTAATGTGATTATTATGTGTATATGTGAATATGCCTATGAAAGTATGATTGAATGCCGAATAGCATGTGCATGCATTATTTTATTATGTCATTATCGTACGTTGCATGTACATGGGGTGGGATATGAAAATGACTATCGAAGGACAGGGTGTACATTTATGTACGTGGTCTGATGTTAGCCTTGTGCTACATTGGCGCTTGATGTTGGCTACGTGCTTCATCAAGAAGGGGTGTTGGCTATGTGCCACATCGTGGGCGGATGATAGCTGTGTGCATCACCGTGGATAGAGGATGACCTTGAGTCACCTCGTGGATACAGATATGTGGGGTCACTTAGGTGATCTGTGACTAAGCCACGGCTTTGAGCAGCATGACTGCCAAAGAGATGTGTAGCGGTTGGAGGGCGATTTTGTAATCTTCTGGTGTGTGCGGCAGGTACGGGGGTGTGTAGCGGATGGACCCTAGGTTGGGTTGGGTGCACTATGCCTGATTATATCTGAAATATGGATCAATGTGGAAATGGGCCAAGCCTAATATGTGGACTCATGTGGTTAATTACATCATTATCCGACATGCGGTATGAATATAGGCCAAGCCCAATTGTGGAATTATGTGAATAAGTTGCCTTGTTATCTGATATGTGATTTAATATGTGGTTGCGGGCTAAGTCCAGGTGGGTGGAATTTAGTGGACTAATTACACACTGAGTCTGTGTGACTCACCCAATTTTTATCAAACATCGCAGGTAATATATGATGATCGGACCGGGCTGGAGTGGATACAAAGGTGGCCATGCAGAGGACATTTTATTTATTTTATTCAGTTTATTATCAAGTACTTTTGGTTAATTATTTATTGTAATAAGGGCCTCCTAAGGTTTTAAGGTTATTATTATTATGTTTTAGTTGGTTGAAAAATTAAATTACTATTGGAAAGTTTATTTAGGGTTTTTGAAGTTTATATTATCATTGAGCTAATAATGGAAAATATTTTTGAATCAATTTATATTATAATAACTTATATTAAAGTTTTAATCCGGATAATTTGCTACAATCTTATAATACTTAGAATTTTAAATACGCAAGGTTTTACAAAAGTCAACGAATTTTTATGTTTTCACCTTTAAATCGAATTCTTTTCAAACGTTTTTCTGCAGTGACATACCAGATCCGGTCAAGGCTCGTGGGCTGGGTTTGGGGTGTTACATTTTGGTATCAGAGCCAGGTTCAAAACTCGACTTTGAGGTTTTGGGCCCAAAAATATTTTTTTCTTCGAAGATGGGCTTTTCAAAAATATGGACTTTTATTTCAGGTATTCTGGCATGGCAACTGTATCTCCGGCCCGAAGTCCACCAGGTAAGTACTTCTGACTACTGAAGTGATTTGTATATGTAAACTTGATGGGCAATGTGGGAACGTAGATTAGAAGATTAGGGCTATTGAACCCTAGGACTAGTCTACTCCAAGACAAGATACATAAGACTTAAGTGCAACCAAACAAACTCGTGAGTAAGTCGCTGAGTCAGGGTGTGGCAACCGTTGTGCGCATGTCTAGGAGTGGAATTAGTAAGAGCTTGGTATCTAAGCAGTCCTAGTGACTCACCTCCTCTTTACTTGAATCCTACCTGGTGCGTAGTAACCGTTCACCCTAACCAAGAGGACCTATTCACGGGCTAAACCAATAATTAAAACCCGAAAGGGACTAGCCATATTTTTATGAAAACCATAGTTTTAAAAAATCAACACACTATCCTTTTGAATTGTGAAAATTATTTATTTTGAAAATTTTCCAAAATATTCCCAATCTACACAAAATTACCTAAATACCCCTGGTTGTAAAATTACTAAAATGCCCTTGGTTTCTAAAATTACCATATTACCCTTAACTTTTAAAATATTCTTACCTTACAAAAATATCAAAAACCTCTATGTTGCAAAATATTGAGATACCTTAATTTGGAAATTTACGAAATTACCCCTGTTTTACAAAATTACCAAAATGACCCCCGATTTCCAAAATTTCTGCAACAACACTGATTTGGAAAGCAAAATCTCAAAGATAACCCCAAGTTTTGTAAATTTTGAAATACCTTTGATTTATAGAGATTTTCCAAATTGACCCCGATTTACTACTAAAATACCCCTGTAGGACAAATGACGAAAATACCCCTGGGATAGGAATAGACAAGAATGTTTGAATGATGAATGTGTGTGATAGGAACTACTGAATGGATGTGTTTCTATGAATTAGGATAGAAAACTTGAAACTTTGATTGATCGAAAGAACTACTTCTAAACTTCTGTCATAAAAATTCTTCACGGGTAATCAGTGAAACAAAATGCTAATACATAAAATTTCTTAATCAGATTAAATCGCAACGTTAGAAATGAGTTCTAAGGGACTTGGTCGTCGTGGACGCGGTAGGGGCAGGATGACTGTATCGGAACCCGTTAGGTCGGGTCAAGGGTCTGAGAATGAGGTACCACCACCACCAGCTTTTGGTGTTGAGCAGCAAGATCAGACGGGGGATGATGTTGTATCGCAGGCTGTGCTGCGAGTTCTGGAGATGGTAGCAGGAGCAGGTGGAAATATGAGAGCTAGGAAGTCCGTACCTGAGTGACTCTGAGCCAATGGAGCTGAGGTGTTTCGTGGCGTATCTGGTGTGGCACCCAGTATGGCTGAGTATTGGTTGGAGGCGATCGAGCGAATTATGGATGAGCTGGATCTGACCGCTGAGGAGAAAGTGAAAAAGATGGTGTCGCTACTTCGCGATGAGTCATATCAATGGTGGCTCACAGTTCGGGATAGTGCCACAGTTGAGGAACTCACCTGGGAATATGTTAAGGCGACATACCAGAAGAAGTATGTTGGTACTCATTACATTGATGCGCAGAGAAAGGCATTTCTGGGGATGGTTCAAGGGAACAAGTCCATAGCGGAGTACGAGGCGGAATTCTTAAGGTTAAGTCGGTATGCTCGAGGAATAGTTACTACGAAGCATGAACGGTGTGTCCGGTTTGAGGACGGACTAAGGGATGATCTGAAGTTGTTGATAGCTCCACATCAGGAGCGGGAGTTTGTCGTGTTGGTAGAAAAGGCTAAAGTAGCCGAAGGGATTAAGGACGCTGTGAGACAGAATAAAGATAAGGATAAGAACTGGGATAAGAGGAGTTTTGAACCGTCAGAATCGACTAAGAATCTTCGGAAAAGACTGAGGGTTGAGAATTCTGCTCGTGTTGCTAAGCCAGCTACTGGAAATCTGGACCGTCCGTGTGCTCGATGTGGGAGGTATCATGTTGGCGAGTGCTGGGGACGGGAACAGGAATGCTTTAGATGTAAGTCGAAGTCTCATTTGGTTAAAGACTGTCCTCAAGATCTGAATAGGGTTCGGGCAGCAGGCCAAGGTTATGTGCAGCCAGGCAGAGGTGGTCAGCAGGCGACAAGGGGTCGTGGTCCAAACCATGGAGGGAATGGTTCCGGCCAGGGACGTGGAACACCAAACAGAGGTGCTGAAGGTTCAGATGCGAGGCAACCAAGGTTGGTTTACGCAGCCAGGCGGGGTGAGGAGGAAGATGTGCCAGATGTGACAACGGGTACGTTCCTTATTTCTGGAATACCCTTAATTGCTTTGCTTGTTATAGGGTTAGCTCATTCCTATATTGCTAGTTAAGTGTTCGAAGCCTTGCATGTGAATTTAGAGATTGTGCCTAGAAGTATGAAAGTTTTATTAAGATTAGAGTGCGCAGCATAAGCATAGTGTAGTGAGTAGGAGTGCTTTGAGCCAAGTAATTTCGAGGACGAAATTATTTTTAAGGAGGGTAAACTGTAATATCCCGTATTTAGGGGTTATGCATTTAGTGCCTAATTCATGTGTTAGCAAGCTTAATGTGTGTTGGGATGTATTTTAGGAGTTTTTGAGAACTTAAGGTGAAGGGAAAGTGCCTTGAAAAATATTGGATTTCAAGTTAAAAAGGGGAAACTAGGCAAGGAGGTCTTAAGAGAAATTGTAGGGAGTTTATGACACAAAAGAACTAGCAGCAAAGTGGCTTGGGGGCGTTACCTGAGGAGCAGGGAAGTTTGCGTCAAAAGGGCTTCAGAAGGGAGGAGATTCGAATCTTGTTGGCCGCAAGGAGTGTGGTTTTATTTTTGGGCTTTTGGCGTGAAGAGAGAGGGAAGTGGTGGACGGCTTTGGGACTTCAAAAGGATGAGATAAGGCTTGGTTTTATTTTAAATTTCGGCTAAGAATAGAAGATAATTGTTGTGTTATTTTAATTTATTTTGAATAAGTGTTGAAGAGAGAAAAGAGGAGCAAAATGTGGGATATGATAAGTGGGAATGTGATGGCCGAATATAGGACTCTAGGGGGTGTGTATGTGTGTGTGACGTTTTTGATAGAGGGATTGATCATCTTTGATATTTCTTTCCTTCTTGAATTTTCTAAGTGCCGAAATTGTTGTTCATCTTTTAATCTCCTTTGTCGAAATTTTTAGTGAAGGAAGTTCTCTCTTTTTCTCCTTTTTCAATTGAAGCCGAACCCTCCTTATTCTTCTACTCCTCTTCCAATCTCCTTCTTGGCTTAGCCAAACCATTATAGGCATTCACCTCTTCTTCTCATAGCTTTTACAAAAGCCGAAATCCTCTTGAGTTAGCCGAATCTTCAAGTTGTTTTATTCTCTCTTCGTGTCACAAGTCTTAAAAAGTCGAAAGCGGTAGTGTGATTCTTTCCTCTAGCCTCTTCAAGCAACGAGTAATGGTAAGTGTTCTTTCATTATCAATCGGTTTTTCCTTCTCTTCCTTTGGTGTGCCAAATCAAGGGATTAGGCCTTGATTTATGTGGATGGCCGAATGTTCATTAAGCCGTAGTCTCGTGTTTTGTTGTAGCTAGCGTGAAGGAGGTTTTCGGGATTTGCAGTGATCAAGGTAAGTTAATGAAGTAATCGGCCAAGGGCCATTTTCCATAGATTTTTGCTAAAGCCGAAACTAACATGTGACACTTAGGGATCTCGACAAATTCAAGAGCAAGCCAATATTTCAGGATTTAGAAGAGAAAGGTAAGTAGTTGCTAATATTCGGCCATAGGCCATATTAGTTATTTATGGTAGCCGATTCTAACAGTTGATTAGTAGGGGATTTCGACTACCCAAGGAACAAGTGGCAGTTTCGGGATTAAGATTGGCAAGGTAAGCCAAAGTAATATTCGGCCATAGGCCATTTTATGAGTTTGAAGGGTTGACTGATTGTGTACTGTGACTTTTAGGGGAAAATCGGCAAGATTAAGGAAAGCTTTTGAGATTCTGATCCGTTTGTGGTAAGGTTGTTAAGTTGTGATTTAGTTATTCGTTTAAGAGCTTGTATTAATCGGTCTTGATTTAAGTGGTTATTGATGGAGGCAAATACCAGTCAAGAAGGACAAAAGGAAGTCCCTATCCCGAAGTTTAAGAAGAGATCTGATTCCACGGTTCAGGATTGGCCACCGGGGTGTGGGCCAGCAGCAGGGGAGAATTATAGGCAGATAGCCGTAGTGTCGCTTAGTGGTGGCATCGGGATCGAGAGCGTAGAACTTCAGGTTATCAGGTGTGTGATTAACCCACCGTTTTCCGGGTTTATGTGATATTTGCTTGTGTTATATGTATGTGCTAATAAGTGCAGTGACAATTTACGAAGTGGATACCCTTAAGGGGTATGTCAATAATCAGGTCAGTCTCAAACCTGACGTAATGTGATTATTATGTGTATATGTGAATATGCCTATGAAAGTATGATTGAATGCCGAATAGCATGTGCATGCATTATTTTATTATGTCATTATCGTACGTTGCATGTACACGGGGTGGGATATGAAAATGACTATCGAAGGACAGGGTGTACATTTATGTACGTGGTCTGATGTTAGCCTTGTGCTACATTGGCGCTTGATGTTGGCTACGTGCTTCATCAAGAAGGGGTGTTGGCTATGTGCCACATCGTGGGCGGATGATAGCTGTGTGCATCACCGTGGATAGAGGATGACCTTGAGTCACCTCGTGGATACAGATATGTGGGGTCACTTAGGTGATCTGTGGCTAAGCCACGGCTTTGAGCAGCATGACTGCCAAAGAGATGTGTAGCGGTTGGTGGGCGATTTAGTAATCCCCTGGTGTGTGCGGCAGGTACGGGGGTGTGTAGCAGATGGACCCTAGGTTGGGTTGGGTGCACTATGCCTGATTATATCTGAAATATGGATCAATGTGGAAATGGGCCAAGCCAAATATGTGGACTCATGTGGTTAATTACATCATTATCCGATATGCGGTATGAATATGGGCCAAGCCCAATTGTGGAATTATGTGAATGAGTTGCCTTGTTATCTGATATGTGATTTAATATGTGGTTGCGGGCTAAGCCCAGGTGGGTGGAATTCAGTGGACTAATTACACACTGAGTCTGTGTGACTCACCCAATTTTTATCAAACATCGCAGGTAATATATGATGATCGGACCGGGCTGGAGTGGATACAAAGGTGGCCATGCAGAGGACATTTTATTTATTTTATTCAGTTTATTATCAAGTACTTTTGGTTAATTATTTATTGTAATAAGGGCCTCCTAAGGTTTTAAGTTTATTATTATTATGTTTTAGTTGGTTGAAAAATTAAATGACTATTGGAAAGTTTATTTAGGGTTTTTGAAGTTTATATTATCATTGAGCTAATAATGGAAAATATTTTTGAATCAATTTATATTATAATAACTTATATTAAAGTTTTAATCCGGATAATTTGCTACAATCTTATAATATTTAGAATTTTAAATTCGCAAGGTTTTACAAAAGTCAATGAATTTTTATGTTTTCACCTTTAAATCGAATTCTTTTCAAACGTTTTTCTGCAGTGACATACCAGATCCGGTCAAGGCTCGTGGGCCAGGTTTGGGGTGTTGCATGGACGGTTTTATGACCCAATTACTTATTAGACTTGTTCTTCAATTAAATCAACTTTAACTGGATCAAAGTGACCTCTTGACCCAATTTGCTAGCCTTCGTCATCCAACTAAGGTGAAATAGAGCTCATGTCCATGTATAATTAAAATTAGCTTCTTAACTTATTAATTCCATGGTCCCACAAGCAACAGTTGAATAAAGGAAATTAATATGTTACATGAAATAATTAAATTATGCATAAATTTAAGAATAAAAAGCATAAAATCATGTTTATTATCTCAATGTAGACAAAATTTACCCAATCTATTAACAAATATTTGGGATTAACATAATTTTCAAGTAAAAAGGTTCCATAAACAACTAAAAAAAACCTATATAACTTAGAGTTTACACACCCCCAAACTTAATCCATTGCTCGTCTTGAATAATGCAAAGCTAAAATTTAGATAAAGCAATATTGCAGTAAGTTTAAGTAGAATAAATGTCACTTATATGCAACCATTATTTCAAAATTTTACACGAAGTACGACAAAATGCTAAAATAAGTCATAGAGTGCATGCTTTGCAAGGTCATATATAACATTCACCATTCAATCAAAGTTTCCTTACCAATTAGACAAAACAATCACAAGGTTTAATTAGTGGTCCTTATATGTTGAACTTAGAAATTCCTCTCCACTAATGTAGTCAGCATAATTATCAAAATCAATAGGTCTTTTATAGAGCTGTAATGGGGCTAGGCTCAAGGTAGGGATAAATAGAAGTGAATTTTTAGGTTCAATAATCTTAACCCTAACTTTGTCTTGGATCTTTTTGAGGCACATCCTTCCTTCTAAGAGTATTTATTTTACTCTTTTTGCTTGCCATCTTAATAGATATTTTTCTCTCTTGTTTTTTATGAATCAAAATGAAGAACAAGTACATCTTTTTTTGATTTTTCCTCAAATTTTGATCATTAAGACAAGTATAATTAAGATTGGTGCAAAAATAGGATGAAACTTAAAAACATGGTAATATGGCTTATGATGTAGGTGAATAGCAATAAAATAGGCTTGAAGACTCAAACTAAGGTTTCAAGGGTTAGATTCATATGGTAGGCTTGAAAAGCTCAAACGATCCAAAGAAAATGTGCCTAAATCATGTTTAGATTCTTATGCCTCTTAGGATTTCACCTCAAGAAAGTTACTAAATCAATTTTAAAGACTTAAACCTTCATGCATGTCTATTTCCAAGGAAATTAACTTTTTATGGCAAAGACTACATAAGACCTAAGAACACACAAGCATTACATAACTTGAGATAACATAAAAAAAAAGTCAGATAAAATTAGAATTCATACTTGTATTTGAGCTAACTTATGAACAAAAATTTTCTTTGGACATAATTTTATTTCAGCATACTTATATGTAAACATTGAAACATACTTAAGAAAAATTAAAATTTATGCAAATATTGCCCTACCCTCTTAAAAAGAAGTAATTTCCTCGTTGTGTAAACAAAGTAATGAATGAGACCTGAACACCAGGTAGGATAGCAAGAAAAGAGAGGTGAGTCATTAAGACTGCTTAAGTACCAAGTCTTTTTTTTTTTTAAATCCAATCCTAGACATGTTTATTCGCATTACCACATTACCTTGCTTTTTTATTATAAAAGAGGCCTTGAGCTTAATTTATTCATCTTTGCAATTTCCTACTTATTGTGTGACAGCAAAATACTAACTAAAATATAAATGCCTAAAAATAAATACTAAGAAAAAGAAATTTCCTCCCTTTCAATTCATGTCATCTTCCATTTCTTTCTCCTTTGCCTTCTTGGTCTAACTAGGTTCCACAAGTTCTTCTTGCCGTGACTCGAAGATATGATCTGGAAACTCAGGAACAAAATAGTTAGAGATATTCTTAAACGTATTTCGTACGGAATCATCTCTTATTTTTGCATATCTCCAATCTATTTGTTGTTGGTTATGCATGAATTTCCACATATCCATCATAACTGAAAATTTTGATTTCTTCAAGTGTTCGAAGAAGTAGGCATTGGAATGGTCAACTCAGGATTAACACTTGGCTCCGCTGGTTCAGCAACATATGGTTCCATCCTTGATTTAGGGTTGTTTGGTTTCTCTTCAGATTTTGCTTCTTCTGTTTCATTTACCGAGTTAGCTTCCAGTTTAGATTTGGTTGATGACTCATCATATTCTAGTTCGTTCGATTCATTTGGCTAAATCTAGTTCAATAGTTCAACATTTTCCACTAACCTCTCAAGATCATGTCTTGTTATCCAACCTTGAACATAATGGCCCTTCAGGTTTGTTTTTGATTTAAATTGGGCCCTCAAGCAAAGTGAAGTAATCAATGATGGAAAATAGGCACTTCCTGCCTTTTTCCTAGCACAATCTTAGATTTCCTTGAGAATAATTTTCCCAATATTGATAGACCTCTCTGTCATAATTGCATATAACAAAAGCACTCATTCGATCTAGATGGTGGAACTATGTGAGATAGGTTTGAAACTATATCAAACAAAGTAGAACCATACCTTAGCCACTGGGTTTAAACATTCCCTTTGGCAAGAATGACTGCCGTACTTCCTTATTATCTATCGGGATTCCGAATTTGTAACAACAGTCAGAACTTGTTGAAGAAAATCTCAATTGATAAAACAAAGAAAGTGTCGATGCAACATCACTTATATGTGTCTGTCATCAAATCGAGTAAGGTGTAACACTCGAAATTCGACCCAGAATCCCCATTAAAAGTTGAGATTTTCAACTTAATCCTTAAAACAAAATCAAAATTCAATTTAATCTTGAAATAAACCAAAAATTCAAATAAGTTCACAACCCATAAAAATAATGAAAATCATTTCATCCAAAATTTCTAAAATAAATTATTTTAATTTTTTTTACTAAACTTATGTCAATTAACTTTTCGAGACGTAAGAGTTGCTACAGAGCAAACTGAAGTGTTTGTAGACAAGCAAGTTGCAATAACTATTTGGAACAGAATTGTCTTTCATGGAAAAACCAAACATTTCAACATTAAATTGTTTTTCTTTAAGGGAGGTGTAGAAAAGTGCTAATTTTATTCTACTTCGTTGTAATATCGAATATTAAATTGCTAACATTTTTACTAAGCTACTTCCTGTTAGCAGGTTTGAGTTTATGAGAAAGCAATTTGGTATCTGCTGCTCTTAATTCAAGGAGAAGTGTTCTTACATGCATTAAGGAGCACTAATACATGCATTTGTTAAACATACGATGATGCCTTCATTTTAGGAATTAAATTAGCTATGATTCACATGTATTTCATGGTCAACCTAATGGATTGTTTTATTTGTTAGTCATGTTTATTTACTGGTAATTAGTCATGACTAAATTAGTGGATATTATGCTATTTTTAATCATTTTTCATGTACATAAATAGGAGTATTTTCTCCAATTTGATGTCACGTTTCATTTTCAACTCAACTTAAACCATTATCATTCTTCTTATTTTTCTTTTATCCTTTGTCTTTAATTTTTACTTCAGTTATCATATTTGTAGACACTACAGCAGGTTTTTAGCGGTGTTTTTAGTGGCATTTAAGATTTAAGGTTTAAGGTTTTATGCTTTGGGGTGTAAGGTTTAGGGATAAATTTTGAGAAGTTAAATTTTAGCAAAATCAATTTAGATAAATTCTATCAACTGCAGAGAATATTAAACTCGTGGATACAAACTCTTCATAAGGAAGTTTGGTTTCATTTTTTAAAATTATTTTTGTACACAATTATAAAATTTTACAAATTAAATATATTGTTTGAAACAAAAAAAAAACTTAATTTAAAGGAATTTAAGAAATAATTAAACTATAAAAATTTATTACTATCAAAGGCATTAGCGGCGTTTTTGACTAAAACGCTGCAAAAAACATTTTACCTTAAATAAAATGGTGTTGTTTTAGGCGTCGCCTTTAGTGGCACTAGTGGCGCTAGGTGGGAAACACCGCAATAGATCGTGCATTTGCGGGGTTTTTTTGTAAAAAACGCTGCAAAAAAATCAATTGAATCAAAACATTGTCGTTTTAGTTGGTGCTTTAGTAGAATTAGCGGCACTTCTTAAAAAACGCCGAAAAAAATTTTTAATTAAACCCAACCGTCATCGTTTTAAGTGGCCATTTTTTGGAATTAGTGGTGCTAGATTATAAACACCGCAATAGATCAACATTAGCGGCACTTTTTAGAAAATGCCACAAAAAAATTTAATTGAATCAAAACGCTGTCGTTTTCTGTGGCGCTTTAGTGGAATTAGCGACGCTTTTTAAAAAAAACGCCACAACATCTTCGTTTTAGGTGGGTAATGGATTTAGCGACGCTAGCTTATAAACGTCACAATAGATCAGCATTAGCAGCGCTTTTTAAAAAACACTACAACTCTCATTTTGTTTATACCAAAATTGCGTCGTTTTGCTTTCATCCATTTTATCCCTAGCTATGCTCCCGATATTTGGTATTCTTCCCCTTAACAATATTTCCCCAATTCCCTCAATTCTTCCCTAGTCCCTAAATTTTCCCCAAAATCAAAATCCCAACCCATCTGCCGCAGAAGACACCAACCCAATCACTTGTTGCATTGCCCTCGACTAACCCCTCTGCTATGTCGCCATCGCCGTCACTCTCTGCTTCCGCAGCTAATCAGTAAATTTCACTCCTCTGTCGTTGCTTTTTCGAGATTTAACATGACTAGATTTTCCTTTAATTATGTCCTGTAAGCTGTGTATCATTTTTCTAGGTTTCTGATTGGTTGAAAGAATATTGGGTTTCTTATTTACTTCAACCTGTAGTATCAGGCTTTCTGCTTTATTGATTTTGCAAGGTTTAGGCAAATGTTGGGGTTTGTCAACATTTTCATCTTTCTTTCCTGCATGTTGGTAATAGAATAAATGAACATATTTGCTGTCCTTGATGCTTGTTTTCTTGTTCAGAGACAGAGTTAAAATTCGAGATTGCAATTTTTTATATGGATTTGGATATTCACAAGTATTGGACGATATTTATTTATTTATTTTGCATATTGTAATAATCTTTGGATGTTAAAAGTATTATTTGTAGATAATATAGATAAATTTCCATTATTTTTGCTCCTTGAGAGAATCTATCCCCAATTTCCAAAAATATTTAATAAATAAGTGTTTTCCTTATGTTATTACACTAGTGATCAAATGAGGCACAAGATCAGAGAGGTAGATGATACGTTGAATTGCATTACCAATTTGCTTTTATTCATTTCAATGTTTTCTACTTTGTTCGTATTATTGCGTAAATACTTATGCTACAACATGTCCACATCGTATACCACAGCCTAACTAGAAATTCTTTCATTGTAAAAATAAAAGTTATTTTTATTTTTAATAATTTAAGTAATTTTTAAAATTATAATTATGAAATTGATTGTTATGCAATCAACCACTTGATATTATTTTGTATAACATTTTTTATTGATAATGTTATTATAATAAAACTTTTAAATATGTTATATAGACTTCATTTTGAATTATTCCTCTGTGTTAATATGCTATATATATTCAATTAGAGTGTCAATGTAAATTTTTTTAGTCTCATCCAAATGATAGTAGTTAAATCTATTTGGAGTTTTATTTTGCTATTAGTTTTGTATTATGCGTAAAGTTATAGATTTAATGCTGATTTTTCTTTCAAATATTGGATCATTTTACTTACTTTAGTTTTGCCATCCAGATTTCTGCCATCCAGTTTTCTGTTATCTGCCATCCAGTTTGCTTAGCTTCAATCCGCATTGTCTCAAGTAAGACAGTTTCCAATTTTTGCATGCTTTTCCATTTTGATTATGAGTTTATGAGTTTACCAACATTTTTCTAGATTTACCAAAATATCTAAAAATTTACCAATATTTGTAACACCCCAAACCCGACCTAGACGTTATGGCCGAATCTGGCGATGTCACATGGTAGTGTTTTTCGAAATAAATGAGTTGTCGTAAAAACCTCTTTTCTATTTAATCTTCATATAAAATCGTGTGTTAATTCTAGGATGCATCGTTAATTTTCAAATATAGTTCATTCTCACAAAATTATTCTTTTTCAAAACATTGTTAATTTTCAAAACGTCACTTATCACGGAAGCTTTGTAAATCAGTTTGCGTATTTGAGTGTATTTTGTTAAAACGGCTGATTCTTTTTGAAAACCCGATTAACCCTACTACTAGAAGTTGTAAATCAAAACAATAGAAATCCCAATTTAACCATGAAAATCCAAAAAGGTCATTATTACAGTAAAATACCCCAAAATAAAATTAAAAATCATTATTAAGCACTAATGGAATAATTTAGGTCGTGTGGCCACCTCGGAGTCCTCCGCCGCACCGATCTGCCTATGTCTAGGGGTTACCTGTACAGTCAAATTGAAAGGGTGAGTTTTCAAAAACTCAGTATGTAATCCCTTATAAAGTAAACAGATAGACAGAAGGCAATCACAGTCTGGGCCTAAGCCCTTTTCAGAATTAGTGACAGTATTAGTTTGGGCTTTAGCCCATCTCAGTACAGAGGCAGTCATGCAATTGGGCCTTGGCCCATTACAGTATCAGTAATCATTACAGTATCAAATTATGCAGTATACAAGTCCTACCCAGCCAGCCTCTACATTCCATCTCCGTCCAACCCTACACTCCATGTGGGGATATAATCAACCCACCCATCCCTACACTCTAAAAAGTACTGAATATGGTATTAAACAGTAGTTTGCAGCTAAGCTGCTAGTAAGTTCGGCTCGAATCCTTTCAGTACACTTCCTTCGATCCATATAAACCCATCCCCATGCAATGCATCATACAATCATGTCATGCCAAATCATGGTATCATATGTGTATCCAGTACAGTTTTAATAGCATGCTCAAAATACAGACGTACATGTATATATATAAAGTACATGGATATAACAGTCATTCAGTCACTTAGGGATCTAGGTAATCTTCCCGACCCTATAGTAGGTCCACTGTCACACCCCAAACGCGGCCCAAACACCACGACCAGATCTGGTATGTCACTAAGAAAATTTTGGAAAAACATGTCGTACTTTCAGAAAATATTTTTCTAAAGTTTATCTTCTTATTCGAAAGAAATTTAATAGTTGATAATTTAAATAAAATATGCCTTTATAAATTAAAAACCCAAATTTAAATACATGCATTAGTTCAATAAGAATTTAAATAACTAAAAGTAATTAAAGCCCAAAATAAAACAAAACATAAACTAGTGGCCCATGGCCTTATTACAACGAGATTTAAAATCCATTAATTAAAAATATAAAGTATTAACTTGAGTCTTTTTGCTGGATCCAGATGTTCTTTTGCATGGCCACCTTGCGTTCCTCTCCAGCCCGGTCCGAAGCACTAGGTATCACCTGAAAGGTTAATTAATAAGGTGAGTCGCGAGACTCAATGTGCAACCCTCATGCACCACTAGATTTTGGCCTTAGGCCCATAAGACAGATTAATAATTTCATTTATAAAAAAAATAAGAAATAATATGCAAGGCCCAACCCGTTTGCCTAGGTTTCCATCCGCTATATGCCCCCGTACCAGCCATTCACACCATTGGGGATTTCTACAATCGACCCACACCGCTATACGCCAAGATGGCAGTCATGCTGCTTATCAACATATTATGGCCGAAGCCCTTATAATAGATCACGGCATTAGCCGTTACAACATATAACAGATCACGGTATAAACCGCTACACATATAACATATAACTTCCTCCTTTCATCAACCCAACCCATGCAATCATAAAATCAATATACTTTTATCATATAAAGTCAAAACATTCACGACTGTGATTTGCTTCACCCTTTTCGGTTTTCAACACTAAACCGAGATATCGGCATTTATCACAACATATAAACTTATGAACATACATTAATAATCAGATCTAGATGGTGGGGAAGTATTACACACCTGATATCGCGAAATCCAATATTCTTAGTCGATGTCCTTGCTATCCGGATCTATTATCCTCAATGTAAAGCCTTGCTCAAAAGCGGAACAATTGAGAAAATAGGCCTCTCCTATATTCGGCCATGGTTAGTATTCTACCCGATTTTATATATATAAATAAACAAATCCTCTTACCTTGAAATCCCGAAAGTAACACGATTCTATAACTTAGAGATCTATGCGATTGGCCTCCTTCTTCAAATGTCGGAATGCCGAAAAAAAGAGTGAAATAAAAGATTAGTTTCAAATAGCCATTCGGCTAAGGACTTTTGAAAAGCCGAAAGAACATTGAAATCCTGAAATCAATACTTACCTATCGTTTCCTTCAAGATTCGGCACAAGCAAACTCCTTTGAAGAGAATTCGGCAACTTCAGAAAGTGAGATCTAAGAATTTCGGCTTTTAGAAGATGTACGAATTCAAGAGATGGCTAAGAGAGATTCGGCAAATGAATATTAAGGGGAAGAATAGAATAATAGAGATGTGATTTCGGCTTTTAGGGATTAAAAAAAGAATAACAATAGAGGTTAAAAGATTCGGCCAACCAGGAAATTTTAGAGAGAAAGAAAGGGTGAAGAAGATGGTGGTTTTCGGCTTTTGAAAGGAAGAAGATGAGAAAAGAAAATAAAAGAGAGGCTTCAAAATTTCGGCACACCCCCTCTTTATATAGAAAACTGATTCCTCCCTTTAGCAGAGATTGATTTTCGGTCAACACTGCCACACATGATAGCTCCTATCCCTTTTCCCTTATCTTAATCTGTTATCTCCTCAAAAATAGCCTTTATCTGCTTATTATCCTTAAAGACTAAATCCCTAAATAATAGCCTTTATCTGCTTATTATCCACATGAAATAAATATAAAAAAATTCCCAAAAAAATAGCCTTGTGCCGTCCCCCCTTACTCAATTAAGTGCCGAAATCTAGCCCTATAACTTAGGCTTCAAGCAACCAAAAATTTGGGCCTTCCTCATGCACTAGTGACGCCACTTATAGCTCACCTTATTGTGCCCCTAGTTGCTGGGCCACAAGCCCAATATGTCAATTAAACTACTACAACTTCAATTTAAGCCCTTAGAGTGTCTAAACAAAATATTTAAAACAAGGCCTCAGCCCAATTTGAGCCCCAATTGTACCTCAAATTCTCAAATTAATATTTTAAGCATTCAAACACATAAAATGCATAGACCCAATTATTCAGGATGTTACAGTTCTACCCCCTTAAAGAAATTTCATCCTCGAAATTCCCAACTCACTAGTAATCGTACTACCTAAGTCTCACCACTATGCTTTCGCTACGCACTCTAATTTCTAAAGCCAAAAATAAACACTTAGTATACTATGGTAGGGTAAGCACCATTGTTCGCATCTGGGGCGTCTTCTTCCCCTTGGCGGTGTGCTGCATAGACAACGCTGGCTGCCTCGCCTCAGCATAACCTGCACCCCTACCTGGTGCTCCATGACCGCGTTCATTACCATTATCGCCCCTGGCTTGTCCGCGGCCTCTTAGTGGTTGTTGATCACCTCTCCCAGCCTGATCAGAACCTCGTCCCGCGGGCTGTACCCGATCCATCTGAGGACAGTCCTTAATCAGATGTCCTGTGGATCCACACCTAAAGCATCCACCAGTTTTCATTCTGCACTCACCATATGCGTCCTCCCACATGTAGGACATGCTCGATTCTGACCCGTCGGAGCACGAGCTGGCCTATCAGTCCTAGGCCTTTTCTGATAATTCCCAGATGCTCTTGACTGCTCAAAACTTCTCTTACTATTACTCCTATCCTTATCCCTTTCTTGTCTCTCGACCCGTTTCACTTCCTCAGCTATTTTAACCTTATCTACCAAAACAGCAAAAACCCTCTATCGTTGCGGTGCTACCAGAACCCTTAACTCATTTCTCAGCCCATCCTCAAACTGAACACAACGTTCATACTCCATTGCTACCATTCCTCGAGCGTAACGGCTCAAGCGCAGAAACTCGGCCTCATATTCAGCCACAGACTTACTTCCCTGTACCAAGTTCAGGAATGCCTTCCTTTGGGCATCTATATAGCTAGCCCCGACATACTTTCCCTGGAATGACTCCTTAAAGAAATCTCAGTCAATTAGATCTACAGCAGTACCTTTTTTCACCGTGAGCCACCACTGATAGGCCTCCTCTCGAAGAAGAGAAACGACCCCTTTCAACTTTTCATCTACTGTGAAGTCTAAGTCATCCATTATGCGCTCAGTCGCTTCCATCCAATACTCAGCTGTGTTAGGGGCTACACCAGAAACTCCCCTAAACACTTCTGCCCATTTGGCCTTAAGCCGCTCCGGTACAGATTTCCGGGCTCCTATGCCCATGCCTACTCTAGCAACCCTCTCTAAAACCCTAAACATCGCTTGAGATACACCATCATCTCCGAGCGCCTCATCCCGAAATTCTCCTTCTACAGCCGGTAGTTCCGGCATCTCGTTTCCCGACCCGTGGCCAGACCCTACTGGCCCTGATGTGGTCATTCTACCCCTACCGCGTCCACGCGGCGGACATCCTCGACCCCTTGAACTCATTCCTCCGATTGGCGTTTATCTGATTAAGAATTTTATGGATTATTAGTTTTCTTTCACTAGTTAACCACTAACAGTCTTATGAATAATAGTTTTAAGAGTGGTTCTTTCGAATTCGCATTCGCATTCACAATACAGTCTCAAGTTTGTAGCCTCTAACTAAAATAAAACACATACATCATACAAAAATCATCCAAGCACTTACATTCTTCACGTAAAGGTGTTTTCGTTGATTCACTACCTAGGGGTATTTTCGTAATTTCATCCTACAGGTGTATTTTCGTAATTTTTCATAATAAAGTTCCTTGTTGATTTTGTGAAGTAAGGGTATTCTGGTAATTTTACAATTCGGGGGTATTTTGGTAATTTTGAAATCTGAGGATATTTCGGTAATTTTGAAATCCGGGGGTATTTCGATAATTTTGAAATCTGGGGGTATTTCGGTAATTTTGCAATTAGGGACAATTTAGTAATTTTGCAAATCAGAGGTAATTTGGTAATTGTAACACCCTAAACCCGGCCCAAACACCACGGCCGAATTTAGAATGCTACTGAGGAAAAAGCTTGAAAAGAATTTGACATAAGGGTGAAAACATAATAATTTTCCGTCATTTATAAAACATTGTACCTTTGAAACTCTAAGTAAAATTTTCGTGGTTACGAATTCCCGGATTTAAAACTTTAATATAAGTTTTTAAGATGTAAATTGCATTTTTTAAAAATAAAACATTCCCAAATATTAACTTGATCATCAATCTAACTTAAACAAAATAGAAATCCCCAAATACTTTAAGTGGCCCTTATTACAATAAATATTTATTCAAAAGTACTGAAAATATAAAGTGCGTGAAATACATAAAAACATCTTCTGCATGGCCACCTCGTATCCGCTCCAGCCCGGTCCAAGAATCATGTATCACCTGCATTGTTTTGAAAAAAAATAGGGTGAGTCAAACCGACTCAGTGTGTAATTATTTCACATGCCTCCACAAATGGGCTTGGCCCACCTCCACATAGTCCACATAAACAATCATGCAAAATGAATCCCAACCCAACCTAGTGTCCATCCACTACACACCCCCGTACCTGCCGCACACACTAGGGGATTACTAAATCACCCTCCAACCGCTACACACCTCCTTGGCAGACCTGCTGCCCAAGGCCGTGGCATAGCCACCGATCACCTAAGTGACCCCACATATCTGTATCCACAAGGTGACTCAAGGTCATCCTCAATCCACGGTGATGCACACAGCTATCATCCGCCCACGATGTGGCACATAGCCAACACCCCACCTTGATGAAGCACATAGCCAACATCAAGCGTCGATGTAGCTCAAGGCTAACATCAGACCATGTAGATAAATATGTACACCCTGTCCTTCAATAATCATATCCCAATCCCCATGCATATATATATCATGACAGAATAACATTTAAATAAGTATACATCACATGCTTACCACAATTTCACACACATACCACAAGTAGATTAATATCATAAATACTGACCTGGTTAACCGAATACCCACTATGGGTAGCCACCATCTCAGCCATTATTTTCGGCTATCATACACATCTTATACGCATATATATACATAACAACAAATACAAACAACAGGAGATCAGTGCGACAACTACACACCTTTTTGGCACAGTCGACTAAATCCTGAATATATCCCTTGTCTTTGGAGATGTCGAAATCCCTACATAATCTATGTTAGATTCGATTCTAATATTTAATGAACCCACGTAAATGGCCTTCGGCCTAATAGTACATCATGCTTACCTTGATCACTCAAATCCCGAAGGATCTCTACTCCTCTAACGTTAGCCTATAGAAATCCCGATATCACCTTTCATGGATTCGGCCATAATAGAGAAATGGAGTTAGATCTTCAACTTTCGGCAATCAAGAGAGATAGAAGAAAAACAATTAAAAGAAATCTCTTACCCACTATTGAGAATCGATTGGAGCAGATTCCAGCCTATGGTACTTTCGGCTTTGAAGAAAAGAAGAGAAGAAAAGAAGTGGTGGAGAGGTTCAATAGAGGTTCAGCTATTGAGAGTTATGGAGAGAAAGAAAAGAAGAGTTGGGATTGAAGAAGTTTCGGCAATGGGGAGAATGAGAGAGATATTTCGGCTAACCAAGAGAAAAGAAGGAAGTTGGGAAAGAGATATAGATTCGGCCAAGAGAGCAAATAGAGGAGAAGAAGAAAGAAACACAAATGACCCTAATGGTCTTTGAAGTTTCGGTCAACAAACCAAAAGAATATGATAGCCGAAACTAGGTGACATTTTTCACAAAAAGAACGACACTAAAGGGAAAAGAGAGGACTAAATTTTGGCACCCCCTACCACACTTCAAAACCGATTATACACCTCCCCTAGAGTCCCACATTCAGCCACCACCCTTCCTCCTCCCCTATCCCTTATTTTGCTCCTAATTTTTCCTCCCCTACACTCATTCAAAATAATTTGAATTAGTCAACACTTATCTCCTCCCTTTAGCTGAATTTTCAAAAGAATAAGACCAAGTCTCATCCTCATCCACTTAAAGTCCTTGTGCCGTCCATCACTACCCCTCTTTGCCGCAAAATGCAAGGCCAAAATGTTGCTTACGCTGCTCGAACCCAAGCCCCTTTTCCTCTGCTTATGGCGTCACTTTCCAAGGCCCTAAGTGGCGCCTCCCTTGCCACTTTACCACTGCTTCTCTTGTGTCTAAAACCCCACACCATTTTTCTTAAGGCCTCATTTGCCTAGCTCCCCTTTAAGACTTAAAACCCAGTATTTTTCTAAGGCATTCTCCTACATTCTAAAGTTCCTGAAGTCCCTAAAACACATTCAAACCACACATAAAGCACACTATCACATGAATTATAAATTAAAACGCATAACCCCTAAATCCCGGATGTTACAGTAATTGTACAAACCAGGGGTATTTTGGTCATTTGACAAAACGAGGGTAGGTTGGTAATTTTACCTAACCAGGGATATTTCGATGTTGTTGTTATTTTTTTTTCAAACAGGGTACTTTGGGGAAAAATCTAGTTTCATGGTCCGGGTTACTCTTATAAACATGAGATTTTCGGGTAAATTTTCAAAACATAGGTATTTTACAAATTCATGGCTGGTTGGAAGTTTCCACAAATCAAACGTATTTTGAAAATTTTGCAAAACTTGAGAAATTTTCTTTTTTTTTTTTTTCAAACTAGGGTGGTTGGTCCCTTTCGAGTTTTAATTATAAGGTTTAGCCCATCAACAAGTCCTCGCAACTAGGGTGAATAGTCACTACGCACCAGGTATGATTCCAGTAAAGAGGAGGTGAGTCGCTAGGACTGCTTAAGTACCAAGCTCTCCCTGAATCCACTCCTAGACATGCGTATGCCCATTGCCACACCCTAACTCGGCTAAGGTGAATAGTCCTCTACGCACTGCAGGATTCCAGTTCAGAGAGGAGGTGAGTCACTAGGACTGCTTAAATACCAGGCTCTCCCGGATCCTTCCTAGACATGCGTATGATGGTTACCACACCCTAGTCTTGAGGCTCATTAACGGGTTTGTTTAGTGAAATTAAGTTTTATGACATTTTAAGAAGTGGTTTGAACTAAGCCTAGAGTCCATCAAGTTCTAATTCTAACTAATCTACGTCCCACTAGGCCCATTAAGCCCACATATACAAAGATCATACAATGATTCAGAGTACTTACCTGGCGGACTTGGGTCGGAGACGCGGGTGCCATGCCGAGCTAACAGGTCTGTTATTACTTAAAAACATTCATATTTCAAAAGCCCATTTTAGAAAACGTTTTGAGCCCAAAAACCCCAGAGCCGAGTTTTGAACCGGGCTCTGATACCAATTTGTAACACCCTAAACCCGGCCCAAACACCACGACCGAATCTGGTATGTCACTAAGAAAATTTTGGAAAAACATGTCGTATTTTCAGAAAATATTTTTCTAAAGTTTATCTTCTTATTCGAAAGAAATTTAATATTTGATAGTTTAAATAAAATATGCCTTTATAAATTAAAAAACCAAATTTAAATACATGCATTAGTTCAATAAGAATTTAAATAACTAAAAGTAATTAAAGCCCAAAATAAAACAAAACATGAACTAGTGGCCCATGGCCTTATTACAACGAGATTTAAAATCAATTAATTAAAAATATAAAGTATTAACTTGAGTCTTTTTGCTGGATCCAGATGTTCTTTTGCATGGCCACCTTGCGTTCCTCTCCAGCCCGGTCCAAAGCACTAGGTATCACCTGAAAGGTTAATTAATAAGGTGAGTCGCGAGACTCAATGTGCAACCCTCATGCACCACTAGATTTTGGCCTTAGGCCCATAAGACAGATTAATAATTTCATTTATAAAAAAATAAGAAATAATATGCAAGGCCCAACCCGTTTGCCTAGGTTTCCATCCGCTATATGCCCTCGTACCAGCCATTCACACCATTGGGGATTTCTACAATCGACCCACACCGCTATACGCCAAGATGGCAGTCATGCTGCTTATCAACATATTATGGCCGAAGCCCTTATAATAGATCACGGCATTAGTCGTTACAACATATAACAGATCACGGTATAAACCGCTACACATATAACATATAACTTCCTCCTTTCATCAACCCAACCCATGCAATCATAAAATCAATATACTTTTATCATATAAAGTCAAAACATTCACAGACCTGGTGATTTGCTTCACCCTTTTCGGGTTTCCAACACTAAACCGAGATATCGGCATTTATCACAACATATAAACTTATGAACATACATTAATAATCAGATCTAGATGGTGGGGAAGTATTACACACCTGATATCGCAAAATCCAATATTCTTAGTCGATGTCCTTGCTATCCGGATCTATTATCCTCAATGTAAAGCCTTGCTCAAAAGTGGAACAATTGCGAAAATAGGCCTTTACTATATTCGGCCATGGTTTGTATTCTACCCGATTTTATATATATAAATAAACAAATCCTCTTACCTTGAAATCCCGAAAGTAACACGATTCTATAACTTAGAGATCTATGCGATTGGCCTCCTTCTTCAAATCCCGGAATGCCGAAAAGAAGAGTGAAATAAAAGATTAGTTTCTTATACCCATTTGGCTAAGGACTTTTGAAAAGCCGAAAGAACATTGAAATCCCGAAATCAATACTTACCTATCGTTTCCTTCAAGATTCGGCACAAGCAAACTCCTTTGAAGAGAATTCGGCAACTTCAGAAAGTGAGATCTAAGAATTCCGGCTTTTAAAAGATGTACAAATTGAAGAGATGGCTAAGAGAGATTCGGCCAATGAATATTAAGGAGAAGAATAGAATAATAGAGATGTGATTTCGGCTTTTAGGGATTAAAAGAAGAATAACAATAGAGGTTAAAAGATTCGGCCAATCAGGAAATTTTAGAGAGGAAGAAAGGGTGAAGAAGATGGTGGTTTTCGGCTTTTGAGAGGAAGAAGATGAGAAAAGAAAATAAAAGAGAGGCTTCAAAATTTTGGCACACCCCCTCTTTATATAGAAAACCAATTCCTCCCTTTAGCAGAGATTGATTTTCGGCCAACATTGCCAGACATGATAGCTCATATCCCTTTTCCCTTATCTTAATCTGTTATCTCCTCAAAAATAGCCTTTATCTGCTTATTATCCTTAAAGACTAAATCCCTAAATAATAGCCTTTATCTGCTTATTATCCACATGAAATAAATATAAAAAAATTCCCAAAAAAATAGCCTTGTGCCGTCCCCCCTTACTCAATTAAGTTCCGAAATCTAGCCCTATAAATTGGGCTTCAAGCAACCAAAAATTTGGGCCTTCCTCATGCACTAGTGACGCCACTTATAGCTCACCTTACTGTGCCCCTAGTTGCTGGGCCACGAGCCCAATATGTCAATTAAACTACTACAACTTCAATTTAAACCCTTAGAGTGTCTAAACAAAATATATAAAACAAGGCCTCAGCCCAATTTGAGCCCCAATTGTACCTCAAATTCTCAAATTAATATTTTAAGCATTCAAACACATAAAATGCACAGACCCAATTATTCAGGATGTTACATCCACAGTCGACTCGGGCGTCCCGTGCAACCTTAGCAATCAAAACAGTGAAAATGGGCCCGCAAACCCATGTACTTTGCCTATGTGGGCCCACACGCCCGTGTGGCCCATAAGACCAAAAATGGCCCGACCTATAAATCGCACATGGTCTGCCTCGTCGATCACACGCCCGTGTCCGATCACACAGCCTAGCACACGGGCGGCCACACGCCCGTATGGTGTTGACAGTCTCAGTTTTCGGCTTTTCATCGATTTCTGTTTACAGAGTTGTGTTTACACACCTAAAACATTTTTATGCTAACCCCACCATGATCACTCCAGCACCCCTCAACACTTCAACGATCCAACTACAAATCAATGCTATAACCACCCCAGTCCACCCAATTCCTTGCTGTCAAAACAGAAAGTAACCATTCAATCGGTTACTTTTAATCGATAACTAATCAAAATTCGGTAAGGTATACCAAACTATAATCATAAAAATCCCTTACCTTCGGTTAATCAACAAAGATCCTATACACTTAAATCGTTGAAGACCACTGTTCAGCCTCTCGATTAACACCTAAAACCAGCCAAAACGCCTCTTAATCAATTAATAAGTCGATTAACACCTAAAACCAGCCAAAACGCCTCTTAAGCAATTAATAAGTAAAAGAATCGATAGTCTAACAACAGTTTCAAGCTTACCAACCTCGCACAATGTAACGATATGCAATCCTGAACAATTGAATAGAACAACGCAAGTGAAAGAGGAAGAAATAATACCAATTGAAATTTCAGCAGCAACAATGGGGAGTTGAGGGAGGAAAAATGACAGAAAGTGGGGAAGAAAAGTAAAAGAAAATAGTAGAGGCGAATTGGGAAAACACTCGGCAGAGAAAATAAAGAAGCAAAAGGAAAAAAACTGACAGAAAGTTGGGAGTGTGAGAGGGGAGAGCCGAAACTTGCCACTACCCAATTTGGGATAATTTGAAACTCCTCCATCATTTATTTTTCTCCCTAAATCCCTCATTCCACTCCTCAAAACCGTCCACCACTACCTCACAACAACCGAATTTAAATTCCAGTCAAACACATCAGTGTTTCGGCTAAACCAAAACACAAACACAGCATAAGCAGCAAAATAAAACACTCCCTTGCACACACATGGATTCAAACTCAAGACCACCAGCATCTTGACACTCCACTTAACCATCAGACCAGCAGGCCCATTCTAACATATTTTACCAACATTTAATTATAAGCCTACTGACCTGAGATAGGGGTTTATTCATTTAAAAACAAAAATTTGCCTAAGCTAATGCTTGAACTTGGGACCTCTCAAACACTCCCAAAACACATAACCACTAAAGCTGACAGATATTTGTGTCACAAATATACAAAAATAAATATTAAGGATTTTTGGGGCATTACAATATTTTATCCATTTACCAATTTTTATACAGATATACTAAAATATCTAATCTTTTACTAGAATAATTAACATTTTAGACTTGCCAAAATATCTAAAACCTTGCAAATATTTCTATCAAAGATATTTATATGGATTTATGGAATATCTAATATTTTACTAAAATTCTTAAAATTAAACCCTTAAAACCTCTACAAAACTTTTTGTAAGTTTTTATGTAGGAGTGCCAAATTTTTTGGTTGATGCTTTAATCATGAACAATTATTTTTAAAAAGCTGAGTGGAATGTTTCTGCATTTCCAAAATCTATTGCAATTCAGGATGGCATGCTATATCAGTATTCAAATAATGTCTATTATGGCTGTTCAGTTATAAAATCGACTTTTTCCACGTTACAAGATTGGATTTATCTTGGGCTCGAGTCAAATTGATCTCGGACTCAGATCTGTTGCGAGCTTGGGCCTTCTTGGGCTCACGTTTTGTCGGACTCACATTTTCTCAAGCTTGGATTTTTTCAGATTCAGATTTGTTACAGGTTCGGGTTTTCTCGAACTTAGATTATTACGGACTTGAATTGATACAGACGAATTTTCCAGCTCAAGTATGTTTTCTCAACTCTACTTAGAAGTTTTGATTATTTAATCCAATTTTGATTATTTATTTTAGTTTTGATTCTAAAATGTTATTTTTATTAATATAAATAATTATTATTCAAAGATATACATTTAGTTATTTTTATTTATTTAATAATATATTACTATTTCATGTAATATAAAACAATTAAGGCATTTTATAATATGATATTTGTTTACTTATAAATTTTAATAGTTTCAATTATAAAAAAAAAGTGCAATTAAATATTATCATATTTTAGATCTTTTATTTTTTTTTTCTTTAACGTATTTCAATATTTATTAATTTTAAAATGATTTACTTATATTAGTGTAAAACTGTAATTTTACATATTTTATCACTTTTTTTGTAAGGTTAGTATTTTTACAATCCAACCATTAAAATTATTAATATAATTTCATTTATCGTGTAAATTTTAAATAAATTTAAATTTTCTATTATATTGATCCAATATTTTATTTTTATTTAAAAATATATTAAATTTGACACGCTTTTTAATGCACGACATTTTTTTTATTTTGTCTCTTTTCAGTGTTGTAGCAACTCGATTTAAAAAATAATTTGTATATTAGTATTATATATTGTCTCAATTCATATGATACTATTGTATACTTGGTTGTATACTTAATGAAATTGCACTGCTTGGTTGTCAAATACACAATGACCTTGAATTTTAAATAAAATTTATAAATTTATATTATTTATTAAAAAACACAAATTTATAAATTGAAAGAGTATAATTAAAGGGTTAAAATTTAAAGTTAAAATTTAAAGATGCTAATCATAACTTACATAACTTACATAGTACATAAAAAAATATTATACCATAACTTACATAACCTACATAACTTACATAATACATAAATATATACTTATAAAAAAAAAAAAAAACTTACCTGAATTGGTTTACAGCCATTAGATACTTGATACTTGATATGTATTATCTATTTTAGTACAATGATATTATTTAAATCAATTGAGAACATTTAAGTAACTGTAATTTATTATCAACTTTAGACTTCAAGAACTATGAAATGGATAAGAGTTGGATGCATTTGTCAAGGGTAAGCAACGACTGTCGAAATGGAGTACAAACTTTTCTAAATTTTGCATTTCAAAATGCAAGCCAATAGAATATGATCCTTTGCCCGTGTAAGAAGTGTGGCAACATCAATTGCCATTTTCGTGAAGTTGTCTATGAACATCTAATTGTTGATGGCTTTATTTAGGGGTATAAAAAATGGATTTTCCATGGAAAGTGTACACCAGTAGAACCTCTTCAATGATTAATCCGACTTATCCTCATAGTACTTACCATCAGTCTGTTAGAGAAGATGACATGGAAGGTATGTTGCGGGATGCATTTAATATGCATAGTCATGGTTTGCAATCGTTTCCACCTGAATTTATTGCATCCGATGATTGCAATATTGGTGGAAATGCTTTTACCGAAACGGGAAGAAGTGTACCTGATGAAGAGCCAAATAGAGAAGCGGCGAAGTTCTACAAGTTACTTAATGAAATGAATAAAGAAATTTACGAGGGATCAAAATATTCAAAATGTCCTTTTGTATTCGTCTATTTCACTTAAAATGTTTGGGAGGGTAGAACGGAAACTCTTTTACAATGCTGTTAGAGTTTTTGAGAGATATGTTCCCCTCATTCATGCAAATATATGTAGAAACCGATAAAAGATTTAGGCCTTGGGTACGAAAAAATTCATAGTTTCCCAAATGACTGCATGTTGTATTGGGGTGATAGGAAAAACCAACAGTCTTGTCATGTTTGCAGTAAATCTCATTGGATGAATATGAATACAGAAGATGTGAATGAAAATGAAGGTGAGGCACAGTCAAGAAAGAAGCCAGTAAAGATTTTGTGATATTTTCCATTAATACCAAGGCTTCAAAGGCTTTTAATGTCGTCAAAGACAGTCGAGTCTATGAGGTGGCGTTATGATCAACGAACCGATGATGGATTATTAAGGCATCCTACGGATTCTTTAGCTTGAAAATCATTTGACAATAAATTTCCAAGCTTTGCAACTGATCCTCGAAATGTGAGGCTTGGGGTAGCATCTGATGGATTTAATCCTTATAAAATCATGAGTACTTAGTATAGTACTTGGCCTGTAGTGTTTGTTCCTTACAATTTGCCTACGTGGGTTTGCATGAAGCAATCTTCTTTTATCTTATCTATGATTATCCTTGGAGAGAAAGGTCTCGGAAATGATATTGACATTTATATGCAGCCACTTATTGAAGAGTTAAAACAATTATGGGCGGGTGTTGAAACATATGATGTCTTGAGAAAGGAAAATTTTTTATTTACGTGCAACTTTGTTGTGGACTATTAATGATTTCCCGGCTTATGTCAATTTATCTGGTTGGAGTACCAATGGATGTTATGCTTGTCCTTGTTGTGTGGCGCAAACATGTTCGAAGTGGTTATATAATAGGAAGAAGTTCTCTTATATGGGGCATCGTCGGTGGTTAGATGGAAATCATAGATTTAGATTTCATAGGAGTCTATTTGATGGTATTGAAGAGTTCAGAGAAGCTCCTGAGTAGACCATTGGATCTGAAATCTTGTTCATGTTAAAAGATATCAATTTCAGTTATGGGAAGATAAATCAACCACACAACACGCAAACAAAGAGAAGACCAAGGGAGTCATATGTTGGCGATGTTGACTGGAAGATAGATGATGAATCTGATGAAGAGCATGATCCTAATGAGGCAGACTTGTGGAAAAAAAGAAGTATTTTTTTTTAGTTACCTTATTGGGAGCATCACATTTTGCGACACAATCTTGATGTTATGCGTATTGAAAAGAATGTTTGTGAGAACATCATTGGGACAATTCTGAATGTCGATAAAAAATCGAAAGACAATCTTCAGAGTCGACTTGAGCTAGTTGACATGGGAATTCAGCGTGAACTTCATCCCCAAGTACTTTTGAATGGGAAATATAGGTGGTTGCTTTCTATTTTTGCAATGTCAAAGAAAGAAAAAGACATGTTCTGCTCGGTGTTGAAGGACATAAAAGTCCCAGATACGTATGCATCAAATATATCTCGATGTGTAAGTCCTAAAGATCGAACACTATATTCCCTAAAATCACATGATTATCACATATTAATGCAAGATTTACTGCCAGTTGCTTTATTGTGTTGTATGTCAAAAAAGGTGACGTCTTGTATAATTAAACTATCCAATATAATGAAAGCTATTTGTGGAAAAGTTTTGAATGTTGAAGAACTTGAGAAAGTACAAGATCGAGCCGCCTTGACTTTATGCAATTTAGAGAAGATCTTTTCACCTTATTTAGAGAAGATCTTTCCACCTTATTTAGAGAAGATCATTCCACCTTCCTTTTTCACTCTTATGGTGCACTTGGTAATTTATCTCCCTCATGAAGCAAAACTTGGTTGATCGTTTTTTTATCTGTAGATGTATCCTATAAAAAGGTGCTAATTTATTTGCAAAGTTTTTCATTCATTCATGAATATACCTTTAGTTACAACTTTTGATAATGTTGTATATCGTGTTTAGGTTCCTATTCAAATTGAAGTCTTATTGTTGTAATAAACGTTATCCAGAAGGATCAATAGCTGAAGGATGTTTGGCAAATGAGTGTATGGCTTTTTGTTCTAGATATTTAGAAGATGTTGAAACAAGACTGAATAGACCAAGTAGAAATGCTGGGCTCTAACTTAGCCAAAACTTATTTGTTTCGAAGTTATAGAGAACCAATCAGTAAAGTTGAAATTGCACACTTAGATGATAGATCTTGGGTACAAGCACATCGATATGTTCTTTTTCACCACGATTCAATTGAACCATTATGCAAGTAAGTTTTAGAATTTGATAAATATTCATCTTTTTAATTTGTTTATCTTCTAACCAAGTAATCCACTTTTTAACATAGTGAGTACAAACAAGTCTTGAGATCTTGTTCACACTCCCGAAGATTACAACATCGAGACATTCATAAGTTATTCACAGAAACTTTTCATGAATGGTTAAGCCAAATGGTATGCAACTAAAGCTTTCATTGACAAATAATAATTTTTTTCTCATAACATTTATAATTAATCAATTTACTTTCGATTCAATAGGTTGGAGTGGAAAGGACGTCAATGATGAAGTTAAATGGCTTTCCCATGGTCCGAATAGAGTAGTAAAAAGATATAGTGCCTTCCTCATCAATGGATTCAGGTTTCATACAAAATCTCATGAAAGATTGAAGAGGACTCAAAATTGTGGAATAGTTGTTAATTCTTCAATTAAAAGTTATGCTAGTGCTAGGGACAGTTATCCTGTTGAGGGAAATGTGGAGTATTACGGACTTCTTACTGACATTATTGAGTTGGATTACTATGGCAAACGGAAGGTTGTCTTATTTCGATGTGACTGGGCTGATGTTAATACTTCTCACGGAATTAAAAAAGATCAATTTGGTTTTACAATGGTGAACTTCTCTTGATTAATTCACACTGGACAACAATTGATAGACGAGCCGTATGTATTTTATTCTCAAGTGAAACAAGTTTTTTACTCGAAAGATCCAACTGATGACGGTTGGTACGTTGTACTCCGTAACACCCCTAGAGACTTGTTTTACATGGGCAATAGAAGTAGAGATGACATCGACAAAAGATCAGAAACTTTACCTTTTCTAGAACAAAACTTAAATGAAAATATCCCTAGTACTAGTACACAATTTCAATGGGTTCGCCAGGATGTGGATGAAGATATTTACGAATCATGATGTAGTAAGATTCTATGGTTTTTTAATTATATGTAGTATTATAATTTAAATCTTGATCTTGTTAAATATTTCAAATATTTTATATATATACTATTATTGTTATAATCAGTTACTAAAGTTTCAACTATTTTATGTGTATTGCAAATAAAATGCCTAGAAGAAGATTGCGAGATCTAAGGATTGTTCAAAATCCTCCAAATTTGGAAGAAACAAATAGTGAACAACAAACTGGTATTGGATCTTCAAATGTTCTGAATGCAGATGACGAACCTGCAGAAATTCAAAGTAATGTTAAACTTTAATTTACACGTGTGTTGACTTTTATTATTGATTTATGTTTCAAATTCTTATATTATAATATACCATTTTTAGCTGAAAGCGGTGGGACGCACAGAAATTGAGGACGTACACTACAAATGTAACACCCCCAACCCCACCTAGAAATTAGGCCCGAATCTGGCGTGTCACATGGAAGTGTTTTTCAAAACCATATTTCTTGTTGTTAAAACTTGTTTGACAGTTCAAGCCTCTTTGTTAAAACTCAAAACACTTAAGCAATTGTTATCCACTTGAAAACGTAATTACTTTTAGAACCTTATCTATTGCGGAAGCATATTTAAAATAAACAATTTAAGAAAATGTGATATTTAAAAATTGAGTTGCAAAAGCATTTTGAAAACATTACGGAAACATAGTGTTTTAAAGACAGATATCATTTTGGAAATTACATTCCACTTTTAGCAGTTAGTAAACATCATAAATAAATACCACAAATAATAAGTTAAAAATAGAGAGGCCTTATTACAACCCAAATCAAAATATTTAAAAGTAAATAATTGAAACAGCAAGCATAAGCAGTGTGTGGTCTTCTCCGAGTCCCTCGCATCACCGATCCGTCAAAGGCCGAGGATTACCTACACAGTTAAAAACAGGGTGAGTTTACGAAAACTCAGTGTGTAATCCCCTTACTAGAGTAATAGTTAGTATATGAAATGCGAACCGGCTCAAAATATGCACCAAAGCCCTTTAACAAGATAATAATGATAGTCGGTTTAAAGCATACGTGGGCCATAGCCCACTACCATATCATTTGGGTCACAGCCATACAGAATCAATTGGGCCTAGCCCAAACCAATAACAGAACAAGTGGGCCTAAGCCCAGTACAGTGACAAATCTCATAAACATATATGCAACAGTACGAGGATCCAGCCAACACACCACCGGTACCAACCAACACACCATGTGGGGATAAAATCGACCCAACCAGCCAACACAGCAAGCTTAGCACCGGTTGCGGCACTAGTCAACAGAACGGCTCGGCGCCATAGACAGAACGGCTAAAAGCCATAAATATCGCAGCATCGCTGCCGGTTAACAGAACGGCTAAAAGCCATAAATATCGCAACATCGCTGCCAGTTAACAGAATGGCTAAAAGCCATAAATATTGCAGAAAGGCTAAAAGCCTTGTACAGAATGGCAATGGGCCGTACACTTCCTCCGTAACTTTCTCCCAACCCCATGCAATATGTCGTGTATGTCATGCTCAATCATTACACGTGTATGCAAAATGGCCATGCTCAGTAAAAATCATTTAACAATGTAATAAAAGCATATCAGTCATACAACCACAGTCAAATTAGTCAGCTCATAGTCTAAGTTCGTCATTTACCCACAAGGGCAAGATAGTCATCTTACCCTATAAGGGTATTTCGATAATCCTACCCTTCAGGGGTATTTCGGTAATTCTATCCTACAGGGGTAATTCAGTAATTCTACCCTATAAGGGTATTTTAGTAATTTTGCAAATTGGGGGTATTTCAGTAATTTTGTAAACTGAAAGTATTTCGGTAATTTCATAAAATGGGGGTATTTCGGTAATTTCACAAACTGGGGGTATTCTAAACAAAGATAACGATGCGAATGGGCCTAGGGCCTATTCTCGACCCAAATAGGCCCACACGCTCATGTGGCCCATTTAGCCCAAATCTAGCTATAGATATGAGATTCACATAAACCAGTCCAATATCTACTACACCATCATACAATTTATTCATATGGGCCCATGGGCCTATTGGGCCCAAACAGCCTAGACCCTCAAGAACACCCATGATGGCCTCAACTATCGTGTCGAAGCTCCCACACATGCGCTCGCACGCTCGTATGGCTACCATCGTCGTGTGACTGGCATTTCGGCATTTGTCGCTCTATAGCTAGAGTAGTGCAATATACACACCTGATAGGAATTTGGAGTTGATCCGCGCTCCGACCACTCCTATGCCCAACGCCCACTAAGGTATGCTTACTCTTCTCATAGATTGCTCTATTTAAAGCCAACTTCTTGCCTACTCTCATGCTAGCTTCCCGATGTGGGATCCCTCCTTCAGTTTAATTCCAACACAACCATCTGTCGCCCCAACTTAGCAAAATAAATATCCCTTTTTTCTTGCAATGGGATTTGAACCCTTGCCCTCTCCTATACTCCAAACGCTACATGCCACCATAACACAAGCTCCTTTTTGTGAGTTAAAGCATGTGCAACTAAATATAAGTTTATGGGCCAAAGTCTTTGTTCATTTAAAAGGAAAACAAAATGAATTGCAAGCGCCAAGACTTGAACCCAAGCTCTCCCTTACACCCTTAATGACGCCTTGCCACTAGACCACTCACTTCCTTGTGTCATTTTTTTCCATATTTTATTCTTAAAGCCTACTTACTAACTCCTAGGGTTTTATTCACCTAAAACCAAAATTTTCCTAAAGCTCAGGTTTGATCCCGGGACTTCATGAAAGCCTCCTAACCTTCCAAAATCACTCACCTAATAGTTCCAAGTTGCATTATTGTCGTTCTCTTGTTCTAAAAAATTTTAAACGCTCTCGTGCCCAAGGCCCAATAGGCCCAATTCTTCTAGGCTAAATTCAGGGTGTTACAACTAAAAGATTTATACGAGTTAAATTCTGCCGAGCGTGTCAAAGTAGCTAAAAAACAGTCTTGGTCAGCCTATTGGATCAGAAGCTCGAGTTTTAGCCGGATACTTAGGCATTATAGCATGAAATGTCAATCTGTTGCCTATCAACTACGAGTCATGGCATCATATGCCTGATAGTAACAAAAATCAGGCTCTCGATAATATTAAGGTAATAACATGAATGTAAATTATAATAATTTGGTTTAAGGTTCATTTATATTTAATTTCTGAACTTCTGATTTTTGCAGGAGAGATTTGTTTTAGAGGTCTCGAATAATTATGTCAAGAAGGCATTAGGAAAAAAATGGAGAGACCATAAAAGTGCTTTAAAAAAGGAATATTTTAAGAAAAATATAAGCCCCGAAGAGAAATTGTAAAATGTCCCACCGGGAATGCTGAGGTACCAATGGGAAGATGTAGTTAGATTTTGGAATTCAAAGAAAGGAGAGGTATTACGTACTTCCAAACTCGTATAATTATTTCAGTTTATAGTATTTACTATATACCTAATAATAGTTTCATAATGTTGGATCGTGAGCGTGTTGGCACTACAAGTAGGCAAAAACAAAAAATTCACGCACACAGCTGGGTTGAAAAGTTTTGCTTGTGTAGCTGAGGACGAGGTATTTTCAATTTATTAATTGTGTCAAATATTAATTAATTTATATTAAATAATGTTTTTACTACTATATTGTAGGAACATCGTCTGGTCAAAAAGCTAGACACCTTCAGCTTTTTGACATTACACATAGAAAGAAAGATAGGTCTCCTATGACTACTGAAGCTGCAGAAATTATGGTATATTTACTTAATAAAATTTGAATTATTTTAAATATTTATCATGTTTAATTATAATGGTTTAATTCGTCGTTTGTAATGCAAACAATGTTGAGTTATGTTGCATTTGTTTTGATTATATATTTCGTTTCTAACTCTTTGATTGATTTATTAGGAGAAACTAAAGGATAAATGTAACGCCCCAAAGTTTGGGCCTAGTAGAATTGGGCTTTGGGCTTTGGGTCTCAAAAAATTTTTAAGTGAGCGAGAAAATGACAATTGGTATGTGGGCTTTGAGGGTTATTTGAAGTTTTAGGGATAGGGGAGACCATAGGGAAAATTTTAATTTTTGCCTTAGTGGACCCTAGTCTCAGGTATTAGGCCTCTTAAACAGATTAAGGGAAAATAGGACACAGCTGGGCCTATGGTCCAATGGCAAGATGGCGTCACTTGGGGAGCTACAAGGTGGCGTTATTATCAGGTGAAGAGGTCCAAGGTTCGAGGCTTAAGAGTGGTAAATTGAGGGGTTTTTTTTTGCACATAGAAGAAAGATAGTGGCGCTGGAGTGGACTCTGGAAGGGAGTGTTCAGGAGAGAAATTTAAGGTAAAGATAAGAGAGAAAAGATAGGGGATTGAGGTGTGGATGTGTTGGTCCCGAATTGGACTCTAGGGGGAAGGTAGTTTTGGCTTTGCCTATAAAAAGGGGTGCCGAATTCCTTTGAAGGGTTCTTTGGGTTTTCATTTTTTTTTCTTTTCTTCCTTTCATTCTTTTTCTTTCATTGCCGAATTACCATCATCCATTTTTGCCGAAATCCCTACTTGTGTTGTTTCTTTTTTGTTTTCCTCCATCACAAATCTGTTGATCAAGTGTTAAAAGCCGGATCTCATTCAGTAGCTATCTAAGCCGCAGGATCAAGGGTGGGATTTGATAAGTACTCAGTCAACCTCCTTAGTGTGTTTTGTTAAAAGTCGAAGGGCTATCTAACTTTTCCTTGTCATTAACCTTGTATTAACAAGGGTAGGGTTCAAAGATCGCAAGTGTGGTAAGGATCGTTAGCAAGTGGTAAGTGTACTTGTCTCAGTTATGGATTAGTGAATGGCTAAATGTAAGTATGGCTTATAGGGGTGACATGTGTGGAATATGATTCACCTGATTGTTGATAGTATATGTGTGGGTGCAGATCTACGTGAATAGTAGCTAAGGAAGGGCTACTAGAACTGGTGGCACACGGTAAGGTTATGGTAAGGCTTCAGTTTTTAGGTAAATACTATAGTTAAGTGTGTATTGATTGGAGATTGGTATTGGTTGTAGGTTCAAGGCTGAGGATAGTGTAGCACGTCGTAGTAACCAAGTGTGTACATACACTTCACACACGACAAATCGACAAAAGTCGAAATACCGAAAAACCTGAAATGCCGAAAAGCCGAAAGGTTGGCACTGACAACCACACGAGCGTACGAACATTCGTGTGGGAACACCGATATGATTACTGGGGCCAAGAGAGCAATCTCATGGTATCGAGCTACTATTTGGCTGACCGGGCCAAACGGGGCTAAATGGGCCGCCGAGCTCGTGGGCCCAAGTCAGCAAGAGTTGATATGTGTAACTGAATGATGGATGCTTATATGATTTGATTGTGATTGGGCCTCATGGACTACATAAACATGATTGGGCTTAATGGGCTATATGGACATGATTAGGCTTAGTGGGCCTTATAGGATTTTAGAAATGCATGCTAGGGTTTTAATGGACTCTAGGCCTAGTTCTGATAAATTCTTAAATAGCATAAGATTGAATTTAATAATCAAACATGTCTGTGGACAAGTCGCTAGGTTAGAGTGTGGCAGTAGACATATGCATGTCTAGGATTGGATCTAAGGAGAGCTTGGTACTTAAGCGGTCCTAGTGACCCACCTCCTCTTCTCTAGGATCCTACCTGGTGCATAGTGTCTGTTCACTTTAGCCGCAAGGACTTATTAATGGGCCAAAGTTCAAAACTAAAACTCATGATTTGCAAAATTACCAAAATACCCCTGTAGGGTATATTTACAAAAATACCCCTGAGTAGTGAAATGACTAAAATACCCCTAGGTGCTTAATGTGTGAAAATGTGTATGTTGCATTCATAAGATATATGTTGCACTTGGGTGGGTTTGATGATACGGAGGAAGATATGTAAGGATCGTATAGTCGCTTAACAACCGTGGATCCACCGGTGGCTTTAAATCCATTATATGCTTAGCAGCCTTGCTGCAACGTTTGAGTAGTGCCGCTGTTGGTGCTACCTTTGGAGTGTAGAGATGGGTGGGTTTATATTTATATCCCCACAGGAGTGTAGGGTTGGAAGGGAAATGGAGTGCAGGGTTGGATTTGGGATGGGAACATTGCATTCATATGCTACTGATGTGATATGAGGTTATTGTGGGCTAAGACCCAAGACCAATGTTTTTTATAGGGCTTAGGCCTAATGTGATAATTGCATGTTGATTGGATTACCAAGGGTCGTACACACTGAGCTTTGAAACTCACACCCTTTTATTTAATGTTTCAGGTGACCCTCAGTAGACGACTCGACGTAGGAGAGGACTCCGAGATGGCCACACTACAAAGAAGTTTTTGTTTATTATTTTTGAATGACTTATTGTTAATTATTTCATTTGTAATAAGGCCTTGTATCTCCAATTTGACTTTACATTTGGGTTTTTCCTTATGTTTTCAACTGCGTAATTGTTAAACTTGAATAAATTTCTTAAGTTTAAAAATGGTTTTCGAAATACCTATAACATATGGGTGTTTTCTTAAAACATGGGCTTTTATCATTACTTAACAAGTTGCTTAGATTTTTTTGGGTTTCTAAGCCTTAAACTTAAGTTTTAACTAAGCAAAGTCTTTTTGAATTATTCCTTTGATGTGACTTCACCGGTTTCGGCCATAACGTCTGGGCTGGGTCTGGGGGTGTTACAATAAAAGGGCAGAGTATGAAGCGGTCGCTTGGAGTGATAGCTCTGTTAATCTTGACGACATTGATAACCTAGTTATCACTGAAGTTTTGGGTCCAAAAAGGCATGGTCGTGTTCAATTTCAAGGATATTTTGTAAACCCAACCCAATATTTTGGATCTAGCTCGTAGCAATACATGCTTTTGGGGAGTCAGACTCAAGCTGAAGTTTAATGGTTAAAAGACCAGCTGGCTCAAACGCAAGCTAGCACAATTGAGCAAATTGCTCAACTTAAAACGGTGGCAGCAGCGAGGGAAGTAGAGCAAAGCAGAAAATACAACGAACTCCAGCAACAACTTCAGAATATGATGAAGATGTTTCAACAGTCGCAGAATCCGCCATCTTAGACGTTTGTTTTCTTATTGTAAGAATATTTTAACATTATAAATTTTAATATTATTATAAGAATACTTTGTTATTTTTTTATTAATTTGGAGGATTTGAAGTATAATTTAGATTTGTTGTTTTTGGTTGAATTTGTATTTGTTGTTTTTGGTTGGATTTGTATTTGTTGTTTTTGGTTGTTATAAGAAGGGTCGTATATGAATGAAAATGGATGTTAGAAATCTGCTAAAGTTAGTGGCGTTTTTTTCACAAACACCGCTAAAGAACAAGACTTTTAGCGGCGCTTTCACCAAAAAACGTCGTTAAAGAACATGACATTTAGCGGTGTTTGTATGGAAAGCGCTGCTAAAGGTCACTCTTTAAAGGCTAGCGGCGTTTGTAGGGAAAATACCGCTAAAGGTCACGTTCTTTAACGGCATTTGTGGGAAAGCGCTGCTAAAGGTCACGTTCTATAGCAGCGTTTGTGGGGAAGCACCGCTAAATGTCATGTTCTATAGCGGCATTTTTTAAAATAAACGCCGTAAAATTTAGCGGCGTTGTCTATAGCGGCGTTTTTTGCGAAGCTGCTATAGGCCCAAAAAAACGCCGCTAAAATCATAAACTCTATAATAAAAAAGTTTAATGAATCTAAACTTCTTGGGGTATTTTTCAAAATTGTTAATGTTAGTAAGAAGTTTGAAGAAATTTGTTCACTAGTGGTGATAAATGAGAATAGATTTGTGATGTGCATGACCCGTATCAATTTTAACTATTTAGTGATGTCATTCACTCTTTTAAGACCAACTTTCACCAAGTTTACCTTTATCTCCAAGCTTGAGGACAAGCTCTATTTCCAAAGAGGGGAGTATTGTTATAGACATGAGTAGTTGTTAAATAGGAATCTTAGAAAAAGTTGTTAGGATATGACTTGGAATAAATTGTTTTGGTAATCTTAATATAGAAGAATCTTCATAGGAACTTCTTTAGTGATATATTTATTTAATTTTTGTAACCTCTATTTAAAGGGACCTATAGAATAATAAAAGCTAAGTAGATTTAAAAAAAAAAATCCTTAAAAAAGAGATTTGAATTTTTCTTTGAAGTCTTTAAGATTTCAGTCTCTTTTGGATGAGCTGAACTATCAGCCCCAATTACAGTCGTAATTATTTGATATCTATTTGGTATTAAAGTCAATGATCCTCAGCAACCTTTTATCTTATTCTTTAACTCCTTTTAAACTCATATCCAACAACCCGTTTTTCTTTAAACTCTAATTAAAAACCCCCATACTCTATATTGGAAAAGATTAATGAGTCCACTTGTTAGGTGAACTTGAAGCAAGTGGACTTGAAGCACTTGTAATATTGCAGTCACTCTTGCTGCATTTTTCTTTTCAATGAATGACAGGATTAAATGCAGAGATGGAAGCATAACCACCAGAGTTTCCATGAATGGATGCAGAATAATGGTAGAAATTAGTTCTACCAGAATCTTAACCGATCAACTTTATAGGGCTGAATTCTAATCTTGCTCCTAACCCAGATGAATCACACCATATTCACAGCTTGTTTTCAGTACCTTTCAATCCGTTCATAAGTATTGCTCTTCAATTCACATAAATTACAGTTCTACCGACCATTGATGTAGAACAACCTTGAACCATGGTGCAGATTGAACAACAAAAGCTACAATTTTCATCAAGTATACAAATTTTAAGCCTCATGGAGCCAGGAAGATATCAAATTCTAATGGTTAAGTTCTTAGCATGTCTATAAATAGAGAAGCTACCTACCACAGGGAACTTCATCATCGAGTGACCCAAAACCGCATTCCACCTTGAGAACTTTAAGCTGGAAGCTTGTATCTTTATGCCTTCCAACTACAACTAGGTGAACACTCTTGCTTGATTAGACTGCATTTATTTCTACCGCCTTCTCTTGTGGAATCGTTAATTTATTATCACAATCTCAGGGAAAAGCCAAGTCTCAATAATACCTTCTCATCTTGAATTTTCTCTCAATGGCAAATAATAACTGGAAATTTTCAAAACAAAGTGCTGAGTTCAAGTTGAATTCATTGCACCAAGGAGCTTTCAAGCATTTCATTCCCTGGATTCTTTTGTAACATGTAGTGAAATCTTAATATATTCCACTTGAAGATGGTAGATGGATGCATGCAGTCATCCAATATCCCAAAATTAAACTACTGCTTCCTCAACTGCAATACAGGAAATTTCCAAGTTGGACAACAGGAGATTTTGTCATGAAGAAAAGTATTGACATGGCTCAGCAGGAAAAACAAGTGTACTTAATTTCCATACCTCACATTCCATTTATGAGAGCATGAAACAAAATAATAATAATAATTACCAAGTTTTAAGTGATAAAATAATGGTCCTTAATAAGAGGAAATTACTCTGACTCATATTTTGAAATTGAATATCTTGGTATGATAGGTCAAAAGCAGAAAGCAGAAAGCTATCCATGTTATTTAACAAGACAATTGAGTATAAAGTAGAAAATGAGATAGGAGAAAGCCATAACTCAACATGATCACAGCATTTGGAGAAATAGTTAAACAAAAGATTCAGATGCAGCTAGAGACCTACATGCATAGAGATAAAATAAGTGGCAATTCATTTAAAAGACGAGAACAATTATATATGGTGACAGTGTTAGCCAAATCTCAGAACTTAGCGTAAGCATGTATATATCAGGTGCAGCATGGGCTAACAAGAAATTTAACCACATATTCTTTGTGGAACTTATAAAATTCATAATATATCAAAGACTCAAACATGGAAGATGTTATCTGAAAAAAAAAAAAACCATAGAGCAATAAATGGAAAAAATGGTCCTCAATAATAGCAATATGCAAAAAGAATCAAATACATAATCCTAATGTTTACAGGTCAAACAAAGGAATTTACATAACAGAAGCAGACAAAAAAAAAAAAGAGTGCCAATGCAACAACCAGCCTATAAATTGTTAAAAAGCATATTTGTAGGCCATCTGCCTCATGCCAAAATGTATAATATTTAATAAAATTAAACAGGGGATGGTTTGTTTCAACGATCAACAATAGGCACCTTCCTATTGCTTTGGTACAGACAACAGGAATCTTCCTTTACTTCAACTAAACAAAGTTGTCTTAGGGCATACTCTCAAATAAAAATGCACTCCACAGTGTCAACTTGACAGTATCAGAGTACTGGAGTTGGAATATACAAAATCCACAAGTTATATCAAGATGTCTTGTCCTCATTTTCTGGTTGAGAACTGATAATTTTGGATTTATCAAAACCTTTTGGCATCACACGTCTATCTTCCAGTTTTTTGCATAGGATCATTGCCAATTGATTTTTAGCACATTGGCTGAGTCCCTTGTGCAGCTCAAACAAAGTACCAGAGTCGGGAACCATTGATCTATCAATCATATCATTTAGGACCTGCACTGCTCCATCAAAATCTTTATTCTTGCACAAGGTAGAAATAAACATACTATAAGTGTTTTCATTTGGATGAAAACCACTCCTGATCATGGTCTTATAAAGCTGGAACGCACGGTCAGAGTTCTTCCTGACACACTGCCCAGCAATAAGAGCAGAAAATGTCGAAGCATTTGGAACCAAGTTGTCCTTATCAAGTTCTTTAACCAGATAGGCAGCTTTCTTTGTCTTACCCTCCTTGCATAATCCCAGTATCAATGCATTGTATTTCAGTATATCAGCCTTAACTCCATTCTTCAACATGTCCTCATAAAGCCTGTTGCTCATCTCACTCTTACCTACTTGACTGTACCCGCTTATCAAAGTATTGTAAGTTACAATAGTTGGAGCCAGATTCAGGGCTTTCATCTCATTGAAAACCTTATTTGCTTCATGTAATTTCCCTTCCTTACAGAAACCATTAATAAGGGTGTTAAAAGTAACCACATTTGGATGCACTCCATCTTTCTCCATTGAGCTTTTAAGCTTCATGGCTAAGCTCATTAGACCCTTGTTACAATACCCTGTAATCAATGTGTTGTAAGATGCTACAATAGGACTAAAACCCACAATCTCCATTTCTCTTAACACTTCCATAGCCTTCTCAAGTTTTCCTGACTTGCAAAACGCATGAATTACTATATTAAAAGTGTATACATTGGGAGAAAGCCTGCAACGCCGCATTTCTCTGTAGAACCCCAAAGCAATATCCACCCTATGTAAATCAAGCAATGAGCTCAAATATGCATTACATGACTTAGTAGTTGGCAAAAACCCATAATCCTTCATCCGATAAAAAGCATCCGTAGCTTTCCTAAACTTCTTGGCATGTGCATAGGTCTTAAACAGTAAATCAAACACACAAGGAGAGGAATCACATATTCGATAAGAATACAGTATCACATCAAACATCTTAGCTGGCAATTCCAATGAACCAGACACAAGAAGACTCCTCAAAACCGATTCAGCGGATTTGAATTTCTGGTTTTTAGTGAGAATGTGGAGAATCACTGAATGAGTTTCAAGGGACTGTGAAGTGGGGTTTCGAGTTTTAACCCAATTGAAGAACTCAAGAGAAAGAACATGGTCCTTTTGAATCTTTAACAAAACATGCTTAACTCAAAATGGGGTCAAGTGGATGGATAAAGCATTAAGCTTATTCCAATCAGAGTGAACGAGGTGACTATGGGCAACATTCACAAAATCAAGGTCTTGAGCTCTGGGTTCAGGGATTGTTCTGAAGGGAATTGGAATTGGATTCCAATTCTTTCTCCTTGAATTCACATCAATTAAGGGTTTTAAAGAAGTGGGTTTTGCTTTAACAGAATCGAACGAAGTTGAGAAGTGACGACCTAGGAAATTATTCATGAAAGATAGCAGATAAAAAGAAACTTGCAATCTTAGAGTTTAAAAGAAACCAGCAATAAAGGGGAAATTTTGGCAGCTTTAAATTTTCGTTATCACCTGAAATCACCATTTGAACGCGGCTACTGAAGTAGTGAAGGTTTCTCTGCTTTATAAGACCCCATTTTTTTTACAGACTTTCAGGGTTCAGGAACAGTAGAGTTTTCTATTTTTATTGGAAGGTGGAATAGTTGAGTTAAAAGGTGGACTAAAGGGAGAAAATGAAGGTAGACCCTCTCTATTTTGACAAACATCTAATTTTAAAATATAGAATTTAGTGAATACACTTTTATTATTAAAATTTCAATTGTTTTTTTTTTCAGTTCTTTTTTTTTTAAATTTAGATTTTAATACCATTAATTTTATTGTTAAATTTGTTTGCATTACTTTTTAAAATAAAAAAATACTTATTTAATAGTAATGTAATTAAAATGAAGGTAAATTATACCAACAGTCACTCAATTTTGGGTAGTTGACAAAACAATCACTTTGGTTTCATTTCAGTCAGTCAACTTTAGAAAAATAACAAAACAGTCACTAACGTTATCAGAAAGTGACAAATCAGTCACGCACTAACATTTTCCATTGCAGACCTAATGGGACAGGTGACGTAACCAGTTAACTAATCACGTTGGATGTCCACAGTGGAAACCCACCCAATTTAAGAAGAAATTGAAAAAAAAACCTTTAATAATAGAGAAGAAGAAGAAGAAGAGACTGTAAAAAAAAAAAAAGTCTTCTTTGCCTAATTTGGCGGGGTCTGATTCTTTGCCATTGAAACACCATGTCTTTGCTCTTCTTCTTCTTTTTCTTCTTGGCTCTCTTCCTCTGTAACCTTCCGCAATTGTTGTCCTAGCAAGACCAATCCTTCAATTTCTCAGATTTCCCATGGACTCCATTTCAAAACAAGTTTCTTATCTCTTCAAACAAAGTCTTCACTGCTAGGTTTAAGTCAATGGGTTCTTCTACAAATCTCTACACTTTCTATGTTTGGTATTACAACATATATAGAAATAACACCCTTGTTTGGTTTTCTAATGATGATTCTCCATTGACTCGAAATTCGTCTCTTGTCATTGACGACAATGGCGAGCTTCATTTAATAAACTCTTCGGGCCAAAACTTGTTGTCGGGGCAACCATTAGCGACTGGTAATTGGAATTCGACAACGCTGGTTTTGGAAGATAAGGGAATCTCGTTTATGGGAATTGGCAGAGTTTTGATTTTCCAACCGATACCATTTTACCCAACCAGACAATGAAAACAAATGGGACGACTATTCATTCAAATAATGATAAATTCATTTTCCAGAATAGTAAAAACCTGGTTTTCAATTCATCTCAATACTAGGCCACTGATAATCCATTTCAGAGACTGGAATCAAGTGGGGAAGTGGTTCAAGCTAATAGGGTGACTTTGGTTTCTTCTGATTTCGGCCACTGATAATCACTTATTTCCTTTTGGTAACCCCTTTGCCTTGGACAGAAACCATCCCAAATCCCTTTTTTTTCTCTTCTCCTTCTTCTTCTTCTTCTGATAAACCCTAAATGGCTGTTGATATGACTGTTTAAATTGGTGCTAATCAGCCAGCTGGACGGTTAATGACACCAAGCAAGTCGTCATCTACCACGTCACTTTGTTGTTACGTCTGTAATGGAAAACTACATAAAGCATTGTTTTGTCATTTTTTTTTAAAGTTGAGTGACTGAAATGAAACCAAGGTGACTGCTTTGTTACCTACCCCAAAGTTGAGTGATTGTTGGTGTATATTACCCAATGACATTATCATGAACTTAAGTTTAATAAAAAAAGTTTTAGCAAGGTTAACAATAATACTTGCATTTTTAAATCATTTAAGTAAAAAAAATAAATTCCTTAAAATAAAAGTAAAAGAATAAATTTTAAAATCTCTAAGAGTACATGGACTTAAAAGACAATTTTGAATAATTTAATGACCATTTTGTAACATTTCATAATTGGGTGATAAAAAAGAAAATAACCATAGTTGGATGACCACTAATATAACTTACCCCTTTTTTATAAAATATTTTAACTTATCTTCTTAATTTCAAGATTAAATTTGTACTAACTATATTTTCTATTTCTACTTATTGTAATACATATATAATAAATAAGTTTTTTCTCACTCTATCACACTGTTACCAAACGAAACAAAATTTAATAGAATATATTGACCACATCAACATATATGAATTGTTATTGTTTTTACATTAAGTTAAATATCATCTGGTTGGGGTAAAAAGAAATAATGTTTAGAAAACAAAAATTGAATTAGGAAAAATAAATAAAGATTAATAATCAATATATCTTTGACAAAAAAAATTAATTTATTGTTTTTACAATGATGATTCAAACTCAATTTATTCTCAAGGAAGATGAAAGTCAAGTTAATAGACCACAACTTAGGATTAAAAAAATTATTTTCCAATAATGCTATCATATCCAAAATAGTTTATATTATTTACAACACTCCTATGACTCCCTAAAATCTTATTAAAAACAATGAAAAATTTAGTGGAATAAAAACATAGAAAAGGAAAATAGTGCACAATATCAACACTATTTTCTTATTAAAAACTTATATAAGAGGAATCTAATGGGACAAAACCTATGTTAAAGAAAAAAAATAGCACAAACTATTTTTTACTCCTATCATGACAATATCACTTAATATATATTGTATACTATCTTTTAAAATGTAAAGTAAAAAAATGTTTTGGTGAAAAGATGTGTTAAATTATTACTTGAACGAATTTTTTGAGAATTTACATAAAATTCTTTCGAAGATTGTAAAAACTTCGAAAAAATATCTTCGATTCAGTCTCCTTTAATATATTTTTCATTCAACTAAGTTATGCATATAGGATTATATTCATTGTCAAACTTTTCGTTCGTCCCGATGTATGGTATGATTGAGAGGTTTTATTGGAGTATTTTCCAAACCAGAGTCAAAATTTTCTTTTAATAAACCACTATTTGACAAACTTGTAGATTTTCTTTAAAGCAATTCCCAACATTCAAGAAAGAGTAATATATGATTTTGAAATCATTTTTTATCATTGAATACATGTTAGGACCATTTAGATCAAAAACCAAATGTTTGAATCTTATCGACTTAAAGTAAGGTCATTCGGGTTGAGGGAAATAAGAATTTTACTAATCTTGAAAGTTTAAAAACATTTTCATAAAATCATTGATCCAAGTTTAGATCAATTAAAAGTCTTTAGAGGTAATTTAAAACCATTTTGAAGATGCTCGGTGGTGGTTGGAGGTGCTCGGGGACTTAAAATGAACCTCAAATAGTCAAAATGGCTCAAAACAGTGCAATTGCTTTAGTATGGGGCACTTGTTGCAGTAGAACTACCTAGATGTACCAATACAACTGCTCCAGACAGCTCATTGAGGAATTCTATCTCACTTGTGTCGATACCCTTGAGCCCAAGTTCAAAAACCACAACCTCTAAAGCCAATAATTACCTTGAAACACCCCATTTTTCATCCCCACTCTTCACCATAACAAAAACCAAGCTTTGGGATCTTAAAAATCACATTTTATTGGCTAAAATCAAACACTGGAACACCTTAAAATAACTATTCACTTATACCATGTCGGAGTCAGTTTATTCTCAAATTCAGTATTAGTTAACTTTAGTCCTTAGTAAGCCTAGAAAAATAAAGAAGGGATTCTAGGGATGAGTTATCCGAAACTAGAATAAGAAAAGCATTGAAGTGCTATCAACATGAGTACCTATAACATGTAACAGTCTGGTTTAGACCCTAGTCGGAATAGTGGTTTCGGGACCACAAATCCGAGTCAGAAAAATATTTTAATATTATTTTTTGTGCTTATAGTATGTGAATTGACATGTGTGAAATTTCTGTGATTTAATTTATCTGTTTATGTGTTTAATTTGATAAAAAGACTTAATCGCGTAAAATGCAAAAGTGACAATCTATATGTTAATATATTTAATTGAGTTGGCTTGTGAATATGATGGCCTTATGAGGTAATTAAACCATTATGTATGATAATGGACATTAATGGCCTTAATATATATATGTTTTATATGTTTATTAAAAGGCTAATTTAGTAAAAGATCAAATAATGTTTATTAAATAAAACAAACATAAAAAAATAAGCCATTTATCATCTTGTTTGCCGAAAATTGAAAGAAAAAGAAAGAATAAAAGCTTGCTAGGTTTCGGCTATGGTTTTGCTTGATTAAGGTATGAGTTTTGTTCGGTTTTTGATAATTTTTACGTTTTTGAGACTGTTTCAAATACTATCAAGCCCATGTTTTAATTTTTGAATTTGATGATGATTTTGTGTTTTGCCATTGATGATAGCTTGTGGTTTTTGTTGTTTGATGGTAGAAAATACAAGATATGTAATAGATTAATATATTTTGTCTTTGGATTTTTGATGAATTTGAGTAATTTGGGCTAAATTGTGAAAATAATAAATTGAGGGACTAAAATGTTAAATAAAGGAAATGTATGGACTTATATAAGATAAAGGACAATTCGGCTATACTAGATTTTAGTGAAATTATGTGTATTTTGTGTTTTGTGAAATAAGGACTAATTTGTGAAAAATGTGAAATGAAAGGGGCAAAAGTGTAATTGACCCATTTATGTGTTTTTGGATGAATTTAGATGAATGTGTGATTAAATTAGTTAAATTTGAATTTATTTAGATCAAGAACGAAAGAAAACAGAATTAGATTGGAGGAAGTCGAAAGTAGTCGAGTAGTTGGTTTCATCCGTCGTTTTCCGAGGTAAGTTCATAAGTAAATAAATGTAGACCCCATCTACTTACAATATGTTTTGTTAATAAAAATTTATAAACTCGATGGGCCACAAAAGGTTGAAAGGATATTTTAATAATTCACCTTAGCAAATTATTGAATTATGTATGCTATTCTTGGCATGCACGATGTTTGAAATGCATAGTTATAGCCCAATGACCCATTCGATAAAAGGTTGTATTTTTTTTATATATAAATACGGCCTGTGTGTCGTGCCTTACTACTATTCTATTATATTTCTCATCTCATCTTACTCCCTCGTATGTAAAACGAGTTTCTGCATATTGTAATTTGCAAGAGTTGTTATGGGCTAGACGAGAAGGAAGTTGGGACAACTATTGTGGATTGATAGCTTATGAAACGACTTACACCTTTAGGTTTCCTTTTGGTTCTCCCATTGGCTTGGGTTGAACCACTTTAGTTTATGGGCTATAACTATTGCATTTATTTATTGCTTTATTTATTCATGTATGAGATGCTATGGATGTCTAAAGCATGCCAATTTTATATATTAAAATTTGGTAATAATAAACCCCATTAATTGATGAGATTGATTAAAAGACTAAATGGGCTAAAGTAGACTATAATTGGTGAGATGCAATAACCTCAATAAAATCCCTTTATTAAAATATTAAGTCAACATGGCCTTCCAATTTTGCCCTCGTTAAGGCCTCGATCAATACTATGTAGGTTTTGCCAAAGCGAAGTACTAGTATTTATCTTGGTTAAACGCAAAGAATAAACAAGTGATATTCGCTGGTTAAAAAACAAAATTGGTTAATGACTTAACTAGGTTATTCTAATAGGATTAGAAACCTAGAGGCAATTAAGTTGGATAAATCATAAGATGATTAGAACAAGAGTTGTTCACCAAATATTAAGAGTTACATATGATGTAATTAGCAAAGGTTGCTTACCTAAATAACCATAGTCTTGAGAGTAAAGCCAAAGCTGACTTAAGAGGAGGTGAAATATGGATCCTTAACCCACTAGAAATACTTTGGAGAAAGTTTTTCTGAAATTAATATATGAGGGTTATTAATTTTGAAATAAAATAGTGGGATCATCATTTAATAAAGTCTTTTTAATGATTGATATAAACTTGGTAAATTTACTCACACGCATATTTAATTATTGTAGATATATTATGGCTGCAAATACTAGAACACTCTCATTGCGATCGGTCCTTGAGAAGGACAAATTGAATGGTTTGAATTTTCTTGACTGGTTCCGTAATTTGAGGATTGTCCTCAAACAAGAACGGAAATTGTATGTCATTGAACAACCACTTCCTAATGAACCACCTGCTAATGCCTCGAGAACTGATAGAGATGCTTACAAGAAGTATCTCGATGGCATGGTAGATGTTGGATGTCTTATGCTTGCCACTATGAATCCTGAGCTTCAGAAGCAACATGAGGACATGGTTGCTTATGATATGATCGAGCACCTGAAAGAACTTTATCAGGGGCAAGCACGGCAAGAGAGGTTCGATATCTCTAAAGCCCTATTCCAATGTAAGTTGGCTGAAGGAAGCCCAGTAGGACCTCATGTCCTTAAGATGATTGGCTATATTAAAAGTTTGTCTAAGCTTGGTTTTCCATTGGGCCAAGAGTTGGCCACTGATGTTATTCTGCAATCGTTGCTGGATAGCTACAGCTAATTTGTCCTTAATTTCAATATGAATGAAATTGACAAGACTCTGCCATAGTTGCTCAGTATGTTACGAACTGCTGAAGGTAACATGAAAAAGGTTGGACCCAAGCCCATACTGATGGTCCGTAACAATAAGGGCAAGGGAAAGGCTAAAGTTCAAACAAAGCCCAAGTGCAAAGGTAAGCTCAAGCCTGGCAAAGGAAAGGCTGCAATGAAACCTAAAGGTGGGGTGTCTAAGGAAGGAAACTGCTTTCATTGTGGTGTGGCTAGACATTGGAAGCAGAACTGCCTTATCTATCTTGAGGAAGTCAAGAAGGCCAAAACAAGCGGAACGTTTGCTTCAGGTACTTATGTTATTGATATTAATTTATCAACTAGTACTTCTTGGGTATTAGATACTGGTTGTGGTTCTCATATTTGTACTTCTGTACAGGGACTACAAAGGAGTAGGATGTTGGCTAGAGGAGATGCGGACCTGCGAGTTGGAAATGGAGCAAAGGTTGCTGCATTGGCTGTGGGAACATATACTTTATCTTTGCCTAGTGGACTTGATTTATGTTTAGAGGATTGTTATTTTGTGCCCAGTTTGACTAAAAACATTATTTCAGTTTCTTGTTTAGACAAAATTGATTTTGAGATAATTATTAAGAATAATTGTTGTTCCTTTTATCTCAATAATGTTTTCTATGGTTCGGCACAATTGATTAATGGCCTTTGTATTTTAGATCAAATGAATCCTATTTACAACATAAATACTAAAAGATCTAAAATAAATGACTCAAATCAAACTTATCTTTGGGATTGTCATTTGGGCCACATAAGTGAGAAACGCATATCCATACTCCATAAAGATGGTTTCTTAGATTCATTTATTTTTGAACAATTTGAAGTATGTGAATCTTGCTTATTGGGAAAAATGACTAAATCTCCTTTTACTGGTAAAAGTGAACGAGCTAGTTATTTATTGGGCCTAATACATTCTGATGTATGTGGACCAATAAATACACAGGCCAGAGGTGGATTTCAATACTTCATTACTTTCACTGATGATTTCAGTAGATATGGGTATGTTTGTCTCATGCGCCATAAGTCTGAGTCCCTTGAAAAGTTCAAGGAATTCAAAAATGAAGTACAAAATCAACTAGGCAAAACTATCAAGTCACTTCGATCTGATTGAGATGGAGAGTATTTGAGCCTAGAGTTTGATGATCTATTGAAGGAATGTGGGATTGTCTCACAACTTACTCTTCCTATTACTCCTCAATGGAATGGAGTTTCTGAGAGAAGAAATCGAACTCTATTAGACATGGTTCGATCCATGATGAGTCATGTTGATCTACCGACTTCCTTTTGGGGACATGCACTTAAGACAGTTACTTTCACACTAAATCGTGTTCCATCTAAATCGGTTTAAAAGACGCCATATGAGATGTGGATAGGGAAACGTCCTAGTATGTCTTTTATGAAAATTTGGGGTTGTGAAGCTTATGTTAAACGTCAGACGTCTACTAAGCTTAAACCCAAATCTGAAAGGTGTATTTTTGTGGGGTATCCGAAAAAAACCAAAGGTTATTATTTCTTTAATCCCACTGAGAACAAAATGTTTGTTGCTCAGACTAGTGTCTTCCTAGAGAGAGAATTTATTTCTAGAAAAGGAAGTGGGAGAAAGATTAAACTTGAAGAAATTCGAGAATCACAAGATACCACTGAATCAGAGATAGAACAATAGCAAATTCCACAAGATATTGAGGAAAAAGTAACTGCTGTAGAAACACAACCACCGCGCAAATCTTTAAGAGAAAGCCATGCACCTGAGAGATATGGATTTCTCATTACAACACACGATGACGTTCTTCTTATAGATCAAGATGAGCCTAGGACTTATCAAGAAGCGGTGACGAGCTCAGACTATGAGAAATGGCTTGAGGCCATGAGATCTGAGATGGATTCCATATATGAAAATCAAGTATGGACTTTGATTGACCCACCCGAAGAGGTTAAACCTATAGGGTGCAAGTGGGTTTTCAAAAAGAAAACCGACATGGATGGTAATGTACAAACATACAAGGGGCGATTAGTCGCTAAAGGTTTTCACCAAATTCATGGTGTTGACTATGATGAAACCTTTTCTCCTGTAGCTATGTTTAAATCCATCAAGATCTTGCTCGCTATAGCCGCATTTCATGATTATGAAATCTGGCAGATGGACGTCAAAACAGCTTTCCTTAATGGGAAACTTGAAGAGGATGTGTACATGACACAACCTAAAGGTTTTGTCAATCCAAAGGATGCTAGAAAGATTTGTAAGCTACAAAGATCCATTTATGGATTAAAGCAAGCTTCTCGAAGTTGGAATCTTCGTTTTAACGATGCAATCAAAGAGTTTGGTTTTATCAAAAATGAAGATGAACCATGTGTTTACAAGAAAGTTAGTGGGAGCACTATCACATTCTTGGTACTGTATGTGGATGACATACTTATAATGGGAAATGACATACCTACCTTACAGTCTATTAAAACTTGGTTAGGAAGTTGTTTTTCTATGAAGAACTTGGGTGAAGCTACTTACATCTTAGGAGTCAAGATCTATAGAGATAGATCAAGACGACTACTGGGTCTAAGCCAAAGTACATACATAGATAAAGTACTGAAAAGGTTTAGTATGGAAGAATCTAAAAGAGGATTCCTACCTATGAGACATGGTATTTCACTCTCGAAGGAAATGTGTCCTTCAACTCCACAAGAGAGAGAACGCATGAGTAAAATTCCATATGCTCCCGCTATTGGATCTATCATGTATGCCAACTTATGTACCCATACAGATGTCTCGTATGCCTTAAGTATGACGAGCAGGTAGCAAGTAGATCCCGATAAAGGTCACTGGACCACAGTCAAGAATATCTTTAAGTACTTAAGAAGAACAAAGGATACGTTCCTAATATATAGAGGTGAGGAAGAGTTAAGTATAAAAGGTTACATTGATGCCAGCTTCCAAACCGACAAGGACGATTCTCGATCGCAATCAGGATTTGTGTTTTGCCTTAATGGTGGTGCTGTGAGCTGGAAGAGTTCAAAGCAAAGTACAATAGCTGATTCTACAACAGAGGCCGAGTATATTGCAGCCAGTGAGGAAGCAAAAGAAGCGGTTTGGATCAAGAAGTTCATTATTGGACTAGGGGTTGTGCCTAGTATATCAAATGCTATAGAACACCGATGTGATAACAATGGAGCCATTGCACAGGCTAAAGAACCCAGATCTCACCAGTGATCCAAACATATACTTAGGCGCTACCATCTTATTCGAGAGACTATCGATCGAGGAGATGTAGAGATATGCAGAGTGTCGAAACCATTTTTTAAAACGGGTTTTGAAAAATGGGGATCGACTTTAGAAATATGGAAATGGAGTCGCCACCAATCTTTTATTCGAGGTGTGATCGAATCACCTTGAGATGGATTATTTTAATAAAACATTTTGATTTATTAAAACAATAATTTTGGTCTGCGAAATCTAAGAAAATAGGTTCGGGAGTCGGTTACGCAAGAGGAAGGATTAGCACCCTCGCAACACCCAAAATTGGTACCAATTTGATTAATCAATGTCTTAAGGCCGAAAATTTGAAAAGATTCTAGACGATCCATTGATTTAATGTATATATGTATTTGGACAAAACCGTATTGGATGTCGAAGTTCCCTATTTCAGAGAAATAAATTGCCATACTCAGTAAGTTAGGGCATAACATCTTATATTCTCGAAGTTGGATTTATCCTTCGACATTCAATACTTGTGTATTTAAAAAGAAGGATCTTTCCTTATTTGGGTTAAATGGAAAATCACTGTAACAGTCCAAATTTGACCCTAATCGGAACAGTGATTTCGGGTCCACGAATCCGAGTTAGAAAAATATTTTTATATTATTTTTCGTGTTAATTATATATGTTTGAGCATGTGTTAAAATTTCGTAGGCAAACTTGTTCGTTTGTGTGTTCGATTTATGAAAAAGGACTAAATCGCATAAGTGGTAAAATAGCCAACTATTAAATTTAGTGGCTAAATTGAATTGTCTCCTTATTGATGAGGATTTAAATAGTAAATTGACCCTTTTTGGCAAGATAAGGGAAGGCATTATGCTTTTATAAAGCAATTGCATGCCTATTTTATTTTAATAATATAATATTGCATGCTTAGTTTATTTTAATGAAAATATTGCATGCCAAGTTTATTTTAATGTTATAATTTATTAACTAGATGGCATGTGCTTATATTATATAGCTTTGATATTAATTATAAAGGTTAAAGTAATAATAATAATATGTTAGTGGAATGTTAAAATATGTATGGATATTATTAAAGAAAGAAAAGATGTTTTACTTCATCTCTTTCTTCTCCATCTTCTTCATCGAATTCACAAAGAAAGAAGGAAGTTAAAACTTGCATTTTCATTCGGTCATTTCATGTACTATTGAGGTGAGTAATTGAGCTTGATTTTTGTAAATTTTTGCATCTTTGAGTTAGTTATATTGAGTACTATCAAACCCATGTGGAAATTTTAGAGTTTGAAGCATGTTCTAAGTTCGGCCATGGATGAAAGTTTAATGTTTTTGTTGATTAATGGTGAAATAATAATGTTAGGTGATAGATTAGTGAGTTTTGTTTTTACATTTTTGATGAAATTGAGTATTATGGATTAAATTAAAAAAAATTGAGGGACTAAAATGAAAAACAAATGAAATGTATGAGCTTGTATTAGGACTATGAAAATTCGGCCCTAAAGAGGTGTAACCAAATTTTGAGTATTTGGTGTTCTGGTGCAATAGGGACTAAAATCAGTAAAAATTTTAAATGTCGTGGTAAAAATTGTAATTTGCCCGATTATGTGTTTTTGGACTAAATTGAATGAAAATATGTTGAATGAGCTTAATTTGAAATTATTTAGATCAAGAACAAAAAGAATCGGGATTGGATCGGGGAAAGGAGAAGTTAATTGAATAGTCGGGAAACGAAGTCCGTCGATATTCGAGGTAAGTTTTTAAGCAATCATATTGCATAGAATGTATCTATATTGATGTATATAATTTTAATGTAAATATATGTACCATTATGTTGATAAGTCGAATGTGTGGTATACTTATTTGATAATGATATATCCAATTATGATATTGATTGGAAAATGAGTGGAACTGAATATGAGGTATAAATATATGTAAATGATACACTCGACTATGTTATAAATCATGTAATGAACATTGTACTATATATGTACCTATGTGGTTGAGGTTTAAGCTTTATGAATGTATATATATGAATGTGAATAAGTAGCAAGCTTGAGATATGCACTAAATGTGCAAATTTGTAACACCGAGCACTTAGTGTGCGAAATCGGTCATTTGGCACTAAATGTGCGAATTTTATTATACCGAGCACTAAGTGTGCGAAATCAGTTGGTATGCACTAAGTGTGCAAATTAAATGTCCGAGTACTATGTGTGCGAAATCAGCTAATGAGCACTAAGTGTGATATCAATTGTAATCTCAAAGATTGAATTCAGTAAGTTGATACTATGAGATCTTATCATTCGAAATCTAGTATATATGTTAAAGGGTGGCTTAGATGGATCGTTATTTTAAAGGTATAATTTAATATGATTAAGTTTAGTTCGATTGAGATATGATGTTTGAGAAATTCATACAAAGATTATGAAGTATATAAAAGTTTCGATATATGAATTGGTTGCGAAACAGCTTTATAAATATGATATTCAGGCTTTGAGCCTAGCAAGCCTCGTGCTGGTGAAAGTATTCGGGCTTTAAGCCCGGCAAAGCTTGTGCTGATGGATAATATCGAGCTTTAAGCCTCAGCGTGCTTTGTGCTTGCGATGAAAGATATCGGGCTTTATGCCTAGCAGGCTTTATGCCTAGCAGGCTTTATGCCTGTGAATTAATATAAATATATGCTTAAATAGATTTTTGATGATGTGGAACTTAAATTCGATAAATGAGCTCGATGTTCAGGTATGTGTAAGTCTATTGGTTATTGGAGATAAGGTAAATTAGTAAATTGATATTTGTTACTAGTTATATGTGATACAATTGGAGAATGTATGTGAATTATATGGATTGAAAGGTAAGAAAGAAAATTTAGTAGTTAATATGTATATACTTGAACAAATGTATATGCATTGGTTTTGAGATGAGAAAGTGATTTATAGATCGATGTGAAATCTATTATTGAATGTGTGAGTGTTTGGCCTTAAGGCTATGAAAGGTGAAAGTTTATGAATGATGATAAATTATGAGTAAGTGAATTAGATATAAATTATGAGATGGAATATATGCATGATTATGATATCTCCATGAATGAATTGGTGATCGATCGTGTATTTGAGTTAAATGATTCAGTGCACGTATGAGGTTTAATTGTTAAATGAAAAATAAGGTAAGTGAAGTTACTTAACGAGGAACATGGATTATATGAGAAAAGTGATTGTATATGTGTATGTGATTAACTAAATTTGGCCTTTTTGAATTGAATTATATATGTTTCTATGGTGAATTATTTGCTTATGGCTTACTAAGCTTTCAAAGCTTACTTTGTGTAATTTTCCTATGTTTATAGAGTTTCGAAGACTTGCTCGGGTTGGAAGTTGAAGGAGACCTCATCACACTATCCAATTTTTGTTTCGGTAAATAAATGCTTGGAGATTTAGTTACGTGGCATGTATAGTCTAGTTTTGATATTGCTAGTTTTGAAGTTGAATATATTTGTATAAGCCATGCGAAAATGGCTTGTTCATCTTGTTAAATCTTGGAATTTATATTTTGGCTTGATGATCATGTTTGGTTGTGGTTTTGGTTGATTTGGTTTTGGGTATATATAAGTATGGTTATTGTACAGAGTTTAAATGAAATGGAGTAAAGATGTTATAAACTAGTTAACCATAATTTACAATGAAATAGTTTTTGGTTAACAGCAGTGACGTGATTTTTTAAAAATCACCAAAAATAGGAGAAATGGAATTAGAAAGTGAAAGAGATATCGAATTAAAGCTTATTGTATCTATTTTTATTTGAAAGAAACAGAGTAGGTACAAAAAATTTTATACTATGAGATATTTAAATTTTAGTGAGACTAGTTCTGAATGACTTCGTGATTCCCTATTCTGTCCTGGAAAAATTATAGTAAGAAGATATATGAGTCTAGTTTCAAGTAAAATTTACGGATCTAAATTTCGAGTTTTGTAACTCAAGTTATAGTCAATTTAGTCAACATGATGCAGATGGATAGTCTCAATTTTTATGCCCCGAATTAGTAGTTAAGTTTAGTAATACCTCGCGCTCGACTCCGGCAACGGTCTCGGGTAAGGGGTGTTACAATCGCAACCCAGTAAGTTAGGGCACTATTTTTTAAAATTTCCGAATACAGAATATTGCCTTTGTTCTTTTAAAAATCTTATCTTGAGATAATAAAATATCACAGCCAGTAAGTTAGGGCGCAATATCTCAAAAATCCCAAGAATAAGTTTTTTTTCATTTGAAATATTATGTATTTTGATTTAAGAGAGAAAGGATACTCGGTTGCTAGACTTTAACGAGGAAAATCGGAACTCAGTAAGTTAGAGTACGAATTTCTCGAAACCTCCAAACACGAGCATTGCCTTATGATTTAAAGCTTTGCACAAAAAGATTTTCAAAATCATGAGAGGTGCTAAAATATGGCTTTCTAAACGAATAAAATGCGATCGAATAATAACATAAAATGTGAAGTAATTATGTACAAATGAAATACAATGGTATTGAATCTCAATCAACCAATAAATATAAAACGGGAATTAAAACATACATAATATCAATAATTATCAAACATTAAATTGACAATAAGGAAAATTGATTAACATACATACATCAATAATATTACGAAGTCAATGGAATAATTCTAATACTAATTTTACATATATGTATGAATGTACATATTAAAATATATATGCTAAATTATGAAAGAAAAATATATAACATAAATAATTTTAAAGGTAGTCAAATATTTACATAAATAGATTTAAAAGAAAATACATATATAAAATAATATAAAATTAATAACATACATAAAAGTAATAATATCACAAGCAATAATAATAAGAAATATAATAATAATAATAATAATAATAATAATAATAATAATAATAGCATTAAAATACATCAAGTAAAAACGAATTAAAAAAATATAAAGAAATAATCAAAATAAACTTATGGGGATCAAATTGAAGTTAAAATAAAATTATAGGGGTTAAAATATAATAAATAAATGGTTAAAAGCATTAGATTGGGATTTAATCGAAAATACAGGGTAAAAATCAGAAATAAAGACAATAATTATGACTAAATCGCAAAACGCGGGTAATATAGAGGACCAAATCTGTAAAAATTCCATTGAGTCAAAATGCAACGTTTGGAAAGGGCTATATTGCGACAGAATTAGAGAGCAGAGGGACTAAATGCGTAAATAGTCCTTTAACACGGAAGGGCGCAAATTCGGGTCACGAAACGGGTCGACGCGCAGATCTACACCCCCCTAAACAGCGTCGTTTTGCATTATTGATTAAAACTAAAAAACCTAAAAATTAAAGCATTTTAGTTGTTTTTTAAAACAAAATAAAAAAAACCCAAATTTTTTCTTTCTAATCTCTCAGCCGAAATCAGCCCCCTCTCTGTTTATTCTCTCAGCAGCAAAAAGAAAATCCGGCCACCTCCACGCCATGATAATCGGCGGTTAGTGACCGATTCAGTCTCGATCGACTGCCTCCTTTCAAGCCAGACACGAGTATTTCATGCCCCCAACTTCGAAGGATCCCCTTACTTCGATTGCGGCAAAGAAGGTAATCTAACGGTTCGTGTTTCGGAGGTAAATCTCTTATCCCTTTTATTTTTGTATGTATATGCTTAAAAACGATAAAGCAAGAACTCTGAAGTCGAAGAAAAGAGAGAATGAAAATCACCTTTCAATTTTTGATTTCCTCCCTTTTTTTAATCTATTTTTGTGTGTGTATACAAAAGAAATCCGACCCCTTTACAATCGTTGGAATCGGCTTAATATAGCTGAAGAAAAATAAAATACAAAATATTCTTTTAATCTGTTATTCTTTGCTGGTTTTGCTTTTTCTCTGCCTCTTTTGTTGTTTTCTGTTTGTTATTCCAATCTGTTGCAGGTACAGCTGTGGAGCCGGGGTGACGAGGCTACACTCGTGTGAGTTTGGAGACTGCTGGAGCATTCCGGAATATCTAGCGGCGGGATCTAAAAAGGTACACGTGGAGAGCACGCGAGAAGCCAAAATGGCGCGCGTGGGGAGTGGCTGCGAAGAAGGGCCTGACTGCAACGCTGAAGAATCTGGAAGCCTTTAGAGTTTCCTACAGTTCTGCTTGGTTTCAGGCTAGTATCTGCCTTGGGTTTGACTTGGGTTTGGGCCTAGTTGGGTCTAAAATTTGGGCCACTGTAATTGGGTCTAACAAGCCAGTTTAGCATTGAGCCTTTGTTTGGGGTTAATGAATTTAGGTCAATTGTAAATGGACATTGGACTTTATTATGATAATTTATTTTGGTTTTAATTTCGTTTTTGGTTTTGGTTTAAAGAAAGGGCCCGGGCAAATTTTAGGCCCTACAGCTGCCCCTCTTTGCTCATTGTCGTGTAACGAGAATAGAGTAAAGACTAAAAGGGCCAAATTTGCCTGGTCCTATAAAATCTTGGCTTCTTGGCACTTCTTTCCTTCAAGTAGCTTCATTCCATCCCACTGCATCTTTAGGGACTCGGGAACTGGTGCTTCGATCCCATTCTGATAAGACTTCAGGAAGAAAAGATTCGTAGTTTCAATCTTCTTACTGAAACTTCTTGGAAATAAAGTTGGATCCTCGTTGTAAACTCAAGGAGGAGGGATTTGTAGCCTCAACCTACTCCACTGGAACTTCGAGGAGATAGAAATTCAGGGAGAAGAGATTCGTAACCTTAATCTTCTCTGCTGAAAACTTTCAAGAAATACAGACTGATCCTCATTGTAAACCCAGGGAGGAGGGATTTGTAGCCTCAACCTACTCCACTGGAACTTTGAGAAGATATAAATTCAGGGAGAAGAGATTCGTAACCTCAATCTTCTCTGCTAAAAACTTTCAAGAAATACGGACTGATCCTCATTGTGAACTCAGGGAGGAGGGATTTGTAGTCTTAACCTACTCCACTAGAACTTCGAGGAGATAGAAATTCAGGGAGAAGAGATTCATAACCTCAATCTTCTCAGCTGAAACTTCAAAGAAATATGGACTGATCCTCATTGTAAACTCAGGAAGGAGGGATTTGTAGCCTCAACCTACTCCACTGGAACTTTGAGCAGATAGAAATTCAGGGAGAAGAGATTCGTAACCTCAATCTTTTCGGCTGAAACTTCAAAGAAATACGGACCGATTCTCATTGTAAACTCAGGGAGGAGGGATTTGTAGCCTCAACCTATTCCACTGGAACTTCAAGGAGATAGAAATTTAGAGAGAAGAGATTCGTAGTTTCAATCTTCTCCACTGAAACTTCGAGGAAATAAGACTTGTATGGCTTCAATCTGCATCTACAACTTCAGGAATACCAGATCTGCTATATTCAATCTGCCTCGCTTAGGAAGGCGAGATATTCGAATTCATCGATGTTGCGACAACGTCTTCTATGGGACTTGTCTTGTAAAATCAGTTTTGTGTTTATGCTTATACAAAATGGTTAGAATGCAATGATCAAAATGAATCTTGTAACATCTCGAAGTTGGGCCTAGTAGGATTGGGCCCAATGGGCCTTGAGCGTAGTAGCATTTAAATTTTTGGAGAACAAGAGATCGGCTTAAATGCAAGTTGGACCTATTAGGTAAGTGATTTTAGAAGGTTAGAGGGCTTCTATGAAGTCCCGGGATCAAACTTTGGCTTTAGGGAAATTTTGATTTTAGGTGGAAAAAAAACCCTGGGAGTTAGTAGGTAGGCTTTAAGAATAAAATGTGGAGAGAAATGACACAAGTGGAGTGTGTGGTGTAGTGGCAAAGTGACGCCACATAAGAGGCAAGGGGATGACGCCACAAGGAAGGAAGGAGGTCCAAGGTTCAAGTCTTAGCTCTTGCATTTTGGTTTTCTTTTTACATGGACCTTAGAATTTGGCAATAGATTTATATTTAGTTGCGCATGGTTTAAGACACAAGAGGAGCTTGTGGTAACGTGGCTAGCGGCGTGGATTACGTGACAAGGGAGTCTGGGTTCGAATCTCATGAAAAGCAAAGGAGTATTTATTTTGCGAATTGGATGGGAAGAGTTTGAGTTGGATTTAAACTCTGCTGATGGAAGGATCCCACACCGGAAAGATACAAAGAAGGAAGGTGAGAAGCCAGCTATATATAGAGCATTCTAGGAGGAGAATGAATACACCTTGGAGGGCGTTTGGGCACAGGAGTGGTCGGAGCACGGATTAGCACCAGATTCCTATCAGGTGTGTACTTCTCTACTCTAGCTATAGAGCGGCAAATGCCGAAGTGCCGGTCACGGCAATAGTAGCCACACGAGCGTGCTAGCGTATGTGTGGGGCTTCGACGCAATAGTTGAGGCCACCATTAGTAATCTTGTGGGTTGGGGCTGCTTGGGCCGCGATGGGCCGAAGTGGGCCCAATGGGCCTATAGGCCCATATGAGTAAATTGTATGACTGTTTAGTATATATCAAACTAGACTAGGTGAATCTCATATACGTGGCTAGATTTGTATTAGGTGGGCCACACGAGCGTGTGGGCCCGAATGGACCGAAATCGAGTTTTAGGCCCAATAGTCTGGTAACGACCGAAAATGGTAGTTGAGTCACTCGAAGCGACATTGGCCCTTCGAAAAGGCCATTGCAGGTGTAAAATTACTAATATACCCTTGGTAGGTAAATTACAAAAATACCCTTGGAAGGTAAAATTACTATTATACCCTTAGGGGTTTGTTAGCTTGATTATGTTGTATTATTCTGATTATGATGATAATTCGTTTCATATGTTATATTTGATATATGTTTTGCATACATGACATACTGCATACACGAATTATTATGTCATGACATGTGCATGGGATTTGGGATATTAATTATATGAAGGGGAAGTGTATATTGGTGACTTTGTTACGATTAATGATGGCGTGGCGCCTCATTGTGGATTTGGTGATTTAATCACATGTGGAATCAGTGGCTAGACCACTTATGTGGACTTTGAGTAGTGTGTCTATTAGCATGACTGCCAAAGAGGTGTGTAGCGGATGGAGGGTTGATTGTAGAAATCCCCAAGTGTATATGAGGATGGATGTACGGAGCGGTGTGTAGAGGATGGAATACTAGGTTGGGCTGGGTTGCACTGCATTCACTATCTGATATGCCATGATGTTAGGGCTACAGCCCAAATCGATTTATGTGGGCTTTGGCCAAATATGTTACTGTGAGGGCTAAGGCCCAATTTGCTTCTGTGGGCTTAGGCTCAGTTATCGTTGTAAGAGGAATTGCACACTGAGTTTTCATAAACTCACCCCCTCTTTTTAAATGTTTCAGGTAATCCCTAGTTTAAGGATTTGGAGCCGAGGTGGACTTCGAGGTGGCCATGCATTACTTCTTTCGTAAATTCGTTTTTCTTATTTAAACTCTACTTTTAATTTGGGATTTTGTTATGTAATAAGGCCACTATAACTTTAATTTTGGTATTTTATTTGGTTTAGCTTTTAATTTGATTACTGCCTATTACTATTCAATGTGCGATACAGGATTTTCCTAAACCCTTAATAACTGTTTTTTCAAAAAGTTAACAAAAAGGATAACAATCAATAAATATTTAAACTCGAAATTTTTAACAAACGCGCAGTTTTTAAACAACCCTTTTATGTGACACCCCAGATCTGATCATAACTTCTAGGCCGGGTTGGGGTGTTACAAATCTAATGCTCCTAACTAAATGTATTATGGACGACATTTGTATGAATGCAGAATGTCATGAGAATGGCCTTTTTACAAAGATTAGGATGGAATGATCGGAATGAATCAAATGCCCCTAAATAGATGTGTCTTATGGATGACATTTGTATGAATGCAGAATGTCATGAGAATGATTTCTTACAAAGATTAGGATGCAATGATCGGAATGAATCAAATGCCCCTAAATATATGTGTCTTATGGATGACATTTGTATGAATACAGAATGTCATGAGAATGATTTCTTACAAAGATTAGGATGCAATGATCGGAATGAATCAAATGCCCCCTAAATAGATGTGTCCTATGGATGACATTTGTATGAATGTAGAATGTCATGAGAATGATTTCTTACAAAGATTAGGATGCAATGATCGGAATGAATCAAATGCTCCTAAATGTGTTTTGCATGAATGCAGAATTTCATGAGAATGATGCCCGCTTAAGGTGTTATCGTTCATTGTTCATCAGGGTAATATGCTATCCTCTTGTTCGGCTGGTATTCTTGACAGAAAACCTGAGAAAACAAATATCTTGCTCAACAGACTTGCCCCACTATAACTTCAGGGTTCATCTTATTATGACCTATGGGTATAGGATCTGAATCTTTTCCATCCATCCCATTACGGCTTCAAAATATAGGATTTGTTTCTTCTTCAATCCATCCCAGTGCTATTCAAGGGTACAGGACTTGTATCAGCTTCCATCTATCCCACTATAACTCGGGGGTATAGACTCTGTAGCTTGTTCCATCAACTGATCACTCTTCGGGTGACCCAACCAGATGTGTATACATGATGCTCGCATGGATGCAGAATATCATTTTTTTTTTCTTGTGAATGATTCCCCTTTTACACTTGGGTTAACATTGCTCATTTTTCGTCAAGATCATATCACTAACGTAATATTCTATCACCATTTTTGACAAAAATCCAAAGAGATAGTTTCAGTTTAGACTCTTCCTAATATTTCCATCCCTTATACCTGGTGGGTTTTAAACAATAGTCCTGTTTCAGTTTCTCGTACTATTCAGAAGCTTCCAGAGTAATATACGAAAACCCCTTTCATGAAAGTATTATTAGTCCACTAATCGTTATTTCAATGCAAAATGCTTGAAAAAGATGATAAACATAGACAAGAAGGAAATTAATTAGGAGCATAGCTTGAAACAAATAAGTTAAGCAAAGCTAGCAAATGCAATCAAAGGAATTTATTGGTAGTGTATTTTAAAGATTTCAAATGGGTGAGATAGAAACTAGGTGCCCCAGATATCGCAGCCTGAGCTTCTCTTGTTCAAACTTCTTGAGGACCATTTTAAACTCAATATGTGCTTAGAAGATCAGAAGTACTCTATTGATACCCCAAGATGTAACATCTCTCCTTCCTTTTAATGCAGGTATAGCACGATCACTGCCTGCCCCATTATACTTTGATCACAATTTGAGCCGCCCTTTTCGGGTTTTCGACTCAAAACCCCTTTAGTCTCAAGGTGCCCTTTGCGGGTTTTCGCCATGGCCTCTCCTTTTTCTTTCTTTTTTTTTTTGATTGAATTTTTTATTCCTTTTTTTCTTTTTGATTTTATTTTTTTGATTTTTTTTTGTTTTTTATTCTTTTGAATTTTTTTAAAAAGGTCTCAAAGCGCCCTTTGGGGGTTTTCACCTTGGCCTCTCCTTTTAGCTGAAATCTAAATTCCCAGCTTGAGCATATCCTTGCCATCCATCTTGGTCAAGGTTAATGATCTTCTAGAACCAACCTTCTTCACCACATAAGGCTTTTCCAAAATTTGGCATTTATTTACCTTTGAAGTCCTTTTGTATGACAAGGAACCCTCTTAATGTCAAGTCCCCATCATGAAATCCCGTTGGGCGAATCTCTTTGTCATAAGCTCGTATCATCCATTTTGAACACTTCCAATCAAGTTTACTAGAGATATCCAATTCAATCATATTTTGGAAAAATAAACCTTATCTTCCGACAGTTGCTTTCCCTTTCATAAACTAATGAGAAAGATATAGTCCCAATGAAGGTACTGGCCAATGTTCAAGAAACATAGAGGGTAATTGGTAACTTATCTATGCCAATCTTTACAAGTCTCAGTCATTTTTCAAAAATTTTTGAATGTTTTTTTTGCTGCCTTTGCTGCACTATATGGTGTCTGATCCTTGAACAGACTGTAAATTTTTTCGACACTGTGCAATGATGTTAAACATATTTTTTCCTTGGCATTCTTTATTGCCACCCTTTTCTTTTCTTTTCTTTTTTTTTCTCTTTGTTTATTTTTTGAATTTAAATTTGCCCCTGAATTTGGACTTAGATTTGGATTTGAATCTGAATTTAGACATGAATTTGGATTTGGGTTTGGCTTTGAATTTCAATTAATGACTGCTGACTTTGTAACTTTGGCATATGAAGTGACCTTCACCCTCTTAGGGAAGTACTTGATAACCATGAAGATGTATTGGTATCGGCTAGATGCTTTTGACAAGATCTGCCCCATGACGTCTATGCCCCACCTATGGAAGAAGCACATAAATCTTGTCTTACCCAATTTGACATTTACGGCATAACTGATGCAATTTCCTTTTCTTGGCAAACCAGTAACCCAAACTTCTTGATTAGCCTGACCATCATGGAACCATTACCCTGGGTTCTTTTTAAAACAGCATACCCACATTTCAAGCATGGTATTCCTCGATATGGTTGTGGAAACATCTTGAAATTCTTGAAAATAGCTCAAAGGTGTTTCACCTTATTTTCATGGTGAGTTAGGCTTTTTTTCTAAGCTCGCAGTGTCTACTGACCCTTGGTAATGTAGAACTTGCTCTAACATCCTTAACAAATCAAAAGATAGGCTACAACCTCTGTCATCTTCAAAGTTCTTGGATCCCCTAGATCCATATCTCATTCAAAAAGGGAATCTGTAACAACGTCGCTTATGTCATTGATATCTGGGTACCCAGGTACAAGGGTAATCCAAAGAATGAATGATTCTAAGGATAATTATTTATATGATATGGTCATGAATACAGAATAAAAGAATACTCTAAAAGAATATACAATGGAAAAAAATGAAAACTATGTATTTTATTGAAGTAAAAATTCTGGACACAGGCCAATTTCACAAAAGAAATCTTATTGCTTCTTGGCTTAATGCAAAAAGCATGTTTTGAATATTACTCTAGATTAACTCTAAAAATACAGGGATCTCTTCCACAGCCCCATTGTTTAAAATCTTCCCAAGTACGTAAATGCAAAAGCTTGGAAAAGTCTATTCATTGGTTCTCTCTTCAGATGCCTATTCAACAACGCCAGTATCAGGCTTTGCACCAGAGCCCTGAACTTGATGTGCTCTTGATCTCATGCCCCTTTTCATCATGGTACTTACAATAGTTATCCCATGGTTGAACAACAAATTTTCTGCCCTGGAGGATCATCAAATTTTATGATACCCAATCTGAAGAGTCTTTCAACTACTTTCTTGAAAGCAAGGCAATTTTCTATTGAATGTCCTGTAATCCTTGCATGGTACTCACACTGGACATTTGGGTCATACCATTTGGGGTATGGGGATTGCAACGGCTTTAAGTAAAAAGGGGCTACCACACGTGCATCAAATAAATTTTGATATAACTCTTTATACATGATTGGAATAGGTACAAACCGGAGTTTTTCTGAGTTTGGTCTCAGATTGGGTTCTTGTCTTGGGGATACCTGACGGTTGGAAATTACTGTCTTTGGCTGGCCTACTGTAATCAGCTCTAAGTGACTTTTGCTATACCTACTCGCACTATTCCCTTCCATTTCCTTCTTCTTCGAGACCTTTGAAGTCCATTCTCCCACTTTCTTTGTTTCTGTCAGTACAACCGGTTTGGCTCGATCATCCTCCGGGTTAAAACTTGAGCCCATCGAAAAATTCAACAGTGCCGAGGTATTAATCTGACATTGGGGTTTGTTAATGGCCGATGCCCCTTGCGGGGGTACATTTGGTCGGCCTGAGACACTCATTGGAGAATAAACAATATCTTCATCATCATCCACACTGCTGACCACTGGACAACTCTTTTTTTCAAGTCCCTCGACTAGTAGTTGGGTTAACTGGTGCATCATATTCATCTGATCTTGCATATCCCGTTGAATTTTGGCCAACTGTTCTTGCATCAGTATTGCCCTTTGCTCTAATCTCTCCAACCTTTGTTCCATGTCTTCTGAAAATATTTCACCTAATCAGTGTCATCTCATGAAATCTAATGCATACGATGTAATGTTATGTGAATAAATGCATTGTAAAAGGAGCCTATTCTGATTCAATTCCATTTAGGAAACTTTATTTGAAAACAAAGCTCTTTACATAAAGTGGATTACAAATATACAGACATCCGTATTGTCTTTCATTTTATCAAGAAAGTCATTTTCCATGTCGAGCTTCCTAATTTAGCAACCGAACCCAAATTGACAACCCTCTCTAATATGAAAATGCATGCAAAGCAACAAAAATGAAAGAAATAATCAGTACGATGAAGTTCAAAGCACGTAAAAACATTCAAGCGCCTATCGAGTGACCACCAGGGTTTATCACAACGCCATCTGGGGTAGGCTCTTAGGGTCTTTTACATGCGATTTGAGTTCTAAAGTTGAGGGTACCTAAACCAGCAGATTCCTCAATCCTCACCCATTATAGGCTCATATGAATCAAGTTCGGTTCAGGGGAATACATTTCCCTATGGCTGCACGGAGATGAAAATCTCATGAAGATATAGGTACGGATGTATCCCGGAAGCAATTCACTATCCTGCACGGAGGTGAAAACCTTACGAAGGAGTAGCTTCTCACTCCCACTTAAAGGTGTGACCCAGTGGTCATGCAATATGATGCAAACTATTCTACAAGACTCGAACCATAGCAATCAAATGAGATGATGCAAGCGAATGCAATAAAAGGATCATAATTTTTCAAATCAAATTTTCAATTTTTGACAAAAGGACAGAAATTAATCAATTTATGGCCTGACTCTCAACCACTCCACAGTGGAGTCGCCAAGTTGTGGAAACCATTTTTTAAAACAGGTTTTGAAAAATGGGGATCGACTTTAGAAATATGGAAATGGAGTCGCCACCGATCTTTTATTCGAGGTGTGATCGGATCACCTTGAGATGGATTATTTTAATAAAACATTTTGATTTATTAAAACAATAATTTTGGTCTGCGAAATCTAAGAAAACAAGTTCGGGAGTCGGTTACGCACGAGGAAGGATTAGCACCCTCGCAACACCCAAAATTGGTACCAATTTGATTAATCAATGTCTTAAGGCTGAAAATTTGAAAAGATTCTAGACGATCCATTGATTTAATGTATATATGTATTTGGACAAAACCGTATTGGATGCCGAAGTTCCCTATTTTAGAGAAATAAAATGCCATACACAGTAAGTTAGGGCATAACATCTTATATTCTCGAAGTTGGATTTATCCTTCGACATTCAATACTTGTATATTTAAAAAGAAGGATCTTTCCTTATTTGGGTTAAATGAAAAATCGCAACCCAGTAAGTTAGGGCACTATTTTTTAAAATTCCCGAATACGGAATATTGCCTTTGTTCTTTTAAAAATCTTATCTTGAGATAACAAAATATCACACCCAGTAAGTTAGGGCGCAATATCTCAAAAATCTCAAGAATAAGTTTTTTTCATTTGAAATATTATGTATTTTGATTTAAAAGAGAAAGGATACTCGGTTGCTAGGCTTTAACGAGGAAAATTGGAACTCAATAAGTTAGAGCACGAATTTCTCGAAACCTCCAAACACGAGCATTGCCTTATGATTTAAAGCTTTGCAGAAAAAGATTTTCAAAATCAAGAGAGGTGCTAAAATATGGCTTTCTAAACGAATAAAATGCGATCGAATAATAACATACAACGTGAAGTAATTATGTACAAATGAAATACAATGGTATTGAATCTCAATCAACCAATAGATATAAAACGGGAATTAAAACATACATAATATCAATAAGTATCAAACATTAAATTGACAATAAGGAAAATTGATTAACATACATACATCAATAATATTACGAAGTCAATAGAATAATTCTAATACTAATTTTACATATATGTATGAATGTACATATTAAAATATATATGCTAAATTATGAAAGAAAAATATATAACATAAATAATTTTAAAGGTAGTCAAATATTTACATAAATAGATTTAAAAGAAAATACATATATAAAATAATATAAAATTAATAACATACATAAAAGTAATAATATCACAAGCAATAATAATAAGAAATATAATAATAATAATAGCATTAAAATACATCAAGTAAAAATGAATTAAAAGAATATAAAGAAATAATCAAAATAAACTTATGGGGATCAAATTGAAGTTAAAATAAAATTATAGGGGTTAAAATATAATAAATAAATGGTTAAAAGCATTAGATTGGGATTTAATCGAAAATACAGGGTAAAAATCAGAAATGAAGACAATAATTATGACTAAATCGCAAAACGTGGGTAATATAGAGGACCAAATCTGTAAAAATTCCATTTTGTCAAAACGCAACGTTTGGAAAGGGCTATATTGCGACAGAATTAGAGAGCAGAGGGACTAAATGCGTAAATAGCCCTTTAACGCGAAAGGGCGTGGATCCAGGTCACGAAACGGGTTGATGCGCAGATCTACACCCTCCTAAACGGCGCCATTTTGCATTATTGATTAAAACTAAAAAACCTAAAAATTAAAGCATTTTAGTTGTTTTTTAAAACAAAATAAAAAAAACCTTAATCTTTTCTTTCTAATCTCTCACCAAATCACTTCCCTCTCTTTTATTCTCTCACCATAAAAGAAAATCCGCCACCTCCACGCCATGATAATCGGCGGTTAGTGACCGATTCGCCTCTCGATCGATCGCCTCCTTTCAAGCCGATACACGAGTATTTCATGCCCCCAACTTCGAAGGATCCCCTTACTTCGATTGCGGCGAATAAGGTAATCTGACGGTTCGTGTTTCGGAGGTAAATCTCTTATCCCTTTTATTTCTGTATGTATATGCTTAAAAATGATAAAGCAAGAACTTGTAAGTCGAAGAAAAGAGAGAATGAAAATCACCTTTCAATTTTTGATTTCCTCCTTATTTTAATCTGTTTTTGTGTGTGTATAGAAAAGAAATCTGACCCCTTTACAATCATTGGAATCGGCTTAATGTAGCTTAAGAAAAATAAAATACAAAATATTCTTTTAATTCGTTATTCTTTGCTGGTTTTGCTTTTTCTCTGCCTCTTTTGTTGTTTTCTGTTTGTTATTCCAATCTGTTGCAGGTACAGCTGTGGAGCCAGGGTGACGAGGCTACGCTCATGTGAGTTTGGAGACTACTGGAGCATTTCGGAATATCTAGCGGCGCGCGTGAGTGAACGCGGGGACCTGAAATGGTGCTCGTGGAGAGCACGCGAGAAGCCAAAGGGGCGCGCGTGGGGAGTGGCTGCGAAGAAGGGCCTGACTGCAACGCTGAAGAATCTGGAAGCCTTTAGAGTTTCCTACAGTTCTGCTTTGTTTCGGGCTAGGATCTGCCTTGGGTTTGACTTAGGTTTGGGCCTAGTTGGGGCTAAAATTTGGGCCACTGTAATTGGGTCTAACAGGCCAGTTTAGCATTAGGCCTTTGTTTGGGGTTAATGAATTTGGGTCAATTGTAAATGGACATTGGACTTTATTATGATAATTTATTTTGGTTTTAATTTAGTTTTTGGTTTTGGTTTAAAGAAAGGGCCCGGGCAAATTTTGGGCCCTACACAGAGTACCTACAGATGATAACATTGCTGATTCCCTAACCAAGCCTCTGACACAGCAGAAGCATGATCCTTACACTAAGTCACTTGGTATTAGATATATGAGTGATTGGTCTTAGTGCTAGTGGGAGATTGTAAGAGTATGCCCAAAGATCAATCATGAGATGGTTGTAATAACATACTTGATTTACCATGTTTATTAATATAAAGCGTTGTCATTATTATTTCAGTTTATCCTTCTGTGTGTACAAATAAACTGTTTTATAATAATGTCCTGAGAATAATATGATTATTCTTAAAAGATCCTTACTCAAGTATTATTGTTGACTAGGACAACAATAATGCATTAAGACTAACATGTAGTTGATTGATGATAAAGAGTTGTCATTGATATGGAGTGTCAAAATCAATGCATGAATATGTGTGTTAGAGAACAACATATTGGGTCGACCGCTATGAGTATGTTTCTTGGATTATTATATAATTGTCACAACATTACTCATAGTGATTAATATGTATATGATCCTCAGACTTGAGATAATCATTATCCCAACATCGTGAGTCATATATTTTGATACAATCAAACGTATAATCAGAATCGGTTTGTTCTATAAAGGCCGATGTTGGATATACCACAATCTATGTAGAGGATATTGTTGATCAATATAGATAAGTCCCTCCCACATAATGGGAGTAATATCTTAGGCCACTTGATTGAGTGAGACTAGAAATGCATGGCCATGCTCAAATAAGTTGACATGAGATGTCATACTAATTTGTATATCACAGTCTACTCAAGATATCAAGAAACATGGAATGGACTATACAAGTGTGACTATTCCATGACTTGTGTCCATTCCAGAGATAAAGGACTTAAGGATTAATGCATGAAAGGTTAATCACAAAAAGTTATGTCGAATCATGACTTCTTGTAACTTAGGTAGCAATGATGCATTGCTAGACGCCACTCATTATTTGTGACATTAGAATCGCTCTAGTATTACTGCTAACGTTACAAGAACCTACAGGGTCACACCCTATGGTTGAAATGAACGGAATAAAACATAGTTGGTATTGTGTTTGATTGTCACATGAATTAAATTAATTAAAGAATTAATTTAATTGGGCAATCAAATATTGAATATATTATATGTACAAGGATGTTGTACACATAATGAGAATTAATATATGAATTTGGTTCGTATATAAATTTAAATAAATATAGTTTACCGAAATCCATGTTATAATTAATGTAATTATAACTTTTTGGGTATAATTAATGTAATTATAATTTTCTGTTAAAACATTATTATATTTATTTAATTTTATAATTCATTAATGATATACCGATTATAAAAGGTAATAAGTGATACAAAACTTATTAAGAAAACCCCTAAGAATTTGCTTGAATAGGTCTAGCAGCCGTCAAGCAAATAAAAACCTCTAAAACAGTTTTAGAGATTTCTGCTGTTCATAGTCAAACCGGGTGGATTACGTAGAGACCGACATCGTAAAGGTTGCGGCTTAGTTCGACAGTAGATCAGAACTCTTGTTGCCGAGGTGTCGCTGTTTATCTCATTCATTGAAGTTTCATGAAATTTCAAACCTTTATTTCACCCCGATTCGTTCCTCACACATGGATTCATGGTTTGGATCGTAGGGATTAATTTTATTTTGCTGCGCCATGGGGGTGCTGGCGTTCCAACATATTGATGCATAAGTTGGTATGTTATAATGTGCTCATAAATGGCTAAATGAAATGGTACATAAATAGGTGAGTTCATGGTTAATTTTGGATATTTAGATGATGACTAATTGCTATGAATTGAAATGGTTTAGATGAAGTATTAGTTATATGTTTTTGATGGAAAGTTGATACTTTGAATTGGTATATTTGAGTAAGAATTGTACATGCAAATGAATGATGTGGTTAAGGTTAAATTTTGTCCATGATTTGGTATGTTTTTGGTTGTTATTAGATTATGAATTGAGATATGTTGAATGCTTGTAGGTTTGACCCAAAATTTGGGTGGCAAATTGGCCTTGAAAATGGCCTATATTTGCCCACACGGTTGAGCACATAGACGTGTGTCTCGACCGTGTCTCTTAAGTTTGTAATTCAAAACAAGTCAGACTCGCACACAGGCCAGACACGTGGGCGTGTGACAGGCCTTGTGAATTAAGTCAGTGTTGCCCAAGGGTCAAGCACACAGGCGTGTCTTGTGGCCGTGTGGACAAGTCAGTATATATGCCCTGTTTTGCCACAGCCTAAACACACGAGTGTGTCTAATGCCGTGTAAGGCACACGGCCTGCTTACACGGGCGTGTTGACCTCTGTAACTTTGAAAAATGTTTGATTTCTAGAAAATTTTGTAAGTGCTCGGTTTAGTTCCGACCTCTTCCCAATGCATGCTTAAGGTCTAGTAGACCTTTTAAAGGGACTCTATGTATATGATTTGCTATGATTTGATGATGGTGTATTTATGTTTGTAAAATGAACGTAAAAGTTCCGGTATGTCCGGTAACATCTCTTAACCCTAGAACGACGATGGTTACGGGTTAGGGGTGTTACATAACACCCCTCACCCATCTCAATCGCTAGGAAAAATGAGAGATGCCACCAGAGCATGTACAAGTAATAAATCTCATTTTTATTTGATAATAAAGGCTTAAATAATTTATTTAAAATAATTAAAATATATTTTAGACAATTTAAAATTTTATAAATATTTAAAGTTGATGTGGAGTTTACTAGGGGCGATCGAGACTCAAAACAAGCCCTAGAAGGTCAAAACGACTTAAATGTAAATGCCAATAACCTATACAAATAACCTTTAATAATTAAAGAACAACCTCAAAAACTCAATGGATGATGCGATGCTCATGAACAAAGCTTCAAGTTTCTCAAACAAGGTCCTTACCTACGCATTTTAAACAACTAATGCATGAGCTTAAGAAGCTTAGTAAGTATCAATGGATAAACCTACTTATCCTATGCTTTGTTAGTGTTTATGTAACACCCCTTACCCGAGACCGTTGCCGGAGTCGAGCATGAGGCATTACTAGACTTAACTTACTAGATCAGGGCATAAAAATTGAAACTGTCCATCTGCATCATGTTCACTAAATTAAATATAACTCGAGTTACGAAACTCGAAATTTAGATCCATAAATTTTCCTTGAAACTAGACTCGTATATCTTCTTACTATAATTTTTCCAGATTTTTTGGCTTGTCCAATTAGTACAGTTTATTAGTTAAAGTCTCCCTTGTTACACAGTTCGACAGTTCTGACCTCTCTTCACTAAAAATCAATTATCTCATAGTATACAACTCTTTTTCCTACACCATTTTTTTAAATAAAAGTAGACTCAATAAGATTTAATTATATATCTCATGCACACCCTAATTCCATTCCTACTATCCTTGGTGAATTTTAAAAATCACGTCACTGCTGTTGTCCAAACTGTTCCCTTGTATATAATTACATGATTTCTTTATAATAACTATCAACTAGGCATAACATAACATCCAAAACATGCTCTTAATTAGCCATTTTAATAGCTAATCATTACCAAGCATTTACAAGCCAATCTTAAGCCATATCATAAGGTCATACACACAAAATGGCTAAGTCCCTATACATGCCATAACTTAAAACATTCGAGTCACAAAATACCAATATAATCCTTTGATAGTGTGTAACGATCTCCGACGTCCTTACGATCCCTGAGTTGGCTTGTAATACTATAAAAAGAGAGAAAACAATGGGAGTAAGCATTAAGCTTAGTAAGTTTGCATGTAAATAAATAACAACATTCTTAATGCATTATCATATTCTTTTATTACCAAAATTATTTAAGCCTTTAACTTAATATACTTAAGTCTTAAATTCTTACCTGTACCTTTTTAGCTTGAACTTGTCTTACCTTTCCTTTGGTATACTCTTTGAATTTTCCCGTTGAACCACTTGGAATACTAAGGATACACGGCACTGCTCTCAGAAACTTAACCATTGTCATGTCTTGACATGGTCTTAAGTGGTATCCTTGCCTTATGAACTCACCAATGCCATGCCTTGGCATGGTCTTACATGGGATCTTTTCCTTATAAATTCACCAATGCCAACCTTGGCATGGTCTTACATGGGACATTTGCCTTATAGTAACTTATCAATGCCATGTCTTGACATGGTCTTACATGATTTCTTTAAACCCTAATGTCATGACATTTGTATCCTACACATTCCTAAGGTTCAACCGGAACTTTCTAAGATTGTTTCTCCATCAATTCATGCTTGAGTCTTTAAATAATAAATTTACAGAATAAATATGTAAATGCTGGAATTTAATAATATTAAATGTAAAATAATAGAATATTGCATTTATTTACCGTAAACTTACCTCGAAACAAAATATGATAAACTATATCGATTTAGTCCACGATCTTTTTCTTTCCCCGATCTAACTCCGGATTTCGTTCTTCTTGATCTATAATAGCAAATTTAGCTTATTTAATACTCACATTTATCAAAATAGTCCTTAACTCTAACTTTGGAAAATTTACAATTTTGCCTCTAACGGCAAACTCTATTAACAGCAAATATTTCTCCCAACTACCTTGAAATTCCAATACACAATATCTAAGCATATCTTCAAGTACCTGAATAACTCTTTCTAACTGACCATCAGTTTGAGGATGGAAAGCTATACTAAAACTTAACTTTGTACCTAAAGCTTCCTGCAATTTCTTCCAAAATCGTGAAGTAAATCTCGGATCTCTATCTGTGATAATTGATAACGGTACTCCATGTAGTCTCACAATCTCTGAAATATACAACTCGGCCAACTTGTCAAGTGAATAATCCATACAAACTAGGATAAAATGAGCCGACTTTATTAACTTATCAATCACAACCCATATTGCATCTTTCTTTCTCGGTGTCGAAGGTAATCCTGTCACAAAATCCATAGTAACTCGGTCCCTATTTCCACTGAACTAATACAGTTGCAATAAACCCAAGGTACTGATGTTCGCCTTTACTGGCCATGCATCAAGCATCTAGAAACAAACTCTGATATATCTCTTTTCATTCTTGTCCACCAATACATTTTCTTCCAATCATTATTCATCTTTATACTACCTGAGTGAATAGACAAAGAATTGCTATGTGCTTCTTGTAAGATCTTTCAAATAAGCTCATCATTCTTTGGTACACATACCCTGTCTCTGAACATCAAACAACCGTCAGAACCGATCTAAAAACAGACTCTACACCTAGCTTGCATTGAACTCTTTTGGCTTGCAACTCACAATCATCCTTCTGAGCTTCACAAATTTCTTCAAGAAACGTCGGTTTAGCTCTCGACTCAGCTAAAATAGAACCATCATCTGATAAGGCCAAACTAGTGTGCAAAGCTCTCAAGACAAATAAAGATTTTCTACTCAAAGCATCGCAATAATGTTTGCCTTACCCGGGTGATAATCAATCACTAGCTCATAATCTTTAATCAACTCTAGCCGTCTTCTTTGCCTCAAGTTTAGATCTTTCTGAGTCATCAAGTATTTCAAACTTTTGTGATCAGTGAATATTCAGCACTTCTCACCATACAAGTGATGTCTCCAAATTTTTAATGCAAATACAATAGTAGCTAGCTCTAAATCATGTGTCGGATAATTTTTCTCATGTTGTTTTAACTGTCTAGAGGCATAAGCAATTACCCTTCCTTCCTGCATAAGTACCCAGCCTAGTCCATTTAAGGATGCATCACTGTAAATCACAAACTCTTTACCCGGTTTTGGTTGTACTAAAATAGGAGCTTTAGTCAACAATGCCTTTAACTTGTCGAAACTCTACTGACACTTCTTAGTCCATTCAAACTTGACATCTTTCTGTAGCAATCTTGTCAATGGAGTAGCTATCATGGAAAATCCCTCTACAAATCGTCTATAATAACTGGCAAGACCAAGAAAACTTCTAACTTCTGATACATTCCTAGGAGGCTTCCAATCAACAATTGCTGAAATCTTGCTCGGATCAACTCTAATACCTTCACCTGAGATAATATGTCCAAGAAAACAAACTTCCCAGTAACGTAACTCACTTTTGCTAAACTTGGTATAAAGTCGATTATCTCTCAAAATCTCAGAAATTGTTCTCAAATGCTCAGACACTCTCGGTCCTCATCATGAGAATAAATCAAGATGCCATCAATGAACACAACTACAAACTTGTCCAAGTAAGGTCCAAAATTCGATTCATTAAATCCATGAAAATGGCAGAGCATTGGTTAAGCCAAATGGCATCACAAGAAACTCATAGTGACCATACCTAGTTCGAAAAGCGCTTTGAACATCCGACTCTTTAACTCGCGCAATCGATAGTATCCGAATCTCAAATCTATCTTAGAGAACACAAAGGGCTCTTTTCAATTGATCAAACAAATCATCTATTCTAGGCAATGGATATTTGTTCTTGATGGTTACCTTGTTAAGCTGCCGATAGTCTATGCACAATCTCATGGAACCGTCTTTCTTTTTCAAAAATAACACTGGTGCTCCCCATGGTGAATAACTAGGTCTTTCAAAGCCTTTATCAGTTAATTCCTGTAACTGAACTTTCAATTCTTTCAATTCTATTGAAGCCATTCTATAAGGAGTAATAAAAATAGGTGTGGTACTTGGAATCAATTCAATACCAAACTCAACTTCTCTGATAGGAGGCAAACCTGGTAGTTCTTCCAAAAACACATCATGAAACTCATTTACCACAGGCACTGATTCGATTTTCAACTCTGGATCTTTAGCATTCAACACAAAAGCAACATAAGCTTCACATCCTTTCCTTAAACATTTCTGAGCAGACATAACAGAAATCATGGAAATTGAACTACTTGATTCATCCGAATTAACCCGAAGGATCTCACCATTTTCACATTTCAACTCAATAAATTTCTTTCCACAATTCACTATCATATCATGTGCAGTTAACCAATCCATACCAAGAATAACATCAAACTCATCAAATGGCAATAGCATGAGGTCAGCCGGAAAACAGTAACCTCTAATCATCAAAGGGCAATTTTTACATACTTTGTTTACTAACACATGCTGACCTAATGGCTTCGATACTTTAATCACAAATTCCGTAAACTCTATGGGCATGTTCATACTAGGCATTAATTTCATGTAAACTAGGAATGGGTTGAACCCGAATCAATCAAAGTAATAACATTAACATTATGGAAAGAAAATGTACCTGTAATTACGTCGGGGGAAGATGCCTTTTGACGAGCACGGATAGCATAAGTCCTTACGGGTGCTCTAACATCTGATCTCATTGCTGTGTCTCTAAATGTACCTCTACCTGCCCCTACTCTGGGATTTCTCTGAGATCTGCCTCTAACGGGGGATTGCCTAATCTTGCACTCGGTATTACTTCTCTTTTAACCATTTCGGAACACTCCCGAATGAAATGATCCGGTGCACCACATCGGAAACAACTAGTCTCAGTTGCTCGACATTGACCTGGATGACGTCGACCACATTGAGGACACTCGGGTCTATCAGGCTAAATACTACCAACACTCGCAATCAAAGTGGTTTGAGCTTTTGAATCCATAAATCTTCCACCTCTTATTCGGCTAGAATACCCGGCTGAAAAATTAGATCTCGTAGAGAGCTCTCTAGGCCTCTTGGATGTAGACTGAAATGACTTGCTCATCTGTCTTTTCTTCGTGTCTTGCATCTCAATTTCAGCTTTACCCATTCTTTTTAATAACTCTTCTGCCTTACAGGCTCGTTCAACTAAAACAACAAACTCTTTTATCTCTAAGACACCAACTGACAGTCGGGTATCACCATTGAGTCCATCCTCAAATCTTTTGCACATGATAGCCTCTGTAGACACACACTCTCGAGCATAATTGCTGAGTCAGACAAATTCATATTCATAGTCAGTCACAGTCATCTTACCCTATTTTAACTCAAGGAACTCTTTTCTTTTCTAGTCAATAAACCTCTAACTTATATATTTCTTACGGAACTCCTCTTGAAAGAAATCTCAGGTAACTCTTTCTTTCGGTACTATTGACACAAGTGTCTTCCACCACTAGTAGGCTGAATCCCTAAGAAGTGACACCACACACTTAATACATTCTTCCGGTGTGCAGGATAACTCATCAAAGACTTTGATAGTGTTCTCGAGCCAAATTTCAGCTTCCTCTGTATCATCATCTTTGGTAGCCTGAAACTCTTTGACCCCTTGTTTTCTGATCTTGTCAACGGGTAGTTTCTCTCTTCTGACTGCATCTGTAACTGGGGAAGCTACATGAGTGGTCTGAGGATCGTGAGGGGGTGGAGGTCTAACGGCCGGGTTCGTACGAATGAACTCAGCAAACCATTCATTCATAGCTTGGAAGAAGGCTTCTCGAGCCCCTCCTCCCTGACTAACTGTAACGGGCCTTTCACTACTATCTGGTGGCACCATTCCTTCTACGGGACTGGGTACATTACTCTCTACATCATCTGCACCAGCTCGTTCGGGATCCATAACTATAAAAGAAAAACATTTTAAAATCGTCAGGAGTTGTCACACTATCAAAATATAAGTATGGCATGTATAGTTAGACTCTTACTCATACTGAATATTCTGAGAATCAACTAAACTCTTGCTCTGACACCAATAAATGTAACACCCCTTACCCGAGACCGTTGCCAGAGTCGAGCATGAGGCATTACTAGACTTAACTTACTAGATCAGGGCATAAAAATTGAAACTGTCCATCTGCGTCATGTTCATTAAATTGACTATAACTTGAGTTAAGAAACTCGAAATTTAGATCCGTAAATTTTCCTTGAAACTAGACTCATATATCTTCTTACTATAATTTTTCCAGATTTTTTGGTGTGGCCAATTAGTACAGTTTATTAGTTAAAGTCTCCTCTGTTACACAGTTCGACAATTCTGACCTCTCTTCACTAAAAATCAATTATCTCATAGTATACAACTATTTTTCCTACACCATTTTTTAATATAAAAATATACTCAATAAGCTTTAATTCTATATCTCATGCACACCCTAATTACATTCCTACTATCCTTGGTGAATTTTAAAATCACATCACTGCTGCTGTCCAAACTGTTCCCCTGCATATAATTACATGATTTTTTTATAATAACTATCAACTAGGCATTACATAACATCCAAAACATGCTCTTAATTAGCCATTTTAATAGCTAATCATTACCAAGCATTTACAATCCAATCTTAAGCCATATCATAAAGTCATACAGACAAAATGGCTAAGTCTTTATATATGCCATAACTTAAAACATTCGAGTCACAAAATACCAATATAATCCTTTGATAGTGTGTAACGATCTCCGACGTCCTTACGATCCCCGAGTTGGCTTGTAATACTATAAAAAAAGAGAAAAGAATGGAAGTAAGCATTAAGCTTAGTAAGTTTGCATGTAAATAAATAACAACATTCTTAATGCATTATCATATTCTTTTCTTACAAAAATTATTTAAGCCTTTAACTTAATATACTTAAGTCTTAAATTCTTACCTGTACCTTTTCAGCTTGAACTTGTCTTACCTTTCCTTTGGTATACTCTTTGAATTTTCCCATTGAACCACTTGGAATACTAAAGATACGCGGGTACCTTTCCTTGTGAAACTTAACCATTGTCATGTATTGACATGGTCTTACGTGGTATCCTTGCCTTATGAACTCACCAATGCCATGCCTTGGCATGGTCTTACATGGGATCTTTGCCTTATAAATTCACCAATGCCATGCCTTGGCATGGTCTTACATGGGACATTTGTCTTATAGTAACTTATCAATGCCATGTCTTGACATGGTCTTACATGATTTCCTTAAACCCTAATGTCATGACATTTGTATCCTACACATTCCTAAGGTTCAACCTAACTTTCTCGAGATTGTTTCTCCACAATTCATGCTTGAGTCTTTAAATAATAAATTTACAGAATAAATATGTAAATGCTGGAATTTAATAATATTAAATGTAAAATAATAGAATATTACATTTATTTACATAAACTTACTTACTCTCAAACAAAATACGATAAACTATATCGATTTAGTCCACTATCTTTTTCTTTCCCGATCTAACTTTGAATTTCATTCTTCTTGATCTATAATAGCAAATTTAGCTTATTTATTACTCACATTTATCAAAACAATCCTTAACTCTGACTTTGGAAAAATTACAATTTTGCCCCTAAACTTTTAAATATTTACACATTTGCCCCCAAAGCTCAGAAATTATACTTTATCCCTTATTCTTATGTTTTATGACATGCTGATCATTTTTCCCTTCTATGACAACATCAAATTCTCACTCTAACATGTACTTATGAACATTAGGTATTTTTACCGATTAAGCTGTTTTACTCGTTTTCACTTAAAATCACTTAGCAAAAGTTGTTTAACATATTTTCAGGCTTCATATTCTATTATAAAACATCATAATAAACACATTTCACCTATGGGTATTTTTCCAAATATGAACCCTAGCATGAATTATTGATAGAATAAGCTAAATCGAGCTACCGGGGCTTCAAAAATGTAAAGAACATTAAAAACGAGGCTCGGAATCACTTACTATGGAGCTTGGAAGCTTGAAACAAACCCTAGCTATTGAAAATTCAGCTTAATGAAGAAAATGAGCATATTTTGCCATCTTTTTCCCTTTTTAATTTCTTTTTATTACTAAATGACTAAATTACCCTTCATTAAAAACTTTGGTTCTTTCTACCTATATATGTCCATTTTTGTCCATGAAAGCCTAATGATATAATTACCATTTAAGGACCTCTACTTCAATTATGCTCTTCAATTAAATCCTTTAACATCTAAAACTCATATTTATCAACTTTTACAAATAAGTCCTAATAGGCAAATTAGATATGCAATTCATAAAATTTTCTATCGATATTCTAACACATGCATCTAATCACTCAATAAATCATAATAATTAATCGTAATAAACTTTTCTATCTCGAATTTGTGGTTTTGCAACCAGTGTTCCATTTAGGCCCTATTTCGGGATGTTACAGTTTAACCCTTCTTAAGCATGTCTTTTTCAATTCATTCAAGCCGCATTTTAATTCAATTAACAGATTAATTAATGTAAATCAACTTATATGGCTCAACTTACCACCTTATAGTTCGTTAACTTATCATATTATGAAATTCATATCAAAAGCTTTTATGAATAGGTAATATTGTAACACTTGGACTCCAATAAACCTAAAAGTAAGAATAATTAAAGGACTAAATTAAAAGAGACTGCAAGTTGGTAACCTCTATTGGAAGAAATAGAAAACCTGGAAACCAAACTGGACATGGTTGAGAATCAAACCTAGTCTGATTAGAATGGAACCAACCGGTTCCTTAGTGGCAGACATAATAATTAGAAATGGATGGTTCTCATAAGGGTGGTTAGCGCTGGAAGAGCTATAAATAGCTGGGAGATGACTCCTAGAAATGATTTTCTTCCCGACTTTGTTTCATTTTCTCTTCTTCACTTTCTTTGGTTATTTTGAAGAAGAGAATGCCATAGAAGGATCTGCATGGAGTAGACTTCATGAGGATTAAGCTGGTAAGGTTCTTAATCCTTTTATGTACGTAAAGGTTAAAGAAATGAAGTTATGGAATTTAGAATCATTTTAAGGGTTTCATATGCTTATTAAAGTTTAAGCTTTTAAGATGAAGTGAGGGTTTAACCAATAGCTTTTTTGTTGTAAGTTATTACCAGAAGAATGTAAGCTCTGGCGTTAGAGATAAGGATAACCTATGGAGGCGATGAGGTTTCATGTGAGTTTTAGACTCCAAACATGTTTATTATGATCTATGTTGTCTAAGTATGTCATGTTTGCATAAGCATGAAATATGATTATATGTGCATGCATTGCATGACTATGGGAAAAACCTCAATGAGATAGATGAAGATAGGAAAGGAAATGGGGAGAGGACCTATTAGATACTGCCTCAGGCGAAGCTCCCGACCTTGTGGAGGAAACATTGTGGTGTTCAATCATCAATGTTAAGTGGTGTAAAGGAGGTAATAAAAGAAGGATTCTGGATGTAAAAATTATGGAATGATATTTATCGCAATGGCGGTATCGACTAATCCTTCAGGGTGACACCATGAAGACGATATGGCTTAAGATCATAGATGAAAGACACTATGGCAGTTTGGTATGAGGTACGTAGCATAAGACCATGAATGAAAGATGCCATGGCAACATGGTACCAGGTAAAAAGGTATATGGCGTAAGACTATGGATGAAAGACACCATGGCAACACAGTATAAGATATAAAGTATGCGGCGTAAGAGCATAAATGAAAGATGCTATGACAGCCAGGTATAATGAGTAAGACCATAGGTGAAAGACTCCATGACATCATATGATAGTGTGATAGGATCATTAAAGGCCCCGCAATTCAAGTTTGTCGACGGTATCGCAATATCCAATTCTTGGGTATCGCGATACCCACATCGTGATGGGAGAAAAAATAACATTAGTGTAGTATTTATCTAACCGAAGAACCAATTATTAAAGGCCCGTTAAAGGGCATTTTAGGCACAAAGAGGGTCAGAAATTGGCTGCTAAAAACAACCAAATTTGGCTAAGGAGAGGGAGACATTTAGGCTTAGTTTTTAGCTATTTTTCCCTTAGGTTTTCTTTAGTTTTTCTCTACATTTTTCTAGGGTTTTAATTTTTCTTCATCTTCCATAGTTGTAAAAGTTATTTTTTTCCACATTTTCTTCTTGCTCTTAGTGTTCTTGTAGTTAGTTAAGTTAGTTAACACTGTAGCTTAGGTTTATTTGCACATTTAGTTCTTTTACTTTAGTTATAATGACATTTTCATTTTTCGTTTAATGAATTTTAGTTTCTTTTTATATTAATATGTTAAAGCTAGTTCTTTTTATGTTTATTGCTTTAGATTTTTATGTAATATGCTTCTCTTTACATTTCCTTTAAGTTCTCTTGCATAAAAATACAAACTTTTACATTTTTCTTAAGCTTTTCTTTAATGGCTTCCATGTTCTGTACTTTAATGTTTGTTAGTTTAGTTTTTCATATGAGTAATTAAACTTTTTAGGGGGTGGTTGATAGAGATGTGGTGAGTTGATTTTTAGGATGAGGGACCAAATTGTAATAAATTGGACTAATTTGAATGAACCTAAAAACTTAGAATTGACAACCCTAATGGAACATTTAGGTAAGTGAGATCGAGAGGAAATCTTGTTGAGCACTGATTCATTAGTCCCAGGTTGGCCAGTGATATTGAGAGATAAACCAGACTTACTTGTCCAACTTGGTAAAATTGAGATCGAGAGGGAAAATGGAACTATTTTAGGAGTTTAAGCAATTTGGATCCCTAATTCGTGGATGAGTGAACCACATTGAGATCAATCAATCACCGTTTGTTATTTATTTGTTAATTTCATAATTTCACACATTTTACAATTTAGTCATTGGTAGCTAGATAGTAATTAGTGTAATCACTCTTGACTTTATGATTTGCCGTAATATAATTTTCCATGATTAGTTGCTTAGACTCTCCATTTTGCATGCTCGTTAGTGAGAAATTGTTCAATCTCCAACTCTCTTGGGCTCGATCCTCGGAATACTCTTGTACCGCATTGTACAAATATATAACAACTGACCTGTCACACTTGTAGACACCGCACATATTAGTTTATTCGATTATTGTCTTTAATTGTTGATTTTTCTCCCCTATTCACGAGAGTAAGGAAGAGGGGGTCTAATATCCATAGAACTAACTAAAAATTTTGACTAAGACAAGTTTACTTATCAATTAATAGTATAGTTATAGTGAGCAAAGATATCGTTCCCACAAAGACTAAAAATAGTAGTAATTACTGTCTTTCTATTATTTAACCCAATAATTCAGGTGATTTATTAAAAAATAAAATTAACTAAATTAATTAACTAACGAACACGACAAAGAACAAAACAAGAAAATAATCAATTAATAACCAAGAAGCAAAACAATAACTAATAAAGAATTCACCTAGATTTCATCTATCACTATCAATTTAAATTATGCAATTTCTTTACTTAGTATCTTACTACATAGAAATCTCTAAATTATGCAAATATCTCTTTCGAGCATAAGAGAAACCGACTCTAGGTTGATTAATTGAAATTTCTTTCTAATTAAAACCCCTACTAACTCATGCTATGGATTCCACTATTAGATTTGACTTTAATCTGGTAGATTTATGCCGTCCTATTTCTAGGATTGCATGCAACACTACTCAATTACACAAGATTTACTCTTAAACAGGGTTTATTCAACCACCGATTTAAGTACAGCAAACATAGATCAATAATCTAGAAATATTAAAATAAGAATTAATCACATATAACTAAGAACAACAGACTAAGAATTTATTGCGTAAAATAAAAAAAATCAAACGACATAATCCTTCATAAGGTTCATCTCCTTAGGTATTTAGAAAATTAGTTCATACTTGAAAATAAAAACATCCAAGATACAATATGACCGAAAGAAATAAAGAAACTTATGATAATGCCCTAAGAAATCAACCGAGAATCTTCAATCTTGACAAAAATCTGCTTCAGAATCGACTTCAATGGTGTTTTTTTGAGTTGTTTTCTTAAGTATTCTCATACGACTCCCTCCTATTTTCTTATTTTTATCATATACATGTTTTAGAATGCCCGAGAAACCTAAAAATCACAATTGTTAGTAGCTCGGTGCATAATTCCGTGAAATTGACACGGCCTACCACACGCTCGTGTGGGTCACACAACCATGTGGCCAGGTTGTGTGGAATGGTCCAGCTCGTATAGCTCATGTAGCTTGCTCCAATTTTCTGGTTTTTGCTCCTTTTTTGCTCCTTTTGCTCCCACGTGCTCTATTAAGCATCAAAACATGAATTTGAAAGATTAGGAGCATAAAATTTACAATTAACATCGAATAATCACCCAAAAACACATTAAAAATAAGGTTAAAACATGTTATTTTTAGCACTTATCACGGTCAAGTTGCAAGTTATTTTCATCACACCAATTCGTATTGCAATCTATTTAATGAAAATTAATCCATAATATATTTTTCTACTTTTGGATAGCTTTGCATAATAATCCTCATACTTTTCAAAATTTACGATTTAGTCATTTTTTTTTTCATATTTTCACTTTTACAATTCTTTTCACATACCGCCATCTCGAATATGGGTATACACTAGCATTAATATTAATATCACACTTACCTGATCTATATTTAAAATTTACCCTTAACACAGCGGTTTCAGTACTTAACTTTACATCTTGCGACCTTAAATCACTTATCCTTGCACATTCTTTAAGCCAAATTCATAATCCTATCGCAATATCATACGTTTAGGATTCACATTATCAACACTCCGTAACTCATTTAGCCTTTAGTGAATAGTAAAGAACCAAGATAATTACGCGAAAAAGATCACTAGGCAGGAGTACGATAGTACTATTTAATAGAAGTACGTAAGTGGTTAAACCTTTAAAAGCATAAAATTTAGGCGAATAAGATAATAATACATAAATATGTTGAAGTTTGTATCAATATTTAACTTGATTATAATGTAAAACAACTTATACGAATAAAATATATACGGATCATCTACTGAAACTAGATGGATTTAAAGTTTTTTTTAATGCAAATTCCATGGAGTTTAGCTAGTATCTTATTCATCATAGGCTAAAATGGTACAATCACCGGATTTTACCTGGTGGTTCAACCACTTAAATAGTCACTAAAAATAATTTCAGTAACCCAAGTTATATAGTTTCTCAAAAATCTCTTCGTAAATTGTAAAAAAAAAAAAAATACAATAAATAAAGTTAAAATAAGGTTTTTAGAATCTAGCTAGTATTTAAATAGGTTATTGATTTATCTCGAGTCAGTTAAAACGGTTTGATTAAATAAATTATTAAAAATTTATAAAAATAAAAAATAAAAAATTATTTCAATTATCGGTTTAACTGGTTTATTGACATGATTCCTAATTTAATAAATTTAAAACTTTTCCTTAGACTGTTACCTTAATTGATTTTAATTTAATCGATCCAACCTGATTCTGAGAACTATGATTAAAATAATAAGAATAACTTTTTTTAAGAAAATAATGAAAATTATTACCTATATTCTAACTTTGATTTTTATATATTTATAGAAAAAAAAAGTACTATGATGAAAACTTAAAGAAATATAACGTATGAAATAAAGGAATCTTATTTTGCTTTTCTTCTACGTACCAGATATACAAAAAGTAACCGAAGATTTTAACTTTTTTATATTAATTTAATTATTTAGCATTTCTTTTATATGCATTAATAAACTTTTTTATTTTAATTTAAAATATAAACCATCTTAATAATTTTATTTATAAAATTTAATCATTTAAATTACCCGGAAAATTTCTGATAATTTATTACCCAAAATACATACACAAATAACTGAAAAGGAAATTACGCAACTGTACTTTTTTTCCGCTACCAAACATTTTCCCTTACAAATATTATTTTCTAATATTATTAATATCATAATTATCGCAATACCTAATAATGTTGTCTTTTTTATTTTAATAAAAATATATAATTATTTTTCATATCAAAATATAAATAAAAATAAAATATAACTGTGCGTATTACGCATCAGAGTGTAAAATAGCACTACCATTAAATACTATTAACACCGTTTACTTTCACTGAAAATTATCATTTTTATTTTTATTAATTTTCGCCCACCCTCCATTTATCTGATCGACGATCGACCGAATCTCAGTTCCTCGCCGCCAATTTTAATGCCTCTAAATTCCCAATTGAAAACCCTAATTTGTTTCCCTCCACTTAGTTCAGTGTATTTCTTCCCGCAAAAAACAAAAGTTTGATTTTTCGTTTCCTTTTTTAACTTCACTGAGATTCAAAAATTAACTCAAATCCTTGATTTGCTCAAGCTATAAAGGACACGTGGCGATCTGCGTCTTGCTTCGCTTCCATTGCTGCTCAAATCTCGGTGAGTTTAGTTTAGTTTTTTTTTTTTTTTTTTTTTTAATTTTAAACTGTAGTTTATGCGTAAAATGTTTGCTTATACACTTCAATTTTGTAAAAAAGTTTTAACCCTTTAGTTAAAATTATGAGTTAAATTACTTAAATTAAATATTTTTGAGCTGTTGAACTTGGATCCATTTGCTCTTTGTTATTTAGCTTTGAAATTAGTGGAATTGGGTTTTCAAATTTATTCAAATTTAGCTGTTTCTTTAACACAGAAAAATGATAGAAGGAAGAGAAGTTAACTGTAAATGTATACCTTTTTTTCTCTTAAGATATGGAATAACCCAACTCTAAAAAATGCTTGAATATGATTAATTCTGATGATTCATTGGTTTAGCTTAAAAATTTCATCATTTTTTCCCCATCCTCTGGTTTCTCAGAACCTAAAAGTTAAGATCTTGAATTCAAGGATAAGTAATTTGGTTTTAAGTTTGTTTGAAGGTTGCATGACTTGGTGGAGTAGAGTTTTACTTGGAAATGTGAAGCTTGATTTGCGAAAAGATCTAAATGTCATCTTGTTGACCTTATGCAGGAAAAATGAAATGGTTGAATATGACAATTCAGCTACTTTTATGGTTTATCATGTTGGGATCTCTATAACGTTTGTTTCAAGAGTTTGGTTTTGAAAATCATTTGAATTTTCCAAATGGAAGCGAACAAAGCGGGGGCTCTTAAAGCAAAAGAGATTGCTGAGAAGCGGTTTGGTGAAAGAGACTTTAAAGGTGCTAAGAATTATGCAATAAAGGCTAAAGCGTTGTATCCTGAATTAGAGGGTATATCACAGATGGTGTCCACTTTCGAAGTTTATGTTGCATGGGAGACTAAATGTAATGGTGAAATTGATTATTATTCGATTCTTGGATTGAAGCCTTTTGCGGATAAAGAGGCAGTGAAGAAACAATACAGAAAGATGGCTGTGTTACTTCATCCTGATAAGAATAAATGTGTGGGAGCTGATGGGGCTTTCAAACTTGTATCCGAGGCGTGGACTTTGTTGTCGGATAAAATCAAGAAAAGTGCCTATGATATCAAGAGAAACGAAAAGATGCCTTCTGGAGTGGTTCAAACTCCAACATATGCCTCTGGGGTTACTGGTGTAAACAAGTCTTTGAATTCAACCTCGCAAGGTAGACTTGATACTTTTTGGACTGTATGCACATCTTGTAAAGTTCAGTATGAGTATCTTCGGAAGTATGTCAATAAGAGACTTTCGTGTAAGAACTGCCGTGGCACTTTCATTGCTGTTGAAACTGGGTCTGCCCCAGTGAATGGTTCGTTCCCCTATTGTCCCTGGTCTTATGTGCCGAATAATGGATACGCAAGTCATGGATATGATGGGGTCGCATACATCCCGACGAATGCTGCTGCTTTTACTGGAAATGTGGTCTCAGGTTATCATTCTGGGCATGGGTATGATTATGTTTCTAACATGTCATTTCAGTGGAGTTCATTCTCTGGAACTTCAACTGGGATCATGAGCCTTAATGGAGTATCTGCCATTTCCACTGATTCTGTTTATCAGACCAACAGAGAGGGTAGAGGAGCAGGGTCAAAGGTGAAGTCAAGTGCCAATGGAAAACATTCCATGAAAAACATCGTCACTCCGACAATTCCAAATTTGTTCAATGGCTATAATGATTCTTCAGGATCTAAGACTGGTGGAGTTGAGAAGAAAAGGAAGGTTATTGTTAATTCCGATTTTAAAAGTGGATACGTAGACAAGGGATTGAAACCTTCAGAAGCAGGATTAGCAAATGGACATGGTGTTGAGCCTGATCCAAAGCTTTCCAACCCAAGTGAACCTCCAAATAGGCGATGCTTAACACAACCAATATTTGATGCTAGAAAGTTGTTAATTGACATGGCGAGGACTGAAATTCAGAAGAAATTGGAAGAGATTAGGTTGGCTTCAGAGGCAGCTGCCGCAGCCTCAGCAGTTAAATTAGGCATTGAAGGAGTTCAACTGCCAGTAGCCGGAAAGGCTCCCAAGATATCAGATTTGACTTTTTCTGTTCATCAATTAGCATCAAATAAAAGTGCACCGGTCTCAATTACTGTTCCGGACTCTGACTTTCATGATTTTGACAAAGATAGGTCAGAGGAATGCTTCAAACCAAAGCAAATATGGGCACTGTATGATGAAGATGATGGTATGCCTCGATTGTATTGCTTGATTCGCCAGGTTGTTTCTGTAAAACCATTTAAAATTCTCATTACTTACTTAAGCTCCAAGACTGATAACGAGTTTGGCTCTGTGAATTGGGTGGATTCTGGGTTTTCTAAATCATGTGGACACTTCAGGGCACGGAATTCTGACATTATTGATCAAGTCAACATTTTCTCTCATCTTCTGAGAGGAGAAAAGGCTCGAAGGGGAGGCTGCGTTCGCATATTCCCCAAAAGTGGAGATATTTGGGCTGTGTATCGGAATTGGTCTCCAGATTGGAACAGGTCGACTCCCGATGATGTGAGGCATCAATATGAGATGGTGGAGGTGCTTGATGGTTACTCTGAAGAGCTTGGAGTTTGTGTTACTCCCCTTGTCAAATTGGTTGGGTTCAAGACAGTATATCAGAGAAATACAAATAAGGATGCAATTAGATGGATACCGAGGAAAGAGATGTTCCGCTTTTCGCACCAGGTTCCTTCGTGGTTACTTCAAGGAGAATCCGGTGACTTACCCAATAATTGTTGGGACTTAGACCCGGCTGCAACTCCGGATGAGCTTCTTCATGCTGCAACAGAAGCAAAGGCTTAACATTAACCTTGTCATGCATGAAAAGATACAGAAAAAAGCATGATTAGTTTGGAATTTGGTTTACCATTCTTACAGAATTTAGATTTGACTGTACAAACATTTCACACTTTGTTTAGCAGCCAATGCAACATTAACTCCTGATGAATTTAGAGGATGTAATATTGCTGAGGATTAATATCCTATGCATCTACAATTCTGAATCTGTTGAATGTTTTTGGTTACCAAAAAATGTTCTTGTTCATACAAGCTTTAACATCTCTTGTTAGTTTTGGAACTGAGAATCAATGCAGCATGTTTGATCCACAAGGTCTTCCTCAGCTAGCGGTCTGGCTGGTGCAGGTGATAGCTGCTTTACTCAAGTATATGCATATGTTCGACACAGATGTTCAATCTTTTAAAAAAATTTAGAAAGTTATATCAGTATATTCATTAACAGTTATTATCTGTTAAATATAGATATTGGATATGAATATTTTAAGAAAAATGAAAAATAGAATATAAGGGTAAGAGTAGGTTTGATTCCTATGGTACCGAGATTTTTTTTTCTTTCAATTTTGATCTTTATATTTGGCCAATTGATGTTGTATGCTTCTTGATTTAACATATGAAAGCACATGAACGATAAATGAAGACGAAGAAATAAACATATGTTTTAAATGTGAAAAGTTTTGATAATGAGTTTTGGCCCCTTTTTTTTTATAGTTTCTATTGTTGTATTTGTCTTCATATAAATTTCCATGAAATGAAAGGTCGTTCGTGGCTTCATGCTCGGTTGACACTCTCTACACGTCAATTGTCGAGTCTCTGTCCAAATGTGTTAATTATACATATATATATTTTTATATATTCTATTATTTAACCCATGGTTGAATTTGTGTTATAAATCAATTGGATATAACTAAAATTTATTGGTTAATTCAATTGGGAAATATATAACTAAAAGTAACAAATATTTTTATGAGAGAATCTTTATCTTTTTATAATTTTATACAAAATTTATATGTCGAAATCACCTTTGAATAAAATTGACTTCACAATATTTGATAAATTTTGAATATTTTTATTGTCAAACTGTTGGACTTTTAATAAAAAAATAAAATTCACCATCAATTTTTTTGTTAGATGTGATCAAGCACTTAGAAAATTATCTTTAGCAAAGAAATTTGAAAATTCTTTTAAAAAAGCGATTTATGGCCTACGTTAAAAATCAAAGAAAATTTGAGTTTGAGAGTTAGTTATGCACGAAGAAAATTTTAGTAATCTTACAACGCTCAAAATTGATACATTATTAAAATATGTAATATGAAAATAAATTATTTAATTGAGAGAATTAAATTTGAAAATTTGCGAAATGTGACATTTTACTTTTATTATAACAAAATAAAATTTTTATTTACTCGGATTGAAGAAGGATATTCCAACATTAAAAAAAAATAATAACATTTCAATAATTTTGGCAACCACCTCATCAATTTTCTAATGCTAAAGTGTTACCTTATTATTTGAAAAGAGAAAGTAAGAAAAATGTCAGAATTATTTAACGAGTATACATGCTATCCACACTCATCAATAGGTAAAACACAAAATACACATGAATGGCTACATATATAATATATTAACGTTAGCATATTTATACAATCACATTACAAGACAAACAGAAACAATAGTCAAATAATAATAATAATAATAATAATAATAATAAACATTATCAAATTCATCTTATTACCAATCATGGATCACCTGGAAATAAATGGGATAAAACATATTGCAAGGGCCTGGGATTAAAGTGAACATGAATCAAACATAGAGTGACTCCCACCACTAATATACACTCGATGTGACTTTATTGCCCAAATCAGTTCAGTTCTTACATGTTCTTTAAGAGGAAAAAAATTGTATGAACCGTTAAAAAGCTAATTTTAGAAAAAAAAAAAAAGAAGAAAAAGGTTTCATTCTCTTCAGCATTCAAAAATCATATATGCGATTGAACATGTAAATACCTTGGACCCTTCGTCTAGTTGTATCTTTTCTGATAGTCGACAAGTTTCGTTGCAGCCTCTTCAATGTGTGTGAAAGCTCGGACCATGGAAGAGTTGGAGATAACCGGCAAGAGAGATGGCAGTTCCCTTCTCCCTTCTCTTAAAATGCTTTCTCCCCGTTCTTTTTCTTTTCTCAAATCGTCACCCTCCCCCGTTTCGTTCTTTTCTGTCCTTATCCCTACCTTCGATAACAGCCTCTTTTAACCGCCTCATGTCCCTACATTTCTAATATATATTACATATATGTAATATTACGTACTACATATATTATGCGCGCGCGCACATATCTATATAAGTATAGACTAATAATTAAAAATAACATGGTGAGATTTCGGGCCATCAAATTAATATGCGGAAAACAAATATTTTTATTTACGAAAGGAGTGGATGGTGACTCAAAGGAACGCATAAGAAGAATTTTTTATTTTCAGGAAGTGTGTAATTTTGGTCTGGAGTACCCCTCTTCCATGATAAGGCCACTAATAATACTTTACGTTTTATTGTTGATAAGGTACGCATCAAGCTTTCTGGTTGGGACGTTAAACAACTCTCTCTAGCTGGTAGGGTGGTGTTGGCACAGTCGATTTTGCTTTCGGTTCCAAGTTATTTCATGCAGTTAAAGATGATCCCTAAAAGCTTGTGTGAAGAGATTGAGCACATGTTAGACAATTTATCTAGGGTACTTACAGTGGGGCTAAAAAGATGGCTTTAGTGATCTGGGATTCAGTGTGTCCACTTAAATCACATGGAGGTTTTGGGCTGAGACATTTAAAGGGTCATAATACTTCTTTCATGATGAAGGTTGGTTTCAGTATTGTGACCAATTCCAATGCCTTTTGGGTTCGGGTTCTCCGATTGATGTATGGGGTTCAAAGTAGATTGCCTGAGTCTTTATTGAGAGGATGATGCTCTTTCTTATGGAGATCGCTCACTAAGGTATGGCCTCTTATTCGTGAAAATTTACCTTGGTCTGTAGGTGATGGGAAATGTATTAATTGCTGGTGGGACCCTTGATTTCCAAATATTAGACCCTTGTATAAGCGGATCCCTTCTTGCTCTAATATTGACATGGATTGTCCTCTTAGTAATATGATTACAAATGATGATTCTTGGAATTTAGACTTCTTCTGGCTGTAGGTTACTGAGGAGATCATTAACAAGATTGTTGGAATTCCACTGCCTCATTCTTCATCTGGACCTGATAGGATCATTTTGGGGGGGGGCACTTCGACATGTTCTTTCTCCCTTAAAAGTGCATATGGTAAGCTTCGGGAAGGAGCTTGGAATTTGAAAGAATCCATTTGACAGTTTCCTTGGAAGTTTCAAGATCTGCAGCGAGTTAGATTCTTTATGTGGCTTACTTTCAAACAACGTTTACTTACGAATGCGGAGAGGGCAATAAGAGGAGTAGGAATCGATAGTGCTTGTGAAGTTTGTGGACATGGTTTCGAAGATGTATTGCATGTGCTTAGGAATTGCCCTGTGGCTAGGGACATTGGAACAAGCTCATTCCAACAGATAAGCTCTCTAGATTTTATTCTGGACCCATTTATGAGTGGATGATAGAAAACCTTCATAATCAATAGATTTTTTTGCCCCGGTGGAGTTGATTGGTTGTGCCTCTTTGGGATGATTTCTTGGCACATCTGGAAAAATTGCAACATTTTTATTTTTCAGGGCATCTCCTCAAATATTGATGAAATCATCAAGGTATCTTATAGTTGGGCAAAACAGTATACTTTTATTTCAAAATCTCCATCATATGGTGTAATAGTCTAAATTTCAGTGATGTCAAAAATAGTGGTTCGAGACCACCAAATCTGACAAATGAACTCCTAGATTATATTATTTAATATTTACAAGCCAAATGTAGCTTTTAAAATATTTTTGAAATAGTAAATTGTGTTTTTATAAAGATTTATATGGTCAAGAAATCGAGAAAAAGAGGTATCGAGATCTCGATATTATAAACTGAGTCATAAATATTTTTATGAATATTTATAGAATGTCAATAAGGTAGTATTAAAATTTAGTTAGAAAATTTTGACGTTTGGGTGGTTAATTAAATAAAAAGGACTAAATTGAAAAAGGTGTAAAAGTTACTAGAAGGATTAAATAGCTTAATTGTCAAATGAGGAAGGACCCAAAGTGCAAATAAGCCCAAAGGAGATATTTGGGTGGCAATAGCTGAGAAAAATCAGGAAATGGGTGAAAAATGGCAAAATTGGAAAATTGCCAAAATTAGCTAAATAAAAATGGGACCAAATTGGAATATCTAGAATTCTCTTCATTTCTCTTCATTTTCATTAGCTGAAAAATAACCATGGAAGAGGGTTCAAGCTGTTTTTCATACTCTAGCTTCATGTAAGTTTAATTCTTGCTTTCTCCTTGAAATTTCTATGTTTTTGGACTTTTACAATTGGGTCCAACTTACTATGTCATTAGTTTTTAATTCTATGGCTAATTTTTAAAGTTTCTATTGATGAGTTCTGGAAGCATATGATGAATAAACATAGAATTAAAGCTTTAATTTTGATATATGATGATTTTATCAAGTAAAATTGATGGAAATTGGTTTTAGGACCTAATTGTGAAAGAGTTTGAAATTAAGGTCTAATACTAAATTTCTGATTTTCAAGGGTTATGAAGTAGTTAAAAATGATAGAATAAGGTATTAATTGAGAAAAATTAGCCCAATTGAGGGGTTAATTGGATAAGGACTAAATTGTATGAACTGTGAAATTTGAGACAAAATGGAAAGCAACACTTTGCACTAAAACAGTTTTGGACAGCAGCAGTAGTATAACTTTGAAAAATCACCAAAAATCATAGAAATCGAATTAGAGGATGAATAAAATATGGTATTAAAGCTTATTGAATATAGTTTCTTATAAAAGAAACGATGTAAGCAATGGAATTGCAAATCATGAGATATGATAGGTTTTGTGAGACAAGGTCAGAATGATTTTGGGTTCCCCTATTCTGACTTTATAAAATCATAAAAATTGAAGAATAATAATTAAAGGATTACATTTATATTTTTAAAATCCTGAATGAATCTATTTTCAAGAGAAATAAACAGAAACATCATCCGAATCTCGTATAAGGAGATAATTAATTTTTAATGAAGAAGGGTCGGAACTGTCAGACAGCAGAATAGGGCTGATTTTAAAGAATAAAATGTACTTATTGGATAAATCAAAAATTCTTAAAATTTTATGGTAAGAAAATATGTGAGTCTAGTTTCAGGGAAAATTAGCGGATCTTAATTTGGAGTTCTGTAGCTCAAGAAAAAAATAATTTAGCAACTATGACACGGATGGACAGCTTGAATATCCATATAAGTAAATAGTGAAAATTATAGATAATGTTACTTACAAGTGTGTTATTTATACTAAGGATGTAGATGGAGAGGAGGAGGAGGAAGAATATATGAACGACTTGTGTATAAATTGATCACATGCCCGATTATAATTGATAAATGTTGAATTAGAAATGATATAATGTTTTATTTGGAATATTTATTATGAAATTATGATTATCGTTATAATACAAAAATTGAACTTGTGAGTTTATATGGCTAAATTTTAGTGATCATTTGTTAATTTTATGAACTTCATGATGTGTTATTTCATATGTATTGATGATAAAATTGTGAATAATGTAAAAGCATGAAAATTGAATAAACGATCAAATTGAGCACTTCAGTTCAGTGACAAGATGAATTGACGGAAAAGACCATGGTTGAACCATGGCAACAAGTGATAAGTGATAGCTTCGGCTACACTTATTTGATCAAGGATAAGTGAAAGTGATAAGTGATAGCTTCGACTACACTTATCTGATCAAGGACAAGTGAAAGTGATAAGTGGTAGCTCCGACTACCTGATCAGTGAAAAGTGGTAGCTCTGGCTACCTGATCAGTGAAAAGCGGTAGCTCCGGCTACAAGTGACAAGTGATTTCAGTGTAAGACCATATCTGGGATATGGCATCGGTGTGATACGTGTTTAAAATGTAAGGCCATAGTTGGGCTATGGCATTCTAGTGAAAAGTGATGAATTGACGGATAAGTCCATGGTTTCACCATGGGATAATGATAGTGAAGATGTAAGACCATGGCTGAGCTATGGCATTCTAGTGAAAAGACAATAGCTATGTTATGGCATCAGTGATTATCAGTGAAATTCAGTGCATATCGGTGCAGACCAATTCCGTAAGACGTTCACTAATTTGACAAAGTTTGGTAAGTGTTACATAGAATTATGTGATATAAGGATATACAAGTAGATGAGACATGAACATAGAACTTGGTTGATAAATAAGTTCATTTGTGATTTTATATTTGTACACCATTGAGTGTATTATCCGTATGAATTGGTATTTCAAATGAGTTAATGAGAAGAGTTCTAATATGAAATAATCTGAGTTCTAAATGAAATATTATGAAAAATGTATATGAAATACAGAGGTATGATTGTTATATATTACATGAATACATAATGTGAAAAAAATATAAGTACAAGAGAAATTTAATGAGAATTGAGCACATATATGTTTCTCGTTATTTATATGAAGTGTACGACTAACAAATGGTATTAAGTGTAAGGCTCGGTTGAATGTCTTGAATTGGTTTTTGTATGTATTAAATGTGGGACCCTTGTAAATGAGATAAATTTTGGGATTTCGTGAAAAATTTCATACGATTCTGATTTAGTCCCGGTAACATCCTGATTTAGGGCCTAGTCAGAATAGTGGTGTGAGTCCATGAATCCAAGGTGAATTTATGAGTTTTTAAAGCTTATACCATGATTGCATGTTAGTATGAAAGTTTCATGAAGCAATTTTGCTAAATTGAGATTGAATGGTCCAAAAGGACTAAATTGCAACAGATACAAAATAAGAGTTTCTAGAAGCTTTTTGAATGAAATAGCTTTAGAATATCAATTAGAAGTCCTTAACTAGAAATTTTCCCAAATTATAATTTTTGGACAAAATTGGACATGAGTTAGTAAAATAGAAATTTTTAAAGAGAAGGGCATTTTGGTCATTCATCAATTAAATGATTAATAAAGGAAAAAGATGACAAAAATCATTCTCATCTTCTTCCTTGGTGCCAAAATTTTGAAGAACCATAGCTAGGGTTTGTTCATCTTTCAAGCTTGCTAGTAAGTTCATTTGACTCCCGTTTTTAATATTATTCGTATTTTTGAAGTTCTCGTATTATGAATTAACTATTTTTAGCTATAAAATGAGCTAAGGTGCATGATAAAAATCTACCCATGAATGATATGCATGTTAAATGATGTTTTATGGAAGTTTATAAGAGTTTGATGTTAGATAAACATCTTTTCCTTAATGAATTTCATGAAAAATGATAGTATGGATCAATTTGTAAAAGTTATGAAATTGGTCATATACACTAGAAATAGTGAGAATTGATGATTGTTATAGTAGGAAAATGAATCATCTAAGCATGAAGCTTAAGAAAGTTGAATGAAAATCATTTTACGAGCCTAGGGCCAAAAGTGCAAATATGATAAAGTATAGGGGCAAAATAGTAATTTTGCCAAAATATGAGTAATGAGTCAATTTAGTCAACGTGAGTATTAAATGATCTATTTATGATTATAGATTAAGAAAAATGAAGCCCAGATCAAAACCGGGGCAAGAACCAAGTCGAGGACTAAATTGCATATCTACATACATTTTGTATTTTGAGGTAAGTTTGTATGATTTCTAAGCTTTATTATTTTTATCATTTCAATTGCTTAGTATAATGTACATTATTACCATGAAATTTTTAAAGCTACGTCGAACAAATAAATCAATAAGATTAAGCATGAGAAAGTCCCGATCGAAGATGAATTACCCAAGATACTTGGTCTACCACATGAAATGAGAAAGTCCGTATAAGACCAAGCCAAGGCATGGCATCGGCAAATGAGCAAGTTATCATGTAAGTCCAAGGAAGCAAGCTTGGCATTGATCAAGTTATCAAGCAAGTTATCATGTAAGTCCAAAGAAGCAAGCTTGGCATTGATCAAGTTATCAAGCAAGTTATCATGTAAGTCCAAGGAAGCAAGCTTGGCATTGATCAAGTTATCAAGCAAGTTGTCATGTAAGTCCAAGGTAATCTTGGCATTAATTCAAGAAGAGATATTCCATGTAAGACCGTATCTAGGATATGGTTTTTGCATCAAGTTCATGGCAAGAGATTTAGTATCCTCGGTTATTCGCAAAAATTCATCGGGCAAATGGGTAAAGTTAAAATAAGATAGCAAGAAAGCTAAGAAATCAAAGCTGTCATTAAGTTGAAATTGAATATTATTTATGTTATGTATGAAGAATTAGAGATCATGATTATTACATTAAAGCATGCTGATCAATGTGATCATGTGATACAGATACCTTGTTTTCCTTACAAGTATGAGAATAGTGAGTATCATGAGACAAGTAAGAATCATGTATGAGTAAGTAAGCTTTATAGCTGAAATTATGATATCATTGTTATATCAAATGGTTTATATTAAGCAAATATGTTGATATGTGCTTTATATGCAAACTTACTAAGCTAAATGCTTATGTCTTTAATTCTTTCTTTCTGTGTAGTTCCGTCAAGCTAAATTGTGGATCGTCGGAGTCGGAGCTTGTAGCACACTATCAATCTTCATTTTGGTATAGCCAAATTATTTTACTAAGTATGGCATGTATAGGAAACATTCATTTTGAGAACATGTTTTAAGAAGGGCCATTGTATAGGCTATCAAACCATTGTTCTTTTGTATATGGCTAAGTGGGTGGCCAAAATTGACTATATGTATGTTGTTAAATTCAATGAAGCATATTATATAGTTCATGAAATGTATTGTGTTGATCTTGATTTTAGGGTGGTAAATGGCTTGGTAAATAGCCTCTAAGTGCTCGTAAGGTTAGAGACATGGGCGTGTGTCTAGGCCGTGCGTACCCTGCACCTTATTATTATTAGTTAGAATAGGCCACGGGTAAATCCCACGGCCGTGTGCATGAGCCGTGTAAGACACACGGTTTGGGCATGGGCGTGTTCCCAGGCCATGTGGATCAAGTCAGTAGCTCCCCACGGTTGGAAGACATGGGTGTGTTAAGAGGTACATGGGCGTATCCCAAGTCACATGGGCGTGTGACCCCTGTTTTTAAGAAAGGTTTTCGATCAAGTTCTGAAAGTTTTCAGAGTTATGCTTAAGGCCTCGTAGGTCTATAACATATATGAATGGACTAATAAAGAGAAGTTTTTAAGTCGGAACAAAATTTTACAGCTCATAAGTGTATACTAAGTGTGTTCAAGCATGGTAATGTCTCGTATCCAGTCCTTGCATCGGTCTCGGGTAGGGGTGTTACAGTCCCGACTCGATCCTAATGCATGATTTGGACTTCAAGGGTCTGTTAAAGGAACTTTTATAATCAATTTTGGTATTTGAGCGATAAATGGTTTAAATTATCTGTAAGTGTTCCGTACTCCTCAGTAATACCTCGTACTTTATTCCGGCAACGGATACAGGTAGGGGTGTTACATTTAGGAACACGAAGTCTTGTTGCTAGCTCTCATCTAGAAAGGAATTGGGTGTGTTTGACTATAAATGGTTCAGTTAGGATTGAGGATGATTTTGTTGTTGCTGGGGGATTTGTGTGTGATCACAATAGGGGTGGATTTTCGATTTTAGTAGATATTTGGGCATGTGCACGGTTGTAGACATCGAACTTTGGGGTATCTTTGATGGTTTGAAACTTATTATAGAATGGGGTTATGGAAGTGTTCTAATTCAATCGATAGTCTTAAAGCTGTTAATGCCATTCAGGATGAATTGTTCGGGGGTTCCAATTTTTCTCTTGTCAGGAGAATTCATCAGCTCTTGAAAATTTGTAAGGAATTGGAAAATTTAGCATATCTTTCGTGATAAAATTAAAATCGGGGATGGTCTTGTTAAGATGGTTTGTGACAGCAGATTAGGTCTACGATTGTTTGAAGATTCTCTCTTGGAGGAATTAGTTTAATTGCTATTGTGTAATTTGTTTCTTTTCACTAAGAAAAAATAAAAAATAACATGATGATAACAAATAATATTAAATAAGGCCAATAAACACTATATAAAAATTGATACTTAAAATCATAAAATTTAAACTTGACCCAAATAAATATAGTTACTACATTATAAAACTAGATTAATCTAGAAAGGTTAATATATACTTTACCCCTAAATTTGATAATTTGTAATTAAATTTTTATTTTGGATTTAACTATTATCTAAATTTCGATTTCATAACATTTGGTACCTGTGATGATGTTGTACCATCAGCCAATAATATGACACATGTCAACCTCATATTATAACAAATGACAAGCATTAATAAAAATGAAAAAAAAATCATTAAAAATATTACACTTATAAAAAGATATAAAAATTATTTCATGTTCGGATTAAATCGGACATATGAATGTCTAGGTTCAAATGAACCTAGATGCTATTTTGTTCAGATTCATTTCAGACATGTTTTTATAGTAATTTTATATATTTTAAATTTTTTTATAAAAATTTTTGATTGTACTAATATTGAACTATATATAATCAAATACTAATAAATCAATACTTTACAAAACCTCAAATTTAAAAAATTATAAAATAATAATATATAAATAATAACAACTAAAAAAATTTAAAAAAAATTATTTCCCCAATAACTTTATAATTGATTAAAAAATTTAACTAAAATCATTAAAAATAAGAACATGTTAAAAACCAAAAAAAATAAAATATTTCAAGAAAACCCATAATAATTGAAGCAAAAGCACAAATAAATAATATAAACAATGTGAATTGAACTTACAAATAAATAATCTATGTAGTATAAAAAAAAAAGTGAAGATGAGTTTTGAGAAAAAATAAAACAAAGTCGTTGACATTATTGAATATAAAAGAAATATTTTTGAAGTTTAAAAAAATAGAGAAAGGTAAAAAAAGCTCTAAAATTTTTCTAAAATTATTTGAGAATTTTTTTAATTCTAAAAAAAAATACAAAAAAGTAAAAACATTTTTAAAAATTTATAAAAATACATGGAAATATTTTGGGAAAAGAAACACTTTCAAACTAGCTCTTCTTTTTTATAGAAATTTCGAATATCCATTTTGTATTTTCGAACTTGGGATGTAAATATGCTGTATTCCTTTTTTTTTCGAATTTTTTTCAAATTTTATTTGAAAGGTTAATCTTGGTAGAGATAAAAACGTTGGATACTTACTTAATTTAGCTAGCTTTGGTACCAAATGATGCGAGCTCGACCTCATAGGATGATTATGAGTTGTGAGAGTTCCCGATCGAAATTAAGAAGTATTGAATGTAATGAGATTTGTAAAGGTTGAAAACGTGAATGGCAGGCTTTGGAAAGGTGATTTGATGGATAATAAAGGACAACAAAAGGATAGTGTAACACTCCAAACCCATAATCGTCGCCGAAACAGGGTTTCGAAGCATTACCAGAATATTCAAAATATTTTTCTTATTAAACTACGAAAATTTACTATTCATTTACCGAAATCCTCCTTAATGTCCCTTGATCAGGCCCTCGAGGCCCAATACAAGCATTAGAATCGAATCGGGACTTAATCGGAACCTTTAAGAATTTTTCACAAAATTACAAAATTTTTCTAAGTTGCAGGACTCACACGCCTGTGTGGTACAAGGGACATGCCCGTGTGACCCTGGAACACGCCCGTGCTACAGGCCGTGTTTGATTTAGGGTGCTCTCTGGCTTGCGCCACACGGCCATGCCACAGGCCCGTGTGCTAGGTCATAGGGTTAATTAAATTAATTCGAATTAGGTGTAGGTTTCACACGGCCAAGACACACACCCATGTTCTAGGCCTTGTGGCATACACGGTTGAGACACACGCCCGTGTCTCTGCCCGTGTGCCCAATTCTGAGCATTCTATTTTTTCAAAATTAAGATGCAGGGGACATACGGCCTAACTACATGCCAGTGTTACCAGGCTGTGTGTCACACACGGTCTAGACACACGCCCGTATGTCTGCCCGTGTGGACAAAATGAAGCCATTTCTAGCTTCATTTCTCACCCAGAATTTCACCCAAGACTTGCACTTGAAACACACATCCAATACCAACCTATTCAAGCATTCAAATTGGGCAATTTCTATTATTCAACATAGCATATCACTACATGCTTAAGTGCTTATAGACTTACCTTGGAACATCTTAGGCATTCACAACATTGATCACACATTCTTAACATAACACATGTATGAATATATCATAATAATCTACTTAGTCATACCAAAATAAACCATTACTAGCCATTCCAATGGCTAGATTACAAGATAACATTTCAAGCCACTATTGGCCAAGTTGTCCTATACATGCCATTATACCCAAAATGACTTCATTAAATATACCCAAAATACTAGTTGATAGTGTGACGATGCTCCAATGATCTCCAACCCTCGCGAGCTTCCGAGCACTATAAAATAGGCGATAAATAAATAGAGTAAGCATTACATGCTTAGTAAGTTCGTATAACAAAAATTAAACTTACCAATCTTATTTATTAAAATCTAGGCATACAATGTTATGCTTCCATCCATTTGGCTAAATTGCCTAATCACATACATTCAATTAAACATGTTAGTCACCTAAATTTTCATATCAATCAGATAACATAGATAATGAGCTCATCAAGCAATATTCTTTCGAATCATTATCATATCATCTCAAGATTTTCATGCCATGTCAGGAGTTTTATGTCCGTAGAACCATTGAATTTCAATGGATGCTTAAATAGTTTGCTCGAAGTGTACGATTCAATAATCCGTCAATTTCTTATTCAAGGGTACGCAATAGGGCATTTAACCAAGAAACACTCTCTCAAGCCATATATCATATAACAGGATTACCAGTCCAGGCTAAATCCTTTATATAACGTAAGCTCAGATGAGCTTGATTAGGATTACCAGTCCAAGCTAAACCCTAACCATAACGTCTGCTCGAGAGGTATTATACCTGGATTACCAGTCTGGGCTAGATCCTTTCTATAACAAGGCCAATAGGATTACTCATCCAAGCTAAATCCCGTCCGCAACGAATGCAGGACCTTATTAATTTCAGGTAAGCGCATATAATCATTGGAATCCAATATTCAATCGGGACTTAACCCTTTATCACATTTTAAGCATATATCAATTTTCCTTCATAGTATACAAGTAAGCACATCAACATAAACCACATACATACAACACAACATAATTACATGCCCGATTAAGTTACACGAACTTACCTCGACACTTGTTCGCGTTAGAAATCTACTAATCTGAAACCTTCTCTTTTCCTCAATCTAACCTCGAATTAGTGTTGTCCGAATTTATATAAATGAATTTAACCATCAATTTCATACATTTCATATTTAAATGGACTCAATATACGTCCTAGGCAAAATTACCATTTTGCCCCTAACTTTTTAAAAAATTTCGATTTTGTTCCTAGGCCCGAAAAATGAAACTTGTGTAAATTACTCCTTATTCCAAGCCTAACCAAAGCCCCATTACAAATTTTCCAGCACATGTATTCATAAAATTTTAGAATTTTTCATCAAATTTTACAACTTTTCATTTTAGTCCCTAAATCATATTTTCATCAAAAATCACTTTGTAAAAGTTGTTTATCTATCAATAATCTTTCATTTTCTACCATAAATTTCTAATTTTCAGCATAATACATCCATGACCCATTTTCATACATTGATAACTTTTCAAATTAATCCCCCAAATAGAGAGATTAAGCTATCTCGGTTTCAAAAATATCAAAATTACTAAAAACGAGACAAGAAAACTTACCCAATTAGGCCTTGAAAGTTTCTCCTCTCTCTCCTAAGGTTTCCATAGAATTTTAGGTTGAAGATGACAATAATAAGATGATATTTTCTTTTATCATCTTTTAATTAATTTAATTTTTACTATTTCCAATTTAGTCCTTCACCTTTTTCTATAATTCCGTGGATAAGTCACCATGAAAAATCTAAGTACTTTTCTTAATGGTCTAATTACCATATAAGGACCTCTAGTTTTGAATTCCATAGCTATTTTATCCTTATAGCTACTAGAATTCAACTTTTACATTTTATGCGATTTAGTCCTTCTTGTAATTAGGCACTAAATTGATAAAATTTTCATGTCAAATTTGTCACATGTCACGTCTATCATATTACGGACAATATAATAAAATAAAAATAAATTATGTTTCGAGTCGGATCTGTGGTCCCGAAACCACTTTTTCAATTTCACTGAAAAATGGACTGTTACAGATAGGTTTGAATTCGATTTAAGGACGTAAGAATGAACCAATATTATATAATAATATTGACCCAATCTTTATATTAGCACTTAGAACGAATGCAAAAAGGAAACAAGAACAGTGACCCTCTATCTAGCAAGATAGGAACCAATCGATATAGTGGTGAACATCACACTTCTAAGAAGTGATAAGTTCAAATGAAATAGATTGACGCCACAAGAGTGCTTGATAAGTCAATTTGAGTCAAATAGTAACAAGGAGAGTGAACACTCACAGTAAGATTAAAATTGATCAAAAGTTGTTACAAAATGTCTCAAGCCTTATATTTATAGGATTTACAAAGATCCAACCAAGTAGGCATGAGATAACAATAAGAATAAATGTGTTTGATGTCCATTAATTCGTTCAAAGCATTCCTTGACAGGTTCTAGACGTTGATAATGCCAAAAGCCTTGTTCACATTGTGAATCTTTTAATCCCAAACAACCAAATACATTGGTCCTTGAAAGTTAACTGATTTTGCATGGAATTGATTGGTTTCAATTGTGTTAACATGAATTAAAGCTGCCTTGGTGATCGAATGGACACTTGGGATATGTAGATCATTAGTGCAGATTGTGTCCCACGAAGAGTGTGAAGGTGTGAATAGCAAGAAGCGAATAGTTCCATAGGTGAACTTGGTAGCCAATCAAATGGTCAAGTGTGAACACACTTGATGCTTTACTTCTCACAAAATGACTCATGGAATGTTGTGTTCAGCTCTTTAAATGTTGTTTACACAGCAAGAATAGTTTGGGAGGAAGCTTCATGCAGCACATCGAGTGGGATGCATGATCCGCATGAAATGCATGGGTTGCATAGAATGCATGAATTGCATGATTCGCATGGAATGCATGGAGTGTATGCCCAAACTCAATCAATTAAACCTGTGTTAGTTTCTTTAAACTTCTTGGCTTGTGCACGAGTAATTTGCCCTCTTGGAAGCTCGATTGGGTCCTGCAGGGTTTCATGAGTTGCTTGTTTGACATCAAGGCCTTTGGTTGGGTTCATGCTTGTATCATTGCCTAAGTAAAATTCAATGAAAGGAAAACACAAAAAATATAACAATTCATAAGAACAAATCTCAATGAATTAAATGTGCTAGATTAATTATCTTATTCAACTATGAATTATTAAAACCTAGTAATAATGTTACGAAAAAATCCCTTGCAACTTGGCTATTAATGAAATCATTCTTATTTAATTATTAAATTTTTCCAACACAATTCTATGTTAAATCAACTTAGTAATTTCATAAGCAAACATTCATATTAAGTGAGGTAACAAAATATTTCTATGCTGAAACAATATAATCACATAAATTCTAGGGTTATGCAAGGTAATAAAGTTTTCCAATATTATTATTAAGTTTGTCCTAATTTTATCATAAATAAGATCAAACATGCACCAATCAAATATTGTGTCAATTAATTACAATCTAGGTCTGATTAAATAATTAATTCAATTGCACCCACACATTTGAAATGCACAGATAACATGTCATGATTTTATCTGACTGAATAAAAAACCAAGACACATAACATCATTAACAACATTTTAACAAATCTAATCTAAGAACATAATCAATCTAACAACAATAAATTTAAGTCATTATGATGAAGTTGAAAACATAAAAATATTTGACAAGCATGTTCATCAGTGCAAAACAAAATAAGAGTAAAAAAAAGGAAGAACAAGAAGACAAATCCAGCGTTTTTCTACTTTTGCTCCCTCTATTCTTTCTTTCTGCTTCACTTTTCTTGCACAAATCTCCTTAAGAATGACGAAATTTTGCTGCCTAACATGCCTTTGAGTTGCTTCTCTCAACTTTCTATGCTTTTCTCTCAACTGAGAAGTAGAAGTATGAAAGAGAGGAGAAGGAAAGATGAGTGGGTGATAGATGAGTTAAATGAGTGATCAACTAAGGCCTAGTTATAAATAATTAGGCTAGCTATCTTTAGAAAATTTGAATCCTTAATTTTTTTCTTCTCAATGGTCGACCCTTGCTTGAAGGAGAGTAGGTGGAAGAATTTGCTATTTTTAGTTGATTCATACATGATTCATGAGGGAAGGAAGCTTAAAAAGGGGAGAAGGGTTGGAAGAAAATTTGAGGGAGTTTTGTGGTTTTTTAAAATATTTTAATCAGCCTTGAATTGCTGATTTGGGCACATGCAAGGACGGTTGGGCCTCTCTTCTTTAATGGACAATTCAAGCTCTTTTTTTCTTAACAGTTTGGCTAGTTTTTCTACCCAATTTCTGAGTTGGGTCAAGTATGTTAGATGACCCAAAAATTAATTAACTGGGGTGTCCAAACTTGATTAATAATCATACCTTCTCTACAAGGCGAGTGCTATAGGGATGCTATAATATTTGACCTTTAAAAGGTGAGCTTCAAGACTGCCTTTTCTCCTTTTGCACCAAACTGCTTCAAAATTGGCAAAATTGTGTCAGTTTAGCATATAAATGATTAAAATAGAGATGTGTCTTTAATGTTGTCCAACTTAGTTATTTTGTAATAAAATTACAAAATTTTCTATCGAAGCATTTAAATTCACATGAATTACTAGTCAAAAGGTGCTATAAAAGTCTATATAATTTAGAGTTATCACAACCTCAAACTTAATTCATTGCTCGTCCCGAATAATGCTAACTTATATTAAAACTCAAAGAACCATTTATGCAATAATCCCTTCAAACAAAATCAAATCTTTCCCATAGTCAGGTGTTTAGCAAAATTGTGCTCAAAAATAGAAGATTTGAAAACATGCGATTTTAGTACATATAACACTCAATTATTTCAAATATTAATATGCTAACAGAAATATGAACTAAATACCTTCCCTTAACAAATGTGTGCTAAGTACTTTCCAATCAAATTTTATTCCATTCGATTAAACTAAGCAACAATCCCTAAGTTTAATTGTGCCATCATATGTTGAGCTTAGTAATTCCTCTCTATTAATGTAGTCGACATAGTTATCTAAATCAATAGGTCTTTCATAAGGTTGTAATGGGGCTAGGGTTAAAGTATAAAAAAGAGAGATTTTTTTTTTTGGCTAAAACCTTAGACTTACCTTACCTTGGTCCTTCACACTACAATTATTCCCAAGAACACCAACTTTTTTGAGTTTGAGTACACATGCTCTCTGTACATCTTTTTCAACAACTGATTCTTTTAAACAATAATTGTTGCTTTATTTGTGCATATAATTCACCATTTTGAGCACTCCATTACTTCTCTCTAACTCCCCAAAATTTATTTACAAAATATTGTAGATTTACTGAGTCTAAGATTTGGGACAAGTAAAGACAAATTTAAAGAAAGGATTAATGTAAGGTTCATAAAACAATCAGGCCATATAGCTCAAAGTAAGGTTTCAAGGGATAATCATTACTTAGGTTGGCTTGAAAGGCTCAAATGGTCCCAAAAAAAAAATTGCCTAAATCATTTTCAAATTACCATGCCTCCTAGGATTTCGCCTGAAGGAAGTTACTAAGTCAATTCTAAATACTTAAACTTTCATGCATACTTAATTTTTCTAAGGAATTAAATTTTCATGGATTGACTTATACACAATTACTAAGTTCAGTATTTTTTTCATAATTAAGCTAACATAAAAAGAATTGAAATTATAGAATTTTATACATACTAAAGCTATCATACTTAAACAAAAATTAAATTTTTAAGCAATATTTTACTTAAACATAATGTGATGGAAAAAAATAATTTTCATCAAAAATTTCCCTAAAAATTTTATAATCCTCAAAAAAATTAATTCTCGGTCCCTTCACTAAAGAGAAACAATGTCCTTATTGTTTAAACCATAAAATAGAAGGGACAAAAATAAAGAAGTGAATGGAAACTGTGCACCAAGTAGGATCCTAGGAAAGGGAGGTGAGTCAAATTTGACTGCTTAAATACCAATTCTTTCCTTGACAGATCCAATTCTAGACATGCACATATCCATTACCACACTTCTCATTTTTTGTGGATGTAAAAATTAACGTGAAAATTTGCTCAATTTTATTCATAATTGCAACTTAATATTTATTGAACTAAAAATGTAAAATAACAGTAGACTTGATAGACGACATATTAGCCTTTCAATTGGTTTGCTAATTTTAGATTAGACTAAGGACATGTTTAGGTTCGTCTACTAATATAAGTTGTCTTTCTGTATTACAATCCGACCACGTAATACTTCCTAATATTAGTTAAACATTAAACAACCAATGAAAAACATTTGCGTCCATTTTGCTTTGTGTGAAAAAGCCATGTGAGGACAATATATATAGTATTATTGTAATTCATGAATAATTTTACTAACCAATCTATTTGAAAAATTACAAGTGTATTTAGACAAAAATGCTACACTTAGGGCACCAGATCCAATAGTCTCCCACTTACCCTAGTGAAGTAGATGAATAATTTTTCACATTCCTATGCCCCTTCATATGTTTCCCAAAGAGCTCTCTAGCTAGAAGAGTCTTGGCAAAACAAATCCTTAAGGTTTATCCTCAGATGCGATGTTTGACTACATCCATTATTCCGTCGAACACTACCGTCTCCCTTAATGAGTTTTGTCCTTATATGGTTTATTTTACGTTTAGCTAAATCTGCACTGTTACAGTGCCGTAGCTTTTCCATACTTTATATTCAGCCCTTCATAGTGAAGTTAGCATTGTAACCCTGCTTGACACTTATTCACACTATGGACCCACCGTTTAGGACAAAAGCATAGTCCAATGTCGATTTCCTTAAATACTGACATGTTTGGAAGTCATAATCAGTATATTTGATAGGATTAAGATCTCCTTCGAAATACACAAGCATATAATCCCTCGTTATCCGTAAATACGTAAGTATATGCTTAATTATTTGTCAGTGTCTTGGTCCTGGATTTGCCTGATATTGACTAACCAACCCCAATGCAAAACAAATATCTAGATGTGTGCATAGTATAGCATACATGAGACTTTCTACTGCTGGAACGTAAGGAACCTTTCTTATGTTCTTTGTTTCTTTCATTGTTTTAGGACAGTATTCCAAAGAGAGATGAAATCCCAAAATGGAAGGTTGATTTCCCTTCTTCGAATCAGTCCTTGAATAATGAGCCAATATCTTGTCTATGTATGAAGCCTGAGATAGTGCTATCACTTTGTACTTGCGATCCCTTAGGATTTGAATGCCTAAAAGAAAATTAGCTTCTCTCAAGTCCTTCACGCTAAACTGTTAGGTTAACAACAATTTAACTGACGACAATGTCCCTACATCATTCCCAATGAGTAGAATGACATTGACGTATAGGACAAGAAAAATAATCTTTCCATCCCCTAAACGTTTTTAAACATAATGTTTATCAACATTTTTCTCAAATCCAAAAGTTTTGATCGCTTGATCAAATCTTTAATTCCATGAGCGGGGATGCTTGCTTAAGTCCATATATGGATCTAAGTAGTTTGAAAATTTTATGCTCGTTTCCTTTAGCTTTATTATCAAGTGGGTTGCATCATCTAGATGCTTTCTTCAATATAGCCATTCACAAATACTATCTTAACATCCATTTGCCAGATTTCATAATCGAGAGCCACTGCAATGGATAGTAATATGCGAATTGACTTGAGCATGGCGACTGGAGAAGGTTTCTTTGTAATCGATGCCTTCTTTCTTAGTATAACCTTTGGCTACAAGTCTGGCCTTATAAGTTTCCACTTTTCCATCTGAATATATTTTCCTCTTGTAGATCCACTTACACTTTATGGGTTTTATCCCTTTCGGTAAGTCTACAAGTTCCCATATTGAGGTTGAATACATAGAGTCCATCTCAACTTTCATCAATATTTTCCAGAGCTTGGAATCAACACTCTGCATCTCTTTGTCATATGTGACTGGGTTATCATCTTCCTATTCAGCAGACTTAGTGTTTAAAACACTTTTTCCAGATTGGAATAATTTAGGCCTACGAGAGACCCTCCCACAGTGACGAAGCACCCTATGTTGCTGATCGTTTGCAGGTCTACTATTAGGAGTTGGTTCTGGAATCGTTTCTATAGGGTTTTGTATATGTCCGAAAGTTCCTTAAGTACTTCTTCACTCCAAGGTTTAAAGTCATTGATGTAACTTTCTTCAAGGAAAGTAGGATGAGTTGACACTATAGCAATTTGCTCTTTCGAATTATAAAACAAACCATCCTCTATTCCCTTTAGATATCCTACAAATATGCACAATTCTATTCTTGATTCCAACTTCTTCGCATCTTTATCCAATATGTGGTCTGGGCATCCCCAAATCCTTAAATGATTAAGATTCGATTTCTTGTCATGCCACAATTCGTATGTGGTTTCGATGCTGCCTTAGTTAGCACATCATTCAGAATATAATAAGTCATTTGTACTGCATATTCCTAAAAGGAGATTAGCAGCTTCGAATAACTGAACATCTAACGTACCATTAGCAGCTTCGAATAACTGAACATCTAACGTACCATGTCTAACAACATTCGATTCATTCTCTTTGCCATGCCATTCTGTTGTGAAGTGCCATGCACGGTCAATTGGGATAGAATCCAATTCTCTATGAGGTACCTTAAGAACTCATTTGATAAATATTCCCCACCTCGATCAGACTGAAGTGCCTTTATGGGTAAACCTAATTGTTTCTCCACTTTCACATGAAACTCTTGGAATTAATCAAAGGTTTCACTCTTGCTGTGCATAAGGTACATATACCCATATATGGAATAATCATAAATAAATGTCACGTAATATTTGTAACCACCTCTTGCACATACGCTCATGGGGCCATATATGTTAGTGTGCACAAGTTTTAGGGGTTTCACAACACTCGTTCCTTTTGCATTAAAAGGTCACTTGCTCATCTTACCTTCTAAGAAAGATTCACATTGTGGAAGATTGATTTCATTAAGAGAACTTAAGATGTCATCTTTCAAAAGTCTAGTGATTCTTTCTTAGCTAATATGACCAAGTCTCAAATGCCAAAGGTATGTCTTATTAGAGTGAAAAGTTTTAAGTTTCTTATTATATATTTCAGTCTCAAGCAGTGTGTACATATTTGGTTTAATAAAATAAAGATTATTTGACATCTATCCATTACAGATAAGATTGTGATTTCTAAATATTGCAATTCCATTATTAAAATTCATGGTCAAGTCGTCTTTATATAAATAGGTAACTAAAATTAAGTTTCTCTTGAAACTTGGTACATAGAAAATGCCTTTTAAAATAATCTTCCTAAAATTATTAAAGTAAAAATGTACATCTCCCATTGCTTTAGTTGCCATAGTTGTCCTATTTTTGGCCCGTAACGATAGATTCTTATCCCTAGGATCTTTCATCTCCTCGAACCTTTATTGAGAAACACAAACATGATTAGTGGCTCTTGAATCAATGACCTAGTGGTCTATTGAAACCTCCATTAAACAAGCTTCTATCATAAAGAGTTCCAAACATTTACCTTTGCTGGATAGGTATTCCTTCCACTCTCTACAATTTTTTTTGAAGTGCCTTTTCTTACTGTAGAAGAAGCATTTAGGCTTAGATAAGCCTTTAGGCTTTCTAGTTCTCTTCCTTTCCACTTGTGGTGGCCTAGGAACCTTAGCATTGTCTTTTTTAGTGGGCTTTCCATTCTCTTTTGAGGATGAAGTGACAACTATGTTTGCTTCTACTCTTCGGACAAGCTGACCGCTAATTAAAATTGACTCATAGGATTGTAACTCCTTCATGAGTTGTGTAAGCCAGTAAATTCCTTGGACAAGATCTTCAACACCATTTCTATATGAGTTTTTTGGTTTGAATTGGCCTCATTGTTGTCTCGGAAAATTATGCCATAAGAGTAATCATATGGTCTTTGACCGGAGTGTTAGACTTTTGCTAGGCATTCATCCAGCTAGTTATAGAAAACTATCGAGCCAAGGCAATCTGGCCTCCAAACATGTCTTCTAGCTTATCTAGAATTACTTTGGTAGTCTTACAGCTCTCAATTGCGTATATAGGGTGCTAATCATGATTGCCAGCATATAGCAATGAGCTATCTCATTAGACTTCTCCCAATATTTTCTAGCCTCAGCTTGAGTGGCCAGAGGGCACTTATTATAAAATGTTGTTTTAAGTTTCTCAGCTCAGGATAATTATTAGGTTCATTTTCCATTCCTTACAGTTATTTTTTTCAATTTGTTTTCAGTGAGTATGTTCAATACGGGAGTTGGTGCCATTTTTGAATTGAAAATAAAATATTCATATATTAATAACTTTGTATTAAGAAAATGTTTGAAAATTTTTTGCAACATTATGACATGCATTAAGATGATGCATGTGTCTTACATTAAACCTTGAAAACATTTGTAAGTCGTTGCAATGATAATTCCTTTACCTATTGAATCAAGCCACCTTGGGGTGATTATGATCAACTAGTAAGAACATGAATTTCCATCCAATTAGTATATAAACCTAATTTGTTAGGCATTTACACGTGCTAATAATCGTGGAACATTTAGCCATCATTCTAACTTAAGCATAGCTCCTTGGGGAGTTACTTAACTAGATGTTCTTGAGTGTATAAGCATCAACTCAACACCTATCGCATCATGCACCACAAATGAGTCACTTTGGGACAATCTCACCGAGTACATGCTGTGACTAGTTGTGCTCCTTAAAGATAGAATTTCTTGATATGTCACATGACAATACTTGCCAAAGAGGTCGATCCAACTATCATATGATTATAAGAAAATTATGCTTACTTTCAAGACGTTTACTTAGTGAGATCCACATGACAACGTCTACCTTGAGGCAGGTCCATTTCATGCCACCACAAGAGACCATTGATGGAGGCTGTAGGTCTTGTTTAGGGAATTCTCCCACTCAATATTTTAAAAACATGTGAGGTTTTTAATTTTTGGTTTCAATCATGAATGATCAATATATGCATGACAAGTACATGTGACATTCTTTCCTAATCTATATGGCTTGCTTATCTCATATCTACATAAACATACATTCGTAGTCATATGATTCCATCATAGAAAATAAAAATTACAAAATTACAAAATTCACCCCAAACCATACTTTGGGTCTTCAATTTTGCCACCACAGACTTTTGCTGCAGTTTTGGTTCATGTTTATGTCATCGCCATCTTCCCGCCATCATTTCCATGTTACTTCCTCTGTTGAGCCACTGACAACCATTGTCGCCGGACCCTCGTTGGCCATTGTCGTCGAACCACTGTCGGCTTAGCTGGGTCGTGTTTGCGTCGTCTCAGTTTTTTCATATTTTGTCAATAAAAATAGGTTACAAAATTTCTGTGTTCGTTTCTGACTCATATTTTATTCTAAATAAATAATAAAATAAAACCCTACGTTGAAATGGTAGTCATGATCTAAAATATACACGCCTAACAAATTAATAAATTCTAATTAAATTTCTAGGAATCACAACTTTGAAAAAATTACTTTATCATCCATAATAAAAAATAATAATATACATTCATTGGCATACATTCCCCTAAACATGCACACAATTGCAAGAATGCACATCTTATCAAATATAATTACACATAAAGAAGACAGAACTTTTGTCTTGGTTTATAATAAATATAGCACAACCTGGCTCTTGATACCAATTGTTGGAAAAAATCTGATTTTAAAACGGTTTTCTTGCACAAAGGGAAATTAAAATTTTGAAAATCGACTTGGTTTGTTATATTTATAGCAATAAACCTTAAACTAAAATCGTACTTGTATTTATGTATAAGCAGGTCTTTAATGTTTTTTGGCTTTCAACCAAATGATCTTCTCCGCTATTCTCTTACCACGGACTATTTCAAGTGTGGGCTCGAACCAATTGAATCAAAACACAGAACTAGAAAAAATTTTCTTTCCTTTTGGGGTGAAACAAAAATTCTCTCTTCTTTAATAGAAACAGGTAAAATTATTATTCTGGAAAATATATTTAATAGTCGAGAATAAATTCTCTCTATTTTTCGATAGATTTACAATCTCTCAAAGTTGTGTTTTTTTTTTTAAATAGCTCAAAGTTGGGCCACTTAATGTATCGGGCTCAATTATATGTGCTTTCTTGACTTTTAACCCAACACTTTATAATTTAATTCATCCCAACACTTTATAATTTAATTTAGTCCAATACATATTTTTCTATTTTCCAAAATAAACATTAATTTTCCAATTAAATAATTTTCTTATCCCAATTTTACCCCCGGTAAAATTATGACGATTTTACCCCCAGTAAAATTTTCAAAAAAATATGTTTAACATTTCACAATTCAACTTGTTTACTATGATCGAATGATTTATTTTCATTTTTGAGCTTTAAAATAGCTCAAAAACATAAACTCATTCTCCCAATCATATTTAGCTAATTCATCTACATTTGCAAATGAATCATTTCTCATTTCCATTTCCATTTCTATATTCAGAAAACTACATTCATTTCCAAATGATTAAATTTCTCCATTTAAGAGAAAACCATAATCATTTCTGAATGTTTTCCACTTCTCTAATTCTGTTTATTCTGTTTATTTTGATTCAAACACACAATTCATTTTTAGTTTCAACGAGCTAGCAGATAGACCGATTGAACTTATGTAATTAGGACTTAAATGATTTACAATTAAGTTTTGGCTTTTTGCTTATTAATTATAAACTTATTTAGTCATAAATTCATTCCATTATATTATCGTGACCAAGCTCTCCCTAACGGCATACCATTATGAAAGCAACTACTTAGTGCTCGTCCAATGACCTTATCATAAGTGTGTTACCCTCATAGGATATCCTTGATTTCTTTGGGATAATGTCTGTTATCCCAATATGATCCTATTTTATCTCATGGTAACCATTACAGCTTCCTTCATGAAAAGTCAATTTCTATTAAATAGTAATGAGTTAAATATAAAATTGGTAACTGAACTTTTCATCTTCTCTTAGATTGGTACTTATGGTTTTTTTTGTCCCAGATTGGTACCCGAACTTTTTTTCATCCATTATATTTGTATCTCAGCCTAACGACGTTAATTTTTTTACTAACGTGGCAGCGCTGGCCAATCGTGCAGTGCTACATGGATGGTTATTTGTACCTCATTTTTATTTTCCTTTTCCTTTTCCCTCTTTTCCTTCCCTTTTTCTTTTCTTCTTTTTCTTTTTCCTGCCCTAGCCGCCCTGCTTCTACACCATTGCTTGGCCACCATCCGGCCTCCTCCAGTGAGCTCTCCAACAAACGACGACACCAGAGTTGTGTGGTGATTCCCTCCTCCTCTTATTTCCCGTTCTACTAATATGACGACAGGTGAGATGACGAGATTGCCTTCCCCTTCTCCTCTTCTTTCCCTTCACTTATTTTTTTTGAAAATCATTGTGAACAGCTCCTACCCACCAATTTTATTATCAAAAGACTATTTGTAACATCCCAAAATTGGGCCTAGTAGGATTGGGCCCAATGGGCCTTAGGCGTAGTAGCGCTTAAAATTTTTGAGAACGGCATTAATGCAAGTTAGACTTATTAGATAAGTGATTTTGGAAGGATAAAGGGCTTCTATGAAGTCTCGGGATCAAACTTTAGCTTTGGGGAAATTTTTGTTTTAGGCGATAAAAACCCTAGAAGTTGGCAGGTAGGCCTTAAGAATAAAATATGGAGAAAAATGACACAAGTAGAGTGTGTGGTGTAGTGGCAAAGTGACGCCACTTAGGGGGCAAGGGATGACGCCACAAGGAAGGAAGGAGGTCCAAAGTTCAAGTCTTGGCTCTTGCATTTTAGTTTTCTTTTTGCTTGGATCTTAGAGTTTGGCCCATAGTTTATATTTAGTTACGCATGGTTTAAGACACAAGAGGAGCTTGTGGCCAAGTGGTTAGCGGCGTGGGTTATGTTGCAAGGGAGCCTGGGTTCGAATCTCATGACAAGCAATGGAGCATTTATTTTGCGGATTGGATGGCAAGAGTTTCAGTTGAATTTAAACTCTACCGACGAAGGGATACAACATCGAAAAGATACAAAGAAGGATGGTGAAGAGCTAGCTATATAAAGAGCATTCCAGGAGGAGAGTTGACATACCTTGGAGGGTGTTTGGGCGCAGGAGTGGTCGCAGCGCGGTTTAACACCAGACTCCTATCAGGTGTGTAACCCTCTCTACTCTAGCTGTAGAGTGGCAAATGCCGAAGTGCCAATCATGGTAATAGTAGCCACACGAGCGTGCGAGCGCACGTGTGGGGCTTCGACGCGATAGTTGAGGCCATCAGTAGTATTCTTGTGGGTTGGGGCTGCTTGGGCCGCGATGGGTCGAAGTGGGCCCAATAGAATAAATTGTATGACAATGTAGTATATAGTGAACTAGACTAGGTGGAACTTATATACGTGGCTAAATTTGTGTTAGGTGGGCCACACGAGCGTGTGGGCCCGAATGGGCCGAAATTAGGTTTTAGGCCCAAGAGTTCGGTAAAGATTGAAAATGGTAGTTGAGTCGCTCGGGGCGATACTGGGCCTTCGAAAAGGCCATTCCAGGTACGAAATTACTAAAATACCCTTAGTGGGTAAATTACCAAAATACCTCTGAAAGGTAAATTACGAAAATGCCCTTGGTAGGTAAAAATTACTGTTATACCCTTTAGAGGTTGATTAGCTTGGTTATATCGTATTTGTTATTCTGATTATGATGGTAATACATTTCATGCGTTATCTTTGATATATGATTTGCATACTTGTCATACTGCATACACGAATTATTATGACTGATGAACATGGCATGGACATGGGTATGATGAGAGGAGGGGGAAGATATGTTTATTTGTGACTTTGGGTCACCAGTGGTTTAGCACCACCAAAGGGTTTGGTACCACGATTGATATTCGTGACTTTGGGTCACGGAGGTTTGGCACCTCATAGCGACTCGTCCCAGTGGCTTAGCACCACAGTGGGTTGGCCCCACATTTGATAAAATGGGATTGTCGCCAGTGATTTGGTATCACAACTTGGGTTGGCCCCACATATGGATTATTTGTGACTTTGGGTCACCAGAGGTTTGGCACCTCATAGCGACTCGTCCCAGTGGCTTAGCACCACAGTGGGTTGGCCCCACATTTGATAAAACGGGATTGTCGCCAGTGATTTGGTATCACAACGTGGGTTGACCCCACATATGGATTATTCATGACTTTGGGTCACTAGTGGTTTGGCACCACAATTATATTGATATCAGTGACTTTGGGTCACCAGTGGTTTGGCACCACCAGTGGTTTGGTACCACACGGGGTAGATTTGGGAGTTTCGGATGGATAGGTTGGATGGGTTGCATGACATGCATATTTGCATATGAATTTTGTGTACGAGCTTAACATTTTTTGGATGGGGATTTACACACTGAGTCTCGGTGACTCACCCCTTAGTTAATTTTGCAGGTAATCGTTAGATCGTGGATTTGGGAGCCGAGGCATACTTGTGGTGGCCATACAATGTTTTTCTCGTAAACTCGTTCTCTTAGTTAAACTTATTTGTAACTGTGATTTTGTTATGTAATAGGGCCACTTTAACTGTATTTTTGGTATTTTATTTAGTTTAGCCTTTAATATGATTACTGCCTGTTGTTATCAAATGTTCAATACGGGAATGTCCTAAACCCTTAATAACCGTTTTCCAAAATGTTAACAAAGTGATAACAAGCGAATAAATATTTAAAGCTCAAAATTTTTAACAAACGCGCAGTTTTTAAACAACCCTTTTATGTGACATGCCGGATCCGGTCGTAACGTTTAGGCCGAATTTGGGGTGTTACAATTATGGTATCAGAGCCAGGTTAAAAAACTCGACTGTGGGTCTTGGGTTCAAAAATGTTTTCAAAGGATGGTTTAGAAAAATATATATCTCTTTTTTGTATGTATGGCACCCGAGTCTCCAGCATCAAATCCGTAAGTTTCCTTTTTACTATATTCTATTATATGCTGAATGATTGTATTTATTCTGCGATGTGTGGATGTGATGCTTGAATATAGGAATTGTATGTATGTGTGAAAAATATCTGCTTGCTTCGGTGTTAGATAGTTGGTTATGTGAAGGGGTTTCAAGATTTAGTTAGAAAGTATATTATTTTTATTAAGATCAGAGTGCACAGCAAGAGAGTAGTGTGGTAGGTTAGGATGTGTGACTGTTAGTTAGTTGGAAATTTCGAGGACGAAATTTCTTTAAGGAGGGTGGATTTGTAACATCCCAAAATTGGGCCTAGTAGGATTGGGCCCAATGGGCCTTAGGCGTAGTAGCGCTTAAAATTTTTGAGAACGGCATTAATGCAAGTTAGACTTATTAGATAAGTGATTTTGAAAGGATAGAGGGCTTCTATGAAGTCTCGGGATCAAACTTTAGCTTTGGGGAAATTTTAGTTTTAGGCGATAAAAACCCTGGAAGTTGGTAGGTAGGCCTTAAGAATAAAATATGGAGAAAAATGACACAAGTGGAGTGTGTGGTGTAGTGGCAAAGTGACGCCACTTAGGGGGCAAGGGAAGACGCCACAAGGAAGGAAGGAGGTCCAAAGTTCAAGTCTTGGCTCTTGCATTTTGGTTTTCTTTTTGCTTGGATCTTAGAGATTGGCCCATAGTTTATATTTAGTTGCGCATGGTTTAAGACGCAAGAGGAGCTTGTGGCCAAGTGGTTAGCGGCATGGATTATGTTGCAAGGGAGCCTGGGTTCGAATCTCATGACAAGCAATGGAGCATTTATTTTGCGGATTGGACGGTAAGAGTTTCAGTTATATTTAAACTCTACTGACGAAGGGATCCCACATCGGAAAGATACAAAGAAGGATGGTGAAGAGCTAGCTATATAAAGAGCATTCCAGGAGGAGAGTTGACATACCTTGGAGGGTGTTTAGGCCCAGGAGTGGTCGCAGCGCGGTTTAACACCAGACTCCTATCAGGTGTGTAACTCTCTCTACTCTCTAGCAGAGGCGGCAAATCTGAAGTGCCGATCACGGCAATAGTAGCCACACGAGCGTGCGAGCGCACGTGTGGGGGCTTCGACGCGATAGTTGAGGCCATCAGTAGTATTCTTGTGGGTTGGGGCTGCTTGGGTCGCGATGGGCCGAAGTGGGCCCAATAGAATAAATTGTATGACGATGTAGTATATAGTGAACTAGACTAGGTGGAACTTATATACGTGGCTAGATTTGTGTTAGGTGGCCCACACGAGCGTGTGGGCCCGAATAGGTCGAAATTAGGTTTTAGGCCCAATAGTTCGGTAAAGATCGGAAATGGTAGTTGAGTCGCTCGGGGCGATACTGGGCCTTCGGAAAGGCCATTACAGGTACAAAATTACTGAAATACCCTTAGTGGGTAAATTACCAAAATACCCCTGAAAGGTAAATTATGAAAGTGCCCTTGGTAGGTAAAAATTATTGTTATACCCTTTAGAGGTTGATTAGCTTGGTTATATCGTATTTGTTATTCTGATTATGATGGTAATACGTTTCATGCGTTATCTTTGATATATGATTTGCATACTTGTCATACTGCATACACGAATTATTATGACTGATGAACATGGCATGGACATGGGTATGATGAGAGGAGGGGAAGATATGTTTATTTGTGACTTTGGGTCACCAGTGGTTTGGCACCACCAGTGGTTTGGTATCACAGTTGATACTCGTGACTTTGGGTCACCAGAGGTTTGGCACCTCATAGCGACTCGTCCCAGTGGCTTAGCACAACAGTGGGTTGGCCCCACATTTGATAAACCGGGATTGTCGCCAGTGATTTGGTATCACAACTTGGGTTGGCCCCACATATGGATTATTTGTGACTTTGGGTCACCAGAGGTTTGGCACCTCAGAGCGACTCGTCCCAGTGGCTTAGCACCACAGTGGGTTGGCCCTACATTTGATAAAACGGGATTGTCGCTAGTGATTTGGTATCACAACGTGGGTTGGCCCCACATATGGATTATTCGTGACTTTGGGTCACCAGTGGTTTGGCACCACAATTATATTGATATCAGTGACTTTGGGTCACCAGTGGTTTGGCACCACCAGTGGTTTGGTACCACACGGGGTAGATTTGGGAGTTTCAGATGGATAGGTTGGATGGGTTGCATGACATGCATATTTGCATATGAATTTTGTGTACGAGCTTAACATCTTTTGGATGGGGATTTACACACTGAGTCTCGGTGACTCACCCCTTAGTTAATTTTGCAGGTAATCGTTAGATCGCGGATTTGGGAGCCAAGGCAGACTTGTGGTGGCCATACAATGTTTTTCTCGTAAACTCGTTCTCTTAGTTAAACTTATTTGTAACTGGGATTTTGTTATGTAATAGGGCCACTTTAACTGTATTTTTGGTATTTTATTTGGTTTAGCCTTTAATATGATTACTGCCTATTGTTATCAAATGTTCAATATGGGAATGTCCTAAACCCTTAATAACCGTTTTCCAAAATGTTAAGAAAATGATAACAAGCGAATAAATATTTAAAGCTCGAAATTTTTAACAAATGCGCAGTTTTTAAACAACCCTTTTATGTGACATGCCAGATCCGGTCGTAACGTTTAGGCCGGGTTTGGGGTGTTACACTATTGAGATGGGGATTTTTTTTAATGGGGAAGAAAACAGATAAATAAAATTTTTAAAAAATTTTAATTTAATTAAATTGAAAAAATAGGCAATTTTTTCCATTTTTCTCTTTTCTGCAAAAAAACCCCTAACTTTTCGCTTTTATCATTATGGTTAGATTGATGCATCTTCTCCGATGAATAGAGGCATCAGAAGATTCATCTTCTTTCCATATTTTGATTCCTCTAAGAAATATAAAATTTACCTAATAAGGGGAAAATATGTAACTGATTAATGATGGTAAGGTCGACCAAGGAATCATCTTTACCCTTAATGTTTTTGGAAAACATTTCATTGCAATTTTCATATTCTCCTACAACAGCCCTTTATAGACCACCCCAAATCCACCTAGGTCGAGCTTGTGAATGCGAGTTCGACTGTAGATATGAGAAAATGTGAGAGGAAGATGATCCAAATGAACATAATGAGCAGGGCTGATTTGGATTTGGATTTATATTTATATTTTATTTTTTGAACGATTTTTTAGTTTTATATTTTTATATTATTATATTTTTTAACTTTTTCAAATAATGATGTCATTGCCATGTGCCTTAATTTTAGAGTACCACATGTCCTGAATTTAACACTGTTGGACTCGGGTACTGATTTAGTTGACAAAGAAAGTATTGGGTACCGATCTAGGACAAATAAAACCATAAGTACTAATCTGGGAGAAGAGGACAAGTGTAACACCCCAATTATGACCCTAATCGGAACAGTGGTTTCAGGACCACGAATCCGAAATAAAAAAAATATTTTATTATTAATTTGATGTCTATGTTATGTGGATAAGTATGTGTTAAAATATTATTTATTAATTTGTGTGTTTGGGTGACTAATTTAAGTGAAAGGATTAAATAGTTAAAATAGTATTTATTAAGTTGAAGGCCTTAATTGAATTGTTTCTTGAATAAGTGGTTTTGCATGTCAAATTGCCCTAAAAACTAGTAGGTGGACGGCATGGTGTTTGATTTATGTTTTTATATTAGTTATTTTAGTAAGTGGTGTAATAATAATATTTTAGTATGTGATTAAAATAAGAGAAATACATAAAAGAAATATAGAAAATTCATCTTCCATTCATGTTCTTCTTGCCGAAATTTACAAAGGAAAGGGGGAAAACTCATGCTCACCATATTCGGCCATTGCATGTGTCAATAAGATTGATAAACACATGTTTGAAATAAAACAAGTAGTGGAGAGTCATCTCCTACCTTTAGCCTTTGAGTGCCGAAATTGGAAGGAAGAAAAGAGAAGTTTAAGCTTTATCATTCGGTTCTTGCATGCTCCCATAAGACCAAGTACAAAAAGGAAAGGCTTTGGATCGAGGAAAATTAACGAGTAGCCGGGAAGCTTAATTCGACAACTATCGAGGTAAGTTTGTAAGCAATTGGATTGATACAAATTTTATTCAATATTGAATTGTATATGCTAAAGTGAAATAATAGATTTAATTGTATAAAGTCAAAGGTGGTATGGGAAATATTTTATTATATTCGAAACGAGATTAAAATGTATATTTATATATGTAAGCTTAAATTAATTGGGTGGATTAAATAATTGTATGTGTATCAAGGTATAGTTATACGTGAAAATGGAATGTGATAGATGTTGGGAATTGAAAATGAGGATTTATATGTATATATATTATTATGTATAATAGTTGTTGCCGAATGATATATGGGCATATTAAAATAGACTAGCCGAGTGGGGTTTATTATATGCATGTAACTATGTATATCTCTTAATTAGCTGAAATAAGCATATTGAAACCCGGTTTTTACTTAATTTCCGACTGTGATGTGGATTAGGATTAAGCGTTCATAATGGCCGAATGAGTGGTTGATTTATGTATGAAATTCAGTAGCATAGGGCTGGATAAATATATATGGATTGAGTAGTAGTAGTTAAATATGGATCTTAGAAATAAGTGATGGTATTGAAAAAAATTAATTTAGTATATATATGGGTGTGGCCGAATGTGATGGAAACCAAAAATGAACGAGAGTTAATTTTGGTATACAATTATAGTTATATATGTATTGATGGTTGCCGAATATGGTGGGTTAAGATGGGAGCATGAACTACTATTAATAGATGTTTTATTGAGGCTTGGAAAATATGGATAGTAAATATATATATATGATTATGTGGTTGAGGAAAGGATTTATTTACCAAGCACTGGGTGTGTGAGTTATCGTTTTTCATCTCTTCAAGGACCAAAATACCTAATCAAGGTAAACGAAAGTGTCAGGTAAATCTCTAAGTAAATAATCATATGCTGAAATTTGGAATTATTGAAATTATATGTGAATTAGCCGAATTTAGCTAAGCATAAAATTGATTCGGTTAAGTAAATTGTGTGATGTGCTATTGAATGTTCGTATAGTGAGTTCAAAATGCGTAAAAGATTCGATATATGAAATGATTCAGGGGAGAAAATTTAAAGTATTACTACTCAGGCTATAAGCCTAGCAAGCCTTGGGCTGGTGAATTTATCGGGCTTTATGCCTAGCAGGCTTATTGCCGGTGAATGATTATCAGACCTTAGGTCTAGCAGGCCTCGTGCTGGTGAATTATATCGGGCTTAATGCCTAGCAGGCTAAATGCCGGTGCTTGAACTACGGACCTTGAGTCTAGCAAGTCTAGTGTCAGTATGTTAGATCCGGGCAAATGCCTAGCAGGTTTTATAATAGTGAGTTGAAATCCCAAGCTTAGATTATGTACTAGTAAAGTCATGAAATGAATTAAGTGAGCCTAAGCATTTGAAAATGAAATGGGTTAAATTCGGCTGCAAGGTATGTGTTATTCATATTCATGTATTAGACGTATATACATGTGATGATAATAAGTAAATGAATTGATGAATGAAATGTGATATACAAATGGGTAGATGTAAATTGTTATAAACTAAGTCACGAGAAAATTTGCTACATGAAAGCATAATGTGGTTAAAGGTATTCGTGTAAGTATATTGACATGAAGGATATAAGTTGACCCTGTATATTTAGCCTTATGTTTATGATTACGTGACATATTGGGATTTCTTTGATGCCATGTATACGAATGCATAAAATGCCAAATGGATGTACATACAAATATATGTGAAATTATATTCCCTTTATGTAAAGTTACTAAGTGTAAAGTATATATTTATTGTATATCCATTAATATGTGATCTTATGGAATTATGTGTATCAAAAATATGAGTAGTTGTAAAAGAGTATTTAATTTACATGTGAACTATATGAGGAGATTATAAATGGAAGTCTAATAGTAAAATAGTGATGATAGTTAAGCTAAATGAGTATTTCATTCGACATTAGTAGATCACCTAAGTACTAAGCTTCGAAATATTGATATTAGATACTTGGAAATATGAGAGTTTAATTGAACATGTGTTGTGTAATTAAAGAGGTAATTCGGATTTACGACCCTTCACTTGTTCGAATATTTATGTGAACTTATTGAGTTTTATGTATGAGTATTATGAATATATTAATATAAAAGGATGTTTCATATTTTGAAATTGATGTTGGATTGGTAAGTGGTATAATAAGGGTAAGGAAATAATATGCGTTATATTATGTAAGATACAAGCATTCGGGCTTGAAAGGCTTTCGAGTTAAAAATTTGTTTATATTCGATATTATTACTTGATTGTTTTAAAATGTTAAAATGACCAATTGGTATATTATGATTGCTTAAGACTTACTAAGCTAAATTAGCTTACTCAGTGTATTCATTGTTCTGCTTTCATAGGCTTTGGTTAAGCTACGAGCTCGAGGGATCGTCAACGAAGTCATTCACACTATCGATTCGTTCTGGTACTTTTAAAAGTTGGGTTTGAACTTAAGGCATGTATAGGCTAGCTTAATACTTGGATGATATTTTGTAATGTATATAAGCCATGCGAAAATGGCTAGCCCTTAATGTTAATATTAGATGATGTAAATCTATCCTTGTTGTGTGATGCGTGCATGTTTTAGTTGGATAAATAAATGAATGCATGATATAGGTATAATTATATTTATATGTGTTTCATGCTGAATAGGTAGGATTTATGACATATATCTATGAAACTATTTGGTTTATAAATAAGTTCTGAGTAATAATTAGTATTATGGCTGCTCGGTTATGAAATGAAGTTATTAGAAGTGTATTCTTTATGAAGAGTGGGTGTGAAAATGAATAAATGTCTCGGCTTGCAAGTTAGAAAATGGAATAATCGAGTCTTATATTTATGCTTCATAAATCTATGGATTCTAGGATATCTTTGTCATAAATGGGATAATTTGATAAGAGCACATGTGCATGCTTTGTATGTTCGGATAAAGAAATTGAGTAGTAAGTTTGGGTTAGAAGTGCATGAAACAATAATGTTTAAATGGTATGAAACGAAATGAAAGGAATAGGTTTGTATTATGTGGAAATTCAAATATGTGGTTGATTAAATGATAGTTTCGAAATGGTAAAGATGACAAGTTTATAAAACATAGTAAATGCGAACCTGTATTGAGTCTTTCGTACGTGTATAGATATACCATAAAATGATATGAGAGTTTATGATTAACTATGTAGGTGCATATGAGTTGTGAAATGACAAGTTGATAAGTGAATAAATGATAGTTATATTTATGTTACTGCATATGCATAAAGTGATAGGCACATACTCAAATTTTTGATTAACATTTAAATGACTGTAATGATCTAAATTGAGTCTGGTAATGCTTCATAACCCTAGTCCGGCGACAGGTACGGGTTAGGGGTGTTACAACAAGTTTGTGTAATATCCCATTTTTTAGCGGCGACGAAAACAATTGTTTCGGGACCATAATTCTGATATGTGAGATCGTGGTGATTATTTAATTATTATATATGGAGTTATATTAGAGTCATATTAAATTTTGGTAAAGTAATTTTAAGGTTTGATTAGTTAATTGAATAAAAAGGATTAAATTTTGAAAGGTGCAAACCTTAGTAATTAATGAAGTGGAGGGATCTTATGAAGTAAATATGCCATTATTATGTTGTATGGATGGTTTGGTAATGTATGTTAATTAAAAAGGGTAAAATGGTAAATAATAATTTAAAGTAAAATAATAAGAAAAACAACATGGTCATATTCCACAATACATTTTGAACCGAAACTCTCAAGTAAGAACATCATTTTTGGTGCTTGTGTTTCGGCCAAACATAAGGTGCATGCATGGTATGAATTTTTAACTTGTTTCTTGAAATTTCTATGTTTTTGAGATTGTTACAACTAGGTCCAGCTAACCCGTACCTTTGTTTTTAAAGCTGTTAAAGAATTTAGATATTACCATTGATGAATTCTTATTAATTTGAATGTTAAATGATGGTATTGAAGTGTTAGATGTTGATTTTGACTAGTTCACTGATTGATTTTTTATAGTTTTAGTAAATGGAGTAAATTGGTTAAATACTTAAAATTTCAGGAAAAGTTTGCAATTAGTGAATAGTTGTGGGCTACCCTAGCTTAGCATGAATTTCAGTTAATTTGAGGAAATGGTAAGGTTTTGTTATATTGGAAAATTTTGAGTACAGGGACTAAATTATGATGAATGTAAAAGTATAGAAAAATGTGTAATTACTGAAAATATAAAAGTCATATGCGTTACTTTGAATGCGAAATATATATAAAATTGATGGATTTCAATTATTTATTATATAGATCAAGAACTAGGCCAGGACGACTTAAACAGAGGAAAAAGGGAAAATTTTGAAATAGATCCCTGTGTTTAAATTGAAAGTATTGCAGGTAAGTTTATAGTATTTTCATACGCAATTGAAATTTGCTTTTGTTTTATATTGTTGTTCTCTAGTTAATTCATTTATATATATATGGGAATTTACTTCGGTACTCCTGTATGTACTTCGATACTCCTGTTTGTACTTTGGTACCCTATTTGTACTTCTGTACTCCTATTTGTACTTTTGTACCCTTGTTTGCACATTCGTGCCTCTATAAGCACTACGTGCTCCTGAACGTACACCTGTGCTTTTGTTGCACTTTCGTGTCCCTGTTTTTGTGTCTAAGATGCTCTGAAATATGAAATAAGGTTTGAGTATGTGAACTGAGTATTGATGAACTTGATTAAAATATACAAAGGATTACATGGAATTGATATATTCTAGTGATGATGAAATTCTTGAAAACTTATAGACAATGCAATTAAGAATTTTAATTGTCATGTTATAATTCTTTAGTGATTAAGTTACTTAAAGCAAGTCAAGTACATTATACCCTATAATCCTATAAAGCTATTAAGCTTATTGGTTTATCTCATGTTATTTTATAGTTAACAATTGTGAACGGCTAGAAGGATCGACATAAAAGCTCACACTATCCACCTACTTTTGGTACCATTTTATCTCTTTTTGGGTTGTGGCTTGTATATAGGTTTTTTTTTTTGTACAAAAGTTAATATTAGAAGTTTGTAAAATATGAAAAGTTATTTTGTATTTGTGATTATGATATGTGATGTTGAATGGTAAAAGTTAATAGTATGTTAGAAGGTAATAATGTGGTTGATTATGAAATTTCAATTGAGGTGTGTTAATGGATAAAGTTTTGGTGTAATGTTTGGTTATAATTGAGGTACCTATGAATGGTACATTGGTTAGAAGTTTAGGTTATTAATTTTTATATGTTTTAAATGTATGTTTTGATTATTTTGGTCATAAGATGGTTTTTATTTTAGGTGTACCTTATGGGCAAGTTTTGTCTTGATTTTAGCTTGTTTAAGAAGTTAATTCAAAAGCACATGGCTTGGGACATGGGCCGTTACAAGGGCATGTGCCACACACGGTCATCTCATACAGCCATGTGTTATCTATTAATTTTGGTGTAGGTTTTATACAGGCTAAGACACACTCGTGTGCCTCAAGTTAGTAAGTTACACGGGATAACACGGCCTGCAACACGATCGTGTATGCCAAGTCAGAAAGTTACACGATTTGAGACACGGGCTGGGACACGGCCGTGTGTCCCTGCTTCGAATACACACACGGTCTGGGTTGTGTTACATGACCATGTGACCCTTGTTTCCAAATTTTCAAGTTTTTCATAAAATTTATGTTTTGATTCATTTTAATACCCGATCCTTTTCAAACTAATTTAGGGCCCCGTAAACAAGAATTAAGGCCTATGTGCATATTCATTCTATGAAATGATATATGTTTATAAATTAATTGAATACTTAGTTTGAATTAAGATAAATTATTTTGTTTGGATTTGTACGACTTCAATTCTTAATCTGGTAATGGAGACGGGATTTGGGTGTTACATTTAGTGGTATCAGAGCTACAGTTTAATTGATTCTAGGACTAACGTAGCGTGTATCGAGTCTCGTATATACGTGCCACATATACGTTGTGATAATGTGATACTTTTGATCCGCTCTAATATTGTATTTTCTTATAGATTTAAGATGTCAGATGGGTCCAATCAGGCTGTAGTTAATAAAGCTGAAAGTAATGTCTAATATTCAAATCCCAAAGCAAGTAATAGTGCATCGATTCTACAGTTCTATGGTGACGAGATGAGAAATGTGTTTTTTGGTATGATGAACTGGTGGTTCAATGAATTTAAGCAAATAGATCCTGTAACTCCGCAGGTTCCACCCCCTACTGTGCCTTCTCTAACACCCCTGTGTCCTTAAAATTCTGTACCCGTGACAGTTACTTGACTGTTTGTGGAAAAAGTTCGTAAATATGGAGCTGAAGAATTTAGAGGCAAAGTTGATGATGATCCTGTAAAAGCTGAGTACTGGTTAGTGAATACGAAGAGATTTTATGCGGAATTGATGTGCACTCTTGAAGATTGTCTGAGATGTGCTATTTCATTGTTGAAAGATGAAGCATACACATGGTGGGACACTTTGAGCACAAAAAGACGTCCAATGGTCATATTTATTGGGATTTCTTTCAAATTGAATTCAAGAAAAAGTACATTAGCAGGTTGTTTCTTGATAAGAAAAAAAAAAGAATTCCTTGAACTAAAACAAGGAAATCAATCAGTAGCTGAGTATGAATGGAAGTTTGTGTAGTTAAGCAAGTATGCCAGTAATATAGTGTCAAATGAAGAATAAACGTGTATTAGATTCGAATATAGGTTGAATGATGACATTTGGATGTCTGTGGTAACGTTAAACTTATGGGAATTTGTAGAACTTTTAGAATGAACTCAAAAAATTGAAGAAATCTGCAAGAATAAACGAAAATTAGATTTGAATTTTTTGAGATTTTAACAAAGGGATGTTTAAGTTTGCTCAAACGTTCCCCTCGAAGAAGTTAAGAAATGAAGCAAGTTGATCGACTGCCCTTTCAGAGTTCACTGGTAGAGATAAACCGAAGCAAAGCAATTTGAAGTCTTTTAATTCTCCAGTGGCTAGTGTTGAAAGTGTGAGGAATGTTGAGAGAACTACCCCTATTTATGATGATTGTAGCAAAAGGCATTTTGGTGAATGTCATCAAAGTTGGGAGCTTGGTTCCATTGTAGATCTACAGATCATTTCCTTCGTGATTGTCCAAATGGAAAAATGATTTGGGCAATTAGACCAGCAAGCCTGAACTAATCTTAGAGAGAGGTAGAAGACTGCCCCATATGTTATTGCTAGTACATTTTCTCTTTTTGATATTAATGTGTATATATCGGTTGATCTTGGATCAACTCACTCTTATATATGCACTGCATTAGTAGACAAAAATAATTTGCCTGTTGTGTCCACTAATTACACTATTAAGGTAACAAATCCACTAGGTCAGTTTGTTTTAGTCAATCAGATTTGTAAATCGTGTCCACTAAAAGTCTGAGGTTACGATTTTCCTGCTAGTTTGATGTTGTTATCTTTCGATGATTTTGATCTCATTTTGGTGATGGGTAGGTTGTTTGAGCATGATGCAATAGTGAGTTGCCGAAGGAAACAAGTTAGTTTGATGCGTCCGAATGGTGAATTTATTTGTGTTAGGGCAGATGGGACCGATTGTACTAAAAATGTGATTTTAGCATTGTCAGATCAAAAACTGATTAGAAAAGGATGTGAAGCTTATTTAGTCAAAGAATCGATCAAGTACTGATAGTAAAAGAATATGCTGATGTTTTTCCTGAAGAATTACCTGAGTTGCCATCGACTCGGGAAGTTGAATTTGTGATTGAACTTGTGCCTGGAATAGCTCCAATTTCGATAGCACCATACAGAATGGCTCCTACTTAATTGAAAGAGTTAAAAGTACAGTTGCAAGAGTTGTTATATCATAGATTTATTCGATCGAGTGTGTCACCTTGGTGTGCTCCAGTTTTGTTTGTGAAGAAGAAAAATGGGTCGATGAGACTATGTATAGATTATCAATAGTTGAATCGAGTCACTATTAAGAATAAATACTTGTTACCTTGTATTGATGATTTGTTTGATCAGTTAAAAGGAGCTACAGTGTTCTCAAAGATTGATTTGAGGTCCGGATATTACCAGTTACGAGTTAAAGAGCCAGATGTACCCAAGACTGCATTTAGACAATATATGGTTAATATAAATTTCTGGTAATGCCATTTGGATTAACTAATTCATTGACGATATCCTGATATACTCATTGAATGAATTAGATTACACGGAGCATTTGAGAATTATGTTGCAAACCTTACGCGACAAGCAACTATATGCAAAATTCAGAAAATATGAATTTTGGTTGAGGGAAGTCAGTTTTCTTGGTCATATTATTTCGGTTGATAGTATCCATTTTGATCCGTATAAAATATCTGCAATTTTTGATTGGAAAGTTCCAAAGAATGCTTCTGAGGTTCGTAGCTTTCTAGGTTTAGCAAGATATTATTGGCGCTTTGTTAAAAAAATTTCTATTATAGCCTTGCCGATGACAAAATTATTATAAAAAGATGTTACTTTTGTCTGGACCAATAGAAAAGTTTCAAGCAACTGAAGAGTATGTTAACTGAAGCTCCAGTTTCAACTCAACATGAATCTGGGAAAGAATTTATAGTGTATAGTGATGCTCTCTTTGTGGTTTAGGCTCTCTTTTGATGCAAAGTGGCAAAGTAATTACTATGCCTCGAGACAGCTAAAGCTTCACAAGCGGAACTATCCAACACACGATTTGGAACTGGTTGCAGTAGTTTTTGCCCTAAAGATTTAGCGACATATTTATATGGTGAAAAAGGTCATATCTTTAGTGATCATAAAATTTTGAAATACTTAATGACTCAGAAATAATTGAATTTGCATGAACAAAGGTGGCTTGAATTGTTAAAGGATTAAGATTTAGTAATTGACTATCCTCTAGGGAAAGCTAATATTGTTGCTGATGCTTTGAGTCAAAAGTCATTATTTGCTTTGAGGGATATATATGTAAATTTAGCATTAGAACATGATGGTTCTATTTTGGATGAGTTAATAATGAAGCCTATATTCTTATCGAATATTTGTGAATTATAGAAAATGGATCCAGAATTGTTTTCCAAGTTCAACCTAGTGAAAAGTGATCAGAAATATGATTTTTGTATCCAGAATGATGATTGTTTATATTTTTGAGATCGACTGTGTGTACCACATGATTCAAAGTTAAACCGGGAACTGTTGGATGAAGCTCACAATAGTGTTTACTCGATTCACTCTGGGAGTATGAAAATGTATAACAATCTGAAACAATACTACTTGTGGCTTGGAATGAAATTTGAGATAACAAAGCTTGTGTTCATGTAACACCCCAAACCCGGCCAACATGTTACGACCAGATCCGGAATGTCACAAGGAAAGGTTGTTTAAAAGAACTTTGGAATTTTAAGGAAATATCGCAATTTTGAAACCTTCTTGGCTTGGGTTTCTATCTTGAAAATATTATTTTTTTTAGTTTAAGAGTTCTTACCAACTTCTATTTTTAAGAACTGTTAGTTGAAATCGGGTTTTGTGATACGAAAAATCGGAAATCAGTGGTATTCCAAAACATGTCGTGTTGAAAACAGTGTTTGTGGTTTAAAGGAAAGTTTCTGAATTTAGTTATTAATCGCTTGCCATCCTTTGTTAACATTTGAAAACATGATTGATTAGATTTTTATTCTAGAAAAATTCCGTATTCGACGTCTCATACGATAAGTTATAACAGCACAAAATCCAAAACCCAAATTAAAGAATAGGAGGCCTTATTACATAACAAAATCCCAATTAAAACAAGTTTGAATAGAGAAAACAAATTTACGAGAAAAATATTGCATGGCCACCTCAAGTCCGCCTCGACTCCAGATCCGCGACCTAGGGATTACCTGCATCATTAAGCAGAGGGGTGAGTCACCGAGACTCAGTGTGTAATTCCCCTTACGAACACAGTTTGGGCCCAAGCCCTAATAACATGACATATCAATAGTGCATGCAATGCAACCCAGCCCATCCTAGATTTCCATCCACTACATCACCTGTATCCACCGAACACCCGTGGCATCAAGCCACTGTGGTCCCAGACCACTTGTGATAGAGTCACAGAATATATAAACGTGGGGCCAACCCACTGTGGTCCCAGACCACTGAGACAAGTCACTGATTATATGTTTACGTGGCTCCAAACCACTGTGCTCCCAGACCACTGAGACAATAGTCACTGATTAGCACTCCCCCTCCATCATCTCCCATAACCCATGCACATAATATCATACTGAGGTGAGTGCTATACGCTTTCAATGAACAACATACAATTAACTCATGCATTCAATATTACGAAAGTATCATAATAGCAAAATTTACCCGGTGTCTCTAACCTTACCCACGAGGGTGTCTCGACCGACGTAGCGATCGTTTGAACTTCGGCTAATGCGATTTATTAACATGAATTGATTAACAAAGTAAAGTGTGAACATTACACACCTGGTAACGTGTAAAACTAGACTTTCTATGTTGACGCTCTCACTAGTAGGGACGACAACTATTTGCCTATCCCCGATAGATGTCGGCTCTCTACCACAACCCGGTGGAAAGTCACGAACCACTGACACCGCATGCTTCTTAAACTTAGGAGCAGTGGCCACAGGTTCGCTCCCCTCAGGCTCCTTAGACACACTCTCCTTGGACCGGCTAGCCCTCATATCCACGATAAGAGTCTTGATCAGTACTTAGAGAAAAACGTTTGATTGTCTACAAAAGAAATTCGGTTAAGGCAACGAAAGGGAAAAAGGAAAATGGACAACCCTAAATCAAGAGAATCTTATTATCTTACGATCCCAAATGGAATGATATGGGTCGGCAACCAATCGACCTTCAGCTCTAGACTACCACTGTTCGGCTGATGGAGTATCTCGGAGTAAATGTTCCAAAAGAGAGAAGAGGAAGAAGGGGTTAGCCGAAATCTAAACACCAAGAACAAAATAGCCATTCGGCTAAGACCACACAAAACTGAAAAAGAATAAGAAAGAAAAGCAAGACTCCCTCCCTACCTTGCACGATAGAACCCTACTGAAGAAGAGACTTCCGGCAACCTATAGAGATGCTTCTTGATATACGATTAATAATGGTAGATGAGTAATGGTGGTTCGGCTAACAGTAAAAAGTGTAAGAGTCGATTAATGTGATGTCAGAAGAGATTCGGCTAGAGGTGACAGAAGCAGAAAGAAAAGAGTTTTGGCTTTTGAAAAGAAAGAAAAGAAAAAGGTGGAAAAGATGAATAGAGGAAGACCAAATGTTCGGCTAAGGGATGAAAGAGGGTTTGGCTAAAGAAACAAAAGAAGTAGAAAGAAAAGAAAATGAAGAAGAAGAAGAGATGCCCGAATGGTCACACTACTTTCAGCTATTGCCAAAGGAGCAAAAGAGATGAGTAGAAGGAGCTGACAGTTTCAGTACAGTGAGAAATAAGGAAATCGAATGAGAGAAAAGAGAGAACTCTCGGAGACTTGCAAAAATCGGCACTAACCCCTTAATGATCGAAAATGCTAACATGAAGAATGCCTAAGACCTATGGGAAGTTTGGCACACCCACCTAGCAACTAAACCGAAATTCCCCCTCCAAGCTCCCCATATTCGACCAACACCTCCACCATTACCCAATCCCTTGATTTGCTCCTACTTTCACTCTCCAACACCCATTTGAATTGGTTTGACCAATTCAAACTCCACAAGCTCCTCATGTCCATCCATTTGAATACATTGACCCATTCAACCATCAATCTTGAAAAGTCCCTACCGAATCCATCTTCTCTCCACCCTGGCGCCAAAAATAAAGCTTCATAATGAGGCTTACAGGATTCGAACTCCTCCCCCTTAGATCCTACAAGTGATGCCACCTCCACTAGGACACAAGCTTCTTTGTGTCAACAACTACACACAATTGACTTAAGGCCTGCTCCTACTAGCTTTCCCCGTAAAGTACCGAAAGGAAAAATTTTACCAAGGCCCTGGCTTGACCCTGAGCCTTCCCAGGACCCTCAGCCACACCAAAATAACAAACAAAGCATGCCAAACACGCAGTAACACACAAATAATACAGAGCCCCCAATACTAGGATGTCACAGTTCTACCCCCTTTAAAAAAAATTTCAATCTCGAAATTTACCTGATAAAAAGAGGTGAGGGTATTGCTGTCGCATCACATCCTCTGGCTCCCACGTGGCTTCCTCTGAATCGTGATTCTGCCACAAAAATTTAACCAACCAAACCATTTTTCTCCTCAACACCTTAACGTCTCAGTCCAGGATCTGAACTGGTTCCTCTTCAATCGATAAATCCGGTCTCACTTCGATTTCCTCTACTGGCACCATGTGAGATGGATCTGAACGGTAGCACCTTAACATCGAGACATGGAATATGTCATCTATCTGCCTCAATTCTGGAGGTAACTCGAGCTGGTATGCTACTGGTCCCACTCGCTTCAACACTTGATAATGCCCGATGAACCTCGGGTTGAGCTTGCCCTTCCGTCCAAACCTCAAAACTTTCTTCCAAGGCAAAACCTTCAGAAACACCTGATCACCCACTGCAAATTCTATATCCTTACGCTTCAGATCAGCATGGGTTTTTTGCCTGTCGGAAGCTTCCTTCAATCGAGTTCGAATCAACTTAACTTTTTATTCTGTTTCAAAAACAAATTCCAAACCCAACATCTGACGCTCCCTCAACTCCGTCCAACAAGTAGGAGTACGACACTTCCGACCATACAATGCTTCGTAAGGCGCCATCTAAATACTAGAGTGGTAACTGTTGTTGTATGCGGATTCTGCTAATGGTAGGAACTCCTCCCAACTACTCCTGAAGTCAATGACACAGCCCCTCAACATGTCTTCCAAGATCTGAATCACCCTCTCTGACTGACCGTCAGTTTGTGGATGAAATGTGGTGCTGAAGTCTAGTCTTGTACCCAACACCTGATGCAAAGCTTTCAAAAACCGTGACGCAAACCTGAGGTCTCTATCTGATATGATAGACATTGGTACCCCATGTAACCTCACAATCTCCGCCACATACAGATTGGCTAACTTCTGTAAAGAATAATCAACTCGAACCGGTATGAAATGAGCGGATTTTGTCAACCAATCCACAATTACCCACACTGAGTCTTTCTTCATAGGCGTAAGGGGTAGCCCACTCACAAAATCCATTGTTATCCTTTCCCATTTCCAAAGTGGAATCTTTACTGGCTGCAGCAACCCTGAAGGCAATTGGTGTTCTGCCTTCACTTGCTGACACGTCAAGCATTTACCCACAAACTCGGTAACCTCTTGTTTTAGACCCGGCCACCAAAACTGCTCACGCAGATCCCGATACATCTTACTCCCGCCAAGATGCATAACATATGGGCTACTATGCACTTCCTGAAGGATTTTCTACCTTAACTTGGAATCCCTTGGCATACAGGCCCTTCCCTGAAAGCACAATACTCCGTCACTGTTCACACTAAAATTTGCCATTTCACCATCTGCCACTAGCTGGAACTTAACACTTAGTGATTCATCAGACAACTACTTCTCCTTTAATTGACTAACCCAAGAAGGCTTCACTTGAAGTTTAGCCAAAAAGCTTCCATCATCGTATAAGCTGAGATGAGCAAACATTGCCCTCAAGTCCGATATCACCTTACGGCTCAACGCATTTGCCACTACGTTAGCCTCACCCGAGTGGTACTCGATCGAGCAGTCATAATCCTTCAACAACTCAATCCACCTCCGCTGCCTCAAATTCAACTTCTTTTGGGTAAGGAGATACTTCAAGCTCTTATGATCCGTGTAGATGATGGACTTTTCCCCATACAGGTAGTGTCTCCAAATTTTGAGAGCGAAAACTACCGCGGCCAACTCGAGATCATGCGTGGGATAGTTCACCTCGTGAGGTCTCAATTGTCAAGACGCATACGCTTCCACCTTCCCCTCTTGCATCAATACACATTCTAACCCTGTGTGAGACGCATCATAGAAGACGATAAACTCCTTCCCAGCCTCTGGTTGAATCAACACATGTGCTTCAGTCAAAATTCTCTTCAATTTCTCAAAACTTTCCTGCTGTTTATCTGCCCAAACGAACGGTACCTCTTTCCGTAATAACTTGGTTAACGGTGCAGCTATCAACGAAAACCCCTCAACAAACCTTCTGTAGTACCCAGCCAAACCAAGAAAGCTCCGAATCTCCGCCACCGACTAAGGTGGTTTCCAGTCCAATATAGCTTCAATTTTTCGGGGGTCAACCCTGATCCCCTCAGCGGATACAACATGGCCCAAGAAGGTAACTTCTTTCAACCAAAATTCACATTTACTGAATTTGGCGTACAGTTGCTTCTCCCTCAGAATCTGCAGAACCACCCGAAGATGTAAATCATGTTCCTCTTCCGTACTTGAATAAACCAGAATATCGTCTATGAACACCACGACAAACCGATCCAGATAGGGTTGGAATACCCGGTTCATCATGTCCATAAACGCAGCTGGTGCATTTGTCAACTCGAACGGCATCACTAAGAACTCGTAGTGACCATAACGAGTTCGAAAAGCTGTCTTATGAATATCTGCCTCCTTAACCTTAAGCTGATGATATCCTGACCTCAAGTCTATCTTTGAGAAGACCGAAGCGCCTCGCAACTGATCGAACAGATTGTCTATCCTAGGCAACGGGTACATGTTCTTAATTGTCAACTTGTTCAATTGCCTATAGTCAATGCACATCCGCATCGACCCGTCCTTCTTCTTAACAAATAACACTGGTGCTCCACAAGGTGACACACTGGGTCGAATAAAACCCCGATCCAACAGTTCCTGAATCTGTACTTTAAGTTCCACTAACTCCTTCAGCGCTATTCTATATGGGGCAATAGATACTGGCGCTGTTCCTGGAGGAAGGTCAATACCAAATTCCACCTCGCGATCCGGAGGTAATCCCGGAAGCTCTTCTGGGAAAACATCAAAGAACTCTTTCACTGTTCTAACATCCCCCACGGATAACTTGGCTTCCAGAGCCTGAACAAAAGTTAAGAATGCCTCACATCCTTTTCTCACCATTCTTTCAGCCTTGAAAGCGGACACTACATTAGACAAGTAGTTCCTCCTTTCACCTATCACCAAGACTTCATTATCCTCAGGAGTCCTTAACACCATGCGCTTAGCAGCACAATCTAAGTTTGCTCGATACCTCACTAACCAATCCATACCTAAGATTAAATCGAACTCCCCGAATGATAGTTCCATCAAATCAGCTAGGAAAACCATCCCTTGCACTTCTAAGGGCACATTCCTAAAGATTCTATTTACCACTACAGATTGTTTTAGAGGGCTAATCACAGTCATCTCTCTAGAAGCAGTCTCAGATTCTATACTTAAAGTCTCAGATACCTTACTAGCAATATAAGAATGTGTAGACCCAATTCTATCAATACTGAAAAGGGCAACCCAAAAATAAGGAACGTACCGGTTATGACGTCCGGTGCTTCGCCCTCCTCTCGGTGTCTAACTGCATAGACCAATCCAGGCTGTCTCGCATCTATATTCCCAGCACCTTAGCTCGGTGCTCCACGTTCTTGACCAAAACCATTTCTTCTTCTGGCCGGTCCATGACCTCTCGGTGGTTGCAGCCCACCTCTTCCAGGCTACACATAACCCTGACCAATTGGCCGTGCCCTACTTGGCTCCTGTGGACAGTCCCTTACCAAATGATCCACAGATCCACACCTATAGCATCCCTTACTTCTTGCCCAACACTCTCCTGAATGATAATTCCCACATCTAGCACATGGCTGAGACCGCTCAACCGTAACAGTTCTCGCAACTCGACTCGGCCCATCCAAACTAGGCTTTTTTTGGAAACCCCCAGCAGATCCTGACGACCCAAAATTTCTCTTATTCCTACTTCTGTCCCTGTCCTGATTCTGTCTTTTAGATCACTTTACCTCTTCGGCTATCTTAGCCTTCTCGACTAGAACAACAAACTCCCTTTCTCGTTGCGGAGCTATCAACACTCGCAACTCATCCCTCAAACAATCCTCAAATCGGACACACACAATACCCCGGGCATAACGACTTAAACGTAAGAATTCCGCCTCATACTCGGCTACTGACTTGCTTCCCTGAACCAAATTCAGAAATGTCTTTCTCTAAGCGTCCACATAACTCGATCAAATATACTTGCCCTGGAACGCCGACTTAAAGAAGTCCCAGGTGATACTGTCAGCTGCTGTACCATCCCTTATCGTGAGCCACCACTGGTATGCCTCGTCTCGAAGAAGAGACACAACTCCTTTCAATTTCTCCTCCGCGGTATAGTCAAGGTCATCCATGATGCGTTCAACCGCTTCTAACCAATATTCAGTTAAGTTATGAGCCACACCAGAAACGCCCCTAAACATTTCAGCACCGTTAGCTCAAAGTCATTCTGACACAGATTTTCGAGCTACTGATCCCGTGCTCACTCCAGCAACTCTCTCCAAAACATGTAGCATCGCCTGAGACACAGCATCGTCTCTACCAGTTTGATCTTGAAATTTCGCTTCTGCAATTGGTGGTGCTGGCACTTCACCTTCCAGCCCGTGTCCTGATTCCGAGGGTTCAGACCCAACATCTCGGCCTCTTTCACGGCCTCGCATACCGCGTCTACATCCTCTAGTACTCATTACTACTAACGTAGTTTAATCTGATTAAAAGTTTTATGAGTTAGTGTTTTCTTCCGCTGTTTATTACAGAGCAGTTTTATGAAAATAGGCATTATGAGCAGTTATCGCTATTTCATACACACCTAAGGTTTCAGTCTCTAGAGTTGCATTTCTTAGCACAAGCAATCATAACATACCATACTTACTTCAAGCAAGAACAATCAAAAGTCAGAAGACTTACCGTGCGGATTCAGTGCCGGAGACTCGGGTGCCATGCTTCAAAAGACATATATATATTTCCTAAACAATATTTCAAACCAATTTTTTTGAAAACGTTGTCGAACCCATTCTGCAGCCGAGTTTTACAACCTGGCTCTGATACCATAATTGTAACATCCTAAACCCGGTCAACACGTTACGACCAGATCCGAAATGTCACAAGAAAAAGTTGTTTAAAGGAACTTTGGAATTTTAAGGAAATATCGCAATTTTGAAACCTTCTTGGTTTGGGTTTCTATCTTGAAAATATTTTTTTTTAGTTTAAGAGTTCTTACCAACTTCTATTTTTAAGAATTGTTAGTTGAAATCGGGTTTTGTGATACGAAAAATCAGAAATCAGTGGTATTCCAAAACATGTCGTGTTGAAAACAGTGTTTGTGGTTTAAAGAAAAGTTTCTAAATTTAGTTATTAATCGCTTGCCATCCTTTGTTAACATTTGAAAACATGATTGATTAGATTTTTATTCTAGAAAAATTTCGTATTCGACGTCTCATACGGTAAGTTATAACAGCACAAAATCCAAAACCCAAATTAAAGAATAGGAGGCCTTATTACATAACAAAATCCCAATTAAAACAAGTTTGAATAGAGAAAACGAATTTACAAGAAAAATATTGCATGGCCACCTCAAGTCTGCCTCGACTCCTGATCCGCGACCTAGGGATTACCTGCATAATTAAGCAGAGGGGTGAGTCACCGAGACTCAGTGTGTAATTCCCCTTACGAACACAGTTTGGGCCCAAGCCCTAATAACATGACATATCAATAGTGCATGTAATGCAACACAGCCCATCCTAGATTTCCATCCACTACATCACCTGTATCCACCGAACACCCGTGGCATCAAGCCACTGTGGTCCCAGACCACTTGTGACAGAGTCACAGAATATATAAACGTGGGGCCAACCCACTGTGGTCCCAGACCACTTGTGACAGAGTCACAGAATATATAAACGTGGGGCCAACCCACTGTGGTCCTAGACCACTATGACGATCTCTGATAAGTATACGTGGGGCCAACCTACTGTGGTCCCAAACCACTGAGACAAGTCACTGATAGGTATATGTTTACGTGGTTCCAAACCACTGTGGTCCCGGACCACTTTGACAATAGTCACTGATTAGCACTCCCCCTCCATTATCTCCCATAACCTATGCACATAATATCATACTGAGGTGAGTGCTATACGCTTTCAATGAACAACATATAATTAACTCATGCATTTAATATTACGAAAGTATCATCATAGCAAAATTTACCCGGTGTCTCTAACCTTACCCACGAGGGTATCTCGGCTGACAGAACAGTCGTTTCGGCTTCCAGCCAATGCAATTATTAACATGAATTGATTAACAAAGTAAGGTGTGAATATTACACACCTAGTAACGTGTAAAACTAGACTTTCTATGTTGACGCTCTCACTAGCAGGGACGACAACTATTTGCCTATCCCTGGCAGATGTCGGCTCTCTACCACAGCCCGGTGGAAAGTCACGAACCGTCGACACCGCACACTTCTTAAACTTAGGAGCAACGACCACAGGTTCGCTCCTCTCAGGCTCCTTAGACGCACCTTCCTTACACCGGCTAGCCCTCATATCCACGATAAGAGTATTGATCAGTACTTAAAGAAAAACTTTTGATTGTAAGGGAAAAAGGAAAATGGACAACCCTAAATCATGAGAATCTCATTACCTCACGAACCCAAATGGAATGATATGGTTCGGCAACCAACCGACCTTCAGCTTCAGACTACCACTGTTCGGCTGATGGAGTATCCCGGAGTAAACGTTCTAAAAGAGAGAAGAGGAAGAAGGGGTTAGCCGAAATCTAAACACCAAGAACAAAATAGCCATTCGCCTAAGACCACACAGAACCGAGAAAGAATAAGAAAGAAAAGCAAGAGTCCCTCCCTACCTTGCAGGATAGAACCCTACTGAAGAAGAGACTTCCGGTAACCCACAGAGATGCTTCTTGATATACGGTTGATAATAGTAGATGAGTAAAGGTGGTTTGGCTAACAGTAAAAAGTGTATGAGTTGATTAATGTAATGTCAGAATAGATTCGGCTAGAGATGACAAAAGTAGAAAGAAAAGAGTTTCGGCTTTTGAAAAGAAAGAAAAGAAAAAGGTGGAAAAGATGCATAGAGGAAGACCAAATGTTCGGCTAAGGGATGAAAGAGGGTTCGGCTAAAGAAACAAAACAAGTAGAAAGAAAAGAAAATGAAGGAGAAGAAGAGATGCCCGAATGATCACACTACTTTCGGCTATTGCCAAAAGAGCAAAAGAGATGAGTAGAAGGAGCTGACAGTTTCGGTACAGTGAGAAATAAGGAAACCTAATGAGAGAAAAGAGAGAACTCTTGGAGACTTGCAAAAATTGGCAATAACCCCTTAATGACTGAAAATGCTAACATGAAGAATGCCTAAGACCTATGGGAAGTTCAGCACACCCACCTAGCAACTAAACCGAAATTCCCCTCCAAGCTTCCCACATTCGGCCAATACCTCCACCATCATCCAATCCCTTGATTTGCTCCTACTTTCACTCTCCAACATCCATTTGAACTGGTTTGACCAATTCAAACTCCACAAGCTCCTCATGTCCATCCATTTGAATACATTGACCCATTCAACCATCAATTTTGAAGAGTCCTTATCGAATCCATCTTCTCTCCACCCTGGCGCCAAAAATAAAGCTTCATAATGAGGCTTACAGGATTCGAACTCCTCCCCTTCAGATCCTACAAGTGACGCCACCTCCACTAGGACACAAGCTTCTTTGTGTCAACAACTACATACAAATAGACTTAAGGCCTACTCCTATTAGCTTTCCCCCTAAAGTGTCGAAAGGCGAAATTTTACCAAGGCCCTGGCTTGACCCCGAGCCTTCCCAGGACCCCTAACCACACCAAAATAACAAACAAAGCATGCCAAACACGTAGTAACACACAAATAATACAGAGCCCCCAATACTAGGATGTGACAGTTCAGATGTCCAGTTTGCCAATAGGTCGAACATCAAGTTCCATCAAGTTTGTTAAAATCTTTGATGATTCCTGAATAGAAGTGGAAATGAGTTACTATAGATTTTGTTTCAGGATTACCTTTGGCTCTTAAAAGAAAAGATTCTATTTGGGTTATTGTTGATCGATTCACGAAATCAGTTTATTTTCTACCTGTTCGAATTGATTATTCACTTGAGAAATTGGCAGAATTATATGTTCCAAAAATTTTGAGATTACATGGCATACCATTATCGATTATATCAGATCGTGATCCGAGGTTTACCTCCAGATTTTGGGGTAAGTTGCATAAGGTCTTAGGCTCCAAAGGGAATTTTAGTACAACATTTCATCTGTAAACTGACCGCTAGTCTGAATGAATAATATAGATCTTAGAAGATATGTTACAGTGTTGTATTATTGAATTTGGAGGCAGCTAGGAAAAATATTTGTCATTAGCCGAGTTCACGTATAATAACATCTATCAGTCAAGCATAAAGATAGCTCTGTACGAGGCTTTATACGGATGTAAATGTAGAAGTCTATTGTATTGGTTTGAATTGAATGAGAAGTAGTTAACCGAGGTTGATTTAGTTCTAAAAACTGAAGAAAAAGGCAGGATTATTCGAGATAACTTGAAAGCTGCATCTAATCATCAGAAATCTTATGCTGATCTGAAAATGAAAAATATCAAGTTTTATTTAGGTGAAAAAGTATTTTTAAAAGTCTCGCCATGGAAAAAGAGTGTTACGGTTTGGCAGAAAGGGAAAACTCAGTCCTAGATTTATTGGACCATATGGAATTTTAGAAAGAATTAGACCTGTAGCATATTGATTGGCATTACCTTTGAAACTTGACAGAATTCATAACCTTTTTCACATTTCAATGCGTCGACGATTTCGATCCGGTCAATCGCATATTTTGTTTAATGAAGAAATTGAATTACAGCCTGATTTAACCTTTGATAAAGAACATGTAAAGATCTTAGTTCGAGAAACAAAAAAGTTGAGAAATAAATCCGTACCTTTGGTTAAAGTGTTATGGCAATGACATTGGATTGAAGAAGCAACGTGGGAAAAGTAAGAAAATGAAACCTCAGTATCCAAACCTTTTCTCTGGTAATATTTTCGAGGACAAAAATTTATTTAGGGGGAGAGTTGTAATATCCCATTTTTCAGCGATGACAGAAACAGTGGTTTCAGGACCACATTTCCTATATGCGAGATCGTGGTGGTTATTATTTAATTATTATCTATGGAGTTACATTAGAGTCGTATTAAATTTTGGTAAAGTAATTTTAAGGTTTATTTAGTTAATTAAATAAAAAGGATTAAATTGTGAAAGGTGTAAACCTTAGTAAATAATCAGTTATATTGATTTGATAGTAAAATTAATGAAGTGGAGAGGACTTTGTATGGACGGTTTGGTATATTGTTATAGTTGAAATGTATGTTAATTAAAAAAGGTAAAATGGTAAATAATAATTTAAAGTAAAATAATAAGAAAAACAATATGGTCATCTTCCACAAGACATTTTGAACCAAAAATATCAAGAAAGAACACCATTTTTGGTGCTTGTGTTTCGGCCAAACATAAGGTGCATGCACGGTATGAATTTTAGGCTTGTTTCTTGAATTTTTTATGTTTTTGAGATCATTGCAACTTGGTCTAGCTAACCTGTACCTTCATTTTTAAAGCTGTTAAAGAATTTAGATATTACCATTGATGAATTCTTGTTAATTTGAATTATAAATGATGGCATTGAAGTGTTAGATGTTGTTTTTGACTAGTTTATTGATTGATTTTTTTTATAGCTTTAGTAAATGGAGTAAATTGTTTAAATACTTAAAATTTCAGGAAAATTTTGCAATTAGTAAATAGTTGTGGATTGCCCTAGCTTAGTATGAATTTCGGTTAACTCGGGGAAATGGTAAGGTTTTGTCAAATTGGAAAATTTTGAGTACATGGACTCAATTATGATGAATGTAAAAGTTTAGGGAAAATGTGTGATTAATGAAAAGCTACAGGTCATATGTGTTATATTGAATGTGAAACATATATAAAATTAATGGATTTAAATTCTTTATTATATAGATTAATAACTGGGCCAGAAAGACTTAAACCGAGGAAAAAGGGAAAACTTCGGAATAGATCCCTGTGTTTAAATCGAAAGTATTGTAGGTAAGTTTATAGTATTTCCATACGTAAATAAAATTTGCTTTTGTTTTATATTGTTGTTCTCTAGTTAATTCATTTATATATACATAGGAATTTACTTTGGTACTCCTGTTTGTACTTCGGTACCCGTGTTTGGACTTCGGTACTATAACACCCCTAACTCGTCTCCATCGTCAGATTAGGGTTACGGAGCATTACCGTACAATCAAAAATATTAAAACATCATAACATTCAATAACTTAAATAAATCATAAACCATTCAATCACATACATTTTTCCCTAAATCGAACCTTCGAGGCCCTAGAAATAGCTTGGAAGTAATTTGGGACTAATTTGAAACAAAATGGAAAGTTTAGAAAAAAGTTGCAAAAATTGGAAACAGGGGTCACACGGCCGTATAACTTTTGAACAAGGGACACACTACCATGTCCCAGCCTGTTTCCTTACTCATGTAACTCACTAAGTAGGGTCATAAGGCCATGTCAAACGCATGTGTGCCAGGCCGTGTAACTCTCTGAGTTGCCACACACGTCTGTGTGTCAGGCCGTGTGCTAGGCCATGTAACTCACTACTTAAACACTAAGAAACTCTCAGATGACACACAGCTGTAACATCCTAAATTAGGGCCTTTGCATTTTATATGTTTGGGTGTGAATGCTATGTTTGCCATGCTAGTTTAGGGTACTTTAGGGTCCAGGAATGACTTAGGCTTAAGCCGGAGCCTTGGTAGAAATTTGTTTTTTGGGCACTTTAAGGGAGAGCTGAATGGGATAGGACTTAAGGGTGGTTGGTTGTATGTTTAGACTCAAGAAGTGCTTTAGTAAAGAGGCAAGGAGGCGCCACTTAAAGCTCGGGAAGGTGACGCCTCAGGGAAGCTGGCAGGGAGTAGGCTCGAGCTGTGTGGATTCCCTTTTGGGGATTTCTTTTTGACGCCAAGGTGGCGGAGAGTTGCTTTCAGTTTGGACTCTGGTGGATGAGTGTTGAATGGGTCAACACATTTGAATGAAGGGAAGAGAGTGATCGGTGGAGAGAATCATGGGATTGGGAGAGAGGGAGAGAGTTTGGCCGAATGTGGGAAGTGGGGTGTGTGAGTGTGTGTACGATTTAGTGATGTTAGGGGGTGGCCGAATGTTAGATGATAGCATTAGGAGTGTTGAGAATTCCAGCTAGCTAGAGAAACCGAGAGCATTCTTTTGTTCAATTCTTCTTGTCAAAACTGAAACACTTATACCACTTTGTGCATTTTTGCTTTTCTTTCAAATACCAAAACCAAAACACTCTCATACCATTTGTTTTACATTTTCTTTTCTTTCATTCACCAAAGCCGAAACACCTCCCAATTCTCTTCATATTTTCTTCTTCTTTTTGTGCTTGGCCTAAACTCACATTACCATCCACTCTCTACCTACATTTTATTTTCTTTGCTTTTAACATCAAAGCTGAAACCCTCTGAAGCCGCATCTCCTGTCAAAACCCTGTCATCTTCATCTCTTTTCTCTCAAACATCTTAGCTGAATCTTTCTTGGTAGATAGCACCTCTCTTCTCCATCTCTTTTCAAGAGCAGAACATTTTCAGCATTCGGTAAGTTCTTTTTGGGTTAGCCGAATCTCTCTAATCATCTACTCACTCACTTTCTTGTCTTGATTTCTTTAAGAAGAAAGCCGGAACTTCTCATTTGTTTAAATAATTCTTATTTGTGGGTTAGTCAAATTCCTCTGACACCCATATTCTTTTCTTTCGGCTCTTGTTCTAGTGGATAGCCGTTACCTATTCTCCACCACTCCCAATCGGTTTTTCTAGTGTTGTGGTAAGTGTTTCTTTCGATTCAATCATCTCTTCTCATGTTTGAGTGCCGAGGGTAGTAATCATATTCTTTAACTCTTGGCTGAATGAAGGGGGACTTTATCTTCGCATTCTTTCGGCTTTTGGTCTGCGTTTGGAGTGTTTAAAGGGACAATCGGTTCTAGTCGATTCAAGTACTCGAGCGGTGCAGGATTCAAACCTTCTTAATCTCTGGGATTTGTTGATCTAGGTAAGGACCCTTAGTCTTGAGTGTTATTCTCTTTTGTTCGATTTCACTACGTTAATCCGGTCTAGTGACCAAGGTTTTGTTCATGGACTCAAATGTCAGCCAAGCGAAAGGAGGGGTTGGACCCGTAGTTCCAGCCCCTAAGTTCAAGAGGCGCGCGGTGTCTGCTGTTCGAGATTGGCCACCAGGTTGTGGGCCAGCTTCTGAGCAAAATAAGAGGTAGATAGCAGTAGTTTTCGAAAGCGATAGTGTTGACATAGGTAGCATAGTGTTACGTGTAACCAGGTGTGTAATATTTACACACTTTAATATTATTATGTGTTATTAAATATTTGGGCTAAAAAGCCAAAATGGTTAGATGAATCGACGTTATGCCACTATGGGCATGGCCAAAATACCAAGTAAGTACCTAGTTGTTTATGTATGCGCTGATGAATGTATGCCATAATGATATTGTGCACTTGACAGCATGTTGCATTCATTTGACACTTTTATGCATGGGTTGGATTTGATGTGAAAGGGGAAGTGTAAGACTGTCACTAGTGGTTTGGTACCACACGTGGGTTGGCCCCACATTCTTGACTCATGACTAAGTCTCAGTGGTTTGGAACCACCAGTGGTTTGGTACCACATAAATGTATGATTCATGACTTATCCCAGTGGTTTGGTACCACAGTGGGTTGGCCCCACATATATGATTATTTGGGATTGTCACTAGTGGTTTGGTACAACAAGTGGGTTGGCCCCACATATGATATCTTGTGACTATGTCACCAGTGGCTAGGTGCCACATATGGAGTGTAGCGGATGGAGGGTTGATTGTAGAAATCCCCACGGAGTGATCGGTTGGTACGGGTGGTGTGTAGAGGATGGAAAATCTAGGCTTTGGCCGGGTACATTGCATCCATAATTGTACATGCTATTTTGAGTGGGCTAAGGCCCAATATGTGTTTGTGGGCTTGGAGCCATTTATGTGACTTAAGGGGGATTTACACACTGAGTCCCGGTGACTCACCCCCTCTGCTTAAATCTTGCAGGTGATTGGTAGGACGTGGGCTTGGGAGCCGAGGGGACTCGTGGAGGCCATAGCTTGTTATTTTTAGTAAACTTAGGTTTTTAAAACGTTTTAAGTTGGGATTTTTATTTGATGTAATAAGGCCTTTCTAAATTGCTAGTTGGTTTTAACTTTATTAGTTTTGAAATGTCATGACATTATTTTACGACTTAAACATATTTCTTAAAAAGAAGTTTACTAAACAACTGTAACCTGAATATCGATTTTACTCACAAGAGCTAACAAAGATAAAAAATGAATGAATAATCCAACTTGAACATTTTTCTTAAGCTACAAACCACTGTTTACAAAACATCACCTAAAACAAAAAGTTTCAAACTTACGGTTTCCATCAAAATTCCAAAATTTCCTTATTACCTTGTTTCCCTGTGACATACTAAATCTGGTTGTAACGTATAGCCCGGATTTGGGGTGTTACACAGCCGTAGGATAGCATGTGTCTCAGGCCTTGTGAACCCCAAAATTTGCCTAAAATCAAGCCAATTCATGACCTAATCATTTACAAATATTCAAACTAATTATGCACACTTTGAAGAGACCTAAACATCATCCAAGCACACATAAAGTTGCCATTTCAAAGACCTTAATTAAACTAACCAATATGTCATTCAAAGGCACCACAATTATATCAAAACAACAACTATCAAAACATGACAATGTTGCCTCACTTCAAACAAGATAACCTATTTCAACTAGGTACCAAACATACCACATACAACCATTTTCAAACCATTCAAAACATACCCTAAAGAGCCTTATAAACATGCACAATAAGGTAACCAAAATGACATAATTTTTATACACAATCATGTAGACCCGTCTTTTTTCTTAAGAAACAAAACAGGATCACCCCAAGGAGAAAAACTAGGCTGAACAAAGCCCATATCTATCAACTCTTGCAACTGTGCTTTTAACTCTTTCAACTCTGTAGGTGCCATTCTATACGGAGTTATCGATATCATAGATTTCCCCGACATTAACTCAATAGCAAACTCAATCTCTCTGACCAAAGATAACCCTGGTAACTCTCCTGGAAACACATTTGTGAACTCACAAATAGTCAGAACCAACTCTAATTTCAATTTTGAAACCTGGAATCAAATATGTAAGCTAGATACGCCTCACAGCACTTTCTAACATATTTCTGTGCCAACATAGTTGAGATAACATTAGATATACCATCCAATCTATCTGATTCAATTCGAATCCTTTCACCGTTCTGACATTTCAACACAATATGCTTTCGTCTACAGTTCACAATAGCATCATGCAAAGTTAACCAGTCCATACCCATTATCACATCAAACTCATCAAATGGCAACAACATCAAGTCAGCCGAAAAGTTGCAATCCCGAATCATCAAAGGAAAGTTTTTACAGACTTTATCAACTAACACATATTGACCTAGTATTCGTTACTTTAACCAGAAATTCAGTAGACTCAAAAGGTATTTTCTTATCTGACACTGAAGTTGTGCATACATATGAGTGCATTGAGCTCGGGTCAATCAAAGCATTAATATTAGTATCAAATATAGAAAATGTACTAGTGATCACTTTAGGTGCTGAAGCTTCCTTTCGAGCATGAATCGCATAAGCCATAGCTGGTGCCCGTGCCTCAGATCTAACAATAGAATCTTTTGTTCCACTTCGACTGTTGCCCGCATTACCACTATTCCTGGGTGGTCTCCCTCTTGCACTCGTATTGCTCAAACAAGTATTTTGAGCTGTTTCCTTATCCAATATTTCGAGACAATCCCTAAGAAAATGATCATAAGAATTGCATTTGAAACACGATCCATCTTTCAATTTGCACTCCTTAAAATGTCGTCTATTGCATTGTTGACATTCAGGTTTGTTGTTTCAGACATTGCCCATACTCCCTACAGATGTAGCCTGAGGTCTTAAACTTAAATGTTGCTTCCCTTTATCTCTCCCTGAGAAACCTTCTAAAGTTGATGAACAACAATGGAATTCCTTTGATTTCTTTGATGGAGATGAGAATGATTTTCCCATAAGTCATTTACCCGTATCACAAGCCTAGAATCTACTTTTCTTTTGGCTTTACTGAGTTCTTTAGCTTTTTGTGCTCTATCAACCAAAACCACAAATTCTTTCAGCTCTAGAATCCCAACTAGCAACTTGATATCTTCATTTAAACCGTCTTCAAACCGGGTACACATAACAATCGCTGATGGTATACACTCATTAGCATATTTACTAAGTCGCACAAATTTTCTCTCGTACTCGGCTATTGACATACGACCTTACTTCAATTTCAAAAATTCTTGACATTTCTTGTCAAGGAATCTGTGGCTAACATATTTCTTTCTAAACTCTGTCTGAAAGAATTCCCAATTCGCACGGTCTTTAGGTACTATCGCAGTCAATGTGTTCCACCACTGATACACTGAGTCTTTCAATAGAGAAACAACACACTTTAAGCATTCAACTGGTGTACAGGATAATTCATCAAAAACCCTCACAATGTTTTCTAACCAGAACTCGGCTCTTTTTGGATCATCTTCAACTGAACTGCAGAACTCTTCAGGCCCATATTTTTGAATTTTATCAACAGGAGGCTTGGTTTCTCGAACATGTTCCAAACTTTGAGGAATAACAGGGACAGCTTGGGGTACGAGAGGGGGTGGAGGTCGTTGAGCCAATGGGTTCGTTCTTACAAACTCTAAAAACCATTCTGACACTATCTAGAAGAAGGCTTCTTTAGGCTCACCTACCCAACCCTCAGCTACGGACCCACTACCAAAACTAGCTGCTCCATGAACGAAGGCTTGCGCATTACTTTCTACCTTATCGAAATCGACTCGGTTGGATGACATCTTATCTATAAGAAAACATAGTTCAATTTGAGTCAGGAGTTATCACATAATCACAGGTTATATAATTGCATGTATTTCTAGACTCCATACATGCTGCGTTCAGTCTGAGAACTGGCTAAACGTAGCTCTGATACCATTAAATGTAACACCCCTAACCCATCTCCGTTGTCAAATTAGGGTTACGGAACATTACCGTACAATCAAAAATATTAAATCATCATAACATTCAATAACTTAAATAAATCATAAACCATTCAATCACATACATTTCGTCCCTAAATTGAGCCTTCGAGGCCCTAGAAATAGCTTGGAAGTAATTCAGGACTAATTTGAAACAAAATGGAAAGTTTAGGAAAAAGTTGCAAAAATTGGAAATAGGGGTCACACGGCCGTGTGGTCAAGCCGTGTGAAATCACCACAGGCCGTGTAACTTTCGAACAAGGGACACATGACTGTGTCCCAGATCATGTGCTTACCTGTGTAACTCACTGAGTAGGGTCCCACGGCCATGTCACACGCCCGTGTGCCAGGCCGCGTAACACTATGAGTTGCCACACACGCCCATATGTCAGGCCGTGTGCTAGGCCATGTAACTCATTGACTTGAACACTAAGAAAACCTCAGATGATAAGGTACCTAAAATCACATAATTTGAAAAGGCATTAAATGGTACCAAACCAACATAACTTTCAAACTTATACATGCCAAAACACCATTACAAAACACCCTATACATGTCATTTAAACCTTGGCCATAATATTCAAAAACTATCAAATTAACTATTGGATAGTGTGATAGGTCTCTGGCTAGCTTCCAACCGATCGAGTTTTCGATAATCTGTAAATCAAAGTAAAGAAACTATGTAAGCAACGAGTACTTAGTAAGCTTGTATAAACTAAAACAATAACTTACCATTTCATTTGCATAATGTATATAGCACAAATGGAATATCAACTAAAACCATAAGTTTGACATTAGCCTATACAACATCATCAAATTCACAAGTTAGTACACTTGTACATGATTCAAATGCATTCATCCATAAAATAAGTAAACTTATACATATAATCACATCATTAATTTCATAAATCCTTTTCATAAGTTTGTGATTCAGTCTATTTGAACACTTACCATTCCGTTTCCTTTACATACCTGTTGAACCATCTAGAATTTCATCGAATATTCAGGAAAGCTCACACGAAGTGTGCCTTTACATATAATTGTAACCTTTCCTTTACATTAGTACTCACATGAGCTGTGAAATAGGACTACTCACACAAGTTGTGCGTTAGAATGTAAGCTACACGATGCTGCTCACACGAGCTGTAGAGAACTACAACAAATGTAGGACCTCAGCCATTGATAGGACATTCAAGACCAGCACCTGAAACATGAATCCCTAATGACATGTCATTTGTATCCTAAGAATTCTTAACGTTCAGCCAGGACTTAATAGCCATCAATTCATCATAGTATTGGTACATTTTTAAATTGATTCATTTACATTAAAATGACATAATAAGCATTTAATTTAGATAATATTAAAACGATTACAGTTCATACGAACTTACCTCGATACCAAAGTCGTAAAGGTAGAGTCGAACTAATCCAAAGCTTTAGCTTTTCCTCGATTTAAGTCTAATTGTGGTTTATCTTGATCTAAATGAATAATTCCATTCAATTAAGTACTTCTAAAATTCAATTTAATCCATAATTCATATTTATGTAAAATTACAAATTTGCCCTAATATTTTAACTTTTCACAAATTAGTCCTTAATCTCATAATTTGAAATTTAACCATTTTAATCCTTCATACTAACTAGAAGAATTTCACAGGGACTCAAACCAACCCACTTAAACCAACATTTCATAATTTTAACTTGAAATTTTACAAATTTTACACATAAATCCTTAAACGCAAGTTCATCGAAAATCACTTAACAAAATATGTTTATTTCACAACCAAGATTAATAATCTATTAACTATCATCAAAAATAATTCATAAACATTATAAAAAGTCCCTCTACCTTTAAAAATTTGCAAATTAACCCCCAGGCTAGCTAGATTAAGATAAAACAGACTCAAAAACATAAAAATCATTAAAAACGAGACCAAAATCACTTACCATGGAAGTATCTAAGTTGCTCGAACCTTAGAAACCTAAAATGGCTATTCTTTCCTTTAATTTTTGGTGGAGAAGATGATTAAAGAAGATGAAGCCAATTTTTTTTATTTAATTTAGGTTTTATTTGTTCAATTACCATTTTAACCCTGAAAAACTATCATAATTTCAATGAAACCATATCCATGCACATCCACTAATTCATTAGATGTTCTATTTACCATTAAATTCATTTAGTTTAAGATTTCATAGACATTAGACCTATTTATCTAATAGAACTCAAGTTTTACACCTTTTACGATTTAGTCCTTTTCACCTAATTAACCATTCAAACATCAAAATTTCTTAACAAAACTTTAATACGACCTTAATAATATCCTATAGACACTGAATAAATATTAAAATAATAATTAACTCGTCAAAATTGTGGTCCTGAAACCACTATTTCTGACAACACTAAAAATGGGTTGTTACAGGTACTCCTTTTTGTACTTCAGTACCCCTATTTGTACTTTGGTACTCTCTTTTTTTTACTTCAGTACCCCTATTTTTACTTTGGTGGCCCTATTTGCACATTCATGCATCTGTAAGCACTATGGTGCCTCTGTAAGCACTACGATGCCTCTTTAATATGGAACAATGTCTGAGTATGTGAACCGAGTATTGATGAACTTGATTAAAAGATACAAAAGATTACATGGAATTGATATATTCTAGTGATGATGAAATTCTTGAAAACATATAGATAATGCAATTGAGAATTTTAATCATACACTATAATCTTACTAAGCTATTAAGTTTATTGGTTTATCTCATGTTATTTTGTAGTTAGCAATTGTGGACGGCTTGAAGGATCGACATAAAAGCTCACAATATCCATCTATTTTTGGTAGCATTTTCATCTTTTTTAGGTTGTGGGATGAATATAGGTTTTATTGTATGAAAGTTAATATTAGAAGTTTGTAAGATATGAAAAGTTATTTTGCATTTGTGATTATGATATGTGATGTTCAATAGTAAACTTTGTTAGTATGTTAGAAGATAATAGTGTGGTTGATTATGAAATTTGAATTGAGGTGTGTTAATGGATAAAGTTTTGGTATAATATTTGGTTATAATTGAGGTACCTATAAATGGTACATTGGTTAGAAGTTTAGGTTATTAATTTTGAAATGTTTTAAATGTATGTTTTGATTATTTTGGTCATAGGATAGTTTATGTTTTAGGTCTACCTTATTGGGCAAGTTTTGGCTGTTTAAGAAGTAAATTTAAAAGCACACGGCCTGGGACATGGGCTGTGACACGGTTGTGGGCCACACACGGTCGTGTGTGATCTGTTAGTTTTGGTGCAGGTTTCACACCGTCTGAGACATGGGCTAAGTCACGATCGTGTGACTCAAGTCAGTGAGTTACATGGGCTAGCACATGACCTACGAAACGGCCGTGTGAGCCAAGTCAGTGAGTTACACGATTTGAGACATGGGTTGGGACATGGCTGTGTGACCCTTGTTTCGAAATATTTAAGTTTTTCCTAAAATTTATATTTTCATTCATTTTGTTCCTCAATTGCTTTTAAACTAATTTTAAGGCCCTGTAAACTCGAATTAAGGCCTATGTGAATTTTTATTTTATGAAAGGATATACGTTTATAAATTAATTGAATACTTAGTTTGAATTAAGATAAATTGTTTTGTTTGGATCTGTAACACTCTGATCCTTAATCCGATAATGAAGACAGGATTTGGGTGCTACAGTTCGAGTACCAATTTTATATTGAACACAATAGTAATTAAGTTATTCATCACAAAGACGAGAAACTCATGGCCACATTTACTTTTTATCAACCATGTAACGCCAATGAGATGATATCATTTATCCATTTCTCGGGTTATGAATTCCACTATTATGAATGATGCTATGTATTGCAGAAGTCATACGCTCAATGCACTAACTTTCAGTTCTTTATCTATTCGAACTCAAGCTTTTACTTACATCAAAGTGTATGAGTCAGACATACATAGTCCGCTATACACTCAGGATTTAGGTAAGTCACACTATGAATGTCACAAGTGAATAAATTCATAAATAGATTCAGGATCTATTATGCTTTGGTCTAGTCTGATGTATTGTCAGTCTAGTCAGTCACATCTATATCTTTATCTTCTGGAGTCATCCGCTCCGATGCCCAAGAAAAAACATCTCTCCAATTGGACTTGATAGATGGCATATTAGTCTTTCAATCGGTTTGCTCATTTTTTATTAGACTAAAGACATGTTTAAGTTCATCTACCACTATAAGTTGTCTTTCTGTATTACAGTTCGACCACGTAACACTGCTTAATATTAGTTAAACATTAGACAACTTGTGAGAAACATTTGCTTCCATTTTTCTTTGCATACAAAAACCATGTGAGGAAAATATAAAAAGTTTTAATGTAATTCATGAATAATTTTATTAACTAATTTGTTCGAAAAAATTACAAGTATATTTAGACAAGAATACTACATTTAGGGTACTAGATCTAACACATATAAGACTCGGGAAAAGTTTTAATTTGTATTAAATGATTGACATGATTAAAGTTATTAGATTTTAATTGTTAATTGTCTATAACTATTCTATTTTGTACTGTAGCATTTCATAACTCGATCTTGACGATGGGGACGGGCGAGGGGTGTTACATTTAGTAGTATCAGAGCCATGATTTAGTCAATTTTAGGATTGAATGTAGTTTTTATCGAATCTAGAAAATATATGCCACGATAACATGTGATGGTATGATGCTTTTTGATCGGATCTGACTTTGTTTTCTTATATATGTAAAGATGTCGTTCGAATCAAACCGTGTCATCTTTGATGAAGTAGATAGTAATGTTTTGACTTCCGATTAGAGAGTGATTTACAATATCTCCATTCTGCATATGCTTAAAAATGAGGCAAGAAATGCCTTCTTTGGTATGATGAGTCAATAGTTTATCGAGTTCATGCGAGCCAATCCCACGCTTCGTAACCTCCTTCCCCTATTGTGCCTTCTGTGGCATCCCATTATGCTTAGACTATGAAAAGTATACGACAGCCTCCAATTGAAAATATTAGGAAATGCTGGGCTGAAGAACTCTGAGGAAAAATGGAAGATGATCTAACCAGGGCTAAATACTAGTTGGAGAATACACAGAGAGTTTGACGAAATGAATTGTACCCTTGATGACTGTCTGAAATGTGCAATATCTCTATTTAAGGATAAAGCTTATCAGTGGTGTCTACATTGATAGCGGTTGTACTAAGGGACAAAATTAACTGGGACTTTTTTCGATTTGAATTTCGGAAGAAATGAATCAGTAGACTGTATCTAGAAAAGCAAAAGAGAGAGTTTCTTAAGCTAAAACAGGGAGACAGATCTATAGCTAAGTTTGAGTGGGAATTTTTTTGTCTTAGTAGTTATGCCCATGAGATCGTACCAACAAAATCAAAGATGTGAATTCTCTTTGAATGTGGATTAAATAATGATATCTAAATGTTAGTCGAAGCATTATAATTGTGAGAATTTACAGTTTTGTCTGAGCGAGCACAGAAAATGGAATATATCTGTAATGAAAAGAAGGAGGCTGAAAAAAATTGAAATTGATATAGACTCATTCGCTAAAGAAATAAAGAGATTTCCACAGTGGTTTCATCTCGCAGTTCGGGTATTCGAGAAGAGATAAATTGACGTTGGTAGTGTACACCAGCAACTAATGTTGGAAGTGTTTGCAACGTAGACAAACCTATTTTGAGCATTTTGGGAAACCCCATTGGGGTGTATGCTGAGTTAAAAGTGGGGCTTGCTTTTGATGTGGTTCAACTAAGCACTTTCTAAGAGATTACCCAAAGAAGTTGGGTACTACTGATTAGGAGCGTAGATCGATTTTTTTTTCATAGAGAGGTAGACAACTAGGATAGAATAGTAACATTGGAGCAACTCAATAGGGGACCAAAGACTCAACGGTTAGATTTGAGGTTCGGACGCCTGTCAGAGCCTATGCCATTCAAGCTCGAGAGGAAGCTTTTGCCCCAGATGTCATTGAAGATACTTTTTCTCTCTTTGATGCTACTGTATATGCATTGAATGGCCTTGGGTCAACCTATTCTTACATTTTCCCTTCTCTTATATCTGAAAAGAACAAAATAGTAGAACCAAATAAATTTAATGTGAGGGTAGCAAATCCGTTAGATCAAAGTGTCATAGTCAATTTAATTTTTAATAATTGTCCTATTAGAATTCACGACTGTGAAATTCCTACCGACCTGATGTTACTACCATTGCACAAGTTTGATGTTAGATTGGGTATGGATTGGTTAACTCTATAAGACACTGTGGTGAACTATAGACAGAAACAAATTATTCTGAGATGTCAGAATGGTAAGTTGATTACTATCGAGACAAAAAGAATTGATTGTGTTGCTAATGCTCTATTAGTAATTTTTGCTCAGAAACTGGTTAGAAAAGGTTGTAAAGCATTTATAGCTTATATCATGGATCCATGAATATCTGAAAAAAAGATTGATCAGCTACCGATGTTGACATGACCACGCCCCGAAGCTCAACAAGCTTTAATCCTGATCCCATCGAGCTCCCCAAAGGACCCATGAGTCGAGCTTGAGCTAAGCGCCTTCAAGAAGCTGTTTCAACTTTATTTGCTCAACTTTGGAATGAAAACGAGCTACATGTTAAAGGAGAAGTTTGGCCCCGCTCATTAAAGGCTCCTTGCATCTTAATGCAAGCTGATCTCAGCTCATCACTAGCTCCCCGAGCTCCATCTAGCTCAAATCAGTTCACTTGAGTTTAATTCAGCTCGTTTGAGCTTAATTTAGTATCTTTCCAGCTCATTCCTTCCATCATTTTAATAAATTAAGTATTAGTTCCATTTTAATTAAATTGATACAGCTCAAGAACGAATTCCCTAGCTCAATTCAGCTCATTAAGTATTTTCACTTGTTTTTGAGCTAGCCGAATTTAATATACTAGCTAGTCCATAATTAAGTGTTTTAATTTATCCTAGTATGTTATTTCATTTGTCTGATGATGTTTTGATTATGTTCAGCCAAATCTATAATTGGTTTAATGTGTTCATATGCTATGTAGGTTCAACCGAATGTGAGAGGAGCATTAAATGATGTTCATGCACGGCTTGGTTCAAAGTATGCAAGGATGCATGTATGGCCGAATTCAAGAGAGGTAGATGATTCATTGGCTTCCCCAAGGTTTCCATTCAGCCAAGAGACACTAGCAACCTTAGTTTCCCAAGTTTGGCCGACCACCTCCCCAAAGCACCTTTAAGCCGTTCACGTTTGGTGTTCAGACCTAGTGACCAATCGGCTGGTCATGTTCACACACAAGAGACTTCTCAAGCTCCTTGTTCACACATCAAATGGCTGTTGAAAACCCTCATTAAGGCCACACCTTTTCGTCTAAACACCACAACATGAATGCCTCATTAAAGCCCCTAGCCGAACCTAGACATGGCTAATGGTCTCCTATGCATTCATCTTCACCTAAGTCACTTTCCTTCATCAAGAAGCTGTCTTGTGGTGCTCCGTTTAGCCGAATATAGACTTAGCTTGTTAATGAATATTTTCTATGTTATTCCAACACATTCATAGCTGAATTACTTAGCTTTTAAGCTTGTTCATTTTGTCCATTCGGCTATCTCTTGTAAGCTATAAATAGTTTTCTCATTTCATGTATTAGGGACTTTTGCCATTTTATTGAATGAACAATTGTTCTTGTGAGGTTTCTTCCTCTCTATTTTCATACGAGTCTCGAGTGACTTATCTAGCGTGCTAGTGGCGTCAACCCGAACTCTTTCTTAAACTTATCACCAACTTTGGTGCGGCATTCATCCATCAAATTATACCTTTGGTTCCTACCTTTTTAGGTAACGGGTCAATGTCCACGTTTACTTTATCACCAACCACCTTAAGCGATATATGTCCCGGGGCGATACTTGTTATAGTATCGAATTGTTCTTGAAGCTTGAGTTCTATTTTCCATTCCACCGTCTATCAAATTTTCTATCCCTCCTTGTTAAACTGCACCTATCTCATTCATATCTAACTTATCTTTTAATTCTTTGTCAACTTCCGCTTTTACTTAGATACAATACACTCTTTATTCAAATCGAACGATACTTCCTTGATGGCGATCGAGCAATTACGTCGACTCGAGTCAACCTATCGAGCCAGATCACGTCATTTGGTATCAGAGCTGCTAAATTGAAAAGTACCGACATTCATAACAATCCCGAAATAGGTTCGTAAAAAACGAGTTTCGAACAAAAAAATTGTATTTTGTATTCAAGTGTTCATATTGTATTCAGCAAGTTACTAGTGAAAAGGAAATATATATACGAAATTAAAAAAATCGAGATTTAAAAAAAATGTATTAAAAATTACTCATTCATCTTTGTATATCCGATCCAGCAAGTTTGAATTTTCTATCATTTGCCACCAATTACCCTCCCCAACGCCACACTTAAACCAAAATTTCTTTTATTTCAGCATACCTCACACCTACTACAATATATCCCTTGTAACCACTTTGAAACTGACCCTAAAATAGTAAATAAGTCTAAATGAGACAAAATACAAAATTACGAGAGAAAGATCGAGTGGTAAAAGGCAAAGAGCGAGTGAGTACATTAGAGTGTTAGAAAAAGCCTAAAAGAGTGTAAGCACGAGCGTGAGCAAAAATCAATCATTTATTTTCTTCTCGAGTGAAATAGTGAGGTTTTTGGTGAGGATTATACATTTTCTTTGAAAAAAGACATGGAACGGAGCATGAGTGGGAATGAGGCCGAAACAACATACCATGAAGAGGATGAATCAATGCCCATGTGTGTAAGAAAGCTCATTGTTGTCAAAAGAAGTCTAAGTATTCAAAGTCTCAAACGAGCAGAAACGGGAAAACATCTTCCATTGTTGGTGTCAAGTTCAAGGAAAGGTTTGTAGCTTGATTATCAATGATGGAAGTTGTACCAACGTGGCAAGTGCCCTCATGGTGGAGAGACTAGGCCTAACGACCACCAAACATTCGAGCCCCTACAAACTCCAATGGCTCAACGACGGTGGTGAAATCAAGATAACCAAACAAGTGCTCATTACTTTTTCAATTGGTAAGTACGAGGACGAAATGCTTTGTGACGTAGTTCCCATGCATGCGGGACACTTGTTGCTTGGAAGACCGTGGCAACATGATTGAAGAGTCATCCATGACAGGTATACCAATCGGTATACATTGAAGTATTTGGGAAAGAATTTTACTTTAGCCCCGTTGACACCAAAACAAGTTTTCGAGGATCAAATGAGAATGAAATCTTCTGTAAATCAATCAAAAGAAAAGAAAAACGAGAAAAAGAAAGCAAAAAAAAAAATCAAAAGAAAATGAAAAGAAAAGTTTGATTGTAAAATAAAGAGAAGTTCGGAAAGCGTTTTTGTCAAGACAAACCATTCTTGTACTCATGTACAAGGAAAATCTTTTTAACACTAACGAATTACCTGAGGATTTTCCTTCCTCTATTTTGGCTCTCTTGCAGGATTTCCATGATGTATTTCAGGAAGAAACTCCGAGTGGATTACCACCCCTTTGCAGAATCGAGCACCAAATCAATTTCGTGCCCAGAACTATTATTCCGAATTGTCCCACCTATAGAATGAATCTCGAAGAGACCAAAGAATTACAAAGGCAAGTTAATGAATTAATGGAAAAGGGCTATATTCGGGAAAGCCATAGCCCTTGTGTCGTTCCATTTCTATTGGTGCCCAAGAAAGATGGTACATGGTGGATGTGTGTAGATTATCGTGCCATGAATAAAATCACTATCAAATATCAGCATCCGATCCCTCGACTAGACGATATGTTAGATGAACTAAGTGGAGCCAAACTATTCTCGAAAATTGATTTGAAAAGTGGTTACCACCAGATCCCTGTGCAAGAAGGCGACAAGTGGAAAACTGCCTTCAAAATAAAACACAGTTTGTATGAGTGGTTGGTCATGCCATTTGGCTTAACCAAAACTCCTAGCACTTTTATGAGATTGATGATATTCTCATCTTAGCAAAACGTTGGAAGAGCATGTGTTGCATCTCAAGTCTGTTTTGGAAACTTTACGTAAGGAAACTTTATATGCTAACTTTATGAAATGTACTTTCTGTTCTAATAAAGTTATTTTCCTTGGTTTTGTAGTTAGTTCACAAGACTTGAAAGTGGACCAAGAGAAAATAAAACCCATACAAGAATGGCCAAAACCCACAACCATCAGCCAAGACCAGAGTTTCCATGGCTTAGACAGTTTTTATCGATGGTTTGTTCCCAATTTCAGCACCATAGCCGCCCCATTGACAAGTGTGATAAAAAAAACTCCACATTCCATTGGAACGATGAGCAAGATAAATCTTTTATTGATATTAAAAACTACCTTACTAAAACACCTTTACTTCCTTTGCCTGATTTCACTAAGACCTTTGAACTTGAGTGTAATGCATCATTCTAACTCAAGATGGTCGACCCATTGCCTACTTTAGCGAGAAGCTTAATGGAGCCCAACTTAATTATCTGGTTTATGACAAGGAGATGTACGCACTAGTTTGGGCTCTCGAGACGTGGCAACACTATTTGTGGCCAAAAGAGTTTGTGATCCATTCTGATCACAAAGCACTGAAACATATCAAAGGCCAACACAAGTTGAACAAACGGCATGCTAAATGGGTCGAGTATCTCGAGTCATTTCCCTATGTAATTAAGTACAAAAAATGTAAAGATAATGTTGTATTCGATGCCTTATCGAGGAGGTATGACGGGTTCTTATTCAAGGAAGGAAAGTTATGTGTTCCACAAAGCTCTGTCTGAGATTTACTTGTCCATGAAGTGCATAGTGGAGGCCTCATGGGACATTTTGGTGTTCGCAAAACCTTAGCAACCCTTAACGAACACTTCTATTGGCCTAGTATGAAGCGAGATGTGGAACAAGTATGTAAGAGGTGTTTGACATGTAAAAAAGGCCAAATCAAAGGTTCAGTCGCATGATTTGTATACTCCCCTGCCCATACTTGAAGCACCTTGGACTGATATATCCATGGATTTTGTCCTTGGATTACCTAAGACGAAAATGGGGAAGGATTCTATTTTTGTTGTAGTTGATCGTTTTTCTAAAGTCCCATTTTATTGCTTGTACAAAGACTGATGATGCCGTTCATATTTCTAATCTTTTCTTTAGGGACATTGTTCACTTGCATTCAATTCCGCGAACCATCGTGCTCGATTGTCACGCAAAATTTCTTGGTCAATTTTGGAGATTTTTATGGAGTAAACTCAGAACTAAACTACTATTCTCAACTACCTGTCATCTTCAAACGGATGGACAAATGGAGGCAGTCAACTATGTCCTATCCACCTTTGTAACATCCTGAAATAGGGCCTAAACGGAATAGTGGTTGCGAAACCATAAATCCGAGTCAGTAAAATATTTTAATATTATTTTTTGTGCCGTTGATATGTGATTAAGCATGTGGTAAATTTTCGTGAGCTAATTTATCTGTATGTGTGTTTAATTTGATAAAAGGATTGAATTGCATCAAATGCAAAATTAGTGTGCTTATTGAAAAGATGTCTAATTGTTATGTCTTCTTAAGTGTGAGGACTTATGTGGCAATTAAGCGAATTATATGGTTAGTGGACGGCATTGAATGATGAAATGCATAATTATATGTTTTTTTTATATATTAAAAACATTAGTTGAAATTTTATATTATATTAATATGTTATAGTATAATCAAAGAAACATGATTGGATGGTTTTCATTTTACCATCTTCTTTCCGAAACCATAAAAGAAAAAGAAAGAAAAAAAACCAAGCAAGGGTTTGGCCATTCTAAGCTTAAATTGAAGGTATGTTTTAGCTTGGTTTTTGATAAATTTTACGTTTTTGAGATCGTTGTTTCGAGTGCTACAAAACTCATATTTGAATTTTGAATTTTGATGAATATTTTGAGTTATACCATTGATGAAAGCTTGTGTATTTTGATGATTGATGGTAGATTGTTCATGTTTATGAGTAGAGGAACAATTTTTACTAAGTGATTTTCGGTGAAAACGAGCTAATTAGTAAAAGTTGTTATTGTTCATAAGTATGTGTTATAGTAAGAATTTGAAGTTGCTATAGAAGAGAAAAATGTTCAGCATGTTGTAAAACATAAGAATAAGGGCTGAAGTTTAATTTTCGAGCCTAGGGGCAAAATCGTAATTATGTAAAAGTTTAGGGGCAAAATTGTAATTTTGCCAAAGTTAGAGTTAAGGACTGTTTTAGTAAATGTGAGTATTAAATAAGCTAAATTTGCTATTATAGATCAAGAAGAACGAAATCCAGAGTTAGATCGGGGAAAGAAAAAGATAGTGGACTAAATCGATATAGTTTATCGTATTTTGTTTCGAGGTAAGTTTGCGGTAAATAAATGCAATATTCTATTATTTTACATTTAATATTAATAAATTCCAGCATTTACATATTTATTCTGTAAATTTATTATTTAAAGACTCAAGTATAAATTGACGGAAAAGCTATCTCAGAATTCCGGTTGAACCTTAGGAATGTGTAGGATACAAATGTCATGACATTAGGGTTTAAGGAAATCATGTAAGACCATGCCAAGGCATGGCTTTGATAAGTTACTATAAGGCAAAGGTCCAATGTAAGACCATGCCAAGGCATGGCATTGGTGAGTTCATAAGGCAAGGATACCACGTAAGACCATGTCAAGACATGGCAATGGTTAAGTTTCATAAGGAAAGGTACCCGCGTATCCTTAGTATTCCAAGTGGTTCAATGGAAAAATTCAAAGAGTATTCCAAAGTAAAGGTAAGACAAGTTCAAGCTAAAAAGGTAAGGTAAGATAAATTCATGTTAAAAGGTAAGGTAAGAATACAAGTTTAAGTATATTGAGTTAAAAGCTTAAGTGATCTTAATAAGAAAAGCATAAGATAATTCATTAAGAATGTTGTCATCTATTTACATGTAAACTTACTAAGCTTTATGCTTACTCCCATTCTTTAATTTTTTTTTTATAGTATTACAAGCCAACTCGGGGATCGAAAGGACGTCGGAGATCGTTACACACTATCAAAAGATTATATTGGTATTTTGTGATTTGAAAGTTTTAAGTTATGGCATGTATAGGGACTTAGCCATTTTGTGTGTATGACCTTATGATATGGCTTAATATTGGCTTGTAAATGCTTGGTAATGATTAGCCATTAAAATGGTTAATTAAGAACATGTTTTGGATGTTATGAAATGCCTAGTTGATAGTTATTTTAAAGAAATTATGTAATTATATGCAGGGGAATAGTTGGATGAAGAAGAGTTGATTTGATTTTGAAAAATCACCAAAAATAGTAGAAATTGAATTAGGTTGTGCATGAGGAATTAAAGCTTATTGAGTCTATTTTCATATAAAGAAAAAACAGTGTAGGAAAAAGAGTTGTATATTATGAGATAATTGATTTTTAGTGAAGAGAGGTCGAATCACAAAAGCGTGTAATAGGAGACTTTAACTAATAAACTGTACTAATTGGCCACACCAAAAATTTTGGAAAAATGACAAGTAAGAAGATATATTAGTCTAGTTTAAGGAAAATTTACGGATCTAGATTTGAGTTTCAGTAACTCAAGTTATAATTAATTTAGTGAACATGACGCAGATTTTACGCTTTCAATTTTTATGCCCGTAACTAGTAAGTTAAGTCTAGTAATGCCTCGTGCTCGACTTCCCTAGGCAACGGTCTCGGGTAAAGGGTGTTACATTTATTGGTATCAGAGCCAAGTTTAGTCGGTTCTCGAAATATTCAGTATGAGTAAGAGTCTAACTATACATGCCATACTTATATTTTGATAGTGTGACGACTCCTGACAATTTTAAAAATGTTTTTCTTTTATAGTAATGGATCCTGAACGAGATGGTGCAGATGATGTAGAGAGTAATGCGCCCGCTCCCACTCAAGGGACGGTGCCACCGATAGTCGTGAAAGGCCCGTTACTGATTTAGTCGTGGAGGGGCTCGAGAAGCCTTCTTCCAAGCTATGAATGATTGGTTTGCTGAGTTCATTCGTCATGCGAACCCTACATTAGACCTCCACCCCCTCATGATCCACAGACCACCCATGTAGCTCCCCCAGTTATAAATACAGTTAGAAGAGGAAAACCACCCGTTGACAAGATCAAAAAACAAGGGGCTGAAGAGTTTCGGGCTACCAAAGATGATGATGCAGAGAAAGCTGAACTTTTGCTCGAGAACTCTATCAGAGTCTTTGATGAGTTATCCTACACACCGGAAGAATGTATTAAATGTGTGGTGTCACTTCTTAGAGATTCACCTTACTAAAGGGTGGAAGACACTTGTGTCGATGAGTACCAAAGAAAGAGTTACTTGGGATTTCTTTCAAGAGGAGTGTCGTACGAAGTACATCAATTAGAGGTTTATGGACCAGAAAGGAAAAAAGTTCCTTGAGTTAAAACAAGGTAAGATGACTGTGATCGACTATGAACGTGAATTTATCCGACTCAGCAATTATGCTCGAGAGTGTGTGTCTACAGAGGCTATCATGTGCAAAAGATTTGAGGATGGGCTCAATAATGATATCTAACTGTCAGTTGGTGTTTTAGAGATAAAAGAGTTTGTTGTTTTAGTTGAACGAGCCTGTAAGGTAGAAAAGTTATTAAAAAGAAAGGGTAAAGCTGAAATTGATATGCAAGACACGAAGAAAAGACAGATGAGCAAATCATTTCAGTCTATATCCAAGAGGCCTAGAGAGTTTTCTACGAGATCTAATTTTTCAAACTGGTATTCTAGCCGAAACAGAGGTGGAAGATTTATGGATTCAAAAGCTCAAACCACTTCGATTGCAAGTGTTGGCAGTATTCAACCTGATAGGCCCGAGTGTCCTCAATGTGGTCGACGTCATCCAGGTCAATGTCGAGCAACTGAGATTGGTTGTTTTCGATGTGGTGCACCGGATCATTTCATTCGAGAGTGTCCCGAGATGGTTAAAAAAGAAGTAATACCAAGTGTAAGATCAGGTAATGCCCCCGTTAGAGGTAGATCTCAGAGAAATTTGAGAGTAGGGGCAGGTAGAGGTACATTTAGTGATACAACAATAAGATCAGATGTTAGAGCACCTACAAGGACTTATGCTACCCGTGCTCGTGAAGAGGTATCTTCCCCCGACGTAATTACGGGTACATTTTCTCTTCATGATGTTAATGTTATTGCTTTGGCTGATCCGGGTTCAACCCATTCCTATGTTTACATGAAATTAATGCCTAGTATGAACATGCCCATAGAGTTTACAGAATTTGTGATTAAAGTATCGAATCCATTAGGTCAGCATGTGCTAGTAAACAAATATGTAAAAAATGTCCTTTGATGATTAGAGGTTACTGTTTTCCGGCTGATCTCATGCTATTGCCATTTGATGAGTTTGATGTGATTCTTGATATGGATTGGTTAACTGCACATGATGTGATAGTGAATTGTGGAAAGAGATTCATTGAGTTGAAATGTGAAAATGGTGAGTTCCTTACGTTAATTCGGATGAGTCGATAGTTCAATTTCCATGATTTCTGTTATGTCTGCTCAGAAATGTTTAAGGAAAGGATGTGAAGCTTATCTTGCTTTTGTGTTGAATACTAAAGACCCCGAGTTGATAATTAAATCAGTGCCAGTGGTAAATGAGTTTCCTGATGTGTTTCCGGAAGAACTACCAGGTTTGCCTCCTATCAGAGAAGTTGAGTTTGGTATTGAATTGATTCTAGGCACCACACCTATTTCTATTGCTCCTTATAGAATGGCTTCAATAGAATTGAAAGAATTGAAAGCTCAACTATGAGGAATTAACCGATCTGAGCTTTGTAAGACCTAGTTATTCACCATGGGGCGCGCCAGTGTTATTTGTGAAAAAGAAGGATGGTTCCATGAGATTATGCATAGACTATTAACAACTTAACAAGGTAACCATCAAGAACAAATATCCATTACCTAGAATAGATGATTTGTTTGATCAATTGAAGGGAGCCACTGTGTTCTCTAAGATAAATTTGAGATCCGGATACTATCAGTTGCGAGTTAAAGTGTCAGATGTTCCAAAGACTGCTTTCTGAACTAGGTATGGTCACTATGAGTTTCTTGTGATGCCATTTGGCTTAACTAATGCTCCTACTATTTTCATGGATTTGATGAACCAAATTTTTAGACCTTATTTGGACAAGTTTGTAGTCGTGTTCATTGATGACATCCTGATTTATTCTCATGATGAGACTGAGCATGCAGAGCATTTGAGAATAGTTTTACAGATTTTGAGAGATAATCAGCTTTATGCCAAGTTTACCAAAAGTGAGTTCTGGTTACGGGAAGTTTGTTTTCTTGGACATATTGTCTCAGGTGAAGGTATTAGAGTTGATCCGAGTAAGATTTCAGCAATTGTTGATTGGAAGCCTCCTAGAAATGTATCAGAGGTCAGAAGTTTTCTTGGTCTTGCTTGCTATTGTAGATTTATTTGTAGAGGGATTTTCCAAGATAGCTACTCCATTGACAAGATTGTTACAGAAGGCTGTCAAGTTTGAATGGACTAGAAGTGTCAACAGAGTTTCGACAAGTTAAAAGTATTGTTACTAAAGCTCTTCTTTTAGTACAACCAGAACTGGGAAAAGAGTTTGTGATTTACAGTGATGCATCCTTGAATGGACTAGGCTGTGTACTTATGCAGGAAGGAAGAGTAATTGCTTATGCCTCTAGATAGTTAAAGCCATATGAGAAGAACTATCCAACACATGATTTAGAGCTAGCTGCTATTGTATTTACATTGAAAATCTGGAAACATTACTTATATGGTGAGAAATGCTGAATATTCACTGATCACAAAAGTTTGAAGTACTTGATGACTCAGAAAGATCTGAACTTGAGGCAAAGAAGATGGCTAAAGTTGATTAAAGATTATGAGCTAGTGATCGATTATCACGCGGGTAAGGCAAATGTTGTTGCTGATGCTTTGAGTAGAAAATCGTTATTTGCATTGAGAGCTTTGCACACTAGTTTGGCATTATCAGATGATGGTTCTATCTTAGCTGAGTTGAGAGCTAAATCGACGTTTCTTGAAGAAATTTGTCAAACTCAGAAGGATGACAGTGAGTTGCAAGCCAAAAGAGTTCAGTGCGAGTCAGGTGTAGAGTCTAATTTTTAGATTGGTTCTGACGGTTGTTTGTTGCTCAGAGACAGAGTATGTGTATCAAAGAATGATGAGCTTATTAGGAAAATTTTACAGGAAGCACATAGCAGTTCTTTGTCTATTCACCCAGGTAGTACAAAGATGTATAATGATTTGAAGAAAATGTATTGGTGGACAGGAATGAAAAGAGATATATCAGAGTTTGTTTCTACATGCTTGATCTGTCAGCAGGTAAAGGCCGAACATCAGGTACCTTCAGGTTTATTGCAGCCTCTATTAGTTCCCGAGTGGAAATGGGATCGAGTTACTATGGATTTTGTGATAGGATTGCCTTCGACACTGAGAAAGAAAGATGCAGTATGGGTTGTGATTGATAAGTTAACAAAGGCGGCTCATTTTATCCCAGTTCGTATAGATTATTCACTTGACAAGTTGGCCGAGTTATATATTACAGAGATTGTGAGACTACATGGAGTACCGTTATCGATTATCTCAGATAGAGATCCGAGATTTACCTTACGATTTTGGAAGAAATTGCAGGAAGCTTTAGGTACAAAGTTGAGTTTTAGTACAGCTTTCCATCCTCAGACTGATGGTCAATCAGAGAGAGTTATTCATGTACTTGAAGATATGCTTAGATGTTGTGTATTGGAATTTCAAGGTAGTTGGGAGAAATATTTACCGTTAGTAGAGTTTGCCTGTAATAATAGTTATCAATCGAGTTTGAAGATGGCACCTTATGAAGCTTTGTATGGACGTAAATGTCGCACACCTTTGTATTGGACAGAGCTTAAGGAAAATCAGATTTACGGGGTTGATCTAGTCAAAGAAACAGAAGAGAAAGTAAAAGTCATCAGAGATTGCTTGAAAGCAGCTTCAGATAGACAAAAATCCTATGCAGATTTGAAAAGAAAAGGCATTGAATTTCAAGTTGGTGATAGGGTATTCTTGAAAGTATCCCAGTGGAAAAAAGTTCTCAGATTTGGCAAGAAAGGCAAATTAAGTCCCCGTTTTATTGGACCGTTTGAGGTGATCGAGAGAGTTGGGCCATTGGCATATCGATTGGCTTCGCCAACTGAGTTAGAGAAGATTCATAATGTGTTTCATGTGTTTATGCTACGTCGTTATCTTTCAGATCCATCGCATGTGATTTCGCAAACAGAGGTTGAGATTCAGCCAGATATGACTTACGGGGAGGAACCAATAAAAATTCTAGCTCGAGAGGTTAAGCAATTAAGGAATAAAAGTATTGCACTTGTGAAAGTATTATGGAATAGGCATGGAATAGAAGAGGCTACATGGGAGCCCGAAGAGACTATGCGAAAACAGTACCCAAATCTCTTTACAGGTAAGATTTTCGGGGACGAAAATCCCTAAAGGGGGGAGAAATGTAATATCCCGAAATAGGGCCTAAACAGAATAGTGGTTGTGAAACCATAAATCTGACTCAGTAAAATATTTTAATATTATTTTCTGTGCCGTTGATATGTGATTAAGCATGTGGTAAATTTTCGTGAGCTAATTTATCTGTATGTGTGTTTAATTTGATAAAAGGATTGAATTGCATCAAATGCAAAATTAGTGTGCTTATTGAAAAGATGTCTAATTGTTATGTCTTCTTAAGTGTGAGGATCTATGTGGCAATTAAGCCAATTATATGGTTAGTGGACGGCATTGAATGATGAAATGCATAATTATATGTTGTTTTTTTTATATATTAAAAACATTAGTTGAAATTTTATATTATATTAATATGTTATAGTATAATCAAAGAAACATGAGTGGATGGTTTTCATTTTACCATCTTCTTGCAAAAACCATAAAAGAAAAGAAAAGAAAAAAACAAGCAAGGGTTCGCCATTCTAAGCTTAAATTGAAGGTATGTTTTAGCTTGGTTTTTGATAAATTTTACGTTTTTGAGATCGTTGTTTCGAGTGCTACAAAACTCATATTTGAATTTTGAATTTTGATGAATATTTTGAGTTATGCCATTGATGAAAGCTTGTGTATTTTGATGATTGATGGTAGATTGTTCATGTTTATGAGTAGAGAGGAACAATTTTTACTAAGTGATTTTCGGTGAAAACGAGCTAATTAGTAAAAGTTGTTATTGTTCATAAGTATGTGTTATAGTAAGAATTTGAAGTTGCTATCAGCATGTTGTAAAACATAAGAATAAGGGCTGAAGTTTAATTTTCGAGCCTAGGGGCAAAATTGTAATTATGTAAAAGTTTAGGGGCAAAATTGTAATTTTTCCAAAGTTAGAGTTAATGACTGTTTTAGTAAATGTGAGTATTAAATAAGCTAAATTTGCTATTATAGATCAGGAAGAATGAAATCCAGAGTTAGATCGAGGAAAGAAAAAGATAGTGGACTAAATCGATATAGTTTATAGTATTTTGTTTCGAGGTAAGTTTGCGGTAAATAAATGCAATATTCTGTTATTTTACATTTAATATGAATAAATTCCAGCATTTACATATTTATTCTGTAAATTTATTATTTAAAGACTCAAGTATAAATTGACGAAAAAGCTATCTCAGAAAGTTCCAGTTGAACCTTAGGAATGTGTAGGATACAAATGTCATGACATTAGGGTTTAAGGAAATCATGTAAGACCATGCCAAGGCATGGCATTGGTGAGTTCATAAGGCAAGGATACCACGTAAGACCATGTCAAGACATGGCAATGGTTAAGTTTCATAAGGAAAGGTACCCGCATATCCTTAGTATTCCAAGTGGTTCAACGGAAAAATTCAAAGAGTATTCCAAAGTAAAGGTAAGACAAGTTCAAGCTAAAAAGGTAAGGTAAGATAAATTCATGTTAAAAGGTAAGGTAAGAATACAAGTTTAAGTATATTGAGTTAAAAGCTTAAGTGATCTTGATAAGAAAAGCATAAGATAATTCATTAAGAATGTTGTCATCTATTTACATGTAAACTTACTAAGCTTTATGCTTACTCCCATTCTTTAATTTTTTTTTATAGTATTACAAGCCAACTCGGGGATCGAAAGGACGTCGGAGATCGTTAAACACTATCAAAAGATTATATTGGTATTTTGTGATTCGAACGTTTTAAGTTATGGCATGTATGGGGACTTAGCCATTTTGTGTGTATGACCTTATGATATGGCATAATATTGGCTTGTAAATGCTTGGTAATGATTAGACATTAAAATGGTTAATTAAGAACATATTTTGGATGTTATGAAATGCCTAGTTGATAGTTATTTTAAAGAAATTATGTAATTATATGCAGGGGAATAGTTGGACAGCAGCAGTGACGTGATTTTGAAAACTCACCAAAAATATTAGAAATTGAATTAGGTTGTGCATGAGATATATAATTAAAGCTTATTGAGTCTATTTTCATATAAAGAAAACAGTGTAGGAAAAAGAGTTGTATATTATGAGATAATTGATTTTTAGTGAAGAGAGGTCAGAATTGTCAAACTGTGTAATAGGGGAGAATTTAACTAATAAACTGTACTAACTGGCCACACCAAAAATTTTGGAAAAATTACAGTAAGAAGATATATGAGTCTAGTTTCATGTAAAATTTATGGATCTAGATTTCGAGTTTTGTAACTCAAGTTATAATTAATTTAGTGAACATGATGCAGACGGACAGTTTCAATTTTTATGCCCAGAACTAGTAAGTTAAGTCTAGTAATGCGTCGTGCTCGACTCCGGCAACGATCTCGGGTAAGGGGTGTTACAACCTTACTACGAGCTATTATTCGAAAGAATTTAAAATCATGGAAGGACTGTCTGCCTCATGTCAAATTCACCTACAATCGATCTGTTCATACGAGACCAAACATACACCTCTTGAAGTAGTTTATGACTTTAATCCATTAACGCCCCTAGATTTAATTCCTTTACCTACGATCAACTAATTCATTTTGATGTTAGGAAGATGGCCGATTTTGTGAAAATCCTACATCAAAAGGTACGAGCCAATATAGAGGCAAAGGCCAAGTCATATGCACAACAAGCCAATAAGGGGAGCAAAAGAATGGTTTTCAAACCCAGAGATTGGGTTTGGGTTCATATGCATAAGGAGCGCTTTCCAGCCAACGAAGGTCCAAGTACCTCGAGGAGATGGACCTTTCCAAGTCATAGAATGCATAAATGAAAATTCATATCGACTTGATTTGCCAGGTGATTACAACATAAGTTCTAGTTTTAACGTGTCTGATCTGTCTCCCTTTGATGCAGATTTCAACTTGAGGACAAGTCGCTTCAAAGAAGTGGGGATGACATGACCACACCCCGAAGCTCAACAAGCTCTAATCTCGATCCCATCAAGCTCTCTAAAGGACCCATGACTCAAGCTCGAGCTAAGCGCCTACAAGAAGCTGTTTTAGCTTTATTTGCTCAATTTTGGAATGAAAATGAGCTCTGTGTTAAAGGAGAAGTTCAGTCCAGCTCATTAAAGGCTCCTTGCATCTTAGTGCAAGCTGATCTTAGCTCATCACTAGCTCCCCAAGCTCCATCTAGCTCAAATAAGCTCACTTGAGCTTAATTCAGCTCGTTTGAGCTCGATTTAGTTTCTTTCTAGCTCATTCCTTCCATCATTTTACTAAACTAAGTATTAGTTTCATTTTAATAAAATTGATACAGCTTAAGACCGAATTCCCTAGCTCAATTCAGCTCATTAAGTATTTTCACTTGATTTTGAGCTAGCCAAATTTAATATACTAGCTAGTCCATAATTAAGTATTTTAATTTATCCTAGTATGTTATTTAACTTGGCTAGATGATGTTTTGATTATGATCAGCTGAATCTATAATTGGTTTAATGTGTTCATATGCTATGTAGGTTCAGCCGAATGTGAGAGGAGCAATAAATGATGTTCATGCACGGCTTGGTTCAAAGTATGCAAGGATGCATGTATGGCCAAATTCAAGAGTGGTGGCTGATTCATTGGCTTCCCCAAGGTGTCCATTCGGCCAAAAGACACTAGCAACCTTACTTTCCCAAGTTAGGCCGACCACCTCCCCAAAGCACCTTCAAGTCGTTTGCATTTGGTGTTCACACCTAGTGACCAATCAGTTGGTCATGTTCACACACAAGAGACTTCTCAAGCTCCTTGTTCACACATTAAATGGCTGTTGAATACCCTCATTAAGACACACATTTTTTGGCCAAACACCACAACATGAATGCCTTATTAAAGCCCCTAGCCGAACCTAGACATGGCTAATGGTCTCCTATGCATTCATCTTCACCCAAGTCACTTTCCTTCATCAAGAAGCTATCTTGTGGTGCTCTGTTAGGTCAAGTATAGACTTAGCTTGTTATTGAATATTTTTTAGATTATTCCAGCACATTCATAGCTGAATTACTTAGCTTTTAAGCTTGTTCATTTTGTCCATTCGGCTATCTCTTGTAAGCTATAAATAGTTTGTTCATTTCATGTATTAGGGAATTTTTCCATTTTATTGAATGAACTATTGTTCTTGTGAGGTTTCTTCCTCTCTATTTTCATACGAGTCTCGAGTGACTTATCCAGCATGCTAGTGGCGTCAACCCGAACTCTTTCTCGAACTTATCACCATCTTTGGTGTGGCGTTCATCCATCAAATTATACCTTTGGTTCCTAACTTTTTAGGTAACGGGTCAAGTTCCACCTTTACTTCATCACTAACCACCTTAAGCAATATCAGTCCCGGGGCGATACTCGATATAGTGTCCAATTGTTCTTGAAGCTTGAGTTCTATTTTCTATTCCACTGTCTATCAAATTATCTATCCCTCATTGTTAAATCGAACCTATCTCATTCATATCTAACTTATCTTTAAACTCTTTGTTAACTTTCGCTTTTACATAGCCAAAATACACCCTTTGTTCAAACTGAATGATACTTCCTCGACGATGATCGGGCAATTACGTTGACTCGACTCAACCTACCGAGCCGAATCACGTCAGACAATTAATGAATTCATTGATGTTTTTCCTGAATAATTGTTTGTGTTACCACCGAATCGGGAAATTGAATTCACTATTAAATTAATGTCGAGAACTACTCTGATCTCGAGCGCTCAGTATAGAATGGCTTCTACCGTTCTAAAATAATTAAAAGCATAGTTGTAAGAGTTGATTGACATAGGTTTCATATGACTGAATGTGTTACCTTGGGGTGCACCAATCCTGTTCGCAAAAACGAAAGACGAGTTGATAAGGTTGTGTATCGACTACAAATAGCTAAACAAGGTGAATAAAAAAAATATGTATCGACTGCCCCGTATTGATGATTTATTCAACCAATAGAAAGGATCCACTATATTTTTGAAGATTGATCTCCGGTCTAGTTATTATCAGTTGCAAGTTAAAGAGCCTGATGTGCCAAAAACTGCATTCAGAACTCGTTATGGTCATTATGAGTTTCTTGTCATGTCGTTTGGTCTGACCAATGCCCATGCCACGTTTATGGACTTGATGAATCAGATATTCCAGTAGTTTCTCATTGTATTTATCAAAAATATTATAATATATTTGAAGAATGAGTCTGATCATGCTCAACATTTGAGAACCATGTAACAGAATTTGCACGAGAAACAGTTATATGTGAAGTTTTGTAAATGCGAGTTCTGGCTCCGATAAGTTGAATTTCTGGGACATGTTATTTCTACAAATGTTCTTCGGGTTGATTTGAATAAAATCTCTACAATTGTAAATTGGAAAGCTCCAAAGAATGTCTCTAAAGTGCGTAGTTTTTTGGGTTTAGTCAGGTATTATCGACACTTCGTTAAGAACTTCTCGATGATAGCATTACTGATGATGAAACTATTATAGAAAGATGCTAATTTTGTCTGGTCTGAAAAATGTCAGTAGAGTATGAAGCAGTTGAAAGCCATGTTGACTGAAGCTCCAGTATTGCCTCAGCCTAAATTCAGAAAAGAGGATTCTGATAACATCACTTAGATTATCAGTCCCTTTATAGATCTAACAGATAGAATTTGCTAACTATATTTGAACAAAATTGTTGCTATGTTAACGATGATATTCAATCTATGTGAGAAATGAAAGTAAACATGATCAATATTGGAAAACAATGCTACAAATTTTACGAGAGAAGTAGGTGTTTGTAAAGGTAAGTAAATATGAATTATGATTTTGAGAAGTAAGTTTTTCTAGATTTTTTGAGAACCACTGGAAATGTCTGAGTTACTTTGAATCAACTCCTAATAATTGTAAACTAGGGAAACACCAGAAATTATTATAGAAGTGCATAGCTCTTTAGGATTCACTTATATTACAAATGATTTATTTAGGCTTTTTTATGATAGCTCTATCATTGATGAAATTGTTACAAATGTCAATCTTGTTTGAATGAATAAATGCCAACAAAGTTTCGAACATGCAAAAGATATGTCAACAGAAGTTTCAAAATTAAATATGAGTTAACATAGATGTCTAGACTTATTGAAAGATTTGTATCTAATCATCAATTATCTTCTGGGTAAAGTGATGAATGATCTGCTAAGATAGAAATTTCTAAAAATTAGGAATAGTCACTTGAATTGAGAATGTGATAGTTATATTCTAGATGAGCTGAGAATTAAACTGGTATTTGACAAGGAATTAAAGAATTGTGAAAATATGATCCAGAACGATTAGCTAAAGGAACTTGTTAAAAATGATCAAAATTCAGTGTTCAGTTAGGATAATTAGAGGAATTTGTGTTTTCGAAATTGTTGATGTGTATGAAGAAATTTTAAAGTTCACAGCGAAATGGTTAGTTCCGTCAAACTTAATGCTACTTATAATAATTGTTATTAATGAAGTAATAGAATGATACTGTAACACCCCAAACCCGGCCTAGACGTTACAACCGAATCTAACGTGTCACATCGAAGTGTCTTTCGAAATCAGTTTGTTGAGAGAAAATTGTTTTTAAACGATTTCCATGTTTGTTACTGTTGGTTTCTTAGTTGATTAAAAACTCGCAGAAGCTACTCTAATGAATGTCATTTTGAAGTTTGAAAATGTGTGTTTGTCTTTTAAAACAGTTATTATATGTTTGTCTTTTAAAACAATTATTATGTGTTTGTCTTTTAAAACAGTTATTATTTTTGAAAATTTGTTTGTATCAGTTTGTCTGTTTCAAAATAAGGAATTAAACCCAATTTAAAAAAAAATTAAAATCACCAAAGGCCTTATTACATCAATATCAACCCAATATAAAAATTTAAATAACTAGGTCTAAAATAAAATATTAACAAACGGTGGCTACCTCCGAGTCCCTCGCAGCTCCAAATCATCTAAGGCTGGGGATTACTTGTACAGTTAAAAGAAAAGGGTGAATTAGGAGAACTCGGTGTGTAATCCCCTATCATTGATCATTGTTTTATCGAGTTTTAAAATTTATAAAAGAGAATGATCGAACTTGGAAACTAACTCTGACAATGATTAAAGGCAAGTGTACCTATCGAACAGTAGTATAGCTTGGGCAAGACAGGATTATTGAACCCAAAGGAACTAAAAGTACTAATAGTAACTTTCTTTTTATTATCTAGCCTAAATATTAAGTGTTTGGTTGTTTAATCTAAAATTATCTAACTACCAAGCTAAGACGCAAAGACAAAAAGACTAAATTGGGGAGATAACTTTTACGAAAGCTCAGTTGATTTGGATGATACCCTTAGGAAGAATCCACCTAGACTTCACTTGTTATTTAACCCTGAACCATACGATATATTCACTTAGTTTGATCCTTAAGACTCCCTAACGTATATTAAACCCTCTCTCGAGGTGAATAACGTCTAACCCTAGGTTAATTAATGGAAATCTCTTTCTCTGTTAATAACCCCTTCGAATAACAATAAATCGATCTGTGGACTCCCATATTAGATTTCACCCTAATCCGGCAAAATCTCGTCACCCTATCTTTAGGCATGCGATCAACTCCGCTTAATTATGCTAGATCTACTCTTAGGCAGGGTCAATTCCTCCTCCACCTAAGCACATTAAATTTGGACTAAGCTCACATAATTAAGAACAAACTAAGTATTTATCATATAATTCAGAAAATAATAACAAGATTCATCTAGGTTTCATCCCCTTCAGGTATCTGAAAGATTTAGTTCATAACGAAATAAGAAAACATCTCAAGAGAAAAGATAAAACAAAACATAAGAAATCTCTAAAACTCCCTGAAGGGATTGAAGGAGAGATCCGCCGTCCTGAGTAGAATTCCGGCTTCTTGAGATGGATCAACTGGCTACCTTCGAGTGATTCCCACTGTAACATCCTGAAAAGGGCCTATGCATCTTTAGTTTAATTGTACGAAATGACATGTCTTAAGTATTATGAATAAATTTTGAACATTTTTGGAAACCCGGAAATGAATGGAAATGATTTGGAAATGAACATTTTTGGAAACCTGAAAATGTATGGACATGATTTAGAAATGATTCAAAAGAGGAAAGTGAACATTTCTGGAAACTTGGAAATGTAAGGAAATGTCAAGTTTACAGAGCCGATCGAAAATTTTTGGAAACTTAGAAATGACTTAGAAATGACGAGTTTTAAGGTTTAAAAGGGGAAATTAAGGCAAGGTGGCCTTAAAAGAAAAAGTTTGTGAAATTTGACACACAAACAGGCTTGGAAAAGTGGCCTGAAGATGTCACTTAGGGCCTATGGAAATGGCGCCATATGCAAGAGGAATGGGCCTGAGTTCGAGTCACTTGGGAAGCAAATAAAGGAGGTTTTATTTTTACTTCCAGAAGACTGAGGTGGACGGCACATGCTTCTAGAAAGGAGGTGTTTTATTTTCATAAATATTCGATTAAAAAGGTGATAAATAAAGGATTTTTAAATTGGATTATTTTGAAGAGATAAATGTTGGATTAAACTCTTTTATTTATGATAATTAAAGGATAAAGTTATCAGATAGAGGAGTGGTGGCCAAGTAAGGGACTCCTTAGATGATAATTTCGGCTATAAAAGGAAGGAAGAAGGGCTACTTATCAATTTTTCTTCCTCCTCTTCTCTCTGCCGAATTTCTGAGTGCTCTCTTCTCTTCTCTTCTCTTCTCTTTTTCTTTTGTCAAGCCGAATCTATAGTCCACCATTGTCAAAATTCTCAAGTTTTCTTTTCTTCCTATTTCTTCTTACCAATCCATTCAAAAGCCGAATCTTGGAAGGGCTTCAAGCATAGGTGTTTGTTGATTTCTTCAAAGGTAAGAACAAGTTTGATTTCCATTCTTTTCTTTTAGATTAGCCGAGAGATAACCTAACCCCATACATATTATGGTTGCTTTGAATATGGAAGGATCTTTCTGATTATCGAGTAGTCGACTAAAAGGAGGAGTATTCGGGATTTCTAAGATTAAGGTAAGACATGTGAATATTCGGCCAAAGGCCTTGATTTATGTTTCGATGATTAAGATTAAGTCTAACGTAAGGTTTTAGGGATTTCGACATTCCTAGGGAAACAAGGAACAATTTCGGGATTTGTTGGTGTTCCAATCGGCAACAAGGTAAGAATACTAATCCTACTAGGATTTGGAATTTTGGCCGAATGGCTTTTTATTAAGGTAATATGTGATAAATCAATGTAGGGATTAAGGATCTAAGCATTAGATTAAGCTTTTCGGATCTCAAGGAAATTTTAAGCGAATCAAGTGTGTACCCCACACTATTTTCTTAATAAGTTTTATGGCATGTTTAATAAATATATGTATGTGATATTATGAATACGAAAGTGTAAGAATGTGGCTAAGGTACCATGTTATGGTACAAAGTACTCAGGTACGTTTCCTACTCCTACTAGGATTACGAAATATGTTATATTTAACATGTGAAAAGTGACATGAGTGTGAATTTAAGTATGATATGCATAATATGAATAATATGGGGCATTCGGGTTATATGAGAAAGGGGAAGTGAATATGGTGACTTCGGTCTCACTATTTGAATGTGGTGACTTCGGTCACATTATCTGAATGTGGTGACTTCGGTCACATTATCTGAATGTGGTAACTTCGGTTACATTATTTGAATGTGGTGTCTCATGACACAATTATCCGTGGCTATGCCACGAATTTATATGGGCGATGAGCACGCCGATCGCAAATGATCGCGCTTCGATGGTGTGTAGCGGATGGAGGGTTGACGTAGTAGTCCCCACGGTGTGACTGGCAGGTACGGGGGTGTGTAGCGGATGGACAATTAGGTTTGGGTTTGGGAATGCATCATAACTTGTATTCATTGTTCTGTATGTGTAACTCTTGTATGCCTAATTCTATTATGATTTAGTGTTGTGTACACATTGAGTCTCATTGACTCACCCTGTTGTGGGAACATTTTTCGTGTGATGATCGGTAATGGACCTGGGTCATGGAGCTTAAAGGTGGCCATGCACAAAGAAGAAATTTTATGATTTGGACTTTTATTTTTACTTAAGTACTTTCAATTATTTGGATTTATTTGATGTAATAAGGCCATACGGAACTATTTTATTTTACATTTATTTTATTTATTATGTTTACAAATTTTTATCAATTGAAGTTTAAGTAAAACTTCTTTTAAAATAAACCCTAAATGTTTTGTCACCTTAAATAAATGGATTTCAATGTAAGGTAAATTGGTTTTCAACACAAGCCCAACCCAAACAATATTTTTCTTAAAATCGCACAAGTTTTTCCTAAATAACAAAAGAATTTTGAACCGGTTTACTTAAGGAACATACCAAATCTGGTCAAGGCTCGTGGGCCGAGTTTGGGGTGTTTCTGTTTGGTATCAGAGCCCAGTTTCAAACCCTCGGCCTAGGGGTTTAAGGCCCAAAACGTTTTCAAAGCGAGCCCAAATGAGTTTTATGAAAATATTTTTGAAATGAGCGGTGTTTCGGCATGGCACCTAAGTCTCCGAATTCAAGTCCACCAGTGTAAGTACTTCTATCCATTTGTGTGATTTATGATATGAATTTTAGAATGGTAGGATTGGAACGTAGATTAGAATATCAAGTATGTGAACCCTAGGACTAGTTTACCCCAACTATTACATAAGACTTTAATGCCTAATTAAACAAACCTGTGATTAAGTCGCCAAGTCAGGGTGTGGTAACTGTTGTGCGCATGTCTAGGAGTGGATTCGATGAAGAGCTTGGTATTTAAGCAAACCGAGCGACTCACCTCCTCTTTACTCGAATCCTACAGTGCGTGAGTAAACTGCTCACCCTAACTAAGAGGACTTAGTCATCTGGCTAAACACAATGACTAAAACCCGAAAGGGAACTAGCCGTGTTTTTATAAAAACCATAAAACCCTAGTTTTTAAAACTCTTAAAATTTCCTTTTTAATTTGTGAGAACTATTTTTACAAAATTTTTCGAAAAAAAAAATTTCGATTTATGAAATTACAAAAATACCCTAGTGGTAAATTACAAAAAATACCCTTGGTTTATGAAATTCCCAAAATACCCACAGTTCTTATCAAGATTTCATTACTTTATAAATGTTCAAAACCCTAATTTGCAAATTATCAAAATATCTTGATTTTGGAAAATTACGAAATCGCCACGACGCATAAAAATTACCAAAATGACCCTAATTTTCAAAATTTTTGCAATATCACCGTTTTGGAAAAAAATTCTCAAAAGAACCCTCAAAGTTTTGCAAATTTTGAAATACCCTAAATTATTAAACTTTACAAATTTACCTCTGTTTGTAAAAATTACCAAATACCCTCGAATTTCAAAATTACCTAAGAAGGCCCCGGATTTCAAAATTACCAAAATACCCTTATTGACAAAATCACCAAGGAACCTTATTTTGACAAATTACGAAAATACCCCTGTCGGACAAATTACAAAAATACCCCTGGGTAGTGGAAAAACAACAACAATGAAAACTACAACATTTCTCTGAATGAACGAAAGTTCATAATTGGTTGATGAATGTGAACGTGACTTCCTGAATAGTGAACTTGAGCTAAGAACTTTGTTTGATTGAAAGAACCACTTTTAAACATCTCTTTTCATAAAACTGTTCGCGGTTAATCAGTGAAACAAAAGTACTAATGTATAAAACTCTTAAATTAGATTAAATCGTGACATTAGAAAATGAGTTCTAAGGGACGTGAACTTAAAGATTGTGCCTAGAAAGTATGATGGTTCTATTAAGATCAGAGTGCGCAGCGTAAGCATAGTGCGGTGAGAAGGATTGTACGACTGTTAGTAAGTAATTTCGAGGACGAAATTATTTTTTTAGGAGGGTAGAACTGTAACATCCTAGATTAGGGGTTATGCGTCGCGTGCCTAATTCATGAGTTAGTAGGTTTTGGCAAAGTTGGAAGTGTATTAAGGTTTTTAGAATTCTAGGATGGAAGAAGAAAGCTTTGGAAAATTATTGGTTTTTAAGTAAAAAGGGAAGCTAGGTAAATAAGGCTTTAAAAGAAACTCCGTGTGAAGCATGACACAAGGAACCATGTGGTAAAATGGCATGTTTTATGAATTATGAATGTGTTATGTGAATTCTAGAAATAAGGAAATGTAAGGAAATGTATGGAAATGTATGGAAATGTAAGGAAATGTAAGGAAATGTAAGGAAATGTATGGAAATGTATGGAAATGTAAGGAAATGTAAGGAAATGTGAGGAAATGTATGGAAATGTAAGGAAATGTGAGGAAATGTAAGGAAATGTCTTGTCTTGGAAATGTAGGGAAATGTCCTGAAAATGTAAAGGAATAAAGAGGAAAGTGAACATTCATGGAAACTAGGAAAATGATTTAGAAATGATTCAAAAAGGAAAGTGAACATTTCTCGAAACTTGGAAATGTAAGGAAATGTCAAGTTTACAGAGCGAACGAAAATTTTGGAAACTTAGAAATGACTTAGAAATGTCGAGTTTTAAAGTTTAAAAGAGGAAATTAAGGCAAGGTGGCCTTAAAAGAAAAAGTTGGTGAAATTTGACACACAAACAGGCTTGGTAAAGTGGCCTGAAGATATCACTTAAGGCCCAGGTAGGTGACGCCACAAGCTAGGCAAGTGGGCCTGAGTTCAAGTCACATGTGAAGCAAATAAAAGAAGTTTTATTTTTGCTTCTAGAAACACAGAGGTGGACGGCACAAGGCTTGCAAAAGAGGAGTTTTATTCTCTTTAAATTTCGGTTAAATAGGAGATAAATAGTAGATTTATTTAGATTATTTTCAAGAGATAATTGTGTATTATTTCCTTTTATTTTTTTTTAATGGATAAAAGAAGAGATAATAGAAGGATTATTATTAATTCAAAGGATAAAGTTATCAAATAAAGAAGTAAGGGATTCTGAGTAGTAATTTTGGCTATAAAAGGAAGGAAAGAGGGCTACTCATCAATTTTTCTTCTTCCTCTTCCCTCTGCCGAATTTTTTAGGGCTCTCTTCTCTTCTCTTTTCTTTCTAATCCCTCCAAAAGCCGAAAGTTGTGAGAGCATCATTTAGCCATAGCCGAACTCTGAAGTGGTGTCAAGAAGGATCTGTCGATTTCAATATAAAGGGTAAGGATCTATAATCATAATTGAATTCCTTTCTTTTAAGCCGAAAGTTAGTCTAATCCCTCCTCAATCTTATTGATCGAAATATGGAAGGTGAATTTTGGGATTTCAGATCTAAGGTATTTTGGCATCTCTATTAATCAGGAAGAGAGTTTCGGGATTTAAAGAGTTAAGGTAAGAAACTATAAGGTTCGGCCAAAGGCCATGCTTTATGTTTTGAGGATTAGATTAAATCTAACGTAAGGTTATAGGAATTTCGACACTACTAGGAAAACAAGGATCAGTTTTGGGATTTGTTGGTGTCCCAATCGGCAACAAGGTAAGTTTAAGAATACTAATCCTACTAGGATTTGGATTTATGGCCGAATGGCTTTTTATTAAATTAGTAAGTGATTAATCAAATATAGGGATTAAGGAATTAAGCGGTAGATCGGATTTCAAAATCTCAAGGAATTTGCTAAGTAAATCAGGTGTGTACCCCACACTACTCTATAATATGTATTATGGCTATGTTTATTAATATATGTGTTATTAAGTATATGAAAGTGGCTAAAGTACCATGATATGGTACTAAGTACTCAGGTACATTTCCTACTTCTACTAGGATTACGAAATATGTTATATTTAACATGTGAAAAGTGACATGAATGTGAATTTAAGTATGATATGCATAATATGAATAATATGGGGCATTCGGGTTATATGAGAAAGGGGAAGTGAATGTGGTGACTTCGGTCACATTATCTGAATGTGGTAACTTCGGTGACATTATCTGAATGTGGTGTCTCATGACATAATTATCTGGTGGCTATGCCACAAATTTTATATGGGCGTGTAGCGGATGGAGGGTTGACTTAGTAGTCCCCACGGTGTGACTGGCAGGTACGGGGGTGTGTAGCGGATGGACAATTAGGTTTGGGTTTGGGAATGCAACATAACTTGTATTCATTGTTCTGAATGTGTAACTCTTGTATGCCTAATTCTATTATGATTTAGTGTTGTGTACACATTGAGTCTGTTGACTCACCCTGCTGTGGGAACATTTTTCAGTGTGATGATCGGTAATGGACCGGGTCATGGAGCTTAATGGTAGCCATGCACAGCAAGAAATTTTACGATTTGGACTTTTATTTTTACTTAAGTACTTTCAATTATTTGGATTTATTTGATGTAATAAGGCCATACGGAACTATTTTATTTTACATTTATTTTATTTATTATGTTTACAAATTTTTATCAATTAAAGTTTAAGTAAAATTTCTTTTAAAATAAACCCTAAATGTTTTGTCACCTTAAATAAATGGATTACAATGTAGGATAAATTGGTTTTCAACACAAGCCCAACCCAAACAATATTTTTCTTAAAATCGTACAAGTTTTTCCTAAATAACAAAAGAATTTTGAACCGGTTTATTTAAGGAACATACCAAATCTGGTCAAGGCTCGTGGGCCGGGTTTGGGGTGTTTCACCCACAAATCTGACCTTTTCGACTTGGCTTCTTGGCTGACACATAGGAGGCTTATATAGGGTTTTGAAATAGGTTTCTTTGCCCCAAAGTATCCAAATCTGAATGAAATTGCTCTATTCCACGACACGGACACGGCCATGTCACACGCCCGTGTGACATGTCTTCAAGCCATGTTCGGATTTCTTTAATGAGACACGACCGTGTAAATCGGGGGTCAGGCCGTGTTCTAGATGATTAGTGAGGCACGGCCGTGTGTGCTTAAATCCAGGCCGTGTCGATTTCTTCCTTGGCCCAATTTACTCCATTTTGGGACCGTTTCTCGTTCTTTTTATCCTCGGGTGCTTTCCTGGGTATAAGACATGAAAAGAAAGGATTAAAAGCACCTTTTTACATAAATTGAGGGATAAATCATCCAAAAGCATACTAAATGTGGGATTAAAATATGTTACTTTTACGGTTTATCAAATACCCCCACACTTAAGCTTTTACTTGTCCTCAAGCAAAATTTTAAACTTACAATTAAAATGAACTTTCCATAATTCATAATTCATAGATAATTTATACATGGATAATTCAACTCAAATAGTCCTAAAGATTCAAACAAGATAAGTCATGTATTTGTATCACAAAAACATAAGTGTCCTCCCTTATCTAAATAATTACCTTTAATTCAAAACCTACAAGGATTGACATCCTCACAAAAGATTCACTCAAATCACTCAAAAAGTGTTTAAGGTTCAAGGTTAAAAGATCACTCATAAGTCAAACCAGAAAAGTTAATCCCATAGGCTTGCCTTAAAATCAAATCTCCACCACTGTAAAATGAGATGATAAATAGATCAAAAGGTCTTTGTCAGGGTTAGGGCTAGGGTTAAAGGTGTGGATAAAGGCTGAATTAGAAGGTTAGAATCGAGATTGAATTGACAAGTTACCTATCTAGAAATACTGAGACAATAATAATTACATCAACTAAAAATTTATAATACTAATAATACGAGCTTTTTCTTTTGATAATTGGACTTTAACTGTATAAGCTCTTTTTCATAATACTAATACTGAATTTTTTTTTAAGAACAAACTAAGTAATAGAGGATAAATTCTACTACTGAAATAATATAATTATGTAACTAATCAAATCAAATCTCGATATAAGGGTAGTCAAAAAGGAATGGTGATAACAAATACAAAGGGTTTTGGGTTAATATTAGTGGGTGAGTCAAAAAAAAAGGGTTGTTAGGATCAACGGGGTTCACTAGGGGTTATTTATGAAGGTAGGCTTTTAGTGGAGCAAGTGGGTTAAAACCTAGGTGCCTTTATCATCTCGGTATATCAAATCATAACTGTGGTCTTGGCATGTATAATCAAGGCAAGTTCTAGAATAACAGTTCATAGTTGACACACTCATAATCAATAAAGTGAGCATGGAAAAGAATGTATGCTCTATAAGGCTCAAAATCTCACAAAAATTTATGGGTGTTTTTTTTTTTACATCAACCTTATAAATTTCAAATTTCAAGTAATATTCAGATTCAGGTTAACAACCTAAAAATTTGAAATTTTTGAAAAATAGACTTATCATGCTTGATTCTCTAGTATTATTCAAGTTTTAATCATCAATGCACAATTATCAATGGCTTACTCTAAGACATGTCAATAAAAATCATAAATCATTAGAAATTTCATCCTAATTAGTAATATGAGGAAGTTACTTAAGAACAAGACTAAATTCAGGGATTTGAGAATAATGAAAAAAAGTTAGGCACTTTTATCCTCAGGGATTTGAGAATCATGCAGAAAGTTAGGCACTTTTACCCCCTCACACTTAAGATGTACATTGTCCTCAATGTATAAAGATAGATATGACATTTAAGGGATAAATCAAAAGAGAAGGGGAAAAGAATACTCCCTGAATTTTGGACGGATTCCTTGAGTCGAAAGTGAAAGAAGGATGGGGAGAGGTCGTGGTGTTGGATGACTTGTGTAATAGTGAATTACCTCTAGTGATGTGTTTGTGTATATGGAGTGTGCATTTGAAACTGCTAAGTCATCAGTTAGAAACCTTAGAGGTGTCATTAAATAAATATATGTTAGGAATACTCGAAGGTTAGATGTGAATGATAATCATGATAAAAGTTTGTAATGTACGAAGAAAAAGTTCAAACTAAGACAAATAGAAGTTTAGATAAGTAAAAAAAATAAAATAAAAACTTAAAATAAGTAAAAGAAAAACTACATAAAAGGACTCAGAGGTCCTCATCATCGGCCGGGTCCTGTGGTGGTGTTGGTGATGAGATATGGAGGTGATGGCATATCTGCTGGAGGGTGGCCTCAATCCCATCAAAACATCGAGCGGTGTCAGTGAAATACTACTGGAACTGGTTGAGGCGTGCAGAGATATCCACCAATGAGGCTGCTGCATGGGTGGTCACTGGCTCGAGTCTAGTGTCTCCTGTGATGGTGGTGGGACATCATCAGTAATGTCTTCAGGCTCCCCCTCGTCTGTGGAGGTCACTAATCAGTATTGAGGAGGGTCAGTCCCTCGACGATGTTTAATCATCCTCATGTGTAGCATCGTCTGGATGCCCTGAGGTACCATCTGGCCGATCAGTGTTAGGTAGCTGGTCTGAGCCTCGGTGTTGAGGAAGCCAAAATGCTGAGCCAACCGTGTGATGTATGGCCCCATCGATAAAATTCCCTTCCTATGCGGCTCCTTTTGGTGCTGAATTACACAGGCGATGAAGTATGCAAGATCGAAAACGTGCCCTTCTGACATGCACGATATGTAGTATACATCGTGCTTATTCACCACACCGGTGCTCTCACGTCGACCTGCAATGGTGTAAGCTAGAATGGCGTGGATATACCGTAGGGGTGGGACAAGGGCTGTCGCCTTAGAGCCACTGGGCTTGTAGAAGCCTGTGGTGGGGGCTAGGTTGCGCCAGCAGTTGAGGAGGTGCAGTGGAGCTGACGGTTTAACTCAGAGAGTGGATTTTCTGCTACGAACTCCTCCGTATAGAGTTCGAGTGTTGTGCCGAATTGCGGTACGCTTAGTCGATGTACCGTGCCCCCTAAATGGAATTGAACTGTGCCCGGGTCGTCATATTAGGCCATCACTGTCTGCAAGGTTAAAGTGGTGTAGAACTCGAGTATGAGTTCCAAATATGTGGGCTCGATGATAGAGAAAAATTGCTCCCATGGCTCAATCGAGATGAGGGCTCGAATATCGGCTGCTAGTCCAACCTGTTCCATAGCGTTCCAGTCAATGCATCTACCGGTGCCTAGAGGTCTATTCCGGAATGCCTTATATCGTTCTTCCTTAGCTCTTGAGTGAATTGAAGGAGGCGGTGTCTTATTTTGAAAGAAGCACTGGCTAAGGATAATCTGGGTCCCTTTCTTTTCTTAGTTGGGGTGGTCGTGGTTCGTTTTCCTCGTGATGATGACATTGTACCTGAAATAATGGATATTTAAGTAGTGTTTGTACCAAGTTGTCATCTAGACCCAAGATATTTAAATGCTCAATACGATTATTCACCTAAGAGTAGCCTATTCTAATTTTACATAGGAAAATATCAATAGAAAATATGAAATTGATCTAACAACGATAAATAGGGACAAATAGCTAACAATCAAGATTTTCACTATAAACATTTCATGGGAAATGAATCATTGAAACAAGTTTAAAAGAAAATAAATTATGCTTAATACTAAAACTAAACAAAATGAAATAATATGAAATTTATCAAACTTTTAGTCAAGAAAATGAAGTAGTGAAGGGAACCAAGGGTTGTGATGGTATGAATCAGCTGGACACGCGGTGGTGCTGTGAGGTTTTCTGCAGGCGCACGGTGATGGCGTGGGCGTGTTTTTCCTGCAGCACGGTGGTGGCGCAGGCGTGTTCACAGTTTTAGTGTGGTTTTCTTGGAAAAAAGGAAGGTTGAGGGTTTATTAGGACGGTGGAGGGTTTGAGTGTGGCCGGATTTGAGAGAGATGAAGCTTAAAATTTGGTTTAGGGTTGATTTGGGGGAGATGAGCGGTTAAGCTACTTAAATAAGGGTGGAGGCACGGTCAATGGCCACGCCCGTGCTAATTTTTCATTAGCCCGTGTTTTTCGTGATTTTGAATTTTGGGCACGTTCAGGGTATTCGGGCACGGCCGTGGGTGTAGTGGCATGCCCGTGTCTTTTTTCACACGATCATTTAAAACGGGCGTGCTCATCCCGTGTTCGAGAAGTCAAAATGTTGGCACGGTTATAGGGCACAGGTGTGTTCCTCCCATGTTTGGCAAGTCAGTATGTTGGCATGGTTAGAAGGCATGGTCATGTTTACCCCGGGCTTAACAAGTTAGTAACATCGCACGGGTCGTCAGCACGGGCGTGGACTATTATCGCCACCTGTGTTGGGAAAAGAATTTTTTCTATGTCGTGCACGGCTACTGGCACGCCCATGGTTCATCCCCTGGCTTCCACATGGCCACTGGCACGCCCGTGTGTCGGGCTGTGTGGCCTAACCTGCACTTCATTGATTTAATTAGTATGGAGTCACATGCTTAAAAGTAAAATGTTAGTGAATTAGTGCTCGGGTTGCCTCCCGAGAAGTACTCATTTATAGCCTTAAGCTAGACTTTCCCTATTTTCATTTCTAAAGGAATGTTCGCGGAGTTGAAACTCCTCTCTAATGTCCCTAAAATCTGCATCATCATAAATTTTGAGTCAGTGACCATTTACCTTGAATGTACCCTTAGTGGGGTCAGTTACCTCGATTGTGCCATATGGAAAAATATTTTTGATCATGAATGGGCCTGACCATCTTGATTTCAGCTTTCCAGGAAATAATTTAAGCCTTGAGTTGTATAGTAGGACCAAATCCCCTACTTCGAATTGTTTCGACTTCTTTAGACGAGCATCATGGCATTGCTTTGTTGCCTCTTTGTATAGTTTTGAGTTCTCGTAGGCTTCAGCTCTCCATTCATCTAGCTCGTTCATCTGCATCATTCTTTTCTTTCCTGCAGTTTTAAGATCAAAATTTAAGAACTTTATGGCCCAAAAAACTTTGTGTCCTAACTCGAATGGTAAATGACAGCTTTTCCCGTATACAAGTTTGTATGGGGATGTCCCTAGAGGGGTTTTAAATGATGTTCTATAGGCCCATAAGGCATCATCTACTTTTAATGCCCAATCTTTCCTGTTTGATTCAACCGTTTTTTCTAGAATGCATTTAAGTTCTCAGTTTGCTACTTCAACTTGCCCACTAGTTTGAGGGTGATATGGGGTAGCTATCTTGTGGTGTACTCCTTTTTTTTTTAAGACACTGACAAATTGAGTATTATAGAAATGAGTGCCCCTGTCACTAATGATAGCTCTAGGTGTTCCAAATTAAGAGAACAGTTTCTTGAGAAACTTAACTACCACTCTAGCATCATTAGTAGGTAAAGCTTCGGCTTCCACCCATTTTGACATGTAGTCGACTACCACTAGGATGTATTTATTTCCAAATGAACTAGGGAATGGTCGCATAAAATCAATACCCTATACATCAAATATTTCACATGATAACATATATGTTTGAGGCATTTCATCACGTTTAGAAATATTACCTGTTCTTTGGCGTTTATCATACAAAGCGACATACCTGTTGGCGTCTTTAAATAGAGTGGGCCAATAAAAACTTGATTCGAGTATTTTATGTGCTGTCTTGATGCCACTGTCGTTGCCTCTTGAAGGTCCTGACTGGCAATGTTCCAGGATTTTGCTTGCTTCTGGCTTTGTAACGCATCTTCGAATTACCTGATCTGTACATATGCGAAAAAGAAAGGGATCTTCCCAAAAATAGTTTTTTGTATCAGCAAAGAATCGCTTCTTTTGGTGATGTGTTAATCTTTTTGGCAAGATGTTAGTGGCTAAATAATTCGCAATATTTGTAAACCATGGTACCTCAGAATGTGTTATAGAAAAGAGTTGTTCTTCAGGAAACGAGTCGTTTATCTCACTTTCATTAAGCTCTTTGGTATGTGGATTCTCAAGTCTAGAGAGGTGATCTGCTGCAAGATTCTCAGCTCCCTTCTTATCTTGTATCTCGAAGTCAAATTCCTGTAAGAGTAAAATCCATCGTATGAGTCGAGGTTTTGTATCAGAATTAGTTAAAAGTTAACGAAGAGCTGAATGGTCAGTGTAAACAACAACTTTAGACAATATTAGATATTGCCTAAACTTGTCAAAACCAAAAACTACAGCTAGTAATTCTTTCTCTGGGGTGGTGTAGTTTTCTTGTGTGGGTGTTAATGTTCTGCTAGCATAATAAATCGGCTGAAAATGCTTGTCCCTTCATTGTCCCAAAACTGCACCTACTGCAAAATCACTTGCATCACACATTAGTTCAAAGGGTAAATTCCAATCAAGTGCAATTATAATTGGAGCATTTATTAATTTATCCTTAAGGACATTAAATGCATCTAAACAGTCGTCATTGAAATTGAAAGGAACATCTTTTTCTAGTAATTTTGTTAAAGGCTTAGTTATTTTAGAAAAATCTTTGATAAATCTTCTATAGAACCCTGCATGTCCTAAAAAGCTTCTAATAGCCTTAACTAAACTAGGGGGAGGTAATTTTTCTATGGTTTCAACCTTTGCTTTATCTACCTCAATCCCTTTACTAGAAATCTTATGTCCTAACACAATCCCTTCTCTAACCGTAAAATGACATTTTTCCCAATTCAAAGCAAAGTTTGTTTCCTCACATCTCATTAGAACTCGTTTTAAATTTTTAAGGCAAAGATGGAAAGAATTACCGAATATCGAGAAATCATCCATAAATACCTCCATAATGTCTTCCATGAGTTCGTCAAAGATTGCCAACATGCAACGCTGAAAAGTAACAGGAGCATTACGTAATCCAAAAGGCATTCTACGATAAGCAAACGTACTGTATGGGCATGTAAATGTTGCCTTCTCTTGATCTTCTGGAGCTATTGGGATTTGGAAGTAGCCAAAAAGTCTGTCCAAGAAGCAGTAGTACATATGCCCGGATAGTCTTTCTAACATTTGATCTATGAAGGGCAGAGGGAAGTGATCTTTGCTGGTGGCATTGTTCAACTTCCTATAGTCTATACAGACTCTCCAACCTGTAATTGTTCTTATAGGGATCAACTCATTCCTTTCATTGGGTACCACAGTCATACCTCCTTTCTTTGGAACCACCTTCACAGGACTTACCCAAGTTCTGGCAGAAATAGGATAAATTATTTCTGCATTTAGAAGTTTAATTACCTCGGCTTTGACCACTTCTTTCATGTTGGGGTTTAGCCGTCTCTGGGGCTGCACACGCGGCTTGTATTATTCTTCCATTAAAATTTTGTGGGTGCAGAACGATGGGCTTATACCCCTGATGTCAGAGATTTTCCAAGCTATGGCTCTTTTATGTTCTCTCAGTACCTGTATCAACTCCTCTTTTTCCTTAGGTTCTAGTTCGGAAGAGATAATTACCGGTAACGTAGAATTGTCTCCGAGGAATGCATATTCTAAGTGTTTCGGTAACTGTTTCAATTCCAGATTAGGCGACTCATTAATGGAGGTTTTTTGTTTTAATTCAATGCTTTCTTCTTTCATTTGTCTAAATGAAGATGTATTCAAGTTCATCTCATCGCCTTCATCTTCTTCCCCCTCTTCTTGAGTCAGGCACAGTTCCATCTTGTCGTCATGTATGATTTCCTGTAATGAATTTTGAATGATATAATTGGTAGTATCAACAAAATAACAGGATTCATCTTGTTCTCTAGAATATCGCATGGCATCATAAATCTGAAAAATAATTTCCTCATCGCCTATTCTTAATGCAAGTTTACCGTCACCTACATCGATAACAGCCCAAGCAGTAGCTAAAAAAGGACGCCCTAAAATTAAAGGAACATCAATGTCTTCATCCATGCCTAATACAACAAAATCAATAAGGAAAATAAATTTATCAATTTTCACCAAGACATCTTCGATAACTCCTCTAGGATATTTAATAGATCTATCGGCTAGCTGAATACTCATCCTAGTGGGTTTTGGTTCCCCAAGATCTAGTTGTTTAAACATTTTATAAGGTATTAAATTAATACTGGCGCCTAGATCAGCTAATGCTTTCTTAATATTTAAGTTACCAATTAAACAAGGAATAGTAAAACTTCCTGGGTCTTTTAATTTGGTTGGTAACTTGTTTTGGAGGATGGCTGAACATTCTTCATTAAGTTCTACCATCGATACTTCTTCGAGCTTCCTTTTATTCGTTAGGAGTTCTTTTAAGAATTTTGCGTACGTCGGCATTTGTGAAATGGCTTCAACAAAAGGTAAGTTAATATGTATTTGTTTAAAAATTTCAAGAAACTTACCATATTGGGCATCTAATTGTTCTTTCTTAAACTTTGCTGGATACGGGATTGGCGGTTTACTTCTTTACGTACTGGATTTACATCCTCAACTCCCTCATCTCCTGCTTTGTTATCTTCGTATGGTATTTTTTCCTTTGGTTCGACTAATTCCATTCCACTTCTTAGTGTAACTGCCTTTACCTGCTCTGTTCCTTTAGAAAAAGTCTCTGCTCGTATTTCATAGATCATCTCAGTAAGTAGTCCAACCGACTTAGTGAGTTCATCGACTGACTCAGTGAGTTTTTCAACCGACGCTTGTTGATCTTTAAGTGTTCTCTCAGTATCTTGGAAACTATTTTTTGTGTTTGCCATGAAATTTGTCAGCATCTCTTCGAGGTTTGCCTTCTTTTCTTGCTGATAGGGCTGATTTTGGAAGTTTTGAGGAGGTTATTGTCTTTGATTTCCTTGATTCTGTTGACCTCCCCATGAAAAATTTGGGTGGTTCCTCCAACCTAGATTATAATTATTACTATAAGGGTTATTATTAGATCTGGAATTATTACCTATATAGTTCATTTGTTCGCTTTCTATGCCCGGTTGGTTGGGTGGGTACTCAGGATTCGCCATAGTTCCACTTGCGTCGCACTGCATGACTGGATGTACCTGCGAAGAACACAAACTATCAAGCTTTTTATTCATTAATTCCATCTGTGTTGATAGCATGGTTACTGTATCGGGGTTGAAAACTCCAGCTGATTTTGTCAGTTTCGTCCTTGTAACCTGCCACTGATAATTATTCAGTGACATCTCTTCAATGAACTCATAGGCTGCTTCAGGAGTTCTATTATTTAAGGTTCCACCGGTGGCTGAGTCGATTAGTTACCTCGTTGAGGGGTTTACACCGTTATAAAAAGTTTGGACTTGAAGCCACAAGGGTAAACGATGGTGTGGACACCTTCTCAAGAGACCCTTGTATCTCTCCCATGCATCGTATAATGTCTCTAAATCCATCTGCACAAAAGAAGAGATATCATTCTATAATTTGGCCGTTTTGGCTGGTGGGAAATATTTTAATAAAAAATTTTCAGTTATTTGGTCCCATGTAGTGATTGACCCTCGTGGTAACGAGTTTAACCACTGTTTGGCTTTATTCCTTAATGAAAAGGGAAATAACCGAAGATGTATGGCATCATCAGAAACACCATTTATTTTGAAGGTATCACAGAACACTAAAAAGTTAGCTATATGTGTATTTGGATCTTCGTCCTACAAACCATCAAATTGAACAAATTGTTGAATCATTTCTATTGTGTTAGGTTTTAATTCGAAATTATTAGCAGCTATAGCGGGCCTAACAATACTCGATTCTGCTCCTGTTAAATGTGGTTTAGCATAATCGAACATGGTACGTGGAGCATTGTTTTCTCCCACATCATGTGGTTGTAGATTATTCTCGTCCATCCCTTCAGTAGGATTAGATCTGCCTTCTTGATTTTCTTCTGTGTAATTTAGGGCTCACCTAATTTCTCTGCGATTCCTTCGAGCGGTAGCTTCAATATCACTATCATATACTAAAGGTCCTCTTGGGTTCCTTCTAGTCATAAACTAGAGGTACCTATCAAGAAAAGAAAGAAAGAAAATTTCAGCAAAAATAAAAAAAATTAATAAAAATAAAAGTAAATTGTGAAAAATAAAAAATAATGGCTAAAGTAATAAAAATAGAGCTTTCCTAATATTTTAGTTCCCGAGCAACGGCGCCAAAAAGTTGATCATTGTTTTGTCGAGTTTTAAAATTTATAAAAGAGAATGATCGAACCTGGAAACTAACTCTGACAACGATTAAAGGCAAGTGTACCTATCGAACAGTAGTATAGCTTAGGCAAGACCGAATTATCGAACCTAAAGGAACTAAAAGTACTAATACTAACTTTCTTTTTATTATCTAGCCTAAATATTAAGTGTTTGGTTGTTTAATCTAAAATTATCTAACTACCAAGCTAAGACGCAAAGACAAAAAGACTAAATTGGGGAGACAACTTTTAGAAAAGCTCAGTTGATTTGGATAATACCCTTAGGACGAATCCACCTAGACTTCACTTGTTATTTAACCCTGAACCATACGATTTATTCACTTAGTTTGATCTGTAAGAATCCCTAACGCATATTAAACCCTCTCTCGAGGCGAATAACGTCTAACCCTAGGTTAATTAATGGAAATCTCTTTCTCTGTTAATAACCCCCTAAAATAGCAGTAAATTGATCTGTGGACTCCCATATTAGGTTTCACCCTAATCCGGAAAAATCTCGTCACCCTATCTCTAGGCATGCGATCAACTTCGCTTAATTATGCTAGATCTACTCTTAGGCAGGGTCTATTCCTCCTCCACCTAAGCACATTAAATTTGGACTAAGCTCACATAAATAAGAACAAACTAAGTATTTATCATATAATTCAGAAAACAATAACAAGATTCATCTAGGTTTCATCCCCTTCAGGTATCTGAAGGATTTAGTTCATAATGAAATAAGAAAACATCTCAAGGGAAAAGATAAAACAAAACATAAGAAATCCCTAAAACTCCCTGAAGGGATTGAAGGAGAGATCCGCCATCTTGAGTAGAATTCTGATTTCTTGAGATGGATCAACTATCTACCTTCGAGTGATTCCCACAAATCTGACCTTTTCAGCTTGGCTCCTTGGCCTAGCTAACCGCCCCCATTCAGCTGACACTTGAGGGACTTATATAGGCTTTTGAAATAGGTTTCTTTGCCCCAAAGTATCCAAATCTGAATGAAATTGCTCTTTGCCACAACAGGGACACGGCCATGTCACACGCCCGTGTGACATGTCTTCAAGCTGTGTTCGGATTTCTTTAATGAGACACGACCATGTAAATCGGGGGTCAGGACGTGTTCTAGATTACTAGTGAGGCACGACCGTGTGTGCTTAAGTCTAGGCCGTGTCGATTTCTACCTTAGCCCAATTTACTCCGTTTTGGGCCCGTTTCTCATTCTTTTTATCCTCAGGTGCTTTCCTGGGTATAAGACATGAAAAGAAAGGATTAAGAGCACCTTTTTACATAAATTGAGGGATAAATCATCCAAAAGCATACTAAATGTGGGATTAAAATATGTTACTTTTACGGTTTATCAATCATGCAATAATAATCTGGGCCTGAGCCCTATTCGGTAACAGTACAGTATGGGCCTTAACCCATTATAGTAATCAGTATGGTGCAAATATGCAACCTACCGCAATCTAACCAACACATCACTCGTACCAACCAACATATCATGTGGGGATAAAATCGACCCACCCTGCCAACACACCAATATTACAGTAGAGCTGCTAGTAACAGTATATGTGGCAAAGCCACCAGTAATAATATTGCGCGTGAGAGCGCCAAGATATCGATCGCAGCAGAGCCGCCAAAGATGCGAGATGTTTGTGGCAAAGCCACCAATGAATGATACACTTCCTCCATAACAGTATCCCAACCCTATGTAGTATGCCATGTCATAAATATCTTGTGTATACAGTATGTCCTACTCAGTACAGTCATACAATAATATGCATTCATCAGTTGACTTACCTCTAGGGGTAAAATGGTAATTTTCATCTATTAGGAGTAAAGTAGTAATTTTACCCTTTAGGGGTATTTTGGTCATTTAACCTATTTTAGGGTTTCAGTGCAGACAATGACCTTTCCAAAGGTCCACAGTCGCCTCGAGCGACACAGATAACCCATATGATCAAAATGATGTAAACATGCCCAAGGTCCAATATTCGGCCCAAGTGGGTCTTCACGCTCGTGTGGCCCATTTAGCCCATATTCAGTCACGGCTATGTGAACGATATAGCCCAGTCCAATATTTTCCACTTATCGTGCATTTATTCCGTGTGGGGCCCATGAGCCCATTGGGCCCATATTTCAGCCAAACGAGGCCCATAGCGGTCCAAGAGCACGAGAACGCTCGTGGTGGCCTCTACAGTTTATTGCCCATGATTGTAGGCTCGGTTTACCACATGAGCGATCGCACGCTCGTGAGGCCTTATATGTTAAGGGTCCGGCTTTTTCTGATTTGCAGAGGTGATAACGTGATTACACACCTTTTTCACGAGAGCTAGCGAAACACCTCTTGGCACTAACCTACATTGATTTGAATATTTGATCAGCCCTTCAATAATGGATATTTTCAAGTACTTAACCACACTTAAACAATCACCTACCACGATTGAATGAAATATGGCCTACTCTTCTAAGATTGTTGGCCAAGCCACGATTCCACGCTCCTGATGATTATCTACTTAAGCAATGATTCTTATTAGACAGATCTATTCGCTAGAATGTGATTTAAACAAACCCAACACCATCATCACAGCCTAATCGGCCGACCTTACCAAACTTACCCTAATGATCAATCAGTTGGTGAAGGGGAAGATTTGGAACGCCTCTGTACCCTAGAGACTCCTCCTTTCTCTTCTAGAGATTTTAGAACCCTAAGAATAAAATAAGTGTGGCTTAGGAACACAGTGCTAATGAAATAAATCACTTGGAAAAAGTTGGAAGACTTACCAAAATTAATGATGATGGAACCGGTTGGAATAGTTTAGGTATATTCGGCCAAGCACAATAGGAAAAGATGATAAACTGAACGTACACAAAAAGCCATATGAAGAATTCGGCTATGATTGGAAGATAGTGGGAAGTAGAGAAGAAGAAGATAGAGAGTAGGTTCGATTTAGAAGGGAGGCCGAGAGGAGAAGGATTCAAGAGGAAAAGAAGAAGCAGAACCAAAAGTGAGAGAGGAAAGGGAATTCGGCAAAGAAAGAAAAATGAGACCAAAAAGAAAGTTAGCTATTCGACAAATGTAGAAAGGAAGAAAGTAGTAGAAATTTTGGTCACCTCAATAGCTAAAATGCAAAACCCGAAAGAAACCCGAATGGTAAAAAATCCCAAAGAAAACCTGGTATTCTCCTTTCAACCCTCACAAAACTGAACAAAGAAATGCCTAGTGCTAAAAATGCTCCTTATTTTCCCCCTAGCCGAATTCCACTAAAGCCTTAGAGTCTCAATCGCCATAACACCTACCAACCTCCCATTTTCAAAATTCCTTGATTTTCTCCCCAATTTCCTCCTTAACTTGCTCCACAAAACCCTCCAAGACCAAATCAATCTTCACCTTACAGAGTTTCAGTCTAACTCCACTTCTCATGCTGCAAGGAAATAAAAAAAATACTCCCTTGTGCATCATGAGACTCAAACTCGAGCTCCCTTACAGCCTTAAACACATCACTTACCACTGGACTACAAGTTCTTTTGTGACATAAAACAAGCACTATTATTAATAAGGCCTAAGTGCCAGTGTCCAGGTTCATTTAAGAGAAAACTACAAATTCTAGAAAAGTCAAGACTTGAACCCAGGCTACCTAAACACTCCCATACACACCCAAATCACCTTTTTCCATTAAAGCAAACAAGTATTTGTGTCAGAACATGCAAAATTACAGACCTTAAAATTTTGGGGCGTTACAGACACTACAAGACTTTATGTAGATTTAAATATTGAATCTCTTTGTACTGATAAGAATTGGATGATAAGAAACTGGAAGGAATTGATTTGTTATATGAAACATAAGAAAAGGTTCATTTTATTTGAGATCATTTAAAATCTACTTTAGACCATCAGAAGCCATATGCGAATGCAAAACAAAAAGATATTAACTTTTAGGTAATTAACAGTATATTATTGAAAGTCTTCCCATAGAAGAAAGTGTTACTGTTTAGTAGAAAAGCAAAGCTTAGTCCGAGAGTCATAATGTTGTATGAAATTGTCGAGAGAATGAGTCTAGTGATTTATAGATTGAATTTACCTCCAAAACTTAGAAAAAATGCATGATGTGTTTCACATTTCTATACTTCACATGTGATGACTCTTGATGAGGTTGAATTACAAGCTGATTTGTTGTACAGTGAATAACTCACAGAAGTATCAATTCGGGAAGTAAAAAAAACCACGGAATAAACGAATACCATTAGAGAAAATTTTGTGGAACCATCATCGTACAGAGGAAACTTCTTCAGAAAACAGAAAAATCAATGAGGTCACAATACCTGAACCCTTTTCACAGGTAAAAATTTCGAGGACGAAATTTCCTAAGGGGGGAGAGTTGTAACAACCCATTTTTCAGTAACATCGAAAATAGTGGTTTTAGGACCACAATTTTGGCGAGAGAGTCTGTAGATTTATTTAATTAATATTTATGAGTTAAATATAGTATAATACTGAATCGTGATTTAATAGATTTTATTAATTGGTCAGTTGGTTAAGGTAAAAGTGGTGTGTACCAAAAGTCAAGTGATTTTGGAAAATAAGGTATCAAGGCCTTGTTTTGATAAACCAAACTTAAAAATATTATTTTTGAATATTTATGGAGCTATTTTATAGGTGAATTGAAGTGTGGTTCGAAAATTTTACTGTTTGGATAGCTAAATAAGAAAAAAGGACTAAATTGTAAAAATTGCAAAAGTTAATCAGTATTGATTTCTATTAGTTGAATGGCTTAATTAATGATTGTGTAAGGGTCTAAGTGGAACATAAACCCTTTTCAAAGATGGTGGATGGTTAGTGGAACCTAATTTGTCATTTTGGTTATTATTATTTTAATTAAATAATTAATAATAAAATAAGATAAAACAAAAAACAAAAACATCACCATCCATTTTCATTTTTTTTTTCTTTCAACACCAAAACTCCATTGATGAGAGCTTGGAGAATTCGATTGATTTTTCTTCCTTGCATATTAAGGATTGAATCGTACAGAGGAAAATCGAGGGAACAGGAAAAATTGTAAAATAATCCCTAAACAAATTTTCTTGTTAGTTGCATCATGTAAGTTCATAGTATAGATGAATGTATATATTTATAACTTGTGTTATTATGAATTGGCTTAATTGAATTGTGGTTGAGTTTTTTATTATAGATTGAAGTTAAAAAATTGTTTACAATTAAGTACAAGGTGAAAAGGTAATTATTTGAGAATTGATGAATATTTGTGAAACACAATTTATATGATTTCAGAATGAACATAATTGATTTACAGCATGTGTTTGGATATTATGGAAGTGCCTTTGATTTATAAATGTGATGAATTCTATTGAAATGCCTGTTTGAACATAATAAATGATTAGGATACGATTGACATCCCAATAGGGTTAGAATGCGTGCTTCTACGGGTTTGCACTTCAATGCCTCTACTTGGACTTTGGTGCCTCTGTTTACACTTCGGTGTCTTTATTTGCACTCCAGTGCCTCTAATTGCACAATCGTACCTCTATTTGCACTACGGTGCCTCTAATAGCATTACGGTGCTCCCTGGTGTGGTGTAGTTACCCGAGTATCCAAATTATTTTGCTATTGTTCATTGGGCTCTCTGTTAAAATAAAGTATTTGTATTGACTTCCTGAATTGTTTGGAAATGATGTGTTTATAAAACTATTGAAATGTTAACGGATGAAATTGAATAAATGATAAATATATGATTAAAGGTTGTTTTGAAATGATATCACAATGACTGAAAAGTTTATAATTATATGAATGAAACACTCATTTTGTAAATGTTATATGTGGTGACAAAGCTATATGGTTAAAAGAAATGGTATATGATTATGAATATGAATTGACATCATCAATTGGTTCATATGATTTATATAGTGGATCTTTCCTATTGAATGATATGGAAGTATGTCGTACTGAATGATTGTGAGATTATACGATCAATACGTGAAATGTTCACCTTGTTGTTGAAAATGTATTGACAAGAAATCGTATTAAATTAGTTATATATGTTTACTTAATTGTAAACTGAGGTAAGATTTTTTTCTAAGTATTTATGAACTTATTAAGCTATATAAACTTACTCTATTTCATTATTGTTTTCCGTAGTAGACGTTTTAAGGAACTAGACAGTCAAATAAAGTTCAAGGCTCACACTATCTAGCTTCAATCTCAGTAGATTTTGACTCCTTTATTTTGGTTTTGTGACATGTATATAGGCTGTTTTGGGTTGATAGTTTAAAGTTCTAAATTGAATTTGTAATATTTTATCATAATTGTCATGTATAAGTTTGAATTTAATGATTTCATATGGTTTGAATTTGGTAAATGATGATAACATGTTTGGAAATGGTATGCTTGATCTGAGTTTGTGATATGGTTGGGAAATGTTTAAACTTGGATGAAATGCTTAATATATGTTTTAGTTGATACTTATACTATATGCAATTATTGTAGCAAGTTGTTTCATGGATTTGGTAAGTGGTGAATACATACCAAAACTAATGGTATGATTGAGATTTAGGTGTGATTTACTTTTGTAAAAGTTATGGCATGATTTAGGTTGTTAGAAAGGTAAGGTTGGAAATTATTATGGTAAAATGCACATTGGTGTTTCGTATATGCTTGTATAAATGGTTAAGTTGTATGTTTGAATTGGTTGTGATGGTTCCAAATGGCATATTGGTGTTCCAAATAGCATAATGGTTAAGTTGTATGTTTTAATTTTAATTGATGTTTTGATGCATTTTAATGTGGTTTAAGGATCGATATAAAGTGTATATGTGGTATATGAAAGTTTATGGTTTATAACTTGCCTTGTAGGGTACATATAAGTGAAAACGGTCTATTACCTTACGAACTCGTATTATTATGCGAGCTCATGCCTTGTGTTTTTATGTGAACAATGTGTGTTACTCTGATATGCCAACTTCCGTGCATGCTTTTATGCAATACCACAAACTCATATGATATTCTATTACGTGAATCTATGATGTGTGTCATATGCGAACCTTAGTTGTTGTGTGAACCTTAAAAATAACTTGCATGTTTTACTTTTTATGTTTGATAGTATTTCACTATTGTGTTGTAACTTAACACATTATTTGTTGTAAGTGGTGTATTGGAGGTTAGGTTGGGAGTTAATAGAGAGTCACTTTGGTGGCTAATGTAGCTCGCCAGATTTAGGTCAAACCTACTTGGCTAGGTTTGGGGTGTTACATTGGTTGGTATCAAAGTGAGCCAGGTTAATGCTCACAAGGCTAAAACCCGTCGAGCTAGAGCTAGCCAGGATAAGTTTGTCAGGCCATTTATGTGACAGGTGAGTTTGCCAAAATGGCGAAGTGTGTCTGCCAAGTTTAGCAAGGTAAGCTCGCCAGACTAGATAAGGTAAGTTCTCCAAGTCTTAAAAGTGCTATGCATATTTGTGTGATTGTCTGAATGGGGTAGGACTGGGAACATCGCCTTGATTCATCTGTATCTTTTGTAGGATTACGCCTCGAATCATCCCTTTTTTGTTCACCATTCTAGCAAGTAAGTTGTGTTTTGGTGAACTATGTTCGCATGTAAGTCTGTCAAAGTGCAAACTGTCTTCGTGTGTATGTTTGTTATGTGCGAACTGTGTTCGCAAATTTGTCTATTAAGTTATGGATACCCAGTTAAGTGTGTTTGATGTCTTACCTAAGCTAGTATCTCGTTTACATTTAGAGTAAGCAAGAATGCCAACCCCTCAAAAGCTTACCAGACTTCAGCTACACAAGAGCAACCTTACAGGGAAAACATCTAGGAGGATGGCATAGAGCCATTAGTGCAAGCAATTATTGGAGCTTTTCAGTGAGTTGTTGGTGCCAACACTGCACTTGCGAATCATGGATTGCCACAGGAGCATCTGCGAGCACTAGGTGGGAAGGAATTCAGTGGTGTTAGAGGATCTGATCCTACTAAGGCTGAATATTGGCTTAAGGGTGTTGGGAAAATCCTTGAGCAGATGGCGTGTTCCGACGAGGAGGAATTAGGATGCACTATGTCCCTACTCATCAGCGAAGCCCATCGTTGGTGGAATATCATAAAGCAAGGAACTACTGCAAACTAGTTGACATGTGATTTCTTCTTGGAAACTTTCAAAATAGAAATTCATGAGTGACCAGTATTTAGAAGCTCGCAAGCGTGAATTCATCAACCTTGTGCAAGGTGAGCTGTCTATGGCTGAGTACGAGGCAAAATATGTGTGACTAAGCCAATAAGAGAAGGACTATTGTCAAAGGTTTCACTTTGGTCTACATCGTGATATTCAACTCTACCTAGTGACTCACGATACTGCAAACTTCGACGAGTTAGTTGACAAAGACAAAGTTGTTGAGGAGATTAAGGTTCCACAAACTGAAGTTGGAGCTGGAAAGCAAGTGTTTGGGTGAGTGTCCAAAAGGGATCGTGACTTGCGAAATTTTGATAGGAATGTTAAGGGAAGTTTCAAGTTAATTGTTCGTGACAATGGAACAACACCCAAGATGGAAAAGAGGGCTCGCACAAGTTTGCAAGCTAGCCATTTTGTAAGCATTGTGAATGAAGATGCCCTAGGGAATGTTTTAAGATGACTAGAGGTTGCTTCAAGTGTGGTTTTAAGGATCACTTGATAAAAGACTGTCCAGAACATCGGGAGGATTCGAAGCTCAAACTACGACCCTTATTCAATGCGAGCTGGTGCACATAGCCAAGGAAAAGATAGAGATGGTGAAACAATACAAGTTGGGCAACAAACGTTATCTCACACAGTTGCGACCCAAGATGAATCAGAAGCCCTCACACAAGTGTATGCTGTGAGGGAACCACATGAGCAAGGTGCCACTGATGTTATTACAGGTACCTTCACTCTATAAACTATTCCCTTGTTTTCCTTAATTGACTCTGGTTCCACATACTCATATGTTTTGAGCGAACTAGCTAGTGAGTTGGGAATTCCAGTAGAAACCATAGATGAGGGTGTGACTGTCACTAGTTCATTTGAGGATAATGTGTTGGTCAATAGAGTGTACCATAAGTGGCCACTGATGATTCAAGGTAAAGTTTTCTATGTGAACTTGATGGAGTTACCATTCTATGGGTTCAACATGATTTGGGGGATGGATTGGCTAACTGAGCATAAAGCAATGATCTATTTTGAGCTGAAAAGAGTTACCTTGCTAACCAATAAAGGCAAAGAAGTTGTGGTGGTTAGTGAGCGAGCTCAATTTATGTCAAATGTAGTCTCGGCAATAAAGGTAGAAAAGATGTAGGGTAAAGGTTGCGAAGCCTATCTCGCTTTTGTGATGGGTTCGCAGGATATGGCAAAAGGGGTTCACAGAATGCGAACTACGCAAGATTTTCCTAATGTGTTTCCTTACGAGTTACCTGGATTACCTCCAAACTACGTAATGCATGGCACCCAAAGAGCTTAAGGAGTTAAAGTTACAACTTCAGGATTTGCTTGATAAAGGTTTCATTCGACCAAGTATATCACCTTGGGGTTCATTAGTGTTGTTTTTTAATATATTGACTGTAAAAAACAAGTACCAATTTCCAAAAATTGGTGACTTGTTTGATCAGCTGCGATATGCCATAGTGTTTTTGAAGAGTGATTTGCGACCTGGTTACTACCAACTTAAGGTAAAGGAGTCTGATGTGTTGAAGATAACATTTAGAACAATTATGAGTACTATGAGTTATTGGTGATGCCCTTTGGGTTAACAAACACACCTATTGCAATCATGGACCTGATGAATCGTGTGTTCTATGAGTATCTAGATCATTGGGTGGTAGTATTCATTGATGACATCCTGGTGTATTTGCAAACTAAGGAAGAGCACGATACTCATCTGCAAACTATATTGCAAATTTTACGAGAGAAACAGTTATTCGCGAAGTTTAGCAATTATGAGTTTTGGTTAAAAGAAGTCACATTTTGGGGGCACAAAGTTTCAGCTGAAGGGGTTCGTGTAGACCCAAGGAAGATCGAATCCCTCATGGAGTGGAGATCGCCAAAAAGTGTCATTGAAGTGTGAACCTTCTTAGGGCTCGCAGGGTACCTTTGAAGGTTTGTTGAGGGGTTCGCCACTATAGCAGCACCCTTAACAAAGTTGCTCCAGAAGAAAGGGGAGTTCGCATCGACTAAAAAAAGGTAGCAGAGCTCTAAAGAGCTTAAGGAGATCCTTACTAAAGCATATCTGTTGATTTAACCAGAACCAGGGAATGAATTCATGGTTTACAATGATACCTTGCACACAGCGTTAGGATACGTGCTAATGCAAGAAGGGAATGTGGTAGTTCATAAGTGTAACTACCCAACCCACGATTTGAAGGTTAGGTTAGGAGTTAACGAAGAGTCACTTTGATGGCTAATGTAGCTCACTAGATTCGAGTCTAACCTATTCTGTCGAGTTTAGGGTGTTACATTGGTTTGTGTCAGAGCAAGGTTACCAATATAACACCCCAAACCTAGTCGAGTAGGTCCGACCCAAATCTAGTGAGCTATATTAGCCACCAAAGTGACTTTCCATTAACTCCCAACCTAAACTACAACCCACACTTTAGAGTTAGCAGCGATTGTGTTAAAACTTAAGATTTGGCAACACTATTTATATAGTGAGAAGTATACCATCTACATAGACCACAAAAGTCTCAAGTACTTACTCACGCAGAAGGAGTTGAACATACGACAAAGAAGCTACTGAAGGATTATGACCCTGTGATAGAGTATCACCTTGACAAGGCAAATGTGGTAGCAGATGCAGTATACAGGAAGTCTATGAGTGAGTTGCGAGCTCTACTCACATGACTAAGTGTAACAAATTATAGGGGATTGCCCTTGGAATTGCAAGTGATACCAACATTGTCACAACAAATCAAGAAGAAGCAAGCCTCAAATGAAAACTTGTTGAAAAGGGTTCACCAAGTGGAGCAAGGAGTGTGAGGGGATTTGGCACTAAATGGAGAAGGGATACTATGTTTCCATGGAAGACTATGTATGCCAAATGATAAGAAGTTGCAACAAGTTATCCTCAGTGAAGCCCACAACAGTCCATATGCAATGCACCCTGGCAGTAACAAGATGTATCGTGACATCCGCGAACTCTATTGGTGGCCAGGTTTGAAGCAAATTGTTACAGAATTTGTGGTGAAGTGTTTAATTTGCCAAAAAGTCAAAGCAGAGTATCAATATCCTTTAAAAAATTTTCAACCACTCAAGATTTCAGAATGGAAGTAGGAAAGGATCACCATGGATTTCGTGACAAGATTGCTCGTGACTACGACCAAGAAGGACATAGTTTAGGTGATTGTAAATAGCTTAACAAAGTGTTCGCACTTTTTAGCTATTCACACAAGTCATTCTTTGCAAAGGCTCAGAGAGATTTACGTTGCTGAGATAGTGAGACTGTATGGCATGCCAGTTTCCATTACTCCTAGTCGAGATCCTCAATTCACGTTGAGATTTTGGAATAGTTTGCAAGAAGCTTTGGGTTCAAAACTTCAATTCAGTATTGCTTATCATCCTCAAACAGATGGCCAATCTAATAGCGTGATACAAGTGCTGGAAAACATGCTGCGAAGCTGGGAACATTATTTACCTTTGGTAGAGTTCGCATATGACAAAAGTTACCAAGTTGGTTTCAAATGGCACCCTTCAAAGAATTGTATGGAAGGAGGTGTCGAACACCCCTGTATAGGATGAGAAGAAAATTGTTGGACCTAAGTTGGTTCGCGAGACTGAAGACAAGGTGAAAATGATATGCGAGAAGTTAAAAGTCGCTTCAGATAGAAAAATGTCCTATGCTGACTTGAAACAGCGAGACATTGAGTATCAAGTAGGTGAGCATGTGTTTCTTAAGGTATCGCCATAGAAGAAAGTCCTAAGGTTTGGGCATAAAGGAAAGTTAAGTCCAAGATTCATTGGTCCTTATGAAATGGTGGAAAGAATTAGTCCTGTAGCATATCAACTCAAGTTGCTTCACAAACTTAATCGAATTCATGATGTGTTTCATGTATCTATGCTGAGGAAGTATCATGCAAACCCATCCCATGTGGTGTCAAAAAATGACATTGAACTGCGACCTGATTTGTCATATGAGGAAGAACTAGTGAAGACTTTTGTTCGAGAAGTGAAAGTCCTAGGAAACAAAAAGATTCATTTAGTCAAAGTGTTGTGGCGATACCATAAGACAAGCAAAGCTACCTGGGAAACAAAAGAAGCAATGAAGAAATAGTACCCTCAACTCTTTGAAGGTGAACATTTTGAGGGAGAAATTTTTTAAGTGGGGCAGAGTTGTAACATTCCAAGATCGGATCTAGAAGTCTTAGCCTTGCAAGTGAGGGTTTGCTAGTGTTTCGGTGAACTGGGGAGTTCGCCAAAAGATTATCAGTAAAGAGTTCGCCAGTGTTTCAGCGTTGCAGTATACGCCAAAAAAATGTGTTAAGGGGTTAACTAGATTTATTGCAAGTTGGGTTTGCCAGTTGGTTTGGCAAGCTACGGTTCGCCAGTTGGTTTGTTGAACTGGGGGTTAACCAGTCAAGTTGTGAACTAGGGTTCGCCAGTCCAAGTCAAGTTAGACTCAAAGTAGGAAATAAAGATATTGTGTATCTAGGAATAATTTTCGTGCAAGTAACCTTCTTTTAAATTAACTAGGGTTCCTAAGTCTAGTAGGGTATCCTAAGATCACTAAGTCACTTATTGCCTATAAATAAGCCCTTAATCCATGAGAATTCTCTCACCGATATTCTGTTGTCAAGTCTCTATTCTGAACCAAGTTCGCAGCAACCAAGGTAAGCCTTTGTCCTTATAGGGGTGATTGTCCATAAAGCTAGGTTTGCTTACATCTGTGAATTTCGTAAGTTTTGTCTGTTTAAGTAATTTGTGTTTCGAAGCAACTACTAGCAAGGATAAAGCCAAAGCTAAACTCATTTAAATTCACAAGCTTTTTGGTGAGTGGTTAAGAATGGTCATAAGTGTGCTAAACTATCACGTTTTCAGTATAAATTGTAATAGCCCAAATTTCAGTGAAATCAGAACAGTGGTTTCAGGATCACAAATCCGAGCCAAAAATAAAATTTACTTTATTTTATTATATGGCCCGTATTATGATAGATATGACATGTGAAAATTTTGGTACGAAAATTTTATCGATTGAGTGCTTAATTACTAGAAATACTAAATCGCATAAAATGCGAAAGTTGAATTCTAGTAGCTATAAGGATTAAATAGCTATGGAATTCAAAACTTAAGGTCCTTATATGGTAATTAGACCATTAATAAAAGTATGTAGATTTTTCTTGGTGACTCATCCATGGAAATATAGAAAAATGGTAAGGACTAAATTGGAAAGTGAAAATTTTAATTAATTAAAATATGATAAAATAGATATCATCTTATTTTCTCATCTTCTTCCCCAAAATAAAACATGGAAATCCTAGAAGAGAGAGAAGAAACTTTCATGGTCAAATTGGGTAAGTTTCCTTGTCTCGTTTTTAGTAATTTTGATATTTTTAGAATCGGGATTGCTTAATCTCTCTATTTGGGGGATTAATTTGAAAAGTTATCAAGGTATGAAAAACAGGTCATGGATGTATATGCTGGGAATTGCAAATTTATGGTAGAAAATGAAAGATTATTGATAGATAAACAACTTTTACAAAGTGATTTTTGATGAAAACATGATTTAGTGACTAAAATGTAAACTTGTGAAATTGAAGGAAAAATTCTGAAATTTTATGAATACATGTGCTGTAAGTTTTGTAATGGGGCTTTGATTAGGCTTGGAATAAGTAGTAATTTGCACAAGTTTCATTTTCCGAGCCTAGAGACGAAATTGGAATTTATGGAAAAGTTAGAGGCAAAATAGTAATTTGCCTAGAGTAGAAATTGAGTCCACTTGAATGTGAAATATGATAAATTGATGTTAAATTTACTCGTATAGACCCAGATAGACCAAATTCAGAGCTAGGACGAGGAAAAAGGAAAATGTCGGATTATGGATTTTACTTATACGAACATTGTCGAGGTAAGTTCGTGTAACCAAATTGTGTTTATTTACATGCTTATATACTAATTGTGTTTATGTAAATTGTATAAATTCCATAAATATGTGAAATGATTACATATCCAATCAAGCCCGATAAATAAAAATGTCTATTTTAAATGATAATGCCTAATAGATGATAAAGGTCAAACGATGAAAATGCTACTTATATGCTTGAATGGATGTGGAATGTATGTATTTGAATTATATGGATGTTATAGATGTATGAAATAATCACATATCAAAAAATGCTTGAAAATGTTAAATCCCGGTTGAATAAATGGAAAATCGATGGATACATGATTTCCTGAAATGAATGAGGTCTTGCATTTGTTGCGGACGAGATTTAGCTCGGACGAGTAATCCTATTAACCTCATTATAAAAAGGATTTAGCCCGAACGGGTAATCCAGATTGAGCTCCTTAGATCATATGTCGTAAAAATGGATTTAGCCTGGACTGGTAATCCCGTTGAATACATGTATGGCTTGAAAGTGTACTCTTTGAAATAGTACCTTATGGGTACCATTGAATATGAATTGACGGATCCTAATTTGTATGCCTCAAGTGTAGTACATGTGTATCCATCGATAATTTAAATAAATTTAACGAGCAAAGTTTTGACAAGGGCAAATATGAATTTAAGATAAATTGACATAAAATTATATATATAAGACACGGAAATATGATATGAAGAGAATATTACATGAAATACAAGAAAAGGATGATACATGACAAGAGATGTATGAAAGTATGAAAAGATGATATTTGTACATGGAAGTTATTAGATGAAAATGTTCATCCTTAGTTATATACTTGTACACTTTGAATGTACCACTACTCATGTGACCTTGATATTCTGAGTAAAATGAGTAAAGTTCTGATGTAAAATGATCTGAACTCGAAGTGACTATTATGAAATTATACTTGTAATAATGAGATGAATTATACATGTTGAATGATATGTGGTGGAAAGCATATGTGCATGGAAACTTGATTGTTGTTGAGCTCATATATGTTATGATGTTATTATGGAATATATGACTAACAAGGGCAATGAGGATATGTGTAGGGCTTGAGGTCAAATTAAGTGAATATGCCTTACATAGTTACCTCAAAATAGGATGGATGGTAAGTTAAGTACCATGTTATACGAACTTACTAAGCATTTTATGCTTACTCCATTTTATTTTCCCTTGTTTTAAAGTAAATCGAAAGCTCGTTAGATTGGAAGCTCGATAGAGATCACTCACACTATCCATCAGCCCATGTCAGTACAATATGGTAAATCAATTACGGTTGTAATGGCATGTATAGGATGTGTTGGCCATATTGGCATGTAAATGTAAATGATGCTTGTAATCTAGCCATTGGAATCGCTAGTAATAGTTGTTTTGATATACTTGTAATGTTATGTTATGGTAACCATATGTATATGTTAAGTAGTTGATCAAATCATGTTTAACACATGAATTGAACCAAGGCAGGATAGTAAACATGTATGCATGCAATGATAGGCCATGTTGAATGATGAAATTTACTTATTTGAATGCTTAGAATGGTTGGACCGTACTTGGTATGTTTTGGTGCAAGAAAATGGTAAATTAGGGTGACAAATGAGGCTAGGAAATGGCTTTATTTTGTCCACACGGGCGTGTGTCTAGACCGTGTGTGACACACGGCCTACCCCATGGGCATGTAGCTAGGTCGTGTGTCTCTGCACCTTAAATTTGAGAAAACAGAATGCTCATAATTTAGCACACAGGCAGAGACATGAGCGTGTGCCTCAGTCGTGTGGGAGACACGACCTTGAACACGGGCATGTATCTTGGCCATGTGAAACTTGCACCTAATTTGAATTGAATTAATTAACCACACGGCCTAGCACACGGACGTGTGGCATGGCCGTCTGGTTCAAGTCAGAGAGCAACCTAAATCGGACACTGCCTGAGGCACGGGCGTGTCCCTTGGACCACACGGGCGTGTGAGCCCTGAACCTTGGAAAATTTTTGAAATGTCACGAAAAATTCTTAGAGTTTTTGATTAAGTCCCGACTTGATTCTAATGCTCGTATTGGGCCTCAAGGGTCTATTTAAGGGACGTTACGAATGATCTCAGTTAATGAATAGTGATTCACATGACATGTTCGTAAATGTTCTGAAAGTTCCAGTAATGCCCCGTAACTCTGTTCCGGCGACAGATACGGGTTAGGGCTTACATGAATGCTCAAAGTTCGTAACTTGTGTGCTAACTGTTATGTTTTCCAAAAATCTTGTTTTTAAACTAAAGTTCCAAGAGTAAGCTTTTTCTACAATCTTTGTTTTTTAAGCTCTGACACTCTGTTTTAAAACATGTTTCCAAGTTATGTTTTCAAGTTATGTTTTAAATATATGTTTTATCCGTCCTCCTATGCAAGCCTATGTTTTAAAGTATGTTTTAAAAGTACAGTTTTATAAGCTATGTTATGCAAGCTCTATGTGATAAGTTTTTGTGTGTGCTTCTTTAAGAGCCCTTATGTTGGATATATTAGTATACCAAAGGATTGTGAGTACTCACCTATAATTTCTGTGAATTGGGCGTTGAGGCCTTGGGACATGTGGAGGGATAAGGGAATATCGACCTATGCTCCATTCAATGGGACATGTTAGTGTACAGAAGAGTGTTTAGCTGTATGCTACACTTATGGGACATGTTAAGGACTCTTTGATTCATTCTGAGGTATTATTAAAAGATCCTCATTTCCAAAAGATTCTGATAATATAAGTGTGCTAAGACAAGGGTGAGAAAATGTTTTATGTTCTTTAGCCATTTTGATAAGACAAGCATGTGAGCATGTTTCATGATATATAAGATTTGTTTTCAAAACAAGAACAAGCTAAGTTTTTAAGTATGATTTTCAGTAAGTAAATGTGAGATTGTTTTCAAACTTATATGTTTTCTGACAAGCAGGATCTACGAACTGGGTCTCGCACCTCCACTACGAACCCAGCATGCAATAGGATTTTTAGACTAAGTCTTCTTTCTATTGTAAACTCTGTATTTTAAGGATACTTTGTTGATTCATGATTATTCACTAAGTTAGCAAGTAAGTAGGTCGTAGATAACAGTGGCGAGGTAGATGACTTGGCGAGGCACATCTCTGAGCAGATATTGGCGGACCTAGGAATTAGGAGATAGGGTTTATATTTATGTGGGTTTATACTTATTATAATTTAATTATGTTATTGAAACAATTTCTTTGAAAGTTTAAGTTTATTTTCATTCGGTGAACCTTAAGTAAAACCTTTGTTATATATATTTCTTATCAGCATGAATAAAGTTTAATGTTTCTTTATTTCTCGTTGTATGCGTACCATGTGGTTTTCTTTAAACTTTGTCATAGTATGTATTAATATCACATACGTACCAGTTTTATTGCGAGGTAATATTTTTTTGTGACCCTTGTATGTTTGTGACCCCTAACATGTATGCGAAACCTTTGCAGGAATATCTTACAATTTAGCGAACCCAATACAAGTATGCGAACCCTTGCATGAATGACCCTTGTGTAAATGACTTCTTATTTTGCTTAGTCTGTGTTTCATGTGAACTTAGTATTATATGTGGGAACTAGGAAGTATGCGAACTATAGTTACCTTGAAAACTTGTATTATTATGCGAGCTCATGCCTTGTGTTTTTATGTGAACAATATGTGTTACTCTGATATGCGAACCTATGTGTGAACTCATGCTTTTATGCGATACTGCAAACGCTTATGATATTTTGTTAGGCGAACCAATGATGCGTGTCATATGTGAACCTTAGTTGTTGTGTGAACATTAAAAATAACTCCCATGTTTTACTTTATATGTTTGATAGTATTCTGCTGTTGTGTTGTAACTTAACACATTATTTGTTGTAAGTAAGTGTTGTATGTAGCTCGTTAGATTCGGGTCAAACCTACTCGATCGGGTTTGGGGTGTTACATCTCTTATCTCTCTTTATAAATAGATGGAACTGGTAGAGCTATTTAAACAACAGATAACAGAAGTTTTAAATATTTTTATTTTGCCAAAAAATAGTGAGAATTTATTTTCTAAGAATAAATTCTATTTTCTGGAAATTACAATTCTACTAATTTCTATGAGAATTTCTTTCTTATTGAAAGTAATAAATCATTTTTCGTTACCTGTTTGGTTCGTGATTGTTTGAGCCCATACTCAAAGCAATTCATGGTATAAAAATAGCGAAGGATGTGTTGCTAAATTTAGAACATTTGGTATTTCATATGGGGTTACAGGTCAAACCAAAATAAAATACTTTTTCTTGGTAGGTGTGATCCGTTAGACATAGATCCAATTTTTCAATTTTTTTGATTCCTTAGAGTTTGTTTTACCCGTTCCTGGTGGTATCAAGATGCCACTGTGTCGAGATATCTTATCTCTTTCTCCGAGAAAATAGATATTACCTAAAAAAAGTTTCAGTTCAATCCTCTCTTTTTTTCCTTTCCACTCGGACCAATCTGCCCACTTGGCTTCTTGTATTTAAAGTGTTTTGGGTAGCTACTCCAATGATACTATTGTTCCGTACCATTATGGAAGAAGATTCAAATAAAATATGTCCGTTAAAAGTTGGGAATGTCTAGGATCTGTCTTGCTCAAAGCATGAACACTTTTTGGAAAAATTTTATTTCTATAAATATCACAAACCAACCAGTTTTCAAAATTTTAATTTTTTGCTATGATTGAAAAACATTTTTCTAAATCGGATTTTTCCAACAAATCTTGCCCCTTGATGTTTTAGGGGTTCCCCGAAATTTCTTGGATGAACTCAAACTTGTTTATCACTTAGTTAAGGTGTTGCCACTCCACGATGTGGAAATAGATGATGGGTCCTCATGCTATGAAGTGATCATGCCGCTCGAAAGTAGTCTCTAATATAATGGCAAACACTATGCTGTCTAGGTATAACATCCATCGAAGTTGTAGAGTTATTCGTATGTGAGTCAGTTTTCCATACTTGATTCTCTCAAAAATAGAAATACATTTATATTCATTAATAGGAACATTGAATTTCATTGAAAGCAAATGTGATATCAACATACCTTTTCACTAGTTTATTGATCGATTTCTCGATGCGTTCCTATCAAGTCCCTCCTATAGCAATTATGGTCCAAACAACCTTTAAATTTGTTCCAATCTTCAATGCAATAAGAGATATTATGTAAGGGAACTAAAAACACATTTTAAGATATTATATGATATGATATTTTTACCTTCTAATAAGAGGGAACTCCCACAACTGGGAAGGGAAGAGTGATAATCACGACATGCGTATCCATGCCCATGTTTGCAAGAGCAAGCAGTAATTAATCATTTCCTCAATCGATTTATGGATTGTCTTACAAAGTGCCTTATATAGAGCAGTATAACCCTATCTAAATATGCTAATTGCCTTAAAATTTGTGAATAGAGGAAGACACATGGTATGAACTTTGTTTCCAAACTTGTCTATCAAACAACAATCCTCCGACCATCTAGAGCATGCAAGCTTTAGCATAACGATCCATCTCCTCCCCAATTGCATGCGTTGGAAGAGCTAGGTTGACAAGATTGTCCAACCATGCGCACTTCACCTTACGTCCATCTAAATCATTATTTAGTTTCTCCCTCGACGACATAGCACCTAATAACAAACTGCACTTGTACTCTTGGTTGATGCCACTAGTTGTGATTACTGCCTCCCTGTCAATTGGATGACCAGTTTTAAAGTGACATTTTTGAGCATAATGGTCGCTTCCTCGTAGAGAAAATGGAATGTAAACGTTCCCAACCTTCATCTTTCCACCAAGGCGGCAACGAAATCCAGAATGATTTTCAAATTTACCATCGTAGATGCATCATATAAACCAACATCCTTCAAGCATTCTTCAATACAACGATTAAGCTTTGGGAGATGTAAATTATGTTGAATTCGAAGAACTCAATCTACTTATTAAAAAAAATCACAATACAATAATATTAAACTTTGATCAAAAAAATATTTTTGAAAATTTTTAAAAAAAAAATGTGAGTTAGAGATTTTACCATATAACAACGTAGTTAGCAACTTGTTACATCATTTTTGCCCCGAAAAATAAGTAAAAAAGAACAAATTAGTTTTGGAGAGTCAGGAATCTCAAGAGCTCAAAAAAGTTGGAGAGTTTGATAATATCTAGGTTAGTAAGAAAGGAGAAACAAGTTGACATCTATAAGAGTCGACTTCCACTTTATTTAATCGAGTTAGGCCAACTACTAAATAAAGACGCTGGCCAAACCTCTTAAACATGAACTCGACTTCCATTGTTGCTAAGGTTCTCTTCATATACTTGACAATATTGTTTCCTAATATACATGACACACATGAATGTAGTGACTAAACATATAAACTAAATTTGACATCCATAAATATCGAAATACTAATAAAATATATTTTTAAAAAATAAGTTTCCCTAAATATATAATAAATAATATTAAATTGTACCATATAAAATTAGAAACCCAGTAATTGCTCTTCCCTTCTTTTTTTTTTTTCCCCCTATTTTTCATATTTGCTGTCATTCAAATGGTTTTCAATAATTCTTAAAAATATCAAATTCAGGCCCAAAATAAAATAAAATAAAAAAGAATCCAACCCTAAAGTCCTAATGCGTTTCTCTTTATTTATTTATTTATTTTGCTCAGGTGTTTGATTTCCGACAAAATTAAAAAACAAATAGTGGGAAAAATAAAATAAGAAAGAGAAACAAAGGGAAAAAAAGTAGTAGGAATGGGATCTCATTAACTGTCAGTCTAACCTCAAAACCTGTTGTTTTCCTGTTTCGTTTCTTCTTTCGATTGTCCGGGAATCTGAGTGACAATTTCTTTTCTTTTGAACGGGGGAGCGTAATTTGATTTTTGTTATACGCGTTTCCTTATTATGGTGTAGTGGTAAGTATAATAGGCGAATATAAGTTGAAATAATACAGGAGATGAGCAAAGAACACCTGCCTGAGCCACTCGATTTCTTCATTTGGACCGTTGAGGTACTTCTCTCTCTCTCTCTCTCTCTCTCTCTCTCTCTCTCTCTCTCTCTCTCTCTTTTGTCCTTCAATTTCTTAATTTTTATTTTTATTTGTATCTTTGTAGATGTGAAGTTCAGTTTTTTTTTTAAATTTTTGTGAGATAGATAAAGACAGAGTATTGTTACTTAAATGAGGGGATTTTGATAATTATATTGTAGATTCATTTGGAAGTTTCGATGATGACTTTTCTTCACTTAATTTTCATAAATTTGTTTTAAAAAGAAGTTACAGTATTTAAGAAATAAGTTTGCTGGTTAACAAGAATTGATATTTGTAATATTTTTATTTCTTGCTTTGATTACTGGGAACTGATAAGGTGAATTACTTGAATTGACCAAAAAGGTGATAAATTTTTATTGCCTTTACCTCTTGATCAAAATTAGGCCACTTTTGTTTTAGTTTCTTTGTTTTCATTTTGCTATATAAAAATTTAGTCTTCCTCACTGGTCTTGGACCATGTTGTTTCAATCTCTGTCTTTATCATCTCCAGTTATAAAGAACATTTGTATCTTTAGGAACCCATTATTCATTGGCTCTGATTTAGGTGATTAGTTCAAGGTTGTCATTTCACCTTGTTTCTGTTGGATGCCTTTCCTGTCGAACTTGCATTTATATTGATGAACAGTCTTACTGAATGTTGTTCATGAAGGTCGAAACTTGCATATTTTTGTTGAAAATAATGATTAAAATACCATCATACAAGCTTATCATGTTCCCAGTGGACAAGTATCCCCAATTCATACAAGCTGTCAATTAAATGATTGTAAAAAATAAAGAAAAGTGAGAAAGAAAGAAAGGAAAAGGGAAGAATGCAGATTATTGAGTACGGTTGGAGAAATTGGGAATATGTCTTTATCATTCCCTGTTCTAATAACACTTCCTTTGGAGGATGATAGGAGAAACCAAGATGCGAATCAATTTGGTATTCATTGTTGAAGATGAGCTAGATTTTTCAAGATACGAGACATATTTCTCACATGATTGGAATCCTTAATTCACTTTTGAAAGGAGCAATAGCAATCTATTTGTGTTATTTTGGAACAAACGCAGCAACAAATGCTCTTTGTTGTTTGTTACTTTGAAGGATAGACATGGAGAGAATATAGTGCAGAGAAGTCTTTATCTTTATCTTTATCGTCATCATTGTTATGGTTCCTTTCAAATCAGGGAAACTTATAATGAAAAATCTGACTAACCATTCTGAGTAACTTGCGATCCCTGAAAGATAAAAGGTGAATTAACCTTGTAAATTGTGCATAACTTGAGCTAGTGAAAAGTGCTATAATATATCTTTATGATGTTAACTGAATCAACAGTTCTTGGAGCTATTGATGATGATTTTGTAATGTGTTATCTTTTTTACTTTTACCATGAAAACTTCAGATATGGAGATTTGATTACTGACATGCTTTTACACTGCCACGATCTTTATATTCTGGTAGGATGTTGGTATGTGGTTGGAAGATATAAATCTTGGGAGCTACCGCCAGATTTTCAAAGAACATGGTGTAAATGGGGAATACCTGGAAGGCATGTCTTTGTTCACAACTGAACAGATTCTTAGATTTATAAGGCAATGCCATATGAAGTGGGGAGACTTCATCACTCTATGCAAGGAACTCAGGCGAATAAAGGGTCTGTCTATATATATGTGTGTGTGTGTATATATATATATTATAAGTTACTTGAATATTTTAATTTTCCTTATTATTCTTAGTGTTCTGGTGGTGGGAAACGTATTTCTGTTTATGGTATTTCTTTAATTGCACTGCATTTTAAAATATTGGAGTGTTTATTTGTCTAACTTGGATGCATTACACTATGCATAACATTTTGCCCAATCTTATCAAATAACAGTTTGTGGTACCCAAGTTATCTCAGAGCAATGCCGTTTGTGTATGAGTTGGAAAATCATGAATACTTACAGTGATTAGTTTATATTTACCGGTTCCAGTTTACATGGAAGTAGCTGGCTATCTGTACTATGTTTCATCTTCCGAATGGTTTAATGATATGTGAATGTCATACAAGAAAACAGTTTTAATGATATGTGAATGTCATACAAGAAAACAGTTTATCTTGCATGGCTGATTCTTATCTGCTCAAACAAGAGGAAATCATTCTTAAAAGTAGATTTTCTTCTTACTAATTGATCTTTTTAAAATGTTTTATTCAGTGGCCTGCCTTAAAGGAGAGCAAAAAGTTCACAGGCCATGGTGGGCTCCTCCTTGCCTTTCAGTAGTATTTGTCAAGGTAGCGAAGCGCAACAGACAGTCGCGTATTGTCTCCTTGAAGCTCGAACAATAATGCGAAATACGCTTATCATGTACGTGTGTTTGTGTTTTTCTTTTAAATTTTATTTTAGGGAGCAAAAATTAGGGAAAAACTAATCTGTCTAGGTTTTGCTGATGGTTGTTCTTTTAAGAACTTGTTTACGTATACAAGCTTGTATATGTATATGTTATCAGTTGATTTTATACGCCAAGGAATTTGTAACAGGTTGGTGGGATTTTGTTTTCTTTTCCTCGACGAAATTAACCCTCGGCACGGTCAAATCCCGTTAGAGAAAATTTTCAAAGAATATGGCTTTGTGGGAATGTACAATTTAAAAAGCTTCAACCCTAAATGCTGCATATTTACCTTCTTGTTAATGACAGCATTTTTGCAGAATATAGACAAAATTAGTATGTTAATGGTGAGAAAAAAATAATACCATTATTTGTATGTTTGGTTCATTCCGGTCTGGTGTGAGCTAGGAAGAAAATTTCGATCTAATGAAATAAATTTATGAGCCTCTAGGCAATGAAAATTTTCTTTAATACCTAACTATTTGCATAATTCTATTTTTGTCACTTAGGTTTATGAATTTTTATTTTAATCACTAATATTATCGAAATTTAATATTTTGGTCGTTGATTTGTTAAATAACTAACGGAATTTTTTTATTAGTATAATATCAAATTTAGTCCTTTAATGTTTACAAATTCTATCAATTTCTAGCTAATTAGTAAATTAATAATCTTATAAATAAAATAATTTAAGGGAAACAACTATAAAGAAGACTTGAGCATATCCAACTATTTTTCTTTTTCAACGTTAACGATCACTATCTTTAGCTTGGGCTATATACAATAGCCTAAGGGCGGGCACAATTAAATGTTTAAGGAGGAGAAATCGATGATTTCGGAATAAGGGTAATTGGTGCTAATAGTTGTGGGCATAGGTGTTGCCTAATGCTCGACAAATTTGACAAGGACTAAGGTATGAGGTCAAATATATAATAAATAAAATATTATTTATAAAATAAAGCTAAAAGGGAATAGTTCGAATCTGTTAAGTTTTTGTTTTGAGTTTTTTTTTAAAAAATATTTTATTTATAAAAATAATATTTAATAAATAATTTTCAAGTTAGAAAAAGTGATTATTGAGTATTCATTTATTTATAATTTATTTATAATTTTATATGTATTTTTATAAATTCTTATGTATTTTTATCGAAAAATGAACTTTTAAATATTTTTAAAGTTTTTAAAATTTTAAGAATCAACATTAAATTGTTAGAATTTGTAGTTAATTTTGTTGATTTTTTAGAACTAGAACCAAATTAATAGAATTTGTAATATTGGAGGATTAAATTTGTTTATATATCAATAAAAAAGGCTTCCGTTAGTAATTTAACAGATGAGTAACCAAAATATTAAATTTCAATAATATTAGTGACTAAAATAAAATTTTTTAACTTAAATGACCAAAACAGAAACATACTAATAATTGGATGACTATTTTTATAGTTTACCCATATTTTTTAATAATTATGTTACCTATTCCTAACGTGGGCTACGTGAAAGAAAATTATGTTTTAAATAAAATACCAACGATTCAAAATTACATAAACTCTCTTAACATTTATCCCTTTTTAGTAAATTATAAATAAAAGGAACTATTAGTATTATTATCTATGTATTATTTATTATTTTCTATTCTTAATTAAAAAATAATAAAAATTAATTACTTATACTATAAAATTGAATCATATTTAATTTCAAATAAAATTAAATATTTTAAATTTATATTTAATTTCACTATAAATTAATTTTAGTAGAGATGACAACGGGGCCATAAGATAGTTTTTACCAAGCAAACTTAACAAGAAAGGAGTGAAAGAAAAGCTGAAAAGACAACATGAAAGAAAACAAGAGAACTTTAAGTCTAATACTATAGATACATATTGGGTTATTTTAGTAATTACCTTTGGGCTGGACGAAGTGAGATGAGTTTTCCCTAAATCTGATCCTAATCTGACCTTGATCAATTTTAAAAATATACCTGCTCAATTCAATTTTGACCCAGATTTTTTTCTAAAAAAGAATTCTAGCCTTATTGGATCAAATTGGGTTGCAATTCATCAGTTTTGGATTTTCGTCATCCCAGGTGATGTAGAAAAAATCGGTTAAAAAAATAGTATTTGTTACACAACGAAAGTTTATTTTTTTAAATCGAGTATTGTAATATTTGTGCTTTGAGCGAAACGGTCTTGGTCGTTTCTTGTTTTTCTAATAATCAATCTTCTCCACTATCCTCGAACCTCGATTTGTTTAGCGTGTGGGTTCTAACTTCACTAACTTTAACCTCGACAATTCGCTTTCATTACATTTGTGGAGCCTAACTTAATGAGAAATTATACTATCTTTAATCCACAATACAATAAGTGAATCAATAAATAACTGTATAACAGAAGTAGTTGAAGCCTAGTTATAGTCTGTTAAGTTCTTGATTAGCTTGTGTATAAATACTATTAGGTCTTGTGTTAAAGATATGAATAAAAATATACTTGTTTGTTACATTTTTTTTATGGTATCGAAGTGAAATTATTTGATGTTGCGTCAATGGAGTCGTTTACCTTAGCAGATACGACAATGGGAAAATCATTCAACTCGTTTGCTTTTGCCACTCAAAAAGTGGCTATGCTGGTGGATGAAAGCAATTTTTTAGCCTGGAAGCAGTATGTGCTGCTTGTTCTCAAGACTGATCGACTACTTTCGTTTGTTGAAGGGACGATTGTGGTACTGCCGCGGTTGATTAGTGACTAGGATGGTGCTCCTGTTAAAAATCCAGCATACGCTCATTATGAACAACAAGATCCGGCGTTATCAGCATGATTGTTGTCTACTGTAAGCCTGTCATTGCATAATCAATTGATTGGCAGTTCTTCATCGACGTTTGAGCTGTGGGAGGCTTTGACGAGAATTCTTGGCACTCAGTCTGCCACCAAAGTTATGAGGTATCGTTCATTACTTCATCATTTTAAAAAGAATGATTTTTCGATCTGAGCATATTTGGCTGGGATTAAACATCCGTGTGATTTTTTAGCTGGATGTGGGCATCATGTGTCTCTAGAAAAACAACAATCGGCCATACTCAACGGACTTCCACCGGAGTTCGATCATGTTGTATCAATTATTACAACAAGTCGAGTACCGTTTGATCTGCATGATATTACAAGTGCCTTACTTGATGCTGAAGCCCGATAGTAAGCACATTTGTCTCGAGTCTCGTTCTTGGCTAATATTTTGGAGGCTAATAAGGCTGAGTCAACTGCTTTTCCAATGTATTCTAGCCAATCCTCGTCTCAGGCGTATTTGTCTCGTCAAATAGCTGGGTCATTTCGTGGCCGTGGATGGGGTTGGTTTAGTGGTGAATCTCGACCACAGTGTCAAATTTGTGAAAAAATTGGGCATAGTGCTCGTCGGTGTTATTACAGATATGACGATGCTTCTAATAAAGATTTAGATGCAAGTTCAACTTCAAGTGTCGGGCGGTTGAATTCTTCAATGAATGGGCTAGTTGCTAATGCGGGTCGCAGGCTTGATCAAGCATATATGTGTTATGCTCATCTGGATAGTCATACATGGGCTGGGTTTCATCAGTCAAATTGTAATTTTTAGGCTGGGACTCATTTGCCTAGTTTTAATTCAGGCTACCTCAATTCTTCATCCCTTTCAAATTCTTCATGCCCTAGCCACTCTTCGCATAGATCTGATGGTGTCTTCTCTAATTACTCTCAGGCTATTGGTTCGGCTAGATCCATGTCTGTGTCGACTACTATGCCATCTGTGGTGGGTGATGCTACTTGGTATCCTGATAGTTAGGCTATGGCTCATATGACTAATTATGCGACTCAGTTCAATGACTCTCGCCTGTACCGTAGGTCAGGTAAAGTGATTATAGGTAATGGTTGTCTTTTTACTGGTTCTAATCCTCTTCTACTTAAAGATCTTCTTTATGTTCCTGCTATACATAAAAACCTTTTGCCAGTGTCAAAATTTGTAAAAGATAATTGGGCCTTTTTATTAAACTAACCCAAAAAAATTAATTAATTATCAAAATAACCTACCTTTTTAATTAAATACCAAAATGACCCAAAAGCTACAGTAAATTTAGGTGGAGCCAAATTAAATGGCTCCACCAAGTTGCCACATCAACGCATATGAGATTAAAATAATTTTTTGGTGGAAACATTTTTGAATGGCTCCACTTTATAAAAAATACAAGAAAATCTTTGTAAAATCTAAAAATTGGGAGCCTTTAAAACAATTTTTCAATTTTTGGTGGAGCCATTTGAAATGGCGCCACCACCTTTACAGCTTGTTTTTTTTTTTTTTAATTTTGTCTTTTTGTTTTACTTTTTCATGTATTTAAAAAGTTAAGGGCCTAAAAAGTAATTTTTCCTTTTTTGGTGGTGCCATTTGAAATGGCGCCACCACCCTCTCCTAACTTTTTTTGTTTTACTTTTATATTAATTTCTTATTTTATTTTATTTATTATATTTATATTATTAATTTTAAAAATTTGTAATGTGTATTTAAAATGTTTTATAATATATTTTTAAAATTTTAAATAGTATTTTAAATAAATTTTTAACTTTAGATATATTTTAGTAATTATTTTAAATATTATATTTCTTACTTTTTCAAGTTTTTGAAAAGTTTGGGGACTTAAAAGTAATTTTTCAAGTTAAATAAACAACTAAAATAAGAAAATATATAAAACTTCAAATAAATTAAGAAAAATTAAAAATTTTAATTTAAAAATTCTATGTAAATTTAATATAAGATTAAACATACATTTTAATTATTATAAAACTAATAATTTCAAAAGCAATTTGAACAATAAATTTAAAATTTATAAAGAAATAATTTCAAATATATATATCTAAAGTTAAAAAAATTATTTAAAATTTTAAATAATATATTATACAACATTTTAAATATACATTACAAATTTTTTAAAATTAATAAAATAAAATAAAATAAATAACTAATATAAAACAATAAAGTAATATAAAAGAAAAAAAGAAAAAGACAAAAAAAAAATAGTGTCAGTAGGGGTGGCGCCATTTCAAATGGCACCACCAAAAAAGGGATAAATTGCTTTTAAGTCCTCCAAATTTTTCAAAAACTTGAAAAAAAAAGTAAAAAATATAATATTTAAAATAATTAAAAAATATACATTACAAATTTTTTAAAATTAATAATATAAATTTAATAAATAAAATAAAATAAGAAATTAATATAAAAGTAAAACAAAAAAAAGTTTCGGGAGGGTGGTGGCGCCATTTCAAATGGCACCACCAAAAAAGGGAAAATTACTTTTTAGGCCCTTAACTTTTTAAATACATGAAAAAGTAAAAAAAAGACAAAATTAAAAAAAAAAAAACAAGCTGTAAAGGTGGTGGCGCCATTTCAAATGGCTCCACCAAAAATTGGAAAATTGTTTTAAAGGCCCTCAATTTTTTAGATTTTACAGTATTTCTCTTGTATTTTATACAGGTGGAGCCATTCAAAATGGCTCCACCAAAAAATTATTTTTAATCCCCTATGCTGACGTGGCAACTTGGTGGAGCCATTTAATTTGGCTCCACCTAAATTTACTGTAGCTTTTGGGCCATTTTGGTATTTAATTAAAAAGGTGGGTTATTTTGATAATTAATTAATTTTTTTGGGTTAGTTTAATAAAAAGGCCAGATAATTGTCTCTTTTTTTTAAAAAAATTATTCGGATCGATGTTTTGTCAAGGACATGATGACTTATTGAGTGGTGCTCCAAGATGTTGAGAAAGATGGGTTGTATCAGTTTGTTTCTGACTTCGCTTCGGCAAGTGCATTATCTGTTGCTTCTACTGTTGTTGCTCCATGTGCAGTTGATGTGTCGTCATCTACTTTGTCTTACACATGTCATTGTTGGAAATTATAGATTGCAAATTAATTATTCATGAGCACTATTCAAATTAAAAGTGATGATTTGTCATTCAGTGGATACATTTCCATGTGACATGTTTCTCTTAAGAAGTATGTCTAATATGAAAGGTTGTGGCTCTTCAAAATTGTATTCATTGAGTGCATATAAATAGAGGCATTATGGTGCTCACAAAATATACAGTTACAATTAGAGGTGTTCATGGACCGAGTTCAGGCCGGGCTCAACTAAAAATTTAGGCCCATTCATCGGGCTCGAGTCGGGCCGGGCCCAAAAAATGGGTCTAAATTTTTTCCCAAGTCCGGCCCATATAAAAATGCTAAAACCCGGGCCCGGCCCTCCCGTATTAAATTTTTATATTATTTTATATAATTTTTAAATATATATAATACATCAAAAATACTAAAAAAAATCAAAATAAATATTTCCCAACAAATTGAAAATAAATTTTGAAAAAACATGTAGACTTAAATAACACTAAGATAGATGTAACTTAACAAGCAAATACCTTTAAAATAATAATAAAATTAACAAATACCTTTAAAATAATAACAAAATTAACAACAAAATAAGTTTTATACAATATTCAATCAATAACAACAAAATAGTAGCAACATAATAGTAATATAGTAGCAAAATAGGGAGAAAACAACAAGAAAATAACATTCAAAAATAAAAAAAAAATAGTAGATTTTTTTTTCATTTAGTGAATTCGGGCCGGGTCGGGCCCGGGCCAAAAAATACCTTACCCAAGGCCCGGCCCATTTTTAAAACGATCATTTTTTTTGTCCAAGCCCATTTTTCGGGCTTATATTTTTGCCCAAACTCTCCCAAATTTCGGTCGGGCCGCCCGGCCCATGAACACCTCTAGTTGCAATCAATATTATTTTTATAAACTAGAGTAAGAGTTAGAGAATTCCTCGATTTTTCTAATTAAAGGAAATTTAAAACTTCGTTGTATCCCGGGAGGACCTTTATCTTAACCCTTTAGAAACTTTGTGTAGAGGCAAATAGTTCTCTTTGGAAAGCATCATCCACGCCTCGAAGAGTACTGTTTATTTCCATATAAATCTCTGATTCTATCGTCTCTACTCAAATATCCAACAATCAAAGAGAACTTTTTTTGGAGATAGCGACGGAGGCTAACACCACGTTCAAAGTGATGAACCAAGAGTTTGTGAAACTTGAACGATTTGATGGTTTAAACTTCAATTGTTGGAAGGACAAGATATTGTTCCTTCTTACTGTCTTAAATGTGGCGTACGTTCTGGATCCAAACCTACAACCCATGGAAGATCCCGCCCCCAATACAAATTTCGAGGAAATTGCGAAAGTGGTTGAACTCAAGAAGCGCAAAGAAGACAATTTCACATGTTGAGGACACATCCTCAACACCTTGTCTGATCGATTGTATGATCTTTACATGTCGATGCAATCCCCAAATCATGGATCAAGTCTTTGAATTACAAGTCCCTGTAAGCAAGCTTCGTGACTTGAAAGTTGCTATTCCGGAATTGTTACAAGTTGGGGTTATCATCTCGAAGTTGCCCTCATCTTGGAACAATTATCAGAAGAAACTTTTGCATATGGCATAGGACTTCACTGTGGAGAAAATACTTAGGCATTTGCATATTGAAGAGGAAACTTGGAAGCGTGATGTGGTGTATCTTCCCCAAAGTTCTAAAGTGAACCATGTGAGCGAGTCAAATAACTCTAGAAATGGTAAGCGAAAGGCCACATCTGAGACCAAGGACGTGCAAGATAAGAAGAAAAAACTCGCAATTTGTAACACCCCCAGACCCGGCCCAAACGTTATGGCCGAATTCAGGAATGTCACATCAAAGGGATAATTCAAAATGATTTTGCTAAGTTAAAATTTAAGGCCTAAAAGCCCAAAATCCTTGAAACTTCGCTTATTTAAATCTTAAGTTTAAAGCTTAGAAACCCAAAATCTATGCAACTTGTTAAGTGATGATAAAAGCCCATATTATAGGTATTTCGTAAACCATGTTTAAACTTTAGAAATTTAATCAAGTTTAACAATTAAGCAGTTGAAAACATAAGGAAACCTAAATGTAAAGTCAAATTAGAGATACAAGGCCTTATTACAAATGAAATAATTAACAATAAGTCATTCGAAAACAAATAAAAAAAAACTTCTAAGTAACTTGTAGTTTGGCCATCTCCGAGTTCTCTCTCACGTCGAGCCGTCTACTGAGGGTCACCTGAAACATTTAATAAAAGGGTGTGAGTTTCGAAACTCAGTGTGTACGACCCTTAGTAACCAATCAACATGTAAATATCACATTGGGCCTAAGCCCTATCAAATTCGGTGGTCTTGGGCCTTAGCCCGCAATGACTTCTCATCACATCAGTATCACATGAATGCAATGCACTCATCCCAAATCCAACCCTGCACTCCATTTCCCTTCCAACCCTACACTCCTGTGGGGATATAAATATCAACCCACCCATCCATACACTCCAAAGGTAGCACCAGCAGCGGCACTACTCAAACGTTGTAGCAAAGCTGCTATAATGGGCTTAAAGCCACCGGTGGATCCACGGTCCTCAAGTGACTATGTGATCCTCAAATCTTCCTCCGTATCATCAAAACCTACCCAAGTGCAACATATATTTCATGAATGCAACATACACATTTCCACACATTCAGCACCTAGGGGTATTTTCGTAAATCTACTCTATAGGGGTATTTAGGTAATTTTGCAAAATAGGGGTATTTTGGAAATTTTGTAAATCAGGGATATTTTGGTAATTCTGCAAATCAAGGGTATTTTGGTAATTTTACAAATTAGGGGTATTTTAGTAATTTTGCAAATCAAAGATATTTTAATAATTTTGTAAATCTATGGATATTTTTGTAATTTTCAAATTAGGGGTATTTGGTAATTTTTAAACTAAGGGTATTTTGGTAATTTTGAAAATCAGGGATATTTTAGTAATTTGCATATTTTAGTAATTTTGCAAATTAGGGATATTTTAGTAATTTTGCAAATCTAAGGATATTTTGGTAATTTTTAAATCAGGGGTATTTGGTCCCTCTCGGGTTTTAGTTATGAACTTTGGCCCATTAACAAGTCCTTGCGGCTAAAGTGAACAGTCACTATGCACTAGGTAGGATTCTAGAGAAGAGGAGGTGGGCCACTAGGACCGCTTAAGTACCAAGCTCTCTCTAGATCCAATCCTAGACATGCATATGTCCGTTGCCACACTCTAACCCAGCGACTTGTCCACGGATATGTTTAATTATTAGATTAAGTCTTATGCGGTTTAAGAGTTGTTCAGAACTAGGTCTAAAGTTCATTAAACCCTAGCATACTTGTCTACGTCCCCATAAAGCTGATCAAGCCCATTTCACGTTCATATAACCCATTACGCCCAAATCACATCCTTATGGCCTATTAGGCCCAGATCTCATTCATATGGCCTATTAGGCCCAAAACAATTCTAGATCATGTAACATGCATGTCTAACTCAATTCATATAATCAAATCAATCAATTTCATTAAATTTAGCCTCAGGGCCCGCCGAGCCCATTTTGCCACTTTCGGCTTTTCGGCATTGCCGATATCATGTGTGTGTAGTGTTTGTACACACCTGGTTACTGCGACGTGCTATATTATCCTTGGTCTTGAACCTACAACCAACCAACCTTTAATCAATCACCCATACTTAATCAAAATATTTACCAAAAGTCGAAGCCTTACCGTAACCTTACAGTGTGCCACAGGGTTCTAATAGCCCTTCATTAGCTACTAATCACGAGTATCCCCTAGATCTGCACTCACACATACACCATCAAACTTCGAGTGACTCATAATCCACACAAGTCACCTCTATAGATCATACTCACATTCGGCCATTTACTTAAACCATAATCGAGTTGAGTACACTTACACTTTGCTAACGGTCCTTACCACGCTTGCGATATCTGAAACTTACCCTTGTTAATACAAGATTAATGACAATGAGAAGTTAGATAGCCCTTCGGCTTTTAACAAAACACATTAAGGGGTTAATTGAACACTTACCGAATCCACTTTTGATCCTGTAGCCTAGATAGCTACTGAACGAGATTCGGCTTTTAACCTTACTGATTCGACACTAATAGGGATTTCGGCAAGAGAAGATGATGATACTTCGGCAATAAAAGAGTTTGGCTATGAGAGAATTCGACAAAAAGGAATTCGGCTATAGGAGATTTCGGTAACAAGGTAAGGTATTTTTGGTTGTGGAAAAATAAGGTTTCGACAAATAAAGGAAAAAGAATGGAAATTTTGGCATTACATAGGACCCCAGATTCGGCACACACACAGTTATATAGCCTATAGCCGAAACTTAGCCACCCCTAGAGTCCAATTCGGCACCACTTCATCCACTGCTCATCTCCTAATTTTTCTCCATGATATCTCCCTTATCCTTCTCCTAAATTCTCTCTACTGATCACTTCTCCTTAGAGTCCCTCTACATGTCACTTCCAGCCATCTAGAAGCATAAAATTAAACTCCAAAATAAAACTAAGATAGCACTCGAACCTCAGACCTCCCTGCATACATATGTCGCCACCTCTCTACACCTTAGTGGCGTCACTTACCCACAGGCTTCTTTGTGCCATTTTCACTTATTTTTATTTAAAAGCCCCCTACTCACAACCCTGATTCCTTAATTAATTAAATTAAGAATCCTTCTCCATAAAACTCGAACCCAGAGCTTCTCCAACACACCTAGACACTCCAAATTCATTAAACCTTTAAAGCTGTCGAAAACATAAGGAAACCCAAATGTAAAGTGAAATTGGAGATACAAGGCCTTATTACAAATGAAATAATTAACAATAAGTCATTCGAAAACAAATAAACAAAAACTTCTAAGTAACTTGTAGTTTGGCCATCTCCGAGTCCTCTCCCACGTCGAGCCGTCTACTGAGGGTCACCTGAAACATTTAATAAAAGGGTGCGAGTTTTGAAACTCAGTGTGTATGACCCTTGGTAACCAATCAACATGCAAATATCACATTGGGCCTAAGCCCTATCAAATTTGGTGGTCTTGGGCCTTAGCCCGCAATGACCTCACATCACATTAGTATCACATGAATGCAATGCACCCATCCCAAATCCAACCCTGCACTCCATTTCCCTTCCAACCCTACACTCATGTGGGGATATAAATATCAACCCACCCATCCCTACACTCCAAAGGTAGCACCAGCAGCGGCGCTACTCAAACGTTGCAGCAAAGCTGCTATAATGGGCTTAAGCCACCGGCGGATCCAAGGTCGTCAAGTGACTATGCGATCCTCAAATCTTCTTCCGTATCATCAAAACCCACCCAAGTGCAACATATATTTCATGAATGCAACATACACATTTCCACACATTCAGCACCTATGGGTATTTTAGTCATTTCACTACCCAGGGGTATTTTCGTAAATCTACTCTACAGGGGTATTTAGGTAATTTTACAAAGCGGGGGTATTTTGGAAATTTTGTAAATCAGGGATATTTTGGTTATTCTACAAATCAAGGGTATTTTGGTAATTTTACAAATCAGGGGTATTTTAGTAATTTTGCAAATCAAAAATATTTTAATAATTTTGCAAATCTATGGATATTTTGGTAATTTTCAAATCAGGGGTATTTGGTAATTTTTAAACTAAGGGTATTTTGGTAATTTTCAAATCAGGGGTATTTTAGTAATTTTGAAAATCAGGGATATTTTAGTAATTTGCATATTTTAGTAATTTTGCAAATCAGAGATATTTTAGTAATTTTGCAAATCTAAGGATATTTTGGTAATTTTCAAATCAGGGGTATTTTGGTAATTTTGCAAATCAGGAATATTTTAGTAATTTTGCAAATAAGAGATATTTTAGTAATTTTGTAAATCTAAGGATATTTTGGTAACTTTCAAATCAGGGGTATTTGGTCCCTCTCAGGTTTTAGTTATGAACTTTGGCCCATTAATAAGTCCTTGCGGCTAAAGTGAACAGTCACTATGCACCAGGTAGGATTCCAGAGAAGAGGAGGTGGGCCACTAGGACCGCTTAAGTACCAAGCTCTCTCTAGATCCAATCATAGACATTGCTGATATCATGTGTGTGTAGTGTTTGTACACACCCGGTTACTGCGACGTGCTATACTATCCTTGGTCTTGAACCTACAACCAACCAACCTTCAATCAATCACCCATACTTAATCAAAATATTTACCAAAAGCTGAAGCCTTACCGTAACCTTACAGTGTGCCACTAGGTTCTAATAGCCCTTCCTTAGCTACTAATCACGAGTATCCCCTAGATCTGCACTCACACATACACCATCAAACTTCGAGTGATTCATAATCCACACAAGTCACCCCTATAGGTCATACTCACATTCGGCCATTTACTTAAACCATAATCGAGTTGAGTACACTTACACTTTGCTAACGATCCTTACCACGCTTGCAATCTCTAAACCTTACCCTTTTTAATACAAAATTAACGACAATGAGAAGCTAGATAGCCCTTCGGCTTTTAACAAAACACACTAAGGGGTTAAATGAACACTTACCAAATCCACTTTTGATCTTGTGGCCTAGATAGCTGCTAAATGAGATTTGGCTTTTAACCTTGACTGATAGTAGATAACAATCGATTTGTGATAAAGGAAAAAAACAAAGATTCGACACTAATAGGGATTTTGACAAGAGAAGATGATGATACTTCGGCAATAAAAGAGTTTGGCTATGAGAGAATTCGGCAAAAAGGAATTCGGCTATAGGAGATTTCGGCAACAAGGTAAGGTATTTTTGGTTGTGGAAAAATAAGGTTTTGACAAAGAAAAGAAAAAGAATGGAAATTTCGTCATTACCTAGGACCCCAGATTCGGCACACACACATTTATATAGCCTATAGCCGAAACTTAGCCACCCCTAGAGTCCAATTTGGCACCACTTCATCCACTGCTCATCTCCTAATTTTTCTCCATGATATCTACCTTATCCTTCTCCTAAATTCTCTCTACCGATCACTTCTCCTTAGAGTCCTTCTACACGCCACTTCCAGCCTTCTAGAAGCCTAAAATTAAACTCCAAAATAAAACTAAGCTTCTTTGTGCCATTTTTCACTTATTTTTATTTAAAAGTCCCCTACTCACAACCCTGATTCATTAATTAATTAAATTAAGAATCCGCCACCACAAAACTCGAACCTAGAGCTTCTCCAACACACCTAGACACTCCAAATTCATTAAACCTTTAAAGTCGTCATGTCATTTGTCATTTTCTTGCTCACTTAAAAATTTTACGAGACCCAAAGCCCAATAGGCCCAATTCTTCTAGGCCCAAATTTGGGGTGTTACACAATTTTTATAATTGCAATAAAAAAGGACACTATATTACGGATTGTAGACTTCTCAAAAAGAAGCAAGATGGCACAACTTCCAAAGCCAATATACTAGAGGGCATGAACTTTGTGGCCATGGTTACGGAAGGGATCAAAAATTTGGAATTTGGTATGATTACTGATCTCAACATAGCCATGATTGATAAGTCTTGTAATTGGTGGCTCGACTCCGGAGCTACTATCCATGTGTGTAATGACCGTCAACAATTCAAGAGTTATGAGTGGCAAACCATGAAGTGCTTATGGGCAACTATCAATTGGTTAAGGTGCTCGATCAAGGGACAGTGGAACTCAACTTCACCTCTGGAAAGAAATTGACTTTGACTAATGTGTTGCACGTTCCTGATGTGAGAAAGAATTTAGTGTCCGCAAGTATTCTATGTAACAAGAGGTTCAAGATTATCTTGGAATCTAATAAGTTTGTCTTGCTTAAGGGTGATATATATGTAGGAAAAGGATATTGTAACGAGGGTGTGTTCAAGTTTGGCATTGATATGGATAAAGTTAATTTTTTTGCTTATATTGCTGAATCTTATCCTTTGTGGCATGCGCGTTTAGCACATTTTAATTTTAAAACTTTACAATATATGCAAAATAATGGTTATATAAGTCTAAGTAATGATGAGTTTGAGGATAAATGTGAAATCTGTATTCAATCAAAAATTACCAAGAAGCCATTTCGTAATAAGTGTGAAAGGAATTCACAAATGTTAAATTTAATTTATTCGAATGTTTGTAAATTAAATGGAACACTAACAAGAGGTGGAAAACAATATTTTATCACTTTTATAGACGACTTCTCTAGATTTACTTATGTATATCTCATGAGAAGTAAAGACAAGGCTTTTGATATGTTTAAACGTTTTAAAAATGAGGTTGAGAATTTGTTTAGTAAAAAAATCAAAGTGCTTCGTAGTGATAGATGTGGTGAATATTTTTCAAATGAATTTAATATATTTTGTGAAGAACAAGGTGTGGTACATGAGTGTTCCGCACCTTATACTCCGCAACAAAATGGTTTAGCGGAAAGAAAGAACCATATTTTAGTAGATATGGTTAACTCGATGTTGTTAAATGCTAAACTTCCATATAGTCTATAGGGTGAAGCATTATTGATTGCATGGAGAAAATTCAAAGTATCTCCATATGAGTTATGGAAGAGTCGGATATCAAACTTAGATTATTTCAAAGTGTGGGGATGTTTGACTTACTATAGAGTTCCCGACCAACAGAGAACAAAGTTAGATCTAAGAGCCGTCAAGGGTGCATTTGTTGGATATGCCCAACACTCTAAGGCTTATCGTGCTCTTGACTTAGTGTCAAATACGATAATTGAAACAAGAGATGTTGTATTCATTGAAAATAAGGTTTTTAATGATTTAACATATTTGGAAAAAGAATATCAACCAATGATCTCAAGTGATCAAACCAAAAAAAGTCTTTGTGGTAATAAGGATACGGAGCTGAGGAAAAGTCAAAGAGTGAGAAAAGTAAAGGACTTTGGTCCTGATTTCATTTCCTCGCAATTTCTAGCATTCCTTGTTGAGGGAAATAGAGAATTCGTAATTAGGAAGATCCCCATAATGTTTAATATGGATGGTGATCTACAATCCTATGGTAAAGCCATGACTTCTAAGGATATAACATTTTGGAAATAGGCAATCGATGATGAAATGGATTCAATATTATCCAACAATACTTGGATTCTAGTTGATCTTCCTCAAGGATCGAAGCTTATCGGGTGTAAATGGGTGTTTAAAAGGAAGAATAATCCAACAGGGGGTTTCTCAACCTTTAAGGCTAGGTTGGTGGCTAAAGGATTTAGGCAAAAAGAAGGCCTAGATTGTTTCGACACTTATGCACTAGTGGCTAGGATGACCTCCATTTGAATTCTTATGGCACTTGCATCTATCCATAAGTTACATGTACATAAAATAGATGTTAAGACGACTTTTTTGAATGGTGATCTCGAAGAAGAAGTCTACATGGAGCAACCAGAAGGTTTTGTGCTTCTTGGGAATGAACATAAGGTGTGTAAGTTGATCAAGTCCTTATATGATTCAAAACAAGAGCCTAAACAATGGTATGAGAAATTTGACTCGGCTATCTTGTCATATGGTTTTTTACATAATGGTGTGGATAAATGTATTTACACTAAATTCACCGATAGGTATGGTGTAATTATTTGTCTCTATGTAGACAATTTGTTAATTTTTGGTACGAACATGGAAGGTGTTCGTGAGACTAAAGAGTATCTAGCCTCGAAATTTAATATGAAGGATCTCAATGAGGTAGATACAATTCTAGGTATAAAGGTGAAAAAGCATGAAAAGGGCTTTGCACTAAATAAATCTCACTACATCGAGAAAGTATTGGAAAAGTTTAAACACTTGAATATCAAGGATTCGAACACTCCATACGATTCGAACTTCAAGTTAAGTGAGAACGATGACAGTGCTATATCGCAACTTGAGTACGCCAGCGCAATTGAAAGTCTAATGTATGCAATGCATTGTACTAGACTTGATATCGCATTTGTTGTGTGTAAATTGGCGAGATTTACAAATTGTCCTAGTACCGATCATTGGAAAGGCATTTGTAGGATTTTTGGTTATCTTAAGAAAACAAAAAATTTGGGATTATTCTATAGTGATTATCCCGTAATACTAGAAGGTTACTCGGATGCAAGTTGGATTACAAGCCTAAGTGACAATAAGTCCACTTCGGGATGGATTTTTACAATTGAAGATAAAGCCATTAGTTGGGCCTCCAAGAAACAAACTTGCATCTCACGTTCAACTATGGAGGCTGAATTTATAGCCTTAGCGACTACTGGCAAGGAAGCGGAATGGCTAAGAGATCTCTTGCTAGATATAAAGTGTGGCCACAATGTAGGTTCGCCATTTCTATATATGGTGATAGTGAATCTACCATGTCTCAAGCGTACAATAAGGTGTACAATGGAAAGTCTAGACATATAAGTTTGAGACATAAGTATGTAAGACAATTGATTAGTGACGGTGTGATAACTGTTACCTATGTTAAGTCAATTGACAATTTAACGGATCCATTGACTAAAGGTTTTTTAAGGAATTTGGTTAAGAGTACGACCTCTAGGATGGGATTAAAACCATTCTAATCACATCATTGATAATAGGAACCCTACCTTATTCTAGCCAAAAGTTAGTTTCAAGGTTCAAGGGATAATAACAAGTTATCGAATGACAACGTATACTAAGGATCAGGATTTAGTGTTTATATTTTAAGAGGATGAGTTTTACTCTTAATGGATGGACATTAATTGTCATGAAACCCATCTATATGGACATGAAGTGGTCCCGCTTCAACAAGATTTTCTTTATGGTTTTCTCTCGTACATGTTCATGAAACGGGATGAGCACATGGCCATAACAATGCTAAAGCAAATTAAATTCTTACTCTAATAATTTACTATTACGTGTGAAATTTTTCCGGTATTGACTTCAAGAATGATGGTTCAAGCGACTAGCCACCATTCATTTTGTTGATACTCTGAGAGTTTGCACTAAAGGAAGGTTCAATTTGTAGACACCCTTCTTTATACATAATCGTTGTGTACTTATTTTCTGGAATGAGCAATCTAGTAGGGGATTATTGGAAATTATAGATTGCAAATCAATTATTCATAAGCACTATTCAAATTGAAAGTGATGATTTATCATCTTACAAATTTAATTATTCATAAGTACTATTCAAATTAAAAGTGATGATTTATCATCCAATGGATACATTTCCATAGGACATGTTTCTCTTAAGAAGTATGTCCAATATGAAGGGTTGAGGCTCTTCAAAATTGTATTCATTGAGTGCATATAAATAGAGGCATTATGTTGCTCACAAAATATACAATTACGATCAATCTTATTTTTAGAAACTAGAGTAAGAGTTGGGGAATTCCTTGATTTTTCTAATCAAATGAAATTCAAAACTTATTGTATCCCGAGAGAACCTTTGTCTTAACCCTCTAGCAACTTTGTGTAGGGGCAAATAGTTCTCTTTGGAAAGCATCATCCATGCCTCGAAATGTACTATTTATTTCCATATAAGTCTCCGATTCTATCGTCTCCACTCAAATATCCAACAGTTATGTCATTTGATCAGTGGCATCAACAATTAGGGTATCTATCTTTTTCAGTTGTAAATCCAGTTCTTCATGGTTGTAATATTCATATTCCTCATAATAAAGTCTATTCTTTCTGTCAAGTATGTGCTCTTGGTAAGAGTCGTAGATTGTCGTTTTCATCTATCTCTACTGTCTATTATGCTCATTTGGATCTTATGGTTGCTGACTTATGGGGACCAACTCCATACTATTCTTTTGGGCATCAGTATTATGTACTATTTATGGATACCGATTCCAGGCATGTGTGGATTTATATTTTGCAGATGAAGTCAGATGCATTGCAAGGGTTTATGGCATTCAAAACGTATGCTAAGTTACAATTAGGAGTGTCACTTAAACAACTTCAGACTGATGATGGTGGTGAGTTTCGAAGCTTCAAGCTATATCTTTAGCAATTTGGTATAGCTCATTTATTATCTTGCCCTTACACGTCTGAATAGAACGGGTTAGTGGAACGGTGACATCGACAAATTGTGGAAAATGGTTTGGTGTTGCTGGCACAAGCTTCATTACCACTTTAATTTTAGAAGGATGCATTTTATTCAACAGTTTATCTCATCAATAGACTGCCAACAAAAGTGTTGAATGGAATCTATTCAGTTGAGAAGCTTTTTGGTCGGCGACTGGATTATCGACAACTTAGAGTCTTTGGGTGCCTCTATTATTAGTTGGTGTGACCATATAATCAGCACAAATTTCAGTTTTGATCTACATCGTGTACTTTTTTAGGTTATGCTCTTGATCACTTGGGGTATAAGTGTCTAGATCAAATTGGTCAGGTGTATAAATCTAGGCATGTGCGGTTTGATAAGAGTCATTTTCCTTATGCTAAGGCTTCTACTACTTTCATCAGCAAATGCTTTGAGTTGTGGCATTATAGTACCAATTTTTCTTTCTTTGGCTGCTGAAGTTCATGTTTCATCACCAAGGACTTCCACGACACAACTTACTGATGTTGCAGACACTCCTCAACAAGTAACAAGTCCAACTATGGATCAAAATGAGTTAGCAAGTGCACAAGGGGTCTTGAGGTGCAGGTTTCTTTTTTAGCTACTGAGCAACATGTTAATGTTAATGCTAATACTCATCCAATGATGACACAAAGTAAGGTTGGTACATACAAGACAAAGGTGTATACTGTTGCTATCAACGATGTGACACCTGCTGATATTCATGAAGCCATGACCATTTCTTTATGGCAAGTGGCAGTTCATGATGAGTTAAAAGCGTTGATCAAAAATAATACGTGGGAGTTAGTGCCAGAACTAATTGATCGAGTTCTTGTAGGCTATAAATGGTTGTTCAAAGTCAAGAAAAATACAGATGGTAGTATTGCTTGTAACAAAGTTCGAACTGTTGTGCAAGGGTTTACACAAATGTCGGGGTTGGATTATCATGAGACATTTAGTCCGGTTGTAAAGGTCAACACAGTTCGTATGATTTTGGCTTTAGTAGTATCACGGAAATAGAGGTTGTGTCAAGTCGATATCACTAATGCATTTTTGAACAGTGATTTGGCTGAAGACATTTATATGAAATAGTTATCGGGGTTTGAGATATGTGGCAGTGATGGGATTCCTTTGGCGTGTCGACTGAACAAAGCCATATATGGCCTTAAACAGGCTCTACGGGCTTGGTTTGAAAAGCTTCGAGGGTTCCTTATTCAAAGTATGCAATTACGGATTTCAAAGGTTGACTCTTCTCTATTTTTTAAACATACTACGTCGGGTACTGTATTCATTCTTGTGTATGTGGATGATATAATTATAACTGGTGATTCTTGTTCTAAGCTTGATGATGTTATTAGAAGTCTTGATAAATAGTTTGCCTTGGAAGACTTTGGGGAGCTAAATTATTTTCTTAGACTTGAGGTAGTTCGTTATAATGACTGTTTACATGTGTCTCAACAAAAGTATACGCAGTGAGTTGCTTGAGCGTGCTCACATGGTGAGTGCCAAACCGGTGAGTACTTCTATGGTTAGCTCTCTGACTCTCACTTCCTTGGTTGGTTATCCTTTCTTAAATAGAACCTTGTATCGATAAGTTGTTAATAGCTTACAATATCTGTGTCTGACTCATCCTGATATTTCGTTTGATATCAATAAGGTCAGCTAATACATGCAAGCCCCATATGACACTTACTAGACAACAGTGAAGCAAATTCTTCGGTACATTCAAGGCATAATAGATTATAACTTAGTGTTTCGGCCATCAGATGTCAGGCTTATTGGTTTTTTGATGCTGATTAGGCGAGTTCGCTTAAAGATCGCAAGTCTACTTTTGGTGTTTGCGTGTATCTTGGTGAAAATATTATTGGCTGTCATTAAAGAAACAAAGTGTTGTCTTTCATTCGACTTCGGTGGCGGAATATCGAAGCTTAGGAAATGCTGTTTTGGAGTTAACTTGGTATCATATACTGCTAAATGAGATTGGAGTCAAAGTTTGAGGAGTGCCAGTTGTCTACTGTCATAATTCCAGTGCCGTGTCCTTAGCTGCAAATCCTATGTTCCATGCTCAAGTTAAACATGTGGAGCTTGATATGCATTTTATTTGAGAAAAGGTGTTAAGCTGTCAATTGCAAGTAAATCATGTTCTAGGGTGTGATCAAGTTGCCAATGCATTGACTAAACCGTTACCTATTGGAGCTTTTACTCGGTATAGGGATCATTTGAATGTTGTGTTTGCAAGTTCTTTTCAAAGAAAACCTAAAGGGGGAAGATTAAATAAATAACTATATAACAAAAATAGATGAAGCCTAGTTATAGTCTGTTAAGTTCTTGATTAGCTTGTGTATAAATACTCTTAGATCTTGTGTTGAAGATAAGAATAAAAATATACTTGTTTGTTAAATTTCTATTACACTCCATCACTCCTCAAGTATAAAGATCTCACCTTTGTACCTAAAGACTAAAACACTTGTAACAGCCCGATTTAGGGGCTAGTCGGAACAGTGATCTCAGGATCACTAATCCGAGGTTAGAGAAAATTATTTCCATGATATTTTATGAGTTAGAGTGTGATGGTATAAGTGTATGAAAATTTTGGTGCCTTAGTTTTAGCAATTTCTTGCTTAACCATGAAAAAGGACTAAATCGCATAAAGTGCGAAGGTTCTATTTTATAAGCTAGAGGTGCCAAATAGCAATAGAATTTTTAATTGGAAGTCTTTAATGTGCAATTAGACCAATCTAAATGACATAGACGGCCATGGGGGGGACAAGATGAGTAAATTAGGCAAGTTTTGGTGGTGTTAGGTGATTAATGAATAAAATAAGAGAATAATAAAGAAAAGAAAAGTATCATCTTTTCTTCTCTTCATCACCACCGAAAATTGGCTGCAAACAAGGGTTAGAAAGCTCAAAAATTTCAGCAAACTTATCTCCTCACAAGTAAGTGATTTTAATGGTTTTTCTTGATAACAATTGTACTTTTGGAACCTCTAAAGCTTAAGCTTACTAAAGAGGGGAACAATTTGTGGTATGGTGAAGAGTTAAGAAATTTTCGATGAGAGCTTTCGTTGTTATTTGCTGCATTTTTATGGAAGAAAATGAGTCTTGGTTGTTAGATGAACAACTTTTGTGAAAGGTGTTGCCATGAAAACACCAAAATGGACCTTGTTGTAAAGGTTATAAAGTTTGTAGTAAATGTGTGAAATGTTAGATTTTGATGATAGCTATAAGAGAAATAAATGTTCACCTAGGCTCATTAAAGGTAGAAATTTGATTAGAATTAATTTTCGAGCCTAGGGGTAAAATGGTCATTTTGCCAAAGTCTAAGGGCAAAATGGTAATTTTTCCAAAGCATGATTTTTGAAATACATTTATTAATGTGATGATTAAAACGAGCTAATTTGCTATTATAGAGCAAGAAGAACCAAGAGTCCACCTCGATCGGGGAAAGAATAAAGTCTCAGACTAGATCGACGATCTAGCTTATTTTGAAACCGAGGTAAGTTTGTATGTGATAATTCAATATTTATGTTAGTATTTTTGAAAATGGTTTATGTTAGTATGTTTGAAAATGGTTGATATTATAATGACATTCTATGAAATTGAATATTAGTGTTATATGAGAAAGATGATAAAAGTTGAGATGTTGAAGTCCTGGTGGGACTATAATAAGTGTGAAAATGCTATCATCAAGTTATGAGATGAGCAAGGTCCCGTGCAAGACCATGTCTGGGACATAGCCTCAGCACCGAATTAAGATTCCATATAAGACCATATCTGGGATATGGCTTTGGTATTGAGTATGAGGATTGTATAAGACCGTATCCGGGATATGGCATCGATGCTTAATGAGAGATTCCGTATAAGACCATATCCGGGATATGGCATTGGCACTCAGAAATGACCCCACGTAAGACCACATCCGGGATGTGGCATTGGTTTCGTGTTATAATAATGTTTATGAATATACATCCTTGAGTATCCCTAGTGAATTATCGGGATGAATTGATTAGCTTAGAAATAGTGAAGAGGATTTTACTAAAGTTATGTGATTGAGTTAACACAAAGAAACAATTACAATATGCGGCATGGTATGTGCTAAATAAAGGCAAGTATGAGTATGTATAGACATGGCAAGAAGCCTATGACTTGTGTATGGTTAATTAATGCCATGGATGGATACATTGTGAGCTTAATGTTGCCATTTATTTCCATGCAAACTTACTAAGCTTTATGCTTACCCCTTTTCATTGCCCTTTTTTCTTATAGTATTGCAAAGTTAGCTTGAGAATTCGCGGACGTCAGAATTGAAGATCACACTATTGACCACAATTGGGTATAGCCAAATTAGATTTATTTTGAATATAGCATGTATAGGACTTAAGTATTTTGTTTTGTCATATTAGTAAGCCAAATGTGTTGGCTACTAAGGTTGTTCCAATTCATTTTGTAAATGGTCATTAAAGTTGGGCCAATACTTGGCTAATTTTTATGTTTAATGGAGATGAATTTCATGAAGTGTATGCTTTTGAGGATGTAGTGATTCTTTTTAAGTTCATAGAGGTATCGTTTGGTCATCTTATATATTGAAATGTTTTGGTATGAGTGTGATTACTTGATAGGGTGGCAAATGGCTTGGCAGATAGCCATCTAATTGTCCATACGGGTAGACACACGGGCATGTGTCTAGGCTATGTAAGACACACGGTCAGCCCTATGGGCGTGTTGATCGGCCGTGTGTCCCCTTGCATGCTTGAATTGCAAGTCAGTATGCTCTGTAGTAAACACACGGGCAAAGACACGACCGTGTGTCTCAACCGTGTGGGAGGCACGGCCTAGGACATGGGCGTGTGCCTAGGCCGTGTGAAGTCTGCACCTGAAATTAGGAATTTAATTCGACACAAGGGCGTATGCCTTGGCGTGTGACCTTAGTGAGATGATGACATCATAAACAGAATGCCAAGGTTTTGGCACACGGGTGTGTCGAGGCCGTGTAAGGGACACGGGCGTGTGTCCGACCGTGTGAAATAAGTCAGTGTCAACCACGAGTGAGGGACATGGGTGTGTGTGACCACACGGCCTGCCCCCACAGGCGTGTCCGATTTCACACGGGCTTGTGGCCCCTATTTAGGCAAAATTTTTTCTAAGTGCATAAAAGTTTCCGATTAATTCCCGAAACCTTCCGGAAGTATGTTTAAGGCCTCATAGGCCCAGGATGAGTATGTTATGGGATTGAATGGGAAGTTTTTAAGATGAAACGCAATTTTACAGGCCGAAACATCATGTTTAAGCAAGTTAAGTTAGGTAATGCCTCATATCCGGTTCCGGCTTCGAACACGGGTAAGGGGTGTTACAACACTTACCTTTAAATCCCCCTAAGAATTTAGATTGCAAACACTACACTTCAATTGCACTCACACAATCAATTTCACAATGAACAAATATAGTGCTCTCAATATGCTCTAATACATAACCTATACAAGCCTCGATATATGAGTTTAGGCTACTAGCACACTAGTGATTGAATGCAAAGCAACTTCTTGAAATTAACATCTACAAATAACAAAGATAATATAGTAATAGTCTCATAAAACACAATTTGATGGAGCTTCAATCTTATAGCAAAACACCAACTTAATCCAAACAAATCTCCATAATTCAAGGATTGTATCCAATCTTCAAGGGTAACAGATTGGTTTGCACAGATGGACTTCTATATCTTCAAAATATTGATAAGTTAATATCCTAAAGATTTTATTTCAATAAATTGAAAACACCAAATATGATGAGTGCTACTCCACTATTGCAGTGATAGATGGTAGTAGACACTACCGAGTCGCACTTAGAATGTTGCCTTAACAACTTGTCTTGTCTGTTATTTAATTTCTTAGGATGGAAAACATGGTAGCACAATCGTTAGCACAAATACACAGTAATAAAAAAATATTTAAGTATATTAATTTAAATCAAATAAATCACAAGATTGAAACATGAATAACAAGAAAAATATTATTTAAAATAAATGTTTACTATAAACAGGTTGAAAATTGATTCAGAGTTGAGGCCTATTGAACACAGTCTCCTTAAGACAGATTTGACTGCTCCTTTCGCACCGGAGAAATGTCAGACAATTGTCTCCTAGGATACAACAACTAGATGAACACCACAATAGCGCAACTGTGTGATCAACGAACAAGGCTTGCCTTCTTTCTATCATTGGAATACAGTTTTTAGGAGAGAAAAATTTTCAAAGGAAATTATCAAAATTCAATGTTTCTTTGTTCTGATTATTTTCGGTATAAAAAGAGATTATTAGAAACTTTGACTAATTTGGAATTATAACGTCATGAATTAATGCCATTAAATCCAAATTAACGTCTAAATTAAAGGACATTAACACTGACCTTTTAATTCTATATTTGAATACTCTGCTGAGGAAAAGAAATAAAACGAATTGGGCCTAAAAATACTCACAGACCTAAAAGGGCCCAACAAAGTTGAACATTTCACGTCATGCAAGTGCAACGCCAAACCTGATGGACTTGGATTTACAACCCCTTGCCAAACCTGATTGAAACTTGTATGTGACCATCGAATACGGGTAAGTAGGTTTTATAACTTAAGTGGAACATGGATATCAAATATGAACACTCTAAATTGCATCGACACTTTTAAAAAAATGAAAATTTAAATCAACATAGAATTGAAGGTTACAATTTTAAACTTACTGCACAGCAAAATGAAGGGAAGCTCCCAACTTGAAGACAAAATTCAAATTTTGCAGTGTTTTTGGAACAAGGAGATGATAAAACTAAAACATCTCTACTTACAACATTCCATAATCAAGGCAGCTCCTTTAGGTGCAAGTAAATTATGAGTATTGAGTATGAATTAGTTTCATGAGAAATCAACTTCTCTTTAATCTAAAATTGCTTGGGGTTCTATTTTATAACGCCTTGGCTTGAAATTTCAAAATGATTATTTTCAGTGACTCAAATCAAGTTAATAATCATATTGAAAATAAAATGGATTTGATTCGAGTTAATTATATATATATGTAGAGACCCATTTTTGCTCGGGCTTATCTGAATAAAATAAACTAAAATAAAACCAAAAATAAAAAAACTGTTTATTTTGAACAGTCCATTACTAAAACCCAACTGAGCCCAAACACATGGCCCACTATCCAATTAGCCTAAACAGATTACCCACCAACCTAACCCATTTACACCCGTAGCCCAACTAAACAAGCCTAAACCCGTGACCCAGACCCAATAACAGAAATGGCCCAAATGAGCCCAAAATCTTAGCAAAATCAGCAGTGGCCTAGGGTTTTTGAAACCCTAGGCGCCGCAAAGACTTCGCGCACCTCGCTCCTTTGCGCGCAAGCCTTCTGCGTACCGGTCGATCGCGTCGCAATCCACGTACCCGATGCCAAGCATTGTCATCAACGCGCTGAGGTCCCTCGACGCCAGATTTTCGTTTTCTCCTGCACGAAAAAGGAAATAACGGCAGCAGATCACAGCAAGAATAGCAACAATATAGTTTCCCTTTTTATTTTCATTTTTCAAGGCTATAAAAGCTTATTATTCTGTAAATCAAAGGGGAGGACATACGGAGAGAGTAAACAGAATACACACAGAAATAAAAAGCAAAAATATACACTTTGCAAGAAAATACAAAGTTTTTTTTTTTAACGGAGGTGATTCTTTATTTTCCAATTCATTTTTTTTTTATTTTTATACCTAAGATCTGTTGTGGACGACGGTGCAAAGGCACGTAAAGCACGTGGAAGCGGTAGCCCGGAGGTTTGACGACCGGGGCCAGACGAAAGGGGCAGAGAGCATTTCAGAGCTCTCTTAGGTTTTTTTTTTTTTAAATAGTGAATAAAAATGATTTTTTTTGAACTGATTTTTTTACTTTTACAGATTAAAAGAACGACGCCGTTTTCAAGCATACAACCTGCGTGTTGACCTGACCCGGGGCAAAGATCCACGTTTTTTTTTGGATGGCCTAATTGCCATTTTAGTCCTCCCTTGTTTTTATTATTTTTAATTCTTTTTATTTTAAATTTGGCCCCAAAATTTATATTCAGTTTCTTTTTAATCCTCGGGCTGCATTAAAGGCTAAATCTATTACGACGCCGTTTTAAAATTTGGCATAATTGCCATTTTAACCCTTTGATTTAACGCGTGTTTTAATTTAATCCTTTTAATTTGTTTTAATTGCTATTTAATCCATGTTTTTCTTTGTTTTATTTTTATCCTTTTATTTTATTTTATTAATTTACATTGTATTTAATTATTTCATCATATTAAATGTTCTATATTATTTTCCTATATTTATTAATTTATTAATAGTATAAAATTCACATATATATATTTTATATGTAATATCTTTATATATATATATATATATATTTTATTATTATATATTATTTTACTTGGTTTAATAATTTATATATTACTTTGTAAATTTCATGTATTGTTTATTATACTATGTTTTAATTTGTATATTATATAGTATTATATTATATTATATATATTATTTTTAAAATTTTGTTTTGTATGAAGTCTTACATTATATAACCTATTTAATTTATTTATTTATTATATATATAATTTTTATGATTAGTATATTATGTATATATATATGTTTTTATTTAAAATTTATTATATATATTTACTAATTATTATTATAATCCTTATATATATTATTATTACTAATTATTTTATATTATTTTATTTATTAATTATTATATTATAATCCTTATATATATTATTATTATTAATTATTTCATATTTATTTTATTGTTTATTGTATTTGTTTATACTTCGTCATGTATTTACAATTGGTTTAGTGTAGGAATTATTATTTGTCATGTCTTATATTATTATTTCTTTATTACCTATATTAAATATTAGTATATTATAATTGCTTTTGATGTATGATTATGTGTTAATACGATATTTTCATAAGATCATCGTTTTAAAACCAAAAAAAATACATTTTACAAAATTACTATATTTTATCTAAAGGTTTTAAAATAAGGGAATGTTTTGTATTTAGAAATTCGGGAAATAGTGCCCAATCGGTCTAGGTTGCGATTTTTCATTTGGCTAAATAACTAAATATCCTTTTAACAAGTTTTGTAAATCATGAGATGATTTTGATTATGAAGGTTTTAAAATATCGTGTCCTATCGTGCTGGATGTGATGTTTGTATTCCTTCGGAACAAAGAAATTTCAAATTTTAACTCAAATTGCTCAAAGTTTTTAAGAAATCATATTTTTAAATTTCAAACATTTGGACATGATTCTATCGATTTTGTACCAATTTTTGGGCGTTATGAGGGTGTTAACCCTTCCTCATACGTAACCGGCTCCCAAATTCGTTTTCCCGTTTTTCGTAGACCAAAATCAAATGTTTCAAAATAAAACATTTTACAAGGTGATCCAATCACACCTAAGTAAAAAGGGATTGGTGGCAACTCCCATTTTTGCTTTTAAAATGGTTTCGACAGCTTGGCGACTCCGCTGGGAACAATAAGAGAGTGAAGCCATAAAATTGATAATTTCATATCCTTTTGTCTGAATTTAAAATTTTGATTTTTTTAAAAACATGATCCTTTTATTGCGTGTGGTTCTAAATATATTTCTCTGCATTGCACTGCATGACCGTTGTGGTCGCACCCTTAAGTGGGAGCAAGAAGCTATGCCTTCGTGAGGTTTTCACCTTCGCATGGGCTAGTGGATTGCTTCTGGAGTACATCTGTACTTGTGTCTTCGTGAAGTTTTCACTTCCGTATGGCCATAGGGAAATGTATTCCATTGAACTGATCTCGGTCCATATGAGCCTATAATGGGTGAGGATCGAGGAATCTGCTAGTTCGGGTACCTCAACTTTAAAGCTTAACCAAATGTAGAAAATCTAGGAACCCACTTTAAGTAGAATTACGTCGAACCTTAGTAGTTACCCAATTAGATGTTTATTTACTTTGCTTGCTTTATATGTTGCGACGCTAACTTGTTATGGTTCATCCTTTTGTGCATATCATTTCATATCTAAAGAGGTATCGATTCATGGTCAGTTTCTAGAGTTAGAAAGCTGGTTATGGAAAACGAATTCCTTGATAAAATGGAAGACAATGCAATCGTTCGTATATGGTCAGAGCAAAAGCAATTAGAGAAAGAAGATTTCAGGGCATGGATTCGTTGGAGCAAGAGGGAATAGGGGCAATCTGGTATCCTTGCCTCTTCAGTCACCTGTGCCCCCTGATCAAAGCAGAATTGGATGCGAAGAAGATTGTACGACACCTATGGCAAGGTGTGATGTTGGAACTAAAGGGTAAAAGGTAACTATACTCACCAATCACTTCAAAATGAGCGTGGGGAGTACGGATAGACACTTTTACCAGTACAGCATTTCTCTTTCATATGAAAATGGTCACCCTGTGGACGGTAAGAGTGTTGGAAAGAAAGTGACTGACAGAGTGCATGAGACCTACAAAAATGATTTGGATGGAAAGAATTTTGCCTATGATGGTAAAAAGGGGTTTATTTATTATAGGTCTGCTACCAAACAACACGCTTGAGTTTACTGTTGTACTTGAGGATGTAGCACCTACCAGAAACAATGAAAATGCAAGCCCTGATGGCCAGGATAACCCAAATGGACGTGGAAAAAAGGAGATTAAAAAGACTGTATCATTCAAGAAATTGGTGGAGCTATCTAGGATTGAAAAATGGGCTGTTGTGAACTTCTCGGCTCCTTGTTGTGATCCAAACAACATTGCAAGAGATTTGATTCGTTATGAAGGGAATTCGTATTGATCCTCCATTTGATGTATTCAAAGAGATGAATAAGAATAGACGCCTTTCACCTGTGGTTAGAGTTGGAAAAATTTTTGAACAGATACAATCTAAACTTCTTGGAGCTCTGCAGTTCTTTCTTTGTCTGCACCTTGATAGGAAGAATTCTGATCTTTATGGGCCATAGAAGCGGAATAATTTTTCTGAGTATGGCATTGTGACTCAGTGTATGGCACCAGCTAAGGTGTATGATCAATACTTTACAAATCTTCTTCTGAAGATCAATGCTAAGCTTGGACGGTCTCTTCATCACTATCGAAACCATAATTCTGCAATCGAGTTAAAGTCAAGCTTGAAAGGTAAGATTGAAGAGTTAGAAGCAGCATTGCACAGTTGTGAACTTCAGATCGAGCTTCTTGAAACAAGAGAAAGGCGTTTGAAGGAAGAGCTCCACCATTCGCATGATCAAGTTAGAAGTTAGGATTATCTCATGGGGGAAGTCATAGTTCAGATTTGAGAGGTAGCTGATCATTTACAGACTTTGGCATCACAGGCGGATACATTGAGCATAAAATATGAGGTATGGTTGGATCGTGGTCAGGAGCTAATCCCTTTATTTGGGAAAATCAAAACTTTAGGACTTAGAGCGAAAGCATGTTTGTAGTCCATTTTATGTAAAGGATTTTGTTTTCTAATAATGTTTTCTAAAATGAAGTTGAATCAGAATCGCTACCTCTTTGCATTCATGCATTTGCATTACATCATATCATATGCATTTAAGTTTATAGAGAGAGTCTAATTAGTTGAAATTAACACACACACACACACACACACACACAGAGAGAGAAGGGAAATTTGGAAGCTGAACACCCTTACGAAACACATGCCAAGTCAAAGAAAATGGATCAAAGACTTGAACAATTCCAAAGAGATATGCAAGACCAGATGCAAGAGCAAATGGCAAAGTTCCAACAAGAAATGAGGGACCAAATGTTGGAAGCTCAAAGGAGTATGATGGCTCAAATGGCCCAAATGCTAAGTGGGGCAATGGACAAAGGGAAGGGTCCCATAGTTAACGCTGATGACAATGAGGATTTTCCTCGGGGTTTCACCCCACTGCATATACAACCGGAGGAGTATCCCCAAAGGCCACCTGTCACAATTAGGCCTCAACAGGGGCAAGCTGATACTAGACCACCTATGAACTTCCAGTTTGGCTCAGGATCTAACCCAGGAGATAACCCTGCCAGTCCTGTTATCCCTGATTTAGACATAGCAGAGAGAGAGGGAATAAGAATTGAATCTTTAAGGAAGTTGGAGGATCGCTATAGATAGTTGGAAGAAAGTTCCAGGCTTTGGAAAATGCTGATCATCACCATGGAATTGATGCAAAAGACTTGTGTTTGGTTCCAGATTTGGTGCTTCCTCATAAATTCAAGATGCCAGAGTTTGAGAAGTACAACGGGACTAGCTGCCCTGAAGCCCACATTACCATGTTTTACAGACGCATGACCGGCTATGTTAACAATGATCAACCCTTGATTCATTGTTTCCAAGACAGTTTGGAGGGGGCAACGTCTAGGTGGTACAATCAACTCAACCGCGCTAACATTAGCTCCTGGAGAGACTTAGCTCAAGCCTTCATGAAGCAATACAACCATGTCACGAACATGACGCCTGACAGAATCACTTTGCAAAACATGGGGAAGAAACCAAATGAAAGCTTCAAGTAGTATGCGCAAAGATGGAGAGAGGTCGCCATGCAAGTGTAGCCATCACTCCTAGAAAAGGAGACTACAATGCTCTTCATCAATACCTTGAAGGATCCATTCATCAGTCATATGATAGGAAGTACTACTAAGAGCTTTACGGATATAGTGATGGTAAGAGAGATGATTGAAAATGCCATAAGGGGTGGCAAGATTGAAGTAGGGAAAACTACTAGAAGGTCTACTACTAGGAAAAAGGATGACGAGGTGAATAATACGAGTATATACAACAAAGGGTACTCAAAAGCAATTACTATTAATCAGCCAAAGGTAATCACTGTTGGGCAACAAGGGTCGACAAGACAAGAATCAGACACCAGGCAGAACTCTAAAAGGCTCCAATTTACGCCAATCCCAATGACGTATAAGGAACTATATCAAAGTTTGTTTGATGCAAACATGGTGTCTCCATTTTATTTGGAACCGTTGCAACTTCCGTTCCCAAAATGGTATAATGAGAATACCCAATGTAAGTACCACGCGGGAATAATGGGTCACTCAATTGAAAACTGTACTACGTTTAAAAAGTTGGTTGAAAGATTCATTAAAATGGGAATTGTAAAGTTTGACGATTCATCAAAACCTAATCACTTTGACGAGGCAGTAAATACGATAATTGAAGGAGGAGACAAGAAAGTTGCAATCTCTTGAAGAAATCGAAAGCGAAGAGAGAATTGGGGAACAATGTTTCCAAACCTTTAGATACTTGAGAGTGTCTTGAATAATGGGATTTAGGAAGAAATCTCTATATTTTTAGAACTGATCTATAGTAATGTGCAAAATATGCTTGTTTCCTTAAGCCTAGAGACAATAAGAACTCTTTTGTGAAAAAGGCTTGTGTCCGGAACTTTATTTCAATAAAATACATTTTTAAGCAAATATTCTTTTATTCTTTCCATTTCATATTGTACATTATTTTGTTTTAATATTCCTTCATTTTTTATTCATGACCATACCATGCAAATAATCATCCTTAGAATCATTTATTCTTTGGATTTTTTTTGCTCTCGTACCTAGGTACCCAGATATCAACGACATGAGTGATGTTGTTACTAACTCCCTTTTTGAATGAGATATGGGTCTAGGGGATCTAATGACTTTGAAGATGACAAAGATTGTAACATATCTTCTGATTTGTTAAGAATGGTTTAGCAAGATGAAAAACAAACCTTACTCAACAAAGGGTCAACAGATATTATGAGCCTAGAAAAGGGGTGAAAATCGAAGCCCAACTCACCACAAAAATAAGGCAAGACATCATTGAGTTGTTTTCAAGAATTCAAAGATTTTTTTGCACGATTATATCAGGACATGCCTGGGCTACTAATACGCAAGCTAAACAAGAGGATCGGGCACTGTTGATCCACCATAAAAGGGGATTGCATCAGTCATACCACAAATACTAAATTAAAGAAGACGAGATTCATGTGACTCTTCTATTTTCTTCACAGAATTCTATATTTGGGGCATAGATATTATGGGGCCAATCACGTCAAATGCTTCTAGTTGACATCGATTCACTGTCATGGTCGTTGTCTACTTCGCTAAGAGGATGGAAGTAGCTTCATATGCCAATGTTACAAAGTCGAAGTCATCAAACTTAAAAAGAAAAGGATCAAATGCTAGCAAAGAATGGCTTAAAGGATCACGTTTAATAAATAACTGCACAAAGTTAAAGTTTACAGTTTGTCCAAAGATCAGGCAACATATCACAGTGCAACAAAAGTTGCCAAAAAAAAAAGGTGGCTAAGACTTGTAAAGATTGGCATAAGAAGCTATCACTACTCTCTATGATTATCGAACATTGGCCAGGACCTTTTCCGGGGCAATATCTTACACATTGGTTTATAGATTTGAAGCGTTTTATCAATTGGACCTAATTGAAGAAAAGGTTAAAAGTTATTTGTCATGGCCAGATGAGCTTACGTTAAAGAAGTTCATCTTAAGAAATTCCACGAAGGAACCTGATGTTGAAAATGATTTTCTTCTACAAAACAATTTTAGAGGAAAGTATATGCCAAACTGGGAAGGACTTATGTAGGACCTAGAGGAGTATTGATATTTACTGAGACGAATGGTGCCCAATCCAGTGAATTCAGGTTTAGTCAAGAGGTATTTTACCGGAAGGAGGAAATACCAAGGTGAAAACTCGTAAAGGGGGCCTAAAAAAAAGGAGAGGCAAAGGCGAAAACTCGAAAAAGGCGCTTTGAGACCAAAGGGGATTTGAGTTGAAAACCCGAAAAGGGCGACTCAAATTTTGATCAAAAAGTGGGGCATACAATAGTCTTGCTACGTCTGAATTAACAATGAGGAAGTATGTTATGTCTTGGGGCATTGACAAAGTACTCAGGATCCTCTAAATACATATTGAGCTTAAAATAGTCCTCAAGAAGTTTGAACAGAGAAGCTCAGGCTGCGATATCTGGGGCACCTAGCTTCTATCTTACCCATTTTTGAATTTGTTATCTTTGATTGTTTTATTCTTTTTGAGACACACTCAAATCAATTTTCTTTTATTGCCTTGGTGATCCTTGATTAACTTATTTGTTTCAAGCCATGCTCATGATTAATTTCTTTCTCGTCCATTTTTATGACCTTTTTCAAGCATTTATATTGAAATAACGATTAATGGACTAATAACACTTTCATAAAACTAGTTTCGCATATTACTCTAAAAACTTCTAAATAATATGAGGAATCTGAAACATGACTATTGTTCAGAACTCACCAAGCCTAAGGGCTGGAAACATTGAAAAATGATTATCTCTTCAGATTTTTATTGGATAAGACAATTTCTTTGGTGATGCCACATCGGCAAATGATGAATAAGGTCAATCCAAATGTAAAAGGGATCATTGTCGGGATACCCTGCATTCATTGAAAATTACAGACACATACATTTGGTTATTACACCAAGGGAATGGTGTTACAGATCAAATTAATTGAAAATGATACAAGTTCTGTACCTCTGAGTGGTAACAGAAGGATGGAAGAAACCAAATGTTATTTCCCCGAAGTTGCAGTGGGAAGTACCAACTTTATGTCTTAAGATCCAAGCGGGGCTGACTCTAAAATTACATTGGGGCAAGCTGGTTGAGCAGAATATGATTGATGAACAAGAATGAAAAAAAAAATGAGTGATAACACCTAGGATAGGAATCATACTCATAACATTTTTGTATCATAGCAAATTTCATTAGGAGCATTTGATTCATTTTGGTCATTGCATCTTAATCCTTTAAAAGGAATCATCTTCATGACATGTTATATGTAGCTAGAAGCTTTTGATTCATTTTGATCATAGCATCTTAGTCATGTAACATAAACATACTAAACTGAGTCTACAGGACATGTCCCTCAGCGGATGGTGTAGTAATATTGGTGACTTTGCAGATCTCATCTTCCTGAAGTTGCAAGAAGCAGATCAAAAAAGCATTTTCAGCCTTATCTCCCTAAAGTTGTAGTGGAGTAGACTGAAGAAAGAAGATCTCATCTTCCTGAAGTTGTAGGAAGTAGATCAAAAGAAGATTCTAGTCTTATCTCCTTGAAGTTGTAGTGGAGTAGACTGAAAAAAGAAGATCTCATCAAACTAAAGTTGTAGGAAGTAGATCAAAAGAAGATTTTAGTCTTATCTCCCTGAAGTTGTAGTGGAGTAGACTGAAGAAAGAAGATCTCATCAAACTGAAGTTGTAGGAAGTAGATCAAAAGAAGATTTTAGTCTTATCTCCCTGAAGTTGTAGTGGAGTAGACTGAAGAAAAAAGATCTCATCTTCCTGAAGTTGTAGGAAGTAGACCAAAAGAAGATTTTAGTCTTATCTCCCTGAAGTTGTAGTGGAGTAGACTGAAGAAAGAAGATCTTATCTTCCTGAAGTTGTAGGAAGAAAACATTTTCAGCCTTGTCTCTCTGAAGTTGCAGTGGAGTAGACTAAAGATAGCAGATCTTGTCTTCTTGAAGTTGCAAGAAGTAGATCGAAGACATTAGTCTGATCTCCCTGAAGTTTGCAGTGGAGCAGATCAAAAGATAGTGGATATTGCCTTCATGAAGTTGCAGTGAAACAGATTGAAGCTATAAAATTTACTGAAATCAAGATGAAGTTCCAGTACCCCTGAAGATGCAGTTCGGATTGGAAGCCATTTGAAGAAGACGAGGATCAAGAAGTCGAGGCTCGGCCAAAACCGGGCAAAATTGGTCCTTTTATAGTCTCTGCTCTATTCTTGTTTCCCAACAATGAGCAAAGAGGGGCAGCTGTAGAGGCCCATTTTTGCCCGGGCCCATCTGAATAAAATAAACCAGAATAAAACCAAAAATAAAAAAATGTTTATTTTTAACAGTCCATTACTAAAACCCAACTGAGCCCAAACATATGGCCCACTACCCAATTAGCCTAAACAGATTACCCACCAAGCTAACCCATTTACACCCGTAGCCCAACTAAACAAGCCTAAACCCATGACCCAGACTCAATAACAGAAATGGCCCAAAGGGGCCCAAAATCTTAGCAAAATCAGCAGTGGCCTAGGATTTCTGAAACCGTAGGCACCGTAGCACTTCGCACCCCAGCTTCTTTTGCGCCACAAGCCCTGCACCCGGTCGCGCCGTAATCCACTCACCCAGTCGCGCCGTCATCAACGCGCGGAGGTCCCTTGACGCCAGATTTTTGTCTTCTCCTGCACGAAAAAGGAAATAACGGCAGCAGATCACAGCAAGAATAGCAACAATATAGTTTCCCTTTTTATTTTCATTTTTCAAGGCTATAAAAGTCGATTATTCTGTAAATCAAAGGGGAGGACATACAGAGAGAGTAAACAGAATACACACAGAAATAAAAAGCAAAAATATACACTTTACAAGAGAATACAGAGTTTTTTTTTAACGGAAATGATTCTTTATTTTCCGATTCGTTTTTTTTATTTTTCGATTTATGCATGTTATATGCGCACAATAACAAAACAAAAAAAGAAAAGAAAAGAAAAGACGAAATTTTATACATGAGATCTGCCGTGGACGACGGCGCGAAGGCGCGTGGAAGCGGTAGCCCAATGGTTTGACGACCGGGGCCAGACGAAAGGGGCAGAGAGCATTTCAGAGCTCTCTTAGGTTGTTTTTTTTTTTTAAACAGTGAATAAAAATGATTTTTTTTTGAACTGATTTTTTTACTTTCATAGATTAAAAGAACGACGCCGTTTTCAAGCATACAACCCGCGTGTTGACCCGACCCGGGGCAAAGATCCGGGTTTTTTTTGGATGGCCTAATTGCCATTTTAGTCCTCCCTCGTTTTTATTATTTTTAATTCTTTTTATTTTAAATTTGGCCCCAAAATTTATATCGGTTTCTTTTTAATCCTCGGGCTACATTAAAGGCTAAATCTATTACGACGCCGTTTTAAAATTTGGCATAATTGCCATTTTAACCCCTGTAATTTAACGCACGTTTTAATTTAGTTCTTTTGTATCTATTTTAATTACTATTTTAACCCCTGTGATTTAACGCACGTTTTAATTTAATCCTTTTAATCTGTTTTAATTGCTATTTAATCCATGTTTTTCTTTGTTTTATTTTTATCCTTTTATTTTATTTTATTAATTTACATTGTATTTAATTATTTCATCATATTAAATGTTCTATATTATTTTCCTATATTTATTAATTTATTAATAGTATAAAATTCACATATATATATTTTATATGTAATATCTTTATATATATATTATTATTATATATTATTTTACTTGGTTTAATAATTTATATATTACTTTATAAATTACATATTATTTATTATACTATGTTTTAATTTGTATATTATATAGTATTATATTATATTATATGTATTATTTTTAAAATTTTGTTTTGTATAAAGTCTTACATTATATAACCTATTTCATTTATATTATTTATTACATATATAATTTTTATGATTAGTATATTATGTATATATATATGTTTTTATTTAAAAATTATTATATATATTTACTAATTATTATTATTATAATCCTTATATATATTATTATTACTAATTATTTTATATTATTTTATTTATTAATTATTATATTATAATCCTTATATATATATTATTATTATTAATTATTTCATATTTATTTTATTCTTTATTGTATTTGTTTATACTTCGTCATGTATTTACAATTGCTTTAGTGTATGAATTTTTATTTGTCATGTCTTATATTATTATTTCTTTATTACCTATATTAAATGTTAGTATATTATAATTGCTTTTGATGTATGATAATGTGTTAATACGATATTTTCATAAGATCATCGTTTTAAAACAAAAAAAAAATGCATTTTATAAAATTATTATATTTTATTTAAAGGTTTTAAAATAAGGCAATGTTTTGTATTTAGAAATTTGGGAAATAGTGCCCAATCGTGCTGGGTTGCGATTTTCCGTTTGGCTAAATAACTAAATATCCTTTTAACAAGTTTTGTAAATCATGAGATGATTTTGATTACGAAGGTTTTAAAATATCGTGTCCTATCGTGCTGGATGTGATGTTTGTATTCCTTCGGAACAAAAAATTTCAAATTTTAACTACAATTGCTCAAAGTTTTTAAGAAATCATATTTTTAAATTTCAAACATCTGGACATGATTCTATCGATTAGGTACTAATTTTTGGGCGTTATGAGGGTGCTAACCCTTCCTCATACGTAACCGACTTCCGAATTTGTTTTCTCGTTTTTCGTAGACCAAAATCAAATATTTCAAAATAAAACGTTTTAAAAGGTGATCCAATCACACCTAAATAAAAGGGGATTGGTGGCGACTCACATTTTTGTTTTTAAAAATCGACCCCCTTTTTCTAAAACTTTTAAAATGGTTTCGACAATAATGCATGTAATTAGAGATTACCTCTTAAATATAATTGTATGGTTTAATTTCGAAAAAAAAAAATCCGACAAAATAACTTTAAACAGAAAATGTGAGCCCAGGATTGAAGACAAAAGATTACCTAAAATCCCCCAAAAAAGAAATGCAAATTGCAAAGAAACACTGATGAAGAAATAGATATGTTCCCCTGCCCTCGTAAAACATTCCTAAAGTTTTTAACATTAACATGCAGGTTGGTCGGATTTCTTGGAGACAAATGCTGTTCCAATAATATTAATTTACCCTATACAGCCTGCCTAACCTAATTTTGTTAATATTTGAAATTCTAAAAAGCTAGGAATATTTATGAACGATATAATTTGTTATGATAATTAAGTTGATAAACAAGTTCAATAAGTTTTTCTTCTTTCCATAATTCTTTTCCATCACCATCATATTTTTTTTTCTAATTTTCCTGTATATAAATTGTTTCGATGATTAAGTTGATAAACATGGTTTATAATTATATTCATCGAATTATTTAACTGTTTTATTCATGCTCTATTCATTTGCATTATGTATATCATATTTTAAGTAAATTATAGATTGTTATAATTATTTGGCGTAAAATATTTAAATTTATCTTTTATTATTATTATTATTATTATTATTATTATTATTATTATTATTCTTCTTCTTCTTACGGTACTACTTGTCGAAACCATTTTTTACGAGTTTTGAAAAAGTGGGGATCGACTAAAAATATGGAGTCGCCACCGATCCTTTTTACTTAGGTGTGATCGGGTCACCTATAAAAAATATTTTGGTTTGCGAAATTCGAGAAAATGGGTTCGGAAGTCGGTTACGTGCAAGGAAGGGTTAGCACCCTTGCAACGCCCAAAATTGGTACCAAATTGATTAATATTGTCCTAATGTCGAAAACTTGAAAATATTTAGGGTAAAACTTTCGAGGAAAAAGAAAAAAAATAGCTAATCGAATTAGGATTGAATCTCAAGATTAACTCGCTTCAAAGGAATAAAAGTATCATACCCAACACGTTAGGATATAACACCCTTATATTTCGACACCGAGATCATCTTTGATCTTCAAAGCATGTAAAGGAAAGGATATTTGAGTACTTAGTCGAACGAAAAGATCAACACCCAACACGTTAGGATGTAATTTTCCGGCCTCCTAAACACACAAATATTACCTTTTTGTATGAATTAAAAAATGTCGAGTTGCGATTTAAAACCGTTGATCCGCATGAAATGACGAAAATACGAAATCAACAATACTGATAATAAAATATAGAAACTATAAAAATAAAGAAAACGGCTTTGAAATAATAATTAAAAAAAAGGCTAGAGGGTGTTAGTAAAGATCGGGATAAAAAAAAAAGCACATACAATATGATAACATGAATATAATAATAATAATAATAATAATAGTAATGATAAATAAAATACTAATAATAGTAATATGTACAACATAACAATATAATAGTAATGATAATAGTAAATGGCACAGTAATAATAATGAAACAGTAATAATATGTACAGTACAGTTATAGTATAGTAATAATAATAATAATTAATAATAATAATGGTATAGTAATAATACTAAGATAATAATGACGATACGAAGTATGTACAATACGATAATGTAGATATAATAAATATAATAGTAATAGCAATAGTAGATGTAATGCTAACAATAATAATAATAATAATAAGTAAATATATTAATGATAATAATAATAATAATAATAGTAACATCAACAGCATAATTACAAAAATAGTCAGAAAAGGGCTAAATTAAAATCAAAATAAAGTTAGAGGGGTTAAAATAGCAATAAACTAAAGTGGAAAGGGGATTGGGGACTATTTGTAAATGAAACAAAAATATTAGGGTCAATTCGAAACGGAAAATATAAGAAAAGGACCAATTTGTACGCGCATAGGAAGCGGAGGGACCACGCACGCAATAAATCCTTTTGGCCAAAGCGCGTAACAGCGAGGGGGACCGAATTAAAAACCAAACTAAATATTCGGGCCAGATTTTAAAATAATAAAAACCTAATTAGAAACAATAAAAATGCGGAAGGGCTAAAAGTGAAATTAGCCCTTCCGTGTGAAAACACGCGGATCCTAGACCGGAGCGGGTCGGGTCTAATCGGGTCGCGCCAAACGGCGTCGTTTTGGTGTCTGGGTGTTCAGCTCAAAACGCCGTCGTTTTCTTTGGGCTATTTAAGTCCGAAATTTCTGAAAAAAATCATTTTCATCTGTTTTTTAAAAAAAACTTTTCTCCTTGCTTTTTCTCTGCAAGGGGGGAAATCCGGCGAGGGGATCCACCGTGGCGCCGCCGTCGGCTCCGTCGCGCCGGCCACCTCGTACGGTTGCCGGAAAAGGTAAGAAATTTGATTTTTTTTAATAATGATATATATATATGTATGTATGTATATGTCGAAAAGAAAGGGAAAATAAAAGGGTTTCAAATGAAAAGGATTACCTTTGATCTTTTCTGTTTTTGCGATTTTTTTTAGGGTTTAACCTCTGCTATTATTTCTGTTTTCTTTTGAGAATATTATGCTTGGTTTTTTGATTGAGAAAAAAGGAAAAAAAAGACCCTTTGTACAATGCTGTGAGTTGGCTTTTATAGCCGATTTTACATTACTTTTATCGTCCCTATTTTGTCCTCTTCTTGCAGGTGGATGAACGGCGTCAGTGGAGGGTTCGGTGGCCGACAGAGGCAAGTGCGGTGACGGCGCAAAGTGACGCGCGTGGAGGTCAACATCCAGGGGAATTGCGGCGGCATTTTAGGGTTTCAAAAACCCTAAAAAACTTAAGGTTTTGGGCCTATTGGGCCTTTTGTTATTGGGCCTTGTTTTTTATTCTTTGATTTGGGCCCGGACATTTTGGGCCGTTTACACTACTTATACTAAAACTCCACCGATATATTTATTAAAAATATAAAAAGAATAATTAATTTCAGACCATCATAAATTGATTTTTCCAGCGTGAATACACGTAAGCATATAATCCTTACTCAATGAGAAAATATATGTATCATATATATATGTACAGCATTTGGGATGGAGTAGCCGACCTCCGGCCAGGCGTTGCAGTGCTTTAAACGAGAGAGTGGGCCTGCTAAGCTAAAAGTGTTGGTAGGTTTATCCTATTTCCCTAGCCATATGCTTTAAAAACAAATTCAATTAAAGGCATGAATCCACTAAAATCCTATATCGATCTCCAAAAAAGAAGTCTTTCTTAGAGCTTCAAATCATTTCTAGGGTATATATGTCAGTGGCGTAACTATATATATGTTTCTTTAATTCACTAAAACTCTAGATAAGAAACTTGAATGACCTACCTTTAATGCTAATCTTTATTTATTTCATTTCAAAATACTTGATAACAGCACTAAGCTGTATTATAAATCAAGGACAATGAAACAATAGTTAAATACATTTTTTTTATTATAAACTTAAAAAGTTGGAAAGCTCCTTTTCCTTTGGTCTTCTCTTCTCTTCTGGGCTTTGGCTTTGCTCTATTAATTGAAGAAGCCAGGAAAAAAAAAGAAAGGGATTCTTGTATTTTTCTCATAAAGCATTCAGCTACCCAACGAACAAGTGTCTATGCAGTGACTACATATTGTATTAGTAAACAAAAACTTTTGGTACGGAATTTTGGGATTCCTTTTTTATTTCGACTCAAACTCATACATATTTAATTAGTTCAGATATTTCAAGCACTTTGAACTATTGGAAGTCATCATTATTCAGTGAATATTCTTCCTTTTTGGTTGCTTTAGATATTATTTTTCTTTAATAATGGAGAAAAAGCCCATGCTATCTCAACTTTTCTTCTCCCCTCTCTAGACTTTTTTTTTATCATTATAACAGTCTTGCATCAATATATTCTTTATTAATTACTTGTACTTGCTTATAGTAGCTTGAGAGCATTTCCTTATAGTCTTGACTTGAGGTCATTGCAACAAATAAAGCTTTGAATGGTATGCTTTTGTGTTTCTGGTAATAGGGTTTTTCTTGGGGTTGGTTGAAGTAGAAAATGGGATTGGGCTGAGAAATAATATAGAATAATCCCATATATGTTACGGGTTTTTGTTTTTTTGGAGGGAAAGTGCCATGTGTAAGCTCAGATGTGCACATGATTTCTATCATTTTCAAGCTTTTGAGGCTGTAAATCAATAGAGGGAAAACAGTAGCAAGCAAAAAACACCATAATCTTTTTCTTTATATTCAACTTGCTTCCTCTTTGCAAACCATTTCAGGTATTACTAATTTACTTCCCCCAGTAGCAAGCAAAAAAAATAAAAAAAAAAAAATAAAACAGGCGAAACTGGCAAGTTGGTTTCCTTCTTGCCTTTTTGGTACTACTACTATTTGTTTGAATTGGTGTGATCATATGTATGTATGTCCTACAAAACCCCTTTCCCTTTCCTGGTTATGTTTCTTTAGATCCATGAAAGTCTTTTCTTCTTTTGGATTAGTGCCTTTTACCAGAAATCAGCAGAAAAGTGAAAGTTTAAGATACTGACAAGCCCTGTAGAATAATGCCCTTCATTCTCACTTGCAGTCTAACACTGAAAATCTAGTTCAAATTTATCAATACATCAATATATGCTCATTGTCATTGTCTTTTCAGCCTTTTTCATATCTTCATTTCCCAGTAGGTAGTTGTATAATCTTTTTACTCAGCTTCAATCGTCTATTTGATCTCACTTGCATTTCTTTCTCCTTGTATAGTTGTTCTTGTCAGCTTATAATTACATATCAGATCCCTTTTTTCTAGTCCATGGCTACTCCTTTGTTTGATCACCTAAAGAACCCAGTAGTGTCATGGATTGTTGTTGCTCCACTGCTCGCATTTGCAACATTTATTATCTTGGGGTCCTTATCCATCGTCTTCACATCAACAGCCTTGATTTTGTCAACCTTTCTGTTCGTATTTTGTAAGAGGAAGCCTAAGTTAGTGGAGAAATCAGCCAAAGAAGAGTATCAGAAATTGGTTCATGGAACCTCACCTCAAATGGAACATATTTTGGCATCAAAACAACACCATGAAGCCTTAGAAGGCGGAAGTGGTTCATATCAGATTCATGGCTACTTACTCAGATCACCAGATGTCTTATCACAAGAGTCCACAACAGAAGATTCGGGAGAGGAGTGGCCGTTTCGAGACGGCACGGATCGAACCCCCGATATCTCCGATGACGGGTCGATATCCGATGAGGATAGCCTCATTGAAATCTCCCTTCCTGAAGGACATTATGTTAGTCGCAAAGAAGAAGAGCCTGCTAAGTGTATTAGGCACCAGAAACTGACAGATTCAAAGCCTGAATGCATTTTCCAGCAACGGAATCTAATGGAGCTATTAGCAGAACTCAATAACATGAATGAAGAAGACAACCTGATTGAGATTGACATCTCCATGGGATCCATCAAATGTTCAAGTTTTGAGATTGAAGCTTAAAAAGATCATCATCTTTTGCATACTTCCTCTAATGTGGATCAAGTATTTTTTGATCCACACATGGATTTGGTGTAACTTTTACAAATTCAGAAAATCTAAGCTGCCAGTGTGCCACATTTAAGTTCTAATATTATTTTGAACTTTGAAGCTTCTGCTCCTAATTAAGCTTTGGATACCCCCATAAAGCACTTATACCAAAAGAGACCTTTAATTTCTCTTATCGAAAGAATCACACGCCATTGCCAATTTGATGGACCTCCACTTATCTTTTTTTTTTTTTTCTTTTTTACAATAAATCATCATCTTAAACATTTTCGTGGGTCCCTGGAGATAACTAATTTGCTGAAACCGGCCCATTATATATGTTCGTTATAAGGCTATTCAGAAGCCGCTGCTTCATGTTTTCTTTTGATCTGCTATCCTTGGTCTCCTGGTAGAATAACTACAGTTCGAAATTTTCATCCGGACTAGGTGTAGGTACAATACAAACATGCCCTTTTTCTCTTTTTCTTTTTAGTTTAATCGTCTATTTGAAAGATCCATGTTTGAATATATATTTAACGTGGTCTTTTACTCCAACATTTTTATATTTCTGTTCCATTTTGGTACGTACCTCATCGGAGCAATAAGCCAACAAAAGCCCTCACTCGACTAGGCCTTAATCAAGTAGATAGTTGCGGTTTGGACCAAAATATCCAACTGGAATTCATAGAGTGAGCGTTGAATCGAATGAAAATAATTCGAATTAATCGAGTTGATGAATCCTATTGTATCATCATAATTCGATTTGAAATTCTCTCGAATCAAGTCGAGTGAGATGAAATTTGAATCGAATCAAATCGAATATATTTGATTGAGTTAAATTAAAAAATAATAATTTTGAGTCATTGTAGCTACTGTCATCCACCGTTATCAAAATTGCACACCATAATTTAATTTGTTATTAACTTTCATCCCTCATAATTTATTTATTAATATTTTACATACGGTTTAACTTCTTTTCTTGCTTACTTGCTTAAATTATCTTTTGATTCTTGCCATTATGTATTTTGAAATTAAAAAATATATATATTAAATGTAAAAAATGTGATTTTTTAAAAATAAAATGTGAAATTGATACTAACAACAAATGTTAACACGAATATTTGTATGGCATCATCAATAATTCAAATTTAACAGAAATTGATAAAGTTTCAACATAATTAAATAATATAAATAGTATAAAATGTGAAATTCAATTCTATAATATAAATAGTACACATAAATTCTAAAAAAAACGTTTTTAGGTTTGGGCAAAGTAAAAGTTTTGAGGGAAAACAAAAGGAAAAAAGTTTTGGGGGTTTGGAAGGAAGTAAAATTTTTGAGGAAAAGTAAAAAAAAAAAAAAGGTTTTGAGGGTTTAAGAGAAGCGGAAGTTTTGAGAGGAAAGTGAAAAGAAAAAAAAAATTGGGGTTTGAGAGAAGTAAATTTTTTTGGGGAAAGTAAGAGGGTTTGAGGGGGAGGAAGAGAAGTAAAAAAGTTTGATATTTGATTTGTTCGAATTATTTGAATTCGAAAATTTAACTCGATTCAAAAAAATTCAAATTGATTCGATTAAATCGATTAGTTTAATTCAAATAATTTAAAATTCGTTTTTTTTCATATTTTTCGAATCTAATCAAATTTTACTCACATCTGTATTCATAATATGATACCAAAAGATAAAATTTCTGTTTAATTAAATGAAATGCTTTTACATGCACATATATTTTTTAAAAAATAAAATAAAATATGTTGGACGCACATATTTAATATGTTTTTTTTTAATAAAATAGAGTTCGAATAATAAAGATATTATTATTTTGGTCAATAATAGTAAAGATTTCTTTATAGCTAGATATGTGGTGAAAGCGATGATAAACATTAACGAAGGCTCTTGGAATACAAGTTGTTAAATTAAAAATGTGTTTTTTTTTTTTTGGTACATTATAAAGTGTAATTAGTGACTTTCGAAAATAAAATAAAATGTAAATAGTGACGTCAATTAGTGTTAGGAGTGATTGCTTAATAAGTATTAGATGGTTTTTTTTTTTTTATAAAAATGAGGTTAAAAATTTGATTAATTATAAAAATATTTTTTTATTATATACGTAAATAACTTGAAACCTATGTAAAAATAGGTGGAGCAAAAGAGATTGGAGCTATGAACATGTCACGTCAGCACACAAAAAAAATTATTTTTTTAGTGGAGTCATATAGAAGTCGTCACCTATATAAATATTAAAAAAATATTGCTATTTTTGAAAAATTGGAGGGAGCTTTGAAAAAAATAATCTTTTTTTCATGGAGTCAAAGAGTTTGGCGCCATCACTTTTAATATGTGTCCGTGCTTTTTTTTTTTTAATTTAAAACTATAAAAAAAATGTTTTCAGCCATTCCAAAATGGTGCCACCACTTTATTACAAAGCTTTTTTAATATATTTTTGGTGAAGTCATTTTCTTTGGCGTGACCAAATTGGTTATATAACCCCCAATGGCAGATCAATCTGAGTTGAAAGAATTTTTTTTTTTACTTATATTTTGTTAGAGGATGAATTATAGAGAGATGCGGAGCATTTTTTTATTGTATTTGTGTTTTTGTTTATTTAGTAAATTTTTTAATTTGAATGTATGTTTTGTTTAATGATAATCCGGTGGAGCTCCGGCACCGGTAAATTTAATGGTTATTTTTGGATGTCACTTATTTATTCGGTTATGAGTTCAAATTAGTTTTGTAAGTGTTTTTGTTGGCTGTGGTTAAGGGATAGTAAAACTCGATTTGGCTCGAAAAAGTTAATTTTTTTCGAATTTAGAGTTAAACGAATCGAGTTATTCGAGTAAACTCAATTTTTTTTTCGAATTTCGAGTTCAAATCGAGTTTAGTTTTCGAATTCAAATAACTCGAATAATTCGAATAAACCGAATATCAAACTATAATAATTTACATTATTATCCCAAGCTCCTAAACTTCATCACTTTCCTCTCAAAACTTTTATTCACTCCCACTTTTCTCTCATAACTTTTGCTCCCCTCCCATCCCACCCCCTCTACCCCAAACCCATTCCCCCATTCTTTTTTTTTTTTTTTTTTTTGAATATTTCCCTCCCAAAATTTTAATTCTCTCATTTATTCCCCCCCCAAACATTTTATTCCCTAAACCTCCAAAACTTTTTAGTTTTTCCTAAGCTTTTACTTCTCACCCTTTACACTTAAATAAAAAATTAAAATCATCCAAAAAAAATTCCTAAACCTAAATAATAATAATTTTATTTATATCTACTATTTATATTATTAAATTAAATTTCACATTTTGTACCATTTATATTATTGAATTGTTTTATCATATTGAATCTTTATAAATTTTTGCTAAAATTGAATTATTGATGAAACCATAAAATGTTCGTGTTAAAATTTTATGTTTATATTAATTTCACATTTTATCTTTAAAATAATTTTTACTAAAAAATAACATTTTTTACATTTAATATATTTTTTAATTTCAAAATACATAGTGATAAGAATAAAAAGATAATTGAAGCAGCTAAGCAAGCAGAAAAGTTAACCCATATATAAAAGATTAATAAATAAATTATAAGGGGATTAAAGTTAATAACAAATTTGATTACGGTGGGTGAGAGCGATTATAAAGACCTTTTTTTTTAAATTTAACTCGAACAAATATATTCGATTTGATTCGATTCGAATTCCATCTTACTCGACTCGATTTGAGAAATTTTCAAATCGAGTTAGGATGATAAAGTATGATTCGTCAACTAGATTAATTCAAAATTTTTTCATTCGATTTGATCGAATGCTCACCCCTAGCTGTGGTAGGACGATAATAGGTTCAAATTGGTTATGCAGCTAATATGTGGATTATTTGGGATTCCCTGGGATGTTTGAAGGTTTTAAGGAATCCCAAATCGAGCCGCACGGGTGAAATCATCAATATCGGCAGCATCTGGGCTACAATTTAATAACATCGAGAAAGTCACTCCTTTTACGATTAAACAATTTATTTTTCAATTTGTAAGACACAATGATGTCGGTTTACAACAAAATCATTTATTTATGTTTTGTTTGTAAGACACAAATGTTGTCGGTCTTGAACAAAATAGTTTAAATTTTTTTAGTATTGAGAAAGTTGCTCGTGTTTTAAAATTAAGGGTCCGTTTGTTTACATGTAAAAGATTTTGCGGAAAAGATTTTCTGTATTTTCTTGTGTTTGTTTTATAGAAAATAGATTGGTAAACGGAAATGTCACGGTAAAATAAGCCATTTTTCCTGTAAAATGACTTACCGTTTTGAAAAGCGCAAGTCATTTTCCGGAAAAAAGCTCATCTATAGATAATTTTATTTTTATATAAAAATTAACTTAAATCAAGCTTAATATTATTATATTGATAATAAATTTTATTTTTATTTTTAAAAATATTAAAAATATTATATTTTTTAATATTATTAAACATACATATTTAATTATTTATATTTATATAATAAATTATTAATATAATAAATATAATTTATTATTTTAATAAATTATTTAATATTTCAATTTTATTTTAATAATAAATTTTAAAAATAATAATTTTAAATAATATTATTCACATATTATTGAAAATATTCAATATTAATATTTTAATAATAAATATTTATTACAATTATAAATATATTAATAATAAATATTTTGTAGTATAAAGGTTAAAATATGTCATAAGTCTATGTACACTTCACAGATTTGTAATTTAGTCTTTGTACTTTTATTTTCAAGAATTTAATCCCTTTACTTTTCAAATTTGAAAATCAAGCCCAATTGTTGACATCGTTAACTTTTTTTGTCAATTTTGTTGATGTCATATTTTTAAATAAGAAATACTCACTTAGTAGTCATGTAATTAAAAAATGACGTTGTAATGAATCTGAATTTAACATAATATTTTTAATATATGCAAAAAAATGTAAAATATAAAATTATAGATAAAAATAAATTCAATTAAACAATGAAAAAAAATAAGAAAATCTCAAATGTATGTTTGTTTAATTGAAAACAACTTTTATGAAATATTTTTATGAAATTTACCAGACAACAAAAAAATATTTTACACAGATTCATCCAAACACAAGAAAATATTAAATTTTACAGAAAAGTAAATATTTTTCAGAAATCATTTTCTGAAAGTCATTTTCAGTGAAACAAACGGAGTCTAAATATGGTAAGTTAAGTGAAACTATTTTAGAATGTTTGAAATGTAAAATTATATTTTGTAAAATATAATTTTTGAATTATGTAAATTGATAGTTATTTTGTAAAGCATAATTTTCATGTAAATCATTTATGTAATGTGAAATCAAGAAAATCAAAAGGACATTTTTAAAGAAAGATTGATAAGGGACATTTTTAATAGAAATCAAGAAACATAGGACCAAAAAATAAAGAAAGTTTAGAAAAAAAAAAAAGAGAAAAAAAAAGAAAGTGGGGGATTGAATTGACTGGAAAGAAAATGAGAAAGGGTTTATTTGTAAAAAAGATAAACTAGGGCATTTTTAAAAGAAATAAAAAAAAATGAAAAGGTTAAAAACTAAATATACTGATCGGTCACAACGCGTCAGCCATGTCAGCAATGTGACTGGTCATAGTTAGTTTAAAAAATAATGGCTTAAAAAAAGTAGAATGGGAGAAGAGAAGAGACGACCGACAGCAAAAGGAAAGGTGGGGCTTTGGTCCCCCCTAAAAATTTTGAATTAGAAGAAGAGGAAGAAGAGAAGAGAAGAGAAAAAAGAGTTATATTTGTTTTGAAGTATTAGTTAATAAATACAAGATAAATACAAGTAAGGTATGTATAGCTATTTTGATGTGCATGTATTATATTAAAAGTAGTTATTGTAATGTAATAATTAATTATATTTAATTTATGTATTATTTTAATTTTCGTATTTGCCACTAATGAGTCCACTTTATAAATGTAGCCCAAACCCGTCGACCACACCTATTGCAGGCTCTCCAACATTCACCAACATATAATGTCGGTGTAAACTTGGCAACCTTGTAATCAATCGACACCTTCATGTTGTACTGTTTGATGGCAAACACACAGTCCGTCTTGTGCTCAAACCGTTACCCAACGAACAACTCTTCCAACTAGGAATTTGACACCAATATGTGAGTAGGGACTATATTAGCGTACTCAGGGAACGCGGATGCATGCGCTGCATCTGGATCTACGCTCAACATGTCACCCCCAGAGTCATTCCGTAAAATAATGCCACGACTCGGGTTACTGAAAGAAAGGGCGTGAGCATCTTCAACCTCATTCGGTTCTTCATCATTGATATTGTCTGAAACCTTATCAATATCAAGGTCATTAAAATATTCAACGTCCTGATTAGAATATTCACCATTATTAGTCCCTTCTTCGACATCTGCCTCGGTGCTTATCAATTCCGGATGTATTTGTATACGGGGACCCGGGGTAGGGTTGTTATATGAACTCCCACCATAATTTGGACTTTCGGGCATCTACGATGTCCCTCCATAGTTTAATTGATCTATCCATTCGACATTAAGATCAAAGTCAAACCCGTAATGTTGACTTATTGGACTAACATTCTCAACGGGCTCTAAGACCGCTAACTCAATAAATAACTCAACCGGTTGGAGGTTCTCACTCCCAGTCAACCACCATATTTCTATCATAGTGCCCAAGTCATCATCATCTAACAGTTGCATCTCACAAAATTTCAACGGATCTGTAGAGATTGGAAAGTTGTAAAATAATCTGGACACCGCCCTTCCACAATGGATAGCTATTTTCGCATTAATCTTCCTTTCCATTTCTTCCAGCTTCGCAGTTTTATTGAATCGCAACCCTACTCTCTACTGACCTTGAAATACACAACCAAAATCACCTTATACAATTTCACCATAAAAAAGAACGTACACCAAAAACATTGAGTTATTCATCTTCACCTGGATTTTTAAGCTCTCCTACTAAACACAACAATTTCTCTCTTTTCTTCTCTTCAAGTTCAACTGTTACAAAAAACCTCAAAAATATCTATATATGTAGGACAACCAAGGTGGTGGAGCCATAAAGAATGACTCCGCCAAAATAAAATATCATTTTTAAAATTTTTAGATTAAAAAAACAACATATCTAAAAAACAACCATACAGTACACTGGTGGTGCCATTCTATATGGCTCCACCAAATAAAATATATTTTTAAAATTTTAAATTTAAAAAAAAACACATTTAAAAAAATCCTGGTAATAAAGTGGTAGCGCCATTTAGAATGGCTCCACCATTAAGAAAATATTTTTTATAGTTTTAAAATAAAAAAAAAACAAAAAAAGGCACTGACATACCAAAAGTGGTGGCGCCAAACTCATTGGCTCTACCAAAAAGGGATTATTTTTTTAAAGCCCCCATTTTTTTATAAATAATAATATTTCCCTAGTATTTATACAGGTGGTGCCATTCTACATGGCTCCAGAAATAATGATTTTTTTTGGTTTGCTGACGTGGCATATTGGTGGCACCAAACTCTTTGGCTCCATCTATTTTTACTGTAGATTTCAGGTCATTTACGTGTATAATCAGAAAATTGGGCCATTTTCATAATTAATCAAAAGTTTAGGGTCATTTACGTGTATAACCAGAAAAGTGGCACAGACTAGGTCTTACACTATGTGGTCTTCACTTCCCCATATGATGCCATAGCCACAATGACTAGGTCTTACACTATATGGCCTTCTTGCCATGACCATGGTCTTTCCTTATCAGAATTCGTGTTTATTGTCTTGACGAACTCACACGCAAGTAGACTCATCATGCAGACTCATGCTTGACTGACTTACACACTTATGCTATAACATCCAGGAATTAGGGGCTTTGCATTTGGTATATTTCTGTGTGGGTATGCTCTGTCCATTATTTTGTTATGTTTGGGGGCCCCGGGAAGGCTCGGGGTTAAGCCGAAGTCTTGGCCAAGATTTCAATTTTAAGCACTTTAGGGGGGAGGTAGCTAAGACGGGTTCTAAGTATTATTGTTTGGGTTTGATGACACAAGAAGGACAGTGGTAAAGTGGCAAGGAGACGCCACATAAGGGGCAGGTAGGTGACGCCACAGGGGAGCAGTGAGGGAGCAGGTTCGAGTCGCATAGGTTGCATTTTGGGAATTATTTTTGGCGTTTCGAGTGGAGGTAATGGATTTGGCTAGGGACCTTGAGAAGTGGGAGTGGAATCAGTCAAATAATTCGAATTTGAGGCTATGAGTGGAAGGTGGAGTTTGAATTGTTCAAACTCATTTGAATGGGGTGAACAAGAGTGAGAGTAGGAGGAAATCATGGGATTGAGTGTTGGTGTAGGTGGTGGCCAAATTTGGGATGCTTGAAGAGGGGGGAAGAAGTCGGTTTTTGCTTGTAGTCGGTGTGCCGAATTTCTTTTAGCAACTTATGCACTTTAGGTAAGTCTTTTGGTCATGTGTGAAGGGGTGTGCCGGTTTTGGTAAGATCTTTTGAGCTTTTTTATTCTCTTTGAGTCCTTAATCTCTAAAGCCAAAACCATTCTCTTCATCTTTTGTTCAAACGTGTTTTGCATTTGAGAACCCCTTAGCCGAACCCTCCTATCACTTTCTCCATTTCATCTTTTTCTCTTAATTGTTTTGATAGCCGAAACTTCAACTTACACCTTGGTGTTTCACCTTTTGTTTTTCTTTCTCATCCATTCAAAGTCAAAATTTATTCTTCTTCCTTCTCTCGGAGTTTGTTCTTATTATTCCTATTGGCCGAACCTCTAACTATTCTTTTCCTCTTCATTCGTTCTCGTCTCAGAAGATTGCTGTCACTCATTCTTCTACGTCTCAGAAGATTGCTGTCACTCACTCTTCTAACTTTTCCAATCGGTTCCTTCTCATCTGGTGGTAAGCATTCTTTTCCCTTTTGATTCTTTCTTCTCCCCTTGCTGGTTGTTAAACTGAAGATGTTAACCTTGTACTTTGGTGCATTGGCTGAATGTGGGGATTGTGTAGGGACTCAGCCGATTTCTTAGTACAAGTTTGTTAGCCTTCGGGTTCTATCGATCTAGGTAAGAAACCTCTTCGCATGAGTATCTATTCTTTCGTTCTTTTCATTGCTTAACCTGGTTCTCTGATCAAGATCTATCATGGATTCGAATACCAATCAAGAGAATGAGGGGGTTGGACTCGTAATTCCCTACCCCTAAGTTCAAAAAAACATACGGTGTCAGCAGTACGTGACTTTTGACCGGGTTGTGGGTCAGCTTCGGAGAGGGATAAACAGATCGCTGTGATCCCTGCGAGTGAGGGTGTTAGCGAGATCGATAGTGTAGTTCTTTGTATCTACAGGTGTGTAACTTCCACACCATCTCTTGTTGTTTCTGTTAATTTATGTATGCTTTGTTAAATGCCAAAACTTCGGTATGGGCTGCTGGATTACCCACGGAGGGTAAAAACGAGACCTCAGGTTAGTGATTTCTGACTATGCTATGTAAGTGATTATGTTGACATGTTTATGTGTACACTCTGAATGTTCTATATATGTATGCTGAAACCTGTTGCATTCATACATCATGACTTTATGTTTGCATGGGGATGGGCATATGCTATTAATGAAAGGGGAAGCGTTCTGGTGGCTTTTGCCACAATCTGTTCTGGTGGCTTTGCCACATTCTGTTCTGGTGGCCATGCCATATAATCTGGTGACTTTGTCACAATCTGACGATGAGCAGCTAACTGCAGCATGGTGAGAGTTGATTGTAGAAATCCCCATTGGTATGATTGGCAGGTACGGTTGGTATGTAGCGGATGGAAATTTAGGCTGGGTTGGGTTCTGCATCATTTTGCATATGCTGTTTTCCATCCTGTACTGTGGGGCTAAGGCCCAATTTGATTCCAAATGGGCTTCGCCCAATGTGATTATTGAAAGGGGGCCAAGGCCCAAATGGTGAGTGAGTGGGCTTGGGGCCCAATGATGGTGCTTGGAATTGCACACTGAGTCGTTTGACTCACTTTGTTTGTATAACATCTTTGCAGGTAATACATAGTGTAGTGGACCGGGCCGGAGAGGACTACGAGGTGGCCATGCACGATTTTCTTTCTTTTAAGATAGAACTCTATTTATCTTTAATTTTTTTAGGATTTTATGTTGTAATAAGGCCACTATCAATTCGGTTTTCCAAATATTGGGTTTAAGTTTTAGACGCTTTAAATATAAGACAAATAATAAGATGTTCTATTCACCGAAATGCAAATAAAGTTTTCTTATAACTTAACTAACGATTTTACCAACGGATGTTTACAACACACCTCTAGCTTGATCAAATGTAATAACAGGTGTTTTTAAATGTCACCTAAACACGAGGATTTTGTTAATTAAATTCGACCTTGAACGAATGAAGGGTTTCCAATTGAACCACTAAACTTGGAGTTCTAAAAATAACTTAAAAGTTTTTCTGAAATTGGCGATATTTTATAAAGTTCTTTCCTAGTGACATGTTAGATCCGGTCGTGGTGTCTGGGCCGAGTTTACAGTGTTACAATTTGGTATCAGAGCCTGGTTTAAAAGCTCAGCCGTGGGTTTTTGGGTTCAAAACATTTTCTAAAATTTTGGGTTTAAGATAGTTTAGAAAGAAAATACATATGTACCTGTTTTCTAGAAGTATGGCACCCGAGTCTCCGACCCAAAGTCCGCAAGGTAAGCCTTCTGATTGTTAGGTGATTTGCATGAGGTAGTTATATTATATAGACATACTGCTATGAATGTTAGAATGTAGAAACTTTATTGTAGAGATGAAAACCTTTAGGTATGCTCGTGTTTTGCGAAAAAACTACTTATAACTCTATTCTCATAAAACTACCCGCTAATAAACAGTGAAAAGAAATGCTAGTTCATAAAACTTGTAAATCAGATTAAGACGAAATGGTAGACATGAGTGCTAGAGGATGTGGACGTGTTGCACGCGGCCGCGGTAGAGGCCGAGGTGCTGAGGCTGAACTCTCGGAAGCAAGGCATGAGCCTGAAGGTGAGGCGCCAGCATCACCTGTGGCAGAAGCGGGGTCGCAAGATAGAACTGGTGGGGATGATGCCCTGTCTCAAGCAATACTGCGTATGTTAGAGCGAGTGGCTGGGGCAAGGACTGGGACAACATCTCGAAAGTATGTTCTTGAGTGGCTTCGAGCAAATAGAGCTGAAACGTTTAGGGGTATTTCTGGAGTGGCTCCAAATGTGGTTGAGTATTGGCTAGAGGCAATCGAAAGGATTATGGATGATCTAGACTACACGTCAGAGGAAAAGCTAAAAGGAGCGATGTCTCTACTTCGGGATGAGGCATATCGGTGGTGGCTCACCGTAAGAGAGGGTACTCCGGTGGATCAGATTGACTGGGATTTCTTTAAAACAACATTTCAAGGGAAGTACGTTGGGGCCAGTTATGTGGATGCTCAGAGAAAAGTATTCTTGAATTTGGTACAAGGGGGCAAATCTGTGGTTGAGTATGAGGCAGAATTTCTGCACTTGAGTCGTTACGCCTGAGGTATAGTGGTGACTGATTATGAGCATTGCGTGCTATTCGAAGATGGGCTGCGGGATGAGTTGAGGGTATTGATAGCTCTGTAGCGAGAGAGGGACTTTTCTGTTCTGGTTGAGAAAGTTAAAATAGCCGAAGAGGTAAAGCAGACTGAGAGGCAGAATAGGGATAAGGATCGGGGTAAGAACAATAGAAGTTTTGGGTCGTCAGGATCATCTGGGGGTTTTCAAAAAAGGCTTAGGTTTGATGGGTCAGCTCGTGTTCTGACGCCTGCTGCGGGGAGTTAATTTCAATCATGTGCTTTGTGTGGGAAGGTGCATTTTGGTGGAGTGTAGGAAGAGGACAGGTGGATGTTTTAGGTGCGGATCTTTGGACCACATGGTTAAGGATTGTCCATAAGTGAATCAGGTGCGGCCTGTTGGACGAGGTTTTGATCAGTTCAGGAGGGGTGGTCAGCAACCGTCGAGGGGTCGTGGCCTAGTTAGAGGAGGAAATGGTTTCGGTCGGGGTCGTGGAGCACCCGATAGGGGTGTCGATAGTGCAGATGCAAGACAGCCAGGTTTGGTCTACGCAACTCGTCGTCGAGAGGATGGCGATGCAGCGGACGTCATAACCGGTACGATTCTTATAGCTGATAAGCCACTTCTTACTTTGATTGGTATTGGATCGACCCACTCTTATGTTGCATATACTGTATCTAAGACTTTAAGTATAGAATCTGAGATAGCTACTAGAGAGATGGCTGTGGTGAGCCCTCTAGGACAATCCGTGGCAGTGAATAAACTATTTAGTGGTGTGCCTTTAGAGATTCCAGCAGACTTAATGGAGTTACCATTCGGGGAGTTTGATCTAATCTTGGGCATGGATTGGTTGGCTAGACATCGTGCTAAGTTGGATTGCGCGACTAAGCGAATGGTGTTGAGTACCCCAAAGGGCGAAGAGGTGGTTTGAAAGGGGAAAGAAAGAATTATTTGTCTAACGTAGTTTCTGTGTTAAGGGCTATTAAGTTGGTTCGAAAAGGTTGTAAGGCATTCCTAGCTTGTATCAGTGCTTTGGATGCAAAGGAAGTGGCTGTTAATGAGGTTAGAATAGTAAAGGAGTTCGTGGATGTATTTCCTGAGGAACTTCCGGGGTTGCCTCCGGATCGTGAAGTGGAGTTTGGAATTGAGCTACTCCCGGGTACAGCTCCGGTGTCCATCCCTCCTTATAGGATGGCACCGAAGGAGCTGGTGGAACTTAAGGCCCAGATCCAGGATCTGTTGAATCGTGGTTTCATTCGACCAAGTGTATCTTCGTGGAGAGTGCCGGTGCTGTTTGTGAAAAAGAAGGACGGGTCAATGCGTAACCGTCAGTTGAATAAGTTGACGATTAAGAATAAGTATCCACTGCCGAGGATTGACGATTTGTTTGATCAGCTCAGAGGGGCTTCAATCTTTTCAAAGATAGATTTGAGGTCAGGATATCATCAGCTTAAGGTCAAGGAAACGGATATTCAGAAGACGGCATTTCGAACTCGCTATGGTAATTATGAGTTTTTAGTGATGCCATTTGGATTGACGAGTGCGTCAGCTGCGTTCATGGATATGATGAATCAGGTATTCCAACCCTATCTGGACCGGTTTGTTGTGGTGTTTATAGCTGACATCTTGGTATATTCCAAGGCAGAAGAAGAGCAAGACTCGCATCTTTGAGAGGTTCTGTGGATTTTGAGAGAGAAGCAGCTATACGCCAAATTCAGCAAGTGTGAGTTTTGGTTGAAAGAAGTTACCTTTTTGGGTCATGTTGTATCTGCAGAGGGGATTAGGGTTGACCCTCGGAAGATTGAAGCTGTGTTGGACTGGAAACCGCCTAAGTCCGTTGCGGAGATTCAAAGTTTCTAGGGATTGGCAGGTTATTACAGAAGGTTTGTGGAGAAATTCTCCTTAATTGCAGCACCCTTAACTAAGTTGTTGCGAAAAAGGGTGTCATTTATTTGGACTGACAAGCAACAGGAAAGCTTTGAAAAGCTGAAGAGGATCTTGACAGAAGCTCTGGTATTGATTCAGCCTGAGGCTGGGAGGGAGTTCGTAGTTTATTGTGATGCTTCACACACGGGATTGGGGTGTGTGTTAATGCAGGATGAGAAGGTTGATGCGTATGTGTCTCGGCAGTTAAGACCGCATGAGATGAATTATCCCACGCATGATCTGGAGTTGGCTGTGGTAGTGTTCGCTATGAAGATCTGGAGACATTATCTGTATGGGGAGAAGTCCATTATCTACACCGACCATAAAAGTTTGAAATATCTCCTTACTCAGAAGGAGTTGAATCTAAGACAGTAGAGGTGGATTGAGCTATTGAAGGATTATGACTGCTCGATCGAGTATCAACCGGGAAAAGCTAACGTGGTGGCGGATGCGCTAAGTCAGAAGGTGATATCAGATTTAAGAGCGATGTTTACCTATCTCAGCTTGTATGACGACGGAAGTTTGTTAGCTGAACTTCAAGTGAAGCCGTCGTGGGTAGGTCAGATTAAAGAGAAGCAATTGTTGGATGATATCTTGAGTGCTCGACTTTTACAGGTATAGAACGGTGGAGTAGAGGATTGTAGTTTGAACAGCGATGGGGTTTTGTGTTTCCATGAGAGGGTTTGCATGCCGAAGGATGTTGAGTTAAGGCGGATGATTCTTCAGGAGGCGCATAGTAGCCCTTACGCTATGCATCCTAGAGGGAATAAGATGAATTGGGATCTACGTGAATAGTTTTGGTAGCCGGGATTGAAGTGGAAGATTACTGAGTTTGTGGGAAAGTGTTTAACGTGTCAGCAGGTAAAAGCAAAGCATCAGTTGCCTTCGAGATTGTTGCAGCCGGTGAAGATTCCGCAGTGGAAATGGGAGAGAATCACGATGGATTTTGTTAGTGGGCTACCTCTTACGCCTATTAAGAAAGATTCGGTATGGGTGATTGTTGATCGGCTGACGAAGTCTACCCATTTCATACTTGTTCGTGTCGATTATTCTCTGCAGAGGTTGGCTAAGCTGTATGTGGTGGAGATTGTGAGGCTGCATGGGGTACCAATATCAATCATATCAGATAGAGACCCGAGGTTTACGTCATTTTTTAGAAGGTGCTGCATTAGGCATTAGGTACAAGACTAGACTTCAGCACAGCCTTTCATCCACAGACTGATGGTCAGTCTGAGAGAGTAATTCAGATCTTGGAAGATATGTTGAGAGGTTGTGTCATAGACTTTAGGGGAAGTTGGGAAGAGTTTCTATCGTTGGCAGAGTTGGCGTACAACAACAGCTACCAGACTAGTATTCAGATGGTGCCCTATGAAGTGTTGTATGGACGAAGGTGACGTACTCTTACTTGTTGGACAGAATTGGGTGAGCGGCAGATCTTGGGTCCAGAATTGGTTGTAGAGACTGAGGAAAAAGTTAAGTTGATTCGAACTCGATTGAAGGAAGCGTCTGATAGGCAGAAATCATATGCAGATCTGAAGCGAAAGGAGATAGAGTTTGCGGTGGGTGATCAGGTTTTCTTGAAGGTTTCTCCGTGGAAGAAGGTGATGAGGTTTGGACGAAAGGGTAAGCTAAGTCCCAGGTTTATCGGGCCTTATCAGATATTGAAACATATGGGACCAGTGGCGTATTAGCTCGAGTTACCTTCAGAATTAAATTGGATACATGATGTATTCCATGTCTTGAAGCTGAGGCGTTACCGTTCAGATCCGTCTCACATTGTGCCGGTAGAGGAAATTGAGGTAAGGCCAGACCTGTCCTTTAAAGAGGAACCAGTGTAAATCTTAGATCGAGATGTTAAGGTGCTGAGAAGGAAATCAGTCCCGTTGGTCAAAGTTTTATGGCAGAACCACAGTTCAGAGGAGGCCACGTGAGAGCCAGAGGATGTGATGCGTCAGCAACACCCTCACCTCTTTTGACCAGGTAATTTCGAGGCCGAAATTTTTTAAGGGGGTAGAATTGTAACATCCGGGAATTAGGGGCTTTGCATTTGGTATGTTTCTGTGTGAGTATGCTCTGTCTATTATTTTGTTATGTTTGGGGGCCCCAGGAAGGCTCGGGGTTAAGCCGAAGTCTTGGCCAAGATATCAATTTTGGGCACTTTAGAGGGGAGGTAGCTGAGACAGGTTCTAAGTATTATTGTTTGGGTTTGATGACACAAGAAGGACAGTGGTAAAGTGGCAAAGAGACGCCACATAAGGGGCGGGTAGGTGACGCCATAGTGGAACAGTAAGGAGCAGGTTCGAGTCGCATAGGTTGCATTTTGGGAATTCTTTTTGGCGTCTGGAGGGGAGGTGATGGATTCGGCTAGGGACCTTGAGAAGTGGGAGTGGACTCAGTCAAATAATTTGAATTTGAGGCTATGAGTGGAAGGTGGAGTTTGAATTGTTAAATGGGTGAACAAGAGTGAGAGTAGGAGGAAATCATGGGATTGAGTGTTGGTCTAGGTGGTGGCCGAATTTGGGATGCTTGAAGAGGGGGGAAGAAGTCAGTTTTGGATTGTAGTGGGTGTGCCAAATTTCTTTTAGCAACTTAGGCACTTTTGTAAGTCTTTTGGTCATGTGTGAAGGGGTGTGCCAGTTTTGGTAAGATCTTTTGAGCTCTTTTGTTCTCTTTGAGTCCTTAATCTCTAAAGCCGAAACCATTCTCTTCTTCTTTTGTTCAAACATGTTTTACATTTGAGAACCCTTTAGCCGAACCCTCCTACCACTTTCTCCATTTCATCTTTTTCTCTCAATTGTTTTGATAGCCGAAACTTCAACTTACACCTTGGTGTTTCACCTTTTGTTTTTCATTCTCATCCATTCAAAGCCGAAATTTATTCTGCTTCCTTCTCTCGGAGTTTGTTCTTATTGTTCCTATTGGCTGACCCTCTGACTATTCTTTTCCCCTTCATTTGTTCTCGTCTCAGAAGATTGCTGTCACTCACTCTTCTAACTTTTCCAATCGGTTCCTTCTCGTCTGGTGGTAAGCGTTCTTTTCCCTTTCGATTCTTTCTTCTCCCCTTACTGGTTGTTAAACCGAAGATGTTAACCTTGTACTTTGGTGCATTGGCCGAATATGGGGATTGTGTAGGTATTCAGCCGATTTCTTAATATAAGTTTGTTGGCCTTCGGGTTCTGTCGATCTAGGTAAGAAACCTCTTCGCATGAGTATCTATTCTTTCGTTCTTTTCATTACTTAACCTGGTTCTTTGATCAAGATCTGTCATGGATTCGAATGCCAAATCAAGGGAAGGAGGGGGTTGGACTCGTAGTCCCTACCCATAAGTTCAAAAAAACATGCTATGTTTGTAGTACATGACTTTCCATCGGGTTGTGGGCCAGCTTAGGAGAGGGATAAGTAGATCGCTGTGATCCCTGCGAGTGGGGGTGTTAGCGAGATCGATAGTGTAGTTTTTTGTGTCTACAGGTGTGTACCTTCCACACCATCTCTTGTTGTTTCTGTTAATTTATGTATGCTTTGTTAAATGCCGAAACTTTGGTATGGGCTGCTGGATTACCTACGAAGGGTAAAAACGAGACCTCAGGTTAGTGATTTCTGACTATGCTATGTAAGTGATTATGTTGACATGTTTATGTGTACACTCTGAATGTTCTATATATGTATGTCGAAACCTGTTGCATTCATACATCATGACTTTATGTTTGCATGGGGATGGGCATATGCTATTAATGAAAGGGGAAGCGTTCTGGTGGCTTTTGCCACAATCTGTTCTAGTGGCTTTGCCACATTCTGTTCTGGTGGCCATGCCACATAATCTGGTGACTTTGTCACAATCTGACGATGAGAGCTAATTGCAGCATGGTGAGGGTTGATTGTAGAATTCCCCATTGGTGTGATTGGTAGGTACGGGTGGTGTGTAGCGGATGGAAATTTAGGCTGGGTTGGGTTCTACATAATTTTGCATATGCTGTTTGCCATTCTGTACTGTGGGGCTAAGGCCCAATTTGATTCCAAATGGGCTTCGCCCAATGTGATTATTGAAAGCGGGCCAAGGCCCAAATGGTGAGTGAGTGGGCTTAGGGCCTAATGATGGTGCTTGGAATTGCACATTGAGTCATTTGACTCACTTTGTTTGTATAACATCTTTACAGGTAATACATAGTGCAGTGGACCGGGCTGGAGAGGACTACGAGGTGGCCATGCACAATTTTCTTTCTTTTAAGATAGAGCTCTGTGTATCTTTAATTTGTTTTGGGATTTTATGTTGTAATAAGGCCACTATCAATTCGGTTTTCCAAATATTGGGTTTAAGTTTTAGACGCTTTAAATATAAGACAAATGATAAGATGTTTTATTCGCCAAAATGGAAATAAAGTTTTCTTATAACTTAACTAACGATTTTACCAACAGATGTTTACAACACACCTCTAGCTTGATCAAATGTAATAACAGGTGTTTTTAAATGTCACCTAAACACGAGGATTTTGTTAATTAAATTCTACCTTGAACGAATGAAGGGTTCCAAATTGAACCACTAAACTTGGAGTTTTAAAAATAACTTAAAAGTTTTTCTGAAGTTCGCGATATTTTATAAAGTTCTTTCCTAGTGACATGCTAGATCCGGTCGTAGTGTCTAGGCCGGTTTCGGGTGTTACATATGCATTTATATTTTCAAACGTGCAACTTCAACTTCTTATGCATAAACAATCATGCTTTAAGCACATTCATGCATGCATATATTTTTCATATCAGAAGCATCTCGTACTCGCATATCTTTCTTCATGCTTTCATCGCATACATTCCTTTTATAGTAGAGGTGTAGCATCATTCAAAGTCGCATGCTTTATCGTCAATCATTTATCTTTCTCGTAGTACATAACAATTACTATAAAAGAGAACAACATACAAACATGCAAACATATGTGTGATACATGCAAGAGTCTATGTAGAGTTTCATGAGACTCTCACCTTTAAGCTTGTACTACTTTCCACCAGTAGCTTTAGACATCAGATCTGGGCTTCCATCGGGTAGATCAACAGCCCTTAAATGAGAAATCATAAGAACTCATCAAGATCTATTCATTTAGCTCATTTCCTTGCACTTTAAGAACCATAATTTCTAAGTAAAACTTTGCCATACTTGCTTCGCCAAGCCATACAAATATGCTTTTAGGCATCATAGCGTGTAAGATCCTAAATCTTACTTTGACAAGGGGCGTTTCAGAGCTTAGATCTATTTCCTAGCCTCAGTTTAAGTGTCTCTGCTAGTTTTCCTTTAGCATAAGCTGAAATGCTCATCGAAGAAAAAAAAGGTAGGCTCTCCTTTTTGTATTTGATACTTTTATATTTATACAACCCTTGTCCCTATGATAACTTGACATTTGCTGTAATCCTAACCATTCATCCGTATGGGTGGTTTACAATTGTAAGGAGATGTGCATGAAAATCTATCCGCACACCTATCTTTGTACATGTGAACTCAACGTATAGTTTGTTCCTGACTACTTCGTTGGAATGCAACTAGAACCGTTAGTCACTCAAACTTGGCGTATATTGCCCTTCAAGATTCCTGACTTTCTGAAGCATTATCTTTTATTACTCCCATGTATGTTCATCTTATGGCTCCATCATAAGCATTGTTGGGTGGGTAGAACCACATCATTTCATTTTTCTCCCGACATGTTCATGCAACGAAGGTTCGCCAAAAGGGTGTGCTTACAGACCTATTTCCTAGTCAATTGCAACATTTTACTTAGTTAGAGCGTATTCTCTAATTATTTCTTCTTTGGACCCTACCTGGTCTCAAGGAATTCACTAGGCAGGGTTACAATCTCTCCCACTTAGGAAATTTCATCCTTGAAATTTCTAACCTAAGGGGGTCCCCCCAAAAATAGGCTACAACATTTCCTCACTAGGCGCGTCGTTAAGTATTTTGTACTTTTGATCGTCAAATCATTTCCTCTCTCTCTTGCGACAAATGTCATTTATTTATCGGAGAAGCTAAACTGCTTTCCCTTTTTTCAAATAACTTCCCAAACAAGTTGCCCCATTAGTCAGACACTATGACTATATATTCAACATCTTGCCAGGGTCATCGAAGCCCTAGCTCACCTTGTTGCCTTCCTCTGAAATCGTTATTCTCTACTTTTTGATTCGTTTTAAAGGTAATTTCTTTATTCCTTTTTCTTTCATTCTTCCCTTGGTTAGTCCTATTCATGCAGAGGACCGTTATAGAAGAAAATAGTCATAGTTAGGCTAGTAAAAAAGCTACCCACCAGACTTTTTCGGTAATGGACACTGTAATGCGCGACTGCTCCACCTCTTAGAAGGAGATGGAGTGATGCCTGAGGGCCCAGGGTCTCTAAATCCCAAACTTTTCTTTTGATTTCCAAATTCTTAATCAGGGCCGTCTTAGTGATAGCACCTCATGCTTTATTTTACCGCTTCATTTGTTCAAGGTTGGGTTCCATCTGCCTTTTCACCTCTTCTTCTGCACTGTATTAAACCATTTCGGAATCGCACTATGCCAATTATCAGTCATGTCTTGATGGACCTTGGTGGCATTCTTTATTAATTGTCAAATACACAATGAACATCCTCTATTGGGGGGTTTTTCAAAGATTCTTTCTTCTCAAGGTATAAGGAATTGAAGCTACCGTTGGTAATGCCTATTTCAGTTTAAGGCCTAGACGTGAATCTCTCGTAAAAAATGAAATCCCAGATTTTCTTCCAAGGATAAATTCATAAGGGTGATGAGTAAACTTAGCACAAGCTTTAGTTTTCCCACCAAGTGGTCACTTTCTCGTGAAAGCGTCTGCGAGGCTTGTTAGTTAGAGTATATCTACGCGGCCGAAAGACAATACCAAAGACTGATGGGTCATTTCACTTGACTTGACGATAATGGTTTCAGTCAGAAATGTATTCCAACATTGTTTGGAAAATTTAAGTCCTAATGGTTATAGTCTATCTTTTTCTACCCTTCAAGAGGTTGATCCTTTTGTATGCTCGGCTCTTCTAGCTTGGCCAAACAATTCAAGCAACAAATTGACACATATCCTTTTGGGGCGCATTAGAGAGCCCCCTGCATACTTTTATTGCATTTGCAAAATACGCTTGAAAAATTGGATTTACATATCTTCACGCCAAGCTAATCCTCTTGTTACTAATACAGGGTCATTGCTATCTTCTCCCCAATTCATGGATATTTCTTTACTTTTAAAAGGGTCTCGAGGATAGGGAAGGCTACCATTGCGCCCCCAAGTAAGTCAGCATTTAGGAAAAGGGCTAGGATCGCTAGTGGTGTCCAAGATCCTAGCAGTAAGCGCTTACCTTTGGTGGGACCTCAACCAGGCGAAAGGCCTATTACACCTGCCTTATATTCTCTTGGACATTTTATTGATCCTTTCCCACTCGAGAATCCCTCGAGGGTACCTCTTTCTTCTCAGCCCTCTACCCTTCATTCCTTATCACAAAATATCCTTCCATTAGGGTTAAGCATCAACTTCCCTTGGCATGGCTTCATAAGCTTCGCACCCTTTTCTACCCACTCTTGACTTTATTATTGAGAAACCTGTTGCAGCTACAATTAAGGGATGCCTTCTTCTTCTACCTTTTTGTTCTTTCATACGAGGACCCCTTTCAGTTTATGGCTCAAATATCATAAATCTCATCTCTTGAGAATAACCTCTGGGAGGGGCTTTTAGGGAGGCTAGCCAACATTATAGACAGAGAATGACTGATTTGGAATAGTTTGTAAAATCTAAAGAAGACGTTGTAGCTAATATCTGTCAGAAGTATCACCACTCAAGCGGCTTAATGGCGAGGTTGCCTTCGCAACTCATGACTCTGAGAAGTGAGCACGGGTATGTTCAGACTGATATTAATCAACTTAAGGATAGGATTAACTACTTAGAGAGCAAAAGATCCACTTCTGAGGAGAGGCTCAAAGCTCAGAGAGAGAAGCACAAGGTAGAGTTGGAACAGCTGCGCCATTCCTAGAGAGAGGCCCTCAACAAATACTAAAAGGATACTCAAAAATATCTTATCAAAGTTCTCCTGGAGTGGAGGGCAAGCTTAATTCTCTATGCCCAAGTGGTCGCCGATTCCTTCAACTTAAGCAAGGTAAACTTTGGGTGTCTAAAAGATGTCTCCACAAACTCACTTAACTTCAACGTTTACAATCCCGAAGGTGAGGGATGGGAGGCCATTCAAGAGAAGTGGAAGCAATCAGTTGTCTTAAGCAATCAGTTGTCTTTACACCTGAAGTTGAGGATGTAGAAGAGGTTCCTGCATTTTTTGGAGTGAGACATCAAAGACTATCCCCAACTAGGTGATGCTTTAGTCGAGCCCGCTTGTCCGTCTATTGAGGGAGGAAATTGAGATGTCATGTTTTGCTTTATACTTGTTGTAGCAGACCTTTGTCATAATGATCAAAGTATTTATGTGAGAAATTTGCTTGCAGAAGAAAAGTGCCAATGTGATTATATGTTTACATGCTTTACGTATTAAGTTTGTTTCTATATTGACTTACTAAGCTTTGAAAAGCTTACTCTGTGTGTGTTTTTTCTGTTTTATAGGTCGTCAAAGCTACTGAAGGCTCGGGACCGTCAAGGATCGTCATCACACTACTAATCTCTTTTTGGTACACTTTGAAGATGTATAAAGCTAGATATGGCATGCATAGGCTAGTATTTTGGTATAAGTAGTTATGTGATCTTAGCCATGTGATTTGGCTATTTATGAGTTGAGACTATGCTTAAATGAATATGATATGAAAAGTTTTTTTGGTATGATTAGTTGATATATGAAATGGTTGATATGGTAAGCTTATAGATGAATGGTGTTTGGGCATAATTGTGATCTGGTCATGCAAATTGGTATGTCTGGAACTGGTTTAGAAGGTATTATTGTGTGATTTCTTTAGTCGTCAAATATGCATGATTTGGGATGGCTATTTGGTATATTTTGATGGTTACATGTGAATGAAATGGGATGATATATGTAGCTTGTAGGTTTGACCCTTATGGGTGGCATTTTGGCCTTGTAAAAGGGCTATAATGTCACACGATTGTGGCACAAGGGCATGCCTAAGACAGTGGGCAAGTTGGAAGAATGTAGTTTAGTAGTACACGGCCTCAACATGGGCGTGTCAGCTGGCCGTGGTGTGCAAGTCAGTAGCTAGATAGAAGCACACGGCCATGGCACACGGGCGTGCTTGGTGGTCGTGGTGGGGAAGTCAGTATATGGCCTAGTAGTACACGGCCATGGCACACGGGCGTGCCTAGTGACCATGTTGATATAGTCAGTATATAGACACAGATGGACACACGGGGGTGTTTAAAAACCGTGGAGGGCACACGGTCTCCTCCCACGGGCGTGTCTCCCCTATAATTTAGAAAAGTTTAAATTTTCCATGAGATTTTGTATGTGTTTCGGTTTAGTCCCGACTCGGTTTATAAGCATGCTTAGGGTCTTGATGACTCATCTAAGGGACACTTTGATTGCAAATGATGAATGTAATGTATGAAATGTTATGTAAGTTTTTGATCTGTCCGGTAACTCTCCTAACCCTAGTCCGACGTCAGTTACGGGTTAGGGATGTTACAACATGTAAGACCATGTCTAGGATGTTGGCATTGTATGACTATCCCGAGCATTATGAGTATCCTATTTAATTCCGAATGGTTCAACGGGCAAGTCCGAAAAATTAATGACTATGTGAGTTGTATATCCGTTTCAGGTACGTTTGATGTATATGCTTTGAGTAGGTATGAAAGGTAAGTAAATATGTACATAGATGCAATGAGCTAAAATAAGATATATGAATGAATGTGCTAAGAGCAAATGAGCTGGATGAAGATATGATGATTGAAAAGCAATGGCTAAATAATGAGCCAATAAAGAATTATGAATTTGATATTGAGATATGTTAGTGATTCATATATTGATATGATAATGTGAATTATATGATAAGTTTATTTTTTATAGCTTACTAAGCTTTTGGGAAGCTTACTTTGTGTGTGTTTACTCTGTTTTACAGGTTGTCAAAGCTACGAAAGGCTCGGGAATCATCGAGGATTGCCATCACACTACTCAAATCACATTTTGGTTCCTTTTGAAAATGTATAGATATTAAAGTATGGCATGTATAGGCTAGTTGTTTTAAGAGTATGTTTGAGATATGTATATAGCCATGTCATATGGCTAGATAAATGGTTATGTTATGAATGTGTAGCCATGTATTATGATGCTTACTTTTGGTATGTTTTGGTGGTTAATAAAATGGTCATAATAATGGTAAGCTTATGGATGCATAGTTAGTATATTATTGATGGTAAGTTGTGGATAAGTTATGTTTAGAAATGTGTGTGATTGTTGAGCTCATAAGTGGTTAGAAATGATGAACATTTTGGTATGTTTTGGTTGCCTATAATGCTTGTATTAAATTGGTATGTTGCTTGTAGGGATAACCCAATGTGTGAGTGGCATTTTGGCTTTGAAAATGACCTATAATTGCCCACACGGTTGAGCATACAGGCGTGTGGCTTGATCGTGTCCCTCGTGGTTGAAATTCAAAACAAGTCAGACTCGACCACGGGTAAGACACACGGGCGTGTGACTGGCCGTGTGGTACAAGTCAGTAGCGACCACGGGTGAGGCACACGGGCGTGTCCACAACTGTGTGGACAAGTCAGTATGTATGCCCTGTGTTGACACGGCTTAGACACACGGGTGTGTCTGAGGCCATGTGAGGCACACGGCCTGCCCACACAGGCGTGTGACCTCTGTTACTTTAAAAAATTTTTAAATTTCTGAGAATTTTCGTATGTGTTCGATTTAGTCCCGACCCTATTCTAAAGCATGTTTAAGGTCTCGAAGACCTATTTAAGGGACACTTTGATGTGATTTGTCGAATTATGTTTTGAAATGTCTGTAAAAGTTTTTGATTGTCCAGTAATGCCTCTTAACCCTAAACCGGTGACGGTTACGGGTTAGGCGTGTTAAACATAATGGTAATATGATTCATTTTGTATATGGCCATGGGATGTGGCTCATATTGGTTAATGAGTTGTAATGTCTATTTATATATGTGTGCTTATACTAAAGGTTTCATGTGATGTGGTTATGTGTGTTAGGTATGGATGGATTTAGGATGTGTGATAATCATGGCATGAAAGTTTGATAAGTTTAAGCTAGGCAAAGAATGGTGCCTTATGCATGAATAGGATTATATGAATTCACTATGATCATGACTTGTTTGATGATGTTTAAGTGCTCAATTATGCCATGAAAGATGCCATTGAGGTTGTGTTTAAGTATGTGCAAATGAGGGTGCCAAATGGTTTGGTAAATAGCCATTTTCTTGGCCATACGGGCAGAGACACGGTCGTGTGTCTCAGCCGTGTGGAGGACACGGCCTCGGGACATGGGCGTGTGCCCCGGGTGTGTGAAGTTTGCATTTATTTTTCAAAATTTAATTTGCCACACGGCCTAAGCACACGGGCGTGTGACTTGGTTGTGTGACCTTATTTTATTGATGACGTCATAAGCAAAGAGTTAAACAGGCTGAGGACATGGGCGTGTGTGACCACAGGACCTACCCACACGGGCGTGTCCCAAGCCACACGAGCGTGTGACCCCTGTTTTGATGAAAAATTTTATAAGTCTTCTTAAAGTTTCCTAAGTTCTCGGTTTAGTCCCAACAGTTTCTAATGATTGTTTTAGGCCTCGTGGGCCCATATAAGGAACGATTTGCATGTGAATGAATGATTTTAAATTGAATGAAGTTTTATAGCCCGATTTTGTATAAATGTTTATGTTTAAGTCAGATAATGCCTCGTATCCTGTCCCGGCGTCGGACACGGGTAAGGGGTGTTACATAAATGTTTTATAGTACATGAAAATGATAAGTGTTATGTTATATTAGCATATATATGAAATTTAAATTTTGAGGCTTACGATCTCTACCCCCTTACTAGTATAGTGTTATATAATGAAATTCACAAGGTTTATATGGATTAAGCTCATGAATGTGGAACTAAAGAGTTCAAAGGCTCAAAGACTAATGATGTAGAAAGAATTGAGAATGGATTAATATGTAAAGACGATATTAAAAGAGATATTAGATTTTTCTTAAGATTTTTCTGAATATGTGATGTCATTGTTAAGGAAGAAGTTATTCATCAGTAATTGACTTATCCAGATATGATAATTACATATCAGATTAGCTGAAAATTCTTCCGAATTGACTCTTTCAGTGATCTAAATGATGCAAGATTATTGATGACTTTATTGGTTAGTGGAATAGTGATAAAACTGCAAAGATATATGAATACAACTGTTATAATTGAGTATATTACAACAACATCTCCTGGGTACTCTATATGTTCTGTTATTCTCAAAGACATATAAAATTGTGCATGTACAGATGCAATATTTATCGTATTGAAAGGCTAGTAAATTATGATAAATGGAATTATTGAAAGTCTGGTTGATTCATGAGTGGTATTGCTCTATTTTACTTGGGTTACTAATTCGTCATGAATGATATAAGATTTGATGATAAGATTCATGTGATACTATTTTCCACTTCTACTGATTGAAGCCCTGACTTGCAAATGTGCAAGTTATATTGTTTTTATCACAGTGGTTTCTACTGAGTATGTGTTATGCTATTCTTCTGAATTTTCTCTGAGATATCAACAATCTCTTTAGTATGTAAGCTTGGGTTATTTTTGAAAGATATTCTTTAATTAGAGGTAATTACATTCATTACCGATATAAATATTGACTCGATCATGAGGTATGGTGATAGGGATCACAAATTATAGAAATTGTATTACTGCACTAGATGATATTAGAGCCACCTTGGTATTCCTCTTTTATTTGGAAAATAGTATTGAGGTTGAGGTATTATTCAATTTATATTGTGGAAACGTCAGATCTATTATAGTTTTATGGTATAACCTATCTAATGATTGTGACCTCAGAATAATTAAAAGCTTCAATTTCCTTTTTAAGTTTTGTGAAAGTGTTTTCTATGATAGCTATATCAATGATATGAATATTACAGAAAGATGTAAGATTTGAATTGACTAAAAAATATTAGTAAAGTTTTGATCACTTGGGAGCCCTGATGATTGAAGCCTTAGTTCTAGTTTAGTCTGAATTGGGTAAGGAATTTATTATTATAGTGATACATCATTGAATGGATTAAACTGTGTTTTGATAAAGAAAGGTAAAGAAATGGTCTATACTTCCAGCCATATAAAACTACGGGAAAGGAATTACTCGAAATATGATCTTGAGTTGACAATTATTGTGTTTGCACAGAAAATTTGGTAACAGTATCTGTATGGTGAAAATATCATATAAGTACTGATCATAAAAATTTGAAGTATCTAATGTTGCTAAAAAATTTGACTTGAGATTGCGTATATGGCTTGAATTGTTGAAAGATTGTGATTTGATAATTGAATATCACTCGAAAAGAGTGAATGTGGTTCAGATGTTCTGAGTAAAAAATCTCTGTATATTTTGCAAGCCATGGATATCGAATATGATTGTTTGATAATAATTTAATTTTAGCTGAGTATAGAGCTAAACCGGTGTCTCTACAACAGATCAGTGAAACTCAGAAAAGTGATAATGAGTTGTGAGTTAAATGAGTATAGTGTGAAATAATTTCTGAATCAGAATTACATAATAGATACGGTAAATGTATGTTATTCATAGACAGAGTGTGTGTACTGAAGAAATTAGAGCTTGTACTGAAAATTTTACATGAATGATCACAGTGGTACTATGTCTGTTTATCTATGAAATGATGAAATGCATAATGATTTGAAAAGAATGTATTAGTAGCTCGAAATGAAAGGTGGTATTACTATATCTATATTTAAATGCTGGATGTATCAGCAAGATAGAGATGATACTTTCAAGATGGTTATAGTAAATGAAAATACCGAAATGGAAATGGGACAAAGTTACTATGAATTTTATATCAGGATTCTCCCTGACTATGAAAAAGAAAGATACCATTTGAGTAATTGTTGATTGTCTGACGAAGCCTATACATTTTACCCTGGTATGAATGGATTTCTCACTTGATATATTGCTTGAATTTTCTATTTTTGAGATTGTCAGATTATATGATGTGATAACTTCTGTTATTTCTTATAGAAATCTACAATTTATATTCTGACTCTGAAACAAGTTATAAGAAACTTTGGGTGTACGGTTACATTTTAGTACCGTGTTTTATTTTCAGACGGATGATCAATTTGAACATATGATTCAGACTTTGGAAGATTGGCTTCGATGTTGTGTACTTGAATTTGAAGGTAACTAAGAAAAGTATTTGTCTTAGGTTGAAACTACTTATAACGGTTAACAGTCAAGTGCAAAATTATACTATATGAGGTTTTATATGGTCACAAATGTAAAACTCTGATGTCTTGGACGGAGTTCAGTGAGAAAGGATACATGTAGTAGATTTGATTCTTTGATACCGAAGAATGATAAAAATGATCTGAAACAGTTTAAAAGTAGTATTTGATCATCAGAAATTCGATGTGAATCTAAAATGAAAAGAACTAGAGTTTCAGATTGGCGATAAAATATTTTGAAAGTTTTGCCATGGAAGAAAGTTCCTCGGTTTGGCCGTAAAGGCAAACTAAGTTTGTGGTTTATCATGTCATAAAGATTATTGAAAAGAATTGGATTGGTTTCGTATTGATTGGTATTATTACCATAGTTCTACAGAATTCATAATGTTTTTATGAGTATATGTGTTATGACAGAATCGATCAGACCCATCATCTACTATTGCTTTGATAAACGTTAAATTCAACTTGGCATGACTTACAGCGAGTGACTGGTTGAAATTCTGGCATGTGAAGTGAAAGAAACAAAAAGTATAAATCTATCTTTAGTGAAAGTTCTTGGACAATGATATGATATAGAGAAAACTATTTGGGAACCGGATAGAAACATGAGAAAGTAATGCCTAAATCTTCTTACTGGTAAAATTTTCGAGGACGAAAATTTCTTAAGGGGAGAGTTGTAACAGCCCAATTTCGATGAAATCAGAACAGTGGTCTCGGGACCACAAATCCGAGCTGAAAAATAAAATTTATTTTTATTTTATTATATGATCCATATTATACTAGAAATGTCGTGTGAAAATTTTGAAAAGAAAATTTTACTAATTATGTGCTTAACTACGATAAGGACCACGACGAATAAAATGTAAAAGTTGGATTCTAGTAGCTAGAAGGATCAAATAGCTATGGAATTCAAAACTTAAGGTCCTTATATGGTAATTAGACCATTAATAAAAAAGTATGTAGATATTTTTGGATGATTCATGTAACATCCTGAATTTTTGGGCCTATGCGTTTAATGGGAGAACATGTGTAATGTGTTAATTTAATTGTTAGGGGTCCAAATTGGGCTCAGAATGTGGTCAAGGCCTTGGAGAAATTTATGTTTGGGGCACTATAGAGTTTAAAAGGTAGTATCTATGTTTAAAATATCAAAATGGGCTTGTGGCCCAGTGGTCAGTGACGCCACTTAGGGAGTAAGAAGGTGATGCCACACAAGGGAGTAAGAGGCCCAAATTTAAGTTTTATGGAGCCCAATTCTTTTAATTTAAGTTAGCTAATTTTCGGCATTAGGGTTAGGTAGAGTGGACGGCAACAAGGCTCAAAAATAGGAGGATTTATGTGAATGGGATAATGTAGATAATATAGTTGATAATATGGAAGATAAAAGGAGAAAAGATAGGAGCTATCTACAAGGCTAGGAGTTGGCCGAAATTCCATCACCTAGAGAAGTGAAGAAATCAGTTTCTTTATGGCAAAGGGGGTGCCAAATTTTCCCTTTTTATTTGCTTAATTTTTAGTTATTAGGAAGGGTACTTTCGGTTTTTCATGGGTAAGTGCCGAAATTTCTATAAATAGGGAGGGTTCTCTTCTTTATTTTTCGGCATTTAGGGTTTCTATCTTTTTTTCTCTTCTCCTCTAAGTAGAAGCCGAAATTCCTAACCCTATTCCCTCATCTTCACTTTGATTCAAAAGCCGAAACTCCATTGTTCTTTTCTCTTCTTTCTTCTAAAAGCCGAAAACTCCATTATTCTTTTCTCTTATTTCTTCTAAAAGCCAAAAACTCCATTATTCTTTTCTCTTCTTTCTTCTAAAAGCCGAAAACTCCATTATTCTTTTCTCTTCTTTCTTCTAAAAGCTGAAAACTCCATTATTCTTTTCTCTTCTTTCTTCTAAAAATCAAAAACTCCGTTGTTCTTTTCTCTTCTTTCTTCTAAAAGCCGAATCTCTATAGATTTCTTCAAATCATCTTCTCTTCCTGATTTTCTCAAAAAGCCGGAATCCTCTGGGAGTAGCTGAATCTTCTCTAGTAGGTGAGTGTCGACTCTTGTTATTCCTTAAGATCTCTTTCGGTTTTTAGAAGATAAAGCCGAGAAACTAATGGTTTAATGATTTTATGTATTCTCTTGTTGGGCGACATTTGGGAATTGAAGTAGATCTCTTAGATCTAAAAGCCAGAAGCCCTAGTCCCTGAATCTCATATCACTTTTCGAGATTTCAAGGTAAGGATTTCAATTCTCCTTAAGATGATCAATCGTTTTCTTTTCGTTAGTTGTGCCTTAACCTAATGTTCGTTACCAGCTTCTGAACAACACATAGGGCAGATAGCAGCTGTGTTGGCTACGGATAGCATTGACTTAGAAAGTCTCGTTCTAATAGTAATTAGGTGTGTAGATCTCTAACACACTATTAAACCTGTATGTATGTCTATGTATTTATGTTATGGGCTAAAAAGCCGAAAAGTGGTTGTGTAGACAGTCGAATAAAACCCTAAAAGGGTTAGGCAAGGATGCCAGGTACGTAATCATAGAAACTTCTCTATGTGTATCGATGTATACGATAAACTAAAATCTCTTAGGTAATACATTGTTTGATTTTGCATGTATGTATGCATGGGATGGGATTGATATGATGAAGGGGAAGAAGGTCGCATAGCGATCGGTGGCTTTGCCACATAGGTCACATAGTGATCAGTCTTTATGACAGGCAGCTCAGCTGTTGAAATGCTATGATGTATTATTAAGGTCGCATGGCGATCGGTGGCTTTGCCACATAGGTCACTCAGTGATCGGTCTTTAAGACAGGCAGCACAGCTGTCGTTATGGTGTGTAGCGGATGGAGGGTTGATTGTAGAAATCCCCAAGGTGTGATGGTTGGTACGGGTTGGTGTGTAGAGGATGGAATTCTAAGATGGGTTGGGCTATGCATCATTTATTATCTATCATGTAATTATGATTGTTGCCATTGTGTATGGGCCAGGGCTCAAATGTGTTTGTGGGCCTGAGCCTTTTATGTTTTTTCGGGATTTACACACTGAGTCTTGGTGACTCACCCTATTATTTTCCCTAACTTTTCAGATGAGCAGTAGATCGTGGACATGGGAGCCGGTACGGACTCGAGGGGCCATCAAGTTTCTATTTCTATAGATTATTTTTGATTTTTCCTTTAAGTTTCATTTTGGGAGTATTTAGGTAATAAGGCCCCATAGTTTATATTCGCCTAGGTAGTTTTTAATATTTGCAACTTATGAATTTTTGTCAAAGTTTTAATTATTCAAAATAATAATAATACAAGGTTTTATTTTCAAAAAGTCACCTATTTATTCAAATATTGTCTAACTAACTTACGATTTTCGAAACCAACAAAGCAAAAGTTTTCAATTTACAACCCGTAGCATACCAGATCTGGCCGAAACTTATGGGCCGGGTTTGGGGTGTTACAATTCATCCATGGAAAATGAGAAAAAGGCTATGGACTAAATTGGAAAGTGAAAATATTAATTAATTAAAAAGATAAAAAGAAAATAAAAATCATATTTTCTCATCTTCTTCCCCAAAATAAACATGGAAACCCTAGGAGAGTGAGAAGAGACTTTCATGGCCAAATTGGGTAAGTTTCCTTGTCCCGTTTTTAGTAATTTTGATATTTTTGGAATCGGGATAGCTTAATCTCTCTATTTGGGGGATTAACTTGAAAAGTTATCAAGGTATAAAAAATGGGTCATGTATGTATATGCTGGAAATTAGAAATTTATGGTAGAAAATGAAAGATTATTGATAGATAAACAACTTTTACAAAGTTATTTTTTGATGAAAACATGATTTAGGGACTAAAATGAAAAGTTGTAAAATTTGATGAAAAATTCTAAAATTTTATGAACACATATGCTATAAAATTTGTAATGGGGCTTTGGTGTAGGCTTGGAATAGGGAGTAATCTGCACAAGTTTCATTTTCCGAGCCTAGGGACGAAAATGGAATTTATGAAAAAGTTAGGGGCAAAATGGTAATTTTACCTAGAATGTAAATTGAGTCCAAATAAATATGAGATACGTGAAATTGATGTAAAATTTACTCGTATGGATCCGGATAAACCAAATTCGGAGTTAGAACGAGGAAAAAGAGGAAAATGTCGGATTAGTAGATGTTTGTACACGAACCTTTGTCGAGGTAAGTTCGTGTAATTAAATTGTATATATTTTTATGGTTGAATTAAATGTTGTGCTGTGAATTGTATAAATTCCTTATGTAACGCCCCAAATTTCTTTAATTCTGGCTTATGTGATTTTAGAGCACAAAAATATCTGTATTTGTTTTTGAAATTATGTAACACTCCAAACTCGGCCTAGACATTATGGCCGTATCTGACAATGTCACACGATAGTGTTTTTGAAACCTCGTTGTTACGATGAAAACATTCCATGTTATTATATTTAGTAAACCTTTGTTAGAACTTAGGAAGTCGTCTTTATTTATTTAAAATATTTGTTTCGAAACATCCCTTGTTGCGAAAGCTTTAATAAAACAGTCTAGGTGATCATGCGTTTAGAAATTACTTTAACTTTTTGAAAATCGAATTTCCTTCGACCAGCAGGTATAAATCCATAAAGTAAAATAAATAAATAAAAACCTAAATTTAAAACAAAAGTCCCAGAGGGTCCTTAAATTACAACCCAAATAATCAATAATAATCAAATCATAAATCGTAAATTGAAAACCATGAAGTCCAAAAATTACTGTGCTCACCGCTGAGTCCTCCGCTGCACTAAATTCATCTAAGTCTGGGGATTACCTGTGCACATTAAACAAAAAGGGTGAGTTTACGTAAACTCAGTGTGTAATCCCGCAGAAACAAACAAACAATTAGTATTCAAAGTGCACAGTTGAACAGTCTTGGGCCTAAGCCCTTTCCAATATCAGTGACAGTTTGGGCCTTAGCCCATCTCGATCTGATGTCAAAAATGCAGAGAGGCCTTAGCCTATCATAGTATTAGTAGCGATGATATGATTATGCAATGAGCAAAATCCTACCCAACTAGCCTTTACACACCATCTCCGTCCAACCCTACACTCCATGTGGGGATATAATGAACCCACCCATCCCTACACTCCAAGTAGTACCGAATGTGGCACAATACAGTAGTTTGCAATTGAGCTGCCAGTAAATTAGGCTTAAAACCTTTCAGTACACTTCCTCTGAATAACATCCCCGAACCCAATGCAATGCAACACACAATGGATGACATGCTATTACGTAATTTCAGTACATATTTTCAGTTTAGATATTAACATGCTCATTATAGATATCATTCAATCAATTTCACACATTTAGGGGTCTAAGTAGTGCTTACTGACCCTACAGTAGGTTCACAGTCGACTTGGGTGACCCGTGCAACCTTAAAAACATTTCGGTGAAAATGGGCCCACATGCCCATATGATCTGCCCTTGTGGGCCCACACACTCGTGTGGCCCACTCGGCCCAAATTGGCCTTGGTAGTGTGATCCATTTTTAAAGTAACCCGTGCTAGCTTAATACTTATATATGTTTTCACTATTTACTTGAATGTTCATTCAAAGCTATCTACTTGAGTCATTATAGCTAAGTTATTTATATCTTGAGCTACAAAATTCCAAATTAAGATCTGCTTAATTTTTTTTGAAACTAGACTCAAATACCTTTCTACCATAAAAATTTCAAAATTTATAGTTTATCAAATAAGTACGGTAAAATCTTTAAAGTTATCCCTATTCTGCTGTTTGACAGCTTCATCCTTTACTTACTAAAAAATATTTATCTCTAAGTACGGAATTTAGATGATGTTTCTGTTTATTTTTCTTGAAAATAGACTCATTAAGGATTTAAACATATAAATTTAAGCCCCTAATTATTTTTTTAAAATTTTTGATGATTTTTCTAAGTCAAAATAGGGGAACCTGAAATCATTCTAACCTTGTCTCACAAAATTTATTATATCTCATGATTTACAATTCTATTGCTTACATTGTTTCTTCCATGAAAAACTAGACTCAATAAAATTTAATTTAATATTTTATTCAACCTCTAACTCAATTCACACTATTTTGGATGATTTTTCAAAGTTAGACTATTGCTGCTGTCCAAAACTATTTTAGTGCAAAATATTGATTTCCAAGTTTTATAACACCCTTATTTCCTTTCTCTACAATTTTTCACATCATTTTCTCTTATTTCTCGACAGCAAGCAATTTTGGCTTTTTTCTGAATCTAGTTTTCTGCGTTTCAAGTACACACCTAGTATCGTTTCTGATGCGTAAGCACTCCTAAGCCTCCAGAACCTAAAAACCGACCAACATATCTTTAGATTAATCACTTAAATTGTCAATCAAACGAAATATCCCCAACATAAAACTCGAGAAACTAACCAACGATGAGTCGAAAACTTACTGCGATGAATCCGATAACCAGTCGTCTCTACACACTGGAATATCCACTTAAAAACCTTTGAACAGTACTTAAACGAGAGTAAAACGAACACTTTGTTAATTGCCTAATTGAAATACGATAACTAAGGGGGAAAATTCCACTTACTGAAACAGATGAAGCTGAAAGTTGCACCTAAAGAGATGACTCGCAAAAAAATACAGAAACAAAAAAGTAGGGAAAAGAGAAGAGAATTTCGGCTATAGAGCAAGAGATGAACTGATCAAGAAAACGAAAAGAGAGGGGAAAGAGAAGAAACAAGATTCGTCCAAAGGGGAACAAAAACCAAAAGTGAACAAGAAAGGAGCAGAAACGACAGAGAAACAAAAGTCTAATGTCAGAAAATTTGTTGGGGAAAAAGAAAATAGAAAATTGATAAGAAGAAAATCTTATTTTAATAACATTTCCCCAATTATCTCCTAAAAACACTCCCTATTAACCCACTAAAGCACAACTACTCAACAGTCTAGTTTAATTTGAACTCCACCACGCCACACGTCTCAAACAAAAATTAATTCCCCTGCTTGCGTAGGGACTCGAATACAAGACCTCCTACACACTAACACTCCACTTAACCACCAGACCAGCAGGCCCATTCTAATATAAACTTACCAATAATTAAACTTAAGCCCTTTGCACAAGGTTAAGGCTTTATTTATAAAAGAAATACCAAAATTTACCCAAGTAAGGCTTGAACTTGGGACCTCACACACACAACCAGAACGCATAACCACTGAAGCAGATAGACATTGTGTGTCACACATACTCGAAATCAAAAATTAAAATTTCGGGGCGTTACAACTTAATTGACACAACTATCTATCTGCTTAAGTGGTTATGTAACATCCTGAATAGGGCCTATGCGTTTTCGGTTTATTTGTACGAAGTGACATGTTTTATGTACTAAGAATAAATTTTGAACATTTTTGGAAACCCGGAAATGAATGGAAATGATTTGGAAATGAACATTTTTGGAAACCTGAAAATGTATGGACATGATCTAGAAATGATTCAAAAGAGGAAAGTGAACATTTCTGGAAACTTGGAAATGTAAGGAAATGATTCAAAAGAGGAAAGTGAACATTTCTGGAAACTTGGAAATGTAAGAAAATGTCAAGTTTACAGAGCCGAACGAAAATTTTTGGAAACTTAGAAATGACTTAGAAATTTCGAGTTTTAAGTTTTAAAGTAGGGAATAAAGGCAAGGTGGCCTTAAAAGAAAAAGTATGTGAAATTTGACACACAAACAGGCTTGGAAAAGTGCCTGGAGATGCCACTTAGGGCCTATGGAAATGGCGCCACATGCAAGGGTGTTGGGCCTGAGTTCGAGTCACATGGGAAGCAAATAAAAGAAATTTTATTTTGCTTCCAGAAGAAGTGAGGTGGACGGCACAAGCTTTTAAAAAAAGGAGAGTTTTATTCTCTTTAAATTTCGGCTAATAAGGGGATAAATAAAGGATTTAATTTGGATTACTTTCAAGAGATAATTGTTGGATTAAATTCTTTTAATTTGAATAAAGTGATAATTAAAGGGATAAAGCTATCAAAATGGAAGAGTGGTGGCAAAGTAAGGGACTCTAGCTTAGTAATTTCGGCTATAAAAGGAAAAGAGAGGCCATTCTGCATTATTTTCTGTTCTTTGAAAGCCTCTGCCAAATTCTCTTCACCAAATCTTCTTCTTCTTTTATTTTTGCCAAGCCGAAATACCTTGTGTTCTAACCGAATCCTCCATCTTTATTCTTCCTTCTCTAATCCCCCTAAAAGCCGAAAGTTGTGAGATCATCACCTAGCCATAGCCGAATCTCTGAAGATTGAAGTGAAGGTGCAATCGATTTCTTCAAGTAAGGGTAAGGTCTCATTCGATTTCATCCTTTTTCTTTTAAGATTTGCCGAAATCTAGGACTAACCCCATTAATGTCTTGTTGTCGAAACTTTGAAGAGATCTTTCGGGATTTACAAGGAAGGAGAAGTTCTTTTTCCGAAGGTACACCATAGGCCACGTGTTCTCTAGTTATTCGGTGAGATTCGGGATTTAAAATCCACAAGGTAAGCATATGAAGTATTCGGCCAAGGCTTATTTTTGGTATTTAGAATTATTTCCTATTTACTCAAAAGCCGGAAACTGACCTAGTTAAATGATTTGGTGGCTAGCCGATTTTTAAGGAAGGAATACTACAAAGTTTTCGGGATTTGATTTATAGTGAAATCGGCAACAAGGTAAGTTTAAGTATACTAATCCTACTAGGATTTGGATTTATGGCCGAATGGCTTTTTAAAGTGATTAATCAAATGTAGGGATTAAGGATCTAAGCGGTAGATTAGATTTCAAGATCTCAAAGAATTTGCTAAGCGAATCAGGTGTGTACCCCACACTATCTTTTAATACGATGTATGGCTTAAACTTGTTATATGTTCTAATATGAAAATATAAGAATGTGGCTAATGTACCATGTTATGGTACAAAGTACTCAGGTACATTTCCTAGTCCTACTAGGATTACGAAATATGTTATATTTAACATGTGAAAAGTGACATGAATGTGAATTTAAGTATGATATGCATAATATGAATAATATGGGGCATTCGGGTTATATGAGAAAGGGGAAGTGAATGTGGTGACTTCGGTCTCACTATCTGAATGTGGTGACTTCAGTCACATTATCTGAATGTGGTGACTTTGGTCACATTATCTGAATGTGGTAACTTCAGTTACATTATCTGAATGTGGTGTCTCATGACACATTTATCTGGTGCCTATGCCACGAATTTTATATGGGCGACGAGCACGTCGATCGCAAATGATCGCCGATGGTGTGTAGCGGATGGAGGGTTGACTTAGTAGTCCCCACGGTGTGCAGGTTGGTACGGGGATGTGTAGCGGATGGCACCTAGGTTTGGGTTTGGGTTGCATCATCATTTTTATCTGTTATATGAATAAGTATTTGATATGAAAATGTATGCCTGATCTATTGAATTTTAGTGTTGTGTGCACATTGAGTCTGTTGACTCACCCCATTGTGGGACTATTTTTCAAGTGACGATCAATAATGGACCGGGTTCGGCAGAAGCTTAGGGAGGGCCATGCTCAGCTTGAATTTTTATTCAATATGGATATTTAATTTTAATTAAGTATTTTAGAATTTTATTTTGGGATTTTACTTGATGTAATAAGGCCATAAGTTACATTTCTTTACTTTTATTTTTTTTAATCACTATGTTACGAATTATTTTCAATTAAAGTTAAGTAAAATTTATTTCTTTAAAAATAAACCCTAATTGTTTTGTCACCTTAATTAATTGGATTTTAAAATAAGATAAATGGGTTTTTAACTCAAGCCCGACCCAAAACGATATTTCTCTTAAAATCACACAAGTTTTTCCCAAGAAACAAACGAACTTTGAATCGGTTTACTTGAGGAACATACCAGATTCGGTCCAGGCTCGTGGGCCGGGTTTGGGGTGTTTTAATTTGGTATCAGAGCCTAGTTTTAAACTCTCGGCCTGTGGGCTAAGGCCCAAAATGTTTTCAAGACGAGCCCAAATGATTTTCTTATGAAATAAGCAGGTTTTCTGGCATGGCACCTAAGTCTACGACCCGCAGTCCACCAGGTAAGTACCCCTTACTATCTGTGTGATTATATGATTTATGGATTATGAAAGGGTAGAAAAGGCATGGAACGTAGAATAGCATGATAGGAACTTGAACCCTAGGACTAGTCTACTCAAACACAAACACATAAGACTTAAGGAACGTTAAACAAACCTATGGCTAAGTCAACGAGTTAGGGTGTGGTAACCTCACATGCGCATGTCTAGGATTGGATCCTAAGAGCTTGGTATTTAAGCGATCCTAGTGACTCACCTCCTCTCGCAGAATCCTACAGTGCGTAGCTTCGGTTCACCCTAACCTGCAGGGCTCGATGGGTGTGGCAACCTCAAGGCGCATGTCTAGAAATGGTTTCGGTGGGAGCTTGGTATTTAAGCAGTCCGCGTGACTCACCTCCTCTCCACTCGAATCCTGCCTGGTGCGTAGCTTTGGTTCACCCTGACCAAGAGGACTCGGTCCTAGGCTAAACGCAATAACTAAAACCCAAAAGGGAACTAGCCGTGTTTTAAAAAAAAAAAAACCTTAGTTTTTAAAACTCTTAAAATTACCTTCTTAATTTGTGAGAACTATTTTTACAAAAATTTTCGAAAAAATTTTCGATTTATAAAATTACCTAAATACCCCTAGTGGTAAAATTACAAAAATGCCCTTGGTTTATGAAATTCCCAAAATACCCACAGTTCTTATCAAAATTTCATTACTTTATAAAATGTTCAAAAACCCTAATTTGCAAATTATCAAAAATATCTTGATTTGGAGAAAAAATTACAAAATTGCCCTTACCTCACAAAATTGCCAAAATGACCCTGATTTTCAAAATTTTTGCGACATCACCGACTTGAAAAACAAATGCTCCAAAAAAAAGAACCCTCAATTTTTGCAAATTTTGGAATACCCCTGATTTATTAAACTTTACAAATTTACCCTGGTTTGTAAAAAAATTACCGAAATACCCCTAAAATTTCAAAATTTTCGAAAGGCCCCGAGATTTCAAAATTACCAAAATACCCTTATTGACAAAATCACCAAGGAACCTTATTTTAAAAAATTACGAAAATACCCCTGTAGGACAAAATTACGAAAATACTCTTGGGTAGTGGAGAAACAACAACAATGAAAACTACAACGTTTCTCTGAATGAACGAAAGTTCATAATTGGTTGATGGGTGTATGAATGAATGAAAAGACTGTGTGCATGTATGAATACGAAAGAACCACTCTTAAAACTCTTTTCATAAAATTTTTTCACGGGTAAACAAGTGAAGCAAAATTCTAATGCATAAAACTCTTTAATCAGATTAAATCGCGACGTTAGAAAATGAGTTCCTATGGACGTGAACTTAGAGATTGTGCCTAGAAAGTATGATGGTTCTATTAAGATCAGAGTGCGCAGCGTAAGCATAGTGCGGTGAGAAGGATTGTACGACAGTTAGTAAGTAATTTCGAGGATGAAATTATTTTTAAGGAGGGTAGAACTGTAACATCCTGAATAGGGCCTATGCGTTTTCGATTTTGTTGTACGAAGTGACATGTTTTATGTACTAAGAATAAATTTTGAACATTTTTGGAAACCCGGAAATGAATGGAAATGATTTGGAAATGAACATTTTTGGAAACCTGAAAATGTATGGACATGATCTAGAAATGATTCAAAAGAGGAAAGTGAACATTTCTGGAAACTTGGAAATGTAAGGAAATGATTCAAAAGAGGAAAATGAACATTTTTGGAAACTTGGAAATGTAAGAAAATGTCAAGTTTACAGAGCCGAACGAAAATTTTTGGAAACTTAGAAATGACTTCGAAATGTCTTGTTTTAAGTTTTAAAGTAGGGAATAAAGGCAAGGTGGCCTTAAAAGAAAAAGTATGTGAAATTTGACACGCAAACAGGCTTGGAAAAGTGGCCTGGAGATGCCACTTAGGGCCTATGGAAATGGCGCCACATGCAAGGGTGTTGGGCCTGAGTTCGAATCACATGGGAAGAAAATAAAAGAAATTTTATTTTGCTTCCAGAAGAAGTGAGGTGGACGGCACAAGCTTTTAAAAAAGGAGGAGTTTTATTCTCTTTAAAATTCTATTTAATAAGGGGATAAATAAAGGGTTTAATTTGGATTATTTTCAAGAGATAATTGTTGGATTAAATTCTTTTAATTTGAATAAAGTGATAATTAAAGGGATAAAGCTATCAAAATAGAAGAGTGGTGGCCAAGTAAGGGATTCTAGCTTAGTAATTTCGGCTATAAAAGGAAAAGAGAGGCCATTCGCATTATTTTCTGCTTCTTTGAAAGCCTCTGCGAATTCTCTTCACCAAATCTTCTTCTTCTTTTATTTTTGCCAAGTCGAAATACCTTGTGTTCTAGCCAATCCTCCATCTTTATTCTTCCTTCTCTAATCCCTCTAAAAGCCGAAAGTTGTGAGATCATCATCTAGCCATAGCCAGAATCTCTCGAAGATTGAAGTGAAGGTGCAATCGATTTCTTCAAGTAAGGGTAAGGTCTCATTCGGTTTCATCCTTTTTCTTTTAAGATTTGCCGAAATCTAGGACTAACCCCATTAATGTCTTGTTGCCGAAACTTTGAAGAGATCTTTCGGGATTTACAAGGAAGGAGAAGTTCTTTTCCCGAAGGTACACCATAGGCCACGTGTTCCCTAGTTATTCGGTGAGATTCGGGATTTAAAATCCACAAGGTAAGCATATGAAGTATTCGGCCAAGGCTTAACCTATTTATTCAAAAGTCGAAAACTGACCTAGTTAAATGATTTGGTGGCTAGCCAATTTTTAAGGAAGGAATACTACACAGTTTTCGGGATTTGATTTATAGTGAAATCGGCAACAAGGTAAGTTTAATTATACTAATCCTACTAGGATTTGGATTTATGGCCGAATGGCCTTTTGAAGTGATTAATCAAATGTAGGGATTAAGGATCTAAGCGGTAGATCAGATTTCGAGATCTCAAAGAATTTGCTAAGCGAATTAGGTGTGTACCCCACACTATCTTTTAATACGATGTATGACTTAAACTTGTTATATGTTCTAATATGAATATATAAGAATGTGGCTAATGTACCATGTTATGGTACAAAGTACTCAGATACGTTTCCTACTCCTACTAGGATTACGAAATATGTTATATTTAACATGTGAAAAGTGACATGAATGTGAATTTAAGTATGATATGCATAATATGAATAATATGGGGCATTCGGGTTATATGAGAAAGGGGAAGTGAATGTGGTGACTTTGGTCACATTATCTGAATCTGGTAACTTCAGTTACATTATCTGAATGTGGTGTCTCATGACACAATTATCTGGTGCCTATGCCACGAATTTTATATGGGCGATGAGCATGTCGACTGCATCGATTGCCTTCGATGGTGTGTAGCGGATGGAGGGTTGACTTAGTAGTCCCCACGGTGTGCAGGTTGGTATGGAGATGTGTAGCGGATGGCACCTAGGTTTGGGTTTGGGTTGCATCATCATTTTTATCTGTTATATGAATAAGTATTTGATATGAAAATGTATGCCTGATCTATTGAATTTTAGTGTTGTGTACACATTGAGTCTGTTGACTCACCCCATTGTGGGACTATTTTTCAGGTGACGATCAATAATGGACCGGGTTCGGCAGAAGCTTAGGGAGGGCCATGCTCAGCTTGAATTTTTATTGAATATTGATATTTAATTTTAATTAAGTATTTAAAATTTTATTTTGGGATTTTACTTGATGTAATAAGGCCATAAGTTACATTTCTTTACTTTTATTTTTTTTAATCACTATGTTACGAATTATTTTCAATTAAAGTTAAGTAAAATTTATTTCTTTAAAAATAAACCCTAATTTTTTTGTCACCTTAATTAATTGGATTTTAAAATAAGATAAATGGGTTTTTAACTCAAGCCCAACCCAAAACGATATTTCTCTTAAAATCGCACAAGTTTTTCCTAAAAAACAAACGAACTTTGAATCGATTTACTTGAGGAACATACCAGATTCGGTCTAGGCTCGTGGGCTGGGTTTGGGGTGTTTTAGTTTATGTGTTCTGGGTGAGTGTGGGAGGTCCGAAGTTCAAGTCACAACTTGGGTAAGTTTTGGTATTTTTATGAATAAAGCTCTCACTGGGGTCGGTAGGCTTTTAAGTTATTGTTGGTAAAATGATATCAGAATAGGCCTGTTGTCTTGTGGTTAAGTGGAGTGTTTGATTGCATGTGGTCCTGAGTTTGATTCCCTGCTTTGGCTTTATTTTTTCACGATTATGGGGAGGAGTTTGAGTGGCGATAGAATTCTGAGTAGTGGGGATTTGGTAGAGAGAATTAAGGGATGTGGTTTTGGGGTTAACGTTTCTTCTTTTGTAATCAACCTTTTCTTTCCAAAAAACACAAATTTTCCATTTCTCCCTACTGTGTTCTCACGCCACTTTTCTTTTGCTGCCGCCCCCATCTACTATTTTATTTTATTTTGCCGACCTCTATTCTTCATCTTCCTCGTTGCTCTTTCATACATTGTTGGTAAGTCTTTCGTAATTGTAGTGTAGATTTGGTTTATGGATTTTTTGGTGACTTGGTCTACTATTTCATGGGAGAAGGTTAAGGGTTGGAGTGTATCGGTTTACGTTAAAGTAGTGTGGATATGCTATCGCTCGAGTGAAGGTTCCTGAAGGCTCGGGAGTGCTTACGCATCGAAAATGATATAGGTGTATACCCAAAAACACAGAAATTAAGAATCGTCGAAAGCCGAAAAATGATTCTGTCGATGCCACATGGCCGTGTGGTAGGCCGTGTGTAAGGCTGTGAGCCACAACTTGGCTGTGTGATCGTTGAGCCAGGTAGTGCATAAGTGACACGACCGTGTGATGACCTGGCAAGGCCGTGTGTAACACACGGGCTTGACTTATTGGGCCGTGTGGACTACACGGGCGTGTGGGCCCACACCAGTTAATCGTACGGGAGTTTAGAATTCTGGGCCAGGCCGTGTGATCCACACGGGCAAGGCCAATTTGAGGCATATGCGCCACATAGGCGTGTGGGCCCACATGGGTAGGCCACATGGGCGTGTGAGCCCATTTTTCTGAAATGATCTGTAAGGTTGCACGGGTCGCCCAAGTCGACTGTGAACCTATTGTTGGGTCGGTAAGCGTTACTTAGACCCTTGTTTATGTGATCTGATTATATGGGGTCTGACTGAGCATGATATCTGTACTGAACTGAATGTATGATCGGTTATTTGCATGTTGCATATCATATTTGGTACGTTGCATTGCATCGGGGAGGGTTGATGATATTTTGGAGGAAGTGTCTGAAAGGCTTTAAGCTTGGTATCTGGCAGGTTAGCTGCATCATTCTGTTTATGTGCCGCATTTCAATACAGTATGGTGTGTAGGGATGGGTGGGTTGATTATATCCCCACATGGTGTGTAAGGCTAGACGGAGATGGTGTGTAGAGGCTTGTGGGTAGGATTCTGATATTCTGATTTGCATTCTATATCTGATTGGGCTGAGGCCCTAATATATTTCTGATTCTGTATCTGATTGGGGTAAGGCACTAATATATTTCTGATTCTGTATCTGATTAGGCTAAGACCCTATTATATATATATATATATATATCTGATTCTGCATCTGAGTGGGCTAAAGCCAAAATCAAGCTTTACGTAATGGGCTCTACACAGTCTGTGATTTCGAGTTACGTGATTACTCATGACGTTTGATATCTTTGGGGATTACACACCTAGTTGTGAAGCTCACCCTTTTCTATTTAATCTGTTCAAGTAATCCCCAGCGTTAGATGGATCGGTGCAGTGGAGGACTCGACAGTGACCACTGCTACTGCCTCACGATAAATTTATGGTTTATACTTATCATGGTTTTAATTTTTATTTGGGTAATTTTAATGTAATTATGACCACTATGTATTTTGTTAAATTTGGGATTTGCAATGTTTATGGATTTACTGCTATTGGGGATTGGGGATGATGCACTGTTACAAGCCATGTTACAGATTCTAGAGAGGGTCGCTGGGCCTAACACTTGGTCAGGGGGTCGAGGGTCAGTTACAGAACGAATCCGGTCTAATGGGGCTGAGTTATTCAGCGGTGTTAATGGAGTCACCCCTAATGTGGCTGAATATTGGATAGAGGCCACGAAAAGAATTATGGACGACCTAGATATTACCACTGAGCAGAAGCTTAAGGGGCTATTTCTCTACTTCGCGATGAAGCCTACTAGTGGTGGTTAACGATTAATGAGGACACTCAGCTCGACTGATTGACTTAGGATTACTTTAAGATTGTGTTTCAGAGTACGTATGTGGGAGCCAGCTACATCGATGCTAGGAGGCTTGAGTTTCTTAATCTCACCGTTCAGTGGTCGAGTATAAGGTCGAGTTCCTAAGATTGAGTCGTTATGCGCAGGGCATGGTGGTGACCGAGTATGAGTGATGTGTCTATTTTGAGGATGGACTCAGGGGCAATTTGCGAGTTCTGATAGCTCCGCAGAGGGAGCGTGATTTTTTTGCTTTAGTTGAGAATGCGAAGATTTTCGAGGAGGTTAAGCGCGCTGAACGCCAAAACCAAGAGAGGGGAAAGAATAAGAGGGATTTGGAGCCCTCGGGTTCTGTGATGAGGCCTAATAAAAAGGCTAGTTTTGATGGGCCAATGAGAGTTGGGTCTCCTGTTGCACCTACTGGGTGGTGCTTTATCGACATTGTGGTAGACACCATCCAGGAAAATGTTAGAGGACTACTGGGGCTTGTTTAAGATGTGGTTCTACTGAACATCGTGTCAGAGATTGTCTGTTGAGAACCAATCAGATACAAACTATGAGTACTAGTACTACGCAGCCACCAAGAGTTGTTCAACAACCACCTTAGGGCCGAGGTCAGGCTAGGGGTGGTAACAGCATGGGTCGAGGACAGAGAGCTCTGGACAGAGGTGCTGGACTGGCTGAGGTGAGGCAGCCTGCATTGGTTTATGTTGCCCGTCGCCATAAGGACCGAGATGCTTCGGACGTCATCAGAGGTGCATTTTTAATTTATAATGTACCTTATTTGGCATTGATAGACATAGGCTCTACACACTCTTACGTAGCCAGTACTGTGTCTGAAACCTTAGGGATTCCGGTTGAGAGTACTTCTAGTGAGGTAATTGTTGTGAGTCCATTGGGGCAGTCTATCCAAATGGGTAAATTGTATAGAGACGTCCCGTTAGAGGTTCAAGGGACAGTATTTCTGGCTGATCTGATGGAGCTTCTATTTGGGGAGTTTGATTTGATTCTGGGAATGGACTAGCTGGTTAAACACCGGGTAAGTTTGGATTGTGCGACAAAAAGGATTGTTTTGAAGGCTGAGGAGGGCAACGAGGTAGTTGTGATTATGGAACGAAGAGACTATCTGACTAATGCGATTTCTGCATTGGTGGCAGAAAGGTTAGTGAGGAAAGGGTATGAGGCATTCTTGGCCTACATCAGTATTTTTTACTCTGGGGGCTCTTCTATTAAGGACATCAGAATTGTGATGCACTTTCCAGATGTTTTTCCTGAGGAACTACCAGGTCTGCCTTTGAGCCGAGAAGTAGAATTTGGGATTGAGCTGATTTTAGGTACAGCTCCGGTATCTATCGCGCCCTACCGAATGGCACAGAAGGAGCTTACAGAGCTTAAGGCTCAAATTCAAGAACTGTTAGATCGTGGGTTCATCCATCCAAGTGTGTCTCCATGGAGAGCACCGGTGCTGTTTGTTAAGAAAAAGGATAGGACAATGCAGAGGTACATCAATTATCGATAATTGAACAGACTGACAATCAAGAATAAACACCCACTTTCGAGAATAGATGATCTATTTGACCAGTTCAGAGGGGCGTTTGTGTTCTCCAAGATTAATCTACGTTCAAGATATCATCAATTGAGAGTCAAGGATGATGATGTGCATAAGACGACATTTAGGACTCGTTATAGATATTACGAGTTCCTGGTTATGCCTTTTGGGTTGACCAATGCACCAGCGACATTTATGGATTTGATGAACTGTGTGTTCCAGCCTTATCTAGACCAGTTTGTGGTGGTTCATCAATTATATCCTAGTGTATTCTAAGACTCTTTGTGAGAAACAGTTGTATGCGAAGTTCAGTAAGTGTGAGTTCTGGCTCTGGGAAGTAACCTTTTTAGGACACATGGTTTCTGCTGAGGGGATTCGTGTTGATCCTCGTAAGAAAGAGGCTGTGTTGGATTGGAAACAGATGAAGAATATGTCTAAAATTCGTAGCTTTCTGGGGCTGGCGGGTTACTAACACTTCGTAGAAGGGTTCTCATTAATCGCAGCACCGTTAACCAAGCTTCTGCACATGGGAGTTCACGTTATCTGGACTGATAAGCAACAAGAGAGCTTTAAGAAGCTCAAATCTATTTTGACCGAGGCTCCGGTTCTAATACAGCCTGAATCTGGGAAGGATTTCATCGTATACAGTGATGCGTCATATGTGGGTTTGAGTTGTGTACTGATGCAGGATATTAAGGTTGTAGCTTATGCGTCACGTCAGCTTAAGTCGCATGAGGTAAACTATCCTGCTCATGATTTGGAACTGGCTGCTGTAGTCATCGCTTTAAAGATTTGGAGGCACTACCTGTACGGTGAGAAGTGTACTATCTACACTGATCATAAAAGCCTTAAATATCTCCTCACTTAGAAGGAGTTAAACCTCAGGTAGCGTAGATGGGTGGAACTGCTTAAGGATTTTGATTGCACCATCGAGTACCATCCTGGTAAGTCCAATGTGGTGGCAGATGCTTTGAGCCGTAGGGCTATGACTGATCTAAGAGCGATGTTCGCTCGACTAAGGTTATTCGATGATGGGAATCTATTAACAGAACTTTAGGTTAAGCCTACATGGATTGACCAGATTAGAGGTAAACAAATGGGCGATAAGTCTCTTGAGTTGCATTTCCGTCAGGTTGAGATTGCTGATGCTACTGATTTTAGGATTAACAGTGATGGGGTACTTTGTTTCCGTGATAGGATTTGTGTATCGAGTGATGAGGAGTTATGACAGTCGATTCTAAGGGAGGCACATAGTAGTCCCTATAGTATGCATCCCGGTGGGAACAAGATGTACCAAGATCTCCGAGAGTTGTATTGGTGGCCAGGGTTGAAGCGTGAGTTTACTGACTTCGTTGCTCACTATTTGACTTGTCAGCAGGTTAAGGCCGAGCATCAGTTGCCTTCGGGATTGTTGCAGTCAGTAAAGATACCGATGTGGAAATAGGAACGAGTAACGATTGACTTTGTTAGTGGGTTGCCTATAACACCCGCTAAAAAGGATTCTATCTGGGTCATCATGGAACAATTGACCAAGTCTGTTCACTTTATTACGATCAGGACGGACTTTTCTCTCCAGAAATTGGCTAGACCATATATATCTGAAATAGTGAGACTGCATGGAGTTCCTGTCTCGATCATCTTCGATAGGGATCCTTGCTTCACATCTTGGTTTTGGAAGAAATTGCATGAGGCTCTGGGTTCAAGGTTGGACTTTAGTACTCCTTTCCATCCTCAGACAGATGGTTAGTCGGAAAGGGTGATTCAAGTACTAGAGGATATGTTGGGGAGTTGTGTTATAGAGTTCTGAGACAATTAGGAGTATTTGCCTTTGGAAGAATCTGCCTACAATAATAGCTATTAGTCTAGCTTTCAGATGGCACCTTACGAGGCCCAGTATGCTCGTAAGTGTCGCACTCCCTTATGTTGGATTAAGTTGGGTAAGCATTGTGTTTTGGGTCCAGAATTGGTTTCTGAAACTGAAGATAAGGTCTGATTGATTCGAGATCGACTGAAAGCGGCATCTAATAGGCAGAAGTCTTATGCTGATCTGAGAAGAAAGGATATCGAGTATTGTAACAACCAGATTTTGGGGGTAGTTGGAACAGTGGTTTCGGGACCACTAATCTAAGGTTGAATAAAATTATTTTGAATATTACTTTATGTGTTATAACATGATTATAAGAATGCATGGAAATTTTGGTGTTTTAATTTTAGCAATTTTATGCTTAAGTGCGAAAAAGGACTAAATCGCATAAGGTGCGAAAGTTTCATTTTACAAGCTAGGGTGTCTAATAGCTATGGAATATAAATTGGAGGTCTTTAAAGTGCAATTAAACCACCCTAAATGTGATGGCCGGCCAAGGGAGACAAAGGCATTAAATTGGTCAAAAATTTGGTAATAGTAGGTGACTAAAATGAATAAAATAAGATAAATAAAGAAGATGTCATCTTTTACTATTGCCAGTTCTTCTTCCACTGAAATTTGAAGAGAGAATAGAGGTTTTTGGAGTTCAAACTTTCAGCCAAGCTATTCCATTGCAAGTAAGTAATTTTAGAGGTCTTTCTTGATAATTTTTGTACTTTTGGAACCCCTAAAGCTTAAGCTAGCTAATGGGGGGACTATTTTGTAAAATGGTTGAAAGTTTAGGGATTTTTCATGGGAGTGTTTATGTTGTTTGCTGAGTTTTTATGGAAGAAAATGAATGTTGGTGGGTTAAAGAATAACTTTTGTGAAAAGTTTTTCCATGAAAACACCTAAATGAGACTTATTTGTAAAGGTTGTAATTGAGTAATAAATGCATGAAATGATTGGTTTTGTGAGTTGTTATTAGAGAAATAAATGTTTAGCTAGGCTTGTTTAAGGAGAAAATGTGATGAAAAATGATTTACGAGCCTAGGTGAAAAATCGTAATTTTTCAAAAGTATAAGGGCAAAATGGCCATTTTTGCCTAAGTAGAAATTTTGATGTGTCATGAGTTAAGTAGTGAATAAATGAGTAAATTTTATTATTATAGATCAAGAAGAGCGCGGAAACAATCTTGACCGGAAAAAAGGGAAGGTTAGGGACTAAACCGTCGATTAACACATTCTGCACTGTGGTAAGTTTATGTGTAAACGATACATCTTTAATACATATGTTGTTACTTATTAGTGCATTTTATGGTTGTTACTTATTGGTGCATTGTATGGATGTCAATACTTATTAGGGAGATAGATTGAAAATGATAGAAATGAGTAGTTTTCGAATGAACCTCGGAATTGAAATGTGAGTATAGATAAATATCCGTAATTATCATTGTTGGTGGGCTGTGTGCGATACCACCTTGTTATTCATTCATGATGGGCTGTGTGTGATACCATCATTTACATTACCATTTGGTGGACTATGTGCGATACCACCATAATTATTATTGTTGGTGGGCTATGTGCGACACCACCGTAATTATCATTGTTGGTGGGCTGTGTGCGATACCACCCTATTATTAATTAATGATGGGATGTGTGCGAATCCATGGGGTACTTGTAACTTTCCGAAGGGTTCATCTAGAAACTTATTTAAGTAAGTATTTCATGTGGCTTTGTGGTGATAAATGTAGAGCATAAGTACAAATACATGTGAGCAATGTATATGATATGGTTGGGATGTGGTAAGAGTTGAGATGAGTAAGCCTGATTATGATAATGTGAATTGTTCTTACGTAGCATGTAATGTTATTGGTTAATTAGCATATGGTATGATGCTCATTGTTTACATGTAGACTTACTAAGCTTAAAGCCTACTCCCTTTCTTTTCTTTTGTTTTATAGTGTTAAAGAGCCAGCTCAGGATACGAAGATATTCAGAGGATCACCCACACTATCAGCACATCTTGGTATATTTGGACTTAGCATTTTGAGTATGGCATGTATAGGGACTAGACTTAGTTGAATGTCATATTATTTTGGCCAAGTGTGTTAACTCATTCAAAGATAAACTCTTTTGTATAAAGCCATAGTTGATGGCTCATTGTTATTAATCTATGAAAAGATGAGGTTATTCATGAATGTGTATGATGCATGAATGGGTTGATGGTTGAATGTGATTTATATTTGTATGATTTAGAGTAATAAAAAGAGCTTGGCAAATAACCTTGTTATTGTCTACATGGGTAGACAGACGGACGTGCGTCTAGGCCGTGTGTGACACACGGTCAGCCTCATGGGTGTGTGGCTAGGCCGTGTGTCCCCTGCTGTTAATTTTGTAAGTCAATATGCTTAGTAGTAAACACTCGGACGAGGACACGGTCGTGTGTCTCAGTCGTGCGAAAGGCACGGCCATGGGCATGGGCGTGTACCCAGGCCATGTGAAGTCTTCACCTGAAATTGGAATTTAATTTGCCACAAGGTCGAAGGACACAGGCGTGTGCCTAGGCCGTGTGACATTTTTGCATTGATGACATCAGAAATAGAATGCCAATGTTTTGGCACACAGGCTAAGACACGGGCATGTCTAGGCCGTGTGAGGGACATGAGCCAAGGATACGGGCGTGTGTCTGGCCGTGTGAAAACCCCTGTAGGTTCGAATTGAGAAATAATTCCACACAGGCGTGTGAAATGTCACACAGGCATGTCCCATTCTCCACACGGTCGTGTGGATTATTCAAAGAAAATTTTCTAAGGTCTTTCTGAGAGCTTCAAAAGAGCTCGATTTGATTTAAAACCATTCCTAAACCATGAATTCGGCCTCGTAGGCTTGTTTAAGAGGTGTTATCGATTGGAGTGGAAAGTCAAGTCTTAATGTGATGTGATTGTTTGCGTATAAGCCTAGTAATGCCTCATACCCTATTCCAGCATTGAATATGGGTAAGGGGTATTACATTTAGTGGTATCAGAGCTATGGTTTAGTCTGTTCTTGGACGACCATAGCGTGTGTAAGAGTCTAGCTATACATGCCATAAATGTATATTGATATTGTGGTGACTCTTGACAGTTTTTAAAACTATGTTTTCATATAGTAAATCGATCCTGACCGAGCGGCTGCTGATGACGCTGCTAGTAACATATCAGGTCCCGCGCAAGGGACCGCACCTATAGAAAATAGACCTGAGACTTTGAGTCAAGGAGAAGAGGCTTGGGAAGCCTTTAGTCACATGATGAGTAATTGGTACATCAAATTTTTACGAGCAAACCCTAATGTTCAACCTCCTCCACCCTATCTATACCTCAGCCAGTCCCCGTGGCTCCTCAAGGTATAGACTTAGTAAGAATGACTAAGCCCCCAGTCGATAAAATTCGAAAACAAGTGGTCGAAGAATTTAGAGCCAATATAGATGATTACCATGTGAGGGAGGAGTTTTGGCTTGTGAACTCTATGCGAGTATTCGATGAACTCTCTTACACACCTGAGGAGGGTTTGAAATGTGTTGTGTCATTGCTGAGGGACTCGGCATATCGTTGGTGGAAAACAATAACATCGGTAGTACCGAGGGAGAGAGTGACATGGGACTTTTTCTTGGAAGAGTTCCAAAAGAAGTACATTAGTCAGAGGTTTGTAGATAAAAAACGAAAAGAGTTCCTTGAATTGAAGCAAGGCAAAATGACTGTGGCAAAGTATGAGCGCGAGTTTGTTAGGCTCAGCAAGTATACGCAGGAATGTGTATCTACAGAAGCTATCTTGTGCAAGAAGTTCGAAGATGGGCTGAATGAGGATATCAAATTGCTAGTTGGGATTTTGCAATTAAAGTAATTCGTGGTTTTGGTTGATAGAGCTTGCAAGGCTGAAGAATTGAATAAGGAAAAGAGAAAAGCCATGATTGAGGTCCGAGATGCAAGAAAGAGGCCAATGAGTAAATCGTTCCAAACTCAATCAAAGAGGTCCAAGGAAATGAGCCCTCAGACGACTGCTTCAGTTGGGTATTCATACTGAGATCGAGGTAATACATATTCGGGCTCGACAGTTCAAGCCACCTCGATGGCAAGCGTGGCCAATACAAAGTCAAATAAACCGGAGTGTCCAAATTGTGGCAGGCAACATAATAAAAAGTGTTGGGAAAACAACCGTAATTGCTACAAGTGTGGTTCACCCGACCACTTCATTCAGAATTGTCCAGAGAGGGATGAGAAGGATAGGAAACAAGAAGTAAGGGCAAGTAATGTACCTTTGAAGGGTAGACCACAAAAGAACCCGGGAGGTGGGACTAGTAGTGGAGGTACGCCCAGAGACTCTACTGTGAGATCGGAGGGTCGAGCACCTGGAAGGACTTATGCCATTCGCACTCGTGAAGAGGCATCATCTCCAGATGTGATAACGGGTACTTTTTCTCTTCATGATACCACTGTTGTTGTTTTGATTGATCCGGGGTCTACCTATTCTTATATTTGCATGAAATTGGCATCTAGCATGAGTATGATTGTTGAGTCTACGGAAGTTGTAGGAAGAGTGTCAAACCCGTTAGGTAAACATGTGCTAGTTGACAAGGTGTGTAGGAATTGTCCATTGACAATTAGAGGTCATTGTTTTTCGGCAAATCCCATGTTGTTACCGTTTGATGAATTTGACTTGAAACTTGGTATGGATTGGTTGACTACTCATAATGTTTTAATAAACTGTGGTAGAAAGTTCATTGAATTTAGATGTGTAAATGGAGATGTTATTCGAGTTGAATCAGGTAAATCAGATAGTTTGCCTGTAGTGATTTCGTCTATGGTAGCTGAGAAATACATGAGAAAAGGGTATGAGTCCTATCTCGCCTTTGTGCTAAATACTTAAAAGTCAGAGGCAAAGATTGAGTCAGTGCCTGTAGAGTGCGAGTATCTGAACGTGTTCTTGGAAGAGTTACCCGAATTGCCTCTAGTTAGAGAGGTTGAGATTGGTATTGAGTTAGCTCTGGGTACGGCACCTATTTCTGTTGCCCCGTATAGGATGGCACCATTGGAGTTGAAAGAATTAAAGGTTCTGTTGCAAGAGCTAACGAATAAAGGGTTTTGCAAGACCGAGCTATTCACCGTGGGGTGCTCCGGTACTTTTTGTGAAGAAGAAAGACGGGTCAATGAGATTGTGTATAGACTACAGACAACTCAATAAGGTAACAGTAAAGAATAGGTATCCTTTGCCAAGGATAGATGATTTGTTCGACCAACTGAAGGGAGCTACGGTGTTTTCGAAGATAGACTTAAGGTTTGGCTATTACCAGTTGAGGGTTAAGGAGCAAGATGTGTCGAAAACTGTATTTCGGACGAGGTATGGCCATTATGAGTTTCTTGTTATGCCATTTGGCTTAACAAATGCTCTTGTGATCTTTATGGATTTAATGAACCGTATCTTCCGGTAGTATTTGGATAAATTCGTAGTCATTTTTATTGATGACATACTAATTTATTCCTGGGATGAGAGTGAACATGCAGAACACCTAAGAATTGTGTTGCAAACTCTAAGAGACAGGCAGTTGTATGCTAAATTTAGCAAGAGTGAGTTTTGGCTTCGAGAGGTCGGATTCTTAAGACACATTGTGTCGGGTGATGGAATTGGAGTTGATCCGAGTAAGTTCTCGACTATTGTTGAGTGGAAACTACTAAGGAATGTGTCAGAGATTAGAAGCTTTTTGGGTTTAACAGGTTACTAAAGAAGTTTCGTAAAAGGGTTTTCCATTATTACTACCCCGATGACAAAACTATTACATAAAGATGTTAAGTTTGAATGGACCGAGAAATGTCAACAGAGTTTTGAGAAATTGAAAGCTTTGTTGACTGAAGCACCGATTTTAGTACAACCTGAGTCGGGGAAGGAGTTTGTGGTCTACAGTGATGCGTTATTTAATGGTCTTGGCTGTGTGTTAATGCAAGAGGGTAAAGTAGTAGCTTATGCCTTGAAACAACTAAAACCATATGAGAAGAATTATCCAACTCACGATTTGGAGTTGGCTGCGATCATTTTCGCTTCGAAGATTAGGCGTCTTTATTTGTATGGTGAAAAGTGCCTAATCTTCACCGATCACAAGAGTTTGAAATACTTGATAGACCAAAAGGATTTGAATTTGCAACAACGGCGGTGGCTCGAATTACTAAAGAATTATGAGCTAGTAACTGATTACCACCCAGGGAAAGCGAATGTGGTTGCGTATGCCTTGAGCAAAAAATCCTTGTATGCTTTGAAGCTATGAATACGAGTTTAGCATTGTCTGATGATGGTATTGTATTAGGCGAGTTGAAGGCTAGGCCATTATTTCGTCAGTAGATATGTGAAGCTCAAAAGAATGATAGCGAAATGAAAGATAAGAGAGCTCAGTACGAATCAGGAAATGACTCTGATTTTCGGGTTGGTTCAAGTGATTGTTTGATGTTTCATGATAGAGTTTGTGTACTAAAGGATGATAAGTTAATTCAAAAAATTTTACATGAAGCACACAATGGTTGCTTGTCAATACATCCAGGCAGCACAAAAATGTACAATGATATTGGTGGCCGGGTATGAAAAGAGACATCTCTGAGTTTGACACAAAGTGTTTAATTTGTCAACAAGTGAAAGCTGAGCATCAGGTACCTTCGGGATTACTTCAGCTAGTGATGGTCCCGGAGTGGAAATGGGATCGAATCACAATGGATTCCATAACGGGGTTACCTATGACTCCAAAAAAGAAAGATGTTGTGTGGGTTATTGTGTATAGATTAACGAAATCGGCTCACTTTATACCGGTGTGTGTGGATTACTCACTTGATAAGTTGGCTGAACTGTATATTACTGAGGTGGAAAGATTACAGGGGGTACCTATATCCATTATCTCGGATAGAGATCCAAGATTTACTTCGAGGTTTTAGAAGAAGTTGCAGGAAGCCTTGGGTACAAAATTGAATTTTAGTACCACATTCCATCCTCAAATCGATGGCCAATCCAAAAGAATGATTCAAGTTCTCGAGGATATGCTCTGATGCTATGTTTTAGAGTTCGAAGGTAGTTGGGAATGATATCTACCTTTGTTGAGTTTGCCTACAACAACAGTTATCGGTCGAGTATACGGATGGCATCCTATGAAGCTTTATATGGTCGCAAGTGTCAAACTCCCTTATATTGGATAGAGCTTAGTGAGAAGCAAATTCACGGGGTTGATCTAGTTAAAGGAACCGAGGAGAAGGTGAAAGTGATTCGTGATAGTCTTAAAGCTGCTTTAGATCGACAAAAGTCATATGCGGATTTGAAAATGAAAGAAATTGAGTTTCAGGTGGGCGATAAAGTATTCCTGAAAGTATCCTCGTGGAAGAAAATATTTAGATTTGGTTGAAAGGGCAAATTGAGTCCCCGATTCATAGGGCCGTATGAGGTTATTCAAAGGATTTGGCCAACAGCTTACCGGTTGGCTTTACCGGCAGAGTTAGAGAGAATACACAACGTGTTTCATGTGTCGATGTTGTAGCGATATCATTCTGATCCTTTACATGACTTATGAAGAGGAACCAATTAAGATTTTGGCTCGAGAGTTTAAACAGTTGAGGAATAAAAGTATAGCCTTAGTGAAAGTGTTATGGAAAACACACGGTGTACAAGAGGCTACGTGGGAACTGGAAGAAGCCATGAGAGAACAACACCTAAACCTTTTCACCGGTAAGATTTTTGGGGACAAAAATCTCTAAAGGGGGAAAGTTGTAACAGCCTGATTTTGGGGCTAGCTGGAATAGTGGTTTTGGGACCACAAATCCGAGGTTGAAGAAAATTATTTTGAATAATACTTTGTGTCTTATAACATGGTTATAAGAATGCATGAAAATTTTGGTGCTTTAATTTTAGTAATTGTATGTTTAATTGCAAAAAAGGACTAAATCGCATAAGGTGCGAAAGTTTCATTTTACAAGTCAAGGGTGTCTAATAGCTATGGAATATAAAATTAGAGGTCTTTAAAGTGCAATTAAACCACCCTAAAGGTGATGGCTAGCCAAGGGAGACAAAGGTATTAAATTGGTCAAAAATTTGGTGATAGTAGGTGACTAAAATGAATAAAATAAGATAAATAAAGAAGATGTCATCTTTTACTATTCCCATTTCTTCTTCCACCGAAAATTGAAGAGAAAATAGAGGTATTTGGAGTTCAAACTTTCAGCCAAGCTATTCCCTTGCAAGTTAGTGATTTGTACTTTTCAAAATAGAGGTCTTTCTTGATAATTTTTGTACTTTTGGAACCCCTAAAGCTCAAGCTAGCTAATGGGGCGACTATTTTGTAAAATGGTTGAAAGTTTAGGGATTTGCCATGGGAGTGTTTATGTTGTTTGCTGAGTTTTTATGGAAGAAAATGAATGTTGGTGGGTTAAGGAATAACTTTTGTGAAAGGTTTTTCCATGAAAACACCTAAATGAGACTTATTTGTAAAGGTAGTAATTGAGTAATAAATGCATGAAATGATTGGTTTTGTGAGTTGTTATTTGAGAAATAAATGTTCGGCTAGGCTTGTTTAATGAGAAAATGTGATGAAAAACGATTTACGAGACTAGGGGAAAAATTGTAATTTTGCCAAAGTATAAGGGCAAAATGACCATTTTTGCCTAAGTAGAGATTTGGACGTGTCATGAGTTATGTAGTGATTAATTGAGTAAATTTTATTATTATAGAACAAGAAGAGCGCAGAAATAACCTTGACCGGGGAAACGACAAGGTTACGGACTAAACCGTTGATTAACACATTTTGCATCGAGGTAAGTTTATGTGTAAACGATACATCTTGAATACATATGTTGTTACTTATTGATGCATTGTATGGATCTCAATACTTATTTGTGAGATAGATTTAAAATTATAGAAATGAGTAGTTTTCAAATGAACCTTGGAATAGAAATGTGAGTACAGATAAATATCCGTAATTATCATTGTTGGTGGGCTATGTGCGATACCATCTTGCTATTCATTCATGATGGGCTGTGTGCGATACCATCGTTTACATTACCATTTGGTGGGCTATGTGCGACACCACCGTAATTATTATTGTTGGTGGGCTATGTGCGACACCACCATAATTATCATTGTTGGTGGGTTGTGTGTGATACCACCCTATTATTGATTAATGGTGGGCTGTGTGCGAAACCACGGGGTACTTGTATCTTTTCAAAAGGTTCATCGAGAAACTTGTTTAAGTAAATATTTCATGTGGCTTTGTGGTGATAAATGTAGGGCATTAGTACAAATAAATGTGAGCAATGTATATAATCTGGTTGGGATGTGGTAAGAGTTGAGATGAGTAACCTTAATTATGATAATGTGAATTGTTCTTACATAGTATGTAATGTTATTGGTTGATTAGCATATGGTATGATGCTCATTGTTTACATGTAGACTTACTAAGCTTAAAGCTTACTCCCTTTCTTTTCCCTTGTTTTATAGTGTCAAAGAGCCAGCTCGAGATACGAAGATATTCAGAGGATCACCCACACTATCAGCACATCTTGGTATATTCAGACTTAGCATTTTGAGTATGGCATGTATAGGGACTAGACTTAGTTGAATGTCATATTGTTTTGGCTAAGTGTGTTGACTCATTTAAAGATAAACTCTTTTGTACAAGGCCATAGTTGATGGCTTGTTGTTATTAATCTATGAAAAGATGAGGTTATTCATGAATGTGTATGATGCATGAATGGGTTGATGGTTGAATGTGATTTATGTTTGTATGAATTAGGTTAATAAAAAGAGCTTGGCAAATAGCCTTGTTCTTATCCACACGGGTAGACACATGCCCGTGGTCTAGGCCATGTGTGACACACGGTCAGCCTCATGGGTGTGTGGCTAGGCCGTGTGTCCCCTGCATGTTAATTTTGCAAGTCAGTATGCTCAGTAGTAAACACACGGGCAAGGATATGGCCCTGTGTCTCAGCCATGTGAAAGGCACGGCCATGGACATAGGCGTGTGCCAGGCCGTGTTAAGTCTGCACCTGAAATTGAAATTTAATTCGCAACAGGTCGAAGGATACGGGCGTGTGCCTAGGCCGTGTGACAATTTTCGGTTGATGAAGCCAGAAACAGAATGCCAATGTTTTGCACACGAGCTAAGATATGGGCGTATCGAGGCTGTGTGAGGGACACGGAACAAGGGCACGTGCGTGTGTTCGACTGTGTGGAACATGGGCATGTAAAATGTCACACGGACGTGTCCCTTCCTCCACACGGGCGTGTGGATTATTCAGAGAAAATTTTCTAAGGTCTTTCTAAGAGCTTTAATAGAGCTCAATTTGATTCCGAACGATTCCTAAACCATGAATTAGGCCTCGTATGCTTATTTAAGATGTGTTATTGAAACTTTTATTTTTGAATGGAAAGTCAGGTCTCGATGTGATGTGATTGTTTGCGTATAAGCCTAGTAATGCCTCGTACCCTATTCCGGCGTTGAATACGGGTAAGGGCTGTTACAAGTATACTGTGGGGGAATTAGTTTTTCTCAAGGTCTCGCCATAGAAGAAGGTTCTGAGGTTTGGTCACAAGGGTAAGCTAAGCCCTAGGTTTATTGGGCCGTACTGTATTCTGAAGCAAGTGGGGCCAATCGCATATCAGTTGGAGATACCACCAGAGTTGGATTGCATTCATGATGTTTTTTACGTTTCAATGTTGAGATGCTACCTCTCTAATCCCACGCATATTATTCCAATGGAGGACATTGAGGTTGGACCAGATCTGACGTTTGAGGAGGAGTCGATCCAGATTCTGGATCGCGACATTAAAGTTATGCGAAGGAAGTCTATCCCTACAGTGAAAGTGCTATGGTGGAATCATAGCACTGAGGAGGCCAGTTGGGAGCCGGGGGACTCGATGCGTTAACAGTATCCGCACCTTTTCGGATTAGGTAAAATTTCGAGGACGAAATTTTCTTTTAGGGGTAGAGTTGTAACGCCCTAAATTTCTTTAATTCTCTTATGTGATTTTGAAGCACAAAAATATCTGCATGTGTTTCTGAAATTAATTGACACAACTATCTGTCTACTTCAGTGGTTATGTGTTCTGGGTGTGTGCGGGAGGTCCCAAGTTCAAGTCACAACTTGGGTAAATTTTGGAATTTTTATGAATAAAGCTTTCACTGGGGTTAATAGGCTTTTATGTTATTGTTGGTAAAATGATATTAGAATAGGCCTACTAGCCTGGTGGTTAAGTGGAGTGTTTGATTGCATGAGGTCCTGAGTTCGATTCCCTGCTTTGGCTTTATTTTTGCACGATTATGGGGAGGATTTTGAGTGGTGATATAATTCTGAGTAGTGGGGATTTGGTAGAGAGAATTAAGGGATGTGGTTTTGGGGGTTAACGTTTCTTCTTTTCTGATCAATCTTTCCTATCCAAAAAACACCAAATTTTCGATTTCTCCCTACTCTGTTCTCACGCCACTTTTCTTTTGCTGCCGCCCCCATCTACTGTTTTAATTTTTGTTGTCGACCTCTAGTCTTCATCTTCTCTATTGTTCTTTCGTGCATTGTTGGCAAGTCTTTCGTAACTGTAGTGTAAATTTGGTTTATGGATTTTATGGTGACTTGGTCTACTATTTCATGGGAGAAGGTTAAGGGCTAGAGTGTATCAGTTAACATTGAAGTGGTGTGGATATGCTATCACTTGAGTGAAGGTTGCTGAAGGCTTGGGAGTGCTTACGTGTCGAAAATGATACGGGTATGTACCCAGAAACACAGAAAACGAGAATCAGCGAAAGCCAAAAAATGATTCTATCGACGCCACACGGCCGTGTGGTAGGCCGTGTGCAAGGCTATGAGCCACAACACAGCCGTGTAATCGACGAGCTAGGCCATGCGCAAGTGACACGGCCGTGTGATGGCCGGGCAAGGCCATGTATGACACAGGGGCTTGACCTATTGGGTCGTGTAGGCCCACACGGGTGAACCGTACGGTCGTATGGAATTCTGGGCCAGGCCGTGTGATCCACCGGCCAAGGCAAATTTGTGTCGTTGGGCCATACGAGTGTGTGGGCCCACACGGGCAGCCACATGGGCATGTGAGCCCATTTTTCTAAAATGATCTGTAATGTTGCACGGGTCGCCCAAGTCAATTGTGGACCAACTGTAGGGTTGGTAAGTGTTACTTAGACCCCTATTTATGTTATCTGATTATATGGGGTCTTACTGAGCATGATATCTGTATTGAACTGAATGTATGATCGGTTATTTGCATGTTGAACGTCATATTTGGTATGTTGCATTGCATCGGGGAGGGTTGATGATATTTCAGAGGAAGTGTCTGAAAGGCTTTAAGCTTGTTATCTGGGAGTTCAGCTGCATCATTCTGTTTATGTGCCGTATTTTGGTACAGTATGGTGTGTAGGGATGGGTGGGTTGATTATATCCCCACATGGTTTGTAGGGCTGGACGGAGATGGTGTGTAGAAGCTGGTGGGTAGGATTCTGATATTCTGATATGCATTCTGTATCTAATTGGGCTGAGGCCCTAATATATTTTTGATTCTGTATCTGATTGGGCTAAAGACCTAATATATTTTTGATTCTATATATGATTGGGATAAGGTCCTATTATATATATCTGATTCTGCATCCAAGTGGGCTAAAGCCCAAACTTTTTCTGTAATGGGCTCCGACCCATTCTGTGATTTCTGAGTTCTGGTTATTACTTTGTACGTTTGATATCTGTGGGATTACACACTGAGTTGCGAAACTCACCCTTTTCTGTTTAATCTGTTTAGGTAATCCCCAGCGTTAGATGGATCGGTCTGATGGAGGACTCGATAAAGGACCGCACACTCGCCTTTTCGATATATTTATGGTTTATACTTATCATGGGTTTAATTTTTATTTGGGTAATTTTAATGTGATTATGGCCGTTATGTATTTTGTTAAATTTGAGATTTGCAACGTTTATAGGTTTACTGCTATTAGTAGGAAAACTTGAGTTTTCAGTACAAACAAACATTTTATCAAAATACACACAATTTCGTAAACTATTTTAAAAGCTTCGGCAAAGTATAACATTTTGAAAATGGTCTTAACGTCATTGCGATTTCTAAAGCACTATCATGTGACATCGTCAGATTCGGCCATAATGTCTAGGCCAGGTTTAGGGTGTTACACCTTAATTTTGTGAAATGATCACATATTCGTCAAAGCTCGATAAATGAAATGTGCCCGATCAGCAATAATGCTCGATAAATGATAAATCATAAAAATGTAAATTTATACTTGAGTTGAATGTGAACACTTGAATTATATGAATGCATAAACTTATGAGATTGAACATTACCCGATAATAGCCTAATAAATGTTAAATCCCGTTTGAATAAATGGAAGTCGGTGGATAAATGTGATTTCCTTGATAAAACTGGTAATCCTAATTGACTGGATTTAGCCTGGACTGGTAATCCAGATCGGACTCTATAGGGAATTCTTTGTCACATAAAGAATTTAGGCTGGACTGGTAATCCAACAAAGCCCTTAGAGTATATGTTATAGCTAGAATTTAGCCTGGACTGGTTATTTTGCTGTATGATACATGGCTCGAGAGTGTACCTACAAGGTACTACTAAGTATAAATTGACAGGTTCTAATTTGTACACCTCGAGTGTACTATCGGTGTATCCATCGATATTCCAAATAAATTCAATGGGTAAAACTCTTGACATGAGAAGAATATGAATAAGAAATGAGTTATTACACGTATATGTCTGAAATACACGAAAATGATGATACGTGACGATTGATATAAGAAAACATGAGGTGTGATACTTGTATATGAAATTCATTTGATGAATATGTCATCCTTGATTATAGGTTTATATACTTTTATTGTACTACTACTTGTGTGACATTGATATTTCTAGAAATATGAATAAAGTTCTGATATGAAATAATCTGAACTTGAGATGAACTATTATGAAATTATACTTGTAATATAAAGAGATGATTTATGCATGTTAAATGAACAAATGTTATGGAATGCAAATGTGCATGGAAACCTAATTGTTGTTGAGTCCAAACATGTTTTTAGGTTATTATGGAATATATGACTAACAAGGGCAATGAGGATATGTGTAGAGCTTGAAGTCAAATTGAATGAATGTGCCATACATAGTTACCTCAAAATAGAATGAATGGTAAATTAAGTACCATGTTATACGAACTTACTAAGCATACAATGCTTACCACTTTTTTATTTTCCCCTGTTTTAGAGTAAATCGGAAGCTCGTTGGATTGTAAGCTCGACAGAGATCACTCACACTATCCATCAGCCTATGTCGGTATAGTATGTTAAATCAAGTATGGTTGTAATGGCATGTATCGGATATGTTGGCCATATTGGCATGTAAATGTAAATAATGCTTGAAATCTAGCGATTGGAATGGCTAGTAATCGTTGTTTTGATATACTTGTAATGTTATGCTATGGTAACTAAATATGTATGTCAAGTAGTTGATCAAATCATGTTTAACACATGAATTGAACCAAGGTAAGTTAGTAAACATGTATGCAAGCAACGATAGGCCATGTTGAATGATGAAATTTGCTTATTTGAATGCTTGGAATGGTTGGATTATACTTGGTATGTTTTGGTGCAAGAAAATGGTAAATTTGAGTGACAAATGAGGCTAGGAAATGGCTTTATTTGTCTATGAGGGCAGACACATGGGCGTGTGTCTAGACCATGTGTGACACACAGCCTACCCCATGGGCATGTGGCCTGGCCGTGTGTCCCTGCACCTTAAATTTGAGAAAATAGAATGCTCAGAATTGAGCACACGGGTAGAGACGCGGGCATGCGTCTCAGCCGTGTGTGTTACACAGCCTAGAACACGGGCATGTGTCTTGGCCATGTGAAACCTGCACCTAATTCAAATTGAATTAAATAACCACACGGCCTAGCACACGAGCCTGTGGCATGGCTGTGTGGCACAAGCCAGAGAGCTACCTAGTTTTGAACACGACCTGCAGCACGGGCGTGTCCCTTGGACCACACAGGCGTGTGAGACCTGCACCTTGGAAAATTTTGAAATTTCGCGAAAAATTCCCTGAGTTTTTGATTTAGTCCTGACTTGATTCTAATACTCGTATTGGGCCTCGAGGTTCATTTAAGGGACATTATGAATGACCTCGGTGAATGAATAGTAACTTACCTGAATTAATCGATAAATGTTCTGAATGTTCCGGTAACGCTTCGAAACCCTGTTCCGACGACGGATATAGGTTATTTTATTAAAGTGGAAATAGTGGTTTCGTATAAAATATTTTAATATTATGAAATGATTAGTAATATGATTGAATGATTGCATGAGAATTTTGATAAAAAAAATTTATCAATTAGGTGCTTAATTGTAAAAAGGACAAAATTGCATAAAATGTCAAATTTGAATTCTAGTAGCTATAAGGATTAAATAACTATGGAATTCAAAACTTGAGGTTCTTAAATAGTAATTAGACCATTGATGAAAAATATGTAGATATTTTTGGTGAATCATCCATGGAAAAATTAAAAAAGGTAAAGGACTAAATTGGAAATAGATAAATAATAAAGATGATAATTAAATTAAAAGGAAATATCATCATTTTATATCTTCTTCTTCAACCTAAAATCCATGGAAACCCTAGGAGAGAGAAAACTAGCTTTCCAAGAATAAATTGGTAAGTTCCTATGTCCCGTTTTTAGTAATTTTTATATTTTTGAGACTGGGAAAGCTTAATTTCTCTATTTGGGGGGTTAATTTGAATAGATATCAAAGTATAGAAAATTTTCCATGGATGAATATGCTGAAATTTAAAATTTTATGGTAGAAAATGAAAGGTTGTAGATAAATAAACAACTTTTACAAAGGGAAATTTGATGGAAATTTGATTTAGGACTAAATTGAAAAATGGTAAAACCAATGGAAATTTCTAAAATTTTGAGAATACATGTGCTGTAAAAGTTACATTAAAATTTTGATTAGGCTTGGAATAAGTATTAAATTGCATGAATTTCAATTTCCGTGCGGATGGACGAAATTGGAATTAATCAAAAGTATAGGGGCAAAATGATACTTTCGCCTAGCTGATTAAATTCATTTATATTGAAATTGAGTTCAATATAATATGCAATGGATTGAATTTATGATTAAATTCATTTATATAGATCCAGAAGTACCAAACAAAGAGCTAAATCGAGGAAAGGAAAAGATTTCAGATTAGTAGATTTTAGACACGAACAAATATCAAGGTAAGTTTGTATAGCTTAAATGAGTATGGAAGTGTATTGACTTGAATGTTATATTACATTGATTATGTTATATGAAATCATGTACGTGAATTACATATGTATGGCAATGAATGAAATGATACATGTTTGGAAAATTATTAAAAAAAAGTTGAATTCCTTGAATGTTGAACTCCGATTGATAAAAAGGTGATTTCCCTGATGAAACGGCATGTGTTACAGAATGGATTTAGCCCGGACGGGTAATCTGAAATTAGCCTCTCGAGTATATGTTTCAATTAGGATTTAGCCTGGACTGATAATCCTAATTGATTGGATTTAACCTGGACTTGTAATCCAGAATGAACTCTATAAGGAATTCTTTGTCATATAAAGGATTTAGCCTAGACTGGAAATCCGACAAAGCTCTTAGAGAATATGTAATAGCTAGAATTTAGCCTGGGCTAGTAATTCTGCTGTGTAATATGTGGCTCGAGAGTGTACCTATAAGGTATTAGTGGATATGTGTAACACCCCTTACCCATATCCGACCTCGGAATAGAGTACGAGGCATTACCGGACTTATTTATAAGAAAACATTCAAAATTTAGACATGAATTTCCACTCAAATTTAAAACTTTTCAAAAACATACATATTGTCCCTATTATTAGCCTTTGAGGCCCAAAACATGCATAGAAAGTGATTCGGGACTAAACTGGGAACTTCAGAAACTTTTTGGAAAACTTAGAAAAATTTTGATGTAAAAGGGGTCACAAGCCCGTGCGACCTTAAGACATGCCCGAGCTTCAGGCCATGTTCAAATTAGGGTGCATTCTGTTTATGACGTCATCATCAAATTGAGGTCACACGGCTGTGTGTTTAGGCCATGTGATTTATTAAATTTTCATAAATTTTCATAAAATAGGAGCAGACTTCATACGACCAGGGGCACACGCCCGTGTTCAAGGCCGTGCCGTCCACACGGCTGAGACACATGCCTATGTCTATGACTGTGTGTCAAATTTTGAGCATTTTGTTTCAAATTTTTAAGGTGCAGGGGACACATGGTTTCAATACACGCCCATGAGGGCCTAGACACACGTCCTTGTGTCCGCCCATGTGGACGAAAATTGGCCATTTTAGACCATTTTTCTCACCCATACACCTTTAACATGCACTTAACAATTTCATTTTCTAATATAGTCCAACCCAATCAACCAAATCCAAACCAAAACATGTATCATTTACATATATTTTAACATATTCATCACACTAGGTTATAATACATATTTTATCATTCAAGTCATACCATTACTATTTAAGCTATATCATTTTTACTAAACTCCTATACATGCCATATAAATCAAAAGATGATTAACAAAAGCTACCGAAAATAATCTTGATAGTGTGATCCTTCGTGCTGATCTGATCCTCCGTATCTATGTTAATGTACAAGAACATTAAACACACGGATATAAGCTTATGAAAGCTTAGCAAGCTCATAGGCATAGAAATTAATTCTTACCGAACATATTATAAAAATCATAAATATATAATTTGACTAATCCATCTTGTCAATCACAAAATCAATGATAAAATTTACTTGACTATGCTCAATATCAATGATTAATCGATTTCAATCTCTTGGGTCCATTTATTGCTTATTTTTCTTGATCAAAGTAGGGAACGGTTCAGAATTGAGTACTTTTTCACAATGCCATAGTATAACTATGGTCTTGCACATAGTCACATATCACACATCGAAGCAATAGTCCAGCTATGGTCTTATACGAAAAGCACATATCACACCGATGCCATAGCCCAACTACGGTATTATACGAAAATCACATATCACACCGATGCCATAGCCCAGCTATAGTCTTATACGAAAATCACATATCACACCGATGCCATATCCCAGATATGGTCTTATACGAAAATCACATATCACATATTGCCATGGTCCAACCATGGTCTTTTCCGTCAATGCGTATTAGTCACTGAACGAAAGTACTCAATCCGATGTTCCACTAAATTAGAACTTTTATTCAAACATTCATACTTTCACAATTATCTCAGTTTAATAACATTCATAGACAATGACATACCATAGCATTCATGAAATTGTTCATAGCAATTCACTAAATTTAGCCATATGAACTTACCTGGGCTAATTTGCAAAAGTCGTAGAAATTCAGGGACTATTCTGGCAATTTTTCCTTTCCACGATTCGCTTCGGGTTCTTGATCTATAATTATAAAATCAAGTATTCATTAGCATTAATCTCGATTTCACTCTACTTCATAATTCATGCCTTTTAATTTTTGGAATTACACTTTTAACCTAAATTTTGTAGTTTTTACAAATTAGTCCCTGCTTAATTAACCCATCAATTGAGTTAATTCTTCTTAATTAACACTTTATCTAACTATTTTAAACTACTACAGAGCCTTTGAAATTCAGAATTTCAGCACAAAACCCTAATTCACAACTTTTTCACAATTAGGTCCTAAAAATCATTTTCTATTAGAATCACTTAATAAAATCATCATTTAATGAAATTAAAGCTTCAAATCCATGTAAATTCATCATAAACATACAACACTTATTCATGGTAATTTTAAAGTAACCCATAAAATCAAAAACTAATGAATTAGATAGTCCAAGGAATAAACTCACATGGAACAAAATTATAAAAAACCCAGCTTGGAGGAACTCTTATACGTCATTTTTGGCTATCAATTTTGAAGAAATGTCTAGATTTCTCTTTTAATTGATATTTTATTTTTTAATTTTGCAAAATTTACAATTTTACCCTTATTTCACCTAATTTCAGATTTTTTTCTTGCTTATGCCGCCTCAGCAATTTCCTTTCGGCTAATTTGCCTTTTTAATCCTCTCTCATTTGATACTTTAGCTATTTAATCATTTTAGCAAATTTTACACCTTTTACAATTTAGTCCTTTTTAATTATTAACTATCAAAACATTAATATTTCGTAACAAAACTTTAATACTAACTCAACAACACTCCATAAATATTTCTAAAATTATTTATGGCTTAATTTATGAATTCGAGGTCTCGATACCTTGTTCTTGACTCATTTGACCTAATAATTTCTTTTAATTCACAAAATTTCCTAGTTCAAATATATTTCTAAATTCGCACTAATTACTAAAATTTTCAAACTTGTCAGATTTAGTGATCTCAAATCACTGTTTGCTGACACCACTGAAATTTTGACTGTTGCAATATGAATTGATGGATAGTGGAATTGTACACCTCGAGTGTACTTCTTAAATTATCCATCGGAAATTCAATAATTCAACGGATAAAATACGCATATGGCATGATGAGCTCATCTATGAATATTGGTATATTATGACTAACATGTTGGTTGAGTATATGTGAATAGGTACATTACCAAATAGTTGGAAAGCATGATTTGTATGGTTAATATATTGAATGTAATGGTAAGCTTAATTTATGTTATACGAGCTTACTAAGCAAAATATGCTTACTAGGTTTTAATTTTTTTCCTGTTTTATAGTGCACAAAGCTCGTGAAGGTTGGAGATTTGGTCGGAACAAATCATTACACTATCAACCTATCCTTTTGGTATAAATAAAAATCTTATTTTGTTAATGGCATGTATAGGCTAACTAAATCAAATGATGGTGTGTAAATGATGAATGATACTTAGCCATTGGAATGGCTAATATATTTATGTTTTGATATATGTTATGGTTGAATTATACTTGTAATTGGTTGGATTATACTTGTCATGTTGGTGCAGGAAGATGGAAAATTTGGGTGAGAAATGAGGCTAGGAAATGGCCTTATTTTTTCCATAGGGTAGACATATGGGCGTGTGTCTAGGCCGTGTGTGACACACGGTCTGGGACATGGGCATGTAGTCTGGCCGTGTATCCCCTGTATTTCAAAATTTCAAAACAGAATGCTCAGAATTGAGCACACGGGCAGAGACAGGGGAGTGTGTCTCAGCCGTGTGGGTGACACAGCTTTGAACATGGGCGTGAGTCATGGCCGTATGACACTTGCACTTAATTCGAATTAAATTAATTAACCACACGGCCTAGTATACGAGTGTGTGGCATGGCCGTATGGCGTAAGTTAGAGAGCAACCTAAATTGTACACGGGCGTGTTCCAAGGTCACACGGGCGTGTCCCTTGGACCACATGGGCGTGTGAGTCCTATACCTTAAAATTTTTTTGTAATTTTGTGAAAAATTCTTAGAGGTTCCGATTAAGTCCCGATTCGATTCTAATGCTCGTATTTGGCCTCAAGGGCCCGATCAAGGGGCTTTATGGATGATCTTGGTAAATGAATAGTAAATTTACGTAGTTAACAGAAACATGTTCTGAATGTTCTGGTAATGCTCCGAAACCCTATTCGATACCAGCAATTGTAACACCCGTAACCCTTATCCATCGCCGGAATTGGGTTATGGGTATTACCGGACTATTCAGATCAATTATGAACAATAAACAAGTTAAATTGCAAACATGTCATAAATTAATCATATTATCCTTTTTATGGGCTCTTGTGGCCCGATATAAGTATTTAAAATAAATCGGGACTTAATCGAAAATTTAGAGAATTTTTTGTGAAATTTTAAAATTTTTCCCAAGTACAGGGACACGCCCATGTGCTAGGCCGTTGAGATACATGCTCGTGTCTTTGCCCGTGTGGCAAAACCTGAGCATTCTGTTTTGAGAAATCAAAATTGAAGGGGACACACGGGCTAACGCATGCCCATGTATAAGCCATGTGTCTCACACGGTCTGGTTACACGCCCGTGTGCCAGGCCATGTGGACTCAAAATGAGCCTCATATTTCAAGTTTACCAACCCTGCAAACCTTGAACACTAATAAATTCAAATACCAATCAATCAACCAATCCAAAACAAAGACAAATACATTCAAAACATGACAAATTAATCATTTTAAGTACTTATGTAACACCCCTAAACCCGAACTAGATGTTACGGTCGAATCTGACATGTCACATTGAAGTGTTTTTCGAAATCAGGCTTATTGAAAGAAAACTATTTTTAAACATTTGCCATGTTTGTTACTGTTGGTTTCTTAGTTTAAAAATCAGCGGAAGCTATTCTAGTTAACGTCATCTTGAAGTTTGAAATGTGTGTTTGTCTTTTGAAATAGTTATTAGTTTTGAAAACTTATTTGTATCAGTTTGGCAGTTTCAAAATAAGAAATTAAACCCAATTAAAAGAAATTAAAATCACCAGAGGCCTTATTACATAAACATCAACCCAATATAAAAACTTAAATAACTATGTCTAAAATAAACTATTAGCTAACGAGTGGCCACCTCCGAGTCCCTCGCATCTCCAAATCATCTAAGGTTAGGGATTACCTGTACAGTTAAAAGAAAAGGGTGAGTTACAAGAACTCAGTGTGTAATCCCCTATCATGCAGTAACTATCTGGGCCTGAGCCCTATTCAGTACAGTACAATGTGGGCCTTAACCCATTACAGTAATCAATGTGGGCCTAGGCCCAATACAATATCAATATGATGAATATATGTAACCCACCCCAATCCAACCAACACACCACCCGTACCAACCAACACACAATATGGGGATAAAATTGACCCACCCAACCAACTCACCAATATTACAACATAGGTGCCATGAATAGTGATATATGTGGCCAAGCCACCAAGAATAATAATAAGCGCAGCAAGAAGGCCGCCATAATACGATATATATGTGGCGAGCCACCAAGATCAATATACTTCCTCCATAACAGTATCCCACCCCATGCAGTATGTCATGTCATAAATCATACGTATATGTAGAATGTTATACTCAGTAACAATCATATACAATCATGAACACATCAGTCAACCTACCCTTAGGGGTATAATGATCATTTTATTTTATGGGGGTATTTCAATCATTTTACTCCTTAAGGGTATTTCAGTCATTTCACTCTTTAGGGATATTTCAGTCATTTTACTTTTAGGGATATTTTAGTCATTTAACAACCTTCCCGAAGGTCTACAGTTGCCTTGAGCGACACAGATAACATATATGGTCAAAACGGTGTAAATAGGCCCAAAGCCCACTATTCGGCCCAAACGGGCACACACGTTCGTGTGACCCATTCGGCCCAATTTCAGTCACGGCTATGCAAATGATATAGCCCAGTCCAATATTTGCCACTTATCGTGGAGTTATTTTGTGTGAGGCCCACGAGCCCATTGAGCCCATTGAGCCCACACGGCCTATTTCAGCCAAACGAGGCCCATAACGGCCCAAAAGCATGAGGATGCTCATGGTGGCCTCTACAGTCTATCGCCCATGATTGTGGGCTCAGATTACCACACGAGCGATCGCACGCTCGTGACACCTCAAATGCCGAAGTTTCGGCTTTTCGGGTCATCAACCTTTGCCGACTCACAAAAATGATAGTGTGATTATACACCTGTTTAACAAAATGCGCGAAGAATTTCACGTGTAACGTACCTACACTCAACAAAACCTTCAGTTAATTAACTGATGATTTAAGTTAACTACTTCTTAAATTTTAGCCCAAAAATACACCACATTACCTTGATTGAATGAGGGTGGCTTAATCCTCTAAGATCGCTAACCCAAAATTGATCACACGCCTCGCCGAGAATTTGAATTATAAATAGATCTTATTAGATAGGATCCACTACTATCTCATCAACATAAAGACAACATTCAGCTTAACCCTAGAAAATGAGGTAGCATATACCTTAATTGGATACTTGAGGAAAAAGGTTGTGGTTGCTTCAAAACCACTTGTACACCACACTCCTTGAGGAAGCCCTAGAAATAAGGAAGGAATCATAAATCGGTACCCAAAAATAAAAGGAAAAACATTCGGCTTAGATGAATTAAAGGTACCATAACTTAAATCCTTATCGTTTGTCAGAAAATCTTATGAAGACTGAAATAGCACAGCAATAGTAGAACAGAAGAGTACTCGGCCAATCCCCTAATAGCAGAGTAACCAAAAATGGCTAGCCAAAAAGGTCAAAGGTATTCGGCCTAGACAATATGAGTATATCGAAGGAAAATAGAAAAAGGGAATGAAGCAAAAAGATGAAGAGAGAATTCGGCTAGAAAAGAAACCAAGAGAAAATCAAATAGACACGGAGAGATGAAACTATATTCGGTCAAAAAAGAGGGTGAAGGCAACAAGCAATTTGAAAAAGCCTTAATTGAATAGTAAGAGGAAAGAAAAGGTGAGAAGGAGGACAACTCAACTAGGTTGTGAATAGGAGGAGTCAGCACTAGAATGGACAGAACAAAACTCAAAAGGAGAAATGCTCAAAATGCACTATTCGACAACTCGAAAAGGAAAAAGAAAGAAAACGTGCTAAAGGTTGCCAAAAGTCACAATTTTGCACATCCAAAAACAACACAAAAATGACCAAAATCGAATAAAGAGTAGAGAAAAGCACGTAGAAACCCCCGGGCTGAATTTACATGCCCAAGACTCCTTGTTTGGCTACACCACACCAACTTTTGAATTTCCTTGATTTCTCCTCCTAAATCTCCTCTATAACCTTACCAACATTATCATATCCCTTGATCTCCTCCCTTGACCAATTCCACAACCACCTCAACAGAGTTTCAGTCAAACTCTACCTCTAACACCACAAGGATATAAAATAAATACTCCTTTGCATGCCAAGGGATTTGAACCCAAGCTCTCACATCAGCCATTCCACGCCACTTGTCACTAAGCCATAAGCTCCTCTTGTGTCATAACACAAGCATTATTACTAATAAGGCCAAAGTGCCAGTGTCCAGGTTCATTCAAGAGAAAACTAAAAATTTTAGAAGAGCCAAGACTTGAACCCAGGCTTCTCACACACCCCTATACACACCCAAATCACTTAGCCATTAAAGCAAACAAGCAATTTGTCAAAACATGCAAAACTACAAATCTTACATTTTTGGGGCGTTACAATTCTACCCCTTAAAGGAAATTTCGGCCTCGAAATTTACCTGGTCAGAGTAAGTGCGGGAATTGATGTCGCATCGCCTCCTCAGGTTCCCACGTGGCTTCCTCGGTACCGTGATTTCGCCAAAGCACTTTAACCAATGGGATCAATTTTTTCCTTAGTACTTTAACCTCACGGTCCAATATCTGTACTGGCTCCTCTTCAAAAGTTAGATTTGGCCTAACTTCGATCTCCTCGACTAGTATTATATGTGTAGGATTAGGGTAATAACACCTCAGCATGGAGACATGGAACACATCGTGAATCCAATCTAATTCTGGAGGCAACTCAAGTTGATGGGCGACTGGTCCCACACGCTTCAGTATACTGTAAGGCCCAATGAACCTAAGGCTAAGCTTACCCTTTTTCCCAAACCTCAGTATCTTTTTCCATAGAGAGACCTTAAGAAATACGAAGTCTCCCACGGAATACTCAATCTGTTGGCGTTTAAGATCTACATAAGACTTCTCCTGATCAGACGCTTCCTTCAACCCATCTCGAATCAGTTTTACCTTTTTTTGGTATCAGAAACTAACTCTTGGCCCTAAAACTTACCGCTCACCCAGCTCAATCCAACAGGTAGGGGTACGACACCTATGACCATACAACGCCTCGTACGGTGCCATTTGAATACTGGAGTGATAGCTGTTATTATATGCGAACTCTGCTAGTGGCAAATAGTTTTCACAGCTGCCTCGAAAATCAATAACACAACTTCTTAACATGTCCTCCAGTATCTAAATCACCCTCTCTGACTGACCATATGTCTGAGGATTGAATGCAGTATTGAAGTCCAACCTAGTACCCAAGGCTCGTGTAATTTCTTTCAGAAGTGAGATGTGAATTTAGGGTCTCTGTCAGATATGATGGAAATCGGTACCCCATACAATCTCAAAATCTCAGCCACATACAACTTTGCCAGCTTCTACAACGAGTAATCAGTACGGGCTGGTATAAAATGGGTAGATTTAGTCAACCGGTCTACAATGACCCATGCCGAATCCTTCTTAGTAGGCGTTAAGGGTAGCCCACTCACAAAATCCATAGTTACTCTCTCCCACTTCTATAGTGGAATCTTAACTGGCTGCAGTAACCCTAAAAGCAGTTGATGCTTAGCTTTAACTTGCCGGCATGTTAAGCACTTACTTACAAAATCAGTAATTTCGCGTTTCAGCCCTGGCCACCAGTATAACTCACAAAGATCTCGGTATAACTTGTTTCCACCAGGATGCATAGCGTATGCAGTTCTATGCACCTCTCACAGTATAGACTGCCTTAACTTAGAATCCCTCGGTACACAGACTCTCCCTCAAAAACACAGTACTCCCTCACAATTCAACCTAAAATATGTAGTCTCTCCATTCTCAATTTGTCAGAAACGAGAAACTAGTGACACATCCACCGACAGTTTCCCCTTAATTTGCTCAGTCCATGTTAGTCTCACTGGAAGCTTAGCTAACAAGATACCATCATCGTACAAGCTGAGACGAGCAAACATTACTCTCAAAGTGGATACATCCCTATGGCTTAGTGCGTCAGCTACCACGTTCTCTTTACCAGAGTGATACTGAATCGAGCAGTCGTAATCCTTAAGCAGCTCTACCCATCTTTGCTGCCTAAGATTCAGCTCCTTTTGAGTAATGAGGTACTTGAGGCTCTTGTGATCTGTGTAGACAATATACTTCTCGTCATATACATAATGCCTCTAAATTTTCAGTACAGAAACCACCACGGCTAACTCCAAGTCATGAGTTGGGTAATTTGCCTCGTAAGGCTTAAGCTGAAAAGACGCATAAGCAACCACCTTACCCTCCTACATCAGTACAGCCCAATCCAATGTGTGATGCATCACTATAGACAGTAAATTCCTTCCCAGACACTGGCTGTATCAAGACAGGGGCCTCAGTTATAACTTTCTTTAGTTTCTCAAAACTTTTTTTCTGCTTATCACTCTAGTTAAATGGTACCCTTTTACGTAGCAACTTAGTCAGAGGTGCAGCAATTAAGGAAAACCCCTCAACAAAACGTCTATAATACCCTGCCAGACCCATAAAGCTTCGAATCTCAGATACGATCTTAGGTGGTTTCTAATCCAGTACGGCTTCAATTTTTCGAAGATCCACCCTAATCCCCATGTGACCAAGAAATGTCACTTCTCGTAGCCAACACTCACACTTGCTAAACTTAGCGTACAATTGTTTTTCTCTTAAAATTTACAGAACAATTTGGAGATGTGCATCATGTTCATCCTTGGTTCTCGAATACACCAAGATATCGTCTATAAATACCACCACGAACCGATCTAGATATGGCTGGAATACTCGGTTCATCAGGTCCATGAAAGTAGCTGGTGTATTCGTTAGCCCAAACGGCATCACTAGGAACTCGTAATGACCATAATAAGTCCTAAATGCAGTCTTATACACATTGGCCTCTTTTACCCTAAGTTGATGGTACCCAGAACGGAGATCTATTTTGGTGAAAACGAAAGCTCCTTGTAGCTGATCAAACAGATCGTTAATTCTTGGCAAGGGATACTTATTTTTGATAGTTAGTTTATTAAGTTGCCGATAATCGATGCATATGCGCATGGACCCATCCTTCTTATTCACGAATAACACTGGTGCTCCCTATTAAGATGCACTCGGTCGAATGAATCCTTGGTCCAGTAGCTCTTGAGTTTGGGCCTTTAACTCCACCAGCTCCTTCGGTGCCATTCTATAAGGGGCGATGGACACCAGAGCTATTCCAGGCAGGAGCTCAATACCAAATTCAACTTCACGATTCGGAGGCAACCTAGGGAGCTCATTAGGAAACACGTAAGAAAAATCCTGAACTATCTTGATATCTCCAAGAGAAGGACCCTCAGATTCAGATACACAACTATAGGCTAGAAACGCCTTATAACCCTTGTGAACCAATTTTTCGACTCTTAATGCAAAGATCACATTAGACAAAAAGTCTCTTTGCTCCCCAATCACAGCCACCTCCTCATCCTCTGAAGTCTTCAACACCATGCGCTTAGCAGCACAATCCATCCTTGCACGGTGTTTTACCAACCAATCCATACCCAATATAAGGTCAAATTCACCAAACGACAATTCCATCAAGTCTGCCAGAAAGACAGCCCCTTGAACCTCTAGGGGCACATTTCTGAACAATTTTTCTACCCTAACCGGCTGTCCCAGTGGACTTAACACCGTCATTTCATTAATAGTACTCTCACACATGATACCCAAGGTGCCAGACACAGTGCATGCAATATATGAATGCGTAGACCCTATATCAATCAGAGCGGTGTAAGGAACATTATGAATCAGAAATGTATCTATTATAATGTCTGAAGCGTCACCATCCTTTAGGCGAGAAGCAGCATATACCAGAGCTGGCTGCCTCACTTCAGTGTTACCAGTACCTCTGCCTGGTGCTCCATGACCTTATCCCATACCATTTCCGCCTCTGGCCTGCCCATGGCCTCTCGGTGACTGCTGATCACCTCTCACTGGCTGACCATAACCCTACCCTACAGCTTGCATTTGAACAGGCCTCTGGGGACAATTCTTAACCTGATGATCCATGGACCCGTATCTAAAGCATGCCCCAATCCTCTTTCAGTACTTACCCTAGTGAGATCTCCCACAATTCACGCAAGGCTGCGGTCTAGTATTAGCAACAAGAACTCTAGTCTGAACTAGCCTATCAAACCTGGCCTTCTTAATAGGCCTCCCAGAAGAACTTGAGGGCCCAAAATCCCTCTTATTTCTGCCCTTTTCTTTTTTACGGTTCTGGCGCTCCGAGCGCTTCAACTCTTCAGCAATCTTTCCCTTTTCTACAAGAGCAACAAAATCTCGCTCCCTCTGTGGGGCTATCAATACCCTTAACTCGTCTCGAAGGCCATCTTCAAAATGCACAAAGCGTTCATACTCAGTTGCTACTATCCTTTGAGCATACCGACTCAACTCCAAGAACTCTGTCGCATATTCTACCACTGGCTTATTCCCTTGGATCAGGTTCAAAAATTCCCTTCTTTAGCGTCCACATAACTTGCGCCCACATATTTCCCTTGAAAAGTTACCTTAAAGAAATCCCATGTCATTCGATCGGCCTGCGTACCCTCTCTCACTGTGAGCTACCATTGGTAAGCCTCATCTCGCAATAAGCATACTGCCCATTTCAATTTTTACTTCGTAGTACAGTCAAGGTCGACCATTATCCGTTCGGTAGCCTCTAACCAGTACTCTGCCACATTTGGGGCTACTTCAGAAATACCCCTGAAAGTTTTCGCTTCATTAGATCAGAGTCGCTCTAAAATTGATCCTCAGCCCACTGTTCCTGTACTAGCTTCAGCAACCCTTTCTAGAACACGAAGCATCGCTTGGGATATAGCATCATCCCTAGCTGCTCGATCATAGGACCCCATCTCAGTTACTGGTGAGGTCGGTGCTTCCCCAGCAGGCATATGGCCCGATGCCGACAATTCAGCCCGAGCACTTCCTCGGCCTCTACCGTGGCCTCGTGTACACCTTTCGCGAATACCTCTTGTGCTCATTTCGATATGCACTTTATCTGATTTAAAAGTCTTATGCATCAGATTATAATTTCAGTAATTATTAACAAAAGAGTTATGAAAGACAGTCATTAGGGGTTTGTTTCGCAGATCGAGATCTTACTACAGTTTTCAGTCTTATGCGGTCTCAGTTTCCTCTATCTAAAGTTTCACAGTATAGTCCTACTATCTATAGTAGTTTCTCAATATAATGTCTCAGTCTATAACAGTAAACAGTATTAGAGAACTTATAGATTTAGCGCCGGAGACTCGGTGTGCCACACTTGTGAATCTTCCAAAACGTTTCCAATCATTAAAATCCACTTTCAGAAAAACTTTTTAAAAACACATTCCACAGTCGAGTTTTGCAACTTGGCTCTGAAACCACTAAATGTAATACCCCAAACCCGGCCTAGATGTTACGGCTGAATCTGACATGTCACATCGAAGTATTTTTCGAAATCAGGCTTATTGAGAGAAAATCATTTTTCAACGATTGCCATGTTTGTTACCGTTGGTTTCTTAGTTTAAAAATCTGCGGAAGCTACTCTAGTTAACGTCATCTTGAAGTTTGAAAATGTGTGTTTGTCTTTTGAAATAGTTATTAGTTTTGAAAACTTATTTGTATCAGTTTGGCAGTTTCAAAATAAGAAATTAAACCCAATTAAAAGAAATTAAAATCACCAAAGGCCTTATTACATAAACATTAACCCACTATAAAAATTTAAATAAATAGGTCTAAAATAAACTATTAGCGAACGAGTGGCCACCTCCGAGTCCCTCGCATCTCCAAATCATCTAAGGTTGACGATTATCTGTACAGTTAAAAGAAAAGGGAGAGTTACGAGAACTCAGTGTGTAATCCCCTATCATGTAGTAACAGTCTGGGCCTGAGCCCTATTTAGTACAGTACAATGTGGGCCTTAACCCATTACAATAATCAATGTGGGCCTAAGCCCAATACAATATCAATTTGATGCACATATGTAACCCACCCCACCCTACCCAAATCCAACCAACACACCACCCGTACCAATCAACACACCATGTGGGGATAAAATCAACCCACCCAACCAACACACCAATATTGCAGCATAGCTGCCAGTAATAACAGTATATGTGGCAAAGCCACCAGTAATACTAACACAACAAGGCTGCCAGTAACAGTATATGTGGCAGAGCCACCAGTACAGTATACTTCCTCCAAAATAGTATCCCACCCAATGCAGTATGTCATGTCATAAATCATACATATATGCAGATTGTCATACTCAGTAACAATCATATATAATCATGAACACATCATTCAACCTACCCTTAGGGGTATAACTGTCATTTTATTTTATGGGGGTATTTCAGTCATTTTACTCCATAGGGGTATTTCATTCATTTCACTCTTTAGGGGTATTTCAGTCATTTTACTCTTTAGGGGTATTTCAGTTATTTAACAACCTTCCCGAAGGTCTACATTCGCCTCGAGCGACACAGATAACATATATGGTCAAAACGGTGTAAATGGGCCCAAAGCCTACTACTCGACCTGTAATGCCCCAGGATTTTGGGCCTAGAAGAAATGGGCTTCGCGTGCTGGAGGGATTGGAATTTAGTTGTGCAAGTGAATAACACAAAAGTATGCATACTTTAGTGGTTAAGGGTCCTGAGAAGTATTGGAGAAGTCCTGGGTTCAAACTTGCGCTTTAGCAAAATTTTTGGTTTTAAGTGGATAAAACCCTGGATGCTTGGATGTAGGCCTTTTAAACTATTATGTTAAAAAAATGACACAAGCTAGCATGTGGTCTAGTGGTTGTGGCGTCATTAAGGTTGCAAGGGAGCCTGGGTTCAAGTCTTGGCTCTTGCAATTTGTTTTGGTTTTTCTTTTAAAGGAACCTAGACTTTGGTCTTTAGAAATTTTAATTTACTGAAGGTAAATTGTGACACAAGGAGTTTACTGGTAAAGGTGGCAAGTGGCGTGTGGGGTGTTCTAGTGGTCTAAGTTTCGAATCCCATGGCATGCAATAAGGGGGTTTTATTTTATGTCTCTGTGGTGAGAGAGGTAGAGTTGGATTCAAACTCTGCAGAGGTGGCTGGAGACTTGGTCATCAAATTTGAATGGATTTGAATGGGAGGCTGGGAGCAAATCAAGGAGAAATCGGTGGAGAGGTTGAAGGAGTTGGGATGTGAAGAAGTCATAATCGAATTTGGGAGAGCTTGAGTAGGGGGTTTTCGGCTAAGAGCATGTCATTTGGTGCATTTCGACAGTTGGTGAGAGTGTAGAAGCCGAATTCTTTCTTTGCAATTTCAGGATTTTCTCTTTTTCGTTTCGGGTTTTCCTCTCTCTGTGTCTCATCGTGCAGCATTTTTGACCATTTGGGTCTTTCCCTTTTCAGTTTACTTCTATCGAATACACTTCATTTACCTCCCTCTTCATTTTATTGTTTTCTCTTTTTCTTTCTTTCTTCCCTCCTCTCCCTTTCTTCTCCTAAGCCGAATACCATCCCTGTTCTGTGGTGCCAAATTCTCCCTTGAAGCCTTTCTTTCTTCTCCATATCTTTCTCTCTGCCGAATTGGTAGTCTTCTTCTCTTTTACTTCCATTTCTTCTTCTTTTCCAATTTTTCATTTCCTTTCTCTACTAGGCCGAATACTCATACTCTCTCCCTCTCAAATCTCTTTGTTCTTCTTAGTTCTGGTCGAATCTTCTTGACTGTCTACTGCTAAAATACGTTTGTTTATTGGTATTGGTAGCGGGTACTACAACCACTTTATTATTTCGTTCTTGTCAGATTTCTTTTAGCTTTATTAACAAGCTTCAGTTTTCCCTTCTTTTCTCTTGGGGGGCCGAATGCACGGTTGTCTTTTAACAACTTTTGATCTGCCGAATCGTGTTAGGAGAGGGGATTGCCCTTGATCAGCAGGGAGGCGCTAGTATCGGTTAGTTCTAGCAAGGTGAGTGGTTGTGGTTTAAGTTAATAAAGGTGGTGGATTAAGAGTATGTGTTAACCTTATTGGTTGTAAATCTGATATGATATTTTGGTTGATTGCAGGATTCGGAGAGCGTGGATCTTAGCTAGTTTCGCGAACAGGTGTGTAACAACCCTGTATTCGATAGTAGGTGAGAAAGTTGATAGAGTGTGCGTAACCATACTCCTTCTGATCGTAGATCGACGAAATGCCGAAAAGCCAAAATACCGGCAAATGATGCCGCACGAGAGTGTGATCGCACGTGTGGTGGACCAACCCCGCGAATATGGGCTTAGATGGTGGAGGCCACCATGAGCGTTCTCATGGGCTTAGGTCGTTTTGGGCTATGTGGGCCCAATGGGCCTGTGGGCCCCATACATATTAAATTTTCATATTGTGTAAATGTTAGACCGAGCCGTGTAGTCCACATGGCTAGTGTCGTTTTTGGGCAATGGGCTGTGTGGGCCCACTGGGTTGGTGGGTCCCACACGGATAAAATACATGTTATATGGTTTCTATTGGTTTGAACTGTGCTGTTCATATAGCCGAGGATATTTTTAGGCTAATTGGGCCACACGAGCGTGTGGGCCCACTTGGGCCGAGTAATGGGCCTTAGGCCCATTTACACCGTTGTGACTGTTTAGGTTACTTAAGTCGCTCGAGGCGACTGTAGACCTTCTGTTGGGTTGTTGAGACCCTGATTTGTGAAAATTATCGAAATACCCCCCGTTTGTAAAATTACCGAAATACTCTCGATTTGCAAAATTTCCAAAATTCCCCAATTTGCAAAATTATCGAAATACCCCTGATTTGTGAAATTACTAAAATATCCTCGATTTATGAAATTATCGAAATATCCTAGATTTGTGAAATTACCGAAATACCCTTGATTTGTGAAATTATCAAAATACCTTCGATTTGTGAAATTACTGAAATACCCTCGAATTGTGAAATTACTGAAATACCCTCGATTTGTAAAATTATCGAAATACCCTCGGATTGTGAAATGACCATAATCCCCCTGTAGGGTAAAAGGACCAAAATACCCTTATAGGATAAAATGACTATTTTGCGCTTGTGGGTAAATGACTGACTTAGACTATGAATATGACTGATTTGACTGTGATCGTGTGACTGTGTTTTAAATGACTTGACTATGGTCGTGTGACTGGTATGCTTTTAATATATGTCTAAATGACGGTTACTGGGCATGGTCGTTTTGCATACACATGTAATGATTGAGAATGACATACACGGCATATTGCATGGGGTTGGGACATTGATACAGAGGAAGTTCTGATAGGGTCGCACGGGTTGAATGAGATGACTGTGGACCGACGGACGGCTTAAAGCTGCGTAATCTGATTATGGCTCTGTGCCAACTTAAATATGGCTCTGTGCCATCTTGATTATGGCTTTGTGCCAATCGTATTTACCGTGGCTATGTGCCTAACATATATATTGATGACTTTGTGTCGATCATAATTACCCGTGGCTGTGTACCGATTATATTACCGTCGCTGATGGCTATGTGCCAAACTTATTACAGTTACCGATAGCTTTGTGTCATCCTGATTATGGCTCTGTGCCATCCTGATTATGGTTTATAACAATTTTGTTTATGGCTTTTAGTCATTCTGTTCATGGTGTCAAGCCATTCTGTTGACTTAGTGCCGCAACCAGTGCTAAGCTTGGTGTGTTGGCTGGGTGGGTCGATTTTATCCCTACAGGAGTGTAGGGTTGGTATGGGTCGTGTGTTGGCTGGATCGAGGTGGGATGCATCCTCATACTGTTTCATATCTGTTTATGAGATTTTTCATTGTACTGGGCTTAGGGCCACTTGTTCTGTATTGGTTTGGGCTGGCCCAATTGATTCTATTATGGGCTGTGACCCAAATGATATTGTAGTGGGCTTTGGCCCACCTATGCTTTGAACAGGACTGTATTGTTACTGTTAAAGGGCTTTGGCCCAGATTGTTTCGATTTCTATTTTTGTATACTGATTGTTACTCTAGTAAGGGGATTACACACTGAGTTTTCATAAACTCACCCCGTTTTTAACTGTGCAGGTAATCCCTAGCGTTAGGAGGATCGATGCTACGAGGGACTCGGAGGTGACCACACGACTGCGGCTATTATGCTTTGGATTTTATATAAGTTTTAAATTCTGTTTTGGGATTTAATTTCTGTAATAAGGCCTCTCTGGATTTATTTCTGAATTTGGGATTTTGTTACGTTTTATAGCTGTTAGACGTAGACGATTTTTCAACCCAAATACTGTTTTCAAAAACATATGTTTTAAACTTCTTTACCTTAAATTAGCTTCTGCAATTAAAAGAGATCTTTAACGAAGTTAATAACGTTTTTAAAAGTGATTAACTTTTCAATGAACCACATATTGAAATTGAACGAACACAAACTGAGATTTGAGTTTTTAAATTTCAAGAAGAGTTTTCAATGAAAACATGGTTTTCGAAAAACACTTCAATGTGACACGTCAGGTTCGACCATAACGTCTAGGCCAGGTTTGAGGTGTTACACGGCCCAAGTGGGCCCACACACTCGTTTAGCCCATTCAGCCCAATTTCAGTCAGAGCTATGCAAACGATATAGCCCAGTCCAGTATTTGCCACTTATCGTGGAGTTAATTTGTATAGGGCCCACGAGCCCATTGAGCCCACACGGCCCATTTCAGCCAAACGAGACCCATAACGGCCCAATAGCACGAAAACACTCGTGGTGGCCTCTACAGTCTATCACCCATTATTTTGGGTTCAGTTTACCACATGAGCGATCGCACGCTCGTGAGGCCTCAAATTCTGAAGTTTTGGCTTTTTGGCTTTTGCCGACTCACAGAAATGGTAGTGTGATTACACCTGTTTAACAAGACGCACGGATAATTCCATGTGTACCGAACCTACACTCAACAAGACCTTTAGTTAATTAACTGACGATTCAAGTTAACCATTTCTTAACTTTTAGCCCAAAAATACACCACCTTACCTTGATTGAATGAGGGTGGCTTAATATTCTAAGATCGCTAACCCAAAATTGATCACACACCTTGTCGAGAATCTAAATTATAAATAGATCTTGTTAGATAGGATCCACTACTATCTCATCAACATAAAGACAACATTCAACTTAACCCCAGAAAATGAGGTAGCATATACCTTAATTGGATACTTGAGAAAAAAGGTTGTGGTTGCTTCAAAACCACTTGTACACCACCACTCCTTGAGGAAGCCCTATAAATAAGGAAGGAATCATAAATCAGTACCCAAAAATAAAAGGAAACACATTCGGCTTAGATGAATGAAAGGTACCATAACTTAAATCCTTACCGTTTGTCAGGAAATCTTATGAATACTGAAATAGCAAAGCAATAGTAAAACAAAAGAGTACTCGGCCAATCCCCTAATAGCAGAGTAACCGAAAATGGCTAGCCAAAAAGGTGAAGGGTATTCAGCCTAAACAATATGAGTATATTGAAAGAAAACAAAAAAAAGGGAATGAAGCAAAAAGATGAAGAGAGAATTCGACTAGAAAAGAAACCAAGAGAAAATCAAATAGACAGGGAGAGATGAAGCTATATTCAGTCAAAGAAGAGGGTGAAAGCAACAAGCAATTCGACAAAGGCTTAGTTGAATAGTAAGAGGAAAGAAAAGCTGAGAAAGAGGACAACTCAACTAGATTGTGAAGAGAAGGAGTCGTCACTAGAATGGACAGAACAAAACTCGAAAGGAGAAATGCTCAAAATACACTATTCGGCTACTCGAAAAGGAAAAAGAAAGAAAACATGCTAAAGGTTGCCAAAAGTAATAATTTGACACACCCAAAAATAACACAAAAATGCCCAAAACCGAACAAAGAGCAGAGAAAAGCACTTAGAAACCCCCTAACCGAATTTGCATGCCCAAAACTCCTTGTTCGGCTACACCACACCAACTTTTGAATTTCCTTGATTTTCTCCTCCTAAATCTCCTCTATAATCTTACCAACATTATCAGATCCCTTGATCTCCTCCCTTGACCAATTCTACAACCACCTCAATAGAGTTTCAGTCAAACTCTACCTCTAACACCACAAGGATATAAAATAAATACTTCTTTGCATGCCAAGGGATTCGAACCCAAGCTCTCACATCAGCCATTTCACGCCACTTGCCACTAAGCCACAAGCTCCTCTTGTGTCATAACACAAGCATTATTACTAATAAGGCCTAAGTGCCAATGTCCAGGTTCATTTAAAAGGAAACTAAAAATTTTGCTAGAGCCAAGACTTGAACCCAGGCTTCTCACACACCCCCATACACACCCAAATCACTTAGCCATTAAAGCAAACAAGCAATTTGTTGAAACATGCAAAATTACAAGCCCTATATTTTTAAGGCGTTACAATTTAACCAAATACTCTTATAGGTAATTCACATATAATATCTAAACAATTCAATTAAACATCATTTAAACTATTCCTAAATTTATGCCAATTTCAACCAAAACACATTATTTAATTTTTTAAACAAAGAATATATGTTCATATATATATTTTCAACTCTATCATATTAAAACAACATTTACATCCATATCCCAAAATGACAAATTTAACATCCTAGGTACATGCCATTTACCAAAAAGAAATGTACTTTACCATAATGAGTTCGGGATCGGCCTTGGATGCTAATTCAACGATTGAACTTTAACCTAACTTGCGCACGGAAACAAACCATACGTTGAGTATAAAACTTAGTGGTATTTCTATAATCTGAATACTTATTAAACAAGAATTTATAATATTTACATATATTTAAACACACATAACCAAAACTCATTAAAACAAATAATCTATTTCTTAAACAATAATTTATAATACTTTCAATTCTCATCATTTGCTATTCAAATAGCTTTTCTCAATAGATTTACATATCATCTCATTATGTCAATAACCATATCATGAGCCCATTGGTTCATACATTTCAATTTCATAACTCAATTTAATATCATAATCCAATTCATGTTCAAAATCATCCAATATCATTCATATTGTCAATTCATAATGTCCCTGAGTTTTTGATTTAGTCCTGACTTGATTCTAATACTTGTATTGTGCCTCGAAGGTCCATTTAAGGGACATTATGAATGACCTCGGTGAATGAATAGTAACTTTCCTGAATTAATTGATAAATGTTCTGAATGTTCCGTTAATGCTCTGAAACCCTATTTTGGCGACAGATACGGGTTAGGGGTGTTACAACTTTATTATGTATCCCATTTCTAGCTTTTGTGAATGAGTAGGCATCGAAAAAAGAATAGATGTGGAAGCTCGAACTTAACCTTGCGTCTTAGTTCTCATTATTTAGGTAATCTCAGATTATGTCAATGAGTCCAAATGGGAAGTTATATTTCATTTGAGTTAATGCAGTTTGTGGTGATCTTTGATTGGTATTCTGAGGGAATTAAAATAGATTGTATGTCTGAGTTGTCTTGACAACAAGAAGAATGGATTATTCTGAAATTTTATTATCTGATAGTTAAGATCGACTCAGTGGTTTTAATCAAAATGGGTTATTCATTTGAAAATTAATTAAGTTATATGCATTTGAGTTTATCCTCAGGTTCTGAAATAAATTTTGCGGATTCACGAGTAAATAGACAGACAATCTGAATGAAGAATTCATATTCCAGAAGACGTGATACAAAAATATATCTATCAAATCAGTTATAATCAGGAAATGTCATTACGGGTTAAAGTCATCTCGATAGTTGAAGCTGTTGCGCCTGCGTTAAATGATATTGCTTGACTTTTCCATGTAAAGGGAACAAATATCAGTTGAAAGTTACAGATGCAAACATGTTAGAATCATCAGTTAGTGTTTGATAATATAGGTTTCTTGATTATGATTTGTCAAATAATCACCGGAAATTTCTCGGTATTTATACTACTAATGATAAGTTATGACAGGAGAACATCATAGCTGATATAGTATCAAGTTTTAATATGAGTTCTGATGCAAGTTCTAAATTGAGATGAGTTATATATGATTTATCTATGGATTACCGTTAAGAAGATGACAAAAAGACTCAACTTGGTGGCTTGTAAAAGGGGAGAAATTTTGAGGATGAAATTTTCGTAAGGGGGGAGAGTTGTAACAACCCGTTTTTCAGTGTTGTCGAAAACAGTGGTTTCGAGGCCATCAAATTTGACGAGTAAGTTTATAAATATTATTATTTAATATTTACGAGTCAAACATTGTGTTAAAATGGTTTTTGATTTGATAACTTATTTTATATAAGCGATTTATTAAGCTCAAGTGGGATGACCCTAAGGTTAAGTGGTTTTAGAAAATGAGGTATCGGGACCTCATTTCTATAAACTAAGCTGTAAATATTTTTACAAATATTTACGGAGTGTCATTAAGGTGGTATTAAAGTTTCATTGAAAAATTTTAACGTTTCGATAGTTAATTAATTAAAAAGGACTAAATCGTAAAGGATATAAAATTTGATCATTATTTGATTTGAGTGATTAAATAGTTAATTGAATAAAGGAAAAGGGACTTAAATGGTAATTAGACCATTCAAGAGTTAGTGGACAATTATGGGAATGAAAGTGGTGTTTTATTTATTTATTAACCAAGGTTAAAATGGTAATTTGGTATATTAAATTAAAATAAAACAAAACTAAAATCCATTATAATCTTTTTCATGTTTCCTTTACTGAATTTGAAAGATGAAAAACTCCATGGAAGGTTTTGAAGCTTCGAGTTTCACATTGAAGCTAGCATGGTATGTCATTTTAGCCCCATTTTTAATGATTTTTATGTTTTTAAGATCGTTAGAACTAGGTCCAGCTAGCCTGTACCTTTGATTTTGAAAATGTTAAAGATTTTGAATGTTTCCATTGATGAAACTTGTGATTTTAGATGTTAGATGATGAATTTTAAATATTAGTTGTTATTTAAAAGTATTTTATTAAGTGATTTTTGATGAATTTTCTAATTAAGGACTAAATTATTAAAATAGTAAAAGTAAAAGGATTTGATGTGAAATTTTTGCATGAATGGGCTGTATTGGATGCCATAAGTATTCGGCTAGGCTCAATTTTGTGTAAAAATGGTTAATTTGAATGTTTTAGGCTTAGGGGCAAAATTGAATAAAAGTAAAAGTTTAGGGGCAAATTTGTAAAAATGAATAAATTGCATAAAATATACTGTTTTACTGCCTAAATTAATAGATTGAATGAAATTATTAATTTAGATCAAGATCGGGTAGAAAATCGAGGATAATAGAAAATTACCAAAATGGCCTATACTTTGACATTTATGCAATTTAGCCAGGTAAGTTCGTATGAACTATAAACACTTACATGTGAGTTAAATTGATTGTTTAATGTGCTATTTTGTTGTACATGAATTAATATGTAGATGTTATTATGCAATTTATTATGTCATGAAATGATAGAAATTTAACGATGTACGACAACTATCGAACCCCGTTTGAACCTTATGAATTTGTAGGATACAAATGACATGTTGTAACATCCTAGAAAGGGCCTATGCATTTTCGGGTTAATTGTACGAAATGACAAGTCTTAAGTACTATGAATAAATTTCTAATATTTTTGGAAATGAAAATGGAAATGAATATTTTTGGAAACCTAGAAATTCATGGAAATGAAAATGGACATGAACATTTTTGGAAACCTAGAAATGCATGGAAATGAAAATGGACATGAACATTTTTGGAAACCTGGAAATGTAAGGAAATGATTCAAAAATGGAAAGTAAACATTTTTGGAAACTTGGAAATGTAAGAAAATGACAAGTTTACAGAGCCGATCGAAAATTTTAGGAAACTTAGAAATGACTTAGAAATGTCGAGTTTTAAAGTTTAAAATAGGAAATTAAGGCAAGGTGGCCTTAAAAGAAAAAGTTGGTGGAATTTGACACACAAACAGGCTTGGAAAAGTGGCCTGAAGATGCCACTTAGGGCTTATGGAAATGACCCCATATGCAGGAGGAATGGGCCTGAGTTCGAGTCACTTGGGAAGCAAATAACGAAGGTTTTATTTTTGCTTCCAGAAGATTGAGGTGGACGGCACATAGGAGGTGTTTTATTCTCATAAATATTTGATTAAAAGGTGATAAATAAAGGATTTTTAAATTGGATTATTTTAGAGAGATAAATGATGGATTAAATCTTTTTATTTTAAATAAGGATAATATTATCACATATGAAGAGTAGTGGCCAAGTAAGGGACTCTCTTGTTGATAATTTCGGCTAAAGGAGGAAAATTGAGGCTATTCTTTCATCTTTTCTAAGTGTTGTCGAAAATTCCCTAGCTCTCCCCCCCTCTCTGCCGAAATTTTCCTTAAGCAAAAATCCATCTTTTCTTCTTCTTTTTCTTCTACTGTCAAAACCGAAACCACTTTAATCTCTGTCTAAGTCTCCATAGCCGAATCTCTGTGACTTCGATCAAGGGTGCCGTCGACTGTGGTGTTAAGGTAAGAACAATGGATTCTTGATTGTTCAATCGCTTTCAACCAAGATTTAGGAACTGATCCTTTTGGTTGTCTTTTGGCCGAATATTGAAGGAGGAATTACTAGATTTCAGATCTAAGGAATTTCGGCTACTCAAGAAGAGAGTTTCAGGATTCAAGGGTTTAAGGTAAGAAAAACATGGTTCAGGCCAAAAGCCATTTGATTAAGTTTATTAGGTGATTTGGAAATCAGATCTAACATATGTGTGTAGGGATTTCGACATCTCCATAGCCAAAGGTTACTTTTTGGATTTGGAATCACAAGGTATGTGTTTAAGATATTCGGCCAAGGCCTATTTTAAATGTTTGGATTTATTATCGGAAGCCGAAAACTAACCTATGGAGTAATATAGTGTTTAGCCGAATTCACAAGGGAGGAATACCAAGATCCGGTATTTGATTCTTAAAATCAATTCGGCAACAAGGTAAGTAATACTAATCCTATTAGTATTTGGAATAATAGCCGAATGGTCTTTTAAATAGTAAGTGATTAATTTATGTAGGATTTGAGATCTAAATCAGAAATCGCTTTTCTTCGGGATTTCAAGGACTTCATTAAGCGAATCAGGTGTGTAATCCCCACTATCTTTTAATATGTCACATGGCAATACTTTAATCTATGAGTATATAAATATGAATGTGAATATGGCTAAGTACCCAAAGGTGGTACAAAAGTACTCAGGTACGTTTCCTACTTCTAGTAGAAATATGAAATATGTTACTCGTAACATGAGAATTTTATACGATTGTGAACTCTGGTATATTATGCTTATTAATATATGGGGCATATGGTTGTATATTGAAAGGGGAAGTGAAAAGTGGTGACTTAAGACCACGATGTCCCGAAAAGTGGTGACTTACAACCACGATGTCTGAAAAGTGGTGACCTAAGACCACGAGATCACGGTGAATTAAGCCCGCAATTTGGTGTGTAGCGGAAGGAGGGTCGACTTAGTAGTCCCCACGGTGTGTTTGGTTGGTACGGGGGTGTGTAGCGGATGGCATCTAGGTTTTGGGTTCGGGATTGTATCATTATTTTGAATTAATGTATGAACATGTTATGTTCGGTATGCCTTGATTTATTAAATTATAGTGTTGGTTACGCATTGAGTCAGTTTGACTCACCCCGTTGTGGGAAATATTTTTCAGGTGATGAGCAATAATGGACCGGGTCGACAGGAGCTAAAGGTGGCCATGCATTGCAAGGAGAAATTTAAAGATTTGGACTTTTATTTTACTCAGTACTTTAATTTTATTTTTGGGTTCTGGTTGATGTAATAAGGCCATAAGGCCCAAGTTGGATAGTTTTATTTTTTTGCTTTTATTTTTAATTATTATGTTACGAATTACTTTTAATTAAGTTCAATTAAATTTATTTTAAAAATAAACCCTAAATTGTTTTGTCACCATAATTAAATTATTTCTAATTAAAATAAATGGGTTTTCGCTCTAAGCCCAATCCAAAACGATATTTTTCTAAAATTACACAAATTTTCTCTAAGTAACAACGAACTTTGAAACCGGTTTACTTAAGGAACATACCAGATCCGGTTCAAGCTCGTGGGCCGGATGTGGGGTGTTTCACATGTCATGAGGGTTTACATGATTCGGGTGTTGGTCTTGAATGTCCTATCAATGGCTAAGGTCAGGCGTGTGTTGTGGATACTCTATAGCTTGTGTGAGCAACATCGTGTAGCTACATTACGATCCACAACTCGTGTGAGCAGACCCATTTTCACAGCTCGTGTGAGCATATGTATGTGAATTGATGGATTACGGTTATATGAGTTAGCACACTTTGTGTGAGCTATCCCGGGTATCCAACGATATTCTATTCAGTTCAATGGGCATGAATTGGAAAAGAAACGGTAAATGTTCAATATGAGCAAATACAGGTATACATGAAATACATTGAAATGATGAGATACATGGAAAGCATGTTATGTTGTGAAGGATGTTATATCCAAATTGAATCATATTCTAGTATAATGGTTATCCATGTTGAATTCATATGAAATATGTTCAAGTATGCTAACATGTGTTGTTGTTTGATGTTTAGGCATGTGCCAAGCTATTGGTTAGATTGTATTATGTTTACTTATAAGTTATGCATTGAAATGGTAAGTTCCCAAAAGGAAATATGCTTGTGTTCATGAAAGAATGGTAAGGTTTAAATTATGCAATTTTTTATGAAATGGTTTATCATGTGGTTAATTCCAAAAGAGCTATGTTTAAATGCACTAGCTTGTGGCTATGGTTGATGATATGCTTATGTCTTGTGTGTTATGCATATGAAACAGGTGTGGAAAGGTAATGAAATAGTAAGTTCATACTTGAAGTGTAAAATGATGGAAAAAAGAATGATGATTTGAATTGATGTTGTTGTTTAAGCTAAAGAAAGTAAATGCAATGGAATGTAATGAAATGCAAATGAAAATAAGAAAATTTGAAAGGGTTTAAAGTTTTATAAAATCCTACTATGCTAGGGATGATATGTATATCTAATGTTGTGGTTTTATTCACTTTGTGAGTTGTTAATTATGGTTTCATGAATCCTGCAGTATTGGTATAAGATTATTCTTTACATGTATAAATTTCATATTTGAAATGTATTGCTATGAATAAAGTTATATGAGCTTACTAAGCATTCATTGCTTACGTAGTCTTTTTTCCTTTACTTTTTAGATTATCAGAAGCTTGATCGGGTTGGAAGCTTATCGAAGATCCATCACACTATCCATCGATTATATCGGTATATTTTGATGTCTTGGTTAATGTTATAATGGCATATATAGGGTGACTTGTGGTTGATGATTAGTTGAATGTTAGTTGATGTGTTTGGCATGTATAGGTCATTTTTGGTGATGAAGCCTTGGTACATTTTGTGCCTTGTTGATATGTGTTAATTTGATAATGTGTTAAAGCATGTTTGAATGGCCAAAATGATATATGATGAATTGACGTTAACATGGTCAAGATATGGTACGCTTTGGTAAGGTTTTGAATAGATGTGTATGATTGAAATATGGTTTGTATACATGTTGATTGTTGGAACCATCTAGATATGGTTAGATTTGTGTCATTTAGATGGCCTTGATGGTTAGAGTGGAAATGGTCATTTGAAATTGTGTTTTGAATAACCAAATCGGTATGTTTGAATGTGATTTTGGCATGTGGTCAATTCTGGTATAACTTGGTATAGATTTAAACTATATATATGCATATATGGATAAGTTATGGTCAAATATGTATAAGTTAGATATATGTATATTTGGGATGCATGAACACTATAGTTCAAATGATAAGTTCTAATGGCAAGGTTTAAGTTAAGCATGACATGTTTTAAAATGGTAACAAGGTGATTAATTATGTATATGTGTTGTTAAGTTGAGTGCTTGCTTTGAGGTGCCTTTTGGGCATATTGTTGTATGGATAAATACCATATTGACCTAGATTTAGTATGCATGTTTTAGGTAAATTTTTGATTGCTTGAAATAGGTACAAGGGCTTGTATGTCTTAGTATATTTTGGGTGAAAGAAATGGCTTGAAGAAGGCCTATTTCTTGTCCACATGGCCTAAGACACGGGCTTGTGTCTCAACCGTGTGTGACATACGGTCACGCAACATGGCCATTTGTCCCTTGTAAGTTTTTATAGGTTGCATTTCGAGAGTTACACGGCCTGGCACATGGGCATGTGGCTTGGCCGTGTGAACCAAGTCAAAGAGTTACATGGGCAGGGCCACGGGCTAGAACACGGCCTTGTGTCCCTACTCCGAGTGCCTAAACGGCCTGTGACACGGGCGTGTGTCTCAGCTTTGTGTCTCACACGGTCATGTGACCCCTGTAGTATGAAGTTTTCTATCTTTTTCCATGAAGTCCTAAATGTTTTCAATTTAGTCCGGAATCATTTCTAAAGTGTTTCTAAGGCCTCAGGGACTCGAAAAATGGACGTTATGCAAGTGTTTGCATGAACTATGATATGATTTATGAAATGTTTAAGAATGAATTTTTTATATTAAAAGTTTTTGGTAATGCTTCATAACCCTATTTTGACGACAGATACTAGTTAGGGTTGTTACACCATGCCTAAATTTAGCATGATTCTATGCTCAAATAAAGAAACCATCATCTACGTTCTTCCATAAAATGTGGTTGACCAGGCAATGGAGAAAATGGAGGGATTCCAATCCCTATTTTTAGTAAACTCTACCATCTACTTCAAGTATAAATATCCCCACTCATTCCCATTTCAATCATCCCTCATCCTTAATCTCTACATCCCTCATTCTTCACATCTCATAATCATCATTCATTCTCTCATTTTCTCTCTTCATTTCCATGCATAGCATACCATATTTTCTTTCTTAGTCAAAAACCTTGATAAGATTATCTTTTGGTCGGCCACCTTGAGGATCCATTAGCAAAGGAGCAACACAAGGATCCGAGGAAAACATCTTCAATCAGAGTTCACGAGACTGCTGATTTGATAGAGTTTACTCTTCCTCTACTTTGTTATTTTGATTTTAATCATGTTTGCAATGTGCTTTATTATCTTGTCATAAAAAATGGTAGCTTAATTCTATTTAGGATGATTGCATTTATTTAATGAAGTTTGTTTAAATCATGTCTATAGTGTCTGTGCCTCAGTCAATCATTTTTTAGTTAAAGTCAAGTATGCATTCCATTAATATGTGATTGGATGCATTAGAATTAGCTAAGCGATCCTAACTCGACTAATTAAAGTTTCATAATAACTTTAAAGAGCTTTGTTATCTTGCATAATTTTTAGGTTAATGTGATTAAAATGTTTCAAACCTAACCCGTCCCTGTTACTTAACATGAATCCTAAGAAACCCTTAGTTTAATATGATCAGTAAAATACATGTTTTACTAAGTACAAGATTTCAAAAGGACTTAATTTGGTTTCCAAAATCATGAAAGATCGAGTTGCCATGGAATAATTTCAGAACACAATTAGGCATGATAAAAATAAGCTAAATTGAATGATGTAATCATCCTAGCCTATTCATGTTATTGATTGTTGAAGTATGATAAAGATTGACATACTTATTACTTGATAACGACTATGTACACTTGCACAAACCGAGCGTTACAAGATTTTGACGTCGTTGCCGAGGACTGTTGCCTTAACCATTTTTGTGAAATTATTCTTTTCAATTTGGTTATTATTCCATTTTTATCTAAATTCTAACCTTACTAATTTATTCTTTATTTTTTATGATTTATTTTTTAGGTGTTTATGAGCATAGATCGAATTATCGATTTATTACCTATAGATCGAGCAGACATTTAGATAGAGAAGACGTGAAAGATTAGCTTAAAGACAAGCCGAGATGGACCATGGAAATCAAAATGATGGTCAAGGAAATGGAGCCAATCATGTGCATAATCCAATCCTTATTGCTAATGATAGGGACCGTGCTATAAGAAAGTACGCTATGCCACTCTTTAATGAATTAAATCTGGGAATTAGGAGACTGGAGATTGAGGCACCGCAATTTGAATTGAAACTAGTGATATTTCAAATGCTCCAAACGATGGGCCAATTTAGTGGAATGCACACGGAAGATCCACACATTCACCCTCGATTATTCATAGAGGTGAGCGATTTATTTAAGATAGTCGGTATGACACCCCTTACCCATATTCAATTTCAGAACAGGGTATGAGGCATTATCAGACTTACAACACAAGTGTTTACACAATTCCGAGTCAAAAATTTTTGTCCAGATTAAAAACCATTCATATTCAATCATAAAGTCCCTAATACGAGCCTACGAGGTCCAAAACATGCTTTAGAAGTGGTTCGAGACTAAAACGAGAACTTAGAAAATTTTTACAAAACTTAGATTTTTTTTGCTAAATGCAGGGCTCACACGCCTGTGTGGTCCAAGGGACACGCCCGTGCTTTAGACCATGTTTGATTTAGGGTGCTATCTGACTTGTGCCACACGGCCGTGCCACATGCCCGTGTGCTAGGTCATGTGCTTAATTAATTTAATTTGAATTAAGTACAGGTCTCACACGGCCAAGATACATGCCCATGTTCTAGGTCGTGTAGCACACAAGGCTGAGACACACGCCCGTGTGTCTACTTGTGTGGACAAAATAAGGCTATTTACCAAGCCAATTGCCACCCTTCTATGCACATACCTACACAACATCATATAATACCAATTCAAGGGTAAAACACCCAAATATACCAAAAAAAAAAATTACGGAAAAGGCCGGTTTCTTGAAAATTTACGGAAAATGGTCATTTTCCCACAAAACGCGTCCACGTCAATGCGTTTTGTGGGGAAAAACCAGAAAAGCGCGCCCTTGGGGACACGCTTTAGCCCTGCAACGGTCAACATATATTAAAAAATATATTAAAAATAAAAAACAAAAAATAAAGAAACTTCTTATTTATTAAATATATTAAAACTAAATTACAAAAAAATAAAAAATAAAAAAAACTTCTTATTTATTAAATATATTAAAATTAAATTACAAAAAAAACTTCTTATTTTATTAAATATATTAAAACTACATTACAAAAAAAAAACATCTTATTTGTTAAATATATTAAAACTAAATTACAATAAAAGAAAAAATAAAAAACAACTTCTTATTTTATTACATATATTAAAATTAAATTACAATAAAAAAATTAAACAATTTCTATTTTATTAAAGATATTAAAATTAAATTACAATAAAAAATTAAACAACTATTATTTTATTAAATATATTAAAACTAAATTACAAAAAATAAAAAAATAAAAAATAACTTTTTATTTTATTAAAAAATTCAAATTAAATTACATAAAAAAAAAATAAACAACTTCTATTTTAATGAAGATATTAAAATTAAATTACAAACACAAATAAAAAATAACTTTTATTTTATTAAAAAATAAAAAAATTATTACAATTTAAAAAATAAAAAAGCCCATCCGAATCAATGTTGATGCTTGGTTTAATCGATGCCACACACGGGTGGTCGCGCGATTCTGCTACTGGATTCCTTCTTCCTCTAGCTTCCGGCGGGGGTGGTGGAACCTCGGGCGGGGATTACGGTTCCTCTAGCAGTGGGTCTGGTTGTGGGTGTTGCGAGGATGACCCATCTTGATAAAATAATGACCCCGGAGGTGTTTGCATAAACCACGGTGGGGATGTCTGAATCTCGTATGGCGAAGGAGACTGGTAAAAAGAAGTGCTCCCCAACGGCGCCTCCTGTGATCCCTCACGCGACAACGACCTCAAGATCTGCTGGCCAGTCAGAGTAGCCGGGAACGGACTCGAACCCGGCCACGCATTCCAACCTGGGTGGGACTGGGAAAAGGAAACATATATGGGTTAGGATACATATAAGGGCTAGGGTACGCACCTGGCATAAAGGCTAAAGGCTGCGATGTCGGTGTCATCGGCTGAATTGATGGGCCCGATGACTGTGTGGGCAGTGTTGATGGGCCCAGTGACTGTGTCGGTGCTGTTGATGGCCCCGTCTCATCACCCCTTCTCCTTGGATTTAAAGGGCCCCGACGTTCCCTTTGTTGACGAAGTTGCTGTCGCCTCTCTTTTTTCGGCAACAAATATAGCTTACCATGGATCCTAAACCATGGCATGTATTCCGGCATGCACGCTAACTCAGGAACGACGATCGGTTCCCAGATAGGTAAATAGCCATACCGGTTCTCCCACATCTCGATATATGATGACCAAAATCTTGGCCAATCCGTGTGCAACTGCCGTAAGCCCGCTTTGTGCTCATGATCGAGCACCTTAGGTGGCACGGGAATCGGTTTTCGGAATCCAAATTGTCGCAGAACCCAATCTGACTGGTGTATCTCTACAGTCGCATAGTTGATCAATGGGACCTTCACGTGCCAAATGTTTGGATTTTGCAAGAACTCTTCCGGAATTACTGCCTGAATTGCCGGATCCTCGTACGGTGTCCATTGAAACTATATTAACATTACCAAAATATTAGTTATATACATAATACTAAACACTAAATACAAAATACTAAATTATAAATACGAAATTCGAAACTTACTTGTGATTCTGACCGTTGGTCCAATAGAAGCCGTATATCTTCAAGCGAGGTAGGTATTCCAGCATAACTCGCCGAATGGTTCCACCTAATTAAATAAATTTTTAGCATACAATTATACTATAAATCTACATACTAATTGTAAAATATAACATTAACTTTGCCTCGTTATCAGTGGGAATGAATATGGGTGGTCGAGTCGAGGACGTAAAAATGGAAATTGAAACCGTGCCCATGACTGCAGTAGTGATAGGCAACCCCCGATTTTCGATTTACTTGGTCGCGTCGCCCCGCACATCTCCTGATATAACTTCGATAGCACGGCAGACCCTCAACTGAATTCATCGGCTACTCTAAAATCAACAAGTTTCAACAGCCATCTCAAGTGTACGAGGTTTCTAGACAGGTCTGGCATCAGATAACCTCTAATTATCTCAAGAATGTATGCCCAAGCATACCGTATTATTTCTATTTCAGTCGAACCATCATTTGGCTCTGGGAATATGTCTCGTAAATAGGCCATCTCGATCCGACCTCCCTGAATGTTATCCAAAATGGCACCCAGAAGCTCGTAGCATACGACCATCCAATTGGTAAAAGTTGCGGACTTGGTGACTACTGACCCGTCCACCGGCAATCCTAGCTGCAACTGCACATCTTCCAGAGTGATGGTACACTCTCCGCATGGAAGATGGAAAGTGTGAGTCTCAGGTCTCCACCTCCCTATCAACGAACTGATCAAAGTCGGCTCCAACTTGAATCCCCGGCCTATCGTGGCCACGTGCCAAAAACCCGCTTCCCGCAGGTAATTCTCGATCAACGGCGATGGGGGACCATGCATATTGCGAATATAACATTACAACACCCGATCTACAGACTGTTTAAAAAATTATAAAATAAAAATTAATTAAAATTGCATAAACCTAAAAAATATTAAATAATATTGAAAAATTAAAATTAAAACTTACCATTTGCATTTGGTCGACGGAGATGTGCTTGCTGTCTAGACGAATTAATTCCCCGGCCATTGGTAATACGATTGAAAATTTTAAAAGTTTCAAAAAATATATATTAAAAAAATTAAAAAAGGTCTTTTTTGTAAATATTAAAGGACTATTTCGAAATTTAAGAGGAAGTTTCAAGGACTTAAAGAGAAATTTGAGAGGAATTTGAGAGAAGAATGAGTAAGGACTAAAGTGTGAAAAAAATAAAAGGGTTGGGGGTTTTATAGGTTTATTTTTTGACCGTTGGAGGCCCAACGGTCAAAATATTTTTTTAACCGTTGCAAGGCTAAAGCGCGCCCTTAGGGATGCGCTTTGTGCCACATCGACAAAGCGTGTCCACGCCAAGATGCGCTTTTGTCGATGTGGCTGCAAAGCGCATCCCCAGGGGCGCGCTTTCCTAGTTTTTCCCCACAAAACGTGCTAACGTGGATGCATTTTGTGGGGAAATGGCCCTTTTCTGTAAATTTTCAAGAAACCAACCCTTTTTCGTAATTTTTTTTTTTTTTTGGTATATTTGGGTATTTTACCCCTAATTCAAGCATATACAAGCAACGCAAGACAATCACAACTAAGGTATTAACAACCCATCCACATGCTAACATCTAACATGCTTTAACATCATAATTTATCAACACAAATCATGCAAGTTTCACATTCATGAATGCTATCAACATATAAATATACTTCTACCAACATAAGCCATCATTCATGGCCATATACCAAATGAAATCATTAACTTATGCCAATACATTTGGCCACATTGCCAACAATACATATAACAAAATGACCAAGTCATTATACATGCCATAACTCAAAATATTGACATTTCAATGGTACCCAAAATAATGATTGATAGTGTGAATGGATCTCCAATGATCTCCGATCCTGAGCTAGCTTGGTGACACTACAAGACAAGGGAAAGAAATGGGGGTAAGCTGTATAGCTTAGTAAGTTCATATGCAAATAATAAACAACATTAATTATACATTTGACATATGAACAACATAACATATATCATAAATGTCATTAAAACTTCATGAGCATGACTTACTTAATCACAATCTTACCAATAGTTCATCATATACCGAATCTATTTCATTTGAGTTTTTTGTACATACCTGTACCAACTCGTAACATAATCACATACTTTCTCATCTTTGACATACCCGTTGAACCACTTGGAATACTATCGGATACACGAAAAGGTTTGCACATAAGTGCCACATATATGTGGCCAATACTACCACCAATCTCGTAACACATATAGGCTCGCTCTCGAGCTATCCACGAGCCTGCTCACACAAGCTATCAGTCGAGACGCAGTTACGCGGTGCTACTCACACAAGCTGTCAGGTATCTGTAACATATGCCAGTATACCCAGCCACTAATAGGACGTACGAGACCAGCACCCTGGACACATAAAATCACATTATTACATATTCACATGAGTTCTTAGTAACATGTCACTTGTATCCTAATCTATTCCTAATGTTCAACTGGGATTTTTTCGCTTGTCAAAACTTCATTATTTACATCCATATAGTCAATCATACAATTCATGCAATATCAAAACATTAAAATACAATTGTTACATTGCATTATTAATATACAAACTTACCTTGGTACAAAAATAGTAGAAATAGACTTAATCGTCAAACACTTTGTTTTTCCCCCAATCTAGGTCCGAACCTCATTTTTCTTGATCTATAATACCAAATTCATCTTATTTAATCATCACATTATTCAATTCAACCCAAAAACACACTATGGAAAAAATTACATTTTTACCTCTAAACTTTTAACATTTTACATTTTAGTCCCTAGGCTCGTAAAATGAAATATAATCAATTTCTTCAAAACCCAAGCCTAGCTGAACTATTTTCATACTCATAGCAGCCCACATTTCTTATTTAATCATACTTTTACTACACATTTTATAACTTTTACAAATAGGTCCTTTTTAAGCATTTTCATCAAAAATCACTTGGTAAATGTTGTTTATCTAACACCAAACATACATTTTCTACCTTTAAACATCAAAATACACAAATATCTAACATGCATACAATTTTATACTTTGACATCTTTTCAAATTAGTCCTTGAAATAGCTAGATTAGGTTGCAAGGATATCAAAAACATAAAAATCATTAAAAACGGGGCTAAAATGGACTTACAATCGAGCTTGGAAGATGAACAAACCCTAGCTATGGTCTCCCTTGAAATTTTGGAACTAAGGGATTCAATTGAAGAAGATGACATCTTTTTATTTATTTTATTTTATCTTTATTTACCAAATGACCAAAATGCCCTTAATGCATAACTTTGAAATTTCACCTAACCATGTCCATTTTTATCCATATTAAAGTATAATGGTCTAATTACCATCTAAGGACCTCTAATTTAAGATCTCATAGCAATTGGACACATTTAACATATAGAAATCAAATTTTGCACTTTTTGCAATTTAGTCCCTTTAACTAAATTGAGTGCCCAAACGTTAAACGTTTTGAATGAAATTTTCATGAAATCATTCCATAAAACTGTAGACCATAAAAATATAATAAATATAAATTTTACTGCATTGGATTTGTGGTCCCAAAACCACTGTTTCGACTAGACCCAAAATCGGGGCTGTTACAGTCAGTGTGACTGAAGACGCATTGAGGTTGAAGTAGTTTCCATACTCATTGCGAGATCAAGCACGAGCATGGCTTAATTAGATGCCACCAAGTTCAATATCTACATGACAAAAATTAGCAGAAAAAGGTTTTTGGTTAAATATTTCCCACCTAACAAAAACGCTAAGTTGCGAAATGAGATAACGACTTTTCAACAATTGGATGATGATTCTTTGTACGAGGCATGGGAGTGATTCAAATAATTACTTTGTAAGTATCCTCATCATGGGATTCCACACTGCATCCAATTAGAGACATTTTATAATGGTCTCAATGCACACACAAGATTGATGGTAGATACTTGTAACATCCTCAAATCGGGGTTCTGCATTTTGCTTGTGTTGCATGTGAGGAATTGCTTATAATGTTAATTTATCATGTCCTGGGGTCTAGTTATAACCTTGGGTTAGGCCTGAGTAAGGGCTGAAAAATTTTGTTTTAATGCTTGGGAGAGGGAGCTAGGTGAGTTAGGTGTTAAAAGAATTAATGGGAGGATTATGACACAAGAAATCAAGTGGAAAAGTGGCAAGGAGGTGCCACTTAAGGGCAAGGAAGGTGACGCCACAGGGAGCAATGAGGACCTGGGTTCGAGCTGCAGAAATCCTTTCCTGGTCAATTATTTTTGACGCCACAGGTAGGGAGAGGAGTGCTCGGGTGGGACTCTTTCGAATGGATGGAGAAGAGAAGTTTGAGGAGTTTGACTAGTTTAAACAGTTTTGAATTGATGGAGGGGAGCAAATATAGGAATTTGATTATTTTCAAACTCATTTGAAAGGAGCTTGGCCGAATTTGAACTCTAGGAAAGGGGGTGTTCAGCCGAATTGGTAGGGTGATTTGGGAAGTGTGCTATCGGTTTTGGAAGCCTGTTGTGGTGGCCGAATGTTGTGGGGGATTAAGTGAGTATTTCAGCTAGTGAGGAGAGGGTCTTTCCTTTTTCGTTTTGTGTCAAAGCCGAACCATCAATTACCTTTGCTTCCTTTCTATTTTTTTGGTAGCTCTTGTGATTGGCCGAACCTTTTGTGCATTTTCTTTGAGGAGCCGAATTTGGTAGCCATTCCCCTTTTTCTTGTTGGTTCTCTTTGGTTAGCCTATTACCGAATTCATCTTTTGCTCACTTCTTCTTCTTCTTCTCATCTTGTTCAAGACCGGAACCATCATTGATCATCTTCTCTTCTTCCTATTTTGTTCAAGCCGAAACCTTACCTACACATCTTCTCCTCCATTTTTCTTTCTGTTCTGTTCTTTCTTTTCTCTCAAACCCATTGCCGAATCTATCTCCTTCCACTTCTCTTCTTTCCACCATCTTTCCCGAATCAAACCATCACTTAAGCCGAATTCTGATTCTTTTGTTGTGGCTGAATATTCTTAGCTTCATTCTCTTCTTTCTTCTCATTTGGACTCATAGCCGAATCGTTCTGGTGAGTATAGATTCTTTATTTTCTCTTTCTCAGTTGCTTTGGGCAAAGCCGAAATCCCTTTTATTATGTTTTCTTTTATTCTCCATCCGTTGTAGATTAAGATCCCTTAGTTAGTGTGGTAGCCGAAACCCCTAAACATCATTTAAGGGTGCCGAATGTTGGTGCTTGGTAGCCGAACTTGTCATTAAGGTAAGTGTGCAACAACTCATGCGGTTTTAGGTTTTTACCATGGCCGAATGGTCCTATGATTCATAATGTTGTGTTAAGGCCGATTGTATGGGGAAGTGCAGTCTAGCGTAGTGGATCTTTAGGTTTCAATTTCTGATCTAGGTAAGGGTTCAATGTTTAGATATATTCATTACCTATTTATTCAAAAGCCGAAGGCTAACCAATTGTGTGTATCAGTGCTTGGCCGAATACAAGGGAGATATATCGCAGAGCTTCGGGATTTGGTTGGTAACCAAATCAGCTTAAGGTGAGTCTACATTTTGGGGCGACATCCTTTCGGGATTTCTAGTTAAGCCGAGTAGGGCTTTTGATTACTAACTAAGCGTTGGCCGATTGTAGGAGCAGTGAGGGCATACGTTTTGGGATCTCGTAGTATCGCGTAGCTTTGGGATTTCTCATTAGATCTACGTATAGTCAGGTGTGTAAATGCTTACACACTTTATTAGTTTAGTGATGCTTATTATGTTACTCTATAACATTCGATATTAGTGACTTTGCCTTGTGGGCATGAGCTTGGATTCCGGGTAAGTCCCCTGCTATGTGCTTTTTGTTGTACACCATCATGATTTGTTAAATGCTATGTTATGCCTTAAATGCATGATACATGATATTATGACACGTATGATATGAGCATGATGATGATGGGATTTATAAGAGGAGGGGGATGATTTATTTGGACTGTCACTAGTGGTTTTGACCACAAGATGGGTTGGCCCCATCAGTTGATTGTGATTACGGTCACCAGTGGTTTTGACCACATTATTGATATGATTTGTGACTAAGTCCCAGTGGTTTTGACCACCAGTGGTTTTGACTACACGATTGATATTTGTGACTACGGTCACCAGTGGTTTTGACCACACCTGGATATTGTGACTCGTCCCAGTGGTTTGGTACCACAGTGGGTTGGCCCCACATGATATATTACGGGATTGTCATCAGTGGTTTTGACCACACGATGGGTTGGCCCCATCACTTGATTTGTGACTTCGCTCACCAGTGGTTTTGACCACCAGTGGTTTTGACCACACGGGGTAGTTAAAGGAGATTCGTTGGCTAGGTTATGGGTTGCATAATCTGCATGTTTTTACTGATGATCTGTGTAAGTGCTTGAATGCTCGGATTGGGGATTTATACACCGAGTCTTGGTGACTCACTCTTTCCCTTATATTTTGCAGATGAGGCATAGATCGCGGATATGGAGCCGGGGAGGACTCGAGGTGGCCATGCATCCTAGTTTGGTTTAACTTTAAACTACATTTTCGGTTTTTTTTATTTCTTTTAAATTTGGTTTTGGGTTTGTAATAAGGCCGCTAAGTTTTATTCTTTTGGTTTTTATAATTCACTTTTACTTTGGATATATTATACTTGTTGGAAGTAATGACTTTCTAAGCTAACTGGTAAAAAGTAATGGTTTTCAAAGTTATATCTCTTCGGGTTTTCCAAATGTTACCATCGGGTAACAAAGTTCTTAAATAATGAGAAAGGGAACTTGAATGTTTTTATGATTACAAATTTTCAAACAACTTCAAAGGCAAATGGTTTTAAACTTGAGTATACTTGTCACACTCTGTTTTCCATAAGTACCAGATGCTTTCTAAGATTTAAGGATAACAAATAGATTTTTTTTCAAGAATGAGTTTGCTAGGTTTAAAGCAACACTAAAACTAATTTCAAACTTCACTTCATATTATGTTTTCTAAACAAAAAAAATTAACCGGTAATTCGTTTATGCAAATGGTTTCACTCCGTAACATACCAGATTCGGTCGTGGTGTGTTGACTAGGTTTGGGGTGTTACAATGCTTCTATGAATGGTGCAATTTTGTCTAAGTTTTATAATAAGGCTGACGAGATCATTGAGAGGATCGCTAGTAAAAATTATCAATGACCAAAAAATTGAGCAACTTCAGGAAGACGAGTAGCCGGAGTGCATGAAGTGGACGCACTTACATCACTTTTAGCTCAGATATCTTCTAGTTCTTCAATCTTGAAATAGTTTACTACTAATGGTTTGAATACTTTTACAGCCCAGCCGTCGATTCAATTCGATGTTGTTTCCTGCAAATATTGTGGGGATGGCCATTCTTTTGAGAATTTTCCATCAAATACTGAGTTAGTTTATTACATAGGGAATCAACACCAAAATAGAAGTGGACATGGACCATAGTCCAACTTCTACAATCCTTTATGGTGCATCCATCCAACCTTTTCTTGGAGTAACCAAGGAAATGGACTGAACAACACTTATATGCAGCATATCCCAACCAATCCCAAGGGTTCAATCAACAAGCTCCAAAACCACAACAAGCTAAGTCATCCAACAATTTGGAGAACTTGCTGAAGGCATATACGGTGAAGAATGATGCCTTAATCCAAAGCCAAGTAGCAACATTGAAAAATTTGGAGAACCAAATGGGTCATTAGTACGGAACTTCGTAATAGACTACAAGGAGCCTTGCCGAGTGATACAAAAAATCCAAGGAATTTGGGTAAAAAATATTGCAAGGTAGTTGCTTTATGAAGTGGTAAGACTTTGGAACCCAAGGAAACTGTGGTAGAAAATGAACTTATTGCGAATGAGGAAAGTCAACCAATAGTTGAAATTCTTACACCAGCTAAGCCAAAACTCACAAAGTCTAATGAGTTAAAACCTAAACTAGTATATTATGAAAAACTAATGGCCTCTTTAGATGCAGATTTATCTCCTCAGAAAAGTTGTCAAGTCTAACCCGAAGTTATATCACCTCCAAATCCTCAAACGGTCCAACCAAATAAGGAGAAATAAGAGGTGCAATTCAAGAAGTTTTTGGACATTCTAAAGCAACTTCAAATGAACATCCCCTTGGTGGTGGCTTTAAAGCAAATGCTCAATTATGTGAAGTCAGTGAAGGATATTTTTTCTAAGAAGAAACGACTTAGTGAGTATGAGACTGTTGCTTTAACGAAGGAGTGTAGTGTGTTCTTACAGAACAAGCTTTCTTCGAAACTGAAGGACCCCGGAAGTTTTACCATACCCTTTAATACCGAAGAATGTTATTGTGGTAAAGCTTTGTGCGACTTATGAGTGAGCATCAACTTGATGCCCAAGTCTATTTTCAAACTGTTGGGAATAGGCTAAGTAAGATTGGAAACACGAAAAAATACACACTTTTTCATGCCCTTTTTAACTCAAATTCATGCAGTTTCAGTAAAATTATTATCAAAAAATATATAATTATTATAAAATAATTATTTTTTACTTAAGTTATTAATGTAATGAATTTTAATTAATTTTATAATAAATTTTGATTAATTTTAATAATTTTTGACAGATTTGCACAAAGGGCGAAAATTGGCTTGGCAAACACTGCCAGAAGCGCAAAACCGAGAAATGATTTTTAAAGCATCAAGACGAATGAATTTTTCAGCTAAAGACATTTCAAATTATGTGTATTAATTCATAATATAATTAATTTTAATTTTAATCCAATTTAATTTGGGTTAAATAAATTGTTATTAATTAATTATGAAAAGTGGCCCAGTTGAGCTAAACCGAGAGAACCGAACCAACCAAGCTATGGGCAGCCCAAAACTGTCCAGCATGCTGACCCAATCAACTTACTTGGCTGATTAATTAGCTTGCAAAAAGGCCCTTGAAGACTTCGTCAAACTGCAAACAAACTTCTCATCTTTTAGTGCCTTTCTAGATTTGCCTTAGCCTTAATATAGCAAGTTTGAAAGCTTCAAACTTGCCACATGTGTGGCCGGCGAAGGGAGGTGTAACACCCCAAAAATCTCGAAACTTTAAATTCCTGTGCATGGAGGTTGGCATGTATGAGTAGCACTTAGAATATTAATTTTAAGGTATTATCGGGATTATTTGAAGTCTTAGAGATAGGGAAGACCATAAAGAAAAATTTATTTTTCTTGCTTTAGTGGACCCTAGCCTCAGGCATTAGGCCTCTGAAATAGATTAAGAGAAAATAGGACACAAATGGGCTTGTGGTCCAGTGGCAAGTGGCGTCACTTGGGGAGCTATAAGGTGGCGTGTTGTCAACTGAGGAGGTCCAAGGTTCAAGCATTAGGAGTGGTGTTTTTGGAGTGTTTTATTTTCCATAGGTGGACGGCCAGAGTTGTGTTGAATATGAACTCTTGCGCTGGAGTGTTTGAGTGGTAAGGGGAACTGATAATGGAGGGAAATTCAGATAAGGCTAAGGTGTTATCAGGGAGGAAAGTTAAGAGATGAGGAGTGGGAAGAATTTGTGCCGAATGGGACTTTGGGGAAAGGAGTATTCGGCTTGTGGCTATAAAAGGAGAGGGCCGAATGCTTTGAAAGGTTCTTTGAGCTTTCATTAGTTTTTCTTTTCCCCCCTTAATCGATTTTCCTATAGCCGAATTCTCCCTATTGCCGAAATCTCCTATAGTCGAATTCTTTTTATCGAATTCTCTCATAGCCAAACTCTCCTAGTGCCGAATTACCATCAGCCTTCCTTGCTGAAATTCCTATTTGTGCCAAACCCTTGTTGTTTTCCTCCATCACAAATTGATTATTATCTACTATCAGTGAAGGTTAAAAGTCGAATTTAGTCCACAGGATCGAAAGTGGATTTGGTAAGTATTTGATTAACCTCTCTTGTATGTTTTGCTAAAAGCCGAAAGGCTATCTAACTGTCCTGTCATTAACTCTGTGATAACAAGGATAAGGGTCAAAGATCGCAAGCGTGGTAGAATCGTTAGTAAGGATAAGTGTACTCAACTCGATTATGGTTTAAGTAAATGGCCGAATGGGTGTATGATCTATAGGGTGACTTGTGTGGCTTATGAGTTACTCGAATTTTGACGGTGTATGTGTGAGTGCAGATCTAGGAGATACTCTCGGTTAGTAGCTAAGGAAGGGCTATTAGAACCCGGTGGCACACGGTAAGGTTATGGTAAGGTTTCGGCTTTTGGTAAATGTCTTGGTTTGGTGATTGATTTAAGGTTGGTTGGTTGTAGGTTCCAGGCTAAGGATAGTATAGCATGTCACAGTAACCAGGTGTGTACAAACACTATACGCACATGATATCGGCAATGCCAGAAAGCCAGAACTGGGTAAATGGGCCCGGTGGGCCCTGCGGCTAAGTTTGATGAAATTGTTTGGTTGGTTATACGAATTGAGTTAGCCATGCATGTTACATGATCTAGAATTGTTTTGGGCCTAATAGGCCATATGGATGATATTTTGGCCTAATAGGCCGTAAGGATGTAATTTGGGCTTGATGGGCTTGATAGGGACGTAGAAAAGTATGCTAGGGTTTAATGGACTTTAGGCCTAGTTCTGAACAACTCTTAAACTGCATAAGACTTGATTTAATATTTAAACATGTTCGTGGACAAGTCGCTGGGTTAGAGTGTGGCAACGGACATATGCATGTCTAGGATTGGATCTAAGGAGAGCTTGGTACTTAAGCGGTCCTAGTGGCCCACCTCTTTTTCGCTGTAATCCTACCTGATGCATAGTGTCTGTCCACTTTAGCCGCAAGGAATTGTTAATTGGCCAAAGTTCCTAACTAAAACCCGAGAGGGGCCAATTACCCTTAGATTTGTAAAATTACTAAGATACCCTTGATTTGAAAAATACCAAAATACCCTTAGTTTGAAAATTACCAAAATATCCTTAGATTTGCAAAATTACTAAAATTGTAAAATTACCAGAATACCCTTGATTTGCAGAATTACCAAAACATCCATGATTTACAAAATTTGTAAAATACCTCTATTTTGTAAAACTACCTAAATACCCTTGTAGAGTAGACTTACGAAAATACCCCTGGGTAGTGAAATGACTAAAATACCCCTAAGTGCCGAATGGGTGGAAATATGTATGTTTCATTCAAGGAATATATGTTGCACTTGGGTGGGTTTTGATGGTACGGAGGAAGATTTGAGGATCACATAGTCGCTTGATGATCGTGGATCCACCAGTGGCTTTAAGCCCATTATAGCAGCTTTGTTGCAACGTTTGAGTAGTGCTGCTACTGGTGCTACCTCTGGTGTGTAGGGATGGGTGGGTTGATATTTATATCCCCACAGGTGTGTAAGGTTGGAAGGGAAATGGTGTGTAGGGTTGGATTCGGGATGGGTGGATTACATTCATGTGACTCTGATGTGGTATGAGGTCATTGTGGGCTAAGGCCCAAGACCACTGATTTTGATAGGGCTTAGGCCCAATGTAATATTTGCATGTTGATTTGATTGCCAAGGGTCGTACACACTGAGTCTCGAAACTCACACCCTTTTTGTTAAGCGTTTTAGGTGATCCTCAATAAACGGCTCGACGTGGGAGAGGACTCAGAGATGGCCACACTACAAGATATTTAGAAGTATTTATTTTTTCAAAAGACATGGTTTTTAATTGCTTTATTTTCTTTGGATGTAATAAGGCCTTGTACTCCGTTTTGACTTTGGATTTTGAGTTTTGTTTTTTCAACTGTTTACTTAATTATTAAACCTGAGTAATTTCTTATGTTTAAACATGATTTTCGAAATACTTAAAATAATTAAATGGGCTTTTATCACTACTTAACAAGATTCAAGGATTTTGGGCTTTTAGGCCTTAAATTTCAACTTGGCAAAATTGTTTGAAATTGTGCCTTTAATGTGACATTCTCGGATTCAGCCATAACGTCTGGGCCGAGTTTGGGGTGTGACATTTAGTGGTATCAGAGCCCAATTGCTAAGCTCGGGCTGAGAAATGGGCCTTACATTTTGGGTTTTAAAAAGTTTTTTTATAAGGCTCTTGAAGTATGGTTCATCGAGCCCTTGACGTCGAGCCAAGTAAGTTTTCTGTACTACATTTGTTTAAATTACTGAACTATATAGATAATGGGCTACTTGAAAATAGGTTTTTAGAGACTAAAACCCGTAGGAAACTTAAGCCTATAGTGGATTCTCGACCGCAAGATAACTTTAAAAAAAAATTGTTACTTACATAAGACATGCTTTTTAAACAGTGGTATTACGAACTAATTTCATAAAAATTTTAATTCAGAAATATGCAACGATGAGCGCTAGAAGATGTATAAGAGGCCGCGGCAGAGGTCGTGGAATTGTTAGGGCTGGGTCGTCGGCGTCGGGCTATATGCCTAACATTGGAATAGGGAGGCTCCGGCCTCACCAGTAGCTAAAATGAGACCATATGAACGGGCTGCTGCTATAGAAGATGCAGTGTCGTAGGCTATGTTAAGGATCTTAGAAAGGGTCATTATGCTCAACAATGGTACGGAAAGTCGTGGGTCGATTGCGGAGCGACTCTGAGCTAACAGGGCGGAGATTTTCAAAGGAGTAGCTGGTGTGGCCCCAAACATGGCTGAGTACTAGTTGGAAGCCACAGAAAGAATAATGGACGACCTGATTGCACGGTGGAGCAAAAGTTGTAAGGGGCGATATCTTTACTCCAGGAGGAAGCTTATCAGTGGTGGTTGACCGTAAGGGAAGGCAACCAACAGGAGCAGATCACCTGGGAGTTCTTCAAGTCGACTTTCCAGGGGAAGTATATTGGAGCAGTATATGTAGATGCTCGAATGAAGGAGTTTTTGAGTCTGATTCAGGGAGATACGTCGGTAGCAGAGTACGAGGTCGAGTTTCTGCGTTTTAGTCGGTATACCAAAGGAATAGTCGCAACAGAATATGAGATACGTACGACTTGAGGATGGGTTAAGAGACAACCTTAGGGTACTTATAGCCCTATAGAGGGAGCGGGATTTTGTAGTTTTGGTGGAGAAAACAAAGATAGCGGAGGAAGTAAAGCGCACGGAGCATCTCAACCGAGAAAAGGAGAAGGCCAAGAACAAGCAAAATGTGGAACCTATGGGAGCCGGACAGAGGCCCACGAGGAGGGCCAGAGTGAATAGGCCGGTTAGAGCTGGGGCCCCTATTGCTGCTGCTAATAACGGAATACCACTTTGTGCTGGGTGTGGAAAAAGGCATCCGGGTGAATGTTGGAGAAGGATGGGAGCGTGTTTGGGCTGTGGATATATTGAACATATGATTAGGGAGTGCCTAAGAAGGCCAGACCAGGTGCGAGCCAAGGGCAGAGGTGATTTCCAGCCATAGAGGGGTGGTCAACAACCATCAAGGGGCCGTGGTTAAGCCAAAGGAGGCAACAGTGCAGGACGAGAACGTGGAGCACCAGGCAGAGGTGCAGGTCAGATAGAGGCAAGATAGCCAGCGTTGGTTTATGCTGCTCATCGCAGAGAGGAAGGTGATGCACTCGATATGATAACGGATACATTCCTTATTTGTGAGCTACCTTATATTGTGCTAATTGATGTGGGGTCGACACATTCGTACATTGCATGAAATAGGAATGAAATTGTAGGGGTTGAGTTTGAAACCATTGAGAATGAAATGATTGTGCTGAGTCCTTTAGGGTAGTCGGTGAAAGTTAGTAAGTTGTTTAGGAATGTACCATTGGTAGTTCAAGAAGTTACTTTCTTAGCAGACTTGATGGAATTACCATTTTGAGAGTTCGACCACATCTTAGGCATAGATTGGTTGACAAGGCACCAAGCAACTCTAGATTGTGCTGCGAACCGGATGGTGTTAAGAACTGTGGAAGGTGATGAAGTGGTAGTGATCAGGGAACGAAGGGATTACTTGTTGAACGTGATTTCAGCTTTAAGGGCAAAAAAGTTGGTAAGGAAGGGCTGTGAAGCTTACTTAGCTTATATCAGTGATTTGGAATCTAAGAGTTTTACTATTAGGGATTTGAAAACAATAAAAGAATTCTCTGATGTGTTTCCAGAGGAATTGCCAGGGTTACCTCCCAATAGAGAGGTGGAGTTTGGAATAGAGTTGTTACCTGGTACGGCTCCAGTGTCCATCGCACCTTATAGGATGGCACCGAAGGAGCTGGTGGAGTTGAAGGCCCAGATTCAAGAGTTATTGGATTGCAAATTTATTAGACCAAGTGTGTCTCTATGGGGAGCACTGGTATTATTCGTGAAGAAGAAGGACGAGTCCATGAGGATGTGCATCGACTATAGGCAGATAAACAAGTTAACGATTAAGAATAAGTACCCTCTGCCTAGGATAGATGACCTTTTCGATCAACTTGGGGGAGCCTCAGTTTTCTTAAAGATTGACTTACGTTCAGGGTACCATCAACTGAGGGTTAAGGAAGCAGATGTACATAAGACAACTTTTAGAACTCGTTATGGGCATTACGAGGTTTTGGTGATGCCGTTTGGGCTAACGAACGCACCTGCTGCTTTTATGGATCTTATGTACCGGGTTTTTCAGCCATATCTAGACGAGTTCGAAGTAGTGTTCATAGTTAGTATCTCGTGAACGGAGGATGATCATGATGCACACTTAAGGATTGTGTTGCAGTTTCTAAGGGAGAAGCAACTTTATGCTAAGTTTAGCAAGTGTGAATTCTGGCTAAGGAAAGTCACTTTCTTAGGGCATGTGGTTTCCACTGAGGGAATTAGAGTTGACCCTCGAAAAATGGAAGCAGTGTTGGATTGGAAACGACCTAAGACAGTGTCAGACATTCAGAGTTTTGTAGACCTGGCAGGGTACTATAGGCGGTTTGTTGAAGGGTTTTCCCTAATCGCTGCACCCTTGACCAAGTTACTACGGAAGGGGGTGTCGTTTGTGTGGATCAATAAATAGCAAGAAAGCTTTGAAAAGCTTAAGAAGGTTTTAATGGAGGCCCCTGTTCTGATTCAGCCAGAGCACAGGAAGGAGTTTACGATTTATAGCGATGCGTCACACGTGGGCTTGGGCTGTGTTTTGATGCAGGAAGGGAAGGTGGTTGCATATGCGTCACACCAACTTAAGACTCATGAAAGAAATTACCCAACCCATGATTTGGAATTGGCGGCAGTGGAGTTTGCACTTAAGATTTGGAGGCACTATTTGTATAGAGAGAAGTGCACCATCTATACGGATCACAAGAGTCTAAAGTACCTTTTAACTCAGAAGGAGTTGAAATTGAGGCAACGCCAATGGATTGAGCTGTTAAAGGATTACAATTGCACGACCAATATCACCCGGGAAAAGCGAATGTGGTGGCTGATGCACTAAGCCGTAGGGCTATTGATACGGGCACGCCCGGGGCACCCACCGAATTTTCAAGTCGACGAAGCTCGACTCCAAATTTTTAATTTTTATGCTTTAAATAAAATTGAGTCTTAAATTGCAGGGAAATTAAATTGCTGAATTTAATTAAATAAATTGAACAATTTCATTTATTTAATTAATTTTCTACAGCAAATTAATTTGTCTAAATATTTTATTTAGTGTCTAAAATACTTTCTCTTAGTCTAAATTAATTTTTCACATTTTATTACATGTTTTTAAGATGTTTGATTTTTAAAGTAAATGTTTTTAAATAAATTGCATCCTCAAATTAATTATTTCTTACTACAAATTAATGCTGCCTAATAATTTAAATTGGTGTCTAAATTAATTTGTCCAAGCTTTAATTAATTTGTTTGCATGTTTTTAATAAAATTTTAAGTTGATCTAGTTTTAAAATTTTAATGTGTTTGCGTTAGTCATAGCCAAATTTAATATGTCTTGTTTAAGACTTTATTAAATTGTTTAGTTTAATTTATGTATCTATTAATGTGTTTTAATTATTGCATGTGTTCGTCTTAAGTTATTACATAATTTTAATGTGTTCTAGCCGAATTAAAATGCAGAATTGATGAGTCTTAGTCTTGAAATTTTAATGTGCGTAATTTAATTGCTTGACTTAGCAATTGGAATATCTTTTGTCATGGTGGAGACATGGACGGCTATAGTGGCATGAGCCATCAACAATTAAAAGACATGTTCTTCCATGGAGAAATTAAAGAATTAAAGAATTCTTAATTGGAGCAAGCACAATTGGATGAGAACAATCAAAGAAATAAAATTATTGAAATCACAAATGGTGAACTGCATGAAGAATGGAGCATTAAAAAAAAAAAAAAAACAAAAACTTTGTCTTTTGGTGAACAATAGTGGACGGCAAGGTGATAAACAAATAGTTGAAATTAAATTATGCAAAGCATGGTGATGCTAGTGGACTACACACACAAAGAAAGAGCATGCATAGTGGATTGGCTTAAGCACCTTTAAAATTAGGATAATTTTATGGCAAATGAAAGTGGCAGCAAACTTTGATGGAATTTAGGATGAATGGCCACATAACTCAAATGTTTTATTGCAAGTGGCCACCAAGTCAACTACTTGTGCGCACAAAATAGAATTTGAAGCCCTCTTTCCTTTCTCCTATTCGGCTATCATTAGAAAGAGCCTATAAATATTTTGCACATTTCATTTTGTAATAGAACTTGGAATTTGAATGAAAAGAAGAATTTCTTTTGGCGAGTATTCACTCTCCTTATTCTCGAGGTTTGAATTGACTTATCTAGTTTTCTAGTGGCGTCATTCTTTCCTTATTTTGAACTTATCATCCTTAAGGGTGTGGCGTTCATCTACCTATACCGTTGGTTCCTATCTCGCTAGATAGTGGGTCTCGTTTTTATTTCAAAACTCATTCCATCAATTTGAAACTTATAAGATTCGGGTCTTTAATTTTTATTAAAGGTTCTTTCTTGTTTCAAATACGTATCCATTTCATCCTATCACCTATCTTTACATTTCGAAGATATTATTTTCCTATAAAATTATCCCTTGTGTTAGTTAAAAGAGAAACTGTCTAATTTACGATCGGGCAACATTTACGATTCGCCTCCTAACCTGGGACTGACCGTTATCATCTGGTATCAGAGCCAATTAAATTAGGTACGTTTTTGATCGTCTTGAGACTTTCCGAGTAAGTTTAAAAAAAAATTCGAGACAAAAAAAAAGTTCAAAAAAAAATATTCAAGTTGTAATTTTTGTTTCTTGTATTTCATTATAGTATAGTTGAAGTTTAAAAAAAAAAAAAGAACCCTCTTCCTACCTTGGCCTGTTTAGATTGTCAAGTTCTTCTCTAAGAAGACGAACGACATTTGCTTGCTTATATTCCCAGTGTTTTACAAGGTATAATAACTGAGACGAGCCCTTATCTGTATAGTTAGTTAGCTCTATAAGATGTTGGGAATCAACTATAGTTGACTTCCCCGCAATTGTTACCTCCTCCAACATATCTTGGTCATCTCTTGGCTTTTCTACATTAAACTGCTTCCCAGCTTCATGCTTAATTAGCGTGACTCGTTCCTTTTTCAAGATTTTTGAACTCTTCATATTTTTTTTACATCTACTATCGAGCCTTATTTTTTTGACCCACCACCTATCAACCTTTCTATCCTTTCTAAGCCTACCCATTTCCGAGACCAATCTTACCTTTTTAACTCTCGAAACGACCTACGAGTTGCTAGTAAGTCAAAGACAACCTTCTAAAATCTAGAAGAGTGAATTCGAGCGGTAAAAAGGCACAAGTGTATTCATCGAAGAAAAGCCTTAATACGAGTTAAAATACGAGTGTGAGCGAATTTTCTTTGTGAGTGACTTGTGAGGTTTTTGTGGTAAGGTATTTAACTTTGTTTTATTTTGAGCACTAACATTTTTCTTCTAGCAACGATAGCATGTCTTTATATTTTGAAAGAAGAAGTACTGTAGATGGCGATTGTTTCGATCCATCATACAACCAAAGCGAAAGGCGTCGTGACCAAAGAAACCGAGGCATTAGAGATCAAGGATGTTTTAATGACTTCAAGAAGAATAACAAGTCAAACATTCCATCGTTTCAAGGTAAAGCCGATCCGGATGCATACCTTGAATGGGAAATGCGAGTAGAAGAGGTTTTTGGGTACCACGATTATTTGGAAAGCAAGAAAGTAAGACTGACGGAAAATAGTTTCACCGATTATGCCATGACTTAGTGGGATGAATTTACCAAGAGTCAAAAACGAAATGGAGAGTATCCAATATTAACGTGGTTTGAAATGAAAGACGTGATGTGCAAACGGTACCTCCTATCTTCCTATCATCGAGGGCAGACTTCTTCAACTCAAAGGACGGAGTTAAGAGCAGCACGACAATACCCGACCAAGGACTATTCTAGAAGAGATTATTACCAAGACTCCTACTCAACGCGGTCTTTGAGACGGAGAGAAGAAAGTTACGAGCTCGATTCTCTTCAAGGCGACGGATAGGAAAGCACAAGTTATTCGACGTATGATTCAAAGAAATCCTACACGGAGTATTCTTCCCAACGCAATTATCGTGATTCATCCGTAAATAATATTTCTTCTTTTGGAAATTCTTATTATTGTGATTCTTTTGTAGCTTCATGTAATAAAAATAAAGAAAAAGAAATAAAAAGAAAAGAGGCAAGAAAGAGAGACAATGAGCAAGTTTTGAGAAAGCTTGAAAAGGCCATTGAGAAGATCACTGAAAAAGAGTAAGAAAAAGAGAGAGAAAATGAAAAAGTGCGTGAAAAAGAAAAAAGAAAACGAGATGAGCAAGTAGAAGTGAGTGTTGATTTAACTAACTCATTTGAAGTTTGTTCTTCTTCTGTTTCTTCATTTCAGTTTCCCCACATATCGCACAAGAACCTATAACTTCAATACCTCCCGAAAGAGCGACGTTTTTCTTTGATTGAAAGAGGTAAAGTTAAAGGTGAAATTGAACCTCCCGAGTCTAAAGGTAAGGAAGGTAAGCGTTTTGAAGCATCAAACTCTTTGTATAAAGATGATTTTTCTTCTAACCCCAATCTGATTGATTGTAGATATTACGAGATTAATTCATTTTCTAAAATGAAATCCTTGAGCTTTTGTAAATATATTTTGAAATATGTTAAAAGTTTTGATCGTTTCATCTTGAACGTACATAATTCTTACTGGTCTAACATGATTGATTTTTCGGAACCTAAGTCCCATAAATCGGGCATATGTTTCGATTTGTTTTGTGGAGAACTCAAGTATCATCAAATATGTGTGAGAAATTCCTATTGTTTCGATACTTGGTTTTTGAATAAGGTAACAAAATTTGTCAACCTTGTTTTCAATTTTTATTCGTTCCTTGAGTAAATTTTGTGTTTGTATATGCAATTCGTGTACATAGAGTTCCCATTTTGTTTGAAAAATATTAATTCGCGAATAAAGCATCGACTACATTACATGCACGAGGAGAGAAGGTTTGTCTTGATCGAGCAAGGAAAATTCGATCTTCGAGTTTCAACTTGTGAAGACAAGCAAGGTAAGAACGGTCTTTGTCTTTTTGCGCCCAAAGGTAAGTCTTCTGAAAAGGTTGATATAACTTTGCTCTCTTCGGATGAAGACATGCATTATTTTGATGAACTGCCTTTTACAAAGCAATTTGATCATAATATTTTTAACCACTCCAATTTTCTTCTTTATGATCTATTTGTTTTAAAAGAAGACAAAAAGAATTTTGTGTTTGAAAATTTTTATCCATGTGCTAGTACAAAACAAGGTTTGAATGTTCAATTTCAGGTGCCATATGCCTTTTCTTCATTACTTGCTTTTGACAATTATATCTATCAATTGATGTGTTATTCGCATGATTATCTTGTCGTGTGGAATCTAATTAGATCGTATGCATGCTTTAAAGCTTATCCGCTTTTGTTTCAAAATTTTGACAAGGCCTTGATCATTTTGTATGATAATGTAATTATGCTTGATTACTTGAGAACTATTTGTCTGGTGATGCCCATATCCGGATTGCAATTTTGTTTGAACCGGATCTTGCTAATTCTTGGTTATCTCTTTCAGTATCGCGTTTATCATCCGTCCCGCTTTGATCGAGGAAGACAAACAAGGAGTTTTGTTTGAACAACCAACGGGTCGATTCGAGGACGAATCGTCTTGAAGAGGGAGGGAATGATACGGGCACGCCCGGGGCACCCACCGAATTTTCAAGTCGACGAAGCTCGACTCCAAATTTTTAATTTTTATGCTTTAAATAAAATTGAGTCTTAAATTGCAGGGAAATTAAATTGCTAAATTTAATTAAATAAATTGAACAATTTCATTTATTTAATTAATTTTCTACAAAGAAATTAATTTGTCTAAATATTTTATTTAGTGTCTAAAATACTTTCTCTTAGTCTAAACTAATTTTTCACATTTTATTACATGTTTTTAAGATGTTTGATTTTAAAAGTAAATGTTTTTAAATAAATTGCATCCTCAAATTAATTATTTCTTACTACAAATTAATGCGGCCTAATAATTTAAATTGGTGTCTAAATTAATTTGTCCAAGCTTTAATTAATTTGTTTGCATGTTTTTAATAAAATTTTAAGTTGATCTAGTTTTAAAATTTTAATGTGTTTGCGTTAGTCATAGCCGAATTTAATATATCTTGTTTAAGACTTTATTAAATTGTTTAGTTTAATTTATGTATCTATTAATGTGTTTTAATTATTGCATGTGTTCGTCTTAAGTTATTACATAATTTTAATTTGTTCTAGCCGAATTAAAATGCAGGAATTGATGAGTCTTAGCTGCTGAAATTTTAATGTGCAGAATTTAATTGCTTGACTTAGCAATTGGAATATCTTTTGTCATGGTGGAGACATGGACGGCTATAGTGGCATGAGTCATCAACAATTAAAAGACATGTTCTTCCATGGAGAAATTAAAGAATTAAAGAATTCTTAATTGGAGCAAGCACAATTGGATGAGAACAATCAAAGAAATAAAATTATTGAAATCACAAATGGTGAACTCGCATGAAGAATGGAGCATTAAAAAAAAAAAAAAACTTTGTCTTTTGGTGAACAATAGTGGACGGCAAGGTGATAAACAAATAGTTGAAATTAAATTATGCAAAGCATGGTGATGCTAGTGGACGGCACACACAAAGAAGAGCATGCATAGTGGACGGCTTAAGCACCTTTAAAATTAGGATAATTTTATGGCAAATGAAAGTGGCAGCAAACTTTGATGGAATTTAGGATGAATGGCCACATAACTCAAATGTTTTATTGCAAGTGGCCACCAAGTCAACTACTTGTGCGCACAAAATAGAATTTGAAGCCCTCTTTCCTTTCTCCTATTCGGCTATCATTAGAAAGAGCCTATAAATATTTTGCACATTTCATTTTGTAATAGAACTTGGAATTTGAATGAAAAGAAGAATTTCTTTTGGTGAGTATTCACTCTCCTTATTCTCGAGGTTTGAATTGACTTATCTAGTTTTCTAGTGGCGTCGTTCTTTCCTTATTTTGAACTTATCATCCTTACGGGTGTGGCGCTCATCTACCTATACCGTTGGTTCCTATCTCGCTAGATAGTGGGTCTCGGTTTTATTTCGAAACTCATTCCATCAATTTGAAACTTATAAGATTCGGGTCTTTAATTTTTATTAAAGGTTCTTTCTTGTTTCAAATACATATCCATTTCATCCTATCACCTATCTTTACATTTCGAAGATATTATTTTCCTATAAAATTATCCCTTGTGTTAGTTAAAAGAGAAACTGTCTAATTTACGATCGGGCAACATTTACGATTCGCCTCCTAACCCGGGACGGACCGTTATCATCTATGTTGGACTTGAGGGCAATGTTTGCTCAGAGAGGTTTGTATGACAACGGGAGTTTGTTAGCCGAGTTGCAAGTGAAGCCACTGTGGGTTGAACAGATTAAAGTTAAGCAGTCATTGGATGAAACTCTGGGTGCTCGATTCATGCAAATTGAGAATGGGGAAAAGATGGATTTGGGGATAAATAGTGACGGGTTGTTGTGTTTCCATGGTAGAATTTGTGTGCCAATAGACGAAGAGCTAAGGAAGTTTATACAACGGGAAATGCATAGTAGTTCTTATGCTATGCACCCTGGAGGTAACAAGATGTATTGAGATTTACAATAGCTTTATTGGTGGTCGAGTTTGAAACGCGAGGTTACGGAGTTTGTGGGCAAATGTTTGGTATGTCAGCAAGTGAAAGCGGAACATCAACTACCATCAGGGTTACTCCAACCGATTAAGATTCCACTTTGGAAATGGGAGCGGATTACTATGGATTTTATTAGTGGGCTACCCTTGACGCCTCCTAAGAAGGACTATGTGTGGGTGTGGGTTATAGTGGATCGGTTAACTAAGTCTGCCCATTTTATACCGGTCTGCACAGACTACTCATTACAGAAATTTGCAAGGTTGTATGTGGGGGATATTGTGAGGTTACGTAGAGTTTCGGTCTCTATTGTATTTGATAGAGACCCTCATTTTACGTCTCGGTTTTGGAAGAAGTTGCATGAAGCACCGGGTATGAGGCTGGATTTTAGTACATCATTTCACCCTCAGACTGATGGTCAGTCAGAGAGGGTAATTCAAGTATTGGAGGATATACTGAGAGGGTGTGTAATTGAGTTTCGAGGAAGTTTGGAGGATTACTTGCCGTTAGCTGAATTTCCGTATAACAATACTTATCAGGCAAGTATTTGAAATGGCACCATATGAAGCACTGTATGGACGAAGATGTCATACTCCGACTTGTTGGACCGAGTTGGGTGAGCGGCAAGTACTGGGTCCGGAGTTGGTAGCAGACACCGAGGATAAGGTAAAGTTCATTCGGGATTGGTTGAAGGAGGCGGCAGATAGGCAGAAGTCGTATGCTGACCTCAAATGGAGAGAGATTGAGTATGTGGTGGGGGACTTGGTTTTTCTCAAGGTTTCCCCTTGGAAGAAGGTGTTAAGGTTTGGTCGGAAGGGCAAGTTAAGCCCTAGATTCATCGGGCCATATCGGGTGTTGAAGCGAATTGGGCAAGTTGCCTATCAGCTGGAATTACCTTCGGAACTAAGCCAAATACACGATGTATTTCATGTATCAATGCTAAGACGTTATCACTGAGACCCTTCTCACATCGTGTCAGTGGAGGAGATTGAGGTTAGACCAGACCTAACTTTTCAAGAGGAGCCAGTTCAAATAATTGATAAGGATGTTAAGGTGCTTAAAAGAAAGTCTGTCCCTTTGGTCAAAGTGCTATGGCGTAACCATAATGCCGAGGAGGCTACTTGGGAACCTGAGGAGGCAATGTGATGACAATACCCTCACTTGTTTCAAGCAGGTAAATATCGAGGCCAAATTTTTTTTTTAAGAGGGGTCGAGTTGTAACGCCCCAAAAATCCCGAAACTTTAAATTTCTGTGCATGGAGGTTGGTATGTATAAGTAGCACATAGAATATTAATTTTAAGGTATTATCTAGATTATTTGAAGTCTTAGAGATAGGGAAGACCATAGGGATAAATTTATTTTTCTTGCTTTAGTGGACCCTAATCTCAGGCATTAGGGCTCTTAAGCAGATTAAGAGAAAATAGGACACAAATGGGCTTGTGGTCTAGTGGCAAGTGGCGTCACTTGGGGAGCTATAAGGTAGCGTGTTGTCAGCTGAGGAGGTCCAAGGTTCGAGCATTAGGAGTGGTGTTTTTGGAGTGTTTTATTTTCCATAGGTGGACGGCTAGGGTTGTGTTGAATATGAACTCTTGCATTGGAGTGTTTGAGTGGTAAGGGGAACTGATAATAGAGGGATATTCGGATAAGGCTAAGGTGTTATGAGGGAGGAAAGTTAGGAGATGACGAGTGGGAAGAATTTGTGCTGAATGGGACTATGGGGAAAGGAGTATTCGGCTTGTGGCTATAAAAGGAAAGGGTCAAATGCTTTGAAAGGTTCTTTGAGCTTTCATTAGTTTTTCTTTCCCCCCCTTAATCGGTTTTCCTATAGAAGAATTCTCCCTATTGCCGATATCTGCTATAGCTGAATTTTTTTGCCGAATTCTGTCATAGCCAAACTCTCCAATTGCTGAATTACAATCAGCCTTCCTTGCCAAAATTCCTATTTGTGCCAAATCCTTGTTGTTTTCCTCCATCACAAATCGATTATTATCTACTATCAGTCAAGGTTAAAAGCTAAATTTAGGCCGCAGGATCGAAAGTGGATTTGGTAAGTATTTGGTTAACCTCTATTGTACGTTTTGCTAAAAGCCAAAAGGCTATCTAACTGTCATATCGTTAACTCTGTGATAATAAGGATAAGGTTCAAAGATCGCAAGTGTGGTAGAATCGTTAACAAGGGTAAGTGTACTCAACTTGATTTTGGTTTAAGTAAATGGCCAAATGTGTGTATGATCTATAGGGGTGACTTGTGTGGATTATGAGTCACTCGAATTTTGATGGTGTATGTGTGAGTGCAGATCTAGGGGATACTCCTGATTAGTAGCTAAGGAAAGGCTATTAGAACCCGGTAGCACACGGTAAGGTTATGGTAAGGTTTTGGCTTTTGGTAAATGTCTTAATTTAGTGATTGATTGAAGGTTGGTTGGTTGTAGGTTCAAGGCTAAGGATAGTATAGCACATCATAGTAACCAGGTTATAGAAACACTACACACACACATGATATCAGCAATGCCAGAAAACCGAAAGTGGCTAAATGGGTCCGGTGGGCCCTGAGGCTAAGTTTGATGAAATTGTTTAGTTTATTATACGAATTGAGTTAGCCATGCATGTTACATGATCTGGAATTGTTTTGGGCCTAATAGGCCATATGGATGAGGTTTGGGCCTAATGGGCCATAAGGATGTGATTTGGGCTTGATGGGCTTTATGGGGACGTAGAAAAGTATGCTAGGGTTTAATGGACTTTAGGCCTAGTTCTGAACAACTCTTAAACCAATAAGACTTAATTTAATAATTAAACATGTCCGTGGACAAGTCACTGGGTTAGAGTGTGGCAACGGACATATGCATGTCTAGGATTGGATCTAGGGAGAGCTTGGTACTTAAGCGGTCCTAGTGGCCCACCTCCTTTTCTCTGGAATCCTACCTGGTGCATAGTGTCTGTTCACTTTAGCCGCAAGGACTTTTTAATGGGCCAAAGTTCCTAACTAAAACCTGAGAGGGACCAAATACCCTTAGATTTGTAAAATTACTAAGATACCCCTGATCTAAAAAATACCAAAATACCCTTAGTTTGAGAAATTACCAAATACCCTTAGTTTAAAAATTACCAAAATATCCTTAGATTTGCAAAATTACTATAATACCCTCAAATTGTAAAATTACCAAAATACCCTTGATTTGCAGAATTACCAAAACATTCCTGATTTACAAAATTTCCAAAATACCTTTTTTTTACAAAATTATCGAAATACCGCTGTAGAGTAGATTTACAGAAATACCCCTAGGTAGTGAAATGACTAAAATACCCCTAAGTGCCTAATGGGTGGAAATCTGTATGTTGCATTCAAGGAATACGTGTTGCACTTGGGTGGGTTTTGATGGTACGGGGGAAGATTTGAGGATCGCATAGTCGCTTGACGACTGTGGATCCACCGGTGGCTTTAAGCCCATTATAGCAACTTTGCTGCAACGTTTGTGTAGTGCCGCTGCTGGTGCTACCTTTGGTGTGTAGGGATGGGTGGGTTGATATTTATATCCCTATAGGTGTGTACGGTTGGAAGGGAAATGGTGTATAGGGTTGGATTAGGGATGGGCACATTACATTCAAGTGACTCTGATGTGGTATGAGGTCATTGTGGGCTAAGGCCCAAGACCACTGATTTTGATAGGGCTTAGGCCCAATGTAATATTTGCATGTTTATTTGATTGTGAAGGGTCGTACACACTGAGTTTCGAAACTCACACCCTTTTTATTAAATATTTCAGGTGATCCTCAGTAAACGACTCGAAGTGGGAGAGGACTCAAGGATGGCCACACTACAAGATATTTAGAAGTTTTTTTTTTTTTTCAAAAGACATGGTTTTTAATTGCTTTATTTTCATTGGATATAATAAGGCCTTGTACTCCATTTTGACTTTGGATTTTGAGTTTTGTTGTTTCAACTGTTTACTTAATTATTAAACCTAAGTAATTTCTTATGTTTAAACATGGTTTCAGAATACTTACAATAATTAAATGGGCTTTTATCACTACTTAACAAGATTCAAGGATTTTGGGCTTTTAGGCCGTAAATTTCAACTTAGCAAAATTGTTTGAAATTGTGCCTTTGATGTGACATTCTCGGATTCGACCATAACATCTGGGCTGGGTTTGGGATGTGACAAGAGGGCTCTTTGGCTGCTGATTTTAGCTATTTTTAGCAGCCCTCTCACCCTATAAAACCCCCATTGGCTGCTCATTTCAACACACAACACCATTCTCATCTCTTCTCTTCTCTCTCAACTTTCTCTCTTATTTTCCATCTATTTTCCCTTGTCCTTTTGCCAATTTCACCTCTTGAAAAATAGTTATTCATCCATCATTTGGAGCAGCATTCAAGTGTTCATAGAAGCCTTGCTTCGACAAGAACAAGTGAAGAAGGAAGAGTGGAGCAACTAAGCCAAACCACAGTGAAACACCGGATTTGCTTCTTGTTCCCTATCTTTTTAAATTCTGTTGTTGTTATGATAAACAATTCTTTGAATATTTATGTTGATATGATTTATTTAATTGATATGGCTTAAATTTAATTCGTGTTAGGTTGATTGCATTTCATCTTCTTAACTTATTAAAATTGTGTTTGTGCTGTTATAGGCCTCGGTAAGATGTTTGAATAAGTAAAACTATGACTAAATTATTCTTGCATTAAAACTGTAAGGTAACTAATGAATTAATTATTTAAACAAATTGAAATTGTAATTAATTGACACGATACTTAATCTGTGCATGTTTAATCATCTAAGGTAGCTGAAGGTTAAATTAGCAACGGTATCGAGAGATACAATTGCCTTGCATAACTTGCAATATTATTGTGATTAAACTGTTCCAAGGTAGGAATACATTGTTACCTCACTTAACCTTTTATGTGCCTATGAGATTGAAATAATTGTTTGAATTGACATAGGGATATGTACAAGAGATTATTTTAATTTCATAAGTATTTATGTGCATTAATATATTTGTCTACTAAAATTTGTTTAATTGGTTGAATTGACATAGAGATATAGTCAAGAGATAAATGGATTTTGGTAGTTAAGTATGTTCATAAGTTAGCAAATTACCGAGTTGTCGTGAATTCATTCGTAACAACATAAACATAAGTTTAATAATTCTAAGTTAAGAAATGTAATTAATCTAACACAATTATGTCATCTTGATTAAAATCATCTTTTGAATTCGTGCATTAGAACTTTATTTTATTTTATTTATTTTACTTTGTTTTCTAGTTTTTAATCATTTCTCAAATCAAAATATTTGTCTTCACCAGAGTGTTTTAAATTGCCTTCATAAATAATTCTTTTCATAGTCCCTGTGGGTACAATAACTCGACATTTACTTGTCATTTTTTTACTTGTTGCGATTGTGTACACTTGCACATTTCTGTCGTTCCAAGTTTTGGCGCCTTTGCCGGGGACTGTTTTAAAAAGTCATTATTTGTGAATTTGTTAGTTTTGCATTTTGGTTTATTTTTCTGTTAAATTTTAACTTAATTAATATTTCTTTAATTATTTCATGTGTTTATGAGTATTGACCGAATTATCAGTGTACTCCCTGTAGACCTTGAGATTGAACGAACTTCTCGACAGCGAAGAAGACAAGCAAGCCAGAGAAGGACCGAAGAGATGAACTTTGAAAATCTGAATCAAGAAAATGGAGCAAACCCTTCTCAAAATCCTATCCTTATTGCTGATGATAAGGATAGAGCTTTAAGACAGTATGTTGTGCCAGTGTTTAATTATCTTAATCTGGGTATTAGGAGACCCAAAATCGAGGCACAACAGTTCGAGCTGAAGCCAGTCATGTTCCAGATGCTTTAGATAGTGACCCAATTTAGTGGAATGCCTATCGAATATCCTCACCTACACTTATGATTGTTTATGGAGGTGAGCGATTCTTTCAATTTAGCCGGAGTACCTGAAGATGCATTATGATTGAAGCTGTTCCCATATTCACTAAGGGACAGAGCTCGAGCCTAGTTGAACTCATTGCCACCAAATTTAATTTTCACATGACAAGAGTTAGCAGAGAGATTCCTCATGAAATATTTTTCGCCTAGCAATAATGCTAAGTTGAGGAACGAGATCATTGCTTTCCAACAAATGGATGATGAGTCCTTGTATGAGGCATGGGAAAGGTATAAAGAATTATTACGAAAGTGCCCTCACCATGTAATCCCACATTACATCCAACTTGAGACATTTTATAATGGTCTCAATGCACACACGAGGATGGTAGTGGACGCTCCTACTGATGCTGCTCTCATTTCTAAGTATTATAATGAGGCTTATGAAATAATTTAGAGGATTTCCAGCAACAATTATCAATGGCCAACCAATCAGGCAACGTTAGGAAGACGAATCACTGGAATACATGAAGTGGAAGCTCTTACTTCACTTACATCTCAGGTATCCTCAATATCCTCAATGCTTAAAAAATTTACCACTAATGGGTTTAATAGTTTTACAGCTCAGCCACCGAATCAAGTTGAAAATGTAGCCTGTGTCTATTATAGGGAAGGACATTTGTACGAAGAATGTCACTCGAACCCAGAATCCGTGTATTACATTCGTAACCAGAACCAAAATAGAGGAAGGCAAGGACTACAATCCAATTTTTATAACCCATCATGGCGAAACCACTCGAATTTTTCTTGGAGTAACCAAGGGGCGGGAACCAATAACAATTATGCCCAACCTAGACCGACCCAGCCACCTAGTATTTCCCAACAAGCTCAGAAACCTACCCAAGCTAAACCATCTAATAGCTTAGAGAATTTATTGAAGCCATACATGGAAAAAAATGATGCCACTCTAAGTAATTTGGAGAATCAAGTGGGCCAGCTTGCAACTGAACTCAAAAATCGACCACAAGGTGCTTTAACTAATGATACAAAGAATCCAAGGAATTCAAGGAAGGAGCATGGTAAAGCATTGACATTGAGGAGTGGAAAACCATTAGAGCCCAACACCGTCAAAGTTCAAGAACAGCCAGCTGTAGCTCAAGGCTTAGAGGAAGTTCAACCAAGTGTTGAAATTCCAATATCACCGGAACCTGAATTTGCAAAATCTGATAAGGTAACTTCTGAACCAGTTAATTATGATAAACTAACTTTGTTAGATGCAGAATTGCCACAGATGACAAATCAACCAGTTCCAGTAAGGAAGCCTTATCCACCCTACCTTCAAAGACTTCAGAAGTAGAAGAAGGAAATTTAATTCAAGAAGTTATTAGACGTACTAAAGCAACTTCATATCAACATCCCGTTGGTTGAAGCACTTGAACAAATGTCGAACTACATCAAATTCATGAAGGATATCCTGTCAAAAAAAATAAAGGCTAAGAGAATTTGAGACGGTAGCCCTTGAAAAAGAATGCAGTGCATATCTTCAAGACAAACTACCCCCAAAATTGAAGGATCCTGGATGTTTCATCATACCTTGCAATATTGGAGTAACATATTATGGTAAAGCACTATGTGACTTGGGTACGAGTATCAACTTGATGTCCATGTCAATATTTAGGAAGCTGAGGATAGGTGAAGTTAGACCTACTACGGTTACACTTCAACTAGCAGATCGATCCTTAGCACATCTAGAAGGAAAAATTGAGGACATATTGGTACGTGTAGACAAATTTATTTTTCCTGCTGACTTTTTAGTTCAAGACTTTGAAGCAGACAAAGAAGTGCCAATCATCTTAGGAAGGCCTTTCCTAGCAACTGAAGGTCCCTTATTAATGTGCAGAAGGGCGAGCTTACTATGCGTGTTCAAGATGATCAAGTAACATTTAATGTTTTTAAGTCTATGCAATTTCCTAACACAACTGATGATTGTTCTGCAGTTTCCGATTTAGAGGAGTTAATCATGGAAAATGGAACTCAACTATGTTGAGGACCCATTTGAAAAAATTTTGACATCAGACCCTCCAAATAATGAAGAGAATGATGAATACTATTATCTCATTTTCAATGATCGTAATACCTCCTTTCTTTGGCACGCACTGGACCATACTTACCAACAAACTGTCTGAGATGGGATAAATTATACCCGCATCTAACCACTTGATGATCTCTTTGTTGCTAACCTCTTCTTCCTCTTCTCTCTTTTGGAACGGTTACTCCGGGATACTCTATCAGCGGAACAGTGGTAGTCTGAAGCTGAAGGTCGGTTTGTTGCTGAACCTTATCATTCCATTTGGGTTCGTGAGGTAATAAGATTCTATTGATTTAGGGTTGTCCATTTTCCTTTTCCCCTTTCGTTGCCTTAACCGAATTTCTTTGGTAGCCAATCAAACGTTTTTCTCTAAGTACTGATCAAGACTCTTATCGTGGATATGAGGGCTAGCCGGTCCAAGGAGGGTACGTCTAAGGAGCCTGAGGGGAGCGAACCTATAGTCGCTGCTCCTAAGTTTAAGAAGCGTGCGGTGTCGGCAGTTTGTGACTTTCCACCGGGCTGTGGTAGAGAGCCGAAATCTACCGGGGATAGGCAAATAGTTGTCGTCCCTGCTAGTGAGAGCGTCGACGTAGAAAGTCTAGTTTTACATGTTACCAGGTGTGTAATGTTCACACTTTACTTTGTTAATCAATTCATGTTAATAACTGCGTTGGCTGGAAGCCGAAATGACTGTTCTGGCAGTCGAGATACCCTCGTGGGTAAGGTTAGAGACACCGGGTAAATTTCGCTATGATGATACTTTTGTAATATTGAATGCATGAGTTAATTATATGTTGTTCATTGAAAGCGTATAGCAGTGACCTCAGTATGATATTATGTGCATGGGTTATGGGAGATGATGGAGGGGAAGTGCTAATCAGTGACTATTGTCACAGTGGTCTGGGACCATAGTGGTTTGGAACCACGTAAACATATACCTATCAGTGACTTGTCTCAGTGGTCTGGGACCACTGTGGGTTGGTCCCACGTATACTTATCAGAGATCGTCACAGTGGTCTAGGACCACAGTGGGTTGGCCCCACGTTTATATATTCTGTGACTCTGTCACAAGTGGTCTGGGACCACAGTGGTTTGGGACCACAGTGGTCTAGGACCACAGTGGCTTGATGCCATGGGTGTTCGGTGGATACAGGTGATGTAGTGGGTGGAAATCTAGGATGGGCTGGGTTGCATTGCATGCACTATTGATATGTCATGTTATTAGGGCTTGGGCCCAAACTGTGTTCGTAAGGGGAATTACACACTGAGTCTCGGTGACTCACCCCTCTGCTTAATGATGCAGGTAATCCCTAGGTCGCGGATCTGGAGTCGAGGCGGACTTGAGTTGGCCATGCAATATTTTTCTTATAAAGTCCTTTTCTCTATTCAAAACTTGTTTTAGTTGGGATTTTGTTATGTAATAAGGCCTCCTATTCTTTAATTTGGGTTTTGGATTTTGTGCTGTTATAACTCATCGTATGAGACGTCGAATACAAAATTTTTCTAGAATAAAAATCTAATCAATCATGTTTTCAAATGTTAACAAAGGATGGGAAGCGATTAATAACTAAATTCAGAAACTTTTCTTTAAACCACAAACACTGTTTTCAACACGACATGTTTTGGAATACCACTGATTTCCAATTTTTTGTATCACAAAACCCGATTTCAACTAACAATTCTTAAAAATAGAAGTTCGTAAGAACTCTTAAACTAAAAAAAAAAATTCAAGATAGAAACCCAAACCAAGAAGGTTTCAAAATTGTGATATTTCCTCAAAATTCCAAAGTTCTTTTAAACAACCTTTCCTTGTAACATTCCGGATCTGGTCGTAACGTGTTGACTGGGTTTGGGGTGTTACAATTATGGTATCAGATGCAGGTTGCAAAACTCAGCTGTGGAATGGGTTCGACAACATTTTCAAAAAATAATTTGGTTGGAGATATTGTTTAAGAAATATATACATGTCTTTTGAAGCATGGCACCCGGGTCTCCGGCACTGAATCCGCACGGTAAGTCTTTTGACTTTTGATTGTTCTTTCTTGAAGTAAGTATGGTATGTTATGATTGTTTGTGCTAAGAAAGGCAACTCTAGAGACTGAAACCTTAGGTGTGTATGAAATAGCGAGAACTTCTCATAATGCCTATTTTCATAAAACTGCTCTGTAATAAACAGCGGAAGAAAACACTAACTCATAAAACTTTTAATCAGATTAAACCGGGTTAGTAGTAATGAGTACTAGAGGACGTGGACGCTGTATGTGAGGCCGTGGAAGAGGCCGAGATGTTGGGTCTGAACCCTCGGAATCAGGGCACGGGCTGGAAGGTGAAGTGCCAGCGCCACCAGTTGCAGAAGCGAAATTTCAGGATCATACTGGTGGAGATGATGCTGTGTCTCAGGTGATGCTACGTGTTTTAGAGAGAGTTGCTGGAGTAAGCACGGGATCAGTAGCTCAAAAATCTGTGTCAAAACAACTTCGAGCTAATAGAGCTGAAATGTTTAGGGGTGTTTTTGGTGTGGCTCCTAACGTAGCTGAATATTGGTTAGAAGTGGTTGAGCGCATCATGGATGACCTTGACTGTACCGCGGAGGAGAAATTGAAAGGAGTTGTGTCTCTTCTTCGAGACGAGGCATACCAGTGGTGGCTCACGGTAAGGGATGGTACAGCAGTTGACCGTATCACCTGTGACTTCTTTAAGTCGGCGTTCTAGGGCAAGTATATTGGATCGAGTTATGTGGACGCTCATAGAAAGGCATTTCTAAATTTGGTTGAGGGAAGCAAGTCAGTAGCCGAGTATGAGGCAGAATTCTTACATTTAAATTGTTATGCCTGGGGTATTATGGCAACAGATCATGAGCGCTGCGTCTGATTTGAGGATGGTCTGAGGGATGAGTTGCGAGTGTTGATAGCTCCGCAACGAGAAAGGGAGTTTGCTGTTCTGGTCGAGAAGGCTAAGATAGCCGCAGAGGTGAAGCAATCTGAAAGACAGAATTAGGATAGGGACAGAATAAGAGGAATTTTGGGTCGTCAGAATCTGCTGAGGGTTTCCAAAAGAAGCCTAGTTTGGATGGGCCGAGTCGAGTTACGAGAACTATTACGGTTGGGTTGTCTCTGCCATATTCTAGATGTGGGAATTATCATTCAGGGGAGTGTTGGGTAAGAAGTAAGGGATGCTATAGGTGTGGATCTGTGGATCATTTGGTAAGGGACTGTCCACAGGAGCCAAATAGGGCACGACCAGTTGGTCAGGGTTATGTGCAGCCTAGAAGAGGTGGGCCGCAACCACCGAGAGGTCGTCGACCGGCCAGAGGAAGAAATGGTTTTGGTCGAGGACGTGGACGTGGAGCACCGGGCCGAGGTGCTGGGAATACAGATGCGATACAGCCTGGATTGGTCTATGCAGCTAAACGCCGAGAGGAGGGTGAAGCACCGGACGTCATAACCGGTACATTCCTTATTTTTGGGTTGCCCTTTTCAGCATTGATAGATATTGGGTCTACACATTCTTATGTTGCTAGTAAGATATCTGAGACTTTAAGTATAAAATCTGAGACTGCTTCTAGAGAGATGACCGCGATTAGCCCTCTGGGACAATCTGTAGTGGTAAACAGACTCTTTAGGAATGTGCCCTTAGAAAAGCAAGGGATGGTTTTCCTGGCTGATTTGATGGAACTACCGTTCGGGGAGTTCGATTTAATCTTAGGTATGGATTGGTTAGTGAGGTATCGAGCAAACTTAGATTGTGCAGCTAAGCGCATGGTGTTAAGGACTCCTGAGGATAATGAAGTCTTGGTGATAGGTGAAAGGAGGAACAACTTGTCTAATGTAGTATCCTCTTTAAAGGCTGAAAGAATGGTGAGAAAAGGATGTGAGGCATTCTTAACTTTTGTTTGGGCTCTAGAAGCCAAGGAGTTATCTGTGGGGGATGTTAGAACAGTGAAAGAGTTCTCTGGTGTTTTCCCAGAAGAGCTTCTGGGATTACCTCCGGATCGCGAGGTTGAATTCGGTAGTTCCGAGAACAGTGCCAGTATCTATTGCCCCATATAGAATGGCGCCGAAGGAGTTAGTGGAACTTAAAGCGCAGATTCAGAAACTGTTGGATCGGGGTTTTATTCGACCCAGTGTGTCACCTTGGGGAGCGCTGATGTTATTTGTTAAGAAGAAAGACGGGTCGATGCAGATGTGCATTGACTATAGGCAGTTGAACAAGTTGACAATTAAGAACAAGAACCCGTTGCGTAGGATAGACGATCTGTTCGATCAGTTACGAGGTGCTACGGTCTTCTCAAAGATAGACTTGAGGTCAGGATATCATCAGCTTAAGGTTAAGGAGGCAGACATTCAGAAGACAGCTTTTCGAACTCGTTATGGTCACTACAGGTTCTTAGTGATGCCGTTCGGGTTGACAAATGCACCAGCTGCGTTTATGGACATGATGAACTGGGTATTCCAACCCTATCTGGATCGGTTTTTGTGGTGTTCATAGACAATATTCTGATTTATTCAAGTACGGAAGAGGAACATGATTCACATCTTCGGGTTGTTCTACAGATTCAGAGGGAGAAGCAGCTGTACGCCAAATTCAGTAAATGTGAATTTTGGTTGAAAGAAGTTACCTTCTTGCGCCATGTTGTATCCGTTGAGGGGATTAGGGTTGACCCCCGAAAAATTGAAGCTGTATTGGATTGGAAACCACCTAAGTCGGCGGCGGAGATTCGGAGCTTTCTTGGTTTGGCTGGGTACTACAGTAGGTTTGTTGAGGGGTTTTCGTTGATAGCTGCACCGTTAACCAAGTTATTACGGAAGAGGTACCATTCGTTTGGGTAGATAAACAGCAGGAAAGTTTTGAGAAATTGAAGAGAATTTTGACTAAAGCACCGGTGTTGATTCTGCCAGAGGCTGGGAAGGAGTTTATCATCTTCTGTGATGTGCCTCACACAGGGTTAGGATGTGTGTTGATACAAGAGGGGAAGGTGGTAGCATATGCGTCTCGACAGTTGAGACCTTACGAGGTGAACTATCCCAAGCAAGATCTCAAGTTGGCCGCAGTAGTTTTCACTCTGAAAATTTGGAAACACTACCTGTATGGGGAAAAGTCCATCATCTACATGGATCACAAGAGCTTGAAGTATCTCCTTACCCAAAAGGAGTTGAATTTGAGGCAGCGGAAGTGGATTGAGTTGTTGAAGGATTATGACTGCTCGATCGAGTACCACCCCGGTAAGGCTAACGTAGTGGCAGACGCGTTGAGCCGTAAGGTGATATCAGACTTGAGGGCAATGTTTGCTCATCTCAGCTTATACGATGATGGAAGCTTGTTGGCTGAACTTCAAGTGAAGCCTTCTTGGGTCAGTCAATTAAAGGAGAAACAGTTGTCTGATGAATCACTAAGTGTTAGGTTCCAGCTAGTGGCAGATGGTGAAATGGCAGATTTTAATGTGAACAGTGATGGAGTATTATGCTTTCGAGGAAGGGCCTGTATGCCAAGGGATTCCGAGTTAAGGCAGAAAATCCTTCAAGAAGTGCATAGTAGCCCATATGCTATGCATCCTGGCGGGAGTAAGATGTATCGAGATCTGCGTGAGTAGTTTTGGTGGCCGGGTCTAAAGCAAGAGGTTACCGAGTTTGTGGGTAAATGCTTGACATGTCAGTAGGTGAAGGCGGAACACCAATTGCCTTCAGGGTTGCTGCAGCCAGTAAAGATTCCACTTTGGAAATGGGAAAGGATAATAATGGATTTTGTGAGTGGGCTACTCCTTACGCCTACGAAGAAAGACTCAGTGTGGGTAATTGTGGATCGGTTGACGAAATCCGCTTACTTCATACTGGTTCGAGTTGATTATTCTTTACAGAAGTTAGCCAAGCTGTATGTGGCAGAGATTGTGAGGTTACATGGGGTACCTGTGTCTATCATATCAGACAAAGACATCAGGCATTGGGTACAAGACTAGACTTCAGCACCGCATTTCATCCACAGACTGACGATCAGTCGGAGAGGGTGATTCAGATCTTGGAAGACATGTTGAGGGGCTGTGTCATTGACTTCAGAAGTAGTTGGGAGGAGTTCCTACCGTTGGTAGAATTCGCATACAACAACAGTTACCAATCTAGTATTCGGATGGTGCCTTACAAAGCGTTATATGGTCGGAAGTGTCGTACTCCTACTTGTTGGACGAAGTTGGGGGAGCGTCAGATGTTGGGTCCAAAATTAGTTTTAGAAACAGAAGAAAAAGTTAAGTTGATTCGAACTCGATTGAAGGAAGCTTCCGACAGGCAAAAATCCTATACTGATCTGAAGCATAAGGATATAGAATTTGCAGTGGTGATCAGGTGTTTCTGAAGGTTTCGCCTTGGAAGAAAGTTTTGAGGTTTGGACGGAAGGGCAAGCTTAGCCCGAGGTTCATCGAGCCTTATCAAGTGTTGAAGTGAGTGGGACCAGTAGCATACCAGCTCGAGTTACCTCCGGAATTGAGGCAGATACATGACGTATTCCATGTCTCGATGTTAAGGCGCTACCATTCAGATCCATCTCACATGGTGCCAGTGGAGGAAATCAAAGTGAGACCGGATTTATTGTTTGAAGAGGAACAAGTTCAGATCCTGGACCGAGAGGTTAAGGTGTTGAGGAGAAAAACGGTTCTGTTGGTTAAAGTTTTGTGGCGGAATCACAGTTCAGAGGAAGCCACGTACGAGCCAGAGGATGTTATGGGACAGCAATACCCTCACCTCTTTTGATCAGGTAAATTTTGAGGTCGAAATTTTCTTTAAGGGGGTAAAACTGTGACATCCTAGTATTGGGGGCTCTGCATTATTTGTGTGTTACTGCATATTTGGCATGCTTTGCTTGTTATTTTGGTGTGGTTGGGGGTCCTGGGGAGGCTCGGGGTCAAGCCAAGGCCTTGGTAAAATTTCGCCTTTTGGCACTTTAGGGGGAAAGCTAGTAGGAGCAGGCCTTAAGTCTATTTGTGTGTAGTTGTTGACACAAAGAAGCTTGTGTCCTAGTGGAGGTGGCGTCACCTGTAAGATCTGAAAGGAAGGAGTTTGAATCCTGTAAGCCTCATTATGAAGCTTTATTTTTGGCACCAGGGTGGAGAGAAGATGGATTCGGCAGGGACTCTTCAAGATTGATGGTTGAATGGGTCAATGGATTCAAGTGGATGGACATGAGGAGCTTGTGGAATTTTAATTGGTCAAACCAATTCAAATGGGTGTTGGAGAGTGAAAGTAGGAGAAAATCAAGGGATTGGGTGATGGTGGAGGTGTTGGCCGAATGTGGGGAGCTTGGAGGGGGAATTTCGGTTTAGTTGCTAGGTGGGTGTGCCGAACTTCCCATAGGTCTTACGCATTCTTCATGTTAGCATTTTCAGTTATTAAGGGGTTAGTGCCAATTTTTACAAGTCTCCGAGAGTTCTCTCTTTTCTCTCATTCGGTTTCCTTATTTCTCACTACACCGAAAATGTCAACTCCTTCTACTCATCTCTTTTGCTCCTTTGGCAATAGCCGAAAGTAGTGTGACCATTCGGGCATATCTTCTTCTCCTTCTTTTTCTTTTCTTTCTACTTCTTTTGTTTCTTTAGCCGAACCCTCTTTCATCCCTTAGCCGAACATTTGGTATTCCTCTATTAATCTTTTCCACCTTTTTCTTTTCTTTCTTTTCAAAAGCCAAAACTCTTTTCTTTCTACTTCTGTTGTAACACCCCAAACCCAGCCCATTCGCTATGACCGAATTTGAAATGCCACTGCGAAAATCGTTTGAAAAACTTTTGACTTAGAGATTAAAAACATAAAATTTTGTTGTCTTTACTAAAACATTGTGTAATTAAAGTTCCAAATAAAATCAAGTTGTTTAAAATAAAACATTTTCAAATAATAATATAATCGACAATCCAACTTAAAACATAATAAAAGTCCATAAATACTTTAAATGGCCCTTATTACAATAAATAACCTTTCATAAAAAAAATGTGTAAAACAAATAAATTTATCTTCTGCATGGGCCACCTCGTTTCCACTCTAACCCGGTCCAAGCTTTATGCATCACCTGTAAGGTTTGAGAAAAATTGGGTGAGTCACACAGACTCAGTGCATAGTTATTTCACATGTCCCCACATATGGGATTGGCCCATATCCACACAGTCCACATACATAAATATGCAAAATGAAGCCCAACCCAACCTAGTTCCATCCATTACACCAACCTCGGCACACCTGCAGCCCAAGGCCGTGGCTAATCCACCGATCAAATAATGATCCTCATATCTTACCTTGCGGACTTGTCGCCCAAGGCGTCGCTAAGCCACCGATCACATAGTGATCCACATATCTGTATCCACGAGGTGACTCGAGGTCATCCTCAATCTACGGTGATGCACACAACTATCATCCGCCGAGATGGGCACCTAGCCAACACCTCCCTTGATGAAGCACATAGCCATCATCAAGCGCCAATGTAGCACAAGGCTAACATCAGACCACGTACATAATGTACACCCTTTCCTTCGATAGTCACATCCCAAGTCCCATGTATCATGCCACAATATCATTAAAATAAGCATATATCACATGCCATCACATTTTCATACATATATCATATGTAAATTAAAGTCATAAAATACTGACCTTGTCAATTGATTACCCAACATGGGCATCCACCCTTTTTAGCCTTTAATTCGGCTACCATGCACATTATATACATATATATATAACACATACACACAACAAAAGAACAGTGCGATAACTACGCACCTTTTTGGCACAGTTGGCTAAATCCCGAGATCACACGTTTGCACTTAAAAGTCTACCGAAATCCCTAAATGGAACCATATTAGTTTCGGCCTCTATACCAAAAAGCATTAGAAAGTGGCCTTTGCCCTCAAGAAAACGACATAGAAAAGAGAAAGGAAATACGGCCATGAACACTTACCTATCTTCCAAAACCGATTGAAGAAAACCAAATGAAGACCTACCCTTATTGATATTCGGCTAAGACAAAACAAAAAGAGTATGGGAAGTTTCGGCAATATGGTTGATTTGTAACAACAAAAAGGATTCGGCTAGAGTGGAGAAAGAAAAGGAAAAGAAAAGTGAAAGAAATAGGAGAAGGATGATTCGCAAATGAAAAAAGAAGAGAATGGAGAGAAGAAAATAAAATGGGAGAGGATGTTTTCACTTTGAGCAAATGTGGAAGAAAGAAAAAGAGAAATGGAGGAAGGAAGGTTCAACTAACCACTAAAGATGAAGAAAGAGATGAAGGGAAATGAGTTGGTTTTAGGCTTCAAAGAAAATAAAATATGAGAGAGACTCAAATGAATATTCGGCCAAATGCCTAAAAGAAAATTCGGCAAACCAAAATGGTCCTTTCGGCTTTGACACTAAACAAGAAAACAATGCCAAAACTAAAACAAAAATTGTACCAACTGCCCAAGACACAATTGGCTAAGGAGGAAGATTTTTGGAGAGGAAAAATAAAATGCAAAGGATGCACAAATTGCAAGAATTGACCAACTAAACCCCCCCAAATTCCTATCAACATTCGGCCAACCCCCCTAGACACCCATACCGTCCACATTCATGTCAAACATTCTACACAAAACTTTCCATAGCATATCACCTTACAACATGCCTTATGTTCTCACATCAACCTTTAAACCAATGATTTCTTTCCCAAACATCAAGCTTACCTAAACTATCATTCAACTCACCATAAAAATATAAAGTCCAACCTACCAAAGCCTCCAACAAAAACGGTCAACCCTACCCCTAGACCAAAATGCCGTCCACATACATGGACTAATGGCCATAGAAGAGTTTCCAAAACATCACCCCATACTTCAAGCCTTATGTCCCCTTATCCTACCATAACTCCTTGATTCCAGACCATAAATAAGTACTTGCCTTATTCCTTAGTCTACTATCCAAAAATAACAAAGTCCATCCTTACCATAAGTAAAATTTGACCAACACATGCCATACAAAAATTAAAAGTCACCTTAATGTCATCCACGGGACTCAAACCTCTTCCCTCATACAAATACTCATGTGCCAACACCACTTTACTACTTGCTCACTTATGCTAACATTAAACACTTAAATTAACTTAAGCATCATAATCACTTGATCCACTTCACTAAATTCTCCATACTAAAAATTATTCTAAACCAATTAATTCCAAGCCTTCACAAGACTAAATTAAGCACACAATAAAATCATACCTAAATTAACACAAGCAACAAGATGATACTGAAATTTTTCCTAAAGCCCAAGGCCCAATCGGCCCAATCTTACTAGGCCCAATTTCGGGATGTTACAGTTCTACCCTCCTTAAAAATAATTTCGTCCTCGAAATTTCCAACTAACTAACAGTCGTGCATTCTAACTCACCACGCTACGCTCTTGCTGCGCACTCTGATCTTAATAAAACTAACTAACGGGTTCCGATACAGTCATTCTGCCTCTACCGCGTCCACGACGTCCACGACGTCCACGTCCCCTTTAACTCATTTCTAACGTCGTGATTTATTCGAATGAAAAAATTTTATGCATTAGAAATTTTGTTCCACTGATTATCCGCGAACAGTTTTATGAAATAAAGTATTTAGAAGTAGTTCTTTCGATCAAACAACGTTTCAGCTCAAGTTCATTATTTTAGTTCAGAGAATCACATCCATTCACAACGTTCAACACACTATTATGGGCATCTTTGTCCATTCCCAACCCAGGGGTAATTTCGTCATTTTTCCTATAGGGGTATTTTGGTAATAAATTGGGGTCAACTTAAAAATAATCTTGACAAATCAAAGGCATTCTAGAATTTTCAAAACTCGAGGGTATTTTAAAAGTTTTTTCCAAATCAAGGGTATTACAGAAATTTCAGAAATCGGGGTTATTTTGGTAATTTTAGAAGTCAGGGGCATTTTAGTAAATTTTCCCAAATCAGGGTATCTTACTATTTTGTAAAATAGGAGTTTTTGGTATTTTTGTAAAGTAAGAATGTTTTTACAAAAGTCGTGGGTAGTATGGTAATTTTATAAACCAAGGGCATTTTCGTAATTTTTCAACCAGGGGTATTTTAGTAGTTTTGTGAATCAAAAAAAAAAATTCAGAAAAATTTTCAAAGTCGAAAATGGTTTTTTTTTTTACAAATCAAGGGGTAATTCAGTGATTTTAAAACTAAGATTTTTATAAAAATACGGCTAGTCCCTTTCGGGTTTTAGTTATCGGGTTTAGCCCGTGAATAAGTCCTCTTGGTTAGGGTGAACCGTTACTACGCACCAGGTAGGATTCGAGTAAAGAGGAGATGAGTCGCTAGGACTGCTTAAATACCAAGCTCTTACTGAATCCACCCCTAGACATGCGTACAACAGTTGCCACACCTTAACTCGGCGACTTATTTCACAGGTTTGTTTGGTTGCACTTAAGTCTTATGCATGTGTTTGAGTGCACTAACCCTACGGTCCAATAGTCCTAATATTCTAATCTACGAGCCCAAATAAGCCCATAACATTCACATATATAAATCACTTCAATAGTCAGAGGTACTTACCTGGTGGACTTCAGGTTGGAGATATAGGTGCCATGCCAGAATAAACCTGAAAAATTTATGAAAGCCCAAATCTTTGAAAAGCCCATCTAAAAAAAATGTTTTTGGGCCCAAAACCCTCAAAGCTGAGTTTTGAACCGGGCTCTGATACCAATTTGTAACACCCCAAACCCGGCCCATACGCCACGGCCGAATTTAGAATGCCATTGCGGAAAACGTTTGAAAACTATTTTGACTTAAAGTGAAAACATGAAAAATTTAATGTCTTTACTAAAACATTATATTATTAAAATGTTTTATTTTTAGCAACTTATGTTTTAAAAATCTATATTAAAGGTTTCAAGTCGAAAATATTGTAATAACTTAATTTTATTGGGAATTTTAATTATATAATGTTTTAGTAAAGACATTAAATTTTTCATGTTTTCACTCTAAGTCAAAATAGTTTTCAAACGTTTTCCGCAGTGGCATTCTAAATTCGACCGTGGCGTATGGGCTGGGTTTGGGGTGTTACATCTATCATCTCTAGCCGAATCTCTTCTGACATCACATTAATCGACTCTTACACTTTTTACTGTTAGCCGAACCACCTTTACTCATCTACCATTATCAACCGTATATCAAGAAGCATCTCTATGGGTTGCCAAAAGTCTCTTCTTCAGTAGGGTTCTATCGTACAAGGTAGGGAGGGACTCTTGCTTTTCTTTCTTATTCTTTTTCGGTTCTGTGTGGTCTTAGCCGAATGGTTATTTTGTTCTTGGTGTTTAGATTTCGGCTAACCCCTTCTTCCTCTTCTCTCTTTTGGAACGGTTACTCCAGGATACTCTATCAGCGGAACAGTGGTAGTCTGAAGCTGAAGGTCGGTTTGTTGCTGAACCTTATCATTCCATTTGGGTTCGTGAGGTAATGAGATTCTATTGATTTAGGGTTGTCCATTTTCTTTTTTCCCTTTCGTTGCCTTAACCAAATTTCTTTGGTAGGCAATCAAACGTTTTTCTCTAAGTACTGATCATGACTCTTATCATGGATATGAGGGCTAGCCGGTCTAAGGAGGGTGCATCTAAGGAGCCTGAAGGGAACGAACCTGTGGTTGCTGCTCCTAAGTTTAAGATACGTGCGGTGTCGGCGGTTCGTGACTTTCCACCGGGCTAGAGAGCCGACATCTGCCGGGGATAGGCAAATAGTTGTCGTCCCTACTAGTGAGAGCGTCGACGTAGAAAGTCTAGTTTTACATGTTACCAGGTGTGTAATGTTCACACTTTACTTTGTTAATCAATTCATGTTAATAACTGCGTTGGTTGGAAGCCGAAACGACTGTTCTATCAGTCAAGATACCCTCGTGGGTAAGGTTAGAGATACCGGGTAAATTTCTCTATGATGATACTTTCGTAATATTGAATGCATGAGTTAATTATATGTTGTTCATTGAAAGCGTATAGCACTCACCTAAGTATGATATTATGTGCATAAGTTATGGGAGATGATGGAGGGGAAGTGCTACTTAGTGACTATTGTCACAGTGGTCCGGGACCACAGTGGTTTGGAACCACGTAAACATATACCTATCAATGACTTGTCTCAGTGGTCTGGGACCACAGTGGGTTGGCCCCACGTATACTTATCAGAGATCGTCACAATGGTCTGGGACCACAGTAGGTTATCCCTACGTTTATATATTTTGTGACTCTGTCACAAGTGGTCTGGGACCACAGTGGCTTGATGCCACGGGTGTTCGGTGGATACAGGTGATGTAGTGGATGGAATTCTTGGATGGGCTGGGTTACATTGCATGCACTATTGATATTTCATGTTATTAGGGCTTGGGCCCAAACTGTGTTCGTAAGGGGAATTACACACTGAGTCTCAGTGACTCACCCCTCTGCTTAATGATGCAGGTAATCCCTAGGTCGCGGATCTGGAGTCGAGGCAGACTTGAGGTGGCCATGCAATATTTTTCTCGTAAATTCATTTTCTCTATTCAAAACTTGTTTTATTTGGGATTTTGTTATGTAATAAGGCCTCCTATTCTTTAATTTGGGTTTTGGATTTTGTGCTGTTATAACTCATCGTATGAGACGTCGAATACAGAATTTTTCTAGAATAAAAATCAAATCAATCATGTTTTCAAATGTTAACAAAGGATGGCAAGCGATTAATAACTAAATTCAGAAACTTTTCTTTAAACCACAAACACTGTTTTCAACACGACATGTTTTGGAATACCACTGATTTCCGATTTTTCGTATCACAAAACCCGATTTCAACTAACAGTTCTTAAAAATAGAAGTTGGTAAGAACTCTTAAACTAAAAAAATATATTTTCAAGATAGAAACCCAAACCAAGAAGGTTTCAAAATTGCGATATTTCCTTAACATTCCAAAGTTCTTTCAAACAACCTTTCCTTGTGACATTCCGGATCTGGTCGTAATGTGTTGACTGGGTTTGGGGTGTTACAATAATATAGAATAATTATTATCAACTTTACATAGAGTTAGGAATAGTTTTAATATAATCATATTTTATTTAGTAAGTTTTTATCTTAAATAAATTAATAGCAAATAATAATTTAATATGCATTTTATTAATTATTAATTGTTGTTAACTTTGAGTAGAATTAGAACTTAGAATTTTTAATTATTAAATTTTTCTAAGAATTCTACTTTAACTCCTATTCCTCTCTAAATACCACCAACCTTCTCCATCATTCTTCACTCAAAACTCTATTACCACCAAATACACATAGTGCCGCAAGCCTCCAACTTCTCAGCCACAACACCGCCGACAGCCATTTGGCCAGCAGCTCACCCCGCGCACACCTACTACTTCCGTGCACACCCAGCAACCATGCACACAGGCGCGCCAGTAGCCCCTCCTTGTCACTGCTCCTTGGTGCCACACCAAGCTCCAGCGCTCGCCAGGCTTACTCCTTGGCGCCACACTTGCTCCTCGCTCCAGCTCGCGCACACCCACGTTGCTGCTTGCTGCTGAGTAGCTGCTCACTTCAGGTTGCACCGCTCCTTGATCTTGCTCGACGTGTCTGCTTGCTGCTCAGCATCCGCACGGCACATTAGCCTTATTATTCACACCAACATCCCATCCTTAGCCGATAACCCTCTTTTGTTTTGTAATTTTTTTTTGGAGTTCTTAATTTTTATAAAAAGGTGGTAAGACAATTTTTTCTCCTAAATTTTAATTATTTCTCAATTTATTTAATTATTTATACAAATTAAATTTTTGAGAAAATAATTGTTTTCCATCTTATGTTCAGGTTAATCATGCCTCGCAAGAGAACTCGTGCCTCTGCCCAAATTGACGAATCACAAAACAAATTCCACTGTGAAGAAGCAAAAGTAAGATAGGAGAGTATCTTCAACAATCAACAGATGCATCCAAAGAAAGGCTTCACATTGAAAGAAAGCAATTATATTGATTTCATGGCATGCATTCGTCAAGTTGCTGAAACTCTCAATTGGGAGTTGTTTTGTGAGAAAAGACCTAGTGTGGGTAAGGAGTTAGTTCGTGAATTTTATGCGAATTTAACCTCAAGCGAGTTGAATGCTATTAATGCTATTAATTAACCTCAGGCGGAATCAAGGTACCAATAACCTCAAATGCTATTAATGAAATATTTGAATTACTTGATTTTGAAGACGACAAGTATTCCTCCTTGATGAGCGATATTGAGGCTGAAAATTTGCAAGAAATTCTCGAGGAACTTACAGTTCCAGATTCCAAGAGGTTTGTGTCAAAACAAGGAATTCACACTTGTCGAAGAGAATATTTGATACCACTAGCGAATGTATGGTTCTATTTTGTCCGATTCAGCCTTATGCCTAGTTCACATGGGACAACGATTTTGTAACAGCTTGATTTTGGATCTAGTCGGAACAGTGGTTTTGGGACCACAAATTCGACGCAGTAAAATTTATTTTACTTATATTTCTCTGGTCTACAATTTTATGAAATGATTTCGTGAAAATTTCGTTCAAAAATTTTGACGTTTAGGCACTTAATTTAGTAAAAAGGACTAAATTGTAAAAAGTGTAAAAGTTGAGTTCTACTTGTTAAAGGTGTCCAATTTCTATGAGATTTTAAATTAGAGGTCCCTAGTTGGTAATTAGACCATTGGATAAGTTAGTGGACAAAAATGGACATGAATAGGTGAAATTTCAAAGTTATGCATTAAGGGTATTTTGGTTATTTGGTAAATAAATGAATAAAAGGGAAAATAAAGCCAAAATATTTGTCCATCTTCTCCTCCATGTGTCAAAAACTAGAAGGTCATCATAGCTAGGGTTTGTTCAACTTCCAAGCTTAATTGTAAGTACATCCTAGCCACGTTTTTAATGCTACTTACATTTTTGAAGTCGTTATCATCCGATCTATCTATTTCTACAATTAATTTGAGAGATTATTGAGGTCTAGGGTTTGACCCATGTTATACATGTGTGTATTTTGATGTTTAATGGTATATTATGCAAGTTTAATGTTAGATAAACAACTTTTGCTAGGTGATTTTTGATGAAAATGTCAAAAGGACCTATTTATCAAAAAGATTTCAAAATGTGTGTAAAAGTGTGATTAAATGAATAATTTGGGCTGTTATAAGCATGCAAGAGGTTCAGCTAGGCTTGGGTCTAGAAGAAATCTTATAGATTTCATTTTACGAGCCTAAGGGCCAAAATATAAAAATGTCAAAGATTAGGGGAAAAAATGTAATTTTTCCATAATGTGATTTTTGGACTAAATTGAGAAATGTGGATAATAAATGAGTTGAATTTTCTATTATAGATCAAGAGAAACGAGGTTCGGACCTAGATCGAGGGAAAAACAAGGTGTTTGCCAATTAGGTCCAGTTTTACTAATTTTCTACCGAGGTAAGTTTGTAGGTAAATACTGCATTGTTTTATTTATGTTTTAAATGCTTTAATATTGTATGAATTATGATTGACTCGTTGGATGTAATCAATAAAGTTTGACAAGTAAGAAATCCCGCTTGAACCTCAGGAATAGGTAGGATGAGAATGTCATGACATTAGGGTTATTTGAAATTTCATGTAAGACCATATCTGGGATATGGCATCGATATGAGGCTTCGTGTAAGATCATAGCTGGTCTATTGGCATCGATAAGAGATCCCATGTAAGACCATATCTGGGATATGGCATTTGTATGGTATTGTGTGTGCGAGATTCCTGAGTATCTTTTAGTATTCCAAGTGGTTCAACGAGAAATTCAACGAGTATGTCAAAGTTGTGAAAGGTTATGATCATGTTGCGAGTTGGTACAGGTATGTACGTAAAACTCATTTACTAATGAGCTCGATATGTGATGAATCTCTCTGTAAAGTTATGAATGAGAGAGTTATGATTAGAAGATCTTGATACTATTTATGCCATGTTCATCATGTTTATTTGTATCATACATATGTGATTATAATGCTTATTATTTGCATAGGAACTTACTAAGCTATATAGCTTACTCCCCTTTCTTTTCCCTTGTCTTATAGTGTCACCAAGCCAGCTCGGGGATCAGAAACTGTCGGAGATCCATTCACACTATCACCTTAATATTTTGTGTACCATTGATTTTAATATCTTGAGTTATGGCATGTATAGGGACTTGGTCATTTTGTTATGTGTTATAATTGATTTAGCCAAATGTGTTGGCTTATGTTGGCTGATGATTCATTTTGTAAATGGCCATTGAAATTGGCTAATATTGGTTTAAGTATATATATGCATATGATGATGCTTTTCTTGGATGTGAAAAATCGCATGATTTGAGTTGAGATATATGTGATGTTTGTGTATGAGAAATGATAGCATGTGAATGGGGTGTTGATGCCTTAGTTGTGGTTGATTTGGTTTTTGGTATATGCTTGGAATGGTTCTATGTTTGTTGTGTAGGTTTGTGCATGGAAGGGTGACAAAATGGCTTGGTAAATAGCCTTATTTTTGTCCACACGGGAGTGTGTCTAGGTCGTGTGTGACACATGACTTGCCCCATGGGTGTGTCTTCTGGTCGTGTGTCCTCTGCACCTTAATTGTTGCAAAATAGAATGTCCAGAATATATCACATGGGCAGAGACACGGGTATGTGTCTTGGCTGTTTGAAGTCTGCACCTATTTTATGAAAACTTATGGAAATTAGATCGACCACACGACTTAGCACACGAGCGTGTAGCACGGCCGTGTGGCACAAGTCAGAGAGCTCCCTATTTTGAACACTGCCTATAGCACAGGCATGTCCAAGAGTCACACGGGCAGGTGAGTTCTGTAACATGAAAATTTTTCTAAAGTTCTTGGTTTGGTCCCGAACCACTTTCAAAGTATGTATTGAGCCTTGTAGACTCGTTTTAGGGACGATATGAATGTATGTGAATAGTTTTGAATTTGGATGGAAATTACGTCTTAGGTTTGTATGTTTGCTTGTGCTTAAGTCTGGTAATGCCTTGTACCTTGTTCCAGCGTCGAACATGGGTAAGGGGTGTTACAGATTTCATTAGAGCGAATGGTCTTGTCATACTCAATTTTAACTGGAAAGACCATTGATGTGGGAAAAATCATCTCGGGAGAGATGTAGAATTGTGCTGCTAGACATTCTGGCCCAGCTTACTTCCCCTTTACGATAACAATTTTGTGCTTAAAAGCTAAAATTCTTACAAACGTAAAGAAGACAGGCTATAGCCAGGGCACAATCACATATTGGGACCTTTACCGAATAGCTAAAGACTCTGTTCTACAGCAAAGAGTTGAAGAAAGTGAGAATCCCAAAGAAGAAGAAGAAGATCTCACAAAGATCAAACCAATGCAATCAACTGAAATCCCTGATAAGGCAAAACCAATGGAACCAAAAGCCAAACCTGATGTCGCAACTTCAATGTTCAGAACTCAATCGCCTCGCCCAGATCTTCGAGATGAGCTGTCAAAATTGATAGACTTAATGCAACATATGCAGTGGTAGCAACAAGCTTATTAGAGATATTCAAAAATAAGGGATGGCTCCATGAGAAGCACTTTTACAAAAATATATAATGACCCGTTTATTTTTGTGCCTGATTTTCCAGATTTCATATTTGAACCATGGTGTAACACCCCAAACCCGGCCCACAAGCCTTGACCGGATCTGGTATGTCACGGAGTAAAAATGTTTGAAAGATTCGGGTTAATATTTGGAAATCTAAAATTATTGCTGAATTTGTAAAACAACGTTTGCTAAAACTAAGATAGTTTGGTTTGATAAACACGATGGGGTTGAAAACTTTTTCATTTCCTTTGAAACCATTTGATCATTTAGATTTTTAGAAGTATCGGGGTTATTGATAACTTTGGTAAAATTGGCTACCCGATGGTAACGTCCTTGAAACCGCGTATGAGCACTTATTTTTGAAAACGTTGCTTTTACCGATTTGTTTACAGCTTATAAGATATAATAGAAATAAGGTAAAGGCAACTACTTAAACATACAAAATAATAACTAGCGGCCATATTACAAACCAAACCAAAATGTAATAATAAATATTAACTTTAATGGTACGAATTAAAATTTCAAAACCGAGGAACAAGCATGGCCACCTCGAGTCCTCTCCGGCTCCGTCTCCGCGATCGACTCACCTGAAAAGATAGGAAAAGGGGGTGAGTCACCAATACTCAGTACGTAGTTAATACACATGTCCCCATATACGGCCTTAGCCCATATCCACACAGTTCATACATAAGATATTAGTATGACATGCAATTATGCAACCCAACCTAGCCATCCATGCTCCTTTTTCTACCCCGTGTGGTACCAAACCACTGGTGACTTAAAGTCACGATATCCGTCAATACGTGTGGTGCCAAACCACTGGTGGTGCCAAACCACTGGTGACCCGAAGTCACAATCAAATGATGGGGCCAACCCATCGTGTGATACCAAATCACTGGCGTCGATCCCGTATCTCAAATGTGGGGCCAACCCACGGTGGTACTAAGCCACAGGGACGAGACGCTATGAGGTGCCAAACCTCTGGAGGTACCAAACCTCTGGTGACCGTAGTCACAATGTGTTACCAAAACACTGGTGTCCGTCGACACGAATATCACTGCCCCCTCCACTCATTTATCCCACATCATCATGCTCACATATCAAGTATCATGATCTCGTATATCATGTATTTGCATATAGCATAACATTTAACAGCATATGATGGCATACACAACAAATATCATAGATCGAGTATTAGGGGACTTACCCGAAAACCCAGCTTATGCCCACAAGGCAAAGATACTGATTAAACGATCACCCATCTTGGGTATCCAACATCTTAGCCCTTATTTCGGCTAACATGCACAACATATACATTTACATATAACATATATAAACAAACAAGAGAACAGTGCGATAACTACGCACCTGATTATAGCGAGATTCTGATCCATTGATTCTAACAAAGTCTAAAATCCAAAGCTTGCTTCTACTTCTATCGATTAGCCCCTAAAACACATAACAACCGAATCGGTCACCGTGTTAGCACTAAAATGGCCTTAGGGCGAATGCCAAGAGTCATTTACCTAGCTTCTTTCGATCCCAAACACCACTTGTTCTCGTGAGATTATCTCTCGAAGTCATCGAAAGTCCATTTCCTTGAATAGTCAAACCTTGAAGACTCCTTATCAAAAACCCCAACACTGGCCACACAAAAAGAGCACTTTACTATGGCCTTATACACTTTCGGCCACCCTTTAAAACCAAAGTCAACATTAGGTTATTATCAAAACCCAAAACATAGCCCATGGCCGAAAGTCATACTAGAATATTATCAAAATCGGCTAATATATGAACAAAGGCCCTTGGCCGAAATGTACTTAATGCTTACCTAATTTTTATAAGTTCCAAAGGTTTTGCTTGCTTTGATAATCACCAATCTCCTTGTATAGCCGAAACCAATGGGCTTCTTAATGCTTCCTCCCTTCGATTAAACACCAAAAGAGCACATAGAAAAGCTTAAAGAACATTCGGCCATACTCAAGGCCTAACAACATGATTTGGCTCACGAAAAAGGGAAAGAAGAATCGAATGTTAACTAAAGGTACTTACCAACCTTCGGACTCATCAACACCCTCTATTGGGGATTCGGCCTATGCTCAAAAAGGCAAGGATCTTTTGGTCAAAGTGACAATCAAGAGAAAGAATAGCAAAGGAGTTTCGGCATAGCAACAATAGCATGCTTTTAAATAAAATCGAAGGTTGTATAGGAGGAGGATTTCAAATTGAAACAATAAGGAAGGAAATGGAAGAACAAGAGCTAGCCGAAATGAAATACTTTAGCTTATTCAAATCAAGCTCAAACTTGCTCTTTCTTTTTCTCTCTTGGTCAAGAACAACAATGTCAAGGAACAAAGCAAAGCTTTGGCCAAGCTTTCTCCCAACACAAGGCAACCCAAAGAAAATCCTCTAAGCATGCTTCATCCCCACGGTTAGGCTCTCCTCTCTCTTTTGCCAAATTTTCTAACATCCATATCCAAAATCACCATGTCAAAATCCTTTTTCCCATACATTAACAATTATTAAAACACTATAAAATAACTAACCCATGCTGCACATGCTTTCCTTCCCCAAAGCCAAAACCCATATTTGCCTAAACTAATAATAATAATAATTATTATTATTATTATTATTATTACTCCATCATTCATCCATAATAAAATAAACTAAAATACAACCCATAGCTCATCATTTTCTATGCATTATAAAATAAATAAAAGGCTAATGTCCAAGCTTGCCATGTCATGGCCGGCCACGCCCCTCTCTTTGCTAAATTCAAATACCAATTCCTTCACCTTACCCATTCCAATACATTAAAATATTAATAATAATAATAATAATACAATAATAATAATATAAATATATATATATATATCAATCAACTACCCACCCCAAGGCACAATCGGCCAAGCACCCATGTGATGGCTCCCATCACCAAAAGAATAATATGAAAATAGTTAACTAGCCCATACTAAGCATAATAATAATAATAATAATAATAATAATAATAATAATAATAAGACCAACCATTTAATAAAATAATAAAACAATAAAATAAAAGTTTGAAGCCTCATGCTTCCACGGTCAAGCTTTCTCTTTTGCTAACTTCAACCTTACCATAACAAAATAAATAACAATAAAAAGAATAGAGAATAAGGCTCCATACCTCTTATGCGTAAACTAATAATAATAATAATGATAATAATAATAATAATAATGTATATATATACTTTCCCATCACCATTTATAATAAAATAAAAACCAAACTATTCCCCATATATATACCCCACGCATATAACAATAATAGAAGTTAAAATAATAATAATAATAAAATAAAACCATGCTTCCCTAAATAAATTAATAAAAATAATATATACTACCCATCCTCATTTATAATAAAACTAAATAATGATAATAATATAATAATTAATCAATGCCATTACCCCATGCAACTTTTAAAAAAAATAAAACTAATAAAATATAATAATAAAAGGAATAGTAGTAAGCAGCACCCCATGATGTTTTGTTCATGCGTGCAGCCCCTTCCCAATACTAAAATTCATCTTTGCAAAATTAATAGTATTATAGACTAAAATGATAATATATATATTATCCCGTCGTTCTAGGCAAAAAAAAAATAAAATAAAATAAAAGAGCAATGCTCCATACTTCCCATATACATAAAACAAATAAGCGAAGAACTTTTAAGTCAGATGCGCGCGTGCTTGCATGTGCCATGCAAGGCATTTATTCCACACTGAAAAAAAAAGAAACCCAAAAAGAAACATTCGGCGCTGTCCCAAGTCTCGAACCCGAGACCTGAGGGAGCTTCCCCTCACGTTCTGCCACTTCCGCTACTAAGACTTTCGTGCTATAATTCGTCGCACGTTTCTTTTAAACCTTACCTTGCCAGTTCCCAGGTCTCAGCGCTAAAATGAAGAATAAAACGCATCACGCGCGATCTATAGGGCTCGAACCCCCGACCTCTAAGCCGAAATCACCCCTTGCGCACATAGCCACTCTTCCACCTGGACTTTCATGTCCACTAACGCTCAAAATATTCTTTTAAGCCTTCCATCACCCAATTTCACTTTTGACCCAAAATTTCCAAAATTTCCAAAATAGCCCCTTTTTATCCTCGAGCTTTAAAAAACCCTAAAACACATGAAAACAATTCTTAAGGCCTATCGACTCGTGAATTTGGCTCCAACGCACAGCCCCTAATTTAGGATATTACACATGGAGTCCACTATTGAAGAGGAAGCGAAGCGATTCCTGCAAAAACAAAGCTGATGGAGCAAAAGATGAGTCGAATTCAGAGGAATATGAAATAAATAAAAAGGGGATCTTGACTTTATTTTATTTCTGTTTTTAGGTTATTTTAGGATTAGGTTTAATTAGGAATTTTTATTTTCGCATAATAAAACAAGAGGTGGAAATCATAAATAAAAATGAACAAATTGCAAAGTATAAAAGTGTGGCAATAGATATATACATGTCTAGGATTGGATCTAGAGAGAACTTGGTACTTAAGCAGTCAAATTGACTCACCTTCTCTTTTTTAGAATCTTCCTTGGTGTATAGTATCTATTTACTTTTAACAGTGAGGACATTGTTCATCTTAAGTAGGGGGACCGAAAAATTGAAATTGTTTCCACTCGGAATAAAATTTTCTTTTAATTATGGCTAGGATATATTTGTTCAATAAATTTGAAATTTTGTTAAGTATGCTAAACTTCAGTATGAATAAAGTTTGATTATTTCAATAATTGTTGTGTTAAATGAAAGATCACATAAGTGTATATTTAATAAAGCATGCAAATCATACCATAAAATTTTTAGTTCCTTAAGAAAGTTAGGCATGCATGAAAGTTTAAGTCTCTAAAATTGACTTAGTAGTTTCTTGAGGCGAAATCCTAGGAAGCATGGAATGTTGAAAATGATTTAGGCAACTTTTGTTTGGACAGTTTGAGCCTTTCAAGCCAACCTTGATGAAATTTTATCCTTTGAAACCCAACTTTGAGACTATATGGCCTAATTTTATTTGAACCCTTGCAATATTTAGCCATCACTTCTCTCTTAATTATCTTTAAATTTTCCAAAACACTAGACTCAGTACTATTCAGAACATTCTTTGAAATTAAGTTCGGGGGAGTTGAAAAGAAGTATCAAATGCTCAAAAATTTTATAGTACATAAGCAAAATGCTGGAAAGAAAATGTACAAAAGAGCAGGTGAAAGCAAAGTATGTTGGTGTATTGAAGGTAATTATTCTGAAGGTTAGATTGAAGATGAGTCTAGGGGTTTTAGCTTAAATTTATCTATCTTTTACATACCCCTAGCCTAGCCACGTTATAACTTATTTAAAGACCTATTGATTCAAGTTTCTATGCTACGTAAATTAATGGAGAGAAATTGCTATGTTCAATATATGAAGGCACAAGTTAAACTTAATGATTGTAGCTTAATCTCGAATAAGGGAATAAAATCAAATTGGTAGGGATTTAACATGTCTTTATTAAGAAGCATTTAGTCTATTTTTGCTATCATAAGAATGATTGAGATTAATTTGAATGATATGTAAACATAAATAGCATAAATATCAAATTTCTTGTTTTTGAGCATAAGTATACCAAGTTCATAATTTTGGGAAGAATGTTGTTCTGAAGGAATTTTTCAAAGGTATTTCCGAGAAATTATTTTCAATTTGTGCATTACTTGAGACGAGCAATGAATTAAGTTTGGGGGTGTCGAAACACGAAAATATACACACTTTTTCATGCCCCTTTTAACTCAAATTCATGCAGTTTCGGTAAAATTATTGTCGAAAAATATATAATTGTTATAAAATAATTATTTTATACTTAAATTATGAACATAATGAATTTTAATTAATTTTATAATAAATTTTGATTATTTTTATTATTTTTCGACAGATTCGCACAAAGGGTGAAAATTGGCTTGGTAAACACTACTAGAAGCACAAAACCGAGAAGCGATTTTTGAAGCATTAAGACGAATGAATTTTTCAGCTAAAGACGGTAAAAATTATGTGTATTAATTCATAATTTAATTAATTTTAATTTTAATCCAATTTAATTTGGGTTAAATAAATTATTATTAATTAATTATGAAAAGTGGCCCAGTTGAGCTGAACCGAGAGAACCGAACCAACCAAGCTATTGGCAGCCCAAAACCGTCCAGCATGCTGACCCAATAAGCTTACTTGGCTGATTAATTGGCTTGCAAAAAGGCCCTTGAAGGCTTCGTCAAACTGCAAACAAACCCCTCCTCTTTTAGTGCCTTTCTAGATTTGCCCCAACATTAATATAGCAAGTTAGAAAGCTTTAAACTTGCCACATGTGTGGCCGGCCAAGGGAGGGCTCTTGGCTACTGATTTTGGCTACTTTTAGCAGCCCTCTCACCCTATAGAAACCCCATTGGCTGCTCATTTCAACACACCACAACATTCTCATCTCTTCTCTTCTCTCTCAATTTTCTCTCTTATTTTCCATCTGTTTTCCCTTGTCCTCTTGTCGACTTGACCTCTTGAAAAAGAGTCGTTCATCCATTATTTGAAGCAGAATTCAAGTGTTCATAGAACCCTTGGTTTGACAAGAACAAGTGAAGAAGGAATAGTGGAGCAACTCAGCCAAACCACAGAGAAATATCGGATTTGCTTCTTATTCCCTATCTTTTTAAATTTTGTTGTTGATATGATAAACATGTCTATGAATATTTATGTTGATATGATTTATTTAATTGATATGGCTTAAATTTAATTCGTGTTAGGTTGACTACATTTCATCTTCTTAATTTATTAAATTTGTGTTTGTGTTGTTATAGGCCTTGGTAAGATGTTTGATTAAGTAAAACCATGACTAAGTTATTCTTACATTACAATTGTAAGGTAACTAATGAATTAATTATTTAAATAGATTGAAATTTTAATTAATTGACACAATTACTAATATGTGCATGTTTAATCATCTAAGGTAGCTGAGGGTTAAATTAGCAACGGTATCGAAAGATACAATTGCCTTGCATAACTTGCAAGATTATTGTGATTAAAGTATTTCAAGGTAAGAATACATTGTTACCTCACTTAACCTTTTATGTGCCTATAAGATTGAATTAATTGTTTGAATTGACATAGGGATATGTACAAGAGATTATTTTGATTTCATAAGCATGTATGTGCATTAATATATTTGTCTACTAAAATTTGTTTAATCTGTTGAATTGACATAGAGATATAGTCAAGAGATAAATGGATTTTGGTAGGTAAGTATGTTCATAAGTTAGCAAATTCCCGAGTTGCCGTGAATTTATTCATAACGACATAAATATGAGTTTAATAATTCTAAGTTAAGAAATGTAATTAATCTAACACAATTATGTCATCTTGATTAAAATAAGCTTTTGAAATCGTGCATTAGAACTTTAGTTTATTTTATTTATTTAACTTTGTTTTTTAGTTTTTAATCATTTCTCAAATCAAAATGTTTTTCTTCACCAAAGTGTTTTAAATTGCATTCATAAATAATTCTTTTCACAGTCCCTGTGAGTACGATAACTCGACATTTACTTGTCACTTTATTACTTGTTGCAATTGTGTACACTTGCACATTTCCGTCATTCCAAAGATCCACTACTGTGACACTTCAACTGGCGGATCAATCTTTAGCATACCTCAAAAGAAAGATCGAGGATGTTTTTGTAAAACTCGATAAATTCATTCTTCTTGCTGATTTCATTGTCTTAGATTTTTAAGTAGATAAAGAAGTGTCGATCATCTAGGGAGACCTTTCCTATCCACAGGAAGAACACTGATATACATGCAAAAAGAAGAACTCACGATGAAAGTTTAGGATGATCAGGTAACATTTAATGTTCTTAAAACTATGAAATTTCCTGATCCGATGTAGGAATGTTCAATAATGGAGGATCTAGAAACCTTAGTTTCAATAGAATGGGCGAACAATTTTGAAGACCCATTGGAGAACACTTTAGGGTCTGAACCACTAGAAGAAAAAAAAGGTAATGAAAACATCGCTTTGATGGAAGCCAATCTGAGGGATTATGTTCAGCCAGCATGGTTTGAACCACTAGAATTGCAAGTTTAGGAGTTTGTGCAACCCAAGTTGTCAATCGAGGAAACCACCCAAACTTGAACTTAAAGTACTTCCATCCCATATAAAATATGTTTATTTAGTTAATTTTTCTACTCTGTTGTGATTGTTTCAGCAGAATTAGTAAAACATCAAAAGGAGCAACTGATCGAAGTTTTAAAGAAATTTAAAAAGGCGATCAGTTAGACCATAGTTGATATTCAAGGTATAAGCCCTCCTTTCTATATGCATAAGATTATCTTAGAGGAGGGCGAAAGAGCTACGTTTGATGGGCAAATGAGACTCAACCCAATCATGAAAGAGGTAGTTCGAAAAGTAGTGATCAAATGATTAGATGCGAGAATTACCTACCCCATCTCAGATAGTTCATGGGTAAGTCTGGTAAAATGTGTACCAAAAGAAGACAAAATCACAATTGTCAAGAGTGAGCGTAATGAGTTAATCCCAAAAAAAATTGTCACGGGTTGGAGAATTTGTATTGATTATAGAAAATTGAACAAAGCAACTAGGAAAGACCATTTTTCGCTACCTTTTATGGATTAAATGTTAGATCGACTAGCAGGTAACGAATATTACTATTTTTTAGATGGATATTCGGGAAATAACCAAATAGTTGTAGCCCTGAAAGACTAACACAAAGCCACTTTTACTTTCCCGTAGGTACATTTGCTTTTAGGAAAATGCCTTTCGGTTTCTGTAATGCACTTGCCACATTTCAGTGATGCATGATGACAATATTTACAAATATGGTAGAAAATTTTGTTTAGGTTTTCATGGATGATTTTTCTATTTTTGGTAATACTTACGATGTTTGTTTGAGTAATTTGGCTAATGTACTTAAAAAGATGCGATGAGACAAATCTTGTCTTTAACTGGGAGAAATGTCATTTTATGGTTAAGGAGGGGATTGTCTTAGGGCATAAAATTTCCAAAAGAGAAATTGAAGTTGACAAAGCGAAGGTGGATGTAATTGAAAAATTACCACCTTTAGTCAGTGTTAAAGGATTTTGAAGATTCTTAGGCCATGCCAATTTTTATCGAAGGTTTATTAAAGATTTTTCTAAAATTTCCAAACCTCTGTATATGCTTTTAGAAAAAGATATAGTTTTTTATTTTAACAAATCATTCTTGAAAGCTTTTGAAGGATTAAAAATTTGGTTAACCTCAACACTAATAAGTATTACAGCTGATTGGAACTCACCTTTTGAGTTGATGTGTGACACAAGTGATTTTGCTGTTGGAGCTGTGATGGGTCAAAGAAGGAACAAAGTATTTCACATATCTATTATGCAAACAAAACTTTGATAGGAGCTTAGCTCAATTACACGATAACTGAAAAAGAAATCTTTGCAATAGTTTTTACTTTTACAAGTTCCATTCATGTCTTATAGGTACCAAATTTACAATTTTTACCAATCATGTGACCACTAAATACTTACTCACAAAGAAAGATGCTAAACTGAGGCTAATTCGATGGATACTCTTACACCAAGAATTTGACCTTGAGATACAAGACAGAAAAGGTGTTGAAAATCAAGTAGCCGATTATTTATCGAGGTTGGAACATAATGAGGTAACTCATTCACTTGTTCCAATTAATGAAAATTTTCTAGATGAGCATATCTTCGAGGTAAGCCGAATTCATGAAATTCCTTAGTTTGCTGATTATTCAAATTATGTAGCATGTGGAATAATTCCTCTAGAAATGACATACCAACAAAGGAAGAAATTCCTTCACACTAGGAATGTGATAGAGGAAGGTAAAATTGAGGTAAGTCATGATAAGCCAAAACCGGTAACTAAAGAAGACCAAACTCGTATACCATACCCCAATGTGATGAAGAAGGACAACACAGACGAACAATTCGGTAAATTTCTTAAACTTTTAAAGAAATTACATATTAACTTACCGTTTCTTGAAGCTCTTTCGTAGATGCCAGATTCAAGGAAATTTTTAAAAGAGCTGTTAACAAACAAGCGGAAGTTAGACGAGGAATCGCATGTGGAATTAAACGTAGTGTGCTCAGCAATGTTGCAAAACAAACTACCACGAAAATTAAAAGATCTAGGGAGTTTTACAATTCCATGCTTAATTGGTAGTTTATCTGTTGATAATGCTTTAGCTGATTTAGGGGCAAGCATAAACGTTATGCCTTATAAAATGTTTAAACAACTAGGTCTAGGGAAACCAAAACAAACTAGGATGAGCATTCAATTAGCTGATAAAACTATTAGAATTCCTAGGGGTATAATCGAAGATGTTCTCATGAAAATTGATAAATTCGTATTCCCAGTAGACTTTGTCATTTTAGACATGGATGAGGACAATAGTATCCCCTTAATTTTAGAAAGACCCATTTTAGCAACTGCCAAGAGTAAAATTGATGTCGGCACAGGTGAACTCATACTTTGTGTAGGTGACGAATCAATTAGTCTTCAAGCTCTTGATTCGGCAAGGACATCAAGTAATCCAGGTGAGAACATAAATTCTATTAATAACCATTCAGTTAAACCTTCTTTTCAGGAAGCACTATTGAACTACACAACTGAGCCAGATCCTAGACCTCATGCCAACAAAGAAATAACTCATGAGGAACGAAGGCTTCAAATCGCTGAACTAGACGAGTGAAAGACACATTTCAAAGAAAAACTAAGAATACACGAAGCAGATCCAACACCATCCCATGGGACAAACAAATTTAAGATCGGAGATCAGGTATTATTAGATAAGACAGATCCTCAAATATCTCTTTCCAACCTTAATGAAGAAATCACTTTTAGGGTAATAAAGGTGTTCCCGTACGGAATAGTCGAGGTAAGTAATCCTATATTGGACACTTTTAAAGTAAACGCTACTCGACTCGAGCTATATATTGATAATAGAACTGATAGCATGAGAAAGGATTTTCAACTCCTCAAACCACCATGATTATGCGAATGAGAGGTAAGTCTAGCTTAAGACTTTAAACGAGCACTTTTCGGGAGGCAACCTGAGCACTAACCCCATTAATTTTTACATTTTGATTCTTACTTTCCCTTCTAGTACCTAACTATAAACTAACCAAAGTGCAGATTTCTATACCACACGGCCTTACACACGGCCGTGGCCGTGGCCATGTGGATACTACGGATGTACGAACTGGCACGGCAGAGATAGTATGAAACAGAACAAAAAATATCTGCAAGCCACGGGCCTTGACTAAACACCACGGCCGTGCGACGCGGCCGTGGTCGACACTGTTTCATCACCACGGGCGTGGCGACCTGCACACAGGCGTGGGACATGGCCATGTGACTCGACACGCCCACGGTACACAGGCGTGGGGATGTACCAGATTTGAAAACTCTATTTAAAACAACCCTCTCCCCTTCTCACCTACTCCCGTTTCCTTTCTCTTCCACACTCTTTACACTCCCCTTCTTTTTCATTTTCATTTTTCTCCATTACCCCTAGCTCTAGATCTAACCATATCCATGTCAAATAAATGGAAGGATCCTAGCACAGTCTCCCTCTGTGAGACCGATCTACATAAGTTCATGCCGACCGCTTCATTAACTCGACAGGAAAAGGACCTTTGAGTCCATTTAACTTCTCTTTTTATTTTCCCTTCTCATTTATTTTCCTTTTCTTTAGTTTTCTTTTACTTAGTTTAATCTATTTTATTTCGTTTTCTTTTATTTAGGTTCTGAAGGCTGCTTGGGAATCACACACCATGGCCTTAGAAATCACACCCACCTTGCTAACCATCTAACGATAAGGACTTCACAGTCCATTAATCTTTTCTTTTAATTTTATTGTACTTTCTATTTATTTTCTTTTTATCTTTCTTTTCTTTAGATATATATTTAGTATATTTTTAAATATTCTTATTATTTCCTAGCTAATTCTCTACGAGCTTCCCAATTTCTTTATCTAGCGTAGAGATTGTCAGCGACCACCACACCACGACACCCCCAACTCAAGGAAGCCATCCAAATTCAGGAAGCTTCACCTCTCCCTTTCTCTTAAATTTCATATATATCTTTGTACATTGATGGCAATGTATATCTTAAGTGTGCGGGTGAATATTTATTTCAAGAAAGTGCCTAACTTTCTGCATTATTTTCAAATCCCTGAATTATGGCTTGAATTATACCTTGTTCTTAAGTAATTTTTTCATATTATGATTAGAATGAAATTTCTTTTGATTTATGATTTTTTTAATTATTAATATGTTTTGGATTAAGTCATTGATAATTGTGCAGTGATAATTTAAACTTTAGGAGACTAGAGAATCAAGCATGATGAGTCTATTCTCAAAAATTAAATTTTTGTGTCTACCTAAATCTAATTATTACCTTGAAGTTTGAAACTTACAAGGTTGATATCAAAAACCCATAATTTTTGTGAGATTTTGAGCCTTTTAGAGCATACATTCTTTTCGTGCTCACTTTTTGATTATGAGTGTGTCAACATTGATTTGTTATTCTAGAACTTGCTTCGGTTATACATGTCAAGACCACATTATTGATTTGATATACAGAGATGATATAGGCACTTAGGATCTAACCCACTCACTCCACTAAAAAGCTTACCCTCACAATTAACCCTTAGTGAACCCCTTTGATCCTAACAACCTTTTTTTTTTACTCACCCACTAATAATACTCCAAAACCCATCTTGTATTTGTTATCACCATTCCTTGACTCCCTTTTTGTTAAGATTTGATCTTGAGAAGTTGCTTAACTATGTTCTATATTTCAGTTGTTAGAGTTTTTTCTTATTATTGTATTGATTTGTTATTAAAAAAATTGAAGTATATTCATTATTAGTTTTATGATTAAGTAAGCTTATATGTTTAAATTCCACATCTTGAGAAAAAGCTCGTATTATTAGTGTTACAAGTTTTCAATTGATGTAATTATTTAGGATTAGTTAATTTTTCTAGTTACGTAAATTGTCAATTCAATCTCGATTCTAACCTTCTAATTCATCATTTATCCACACCTTTAACCCGAGCCCCATTACAACCCTTTTTAAAGACATTTTGATTTGTGTATCATATCATTTTACAGTGGTGGAGATTTGATTTTCATGCAAGCCTATGGGATTAATTTTTCATGTTCGACTTTTGAGTGCTTAATTTTGAACCTTAAACACTATGAGAGATTTGAGTGAATCTTTAGTAAGGATGTCAACTCTTGTCAATTTTTAAATTAAAATGTGATTATTTAGGTAAGGGGAAAACACCTATATTTTCATGCTACAGAAACTATGACTTTGATTGTTTGAATCTTTAAGACCCTTCTACTTAAATTATCAATATATAAATTATCTATGAATTATGATGAAACATTATTGATGAATATTATGAATCAAGAGAGTTCATTTTAATTATGAGTTGATAATTTTGCTTGAGGACAAGCAAATGCTTAAGTGTAGGGGTATTTGATAAACCATAACATATACATATTTTAATCCCACATTTAGCATACTTTTGGATGATTTATTCCTTGAATTGTGGAATTTGGTGCTCTTAATCCTTTAATTTCATGTTTTATACTTAGGAAAGCACTGGAGGATGAAAAGAACGAGAAACGGGCCTAAAATGGAGTAAATGGGCCACCTCACAAAATCAACACGGCCTGGGCCCAAGACCACACGACCGTGCCTTTTTAAGAGAACCGAACACGGCCTGGCCACGATTCACACGGGAGTGTGCCATGGGCGTGTCCCTGACGTGACCTGTTTGAATTTCACTCGGAATAGGGTACTTAGAGGCAAAGAAAGCCATTCCAAAAGCCTATATAAACACCTTAGAGGCCATCCTTCAAGGGGGTGTCCAGTTAGGCCAAAGAGCCCAGCTAGAGAGGCCAGAATTGTGGGATTTACTCGAAGAAAGCCAGTTGATTCATCTCAAGAAGCCAGAGTTATACTCAAGACGGAGATCTTCCCTTCAAATTCCTTCAGGGGGTTTTAGGGTTTTTCTTATGTTTTGTTTTATATTTTCTTCTAAGATTTATTCTTTTATTATTATGAACTAAACCCCTCAAATACCTGAGGGGGATGAAACCTAAGACGGATCTTGTTATTGTTTTCTGAACCATATGATAAATACTTGATTTGTTCTTAATTATGTGTTCTTAATTCTTGTTTTGATATTTCAGGATATTGATTCAAGTATTGATGTGCTTAAGCAGTGGAGCAAAAGTCCCTGTTTAAGAGTAGATCTAGCATAGTTAAGCGGAGTTGATCGCAACCCTAGAAATAGGATGATGAAAATTTACCGGATTAGGGTCAAACCTAATATAGGAGTCCATAGATCGAGTTAATGTAATTTTAGGGGTTTTAATCAGAAAGAGATTTCAATTAATCAATCGAGGGTTAGATGTTAGTAACCTCGAAAGAGGTATTAATATAAATTAGGGAATCCTACGGATCAAGTCAAGTGAATAAATCGTCCGGTTCAGAGTTAGATAACAAGTGAAGTCTAGGTGGATTCTTCCTCAGGTATTGTGTAACATCTGGGATTTTAGGGGCTCTGTATTTACTTTGTATCTGTGTGTTTGGTATGCATAGTATGTGGTTTGAGTGTGTTTGGGGTCCCCGGGAAGGCTCGGGGTCGAGTAGAAGTCTTGGTAAAATTTCAAGTTTTGGTACTTTGAAGGGGGGTTAACTGGTTGGGTCAGGTTTCAAGAGTTTTTACTTGTATTTGATGACACAAGAAAGGCAGTAGTAGGGTGGCAAGGAGACGCCACCTAGCATGCAGGGATGTGGCGTCACAAAAGAAGCTGAGGGAGAGGGTTCGAGTCTCTCAGGTAGCGCAAGGAAGCATTATTTTTTTTGGCTCAGGTAAGGGAGGTGGTTGGATGGTAATCGAACTCTGGAGGAGAGAGGGAAGACTTGGTCAAGATATTCAAACAAGTGGTGGAGAGCTATTTGTGGAGTTTGAATAATTCAAACTCATTTGAATGGGTGATGGAGAGGGAATGTAGGAGGAAATGGTGGGGGGTGATGTTGTTGGTAGAGTTGGCTGAATTTGGGGAGTTGGTAGAGTTGAATTTCGGCTAAGGGTGTTTTGGTTGGTACATTTTGGCATTTTGGATGTGGGGAGCTGAAGAGAACCGTAGCATCTGTGTGGTTAAGTGCCAAAAGTCTTTAGGAGCTTTTAGTTTTCAATTTGGTCATTTTCGGTCATTGTGGAAGAGTAGTGAAACCGAAACCTCAACCCTTCTTGGTATTCCCTTTTTCTCTTGTTTTCTTCCCCTCTCATCTTTTCTCTCTTCAACCGAACCTAGTGCATCATTTCTTTCCTTTTCACCATTTGTGGCATGCACCTTCTACATAACCGAAACCTCTCTTGTTCTCTTCTCCTTCTTGTTCTTTTGGTGTTAGCCGAATCTCCCCTACTCCATTTGTCGTGGTTTTCCTTCAAAGCCGAAATATCTATCTACTTCATTTCTTCTTCATCTCTTCTTCATTTTTTCTAAACCCAAAATCTTCCTAGCCATTCTTCTTATATTTTTCCCTTATCCCTTTATGAAGCCGAAACTTACTCCATCTACCTTCTCTCTGAAGTTCCTTGTTAGCCTAACCTCTCTGGGTGTTAAACCTCTTCATTCGTTCTGGTTTCAATGGATTTTAGTCACTCACTCTTTTAACTTTCCCAAGCGGTTCCTTCTCATCTGGTGGTAAGCGTTCTTTTCCCTTTCGATTCTTTCTTCTTTCCTTGCTGGTTGTTAAACTGAAGATGTTAACCTTGTACTTTGATACATTGGCCGAATGTGGGGATTGTGTAGGGACTCAGTCGAATTCTTGGTGCAAGTTTTTTGGCCTTCGGGTTTTGTCGATCTAGGTAAAAGACTTCTTTGCTTGAGTATCTATTCTTTCGTTCTCGTCATTGCTTAACCTGGTTCTCTGATTAAGATCTGTTATGGATTCAAATACCAGTCAAGGGAAAGAGGGGGTTGGACTCGTAGCCCCTACCCTTAAGTTTAAGCGGCGAGCGGTTTCAGTAGTGCGTGACTTTCCACCGGGTTGTGGGCCGGCATAGAGAGGGATAAACTTATCACTGTGATCCCTATAAGTGAGAGCGCTAGCGAGATCGATAGTGTAGTTCTGTGTGTTTACAGGTGTGTAATTTTCACACCACTTCTGGCTGTTTCTGTTTATTATATGTATATGCTATGTTAAATGCCGAAATTTGGTATAGGCTACTGGATTACCCATAGAGGGTAAAAACGAGATGCCAGGTTAGTGATTCTGACTGTGCTATACGAGTGTTTATGATGACATGTGTACATGCACAATCTAAATGTCTATTACATGTATGCCAAAACTTGCTGTATACATACATCATGACTCTATGTTTGCATGGGGATGGGCATATGATATTGATGAAAGGGGAAGCGTTCTGTTCTGGTGGCTTTTGCCACAATCTGCTCGCAGTGGCTCGCCATGCTTACGCTCTCGTGGCCATGCCACATATCTGGTGATTCTGTCACAATCTGACGATGAGTAGCTAACTGCAGCATGTCTGCCATCGATGGTGTGTAGCGGTGAGGGTTGATTGTAGAAATCCCCATTGGTGCGATTGGCAGGTACGGGTGGTGTGTAGTAGATGGAAATTTAGGCTGGGTTGGGGTTTTGCATCACATTGCATTGATATCTGATTATCTCAGATTCTCAGATCTTGTGGGGCTAAGGCCCAGTTTGATTCTAAGTGGGCTTGGGGCCCAGCGATGGTGCTTGGAAATTACACACTGAGTCGTTAGACTCACTCTGTTTTTTTAACATTTTTTTTCAGGTAATACATAGTGCCGTGGATCGAGCCGGAGGGGACTACGTGGTGGCCATGCACGATTTATTTAATAGAACGTTATTTTTCTTAAAATTTTGGGATTTTGTTATGTAATAAGGCCGCTAATAACTTACTTAATTTCGATTTAAATTTTAGACGTTTTGAATTGCAAATCTTCGACAAGATGTTTTTACAAAATGCAAAAGTAAGTTTTCTTATGATTTAATTACACAAGTCTATAAACAGGTTTCTACGATAAACTTTTAGATTAATCTAATATAACAATATGTGTTTCCAAATGTCACCTAAACATATGAATTGGGCTAATTAAAATTTTTCCCTTAAATGAATAACGGGTTTTCTAATGAAACAACTAACTTGGAGTTCTAAAACGAAAAAAGAGACTGAAAATTATTCTGAAGTTCGCGGGGTTTTATAAGTTCTTTCCAAGTAACATGCCAGATCCGGTCGTGGTGTTTAGGTCGGGTTTGGGGTGTTACATATTGTCTTAATCAATTGGTTTTTCACACAAGTATTTTCCTGAATTCATCCTCTTTGTCTTAGCATCTTCAGCTTAATAGTTAGTTAATTTTAGATTAAATAAACAATTCACTTTTATTTTAGGCTAAATAATAAAAAGAAAGTTAGTATTAGTACTTTTGGTTCCTTTGGGTTCGAAAATCCGGTCTTGCCACTAAACTATACTACTGTTCAATAGGTGCGCTTGCCTCAATCGTTGTCATAGTTAGTTTCTAGGCTCGATCATTCTTTATATAAATTTTTAAGACTCTGACACACGATCAGGTAGCATAAGAGAGTCGTCGATCAAAACCAAACAACCCGATAAGTGCAAATAGTTAACAAATGGGGGTGGAGAATAAGTTGGAAAGTATTCGGTTAGGGTACTAGATAGATAGATGAAGCGACCCAAAAGAGAAAAAGGGAAGCAACCAGTAACTATTGGAGCGACATGAAGGAAATGAGGAGAAAGATTAGAAAGTGTTCGATTAACAATGCGGGAAGGGACACTTGAAGAAAATCGAAGGAATATTGATGAGAAGAGATTTGGATAACGGCAGAGAAATGGTTAGAAAGGGAAGCAAAACCCAAAAGAATGCAGAATGAGAAAAATACCTGAGTGGTCAAGGTAAAATTCGGCTACCCAACAAATAAAAGAGAGAAAATATATAGAAAGGGGAAAACCACCGAGAAGAGAGCAAAACTAGAACAAAAATGACCAAAACTGTCAAAAAAATTAGAGGAAATTACACCTTAGTCGAATTTCCTAGGCTTCCAATCACCAATTCGGCACAACCCTCCCACATCTTTCAAATTCCTAGTTTTTCTCCCCAATCTCCTTCTAAAATCTTTCCACATATCACTCCCATGATCATTCTACAATCTTCTCCACAACAACCTCATCCATCAGAATTCGAATGCAACACAAACTCCAGCAGTCCCAACTGCAAAATAAATACCCCATTATGCTGTGCCAACACTCGAACCTCAGACCTCAAGGTTACTCCACATGCTACCTTGCCACTAGACCACAAGCTCTTCTGTGACTTAAAACATGCGCAAATATTTATAATGCCTATGTGCCAATGTCCAGATTCTTTTAAGAGCAAAATTTAAAAATTCTGCAAGAGCCAAGACTTGAACCGAGGCTCCCTTACAACCTTAATGACACCACAACCACTAGGCCACATGCTTCCTTGTGTCATTTTTTATCACAATAATATAAAAGGCCTACATCCAAGCATCCAGGATTTTATTCACTTAAAACCAAAATTTTTGTTAAAGCCCAGGTTTGAACCTAGGACTTTTCCAACTCTTCTCAAGACCCTTAACCACTAAAACAAACATTTAATTGTGTTATTTCCTTGCACAATTAAATACCTATTTGCAGCCTCCTTACAGACCCATACTTAAGGCCCAATACTTCTAGGCCCAAATTCAGGGTGTTACAGGCCTCGTAGGCTCGTTTAAGGGACGATATGAATGTCTATGAAAAGGTTTAAATTTGAGTGGAAATTCATGTCTCGATTTTGTATGATTGCTTGCGTATAAGTCCGGTAACGCCTCGTACCCTGTTTCAGCGTCGAATACGAGTAAGGGGTGTTACAGACTTAGCACCATTGACATTTGTTGTTCTGTTGAAGTTTTTTCCAGTCAATCCGAAGTTTAACAATCAAGTCTTCCACTAACATTTCCTTTCTTTTGTGATTTAGGTAGTTCTTGAAGTCATTCCAAGCAGGGGGTAGCTTCTTAATAATGGCTGCCACTTGGATGGATTCACTTATGAGCATCCTTTCAGCAAGAATTTCGTGAATGATTGGTTGAAGTTCCTGAACTTGATTCACAACTAGTTTAGAATCAACCATTACAAAATTTACCAATTTAGCAACTAAAAACTTTTTAGCTCCAGCATCTTCGATTTTGTATTTATGGTCCAATGATGTCCATAATTCCTTAGTTCTCTTCTTGACATTGTATACTTCATACAATGCATCTAACAACCCATCTAGGATGTAATTTCGGTATAGGAAGTTAGAATGCTCCCAAGCTTCAATAGCAGTGAAGGCAATAACATCATCTACCTCACCCTCTTTAATAGTAGGAGGGTCATCCTTCAAAAATTTGGCCAAGTTCAACATGGTCAAATAGAACAACATCTTCTATTGCCGTGTCTTGAAATTCTATCTGGAGAATTTCGTAGGCTTCTCGTTGTGGCTTACAGCCACTGGCAACATTGAGGTTTGATTTGAAGCCTGAGTTTGAACCAACGCTCCAGATTGTGAATTGGTGAAAGTTTACATTTTTTCTGTTAAGATTTCAGAAACAGAACTAGAATTAGTAATAATGATAAACATAAAATTTAATTTCCAGTTTATACTACCCTTTGATTCTGTAAAATGACAGAATGTAAAAATTCTAAAACAAAATCAATAACTAATTTCTTGTAACATAATTGTTACTCTCAAACGATTATTGTTAACAACAAAATTGAATAAATTCTATTGAACAATAGGAAAAGAATCCTAAAACATAATTATTGAATTGATTTCTGTTTGAAACAAGAAATTGAACAAATCATATTAAACGGCAGGAATAAAATCCTAAAATAGAATTGTTTAATAGATTTTTTGTTTGAAACAAAAAACAAACATATCCTGTTAAATGGCAGGAATGAAATACTAGAACAGAATTGTTCAATTGAATTTCTATTTACAAACAATATACAATGTCTCGTCGATGACCTGTTCATCTTGGATTAGGAAGTGTTAAAAGATTATGTCTTAAGATTATTGCACACACGTTAGTAAAATAAATAGTAATATAAAATATTTATTTAAATCACAAGATCAAACAAGAAAAATATAAATATGCATATATATAATCAGAAAAGAATAGAAATAAGGACTAGATCGAAATATTATACTCGTAAGTAGGTAGGAAAAATAGACTAGTAGTTGAGGCATATTTTCACAGTTTCCTTAAGACAGATTCAGCCGCTCTTTTGGTGCTGGAGAAACGTTGGTCAACTACCTCCCAGGATACAACAACAAGATGAGCACGGCAATAGCATAGCTAATTTGATCGACGAACAGTAGCCTTTCCTTCGTCTATCACTGAAAACAGTTCGAAAAATATATGCAGGGAAAGGATCTCTTAAAATTTTGGAAAATTTCAGTGTATCTCTTTTCCTACAGATTATTTGGTTTTTAATAAAATTCAAATGAAGAACTTTTGGAAATCTTTGACTAATGGAGCCAATAACGTGTTTATGAATTAAGTAGTCATTTAAACTTAATTTAACGTTTGAATTAAAGTAAGCTCTGCTGAGGAAAAAAAAAATATTACATATTGGGCTAAAATATCAGTAGGCCTAGAAGACCTAACAGTTCGAAAAATATATGCAGGGAAAGGATCTCTTGAAATTTTGGAAAATTTCAGTATATCTCTTTAAATTCAAATGAAGAACTTTTGGAAATCTTTGACTAATGGAGCCAATAACGTGTTTGTGAATTAAGTAGTCATTTAAACTTAAATTAACATTTGAATTAAAGTAAACTCTGCTGAGGAAAAAATAAGATTACTTATTTAGCTAAAATATCAGCAGGCCTAAAAGACCTAACTGGTCTGGACATTTCGTGTCGCCCATGTCGTGCGAGTGCGCCCCCAACCCTGACAGGTTTAGATTTGCACCCTCTGCGTGCGAGGGAGAGTATTAGTTTAATCATTCAATAACTACCAAGTTGATTCACATATATAAACATATTCCACACTTGATATCTAACCAATGTGGGACTAAGTTTTCCGTTTTCGTGAACATAATTCACAAGTGGCAAACTTTAAGCGTCAATTTCTCATTCATCACTCAACCATTTTGAGCATATGATATACCGTTGTAAATATCTCATGGAGTAGAATATAAAACCATAATTTTATTATTCAAATCTCCACCTTTACTAATTAAGAATATGCTTCAAAGCATTCAAAAAATATATTTTTTCCAACATTTTCATCATTTTGCTTTACTAAGAAAATTAACATATGTATGTGTTCATTACAACTAACAAACTTATGACATGACACTTATTTTCTCAAAATATAATACCCATTTAATTTTTATGCATGTTAAGTCATGGTCATTAAAGTTACCATTTTTTCCATTTATTACTACAAATTAAATAATATTTTCCCACATTTAATACATAATTTATTTAACCATTTATTTCATGAATTATTACATTCCTTCACATTTTTAATGAGAAAGATAACAAATTCAAGGTACTTACCTCTTGGATGCTCTTAAACACAAATTCATGTCTCCATAATTTTAAATCCATCCATAAATTAACTTGAAAGGCCCATTTCCCAACATTCCTCATTTTTCTATTACCAAAATATTAATACATTAACTTTCCAAAATCTTGCAAAACAACTTGTAAGAAATTTCATATTAGAGAAGTTGGAAAACAACAATAAATACCTTATTGAAGCTTTCTCTCTCTAACTTCAACTTTTCTCACAAAACTCATCCAAACCCTAGGCTGAAAATGAAATTTTGAAGATTCAAACGAGTTTAGGAGGTAGTTTGGCAAATGATTTTAGCTAAAACTTAAAGTTTGGGTATTGGGTTTTTAGGAAATTTGAAGCGAAAAGAAAAAAAAATAAAGGAAATAGAGAAGTGAGTCTCCATTGGGTTGGTCGACAGTAATATTTCGCAAAACAACTTATAAAAAATTACATATTTTCCCTTTTCTCGAAAAAGTTAGGAAATTTACAATTTAGTTCTAATCTTTTTTCCAATTTGGTCTCAAAGGTGATTTTTATCATGCTTGTACATATTCCAACTTATTCTTATGTTAATAAATCAATAATGACTCACATTTCCCATTTTGGTCACATTGCACTTTAGTCCTCAAACTTTTCAAAATTTTTTAATTAGTCTTTTTTTCCACATTGTCAGTTTTAAAATTCTTGTCATCAATTTTCATCTCCTGTATCAACTTTCTTTCACAAAAATATTTTATCTAGCTCATTTTTCAAATTTCTTACAAATCCACATCTTCGATGCCAAAATAATTCCACGTGTCTAATAAAAAAAATTTTAAGGTGTGACAAAAGGGTCATAAGAGACACTTACATATAATTTTGAAAAGAAAATGACTATATACATACTTGATTGAACTCCACTTGACCACTCCGTAGGAGTCACTTATTTGAACTTCATAAAGTGATGGGTTAAGAAACCATTAATTTGTAAGTTGAGCTCTTATAATTCTATAATAAGAAATGAGTCTCCTTATAATACTAAAATATGGCATGAAAAACTCTGTAACAAACACTTCTAAGGGTCTCAACATTAACAATGAATGGGTTAAGTAGGTTTATCCTTGTCTATTTACTAAGCCCATCGAGCTCATGTGTTAGTTGTTTAAACGTATAGATATGTACTTGCTTGGAAAGTTTGTGATTCTGGCTTGGGAACATTGCATCATTGTAGGAGCTTGACATTGTTTTTCATTTTTTTAGGTATCATTTGGGTATAAATATTGGCATATACATAATGAGTTAAATTTGAAATTGTACTTGTAAGTTTTTAGATGTTTCCATGGAATGTGAGACATTTTTTAACACTTATAGGTCAAGTCTTTTGGGTGTTAAATTGATTTGATCATCTTTCTTACATGTATTATACTCAAATTTGTGTTGATAAGGTTTTAAAATGAATTGGAACTTAATGGTATTGTTTCTTGATGTTTAAGGATGATTTAATGTTCTTTTGAAATGATTTTTTACTACAAGGGTCCAAGGTATCAGTACTTGGCTCAATTGTCTCGAAACAGCTAAATTAGGGAGAAAATTGAGGTATTACCAATACATTTAGGATAGACTTGGCCCACTGTACTGTTTTGGCTTGTTTGGGCTTTGAGGGCTTGTTTTAGGTCTTAGACACCTTCAATCACTCCTAAACCTTCTAATTGATTTTAAATTGATTTTAAAGCCTCTAAATTCTTGTATACTTGATTTCATTATTTTATAAAATTGTTTGAAGGTTTGAAATTTTAAAGAACTTTAGGAGGTAGATTACGTATATGCTTTGGTAGCATTTCACATTCTCATCGTATGCTAGGATAGGTGAGGGGTGTTACAATGACTAAATTTTAAATTTTAGCATAATAAAGGAACCAAAACATAAATTAAGTTCATGATTGAGTTGGTCTCATGAGTCAATCGAAGACCAAATTAGTTAGGAAGTGACTAAAAAACCATTTCGTTTATAAGTAAAAATATATTTTTATGAGAGTATTTTGACTTTATATAAATTATAAAACCTATAAAAATAATTTAAACCCAACATAAATCTATAAATGATGAAGACACCAAAGAGTCCAAGCCTCAACTTTACTATCTTAACCTAAAGATAATTTTTATATATACATATATGTGTATGTATATAATTTGTACCCATATAATAGAAAAAAAAAAAGATTGTATAAAATAGTGACATCATATCAACATATATCAACTCCACTCAAATTATAGCACTTTTTCATGTCGTCCTTTTTCTTCACAATATAAAGTAATAAACGACGTAAAAAGAGAGGATGGTTGTTGCACCTTCTCTTTAAAGAATAATTTTGATCAAAGAGGTATGGATAATTTAATGACTTTTTCGGAGCAAAGTCAAATTTTTTTAGTTTAATATCTTTTTGGCCTCTGTACTATAGTTAAATTATTGGCTTTTTTTACTTAAATAATATACAATAATTAATTAATTACCAAAATAAGATAAATGCACTAGTATTAACAAATCTAGGCAAATTTTACAGTAAAAAATTGGTGTCGCCTGACCAACTAGTGACACCCCTTTTCTCTTTAAAAAAATATTTGTTTTTTGGGTCCAGCCTGATCAATCGGAGACACTCATATTTCACACCCCAAAATACACCCCTTTTTACATGTATAAGGAGAAAAAAAATATTTTTTTTATTGGTGCCACCAATGTGTTAAGCGGCACCTTATTATTTTATAATAAAAACTATTTTTTAAAGTTGAAAAAACTAGTATATTAAATTTCAGGTATTGGAACCGGGGCCCATGACTGATGTGTCACATCGACAGTAGGTCGTCAGGTGACACCAGCCTAACGGCCTGCCACTGATGTGACCTGTCTATCAGGGGCCCGGGTTTTAATACTCGAAATTTAATATACTAGTTTTTTTCAGCTTTAAAAAAATAGTTTTATTATTATATTATTTTTTTTGTTATAAAAAGTGGGTTGGTTTGATCTTCCAACCCCTACAAATTAATTTTAAACTTGAAGTGAGAAAAAAAATCTGAAGGTCCGCCCCTCCTCCTTCCCCCTCTAAAAATCAAAGTTAAGTTTTTTCACTATTTTTGTTTGTATTTTTTTAAGGTTATTTATTTTAGTAATAGTTTATTAAGGTTAGTATTAAGGTATGTTATTTGTGTAATAATGTTAATACTAATTATTTTCCCATTTTAATTTTTTTATATTACAATTTATTTTGTGTGCTATGGTTTAAAGAATAGTCAGATCTTCCTTTTGTTTTAAAAAAAAAAAGAATAGTTAGTTATTTTATTATAATTCTGTATGCTTACTTTTTATTGTTATTTTTTTAATATTTTTTGTTGTATTTTTGCAGTTTCAAAAAAAATGGAGAATCAATTTTTTGCAACCATTCATTTCGATGGTGTTATTTTAGAAACAACCATTGGTTGTATTTTTGAAACTCAACAGAAAATCGGAATGAGATTTGATAGGAATGTGTCCATTGGTCATATGAAAGAGAATATCAGTGAAAACATTTCTCGGCGTTGTGGAAGGAGGATGACAAAACTATTCTACAAATTTCTAGTTTCATTAAATTCTATCTGTAACACCCTGAATTTGGGACTAGTAGAATTGGGCCTATTGGGCCTTGGGCATGGGCACGTTTAAAATTTTTGAGAACAAGAGAATAGCACTAATGCAAGTTAGACCTATTAGGTGAGAGAATTTGGAAGGTTAGGGGGCTTCTATGAAGTCTCGAGTTCAAACTTGGGCTTTAGGAAAATTTTGGTTTTAGGTGAATAAAACCCTGGGAGTTAGTAAGTAGGCTTTAAGAATAAAATGCGAAGAAAAATGACACAAAAAGGAGTTGTGGTCTAGTGGCAAATGGCACCACATGGGAGACAAGGAAGTGACGCCACAGAGGAAGCAAGGGGTCCAAGGTCCAAGTCTTGGCGCTTGCATTTCATTTTGATTTCTTTTTAAATGAACTTAGACCTTGGCCCATAGGCTTATATTTAGTTGCGCATGTTTTAAGCCACAAAAGGAGCTTGTGTTGTGGTGGCATGTAGCGTCTAGAGCATAAGAGAGGGTAAAGGTTCGAATCCCATTGCAAGCAAAAGGGGATATTTATTTTGCTAAGTTGGGACGGCAAGTGGTTGTGATGGATTTAAACTCTGCTGAAGGAGGGATCCCACATCGGGAAGCTAGCATGAGGGAAGGTGAGAAGCTGGCTTTAAATAGAGAAATCTATGAGGAGAGTAAGCATACCTTGGTTGGCGTTGGGCATATGAGTGGTCAGAGCGTGGATCAACTCCAAATTCCTATCAGGTTTGTATTTCGCACTACTTCAACTGTAGAGCGACAAATGCCGAAATACCAATCACATGGCAATGGTAGCCACACGAGCGTGCGAGCGTACATGTGGGGTCTTCAACGCGATAGTTGAGCCATCATGAGTGTTCTTGTGGGTTTATGCTGTTTGGGCCAGGTGGGGCCAATGGGCCCGTGGGCCCATATGAATAAATTGTATGATTGTGTAGTAGATATTGAACTGGTCTATGTGAATCTCATATCTATGGCTAGGTTTGGGCTAAATGGGCCACACGAGCCTATGGGTCTATTTGGGCCGAGAATAGGCCTTAGGCCCATTCGTATCGTTACCTTTGTTTACCAAAATACCCCTAGTTTACAAAATTATCGAAATACCCCTGGTTTGTGAAATTACCGAAATGCCCATGAAGGGCAGGATTACCGAAATACCCTTATAGGGTAAGATGACTATTTTGCCCTTGTGGGTAAATGACGGACTTATAGTATGAGCTGACTAATTTGACTGTGATTTTATGACTGATATGCTTTTATTACATGTTTAAGTGATTGTTACTGAGCATGGCCATCTTGCACACACATGTAATGATTGAGCATGACATACATGACATATTGCATGGGTTGGGACAAAGTTACGGAGAAAGTGTACGGCTCTGTGCCATCCTGATTATGGTTGATACCTATTCTATTTATGGCTTTTAGCCGTTCTGTTAACCAGCAGTGATGCTGTGATATTTATGGTTTTTAGTCGTTCTGTCTACGGCGCCAAGCCGTTCTGTTGACTTAGTGCCACAACCGGTGCTAAGCTTAGTGTGTTGGCTAGGTGGGTTGACATGGTCTCCACATGGAGAGATTGGTTGGTACGGGTGGAGAGTTTGGTGGTTAAGGGTTGGGTTTTTCTAACTTGGAGGAAGTACCGTTATAGTGGCATTGCCACGTATTTTGATTCTAGTGGCTCAGCCACATATACCGTTGTTAGCAGCTAGGCTGCACCATTGGAGAGTTTTGGCTGGGTGGGTCGACATGGTCCCCACATGGAGAGATTGGTTGGTACAGGTGGAGAGTTTGGTGGTTAAGGGTTGGGTTACATGTTCATTTACATTGATATGATTTAGGGCTTAGGCCTAGACTGTTACCGAATAGGGCTTAGGCCCAAATTGCTACCGAATAGGGCTTAGGCCACTTGTTCTATTATTGTTTTGGGCTAAGCCCAATTGATTCTATTACGGGCTATGACCCAAATAATATTGTAGTGGGCTTTGACTCACGTATGCTTTGAACTGACTGTACTGTTACTCTAAAAGGGCTTTATCCCAGACTGTTTCAGTTTTTTTCTATATGCTGACTGTTACTCTAGTAAGGGGATTACACACTGAGTTTTCATAAACTCACCCCGTTTTTAACTGTGCAGGTAATCCCCAGTCTTAGAGGATTTGGAGCTGCGAGGGACTCGGAGGTGGCCATATGTCAGATATGCTTTAAAGATAAACTTAGCGACTTTATTTCATTTTATTTTAAATATTGGGTTAATAGTCTTTGTAATAAGGCCATTGGGTTTTTCTTTTTAACTTTTATTTGGTATTTCTTTAAATTACAAACTGTCGGTCTGTTAAACAAGGGTTTTTAAAACTATAACCACTGTTTTCAAAATATCACGTATTCGCAAATGTTTGAATCAAACTTCTGTAGCAATCAAGGTTTTGAAAGTAATAATGATTTTGCAAGAGAATGACTTTTAATAAGCTATGTTTTGAAGATAAGCAAATGAAATCTGAGGTTTTACATGGCAGAAAGTTTTAAATTCTTTAAGAAAGTTTTCTAATGAAGGCATGGTTTTCGAAAAACTCTTCAATGTGACACGCCAGATTTGGGCCTAACTTCTAGGCCTGGTTTGGGGTGTTACACTATCAAATTTACCGAGATGGAACTTTTAAACGATGACAACGTCGAGACAATGGTCACATTGTATTGCCTACCAGGGAGGGTGAACACTGAACCGATTCAGTTATTTGCTAAGTTAGCATATGCGGAGCCCATTGAAAGTGTAACTCAGTTCAGTCAAAAATATGTAGTTGAAGACCCACGTACAGAGGTTCCCAGAGTGTCCATCAATAGGAGGTCGTCTATGCGTGGTTTTGACATCGATCTCAACATTGGATTTTAGAACAGTACAGTGGTGGATTACATATAAATCCAGTCTTTATTGAAATTGATACTCTTGGTGAAGATGAATCCAATAATGATGATTGTTATTATCACAAAAGTGAAGATTTATGTGACCCTGATTTAGACAATGTCTCAGACGATATCGATGACGAAGGACAGGATGATGGAAATGATCACGCCTCATCGGTCAGAAACCCAAGTTGTGGCATATTCATATGCAATGATCCCGAGGCCCATATGTCGATTGTTGATCCTGATGCGACTAATTCTTTCGAGTGCCCGGACATAATACCTGCTCATCTGATGTTAGTAGATTCTGAATCAGAAGAGTTGGTTGTGGGTCAAAGATTCACGAGCAAAAATGAGTGTGTCGATGCTATCAAGTGTTATAATATGAAGGTGTCTGTCGACTACAGGGTGGCTGACTCTAAACTAATGATCTATGTTGGTGAGTGTTGGAAGTTGACAGAATGGTGTAAGTGGCAGGTACGATCTGCATTTATCCAGAGGTTCTAGTAGTGGGAGATACGAAAATATGTTGGGCCTTATACGTGTACTTTTGCACGTATAACCTAGGACCATTGCAAGCTTGATTAAAAAATCATTTGCAACTGCATATTGGCAATGGTTAAAGACATGCCTACCATTCCTGTATATGTGATGATTGTCGAAATGCAAGAACGGTTCTAGTACTGAGTTTCATACCGAAAGACATGGTTGGCTAAACAGATGGCCATGGATCAGTTGTATGAAAATTAGGATGCGTTGTACAATGAACTCCAATGGTGGATTACCACAATGTGAGAGTAAATTCATGGGATTGTCATTGAGTTGCAGAAGTTTCCTTATTACGACCGGGACAACCAACTACAGTCGGGGAAAAAACTTTTCACCGTATTTTTTGTTCCATGCATCCAGCCTTTCCCCACTGTAGGTCACTTGCACAGGTAGAGGGGACCTGGTTGTACAATAAATATACACAGATCCTCCTCATTATGGTTGCAAAAGATGGGAATCAGAACTTTCTACTGATAGTGTTTGCCATTGTCGAAGGACAGAACATGGAGTCATGGCAATTTTTCCTAGAGAACTTATAGAGATATGTTGTCACTCAAGACAAGATTTGCATCATTTTCGACAGATCAAAGAGGATAATTGTTGCAATTAGGCGTAGAGGTGTTCCGTGGAGATCCTTCTATTGCATCGGGCACATTACAGTGAACTTCCATAAAGAATTCCAAACCACAGATTGGCACAAACAAGTTATGAAGATGGGTAAATATTTGTCTCATTTTTTCCATATGTTTAAAGTTTGTGAAACGAAACGTAACATGTTGTAACGGTTCAGGGTACGAGCTGGAACCACATTGGTTCAGATGGAGACTGGCTGACCTTAAAGCTAATATGCAAGGTCAAATGAATACTAAATTATAGGAGTGATTTGGGAGTATTGAGCCCTGACAACGGGCTCAAAGTTTCAATGACGGTTTGTGATATGGTCATATGACCACCAAACTAGCAAAGGCCATTAACACGGTATTAAGGAGTACATGACATATCCCAATTGCATCTATATTCTCAGCTGCTTTCTACCAGAGGACCACACTGATGCCGAGAATAGGCCTCAGACAAGTAAATCAGATGAATCCGAGGTTTATGCATGTCGAGGCGGTTAGGAAGGCAATGGCCGTCAACAGTAAAAAAGAGAGGACCATGAAAGTTCAATTATATTCTCAACATTGTAAAAATTTTCAGGTGACAGAGACCGCCGGTTGTCAACTGGGTATCTCACCTAGGTTATACGGAGTAGATCTCCTAAACAGGCAATGCGACTATGGGAAATTCTAGACACTTCATTACCCATGTGCTCACGTCGTTGTAGTATGCGTTGATGTCTCTATCAAGGTCGAACAATATATCGATGAGGTATACACATTGGAACGCACATTACGTATTTGGTGAAAAAAGTTCCCAACAATGCGAGATGTATCAACATGGGAAGTTTGTCCACTGACTTTTGAGTTGGTTCTAAACTACAGTCTCCATTGGAAGCCCAAAGGTCACCCACATGTCACTCGGATAAGAAATGACATGGACATAAGGGAGAGGGTCGACACTAAACATTGTGGTGTGTATAGATCAACAGGTCATAATCAAAGCAAATGCCCACATCGAAACTACCATCAGGGAGAATCTTCTCGGCCAGCTAGAATGTAAATTATGTATGGACTTTTAATTTCTTGTATCAACTTCAATTATTTACATATATTTGCATTATGTATCTAATTTTGTGGTGAATTTCCATTCTTGTATCGACTTTAGTTATTTACATAAATTTGCATTATGTATCCCATTTTGTATTGAATTTCAATTCTTGTATCAACTTCAATTATTTACATATATTTGCATGAACTTGATTGTCACATATGTTTGCATGAACTTGTTTCAAACATTTCATTGACATGAGACAAACTTTAGTTTGAAATAAAATATGTCAAACTTTAAATAAACTAAGTATTACAATAATCCGAATTATTTGAATTAAAACCATCAAAATCTATGGTTTGACGGGGTTGTTTGAGGGGTGTAACAATGTGGTGGCCTTCTTTCACGTTGTGGGTACTCCTGATGGTCAATATCAATCTCACTCAAACCGACATTCTCATCACCCGTAAGTGATCCTTGGAGTGTATTGAGCAAACTCAAAAAATCATTGGTCACAAATGTTTGCTCAGGAGGGGTGTAGTACTAGGGTGGCAATGGGCTAAATATGTCAAATATTGGTGAGCTCGGTTGCTGATAGGACTTCAACCGCCCATCTTCGGGTGTATTGTGTAACCTGAATACTCAGGGGGAAAATTGTAGCCCCCCATCTCCAGATGATAGGAACTATCGATCGAGTGTGTCTATGACAATAAAGGTGTCGGCTTAGGCTCGGGCTCTAGTGGTGGAGGAGGATATTGCTGATGAGGATGACTTTGTAGGGGTCTTGTCGTTCCATATGTGGAGGGACTATCATCAATTGCCCACCAAATAAGTACGGCAACCCATTCTGCATATACCACTGCTGGTACTCCCTCGAGGGAGTGAAATCAAGAAAACATGATTCCAATAAGGCCTTCTCTCCAACTAGGCATTCCAAAACACAATATATGGTTGATGCTTTAATGCCCAATTCTTTGCAAGTTTCCCTTTCTTGTTAATTTCGTAGACATCTTTGCCCATTTGTATAGGAACATCCGGAATATGTTGACGACATCCGAATTAACAAAGCACCCAATCCTCAGCGTACCACTCCACCATTTGAAAATTGATCACGGGTGTGTTAACACACCATACAATTCCATGGGCTCTAGCCGACAGAGGAATGGCAGAAGTAATGTTTGGTGTGATATACAGCATCTAGATGAACTGCACAATTAAACACATTATTAAAATACTAATTACATCATAATTTAATAAATAAACTAATAACGTGAGATTAATATAATTTAATTTTTTGAAAATATATTACCCATCCCCAATGTATGCCTTGATCATCTGTCGGTATACAATGAGTGTTTCCAACTTTCCAATATTCAGACAAGTATACCATAAAAAAATATAAAGCAAACTCATTAGAACATATTTTCATGAAAAAAATCTTGATCCAAATTTAATTTTATTTTACCTATTCACAAGAGGGAACACATGTATTTGGTGACCCATTGATGCCAGAAATGGCATCCTGTATAGCGCTTAAGATTGCAGCACTATCAGGCGGCCACCTATATCGGCTGTTATGTGATTTGTCATCCGGTAGAAGTACCCCTTATAAGTTGTAGTATACAGGCCCGAGTAGCCTATATCATCTTGGTTGCATAATCTGATAATGTTTCAAAATTTGCTTTCAGCCACGAAAATTTTAAACCCATAAGTTTATCAGTTCCATCACCGGAAGAGTGTCCAAGCAAGTCATAGCATAGCGCTGCATAATCTGCTATGCCGCTTGAACCAATTATTGCATTATCATCCACGAGGAGCCCTAATTACATTGCAAAATCCTCTAGTGTGATGGTGCATTCCCCACATGGTAAATGGAAGGTGTGCATCTTTGAGTGCCACTGCTCAACTAATGCTGATCTTAAGTCTCCCTTCAGCTCAAACACAAGGATTAATGTCATTGATTCAAATCCTACGGCATCTAGGTAGGGCATAATCCGTGCGTATGGCCGGTAGCTCATGGCCACGTAGCCTCAACACACGGTATGGACCCTAGTCAAATTACAAAATTGGTTAAGATCTGTAACAGCCCGATTTTGATCCTAGTCAGAATAATGGTTTTGGGACCATAAATCTGACGCAATAAAATTTATTTTTATTATATCTTTATAGTCTAAAGTTTTATTCAATGATTTCGTGAAAATTTCATTCAAAAATTTTGATGCTTGGGCACTCAATTTACCTAAAAGGACTAAATTGCAAAAGGTGCAAAATGTGTGTTCTAGAAGCTAGAGGTGTCTAATTGCTATTAAATTTTAAATTAGAGGTCCTTAAATGATAATTAAACCATTATACTTTAATATGGACAAAAATGGACATGGTTAGGTGAAATTTCAAACTTTGGCATTAAGGGCATTTTGGTAAAATAGTAAATAAACACAAATAAAACTAATAAAAAGATGTCATCTTCTCCAATTTATTCCCCTTGTGCCAAATTTGAAGAGTCACCATAGTTAGGGTTTTTGGCCAAGCTTCCAAGCTTGATTGTAAGTCCGTCCTTGTCCCGTTTTTAATGATTTTTATGTTTTTGTGAATGTTGTAACTTGATTTAGCTATTTCAAGGACTAATTTGAAAGAAAATCAAAGTTTAAAATTTTGCCCTTGTTAGATATTTGTGTATTTTGATGTCTAATGGTAGATTATGCAAGTTTGATGTTGGATAAACAACATTTACTAAGTGATTTTTAATGAAAATGTTAAATAAGAACATATTTGTAAAAGTTGTAAAATGTGTAAAAATGTGAATAAATGAAAAATGTGGACTTTTATGAGCATGAAATAGGTTCGGCTAGACTTGGTGTGATAAAATTGAATAAAATCATTTTACGAGCCTAGGGACTAAAATGTAAAAAAGTTAAAAAGTTAAGGGCAAAAATGTAATTTTTCTATAATGTCATTTTTCGGCTGAATTGAATAATTTGAGTATTAAATGAGTTCAATTTGCTATTATAGATCAAGAAACGAGGTTCGGTCCTAGATCGAGGGAAAAACAAAGTGTTTGACGATTAGGTCCATTTTCACTATTTTTGTATCGAGGTACATTTGTATGTTAATAATGCAACGTTACAATTGTATTTATAATGTTTTGATAATGCATGAATTGTATGATTGACTCTATGGATGTAATTAACGAAGTTTCGACAAGCGAGAAAATCTCAGTGGAACCTTAGGAATAGATTAGGATACAAGTGACATGTCACTAGGAACTCATGTGAATATGCAATTAAGTGATTCATGTGTACCAGGTGCTGGTCTTGTACGTCCTACCGGTGGCTGAGTATACCGACATATGTTACAGATACTTGAAAGCTTGTGTGAGCAGCACCGTGTAGCTATGTCTTGACTGACAGCTTGTGTGAGCAAGCCCGTGGATAGCTCGAGAGCAAGCCTATATGTGTTACGAGATTTCTAGTAGCATTGACAACATATGTGGCACTTATGTGCAAACTTTTCCGTGTATCTGATAGTATTCGAAGTGGTTCAATGGGTATGTCAAAAATGAGAAAGTATGTGATTATGTTACGAGTTAGTAAAGGTATGTACGAAAAACTCAAATGAAATAGATTCGATATATGATGAACTATTGGTAAGATTGTGATTGAGTAAGTTATGCTCATGAAGTTTTAATGACATTTATGATATAGGTTATGTTATTCATATGTCAAATGTATAAAATAAATGTTGTTTATTATTTGTATACCCCCTTTTTTTCTCTTGTCTTATATTGTCACCAAGCTAGCTCAGGATCGGAGATCATTAGAGATCCATTCACACTATCAATCATTATTTTGGGTACCATTGAAATGTCAGTATTTTGAGTTATGGCATGTATAGGGACTTGGTCATTTTGTTATATGTGTCATTGGTAATGTGGTCAAATGTATTGGCTTATAATGGTTAATGATTTCATTTTGTATATGGCCATGAATGATGGCTTATGTTGGTAGAAGTATATTTATATGTTGATACCATTCATGAATGTGGAACTTGCATGATTTGTGTTGATAAATTATGATGTTAAAGCATGTTAGATGTTAGCATATGGATGGGTTGTTAATACCTTGGTTGTGATTGTTTTGGTTGCTTGTATATGCTTGAATTGGTATTATATGATGTTGTGTAGTTATGTGCATGGAAGGGTGGCACATGGCTTGGTAAATAGCCTTATTTTGTCCACATGGGTAGACACTCGAGCGTGTGTCTAGGCCGTGAGTGATGCACGGTCTGCCCCACGGGTATGTGTCTCGGCCGTGTGTCCCTTGCACCTTAATTTTGAGAAACAAAATGTCTAGAATTGAGCACGCTAGCAGAGACATGGGCATGTGTGTCTCAGCCATATGTGCTACACGGCCTAGAATACAGGCATGTGTCCTGGCCATGTGAAACCTGCACTTAATTCGAATTAAATTAATTAAGCACACGGCCTAGCACAGGGGTGTGTGGCATAACCGTGTGGCACAAGTCAAAGAGCACCCTAAATCGAACACGGCCTGTAGCACAAGCATGTCCCTTGGAACATACAGGCGCGTGAGCCCTGCTTTTAGCAAAAATTTTCTAAGTTTTATAAAAATTTCCTGAGTTCTCGGTTTAGTCCCGAACTACTTCTAAAGTATGTTTTGGGCCTCGTAGGCTCGTATTAGGGACTTTATGATTGAATACAAATATTTTTAGTTTGGACACAAATTTATGACTCGGTATTGTATGAATGCTTGTGTTGTAAGTCCAGTAATGCCTTGTACCCTGTTCCGACGTTGAATACGGGTAATGGGTGTTACATTTAGTGGTATCAAAGCTACGAATTAGTCGATTCTCAGACTAACGTAGCGTGTGTGAAAGTTTACCTATACATGCCATAAATAAATTTTGATAGTGTGATGACTTCTGATAATTTTAAAATGTGTTTTCATATAGTATATGGATCCCAATCGAGCTGAAGCTGATGACGTAGAAAGTAATGCAACGGCTCCCGCTCAAGGAACCGCGCCATCTGAAAGTAGACCAGTGACAATTAGTCAAGGAGAAGGGGCTAGGGAAGCCTTCCTCCACATGATGAACGAGTGGTATACGGAGTTTGTTCAAACAAATTCAACTGCTCAACCCCCTCCACCCCCACCTATTCCTCAGCCGGCTCCCGTAGCTCCACAAGATATGGAATTTGTAAGATTGAATAAGCCTCCGATTGATAAGATCCAAAAGCATAGGGCTGAAGATTTCAGGGCCAATGTTGATGATGATCCCGAGAGAGCCGAGTTTTGGCTCAAAAACTCCATTAGGGTATTCGATGAACTATCTTGCACACCGGATGAATGTTTGAAATGTTCTGAATTACTTTTGAGAGACTCAACATATGGGTGGTTGAAAAATTTTGTGTCAGTAGTACCGAGAGAGAGGGTTAATTGGGAATTTTTCCAAGATGAATTTAGGAAGAAATAAATCAGCCAACAGTTAATTGATCAGAAATGTAAGGAGTTTTTAGAGCTGAAACAGGGCCGAATGTCGGTAACCGAGTATGAGTGAGAGTTAGTCAGGCTTAGTAAGTATGCTCAGGAGTGTCTTTCCACTGAGCCTATCATGTGAAAAAGGTTCAAAGATGGGTTGAATGAGGATATCAGATTGTTAGTTGGAGTTCTTGAGTTGAAAGAATTTGTGGTGCAATTCGACCAAGCTTGTAAAGCTGAAGAATTAAGCAAAGAGAAGAGAAGAGCTGAAATTGAGACTAAAGATTTGAGAAAGAGGTCGATGAGTAAGTCATTTCAGTCTCAGTCTAAGAAATCGAGAGATTTGTATGCTTATTCGAGTGCTTCAACTGGGTATTCCGACAGAGATCGTGGGAAGCAATACTCGGGTTTTAAAGCCCAAACTACATTAGTAGCAAGCGTTGGTAACGCTAGGTCTAATAAGCCTGAATGCCAACATTGTGGTAGGCAACAACTGGTGAATGTAGTATGAACAACCGGGCTTGTTTTAAATGTGGCTCTCAAGATGACTTCATTCAGGATTGCCTTGAAATGGTTGAAAAGGATAATTTTTAGAATACAAGATCGAGTAACACTGCAACTAGAGGGAGACCCCTGAGGAATACGGGGAATACTACCAATAGTAAAGGTGTGACTAAAGATTCAATTGTAAGATCCGAGGCTAGAGCACCTACTAGAGCCTATGCTATCCGTGCTTGCGAAGAAGCGACATCTCCCAATGTTATCACTGGTACTTTTTCTCTTTATAATACTAATGTAGTTGCATTGATTGATCCTAGATCAACTCATTCTTATGTTTGCATGAAATTGGTAGCTATTAAGGGCTTGCCTATTGAGTTTACTGAGTTTGTGATTAAAGTGTCAAACCCCTTAGGCAAACATGTATTAGTTGATAGAGTTTGAAGAATTGTCCCTTGATGATTCGAGGTCACTGTTTTCCAACTGACTTGATGTTATTGCCATTTGATGAGTTTGATGTTATTTTCGGTATGGATTGGTTGACACTGCATGATGCTGTAGTGAATTGCAGACGAAAAATTATTGAATTGAAGTGTGAAAATGGTGAAATTCTTCGGATTGATTCAGATGAGTCAGGTGAGTTATCTGTTGTAATTTCTTCGATGTCTACCCAGAGATATGTGAGAAAGGGTTGTGAAGCTTATCTAGCTTATGTGTTGAACACAAAAGTGTCCGAATTGAAAATTGAATCATTGCCGGTAGTTTGCAAATACCTGGATGTTTTTCCATAAGAGTTGCCTGGGTTGCCACCGATTAAAGAAGTTAAGTTTGGTATTGATTTAGTACCAAGGACTTCACCAATATCGATTGCTCTATATAGAATGGCTCCGATCAAATTGCAAGAATTAAAAGCTAAGTTGTAAGAGTTGACAGATAAGGGTTTTGCAAGACCGAGTTTTTCTCCCTGGGGTGCACCAATATTATTTGTAAAGAAGAAAGACAGATCTATGAGACTTTGTATCGATTATCGATAGCTCAACAAAGTAACGATAAAAAACAAGTATCCTTTGCCAAGAATTGATGACTTATTTGATCAGTTGAAAGGGGCAACCATGTTCTCGAAGATTGATTTGAGATTTGGCTACTACTAGTTGAGAGTTAAAGAGTCGGATGTACCGAAAACCGCTTTCAGAACAAGGTACGGGCACTATGAATTTCTTGTCATGCCTTTCAGACTAACTAATGCTCCTGCTATTTTTATAGACTTGATGAACTGAATTTTCTGACCATATTTAGATAAATTCGTGGTTGTGTTTATTGATGATATCCTGATTTATTCTCGAGATGAGACTGAGCATGCTGAGCACTTAAGAACTGTATTGCAGACTTTGAGAGATAATAAATTATTTGTTAAATTCAGTAAAAGTGAGTTTTGGCTCCGAGAAGTTGGATTTTTGGGACATATTATTTCAGGAGATGGTATTCGAGTTGATCCGAGTAAGATTTCAGCAATTGTTGATTGGAAGTTGCCAAGAAATGCATCTGAGGTTAGAAGCTTTTTGGGCTTAGCCGGTTACTACCGACGATTTGTTAAGGGTTTTTCAATGATTGCTACACCTATGACAAAATTGTTACAAAAAGATGTTAAGTTCGAGTGGCCAAAGAAATTCCAAAAGAGTTTTGAATAGTTGAAAGCGTTGTTGACTAAGGCACCGATATTAGTGCAATCTGAGTTGGGAAAAGAGTTTGTGATTTTTAATGACACATCATTGAATGGTCTTGGATGTGTGTTGATGCAAGAGGGAAAAGTGATAGCCTATGCCTCGAGACAGTTAAAATTGCATGAGAAGAATTACCCAATGCATGATCTAGAATTGGCTGCCATGGTGTTTGGTTTGAAGATTTGGAGACATCACTTGTATGGTCAGAAATGTCATGTCTTTTTGGATCATAAAATTTTAATGTATTTGATGACTCAGAAAGATTTGAATTTGCAGCAATTGAGATGGCTCGAGCTACTAAAAGATTATGAGCTAGTTATTGACTACCATCCCGGAAAGGCGAACGTAGTTGCAGATGCTTTGAGCAGGAAGTCCTTGTTTGCCTTAAGAGCTATGAATATGAGGTTGAATTTATTTGAGGATGGTTCGATTCTAGCTGAGTTGAGAGCTAGACCAGTATTTCTTCAGCAAATTTGTGAAGCTTAGAAAAGTGATAGTGAATTGCAAGCCAAAAGAGCTCTGTGTGAATCGGGTAGTAATTTAGATTTTTGGATTGATTCTGATGATTGCTTAATGTTCCAAGATAGAGTATGTGTACCAAAAAAGGATGAGATTATTCAGAAAATTCTTCACAAGGCACACAGTGGTTGTTTGTCTGTTCATCCGGGCAGTACAAAAATGTATAATGATTTCAAGAAATTGTATTGGCGGTCAGGTATGAAACGAGATGTTTAAGAATTTGTTTTGAGATGTTTGATTTGTCAACAACTAACAGCCGAACACCAAGTACCTTCAGGTTTACTTCAGCCTGTTATGGTACTCGAGTGGAAATGGGACAGAATTACGATAGATTTCGTAACGGGTTTGCCTTTGACTCCAAAAAAGAAAGATGTTGTATGGGTTGTGGTTAATAGATTGACGAAATCGGCTCATTTTATACCGGTATGTATGGATTATTCACTTGATAAACTAGCTGAGTTGTATGTTGCTGAAATTGTTAGATTCCATAGGGTGCCTATTTCTATTATTTCGGATAGAGATCCGAGATTTACTTCACCATTTTGGAAGAAGTTGCAAGAAGCTTTGGGTACAAAGTTGAACTTTAGTACCGCATTCATCCACAAACTGACGATCAATCGGAAAGAACAATTCAGATTCTCGAAGTTATGCCTCGCTGTTGTGTTTTAGAGTTCGAAGGTAGTTGGGAAAAAATCTACCTTTAGTCGAATTCACTTATAACAATAGTTTTTAGTCGAGTATAAAGATGGCACCGTATGAAGCATTTATGGCCGCAAGTGTCGAACGTCATTGTACTGGATCGAGCTCAGTGAGAGACAGATTCACGGGGTTGATTTGGTTAGAGAAACTGAAGAAAAAGAGAAAATAATTCATGATTATTTGAAAGCAACTTCGGATAGACAGAAATCGTACGCGGATTTGAAACGAAAGGAAATTGAAGTTCAAGTCAGTGATAAGGTATTTCTGAAAGTATCTTCGTGGAAGAAAATTATTAGATTTGGTCGCAAAGGTAAGCTAGTTCGCGTTTTATTGGGCCGTATGAGGTTATTGAAAGAATATGGCCAGTGGCATACCGGTTAGCTTTGTCGACAGAGTTGGAAAGGATTCACATTGTGTTTGATGTGTCAATGTTGTGACATTATCGATCAGATCCTTCGCACATAATTTCTCTGATAGAGGTTGAGATTCAACCTAATATGACATATGGTGAAAAACCGATCAAAGTGTTAGCTCAGGAAGTCAAATAGTTGAGAAATAAAAGTATAGCTTTAGCGAAAGTTTTATGGCAACGACATTGGGTTGAAGAGGCTACATGGGAGCCTGAGGAAGCTATGAGAAAACAATATCCAAACCTCTTTTCTAGTAACATTTTCGGGGTCGAAAATCCCTAAAAGGGGGGTAGAGTTGTAACAACCCCATTTTGAGCCTAGTCGAAATAGTGGTTTTGGGACCACAAATCCGACGCAGTAAAATTTATTTTTATTATATTTTTATGGTCTATATTTTTATGGAATGATTTCGTGAAAATTTCATTCAAAAATTTTGATGTTTGGGCACTCAATTTAGTTAAAAGGACTAAATTGCAAAAGGTGCAAAATGTGTGTTCTAGAAGCTAGAGGTGTCTAATTGCTATGAAATTTTAAATTGGAGGTCCTTAAATGGTTATTAGACCATTATACTTTAGTATGGACAAAAATGGACATGGTTAGGTGAAATTTCAAAGTTTAGCATTAAGGGCATTTTTGTAAATTGGTAAATAAAGACAAATAAAGCTAATAAAAAGATGTCATCTTCTCCAATTTAGTCCCCTTGTGCCGAATTTGAAGAGTCACCATAGCTAGGGTTTTTGGCCAAGCTTCCAAGCTCGATTGTTAGCTCGTCCTTATCCCGTTTTTAATTATTTTTACGTTTTTGTGAATGTTGTAACTTAATTTAGCCATTTCAAGGACTAATTTGAAAGAAAATCAAAGTCTAAAATTTTAACCATGTTAGATATTTGTGTATTTTGATGTCTAAAGGTAGATTATGCAAGTTTGATGTTGGATAAAGAACATTTACTAAGCGATTTTTGATGAAAATGTTAAATATGGACCTATTTGTAAAAGTTGTAAAATGTGTGTAAAAATGTGAATAAATGAAAAATGTTGGCTTTTATGAGTATGAAATAGGTTCGGCTAGGCTTGGGTGTGATGAAATTGAATGAAAACCATTTTACGAGCCTAGGGACTAAAATGTAAAAAAGTTGAAAAGTTAAGGGCAAAAATATAATCTTTCTATAATGTGATTTTTCGGTTGAATTGAATAATGTGAGTATTAAATGAGTTAAGTTTGCTATTATAGATCAAGAAAAATGAGGTTCGGACCTAGATTGGAGAAAAATAAAGTGTTTGACGATTAGGTCTATTTTCACTATTTTTGTACCGAGGTAAGTTCGTATGTTAATAATGTAACGTTACAATTGTATTTATATAGCTTTGATAGTGCATGAATTGTATGATTGACTCTATGGATGTAACTAATGAAGTTTCAACAAGCGAGAAAATCTCGGTTGAACCTTAGGAATAGATTAGCATACAAGTGACATGTCATTAGGAACTCATGTGAATATGTAATTATGTGATTTGTGTGTCCCGGGTGCTGGTCTCGTACGTCCTACCGGTGGCTAAGTATACTGGCATATGTGTGAATACTTGACAGCTTGTGTGAGTAGCACCATGTAGCTACATCTTGACTGACAGCTTGTGTGAGCAGGCCCATGGATAGCTCGAGAGTTAGCCTATATGTGTTACAAGATTTGTGGTAGCATTGGCTACATATGTGGCACTTATGTTGTAACACCCCGAATTTGGGCCTAGTAGAATTGGGCCTATTGTGCCTTGGGCATAGGAGTGTTTAAAACTTTTGAGAACAAGAGAACGGCACTAATGCATGTTGGGTCTATTAAGTGAGTGATTTTAGAAGGTTAGTGGGCTTCTATGAAGTCCTGGGTTCAAGCCAGGTCATTTGGAAAATTTTTATTTTTAGCATTAGGGGACCCTGACTCCTAGTATTATGCCTTATAAGTATTTTTGATTAAAAAGGAGACACAAGAGAGCCTATGGTGGAGTGGTTGTGGCATCACAGGCGTGGCAAGGAGGACAGAGGTTCAAGTCTCATTGCATGCAAAAAGGGAGGGCAAGAGTTGGTGTTGGATTCGAACTCTGTGTTGAAGAGTTTGAATGAGTCAATAGAGGGATTTAAGGAGTGGATCATGGAAGAAATCAAGGAGAGGGAGGTGGAGATTTTCAAGGAGTTGAAAGCTTGAGGAGTTGCTGTCGAAATGGGGTCTTTGATCTTAGAAATTCAGCCAAAGGGGTTTTGGGGTATATTTTGGGCTTTGATGAGTTTTTCTTTTCTTCTTTTTTTTGGTCAATTTGGTTACCAAAACCAAAGTTCAATTTTTTTTTTATTCTGTGTTGCCGAATTTGCGCAAAAGTGACCTCTTGTGCATTCTTTTTTTTTTTTTTTTGCTTGGTTTCACCTTTCTTTCTCGTTAGCCGAGTTTGTGTTACCATTTAGGAAACTTTTGTACCATTTCTATCTTTTTCTCCTTGGGCCGATTGCATCTTCCTCTATTCTTCTTCCTTGTACCGAAAAGTGATCTTCCATTCTCTTCATCTCTTCTACCCTCTTCTCCAATTGCATTCGTTCCTTAATCAGAAGGGTTCAACTTGGGGGTTTGTTTCGGTTGCTCGGATTGCACTTTCATTTTCTTCTTCTCTTTTTTGCTGTGGGTAAGTTTAAGTATTAATGACTCTTTTTATTTAGGAATCTTCGTTACGGGTGCTATTTACTTTCTCTTCTGCTGAATCCCCCCTCTTCTCATATTCTGGTATTGGTTAATACCTAAGTCCTCTCGAGGATTGATAGAGGGACAAGCTACTTGAAGTAAGCAATATTCTGCTCCCAGTTCTTCACCAAGGTGAGCGTTCTTGCCTTGTTGGTTGGGGCTGAATACTCTTGATGGCTAGTAAATGGTCAAGTGTGGTTTTAATCACAAGGTTATTTGTTTCTCTTAAGAAGGCTTGATGTAATGCGGAATCCGTCAAGGGGTTTAACCTTGCTAACGATTAGAGAGGGTTTAACAAGGTTTGGTTGATTAAGGTAAGTGATACTATGGTTTCAGCTTTTAGTTGGAAAAGGAAGATAATTGTATGGATCAAATGGCTAACTGTTAGTCTTAAATGTTGTAGGTTCGGTGCTAGGGTTCAGTAGGGCGCTTCGTAACAAGTGTGTACTCACACCATTCCAACTGTAGATCGGCAAATGTTGAAATGCCGAAATGCCGAAAATACGGCAACGGTTACCAATCCAGCGCACGAACACTCGTGTGGGGAAGTCGATTCAACGACAGAGGTCACCAGGAGCATCCTCGTGCTCTTGGGCCGTTATGTGCCTCGTGTGGCTGAAATAGGCCGTGTGGGCCCAATGGGCTCGTGGGCCCCACATGAATTAAACTTACGAAAAGTGGAAGAAATTGAACTGGGCTATAACGTTCACATAGCCGTGATTGAAAATGGGTCGAATGGTCCACACGAGAGTGTGGGCCCACCTGGGCCGAGTATTGGGCTTTGGGCCTAAATACACTATTTTGTTGATACATGTTATTTGTATCGCTCGAGGTGACTGTAGACCTTCGGTAAGGTTGTAAAATGACCGAAATAGCCCTGAGGGTAAAATGATCGAAATACCCCTAAAGGGTAAAAGGACCAAAATACCTCTATAGGGTAAATTGACCGATATGCCTCTAAAGGGCAAAATGACCAAAATGCCCTTACATGTTATATGATTGTTATTGTATGCTATTTATGGTATGTCTGCATTCATGTGATATTATGCTGTGCGGGGGATGGGATTATTGATACGGAGGAAGTTCTGATAGGATTGCATGGTCGCTTGACGACTGTGGATCCACCGATGGCTTTAAGCTGATTATGTGATTGGCAGCTCTGCTGCAACATTGCTTAGTGCTGCAATCGGTGCTATATAAAGAGTGTAGGGATGGGTGGGTCGATTAAATCCCCACAGGAGTGTAGGGTTGGACAGGAGACGGAGTGCAGGGTTGCTACGGGCATCAATGGATTGCATATATTGATTTTAATATTGAGATGGGCTTAGGCCCAGATAAATACGATATGTGATATTTGGCATGGGTTAAGGCCCAATTGAGGTTATTATGGGCTAAAGCCCAAATGCCAATGGGCTTAGGCCCGGATTGATGTGATGCATGTTTTTATCGATGAGGGTTGTACACACTGAGTTTTCGTAAACTGACCTCCTCTTTTTAATTTTTCAAGGTATCCTCAGTAAGCAACTCGACGTACGGGAGGACTCGGAGGTGGCCACACTACGAGCAGCTTTACATTTTAGTTTTTATTTTACCTTACTTAAATCGCTTTCTTATTGGGTTGTAATAAGGCCGCTTTTGATTTCTGGTTTTTATTTGGGATATTTATTGATGATGTTCTATAACTATTAAAAATAGATTGTGGTTTTCCTAAACAAAACTATTTTCAAAACACTAAGCTTTCACAACTTAATCTTTAAACATCATGTTTTCGTAAATCATCTGCTTTAAATTAATCTTCCGCAACAAACAAGGTTTTGAAGGTAATAAATTTTTTATAAACCTCAGAAAAAAATAATAAAATAACATAACTAGGATTTTCTCAAGCTTTTATTTAAGAAGGGTTTTCAATGAAAACATGGTTTTTGAAAAACACTTCAATGTGACATGCCAGATTCGGGCCTAACTTTTAGGCCGGGTTTGGGGTGTTACATATGTGCAAACTTTTCTGTGTATCCGATAGTATTCCAAGTGGTTCAACGGGTATGCCAAAGATGAAAAAGTATGTGATTATGTTACGAGTTGGTATAGGTATGTATGAAAAACTCAAATGAAATAGATACGGTATCTAACAACCTAATCTTGAGTCTAGTCAGAACAGTGGTTTTGGGATCACAAATCTGACGCAGTAAAATTTATTTTTATCATATTTTTATGGTCTACAGTTTTATGGAATGATTTCGTGAAAATTTCGTTTGAAAATTTTGATGTATGGGCACTCAATTTAGTTAAAAGGACTAAATTGCAAAAGGTGCAAAATGTGTTTTCTAGAAGCTATAGGTGTCTAATTGCTAAGAAATTTTAAATTGGAGGTCTTTAAATGGTAATTAGACCATTATACTTTAAGATGGACGAAAATGGACATGGTTAGGTGAAATTTCAAAGTTATGCATTAAGGGCATTTTGGTATTTTTGGTAAGTAAAGACAAAATTAACTAAATAAAAGATGTTCATCTTCATCAAATTAGTCCCTTAGTTGAATTTCAAGTGGTCTCCATAGCTAGGGTTTTGGCCAAGCTTCCATGCTCGATTGTAAGTCCGTTTTTGTCCCATTTTTAATGATTTTTACGTTTTTGTGAATGTTGTAACTTGATTTAGCTATTTCAAGGACTAATTTGAAAGAAATCAAGGTCTAAAAGTTTACCCATGTTGAATATTTCTGTATTTTGATGTTTAATGGTAGAAAATGAATGTTTCGTGTTAGATAAACAACATTTACCAAGTGATTTTTGATGAAAATGTCAAATAGGGAAATATTTCAAAAAGTTGTAAAATGTGTGGAAAAATCTGAATAAATGAAAAATGTGGGCTATTATGAGAAAGGATTAGGTTCGGCTAGGCTTGGGTGTAATGAAATTGAATGAAAATCATTTTACGAGCCTAAAGACTAAAATTTAAAAAGTTGAAAAGATAAGGGCAAAAATGTAATTTTTCCATAAGATGTTTTTGGGATTAAATTGAACAATGTGATAATTGAATAAGTTAAATTTGATATTATAGATCAAGAAAGACGAGATTCTGACCTACACCGAGGAAAGAACAAGACAGTGGACTAAATCGAACAACTATCCATTTTGTACCGAGGTAAGTTAGTATATTAAAAATAAGATTTAGAATAATTGTATTTAAATGCTTTAATATTGCATTAATTGTATGTTTGATTTTGTGAATGAGTACAATCCTGCGAATGAGTCCGAAGATGAATCGACAAGCAAGAAATCTCGTTTGAACCTTAGGAATAGGTTAGGATACAGGTGACATGTCACTAGGGTCATTATGTATTATGTGATTATGTGATCCGGGTGCTGGTCTCATACATCCTACCGGTGGCTGAGTATACCAACATATGTTGCGGATACTTGACAGCTTGTGTGAGCAACACGATGTAGCAACGTCTTGACTGACAGCTTGTGTGAGTAGGCCCATCGATAGCTCGAGAGCGAGTGATTATGTGATGTGAGACTTAGGTAGCTTTGGCTACATATATGGCACTTAGTGTGCAAATTTTCCCGAGTATCCAACATTGTTATTCCAAGTGGTTCATGGGTATGTCAAAGATGAGAATACGTGTAAGTTCATTTCGAGATGGCTCAAGTATGTACATAAAGCTCATGTTTAATAAATATGTGAAATGATGAATATAAGGTAAGTTTTTATGATGGAATAGATTATGAGCATGAGACCATAGTAAGTCTACATTTAATTATGTTATAATAATTGAATGTTATAGCCATGGTAAGGTTGCTTATTTCTTGCATATGAGCTTACTAAGCTATATAGCTTACTCCGTTTACTTTCCATGTTTTTATAGTGCCCCCAAGCTAACTCAGAATCGGAGATCGTCAGAGATTCGGATCGCACTATCAAACTCTAATTTTGGGTATTAATGGTCTTAGCATTTTGAATGTACGACATGTATAGGGACTTGGTCATTTTGTTATATGTGCCATTGGTAATGTGGCCAAATGTATTGGCTTATATTGGTTAATGATTTCATTTTTGTATATGGCTATGTAAGTTGGCTAATGTTGGTTATGAGTATATTCATATGTTGATACCATTCATGATTATGGAATCTTGTATGATCTATGTTGATAAATTATGATGTTAAAGCATGTTAAATGTTAGCATGTGGATGTGATATTAATACCTTGGTTGTGGATGTTTTGGTTGCCAAAGTATGCTATGAATTATGTCATTGAATTGGTGTAAGTGTAGGTGTAAATGAGGGTGGAAAATGGCTTGGTAAATAGCCTTATTTTTGTCCACACAGGTAGACACACGGGCGTGTGTCTAGGCCGTGTGTGGCGCACGGTCTGCCTCACAGGCTTGTGTTTCAACCGTGTGTCCCCTACACCTTAATTTTGCAAAACAGAATGTCCAGAATTGAGCCAAAGGGTAAAGACACGGGCATTTGTCTCCGCCGTGTCTGCTACACGGCCTAGAACACGGGCATGTGTCTTGGCCGTGTGAAACCTGCACTTAATACAAATTAAATTAATTTACCACAAGGCCTCGCACATGGGCGTATAGCACGGCCTTGTGGCACAACTCAGAGAGCACCATATTTTGAACACGGTCTGAAACACGGGCATGTTCTAGGGTCACAAGGGCGTGTCCCTTGGACCACACGTGCGTGTGAGCCCTACTTCTAGTAAAAATTTTCTAAATTTTGTAAAAATTTCTTGAGTTCTTGGTTTAGTCCCAAACCATTTCTAAATTATGTTTTGGGCCTCGTAGGCTCGAAATAGGGACTTCATGATCGAATATGAATGGTTTTAATTTTGGACACAAATTTATGACTCAAAATTGTGTGAATACTTGTGTTGTAAGTCCGGTAATGCCTCGTACCCTGTTTCAGCTTTGAATACGGGTAAGGGGTATTACATTTAGTGGTATCAGAGCTACGGTTTAGTCAGTTCTCGAACTAACGTAACGTGTGAAAGAATCTAGCTATACATGCCATATATGAATTTTGATAGTGTGACGACTCTTGACAATTTAAAATGTGTTTTCATATAGTAAATGGATCCCGACCGAGAAGTGGCTGATGCGTTGAAAGTAATGCGCCAGCTCCCATCTAAGAAACCGCGCCGTTTGAAAGTACACCTGCGACAATTGGTCAAGGAGGAGGGGCTAGGGAAGTCTTCTTCCAAAGATTGAATGAGTTGCTTGTCGAGTTTGTTAGGACAAATTCAGCCACCCAACATCCTCCACCATCACCTAACCTTCAATCGATTCCCGTAGCTCCTCAAGGTGTGGAAATGGTAAGACTGAACAAGCCTCCAGTTGATAAGATTCGAAAGCAAAGGGCTGAAGGATTTAGAGCAAATGTTGATGATGATCCCAAGAGGGCAGAATTCTGGCTTGAGAACTCTATCCGGGTATTTGATGAGCTTTCTTGCACACCAGAAGAGTGCTCGAAATGTGCTATATCACTCTTGAGGGATTCAACATATCATTGGTGGAACACTTTAGTATCGGTAGTACCAAGGAAAAGAGTTACTTGGGACTTCTTCCAAGAGGAGTTCAGAAAGAAATATATTAGTGAACGATTTATTAATCAAAAACGCAAAGAGTTCTTGGAGCTGAAACAAGGTCGAATGACTGTAACTGAATACATGCTCGGGAATGTGTTTCAATAGAGGCTATCATGTGTAAGAGATTCGAAGATGGTTTGAATGAGGATATTAGACTAATAGTTGGGATTCTAGAACTGAAAGAATTTGTTGTGCTAGTTGAACGAGCTTGTAAGGTCAAAGTACTGAGCAAAGAAAAGAGAAAAGCTGAGTTTAAAGCTAGAGACTCGAGAAAGAGGCCAATGAGTAAGTCATTTCAGTCTTCATCAAAGAAATCAAGGGATATGCATACTCATTTGAATGCTTCAGCTGGGTATCCCAATAGAGATCGTGGGAAACAATATTCGGGTTCTAAGGCTCAAACTATGTCAATAGCGAGCATTGGTAACGCCAGGTCTAATAAGCATGAATGCCAACACTGTGGTAGGCGACACCCTGGTGAATGTAGGATGAACAACCAGGCTTGTATTAAATGTGGCTCCTAAGGTCACTTCATTCGGGATTGCCCTGAAATGGTTGAAAAGGATAATTTTCAAAATGCAAGATCGAGCAACACTGCTGCCAGAAGGAGACCAGTGAGAAATACGGGAAATGGGACCAGTAGCAGAGGTGAATCCAAGGATTCAACTGTGAGATCGGAAGCTAGAGCACCTGCTAGAGCTTATGCCATCCATGCTCGCAAGGATGCATCCTCCCCTAATGTGATCACTAGTACATTTTCTCTTTATGATTCTACTATAGTTGTATTAATTGATTCTGGATCGACTTATTCCTATATTTGTGAAACACCCCAAACCCGACCCATGAGCCTGGACCGGATCTGGTATGTTCCTCGATGTAAACCGGTTCAAAATTCTTTTGTTACTTTGAAAAACTGTGTGTTTTGAAGATAGTTTGTTTGTGGACTGGGCTCGAGTTGAAAACAAGTTTATTTTATATTGAAAACCCATTTATTTCAGGTGTCAAAATTTTTAAAGTTTATTTTAAATTAAATTGGCTTATTCTTTAATTATCATAAATTTGTAACATTGTAAATAAAACAAAAATTAAAATCATCACTATGGCTTTATTACATCAGACAAAACCCAAAATAAAATTATAAAGTACTTAAATAAAATCAAATGTCCAAATCAAATAAAACTTCAAGCTGAGCATGGCCACCACAAGTTCTGCCGTCCCAGTCCATCACTGTTCATCACCTGAAACATGTTCCCACAACGGGGTGAGTCAACAGACTCAATGCATAACCAACGCTAAAATTTAATAGATCAGGCATTCCTTATCATATCACATGCATATCCATATACAAATAAAATAATGATGCAGCCTGAACCCAAACCTAGATGCCATCCGCTACACATCCCCGTACCAACCTGCACACCGTGGGGACTACTAAGTCAACCCTCCATCCGCTACACACACCATCGAAGCGCGTCATTTGCGAGCTGGCGTGCTCATCGCCCATATAAAATTTGTGGCATAGCCACCAGATAATTGTGTCATGAGACACCACATTCAGATAATGTAACCGAAGTTACCACATTCAGATAATGTGACCGAGGTCACCACATTCAGATAGTGAGACCGAAGTCACCACATTCACTTCCCCTTTTTCATATAACCCGAATGCCCCATATTATTCATGTTATGCATATCATACTTAAATTCACATTCATGTCACTCTTCACATGTTAAATATAACATATTTCGTAATCCTAGTGGGAGTAGGAAACGTACCTAAGTACTATGTACCATAACACGGTACCTTAGCCATATTCACATTCTTATAAACATGCACATTTTAAAAATTTGCCATAAATCTTATTAAAAGTTAGTGTGGGATAACACTTGATTTGCTTAACGAATTCCTTGAAATCCCGAAGAACCGATCTATTGCTTTAGATCTCAATTCCTACATTCGGTAACCTTAATATGTTAGTATAAAGCCTATTCGGCTATAAACCAAATCCTAGTAGGATTTGTACACTTAAAACCTACCTTGCTGCCGATTGACTTAAGAATCAAGTCCCGAAACTTTGTTGTATTCCTTCTTGCATTCGGCCAACATTAAATCACATCATAGGTTAGTTTCGCTTTTTTTAAACAATTATGGAATAGATCTAGATATCAAAATGCAGGACCTTGACCGAACCTACCTATGTGTTTACCTTCCAAATCTTAAATCCCGAATTGGATCCTTGCTTCCTTAGTGCTGTCGAAATACCTATACACATATGTTATATTTTAGTCTAACTTGAAATCATACTAATGGCCTATGGCCGAATATCACTTTATAGCTTACCTTAAATCCCGAAATAGCCTTCCTTGTAGTCATCACCACCTAAATCCCGAAATTCCCTTTTGAAGAAATCAGCTAGAGGTTTTCTTGGAGTATTCGGTTTCCACAAAAATAAAGAAAAGAAAACTTGAGAATTTTGGCAATGGTGGACTATAGATTTGGCTTAGCAAATGAAAGAGAAGAGAAGGATGGTTGCTAGAGAGTTTCGGCAGAGAGAAGAGGAGAAACTTTAGAGAATTTCAGCAGAGGCTTTCTTGAAGAGAAAAGAATGAATGAAGGCTAACCTTACTCTTCCTTTCTTAGCCGAAATTACTAGGCTAGAGTCCCTTACTTGGCCACCACTCTTCCTTATTTTGATAACTTTATCTCCTTAATTTAAAAATTAAAGAATATTCCTTATTTATCTTTTGAAAATAATCTAAAATAAATCCTTTATTTATCCCCTTATTAGCCGAAATTTAAAGAGAATAAAACTGCTCTTTTAAAAGCCTTGTGCCGTCCACCTCTCTGCTTCTGGAAGCAAAATAAAAATTTCTTTTATTTGCTTCCCATGTGACTCAAACTCAAGCCCAATACCCTTGTATGTGGCGCCATTTCCAGAGGCCCTAAGTGGCATCTCCAGGCCACTTTTCCAAGCCTGTTTGTATGTCAAATTTCACATACATTTTCTCTTAAGACCACCTTGCCTCAGTTTCCTCTTTTAAACTTTAAAACTCGACATTTTCTAAGTCATTTCCTTACATTTCCAAGTTTCCAAAAATTTTCGTTTCCCTCTTTAAACTTGACATTTCCTTACAGTTCCAAGTTTCCAGAAATGTTCACTTTCCTCTTTTGAATCATTTCTAAATCATTTCCTTACATTTTCAGGTTTCCAAAAATGATCACTTAAAACTTAACATTTCCATACATTTCCAGGTTTCCAAAAATGTTCAAAATACTTTCATAACACAATAGACATGTCATTTCGTACAATTAAACTGAAAATGCATAGGCCCTTTTCAGGATGTTATAGTTCTACCCCCTTAAAATAATTTCATCCTTGAAATTTTTCTAGCTAAAATAATTGAGGGTATTGCTGTCGCATTGCCTCTTCTGGTTCCCACGAAGCTTCTTCCGATCCATGATTGCGCCATAATACTTTGACTAGGGGAACTGACTTCCTCCGTAACACTTTCACATCATGTTCCAATATCTGAATCAGCTCTTCCTCGTAGGATAAGTCTGGCTTTAGCTCCACTTCTTCAACTGGTACTACATGAGATGGATCCAATTGGTAACGACGTAGCATGGATACATGGAATACGTCGTGCATCTGCTACAACTCTGGTGGCAAGTCTAACTGGTATGCCACTGGTCCAACTCGCTTCAGTACTTGATAGGGCCCTATAAACCTTGGGCTTAACTTCCCTTTTCGACCAAACCTCATCACCTTCTTCCAAGGCGAGACTTTCAGAAACACTTGGTCTCCTACTTCACACTCTATTTCCTTCCGCTTAAGGTCTGCGTACGACTTCTGCCTGTCAGAGGCTTCCTTTAACCGTGCCCGAATTATCTCAACCTTCTCCTTAGTTTCTGCCACTAACTCTGGACCCAAAACTCGACGTTCTCCTAACTCAGTCCAACAAGTAGGAGTTCGACACTTCCAACCATACAATGCTTCATATGGTGCCATCCGAATGCTAGCCTGATAGCTGTTGTTGTAGGCAAACTCAGCTAATGGCAAGTAATCTTCCCAACTTCCTCGGAAATCCATCACACAGCCTCTCAACATATCCTCCAACACTTGTATTACCCGCTCAAACTGCCCGTCTGATTGTAGATAAAAAGCCGTCGTGAAGTCTAACTTAGTGCCTAAAGCTTGATGAAGTGCCCTCCAAAATCAAGACGTAAACCTCGAGTCTCTATCCAAAATGATTGACACGGTACTCCATGCAACCTCACAATTTCCGCTACATATAGTTTGGCCAACTTCTGAAGAGAATAATCAACCCTCACCGAGATGAAGTGCGCGGACTTGGTCAGACGGTCCACTATTACCCATACTGAGTCCTTCTTAGTAGGCGTAAGGGGAAGCCCACTAACGAAATCCATGGTAATTCTCTCCCACTTCCATTGTGGAATCTCGATTGGCTAAAGTAATCCCCATAGAACTTGGTGTTCAGCCTTAACTTGCTGACACGTCAGACATTTTCCCACAAATTCCGTAACTTCCCATTTAAGATCAGGCCACCAAAACTGTTCCCTTAGATCCCTATACAACTTAGTGCCTCCGGGATGCATAGCATAAGGGCTACTATGCGCCTCCCGAAGAATCTTCTGTCTTATCTCCTCGTTCTTCGGCATACAAACCTTTCCTTTGTAGTACAGTACTCCTTCATCATTAATGCCATAATCCTCTATCTCTCCGTTCTGTACTTGCTGTAACTTAGCACTTAGGTCCTTGTCAGCGAACTGTCCCCCTTTCACCTCATTCAGCCATGTAGGTTTGACTTGCAACTCTGCCAACAGGCTTCCATCATCATACAAACTCAAGTAAGCGAACATAGCCCTTAGATCCGACACAACCTTCCGACTTAGGGCATCAGCTACCACATTCGCCTTGCCTGGGTGGTATTCTATCGAGCAATCATAATCCTTTAATAATTCCACCCACCTTCGCTGCCTCAAGTTCAACTCCTTCTGAGTCAACAAATACTTAAGGCTCTTGTGGTGCAGTGTAGATTATCGACCTTTCTCCATAAAGGTAGTGCCTCCAAACCTTAAGAGCGAAAACCACTGCTGCCAACTCCAAGTCATGGGTTGGGTAGTTAACCTCATGCGGCCTTAACTGTCGAGACGCATAAGCGACTACTTTTCCATCTTGCATTAGAACACAGCCTAATCCCGTATGCGAAGCGTCATAGTACACCACAAAATCATTTCCTGCCTCAGGCTGAATCAGAACTGGAGCTTTCGTCAAGACCTTCTTAAACTTCTCAAAGCTCTCCTGTTGCTTATCCGTCCATACAAAGGATACTTCCTTCCTTAGCAGCTTTGTCAAAGGCGCGGCTATTGACGAGAACCCTTCCACGAACCTTCTGTAATAGCCTGCCAAACCTAAGAAACTTCGGATCTCAGCCACGGACCTAGGTGGTTTCCAATCCAACACTACTTCCATCTTCCTAGGATCCACCCTTATACCTTCTACGGATACTACATGTCCTAAAAATGCCACCTCCTTAAGCCAAAATTCACACTTGCTGAATTTGGCATAGAGCTTCTTCTACTTTATTACTTGTAACACTATTCGTAGGTGCTCATCATGCTCCTCCTCCGACTTCGAATACACAAGAATGTCATCGATAAACACGACAACAAACCTATCCAAGTAGGGTTGGAAAACCCGGTTCATCATATCCATGAACGCGGCTGGAGCGTTCGTCAATCCAAACGGCATCACTACAAACTCAAAATGGCCGTATCTTGTCCTAAAAGCAGTCTTATAGATATTTGCCTCCTTCACCTTCAACTGATGATATCCCGACTTTAAGTCTATCTTCGAGAATATTGCGGCCCCCTTCAGCTGATCGAACAAGTCGTCTATCCTTGGTAAGGGATACTTGTTCTTGATGGTCAGCTTATTCAACTGACGGTAATCTATGTACATCCGCATAGTTTCGTCCTTCTTCTTTACAAACAGGACCGGTGCTCCCCATGGAGACACACTGGGTCGAATGAACCCATGATCCAACAACTCTTGGATTTGAGCCTTTAGCTCAACCAACTCCTTTGGCGCCATTCGGTATGGAGCGATTGACACAGGAGCTATTCCCGGTAGCAAGTCTATTCCAAATTCCACCTCCCTATCTAGGGGTATTCCTGGTAATTCCTCCGGAAATACATCTTCAAAGTCCCTTACTATTCTAACTCCATTGACACCTTCTTCCATTCCACCCAACGCACTTACGAAGGCTAAAAATGCCTTGCACCCTTTCCTAACCATTTTCTCAGCCTTTAATGCCGAAACTACGTTAGACAGGTAGTTTCTTCTTTCTCTGATCATTACTACTACTTCATCCTCCGGGGTCCTTAGTTCCATTCGTTTAGCCACACAATCCAACATGGCCCGGTGCTCTACTAGCCAGTCCATTCCAAGTATGAGTTCAAACTCCCAAAAGGGTAGTTCCATTAAATCAGCCTGAAAGTTCACTACCTGAATCTCTAAAGGTACACTCTGAAAGATCTTATCCACCACTACAGTTTGGCCTAATGGGCTTACTACAGTCATTTGCCTATCAGAAAGTTCAGAGTCTAGGCCTAGTGTTTCCACTATACTACATGCAACATAAGAATGGGTCGAGCCCACATCAATTAAGGCATAATAAGGCTTGCCATAAATAAAGAACGTACCTGTTATAACATCCGGTGCGTCTCCATCCTCCCTACGGCGAACCGCATAAACCAAACCCGGTTGCCTTGCCTCAACATTAGCAGTACCTCTGCCCTATGTTCCACGTCCTCTGCCAATACCATTACCTCTGTTATTCGAACCACAACCTCGTTGAGGCTGCTGTCCGCCTCTACCAGCCTGGCTAACATTCTGAGCTGCTGATCGACTTTCATCTGGTTTCTTAGGACAATCCTTGAGCATATGGTCCTTGGACCCACACCTAAAACATCCTCCCGTCTTTTTCCAGCACTCCTCTAAGTGCTTCTTTCCACAATGCTCACAAGGACGATACTGCCATCCTGTACCAGCTTGCTCACCTCGTGGCCCATCAACTCTAGGCCTCTTCTGCATACTCCCAGACGATCTTGACGACCCATAACCCCACTTAGGCCTATTCCTATCAGAGCTCTGCTTTACCGAGTCCTTGATTCCCTCGGCTACCTTAGCCTTTTCCACTAACGCGAAAAATTCCCGTTCCTGATGTGGGGCTATCAACAACCTTAAATCATCCCTCAAATCGTCCTCAAATCGGACACACCGCTCATGCTCGGTTGCCACTACTCCTCGAGCATACCGGCTCAACCTCAGAAATTCAGCTTCATACTCGGCTACGGACTTGTTCCCTTGAACCAGCCCCAGAAAAGCCTTCCTTTGTTCATCAGCATACCTGGTTCCAACGTATTTCTTCTGATACGCTTCCTTAACATACTCCTAGGTTAGATCCTCAGCTGTGGCACCATCCCGAACAGTTAACCACCATTGGTACGCTTCATCGCGTAGCAGTGCCACCATTCCTTTTAACTTCTCCTCAGGGGTCAAGTCGAGTTCATCCATAATGCGCTCAGTTGCCTCCAACGATCTTCCGGTATCTTCGGGTGCCACACCAGATACTCCACGAAACACTTCAGCTCCATTGGCACGAAGTCGTTCAGGTACCGACTTCTGAGTTCCCGAATTTCCTCCTACACCAGCCACCAACTCCAAAACTCACAGCACAACCTGCGATATAGCATCATCTCCCGTTTGAGCTTGCTGCTCAACACCCACAGCTGGGGGTGGTGGTGGCGGTGGTATCTCATTGTCAGACCCTTGACCCGATCTAATGGGTTTTGACACGGTCATCCTGTCTCTACCGCGTCCTCGACGACCACGTCCTCTAGAGCTCATTTCTAACGTCGTGACCTGATTAAAAAGTTTTATGAATTAGTCTTTGTTTCACTTGATTACCCACGAAGAAGTTTTATGGAAAGAATTTTAGGAGTGGTTCTTTCGTATTCATTCATGCACACAGTCTTTACATTCATACATACATCCATTAATCAATTATGAACTTTCGTTCATTCAGAGAAATGTTGTAGTTTTCATTGTTGTTGTTTTTCCACAACCCAAGGGTATTTTCGTAATTTGTCCTACAGGGGTATTTTCATAATTTTTCAAAAGAAAAAGTCCCTTGGTGGTTTTGTCAAAAAGTATTTTGGTAATTCTAAATTCCCAACGTATTTTGGAAAATTTTGAAATTTGGGGTATTTCTATAATTTTGAATCATGGGAGGGGGTATTTTGGTAATAAACCAAGGTGAATTTGTAAAGTCAATAATTCCGGGGTATTTCCAAATTTGCAAAACTTTGAGCGTTCTTTTTGAGAATTTGTTTTCCAAAAGGATGATGTTGCAAAAATTTTGGAAATCAGGGTCATTTTGGTAATTTTGTAAGTTAGGGGCAATTTTGTAATTTTCCAAAAATCAAGGTATTTTGATATTTTTCAAATAAGGGTTGTTGAACATTTATAAAGTAATGAAATTTGGATTAGAACTGTGGGTAGTTTGGACATTTTATAAACCAAGGGTATTTTTGTAATTTCACCACTAGGGGTATTTTTGTAATTTTATAAATCAAAGAATTTTTCGGAAAAAATTTTGTATAAATAGTTCTCACAAATTAAAAAGGTAATTTTAAGAGTTTTGAAACTAGGGTTTTTTATAAAAACACGGCTAGTTCCCTTTCGGGTTTTAGTTATCGTGTTTAGCTTTATGGCCGAGTCCTCTTGGTCGGGTGAACCAAAGCTACGCACTGTAGGGTTCGAATGGAGAGGAGGTGAGTCACACAAACTGCTTAAGTGCCAAGCTCCCACTGAAACCATTCCTAGACATGCGCACAGAGGTTGCCACACCTACTGAGCCCTCTGAGTTAGGGTGAACCGAAGCTACGCACTGGGTGGGATTCTGCGAAGAGGAGGTGAGTCACTAGGATCGCTTAAAATACCGAGCTCTTCCCTGATCCAATCCTAGACATGCGCACGAGGGTTACCACACCCCCTACTCGATTGACTTAGCCATAGGTTTGTTTAGTTAAGCAATTAAGTCTTATGTGTTTGTGTTTGAGTAGACTAGTCCTACGGTTCAAATACCTATCATACTATTCTACGTTCCATTCCTTTTCTACCCTTCTATAATTCACATAATCACACAGATGGTTAGGGACTTACCCGTGTGGATCATGGTCTGAGACTTGGGTGCCATGCCGAAAAACCTCGCTTATTTACTGAATTACTTCCATAAAACTCATTTGGCTCGATTGGAAAATGTTTTGGGCCTTAGCCCACAGGCTGAGAGTTTAAAATTGGGCTCTGATACCAAACTAAAACACCCCAAACTCGGCCCACGAGCCTGGACCGGATCTGGTATGTTCCTCGATGTAAACCGGTTCAAAATTCTTTTGTTACTTTGAAAAACTGTGTGTTTTGAAGATAGTTTGTTTGTGGATCGCTCGAGTTGAAAACAAGTTTATTTTATATTGAAAACCCATTTATTTCAGTGTCAAAATTTTTAAAGTTTATTTTAAATTAAATTGGCTTATTCTTTAATTATCATAAATTTGTAACATTGTAAATAAAACAAAAATTAAAATCATCACTATGGCCTTATTACATCAGACAAGACCCAAAATAAAATTACAAAGTACTTAAATAAAATCAAATGTCCAAATCAAATAAAACTTCAAGTGAGCATGGCCACCACAAGTTCTCGCCGTCCCGGTCCATCACTGTTCATCACACAAACATGTTCCCACAACGGGTGAGTCAACAGACTCAATGTGTAACCAACGCTAAAATTTAATAGATCGTGCATTCCTTATCATATCACATGCATATCCATATACGATAAAATAATGATGCAACCCAACCCAAACCTAGATGCCATCCGCTACATATCCCCCGTACCAACACTCGCACACCGTGGGGACTACTAAGTCAACCCTCCATCTGCTACACACCATCGAAGCGATCATCGCAATGACGTGTGCTCATCGCCCATATAAAATTTGTGGCATAGCCACCGATATAATTGTGCCATGAGACACCACATTCGAGATAATGTAACCGGTTACCACATTCGAGATAATGTGACCGAGGTCACCACATTCGATATAGTGAGACCAAGTCACCACATTCACTTCCCTTTTTCATATAACCCGAATGCCCCATATTATTCATATTATGCATATCATACTTAAATTCACATTCATGTCACTTTTCACATGTTAAATATAACATATTTCGTAATCCTAGTAGGAGTAGGAAACGTACCTGAGTACTATGTACCATAACACGGTACCTTAGCCATATTCACATTCTTATAAACATGCACATTTTAAAAATTTGCCATAAATCTTATTAAAAGTTAGTGTGGGATACACACCTGATTTGCTTAACGAATTCCTTGAAATCCCGAAGAACCGATCTATTGCTTTAGATCTCAATTCCTACATTCGGTAACCTTAATATGTTAGCATAAAGCCTATTCAACTATAAACCAAATCCTAGTAGGATTTGTACACTTAAAACCTACCTTACTACCGATTGACTTAAGAATCAAGTTCTGAAACTTTGTTGTATTCCTTCTTGCATTCGGCCAACATTAAATCACATCATAGGTTAGTTTCGGCTTTTTAAACAATTATGGAATAGATCTAGATATCAAAACAGACCTTGACCGAACCTACCTATGTGTTTACCTTCCAAATCTTAAATCCTGAATTGGATCCTTGCTTCCTTAATGCTGTCAAAATACCTATACACATATGTTAGATTTTAGTCTAACTTGAAATCATACTAATAGCCTATGGCTGAATATCACTTTATAGCTTACCTTAAATCCCAAAATAGCCTTCCTTGTAGTCGTCACCACCTAAATCCCGAAATTCCCTTTTGAAGAAATCGGTTAGAGGTTTTTTTGGAGTACTCGGTTTCCACAAAAATAAAGAAAAGAAAACTTGAGAATTTTGGCAATGGTGGACTATAGATTCGGCTTAGCAAATGAAAGAGAAGAGAAGGATGGTTGCTAGAGAGTTTCAGTGAGAGAGAGAGGAGAAACTTTAGAGAATTTCTGTGAGAGGCTTTCTTGAAGAGAAAAGAATGAATGAAGACTAACCTTACTCTTCCTTTCTTAGCCGAAATTACTAGGCTAGAGTCCCTTACTTGGCCACCACTCTTCCTTATTTTGATAACTTTATCTCCTTAATTTAAAAATTAAAGAATATTCCTTATTTATCTCTTGAAAAAAATGTTCAAAATACTTTCATAAAACAATAGACATTTCATTTCGTACAATTAAACTGAAAATGCATAGGTCCTTTTCAGGATGTTACAATTTGCATGAATTTGGTATCTAGTAAGAATTTACCTATTGAGTCTATTGAGTTTGTGATTAAGGTGTCGAACCCCTTCGGCAAATATGTATTAGTCGATAAAGTTTGCAAGGGTTGTCCTTTGATGATTCAGGGTCACTATTTTTTGGCTGACTTAATGCTTTTTCCATTTGATGAATTTGATGCGATTCTTGGAATGGATTGGTTGACACTACATGATGTAGTAGTGAACCAGATGAGTCGGGTGAATTGCCTGTTGTGATTTCGTATATGTTGGCTCAGAGGTATGTAAGAAAGGGTTGTGAAGCATTGCTTACATATGTACTAAATACGAAAGTGTTTGAATTGAAGATTGAATCGGTACCGGTAGTTTGTGAATATCCAGATGTGTTCCCAGAAAAGTTACCAGGTTACCATTGGTCAGAGAGGTGGAGTTTGCTATTGACTTGGTACTGGGGACTGCACCGATATCGATTGCTCCGTATAGAATGGCTCCGACCAAGTTGATAGAATTGAAGTTTCAGTTACAAGAGTTGACAAATAAAGGTTTTGCAAGACTGAATTTTTCCCCTGGGGTGCACCAGTATTATTCGTCAAGAAGAAAGACATATCCATGAGACTTTGTATTGATTATCGTCAGCTCAACAAGGTTATGATAAAGAATAAGTATCCCTTATCGAGGATTGATGATTTGTTCGATCAGTTGAAAGGGGCAACAGTATTTTCAAATATAGATTTGAGATCTGGCTATTATCAGCTGAGAGTTAAAGACTCAGATGTGCCGAAAACCTCGTTCAAAACGAGGTATGGGCATTATGAATTTCTTGTTATGCCTTTTGGATTAACTAATGCTCCTGTTGTTTTTATGGATTTGATGAATCAGATCTTCCGACCGTATTTGGATAAGTTCGTGGTTGTATTTATTGATGACATTTTGATTTATTCTCGGGATGAGTCTGAGCATGCCGAACATTTCAGAATTCTGTTGCAGACTTTGAGAGATAAGAAATTGTTTGCTAAGTTTAGTAAAAGTGAGTTTTGGCTTCAAGAAGTCATATTTTTAGGACATATTGTTTCAGGAGATGGTATTCGGGTTGATCCGAGTAAGATTTTGGCAATTTTTTATTAGAAGCCGCCGAGAAATTTATCAGAGGTTAGAAGCTTTTTGGGCTTAGCAGGCTATTATCGGTGATTTGTTAAGGGTTTTTTGGTAATTACTATTCCTATGAATAAGCTGTTGCAAAAACATATTAAGTTTGAATGCTTTGAAAAATGTCAGCAAAGCTTTGAGAAGTTTAAAGCATTATTGACTGAGGAATCGGTTTTAGTGCAACCTGAACCAAGAAAAGAATTTGTGATTTATAGCGATGCGTCATTAAATGGATTAGGATGTGTGTTGATGCCAGAGGGCAAGGTGATAGCCTATGCCTCGAGACAGTTGAAAAAGCATGAGAAGAATTATCTGACGCACGATCTAGAATTGGCTGCCATAGTGTTTGCTTTGAAGTTGGAGACATCATTTGTATGGTAAGAAATGTCATGTCTTTTCGGATCATAAAATTTTAAAGTACTTGATGACTCAAAAGGATTTGAATTTGCGAGAACGGAGATGGCTTGAGCTACTAAAAGATAATGAGTTGGTAATTGACTACCATCCCAGAAAGGCGAATTTAGTCACAGACGCATTAAGCAGAAAGTCCTTATTTGCCTTGAGAGCTATGAATACGAGGTTGACTTTATCTGAGGATAGTTCGATTCTAGCTGAGTTGAGAGCTAGACCAATATTCCTTCAGCAAATTTGTGAAGCTTAGAAAAGGGATAGTGAATTGCAAGCCAAAATAGCTCTGTGTGAATCGAGTAGTGATTCAGACTTTCAGATCAGTTCTGATGATTGCTTAATGTTCCGAGATAGAGTATGTGTACTAAAAAATGATAAAATTATTCAAAAAATTATTCATGAGGCGCATAATGGTTGTCTGTCGATTCATCCGGAAAGTACGAATATGTATAATGATTTGAAGAAACTATATTGGTGGTCAGGTATGAAAAGAGATATCTCTGATTTTGTATCAAAATGTTTGATTTTTCAACAAGTAAAAGCTGAACACCAAGTACCTTCGGGTTTACTTCAGCCAGTAATGGTACCCGAGTGGAAATGGGACAGAATTACGATGGATTTCGTAACGGGTTTGCCTCTGACTCCAAAAATTAAAGATGTCATTTGGGTCATTGTTGATAGATTGACAAAATCGGCTCATTTTATTCTGGTATGTACCAACTATTCATTTGATAAGCTAGCTGAATTGTATGTTGCTGAAATTTTTAGATTGCACGGAGTGCCTATTTCTATTATTTCGAATAGAGATCCAAGATTTACATCTCGATTTTGGAAAAAATTGCAAGAAGCTTTAGGTACAAAGTTTAATTCTAGCACCACATTTCATCTGCAAACCGACAGTCAATCTGAGAGAACGATTCAGGTACTCTAATATATGCTTCGCTGTTGTTATTAGAGTTAGAAGGTAGTTGGGAAAAATATCTACCTTTAGTCAAATTTGCTTATAACGACAGTTTTCAGTCGAGTATGAAGATGGCACCGTATGAGGAATTGTATGGCCGTAAGTGTCGAACTCCGTTATACTGGACCGAGCTCAGTGAGAGACAGATCCACGGGGTTGACTTGGTTAGAGAAACCAAAGTAAAAGTGAAAGTAATTTGTGATTCTTTAAAAGTAGCTTCAGATAGATAGAAATCGTACATGGATTTAAAAAGAAAAGAAATTAAGCTTCAAGTTGGTGATAAAGTATTACTGAAAGTATCTTTGTGGAAGAAATTTTTTGAGATTTGGTCGCAAAGGCAAATTCAGTCCGTGTTTCATTGGGCCGTATGAGGTTATTGAAAGAATAGGGCTAGTGGCATGTCGGTTAGCTTTACCGACAGAGTTGAAAAGGATGCACAATGTATTCCATGTGTCGATGTTACGACATTATCGATCAGACCTTTCGCATGTGATTTCTCTGGCAAAGGTTGAGATTCAACCCGATATGACTTATGGTGAAGAACCGGTCAAGATTTTGGCTCAAGAAGTCAAACAGTTGAGAAATAAAAGTCTAGCCCTAGTTAAAGTTTTGTGGCAATGACATGGAGTCGAAGAGGCTACGTGGAAACCTGAGGAAGCTATGAGAAATAATACCCAAACCTCTTTTCTAGTAAGATTTTTGGGGACGAAAATCCCTAAAAGGGAGAGAGTTGTAACAGCCTGATTTTGAGTCTAGTCGGAACAGCGCAGTAAAATTTATTTTTATCATATTTTTATGGTCTACAGTTTTATGGAATGATTTCAAGGACTAATTGAAAGAAATCAAGGTCTAAAAGTTTATCCATGTTGAATATTTGTGAATTTTGATGTTTAATGGTAGAAAATGAATGTTTGGTGTTAGATAAACAACATTTACCAAGTGATTTTTGATGAAAATGTCAAATAGGGAACTATTTCTAAAAGTTGTAAAATGTGTGTAAAAATCTGAATAAATGAAAAATGTGGGTTGTTATGAGTAAGGAATAGTTCGGCTAGGCTTCGGTGTAATAAAATTGAGGGTCTGTTTGTTTGGTGGAAAATGTTTTCCGGAAAACATTTTCTGAATTTTCTAGCGTTTGGTTGATGGAAAATGAATTCCTCAAGGAAAACATTTTACAAACACGGGTAAGATCTCTTCTTTATTTCTGTAAAACGTCTTACCAATTTCTTTTCCGTAAGACATTTTCTAGAGCTTTCCCCTTCATCCAGGTACATTCTCCTTCTTCCCTTCTTCATTCCTTCTCCTTCCTTCTTTCTTTCTCAGCCAACAAATCTCTTTCTCTTTCTCAGACTTTTCCGGTTCCTCCTTTCGTTGGGTCTTGGAATCCCTCCTTTCGCTGGGTCTTGAAATATTTGGAAAATTTCATCTCTGATCTCTTACAGATATGTACATATTTCTCTAATGTTTCATCACTGACTGATTACTTTCTGTTTATTCTCTCAATTTTTTCCTTTTATTTTTCATGGACCCAAAATAATGATAGCTTTGTAATCTGGGATATGACTGAATTTTCAGTTCATTTGCTTCCTCAGTACTTCTGCACAGCAATTTCTCTTCTTTCATTAGACAACTCAATATTTATGTCAGTATCTCTACCCTCCTCCTCCTCCTCCTTCCTTTTTAAAACACTTTGAAATTGGTTTCTTTCTTTCTTTCCTTTTTTTTGTGTGTATTTGGGTTCTTGGAGTTCTGAATCGGGTTCTTTGGTACATCTGTGCTGGAATTTTGTCTTGCTTTGGGATTTCTTGGTTATAAATTTTTCATGATGAGGAAATTTAGATTGTTCATGGTTAATCCAATGTAAAAAGGATTTATTTCAGTGATTTTACTTTGTTTGAATTATTTATATTTGTTTTCTTTTACTTCAACTTTATTGTGAACTTTTGAAAGCTGAAATTCAAGGTAACTATTAGACTTAAGGGAAAGATCCGCTTATGTAGTTAAGGTTATTGTAAGAAAAGGGAATGTTCTCTGAGTGCTTTTGATCATGCTGCTTGCTTTACATTTAATCTTCAGTTTCATTTGAGAAATCGAGATTGATTCCGAATGAGATACAAGCATGAGATGCATCTGTTCTTGTTTCCTGTTACAACTTATACTTTTAGTATTCGAGTTGTAAAGTGTATTTGGTGTTTGATTTTGCGTGTGATTTTGGTGGAAATAATGAATTTTCTTTGTTGCGGTCCAATCAACGAGCGGCTGCGAGCCACCTTCAGTACAAGAAGAGGTGGCGAGAATCTACTTATGTTTCGAGTTCTACAACATCTTTGGAAGGGCTTATAGGTGAAGATCCATTTCTAGAGTACCCTACACAGCTTTGAAAACCATGATGCCAAACCAATGGACATTTAGGTGAGAATGCTTGGTGTTGGGAGTGATAAGAAATCTTACGTCGTAGAGAACCACATTGATGTTTGTGAAGAAGATGGATGGATCACCATTCCATATAGTAAGTGTATAATAACCTCTAAAGGTGGCTAATGTAAACAATATTTTTGATCTGTCTCTAGATATAGCTTTAATGATTGGCTTTTGCTCATTTTCTTTCCTTTTTCTCCCCTCTCCTTATTCCTTTGAAAAAGTTCAACTTGTAAAAGAGGTCCTTGTTTTGAGTGTATGACTCCATAGTATATGCTTTTAAAATCCAAACAATTATGGTTGTGTGGAAGAGCAATGTTCGATGTTTGTTTTTGTTGTTTGATTTACAACTTCGGAACTAGAGTGTGTCCAGAGACAGTAAATGTCCTAGTTCTTCCGGAGTTACATTAGATACACACTTCAACTTGACAAGAGTTTCCTGACACGACTTGTTTACAAATTACATCTTCCTGAAATTTGTACTTTGGTTTTGTTGATCTACTTCCCTTATATGATATTTCTTTGTTGTATGTCTAATCTTGATACTCATTTGTAGGGGATCTCCCTGATGACTGGGACCGTGCACCAGACATAAGTTCATTGCGTCCCCTGGATCGTTCTTTTGTTTTTCCCGGTATCTTTTTTTTTTTTTTTTTTTTGATCCTCTTGCTTCTTTCTCGATTTAGCATGCGATTGGCTTGTATTCATGAAATATGTGTTTGTAACGTGAACCTTAATCTTGTTTTCTTCTTCAGAGAACAAGTTCATGTTCTACATGCTTATCGATGTAATCGTGAAATGTAAATTATTACCCCATTTAAAGTTGCTGCAGTGATGTGTAAAAGTGGCAAGAGAAGGGTGCTCGAAACAAAATGGAAACATGGAGGGTGAGACAAATTTAGTGCCCGAAGGAGGGGATGCGAGTCTTAACTGCAGCGATAATGATCAAAATGGTGGAAACTTGGAGAAAGATAAGATTGATCCAAATGCAAGGATGTCCCCGCTAGTGAATCATTTCTTAGGATGGAAGATCACAAAAGACAGATCAAAACACTGTTAAAAAGGTTTAAGAACTCTCATTTCTTTTTCAGGATTGCAGAGTCGTGAGCCTCTATGGTCAAAAAAGGTGCTTCGAGAGAAAGCTTCCGAGTCGTCCGAGATGGATAGCCGACAATTTATTGCAAATGAAACCAAAAACGCTACCAAGAATATATCTAGACAAAATGCAGTGATTGACAGAGGAAATTTTAATGCTAATGTTTCTGGAGGAGTAGCTAGAGATTCTATTAAGTGTTGCTCTCTTTCCAGTGAAGACATAGTGGTAAGCATCACAGAAGAACTAAATTGTTAATTACTGTTTTCCTATTTGCTTTGACTTGGATAAATGCTAGACATCTGCTTTTAATTTTTTAGTATTTATTGTGGTTTGGAAGTTTATTTATAATTATTCAATCCTTGTTTTTTTTGTTTTTTTTAACACAATTACAAAATTTGACTTTGGTTGTTTTCATTTTATGATGGTTAATAATGTAGCTTAATAATTGAGTATTATTATATATTTAATTTGATTTATTCATTTATAAATAAATCATTGCAACATATGTAAAAATAATTTAAAATATAAAAATTTATTAATATGTATATAAAATTTATTAATATATGTAAAAATAGCTTTTCTGAAAAATATTTTCAGGAAATCTGCCAAACAACAGAAAATATTTTACACAGATTCATCCAAACACTAGAAAATATTTTCAATAAATCATTTTCCAGAAAAGTAAATCATTTTCCAGAAATCATTTTCCGGAAAACATTTTACTGGCAAACAAACGGAGCCTGAATGAAAATCATTTTACGAGCCTAAGGACTAAAATGTAAAAAGTTGAAAAGATAAGGGTAAAAATGTAAATTTTTTCCATAAGATGTTTTTGGGATTAAATTAAACAATGTGATAATTGAATAAGCTAAATTTGATAATATAGAACAAGAAAGACGGGAGTTTGACCTAGACCGGGGAAAGAGCAAGATAGTGGACTAAATCGAACAATTATCCATTTTGTACCGAGGTAAGTTAGTATGTTAAAATAAGCTTTAGAATAATTTTATTTAAATGCTTTAATATTGCATGAATTGTAGGTTTGATTTTGTAAATGAGTACAATCCTGTGAATGAGTCCAAAGATGAATCGACAAGCAAGAAATCTCATTTGAACCTTAGGAATAGGTTAGGATACAAGTGACATGTCACCAGGGTCATTATGTGTTATGTGATAATGTAATCCGGGTGCTGGTCTCGTACGTCCTACCGGTGGCTGAGTATACTGACATATGTTGCGAATACTTGACAGCTTGTGTGAGCAGCACGGTGTAGCAACATCTTGACTAAAAGCTTGTGTGAACAGGCCCGTCGGTAGCTCGAGAGCGAGCGATTATGTGATATGAGACTTAGGTAGCTTTGGCTACATAAATGGTACTTAGTGTGTAAATTTTCTCGAGTATCCAACATTGTTATTCCGAGTGGTTCACAGGTATGTCAAAGATGAGAATATGTGTAAGTTCATTTTGAGATGGCTCAGGTATGTACATAAAGCTCATGTTTAATAAATATGTGAAATGATGAATATGAGGTAAGTTTTTATGATGGAATAGATTATGAGCATGAGACCATAGTAAGTCTACATTTAATTTTGTTATAATAATTGAATGTTATATCCATGGTAAGGTTGCTTATTTCTTGCATATGAGCTTACTAAGCTATATAGCTTACTTTGTTTATTTTCCATGTTTTTATGGTGTTGCCAAGCTAACTCGGAATTGGAGATCGTCGGAGATTTAGATCATAGTATCAAACTCTCATTTTGCATATTAATGGTCTTAGCATTTTGAATGTATGGCATGTATAAAGACTTGGTCATTTTGTTATATGTGTCATTGGAAATGTGGCCAAATGTATTGGCTTATATTGGTTAATGATTTCATTTTTGTATATGGCCATGTAAGTTGGCTAATGTTGGTTATGAGTATATTCATATGTTGATACCATTCATGATTATGGAATCTTGCATGATCTATGTTGATAAATTATGATGTTAAAGCATGTTAAATGTTAGCATGTGTGTAACAGCCCGATTTTAGGGCTAGTCGGAACAGTGGTTTCGGGACCACTAATCCGAGGTTGAAGAAAATTATTTTTAATATTATTTTATATGTGGTGGCATAATTATATGAATGTATGAAATTTTTGTTGTATTAATTTTAGCGATTTCGTGCTTAATTGCGAAAAAGGACTAAATCGCATAAAGTGCGAAAGTATTGTTCTACAAGCAAAAGGTGTCTAATAGCTGTAGATTATTAATTGGAGGTCCCTAATGTGTAATTAGACCTTTCTAAATTTAATAGCTGGTCAAGGGGATAAAGAAATAAATTTTCAATGCATTAGGTGAGGTTTTGGTGGTAATTTGTCTAGAAATATAATAAAATAAGGAGAAGAACAAATATCATCTTTTCTCATCCTTCTCTTCACCAAATTTTCCAAAGAAAAACAGCCATGGAAGCTTGAAAATTTTCAGCAACTCCTCACCTCTACAAGTAAGTGATCTTAGTGGTTTTTATTGATAATTTTTGTACTTTTGGAACCCCTAAAGTTTAAGCTAGCTAAAGAGGGGACTATTTTGAAAAATGATTGAAAGTTTAGAGACTTTCCATGAGAGTGTTTATGTTTTTTGCTGAGTTTTTATGGAAGAAAATGAATGTTAGTGGGTTAAAGGAATAACTTTTGTGAAAGGTGTTACTATGAAAACACCTAAATGGGACTTATTTGTAAATATTGTAATTGAGTAATAAATGCATGAAATGATTAGTTTTGTGAATTATTGTAAGAGAAATAAATGTTTAACTAAGCTTGTTTAATGAGAAAATGTGATGAAAAATGATTTACGAGCCTAGGGGCAAAATCATAATTTTACCCAAGTATAAGGGCAAAATGGTCATTTTTGCCTAAGTAGAAATTTTGAAGTGTCATGAATTATGTAGTGATTGAATGAGTGAATTTTATTATTATAGATCAAGAAGAGTGCAGAAACAACCTTGATCGAGGAAAAGGCAAGGTTACGGATTAAACCGTCAATTAACACATTTTGCACCGAGGTAAGTTTACATGTAAACGATACATCTTTAATACTGACGATGTTACCTATTGATGCATTGAATGGATGTAAATACTTATTGGAGAGATAGACTGAAAATGATAAAGAATGATTAATTCTCGTATGAACCTCGAAAAAGAAATGTAAGTATGGATAAATATCCGTAATCATCATTTGGTGGGTTGTGTACGATACCACCGTAATTAACATTATTGGTGGGCTGTGTGCGATACCACCTTATTATTTATTTACAATAGGTTGTGTGCGTTACCATCGTTTATATTATCATTTGGTGGGCTATGTGCAAAACCACCATAATCATCATTATTGGTGGGTTGTGTGCGATACCACCCTATTATTGATTAATGGTGGGCTGTGTGCGAAACCACCTGGTACTTGTATCATTCCGAGGGGTTTATCGAGAAACTTGTTTAAGTGAATTTACATGTAGCTTTGTGATGATAGGTACAGGGAATATGTGCAAATTAATGTAAGCAATGTATATGATATGTGTGTGGGATGTGGTAAGAGTTGAGATGAGTAAGCATGATTATGATAATGTGAATTGTTTTTACATAGTATGTAATGTTATTGATGGATTAGCATATGGTATGATGCTTATTGTTTAAATGTAGACTTACTAAGCTTAAAGCTTACTCCCTTTCTTTTCCCTTATTTTATAGTGTCAAAGAGCTAATTCGGGATACGAAGATAACCAGAAGATCACCCACACTATCAGCACATCTTGGTATATTTAAACTTAGCATTTTGAGTAGGGCATGTATAGGGGCTAGACTTAGTGAAATGTCTTGTTGTTTTGGCCAATGTATTGGTTCTTTTAAAGATGAACTCTTTTGTATAAGGCCATAATTGATGGCTCATTATTATTAATCTATGAAAAGGTGAAGTTATTCATGAATGTGTATGGTGTATGAATGGGTTGATGATTGAATATGGTTTATGTTTGTATGAGTTAGGGTGATAAAAAGAGCTTGGCAAATAGCCTTGTTCTTATCTACATAGGCGTGTGTCTGGGCCGTGTGTGACACAAGGTCAGCCTCATGGGTGTGTGGCTAGGCCGTGTGTCCCCTGCATGTTAGGATTACAAGTTAGTATCCTCAGTAGTAAACACACGGATAGAGACACGGCCGTGTGTCTCAGCCATGTGGATGACACGACCATAGACATGGGCGTGTGTCCAGGCCGTGCAAAGTCTGCACCTGAATTTGGAATTTAATCTACTACACGGTCGAAAGACACAAGCGTGTGACTGGCCGTGTGATACAAGTCAGTGTCGATCATGGGCCAAACACACGGGCGTGTGACAGGCCATGTGATGCAAGTCAGTGTCGACCATGGGTGGAGCACACGGGCATGTTGAGGTCGTGTGAGGGACACAGACCAGGGACACGAGTGTGTGTCCGGCCGTGTGAAAACCCCTGTAGGTTCGAATTGAGAAATAAATTCCACACGGGTTGGGAACATGGGCGTGTTCCATTTCACACGGGCGTGTGGCCCTGTTTTGAGTAAAAATTTTCTAAGTGTACAAAAGTTTCCAGTTAGTCCCGAAGCATCTCGGATGCATGTTTAGGGTCTCATACACTCATAATAGGGATGTTATGAGTATAAATGAAATTTTTTAAGTTAAAACGAAATTTTATGGTCCAATGTTGTATGCTAAGCAAGTTTAAGTACGGTAATGCCTCTTGCCCAATCCCGGCGTTGAATACAAGTAAGGGGTGTTACAATGTGGATGTGATGTTAATACCTTGGTTGTGGATGTTTTGGATGCCAAAGTATGCTATGAATTGTGTCGTTGAAGTGGTGTGAGTGTAGGTGTAGATGAGGGTGGCAAATGGATTGGTAAATAGCCTTATTTTTGTCCACACGGGTAGACACACGGGCGGTGTGTGACACACTGTCTGTCCCACTAGCATGTGTTTCAGCTGTGTGTCCCCTGCACCTTAATTGTTGCAAAATAGAATGTCCAGAATTGAGCACAAGGGTAGTGACACGGGCGTGTGTCTCAGTCGTGTGTGCTACACGGCCTAAAACACGAGCATGTATCTTGGCCATGTGAAACCTACACTTAATTCGAATTAAATTAATTTACCACATGGCTTAGCACATGGGCCTGTGGCACGGCCGTGTGGCACAAGTGAGAGAGCACTCTATTTTGAACATGGTTTGAAGCACGGGCGTGTCCGAGGGTCACACGGGCGTGTGAGCCCTGCTTCTAGGAAAAATTTTCTATGTTTTGTAAAAATTTCCTGAGTTCTTGGTTTAGTCCTGAACCATTTCTAAAGTATGTTTTGGGCCTCGTTGGCTTGAAATAGGAACTTCATGATCGAATATGAATGGTTTTATTTTGGACGCAAATTTATGACTCGAAATTGTATAAATGCTTGTGTTGTAAGTCTGGTAATGCCTCGTACCCTGTTTAGGCTTTGACTACGGGTAAGAGGTGTTACACGGTATATGATAAACTATTGGTAAGATTGTGATTGAGTAAGTTGTGCTCATGAAGTTTTAATGACATTTATGATATATGTTATGTTATTCATATGTCAAATGTATAAAATAAATGTTGTTTATTATTTGCATATGAACTTACTAAGCTATATAGCTTACCCCCTTTTCTTTCCCTTGTCTTATAGTGTCACCAAGCTAGCTTGGGATCAGAGATCGTCGGAGATCCATTCACACTATCAATCATTATTTTGGGTATAATTGAAATGTCAATATTTTGAGTTATGGCATGTATAGGGACTTGGTCATTTTGTTATATGTGTCATTGGAAATGTGGCCAAAGGTATTGGCTTATAATGGTTAAGGATTTCATTTTGTATATGGCCATGAATGATGGCTTATGTTGGTAGAAGTATATTTATATGTTGATACCATTCATGAATGTGGAAATTACATGATTTGTGTTGATAAATTATGATGTTAAAGCATGTTAGATGTTAGCATGTGGATGGGTTGTTAATACCTTGGTTGTGATTGTTTTGGTTTCTTGTATATGCTTGAATCGTTATTATATGATGTTGTGTAGGTATGTGCATGGAAGGGTGGCAAATGGCTTGGTAAATAGCTTTATTTTGCCTACACGGGTAGATACATGGGTGTGTGTCTAAGCCGTGTGTGATGCACGATCTGCCCCACAGGCATGTGTTCCGACCGTGTGTCCCCTGCACCTTAATTTTGAGAAACAGAATGTCCAAAATTGAGCACACGGGCAGAGACACGAGCGTGTGTCTTAGCCATGTGTGTTACACGGCCTAGAACACGGGCATGTGTCTTAGCCGTGTGAAACTTGCACTTAATTCGAATTAAATTGATTAAGCACACGGCCTAGCACACGGGCTTACTGCACGGCCGTGTGGCACAAGCTATACATGCCATATGTGGACCGTGATAGTGTGATATCTCCCGGCTATAACGAAATTGTTTTGTTAAGACAGAGATGATTCCTAACCGAGCTAATTTCGATAAGGTTATAAGTGATAATGAGGTAATTGAAATGTGCTTATGAATTGATGAAATTCAGAAAGGTATGAATAGAGGTTTATGACATGTGTGTGATAAGGTATGAAATGAGATAATTCTAAGTTGAGGAATGAAATGAGAGTTATAAGGTGATAAGCTTATCTATGTTGGTTCGATATACATACAGTGTTATATACTTAACCTATTTGGTTGAGTGAATATGGTGAGTAAACTTACCCAGTGAATGGATATGTGTGTATGTGTAACTGCTTGAATGATGTATAATCAGTATGTCCACATAGTTGAATTTCATGTGCGACTGTTAAAGTAGAGAATTTACAATGTTTTGTTTTGTGACTCTGTTATGAAGCCACAAATATTATGATAGTGTGGGAGTTAAACTGGGAAGTTAAATTGAGTAGAATGCAGGAGATGAGTAGGGTCGTTCAATGATAAATTGATGAATAATACCATGATTGGACCATGGCGGTACATGTGATCCCATATAAGACCATTTCCAGGATATAGCATTGGCAATGATACATGATCCCGTGTAAGACCATATTTGAGATATAGTATCGGCATCGAATAGCAATCCCGTATAAGACCACGTTTAGGACCTGGCCTCAGTACATATCGTGTAAGACCATATTTAGGATATGGCATCGACATCGATATGAGATTTCATGCAAGACCATATCTAGGATATGGCATCGTCATCGACATGAGTTTCCATGTAAGACCGTATCTAGGATATGGCATTGGTATTGATATGAGATTTCATGTAAGACCATAGCAAGGCTATGGCATCGTGACGACATGTAAGATTATAGCTGGGCTATGATGTTGTGATACGAGTAAGACCATAGCTGGACTATGGCAATCAAGTAGACAACATACTCAAACCCGTAAGACATTCCCTAATTTGATAAGTGATAGTAAGAGAAATTGGAGTTAATGTTGAGTACTCGAGTAGACATTAATGTGGAACTTGAGTAAGTGAAGTCACTGTTCGAAATTATGGGTGATAGAAACAATTGTGGCATGAAAAAATGTGAAAACTCGCTTGGAGCAAGTTGTGCGACTACAATGATATTTCATTAACAATGAATGTTCAATCATATGTATGTAGTCACGAGAGTCAAGTTAGGGGCTCTATGACCTCACCCCCATACCACTGTTGAATCATGATGAGATTTTTTTTTTATGAGAGTCAAGTTGAGTAAGTTCATGAGTATGAAATGAAAGAGTTCAGTGGCGAAACAATTAGTAATGTATATAGAGATAAAGGTAGTTAGAAGGTGAAACCAGTTTTGAGAAGAATATCTGAATGCTTTGAAGATCGTACTGATTATGCAATGTTCGAGTAAAGAGAAAATTGCCTTGGCTATTTGACTCAGTTGAGTAGGGAGCTTGAGGTGTGTACATACCGAGATCCTTCCGAACTGATGTTCATTACAGAAAAGAATAGTCAAGGCATTTATGACGAGGGAAATGGTTAGAGAAACAATATTCGAACTGCAAAAGTGTTTGATCATGACAACCATAGTTGAATGGAATATAATGATCTCTTTGAGTATTATGTATTAATATTTGTTTCCCTTAAAGGGTGATGTTATTGTTCTTTTTATGAAATTGTGATCGTGTGAGAATGTTAGGTGACTGTAAAATTAGACAAAACGGTTGTCGATTTGGTTAATTGAAATCGACATTCCTTTATCTCTTCGTAATTTTATTCTAGTACTTTGAGGAGGAAGTTGGTGATAAAATTTTATGTGAGATTACTCTTATATTTTTGCTGATCATGGTTATCTTTAAAGTGTGTGTTCTTCGAGTTGTGATAGCTATATCTACTATGATTGTGCTTTTAATTTGATCATAGAAAAGGTGATAATTCTAGTATAAGAAGTGAAATCACAAGTTCCAAATTGTTCGATGGGTTTTTGGGTAAGCCGAATAGAGTTAATGCATTCGATTGAGATGTTCCTGCTATCTTGAGATAAGACGATAGTAAAGGTTTTAGATTAACATTTCAAGAGAAACTCAAATGAGTGTGTGTTCGAAATGTATTCTCAATGTGGAGAAAAGAGTAGACTGATGTATGGAGATATGATTCGAGTTATGTGTATACTTACACATGCTTTAACAGGATAATAAATTCTATGTGTTCATGAGTAGGGAGCTTGATGTAGAAATATGCTTATTAAAACTTTACCGGGATAGTAAAGTTGAAAGCTATTGAAGGTACTATTAATTGAAAGTTCTAGAACTGAGTTCAGTCTAAATTGAGAAAAAGAATTGTTAGATTGGTGATCCAGAGATGATCACTTTTGTGTCTATGTTGTGAACTAGATGTTATGAAATGATCCATGGAAAAATGATATGTGCTTTCTGAATTTTGATGAGTTTAAGTATCGAATGTTGCAGAAAATTTTGAATGTGGAATAGTAAAAACGGCTTGAACTATTACAATGGTGTGTATAGTTATTGAAATACTTCTCAGATAGTGGACATAGTACAAATGTCTGGATGGAACATCATTGTTTAAGCAATCCGAGTTAGTTACTCGATTGACCTTAGTTGGTAATATCCTAGTTTCAGCGAGGTTAATGACTAGAGCGAGTTTTCCTTTCGAAACAAAGGAGTTCAGAAGTAAGATAGTGAATGGTATTTTAAATAAGCTCTGAATGAGTTTGTTTAAGATGTTAAAATTCAAGTCGGATAAGATTTTTGTTGTTGATGTTACCTTGAGATAGGATTTTTATGTTGATGAATTCAGAACTTGTACAGAAGTTTTGGTATGAGATTTAGTAGTAGCATATCTACTCATGCAAGAATAAGAAAAAAATGCAGTTATATGCATAAATGTTTTGACAATTGAGTACATTTCACGATATGATTGAGTTTATGATCAGAAGTAGTCGACCACTAAAAGCTGAATTTCCAGAGTGTGCAAGTCAGGACTATTACAGTTGGTGAATATCCTAGTGAGAAAGTGTGGTAAAATACTATAGATTTCAAATTTGGATTGACCTAATTCCTAAGGAAGGGGATGTCATCCAATTGTAGTGAATTATGCGATAAAGATTTAAATGATCATTTTGGCATGTGCAGAGTTCACAATTGTCAGATTACTGAGTATATGTCCTCTGGAGAAAGAGTAATCTAAGTTTCAAGGTTGTGCTTCGATCTTGTGTACTACAACTTAAAGACTTTTGGCGAAAGAAACTTGAGGATAAATCGATTTGTGATTTTGAAGAGATGGTGTAAACGTTTTAGGAATGTTGAAAGCAACTTCTCTTGGCAATATTTTCGAGGACTAAAACCCCTAGGGGGAGAATTGTAACAGCCCGATTTAGGGGCTAGTCGGAACAGTGATCTCGGGACCACTAATTCGAGGTTAGAGAATTATTTTCATGTTATTTTATGTGTTATAACATGTTCATAAATATGCATGAAATTTTTGGTGCCTTAATTTTAGCGATTTCATGCCTAATCGCAAAAAAGGACTAAATTGTATAAAGTGTAAAAGTTCTATTTTATTTGCTAGAGGTTCCAAATAGCTATAGAATGTAAATTGGAGGTCTTTAAAGTGCAATTATGCCTTCTTATAAGTGATGAATGGTCAAGGGGACAAGGAATTAAAAATTTGACAAGGGTTGGTGACATTAGTTGACTAAATGAATAAAATAAGATGAAATAAGCAAAGGCTATCATCTTTTCATTTTCTTTTCTTCTCCAACCAAAAATACCAGCAAAGAGAGGGTTTCGAAAGCTTGAAAATTTCAGCAACTCATCTTCTTTACAAGTAAGTGATTTTGATGGTTTTAGTTGATAATTTTTGTACTTTTGGAGTCCCTAAAGTTTAAGCTAGCTAATGAGGGCACTAGTTTGCAATATGGTTGAAAGTCTAGAGACTTGCAATGAGAGAGTTTATGTTGTTTGCTGAGTTTTTATGGAAGAAAATGAATGTTAGGAAGATGAGAAATAACTTTTGTGAAAGGTGTTGTCATGAAAACACCTAACTGGGACTAAGTTGTAAATGTTGCAAATTGGTAATAAATGCATGAAATAGTTGAAATCTTGGGTTGCTATAGAAGGGAATATAAATCGGCTAGGCTTGATTAGTAAAGAAGTTGGATGAAAATTTATTTACGAGCCTAGGGGCAAAATTATAATTTTGCCAAAGCCCATGGGCAAAATGGTAATTTTGCCAAATTAGAAATTTAAAAATGTGTTGATTAGTATGGTGATTAAATGAGTAAATTCTATTGGTCTAGATCAAAGAAAACGGGATTCGGACCTACAACGGGAGAAAAGAGAAATATGGACAAATAGGTCCCTTTTTACCCTTTTCGATATCGAGGTAAGTTCATGTGCTAAATTATGCAACTCTAAGTGAAGTATTTAATATTTCTATGTTGTATGAATTGTTTATTGCCTCCATGTATACGTTAAATACGTTTTGACGGGATGTCAAGAAATGAAAGTCTTAATTTAATCTAAGACTAGAGGGAATGCAAATAGCATGATATGATCATAATTAAGGTCCCGTGTAAGACCATATTGGAATACGGCCTCGGTGTGAGATTTCGTATAAGACAATGTCAGGGACATGGCATCGATATGATATTTCATGAAAGACCCTATTGAGGGTATGATGTTGATTTGAAATTTTATGTATGAAATTCAAGAGTATTCTTTAGTATTTCGAATAATTCAACAAGTATGTTGAAAATGAGAAAGTATGTGATATACTATGAGAGGTACAGGTATGTGCCCAGAACTCACTTGCGGTTAATTCGGTATATGAGGAAATCATGGTGAGTTATGAGTAAACGATACACCCTGATTGCATACGTTATAATAATGAATATATTCCGTGAATGCTAATGATCATGGTAGAAATCTAATTAAGAATGATAGTGTGTGAGGATGTTCCCGGATGAACATTTGAAATAGGGAAATGTATGTGGATAAATATCTGTGGATGCATAATAATGGTGGACTATATGCGATACCACCTTATAAATTGTAAATGATGGGCTGTGTGCGACACCATCGCCAATATTAATGGTGGGCTGTCTGTGTTACCACCTTATTATTTGTTACCGATGGGTTGTGTGCAATACCATCGTGTTTAGTATCAAATGGTGGGCTATATGCGATACCACCCTATTAAAGATTGATGGTGGGTTAAGTGCGATACCACCGAATGATTGATATTATGAATGGTTTATGGAGAAACTATGATGTGTTGTATCATGTGACTAGGTGATGTTAAGTGCAGGGATGTATGTTAATGAATGTGAGCATTAAGCTCGTGATATGGTTAGAATGTAGTAAAAAATGGAATGAATAAGCATTGTGAATGATTGAATGTGTAATCATGAGCTTAAGAGTAAACCTTTTTATAACATTTGTGTGGTTGAGGATGATTAATGAATGTCAATAGTTGATTATTATACGTATATGAACTTACTAAGCATTATTGCTTACTCCTCTTCCTTTCTTATCTCTTATAGATTAACTTTACTAGCTCGGGTTGGAAACCACTGGAGATGATTTCATACTATCGAACAGTTATTTGGGTATTAGGTTTCAAGTCTTTATGAGTTATGCCATGTATAGGGATCTTATTTTAAGTTGATTAAGTCATAGTTAAAGTGCCAAATGTGATAACCCCAGAGTTATGAGTGATGATGTGAAAATGCTATGTGATGATGAGTGAATGTGTACAAGTGAGGGTGGCTAAATGGCTTGGAAAATAGCCTTAAATTGGTCCACACAGGCCTGTGTCTAGGCCGTGTGTGACAACGGTTAGCCCTATGGGCGTGTTGATCGACCGTGTGTCCCCTTACATGCTAGAATTGCAAGTCAGTATGCCCTGTAGTAGACACACGGGCAGAGACACGACCGTGTGTCTCAGCCGTGTGGGAGGCACGGCCTAGGACATGGGCGTGTGCCCAAGCCGTGTGAAGTGATGATGTCATAAATAGAATGCCAAGGTTTTGGCACACGGGCTAAGACACGAGCGTGTCGACGCCGTGTGAGAGACACGGGCTAGGGACACGGGCGTGTGTCCGGTCGTGTGAAATAAGTCAGTGTCGACCACAGGTGGAGGACACGGGCATGTCTTTGGGGCACACGGGCGTGTCCTTAGATCAACACGGGCGTGTGGCCCCTGTTTTGATGAAAAGTTTTCCAAGTTCTTAAAAGTTCCCGGTTAAATTTTGAAACCTCTCGGAGGTATGTTTAGAGCCTCGTAGGCCGAGAATGAGCAAGAGATGGGTTTAAATGAAATTTTATAGCCCAATGTGTCATGTTTAAGTGTGATAAGCTAGGTAATGCCTCAAACTCGGTTCCGGCTTCAAATACGGGTAAGGGGTGTTACATTCAGGGTCACACGGGCGTGTGAGCCCTGCTTGTAGCAAAAAATTTCTAAGTTTTGTAAAAATTTCCTGAGTTCTCGGTTTACTCCCGAACTACTTCTAAAGCATGTTTTGGGCCTCGTAGGCTCGTATTAGGGACTTTATGATTGAATACAAATGTTTTTAATTTGGACGCAAATTTATGACTCGGTATTATGTGAATGCTTGTGTTGTAAGTCTGGTAATGTCTCGTACCCTGTTCCGGCGTTGAATTTGGGTAAGGGTTACAAGATCTCATAATTAAATAAAAAATTACATGCAACTATAAGTACAACATTAGAACATTCTCTTACCGGTAAATGGATCGTCCTAATTGTGTGATATTCTGCAATAATTAAAGAACACATATCAATATCTGCATAAACAATTAAATTTTAATAATAGACTTAACAAATAAATAATTTAGAAATCACGCCTTGTACCATTACAAATATCTAAACTAACACAATTACTATGTAGCTTTCTAAACACTACCTTAATAAAATGATTGTTGAATTATAACTAGATTCTTAGATTGGTTTTTAGAGCTTTTTTAAAAGTAATACTTAAACTATTAATTTTATTTCAATTTACCTTAAAAAATAATATCAACCAATAAAAATGTGAAATATAGTACTATTTTATATGATACCATACATATTTTGAGTAAATGAGATAAAATTAATAGTATAAGTACCGCTTCGAACAAAAAAAATAAAAAAAAAAAATCTAATAATTAGGGGTATAATCCAAGGGCTAGTATACCAATAAAGCTGAAAACAAAACTTTGAATCAAATATCTTTTGTTGTATAAAATTAATAGTTTGAGGTATATATGTTCTATTGTTAGTAATGGTTTGAAAATAAAGCCTTGAATAAAAAACCTAATAGTACAAACAAATAAACAATATATAGTACTACTACAAATATCTAAACTAATACAATTCTAATTTTTTTTTTTAAAGTTAACATATTATTATGGAAAAAAGTTAAACTTTTAACAAAATTCTAAACTATTAGTAATAATTATATTATTAGCAAAAAACATACATACCTGTTTTTTTTTTTTTAGACCTTTGACTGTGGGGAGGGAAGGAGAGACCATCTAACTATTTGTAATATAAAAAAATAAAAAATACAAATTAATTAGTACTAACCTTTTAACACAAATATCATACATTAACACTAAACATCTACTAATATAATTAATTATACTAAAAAAATAAAACTTGCTTTTTGTTTTGATTTTCGAGGATAATAAGTAGTAACTTTTTAACAAAATAACATACTTTAATAATACTAAACTACTACTAAAATAACTAAGTATACAAATATATACATATATATATATATTAAAACAAAGGAAGCTTACCTTCGGTGGGGGGGAGGGGAGGACCTTCAATCCTTTTTATAACCAGCCCCTTTTATAATAATAAAAATAATATTTATATTATTCTTTTAAAAACAAGTAAAGATGAAAAGAATTGGTGTACTAAGCGGATATTATAACCTGGGCTCGTGAACGACGGGATACACCAGCGGCATCAGGCGGCACTGGCCTAACGGCCTGTCGTCGATGTGACCCGTCGGTCATAGGCCTGGGTTTCAATATCCGAAATTTAATATACTGATTTTTTTAGCTTTAATATATATATATTATTATAAAATAATAGAATTCCGCCTGACACATCAGCGGCACCAATAAAAGAAATATCTTTCCCGGTCATGCATGTAAAAGGGTGTGTTTTAGGTTGTGAAATACGAATATCGTCGATTGATCAGACTGAACCTAAAATATTTTTTTTTAAAAGGAGATGGGTGTCGCTGATTGGTCAGGTGACACTAGTTTTTTACTATAGCATTTGCCTAGATTTGTTAATATTAGTACTCATATCCTATTTTGGTAATTATTTATTTATTTTATATTATTTAAGTAAAAAACCTTAAATTATCACTTTGGCACTTGTACTATTTTTTTATTAGTTTGGTTATTGTATTTTGTTTTGATTATCATTTTGGCCCTTATACTTTCATTTTGTATATATTGTTACCCATTTATCTATTTTTCGTTAGAAAAAAAAGTTAAATAAGCCAATCACATGCTGTCAATGAAAGAATAAAAACTTAAATATTAAAAAATATCAGATTTTTTTTTTAAAAAAAAATCATTAAAATCCAAAAAAAAAAAAAAAAAAAAAGAAAAAGAAAACCAAAAAAATCTTAAATCTTAGAAACTACTAAAAAATCATAAGTATGCGAAACTTAAAAAAAAAATATATATATTTTTTAATATTTTAAAAAATTCATTTGTTTGGAATTTTAGGTTTTCTGAAAAATCTTATAATTTTATGAAATTTTTAAATAATGTTTTATATTTTTTTTGAAAATTTTAGGGATTTTTTTGCATTTTAATAAAATAATTTATATTTTTAAGGAATTATGAGTTTTTTTAGTAAAAGAACTTAAGCTCCGAGAGTATAAATGTTTTCTTCTTCTTTTCAAAACAAATGATGAGATTAAATGTCTAATTTATTTGCTAATTTATGGATTTTTTTTATATTTTAATTCCATACATTATAATTTCATGCATAAACATAACTTTTAATTAATTTTATCTCTCGAATCGTATCAGAAGAAAACTTCTTATACATTTATAAACTTCTTATACATTTATAGAAGGTATTATTTAATTACATCTATCCCAGTGAACCAAATTTTAAAGATTTTTATGATATTTTTATTAAAAAAATTAAAATTCCTTAAAATATAAAAAATTATTAAAATGGTGAAAAAGAATCCTTACAATTTTTGAACAGATATCATAAATTATTTATAAAAAAACTTAGAATTCCAAACAAATAATTTTAAAATTTTTATGAAAAGTATAAACTTTTTTAAATATTATTTTAAGTTTGGCAAACTTATAACTTTAAAATATTTTTAAAATTTTTAAAGTTGGATTATGATTTTTTTTAATTTGTTTGTAATTTTTTCTTATTTTTAAGATTATTTTTGGATTTTCAGATTTTTTATGAATTTTTAATAAACTTTTAAAAAATTAAGATTTTTTTCTTTAAGTGACACGTAAAAACGTGCCATTGACTGATTTAATTTCTTTAACAAAAAATATATTGGTGGGCAACGAGATATACGAAATGAAATTATAGGGATCAAACTAATAAAAAAAAAGTACAAGGACCACAAGAGGTATTAAGCTTTTTTAGGGGCCAAAACTAAGTTATATATATTTATAAAAACTAAAATATAATTTCACTAATATATTAACTTATATAATTATAAATTTAAAAAAGTGTAAATAAAAATTTTATGATTTTTAGTTCGAAACTATAATTTTATCTAATATTATTTATAATTTTATAAATTTTAAAGTCACTTGAAAAGGGAAATTTTCCGGGGGCAGGCGCCTGCCTTTCCCTGCCAACCCTAGACATTTTATATTGAGATGTTATACCCGAGTCTCGTATAACCCGACCCGACGTGTAGACGAATCCGAATAGTCAATCATGGTAGTTAACGTGGTTACATGTGAAGATGCTCTGTGCTTACAATTTTTTGTCTTTGAACGGACAGCATCAGAAACCAGAAAAATAAGGGCAAAATTTTCTTTAAAAAAAAAGTCCAAAAAGATCTGCCTTCAGATTCCTTGAATTTGGTAAACGAAGGAAAGACACGTAAACACTCTACTAATCCCATTCAATTCAACCAGCAATTTTTGCTTGCTTGTTTCTCCTTCTCTCGTTTTCCACTAAGGGACTGCCTTTCTCTTTCAATCATTGCATTCCTTAACAAGAAACAAGAAACAAGAAACGCTTTAGAACCCAATAAATATCATTGCTCCTTATTCAAGAATTCGTAGCCATCTTCTTTACTGGTGGGTGTTTTCTTCAAAACCCAAGTTCCTTTTTTCTTTTCCCCTTTTGCGTTGAGATTATATTATTCTTTACAGTATTTGGGATGTTGTTGGCATAGTTTGATTCATGAATTAAAGTTTATATTGTTTACTGTTGAAATTTTTAGCCATCTGCAATATTCCTTTCCTTGTCTTTGATTCATAATTAACATATATCATGTTATTTTGTTGGATCGGTTATTTCTATATTGATTATTTTGTTGGATCAGTTATTTGGCTGTACGTATTCATTTTCTCTTTAAAGTAAAAGTTTCACTGTTCATATAATAGAGCTGGAATGTGACTTGTTCCTACTAAATTAACTTTAAAGCCATTCTTCAGTCATTTATTTAATACTTATGTGTTACTATTATTGTTCTTCATAGTTTCCTACTCATATTTGAACTACTGTTAATATCCCACAGGTGTTTTCTGCTGATATGACAGTAATACTGGCTTCACACAGTTGTTATTCCTGCAATTATGAAATGATGAATCAAGGAAGAGCAGTGGGTTCTCTCAGTTTCTCGGGCTCTATTTCAAATAATTTTGTGAATCTCGAGAGGCAAATATATAGTCTGCCAATGACAGGTAAGTCATTCAGGTTTCAAGTGGAAATGCAACAAACTGAACCAACCCCAAAAGTAGGAATCAATGGCCGAGCTGTTAAAATGGTGCCTGCGAGTGAAGTAGTGAAAAGACAGGCTCCTGCCACTAGGAAAGTGGAGCAGGTAAATGGTGTAAAGCAGGTTATAAATGGAAATGGTGCTAGCATAGTTAGGAGAAAAAACCGTCCATCCCTTGTAAAGATGCCTATATCGAGAGTGTCTAAAGAACTTCCACCATTAGACGAGTTAAAGATTCTGCCTTCAGATGAAAATTTCAGTTGGGCCAATGAGAATTACAGTTCCTTGCAAAGGAGTATAGATGTTTGGTCTTTTATTATTTCTTTACGTGTACGAGTTCTATTGGACAATGCCAAATGGGCATATGCAGGGGGCTTCACTGAGGATAAGCAGGTGAGATTTTTTGGTCTTTTGTAACACATCCCTTCTATCTATAGATTGTAGAGTAGATATCTATAATTTCTTACTTAGCTTATATCCATAGTCTCCACCTTTTCTGTTTCTGTTGAACTGTATCTTTTGTTTTGCTTTTGGTTCTTATAGCTTTTCTTGATCTTCTGCAGAAAAAGAGGAGAAGAACGACCGCCTCATGGCTAAGAGAGCGTGTATTGCAACTCGGTCCCACTTTTATTAAGCTTGGACAGTTATCGTCAACAAGATCAGATTTATTTCCGCGTGAGTTTGTCGATGAGCTTGCCAAATTGCAGGTACTCTTGCTTTCTTTGTCACTATTAATTTTGAAGAGGCTTTCTATAATTGCATTTTTCTTCTAGATGCTTTCATTCAAGTCTACATAGATGTTTTTTCTTTATAAAACAATTCTAGTACCAAATTCTTATTTATTTTGTGTAAATTTTGCATTCCATGCGTATAATTTGTATCGCTTTTCAGGATAAAGTCCCTGCATTCTCTCCAAAGAAAGCAAGGGGCTTCATTGAGAAGGAACTGGGAGCTCCTATCCATGTACTGTTTAAGGAATTCGAGGACCAGCCAATTGCTGCAGCTAGCCTTGGTCAGGTGTTTGTTTTACTCTTCTTTTTAAAAAGAAAATTTCTGTTCAAGAATAAAATTGTTACACTTATTTTTCCTATCGATTTAGGCAAAGATAAACTTAAATTAATCTGAAGGAAAAAAAAAAAAAAAGGATAATCTAAAATAATTATGGACTTTTGTTAAAATTGTTTCCTATAGATAAAAAATGATGCTCCTGAATGGTAAATATCTAAGTTATAAGTTATAACCTTACACGATAATCTAAATTGATCTTTGGTAATATGGCAATCATTGTTCAACAGAGATGGTTTTCTGTGACCTGAAGTTTGAAGTGTCCTTTTTATAGGTACATCGGGCTGTTCTGCATAATGGGGAGAAAGTTGTTGTCAAGGTTCAAAGGCCTGGTCTTAAGAAGCTTTTCGACATCGATTTACGTAACAATATACTTTTCCTGTCAACCTTACAACAATATTGTGTGCTAAATTGTAAATTTTTAGAACAGCTTTTCTTGTCCTTTTGTGCTATAATAATTACTTGCATTTTTGCTTTTCGTAAAGATGCACATACATGATTAAAGCAAGCAATCCCTGGTGCAACTTGCTTTGAGAATCTCGAATCCTTTGGTTGTTATCTTGTACTTTTTCCCAAGAAATGGATAGAGAGTAAGAACTAGAGCCTGGTAGAAATAGTAAGAAGAGCAGCGTAATGTGTATTACGTAATCTACTTGTAACTAAGAATCTCTTTACTTCATAGTTTTGTGTTTTATGCATGCATGTGGTCAACTAGATATCATTTGTCCAACTGACTTCTTTGTATTTACTATGAAAATAAAGGTTCTAGCTAAGTCAGATGATTTAAAAATTAGTAGTATGGTTCCTTGTGTATATCATTTCTACTCAATAGGTTCTTTGATTTCTGCTTTTTCCACAGGAAATCTAAAGCTAATTGCAGAGTATTTTCAAAATAGTGAAACTCTTGGTGGTCCATCAAGAGACTGGGTTGGTATATATGAGGAATGCTCGACGTAAGTAGTAAGCATGTAGTGTACTAGTTTTTAATGACAGTTGTTATGTTAGTAAACGTCACTAATTACATTTTCTTTGAACTCAGGATTTTGTATCAAGAAATTGATTATATAAATGAAGGGAAAAATGCTGATAGGTTTCGTCGAGATTTTCGAAATATAAAGTGGGTCCGCGTACCTGTATGTTTCGTGCTATCATGCTTCTAGATATTAATGCCAATTCTTGTTCATTTCGAAATAATAATCTTTCACTTGTCCATGGAAGTAGTTTTCAGTTTTACTTAAAGGGCTTTCTCCCTTGTTTTGCAGATGGTGTTTTGGGATTACACTGCTACAAAGGTGTTGACGTTGGAGTATGTACCAGGTTTCCATCTAACTTAACGCATTTGAGTTCTTTCAAGATGATGACATTTATTTGGAAGCTGAGAACTTTTTAAAATTCATTGCAATGTGTCATATTCTTGTTATTATAAACATGTCATTGTTACTTCTGTATCAGGCATTAAAATCAATCAGTTAGATGCATTAGATGCTCAGGGATATAATCGTTCTCGAATTTCATCACGTGCCATTGAAGCATACTTGATTCAGGCAAGTAAAGATGAGCTACCTCAAATGAAAGATTGACTACTTATTCCAGACTAGAGAATATAATGACAACCAGCAAACTACTGACCGACTTTGGTATAAATTGCAGATACTGAGAACTGGTTTCTTTCATGCTGATCCGCATCCTGGAAATCTTGCTATTGATGTAGATGAATCAATCATCTATTATGATTTTGGCATGATGGGGGAGATTAAATCTTTCACTCGTGAGAGATTGCTAGAACTTTTCTATGCAGTGTATGAGAAAGATGCGAAAAAGGTATGCTTTCTATCTCTGATACTTCTTTGACATTTTCCTAGTTCAAGTTTATCAAATACAATATTACAAACGGTTAGGAGGAACAAAAAGAATCTCTGTATACTCAAGAAAACCTTTTTCTTTTCTTTCCTCTTGTGCTGTATAGCAGACAGAAAATTTTTAAGACCATTCTAAGATCAAATCAGCATCAGCAGTGACTTAACTGTGCAAACAAACTGGAACCTGTATAATCTGCGGATTTAATTGCCAGTATTTAACTTGCAAACCCTGAAGAATCATGGGTCAGTAGAACAAAGATAAAAATTCATTCCTAGGTAGTGGAATGAAAATAAAAGTTGAAATGATACAAACTATATTCTTTGGCTTGATAAAATGACACTACAGGTATATGCAACTTATTAAAAAATATGCATCTTATTAAAAATGATACATCGGGGCTTCCCCTTGTCCTGTGATCAATCTCTTGCAAACTCATTGTTTATGCATGTTGGGATGACATCACAACAACCCTTTTTTGGTGGTGTTACTAATTTAGGCCTTACCATAACTTCCTACTGAAAATCTTTAACTTGTCTTGGCATAGTTCATCTAAAGATCCAAAGTTTTGTCACTAAAACCAACTGGAAACAACCGTGCAGGTTATGCAGAGCCTCATAGATCTTGGAGCTCTTCAACCCACAGGAGATTTGTCCTCGGTAGGTCATCATCCCCTGCATAAAAGATCAAGGAAAATATAGATTAATAAAAACTTATTGACCACTTCTGAATGATCATTTTGTTGCATGATATGCCAGGTGAGGAGATCCGTGCAATTCTTCTTGGACAATTTATTGGACCAGAGGCCAGATCAGGACACTACTTTAGCTGCAATAGGAGAGGTGTGCAAAAATGAATACTCTCATTTAGCATCGAAACTTAAAAAACTGGCATTTCAATTATGTAAAGAGAGAAAAAAAAAAAATGATCAACAATGTCATGGATTGATGTAATTGCTTTCCCCGTTGAAACAAACAATACGTCGATTTCAAGAGGTTCAGTTTTGAATTTGGTTACTTTGATAACTGGTAACTAGTATTATTATTGTTTTTTTTTTTTCCTTCTGAATTCTGGAAAAATCGAGCTTGGATCATGAAATTCAATTCAAAGGTCACTATATTGAAGTTGATTTATTTGTAGTGCTTAATTCTTCGGAATTGTTTGTAGTTTTCATTGGAGTAAAAGCATGATATGACCCTCATTTTCTTCTATCGAATAACCCTTCCATGATGAATAATGTTTTCAATTTTATGTTCTTTTGTGCAGGATTTGTTTGCAATAGCTCAGGATCAACCATTCCGGTTCCCATCCACGTTTACCTTTGTTTTGAGAGCATTTTCCACACTCGAAGGTGAGTCTCATTCGTTATTATAATGTTTGAACTCAGTCACTACGCAAATTTAACTTCATAAATATAGCAGAAATCTTACACTGCTTGAAGATGGTAAAAGAAGAAAATTATTGCATTACTGCTCGGTTCTGAGGATTGTAATTTCCTTGCAGGTATTGGTTACATACTTGATCCTAATTTCTCCTTTGCAAAGATTGCTGCACCTTATGCACAGGTTCTTCATGATCTCCTTGCTAACATAGTTTTCTCTCAATGAAGTTTGCTATCCACTGGCAATTCATTACATTAAAGAATTAGGGTCTAATATTTCATGCTACTTACAGGAGCTTTTAGATATTAGACAAAGGCAGCGATCAGGGAGCCAACTAGTGCAAGAGATAAGGAAACAAGCTGATGATGTACTGCACTTTCCTTTGGTTCATTTAGTTGCTATCAGATAAAGCCTTTTCTTGCATCGAATTGTATATTTATAGTTCAGTATTTTGGATACTTGCATAACCTGTTTATATTTCAGGCCAGATCCTACACCATGTCTATGCCATACAGAGTTCAGCGAATAGAGGAAATCCTTAAACAACTTGAGTCAGGAGATTTGAGACTCCGAGTCCGGGTGCTAGAGGTAATGCACTGTGCATTTTGAAAATTACATTCTATTTCAGTTTGGGGTAGAGAAGATTCAAGTAGACTATGAGTTGCACTTGAATCTCCCTGTTCTCATTCTTTTCACTCCTGTTAATTCTTAATGCAAAGAACTTTCTAACAGTCTGAGAGAGCAGCATGGAAGGCAACAATTCTGCAAATGGCAACCATGTACACAGTACTAGGAGGGACCCTGCTAAACCTAGGTGTCACCTTTAGCAGTCAGGGAAGCCAAATTATTGCAAACGGATCATTCGTTGGAGCAGGTGGCGTGATTCATCCTACATAGCCTTCAAATGAAGATATTAATTCTTTACATGCTGAACTATTTTGATACCACTTCCATGACTGACGAAAGTGTTTAAAACTTGTTGAAATACAGGAGTTTTCTTGACACTTTTTCTTAGGTCAATGCAAAGGGTGAAGAAGCTTGATAAATTCGAGAAGATGATATGATCTTAAAACTCACTAGGAAAAGGATTTATTTCATGTATATGCTCATTGATCAGTCAGTTAACTGCCTTATTCGCATCAAATTAAATTTATATGTAATTTTTTCCCTCATATTTGAGGATGTTCCATTTGACTTTCATATTAAGCACCTGAAGAAGAAAAAAAGACGAGGGAAATGCCTCCCTGCTGGGAAATATATAGATATGTAATAAAAGATGCTTTCAACAGTAGGAAAGGAAAATTCCAGTTCAGTAACAGACATGTTGATTCTTTCTCTAGTTTTTTCTTTGCCTGTCGAAGTCTGCAACGCAATCATGGTGTTTATATGTTTTTTCCCTTGAATATTCATATTCTGTACCGTCTAATATGTCTGATATGAGTTCTCCAATTACATTAAAAGAACCTTAAAAGAAATTAACCATACGTTTGTCGGATATATATACATTAATATCCTAGTTATTTAGTTTGAGTGATATGGTTAAAATACATGAGTAATATATCTTGAAATACGGTTTAATTCTCTCTTTTCTTTTAATCTGTTTTGGTTTTTGGCCTCTCGGTACTAATCATCTAATTATAAATTTGGGGAGATTTTAAAGATGCTCACGCCACTTCTTCCAACCATAGACCATACACATGGGGCTTTCGGGCACTTCCATTCTTTCCAAAATAGAGTTCTGCTTCTCCCACCTCTCTCTGCATCATCTCGAGATTACACGTGGCACTCCCAAAGATTTTTCCCCCAAAATATGAGTCTTGGCTCTCTCCCTTGTGCCGAAGATTGCCACGTTGGTTGGTGGAACCTTAGCTTAAACATGTGGTGCGCCTAACCCTTTTATTTATTTTGGGTAAACTCACTTTTTAGTCACCAGAGTTTATCTACATTCATATTTAGATCACTTCTTTAAAAAAATTGTTATTTTAGTCACTTCTGGTAGATAAGTTGTCAATTTTAGTCACTCTCATTAGATAAGCTGTTAATTTTAGTTACTCTACTGTTAAAATGGGTTTGATCACCAAACGGAAAGTGACTTGGAGTGATTAAAATTGGCAACTTATCTAATAAGAGTGACTAAAATTGACAACTTATCTAACAAGAGTGACTACAATAACAAAATTTTGAAATAAGTGACCAAAATAGGAACATGGGTAAACTCGAGTGGCTAAATAGGTAGTTTACCCATTTATTTTTACCATGCTTGGTTTGATTAGATTTTTGGATTTTCGAGTCATCTTAATAATTTGATTTGATTCAATTTTGACTTCTTCCTATTATTTTTGAATTTTTAGACTTATTTTAATTAATTAATTTTTATTTTACAACTTTTGGATATTATTTAATAAAGTTTTATAGTCCTATATAGAGGTCACCATGGGTCGGGCCTCAATAGAATTTTAGGCTTGGCCCTATCCGAAAATTTGGCTTAAAATTTTGTCTGAGCTTGGCTCGGCCTAGCTGTATTAATTTTTTTATATAATTATTTTATATAAAAATTTAAAAATTTAAAAATATCAAATATCAAAAACGCTAAAAACATTAAAATAAATATTTCCTAACAAATTGAAAATAAATTAAAAATTATTTATACTTAAATAACACTAAGATATGTGCAACTTAGCAAGCAAATACCTCTAAAGTAGTAGCTAAATTAACAATAAAACTAGAGTTATACAATATCCAAACAATAATAACAAAATAATAGCAATATAATACCGAAACAACACCAAAACAATGGCAAAACAACAGTAAAAATAGTAGCAAAAAACAATTCTTTTTTGCAAATTTAGGCCGGACCTACGTTGAAAAAAGCTTATCCAAAGCTCAAGGAGTTAAGAAAAAAAGGATTCAAATCTCACGTATTAAATAAAATGAATGGACTAGAATCAACAGTATCCTATAAAACTCGATAGTATGGTAGAAAAAAAATATGAATCTTTCTACCATACTATCTATATCTGTTATTGTAATGTAGAAAGATACAAGCTTAATATAGATGAATCCACAATATGTATCTTCATACATGTCGATATCAATTAAATATATGTACTGTACATAGTATCTCAATTTTATTTATTCGCTTGGTCTATTTTATTTGTGTTGATTTCAATTAATCTGAAATAATTGAAAGGCAAGTCTTACGATTTTATAATTCTTTCATTTCATGGATTTGATTTTTTTGGTGGATACCGAGAGCGTTTAGAAAACGGATCTCTTTTCTCCAAAACCCATGTTTCAAGTCTATATTTTTGCCCAAACCCTCTCACTTTTTGGGCATGCCTTCGGGCCAAGTGATCCGACCCTAATCAGGTTATATAATATATTTCTTTTAAAAAATAAATTTTCATATAAAAAATTTAAATTATTATTTTTTAAACGTGAAATATTTATTTTTATATCATAAAAATAAAAATTAATCATAAATTAAATAAAAATAAATTTGGTTTGATTCGAGTAGCCATACTTTTTCAACTTATACTCTAAAAAATGTCAAAACAATTCATTTCGGGTCCATTTTCTATTTCTCATATTTTTTCTCTGTTTTAGCCCTCCCAACTTCCTTCCCTTTATCCTAAATTTACACATGACATTCTCAAGTATCTCTTCTTTCTTCCAAAATGGAATAGTTTCAACTTTTCCCCGACTTCTTATAGACGGCACACCTAAATCTTTTTTTTTTCTTTTATTACAAAATGCTCTTTAAGCTCCCCCTCTTCACCCTTAACAAGCGACATTCCCTAGTCTCTTCTCTCTTTCAAAATGAAGTACTCTTCTCCAACTATTTTATCATATTTGTCATTTTTTACGTTGTCTTTTATGTTTCTAAGTGTTTATCTTTTATGTCTTTTTTTCCACTTGGTTTTTTAGTTCCCCTACGATTCCTCTCATTTTTTTTTATAAACTAGAGCTATCTTTCTAAAATATTTTAGATCTAATTATTATGCAAATTAAATTGCTAAAATTGCATAAACAATTATTTTAAAATATTAGAATAGTATGATTTTCACAAACATAAAAATATTTGATGCAAAATTGGAGTTCGTCATTAACCTTGACAAAAAGAATTCAAAGGACACTCCATAAATTAATTTCTCTCTCTTGACCTTTTTCTTTAATTATATAAACCCTAAGTGATAAAGGCTATAATATTTAATGTGTTTTATATGTATAACCCTAATAGGTAAAAATAAATAATTTCATAATGATTAACTTTTAATACTCCTGTCAAGTAACCAAATAAATTGATAGAATTTAACTTCAATCTAAAGTAAAACTCTTATCTCCTTTAAATTAGGTCACATAATTTTGGACTTAATTAGGTCCAAAATAATGGGTTAAAAATCATACATTTTTCCACTTGGCCCAACGAGATAAAACATAAAATTTAATGAAATAAACATTGAGTGCTTATGAAAATAAAAGTCATCATAGTTATTATATTATAGTGAATTGCAAAATGTGAGTTATGATGGTTGTATATAGTTTAAGTCATATAACTATAAAGATTTTCCTGTTATAAATAATTTTAAAAAATTATGTATACACAATCATAATAAACGGAAAATATATCCATTTTATTTCAAAAAGGCCATAATTGAGCTCAGAGTGTCATACATCATAAAAAATCTTACATCAAACTTTAGTCAGAATTAGTTTTCGACTCTTCTGTGTCCTCTTTGTTGGTGCTTTCCTCCTCTTCGTTCTCATCGGGATCCTCATCCTCGTCATTATATTGTTGCCTTGCACAGACCCATATTTGATGGGTGGGAACTGTAGCATCCGCATGTCGTGTCTTCGTGCATAATATTCACAAACTAGCCCTGTCTCTTGCATCCATCAAATTATCCATCTTGATTTTGGAATGTTACTTTCGTCCTGATATTGCCAAGTCTCCACTTGCTGTCTTAGTTTAAGGGATTGTGGGCTTTCCACTCTTTGTTCTTGTTTTCGGTTCCATTCTGTAACTTGTTTGTGATGAGACTCTAAGAGTTGTCAATATGTGTTTTCTTCGATGGAATTCTTTGTTGGCCAAAAAAACAATCATAACCTGCCCATAAGAACCTTCACCTTTTTGCATAGGACTGTTACAAGATGCGTAAAGAGCAACCCAACTTTCTTTTTATGAACACAACAAATCATGCTTATGTATATCCACGTCCCAATGCAAATATTTTCCTTTTGTAAAATAGCATAAAGCATAGTAATTAGGAAAGTATTGATGTTAGCGACATGCACAGTAGGATGTATCTTGTAACAGCCCGTTTTTCAGTGGTGTCGAAAATAGTGGTTTTGGGGCTACCAAATTCGACGAGTAAGTTCGTAAATATTATTATTTAATATTTACGAGTCAAATATGATTTTAAAAAGGTTTTTGATTTGATAATTTATGTTATATAAGCGATTTATTAAGCTCAAGTGGTATGACCCTAAGGTCAAGTAATTTTAGAAAACGAGGTATCGAGACCTCATTTCTATAAACCGAGCCGTAAATATTATTATAAATATTTATGAAGTTTCGTTGAAAAATTTTAATGTTTCGATAGTTAATTAATTAAAAAAGACTAAATCATAAAAGTTGAAAAAGTCAATTGCTATTAGTTTAAAGGTGTTAAATTAATTAAAGAATTATAATTGGGTGGCATTAATGGGTAAATTACCCATTATTTAGTTGGTGGACGGTTAAAGCTAGGGGTGAGCGTTCGATCGAATCGAATGAAAAAATTTCGAGTTAATCGAGTTGACGAATCATATTTTATCATCCTAATTTGATTTGAAATTTTCTCGAATCGAGTTGAGTGAAATAGAATTCGAATCGAATCGAATCGATATATTTGTTCGAGTTAAATTTTAAAAAATAATTTTGGGTCCTTGTAACCATTATCACCCATCGTAATAAAATTTATCCACCTTAACCAAAATTTTTTATTAACTTTCATCACCAAATAATTTATTTATTAATCTTTTATATACGAGTTAGCTTCTTTGCTTGCTTAGTTCTTTCAATTATCTTTAGATTCTTGTCACTATGTATTTTGGAATTAAAAAATATATTAAATGTAAAAATGTGATTTTTTAATAAAAGTTATTTTAAAGATAAAATGTGAAATTGATACCAATATAAAATTTTAACACAAATATTTTATGGCATAATTAACAATTCAATTTTAATATAAATATTCAATATGACTAAACAATTCAATAATATAAATAATATAAAATGTGAAATTTAATTTAATAATATAAATAGTAGATATAAATAAAATTATTACTATTTATGTTTAGTGATTTTTTTGGATAATTTTGATTTTTTATTTGAGAGTAAAGGGTGAGAAGTAAAAGTTTAGGGGGAAAATAAAAAGTTTTGGAGAATAAAAGTTTGAGAGAAAATAAATAGGGGGAGCAAAATTTTGAAGGGAAAATATTAAAAAAAATTGGAGGGGGGGATGGGTTTGGGGTAGATAGGAGGTGAAATGGGAAGGGAGTAAAAGTTTTAGGGAAAAGCGGGAGGGAGTAAAAATTTTGGGGGAAAATAAAAAGTTTTGAGGTTTTTGGGAGTAAAATTTTGAGAAAAAGTAAATGGGAGAGTAAATTTTGGTGGGAAATAGATTTTGGGTAGATTGGGGGGATGAGATGGGAGGGGAGTCAAAGTTTTGGGGGGAAATGGGAAGGAGTAAAAGTTTTGAGGGAAAAGTAAAAAGGTTTGGAGTTTGGGGTAAAAATGTAAAATATTATAGTTTAATATTCGAATTATTCAAATTATTCGAATTATTCGAGTTATTCGAATTCGAAAACTCAACTCGATTCGAACTCGAAATTCGAAAAAAAAATCGAGTTGACTCGAAAAACTCACTCGAATAACTTGATTTGTTTAACTCGAAATTTGAATTTTTTTTCGATTTTTTTGAGTCGAATCGAGTTTTGCTCACCCCTAGTTAAAGCTTCATTTTCTTTTAATTTTATGTGTTTTATATGTTATTATATTATTATTAAATGATAAAAATAAAATAAAGGTTAATAAAATAAGAACACATAATAGTTTTCTTTCCCATTTGGTTTTGTTCATCACCGAACCACCATGGGAGAGTTTGAATTTTGGCCAACCATGTTTCCTTGCATGTAAGTTTGTAAGCTACCCGTTTCTAATAATTTTGATGTTTTTGAGATCGTCGCAATTAGGTCCAGCTAACCCATATCTTCGATTTTGAAATTGTTACAGATTTTGAATGTTTCCATTGATGAATATTGTAATTTTTTCCATTGGTGAATATTGTAATTTTTTATGTTAAATGATGAATTTGAAATGTTGATTGTTAATTAAAAGTATTTTGTTAAGTAATTTTTGATGAATTTATCGATTAGGGACTAAATTGTTAAAATAGTAAAATTACAATGATTTAATGTGAAATTAATACAAATGGGGGCTGTTTTGGGTGCCATGAACATTCGTCTAAGCTTAAATTTCAAAAAAAAAATGGTTAATTTGCAGGTTTTAGGCTCAGGGACTAAATTGGATAAAAGTAAAACTTTAGGGGTGATTTTGTAAAAATATAAAAAAGTGACTAAATTGCATAAAATACATTTTTACTGTATAATTTAATAGATTGAATGAAATTATTAATTTAGATCAAGATCAGGTGGAAAATCGAGGAGAATGAAAAATTACCAAAATACCCCTGTACTTTGACATTTTTGCAATTTAACTAGGTAAGTTCGTATGAACTATAAACACTTAAATATGAGTTAAATTGATTGTTTAATGTGCTATCCTATTGTACATGAATTAATATATAGATGTTATTATGCAATTTATTATGTCATGAAACGATAGAAATTCAACGACGTACGACGACTATTGAGCCCCGTTTGAACCTTAGGAATTCGTAGGATACGAATTACATGTCATTAAGGTTTACATGATTCGAGTGCTGGTCTTGAATGTCCTACCGATGGCTGAGGTCCGGCATGTGTTGCGGATACTCCACAACTCATGTGAGTAGGATAGTGTAGCTATGTTTTGACCCACAACTTGTGTGAGCAGGCCTATTTTCACAGCTTATGTGAGCACACTTAGTCACAGCTCGTGTAACACCCCTAACCCGTATCCTTTGCCGGAATAGGGTTACAAAGTATTACCAAAACTTTTCAGAACATTTTCAGATAAATCATGTAAATCACTATTCATTAACCGAGATTGTTAAGAATGTCCCTTAAATGAACCCTCGAGGCCCAATATGAGCATTAGAATCGAGTTGGGACTTATTCGGAACCTTTAGGAAATTTTCCCAAAATTTCAAATTTTTTCTAAGGTGTAGGGCTCACACGCCACTGTGGTTCAAGGGACACGCCCGTGCCTCAGGTCGTGTCCAATTTAAGTTGCTCTCTGACTTGCGCTACACGGCCATGCCACACGCCTGTGTGCTAGGCCTTGTGGTTAATTAATTTAATTCAAATTAGGTGCAGGTTTCGCACGGCCGTGACATACACCCGTGTTCAAGGCTGTGTCACCCACACAGCTGAGACACATGCCCGTGCCTCTGCCCGTGTGCTCAATTCTGAGCATTCTGTTTTAAAAATTTGAAATATAAGGGACACATGGCTGAACCACATGCCCATGTACCAGACCGTGTGGACAAAATAAGGCCATTTCGTAGCCTCATTTCTCACCCAAATTTTCCATTTTCCTTCACCAACACTTACAAGTATAATCCAACCAATTACAAGTATAATCTAACCATAACATATATCAAAACAGAAATATATTAGCCATTACAATGGCTAAGTTTCATTAATCATTTACACACCATCATTTGATTTAGTTAGCCTATACATGCCATTAACAAAATAAGATTTTCATTTATACCAAAAGGATAGATTGATAGTGTGATGATTTGCTCCGACCAATCTCCAACCTTCACGAGCTTTGAGCACTATAAAACAGGGAAAATAGAACCTAGTAAGCATATTATGCTTAGTAAGCTCGTATGACATAAATTAAGCTTACCATTACATTCAATATATTAACCATACAAAACATGCTTTCCAACTATTTGGAAATTTACCTATTCATGCATACTCAACCAACATGTTAGTCATAATATACCAATATGCATAAATGAGCTCATCATGCCATATGCGTATTTTATCTGTTGAATCATTGAATTTCTGATGGATATTTCAAGTAGTACACTCGAGGTGTACAATTCCATTATCTGTCAATTCATATCTAGTGGTACCTTATAGGTATACTCTCGAGCCACATATTACACAGTAGAATTACTAGTACAGGCTAAATTCTAACTGTAACATATACTCTAAGGGCTTTGTCGGATTACCAGTCCAGGCTAAATCCTTTATATGACAAAGAATTCCCTATAGAGTTCATTTTGGATTACCAGTCCAGGCTAAATCTTAATTGAAACATATACTCGAGAGGCTCAATTCGGATTACCCGTCCGGGCTAAATCCCCTTTTTATCCATAAGAATTCAACATTCAAGGAATTCAACCCTTTTTCAATAATTTTTTCAAACATATATCATTTCATTCATTTCCATATCTATGTAATTCACACACATGATTTCATATAACATAATCAATGTAATATAACATTCAAATCAATACATTTTCATACTCATTTAAGTTATACGGACTTACCTTGATATTTGTTCGTATCTAAAATCTACTAATTCGAAATCTTTTCCTTTCCTCAATTTAGCTCTTTGTTTTGGTACTTTCAGATCTATATAAATGAATTTAAACATTAATTCAATTAATTTGATATTCTATTGAACTCAATTTATAATCTAGGCAAAAGTACCATTTTGCCCCTATACTTTTGATTAATTCTAATTTCATTCCTCGGCTCGGAAATTGAAATTCATGAAATTTAATCCTTATTCTAAGCCTAATCAAAATTCTAATATAACTTTTACAGAACATGTATTCTCAAAATTTTAGAATTTTCCGTGGGTTTTACCATTTTTCAATTTAGTCCCTAAATCAAATTTCCATCAAATTTCCCTTTCTAAAAGTTGTTTATCTATCAACAACCTTTCATTTTCTACCATAAACTTTTAAATTTCAGCATATTCATCCATGGAAAATTTTCTATACTTTGATATCTATTCAAATTAACCCCCCAAATAGAGAAATTAAGCTTTCCCGATCTCAAAAATATAAAAATTACTAAAAACGAGACATAGGAACTTACCAATTTATGCTTGGAAAGCTTGTTTTCTCTCTCCTAGGGTTTATATGGATTTTAGGTTGAAGAAGATGATATAAAATGATAATATTTCATTTTAATTTAATTATCGTCTTTATAATTTTTCTATTTCCAATTTAGTCCTTAACCTTTTCTAATTTTTCCATGGATGATTCACCAAAAATATCTACGTATTTTTCATCAATGGTCTATTTACCATTTAAGGACCTCAAGTTTTGAATTCCATAGCTATTTAATCCTTATAGCAACTAGAATTCAAATTTGACATTTTATGCAATTTAGTCTTTTCTACAATTAAGCACCTAATTGATAAAATTTTCTTATCAAAATTCTCATGCAATCATTCTATCACATTACTAATCATTTCATAATATTAAAATATTTTATCTTTTCGGCTCGGATTTGTGGTTACAAAACCACTATTTCGACTTCACTGAAATTGGGCTGTTACAGCTTATGTAAGCATATATGTACATGAATTGACGGATTACAGTTATATGAGTTGGCACACTTTGTGTGAGCTATCTCGGGTATCCAATAACATTTTATTCTGTTCAACGGGCATGAATTGGAAAGGAAACTGTAAATGTTCAATATGAGCAAATACATGTATAAATGAAATGTATTGAAATGATGAGATACATGGTAAGCATGTTATGTTATGAAGATGTTATATCCAATTAAATCATATTCAAGTATAATGGTTATCCATGTTGAATTCATGTGAAATATATTCAAGTATGCTAACATTTGTTGTTGTTTGATGCTTAAGCATGTGCCAAGTTATTGGTTGGATTGTATTATGTTTACTTATAAGTTATGCATTGAAATGGTAAGTGCCCAAATGGAAATATGCTTGTGTTCACGAAAGAATGGTAAGGTTTAAATTATGTAATTTCTTATGAAATGGTTTATCACGTAGTTAATTCCAAAAGAGCTGTGTTTAAATGCACTAGCTTATGCCTATGGTTGATGATATGCTTATGTCTTGTGTGTTACGTATGTGAAACGGGTGTGGAAAGGTAATGAAATAGTAAGTTCATACTTGAAGTGTAAAATGATGAAAAAGATAAATATGAGTTGAATTCATATTGTTATTTAAGCTAAAGAAAGTAAATGCAATGGAAAGTAATGAAATGCAAATGAATATAAGAAAATTTGAAAGGGTTTAAGTTTTATAAAATCGCACTCTGCTAGGGATGATATGTATATGTGATGCTGTGGATTTATTCACTTTATGAGAAGTTGAATATGATTTCATGAATCTTGCGGTATTGGTATAGGATTATTCTTGATATGTATAAATTTCATATTTGAAATGGATTGACATGACTAAATTTTATACGAGCTTACTAAGCATTCATTGCTTACTTACTTGTTTTTCCTTTTACTTTTCAGATTATCGAAAGCTCGGTCGAGTTGGAAGCTAGTCGGAGATCTATCACACTATCCATTGATTTTATCGGTAGATTTCTATGCTTTGGTCGTGATTATAATGGCATGTATAGGTGGACAATGTTATAATGTTTAATTGATGAGTTTGGTATATATATATGTCATTTTGGTTGATGATTATGGCATAAAATATTACCTTGGATTTGAGGTACTTAAGGTACTATTGATAGCTTGTTGGTTGTGGTTAATATGGTCAAATTGGTGTATGTTTTGAAATGACCAAAATTGGTGTGGTTGTTATGTATCAATTATGTTATGTTTTGGCCTGAAAATAAGTTAAGTGATAATTGGTTAAATATGCACATGTATAGCTGTTTTGGTTGATGTTATAGCCTTTATGTTTTGGCTTGTAACTATGGTATGTATATGTGACCTTATGAATTTTGTAGTCTTTATGATGCTTAAATGATGGAAGTTGAAATGGTATTTAAAATGTGTGTAATGGAATGTTCTTTGACATGGTTGAATATGGTCATTTTGGTATTTGGAATGTAGTGGACATATATGGCTAATGGTGCTAAATGTTAAATGGCCAATTTGGTACTTTTGGTGTGAATTTGACAGGTAAATAAAGTGGTAAGTTTTGGCATAAACTTAGTTATAAGTTGACTGAACTTTTGGCTAAACTATGCATATGGTTATACATGTTTAATTGTTGTGACAGAGGTGCCTTTTGGGCATATTGGTTGTATACACATATACCTTATTGGTTTAGCTTGTGGATGCACTATTTGGTGCATTTTGAATGCTTGTTTAGATGTGGAAAATTGGTTGTAGGTGTGTGCATGATTGGGTGAGAAATATGGCTTGGAAATGGCCTATTTTTCATCCACATGGCCCGGGACATAGGTGTGACACATGGCCATGCGACACAGCCGTGTGTCCCCCATAGTTTTCAAAGGGTTTCAAGTCAGGTAGTTACACAGCCTAGCACACGGCCTGGCACACGGGTGTGTGAGGCTATTTCGAAGGGTACACGACCTGACACATGGGCGTGTGGCTTGCCTGTGTAACCCAAGTCAGAGAGCTACAGGGGCACGGACACGGGCTAGTACTGGACCGTGTGTCCCTACTTCGAATGCCCACACAGCTTGAAACATAGGTGTGTGCCTCAGTCGTGTAGCCCCTGCAGTTTAAAAATTTTCATCTTTTTTTTAAAAATTCTATATGTTTCTGATTTAGTCCCAACTTGTTTCTAATGTGTTTTTAGGGCCTCAAGGGCTCGTATAAGAGACAATATGTATGTCATTCATTGGTTTTGCATTGATTGATGTTGTGAATTAATTGTTTTAAATTTTTGATAGTTTTGAAATGCAAACTTTGATAATGCTTCGTAACCCTATTCCGGCAACGGATACGGGTTAGGGGTATTACATATCTGAATACAAATAAATTGCATCCACATTTTAGCCTTAAGAGACATGTTAGTTAGGTGAAACGATATTGGAGAATTAGCACCCAATTAGCATTTCCAAACGCCTCGCCCCTCAATTAAATAGTTTATTATGTTGACTATATCTATATTTTGATAAAATCTCTAGTAGGTTCTTTTTCAAAAAATCGTACATATAGGACAAAGCATCATAAAATTTACAGATTTCTGAGGGTGAGACGGAGATTTCTTTACCCTTAAAAGTTACATGCGACCATGGTTCGCCTAATAGTCTCTTTGCTTCGGACTTTTTTAACGAAGCGTAAAATTTGTGTACAACTAGAATGCACACCTGTTTTGTTGGGGTTTAACAGAAACTACCCACTTATGGTATTGTACTAAATCCTATATATTGCTACCGATACCTATTGAGAATTCGAATCCCTTTTTTTGGAGAACTGTTTTCTTCTATATTTCAAATAAGTAATTTTTCTTTTCTTTCTCTCTAAGGCTAGCAAATTCATCTAAATTGCTCGATACCCATGTAGAACACCTCAAAGTTTCAACAACTAATGATCGGAAAAGAAAAACTATTAAAACATTGAAGTATAATTAACCAAGGGTTGGGACGCTTAACCTCTTTCATCACTTTGCTTGAGTTTGCTGAACACGTTCGATGTTGGTAAAGACACAACCTTGTCCTGCACAAAAACGGAGTAGTAATTGTGGTGAAAGGAAGCATAATTGTACTAGAGAAACGAGAGAAAGAGAATACGGGAGGTTTCTTTTAACCCAAGGAAAAGAGAAGTGGGGGATGCTTGGTGGTTGAGGTTTAAGTTTGGGGGTTTAAGAGGTTGTTGAGTGTGTTATATTAGAGGTTTTAGGGTTAAATGGTGTGGGTTTTAAACATGATTTTTGTGGGTTGCATGAAAATCTTAAAAAAAAATCTACAGATTCAATGTTTTGTTGCAACACTGGGTATGGATGTTGTGACACCGATCTTCGAAGCTTCCAGTTTTTTGTTTCAAAATATTGTGTTGCGACATCGGGGTTCGGTTTCATGACTTTGCACCTATATTTTTAATAACTTCACGTTGAAGTTTAATGTTGCAACACTAAGGTTCAGTGTTGTGACATTGGCTTCATGTTTTCCAAAACCAATCGTTTTGGTGTTGTGACACTGCACTGACATCATCAACGATCATTTTCTTTGGGCATGTCTGGCTATCCTACCATTACAATACCCTTTTATAATAACACACTTTTGATCCCTTAAGTCTTAATCCTAACCTACTGACTATTCAAAGAAAATTGAAAATAATGGTTCAAAAACCTGAAAAACGATTATACATAATTTATAGCATAGGTTAAGAAATTCAATGCTAGATTTCAAATGTGACTCGATTCATTCGAATTCCAATTCCAATTGTCTTCTAAATCTTCTGCTTCATTCTGTACTTTCGTTATTGCTCTACACTCTAATTTTTTCTTTGCACATGCCTTTTCAATGGTAACCCCAAAATAATGCTTTAGTCTTTGCCCATTAACACGGAAGGCTTCCCCTTCTTTAGTTGTTAGTTCTACTGATCCATTAGGTGATACATGATTTACTATGTATGGCCCTGTCCATCTCGAGCGCAGGTTGCCTGAGAATAATTTAAGTCTAGAGTTGAAGAGCAATACCTATTGTCCTGGTAGGAAAATTTGGTTTTTGATCATTGCGTCATGTTTCAGCTTACTCTTTTCTTTATATAGTTTCACATTTTCATAAGCCATAAACTTGAACTATGCCAACTTATGCCAACTCATGTAACTGAAATAACTGTGCTTCTCGAGCCAAGCTGGGATCTAAGTTCATTTTTTTGATGGCTGAATATGCTTTTTTTAACTCAATTTGCAGGTGGCAATTCTTTTCGTAAACTAATCTGTATAGAGACATACCCATTGGGTTTTGTAAGTTGTCCTATATGGCCATAATGTGTCATATAATCGTGTGCTCCAGTCTTTCCAATTCAAGTTTACAGTCTTCTCCAATATCTGTTTCACCTCATGATTTGATACTTCTACCTGTCCATTATCCTGTGGGTGATATGTTGCAATGATCATATGTTTGACACTATATTTGGCTAAGGCAGCTTCTAAATGTTTTCTGCAGAAGTAGAATCCTTCATCACTAACGAGCATTCTAGGAGTCCCAAATCACACCACTACTTTAGCGTCATTTGCTAGTAATTATACAAGTTCAACCCATTTTGAGATATAGTCTACTACCAAAAGGATATATTGATTTCCGAAAGAACTGGGAAATGGTCCTATAAATTCTTTACCTCAAACATAAAAAACTTCTACCTGTAGAATTTTGGTTTGTGACATTTCATCTTTTTCTGAAATATTCCCTATTCACTGACACCTGTCCCATTGCTGTGCATACTCGTAAGTGTCTTTGATAATAGTCGGCCAGTAGAATCTTGATTGTAATATTTTTTGTGCCATTCTTTTGCCTCCAAACTGACCACCATATGTGAAAGTGTGACATCCTAACAATATCTCTTCTATTTACTCTTCAACCACACACAGCCAGATTAAGTGGTCTGCACCTTGTCAAAATACATACGGTTCCTCCCATATGTATTTTCGAGCGTCATGCATAATTTTCTTCTTTTTTTTTCCATGATGCATCTACAGGAAAATAGTCCCGAGCCAAGTAATTGACAATATCAGCATACCAAGGTGTTTTGTGAGTCAACCACATTACCTAATTATGGTCCACTTGAAACAACTGCTCGTCAACGATTCTCTCATTTGTTTCTATGTCCACCTTCTTTTCTGCTTCTATTTCCAACCTTGAAAGATGAACTGCAACTTGATTTTCTGTTCCTTTCCTATTTAGAATCCAAAGATCAAATTCTAGAAGTAGTAATACCCACCGCATTAATCTGACTTTTGTCTCTTTCTTTTTCATAAGATATTTTAGAGCTAAGTGGTCTATGTAGATATATACTCGGTTCGCCATTAAGTACAGTAAAAAATTTTCACATGCAAACACTACAGCTAACATTTCTTTTTCAGAAGTGGTATAATTACATTGAGCAAGGTTCAATGTCTTACTCGCGTAATAGATCGCGTGGAATATCTTGTCTTTGTCTTGTACCAGAACTGTTCCCATAGCATGGTCACTAGCATCACACATAATGAAAAAGGGTTTCATCCAGTCTAGACTAACTATAATAGGAGCTGAAATTTGATAAGTGCTAAAAGTAACATGTTTTAATCCAGTTCTTAATGTATTTTTGGGTGAATCTTTGATGTTAATGGTGAATTTTAAGCTCTTAATCCTTTAAATTCATGTTTCTATACTTAGGAGAGCATTTAGGATAAAAAGGAGTGAAAAACGAGCAAAAACTGGAAAATCAGAGCAAATACAGAGGCTACGCAGGCTAGATTATTCTACACGGCCTGGACACACGGTCGTGTGAGCCATACGGGCTGCCACACGACAATGTTGCAGGCCGTGTTGATTTCACAAATTACACTCCAAATAGTGGGAAAACACAATTTTTAGGGTTTTTCAGACATTCTAAGACCTATACATGACAAAAATAAGGAGATAGGAGTGAGCTATCATAGAATAATCAAGAAAACAGTTGAAAAAACGCCATTGAAGCCAATTTTGAAGTAGATTTCCATTAAGATTGAAATTCCCTTTTGATTTCTTTGGAGGTTATTAGTTTATTTGTTTCTTGTGGTTATACTGTATTTTTGATGTTTTTATTTGCTAGCATGAACTAATTTTCTAAATACCTAGGGAGATGAACCCTATGATGGATTCTGTTGTTTGATTTTTATTTTACGCAATAAATACATAGATCTTGTTCTAAATTATGTGTGCTTAATTCTTGGTTTAGTATTTCTATATTATTGGTCCATGTTTGATGTGCTTAAATTAGAGAAGGAATAGACCTTGTTTAAGAGTAGATCTAGTGTTATTGAGTGGAGTTGCATGCAATCTTAAAAATAGGATGAGATAGATCTACCGGATTAGATTCAAATCTAATAGGGGGATCCATAGACCTGGTTAATGAGATAATAGGTGTTTTAATTAGAAAGGAACTTCAATTAATCAACCTAGAGTCATTTGCTCTTAATCTTGAAGAGAGGTATTAGCATAGTTTAGGGATTTCTACAGATCAAGATACTAAGTCAAGAAATTGCGTAATTTAGATTAATAATGACAGATGAAATCTAGGTGGATTCTTTCCTGGGTATTGTTTTGCTTATTGACTATTTACTTGATTTGTTCTTAGTCGCGTTCGTAGTTAATTAGTTTAGTTAATTTTAGTTTTCAATCAATCATTCAAATTTATCGGTTAAATAATATAAAGACGATAATTACTAGTACTTTTAGTCTTCATGGGAATGATATCTTTCCTCACCGTAGCTATACTATTAATTAATAGGTGCACTTACCTTAGACAAATTTTTAGTTGGTTTACGACTGCATCAATTAAGTTCTGTTTGTGTACTTCAAAATCCTAGATGCATTCTTTATTAAAAATAAAGTGAGTGTCTTTTTGTAGTAGTTGACTCAGCGGTTTCGAGATTTGAGCGAAATATTTTATGAACCTTATGTAAAAAATTTCGAACCCTCAAATTGTTGTTGGCTGTGGCAGTTTCTCGATAACTTCATTCTTTTCTTTGTCTACTTCCAACCCTTTGTTGGAGATTTGATGCCCTCAGACAATTCCTTCGTTTACCATAAAATGACAATTTTCTCAGTTAATAACTAGATTTGTGTCTTCACATATTTTCAAGACCCGCTCTAAGTTGCTTAAGCATTCTATAAATGAATCCTTATATACTGAGAAGTCGACCATAAAAATATCTAGACCTTCTTACAACATGTTGGTGAAAATTATTGTCATACATTTCATAAAAGTGGTTGGAGCATTACACAGTCCAAAATGTATTCTTTGAAATGCATATTGTAACACCCCTAACCCGTATCTGTCACCGGAATAGAGTTACGATGTATTACCGATCACTATAAAATATATATAGCATGCATTTATGAAACACAAAACATTCATTCTCGTAAATCAATTTCCATCACACAATATAAGTCAATTACCAAGCTCCAAATATAACCCTTTTGAGCAACTAAAAACCATAACCACATTCATGCCAAATCATACCAAAATAAGCCATCACTCATGGCTATATATACAAACCAAAACATATTCATTTACAAGCCAAATTTCATGGCTATCACCACAACCAAAATATCACATCTAGCCTATACATGTAATAAACCATATTTACACAACTTAAAAGTACCAAATAGATGTCCGATAGTGCCAAAGCTAAAGCTTTCCTTATGCCGATTCTTATTTCTAACAAGAGAAGAGAGAAGGCTCTGCAATTGCCTGCTCCTTTGACACCCGCTCTGAACACAAAGTAACCTTCATAGCTTTGTAAGTTCGTATTAATGTAATGAGAAATCTCACCATTCATTCACAATTCAATGAATATAAATGCAGGATAATACAAATACATTAAATCTTAAACCATTCAATCATTCATTCACTAGCTTACCAAGATTTCATCCATTTTATGGATTCAATGTTTATAAAATTTATGAGCATACCTGTACCAACTCGTACCAATCTCAATCTAGTCCACATCTTTCACTTTCCCATTGAATCGTTCTAAATATAAGTTGGATACTCAAGGATCTCAATCAATAAGTACCTATACCATGGCCCGTAGCCAAATCAAGGTAACTTATCCTCAGAGTACCTATACCATGGCCCGTAGCCAAATCAAGGTAACTCTTATAAATCGCACCTAAAGTACCGATATCATGGCCCAATGCCAACTCAATACCCTAATGGCATGTCATTAGCATCCTAGACTATTCCTAAGGTTCCACCGGGATTTTCCAATACCAAATCATAATCGAATCATTTCGAATCACTATCGAATCGTTGTCAAATCATGGTCGAACAAGTTCGCAGTCTAGTATTTACAATTTATACAATATCAAAATATTTAAATACAATTATAATAGAGCTCGTTACATACGAACTTACCTCGAGTATGAAAATGGCAAAGTGAGTCAATTACTCAATAATCTTGCCTTTCTCCCGATCTAATTCCGGATTCCTTTTTTCTTGATCTAAATATATTCAAAATTAACTTAATTAATCAATCATTCATTCAATTTAGTCCATAACACTCATTTAAGCATATTTCCATATTAGCCCATAAACTTTCACATTTTCGCAATTTAGTCCTTATTTCACAAATACTCAAAATTCACATAATTTCATTAAACCCAAGCTTAGCCAAATTACATATAAGTCCCTAGCAGCCCAAACCTTTCATTTATTTCACATTTTAACCACTAACTTTACACATTTCTCAATTTAGTCAGGATTATGCATTTTCATCAAAAATCACTTTACAAAACATGAAAATTTATCACCAAAAATTCATATTTCATATTCAACCATCAAATAACACATGAACTCATCAATAAAAACTCTTAAAATCTTTAACAGTTTCAAAATCTATCGTACGGGCTAGCTAGAATACGAAGCAACGATATCAAAAACGTAAAAATTATAAAAAACCGAGCTCAAATTGTACCTTAATCAAGCTAAATGTGTGCCGAACCCTAAATGCTCTCCCATGGCTTCTTCCTCTTTTAATTTCGATTGAAGATGATGATATTTAGGCTTATTTTAACTTTGTTTTATTTATTTTATGTTTATTAACATTTTTACTAAATTAACCTTAGTTAATAAACTTTTAAAACACATAAGCCATGTCCATTAATGTCCATTAACATCTAAAATGGTCTAATTACAATTTAAGGCCATTATAATTAAAAGCCAAGGCCAATTGATACCTTTAACTAATAGAATGCAACTTTTGCATTTTACGCGATTAAGTCCTTTTTCTCAAATCGAGCAATTAAACGATAAAATTACTTCACGAAAATTTCATACATACATGCTATCATGCTGTAAGCACATAAAATAAATATTAAAATAGTTTCTGACATTAGATTTATGGTTTTGAAACCACTGTTCTGATTTAGCTAAAGTCAGGCTGTTACAACTCTCCCCCCTTAGAGATTTTCGTCCCTGAAAATCTTACCAGTGAATAGGTTCAGGTATTGTTTTCTCATAGCATCCTCGGGTTTCCACGTAGCTTCTTCAACACTGTGTCGGTGCCATAATACTTTCAATAATGCTATTCTCTTATTTCTCAGCTCTTTGGTCTCACGAGCCAAAATTCGAATCAGTTCTTCAGCATATGACATATCAGACTAAATTTCAACCTCGGTCGGAGAAATGACATTTGAATGGTCAGATCGGTATCGTCGAAGCATCGACCCATGAAACACATTATGTATTTTCTCTAACTTAGACGTTAAAGATAGTCGATATGCCACTGACCTAACACGCTCAATAATCTCATACGGTCCGATGAATCACGGAATTAATTTCCCTTTCCGACCAAACCACAATATCTTTTTCCATAGCGACACTTTCAAGAACACTTTATCCCCGATCTAAAACTCAATATCTTTCCGTTTCAAGTCTGCGTACAATTTTTTTCGATCTGACGCCATTTCAAACTATCACGAATTACTTTCACTTTTTCTTCAGTCTCTTTGATAAAATCAACCCCGTAAATTTTGTTCTCACTAAGCTTAGTCCAGTGCAATGGTGTTCAACATTTACGACCGTATAGAGCTTCATATAGTGCCATCTTTATACTCAATTGGAAGCTATTATTGTAAGCAAATTCAATCAACGGTAGATATTTCTCCCAGCTACCCTCAAACTCAAGAATGCAACATCGCAACATATCTTCAAGTATCTGAATAACTCATTCGGATTGACCATCCATTTGTGGGTGAAATGCAGTGCTAAAATGCAACTTTGAACCCAAAGTTTCTTTCAATTTCTTCCAAAATTGTGATGTAAATCTCGGATCTCTATCCGAAATAATAGATAGAAGAACACCATGTAATTTCACAATTTTGGAAATATACAACTCAGCTAATTTATCAAGCAAGAAACCTATACGTACCGAATGAAATGAGATGATTTCGTCAATCTGTCAACAATAACCCAGATCGCATCTTTCTTTTTCAGAGATAAGGGCAAACCCGATACGAAATCCATTGTTACTCTATCCCATTTCCACTTAGGAATCATAATAGGCTGTAATAAACTTGGTGGCACTTAATGCTCAGCTTTAACTTGCTGACAAATCAAACATTTCGAAACAAAATCTGAGATATCTCGTTTCATGCCATGCCACCAATAAAACTGTTTCAAATCGTTATACATTTTTATGCTTCCCGATGTACTGTTAAACAACTACTGTGTGCTTTGTTTAGAATCTTTTGAATAAGCTCAGAATTTCTTGGTACGCATATTCTATCATGAAACATCAAACAATCATCAGACCCTATTCGAAACTTGGAATCAGAAATCGACTCACACTGAGCTTGTTTTGCTTTCAATTCATTATCAATTTTTTGAGCCTCACAAATCTGCTGTAGAAATAATGGTCTTACTTTCAACTCGGCTACTATCGAATCATCGTCAGACAAAACTAATTGTGTGTTCAAAGCACGTAAAGCAAATAAGGACTTTCGGCTCAAAGCATCAACAATGACGTTTGCTTTCCTCGGATGATAGTTAATCACTAATTCATAGTATTTTAGCAATTATAACCATCTCTGCTGTCTCAAATTCAAATCTTTCTGAGTCATTAGATATTTCAAGCTTTTGTAATCGATATAAATATGGCATTTTTCATCGAACAAGTAATGACGCCAAATTTTTAATGCGAACACTATCACAGCTAATTCAAGATCGTGCGTCGGATAATTCTTTTCATGTGGCTTCAACTGTTTTGAGGCATAAGCTACAACTTTGCATTCTTGCATCAAAACATAGCCCAGGCCGTTTAATGATGTATCACTATAAACTACGAATTCTTTACCCGACTCAGTTTGAACTAACACTGGTGCCTTTGTCAATAATGCTTTCAACTGTTCAAAGCTCTACTGACACTTTTCTGACCACTCAAATTTAACATCTTTTTGAAGCAATCGTGTCATCGGAGTCACTATCATCCAGAAACCTTTCACAAATTGTCTATAATAGCCAGTAGTCCCAGGAAACTACGAACTTCATATACATTTCTCGGAGGCTTCCAATCTATAATCACAGAAATTTTGCTCGGGTCAACTCGAATACCCTCGGTTGACACTATATGTCGTAGAAAACCAACCTCTTGTAGCCAAAACTCACATTTTCTAAACTTTGCAAAGAACTATTTACCTCTCAAAGTTTGTAACATGATTCTCAAATGCTCAGCATGTCTGACTCATCATGAGAGTAAATCAAAATGTCGTCAATAAACACAACTATGAATTGGTCTAAATATAGCCTGAAAATTCGGTTCATCAAATCCATAAAAACAATAGGTGCATTCATTAGTCCAAAAGGCATAACAAGAAATTCGTAGTGTCCATACCTTATTCTAAATGCAGTCTTTGGCACATCTGAGTCTTTAACTCGAAACTGGTAATAACCCAATCTCAAATCAATTTTTGAAAATACTGTTGCACCTTTTAACTGATCAAAAAAATCATCTATTCGTGGCAAAGGATATTTATTCTTGATCGTCACTTTGTTGAGTTGTCGATAGTCTATGCACATTATTATCGCGCTATCTTTCTTTTTCACAAATAACACCGGTGCACCCTAGGGAGAGAAACTTGGTCTAGAAAAACCTCTATCTATCAATTCTTACAACTAAGCTTTCAATTCTTTTAACTCTGTTGGAGCCATTATGTATGGAGCTATCGATATCGATCTTGTACCCTGTATTTGTAACAGACCGATTTAGGGCCTAGTCAGAATAGTGGTTGTGAGACCACAAATATGAAGTAGAAATATGTGTTTTATGATTTCTATGAGGCTTATGATGTGTTTGCATGATTGTGTGAAAATTTCATGAGGAAATTTTATTAATTAGTGATCAATTTGTCCATTAGGACTAAATTGCAAAGATTAGAAAATATGAGATTCTAGAAGATTTAAGTATGAAATAGAAAAATAAAAATTACAAGACGTCCTTATGTAGCAATTAAACCATTATATGTTAAGATGGACAAAAATGGACATGGGAAGGAAAAATATTAAGAAAGAGGCCTTAAGGGTTGGTAAATAAAAGATTAAAAAGGGAAAACAAAGTCAAAAATTGTGTTCATCTTCTTCTCCCATGGCCGAAAATCACTAAGGAGCCATAGCTAGGGTTTCTTCAACTTTCAAGCTTGATTGTAAGTACCTCCTAGCCCCGTTTTTAATGTTCTTCATATTTTTGAGATCCTCGTTGCTCTATTTATCTATTTCTAGCTATATTTTGAGCTAGGGTTTATGTTAAAAAATTTACCCATGTATGACATGCATGTATTTTAATGTTTTATGGAAGTGCAATATCCGGGATTTAGGGGTTATGCATTTTAACTTAAATGTACGTGGTAGCATGTCTATGTGTGGTTTGAATGTGTTTTGGAGGTTTCAGGAACTCTAGAATGTAGGTGAATGCCTCGGAAAAATATTGGATTTTAAGCCTTAAAGTGGAGCTAAGCAGGATTTTGACACAAGTAACCAGCTGGCAAAGTGGCAAAGGAGGCGCCACTTAGGACCTTAAGAAGTGACGCCACAAGCAGTGAAAGGGAGCTTAGGTTCGAGCAGCAAGGGGAGTATTTTGGAGCAGCTTTTTGCGTCAGACAAGAGGGGAGTTAGACGGCACTGGGACACTAGGTGGATGAGCATTTGACTTAGTCAAATGCATTTGAAATTTGGCTAAAGAGAGAAGATAGGTGTTGACTCATTCAAATTCTTTTGAATGAGTGAAGAAGAGAATATTTAGGAGAAAAACAAGGAAGAGCTAGAGTTTGAGTGTTAGCTGAAATTTAGAGAAGAGTAATGAGGTGGGGTGCATTCGGTTGGAGGAAGGCTTTAGTGCCGAAATTTTAATGCCATCAAAGTGCCATTCGGTCACTTTCTTTTGCCAAAAATTTGTTTCATTTTCTCATAAACTCTCACCCTTTTCTTTCATGATCAAACTACACCAAATTTATCCCTTTTCCTCACTTGTTAGACTTTGGCCGAATCATCCAAAGACCATTAGGGTCATTTGCTTTTTCATTCTTTTCCTACTTGTTTGATTGGTAAGCCGAATCTAGTCTTTTTCTTCTCTTCTCTTTATTTTGCTTAGGCTGAACCTCTCTTCCATTTTATATCCCCATTGCCGCAACTCTCAAGGTTTCCAAACATTTTTTCCTTTTCTTTGTTTCTTTTGTGCCGCAACTGGAGTCATTAACCCTTTTTCATTTTTCTTCTCCCTCCTATATTTCTCCTTGGCCGATTGTTCATCAAGCTGAAAGTTTCACTTCATTGTCACCTATTAAGATCGATTGCTTCTAAGCACCAAAAGCCTATCATCTTTCTTATCTGAACCGATTTCTTCATCTATATCTTCTTCAAAGTCGATCACCCTCCTATAGTAGCCGAATCTCTCTGTGGTTCCAAACAGGGGTGCAATCAATCTCAATGTTAGGGGTAAGGATTAACCGTCATTTGATTTTCTATCTCTTTTTGTTGGATTAGCCAAAATTTAGGGATCTGATCTTTATATCTTCTTTGGCCGAAACCTTGAAGGTGAGTCTCGAGATTCGTTTGTAGCCGTCTATAAGAGGAGATCTTTCGAGATTTGAATATCCAAGGTAAGTGAAGTGTGATCTTAGGCCGAAGGCCATTTACTTTGGTTCATTAAATGTTAGAATCGAATCTAACATATACCATATAGGGATTTCGACAGACTCCATAGGCAAGTGACAGTTTCGAGATCTAGACGAGCAAAGTAAGGGATATTGAAGTATTCGGCCAAAGGCCATATTGTCTATTAATGTTGGCCGAATCTGACTATGATCTTGTAAGGGCAGATCGACAGGGATAAGGAGAAGTCTCGGGATTCAGATCTTTACGATAAGGGTGTTTTAAGCTAAAAACTATATTCGTTTAGATCTCGTATGTTGATTAATCCGTTTTGATTAAGTATTCTCAATGGATGCGGGTTCCAGTGGAGGAGTAAAAGGGGTAGTTCCTACCCCTAAATTCAAGAAACGCTCAGTTTCTGCTGTTCGTGATTGGCCATCGGGGTGTGGGCCAGCATCGGAAAGGGATAAGTAATTCACTGTTATCCCTACTAGCGAGAGTGTTGGTATCGATAGTATCGTACTCACTGTTATCAGGTGTATAGCTCTACACTAAATTTCCAATAGATTGATAGTAGTAATGATAGCATGTGTTAACAATAAAATACGAATGATTATGACTATGGGTGCCATTCAGTGGTACAGTGCAATCAGGTATGTTACCCCCTTAATACTCAGCTAATGATGTTATAAGCATGGATATGTAATATGTGTGATATCGTTATGACTTTGGGGTATATTGCATAATATCTGAAAAATGTGTATATTGCATGGGCATATGGGTGATATTGATAAAGGGGAAGTGTTCCGGTGGTTTTTACCACATTATCCAGTGACTTATGTCACATATTGTGTATCCGGTGATTTAGGTCACATATTATGAATCCGGTGACTCTGTCACAATTATCTGGTGGCTATGTCACGATTATAAGGGCGATGTGCAGTTGACTACAACGACTACCTTCGATGGTGTGTAGCGGATGGAGGGTCAATTTAGTAATCCCACGGTGTGATTGGCAGGTACGGGTGGTGTGTAGAGGATGGATATCTAGGTGGGCCCGGGATTGCATTTCACTTGATATGTACATGTGAATTATGATTCATTATGCTATGTATGGGCTTATGGCCGAATATGTTTAAATGGGCTTTGCCAAAATGTTATTATTAAGGCTATGATCGATTTGGGCTTTTAGTGTATTGTTACACATTGAGTCTATTGACTCACCATTCGTGTGATATCTTTTGCAGGTGATACTTAGTGAGTTGGACCGGGTCGGTGAGGACTATGTGGTGGCCATGCTCAACTCAGCATTTCAGGTTTCATTTTAATTAAACTCATTACATTTCTTTCATTATTTCGGGATTTATTTTGGGTATTGTTTCGTTGTAATAAGGCCACTTTATAACTGTTTTATTTATGTGTTTTTATATTTATTTCGATACAATTAACATCAACTAAATAATTAGTTATTTTTTTTGAAAAACAACTTAAACTGTTTTGGACACCTAAACACCTGTGGTTTTCAACTTAATAATAAGCTCTATATCCAGTTTCTCTTTTAAGTTGTAGTTTTTAAATCATGAAGATAACGTTTTAATAAGATACCAACTTAAATAACAACACAGTTTTCAATAGGATCATAATACAAATCTATTTTTTTTCAAATCGACACATTTTTCCAAGATGACAAGACGAGTATTACTCAAGGAGCATGCCAGATCCGGTCGGGGCTTGTGGGCCGGGTTTGGGGTGTTTCAGGAAGAATATGAAATTTTGATGTATGATAAACATCTTTTTCTAAGTGATTTTCATGAATAATACATAAAAGGACCAAATTGTAAAAGTTATAAAAATCGTCATATATGAGTGAACTAGTAAAAATTAGGGGCTGTTGTAGTTAAGAAAATAATTCAGCTAGGCTTAAAATAGAAGAAAGTTGAATAAAGATCATTTTACGAGTCTAGGGGAAAAAATGTAATTATGAGAAAGCTTAGGGGCAAAATCATAAATTTTCTAAAGTATGATTCATGAGTTAACTTAGTTAATGTGAATATTAAACAAGTGAAATTGTTATTATAGATCAAGAAACACAAAGCCTGTACTGAAACCAAGGCAAGAACAAAGTGTTGGACTAAATCGAACATCTACACACATTTTGAGTACCGAGGTAAGTTTGTGTGAAATTAAAGTTTCACAGTGTTTTCATATTTTAAATTACTTGATATTATGATAAAGAACATTATTCCCATGAAAGTTGAAAAATGAAGCCTTAATGAGAAAATGATGAGAATATGCTAAGTTGAAGTCCCGGTTGAAGATTTAGAATAACGAGGATACTTATGTCACAACATAAGATAAGGAAGGTCTCGTATAAGACCATGCCTGGGACATGGCATCGGCACCGAATGTAGGTCCCATATAAGATCATATCTGGGACATGGCAATGGCACCGAACGTAGATCCTGTATAAGACCATGTCTGGGAAATGGCATCAGCATTGAACAAGGAAGGTCCCGTATAAGACCATGTCTGGGACATGGCTTCGGCACCAAAGGACGATCTCATGTAAGACCATGTCTGGGACATGGCATCGACATCTATGTACGATCTCGTATAAGACCATGTTTGGGACATGGCATCGATATCGAGATAAGAGATCCCGTGTAAGACCATATTTGGGATATGGCATCGGCATCAAGAGGTGATCCCATGTAAGACCATATCTGGGATATGGCATTGGCATCATGATACTTGTATGATGAGATTGAGTATCCTCTGATATTCCGAGTAGTTCAACGGGAAAAGAGCTAGGTATGCAAAGATGGCAAAGAGTTCCATTTAAGTTAAGGATGATAATGACTTAAGTTTGTGTTTAAGATAGCATAAGTGCTAAATTATGTGCTGAAGTGATATAGGTACCATGAGTAAAATACGATTCATTAAATCATAATGTGATATATGATGGGTAAGAATAAGTATGAGTAAGTATGTTTAAGTACTTGAGAACTTGTGTTGTTATTGTTATATGAGATGAATGTATTTTACCATGAGTGCTTATGTTGCTATGTTAATTCATGCAAACTTACTAAGCTATATGCTTACCCCTCTCTTTTCCCCTTTTCCTTATAGTATCGTCAAGCTAGCTCGGGGATCGTAAAATGTCGGAGCTCGGATCACACTATCAATCATTCTTTTGGCATAGTAAAGTTGATTTATTTTGGGTATGGCATGTATAAAACTTGATCATTTTGTGTTATGTCATATTTGAAAGCCAAAGTGTTGGCTAATAATGTTATACATTCATTTTGTAAATGGCCATTGGGGATTGGCCAATTTTTGTCAAGTTTCATGCTTTAATGATGATGAGTTTTATGAAGTGAAAGTTCATGCAAATAATGGAGTAAAATGTGAAGTGTATGAAAGATGATTAGTGGTTCTTCATAGTGTATTATTGCCATGTTAGGTGTTTCTTGTGTTGGTATATGTGTGTTTATGTTTCAGGGTGATAATTGGCTTGGAAAATAGCCTTCTAATTGTCTACAGGGGTGTATGTCTAGGCCGTGTGTGACACACGGTCAGCCCCATGGGTGTGTTGATAGGCCGTGTGTCCCCTATATCCAATTGCGAGAATTCAATTCGTTATACAGGAAGCACATGGGCATGTGCCTAGGCCGTGTGCCCCTTAAGAGATTGTTGACGTCATAAACAAAATGCTAAGGTTTTCACACACGGGTAAGAACAAGAGCGCGTCTAGGCCCCGTGTAAGGGACACGGGCTATAGACACGAGCATGTGTCCTGCCGTGTAAAAACTCCTGTAGGTTTGAGAAGAAAAATAAATTCCACACCGGCTAAGGACATGGGTGTGTGTGACCACACGACTTGCCCACACGGGCGTGTTCTATTTCACACGGGTGTGTGGCCCTGTTTAGGAAAAAATTTTGTAAGAGCGCAAAAGTTTCTGGTTGAGTTGTGAAACCTTCCATATGTATGTTTAAGGCCTCGTAGGACCATTATAAGGATGTTATGCATATGAATGAAAAGTTTTAAGTTGAAATGAAATTTTTGTAGCCCAATGTTGTATGTTTAAGCAAGTCCGATAATGTCTCGTACTCGGTTTCAGTGTTGAACGCGGGTAAGGGGTGTTACATTTAGTGGTATTAGAGCTACAGTTTAGTCGATTCTCAAACTAACATAGTGTATGCATGAGTCTAGCTATACATACCATACACATGAGTATTTACATTATGACAGTGTGACGACTCCTGACGATTTAAATTGTGTTTTCATATAGTAAATGGATCCCAAAAGACCGGTGGTGAATGATGTAGAAAGTAACGCGCCAGCTCCCGTGGAAGGGACGGTGCCGAATGAAAATGAGAATAAACCAACGACTGTAAGTCAGAGAGGAGGAGAAGAGGCTAGGGAAGCCTTTCTCCACATGATGAATGCATGGTATACAGAGTTTGTTCGCACGAACCCGAATACACAACCCCCTCCACCCCCACCTATTCCTCAACCTACCTCAGTAGCTCCCAAAGTGGTAGGAGTGGTAAGAAGAGAAAAGCCTCCGGTTGATAGAATCTGAAAACAAAGAGCCGAGGAATTCCGGTCTCGTAAAGATTATGATCCAGAAAGGGCAGGATTCTGGCTTGAAAATACCATCAGGGTATTTGATGAGTTATCTTACACACCTGAAGAGTGCATGAAATGTGTGGTGTCTCTCTTAAGAGATTCCACTTATCAGTGGTGGAATACCCTTGTGTCGTTTGTACCAAGGGAAAAGTTTACATGGGAGTTTTTCTAGGAAGAGTTCTGGAAGAAGTACATTAGCCAAAAGTTTACCGACCAGAAAAAAAAGAATTCTTTGAACTGAAACAAGGCAGAATGACAGTAACTAAATATTAGTGTGAGTTTGCAAGGCTCAGCAAATACGCTCGAGAGTGCATATCCACTAAAGCCATCATGTGTAAATGGTTTGAGGACAGGTTAAATGAAGATATCAGATTATTTGTTGGTGTCCTCGAGTTGAAAGAATTTATTGTGTTAGTGGATCGTGCTTGTAAAGCCGAAAAGTTGGTTGAAGAGAAAAGAAAAGATGAAACGGAGTCTCGTGACTCAAGAAAAAGACAAATGAACAAGTCATTTCAGTCCTCATCCAAGAAGTCAAGAGACTTCACTACCCGATCAGCTACTTCAGCTGGGTTTTCAAATAGAAGTAAGGGTAAGTAGTACTCAGGGATTAAAGCTCAGACTACCACAGTTGCAAGTGTTGGGAACACTCGACCTAATAGACCGGAATGCCCACAGTGTGGCAGACGTCACCCCAGTGAGTGCCGAGCACATGAGAGGGCCTGTTTAAGTATGGTTCCCAAGATCATTTTATTAGAGGATGCCCTGAGATGGTTGAAAAAGAGAAAATTCAGAGTGCAAGATCGGGAAGCACTAATAGAGGGAGACAACAGAGAAACCCAAGAAGTGGAATGAGTAGTAAGAGTACACCCAAAAAGCAGACTGCGATATCTTAGGGTAGAGCGCCTGCGAGGACTTACGCCATTCGCGCTCGCGAAGAGGCGTCATCCCCTGATGTAATTACGGGTACATTTTCTCTTCATGAGACTAATGTTGTTGCTTTAAATGATCCAGGATCTACCCACTCATATATTTGCATGAAATTAGTATCTAGTATGAGCATGCCTGTAGAGTCTACAGAGTTTGTGATAAAAGTGTCCAATCCCTTAGGCAAATGTGTGCTAGTTTATAAGGTATGCAAAGATTTCCCATTGATGATTAGAGGTCATTATTTTAAGGCAAATCTCATGCTATTGCCATTTGATGATTTTGATATAATTTTTGGTATGGATTGGTTAACCACTCATGATGGGAAGTAAATTATGGAAAGAAATACGTTGAATTGAGATGTGAAAATGGGGACACTCTTTGTGTTGAATCAGATGAACAGGACAGATCGCCTGTAGTGATCTCTTATATGTCTTCCCAGAGGTATGAAAGAAAGGGATATGAAGCATATCTTGCTTTTGTTATAAACGCTAAAGAGACTGAGTTGAGAATTGAATCAGTGCCGATAGTATGTGAGTATCCAGATGTATTCCTAGAAGAATTGCCAGGGTTGCCTCCATTTAAATAGGTTGAGTTTGGCATTGAGTTGGCTCTTGGTACTACAACTGAATTGAAGGAATTGAAGGCACAGTTGCAATTGAGTTGAAGGAATTGAAGGCACAGTTGCAAGAGTTGACGGACAAATGCAAGACCAAGTTATTCTCCGTGGGGTGTTCCAGTGCTATTTGTGAAAAAGAAAGATGGTTCCATGAGATTATACATAGATTATCGGCAGCTTAATAAGGTAACAGTGAATATTAAGTACCCATTACCAAGAATCAATGATTCATTTGTCAATTGAAGGGAGCCACTGTGTTTTACAAGATAGAATTGAGGTCCGGTTATTACCAGTTGAGGGTAAAAGGCTCAGATGTATCGAAAACATATATTTCGGATGAGGTATGGGCATTACAAATTTTTAGTCATGCCTTTTGGCTTAACAAATGCTCCAGCTGTGTTTATGGATTTAATGAACCGTGCATTTCGACCATATTTGGATAAGTTTGTTGTGATTTTTGTTGATGATATACTGATTTATTCTCGTGATGAGAATGAGCATGCCGAGCACTTGAGGACAGTTTTACAGATTTTATGAGATAGTCAGTTGTATGCCAAGTTTACCAAAAGTGAGTTTTGGCTTAAGGAGGTTGGATTTTTGGGGCACATTGTCTCAGAAGATGGAATCCAAGTCGACCCAAGTAAGATTTCAGCTATTGTTGATTGGAAACTGCCGAAGAATTTATCAAAGATTAGAAGTTTCCTGGGCCAACTGGCTATTACAGACGGTTTGTCAAGGGATTTTCCATGATAGCAACTCTAATGACGAGGTTGTTACAAAAGAGGTGAAGTTTGAATGGATAAAAAAGTGCCAACAGAGTTTCGAGAAACTAAAGACATTGTTGACTGAGGCTCCAATTCTAGTGCAATTTGAACTGGGAAAAGCATTCGTGATTTATAGTGATGTATCCTTGAATGGATTGGGTTGTGTGCTTATGCAAGAAGGCAAGGTGATAGCATATGCCTTCAGACGGTTAAAGCCGCACGAGAAGAATTACCCGACACATGATTTAGAGTTGGCTACAATCGTGTTTGCATTGAAGATATGGAAACACCATTTGTATGGTGAAAGATGTCGGATATTCACCGATCATAAGAGCCTAAAGTACTTGATGACTCAAAAGGAGTTGAATTTGAGGCAACCAAGATGGTTAGAGTTGATAAAGAATTATGAGCTAGTAATTGATTACCACCCGGGAAAGGCAAATGTAGTCGCCGATGCTTTGAGTAGAAAATCCCTATTTGCATTGAGGGCTATGAATACATGGGTGACTTTGTCAGATGATGGTTCCATTCTAGATGAGTTGAGGGCTAGACCGATGATCCTTCAAGAGATTTGTGAGGCTCAGAAAGATGATAGTGACTTGCAAGCCAAAAGAGTTTAGTGCGAGTCGGGTGCTGAGTCTGACTTTTGGATTAATCCCGATGGATGTTTGATGTTCAGGGATAGAGTCTGTGTACCGAGGAATGATGAGCTCATTCAAAAATTTTTGCACGATGCACATAGTGGATGCCTATCTGTACATCCGGGTGGCACCAAGATGTATAACGAATTGAAGAAATGGTATTGGTGGCCGAGTATGAAGAAAGACATCTTAAAGTTTGTGTCGAAATGCTGAATTTGTCAGCAAGTGAAAGCTGAACACCAAGTACCTTCAGGTATGCTTCAACCTATTATGGTTCCTAAGTGGAAATGGGTCTGTGTTACTATGGACTTTGTAACGGGTTTGCCGTTGACACCGAGCAAGAAAGATGCCGTATGGGTTGTGATAGATAGACTTACGAAGTCAGCCCACTTCATACCGGTACGTATTGATTTTTCGCTTGATAAGTTGGTAGATTTGTATGTTTCTGAGATTGTGAGGCTACATGGAGTGCCTTTATCAATTTTATCGGATAGAGATCCATGATTCACATCCCGATTTTGGAAAAAGTTGCAAGAAGCTTTGGGCACAAAGTTGAGTTTTAGTACCGCTTTTCACCCCAAAACCGATGGACAGTCAGAGAGGTTAATACAGATACTTGAGGATATGCTCCTATGTTGTGTTCTTGAGTTTTAGGGTAGCTAGGAAAAGTGTCTACCGTTGGTAGAGTTTGCATACAATAATAGTTTTCAGTCGAGTCTGAAAATAGCGCCTTACGAGGCTTTGTATGGGCAAAAGTGTCGAATGCCTTTGTATTGGACCGAACTCAAGGAAAATCAGATTCACGGGGTTGATCTGGTTAAACAAACAGAAGAGAAAATAAAAACAATCCGTGATTGTTTAAAAGTTGCTTCTGATAGACAAAAGTCCTACTCGGATTTGAAACAAAAAGAGATTGAGTTTCAAGTTAGAGATAAGGTATTCTTAAAAGTATCGCCATGGAAGAAAGTTATTAGATTTGGCCGGAAAGGCAAATTGAGTCCGCATTTTATCGGACCATATGAGATTACCGAGAGGACAGGGCCGGTAGCTTATCGATTGGCTTTGCCATCTGAGTTGGAAAAGATACATGATGTGTTTTATGTTGCGTCATTACCGATCAGATCCTTCGCATGTGATTACACCGACAGAGGTTGAAATTCAACCCGACATGACTTATGGCGAAGAACCGATTAAGAATTTGGCACGAGAAATTAAACAATTAAGAAACAAAAGTATAGCTTTTGTGAGAGTATTGTGGCAAAGACATGGGATAGAAGAGGCTACATGGGAGCCCGAGGAGGCTATGAGAAACCAGTACCCAAACCTTTTTGCTAGTAAGATTTTCGGGGACGAAAATCCCAAAGGGGGGAGAATTGTAACAACCAGATTTAAGGCCTAGTTGGAATAGTGGTTGCGAGACCACAAATTCGAAGTAGAAATATGTGTTTTTATGATTTCTATGAGTCTTATGATGTGTTTGCATGATTGTTTGAAAATTTCATGAGGAAGTTTTATTAATTAGTGATCAATTTGTCCATTAGGACTAAATTGCAAAGATTAGAAAATATGAGATTCTAGAAGATTTAAGTATGAAATAGAATCATAAAAATTACTAGAGGTCCTTATATAAAAATTAAACCATTATATGTTAAGATGGACAAAAATGGACATGGGAAGGAAAAAACTTAAGCAAGAGGCCTTAAGGGTATTTTTGTCATTTGGAAAATAAAAGATTAAAAAGGGAAAACAAAGTAAAAAATTGTGTTCATCTTCTTCTCCCATGGCCGAAAATCACTAAATAGCCATAGCTAGGGTTTCTTTAACTTTCAAGCTTGATTGTAAGTACCTCCTAGCCCCGTTTTTAATGTTCTTCATATTTTTGAGATCCCCGTAGCTCGATTTAACTATTTCTAACTATATTTTGAGCTAGGGTTTATGTTAAAAAATTTACCCATGTATGACATGCATGTATTTTAATGTTTTATGGAAGAAAATGAAAGTTTGATGTATGATAAACATCTTTTTCTAAGTGATTTTCATGAATAATGCATAAAAGGACCAAATTGTAAAAGTTATAAAATAGAAGATAATATTGGAAATTAGGGGCTATTGTAGTTAAGAAAATAATTCGGCTAGGCTTAAAATAGAAGAAAGTTGAATAAAGATCATTTTACGAGCATAGGGGCAAAAGTGTAATTATGAGAAAGTTTAGGGGCAAAATTGTAATTTTGCTAAAGTATGATTCATGAGTCAATTTAGTCAATGTGAATATTAAACAAGTGAAGTTATTATTATAGATCAAGAAACACGAAGCCCAGACCGAAACCAAGGCAAGAACAAAGTGTTGGACTAAATCGAACATCTACACACATTTTGAGTACTAAGGTAAGTTTGTGTGAAATTAAAGTTTCATAGTGTTTTCATATTTTAAATTACTTGATATTATCATAAAGAACATTATTCCCATGAAAGTTGACAAATGAAGCCTCGTTGAGAAAATGATGAGAATATGCTAAGTTGAAGTCCCGGTTGAAAATTCAGAATAACGAGGATACTTATGTCACAACATGAGATAAGGAAGGTCTCGTATAAGACCATGTCTTGGACATGGCATCGGCACCGAATGTAGGTCCCATAAGACCATGTCTAGGACATGGCATCAGGATTGAATAAGGAAGGTGTCGTATAAGGCCATGTTTAGGACATGGCTTCGGCACCAAAGGAAGATCTCGTGTAAGACCATGTCTGGGACATGGCATCGACATCTATGTACGATCTCGTATAAGACCATGTTTGGGACATGGCATCGACATCGAGATAAGAGATCCTGTGTAAGACCATATCTGGGATATGGCATCGGCATCAGGAGGTGATCCCATGTAAGACCATATCTTGTATATGGCATTGGCATCGTGATACTTGTATGATGAGATTGAGTATCCTCCGATATTTCGAGTAGTTCAATGGGAAAAAGAGCTAGGTATGCAAAGATAACAAAGAGTTCCATTTAAGTTAAGGATGATAATGACTTAAGTTTATGTTTAAGATAGCATAAGTGCTAAATTATGTGCTGAAGTGATATAGGTACCATGAGTAAAATACGAGTCATTAAAATCATAATGTGATATGTGATGGGTAAGAATAAGTATGAGTAAGTATGTTTAAGTACTTGAGAACTTGTGTTGTTATTATTCTATGAGATGAATGGATTTTACCATGAGTACTTATGTTGCTATTTTAATTCATGCAAACTTCCTAAGCTATTTGCTTACCTCTCTCTTTTCACTTTTTCCTTGTAGTATCGTCAAGCTAGCTCGGGGATCATAGAACATCGGAGCTCGGATCACACTATCAATCATTCTTTTGGTATAGTAAAGTTGATTTATTTTGGGTATGGCATGTATAGGAACTTGGTCATTTGTGTTATGTCATATTTGAAAGCCAAAGTGTTGGCTACTAATGTTATACTCTTATTTTGTAAATGGCTATTGGAAATTGAGCAATATTTGTCAAGTTTCATACTTTAATGATGATGAGTTTTATGAAGTGAAAGTTCATGCAAATAATGGAGTAAAATGTAAAGTGTATGAAAGATGAGTAGTGGTTCTTCATAGTGTATTATTGCCATGTTAGGTGTTGCTTGTGTTAGTATATGTGTGTTTATATTTCAGGGTGATAATTGCCTTGGAAAATAGCCTTCTAATTATCCACATCGGTAGACAAACGGGCGTGTGTCTAGGCCATGTGTGACACACGGTCAGCTACACACGGTAGCCCTATGGGTGTGTTGATCGGCCATGTGTCCCTTGTATCCAATTGCGAGAATTCGATTCGTCACACGGGCCAGCACACGGTCGTGTGCCTAGGCTATGTGCCCATTAAGAGATTGCTAACGTAATAAACAGAATGCTAAGGTTTTCACACAGGGGTGAGAACACGGGCATGTGTAGGCCGTGTGAGGGACACGGGCTATAGACACGGGCGTGTGTCTGACCATATGAAAACCCTTGTAGTTTGAAAAGAAAAATAAATTCCACACGGGCTAAGGAAATGGGCGTGTGTGACTACACGACCTGCCCACACAGGCATGTTCTATTTCACACAGGCTTTTGGCCCTGTTTAGGCAAAAATTTTCTGAGAGCGCAAAAGTTTCCGGTTTAGTTCCGAAACCTTACGTATGTATGTTTAAGGCCTTGTAGGCCCATTACAAGGATGTTATGTATATGAATGAAAAGTTTAAGTTGAAATGAAATTTTTCTAGCCAAATGTTTATGTTTAAGCAAGTTAAGTTTGGTAATGCCTCGTACCCGATTTTGGCATTGAACACGGGTAAGGGGTGTTACAGTACTAATTCAATACCAAATTCAAACTCTCTGATAGGTGGTAAACCCAGTAACTCTTCAAGAAATGCATCTGGATACTCACACACAACTGGTACTGATTCAATTTTTGTTTCTGTCACTTTCGTATCAAGTACATAAGTAAGATAGGCTTCATACCCCTTTCTCATAAATCTCCGAACTAACATAGATGATATCACAGTTGAAAAACTATTCAGATCATCTAATTCTATTCTAATAGTCTCATTATTTAGGCATTTCAATTCTATTGTCTTTCGTCTATAATCCTCTATAGCATTATGCATCGTTAGCCAATCCATACCTAAAATCACATCAAATTCATTGAATGGAAACAACATCAGATTAATCGAAAAATAGAAATCCCGATGCATTAACAGAAAATTCTTGTAGACTTTGTCAACCAAAACACATTTGCCTAAGGGGTTCAATACTCTAATCACAAATTTAGTAGACTCTACAGGAAAAGTCTTACAAGATACTAAATTCATACATATATAAGAATGAGTTGATCCTGGATCTATCAATGCAATCACATTAGTATCATAAAGAGTGAAAGTACCGGTGATAATATCTGGATATGACGCTTCTTCGCCAGCGCGAATAGCGTAGGCTCTGGCAGGTGCTCTAGCCTCAAATCTCATTGCGGAGTCTTTTGTCGCCCCTCGACTACCACTCACATTTCCAACATTTCTTTGTGGTCTTCCTCTAGTTAACATGTTACTCGATTTCACATTCTGAGGTCTATCTTTCTCAACCGTCTTAGGACAATCTTTAATAAAATGGTCCAGTGAGCCACATTTGAAACAAGTTTTATTACTCTATTCCGACATTCTCCGAAATGTCGTCTCCCACAATGTTGGCACTCAGGTTTGTTATTTCTAACACTGCCCACACTCGAAACAAAAGTAGCTTGAGTTTTAGGACTCATATATTGATTTCTACGATCTCTATTATGATATCTCACTGACGCATTAGATCGATTATGCAAATCTTGGAAATTTTTGGTGAAGTTTGATGTGGCTTAATCATTGATCTTTTTCTCAAGTCTCTAGCTTCAGAATTTGCTTTTCTCTTTTCTTTGCTAAGATCTTTGGCTTTACAAGCCCTTTGAACTAAAACAAAAAGTTCTTTCAACTTTAAAATTTCGACTAGTAGTTTTATATCTTCGTTCAACCTGTCCACGAACCGCTTACACATTATTTCTTTAGTAGACACATAATCTCGGGCATACTTGCTTAATCGTATGAATTCTTTTTCATACTCAGTGGCAGTCATTTGGCCTTGTTTTAATTCGAGAAAGTCTTTGTGCTTTTGATCAAGGAATCGCTGACTTATATATTTCTTTCGAAATTCCGTCTGAAAGAATTCCTAAGTCACTCATTCTCTCGGTACTATAGAAACCAAGGTATCCCACCATTGATATGTAGTATCTCTCAGTAAAGGTATGGCACACTTAACATATTCATCAGGAGTACAAGACAATTCATTGAATACTCGCATCGTATTCTCGAGCTAAAACTTAGCTCTTTCAGCATCATCATCAACATTAGCCCGGAACTCTTCAGCCCCATATTTACGAAGCTTATCTACTGGCGGCTTGTTCAATTGTGTCAGATCTATAATTTGAGGAACAATAGGGGTTTGTTGAGGAATAGGTGGGGGTAGAGGTTGTTAAGCAGCCGGATTCGTCCGAACATATTGTGTGAAACATTCATTCATCATCTGGAAAAAGGTTTGTTTAGCCTCTCCATCGTGGCTACTAGTTACAGGCCTAGAATTAGATGGCGCCGTCCCTTGAGCGGGAGCTGGCGCGTTACTTTCTACACCATTGGCTACAGCTCATTCAGGATCCATTACTATACGAAAATACAATTAAAGCTGTCAGGAATCATTACACTATTGCAGAGTATATATAGCATGTATAGCTAGAATCTCACACACGCTACGTTAGTCCTAGAATCGGCTAAACCGTAGCTCTGATACGAATTAAATATAACACCCTTAACCCGTATCCGTTGCTGGTATAGAGTTACGACGTATTACCGATCACTATACAATATATATATATAGCATGCATTTATCAAACACAAAACATTCATTCTCGTAAATCAATTTCCATCACACAATTTAAGTCAATTACCAAGCTCCAAATATAACCATTTTGAGCAACTAATAACCATAACCACATTCATGCCAAATCATACCAAAATAAGCCATCAATCATGGCTATATATGTAACAGACCAATATTGACCCTAATCGGAACGGTGGTTTCAGGACCACGAATCCGAGCCCGAGAAATATTTTGATATTATATTCTATGTTTATTATATGTGGACTAATGTGTGTGAAAATATCGTAGAAAAAAAAATATTATCATTTAATTGCTTAATTTGATAAAAAGGATTTAATCGAGAAAAGCGTAAAGTTGCATGCTAAAGTGAAAGGTACTAATTTGCTTGTGGCTTTTTAAGTGGGTGTCCTAAAAGGGCAATTAGCCCATTGACCATAGTGATGGACGGCAATGGGCCAAGTTAGCTATCTATATATGTTAGTTTAATTATTTTTTTATATATAAGGTTATGTTAGTATTTTATAAAGAAATAATGTTAGTGTATATATTAAACAAACATAAAATAAAGCCATCATCACCTTCCTCCTCTCATAGCCGAATGTAAGAAAAGAAAACACCATTGTAGAGCTTTGAGTTTTGGCAACTTAGGAAGCTTGATTAAGGTATGGTCGGTTTTTAGTTTTTGATAATTTTTACGTTTTTGAGATCGTTGCTTCATATATTACCCGACCCATGCCTAAATTTTTGAAAATATTATACATAGGATTCGGCCATTAACATGCTTGGATGGTTTTGATATTTGATGGTTTTAGATTAAATATATGTTAAAGATTTACAAGTTTTGTATTGAAGTTTTTGGTGATTTTGAGTAAATAGGGCTAAATTGAGAAAAATAAATTTGTGAAGGGTTAAAATGACAAATAAATGAAATGCATGGACTCATATGGCTATGGAGAAGATTCGGCCTAGCTATGGTGTTGGGAAATTTTGCACATTTTGTGTTTTGTGTAAATAGGACCAATTTGTAAAAATGGGAAACACTAGGGGCAAAATGGTAAATTGTTTATTTAAGTGTTTTTGGATTAAATTGAGATGAAATATGCTTGAATGGGTTAATTTTAATGTGTTTAGATCAAGAACAAAGAAAAACGGAATTGGACCAGGGAAAGACAAAGGTTCTCGAATAGCCGATTTACACGGTCTATCGACAATCGAGGTAAGTCCTTTAGCTAAAATATGTTAAAGAACTAATTATGACTATATTAAATAGTAAGAATTGATGAATTTTAGTACCTATTTATATCATGGCCGAATGTATATAGGTATACTAGGTTGATGATTAAAGTTGGTTATGTGATGTGAATTGTTGGATGGTATAATGATATAATGATTTTATTAGTTTAATGTGAGCAAGCTCAATTGAATTGGACTTATATATATAATAGTTATGAAGTGTGTTTGGAATGTTTAATTACATTGATAAGATTCGGGCTTTCACGCCTAGCAGGCTCTGTGCCGGTGTTACCTTTAGGGCTTTCACGCCTAGCAGGCTTTGTGCCGGTGTTACTTATCGGGCTTTTACGCCTAGCAGGCTTTGTGCCGGTGTTACTTATCGGGCTTTTACGCCTAGCAGGCTTTGTGCCGGTGTCACTTATCGGGCTTTTACGCTTAGCAGGCTTGATGCCGGTGATGTGTTTTACAAAAGAGAAACCGAATTTTGTTCAAGGCATATTAAAGCTAATTTATTGAGTTAATGGCTCAGGTAAGCATGTAAGGTATGAATTAACTTCTTACCTATTTAAAATAAGGTAAGCAAGTAACTCAGTTATTTATTTACAAATTGTATGTGTTACAAATGAAGTTTATATATATATATACGATTATAATATGTGTTCTCGGTTTTATAAATGAATGATATGAATATTGTGGTTTTGGTCTTCTATTATGTGTATACAAGACCAGGTATATTCGGCCACATGGATAGTTCGTGTATGTGATGCTATATGATAATAATTGAGCTTTAAGTATATGAATGTTTGTACGTTTGGTTATATAATGACATTTTGGTTTTGAAAGGTTGGATTATGAGTAAATATTTTGATTATATAAGCATTCGGTTAAAGAGAAATTGTTCTATGAATTTATATGTTATATAGGTATGGAATTGAAAGCTTGAAAGTAAATGTGATTACAAACATACAAGTGGAATTATTTTTAATTTAAATGTTTAATGTTTGAATGTTATATTATTAGGAGCTTAGGACTTACTAAGCTAGTAAGTTTATTTGTGCGAAATGTTTCTCCGTCTTATAGATTAGGTGCAAGCTACAAGCTCGTCGGGATCGCTCGAGAGAAAGTCATCCACACTATCAAACTATTTTGGTACTCTTTCATTTTGGTTTTCGAGTGAAGGCATGTATAGGAAAGACTTTGTCTTTGTTTTGATGAAAACTTTTGGTTCATGTATATAATAGCCATATGAATATGGCTAACTTTTAGGTTAAGTATGCTTTTGTGCTTTTGATACAAATGTCGATTTATGTTGGTAATGTTTGTGCATCTTTAATCGAAGTTTAATCGTATTTGATAAGGAAATGTATGTTTATGAAATGAACCTTTTAATTAGGTGTTGTGGTAAGTAACCAATGGTACACTCGATTATATGGAACCATAGTTGTGTTTTGTTAATAAACCGATGATGTTATGATATTACGCGAATGTTTTAGGTATAAGTTAATTTGCATAAATGATTAAAATGCATGGACAGTATGAGTTGTATGTGGGTATATTCGGTTATAAACTAGTTAATCATATTTTGCAATGAAATAGTTTTTAGTTAAGAAGCAGATGATGTGATTTTGAAAAATCACCAAAAATAGGATAAATTGAATTAGAAAGTGAATAAGATATAGAATTAAAGCTTATTGTGTCTATTTTGATATGAAAGAAACAAGTAGGCAAAGGAATTTTATATTATGAGATATTTAAATTTTAGTGAGACCTGTTCTGAATGAATTCGTGATTTCCTGTTCTGTCTTGGAAAAATTGTTAAAAATTGTACAAAAAATAATCATGGAGCATAGTTTATATGCTTAGAATCCTTAATGAGTATATTTTTATTGGAATAAACAAAAACATTATTGAAATTTTGTACAATAAGATAACTGAGTTTTTGTAAAGATAGGTCAGAATCATAAAACAGTGAAATAGGGGAAACTTTGATGAATAAACTGTACTAATTGGCCACATAAAAAATTCCGGAAAAATTATGGTAAAAATTTATATGAGTCTAGTTTCAAGGAAAATTTATGGATCTAAATTTTGAGTTTTGTAACTCGAGTTATGGTCAATTTTGTCAGCATGACGCAGTTGGACAGTTTTAAATTATTATGCCCCGAATTAGTAGTCAAGTCTAGTAATGCCACATACTCGACTCCGGCAAAGGTCTCGGGTAAGGGGTGTTACAATATATACAAACCAAAACATATTCATTTACAAGCCAAATCTCATGGCTATCATCACAACCAAAATATCACATCTAGCCTATACATGCCATAAACCATATTTACACAACTCAAAAGCACCAAATAGATGTCCGATAGTGCTTAATGTTCCCGATGACTCCGGGATCCGAGCTAGCCTTGATTCACTATAAACATGGAAAAATAACACAAAGTAAACTTCATAGCTTAGTAAGTTTGTATTAACATAATGAGCAATCTCACCATTCATTCAAAATTCAATGAATATAAATGCAAGATAATACAAATACATTAAATCTAAAACCATTCAATCATTCATTCACTAGCTTACCAAGATTTCATCCATTTTATGGATTCAATGTTTATAAACTTTACGAACATACTTGTACCAACTCGTACCAATCTCAATCTAGTCCACATATTTCACTTTCCCATTGAACCATTCGGAATAGAAGTGGGATACTCAAAGATCTCAATCAATAAGTACCTATACCATGGCCCGCAGCCAAATCAAGGTAACTCATCTGAAGTGCCTATACCATGGCCCAAAGCCAAGTCAAGGCATAAATTGCACCTGAAGTGCCGATATCATGGCTCGAAGCCAACTCAATACCCTAATGACATGTCATTAGTATCCTAGACTATTTCTAAGGTTCCATCAGGATTTTCCAATACCAAATCATAATCGAATCATTTCGAATCACTGTCGAATCATGGTCGAACAAATTCGTAGTCTAGTATTTACAATTTATGCAATATCAAAACATTTAAATACAATTATAATAGAGCTCGTTACAACGAACTTACCTTGAGTATGAAAACGACGAATTGAGTCAATTACTTGATAATCTTACCTTTCCCCCGATCTAATTCCGGATTCCTATTTTCTTGATCTAAATATATTTAAAATTAACTTATTTAATCAACCATTCATTCAATTTAGTCCATAACACTCATTTAAGCATATTTGAACATTAGCTCCTAAACTTTCACATTTTCATAATTTAGTCCTTATTTAACAAATACTCAAAATTCACATAATTTCATTAAACCCAAGCTTATCCAAATTACATATAAGTCCCTAGCAGCCCAAAACTTTCATTTATTTCACATTTTAACCACTAGATTTACACATTTCTCAATTTAGTTAGTATTATGCATTTTCATGAAAAATCACTTTACAAAACATGAAAATCTATCATCAAAAATTCATATTTCATCTTCAACCATCAAATAACACATGAACTCATCATCAATGGAAACTCTTAAAATCTTTAACAGTTTGAAAATCTATGGTACGGGCTAGCTAGAATACGGAGCAACGATATTAAGAAACGTAAAAACCATCAAAAACCGAGCTCAAACCGTACATTAATCAAGCTAAATGTGTGCCGAACCCTAAATTCTCTCTCATGGCTTCTTCCTCTTTTAATTTCGGTTGAAGATGATGATATTTAGGCTTATTTTAACTTTGTTTTATTTATTTTATGTTTATTAACATTGTTACTAAATTAACCTTAGTTAATAAACTTTAAAAACACATAAGCCATGTCCATTAATGTCCATTAACATCTAAAATGGTCTACTTACGATTTAAGGCCAATTGACACCTTTAACTAATAGAATGCAACTTTTGCATTTTACGCAATTAAGTCCTTTTTCTGTAAAATTACTTCACGAAAATTTCATACATACATGCTATCATGCTGTAAACACATAAAATAAATATTAAAATAATTTCCAACATCAGATTTGTGGTTTCAAAACCAGCATTTTGATTTAGCTAAAACCGGGCTGTTACACATATGTTCTAAATGGACACGTGAAGGAAGTTTTTTCCTAATCATCAGGATGTATTTGAATTTGATGATATCCCAAATATCTATCAAGGAAACAATAATACTCATTTCTAGCTAATCTGTCTAACATTTGATCGATGAATAGGAGTGAGAAATGATCCCTTTTAGTTGCATCTGTAACACCCCTTACCCGTATTCTACACCGGAACTGGGCACGAGGCATTACTGAACTTAACTCACTTGGTCATACAACTTAAAATATCTTTTTCACCATCTAAACATTCTCATTAAGGACCCACGAGGCCTTAAACATGCATACGGAGGGTTTCAGAATCCAACCAGAAACTTTAGAGCATTTAAAAAATTTTACCTAAACAGGGGCCACACGCCTGTGTGAAATGGGACAAACCCATGTGGGCAGGCCGTGTGGTCACACACGCCCATGTCCCTCTCCTGTGGTCAACATTGACTTATTTCACACGGTCGGACACACGCCCGTGTCCCTGGCTCGTTTCCCTCACACGGCCTCGACACGCCCATGTCTCAGCCCGTGTGCCAAAACCTTGGCATTCTGTTTATGACGTCATTATCTCACTATGGTCACACGGCCAAGGTGAACGCTCATGTCCTTAGACCGTGTGTCAAATTAAATTCCAATTTCAAGGTGCAGACTTTACATGGCCTGGGCACATGCCCATGTCCAAGGCCGTGCCTCCCACACGGCTAAAACACACGGCCGTGTCTCTGCCCGTGTGTTTACTACAAAACTTACTGACTTAAAGAAAAAAACTAACATGCAGGGGACACACGGCCTGGTCACACACCTATAGGACTGACCGTGTGTCACACACGGCCTAGACACACGCCCATGTGCCTACCCGTGTGGACAAGAACAAGGCTATTTGGCAAGCTCTTTTCACCACCCTAATTCACACATCATAATACCATTCAACCAAACACTAAGTAACTCAAATGTGCAACATAAACATCTGTGAATAACTTTATCTTTTCATTAAATATAAACAATGAGCCATCAAATATGGCTATATACAAAAGAGTTCACCTCTAAAGGAGCCAACACACTCTTGGCCAAAATAACAAAACAATTTACCTAGTCTAGCCCTATACGTGCCATACTCAAAACACTAAGTCTAGATATGCTGAGGTGAGCTGATAGTGTGGGTGATCTTCCAATTATCTTCGTATCCTGACCCGACTCTTTGACTCTATAAAACAAGGGAAAAGAAAAGGGGAGTAAGCTTTAAGCTTAGTAAGTTTACATGTAAACAAATAACATCATAGTATGTACTAAACAATAAATATCGTTACAAACTAAGCAAGAATAGTCCATATTCCATGATCATGCTTACTCATTTCATCTCTTACCACATTCCAACCATTTCACAAGCCTAATGCCCACATCACCACAAGATAACATGAAACAACACATCATAATTTTCCCAATAAACCATTCATAATACTACCAATCACTTGGTGGTTTTGCACTTAGCCCACCATCAATCCTTAACAGGGTGGTATCACACATAGCCCACCAACAAGAATATTTACGGTGATAACGCACTTAGCCCACCAAATAATAATATAAATGATGGTATTACACTCAGCCCATCGTGAATAAGTAATAAGGTGGTATTGCACTTAGCCCACCATAAAAAATTATTAAGGTGGTATCTCACACATCCCACCATTTATTTACTACGGATGTTATTTCACATTTACATATCTATTTCGTCATTTATACGAAAATTATTTAATATCTACCAAATTCAATCTACTTGAATCATACATGTTCTCAATCATACAACGCACCAATAAGTAACAATATATGTAATTAAGATGCATCATTTACACATAAACTTACCTCGGTGTAAAATGTGTTAATTTGCGGTTTAATCCGAAACCTTGCCTTTTCCCTGGTCAAATTTAATTCTGCGCTCTTCTTGATCTATAACAACAAAATTCACTCATTCAAAATATTTTATGATCATAATGCATCATAATCTCTACTTAGGCAAAAATGACCATTTTGCCCTTGTACTATGGTAAAATTACGATTTTGCCCCCAGGCTCGTAAGTCATTTTTCAACACATTTTCTCATTAAACAAGCCTAGATGAACATTTATTCCTCTTACAGCAACCCACAAATCTAACTATTTCATGCATTTATTACCAATTTACAACATTTACAACTTAGTCCCATTTAGGTGTTTTCATGACAACACCTTTCGCAAAAGTTGTTTCTCATCTCCCCCACATTCATTTTCTTCCATAAAAAAATCAGTTAACAACATAAACCCTCTCATGGCAAGTCCCTAAAGTTTTAACCATTTCACAAATTAGTCCCCTTATTAGCTAGCTTAAGCTTCGGGAACTCCAAAAGTACAAAAATTATCAAAAGTACTTGCAAGGAGATAGCTTAATTGAAAGTTTGAACCCCAAAAACTCTACTTTTCTCTTCAATTTTTGGTGGAAGAAAGAGGGTGAATAGTGAAAGAAGATATCATCTTTTATTCATCTTATTTTATTCATTTTTATCACCTATTTTCCACCAAATTTGACCAACATTTAATATCTTGTCTCCCTAGCCTCTATATGGCCGACCATAACAAATGCAATGGCATAATTTCACTTTAAGGACCTCAACTTTATATTCTTTAGCTATTAGACACCTCTACCAATTATAATGGAACTTTTGCACTTTATGCGATTTAGTCCTCTTTCACAATTACACATACAATTGCTAAAATTAAAGCACCAAAATTTTCATATATCCATATATTAATGCCATAACACAATAATTATTACTAAAATAATTTTCCTCAACCTCGGATTAGTGGTCCCAAAACCACAGTTCCGATTAGGCCCAAAATCGGGCTGTTACAACTCTCCCCTCCTTTAGAGATTTTTGCCCTCGAAAATCTTACCGGCAAAAAGGTTTGGATATTGTTCTCTTATGGATTCTTCCGGTTCCCACGTAGCGTCTTCCACACCGTGTTTTTTCCATAACACTTTTACTAAAGTTATACTCTTATTCCTCAACTGTTTGGCCCCTCTTTATAAGTCATATCCGATCGTATCTCAATTTCCGATGGAGGGATTACATGCGAAGGATCGGAATGATATCGTCGCAACATCGACACATGAAATACGTTGTGTATTTTCTCTAACTCTACCAACAAAGCCAACCGGTATGCCACTGGCCCAATTCTTTCGGTAATCTCATACGACCCTGTGAATCGTGGACTTAGTTTGCTTTTTCGACCAAATCTCAATATTTTCTTCCACGGGGATACTTTTAGAAATACCTAGTCACCCACTCGAAACTCAATTTCTTTCCTTTTTAAATTCGCGTATGACTTTTGTCTATCCGAAGCAGCTTTTAGACTATCTCGAATCACTTTCACTTTCTCTTCGGTCTCTTTAACTAGATCGACCCCATGAATTTGTTTCTCACTAAGCTCGGTCTAATACAAAGGAGTCCGACACTTGCGACCGTATAAAACTTCGCACGGTGCCATCCGTATACTCAACTAATAACTGTTGTTGTAAGCAAACTAAACCAAAGGTAGATATCTTTCCCAGCTCCCTCTAAGCTCTAACACACATCATCAGAGCATATCCTCAAGGACTTGAATGACTCTTTCAGATTGGCCGTCAGTTTGCAGATGGAACGCAGTATTAAAATTCAACCTTGTACCTAAGGCTTCCTGCAACTTCTTCCAAAACCTCGAAGTAAATCTCGGATCTCTATCCGAGATAATAGATACAGACACCCCATGTAATCTCACCACCTCAGCAATATACAACTCGACCAACTTATCAAGAGCATAATCAACACGCACAGGTATAAAGTGAGCCAACTTCGTTAGTCTATCCACAATAACCCACAAGCATCTTTCTTTCTCAAAGTCATAGGTAACCCCATTACAAAATCCATAGTGATCCAATCCCACTTCCAATCGGGAACCGTTATCGACTGAAGCAATCTCGAAGGTACCTGATGCTCGGCATTCACTTGTTGACAAACCAAACATTTTGTAACAAACTCAGAGATGTCTCTTTTCATGCCCGACCACCAATAAAATCTCTTCAAATCATTGTACATTTTCGTGATATCGGGATGTACTGACAAGTGACAACTATGTGCTTCATGTAAAATTTCCCAGATCAACTCATCATATATAAGTACACAAATCCTATCGTGAAACATCAAACAACCATCTAAACTCACCCGAAAGTCAGAATCATTTCCCAATTCGTACTTATCTCTCTTAGCTTGCATCTCATTATCTTTCTTTTGAGCCTCACATATCTGTTGAATAAATAATGGTTTAGCCTTCAGCTCGGCTAATATAGCACCATCATCAGACAATGCTAAGCTTGTACTCATGGTCCTCAAAGTGTACAGAGATTTTCTACTTAAGGCATCCGCCACTGCATTTGCTTTCCCCGAATGATAATCAATTACTAGCTCATAGTCCTTCAATAATTCAAGCCACCGCCATTGTCACAAATTCAAATCCTTTTTGTCCATTAAGTACTTCAAACTCTTATGATTAGTGAAGATTCGACACTTCTCTCCATATAAATAATGACGCCAAATCTTCAAAGCAAAAACAATTGCAGCCAAACCCAGATCATGAGTCGGATAATTCTTCTCATGTGTATTTAGCTGTCTCGAGGCGTAAGCTACAACCTTACACTCTTGCATCAACACACAACCAAGATCGTTTAATGATGCATCACTATAGGCTACAAATTCTTTTCTCGACTCCAGTTGTACCAAAACTGGTGCCTCAGTCAACAATGTTTTCAATCTCTCGAAGCTCTGTTGGCATTTCTCATTCTATTCAAACTTGACATCCTTATGCAACAGTTTCCACTCCACAATAGCCAAGATCTTACTCGAATCAACTCTAATACCATCACCCGATACAACGTATCCTAGGAATCCGACCTCTTAGAGCCAAAACTCATTCTTGCTAAATTTAGCATACAGCTGCTAGTCTCTTAAAGTCTGCAAAACAATTCTCAGCTGCTCTGCATGATCACTCTCATCTCGAGAATAAATCAATATATCATCGATAAAGACAACTACAAACTTGTCCAAATACGACAGGAAGACACGGTTCATTAAATCCATAAAAATTGCAAGAGATTCATTAGGCCAAATGGCATGACAAGAAATTCATAATGGCCATACGTCGTCCGAAATGTAGTTTTCGACACATCTTGCTCCTTAACTCTCAACTGTTAATAGCCAGACCTTAGATCTATCTTGGAGAACACTGTATCTCCCTTCAGTTAGTCAAATAAATCATCTATTCTTGGTAAAGGATACTTATTTTTCACAGGCACTTTGTTGAGTTGTTTATAGTCTATGCACAATCTCATCGACCTATCTTTCTTCTTCACAAAAAGTACCGGAGCACCCCACGGTGAATAGCTCGGTCTTACAAAACCCTTGTCCATTAACTCTTGCAACTAGACCTTCAATTCTTTCAACTCCAATGGTGCCATCTTATACGGAGCAATTGAGATGGGTGCCGTTCCCGAACTAACTCAGTCCTAAACTCGACCTCCCTAACTGGAGGTAACCCGGGTAACTCTTCTGGAAACACATTTGGATATTCGCATACCACCGGCACTGTTTCAATCTTTACCTCTAACTCTTGAATATTCAGCATAACGGTGAGATAAGACTTGTATCCTTTCCTCAAGTATTTCTCGGCTACCAGAGTTGAAATTACCATTGGCAGATTATTCGATCTACCTGATTCAACTCGAATGACATCTCCATTTTCACATTTCAATTCAATAAACTTGCTACCACAGTTCACTAAAACATTATGAGCCGTCAAAAAATCCATACCAAGAATCAAATTAAACTCATCAAATGACAACAACGTAAGATTTTCCAGAAGATAATGACCTTTAATCGTCAAAGGACAATCTCTACACACCTTGTTAACTAGCACATGTTTGCCTAACGGGTTTGACACCTTTACTACAAATTCCGTAGACTCAACAAATCATGCTCATACGAGATGCTAATTTCATGCAAACGTATAAATGGGTAGACCCTGGACCAATCAAAGCAATAACAAAAGTGGCATGAAGAGAAAAAGTACCCGTTATCACATCTGGAGATGATGCCTCCTTGCGAGCGCGAATGGCATAGGTCCTTGCAGGTGCTCGACCCTCTGGTCTCAAGTAGAATCTCGAGGCGCACCTCTACTCCTCCTAGGTTCTTTTGTGATCTAGCCCTCAAAATACATTGCTTGGTCTTATCTCTTGTTTCCTTTCCTTGTCAACCCTCTCAAGGCAATTCCGGATAAAATGATCGGGTGAAGCACAATTGTTACAGTTTCTGTTATTCTCCCAACACTCCCTAGTGTGCTGCCTACCACAATTTGGGCACTCCGATTTGGACTTCGGATTGCCCACACTTGCCATCGAGGTGGCTTAAACTCTCGAGCCCGAGTAGGTAGTACCTCGATCTCTATGTGAATATCCAGTTGATGCAGTCGTCTGAGGGTTCATCTCCCTGGACTTCTTTGATTGAGCTTAGTATGATTTACTCATTGGCTTTTTCTTGCATCTCGGGCCTCACTCATGGCCTTCCTCTTTTCCTTATTTAGTTCCTAAGCCTTACATGCCCTATCAACCAACACCACAAACTCTTTTAACTCTAAAATCTCCACTAGCAGTCTAATATCCTCATTCAACCCATCTTCAAACCTCTTGCACAAGATAGCTTCTGTAGACACACACTCTTGTGCATACTTGCTGAGTTTAACAAACTCACGCTCATATTCTGCTACGGTCATTTTTCCTTGCTTCAATTCAATGAATTCTTTCCGTTTCTGGTCCACAAATTGTTGGCTTATATACTTCTTTTGGAACTCCTCCAAAAAGAAGTCCCACATCACTCTCTCCTTGGAACCACCGACGTCAATGTTTTCCACCAATAGTATGCCGAGTCCCTCAGCAATGAGACGATGCATTTTAAGCTCTCTTCAGGTGTGCAGGAGAGTTCATTAAACACTCTCATCGAGTTCTCAAGCCATAACTCCGCCCTCTCAGGGTCATCGTCTATATTGGCTTTGAATTCCTCGGCCCCATGCTTCCGGATCTTATCTTCCGGAGGCTTGGTTATTGTCACTACATCTATACCTTGAGGAGCCACAGGAACTGGCTGAGGTATAGGAGGGGGTGGAGGAGGTTGAGCATTAGGGTTTGCTCGCACATACTCCGTGTACCAGTTACTCATTATTTGGAGAAACGATTCCCCGGCCTCATCTCTTTGACCCCTAGTCTCGGGTCCACTCTCTATAGGCGCGGCCCCTTGGGCGGGAGCTAGTGCAGGATCTATTTACTATATAAAAACAAAGGTTAGAATTGTCAGAAGCCACCACACAATTAATATACGCTTATGACATGTATAGCTAGACTCTAACACATGCTACGGTAGTCTGAGAACTGACTAAATCATAGCTCTGATACCACTAAATGTAACACCCCTTATCCGTATTTTACACTGGAACTAGGCACGAGGCATTACCAGACTTAACTCACTTGGTCATACAACTTAAAATATCTCTTTCACCATCAAAACATTCTCATTAAGGACCCACGAGGCCTTAAACATGCATACGGAGGGTTTCAGAATCCATCTGGAAACTTTAAAGCATTTAAAATTTTTTTCACCTAAACAGGGGCCACATGCTCGTGTAAAATGGTACACGCCTGTATGGGCAGGCCGTGTGGTCACACGTGCCCATGTCCCTTACCCGTGGTCAACATTGACTCATTTCACACGGCCGGATAGACATCTATGTCCCTGGCTCGTGCCCCTCACACGGTCTCGACACGCCTATGTCTCAGCCCGTGTGCCAAAACCTTGGCATTCTGTTTATGACGACATTATCTCACTATGGTCACACGGCCAAGGCACACGCCTGTGTCCTTAGAACATGTGTCGAATTAAATTCCAATTTCAAGGTGCAGACTTCACATGGCCTAGGCACATGCCCATGTCCAAGGTTGTGCCTCCCACACGGCTGAGACACACGGCCGTGTCTCTACCCGTGTGTTTACTACAAAGCTTACTTACTTAAAAAAAAACTAACATGCAGGGGAAACATGGCCTGGTCACACACCCATAGGACTGACTGTGTGTTACACGCGGCCTAGACACACGCCCGTGTGCCTACCCGTGTGGACAAGAACAAGGTTATTTGGCAAGCTCTTTTCACCACCCTAATTCACACATTATAATACCGTTCAACCAATCACTAAGTAACTCAAATGTGTAACATAAACTTCTATGAAAAACTTCATCTTTTCATTAAATATAAACAATGAGCCATCAACTATGGCTATATACAAAAGAGTCCTCCTCTAAAGGAGCCAACACACTCTTGGCCAAAATAACAAAACAATTTACCTAGTCTAGCCCCTATACATGCCATACTCAAAACACTAAGTCTAGATATGCCGAGGTGAGCTGATAGTGTGGGTGATCTTCCAATTATCTTCGTATCCCGACCCAGGTCTTTGACTCTATAAAACAAGGGAAAAGAAAAGGGGAGTAAGCTTTAAGCTTAGTAAGTTTACATATAAAAAAATAACATCATAGTATGTGCTAAATAATAAAAAGTGTTACATACTAAGTAAGAACAATCCACATTCCATGATCATGCTTACTCATTTCATCTCTTACCATATTCCAACCATATCACAAGCCCAATGCCCACATTATTTAACATACATCCCTGCATTTATCACCATATGATCACATGAAACAACACATCATAATTTTCCCAATAAACCATTCATAATACTACGAATCACTCGGTGGTTTTTCACATAGCTTAATAGGGTGGTATTGCATATAGCCCACCAACAATAATATTTACAATGGTACCGCACTTAGCCCACCAAATAATAATATAAATGATGGTATCACACTCATCCCAAAGTGAATAAGTAATAAAGTGGTATCGCACTTAGCCCACCATCAAGAATTATTAAGGTGGTATTGCACACAGCCCCCCATTTGCTACTACGGATGTTATTTCATATTTACATATCTATTTCGTCATTCAAATGAAAATTATTTAATATCTACCAAATTCAATCTACTTGAATCGTACATGTTCTCAATCATACAGTGCACCAATAAGTAACAGAATGTGTAATTAAGATGCATCATTTACACATAAACATACCTCGGTGCAAAATTTGTTAATTTGCGGTTTAATCCGAAACCTTGCCTTTTCCCCGGTCAAGGTTAATTCCACGCTCTCTTGATCTATAACAACAAAATTCACTCATTTAACACATTTTATGATCATAATGCATCATAATCTCTACTTAGGCAAAAATAACCATTTTGCCCTTGTACTATGGCAAAATTATGATTTTGCCCCTAGGCTTGTAAGTCATTTTTCAACACATTTTCTCATTAAACAAGCCTAGCTAAACATTTATTCCTCTTACAATAACCCATAAATCTAACTATTTCACGCATTTATTACCAAGTTACAAAATTTACAACTTAGTCCCATTTAGGTGTTTTCATGACAACACCTTTCGCAAAAGTTATTTCTCATCTCCCCAACATTCATTTTCTTCCATAAAAACTCAGCTAACAACATAAAACCTCTCATGGAAAGTCCCTAAAGTTTCAACCATTTCACAAATTAGTTCCCTCATTAGCTAGCTTATGCTTTGGGGCCTCCAAAAGTACAAAAATTATCAAATAAAACCACCAAAATCACTTACTTGGAAGGAGATAGCTTAGCTGAAAGTTTGAACCCCAAAAACTCTATTTTTCTCTTCAATTTTCGACAGAAGAAGGATGGTAAATAGTGAAAGATGATAACATCTTCTATTCATCTTATTTTATTCATTTTTATCACCTAATTTCCACCAAATTTGACCAACATTTAATATCTTGTCTCCCTAGCCTCTATATGGCCGACCATAACAAATGCAATAGCCTAATTTTACTTTCAGGACCTCCAATTGATATTTTTTGGCTATTAGACACCTCTACCACTTATAATGGAACTTTTGCACTTTATGCGATTTAGTCTTTTTTCATAATTACACAAACAATTGCTAAAATTAAAGTACCAAAATTTTCATATAGCCATATATTAATGCCATAACATAATAATTATTACTAAAATATTTTTCCTCAACCTCGGATTACTGGTCCCAAAACCACTGTTTCGACTAGCCTTGAAATCGGGCTATTACAGCATCATTCAGTTTTCTATAATCAATGCACACCCTATTGGATCTGGTGCACTAAATGTAGTATTTTCGTCTAACTACACTTGTAATTTTTTGAATAGATTGGCTAATAAAACTATTCGTGAATTACATTAATACTTTGTATAATTTTCCTCACATGGTTTTTGCAACCAAATCAAAATGGAAGCAAATGTTGCTCCTTGGTTGTCTAATTGTTTAACTAATACTAAGCGGTATTACGTGGTTAGATCGTAGTACAAAAAGACAACTTGTATTAGTATATGAACCTAAACATGTTTTTAGTTTAATTGAAAATGAATAAACTAATTAAAATACTAATATGTCGTCTATCAAGTCTAATTGGGGAGATACCTTGTCTTGAGCATCGAAACGGATTACTCCTAGAAGATAAAGACCTTGATGTGATTGACTGGATTGACAGCACATCAAATAGGACCCAAGAAAAATAGATCCTGAATCTATTTATGGATTTATCCACTTGTGACATTCGTAGCATGACATAACTAAATCCAGAGTGGATGGTTGACTATGTGTGCGTGACTCATACACTTTTATGTAAGTAAAAGCCTAAGTTCAAATAGATAAGGAACCGAAAGCTAGTGCGTTGGGTGTTTGACTTCTATAGTATGTAGTGTCATTAACAACAGTGTAATTCATAGCCCAAAACATAGATAAATGATATTCTCCCATTGGCATTACATGGTTGAAGAAAAGTAAACGTGGCCACGGGTTGCCTGTCTTTGTAATGGATGACTTGATCACTATTTGATAGTGATTGACTTTTCATGAAGGAAGATGTAATGATTACCATGAGATAAAATATGATCACATTGGGAAAACGAATATTATCCCAAAGAGATCAATGATATCTTATGAGAGTAACACACTTATGACAAGGTCATTGGAAGAGCACTGAGTAGTTGCTTTCTGAATGCTATGTCGTTGGGGAGAGCTCAGTCATGATTGTAACAGCTCTTACCCGTATTCAACGCCAGAACAGGGTACGAGGCATTACCGGACATAAACACAAGCAAACATACATTTTCTGAATCATAAATTTCCATTCAGATAAAAACTTTTCATACACATTCACATGGTCCCTAAAATGAGCCTACGAGGCTCAATACATGCTTTGGAAGTGGTTCGGGACTAAACCGAGATATTTAGAAAATTTTACAAAACTTAGGAAAATTTTCATGTTACAGGGCTCACACGCCTGTGTGGCCCAAGGAACACGCTCGTGTGACCCTTAGACACGCCCATGCTATAGCCCGTGTTCAGATTAGGGAGCTCTCTGACTTGGGCCACACGGCCGTGCTACATGCCCGTGTGCTAGGCCGTGTGGTTGATTTAATTTTCAAATTTTTTCATAAAATAGGTGCAGACTTCACACGGCTGGGGCACATGCTCGTGTTCAAGGCCGTGTAGCACACACGGCCGAGACACACGCCCGTGTGGACAAAATTAAGGCTATTTACCAAGCCTTTTTGCCACTCTTTAATCTACACACTTACACAACATAACATAGCACCAAACCAAGCATATACATACAACCAAATCAGCCACAACCAAGACAACAACACATTATTTACATGCTACCATCTATCATACACAAACATCACACACTTATCAACTCAAATCAAGTAGATTCCCACATCCATGAAAGGCATTATCATATGAATATACTTAACCAATAATAGCCAATTTCCAATGGCCTTATACAAAATGACCTTTTAACCAATATAAACCAAAACATTTGGCCAAATCAATTATCGCACATAACAACATGACCAAGTCCCCTATACATGCCATAACTCAAAATGTTATAATCATTGACACCAAAATATTTGTTGATAGTGTGAGTGGATCTTTGACGATATCCGGACCCGAGCTAGCTTGGTGACACTATAAGATAAGGGAAAGAAAGGGTGTAAGCTATATAGCTTAGTCAGTTCATTTCCAAAAAATAAAAAACATTAACCATGCATTAGCCATATGAATAACATAACATATATCAAACATAACGTCATTAAAACTTCATGAACATAACATACTCAATCACATTCTTACCAATAGTTTGTCAAATACCAAATTCATTTCCTTTGAGTTTGTCGTACATACCTGTAACAACTCGTAACCTAATTACATACTTTCTCATCTTTGACATACCCATCAAATTTCCCGTTGAACCATTTAGAATACTAAAGGATACTAGGGAATCTCATACACATAGTACCGTACCAATGCCATATCCTAGATATTGTCTTACATGTAAACTCGTATCGATGCCAATAGCCCAGCTATGGTCTTACACGAAGTTTCATATTGATGCCATATCCTAGATATGGTCTTACATGAAGTCTCCTTTTGATGCCATATCCTAGATATGGTCTTACACGCAATCTCAATAATCTTAATGTCATGACATTTATATCTTATCTATTCCTAATGTTCAATCGAGATTTCTTTCTTGCTGGAACTTCGTCAAATATGCTCATAGAATCAATCATACATTTCATGCAATATCAAAACATTAAAATACAAATATAACATTGCATTATTTACATACGAACTTACCTTAATACAAAAATAGTGAAAATGGACCCAATCGTCTAACACTGACCTTGAATGGAAACAACATTAGATCAGCTGGAAAACAGTGACCTCGAATCATAAATGGAAAATTCTTGCAAATTTTATCAACTATCACATATTTGCCTAAGGGGTTTGACACTTTAATCACAAATTCAGTAAAATCAACAGGCAAGTTCTTACTAGCTACCAATTTCATGCAAACATAAGTATGAGTCGATCCAAGATCAATGAATGCAACTATATTAGTATTATAGAGAGAAAAAGTACTAGTGATAACATCGGGAGATGTCGCTTCTTCGCGAGTACAGATAGCATAGGCTCTAGCAGGGGCCTTGGCCTCAGATCTTACAGCTGTATCTTTTTTCACACCTTTATTACTAGCTTCATTTCCCGTGTTCCTTGATGGTCTCCCTCTAGAGGCAGTGTTGCCCGATCTTGTAGGTTGAAACTTATCCTTTTCAACCATCTCTAGGCAATCTCAAATAAAGTGGTCTGGTGAGCCACACTTAAAACAAGCCCAGCCATTCATTCTACATTCACCGGGTTGTCGTCTGCCGCAGTGCTGACATTCAGGGCTACCAGACTTAGCATTACCAACGCTCACTACTGATGTAGTTTGGGCATTAGAACCTGAGTATTGCTTCCCACGATCTCTGTTGGGATTGTAACACCCCAAACCTGGCTTAGACGTTACAATCGGATCTGCCAGGTCACATAAAAAGGGTTGTTTAAAAACTTGCGTGTTCGTTAAAAAGTTCGTATTCTCTTTGAAACTTCGAGCTTTGTTGTTTGTGAAAATTCGGTTCGTCTTTATGGTTTTCTTGTAAAAACGTTATTATTATTATTCTCGAAAACTTGGTTATAACAGAAATCAGATTTAGTGAATTGCGAAGATGTGATATTTTGAAAACAGTTATTATCGTTTCATGAAAACCACGTGTTTATAAGTTTAACAGTTATTAATGAAAACTTAAAAGAAAATAAACCAACGACCTTAGTACAAAACATTAACCCAAAATAAAAAAAAAACTTGAAATAAGGTAAAACTAAATTTACTAAGTTCACGAGAAATATTCCCGATGTATGGCCACCACAGAGTCCTCCGCCGCTACAAATTCTCTAAGATTGGGGATCACCGGCAAGGTTAAAGTAGAGGGGTGAGTTACGAGAACTCAGTGTGTAATCCCCTAGTCAGTCATTAACTGGGCCCGAGCTCATATGGAAACAGACTGGGCCAAAGCCCATATAAAAGCAAACTAGGCCGTAGCCCATACAGAAGCAAACTGGGCCGAAGCCCTATTCGGTAACAATCTGGGCCTTAGCCCTATAAAAATTATAATGCAACCAGAGTATATAGCCCAACCCAATAATCCATCTGCTACACACCACCTATACCAGCCCAACACACCTATGGGGATTTCTAAATCGACCCACCCATCCGCTACATACCATTAAGGCAGACAAGCTGCTAATTACAGAATTTGTGGCGAAGCCACCAGAATTACAGAATATACGTGGCATAGCCACTATACGGATTGTGGTAGAGCCACCAGAATATGTGGCAGAGCCACCAGATTACACTTCCTTCGATCATCAATATCTCAATCCCATGCAGAATGTCATGAATGCAAAGCATAAATAAAAAATGATGTATGAAACAAATTGCCATCAAAACCTGCTAAACATAATACATACAATCATACTAATCAGCCCTTAAAGGTATAACAGTAATTTACCTACAGAGGGTATTTCAGTAATTTACCCACCAAGGGTACTTTGGTAATTTTACCCTCTAGGGGTATTTTGGTAATTTTCCCTCTAGGGGTATTTTGGTAATTTTACCCTCCAGGGGTATTTTGGTAATTTTGAATTCAATGGCCCTTCCGAAGGCCTACTGCCGCCTCGAGCGACACAGGACCGTTTTTAGGTCTCTACGGAACTATTGGGCCCCAAAATCCATCTTAGGCACAATCGGGCCCACACGCTCGTGTGGCCCATTTCGCATGATTTCGGTCTCAGATTTGCAGATTTCGCATTCGGACTTACCATTTGACAGGTTTTCTCTAACAATTTTGCCCAAGTGGGCTGTATAGCCCATTAGGCCCATTTGGCCCGTTTCGGCTCAGTCAGGCCCGTTACAGCCTCAGTTTCCCGAGAGTGCTCGGGACACTCCCAACGACTTACCACCATTATTCGAATTTTGATCTACCACTACGAGCGTTTGCATGCTCAAGTGGCCACAGATGTCGATTTTTAGCTTTTCGACTTTAGGCCTAATCATAGAACATTGCAAACATGCATTCGGAAGGGTGTGAGATTACACACTTGTTACAGGCGTAGATTGGAACCCTCGATATTATGCACTTACAAACTCAATTCATCCCTAACTATTAGTCTCATCACTGATAAAACACAACCAAGGCTTGAGTCCGAACAATCATTACCATCACTTACCACAAATAAAACCTCCTTTGATGCACCAAACCGCTCAGCCCTACCCCTTGACTAACACCTACGGGTTCCTATCACCATTGATGTATCAACACATAAAGGGGTTATCAACCACCCACATTCAGTAATAAAGAGAAACTCACAATACCGAAAGCACTACTTACCCTCAGATTTGGCAAGAACAGGTTCTTGAATAATCCGAAGTAGAACCGCCACAACCCTCAGAGATGATAATCAACTTGTAAAGAAGAAGAAAGGATGAGTTTTGGATTGACTAAATAGGGAACGATAGATGAAGTACTAAGGGAGAATGGATTCAGCCTTACTCAAAAATAACAAGATAGTAAGTATTCGGCTTATACTTTGAGTGGAGTGGGGAAAGAACAACAGGAGACGAAGAATAATGCAAAGAGAAAAGAAGAATGAGAGAGTAAAGGCTTACCAATTAGAGAACACAAGATGAATATGTTGGTGTAGGCATGGTTCGGCTACTAGAAGAAAAGTGTTAGAAAAGAATTTGGCCAATCAAAGTTTAGGCAATCATGAGAAAAGAAAAGAGTTTGGAAAGAAATTGGGAAGAAAGGAATAGTGAAGTTGAGGTTTTGGTAAGGAAGAATTGAAGACAAAAAGACCCGAAATGCCTCGAAAAGAAAAGTGACTAAAATGCGAAAATGCTAGGGAGAGCTAGAGAAATTCGGCACCCTTCCTACCCTTGACCGAATGTGCACTCTTCCAATGCCAAGTCTCTTGGCCGAATTTTCCCCTTCACTTCCCTATATTCGGCCAACTCTTTCCACACTATAATCCCTTGATTTCCACCATAAATCTCTCCCCAATTCACTCTCCATCTCCCATTCAAAATCACCCAACCACCTTGACTAATTCAAACACTTCTCCATCAGAATTTGATTCCAACACAACCTCTTGTCATCTTTTAAGCAAAATAAAAGCCTCCAACTTGCCATCGGTGGGATTTGAACTCCTTCTTCCCTTGCTCTACTATTGACGCCACATCCACTCCACCATGTGCTCACTTGTGTCTCCTAAATGCACCCAATTATTCTTAAGTCTTACTGCCATCAGCCCTATCCACTAAAAGGCCAAAAATGAAAATTCTTCCTATGGCCTAACTTGAACCCGGGACTTCATAGAAACCCCGTAACCTTCCAAAATCACCTTCCTAACAGGTCCAACTTGAAATAATGCCGTTCCAATATTCCCAAAAATTCTAAAATATTTCTACGCTCGAGGCCCAGTAGGCCTAGTTCTACTAGGCCCAAACTCGGGGTGTTACAAATCTACCCCCTTAAAGAAATTTCGTCCTCGAAATTTCCAACTATCTAACAGTGGTTTTAACACAGACTACTCTACCATGATGCCGCTGCGCACTCTCATTCCAAAAACACTAATACACTTCTAACCTAGTCTAGAAACCTCTTCACACAACCAAATATCTAACCACAGAAGCAAACAGATATATCACACATACATAAAACAGATATATCTAACCAAAACATACCCGACTTAATGGTGATGGAATAATCCCGAGCCCTATACTCCTTAGACCCGCATCTCACACATGCTCTTGACCTCCTCCAGCATCCACCCGGATGATGCCTTCTGCGATAATCGAAAGCTGGGAAGTTTGGACGTATCTTAACATGCTTCACAGAACGAGACTGCGACCCTAGAGAACTGCGATCTCTTTTCTTCTTAAACTCTACGCACCCAACTCAAAGTGTTTCACCAATTTCTTTAACCTTCTCCAATACCTCCTTAACTAGCTGAGTCAGCACATCAGCTCCGGCTCGGCCATGAGACCACATCTCAGTCACTGGCGATGCCGGTGCCTCCTTTTCAGGCATATGTCCCGATGCTGAGGATATCGCCCTGGAACCTCGGCCTCTACCACGGCCGCGTGTACCTCGTCCACGTCCTCTCTTACTCATACTACTGAAACGAGTTAATCTGGTTAAGAGTTTTATGAATCAGTATATAATTCTGATATTTATTAACAAGTGCCTTATGGAAAACAAGTATAAGAGTTGTTCTCGCAGATCAAATTTCCTAATGTCTCAGTCTCTATAGTCTTAGCTTCTATAGCTAACAGTTTTAGTGTACTACCACTAACTCTGGTAGTTTTCTTTCTTACAGGCATTTCATCATATAATCAAACATAAAGTAAGAGGACTTACGGATTTGGTGCCGGAGACTCGGGGTGCTATACATCCAATAAAGATATCTTTTTCGAAATAATATTTCAAACAAATTTTGAAAAATGTTTTCGAACCCATTCCACAGCCGAGTTTTCCAATCGGGCTCTGATACCATAAAATGTAACACCCCAAACTTGACCTAGACGTTACGACCGGATCTAGCATGTCACATAAAAGGGTTGTTTAAAAACTTGCACGTTCGTTAAAAAGTTCGTATTCTCTTTGAAATTTTGAGCTTTGTTGTTTGTGAAAATCCGGTTTGTCTTTATGGTTTTCTTGTAAAAACGTTATTGTTATTATTCTTGAAAACTTGGTTATAACAGAAATTAGATTCAGTGAATTGCGAAGATGTGATTTTTGAAAACAGTTATTGTTGTTTCATGAAAACCACTTGTTTATAAGTTTAACAGTTATTAATGAAAACTTAAAAGAAAATAAACCAACGACCTTATTACAAAATATTAACCCAAAATAAAAAAAAACTTAAAATAAGGTAAAACTGAATTTAATAAGTTCACGAGAAATATTCCCGATGTATGGCCACCACAAAGTCCTCCGCCGCTCCAAATCCTCTAAGATTGAGGATCACCTGCAAGGTTAAAGTAGAGGGGTGAGTTATGAGAACGTAGTGTGTAATCCCCTAGTCAGTCATTAACTGGGCCCGAGCCTATAAGGAAACAGATTGGGTCGAAGCCCGTACAGAAGCAAACTGGGCAGTAGCTCATACAGAAGTAAACTGGGCCGAAGCCCTATTCCATAATAATCTAGGCTTAGCCCTAAAAACATGATAATGCAACCAGAGTATACAACCAAACCCAATAATCCATCCGCTACACACCACCCGTACCAGCCCAACACACCTGTGGGGATTTCTAAGTTGACCCACCCATCCGCTACAAACCATTAGGGCAGACAAGCTGCTAATCATAAAATTTGTGGCGAAGCCACCAGAATTACAGAATATACGTGGCATAGCCACTATACAGGTTGTGGTAGAGCCACCAGAATATGTGGCAGAGTCGCCAGAATATGTGGCAGAGCCACCAGATTACACTTCCTTCGATCATCAATATCCCAATCCCATGCAGAATGCCATGAATGCAAAGCATAAATAAAAAATGGTGTATTAAAAAAATTGCCATCATAACCAGCTAAATAGAATACATACAATCATACTAATCAGCCCTTAAGGGTAGAATAGTAATTTACCCTCCCAGGTTATTTTAGTAATATACCCACCAAGGGTACTTTGGTAATTTTACCCTCTAAGGGTATTTCGGTAATTTTATCCTCCAGGGGTGTTTCGGTAATTTTACCCTCCAGGGGTATTTTGGTAATTTTTCCCTCTAGGGGTATTTTGGTAATTTTACCCTCCAGGGGTATTTTGGTAATTTCGAATTCAATGGCCCTTCCGAAGGCCTACTGCCGCCTCGAGTGACATAGGACCCTTTTTAGGTCTCTACGAAACTATTGGGTCCCAAAATCCATCTTAGGCCCAATTGGGCCCACACGCTCGTGTGGCCCATTTCGCATGATTTCGGTCTCAGATTTGCAGATTTCGCATTCAGACTTATCATTTGACAGTTTTTCTCTAACAATTTTGCCCAAATGGGCCGTATAGCCCATTGGGCCCATTTGGCCCGTTTCGGCTTGATCAAGCCCGTTACAGCCTCAGTTTCGCGAGAGTGCTCGTGACACTCCCAACGACTTACCGCCATTATTCGCATTTCGATCTACCATTACGAGCGTTCGCACGCTCAAGTGGTCACAGATGTCAGTTTTCAACTTTTTTGGCTTTTAGTCGAATCACAGAACATTCCAAACATGCATTCGGAAGGGTGTGAGATTATACACCTGTTACAGGCGTAGATTGGAGCCCTTGATATTACGCACCTAAAAATCAATTCATCCCTAACTATTAGTCTCATCACTGATAAAACACAACCAAGGCTTGAGTCCGAACAATCATTACCATCACATACCCCTTGACTAACACCCACGGGTTCCTATCACCATTGATGTATCAACACATAAAGGGGTTATCACCCACCCACATTCAGTAATAAAGAGAAACTCACAATACCGAAAGCACTACTTACCCTCAGATTTGGCAAGAACAGGTTCTTGAACAATGAGAAGTAGAACCGCCACAACCCTCAAAAATGATAATCAACTTGTAAAGAAGAAGAAAGGATGAGTTTTTGCTTGACCAAATAGGGAACGACAGATGAAGTATTAAGGGAGAATGGATTCGGCCCTACTAAAAAATAACAAGATAGTAAGTATTCGGCTTGTACTTTGAGTGGAGAGGGGAAAGAACAATAGGAGAAGAAGAATAATGCAAAGAGAAAAGAAGAATGAGAGAGTAGAGGCTTACCAATTAGAGAACACAAGATGAATATGTTGGTGTAGGCAAGGTTCGACTACTAGAAGAAAAGTGTCAGAAAAGAACTCGGCCAATCAAAGTTTAGGCAATCATGAGAAAAGAAAAGAGTTTGGAAAGAAATTGGGAAGAAAGGAATAGTGAAGTTGAGGTTTTAGTAAGGAAGAATTGAAGACAAAAAGACCCAAAATGCCTCGAAAAGAAAAGTGACTAAAATTCGAAAATGCTAGGGAGAGCTAGAGAAATTCGGCACCCTTCCTACCCTTGATCGAATGTGCACTTTTCCAATGCCAAGTCTCTTGGCCGAATTTTCCCCTTCACTTTCCCATATTCGGTCAACTCTTCCCTCACCATAATCTTTTGATTTCCTCCATAAATCTCTCCCCAATTCACTTTCCATCTCCCATTCGAAATCAGCCAACCACCTTGACCAATTCAAAACATTCCTCCATCAGAATTTTATTCCAACACAACCTTTTGTCATCTCCTGAGCAAAATAAAAGCCTCCAACTTGCCATCGGTGGGATTCGAACTCCTTCTCCCCTTGCTCTACTATTGACGCCACATCCACTCCACCATGTTCTCACTTGTGTCTCCTAAATGCACCCAATTATTCGTAAGTCCTACTGCCATCAGCCCTATCCACTAAAAGGCCAAAAATGAAAATTCTTCCTATGGCCTAACTTGAACCCTGGACTTCATAGAAACCCCATAACCTTCTAAAATCACCTTCTTAATCGGTCCAACTTGAAATAATGTCATTCCCATATTCCCAAAAATTCTAAAATGTTTCTACGTTCGGGGCCCAATAAGCCCAATTCTACTAGGCCCAAATTCGGGGCGTTACAGGGATACCCAGAGATTGAAATGACCTACTCATTGGCCTTTTTCTGGCATCTCTAGCCTCAGACTCAGCCTTTCTCTTTTCCTTGCTTAATTCTTCAGCTTTACAAGCTTGGTCGAATAGCACCACAAATTCTTTCAGCTCAAGAAGTCCAACTAACAATCAGATGTCCTTATTCAACCCATCTTCGAACCTTTTGCACATGATAGCCTCGGTGGAAACACACTCCTGGGCATACTTACTGAGCTTGACAAACTCTCGTTCATACTTGATTATAGACATTCGGCCCTGTTTCAACTCTAAAAATTATTCACGTTTCTGATCAATGAACCGTTCGCTGATATAATTCTTCTTAAATTCATCTTGGAAGAATTCCAAATTAACCCTCTCTCTCGGTACTATTGATACAAGGGTTTTCCACCACTGGTATGCTGAGTCACTTAGAAGTGATATGGGACATTTCAGACATTCATCCAGTGTGCAAGACAGTTCATCAAATACCTTGATAGAACTCTCAAGCTAAAATTCTGCCCTATCGAGATCATCGTCAACATTTGCCTTGAAATCTTCAGCCCCATGCTTTCGGATCTTATCAAATGAAGGCTTACTCACTCTTACATATTCCATACCTTGAGGAACTACTAGAACCAGCTAAGGAATAGATGGGGGTGGAGGGGGTTGAGCATTCGGATTTGTTCGAAAAAATTCTGTACACCACTTGTTCATCATGTGGAGGAAGGCTTCTCGACCCCCTTCTGCTCCTCCCTAACTGACCGTGGGAGGTCTACTTTTAGACGTCGCTGCCCCATGGGCAGGGGTCGGCGCATTACTTTCTACGTCATTAGCTTCAGCTCGATTAGGATCCATTTTTGCATATGAAAACACATTTTAAAATTGTCAGGAGTCATCACACTATCACAGTTCATTTATGGCATGTATAGTTAGAGTTTTAAATAGGCTATGTTAGTTTAAGAATCGACAAAACCATAGCTCTGATACCACTTACTCGTATTCAACATCGAAACACGGTACGAGGAATTACCAGACATAAACACAAGCAAACATACATTTTCGAGTTATAAATTTCCATTCAAATAAAAAAATTTCATACACATTCATATCGTCCCTAAAACGGAAGCGGTTCGGGACTAAACTGAGAACTTTAGAAAATTTTACACAACTTACAAAAATTTTCGTGTTACAGGGCTCACACGCCCGTGTGCTCCAAGGGACACGCCATTTCATCAATGGCACATCTCATAATCATCATCATCAATTCTTCAACTTACAACATGGGCTTGATAGTAGACTTGGCAACTATCTCAAAAACATAAAAATCATCAAAAACCAAAGTCAAAACATACCTTAATGTTGCAATTCAATGGCCGAACCCTAGCTTGTGTTTTTTTTTTCTTTTCTTTTGTGAATTTCGGCTAACTATGGATTATAATGTGGCCATTTTCATGTTTTTTTATTACATTAAAATAAACTTAATAACATAATTCCAATTTTAGCCTTTAAAACAATATATATAACATATAATAGAAGGTTATTTTTTACCGTTGCCATCCACTAACTAAATAGTGATCTAATTGCCTCATAAGGCCTCCACCTTTAAAAGCCACTACACATAGGTACTTTAACAAATAGCTTATAAATTTTGCATTTAATGCAATTTAACCGTTTTCTCAAATTAAGCATGCAAACGATCAAATTAATTCACAGAAATTTCACACATGCTAAATCATACACTGCAGACAGAAAATAATGTTAAAATATTTTTTAGACTCAGATTTGTGGTCCTGAAACCACTGTTCCAACTATGGTCTAAACTAGATTGTTACTATTCTCCCTCTTGGGGATTTCTGTCCCCGAAAATTTTTCTGTTAAACACATTTGGATATTGTTGTTTCATTGAATCTTTAGGCTCCCACGTAGCCTCTTCCACTTCGTGTCGATGCCACAATACTTTTACTAATGAAATTTTCTTGTTTCTCAACTCTTTTATTTCATGAGCTAGGATACAGATTGGTTCGTCCTCATATGTCATATCAGATCGAATTTCAATATCAGACGGAGTAATCACATGTGACGGATCCGAACGGTATCTACAGAGCATCGTAACATGGAATACATTGTGAATCTTTTCAAGCTCAGGTGGCAACAACAATCTATACGCAATGGCCCAATTCATTCTAAAATTTCATACGGTCCGATGAACCTCGGACTCAATTTGCCTTTACGTCCGAATCGAAGTACTTTCTTCCATGGAGACACTTTTAAAAACACTTTATCGCCGATCGCAAATTCAGTATCTTTTCGTTTCAAGTCCGCATAGGACTTCTGACGATCAGACGCTATTTTCAGACTATCACAGATTACTTTCACTTTCTGTTAAGTGTCTTTTATCAAATCGACCCCGTGTATCTTATTTTCACTGAGCTCAGTCCAATACAAAGGTGTCCGACATTTACGTCCATACAAAGCTTCATAAGGTGCCATTTTAATACTCGACTGAAAAATATTACTATAGGCAACTTCAGTCAGTGGTAAATATTGTTCACATGTACCATTAAACTCAAGGACGCAACATCTTAACATGTCTTCGAGAATTTGAATAATATGTTTAGATTGACCATCCATTTGTGTATGAAAAGCTGTACTGAAATGCAATTTCGTGCCTAAAGCTTCTTGCAATTTCTTCTAGAATTGTGATGTAAACCTTGGATCTCTATCTGACACAATGGATAGTGGCATCCCTTGCAATCTCACAATCTCAGAAATATAAAGCTCAGCTAATCTATCAAGTGAGTAATTAGATTGTACCGGAATCAAATGGGCTAATTTCGTTAATCAATCAACTACTACCCAAATTGCATCTTTTGTTCTCGGAGTCAGAGGCAATCCAGAAACAAAATCCATCGTTACCCTATCCCATTTCCATTCAGGAATCAGAATCGGGTGTAGCAAACCAGAGGGAACCTGATGTTCAGCTTTTACTTGCTGAAAGACTGAACATTTTGAAACAAAGTCAGAAATGTCTCGTTTCATACCAAACCACCAATAGTGTTGCTTCAAATCATGATACATCTTTGTATTTGCCGGATGAACAAATAAGCGATTGTTATGAGCTTCATTCAATACCAACTGAATTAACTCTGAGTTTCTCGGAACAAAAATTCGATCTCGGAATCTCAAGTAATCATCATCCACCCGAAATTCAGAATCAGAGTTCGAATCACACTGACCTCGTTTCGTTAATATTCCATTATCAACTTTCTGAGTATCAACTATTTGTTGTAAAAATAATGGTTTCGCTTTTAATTCAGCTAACACTGAACCATTATCAAGCGGATCTAAATGAATATTCATAGCACGTAATGCAGACAGTGATTTCTGACTCAAAGCATCAGCTACAACATTTGCTTTACTCGGGTGATAATCTATCACAAGTTCGTAGTCTTTCAACAACTCTAATCATCTTCTCTGTCACAGATTCAAATCTTTCTGAGTCATCAGATATTTCAAACTTTTATGATCTGAAAACACATAACATTTCTCACCGAACAAATAATGACGCCAAATATTTAATGCGACTACAATCGCAACTAGCTCAAGATCGTGTGTCGAATAATTCTTTTCATGCGGCTTTAGTTGTCTCGAGGCATAAGCTATAACTTTGCCTTCTTGCATCAGTACGCATCCCATACCATTTAACGAAGCATCACTGTAAATTACAAACTCTTTGCCTGATTTTGGTTGTACCAAAATTGGAGCTTCAGTCAAAAGAATTTTCAACTGATCAAAGCTTTTCTGACACTTATCGTACCATTCATATCTCACATCTTTCTAAAGCAATCTAGTTAATGGAGTAGCTATCATCGAGAATCCTTTTACAAACCGATAATAATAACCAGCGAGTCTCAGAAAGCTACAGACTTGAAATACATTCTTCGAAGGTTTCCAATCTAAGATAGCTGAAATTTTACTCGGATCAACTCGTATTCTAGAGGCCGATATAATATGTCCCAGAAAACTGACTTCACGTAACCAGAATTCACATTTACTAAATTTCGCATACAATTTCTTTTCTTTCAGAGTTTGCAACAAGATTCGCAGATGTTTAGCATGTTCAGTTTCATCCCGTGAATAAATCAAAATGTCATCAATAAATACAATAACAAATCGATCTAGGTACGGTCTGAAAATTTTGTTCATCAGATCCATAAAAACAGCAGGGGCATTCGTTAGTTTAAAAGGCATAACTAAAAACTCATAATGCCCGTACCTAGTTCTGAAACAGTTTTCAGAATGTCTAAGTCTTTCACTCTCAACTAGTAGTATCCCGATCTCAGATCAATCTTAGAAAACACAGTGGCTCCTTTTAACTGATCAAACAAATCGTCAATCCTGGGCAATGGATATTTGTTCTTTACGGTCACTCTATTCAATTGACGATAGTCAATGCACACTCTCATCGTGCCATCTTTCTTTTTCACAAACAGAACGGGAGAACCCCACGTTGAGAAACTCGGTATTGTAAACCCTCTATCAGTTAACTCTTGCAACTGTGACTTTAACTCTTTCAATTCTGTTGGTGCCATTCTATACGGAGCTATCGAAATAGGTGCAGTACCAGGAAATAGATCAATACCAAATTCAACTTCACGTATCGGAGGCAATCCCGAAATTCTTCAGGGAATACATCAGAAAACTCACAAACAACTGGCAATGATTCAACTTTCTTTTCAGACACTTTCGAATCTATTACATAAGCAAAATAAGCTTCGTAACCCTTTTTCACATAACTCTGAGCTTTCAACACAGATGGTATAGCAGGCAATCCATTAAAATCATTAGACTCAATACGAACTATTTCACCATTCTGACCTTTCAAATCAATAGTCTTCCTTTTACAGTTCACAACAGCATCATGTAATGTCAACCAATCCATATCCAGAATGATATCAAATTCATCAAATGGTAATAGCATCAGATCAGCAGGAAAACAGATATCTCGAATCATTAACAGATAGTTCTTGCATACTTTGTCAACCAGAACACTTTTACCTAAAGGGTTCGATACTTTTATAACAAACTCAGTAGACTCTACAGGAAAAGTCTTACTGGACACTAAGTTCATGCATATATACGAATGTGTAGAACCAGGGTCTATCAATGCAATCACAGAAGTATCATAAAGTGTAAATGTACCCATTACAACATCTGGAGATGAAGCTTCCTCTCGAGCTCAGATGGCATACACTCTGGCAGACGCTTTAGCTTCAGATCTCGAAATAGTATCTCTCGTAGTTCTCTGAGTACCACTGACATTTCTTACATTTTGGGAAGGTCTACCTTTCACTGGAGCATTATCGGATCTTGAATTCTGGGCAGTTTTTGGCTCAACAGACTCTGGGCAATCACGGATGAAATGGTCTAATGATCTACATCTGAAACAAGCTCGGTCATTTAATCTACAACTTCTTGGATGCCTTTTACGATAATGTTTACATTCAGGCCACTCGGATCGTACATTTCCAACACTTGCCATTGAAGTTGTCGGAGTTTTAGAGCTCGATTGTATTCTAATTCGATCTCACTTCAAAAGTCCCATATTAATCCTTGAACGACTTTGTTCATCTCTGAATTTTTTCGAAACAGACAAAAATGATTTGCTCTGAAATCTCTTTCTCACATCTCTAGCTTCAGACTCAGCTTTTCTTTTATCTTTCCCGAGTGCCTCAGCTTTGCACGCTCGATCAACAAGCACAACAAACTCTTTTATTTCTAGAATCCCAACTAACAGACGAATATCTTTATTAAGGTCGTCTTCAAATCTTTTGTACATTATTGCTTCGGTTGATACACATTCCCGAACATACTGACTTAATCTCACGAATTCTCGTTTGTATTCAGTGACAAACATACGGCCTTATTTCAGGTCCAGAAATTCTTTCTGTTTTTGATAAATAAATCTATGACTGATATATTTCTTCCAAAATTCAGACTGAAAGAAATCACATGTTGACACGCTCTTTGGGAACAACAGAAATCAAAGTTTTCCACCACTGATAAGCTGCATCTCGTAGCAAGGATACAACACATTTTATGCATTCTTCCAGACTCAACGACATTCCATCAAATACCCGGATTGTGTTCTCTAGCCAAAATTCAGCTCTCTCAGCATCATCATCACTGGTAGCCCTAAACTCTTCAGCCCCATACTTGAGGATTTTACCAACCAGAGGCTTGGTCAACATATTCAGATACATAATTGGAGGCACAACTGAAGTCTGAGGGGGATTAACCGGGGGCGGAGGTTGTGAAACAGTCAGATTATTTCTTACGAACTGAGTGAACCACTCACTCATCATTTGGAAGAAAGCTTGTTTAGCTTCTCCCTCGAGACTACTCGTAGCCGGTCTCGAATCAAATGGCGCTGTCCTATGCATGGGAGCGGGCACATTGCTTTCTACATCGTTAGCTGCGGGTCTTTCGGGATCCATTATATACGATAAACACATTTTTCACGTCAAGATTCATCACACTATCACAGTTCAGATACATGGCATGTATAGCTAGACTCTTACACGCTACGTTAGTCCGAGAATCGGCTAAACTGTAGCTTTGATACCAATCAAATGTAACACCCCTAACCCATATCCTTCACCAGATTAGGGTTAAAGGCGTTCCAGATAGATCGAAAACTTTTACAAACATTTCATAATACAAATCATCAATTGCAATCAAAATGTCCCTTTTATAGGTCAACGAGACCTTAATCATGCTTTAGAATAGGGTCGGGACTCAACCAAACACATATGGAATTTCTCAAAATTTAAAATTTTTCTAAGTTACAGAGGTCACACGCCCGTGTGGGCAGGCCGTGCGCCCTCCACGGCTACTAGACACACCCATGTGTCCTGGCCGTGCCAAAACAGAGCATGTATACTGACTTATCCATACAGCCACCAGACATGCTCGTGTGTCATGGCCATGTAAAATTAGGCTAGCTACTGACTTATTCACACCGCCACCAGGCACACCCTTGTGCCACAGCTGTGTATGCAAAATAGGCCATTTACAAGGCCAAAATGCCAGCCACACTAGGGTCATCTCTACCAGCAACATACCAATTCATTTTATGCACAATTGACATCTAAAGACATGTCAAATTATTCAACAATTCTTCACACCCAATCACATTTCTAATCATACCACTTTGTAAAACCAAAACACATATATATCCAAGTATAATACATCTACATTTTATCTTTTGTATAACCATTTCATTTACCAAACATACATACTCATAACGCATTCATATGCTTACCATAGCCTTGGCTATTTCATTAGCTAACAAGCTATACCAAATCATGCATCATATATCATACTCACTCATGCATATTACCAACATTTACCTAGCCACATCTCATGGCTATTTATACACATTCAAACATAATCCAAAATAACTAGTCTATACATGCCATATTTAGATATATACATATTTCAAAGGTACCAAAATGGGTTAATGTTGTGTGATGGCGATCCTTGATGGTCCCTGATCCTTCAGTAGCTTTGACGGTCTATAAAACAGAGCAAACACACACAGAGTAAGCTTTCAAAAGCTTATTAAGCAATATACAAATAAACTTAACATAAAATACACATAACCATATTGATACAACAACATTTATAATTCTCATAGCAAATTCATCCCATATTCTTTGGCTCATATACCTAGCCATATCTTACCACATTTCTCAACTCAAATATCACATATAGTCATAGCTCATTTAAGCATAACTTCACATATCATTCCCTCATTTCATTATACATATTCATCTTAGTAAGTTCATATAGACACTTACCTTTCATACACACTTAATGTACATATCAAACGTACCTGAAACGGGTATACAAATCGCATAGTCGTTCATATCTTAGATTTGCCCGTTGAGCCGTTCAGAATCTAATAGGATACGCAAAGTGCTCAGCATAGTCATACAATGCCAACATCCCAGACATGGTCTTACCTGTAATCAGATATCGATGCCACTATCCCAGACATGGTCTTACACGAATCAAATACGATGCCAATGTCCCAGACATGGTCTTATACGTAAATCTCATCTCGATGCCAATGTTCCAGACGTGGTCTTACATGATATCACATATCGGACACCTATGTCATGACATATGCTATCTTATCTATTCCTAGGTTCATACGGGTCTTCTTGGACGTTAACACTATGTCGACTCTATCTCGGAATTCATGTACACAATATCTCATATACATTCATCATTATAAATAGTCATATGAACAATAAACATACATAATTCAATACAATTACATTTATTTGTATATAGACTTACCTCGAGTTCGGTTTAACGGAAACGGATACGGCTACTCGATTACTTTCGATTTCCCGCAATCTAAATTCGTTTTCTTCGGTTCTTGATCTATACATATTCAAATTTAACCCTTTTATTCACTAATTCATCCAATTCAATCCAAATATACATATTTAGGGTTATTTACAACTTAGCCTTCACATTTGCACATTTTATCAATTTAGTCCATTTTTCTCAAAACATCAAATATACAAAATTTGTTCACACACATGCATAACTGAAACTCCCTAAGGACCATACAAGTCCATATTTTTCATCAAATTTACAATTTAGCCCTCTAAAATATTATATTCTCAATTTAGCCCTAATTAGCTAAATTCATCAAAAATTCAAGAACAAAACATGTTCATTAAACACATATCTTTCATTTAACACCAATACTCATCACCAAGCTCACCATTTCATCAATGTCACACCTCATAATCATCATCAATTCTTCAAATTACAACATGGGCTTGATAGTAGACTAAGCAACTATCTCAAAAACATAAAAATAATCAAAAACCAAAGTCAAAACATACCTTAATTTTGCAATTCAATGGTCGAACTCTAGGTTGTGTTTTCTTTTCTTTCTTTTGTGAATTTCGACTAACTATGGGTGATAATGTGGGCATTTTCATTTTTTTTATTACATTAAAATAAACTTAATAACATAATTCCAATTTTAGCCTTTAAAACAATATATATAACATATAGTAGAAGGTCATTATTTACCATTGTCATCCACTAACTAAATAGTGGTCTAATTGCCTCATAAGGCCTCCACCTTTAAAAGCCACTGCACATAGGTGCTTTAACAAATAGCTTGTAAATTTTGCATTTAATGCAATTTAACCCTTTTCTCAAATTAAGCATGCAAACGATCAAATTAATTCACAGAAATTTCACACTTGCTAAATCACACACTGCAGACACAGAAAATAATATTAAAATATTTTTCAGACTCGAATTTGTGGTCTCAAAACCACTGTTCTGACTAGGGTCTAAACCGGACGGTTACATGGTCTTACACGAAGCCTCATATTGATGCCATATTCCAGATATGGTCTTACACGTAAACTCAGTAACCCTAATGTCATAACATTTGTATCCTATCTATTCCTAATGTTCAACTGAGAGAACTTTGTCAAATATGCTTATAGAATCAATCATACATTTCATGCTGTATCAAAACATTAGAATACAACAAAAATAGTGAAAATGGACCTAATCGTCAAACATTTTATTTTTCCCCCGATCTAGGTCCTAACTTTGTTTTTCTTGATCTATAATAGCAAATTCAACTCATTTAATACACAAATTATCCAATTCAGTCCAAAACTCACATTATGGAAAAATTACATTTTTGCCCCTAACTTTTTAACTTTTTACATTTTAGTCCGTAAGCTCGTAAAAAGAAACGTATTCAATTTCTTTAAAACCCAAGCCTAGCTAAACTTTGTTCATGCTCATAACTACCTACAATTTCCATTAAATCACACTTTTAATACATATTTTATAACCTTTACAAATAGGTCATTTTTGACATTTTTACCGAAAATCACATAGTAAAAATTGTTTATCCAACATCAAACTTGCATAATCTACCATTAAACATCAAAATACACAAATATTTCACATGGGTCAAACCTTAGACCTTGATTATGTAACATCCTGAATTAATGGGCCTATGCATTTAATGTGTGATTATGTTTAATGTGTTAATTAGAGTGTTAGGGGTCCAGATTGGGCTTGAGGTTGGGCTAAGGCCTTAGCAGAATTAGTTATTGGACACTCTAGTGGAAAGCCAGCTCAGTTAGGGCTTTAAAGATGTTATCTGTGTTCTAAAATACAAAATGGGCTTGTGTCCCAAGGTTAAGTGGCGCTACATGGGACTTTAGGGTGGCGTCATTAGCAGATGAAGAGGGCCCAAGTTCGAGTCATTTGAAGCTCAATTCTTTTAATTAAATTTTAGCTAATCTTCGGCTTTTAAATGGATAGAGGGGGACGGCATAGGGGCTTGTAAATAGGAGGATAATTGAAGGGATAATAACATGTGGATAATGTGCTGATAAAGGGAGGAAGAGGTGGTGCTATCTAGGCCTTTTTTGAAGAAGTGATCAGATAAAGATAAGGGAGGAAGTTTAGGAATTATCTGCTAAGTGTAGTGGTGGCTGAATTTCCAACTGTAGGGGGGATGCCGAAATTCTCTTTAAATAGAGGGGATATCTTTTCAATTTCGGCATTTGGAACCCTATTCTTTTCTTCTTTCCCTGTGTCGAAATTCTCAGTCTTCCTCTGCATGTTCTTTTCTTTTGATTTCTTCAAAAGTCGAAACCTCTCAATCTTCTCAACATATTTTTTTTCAAAAGATGAAACCCTGAACTCTCTTCTCATCTCCATAGCCGAATACCCCTATTCCCTTTTGCCGATTTCTTCATTACAAGGTGAATCTACATAGACTCCTTCCTATCATCTTCTCTTTTGATCTTCTCAAAAAGTCGGAATATCTAAGGGGTAGTCGAATTCTTTGTGTCAAAGTAAGTGTCGATTCGTGATTCAATCTTTTTCGATTTTTAGAGACTCTAGTCGAATGGCTATATGGAAACTGATCTTGTGTTTTTCTCTCATTTGCGACATTCTGCGATTTGAAGGGGATTCAACCGCTTAGATTTCTAAGCTAGAGTTCAGTAATAGTGGAATAGTATTACTTTCAAGATTTCAAGGTAAGGAGATCTGTTAATTTAAACGTATAAATTCGGGTAAACACTAATCCTTGGCCAAATATAGGAGAGGCCTTATCTTCGCGTTCTTCCGGCTTTTGAGCAAAGTTGTAGACAGAAGAGAGTAGATCCGATTAGCGAGGGTATCGACATAGAAGGTAGCCTTAGCATTAATCAGGTGTGTAATACTCTCACACCATTTAGGTTGCTTGATTAGTATGCATATAAACCTGTTATATTCTGTATATTCTGTTAAATGCTGAAATACCGGCATGGTTGTTGAAAACCTGAGAAGGGTAAAGGCGAATCACCAGGTTAGTGATCTCTGTCATTCTAAAGTGAATGTTTCCGTTGGTTTGATATGATAATCATGAATGTCGATTTCTATGTTGCACGGGGTTGGGTGATTAATGAAAGGGGAAGTGTTCTGTTGTAGTGGCTATTGCCATGATCTGTTGTAGTGGCTATTGCCATGATCTGTTGTAGTGGCTGATGCCATGATCTGTTGTAGTGGCTATTGCCATGATCTAACGATGAGCAGCTAATTGCAGCATGACTGCCATCGATGGTGTGTAGCGGTGTAGGTTGATTGTAGAAATCCCCAATGGTGTGATTGGCAGGTAAGGGTGGTGTGTAGCGGATGGAAACCTAGGATTGGGTTGGGCTTTGCATATTTTCTGATATATTATACTCTGTTATCTGTTCTGTGGGGCTAAGGCCCAAATCTAATGGTGCACGAGGGTTGTACACTGAGTCTCGCGACTCACCCCATTATTTAGCATCTTTCAGGTGGCACTTAGTGCATCAGACCGGGCTGGAGAGGAGCACAAGGTGGCCATGCGAGAGATTATTTTGTTTCAGCAAAAGGCTGTACTAGTTTATTAATTTTTAATATTTCCAGTTAGTGGGTTTTAAATTTCATTGTAATAAGGCCACGGGCCATTAGCTTTATGTTTTTGTTTGTTTTGGGCTTTTATTATTACTAAACATTTAGATTTTACGTTTTAATTAAGTTAAGGCATGTACTAAATTTTGGTTTTTAATTCATAAAGGCATTTAAATGAAAATTTATATCTTGTACAAACTATCCAAATTATTAAGTTTTCTGGTATACATGTTTATACTTGACGGTTGTTTTTTTTTAAAAAATGTGACATGTTTTACTAAATCTTCTTAGTGACATGCCAGATTTGGTCGTGGTGTTTGGGCCGGGTTTGGGGTGTTACAAATTGGTATCAGAGCCCAGTTCAAAACTCGACTTTGGGGTTTTGGGCTCAAAACATTTTCTAAAGATGGGTTTTGGAAACATGCATGTTTATAAATAATACAGGATGGGTTTTTCGGCATGGCACCTGCGTCTCCAGCCCAAGTCCGCCAGGTAGGTATTCTAAACTCACTGTGTGTTATATATGTATGTGGGCTTTATGGGACATAGACTATTTGAATTAGAACTTAATGGACTCTAGGCTTAGCTTGAACAACTCCTTAAACCTCATAAGACTTAAGTCAACTAAATAAACTCATGGACAAGTCGCTAAGTTGGGGTGTGGCGACAGGCATGCGCATGTCTAGGATTGGATCCGGAAGAGCCTGGTACTTAAGCAGTCCTAGTGACTCACCTCCTCTTCGCTGGAATCCTACCTAGTGCGTAGTGACTGTTCACTTTAACCGTAAGGACTTGTTAACGGGCCAAAAGTTTCTAACTAAAACCCGAAAGGGACCAGCCACCTTAGTTTTGAAAAAAAATACCAAAACACCCTTGATTTGAAAATTTTCAAAACACCCTTGATTTGGAAAATCAACAGAATTTGTAAAATTATCGAAATACCCCTGGTTTACAAAAATTACTGAAATACCATTGGTTTACAAAAAATTACTGAAATACCCCTGGTTTACAAAAATTACTGAAATATCCCCAGCTTGCAAAATTTCCAAAATACCCCTACTTTACCAAATTACCAAAATACCCTTATTTTGAAAACTACCAAGATACCCATGATTTGCAAATATACCCTCAGATTTACGGAAATACCCCGATTTACAAAGTCAACGGAATTTTGTAAAAAAAAGTACAACACAGAACATCAATCAAAAACCACAAACACCTGAACGCCACTATTATTCTTTTGAAATCAAATTCTCCAAAATACCCCTATTTTTTAAAAAATATATATATATACAAACCTTTATTTCGAAATCCCAAGATACTTTATAACAAAGAAACCCTGTAGGATGAAATTACGGGAAAACCCCTGGGTAGTGAAATGACGAAAATACCCTTATGTGGTGAATGTGACTTCATGGATGTGATATGTATGTTGAGGTGTAAATGTATGTGGTTTCTAGAATTAGGAGGTAAACTTGAGACTGAAACTGTAGATAGGATCGAATTCGAAAGGAATCACTCTTAAAACTACTTTTCATAAGATTGTTCGTGGATAATCATTGGGAAGAGTTAATAATTCATAAAATTTTTAATCAAATAAACGTCAATCGGAAGAATGAGTACAAGGGGTCGAGGACGTCCGCCGCGAGGTCGTGGTAGGGGTAGGAGGATCGTGTTAGAGCCAGTAGGGTCTGGCCACGAGTCAAGAGACGAGATGCTGGACATGCCGGCTGTAGAGGGAGAATTTCGGGACCAGGCAGCCGGAGATGTTGCGGAATCTCAGGCGATGTTGCGGGTCCTTGAGAGAGTGGCTGGAGCAGGCATGGGTTCAGGAGCCCGAAAATCTGTGTCTGAACAACTCCGAGCCAACGGAGCAGAGATGTTTAGAGGTGTTTCTGGCGTAGCCCCTAACACAACTGAGTATTGGTTATAAGCGAGTGAGCGCATAATGGATGACCTAGACTTCACGGTGGAGAAGAAGTGGAAAGGGGTCGTGTCTCTGCTTCGAGACGAGGCTTACCAATGGTGGCTCACGGTAAAGGAGGGTGCTATCGCAGACAGGATTGACTGGGACTTCTTTAAGGAGTCGTTTTAGGGAAAGTACGTTGGGGCCAGCTATGTGGATGCACAGAGGAAGGAATTCCTGAACTTGGTACAGGGAGGTAAGTCTGTATCTGAATACGAGGCAGAGTTTCTGCGGTTAAGCCGTTACGCTTAAAGGATTGTGGCGACTGACTATGAGCATTGCCTACAATTCGAGGATGGACTAAAGGATGAGCTAAGGGTATTAGTAGCACCACAGTGGGAGAGGGACTTTGCGGTTTTGGTTGAAAAGGCTAAGATATCTGAGGAGGTTAAGCGGACTGAGAAACAGAATAAGGATAAGGATAGGAATAGGGATAAGAGGAATTTTGTGTCGTCGGAATCATTTGGGAGTTTTCAGAAAAGGCCTAGGTTTGATGGGCCAGCTTGTGCTCCGGCATCTGTTACTGAGAGTCAGAATCGATCATGTAACTTGTGTGGGAAGGTGCATTATGGGAAGTGTAGAAGGAGAACTGGTGGATGCTTTAGGTGTGGATCCACGAGCATATGATTAAGGACTGTCCGTAGGTGGATCAGGTACAGCCAGCTGGATGAGGTTCTGATTAAGTTAGGAGGGGTGGACAGCCATCATCGAGGGGCCGTGGTCAAGTCAATTGTGGTAACGGTACAGGACATGGTCGTGGAGCACCAGGTGGAGGTCCAGGTTACGCTGAGGAGAGGTAGCCAGCTTTTGTCTATGCAGCACGTTGCTAAGGGGACGAGGATGCTCTAGATGCGAATACTGGCAAGTGCGTTTCTATCATAGTACACTAAGTGTTTCTTTTGGCTTTATAATTACAGTTGGTAGCGAAAGCATAGTGGAGAGACTTGGTAGTATGATTAATAGTTAGTTGGAAATTTCGAGGACGAAATTTCTTTAAAGGGGCTAAAACTGTAACATCCTAAATTAATGGGCCTGTGCATTCAGAATTTGTAAAATTACCGAAATACCCCTGGTTTACAAAAATTATTGAAATACCATTGGTTTACAAAAAATTACTGAAATACACCTGGTTTACAAAAATTACTGAAATATCCCCGGCTTGCAAAATTTCCAAAATACCCCTGCTTTACCAAATTACCAAAATACCCTTATTTTGAAAACTACCAAGATACCCATGATTTGCAAATATACCCTCAAATTTACGGAAATACCCCGATTTACAAAGTCAACGGAATTTTGTAAAAAAAGTACAACACACAACATCAATCAAAAACCACAAACACCTGAACGCCACTATTATTCTTTTGAAATCAAATTCTCCAGAATACCCCTATTTTTTAAAAAATATATATATACAAACCTTTATTTCGAAATCCCAAGATACTTTATTACAAAGAAACCCTGTAGGATGAAATTACGGGAAAACCCCTGGGTAGTGAAATGACGAAAATACCCTTATGTGGTGAATGTGACTTCATGGATGTGATATGTATGTTGAGGTGTAAATGTATGTGGTTTCTAGAATTAGAGGTAAACTTGAGACTCAAAAGCTCAGATAGGATCGAATTCGAAAGGAATCACTCTTAAAACTACTTTTCATAAGATTGTTCGTGGATAATCATTGGGAAGAGTTAATAATTCATAAAATTTTTAATCAAATAAACGTCAATCGGAAGAATGAGTACAAGGGGTCGAGGACGTTCGCCGCGAGGTCGTGGTAGGGGTAGGAGGACCGTGTTAGAGCCAGTAGGGTCTGGCCACGAGTCAAGAGACGAGATCTTTGGACATGCCACTACCGTAGAGGAGAATTTCGTGACCAGTGCAAATGAGATGATGCGGCATCTCAGGCGATGTTACAGGTCCTTGAGAGAGTGGCTGGAGCAGGCATGGGTTCAGGAGCTCGAAAATCTGTGTCTGAACAACTCCGAGCCAATGGAGCAGAGATGTTTAAGGGTGTTTCTGGCGTAGTCCCTAACACAGCTGAGTATTGGTTATAAGCGAGTGACCGCATAATGGATGACCTAGATTTCATGGTGGAGAAGAAGTGGAAAGGGGTCGTGTCTCTGCTTCGAGACGAGGCTTACCAGTGGTGGCTCACGGTAAAGGAGGGTGCTATCGCAGACAGGATTGACTGGGACTTCTTTAAGGAGTCGTTTTATGGAAAGTACGTTGGGGCCAGCTATGTGGATGCACAGAGGAAGGAATTCCTGAACTTGGTACAGGGAGGTAAGTCTGTATCTGAATACGAGGCGAAGTTTCTGCGGTTAAGCCGTTACGCTCAAAGGATTGTGGCGACTGACTATGAGCATTGCCTATAATTCGAGGATGGACTAAGGGATGAGCTAAGGGTATTAGTAGCACCACAGTGGGAGAGGGACTTTGCGGTTTTGGTTGAAAAGGCTAAGATATCTGAGGAGATTAAGCGGACTGAGAAACAGAATAAGGATAAGGATAGGAATAGGGATAAGAGGAATTTTGTGTCGTCGGAATCATTTGGGAGTTTTCAGAAAAGGCCTAGGTTTGATGGGCCAGCTTGTGCTCCGGCATCTGTTACTGAGAGTCAGAATCGATCATGTAACTTGTGTGGGAAGGTGCATTATGGAAAGTGTAGAAGGAGAATTGGTGGATGCTTTAGGTATGGATCCACGAGCATATGATTAAGGACTGTCCGTAGGTGGATCAGGTACAGCCAGCTGGATGAGGTTCTGATTAGGTTAGAAGGGGTGGACAGCCATCACCGAGGGGCCGTGGTCAAGTCAATTGTTGTAATGGTACAGGACATGGTCGTGGAGCACCAGGTGGAGGTCCAGGTTACGCTGAGGCGAGGTAGCCAGCTTTTGTCTATGCAGCACGTTGCTAAGGGGACGAGGACGCTCTAGATGCGAATACCGGTGCGTACTCTATCATAGTACACTAAGTGTTTCTTTTGGCTTTATAATTACAGTTGGTAGCGAAAGCATAGTGGAGAGACTTGGGTAGTATGATTAATAGTTAGTTGGAAATTTCGAGGACGAAATTTCTTTAAAGGGGCTAGAACTGTAACATCCTAAATTAATGGGCTTGTGCATTCAGAATTTGTAAAATTACCGAAATACCCCTGGTTTACAAAAATTACTGAAATACCATTGGTTTACAAAAAATTTCCAAAATACCCATGCTTTACCAAATTACCAAAATACCCTTATTTTGAAAACTACCAAGATACCCATGATTTGCAAATATACCCTCAGATTTAATGAAATACCCCGATTTACAAAGCCAATGGAATTTTGTAAAAAAAGTACAACACACAACATCAATCAAAAACCACAAACACCTGAACGCCTCTATTATTCTTTTGAAATCAAATTCTCCAGAATACCCCAATTTTTAAAAAAATATATATATACAAACCTTTATTTCAAAATCCCAAGATACTTTATTACAAAGAAACCCTGTAGGATGAAATTACGGGAAAACCCCTGGGTAGTGAAATGACGAAAATACCCTTATGTGGTGAATGTGACTTCATGGATGTGATATGTATGTTGAGGTGTAAATGTATGTGGTTTCTAGAATTAGGAGGTAAACTTGAGACTGAAACTGTAGATAGGATCGAATTCAAAAGGAATCACTCTTAAAACTACTTTTCATAAGATTGTTCGTGGATAATCATTGGGAAGAGTTAATAATTCATAAAATTTTTAATCAAATAAACGTCAATCGGAAGAATGAGTACAAGGTGTCGAGGACGTCCGCCGCGAGGTCGTGGTAGGGGTAGGAGGACCGTGTTAGAGCCAATAGGGTCTGGCCACGAGTCAAGAGATGAGATGCTGGACATGCCGGCTGTAGAGGGAGAATTTCGGGACCAGGCAGCCAGAGATGATGCGGTATCTCAGGCGATGTTGCGGGTCCTTGAGAGAGTGGCTGGAGCAGGCATGGGTTCAGGAGCCCGAAAATCTGTGTCTGAACAACTCCGAGCCAATGGAGCAGAGATGTTTAGGGGTGTTTCTGGCGTAGTCCCTAACACAGCTGAGTATTGGTTATAAGCGAGTGACCGCATAATGGATGACCTAGACTTCACGGTGGAGAAGAAGTGGAAAGGGGTCGTGTCTCTGCTTCGAGACGAGGCTTACCAGTGGTGGCTCACGGTAAAGGAGGGTGCTATCGCAGACAGGATTGACTGGGACTTCTTTAAGGAGTCGTTTTAGGGAAAGTACGTTGGGGCCAGCTATGTGGATGCACAGAGGAAGGAATTCTTGAACTTGGTACAGGGAGGTAAGTCTGTATCTGAATACGAGGCAGAGTTTCTACGGTTAAGCCGTTACGCTCAAAGGATTGTGGCGACTGACTATGAGCATTGCCTACAATTCGAGGATGGACAAAGGGATGAGCTAAGGGTATTAGTAGCACCACAGTGGGAGAGGGACTTTGCGGTTTTGGTTGAAAAGGCTAAGATATCTGAGGAGGTTAAGCGGAATGAGAAACAGAATAAGGATAAGGATAGGAATAGGGATAAGAGGAATTTTGTGTCGTCGGAATCATTTGGGAGTTTTCTGAAAAGGCCTAGGTTTGGTGGGCCAGCTTGTGCTCTGGCATCTGTTACTGAGAGTCAGAATCGATCATGCAACTTGTGTGGGAAGGTGCATTATGGGAAGTGTAGAAGGAGAATTGGTGGATGCTTTAGGTGTGGATCCACGAGCATATGATTAAGGACTGTCCGTAAGTGGATCAGGTACAGCCAGCTGGATGAGGTTCTGATTAGGTTAGGAGGGGTGGACAGCCATCACCGAGGGGCCGTGGTCAAGTCAATTGTGGTAACGGTACAGGACATGGTCGTGGAGCACCAGGTGGAGGTCCAGGTTACGCTGAGGCGAGGTAGCCAGCTTTTGTCTATGCAGCACGTTGCTAAGGGGACGAGGACGCTCTAGATGCAAATACCGGTGCGTACTCTATCATAGTACACTAAGTGTTTCTTTTGGCTTTATAATTACAGTTGGTAGCAAAATCATAGTGGAGAGACTTGGGTGGTATGATTAATAGTTAGTTGGAAATTTCGAGGACGAAATTTCTTTAAAGGGGCTAGAACTGTAACATCCTAAATTAATGGGCCTGTGCATTTAATGTGTGATTATGTTTAATATGTTAATTAGAGTGTTAGGCGTCCAGATTGGGCTCGAGGTTGGGCTAAGGCCTTAGCAGAATTAGTTATTGGACACTCTAGTGGAAAGCCAGCTCAGTTAGGGCTTTAAAGATGTTATCTATGTTCTAAAATACAAAATGGGCTTGTGGCCCAAGGTTAAGTGGCGCTACATGGGACTATAGGGAGGCGTCATTAGCAAATGAAGAGGGCCCAAGTTCGAGTCACTTGAAGCTCAATTCTTTTAATTAAATTTTAGCTAATCTTCAGCTTTTAAATGGATAGAGTGGGACAGCATAGAGGCTTGTAAAGAGGAGGATAATTGAAGGGATAATAACATGTGGATAATGTGCTGATAAAGGGAGGAAGAGGTGGTGCTATCTAGGCCTCTTTTGAAGGAGTGATCAGATAAAGATAAGGGAGGAAGTTTAGGAATTATCTGCTAAGCACAATGGTGGCCAAATTTTCAACTCTAGGGGGGATGACAAAATTCTCTTTAAATAGAGGGGATATCTCTTCAATTCTGGCATTTGGAACCCTATTCTTTTCTTCTTTCCCTGTGCCAAAATTCTCAGTCTTCCTCTGCAAGTTCTTTTCTTTTGATTTCATCAAAAGCCGAAACCTCTCAATCTTCGCAACATCTTTTCTTTCAAAAGCCGAAACCCTGAACTCTCTTCTCATCTCCATAGCCGAATACCCCTATTCCCTTTTTGCTGATTTCTTCATTACAAGCCGAATCTACATAGACTCCTTCCTATCATCTTCTCTTTTGATATTCTCAAAAAGCCGGAATCTCTAAGGGGTAGTCGAATTCTTTGTGTTAAGGTAAGTGTTGATTCGCGTGATTCAATCTTTTCCGGTTTTTAGAGACTCTAGCCGAATGGCTATATGGAAACTGATCTTGTGTTTTTCTCTCATTTGCAGCATTTTGGGATTTGAAGGGGATTCAATTGCCTAGATTTCTAAGCCAGAGTTCAGTAGCAGTCAAATAGTATTACTTTCAGGATTTCAAGGTAAGGAGATCTGTTAATTTAAATGTATAAATTCGAGTAAACACTAATCCTTGGCCGAATATAGGAGAGGCCTTATCTTCGCGTGCTTTCGGCTTTTGAGCAAAGTTGTAGACAGAAGGCAGTAGATCCGATTAGCGAAGGTATCGACACGGAGGGTAGTCTTACGCATTAATCAGGTGTGTAACACTCTCACACCATTTAGATTGCTTGATTAGTATGCATATAAACCTGTTATATTCTGTATATTCTGTTAAATGTCGAAATACCGGCATGGCTGTTGAAAACCCGAGAAGTGTAAAGGCGAATCACCAGGTTAGTGATCTTTTTCATTTTAAAGTGAATGTTTCCGTTGATTTGATATGATAATCATGAATACCAATTTCTATGTTACACGGGGTTGGGTGATTGATGAAAGGGGAAGTGTTCTATTGTAGTGGCTTTTGCCATGATCTGTTGTAGTGGCTATTGCCATGATCTGTTGTAGTGGCTGATGCCATGATCTGTTGTACTGGCTATTGCCATGATCTGACAATGAGTAGCTAACTGCAGCATGACTGCCATCGATGGTGTGTAGCGGTGTGGGTTGATTGTAGAAATCCCTAGTGGTGTGATTGGCAGGTAAGTGTGGTGTGTAGCAGATGGAAACCTACGATTGGGTTGGGCTTTGCATATTTTCTGATATATTATACTCTGTTATCTGTTCTGTGGGGCTAAGGCCCAAATCTGATAGTGCACGAGGGTTGCACACTGAGTCTCGCGACTCACCCCATTATTTAACGTCTTTCAGATAGCACCTAGTGCATCGGGCCGGGCTAGAGAGGAGCACAAGGTGGCCATGCGAGAGATTATTTTGTTTCAGCAAAAGACTTTACTAGTTTATTAATTTTTAATATTTTCAGTTAGTGGGTTTTAAGTTTCATTGTAATAAGGCCACAGGCCACTAGCTTTATATTTTCGTTTGTTTTGGGCTTTTATTATTACTAGACATTTATATTTTACGTTTTAATTAAGTTAAGGCATGTACTAAATTTCGGTTTTCAATTCATAAAGGCATTTAAATGAAAATTTATATCTTCTACAAACTATCAAAATTATTAAGTTTTCCAGTATACATGTTTATACTCGACAATTGTTTTTTTTTTAAAAATGCGACATGTTTTACTAAATCTTCTTAGTGACATGTCAGATCCGGTCGTGGTGTTTAGGTCGGGTTTGGGGTGTTACAGATTATTTCTTAGATTTGTGGTAAAAATAGATAGATCCAATTATAATGATTTCAAAAATGTAAAGAGCATTAAAAACAGGACATGAACGGACTTAAAATCGAGCTTGAAAGCGGCCAAACCCTAACTATGGCTTCCTCCTTTAAATTTCGTCTAGCATGAAGAAGATGGACAATATTTTGGCTTGATTTTTTCTTTTTAATTCATTTAATTACCAAATGACCAAAATACCCCTAACTTAAAACAAAAAAATTCTCTTACTCCATGTCCATTTTTGTCCACTAACTTAACAAATGGTCTAATTACCATCTAAGGACAATTTAAAATCTCATAGCAATTGGACACCTTAAACACATAGAACTCAAATTTTGTACTTTTTGCAATTTAGTCATTTTAACTAAATTGAGTGCTCAAACGTCAAACTTTTCAAACGAAATTTTCACGAAATCATTTCATAAAACTGTAGACCATAAAAATATATTAAAAATAAATTTTACTGCGTTGAATTTGTGGTTTTTCGACTAGACCCAAAATCGGGTTGTTACAACGATACTAGTAAACTGACTTCGTGGCTAAATAAGTTTATAATTAATAGACAAAAATATAGAACTTAATTATAAATCATTTGAGCCTCAACTACATATGAACGTTGTAACAAATTATAAAGTGTCTTACGCAAATGTACGTGGTCGTTCAAGTAATAAGTAAGTAAAAATGAGTTATCGTCTCCACAGGGACTGTATAAGCTTAATGAATTCAATTGCAAAATTATATTTAACAATTTGATATAAAAAAACTTAATAAATTTAGATGGTGACGATTTAATTAAATTAAATGCAAGGAGTGATCCCTATGCAATTTCTAATCTAAATGCAATTTTACCTAAATGTATGAATGATGGGTTTAGCAATAAAAAACAATCAACTTTAAATGAGCTAGGATAATTATATTAATTAATTCAATTTACTTTCATCAAAATTATTTCCATGGCAACTTGATCTTTTATGGGTTTGGAAACCAAATGAAGTCCTTTTGGATCTTTTACTTAGTTAAATATGCATTTTATTGATCATATTAGGCTAGTACTTTTTTAGCATTTATGCAAGGTCACAGGGACATTTACACTTGCAATAGTTTAATTACATAAATCTAAAAACCAAGCATGATCATAAACCTAACTAAAGATATTATGAACATTAACTTAGTCGATTTTAATGACCTAAATTAAACATTGCGCTTTTATATTATATGTCTACTAACCATCATTTGGTTAGGATCGCTTAGCTAATCTGAGTACATCCAATCACATATGAATGAAATGCAGCATGATATTAATTGAAAACATAATCGACTGAGGCACAAAACATGTTAACATGAATTAAATAAATTTCATCAATTAAATATAATTATCCCAACAATTAGGATTTAGAAGAACATAGTTGATGTCAAAACCATTAAACTTAAACAAAACATATTGAAATGAATAACAAGAGAAAAGAGTAAACTTAGTTCAACAGCCTTTCGGATCTATTTTGACTGATGTGCTCTACTCTACCCAGTTCAGCAGCCTTTAGGATTTGTTCTGACTGATGCACTCCTTCGTTCTGATGAAAGCTTCTTTTACTAAGGGTTAAGAAGGTAGTTAGCTAATGAGTGCAATTGATAAAGCTTTTGAGGCTGAAGATGGAGAGGGGATGGACGACTATGCAAGGGAAAAAGGGAGAAGGATTTGAGAGAACTAAAGTGAGAGAGAAATGTAGAGAAAATGAGGAATGAGGGATGAGGGATGATTTAGAAGTGAGGGATGGCAAAGTATTTATAGGTGAGGAGTAGGGTTTGAGTTTACTAAAAATAGTTTAAAATTACCTTCCTTCCTCTCTCATGTGGCTGGCCATGTATCAAGGAAAGGGGATAACCAAGTCTTCCATTTTGAATTTGAATTTCAAGCTAAAGATAGCTATGTGGTGGATGGTTTCAACAGGTAAGTTGTTGGGCTAAATTTTGATTGTTTTCCAACTTCAAGGACCTTTATTTAAATATCCCAAAAACACTTTCTGGGTAGCCAATATGAAGTGCCGAAAAAAAGGCTTTTAATTCCCCTTGATGGACAGTTCTTCAGTCCAAAACTTAGCAGACATGTCCATCTTTTTATCACCTTTCTTTATTGGGTCAAGTGGTCAATCCCTATGCCCAAATTGCATGGTCTTGCCATCCACATGGATAAATTGTGCATGACCACCTTTTATTTATTTACATCATGTCTCCAAGGCCTACGTAAATAGTGAAAAATAAACACATTAATAAATTAACATGAATTAATATAAAATATGCCTGAAAATTATGTAATTAAGCATAATTTCACATACTTTCTAATTTCATGTCTAAAATTACTAATTAAGTAAATTTCACTTATTTCTATAAGAATTACTCAAGATAAACATAATAATTAAGTAAAAAGGTGGTTAAAACATACAGAAAAACCCTATATAATTTCGAGTTTACACACCCCAAACTTAAACCATTACTCGTCCCGAGTAATGTTCATGCACAACACAACTATTGCTAAGGCAATGTTGCAAAATGATAAAGTAGCATTAATCTTCACACATAATCATGCTAAAAAAAATACTCTTTATTGACAAGTAGCTCGAATATTTCTAACTTTATACTAAGTACATCATAATGTCAACTTGAATCATAGTTTGCATGCATTTTCAAAGTCATACATAACGTTCACCAATCATCATGCATTCTTTGTAACACCCTTAACCCGTTCCGTCACCGGAATAGTGTTACGGAGTATTACCATAAAAACGTAACTCAAATAATTCATTTCCAACATTTCATAATCCTTGAAAAATCCAATCAAACACATGCATAACGTCCCTTTTTCAAGCCCTCAAGGCCTTAGAAACACTTTAGAAAAATGATTCAGGACTAAATCGAAAACACTTAAAACTTCACGAAAAAAGGTAGAAAAATTCATACTATAGGGGTCACACGGCCGTGTGGCTAGGCCATGTGGGCATTCGAAATAAGGACACACGGTCGTGTCCCATCCCATGTCTGTGCCCGTGTAACTCTCTGACTTGGTTCACACGGTCAAGCCACACGCCCGTGTGCCATGCTGTGTAACTCTTGAAATGAAACCTTTTAAAAAAAGCTATAGGGGACAGACGGCCATGTCGTATGGCTGTGTGTCACACATGACCATGTCACATGGCTGTGTGTCACACACGACTGAGACACACGCTCTTCTTAGGCTGTGTGGACAAGAAATAGGCCAAATTCAAACCATTTCTTTCACCCAATTCAAGTACACCCTTACAAGCCATTTGCACATATATTTAAGCATTCAAAGTGTACCTAATACTTGAATATTAAAGATACATCATTATGGTATTTTCTCATACAACCAATATGCCCAAAAGATACCTCAATCACAACAACCAAACATATGCTTGTTTTGGCATAAATCAACTATACACAACCAAAAACCATCATGAAAAAATATAGCACAATTGACCATATGTCATACCTCAACAAAATATACCAAATTGATCATTAAAAACATACATCTACTTAACCATTTCAACATCAACCATAAAAGCACCAAAATACCGATACATGTGCATATTTAACCATTTGTCAATTGACTTATTTCCACATCAAAACATATCAAAATGACCTTAAATGATCACTTTGCAAACATTCCAACTCTTACCATTTTGGCTATGAAACCATGCATCAATTTGATCTTATACACCCCAACTTTTAAACATCAAAGTGCCAAAAGCACACCAACCATCAAGGCATCAAATATCATAAGTTTCACAAATTTAGAGAAACATAACATGCCAATATCATTAACTAAACATTAGACTTAAATCCACCTATACATGCCATTATAACCACGACTAAAACATCAAAATCTATCAATGAAATCGATGGATAGTGTGATGGATCTCCGACTAGCTTCTAACCCGATCGAACTTCTGATAATCTGTAAAGCAAAGGAAAATAACTACGTAAGCAATGAATGCTTAGTAAGCTTGTATAAACTTTAAGCATGATATCCCATTTCAATAATAAACTTTATAGAATAAACATATATCTATGCCAATGCCAAAAGATTCACAAATCGATATGATCAACAACTCATAAATGAGTAAGTTCATTCATGCCGCATATATTTATCATTCATACATGATAGGATTTTATGGGAATTAATAGATAATCATCAACCTTTCTATAAGATTATACACTTTTCAATTTACTTTCTTTTCATTATGTTCCCAATGCTTATCAAAAGCCTAAACCACATTATCAACTCCCGACTTAGTATATTTATCAATGATCTAAGTATATTTGTCCATGGCATACGTAAATTTCTCACATATAATACATCATTCATACTTATTACTCCTTTTTCTTCAAATTTCATTTCAACTATGAATTTATCATTTCATTATCTTTCTTCACCCGTTTCATATGCATAACACAAGTTATAAACATAACATCGACCATGACTACAAATTAGTGCATTTAAACATAGCTCTTTTGGAATCAACTACATAATAAACCACTGCATAAGAAATTACATACTTTGATTTATTCCACCTTTTCATGGACACAAGAACGTTACCAATCGAGCACTTACTATTTCAATGTATTTCATTAAGATTAAACATGATATAATTAAATCATAAACTTGGCACAAGCCTAAGTACCAGCAACAACATATGTTAGCATAATTGAATATCATTCTTGTGAACTTAACATAAATAACCAGTATACTTGAGCATGATCCAATTGGATTTATCATCCTTCATAACATATCATGTTTTCCATGTATCACCATTTTAATAAGTTTCATACACACATGTCTTGGTTCGTATTGAACACTTACCATTTCATTTGCATAACACAAAAGACATAAACATAACATTTACCATAGTCACAATCTAGTGATTAAACACATAACTAAGCAATACCATCACATGGTAAGATATGGTACATAAACATAACATTACTTAAATCATAACTTTCATAATCATGAATATTAATACTTTGATCATTGGTACATCATACTTTTCCATATTTGTCATGGTGAAGTCAACCGAAACCCATACTGGAGCTCACACAAGTGTGCTAAACGATGGTCAAAACCATTCATTTTCTTTAGTCGATGGTCGAAGCCATCCCTTTTCATATTCGATGGTCATCACCATCCCTTTTCATATTCGATGGTCGTCACCATCCCTTTCCACATTCGATAGGCATCGATACTTCGTTGGATCTTTTGTCGACAAATGATATGATAATATAAAATGATAGCATTTAAATTAACAATTTAAAACACTATTTAAACGTACGAACTTACCTGGCTAAATTGCAAAAATGACAAAGTAAAGAGGCATTTTGGTAATTTTTCATTCTCCTTGACTTTCCACACGATCTTGATCTAAATTAATAATTTTATTCAATTGATTAATTTAGAGAGTAAAACAATATATTTTTATACAATTTAGTCATTTTTGAGATTTTTAAAAATTACCCCTAACATTTTACTTTTATTCAATTTAGTCCATGAGCCTAAAACATGCAAATTAACCATTTTTAATGCCAATTAACATTAGCCGAATATTCATGGCACACAAAATAGCTGACATTTGTAATAATTTCACATCAAATCCTTGTATTTTTTTCTATTTCAACAATTTAGTCCCTGATCGATAAATTCATCAAAAATCACTTAACAAATACTTTTCAATAACAACTAATATCTCAAAATTCATCATTTAACATAAAAAATTACAAGATTTATCAATGGCATGTAACACCCCTAACCCGTATCCGTCACCAGATTAAGGTTACGAGGCATTAACTTTACAAATACAACCCAAATCAAGCTTCATTTCTTTACCTGTTTTCTATATTAACCACATCAATACACTTATTCTACTAAATTTTTGAATCTTAGCTTTCTTTTATTCATATCGAAGTAAATATTTCATAAGCTAATTATTGAGCATAATACTTCCAATCATTTTGCATACTGAACCGAATAACACATATTAAACAAAAACTTCATGCATGATATTCAAACACGTAGATATAAACATGCATATTTTGTTTCATACCAAACACACGTAATACAACCTTTCTTTATAGGACTTAGCAAACATTACCGAATCATTCTAATGAACATTTGATCAACTTTGCTCATTTCTATAAACTTAAGCCGAATCAAGACATACTCAAATTTATATGTTTTAAACCATGCTGAAATTCCATTCATACCACTAATATCAATTAATTCATATTCGATCATATATTAAAACCTCCATGTAACATACATTTGACCTACCAATAAATCAATTTTCACACCGATCACCTAAGCCGAATTTAAAACATTTCATAGATGTAAAACACATCAAATGCACATCACCTAAATCTACCTAAGTATGGTATACTCTATTCGCAATTCATACCAACCTTCAAGACTATTTCATCGTGCATATACTAAACACATCACTGACATATATAAATACCATGAAATGAACTTACAGAATGAGCTTATAACAAGGCCGAACATACACAAATATTAACACCATGATCAAGCATAACCAAACCAAACCCAAGCATAGAAATATAGCCATTTTTGCATGGCTTTTATATACATCTCATTCATAACAAACTCAAAAGAGTAATATAGCTTATACATGCCATAGTTTCAAAAGTTCAACATATAAAAAGATACCAAAGTTAGTTGATAGTGGGATAGACTTTGACGATGATCCTCGAGCTCGTAGCTAAACTTCAAAATCTATAAAACCATACAAATAAACACACACAGTAAGTTATCGTAGCTTAGTAAGTTATAAGCAATTACATAACAAAGCCAAAATACATTGTAATAGAAATGTACACATTTATTAACCCTTAACCCAAATATCCAAACATTTAAAAAAAAATAGACTTCTCACGGTCTTAAATCTACTCATCACTTAATTACAAAAGCATACTAATTTATCACCTTCCATAGTTTCTAAATCCGTACATACATACATTTAACAATCGGTTTTTATACATATACTACCTATTACATTTATACTTACCATTCAAATAATAAGCTCTCATAGTATCAAAAACTTACCGAATTCATCCATTAAATTGGTATTTACACTCACACCTTCCATGCTCATCGACCGAAATTCCTTTTTGTACCAAATGTGTTTGGATGTTCAACTCATGCAATTAAGAACTTTTGTCCGATTTCGCACACTTAGTGCTCGGAATTTAAATTCGCACACTTAGTGATTATTATCCGATTTTGTACACTTATTACTCGGATGTTAAATTCACACACTTAGTGCCATGTGACCGACTCTGCACACAAAGTGCTCGGTATCCAAATTCACTCACTTAGCGCATTAATTGGTCTTGACACTTATCTAAATAAGCACACACACATATATATATATATAAAAGTAATTTATTCATTTTTATATCATTTCACATTCGGCTAAATACAATTAATAAATAAATATTCATCACTTTCAACCATATTCATTGCTTAACTCAATGTCTCACATAGCCATATCATTAACATATATTTATATACCTCACATTCGGCTAAATACTTCCTTCAATCTACCTTACATTCGACATTATGATATTATACCTACTTATCTCTATCAAGACATATACATCAATATGGATAAAAAAAATTCAATTCAATCCAATTGCTTAATAAATTTACCTCGAGTATCGACAGACTTTGTTTTCCGACTATTTAATTATTTTCTCCTTTCCCAGATCCAATCTGGATCCTTTTTGTTCTTGATCTAAATAAATTTCAAATTAAACTCATTCAACATATTTACATTCAATTTAGTCCAAAAACACATAAATGGGAAAATTACATTTTTACCCTGATAATTTACACTTTTTACAATTTAGTCCCTATTGCACAAAACACAAAATATTCAAAATTTGACCACACTTCTTTAGGGCCGAATATTCATAATCCTATTACAAACTCATACATTTAATTTATTTTGCATTTTAGCCCCTCAAAAATTTATTTTTTGCAATTTAATCAAAATCACTCAATTTAATCAAAAATTCAAGAACAAAACTTGTTAATCTAACTCATATAATCAATATTTCATCATTAAAGAACAAAAACAACAAGCTTCCTTCAATGGAAACTCACGAAACACACATCAAATTCCAAAATTCAAGCATAGGCTAGCTGAAACACAAAGCAACAATCTCAAAAACGTAAAAATTATCAAAAACCAAGCTAAACTCTTACCTTAATCAAGCTTAATCAAAGCTGAATGGAGCTAGCTTTATTTCTTTCTTTTTCCTTTTGGTTTCGGTCAAAACAAGATGATGAATACTTTTTTTCATCTTTTATCAAGTATAATCAATTTAATATATTATCATATTATAATTATAACATTATAACATAAAAATATAATAAATAAATCCCAAACACTATTTCATGCAAAGTTTGGCCGGCCACTAAGCTTAATTATGGATAAATTATCCTACCAATACTTTAATTTACAAAACCATCATCAATTCAGTACTTACCCATTTAACCACCAAATTTTCTTTTTATGCGATTAAGCCCTTTCTCACAATTAAACACCAAAACGATCAAATTTTAATACGAAAATTTTGGACACATCAATTCAGACATAATGAACATGAAAAATAATATTAAAATATTTTTTTGAGTTGGATTCGTGGTCCCGAAACCATCGTTTCGATTAGGGTCAAAATCGAGCTGTTACAACTCTCCCCCCTTAGAAATTTTCATGCCCAAAAATCTTACCGATGAATAGGTCTAGATAACGTTCTTTCATTGAATTCTCAAGTTCCCAAGTTGTTCCTCGACCCCATGCTTCTACCACAGTACTTTTACCAACAGAATTTTCTTATTACGCAACTCTTTCACTTCACGAGCAAAAAAATGAATTGGTCCTGTAACAGTCCGAATTTGACCCTAATCAGAATGGTGGTTTCGAGACCACGAATCCGAGTCCGAGAAATATTTTAATATTATATTTTGAGTCAGTTATATGTGAATTAATGTGTGCGAAAGTTTCGTATAAAAATTTAACTGTTTGTGTGCTTAATTAGTTAAAAAGGACTAAATCACGTAACTGGTAAAAGTGGCCTTTTATTTGATTTATGGTTAGATTGATGTGGCTTTATTTTAGTGAAGTCCTAAAAGGGTAATATAACCATTTTAAGTTATAGTGGACGGCATTGTGGTCTTATAACATGTTTTTTTTTTTTTGTATTATTTTATATGCTAAAGATTATATTATAATTGTTTTATAATTTAATACTAAATTATAATAAAATCCCACTTGAGAACAACTCGATTTTAGCCTGATTAGAAATGTGATTTCGGGACCACGAGTTCTAGTCGAAAAAAATAAATTAATATTATTTCTCGTGTTAAATATATATGATTGAGCCTGTGTTAAAATTTCGTGAATTTATTTGACTGTTTGCATGTTTAATTTAAGAAAAAGGACCAAATTACGTATGTGGTAAAAGCGAGATTCATTAAATAAAAGGGGTTTAATTTAAGTATTGGTTGAAAGAAAGGACTTGCATGTCAAATAATCCATTTTGTTTGTAGTGGACGGCATGATAATTACATGAATATTAAATATCAATTGTTTTTAGTTAGTGGTGTATTATTATATTTTATAATTGAGTGGCTAAATTAACTTATTATTTCATTGTTAGGATCAAATTTGCAATTAAACAAAATTGCAATTGAAGTGACTGACATTTTACCCTATGTATTTTTTATTGAATTCTTATTAGTAAATGGAAGATTAAAATAATAAAAGAAATAAAAACATCATTTGCATGCTCATTTTCTACCATTCATTGCAAAACCATTAGAGAAGAAGAAGAGAATAAGCTTTCTCTTATTCGGTCATCTCAAGTCAAAAATTGGGTATGTATGTTTTAGATTTTCTGATAATTTTTGCACTTTTGAGATGGTTATTAAGAGCTTTACATAGCCCATGTAATAGTTTATGCCATGGTTGTGGTTTTCATGAGATACCATTGTTGAAAGCTTGAGATTTTTATGGATTAATGGTGAAATATTAATGTTAGGTGTTAGATTGGTAAGCTCTATTCTTGCATTTTGATGAAATAGAGTAAATTAGAAATTAAGGTTAAAATAAATAATTGAGGGATTATAATGCTAAATAGTTACTTTGTATTGATGTATATGACCCTTAGAAAGATTCGGCTCTAAAGGGTATTGGACAAGTTTTGAGTAATTTATGAGTATTGTATTAGGGACTAAATTGTATATATTGTAAAAGTTAAGGGTAAATTCAGAAAGTTTCTAAATTATTGTGTTATGGATCAAATTGAATGATTAAAAAAATTAAATTAATTATTGAGTTCATTTTAAATTATTTAGACCAAGTATAAAAGGGAAAGGCTTTGGATCAAGAAATTAACGAGTAGCCAGGAAGCTTAATTCGACAACTATCGAGGTAAGTTTTTAAGCAATAGGATTAATTTGAATTATCGCTATATTAAATTGTACATGTTTGAGTGACATAACAAATTTTTTTGTCAAATTGCCGAATAAGGCATAGGAATTATTATATGTGATAGCCGAATACTGATTAATAAATACATGTATATATATATCTATAACCATTGAATAATTGAGTTGGCAAAATATATGCACTCGTGATAAGGGATAAATATATATATAATTATATATATGTATGGGAATAAAATATTCGGATGCGTGTGAGCGTATATATATATTTGATGATGCCAAATGTGGTATGGTGACTTTAAATGTGTTTGCCGAATATGATAGTATCATGAACATGTGTTTATTATATAAATACCTTGGATGGTTGGAATATGTATAAAAATATATCTATATATATATATATATAAATGTTACCAATGTGATAGGGTATAAGATTAAATATTGGTATTGGCCGAATGTATATTTGCCTTATGTATGAAATTTTGATATGTTTGGACAGGATAAATAATTATGAGTTGAGTAGTATTTAATAGTGAACCATGAAATAGGTGAGGGTGGTGATTGAATAAATAAATATGTGTTTATTTGAGTGTGACTGAATGTGATGGTAGATTATAGGAAGAAAGAGTTGGTTTTAATGTGCGTATTGGTGTATGTTCATATTTATTGTAATATCCCGGGTTAGGGGCTATTTTTGTTATGGCATGTTTTGCATGTGTTGGTGTGCTACGTTATTATTTTCATGTTTTAGGGGTTTAATTAGAGGCTAGGTGTATGCCTGAGTGGATGGGAAAATTTTGGTTTTTGGGTGTTGAGTCAGGGGAGCTGATGGAGCTGAGGGATGTGTAATTTAATTGGTATTTTGTTTCACAAAAATAAGGCTAGTAAGGTGGCAAAGCATGTGCCACTTGGAGCTGAATGTGGCGTCATCTACAAGGGGAAGGTGTCCTGAGTTCGAGCTGCGAAATTCTCCATTTTGGCTTTAATTTTGGACGACATAGGAGGAAGGAGTTGGAGGTGGTTCAAATTCCACTTTGGACTAAGTCAAATGTTTTAAAAGATGGGTGGAGAGTGAATTTAGGAAGGAGACTTGTTCAAAGTATTTTGAACTGGTGGCTAGGAGTAATTGGGGGGGGATATGGCCGAAATTTGGGGGAGTTGGAGGGGAAAATGGACGGCATAGTGGGGTGAGAGTTGGTAGCCAAAATGCATTTTGGCATTTTGGCACTCTTTTTGTTGTTTTCATCACATTTGGTAAAAGAGAAAGTTCTCTTCTAGTCCTTTGGAAAGCCGATTTTCTTCAACAAAGTAAGTCTTCCATTTCTCCCTTGAAACCGAAAGTGTAAGCCATTTATACCATAGCCGAAACTTCACTTTGTTTCTTTTAATTCCATCGTAGTCGGATGCCCTCTCCCTTTTGGTTCTTTTGATCATTTGGTTGCCGAAACTAGCATTCTATTCCTCTAATATTCCCTCCCATCTCCCTGAATTTTTGATAGCCGAAAGTCACCCCAAAAATCTTCTTCTTTATTCTTTTCTTCTTCCCAAAGCCGAAGGTACCCTCTCCCTATTTTCTTATTCTTTCTTCTTCTCAATTATCTTTGCCGAAACTTCTTTGGCACCTTGTAATTTCTTTTCTTTGATTCTCCATTCAAGCCGACTATAGGAGTGGTAAACATCTAAGCCGAACACCCCCTTCTCTTAGTGTGGTGTTGGCCGAATCCTTGTGGTGTTGGGGTAAGTGATTGGCCGAATGGCCATTCTTCTCTTCTCTAGGTACTATGTTGTTTGCGATTTGTTCAAAGCCTATGATCGGTTTTTGTTGAAAGGAATTAACCTTTGGTTAACTTCTGGTATAGGGCTTTCGGATAGTGGAGGCAATCAAGAGGAGCCTTCGTCCTTCGGTTAATTGTTTGGTAAGTGTGGTAAGTGTTGAGTTGTTGGCCACTTGTTTGATTGCGATAAGATGGGTTACAAGAGTTTAATGTTTCTTTTTCTTAAAGGGTAATCGATTGGAAAGAGGGACCATTGAGGTTCGGGTTTGGTAGGAAACCAAACCAAGAGCGAGGTAAGGGGTTCAACGCTAACCCTTGTGGTTCATTTGGTTATGGCCGAATGTCATAGATGCCTAACCCCATGTCCGGCCGATTGTAGTGAGTCGATGACTCAAGGGACTTAGATCGGTTCGATTGGGATTTTAGACTCAGAGTTACCAGTGTGTATACTAACACACTTACATTTAGTAATATGATTGATAACTTTGTGTAATGACTAATGAAACATGGTAGATCGATATGATACCCTAATGGGTATGATTCTCGACTCGGGTAAGTCAAGATTACTATTTTAATGATGAGTTATATGTTACCATGGATGTGGATATATGTGACATGAGATACAACATGAGATGCATGATTATATGATATGCATGATTACATGAGTATGGTATCTTGATGGGGTGATACGTGAGGAGGGGAGCAATGGTATTTTATGTTTGACGAGCACCGGTGCTTTGGTAGCACACCTTGTGACTTTGGGTCACTGGAGGTTTGGCACCTCCAGAGGTTTGGTACCTCAGCGTCTCGTCCCAGCTGGCTCAAGTACCACGATGGGTTGGCCCTACGAGATGATTATACGGGATTGACGCCAAGTGTTTTGGTAACACACGATGGGTTGGCCCCATCACCGATTTGTGACTACGGTCACCAAAGGCTTTGGTAGCACATTGTGTCTTTGGGACACCAGAGGTTTGGCACCTCATTGCGACTTGTCCTCGTGGTTTGACCACCGTGGGTTGGCCCCACCGAGATATGGGATCGTCTCAGTGTTTTGGTAACACCACGATGGGTTGGCCCCATCATCTTTGGATTCGTGACTTCGGTCACCGGTTTTGGTAGTAGCACAACCGTGTCTTTGGGACACCAAAGGTTTTGGGACCACATTGACGGATATTATGTCTTTGGGACATCGGTGTTTTGGTAACACATCGTGGATCGTATGTCACCAGTGGTTTTGGTACCACACGGGTAGAAAAGGCGTATGGATGGTTAGGATCGGGTTGCATTAATTGTGTTGCTATGTATGATGTGTGTTAGCATGTTGATTCTATCGGGAGCGGGATTTACACATCGAGTCACTCGACTCACCCTCTCCTTTGACATTTCAGTGACTCATGACGCGACTCGGGCCGGGGATGGACTCGGGTGCACATGCCATGCTCTAATAAAAGCTTTACTCAGTTATTGCATTTGGGTACTTTAGTTTATTTAATTTTATTTGGGTTTTATTTCTGATTTGTAAAAGCCTTTAAATTATGTGGTTTTTTTATATTATGTTCTAAGTTGATTTTAATATGCCTTAACGGACTATTTGGGTTAATTTGCTAAAACATGACACAACAACGATTTCAAAATTTTAACGAAATGTTTTCAACTATACCATCTGCATCATGATCGATTTTATAAGTTATGAAAATCAATTGTTTTCAAACTTGAAGGCAAACTTTTACTAAGTCTTAATGTTTTGTAACGATATTAAACAACTTGTTTTCTAAACGGATTAAAGTTTACCCAATCTATTTAATACAAATTCGAGATTTTCAAACACGGTTTTCCCGTAACATACCGTGATTTGGTCGTGATGTTTGGACCGGGTTTGGGGTGTTACAATTGTGGTATCGAGCTAAGTTCAAAAGCTCTATTTGTGGGCTTGAGGCCCAAACTGCTTTCGAAGTTTGTTTTAAGTGTTTTTGGGTTGAATACATGGTTTACAAGGCATGGCACCGAGTCTCCCAGCACTTTGATTCGCCCAAGGTAAGTAATTCTAAACTCTTACGTGAATTATTATTTGTAGAAGGGTAGGTGATATGGGACGTAGTTAGATTTATAGGACTTGAACCTAGGATTAGATCACTCAAACACTCGAACTAAAGCATAAGACTTAAAGCACTAAACCAATCTATGACTCAAACCATGGGGCTAGGGTGTGGTAAACTCCGTGCGCATGTCTAGGAGAGGATCCTAAGAGCTTGGTATTTAAGCGATCCTCGTGACTCACCTCCTCTTCGCAGAATCCCACACAGTGCGTAGCTCGAGTTCACCCCGACCAAGAAGGCTCTCATGGACTTAACCTAACGACTAAAACCCAAAAGGAATTAGCCATGTTTTCAAAAATACAACAACAACCCTAATGTTTTCAAACTTTTGCAATAAACTCTTTCAAAACCGAAAATGTCACATTTACAACAATTTTCTTGAAAAACTTTGATTTATGGAAAATTACAAAAATGCCCTTAGGGGTAAATTTACTAAAATGCCCTCGGTTTATAAAATAGCAACTCAATGATTTTGCCCAAAAATTTCAATGATGTTACTAAATTCAAACACTCTGTTTTATAAAATATCAATCGAAAATTTTGATTTTGGAAAATTACAGCAAAACGCCTCATCTGTGAAAATTACTAAAATACCCCGGTTTTCAAAACAAAGTATTTTCCAAAGTTTTCAAAACCACTCTCCAAATATGGAAATTTTACATGTTTTTATGAAAGTTTTACAACCTATTTGATCTCGAAAATACCCTGTAGGGGAAAATGACGAAAATACCCTTGGGCTAGAAATGGGCAGCAATGTCCGAAGAGTGAATAGGTATGGAAAGGATTAAGGAATGAATGTATAACCTCTTTTGCGTGAATAGGATAGAAGATTGAAACCTTGGTTGCTCGAAAGAACCCCTGATTAAACTCCATTCATAAAATTTCTTTGCGGTTAAGAAAGTGGAACGATACTAATGCATAAAAATCTTTTTAATCAGATACGTAGGAAGATTAGACATGAGCACTCGAGGCGGACGTGGTCGTAATACTCGTGGTAGAGGTAGGGGTAGAATGACGGTTTCTGAGCCCGTAGGATCAGGCGGGGTTCGAGAAAATGAGATCTTGGGATTCGCCACCACCGGAGGTGGTGAGTTCCAAGATCGGGACCGAGAGGCGATGCGATGTCACGAGCAATGCTGCGGGTGTTGGAAAGAGTAGGCGGTGTAAGTGGTGGTGCGGGAGTTAGGAAATCATTCTGAGAGACTCGGGCTAATGGGGCCGAATTTTTCCGAGGTGTATCGGGTGTTGCTCCTAGCACCTTCTGAGTATTGGCCGAGGCAACCGAGCGGATCATGGACGATCTGGACTTGACGATCGAGGAGAAACTTAAGGGGATTGTATCGCTTCTCCGAGATGAGTCATATCGCTGGTGGCTCACGGTTCGGATAGTGTGGCGGTGAGGATTTGACATGGGATTATTTTAGAGTGCATATCAAAAGAAGTACATCGGGGCTAGTTACATCGACTCCCAAATGAAAGGCATTTCGAGACTTGTTCGGGGAGTAAATCTATTCTTGAAGTACGAGGTGAGTTCTGGGTCGGCGGCATGCCGGGGCATTGTAGCCATTGAGCATGAGAGGTGTGTTCGTTTCGAGGATGGTCTGCGAGACGAGTTGAGGTCGTTGATTGCTCCACAGCAGAGGCGAGCGAGTTTGTTGTCTTAGTCGAGAAGGCTAAGGTAGCCGAAGGTGTTAAGGAGTCGATAAGATGAGCATGGGCGGGAGTAGGCTTAAGAGGAGCTTTGGGACTTCGGGATCGTCGCAATCCGCGAAGAGGGCTAGACCGTGTGGGGCGTAATCGATCCCGCTAGGTTCGTTCTTTGCTAAGCGGGACCGCCGCATGATGTAATCGATGTGGGAAATCTCATTGGGGGGTGGTTGACCGTGGTGGAAAGTTGCTTGAGTGTGGTTCTCTGGATCATCGCATTAGGACCGCATCTGCGTAGGATGGCGAGATTCGATCGAGAAAGTCGGCCGTGCCGCATTCGAGGTAATGGACCGCCACCACGGAGGGGCCGTGGTAATAGCAGGTGGTAATGGATTTGGTCGAGGTCGTGGAGCACCGCAGAGAGGTGCGGGTAGTTACGAGGCACGACGGCTGGTTTGGTGTATGCGGCTAGCCGCCGCGAGAGGCGGCGCACCGGACGTAATCACCGGTACGTTTTTGATTTTTGGTTCTCCCTATACTGCTTTAATTGACTTGGGTTCCACGCATTCGTATGTTGCTAGTAGTATAGTCGAGACCATGGACTTAGATTCTGAAACTGCTTCTAGACAGATGACTGTACTTAGCCCTCTAGGTCACTCTGTAGTGGTAGATAAGTTGTATAAGGATGTACCCCTAGAACTCCAAGGGGTCATTTTTGCTGCTGATCTGATGGAACTGCCGTTTGGGGAGTTCGATCTGATTCTCGGGATGGACTGGTTGGTTAAGTACCAGGCCAAGGTGGATTGCGCGGCTAAGCGCATGGTTCTATCGACGGATAAAGGAGATGAAGTGATTATGATAGGTAATAGGAGAGATTACTTATCCAATGTGGTGTCGGCATTAAAAGCTGTAAAGATGGTCGGGAAGAGGTCGTGAAGCGTATGTGGTTCATGTATGCGCCTTGGAGGCTAAAGAGTCTGCTGCTGAGAAAGGTTAAATGCAGTTAAGGAATTTGTTGATGTGTTTCTGAGGAGCTTCCGGTTTGCCACCGGATCGTGAGGTAGAGTTTGGGATAGATCTGCTACCGGGACCGCACGGTGTCTATTGCTCCATATAGGATGGCACCAAAGGAATTGGTGGAGCTTAAGGCTCGGTTTCGAGAGCGTTGGATCGAGGCTTCATTAGGCCAAGTGTTTCACCGTGGGGCGCGGTGTTATTAAATCAAGAAGAAGGGCGGTTCGATGCGGATGTGTATAGACTACCGCCAACCCAATAAGTGACGATTAAAAACAAGTATCCGTTACCACGGATAGATGACTTGTTTGATCACCGAAAGGTGCATCGGTGTTTTGAAGATCGATTTGAGTGTCCGGTACCATCGGTTGAAAGTTAAGAGCGGATATCCATAAGACGGCGTTTGGACTCGATGCGGGCACTCACGAATTCTGGTAATGCCGTTCGGGTTGACTAACGCTCGGCGACTTTTTATGGATATGATGAATAGGGTGTTTCAAAGATGATCTAGACCGTTTCGTCGTGTGGTTTTTATTGACGATATTTTGGTATACTCAAGGTCGGAAGAAGAGCATGATGCACACTTGAGAGTGGTGTTGCAGATTTTGAGGAGAAGCAACTCTATGCTAAGTTCGATGAAGTGCGAGTTACGGCTTAGTGAAGTGACGTTCTTGGGTCATGTAGTATCACCGAGGGGATTAGAGTGGATCCTCGGAAGGTTGAGGCGGTTTTGGATTGGAAGCCTCCTAAGTCGATCATTGAGATCGGAGTTTCTTGGGTTTGGCGGATACTCACCAAGATTTGTTGAGGTTTCTCGTTAATTGCAAAGACCGATGACTAAGTCGTTAAGAAAGGGAGTTCCATTTATTTGGGTGAGAAACAAAGAAGAGAGTTTTGATAAGTTGAAAAGATCTTGTGAGGCTCTGTTTTAATTCAACTTTGAGGTCGGTAAGGAATTCCACGATGTATCTGCGACGCATCACATACGGGATTGGGTTGTGTCTTTGATGCGAGGAGGGTAAGGTAGTGGCTTACGCTTCTCGGCACCGAGGCCACACGAGGTCAACTATCCGACCTTGCACGACTTGGAGCTAGCATTTGTAGTCTTCGCTCTAAAAATGCGGAGGCACTACACATGCGGTGAGAGATCAATAGTCTACACGAGATCATAAGAGTCTGAAGTACCTATTGACTCGAAGGACTGAATTTGAGGCGGCATAGATGGGTTGAGTTGCTCAAGGACTACGATCGTCGATTGAATATCATCCGGCAAGGCTAACGTGGTGGCGACACGCGTTGAGCCGTAGGGTTGTTTCGGTTTAAGAGCTTTGTTTGCCCATTTGAGTTTGTATGACGATGGGAGTATTACAGCGAGCTGCGAGTTAAGCCTACTTGGGTTGAGCGGATCAAAGAGAAGCGATTGGAGGATGAGGTTACGAGTGCGCGAAAGGTTACAAGTGCGAGAATGGTGGTTTGGAGGGTTCTGACTTGTCAGTGATGAGGTTCTGTGTTTCCAAGGGAGGGCTTGTATGCCTAAAGATGTTGAGTGAGGCGAGAAGATTCTTCAGGCGCATACATAGCGATCCTTATGCTATGCATCATCTGAGAGGTAGCAAGATGTATAGGGATCTTAAGGAAGCGATTTTGGTGGCACGGCTTGAAGAAAGAAGTAGCGAGTTTGTTGGAAAATGCCGTCGACTTGTCAAGTGAGTCAAGGCGCGGAACATCGATTGCCGTCGGGTTTGCTTCACTGTGAAAATTCCTCGATGGAAATGGGAAAGGATAACTATGGATTTAAATCGGTGGTTTACCGCTTACGCCAAGCAAGAAGGATTCGATTTGGGTTGTCGTGGACCTTCGACTAAGTCGGCCCATTTCATTCGGTGAGAGTGGACTATTCACTTGAGATTGGCGAAGCTTTATGTGTCGAGAGATAGTAAGGCTACGGTGTTCGATTTGATTATCTCGGATAGGGATCCCGAGTTTACGTCGAGGTTACGAGAGCGTTGCATCGGGCTCGGTGCGCGCTTGGATTTCAAAGACGGCTTTTCACCCGCGATCGGCGAGCGATCGTGGGGTTATCCGGATCTTGGAAGACATGTTGAGAGGTTGTGTTACGGACTTGAGAGGTTTGGGAGGAGTTTCTACCGTTATTGAGTTTGCCTACAACAACGATTACCAAGCGAGCATTAAGATGGCTCCGTATGAGGCGTTGTATGGCGAAGTGTCGCTCACCTACATGTTGGGCGAGTTAGGTGAACGTCGCGTTGTTGGGACCCGAGTTGGTTCTTGAGATAGAAGACAAGGTTAAGTTGATTCGAGCTCGTTTGAAGGAAGCTTGGACCGGCAAAAGTCTTATGCCGATCTTAAGCGAAGAGATATAGAGTTCGCTGTGGGAGATCGTGTCTTCTTAAAGGTCTCGCCTTGGAAGAAGGTGCCGAGGTTTGGCAGAAAAGGCAAGCTAAGTCCGAGGTTCATTGGGCCATATAAAGTTTTGAGACGAGTTGGACCAGTGGCGTATCAGCTTGAGTTGCCAGCGAGCTTAGTCGATTCACGACGTTTTTCATGTTTCGATGCTTGGAGGTATCGTTCGAATCCGTCGCATGTGGTAGCGATGGAGAGATCGAGGTAAATCCAGTTTGACTATGGAAGAGGAACCTGTGCAGATTCTTGATCGGGATGTGAAGGTTCTACGTAGAAAGTCCGTGCCTTTGGTTAAGGTTCTTTGGCGGAATCATGGCGTGGAAGAAGCCACGTGGGAACCCGAGGATACGATGAGACAAAGATACACCCGCAACTCTTTTGACCAGGTAATTTCGAGGCCGAAATTATTCTTAAGGGGGGTAGAACTGTAATATCCCGGGTTAGGGGCTATTTTTGTTATGGCATGTTTTGCATGTGTTGGTGTGCTACGTTATTATTTTCATGTTTTAGGGGTTTAATTAGAGGCTAGGTGTATGCACAGTGGATGGGAAAATTTTGGTTTTGGGTGTTGAGTCGGGAGGAGATGGAGTGAGGATGTGTAATTTAATTGGTATTTTGTTTCACAAAAATAAGGCTAGTAAGGTGGCAAAGCATGTGCCACTTGGAGCTGAATGTGGCGTCATCTACAAGGGGAAGGTGTCCTGAGTTCGAGCTGCGAAATTCTCCATTTTGGCTTTAATTTTGGACGGCATAGGAGGAAGGAGTTGGAGGTGGTTCAAATTCCACTTTGGACTAAGTCAAATGTTTTAAAAGATGGGTGGAGAGTGAATTTAGGAAGGAGACTTGTTCAAAGTATTTTGAACCGTGGCTAGGAGTAATTGGGGGGATATGGCCAAATTTGGGGAGTTGGAGGGGAAAATGGACGGCATAGTGGGGTGAGTTGGTAGCCAAAATGCATTTTGGCATTTTGGCACTCTTTTTAGTTGTTTTCGGTCACATTTGGTAAAAGAAAAGTTCTCTTCTAGTCCTTTGGAAAGCCGATTTTCTTCAACAAAGTAAGTCTTCCATTTCTCCCTTGAAACCGAAAGTGTAAGCCATTTATACCATAGCCAAACTTAAACTTCACTTTGTTTCTTTTAATTCCATCGTAGTCGGATGCCCTCTCCCTTTTGGTTCTTTTGATCATTTGGTTGCGAAACTAGCATTCTATTCCTCTAATATTCCCTCCCATCTCCTGAATTTTTGATAGCCAGAAAGTCACCCCAAAAATCTTCTTCTTTATTCTTTTCTTCTTCCCAAAGCCAAGGTACCCTCTCCCTATTTTCTTATTCTTTCTTCTTCTCAATTATCTTTGCCAAAACTTCTTTGGCACCTTGTAATTTCTTTTCTTTGATTCTCCATTCAAGCCGACTATAGGAGTGGTAAACATCTAAGCCGAACACCCCTTCTCTCTTAGTGTGGTGTTGGCCGAATCCTTGTGGTGTTGGGGTAAGTGATTGGCGAATGGCCATTCTTCTCTTCTCTGGGTACTATGTTGTTTGCGATTTGTTCAAAGCCTATGATCGGTTTTTGTTGAAAGGAATTAACCTTTGGTTAACTTCTGGTATAGGGCTTTCAGATAGTGGAGGCAATCAAGAGGAGCCTTCGTCCTTCGGTTAATTGTTTGGTAAGTGTAGTAAGTGTTGAGTTGTTGGCCACTTGTTTGATTGCGATAAGATGGGTTACAAGAGTTTAATGTTTCTTTTTCTTAAAGGGTCGATTGGAAAGAGGGACCATTTGAGGTTCGGGTTTGGTAGGAAACCAAACCAAGAGCGAGGTAAGGGGTTCAACGCTAACCCTTGTGGTTCATTTGGTTATGGCCGAATGTCATAGATGCCTAACCCCTATGTCTGGCCGATTGTAGGAGTCAGTACTCAAGGGACTTAGATCGGTTCGATTGGGATTTTAGACTCGTAGTTACTGGTGTGTATACTAACACACTTACATTTAGTAATATGATTGATAACCTGTGTAATGACTAATGAAACAGTGGTGACTGATATGATACCCTAATGGGTATGATTCTGGACTCGGGTAAGTCAGTATTACTATTTTAATGATGAGTTATATGTTACCATGACTGTGGATATATGTGACATGAGATACAGCATGAGATGCATGATTATATGATATGCATGATTACATGAGTATGGTATCTTGATGGGGTGATACGTGAGGAGGAGCAATGGTATTTTGTCTTGACGAGCACCACTGCTTTTGCAGCACACCTTGTGACTTTGGGTCACGAGAGGTTTGGCACCTCGAGAGGTTTGGTACCTCGCCTCGTCCCAGTGGCTCAGCACCACACGATGGGTTGGCCCCACGAGATGATTATACGGGATTGACGCCGATGTTTTGGTAACACACGATGGGTTGGCCCCATCACCGATTTGTGACTACGGTCACCAGTGCTTTGGTAGCACATTGTGTCTTTGGGACACGGAGGTTTTGGCACCTCATTGCGACTTGTCCTGTGGTTTTGACCACCGTGGGTTGGCCTCACACCGGAGATATGGGATCGTCTGCGCTAGTGTTTTGGTAACACACGATGGGTTGGCCCCATCATCTTTGGATTCGTGACTTCGGTCACGAGTGCTTTGGTAGCACAACTGTGTCTTTGGGACACCAGTGGTTTGGGACCACATTGACGGATATTATGTCTTTGGGACATCAGTGTTTTGGTAACACATCGTGATCAGTATGTCACCAGGTGGTTTTAGTACCACACGGTAGAAAAGGCGTATGGATGGTTAGGATCGGGTTGCATTAATTGTGTTGCTATGTATGATGTGTGTTAGCATGTTGATTCTATCGGGAGCGGGATTTACACACTGAGTCACTCGACTCACCCTCTCCTTTGACATTTCAGGTGACTCATAGACGCGGACTCGGAGCCGGGATGGACTCGGGGTGCACATGCCATGCTCTAATAAAAGCTTTACTCAGATTATTGCATTTGGGTACTTTAGTTTATTTAATTTTATTTGGGTTTTATTTCGGATTTGTAAAAAGCCTTTAAATTATGTGGTTTTTTTTTATATTATGTTCTAAGTTGATTTTAATATGCCTTAACGGACTATCTGGGTTAATTTGCTAAAACATGACACAACAACGATTTCAAAATTTTAACGAAATGTTTTCAACTATACCATCGGGTACCGCACTGATTTTATAAGTTATGAAAATCAATTGTTTTCAAACTTGAAGGCAAACTTTTACTAAGTCTTAATGTTTTGGTAACGATATTAAACAACTTGTTTTCTAAACGGATTAAAGTTTACCCAATCTATTTAATACAAATTCGAGATTTTCAAACACGGTTTTCCCCGTAACATACCAGATTTGGTCGTGATGTTTGGACCGGGTTTGGGGTGTTACATTTATAATATGTGAATATATATGTAAAAGGGTGGTTTTGATGGATCGTTGTTTTTTTTTTTAAAAAAAGGTATAATTTAATATGATTACGTTTAGTTCGATTGAGATATGATGTTCGAAAAATTCGTACAAGGATCATGAAGTATATAAAAGTTTCGATATATGAATTGGTTGCGAAACAGCTTTATAAATATGAAAGTATCAGGCTTTATGCCTAGCAGGCTTTGTGCCGGTGGATAGTATTCGGGCTTTAAGCCTAGCAGGCTTTGTGCTTGGTGTGTATATAACAGCTTTATGCCTAGCAGAGCTTTGTCTTAGAGGTAATAACAGGCTTTATGCCTAGCAGGCTTTGTGCCGAGGTATAATAACAAACTTTAAGCCTAGCAAGTTCTGTGCCAGTGTATTACATGATGCTTTATGCCTAGCAAATTTTACGGGTGCAACGGTAAAAAAATAATCAAACGTGCTAAATGAGTTAAAGTGAATAGGTATGTAACAATTTATTTCCTTTTTGAAATAAGGTAAGTTGATTATTTGATATGTGATACAAGTTAAAAATGACGTCAATGGTAGTGAATGTGTACATGAAAAGCCATATATGGATTAATGCATAAATATGTGATATTAATGTTTGATTTTTGAGCTTATATTCGGCCTAATGTTACATGAGGAATAAATTGAATTGTAAAATTCATATCAATATTAAAAGATTTATGTGCATTCGATTAGTAGGTATTTCAAATGTGAACCTTTAACGTGTTTATAGGGATTATATATATATATTTGGCGAAAATAAGGTCTATGGGATACTAAACATATTAATGATCAATATGTGTTTGGAAATGTTATAATTCAAGCATGGATAAATGTTTGGCAGTTATATTTCATAAGTATGGCTTGTTTGTACCTTAATAAATTATTAATGCCATTGAGGTAATATATGAATTAAATTAAGCTATGAATCAAGTGAATGAAACCATATGTTTAAGCATATGATTGGTTATATTAGTTTTAATGTTATAAATATATATATGATATGGAAATGCGAATTCATATTCATGCCAAAGTTTATATGTGCATTCGTCTATAAGGTAATAGAATGTGAGATTATGACTAAGGAAATGTGAATTGTATAAATGTATTATGATAGTATGTGTTCGGTCAAATGAAATTTCTATTGCTACTCAGAGTAAAAAGAGATGCTTGTTTGGACAAAACTTATTTCATGACTAGTTACATGTAGATATTTGAATTTACAAGTATGGTTTGGTTATGTATTATTAGATTATTATTGTTATTGGGTTATTATTTGCTTATGACTTACTAAGCTATGATAGCTTACCCTGTGTGTGTATTTTTACCTTTATTTATAGATTTTGGAGACTAAATGCAAGCTCGGGGATCGTTAGCGAAGTTTATCACACTATCGACTGCTTTCGGGGTTTTAAAAGCTGAATTAGAAATTTATGGCATGTATAGGCTATAGTATTTTTTGAATATGGTTGAAGTTGTGTATATATGTATAAGTCATGCGAAAATGGCTTGTCCATCTTGGGATTTATATTTTGGTTGATTATCCTGTTTGGTTGTGGTTTTGGTTGATTTGGTTTTGGGTATGTATTAGTATAAAAAAAAATTAGTAGTTAAGTTTAGTAATACCTCGTGCTCGACTCTAACAATGGTCTCGGGTAAGGGGTGTTACATTTTATTGGTATCAGAGCTTACGGTTTAGTCGATTCTAGGACTACCGTAGCGCGTGTGCGTCTAGCTATACATGCCTTAAAGTATAATGCGATAGTGTGATGACTCCCAACTCTGATGGAAATTGTTTTAAATTAAACAGATATGCTTTCCAACCGAGCTAAATTTACGAAGTATAGAATGTATACGCAAATGTTTGAGTGAAAATATATTGGTGATGTGTTGACACTCATAAAGGTATGAATCAAAGTGTATGGCATTTTTATTAATAAATGTTATAATTATATGAGCGTGAGTTATGACAATTGATTTATGATGTTATATGAGAATTTCGATTGTGACTTAGTGATTAGAGTTGGCTTATGAACTATGTGTTAAGAACAAAGATGATTATAAGCAAATAATCCTCGTATATCATTTTTCGTAAATTAGCATGTACTGAAATTTGGAATTTATTGTAATTATATGTGAATTAGCCAAATTTATCTAAGTATAAAATTGATTCGGTTAAGTTATTTGTGTGATATGTGCAATCGAATGTTCGTATAATGAGTTCGAAATACATAAAAGATTCAATATATGAAATGATTCAGGGGAGAAAATTTTAGGTATTACTACTCAGGCTATGAGCCTAGCAAACCTTGGGCTGGTGAATGATTATCAGACCTCGGGTCTAGCAGGCTTATTGTCGGTGAATGATTATCAGACCTCGGGTCTAGCAGGCTTATTGCCGGTGAATGATTATCAGACCTCGGGTCTAGCATGCTTAATGCCGGTGTGTGATTCAGGCTTATGCCTAGCAGGTTTTATACCGGTGACTTATAATACGAGCTTATGCTTACGAAATGATTGAATTATGGTGGCAAATGAACAAGCTTAAGCTTATTCAAGTGAATTTGATTATTTGGCCATAAGGTATGTATTGACTTAAGTACAAATTATATGTGATGTTTATTGATTAAGTAATTTGATAGATAATGTGTTTGTGTATTTGACATTTTTGGATATGTGGATAATATGATGTTGATTTGATGTTGTTTACTTGTAACATCAGAGTATTCAATAGATGTATGAGTATTTATACATAAATAAGTTCGGCCATATAGAGATTTTATGGATATGCATTCGGACATGTGGAATTACTTATATAAATATATGTACTTTCGATTGTATGGAGTTAAGTTGTATATGGTAATTATTAAATTGGTTATTTGTGATAGTATGTATTATGTACATTTATGTGCGAGTTAAATTTGAGGCTTTACTACCCTCACTCCTTTATCAGTAAAATGTTACAATGAAATTGTAAGATTTTGGGTTGAATAAACTCACGAGTGTGGAGTTACTGAGAGATTCGTGTTTGAAAGATTACTAATGTAGTCAGAAGAGAGAACAAATCAGTAAATGAAGACAGTACAAAAAGGGGATAATGTGAAAATTTCGGATGACAGACTTAGACAGATGAATAATGATTGAATTGTATTAATGGTTGAATGCAATGGTTATAATTGGGTAATTACTATGATTCCTTTGGGGCATTCTATGTGTACATTTTTCCTCAGAAGTATATGTGACTGTTTAACTTCAAAAAAAAAAAAAAAAAAAAAAAAAAAAGCAAGTCTTATAGTATGAGAACGTTAGCTAACCATATTAATAGACGAAAGTATTGTTCATCTATTTAGGTTACGTTCGATATTGTTATGTCTTTCTCTAAAAATTTATTTCATTATGTGGATACAAAAGTCGACGGTAAAATCTGTATGAAGTTAATATTCTGTTTCTACTGGTTATTATTTTGTTGAATATACGTGAAGATTATACACGCTTACATTCATCGGGATTTCGATATTTATAAATGACATTGTTCTTCCCGTACATGTTTTGGGATAGCATCGGAATTGATATCATTCTATACGGGTTGTAATTTTCAGATATCTTGTATAGCTCCACATGTTGAAATTTCACTATTTCAGTTTTCTTATGATTCCATGTGACTGTCTACAAGAGATCTCTATATGACAGAGATGACTATGTTTATTATGGTTATATTTTCTGGCTTGAAATGTGAGACTACAGTAGTACCATCCTCAGAGTTATAGAAGTTATGTCTCTACAATGGTTGCCACTAAAATCATATTTGATTCTTTACTGTGTTCAAATGCTTCCTTAACAGCCAGGATAATATTTATTATAAGGTTGAGACATCGTTCCTAGTAAGACCCAATGAGTTCTCTTTAGTTAAGATGATTTTAGTTAAGATGATGTACGACATTCTGAGATTTGATATTTACGAATGAGTGTGAACTATGATATTCCTGGCTTTGTGGATTACAGAAATAAAGTGTTGATTATAGAGTTATCTATTCCTGAGATGGTATACAGCGAAAGCCAGATTAGAATTTCAATTGTGAGATTTAAGAGATTTGAAATCTGAAGCCATGTGTGAATTTGAAATTATTGTGTGGAAGCAAATCCTTAATCTATCTTCTGGTAAGATTTTCGAGGACGAAAATCCCTAAGGGGGGGAGAGTTGTAACAGATCAAATTTGACCCTAATCGGAATGGTGGTTTCGAGACCACGAATCCGAGTCCGAGAAATATTTTAATATTATATTTTGAGTCAGTTATATGTGAATTAATGTGTGCGAAAGTTTCGTATAAAAATTTAACTGTTTGTGTGCTCAATTAGTTAAAAAGGACTAAATCACGTAACTGGTAAAAGTGGCCTTTTATTTGATTTATGGTTAGATTGATGTGGCTTTATTTTAGTGAAGTCCTAAAAGGGTAATATAACCATTTTAAGTTATAGTGGACGGCATTGTGGTCTTATAACATGTTTTTTTTTTGTATTATTTTATATGCTAAAGATTATATTATAATTGCTTTATAATTTAATACTAAATTATAATAAAATCCCACTTGAGAACAACTCGATTTTAGCCTGATCAGAAATGTGATTTCGGGACCACGAGTTCTAGTCGAAAAAAATAAATTAATATTATTTCTCGTGTTAAATATATATGATTGAGCCTGTGTTAAAATTTCGTGAATTTATTTGACTGTTTGTATGTTTAATTTAAGAAAAAGGACCAAATTACGTAAGTGGTAAAAAGTAGCATTCATTAAATAAAAGGGGTTTAATTTAAGTATTGGTTGAAAGAAAGGACTTGCATGTCAAATAATCCATTTTGTTTGTAGTGGACGGCATGATAATTACATGAATATTAAATATCAATTGTTTTTAGTTAGTGGTGTATTATTATATTTTATAATTGAGTGGCTAAATTAACTTATTATTTCATTGTGAGGATCAAATTTGCAATTAAACAAAATTGCAATTGAAGTGAACTGACATTTTGCCCCTATGTATTTTTTTATTGAATTCTTATTAGTAAATGGAAGATTAAAATAATAAAAGAAATAAAAACATCATTTGCATGCTCATTTTCTACCATTCATTGCAGAAACCATTAGAGAAGAAGAAGAGAATAAGCTTTCTCTTATTCGGTCATCTCAAGTCAAAAATTGGGTATGTATGTTTTAGATTTTCGGATAATTTTTGCACTTTTGAGATGGTTATTAAGAGCTTTACATAGCCCATGTAATAGTTTATGTCATGGTTGTGGTTTTCATGAGATACCATTGTTGAAAGCTTGAGATTTTTATGGATTAATGGTGAAATATTAATGTTAGGTGTTAGATTGGTAAGCTCTATTCTTGCATTTTTGATGAAATAGAGTAAATTAGAAATTAAGGTTAAAATAAATAATTGAGGGATTATAATGCTAAATAGTTACTTTGTATTGATGTATATGACCCTTAGAAAGATTCGGCTCTAAAGGGTATTGGACAAGTTTTGAGTAATTTATGAGTATTGTATTAGGGACTAAATTGTATATATTGTAAAAGTTAAGGGTAAATTCGTAAAGTTTCTAAATTATTGTGTTATGGATCAAATTGAATGATTAAAAAAAATTAAATTAATTATTGAGTTCATTTTAAATTATTTAGATCAAGTATAAAAAGGAAAAGCTTTGGATCAAGAAATTAACGAGTAGCGGGAAGCTTAATTCGACAACTATCGAGGTAAGTTTTTAAGCAATAGGATTAATTTGAATTATCGCTATATTAAATTGTACATGTTTGAGTGACATAACAAATTTTATTGTTAAATTGCCGAATAAGGCATAGGAATTATTATATGTGATAGCCGAATACTGATTAATAAATACATGTATATATATCTATAACCATTGAATAATTGAGTTGGCAAAATATATGCACTCGTGATAAGGGATAAATATATATATAATTATATATATGTATGGGAATAAAATATTCGGATGCGTGTGAGCGTATATATATATTTGATGATGCCAAATGTGGTATGGTGACTTTAAACGTGTTTGCCGAATATGATAGTATCATGAACATGTGTTTATTATATAAATACCTTGGATGGTTGGAATATGTATAAAAATATATCTATATATATATATAAATGTTACCAATGTGATAGGGTATAAGATTAAATATTGGTATTGGCCGAATGTATATTTGCCTTATGTATGAAATTTTGATATGTTTGGACAGTATAAATAATTATGAGTTGAGTAGTATTTAATAGTGAACCATGAAATAGGTGAGGGTGGTGATTGAATAAATAAATATGTGTTTATTTGAGTGTGACTGAATGTGATGGTAGATTATAGGAAGAAAGAGTTGGTTTGAATGTGCGTATTGGTGTATGTTCATATTTATAATATGTGAATATATATGTAAAAGGGTGGTTTTGATGGATCGTTGTTTTTTTTTTTAAAAAAAGGTATAATTTAATATGATTACGTTTAGTTCGATTGAGATATGATGTTCGAAAAATTCGTACAAGGATCATGAAGTATATAAAAGTTTCGATATATGAATTGGTTGCCAAAACCACTTTATAAATATGAAAGTATCAGGCTTTATGCCTAGCAGGCTTTGTGCCTTAGGTGGATAGTATTCGGGCTTTAAGCCTAGCGAGCTTTGTGCCTGTGTATAATAACAGAGCTTTATGCCTAGCAGCTTTGTGCTTGAGGTATAATAACAGAGCTTTATGCCTAGCAGGCTTTGTGCCGAGGTATAATAACAAACTTTAAGCCTAGCAAGTTCCTGTGCAATGTATTACATGATGCTTTATGCCTAGCAAATTTTACGGGTGCAACGGTAAAAAAATAATCAAACGTGCTAAATGAGTTAAAGTGAATAGGTATGTAACAATTTATTTCCTTTTTGAAATAAGGTAAGTTGATTATTTGATATGTGATACAAGTTAAAAATGACGTCAATGGTAGTGAATGTGTACATGAAAAGCCATATATGGATTAATGCATAAATATGTGATATTAATGTTTGATTTTTGAGCTTATATTCGGCCTAATGTTACATGAGGAATAAATTGAATTGTAAAATTCATATCAATATTAAAAGATTTATGTGCATTCGATTAGTAGGTATTTCAAATGTGAACCTTTAACGTGTTTATAGGGATTATATATATATATTTGGCGAAAATAAGGTCTATGGGATACTAAACATATTAATGATCAATATGTGTTTGGAAATGTTATAATTCAAGCATGGATAAATGTTTGGCAGTTATATTTCATAAGTATGGCTTGTTTGTACCTTAATAAATTATTAATGCCATTGAGGTAATATATGAATTAAATTAAGCTATGAATCAAGTGAATGAAACCATATGTTTAAGCATATGATTGGTTATATTAGTTTTAATGTTATAAATATATATATGATATGGAAATGCGAAATTCATATTCATGCCAAAGTTTATATGTGCATTCGTCTATATAAGGTAATAGAATGTGAGATTATGACTAAGGAAATGTGAATTGTATAAATGTATTATGATAGTATGTGTTCGGTCAAATGAAATTTCTATTGCTCACCGAGTAAAAAGAGATGCTTGTTTGGACAAAACTTATTTCATGACTAGTTACATGTAGATATTTGAATTTACAAGTATGGTTTGGTTATGTATTATTAGATTATTATTGTTATTGGGTTATTATTTGCTTATGACTTACTAAGCTATGATAGCTTACCACATGTGTGTATTTTTACCTTTATTTATAGATTTTGGAGACTAAATGCAAGCTCGGGGATCGTTAGCGAAGTTTATCACACTATCGATTTGCTTTCGGGGTTTAAAAAGCTGAATTAGAAATTTATGGCATGTATAGGCTATAGTATTTTTTGAATATGGTTGAAGTTGTGTATATATGTATAAGTCATGCGAAAATGGCTTGTCCATCTTGGGATTTATATTTTGGTTGATTATCCTGTTTGGTTGTGGTTTTGGTTGATTTGGTTTTGGGTATGTATTAGTATAAAAAAATTAGTAGTTAAGTTTAGTAATACCTGCGTGCTCGACTCGACAACATGATCTCGGGTAAGGGTGTTACATTTTATTGGTATCGAGCTTAACGGTTTAGTCGATTCTAGGACTACCGTATCGCGGTGTGCGCCTAGCTATACATGCCTTAAAGTATAATGCGATAGTGTGATGACTCCCAACTCTGATGGAAATTGTTTTAAATTAAACAGATATGCTTTCCAACCGAGCTAAATTCTGATAGTATAGAATGTGTACGCAAATGTTTGAGTGAAAATATATTGGTGATGTGTTGACACTCATAAAGGTATGAATCAAAGTGTATGGCATTTTTATTAATAAATGTTATAATTATATGAGCTTGAGTTATGACAATTGAGTTATGATGTTATATGAGAATTTCGATTGTGACTTAGTGATTAGAGTTGGCTTATGAACTATGTGTTAAGAACAAAGGTGATTATAAGCAAATAATCCTCGTATATCATTTTTAAGTAAATTAGCATGTACTGAAATTTGGAATTTATTGTAATTATATGTGAATTAGCCGAATTTAGCTAAGTATAAAATTGATTCGGTTAAGTTATTTGTGTGATATGTGCAATCGAATGTTCGTATAATGAGTTCGAAATACATAAAAGATTCAATATATGAAATGATTCAGGGAGAAAATTTTAGGTATTACTACTCAAAGCATGAGCCTAGCAAACCTTGGGGTGGTGAATGATTATCGGACCTCGGGTCTAGCGAGCTTATTGCGGGTGAATGATTATCGGACCTCGGGTCAGCGAGCTTATTGTCGGTGAATGATTATCGGACCTCGGGTCTAGCAGGCTTATTGCCTATGAATGATTATCGGACCTTGGGTCTAGCATGCTTAATGCCGGTGTGTGATTCAGGCTTATGCCTAGCAGGTTTTATACCGGTGACTTATAATACGAGCTTATGCTTACGAAATGATTGAATTATGGTGGCAAATGAACAAGCTTAAGCTTATTCAAGTGAATTTGATTATTTGGCCATAAGGTATGTATTGACTTAAGTACAAATTATATGTGATGTTTATTGATTAAGTAAGTTGATAGATAATGTGTTTGTGTATTTGACATTTTTGGATATGTGGATAATATGATGTTGATTTGATGTTGTTTACTTGTAACATCAGAGTATTCAATAGATGTATGAGTATTTATACATAAATAAGTTCGGCCATATAGAGATTTTATGGATATGCATTCGGACATGTGGAATTACTTATATAAATATATGTACTTTCGATTGTATGGAGTTAAGTTGTATATGGTAATTATTAAATTGGTTATTTGTGATAGTATGTATTATGTACATTTATGTGCGAGTTAAATTTGAGGCTTTACTACCCTCACTCCTTTATCAGTAAAATGTTACAATGAAATTGTAAGATTTTGGGTTGAATAAACTCACGAGTGTGGAGTTACAGAGATTCGTGTTTGAAAGATTACTAATGTAGTCAGAAGAGAGAACAAATCAGTAAATGAAGACAGTACAAAAAGGGGATAATGTGAAAATTTCGGATGACAGAATTAGACAGATGAATAATGATTGAATTGTATTAATGGTTGAATGCAATGGTTATAATTGGGTAATTACTATGATTCCTTTGGGGCATTCTATGTGTACATTTTTCTCGTAAGTATATGTGATTGTTTAACTTCAAAAAAAAAAAAAAAAAGAAAAGCAAGTCTTATAGTATGAGAACGTTAGCTAACCATATTAATAGACGAAAGTATTGTTGATCTATTTAGGTTACGTTCGATATTGTTATGTCTTTCTCTAAAAATTTATTTCATTATGTGGATACAAAAGTCGATTTGTAAAATCTGTATGAAGTTAATATTCTGCTTCTCACGGTTTATTGTTTTGTTGAATATACGTGAAGATTATACTTTGCTACATTCTTCGGGATTTCAAAAGTATTTATAAATGACATTGTTCTTCCCGTATATGTTTTGGGATAGCATCGAATTGATATCATTCTATACGGGTTGTAATTTTCAGATATCTTGTATAGCTCCACATGTTGAAATTTCACTATTTCAGTTTTCTTATGATTCCATGTGACTGTCTACAAGAGATCTCTATATGACAGAGATGACTATGTTTATTATGGTTATAATTTCGGCTTGAAATGTGAGACTACAGATGAGTACCATCCTCGAGTTATAGAAGTTATGTCTCTACAATGGTTGCCACTAAAATCATATTTGATTCTTTCTCGTGTTTCAAATGCTTCCTTAATGACCAAGATAATATTTATTATAAGGTTGAGACATCGTTCCTAGTAAGACCCAGTGAGTTCTCTTTAGTTAAGATGATTTTAGTTAAGATGATGTACGACATTCTGAGATTTGATATTTACGAATGAGTGTGAACTATGATATTCCTGGCTTTGTGGATTACAGAAATAAAGTGTTTATTATAGAGTTATCTATTCCTGAGATGGTATACAGCGAAAGCCAGATCAGAATTTCAATTGTGAGATTTAAGAGATTTGAAATCTGAAGCCATGTGTGAATTTGAAATTATTGTGTGGAAGCAAATCCTTAATCTATCTTCTGGTAAGATTTTCGAGGACGAAAATCCCTAAGGGGGGGAGAGTTGTAACAGTCCGAATTTGACCCTAATCGGAATGGTGGTTTCGAGACCACGAATCCGAGTCCGAGAAATATTTTAATATTATATTTTGAGTCAGTTATATGTGAATTAATGTGTGCGAAAGTTTCGTATAAAAATTTAACTGTTTATGTGCTCAATTAGTTAAAAAGGACTAAAATCACGTAACTGGTAAAAGTGGCCTTTTATTTGATTTATGGTTAGATTGATGTGGCTTTATTTTAGTGAAGTCCTAAAAGGGTAATATAACCATTTTAAGTTATAGTGGACGGCATTGTGGTCTTATAACATGTTTTTTTTTTGTATTATTTTATATGCTAAAGATTATATTATAATTGCTTTATAATTTAATACTAAATTATAATAAAATCCCACTTGAGAACAACTCGATTTTAGCTTTGATCGAAATGTGATTTCGGGACCACGAGTTCTAGTCGAAAAAATAAATTAATATTATTTCTCGTGTTAAATATATATGATTGAGCTGTGTTAAAATTTAGTGAATTTATTTGATTGTTTGTATGTTTAATTTAAGAAAAAGGACCAAATTACGTAAGTGGTAAAAGTAGCATTCATTAAATAAAAGGGGTTTAATTTAAGTATTGGTTGAAAGAAAGGACTTGCATGTCAAATAATCCATTTTTTTGTAGTGGGCGGCATGATAATTACATGAATATTAAATATCAATTGTTTTTAGTTAGTGGTGTATTATTATATTTTATAATTGAGTGGCTAAATTAACTTATTATTTCATTGTGAGGATCAAATTTGCAATTAAACAAAATTGCAATTGAAGTGGACGACATTTTGCCCTATGTATTTTTTTTTATTGAATTCTTATTAGTAAATGGAAGATTAAAATAATAAAAGAAATAAAAACATCATTTGCATGCTCATTTTCTACCATTCATTGCGAAACCATTAGAGAAGAAGAAGAGAATAAGCTTTCTCTTATTCGGTCATCTCAAGTCAAAAATTGGGTATGTATGTTTTAGATTTTGGATAATTTTTGCACTTTTGAGATGGTTATTAAGAGCTTTACATAGCCCATGTAATAGTTTATGTCATGGTTGTGGTTTTCATGAGATACCATTGTTGAAAGCTTGAGATTTTTATGGATTAATGGTGAAATATTAATGTTAGGTGTTAGATTGGTAAGCTCTATTCTTGCATTTTTGATGAAATAGAGTAAATTAGAAATTAAGGTTAAAATAAATAATTGAGGGATTATAATGCTAAATAGTTACTTTGTATTGATGTATATGACCCTTAGAAAGATTCGGCTCTAAAGGGTATTGGACAAGTTTTGAGTAATTTATGAGTATTGTATTAGGGACTAAATTGTATATATTGTAAAAGTTAAGGGTAAATTTGTAAAGTTTCTAAATTATTGTGTTATGGATCAAATTGAATGATTAAAAAAAATTAAATTAATTATTGAGTTCATTTTAAATTATTTAGATCAAGTATAAAAAGGGAAACGCTTTGGATTGAAGAAATTAACGAGTAGCCGGGAAGCTTAATTCGACAACTATCGAGGTAAGTTTTTAAGCAATAGGATTAATTTGAATTATCGCTATATTAAATTGTACATGTTTGAGTGACATAACAAATTTTATTGTCAAATTGCCGAATAAGGCATAGGAATTATTATATGTGATAGCCGAATACTGATTAATAAATACATGTATATATATCTATAACCATTGAATAATTGAGTTGGCAAAATATATGCACTCGTGATAAGGGATAAATATATATATAATTATATATATGTATGGGAATAAAATATTCGGATGCGTGTGAGCGTATATATATATTTGATGATGCCAAATGTGGTATGGTGACTTTAAATGTGTTTGCCGAATATGATAGTATCATGAACATGTGTTTATTATATAAATACCTTGGATGGTTGGAATATGTATAAAAATATATCTATATATATATAAATGTTACCAATGTGATAGGGTATAAGATTAAATATTGGTATTGGCCGAATGTATATTTGCCTTATGTATGAAATTTTGATATGTTTGGACAGGATAAATAATTATGAGTTGAGTAGTATTTAATAGTGAACCATGAAATAGGTGAGGGTGGTGATTGAATAAATAAATATGTGTTTATTTGAGTGTGACTGAATGTGATGGTAGATTATAGGAAGAAAGAGTTGGTTTGAATGTGCGTATTGGTGTATGTTCATATTTATAATATGTGAATATATATGTAAAAGGGTGGTTTTGATGGATCGTTGTTTTTTTTTTTAAAAAAAAGGTATAATTTAATATGATTACGTTTAGTTCGATTGAGATATGATGTTCAAAAATTGCATAAGGATCATGAAGTATATAAAAGTTTCGATATATGAATTGGTTGCAAACGACTTTATAAATATGAAAGTATCGTGCTTTATGCCTAGCGGGCTTTTGTGCCTGGTGGATAGTATTCGGCTTTAAGCCTAGCGTGCTTTGTGCTTGGTGTATAATAACAGCTTTATGCCTAGCGAGCTTTGTGCTTGAGGTATAATAACAGCTTTATGCCTAGCGAGCTTTGTGCTTGAGGTATAATAACAAACTTTAAGCCTAGCAAGTTACGTGCGATGTATTACATGATGCTTTATGCTTAGCAAATTTTACGGGTGCAACGGTAAAAAAATAATCAAACGTGCTAAATGAGTTAAAGTGAATAGGTATGTAACAATTTATTTCCTTTTTGAAATAAGGTAAGTTGATTATTTGATATGTGATACAAGTTAAAAATGACGTCAATGGTAGTGAATGTGTACATGAAAAGCCATATATGGATTAATGCATAAATATGTGATATTAATGTTTGATTTTTGAGCTTATATTCGGCCTAATGTTACATGAGGAATAAATTGAATTGTAAAATTCATATCAATATTAAAAGATTTATGTGCATTCGATTAGTAGGTATTTCAAATGTGAACCTTTAACGTGTTTATAGGGATTATATATATATATTTGGCGAAAATAAGGTCTATGGGATACTAAACATATTAATGATCAATATGTGTTCGAAATGTTATAATTCAAGCATGGATAAATGTTTGGCAGTTATATTTCATAAGTATGGCTTGTTTGTACCTTAATAAATTATTAATGCCATTGAGGTAATATATGAATTAAATTAAGCTATGAATCAAGTGAATGAAACCATATGTTTAAGCATATGATTGGTTATATTAGTTTTAATGTTATAAATATATATATGATATGGAAATGCGAAATTCATATTCATGCCAAAGTTTATATGTGCATTCGTCTATAAGGTAATAGAATGTGAGATTATGACTAAGGAAATGTGAATTGTATAAATGTATTATGATAGTATGTGTTCGGTCAAATGAAATTTCTATTGCTACCGAGTAAAAAGAGATGCTTGTTTGGACAAAACTTATTTCATGACTAGTTACATGTAGATATTTGAATTTACAAGTATGGTTTGGTTATGTATTATTAGATTATTATTGTTATTGGGTTATTATTTGCTTATGACTTACTAAGCTATGATAGCTTACCACTGTGTGTGTATTTTTTTACTTTATTTATAGATTTTGGAGACTAAATGCAAGCTCGGGGATCGTTAGCGAAGTTTATCACACTATCGATCGCTTTCGGGTTTTAAAAAGTGAATTAGAAATTTATGGCATGTATAGGCTATAGTATTTTTTGAATATGGTTGAAGTTGTGTATATATGTATAAGTCATGCGAAAATGGCTTGTCCATCTTGGGATTTATATTTTGGTTGATTATCCTGTTTGGTTGTGGTTTTGGTTGATTTGGTTTTGGGTATGTATTAGTATAAAAAAAAAATTAGTAGTTAAGTTTAGTAATACCTCGTGCTCGACTCTGACAACGGTCTCGGGTAAGGGGTGTTACAGGTTCTTCCTCATTGGTCAAATCAGACTGAATCTCAATCTCTGACAGATTTATCACATGAGAAGGATCGGATCTATATTGTCGAAGCATCGAAACATGGAAAACATTGTGGATCTTTTCTAACTTAGGTGGCAACGCCAACCTGTACGCAACCAGCCCGATACTCTCAATAATCTCGTACGGTCCAATAAATCTCGGACTCAGCTTTCCCTTACGGCCGAATCTAAGTATTTTCTTCCATGGTGAGACTTTCAAAAATACTCGGTCACCAATCTGAAACTCTATCTTTACGTTACAAATCCGCATAGGATTTCTAACGGGCTGACGCTGTTTTCAAATTTTCACGGATCACTTTTACTTTCTACTCCGTTTCTTTGATTAAATCAACCCCGTGTATCATGCTTTCACTTAGCTCGGTCCAGTACAATGGTGTGCTACATTTACGACCGTATAAAGCCTCGTAAGGTGCCATTTTGATACTCAATTGAAAGCTATTATTGTACGCAAATTCAATCAAAGGCAAGTATCGTTCCCATGTACCCTCGAACTCGAGAACACAACATCTCAACATATCCTCAAGTATTTGAATAATTCTCTCGGATTGACCATCCGTTTGAGGGTGGAAAGTGGTGCTAAAATGCAATTTAGTACCTAATGCATCTTGCAATTTCTTCCAAAACCGCGATGTAAACCTCAGATCTTTATCCAAAAAATAGAAATAGGTACCCCGTGCAATCGTCAATCTATCAACAATAACCCAGGCTGCATCTTTCTTTCTCGGTGTCAACGGTAACCTAGATACGAAATCCATCGTGACTCGATCCCATTTCCACTCGAGTATCATAATCAGCTGAAGCAACCTAGATGGTACCTGATGCTCGGCTTTTACTTGCTGACATATCAAACATTTCGACACAAAATCTGAAATATCTTGTTTCATACCATGCCACCAGTAATGCTGTTTCAAATCATTATACATTTTTGTACTTCCTGGGTGAATTGACAATCTACTATTATGAGCTTCATTACAAATCATCTGAATCAACTCAGGATCCTTTGGTACACATATTCGATTTTTGAACCGTAAGCATCCCTCAGCATCAATCTAAAATTCTGAGTCAATATTCAAACCACAGTGATTCCTTTTTGCTATTAAGTCATTATCAACCATTTGAGCTTCGTAAATCTGTTGAACAAATAACGGTCTCGCTTTCAATTCTACAATAATCACACCATCGTCAGTCATAGCTATATCTGCATTCATTGCTCGTAAAGCAAACAGTGATTTTCGGCTTAAAGCATCAGCAACTACATTAGCTTTTCCCGGGTGATAATCAATCACGAGTTCGTAGTCTTTTAACAATTCCAACCATCGTCGCTGTTTCAGATTTAAATCCTTCTGAGTCATTAAGTACTTTAAACTTTTGTGATCGGAATAGACATGGAATTTTTCACCAAATAGATAGTGGTGCCATATTTTCAGAGTAAAGACTATAGCGGTTAATCCGAGATCGTGTGTCGGATAATTCTTTTCATGCGACTTTAACTGTCTAGAGGCGTAGGCTACAACCTTACCCTTCTGCATTAAAACACAACCCAAACCATCCAAAGATGCATCACTGAAGATAACGAACTCTTTACCTGACTCGGGCTGAGCTAGCACTGATGCTTCAGTCAACAAAGTTTTCAGCTGATCAAAACTCTTCTGGCACTCCTCCGTCCACTCAAATTTAACATATTTTTGAAGTAGCTTTGTCATTGGAGTTGCGATCATTGAGAAACCTTTCACGAAGCGTCTATAATAACCGGCAAGTCCCAAAAAGCTCAGAACTTTAGTAATATTCCGCGGGGGTCTCCAATCAAGTACAACCGAAATTTTATTCGGATCAACCCGAATACCTGATGCTGAAAGAACATGCCCCAAAAAGTTAACTTCACGTAACCAGAACTCACATTTACTAAATTTTGCGTACAACTGTTTATCACCCAAAATTTGTAACACAAGTCTCAAGTGTTCGGCGAAACAGATCAAAATGTCATCTATAAACACAACTACAAACCGATCCAAATGCTGCCTAAATACCCGATTCATCAAATCCATGAAAATAGCAGGGGCGTTAGTGAGTCTGAACGGCATCACCAAAAACTAGTAATGGCCGTATCTCGTCCGGAACGCAGTCTTTGGCATATCAGAATCTCTGACTCGCAACTGATAATAACTCGATCTTAAATCTATCTTTGAAAACACTGAAGCCCCTTTCAACTGATCAAATGAATCATCAATGTGCGGCAACGGGTATTTATTCTTTATGGTCACTTTATTAAGCTATCGATAATCGATGCACATCCTCAGAGTTTCGTCTTTCTTCTTCACAAATAACACTGGCACACCCCAGGGAGAAAAACTCGGTCGAGCGAAACCTTTATTTGTCAACTCTTGCAACTGGGCTTTCAACTCTTTTAATTCAGTCGGTGCCATTCTATACAGAGCTATCGAGATCGGGGTCGTCCCTGGTATTAACTCAATACCAAACTCTACCTCTCGAACAGGTGGCAATCCCGACAATTCTTCTGGAAACACATTCGGGTACTCACATACAACAGGTACAGATTCGATCTTATTTTCAGTCACTTTATTATCAATCAGATAAGCAAAGTAAGCTTCACAGCCCTTTCCCATATACTTTCGAGCCAACATTAAAGATATCACTACTGGAAGCCATTTTAAATCCACAGATTCAATCTGAATTATCTCATTATTCTGGCACTGCAGATCAATAGTCCTTCGTCTGCAATTCACTACGGCATCATGCACAGTTAACCAATCCATACCGAGGATGATATCGAACTCATCAAATGGTAATAACATCAAATCAGCTGAAAAACATGAATCTCGAATCATCAAAGGGCAATTCTTGCACACACTATCAACTAGCACACACTGGTCCAGAGGGTTCGAAACTCGGATCACAAACTCAGTAGACTCAACAAGTAAAGTCTTACTGATTACTAATGTTTCACACTCATAGGAATAAGTTGAACCGGGATCAATCAGAGCAATTACACTAGTATTAAAGAGAGTAAATATACTGCTGGTGACATCTGGGGATGAAGCCTCCTCTCAGGCACAAATGGCATAGGCTCTAGCTGGCACACGAGCCTCTAATCGAATAGTTGTATTCAAAGTCCCTCTCTGAGTCCCAATACTACCTCTCGCATTTCGAGGTGGTCTACCTCTAGCTGCAGTACCGCTCGGTCTTGCACTCTGAGCATTATCCTTCTCAGCTAACTCCAAGCAATCTTGAATGAAGTGATCCTGCGAACCACACTTGTAGCAAGCTCGGTTGTTGGGCTTGCCCCAACATTCTTCAAAATGTCGCCTACCACACTGCTAACACTCAGGTTTATCTGGTCGAGTATTCCCAACACTAGCAATCGAGGTAACTCGTGAACTTACTGGTGGTCCTTCTCGTATAGAGATCCCAGTATTAGCCTTGGATCGGCTATTGTCATTTTTGAACTTCTTTGATGATGATTGAGAAAATTTACCTGTTGATCTCTTACAGAAATCTCTAGCTTCAAACTCGGCTTTTCGTTTTTCTTTCCCTAGTTCTTCAGCTTTGCAAACTCGCTCAACAAGTATCACGAACTCATTTATTTCAAGTATACCAACCAGTAATTTTATGTCTTTGTTTAACCCTTCTTCAAATTTTCTACAGATGGCAGCCTCTGATGAAACACACTTGCGGGCATAACGGCTAAGTCTCACAAACTTGCGTTCATACTTAGATACGGTCATACGACCTTGTTTAAGCTCGACAAATTCCTTGTGTTTCAAATCTATGAATCGCTGGCTAATGTATTTCTTGTGAAACTCCATCTGAAAGAAGTACCAAGTGACTCCTTCCTTCGGAACAACTGAAACCAGAGTGTTCCACCAGTAATAAGCAGAATCTCGTAATAAGGATATAGCACATCTCAGGCACTCATCAGGTGTACAGGATAGTTCATCGAAAACACGAATTGTATTATCGAGCCAAAATTCAGATCGTTTGGCATCATCATTCGCTTCAGCTCTAAACTCTTGAGCCCCGTGTTTTGTGATTCTATCGACCGGAGGCTTATTCATTCTCTCAGGATTAATGATCAGAGGCACTATAGATACTACAGGTGGAGTATTTGGATTTGGGGGTGGTTGAGTAGCCGGATTGGTTCGGATGTATTGATTCAACCAATCATTCATTATACTAAAGAAGGCTTGTTTAACCCCCTCATCATGGTTACTCGTAATGGTCGAGATTCAATCGGCACGGTCCCTTGCGCTGGAGTAGGGGCCACACTCTCGACATCATCGGCTACGACTCACTAGGGATCAGGATCCATTTCCTATTGTAACACCCCTATCCCAAGTCTGTCGCTGGATTAAGGTTAGGAGCGTTACCGGACAGATCGGAAACATTCACAGACAAAATCATACATTCAATCATCATTCTCAGACATAATGTCCCTTAATCTGGTCTTCGAGACCTTAATCATACTTATAAGTCAAGTCGGGACTAAACTGAAACTGAAACACCCCACACCCGGCCCACGAGCCCTGACCGGATCGGGTATGTTCCTCGATGTAAACCGGTTCAAAATTCTTTTATTACTTTAGAAAAACTGTGTGTTCGGAAAAAAATTTGTTTTTGGGTTGGGCTCGAGTTGAAAACAGGTTTATTTTACATTAAAAACCCTTTAATTTAGGTGACAAAACATTTAAAGTTTATTTTAGAATAAATTTATTTGATCTTTAATTGATAAAAATTTCGTAACATAATGAATAAAAGTAAAATAAAGTAATTCAATTATGGCCTTATTACATCAAAATAAATCCCAAAATTTAAATTCCAAGTACGTAAAATAGAAAGTCCAAGTAAAATAAAATTCCTTGCTGAGCATGGCCACCCTTAAGCTTCTGCCGACCCGGTCCATCACTGATCGTCACTTGAAAATGTTCCCACAACGGGGTGAGTCATATAGACACAGTATGTATAACCAACCCTAAGTCCTATCAAATTTAGGCATATCAAGTCATACATGTACATATAACATTTAATTAATATGATGCAAACCCGAACCCAAAACCTAGATAGCCATCCGCTACACATCACCCGTACCAACCTGCACACCGTGGGGACTCCTAAGTCAACCCTCCATCCGCTACACACCATCGGCGGCCGCCACTGCACGACATGCTCATCGCCCTTATAATTTTCGTGGCATAGCCACCAGATAATATTTGTGTCATGTGACACCACATTCAAATAATGTGACCAAGTCACCACATTCGTATAATGTGACCAAAGTCACCACATTCACTTCCCTTTTTCATATAACCCGAATGCCCCATATCATACATGTCATGCACATCATGCCTTAATTCACATTCTTATCACTTTTCACATGTTATATATATAACATATATTCATATTCCTAGTAGGAGTAGGAAACGTACCTGGGTACTTTGTACCATAGCATGGTACCTTAGCCATATTTTCACAGTCTTATTAACACATTCAGTTTAAAACACAGCCATAAACATATTAAAACTTAGGGTAGGGTACACACCTGATATTCTTATCGATTTCACTGATTTCCCGAAAATCCGATCTACTGACTTAGATCCTTAGTCCCTTGCTGCCGATTTGATTATTAATCAAATCCCAAAACCTTTTGATGTTCTCTTTTGAAATCGGCCCACTATTACATCACTTACTATGTTAGTTTTCGGCTTTTAAGCGAATAGGAAACATATCTAAATACTAATATTGGGCCTTGGCCGAATGTTAGATTCACTTACCTTTTGAATCTCAACTCCCGAAAAGTAATCTCTTGACTAATAAGATGTCAAAACCTACAGGAAACATGTTAGATCCACTTCTAACATTTAATCATAGCACTGGTCGAATATCACATAGCTTACCTTGCGATTTTTAAAGTCCCGAAGGATCCCTTCTCTTGTAGTCGACAACTATCAAAACCCGAAACCCCCCTTTCCAAGTTTCGACCAAAGACATAAAAGGAATTAGTCTTGAACTTTCGGCTAAAAGAAAATAATAAAAAGATGACAAGAGAATCCTTACCCTCAATAATGAAATCGGCAATCCTTTACTTGAATCCACACGCTATTCGGTTATGGCCTATAACAAGCTTTCAGCTTTTGGAACTTAACAAGAAATCGGCTTGAGGTTATCTGTGTTGTCGATTTTATCAAAAGAAAAGAGAGGGAAAAGAATCACTAGGGAATTCGGCAATGGTGGAATAAGGAGAAGGGAAATTCAGCAATACTAGGGAATCTTACTCTCGGCTTTTTGGAGAATTGAAAAGAAAAAGAAAAGGGTTGTAGAGAGAATTCGGCAGAGGCTTTCAAGAAAAAGAAAATATTGCAGAATGGCCTCTCTTTTCCTCATATTGCCAAAATTACTAGGCCAAGACTCCCTTACTTGGCCATCACTCTCACATCCTTATCACTTCGTTTAGAGTTAATAGAAAAAATCCTTCAATTATCCACCATTTATCTCTCAAAATAAAAGGATAAAAATTCCTAAAAATTATCCTTAGTGCCGTCCCCCTATACCCCTCTCATTGACGCCACTTAGCAAAAATAATCCTTAAAATTTTGCTTCCCATGCGACTCGAACACAAGCCCTCCTTGCACTGTGTATGGCGTCATCTCCAGAGCCTTAAGTGGCACCTCCAAGCCACTTTTCCAAGCCTATTTATGTGTCATATTTCCTCTATAACTTTTCTTAAGGCCACCTTGCCTTAGTTCCTTCTTTTAAACTTTAAAACTTAACATTTCTAAGACATTTCCTTACATTTCCAAGATTCTAAAATGCACACAACACATCCATAACACATAAGACATACCATTTCATATAATTTAAGCAAAAATGCACAAGCCCATATCCAGGATATTACAGAAACACATATGAAATTCCATGAAAATTTGAAACTTTTCTAAAATACAGGGGAGACACGCCTTTTGGGATGAGACCGTGTGCCCTCCACGGCTTCTAGACACCCCCGTGTATCCATCCTTGTTTATACTAACTATACCAACACGGTCATTAGGCACGCCCGTGTGCCATGGCCGTGTACTTTTAGGTCATATACTGACTTCCCCACCACGGCCACCAAGCACGCCCGTGTCGAGGCCGTGTACTTTTATGTTAGCTACTGACTTGTACACCACGGCCAGATGACACGTCCGTGTCGAGGTCGTGTGATGATAAACTTCATCCTACAATTCACCCACGGTCGTTAGGCATGCCCGTTTGCCACAACCGTGTGACATCATAGGCCATTTACAAGGCCAAAATGCCACCCACAAAGGGTCATACCTTCAAGCCATATTTAACAAGATATTTCATGCACATAAAACCATCAAAAGCATACCAAAAAAACCATTCAAACCTTACATTTAAAAGCAATCCCACTATGGCAATCTCAAGGATTAAAACTCATATCATTACAAGACTAATTCATGCATTTGCTCATTCAAACTTCATCATTCCACATTCTTTCATCATACCAAAAGGTACATTCTATAACACATTCATTTAAGCAAAGTTTCAACTCTTAAATAGCCAAAATCACATGGCTAAGATCACATAACTATTTATACCAAAAAACTAGCCTATACATGCCATATCTAGCTTTATACAATATCAAAATGTACCAAAATAAGTTCTATAGTGTGATGATGATCCAAGAAGATCCCGAGCCTTCAGTAGCTTTGACGACCTATAAAACAGATTAAACACACACAGAGTAAGCTTTCAAAAAGCTTAGTAAGTCAATATACAAACAAAGTTAGCATAAAATGCATATATTTACTTTGGTTCATACACTGTTGACCACATTAGCCATATTCACAATTCAAAGATCATATGAACACATATCTCATTTCACCAAAACTTTATACAACATATCATCAATTCCATATTCATAGCATCATAGTAAGATAATATTGATGTAACACCCCAAACCCGGCCCACAAGTCCTGACCGGATCTGGTATGTCACTGCGGAAAAACGTTTGAAAATATTTTAACTTAAAGGTGATAACGTATAAATTTATTTCCTTTGGTAAAACATTGTGTATTTAAAAGCCCAATAAAATTTAGTTGTTACAAATTCCCGGATTAAAACTTTTATATAAGTTATTATAATATAAATTGCTTCAAAAATATTTCCCATTATTAGTTCAATAATAAAATAAACTTCAAAACATAAATAAAGTTTCCAAACACTATAAGTGGCCCTTATTACATCAAATAAATTCCCAAAATACTGATAATATAAAATATTTAAAACAAGTAAAACATCTTTCGCATGGGCCACCTCGTATCCACTCCAACCCGGTCCGAGCATTATGCATCACCGTAAGGTTTAATAAAATATTGGGTGAGTCAAACGGACTTCGGTGCATAGTTATTTCACATGTCTCCATATATGGGCTTGGCCCATATCCACACAATCCCATACACATAAATATGCCAAATGAAGCCCAACCCAACCTAGTGTCCATCCGTCACACCTACCTTGCGGACCCCATCGCACAAGGTCGTGGCTAATCCACCGATCAACCAAGTGATCCCACATATCTTACCTTGGCGGACTCGCTACTCAAGGCCGTGGCTAAGCCACCGATCACCTAAGTGATCCCACATATCAATCGATCCCACGGTGATGCACACACTATCAACCGCCGAGATGGGCACCTAGCCAACACCTCCCTTGATGAGCACATAGCTAACATCAAGCGCTAATGTAGCACAAGGCTAACATTAGACCACGTACATAAATATGTACACGTTATCCTTCAATATTTATATCCCAAGTCCCATGCATATATGTGTATCATGTCAGATTAACATTTAGAGTAAATATTCATCACATGCTCACCACAAATATCACACATATATCATAGGCAAAATAGAGCACTGACCTGATTAATTGATTACCCACTACAGGTATCCACCATCTTAGCCATTATTTTCGGCTAACATACACATCATAAACATACATACATAACAACATACAAATAACAGGAGAATAGTGCGATAACTGCGCACTTGACTATTAGCGAAATCCCGAACTACTTGGATCTAGCACGATCTAGAATCCCGAAACTCTGCTTACTCTTGCCGATTTATCCCTAGCATCCATAGATAGAATCGGTCATCCATTAAATACTAAATATGGCCTATAGCCGAGTATTAACAACCACTTACCTTACTTACCAAAAATCCCGAATCACCGTTAACTATGTCGCTGTCGAAATCCCTATATTCCATATGTTAAAATCGGCTAAAACATAATTCCAAGAATAATGGCTCTTGGCCGAATGGCACCAACCTCCTTACCTCGATGTTTTCAAATCCCGAAGAACTCCCTTAATGCTCCTTACTGACGGCTACAAACAAAAGGCACACATAACATGGCTTAAGAATATTCGGCTAAACTAAAACCAAAGCCTTAACACTTGATTCGGCACACCAACTGAAATAAACCCAAACCGATTGCTAGGATAGAAAACTTACCACTACAAGTTCGCGAAGACTACCAGAGAAAGAGGTTTCAACTTTCCTGCTTCGGCTTATAAGACTTGCGACAAATAGAAGAGAATAGAGGCACTTTAGTATTCGGCTATGGCTCTTTAAATCAAATAAAATACAAATAGGAGAATGGCACTTACAAGGTTCGGCTAAAATCCTAATTAACAAAGGCACATTCGGCCATTCAAGAAAAGATGGAGAATCAAAGTAGGAAGAAAAAGAAAAAGAAAAGAGAAAGGTTAGAGGAATTTCGGTAATCACCTAATGCACTAAATGAAATTCGGCACTACTCAATTCCTTATCAAATCCCACCTTAATCTCCTCATTTATCTCTTATATTAGTATTTAAAATAAATAAACTAAAGCCACAATTATCTTCTATCTACCTATTTGAATTAAATAAAATAAATAAAACAAAACCATGTATATATCTAACTCTTCCAGCCGAAATTTAAAAAAATAGAACAAGCTTAATCCTAATCCTTCCAATGCCCATGTGCCGTCCAACTTCTCACCCTGCTGCTGACGTCACATGCAAAAATAAAATAAAACACCCATGTGCTGCCACCAAGTTTCGAACCTTAGCCCTCATTGCCGCAAGTCACATATAATCGCCCCAAGCCACTTTGCTGCTGTCTTTTTTTTGTGTCATAAACTCCCTATAAATTCTTTTAAAGCCTCATTCTCCCTTAACGCCAACTTGCAAAAATAAAACAGGCTTATGCTGCCCCCAAGACTCGAACATGTGACCTGCTGGAACCCCCACACGCTACCAGCCACTTTACCAAGCCCGCTTTCATGTCCAAAATCCCTCGCAATTATTCTTAAGGCCTCTTTAGCCCAATCCCCTTTTTAATGCCAAAAATAAAAGTCTCTAATGCGTCCCACATTGTTCGAACCTCTTCCCTCCTGCACTCCGCTTGATGCAAACGCCCTTGCTCCTAGGTGGCGTCCCAAGCCACTTTACCACACGACTTCCTTGTGTCCTAAATCCCACGCAAATTTTCCTTAAGGCCTCTTTGCCTAGTTCCCTCTTTTTACTTAAATTCTAATATTTTCCTAAGCTTTCACCTCATATCCTAGAGTTCTAAAAAACCCTTAATACACTTTCAAACACTGCCAAAACCTACTAACTAATGAATTATGCACGAACGCATAACCCCTACTCTAGGATGTTACAATTGATGCTTACCTTGTATACATAATTAGTGTATAATCAACATACCTGAATTGGATTTGCAATCACATATTTGTTCATAGCTCGGATTTGCAATTAGTATCATAGACTTGCTTGTTGAACTCTAGTAAATCTAATAGAATACTTAGAAAGCTCAGAATAATCGTACAATGCTAACGTCCTAGAAGAGGCCCTGTCCGAGACAGTGGCATCGTTATCTGATTATGTGTAAGACCACTTCTGGGACGTTGGCATCAATATAAACTTGACGTATAAGACCACGTCTGGGACGTTGGCATCATTATGACACTTACATGTAAGACCATGTCTGGGACATCGGCATCGTTTTTCTCAAAACATCAAATTCACAAAATCCACTTATTCACAAGCTTGGCCGAATATATACACCTCGCATATAAGCCCATATTTTTCATCAAATTCACAATTTAGTCCCTCAAATTATCATTTTCTCAATTTAGCCCTATTTAGCTAAATTCATCAAAACTTCAAGAATAAAACATGTTCATCTACCACCAATCTATCATTTAACACCTTAAAGCATCACAAAGCTCAACCTAGCATCAATGGTACAACTTACAAACATCACCGATACACAAAATTGAAACATGGGTTTGACAGTAGACGAAGCAACGATTATAAAAACGTAGAAATTATCAGAAACGGATCAAAAACTAACCTTGAATCAAGATGATTAATAGCCGAACCTAGCTTGATTTTATCTATTTTCTTTTCCTTCAAATTTGGCACAAAGATGAGCACTATCTCATCATTTTAATGTTTGTTTTATTATTACCAAAATTTTATTATTCAATTACTAAAATATCCATTCCATAAATAAATAAAACAAACATGTTATAAGGGCATTTATGACTTTTATTTATCCATTATCTCAAAGATGGCTTATTTGCCATATAAGGCTTCCATCTTTACAAAGCCACATCACTTAAGCACTTAAACAATTAGCAAGCAACTTTCACATTTAATGCAATTTAATCCTTTTGTCAAATTAAACACACAGACAGTCAAATTAGCTCACGAAAATTTATCACATGTTCAATCACACATCAACGGCACAGAAAATAATATTAAAAATATTATACAGACTCGAATTCGTGGTCCCAAAACCACTGTTCTCACTAGGGTATAAACCAGACTGTTACAACTGTATAAAAGAAGAAAACACATCTCACAGTCAAAACTTCAAGAACAAAACATGTTCATCTACCACCAATCTATCATTTAACACCTTAAAGCATCACAAAGCTCAACCTAGCATCAATGGTACAACTTACAAACATCACCGATACACAAAATTGAAACATGGGTTTGACAGTAGACGAAGCAACGATTATAAAAACGTAGAAATTATCAGAAACGGATCAAAAACTAACCTTGAATCAAGATGATTAATAGCCGAACCTAGCTTGATTTTATCTATTTTCTTTTCCTTCAAATTTGGCACAAAGATGAGCACTATCTCATCATTTTAATGTTTGTTTTATTATTACCAAAATTTTATTATTCAATTACTAAAATATCCATTCCATAAATAAATAAAACAAACATGTTATAAGGGCATTTATGACTTTTATTTATCCATTATCTCAAAGATGGCTTATTTGCCATATAAGGCTTCCATCTTTACAAAGCCACATCACTTAAGCACTTAAACAATTAGCAAGCAACTTTCACATTTAATGCAATTTAATCCTTTTGTCAAATTAAACACACAGACAGTCAAATTAGCTCACGAAAATTTATCACATGTTCAATCACACATCAACGGCACAGAAAATAATATTAAAAATATTATACAGACTCGAATTCGTGGTCCCAAAACCACTGTTCTCACTAGGGTATAAACCAGACTGTATAAAAGAAGAAAACACATCTCACAGTCAGAAGTCATCACACTATCATAGTAAAAATTATGGCATGTATAGCTAAACTCACACGCGCTACGTTAGTCTAAGAACCGACTAAACCGTAGCTCTGATACCAATCAAATATAACACCCTTATTCCGTATTCGTCGCCAGATTAAGGTTACGAGGCATTACCTTTACAAATACAACCAACAAATACAACCCAAATCAAGCCTTCATTTCTTTACCTGTTTTCTATATTAACCACATCAATACACTTATTCTACTAAATTTTTGAATCTTAGCTTTCTTTTATTCATATCAAAGTAAAGATTTCATAGGCTAATTATTGAGCATAATACTTCCAATCATTTTGCATACTGAACAGAATAACACATATTAAACAAAAATTTCATGCGTGATATTCAAACACTTAGATATAAACATGCATATTTTGTTTCATATCAAACACACATAATACAACCTTTCTTTATAGGACTCAGTAAACATTACCGAATCATTCTAATGAACATTTGATCAACTTTACTCATTTCTATAAACTTAAGCTGAATCAAGACATACTTAAATTTATATGTTTTAAACCATGCTGAAATTTCATTCATACCACTAATATCAATTAATTCATATTAGATCATATATTAAAACCTCCATGTAACATACATTTGACCTACCAATAAATCAATTTTCACACCTATTACCTAAGCCGAATTTAAAACATTTCATAGATGTAAAACACATAAAATGAACATCACCCAAATCTACCTAAGTATGGTATACTCTATTCGCAATTCATACCAACCTTCAAGACTATTTCATCGTGCATATACTAATTACATCACTCACATATATAAATTCCATGAAATGAACATACAAAATAAGCTTATAACAAGGCCAAACATACACAAATATTAACACCATGATCAAGCATAACCAAACTAAACCCAAACATAGAAATATAGCCATTTTCGCATGGCTTTTATATACATCTCATTCATAAATAACTCAAAAGAGTAATATAGCTTATACATGCCATAGTTTCAAAAGTTCAACATATAAAAAGATACCAAAGTTAGTTGATAGTGGGATCGACTTTGACGATGATCCCCGAGCTTGTAGCTAAACTTCAAAATCTATAAAACCATACAAATAAACACACATAGTAAGCTACCATAGCTTAGTAAGTTATAAGCAATTACATAACCAAGCTAAAATACATTGTAATAGAAATTTATACATTTATTCACCCTTAACTCGAATATCCAAACATTTAAAAAAAATAGACTTCTCATGGTCTTAAATCCATTCATCACTTAATTACAAAAGCATACTAATTTATCACCTTCCATAGTTTCTAAATCCGTACATACATACATTTAACAATCGATTTATATACATATACTACTTATTAAATTTATACTTAACATTCAAATAATAAGCTCTCATAGTATCGAAAACTTACCGAATTCATCCATTAAATTGGTATTTACACTCACACCTTCCATGCTCATCGACCGAAATTCCTTTTTGTACCAAATGTGTTTGGAAGTTCAACTCATGCAATTAAGATCCTTTATACGATTTCGCACACTTAGTGCTTATTATCCGATTTCATACACTTAGTACTCGGATGTTAAATTCGCACACTTAGTGCCATGTGACCGATTCCGTACACATAGTGCTCAGTATCCAAATTCACTCATTTAGCGCATTAATTGGTCTTGATACTTATCTAAATAAGCACACATATATATAAAAGTAATTTATTCATTTCTATATCATTTCACATTCGGCTAAATACTATTAATAAACAAATATTCATCACTTTCAACTATATTCATTGCTTAAATCAATGTCTCACATAGCCATATCATTAACATATATTTATATACCTCACATTCGGCTAAATACTTCCTTCAATCTACCTTACATTCGGCATTATGATATTATACCTATTTATCTCTATCAAGACATGTACATCAATATGGATAAAAAACAATTCAATTCAATCCAATTGCTTAATAAACTTACCTCGAGTATCGACGGACTTTGTTTTCCGACTATTCAATTATTTTCTCCTTTCCTCGATCCAATCCTGTTCCTTTTTGTTCTTGATCTAAATAAATTTTAAATTAAACTTATTCAACATATTTGCATTCAATTTAGTCCAAAAACACATCAATGAGCAAATTACATTTTTACCCCTGACAATTTGCACTTTTTACAATTTAGTCCTTATTCCACAAAACACAAAATATTCAAAATTTGACCACACTTCTTTAGGGCCGAATATTCATAATCCTAATACAAACTCATACATTTCATTTATTTTTCATTTTAGCCCCTCAAATTTTTTTTTTTGCTATTTAATCCAAATCACTCAGTTTAATCAAAAATTCAAGAACAAAACATGTTAATCTAACTCATATAATCTATATTTCATCATTAAAGAACAAAAACAACAAGCTTCCTTCAATGGCAACTCACGAAACACACATCAAATTCCAAAATTCAAGCATAGGCTAGCTAAAACACAAAGCAACGATCTCAAAAACGTAAAAATTATCAAAGACCAAGCTAAACTCTTACCTTAATCAAGCTCAACCAAAGCCAAATAGAGCTAGCTTTATTTCTTCTCTTTTCTTTTGGTTTCGGTCAAAACAAGAATATGAATACTTTTTTTCATCCTTTATCAATTATAATCAATTTAATATATTATCATATTATAATTTATAACATTATAACATAAAAATATAATAAATAAATCCAAAACACCGTTTCATGCAAAGTTTGGCCAGCCACTAAGCTTAATTATGGATAAATTATCCTACCAATACTTTAGTTTACAAAACCATCATCAATTCAGTACTTACCCATTTAACCACCAAATTTTCTTTTTATGCGATTAAGCCCTTTTTCACAATGAAACACCAAAACGATCAAATTTTAATATGAAAATTTTGCACACATCAATTCACACATAATAAACATGAAAAATAATATTAAAATATTTTTCTGAGTCGGATTCGTGGTCCCGAAACCATCATTCCGATTAGGGTCAAAATCAAGCTGTTACATGGCAACATTCAAAATCTTTAACAGTTTCAAAATCGAAGGTACGAGCTGGCTGGACCTAAATGCAATGATCTCAAAAACATAAAAATTAAAAGAAATGGATGAAAAATGGCTTACCATGCAAAGGTATAGCCATAGTCGAACCTTGAAGCATTTCCATGGTGAATTCGGTGGTGAACAAAACCAAAATGAAGAAGAAAACCTTATGTTTTCTTATTTTAACATTATTATATTATTTTAACATTAAAAGTAATGTATAAAACATATAAAAATAAAGGAAATTAAAACTTAAACCATCCACCATTTTATGAATGGGTAATTTACCCATTAAGGTCATCAATTATGTTTCTTTAATCAATAAACAATTTTAAACTAATAGCTATTGACTTTTTCAACTTTTACAACTTAGTCCTTTTCGCTTAATTATATATCGAAATGTTAAAAATTTTCAATGAAATATTTATAAAAATATTTATGGCTCAGTTTATAGAAACGAGGTCTCGATACCTCATTTTTTAAAACCACTTGACCTTGAACTTAATAAATTGCTTATATAACATAAATTATCAAATCGAAAACTTTTTTAAAACCATATTTGACTCGAAAAATATTAAATAATAATATTTACGAACTTACTCGTAGGATTTGGTGGCCCCGAAACCACTATTTTTGACACCACTGAAAAACAGGTTGTTACATTCTTTATAAACTAAACATAGCAATCTCAAGGTTTAATTAGTGTCTTCATATGTTGAACTCAGTAATTCCTCTCTACTAATGTAGTCAGTATAATCATCTATTCAATAGGTCTTTTATTAGGTTGTAATGGGGCTAGGCTAAAGGTAAGGATAAAGAGAAGTGATTTTTAGGTTCAAAATATCTTAACCTTAACTTTGTCTTAGATCCTTTGGCGTCACAACTTTCATACAAATGGGTCTTTGGAATACCCCAAAACTTAATTCAAACTTATGCTCCACTTTGCTCTTTGTTCTTGAGACTTTGAAGACTCTTTTATTTGCTCTTATTTTTCTGCATTTGAGCAAGCTTATTTTTTCAAAAAGTTGAGCAAACTTTTCTTTGCTCTTTATTTATTTTTTTTGAATATTTGAAGAACATATACATCTTTTCATAATTCTCCTCAAACTTCGATCACCAAGACAAATTTTTGGTTATGATAGGTGCAAAAGAATAGGATAAAATTCAAAAAGATGTTAATCTAGCTTATAATGTAGGTATTTGCAAAAAATAGGCCATTAAACTCAAAATTAAGTTTCATGGGATAAATCTCATAATGTCGGCTTGACAGGCTTAAACGATCCAAAGAAAGTGTACTTATATCATATTAGAATCTTATACCTTCTAGGACTTCGCCTCAAGAAAGTTACTCAGTCAATTCTAAAGACTTAAACCTCCATACATGTCTATTTCTAAAAAAGTCAAACTTTCATGGCAAATACTATATAAGGCTAAGATAATATAAGCATTCCATCACTCAAGATAACATACAAATAACTTAGATAAAATAAAAAATTATGCTTGCATTTGAACAAACTCATGAACAAAAGTTAGTTCTGAATATTCATTTATTTCAACATACTTAGTAAAAAGGTTGAAACATACTTTAAAATTCATGCTAAATTTACCTTACCCCCTTTTAAAAAAGAAGACCGGGTAGGAATGCAAGAAAAGAGAGGTAAGTCATAAAGGCTGCTTAGTACCAAGTCTTTCCAACAACCCAATCCTAGACATGCTCATTCCCATTACCACATTACTTTATTTTTCTATGGAGAGGCATTTAACCTATTTTATTCATGCTTGCTATTTTATTATGCGAAAGCAAAATAATAACTAATAAATAAAAATAAACACCTAAAAATAAATAAAAACTAAAGAAAAGAACTCCCCCCTTTTTATTTATTTGACTTATCCTACTCGTCTTTCTCTTTTGTTGATTCGTCCTTGCTTCCTTTATCATCTTCCTTCCATGTATCGAAGATATAATCTGGGAATTCAGGAACAAAATTGTTAGAGATATTTTTAAAAGTATTTCTTACAGAATCGTCTCTAACTTTTGCATATTTCCAATAAGCTTTTTGTTGATTATGCATAAATTTCATCATATCCATCATAGTTGATAATTTCGATTTCTTCACAGTGTTTGAAGAAATGGGTATTGGAATAGTCAACTTAGGACCAATACTTGGTTCAACCGGCTCATTGGCATTTGGCTCATCTCTTAGTTCAGTAGTTTCTAGTTCCTTTATCAGTTCAGTCTCATTTAGTTCTTCTTCTGATTCTACCTCTTTTGTTTCAGTAACTAAGTTAGCTTTAGTTTCAGACTTGTTCGATGACTCATCGGTTTCTAGTTCTTTCAGTTCACTTGGTTCAATTGGGTTTAGTTTATGGACATTCTCCACTAGCCGTTAAGATCATAGGTTGTAATGCAACCTTGAACATATGGGCCCTTAAAGTTTGCTTTTGTCTTAACTTGGGCCCTTAAGCAAAGTGAAGTTATTAAGGATGGGAAGTAAGCACCTCCGATCTTCTTTCTAGCACAATCATAGATCTCTTTAAGGATAATATTCCAAAAATTGATGGATCTTTCTGTCATAATTGTATACAACAAAAGTATTCGCTCCATCGATATGGTGGAACTATGTGAGATAGGTATGAAACTATATCGAACCAAGTAAAACAATACCTTAGCCAATGGCTTTAAGTATTCCCTTAGCAAGAATGACTACCATACTTTATAATCCATTGGGATCCCGGATTTGTCACAACATTAAGTACTTGTTGAAGAAAATCCCAATTTATGTTTGTCATCATGGTAATGTACTCATCTTCTTCAACATCAGGTAGGTTAAACAAATCATTAATGGACTTAGATGTTAGGGGGTACCTTCTTCTTACGAACAACAACTTCAGTAGCATCTGGCTTAGGGAAATTGACATAGAATTCTTGAACTAACTCTTCTTCCGGCAATGATCGTGTATTACAAAAATAATTCCAATTGAGGGTATCAATCGTCTTTCGAATAGGTAAAGACACAACCATTTTATCATTGCTTTCCAAGTTGAAACCTTTTTCTGGCATCGTAGGTTGATTTTTGAAGATTGAATTAAACCTTTCTTTCACTTTTCATCTTGGACCACAATGGGATTTTTTGCTAAGGTCTTAGAAGATCTAGTTCTTTTGTGAGATGTATACATTTTTCTCAAAAAATAAACAAAACTTTGGCAAAAGACTGGATAAAGAAATCGACAAAGTATAGGAGCAAGGTGTTGTGGCAAAAATTAACAAGCTTCGGTAGCTTGAAGGTTGTGACGGTGATAGGATGCGACGATGAAGGGGCTACTCTGGCAAAGGTTGTGCAGCAGCAATACTAGGAGCTTGCGACAAGGAATAAATTTAGGGATTTAGGCCGACGGCTAAGAGGAAAAAGAATGGGTGGCTAGGTTTTGAGCTAATGGCTTGAAGGCTTGTGAAAATTATGAAGGTAGAGAGGGGTTTATGTAGTGGTGAATTAGAGAATTTTTGAAGCTAAAATTTAGCTAATTTTGAGTGGCTTGGGATGCAAGTAAGATGGAGGGATGCTATGGTGGCAAAAATTAAGGCTTTAGGGATCCCCATGGACAGCAACATGGGTTAAATTTCTCTTATTTGCTATTTCAGGCCTTGAGCCCAAACTTTATTCAAAATTGGTCTGTTTAAAAATAAACAAACTTATTAATACTTGGGCCAAATTAACCCCCTTTATTAAAATAAATAAAACTAACATTAAAATTAAACACAAAGATAAAAAATGAGAAATAAAAATAAAGCTAAGAAAACCCTAAACCCTAAACCCTAAAGCTAAGAAAATGTTAAAATGAATTAGAAATTTTCTTCTTAAAAGATTACATTAAATTAAATCCCAGGAAATGTTATTCACAATGGTCCCACTTAAGTTCCAATCTCCTTAGACAGAATTAATTAAATGTAATAATTTAAGAAAATAATTTTTAACTTTTTATTAAAAAGTAGGTTTATGAAAGATTAAGGCTCTCTTAGTTTGAATGAGTATTAATTCGCTCAACTTCATCATCACAATAGTGCTTGAGACATTGACAGTTAACTTTAAACGTACCTCCATGGTTGTCGCACAATTCTACAGCTTCATATGGATAAACTTTGTAGATGGTATAATGTCTTTTCCATCGCGATTTGAACTTTCCAAGAAATAACCTTAGCCTCGAATTAAACAACAACACTTTCTGACCTTCTTTGAACTCACAAGGTTGAATACAATTATCATGCCATCTCTTATATTTTTCCTTACACATTTTGGCATTCTCGTATGAAAATAACCTTAACTCCTCCAAGTGATAACGTCCTTTTCTCCTCATCTTGCTTAAGATCAAAATTCAATTACTTCAAAGCCCAATCAGCTTTATTCTCCAATTCGAATGGAAAATGACATGCCTTTCTAAAAACTAACCGATAGGGAGTCATCCCTAATGGTGTCTTAAAAGAAGTTGGATAGGCCTATAGTGCATCATCGAGCCTTCGAGACCAATTTGTTCTGTTAGGGCGCACTACTCTTTCAAGTATACTTTTGATTTAACGATTCGACCTTTCAACTTGCCCATTTGATTGTGGGTGATAGGTAGTAGTAATGTTATGCTTCACATCATACTTGTCAAGCAACCACTTAAGCCACTTATTTACAAAGTGAGATCCTTCATCGCTAATTATAGCTTTAGGAGTCCCAAACCGTGTAAATACGTTCTTATGTAGGAATTGTATGACTACCTTAACGTCATTAATTGGGCATGCCTCAGCTTCAACCCACTTGGATATGTAATCCACAGCTACTAAAATATACTTGTTACCATACGAAGAAGGAAATGGGCCTAGAAAATCAATGCCCTATATATTAAAAGTTCTATCTCTAAAATATTTATCAAGGGCATCTCGTTCCTCCTTGATATGTTTCCAGTTCTTTGGCATCTATCGTAGTTTCTCACATATGCATAAGCATCATTGAACAATGTAGGCCAAAAAGAACCCAACTTGTAAAACCTTTGCTGTTGTTCGTGAACCACCAAAGTGTCCCCCACTTGGAGATGAATGAAAGTGGTACAAAATTTTGTCAATCTCATTCCCAGCTACGTATTTCCTGATTATGTTATCTGCACATTGTTTAAACAAAAACAGATCCTCCCAGAAATAGTACAAACTATCATGAAGGAATTTCTTCCATTGTTGGAACATCATTTTTCAAGGAATTATTCCACATGCTAAGTAATTAGAAAAATCGACAAACCAAGGTGTTTCGTAGATTTGACTTACCTCGAAGATATGCTCATCGAGAAAATTCTCATTAATTGGAATAAATGAAGAAGTTACCTCATTTTGTTCCAACCTTGACAAATGATCGACTACTTGATTTTTCAACACCTTTTCTATCTTGGATCTTAAGGTCAAATTCTGTAACGCCCCGAAGTTGGGCCTAGTAGAATTGGGCCCATTAGGCCTTGGGCGTGGGAGTGTTTAAAATTTTTGAGAACAAGAGAACGGATCTAATGCAAGTTGGACCTATTAGGTGAGTGATTTTTGAAGGTTAGGGGGCTTCCATGAAGTCTCGGGATCAAACTTGGGCTTTAGGAAAATTTTGGTTTTAGGTGAATAAAACCCTGGAGTTAGTAAGTAGGCTTTAAGAATAAAATGCGGAGAAAAATGACACAAAAGGAGTTGTGGTCTAGTGGCAAATGGCGCCATATAAGAGACAAGGGAATGACGCCACACAAGGAAGCAAGGAGTCCAAGGTTCAATTCTTGGTGCTTGAATTTCATTTCGATTTATTTTTAACTAAACTTAGGCATTGGCCTAAAGACTTATATTTAGTTGCGCATGATTTTAGACACAAGAGGAGCTTGTGGCCTAGTGGCTAGCAGCGTGGATTAAGTTACAGGGGAACCTGAGTTCGAATCCCATCGCAAGGAAATATGGATATTTATTTTGCTAAGTAAGGACGGCAAGAGTTTGTGTTGGAATTAAACTTTACTGAAGGAGGGATCTCACATCAGAAAGATAGCAAGTGGAAAGGTGAGAAGCTGGCTTTAAATAGAGTGATCTATGAGGAGAGTAAGCATAACTTGGTGGGCGTTTGGGCATAGGAGTGTTTGGAGCGCGGATTAACTCCAGATTCCTATCAAGTGTGTATTCCGCCCTACTCTAGTTGTAGAGAGACAAATGCCGAAATGCAGTCACACAGCAGTGGTAGTCACACGAGCGTGTGAGCGCACATGTGGGGGCTTCGACGCGATAGTTGAGGCCATCATTAGTGTTCTTGTGGGTTAGGCTATTTGGGTCGAAATGGGCATGTAAGGCCAATGGGCCCGTGGGCCCATATGAATAAATTGTATAATTGTATAGTAGATATTGAACTGGTCTATGTGAATCTCATATTTGTGGCTAGGTCTAGGCTGAATGGGCCACATGAGAGTGTGAGCCCATTTGGGCTGAGAATGGGCCTTAGGCCCATTCTTATCGTTATCGCTGTTTAGAATACCTTGATTTATGAAACTACTGAAATACTATTGGTTTAAAAAATTACCGAAATACCCCCAGTTTATGAAATTACCGAATTGCCCTCGATTTACAAAATTACCGAAACTCCCCCAGTTTATGAAATTATAGAATTGTCCTCAATTTATAAAATTATCGAAATACCCCCAGTTTATGAAATTATAGAAATACCCTCGATTTGTAAAATTACCAAAATACCCCTTATTTATGAAATTACCGAAATGCCCTCAGTTTGTAAAATTATCGAAATACCCTTAGTTTATGAAATTATTGAAATGCCCTTGATTTGTAAAATTACTGAAATACCTTTAGTTTATGAAATTACTAAAATGCCCTCGATTTGCAAAATTATCGAAATACCCCTAGTTTATGAAATTACTAAATTACCCCTGTAGGGTAGAATTACTGAAATACCCCTGAAGGGTAGGAATACCAGAATACCCTTATAGGGTAAAATGACTATTTTGCCCTTGTAGGTAAATGACTGATTTAGACTGTGAATTTGACTGTTTTGACTATGATTGTATAACTATGAGTTTAACTGACTTGACTGTGAGGGTGTGACTGATATGCTGTTAATATATCTTTAGATGACTGTTACTGAGCATGGCCATTTTGCATACATGTGTAAGGATTGAGCATGACATACATGACATATTGCATGGGGTTGGGATTTTTATTTTGGAGGAAGTACTGTAGTGGTGGCTATGCCACGTTTTACTGATTTAGTGGCTTTGCCAAGTATACTGATTCTATTGGCTCAACCACATATACCGTTGTTAGCAGCAAGGCTGTATTATTGGAGAGCTTGGCTCTGTGCCATATTGATTATGTCTTTGTGCCAATCGTATTTACTCGTGGCTATGTGCCTAACAGATATCGATGACTCTGTGTCGATCATATTTACCCAAAGCTGTGTGTCGATTATATTACCGTCACCGATGGCTATGTGCCAAACATAATACAGTTACTGATGGCTCTGTGCTAATTATAATACCGCTATTGAAGGCTTAAGAGCCGCATATATATATAAACGGGCAACTCAGCTGCGTTCTTAGAGTGTAGGGCTGGGTGGGTTGACTTGGTCCCCACATAGAGTGTAGGGCTAGTACGGGTGGAGTGTAGGGTTGGATTGGGGTGGGATGTATCCTCATACTGTTGCATATTTGTTTATGCTCTGATCTGTACTGTACTGTTACTATTGAAAGGGCTTTGGCCCAGACAATTTAGGTTTCTGCTTCTGTACACTGGCTGATACTCTGGTAAGGGGATTACACACTGAGTTTTCATAAACTCACCCCGTTTTTAACTGTGCAGGTAATCTTCAGCCTTAGACAAATCGGAGCTACGAGGGACTCGGAGGTGACCACATGTCCGATTGGCTTTAAAGTACACGTCCTATTTTTATTTTAGTTTAATTGGTTGGGTTATAAATTCTGTAATAAGGCCTTAAGATTTCTGAACTTTAAGTTTTGTGATTTTATTGATTGTTTTATAATTGCTAGAAGTAGATCACAATTTACCGGGAATAACTATTGTTTTTTTCAAAATATCACGTTCTGCAACTGTTTTAAATTAAGCTTTTCGCAACAAACAAGGTTTTAAAGATAAAAATGTTTTCCAAGAACGATTTCTAATAAACCACGTTTTGAAAATAAGCAAACAAAATCTGAGGTTTTGAATAGCAGAAAGTTATAAGTTTTTTAAGAAGGATTTCTAATGAAAGCATGGTTTTCGAAAAACTCTTCAATATGACACGCCATATTTGGGCCAAACTTCTAGGTTGGGTTTGGGGTGTTACAATTTCTTAGAGTAAAAGTACCCATCAAATTAGCCTTGGTTTAGCATATTTCTTCATGAGTAAGTATGTAATGGCAGCATGGTCAGTAAACACTGTAACTTTTGTACCTATAAGATATGAACAGAACTTGTCAAAAGCAAAAACTATAGCAAAGAATTCTTTTCCAATTACTGTATAATTGATCTGGGCTCCTATCAAAGTTCTGCTTGATAGTAGATAGGATGAAAGGCTTTATTCCTCCTTTGGCCCATCACGGCTCCAACAGCAAAATTGCTTGCATCACAATTAACACAAACGTGTAACACCCCAAACCCGGCCTAGACGTTACGACTTGATCCAGCATGTCACATGGGAGGGTTGTTAAAGAAACTACGTGTTCGTTAATCCTCAAGCTTTGTTGTTTATAGAAATCCATCTTGTTTTGTAGTTCTCTTGGAAAAACATTAGGGTTGTTGTTTTCAATGACTTAGTCTATAAATAATCAGGTTCGATGACTTTCAGAAAAATGTTGTTTCAAAAAAAGATTTAGAAAGTTGGAAAAACTAAGCGATTGTTTAGAGAAGTTGTTCGCTGAAAATGTTGCATTTCTAAAAACATTCCGTGTTTCGTTGTTTGTTATAAAATCCCGATTTACTCAATGTCCGTTTTAGAAAAGTTAGGATTAACTGAAAACTACCCTTGTTGTGGAAATCGAATTTGAATATTTGCAAAATCGTGATATTTTAAAAACAGTTATTAATGTTTAGGAAAACCCCGTATTGAATGTTTAATAAAAGATAGTAGCCGAATAAAAAGTTAAAAACCAAATAAAATCCCAAAGGCCTTATTATAGAACATAATCCCAAATTAAAATGAAATTTAAAAGAAAGTAAAACTTAATTTATAGAAGTAACGACATATGGCCACCACAGAGTCTGCCTCGGCTCCAAATCCTCAAGCTAGGGATTACCTGCAAAATTAAGCAGAGGGGTGAGTCACGGGAACTTAGTGTGTAATCCCCTAAACGAACATTAATTGGGCCCGAGCCCATACAGGTACAAATTGGGCCTTAGCCCTTACGAAAACAACTGGGCGAAGCCCATTTAGAAACAACTGGGCCCTAGCCCTATTAGCAGGGTATAGCAGATAATGAATGCAATGCAACCCAGCCCAACCTAATAATCCATCCGCTACACACCACCCGTTCCAGCCAAAACACACCAGTGGGGATTTCTACAATCAACCCTCATCCGCTACACACCTCGATGGCAGTCACGCTGCTCATCGCCGAAATTGTGGCAGTGCCACCGAAATAGTGTGATAGGGTCACTGAAATATGTGGCAGAGCCACCAAAATGTGTGGCAGAGCCATCGAAATGTGTGGCAGAGCCACCGAAATACACTTTCCCAATCAATCAGTATCTCTTCCCCATGTAGCATGTTATATCATTATAATGTGGTGAATGCATGCATATATCAATGTACATAAGATAATCAGAACACATGTATAATCATGCTAATTTATCCACATGGTATATCCATAAATTTTACTTACCTGGTATATCCTAATCTTACCCATTAGGGTATCTCCACTGCATTCACTTTAAGGGTGTTTCGGCTTTTAGCCGACACATAATATAACACAAACAAATGGAACATAGGTGTGAGATTACACACCTGATTACGTGAAGAACGAAACACTCTTGATCACCGTCACCCTCACTAGCGCGGACAACAACAATTTGCCTATCCCAAATAGATGTCGGCTCCCTACCACAACCCGGTGAAAAGTCTCGAATCGCCGACACCTTACACTGTTTGAACCTGGGAGTAGAGACTATGAGTCCACTCACCTCAGGCTCCCCTAATGCAACCTCCTCTAATCGGCTAGCACTCGCCTACATAAGAAAAGTCTTGACCAGTAAAGTAACACAGTGAGAAATGGTGGTTGACTAACAAGGGTTTCGACTCTTACCACCACTTCCCGAAGTCCGAATGATTAAGAAGTAGTGAAGAGAGTTGCTTGATCCTTGATCAATGGGGATCTGAACACCAACGTATTCGGCTATGGGATTTTACCGAAGTAAACGTTCCATGTCGAGAGAAGAAAAGGAGGGATTAGCCGAGAACTAGAATTACAAGAGATAGCCACTTCGGCTATGCGCAACTTAAGATCGAAAAGAAAAGAAAGAAGAGAAAAAGTTACCATTACCTTTTGATTACGGATGAGTCAAAGGAGAAAGAGAGATTCGGCCAACCCCGCTTAAACAACTACAAGTGGAGAATGCGATAAGAAAGCGTGAGAGGGAATGAAGTTTCGGTTACCAACCAATGAAGAAGAAATTGATTCCAAAAAGAATAGGAGAAGGTTCAGTCGATGGAGGGAAGGGTAGAAAGACAATGAGGAAGAAGAGAGGTTTCGGTTATGGTGAATATGAGAGAGGAAGGATGGGAGAAATTTGGCTATGGTGCTTTGCGTCAACCAAGGGAAGAAAGTGTCTAAGATGAGAAGAAATGGAAAACAGAAGTTCTTTGAGTGCTTAAGGTTTCGGCAAGAAGAGCAACAAAAAGACTTGGAATACTTTAAGTTAAAATCCAAAGGACTAAAAAGAATTATCTCTCAAATGATCACTAAAAGAAATGACACTCTCCCCACACACCTATGACTGAATATGCTAAAAAATGAAATGCCTAAGAAACAAAAGAGAATTCGACACACACCCTCACTAGCTAAAAACCGAAAATGCTCCCCTTAGCACCACCCCACTTTTGGCCAAACACTTCCACACACCCACTCCCACGATTCTCTCCCTCTTTACCTTCACAATTCATTCGCCATCCATCATTTGAAGACATCCAACCATTTTGACCCATTCGAACTCCCTAAACTCCTCTCCTCCTTCCATTTGAAACCTTTGACTCATTCAACAACCACCCCATCGGAGTCCCATGCCAACACCACCTCCTCTTCATCTTGGGCACAAAAATAAATGCCATATTTTTAGCATGTGGGATTCGAACCTCACTCCCCTTGCATGCTTGTTGGCACCATCACCACTAAGCAACACACTCCAATTGTATTATCAAAACACAAACAAATATGCTTAACTCCTGCTTCCACTAGCTCTCCCCTCTTAAGTGCCCAAAAAGTAAAGCTTTACCAAAGCTCCAACAGGACCCTAGGCCTCCCCAGGACACCTAATCATGCCTACACAACAACATAACAAGCACAACACATGCACTTATCCAAATTTTACAAACCCCCCGATTTTATGATGTTACAGTTCTATCCCCCTTAAATAAATTTCGGCCTTGAAATTTACCTGGTTAAAAGAGGTGAGGATATTACTGCCACATCACGTCTTCCAGCTCCCACGTGGCTTCCTCAGAACCGTGATTATGCCACATCACTTTGACCAATGGAACCAATTTCCTTCTTAATACTTTAACATCTCGGTCTAAAATCTGTACTGGTTCTTCTTCAAATGAATGATCAGTTCTTACCTCACTTTCTTCCACTGGCACTACGTGAGATGGATCTGAACGATAGCGCCTTAGCATCGAAACATGGAACACATTATGTATTTGATTCAACTTCGGAGGTAACTCAAGCTGATACGCGACTGGTCCCACACATTTCAACACACGAAAAAGGCTCGATAAATCTGGGGCTCAACTTGCCATTCCGTCCAAATCTTAAAACTTTCTTCCAGGGCGAGACTTTCAAGAAGATGTGATCCCCTACTGAAAACTCTTTCTCTCTACGCTTTAGATTCGCATACAATTTCTGTCTATCGGAGGATTCTTTCAACTGGTCTCGAATCAGCTTAACCTTTTCCTCTATTTCTAAAATCAATTCCGGACCCAACAACTGTTGCTCACCTAACTCCGTCCAACAGGTAGGGTACGACACCTACGACCATACAATGACTCGTAGGGTGCCATCTGAATGCTGGACTGATAGCTATTGTTGTACGCAAATTCAGCCAAAGGCAGATAATCTTCCCAACTACCTCTGAAGTCAATCACAAAGCCTCTTAACATGTCCTCTAGAATCTGAATTACCCTTTTCGACTGACCATCAGTCTGTGGGTGAAACGCTGTGCTAAAATCCAGCCTTGTACCCAAAGCTTCATGCAATGCCTTCTAGAACCGCGATGTAAACCTAGGGTCCTTGTCTAATATGATAGGCACTAGTACCCCATGCGGCCTCATGATTTCCGCCACATACAGCTTGGCCAACTTTTGTAACGAATAGTCGGTATAAACCGGTATGAAGTGTGCAGACTTTGTCAAGCGGTCCACAACTACCCACACCGAATCTTTCTTAGCAGGCGTCAAGGGTAGCCCACTAAAAAAATCCATCGTTATCCTTTCCCACTTCCAGAGTGGGATCTTCACCGGTTGCAGCAACCCCGAAGGCAACTGATGTTCCGCCTTCACTTGTTGACATGTTAAACACTTACTTACAAAGTCGCTAACTTCACGCTTCAACCCTGGCCACCAATACTGTTCCCGTAGACCTCGGTACATCTTACTTCCACTGGGACGCATAGCGTACGAGCTATTATGCGCCTCCCGCAGAATCATCTGTCTCAGTTTGGAGCCCTTCGGCATGCAAATTCTTCCACGGAAACATAATACCCCTTCACTGTTTAACTTAAAATCCACTATCTCTCCCCTTTCCACCTGTTGAAATCGAGAACCCAATGATTCATCCAACGATTACTTTTCTTTAATCTGGCTTACCCATGTCAGCTTCACCTGCAGTTCCGCTAACAAGCTGCCATCTTCGTAAAGGTTGAGATGAGCAAACATTGCTCTCAAATCCGATATCACCTTACAACTTAAAGCATCCGCCACCACGTTGGCTTTACCCGGGTGATACTCGATCGAGCAATTGATCGATGAAATCAGAGTTTTAAAATTTATAAAAGAATGATCAAAACCTAAAAACTAACTCTGACAACGATTAAAGGCAAGTGTACCTATCGAACAGTAGTATAGCTTAGGCAAGACCGAATATTGAACCCAAAGGAACTAAGAGTACTAATACTAACTTTCTTTTTATTATTTAGCCTTAAAAATAGAGTACAGTTGCTTTAAACTATATTGACGAAGACTAAACTAAGGATACAAAGACAAAAAGGACGAATAGGAAAATAACTTTGAAGGAAAACTTAGTTGATTACGACGATACCCTTAGGAAGAATCCACCTAGACTTCACTTGTTATCTGACCCTAAATTATATGATTTCTTTACTTAGCTTGATCCGTAAGACTCTCTAACCTATATTAAACCCTCTCTCGAGGCGAATAACGTCTAACCCTAGGTTAATTAATGGAACTCTCGTTCGCTTATAATAACCCCCTAGGATAGTAGTAAATCGATCAATGGACTCCCATATTAGGTGTCACCCTAATCTGGCAAAATCTCGTAACCCTATCCATAGGCGTTCGATCAACTCCACTTAATTATGTTAGATCTACTCTTAGGTAGGGTCTATTCCTCCTCCACCTAAGCACATTAGATTTGGATTAAGCAACATAATTAAGAACAAACTAAGAATTTATCATATAACTTAGAAATCAAATAACAAAATTCATCTAGGTTTCATCACCTTCAGGTATCTAAAGGGTTTAGTTCATAATGAATAAAAAGAACATCACAAGAGAAAAGATAAAACAAAACATAATAAAACCCTAAAACCCTCTGAAGGAATTGAAGGAGAATTCCGACGTCTTGAGTATAATTTCGGCTTCTTGGGATGGATCAACTGGCTATCCTCGCGTTATTTCCTAACTCTGACCTTCTCGGCTTGGCTCCTTGGCCTAGCTTTGACGCCTTTTCAAAGGTGGTACTTAGGGGGTTATATATAGGCTCTTGGAATGCGATTCTTTCTCCCTAAGTATCCTTTTTCGACTGAAATTGCTCTTTCCAGCGACAGAGGCATGGCCATGGCACAAGCCCGTGTGAATCGAGATCAGACCATGTTTGGATTTCTAACTTGAGGCACGGCCGTGTGAGGCAGAGTTGAGGCCGTGCTCTAGGTGTTCGTCGAGGCACGGGCGTGTGGATTTTGGGCCAGGCCGTGTCAATTTCTTGCTAAGGCCCATTTACTCTGTTTTGGGCCCGTTTTGTGTTCTTTTCATCCTCGGGTGCTTTCCTGGATATAAAACATGAAAAGAAACGATTACAAGCACCTTTTTATATAATTCAAGGAATAAATCATCAAAAAGTAAGCTAAATGTGGGATTAAAATATGTTACTTTTACGGTTATCAATTACCCCCACACTTAAGCTTTTGCTTGTCCTTAAGCAAAATTTTCAACTTACAATTAAAACAAACTTTCCATGATTCATAATTCTTATCAACAATACCTTATCCTAATTCATAGATAATTCATACATGGATAATTTGATTCAAAGAGTCCTAAAGATTCAAACGAGATAAGTCATGAGTTTGTACCTTGAAAACATAGGTGTCTACCCTCATTTAAATAACAACCTTTTCAATCCAAAATCAACAAGGATTGATATCCTCACTAAAGATTCACTCAAATCACTCTAAAGTGTTTAAGGTTCAGGAAAAGATTGCTCGTAAGTTGAACCGAAAAAGTTAATCCCATAGGCTTGCCTGAAAATCAAATCTCCACCACTGTAATATGAGATGACAAACGGATCAAAAGGTCTTTGTTAGGGTTGTAACGGGGCTAGAGTAAAAGGTGTGGTCACAGGCTGAAATTAGAAGGTTAGAATCGAGACCGAATTGACAAGTACCTACCTAAAACTTTTTCGAAATTTTATAAATTGAAAAGTAATAAACCTACTAATACTAGCTTTTCTTTTGGAAATAAACTTTGATTGTGTAAGCTCACTTTTTATACTTACTAATATTGAATACTTCAAATTTTTTTAAAGAACAAACTAAATACAAGATAAATTTACCTACCAGAATAATATACTTAGGTAACTAGCTCAAATCAAATCTCAATTAAGGGGTAGTCAAAAGAAAGGGTGATAACAAATACAAAGGGACCTTAGGTTAATATTAGTAGGTGAGTCAATAAAAAGGGCTTGTTAGGATCAACGGGGTTCACAGGGGGCAATTGTAAAGGTCGGCTATTTAGTGGAGTGAGTGGGGTTAAACCTAGGTGCCTTTATCATTTTTGTAATATCAAATCAAAAGTGTGGTCTCAACATGTATAGCGAGGCAAGTTCTAAAATAACAGTTCATAGTTGACACACTCATAATCAAAGAATGAGCACGAAAAAGAATATATGCTCTATAAAGCTCAAAATCTCACAAAAATTATAGGTGTTTTGACATCATCCTTGTAAATTTCAAATTTCAAGGTAATATTCAAATTTAGATCAACAACCTAGCAAAATTTTTACTTCCTGAAAAGCAAACTTATCATGCTGAATTCTCTAGTAATCTTCAAATTAATTATCAATGTACAATTAACTATGACTTATTCTAAAACATGTCAATAACAATCACAAATCATCAGAAATTTCATCCTAATTAGTAATATGATAATTTTACTTTAAAACAAGATTAAATTCAGGGATTTGAGAACAATGCAGAAAGTTAGGCATTTTTATCCTCAGAGTTTGAGAATAGTGGAAAAAGTCAGGCATTTTCTCAGAATAACTATTCACCCCCCACATTTAAGATGTACATTGCCTTCAATGTACAAACATAGATAATAACATTTAATGGATAAATCAAAAGAGAAGGGGATAGAATTACTCCCTGAATTTTGGATGTTTTTCCCGGAGGAGTGTCTTTGGTGGCGGTGATGGTCGGTCTTGATGACGAACCTGTGCTAGATGAAGAAATTGGGTAGGGCACTGAGAAATAGCCAGGATTAATTAAGACCTAATAAAAATAAACTAAATATAAAATTAAAGAAAAACATACTAAAGGGAAGGAGACTAAGAAGAAAACTAAAATGAAAAGAAAATATTGATGAACTGTGAAGTCCTTATTGAAGGATGGTTCGCTAGGTAGGAATCAACACTAAGGTTGGGGATGTGATGGCGGTGGCGGAAGTGAAGAGGTTATTGTAGTGGTCGGTGTGATTCCCAAGCAGCCTGGTGAACCTGGCACTAAGAAACTAAATTAAATTAAAATAAATTAAACATAAGATTATTAAAGAAAAGGAGAATGAAAGGAAAGAGAAATGGAAAATAAAAACTAAATGGTCTCAAAGACCCTTGGCCTGTTGTTTGGATGAAGGAGCCTCTACTTAGCTTCTTCTGCTTCTTCGACATGATTTTATGTAGCTCAAGGGTGCTAGAGATTTATGAAGTGCATAATCTGAGAGGGACAAGAGTGAAAAGAAATGAAAATAAAGATGAAACTAGATGGAGGGATGGGGGAGTTGTGGGGTTTAAATAGGGGTTCAGGTCTGATGCTTTCCCACGGTAGTGGTCCTAGGTGTGTCGATTTACACAGCCACCTCGCACGGCCGTGTGTTTGGGTGTGTTGTTAAGTTATGCCCGTGCTTCGGATCCCCACGCCTGTGTTCGATAAGTCAGTAGTTTCGCACGATTTGTAGGCACGGTCGTGTTCTGCCCGTGGTGTGGAAGTCAGTAGCTTCACCCGGTTGAGGGGCACGACCGTGCCCTTCTGTCGATGCCCGTGGGAGGGTGGTTGGATCCGTGACGTTGAGGGGTGGTTGGACTGAATTGTACGGCCTCTGCTATGTCAGTGTGGCGATTCTGGTGGTCCACACAGCCACAGACACGGTCGTGTGTAAGGTCGTGTGACCTGGAAAACCTGTATTTTTGGTTAGTTTAAAAAGAAGAAAAATAAAATTAAAATTAAATGCAAATAAATGTAAAAAGAAATAGGGTTAGTGCTCGAGTTACCTCCCGAGAAGCGCTCGTTTATAGTCTTAAGCTAGACTTTCCTAATATTTGAAAATGTCTAGGGAGGTTTAAAGATTTGAATATCTTCCCTCATGCTTATGGTTTTATTCTCTTGACAAAGTTGAAGTCGAGAAGTGTTTACCTTGAAATTGTTGAATATCGGATTGCTTACCTCGACTATTCCTTGTGGGAAGATATCGTGTACCTTAAGAAGAAGTTCTCCTTTTGCCTTCAGGTCTCTTGTGGTGATGTGAGGATCGGCTTTGTCTAACATTACCTGGTCTCCTATTTTAAAGTGATTTGATGTCCCCACGAGCTCTTCTGGTGGTTCCTCTGGTTTTACTTCGTGTGATTTTGGTTCTTCCTCGTGTAACCCTAGTTTTTCCTTGAAGTGCGTTTTCCACTCGTCTAAGTTATTAGATTGAATCCTTTGCCCCTCGTGAGTTATTTCTTTGTCGGCACTGAACTGAGGATCCGGTTCAATCGTTCCTTTTCTCGGTGGTTCCTGAAAAGAAGGTGTAATTGGATAGTCATCAAAAGAATTTTCTTTCTCACCTGGGTTCTTTAATGACCTAGCTGAGTCGAGCGCTTGAAGACTAATTGAGTCGTCTCCTACACAAAGTATGGGCTTGCTTGTGGCAACATCAATTTTAGTCTTGGAAGTTGCTAGGAAAGGTCTTCCTAAAATTAAGGGGATTGAATTATCTTCATCCATGTCTAAAACAACAAAGTCTACTGGGAAAACAAATTTATCGATTTTTACGAGAACGTCTTTAATAATGCCCCTAGGAATTCTAACAGTTTTATCAGCTAATTGAATACTCATCCTAGTTTGTTTTGGCTTTCCTAGACCTAGTCGTTTAAACAATGTATAAGGCATGACATTTATGCTTGCCCTCTAAATCAGCTAACGCATTATCAATATTTAAACTACCGATTAAAAATGGAATTGTAAAACTCCCTGGATCTTTTTGCTTCTATGATAGTCTATTTTGTAACATTGCTGAGCATGTTGCGTTCAGTTCCACGTGGTGCTCTTCATCTATTTTGCGTTTGTTGGTCAAGAGCTGTCTTAAAAATTTCCTCGAATCTGGCATCTTAAAAAGAGCTTCAAGAAGAGGTAAGTTAATATGTAATTTCTTTAAAAGTTTAAGAAACTTACCAAATTGTTTCTCTGAATCGTCTCTTCTTAACGCTTCGGGATAAGGTATGCGAGGTTTGTACTCCTTGATTACTGATTTTGACTTTTCTTGTGCTACCTCTATTGTACCTTCGTCTACCATACTTTTTGGAATTGGTTTGGGTTCATCTAACTCCTCGCTGTCCTAAGCTGTGATGGCCTGAATTTGCTCCTTAAGGTTAATCTCAGTGTTACTTGGTAGACGTCCTTGCAGTCCTTCTGACATTAGCTTTGCGAGTTGTTCTACTGCGTTAGTTACTTCCTTGACCAACTTAGCAATTTCACTAATTCAGCTCTCGTTGCTTTTGATTGTTCTATCAGTTTCTTGAATATGTTTCTCTGTGTCTGCTGAGAACCTTGCCATCATCTCCTCGAGGGTAGGTTTCTTCTCTTGTGGATAAGGCTGATTTTGGAAGTTTTGAGAAAGTTGTTGCCTTTGATTTCCTTGATTGCCTTGACCCCCCATGAAAAATTTGGGTGGTTCCTCCAACCTGGATTGTAAGTGTTACTATAAGGATTATTATTGGATTGGAAATTAGTACCTATATAGTTCATCTGTTCGCTCTCTACTTTCGGTTGGTAGGGTGGGTACTCAAGATTTGCCACGGTTCCACTTGCGTCACACTTTATGATTGGATGTGCCTGCGAAGAACACAAACTATCAAGCTTTTTATTCATCATCTCAAGCTGCGTTGATAGCATGGTCATGGCATCGACGTTGAAGACTCCTGCTGATTTCATCGGTTTGGTCCTTGAAGCTTGCCACTGATAATTGTTTAATGACATCTCCTCAACGAACTCATAGGCTGCTTCTGGACTTTTGTTATTCAGGGCTCCACCGGCTGCTGAATCAATCAGTTGCCTTGTTAAGGGGTTTACACCGTTATAAAATGTTTGGATTTGTAGCCATAAGGGTAAGCCATGGTGTGGGCACCTCCTCAAGAGATCCTTGAATCTCTCCCATGCATCGTATAGCGTTTCTAAATCCATCTGCACAAAAGAAGAGATATCATTCCTTAATTTGGCTGTTTTAGCCGGTGGAAAATATTTCATTAAAAATTTTTCGGTCATCTGATCCCATGTGATGATTGACCCTCGTTGTAAGGAGTTTAACCACTGTTTAGCTTTATTTCTAAATGAAAAAGGAAATAACCGAAGACGTTTGGCATCATCAAAAACGCCATTTATTTTGAAAGTATCACAGAACTCTAAAAAGTTAGCTATATGCATGTTTGGATCTTCGTCCTGCAAACCATCAAATTGAACAAACTGTTGAATCATTTGTATTGTGTTAGGCTTTAATTCAAAATTGTTAGCAGATATAGCAGACCTAACAATACTTGATTCCGCTCCTGTTAAATGTGATTTCGCATAATCAAACATTGTACGTGGAGCATTGCGTTCCCCCACATCGTGTGGTGGTTGGTTATTCTCGTCCATCCTTTCAGTAGGATTGGAATGTTCTTCCTCTCTTTCTGTGTAAATTAGGGCTCCCCTGGTTTCTTGACGATTCCTGCAAATGGTTGCTTCAATAATACTATCGTATACCAAAGGTCCTCTCAGGTTCCTTCTAGTCATAAACTAGAGGTACCTGAAAAAAAAGGAGAAAGAAAGAAAAAATAACAAAAATTAAAATTTAACCTAAAAACAAAAGAAATAAATTGTGAAAAATAAAATAAAAGCTAAAGTAATAAAAATAGAGCTTTCTTAATATTTTAGTTCCCAAACAATAAATACCAAAAACTTAATCAAATCGTCGAGTTTTAAAATTTATAAAAGACTGATCAAAACCTGAAAACTAACTCTGACAACGATTAAAGGTAAGTGTACCTATCGAATAGTAGTATAGCTTAGGCAAGACCGGATATAGAACCCAAAGGAACTAAGATTACTAATACTAACTTTCTTTTTATTATTTAGCCTTAAAAATAGAGTGAAGTTGCTTTAAACTATATTGACGAAGACTAAACTAAGGACACAAAGACAAAAAGGACGAATAGGAAAATAACTTTGAAGGAAAACTCAGTTGATTACGACGATACCCTTAGGAAGAATCCACCTAGACTTCACTTGTTATCTGACCCTAAATTATATGATTTCTTTACTTAGCTTGATCCGTAAGACTCCCTAACCTATATTAAACCCTTTCTTGAGGCGAATAACGTCTAACCCTAGGTTAATTAGTGGAACTCTTGTTCGCTTATAATAACCCCCTAGGATAGCAGTAAATCGATCAATGGACTCCCATATTAGGTTACACCCTAATCCGGCAAAATCTTGTAACCCTATCTCTAGGCATTCGATCAACTCCGCTTAATTATGTTAGATCTAATCTTAGGCAGGGTCTATTCCTCCTCCACCTGAGCACATTAGATTTGGATTAAGCAACATAATTAAAAACAAACTAAGCAATTATCATATAACTTAGAAATAAAATAAAAAAATTCATCTAAGTTTCATCGCCTTCAGGTATCTAAAGGGTTTAGTTCATAATGAATAAAAAGAACATCACGAGAGAAAAGATAAAACAAAACATAAGAAAACCCTAAAACCCCCTAAAGGAATTGAAGGAGAATTCTGCCGTCTTGAGTATAATTCTGGCTTCTTGGGATGGATCAACTGGCTATCCTCGCGTTATTCCCTAACTCTGACCTTCTCGGCTTGGCTCCTTGGGCTAGCTTTCACACCTTTTCAAAGGTGGTACTTAGGGGTTATATATAGGCTCTTGGAATGCGATTCTTTCTCTCTAAGTATCCTTTTCCGACTGAAATTGCTCTTTCTAGCGACAGAGGCACGACCATGGCACACACCCGTGTGAATCGAGATCAGACCGTGTTCAAATTTCTAACTTGAGGCACGGCCGTGTGAGGCGAAGTTGAGGTCGTGCTCTGGTGTTCGTCGAGGCACGGCCGTGTGGATTTTGGGCCAAGCCGTGTCAATTTCTTGCTAAGGCCCATTTACTCCGTTTTGGGTCTGTTTTGTGTTCTTTTCATCCTCGAGTGCTTTCCTGGGTATAAAACATGAAAAGAAAGGACTACAAGCACCTTTTTATATAATTCAAGGAATAAATCATCAAAAAGTAAGCTAAATGTGGTATTAAAATATGTTACTTTTACGGTTTATCAGCAATCATAGTCTTTCAGCAACTCAATCCACCTCTGTTGCTTTAAATTCAACTCCTTCTTGGTAAGGAGATATTTTAGACTCTTATGGTCAATGTAGATAATTGACTTTTCTCCATACAGGTAGTGTCTCCATATCTTTAGGGAGAACACCACTGCACCTAACTCCAAGTCATGAGTAGGATAGTTCAACTCATGCGGCCTTAGTTGATGAGATGCATACACTACCACCTTCGCTTCTTGCATTAGCACACATCCCAAACCTGTGTGCGATGCATCATAGTAGACGACAAATTCCTTCCCAGCCTCAGGTTGAATTAACACTGGTTTCTCAGTCAAAATCTACTTTATCTTGTCAAAGCTTTCCTGTTGTCTATCGGTCCAAACAGACGGTACCCCTTTTCTCAACAACTTGGTTAAAGGTACAGCAATCAACCAAAACCCCTCAACGAATCTTTTGTAGTATCCAGCCAAACCTAGAAAACTTAGAATTTCAGACACTGACTTCGGTTGCTTCCAATCCAACACGGCTTCAACCTTTTGGGGATCGACTCTAATCCATTCAGCAGACACAACATGACCTAAGAACGTCACTTCCTTCAGCCAAAACTTGCACTTACTGGATTTAGCATAAAGTTGCTTCTCTCTCAATATCCGTAGCACAACCCGAAGATGCGAATCATGCTCCTCCTCGGTCCATGAGTACACCAAGATGTCATCTATGAATACCACCACGAACCGGTCCAGATAGGGTTGGACGACCCGGTTCATCATATCCATAAAAGTAGCTGGTGCGCTTGTCAATCTGAACGGTATCACTAGAAACTCGTAATGTCCATAACAAGTTCGAAAAGCAGTCTTATGAATATCCACCTCCTTGCCCTTTAGCTAATGGTACCTAGATCTCAAATCTATCTTTGAGAAAATTGAAGCTCCTCACAGCTGATTGAACAAATCGTCAATTCTTAGTAACGGGTATTTATTCTTAATAGTTAACTTGTTCAATTGCCTATAGTTAATGCACATACGAATTGACCCGTCTTTTTTCTTGACGAGCAATACCGGCACTCCCCATGGTGATACACTTGGTCGGATAAATCCACGATCCAATAGCTCTTGGATCTGAGCTTTAAGTTCTACTAGCTTTTTCGGTGCCATCCTATAAGGGGCAATGGACACCGGAGCCGTTCCTAGCAATAGCTCAATGCCAAATTCGACCTCGCGACCCGGAGGTAATCCCGGAAGTTCTTTAGGAAATACGTCTGGGAACTCCTTCACGGTTCTGACATTGTCAACCGATAACTCATTGGCATTAGATGCGCTGACGAAAGCCAAAAATGCCTTGCACCCTTTTCACACCATCTTCTCGGCCTTAAGCGTCGAAACCACATGAGACAGATAATCCCTTCTTTCTCCTATCACAATTACTTCCTCATCCTCTGGAGTTCTTAAAACCATACGCTTAGCAGCGCAATCCAATTCGCACGATGCTTAACTAGCCAGTCCATGCCTAAGATCAAATCAAACTTGTCGAATGGTAATTCCCTTAAGTCTACTGGGAAAACAATCCCTTGTACTTTTAAAGGCACATTCCTAAATAGTTTGTTCACTACCACCGATTGTCCTAGAGGGCTAATCACATACATTTCTCTAGCAGCAATCTCAAATTTAATGCTCAAAGTCCCAGATACAGTACAGGCAACATATGAATGTGTAGACCCAATATCTATCAAAGCTGTAAAGGGTGCATCAAATATAAGAAATGTACAGGTTATGACGTCCAGTGCGTCGCCATCTTCCCGCCGTCGAGCTGTATAGACTAACCCCGACTGTCTTGCATCTATATTACCAGCACCTCTGCCCAGTGCTCCACGACCCCGACCAAAACCATTTCCTCCTCTGGCCGGACTACAACCTCTCGGCGGCTGCTGATTACCTCTCCTTGACTGTGCAAAACGCTGACCTATCATCCGCATCTTTTCCAACTCTTGTAGACAGTCCTTTATCAGATGATCCTTCGAAACATCCTCCAATTCTTCTCCAACACTCCCTCAGATGTGTTCTCCCACACTGTGTACAAGGTCGCAGCTGACCTACAGCAACTGGCATCACAGCTCGAACTATCCCATCTAACCTAGGCCTCTTTTGGAAACCCCTAGTAGATCCTGACATCCCAAAACTTCTCTTATTCTTGCCCCTATCTTTATCCTGGTTCTGCCTCTCAGAACGTTTTACCTCTTCGGCATTTTTTTCCTTTCCGAGCGTAACGACTTTGGCGCAGGAATTCCGCCTCATATTCTACCACAGATTTACTCTCCTGGACCAAGTTCAAAAATGCTTTTCTCTGGGCTTCCACATAACTCGCCCCAACATACTTTCCCTGGAACACTGTCTTAAAGAAGTCCCAAGTGATACGATCCACCGGGGTACCTTCCCTTACCGTGAGCCACCACTGGTATGCCTCATCTCGTAGAAAGGACACTGCTCATTTCAATTTTCCCTCTGCTGTGCAGTCCAGGTCATCCATAATCCGCTCAACTACCTCCAGCCAATATTCAGCTACGTTTGGGGCCACACAAGAAATGCCCCTAAATATCTCAGCCCAATTTGCCCGAAGTCGCTCAGGGATAAATTTTCGGGCTACCGACCCAGTTCTTGCCCCAGCAACCCGTTCCAAGACTAGTAGCATAGCTTGGGGCAAAGCATCGTCCCCTCCAGTTCGGTCTTGAGACCCTGCTTCTGCTACTGGTGATGCTAGCACTTCGCCCTCCGGCAGATGTCTAGATTCTGAGGATCCAGCCTCAGCACCCCATACTCTACCACGGCCACATGTACCACGTCCACGTCCTCTTGTGCTCATGTTTGCTCAATCAAATTAATCTGATTAGAAATTTTATGAATTAGTCTATCATTCCACTGTTTATTAACAAATATTTTACGAAGACGATTTTAAAAGTGGTTTTCGTGAATCAAATTCCTAATGTCTCAGTTTCTACAGTCTTAACTCTTATAGCTAGCAATCATAATACACTAACTCTAATAGTTTCTTTCTAAAATCATTTCATTATATCAAACAAAGTCAGAAGACTTACAGATTTGGTGCTGGAGACTCGGGTGCCATACTTCCAAAAAGACATATATTTTTCTGAACCATATTTCAAACCAAATTTGGAAAACATTTTTGAAACTCATTCCATAGCCGAGTTTTTTAACCTGGCTCTGATACCACTAAATGTAACACACCAAATCCAGCCTAGACGTTACGGCCAGATCTGACATGTCACATGGGAGGATTGTTAAAGAAACTACGTGCTCGTTAATCCTTAAGCTTTGTTGTTTATAGAAATCCATCTTGTTTTGTAGTTCTCTTGCAAAAACATTAGGGTTGTTTTTTTCAATGACTTAGTTTATAAATAATCAGGTTCGATGACTTTCAAAAAAATGTTGTTTCAAAAAGAGATTTAGGAAGTTGGAAAAACTAAGCGATTGTTTAGAGAAGTTGTTCGTTGAAAATGTTGCATTTCTAAAAACATTCCATGTTTCGTTGTTTGTTATAAAATCCTGATTTACTCAATGTCTGTTTTAGAAAAGTTAGGATTAATTGAAAACTGCCCTTGTTGTGGAAATCGAATTTAAATATTTGTAAAATCGTGATATTTTAAAAACAATTATTAATGTTTGGGAAAACCCCGTATTGAACGTTTAATAAAAGATAGCAGCCGAATAAAAAGTTAAAAACAAAATAAAATTCCAGAGGCCTTATTACAGAACATAATCCCAAATTAAAATGAAATTTAAAAGAAAGTAAAACTTAATTTACAGAAGTAACAACATATGGCCACCACAGAGTCTGCCTCGGCTCCAAATCCTCAAGCTAGGGATTACCTACAAAATTAAGCAGAGAGGTGAGTCACGGGAACTCAGTGTGTAATCCCGTAAATGAACATTAACTGGGCCCGAGCCCATACAGGTACGGATTGGGCCTTAGCCCTTATGAAAACAATTGGGTGAAGCCTATATAGAAACGAACTGGGCCTTAGCCCTATTAGTAGGGTATAGCAGATAATGAATGCAATGCAACCCAGCCCAACCTAATAATCCATCCGCTACACACCACCCGTTCCAGCTAAAACACACCAGTTGGGATTTCTACAATCAACCCTCATCCGCTACACACCTCGATGGCAGTCATGCTGCTCATCGCCGAAATTGTGGCAGTGCCACCGAAAAATATGTGGCAGAGCCACTGAAATACAATTCCTCGATCAATCAGTATCCCTTCCCCATGCATCATGTTATATCATCATAATGTGGTGAATGCATGCATATATCAATGTACATTAGATAATCAGAACACATGTACAATCATGCTAATTTATCCACATGGTATAGCCATAAATTTTATTTACCTGGTATATCCCAATTTTGCGCCTTTGGGTATCTCCACTGCATTCACATTAAGGGTGTTTCGGCTTTTAACCGACACATAATATAACACAAACAAACGCAACATAGGTGTGAGATTACACACCTGATTACGCAAAGAAGTAAACACTTCTAATCACCGTCACCCTCACTAGCGCTAACAACAATAATTTGCCTATCCCAAACAGATGTCGGCTCCCTACCACAACCCGGCGGAAAGTTTCGAAGGTCCATCTCAGCTTTTCTTTGAGCAGATCTCTCATGTCTTGTTTGTCTAAAAGTCTGCTCAATTTTAGGGTCCACGAGTAATAAATCAATGATTCGATCTATGCTCACAAAACAACTGAAAAATAAAGAATAAATTAGTAATGTTAGAAATTAAATAAAAATGAAAAATAAAACCAAATTGTCAAAATAATTTCAAAAAGAAAATGATTAAGGCAACAGTCCCTGGCAACGGTGCCAAAAACTTGAAAAGAATTGTAATGTGTTTTACGCAAGTGTACATAGTTGTTCAAGTAATAAGTAAAAATGAGTTATCGTGTCCACATGGACTGTATAAGCTTAATCAATTCAATTGCAAAATTATAATTAACAATTTGATATAAAAAACACAATAAATTTGGATGGTGATGATTTAACTAAATTAAATGCAAGGAGTGATCCCTATGCATCTAAATGCAACTTTACCTAAATGTATGAATGATGGATTTAGCAATAAAAAACAATCAACTTTAAATGATCTAAGATAATTAAATTAATTACTCCAATTTACTTTCATTATGCTAACATGTTTGGAATTGTTTCCATGGCAACTCGATCTCTTATGGGTTTGGAAACCAAATTAAGTCGTCTCAGATCTTTTACTTTGTTAAATATGCATTTTACTGATCATATGAGACTAGGGTTTCTTAGCATTTATGCAAGGTCACAGGGACATTTATGTTTGCAAAATTTTAATTACATAAATCTAAAAACCATGCAAGATAATAGAGCTAACTAAAGATATTATGAACCTTAACTTAGTCAGTTTTAATGACCTAAATTAAACATTGTAGTTTTCAATCATGCGTCTACTAGCCATCATCTCGTTAGGATCGCTCAGCTAATTTGAGTGCACCAAATCACGTATGAATGAAATGCAACATGATATTAATTGAAAACATAATCTACTGAGGCACAAAACATGTTAACATGAATTAAAAAAATTTCATCAATTAAATATAATTATCCCAGCAATTAGGATTTAGAAGAACATAGTTGATGTAAAAAACATAAAACTTAAAGCAAACATATTGAAATGAATAACAAGAAAAAAGAATAAACTCAGTTTAGTAGCCTTTCGAATCTATTTTGACTGATGTGCTCTACTTTACTCAGTTCAGCAGCCTTTTGAATTTGTTCTGACTGATGCGCTCCTCCCTTCTGATGAAAGCTTCTTTTGATAAGGGTTTAGAAGGTAGCCGACTAAGGAGTGCTTTTGACGAAGTTTTTGAGGCTAAAGATGGAGAGGGGATGGATGGCTATGCAAGGGAAAAATGGAGAAGTATTTAAGAGAAGTATAGTGAGAGAGAAACGTAGAGAAAATGAGGAATGAGGGATGATTTAGAAGTGAGGGATGATAAGGTATTTATAGTTGAGGAGTAGGGTATGAGTTTACTAAAAATAGTTTAAAATTACCTTCCTTCCTTCTCTCATGTGGCCGGCCACGCATCAAGGAAAAGGGATGACTAGGTCTTCCATTTTAAATTTTAATTTCAAGCTTAAGATAACTATGTAGTGGACGATTTCAACAGGTAAGTTGTTGGGCTAAATTTTGATTGTTTTCCATCTTCAAGGACCTTCATTTAAATATCCAAAAAACAATTTCTGGGCAGCCAACATCAAGTTCTGAAATTGGGCTTTTAATTCTCCTTGTTGGACAGTTCTTCAGCGCAAAACTTAGCAGACAGTGGCAAGGAGGCGTTACTTTGGGGAGCTAGAAGGTAGCGTCAGAAGGGAGTTACAAGGGGGAAAAGGTTCGAGCTACGTGGATAGCATTTTGGAGTTTATTTTGCGTATGCAAAGGTGGGTGATGGATTCGGCAAGGGCACTTGATAGGGGGAGGTTTGAAGGGGTCAAATGTTTTTGAATGAGTGGTGGAGAGGATTGTGGGAGTTTGAACCATTCAAATTTGTTTGAATGTGTGAGGGAGAGGAAATTTAGGGAAGAAAGAAGGGATTTGGAGAGGAGTGGAGTGTTGGCCGAATATGGGGTGCTAGAAAGGGGATTTTCGGTCATGAAGGGCGGTGTGTCGAAATTGGGTGTTTAGTAGCTTGAGTGTGTTCATTTTTGAGTCTTTCTCTTCTTTAGACTCTTTGTCGAAAAGTGCTAGTCAAAAGCCTTTCATTGTTTTCTTTCTATATGACCAAAAGCCGAAAGTGAGAGTGGCCATTTGGTGCATTTTGTTCATCTTCTTTTCTCTCTATTTCTTCTCTAAAGCTGAACCATACCTCTCCCTCTTCTCCTCTTTTCTTCTCACTTGGGTAGCCTTAAACCTTCACTTCACTTTCAAAAGCCGAATAACCCTTCTATCCATTAGAACCTTGATCGAATCTTCCATTCATCATTACTTCTCTCTTTTTTATTTCTATTCTTTCTTTTCTTCTTCTATTTTGTTTATTCCTCAAGCATCATCTCTTGGCCGAATCTATCAGAGCCGAACATCTCTCTGGTGGTGACTCTTTTTCATGTGTTATTCTCTAGAGGGGATGTTGTCATTCATCTTCCATCAATCCTCTCATTCGATTCCTAGTACTAGTGGTAAGGGGTTCCATTTTTATCTGAATCTCTCTTATTTCTCTTTGGTTGCCGAACTAAATGCCTAATTCTGTGGCTTATGCGTGGTCGAATCCATGAAGGGCTTGACTTCGGATCTTCTGTCTGAAGCCAGCGTTAGGGGTGTTAGGGATCTCTTAGGGTTCGATCAAAGTAAGTGAGTTACAGTATTCGTTCGGTCGAAGGCCACTTCTTTTGGATTGCAAGTCTTTAGGCCGAATCTAATATAGGTTTGTATAGGGATTACGGTGATCGTAAAGCATAAGCAAATAGCCTTCGGGATTCTGTCGACTTTGGTAAGAGTGTTCTTTCATCAAAGCGTTCTTTTGGCTTCCGTTATAGTTTTATTCAACATTTTAACCGGGTCTTCTGACCAAAATCTTATTTGATGGAATCGAGTACCAGTCAATTAAAGGAAGGGGTTGGACACGTAGTCCCTACCCCTAAGTTCAAAAGACGAGCAATTTCAGCAGTTCGGGATTGGCCACAGGGCTATGGGCCAGCGTTTGAAAGGGTTAAGCAGATCACTATAGTCTCTTCGAGTGAGGACATTAGGGAGATCGATAGTCTAGTTCTTCAAGTTTACAGGTGTGTAATTATCACACTGTTCCCTTAATCTTTTATTAAATATATGTGTTATGCTTGAAAGCTGAAAATAGCGGCAATGGTGGTCGTATTACCTATGTTGGGTATTCGGTAGACAAGGTTAGTATACTACTTACACTAATAGTTGCTAATAAACGGTTGTGGATGCATGTAACCATGTTATATATATATATTTATGGATGTTTTCATGTTCTATCATATTGCCATCTACCATATTATGTTGCACATGCATGGGTCTCGGGATATGATGATTAAAGGGGAAGTGTATATATATATATATGTGGGTGACTCTGTCACGATTTGATGATGGCCTCGAGCCTTATCATGGATTTTTGTGATTTAATCACGTGGATTTAGTGGCTAGACCACTCATGTGGACTTTGAGCAGTGTGTCTGTCAGCATAGACTGCCAAAGAGGTGTGTAGCGGATGGAGGGTTGATTGTAGAAATCCCCAGGTGTGTATGAGGATGGATGTACAGGTGGTGTGTAGCGGATGGATACTAGGTTGGGTTGGGCTATCATATTGCATATCTGTGCATAGTATAATGATTTGATGTGGATTTGGGGGTAAGCCTATTCGTGGAATTGTGTCGTATAATTGCACACTGAGTCCGGTGACTCACCCTATTTTCCTCAAAACAACGCAGGTAGCTCATGACTCTTTGGACCGGGCTGGAGTGGACTCGAGGTGGCCATACTGAAGTTGTTTTCATTAACTTTATTTTTAAACTGTTAGTTGCTATTTGGGATATTTTTATTTATGTGATAAGGCCACTTTAAATATTTTGGGATATTATGGTTTTAAGTCAGATTTGCTATTAAATAATTACCTAAAAAGTGACTTTAAAATATTTTCAATATGGGAGTCACCATGGAGTCTCCATAATTCGGGATTATTTAGAAACAATTGTTCTCTCTCAAAACTAGCACAAATAATGAACCGAACTTTGTACAACTTGGAAATTTTTATTCATCGGCAAGCTACTATCTTTAACGACAACCCTTAAAGCGAAAGCTTTTTTTTCAAACTAAAAGTTTATTTCCAAAATTCGTTTTCACCTCTTATCCAGTAACATTCCGGATTCGGCCGTGGTGTTTAGGCCGGGTTTGGGGTGTTACAATTTGGTATCAAAGCCATGTTTTAAACTCAGCCTTGGGCTTTGAGGCTCACAACGGTTTCAAAATTTTGTTTTAAACTCAGCCTTGGGCTTTGAGGCTCACAACGGTTTCAAAATTTTGTACTTGGAATTGGTTTAAAAGAAATTTTTCATGAAATGGTCCTCTGGAAGGATGGCACTCGAGTTCTCGGCCAAGGTCCACCAGGTAAGTTCTTTGACTGTTAAATGAACTGTATGAGGTGGTAATATGATACATTGTTGTGGATCTTAGAACTTGGAATATTTACTGTAGAAACAGAAACCTTTAGGGATGTATGTACTTTACGAAAGAATAACTTAAAATTCGGTATCATAAAGCTACTCTCTAATCAATAAGTGGAAAGAATTACTGACTCATAAAAATTATAACCAGAATAAAGGCGGAACGTTAGCTATGAGTACTAGGGGACATGGACGTAATGCGCGTGGACGGGCTAGAGGCAGGGTTGCTGTGTCGAAACCAATAGGGTCCTGCCATGGGTCAGGAAATGAGATGCCACTGCCGCCAGCTGTGGAAGCAGAATTCCACAATCAAATGGGTGGAGATGATGCGGTGTCCCAGGCAATACTGCGGGTCCTGAAGAGAGTTGCGGGGGCAGGCTTAGGCAATGGGGCTCGAAAATCGGTTCCTGAGCAACTCCGAGCGAATGGATCTGAAACATTCAGGGGTGTCTCTGGAGTAGCTCCAAACGTGGCTGAGTATTGGCTAGAGGCGGTCGAAAGAATTGTAGATGACTTGGATTGCACAGCTGAGGAGAAGCTGAAGGGCACAGTTTCTTTACTTAGGGATGAAGCCTCCCAGTGGTGGCTTACCGTCAGGGAGGGTACTCCGACAGATCAGGTAGATTGGGATTTCTTTAAGATGAAATTCCAAGGGATGTACATTGGGGCCAGTTATGTAGATGCTCAAAGGAAGGCTTTTCTGAATTTAGTGCAAAGGGGTAAATCGGTAACTGAGTATGAGGCAGAGTTTTGCGGCTAAGTCGGTACGCCCGGGGGATTGCTGCAACAGACTACGAGCGCTATGTGAGATTTGAGGATGGGCTGCGAAATGAGCTGCGGGTGTTGATAGCTCCTCAATGAGAGAGGGACTTTGCTATTTTGGTGGAAAAAGCTTAGATAGCTGAGGAGGTTAAGCGAACTGAGAGGCAAAATAGAGACAAGGATAGAGGCAGGAATAAGAGAAGTTATGGACCGTCAGGATCATCAGGAGGATTTCAGAAAAAGCCTAGGGTTGATGGACTTGTTCGTGATACTACGTCGAATGCTGTGGGGCAATTTCATCAGTGTACTCAGTGTGGGCGGTCATATGCAGGGGAGTGCTGGGGAAGAAGTAAGGAGTGTTTCAGGTGTGGGTCAAAGGATCACTTGATTAAGAATTGTCTGCAAGACATGACCAGGGCTCAGATAGTAGGTCAGGGGTATGTACAGCCAGGAAGGGGTGGTCAGCAGATGGCGAGAGGTCGTGGTCCAAAACCGAGGAGGGAATGGTTCTGGCTGGGGTCGTGGAACACAGGGTAGAGGAACAAGAGGTACTGAGGCAAGACAGCCTGGATTCGTTTACGCGGCTAGACGTCGGGAAGAGGGTGATGCACCAGACGTTATAATGGGTATGTTTCTCATTTTTGGATTACCCTTTACTACATTAATTGATGTTGGGTCGACTCACTCCTATGTTGCTAGTATGGTGTCTAGAACTTTAGGTATGAATCCTGAAGCTGCCTCTAGGAAGATGACTGTACTTAGTCCTTTAGGGCAATCGATAATGGTAAATAAACTTTTTAGAAGTGTGCCTTTAGAAGTTCAGGGGTCAGTGTTCCCGGCTGACTTGATGGAACTACCGTTTGGAGAATTTGACTTGATCTTAGGCATGGACTGGTTAGTAAGGTATCGTGCGAATTTGGACTATGTTGCTAAGCGCATGATGTTGAAGACTTCCGACGACGATGAGGTTTTGGTGATAGGTGAAAGGAGAAACTATTTATCTAATTTAGTGTCTGCTCTTAGGGCGGAGAGAATGGTGAAGAAGGGGTGCATGGCTTTCTTAATGTTTGTTAGTGCCTTGGATGCAAAGGAAGCAACTGTGGGGGAGGTTAGAACAGTAAAGGAATTTGTAGATGTTTTTCCTGAAGAACTTCCAGGGTTGCCTCCGGATCGTGAGGTGGAGTTTAGAATCGAGCTTCTGCCAGGTACGGCTCCGATGTCCATTGCTCCTTATAGGATGGCACCGAAGGAGCTGGTTGAACTTAAAGCCCAAATCCAGGAGTTTCTAGATCGCGGTTTCATTCGACCCAGTATGTCTCCATGGGGAGCACCGGTGTTATTTGTAAAGAAGAAAGACGGATCTATGCGTATGTGCATCGATTATCGCCAACTGAGTAAGTTGACGACCAAGAACAAGTACCCGCTGCCGAGGATAGACAACTTGTTTGATCAGCTCAAGGGGCTGCGGTCTTCTCAAAGGTAGATTTGAGGTCAGGATATCACCAGTTTAAGGTAAAGGAAACAGATATTCATAAGATGGCTTTTCGGACTCGATACGGGCATTATGAATTCCTAGTAATGCCGTTCGGGCTGACAAACGCACTAACTGCGTTCATGGATATGATGAATCGAATTTTTCAAACCTATTTGGACCAGTTCATCGTAGTGTTCATAGACGACATTCTAGTGTACTCCAAGTGAGAAAAGGAGCATGAGGCGCATCTTCAGATAGTTCTGCAGATTTTAAGGGAGAAGGAGTTATATGCCAAATTTAGTAAGTGTGAATTTTGGTTAAGAGAAGTTACTTTTCTGGGTCATGTGGTATCTGCAGAAGGGATAAGAGTGGATCCTCGGAAGATTGAGGTAGTACTGGATTGGAAACCACCTAAGTCGGTGGCGGAGATTCGAAGTTTCTTGGGGTTAGCAGGTTATTAGAGAAGGTTTGTCGAAAGTTTTTCCTCAATAGCGGCACCCTTGACTAAGTTGTTGAGAAAGGAGGTACCTTTTGTGTGGACGGACAAGCAGCAAGAAAGTTTCGAGAAGCTAAAAATGATTTTGACAGAGGCTCCGGTTTTCATTTAGCCTGAGGCTGGGAAAGATTTTGTGGTGTATTGTGATGCTTCTCATACGGGATTAGGTTGTGTTCTGATGCAGGAGGGAAAAGTTGTTGCCTATGCGTCTCGACAGTTAAGACCGCATGAGATCAACTATCCTAGCATGACCTGGAGTTGGCTGCTGTGGCTTTCACTTTGAAAGTGTGGAGACATTATTTGTATGGAGAGAAGTCTGTTATCTACACCGACCACAAGAGTTTAAAGTATCTATTGACTCAGAAGGAGCTGAACTTGAGGCAGCGAAGATGGGTAGAGTTGTTGAAGGATTATGACTGCTCGATTGAATACCATCCGGGTAAGGTGAACATGGTGGCAGATGCGTTAAGCCAGAAGGTAGTATCAGATTTGAGAGCGATGTTCACCCATCTTAGTTTATATGACGACGGGAGTATTTTAGCTGAGCTACAAGTGAAGCCGACATGGGTAAGTCAAGTTAAAGAGAAACAGTTATTGGATGATGTTTTGAGTGTGCAACTTCAGCAAGTACAGGGTGGAGGAATAGAGGATTACAGTTTGAACAATGACGGGGTTTTGTGTTTCCATGGGAAAGTTTGCATGCTGAAGGATGTGGAGTTAAGGCAGATGATTCTTTGGGAATCGCATAGTAGCCCTTACGCTATGCATCCTGGAGGAAGTAAGATGTATCGGGATCTACGGGAACAATTCTGGTGGCCTGGATTGAAGCGAGAAGTCATGGAATTTGTGGGGAAGTGTTTGACGTGTTAGCAGGTCAAAGCTAAGCATCAAGTGCCTTCGGGTTTGCTACAACCGGTGAGGGTTCCACAATGGAAGTGGGAGAGAATCACGATGGACTTTGTTAGTGGGCTACCTCTTACGCCAACTAAGAAAGGCTCAGTATGGGTGATCGTGGATCAGTTGACAAAATCCGCTCATTTCATACCTGTTCTTGTTGACTATTCTCTTCAAAGGTTAGCTAAGCTATATGTGGTAGAAATTGTGAGGCTGTATGGGGTACCAGTATCAATCATATCAGATAGGGACCCTAGATTCACGTCGCGATTTGGAGGGCGTTGCATCGAGCTTTGGGCACATGGTTGGACTTTAGCATAGCATTTCATCCGCAGACGGATGGTCAGTCTGAAAGGGTAATTCAGGTGTTGGAAGACATGTTAAGGGGATGTGTCATCGATTTCAGAGGCAGTTGGGAAGAATTCTTACCCTTAGCAGAGTTCACATATAACAACTGTTATCAAGCTAGTATTCAGATGGCGTTGTATGAAGCACTGTATGGGCGGAAGTGTCACACTCCTACCTGTTGGACGGAATTGGGTGAACGCCATATCTTGGGTCCAGAAATGGTTGTAGAAATGGAGGAGAAAGTTAGGGTAATTCAAACACGGTTCAAGGAAGCGTCAGACAAGCAGAAATCGTATGCGGATCTTAAGTGGAGGGAGATAGAATTTGCGGTAGGTGATCGGGTATTCCTAAAAGTTTCGCCGTGGAAGAAGGTGATGAGATTCAGACGTAAGGGTAAGCTGAGTCCCAGATTTATAGGGCCTTATCGGGCTTTGATACTGGTAGGGCCAGTAGCGTACCAGTTGGAGTTACCTTCAGTGTTGAAGTAGATGCATGATGTGTTTCACATCTCGATGCTAAGACGTTACCGTTCGGATCCGTCTCACGTGGTGCCAGTCGAGGAAGTCTAATTGAGACCAGACTTGTCATACGAAGAGGAACCGATCCAGATTCTGGAACGAGATATGAAAGTGCTGCGGAGGAAATCAGTTCCTTTAGTCAAGGTGTTGTGGCAGAACCATGGTTCAGAGGAAGCGTCATGAGAGCCTGAAGAGGCGATGCGACGGCAATACCCTCATTTCTTTTCATCAGGTAATTTCGAGGCCGAAATTTCTTTAAAGGGTAGAACTATAACATCCGGGATTTATGGGTCTTGCATTTTATTTCATAGCTATGTGTTCTTATCTGTTGCATGACTGTTTGAGTGTGTTTGGGGGCTTCGGGAAACCTTGGGGTTAAGTCTAAGCCTTAGTGAACTTTTTGATTCTGAGCTGTTAGGGGAGAGCTAGTGGAGTCAGGCTATTAGGGATTTAATTCCGAGGTTGTTGACATAAGGAGACAGTGGGTGTAGTGGCAAGGAGGCGTTACTTTGGGGAGCTGGAAGGTGGTGTCAGAAGAGAGTTACAAGGAGGGAAAAGGTTCAACTACGTGGATAGCATTTTGGAGTTTATTTTGCGCATGGAGACGTGGGTGATGGATTCGGCAAGGGCACTTGATAGGGGGAGGTTTGAAAGGGTCAAATGTTTTTGACTGAGTGGTGGAGAGGATTGTGGGAGTTTGAACCATTCAAATTTGTTTGAATGTGTGAAGGAGAGGAAATTTAGGGGAGAAAGAAGGGATTTGGAGAGGAGTGGAGTGTTGGCCGAATATGGGGTGCTAGGAAGGGGATTTTCGGCCATGAAGGGGGTGTGCCGAAATTGGGTGTTTAGTAGCTTGAGTGTGTTCACTTTTAAGTCTTTCTCTTCTTTAGACTCTTTGCCGAAAAGTACTAGTCAAAAGCCTTTCATTTGTTTTCTTTCCATATGACCAAAAGCCGAAAGTGAGAGTGACCATTTGATGCATTTTGTTCATCTTCTTTTCTCTCTATTTCTTCTCTAAAGCCGAACCATACCTCTCTCTCTTCTCCTCTTTTCTTTTCACTTGGGTAGCCTTAAACCTTCACTTCACTTTCAAAAGTCGAATAACCCTTGTATCTATTAGAACCTTGGCTGAATCTTCCATTCATCATTACTTTTCTCTTTTTCATTTCTATTCTTTCTTTTCTTCTTCTATTTTGTTTATTCCTCAAGCATCATCTCTTGGCCGAATCTATCAGAGCCAAACATCTCTCGGGTGGTGACTCTTTTTCGTGTGTTATTCTCTAGGGGGTGTCGTCATTCATCTTCCATCAATCCTCTCATTCGGTTCCTAGTAATAGTGGTAAGGGCTTCCTTTTTTATCTGAATCTCTCTCATTTCTCTTTGGTTGCCGAACTAAAAGCCTAACTCCGTTGCTTATGTGTGGCCGAATCCATGAAGGGCTTGATTTTGGATATTCTATCTGAAGCCAGCGTTAGGGGTGTTAGGGATCTCTCGGGGTTCGATCAAAGTAAGTGAGTTACAGTATTTGTTCGACCGAAGGCCACTTCTTTTGGATGGCAAGTCTTTGGGCCGAATCTAATATGGGTTTGTATAGGGATTTCGGCAATTGTTAAGCATAAGCGAATAGCCTTCGGGATTTTGTCGACTTTGGTAAGGGTGTTCTTTCATCAAAGCGTTCTTTTGGTTTCCGTTATAGTTTTATTCAACGTTTTAACCGGGTCTTCTGACCAAGATCCTATTTGATGGAATCAAGTACCAGTCAATTGAAGGAAGGGGTTGGACACGTAGTCCCTAACCCTAAGTTAAAAAGACGAGCAGTTTCAACGATTCGGGATTGGCCACTGGGCTGTGGGCCAGCGTCTAAAAGGGTTAAGCAGATCGCTGTAGTCTCTTCGAGTGAGGACGTTAGGGAGATCGATAGTCTAGTTCTTCAAGTTTACAGGTGTGTAATTATCACACTCTTCCCTTAATCTTTTATTACATATATGTGTTATGCTTGAAAGCCAAAAATAGCGGCAGTGGTGGTCGTATTACCTACGTTGGGTATTTGGTAGACAAGGTTAGTATACTACTTACACTAATAGTTGCTGATAAATGGTTGTAGATGCATGTAACCATGTTATATATATATATTTATGGATGTTTTCATGTTCTATCATATTGCCATCTACCATATTATGTTGCACATGCATGGGTCTCGGGATATGATGATTAAAGGGGAAGTGCATATATATATATTTGTGGGTGACTCTGTCACGATTTGATGATGGCCTCGAGCCTGATCATGGATTTTTGTGATTTAATCACGTGGATTTAGTGGCTAGACCACTCATGTGGACTTTGAGCAGTGTGTCTGTCAGCATAGATTGCCAAAGAGGTGTGTAGCAGATAGAGGGTTGATTGTAGAAATCCCCAAGTGTGTATGAGGATAGATGTACGGGTGGTGTGTAGCGGATGGATGCTAGGTTGGGTTGGGCTATCATATTGCATATCTGTGCATAGTATAATGATTTGGTGTGGATTTGGGGCTAAGCCCATTCGTGGAATTGTGTTGTATAATTGCACACTGAGTCTGGTGACTCACCCTATTTTCCACAAAACAACGCAGGTAGTTCATGACTCTTCGGACCGGGCTAGAGTGGACTCGAAGTGGCCATACTGAAGTTGTTTTCGTTAACTTTATTTTTAAACTGTTAGTTGCTATTTGGGATATTTTTATTTATTTAATAAGGCCACTTTAAATATTTTGGGATATTATGGTTTTAAGTCAGATTTGCTATTAAATAATTACCTAAAAAGTGACTTCAAAATATTTTCAATATGGGAGTCACCATGGAGTCTCCATAATTCAGGATTATTTAGAAACAATCGTTCTCTCTCAAAACTAGCACAAATAACGAACCGAACTTTATACAACTTGGAAATTTTTATTCATCGACAAGCTACTATCTTTAACGACAACCCTTATAGCGAAAGGTTTTTTTTTCAAACTAAAAGTTTATTTCCAAAATTCGTTTTCACCTCTTATCCAGTAACATTCCAGATTCGGCCGTGGTGTTTGGGCCGGGTTTGGGGTGTTACAAAGCAGGTATCGATATTTATGTGTTAGGTATTGATACTAATGTAAAAGTCGATACCATTTTACTTATTTGCCAATTTTGGATCAAAACATCTTATCAATACCTTTAAAGAGGTATCAATATTTCTACCATGAGTATCAAAACTTATGGTTGGGCATCGATACCAAATTGGGTTACTATCGATTTTTTAAACGTTCCATTCTCATGGTATCGATATTCTAGTCCCTAGTATCGATACTTTTAGATAGAATGCTAAAATTTCAAAAGTTAAAACATTCTTCATGCTCAAAACATATTCCTATTCAATATAAAAATAATGTCCACTTCAACCAGGCCTACCATCATCTTTTAACCATTTACATGCCATATTAATACATATCTGTCGAGCAACTACAAAATGCATTACCAATACCAATCTCAAGCATCAAAATTGTCCACATCTCAAGTCCCCAAAACAACATTAATAGTTCAAAAGTCTAATCCCTAAATAATGATAATAATAAAAACAATATTTGTAACTATAACCCACATTGCCTTTATTCAATATGTTAAAAAGAATCACAAAAGCCACTTACTCGAAAATTATGCCTTGCTTAGATCACTTCCTTCACCACTTCACTCATATAAAAAAAGCTACTTATCTGTAAGGCTTTAATGTGGAATGTGTGAGCTTATATAAGCTTAGTGAATGCTCGAAATTACCGCAAAACATACATAACTACATATGTTAAGCAAGAGCATACTAAGGCACATTCACAACCATAATTTATCAAGTCAAAATAACATAATCATGCTTCATTATCTCACAAGGCTAGCATATCTCACATGCATTTACACACAACATATCTCATATATATATAAATAATTCAATTAATGATAATTTAGCTCCTTGAAATTATAAAACATATGCAGAATCTATCACTACAAATTGGATAAACGGATCTCCATCACACCAATAACTTAAAGAGTCTAACATGTCCCTTAAGTGTAGAATAAAACTAAACACTCTCTAACACACCAACATCTCTCAATGAATGGAGCTTAGCTCGACATTCCTATATCTCTCCAACCTATCCCGAGGCCTCAACGCCTAAATCACAAAACACAAAGGTGAGTACTTACAATCCTATGACATGTCCACTATATCCAACGGTTTCAAGAGATCACAAGGCCAAAATATCAAAAAACCCACAAATATATTTACTATTTTAATGCACATAACCTTTGTTCACATTCATCAATTTTCACATCACAATATTATACATAATGAATGCTTATCAGAGTCACATTTAATTGCACTTCAAGTGCCACAATAATGCTCATTGAGCTATCATTTATCAGACCTCATATGTGTGCATGAAAATTAGTATATCACATATCACATACAAGTATTCTCACACATTACTTATCATAATAGCATTACATATCATAATCGTCACACATTAGGCATAATTTAACAAGAAGGAAAATAAAGTTAAAAAAGGCTTACTCGCGAAACTTAGGATAGGGATTTCGGCTAATCCTAATCTCCTGATTAACACTACGAATCGTGCACACCAATAGTGACTCTGGACACTCACCAATCATGCTTCCACTTACTAGCCGAAAGCTTAAAGAAGCTTTTCCTTGCTTTTAGACTTGCTTGTAGTGGCTCCTAATTGATTCAAAACTTTACACACATAACAAAAAAAAATTCTAAACTCATAAAAAACAACCTTGAAAACAAACAAACATCAACGAAAACAAAATTCAAGGCTCTCTTTTTTTACCATCGAAAATTAGCTAGTTTTGCCGAAATTGAAGTTTTGACATTCAAATGTCATTTTTAATCCTCAATTTTGATTTCAAACATCCTAACTATCATTTTGTTTCATATCTAAACCATTAATTTTATCTAAATTTGTGGTTCTAAAATTTTCAAAAAATTAAAGCTCTTAAGAACATGTAAAAGTGGAAAATGTTTTGTTCATGAAAATTTGGTTATGAACTATCATATTGAAGTGAAATACCTTCTAATTAGGGTAAAATGAACCATAAATCACTTTGAAAACACAAATTTACTCAAGATAACAAGATTTTCCAATTTTGAATCGAAGCTTACTTTAAAAACATGAAATCCAAATATAATCATTTAAAACTCGATTTGAATTAACAACACTCTTCATTTATCCCTAAAAAGTCAAAATATTAAGTTATTTTAATGAAAATGACAATCTACAACTCCAATTTGGGATTTTAGCTCAAGAAGAAAAATGACGATTGTAATGCCCCAATTTTGGGCCTAGTAGATTTGGGCCTATTGGGTTGTAACGCTCCAAAAATCCCGAAACTTTAAATTTATGTGCATTGATGTAACAGCCTAAACCTGGCCCATACACCACGATCGGATCTGGCATGTCACTGAAAAGGAGCTTTATAAAATATCGTAAACTTCAGAAAAACATCAAGTTATTGTTACTAATGTAGTGATTCAAATGAGATTTCGTTGTTCGTTTAGGTTAGACTTTAAATCACTGATCTTAGTGCTTAGGTGACTTTTGAAAACACTTGCTATTACATCTCATCAGGCTAGAAAAATTACTGAAAGAAAATCCATTTACAATTGAAAATCGTTAATTAAGCTAAATGAGGAAAAAACTTTGTTCGTGTTTAAAGAAACATCATACTAATTAACTAAGGTGTAAAGCCTTAAAACTTTAAAGCGAATATTTAACCCAGATTAATATTGGCCTTATTACAACATAAAATCTCGAAAATTTGATAAAAAATAAAGTTCTAGTTTAAAATGAAAAAGAACCGTGCATGGCCACCACGTAGTCTTCTCCGACCCAGTCCACTGCACTATTTATTACCTGCAAAATGTTAATCAACGAGGGTGAGTCAAATGACTCAGTGTGCAATTTCCTATACCATCACTGGGCCTAGCCCATCAACTTATCGTCTGGGCTTTTAGCCCCATTCACAATCACTTTGGACAAAGCCCATACGTCATCAAATTTGGGCCTTAGCCCTATAACACAACATAGCAGATATCAAATGCACAATGATGCATAGCCCCAGCCCAACCTAATTTCCAACCGCTACACACCATCCGTTCCTGCCAATCACACCAGTGGGGATTTCTACAATCAACCCTCCATCCGCTACACACCATCGAAGGCAGTCGCTGCAGTCAACTGCTCATAGCCCTTAATATGTGGCATAGCCACCAAAATAATAATGTGATGTAGTCATCGGAGTATGTGGAAAACCCACCGAAATAACAATGTGACGGAAGTCACCGGAGTATGTGGCAAAGCCACCGAAACACTGCCCCTTTTATCATAACCATATTCCCATGCCCATGCAGCATGCGAATGCAACATATCATAGATTATCCCATGGCATACTCAAGGTGTTCATGCATATATATATTCACGTACAACAATTATTATTCAACATACTCAGAGGATGAACGTACCTGGTGTCACGATCTTTACCTTTTAAGGGTATACATAAACTATCACTGTTCTTTCGGCTTACCAACCAATATACATAATCAAATTAAAATCATACAGGGAAGGTGTGAAAATTACACACCTGCAAACACGAAGAACTATACTTTCGATCTCGCTAACACCTTCACTTGCAGGGATCACAGCGATCTACTTATCCCTCTCCGAAGTCGGCCCACAACCTGGTGGCCAATCACGAACAGCTCTTTGTTTGGCTGGGATTTGGTTCCATGAAACAGATCTTGGTCAGAAGACCAGGTTAAGACATTGAAGAATATGGATATGTGAACACACACTCAAACGAAAAGATTACTTACCTAGATCGACAAAATACTGAAAGCTTCCGGCTTTGGTTATGAGATCGATTGAGTACCTATAAAAATACCATGTAAGAATCGGTTCTCCAAGAAGGATTGAATCCAAAGAAGTGACCCTTTCGGCCAACCAAACAAACAGAATCCTCTTATAGCCTATTCGGCCACAACACTTACCAACACCCTCTTCGAAGTAGGCCACTCACAGAAGATACGATGGAGATACACCCTTCTACCACTGACAGACCCCCATGAATACGAGTCAGTGCCTTAGATTAACCACAATAGAAGAAAGAGAAGTGAAAGCGATAAGGGAAACGGAGAAGGTTTCTTACTGAACAAGAGTGTATCACTTAGAAGTTTATGATCGGCTATCAGAAAATCAACAGAAGAGAGCAGGTTCGGCTAAAGTAGAAAAGAAATCAAAGAGAAGGAGTGACAAAGAATATAGATTCGGTCAAGAGAAAAGAAATGGGGTATAAAATTCAGCTTTAATGCTTAACAAACAAAACAATCTCAAGAAAGGAAATGAGAGGTGGGTTTTCAGCTATAGAGAAAAAATAGAAGAAATATGAAATACGAAAAAGAGAGAACAAAACAATAGGTGCTACGACTTTGAGTAAAAGATGAAAAACCAAACAACAGAAAAAGAAGAGAAGCTTGTGAGAAATCGGCAAAGGTTGAAAGCTTTAGGAAAAATGAAGCAATCGAGAAAAATAGGAGAAAATAGAAGAAAAAGAATGCCTATTAGGTTCGGCTAACCGAAGAAGAAATGCCCAAATAGCAGCTTCAGAAATTTCAGCAAATAAAGTAGGAAGAAGTGCTCAAAGATGGGTACACTAACAAAAACCGAAAGTGGAACCCTTAGCACACACAATTTGCTAAAAACCTACCAAAATTTTGGCACCTAAACCCTTCATCAAAACCGAATGCATCCACCCCCTACACTACTCAAAATTTCGGCTAACACACTACTCACCCCACTCCCCATGCTTCCTCCTTGATTCTCTCCTACATCCCCTCTTCTCCACTCATTCGATTTAGTTTGAATTATTCAAACTCCCCAAATAGCTCTCCACCACTTCTTTGAATATCTTGACCAAGTCTTCCCTCTCTCCTCCAGAGTTTGATTACCATCCAACCACCTCCTTTGCCTGAGCCAAAAAATAATGCTCTCTTGCGCTACCTGAGAGATTCGAACCCTCTCCCTCTGCTTCTCCTGTGGCACCACATCCCTACATGCTAGTGGCATCTCCTTGCCACCTTACCGCAGCATTCCTTGTGTCATCAAACATAAGCAAAAAATCTTGAAGCCTGACCCAACCAGTTATCCCCCCTTTAAAGTACCAAAACTTGAAATTTTACCAAGGCTTCTACTCAACCCTGAGCGTTCCCGGGGACCCCAAACACGCTCAAACAACATGCTATGCATACCAAGCGCACAGAAACAAAGTAAATGCAGAGCCCCTAGAATCCCGGATGTTACATTCTACCCCCTTAAAGAAATTTTGGCCTTGAAATTACCTGGTTAAATGAGATGAGGGTGCTGCTGACGCATAACCTCCTCTAGCTCCTATGTGGCCTCCTCTGACCCGTGATTCCGCCACAAAACTTTAACCAACGGAACAGATTTCCTTCTCAGAACTTTGAGTCTTGATCTATGATTTGCACTGGTTCCTCTTCAAAGGACAAGTCTGGTCTCACCTCAATTTCTTCCACTGGCACAACGTGAGAATCGATAGCGTCTTAACATTGAAACATGAAACACATCATGTATCTGTTTCAATTCTAAAGGTAATTCAAGCTGATATGCCACTGGTCCCACGCGCTTCAAATCTCGATAAGGCCCGATAAACCTGGGACTCAGCTTACCCTTCCGTCCAAATCTCATCACCTTCTCCCAAGGTGAAACTTTCAAGAAAACCCGATCACCAATAGCAAATTCTATCTCCTTCCGCTTCAAATTGGCATACGACTTCTGCCTATCGGACGCCTCCTTCAAGCGAGCCCTAATTAACTTAACCTTCTCCTCCGTCTCTGTAACCAATTCTGGACCCAAAATCTGACGTTCTCACAACTCTATCCAACAGGTAGGAGTACGACACTTCCGCCCGTACAATGCTTCATAGGGCGCCATTTGAATACTAGACTGGTAGTTGTTGTTGTATGCGAACTCTGCCAACGGCAAGAACTCTTCCCAACTACCCCTAAAATCAATAACACAACCCCTCAACATGTCTTCCAAGATCTGAATTACTCTCTCCGACTGTCCATCAGTCTGTGGATGAAAAGCTGTGTTGAAGTGTAATCTCGTACCCAATGCTTGATGTAGCACCTTCCAGAAATGTGACGTAAACCTAGGGTCTCTATCTGATACGATCGATACTGGTACCCCATGCAACCTTACAATTTCTGCCACATACAACTTAGCCAACCTTTGAAGAGAGTAGTCAACTCGAACCGATATGAAATGGGTAGACTTTGCCAGTCGATCCACAATCACCCATACCGAATCTTTCTTAATGGGCGTAAGGGGTAGCCCACTAACAAAATCCATAGTGATTCTCTCCCATTTCTATTGTGGTATCGTCACCGGCTGCAACAACCCTGAAGGCAACTGATGCTCGGCTTTTACCTGCTGACACGTTGAACACTTTCCCACAAACTCTGTAACTTCTAGCTTCAATCTAGGCCACCAGAACTGTTCACGTAGATCCCGATACATTTCACTCCCTCCAGGATGCATAGCGCAAGGGCTACTATGCGCTTCCTGATGAATCATCTACCTCAACTCCTCATCCTTTGGCATGCAAACCTTCTCGCAAAAACACAGAACTCCATCACCGTTCACACTGTAATCCTCTACCCCACCATTCTGTACTTGCAAAAGTCGAGCACTCAAGGCATCATCCGATAGCTGTTTTTCCTTAATCTGATCCAACCATGTCAGTTTCACGTAGAGTTCAGCTAACAAACATCTGTCATCATATAAACTAAGATGGGCAAACATCACTCTCAAATCTAATATTGCTTTTCGACATAACGCATCTGCTACCACGTTAGCTTTTCCCGGATGATACTCAATTGAGCAGTCGTAATCCTTCAGCAATTCAATCCACCTTCGTTGCCTCAAATTCAACTTACTTTAAGTAAGGAGGTATCTCAAACTCTTATGATCAGTGTAGATGATGGACTTCTCTCCATACAGGTAATGTCTCCAGATTTTCAGAGCGAACACTACTGCAGCCAATTCCAAGTCATGCGTGGGATAATTAATCTCATGAGGTCTTAACTGCTGAGATGCATACGCAACAACCTTCCCATCCTGCCTTAAAACAAATCCTAACCCCGTGTGAGAAGCGTCACAATAAACCACGAACTCCTTACTGGCCTCAGGCTGTATCAACACTGGAGCCTCTGTTAAAATCCTCTTCAGCTTCTCAAAACCTTCCTGTTGCTTGTCTGTCCAAACAAATGATACCCCTTTCTGCGACAACATCGTTAAGGGTGCCGTAATTAAGGAGAATCCCTCAACAAACCTTCTGTAATAAAATGCCAACCCCAAGAAACTTCAAATCTCCGCCACAGACTTAGGTGGTTTCCAATCCAACACAGCTTCAACCTTCCGGGGATCCACCCTAATCCCTTCTGCAGATACCACGTGACCCACAAAGGTGACTTCCTTCATCCAGAACTCACACTTGCTAAATTTAGCGTATAGCTTCTTCTCCCTTAAAATCTGCAGAACCACCCGTAGATGCGAATCGTGTTCTTCCTTAGCCTTGGAATATACCAGAATGTCGTCTATAAACACTACGATGAACCGATCTAGATAGGGTTGGAAAACTCGGTTCATCATATCCATGAACGCCGCTGGTGCATTCGTCAAACCGAATGGCATCACTAGAAACTCATAGTGACCATAGCGAGTACGAAACTTCGTCTTATGAATATCCGCTTCCTTGACCTTAAGCTGATGGTATCCTGACCTCAAATCTATCTTCAAAAAGACTGAAGCTCCCTTAAGTTGATCAAATTAATTGTCAATTCTCAGCAGCGGGTACTTGTTCTTAATCGTCAACTTATTTAATTGGTGGTAATTAATGCACATACACATGGACCCCTCTTTTTTCTTCACAAATAGCACCGACGCTCCCCATGAAGACACACTTGGTCGGATAAAACCACGATCCAACAGCTCCTGAATCTGAGCTTTGAGTTCCTTCAGCTCCTTTGGCGCCATCCTATAAGGAGCGATTGATACTGGAGCCGTACCTGGAAGTGGTTCAATCCTAGACTCCACCTCATGATCCGGAGGTAACCCTGGCAGCTCCTCAGGAAAAATATCCACGAATTCTTTTACTGTTCTAACCCCACTAATAGTCTCTTCCTTTGCATCCAATGCACTGATAAAAGCTAGGAATGCCTTGCATCCCTTTCGAACCATCTTATCAGCCCTTAACACAGAAACTACGTTAGACAAATAGTTCCTTCTTTCTCCTATCACAACTATCTCTTCGTCTTCTGGGGTTCTCAACACCATCCGCTTGGTTGGGCAATCCAATTTAGCACGAGGTTTTACCAACCAATCCATGCCTAAGATGAGATCAAACTCCCCGAAAGGTAATTCCAACAAGTTGGCCGGAAATACTACTCCTTGAATTTCTAGAGGCACATCTCTGAATAACTTGTTGACCATTACCGATTGTCCTAACGGGCTAACTACAGTTGTTTCTCTAGCAGCAATTTCAGATGCTATACTTAAAGTCTCAGATACACTACATGCAATATAAGAGTGGGTTGAGCCAATATCAATCAAAGTAAGAAAGGGCTTATCAGCTATAAGAAACGTACCGGTTATGACGTTCGGTGCATCCCCATCCTCTCGCCGACAAGCTGCATAAACTAGACCTGGATGCCTTCCATATGCATTATCGACACCTCTACCTGGTGTCCCACGACATCGACCAAAATCGTTCTCTCTACCAACCAGACCATGACCCCTCGGCAGTTGCTGCCCACCTCTTCCGAACTGATTAAAACTCTGACCTGTTGGTCGCCCCTTGTCCATCTCTTGTGGACAGTTCCTAATCATATGATCCCTAGATCCACATTTGAAACATCCCTCAGTTCTTTTCCAACATTCCCCCGAATGCATTTTCCCACACTGAGCACATGGACAATATTAACCTACTGCGGTAGGTGGCGGATCTCGAGCTGGCCCATCTATCCTAGGCCTTTTCTGGAAACTCCCGGATGACCCCGACGATCCAAAACTTCTCTTATTTTTACCTCGATCTTTATCCCTATTCTGTCTCTCAGTCTGCTTTACCTCCTCGGCTATTTTAGCTTTTCGACCAACACAGCAAAGTCCCTCTCCCGCTGCGGAGCTATCAATACCCTCAACTCATCTCGCAGCCCATCTATAAATCACACACAACGCTCATAATCAGTCGCAACTATCCCTCAAGCATAATGACTAAAGCGCAGAAATTCCACCTCATACTCAGCTACAGATTTGCCTCCTTGCACTAAATTCAAGAATGCTTTCCTCTGAGCATCCACGCAACTAGCTCCAACATACTTTCCTTGGAACTTCATATTAAAGAAATCCCTATCAACTCGGTCCGCCAAAGTACCCTCTCTTACGGTGAGCCACCACTGATAGGCCTCATCCCGAAGTAAAGACACCGCTCCCATCATCTTTTCTTCTGCTGTGCAGTCTAAATCATCCATAATTCTCTCGACTGCCTCTAACCAATACTCAGCCACGTTTGGAGCTACTCCAGAGATACCCCTAAACATTTCGGCTCCAATAGCTCAGAGTCGTTCAGGAATAGACTTTCGAGATGCCGTCCCGGTGCTTGCCCCAGGCACTCGCTCTAACACACGCAACATCGACTGAGACAGAGCATCATCCCCACTAGTTCTATCCTGCGACCCCGCTTCTGCTACAGATGACGCTGGCGTTCCATCTTCAGGCTCATGCCTCGCTTCTGAGAGTTCAGCCTCAGCACCCCGGCCCCTACCATGGCCACGTGCAACACGTCCACGTCCTCTAGCACTCATGTCCATCGTATCGTTTTAATCTGTTTTACAAATTTTATGCATTAGCTTTCTTTTCACTGTTGATTAGAGAGTAGTTTTATGCGAATATAGTTATAAGTAGTTTTCCGTACAACATACATATACCTATAGGTTTTTGTCTCTAAAGTATGGTTTCTTAATTCTAACATCCATAGCAGTACACAACATATATATTCATCTCATACTAGTCATCTAACAATTAGGAGACTTACCTTACAGACTTGGGCCGGAGACTCGGGTGCCATGCTTCCAAAGAACCTGTGCATGTGTATCTTCTGTTTAAACCATCTTTTAAAAAATGTTTTGAACCCAAAACCCAAGGCCGAGCTTTTAAAACTGGGCTCTGATACCAAATTGTAACACCCCAAACCTAACCCATACACCACGATCGGACTTGGCATGTCACTAAAAAGGAGCTTTATAAAAATCGTAAACTTCAGAAAAACATCAAGTTATTATTACTAATGTAGTAATTCAAATGAGAGTTTGTTGTTCGTTTAGGTTAGACTTTAAATCGTTGATCTTAGTGCTTAGGTGAATTTTGGAAACACTTGCTATTACATCTCATCAGGCTAGAAAAATTACCGAAAGAAAATCCATTTACAGTTGAAAATTGTTAATTAAGCTAAATGAGGAAAAACTTTGTTTGCGTTTGAAGAAACATCATACTAATTAACTACGGTGTAAAGCGTTAAAACTTTAAAGCGAATATTTAACCCAGATTAATGGTGGCCTTATTACAACATAAAATCCCAAAAATTTGATAATAAATAAAGTTCTAGTTTAAATTGAAAGAGAACCGTGCATGGCCACCACGTAGTCTTCTCCGACCCGGTCCACTGTACTAATTATTACCTGCAAAACGTTAATCAATGAGGGGGACTCAAACGACTCAGTGTGCAATTTCCTATACCATTACTGGGCCTAGCCCATCAACTTACCGTCTGGGCTTTTAGCCCCATTCACAATCACTTTGGGCAAAGCCCATACAACACCAAATTTGGGCCTTAGCCCTATAACACAACATAGCAGATATCAAATGCACAATGATGCATAGCGCAGCCCAACCTAATTTCCATCCGCTACACACCATCCGTTCCTGCCAATCACACTAGTGGGGATTTCTACAATAAACCCTCCATCCGCTACACACCATCGAAGGCAGTCGCTGCAGTCCATTGCTCATCGCCCTTAATATGTGGCATAGCCACCAAAATAATAATGTGACGTAGTCACCGGAGTATGTGGCAAAGCCACCGAAATAACAATGAGACTGAAGTCACCGGAGTATGTGGCAAAGCCACCGAAACACTGCCCCTTTTATCATAATCATATTCCCATGCCCATGCAACATGCGATCATGTGAATGCAACATATCATAGATTATCCCATGGCATACTCAAGGTGTTCATGCATATGTATATTCACGTACAACAATTATTATTCAGCATACTCAAAGGATGAACGTACCTAGTGTCACGATCTTTACCCTTTAAGGGTATACATAAACTATCACTGTTCTTTCAGCTTACCAACCAACATACATAATCAAATTAAAATCATGCAGAGAAGGTGTGGAAATTACACACCTGCAAACACGAAGAACTATACTTTTGATCTGGCTAACACCTTCACTCGCAGGGATCACAGCGATCTGTTTTTCCCTCTTCGAAGCCGGCCCACAACTCGGTGGCCAATCACGAACAGCTGACACTGCTCGCTTCTTGAACTTAGGGGTAGGGACTGCGAGTCCAACCCCCTCCTATGTTTGGCTAGGATTTGGTTCCATGAAATAGATCTTGGTCAGAAGACCAGGTTAAGGCATTGAATAATATGGATATGAGAACACACACTCAAACGAAAAGACTACTTACCTAGATCGACAAAATACTGAAAGCTTCCAGCTTTTGTTATGAGATCGATTGAGTACCTATAAAAATACCATGTAAGAATCGGTTCTCCAAGAAGGATTACATCCAAAGAAGTGACCCTTTTGGCCAACCAAACAAACAGAATCCTCTTATAGTCTATTCGGCCACAACACTTACGAACACCCTCTTGGAAGTAGGCCACTCAGAGACGATACGATGGAGATACACCCTTCTACCACTGGCTGACGCCCATGAATACGGGTCAGTGCCTTAGATTAACCACAACAAAAGAAAGAGAAGTGAAAGTGATAAGGAAAACGGAGAAGGTCTCTTAACGAGCAAGAGTGTATCACTTAGAAGTTTATGATCAGCTATCAGAAAATCGATAGAAGAGAGCAGGTTCGGCTAAAGTAGAAAAGAAATCAAAGAGAAGGAGTGACAAAGAATATAGATTCGGTCAAGAGAAAAAAAACGGGGTATGAAATTCGGCTTTAATGCTTAACAAACAAAACAATCCCAAGAAAGGAAATGAGATGTGGGTTTTCGGCTATGGAGAACAAATAGAAGAAATATGAAATACGAAAAAGAGAGAACAGAACAGTAGGTGCTACAGCTTTGAGTAAAAAATGAAAAACAAAACAAGAGCAAAAGAAGAGAAGCTTGTGAGAAATCAGTAAAGGTTGAAAGCTTTAGGAAAAATGAAGCAATCGAGAAAAATAGGAGAAAATAGAAGAAAAAGAATGCCTATTAGGTTCGGCTAACCAAAGAAGAAATGCCCAAATAGCAGCTTCAGAAATTTCGTCAAACAAAGTAGGAAGAAGTGCTCAAAGATGAGCACACTAACAAAAACCGAAAGTGGAACCCTTAGCACACACAATTTGCTAAAAACCTAACAAAATTTGACACCTAAACCCTTTATCAAAACCGATTGCATCCACCCCCTACACTACTCAAAATTTTGGCTAACACACTACTCACCCCATTCCCTATGCTTCCTCCTTGATTCTCTCCTACATCCCCTCTTCTCCACTCATTCGATTTAGTTTGAATTATTCAACTCCCCAAATAGCTCTCCACCACTTATTTGAATATCTTAACCTAGTCTTCCCTCTCTCCTCCAGGGTTTGATTACCATCCAACCACCTCCCTTGCCTGAGCCAAAAAATAATGCTCCCTTGCGCTACCTGAGAGATTCGAACCCTCTCCTTCAGCTTTCCCTGTGACGCCACCTCCCTACATGCTAGGTGGCATCTCCTTGCCACCTTACCACCGCATTTCTTGTGTCATCAAACACAAGCAAAAACTCTTGAAGCCTGACCCAACTAGTTATCCCCCCTTCAAAGTACCAAAACTTGAAATTATACCAAGGCTTCTACTCAACCCCAAGCCTTCCTAGGGACCCCAAACACATTCAAACAACATGCTATGCATACCAAGCGCACATATACAAAGTAAATGCAGAGCCCCTAAAATCTCGGATGTTACAACTGAGGTTGGTATGTATGAGTAGCACTTAGAATATTAATTTTAAGGTATTATCGGGATTATTTGAAGTCTTAGAGATAGGGAAGACCATAGGGGAAAATTTATTTTTCTTGCTGTAGTGGACCCTAGTCTCAGGCATTAGGCCTTTGAAGCAGATTAAGGGGAAAATAGGACACAAATGGGCTTGTGGTCCAGTGGTAAGGTGTCGTGAAGAGGTCCAAGGTTCGAGTAGTGGTAAGGTGTTTTTGGAGTGTTTATTTTGCTTAGCGGACGGCCAGAGTTGTGTGGAATTTGGACTCGTTTGTTGAAGTGTTTGAATTTGTCTTGTGAGCTGATAAAGGAGGGAATTTCGGATGAGATAAGGGAGATATCATGGAGGAAAATTAAGAGATGAGAGCTGGGAAGAGTTGGTGCCGAATTGGACTATGGGGGAAGGTAGGATTCAACTATTGGCTATAAAAGGAGGTGCCAAATTCCTTGGAGAGGTTCCTTGGGTTTCATTATATTTCTTTTTCTCCCCCTTAGCCGAATTCTTCCACTTGTTGAAAAAAACCCATCATTCCTTTGCCGAAATTTTGGTTTTCTCTCTAGCCGAATTCCCCATACCTTCTCTTCTTAAATTCCTTCTCTTGTTCACCTTTAGTTCTAGCCGATCACTTCTCCTCTTCTTCTCCCTATTGGTGTCGAATTGTCTCTGTCACCATACTAGTCTCAAAAACTGAAAGCTTCCTAGGCCGATTACTCCTTGGGCAAGTACTTAGTCAATTTTCCTTTTGTATGTTCGGTAAAAGCCGAAGGTCTATCTAACTTCTCATCATCGTTAACCTTGTATTAACAAGGGTAGGGTTCAGAGATCGCAAGCGTGGTAAGGATCATTAGCAAAGTGGTAAGTGTACTCGTCTCAGTTATGGATTAATGGATGGCCGAATGTAGGTATGGCTTATAGTGGTGACTTATGTGAGAAATGAGTCACTTGATTTTGATGATATATGTTTGGGTACAGATCTAGAGATATTCGCGAATAGTAGCTAATGAAAGGCTATTAGAACCCTGTGGCACATGGTAAGGTTACAGTAAGGTTTTGGCTTTTGAGTAAATATTTTGATTAAGTATGAGTGGTTGATTGAAGGTTGGTTGGTTGTAGGTTCAACGCTAAGGATAGAATAGCACGTCATGGTAACCAAATGTGTACAAACACTACACACACACGATATCGGCAATGCCGAAAAGTCGAAAGTGGCTAAATGGGCCTGGTGGGCCCTAAGGCTAAGTTTGATGAAATTGTTTGGTTGGTTGTACGAATTGAGTTAGTCATGCATGTTACATGATCTGGAATTGATTTGGGCCTAATAAGCCATATGGATGAGATTTGGGCCTAATGGGCCGTAAGGATGTGATTTGGGCTTGATGGACTTTTTGGGGATGTAGACAAGTATGCTAGGGTTTAATGGACTTTAGGCCTAGTTCTGAACATCTCTTAAACTGCATAAGACTTAATCTAATAATTAAACATGTCCATGGACAAGTCGCTGGGTTAGAGTGTGGCAACAGACATATGCATGTCTAGAATTGGATCTAGGGAGAGCTTGGCACTTAAGCGATCCTAGTGGCCCAACTCCTCTTCTCTAGAATCCTACCTGGTGCATAGTGTCTGTTCACTTTAGCCGCAAGGACTTGTTAATGGGCAAAAGTTCATAACTAAAATCCGAGAGGGACCAAATACCCCCAGTTTATGAAATTATCGAAATACCCCCAGTTTATGAAATTACCAAAATACCCCCGGTTTGTAAAATTATCGAAAGACCCCAGTTTGCAAAATTACTGAAATACCCTCAATTTGCCAAATTACTAAAATACCCCTGATTTGAAAATAACCAAAATACCCTTAGTTTGAAAAAAATTACCAAAACATCCTTAGATTTACAAAATCACTAAAATAGCCCCGAATTGTGAAATTACCAGAATACCTTTGGTTTGCAGAATTACCAAAATATTCCTGATTTACAAAAAATTCCAAAGTACCTCTGTTTTGTAAAATTACCTAAATACCCCTATAAAGTAGATTTACGGAAATACCCTTGGGTTGTGAAATGATGAAAATACCCTTATATGATGAGTATGAGTTTTGTGGAGGTTACTCATGTGTATGTTGCATTCATATGATATTCTGATTAGGATGCAGATGGGTGGGAATTATTTTATGGAGGAAGATTTGGGGATCGCATAGTCGCTTGACGACCATGGACCACTGGTGGCTTTAAGCCCATTATATGATTAGCAGCTTTGCTACAACGTTGAGTAGTGCTGCTGTGAGTGCTACCTGTGGTGTGTAGAGGATGGGTGGGTCGATTTAGAAATCCCCACAGGTGTGTTGGGTTGGAAGGGAAATGGTGTCTAGCAGATGGATTTTTGGGGAGGGTTTTGCATTACCTTGTTTTGCATATGATATGATATGATATGATATGATATGGTATGATGTCATTGTGGGCCAAGGCCCAAGACCACCAATTTTGATAGGGCTCAGGCCAATGTGATAATTATATATTGAATTGAATGCCAAAGGTTGTACACATCGAGTTTCGAAACTCACACCCTTTATTTAATGTTTCAGGTGATCCTCAGTAAATGGCTTGACGTGGGAGAGGACTCAGACATGGCCACACTACAAGATGTTTAAACTTTTACTTATTTGTTTCAAAAGACATACTTTTACTTGCTTTATTTTCGTTGGATGTAATAAGGCCTTATACTCCAATTTGACTTTAGATTTATTATTGTTTTAACAATTTACTTAGTTATTAAACCTGAGTAAATTTCGTATGTTTAAACTTGGTTTCCGAAATACTTAAAATAATAAAATGGGCTTTTATCATTACTTAACAAGATGGTGAAGGATTTTTGGGCTTTTCGGCCTTAAACTTTAACTTAGAAAAATTGTTTTGAATTGTGCCTTTGATGTGACATTCCCAGATTCAGGCCTAACTTCTAGGCTCGGTTTGGGGTGTTACAATGAATTTGGGGAAGAAAACACGATTATTATTTAAAATTGGAGGTTATTTTGGTGTTTGGGAGGTTAATAAATCCAAAAGAATGAGTTAATTTTGAAGAAACAATCTGATTTTAGTTTAGGAAAATTTTGGATAGCTTTAGGGTTTTGAAAAGTAAGGGAAAACGATGGGTGTTCTCCTTGTAGGAGACTAATTCCAAAAATTAGGCAATTTGCCCTTTTGGTCACTCATTGTTTCTCCCCTTTTCTAATTATGTCCTAACCCAATTAAAATCAATTATTTCAAATTAGACCTAAAAATTAAATTTCATTTTATGCTAGTTAATAAAATAAAAACTCGATTATGCTATTTTAATACTTTAATCACTTATTTACGATCCTAATTTTTGGTATCTGACTCAAACCCTCGATTAACTAACGCGATTGTCAGGATGTGACAAGTCTCTACCTCTAAAAAGAATTTTGTCCTTGAAATTTACCTGAACTAAACAAATAGGGATGTTGGTGTTTCATCACGTCCTCAGCTTCCCACATAGCCTCTTCAATTTTGTGGTTACACCACAAAACTTTAACCAATGGAATTATTTTGTTCTGTAAAACCTTCTCCTCTCGGGCTAAAATCTCAATTAGCTCCTCATCATAAGGGAGATCAAGTAGAAACTTAATCTCCTTTTTTGTCACAATGTGAGATGAGTCCGATCGGTACTTTTGTAACATGGACAAATGGAAGACATCATGGACATGCTCATGCTTTGGCAGAAAATTGAGTCAATAAGCTATCGAATCAATCCTCTCAATGACTTAATAAGGTCCAATGAACCTCGGACTTAGTTTAACCTTCCATCCAAATCTTAGTACCTTCTTTCAAGGTAAAACTTTCAATATCACACCTTATCACCAACTTGAAATTCATATTACGACGTTTCAAGTCTGCATAAGATTTACGCTTATCTGAGCCTGTATTATGCCTTTCACAGATCACTTTCACCTTCTCTTTAGTCTATCGAATCAAATTGGACTCAACAACCCATTTTTCATTCAACTCTATCCAACACAAGGGAGTTGTACACTTCCTACTGTACAACGCTTCAAATGGTGCAATCTGAATGCTCGTCTGAAAATTGTTGTTGTAAGCAAACTCTACTAAGGGCAAGTATCACTCCCAACTACCACTAAGTTCAATCACACAACTATGTAACACATACTCAAGGACTTGAATCACCCTTTCCAACTATCCATCTCTCTATGGGTGATAAGTCGCACTGAAATTAAGTTTCGAACCTAAAGCCTCTTGCGAACGCTTCTAGAACCTAGAGGTAAAATGCAAATCTTTAATGGAAATAGTGGAAATTGGAACTCCGTGGGGATGCACCATCTCAGCTATGTAAAACTCCATCAATTTTTGTAAAGAGTAGTTAGTACATAATTTCAAAAAATGCACACTCTTTAAAAATCGACCAACAATTACCCAAACCAAATCCTTATTTGTCAGGGTCAAATGCAAACCCGAGACAAAGTCCATGGTGATATTTTCCCATTTTCACTTCGGAATCTTAATAGATTGAAGCAAAATCGAAGGGCACTAATGCTCCGCTTTCAACTTTTGGAAACTAAACACCTAGTCATGAAATCTGTAACATCAAATTTCAAACTAGGCCACCAATACATTTCTCAAAGATAGTGATTCATTTTACTACTACCGAGATGCATAGCGTAAAGGATACTATGTGTCTCGGTAAGAGTCGCATGGCTTAAGTCAAAATCATTTGACACACAAAGTTTCCCTTGAAAAGTCAATATACCATCTACATAAAATGAAAATCTCCGTTAACACCTTATTCTACCTGTCAAATCTTCTTTACCAAATTCTCATTTGTTAACTACTTTTCCTTAATCTTCTAAGACAAAGTTAGCTTCACTTGAAGTTTAGCCAACAATCCACCATCTCCGATTATACTCAAACTTTTTTCCTTTCACCTGTCCATTCAAACACTATATTTTTCTACAGTAGCTTCATGAAGGGTGCATCAATAATGTAAAACCCTTCAACGAACCTACGATAATAACAAGCCAAACCCAAGAAACTCTGAACCTCACTAACGCTCTTTGGCGATTTTCATTCCAAAATCGTCTCAACCTTTTTTGGATGCACACAGTTTCCGCCTGCTGATACCGTTAGAGTATGTCCAAAGACCAATCATGAGATGATTGTAATCACATACTCGTTTTACCTTGTTCTTTAATATAATGCATTGTTATTGTTATTTTAGTTTCTTTTCCTGTGTGTATAACTAAACTGGTTACTAATTTCCTAAGAATAATAATAATATTCTTAAAAAGGTCCCTAGTCAAGTATTATTGTGGGCTTGGACAATGATAATGCATTGAGGCTAATGTGTAGTTGATTCATGCAAAAGTGTTTTCATTAACATAGGGATGTCAAAATCAATACAAGAGTATGCGTTAGAGAACAACATACTGGACTAACCTGCCATGAGTATGTTTCTTGGATTATTATGTAATAGTAACAAATATTACTCATAGTGGTAACTATGTATATGATCCTCAGACTTGAGATCATCATTGTCCCAACATCGTAAGTCGTATATTTTGATACAATCAAACATATATCGTAACAGGTTTTGCTTTAAAGACTAATGTTGGATATATCACAATCCATGTAACATCCCGATTTAGGGCCTAGTTGGAATAGTGGTGTGAAACCACAAATTCGAAGTAGAAATATATGTTTTATGATTTCTATGAGGCTTATGATGTGTTTGCATGATTGTGTGAAAATTTTATGAGGAAATTTTATTTATTAGGATTAAATTGTCCATTAGGACTAAATTGCAAAGATTAGAAAATATAAGATTCTAGAAGATTTAAGTATGAAATATAATTATAAAAATTACTAGAGGTCCTTATTTAGCAATTAGACCATTATATGTTAAGATGGACAAAAATAGACTTGGGAAGGAAAAATCTCAAGAAAGGGGTCCTAAGGGCAATTTGGTCATTTGGTTAATTAATGAATTATAAGGGAAAATAAGTCAAAAATGGTTTCCATCTTCTCCAAGCTTGGCCAAAAATCACAAGAGCACTGTAGCTAGGGTTTCTTCAACTTCCAACCTTTATAGCAAGTGCATCTAGCCCCGTTTTTAATATTCTTCGTATTTTTGAGATCCTCGTAGCTTGATTTAGCTATTTCTAGCTATATTTTGAGCTAGGTTTTATGTTCAAAAATTTACCCATGTATGATTTGCATGTATTTTGATGTTTTATGGAAGAATATGAGAGTTTGATGTAGGATAAACATCTTTTTCTAAGTGATTTTCATGAAAAATGCATAAAAGGGACCAAATTGTAAAAGTTATAAAAATGGTCATACATGAGTGAAATAGTGAAATAGTGGAATTTGGGGGTTGTTGTTGTTAAGAAAATAATATGGCTAGGCTTAAAATACAAGTAATTTGAATAAAAATCATTTTACGAGCATAGGGGTAAAAGTGTAATTATGTAAAAGTTTAGGGGCAAAATTGTAATTTTGAAAAAGTATGATTCATGAGTCAATTTAGTCAATGTGAGTATTAAACAAGTAAAATTGTTATTATAGATCAAGAAACATGAAGCCCGGATCGAAATTGAGGCAAGAACAAGATTGTGGACTAAATCGAATATCTACACACGTTTTGAGTACCGAGGTAAGTTTGTGTGAAATTAAAGCTTCATAGTATTTTTATATTTTAAATTGCTTGATATTATGACAAAGGATATCATATCTATGAAAATCGACTAATGATGCCTCGATGAGAATATGTCAAGTTGAAGTCCCGGTTGAAGATTCGAAATAACGAGGATACCTATGTCATAACATGAGATAAGGAAGGTCCCGTATAAGACCATGTCTGAGACATGGCATCGGCACCGAATGTAGGTCTCGTATAAGACCATGTCTGGGACATGGCATCGGCACTGAACGTAGATCTCGTATAAGACTATGTCAGGGACATGGCATCGACATCGAATAAGGAAGGTCCCCGTGTAAGACCATGTCTGGGACATGGCTTCGACACCAAAGAAAGATCTCGTGTAAGACCATGTCTGGGACATAGCATCGACATCTATGTATGATCTCGTATAAGACCATGTCTTGGACATGGCATCGACATCGAGTTAAGAGATCCCGTGTAAGACTATATCTAGAATATGGCATCGGTATCAAGAGGTGATCTCATGTAAGACCATATCTAGGATACGATATTGGCATCGTGATACATGTATGATGAGATTGAGTATCCTCCGGTATTCTGAGTAGTTCAACAGGAAAAAGAGCTTAGAATGTAAAGATGATAAAGAGATAAGTTATACAAGGATGACAAAGAGTTTCATTTAAGTTAAGGATGATAATGACTTAAGTTTATGTTCAAGATAACTAAGTGCTAAATTATGTGCTGAATTGATATACGAGTTATGAAAATCGTAATGTGATATATGATGTGTAAGAATAAGTATGAGTAAGTATGTCAAAGTACTTGAGAACTTGTGTTTGTTATTGTTTTATGAGATGAATGAATTTTACTATGAGTACTTATATTGCTATTTTAATTCATGCAAACTTACTAAGAAATAACGACCCGAATTTGGGCCTAGTAGAATTGGGCCTATTAGGCCTTGGGCTTGGGAGCTTTTAAAATTTTTTAGAACAAGAGAACGGCACTAATGCAAGTTGGACCTATTAGGTGAGTGATTTTGGAAGGTTAGGGGGCTTCTATGAAGTCTCAGGTTCAAACTTGGGCTTTAGGAAAATTTTTTGTTTTAGGTGAATAAAACCCCGAAAGTTAGTAAGTAGGGCTTTAAGAATAAAATGTGGAGAAAAATGACACAAAATGAGTTATGGTCTAGTGGCAATTGGCGCAACATGGGAGACAAGGAAGTGACGCCATAGAGGAAGCAAAGGGCCCAAGGTTCAAGTCATGGCGCTTGCAATTCATTTTGATTTCTTTTTAAATGAACTTAGATCTTGGCCCATAGGCTTATATTTAGTTGCGCATGTTTTAAGTCACAAAAGGAGCTTGTGTTGTGGTGGTATGCAGCGTCTGGAGCATAGGAGAGGGCAAGGGTTTGAATCCCATTGCAAGCAAAAAGGGATATTTATTTTGCTAAGTTGGGACGGCAAGTGGTTGTGATGGATTTAAACTCTGCTGAAGGAGGGATCCCACACCGGGAAGCTAGCATGAGGGAAGATGAGAAGATGGCTTTAAATAGAGCGATCTATGAGGAGAGTAAGCATACCTTGGTCGGCGTTTGGGCATATAAGTGTTCGGAGCGCGGATTAACTCCATATTCCTATCAGGTGTGTATTTCGCACTACTCTAGTTGTAGAGCAGCAAATGCTGAAATGCCAATCACAAGGCGATGGTAGCCACACGAGCGTGCGAGTGTACGGGTGAAAGCTTCGATGCGATAGTTGAGGCCATCATACGTGTTCTTGTGGGTTTAGGCTATTTGGGTCGAAAGGGGCCATGTAGCGCCAATGGGCCCGTGGGCCTAATCAGATAAGATGTATGATTGTGTAGTAAATATTAGACTGGATTATGTGAATCTCATATTTGTGGCTAGATTTAGGCTAAATGGGCCACACGAGCGTGTGGGCCCATTTGGGCCGAGAATGGGCCCTAGGCCCATTCGAATCGTTATCTCTGTTTAGAATACCTTGGTTTGTAAAATTACCGAAATACCCTTAATTTGTAAAATTACCGAAATATCCCCGATTTGCAAATTACCAAATGACCCCGATTTGCAAAATTACCGAAATGCCCCAGTTTGCAAAATTACTGAAATGCCCCCAGTTTGCGAAATTACCAAAATACCCCAGTTTGTGAAATTACTGAAATACCCTCGATTTGAAAAATAACCAAAATACCCCCGATTTGTGAAATTATCGAAATACACTCGGATTACAAAATTACCAAAATACCCTTAATTTTTAAAATTACCAAAATACCCTCGAATTGTAAAATTACTGAAATACCCCTAATTTGTGAAATTACTGAAATACCCTCGGTTTGTAAAATTACTGCTCGATTTACAAAATTACTAAAATACCCCTATAGGTAAAATTACCGAATTACCCCTGTATGGTAGAATTACCGAAATACCACTGAAGGGTATGATAACTTAAATACCCTTATAAGGTAAAATGACTATTTTGCCCTTGAGGGTAAATGATTGATTTTGTGCCATGACTAGATTGTGATCGTATGACTGTGTGTTAACTGACTTGACTGTGGTCGTGTGATTGATATGCTTGTAATATATGTTAAATGATTGTTATTCAGTATGGCCATTTTGCATACACGTGTAATGATTGAGCATGATATACACGACATACTGTATGGGGTTGGGACAAAATTACGGAAAAAGTGTACGGCCCATTGCCGTTCTGTACAAGGCTTTCAGCCTTTCTACGATATTTATGGCTTTTAGCCGTTCTGTTTACCAGCAGCGTTGTTGCGATATTTATGGCTTTTAGCCGTTCTATTAACCGGCAGCAATGCTATAATATTTATGGCTTTTAGCGATTACGTCTCTGACGTCGAGTACATTACGTTGTCTTAGTCCGTAAATGCAGGTGCTAAGCTTGGTGTGTTGGCTAGGTGGGTCGATTTTATCCCCACATGGTGTGCTGGATGGTACGGGTGGTGTGTTGGCTAGATCGAGGTGGGATGCATCCTCATACTGTTGCATATATGTTTATGAGATTTGTCACTGTACTGGGCTTAGGCCACTTGTTCTGCTATTGGTTTGGGGTGGGCTCAATTGGTTCTGTTATGGGCTGTGGCCCAAATGATATTGTAGTGGGCTTTGACTCACGTATGCTCTGATCTGTACTGTACTGTTACTGTTAAAAGGGCTTTGGCCCAGATTGTTTCGGGTTCTGTTTCTGTATACTGGCTGTTACTCTAGTAAGGGGATTACACAATGAGTTTTTGTAAACTCACCCCATTTTTAACTGTGTAAGTAATCCTCGGCCTTTGACGGATCGGTGCTGTGAAGGACTCAGAGAAGACCACACACTGCTTATGCTTGTTGTTTCGATTATTTACTTTTAGATTTTTTGATTTAGGTTGTAATAAGGCCTCTTTATTTTTAACTTATTATTTGTGATATTTATTTATGATGTTTTCTAACTGTTAAAAGTGGAATACGATTTCCAAAACAATAATTATCTTCAAAACACTATGTTTCCGCAACATTTTCAAAATCCTTCTGTAACTCAATTTTTAAACATCACATTTTCGTAAATTGTTTATTTTAAATATGCTTCCGCAACAGATAAGGTTTGAAAAGTAATTACGTTTTCAAGTGGATAACAATTGCTTAAGTGTTTTGATTTTTAACAAAGAGGCTTGAGCTCTCAAACAAGTTTTAACAACAAGAAATATGGTTTTGAAAAACACTTCCATGTGATAAGCCAGATTCAGGCCTAACTTTTAGGCCGGGTTTGGGGTGTTACATAAGCTATATCAAAGCAGGTTACAAAACTCGGCTGTGGGATGGGTTTTGAAAATTTTTTGATATGTTTAAATTTTGGTTTGGAAAGTAATAATACTACTGACCACACCGAGTCTCCGGCGCCGAATCTGTAAGTTTTTTGAATACTTTTCTCTTTTTAGAAATTTAAATACAGTAAGTTAGAAACACGATAGTTTCTTTAGATATTGGACTGTATTTTTTGTTGGTATTTATTCTGTGTGTTTTTTGTTTGGATGTGATGTGTGAATACAGAAATTGTATACATGTGTGATAAACATCTACTTGTTTCTGTGGTTAGATGTTTGGTTGTAGGTTTCAAGATTAAGTTAAAAGTGTATTAGTGTTATTGGGATGAGAGTGCGTCGCGGCAACATAGTAGGTTAGTCTGTGTTAAAAGACTGACAGATAGTTGGGAATTTCAAGGAAAAAAATTCTTTAAGGTGAGTAGATTTGTAACAACCCGAATTTGGGCTAGTAAAATTGGGCCTATTAGGCCTTGGGCTTGGGAGCGTTTAAAATTTTTGAGAACAAAAAAACAACACTAATGCAAATTGGACCTATTAGGTGAGTGATTTTGGAAGGTTAGAGGGCTTCTATGAAGTCCTGGGTTCAAACTTGGGCTTTAGGAAAAATTTTGGTTTTAGGTAAATAAAACCCTAGGCATTAGTAAGTAGGCTTTAAGAATAAAATGTGGAGAAAAATGAGACAAAAGGAGTTGCGGTCTAGTGGCAAATGGCACCACATGGGAGACAAAGAAGTGACGCCATAGAGGAAGCAAGGGGTTCAAGGGTCAAGTCTTGGCGCTTGCATTTCATTTTGATTTCTTTTTAAATGAACTTAAACCTTGGCCCATAAGCTTATATTTAGTTGCGCATGTTTTAAGTCACAAAAGGAGCTTGTGTTGTGGTGGCATGTAGCATCTGGAGCATTGGAGAGGGAAAGGGTTCAAATCTCATTGCAAGCAAAAAGGGATATTTATTTTGCTAAGTTGGGATGGCAAGTGGTTGTGATGGATTTAAGCTCTGCTGAAGAAGGGATCCCATATCGGGAAGCTAGCATGAGGGAAGGTGGGAAGCTGGCTTTAAATAGAGCTATCTATTAGGTGAGAAAGCATACCTTGGTTGGCGTTTGGGCATTTGAGTGTTCGGAGCGCGGATTAACCCTAGATTCCTATCAGGTGTGTATTTTGCACTACTCTAGTTGTAGAGCAGCAAAAGCTAAAATACCCTTGATTTATGAAATGGCTAAAATACCCCTATGTGTTGAAGTAAGATTTATGGATGTTACATATACATTTGCTGCATTCATATGATATTCTGTTTAGGATGCATATGAGTGGGAATTATGGAACGGAGGAAGTATATGAAGATTGCATGGTTGCTTGACAATTGTGGATCCACCGATGGCTTTTTTAGCCTATTATATGATAAGCAGCTTTGGTGCAACGTTTGGTACTACCGCAACTGGGCTAACCTTGAAGTGTATCGGATGGGTGGGTCGATTTAGAAATCCCCACAGAAGTGTTTTAGTTGGATGGAGACGAAGTGTACCAGATGGATTATTTGGGGAGGGTTTGCATTGCAGTGCATGTATGATATTATTATGTTATTATTATGATATGTTTGTTGTTTGTTTGACGAGGTTCGTACACACTGAGTTTTTGAAAACTCAGTCCCTTTTTTATTTTTCTCAAGTGATCCACAATAGGCAGTTTGACGGATGGAGGGACTCAGAGGTGGCCAACTAGCAGGACGATTAGACCTATTTTTATAAATGTCTAAATTCTAGATTTTAAGTTATTTATTTTATGTTATGTTATTCCGGATTGTAATAAGGTTTTCCCTTTAGTTATTGTTCCATTACTTCCACTATGCATTGTGATTTTGAAATGGAACCTGAATTTATTTCTTTTAAGTATATTTCAAGTTTTGTTTTTTTGAAAATAATTGTGTTTTAAAGAACGAGCTTCTGCTGTCAAAGGAATTTTTTTTACATAGTAACAAGGAAATGTTTTTTTTTTTTGATACACCTTGTTTTGAAAGCAAATTGGATTTTACTTAACTTTTCTCTAGAAAGGTTTTCAATGAAAACAAGGTTTTCGCAAAAACACTTCAATGTGACACGTCGAGTTTGGATCTAACTTCTATGCCGAGTTTGGGGTGTTACATTTAGTGGTATCAGAGCCCGATTGCAAAGCTCGGGCTATGAAATGGGTCTTATTACTTGGGTTTTAATAAAACTATTTTTGGATTGGATCAAAATGTTTGGAAATTCTTGTGATGTGGTACACCGAGTCTCCAACATCAAACCAAGTATGTTCTCTTATTATTAAGCTTGTTTAACTTGATATACTGTAGATAGTTAGTGCGCTACTGCAGATGATTATACTAAAGCTTTTCAGTTAGAGTGAAACTAAAGCCATGAAAACAACCTCTTTACTTAGTAGTATCATAAAACAACGGCTTAATTACAGAAACTAACTAAAATTTCATAAAATTCCTAATTCAAATAATACGTGAATCAACGATGAGCGCTAGAAGAGGTGTAAGGGGCCGCGACAGAAGCCATGGAAGTGTTAGGGCTTTGTAAACATTTGAATCTAAATTTGGTGCTTCTTCTGCGTGTGCTTGAAAATGCTTGAAGTAGGTGTATGTTTTGGGTATATGTTGAAATTATTGAGATCAGAGTGCGCATCGAAAGCATAGTTGTGTGACATGAGCGGTGCGATTAATAGTTAGTTTGAAATTTCGAGGACGAAATTTCTTTAAGGGGGTAGAATTGTAACGCCCAGAATTTTGGGCCTAGATAAATTGGACTTTGGGCTTTGGGTCTCATAAATTTTTTTAAGCAAGAAAATGACAAATGACATGTTGGCATTAGGGGTTTAATAAACTTGGAGTGTCAAGGGGTGTTGGAGAAGTGTTGGGTTCAAACTTTGAGGAGAAGGAATTTTTAATTAATTGTTAAAGGAACCAAGGCGGTGAGTAGTTGGGCTTTTAGATAAAAATAGGGAAAAATGGCATCAAAGAGCCTTATGGTGGAGTGGCTAAGTGACGCCACTTAGGGTATAGGAAGGTGGCGTTATGGGCTAGCAAGGAGATCCTAGGTTCAAATCCTAGCTTAATATTTTTTGGGAGTTTAATTTTGGCCTTCTAGAAGGTTGGAAGCGGTGTGATGATGGATTCTAAAGAGAGTGATCAGAAGAGAAAATTTAGAAAAAGGATTGAGGAGTTATTAGGGAGAAAAACGAGGAGATGAAATGGGGAAGAGTTGGAGCCGATTGGGACTTTGGAGGGGTAGACAGAGTTTCTGTTTGTGTATAAATAGGGGGTGCCGAATTCCCCCTGTGCTATTTCGGCGACTATAGTGCTCTGCCGAATTCTCCTTCACTTTTTCTGTTCTAAACCTCGCCTCTTTCTTATGTGTTTTCTTTTCTTCTAAAGCCTTAAATCGAATATCATTCTTTTCTTTCTCCATTGCTTGTGCAGTCCCACCTTCATCTCAATTGTTGGGGACCGAATATTCGTGACTTCAAAAGCCGAAAACCTTTGCTCTTGGAGCCGATTTCTTCATCGCCCCAAACCTTGTGCCAAATACTCTAGTGACCAATTCTCTGTCGTGCTGTCATCATTCCTTTGAGTTTTGATGGATCGGATCTTGGAAAAAAATCGGAATCAAGCTTGGATCTACAAGTCTCTACCGAAAAGCTATCCATACGTTTCGGCTTTTGGGTAAGTGTTCTTGATTTTGGTATAAGTTGGCTGAATAGTCTATAGTAAGGGAAAGGGTGACTTAAGTGGAAACAAGTCACCTATTATTTTGTCTTTAACGATTAAGATTGATGCAAATCTAGGTAATATTCGTGAGTAGTAGATAAGGAAGGGCTATTAGGACTGGTGGCACACGGTAAGGTTAAGGTAAGGCTTCGATTTTTGGTAAATATTGTGGTTAAGTGTGTGATTGATTAGAGGTTGGTATTGGTTGTAGGTTCAAGGCTGAGGATAGTGTAACACGTCTCATTTACCAGGTGTGTACATACACTTCGCACACGACAAATCGGCAAAAGCCAAAATCCCGAAAAAATCGGAATGCCAAAAAGTCAAAAATCCAAAAGGTTGGCACTGGCAACCGCACGAGCATGTGAACATTCGTGTGGGAACACCGATACGACTACCGAGATCAAGAGAGCAATCTCATGGTCTCAGGCCACTGTTTTGCCAACCGGGCCAGAAGGGGCTAAATGGGCCTGCCGAGCTCGTGGGCCCAAATTGGCAAGAGTTGATATGTGAAATTGAATGATGGATTGATATGGGTGGTTGTATGGTTTGATTATGATCGAGCCTAATGGGCTATATATACATGATTGGGCTTAATGGGCTATATGGACGTGATTGGGCTTAGTGGGCCTTATGGGATTTTAGAAATTCATGTTAGGGTTTTAATGGACTTTAGGCTTAGTTCTGATGAATTCTTGAACAACATGAAACTTTATTTATAATCAAACATGTCTATGGACAAGTCGCTAGGGTAGAGTGTGGCAATAGACATATGCATGTCTAGGATTGGATCTAGGGAGAGCTTGGTACTTAAGCGGTCCTAGTGACCCACCTCATCTTCTCTGGAATCCTACCTGGTATGTAGTGTCTGTTCATTTAGCCGCAAGGACTTGCTGACGGGCTAAGGTTCGTAATTAAGACACATATTGTTAAGAATTACTTAAAAACCCCTGTAGGGTAGAATTACTGAAATACCCCTGTAGGGAAGGATAACCTAAATACCCTTGATTTATGAAATGGCTAAAATACCCCTATTGTTGAATGTAAGATTTATGGATGTTACATGTACATTTGCTGCATTCATATGATATTCTGTTTAGGATCCATATGGGTGGGAATTATAGAACGGAGGAAGTATATGAGGATCGCATGGTTGCTTGACAACTGTGGATCCATCGATGGCTTTTTAAGCCTATTATATGATAAGCAGCTTTGGTGCAACGTTTAGTAGTACCGCAACCGGGCTAACCTTGAAGTTATCGGATGGGTGGGTCGATTTAGAAATCCCCACAGAAGTGTTTCAGTTGGACGGAGACGAAGTGTACCAGATGGATTATTTGGGGAGGGTTTGCATTGCATTGCATGTATGGTATTATTATGTTAGTATTTTGATATGTATGTTGTTTGTTTGACGATGGTCGTACACACTGAGTTTTCAAAAACTCTCTCTCTCTTTTATTTTTCTCAGATGATCCTCAGTAGGTGGTTTGATGGATGAAGGGACTCAGAGGTGGCCAACTAGCAAAACGATTAGACCGGTTTTTCTAAATGTCTAAATTCTAGATTTTAAGTTATTTATTTTAAGTTATGTTATTCCAGATTGAAATAAGGTTTTCCCTCTAGTTATTATTCCATTACTTCCACTATGCATTGTGATTTTGAAACGGAAGCTGGATTTATTTCTTTTAAGTATATTTCAAGTTTTTTTTTAAATAATTGTGTTTTAAAGAACTAGCTTCCACTGTCAAAGGAAATGTTTTTTATATAGTAACAAGGAAATGGTTTTTTTGGATACACCTCGTATTGAAAGCAAACTGGATTTTACTTAACTTTTCTCTAGAAGGGTTTTCAATGAAAACAAGGTTTTCGCAAAAACACTGCAATGTGACACGCTGGATTCGAGCCTAACTTCTAGGCCGGGGTTGGGGTGTTACATGTAATGTTAGAAACGTTTTAGTATTACTACCAACATTACAAGAGCATACAGGGTTACACCCTATAGTTGAAGCGAACAGAATCCAAATACATTTGTTATTGTATTTAGCTGTCACCTGAATCAAATTAAATGTTGAATTAATTCAATTTGATAATTAAATATTAAACACATTATATGTATAAACTTGTTGTACGCAAATAGAAAATATAGATAAAATTAATGTATGACATTAATTCATACAAAATATTAATTATATATATTTTACAGAAATTATTAATATAAATAGTTCTAATGAGTTCAGTCATAATAAGATCAGTCAAAATATTAAAGGACATGGAAAGTGATATTCTTTTGGAAAGAATATAATCTTTTTCCTGACTTTCCATTTGTTTCTCTAATAATAAGGGAATAATCTCATTTTTATTTTCTGTCATATGATATCAAATTAAATAAAAGGAAATGAATCCCTTAGTGTGTTAGGGATACCAAGTAAACCAAAAAAAAAACAAATCGAAAGGTCTAGTAGCCGTTCTTGACATTTCTCTCTAAAAAGTTTAAGAGAATTTTGTTGTTAATTCTTTGATCGAGTGGATTAGATAGAGATCGATACGATGTTGTTGCAGCTTAGAATTGACATATCCAAAAAGGACCCTATCAACAATGTCATTCATCAGTTTTTTTAGTTTTGAAAGGTATATTTTTTACCCTTGTTTCAACCCAACTTGTTCCTAGAATATGAGTCATTAGTTCATGATCGCCGAAATAATTTTTTCACTGCACCATGGTGCGTACTAACGATCCAACATTGGTATCAGAGCCACTTGTATGATAAGAATTTGAGATCAAATTTATTGGTTGATGCAATTGTATGAGATACATGTTGTATGATTTGTTTTTCTCGATCTATTTTATGTATATTTGATACATGTAATATGTTTAATAAACCATGTATGTAATCTATTTAACACATGTGATAACCTATTCCTCTCAATCTCTGATTAAGTGTTAACCATCAATTTTAATGCCTAATGGATCTAATATATTATTTGTTAAATGTTAACAGATCTATCTTGGGGTGATGGGGTTTTCGTTATTCGAAGGTAATAGTTAACTTGTTGGTAACATTCGAAAATAAGGAACAAAAGTTGTTCTAGTAAGAACACTCATAGATCAAAAGTTTGAAAATATTCTATTTTTTTATAATAAGAAATTACATTCGGTGATGTTTTTTTCCATAGAGATCTAAGTGCAGTTTCTTACATTTAATTTGTAAGGACATTAATTGTAGGGACAATTTAGTATTTCACATTAACAACCGATTAAATAAATACATATTATATGTTGTTTGCTATGGTCGATATGCACGATGTTTGAAATGCATGGTTATAGCCAAATAGCCCATTTAATTTATAATTTACAAATGTTGTAATTTTATAAATACAGCCTGCATGTCATGCCTTTTTATTTTTCCCTTGTATTTCTCTTCTCATCCCACTCCCTCATATTTAAAACGATTTTCTATAATTTAAATTGCACGAGCTGCTACGAACTAGAGGAGATAAAGGTTGGGCTACGTAAAGTGAGAAAAAATCTTGTGAAGCGACTTACACCCTTAGGATTCCTTTCAGTTCTCCCATTGGGTTAGGAGGGACCACCTTAGTTTTATTGGCTATAACTATTACATTTATTTACTGCTTTATATTATTCATATTTGTGATACAATGGATGATATGTTAGCATTTATGTTGTAGTATATTGATACAATCAACTTTAATAAATAACTAAAATGAATTAAAGATGAAATTTAATGGTGAGACAAAATTATTTAAAAACCCCTCAATAAAATATTAAGTTAAGGTTGTCTTCCAATATTTACCCTCATTAAAGCCCTGATCGATACAATATAGGTTCTGGTAAAGTGAAGTACTTGTACCTATCTTGATTAAACTTGAAAAATAAGCAAGTGATATACGTCCTTCATAATATTGGTTAATAACTTAACTAGGTTACTCTAATAGGATTAGAAAACTAGAGGCAAGAAAATTTAGATGATCATGAAATGATTGGAACAAGAGTTGTTCATCAAGTAAAGAGTTACATAAGATGTAATTAACAAGTGTTGCTTACCTAAATTGTAACACCCCAAACCCGGCCCAGACGTTATGGCTGAATCTGGCGTGTCACATTGAAGTGTTTTCATGTTTTAATTGAAAACCTTTATTGATATTTTCAATCAAGGTTTATAAAAAAATTATTACCTTCAAAACCTTATTGTTGCGGAGCTTAAATTAAAGCAATGATTTACGTAAGCATGGTATTTAAAAATTGAGTTGCGGAAACGTAGTGCTTTGAAAACAGTTATCGTTTTGGGAAAACCGCGTTCTACTTCTAAAAGGTATAAATCTTAATGATTAAAATCTCAGATTGAAAGCTATAAAATTGGAGAGGCCTTATTACAAATATAAAAACCCAGATGAAAACTATTAGTAGATAAAAGCCAAGTAACGAAAACAGGGGCAGTAGTGTGGCCATCTCCGAGTCCCTCGCAGCACCGAACCGTCCAACACTGGGGATTACCTGAAAGGTTAAAAATGGGGTGAGTTTACGAAAAACTCAGTGTGTAATCCCCTTATTAAAGAAACAATCAGAATATATAAACAGAATCAGAATGGGCCTGAGCCCAGTAAAAGTAATAGTACAGTTCAGTTCAGAGTATATGTGGGCCAAAGCCCAAAACAATATCATTTGGGTCACAACCCATAGTAGTACCAATTGGGCTTAGCCTATTCCAATAACGGTGGCAATTGGGCCTTAGCCCCTATCAGCCTCGGTCGGGCCTGAGCCCATATCAAAAGTCACATATCACATATATCTGGGCCTAAGCCCATCTCAATATCAGAATCAGTATATGTAATGTATAAATACTAAAACCAACCCTCACCCGTCTCCTGTCCAACCCTACACTCTTGTCGGGAATAAATGGACCCTCCCAGCCAACACACCAAGCTTAGTACCGATTGCAGCACTAAGTCAACAGAACGGCTCGACGCCGTAGACAGAACGACTAAAAGCCATAAATATCGCAGAAAGGCTGAAAGCCTTGTACAGAACGGCAATGACCATACACTTTTTCCGTAACAATGTTCCAACCCCATGCAATATGTCGTGTATGTCATGCTCAATCATTACAGGTGTACGCAGAATGGCCATACTCAGTAACAGTCATTTAAACATATATTAAAAGCATGTCAGTCACACGACCATAGTTAAGTCAGGTAAAACACAATCACACGATCACAGCCAAATTAGTCAAATTCATAATCTAAGTCAGTCATTTACCCACAAGGGCAAAACAGTCATTTACCCTCTAGGGGCATTACGGTCATTTTACCCTACAAGGGCACTACGATCATTTTACCCTACAGGGGCATTATGGTCATTTTACCCTATAGGGGTATTATGGTCATTTTACCCTATGGGGGTATTTCGATCATTTTACCCTATGGGGGTATTTCAGTCATTTTACCTTATAGGGGTATTTCGGTCATTTTACCATATGGGGGTATTTCGGTCATTTGCCCTGTGAGGGTATTCCGGTCATTTTACCCTACAGGGGCATTACGGTTATTTTACCCTATAGGGGTATTTTAGTCATTTTACCCTATTAGGGTATTTCAGTCATTTTCCTTACAAGGGTATTACGGTCATTTACTCTTTTAGGGGTATTTTAGTCATATAACAACCTTCCCGAAGGTCTACAGTCGCCTCGAGTGACACAGATAACATATATGGTCAAAAATGTGTAATTGGGCCCAAAGCCCAATATTCGGCCCAAGTGGGCCTACATGCTTGTGTGGCCCATTTAGCTCAAATTCAGTCACGGCTATGTGAACGTTATAACCCAGTTCAGTATTTGCCACTTATCGTAAATTTTATCTGTGTGGGGCTCACGAGCCCATTTGGGCCCACACAGCCCATTTTAGCCAAACGAGGCCCATAATGGCCCAAGAGCACAAGAACTCTCGTGGTGGCCTCTACGGTCTATTGCCCATAACAATGGGCTCAGTTTATCACACGAGCGCTCACATGCTCGTGAGACCTCAAATGACTAAGTTTCGACTTTTTGTCTTTTGCAGACTCACAGAAACGATAGTGTGATTATACACCCTTTTCAGCTTTTAAGCCGACTATCATTTATGAAAAATAGTTACACACACCCTTTCAGTTTTATGACAGTAACGATTTACATTGTACAGATACACACCTGATTACGTAGAGTACTAAAAATCCACGAGCGCCAGAACCTTGACTAGATCGGTCGACTATGATTTGCCTACTTGTTCCAGAGCTCGGTACAGCCACCCTTCCGCATCCTGGCAAAAATCCCAAACAGCCGACACCTTAAGCCGCTTAAACATGGGAGTAGAGGCTACGCACTCAAACTCAGCTAGTACCTTTGCTATCGCTTTATTACTAGCACCCTCTTCACCCTTCGGAAGTTCTAGAACCCGAAAGAACATACACATAGGAGAAAAGAGAAGAATCGGTAATAAGGGATCGCACCATTTGGCTTAAACAGTAAAAGAGAGTACTGAAAAGAGCCAAGAGAATTACTGATTAGTAGAGATTACTTGCCAAATCAAAAATAGGAATGAAGAAAGTACAGAATGTAGGAGTAGAGGATCCCTTAAACTAAGACTAACCGTTAGGGGTTTGAGAGGGGAACAAAAAGTAGATTTAACTAGAAGTGAGGAGTACAATCACTTACCGATAATTAGAATCCTTGCAGCACTGGAACAGCAGTAAATAAAGAAGAGAAGGTCGACGCAGAGAGAGGTAACCCAAAGTGATATTCGACCAGATTAGAAGGTAAAAAGTGGAATATTTTGATAGGGTACACCGACTGGGAGATAAAAAATATTCGGCCAGAAGAGAGTTCAGTTTGAGGAAGGGGAAAAAGGTAGAAAAGAAAGGAAGGGTTGACCTTAAAATCAGCCTATTGACAAAAAGGAAAGGGTCGAAAGAACCAATAGAAGGGAAGAAAGGTGTATGCGGCAAAGGAGAAGAAGAAAAAACGAAAAAGAGAAGTGTGCAGAGAAACAAAAATGCCCAAAAGAAAACCTACCACATTCGGCCAAAGAGGGAAAAATAGCCCACTGAGCAGTGCACCTCTCTTGGCCAAATCCTTGAGTGCCAGAGTCCCAAATTGGCACAAACTCCCTCCTCTCTCAAGTCCATGATTTTCTCCCCGATTCTCTCCCTTTATCCCTCCTTGCATTTCTCCATGACCAGTTCAAACTCTCTCTTAGCTGTGTTTCAGTCCAACTCTACTGTCTACACAACTCAAGCAGCAAAATAAAACTTCATTGCGTAACCCAAGACTTGAACCTCAGACCTCTCAGTTATACCACATGCCACCTTGCCACTACACCACAGGCTCTTTTTGTGTCATGAAACTAGCACTATTATTAATAAGGCCTATGTGTCAGTGTCTAGGTTCCTTTAAAAGAAAAACCAAAATAAGTTGCAAGAGCCAAGACCTGAACCCAAGCTTCCTTGCAACCTTAATGACGCCACAACCACTAGACCACATACTTCCTTGTGTCATTTTTTTAACATAATAATTTAAAAGGCCTATTTCCAAGCATCCAGGGTTTTATCCACTTAAAACCAAAATTTTTGCTAAAGCCAAGGTTTGAACCCAAGACTTTTCCAACTCCTCTTAGGTCCCTTAATCACTTGAGCAGACATTTAATTGTGTCATTTCCTAGCTCACATAAAATTTTATGCGCAGTGTCCTAACCATTCCATTGTTCAAGACCCAATACTTCTAGACCCAAATTTTAGGGCGTTACATAAATAACCATCATCTTGAGTGAAAAGAAAAAAATTGACTTTAGAGGAGGTGAAATATGGATCTTTACCCATTAGAAAACTTTAGAGAAAGGATTTTCTGAAATTAATATATGAGGGTTATTAATTTTGAATAAAATAGTGGGAGCATATTTTAATAAAGTCCTTTTAAATGTTCATAATAAACTTGGTAAATTTACTCATAAGCATGTTTTATTATTGTAGATTTATTATGGCAAACAACACAAACACTTTATCATTGCAATCTATCTTTGAGAAGGACAAGTTGAATGGCTTGAACTTCCTTGACTAGTTTTGTAACTTGAGAATTATCCTCAAACAAGAATGAAAATTATATGTCATTGAAGAACTCATTCCTTATGAACCAACAACTAATGCCTCTAGAGCTGACAAGGATGCTTATAAGAAGCATCTTGATGACATGTTAGACATACGGTGTCTAATGCTTGCCACCATAACTCTTGAGCTCCAAAAGCAACCTAATGATATGGTTGTCTATGATATGATTTAGCACCTCAAGGAATTATATGAGGGGTAAGCATGTCAAGAGAGGTACAATACCTCTAAAGCTTTGTTTCAATGCAAAATGGTAGGGGAAAATTAGGATTCCCTCTGGGTGTGGAATTGGCAACCAATGTAATCCCGCAATTATTTTCAGATAGTTTAGCCAACTTGTCCTTAATTTAAACATGAATGATATTAATAAGACTTTGCCACAATTAGTTAGCATGTTGTGAATTTCTAAAAGTAACATGAAAAAGGTTGGACCTAAGCCCATTCTGATGGTCCACAAAGACAAGGGCAAAGGAAAGCTTAATTCTAAGGTAAAGCCCAAGGAAAATAGCGAGGCCAAATGCAACAAAGGAAAAGTTGCATTGAAACCTAAAGGTGGATTTATTAAGGAAGGAAAATGTTTCCATTGTGGTAAGACCGGACACTAGAAGAAGAACTACCCTGCCTATCTTGAAGAGGACAAGAAGGTAAAGGAAAATGGAGTGTCCACTTCAGGTATTTATGTTATTGATATTAATTTATCAACATCTACTTCATGGGTATTAAATACCAGATATGGTTCTCATATTTTTACCTCTATACAGGGACTGTAAAGGAGTAGGAATTTGGCTAAATGATATATGGGCCTGCGGGTTGGAAATAGAGCAAGAGTTGCTGCATTAGTTGTGGGAAGACATATTTTATCATTTCCTGGTGGACTTGATTTAATTTTGGCAGATTGTTATTTTGTGCCAAGTTTGACTAGAAACATGATTTCTATTTCTTGTTTAGATAAAAATTGTTTTAAGATAATTATTGAGAATAATTGTTATTAATTTTATAAATGTTTTCTATGGTTTGACACAATTAGTAAATGGCCTCTACATTTTAGATCAAGATATACCCATTTATAATATAAATACTAAAAGATCAAAAATAAATTATTCTAATCAAACTTATCTTTGGCATTGTCGATTGGGCCATATAAGTGAGAAGCGCGTATCAAAGCTCTATAAAGATGGAATTTTGGACTCTCTTTTTTTCGAACAATTGGATATATGGGAGTTTTTCTTGTTCGATAAAATGAATAAACTCCTTTTAATAGTAAAATTGAGCAAGCTATTAATTTATTAGGCTTATTACATAGCGATGTATGTGGACTTATCAACACACAAGCCAGAGGAGGTTTTCAATACTTCATTACTTTCACTGATGACTTCAGTAGATACTGATATATTTATCTTATGCGCCATAAATTTGAAACTATTGAAAAGTTCAAGGAATTTAAAAATGAAGTACAAAACCAAGTAGGTAAAAGTATTAAGGAACTTTGATCAAATTTGGGAGTAGAATATTTAAGCTTAGAGTTTGATGAGTTTTTGAAGGAATATGAGATTGTCTCACAACGTGCACCTCCTGGTACTCCACAATGAAATGGAGTTTTTGAAAGGACAAATTTAACATTGTTAGACATGGTTCGATCAATGATGAGTCATGTTGTTCTCCCTACTTCCTCTTGGGGTCATGCACTTGAAACATCTACTTTCACACTAAATCGTGTTCCATTTAAATCGGTTCAAAAAACACCATATGAGATGTGGACTGGAAAGCGTCCTAGTATGTATTTCATGAATATTTGGGGTTGTGAAGCTTATGTCAAATGTCAGACGTCTACTAAGCTCGAACTGAAATTTCAAAAGTGCATCTTTATGGGATATCCTAAGGAAACTAAAGGATATTATTTCTTCAATCCTACCGAGAAAAAAGTGTTTGTTGCTCAGATAAGAGTCTTCCTTAAAAGAGAGTTTGTCTCTAGAAAAAGAAGTGGTAGAAGAATAGAACTCGAAGAAATTTGAGAACAAAAACAAATCATTGAATCAAAGATTGAAGAACAATAGGTTCCACAAGTTGTTGTGAAAGAATCAATTGTTTTAGAAACACAACTACTGCGAAGATCTTTAAGAGAACGCCATGTACTAAGAGATATGGATTTCTCAGTACAACACATGGAGATATATAAACTGTGTAAAAGGACATTTCACACCATAAACATTCAAGTTCATTATAAACAGTGTAAAATGACATTTCTCGTTACACACACCATAAACATGTTCACACTTAATACCAATATGTTCACACATAATTAATAAATTCGATTCATGGCTTTAAGGGTGGTGCATGTTTGGTAGAAAAGATATATTTTTTCCCTTGGTGCATTCATGTATTCTTAGCCTTGAAGTAATCTCCTTGTTCTATGAATGTTCAGCCATTAATCCCCTTAATCTCCTGTTTGACCGAATTTTTCTTTGCATAGGGCATGCATGTTCTTAAATGATGCTTTAATGACCCTGTGATGCATGGATGAAATCATGCTTCTAAAATTTCCTTCCTCCACTGTCCTTGTATCTCCATTAAGTGTTGGAACTCTTTCTCCTTAAGTAAAGCTGGTGGCCTGAATTGAGGTAGCATACAATCGGTCACAATGATCCCACATTGAAGGCTGCTTTTGGAAGCTTCTTTTGTTCATGCATGCGACTAGATGAGAGGTCCTTCATGGACCTACACAAGTATAAATAGTCATCATACTTGGCAACAAATCACATACATATTCGTCTAACCAACCTAACTAAAGATTTAGACACGTGACCCTTGTCCTACACATATAGAAATAGATATATTATACCATAAAAACACACACATATACATATATAACATACCTTTAGACAAATGACTCAAAAACACATATATAACAAAACTATGATAGAAAACAACATCACAATATAATAATACTCCACATGCATGTATTTATGAACAAATGACACAATCTCATGCATAAACATGGAATAACATATCAAATACTTAAAATATAATGTATGATAAAAATATATGGATAAAACAAAATAAAAATAACTTGACACATATCAAGACAACAAACATGAAAATATCAAGTTAAATACTCGCTTGACAAATTTCATTTTAACTTTAGGCCCCCTGCGCTTGGGCCAATTTTGAGTCCTTCAATTTGAAACACATGATGTGATCACGCTCACATCAGGGTTAAACCCATAGGGTGCATGTGGGTTTTCAAAAACAAAATTGACATGGATGGTAATGCACAAACATGCAAAGGGCGATTAGTCGCTAAAGGTTATTGACAAGTTCGTTATGTAGACTATGACGAAACCTTTCTCTCATTGCAATGTTTAAATCCATCCGGATCTTACTTGCAATAGTTGCATTTCATGATTATGAAATCTGGCAGATGGACGTCAAAACAACTTTCTTTAATAGGAAACTGGAAGAGGATGTATACATGACACAACCTAAAGGTTTTGTCGATGCGAATATGCAAGCTACAAAGATCCATTTACGGATTGAAGCAAGCTTCTCAAAGTTGAAATATTCATTTTAATGATGCGATCAAAGAGTTTTGTTTTATCAAAAACGAAGGGTAGCCTTGTGTTTACAAGAAAATTAGTAGGAGCTCTATTGTATTCTTGGTACTGTATGTACATGACATACTTATCATAGGAACTGGTATACCTACCCTACAGTTTGTTAAGGCTTGGTTAGGAAGTTGTTTTCCTATGAAGGACTTGGGCGGGGCTACATACATATTAGGAGTCAAAATCTATAGAGATAGATCAAAACGACTCCTAGGTCTAAGCCAAAGTATATTCTTAGATAAAGTACTGAAAATGTTTAGTACAAAAGAATCTAATAGAAGATTCCTACTTATGAGACATAGTATTTCACTCTCAAAGGAAATGTGCCATTTAACTTCATAAGAGAGATAACGTATGAGCAAGATTCCATATGCTTCGACTATTTGATCTATCATGTATGACATGTTCTGTACTCACCCAGATGTATCATATGCTTTAAGCATGATAAGTCATTACCAAGTTGATCCTGGTGAAAGTCATTGGGTCACAGTTAAAAATATCCTTAAGTACTTGAGAAGGACTGACGATACATTCCTTATATATGGAGGCGAGAAAGAGCTACACTGATCCTAGCTTCCAAACCAATAAGGATGATTTATGATTACAATCTGGTTTTGCGTTTTACCTCAATGGTGGCGTTGTGAGCTGGAAAAGCTTAAAGCAAGATACAGTAGCTGATTCTAGAACTGAGGCCAAGTACATTGCAGCTAGTGAGGCTGCAAAAGAGGTTGTTTGGATCAAAATTTCATATTTGAACTAAGGGTTGTGCCTAGCGTATCAGATGCTGTAGAACTTCACTGTGACAACAGTGGAGCTATTACACAAGTAAAGGAACCCAGATCTAACTAGTGATCCAAACATATACTTAGGCACTTTCATCTTACTCGAGAAATCACTGACCAAGGAGATGTGGAAATAGGTAGAGTACCAATAGATGATAACGTCGTTGATCCATTGACGAAGCCTCTGACACAAGAGAAGCATGATCGTCACTCTAAGTCACTTGGTATTAGATATATGATTGATTGGTCTTAGTACTAGTTAGAGATTGTTAGAGTACGCCCAAAGACCAATCATGGGATGACTGTAATCAAATACTCGTTTTACCTTGTTTGTTAATATAATGCATTCTCATTGTTATTTCAGTTTTTTCTGTGTGTATGAATAAAGTGGTTAAGAATAAAGTCCTAAGAATAATATGATTATTCTTTAAAAGGTCCTTAGTCGAGTATTATTGTGGGCTTGGACAATGATAATGCATTGAGACTAGCGGGAATCGAACCCGCATCGTTAGCTTGGAAGGCTAGGGGTTATAATCGATGTTGATTCATTATTTTTAGCGTCTCTAATTCAAAATCGAACATGAAATTCTGGTTTCATTCGGCTCCTTTATGGAAGATGGATAAATAAAAAAAGAAATAAATAGAATAGAATATAAATAAGATAAAGAATAAAGATAAGGCAGGAACGTAATGAAATAAGAATTCAGCCCATAGCATCTATGTTAGCTTTTCTGTCTGAATGCATTCAAAACAATTTGCTTTCTAGATGATCCTTCTAGAAGAGTGGGATTTGAATAAAACAATTTTTATAGTTACTTCGTTTTCTATTTCAATTTGAGAAAATCCTTAGGAAAAGCATTTTGTTTCCGCCGAGCTAAAACAAGATGTAAATGTCTCTAGTAAACCAAAGTTATCGTTTAATAGCTATTTTGCTTCAATCTATCCCATCAAAAAAAGTTGAAGATTTAGTTACGATTAGATATACACTTTTCTATCCTTATCCATGGATCTTTTCCTCATACTTATTCAATTGGAAGTATTGATCCAATTAAAAAAAAAATTATGTTTCGTAATTTCATAATCCAATTTTTCAATTTTTAGTTAGAATATAATTTTTAAATTATATATAATTTAATTGGACCTTGGATCCAAATCACGAGAATGTATATTCTTCCTCAAATCTTTTGTTGAGAGGTAAAGGATTAAATCCTTTTAAGAAATAAAGTTTTTGTACGGAATATGAATCAAACCGAGGGACCCCTTAACTCTTAGGGGGATTAATAGAACGAATCACACTTTTACCACTAAACTATACCCGCTACAATGCGATTATTGTATTTATTGTATATTTATTGTATATAAAGGGACCCTTTGTCAAACAGGGGAATTGGGCGTAATCAAGGTAGGATTACAAGATAGGAGCCTAAAAAATCCTGAAAATTTTGGCCTTGACACCTTTTGTCAGAAGACTTGCGTTATAGGAGTTTTGATAGATAGGATTCGACAAAAGGATTTAGTCATAACATAAATAACATAAAAATGGATTGTGCAAAATCCATAGTTTTTATTATTTATTCTAGTTATTCTAGTAAAATATAAAATAAATGTAAATAAAAAGAAATAGTAAGAAAGAAAAAGAATAGAAATAATATTTTGATTCTATATCATAGGAACGGAAATAGGACTTCTTCTGCTTCTGATTGTTGATTCAATGCAATAACAAGATTTTTTTATTACAACCAGCCAGATCGCAGAATCATAGAAAAAATGAGTTACTTGAGTTGAAAATAAAAAAATGAGCCCGGCCGACTACTAACCAGGCCGGTCCGTGGAAATTGCAAATAAAAAAGTCCCTTTTGCGCGAAATCAAAGCGATATTCTTTCTTTTTTTGTTATTTGAGATATTTCTTTAGAGCCCTTGTTTTATTTAAAAATCTAAATGATATAGAATATAAATGAAATGGAATTACTGATAAAAGTTCTATATCTCTATAGAAAAGTTGGATATATCTATATAATCAATCTATATAATAATAAAATTTAGAATCTATATACCTATGGATTAATAATACTCTATATAGATAAATATTAATCTATATAACATAATTTATATAACAAAGTAAAAAAGGGCTTTTTTCAAGCCTTTATCTTTGCGTGCTGTAACATAGTAATTATCTTTTCTCAATTAGGAGAGATGGCTGAGTGGACTAAAGCGTTGGATTGCTAATCCGTTGTGCGAGTTATTTGTACCGAGCGTTCGAATCCCTCTCTTTCTGTTTCGGTTTTTGGTAGTGGAATAGATTAAATCCTAATACCATTTCTAAAAATGAAGCAAGGAACTCTCCCTTTTTTATTCTTCGCGCCAAGGATTACGTCCCGGATCATTAGATAAGAATCCGGAGATGAAGAAAGAAACAAAGAATATTACTACGGTGTAAACAAAGAGTTTAAGAGTAAGCATTACACAATCTCCAAGAGCATTTTTTTGTAAAAAGAAGAGAATAGATTCCCCATTTTTATACCACATATCCTATTTTGTTTTGATTTTGACACCAAGAAATAAAGTGGTTTATAGAATTTCTAGAAATCGAAAAGAATTTTCAGAAATTCACTTGTAGTAAGAGTTGAGTTTTTCATTACAAAAAAAATTCTTTCATACCAACAATTATATATTGTGGCGGACTCTAATCTAATCTAAATAGGGTTCTTGTGAAAAGGGTCGAAATGAGGAAATGGGATGATCCAGATTTATCAGGGCTATCCAAGAATTTTAATCTTTGAATTGAGGGTTCGTTCATAGTGTAAGACTTATCTGATCTTTTCAATTGTTAGAATTTTTTTTTTCTTGAATCACTCATGAATTTTTCTAGGACAGTATTAAGGACTTACTGCAGCTTGCCAAACAAAGGCTAAAAGAAAAAAGAGAACAGGTTAGTTGATTCATGACAAAGTGTTTTCATTAACATAGGGATGTCAAAATCAATACATGAGTATGCATCAGAGAACAAAATATTGGAATGATCTTCCATGAGTATGTTTTTTGGATTATTATGTCACAAATATTACTTATAGTGGTAACTATGTATATGATCCTCAGACTTGAGATCATCATTGTCCCAACATCGTGAGTCGTATATTTTAATACAATCAAATGTATACCGTAACAAGTTGTGCTAGAAACACTGATGTTGGATATACCACAATCCAGGTAGTAGGATATGGTTGATCAAGATAGGATTTATCCCTCCTACATAATGGAAGCAATTTCTTAGGCCTCTTGATGGAGTAAGGTTAAAAATGCATGGCCATGATCGAAAAAGTTGATATGAGATATCAAACTTATTTGTTTATTGTAGTCTACTTAGAGAATTAAGAAATATGAGATTGTTCATGTATTATCATAGAAAGATTATGTGGAATCACGACTTCTTATAACTTGGGTAGCAATGATGCGTTTCTAAATTCCACTCACTGCTTGTAATGTTAGAAACGTTCTAGTATTACTATCAGCATTACAAGAGCATACAGGATTACACCCTATAGTTGAAGTGAACAAAATCCAAATATATTTGGTATTGTATTTAGTTGTCATGTGAATTAAATTAATTGTGAAATTAATTCAATTTGATAGTTAAATATTAAACACAGTATATGTACAAACTTGTTGTACGCAAATAGAAAACATAGATAAAATTAATATAAGAATTTGATTCATACAAAATATTAATTATATATATTTTACAAAAATTATTAATATAAATAGTTATAATAATTTTCGTCAAAATATAAAAGGACATGGAAAGTGATATTCTTTTTGAAATATTATAATCTCTTTCCTGACTTTCCATTTGTTTCTTTAATAATAAGGGAATAATCTCATTTTTATTTCTGAAATATATGATATCAAATTAAATAAAAGGAAATGAATCCCTTAATGTGTTAGAAAATAAAAATATAAAAGGTCTAGTAGTCGTTCTTGAAAATTCTCTTTAAAAAGCTTAAGAGAATTTTGATGTTTGTTCTTTGACTAGGTGGATTATATAGAGGCTGAGACATTATTGTTACGACTTGGAATCGATTTCTCCAAAAGGGGTCCTATCAATAATGTCATTCATCATTTTTCAGTTTTGAATTGTATATTTTCGACCCTTGTTTCAACCCTATTCATTTCTCGTACATGGATACTTTGTTGACGATCACCGGAATAATTTTTTCGCTATGCCATAGGGCATATTGGTGATCCAACAGATACAACATGGGCTAAGAATGCCACCTCTTTTAGCCAAAATTCACATTTGCTCAAGTTTGCATACAATTGTTTTTCCCGTAATATCGGCAGGACAGCTCGTAGATGTGCATCGTGATCCTCCTGGGTAGGTAAGTACACTAAAATGTTGTCTATGAAGACAACTTCAAATTGATCTAGATACAAATGGACAACATGATTCATCAATTCTATGAACACGGTGAGAGCATTAGTTAAACCGAATAGCATGACCAAGAACCCATAATGCCTATACCGAGTCTTGAATGTCGTCTTTAATATATCTGACTCATTCACCTTAAGCTGATAGTACCCTAACCTCAAGTGGATTTTCAAAAACACAGTTGCTCCTCAAAACTGATCAAATAGGTCATAAATCTGAGGTAATGGATACTTGTTTTTGATGGTTAACTTATACAACTGCTTATAATCTATGCAAGACATAAACGTATCATCATTCTTCTTTACAAACAAAACTGGTGCACCCTATAGAGATACACTTAGTCGAATGAAACCTCGATCAAGAAACTCTTGCAACTATATTTTCAATTCTTTAAGCTCTTTTGGTGCAATACAATAGGGCGCAATAGACACTTCTAAAAATATGTGAGGAAAGTCTTTTACGGTACGAATATCCTGAACTCTCATTTCTTTGATGACTAAGTTCAACACATAAGCCAGATAGGCTTCACAACCTTTACCCATCATCTTCTCGCCCTTGGTTGTCGAAACCACATTAGACAAAAATTCGAGTCTCTCCCTAACAACTACAATCTCCATCTCATCACTATTTCGCAGATAAATCTATTTTGATCAAAGTCTACCTTTTTCTTAAGCTTGATTAACTAGTCCATATTAAGTATCACATAAAATCCATAAAAAGGAAATTCCATAAGATCTACGGAGAAGACATGTCCCTTTATCATTAGGGGACACCTACAGTATACCCAATTCACCACAATACTTTCACCGAAGGAACTAGTGACAGTCATGCCCAAACCGATCATTTCCACTTGAATCCTCAACTCATAAGCCAAATCATTCAAGATATACAAATGTTTAAAACAAAAAAAGAACCAAAGATAATAACAAAATGGACTACAAAGTGAAAGTACTTGCGAAAATGTTGATCGAATTCTGATCCTGCGGCTCCCTAGTAGCATATACTAGAGTTGGTCCTCCTATCTCAATCGGAGTAGCAATGGTATGAGCAATAACCTGTTGCCCAACCTATCCCCCATTACCACCTCTACCTCAATCACGACCTTAGCAAGCACAGGTACAAGTGCGGGTGCAGAACTCTGAGTCTGCAAAACCTCAACTCTCTACGAATAATCCCTCAACATGTGTTTCTTAGAGCCACACTTAAAACATTCCCCAATTAGTTTTTTACACTCTCAAAGGTGCATATGCTCACAGTGTCCACAAAGTGACCATCCAAAACCTCCCAATGACCCACCAGTACTAACCACAACACTATTTTGCTGCCTAAACTGACACGATTAGAACATACTCCCATTACCTCTACCAAAAATTTAAGTATCACTCCATCTCTTTGGCAATTGTTCAAATGCACTAGAATGATTAGAGATTCTCTTTCCCAATTTAGTTACTACAGATCATGGTGGTCAGCCAATGTCTCTTCAACAATCTTGGCTTTCTCAACCATTTCATCGAACATCTCAGTATTTTGAGCCATCAGATAAACCCGTATATCCCTATTCAGCCTAAACGAAATATCTTGCATTGGTCCTTCTCAGTAAAGAATATTTCAGAAGCATACTGACTGAGTCACACAAATTCTGACTTGTACTCAGCAATAATCATTCTACATTAAACCAAGTCTAGAAACTCATGTTTATGGGCTTCCATGTACTGCTGACCCATAAACTTCCTTTTAAACACTTCTAGGAAGTAATCCCAAGTCAAACGATCCGCAGCAGTACCTCTCTTCAAAGTATTCCACCAACGACGAGCTTCGTCATCGAGTAAGGTGATAGTACAGTCCAACTTTTCCTTGTCAATACAGGACATCTGATCGAGGATCCTCTACATACTGGTTGAAGATTTTACATAAAGCTCATAGTAGTAGCTTATCGATACATCCTTGTAGCAATATAATGTATGGTGATTTGAAATAGATGTATTGGTGACTAGGTATGAAATGAGAGATTTCAGAGTTCGTATTGAAATGTTTGATCTGTTAGCAAGTTAAAGCAGAGCATCAGGTACCTTCTAGTTTATTAACCTGTGATGATTCTAAAGTGGAAATGGGAACGTGTTACAATGGACTTTGTATCTGGATTGTCTCTATCTCCAAGAAAGAAAGATGGTGTATGGGTCATTTTAAATTATTTGACGAATTCTACACATTTTATACCAGTGCGTATGGATTATTCACTTTAGAAATTGGCAAAATTGTATGTTTCTGAGATTGTTAGACTACATGGTGTGCTAGTTTCTATTATCTTTGATAGGGATCCACGGTTTACTTCTCGATTCTGGAGTAAATTACATGAAGCTCCTGGTACTCGACTGCATTTCAGTATAGTGTTTTATCCACAAACCAATGGTCAATCTGAGCAATTAATTCAGGTACTCGAGGATATGCTCAAATGTTGTGTTTTAGAGTTCAAAGGTAACTAGGATAAATTTCTTCCGTCGTTTGAATTTGCATGCAATAACAGTTATCAGGTGCACATTAAAATGGCACCATGCGAAGCTTTGTATGGTCAGAAAATGTCAAACTCCATTATATTGGACTTAGCTGAGCGAGAAAAAGTTGTTTGGTGTTGATTTGATTCGAGAAACCAAAGAAAAAGTCAAAGTAATCTGAGACAGTTTAGAAGCTACTTCTGATCATCAAAAATCTTACACAGATTTGAAAAAGAAAGATATTGAATTTCAAGTCGGTGACAAAGTATTCCTAAAAGTATCACCTTGGAGAAAAGTTCTCTGTTTTGGCCAAAAAGGGAAGCTTAGTCCTCGATTTATCAGGTCGTATAAGATCATCGAGAGGATTGGACCAATGACTTATCGATTGGCATTATCATCAGAGTTAGAGAAAATTCTTAACGTGTTTTATGTGTCAATGTTACGATGATATCAACCAGACCCTTCACATGTGATTTCACCTGTAGATGTTGAGATTCAGCTGGGTATGTCGTATAGTGAAGAACCAATCACAATTTTAGCTCGGGAAGTTAAAGAGTTGAGAAATAAAAGTATAGCTTTAGTTAAATTTCTCTAGAAACATCACAGAATCGAAACAGCTACCGAGGAACCAGAAGAAGCTATGAAATTGTAACACTCAAACCTATTTTCTGGTAAGATTTTCGGGGACAAAAATTCCTTTAAGGGGAGAGTTGTAGCAGCCCATTTTCAGAGGTGTCGGAAACATTTGCTTTGAGACCACAATTTTGATGAGTAAATTATTATTTTATTAGTATTTTAGTGTTTAAAAAATTATATTAAGGTCGTATTAAATTTTTGTTAAGAAATTTTGATGTTTAAATTGAAACACCCCAAACCCGGCCCACGAGCTTTGACCAGATTTGGTATGTTCCTCAAGTAAACCGATTTCAAATTCTTTTGTTACTTAGAGAAAAACTTGTGTGATTTTAAGAAAAATATTGTTTTGGGTTGGGCTTGAGTTGAAAACAAATTTAACTTATGTTGGAACCCATTTATTTATGGTGACAAAATGTTTGGGCTTTGTTTTGAATAAATATACTTTAAACTTTAATAAATAAAAATAAAATAAAGTAATCCAACTATGGCCTTATGGCCTTATTACATCAAATAATTCCCAAACTTAAAATTAAAGTACTTAGTAAAAATAAAAATCCCAAATAATAAGATTTTTCCTTGCTATGCATGGCCACCTTTAGCTCCTGCCGACCCGGTCCATTATTGCTCATCACCTGAAAAATATTCCCCAACGGGGTGAGTCAAACAGACTCAATGTGTAACCAGCACTAAATCATTTTCCTAGTTTCCATAAATGTTCACTTTCCTCTTTATTCCTTTACATTTTCAGGACATTTCCCTACATTTCCAAGACAAGACATTTCCTTACATTTCCTTGCATTTCCTTACATTTCCATACATTTCCTCACATTTCCTTACATTTCCTTACATTTCCATACATTTCCATACATTTCCTTACATTTCCTTACATTTCCTTACATTTCCATACATTTCCTTACATTTTCTTACATTTCCATACATTTCCTTATTTCTAGAATTCACATAACACATTCATAATTCATAAAACATGCCATTTTAACACATGGTTCCTTGTGTCATGCTTCACACGGAGTTTCTTTTAAAGCCTTATTTACCTAGCTCCCCTTTTACTTAAAAACCAATAATTTTCCAAAGCTTTCTTCTTCCATCCTAGAATTCTAAAAACCCTTAATACACTTCCAACACTGGCAAAACCTACTAACTCATGAATTAGGCACGAACGCATAACCCCTAATCTAGGATGTTACATAAATGGTTAATTAGGTGAAGAGGACTAAATCGTAAGTGTAAAAGATGAGTTCTATTCGTTAAAAGGATCCAATGGTTATGAAATCTTAAACTTAAGGACTTGAATGGTAAATAAACCATTTAATGAGTTACTGGATATGCATGATAGGTTTTAACGAAAATTTGGTAGTTTTTAAAGGTTAATTATGTAATTTGATAGTTAAATGAAAATGTTAAGAAATTAAAAGATGACAAACTATCATCTTTCTCATTTTTATCTTTTCTAACCTAAAACACCATTATAGAAGCCTTGGAGCATTTGGTTAAGCTTGTTGCTTGGATGGTACGTGATTTCAACCCCGTTTTTAATGATTTTTATTTTTCAAGTCCGTTTTAGCTTAATCTAGCTAGCCCGGGAGTTAAATTGCAAAACTCTTTAGGGGTTGAAGGACTTTTCATGAATTTTTTGGTTAGGTTTTGATGTTAGTTGATGAATTATGAATATTTGTTTAAAAATAAATATATTTGTTAAGTTGTAACATCCTGAATTAATGGGTCTATCCGTTTAGTGTAAGGATATGTTTAATATGTTAATTTAAGTGATAGGGGTCCAAATTGGGCTCAGGACTAGGCAAAGGCCTTGGTTAAATTATCTGATTGGGCATTAAAGAGTTAAAAGGAGGTAATTGTGTTTAAAATACCAACGTGGGCTTGTGGCCCAACAATAGGTGGCACTACAGGGGAATTTGAAGGTGGCGTCATTAACAATTAAAGGGGTCCAAGTTTTGGCCGCATGGAGCTCATGTTTCTGTGCCATTTTCGGCACTTTAAAGGGATCAAGGGGTAACGCCACACACAAGGAGTTAGAGGCCCAAAATTTAAGTTTTATGGAGCCCAAATCCTTTAATTTAAGTTAGCTAAATTCGGCATTAGGGTTAGGTGAAGTGGACGGTAACAAGGCTCAAAAATAGGAGATTTATGTGGATTTTATAATTGATAATATAGATGATAAAAAGGAGAAAAGATAGGAGTTATCTACAAGGCAAGGTGATGGCTGAAAATCCACCACCTAGAGGAGTAAAGAATTCAGCTACTTCATGGATGAAGGGTGCCAAATTTTCCCTTTTTATTAGCTTGACTTTTAGTTATCAGGAAGGGCGTTTTCGGTTTTAAACAATAGGTGCCAAAATTCCTATAAATAGGGGGGATATCTCATTGATTCTGGCATTTAAACCCCAATTTCTCTTCATTCTTGTGCCGAAATTCTTAGCCTCTCCCTCTACAATTTCTATTCTTTAATTTCTTCAAAAACTGAAACCTCTCCTTTTCTCTTGAGCCGATTTCTCTAAAAAGCTAAAATCCCCATCGTTTTTCTATATTCATCCCATTTGTGAGTTAGTTCTATTCTTCCGGCATTTAAAACTTCTTCTTTGACATTGCCAAATCTTCTCTCCAAGTGCTAGCCGAATTCCCTGTGCTAAGGTAAGTGTCGACTTCTGTTAGATCTTATGTTCTATTTCGATTCTTGAAAGGGAAAAGCCTAAAAGCTAATAGTTTAATGGTTCTATGTTGGGCTGCATTCCAGGATTTGAAGGAAACTTGGTCGTCTAGATCTAATAGCTGAAAATCGTTAGTTTCTAATTTCGGGATTATAAGGTAAGAAGATTTCCCCTAGATTTTTACTAGATTCACTCATTATATGCAAGATCTTAACTTTATGATGAGGATTAACAATCATAAATTGTGATAGTAGTTCTGACAAGGACTAGTGATGGAATTAAATATGGATCGGGCAAAGGAGAGAATCCTTAAATTTAAGAAGCGAGCGGTATCTGCCGTTCAAGATTGGCCACTTGGTTGTGGATCGGCTTCTGATCTCTAACACACTATTAATCCTGTATGTATGTCTATATATTTATGTTATGGGCTAAAAAGCCGGAAAGAGGCTGTATAGACAGTCAAATGGAACCCAAAAAGGGGTTATGCTAATATGCTAGGTACGTAAACATAAAACTCTCTATGTGTATCGAAATATGTATAAGTCTGCATGATGTTTCTTTTATGTGTATGCATGGGGTGGGATTATGTTAATGAAGGGGAAGTGCATGATAGGTCACATAGTGATCGGTGGTAGAAATCCCACAAATATGAATGTTAGGTCACACAGTGATCGGTGGCTATGCCACGTTTAATGATTCCTGAATAACAGGAATAGGCAGTACAACTGTCGTTATGATGTGTAGCTGATGGAGGGTTGATTGTAGAACTCCCCAAGGTGTGATGATTGGTACAGGTTTGTGTGTAGAGGATGAAAACCTAGGATGGGTTGGGTTATTCATCATTTACTATTTGATATATATATAACAATGCTTGTTGCCTTCATGTATAGGCCAGGGCCCATAATGTGTTTATGGGCTCAGGTCGTTGTGTGTTTTGAGATTTATACACTGAGTCTTGGTGACTCACGCTTTCCTTTTTCTCTACTCTTTCAGATGAGCAGTAGATCCTGGACATGGGAGCCAAGACGGACTCGAGGGGCCATCAAGCTTTTATTATTTTCTTTTTACATACTATTTTGGCTTTTTCTTTAAGTTTTATTTTATTTCTATTTTGGAATTATCTATGTAATAAGGCCCCATAGTTTTTATTCAATTAAGTAGTTTTAATGTTTTGTAACTTATGAAATTGTATCAAAGGTTTTATTATACTTAATAATAATAATTCAAAGGTTTTATTTTTAAAATGTCACTTATTCACTCATAGCATTATTCAAATAATGTCTAAATTAACTTACGACTTCCAAAACCGACAAAGTAGAAGTTTTCAATGTACAACTCATAGCATACCAGATCTGGTCGAAACGGATGAGCCAAGTCTGGGGTGTTACATATTGGTATCAGAGCCCAATTCAAAACTCGGGCTGTGAAATGGGTCTATTAGTGTTTTGAAAATTTGATGTGAATTTGGGAAAGAAAAAAAATGTCTTGGTTGAAGTTATGGCCTTCGAGTGTACTGGCACCCGATCCACGCATGTAAGAATTCTAAACTCTTGTTGTGATATATATGTGGGCTTAATGGGCTTGAGGGACGTAGATTAGCATGATAATATATTGGACCTTAGGCTTAGATAAACAACTTTTCAATTCCATAAGATTTAATCCAACTAAACAAAACCGTGAATGAGTCAATAGGTTAGGGTGTGGCAATAGGCATACACATGTCTAGGATTGGATTCAGGAAGAGCTTGGTACTTAAGCAGTCTTAGTGACTCACCTCCTATTCGCTAGAATCCCACCTGGTGCGTAGTGACTGTTCACCTTAGCTACGAGGACTTGTTGATGGGCCAAACTTTATAATTAAAACCCGGAAGGGACCAGCCACTCCATTTTTTTAAAAAAAAAACCCCAAGTTTTGTAAAATTTCCAAAATACACTTGATTTGTGAAAATTTCGAAATAACCGTGATTTTATAAAATACCCATATTTTGAAAATTTACCCGAAAACTTCATGTTTACGAGAGTAACCTAGATTGTGAAACTGGATTTTCCAAAGAACCCCTGTTTAAAAAAAAACATCAACATATCCCTAGTTTGTAAAATTACCAAATTATCCTTAATTTGCAAAATTAACAAAATACCCCCAGATTACAAAATACCCTTATTTCACAAAATCACCAAGGAACCTTATTTTGGAAAATTACGAAAATACCCCTATAGGATAAATTACGAAAATACCCCTGGGTAGTGAAACAACGAAAATACCCTTACGTGATGGATGTAGGTTTATGAATGTTATTTGTATGCTGATGATTGAATGAATGTGTGTTTCCTAGAATTAGAGGATACGAACTTAAGACTGAATTGTGAATGCGAATTCGAAAGAACTACTCTTAAAACTATTATTCAGAAGATTGTTCGTGGTTAATCAGTGGAAGAAAACTAATAATTCATAAAATTTCTAATTAGATAAACGCGAAGCGTAGAGAATGAGTACAAGGGTCGAGGGCGCCCGCCACGTGGTCGTGTGGTAGGGGTAGGATGACCGTGTGTCGAGCTTGATGGGATCTAGCCTTGGATCTGGGAACGAGATGCCAGTTCTACCAGCTGCGGAGGAGGAATTTCAGGATCAGACTGCCGGAGATGACTCTGTATCTCAGGCAATGTTAAGGGTTTTAGAGAGAATTGCTGGGGCTAGTATGGGCACACAGGAGCCCGAAAATCTGTGCCGGAGTGGCTTAGGGCCAATGGGGCACAAGTGTTTAGGGGAATTTTTGGTGTAGCCCCATGTTCAGCTGAGTATTGGCTGGAGGTGGTAGAACGCATAATAGATGATTTGGATTTCACGGAGGAGGAGAAGTTGAAAAGAGTTGTATCTCTCCTGCGGGATGAAGCCTATCAATGGTGGCTTACGGTTAAGGAGGGTACAATGGCTGACCGTATCACCTAGGATCTCTTTAAAACAGCGTTTCAGAATAAGTACATTGGATCGAGTTATGTGGATGCGCAGCGCAGAGCATTTCTAAATATGGTTGAAGGGAGTAGGTCAGTGGCTGCGTATGAAGCTAAATTCTTACGCCTTAGCCGTTATGCTCGAGGGATGGTAGCCACGGAGCATGAACATTGTGTTAGGTTCGAAGATGGCCTGAGGGATGATTTACGTGTTTTAATAGCCCCACAGCGGGAGAGGGAATTTGCTGTCCTAGTGGAAAAGGCTAAGATAGCAGAGGAAGTAAAGCGGACCGAAAAACTGAATCAGGATAGAGATAGGGGTGGAAATAAGAGGAATTTTGGGTCATCAGGAGCAACTGGGCGTACTCAGAAAAGGCCCAAGTCTGATGAACCGAAATGGGAAGAGAAACCTGCTGCTAACTAGACACCAAAGTGTGCTCGATGTGGAAAATTCCATGCCGGTGAATGTTGGGCAGGCAGTGGGAAGTGTTTTAGGTGTGGATCTACGGATCACCAAGTTAGAAACTATCCGCAACAATGGGACGGTGAAGGGACCACAGATCGAGGGAATGCTCAGCCTGGCAGAGGAGGTCAGCAGCCACAGAAAGGTCGAGTTGCAGCCAGATGAGGTAATGGTACTGGTCGGGGTCATGGAGCTCTAGGCCAAGGGGCAGGAAACACTGAGGCGAGATAGCCGGGGTTGGTCTATGCTGTGAGACGTGGAGAGGAGGTGGACGCACCAGATGTCATTGGGTCGACGCATTCGTATGTAGCTAGCAGCGTATATGGAACTTTAAGGTTAGAATCTGAAATTACCCCTAGGGCAATGACTGTAGTTAGCCCGTTAGGACAATCAGTAGTAGTGGATAAACTCTATCGGGAAGTACCTCTAGAAGTTTAGGGAACAGCTTTTCGAAAGGATCTAATGGAATTACTGTTCGGGGAGTTTGATTTAATTTTAGGCATGGACTGGCTTGTGAAGTATCAAGCTAATCTAGATTGTGCGGCCAAACGTATGGTGTTAAAAACCCCCGAGGGTGATGAAGTGTTGGTGATAGGAGAAAGGGAGAACTGTTTGTCGAATGTAGTGACTGCCCTAAGAGCAAAAAGGATGGTGAGGAAAGGATGTGAGGCAGTTCTATTGTTTGTTCAGGCTCTAGACGCCAAAGATCTGACTGTTGGGGACGTCAGGACGGTAAAGGAATTTCCTGATGTTTTTCTTGAAGAGCTTTAGGGATTACCCCCAGATCGTGAAGTAGAGTTTGGTATCGATCTTCTCCCGGGAACAACACCAGTATCTATCGCTCCATATAGGATGGCGATGAAGGAGTTGGTAGAGCTGAAAGCGCAGATACAGGAGTTGTTGGATAGAGGGTTTATTCAACCAAGTGTGTCGCCTTGGGGAGCGCCGGTGTTATTTGTTAAGAAGAAGGATGGATCAATGCATATGTGCATTGATTATCGCCAGTTGAATAAGCTAACAATCAAGAACAAGTATCCATTGCCAACGATTGATGACTTGTTCGATCTGTTGAAGGGGGCCTCAGTCTTTTCAAAGATAGATCTGAGGTTAGGGTACCATCAGCTTAGGGTCAAGGAGGCGGATATTAATAAAACGGCTTTTAGGACTCGCTACGATCATTATGAGTTTATGGTGATGCCGTTTGGATTGACCAAGGCCCCAGCAGCGTTCATGGACATGATGAACCTAGTGTTCCAACCCTACCTAGACCGGTGTGTCGTCGTGTTTATAGACGATATCTTGGTCTATTCGAAGTCGGAGGAGGAGCATGATGCTCATCTGTGAATAGTTTTGCAGATTCTAAGGGAGAAACAGTTGTATGCCAAATTCAGTAAGTGTGAATTTTGGCTAAGGGAAGTTACATTTCTAGGGCACGTTATGTCGGCAGAAGGGATTAGGGTTGACCCTTGAAAGATTGAAGTGGTGTTGGATTGGAAGCTACTTAGGTCTGTGGCTGAAATTAGGAGTTTTCTCGGTTTAGCTGGGTATTGTTGAAGGTTTGTTGAAGGATTTTCTTCGATTGCGGCACCATTGACTAAGTTGCTACGGAAAGAAGTTCCATTTGTTTGGTCTGATAAGCAGCAGGAGAGTTTCAAAAAGTTAAAGAGGATTCTGACAGAGGCTCCGGTGTTGATTCAGCCGGAGGTAGGGAAGGAGTTCGTAATTTATTGTGATGCGTCACACACAGGATTAAGATGTGTGTTGATGCAAGATGGAAATGTGGTTGCATATGCTTCTCGGTAGTTAAGACCGCACGAATCGAATTATCTGACCCATAACTTAGAATTGGTTGCATTAATGTTTGCCTTAAAAATTTAGAGGCATTATCTGTACGGGGAGAAATCTATCATTTACACAGATCATAAGAGCTTAAAGTACCTCTTGACTCAGAAGGAGTTGAATCTACGGCAGAGACGGTGGATCGAGTTGTTAAAGGATTACGACTGCTCGATCGAGTATCACCCGGGTAAGGCTAATGTAGTGGCGGATACTCTAAGTCGTAAAGTAGTCTCTGATTTAAGAGTAATGTTTGCTCACCTTAGTTTGTATGAGGATGGAAGTTTATTAGCTGAACTTCAAGTGAAACCCTCTTGAGTTAGCCAGGTGAAGGAGAGGCAACAGACCGATGAGTTGCTAAAGGGGAAATTGCAGCTAGTCTCAAAGGATGGGCCAGCGGAATTCGGTATGAATGAGGAAGGATTGTTATGTTTTCGAGGGAGAGTTTGCATGCCAAAAGATTCGAAGCTGAGGCGTAGGATTTTGAATGAGGCGTATGGTAGTGCATACGCTATGCACCCTAGAGGAAGTAAGATGTTTCGGGATTTGCGAGATCAATTCTGGTGGCCGGGGTTGAAGCAAGAGGTAACCGAGTTGGTGAGTAAGTGTTTGACCTGTCAGCAGGTCAAGGCGGAACATCAGTTACCATCAGGACTATTGCAGCCAGTGAACATACCACAATGGAAGTGGGAAAGAATTAACATGGACTTTGTTAGTGGGTTTCCCCTCACACCCACTAAGAAAGATGCAATTTGGGTAGTTGTTGATCGCTTGACGAAGTCTGCACACTTCATACCTATACGTGTTGACTACTCCTTGCAGAAGTTAGCCAAGTTATACATAGCGGAGGTGGTAAGGTTGCATGGAGTACCGGTTTTGATCATATCAGATATGGACCCTAGGTTCACCTCACGATTTTGGAAGGTGTTGCACCAAGCGTTGGGTACGAAGTTGGGTTTCAGTACAGCGTTTCATCCTCAGACCGATGGACAGTTTGAGCTGGTGATCCAGATCTTGGAGGACATGTTGAGAGGATGTATCATTGATTTCAGAGGTTGTTGGGAAGAGTTCTTACCGTTAGCAGAGTTTGCTTACAACAACAACTACAAGTCAAATATTCAAATGGCGCCCTACGAAGCTTTGTACGGGCGGAGGTGTCGTACTCTACGTGTTGGATGGAATTAGGGGAACGTCAGATTTTGGGTCTGGAGTTGGTGACCGAGATAGAAGAGAAGGTTGAGTTGATTCGGGTTCGACTGAAGGAGGCATTGGATAGACAAAAGTCCTATGCTGATTTAAAGGGTAAAGACATAGAGTTTGCAGTGGGTGATAAAGTATTCCTAAAGGTGTCGCTGTGGAAAAAGGTACTAAGGTTTGGTTGAAAGGGTAAATTAAGTCCCAGATTTATCGGACCATATCGGGTGTTGAAGCGAGTAGGACCAGTAGCCTACCAGCTGGAGTTACCTGCAGAGTTAAGCCAAATTCATGATGTATTCCACGTCTCCATGCTAAGACGTTACCATTCGGATCCGTCTCATGTTGTGCCTGTGGAGGAAATCGAGGTAAGACCTGATCTATCCTTTGAAGAGGAACTAGTGGAGATTCTGGATCGTTGTTGCAAAGGAAAACGGTTCCATTGGTTAAGGTGCTATGGCGGAATCATGGTTCTAAGGAGGCTACGTGGAAACCCGAGGAAGCAATGCGGCAGCAATACCCCCATCTTTTCTGATCAGGTAATTTCGAGGACGAAATTTCTTTAAGGGGGTAGAACTGTAACATCCTGAATTAATGGGTCTATGCGTTTAGTGTAAGGATATGTTTAATATGTTAATTTAAGTGATAGGGGTCCAAATTGGGCTCAAGACTAGGCAAAGGCCATGGTTAAATTATCTGATTGGGCATTATAGAGTTAAAAGGAGGTAATTGTGTTTAAAATACCAACGTGGGTTTGTGGCCCAACAATAGGTGGCACTGCAGGGAATTTGAAGGTGACGTCATTAACAATTAAAGGGGTCCAAGTTTTTGTCGCAAGGAGCCCATGTTTCTGGGCCATTTTCGACACTTTAAAGGGAGCAAGGGGTGACGCCACACACAAGGAGTTAGTGGCCCAAAATTTAAGTTTTATGGAGCCCAAATCCTTTAATTTAAGTTAGCTAAATTCGGCATTAGGGTTAGGTGAAGTGGACGAAAACAAGGCTCAAAAATAGGAGGATTTATGTGGATTTTATAATTGATAATATAGATGATAAAAAGGAGAAAAGATAGGAGTTACCTTCAAGGCAAGGTGATGGCCGAAAATGCACCACCTAGAGGAGTAAAGAATTCGGCTACTTCATGGATGAGGGGTGCCGAATTTTCCCTTTTTATTAGCTTGACTTTTAGTTATCAAGAAGGGCGTTTTCGGTTTTAAACAATAGGTGCCGAAATTCCTATAAATAGGGGGGATATCTCATTGATTCTGGCATTTAAACCCTAATTTTCTCTTCATTCCTGTGCCAAAATTTGTAGCCTCTCCCTCTACAATTTCTATTCTTTAATTTCTTCAAAAGCCGAAACCTCTCCTTTTCTCTTGAGCCAATTTCTCTAAAAACCTTAAATCCCTATCGTTTTTCTCTATTCATCCTATTTGTGAGTTAGTTCTATTCTTCCGGCATTTACAACTTCTTCTTTAACATTGCCGAATCTTCTCTCCAAGTGCTAGCTGAATTCACTGTGCTAAGGTAAGTGTCGACTTCTGATAGATCTCATGTTCTATTTCGGTTCTTGAAAGGCAAAAGCTGAAAAGCTAATAGTTTAATGGTTCTATGTTGGGCGGCATTCCGAGATTTGAAGGAAACTTGGTCATCTAGATCTAAAAGCTGAAAATCGTTAGTCTCCAGTTTCGGGATTTTAAGGTAAGAAGATTTCCCTAGATTTTTACTAGATTCGCTCATTATATGCAAGATTTTAACTTTATGATGAGAATTAACGATCATAAATTGTGATAGTAGTTCTGACAAGGACTTGTTATGGAATTAAATATGGATCAGGCAAAGGAGAGAATCCCTAAATTTAAGAAACGAGCGGTATCTGCCGTTCGAGATTGGCCATTTGGTTGTGGATCGGCTTCTGAACAACACCTTAGGCAGATAGCAGTTGTGTCGATTAAGGATAGCATCGACATAGAAAGCATCGTTTTATCAGTAATCTGGTGTGTAGATCTCTAACACACTATTAATCCTGTATGTATGTCTATATATTTATTTTATGGGCTAAAAAGCTAGAAAGAGGCTGTATAGACAGTCAAATGGAACCCAAAAAGGGGTTATGCTAAGATGTCAGGTACGTAAACATAGAACTCTTTATGTGTATCAAAATATGTATAAGTCTGCATGATGTTTCTTTTATGTGTATGCATGGGGTGGGATTATGTTAATGAAGGGGAAGTGCATGATAGGTCACATAGTGATCGGTGGTAGAAATCCCACAAATATGAATGTTAGGTCACACAGTGATCGGTGGCTATGCCACGTTTAATGATTCCTGAATAACAAGAATAGGCAGTACGGTTGTCATTATGGTGTGTAGCGGATGGAGGGTTGATTGTAGAAATCCCCAAGGTGTGATGGTTGGTACGGGTTGGTGTGTAAATGATGGAAACCTAGGATGGGTTAGGTTATTCATCATTTACTATTTGATATATATATATGTAATCATGCTTGTTGCCTTCATGTATGGGCCAGGGCCCATAATGTGTTTGTGGGCTGAGGTCGTTGTGTGTTTTGAGATTTATACACTGAGTCTTGGTGACTCGCGCTTTCCTTTTTCTCTACTCATTCAGATGAGCAGTAGATCATGGACATGGGAGCCGAGACGGACTCGAGGGGCCATCAAGCTTTTATTATTTTCTTTTTATAGATTATTTCGGCTTTTTCTTTAAGTTTTATTTAATTTCTATTTTGGAATTATCTATGTAATAAGGCCCCATAGTTTTTATTCAATTAAGTAGTTTTAATGTTCTGCAACTTATGAAATTGTGTCAAAGGTTTTATTATACTTAATAATAATAATTCAAAGGTTTTATTTTTAAAATGTCACTTATTCACTCAAATAATGTCTAATTAACTTACGACTTCCAAAACTGACAAAGTAGAAGTTTTCAATGTACAACTCGTAGCATACCAGATCTGGTCGAAACGTATGGGCCGGGTTTGGGGGTGTTACATAAGTGATTTTTGATTAAATTGCATTTAGGTATTTATTTGGGAAAATAGTAAAATTCCGTGTTAAATTTATGAAATAATGGGTATAGTGGGTTGATATAAGTCCCTAACAAATTCGGTTAGCCTATGTGGAAGATTAAAATGGTTAAATTTCTAATTATGACTTTAGGGACTAAATAGTAAAAAAGTTAAAATGTTAGAGTAAATTGGTAATTTTATATAAATATGAAATATGGACTAAATTGAATTCTAGAAATACTTAATTGACTGAAATTATCTATTTAGATCAAAATAAACCACGTTCGGACCTAGATTGAGAAAAAGCTAAAGCTTCGGATTAGTTAGATCTTACTTCTACGCCCTAGTTATCGAGGTAAGTTCGTATGAACTGTAATCACTTTCATACTAGTTATATTGAATGTTCATTATGTTGATTTGATATAAACGAATTGTATATATAAAAGTATCAATGCTATGATGAATTGACGAATATTAAGTCCCGGCACCATACCTAAAATTACGTCAAATTCATCAAATGGCAACAACATTAAATCAGCCGAGAAACAATAACCCCATACCATTAAAGGACAATTTTTACAAACTTTACCCACCATCACATACTGGCCCAGGGTGTTCGAAACTTTAACCACGAATTCAGTGGACTCAACAGGTAAATTTTAACAGACACTAAATTTGTTCATATGTATGAATGTGTTGAATCAGGATCAATTAAAGCAGTAATATCAGTATCAAGAAGAGAAAATGAACCAGTAATAACATCATGTGCAGAAGCATCCTCTCATGCATGTACAGTATATGTTCTCGCCGGTGCTCGTGTTTCAGATTTAACTGTTGAATCTTTTGTAGCACCTCGGCTACCACTAACATTGCCAGGGTGATGGGGTGGTTTACCTCTCAAAATAGGGTTACTTGGCTTCGAAGTCTATACCGTATCTTTTTCAATTCTTTCTAGGCAATCTTTAAGATAGTGGTCGAGAGAACCACATCTATAACAGGCTCCACTTCTCATATGATATTCTCCAAAATGAAATTTATTACTGATAAACCATAATTTACACATATTTTGACCCCATGCTTAGCTTACTTTTGGATAAATTTAGATTGAATTTGATGAATTCGATGCTCTTAATCTCTTAATTTAATGTTTTATACTCAGGAGAGCTTAAGGAGCCGAAAGGAACGAGAAACGGGCCAAAAAGGGATAAAATGGGCCAACCTAGGAAATTAACACGGTCTGGACTATTGGACACGATCGTGTGTCACGAGCAGGATCAACCACAGCCTGGACTATCGACCACGGGTGTGTCACACGAGCGTGTCCCTGCCAAAATCAGGATGAATTCTATTTGGAATGGGATACTTGTGGGCCAAGTAAGGCATCTCAAAGCCTATATAAACACCCTAGGAGGCAACCTAAAAGGAGGTCGACAGCACGTCGAGTAGACGCTGAGTAGAAGGAGAAAATACTACAAGATAGCTGTCGGGAACAACTTAAGAGAAGGATCTCCATCAAGACTGAAGATCTCCCATCAAGTTTTTTAGAAGTTTTCGGGTTTTCTTATGTTTTGTTGTTTTCTTTATTCTAAGATGTTTTCCTCTATCAGTATGAACTAAATTCCTTAAATACCTAAGGGGATGAAACCTAAGATAGATCTTATTATTGTTTGATTTATGACATAAATACTTGTGTTTATTCTTAATCGTGAGTTCTTATTCTTGTTTGATAATTCAGGTTATTGATTCAAGTCGAATGTGCTTATTTAGTGGAGCAAAAGTCCCTATTTAAGAGTAGATCAACACAACTAAGAGGACTTGATTGCAACCATAGATATAGGGCGACAAAAATCTGCCGGATTAGGGTCAAACATAAAAAGGGAATCCATAGATCAAGTTAATGCGACAATAGGGGTTTTAATTAGAAAGAGATTTCAATTAATCAACCTAGAGTCAGTTGTTAGTAGCCTCGAAAGAGGTATTAATATAATTTATGGATTTCTACGGATTAAGCCAAGTGAATAAATTGCATGAATCAAAAGTAATAAGTGAAGTCTAGGTGGATTCTTCCTTAGGTATTGCCTATCTCATATAAAACTTGTCTAAAAGTATTTTCCCAATTCACTCTCTGTCGCGTTCATAGTTAGTTAAATTAGTTAGTTAATTTTAGAGTAAAAATAAATCCCCTTAATTATTAGGCTAGATAATAAAAAGATAGTTAATACTAGTACTCTTGGTCCTTGAGGATACGATATTCCGGACTCACCACAGCTATACTACTGTTCGATAGGTACGCTTGCCTTTGTCGAAATAATAGTTAGTTTTGAGATCAATCAAGTTTTTGGCGCCGTTGCCGGGGACTAAGATATTAGGAACACTAAATTTTTATTACATTAGCCATTTTTATTTATTTATATTTTATTATTAACTTTTCTAATTTTTCTTTATTTGCTTCTAGTTGGTAATTCTAGTTTATGACTAGAAGGAACCCATCAGGACCCTTGATTTTTAACAGTGATATAGAAGGTACTATTCGCAGAAATCGTAGGGAAATAAGACGAAGCCTACAATACATAAAAGAAGAGCAAGAGACGATACCAACAGCATCGAAGAGATGGCTGATAATAATCCGCTACCTCCTGTAGTTGCCGCAAACCCGGTGAATCAAAATCCTACTCCTTATACTATGTATGATTATGCTAAACCTAATTTAATAGGAACTGAAGCAAGTATTGTTAGACCTGCTATTGTTGCAAATAATTTTGAACTGAAACCTAACACTATACAGATGATTCAATAGTTTGTTCAGTTTGATGGTTTGCAAGATGATGATCCAAACAATCACTTAGCAAAATTTCTAGAAATATGCGATACCTTCAAAATCAATGGCATTTCTGATGATGTCATTTGCCTTCTGTTGTTTCCCTTTTCTTTGATAAACAAAGCTAAACAGTGGCTGAACTTGTTACTACGATGATCAATCACTACATGGGACCAAATGACCGAAAATTTTTTATTAAAATATTTTTCGCCGGCTAAAATGGCTAAGTTGAGGAATGATATCTCTTCTTTTGTGCAGATGGATTTAGGGACACTTTACGATGCATGGGAGAGATACAAGGATTTATTAAGAAGGTGCCCTCACCATGGGTTACCTTTGTGGCTACAGGTTCAAAACTTTTACAACGGTGTGAGCCCTTCAACTAGGCAGTTGATTGATTTAGTTACCGGTGGAACCTTAAATAACAAGACCCCTGAAGCGGCTTATGAGTTTATAGAGGAGATGTCACTGAATAACTATCAGTGGCAAGTTACAAGGGCAAGACCAACAAAAGCTGCCAGTGTTGTCAACCTCGACGCAGTAACCATGCTATCAAATCAGGTAGAAATTCTAAGTAAGAAAATTGATGGTTTGCGTGGTTCTTCGCAGGTACATCTAGTAATGCAGTGCGATACAAATGGAGGAGGGACGATCAACACAGAATATCCGCCCTACAACCCTGGCATAGAAAGCGAACAGATGAACTATATAAGTAATAATTCTAGACCTCAAAATAACCCTTATAGTAACACTTACAATTCAGGTTGGAGGAATTACCCCAACTTCTCATGGAGTGGCCAAGAAAATCAGAGGAAATAACCCCTCCTAGGCTTTCAACAGCAACCCTACGTACAAGAGAAAAAGCCGAGCCTTAAGGAGATACTAACAAAGTTCATCGCCGTGTCAGAGACATGCTTCCAAAACACCGAAACAGCACTTAAAAATCAACAAGCATCAATTCAAGGACTCGAGAACCAACTAGGACAGCTTGTTAAGCTGATCTCAGAACGACCACAAGGTAGCTTGACAAGCAACACTGAAACTAACCCAAAGGAGCAACTTCAAGCCATAACTGCTCACAATAGTGAAGGGTTAGATGAACCGAAATTGAGGCAAGAGAATGTGGTAGAGAAAGGTAAGGTTAAGGTAAGCCATAATAAACCAAAATTGGTAATTAGAGAGTACCAACCTCGTGTGCCATACCCCAATGCGATGAAAAAAGACCACACAGAGAAACAATTCGGTAAATTTCTTAAACTTCTAAAAAGATTACATATTAACTTACCGTTTCTTGAATCTCTTTCACATATTCCTAATTCAAGGAAATTTTTAAAAGAGCTTTTGACAAACAAACGGAAGTTAGACGATGCGTCGCATGTGGAGCTAAATGCAGGGTGCTCAGCAATCTTACAAAATAGACTACCATGAAAGTTAAAAGATCTAGGGAGTTTTTCAATTCCTTGTTTAATTGGTGGTTTATCTGTTAAATTAAAGCTTTAGCAGATTTAGGGCAAGCATAAATGTTATGCCTGATAAAATGTTTAAACAGATAGGTCTAGGGAAACCCAAACAAACTAGGATGAGCATTCAATTAGCTGATAAAACTATTAGAATTCCTAGGGGTATAATTGAAGATGTACTAGTAAAAATTGATAAATTCATATTCCCAGTAGACTTTGTCATTTTAGACATGGATGAGGACAATAATATTCCCTTAATTTTAGGAAGACCCTTTTAAGCAACTGCTAAAACTAAAATTGATGTTGGTATAGGAGAACTCATACTTCGTGTAGGTGATGAAACAATCACTCTTCAGGCTCTTGACTTGGCTAGGACATCGAGTAATCAAGGTGAAAACATAAACTCTACTAATGACCATCTGGTTCAACCTTCTTTCCAGGAAACACTACGAAACTACATAACTAAGCCAGATCCTAAACCTCGTGCCAACAAGGAAATAACTCATGAGGATCGAAGGCTTCAGATAGATAAACTAGACGAGTGGAAGACACATTTCAAAGAGAAACTAAAAACACACGAAGCAAAAATGAGGCAACTCCATGTCAAACTTAAAGAAGGGACATACCAATTTTAGATTGGGATCAAGTATTGTTGGATAAGACAGACCCTCGAATCACCACTTCAGACCTTAATACAAATGAAGAAATCCCTTTCACGGTACTGAATATCTTCCCATACGGAATAGTCAAGGTAACTAATCCTACACTTGACACTTTTAAGGTAAACACCACTCGTCTTAAACTATATATTGACCATAAAACTGATAGCAGGGGAGAGGAGTTTATACTCCTCAAACCACTATGAGATATGCGGATGAGAGGTAAGTCTAGCTTAAGACTTTAAACAAGCGCTTCTCGGGAGGCAGCCCGAGTACTAACCCCATTAATTTTCATATTTTTGATTTTTAGCATTTAACTACAAACTAACCAAATTAATAAAGCGCAAGTTTCTCTATCCACAAGGCCTTGCACACGGGTGTGGCCGTAGCCGTGTGGACATAACGAAAAGACACATGGGCATGGCAAAGCCCGTGCAAACCAAGGACAATAAATTTTCCCAAAACACGGGCTACGATAAAAGGCCATAGCCATGCGATTTGACCGTGGTCGACACTGAGAAATATACACAGGAATGCAACACGCCCGTGCTTTTAGGCCGTGGCCGACACTGATTAAGCAACATGGGCATGGAAAGCTCTACACAGACGTGAGAGAAATGAATGAATCATTACATGGCCGTGTGATGTGGCCGTGTTAACTAACACGCCCATGGCACACGGACGTGGGCAGCAACCAGATCTCTGACCCTATCTAAACCCCCTTCTTTTGTTCACTTTCTTCCCCAATTCTCCCTTCCTTCCCAACCCTATCCACCATATTTTTTCTGTAACACCCCAAACCCAGCCTAGACGTTATGACCGAATCTGGCATGTCACATAGAAGGGTTGTTTTAAAAACCATGCTTTCGTTAAAAAGCTCGCATTCTTTTTGAAACTTCAGTTTTATTGTTTGTGAAATTCGATTGTGCTTTTTAAGGTTCCCTGAAAAAATGTTATAGTTATTATTTTGTAGACTACTTTGGTTTCAAAAATCGAGTTTGGACCATTTGCAGAAATGAGATATTTGGAAAACAATTACTAATGTTTTAGGAAAACCCCCATATAAAAACATATAATAGTAAGCAACCGAAAATAAAAGTTTAAAAGGAAATTTAGCCTAATGGCCTTATTACAAAAAAATAACCCAAATCAAATAATCTTGGAAATAATATAAAAACCAAATTTACTGAGTTTCGTGAGGAACGACTGCGACGTATGGCCACCACCGAGTCCTTCGCAGCTCCCAAATCCGCTATCATTGGGGATTACCTGCAATGTTATGGAAAAAGGGGTGAGTTTCCAGAACTCAGTGTGTAATCCCGATTTCAGTCATAGTCATGGTCTCTGTCTGGGCCTAAGCCACATACAGTATCAATTTGGGCCCACCGCCCCAAAGTCTTGGTAATACAAATAGAAAATGCAACCCAACCTAATAGTCCATCTGCTACACTCCACCCGTACCAGCCCTACACTCCATGTAGGGACCAAGTCAAACCACCCAACCCTACGCTCGAAGAATGCAATGCAATCGAGCCGCAAGATAAACGCAAAAAAAGGTGCGATGACGATATATGTGGTTGAGCCATTGAAATCAGTATATTGTGGTAGTACAGAATGTGACAGAGCCACTAGAATCATAATCGGCACATAGCCATCAGCGACAGTAATATAATTGGCACACAGCCTTGGGTAAATAGGATCGACACAGAGTCATCGATATCTGTTAGGCATAACGCCATGGGTAAATACGATTGGTACAAAGACATATTCAAGATGGCACAGAGCCAAGCTCTCCAATAATGCAGCCTTGCTGCTAACAACGGTATATGTGGCTGAGCCACTAGAATCAGTATACGTGGCAAAGCCGCTAAATCAGTAAAACGTGGCATAGCCACCCGTACAGTACTTCCTCCAAAATACAAATCCCAACCCCATGCAATATGTCGTGTATGTCATGCTCAATCATTACCCATGTATACAAAATGGCCATGCTCAGTAACAGTCATCTAAACATATATTAACAGCATATAAGTCACATGCCCACAGTCAAGTTAGTTAAAACACAGTCATACAATCACAGTCAACTTAGTCAAATTCACAGTCTAAATCAATCATTTACCTACAAGGGTAAAATAGTCATTTACCCTATAAGGATATTTCGGTAACCCTACCCCTCAAGGGTATTTCGGTAATTCTACCCAATAGGGGTAATTTGGTAATTTTACCCATCGAGGGTATTTTGGTAATTTTACAAATTAGGGGTATTTCGATAATTTCGTAAATCGGAGGTATTTCGATAATTTTACAAACCGGGGCTATTTCGATAATTTCGCAAACCAGGGGTATTTCGATTATTTTGCAAACTGGGGGTATTTTGGTAATTTCACAAACCGAGGCTATTTCATTAATTTTGCAAACCGGGGTATTTCAGTAATTTTGTAAACTAAGGGTATTTCAGTAATTTTGTAAATTAAGGGTATTTTAGTAATTTTGTAAACTAAGGATATTTCAGTAATTTTGTCAACCAAGGGTATTTCAGTAATTTTATAAATCAAAGGTATTCCAATAATTTTGTACATCAAGGTATTCTAACAAAGATAACGATGCGATTGGGCCTAAGGCCCATTCTCGGCCCAAATGGGCCCACACGCTCATGTGGCCCATTTAGCCCAAATCTAGCCTTAGATATGAGATTCACATAGACCGGTTCACTATCTACTACACCATCATACAACTTATTCATATGGGTCTACGGGCCCATTGGGGCCCATTTGGCCCTTTTCAGCCCATCATGGCCCAAAAGCATCAACCCACAAGAATACTCATGATGGCTTCAACTATTGCGTCGAAGCCCCCACACGTACGCTCGCACGCTCGTGTGGCTACCATTTCCGTGTGACCGGCATTTCGGCATTTGCCGCTCTACAGCTAGAGTAGGGTGAAATACACACCTGATAGGAGTCTGAAGCTAATCCGCGCCCTGAATGCTCCTATGCCCAAACACCCACCAAGGTATGCTTCCTCTCTTCATAGGTAGCTCTATTTAAGGCCAGCTTCTCACCTTCCCTCTTGCTAGCTTTCCGATGTGGGATCCCTTCTTCAATAGAGTTTAAATCCAACACAAACTCTGACCGTCCAATCCGCAAAATAAATACTCCCTTCTTGTCATGAGATTCGAACCCAAGCTCTCCCATCAGCGAATTCATGCCTCTTGCCACTAAGCTACAAGCTCCTCTTATGTCTAAAATCATGTGCAACTAAATCTAAATCTATGGGCCAAAGTCCAAGTTCACTTAAAAAATAAATCAAAAAGAAATGCCAGCGCCAAGTCTTGAACCTTTGACCCCTTGCTTCCTTGTGGCGTCATTCCCTTGTCTCTTATGTGGCGTCATTTTCCACTAGACCACAACATCTTTTGTGTCCTCTTCCTCCACATTTTATCCTTAAAGCCTACCTACCAAGTCCCAAGGTTTTATTCACCTAAAACCAAAATTTTCCTAAACCCTAAGTTTGAACCTGGGACTTCATAGAAGCCCCCTAACCTTCCAAAATCACTCACCTAAAAGGTCTAACGCGCTCCTACGCTCGAGGCCCAATGGGCCCAATTCTACTAGGCCCAATTTTAGGGCGTTACATGTTCTCCCTTTTTCACCATCTTTGCCACCATCACACAAATGACTACAAACAAAACCAACACCACCATCCCCATGTTGAAGAAGTGAAAGGACCCTAGCACAGTATCCCCGTGTGAGACTGACTTACATAAGTTCATACCGGTCGCTTCATTTACTCAACAAAACAAAGACCTTTAAATCCATTCATTTTTTCTTTTTCTTTTCTCTTATCCTTTATTTTCCTTCCCTTTATCTTTCTTGTCTTTAATTTATATTATTATATTTTGATTTCTTTAATTTAGGTTCAAAGGGTTATTAAGGAACGGCCACACCACGACCCTAGTATCCACCTCCACCTTCATCTATGCCCAAATTACCGTTTCTTTTCCTTGACTCCATCCAAAATTCAGGAAGTTCACTTCTCTCCCTATCTTATGATTTTATATATTATAGATATCTATCTTTGTCTATTGAGGACAATGTACATCTTAAGTGTGGGGAGGTGTCAACAATACTGAATTATGCCTTGTTCTTAAGTAACTTTCTCATATTTACTATTAGAACGAAACTTCTATTGATATATTTCAGATTAAGTCATAGATAATTGTGCATTAATGGTTTAAACTTTAAGATATTAGAGGATCAAGCATGATAAGTCTATTTTCAGAATTAAAAATTTATTAGGTTGTTTCTCTAATATTAAATATTACTTTGAAGTTTAAAATTTACAAGGTTGACATCAAAAACCATAATTTCTATTAGATTTTCAGCCTTTTAGAGCATATATCTTTCCTTGCTCACTTTATTGCTTATGAGTGTGTCAACATTGATTTGTTATTCTAGAACTTGCTTCGATTATACATGTCGAGACCACATTTTTGATTTGATATACTGAGATGATAAAGGCGCCTAGGTTTTAACCCACTTACTCCATAAAAAGTCTACCTCCATAATTAACCCCTAGTTAACCCTTTTTTTTAACCTAATAAACCATTTCTTGACTCACCGATTAATATTAACCTAGAGCCAAATTTTTTAATTTCCCTAATCTTTTGAATTAACCCTTTTTTGTCGAGAATTGAGTTGATCAGTTGCCTAACTATGACTTTTATTTCAGTTGTTAAGTTCTTTCTTATTATTGTAATACTTGTTCTTAAAAAAAAAAAGTTGAAAGTATATTCATTATTAGTTCCATTTTTATGAGAGTAGACAGTTAAATTCACATCTTTAAAAGAAGCTCTTGTTATTAATGTAATTATTCATCATTAGTTCATTGTTTCTAGTTAGGTAATTTGTCAATTCAACCCCGATTCTAACCTTTTAATTCAGCCTATATCCACACCTTTAACCCAAGCCCTATTACAACCCTTTAAAGACCTTTTGATTTGTGTATCATCTCATTTTATAGTGGTGGAGATTTGATTTTCATACAAGCCTATGGGATTAACTCTTCATGTTTGACTTTTGAGTGATTAATTTGAAACTTAAACACCTTGAGTGATTTGAGTGAATCTTTAGTGATGATGTCAATTCTTGTCAGTTTTGAATTAGAGGTAATTATTTAGGTAAGAGGAAACACCTACATTTTCGTGCTATAAAAATTTATGACTTAGATTGTTTCAATCATTATGACTCTTTTAGTTCATATTATCAATGTATGAATTATTGATTACTGTGAATCAGAGTCTTAAAATTTATAAAGAAAATGATCAAACTTGGAAACTAACTCTAACAACGATTAAAGGCAAGTGTACCTATCGAACAGTAGTATAGCTTAGACAAGATCGGATTATCAAACCCAAAGGAACTAAAAGTACTAATACTAACTTTCTTTTTATTATTTAGCCTAAAATAAGTGAAGTTGTTTTTAATCTTAAAATTAGCGAACTACTAAGCTAAAGACACAAAGACAAAAAGAATGAATTAGGAAATAACTTTTGGAAAAACTCAGTTGATTAAGACGATACCCTCAGGAAGAATCCACCTAGACTTCACTTGTTATTAAACCCTGAATTATATGTTTTATTTTCTTAGTTTGATCCGTAAGACTCCCTAACGTATATTAAACCCTCTCTCGAGGTGAATAACGTCTAGCCCTAGGTTAATTAGTGGATATCTCTTTCTCTTATAATAACCACCCTAGAATAACAGTAAATCGATCTATGGACTCCCATATTAGGTTTCACCCTAATCCGACAAAATCTCGTCACCCTATCTCTAGGCGTGCGATCAACTCCGCTTAATTATGCTTGATCTACTCTTAGGCAGGGTCTATTCCTCCTCCACCTTAGCACATCAAATTTAGATTAATCTTACATAATTAAGAACAAACTAAGTATTTATCATATAATTTAGAAAACAATAACAAGACCCATCATAGGTTTCATCCCCTTCAGGTATCTGAAGGATTTAGTTCATAACAAACAAAGAAAACATCTCAGAAGAAAAGATAAAATAAAACATAAGAAATCCCAATAACCCCCTGAAGGAATTGAAGGAGAGATCCTCCGTCTTGAGTAGAATTCCGGCTTCTTGAGATGGATCAACTAGCTATCTTCGAGTGATTCCCACAAATCTGACCTTTTCAGCTTGGCTCCTTGGCCTAGCTAACCACCCCCTCTCTCAGCTGGTACTTAGGGGGTTTATATAGGCTTTTGAAATACGTTTCTTTCTCCCAAAGTATCCAAATCTGACTGAAATTGCTCTTTCCAGCGACAGGGACACGGCCATGGCACACGCCCGTGTGGATCATGGCCAGGCCGTGCTCGGATTTCTTTAATGAGACACGGCCGTGTAAATCAGGGTCAGACCGTGTTCTAGATGATCAGTGAGGCACGGCCATGTGGGCTTAAGTCCAGGCCGTGTCGATTTCTTCCTTGGCCCAATTTGCTTCGTTTTGGGTCCATTTCTTGTTCTTTTTACCCTTGGATGCTTTCCTGAGTATAAAATATGAAAAGAAAGGATTAAGAGCACCTTTTCACATAAATCGAGGCTTAATTCATCCAAAAGCATACTAAATGTGGGATTAAAATATGTTACTTTTACGGTTTATCAAATACCCCCACACTTAAGCTTTTGCTTGTCCTTAAGCAAAATTCTCAACTTACAATTAAAATGAACTTTCCATGATTCATAGTTCCTATCAACAATGTCTCATCATAATTCATAGATAATTTATACATGGATAATTCAACTCAAAGGGTCCTAAATATTCAAACAAGATAAGGCATACAATTGTATTACAAAAACAAAGGTGTCTCCCCTTATCTAAATAATTACCTTTAATTCAAAACCTACAAGGATTGACATCCGCACAAAAGATTCACTCAAATCACTCAAAAAGTGTTTAAGGTTCAAAGTTAAAAGATCACTCATAAGTCGAACCTGAAAAGTTAATCCCATAGGCTTGCCTTAAAAATCAAATCTCCAGCACTATAAAATGAGATGCTAAATAGATCAAAAGGTCTTTAACAGTGTTGTAACGGGGCTAGGGTTAAAGGTGTGGATAAAGGCTGAATTAGCAGGTTAGAATCGAGATTGAGTTGACAAGTTACCTATCTAGAAATGCTGAGACAATAATAATTACATCAACTAGAAAAGTAATAACCCTAATAATATGAGCTTTTTCTTTCGATAATTTAGACTTTAACTGTATAAGCTCGCTTTTCAAAACACTAATACTGAATATACTTCAATTTTTTTTAAGAACAAACTACATATTAATAAAAAAAATAAATTCTACTTATTGAAATTAGGTAACAAATCAAATCAAACCTCGATTATAAGGGTAGTCAAAAGGAATGGTGATGACAAATACAAAGGGTTTTTGGGTTAATATTAGTGGGTGAGTCAATAAAAGGTTTGTTAGGATCAACGGGGTTCACTAGGGGTTAATTAAAGAAGGTAGGCTTTTTAGTGGAGTGAGTGGGTTAAATCTTAAGTGCCTTTATCATCTCTGTATATCAAATCATAGGTGTGGTCTTGACATGTATAATCAAGGCAAGTTCTAGAATAGTAGTTCATAGTTGACACACTCATAATCAATAAAGTGGGCATGGAAAGGAATGTATGCTCTATAAGTCTCAAAATCTCACAAAAAATTATGGGTGTTTGGATATCAACCTTGTAAATTTCAAACTTCAAGATAACATTCAAATTCAAGTTAACATCCTAAAAATTTTAAGTTTTGAAAAATAAACTTATCACGCTTGATTCTCTAGTATTCTTCAATTTTAATCATCAATGCACAATTATCAATGGCTTACTCTAAAACACATCAATAAAATCATAAATCATTAGAAATTTCATCCTAATTAGTAAAATGAGAAAGTTACTTATGAACAAGATTAAATTCAGGGATTTGAGAATAATGAAAAAAATTAGCCATTTTTATCCTCAGGGTTTGAAAATAATGCAGAAAGTTAGGCATTTTCTCGAAATAACTATTCACCCCCCACATTTAAGATGTACATCTCCCTCAATGTACAAAGATAGATAATAACATTTAAGGGATAAATTAAAAGAGAAAGGGAAAGAATACTCCCTGAATTTTGGATGGATTCCTTGAGGCGAAAGTGAAGGAGGATGGGGAGGTCGGTCTGGATGACGACCCTGCGCTAGATGAAGAAATTGGGTAGCGCATTGAGAAGTAGCTAGGAATTATTAAGACCGAATTAAAATAAACTAAATATATAATTAAAGATAAGAAAGATAAAAAAAAGGAAACAAAAATGTAAACAAAATGAAAATTAAAGATAAATGGACCGAAGAGTCCTTATTGTTGGATGGTTCACGAGGTGGGTGTGACCTCTAAGGCTGCGGAGGTGCTGGCGGTGGAAGAAATGGTGTGATTCCCTAGCAGCCTTTCGAACCTGACACTACGAAAGTAAACTAGGTTAAACTAAATTAAGCATAAGATTCTCAAAGGAAAGTAAATTGAAGGAAAAGAGAAAAGAAAAGTAAAAATGAAATGGTCTCAAAGCCCTTGGCTTGTTGTTGGAATGAAGCTGCCGGCATGAACTCATGTAAATCATTCTCTTTTGAGGAGATTGGCCTTTTATGCTTCATTGGCATGGTTTTGTTGTGGCTCAATGGTTAGTGAGACTTGTTATAAAGAAATCTAAGAAGAGGGAATAAGAGAAGGGGTGAAGAGTAGAAGGGGAGGATGGGGGAGGGTTTAAATAGAGTTTAATTCTGGTGCTTTCCCACGCCCGTGGATTGAGGGCGTGTCTATTTACACGGCCGCTTCGCACGGCCGTGTGCCTGAGCGTGTTGTTCCTCCATGCCCGCTTTTCCTCCAACCCCACCCGTGTCTGAGAAGTCAGTATGTTGGCACGGTTTAAAAGCACGGGCGTGTTCTACCCGTGGTTGGTAAGTTAGTGGCTTCACACGGTCGTGGGGCATGGGCATGCTTCTTTGTCGGTGCCCGTGTTGAAATGGTTGGGTCCGTGATCTTCAGAAATTAGGTGAATCTGACTTGTACCGTCCTGCCATGTTAGTACCAAGATTCTTAAGGTACACACGGCCTCGGCCACAGCCGTGGGCAATGTCGTGTAGCCTAGAAATCTGCACTTTTTAATTAGTTTTTAAAAGAAAAGAAAATAAAAAACAAATGCAAAAAGAAGCAGGGTTAGTGCCCGGGTTGCATCCCGAGAAGCTCTTGTTTATAGTCTTAAGCTAGACTTTTCCTTGTATTTGAAAAAAATCAGGGAGGTTTAAACAATTGAATATCTTCCCTCGTGCTTATAGTTTTATTTTCTTGATAAAGTTTAAGTCGAGAAGTGTTTACCTTAAATTTGTCAAATGTTGGATTGCTTACCTCGACTGTTTCGAGTGGGAAGATATTTTGTACCTCGAGAGGAATTTCTTCATTCTTGTTCAGGTCTGATGTGTTGATGTGAGTGTCGGTCTTGTCTAACAGTACCTGGTCTCCTATTTTGAAGTGGTTTGATGTTCCTACGAGCTCTTCTAGATGCTCCTTTGGTTTTACTTTGTGTGGTTTTAGTTCTTATTTGATTTGTGTTTCCTGCTCTTTTAGTTTGTCGACCTTAAGGCTTCGTTCCTTATGTACATTCTTTTTGTTGGTATTAGGTCTACGAGTCGGCTCAGATTTGTATCCTTGTGGTGTTTCCTGTGATGAAGGTTGCACAAATTGATTATCAACCGATTTTTCTTTCTTACCTTCATCGATTGTTGTCCTTGCCGAGTCAAGAGCTTGAATACTGATTGATTCATCCCCGACACAAAGTATAAGTTCTCCTGTGGCAACATCAATTTTAGTCTTGGCAGTTGCTAGAAAAGGTCTTCCTAAAATTAAGGGAATTGAGTTATCCTCATCCATGTCTAAAAGAATAAAATCTACTGGAAAAACGAATTTATCAATTTTGACAAGGACATCTTTGATAATGCCCCTAGGAATTCTAACAGTTTTATCGCCTAATTGAATACTCATCCGAGTTTGTTTGGGCTTTCCTAAACCTAGTCGTTTAAACAATGTATAAGGCATGGCATTTATACTTGCCCCTAAATCAGCTAATGCATTACCAACAATTAAACTACCAATCAAACATGGAATTGTAAAACTCCCTGGATCTTTTTGCTTCCATGGTAGTTTGTTTTGTAGAATTGTTGAGCATTTTGCATTGAGTTCCACATGTGGCTCTTATTCTAGTTTGCGTTTGTTTGTTAAGAGCTGTCGTAAAAATTTCCTTAAGTCTAGCATCTGAAAAAAGAGCTTCAAGAAGAGGTAAGTTAATATGTAATTTCTTTAGATGTTTAAGAAACTTACCGAACTGTTCTTCTGAACCGTCTCTCTTTAATGCTTCGGGATAAGGAATGCGAGGTTGGAATTCTTTGATCACTAGTTTTTGGCTTTTCTTGCATTACCTCAACTTTACATTTTTCATTCTCATTTTCTTGTATTGGGTTGGATTTGTCTAACTCTGCATTTTCCTGAGCTGTTATGGCTTGGATTTGCTCTTTTGGATTAATCTCAGTGTTCCTTGGTAGACGCCCTTGTTGTTGTTCGAACATCAATTTTGTGAGCTGTCCGACTGACTTAGTGATTTCCCCAACTTGGTTCTCGATTGCTTTGATTGATGCTTGTTGGCCATTAAGTGTTGCCTCGATTTTTTAGAGATGAGTGTCGGTGGCTGCCATGAATTTTGCCAACATCTGTTCGAGGTTCGGCTTCTTTTTTTGTGGATAAGGCTGATTTTGGAAAATTTGAGGAGGTTCTTGTCTTTGATATCCTTGTCCTCCCCATGAAAAATTTGGGTGGTTCCTCCAACTTGGATTATAAGAATTACTATACAAATTATTATTGGATATGAAATTATTACCTATATTGGGTACTCAGGATTCACCACAATTCCACTTGCGTCGCACTGCATGACTGGATGTACCTGCAAAGAACACAAACTATCAATCTTTTTATTCATCAATTCCATCTGTGTTGATAGCATGATCACTGCATCAAGGTTGTAAACTTCGGTTGATTTTGTTAGTTTCGTCCTTGTAACCTGCCACGATAGTTATTCAGCGACATCTCTTCGATAAACTCGTAGGCTGCTTCAGGAGTTTTTCTGTTCAGAGTTCCACCGGTGGCTGAATCAATTAGTTGCCTCATTGAGGGGTTTACACCGTTATAAAAAGTTTGGACTTGAAGCCACAAGGGTAAGCCATGGTGTGGACACCTTTTCAAGAGATCCTTGTATCTCTCCCATGCATTGTATAATGTTTCTAGATCCATCTGCACAAAAGAAGAGATATCATTCCGTAATTTAGCCGTTTTGGCCAGCGGAAAATATTTCAATAAGAATTTTTCGGTCATTTGTTCCCATATAGTGATTGACCCTCGTGGTAACAAGTTTAACCACTGTTTTTCTTTATTCCTTAAGGAAAATGGAAATAACCAAAGATGTATGGCATCATCAGAAACACCATTTATTTTAAAGGTATCACAAAACTCTAAAAAATTAGCTATATGAGTGTTTGGGTCTTCGTCCTGGAAACCATCAAATTGAACAAATTGTTGAATCATTTGTATTGTGTTAGGCTTTAACTCAAAATTATTAGCAGCTATAGTAGGCCTAACAATACTTGATTCTACTCCTGTTAAATGTGATTTAGCATAATCAAACATAGTACGTGGAGCATTGTTTTCTCCCACAATGTGTGGCTGTGGATTATTCTCATCCATCCCTTCAGTAGGATTGGATCTGTCTTCTTCCTCTCTTTCTGTGTAGTTTAGGGCTCGCCTGATTTCTCGGTGATTCCTGCGAGTGGTCGCTTCAATATCACTGTCGTATACTAAAGGTCCTTTCGGGTTCCTTCTAGTCATAAACTAGAGGTACCTACTAAGAAAAGAAAGAAAGAAAATTTCAGAAAAATTAAAATTTAACCTAAAATAAAATAAAAGTAAATTGCAAATAAAAATAATGGCTAAAGTAATAAAAATAGAGCTTTCTTAATATTTTAGTTCCCCGGCAACGGCGCCAAAAACTTGGTCGCTGTGAATCAGAGTCTTAAAATTTATAAAGAGAATGATCGAACCTGGAAACTAACTCTGACAATGATTAAAGGCAAGTGTACGTATCGAACAGTAGTATAGCTTAGGCAAGACCGGATTATCGAACCCAAAGGAACTAAACGTACTAATACTAACTTTTTTTTTTATTATTTAGCCTAAAATAAGTGAAGTTGTTTTTAATCTTAAAATTAACGAACTACTAAGCTAAAGACACAAAGAAAAAAAGAACGGATTAGGAAAATAACTTTAGGAAAAACTCAGTTGATTAAGACGATACCCTCAGGAAGAATCCACCTAGACTTCACTTGATATTAAACCCTGAATTATATGATTTATTTTCTTAGTTTGATCCGTAAGACTCCATAACGTATATTAAACCCTCTCTCAGGGCGAATAACGTCTAACCCTAGGCTAATTAGTGGAAATCTCTTTCTCTTATAATAACCCCCTAAAGTAGCAGTAAATCGATCTATGGACTCCCATATTAGATTTCACCCTAATCCGGCAAAATCTCGTCACCCTATCTCTAGGCATGCGATCAACTCCGCTTTATTATGCTAGATCTACTCTTAGGCAGGGTCTATTCCTCCTCCACCTAAGCACATCAAATTTAGATTAAGCTCACATAATTAAGAACAAACTAAGTATTTATCATATAATTTAGAAAACAATAACAAGATCCACCATAGGTTTCATCCCCTTTAGGCATATGAAGGGTTTAGTTCATAACAAACAAAGAAAACATCTCAGAAGAAAAGATAAAACAAAACATAAGAAATCCCTAAAACTCCCTGAAGGAATTGAAGGAGAGATCCGCCGTCTAGAGTAGAATTCCGGCTTCTTGAGATGGATCAACTAGCTATCTTCGAGTGATTCCCACAAATCTGACCTTTTCAGCTTGGCCCCTTGGCCTAGCTAACCACCCCCTCTCTCAGCTGGTACTTAGGGGGTTTATATAGGCTTTTGAAATACGTTTCTTTCTCCCAAAGTTTCCAAATCCGACTGAAATTGCTTTTTCCAGTGACAGGGACACGGCCATGGCACATGCCCGTGTGGATCGTGGCCAGGCCGTGCTCAGATTTTTTTAATGAGACATGGCCGTGTAAATTGGGGTCAGGCCGTGTTCTAGATAATCAGTGAGGCACGACCGTGTGGGCTTAAGTCCAGGCCGTGTCGCTTTCTTCCTTGGCCCAATTTACTTTGTTTTGGGTTCGTTTCTCATTCTTTTTATCCTTGGATGCTTTCCTCAGTATAAAATATGAAAAGAAAGGATTAAGAGCACCTTTTTACATAAATTGAGGCTTAATTCATCCAAAAGCATACTAAATGTAGGATTAAAATATGTACTTTTACGATTTATCAATTATCTATGAATTATGATGAAACATTATTGATAAGAAATATGAATTAAGGAAGTTAATTTTAATTTTGAGTTGAGGGTTTTGCTTGAGGACAAGTAAAAGCTTAAGTGTGGGGATATTCGATAAGCCATAATTTACACATATCTTGACCCCATACTTCGCTTACTTTTGGATGAATTTAGATTGAATTTGATGAATTCGATGCTCCTAATCTCATAATTTTATGTTTTATACCCAGGAGAGCTTAGGGAGTCGAAAAGAACGAGAAATGGGCCAAAAGGGAGAAAATGGGCCTACCTAAGAAATCAACACGGTCTGGACCATTGGACACGACCGCGTGTCACGAGCAGGATCAACCACGGCCTGGACTATAGACCACGGGCGTGTCACACGGGCGTGTCCCTGCCAAAATCTGGATGAATTATATTCGGAATGGGATACTTATAGGCCAAGTAAGGCATCTCAAAGCCTATATAAACACCTCAGGAAACAACCTAAAAGGAGGTCGACAGGACGTAGTAGACGCCAAGTAGAAGGAGAAAATACTCCAAGACAGCCGTTAGGAATAGCTTAGGAGAAGGATCTCCATCAAGACTGAGGATCTCCCATTAAGCGAAGTTGATTGCAACCCTAGATATAGGGCGATGAAAATCTACCGGATTAGGGTCAAACCTAATAAGGGAATCCATAGATCGAGTTAATGCGACAATAGGGGTTTTAATTAGAAAGAGATTTTAATTAATCAACCTAGAGTCAGTTGTTAGTGGCCTCGAAGGAGGTATCAATATAATTTAGGAATTTCTACGGATTAAGCCAAGTGAATAAATCATATGAATCAAAAGTAATATGCAACATCCTAGAATTAGGGGTTCAACATTTTGCACTATTCTATGTGGTTGGCTCAATTAGCTATTATTTAGGGGTGTTTGGGGGTCCTGGAGAGGCTCGGGTTCGAGCCGGTGCCTTAGTGAAAATTTTCTTTTTGGGCATAAGGGGGAGAGCGCTAGTGGAAGCAGGCCTTAAGGTTAATTATTTGTGTTTGTTGACACAAAAAGGAGTATGGTATGGTGGCAGGGTGATGCCACTTAAAGAGCAAGGGAGTGGCATCACAAGGGAGCATGAAAGGTGAGGAGTTCGAATCCCATCTGCTACATTGTGGAGCTTTAATTTTTGTGCTCAAGGAGGGGAAGAGGTGGCATTCGGCTGGGACTCTATCATGGTGGTTGTTGAATGAGTCAAACGATTTGAAATGGATGGAGGAGAGGAGCTTGGGGAGTTTGAAGTGGTCAACGATTTCAAATGATGGATGGAGAGTGAGTGGGGAAGGAAATGAAGGAGAGAATCGTGGGGTGTGGGTGTGCGTAGTGTTTGGCCGAAAGTGGGATAGTGCTAAGGGGGAGCATTTTCGGTTTTGAGCTAGTATAAGTGTGTGCCATTTTTCTTTTGTCTCTTTAGGCATTCTTTCAACATTCGGTCATAAGGGGTTGTGGGTGTGCCATTTTTTTCAAGTGTCTGTGAGGGAAGAGTAAACCGGAACCATTTTAGAAGTCTTCCCTTTCTTTTGCATTTCAGTCACCTGAATTCACTTCTTCTTTACCAAAACCGCAGCACACTTTTACTTATTTTCTTCTTCTTGTCTCTTTAATATTAGCCGAATCTTAGAGTGGTCACTTGTGCATTCTTTCTCCCTTCATCCATTCTCATCAACTCTCACCACCATTCCAGTGTTTTCTTCTTCGACCAAACCTCTCTTTTCCACCTCTTGCGATTTGTTTCGTCTCCATAGCCGAATCTTCCTGGTAACCATTTGGAACTGATTCTCTTTTAAGTGTGCGCCATAGCTGAATCTAGTTCTCCTTCTTTACTTCTCTATTCTTCTCTATTCAATTCCTTTTGCAAGCCGAATCTCTTCTTATGTTAACTAAATCCGTTTATCTTATTTGCCTATAGCCGAATGCTTGTAGCTTCAAGTGGGGCATCTTGGTAACCATCAAATCCATCTTAGTTGTTCGAATCACCTGTAGCCACAAGGTTCTAGTAAGTATTTCACTCTTTTCTTTTCGGTCTTTGTTGCTCATAGCTGAAGTGGCTATTTCTCTAAATTTTAGATTTCGACTAACCCCTTTTCTTCTTCTTCTTCCAATATGTCACAACTGAATCTGTGCTTCGGTAGTTCTCCATTGATCAAGGTAGGGAATTTTTCTCGTTGATTTTGGTACATTTACTCTCTTTTCATTCTCTCTGCTTTTACCTACATCTCTGCCTAGGCCGAATACCTTTCGGATCAAGCAAACTCTCATATTTGATCATTAGTCAATCGGACTTCGGGAACTGGTGGTAAGAGTCGAAGCCTCTTGTTGGACAACTACCGTTTTCACTATGATACCTTACTGACGAGATTTTCTTTATGGAGGCGAGTGGTAGCTATTTTAAGGGGGTGTTGATTAAGGAGCTGGAAGGGAGCGGACTCGTAGTCTCGGCTCCTAAGTTCAAATGGCGTGCAGTGTCAGCCGTTCGAGATTTTCCACCGGGTTGTGAAAGAGAGCCGTCATCGGGTTTGAATAGACAGATCGTAGTTGTTTGTGATAGTGAGGGTGATGTCGATCAAGAGTATATAGCTCTTCGCGTAATCAGGTGTGTAATTTCACACCTCTATTTCGTTTTCTCTATGTTTTACTGTGTGTCAGCCAAAAGCCGAAATACCCGTAAGGGGATGCAGATGAAATATCCTAGTGGGTATTGTTGGAGATATACCAGGCGAGTAAACCTATGACTATACCATTATAAGTATATTAGCATGATTGCATATGTGTTTTGATTATCTGACATACCTTGGTATATGTTGCATTCATTACATTATGATGTTATGACATGTTGCATGAGAAGGGATATGATATTGATTAAAGGGGAAGTGTATTTCGGTGGCTCTGCCACGTATTTCGGTGACTCTGTCACACTATTTCGGTGACTATGCCACATATTTCGGTGACTCTGTCACATTATTTCAGTGTCACTGCCATAATTTCGGTGATGAGCAGCATGACTGCCATTGATGGTGTGTAGCGGATGAGGGTTGATTGTAGAAATCGCCACCGGTGTGTTTTGGCTGGAACGGTTGGTGTGTAGCAGATGGATAATTAGGTTGGGCTGGGCTGCATTGCATCGCATTCAGTGTCTGCTATACCATGTTAAATGAGGCCAGGCCCAGTTCGTTTCCGTAAGGGATTCGCCCAGTTTGATTTCGTAAAGGCTAAGGCCCAGATCTGTATCTGAATGGGTTCGGGCCCAGTTAATGTTTGTTTTGGGGATTACACACTGAGTTCTCGTAACTCACCCCTCTGTTTTAATTTTTCAAGTAATTCCCAGCAGTGAGGATTTGGAGCCATGGTGGACTCTGGGGTGGCCATTCGACGTTATTTAGTAAATTTTGTTTTACTTTACTTTAAAGTTTTATTTTAGAATTGGGATTATGTTTTGTAATAAGGCCTTGGAGATTTATTTTGGTTTTACTCTTTGATTCTTGTATTATTCTCTGTTAAACCTATGATACGGGATTCTCTTTCTAAAATAGTAATAGCTGTTTTCCAAAATGTTAATAAACGATTTCACAAACTAGAAATTTATTAAACACTAGATTCTCTTAAACTTGGAAACAGTTTTCAAAGTATCACTTTCCCAAAAAATCCAATGAAGATAAAGTCAATTTTAAACAAGTTTTACCAAAAATTCCTACTCTAATCTACTAGTTAATGCAGATTTTCTAATTAATTGCAACTTTTCCAAAATAGACATTAAATAAACAGGTTTTCATAAACAAACACTTAAACTCGCAGTTTGCAAAAAGAACATAGAATGTAACAAATGCGTAGTTTCTTCAACAACCTTTCCATGTGACATGCCAGATTCGGTTGTAACGTCTAGGCTGGGTATGGGGTGTTACATAATAAGTGAAGTCTAGGTGGATTCTTCCTTAGGTATTGCCTATCTCATATAAAAGTTGTCTAAAAGTATTTTCCGTGGTAGAGGCTGGGATGCTGAGGGTGGATCCTCAGAATCAGGGCATACGCCGTAAGGCGAAGTGCCAGCATCACCAGTAGCGGAAGCAGGGTCTCAAGACGGAACTGGAGGGGACGATGCTTTGTCTCAAGCGATGCTACGAGTCTTGGAACGGGTTGTTGGGGCAAGCACTAGATCGGTAGCCCAGAAATCTATCCCTGAGTGACTTCGGGCAAATGGGGCTGAGACATTTAGAGGTATTTCTGATGTGGCCCCAAACGTAGCTGAATACTGGCTGGAGGTCGTTGAACGAATCATGGATAATCTAGACTATATGGCAAAGGAAAAGTTGAAAGGAGCAGTGTCTCTCTTACGAGATGAGGCGTACCAGTGGTGGCTCACAGTGAAGGAAGGTACTTCAGCAGACCGTATCACCTGGGACTTCTTTAAAGCAGCGTTCGAGGGAAAATATGTTGGCACAAGATATGTGGACACTCAGAGGAAAGCATTTCTGAATTTGGTTCGAGGGGGTAAATCCGTGGCAAAATATGAGGCGGAGTTCCTATGCTTGAGTCGTTATGCTCGGGGTATCATCGCAACTGATTATGAATATTGTGTTTGATTTGAGGATGGTTTGCAAGATGAACTGCGAGTGCTGATAGCTCCACAGCGGAAAAGGGATTTTGCTATATTGGTTGAGAAGGAAAAAATTGCCGAAGAGGTGAAGCGTTCTGAGAGGCAGAATCGGGATAAAGATAGCGGCAGGAATAAGAGAAGTTTTGGGACATCAGGATCTACTTGGGTTTCCCAAAAGAGGCCTAGGGTAGATGGGCGATTCGAGTTTGTGATGCCGCTGCTTCTTGTCAGTCACCGCAACCTTATGCACAGTGTGGGAGATCTCATAGGGGGTAGTGCTGGAGAATAACTGGAGGATGTTTTAAATGTGGATCTAGGGACCATCTGATAAAAGACTGTCCACAGGAGTTGGAGAGGATGCGGACGTTAGGTTGGGTTTTGCTCAGGCAGGGAGAAGTGGTTCGCAGCCGCCTAGAGGTCGGGGTCTAGCCAGAAGAGGAAATGGTTTTGGCCGAGGTCGTAGAGCACCGAGCAGAGGTGCTGGTAATGTAGACGCAAGACAGCCGGGGTTAGTCTATGCAGCTTGACGGCGTGAGTATGGCGACGCACCGGACGTCATAACCGGTACGTTTCTTGTATTTGGTGTACCTTTTACAGCTTTGATAGATATTGGGTCTACACATTCATATGTTGGTTGTACTGTGTCCGGGACTTTGGGTATTAAATCTAAAATTGCTGCTAGAGAAATGACTGTGATTAGCCTTTTAGGACAATCTGTAGTAGTGAACAAACTATTTAGGAATGTGCCTTTAGAAGTGTAAGGGATTGTTTTCCCGGCAGACTTGGTGGAATTACCGTTCGGCGAGTTCGATTTGATTTTAGGCATGGACTGGCTAGTTAAGCATCGAGCGAACTTGGATTGTACTGCTAAGCATATGATGTTGAGGACTCCAAAGGATAGGGAAGTAATTGTGATAGGAGAAAGGAGGAACTACCTGTCCAATGTGGTTTCTACTTTAAAGGCTGAAAGGTTGGTGCGAAAGGGGTGCGAGGCGTTCCTAGCTTTCATCAGTGCTTTGGATGCCAAGGAGTTGTCGATTGAGAATGTTATAACTATAAAGGAGTTCTCGAACGTATTTCCTGAAGAACTTTCAGGATTGCGTCTAAATCGTGAGGTCAAATTTGGCATTGAGTTACTGCCAGGAACGGCTCCAGTATCCATCGCCCCTTACAGGATGGCACCGAATGAGCTGGCAGAACTCAAGGCTCAGATCCAAGAACTCTTGGATCGGGGGTTTATCCGACTAAGTGTATCACCGTGGGGAGTACTGGTGTTGTTCGTCAAGAAAAAGGATGGGTCGATGCGAATGTGCATTGACTATAGGCAATTGAACAAGTTGACGATCAAGAACAAGTACCTGCTACCAAGAATTGACGATTTGTTCGATCAGTTGCGAGGACCTTCGGTTTTCTCGAAGATAGACTGAAGATCAGGGTACCATCAGCTAAAGGTCAAGGAGACGAATATTCATAAAACTGCATTCCGAACTCGATATGGGCATTACGAGTTTCTAGTGATGCCTTTCGGGAACAAATGCACCAGCTGCTTTTATGGACATGATGAACCGGGTCTTCGACCCCTATCTAGATCGGTTTGTGGTAGTGTTCATAGATGACATCTTGGTGTATTCGAAAACTGAGGAGGAGCATGATGCGCATCTTCAGGTTGTGCTGCAGATATTAAGGGAAAAGCAACTGTATGCCAAATTTAGCAAGTGTGAATTTTGGCTAAAGGAAGTGACCTTTTTGGGGCATGTTGTTTCTGCCGAGGGGATTAGAGTCGATCCTCGAAAGATCGAAGCTGTTTTGGACTGGAAACCGCCGAAGTCAGTGTCTAAAATTCGAAGTTTCCTTGGTTTGGCTGGGTACTACAGGAGATTCGTTGAGGGGTTTTCGCTGATTGCTGCATCTCAAACCAAGTTATTGCGGAAAGGGGTGCCGTTTTTTTGGGCCGATAAGCAACAGGAAAGTTTTAAGAAGTTAAAGAAGATTTTGACTGAAGTGCCGGTGTTGATTCAGCCCAAGGCGGGGAAAGAGTTTATAGTCTATTGTGATGCATTGCATACAGTTCTGGGTTGCGTGTTGATACAAGAAGGAAAGGTAGTAGCGTATGCATCTCGTCAATTAAGGCCGCATGAGATGAACTAGCCCACTCATGACTTGGAGCTAGCTGCTGTGGTGTTCACTCTGAAAATATGGAGACACTATCTGTATGGAGAAAAGTCGATCATCTACATCAACCATAAGAGTCTAAAATATCTCCTTACCTAGAAGGAGTTGAATTTAAGGCAGCGAAGGTGAATAGAATTGCTGAAAGACTATGATTGCTCAATTGAATATCACCCGGGCAGAGCTAACGTGGTGGCGGATACGTTGAGCCATAAGGTGATATCGAACTTGAGAGCAATGTTTGCTCATCTCAGTCTTTATGAAGATGGTAGTCTGCTAGCAAAACTTCAGATAAAGCCGACATGGGTGGGTCAGATTAAAGAGAAGCAATTGTTGGATGAATCATTGGGCCTTCAGTTTCAGCAAGTGGAAAGAGGTGAGACAATGGATTTTGGGTTTAACAGTGAAGGGGTATTATGTTTCCGCAGAAGAATTTGTATGCCGAAGGACTCTGAGTTGAGGTAGATGATTCTGTGGGAAGCGCATAGTAGCCCATATGCTATGCATGCCAGTGGAAGTAAGATGTACCGAGATTTACGCGAACTGTATTTGTGGTCAGGGTTGAAGCGGGAGGTTACCGACTTTGTAAGTAAGTGTTTAACATGTCAGCAAGTGAAGGCAGAACATCAGTTGCCTTCGGGGTTGCTGTAGCCGGTGAAAATTCCACTTTGGAAGTGGGAAAGGATAACGATGGACTTTGTTAGTGGGCTGCCCCTAACGCCTACTAAGAAAGATTCAGTTTGGGTGATTTTCGTTCGTTTAACGAAGTCCGCTCACTTCATATCGGTTCGTATCGACTATTCATTACTGAAGTTAGCCAAGCTCTATGTGGCAGAAATTGTGAGGTTGCATGGGGTACCTGTGTCTATCATATCAGACAGGGATCCTACGTTTACATCACAGTTCTAGAAGGTGTTGCATGAAGCTTTGGGTACGAGGCTAGATTTCAGCACAGCGTATCACCTACATATTGGTGGTCAGTCGGAAAGGCTAATTCAGATTCTAAAAGCCATGTTAAGGGGCTGTGTGATTGAGTTTAGAGGTAGTTGGGAAGATTACCTGCCGTTGGCTGAGTTTACGTACAACAACAGTTATCAGTCCAGCATTCGAATGGCACCTTATGAAGTGTTGTATGGTCGTAGATGTCGTACCCCCACCTATTGGACTGAGTTAAGGGATCGATAGTTGTTGGGTCCGAAATTGATCTCAGAGACGGAAGAAAAGGTTAAGCTGATCCAGGACCAACTAAAAGAAGCTTCTGATAGACAGAAATCATATGCGGATCTGAAGCGTAGGGAGATAGAATTTTCTGTGAGGGATCACGTTTTCTTGAAAGTCTCACATTGGAAGAAGGTTTTAAGATTTGGACGGAAGGGAAAGTTGAGCCCCAGATTCATCGGGCCTTATCCAGTGCTGAAACATGTGGGACCAGTGGCTTACCAACTTGAGTTACCCCTCGAGTTGAGTCAGATACGTAATGTATTCCATGTTTCAATACTAAGGCGCTATCGTTCTGATCCATCTCACGTAGTGCCAGTGGAAGAAATTGAGGTAAGACCTAATCTGTCTTTTGAAGAAGAACCAGTGCAGATCTTGGATCGGGATACTAAGGTATTAAGGAGGAAATTGGTTCCATTGGTTAAAGTGTTGTGGTGTAATCACGGTGCAGAAGAAGCCACATGGTAGCCGGAAGATATGATGCGACAGCAATACCCTCACTTCTTTTAATTAGGTAAATTTCGAGGCCGAAATTTCTTTAAAGGGTAGAACTGTAACATCCTAGAGTTAGGGTTTTCGTATTTTGTGCTATTCTATGTGGTTGGCTCGATTAGCTGCTATTTAGGGGTGTTCGTGGGTCCTGGAGAGGCTTGGGTTCGAGTCAGAGCCTTAGTGAAATTTTTCTTTTTGGGCATAAGGGGGAGAGAGCTAGTGGAAGTAGGCCTTAAGTTTAATTATTTGTGTTTGTTGACACAAAAAGGAGTGCGGTGTGGTGGCAGGGTGACGCCACTTAAAGAGCAAGGAGGCAACCCACCTTGCCTTCTTGCATTAAAACGCAACCCAACCCATTCAAGGAGGCATCACTAAAAATAATAAATTCTTTACCTGATTCAGGCTGAGTTAACACTGGAGCTTCGGTCAAAAGGGCTTTCAACTGCTCGAAACTTTTCTGACACTTTTCTGACCACTCAAACTTGACATCTTTCTGTACTAATTTCGTCAAAGGTGCAGCTATTACAGAAAAACCTTTTACAAATCGTCTATAATATCCCGCAAGGCCTAGGAAACTTCGGATCTCGGAAACATTCTTTGGTGGTTTCCAAATGAGTATGGCTGCTATTTTGTTTGGATCCACCCGAATACCTGACACCGAAACAACATGACCCAAGAAGTTGACTTCATTCATCCAAAACTCACACTTACTGAACTTTGCATACAATCGTTGATATCTCAAAGTTTGTAGTACTAATCTCAAATGCTCAGCATGTTCCGTTTAATTTTTGGAGTAGATCAGTATATCATCAATAAACACTACTACAAACCGATCCAAAAACTATCGAAAGACTCGGTTCATTAGATCCATAAAAACAGCAGGTGCATTAGTGAGTCCAAAAGGCATAACCAAAAACTCATAATGTCCGTACCTCGTTCGGAATGCAGTCTTTGGCACATCCGAATCTCGACTGCAATCGATAATAGCCCGATCTCAAATCTATTTTCGAAAACACTGAAGCCCCCTTCAACTGATCAAATAAATCATCAATCCGAGGTAATGGGTACTTATTTTTTATAGTTACCTTATTTAGTTGCCGGTAGTCGATACACATTCGCATAGTCCCATCTTTCTTTTTCACAAATAAAATCCGTGCACCCTACGAAGAGAAACTTCGGTCGCGCAAGCCCTTATCTCACAACTCTTGCAATCAAGGCTTTCAATTCTTTTAATTTAGTAGGTGCCATTCGATGCGGAGCTATCGAAATCGGAGCCGCACCCTAAGACTAACTCAATGCCGAACTCAATCTCTCTCGTGATCGGGGTAAACTCGATAGTTCTTCAGAAACACATCGGGTATTCACATACAACCGATCTGATTCAATTTGTTTCTGGACATCTTATTATCCAAAGACATAAGCCAAATAAGCTTCACACCCTTTTCTCACATACTTCCGGCAACATTGAAGATATTATCATGGGCAATCCATTTACGTCACAGATCTCGATTCGATGGTCTCACCGCTTTCGACATTTCAAATCAATAAGCTTTCTTTTACAATCCACTACTGCCTCATGTGAAGTTAACCACTCCATACCAAAGATTATATCAAATTCGTCAAAGGGCAACAACATTAAATCAGCTGGGATGCAATAATCCCGAATCATCAACGAGCAACCCCTACACACTTTATTAACAAGCACACATCTACCCAAAGGGTTGGACACACGAATCAAAAACTCGGTAGACTCAACTAGCAGAGTCTTGCCAAATTCTAAAGTTTCACACACATAAGAATGAGTCGAACCAGATCGATTAGTGCAATTACATGAGTGTCATAAAGGGTGAAAATACCGTAATGACGTCGTGGGAGGAAGCATCCTCTGCTCTGCTCGTGCGATATGCTCTAGCCGAGCTCTAGCCTCGAGATCGAATCAGTAGTGGTCTTCATTCCTTTCTCGACTACCACCTACATTGCACAATGTCCGGGTGGTCTACCTCGCATTGACATGTTGCTCGGCTTAGTGTTCTGAACTGTATTCTGCTCAGCTAACCTCGGACATTCTCTAATAAAATAATCTGACGATCCACATTTAAAGCAAGACCGATCATTTAAAGCAAATCCTTGAGTGCCATTTCCGACGGTGCTTGCATTCAACTCTATTTTGTGGAACGTTACCAACACTGGCTATCGAGGTAGCTCGGGAGCTCATAGGAGGTCGATCCCGTCTAGGTGGATCTGTAGTAGCTTTATGTCGACTGTAGTCATCTCCGGACTTCTTGGTTGTCGAATGAAAGACCTTACCCAAGATCTTTTACGGATGTCTCTAGCTTCGTCTCGGCCTTTCTTTTCTCTTTCAGGAGCTCTTGACTTTGCAAGCTCTCTCAACTAAAGTCACAAACTCTTGAATTTCAAGAATGCCAACAAACATCTTTATATCTTCATTTAGGCCATCTTCAAATCTTTTACACATAATAGCTTCAGTAGAAACACACTCTCTAGCATATCTCACGAGCCCGACAAATTTTCTTTCATATTCCGTTCTGGTCATTCGCCTGTTTACTTTCGAGGAACTCCTTTCGTTTTTGATCAATGAATCTTTGGCTAATATACTTCTTGTGAAATTCATTTTGGAAGAAATCACATGTCACTTTTCCTTTCGGAACCACTGATACTAGTGTATTCCACCAGTGATATGCAGTGTCCCGCAGTAAGGATATAGCACACTTGAGCATTCATCCGGAGTACAAGATAGCTCATCAAGTACCGAATAGTGTTATCAAGCCACGTTTCACTCTCTCTCGTCATCATCATCATCATTGCTTTAAATTCTTGACCCCAAATTTTTGAATTTTATCAATCAGGGCCTACTAGATCTCATCGGATCTATCATCTGGGGTCTTTGAGGAATCGGAGTTGGATTATTCGGGGTGGAGGTTGGTGTACAAATGGGTTATTTTGAATAAATTGGGCAAACCACTCATTCATCATCTGATAAAAGGCTTGTTTAGTCTCTCCTTCGTGGCTACCCGAAACAGGTTGAGAGTCTACCGGCGCTAATCCGTGTGCACGGTCAGGCGCTACACTCTCTACATCATCAGCTACGGCTCTTTCAGGATCAGTGTCCATTTACTATATAAAACAAAGTTCAGGCTGTCAGAAGTCACCACACTATCAACATATAATAAAGGCATGTATAGCTAGACTCACACGCGCTTCGGTAGTTCTAGAATCGACTAAACCGTAAGCTCTGATACCAATAATATGTAACACCCCTTACCCGAAACCTTTGCCGGAGTCGAGTATGTGGCATTACTAGACTTGACTATTAATGTTGTGCATAAAATTTTAAAGCTGTCCAACTGCATCACGCTGACTAAATTGATCATAACTCTAGTTACAAAACTCGGAATTTAGATCCGTAAATTTTCATTGAATCTAGACTCATATATATTTTTACTATAATTTTTCCAAAATTTTTCATCTGACCAATTAGTACAGTTTATTCATCAAAGTTACCCCTATTTCACTGCTTGACAATTCTGACCTATCCTTACAAAAATACAATTATCTCATTGTACCAAATTTCAATAATGTCCTTGTTTATTCCAATAAAAAATAGACTCATTAAGGATTCTAAAAATATAAACCATGCTCTATAATTATTTTTGTACAATTTGTAATAATTTTACCAAGACAGAACAGGGGCTCACGAATTCATTCAGAGCAAGTCTCACTAAAACTTAAGTATCTCATAATATATAAATCCTTTGCCTACTCTGTTTCTTCCATGTAAAAATAGACACAATAAGATTTAATTTCATATTTTATTCACTTTCTAATTCAATATACGCGATTTTTGGTGATTTTTCAAAATCACATCACTGCTACTAACTACAAACTGTTTCGTTGCAAATTATGAAAAACTAGCTTCTAATCGAACATACCCACATCCCTAATTCAAGGGTTCATTTCGTATACATACATTTCCTTATCAAAAACGATTAAACTTCAATTAAGGATGCATAAACATTGCCAACATAAACCGACATTTGTATCAAAGGCACAAAAAGCATACTTAACTAAAAATTTAGCCATATTCGCATGGCTATTATACACATGAACCTTAAGTTTTCATCAAAACAAAGACAAAGTCTTTCCTATACATGCCTTCGTTCAAAAACCAAAATGAAAGAGTACCAAAATGTAGATTGATAGTGTGGGCGACTTTCCGAACGATCCCGACGAGCTTGTAGCTTGAACCTAATCTATAAAACAGAAGAAACATTTCACATAATAAGCTTACTAGCTTAGTAAGTCCTAATTTCATGATAAAAAAATAACATTCAAATATCAATATTTAAATTACTATAATTCAACTTGTACGTTTGTACTCATATTTATTATCAAGCTTTCAATTTCATACTCATGTAAATAAGTATGAATTGTAGGAAAATTTCTCTTTACCCACATATTAAGAAACCAAAGTCACAATATCCGTATCATTCATTAGTAAAACCGAGAACACATATTATAACCATAAATATACATATATACACTTCACACGTAACACATACCATTTGTAATAAATCACCAATCAACTGGTTTACCTTGTCTTAAATAGGTAAGAAGTACCTTCCTACTTTACATGCTTACTGTGCCATTAACTCGATAAGTTTGCTTTAATTCGCCTTGAACACAATTTCGATTTCTAGTTTGTAAAATACAACACCGGCATCAAGCCTGCTAGGTATAAAAGCCCGATAAGTAACACCGGCACAATGCAATGCTGCTAGGCGTAAAAGCCCGATAAGTAACACCGCACAAGGCACCGCTAGGCTTCAAGCTGAATTAAATCACCGGCAATAGGCTCAAGCTAGGCTTAAAGCCCAAACACATTAATGCAATCAATCATCGCTAACACCTTTCATAACTATATCACATAATGAATGTACTTTGGCTTATTTACATCAAACAATCAAAACCATTCTAATAGGCTTATATACATTCGGCTATGACATGAACATCTACTAAAATTTATCAAACATTATCGTACAATAGATTCATAAATAATTCTCCAATATACTATAGCTTAAGGACTTACCTTAGAAGTCGATAGATTCGAAATCTCCAACTATTCGTTTAGTTTAGCTTTTCCTCGCTCCAAATTCTTCTCCTTTTGTTCTTGATCTAATTCGGTTCAATTAAACCAATTTAACCACATTTTCATTCAATTTAAAAGCAAAATCATATAATATATAATTTACCGATTAATCCCCCAACATTTGTAACATTTAAACATATTAATTCCATGCTTTCGGCATTAAAATAGAATTTTTCCAACTTGTATATTATGCATGTCCGAATACGAGCAATAATTATGACTTATACATTTCAATCAATATCATTCAAATTCAAACATTAATTTGAATATAATGCGATTATAATAATTTAACTCATGCACGTACATCACAATCACATACCATATCAACTGTACCAACCCACGTTACATTTCCACACATATTCAATCCAAGACACGAACATTTATATTCGGCTATCACCCACTACCTTGCTCAAGTATATCAAAATAATATTATTGAACATAGTGGTAATAATCTATTTAATGTACTTTAACTTAAGACTTACCTTCTTATCTATGGCTGTACATTAACTTTATATTTATATATATAATATATAAGCAAATATAATAGCTAAATTTTCATTTTCTCTTATGACCGAATTGCTAATTCAATGCACCCATGCATATTCTTCAATATAAGACCAAGCAACAAGCTAAATAACCACTATTTACTCATCCCAATTCCAGTAATAATAATAAGAGCATCTCCATGCTCAAATCCAAACAATTTCTATAACTTCCATATACTTTAGACCACAAGTCTTCAATTCTTCTAAGTCTCTTAAGCTATTCATGTCATTTTTGAATCAAAACTAAACATTTATCAAATCAAAAAAAAAAAAAAAAAACCAGCTCAAGAGTTTTCATCCTAGGCTGAATATTATCATGCTAAATCTCAAAAATTTTAACATGATTTTATTTGCCTTCATAGCAACCAAATCTCATATGTAAAGATTTTCCAAAAAATCAAGCTAAAATACTCACCTTACTAGCACATGCCCAACCAAACAAATGGAGGTTCTAAGTTTTCTTTTCTTCCTTCAAGTACAATCGGTGAAGAAGATGAAGAATAGGAGAGAAAATAGAATTTAAAAATGTTTCTTTTTTTTTTGTTTAAAAATTATCACATATTAAAGCATGCTTATTATACAAATAATATTTTAATTATAATATACTAAATTATAATAGTCATGGCATGCTTACCGTCCACTATTTTAAAAGTGGGAAATTTGACATGCAAATCCTAAAGTTTCATAAACAATTCACTTTACCCTTTTTAATCATGCTCACAACTTTGGTCACCTTTGCAATTTCATCCTTTTTATTAAATTGAACACTTAAATGATTAATTTTTTCTACAAAACTTTCACACTCACCAAATCACACATAATAAACACAAACTATAATATTAAAATATTTCTCAGACTCGGATTCGTGGTCCCGAAACCACCGTTCCGATTAGGGTCAAAATTTGTCAGTCACATAAAATGGTCAGGAGATTTCACACTATCATATTTTATATAATTACATGTATATCTAAACTCGTACTTGCTACGTTTGTCTGATAATCTGCTAAACTGTAGCTCTGATACCAATAAATGTAACACCCCTAACCCATATCCATTGTCAAAACAAGGTTAAGCGCATTGCCAGAGTTTTTAGAACAAATACAGTTAAATTATATCATTAACTATTCATATTCAAAACCAATCATATTCAATCGTATTGTCCCCTAATTGGACCTTCGAGGCCCAGTTTATACATTAGAAACAAGTTGAGACTAAATCAGAACCTCAGAGAATTTTTCACAAAATTTAAAAAATTTTCCTAGATGTAGGGACGTTTGTGTCTCAAGTCCTGTGGGCGCTCGTAATAGGGGCACACAACCATGTCCCATTCCGTGTCCTTACCTGTGTAACTTTCTAACTTGGGTCACACGGCCAGCCACATGCCTGTGTCCTAGGCCGTGTGGATAATTTAGTTTTCAAAAATTAAGTGCAGGATTCACACCGCCAAGACACGCGCCCGTGTGATAGGCCATGTGGCACACACGGTTGAGACACACGCCCATGTCTATGCCCGTGTGAGCAAATCAAAGCATTTTGTTTCTAAATTTTAAAGATGTAAGGGACACACGGTCAAACCACACGCCCGCGTACATGGCTGTGTGTCACACACAGTTGAGACACACGCTCCTGTGTCTACCTATGTGGACAAAATAAAGCCATTTCCTAGCATTATTTCTCACCCAAATTTTTTTTCCTTGTACCTACATTAACATTTTAATACATTTCCAAACCAATTCAAGATATTTAAATCAAGCCAACATTAACATTATACATGATATATCATCACGTGTATTCAAACTTACCTTTTTGAAAGACATATATGTTTACCATCATTCAATCTAACCATAGCAAGCACACATATATTAACCATATTATAACCTCATGTATATATATTCACCAAAAATATCATCACTAGCCATTCCAATGGCTAGATAACAAACAACCATTTACATGCCAACATTGGCTAAGTTAGCGTATACATGACATTATACCAAAATAAGTTTGCTATTTATACCAAAACGAGCTGAAGGATAGTGTGATGATGCTCCGACTGATTCCAACCTTTACGAGCTTTCAAGCACTATAAAATAGAGAAAAGAAAATTGAGTAAGTATTTCAAATGCTTAGTAAGTTTGTATAACAAGAATTTAACTTACCAATCATGTACATTCAAAACAAGTATACAAACATGAATCCAAATCACTATGACCATTTGCCTAAACACATATGATCTCAAGAAATTTGTTAATCATGTATGTCATGTAAACATCAAAAATCAAGGATGAGCTCATCATGTAATAACTTTCATAAACATGTTCTTTTCATATCATATTTCCATATAACATGTGCATTTCCATAATCAATCATCTTAAGTTCAATTTAACCATGTCAGAACTCTTCGCATTGAATTTATTTGAAATATCGATGGATACGCTCACGTAATACACCTAAAGTGTACAAAACTGAAAATCCATCAATTCATGTCCAGGGTTACCCATTAAAGCACATAATCAGGAAGCACACTCTTAAGCCATATAACAGGATGCTCATGTAAGCCATGTAACAGGAAACTTATCAGGGCTAAATCAGGAAACTCATAAGAGTTTAAAACAGGAAGCTCATTGTGCTTAACAGGTAACTCCGAAGAGTTATTATCAGGGATCTCCGGATAGCCATAAAACAGGATGTTAAAGCGAGCCATATCAGGAAGCCCACAAAGAACCTATATCAGGACGCTCATAAAGAGCTGCGCTTGTGTCTGCAATAATTGCAGGATCACAACCTATCATTTAGCAGGATGCTCACAAAGAGCAGCTGTAGTTTGCAACACATGTAGAATCACTATCGATCAGGATGCTCACAAGAACCATATAACGAGAAGCTTGAGGAAGCTTGGGAAGGCTTATAACAGGATGCTCTTTCAAGTTATGGTGTGTCTGCAACATATGCAAGACCATATCCAATCGGGAAATCTTGTATCCATCGAATCCCATCTATTCAAATGAGAATTATACTTATCGAGCAATATCAGGCATGTAATTAATTTTATACATTAAACATTTATACAATTCACACATATTCAACATTTAATTCCAAGCATATTAATATACACAATCTAGTTACACGAACTTACCTCGATTCTTTTTAGTTTCAAGAATCTACTAATCCGACGCTTTTTGTTTTCCTCGATCCAACTCAGTACTAGGTCTTTTTGGATCCAATCAAGCTTGCTTGATTTTCCTTCTCTTTCCTAGGGTTTCCATAGAATTCGGGGAAGAAGATAATATAAAATGATCATATTAGATATTTATTTTATTTATCATCTTTTATTTATTTCAATTTCTAATTTAGTCCTTTTCTTTTTCTAATTTTCCATGGTTGAATCATCAAAAATATCTACTAACTTTTTTAATGGTCTAATTACCATATAAGGACCTCAAGTTTTGGAATGCCGATACCCCCATGGCGCAGCAGAAAAAAATAATTTCGGTGATCCAAACCATGGATCCATGTGTGAGGAATGAATCGGGGTGAAATAAATGTTTCGAAATTACTGAAACTTCAATCTAAGTAGACAGCGACGCCTCGGCAACGAGAATTCTGATCTACTATCGAATCAAGCCGCAACCTTTTATGATTTCGACCTCTACGTAATCCACCCAGTTTGACGTTGAACGGAAGAAATCTCCAAAACTGTTTTGTAAGGTTTCTTTGCTTGACAGCTACTAGACCTCACAAGCAAAGTTTCAGTTTTTTTAGGGTTTTCTAAAAAAAAAAAAACTCTCTTACTCTCACCTTTTATAATTGGTATATATATAATGAATCATAATTCATAAAATTTTTATCCGAACATAATAATCATAATTAAAAATAGATAAATGTAATAATGTTTTAACCAAAAATTATAATTACATTAATTATAACAAGGATTTCGGTAAACTATATTTATTTAAATTTATATACGAACCAAATTCATATATTAATAGAACTATGTTCTCATTATGTGTACAACATCCTTGTACATATAATATGTTCAATATTTGATTGCCCAATTAAATTAATTCTATAATTAATTTAATTTTGTGACAACCAAAAACAATACCAACTTGTTTTATTCCGTTCATTTCAAGCATAGGGTGTGACCCTGTAGGTTCTTGTAACGTTAGCAGTAATACTAGCACGATTCTAATTTTACAAACAATGAGTGGCATCTAGCAATGCATCATTGCTACCTAAGTTACAAGAAGTCATGATTCGACATAACCTTTAGTGATTAACCTTTCATGCATTAATCCTTGAGTCCTTTATCTCTGGAATGGACACAAGTCATGAAATAGTCACACTTGCATAGTCCATCCCACGTTTCTTGATATCTTGAGTAGACTATGATATACAAATAAGTATGACATCTCATATCAACTTATTTGAGCATGGCCATGCATTTTTAGTCTCACTCAATCAAGTGGCCTAAGATATTACACCTATTATGTAGGAGGGACTTATCCTATATTGATAAACCATATCCCTCTACATAGATTTTGGTATATCCAACATCAACCTTTATAGAACAACCAGTTACAGTGTACGTTTAACTTTATCAAAATATACAACTACGATGTTGGGATAATGATGATCTCAAGTCTGAGGATCATATTCATATTAATCACTATGAGTAATGTTGTGACAATTGCATAATAGTCCAAGAAATATACTCATAGCTGGTCAGTCCAATATGTTGTTCTCTAACACACATATTCATGCATTGATTTTGACACTCCATATCAATGACAACTCTTTATCATCAATCAACTACATGTTAGTCTTAATGCATTATTGATGTCCTAGTCAACAATAATACTTGACTACGGATCTTTTAGGAATAATCATATTATTCTCAGGACATTAGTATAAAATAGTTTATTTGTACACAGAAAAAAAAAACCGAAACATTAATGACAACGCCTTATATTAATAAACAAGGTAAATCAAGTATGTTATTACAACCATCTCATGATTGATCTTTGGGCATACTCTTACAGATAATTTAGTCCCTATTTCACAAAATCACAAAATACACATAATTTCAAGTTACCCATGCCTAGCCGAATTTTACTCATGCTCATATGAGTCCATACATTTCATTTATTTCACAATTTAGTCCCTTAAAATATTATTTTCTCAATTAAGTCTAAATTACTCAAATTCACTAAAAATCCAAATACAAAATATGCTAATCAAACACATATTTTCCATATTTCATCATCAAATATTTCAAAGCTCATGTGTTCATCAAAGGCACATTTCAAAATCATCATCAATACTCAAAATTAAGACATGGGTTTTGTAGTTCTTGAAGCAACGATTGCAAAAACGTAGAAATTATCAAAAACTAATTAAAAACATACCTTGAATTCTTTCTTTTCTTTCTTTTCTTTCTTCAAATTCGGATAGAATGGATGAACACATCCACTAACATTATCATTTGTTTTATTTAACTTAACATAATTATTCAATTACCATTTTACCCATTTATTAATCATATAAGACAAATAAACATTAAGGTTATTATGTCATTTAACCTTCCACTATCTTATAATTGGCTTAATTGCCTCATAAAGCCTCCACATTTAAAAGCCACAACAAATAAGCACTTTTACAGATATCATGCTAGTTTTGAATTTAATACAATTTAATCCTTTTCTCAAATTAAGCACACAAATGGACAAATTAATCCAGGAAACTTTAACACATGCTTAATCACGTATCATAGGCACGAAAAATAATATTAAAATATTTTTTGACTTAGATTTGTGGTCCCAAAACCACTGTTCTGACTAGGGCCAAAACCGGACTATTAGAATTCTCCCCCCTTTAGGGATTTTCGTCCCCAAAAATCTTACCGTTAAACAGATTTGGATATTGTTGTGTCATTGCATCTTCAGGCTCCAATGTAGCCTCTTCCACTCCGTGTCGATGCCACAATACGTTATCTAACGGAATTCTTTTGTTTCTCAATTCTTTCACTTCACGAGCTAAGATACGGATCGATTTTTCTTCGTAGGTCATATCAGATCGGATTTCAATCTCAGACGGAGAAATAACATGAGAGGGATCGGATCTATATCGTCTAAGCATTGACACGTGAAATACATTATGAATCTCTGCTAGCTCAAGTGATAACAACAATCTGTACGCAACTGACCCAATTTGTTTGATGATCTCATACGGTTCGATAAACTTCAGACTCAACTTGCCTTTACGTTCGAATCGGAGTACTTTCTTCCACGGTGACACTTTTAAGAACACTTTGTCACCAATCTCAAATTTGATATCTTTTTGTTTCAAGTTCGCATATGACTTCTGACGATTAGATGCTACTTTTAAACTATCTCGGATCCCTTTCACTTTCTGTTTAGTGTCTCTATTAAATCGATCCAGTGTATCTTATTTTTACTAAGCTCAGTCCAATACAAAGGTGTTTGACATTTGCGTCCATACAATGCCTCATAAGGTGCCAATTTAATGATCGACTAAAAACTAATATTGTAAGCAAATTCAATCAATGGAAATTACTGTTTCCACGTACCATCAAACTCAAGAATGTAACATCTTAACATATCCACTATTATCTGAATGATCTGCTCGGACTAAACATCAGTCTGTGGATGAAAAGCTGTACAGGAATGCAATTTTGTACCTAAAGCTTCTTGCAATTTCTTCCAGAATTGTGATGTAAATCTTAGATCTCTATCAGATACAATAGACAATGGCACTCGGTGCAATCTCACAATATAAGAAATTAAAGCTTAGCTAACTTATCAAGTGAGTAATCAGATCGTACCAGAATAAAAAGGGAAGATTTTGTTAATCGATCAAGTATGACCCATATTGCATCTTTCTTTCTCAGAGTCAGAGGCAATCCAGAAACAAAGTCCATCGTCACTCTATCCCATTTCCACTCAAGAATCAGAACTGGTTGTAACAAACCAGATGGAGCCTAATGTTCAGCTTTAACTTGCTGACAAACTAAACATTTCGACACAAAGTCAGAGATATCCCTTTTCATACCAGACCACCAATAGTGTTGCTTCAGATCATGGTACATCATTGTACTTCTTTGATGAACAGATAAGTGACTATTATGTGCTTCATTCAAAATCATCTGTAATAACTCGAAATTTCTCGAAACACAAATTCGATCTCGAAATATTAAGCAATCATCAACATCGACTCGAAATTCAAAATTGGAGTTCGAATCACACTGAGCTCGTTTTGCTATCATTTCATTATCAACTTTCTGAGCATCACATACCTGTTCTAAAAACAACAGCTTCGCTTTCAATTCAGCTAACACTGAACCATCATCAGACAGATCTAAATGGGCATTCATTGAACGTAATGCAAATAGTGATTTATGACTCAATACATCGGCCACGACATTTTCTTTACCCAGATGATAGTCTATCACAAGCTCGTAGTCTTTCAACAACTCTAGCCATCTTCTTTGTCGCATTTTTCGCCAAAAAGATAATGACGCCAAATCTTTAATGTGAACACAATCGCAGCTAACTCAAGATCATGTGTCGGATAATTCTTTTCATGAGGTTTCAATTGTCTCGAGGTATAAGCTATTACTTTTCCTTCCTGCATCAGAATGCAACCCAAACCACTCAATGAAGCATCAGTATAAATTATGAACTCTTTACCCGATTCTGGCTGTACTAAAACTGGAGCTTCAGTTAACAGAGTTTTCAACCAATCAAAACTTTTCTGACATTTATCAGACCATTCAAATCATACATCTTTCTGAAGCAATCTAGTCAACGAAGTAGCTATCATCAAAAATCCTTTTACAATCGACGATAACAACCCACTAGTCCTAGAAAACTACGGACTTCAGATACATTCTTCGGAGGTGTCCATTCTAGAATAGCAAAAATCTTGCTCGAATAAACTCGTATACCAGATGCTGATACGATATGTCCCGAAAAACTAACTTCACGTAACCAGAATTCACATTTGAGAAATTTCGCATACAATTGCTTATCCCGTAAAGTTTACAAAACAATTCTTAAATACTCAGCATGCTCAATTTCATCATGTGAATAAATCAAGATGTCATCAATGAAAACAACAAAAAATCGATCTAAATACGGTCTGAAAATTCTGTTCATCAAATCCATAAAAATAGCAGGAGCATTCATTAGTCCGAAGGCATAACTAAAAACTCATAATACTCGTACCTTGTTTTGAAAATAGTTTTCAGAATGTCTGAATCTTTTACTCTCAACTGGTAGTATCCCGATCTCAAATCTATCTTAGAAAACAAAGTGGCTCCTTTTAGCTGATCAAACAAATCGTCAATTCTGGGTAGAGGAGATTTGTTCTTTATTATCACTTTGTTCAACTGGCGATAGTCAATGCACACTATCATCGTGCCGTCTTTCTTTTTCACAAATAGAATGGGGGCACCCCAAGGTGAGAAACTCGGTCTTGCGAACCCTCTTTCAGTTAACTCTTGCAACTTAGACTTCAACTCTTTCAATTTTGTTGGTGCCATTCTGTACGGAGCTATCGAAATAGGAGTCGTACCAGGCAACAGATCAATATCGAATTCAACTTCACATATCGGAGGTAATCCCTGTAATTCCTTAGGAAAAACATTAGGAAATTCACAGGCAATAGGCGCTGATTCCACTTTCTTTTCAGATACTTTCGAGTCAATTACATAGGCAAAATATGCTTCATAACCCTTTTTCACATAACTCTGAGCTTTCAACACAGATATTACAGCAGGTAACCCAGTTAAATCATTTGACTCAATCTGAACTATTTCATCATTCTAACATCTCAAATCAATGGTCTTTTTTTTGCAATTTACAACAGCATCATGCAATGTCAACCAGTCCATTCCCAAAATTATATCAAACTCATCAAATGGTAGTAGCATCAGATCAGCAGGAAAATAGACATCTCGAAACATCAATGGACAGTTGTTGCATACTTTGTTAACCAATACACCTTTACCTAAGGGGTTCAATACTTTTATAATAAACTCAATAGTCTCTACAGGCAAAGTCTTACTGGATACTAAGTTCATGCATATATACAAATGAGTAGAACCAAGGTCTATCAACGCAATCACAGAAGTACCATAAAGAGTAAATGTACTCGTTATAGCATCTAAGGATGAAGCTTCCTCACGAGCTCAAATGGCATACGTTCTAGCAGGAGCTCTAGCTTCTGATCTCGCTATAGTGTCTCTCATAGTTTTCTGACTACCACTGACATTTCTTACATTTCGAGAAGGTCTACGTCTCGCTGAATCATTATCAGATTTTGGATTCTGAACCATCTCTTGTTCAACAGACTCTGGGAAGTCTCGAATAAAATGATCTAACGATCCACATCTGAAGCAAGCCCAGTCATTTAATCTACAACTTCCCGGATGGTTTTTACCACAATGCCTACATTCAGGTCGTTTAGATTGGACATTTCCCACACTAGCTATCAGAATTTGACTGTGATCTAACTCGATCTCTCGGATTCGAATATCCCACATTAGTTCTGGAACAACTATGTTCATCTTTGAATCTCTTTGAAGTAGACTGAAATGATTTACTCACAAACCTCTTTCTCCCATCTCTGACTTCAGACTCAGCTTTTCTTTTGTCTTTCCCGAGTGCCTCATCTTTGCACGCTCGATCAATAAGTACCACAAATTCTTTTATTTCTAGAATCCCGACTAGCAAATGGATATCTTTATTGAGGCCATCTTCTAATCTCTTACACATTATCGCTTTCAATGATACACATTCTTGGGCATACTAACTTATCGCTTTCGATGATACACATTCTTGGGCATACTAACTTAGCCTCACGAACTCTCGTTCGTATTCAGTGATAGACATGCGGCCCTATTTCAATTCCAGGAATTCTTTTCGTTTCTGATCAATGAATCTCTGACTAATGTATTTCTTCCGGAACTTAATTTGAAAGAAATCCCATGTGACCCGCTCTTTCAAAACAACTGAAATCAAAGTTTTCCACCACTGATAAGCCGTGTCTCGTAACAAAGATACAACAAATTTTATGCATTATTCGGGACTTAGCGATATCTCATCAAATACCCGAATTGTATTCTCAAGCCAAAACTCGGCTTTCTCAGCATCATCATCACTAGTGGCTCTAAATTCTTCAGCCCCATATTTTCGGATTTTGTCAACTAGAGGCTTATTAACTAGATTTATACCCATTACCAGAGGCACAACTGAGGTCTGAGGGGGATTAGACGGGGCCGGCGGTTGTGAAACAGTCGGATTATTTCTTACGAACTGAGTGAACCACTCACTCATCATCTGGAAGAAAGCTTGTTTAGCCTCTCCCTCTTGACCGCTCATAGTCGGTCTCGAATCAGATGGCGCTGTCCCTTTAGCTGGAGCAGGGCATTGCTTTCTACATCGTCAGCTATGGCTCTTTTGGGATCCATTACTATACGATAAACACATTTTACACATTAAGATTCATCATGTAACACCCCGAACCCGGCCTAGAAGTTAGGCCCGAATCCGGCGTGTCACATTGAAGGGATGTTGAGAAGCTAAGCGATTGTTTAGAAAAGTTGCTTGTTGAAAATGTTGCGGATCTTTTTTGGAAAACTCTGAGTTTCATTGCTTGTTTATAAGACCCAATTTATTTAATGTCCATTATAAAAAGTTGTTACTATTTTAACAATATAATTGGTTTCGTGGTGAAAAACAAAACCTGAGTAACTGCGGGAATGTGATGTTTTGAAAATGATTAGATATGCTTCAAGGAAATCCCGTGTTTATGAAATCAATATTTATTAATAAAAACTTAAGAGAAAATTTAATCAGAGGCCTTATTACAAAATATTAAACCCACATAATAGTAGAAATAACCCTAGAAATAAAGAGAAAAAAGGAAATTTACTAAATTCTGCAAACGATGTTCTCAAAGTATGGCCTCCACCGAGTCATCCATGGCTCCAAGTCCTTATTGCTAAACATTACCTGCGAGGTTAAAGAGAGAGGGGTGAGTTACAAGAACAAATTATGTAATCCCCTTATCGTCACCAACTGGGTCTGAACCTATATGACATCAAATTAGGCCTAAGCCCATTAATTTAATAGTGTAATGCATTGATGCAACCCAACCCATCCATCCAACACACCCCCGCCCAGCCAATCACACTTGTGGGGATCAAGTCAACCCACCCCGCCGCTCACACCAATAATGCAGTCAAGCTGCTAAACACAGAATATTTGTGGCTGAGCCACCAGAGTCATAATTATGTGTGTATATATATATTTATATATCGTGGCTATGCCACCAGGCTACACTGCTCTTCATTCAATATCCCGCCCCATGCACATGATATAATACAACATACATATCAACATATAAAAGCATAATGTAACACACAATCGGCCCAAAAAGGCATTCTGGTAACTCGGCCCAATAAGAGCATTTTGGTAAATAGGCCCAACAAGGGCATTTTGGTAAATCGACCCAACAAGGGCATTTTGGTTAATTAGCCCAATAAGGGCATTTTGGTAAATCGGCCCAATAAGGGCATTTTGGTAAATCAGCCCAATAAACGCATTTTGGTAAATCAGCCCCACAAGGGCATTTTGGTAAATCAGCCCAACAAGGGCATTTTAGTAAATCGGCCCAATAAGGGCATTTTGGTAAATCAGCCCAATAAGGGCATTTTGGTAAATCGACCCAATAAGGGCATTTTGGTAAATTAGCCCTACAAGGGCATTTTAGTAAATCGGCCCAATAAGGGCATTTTGGTATTTTAGCCTACCAACACCGATTTTAACAAATCTTAGAACTGATGTTGTTTAAGCGAGTTGTTCGATTTCATGCAGTAACCCAGTTTGTTAAACATTCGAATAATAGTGATTCGGTTTTTACTAACATTGAAGTGTATTACGAAACTACATGGTTACGGTGTGAGATTACACACCTGACTACGTAGAGAATTATACCCTCTTGATCGCCGTCACCTATACCAACATAACACACGATTAACTAACCAAAAGTGGAACCTTAATCTAGATCTAATCAATCAATTTACAACACTTACCCTCACTATCGCGAGCAACCACGATTTGCCTATCTGCATCGGATGTCGACTCCCTTCCACAACCCGGCAGGAAATCTCGAACTGTTGACATCGCCCTATGTTTGAACTTTAGAGTAGGGGTTACGGGACCACTCCTCTTAGATTCCCCTAGCGTTACCCACTTCGACTGGTTATCACTTGCATCCATGATGAAAACTCGATAAGTAAAGTACCACAGTGAAAACGACACAAGAGGTTTCAACTCTTACCACCACCTCCTAAAGTCTAAACGATTAGAAAACAAAGAAGGAACTTGCTTGCTCCTTAGCACAATCGGTTTTGATCAAAGGAGAATCGAACACAGGCAGATTCGGCTATGGCATGTTGAGAGAGACAGGGAAGAGATTAGTTGGGCACGAAAAGAAAATGGAATAGCCACTTCGGCTATGGAAGACATAAGAACGAAACGAAATGAAAGAAGAGAAAGAATCACCTTACCCTGATTATAGAAGAGTCGAGTGAGAAAGAAAGATTCAGCCAACTCTGTTTAAGCAACTACAGGAGAAAATCACGAGGAGAAAGAATGAGGGAAGATGGAGTTTTGGTTAGTGGTGAAACTTAGCAGACAAATGGTGAGGGTTATACATTTGACCACAAAAGAGAGAATGAGAGGAAGGGAAGGAACCTACTTACCAGATTCGACCAAGGGAGAAGGTGCTAAACACGCAGAGAAAGAGGAAATGAAGTGTTGAAGAGATTCAGCTACTTGGAGAAAAAGGGTTAGAGAGGGATTCGACCAACAAGTGTTTGTCAACTAACGAAGAGGAGAGAATAACTAAAGAAAAGATGAGAAAAGAAACGAGAAGAAGTCACTCAATGGTCAAGGTTTCGGCAAGAAAAGATGCACAAAATGGCAAAAAGAAAAGAAGCTCCTAACGCAGAAATGCTCAACAAAAAGCTTAAGATTTTCGGCACCTGCACACCCTACCAAAACTAAATGCACTACTAACCCAAAAGACCCCTCTTGACCGAAATTCTCCCCCTATGTACTTCCCCAAAATCGGCCACTACACCCTCTCACTTCAATCCCATAAATTGCTCCTTGATTTTCTCCTCAAACTCCTCTCCATCACTCATTCAAATGCATTTGATTGAGTCTTCAACTCCTCTTGCAGAGTCCATGCTGAACTCTACTACCTTCACCTACTTAGCACAAAATAAATTAAATAAATTGCAGCAAGTAGGATTCGAACTCAAGCTCTCCTTTCTGCCCTTTTCACGCCACAGCCACCTTGCCACATGCCCAGCTTGTGCTAACAATTTACCAACTTTTTCCCTTATGCATTGCCGCCAACAGCCTTCTCCCCTTATATACCCAAACCCCGAAATTCCACCAGGGCCCATGCTCGACCCTAGGCCTTCTTAGGGCCCCCAAACATCCTTAAACAACACACAGAGCCAGCATAAAATGCAATTGTACAAATTTACAGACCCCTAGATTTTAGGATGTTACTACCCCCGTAAAGAAATTTTGCCCTCGAAATTTTATCTGGTTAAAAGAGATGAGGGCACTGCTGTCGCATTGCCTCCTCCGACTCCCACGTGGCTTCCTCAGATCTGTGATTTTGCCGCAGCACCTTAACAAGCGGGACAGACTTCCTTCTCAACACTTTCACATCCCGATCCAAAATCTGCACAGGCTCCTCCACAAAATATAGATCTGGTCTGACTTCAATTCTTTCCACTGGCACTATATGAGACAGGTCTAAACGGTAGCGTCTCAGCATCGAAACATGGAATACATCATGTATCTGATCTAATTATGGAGGCAGCTCAAGCTGATAAGCGACCGGTCCCACACGTCTCACTATCCAATATGGCCCAATAAATTTGGGACTCAACTTACCCTTCCATCCAAATCTTAATACTTTCTTCCAAGGTGAGACCTTCAAAAAGACCAAATCCTCCACTGAAAATTTTATCTCCTTACGCTTCAAATTCGCGTAGGATTTTTGCCTATCAGAAGCTTCTTTCAACCGAGTCCGAATTCAACTTAACTTTTTCCTCTGTCTCTGCAATCAGTTTCGGACCCAACAACCGTCGCTCACCTACTTCCATCCAATAAATAGGGGTTCACCTACGACCATATAATGCCTCGTAAGGTGCCATCTGAATGCTGGACTGGTAGCTGTTGTTGTACGCAAATTCCGCTAAAGGCATATAGTCTTCTCAGCTACCACTGAAATCAATTACACAGCCCCTTAACATGTCTTCTAAGATCTGGATTACCCTCTCCAACTGACCATCAGTCTGAGTATGAAATGCTGTGCTGAAATCCAATTTAGTACCCAGAGCTAGATGCAATGCCTTCCAAAACCGAGATGTAAATCTTGGGTCCCTGTCCGATATGATAGACACTGGCACCCCATGTAGCCTCACAATTTTCTGCCACATACAGCTTGGCTAACTTCTGAAGTGAGTAGTCAATACAAACCGGTACGAAGTGAGCGGACTTAGTCAGTCGATCAATGATCACCCACACTGAGTCTTTCTTAGTAGGTGTTAGGGGTAACCCACTAACAAAATCCATCGTTACCCTCTCCCACTTCCAAAGTGGAATCTTTACCGGTTGCAGTAATCCTGAAGGCAACTGGTGTTCCGCTTTCACTTGCTAACACGTCAAACACTTGCTCACGAAGTCGGTAACCTCTTGTTTTAACCCTGCCACCAATACTGCTCACGGAGATCTCGGTACATTTTGCTTCCACGAGGGTGCATAGCGTATAGGCTACTATGCGCCTCCCACAAAATCATCTGTCTTAACTGAAAATCCTTCGGCATACAAACTCTTCCATAGAAACATAATACCCCTTCGCTATTTAATCTAAAGTCCACCATCTCGCCACTTTCCACTTGCTGAAACCGAGGACCCAACGATTAGTCCAACACTTGTTTCCCCTTAATCTGACTAACCCAAGACGGTTTCACCTGAAGCTCTGCCAGCAAACTTCCATCTTCATAAAGGCTGAGATAGGCAAACATAGCTCTCAATTTCGACACCACCTTCCGACTTAAAGCATCCGCTACCACATTGGATTTACCCAACTGGTACTCGATCGAGCAGTCATAATCCTTCAGTAACTCTATCCACCTCCGTTGCCTTAAATTTAACTCCTTTTGGGTGAGAAGATATTTCTGGCTTTTGCGATCGGTGTAGATGATCGACTTCTCCATACAGATAATGCCTCCATATCTTTAGGGCGAACACCACCGCAGCTAGCTCCAAATCATGAGTAGGATAGTTCACTTCATGCGGCCTTAATTGCCGAGACGCATATGCCACAACCTTCCCTTTTTGCATTAGCATACATCCTAACCCTGTGTACGATGCATCACAATAGACAACAAACAATTTTCCAGCTTCAGGCTGAATTAACACTGATGCCTCAGTCAAAATCCTCTTTAGCTTCTCAAAGCTTTCCAGTTGCTTATCAGCGCAAACAAACGGTACTCTTTTTTGTAACAACTTGGTTAAGGGTGCAGCAATTAGTGAAAACCCTTAAACAAATCTTCTGTAGTACCAAGCCAATCCTAAAAAACTTCGAATTTTCGACACTGACTTTGTTTGTTCCAATCCAACACAGCTTCGATCTTTTGGGGGTCAACTCTAATCCCCTCGGCAGACACAACATGCCCTAAAAAAGTCACCTCCTTCAGCTAAAATTCGCACTTACTGAATTTGTCATACAGCTGTTTCTTCCTTAATATCTGCAGCACAACCCGTAGATGCGAATCATGCTCCTCTTCAGTCTTTGAGTACACCAAGATGTCGTCTATGAAAACCACCACGAACTAATCTAGGTAGTGTTGAAAGACCCGGTTCATCATATCCATAAATGCGGCTGGTGCATTTGTTAACCCGAACAGCATCACCAGAAACTCATAATGTCCATACAGAGTTTGGAATGCTATCTTCTAGATGTCTGCCTCCTTAACCTTTAGCTGATGGTATCGTGACCTTAAACCAATCTTCGAGAAAACCAAAGCTCCCCGCAATTGATCAAACAGATCGTCGATTCTAGGTAACAGGTATTTGTTCTTAACAGTAAGCTTGTTCAACTGATGATAGTCGATACACATACGCATCGACCCATCCTTCTTCTTTACGAACAACACCAGCGCTCCCCACGGTGATACACTTGGTATGCTAAAACCCCGATCCAACAGTTCTTGAATCTGAGCTTTCAGTTCCACTAGCTCCTTTGGCTCCATCTTATAAGGGGCGATCGACACCGGAGCTATTCTTGGCAACAGTTCAATGCCAAATTCCACCTCACGATCTGGAGGTAATCCCGGGAGCTCCTCAAGAAAGACGTTCGAAAACTCTTTCACCGTTCTAACATTCTCTACCGACAACTCCTTGGCATCCAAGACACTGATGAAAGCTAGAAATGCTTCACACCCTTTTCGCACCAACTTTTCAGCCTTTAAAGCAGAAACCACATTGGACAGGTAATTCCTTCTCTTACCTATCATCATCACTTCCTTATCTTCTGGAGTTCGTAATACCATCCGCACAATCCAAGTTTGCATGGTGCTTAACTAACCAGTCCATACCCAATATAAGGTCAAACTCGCCGAACGGTAATTCCATCAAATCCGCCAGAAAGACCACTCCTTGAACTTCTAAAGGCACATCTTTAAATAACCTATTCACTACCACAAATTGTCCTAAAGGGCTAATCATAGACATTTCTCTAGCAGCAACATCAGATTTTATACTCAAGGTTCCAGACACAGTACATGCAACATATGAATGGGTAGATCCAATATCTATCAAAGTTGTAAAGGGTACATCAAATATGAAAAGCGTACCGGCTATGACGTTCGATGCGTCGTCATCCTCTCGACGTTTAGCCGTAGAGACCAGTCATAGCTGTCTCGTATCTTTATTACCCATGTTACTAGTACCCTACCCGGTGCTCTTCGACCACGTCCTATACCATTTCCACCTCAACTCGGCCCACGACCTCTTAGCGGCTGCTGAGTGCCTCCCTCTGGCTGTACAAATCTGTGACGAACTACCTGTGTCTGAACAGGCTCTCGAGGACAATCCCTAAACTGATGATCCTTGGATCCGCATCTGAAACACCCGCTAGTTCTTTTCTAGCATTCCTCCGAGTGAAGTTTCCCACAGTCCACGCAAGGCTGCAACTGATTGGTAATAGCCGAAACACCCATTCGAGCTGGGCCCTCGAACCTAGGCCTTTTGTGAAGCCCTCTTACAGAATCTGAGTACCCAGAATCTCTTTTCTTCTTGCCCCTGTCCTTATCTCGATTTTGCCACTCCAAATGTTTTACCTCCTCAGCAATTTTAGCTTTTTCCACTTACGTAGTGAAATTCCTCTCCCTCTGCGGGGCTATCAGTACCCACAACTCATCACGCAGCCTGTCCTTAAAATGCACACAGCGTTCATATTCAGTCGACACTATTCCCCGAGAATACCGACTCAGAAGCAAAAACTCTGCCTCGTACACTGCCACCGATTTACCTCCCCGAACCAGATTTAGAAATTCTTTTCTCCTAGCATCCACATACCTAGCCCTGACGTATTTTCCCTGGAATGCTGTCTTAAAGAAATCCCAAGTGGTGCAATCAGATTGAGTGCCTTCTCTAACAGTGAGCCACCACTGGTACGCCTCGTCTCTCAGCAATGACACAACCCCTTTCAGTTTCTGTTCAGTCATACAATCCAATTCATCCATAATCCGCTCTACAGCCTCAAGCCAATATTCCACTATATTTGGGGCTACACCCGAAATGCCCCTAAAAACTTCGGCCCCATTCGATCTAGGTTGCTTAGATATAGACCCAGAGTTGCCAACCCAGTACTTGCCCCAACAACCCTTTCCAGTACCCGTAGCATAGCTTGAGACAGAGCATCGTCCCCTCCCATCCAGTCATGCATCCCAATTTCAGTCACAGGTGACGCAGGTGTGTCCATTCTAGGCATATGCCCCGATGCTTCAGACCCAATCCTAGCACCTGGCCTCTACCATGGCCACGTCTACTGCGTCCACGTCCTCCAGCGCTCATGTTTGCTAAGTTGATTTAATTTGATTCAGAATCTTATGAATCAATATGTAGTTCAATGTTTATTAACAAGTGTTTTATGGAGTGTAAGAATAGAAGTTGTTTTCGCGCATCGTATTCGTATTCTTATAGTCTCAATCTCTATAGTTTTAACTCCTAAAGCTAGAAGTTCCAATGTACTACTGTCTAGTACAATTTCTCGCTACAGTCATAACATTATCACAACAATAATCATAGAATGAGAAGACTTACGGATTTGGTGCCGGATACTCGTGGTGCCATACATCCACTAAAGACATGCATTTTAAAACCAAGTTTCAAATAGCTTTGAAAACATTTTTGAACCCATTCCACAGCCGAGTTTTGCAACCTGGCTCTGATACCATAAAATGTAACACCTCAAACCTGACCTAGCAGTTAGGCCCGAATCTGGCGTGCCACATTGAAGGGATGTTGAGAAGCTAAGCGATTGTTTAGAAAAGTTGCTTGTTGAAAATGTTGTGGTTCTTTTTTGGAAAACTCTGAGTTTCGTTGCTTGTTTATAAAACCTGATTTATTTAATGTCCATTATAAAAAGTTGTTACTATTCTAGCAATATAACTGGTTTCGTGGTGAAAAACAAAACCTGAGTAACTGCAGGAATGTGATGTTTTGAAAATGATTTGTTATGCTTCAAGGAAATCTCGTGTTTATGAAATCAACAGTTATTAATAAAAACTTAAGGGAAAATTTAACCAGATGCCTTATTACAAAATATTAAAACCACATAATAGAAATAACCTTAGAAATAAAGCAAAAAGGGAATTTACTAAAGTCTGCAAACGATGTTCCTAAAGTATGGCCTCCACCGAGTCATCCATGGCTCCAAGTCCTTACTGCTGAACATTACTTGCGAGGTTAAAGAGAGAGGGTTGAGTTACAAGAACTCAGTATGTAATCCCCTTACCATCATCAACTGGGTCTGAAGCCATATGACATCAAATTGGGCCTAAGCCCATTAATTTAATAGTGCAATGCATTGATGCAACCCAACCCATCCATCCAACACACCCCCGACCAGCCAATCACACCTGTGGGGATCAAGTCAACCCACCCCGCCGCTCACACCAATAATGCAGTCAAGCTGCTAAACACAGAATATTTATGGCTGAGCCACCAGACTCATAATTATGTATATATATTGTGGCTATGCCACCAGGCTATACTGCTCTTCATTCAATATCCCGCCCCATGCACAGGATAGAATGCACCATACATATAAACGTATAGAAGCGTAATGTAATACACAATCGGCCCAAAGAGGCATTCTGGTAACTTGGCCCAATAAGGGCATTTCGGTAAATCGGCCCAACAAGGGCATTTTGGTAAATCGGCCTAATAAGGGCATTTTGGTAAATTGGCCCAATAAGGGCAGTTTGGTAAATCGGCCCCACAAGGGCACCTTGGTAAATTGCCCCAACAAGGGCATTTTGGTAAATTAACCCAATAAGGGCATTTTGGTACATTGGCCCAATAAGGGCATTTTGGTAAATCGGCCCCACAAGGGCATTATAGTAAATCAGCCCAATAAGGGCATTTTGCTATTTTACCCTACTAACACGATTTTAACGAATCTTAGAACTAATGTTGTTTAAGCGAGTTGTTTGATTTCATGCGGTATTCTGGTTTGTTAAACATATGAATAACGGTGATTCAGTTTTTACTAACAGTGCGACGTATTACGAAACTACATGGTTACGGTGTGAGATTACACACCTGACTATGTAGAGAATTATACTCTCCTGATTGCCGTCACCTATACCAACATAACACACGATTAACTAACCAAAAGTGGAACCTTAATCCAGATGTAATCAATCGATTTACAACACTTACCCTCACTATCGTGAGCAACCATGATTTGCCTATCCGCACCGGATGTCGACTCCCTTCTACAACCCAGTGGGAAATGTCGAACTGCTGACACCGCCCTACGTTTGAACTTGGGAGCAGGGGTTACGAGACCACTCCTCTTTGATTCCCCTAACGTTACCCCCTTCGACTAGTTATCACTTGCATCCGTGATCAAAACCCGATAAGTAAAGTACCACAGTGAAAATGACATAATGGGTTTCGGCTCTTACCACCACCTCCTGAAGTCTAAACGATTAGAAAACAAAGAAGGCACTTGCTTGCTCCTTAGCACAATTGGTTTTGATCAAAGGAGGATCAAACACAGGCAGATTCGGCTATGGCATGTTGAGAGAGACTAAGAAGAGATTAGTTGGGCACGAAAAGAAAATGGAATAGCCACTTCGGCTACGGAAGACATAAGAATGAAACGAAATGAAAGAAGAGAAAGAATCACCTTACCCTGATTATAGACGAGTCGAGTGAGAAAGAAAGATTCGGTTGGAAGCAACTACAAGAGAAAATCATGAGGAGAAAGAATGATGGAAGATGGAGTTTCGGTTAGTGGTGAGACTTAGCAGACAAATGGTGAGGGTTATACATTCGGCCACGAAAGAGAGAATGAGAGGAAAGGAAAGAACCTACTTACCAGATTCAGCCAAGGGAGAAGGTGCTAAACACACAGAGAAAGAGGAGATGAAGTGTTGAAGAGATTCGGCTACTTCGAGAAAAAGGGTTAGAGAGGGATTCAGCCAACAAGTGTTTGTCAACTAACGAAGAGGAGAGAATGACTAAAGAAAAGATGAGAAAAGGAAAGAGAAGAAGTCATTCAATGGTCAAGGTTTCGGCAAGAAAAGATGCACAAAATGGTAAAAAGAAAAGAAGCTCCTAACGTAAAAATGCTCAACAAAAAGCTTAAGAATTTCGGCACCTACACACCCTACCAAAACCAAATGCACTACTAACCCAAAAGACCCATCTTGACCAAAATTCTCCCCCATGTACTTCCCCAAAATCGGCCACTACACCCTCTCACTTCAATCCCATAATTTGCTCCTTGATTTTCTCCTCAAACTCCTCTCCATCACTCATTCAAATGCATTTGACTGAGTCTTCAACTCCTCTTGCAGAGTCCATGCTGAACTCTACTACCTTCATCTGCTTAGCACAAAATAAATTAAATAAATTGCAGCAGGTGGGATTCGAACTCAAGCTCTCCTCTCTGACCTTTTCATGCCACAGCCACCTTGTCACATGCCCAGCTTGTGCTAACAATTTACCAACTTTTTCCCTAATGCATTGCCGTCAACAGCCTTCCCCCCTTATATACCCAAAACCCAAAATTCCACCAGGGCCTATGCTCGACCCCAGGCCTTCTTAGGTCCCCCAAACACCCTTAAAAAACACACAGAGCTAGCATAACATGCAATTGCACAAATTTACAGACCCCTAGATTTTAGGATGCTACATATCACACTATCACAATTCAGATATATGGCATGTATAGCTTGTAACACCCAAAACCCAGCCTAGACATTACGACCGGATCTAGCATGTCACATAGATAGGTTGTTTAAAAATTGCGTTCGTGTTAAAACTTCGTATTCTTTTTGAAATCCCGTGCTTTATTGTTTAGTAAAATTTAAATATGTTTTCATGGTTATCTTGTAAAAATGTTGTTGTTGATATTATTATTATTATTATTATTATTATTATTATTATTTCCAAAAACTTGTTTAAAATAGAAATCAGGTTCAATGAATTGCAGAAATAAGATATTTTGAAAATAGTTATTGTCGTTTTAAAAAAAAAAATCCAGAGTTTAATCGCTTAAAGTTTGAACATAATGGAAATGAAAGTTTAAAAGAAAAATTAAAGTCCGATGGCCTTATTACAAGATATTACCCAAAATAAAATAAATCTCAAAATAAAGTAAAACAGAAATTTACTAAAGTTTGGGAAAAGTACTCCGATGTATGGCCACCACAAAGTTCTCTGCTACGCCAGATCCTCTAATGCTGGGGATCACCTGCAAGTTTAAAGCAGAGGGGTGAGTTACGAGAACTCAGTGTGTAATCCCCTAAATGGTCATTAACTGGGCCCCAGCCCATATGGAAGCAGACTGGGCCTTAGCCCTATAAACATGATAGTTCAAACAATGTAATGCAAGCCAACCTAATAATCCATCCACTACACACCCCCGTACCAGCCCAACACACCTGTGGGGACCAAGTCAACCCACCCAGCCCAACACACCAATATGGTAGACAAGCTGCTCATCACAGAATCTGTGGTGGAGCCACCAGAATAACAGAATATATGTGGCATAGCCACCAGACAGAATGTGACAGAGCCACCAGAATCAGAATGTGGCAAAGCAACCAGAATACACTTCCTCCGATCATCAATATCCCAATCCCATGCAAAATGTCATGTATGCAAAGCATATATCAAATATGATGTATGAAATAAATTACCATCGCAATAAGATAAACAGAATACTCACAATCATGCTAATCAACCCTTAAGGGTATAACAGTAATTTTACCCACCGAGGGTATTTTAGTAATTTACCTGTAATATCCTAGATTTAGGGGTTATGCGTTTATGCATAATTCAAGTGATAGTGGGCTTAGTGTGTGTTTGGATATGTTTTAAGGGTTTTTAGAATTTTAGAATGTAAGGGAATGCCTTAGAAAATTATAAGATTTTTATTCTTAGAAGGGAAGCTAAGCAAAATTGGCCTTAAGAAAATTACTTTGAGGTTTTAATCACAATGAGTCAATTGGTAAAGTGGCAAGTGGAGTGTGGAGTGTATTAATGGTCTTAGGTTCGAATCCCATGGATGACATTAAGGTGACTTTTAATTTTTGTATGGCATGTGTTGGTCAAATTTTACTTATGGTAAGGATGGACTTTGTTATTTATGGATAGTAGACTAAGGAATAAGGCAAGTACTTATTTATGGTATGGTATCAAGGAATTATGGTATAATGAGGGGACAAAAGGCATGGATTATGGAGTGTTGTTTTGGAAACTCTTCTATGGCATTTTGTCCATGAACATGGATGGTTTCGTGGACTAAGGGGAGTTGGCCGAATTTTTGGAAGGAATAGGATTAGGAGGAAATAAAGAGGAAATTGTGGGATTTGTGATGAATATGTGAGTTGGATGGCCAAGGAGGATTTCTTTGATGACCATTTCGGTTTTGTGAGTAGAGGGGAGTAGCCGAATTTCTCTTAAGGAGTTTAGATGTTTTCTTTTTGGGTTTATTCTTCTTTCTCTAGTGTGGTGCTGAAATCCTAATGCCATCAAAGTGTCGTTTTTGTGCATAAGCCATTTAGTTTCGGTTTCCCTTCTCTTTGTTTTCTGTTCGAAACTTCAAAGTTCATTAAGGTCACTAGCGTTTTCTTCTTCTCTCTATTTGCTAGTTTGGCCGAATCTATCTCCTTTCCTAAACTCCTTCTTTTCCTTTTGATAGCCGAGTATGTCATCACCATTGGTAAGGCTTGGCCGAACCCTATAGCCTCTTTCTCTCTTGTCTTTGCTTGAAATTTTAAGAAACACCATAGCCGAATCCTCTTAGCATTCAACTCCCTCCACTTTGGCGTGATCTCTCTCTCTTCACCATTCAAGTGCCGAAATCTTTCTTTTTGGGACTTGAAGTCGATTCTCTGAGGGTGATACCATCGATCTCTTGCTCTTTGTTTCGTTTTAAAGTGTGAAGTGCTCACATAGAGGAGTCTTTTGGATTCGATTCTTCAAGGTAAGTAAGTGTAGCATTCGGCCAAGGGCCATTCTTATGGATTATTACTTAAAGCCGATTCTAACTTAGGTTGTGTAGGAAGGAGTTCAACAATCGTAGGAGTGCAAATCGTTAGACGTGGGTTTCAGGATTTGATTGATTGTGCCAAAGCAGGTGCGTAGTTATCGCACTATTCTCCTGTTATTTGTGCATATTGATATATATATATATGTGTGTGTGTATGTTAGCCGAAAATAATGGCTAAGAAGGTGGATACCCGTAGTGGGTAATCAATTAATCAGGTCAGTGCTCTATTTTGCCTATGATATATGTGTGATATTTGTGGTGAGCATGTGATGAATATTTAGTCTAAATGTTAATCTGACATGGTACACATATATGCATGGGACTTGGGATATGAAAATCGAAGGAAAGGGTGTACATATTTATGCACGTGGTCTAATGTTAGCCTTGTGCTACATTAGCGCTTGATGTTAGCTATGTGCTTCATCAAGGGAGGTGTTGGCTAGGTGCCCATCTTGGTGGTTGATAGCTGTGTGCATCACCGTGGATTAATTGATATGTGGGATCACTTATGTGATTGGTGGCTTAGCCACGGCCTTGGGCGACAAGTCCGCGCCAGGTGAGATATGTGGGATCACTTAGGTGATCGGTGGATTAGCCACGGCCTTGGGCAAAGAGGTGTCTTGAGGTAGGTGTAATGGATGGACACTAGGTTGGGTGGGCTTCATAATTGCATAATTTTGTATGTGGATCAGTGTGGATATGGGCCAAGCCCATATGTGGGGACATGTGAAATAACTATGCACCGAGTCTGTGTGACTCACCCAAATTTTTCTCAAACCTTACGGTGAAGCATTAAGCTTGGACCGGGTTGGAGTGGATACGAGGTGACCCATGCCAGAAGATATTTTATTTGTTTTACACATTTTATTTATGAAAGGTTATTTATTGTAATAAGGGCCACTTTAAGTATTTAAGGATTTTTATTATGTTTTAAGTTGGATTGTCGATTATATTATTATTTGAAAATGTTTTATTTTTAGCAACTTATGTTTTAAAAATCTATATTAAAATTTTCAAGTCGGAAATTTTGTAACAACTTAATTTTATTTAGAATTTTAATTATACAATGTTTTAGTAAAGACAATAAATTTTTATATTTTCGCTCTAAGTCAAAATATTTTTCAAACGTTTTCCGCAGTGGCATTCTAAATTCGGCCGTGGCGTATGGGCCGGGTTTGGGGTGTTACATTACCCACCAAGGGTATTTTGGTAATTTTGCATTCAACAGCTTTTCCGAAGGCCTACTGTCACCTTGAGCCACACAGAACTCTTTTTGGGTCTCTACGAAACTATTGAACCTAAAATTTATTTTAGGCCCAAACGAGCCCATACACTCGTGTGGCCCAAATCGCCTGGTTTTGGTTTTTGATTTGCAGATTTCGCAATCGAACCTACCGATTGATAGTTTTCCAACAATTTTGCCCCAGTGGGCTTGATAGCCCATTGGGCCCATTTGGCCCGTTTCGGCTTGATCAGGCCCGTTACAGCCTCAATTTCGCGTGAGTGCTCGTGACACTCTCAACGACCTACCATCATTATTCGCATTTTGATTTACCACTACGAGCGTTCGCACGCTCGACTGGTCACAGATGCCGGTTTTCAGCTTTTCGACTTTCGGCGAATCACAGAACATTTCAAGCATGCATTCAGAAGGGTGTGAGATTACACACCTGTTTACGAGCGTAGGTTGGGATCTCAGAGGTAACGCACCTAAGACATCAATACACTCTAACTCATTAATCTTATCCATAATAAGACATATCCAATAGATTGAAATCGACAACTCAGTCTACACTACTTACCGATAGCCAAGCGATCCATAGCGAAAGGGAAGGTGCTTAGTTGTTTGGTTTAACCACGTCGAGACCTTAGGAGTGTTTGGAATAAAAAGGAGATGTTAGAACACCTTACTCATGGCCACAAAAGTACACAAGATAGCCTTTCGACTTGAGAGAAGAATAACATATTTAGAAAGAGAGGTTCGGCCAACCCAAAAACCGACCCTAACTACACTTACCAACCAACAACCGATATTTAAAGATTGATAGAGTAAAGGAAAGTACACTTCTAAACCCCACTAGGTACGGCTTGCATCACAAAAAGAAATACAGTCAATATTTCAGCTTTCAACTTACAATGAGAGGGGAAAAAGATAAGAGAACAAGAGAATATTACCTTCGACTTGACTAAAAACCGAATGGAGAGGCGGGGTTCGGCAGCAATGAGTAATAACCTTGAACTAATGAAGAAGTGGTTTGGCACCTAGCAACAACACCAGAGAACCAGATTTGGCTAATGAGATTAACCAAAATGAAATACCCAAGATGAGAAGAAATGAAGTAAATCGATTGAGGACTAGAAGAAAAGGGGGTTGAGGTTTCGACTATGGTATAGAAAAGAGAAAATGGGAGGAAATGGAAGGTGATTTTCAGCCAAGAGTGATTTGGAAATAATATAGGAGAAACAATGTACGAAAAGCCAAAACGAATGAGAGAAAGAATGAAACTGGAAAGAAAATTCGGCAACAACAAGTTGAGAAAAAGAGAACCCGAAAATGCTTGAGTAGCAAATGCCCAAAAATGCAAAAATGCCTAGAGAGCCTGAAGAAATTTGGCACCTATACCACACTAGCCGAAAATGCCAACACACCCCCTTAGTCGAATTTCTCTTCCCTCCAACACCTCCAAATTCGGCCATTAACTCCTCTCCCACCTATCCTTTGATTCTCTCCACTTTTTGCTCCATCATTCACTCTCCACCCCCCATTCAAACCATTTGACCAAGTCCTCTCTCTCTCCTGCAGAGTTCTAATCCAACTCCACCTCTCTCCTCTCCAAAGTATAAAATAAAACTTCTCAAATGTTGCTTGTGGGATTCGAACCCCACTCCCCTTATATCCATGTTGACGCCACCACAACTCCACCATATGGCCACTTGTGTTAGCAAGACACCAACCAATTCCCTTAAGCCTTGCTTCCAACGGTCCTCTCCCCTAAAGTGTCCAAAAACCAAAATTTTACCAGGGCTCAAAGTCGACCCCAGGCCTCCCTAAGGCCCCTAAACACCCTTAAATAACCTTTAAAATAGACATAAAATACACTTGTACAAAAGTTACGAACCCCAAAACTTTGGGATGTTACATAGCTAAACTCTTACACGCTACGTTAGTCTGAGAATCGGCTAAACTGTAGCTCTGATACCAATCAAATGTAACACCCCTAATCCGTATCCATTACCGGTTTAAGGTTAAGAGGCATTATCGGACAAATGGAATCTTTTACGAAAATTTCAAGATATAATTCATCAAATGCAATAATGCTTTAGAATAGGTCGGGACTAAATTGAACACTTACAAAAATTCTTGAAAATTTAAAATTTTTTCTAAGTTACAAAGGTCACATGGCCGTGTGGGGCGAGCCCCCACTGTGCCTCCCACGCGGCCTCAGTTTCTGCCGCTTGTCAAAGGCGTGTCAAAACAGGGCATACATATTGACCTGTCCACACGGCTGTGGACACGCCCATGTGCCTCACCCATGGTCAATCCTAACTTGCACCACACGGCCAGTCACACGCCCATGTGTCTAACCCGTGGTCGATCCTGACTTGTTTTGAATTACAACCACGAGGGACACGGTCGAGCCACACGCCCGTATGCTTAACTGTGTGGCCAATTATAAGCCATTTTCAAGGCCAAATTGCCACCCACACAAGGGTCATTCCTACAATCACAAGCAAACATTATTCCATACACAATTAGCAACCAAAATCATGACAAGTGAACAACATATCTCCTTATTCAATCTCATTTCTATTCATGCTAACTTGTATACTAATTTGCACAACCAATTCACATGAAATACCATACATATAATCATTTCATTGATCACACATATGTACTCATATAGCAACAATTTATTTATCACAATTTTGAACATTTCATTTACCATTAAGCCATACCAAAACATGCACCATATACCATAATCACTCATGCATATTACCAACATTTATATAGCCACGTCACATGGCTATTTACATCTCACACATATACCAAAATGGCTATTTAGCTATATACACTTCTCAAAAGGTACCAAAACAAGTTTGAATAGTATGATGACGATCCTCGAAGGTCCTCGAGCCTTCAGTAGCTTTGACGATCTATAAAATAGAGCAGACACACACAAAGTAAGCTTTCAAAAGCTTAGTAAGCCATATACAAATAAACATAGCATATAAGCATTCAAAACATATAATCAATATAAATTTAGTAATAGTTCAATTTCATAGCCATAATTCTTCTTGGCACATTCACTTAGTCATTCATCTTTCAATCTTATATATCACCACATACTTTATTGGATCATAGCTTGTCCATTCATGTAACACATTTACATTCTCATATTCAAATACATAACTCATCTAGGTAAGTTTATGAATATACTTACCTTCTGATACACACAATGTATACATATCAAACGTACCTGATATAGATATACAAATCACATAGTCGTTCATTTCTCGGACTTGCCCGTTGAACCGTTCGGAATCTAATAGGATACTTAGAGTGCTCAGAATAGTCGTACAATACCAACGTCCCAGACGTGGTCTTACATGTATCCAGATATCAATGCCACTATCCTAGACAAGGTCTTACACGAATCAAATACGATGCCAATGTCCCAGACATGGTCTTACACGTAAATCCCATATCGATGCCAACATCCTAGACGTGGTCTTACACGAAATCTCGAATCAATGCCAGCATCCCAAACGTGGTCTTACATGGTATTACATAACGGACACCTATGTCATGACATACGTAATCCTATCTATTCCTAGGTTCGTACGGGACTTCTTGGACATTGATACCTTATCAATACATTCTCGGATTTCATATACATAACATCTCAAACATAATTCATAGCAAATCCAAATTTCATAGATGCATAAATAATTCAATTCAACACATTTATTTGTATATCGACTTACCTCGGATTCGGATTAACGAAAGACTCGACTATTTGATCACTTTTGATTTCTCTCGGTCTAAATCTGTTTTCTTCAGTTCTTGATCTATACATGTTCAAATTTAACCCCTTTATTCATCAAAACATTCAATTCAATCCAAAAACACATATTTATAGCAATTTACAAATTAGCCCTCACATTTTCACATTTGGACAATTTGTCCCTATTTCATAAAATCACAAAAAAAACGTAATTTCAGGTTACACATGCCTAGCCAAATTTTACTAATGCTCATATGAGTTCATACATTTCATTTATTTCACAATTTAGTGAATTGATTATGTTTTCGAATGAGCCATTGATGAACACATGAGTTTTATGAAGTTTTATGGTGAATTATGAGAGATATGTGTTTGGTTAACATAGTTTGTTCTTGAGTTTTTGATGAATTTGAATATTAGGGCTAAATTGAGAAAATATTATTTTCTTGAGGACTAAATTGCAAATTTGATGTAAAATATGGGCTTGTATGATATATATGTGCATTCGGCTAAGCTTGGATGTGTGATGATTTTGTGAATTTGATGCTTTGAGAAAAATAGTCTAAATTGATAAATTGTGCAAATGTGAGGGTTAATTTGTAAATAGCCCTAAATGTGTGTCTTTGGATTGATTTGAATGAGCTAGCGAATAAAAGGGTTAATTTTGAATATGTATAGATCAAGAACTAAGGAAAACGGACTTAGATCGTGAGAAAGCGAAAGTAATCGAGTAGCCATTTCTGTTTCTTTTAAATCAAATCTGAGGTAGGTCATTATACAAATAAACGTATTCGTATTGAATTATGTATGTTCTTAAGACTGTTGTTATCAATGAATACTTATGATATTATATGTTCATAATTTCGAGATAAGGATTACTTAGTGACAATATCCGAGAAGTCCTGTACGAACTTAGGAATAGATAGGATTAGCTATGTCATGACATAGGTATCTATTCTATTTTATCATATAAGACCTCGTCTGGGACGTTGGCATTGATTTGAGATTTTGTGGAAGACCTCGTCTGGGACGTAGGCATCGATATGAGCTTAACGTGTAAGACCACGTCTGGGACGTTGGCATCGATTTGATCTTTACGTGTAAGACCACGTTTGAGACATCAGCATCATATTGATTCGTGTAAGACCCTGTCTGGGACAGTGACATTGATATCTGAGTGCATATAAGACCTCGTCTGGCACGTTGGCATTGTACGACTATTCTGAGCTTTTTGAGTATCCTACTAGATTCCTAATGGTTCAACGGGTATGTCTATGATACGAATTGAAATTCTGAGCTAAGAACAAATACGTGAATGTATGTTCGTTTCAGGTACGTTTCATATGTACACAAAGTGTGTATAAAAAGGTAAGTACCTAAGTGATTTTTAATTTGAAAAAATGTACAATTGAATATGAGAATGTGAATGAGATACAAGAATAGTTATGCAAGAGATATGTATATACATGTGATTCTTGAATTGATAATTGTGGCAAATTTTGGCCAAGGATATGGTTTAATGCATATATGAGAGAAATATAATATGAATATAAATTCTGCCAATGTTTCTATATGCTTAAATGTTTTACATGTCAAGTTTATTTGTATATGACTTACTAAGCTTTTGGAAAGCTTATTCCGTGTGTGTGATTTCTCTGTTTTATAGGTCGTCAAAGCTACTGAAGGCTCGGGACCATCAAGGATCGTCATCACACTATTCAACTTGTTTTTGGTACATTTTGGAGATATATTTTGCTAGATATGGCATGTATAGGCTAGTCTTTTGTATTTGTAAATGAAGTGAATTTAGCCATGTGATTTGGCTAGTTATATGTTGGTATTATGTTTTAATGAATGTGGTATATGAAGTAAACTTTGGTATGGTTGAAGCATGTGAATTGGTCAAGTTTTTGGGTAAGCTTTTGGATCAATTATACTTGATATACATATGTTTTGGTCTTGGAAGTTGGCATGGTTAAAATGGATATTGAATGTTTAGATTGAATGTTTGTTTTTGGTTGTCTAGTATGCATGTAATGTGTTGTTAAATCTTGCTTGTAGGTGTGACCCTAATGGGTGGCATTTTGGCCTTGAAAATGGCCTATAATGTCACACGATCGTAGCACACGGGCGTGCCTAGTGACCGTGGGCTAAGTATATAGCTAGCACAAGAGTACACGACCTTGGCACACGGACGTGTCTGCTGCCTAGTAGTCGTGTGACTTTTGACAGGATCGACCACGGCCTAAGTACACGGGGGTGCTTAGTGGCCGTGGAAGATAAGCCAGTTTCGACCACGGGGAGGACACGCGGGGGTGTCTAGCAGCCGTGGGAGGCACATGGCCTGCCCACACGGGCGTGTAACCCCTGAAACTTAGAAAAGTTTTAAATTTTCGAGAATGTTTGTATGTGTTTCGGTTTAGTCCCGACCGATTTATAAGCATGTTTTAGGTCTCGTTGACCGTATTAAGGGACATTATGTTTGAGATTGATGGATGAATGTATGAACTTCTGAAAATGTTTTCGATCGGCCCGATAATGACTTTAAGCCTAGTCCGATGTCGGATACGGGTTAGGGGTGTTATATTTGGTTGGTATCAGAGCTACGGTTTAGCCGATTCTCGTATAGAAATGTGATGAATCCTGACGTGTAAAAATGTGATTTTCGTATAGAAATGGATCCCAAAAGAGCCGTAGCTAACAACGTAGTAAGTAATGTGCCTGCTCTCGCGCAAGGGACAGTGCCCTCTGATTTGAGACCGATTACGAGCGGTCAAGAGGGAGAAGCTATACAAGCTTTCTTCCAGATGATGAGTGAGTGGTTCACTCAATTCGTAAAGAATAACCCGACAGTTTCACAACCCCCGCCCCTGGTTAATCCCCCTCAAACATCCTATATACCTCTGACTGCAAATCTGAATCCATGGAATAAGCCTTCGATTGACAAGATCCATAAGTATGGGGCTGAAGAGTTCCGAGCTACTAATTATGATGATGCTGAAAAAGCTGAGTTCTGGTTAGAAAACACGATTTGGGTATTTGATGAGATGTCTTTGACTTCAGAAGAGTGTATAAAGTGTGTTGTGTCATTACTCCAAGATGCAGCTTATCAATGGTGGAAAAATTTGATTTCTGTTGTTCCGAAAGAGCAAGTTACATGGGACTTCTTTCAGATCAAGTTCCGAAAGAAATACATCAGTGAAAGATTTCTCGATCAGAAACGAAAGGAATTTTTTGGAACTAAAAAAGGGCCGAATGGCTGTTTCGGAATATGAACGAGAGTTCGTGAGACTGAGTCAGTATGCTCAGGAATGTGTATCATCTGAAGGGATAATGTGCAAAAGGTTCGAAGGTGGTCTTAATGAAGACATTCATTTGTTAGTCAGGATTTTAGAAATAAAAGAGTTCGTTACACTCGTTGATTAAGCTTGCAAAGTTGAGGCACTCGGGAATGATAAAAGAAAAATTGAGTCTGAAGCTCGAGATATGAGAAAGAGATTTCAGAGTAAATCATTTTAGTCTGCTCTGAAAAGATTCAAAGATAATCAAAGTTGTTCCAGAGATAATGTGGGACATTCGAACAGAAATCGATCTAGACTGCAAATGAGTTCCAAAACCCCAGCAACTCCAGTGGCAAGTGTTGGTAATGTCCGGACTGAGAGACCTGAATGTAAACATTGTGGAAAAAGGCATCCGAGAAGTTGTAGACTTAATGATAGAGCTTGCTTCAGATGTGGATCACTTGATCATTTTATCCGTGATTGCCCTGAGTCTGTCGAGCCAGAGACTGCTCAGAATTTGAGATCCGATAATGCACTTATGATAGGTAGACCTTTGAAGAATGTAAGAAATGTCAGTGGTAGTCAGAGAACTACGAGAGACAATGTTGCCAAGTCTGAAGCTAGAGCGCCTGCCAGACGTATGCTATTCGAGCTTGAGAGGAAGCTTCATCTCCAGATGTTATAACGGGTACTTTTACTCTTTATGATACTTCTGTGATTGCATTAATAGACCCTGGTTCTACACATTCGTATATATGCATGAATTTAGTATTCAGCAAGACTTTGCCTGTAGAGTCTACTAAGTTTACTATAAAAGTATCGAACCCCTTAGGTAAAAGTGTCCTGGTTGACAAAGTATGCAAGAACTGTCCGTTAATGTTTCGAGATATCTGTTACCCTGCTGACCTGATGCATGATGCTATTGTGAATTGTAAAAAAAAAACTATTGACTTAAGATGTCCGAATAATGAAATTATACGGATTTAGTCTGATGATTTGAATGGATTGCCTGCCGTAATATCTGTATTAAAAGCTCAAAGTTATGTGAAAAAGGGATATGAAGCATATTTTGCTTATGTGATTGAATCAAAAGCATCTGAGAAAAAAGTTGAATCGGTGCCTATTGTTTGTTAGTTTTTTGACGTATTTCCTGAAGAATTACTGGGTTTGCCTCCAATTTAGGAAGCTGAGTTTGGTATTGATCTATTGCCTGGTACTACACCTACATCGATAGCTCCGTATAGAATGGCACCAACAGAGTTGAAAGAGTTAAAGTCACAGTTGCAACAATTGACAGATAGAGGGTTTGCTAGACCGAGTTTTTCGCCCTGGGGAACTCCTGTAACATCCCGAAATTGGGCCTAGTAGGATTGGGCCGAATGGGCCTTGAGCGTAGGAACGTTTAAATTTTTGGAGAACGGCTTTAGTGCAAGTTGGACCTATTAGGTGAGTGATTTTGGAAGATTAGAGGGCTTCTATGAAGTCTTGGGATCAAAGTTTGGCTTTGAGGAAATTTTGGTTTTAGGTGAAAAAAACCCTAGAAGTTAGTAGGTAGGCGTTAAGAATAAAATGTGGAGAAAAATGACACAAGTGGAGGTGTGGTGTAGTGGCAAAGTGACGCCACCTAGGAAGCAAGGGGGTGACGCCACAAGGAAGGAAGGAGGTCAAAGGTTCAAGTCTTGGCTTTTGCATTTTGGTTTTCTTTTTACATGGACCTTAGAATATAGCTATAGATTTATATTTAGTTGCGCATGGTTTAAGACACAAGAGGAGCTTGTGGCGAAGTGGTTAGCGGCGTGGATTATGTTACAAGGGAGCCTGGGTTCGAATCCCATGACAAGCAAAGGAGTATTTATTTTGCGGATTGGACGAGAAGAGTTTGAGTTGGATTTAAACTCTGCTGATGGAAGGATCCCACATCGGAAAGATACAAAGAAGGAAGATGAGAAGCTAGCTATATATAGAGCATTCTATGAGGAGAGTGAATACACCTTGGAGGGCGTTTGGGCACAGGAGTGGTCGGAGCGCGGATTAGCACCAGATTCCTATCAGGTGTGCACTTCTCTACTCTAGCTGTAGAGCGGCAAATGCGGAAGTGCTGGTCACGGTAATAGTAGCCACACAAGCATGCGAGCGCACGTGTGGGGCTTCGACGCGATAGTTGAGGCCATCGGTAGTATTCTTGTGGGTTGAGGCTGCTTGGGCCATGATGGGCCAAAGTGGGCCCAATGGGCCCGTAGGCCCAATTGAATAAAATGTATGATAGTGTAGTATATAGTGAACTAGACTAGGAGAATCTCTTATATGTGGCTAGATTTGTGCTAGCTCGTGTGGCCCCGAATGGGCCGAAATCAGGTTTTAGGCCCAATAGTCTAGTACGACCGAAAATGGTAGTTGAGTCGCTTGATACGACATTGGGCATTCGAAAAGGCTATTCCAGGTGCAAAATTAGTGATATACCCTTGGTGGGTAAATTACCGAAATACCCCTGGAGGGTAAATTACCAAAATACCCCTGGAAGGTAAATTATTATTATACCCTTAGAGGTTGATTAGCTGGATTATGTTGTATTATGTTTATTTGATTATGATGGTAATTCATTTCATGCGTTATACTGGATATATGGTTTGCATACATGACATATTGCATACACGAATTATTATGTCATATTGCATGGGCTTTGGGAAATGATATTGATGAAAGGGGAAGCGTTCTGTTCTGGTGGCTTTTGCCACAATGCATTCTAATGGCTCACCACGCGTTACTTACGTGGCCATGCCACATATCCGTGACTCTGTCTGTCGGCGATGAGCGACTAAATCGCGGCATATCCGCCATCGATGGTGTGTAGTGGTGAGGGTTGATTGTAGAAATCCCTATTGGTGTGATTGGCGGGTACGGGTGGTGTGTAGCGGATGGAAATTTAGGCTGGAATTGGGTTTTACATCATAATGCATTAATTTCTGATTATCTACTATTATCTGCGAAATGGGCCAAGGCTCAGTCTAATTCTGTATGGGCTTTGCCCAAAGTGATTTGTAAGGGCTAAGGCCAGTTGGTATTTGAAAGGGCTCGGGCCCAGCTATAGTTGGTGTGGAGTGATTGCACATTGAGTCTTCTTGACTCACCCCTTCTACTTAAATTTTTGTAGGTAATTCATAGGTCGTGGGTTTTGGAGCCGGGGCGGACTCGAGGTGGCCACGCATTACGATTGCTTTTGTAAACTTCGTTTTAATTTGAACTTCTTTTAATTCGGGATTTTATTTTGTAATAAGGCCACTATTACTTTAAATTTGGTATTTTATTTGGTTTAGTTTTTAATTTGATTACTGCCTATTATTATTAAATGTTCAATACGGGAATTTCCTAAACCCTTAATAATCGTTTTCCAAAATATTAAATAAAGGATTACCAGCAAATAAATATTTAAACTCGAAATTTTTAACAAATGCGCAGATTTTAAACAACCCTGTCATGTGACATGCCTGATCTGGTCATAACTTCTAGGCCGGGTTTGGAGTGTTACAGCTCCTATTCTGTTTGTGAAAAAGAAAGATGGCACGATGAGAATGTGCATTGATTATCGTCAGTTGAATAAGGTGACTATAAAGAATAAATATCCGTTGCCCCGAATAGACGATTTATTTGATCAGTTAAAAGGAGCTACTGTATCTTCTAAGATTGATCTAAGATCGGGATACTACCAGTTGAGAGTTAAAGATTCAGACATTTTGAAGACGGCTTTCAGAGAAAGGTACGTACATTATGAATTCTTAGTTATGCCATTTGGACTAACCAATGCTCCTACTATTTTTATAGATCTGATGAACAGAATTTTTAGACCGTACCTAGATCGATTTGTTGTGGTACTCATAGATGACATATTGATTTATTCACGTGATGAAAATGAGTATGCTGAGCATTTGAGAATCATGTTGCAAACTCTAAGAGAAAAGCAATTGTATGCGAAATTCAGCAAATGTGAATTCTGGTTGCACGAGGTTAGTTTTCTAGGGCATATTGTGTCAGCTTCTAGAATCCGTGTGGATCCGAGTAAGATTTCTGCTATTCTGGATTGGAAACCTCCAAGGAACGTGTCTAAAATCCGTAGTTTTTTGGGACTTGCTGGTTATTACCGTAGATTTGTGAAAGGTTTTTCGACGATAGCTACTCCGTTGACTACATTACTTCAGAAAGATGCTAGATTTGAATGGTCGGATAAATGCCAGAAAAGTTTTGATCAGTTGAAAACTCCGTTAAGAGAAGCTCTTGTGTTAGTACAGCCAGAATCAGGTAAAGAATTTGTTATATACAGTGATGCTTCGTTAAATGGTCTGGGATGTGTTTTGATGCAGGAAGGCAAAGTTGTAGCTTATGCTTTGAGACAATTGAAACCGCATGAAAAGAACTATCCGACGCACGACCTTGAGTTAGCTGCGATTGTATTTGCACTTAAGATTGAAATGCCATGTGTTTTCAGATCATAAAAGTCTGAAATATCTGATGACTCAAAAAGATTTGAACCTGCGTCAAAGAAGATGGTTAGAGCTACTAAAGGATTATGAGCTCGTGATAGATTATCATCCGAGTAAAGCGAACGTTGTTGCTGATGCGTTGAGTAGAAAATCATTGTATGCATTACGTACTCTGAATGCTCAGTTAGATTTGTCTGATGATACTTCTGTGTTAGCTAAGTTAAAAGAGAAACCATTGTTTATACAGCAGATATGTGATGCTCAAAAAACTGATAATGAGTTATTAGCGAAACGAGTCCTGTGTGATTCAAATTATGAATCTGAATTTCAGGTTATTGATGATTGCTTGAGTTTCTGAGGTCGTATCTGTGTTCCGAGAAGTCCAGAGTTGATTCAGCTAATTTTAAGTGAAGCTCATAACAGTTATCTATCTGTTCATCCAGGAAGTACAAAGATGTACCACGAACTGAAGCAACACTATTGGTGGTCTGGTATGAAACGAGACATTTCTGACTTTGTTTCGAAATGCTAAATCTGTCAACAAGTAAAAGCTAAACATCAAGTTCCGTCCGGGTTGCTACACCGATTCTGATTCCCCAGTGGAAATGGGATAGAGTAACAATGGAATTTGTTTCTTGTTTACCTCTAACTCCGAGAAAGAAGGATGCGATTTGGGTCATAGTTGACCTATTGACAAAATCTGCCCATTTTATTTCGGTAAGACCTGACTATTCACTTGATAGATTAGTTGAGCTTTATATTTCTGAGATTTTTAGATTGCACGGGGTGCCACTATCTATTGTATCAGATAGGGATCTGAGGTTTACATCGAGGTTCTGGAAGAAATTACAAGAAGCTTTAGGCACGAAACTATATTTCAGTACAGCTTTTCATCCGCAAACAGATGGTCAATTTGAACAGATCATTCAGATTCTAGAGGATATGTTAAGATGTTGTATACTCGAGTTTAACGGTACGTGGGAACAGTATCTGCCTTTGATTGAATTTGCATACAATAACAGTTATTAGTCAAGTATCAAAATGGCACCTTATGAAGCCTTGTACGGACGTAAATGCCGTACACCTCTGTATTGGACTGAGCTCAGTGAAAATAAGCTACATGGGGTTGATTTGATAAAAGATTCAGAACAGAAAGTGAAACTGATCCGAGATTGTTTGAAAGCAGCATCTGATCGTTAGAAGTCTTATGCAAACTTGAAACGAAAAGATATAGAATTTGGGATCAGCGACAAAGCATTTCTGAATGTGTCTCCGTGGAAGAAAGTGCTTCGATTTGGATGTAAAGGAAAATTAAGTCAGAGGTTCATCGGGCCGTATGAGATCATTGAACGAGTTGGGCCTGTTGCATATAGATTAAGGTTGCCCTCTGAGCTAGAAAAGATACACAATGTATTCCATGTTTCGATGCTCCGTAGATATCAGCCCGATCCGTCACATGTGATTGCCCCATCTAAAATTGAAATCTGGTCTGATATTTCTTATGAAAAGGAACCGATTCGTATCTTATCTCGTGAAGTAAAAGAGTTGAGAAATATGAAAATTCCGTTAATGAAAATATTATGGAATCGACACGGAATAAAAGAGGCTACATGGGAGCTTGAAGATTCAATGAGATAGCAATATCTGACTCTGCTTAACGGTAAGATTTTCGGGGACGAAAATCCCAAAGGGAGGAGAATTGTAACAGTCCAGTTTATACCCTAGTCGGAACAGTGGTTTCGGGACCACAAGTTCGAGTTCGAATAATATTTTAATATTATTTTTTGTTCTTGAGTTTTTGATTAATTTGAATATTAGGGCTAAATTGAAAAAATATTATTTTCTTGAGGACTAAATTGCAAATTTGATGGAAAATATGGGCTTGTATGATATATATGTGCATTCGGCTAAGCTTGGATATGTGATGATTTTGTGAATTTGATGTTTTGAGAAAAATAGGCTAAATTGATAAATTGTGCAAATGTGAGGGTTAATTTGTAAATAGCCCTAAATGTGTGTCTTTGGATTGATTTGAATGAGTTAGTGAATAAAAGGGTCAATTCTGAATATGTATAGATCAAGAACCGAGGAAAATGGACTTAGATCGCGGGAAAGCGAAAGTAATCGTGTAGCCATTTTCGTTTCTATTAAATTGAATCCGAGGTAAGTCATTATGCAAATAAACATATTCGTATTGAAATATTTATGTTTTTAAGACTATTGTTATCGATGAATACTTATGATATGACATGTTCACGAATTCCGAGAAAAGGATTACTTAGTGACAATATCCGAGAAGTCCCATACGAACCTAGGAATAGATAGGATTAGCTATGTCATGACATAATTATCTGTTCTGTTTTATCATTTAAGACCTCGTCTGGGACGTTGGCATTGATTTGAGATTTTGTGCAAGATCTCGTCTGGGACGTAGGCATCAATATGAGCTTTACATGTAAGACCACGTCTGGGACGTTGGCATCGATTTGATCTTTTTGTGTAAGACCATGTCTGGTACATCGGCATCGTATTGATTCGTGCAAGACCCTGTCTGGGACAGTGGCATCAATATTTGAGTGCATATAAGACCTTGTAACACCCCTATCCCGAGTCCGTCGCTGGATTAAGGTTAGGAGCATTACCGGACATATCGAAAATGTTCACAGACAATATCATACATTCAATCAACATTCTCAAACATAATGTCCCTTAAATGGGTCCTCGAGACCTTAATCATGCTTAAAAGTCGAGTTTGGACTAAACTGAAACACATATGAAATTTTATGAAAATTTGAAACTTTTCTAAAATACAGGGGAGACACGCCCGTGGGAGGAGACCATGTGCCCTCCACGGCTTCTAGACACCCCCGTGTGTCCTTTCGTGCCTATATACTGACTCGGTCCCCACGGCCACAAGACACGGCCGTGTGTCCTAATCGTGGTCTTATACTGACATCCACAACACGGCCACCAAACACGCCCGTGTTAAGGCCGTGTTGATGTTAGGCCACATTCTGCCAATTTTCCCACGGTCTTAGGCACGCCCATGTGCCACAACCGTGTGACATTATAGGCCATTTACAAGGCCAAAATGCCACCCATAAAGGGTCAAACCTATAAGCAACATATATCATCCCATTTCATTCACATACAATAGTCATCCTAATCATGCATATTTAACAATTAAGGAGAATCATACACTAATACATTCAAAACCAACTCCAAACATAACAATTTGCTTGACCAAATCACAATTATGCCCAAACATCATTCATCTATAAACTTACCATATCAACCATGTCATATATTAACTAATCATGCCAAAACAACTTCTCAATTCACATTCATCTAAGCATGATACCAAAACATAACTAGCCAAATCACATGGCTAAATTCACTTTACAACTCATAACAAAAACTAGCCTATACATGCCATATCTAGCTATATACAATTTCAAAGTGTACCAAAATAAGTTTTAGTAGTGTGATGATGATCCGTGATGATCCCGAGCCTTCAGTAGCTTTGACGACCTATAAAACAGATTAAACAGACACAGAGTAAGCTTTCCAAAAGCTTAGTAAGTCATATACAAATAAACTTGGTATAGAAAGCATATTTGGAGATAAATATATTGGCACATATAATTCACTTAGCCATTTTCATCATTCAAGAATCATATAAACACATAGCTCATCTAGCCACACAACTCTAGTCAACCTTTACATATTGTATCATCCATTTCCTATACATATCATCATAGTAAGATCACTTAGATGCTTACCTTATATACACATTTGGTGTATAGTCAACATACCTGAATCAGACATTCATATACTCAATCTATCAAAGCTTGGATTTATCATTCCTATTTCAGACTTGCCCGTTGAACCATAAGGAATCTAGTGGATACTTCAAAAGCTCGAAATAGTAGTACAATGCCATCGTCCCAGACGAGGTCTTACACGTACTCAAATGTCGATGCCACTGTCTCGGACAGGGTCTTACACGAATCAGAACGATGCCAATGTCCCAGACATGGTCTTACACGTAAAGACCATAATGATGCCAACATCCCAGACATGGTCTTACACGTAACCAGATATCGATGCCATTGTCCCGGACAGGTCTTACACGAATCTCAAATCAATGCTAACGTCCAAGACGTGGTCTTACATGACGAAACAGAACAGATATCTATAACATGACATAGCTAATCCTATCTATTCCTAGGTTCATACAGGACTTCTCAGACATTATCGCTATATCGACCTTATCTCGCAAATCATATGCACAACCTCTCATAAGCTTCCATTATCAACATCAATCATATGAAAAATTACAATTGCATACATATACATTTATTTGCATAGTGACTTACCTCAGATTCAGTTTTATCGGAATAGAAAACGGCTACTCAATAACTTTCGCTTTCCCGCGATCTAAATTCGTTTTCCTCGATTCTTGATCTTAACATATTCAGAATTAACCCTTTTATTCACTATTCCATTCAACTCAATCCATACACATATATTTTGGGCTATTTACAAATTAACCCTCATTTTTGCACACTTTATCAATTTAGTCCAATTTTCTCAAAACATCAAATTCACAAACTTTGTTCACACATAAGCATAACCGAACCTCCCTAGAGACTATATAAGTCAAAATATTTCATCAAATTCACAAATTAATCCTCCAAAATAATATTTTTACAATTTAGCCCTATTTAGCTAAATTCATCAAAACTTCAAGAACAAAACATGTTCATGTAGCTTATAGCTTTCATTTAACACCAAAAATCATCAGAAAGCTTCTCAAATCATCAATGGCATATTACAAAAACATCATCAATTCATTGAATTGAAACATGGGTTTGATAGCTCTCGAAGCAACGATTACAAAAACATAGAAATTATCGAAAACTGATCGAAAACATACCTTCAATTCAAGCTTAAAAGTGCCGAAAATCAAAAGAAATAAACCCTCACTTCTTTCTCTAATATTCGGTCATGAATGAATAGAAATGGCCATTTTTAATGCTTTATTTTACCATAATAATACTTAATAACTCATTTCCAATTTTAACCTTCAAAATAAAATATATAAAACATATTATACAAGGTCATTTTTGACCAAATCCACCCATTAACTAATAGTGGTTCAATTGCCATTTAAGGCCATAACTTTAAAAAGCCACAACACATAAGTACATCAACAAATGGCATTCAACTTTCACATTTAATGCAAATTGATCCTTTCCTCAAATTAAACACATGTACAGACAAATTCACTTGCGAAAATAAACCACATGCTAAACCACATATCAACGGCACAGAATATAATATTAAAATATTATTCGAACTCGAATTTGTGGTCCCGAAACCACTGATCCTACTAGGGTATAAACCGGACTGTTACAATTCTCCCCCTTAGGGATTTTCGTCCCTGAAAATCTTATTGTAAAACAAGTTCGGATATTGTTGTCTCACTGAATCTTCAGGCTCCCAGGTAGCCTCTTCAATCCCATGTCGATTCCACAGTACTTTAACTAACAGAATTTTTTTTATTTCTCAACTCTTCCACTTCACGAGCTAAGATACGGATCGGTTCCTCTTCATATGTCATATCATTTCGGATTTCAATTTCAGATGGGGCAATCACATGTGACGGATCAAATTGATATCTACGAAGTATCGAAACATGAAATACATTGTGTATCTTTTGTAGCTCAGAGGGTAACTTTAACCTATATGAAACAGGCCCGACACGTTCAATGATCTCATAAGGTCCGATGAACCTCGGACTTAATTTGCCTTTACGTCCGAATCGAAGCACGTTATTCCATGGAGTCACTTTCAGAAATACTTTGTCACCAATTTTAAATTCTATATCTTTACGTTTCAAGTCTGCGTAAGATTTCTGACGATCAGATGCTGCTTTCAAGCAATCTTGGATCTGTTTCACTTTTTGTTCTGAATCTTTTATTAGATCAACCCCGTGTAGCTTATTCTCACTGAGTTCAGTCCAATACAGAGCTGTACGACATTTACGTCTGTACAAAGCTTCATATGGTGCCATTTTGATTCTCGTCTGAAAACTATTTTTATACGCAAATTTGAACAATGGTAGATATTGTTCCCACAATCCACTGAACTCAAGTATACAGCATCTTAACAAATCTTCAAGAATCTGAATAATTCGTTCAGACTGACCATCTGTTTGTGGATGAAAAGCTGTACTAAAATGTAATTTTGTGCCCAAAGCTTCTTGCAATTTCTTCCAGAATCTCGACGTGAATCTTAGATCTCTATCGGATACAATAGACAGTGGCACCCGGTGCAATCTTACAATCTCGGAAATATAAAGCTTAGCTAATCTGTCAAGTGGATAATCAGACCTTACGGGAATAAAGTGGGCAGATTTCGTTAATCTATCAACCACGACCCATATTGCATCTTTCTTTCTCAGAGTCTGAGGTAAACCAGAAACAAAGTCCATGGTTACTCTATCCCATTTCCACTCGGGAATCAGAATCGGCTGAAGCAATCCAGACGGAACTTGATGTTTGGCGTTTACTTGTTGACAGACTAAACATTTCGAAACAAAATCAGAGATGTCTCATTTCATACCAGACCACCAGTACTATCGTTTCAAATCATGGTACATTTTAGTGGTTCCCGGATGAACAGATAAACAACTATTATGTGCTTCATTCAAAATCGACTAAATCAATTCTGGGTTTCTCGGAACACAGATACGATCTTGGAATCTCAAACAATCATCAACAATTTGAAATTTAAATTTGAGATTCTCTTAACACTGAGCTCGTTTCGCTAGCAACTCATTATCAAGTTTCTGAGCATTACATATTTGTTGTATAAACAACTATTTCGCTTTTAATTCAGCTATCACAGAATAGTCATCAGATAATTCCAACTGAATACTCAAAGCACGTAACGCAAATAATGATTTTCTACTCAAAGCATCAGCAACAAAATTCGCTTTACTCAGATGATAATCTATCACAAGCTCAAAATCTTTTAACAGCTCTAACCATCTTCTTTGACGCAGGTTCAAATCTTTTTGGGTCATCAGGTATTTTAGACTTTTAGGATCTATAAAGACGTGACATTTCTCACCATACAGATAATGACGCCAAATCTTTAGCGCAAACACAATTGCAGCTAACTCAAGGTCGTGCGTCAGATAATTCTTTTCATGAGGCTTCAACTGTCTCGAGGCATAAGCTACCACTTTGCCTTCCTGCATCAAAGCACATCCCAGACCATTTAACGAAGCATCACTGTAAATAACAAATTCTTTACCCGATTCTGGCTGTACTAACACTGGAGCTTCTGTTAACAAAGTTTTTAACTGATCAAAACTTTTTTGGCATTTATCTGACCATTCGAAGCTGACATCTTTTTGAAGTAATTTAGTCAATGGAGTAGCTATTGTTGAAAAGCCTTTCACAAATCTGCGGTAATAACCAGCCAAACCCAAAAAACTGCGGACTTCAGATACATTTCTCGGAGGTTTCCAATTCAGAATAGCAGAAATCTTGTTCGGGTCAACTCGAATTCCAAAAGCTGACACGATATGTCCCAGAAAACTAACCTCATGCAACCAGAATTCACACTTGCTGAATTTCGCATATAATTGCTTTTCTCTCAAAGTTTACAAACCAACTTTCAAATATTCAGCATGTTCAGCCTCATCACGTGAGTAAATCAAAATGTCATCAATGAATACAACAACAAATCGATCTAGATACTGTCTGAAAATTCTGTTCATCAGATCCATAAAAACAGTAGGTGCATTGGTTAGTCCAAATGGCATAACTAGAAACTCATAATGCCCGTATCTCATTCTGAAAGCAGTCTTCGGAATGTCTGAATCTTTCACTCTCAACTGATAGTATCCCGATCTTAGGTCAATCTTGGAAAACATAGTAGCTCCTTTTAGCTGATCAAATAAATCATCAATTCTGGGCAACGGGTATTTATTCTTTATTTTCACCTTATTCAACTGACGATAATCGATACACATCCTCATCGTGCCATCTTTCTTTTTCACAAACAAAACTGGAGCACCCCAAGGCGAGAAACTCGGTCTAGCAAACCCTCTCTCAGTCAATTCTTGCAGCTGTGACTTCAACTCTTTTAGCTCTGTCAGAGAACAATTCAATACCAAACTCAACTTCTCGAATCAGAGGTAAAAGCGGTAATTCTTCAGGAAAAACATCAGAAAACTCAGGGACAACAGGCACTGACTCAGCTTTCTTTTCAGACACTTTCGTATTGATCACATAAGCAAAATATGCCTCATAACCCTTTTTCACATAACTCTGAGCTTTCAAAACATATATTACAGCAGACAATCCATTCAAATCATCAGATCCAATTCGTACAATCTCATCATTTGGACATCTCAAATCTATAGTCTTTCTTTTACAATTCACAACAGCATCATGCATAAACAACCAATCCATTCCCAGAATAATATCTAATTCATTAAATGGCAAGAGCATCAAATTAGTAGGGAAACAGATATCTCGAAACATTAACGGACAGTTCTTGTATACTTTGTCAACTAGAACACTTTTACCTAAGGGGTTCGATACTTTTATAGTAAACTCAGTAGACTTTACAGGCAAAGTCTTGCTGAATACTAAATTCATGCATATATATGAATGCGTAGAACCAGGGTCTATCAAAGCAATCACAGAAGTATCATACAGAGTAAAAGTACCCGTTATAACATCTAGTGACGAAGCTTCTTCTCGAGCTCAGATAGCATACGCTCTGATTGGCGCTCTAGCTTCGAATCTGACAATGTTGTCTCTCGTAGTTCTCTAACTACAACTAACAATTCTGACATTCTTCAGTGGCCTACCTCTCACAGTTGCATTATCAGATCTCAAATTCTGAACAGTCTCTGGTTCGACAGATTCAGGGCAATCACGTATAAAATGATCAAGTGTTCCACATCTGAAACAAGCTCTGCCATTTAATCTACAACTTCCCGGATGTCTTTTTCCATAGTGTTTACATTCAAGTCTCTCAGATCGAACATTTCCAATGCTGGACACTGAAGTTGCTGGAGTTTTAGAACTCATTTCCTGTCTAGATTGATTTCTATTTGTATGTCCCACATTATCTCTGAAATGACTCTGGTTATCTCTGAATTTCTTCGAAGATGACTGAAATGATTTGCTTGGAAATCTTTTTCTCATATCTCTGGCTTCAGATTCAGCTTTTCTCTTATCTTTCCCGAGTGCCTCAGCTTTGCAAGCTCTGTCAATGAGTACAACAAACTCTTTCATTTCCAAAATCCCGACTAGCAGACGAATGTCTTCATTAAGACCATCTTCGAATCTCTTGCACATTATAGCTTCAGAAGATACACATTTTCGGGCATACTGACTCAGTCTGACAAATTCTCGTTCATATTCCGTAACAGACATACGACCCTACTTTAATTCCAGAAATTCCTTTCATTTTTGATCAACAAATCTCTTACTGATATATTTTTTCCAGAACTCAATCTGAAAGAAGTCCCATGTAACCCATTCTTTTGGAACCACAGAAATTAGAGTTTTCCACCATTGATAAGCTGCATCTCGAAGTAATGATACCACGCATTTTATATATTCTTCCGAAGTTAGAGACATTTCATCGAATACCCGGATAATATTTTTAATCCAGAACTCGGCCTTTTCAGTATCATCATCTTTAATAGCTCGGAATTCTTCGACCTCATACTTACGGATCTTGTCAACAGGAGACTTATTCAACATATTCAGCTGTATAGCTGGTGGCACAACTGTAGTCTGAGGGGGATTAACCGGAGGCAGGGGTTGTGAAACAGTCGGGTTATTCTTAACAAATTGAGTGAACCACTCACTCATCATCTGGAAGAAAGCTTGTTTAGCTTCTCCCTCTTGACCGCTCGTAGCTGGTCCCAATTCAGATGGAGCTGTCCCTTGCGCGGGAGCAAGCGCATTACTTTCTATGTCGTCAGCTACGGCTCTTTCGAGATCCATTACTATATAAAAATAACATTTTATACGCCAAGGTTCATCACACTATCACAATTCAGATATATGGCATGTATAGCTAGACTCTAACACGCTACGTTAGTCTGAGAATCGGCTAAACCGTAGCTTTGATACCAATCAAATGTAACACCCCTATCCCAAGTCTGTTGCCGAATTAAGGTTAGGAGTGTTATCGGACATATCAAAAATGTTTACAGACAAAATCATACATTCAATCAACATTCTCAGACATAATGTTCCTTAAATGGGTCCTCGAGACCTTAATCATGCTTAGAAGTCAGGTTGGGACTAAACTGAAACACATATGAAATTTTATGAAAATTTGAAACTTTTCTAAAATACAGGGGAGACACGCCCATGGGAGGAGACCGTGTGCCCTCCACGGCTTCTAGACACCCCTGTGTGTCCTTTCATGCCTATATACTGACTTGGTCCCCATAGACACCAGACACGGCCGTGTGTCCCAACCATGGTCTTATACTGACTTCCCCAACACGGCCACCAAACACACCCGTGTTAAGGCCGTGTTGATTTTAGGCCACATTCTGCCAATTTTCCGACGGTCTTAGGCACGCCCGTGTGCCACAACCGTGTGACATTATAGGCCATTTACAAAGCCAAAATGCCACCCATAAAGGGTCAAACCTATAAGCAACATATATCATCCCATTTTATTTACATATAACCATCAAAACATACCAAATAGTCATCCCAATCATGCATATTTGACAATTAAGGAGAATCATACACTAATACATTCAAAACCAACTCCAAACATAACAATTTGCTTGACCAAATCACAATTATGCCCAAGCATCATTCATCCATAAACTTACCATATCAACCATGTCATATATTAACTAATCATGCCAAAACAACTTCTCAATTCACATTCATCTAAGCATGATACCAAAACATAACTAGCCAAATCACATGGCTAAGTTCACTTTATAACTCATAACAAAAACTAGCCTATACATGCCATTTCTAGCTATACACATTTTCAAAGTGTACCAAAATAAGTTTTAATAGTGTGATGACGATCCGTGACGATCCCGAGCCTTCAGTAGCTTTGACGACCTATAAAACAGATTAAACACACACAAAGTAAGCTTTCCAAAAGCTTAGTAAGTCATATACAAATAAACTTGGTATGGAAAGCATATTTGCAAATAAATATATTGGCACATATAATTCACTTAGCCATTTTCATCATTCAAGAATCATATAAACACATAGCTCATCTAGCCACACAACTCTAGTCAAAATTTACATATTGTATCATCCATTTCCTATACATATCATCATAGTAAGATCACTTAGATGCTTACCTTATATACACATTTGGTGTATAATCAACATACTTGAATCAGACATTCATATACTCAATCTATCAAAGCTCAGATTTATCATTCATATTTCAGACTTGCCCGTTGAACCATAAGGAATCCAGTGGATACTTCAAAAGCTCAGAATAGTAGTACAATGCCATCGTCCCAGACGAGGTCTTACATGTACTCAGATATCGATGCCACTATCCTGGACAGGGTCTTACACGAATCAGAACGATGCCAATGTCCCAGACATGGTCTTACACGTAAAGATCATAATGATGCCAAAGTCCTGGACGTGGTCTTACACGTAACCAGATATCGATGCCATTGTCTCGGACAGGGCCTTACACGAATCTCAAATCAATGCCAATGTCCAAGACGTGGTCTTACATGATGAAACAGAATAGATATCTATGTCATGACATAGCTAATCCTATCTATTCCTAGGTTGGTACGGGACTTCTCAGACATTATCGCTATATCAACCTTATCTCGCAAATCATAGGCACAACCACTCATAAGCTTCCATTATCAACATCAATCATATGAACAATTACAATTGCATACATATACGTTTATTTGTATAGTGACTTACCTCGAATTTGGTTTTATCGGAATAGAAAACGGCTACTCGGTAATTTTCGCTTTCCAACAATCTAAATCTGTTTTCCTCGGTTCTTTATCTAAACATATTCAGAACTAACCCTTTTATTCACTATTCCATTCAACTCAATCCATACACATATATTTTGGGCTATTTACAAATTAACCCTCATTTTTGCATACTTTATCAATTTAGTCCAATTTTCTCAAAACATCAAATTCACAAGCTTTGTTCACACATAAGCATAAATGAACCTCCCTAGAGACTATATAAGTCCAAATATTTCATCATATTCACAAATTAGTCCTCTAAAATAATATTTTTACAATTTAGCCCTATTTAGCTAAATTCATCAAAACTTCAAGAACAAAACATGTTCATGTAGCTCATAGCTTTCATTTAACACCAAAAATCATCAAAAAGCTTATCAAATCATCAATGGCATATTACAAAAGCATCATCAATTCATTAAATTGAAACATGGGTTTGATAGCTCTTGTAGCAACGATTGCAAAAACGTAGAAATTATCGAAAATCGATCGAAAACATACCTTGAATTCAAGCTTAGATGTGTTAAAAATCAAAAGAAGTAAACCCTCACTTCTTTCTCTAATATTTGGTCATGAATGAATAGAAATGGCCATTTTTAATGCTTTATTTTACAATAATATAACTTAATAACTCATTTCAAATTTTAACCTTCAAAATAAAAAATATAAAACATATTATACAAGGTCATTTTTTACCAAATCCACCCACTAACTAATAGTGGTTCAATTGCCATTTAAGGCCATAACTTTAAAAAGCCACAACACATAAGTACATTAACAAATGGCATTCAACTTTCACATTTAATGCACGTCGATCCTTTGCTTAAATTAAAAACACGAATAGACAAATTCACTTACAAAAATATACCACATGCTAAACCACATATCAACGGCACAGAATATAATATTAAAATATTATTCAGACTCGGACTTGTGGTCCTGAAACCACTATTCCGACTAAGGTATAAACTGGACTGTTACAAACCTCGTCTGGGACGTTGGCATTGTACGACTATTCCGAGCTTTCTGAGTATCCTACTAGATTCCTAACGGTTCAACGGGCAGGTCTGTAATACGAATTGAAATTCTGAGCTAAGAACAAATACGTGAATGTATGTTCTTTTCAGGTACATTTCATATGTACACTAAGTGTGTATAAAAAGGTAAGTACCTAAGTGATTTTTTATTTGAAGAAATGTACAATTGAATATGAGAATGTGAATGAGATACAAGAATAGTTATGCAAGAGATATGCATATACATGTGATTCCCGAATTGATAAATGTGGCAAATTTTGGCCAAGGATATGGTTTAATGCATATATGAGAGAAATATACTATGAATATGAATTGTGCCAATGTTTCTATATGCTTAAATCTTTTACATGTCAAGTTTATTTGTATATGACTTACTAAGCTTTTGGAAAGCTTATTTTGTGTGTGTGATTTCTCTGTTTTATAGGTCGTCATAGCTACTAAAAGCTCAGGACCATCAAGGATCGTCATCACACTATTCAACTTGTTTTTGGTACATTTTAGAGATATATTTTGCTAGATATGGCATGTATAGGCTAGTCTTTTGTATTTGTAAATGAAGTGAATTTAGCCATGTGATTTGGCTAGTTATATGTTGGTATTATGTTTTAATGAATGTGGTATATGAAGTATACTTTGGTATGGTTGAAGCATGTGAATTGGTCAAGTTTTTGGGTAAGCTTTTGGATGAATTATACCTGATATACATATGTTTTGGTCTTGGAAGTTGGCATGGTTGAAATGGATATTGAATGTTTAGATTGAATGTTTGTTTTTGGTTGTCTAGTATCCATGTAATGTGTTGTTAAATCTTGCTTGTAGGTGTGACCCTAATGGGTGGCATTTTGGCCTTGAAAATGGCCTATAATGTCACACGGTCGTGGCTCACGGGCGTGCCTAGTGATCGTGGGCTAAGTATATAGCTAGCACAAGAGTACACGGCCTTGGCACACGGACGTGTCTGCTGCCTGGTAGCCGTGTGACTTTTGACACGATCGACCATGGCTTGAGTACACGGGCGTGCTTAGTGGCCGTGGAAGATAAGTCAGTTTTGATCACGGGAGGACATACGGGGGTGTCTAGCAGCCATGGGAGGCACATGGCCTGCCCACATGGGCTTGTAACCCCTAAAACTTAGAAAAATTTGAAATTTTTGAGAATGTTTGTATGTGTTTTGGTTTAGTCCTGACCCGGTTTATAAGCAAGTTTTAGGTATCGGTGACCGTATTAAGGGACATTATGTTTGAGATTGATGGATGAATGTATGAACTTCTGCAAATGTTTTCGATCGGCTCGGTAATCCCTTTAACCCTAGTCTGATGCCAGATATGGGTTAGGGGTGTTACAAGTACCATAGTAGATTTATCATAAGATCCTTCAACTAGGCTCCATATTTTTCTTCTCTCAAATTGATTTAACTCTTCTTGCATAGCCAATATCCAATATTCATCATTTAATGCTTTTTTGATATTTTTAGGCTCAATGCATGAGATATATACAACAAAATTAGAATTATTTCTTAGAGAAGATCAAGTAGTTACCCCTTTTGATGGGTCTCTCAATATATTACCATTCTTCACATAGTTTAATTCTCTTAGATGAGTGATTTCCCTTTCCTCTATTATAAGCTCTTCTAGAGCTTCTTGTGTTTGTTCTTGAATCTTATCACTTGATGATTGATCATCTTTATCATTATTATTAAAACAAATTCCATAATCATCATCAACACAAGAATCCTTTCTAGGAGGAAGGTTAGAGTCATCAAAAACAACATGTATAGACTCTTCTACTACTAAAGTTCTTTTGTTAAACACTCAAAAAACTTTAAAAATTAAGCTTTAGAAATTAAAGAATAACAAAAATAATTCATTCATCACTCTTTCCATCCTATTTTCCAAGATTATCTTTTTCATTGTTTAAAATAAAACACTAGCATCCAAAGGGATGAAAATAGCTAATGTTAGGCTTTTTATTTTTGAAAAGTTCATATGGAGTTTTCTTTAAAATAGGCCTAATCATTACTCTATTAACAACATAGCAAGCAGTGTTTGCGGCTTCCGCTGTAACAGTCCGATTTAGACCCTAGTCAAAATAGTGGTTTCGGGACCACAAATCCGAATTAGAAAAATATTTTAACCTTATTTTTTGTGCCTATGATACAAAATTAATCATGTGTGAAAATTCTGTGAATTAATTTTGTAGTTTGTGTGCTTAATTTGAGAAAAGGATTAAACCGCATAAAAGATAAAAGTGGCATGCTATTTGTTAATGTGTTGATTTGATATGGCTTATTAAAAGTGAAGTTAAGTGGATATTATACCTTTATTCATGCTAGTGGACATTTATGTCCATATTATACATGATTATTATAAGGTTTAATAAAGGTTAAAATTGTAAAATGTTTAATATGCTAATTAAAACAAAAAATAAAACAATGGTTTCATTATTTTGGTACCATCCACAACCAAAAACAAGAAAAGAAAAGAAAGTTTAATGTTTTGAACATTTGGCTAGCTTGAAGAATAAATTAAGGTATGTTTCGATTTTGGTTTTTGATGATTTCTACGTTTTTGCAATCGTTGCTTTGTGTTCTTCAAAACCCATGCTTCAATTTTGTGAGTTGATGAATATTTTGAAATGTGCCATTGATGAACACATGAGTTTTGTGATGTTTGATGGTGAAATATGAAATATATGTGTTAGATTAACATGTTTTGTCTCTGAATTTTTGATGAATTTGAGTAATTTGGACTTAATTGAGAAAATAATATTTTAAGGGACTAAATTGTGAAATAAATGAAATGTATGGACTTGTATGGACTATATGAATATTCAACCAAGCATAGGAAATACGAAATTTTGTGTATTTTTTGATTTTGTGAAATAGGGACTAAAATGTCAAAATGTGAAAATGTGAGGGCTAATTTATAAATTACCCTAAATATGTGCCTTTGGATTGAATTGAATTAATTAGTGAATAAATGAGTTAAATTTGAATATGTATAGATCAAGAATCGAAGAAAACGGACCTAGATCGTGGGAAATCGAAAGTAATTGAATAGCCGAGTTTGTTTCCATTTATCTGAATCTGAGCTAAGTCGACATACAAATAAATGCATTTGAATTGAGTTAATTGTGCATATATAAAATTTAGCTTGTGTTGAATATGCTCGAGATGTTATGTACATGGAATTCGAGATAATATAGACAGTATATCTATGTCCAAGAAGTCCCGTATGAACCTAGGAATAGATAGGATTATATATGTCATGACATAGGTTTTCGATATGTGATATCATGTAAGACCACGTCTGGGGCATTGGCATTTATTTGAGATTTTATGTACGGCCACGTCTGGTACGTTGGCATCGATATGAGATTTACGTGTAAAACCATGTCTGGGACATTGGCATCGTATTGATTCGTGTAAGACCCTGTCATGGACAGTGGCATCGATATTTGGTTACATGTACGACCACGTCTGGAACGTTGGCATTGTACGACTATTCCGAGCATTCTGAGTATCCTATTTAGTTCTGAACGTTCAACGGGTAAGTCCGAGAAATGAATGTCTATGTGAAATGTATAAATGATTCAGGTACGTTGGAAAAGTAAGTGCTCAAATGAGCTTACTAAAGTGAATATGTGTATAGATTTGATGTGATAATATGTGATACAAGCTTGAATGAGCTATGAGTAAAGTGATACTTTGAGCTATGGAATGTGGGTAAGTAATGGCTAAACAAATGAGCCAAACGATATGTGATAAATTTGCAAATGAGAAACAGTAATGTTATTGTATCTATGTGGCTATATGCATTTTATACTAAGTTTATTTATATATGGCTTACTAAGCTTTTGGAAAGCTTACTTTGTGTGTGTTTACTTTGTTTTACAGATCGTCAAAGCTACGAAAGGCTCGGGAATCATCGAGGATAATCACCACACTATCAAAATCTATTTTGGTACCTTTTGAAATTGTATAGATATTAAAGTATGGTATGTATAGGCTAGTTGTTTTAGAGTATGTTTGAGATATGTATATAGCCATGTGATATGGCTAGATAAATGGTTAAGTTATGAATGAGTAGCCATGTCTTATTATGCTTAGTTTTGGTATGTTTTGGTGGTTATGAAATGGTCAAGATAATGGTAAGCTTATTTATGCAAAGTGAGTATATGTGTTTGATGAATGATGGTTATGTTGAAGTGGTAAGTTGGAGATGAATCATGCTTGGTTTATTTGTGAATTTGTTTAGCTATTTGGTATATAAGTTGTTATGCTTAGAAACAAGATTGAATGGGATGATATGATAACCATTTGGTGTGTTTTTGGTTTCCAATTGTGTTAAGAAATATGCTTGTGTGTGCTTGTAGGGATAACCCAATGTGTGGGTGGCATTTTGGCCTTCAAAATGCCCTTTAATTTCCCACACGGTTGAGCACACGAACGTGTGGCTCGACCGTGCCCCTCGTGGTTAAAACTCAAAACAAGTCAGATTCGACCACAGGCAAGACACATAGGCGTGTGACTGGTCGTATGAATCAAGTCAGTAGCGACCACGGGTGAAATACCCCAAACTCGGCCCACGAGCCTTGACCGGATCTGGTATGTTCCTCGAGTAAAACGGTTCAAAATTCTTTTGTTACTTTGGAAAAACTGTGTGATTTTGAAAGAAAGATTATTTTTGGGTTGGGCTCGAGTTGGAAACAGGTTTATCTTATATTGTAAACCATTTGTTTTAGGGTGTCCAAAACAATTAGAGTTTATTTTTAAAATAAACTTACTTAATCTTTAATTTGATAAAAAAAATTCGTAACATAATAAATTCAAATAAAAATCATGCATAAAACAGTTAATGTTATGGCCTTATTACAACCAAAAATAATACCAAAATAAATCCAAATACTTAAAATGTAAAAGTCCAAAGTTTAACAAACTTCAAGTTGAGCATGGCCACCACAAAGCTCCTGCCGACCCGGTCCATCACTATTCGTCACCTGAAAAATATTCCCACAACGGGGTGAGTCAACAGACTCAATGTGTAACCACAACACTAAGTCCCAAAAGATTCAGGCATATATTATCATATCACATACATATACATATAACAGATAGAGATAGTGATGCAACCCGAACCCAAACCTAGATACCATTCGCTACACATCACCCGTACCAACCTGCACACCGTGGGGACTACTAAGTCAACCCTCCATCCGCTACACACCATCGGCTGCGATCATTGCGATCGACGTGCTCATCGCCTTTATAAAATTTGTGGCATAGCCACCAGATAAAATACTTGTGACATGAGTCACCACATTCAGATAATGTGACCGAAGTCACCACATTCAGATATCGTGGTATGAAACCACCATATTCACTTCCCCTTTCATAATCACCCATATGCCCCCATGTCATACAAAACATGCATTATCATGCCAAATTCTTTATTCACATTCTTATAGTTTCTCATATGTGCCATAACAGTTATTTATCATCTCATACTCATAGTGGGAGTAGGAAAACGTACCTGAGTACTTTGTACCATAACATGGTACCTTATCCATAGCTTTCACATTCTTATTAACATATTTAATAAAACACAACCATAAACCTATCGAGAAATAGTATGGGGTACACACCTGGTATTAATGCTTTTCCTAAAAACCCAAAAACCCGATCTAGTGTCCTAGATCCTTAATTCCTTGTTGCCGATTTGACTACTAGTCAAGTCCCGAAACTTGTAAGTTTTCCCCTTGAAATCGGCTAATCACTTGATCCATTTACTTGGTTAGTTTTCGGCTTAAACAAATAAGAAATAGATCTAAGTACTAAGATAGGGCCTTGGCCGATTACATATATCCACTTACCTTGTGATTCAATTCTCGAAATTGATCCTTGCTTCCTTAATGATGTCGAGATTCCTATAAACACATGTTAGATTTAATCTAACATTAAAACACAATACATGGCCTTTGGCCGAATCTTATATTCACCTACCTTGACTACTGAAATCTCGAAAATAGTCACTTGGCGTAGATCTTGAGATTCCGAATGATCTCCTCCTTGTAGTCGACAACTACCGAAATCTAAAAGGACCCTTTAAAGTTTCGGCCAAAGAATCCTAAAGGAGTTAGATTCCTATTTTTTGGCTAAAAGAGAGATTAAAAATCAAATAACAGTGGATCTTACCTTTATTGTTGTAGTCGACTACTCCCTTGCTTGTATCCACAGAGAAATTCAGCTATGGCAGAGGGAACTCGTTTTCGGCTTTTGGATGAACACTTAGAGAGTTTCGGCTTCAGCAAAGATGAGAAGGAAAAAGCTTGAGGGTTTCGGCAATGGTGAAATGTAAATTCGGCTAGCACAGGGAGTATTTCGGCTTAACAAAATAAAAGAGAAAAGGAGAATTTTTGCCAGAGAATTTCGGCAGATGAACAAGGGAGGAAAGAATGAAGATTGGCCTCTCTTTTCCTCTTTCAGCCGAAATTACTACCCCAAGACTCCCTTATTCGGCCAACACTATTAATTTCCTTACTTTTTTCTTTATCTCTTTATTTAAAATTAAAGAAAAGTAATCCATCATTTATACCTTAAAAATAAAAGGATAAAAACTCCTAAAATTTAGCCTTAGTGCCGTCCACTACTCCCCTCTTTTTGACGTTAATAAGCAAAAATAAAAACCTTAAAATTTTGCTTCCCACGCGACTCGAACTCAAGACCTGCACCAAGCTTGTGGCGTCATTTCCAGAGCTTTAAGTGGCGCCTTGTAGCCACTTTGCTAAGCCTGATTTCATGTCAAATTTCCCCTACATTTTCTCTTAAGACCACCTTTCTTCAGTTCCCTCTTTTAAACTTTAAACTTAATATTTTCAAAGGCATTCCTTTACATTCCAAGGTTCCAAAAATTCATATAACACATTCAACACACATAGGACATGCTATCTCATATAATTTAAGCAAAAATGCATAAGCCAAATCTCAGGATATTACAATGGGCTGGACACATGGGTGTGTGGCTGGCCGTGCGGTGCAAGTCAGTAGCGACCACGGATGAGGCACACGGGCGTGTCTGAGGCCGTGTGAGGCATACGGAATGCCCACACTGGCGTGTGACCTCTGTAACTTTGAAAATTTTTTAAATTTTTGAGAATTTTTGTATGTGCTCAGTTTAGTCCCGGGCCTATTCTAAAGCATGTTTAAGGTCTCGAAGACCTATTAAAGGGACATTTTGATGTGATTTGTCGTATTATGTTTTGAAATGTCTGTAAAAGTTTTCGATTGTCCGGTAATGCCTCTTAACCCTAGTTCGGCGACGGTTACGGTTTAGGGGTGTTACATTTGGTTGGTATTAGAGCTACGATTTTGTCGATTCTCGAACTAACGTAGCATGTGAGTCTAGCTATACATGCCATATATATGAAATGTGATAGGGTGGTGAATCCTAACGTTTAAAATATGTTTATCGTAGAGTAATGGATCCCAAAAGAGCCGTAGCTGACGATGTTGAAAGCAATACGTCTGCTCCCGCTCAAGGGACAGCGCCATCTGATTCGCGACTGGCTATTAACGGCCAAGACAAAGAGGCTAAGCAAGCCTTCTTCCAAATGATGAGTGAGTGGTTCACTCAGTTTGTAAGAAATAATCCGGTTGTTTCACAACCTCCGCCCCCGCTTAATCCTCCACAAACTTCTGCTATACCTCCGGCTATGAATTTGAATTCGTTGAATAAGCCTCCAGTCGACAAAATTCGTAAGTATGGGGCTGAAGAGTTTAGGGCCACTAGTGATGACGATGCCGAGAAAGCTGAGTTTTGGCTAGAGAACACTATCCGGGTATTTGATGAAATGTTACAAGGAGCAGCCTATCAGTGGTGGAAGACTTTGATCTCTGTGGGATTTCTTCTAGTCTGAGTTTCGGAAGAAATACATTAGTCAGAGATTTATTGATCAGAAACGAAAAGAATTTCTGGAATTAAAACAGGGCCGCATGTCTGTCACCGAATATGAAAGAGAATTCGTGAGATTAAGTCAGTATGCCCGAGAATATGTATCAACCGAGGTAATAATGTGCAAAATATTTGAAGATGGTTTGAACGAGAATATTAAGCTGTTAGTAGGCATAATTGAGAAAAAACGTTCGTAGTACTGGTTGAACGAGCTTGCAAAGCTGAGGCACTTGAGAAAGGGAAAAGAGAAATTGACTTTGAAACTAGAGATACGAGAAAGAGATTTCCGAGTAAAACATTTCAGCCTGCTTCCAAGAAATTCAGAGATGAACAAAGCTGATGAAAGGCTAATGTGGGACATTCGAACAGAGATTGAGCTAGATCACAGTCAAATTTCAAAGCTTCCGCTACTTTAATGGCCAGTGTTGGAAATGTCTGATCTGAGCGACCTAAATGTAAACAATGTGGTAAAAGACATCCGGGAAGGTGTAGGTTGAATGACCGAGCTTGTTTCAGATGTAGATCATTAGACCATTTCATCCGAGACTGCCCAGAGTCTGTTAAGCAAGAGATTATTCAGAACCCGAGGTCAGAAAATGTTTTAGCTAGAGGTAGACCTTCTTAGAATGCAAGAAATGTCGGTGGTAGTTAGAGAACTATGAAAGATACTATTGCGAGATCTGAAGCTAGAGCGCCTGCCAGAGCATACGCCATCCGAGCTCGTGAGGAAGCTTCATCTCCGGATGTTATAACAGATACATTTACTCTTTATGATACTTCTGTGATTGCATTGATATACCTAAGTTCTACACATTCGTATATATGCATGAACTTAGTATCCAGTAAGACTTTGCCTATAGAGTCTACTGAATTTGGTATTAGAGTATCAAACCCCTTAGGTAAAAGTGTCCTAGTTGACAAAGTATGTAAGAACTGTCCGTTGATGTTTAGAGATGTTTGTTTTCCGGCTGATCTGATGCTATTACCTTTCAATGAGTTTGATATAATTTTGGGTATGGACTGGTTGACGTTGCATGATGCTATCGTGAATTGCAAAAGAAAGACTATTGATTTGAGATGTTAGAGTGATGAAATAGTTCGGGTTGAGTCTAATGATTTGACTGGGTTACCTGCTGTGATATCTGTGTTAAAAGTTCAGAATTATTTGAGAAAGAGTTATGTAGCTTATTTTGCTTATGTGATTGACTCAAAAGTAACTGAAAGGAAAGTTTAATCACTGCCAGTTGTTTTTGAATTCCCTGATAAATTTTCTGAAGAGTTACCGGAATTACCTCCGATACGTGAAGATGAATTTGGTATTGATTTATTACCAGGAATGACTCCTATTTTGATAGCTCCGTATAGAATGGCATCAACAGTGTGAAAAAAGTTAAAGTCACAGTTGTAAGAATTGATCGATAGAGGATTCGCAAGATCGAGTTTCTCACCTTGGGGTGCTCCTGTTCTGTTTGTGAAAAAGAAAGATGGCACGATGAGAATGTGCATTGATTATTGTCAGTTGAATAAAATGACTATAAAGAACAAATATCCACTGCCCAGAATTGATGATTTATTTGATCAGTTGAAAGGAGCCACCGTGTTTTCAAAGATAGATCTGAGATCAGGGTATTATTAGTTGCGAGTAAAAGATTCAGGTATTCTAAAAATTACTTTCAGGACGAGGTACGAGCATTATGAGTTTTTAGTTATGCCTTTCGGACTAACAAATGCTCCTACTATTTTTATGGATTTGATGAACAGAATTTTCAGACCGTATTTAGATCGATTTGTTGTTGTGTTCATTGACGACATTTTGATTTATTCACGTGATGTGAGTGAGCGTGCTGAGCATCTGAGAATTGTTTTGCAAACTCTGTGAGATAAGAAATTGTATGCAAAGTTTAGTAAATGTGAATTTTGGTTGCGAGAAGTTAGTTTTCTGGGACATATTGTATCCGCCTCTGGAATACAAGTTGATCCGAGTAAGATTTCTGCTATTTTGGAATGGAAATCTCTGAAGAATGTGTCTGAAGTCCATAGCTTTCTGGGACTCGCTAGTTATTATCGTCAGTTTGTAAAAGGATTCTCGATGATAGCTACTCCGTTGACTAGATTGCTTCAAAATATGTGAGATTTGAATGGTCCAATAAATGTCAGAAAAGCTTTGATCAGTTGAAAACTTTGTTGACTGAAGCTCCAGTTTTAGTACAGCCAGAATCAGGTAAAGAATTTGTGATATACAGTAATGCTTCATTAAATGGTCTGTGATGTGTTTTGATGCAGGAAGGCAAAGTTATAGCTTATGCCTTGAGACAATTGAAGCCGCATGAAAAGAATTATTCGACACACGATCTTGAGTTAGTTGTGATTGTGTTTGCATTAAAAATCTGGCACCATTATCTTTTCGGTGAGAAATGCCACGTGTTTTCAAATCATAAAAGTTTGAAGTACCTGATGACTCAGAAAGATTTGAATCTGTGACAGAGAAGATGGTTAGAGCTACTGAAAATGTTGTTGCTGATGCACTAAGTCGAAAATCATTGTTTACATTACGTGCTATGAATACTCATTTAGATTTGTCTAATGATGGTTCAGTTTTGGCTAAATTGAAAGCCAAACCATTGTTTTTACAACAAATATGTGAAGCTCAGAAAGTTGATAATGAAATGCTAGCGAAACGAACTCAGTGTTATTTGAAACTGATTTTGAATTTCGAGTTAATGATGATGATTGCTTGAGATTTCGAGATCGAATCTATGTTCCAACAAATCCAGAGTTATTACAGTTGATTTTGAGTGAAGCTCATAATAGTCGCTTATCTGTTCATCCGGGAAGCACAAAAATGTATCGTGATTTGAAGCAACACTATTGGTGGTCTGGTATGAAAAGGGATATCTCTGAATGTTTTGTCTGTCAGCAAGTTAAAGCTGAACATCAGGTTCCATGTGGTTTGTTACAATCGATTTTGATTCCCGAATGGAAATGGGACAGAGTGACAATGGATTTTGTTTTTGGATTGCCTTTGACTCTGAGAAAGAAATATGCAATTTGGGTCGTAGTTGTTCGATTGACAAAATCTACTCATTTTATTCCTGTACGATCTGATTACTCACTTGATAAGTTAATTGAGCTGTATATTTCTGAGATTGTGAGATTGTACGGGTGCCACTATCTATTGTATCAGATAGAGATCCGAGATTTACGTCACGATTCTGAAAGAAATTGCAAGAAGAATTAGGCACGAAATTGCATTTCGGTACAGCTTTTCACCCACAAACAGATGACCGGTCTGAGCGGATCATTCAGATACTTGAGGATATGTTGAGATGTTGCATTCTTGAGTTTAATGCTACGTGGGAACAATATTTTCCATTGATTGAATTTGCATACAATAATAGTTTTTAATCGAGCATCAAAATGACACCTTACGAGGCTTTGTACGGACGCAAATGTGGGACACCTCTGTATTGGACTGAGCTTAGTGAAAATAAGATACACGGGGTCGATTTGATAAAAGACACAAAACAAAAAGTGAAAGTAATCCATTATAGTTTGAAAGCAGCGTCTGATCGTCAGAAATCCTATGCAGATTTGAAACGGAAAGACATTAAGTTTGATATTGGTGACAAAGTGTTCTTGAAAGTTTCTTCGTGAAAGAAAGTACTCAGATTAGGACGAAAGGCAAATTGAGTCCGAGGTTTATCGGGCCGTATGAGATTATAGAGTATGTTGGACCTGTTGCGTATAGATTGTGTTGCCACCGGAGTTGTAAAAGATACATAATGTATTTCGCGTGTCAATTCTTAGATGATACCGATTCGATCCCTCTAATGTGATTTCTCTGTCTGAGATTGAAATATGATCTGATATGACTTATAAAGAGGAACTGATTTGTATCTTAGCTTGTGAAGTGAAAGTATTGCGAAACAAGAAAATTTCATTAGTTAAAGTAATGTGGCATCAACATAGAGTTAAAGAGGCTACATAGGAGCCTGAAGATATAATGATACAACAATATCCAAACCTATTTAACGGTAAGATTTTCGGGGACGAAAATCCCTAAGGGGGGAGAATTGTAAAAATCTGGTTTAGAGTCTAGTAAGAATAGTGGTTTTGGGACCACAAATTCGAGTTAGAAAAATATTTAACAACATTTTCTATGCCTATGATACGTGATTAAGCATGTATGAAAATTCTTTGAATTAATTTTGTAGTTTGTGTGCTTAATTTGAGAAAAGGATTAAATCGCATAAAAGATAAAAGTGGCATGCTATTTGTTAATGTGTTGATTTGATATGGGTTATTAAAAGTGAAGTCCTTAAGTGGATATTATACCTTTATTCATGCTAGTGGACATTTATTTCCATATTATACATGATTATTATAAGGTTTAATAAAGATTAAAATTGTAAAATGTTTAATAAGCTAATTAAAACATAAAATAAAACAATGGTTTCATTATTTTGGTATCATCCACCACTGAAAACAAGAAAAGAAAAGAAAGTTTAATGTTTTGAACATTCGACTAGCTTGAAGCATAAATTAAGGTATGTTTCAGTTTTGGTTTTTGATGATTTCTACGTTTTTGCAATCGTTGTTTTGTGTTCTTCAAAACCCATGCTTCAATATTTTCAATTGATGAATATTTTGAAATGTGCCATTGATCAAAACATGAGTTTTGTGATGTTTGGTGGTGAAATATGAAATATATGTGTTAGATTAACATGTTTTGTCTTTGAATTTTTGATGAATTTGAGTAATTTGGACTTAATTGAGAAAATAATATTTGACTAAATTGTGAAATAAATGAAATGTATGGACTTGTATGGACTACATGAATATTCGGCCAAGCATGGGTAATATGAAATTTTGTGTATTTTGTGATTTTGTGAAATAGGGACTAAAATGTCAAAATGTGAAAATGTGAGGGCTAATTTGTAAATTGCCCTAAATATGTGTCTTTGGATTGAATTGAATGAATTAGTGAATAAATGATTTAAATTTGAATATGTATAGATCAAGAACCGAAGAAAATGGACCTAGATCATGGGAAATCGAACGTAATTGAATAGCCGAGTTCGTTTCCGTTTATCCGAATCCGAGCTAAGTCTGTAACATCCTGAAATGGGCCTATGCATTTTTGATTTAATGTTTTATGTGTTATGAATGTATTGTGAACATTTTTGGAAACTTGGAAATGCAAGGAAATGATTTAGAAATGTTAAGTTTAAAAAAGGAAAGTGAACATTTTTGGAAACTTGGAAATGTAAGGAAATGTCATAGAAAATGTTAAGTTTTAAAGTTTAAAAAGAGGGAACTAAGGCAAGGTGGCCTTAAGAAAATTAATAGAGGAAATTTGACACAAGAATCAACTTGTTAAAGTGGCTTGAAGGCACCACTTAAGGGCCTAGCAAGTGACGCCACATGCAGGTGCAAAGGGCCTGAGTTCGAGTCGCATGGGAAGTAAATAAAAGAATTTTTATTTTTGCTACAAGGAGCAGAGAGGTGGACGGCACTAAGGAACTCAAAAGAAGAGTTTAAATTCTCTTAAAATTTCGGCTAAGGGATGGATAAATGATGATTTATTTTTGATTATTTTCAAAGAGATAATTAAATGATTATTCCTATTAATGTTAAATAAGGCTATCAAAATAGAAGAGTGGTGGCCAAGTAAGGGATTCTCTTGGTGATAATTTCGGCAAAAGGGGAGGAGATTAAGGCTATCATTCATTCTTCTTCCTTTCCTTCCCATTCTCTGCCGAATTCTCTAAGCAACATCTTCTTTCTCTTTTTCTTTTGTCAACCGAATTCCTCTTCTCCCTAAGTCCACTGTTATCGATCCCTCCCAAATCCCATACTTTTCCTTTGAAGCCGAAAACAAGTTCTTTCTAGGCCATAGCCGAATACTCAAGGTAGTCCTAGCCGACTACTCCATTTAAGCCAAGCCAAATATCCCTGTGGTGACAGAGATAGGTGCTGTCGATTTCTTCAGTAGAGGTAAGATCAAGTTTGATTTCTATTCCTTCCTTTAAGGACTTGTCAAAATTTCAAAGGCTAATTCTTATTCTGTGACCGAAATATTAAGGAGAGACTTCGGGATCTTTGCTAGTGTCAACTTTTTAGGGAGATAGTTCGAGATCTAGCCAAGGTAAGTGCATATTCGGCCAAGGGCTATGTAAAGTGATTTAAATGTTAGAAGTGGATCTAACAGATATCCTGTAGGTTTCGACATCTCCATAGCCAAGGGATACCTTCGAGATTTGGAAATCGCAAGGTAAGTGCCTAAATACAATCGGCTAAGGCCATGTTTGGTATTCTAGATCTATTTCTAATATGTTTTAAAAGCCGAAAACTAACTAGTTAGGAGTTTTGGTGACTAGTCGATTACAAGGGTGTGCATCACAAAGTTTCGGGACTCGATTCGTAAGTCAATCGGCAGCAAGGTAGGTTTCAAGTGTACTAATCCTATTAGGATTTGGTCTTATAGACAAATAGGCTTTGCTAACATTTTAAGGTTGGCTAAATGTAGGGATTTAAGATCTAAAGCATTAGATCAAGCTTTTCGGGATTTAAGTGAACCGCTAAGTTAATCAGGTGTGTACCCTACACTAATCTTAATAGATTTATGGCTTTAATTTGATATATGTGTTAATATGAAAGTGTAAGAATGTGGCTAAGGTACCATGTTAGGGTACAAAGCACTCAGGTACGTTTCCTACTCCTACTAGGATTATGAAATATGTTATATTTAACATGTGATAAGTTATAAGAATGTGCAAGTTGGCATGTTAATGCATAATAAGTATGATATGGGGCATACGGATTATTGAAAAGGGGAAGTGAATGTGGTGACCTAAGACCACGATAATCTGAATGTGGTGACCTAAGACCACGATACCTAAATGTGGTGACCTAAGACCACGAATATTTATAAGGGCGATGAGCACGTCGACTGCAGCGACTGCCTTCGATGGTGTATAGCGGTTGGAGGGTTGACTTAGTAGTCCCCACGGTGTGCAGGTAGGCACGGGGATGTGTAGCGGATGGCATATAGGTTTGGGTTCGGGTTGCATCATTATTTTGATCTGTTATATGAATTGAAATGTGATATGATTATGTATGCCTGAATTGTTAACTTTAGTGTTGGTTACACATTGAGTCTGTTGACTCACCCCGTTGTGGGAACATGTTTCAGGTGATGAACAGTGATGGACCGGGACGGTAGGACTTGTGGTGGCCAAGCTCAGCTTGAAGTTATTTTATTTTGACATTTTATTTCATTTAAGTACTTTAAAATTATTTGGGTTTGTTTTGATGTAATAAAGCGATAGTGAACTCTTTTATTTCTGTTTTGTTTATTTATCATGTTACGAAATTTTTATTTATTAAAGATTAATTTAAATTTCATTTAAAATAAACTTTAAATATTTTGTCACCTGAAATAAATGGGTTTTCAATATAAAACAAACTTGTTTTCAACTCAAGCCCAACCCAATTCGAACTTTCTCCCAAAATCACTTAAAGTTTTTCAAAGTGCAAACGAATTTGAACCGATTTTCTTCGAGGAGCATACCAGATCCAGTCAAGGCTCGTGGGCTGGGTTTGGGGTGTTTCAAAGTCAATACACAAATAAATGCATTTGAATTGAGTTAATTCTGCATATATGAAATTTAGCTTGTGTTGACTATGCTCGAGATGTTATGTACATGGAATTCGAGATAGTATCGACAGTGTATCTATGTCCGAGAAGTCCCGTACAAACCTAGGTATAGATAGGATTATATATGTCATGACATAGGTTTCCGATATGTGATATCATGTAAGACCACGTCTGGGACGTTCGCATTGATTTGAGATTTCGTGTAAGACCACATCTGGGACGTTGGAATCGGTATGATATTTACGTGTAAGACCATGTTTGGGACATTGGCATCATATTGATTCGTGTAAGACACTGTCTAGGACAGTGGCATCAATTTTTCGTTACATGTAAGACCACGTCTGGGACGTTAGCATTGTACGACTATTCTGAGCATTCTGATTATCCTATTTAGCTCCGAATGGTTCAACGGGCAAGTCCGAGAAATGAATGTCTATGTAAAATGTATAAATGATTCAGGTACGTTCAAAAGGTAAGTGTTCAAATAAGCTGTAACATCCTAGATTGGTGGGGCTATGCATTTAATGTGTGGTTATGTTTAAAATGAGTGTTAGGGGGGTCCAGAATCTGCTCGAGGTTGGGCAGAGGCCTTAATCAAAATTTCTGTTTGGACACTCTAGTGGAAAGCCTGATAGGATAGGGCTTAAAAGATGTTATCTGTGATTATAAGACACAGATGGGTTTGTGGCCCAGTGGCAAAGTGGCGCCACTTAGAGAATAGGGAGGTGACGTCAGCTGAGGAGGCTCAAGTTCGAGTCGTATGAAGCCCAATTATTTTAATTAAGATTTGTTAATTTTTGGCATTTAAGTGGGTAGAGTGGGACGGCAATGATGCTTGAAATTAGGAGGATTTATTTGAGTGGATAATGCAGATAATATGGCAGATAAAGGGAGGAAGAGGTGGTGTGATCTAGGCTTCTTTTGGAGATGTGATCAGATAAAAATAATAGAGGAAATTTAGGATTTATCTGCTGGTCACAGTGGTGGCCAAAATACCAACACCGAGGGGGAGGAGGAATCGGTTCTGGCATGTCCAAGGGGTGCCGAAATTTCCCTTGATTAATAGCTTAGTTTCAGTTTTAAAAATGGGCATTTTTGGCTTTTAGGTAGTAGGTGCCGAAATTTGGTTTAAATAGGGGGATATCTCTTCAATTTCGGCATTTGGATCTTATTCTCTTAATCTTTTCTCTCAATCATCTCCTTCTCAAAAGCTGAAACTTTGAACTTTCTTTTCATCTCCATAGCCGAATACCCTTGTCTATTCTTTTCTCTTTGCCGATTCTTCATTAAAGCCGAATCTCCATAAATCTCTTGATATCATCTTTTCTTTTTGATCTTCTCAAAAGCCAAAATTCTCTAGGAGTTGCCAAATTCTCTGTGTTAACGTAAGTGCCGATCTCTTCTGTTCTTCCTTTCTCTTTCAGTTTTTGGTGGCCAAAGCCGAAAGGCTAATTGAGGTGGCAAGGTTATCTTTTGAGTAATTTTTTTATTGTTCGTGTGTTCTTATTTCGGGCTGACACATCGGGAATTGAAGTAGATCGTCTAGATCTAAAAGCCAGAAACCTAGTCACCTAAACTTCATCTCTTTCGGGATTTTAAGGTAAGGGGGTTTTCTTTAGATTTTCGTTAGGTTGTTCATCGTAATTATGATCTTGACTCTATGATATGGATTAACAACCATATGTTGTGATGGTAGCAACTGATAAGGTCTTTTCATGGAATCAAATGTCGATCAGGTGAAGAAGGGAATTGGATCTGTAAACCCAATTCCTAAATTTAAGAAGCGTGCGGTGTCAGCAGTACGGGATTGGCCACCGGGTTGTGGACCAGCTTCAGAACAAAACCTTAGACAATTAGCAGTCGTATCGGCTTCTGATAGTGTCGACATAGAAAGTCTCGTCTTGTTTGTAATCAGGTGTGTAGATCTCTATCACACTAATTAATCTGTACTTTATATGTTATCGGCTAAAAGCCAAAAAGAGGCTGTATGGGCAGTCGTATTACCCGAAAAAGGTAGGCAAGGGATGCCAGGTACGTAATCATGGAAACTTCTCTATGTGTATCGATGTAAGTGCTAGTCTGTGACCTTTTAGGTAGTATATTGTTTTGGTTCTGCATGAATGTATGCATGGGATGGGGTTAATATGATTAAGGGGAAGAGCATGTTAATAGGTCACTCGGTGATCGGTGGTTAAATCACGAATCGTAAAATTAGGTCACAATAGTGATCGGTGGCTAAGCCACGTTAAATTTATTCCTGATTGTTAGGAATAGGCAGCATGAATGCTGATATGGTGTGTAGCGGTTGGTGGGTTGATTGTAGAAATCCCTGAAGTGTGTTGGCTGGTACGGGCTGGTGTGTCAAGGATGGACTTTTAGTTGGGTTGGGCCATGTAGCATGTAAATATTCTGTTGCCATTGTGTATGGGCCAAGGCCCATAATGTGTTTGTGGGCCTCAAGCCTTTTATGTGTTTTTGAGATTTGTACACTGAGTCTTGGTGACTCACCCCTTTAATTTCCCTGACTTTTCAGATGAGCAGTAGATCGTGGGCATGGGAGCCGAGGCGGACTCGAGGGGCCATCAAGTCTTTTATTTTCATAACCTATTTTCGATTTTCCTTTAAGTTTTAATTTTGGGACTATTTATGTAATACAGCCCCATGGCTTAGGTTATCAATCTATATTTGTTAATGTTTACATTTTATAAGTTTATGTTCGAAGATTTAATTACCAAAAGAAATAAAATTGGATTTTCAAACGAGTTCTAAAAAAAAAAATACAAAGGTTTTCTACTAATGACACTTATTTAACGAATACCTACATAAACGAACCGAGAGTTCAGATCCCTGCAAAGAAAAGTTTTCAACATTTAACCCGTAGCATACCAGATCTGGTCGTGGTGTTTGGGCCGGGTTTGAGGTGTTACATTTTGGTATCAGAGCCCAATTGCAAAGCTCGGGTTGGGAAATGGGTCTAGTAGTGTTTTGTAAAATTAATGTGAATTTGAGAAAAATGCTTTGGGTTGAGATATGGCCTTCGAGTCTACCGGCACCCGATCCATGCAGGTAAGTATTCTAACTCTTGATGTGATATGCATGTTGGGTTTGATGGGCTTTATGGACGTAGACTAACATGTTAGGGTTAATGGACTCTAGGCCTAGTTGAAACAACTCTGTAACTTCATAAAACTTTATTTGACTAAACCTATCCGTGAACAAGTCGCTGGGTTAGGGTGTGGCAATAGGCGTACGCATGTCTAGGACTGGATTCAAGGAGAGCTTGGTATTTTAGCAGTCCTAGTGACCCACCTCCTCTTCGCTGGAATCCTACCTGGTGCGTAGTGACTATTCACCTTAGTCACGAAGACTAGTTGACGGGCCAAAATTTATAAGTAAAACCCAAAAGGGACCAGCCACCCTATTTCGCAAAATTACTAAAATACCTTCTAGTTTTGGTAAATTTTCGAAATATCCTTGATTTGTGAAAATTTCCCAGAATACCCTGGATTTATAAAACTACCAAAATTTGTGAAAGTACCGAAACACCCCCGGTTGGCAAAATTACCCAAATACCTATGTTTTGTAAATTACCCAAATACCTATGTTTTGTAAATGACCCTAAAACCCCTAGATTTACAAAAGCACTCGGTTTACAAAATTATCAAAATTTTAAAAAAAATTACCAAAATACCCTCGTTTTTAAAATAAAAAACCAAAAAAAATCTCTATTTCAAAAAATCACCAAGATACCCTATTTTGGGAAGTTACGAAAATACCCCTGTAGGATAAAATTACGGAAATACCTCTGGGTAGTGAAATGACGAAAATACCCTTATGTGATGAATGTGAATTCATGGATGCTACTTGTATGTTGATGTATGATGGTTGAATGTATGTGGTTCCTAGAACTAGGAGATACAGACTTGAGACTGAAACTCGTGGATATAATTTTGAATTCGAAAGAAATACTCTTGAAACTACTGTCCATATGATTGTTCGTGGTTAATCAGTGAAAGAAATTAATAATACATAAAATTTCTAATTAGATAAACGTGAATCGGTAGAATGAGTACAAGGGGTCGTGGACGTCCTGCACGTGGCTGTGGTAGGGGTAGGATGGCTGTGTCAGAACCAGTAGGATCTGGCCATGAGTTTGGAAATGAGATGCCGGTACCACCAGCTGTAGAGGTGGAATTTTAGGACCAGATGTCCGGAGATGATGCGGTATTTCAGGCGATGTTAAGGGTTTTAGAGAGGGTTGCTAGGGCAGGCATGGGCACAGGAGCCCCGAAATCGGTGTCGGAGTGACTTAGAGCCAATGGGGCAGAAATCTTATAGCCCCGAGTACAGCTAAGTATTAGTTGGAAGTGGTTGAGCGTATAATGGATGATCTTGATTTCACGGAAGAGGAAAAACTGAAAGGGGTTGTATCTCTCCTGCGAGACGAAGCTTATCATTGGTGGCTTACAGTTAAGGATGGTACGGTGGCTGACCGCATCACTTGGGATCTCTTCAAAACGGCATTTCAGAGTAAATACATTGGGTCGAGTTATGTGGATGCACATTGTAGAGCATTTCAGAATCTGGTTCGGGGAAGTAGGTCGGTGGCTACGTATGAAGCGAAATTCTTATGCCTTAGCCGTTATGCTCGAGGGATAGTGGCCACAGACCATGAACGTTGTGTTCGATTTGAAGATGGTCGGAGGGACGATCTGCGTGTATTTATAGCACCACAATGCGAGAGGGAATTTGTTGTGCTTGTGGAAAAAGCTAAGATAGCTGAGGAGATTAAGCGGACAGAAAAATTGAATCGAGATAAAGATAGGAGTGGAAGTAAGAGAAATTTTGGATCATCAGAGGCAGCTGGGCGTATTCAGAAAAGACCCAGGTCAGACGGGTCGAGATAGGATAAGAGACCTGTTGCTAGTTAGACACAGAAGTGTGCTCGATGTGGTAAATTCCACGTAGGTGATGTTGGGCAGGCAGTGGGAAGTGCTTTAGGTGTGGATCTACAGACCACCAAGTTAGAAACTCCGCAGCAACGGGGCAGTGAAGAGCCAACAGGTCAAGGGAATGCACAACTTGAAAGAGGTGGACAAGCGACCACGAGAGAGTCGTGGTCTAGCCGTGGTGGTAACGATTCGGTCGTGGTCGCCGAGCACCGTGCCAAGGGTAGAAAACACTGAGTCGAGACAGCCGGGGTTAGTCTATGCTGTCAGATATCGAGAGGAGGCTGACGCATCAGATGTCGTAACCGGTACATTTTTAATTTTTGGCTTGCCTTACACTGCATTGATTGACATTGGGTCGACGCATTCATATGTTGCTTGTAGGGTGTCTGGAACTTTAAGCGTAGATTCTGAGATTTCCTCTAGGGAGATGATCGTAATTAGCCCATAGAACATTCGGTGGTGGTAAATAAGCTTTATATGGAGGTACCTTTAGAAGTTCAGGGAATAGTTTTCCTGACTGATCTGATGGAATTACCGTTTGGGGGGTTTGATTTAATCTTAGGCATGGATTGCCTGGTGAGGTATCAAGCTAGTGTAGATTGTGCAGCCAAGCGGTTGGTGTTAAAAACTCCTGAGGGTGGTGAAGTGTTGGTGATAGGTGAAAGGGGGAACTATTTGTCAAATGTGGTGTCTACCTTAAGAGCAAAAAGGATGGTGAGAAGAGGATGCGAGGCAATTTTAATGTTTGTTCGGGCTCTGGAAGCCAAGGAACTAACTGTTTGGGACATTAGGACGGTGAAGGAATTTCTTAATGTTTTCCCAGACGAGCTTCCGGGATTACCCCCGGATCGTGAAGTGGAGTTTGGTATTGATCTTCTTTCGGGGATAGCGCCAGTATCTATCGCTCCATACAGGATGGCACCGAAGGAGTTGGTGGAATTAAAGGCTCAGATCCAAGAGTTGCTGGATAGAGGGTTTATTCGACCAAGTGTGTCACCTTGGGGAGCGCCGGTATTATTTGTTAAGAAGAAGGATGGATCAATGCGTATGTGCATTGACTATCGTCAGTTGAATAAATTGACAACCAAGAATTAATACCCGTTGCCGAGGATCGATGACTAGTTCGATCAGTTGAAGGGGGCTTCAGTCTTCTCGAAGATAGATCTGAAGTCAGGGTACCATCAGCTTAAGGTCAAGGAGGCGGTTATTCATAAGACGGCTTTTAGGACTCACTATGATCACTACGAATTCATGGTGATGCCATTTGGATTGACCAATGCGCCAGCGGCGTTTATGGATATGATGAACCGAGTATTCCAACCCTGTTTGGATTGATTTGTCGTGGTATTTATAGATGATATCCTTGTTTATTCAAGATCGGATGAGGAGCATGACTCATATCTACGGGTGGTTCTGTAGATTCTGAGGAAGAAGCAGTTGTATGCCAAATTTAGTAAGTACGAATTTTGGCTAGGTGAAGTGACTTTTCTAGGTCACGTTGTGTCAGTAGAGGGGATTAGGGTTGACCCTCGAAAAATTGAAGCGGTATTGGATTGGAAGCAGCCTAGGTCTATGGCAAAAATTCGGAGTTTTCTTGGTCTGGCTGGGTACTATCGAAGGTTTGTTGAAGGATTTTCTTTAATTGCGGCACCATTGACTAAGTTGTTACGGAAAGGGGTTCTGTTTGTTTGGTCTAATAAGCAGCAAGAGAGTTTCGAGAGGTTAAAGAGGATCTTGACAGAGGCGCCGGTGTTGATTCAGCCGGAGGCTGGGAAGGGATTCATAATTTACTATGATGCTTCATGCACGGGACTGGGGTACGTGTTGATGCAAGATGGAAAGGTTGTTGCGTATGCATCCTGGCAGTTAAGACCGCACGAAGCAAATTATCCCATCCATGATTTGGAATTGGTGGCGGTGGTTTTCGCTTTGAAGATTTGGAGACATTAACTTTACGGGGAGAAATCCATCATTTATACCGATCATAAGAGCTTGAAATACCTGTTGATCCAGAAGGAGTTGAATATAAGGCAAAGGAGGTGGATCGAGTTGTTAAAGGATTATGACTGCTCGATCGAGTACCATCCGGGTAAAGCCAACGTGGTGGCGGATGCTCTAAGTCATAAAGTAATCTCTGATTTGAGAGCAATGTTTGCTCACTTTAGTTTATACGATGATGGGAGTTTGCTAGCCGAACTCCAAGTGAAACCTTCTTGGGTCAGTCAGGTTAAGGAGAAGCAGCAGACTGAGGAGTTGCTAAAGGGGAAGTTTCAAGTTGGATCAAGTGAGGGATCAACAGAATTTAGTGTGAATGAGGAAGGGCTATTATGTTTTCAAGGGAGAGTGTGCATGCCGAAAGATCCTGAGTTGAGGTGTAAGATTTTGCAAGAAGTGCATAGTTGCCCATATGCTATGCACCATGAAGGGAGTAAAATGTATCGGGATTTGCGAGAACAGTTCTGGTGGCCAAGCCTGAAGCGAGAGGTGATCGAATTTGTCAATAAGAGTTTGACCTGTCAGCAGGTAAAGGCGGAGCATCAGTTACAATCAGGGTTGTTGCAGACGGTGAAGATCCCACAGTGGAAATGGGAAATGATCACCATGGACTTTGTTAGTGGGCTACCTCTTACACCTACTAAAAAAGACTTGGTTTGGGTGATTGTTGATCGCTTGACGAAGTCTGCTCACTTCATACCAGTACGTGTCGATTACTCTCTATAGAAATTGGCTAAGCTATATATAGCGGAAGTGGTGAGACTACATGGAGTACCAGTATTAATCATATCGGACAGGGACCCTAGGTTCACCTCACAATTTTGGAAGGCGTTGCATCAAGCTTTGGGTACGAAGTTGGATTTCAGTACAGCGTTTCATCCTCAACCCGATGGATAGTCTGAGTGGGCAATTCAGATCTTAGAAGACATGTTAAGGAGTTGTGTCATTGATTTCAGGGGTAGTTGGGAAGAGTTTTTACAGTTGGTGGAGTTTGCGTACAACAACAGCTACCAGTCTAGTATTCAGATGGCGTCCTATGAAGCATTGTACGGGAGGAGGTGTCGTACACCTACCTGTTGGACGGAGTTAGGAGAACGTTGACTTTTGGGTCCAGAACAGGTTAGCGAGACAGAAGAGAAGGTTGAGTTGATTCGGGCTCGACTAAAGGAAGCGTCAGACAGACAGAAGTCCTACGCTGGCCTAAAGCGTAAGGACATAGAATTTGCAGTAGGTGACAGGGTTTTCTTAAAGGTGTTGCCATGGAAGAAAGTACGGAGGTTTGGACGAAAAGGTAAACTAAGTCCCAGAATCATCAGATCGTACCGGGTGTTGAAACGAGTGGGGCCAGTAGCCTATCAGCTTGTGTTACCTTCTGAGCTAAGCCAGATTCACAATGTATTCCATGTCTCTATGTTAAAACGTTACCGTTTGGATCCACCTCATGTGGTGTCTGTGGAAGAAATCGAAGTAAGACCCGATTTATCCTTTGAAGAGGAGCCAGTGGAAATTCTGGATCGTGATGTCAAAGTATTGCGAAGGAAGACAGTTCTATTGGTTAAGGTCCTGTGGCAGAATCACGGTTCTGAAGAAGCTACTTGGGAACCAGAGGAGGTGATGATGCGTAGCGATCAAAGATCTATTCTCGATCGTAATTTCGAGGCCGAAATTTCTTTAAGGGGGTAGAACTGTAACATCCTGGATTGGTGGGGTTATGCATTTAATGTGTGGTTATGTTTAATGTGAGTGTTAGGGGGGTCCAGAATGGGCTCGAGGTTGGGCAGAGGCCTTAATCAAATTTTCTGTTTGGACACTCTAGTGGAAAGCCTGATTGGATAGGGCTTAAAAGATGTTATCTGTGATTATAAGACACAGATGGGTTTGTGGCCCAGTGGCAAAGTGGCGCCACTTAGAGAGCAAGGAGGTGGCGTCAACTGAGGAGGCTCAAGTTCGAGTCACATGAAGCCCAATTATTTTAATTAAGATTTGTTAATTTTCGGCATTTAAGTGGGTAGAGTGGGATGACAATGATGCTTGAAATTAGGAGGATTTATTTGAGTGGATAATGCAGATAATATGGCAGATAAAGGGAGGAAGAGGTGGTGTGATCTAGGCTTCTTTTAGAGATGTGATCAGATAAAGATAAGGGAAGAAATTTAGGATTTATCTGCTGGTCACAGTGATGGCCGAAATACCAACACTGAAGGGGAGGAGGAATCGGTTCTGGCATGTTCAAGGGGTGCCAAAATTTCCCTTGATTAATAGCTTAGTTTCAGTTTTAAAAAGGGGCATTTTCGGCTTTTAGGTAGTAGGTGCCGAAATTTGGTTTAAATAGGGGGGATAGCTCTTCAATTTCGACATTTGGATCTTATTCTCTTAATCTCGTCTCTCAATCATCTCCTTCTCAAAAGCCGAAACTCTGAACTTTCCTCTCATCTCCATAGCCGAATACCCTTGTCTATTCTTTTCTCTTCGCCAATTTCTTCATTAAAGTCGAATCTCCATAAATCTCTTGATATCATCTTTTCTTTTTGATCTTCTCAAAAGCTAAAATTCTCTAGGAGTTGCCGAATTCTCTGTGTTAAGGTAAGTGTCGATCTCTTCTGTATTTCCTTTCTCTTTCAGTTTTTGGAGGCCAAAGCCAAAAGGCTAATTGAGGTGGCAAGGTTATCTTTGGAGTAATTTTTTTTTTATTGTTCGTGTGTTCTTATTTCGGGCTGACACATCGAGAATTGAAGTAGATCGTCTAGATCTAAAAGCCAAAAACCGCTAGTCACCTAAACTTTATTTCTTTCAGGATTTTAAGGTAAGGGGGTTTTCTTTAGATTTTCGTTAGGTTGTTCATCGTAATTATGATCTCGACTCTATGATATGGATTAACAACCATATGTTGTGATGGTAGTAACTGATAAGGTCTTTTGATGGAATCAAATATCGATCAGGCGAAGGATGGGATTGGATCTGTAAACCTAATTCCTAAATTTAAGAAGCGTGCGGTGTCAGCAGTACAGGATTGGCCACCGGGTTGTGGACCAGCTTCAGAACAAAACCTTAGACAGTTAGCAGTCGTATCGGCTTCTGATAGTGTCGACATAGAAAGTCTCTTCTTGTCTGTAATCAGGTGTGTAGATCTCTATCACACTAATTAATCTGTACTTTATATGTTATAGGCTAAAAGCCGGAAAGAGGCTGTTGGACAGTCGTATTACCCGAAAAGGGTAGGCAAGGGATGCCAGGTACATAATCATAGAAACTTCTCTATGTGTATTGATGTTTGTGCTAGTCTGTGATCTTTTAGGTAGTATATTGTTTTGCTTCTACATGAATGTATGCATGGGATGGGGTTAATATGATGAAGGGGAAGAGCATGTTAATAGGTCACTCAGTGATCGGTGGTTAAATCACGAATCGTAAAATTAGGTCACAATAGTGATCGGTGGCTAAGCCACGTTAAATTTATTCTTGATTGTTAGGAATAGGCAGCATGACTTCGATATGGTGTGTAGCGGTTGGTGGGTTGATTGTAGAAATCCCCAAGGTGTGTTTGCTGGTACGGGCTGGTGTGTAGAGGATGGACTTTTAGGTTGAGTTGGGCCATGTAACATGTAAATATTCGGTTGCCATTGTGTATGGGCCAAGGCCCATAATGTGTTTGTGGGCCTCAAGCCTTTTATGTGTTTTCGGGATTTGCACACTGAGTCTTGGTGACTCACCCCTTTAATTTCCCTGACTTTTCAGATGAGCAGTAGATCGTGGGCATGGGAGCCGAGGCGGACTCGAGGGGCCATCAAGTCTTTTATTTTCATAAACTATTTCAGGTTTTCCTTTAAGTTTTAATTTTGGGACTATTTATGTAATAAGGCCCCATGACTTAGGTTATCTATCTATATTTGTTAATGTTTACATTTTATAAGTTTATGTTCGAAGACTTAATTACCAGAAGAAATAAAATGGGATTTTCAAACGAGTTCTAAAAAAAAACCTACAAAGGTTTTCTACTAATGACACTTATTTAACGAATACCTACATAAACGAACCGAGATTTCAGATCCCTACAAGGCAAAGTTTTCAACATTTAACCCGTAGCATACCAGATTTGGTCGTGGTGTTTGGGCCGGGTTTGGGGTGTTACATAAGATTACTAAAGTGAATATGTGTATAGAGTTGATGTGATAATATATGATACAAGCTTGAATAAGCTATGAGTAAAGTGATACTTTGAGCTATGGAATGTGGGTAAGTAATGGCTCAACAAATGAGCCAAAGGATATGTGATAAATTTGCAAATGAGAAACATTAATGTTATTGTATCTATGTGGCTATATGCATTTTATACTAAGTTTATTTGTATATGGCTTACTAAGCTTTTGAAAAGCTTACTTTGTGTGTGTTTACTCTGTTTTACAGATCGTCAAAGCAACGAAAGGCTCGGGAATCGTCGAGGATATTCACCACACTATCAAACTCTATTTTGGTACCTTTTGAAATTGTATAGATATTAAAGTATGGCATGTATAGGCTAGTTGTTTTAGAGTATGTTTGAGATATGTATATAGCCATGTGATATGGCTAGATAAATGGCTAAGTTATAAATGAGTAGCCATGTCTTATTATGCTTAGTTTTGGTATGTTTTGGTGGTTATGAAATGGTCAAGATAATTGTAAGCTTATTGATGCAAAGTGAGTATATGTGTTTGATGAATGATGGTTATGTTGAAGTGGTAAGTTGGGGATGAATCATGCTTGGTTTATTTATGAATTTGTTTAGCTATTTAGTATATAATTTGTTATGCTTAGAAACTAGATTTAATGGGATGATATGATGACCATTTGGTGTGTTTTTGGTTGCAAATTGTGTTAAGAAATATGCTTGTATGTGCTTGTAGGGATAACCCAATGTGTGGGTGGCATTTTGGCCTTGAAAATGGCCTATAATTGCCTACACGGCTAGCGTGTGGCTCGACCGTGTCCCTCGTGATTAAAATTCAAAACAAGTCAGATTCAACCACGAGCAAGACACACGGGCGTGTGACTGGCCGTGTGGATCAAGTCAATAGCGACCACAGGCTGGACACAAGGGCGTATGACTGGCTGTGTGGTGCAAGTCAGTAGCGACTCCGGGTGAGGCACACGGGCGTGCCCACAGCCGTGTGGGCAAGTCAGTATCTAAGCCCTGTTTTGACACGGCTTAGACAGACGGGCGTGTCTGAGGCCGTGTAAGGCGCACGGCCTGCCCACACGGGCGTGTGACCTCTGTAACTTTGAAAAATTTTAAAATTTCTGAGAATTTTCGTATGTGTTCGGTTTAGTCCTAGCCCTATTCTAAAGCATGTTTAAGGTCTCGAAGAACTATTAAGGGGACACTTTGATGTGATTTGTCGAATTATGTTTTGAAATGTTTGTAAAAGTCTCTGAATGTCCGGTAATGCCTCTTAACCCTAGCCCGCCGCCGGTTACGGGTTAGGGGTGTTACATCCACCCAAAAATATTTTGGTAAATTATGTTTACAAAGCAAGATTCTAGCCATTTCTTCTAAAGTTCTATTTTTCCTTTCAACAACTCCATTTTGTTGAAGGGTTCTAGGTGCAGAAAAATTATGGCTAATTCCATTTGAGTTGCAAGAATCTTCAAACCCAAGATTTTGAAATTCGGTTCCATGGTCACTTCTAACACTAGTGATAGAGTAACCCTTTTTATTTTGATTCATTTTGAAAATGTGATGGATTTTCTAAAGCTTCATCTTTAGTACTTAAGTATACCTAGAATAGTTATCAACAAGCACAAAAGCATATTGTTTTTTACCCAAGCTAGTTGTCCTAATTGGACCAAACAAGTTTATGTGAACTAGTTGAAGAACTCTACTAGTTGATACATCATTAATAGGTTTAAAGGAAACTCTTTTATGTTTACCCTTAACACATGCATCACAAACTTTATCTAATTCAAAATCAATTTTAAACAATCCTCTCACCAAGTCATTTTTAACTAGTTTATACAATATGTTCAGGCTAGAATGTCCTAATTTTCTATGCCATAATAAAGAATTATTTTCGTTTTTAGCAACAAGGTATATGAGTGATTCATTCAAATCTTCAAAATACACCATATAAATGTTTCTTATCATATGTCCTACAAGCATAATCTTATTAGACACAATGTCAACTATTTTGCAACCATTAGATTCAAAAATGACATTGAGACCACTATCATACAATTGACTAATAATAAGTAGACTATGCTTAAGACCATTGACATAAAGCACATTTTCAATAAAAGTTGAAGAATTTTTTACCAATAGAGTCTATTTCTTCTACTTGTCCTTTAGAGTTGTCACCAAATGTAACTACTCCTCCATTTTTAGGCTTCAAATTGACAAAATGGCTCTTGTCACCGATCATGTGCTTTGAGCATGCACTATCAAGGTACAATGAGTTTTTGAGTGAATTCTCCACCTTGAAGTAATGATCCTTTTCCTATAAACATCGAATTAAACTTTGATTTTTGGTACCCAAATTCTTTTGGATCCATAAGCATTAGTTCCTATAATTTTAGTCCCTTTAGGTATCCATTTAGAAATCTACTTTTTATCTTAAGAAGTTATGAGTTCTTTAGGAACCCATACACTTTTAATAATTTTCTTTTATAAAAGTTTTGGGAACTTCTATGTTTATAGAAATTAAAGCTATTTTTAACAAAGTTTTATTTAAAATTTTCTTCTTTTTCAAAAACTTTGTTAGAGTGAGCTTTTTCACTCTTAAGCAACTCAAGTTAATTTTGATGATGATCATGAACTTTAAAGAGTAAATTATGCATGTCAAAATTCTTTTTCTCAAAATCTTTTATACTAGCTTGCATAAATTTTATTTTACCTTCAAATTCATGCTTGTCTTTGGAGAGTGAATTGTTTTCATCTTTAAGTTTTGAAATAGTTTCTTTATATTTTGAAACCATTAATTCAAACTCCAAACCCAATTCATCATAGGCATCTTTTAACTCATAAAAAGAATAAGAATTTGAATTTGATGAGTTAGAAGTTACTTCAAAGTTGTCGATGGTCATAAGGAAAAGATTGGCTACTTCTTGATCTTCATTATCGGATGAGTCCTCATCACTTCAAGTAGCAACATGAGCCTTAAGGTTTTGTTTGTTTGACCCTCTTTTCTTCTATTGAGGACAATCAAACTTGATATGTCCCGGCATCTTGCATCATAGCATATGATGGGGTCATTCTCCTTAGTAGATTCACTCTTGGGTCCTTCCTTCTTTTGAAATTTTCTTCTTTTGTTGGACCTCATAAACATCTTGAATCTTCTTGCAAATATTGTCATCTCTTCATTCTTATCCACATCTTTATTTGAATTACGTTCTTCTATTCTGGACTTGAGGGCAACACCAACCTTCTTCTTTTCAACTTTTTCTTCTCCTTTATTCACTCCCTTGAGTCTCATTTCATGAGTGAGCAAGGAACCAATTAGCTCATCTAATGAAAGAGTCTCTAAATTTTTAGCTTCCTCTATGGCTGTAACTTTAGCATCCAAAGACAAATGCAAGCTTCTAAACATCTTCTGGACTACTTCTTCATTGGGATAGGTTTTCCCATAGGTTTTGATCTCATTGATGATGATGGTGAATCTATCAGACATATCTTTGATGTCTTCCTCGGGCTTCTTTGTAAAAGTCTTAAATTTGAGAGTGAAGATTCCCACCTTAGATTTCTTGACTTGATCGGTACCCTCGTGAATAATCTCCAATTTGTCCCAAATTTCATTGGCATTGGAATATGAAGAAACTCTACTATATTCATCCAGAACAAGTGCACAAAAGAAAATGTGCATGGCCTTTGCATTAAGTTAAATGTTTCCCCTATCTTCCTCATTCCATTGCTTCTTTCTATTTGGAACTAATTTATCTCCTTCTTGCTTTTGAGGAATGGATGGATCTTCCATGATGATGTCTCACACGAAAAGATTGTTGGCTTGGATGAACAACGTCATTCTAGTCTTCCAAAATGAATAATTTGCGCCATTAAAGTAAGGAGGTCTTTTAACAAACTGAGACTGTAACACCCCTCACTCATATCCAACACCGGAATAGGGTTCGAGGCATTACCGGACTTAAACATTCACAATTATACAAAATCGTGTTACCAAATTTTGCCCAAAAATTAAAAATTTTCAAACATATGCATTTGACATTGTCATCTATTTCATCACTTATACTACGTAGCAAGACATTAATACATACCATGGACAAATAGGCTTACAAGCCAAAATCATTATAAGCCACATCTCATGCCTATAATCAACAAGCCAATACATTTGGCTAATCATAACTACATCCATGCCACTCACTTGAAAACATTTAACATACACATGCCAAAACTCCTAGGATAATGGCTCGATAGTGTGATGCTGCCTCCGACGATCTCCAACCCTGAGCTGACCTGATGAAACTAAAACAAAATGGAAAGGAGGGAGTAAGCTTTACACTTAGTAAGCTCGTATGAAAATAATAAGCAATGCGATAACATGCTATTTTCATATTCTTTTTATTTATTAAAATCTAGTTAAGCTGTTTTCTTGAGTCACAACAATTTAATTATTTATATCTGGAGCTACGGAACTCCAAATTAAGATCCGATAATTTTTCCTGAAAATAGACTCACATATCTTATTACCATAAAATTTTTAGAATTTTTGGTTTACCCAATAACTATAGTTTATTCATTAAATTCTCCCTTGTTCTGCTGTTTGACAGTTTCGACCTTTCTTCACTAAAAATTAATTATCTCATTGTACAGAACTCAAATGATATTACCGTTTGTTTTTCATGAAATATACTCATTAATAAATTCAAGTATATAAATTGTATCCCATGATTATTTTTGTACAATTTTTAATGAATTTCCAAAGTCAGAACATGGGATCACGTAATCATTCTGAACCAGTCTCACAAAAATTTAAATATCTCAAAATATGAAATTATTTTGTTTACACCGTTTCTTTTATGTGAAAATAGACTCATTCATATTTAATTTCATATTTTATTCATCTAATTCAATTTCCACCATTTTTTTTATTTTTCAAAGTCACACAACTGCTGTCCAGTATTGTCTTCATGCTAATTTCACTTTTTTTCATGATTTTCTTGTATTCACTTTCAGTTTTTTCACATATGCACAAAAACATAGTATAACTTAGCATATAACTATCATTTGATCATAGGCACATCTCACACATTTGCATCCTTACAATTGATGCATCATAACCCAAACACTTTATTCAACATATAAATCATACAATAGCAATATCATACACATACTTGTATTATTTGTTCATACGATTTCCTACTTAATTTCATACCTGCACTTCACTTATACAAACGTTTTCAGATTCACAATTACGCATATAAATGCATCAATTACAATGTTCACCTGCACATTATTATCGCATGATTAAATTCTTTTCACATTCAACCACTGTAACACTGGGGTTCCACTTGGGCCTGCTCACACAAGCTGTCAATTCAAGGTTAATATACATGCACCATCGCCCAGCCACTGATATAACACAATGAACCAGCACCTGGGGAACACTTTCACACTGAAAACACTGAAATTGCTACTGACATGTCACTTGTATCCTAATCGTTTCCTAAGGTTCAATCGGGACTTTTTCACACTTGTTAACACTTAGTCAATATTCACTTAATCACTTGTCTCATGTTAACACTAATTCACAATTACTCAGAACATTGAAACTTACCAAATTGAATTTTGAAACTTACATTTACCCTTCCCTTTAAAGCTCATAGTTCAATTTATGCACTTAAAGATATTTATCCAATTTCGTACACTTAATGCTCGGAAGTTAAACTCGCAAACTTAGTGCTCAATATCCGATTTCGCATACTTAGTGCTCGGATGTTAAATTCGCACACTTAGTGCTCAATATCCGATTTCGCATACTTAGTGCTCGGATGTTAAATTCGCACACTTAGTGCTCAATATCCGATTTCGCACACTTAGTGCTCGGATGTTAAATTCGCACACTTTATCATTTCCCGAATCATTCCTCATTTATACATACATAAAACTTAAATCTCAATTGCCTATATACAAATTCATTTATTTCATTTCTATAATCAACATCACATTCAATTATATCTTTGCTACACATCTGTATCAAATTCGAACATAGTCGCTTCTCAACTCGATATCTCATACGGTTATATCGTAGACATATATATACATCACAGTCGGTTGCAATTTCGACTCTCAATTCCATACCACATTTAACTACGTCATTGATATATATATACACACAACACATTCGGGTATACCAATGACATTTAAGTCTACTTCACATTCAATTATACCATATACATACATAGAAGACACATTCGGCAATATCAAAAATCAATATGAATACTTCCATTAAATTTAAGTACAACTATACAGATAATTCTATACAACACGATTGCTTAATAACTTACTAAATTTGTACTTACCATTGAAATGATAATTTCTCATAACATTTAATTCAGCATAATTCAATTAATTCACTAATTTAGCTTTCAAATATAAATTGCAACACTATTTCATTATTATTAACACACCAACTTACCTCGAATGCCGAAACGACTTATTTTCTCGACTTAGCCCACAACTTTTTTCTTCCCCGATCTTAGTCCAAATTTCATAATTTCTTGATCTAACATGTCAAATAACACTCATATTACACATTTAATCAACACACTAATCAATTCAATTCACATATCAAATTATGGAACATTTAAAATTATGCCCTTAACTTTTCAAAAATGACATTTTTACCCCTAGACTGGTAAATTATACTTTACTCCTTTTCTTATGTTTTATGACATGTTAAACATTTTTCCCTTCTATGGCAACTTCAAATTCTTACTATGACACATACTTATGAACAATAACAACTTTTACCGATTAACTCGTTCTCATCGAAAATCACTTAGTAAAAATTGTTCCTCTACTCATAAACATGCATAATGAGATTAATCATCAAAATACACACTTAATCAACCATGGAAAAATTCACAAACTTCAACAGTTTTGAAAATAAAGGTAGGGATAGCTAAATCTAGTTACCACGACTCCGAAAACGTAAAAATCATTAAAAACGGGGCAAAAACCACTCACCTATCAAGCTCCCAAGCTTGGCCGAACATGGCTTTCTCCATGGCTGCCCATTTCTTTTCTCACAATCGGCTGGAGAAGAAAATAGAAAAGAATGGTGCCTTTTTACTATTTTTGTCTTATTATACCCATTTAACATAACTTCCAAATTTGCCCTTTTTCTTTTCAACTAACTTCAAAAATACCAAACAAATATCTTCCATCAACTTATAAGTGGACTAATGTCTTCATAAAGACCTTCACTTTAAAAACCCATCACAATTACACCCTTTACCATCTGGAACACACACTTCGCACTTATAACAATTTAATCCTACTAACCAAATTAAACACTTTTTCTATAAAATTTCTCAACGAAATTCTCACACAACAATTCAATCACATTATAGACCTCAAATTGATAATCCAAGCTGTTTCATACTTAAAGCTTCTAGGACCTCATATTTTGCAACTTATTTAATATAGTCCACAAGTCAAATTGGACACTTTATGCCTAAAATTTCTTCATGAAATTTTTACACATGCATACGAACATATCATAAACATCATAACAGTCATAAAATAATTATTTCTACTTCAGATTCGTGATCTCAAACAACTATTCTGACTAGGCCCTAATTCGGGATGTTATAATTATCCCCCCTTTAAGGATTTTCATCCCCGAAAATCTTACCAGGGGAAGTTTCTCTCATCCTCAATGAGATACTTTCACAATCTCTCTAGAATCACAAATCGGTATAACTTCGTGATACGGGCACGCCCAAGGCCTCCAATATTTTGTGAACTAATGAGCTCGGGTCATTAAGCCCAAGTGCCTGGAGCTAGTGTGCCCTTTGGTGCACTTCCAAATTGAGTCGGGTTAGTCAATTTGAGCTCTCACTTGAGCTCACTCCAGCTCATTGAGCTGAATCTTTAAATTTTAAATACTTTAAATAAACTAAATAATTTAATTTTTTAATTTTTTCTACAGCAAATTAAAGTGTCTAAGTATTTTATTTAGTGTCACATTTAATTTGTCCAAGCTTTAATTAATTTGTTTCATTTTATTACATGCTTTAAAGATGTCTCAAAGCTAAAATTAATGTGCAGATTTTTCATTAAAAATAGGGGCTGCCATGTAATATCCTGAAATTGGGCTTGTGCATTTTGCTTAATATGAAATAGCATGTCTATGTGTGTTATAATGTGTTTTATGAACCCTAGAGTGTAGTGAATGCCTTAGGAGTTATTCGATTTAAAGTTTAAAAGAGGGAACTGAAGCAGAGGGGTCTTAAGGGAAAATATAGGGAAGATTATGACACACAAATAGGCTTGGTTAAGTGGCTTGGAGGTGCCACTTAGGGCCTCTGGAAATGATGCCATGGGCTATGAGGAAGGGCCTAGGATCGAGTCACGTGGGAAGCTAAATGAAGTTTTATTTTTTGCGACACAAGGGGAGGTAATGGACGGCAAAGGGAGATTGGGAAAGGAGTTTAAGATGAGGTCCAATTCCCTTGAAAATTTCGGCTAAAGCAGATGATAATTGAGGATTTATTTTTAATTATTTTGAATAAGAGAAGAAGAGATAAAGTAGGAGGAAAATAAGGGAGGGATGTTGTGGCCGAATGGGGGACTCTTTCTAGGGGTGATTTTCGGTCAAAATAGAAGGGGAGTAGCTGAATTTCATAAAGAAATTTCAGCCTCCTTTTGTTTTCTCTTTTCTCTCCAAGCTAGCACTTTCCTCTTCTTTCTCTTCTAATTGTTCTAGCCGAATTCTCCTTCTCCTTATTCCACCATTGCCGAATTCTCTAGTGACTCTTTTCTTCTTTTATTTTGTCAAAACCGAATATACCAATAACCCCTAGTCGATTTCTCATTAAGCCTCAAGAGCCGAAATTGTTGATCCACATCTAGGCCATAGCCGAATATCTTTGGGGCTTCAAGCAAAGGTGCTGTTGACTTTTGTATTAAGGGTAAGGGCCAATTGTCATTCAGTTTTCATTCTTTTTCTTTTAGGCTTTTTGAAAACTAGGAAATCTAACTCTATCAATGTCTTTGGCCGAAACTATGAAGGACTCTTTTGGGATCTGTCTCTAGTCGACTATAAGGAGGTTTCGGGATTTCAATATCTAAGGTAAGGCATGTGTAATATTCGGCCAAGGGCCATTTGTTATGATTAAATGTTAGAAATTGATCTAACATATATCTATAGGGATTTCGACAGTACTACAAAGAAGTGACAAATTTCGGGATTTAAGATTCACAAGGTAAGTGAATCTGACATTCAGCCAAGGCCCTATTTTGGTATTTAGATCTGTTTCTTATTTATTCAAAAGCCGGAAACTAATTAGTTAAGTGATATAGTATCTAGCCGATTGCAAGAAGGAACATCACAAGTTTCGGGATTTGATTAGCAGTGAAATCGGCAGCAAGGGACTAAGATCTAGAGCATTAGATCGGGATTCTTCGGGATTTCGGTGAAACTGATAAATATATCAGGTGTGTACCCCACACTATTTCTCGATAGATTTATGGTTATGCATTCTTAAATATGTTAATAAGAATGTGAAAAATATGGCTAAGGTACCATGCCATGGTACAAAGTACTCAGGTACGTTTTCCTACTCCTACTAGGATTATAATGAGATCTGTCATGGCACATATGTGAATCTGTAAGAATGTGAAATAGGAATGTGACATATGCATATTTGTATGACATGGGGCATATGGGTTATATGAAAGGGGAAGTGAATGTGGTGGTTTTATACCACAATATCTGAGTGTGGTGACTTCAGTCACATTATCTGAATGTGGTGACTCATGTCACAAATATTTTATCTGCTGGCTATGCCACGAATTTTATAAGGGCGATGAGCACGTCGACTGCAGCGACTGCCTTCGATGATGTGTAGCGGATGGAGGGTTGACTTAGTAGTCCCCACGGTGTGCAGGTTGGTACAGGTGATGTGTAGCGGATGGTACCTAGGTTTGGGTTCGGGTTTGCATCACTACTTTCATCTGTTATATACATTTGTATTATATGATTTGACACGCCTGAATCGATGAGATTTAGTGTTGGTTACACATTGGGTGTGTTTGACTCACCCCGTTGTGGGAATGTTTTTCAGGTGACGATCAGTGATGGACCGGGTCGGCAGGAGCTTAGTGGTGGCCATGCTTAGTTCAGAATTTATTTAAATTTTGGACTTTTACATTTAAAGTATTTGGATTTATTTTCGGGATTGTTTTCATTTGTAATAAGGCCAATAGTACTTAATTGTTTTATGGTTGCTTTTATTTATTTTATCACGACCCTACTATTGATAAGTCAAAGGTTATTTAAATTATTATTTTTAAATAAACCCTCAAATGTTTTGTCACCTAACACAAATGATTTTCAATTAAGATGGTAAAATCTAAGAACTCGATTTTTACCTTTAACATGTAAGTTCGAAATTCAACAGCAACATTTTATAAAACCTAGATTTCAAATAAATAAACTTGTTTTCTACTCGAGCCCAACACAAATTAAAATTTCTTTCAAACCATTCGAATTTTCCAAAGTATTCAAAACGTTTTGAACCGTTTTTACTCAAGGACCATACCAGATCCGGTCAAGGCTTGTGGGCCGGGTTTGGGGTGTTTCATGCCGAATTTAATATGTGAAATAAATGTGTGTTTAATGTGTCTAAAGTGTCCATAAAGGTGTCCTAGAGTGTCCAGCCAAATTTAGACGTGTTATGTTGTCTCATGGTTTATTGAGCCGAAATTAAATTCATGCTGCTCTTTGTTTCCAGCCGAAATTAATGTATGTCTAAAAGCACTTGTTTCGTGAATTGCAGCAGCAATTAAGGAGGTGTTGGTGCATGGAAGGGCTTGGGATGGTAGCAATTTAATGTGCAGCAAGTATGCATTAAAGAAGATGTTGGGTTTTGGTTATTTCATGCATGGACGTCATTAATATGCTACATGGTGTTTGCCGAAAATTAATGAGATGTTTGCTTCATTTACATTGCTTGGGCGGCAGCAATTAAAGAAAAGCTAAGCATGCACCAAACGGGCAATAAATAGGTTGTTAGCATGAATGGATGAAATGGATGCTTGGGGCATGCATGGGACGAATTTAATGATGTGTTGGGCACAACAACAGCCAAGGAAGATTAATGATTCAGCAGCTCTTTTCCTCTAACCAATGTGACGCCTTGAGCAAAGAAAAAGTCATTTTTCCTTCATTAAGTATCCAGCTAAAAATGGGCTGACTATTGGAGTTTTCCAAGCTCAATTAAATGCCACATTGCTGAATTCATCCAAGTACGTTTCCTTAAGTATGAAGCTGAATTTGAAGCTCCCTATTCAGCCAAATTTTTGCCATCATTTGAAGACCATATTCAGCCGAATTTGACAAGTACATTCACCCATCTAGAAGGTGACTTTTTGCCTCCACATGCAGCCAAACTTAGCCAAGTAACCAAGGGACTTTCTTCTAGATTTTCCAAGAACATTCTAGCTGGAAATTACTTAGTTTTTAAGTTATTTTTATCACCATTCGGTTAGCTCATGTTAGGTATATAAATACTTGTTATTTTCCATTTGAAAAGGTTGGTTAAGACTTTGATTAAACATATATGAACATTTGTTCACCGAGTGAGTTTTATCTCCTCTTCACTTTCATACAAGTTGTAACACCCCTTACCCGAGACCTTTGCCGGAGTCGAGTATGTGGCATTACTAGACTTGACTACTAGTTCGGGGCATAAGAATTTAAAGCTGTCCAACTGCATCATGCTGACTAAATTAACCATAACTCGAGTTACAAAACTCAAAATTTAGATCCGTAAATTTTCTGTGAAACTAGACTCATAGATATATATACCAGAATTTTTCCAGAATTTTTCATGTGGCCAATTAGTACAGTTTATTCATCAAAGTTTCCCCTATTTCACTGTTGACGATTCTGACCTATCATTACAAAAACTCAGTTATCTCATTGTAAAAAATTTCAATAATGTTCTTGTTTATTCCAATAAAAAATAGACTCATTAAGGATTCTAAGCATATAAACTATGCTCCCTGATCATTTTTTTACAATTTTTATCAATTTTTCAAAGACAAAACAGGGAATCACGAATTCATTCAGAACAAGTCTCACTAAAATTTAAATATCTCATAATATAAAATTCCTTTGCCTACTCTGTTTCTTTCATATCAAAATAGACACAATAAGATTTAATTCTATATCTTATTCACTTTCTAATTCAATTTATCCTATTTTTGGTTATTTTTCAAAATCACATCACTGCTGCTAACTAAAAACTATTTCATTGCAAAAATATGATTAACTAGTTTATAACCTCCCTACTCAATTTTATTTAAACTCTATACATTAACCGTACATATATATATACCAAAAACAAATCCACTAAACACACAACCAAATATAATCATCAAGCCAAAATATAAATTCCAAGATTTACAAGATGGACACACTTAGCATATATATATATACCGAAAACACCTCCCATATGTAAATTAGGCCATGATCAAATTTAAAACATCCATTTACATTACGAGCAAGCTATAAAATTCAAAATATAACAACGACACATAACCATGAAAATAGCCATGTTCGCATGGCTATATTTACATACAAAATTAAACATCATATGTTTCAATACTTAGCCTAACCTATACATGCCTTCAAAATCATCATCAAAATTTAAAATACCAAAAAGAAGGCGATAGTGTGGATGACTTTCTTGGCGATCCCTCTCGAGCTCGTAGCTTTAATCAAAATCTATAAAACAAAGGAGAACATTTCACACTAGTAAGCTTACTAGCTTAGTAAGTCCTGAATTAAGTAATAATATAACATTTAAACATTAAACATTTAAAATTAAAATAATTCAACTCAATGCGTTTGTACTCACATTTACTTTCAAACTTTCAATTTCATAGTTATATAACATATAAATTTATAGAACAATTTCTCTTTAATCGAATGCTTATGATCAAATTATTTACTCATAATCCCACCTTCCAAGACCAAAATGTCATCATGTAACCATATGTATAAACATTCATATACTTAAAGTTCAATTATTATAATATAGCATCAAATACACAACCATCCATGTGGCCGAATATGCCTAGTCTTGTATCCACATATTAGAAGACCAAAGCCACAATATTCATATCATTCATTAGTAAAACCGAGAACACATATTAAAACTATACATATATACACATATATAAATCTCATTTGTAACACATACAATTTGAAATAAATGACCAATTACGTATGTACTTTATTATAAATAGGTAAGAAGTTTAATTCCTACCTTACATGCTTACCTGAGCCATTGACTCAATAAATTAGCTTTAATTTGCCTTGAACAAAAATTCGATTTCTCTTTTGTAAAACACATCACCGGCATCAAGCCTGCTAGGCGCAAAGGCCCGATAAGTGACACACTGCACAAGGCTCTGCTAGGCGTAAAGCTTCGATAAGTAACACCTAAGACAAAGCTCTGCTAGGCGTAAAGCCCGATAAATAACACCTGCACAAAAGCACGCTAGGCGTAAAAGCCGAGACATATCAATGTAGTTAAACATTCCCAACACACTCTTCATAACTATTATATACATATGTCCAATTCAATTGGACTTGCTCACATTAAACCAATAGAATCATATATCATTATGTAACCCAACAATTCACAACACATAACCAACTTAAATCATCAACCTAGTATACCTATATACATTCGTCCATGATATAAATGGGTACAAAAATTCATCAATTCATACAATTTAATATAATCGTAATTAAATCATTGACATGTTTTAGTTAAAGGACTTACCTCGGTTGTCGATAGTCCGTGCGAATCGGCTATTCGAGAACCTTCGTCTTTCCCCGGTCTAATTCCGTTTTTCTTTGCTCTTGATCTAAAACATATTAAAATTTAGCTCATTTAATTTCATTTCATCTCAATTTAGTCCCAAAACACACAAATGGGCAATTTACCATTTTGCCCCTAATGTCTCCCATTTTTACAAATTGGTCCTATTTACACAAAACACAAAGTATGCAAAATTTCCTAACACCATAGCTAGGCCGAATCTTCCCCATAGCCATTTGTGTCCATGCATTTCATTTATTTGACCATTTTAACCCTTCACAAATTTATTCTTTTCAATTTAGCCCTATTTACTCAAAATTACCAAAAACTTCAACACAAAACTTATAAATCTTTAACATATATTTAATCTAAAACCATCAAACATCAAAACTATCCAAGCATGTTAATGGCCGAATCCTATATACATAATATTTTCAAAAATTTAGGCATGGGTCGGGTAATATACTGGCTGTGATATCAAAAACGTAAAAATTATCAAAACTAAAAACCGACCATACCTTAATCAAGCTCCTTATATTGCCGAAAAATCAAGCTTCAACAATGGAGTTTTCTTCCTCCTACATTCGGCCAAGAAGAAGAACAAGGTATGTTCTCTTTCTTCCCACTTGTTTTTATTATTAAATGTTGTATATAACACATATATTAACATTATTTATTAATACACTAATATAACTTATAATAAAACTAAAATAACATATAATTTGTAATTGGAGTGGCCCATTGTCGTTCCTTCTTGTTGTATATGGGCTAATTGCCCTTTTAGTACATCCACTTAAAAAGCCACAATCAATTTAGTGCCTTTCACTTTAGCATACAACTTTGCGCTTTTTCTCGATTAAATCCTTTTTATCAAATTAAGCACTTAAATGACTAAATTTTTCTACGAAACTTCCACACTCACTAAATCACATATAATAAACACAAAATATAATATTTAAATATTTCTCGGGCTCAGATTCGCGGTCCCGAAACCACCGTTCCGATTAGGGTCAAAATTGGTCTGTTACAACTCTCCCCCCTTAAGAATTTTCGTCCTCGAAAATTTTACCGTTAAACAAGGTCGGATATTGTTGCCTCATTGACTCCTCAGGCTCCCACGTAGCCTCTTCAACTCCGTGACGATTCCATAGAACCTTTACTAATGGAATTCTTTTATTTCTCAACTCTTTTATTTCTCGAGCTAAGATACGAATCGGTTCCTCATCATATGTCAAATCAGATCGAATTTCAATCTCTGACGGTGTAATCACATGGGACGGATCCGATCTGTATTTGCGAAGCATCGAAACGTGAAATACATTGTGTATCTTTTCTAAGTCAAGGGGTAATTTCAATCTATAAGCAACAGGCCCTATACGCTCGATGATTTCATACGGTCTGATAAATCTCGGACTCAACTTGCCTTTCCGACCAAATCGGAGTATTTTCTTCCACGGAGAAACCTTTAAGAACACTCGATCTTTGACCTGAAATTCAATGTCCTTACGTTTCAAATCGGCATAAGACTTTTGACGATTCGAAGCAGCTTTCAAATTACTCCTAATAACAACCACCTTCTATTCTGTTTGTTTAATCCAATCAACCCCGTGTATCTTATTTTCACTGAGCTCGGTCCAATACAACGGTGTGCGACATTTTCGACTGTATAAGGCTTCATAAGGCGCCATTTTTATACTAGTTTGGAAGCTATTATTATAAGCAAATTCAACCAAAGGTAGGTATCGTTCCCACGTACCTTCAAATTCGAGAACGCAACACCTCAACATGTCCTCAAGTATTAAAATAGTTCGCTCGGATCGACCGCCTGCATTTGCGGATGGAAGGTCAGTACTAAAATGAAATTTAGTACCTAGAGCATCTTGCAATTTCTTCCAGAACGCGATGTGAATCTCGGGTCCCTATCTCAAAACAATGGAACTTCGGTACACCGTGCAACCTTACAATCATGACACATATAATTCGGCAAGCTTATCAAGTGAATAGTCGGTGCGTCTGATACAAAATGAGTGATTTAGTCGATCTATCAACGATAACCCATACGACATCTTTCTTACTTTCGGTGTCATAGGAAGACCGATACAAAATCCATTGTAATTCTATCCCATCTCCATTCGGGTATCATGATTGGTTGAAGTAGTCCTGACGGTGCTGATGCTCGGCTTTTACTTGTTGACAGATTAAGCACTTGGAAACAAACTCGAGATATATCCGTTTCATGCCGTGCCACCAATAGAACTCTGCTTCAAATTGTTATACATTTTAGTGCTACCGGGTGTATCGATGATCGACTACTATGGGCCTCACTCGGGATCATCTGTATCAAATCTGAGTTCTTTGGAACACACAATCGGCTTTTATAATTCAAACAATCATTTGCATCAATCTAAAAATCTGATTCTGTACCGTTTTCACACTGAATCCGAATAGCAATCAAATTTTTGTCAACTTTCTGTGCATCACAAATTTGTTGAATAAACATTGGTCTTGCTTGTAACTCGGCTATGATCGAACCATCATCAGACATAGCCATCTGTGCATTCAATGCACGAAGAGCAAATAATGATTTTCGACTTAACGCATCCGCAGCAACATTAGCTTTCCCCGGATGGTAGTCAATCACTAATTCATAGTCTTTCAGCAATTCTAACCATCTGCGTTGTCTCAGATTTAGATCTTTCTGAGTCATCAAATATTGTAGACTTTTATGATCTGAATAAATGTGACATTTCTCACCGAATAAATAGTGACGCCAAATTTTCAATGCAAAAACAATGGCTGCTAATTCCAGATCGTGAGTCGGATAATTTCTCTCATGCTGCTTCAATTGTCTTGAAGCGTATGATATAACCTTGCCTTCCTGCATTAAAACGCAACCCAACCCATTTAAGGAAGCATCACTACAAACAATAAATTCTTTACCCGATTCCGGCTGAGCTAACACTGGAGCTTCGGTCAAAAGGACTTTCAACTGCTTGAAACTTTTCTGACACTTTTCTGACCACTCAAACTTGACATCTTTCTGTAGTAGTTTCGTTAAAGGTGTAGCTATTACAGAAAAACCCTTTACAAATCGTCTGTAATATCCCGCTAGGCCTAGGAAACTTCGGACCTCAAAAATATTCTTTGGTGGTTTCCAATCGAGTATAGCTGCTATTTTGTTTGGATCCACCCGAATACCTGATTCTGAAACAACATGACCCAAGAAGCTGACTTCATTCATTTAGAACTCACACTTACTAAACTTTGCATACAGTTGTTGATCTCTCAAAGTTTGTAGCACTAATCTCAAATGCTCAGCATGTTCGGTTTCATTTTTGGAATAGATCAGTATATCGTCAATAAACACTACTACAAACCGATCCAAAAACTGTCGGGAAGACTCGATTCATTAGATCCATAAAACAACAGGTGCATTAGTGAGTCCAAAAGGCATAACCAAAAACTCAAAATGTCCGTACCTCGTTCGAACGCAGCTTTGCTTTATCTGTATCTCTCGACTCGCGGTGATAATAGCCCGATCTTAAATCTATCTTCAAAATACCGAGGCCCCTTTAACGATCAAACAAGTCATCAATCCGAGGTAACGGGTATTTATTCTTTATAGTTACCTTATTTAGTTGCCGATAATAATCGATACACATTCGCATAGTCCCATCTTTCTTTTTCACAAATAAAACCGTGCACCCAGGAGAGAAGCTCGATCGTGCAAAGCCACTATCTGTCAATTCTTGCAATCATCCTTTCAACTCTTTTAACTCGAGAGGTGCCATCCGATCACGGAGCTATCGAAATCGGACTCGTCCCTGATTAATTCAATGCCGAACTCAATCTCTCTTCTTGGTGGTAAACCCAGTAGTTCTTGAAACACATCTGGGTATTCACATACAACCAATACAGATTCAATTTGTTTCTTGGACAATTTATTATCCAGTACATAAGCCAAATAAGCTTCGCACCCTTTTCTCATATACTTCCGGGCTAACATCGAAGATATTACTGTAGGAAACCCATTTACATCACAGGATTTAATTCTGATGGTCTCACCGTTTCGACATTTCAAATCAATAAACTTTCTTTTACAATCCACTACTGCCTCATGTGAAGTGAACTAGTCCATACCCAAGATTATATCAAATTCGTCCAAGGGCAACAACATTAAATCAGCTGGGAAGCAATAATCCCGAATCATCAACGGGCAACATCTACATACTTTATTAACAAGCACACATCTACCCAAAGGGTTGGACACACGAATCACAAACTCGGTAGACTCAACTAGCAGAGTCTTGCCAAATTCTAAAGTTTCACACACATAAGAATGAGTCGAACCAGGATCAATTAGTGCAATCACAGTAGTATCATAAAGAGCGAAAATACCTGTAATGACGTCAGGGGAGGAAGCATCCTCTCTGGCTCGTGCAGCATAAGCTCTAGCCGGAGCTCTAGCCTCAGGTCGAACTGTGGTGTTCTTCATTCCTTTCTGACTACCACCTACGTTTCCTGAATGTCTGGGTGGTCTACCTCGCACTGACGTGTTGCTCGGCTTAGTGTTACTCAATCAGATTCGCTCACCAACCTCGGACATTCTCTAATAAAATGATCTCGCGACCCACATTTAAAGCAAGACCGATCATGAAATCTACAACTCCTCGAGTGCCATTTTCCACGATTGCTTGCATTCAACTCTATTCGTGGAACGTTACCAACATCAAGCTATCGAGGTAGCTCGAGAGCTCATAGGAGGTCGATCCCGTCTAGGTGGATCTGTAGTAGCTTTATGTCGGCTGTAGTCCTCTCTGAACTTCTTGGTTGTGGAATGAAAGACCTTACCCGAAGGTCTTTTACGAATGTCTCTAGCTTCTATCTCAGCCTTTCTTTTCTCTTTCCCGAGCTCTTCAGCTTTGCAAGCTCTCTCAACTAAAGTCACAAACTCTTGAATTTCAAGAATGCCAACAAACATCTTTATATCTTCATTCAGCCATCTTCAAATCTTTTACACATAATAGCTTCAGTAGAAACACACTCTCTAGCATATCTGCTAAGCCTGACAAATTTTCTTTCATATTCTGTTACGGTCATTCGCCCCTTGTTTCAGCTCAAGGAACTCCTTTCGTTTTTGATCAATGAATCTTTGACTGATATATTTCTTGCGAAATTCATTCTGGAAGAAATCCCATGTCACTTTTTCTTTCGGAACTACTGATACCAGTGTATTTCACCAGTGATGTGCAGTGTCCCGCAGTAAAGATATAGCACACTTCAGGCATTCATCTGGAGTACATGATAGCTCATCAAGTACCCGAATAGTGTTATCAAGCCACATTTCAGCTCGCTCTGCGTCATCATCATCATTGGCTTTAAATTCTTCGGCCCCAAATTTTCGAATTTTATCAACTGGGGGCCTACTAGATCTCACCGGATCTATCATCGGGGGTGCTGAAGGAATCGGAGTTAGATTATTCGGGGGTGGAGGTTGGTGTACAGCCGGGTTAGTCTGAATAAACTGGGTAAACCACTCGTTCATCATTTGATAGAAGGCTTGCTTAGTCTCTCCCTCATGACTACCCAAAACAGGTCGAGAGTCTACCGGCACTGATTCATGTGCACGGTCAGGCGCTACACTCTCCACATCATCTGCTACGGCTCTTTCAGGATCAGTATCCATTTACTATATAAAACACTGTTCAGACTGTCAGAAGTCACCACACTATCAATATATGATAAAGGCATGTATAGCTAGACTCACACGCGCTACGGTAGTCCTAGAATCGACTAAAACGTAAGCTCTGATACCAATCAAATGTAACACCCCTTACCTGAGACCTTTGCCGGAGTCGAGTATGTGGCATTACTAGACTTGACTAGTAGTTCGGGGCATAAGAATTTAAAGCTGTCCAACTGCGTCATGATGACTAAATTGACCATAACTCGAGTTACAAAACTCAAAATTTAGATCCGTAAATTTTCCTTAAAACTAGACTCATAGATATATATACCATCAGTTTTCCAGAATTTTTCATGTGGCCAATTAGTACAGTTTATTCATCAAAGTTTCCCCTATTTCACTGTTGACGATTCTGACCTATCATTACAAAAACTCAGTTATCTCATTGTACAAAATTTCAATAAAGTTCTTGTTTATTCCAATCAAAGATAGACTCATTAAGGATTCTAAACATATAAACTATGCTCCCTGATCATTTTGTACAATTTTTAACAATTTTTCAAAGACAAAACAGGGAATCACGAATTCATTCAGAACAAGTCTCACTAAAATTTAAATATCTCATAATATAAAATTCCTTTGCCTACTCTGTTTCTTTCATATCAAAATAGACACAATATGATTTAATTCCATATCTTATTCACTTTCTAATTCAATTTATCCTATTTTTGGTGATTTTTCAAAATCACATCACTGCTGCCAACTAAAAACTATTTCATTGCAAAAATATAATTAACTAGTTTATAACCTCCCTACTCAATTTTATTTAAACTCTATACATTAACCGTACATATATATATACCAAAAACAAATCCACTAAACACACAACCAAATATAATCATCAAGCCAAAATATAAATTCCAAGATTTACAAGATGGACACAGTTAGCATATATATATATACCGAAAACACCTCCCATATGTAAATTAGGCCATGATCAAATTTAAAACATCCATTTACATTACGAGCAAGCTATAAAATTCAAAATATAACAACAACACATAACCATGAAAATAGCCATGTTACTTGACGGCTATATTTACATACAAAATTAAATATCATATGTTTCAATACTTAGCCTAACCTATACATGCCTTCAAAATCATCACCAAAATTTAAAATACCAAAAAGAAGGCGATAGTGTGGATGACTTTCTTGACGATCCCTCTCGAGCTCGTAGCTTTAATCAAAATCTATAAAACAAAGGAGAACATTTCACACTAGTAAGCTTACTAGCTTAGTAAGTCCTGAATTCGTAATAATATAACATTTAAACATTAAACATTTAAAATTAAAATAATTCAACTCAATGCGTTTGTACTCACATTTACTTTCAAACTTTCAATTTCATAGTTATATAACGTACAAATTTATAGAACAATTTCTCTTTAATCGAATGCTTATGATCAAATTATTTACTCATAATCCCACCTTCCAAGACCAAAATGTCATCATGTAACCATATGTATAAACATTCATATACTTAAAGTTCAATTATTATAATATAGCATCAAATACACAACCATCCATGTGGCCGAATATGCCTAGTCTTGTATCCACATATTAGAAGACCAAAGCCACAATATTCATATCATTCATTAGTAAAACCGAGAACACATATTAAAACTATACATATATACACATATATAAATCTCATTTGTAACACATACAATTTGAAATAAATGACTGAATTACGTATGTGTACTTTATTATAAATAGGTAAGAAGTTTAATTCCTACCTTACATGCTTACTCGAGCCATTGACTCAATAAATTAGCTTTAATTTGCCTTGAACAAAAATTCGATTTCTCTTTTGTAAAACACATCATCATGGCATCAAGCTCATGCAGCGCAAAGCGCCCGATAAGTGACACCGGCACAAGGCACATGCTAAGCGTAAAAGCTCGATAAGTAACACCAACAAAGCACACTAGGCGTAAAAGCCCGATAAATAACACCCGGCACAAAGCACGCTAGGCGTAAAAGCCCGAGACATATCAATGTAGTTAAACATTCCCAACACACTCTTCATAACTATTATATACATATGTCCAATTCAATTGGACTTGCTCACATTAAACCAATAGAATCATATATCATTATGTAACCCAACAATTCACAACACATAACCAACTTAAATCATCAACCTAGTATACCTATATACATTCGTCCATGATATAAATGGGTACAAAAATTCATCAATTCATACAATTTAATATAATCGTAATTAATTCCTTGACATGTTTTAGTTAAAGGACTTACCTCGGTTGTCGATAGTCCGTGCGAATCGGTTATTCGAGAACCTTCGTCTTTCCCTGGTCTAATTCCGCTTTTCTTTGCTCTTGATCTAAAACATATTAAAATTTAGCTCATTTAATTTCATTTCATCTCAATTTAGTCCCAAAACACACAAATGGGCAATTTACCATTTTGCCCCTAATGTCTCTCATTTTTACAAATTGGTCCTATTTACACAAAACACAAAATATGCAAAATTTCCTAACACCATAGCTAGGCCGAATCTTCCCCATAGCCATGTGTGTCCATGCATTTCATTTATTTGACATTTTAACCCTTCACAAATTTATTCTTTTCAATTTAGCCCTATTTACTCAAAATTACCAAAAACTTCAACACAAAACTTATAAATCTTTAACATATATTTAATCTAAAACCATTAAACATCAAAACTATCCAAGCATGTTAATGGCTGAATCCTATATACATAATATTTTCAAAAATTTAGGCATGGGTCGGGTAATATACGAAGCAACGATCTCAAAAACATAAAAATTATCAAAAACTAAAAACCGACCATACCTTAATCAAGCTCCTTATATTGCCGAAAATCAAGCTTCAACAATGGAGTTTTCTTCCTCCTACATTCAGCCAAGAAGAAGAACAAGGTACGTTCTCTTTCTTCCCACTTGTTTTTATTATTAAATGTTGTATATAACACATATATTAACATTATTTATTAATACACTAATATAACTTGTAATAAAACTAAAATAACATATAATTTGTAATTGCAGTGGCCCATTGCCGTTCCTTCTTGTTGTATATGGGCTAATTGCCCTTTTAGTACATCCACTTAAAAAGCCACAATCGATTTAGTGCCTTTCACTTTAGCATACAACTTTTGCGCTTTTCTCGATTAAATCCTTTTTATCAAATGAAGCACTTAAACGACTAAATTTTTCTACGAAACTTCCACACTCACTAAATCACATATAATAAACACAAAATATAATATTTAAATATTTCTCGGGCTCAGATTCGGGGTCCCGAAACCACCGTTCTGATTAGGGTCAAAATTGGTCTGTTACAAAAACGATATTTTTCTTAAAATCGCACAAGTTTTTCCCAAGAAACAAATGAACTTTGAATCAATTTGCTTGAGGAACATACCAGATTCGGTCCAGGCTCGTGGGCCGGGTTTGGGGTGTTTCAGATGGTATCAGAGCCCAGTTTTAAACTCTCGGCCTGTGGGCTAAGGCCCAAAACGTTTTCAAATCGAGCCAAGTAAGTTTTTTTAAAGTATTTTATGAAATAAGCGAGTTTTTTGGCATGGCACGTAAGTTTCTGACCCACAGCCCACCAGGTAAGTACCCCTAACCATTTGTGTGATTATGTGTGTGACACCCCAAACCTGGTCAATACACCACGACCGAATCTGGTATGTTACAGGGGAAAACGAGTCATTTAAAACAGGTCATCGTTTAAAAAATTCATTTGAGAAAACTCCTTGTTGTAGTTAAAATCTTGAGTATGATTATTCAAACTGATGGTGCATTTTAAAACCCGGAACTTTGGAAAACTTAGGTGTATCCGTAAGTAAAACCAATTAGAAAACCAAGTAAATTCATTTAGTTGCTTAAAACATTATGAACTTAGTGGGGGAAAATCTTGAATTTGGAAAACATTTGGGTTTCATTCATTTTAAATTACCGTGTTCTACCCGATGGTAGAGTTTAAAATGTATCGCGTTGTAGTTTTGAAAACCCCTTTTATTTCCAAGTTTTATCGGATTTATTAAAATAGTAATTTGTTAAGGCACATTTGAAATCAAATCCAAGCATATAATTAATCAAAGCATAATCTTAAAGGCCTTTTACAACCCAATAAACCAAATAGAAATAATGAAATAAAGTACCAAGTTTCAAAACAGTGCAATTCCAATTTATTCATGGCATGGTCACCTCGAGTCCACCCGGCTCCATGTCCGCGATCTATGTGTCACTGAAATGATAAGGAGAAGGTGAGTCGCAAGACTCGGTGCATAAATCCCTCTCGATTAATACAACATGCTAACACACATCATAGCAAAGCAATACAAGTAATGCACCCCAATCCTAGCCATCCATACTCCATTTCTACCCGTGTGGTACCAAACCACCGGGTGGTGCCAAACCACCGGTGACCCAAAGTCACGATATCCATAAGTGTGGTGCCAAACCACCGGTGACCCAAAGTCACGAACAATCCAATGATGGGGCCAACCCATCGTGTGATACCAAATCACCGGCGTCAATCCCGTATAATCATCATCTCGTGGGGACAACCCACGTGGTGCGAAGGCCACATGACGAGACACTATGAGGTGCCAAACCTCGTGTCCCAAAGTCACAATGCGATACCAAATCACCGTGACCAAAGTCACGAATCCAATGATGGGGCCAACCCATCGTGTGATACCAAATCACCGGCGCCGATCCCAGTATAATCATCTCGTGGGGCCAACCCATCGTGGTACGGCCACCAGGGACGAGGACGCTATGAGGTGCCAAACCTCTAGTGACCCAAAGGCACAATAAATCAATCTGTGGTACCAAACCACTGGAGGTGCCAAACCTCTGGTGTCCCAAAGACACGGATATCATATTCCCCCTCCTCTCATATCACCCAATAACATCTCATGCTGATGCAAAATCATGCAACTCATGCAATCATACTAGCATGTTTAATGCTGCATATCATAGCACATATATCATACTCATGATATCAATATATATCCACAACATAGCTCATAATGAAATGGACTTACTCGTATCCGTGCTCATACCCTACAGGGTATCATATCAATCACCCATACTGTATCGGCTTATTAACAATCAGGTTATTAACATATTACTAAGCAAGAGTATGTTAGTTACACACCTGTTAACGCAAGCTTTTAATCCCCCAAAGAACCGGTCTTAATCCCCCGATTACCCTGCTCCTATAATCGGCCAAACATAGATTAGCCACTTATACCATTTGGCCAACACCATTAAACCAAGGGGTTAACAATTGAATCCCTTACCTTTCACTTGGTTTGGTTTCCTACCAAAACCCGAACCAACCAATGCTTTTTCTGACAATCGGCCTCACCCTAAAATGTAAACAGTTAATCCATTGGGGTCTTGACTAAATGAAACCAAAAGATTAGACTTAAAGAACCAACCACTAACCACCACTTACCAATGATTAACCAAGAAAGAAGACTCCTCTTGCTTGCTTCCAAAATCCAAAGGCCCTATAACGTAATAGTTAACAAAGATTAACTCCTTCAACCAAAACCAACATAGACTTTAACCAAACCGAAACCAACAAAGCACTTAGAGAGGAGAGAAATGGCCATTCGGCCAAGCACTTACCTAACACCATCCAATATTCGGCCAAGAACCACTAGGAGAGAGGAAAGATTTGGTCAACTTTTAAAACAAAATGAAAAAGAGGATTCGGCTAGGGTGGTTTATAATGATCAACAAGATTCAGTCAGAGTGAAAGAAAAGAGAAAACGAAATGAAAAAGGATAGGGGTTGATATTCGGCCAACAACAGAAATGGGGAAAAGAAGAAGAAGTGGCAAGGTATAGGTGGGTGAAGTTTCGGCTTGCAAGAGAAAAAATGGAGAGAAGGTATTTTGGAGAAGGAAGTTTCGGCTATCAAAGTTCAACAAAGAAAGAAAAATATGGGAAAGAGAGAATACAAATTTCGGTTTACACAAATGACAAAGAAAGAAAAATGGAAGAAGAATATTCGGCCACAAGCACAAAATCAAGAAAAATAAGGCAATTTCGGCAAGTAAGTGTTTGGACTCTCGGTTTCACAAGAAGAAAAAAATGAAGAACCCTTTTGAACTTTCAGCTAGTTTTGACAAAAAGGAGAATTTGGCTTACCAATTGCTTTTGGCCGAAACATGTACAAAATTGCCTATTGAATTTCGGCATTCTCTCTCCCCACTTACCAAAACCGGCCACTCTCTCCACAACCTCCCCCACATTCGGCCATCACCTACAACCACTCCAAGCCACCCATTCAAACTAGTTTGAACTAGTCAACCTCCTAAAAACACTCTCCACCCTTCCTTTGAATATTTGACTTGGTCCATCGCAGAGTTTGAACTGCCTACAATTTCTCCCCTCCATGCCGTCAAAATGGGAGCAAAAATGTGGGATTTTCGCAGCTTGAACACAGGACCTCCTCCCCTGCAAGTGATGCCAAACACAAGCCCCAAGTGGCGCATGCTTTGCCACTTTACTAGCTCAACTCTTGTGTTACTTTTCACCTAAAATTATTTATAAACCCCAGCTCCTTCAGCTCCTTTCACATAAAACTTAAAACTAAAATTTTTCCTACCTCTCAGGCTTACACCTAGCTTACAACTAAGCCCCTAAAACATCAAAACAACCCCATTGCAATATCAACCACATGCAAACAATGCAATAACAAAATAGCCCCTAACCCAGGATATTACAGTTCTACCCCCTTAAAAAATAATTTCGGCCTCGAAACTACCTGGTCAAAAGAGTTGAGGGTATTGCTGTCTCATCATATCCTCTGGTTCCCACGTAGCTTCCTCCATGCCATGGTTCCGCCAAAGTACCTTTACCAAAGGCACTGCCTTCCTACGCAGAACCTTCACATCCCGATCTAGAATCTGCACAGGTTCTTCCTCCATGGTCAAATCCGGATTTACTTCAATCTCATCCACTGCTACGACGTGCGATGAATCAGAACGATAACGCCTAAGCATTGAAACGTGAAATACGTCGTGAATCTGACTCAACTCTGCTGGCAACTCAAGCTGATACGCTACTGGTCCCACTCGTCTTAGTACTCTATACGGCCCAATAAACCTCGGACTTAACTTGCCCTTCCTACCGAACCTCAGCACTTTCTTCCATGGTGAGACCTTCAGAAAAACTTGATCTCCCACAGCAAATTCTATATCTCTCCGCTTGAGATCGGCATAGGACTTCTGCCTGTCTGAAGCTTCCTTTAATCGAGCCTGAATCAACTTAACCTTGTCTTCGATTTCTGCAACCAACTCTGGTCCTAACAACTGACGTTCTCCCAACTCCGTCCAACACGTAGGTGAGCGACACTTCCTACCATACAATGCCTCATATGGTGCCATCTTGATGCTTGCTTGGTAACTATTGTTGTAAGCGAACTCAGCTAATGGCAGAAACTCCTCCCAACTACCTCTGAAGTCCAGAACACACCCTCTCAGCATATCCTCTAAGATCTGTATCACCTCTCCGATCGCCCGCCGATCATGGGTGAAAAGCCGTCTTTGAAATCCAAACGCGTACCCAGAGCCTGATGTGACGCTCTCCAGAATCTTGACGTAAATCTGGGATCCCTATCCGAGATGATCGATACTGGCACATCGTGCAGTCTCACTCACATACAGCTTCACCAACCTCTGCAGTGAGTAATCAACCCTTACCGGAATGAAGTGAGCTGACTTAGTCAAACGATCCACCACTACCCAAACTGAGTCTTTCTTGCTTGGCGTAAGAGGTAAACCACTGACGAAATCCATAGTTATCCTTTCCCACTTCCACTGAGGAATCTTCACTGGCTGAAGCAACCCTGACGGCAATTAATGTTCAGCCTTGACCTGCTGACATGTCAGACACTTTCCAACAAACTCTATCACCTCTCACTTCAGACCTGGCCACCAAAACTGCTCTATTAGATCCCGATACATCTTACTACCTCCAGGATGCATAGCGTATGGACTGCTATGTGCGTCCTGAAGAATCTTCTTCCTTAGCTTAACGTCCTTTGGCATACAAGGTCTCCTTTAAAAACACAAAGACTCCATCATTGGACAAATCAGAACCCTCCAAACCACCATCCTCGGACCTACAACCTCCGCGCGCTCAGGACCTCATCCTCTAACTGTTTCTCTTTGATCTGCTCAACCTAAGTAGGCTTAACCTGCAACTCTGCCAGAATACTTCCGTCGTCATACAAACTCAAATGGGCAAACATCGCTCTTAAGTCCGAAACAACCTTACGGCTCAACGCGTCTGCCACCACGTTAGCCTTGCCCGGATGATATTCAATTGAACAGTCGTAATCCTTGAGCAACTCAATCCATCTGCGTTGCCTCAGATTTAGATCCTTCTGAGTCAAAAGGTACTTCAGACTCTTGTGATCTGTGTAGACTATCGATCTCTCTCTGTACAAGTAGTGCCCTCCAGATTTTCAAAGCGAAGACTACAGCTGCTAACTCCAAGTCGTGCGTCGGATAATTGACCTCATGTGGCCTCAGCTGCCTAGAAGCATACGCCACAACCTTACCTTCCTGCATCAACACACAACCTAATCCCATATGTGATGCATCGCAATACACTGTGAATTCCTTATCTGCCTCAGGTTGAATTAAAATATGAGCTTCGGTCAAAATCTTCTTTAACTTATTGAAACTCTCCTGCTGTTCCTCAGTCCAAACAAATGGAACTCCTTTTCTTAATAGCTTAGTCATCGGTGCTGCGATTAACGAAAATCCCTCGACAAATCTTCGGTAGTATCCTGCCAAGCCCAGAAAACTCCGAATCTCAAAGAATCGACTTAGGAGGCTTCCAATCTAAAACTGCCTCAACCTTCCGAGGATCTACCCTAATCCCCTCAGCTGACACTACATGACCCAAGAAAGTCACTTCTCTGAGCCAGAACTCGCACTTACTAAACTTAGCATAAAGCTGTTTCTCCCTCAGAATTTGCAGTACCACTCGCAAGTGTGCATCATGCTCCTCCTCTGACCTTAAGTACACCAAGATGTCGTCAATAAAAACCACTACGAACTGATCCAAAAACTGCTGGAACACCCTATTCATCATATCCATGAATGCTGTCGGCGCGTTAGTCAACCCGAACGGCATTACCAGAAATTCGTAGTGCCTATACCGAGTACGAAATGCTGTCTTGTGGATATCCGTCTCCTTTACCTTCAACTGACGATACCCAGACCTTAAATCAATCTTTGAGAATGCCGAAGCACCCTTAAGCTGATCAAACAAGTCATCTATCCGTGGCAGTGGATACTTGTTTTTAATCGTCAGCTTGTTCAACTGGCGGTAATCTATACACATCCGCATTGTACCATCTTTCTTCTTAACGAAGAGTACTGGCGCTCCCCATGGTGAAACACTTGGCCTAATAAAGCCTTGATCCAACAACTCCTGGATCTGAGCCTTTAATTCCACTAACTCCATTGGCGCCATCCTATACGGAGCAATAGACACTGGCGCGGTTCCCGGTAGCAGATCTATCCCGAACTCTACTTCACGATCCGGTGGCAAACTCGGAAGCTCCTCTGGAAACACATCAACAAATTCCTTAACTGTTCGGACCTTCTCAACAGCAGACTCCTTAGCCTGCAAGGCATACACATGAACCACATATGCTTCACAGCCTTTCCGGACCATCTTTTTAGCTTTCAGAGCCGACACCACGTTGGACAGGTAATCTCTTCTGTTACCTATCATAACCACCTCATCACCCTCGATGCGTCTTAAGAACCATGCGCTTAGCACGCAATCCACCCTTGCACGGTACTTAACCAACCACCCCATCCCGAGGATCGATCGAACTCCCAAATGGCGCTTCCATCGATCGACCCACAAACACTACCCCTTGGAGTTCTAGGGGTACATCTCTATACAGCTTATCAACAATTACTGAGTAACCTAGAGGGCTAAGTACCGTCATCTGTCTAGAAGTAGTTTTAGAATCTAAGTCTAAGGTCTCTACTATGCCACTAGCAACGTAAGAATGCGTTCAACCCAAGTCAATCAAGGCAGTATATGGAGAACCAAAAATCAAAAATGTACCGGTTATGACGTCCAGTGCGTCGCCCTCCTCTCGGTGTCTCGCTGTATACACCAACCCTGGCTGTCGTGCCTCAGAACCACCTGCACCTCTGCCCGGTGCTCCGCGGCCTCTACCAGAACCATTACCTCCTCTGCCATTACCACGACCTCTCTGCGGCGGCGGTCCATTATTCTTGAACTGAGTACGGCCCTAACTCTTAGACTGAATCCTAGCCAACTTACGCGGACAGTCCCTCACACAGTGATCTAATGAGCCACACTCAAAACATCCCTTTCCACCGGTCCAAAGATCCTCTCCAATGAGATTTCCCACAACGCTTTACACTGAGGCGGTCCGACGATTAATTAACAACGAGCCTACCAGGTGATTATTCGCCCACTCGGTCTAGCCCCTTTCTCGAGGATTACCCGATGACCCGTAAGATCCAAAACTCCTCTTATGCCTGCTCCTATCCACATTTTGCCTCACGGACTCTTTAATACCTCGGCTAACTTAGCCTTCTCAACCAGGACGGCAAACTCATGCTCTTTGTTTGTGGAGCAATCAACAATCTTAATTCATCTCTCGGACCATCCTCGAATCGAACACACCTCTCGTGTTCAGTTGCCACGATGCCCCAGCATACCGACTCGGGCTTCAAGAACTCGCCTGCGTACTGAGCACGGCACTTACTCCCTGAACTAGCCTCGTAAATGCTTTTCACATGCATCAATGTAGCTAGCTCCAATGTACTTTTTCGATCGATAAGCGGCCTAAAATAATCCCACGTAAGATCCTCTGCTGCAACACTGTCCCGAACCGTAAGCCACCACTGGTATGACTCATCCCGAAGAAGCGATACTATCCCTTTCAGCTTCTCCTCAGCAGTCAGATCCAAATCATCCATGATCCGTTCCGTTGCCTCCACCAATACTCACCGGTAGTGCTAGAGCAACACCGAAACACCTCGAAAAACCTCACCCGCTTGCTCGGAGTCGCTCCGGTACAGATTTTCGAGCTCCTCCGCCTCCACCTATTCCAGCTACCCTTTCCAGGACTCGCAGCATCGCCTGTGACACTGCGTCATCCCCAGTCTGATCCTGAAACTCACCACCTCCTCCAGCTGGTGGTGGTGCCGGTATCTCATTTTCTCGACCCACGACTGCACCCTGCGGCTCGAAAACTATCATCCTACCCCGACCACGTCCACGTGCATTACGACCACGTCCACCTCTAGTGCTCATGACTAAAACTCGACTTATCTGATTTAGAAGTTTTATGCATCAGTAATTATTCCACTGTTTAAAAGCAAAGTCTTATGAATATTGCTTATTAAAGAAATTTTTTTTGTTTTCACAAGCCTCTAGAGTCTTATCAGTTTCAGTCTCTAAATTAATCCACTATTGCTAGTCATTCAATCATATCATGCTCATTTCAAAATCACAAGCAATAGTAAGGGGTACTTACCTGAAGACTGGTGCCGGAGACTCGGTGCCATGCCTTTCAACCCCATATACCAAACCAAAATATTTTAAACCAACTTTTTAAATCCAATTTTTGAACAACATTTTAGGCCTCAGGCCTACGGCCGAGCTGTTGAACTTGGCTCTGATACCACAATTGTAACACCCCAAACCCGGTCAATACACCACGACCGAATCTGGTATGTTACAGGGGAAAACGAGTCATTTAAAACAGGTCATCGTTTAAAAAATTCATTTGAGAAAACTCCTTGTTGTAGTTAAAATCTTGAGTATGATTATTCAAACTGATGGTGCATTTTAAAACCCGGAACTTTGGAAAACTTAGGTGTATCCGTAAGTAAAACCAATTAGAAAACCAAGTAAATTCATTTTGTTGCTTAAAACATTATGAACTTAGTGGGGGAAAATCTTGAATTTGGAAAACATTTGGGTTTCATTCATTTTAAATTACCGTGTTCTACCCGATGGTAGAGTTTAAAATGTATCGCGTTGTAGTTTGAAAACCCCTTTTATTTCCAAGTTTTATCGGATTTATTAAAACAGTAATTTGTTAAGGCACATTTAAAATCAAATCCAAGCATATAATTAATCAAAGCATAATCTTAAAGGCCTTTTACAACCCAATAAACCAAATAGAAATAATGAAATAAAGTACCAAGTTTCAAAACAGTGCAAGTCCAATTTATTCATGGGATGGTCACCTCGAGTCCACCCGGCTCCATGTCCGCGATCTATGTGTCACCTGAAATGATAAGGGAGAAGGTGAGTCGCAAGACTCAGTGCATAAATCCCTCTCCCGATTAATACAACATGCTAACACACATCATAGCAAAGCAATACAAGTAATGCACCCCAATCCTAGCCATCTATACTCCATTTCTACCCCGTGTGGTACCAAACCACTGGTGGTGCCAAACCACTGGTGACCCAAAGTCACGATATCCATAAGTGTGGTGCCAAACCACTGGTGACCAAAGTCACGATATCCATAAGTGTGGTGCCAAACCACTGGTGACCCAAAGTAACGAATAATCCAATGATGAGGCCAACCAATCGTGTGATACCAAATCACTGGCGTCAATCCCGTATAATCATCTGTGGGGCCAACCCACCGTGGTACGGCCACCCATGAGATGAGGCAGCTATGAGGTGCCAAACCTCTGGTGTCCCAAAGACACAATGTGATACCAAATCACTGGTGACCGAAGTCATGAATCTAATGATGGGGCCAACCCATCGTGTGATACCAAATCACCGCGCGCAATCCCGTGATAATCATCTCGTGGGGCCAACCCACCGTGGTACGGCCACCGGGACGAGACGCTATGAGGTGCCAAACCTCTGTGACCCAAAGTTACAATAAATCAATGCGTGGTACCAAACCACCGAGGTGCCAAACCTCTCCGTGTCCCAAAGACACGGATATCATATTCCCCCTCCTCTCTCATATCACCCAATAACATCTCATATCGATGCAAAATCATGCAACTCATGCAATCATACTAACATGTTTAATGCTGCATATCATAGCACATATATCATACTCATGATATCAATATATATCCACAACATAGCTCGTAATGAAACGGACTTACCCCAGATCCGTGCTCATACCCTACAGTATATCATATCAATTACCCATACTTTATCGGCTTATTAACAATCGGGTTATTAACATATTACTAAGCAAGAGTGTGTTAGTTACACACCGTTAACGCAAGCTTTTAATCCCCAAAGAACCTGGTCTTAATCCCCGACACCTCTCCTATAATCGGCCAAACATAGATTAGCCACTTATACCATTCGGCCAACACCATTAAACCAAGGGGTTAACAATTGAATCCCTTACCTTTCACTTGGTTTGGTTTCCTACCAAAACCCGAACCAACCAATGCTTTTTCTGACAATCGGCCTCACCCTAAAATGTAAACAGTTAATCTATTGGGGTCTTGACTAAATGAAACCAAAAGATTAGACTTAAAGAACCAACCACTAACCACCACTTACCAACGATTAACCAAGAAAGAAGACTCCTCTTGCTTGCTTCCAAAATCCAAAGGCTCTATAACGTAATAGTTAACAAAGATTAACTCCTTCAACCAAAACCAACATAGACTTTAACCAAACCGAAACCAACAAAGCACTTAGAGAGGAGAGAAATGGCCATTCGGCCAAGCACTTACCTAACACCATCCAATATTCAGCCAAGAACCACTAGGAGAGAGGAAAGATTCGACCAACTTTTAAAACAAGATGAAAAAGAGGATTCGGCTAGGGTGGTTTATAATGATCAACAAGATTCAGTCAGAGTGAAAGAAAAGAGAAAACGAAATGAAAAAGGATAGGGGTTGATATTCGGCCAACAACAGAAATGGGGAAAAGAAGAAGAAATGGCAAGGTATAGGTGGGTGAAGTTTCGGCTTGCAAGAGAAGAAATTGAGAGAAGGTATTTTGGAGAAGGAAGTTTCGGCTATCAAAGTTCAACAAAGAAAGAAAAAATATGGGAAAGAGAGAATACAAATTTTGGTTTACACAAATGACAAAGAAAGAAAAATGGAAGAAGAATATTCGCCACAAGCACAAAATCAAGAAAAATAAGGCAATTTCTGCAAGTAAGTGTTTGGACTCTCGGTTTCACAAGAAGAAAAAATGAAGAACCCTTTTGAACTTTCTGGCTAGTTTTGACAAAAAGGAGAATTTGGCTTACCAATTGCTTTTGGCGAAACATGCACAAAATTGCCTATTGAATTTCAGATTCTCTCTCCCCACTTACCAAAACCGCCACTCTCTCCACAACCTCCCCACATTCTCTACCATCACCTACAACCACTCCAAGCCACCCATTCAAACTAGTTTGAACTAGTCAACCTCCTAAAAACACTCTCCACCCTTCCTTTGAATATTTGACTTGGTCCATGGCGAGTTTGAACCGCCTACAACTTCTCCCCTCCATGCCACAAAATGGGAGCAAAAATGTGGGATTTTCGCAGCTTGAACACGGACCTCCTCCCCTGCAAGTGACGCCAAACACAAGCCCCAAGTGGCGCATGCTTTGCCACTTTACTAGCTCGACTCTTGTGCTACTTTTCACCTAAAATTATTTATAAACCCCAGCTCCTTCAGCTCCTTTCACATAAAACTTAAAACTAAAATTTTTCCTACCTCTCAAAGCTACCTAGCTTACAACTAAGCCCCTAAAACATCAAAACAACCCCATTGCAATATCAACCACATGCAAACAATGCAATAACAAAATAGCCCCTAACCCGGGATATTACAATGTGATTATATGATTTAAGAATTATGGAAGGGTAAAAAAAAAAAGCATGGAACGTAGAATAGCATGAGAGGAACTTGAACCCTAGGACTAGTCTACTCAAACACAAACACATAAGACTTAAGGAATGTTAAACAAACCCATGGCTAAGTCATCGAGTTAGGGTGTGGTAACCCCCAATGCGCATGTCTAGGATTGGATCCTAAGAGCACGGTATTTAAGCGATCCCTAGCGACTCACCTTCTCTTCGCAGAATCCTACCAGTGCGTAGCTTCTGTTCACCCTAACCTGCAGGGCTCAATAGGTGTGGCAACCTGCATGCGCATGTCTAGGAATGGTTTCGGTGGGAGCTTGGTATTTAAGCGATCATGCGTGACTCACCTCCTCTCCACTCGAATCCTCGCTGCAGTGCGTAGCTTTGGTTCACTCGACCAAGAGGGCTCGGGCCATAGCTAAACACAATGACTAAAACCCGAAAGGGAACTAGCCGTGTTTTTAATAAAAACAACAAAACCCTAGTTTTAAAACTCTTAAAACTTTCTTTTAAATTTGTGAAAACCATCTTTACAAAATTCTCCGAAAAATTTTCGCTTTATGAAATTACAAAAATACCCCTAGTGGTAAAATTACCAAAATGCCCTTGGTTTGTAAAATGTTCAATTATCCAGCAGTTTTACCAAAATTTCATAAACATTCAAAAACCATAATTTGCAAAATATCAAAAATACCTTGATTTTGGAAAAAATTACAAAATTGCCCCTAACTTACAAAATTACCAAAATGACACTGATTTCTAAATTTTTTGCAACATCACTGTTTTGGAAACTACAATTTTCAAAAAGAACCCTTGAAGTTTTGTAACTTTTGAAATATCCCTGATTTAATAAATTTTACAAATTTACCCCGATTTGTGAAAAATTACTGAAATACCTCCGAGGTCTAAAATTACCGAAATACCCCCGGATTTCGAAATTTTCCAAAATACCACAGAAATTCAAAATTTCCAAAATACTTTTTGACAAAATCACCAAGAAACTTTTTCTTTTGAAAAAAATTACGAAAATACCCCTATAGGACAAAATTACGAAAATACCCCTGGGTAGTGGAGAAACAACAACAATGAAAACTCCAACGTTTCTCTGAATGAACGAAAGTTCATAATTGGTTGATGGATGTATGAATGAATGAAAAGACTGTGTGCATGTATGAATACGAAAGAACCACTCCTAAAACTCTTTTCATAAAACTCCTTCGCGGGTAAACAAGTCAAACAAAGACTAATTCATAAAACTTCTTAATCAGATCTCGACGTTAGAAATGAGCTCTAGAGGATGTGGTCGTCGTGGACGAGGTAGAGGAAGGATGACCGTGTCGGAACCTGTTAGATCGGGTCAAGGGTCTGACAATGAGATACCACCGCCACCACCACCCCCAGCTGTGGGTGTTGAGCAGCAAGCTCAAACAGGAGAAGATGATGTATCGCAGGCTGTGCTGCGAGTTTTGGAATTGGTGGCTGGTGCAGGGGAAATTCGGAAAATCGTAAGTCTGTGCCTGAACGGCTCCGAGCTAATAGAGCCGAAATGTTTCGTGGAGTAGCGGGTGTGGCACCCAGTACAGCTGAGTACTGGTTGGAAGCAACGGAGCGCATCATGGATGAGCTTGATCTGACCCCTGAGGAGAAGTTAAAAGGAATGGTGGCACCATTAGGCAATGAAGCGTACCAATGGTGGTTAACTGTTTAGGATGGTACCACAGCTGAGGATCTGACCTGGGAGTACGTTAAGGAAGCGTATCAAAAGAAGTATGTTGGAACCAGGTATACGGATGAACAGAGGAAAGCTTTTCTGGGGCTAGTTCAAGGAAACAAGTCCGTTGCGGAATATGAGGCTGAATTTCTAAGGTTGAGCCGGTATGCTCGAGGAGTAGTGGCAACTGAGCATGAGCGCTGTGTACATTTTGAGGATGGACTAAGGGATGATCTGAGATTGTTGATAGCCCTGCATCAGGAGCGGGAGTTTTCTGCTTTAGTAGAAAAGGCCAAGGTAGCCGAGGGAATTAAGGATGCTACAAGGCAGAACACTGATCGGAATAGGCCAGAAAGAGGTTTTGGATTGTCTGGATCATCTGGGAATAAGAGGCCTAGAGTTGATGGGCCGCGAGGTTAGCAGGCTGCTACAAGAGGGCAGTATCGTCTTTGCGATCATTGTGGAAAGGAGCACTTAGGGGAGTGTTGGAAAAAGACGGGAGGATGTTTTAGGTGTGAGTCCAAGGACCATATGCTCAAGGATTGTCCTAAGAAACCAGATGAAAGTCAATCAGCAGCTCAGAATGTTAATTAGGCTGGTAGAGGTGGACAGCAGCCTCAGCAAGGTCGTGGACCGAACCATGGAGGAAATGGTTCGAGCCGAGGACGTGGAGTACCAAGCAGAGATGCTGAAGGTGCAAACGCGAGGCAACCAAGGTTGGTTTATGCGGTTGGCCGTCGCGAGGAGGAAGATGTGCCAGATGTGATAACGGGTATGTTCCTTATTTCTGGGATACCCTTAATTGCTTTGATTATTGTAGAGTACTCTTGTATTGCCAGTGAATGTGTTCGAAGCCTTGCATATGAACTTAGAGATTGTGCATAGGAAGTATGATAGTTTTATAAAATCAGAGTGCGTAGCAATAGCGTAGTGGGGTGAGTTAGACCATACGATTGTTCGTTAGTAAGTAATTTCGAGGACGAAATTATTTTAAGGGGGTAGAACTGTAACATCCTGAAAAGGGCCTATGCATTTTCGGTTTAATTGTACGAAATGACATGTCTTACGTGTTATGAATAAATTTTGAACATTTTTGGAAACTTGAAAATGCATGGAAATGATTTAGAAATGAACATTTTTGGAAACCTGAAAATGTATGGAAATGTTAAGTTTAAAAATTGAAGGTGAACATTTTTGGAAACTAGGAAAAGTAAGGAAATGATTTGGAAATGATTCAAAAATGGAAAGTGAACATTTCTGGAAACTTGGAAATGTAAGGAAATGTCAAGTTTAAAGAGCCGAACGAAAACTTTAGGAAACTTAGAAATGACTTAGAAATGTCGAGTTTTAAAGTTTAAAAGAGGAAGCTGAGGCAAGGTGGCCTTAAAAGAAAAAGTATGTGAAATTTGACACACAAACAGGCTTGGAAAAGTGGCCTAAAGATGTCACTTAGGGTCTCTGGAAATGGCGCCACATGCAAGGGTGTTGGGCCTGAGTTCGAGTCACTTGGGAAGAAAATAAAAGAAGTTTTATTTTTGCTTCCAGAAGCCAGAGGTGGACGGCACAAGCTTTCTAGAAAGGAAGAGTTTTATTCTCTTTAAATTTCGGCTAATAAGAGGATAAATAGTAGATTTATTTTCAATTATTTTCAAGAGATAATTGTGGATTAATTCCTTTTATTTTTAATGGATAAAAGAAGAGATAATAGAAGGATTATTATTATTATTAAGGAGATAAAGTTATCAAATTAAGAAGTGTGGTGGCCAAGTAAGGGATTCTGAGTAGTAAATTCGGCTATAAAAGGAAAAAAATAGGGCTACTCATCAATTTTTCTTCCTCCCCTTCTCTCTGCCGAATTTCTTAGTGCTTCTCTTCTCTTTTTATTTTGTCAAGCCGAAATCTACTTCTTCTTTATCCATCATTGCCGATTCTTTAAGCCTCAAGAATCAAAAGTGTTGATACACCTCTAGGCCATAGTCGTCTAGTCTTCAAGACTCCATAGCCAAATCTTTGAGGAGCTCCAAGCATAGGTGCTGTCGATTTCTCCAAGTAAGGGTAAGATCTAGACTCGGTTTCCATTCTTTTCTTTTTAAGCCTGTCAAAATTTAGGGACTAATCCCTCATATTGTATTTTGGCCCAAACTATGGAAAGGAATTTTGGGATTTAGTGGTGGTCAACTACAAAAGGAGATCACTCGGATTTTCAAAGATCTAAGGTGAGGCAATCGATCTAAGGCTATTTCTCATGATTAAATGATTGGAAATTAGATCTAATATATATAAGTCTATAGGGATTTCGACAGGATGTATAAAAGGATTCCAGATTTGAGAATTTCAAGGTAAGTCCCTATATACATTCTACCAAAAGCCATGTTTTATGTTTTAATGTTAGATTAAATCTAACATATGGTTAAAGGAATTTCGACAATTCCTAGGGAAACAAGGATCAATTTCGGATTTGTTGGTGTCCAAATCGGCAAAGAAGGTAAGTTTTAAGAATACTAATCCTACTAGGATTTGGATTTGTAGCCGAATGGCTTTTTATTAAAGTAGTAAGTGATTAATCAAATGTAGGGATTAAGGATCTAAGCATTAGATCAAGCTTTTCGGGATCTCAAGGAATTTTGTTAAGCGAATCAGGTGTGTACCCCACACTAACTTTTAATAAGGTTTATGGTAATATGTAATATATGCATGATTATAAGAATGAGAATATGGCTAAGGTACTGTTACGGTACAAAGTACTCAGGTACGTTTCCTACTTCTACTAGGATTACGAAATATGTTATGTTTAACATGTGAAAAGGGACATGAATGTGAATTTAAGTATGATATGCATAATATGAATAATATGGGGCATTCGGGTTATATGAAAAAGGGGAAGTGAATGTGGTGACTTCGGTCTCACTATCTGAATGTGGTGACTTCGGTCACATTATCTGAATACGGTAACTTCGGTTACATTATCTGAATGTGGTAACTTCGGTTACATTATCTGAATGTGGTGTCTCATGACACAATTATCTGGTGGCTATGCCACAAATTTTATATGGGCGATGAGCACGTCGACTGCAGCGACTGCCTTCGATGGTGTGTAGCGGATGGAGGGTTGACTTAGTAGTCCCCACGGTGTGCAGGTTGGTACTGGGATGTGTAGCGGATGGCATCTAGGTTTGGGTTCGGGTTGCATCATTATTTTTTTATCTGTTATATGTACTGATATGTGACATGATAATGAATGCCTGATCTATTAAATTTTAGTGTTGGTTACACATTGAGTCTGTTGACTCACCCCGTCGTGGGAACATGTTTCAGGTGACGAACAGTGATGGGCCGGGTCGGCAGGAGCTTAGTGGTGGCCATGCGAAGTTCAAATTTTCCTTATTTTTGGACTCTTGTTATTTTAAGTATTTTATAATTTTATTTTGGGTTTTTATTTGATGTAATAAGGCCACAATTGAACTAAGTTATTTTCTATTTTATTCGCTTTGTTTCGACATTTTTTTATTTATTAAAGATTAAGTCAAATTTGATTTAAAATAAACTTTCAATATTTTGTCACTTGAAATAAATGGGCTTTTAATACAAAACAAACTTGTTTTCAACACAAGCCCAACCCAAAACGATATTTTTCTTACAATCGCACAAGTTTTTCCCAAGAAACAAATGAACTTTGAATCGGTTTGCTTGAGGAACATACCAGATTTGGTCCAGGCTCGTGGGCCGGGTTTGGGGTGTTTCAAGGAAGGAGTAAAAGTTTTGAGGGAAAAGTAAAAAAGTTTGGGATTTGGGGTAAAAATGCAAAATATTATAGTTTGATATTCGAATTATTCGAATTATTCGAGTTATTCGAATTTAAAAACTCAACTCGATTCAAACTCGAAATTCGAAAAAAAAATTCGTGTTGACTCAAATAACTCGATTCATTTAACTCGAAATTCAAATTTTTTTTCGATTTTTTCGAGTCAAATCGAATTTTACTCACCTCTAATGTTTGTGTGAAAGTTTCGTTTAGAAATTTTACCATTTGATTAGTCAATTTGATAAGAATGACTAAATAGCATAAAATGTAAAATATATGTTCTAATAGCTTAAGGCATTTAATAACTATCAAATTAAATAGTTGATGGATTTATGGTGCAATTATTCCATTATATTTATAATTGGACATTGATGGACATAGATTTGATGATTTATGATGTTTTTATTAAGGGTTAAAAAGGCAATTTAGTGAAATAATAAGTAAAATAATAAAACAACAAGGTTATCATCTTTTTTAAACCTTTTCTACCAAAATTTAAGAAGAAAGAAACTCCATGGATGCATGCATGGAATGCTGGAAATATGCAAGTGTACACAATCGCAATAAGTAATAAAGTAACAAGTAAATGTCGAGTTATCATACCCACAGGGACTGTAAAAGAATTATTTATGAAAATGATTTCACACACTTTGGTGAAGGGAAAATATTTGGATTTAAGAAATGTTTAAAAATTAAAAAAAACAAAGCAAAATAAAATAAAGTTCTAATGCACGATTTCAAAAGCTGATTTTAATCAAGATGATATAATTGTGTTGGATTAATTTCATTTCTTACCTTAGAATTATTAAACTTATGCTTACACCTGTTATGAATAAATCACGGCAACTCGGTAATTTGCTAACTTATGAAGATATTTACAAATCAAAAATCCATTCATCTCTTGTTCATATTCCTATGTCAGTTCGACCAATAAAACAGATTTATAAAAGTACACATGTTATTGCACATACATACTTGTTAAATTAAACAATCTCTCGCATATTCCTATGTCAACTCAATTGATTAATTCAACCTAATAAGCATATAAAAGACTATGTGAGGTAACAAAGTATCCTTACCTTGAAACAGTTTAATCACAATAATCTTGCAAGTTATGCAAGCACATGTATCGCCAAATACAATGCTAATTTAACCTTTAGCTACCTTAGAAGAATTAAACATGCACTGACTAAGTACTGTGTCCATTAATTAGAATTTCAATGCATCTAAATAATTAATTCTTTATTTATCTAAAAAATTAAAATGCCAGAATAACTTAAGCATGATTTTACTTAATCAAGCATTTTACCGAGACCTATAACAGCATAAACACAATTTTAATAGTTTAAAAGGATGACATGCAATCAATCCAACACGAATTAAATTCAAGCTAAGTGATTAAATTAACCATTCTAATAGCATAAATACTCATAAACATGTTTTTCAAAACAACAACGGAATTTAAAGAGATGGGGAACAACAAGCAAATCTGGTGTTTCTCTGTGGCTTAACTGATTGCTCCGTTCTTTGTCCTCCATTGTCCTTGGCCATCAAGGTGGCTTATGAACACTCTAATTGCTGCTCAATGATGGCAGAAGAAGACCCCTTTCCCAAGGGGAGAAATTGGCACAAGAGCAAGGAAATAGAAAAACGAAAAGTTGAGAGAAAGTGAGAGAGGAGAAGAGATAATGAGATGTGAATGAGAGATGAGGGATGAGGGATGCCTTGAATGATCAGCAAGGGGTGGCTTTTATAGCTGATTGTGGCTGCTAAAAATGGAAAATTCCATCAGCCAAAGAGACCCCCCTTGGCTGGCCATCTATGTGGCAAAGTTGATGGCTTCAACTTTGCTAAATATGGCTTAGGGCAAATCTACAAAGCCACTAATTGTGGAGGGGGTTGAATGCAACTTTGACAAGTCTTCAAGGGATTCTTTGTAAGCTTAATTAATCAAATAATAAGCTGATTTGGGTCAGCATATGGACGGTTTTGGCTGCCCAATTCTTTGATCTGTTCGGTTCAATCGATTTGGTTCAACTGGTGCGGTTCAACTAGGCCATTTTTCCATAATTAATTAAGATTAATTTATTTAGCCCAAATTAATTTGGGAATAAATTAAATTAATTAATTTATTATTTAATATTCATAATCGAATCGTCTTGGGCTAGAAATAAATTTTCCTCGATACTTCAAATTGCTTCTCGGGTTTATTCTTCAAGCAGTGTCTGGTGAGCTAATTTTCGCTCATTGTGCAAATCTGTCGAAAATAGTCAAAATTAATCAAAATTAACTATAAAATTAATTAAAATTCATCATGTTTATATTTTTAACACAATTTAATTATTTTATAATATTTAATTATTTTTTGACAAGAATTTAATCGAAATAGCATGATTTTAAGTTAAAAAGGGCATGTAAAAACACGTAACTTTTCATGTTTCCACACCCCCAAACTTAATTCATTGCTCGTCCCGAGTAATGCACAAATTTGAAAAGAATTTTCTCGAAAACACTTTCAAAAAACTCCCTCAAAACAACATTCTTCCCAAAATCATGAAATCAATATACTTATGCTCAAAAACAAGAAATTTGATAATTATGCTACTCAAGTATATATGTCGTTCAAAATAATCTCAATAATTACTACAATAGCAAAATTAGACTAAATGTTTCTTAATAAAGACATGTTAATCCCTACCATTTTGATTTTAATCCCTTATTCAAAAATTAAACTACAATCATTAAGCTTAACTGATGTCTTCATATGTTGAACAGAGCAATTTCTCTCCACTAATGTAGGTAACATTGGAACTTTGAATCAATAGGTCTTTAATAAGGTTGTAACGTAGCTGGTTAGATAATTTTAGGTTTTAATACCCTAGACTCAGCGTAAAATCGAACCTTCGAAATTTTTACCCTTGATACACCAACTTATGCTTTTTCGTACATCTATTTTATTTCGAGTGCATGTCCTTTTCCTTTTTTTTTTTAAAATTCAAGAACTTGCTTCATGTACTACAATTTTCAACCAATTGATACTTCTTTTCAATTTCCCCAAACCTATTTTCAAAGAATACTCTGAACAATACTGAGTCTAGTGTTTGGGACATTTTTAAGATAATTAAGAGAAGTGATGGCTAATTTTGTAAGGGTTCAAACTAAATTAGGCCATGAAGTCTCAAAGTTAGGTTTCAAAGGATAAGAATTTCATCATGGTTAGCTTGAAAGGCTCAAACTGTCCAAATAATAATTGCCTAAATCATTTTTAATATTCCATGCTTCCTAGGATTTCGCCTCAAGAAATTACTAAGTCAATTCTAAAGACTTAAACTTTCATGCATGCTTAATTTTTTCGTAGGGAACTAAAAATTTTATGGTATGAATTTTCATGCTTTATTAAAAATACATTCATATAATTATTAAGCTAACATAATAACTTATTGAAATAATAGAACTTTACTAATACTAAAGTTTAGCATACTTAACAAAATTTCAAATTATTGAACAAAATATATCATAATCATAATTAAAAGGAAATTTTATTCTGAGTGGAATTAATTCAAATTTTCGGTCCCCCTATTTAAAGTGAACAATGTCCACATTGTTTAAAGTGAATAGATACTATACACCAGGAAGGATTTTAGAAAAGAGAGCTCTCTCTAACCCCTATCCTAGACATGTACATACCTATTGCCACACTTTAGCCTTTGTGACTTGTTCAGATTTTATTCATGATTCCTATCTCTTGTTTTATTGTGCACAAATAAAAATACCTAATTAACCTAATCCTAAAATAACTTAAGAATAAAAATAAAGTTGAAGTCCTTCCTTTTTTTTATTTGGTTGTCGATCCCTCCGAATTCGACTCATCTTTTGATCCATCATTATTGCCTTTGCATGAATCGCTTTGCTCCCTCTTCGATACTGAACTCCATGATTCAAATATGAAATCTGGAAACTCAGGCACAAAAATAAATGGGTCATTATAAATTTTCATAAGGGCACTCCTCATCGAGTCATCCCTTATTTTTTTAGTATCTCTAGTAGGCTTGTTGCTGCCATTGCATGTGTTGCATTAAGTCCATCAGCTTTGACAGCTCATCACGAAGATCTGGGCTAGGTGGTGGAGCTCCAAACATTGAGGCTTCGATATCAGGTTCAGCTTCTGGTTCCATTGGTTCTGCCTCACTAGCGAATTCAGTTGATTACTCTGGCGGGATCTCTGTGGGGTCATCTTCTGCTTCTTCGGGATCCTCACTCTCTTCAACTCATTGCTGTAGAATAGAATCTCCAGCTACTCAGTAGAGATCCCAATCGATGATTGTGCCTTGACTATACCCTGTCTTCTTAGCAAGTGGTGTCAAATACTCTCTTTGACACGTGTGGATTCCTTGCTTTGACACAGTTCACTTAGAACCTAGAACCTAGAACTGTAAGTAAGAATTTAATAATAAAAATATTCTAATTCTACTCAATGTTAACAACAATTTAATAATCAAATATATGCATAGTGGATTCTCAATTGCTATTAATTTATTAAAACAATAAAATATGATTAAAATTAAACTAATCCTAATTCTATGCTATGTTGATAAAAATTAATATATAAATTATAATAAATATAATTATATATTAAATTTTACCATATTTATATAAATATATATATTAAGTAAAAATATTTATTTTAGATGCCTTTTGGAAATATTTACAAAAAAAGGCACCTAGTTTTTATTACTTACAAAAATAGCAACCAAAATTTAAAAATGATTCAATTAAGTCCCTAGACTTAATGAAAATTTGAAATTGAGTTGCAATTTAAAGCTTGGGTCAGAATTGACCTTTTTATTTGAAAAACCAAAAATTTATTTTGTCATTTAGGGAAATAATTTCTCGAAAAATTATGTAAAAATCAATTCCCAGGAAAGATTGGAGGGGTCATAAGCGGTACCGCTTAAGTTCCAATCTCCTAGACAGAATTTATTTAAACATAATAAACCCGGAAATGTACCCTAAATAATTTATTAAAAACAAGAAAATTTAAATATCTGATAAACTAAACAAGATTTGACCCCGTTCAGGTTTTTCTCCGTAGTAATGTTTCGAACGCTGAGAGTTGACTTGAAAATTACCTCCCTTACCTTGGAGTTCAACAACTCCATATGGATAGACGCGATGAATCGTAAATGGACCAGACCAACGTGATTTTAACTTACTTGGGAAGAACTTCAATATGGAGTTAAATAACAAGACTTGCTGACTTGCTTCAAATTCTCTAACTTGAATGTGCTTGTCATACCATTTCTTGAGTCTTTCTTTGAGTAATTTGGCATTTTCGTATGAGAACATTCGGAATTCCTCTAGCTCATTGAGTTGGAGGATCTGTTTCTCTCTAGCAAGCTTAAGATCCAAGTTGAGTCGTCGAAGAGGCCAGTAAGCTTTGTGTTCTAACTCCAGAGGTAGATGGCAGGCTTTCCCAAAGACCAACCTATAGGGTGACATTCCTAAAGGTGTCTTGTATGTTGTTCTGTAAGCCCATAAAGCATCATCTAGTCTCTTGGACCAATCTCGTCGGTTCGAGCAAACTATCTTCTCAAGTATGCCTTTAATCTCCTTATTCGCTAGCTCAGCTTGCCCATTTGTCTGCGGATGGTAAGTTGTAGCAACCTTATGTTTCACTCCATGTTTATCTAACAACCATTTTAACCACTTGTTTACAAAATGGGTCCCTTCATCGTTGATAATAGCTCTAGGGGTTCCAAACCTTGTGAACACGTGTTTCTGCAAAAACTTCATCACAACCTTAGCATCGTTCGTTGGATAAGCTTTAGCCTCGACCCACTTGGACACATAATCTACTGCTACCAATATGTACTTGTGACCAAAAGACAGAGGGAAAGGACCAATAAAGTCAATACTACAAACATTGAACAATTCTACCTCAATGATATTTGTTCGAGGCATTTCTGTTGGTGACATTTCCAACCCTCTGACATCGATCACAACTCTTTACATAAGATTATGCATCCTTGAATAGTGTTGGCCATAAGAATCCGGCTTGCAATACTTTGGCCGCTGTATGTGTACCTCCAAAGTGTCCCCCACTTGGAGCTGAGTGGCAGTGGTATAAAATCTTTGGTATTTCATCTTCTACCACACATCTCCTGATCATCTGATCTGCACACTTTTTAAACAAATATGGCTCTTCCCAGAAATAGTACTTCGCATAGTAAAGAAAATTTTTCCTTTGTTGATACGTTTTATCAATCAGCATCAAACCACAAGCTAAATAGTTAGCAATATCAGTAAACCAAGGAATATTATGGACATGATTTACCTTCAGTATGTGTTCATCTGGAAATATCTCCTGGATCGGTACAAGTGGAGAATTTCCCTCTTGCGGCTCCAATCTAGACAAGTGATCTACTACTTGGTTCTCTACTCCCTTTCGATCTTGAATTTCTAGATTGAACTCTTGAAGTAGTAGCACCTACCGAATCAATCTCGGCTTAGCGTCTTTCTTGGCTAGTAAATATTTAATTGCCGAGTGGTCCGTATAAACAATCACTTTGGTACCTACAAGATAAGATCGAAACTTGTCAAAAGCAAACACAATAGCAAGTAACTCTTTTTTTGTTACCGTATAATTCAGTTGAGCTCCGGTTAGAGTTCGACTTGCATAGTAGAAGGGATGGAAAACTTTGTTCCTTCGCTGGCCCAAGACAGCTCCAATTGCGTAGTCACTTGCATCACACATCAATACGAATGGCAGATCCCAGTCTGGTGTGACGATTATGGGTTTCGTGACTAATCGACTCTTCAAATCATTGAAGGCTTTTAAGCATTCCTCATCAAACTTGAATATCGAGTCCTTCTCCAATAATTTTCATAAGGGTTTAGCAACTTTGGAGAAGTCTTTGATAAATCTTCGATAAAAATCAGCATGGCCCAAAAAGCTCCTAACACCTTTTATAGATGTTGGAGGTGGGAGTTTCTCAATAACGTCTACCTTCGCTTTGTCTACCTCGATCCCATGTCTCATTATCCGATGCCCTAGAACAATTCCTTCTCGTACCATAAAATGGGACTTTTCCCAGTTGAGTACGAGATTCATTTCTTCGCATCGCCTTAGTACCTTAGCTAGATTGGCTAAGCAATTATCGTAAGTATCTCCGAATACTGAAAAATCATCCATAAAAACTTCTAAATACTTCTCAACCATGTCAGTAAAAATAGACATCATACATCTTTGAAATGTAGCAGGTGCATTACATAAACCAAATGGCATGCGTCTAAATGCAAACGTACCGTACGGGCAGGTGAATGTCGTTTTGTGTTGATCGTCCGGTGCTACTGTAATCTGATTATACCCTGAGTATCCATCGATAAAGCAGTAGTAATCTTGTCCTGTGAGTCTATCCAACATCTGGTCCAAGAATGGCAAAGGAAACTGACCTTTCCTAGTCGCCTTGTTCAGCTTCCGATAATCGATGCAGAATCTCCATCCCGTAACCGTTCTAGTTAGTATCAACTCGTTGTTCTCATTTTCTACGACCGTGATACCTTCTTTCTTTAGCACGCACTGGACTGGACTCACCCATGAACTATTTGAGATGGGGTAAATCATACCCGCATCCAACCACTTAAAAATTTCCTTCTTTACTACATCCTTCATAATGGGGTTCAGTCTCTGTTGTCCATCAATCGTTCCTATCTCGCCATCTTCTAATATGATCTTGTGCATGCATACAGATGGGTCAATACCACAAATATCGGCTATGGTCCATCCGATAGCCTTCTTGAATTGTTTCAAAACGATGATAAGTTTCTCTTCTTGTTCAGTAGTTAATTCTGCTGAAACAATCACAAGCAGAGTAGAGGCGTTACCTAAATAAACATATTTTATGTGTGTAGGTAATTCCTTGAGTTCTAACTTAGGTGACTCCTCGATTGATGCTTTTCGCTGGGTGTAATCCCTTTTCCCTAATTCCAAATATTCAAAACGGGATTGCGGATTAAATCCCTTTTGATTAGCTCCTAGCAGAGCTAAGTATTTATTCTTCTCTTCATCATTTGGAGAATCCAAAGTCAAATTTCTTTCCAGTGTGTACTCAACACAGTTGAGTTCCTTCTCCACTATCACATCCTCTGGATCAGACACTGTAGAACAATCATCAATTGTGTCAGGAAATCGCATTGACTTAAAAACATTAAATGTTACCTGATCATCTTAAACATGCATAGTTAGCTTGCCCTTCTGCACATCAATAAGGGTCCTTCCAGTTGCTAGGAACGGCCTTCCTAGGATGATTGATACTTCTTTGTCTGCTTCAAAATCTAGAATTACAAAGTTAGCAGGAAAGATAAACTTATCTACACATACCAATACGTCCTTGATTTTTCCTTCTGGATGTGCTAAGGATTGATCTACTAGTTGAAGCATAACCATAGTTGGTCTAACTTCTCCTATCCCCAACTTCCTAAATATTGACATAGGCATCAAGTTGATACTTGCACCTAAGTCACATAATGCCTTACCACAATATGTTGCTCTAATGTTGCACAATATGGTAAAACTTCCAAGATCCTTCAATTTGGAGGGTAGTTTGTCTTGAAGATATGCACTGCATTCCTTCGTCAGAGCTACCATCTCAAATTCTCCAAGTCTTCATTTCTTAGACAATATATCTTTCATGAACTTGACGTAGTTCGGCATTTGCTCAAGTGCTTCAACCAATGGGATGTTGATATGAAGTTGCTTGAGTAAGTCAAGGAACTTCTTGAATTGAATCTCCTGTTTCTACTTCAGAAGTCTTTGAGGGTAGGGTGGTGGTGGTTTCATTACTGGAACTGCTTCTAGTTGATTCGCCTTTGGCGGTAATTCTGCAACTAACAGAGTTGTTAGTTGATCAAAATTAGCTGGTCCTGAGGCTACCTTGTTGGGTTTTACAGATTCTGGTTCTGGTGAAACTGGGATTTCAACACTTGGTTGAACTTCTTCTGAATCTTGGGCGTCAGCTTGCTCCTTTCTAGATTCAATGGTATTGGGCTCTATCGTCTTTCCACTCCTCAGTGTTAGCGCTTTGCAGTGCTCCTTTCCCGAATTTCTCAGGTTTTTCGTATCACTAGGTAAGGTACCCTGTGGTCGGTTCCTAAGTTCAGTTGCAAGCTGGCCCACTTGATTCTCCAAATTCTTCAATGTAGCTGCTTGGCTCTGGATTAAGGGATCATTCTTTGCCATGTATGCCTTCAGCAAACTCTCCAAGCTATTGGATACTTCAGCTTAAACTGGTTTCTGAACTTGTTGAGGGAAATCAAGCGGTTGGGTTGGTCTGGCTTGGGTGTAAGTGGTACTGGTTCCATCCCCTTGGTTACTCCAGGAGAAATTTGGGTGGTTTCTCCACGATGGGTTATAAAAATTTGATTGCAGCCCTTGCCTTCTTCGGTTTTGGTTCTGATTACCCATTTAGTATACAGATTCTAGGTTCGACAGACATTTTTCAAACAAATGTCCCTCCCCACAATAGACACAAACTATATTCTCAAATTGATTAGGCTGCTGTGCTGCAAAACTATTAGACCCATTAGTAGTAAGATTTTTAAGCATTGAGGATATTGATGATACCTGAGATGCGAGTGAAGTAAGAGCGCCTACTTCATGTGTTCCAGCGACTCGTCTTCCTGACTCAGCTCAACTGGTTGGCCATTCATAATTGTTGCTAGCAATCCCCTCAATAATTTCATAAGCCTCGTTATAAGACTTAGAAAGGAGAGCACCATTAGTAGAGGCGTCCACTACCATCCTTGTATGAGTGTTGAGACCATTATAGAATGTCTCAAGTTGAATGCAATGTGGGATTCCATGATGAGGGTGCTTTCGTATTAAATCTTTCCCATGCCTCATACAAGGACTCATCATCCATTTGGTGGAAGGCAGTGATCTCGTTCCTGAGCTTAGCATTCTTGCTTGGCGGGAAATACTTCATGAGGAATCTCTCAGCAAACTCTTGCCATGTAGAAATGGAATTCGGTGGCAATGAGTTCAACCAGGCACGAGCTCTGTCCCTTAACGAATATAGGAACAACTTCAATCGTAAGGCATCTTCGGGAACTCCGACTAACTTGAAAGAATCGCTCACTTCCATAAATAGTCTTTAGTGAAGATGAGGATCTTCAGTAAGCATTCCACTGAATTGGCCCATAATCTGAAGCATCTGGAACATGATTGGCTTTAGCTCTAATTGTTGTGCCTAGATTTCAGTCTCCTAATACCCGGATTAAGATCGCTAAATAATGGCACAGCATACTGTCGTAAAGCTCTATCCCTATCATCAGCAATAAGGATAGGATTCTGAGCAGGGTTTGCTCCGTTTCCTTGATTCATATTCTTGAAATTCATCTCTTCGGTCCTTCTTTGGTTCGCTTGTCTTCTTCGTTGTCGAAAGGTTCGTTCTATCTCAAGGTCTACAGGGAGTAAATCGATAATTTGGTCAATACTTATTAACACCTGAAATATTCACAGAAAAATTAATACTCATAAACACCTGAAATATCCACAGAAAAATTAACTAAGTTAAAATTTAAAAGGAAAATTAAACCAAAATGTAAGGCTAACAAATTCACAAATAATGGCTTTTAAAAAATAGTCCCCGGCAACGGCGCCAAAAACTTGGAACTGTGGAAATGTGCAAGTGTACACAATCGCAACAAGTAATAAAGTGACAAGTAAATGTCGAGTTATCGTACCCACAGGGACTGTAAAAGAATTATTTATGAAAATGATTTCAAACATTTTGGCGAAAGGAAAATATTTGGATTTAAGAAATGTTTAAAAACTTAAAAAGAACAAAGTAAAATAAAATAAAATAAAATAAAATTCTAATGCACGATTTCAAAAGCTGATTTTAATCAAGATGATATAATTGTGTTGGATTAATTACATTTCTTACCTTAGAATTATTAAACTTATGCTTATACTTGTTACGAATAAATCACGGCAACACGGTAATTTGCTAACTTATGAACATTTTTACAAATAAAAAATCCATTCATCTCTTGTACATATTCCTATGTCAATTTGACCAATAAAACAGATTTATAAAAGTAAACATGTTATTGCACATACATACCTATTAAATTAAACAATCTCTCGCATATTCCTATGTCGATTCAAATGATTAATTCAACCTAGTAAGCATATAAAAGACTATGTGAGGTAACAAAGTATCCTTACCTTGAAACAGTTTAATCACAATAATCTTGCAAGTTATGCAAGGCACATGTATCACCAAATACAATGCTAATTTAACCTTCAGCTACCTTAGAAGAATTAAGCATGCACTGACTAAGAACTGTGTCCATTAATTACAATTTCAATGCGTTTAAATAATTAATTCTTTAGTTATCTAAAAAATTAAAATGCCAGAATAACTTAAGCATGATTTTACTTAATCAAGCATTTTACCGAGACCTATAACAACATAAACACAATTTTAATAATTTAAAAGGACGACATGCAATCAACCCAACACGAATTTAATTCAATCTAAGCTGATTAAATTAACTATTCCAATAGCATAAATATTCATCAACATGTTTGTCAAAACAAGAACGGAATTTAAAGAGATAGGGAACAAGAGGCAAATCTGGTGTGTCTCCGTGGCTTGACTGATTGCTCTGTTCTTCATCCTCCGTTGTCCTCGGCTATCAAGGTGGCTTATGAACACTCTAATTGCTACTCAATGATTGTAACACCCCAAACCCAGCCTAGACGTTATGACCAAATCTAGCATGTCACATAGAAAGGTTGTTTAAAAACTACGTGTTCATTAAAAAGTTGTTTAAAACTTCGAGCTTTGTTATTTGTGAAAAATCAAATTTATTGTTACGGTTTTCTTGTAAAAACATTATTGTTGGTGTTATTGTTATTATTCCCAGAAACTTGTTTATAACCAAAATCAAATTCTGTGAATTGTGAAAATGTGACATTTTTGAAAGCAGTAGGTGTCGTTTTATGAAAACTACGTGTTTATAGATTTAGCAGTTATTAAGGAAAACTTAATAGAAATTAAACCAGCGGCCTTATTACAACAATATTAACCTAAAATAACTAATTTTTAAGTAAAGAAAAAATGAAAATTTACTAAGTCCCGAGAAATATTCCCGGTGTATGGCCACCACAGAGTCCTCCGTCACTCCAAATCCTCTAACGCTGGTTATCACTTGCGAGGTTAAGGGAAAAAGGGGTGAGTTACAAGAACTCAGTGTGTGATCCCCTAAATGGTCACTGACTGGGCCCGAGCCCATAAGACATCAATCTAGGCCTAAGTCCTATAATCATGAAAGTGCAGATAATGTAATGCAACCAATGAGATGTAATGTAACCCAACCCAATCCAACCAATCACACGCCCGTACCAAGCAATCGTCACCTGTGGGGATCAAGTCAACCCACCCCGCCAATCACACCAATAACGTAGACGAGCTGCTAATCGCAATATTTGTGGTTGAGCCACCAGAGTCATAGTATATCAATATGTGGCATGGCCACTGAAACAGTATGTGGCAAAGCCACCAGGCTACACTTCTCTTCAGTCATTATCCCGTCCCATGTAATATGATAAAATGTCATGTATCAACGTGTAAAAGTGTAACTAAAAATCATACACACGATATTCAATCACAATTAAGAGTATAACAGTCATTTTCACCCACTCGGGGGTAGTTCGGTAATTTTACCCATCGAGGGTATTTTAGTAAATTCGCAACCCAGGGGCATTTTGGTAATTTACCCTCCAAGGGTATTTTGGTAAGTTTGCAACCTAAAGGTATTTCGGTAATTTACCCTCTAAGTGTATTTTGGTAATTCTACCCTATAGGGGTATTTCGGTAATTTACCCACCAAGGGTAATTCGGCTTTTAACTGATTCACAGATCATAGCATTTACAGAACAAACAGGAGTGTGAGATTACATACCTGACTACGAGTTGTACTGAATAATCATGAGTGTCGTCACCTTCACTAGAGCGATCAAACTGCGATTTGCCTAGTGAAAATAAAGTTATCTAAGCAGAGATAATGATGCAACTGGGCCTAAGGCCCATTCTCAACCCAAATGGACCCACATGCTCGTGTGGCCTATTTAGCCCAAATCTAGCCACAGATATGAGATTCACATAGTCTAATCCAACAACTACTACACCATCATACAATTTACTCATATGGGCCCACTTGGCCCAAGGTAGCCTAGACTCATGAGAACACTCATGAGGGCCTCAACTATCGCATCGAAGCTCCCACACGTGCGCTCGCACGCTCGTGTGGCTACTATCGCCGTGTGATCAGCTTTCGGCATTTGCCGCTCTATAGCTAGAGTAGGGCGAAATACACACCTGATAGGAATCTGAAGGTGCTAATTCGCGCTCCGAGCACTACTATGCCCAAACGCCCAGCAAGGTATGCTTACACTCCTCATAGATTACTCTATTTAAAGCCATCTTCTCACCTTCCCTCTTGCTAGCTTCCTGATGTGGGATCCTTCCTTTAGTAGAGTTTAAATCCAACACAAACTCTAGCCGTCCAATCTGCAAAATAAATACTCCCTTGCTTGTCATGAGATTCGAACCCTTGCCCTCTCCTATGCTCCAGACACTACATGCCACACAACACGAGCTCCTTTTTGTGTCATTTTTCTCCACATTTTATTCTTAAAGCCTACTTACTAACTCCCAGGATTTTATTCACCTAAAACCAAAATTTTCCTAAAGCCCAAGTTTGATCCCGGGACTTCATGGAAACCCCTTAACCTTCCAAAATCACTCACCTAATAGTCCTGTAACACCTCGAACCCAACCTAGACGTTATGACCGGATCTGGCATGTCACATAGAAGGGTTCTTTAAAAACTTGCGCGTTCGTTAAAAAGTTGTTCATATTCTTTTTAACACCACAAGCTTTGTTGTTTGTGGAAAAATTAGATTTATTTTTGTGGTTTCTTTGTAAAAACATTATTGTTTTTATTAATTATATCCAAAACTTGGTTATAACAGAAATCAATTTCACTGGATTACGAAAATGTGATATTTTTTAAAACAATTATTGTCGTTTTAAGAAAACTACATATTTATAAATCTAGCAGTTATTAAGGAAAACTTTAAAGAAATTATACCAATGGCCTTAACCTTGTCATCAGTTTCTGAAATCAATTCCGGACCCAACAACCGTCGCTCACCCAATTCTGTCCAACAAGTAGGGGTACGACACCTACGACCATACAACGCCTCGTAGGGTGCCATCTGAATGCTGGATTGGTAGCTGTTATTATATGCGAATTCTGCTAACGACAGATAATCTTCCCAACTACCTCCGAAGTCAATTACACAGCCGCTTAACATATCTTCTAGAATCTGGATTACCCTCTCCGACTGACCATCAGTCTATGGATGAAACGCAGTGCTAAAGTCCAATCTTGTACCCAAAGCTTCATGTAATGCCTTCCAGAATCAAGATGTGAATCTTGGGTCCCTGTCCGAGATGATAGACACTGGTACCCCATGCAGCCTCACAATTTTTGCCACATACAACTTGGCCAACTTCTGAAGTGAGTAGACAATACGAACCGGTATGAAGTGAGTGGACTTAGTCAATCGGTCAATGATTACCCATACTGAATCTTTCTTAGTAGGCGTTATGTAACACCCCAAACCCGACCCAAATGCCACGACCAGATCTGGTATGCTACGGGTTAAATGTTCAAAACTTTGCTTTGAAGGGATTTGAAATATCGGTTTATTTACGTGGGTATTCGTTAAATAGGTGTTATTTGTAGAAAACCTTTGCAGTTGTTTTCTTAGAACTCGTTTGAAAATCCCATCTTTTTTTTTCCCCTTCTTATAAATAAATCTTTAAACATAAACTTATAAAATTTAAACATTAACAGATATAAAATGATAACCTAAGCTATGAGGCCTTATTACATAAATAGTCCCCAAATTCAAACATAAGGAAAACCAGAAATAGTTTATGAAAATAAAAGACTTGATGGCCCCTCGAGTCCGCCTCGGCTTCCATGCTTACGATCTACTGCTCATCTAAAAAGTCAGGGAAAATAAAAGGGGCGAGTCACCAAGACTCAGTGTGCAAATCCCGAAAACACATAAAAGGCTTGAGGCCTACAAACATATTATGGGCCTTGGCCCATACACAATGGCAACAGAATAATTACATGCATCATGGCCCAACCTAACCTAAAAGTCCATCCTTTACACACCAGCCCGTACCAGCCATCACACCTCGGGGATTTCTACAATCAACCCACCAATCGCTACACACCATATCGACAGTCATGCTGTCAGTTATAATGTCAATCACCACGTGACCACATAATCCACTGTGGCAGAGCCACCGATCACTGTGTGACCTTATAATCAAGTGTGGCAGAGCCACCGATCACTAATGTGACCTAAATGTACATATCGTGGTTTTACCATCGATCACTAAGTGACCTTTTAACATGCTCTTCCCCTTCATCATATCAACCCCATCCCACGCATACATCCATGCAGAAGCAAAACAATATACTCCTTAGAAGATCACAGACTATCACATACATCGATACACATAGAGAAGTTTCTATGATTACGTACCTGGCATCCCTTGCCTACCCTTTTCGGGTAACACGGTACGGTCCATCCATCTGACCTTTTCCGACTTTTTAGCCCATAACAAATATAGTACAGATTAATTAGTGTGTTAGAGATCCACACACCTGATTACAGTCAAGATGATACTTTCTATGTCAACACTATCGTAAATCGATCGATCGCTAACTGTCTGCAGGTTTGTTCTCAAGCCGGGTCCCCCAACCGGCCAATCTCGAATCTACGACACCGTTCGTTTCTTAAACTTAGGGATTGGGTTTACAGATCCAATCCCCTACTTTGCCTGATCGACATTTGATTCCATCAAAAGACCTTATCAGTTGCTACCATCATATCATATGGTTAAGATCACAATTACGATAGTGAATCTAACGAGAATCTAAAGAGAACCCCTTACCTTGAAATCCCGAAAAAGATGGAGTTTAGAGACTAGCGATTTTTGGCTTTTAGATCTAGACGATCTACTTCGATTCCCGATGTGTCACCCAACATGTAAACACAAGAAACCAACAATCCATTAGCCTTTCGGCTTTGTCTTCTAAAAATCGAAAGAGAAAATGAATAGATCAGAAGAAACTGGCACCTACCTTTACAGAGAATTCGGCAACTCCTAGAAGATTTCGGCTTTTGAGAAGATCAAAAAGAGAAGATGATTCAAAGAAATCTATGGAGATTCGGCTTTTAATGGAGAAATCAGCAGGAAGAAAAAGAATGGACACTAGGACATTCGGCTATGGTAGAATAGAGTAAAGAGAAAGAATACTTAAGGGTTTCGGCTTATAGCAGAGAATGAAAAAGAAGATGGAGCTTTAGGAGTTTTCGGCTTTTTGAGAAAAGAAACCACTAAGAGAAAAGAATGAGAATAAATGCCGAAATTAAGAAGTACCCAATTTTCTAATCAAATTTTCAGCACACACACTAACCAAAAGCCAGAATTGCCCTTTTTTGAAAACTAAGACTAATTAATTAACAAGGGAAATTTCGGCACCCCCCTTAACCTCATCAAAACCGATTCCCTCTTTCCCCCAGAGTTGGAAATTCGGCTACTACTGTGATCAGTATATAATTTCTAAACTTTCTCCCTTATCCTTACCTGATCTCTCATCCACAAGTGACCCAGATAACACCACCTCTTCTTCCTTTTATCTGCCACATTATCCACATTATCCAAACACATAAATCTCCTAATTCCAAGCATCCTAGCCGCCCCCAACTCTCCTCTCTTTTGACGCCAAAAACATTTAAAATAAGTAGGTAATGCAACTCGAACCATGGACCTCCTTATTGCTTATCACACCACCTCAAAGCCCCTACGTAACGCCACTGACCATTGGGCCACAAGCCCATTTGTGTGTCTTAATTTACAGATAATATCTTTTAAGCCCTATCCTAACTGGCTTGCCCAAGCAAAAAATTTGACTAAGGCCTCGGCCCAATTCCTGAGTCCAATCTGAACCCCTTAAACACCCTAGTTAACACCTTAAGCATAACATCACATCACCACACATCAAATGCAAAGCCCCACAAATTCAGGATGTTATAGTTCTACCCCCTTAAAGGAATTTCAGCTTTAAAATTTCCTGATCAGAATAGATGCGAGTACTACTGCCGCATTGCTTCCTCTGGTTCCCAAGTAACATCCTCAGAACTGTGATTCCGCCATGGAACCTTAACCAATGGAACCGTCTTCCCTCACAATACTTTGACATCACGATCTAGAATTTCCACTGGTTCCTCTTCAAAGGATAAATCGGGTCTTTCTTCGATTTCTTCCACAGACACCACATGGGATGGATCCGAACGGTAATGTCTTAGCATAGAGACGTGGAATACATTGTGAATCTGGCTTATCTCAAAAGGTAACTCTAGCTGATAAGCTACCGGTCCCACTCATTTTAACACCCGATAAGGTCTGATAAATCTGGGACTTAATTTACCTTTCCGTTCGGACCTCAGTACTTTCTTCCATGACGACACCTTCAAGAACACCTTGTCACCCACTGCAAATTCTACGTCCTTACGCTTCAGGTTAGCATAGGACTTCTGTCGGTCTGACGCTTCCTTTAATCGAGCTCGAATTAACTCTACCTTCTCCTTTTTCTCGGTAACCAATTTCAGACCTAAAATTCGATGTTCACCTAATTCCATCCAACAGGTAGGTGTACAACACCACCGCCCGTACAATGCTTTATAGGACGCCATCTGAATACTTGACTGGTAGCTATTGTTGTATGCAAACTCCGCCAACGGTAAGAACTCTTCCCAACTACTCCTAAAGTCAGTGACACAACCTCTTAACATGTCCTCTAAGATCTGAATTACCCGCCCAGACTGTCCATCAGTCTGAGGATGAAACGCCGTACTGAAATCCAACTTCGTACCCAACGTTCGATGCAACGCCTTCCAAAATCGTGAGGTGAACCTAGGGTCCCTGTCTGATATGATTGATACTGGTACCCCATGCAACCTCACTACCTCTGCTATATATAGCTTAGCCAATTTTTGCAAAGAGTAATCGACCCGTACTGGTATAAAATGAGCAGACTTCGTCAAACGATCAACAATCACCCAGACTGAATCTTTCTTAGTAGGCGTGAGGGGTAACCCACTAACAAAGTCCATCGTGATCCTTTCCCACTTCCATTGTGGAATCTGCACCGGTTGCAACAACCTGCGCTGTAATCGATGTTCTCGCTTTTACCTCGACAGTCAAACACTTCCACACAAATTTGGTCACCTCTCGTTTCAGGCCCGGCCACCAGAACTGTTCTCACAAATCCCGATACATTTTACTCCCTCCAAGATGCATAGCGTATAGGCTACTATGCGCTTCTTGCAAAATGATATGCTCAACTCAGGATCTTTCGGCATGTAAATTCTTCCTCGAAAACATAATAGCCCTTCCTCATTCACACTAAATTCTGTTAATCCATCACTTGATCCCACCTGAAACTTCTCCTTTAGCAACTCATCGTCTGCTGCTTCTCCTTAACCTGACTGACCCAAGAGGGTTTCACTTGGAGTTCGGCTAATAAACTCCCATCATCGTATAAACTGAGGTGAGCAAACATTGCTCTCAAATCAGAGATTACTTTACGACTTAGTGCATCCGCCACCACGTTGGCTTTACCCAGATGGTATTCGATCGAGCAGTCATAATCCTTTAACAACTCGGTCCACCTTTTTTGCCTTAGATTCAACTCCTTCTGAGTCAAAAGGTATCTTATGTTTTCAAAGGATGGTTTGGAAAATGGTTTAGAAAAATATATATCTATTTTTTTTGGAAGTATGGCACCCGAGTCTTCGGCACCAATCTGGACTGTAAGTTTTCTGATACTTTGCTTTATTATATGCTGTATTTCTGGTATCAATTCTGTGGTTTGGTTTGGATGTGATGTTCGGATATAGAGTTGGTTGTGTATGAAATATTTGTCTACTTTAATGGCTAAATGTTTTTGAATATGTGTAGGAGTTCTAAATTCTAGTTAAAAGTATATTAGGGTTATTGGAATCAGAGTGCGCAGCATGAACGTAGTGTTGTAGGTTTGGTTTTACGGCTGTTCCTGTAGTTGGAAATTTCGAAGACGAAATTTCTTTAAGGAGGGTAGATTTGTAACATCCCAAAATTGGGCCTAGTAGAATTGAGCCCAATGGGCCTTGGGAATAGTAGCGTTTAAAATTTTTAGAAACAAGAGATTGACTTAAATACAAGTTGGACTTATTAGATAAGTGATTTTGGAAGGTTAGAGGGCTTCTTTGAAGTCCCGGGATCAAACTTTGGCTATAGGGAAATTTTGGTTTTAGGCGAAAAAAACCCTGGGAGTTAGTAGGTAGGTTTTAAGAATAAAATATGGAGAAAAATGACACAAAAGGAGTGTGTGGTATAGTGGCAAAGTGACGCCACATAAGAGGCAAGGGGGTGACGCCACAAGGAAGGAAGGAGGTCCAAGGTTCAAGTCTTGGCTTTTGCATTTTGGTTTTCTTTTTACATGGACCTTAGTATTTGGCTATAGATTTATATTTAGTTGCGCATGGTTTAAGACACAAGAGGAGCTTGTGGCCAAGTGGTTAGCGGCGTGGATTACGTTGCAAAGGAGCCGGGGTTCAAATCTCATGAAAAGCAAGGGAGTATTTATTTTGTGAATTGGATGGGAAGAGTTTGAGTTGGATTTAAACTCTGCTGATGGAAGGATCCTACATTAGAAAGATACAAAGAAGGAAGGTGAGAAGCTATCTATATATAGAGCATTCTAGGAGGAGAGTGGATTTACCTTGGAGGGCATTTGGGCACAGGAGTGGTCAGAGCGCGGATTAGCACCAGATTTGATACGGGCACGCCCGGGGCACCTACCGAATTTTCAAGATGACAAAGCTCGACGCCAAATTTTAATTTTTATTGTTTTTAAATAAATTGCATCCTCAAATTAATTATTTCTTACCCCAAATTAATGCGGCCTAATAATTTAAATTGGTGTCTAAATTAATTTGTCCAAGTTTTAATTAATTTGTTTGCATGATTTTAATTAAATTTTAAGTTGATCTAGTTTTAAAATTTTAATGTGTTTGTGTTAGTCATAGCCGAATTTAATATGTCTAGTGTTTAGTAAAGTCTTTAAATTTGAATTTTATTCAATTGATGTTGGTTTTATGTGTTTTATAGGTGTCACCAAATATGGAATGCTTAGAGCAAGACATTCACCTTTGTTGCACACGTGAAGTCATTGACATTCTTCTTGGCCGAATATTAAGGAATATCATGGGTCCTTGAAATGTCAAATTCAAGATAATGGGAGCTTATATGGACGTCAAAAAAAGCCTTAATCAAAGTTGATAATTGGGCACATAAATGGGAAACATGGTGCGGCCAAATGGAGCTATAGGATTGAATAAAGAATAAACAAGATGGAGCTTACTGTTATTTTATTCAAGCCATTTCATTTGGTGTATGGAACATGGACCAATTTCTAGGTGTGTGTGGTTTAAATAATTAATGGGAGTCTGCATGTGTGGTGCTAGACATGGACATGGAGGCTTGGTGTATGAATGGGAGCATGGGATAATAAGACAAGACCATAGTGGGGCGGCATTGGAAGAATGTGAAGGAATATTATGGCATGTTAGGACATTAAATAAAGGACTTTGTCTTTGTGAACATGTTGGACGTGGGAATGGAATTGGAACATTTTAAAATTAGCATGTTGACACTTAGCAACAAGGTTTGAATACATGGGCGGCATAAACAATGGCCATTTAAATGAAGCATACTTGTTTTATTAAAATAAGTAAGTGGAAGATGTAAGAGGAATATTTATGAAAAGTGCCAAGATGGAAGTGGATGGACGGCAAGCTTAAATTCTTTAAAGAACATATTGACATAATTTTTATTGGGGGAAATGGAAACTCAAAAGTATGGCAACGTGCACATTTATGCTATCATATTCTTGATAGATGGACAACACATTAAGGATTGTTGGGACGCCCACTAACGAGAAGTATTTTGCCGAATTTAAGAGCATGCATGGGAATTGTGCTAATTCCTTTTTCTTCCATTAACATTCGTCTGCACATAGCTTTCTAGAAGGGGTAATTTGGTCATTCGGCTACCTAGTTTTAGCCTATAAATACTTTTGCTATTTTCATTTGTAAAGAGAACTTGAATTTGAATGAAAGAAAATTTTCTTTTGGTGAGTATTCACTCTCCTGATTCTCAAGGTTGAATTGACTTATCTAGTTTTCTAGTGGCGTCGTTCTTTCCTTGTTTTGAACTTATCATCCTCACGGGTGTGGCGTTCATCTACCTATACCGTTGGTTCCTATCTCGCTAGGTAGTGGGTCTCGGTTTTATTTCGAAACTCCTTCTATCAATTTGAAACCTATAAGATTCGGTTCTTTAATTTTTATTAAAGGTTCTTTCTTGTTTCAAATTTCGAAACTCCTTCCATCAATTTGAAACTTATAAGATTCGGGTCTTTAATTTTTATTAAAGGTTCTTTCTTGTTTCAAATACGTATCCATTCAACCTATCACCTATCCTTATTTATTTTTGAAGATATTATTTTTCCAACAAAATTATCCCTTTGTTAGTTGAACGAGAAACTGTCTAATTTACGATAGGGCAACATTAACGATTCGCCTCCTAACCCGAGACGGGCCGTTATCAAGATTCCTATCAGGTGTGCAACTCTCTCTACTCTAGTTGTAGAGTGGCAAATGCCGAAGTGCTGGTCACGGCAATAGTAGCCACACGAGTGTGCGAGGGCACGTATGGGACTTCGACGCGATAGTTGAAGCTATTAGTAGTAATCTTGTGGGTTGAGGCTGCTTGGGCCACGATGGGTCGAAGTGGGCCCAATGGGCCTGTGGCCCAATTGAATAAAATGTATGATGGTGTAGTATATAGTGAACTAGAGAGGTGAATCTCATATACGTGGCTAGATTTGTGTCAGGTGGGCCACACGAGCGTGTGGGCCCGAATGGGCCAAAATCGGGTTTTATGCCCAATAGTCCGGTAACGACCGGAAATGGTAGTTGAGTCACTCGGGGCGATATGAGGCCTTCGGAAAGGCCATTGCAGGTGCAAAATTACTGAAATACCCTCGATAGGTAAATTACGAAAATACCCTTGTTAGGTAAAATTACGGTTATGACTTTAGAGGTTGATTAGCTTGATTATGTTGTATTATGTCTATCTGATTATGATGGTAATTCATGTTATACTTATATTTGATATATGTTTTGCATACATGACATACTGCATACACAAATTATTATGTCATATGGCATGGGATTTGGGGTGTTATGATGTTTAAGGGGAAGTGATAAGGTCATATAGTGATCGGTGGCTTTGCCACATTTGATTATAAGGTCACGTAGTGATCGGTAGCTCTGCCATATTGATTTATAAGGTCACATAGTGATCGGTGGCACTGCCACAAATGATTCTAAGGTCAAATGGTGATCGGTGGCTAAGCCACAGTGGATTTCAAGGTCACTTAGTGATCGGTATTATAACTGGCAGCATGACTGTCAAGACGGTGTGTAGCGGATGGAGGGTTGATTGTAGAAATCCCCTCAGTGTGATTGGCTAGTACGGGTTGGCGTGTAGAGGATGGAAAAACTAGGTTTGGGCTGGGACATGATGCATTCATTTATTTTTATGTCATCTTGAGTGGGCTAAGGCCCGATATGCAATTGTGGGCCTCGAGCCGTTTATGTGTTATAGAGGATTTACACACTGAGTTTCGGTGACTCACCCCTTTCCTTAACCTTTCAGGTAATCAGTAGATCGTGGATATAGGAGCCGAGGCGGACTCGTGGAGGCCATAAAGACTTTACTTTTCATGAACTTTTCCTACTTTACCTTATTTTTATTTGGGTTTTTGTTATGTAATAAGGCCACTATAACTTAAATTTTGGTATTTTATTTGGTTTAGCTTCTCATTTGATTACTGCCTATTATTATTAAATGTTCAATACGGGAATTTCCTAAACCCTTAATAATTGTTTTCCAAAATGTTAAATAAAGGATTACCAGCGAATAAATATTTAAACTCAAAATTTTTAACAAACGCGCAGTCTATAAACAACCTTTTGATATGACATGCCAGATCCGGTCGTAACGTTTAGGCCGAGTTTGGGGTGTTACACGTTAGGGGTAGCCCACTAACAAAATCCATGGTTATTTTCTCCCACTTCCAAAGTGGAATCTTCATCGGTTGCAGCAAACCCAAAGGCAGCTGATGTTCCGCCTTCACTTGCTGACATGTCAAACACTTGCTCACGAAGTCGGTAACCTCACGTTTCAACCCTGGCCACCAGTACTGTTCACGTAGGTCCTGATACATCTTATTTCCACCGGGATGCATGGCGTATAGGCTAGTATGCGCCTCCGGTAGAATCAACTGTCTTAGCTCACAGTCCTTCGGTACACAAACTTTTCCATGGAAACATAATACCCTTTCGCTGTTCAGGCCAAAATCCACTATCGCTCCACTTTTCACTTGCTGAAAACGAGAACTTAACGACTCATCCAAAAACTATTTTTCCTTAATCTGACTAACCCATGTCGGCTTTACCTGAAGTTCTACCAACAAACTACCATCCTCGAAAAGACTGAGATGAGCAAACATTGCTCTCAAATCAGTTACCACCTTCCGACTTAATGCATCTGCCACCACGTTGGCCTTACCCAGGTGATATTCGATCGAGCAGTCATAGTCCTTCAGCAACTCTATCCACCTCCGCTAACCTTCCAAAATCACTCACCTAATAGGTCAAATTTGCATTATTTCCGTTCTCATGTTCCCAAAAATTTTTATCGCTCCCACGCCCAAGGCCCAATAGGCTCAATTCTACTAGGCCCAAATTCGGGTCGTTACAATGATGGCTTGAGAAGACCCCTTTCCCAAGGGGAGAAATCGGCACAAGAGCAAGGAAATAGGAAAACGAAAAGTTGAGAGAAAGTGAGAGAGGAGAAGAGAGAATGAGATGTGAATAAGAGATGAAGGATGAGGGATGATGGATGCCTTGAATGATCAGCAAGGGGTGGCTTTTATAGCTAATTGTGGTTGCTAAAAATAGCAAATTCCATCAGCCAAAGTGACCCCCTTTGGCTGGCCATCTATGTGGCAAAGTTGATGGCTTCAACTTTGCTAAATATGGCTTGGGGCAAATCTACAAAGCCAGTAATTGTAGAGGGGGTTGAATGCAACTTTGACAAGTCTTCAAGGGCTTCTTTGTAAGCTTAATTAATCAGATAATAAGCTGATTTGGGTCAGCATATGGACGATTTGGATGCCCAATTCTTTGATTGGTTCGGTTCAATCGATTTGGTTCAACTGGTGCGGTTCAACTAGGCCCTTTTTTCATAATTAATTAAGATTAATTTATTTAGCCCAACTTAATTTGGGAATAAATTAGAATTAATTAATTTATGATTTAATATTCATAATCGAACCATCTTGGGCTGGAAATAATTTTTCCTCGATACTTCAAATTGCTTCTCGGGTTTATTCTTCGAGCAGTGTCTGCCGAGCCAATTTTCGCTCTTTGTGCGAATTTGTCGAAAATAGTCAAAATTAATCAAAATTAACTATGAAATTAATTAAAATTCATCATGTTCATATTTTTAATGCAATTTAATTATGTTATAATATTTAATTATTTTTCGACAAGAATTTAACCGAAATAGAATGATTTTAAGTTAAAAAGGGCATGTAAAAACACGTAAATTTTTGTATTTCCGATGCATATTCGGCTAAGCTTCATAGCTCATTAGGTGAGTGAATTTTGTCCCGTTTTTAATGATTTCTGTGTTTTTGAGATTGTTGCAGCTTAGTCTAGCTAGCACAGGGACTATTTTGCAAAACCGTTAAAAATTTAGGAAATTTCCATTGATGAATAAGCATGTAATTTGATGATTGATGATAGATTATGAATGCTTAATCATAGTTATACAAGTTTTGTTAAGTGATTTTTAGTGAAAATGTAAATTAGGGATTAAATTGTGAAATGTGGAAACTTAGTGGTTAAAATGTAAAATAAACGAAAAATATGGGCTGATATGTGCACTAGGGAAATTCGGCTAGCATGGGTTGGTATTAAATTGCATGAATTTGTGATTTTATGAAATAAGGAGTAAAGTGTAAAAATGTGAAACATTAGAGGCAAATGTGTAAAACTATCTTAATATAAATTTTGGACTAAATTGAATAGAGATATAATTAAATAAGCTAAATTTGATTACATATAGATCAAGAAAACTGAAATTTGAATCTAGATCGGGGGAAAAACAAAGTACTCGACTAATCGATCTATTTCGCCGTTTTTGCATCTGAGGTAAGTTCATATGTAATAAGTTTCGTTATAAATGTATTTTAAATGCTTTGATATTGCATAAACTATGAATACGAGACTACGAACATGTTTGGCAATGATTCAACGACGATTCGGCATTGGAAATCCCAGTTGAACCTTAGGAATAGATTAGGATACGAATGACATGTCATTAGGGGTTATTGTGATTATTTGATTCGGGTGTTGGTCCTGTACGTCCTACCAGTGGCTGAGTATAATGGCATGTGTTACAGTTACTTGACAGCTTGTGTGAGCAACACCGTGTAGCTGCGTCTTGACTGATAGCTTGTCTGAACAGGCCTGTTGATAGCTCGAGAGTGAGCATATATGTGATATGAGATTGAGATAGCATTTTCGGTCCTAGTTTCCCGAGTATCCGATAGTATTCCAAATGGTTCAATGGGTAAATGAAAGACGTGGTTTAGTATGAGATTGATATGAGATGGTACAGGTATGTACATGAACCGTATAAGCTTAAATTAAAGAAATTGCATATAATCTTATGATTAAAGATGTGAAAGGTTTGTTAGATAATATGAGCCACATATTGATATATTCAGTTTGTTGAATTGTGTATTTATTATTAGATTGAGTTTATTTCATACGAGCTTACTAGAACGATGGAAATGTGCAAGTGTACACAATCGCAACAAATAATAAAGTGACAAGTAAATGTCGAGTTATCGTACCCACAATGACTGAGAAAAGAATTATTTATGAAAGTAATATTAAACACTTTGGTGGAGGAAAAATATTTGATTTTGAAAAGAGATAAAAAAACTAAGAGTTAAAAACTAAGTAAAATAATTAAAATAAAACAAAGAAATTCTAGTGCACGATTCCAAATATGATTTAATCAAGATGATATAATTGTGTTGGATTAATTATATTTCATTACCTTGGAATTATTAAACTTATGCTTATACTTGTTACGAATAAATCATGGCAACTCGCTAATTTGCTAACTTATGAACACATTTACAAATCAAAAATCCATTCATCTCTTGTTCATATTTCTATGTCAATTTGACCGATTAAACAGATTTATAAAGATAAACATGTTATTGCACATACATACTTATTAAATTAAACAATCTCTCACATATTCCTATGTCGATTCAAATGATTAATTCAACCTAATAAGCATATAAAAGACTATGTGAGGTAACAAAGTATCCTTACCTTGAAACAGTTTAATCACAATAATCTTGCAAGTTATGCAAGGCATATGTATTGCCAAATACAATGCTAATCTAATCTTCAACTACCTTAGAAGAATTAAACATGCACTGACTAAGTACTCTATCCATTAATTACAATTTCAATGCATTTAAATAATTAATTCTTTAGTTATCTAAACAATTATAATGCTAGAATAACTTAGGCATGATTTTACTTAATCAAGCATTTTACCGAGGCCTATAACAGCATAAACATAAATTTAACAAATCAAGAGGACGAAATGCAATCAACCCAACACGACTTAATTCAAGCTAGATTGATTAAAATAACCATTTCAAAGACATGAATATTCAGAGATATGTTCATAATAAAAACAACAGAACTTAAAAAGATAGGGAACAAGAAGCAAATCTGGTGTTTCTCCGTGGCTTTACTGATTGCTCCTTCTTTCGTCTCTATTGTCCTTGCCGATCAAGGCTTCTACGAGCACTCACTTGCTGCCCCAAATGGCTCAGAAAACACCTCTTTTCCAAGACAAGAAATCGGCACAAGAAGGTTTGGTTTTTTTTTTTTTTTTGGAGAAAAAGAGAGAATGGAAAGAAGAGAAGTGATGAGAGAATGAGAGTATTGAAGGATGCTTTGAATGGGCAGAAAAGGAGGGTTTATATAGCTGAGGATGGCTTCTAAGTTTCAGCAGCCATAGAGCCCCCTCATGGCTGGCCATCTTACATGGCAAAGTTGAAACTTTGAACTTTGCTAAAATTAGCCTAGGGCAAATCCGTAAAACCTTAATTTAAGGTGGGGTTTGAATGCAATTTGGAAGTCTATCAAGGGCCCTTTTGCAATCTCATTTAATCAGCTAAAATGCTGATTTGGTTCAGCATTTGAAAGATTCTGGGCTGCCCAATTGGTGGCTGGTTCGATTTGCTCAATTTGGTTCAACTGGTGCAGTTCAACTGGGCCCTTTTTCCATAATTAATTAAAATTAATTTATTTAGCCCAAATTAAATTGGGAATAAATTAAAATTAATTATATTATGAATTAATACACATATTTGGATCGTCTTAGGCTGGAAATTATTTTGCCTTGTTACTTCGAATTGCTTCTCGGTTTTGTTCTTCGAACGGTGTCTGCCGGGTCAATTTTTGCCCTTTGTACGAATCTGTCAAAAATAATCAAAATTCACTAAAAATAATTGTAAAATTGACTAACAATTAACATGTTCAAATTTTTAATACAATTTAACTGTTTTATAAAAATTAATTATTTTATCACAAAAATTCTATCGAAAATGCATGATTTTAAGTAAAATTAGGTATGAAAAAGTATATAAATCTTTGTGTTTCCACACCCCCCAAACTTAAATCATTACTCGTCCCGAGTAATGCACAAATTTTAGAAAGAATTTCTCTCAAACACTTTTGAAGAACTCCTTTAGAGCAACTTTCTTCTCAAAATTATGAATTTAATATACTTAGGCTCAAAAATAAGAAATTTGATAATTATGCTACTTAAGTATACATATAGTTCAAATTACATCCAACAACTATTATAATAGCAAAATTAGACTAAATGCCTCTTTAACAAAGACATGTTAACCCTTACCAATTTGATTTTTTTTTATTCCCTTATTCAAGACTAAGCTGCAATCATTAAGTTTAACTTATGTCTTCATATGTTGATCTTAGCAATTTCTCTCCACTAATGTAGGTAGCATAGAAACTTGAATCAATAGGTCTTTATTAAGGTTGTAACGTGGCTAGGCTATGGGAAGGTAAAAGATAGATAAATTTTGGCTTACAAACCCAAGACTCGGCGTAAAATCGAACCTTCGGATTTTTTACCTTCGATACACCAACTTATTTTACTTTCACATGCTCTTTTGTACATCTATTTTCTTTCCAGTACATGTGTTTTTTTTTTTTTTTGCATTCAAATTCAAGCACTTGCTTCATACACTACAATTTTCGAGCAATTGATACTTCTTTTCAATTCCCCCAAACTTATTTTCAAACAATATTTTGAATAGTACTGAGTCTAGTGTTTGGGATAATTTTAAAGATAATGAAGAAAAAAGTGATGGCTAATTATTGCAAAGGTCCAAATAAAACTAGGCCATATAGTCTCAAAGTTGGGTTTCAAAGGATAATTTTATCATGGTCGACTTGAAAGGCTCAAACGGTCCAAACAATAATTGCCTAAATCATTTTCAATATTCCATGCTTCCTAGGATTTCGCCTCAAGAAATTACTAAGTCAATTCTAAAGACTTAAACTTTCATGCATGCCTAATTTTTTCGTAGGGAACTAAAAAATTTTATGGTACGAATTTGCATGCTTTGTAACATCCTGAATTAGGGGTTGTCTAAAATTTAATTAATTTCCCATGTGTGTGCTTGAAGAATTAAAATACTAGGGTCATTTGGCATGTTTTAGGGTCTAGAAATAACCCCAAGCTAGGCCTGACTTAGAACTAAAAATTTCTTTCTAAGTGTTTAAAAGAAGGGAGCTAGGTGAGTTAGGGGTTAAGTAAAAATTTTGGGTGAAGCTTAGCACAGAGAACTCAGTGGCAAAGTGGCTTCCATGCGCCACTTAGGAGTTGGAGGTAAAGATGGGTGCAGGTTCGAGTGGCTGGAGCAGCGTTTTGCATTTTATTTTTATATATGCAGTGATGGGCTGAGTTAAGGAGGGCTTAAAAGAAAATATGGCGCATTTATGTCATAAAATAACGCCTTGGAAGAGTGGCCTGGGGTGTTGGACGAGAGGACTGCAGTAGTGAGGTTCTAGGTTCGAACCAAGGGAGCTGCAATTGGGGTTTTATTTTTTTTATGCATGCTGGCGTCAAGAGAATTAGTAATTGGCCTGCACGTGGGACTTTTAATTTGATAAGGATAAAATTTGTTTTATATTCTTCAAATTCGGCTGGAGGGATGGGATTAGTATTTTTTTGTTATTTTATTTGATTTAAAGAAGTGATAAGGGATGGGATAAAGGATAGATATGGTTTTTAATTTAATTGGAAGGGTGATAATTAATAGATAAAGTTTTATCACATGGGGAGCAATGGCCGATTATGGGACTCCTATGGGACTTTCAAATCGGTTTTGAATATAGTAAACAGGGGTGCCGAAATTCATCTAAATTGGTTTTCTTTTTATTTCTTTTTCCAATTTGTTTCCTAGCCGAATTCTCCTTAGCCCTCATTGTTCAAAATTCTTAAAACCCTTTCTTCCATTGTTTCTACTTAGCCGAACCTACTCTCTCTCTTTTACTAAAAATTGCACCTTCCATTTGTGTTGCTAGCCGAATATCTCTTCCATAAAGGGCTTAAGGCCGAATCCTCCCTAAACCAAGGTGCTGCCGATTCCAATAAGTGTGGATCTTGGATTTGTAACCCTTTTAGAAAGCCAGCATTAAGAAGAATGGAGAGGCCTTCCAGGATTTAAGGTAAGCTCGGTATGTAGGCTATGACTTTCGGCCAAAGGCCATGTTAGGTAATATATGTGGTGACTGATCTTTTTGTGGGTTGTTAAAGGAATTTCGGCAGAGTCTTAATCACGTGACGATTTTGGGATTTGTTTGGGGATCAAATCCGTTCAAGGTAAGTCCGCAAAAGAGCCTTTGGTATTAATTTGGTTTGGCCGAATAGGCCTAAGTCCCTAATCATGTTGTTGGCCGATTATAGGTCAAGGGATTTAGCATCGTAGATCGGATCTTCGGGATCTAGGAATTTTGGTAGAAACAGGTGTGTACATACACACCTTATAACTATTTAATGTGCTGAGTGTTATATGTATATTTTAATCAGATTGTGTAGATATGGATGTAATACCATCATGGTATAAGCAAGGATACAGGTAAGTCTTTGATGCTATGAGTTTTCTTATGATGCTTTTGGGAAGCATGGCATACTTGGTATATGTGGCTTATGATTTATGGCTCATGATAGATCTGTTGGATGTTGGCATGATATTTGTTAAATACATATTGTTGATTGATGTGGGATTAAATGAGTGGAGGGGGAAGTGATAATTGTGTCGACGGACACCAGCGGTTTGGTACCACATTTCGTGACTACGGTCACCAGAGGTTTGGCACCTCCAGAGGTTTGGCACCTCATAGCGTCTCGTCCTAGTGGCTTAGCACCACAGTGGGTTGGCCCCACGGATTATATTAAGGGATTGATGCCAGTGATTTGGTATCACACGATGCGTTGGCCCCATCATTTGATTTGTGACTTCGGGTCACCAGTGGTTTGGCACCACAATATGACGGATTTCGTGACTTTACGTCACCAGTGGTTTGGCACCACCAGTGGTTTGGTACCACACAGGGTAGAGAAAGGTGTTTGGATGGCTAGGTTGGGTGCATATTAGACTTGTGCATGTTAAATTAGTTATGACTTGTGTATGATGTTGCACTAAATCGGGGGAAGGGTTACACATTGAGTCTTGGTGACTCACCTTCTCCTTTAACATTTTTCAGGTGACACGTAGATCGCGGATGAGGAGCCGGACGGACTCGAGGTGGCCATGCAGTGGAAACATGATTTAAAAGACTTTGAATTAATTTTATTTTATTGTTGGGTTTATTTTGTTTAAGTTGTAATAAGGCCTCCTAAGACTACTTTTATTATTTTATCTGTTTTGGATAATTTGCTTAACCTATTAAATGATATTTACATGGGTACACATGTTTTCTCAAAATCAAACGTAAACGTTTTATTGTGCCATCGGGTACATTTGAAATTTGTAACAACCTGACCTAATAAAATTTTTTTTAAAGGAAACTAAGTATGGTTTTCTTCATACACCTTAATGGTTTTAAACGAGACGATATTCTATTTAAAGCAAACGTTTTTATCAAAAACTTGTGCAACTAAAAGAGATTTTCAAAATATTTTCCTCTGTGACATACCAAATTCGGTCGTAATGTTTGGGCCGGGTTTGGGGTGTTACAAAATTGGTATCAGAGCCCAGTTCAAAGCTCGGCTGTGGAGGCCCAAGGCCCAAAATGTTTTAGTATACCTTTGAGAAATATTTTTGTTTTTGAATAGCATGGCACCGAGTCTCCGGCACCTATCCGCCCAGGTAAGTACTCTTAACTTCTGTATGATTTATTGACGGTAGAAGGGTAGGAAGCATGGAACGTCGATAGTGATAAGTGCTTTAAACCTTAGGACTAGTTTACCCCAACAAGGACATAAAACTTTAAAAGCCTAATTAAACAAACCTAGGACCAAGTCGCCGAGTTAGGGTGTGGTAACCTTAGTGCGCATGTCTAGGATTGGAGCCGGAAGAGCTTGGTACTTAAGCAGTCCTCGTGACTCACCTCCTCTTCGTGGGATTCCTACCTGGTGCGTAGCTTCGGTTCACCCTAACCAAGAGGACTCGGTCATAGGCTAAACTCAATAAATAAAACCCGAAAGGGATTAGCCATGTTTTAATGAAAATTCTAGTTTTAAAATCACTAAAGTACCTCTTTAAATAGTAGCAAAATTTTATTTTTGGAAAATTGTTGAAATATTTTCAATTTACCAAAATTACCAAAATGCCCCTAGTGGCAAAATTACGAAAATGCCCTTGGTTTCTGAATTGCCGTAATACCCCGATTACAATAAAATTTTCTTACCTTCCAAAAGCACCCAAACACCTTGTATTTCAAAATAATACCCTGACTTTGGGAATTTACAAAATTACCCCTGATTGACAAAATTACCAAAATACCCCTGGTTTCTAAAATTCTGTTATACCTTTAATTTGAGAAATTTTTGAAAATACCCTCAAAGTTTTGGAATACCAAAATATCCTGATTTATTAAAGTTTTCAAAATTTACTCTGATTTATTACAAAAATACCCCTGTAGGAAAAATGACGAAGATACCCCTGGGATAGAAACGGACAGAAATGTCCAAAGAGTGAATAAGTATGGAAAGTATTAGGGAATGGATGTGCTCTTCTGTGTAAATTAGGATAGAGGACTTAAAACTTTGATTGCTCGAAAGAATCCCTAATTAAACTTTCTTCATAAAATTTCTTCGCGAATAACCAAGTGAAACAAGTACTAATCCATAAAAATCTCTTAATCAGATTAAAGCGCAATAGTTAGAATGAGTTCTAGAGGACGTGGACGCTGTAGACGCGGTAGGGGCAGGATGACTGTGTCAGAACCCGTTAGGTCGGGTCAGGGGTCGGAGAATGAGGTACCACCGCCACCAGCACCTCCAACTTTCGGAGCTGAGGAGCAGGATCAAACTGGAGGTGAGGCAGTATCGCAGGCTGCGAGTCTTTGAGATGGTGGCTGGAGCTAGTGGAGGTATGGGAGCTCAGAAATCTGTTCCCGAGCGACTCCGATCCAACGGAGCTGAGGTATTCCGGGGTGTATCGGGAGTGGCACCCAGTGCGGCGGAATATTGGTTAGAATCGACTGAGAGGATCATGGATGACCTCGATCTGATGAGTGAGGAGAAGCTGAAAGGAGCAGTGCCGCTTCTAAGGGATGAGTCATATCAATGGTGGCTCACGGTTCGGGATGGTGCTACGGCAGATGATCTTACTTGGGAGTATTTTAAAACTGCTTATCAGAAGAAGTATGTGGGTTCCAGCTACACTGATGCAGAAAGGAAAGCTTTTCTGGGGTTAGTACAAGGAAATAAGTCAGTGTCGGAATATGAGGCAGAATTCTTGAGGCTGAGCTACTATGCTCGGGGAATTGTATCGACGGAGCATGATCGTTGTGTCTGTTTTGAGGACGGGCTTAGAGATGATTTGAGGTTGTTGATTGCTCCATAGCAGGAGCGTGAGTTTTCTGTCCTAGTGGAAAAGGCTAAGGTAGCCGAAGAGATCAAGGAGTCCGTAAGACAGAATCACGAAAAGAATAAACAGAAGAGAGGCTTTGGATCGCCTGGATCGGGCAGTAATGTGGAGAAGAGGGCTAGATTTGGGGAACCAGAAAGAGCCACAAAGCCTGCTCAGTGGCCACCTCAGTGTGCTAGATGCGGAAAATCCCACTCGGGAGAATGTTTGGCTGGAAGTAGATGGTGCTTTGAGTGTGGATCAATGGAGCACCGGGTAAGGGATTGTCTGCAGAAGTTGGCTAGGACTCAAGCTGAGGATCAAGGACGTGGTCAATTCAGGAGGGATGGCCAGCAACCACAGAGTGGTCGAGGTGCAGCTAGAGGTAATGATAATGGTAAGGGGCGTGGCCGAGGTGCTGAAGGTGCAGAGGGGAGGCAACCAAGGTTGGTTTATGCAGTTGGCCATCGCGAGGAGGAAGATGTGCCAGATATGACAACGGGTAAGTTTCTTATTTCTAGAATACCCTCAACTGTCTTGGTTGTGGTTACGTTAGTTCGTTCTTATGTTACTAGTAAAGTGTATGGAACTTGGATTATGAATTTAGGGAATGTTTCTAGAAAGTATGATAGTTCTTTAAGACCAGAGTGCGCAACAGTAGCATGGTGTGATGAGTTAAGGATGCACGATTGGACGATAGTAAGTAATTTCGAGGACGAAATTATTTTTAAGGGGGGTAGAATTGTAACATCCTGAATTAGGGATTGTCTAAAATTTAATTAATTTCCCATGTGTGTGCTTGAAGAATTAAAATACTAGGGTCATTTGGCATGTTTTAGGGTCTAGAAATAACCCCGAGCCAGGCCTGACTTAGAACTAAAAATTTCTTTCTAAGTGTTTTAAAGAAGGGAGCTAGGTGAGTTAGGGGTTAAGTAAAAATTTCGGGTGAAGCTTAGCACAAAGAACTCAGTGGCAAAGTGGCTTCCATGCGCCACTTAGGAGTTGGAGGTGAAGATGGGCGCAGGTTCGAGTGGCTGGAGCAGCGTTTTGCGTTTTATTTTTATATATGCGGTGATGGGCTGAGTTAAGGAGGGCTTAAAAGAAAATATGGCGCATTTATGTCATAAAATAACGCCTTGGAAGAGTGGCCTGAGGCGTTGGACAAGAGGGCTGCAGTAGTGAGGTTCTAGGTTCGAACCAAGGGAGCTGCAATTGGGGTTTTATTTTTTTTATGCATGCTGGCATCAAGAGAATTAGTAATTGGCCTGCACGTGGGACTTTTAATTTGATAAGGATAAATTTTGTTTTATATTCTTCAAATTCGGCTGGAGGGATGGGATTAGTATTTTTTTTTTGTTATTTTATTTGATTTAAAGAAGTGATAAGGGATGGGATAAAGGATAGATATGGTTTTTAATTTAATTGGAAGGGTGATAATTAATAGATAAAGTTTTATCACATGGGGAGCAATGGCCGATTATGGGACTCCTATGGGACTTTCAAATCGGTTTTGAATATAGTAAAGGGGGGTGCTGAAATTCATCTAAATTGGTTTTCTTTTTATTTCTTTTTCCAATTTGTTTCCTAGCTGAAATCTCCCTAGCCCTCATTGTTCAAAATTCTTCAAACCCCTTTCTTCCATTGTTTCTACTTAGTCGAACCTACTCTCTCTCTTTTACTAAAAATTGCACCTTCTATTTGTGTTGCTAGCCGAATATCTCTTCCATAAAGGGCTTAAGGCCGAATCCTCCCTAAACCAAGGTGCTGCCGATTCCAATAAGTGTGGATCTTGGATTTGTAACCCTTTTAGAAAGCCAGCATTAAGAAGAATGGAGAGGCCTTCCGGGATTTAAGGTAAGCTCGGTATGTAGGCTATGACTTTCGGCCAAAGGCCATGTTAGGTAATATATGTGGTGACTGATCTTTTTGTGGGTTGTTAAAGGAATTTCGGCAGAGTCTTATTCACGTGATGATTTTGGGATTTGTTTGGGAATCAAATCCGTTCAAGGTAAGTCCGCAAAAGAGCCTTTGGTATTAATTTGGTTTGGCCGAATAGGCCTAAATCCCTAATCATGTTGTTGGCCGATTATAGGTCAAGGGATTTAGCATCGTAGATCGGATCTTCGGGATCTAGGAATTTCGGTAGAAACAGATGTGTACATACACACCTTATAACTATTTAATGTGCTAAGTGTTATATGTATATTTTAATCGGATTGTGTAGATACGGATGTAATACCATCATGGTATAAGCAAGGATACAGGTAAGTCTTTGATGCTATGAGTTTTCTTATGATGCTTTTGGGAAGCATGGCATACTTGGTATATGTGGCTTATGATTTATGGCTCATGATAGATCTGTTGGATGTTGGCATGATATTTGTTAAATACATATTGTTGATTGATGTGGGATTAAATAAGTGGAGGGGGAAGTGATAATTGTGTCGACGGACACCAGTGGTTTGGTACCACATTTCGTGACTACGGTCACGAGGTTTGGCACCTCCGGAGGTTTGGCACCTCATAGCGTCTCGTCGCTGGCTTAGCACCACGATGGGGTTGGCCCCACGGATTATATTAAGGGATTGACGCCAGTGATTTGGTATCATACGATGGGTTGGCCCCATCATTTGATTTGTGACTTCGAGTCACTAGTGGTTTGGCACCACAATATGACGGATTTCGTGACTTTACGTCACCAGTGGTTTGGCACCACCAGTGGTTTGGTACCACACGGGGTAGAGAAAGGTGTTTGGATGGCTAGGTTGGGTGCATATTAGACTTGTGCATGTTAAATTAGTTATGACTTGTGTATGATGTTGCACTAAATCGGGGGAAGGGTTACACATTGAGTCTTGGTGACTCACCTTCTCCTTTAACATTTTTCAGGTGATACGTAGATCGCGGATGAGGAGCCGGACGGACTCGAGGTGGCCATGCAGTGGAAACATGATTTAAAAGACTTTGAATTAATTCTATTTTATTGTTGGTTTTATTTTGTTTAAGTTGAAATAAGGCCTCCTAAGACTACTTTTATTATTTTATCTGTTTTGGATAATTTGCTTAACCTATTAAATGAAATTTACGTGGGTACACATGTTTTCTCAAAATCAAACGTAAACGTTTTATTGTGCCATCGGGTACATTTGAAATTTGTAACAACCTAACCTAATAAATTTTTTTTTAAACGAAACTAAGTATGGTTTTCTTCATACACCTTAATGGTTTTAAACGAGACAATATTCTATTTAAAGCAAACGTTTTTATCAAAAACTTGTGCAACTAAAAGAGATTTTCAAAATATTTTCCTCTGTGACATACCAAATTCGGTCGTAATGTTTGGGCCGGGTTTGGGTTGTTACATGCTTTATTAAAAATACATTCATATCATTTAAGCTAACATAATAACTTATTAAAATAATAAAACTTTATTAATGCTGAAGTTTAGCATACTTAACAAAATTTCAAATTATTGAACAAAATATATCTAATTATAATTAAAAGAAAATTTTATTCTGAGTGGAATTAATTCAAATTTTCGGTCCCCCCTACTTAAAGTGAACAATGTCATCATTGTTTAAAGTGAATAGATACTATACACCAGGAAGATTTTAGAAAAGAGGAGGTGAGTCAAATTGACTGCTTAAGTATCAAGCTCTCTCTAAATCCAATCCTAGACATGTATATACCTATTGCCACACTTTAGCTTTTGTGACTTGTTCAGATTTTATTCATGATTCCTACCTCTTGTTTTATTGTGAAAAAATAAAAATTCTTAATTAACCTAATCCTAAAATAACTTAAGAATAAAAAATAAAATAAAGTTGAGGTCCTCCATTTTTTATTTGTTTGTCGATCCTTCCGAATTCGACTTATCTCTTGCTCCATCATTATTGCCTTTGCATGAATCACTTTGCTCCCTTTTCGATAATGAACTCCATGGTTCAAATATGAAATATGGAAACTCAGGCACAAAAATAAATGGGTCATTATAAATTTTCCTAAGGGCACTCCTCATCGAGTCATCCCTTATATTTGAGTATCTCTAGTAGGCTTGTTGCTGCCATTGTATGTGTTGCATTAAGTCCATTAGCTTTGACAACTCATCTCGAAGATCTAGGCTAGGCGGTGGAGCTCCAAACATTGAGGTTTCGATATCAGGTTCAGCTTTTGGTTCCATTGGTTCTGCCTCATTAGGATCTTTAGTTGATTGCTCTCGCGGGATCTCTGTGGGGTCATCTTCTGCTTCTTCGGGATCCTCACTCTTTTCAACTCGTTGCTGTAGAATAGAATCTCCAGCTACTCGGTAGAGGTCCCAATCAGTGATTGTGCCCTGACTATGCCCTGTCTTCTTTACGTCCGTAAGAATGTTTGCTTGTAAGCACAGAATTTTAATCGTAAAGGGGAAATAGGCTGGGCCAGAACGTCTAATGGCATAATTTCGCATTTCTCTTAGGATGATTTTACCCACATCAATGGTCTTTCCAGTTAGAATCGAGTATAATAGAACCATTCGCTCTAATGAGATTTTAGTCCCATGCGAACTAGGCATAAGGCCGAAACGGATGAAATAGAACCATACCTTCGCAAGTGGTGTCAAATATTCTCTTCGACACGTGTGGATTCCTTGTTTTGACACGGTCCACTTAGAACCTGGAACTGTAAGTTCGTTGAGAATTTCTTGCAAATTTTCAGGTTTAATGTTGCTCAAAAAAGAAAAATATTCATCGTTTTCGAAGTCAGGTAATTCAAAGAACTCATTAATAGCATTTGAATTTAATGGTACCTTGATTCCGCAAACTGGAACTTTGGTCAATTTGCTTGAGGTTAAGTTCACATAGAATTCACAAACTAGTTCCTCATCCACAGTTGGTCTCTTTTCACAAAATAATTCCCAATTGAGGGCTTCAGCAACTTGACAAATACGTGTCATAAAGTCTTTGTAGTTGCTTTCCTTCAATGTGAAGCCTTTCCCTGGATACATCTGTTGATTTTTGAAGTTACTTTCGTATTTTACTTTGGCTTCTTCACAGTGGAACTTATTTTGCATTTCATCGATTTGGGCAAAGGTACGAGTTCTCTTGCGAGGCATGATTAACCTGAACATAAAATGGGAAAAATTATTTTCTCAAAATTTTAATTAATAAAAATTATTAATAATTCAATAAATTGAAAATTTAAATAATTGAATAAAATTAAAATTCAAGAGAAAATTCGATCTTCCCACCCTTTTTTAAGAACTCCTAAAAAAAATAATTAAAAGCAAAAGAGGTCGATTTAAGATAGGTTGGAGGATTTGGCTAAGGATGCGTGAAGGTGTGTGTTGCACAAGTGCTTGGAAGGCAGCTAGGCGCGTGGGCAGATGGTGTGGGAGCAGGCAGCAAATGTACAATGGGGTCAATTCAAAGCGAGATCATGAGACCTTCTGGCAAGTAGGCCTAGTCTTGCTGGGGGCGTCTTGCGAGCACTAAGCTCAGTCACGAGAAACACGACTGGCAAATGGGGCTAGAAGCGCAAGATCAGGCGCGCAATGAAGGGTGTGACGGAAAGGCATGTGTGCGGTCTGCTAGGCGTGTGTTGGCCGACTGCTGGGTGTTGTTGTGGCTAGGGCTTGCGACACTTAAGGGATTTGGTGCTTTGGGTTTTGAATGATGAATGAATGGAGGGAAGTAAGGGTGGAATTTATAGTGAGAGTAGTAGGAATTATAGTAGAATTCTTAGTAGAATTTAACAACTAATTATTCTAATTCTGATTCTATTCAAAGTTAACAACAATTAATAATTAAATAAATGCATATTAATTTATTAATTCTATTAATTTATTAAAACAAAAATAAAATATGATTAAAATTAAACTAATCCTAATTCTATGCTAAGTTGATAAAAATTAATATATAAATTATAATAGATATAATTATATATTAAAGTTTATCATATTATTATTATTATTATATAAACATATATTGAGTAACAATATTTATTATAGATGCCTTTTGGAAATATTTACAAAAAGAGGCACCTAGTTTTAATTATTTACGAAAATAGCAACCAACTTTTAAAATTAATTCAATTAAGTCCCTAGACTTAATGAAAATTTGAAATTGAGTTGCAATTTAAAACTTGGGTCAAAATTGACATTTTTATTTGAAAAACCAAAAATTCATTTTTTTTTCATTTAGGGAATAATTTCTCAGAAAATTATGTAAAAATCAATTCCTAGGAAGATTGGAGTGGTCACAAACGGTCCCGCTTAAGCTCCAATCTCCTAGATAGAATTTATTTAAACATAATAAACCTGAAAATATACCCTAAATAATTTATTAAAAATAAGAAAATTTAAATATCTAATAAACTGAACAAGATTTGATCTTGTTCAGGTTTTTCTCCATAGTAATGTTTCAAACGCTGAGCATTGACTTGAAAATTACCTCCCTTGCCTTGGAGTTCAACAACTCCATATAGATAGACGCGATGAGTCGTAAATAGATTGGACCAATGTGATTTTAACTTACTTAGGAAGAACTTCAATCTGGAATTAAATAACAAGACTTGTTGACCTGCTTCAAATTCTCTAACTCGAATGTGCTTGTCATGCCATTTCTTGAGTCTTTCTTTGAGTAATTTGGCATTTTCGTATGAGAACCTCTAGCTCGTTGAGTTGGAGCATCCATTTCTCTCTAGCAAGCTTAAGATCCAAGTTGAGTCGTCGAAGAGCCTGGTAAGCTTTGTGCGCTAACTCTAGAGGTAGATGATAGGCTTTCCCAAAGACCAACATTAGGGTGACATTCCTAAAGGTGTCTTGTATGTTGTTCGGTAAGCCCATAAGGCATCATCTAGCATCTTGGACCAATCTCACCGGTTCGGGCAAACTACCTTCTCAAGTATGCCTTTGATCTCCTTATTTGCCAGCTCAGCTTGCCCATTCGTTTGCAGATGGTAAGCTGTAGCAACCTTATGTTTCACTACATGTTTATCTAACAACCATTTTAACCACTTGTTCACAAAATGGGTCCCTTCATCGCTGATAATAGCTCTTGGGGTTCCAAACCTTGCGAAAACGTGTTTCTGCAAGAACTTCATCACAACCTTAGCATCGTTCATTGGATAAGCTTCAGCCTCGATCCACTTGGACACATAATCTACTGCTACCAATATGTACCTGTAACCAAAAAACGAAGGGAAAGGACCAAGAAAGTTAATACCCTAAACATCAAACAATTCTACCGCAATGATATTTTTTCGAGGCATCTCATTTCTGTTGGTGACATCTCCAACCCTCTGATATCAATCACAACTCTTTACGTAAGCATATGCATCCTTGAATATTGTGGGCCTGTAACAGTCTGGTTTAGACCCTAGTCGGAACAGTGGTTTCAGAACCACAAATCCGAGTCTGAATAAAATTTTAATATTATTTTCTGTGCCTTTAATATGCGATTAAAAATGTGTTAAAATTTCGTAAGTTAATTTATCCGTCTGTGTGTTTAATTTGATAAGAGAATTAAATTGCATTAAATGCAAAATTTGTATGCTATTTGTTAAGGCACCTATGTGTTATGGCTTTTAAAGGTGGAGGCCTTATGAGGCAATTAGACCACTATTAAGTTAGTGGATGGATAAAGGACATAAATGCCCATAATGTTTATATGTATATATGTTTAGTAAAGGGGTAAATATGTCATTTATGTATTAAAATGTGTTATGATAAAAACAAAGCATGAAAATGGGCATTAATTCATTCAAATTTTTGACCGAATATTAGAGAAAGAAGAAAGGGTTTAGTTCTTTTGATTTTCGGCACTTGCGAGCTTTGATTAAGGTATGTTTTGACTATGGTTTTTGATGATTTTTATGTTTTTGAGATTGTTGCTTAGTCTACTATCAAGCCCATGTTGTAATTTGAAGAATTTATGATGTTTATGAGATGTGCCATTGAAGAAATGGTGAGCTTTGTGATAAGTTTAAGTGTTAAATGAAAGATATGTGTTAAATGAACATATTTTGTTTTGAATTTTTGATGAATTTATCTAATTAGGGCTATATTGTGAAAATAGTATTTTAAGGGATTAAATTGTGAATTTGATGAAATGTTTGGACCTATAAGAGATACATGAGCATTCGGCTAAGCATAGATATATGGTGATCTTGTATATTTGTTGTTTTGTGAAAAATGGACTAAATTGATAAAATGTGCAAATGTGAGGGCTAAGTTGCAAATAGCCCTAAATGTATGTTTTTGTACTGAATTGAATGAATTAGTGAATAAAAGGGTTAAATTTGAATATGTATAGATCAAGAACCGAAGAAAAGGGACTTAGATCGTAGGAAAGTGAAGGTAGTCAAATATTTGAGTCCGAACGAATATCTGAATCTGAGGTAAGTCAATATACAAATAAATGTATTTGTATTAAACTATTGTGTATTTATGGAATATGAATTGCCATGAACATCTATTGTGATGGAATGTATATGAAATAAGAGTTATGAATAAGTTGACAAGTTGATAATGTCTGAGAAGTCCCGTTTGAACCTAGGAATAGATAGGAAGTACGTATGTCATGACATAGGTGTCTGTTATGTGATATCATGTAAGACCACGTCTAGGACGTTGGCATTGATTTGAGATTTCATGTAAGACCGCGTCTGGGACGTTGGCATCGATATGAGATTTATGTGTAAGACCATGTATGGGACATCGACATCGTATTGATTCGTGTAAGACCCTGTCTGGGACAGTGGCATCGATATCTGATTACATGTAAGACCACGTCTAGGACGTTGGCATTGTATGACTATTCTGAGCACTATATGTATCCTATTAGATTCTGAACAGTTCAACGGGCAAATCTGAGATACGAAAGATTATGTGATTGTATATCCGTTTCAGGTACGTTTGATATGTACACTAAATGTGTATGAAATGTAAGTATCTATATGACTAAAATGAATATGTGCAATGGAATGATGAGATGATATGTGAAAATATGCTTGAATGAGTTATGTGTATATATGATATTTGAGTTGAATATTGTGGTAAGATATGGCTAAGCATATGAGCCAAAGAATATGAGATGAAATTGCTATGAGAACCATAAATGACATTGTATCATTATGAATATGTGTATTTTATGTTAAGTTTATTTGTATATGGCTTACTAAGCTTTTGAAAGCTTACTCTGTGTATGTTTGCTCTGTTTTATAGATCGTCAAAGCTACTGAAAGCTCGGGGACCACCGAGGATCATCATCACATTACTCAACTTGTCTTGGTACCTTTGAAATATGTATATAGCTAAATATGGCATGTATAGGCTAGTCATTTTGAATTATGTTTGAAATGTGTATAATTAGCCATGAGATGTGGCTAGATAAGTGTTGGTAATATGCTTGAATAAATATGAAATATGATGCATGATTTGGTATGGCTTGGTAGCTAATGAAATGGTCAAGACTATGGTAAGCTTATGAATGCATTATGAGTATGTATGTTTGAGAAAAGAAATGGTTATATGAAAGGTAAATATGGATGAATCATGTTTGAATGTATATGTGTTTTTGGTTGGGTGAAGTGGTATGAATGGAGATGAATTTGAATATGAAGAATTTTTGATTGCTTGATATGTTATTGGTTGTCAATTGTACATGAAATGAATTGGTAATTTGCTTGTAGGGTTGACCCTTGTGTGGGTGGCATTTTAGCCTTGCAAGTGGCTTGATTTGCCTACACGGCCATGGTACACGGGCGTGCCTGGAAGCCATGTGAATAAGTTAGTAGCTAGCCTAATCTTACACGGCCATGGTACATGGGCGTGCCTAGTGACCGTGTGATCAAGATAGTAGCTAGCATAATTCTACACGGTCTTGGACCACGGGCGTGTCCGGTGGCCGTGTGGATAAGTCAGTATGCATACTCTGATTTGGCACGGCCAAGACACTTGGGTGTGTCTAGTAGCCTAGGAGGCACACAGCCTGCCCACACGGGCGTGTGACCCCTGTAATATAGAAAAGTTCTAAATTTCTGAGATCTTTCATATGTGTTCGGTTTTGTCCCGACCCTATTCTGAAGCATGATTAAGGTCTCATTGACCTATAAAAGGGATACTTTGATTGTGGTTGATGAATTGTATTACCAAAGGTCCGTAAAAATTTTCGATCTGTCTGGTAATGCCTTTAACCCTAAACTGGCGATGGATATGGGTTAGGAGTGTTACATTTGATTGGTATTAAAGCTACGATTTAGTCGATTCTAGGACTAACATAGCGTGTCAGAGTCTAGCTATACATTCCATATTTCTGAATTGTGGAAGTGTGATGAATCCTGAAGTGTAAAATGTGTTTTAAGTATAGTAATAGATCTTGAAAGAGCTGTAGCTGACGATGTTGAAAGTAATGTGCCTGCTCCCACGCAAGGGATAACGCCATCTGATTCGAGACTGGCTACGAGCGGTCAAGAGGGAGAAGCTAAATAGGCTTTCTACCAAATGATGAGTGAGTGGTTCACTCAATTTGTGAGAAATAACGTGACTGTTTCACAAGCTCTGCCCCCAGTTAATCCCCCTCAGACCTCAGTTGTACCTCCAGTTATGTATCCGAATCTGTTGAACAACCCTTCGGTCGATAAAATCTGTAACCATAAGGCTAAAAAGTTCAGGGCTACCAGTGATGACGATGCTGAAAAAGCTGAGTTTTGGTTAGAGAACACTATTCGGGTATTTGATGAGATGTCTTTAACTCTGGAAGAAAGTATTAGATGTGTTGTTTCATTGCTACGAGATGCAGCTTACCAGTGGTGGAAGACTTTGATTTCTGTTGTTCCGAAAGAATGGGTCACTTGGGATTTCTTTCAGTCTGAGTATAGAAAGAAATATATTAGTCAGAGATTCATTGATCAGAAACGGAAAGAACTTCTAGAATTGAAACAAGGCTGCATGTCTGTCACTGAATACGAACGAGAGTTTGTGAGGTTAAGTCAGTATGCTCGGGAATGTGTATCATCTGAAGCAATAATGTGCAAAAGGTTCGAAGATGGCCTTAATGAAGATATCCGCTTGCTAGTTGGGATTCTCGAGATAAAAGAGTTCGTTGTGCTTGTTGACCGAGTGTGCAAAGCTAAGGTACTCGGGAAAGATAAAAGAAAAACTGAGTCTAAAGCTAGAGATGTGAGAAAGAGATTTTCAGGTAAATCATTTCAGTCTATTTCAAAAAAATTCAGGGATGAACAAAGTCGTTCGAGATCTAATGTGGGACATTCTAGTAGAGATCGAGTTAGATCACATTTGAGTTCGAAAATTAGGCATTTTCTCGAAATAACTATTCACCCCCAACACTTAAGTTGTACATTGCCCTCAATGTACAAGATAGATAATAACATTTAAGAGATAATCAAAAGAGAAAGGGAGAAGTGAAACTTCCTAAATTTCGATGGTTTCCTTGAGGGGTGGTTACTGCTATCGAGCTCTGCGCTAGATGAAGAAATTGGGGAGCTCGTGAAGAATTAGCCAGGGATTATTAAGACACATGTAAAATAAACTAAATATATATAAAAAGGCAAGAAAGAAAAAGAGAAAGAAAATGGAAAGTAAAAGAAAATTAAAAGAAAAGAAAAATAGACCGAAGAGTCCTTATTGTTGGATGGTTCGCGAGGTGGGTGTGACCTCTAAGGTTGCTTAGGTGATAGTGGTGGCGGAAGTGGCATGATTCCCAAACAACCTTTAAAACCTCTAAGGCTGCGTTGAGTTGGTGGTCGTGGTTCCGATGTGATTCCCTAGCAGCCTTTTGAACCTGACACTACGAAAGTAAAATAAGTTAAACTAAATTAACCATAAGATTGTCAAAGGGAAGGAAATTGAATCAAAAGAGAAAAGAAAAACAGAAACTAATTGGTCTCAAAGACCCTTGGCCTGTTGTTTGGATGAAGCGGCCGGCATGAACTTATGAATGTTGGTTTCCCTAAGGAGGACTGTGCTTAGATTTTTCCGTTTCTTCGACATTGAGCTGGTGTAGCACAAGAGTATAGAGACTTTTTATGGGGAGTGGAGAAATTTTGAGAGAAAAAGGAAGAAAATGGTTGAGAAGAGAGAGGGAGGGGTGGTGGGTTTAAATAGAGGCTCAATTCTGACATTCCCCCACGCTCGTGGTCCGAGGGCGTGTCGATTCACACGGCCGCCTTGCACGACCGTGGTAAGGTTTCATTCTTTTCTCCTACGCTCGTAAGCCGTGGGTGTGTTGATTTACACAGCCGCATTGCACAGCCGTGTGTCTAGGCATGTTGATTCTCCATGCCCGTTTTTTAGCCAACCACGCCCGTTGGTGACAAGTCAGTATGTTGGCACGATTAGAAGGCACGGGCGTGTGCTATCCGTGGTTGACAAGTTAGTATCTTCACACGGTCGTAAGGCACGGTTGTGCTACTTTTTCGGTACCCGTGGAGGATGGTTGGGTCCGTGATTTTGAAAATTAGTTGAGATTTGATTCGTACCGCCTCTACCATATTGGTACAAAGATTTTTGAGGTACACACGGCCACGGCCATGGTCGTGTGCAAGGTCATGTGGCCTGGAATTCTACACCCTTGGTTAGTTTAAAGTTAGGTGATAAAAAGAAAGAATAAAATAAAAAATAAAAAATATAGAAGTTAATGAGGTTAGTACTCAGGTTGTCTCCCGAGAAGCTCTCGTTTATAGTCTTAAGGTAGACTCTCCTCTAATTTTATTGTGTTCATGGTGGTTTAAAAATTTGAATATATTCCCTCATGTTATCAGTGTTATTCTCACTATAAAGTTTAAGTCGAGAAACGTTTACCTTAAAAATGTCGAAGATGGGATTGCTTACTTCAAATGTTTCGTATGGGAAAATATTACATACCTCAAGAGGAATTTCTTCGTTCGTGTTCAGGTCTTATGTGACGACGCAAGGATCTACCTTATCTATTAGTATCTGGTCTCTTATTTTGAGGTGATTTGATGTTTCTATGAGCTCTTCTGGAGGCTCTTTCGGTTTTTCTTTGTGCGGTTCTAGCTCCTCTTTAAAGTGCGTCGTCCACTTTTCTAATTTGTCGATCTTAAGGCTTCATTCTTTGTGTGATCTTTCTGTGTTGATATGGGGGCCATGCTTCGGCTCAGATTTGTAACCTTGTAGTGTTTCCTGTGGTGAAAGTTGAACAATCGGGTTATCAACTGTTTTTACCTTCTCACCTTCATCAATTGTTGTCTTGGCCGAGTCGAGAGCTTGTAAACTAATCAATTCGTCACCTACCTGAAGTATAAGTTCTCCTGTGCTAACATCAATTTTAGTCCTAGCAGTTGCTAAAAAGGGTCTTCCTAAAATTAAAGGAATCGAACTATCCTCATCCATGTCTAAGACAACAAAATCTACTAGGAAAATGAATTTATCAATTTTTACAAGAACATCTTCGATAATACCCCTAGGAATTCTAACAGTTTTATTAGCTAATTGAATGCTCATCCTAGTTTGTTTGGGTTTCCCTAGACCTAGTTGTTTAAACATTTTATAAGGCATGACATTTATACTTGCCCCTAAATTAGCTAATGCATTATCAACAGTTAGTCTACCAATTAAACATGGAATTGTAAAACTCCCTGGATCTTTTAGCTTCCGCGGTAGTTTATTCTGTAACATTGCTGAGCATACTGCGTTTAATTTCATAAGTGGTTCCTCGTCTAATTTGCGCTTGTTCGTCAAGAGTTATTTTAAAAACTTCCTCGAATCTGGCATCTATGAAAGAGCTTCGAGAAGAGGAAAGTTGATATGTAATTTCTTTAAAAGTTTAAGAAACTTACCAAACTGTTCTTCTGTGTCGTCTCTCTTCATCGCTTCGGGATAAGGTATGCAAGGTTGGTACTCTTTGATTACCGGTTTTGGCTTTTCTTTGCTTACCTCCACCTTACCTTCCTCTACCATATTTTCTTGCTTTGAAGTGGGCTCGTCTAACCCTTCACTTTCCTGAGCTGTTATGGCTTGAACTTGCTCCCTTCGGTTAGTCTCGATGTTGCTTGGTAGTCTTTCTTGTGGTCTCTTAGAGATTTGCTTAGCGAGCTGCCCGAATTGATCCTTGAATTCCTGTGACAATGCCTCAAGTTTTGTTTCTACTTTCTGGAATCGCATTTCTGAGGCTGTTATGAAGTTTGTTAGGACCTTTTCAAGGGTCGGCTTCTTTTCCTGTGGGTAGGGCTGTTGTTGGAAGTTTTGGGATGGTTGTGATCTTTGATTTCTTTGACCGCCCCATGAGAAATTGGGGTGGTTCTTCCAACCTGGATTATCAGTATTACTATAAGGGTTATTGTTAGATCAGAAATTATTACCCATATAGTTCATTTGTTCGCTTTCCATGCCTTGTCCGTAGGGTGGGTACTCAGGATTCACCACTCATTCACTTGCGTCGCACTGCATGACTGGATGTGCCTGAAAAGAACCATAGAAACTATCAATTTTTTTATGTAATAATTCTACCTGATTTAATAACGCAGTCACTGCATCAATGTTGAAAACTCTGGCTGTTTTAGCTGGCCTTGTCCTTGTAACTTGCCACTGATAGTTATTCAGTGACATCTCCTTTATAAACTCGTAGGCTGCTTCAGGAGTTTTATTGTTTAGGGTTCCACTGACAACTGAATCGATTAGCTGCCTTGTTGAAGGGTTCACACCGTTGTAAAAAGTTTGGACCTGTAGCCACAATGGTAGTCCGTGGTGTGGGCACCTCCTTAACAAATCTTTGTATCTCTCCCATGTGTCGTAAAGTGTCTCTGAATCTATCTGCACAAAAGAAGAGATATGATTCCTTAATTTGGCCGTTTTGGTTGGTGGAAAATATTTTAATAAAAAATTTTCGATCATTTGATCACATGTAGTGATTGACCCTCGTGGAAGAGAATGTAACCACTGTTTGGCTTTATTCCTTAATGAAAAGGGAAATAATCGAAGACAGATGGCATTATCAGAAACGCCATTTATCTTGAAGGTGTCACAAAATTCTAGGAAATTTGCTAAGCGTGTGTTAGGATCCTCATCCTGCAAACCATAAAACTGGACAAACTGTTGTATCATTTGTATAATGTTAGGTTTCAGTTCAAAATTAGTTGCAGCAATAGTAGGCCTAACAATACTAGACTCAGTTCCTGTTAAAATAGGTTTAGCATAATCATACATAGTGCGTGGAGCATGATGTTCTGTCAACTCTGGAGGTGGCAAATTATTTTCTGCCACCTCTTTTATAGTGTTAATTTCGGCTTCTTGCTCTTCGTCTATGTAGTTTAAGCTTCGCCTTATCTCTCTGCGATTTCTATGTACGGTATTTTCAATATCACTGTCGTAAAGTAAAGGTCCTGTCGGGTTCCTTCTAGTCATAAATAGAGGTACCTGAAAGGAAAGAAAGAAAGAAAATTTAGTACAGTAAAAAAATTAAAAATAAATTGCAAAAATAAAAATGGCTAAAGTAATAAAAATTGAGCGTTCTTAATATTCTAGTTCCCCGACAACGGCGCCAAAAACTTGATCATCGAAATCAGAGCTTTAAAATTTATAATGAGAATGATTGAACCTAGAAACTAACTCTGACAACGATTTTATGGCAAGCGCACCTATCGAACAGTAGTATAGTTTAGGCAAGATCGGAATATCAAATCCCAAAGGAACCAAAAGTACTAATACTAACTCGCTTTCTATTATTTAGCCTAAGAATTAAGTGAATATTTGTCTAATCTATATTTAACTATCAACTAAACTAAAGACGCAAAGACAAAAAGAATGAAATTGGGAAAAATAACTTGGAAGAAAAACCAATTGATTAAGACCATCCACCTAGACTTCACTTGTTATCTAACTCTGAACTAGACGATTTATTCATTTGACTTGATCCGTAGGACTCCCTAATTTACACTAGACCCTCTCTCGAAGCGAATAACGACTAACCCTAGGTTGATTAATTGAAATCTCTTTCTAATTAAAACCCCTAGAATCGCATTAACTCGATCTATGGATTCCCATATTAGGTTTCACCCTAATTCGGCAAAATTTAGTCACCCTATCTCTAGGCGCGTGAACAACTCCGCTGTAATTATGCTAGATCTATGAATAGGCAGGGACTTTTGCTTCACCACCTAAGCACATCATACTTGAATCAATATCCGTGAAATATCAAAACAAGAATTAAGCACACATAATTAAGAACAAGTCAAATATTTATCATATAGTTCAGCTAACAATAATGAGATTTGTCTTAGGTTTCATCCCCTTTAGGTATCTGAGGGTTTAGTTCTTAATAATAAAAGAAAACATCTCAAAAGAAAAGATAAAACAAAACATAAGAAATCCATAAAACCCCCGAAAGGAATTGAAGGATAGATCCACCGTCTTGAGTAGAATTTCGGCTTCTTGAGATGGATCAATTGGCTATCCTTGAGTGATTCTCCACAAATCTAACCTTTTCAGCTCGGCTCCTTGGCCTAGCTAACCGCCTTCTTTAAGGATACACTTAGGGGGATTTATATAGGCTTTTAAAATAGGTTTCTTCACCCCTAAGTTTCCAAATCTGAATGAAATTGCTCTTTCCTGTGACAGGGAGACGACCATGTTACACGCTCGTGTGACTAGTTTTTAAGCTGTGTTTGGATTTCTTTAATGAGGAACTGTAATATCCTAGAATTATGGCTTATGCATTTTTGCTTAATTATATGAAATAGCATGCCTTTGTGTGTTATAAAGTGTTTTGTGAATTTTGTGAACCCTAGAGTGTAGTGAATGCCTTAGAAATTATTCGATTTTAAAGTTTTAAAAGAGGAAGCTAAGCAGGGTGGCCTTAGGAAAAATTGTAAGAGAAATATGACACACAATTGGGCTTGGAAAAATGGCTTGGAGGCGCCACTTAAGGCCTCTGGAAATGACGCCATGGGCTATGAGGAAGGGCCTAGGATCGAGTCGCGTAGGAAGCTAAATGAAGTTTTTATTTTTGCGACACAAGGGGAGGTAATGGACGGAAACGGGAGACTGGGGTAGGAGCTTAAGATGAGGTCCAATTCCCTTGAAAATTTCGGCTAAAGCAGATGATAATTGAGGATTTATTTTTAATTATTTTGAATAAGTGAAGAAGAGATAAAATAGGAGGAAAATAAGGGAGGGATGTTGTGGCCGAATGGGGGACTCTTCCTAGGGGTGATTTTCGGTCAAAATAGAAGGGGAGTAGCCGAATTTCATAAAGAAATTTCAGCCTCCTTTTGTTTTCTCTTTTCTCTCCAAGCTAGCACTTTTCTCTTCTTTCTCATCTAATTGTTTTAGCCGAATTCTCCTTCTCCTTATTCCACCATTGTCGAATTCTCTAGTGACTCTTTTCTTCTTTTATTTTGTCAAAACTGAATATACCAATAACCCCCAATCGATTTCTCATTAAGCCTCAAGAGCCGAAATTGTTGATCCACATCTAGGCCATAGCTGAATATCTTTGGGGCTTCAAGCAAAGGTGCTGTCGACTTTTGTATTAAGGGTAAGGGCCAATTGTCATTCGGTTTTCATTCTTTTTCTTTTAGGCTTGTCGAAAACTAGGAAATCTAACTCTATCAATGTCTTTGGCCGAAACTATGAAGGACTCTTTTGGGATCTGTCTCTAGTCGACTATAAGGAGGTTTCGGGATTTCAATATCTAAGGTAAGGCATGTGTAATATTCAGCCAAGGGCCATTTGTTATGATTAAATGTCAGAAATTGATCTAACATATATCTATAGGGATTTCGACAGTACTACAAAGAAGTCACAATTTTCGGGATTTAAGATTCACAAGGTAAGTGAATCTGACATTCGGCCAAGGCCCTATTTTAGTACTTAGATCTATTTCTTACATGTTCAAAAGCCGGAAGCTAATCTGTTAAGTGATTTAGTGTAGACTGATTGCAAGGAAGAGATACCGTGGAATTTCGGGATTTGATTAGTAATCAAATCGGCAACAAGGTAAGATTTTGGTTGCGTTAAATCATTCGGGATATGATCATGTAGCCGAATGGCTTTTTGCTAAGTGCTTAAGGTTGGCCGAATGTAGGAGTTAGGGATCTAAAGCATTAGATTGAGTTTTCGGGTTTTCAGGAAAGCGTTAATACCAGGTGTGTACCCCACACTAGCTCTTAATAGATTTAAGGCAATAAATGTGATATATATGTGTTGTTATTAATGTGAATGTGGCCAAAGGTACCATGCAATGGTACAAAGTACTTAGGTACATTTTCCTACTCCGACTATGAGTATAATGTGATCTGTTATAGCATATGTGAAATTATAAGAATGTGAAATAAAGAATGGGACATAATCTGTGCATGATATGTATGACATGGGCATATGGGTTATTATGAAAGGGGAAGTGAATGTGGTGACTTCGGTCACAGTATCTAAATGAGGTGTCTCTTGACACAAAAATGTTATCTGGTGGCTATGCCACAATATATAAGGGCGATAAGCACGTCGACTGCAGCGACTGCCTTCGATGATGTGTAGCGGATGGAAGGTTGACTTAGTAGTCCCCACGGTGTGCAGGTTGGTATGGGTGATGTGTAGCGGATGGTACCTTGGTTTTGGGTTCGGGTTTGCATCATTTTCTTTATTTCTGCTAAATGCATTTGTATGGACTGTTATGCCTAAACTGTTGAACTTAGCGTTGGTTGTATACACTGAGTCTGTATGACTCACCCCGTTGTGGGAATATTTTTCAAGTGATGATCAGTGATGGACCGGGTCGGCAGGAGCTTAGTGGTGGCCATGCTCAGTTCGGAATTTATTTAAATTTTGGGACTTTTACATTTAAAGTATTTGGATTTATTTTCGGGATTGTTTTCATTTGTAATAAGGCCAATAGTACTGAATTGTTTTATGGTTGCTTTGATTTATTTTATCACGATACTATTATTGTTAAGTCAAAGGTTATTTAAATTATTTTTTTTAAAATAAACCCTCAAATGTTTTGTCACCTAACGCAAATGATTTTCAATTAAGGTGGTAAATTCTAAGAACTCAATTTTTACCTTTAACATGTACGTTCAAAATTCAACAGTAAAGTTTTATAAAACCTAGATTTCAAATAAATAAACTTGTTTTCAACCCGAGCCCAACACAAATTAAAATTTCCTTCGAAACCATCCGAACTTTCCAAGGTATTCAAAAAGTTTTGAACCGTTTGTACTCAAGGAACATACCAGATCCGGTCAAGGCTCGTGGGCCGGGTTAGGGGTGTTTCAGCTTGGTATTAGGGCCCAGTTTTAAACTCTCGGCCTTGGGTTTAAAGCCCATAACATTTTTAAAATATGGCCCAAACAAGTTTTGAGAAAAAACTTTTATGAAAAGAGCAGGTTTTCAGGCATGGCACCCAAGTTTCCGGCCCGAAGTCCACCAGGTAAGTACTTCTAACTACTGTGTGATTTATAGTATGACTTGTAGAAGGGTAGAAATGGAACGTAGATTAGTATACTAAGTACTTGAACCCTAGGACTAGTTTACCCCAACAATTACATAAGACTTAAGTGCCTAAGTAAACAAATCTGTGAACTAAGTCGCTGAGCTAGGGTGTGGCAACCATTGTGCGCATGTCTAGGATTGGATCCGAAAGAGCCTGGTACTTAAGCAGTCCTAGTGACTCACCTCCTCTTCGCTGGAATCCTACCTAGTGCGTAGCTTCGGTTCACCGTAACCATGAGGACTTATTCACGGGCTAAACCCAATAACTAAAACCCGAAAGGGATTAGTTGTATTTTCATAAAAACTTCGGTTTTAAAATCACCAAATTACCCCTTTAAATTGTAGCAAACTTAGTTTGAAAATTTTTCAAAAATATTCCTGATTTGCAAAATTACCTAAATACCCCTAGTGGAAAAAATTACTAAAATGCCCTTGGATTTCAAAATTTCCATACTACCCCTGATTTTAATAAAATTTTCTGATTTTGCAAAAATTTCCAAAAAAACCTTATCTTTGCGAAACACCAAGACACCTTCATTTTCCGAAATTACCCTTGATTTACAAAATTACCAAAATGACCCCCGATTTCTAAAATTCCTGCCATACCCCTAATTTGAAAAAAAATTACAAAAGTACCCTTGAGGTTTGAAAATTTCAAAGTGCCTTGATTTATTAAGATTTATAAATTGACCCCGATTTATTACCAAAATACCCCTGTAGGACAAATGACAAAAATACCCCTGGGTAGGAATAGACAAAAATATTGAAATAGCGAATGTGTGTGATAGATGCTACTGAATGAATGTTTGAATGAATGTACTCCTCTGAATTAGGATAGAAAACTTGAACGAAGACTTTGATTGATCAAAAGAACTACTATTAAACTTCTTTCATAAAATTTCTTCGCGGATAATCAGTGAAACAAGGACTAATTCATAAAATTTCTTAATCAGATTAAAGCGCGGTAGTAGAAATGAGCTCTAGGGGACGTGGTCGTAATGTGCGAGGACGCGGTAGAGGTAGAATGACCGTGTCGGAACCCGTTAGATCGGGTCAAGGATCTGAGAATAAGGTACCGCCACCACCACCACCAGCTATTGGTACTGAACAGCAAGATCAGACGGGAGACGATGCTGTATCGCAGGCTGTGCTACGAGTTCTTGAGTTGGTGGCTAGTGTAGAAGGAAATACGGGAGCTCGAAAGTCTATCCCCGAGCGACTCCGAGCCAATGGAGCTGAGGTGTTCCGTGGTGTATCTGGTGTGGCACCCAGTACGGCTGAGTATTGGTTGGAAGCGACTGAGCGGATCATAGATGAGCTCGATCTGATCGCTGAGGAAAAACTAAAAGGGTTGGTGCCGCTTCTCCGTGATGAGTCATATCAATGGTGGCTCAGGGTTTGGGATAGTACTACGACTGAGGAACTTGGGATTATGTTAAAGCGGCATATCAGAAGAAATATGTTGGTACTCACTACATTGATGCACAGAGGAAGGTATTTCTGGGGCTGGTTCAAGGAAATAAGTCCGTAGCAGCATACGAGGCTGAATTCTTAAGGCTGAGCCGTTATGCTAAAGGGATAGTGGCTACTGAACATGAGCGATGTGTCCAGTTTGAGGACGGACTGAGGGATGATCTAAGGTTATTGATAGCTCCACAGCAAGAGAGGGAGTTCGCAGTGTTGGTTGAGAATGCTAAAGTAGCCGAGGGAACTAAGGACTCTGTAAGGCAGAACTCTAATCGAAATAGACAGAAGAGAGGTTTTGGATCATCAGGACCGTCGAGGAATGTGCAGAAGAGGCCTAGAGTTGATGGGCCACGAGGTCGTGATGCAGTGCACAGGAGGGCAATACTGCACACATACTCAGTGTGGTAAGATGCATCTGGGAGAATGTTGGAAGAAAACAGGAGGATGCTTCAAGTGTGGGTCTAAGGATCACATGATTAAGGACTGTCCCATAAAGATAGACGGGAGTCGACCCACAGGTCAGGGAGCTAATCAGGCTGGCAGAGGTGGACAGCAGCCTCAGAGAGGTCGTGGTCTGAATGGTAGAGGTAACAATGCTGGAAGAGGGCGTGGAACACCTGGTAGAGGCGTTGGTAATGCAGAGGCAAGACAGCCGGGTCTAGTGTACGCAGTTCACCGGAGGGAGGATGGAGACGCGCCAGACGTCATAACCGGTACGTTCCTTGTATTCGGTAAACCTTATGTTACCCTGATTGATGTGGGCTCGACCCATTCCTATGTTGCATGTAGTGTAGTGGAAACACTAGGCATAGCCTCTGAACTTTTTGCTAGGGAGATGACTGTAGTAAGCCCACTAGGTCAAACTGTAGTGGTGAATAAAATCTTTCGGAGAGTACCTCTAGAGATTCAAGGAGTGAACTTTCCTGCCAACTTAATGGAACTACCCTTCAGAGAATTCGATCTCATACTCGGTATGGACTGGCTAGTGGAACATCGGGCTGTGTTGGATTGTGTAGCCAAGTGCATGGAGTTAAGGACCTCGGAGGATGAGGTGATAGTTATGGTAGGAGAAAGAAGAAACTACTTGTCTTATGTAGTTTCAGCACTTAAGGCTGTAAGGATGGTTCGGAAAGGGTGCAAGGCTTTCTTGACTTTCGTTAGCGCGTTGGATGCTAAGGAAGGGGGAGTTAGTGGAGTAAGGACAGTAAGGGATTTTGTGGATGTCTTTCCGGAGGAATTACCTGGAATACCCCCAGATAGGGAAGTGGAATTTGGAATTGACTTGCTACCAGGAACAGCTCCTGTGTCAATTGCCCCATATCGAATGGCACTAAAGGAGTTGGTTGAGCTCAAGGCTCAAATCCAAGAGTTGCTTGATCGTGGGTTTATTCGACCCAGTGTGTCTCCATGGGGAGCACCGGTCTTGTTTGTGAAGAAGAAGTATGGAACTATGCGTATGTGCATAGACTATCGTCAGTTGAATAAACTGACTATCAAGAACAAGTATCCTTTGCCAAGGATTGATGACTTGTTCGATCAGCTGAAGGGGGCAGCGGTATTTTCGAAGATAGATCTACGGTCGGGATATCATCAGCTTAAGGTGAAAGAGGCAGACATCCAAAAGACGGCTTTTCGAACAAGATACGGGCACTATGAGTTCTTAGTGATGCCGTTTGGTTTGACGAACGCCCCAGTCGCGTTCATGGATATGATGAACCGGGTCTTTCAACCCTACTTGGATAGGTTCATCGTTGTGTTCATCGACGACATTCTAGTGTACTCCAAGTCTGAGGAGGAACATGATGAGCATCTTCAGATTGTGTTGCAAGTGCTAAGGGAGAAGAAGCTCTATGCCAAATTCAGCAAGTGTGAATTTTGGCTAAAGGAAGTTGCATTCTTAGGGCATGTGGTATCCGCGGAAGGAATAAGGGTGGATCCTCGGAAGATTAAGGCAGTGTTAGATTGGAAACCACCTAAGTCTATGGCTGAGGTTCGTAGTTTCTTGGGATTGGCAGGCTACTACAGAAGGTTTGTAAAAGGATTTTCATCAATAGTCGCACCGTTGACGAAGCTATTGAGAAAGGAAGTACATTTTGTATGGACGAATAAGCAACAAGAGAGCTTTGAGCAGCTTAAGAGGGTTTTGACTGAAGCACCGGTATTAATTTAGCCTAAGGCAGAGAAGGATTTTGTGGTGTACTGTGACGCTTCTTATACAGGATTAGGATGTGTATTAATGCAAGATGGGAAAGTAGTCGCTTATGCGTCTCGACAACTAAGGCCATATGAGGTTAACTACCCAACTCATGACTTGGAATTGGCGGTAGTGGTCTTCGCTCTTAAGGTGTGGAGGCACTACCTTTATGGAGAAAAGTCAGTGATCTATACGGACCACAAGAGTCTTAAGTATCTGTTGGCTCAGAAGGAGTTGAAACTGAGACAGCGAAGGTGGGTAGAGTTGCTAAAGGATTATGATTGTTCCATAAAGTACCACTCGGGCAAGGCGAATGTGGTAGCAGATGCCTTAAGTCAGAAAGTGGTGACGGATCTGAGGGTGATGTTTGCACATCTGAGTTTGTATGATGATGGAAGCCTGTTGGCAGAGTTGCAAGTCAAACCGACGTGGTTGAGTGAGGTAAAAGAGGGTCAGTTGGCTGATGAGGATCTAAGTGCTAAGATGCGGCAAGTTCAGAATGGTGGTTTAGAGGATTACAGTATATCCAGTGATGAAGTATTGTGTTTCAAGGGCAAGATCTGTATGCCGCTTAGGCTGAGAATTCTTCAGGAACCGCATAGTAGCCCTTATGCTATGCATCCTGGAGGTACTAAGTTGTACAGGGATTTAAGGGAACAGTTTTGGTGGCCTGGTCTAAAATGGGAAGTTACAGTATTTGTCGGCAAGTGTTTGACATGTTAGCAAGTTAAGGCTAAACATCAGGTTCCGTAAGGGTTACTTCAGCCAATCAAGATTCCGCAGTGGAAGTGGGAGAGAATTACCATGGACTTCATTAGTGGGCTTCCCCTTACGCCTACTAAGAAGGACTCGGTATGGGTGATAGTGGACCGATTGACCAAGTCTGCGCACTTTATTCCGTTAAAAGTTGATTATTCTTTGCAGAAGTTGGCGAAGTTATATGTGGCAGAGATTGTAAGGTTGCATGGAGTACCAGTGTCAATCATCTCGGATAGGGATCCAAGGTTTACGTCTCGGTTTTGGAAAGCACTACATCAGGCTTTAGGCACCAAATTGGATTTCACTACGGCTTTTCATCCACAGTTTGACAGGCAATCTGAACGGGTAATCCAAGTGTTAGAGGATATGTTAAGAGGCTGTGTGATAGACTTCAGAGGAAGTTGGGAAAACTATTTGCCTTTAGCGGAATTTGCATGCAATAATAGCTATCAGGCCAGTATTCAGATGGCACTGTATGAAGCGTTCTATGGACGGGAGTGTCGCACTCCTACATGTTGGACAGAATTAGGGGAACGTCGAGTTTTGGGTCCAGAAATTGTGGCAGAGTCTGAGTAAAAGGTTGAGGTAATTCGAGCACGGTTGAAGGAAGCATCTGATAGGCAAAAGTCGTACGCGGATCTGAAACGGAAGGAGATAGAATTTGCTGTGGGAGATCAAGTGTTCCTTAAGGTTTCGCCATGGAAGAAAGTGATGAGGTTTGGTCACAAAGGGAAGTTAAGTCCAAGGTTTATAGGACCTTATCGGGTATTGAAGCGAGTTGGACCCGTGGCATACCAGTTAGAGTTGCCTTCGGAATTGAAGCAGATGCACGATGTATTTCATGTTTTTATGCTACGTCATTATCGATCGGATCCATCTCATATAGTTCAGGTTGAAGAGGTGGAGCTAAGGCCAGATCTATCCTACGAAGAAGAGCCGATTCAGATCTTGGAATGAGATTTGAAAGTGTTACGGAGGAAGTCAGTTCCTCTAGTCAAAGTGCTATGGCGAAATCATGGATCGGAAGAAGCTTCGTGAGAGCCGGAGGAAGCAATGCGACAGCAATATCCTCATTTATTTCAGCCAGGTAATTTCGAGGATGAAATTATTTTAAGGGGGTAGAACTGTAATATCCCAAAATTATGGCTTATGCATTTTTGATTAACTATATGAAATAGCATGCCTTTGTGTGTTATAATGTGTTTTGTGAATTTTGTGAACCCTAGAATGTAGTGAATGCCTTAGAAATTATTCGATTTTAAAGTTTTAAAAGAGGAAGCTAAGCAGGGTGGCCTTAAAAAAAATTGTAAGGGAAATATGACACACAATTGGGCTTGGAAAAGTGGCTTGGAGGCGCCACTTAAAGCCTCTAGAAATGACGCTATGGGCTATGAGGAAGGGCCTAGGATCGAGTCGCGTGGGAAGCTAAATGAAGTTTTTATTTTTGTGACACAAGGGGAGGGAATGGACGGCAAAGGGAGACTGGGGAAGGAGTTTAAGATGAGGTCCAATTCCCTTGAAAATTTCGGCTAAAGTTGATGATAATTGAGGATTTATTTTTAATTATTTTGAATAAGTGAAGAAGAGATAAAATAGGAGGAAAATAAGGGAGGGATGTTGTGGCCAAATGGGGGACTCTTCTTAGGGGTGATTTTCGGTCAAAATAGAAGGGGAGTAGTCGAATTTCATAAAGAAATTTCAGCCTCCTTTTGTTTTCTCTTTTCTCTCCGAGCTAGCACTTTTCTCTTCTTTCTCTTCTAATTATTTTAGCCGAATTCTCCTTCTCCTTATTCCACCATTGCCGAATTCTCTAGTGACTCTTTTCTTCTTTTATTTTGTCAAAATCGAATATACCAATAACCCCTAGTCGATTTCTCATTAAGCCTCAAGAGCCGAAATTGTTGATCCATATCTAGGCAATAGCCGAATATCTTTGGGGCTTCAAGCAAAGGTGCTGTCGACTTTTGTATTAAGGGTAAGAGCCAATTGTCATTCGGTTTTCATTCTTTTTCTTTTAGGCTTGTCGAAAACTAGGAAATCTAACTCTATCAATGTCTTTGGCCGAAACTATGAAGGACTCTTTTGGGATCTGTCTCTAGTCGACTATAAGGAGGTTTCGGGATTTCAATATCTAAGGTAAGGCATGTGTAATATCGGCCAAGGGCCATTTGTTATGATTAAATGTTAGAAATTGATCTAACATATATCTATAGGGATTTCGACAGTACTACAAAGAAGTGACAATTTTCGGGATTTAAGATTCACAAGGTAAATGAACCTGACATTCGGCCAAGGCCCTATTTTAGTACTTAGATCTATGGAAGCTAATCTGTTAAGTGATTTAGTGTAGACCGATTGCAAGGAAGAGATACCGTGGAATTTGGGGATTTGATTAGTAATCAAATCGGCAACAAGGTAAGATTTTGGTTGCGTTAAATCCTTCGGGGTATGAGCATGTAGCCGAATGGCTTTTTGCTAAGTGCTTAAGGTTGGCCGAATGTAGGAGTTAGGGATCTAAAGCGTTAGATCGTGTTTTCGGGTTTTTAGGAAAGCGTTAATACCAGGTGTGTACCCCACACTAGCTCTTAATAGATTTAAGGCAATAAATGTGATATATATATGTTGTTATTAATGTGAATGTGGCCAAAGGTACCATGCAATGGTACAAAGTCCTCAGGTACGTTTTCCTACTCCGACTATGAGTATAATGTGATCTGTTATAGCATATGTAAAATTATAAGAATGTGAAATAAAGAATGGGACATAATCTGTGCATGATATGTATGACATGGGCATATGGGGTTTTATGAAAGGGGAAGTGAATGTGGTGACTTCGGTCACAGTATCTGAATGTGGTGACTTCGGTCACAGTATTTGAATGTGGTGTCTCTTGACACAAAAATGTTATCTGGTGGCTATGCCACAATATATAAGGGCGATGAGCACGTCGACTGCAGCGACTACCTTTGATGATGTGTAGCGGATGGAGGGTTGACTTAGTAGTCCCCACGGTGTGCAGGTTAGTACGGGTGATGTGTAGCGGATGGTACCTAGGTTTTGGGTTCGGGTTTGCATCATTTTCTTTATTTCTGCTAAATGCATTTGTATGGACTGTTATGCCTAAACTGTTGAACTTAGTGTTGGTTGTACACACTGAGTCTGTATGACTCACCCCGTTGTGGGAATATTTTTCAGGTGATGATCAGTGATGGACCGGGTCGGCAGAAGCTTAGTGGTGGCCATGCTCAGTTCGGAATTTATTTAAATTTTGAGACATTTACATTTAAAGTATTTGGATTTATTTTCGGGATTGTTTTCATTTGTAATAAGGCCAATAGTACTTAATTGTTTTATGGTTGCTTTTATTTATTTTATCACGATACTACTATTGTTAAGGCAAAGGTTATTTAAATTATTTTTTTTAAAATAAACCCTCAAATGTTTTGTCACCTAACACAAATGATTTTCAATTAAGGTGGTAAACTCTAAGAACTCGATTTTTACCTTTAACATGTAAGTTCGAAATTCAACAGTAAAGTTTTATAAAACCTAGATTTCAAATAAATAAACTTGTTTTCAACCCGAGCCCAACACAAATTAAAATTTCTTTCAAAACCATCCGAACTTTCCAAAGTATTCAAGAAGTTTTGAACCGTTTGTACTCAAGGAACATACCAGATCCGGTCAAGGCTCGTGGGCCGGGTTAGGGGTGTTTTAGGCACAGCCGTGTAAATTGGGGCCAGGTCGTGTTCTAGTTGCACAATGAGGCACGGTCATGTGGTCTTGGGCCCAGGCCGTGTGGATTTCGTGATATGGCCCATTTACTCTATAGTGGGCCCGTTTTTATTCTTTTCATCCTCGGGTGCTTTCCTGGGTATAAAACATGAAAACAAAGGATTACAAGCACCTTTTTACATAAATCGAGGCTTAATTCATCCAAAAGCATACTAAATGTGGGCTTAAAATATGTTAGTTTTACGGTTTATCAATAATTAGAATCAGGTAAAGAGTTTGTAATTTACAGTGATGCTTCGTTGAATGGTCTAGGATGCGTACTGATGCAAGAAGGAAAAGTTATAGCTTATGCCTCGAGACAATTAAAGCCGCATGAAAGAAACTATCCGACACATGACCTTGAGTTAGTTACGATTGTATTCGCATTAAAAATTTGTCGACATTATCTGTTTGGTGAGAAATGTCATGTGTTTTCAGATCATAAAAGTCTGAAATATTTGATGACTCAAAAAGATTTAAATCTGCGACAGAGAAGATGGTTAGAGCTGTTAAAAGATTATGAACTTGTAATTGATTATCATCTGGGTAAAACAAATGTCGTTGCTGATGACTGAGTAGGAAATTATTATATGCACTACATACTTTGAATGCTCAATTAGATCTGTCTAATAATAGTTCAGTGATAGCTGAATTGAAAGTAAAACCATTGTTGTGATGCTTAGAAGTTTGATAAAGAATTGTTAGCAAAACGAGCTTAGTATGATTCAAATTCTAATTCTAAATTTTGAGTTGATGATGATGATTACTTGAGATTCCGAGATCCAATTTGTGTTCCGATAAATTCTGAATTGATTCAGTTGATTTTGAACGAAGCACATAACAGTCATTTATCTCTTCATCTGGGAAGTACAAAGTTGTACCATGATCTGAAGCAACACTATTGGTGGTCTGGTATGAAAGGGACATTTCTGACTTTGTTTCAAAGTGTTTGGTTTGTCAACAAGTTAAAGCCGAACATCAAGTTCTGTCTGGCTTGTTACAACCGATTCTGATTCCTGAGTGGAAATAGGATAAAGTGACCATGGATTTTGTTTCTGGATTGCCTCTAACTCCGAGAAAGAAAGATGTGATTTGGGTTATAGTTGATCGATTGGTGAAATCTACCCATTTTATTCCGGTACGATCTAATTTCTCACTTGATAGATTAGTTGAGCTTTATATTTCTGAGATTTTGAGATTGCACGGAGTGCCACTATCCATTATGTCTGACAGAGATCCAAGGTTCACTTCATGGTTCTGGAAGAAACTGCAAGAAGCTTTAGGCATGAAATTGCATTTCAGTACAACTTTTCACCCGCAAACGGATGGACAATCCGAGCGGATCATTTAGATTCTAGAAGATATGTTGAGATGTTGTATTCTTGAATTTAACGATACGTGGGAACAGTACTTACAACTGATTGAATTTGTGTATAATAATAGTTTTCAATCAAGCATCAAAATGGCACCATATGAAGCTTTGTACGGACATAAATGTCGAGCACCTCTGTATTGGACTCAGCTTAGCAAAAATAAGATACACGGGATCAATTTGATAAAAGACACGGAACAGAAAATAGAAATGATCCATAACAGGCTAGAAGCACCATCTGATCGTCAGAAGTCCTATGCGGATTTGAAAAGAAAAGACATAGAATTTGAAATCGGTGATAAAGTGTTTCTGAAAGTGTCTCCGTGAAAGAAGGTACTCCGATTTGGACGTAAAGGCAAGTTAAGTCTGAGGTTCATCGGGCCGAATGAAATTATAGAACATATTGGGCCAATTGCGTATAGATTATTATTGCCCTCTGAGTTAGCAAAGATTCATAATGTATTTTATGTGTCAATGCTCCGTAGATATCGATCCGATCCGTCACATGTGATTACTCCGTCTGAGATTGAAATCCGATTTGATATGACTTATGCAGAGGAACCGATCCGTATCTTAGTTCGTGAAGTGAATAAGTTGAGAAATAAGAAAAAAATTATGTTAGTTAAAGTGTTATGGCATCGACACAGAATAGAAGAGGCTACGTGAGAGCCTGAAGATTCAATGAAACAGCAATATCCAAATCTGTTTAACAGTAAGATTTTCGGAGACGAAAATCCCTAAGGGGGAGAATTGAAACAATCTGGTTTAGACCCTAGTCGGAACAGTTGTTTTGGGACCACAAATCTGAGTCTAAATAAAATTTTCATATTATTTTCTGTGCCTTTAATATGTGATTAAGCATGTGTTAAAATTTCGTAAGTTAATTTATCAGTTTGTGTGCTTAATCTGATTAGAGGATTAAATTACACTAAATGAAAAATTTGTATGCTAATTGTTAAGGCACCTATGTGTTGTGGCTTTTAAAGGTGGAGGCCTTATGAGGCAATTAGACCACTATTAAGTTAGTGGATGGATAAAGGACATAAATGCCAATAATGTTTATTATATATGTTTAGTAAAAGGGTAAATATGTCATTCATGTATTAAAATGTGTTATGATAAAAACAAAGCATGAAAATGGACATTAATCCATTCATCTTTTGACCAAAAATTAGAGAAAGAAGATAGGGTTTAGTTCTTTTGATTTTCGGCACTTGCAAGCTTTGATTAAGGTATGTTTTGACTATGGTTTTTGATGATTTTTATGTTTTTAGATTGTTGCTTAGTCTACTATCAAGCCCATGTTGTAATTTGAAGAATTGATGATGTTTATGAGATGTGCCATTGATGTAATGGTTAGCTTTGTGATGATTTTAAGTGTTAAATGAAAGTTATGTGTTAAATGAACATATTTTGTTCATGAATTTTTGATGAATTTAACTAATTAGGGATAAATTGTGAAAATAGTATTTTGAGGGATTAAATTGTGAATTTGATGAAATGTTTGAACCTATATGAGATACATGAGCATTCGGCTAAGCATGGATATATGGTGATCTTGTACATTTGATGTTTTCTGAAAAATGGATTAAATTGATAAAATATGCAAATGTGAGGGTTAAGTTGAAAATAGCCCTAAATGTATGTTTTTGAACTGAATTGAATGAATTAGTGAATAAAAGGGTTATATTTGAATATGTATAGATCAAAAACTGAAGAAAAGGGACCTAGATCACGGGAAAGCGAAGGTAGTCGAATAACTAAGTCCAAACGAATATCCGAATCCGAGGTAAGTCAATATACAAATAAATGTTTTTATAATAAGCTATTGTGTATTTATGGAATATGAACTGCCATGAACATCTATTGTGATGGAATGTATATGAAATAAGAGTTACAAATAAGTTGACAAGTTGATAATGTCTGAGAAGTCTCGTTTGAACCTAGGAATAGATAGGAAGTATGTATGTCATGACATAGGTGTCCGTTATGTGATATCATGTAAGACCACGTCTAGGACGTTGGCATTGATTTGAGATTTCATGTAAGACCACGTCTGGGACGTTGGCATCAATATGAGATTTACGTGTAAGACCATGTCTGGGACATCGGCATCGTATTGATTCGTGTAAGACCTTGTCTGGGACAGTGGCATCTATATCTGATTACATGTAAGATCACGTCTGGGACATTGGCATTGTATGACTATTCTGAGCACTCTGTGTATCCTATTAGATTCCGAATGGTTCAACGGGAAAATCTGATATACGAACGATTATGTGATTGTATATCCGTTTTAGGTACGTTTGATATGTGCACTAAGTGTGTATGAAAGGTAAACTTACTAAGATGAATATGTGCAATGGAATGATGAGATGATATGTGAAAATATGCTTGAATAAGTTATGTGTATCTATGATATTTGTGTTGAATAATGTAGTAAGATATGGCTAAGCATATGAGCTAAAGAATATGAGATGAAATTGCTATGAGAACCATAAATGACATTGTATCATTATGATATGTGTATTTTATGTTAAGTTTATTTGTATATGGCTTACTAAGCTTTTGAAAGCTTACTCTGTGTGTGTTTGCTCTGTTTTATAGATCGTCAAAGCTACTGAAAGCTCGGGGACCGTCAAGGATCATCATCACACTACTCAACTTGTCTTGGTACCTTTGAAATATGTATATAGCTAAATATGGCATGTATAGGCTAGTCATTTTGAATTATGTTTGAAATTTGTATAATTAGCCATGAGATGTGGCTAGATAAGTGTTGGTAATATGCTTGAATAAATATGAAATATGATGCATGATTTGGTATGGCTTGGTAGCTAATGAAATGGTCAAGGCTATGGTAAGCTTATGAATGCATTATGAGTATGTATGTGTGAGAAAAGAAATGGTTATATGAAAGGTAAATGTGAATGAATCATGTTTGAATGTATATGTGTTTTTAGTTAGGCAAAGTGGTATGAATGGAGATGAATTTGAATATGAAGAATTGTTGATTTTTTGATATGTTATTAGATGTCAAATGTACATGAAATGAATTGGTAATTTGCTTGTAGGGTTGACCCTTGTGCGGGTGGCATTTTGGCCTTGCAAGTGGCCTCTTTTGCCTACACGGCCATGGTACACGGGTGTGCCTGGAAGCCGTGTGAATAAGTCAGTAGTTAGCCTAATCTTAAACGGCCATGGTACACAGGCGTGCCTAGTGGCCGTGTGATCAAGTCAGTAGCTAGCATAATTCTACACGGCCTTAGCACACGGATGTCTGGTGGCCGTGTGGATAAGTCAGTATACATACTCTGATTTGGCACGGCCAGGACACTTGGGTGTGTCTAGTAGCTATGGGAGGCACATGGTCTACCCACACGGGCGTGTGGCCCCTATAATATAGAAAAAATTTAAATTTCTAAGAACTTTCATATGTGTTCGGTTTAGTCCCGACCCTATTCTGAAGCATGATTAAGGTCTCATTGACCTATAAAAGGGACACTTTAGTTGTGGTTGATGAATTGTATTACCAAAGGTCTATAAAAGTTTTCGATCTATCCGATAACGCCTTTAACCCTAATCCGACAAAGGATATGGGTTAGGGGTGTTACAGGGCCAATATAATCCGACTTGTAATACTTTGGCCGCAGTGCGAGTACCTCTAAAGTGTCCCCCACTTGGAGCTGAGTGACAGTGGTATAAAATCTTCGGTATTTCATCTTCTGCCACACATCTCCTGGTCATCTGATCTGCACACTTTTTAAACAAATATGGCTCTTCCCAGAAATAGTACTTTGCATTGTGAAGAAGCTTTTTCCTTTGTTGATACATTTTATTAATCGGCATCAAACCACAAGCTAAATAGTTAGCAATATCAGCAAACCAAGGAATATTATGGACATGATTTACCTTCAGTATGTGTTCATCTGGAAATGTCTCCTGAATTAGTACAAGTGGAGAATTTCCCTCTTGTGGCTCCAATCTGGACAAGTGATCTGCTACTTGGTTTTCTACTCCCTTTCGATCTTAAATTTCTAGATCGAACTCTTGAAGTAGAAGTACCCACCGGATCAATCTCGGCTTAGCATCTTTCTGGGCCAATAAATATTTAATTACCGAGTGGTTCGTATAAATAGTCACTTTGGTACCTATAAGATAATATCGAAACTTGTCGAAAGTAGATACAATAGCATGTAACTCTTTTTCTATTACCATATAATTCAGTTGTGCCCCTGTTAGAGTCTGACTTGCGTAGTAGATGGGGTGAAAAACTTTGTTCCTTCGCTGGCCCATGACAGCTCCAATTGCGAAGTCACTTGCGTCACACATCAATTCAAATGGTAGATCCTAATCTGGTGCGACGATGGTGGGTGCCGTAACTAATTGATTCTTCAACTCTTTAAATGCTCTTAAACATTCATCATCGAACTTGAATGTCGCGTCCTTCTCTAATAATTTTCACAAAGATTTTGCAATTTTGGAGAAGTCTTTGGTAAATCTACAATAAAAACTGGTGTGGCCCAAGAAACTCCTAACACCCTTTACAGATGTTGGAGGTAGGAGTTTCTCAATAACGTCTACCTTTGCTTTGTCTACCTCGATTCCATGTCTCAATATCCGATGCCCTAGAACAATCCCTTTTTGTACCATGAAATGGCACTTTTCCCAGTTGAGTACTAGGTTTGTTTCTTCACATAGTCTTAGTACCTTAGCTAGATTGGCTAAACAATCATCATAAGTGTCTCCAAATACTGAAAAGTCATCCATAAAAACTTCCAAATACTTCTCAACCATGTCAGTGAAAATTGACATCATACATCTTTGAAATGTAGCAGGTGTATTACATAAACCAAATGGCATGCGTCTAAATGCAAATGTACCGTGACATGCGGCGGTCAATGTCGTCTTGTCTTTGATCTTCGGTGCTCTTCAGAATCGATTATACCCTGAGTATCCATCGAGAAAGTAATAATAGTCTCGCCCCGTTAGTCTATCAAGCATCTGGTCCAAGAACGGCAAAGGAAAGTGATCTTTCCTGGTCACCTTGTTCAGCTTTCGGTAATCGATGCAAATTCTCCATCCCGTAACCATTCTGGTCGGTATCAACTAGTTATTCTCATTCTCAACGACTGTGATACCTCATTTCTTTGGCACACACTAGACCAGACTTACCCATGAACTGTCTGAGTGGGGGTAAATTATACCCACATCCAACCACTTGATAATTTCCTTCTTTACTACATCCTTCATGATGGAGTTCAGTCTCCGCTGTCCATCAATCGTTCCTCTCTCGCCATCCTCTAATATGATCTTGTGCATGTATACAGATGGGCTAATACCACGAATGTCGATTATGGTCCATCCGGTAGCCTTCTTAAATTGTTTCAAAACTATGATAAGTTTCTCTTCCTGTTCAGTAGTTAATTCTGCTGAAACAATAACAGGCAGAGTAGAAGCATTACCTAAATAAACATATTTTAAGTATGTAGGCAATACCTTGAGTTCTAACTAAGGTGGCTCCTTGATTAATGCTTTTGGCTGGGTGTAATCCCTTTTCTCTAATTCCAAAGATTCGAAACGGGATTGCGGATTAAATTCTTTTTGATTAGCTTCTAGCAAAGCTAAGTATTCATTCTCCTCTTCATCAATTGGAGGGTCTGATGTCAGAATTCGTTCCAACGGATCCTCAACATAGTTTAGTTCCTTCTCCACTATTAATTCCTCTAAATTGGATACTGCAGAACAATCATCAATTGTGTCAGGAAATTACATTAACTTAAAAGAATTAAATGTTACCTGATCATCCTGAACACGCATAGTCAGCTCGCCCTTCTGCACATCAATAAGCGTCCTTCCAATTGCTAAGAATAGTCTTCCTAGGATAATTGGCACTTCTTTGTCTACTTCAAAGTCTAGAATTACAAAGTTAGCAGGAAAGATAAATTTATCTACACATATCAATACATCTTTAATTTTTCCTTCTGGATGCACTAAGGATCAATCTGCTAGTTGAAGTGTAACCGTAGTAGGTCTAACTTCACCTATCCCTAACTTTCTAAACATTGACATAGGCATCAAGCTAATACTCGCACATAAGTCACATAATGCCTTACCACAATAGGTTGCTCCAATATTGAACGGTATGGTAAAACGTCCAGGATCCTTCAATTTTGGGGGTAGTTTATCCTAAAGATATGCACTGCATTCTTTCATCAGGGCTACCGTCTCAAATTCTCTGAGTCTTCGTTTCTTAGACAGGATATCTTTCTTGAACTTGACATAATTCGGCATTTGCTCAAGTGCTTCAACCAACGGGATGTTGATGTGAAGTTGCTTAAGTACATCAAGGAACTTCTTGAATTGAATCTCCTAACTCTGCTTCTGAAGTCTTTGAGGGTAGGGTGGTAATAGTTTCTTTACTAGAACTGGTAATGGTTGATTCGTCTTCTGTGGTAATTCTGCGCCTAACGAAGTTGTTAGTTGATCAGATTTAGCTGGTTCTAAGGTTACCTTGTCAGTTTTTGCATATTCTGGTTCTTGTGAAACTGGAATTTCAACACTCGGTTGAACTTCCACTGAGTCTTGAGCCTCAGCTTGCTCCTTTTCAACTTCAATGGTATTGGGCTCTACCATCTTTCCACTTCTCAATGTCAGTGCTTTACAGTGCTTCCTTCCCGGATTTCTTTGATTTTTCGTATCACTAGGTAAGGTACCCTATGGTCGGTTCCTAAGTTCAGTTGCAAGCTGGCCCATTTGGTTTTCCAGATTCTTCAATGTAGCTGCTTGGCTTTGGATTAAGGCATCATTCTTTGCCATGTATGCCTTGAGCAAACTCTCCAAGCTATTGGGTGCTTCAGCTTGAACTGGTTTCTGAACTTCTTGGGGGAAACTAGGCAGCTGGGTTGGTCTACGTTGGGTATAAGTGTTACTAGTTCCAGCCCCTTGGTTACTCCAGGAAAAATTCGGGTGGTTTCTTTATGATGGGTTATAAAAATTGGATTTCAGCCCTTGCCTTCCTCGGTTTTAGTTCTGATTACCCATGTAGTATACAGATTTTGGGTTCGATGGACATTCTTCAAACAAATATCATTCCCCACAATAGACACAGGCTATATTCTCAAATTGATTAGGTGCCTGTGCTGCAAAACTATTAGACCCATTAGTAGTAAGATTTTTAAGCATTGAGGATATTGATGATACCTAATATGCGAGTGAAGTAAGAGTGTCTCCTTCATGTATTCCAGTGACTCGTCTTCCTGACGCTGCTCGACTGGTTGGCCATTGATAGTTGTTGCTGGCGATTCTCTCTATAATTTCATAAGCCTTATTATAAGACTTAGAAAGGAGAGCACCATTAGCAGAAGCGTCCACTACCATCCTCGTGTGAGCGTTGAGACCATTGTAAAATGTCTCAAGTTGGATACAATGTGTAATTCCATGATGAGGGCACTTTCGTAATAACTCTTTAAATCTTTCCCATGCCTCATACAAGGATTCATCATCCATTTGTTGGAAGGCAGTGATCTCGTTCCTCATCTTAGCATTCTTACTAGGCGGGAAATACTTTATAAGAAATCTCTCTGCTAACTCTTGCCATGTGGAAATTGAGTTCGGTGGCAATGAATTCAACCAGGCTTGAGCTCTGTCCCTTAGAGAATATGGGAACAACTTCAATCGTAATGCATCTTCGGGTAATCCGGCTAATTTGAAAGAGTCGCTCACCTCCATGAATAGTCTCAAACGCATATGAGGGTCTTTGGTAGGCATTCCACTGAATTGGCCCACTGTCTGAAGCATCTAGAACATGACTGGCTTCAGCTCAAATTGTTGTGCCTAGATTTCGAGTCTTCTAATACCTGGATTAAGATCATTGAACACTGGCACGGCATATTGTCTTAAGGCTCTCCCTATCATAAGTAATAAGGATAGGATTTTGAGCAAGGTTTGCTCCGTTTTTCTTGATTCATATTCTCGAAATTCATCTCTTCGATCCTCCTTTGATTTGCTTGTCTTCTACGTTGTTGAAAGGTTCGTTCTATCTCAGGGTCTACGAGGAGTAAATCGATAATTCGGTCAATACTCATAAACACCTGAAATATTCACAGAAAAATTAATTAATTTAAAAATTAAATAGAAAATTAAACCAAAATGTAAGACTAATAATTTCACAAATAATGGCTTTTGAAAAATAGTCCCCGGCAACAGCGCCAAAAACTTGGAACAATGGAAATGTGCAAGTGTTCACAATCGCAACAAGTAATATAATGACAAGTAAACATCGAGTTATCGTACCCACAGGGACTGTAAAAGAATTATTTATGAAAGTAATTTTAAACACTTTGGTGAAGGAAAAATATTTTATTTTAAAAAGAGATAAAAAAACTAAGAGTTAAAAACTAAGTAAAATAATTAAAATAAAACAAAGAAATTCTAGTGCAAGATTCCAAATATGATTTAATCAAGATGATATAATTGTGTTGAATCAATTATATTTCCTTACCTTAGAATTATTAAAACTATGCTTATACTTGTTACGAATAAATCACGGCAACTCACTAATTTGCTAACTCATGAACACGTTTACAAATAAAAAATCCATTCATCTCTTATACATATTTCTATGTCAATTTGACCGATTTAACAGATTTATAAAGGTAAAAATGTTATTGCACAGACATACTTATTAAATTAAACAATCTCTCGCATATTCCTATGTCGGTTCAAACGATTAATTCAACCTAATAAGCATATAAAAGACTATGTGAGGTAACAAAGTATCCTTACCTCGAAACAATTTAATCACAATAATCTTGCAAGTTATGCAAGGCATATGTATCGCCAAATACAATGCTAATCTAATCTTCAGCTACCTTAGAAGAATTAAACATGCACTGATTAAGTACTGTGTCCATTAATTACAATTTCAATGCGTTTAAATAATTAATTCTTTAGTTATCTAAACAATTATAATGCCAGAATAATTTAGGCATGATTTTACTTAATCAAGCATTTTACCGAGGCCTATAACAGCATAAATATAAATTTAACAAATCAAGAGGACGAAATGCAATTAACCCAACACGATTTAATTCAAGCTAGATTGATTAAAATAACCATTTCAAAGACATGAATATTCAGAGATATGTTCATAATAAAAACAATAGAACTTAAAAAGATAAGGAACAAGAAGCAAATTATGTGTTTCTCCGTGGCTTGACTGATTGCTCCTTCGTTCGTCTCTATTGTCTTTGCCGATCAAGGCTTCTAGGAACACTCGCTTGCTGCCCCAAATGGTTGAGAAAACACCTCTTTTCCAAGAGGAGAAATCGGCACAAGAAGGCTTGGTTTTTTTTTTTTTTTTTTGAGAAAAAGAGAGAATGGAGAAAAGAGAAGTGATGAGAGAATGAGAGTATTGAGGGATGCTTTGAATGGGCAGAAAGGGGGGTTTATATAGATGAATATGGCTGCTAAAAATAGCAAATTTCATCAGCCAAAGATCCCATCCATTGCCGGCCATCTTACATGGCAAAGTTGAGACTTTCAACTTTGCTAAAATTAGCCTGGGGCAAATCCGTAAAGCCTTAATTTAAGGTGGGGTTTGAATGCAATTTGGAAGTCTTCCAAGAGCCTTTTTGCAAGCTCATTTGATCAGCTAAAATGCTGATTTGGGTCATCTTTTGAACGGTTCTGGGCTACCCAATTGGTGGCTGGTTCGGCTCGCTCAATTTGGTTCAACTGGTGCAGTTCAACTGGGCCATTTTTTCATAATTAATTAAAATTAATTTATTTAGCCCAAATTAAATTGGGAATAAATTAAAATTAATTGTATTATGCATTAATACACATATTTGGATCGTCTTAGGCTGGAATTTATTTTGCCTTGTTACTTCGAATTGCTTCTCGATTTTTTTCTTCTAACGGTGTCTGTCGAGTTGATTTTCGCCCTTTGTACGAATCTGTCAAAAATAATCAAAATTCACTAAAAATAATTGTAAAATTGAATAAAAATTAACATGTTCAAATTTTTAATACAATTTAATTATTTTATAAAAATTATTTATTTTATGACAAAAATTTTATAAAAAATGCATGATTTTAAGTAAAATTAGGTATAAAAAAGTATATAAATCTTTGTGTTTCCACTTACTAAGCTATAAAGCTTACTCTGTTTATTTTTCTGTGTTTTATATTGATTTCAAAGCTAGCTCGGATTCGAGGATCGTCGGAGACTTCGTCACACTATACTACTATCACTTTGGTACTTTTGAGCTTATGTTTTGGTTATATGGCATGTATAGGATTATGGTTATTTTGTTTATGACTTGATAATGATTTTGTTCATTTGAAATTACTTGTAAATGTTAAATGTTTTGGTTTGTATATAGCCATGAGAGTTGGCTTATTTTGGTTGATGTGGTTATGTATATATCTATGTGCATATGGCTTGGTTATATGATTAAAGATGAAAATGTTATGCTTGTTGATATTTGGCCATTAGGGGTACCGAATGGTTGAGAATTAGATTTGGTATGTTATGAGATTAAGCTAGATGATGCATATTTGGAAGTGTATAATTAGTTGAATTGTATATGTGATTTTGGTATAAATGATATAGTCTATTTTGTGACTTGTGGTATTGATAAGTTTGGTATTTGTTAGTTTTGAAATGGTATAAATGATTCTTGGTTAAGGATGTATGAATGACTATTTATGCTAATTGTTGTGGTGTAGGTGTATGCAAGTTTGGGTGGCAAAATGGCTTGGTAAATACACGGGCAGAGACACGGGCGTGTGTCTCAGCCGTGTGTGACACACGGTTATGTACACGGCCATGTGTCCCCTGGTGTTGAATTAGAAACCAAGTCAGTATGCTCCACACGGCCTCACACACGGGCGTGTGACTTGGTTGTGTGGCATAAGTCAATATACCTTACAGGTTTGGCACGGCCCAGCACACAGCCTGGTACACGGGCGTGTATGGCCATTTTTAGGGCACACGGGCTAGTCATACAGGCGTGTGTGTTGGTCATGTGACCTGAAACACCCCAAACCCGGCCCATGAGCTTTGACCAGATTTGGTATGTTCCTCAAGAAAACCAGTTTCAAATTCTTTTGTTACTTAAAGAAAACTTGTGCGATTTTAAAAAAAATATTGTTTGGGTTGGGCTTGTGTTGAAACAGACTCGATTTTATTTTGGAAACCCCTTTTTAATATTAAGTGATAAAACATTTAGGATTTAGTTTAAAGAAATTTTTACTTAAACTTTAATAAATAAGGTTCCTAAACATAATAAATAATATTAAATGTAAAATGATTCAACTATGGCCTTATGGCCTTATTACAACAAATAATTTCCAAATAATTCAAGTACTTAAAAACTAATAGTTCCATAAAATAAAGACTTCATGTTGAGCATGGCCACCACAAGTTCTGCCGTCCCAGTCCATCACTGTTCATCACCTGAAACATGGTCCCACAACGGGGTGAGTCAAACAGACTCAATGTGTACACGGCACTAAATCATAATAGAATTAGGCATACAAGAGTTACACATTCAGAACAATGAATACAAGTTATGATGCATTCCCAAACCCAAACCTAATTGTCCATCCGCTACACTCCCCACTGCACTGCCACATACACCGTGGGGACTACTAAGTCGACCCTCCTTCTGCTACACACCAAATTTGCGGTCTTAGGTCACCGCATTCGTGGTCTTAGGTCACCACGTTCAGATTATTGTGGTCTTAGGTCACCACTTTTCAGATTTCACGGTCTTAGGTCACCGTGTTCGTGGTCTTAGGTCACCACATTCACTTCCCCTTTCAAACAAACCCATATGCCCCATAATAATAATATGCGCAATATGCCAAAGTTCACATTCTTATCATATTCTCATGTTACAACTAACATATTTCGAAATCTTAGTAGGAGTAGGAAACGTACCTGGGTACTTTGTACCATAACATGGTACTTTAGCCACTTTCATATTCTTAATATCACATATTTTAATTAACATAGCCATAAAACGTATTATAAAATAGTGTGGGGTACACACCTGATTCACTTAAAATTTCCTTGAGATCCCAAAAAGCTTGATCTAATGCTTAGATCCTTAATCCCTACATTGATTTATCACTTATTACCTTAATAAAAAGCCATTCGGCCAAAATTCCAAATCCTAGTAGGATTAGTATTCTTACCTTGTTGCCGATTGGAACACCAACAAATCCCGAAACTGTTCCTTGTTTCCCTAGGAATGTCGAAATCCCTAAAACCTTACATTAGACTTAATCTTAATCATCGAAACATAAATCAAGGCCTTTGGCCGAATATTCACATGTCTTACCTTAATCTTAGAAATCCCAAATACTCCTCCTTTTAGTCGACTACTCTGATAATCCCAAAAGATCCTTCCATATTCGGCAACCATAATATGTATGGGGTTAGATTATCTCTCAGCTAATATAAAAGAAAATAATGGAAATCAAACTTGTTCTTACCTTTGAAGAAATCAACAGCACCAATGCTTGAAGCCCTTCCAAGATTCGGCTTTTGAATGGATTGGTAAGAAGAAATAGGAAGAAAAGAAAACTTGAGAATTTTGACAATGGTGGACTATAGATTCGGCTTGACAAAAGAAAAAGAGAAGAGAGCACTGTAAATTCTACAGAGAGAAGAGAAGGAAGAAAAATTGATGAGTAGCCCTATTTTCTTCCTTTTATAGCCCAAAACTACTACTCGAATCCTTTACTTTGCCACCACTCTTCTTTATTGATAAGTTTATCTCCTTAATTTAAAATAATTAGAGAATAATCCTTTATTATCTCTTCAAAAATAATCCAAATTAAATCCCTTATTTATCACCTTATTAATCGAATATTTATGAAAATAAAACTCCTCCTTTCTAGAAGGCTTGTGCCGTCCACCTCAGGCTTCTAGAAGCAAAAAAATAAAACTTCCTTTATTTGCTTCCCAAATGACTCGAACTCAGGCCCAACACCTTGCATGTGGCGCCATTTCCAGAGGCCCTAAGTGGCATCTTCAGGCCACTTTTCCAAGCCTGTTTGTGTGTCAAATTTCACCAACTTTTTCTTTTAAGGCCACCTTGCCTTATTTTCCTCTTTTAAACTTTAAAACTCGACATTTCTAAGTCATTTCTAAGTTTCCAAAAATTTTCGTTTGGCTCTGTAAACTTGACATTTCCTTACATTTCCAAGTTTCCAGAAATGTTCACTTTCCTCTTTTGAATCATTTCCTTACATTTCCAAGTTTCCAGAAATGTTCACTTTCCTCTTTTGAATCATTTCTAAATCATGTCCATACATTTTCAGGTTTCCAAAAATGTTCATTTCCAGATCATTTCTATACATTTTTAGGTTTCCAAAAATGTTCATTTCCAAATCATTTTCATTCATTTTCGGGTTTCCAAAATTATTCAAAATTTATTCTTAGTACATAAAACATGTCACTTCGTACAATTAAACCGAAAATGCATAGGCCCTTTTCAGGATGTTACAGTTCTTCCCCCCTTAAAATAATTTCGTCCTTGAAATTACTTACTAACGAACAATCGTACGGTCTAACTCACCCCACTACGCTATTGCTGCACACTCTGATCTTAAAGAACTATCTTACCTTCTAGGCACAGTCTCTAAGTTCACATCCAAAGTTTCAAATAGTTCACTTGTAACACAAGAATGAACTATCTCTAAAACAATAAATAGTACTCCAAAAACAAGGAACTTAACCGCTATCATATCCTTGGTTGTCTCACATCTGAACCTTCAGCACATCTACCGGGTGTTCCATAACCATTTCCTCCATGGTTTAAACCACAAACCTTCGTTGCCTGAGGGCAATTCTTAACCAAATGAGCCTAACATCTAAAACATTCCCGATCTCGGTTCCAACACTCGCCAACATGATACCTTCCACACTGAGCACACGGACGGTCCGGATTTTTAGTAGTTGGTTTAAAAACACGAGCAGAATTCTCAACCTTCGGTCTTTTCTGAAGACTCTTAGACGATTCTGACGGTCCAAGACTCCTCTTATCCCGTCCACGACATCCACGTCCCCTAGAACTCATTTTCTAACGTCGCGATTTAATCTGATTTAAGAGTTTTATACATTAGTAGTTTTGTTTCACTGATTAACCGCGAACAGTTTTATGAAAAGAGATGTTTAAAAGTGGTTCTTTCGATCAAACAAAGTTCTCAGCTCAAGTTCACTATTCAGAAAGTCACGTTCACATTCATCAACCAATTATGAACTTTCGTTCATTCAGAGAAATGTTGTAGTTTTCATTGTTGTTGTTTTTTTCCACTACCCAGGGGTATTTTCGTAATTTTTCAAAATAAGGTTCCTTGGTGATTTTGTCAATAAGGGTAATTTGGTAATTTTGAAATCCCGAGGCCTTTCGGTAATTTTGAAATTCCAGGGGTATTTCGGTAATTTTTCACAAACCAGAGTAAATTTGTAAAGTTTAATAATTTAGGGTATTTCAAAATTTGCAAAACTTTGAGGGTTCTTTTTGTGAATTTGCTTTCTATTTTGGTGATATTGCAAAAATTTTGGAAGTTAGGGTCATTTTGGTAATTTTGTAAGTTAGGGGCAATTTCGTAATTTTCCAAATCAGGGTATCTTAACATTTTGCAAAAATAGAATTTTTGATATTTTTATAAAGTAAGAATATTCTAAAAGTCGAGGGTAATATTGGGATTTTAGAAACCAAGGGCATTTTAGTAATTTTACAACCAGGGGCATTTTTGTAATTTTGTAAATCAGAGATATTTTGGAAAAACTTTCACAAGAATCTTTTACTACAATTAAAAGGGTAATTTAGGGATTTTAAAACTAGGAGTTTTATAAAACTGCATGGCTAGTCCCTTTTGGGTTTTAATTATCGGGTTTAGCCCGTGAATAAGTCCTCTTGGTTAGGGTGAACCGTAGCTACGCACCAAGTAGGATTCCTGCGAAGAGGAGGTGAGTCACTAGGACTGCTTAAGTACTAGGCTCTTCCGGATCCAATCCTAGACATGCGCACAAGGGTTACCACACCCTAACTCCGCGACTTAGCCATAGGTTTGTTTTATTAGGCATTAAAGTCTTATGTATTGGGGTAAACTAGTCCTAGGGTTCACATACTTAACAGTCTAATCTACGTCCCATTTCTACCCTTCTATAATTCATACCAGAATTCACACAGAGGATAGGGGTACTTACCTGGTGGACTGCGGGTCGGAGACCTGGGTGCCATGCCAAAAACCTGCTTATTTCAAAAATGTTTTCATAAAACATATTTGGGCTCGCTTTGAAAACGTTTTGGGCCTCAAACCTCAGGCCGAGAGTTTGAAACGGGCTCTGATACTAAACTAAAAAACCCCAAACCCGGCCCACGAGCTTTGACCAGATTTGGTATGTTCCTCAAGAAAATCGGTTTCAAATTCTTTTGTTACTTAAAGAAAACTTGTGCGATTTTAAAAAAATATTGTTTGGGTTGGGCTTGTGTTGAAACAGACTCGATTTTATTTTGGAAACCCCTTTTTAATATTAAGTGATAAAACATTTAGGATTTAGTTTAAAGAAATTTTTACTTAAACTTTAATAAATAAGGTTCCTAAACATAATAAATAATATTAAATGTAAAATGATTCAACTATGGCCTTATGGCCTTATTACAACAAATAATTTCCAAATAATTCAAGTACTTAAAAACTAATAGTTCCATAAAATAAAGACTTCATGTTGAGCATGGCCACCACAAGTTCTGCCGTCCCGGTCCATCACTGTTCATCACCTGAAACATGGTCCCACAACGGGGTGAGTCAAACAGACTCAATGTGTACACGACACTAAATCATAATAGAATTAGGCATACAAGAGTTGCACATTCAGAACAATGAATACAAGTTATGATGCATTCCCAAACCTAAACCTAATTGTCCATCCGCTACACACCCCCGTACCTGCCAGTCACACTGTGGGGACTACTAAGTCGACCCTCCTTCTGCTACACACCAAATTTGCGGTCTTAGGTCACCGCATTCGTGGTCTTAGGTCACCACGTTTAGATTACTGTGGTCTTAGGTCACCACTTTTCAGATTTCACGGTCTTAGGTCACCGTGTTCGTGGTCTTAGGTCACCACATTCACTTCCCCTTTCAAACAAACCCATATGCCCCATAATAATAATATGCGTAATAATAATATGCGTAATATGCCCCATAAAACGTATTATGAAGTAGTGTGGGGTACACACCTGATTCGCTTAAAATTTCTTTGAGATCCCGAAAAGCTTGATCTAATGCTTAGATCCTTAATCCCTACATTGATTTATCACTTATTACCTTAATAAAAAGCCATTCGGCCAAAATTTCAAATCCTAGTAGGATTAGTATTCTTACCTTGTTGCCGATTGGAACACCAACAAATCCTCAAATCTGTTCCTTGTTTCCCTCAGGAATGTCGAAATCCCTAAAACCTTACGTTAGACTTAATCTTAATCATCGAAACATAAATCAAGGCCTTTGGCCGAATATTCACATATCTTATCTTAATCTTAGAAATCCCGAATACTCCTCCTTTTAGTCGACTACTCTGATAATCCCGAAAGATCCTTCCATATTCGGCAACCATAATATGTATGGGGTTAGATTATCTCTCGGCTAATCTAAAAGAAAAGAATGGAAATCAAACTTGTTCTTACCCTTGAAGAAATCAACAGCACCTATGCTTGAAGCCCTTCCAAGATTTGGCTTTTGAATGGATTGGTAAGAAGAAATAGGAAGAAAAGAAAACTTGAGAATTTTGATAATGGTGGACTATAGATTCGGCTTGACAAAAGAAAAAGAGAAGAGAGCACTCAGAATTTTGGCAGAGAGAAGAGGAGGAAGAAAAATTGATGAGTAGCCCTATTTTCTTCCTTTTATAGCTGAAACTACTACTCAGAATCCCTTACTTGGCCACCACTCTTCTTTATTGATAAGTTTATCTCCTTAATTTAAAATAATTAGAGAATAATCCTTTATTATCTCTTCAAAAATAATCCAAATTAAATCCCTTATTTATCACCTTATTAATCGAATATTTATTAATCCTTTCTAGAAGGCTTGTGCCGTCCACCTCCGGCTTCTGGAAGCAAAAATAAAACTTCCTTTATTTGCTTCCCAGGTGACTCGAACTCAAGCCCAACACCTTGCATGTGGCGCCATTTCCATAGGCCCTAAGTGACATCTTCAAGCCACTTTTCCAAGCCTGTTTGTGTATCAAATTTCACCAACTTTTTCTTTTAAGGCCACCTTGCCTTAATTTCCTCTTTTAAACTTTAAAACTCGACATTTCTAAGTCATTTCTAAGTTTCCAAAAATTTTTGTTTGCCTCTTTAAACTTGACATTTCCTTACATTTCCAAGTTTCCAGAAATGTTCACTTTCCACTTTTGAATCATTTCCAAATCATTTCCTTACATTTCCAAGTCATTTCCTTACATTTCCAAGTTTCCAAAAATGTTCACCATACATTCATAACACATAAGACATGCCATTTCGTATAATTAAATAAAAAATGCATAGGCCCATTTCCAGGATGTTACATGACCCAAGTCAGAGAGTTACACGGGATCAGACACGGGCTGGGACACTGCCATGTACTCCCATTTTGAATGTCCACACGGGCGTCTGTCCCTATTTTTGGAAAAATTTTCTAAGTGTTTTAAAAGTTTCAAAGTTATCGGTTTAGTCCCGAACCCCCCCCCCCCCCCGAATGCACGTTTTGAGCCTCATAAGCTCGTATTAGGGACAATGTGAAGGTTGTTGAATGATTATTGCATCAGATTTGTAAATGTATATAAAATATATGTGTAATTGTATTGTATGTGCAGTAATGCTCCGTAGCCCGATTCCAGCGTTGAATACGGGTGAAGGGTGTTACAAATAGCGTGTATCATGGTACACTTCCTGATATATGTCATCCATTGTACTAGGAAAGCCCTAAAGAAGGAGATGTTATCCATTTTGTATAGTATACTCCCTCAAACTCTCAGGGCACCAACAAAGTCTGTCACTTATCACTTGATGTGCCAAAGAAAGAGTTAGAATTCTCCAAGCATCCTGGTAATCAAACACTGAAAGCACAAGATCCTCCTTCTATTTACGCTTATGCTCATCAATTAAATTTGCCACTACTACATAATCATTAACTTGTAGGGTAACAACTTTGCAGGGAATATCATTCAAAAGCCACAGATCCCAAATGGAGATCGACCGGCCATCCCTTACCAACTAGCTCCAACCCTTGACAAAATGCCCTTGGCAGCCCAAATGCTCCGCCATATAACTAAAGGTCGATTACCCGACCAAGAATCCAAAAAGGTACCATACCGATAGTATTTGGCTTTGAGGACCCGAGCCAATAATGAATCTGGGTCATAAGCCAACTGTCATCCTTCTTTGGCTAACAAGGTGATGTTGAATTTTTCCAAGTCGCGAAAACCCATACCCCACCTCTTTTAAATCACACAAATTACTATAAGAGCACTAATGAATTCCCTATTTTGAAGGGGATTTCTGCCACCTAAACCTACTACTAATTGACTCTATCTCCTTGCAAAAAGAACTAGGCAACAAGAAACAGGACATATCGTAAAATGGTATCGACTATAAGACCGATTTAACAAAGCCTCCCTCATTCCATAGGATAAGCAGCGGGTGCACCAACCATCAACTCTCATTTCATCCGCTCCTTAATGTGACAAAAAGCCAACCTCTTGTTCCGCCCTACCACCATAGGCATACCTAAATATTTCTCAAGATCTGTAGACATGCGCACCCCCAAAGCCATCACCATCCCCTCACGAACAACATCATCCACACTTGGGCTAAAATAGATAAGAGACTTGTCATAATTAACCATTTGCCCTGAACACTCCTCATACTCACGCAGAAACTCCCTGACATGATTAGCACCTTCCATTGATACTTCCCCAAAAATCAGATAATCATCCATAAAGAATAGATGGGTCACCATCGGCCCTAACTAGAAGCTCATGCACCTTGAATCAAACCCTCTCGGGTAGCCAAATTGAAATGAGAATACAATCCCTCACTACAAAAAATGAATAATAAATGGCTTAATGAATCTCCTTGTCGCAACCCTCGAGTTGAAACAATATGGCTCCATGCCTGTCCATTCAAAAAAACAAAATATGTCACTTATTGCACGCACTCATGGTAAGAGCCGCCCATTTAGTAGTAAAACCCAACCGAAACGTTATCCCTCCACAAACTGCTTGTAATAGCCTGTTTTCAATGAAATTGGAACAATGGTTTAGGGACCACAAATCCAATGAGTAAATATTTATTTTATGATTTTAGTGTTTACAAAATAATAGTAAGGTCGTATAAAATTTTCGTTAAGAAATTTTAACGTTTGCATGTTTAATTAAGTGAAAAGGACTAAATCGTAAAAGGTGCAAAAGTATAGTTCTAAAAGTTAAAGGTATCAATTAGCTATTGAAATTTAAAATAGAAGGACTTATATGGTAATTAGATCATTATTATTAGTGGAAATTTATGGACATAAAACTAAATAAATTCAAGGTTAAGTTTGTAAATAAATAAATTAAAATAAAACAAAAATAAGACAAATAAGGTATCATCTTTCTAAAGACCCTTCTTCACCAAAAATAAGGTAAAAAAAAAAACCATTTTTGAAGGTTGAGCATTTGGCTAGACTTCTCTACTTGCGTGGTATGATTTTTTATTCCGTTTTTAATGATTTTTATGTTTTTGAAGTCGTTGTAGCTTAATCTAGCTAGCCCAGGGACTAATTTGCAAAATTTTTAAAGGTTTAGGGTTTCACCATGAATTTTCTTGCATGATTTATGAAGTTTGATGATAAATTATGAGTCCTTTTTAGTAAATAAACAACTTTTTTAAAGTGATTTTTGATGAAATTATCAGTTAGGGACTTAAGTGTAAAATTAGTAAATGTCATGGTAAAATTGTGAATTGCTGATTTGTGTGGGTTGGTGTAAGTCCTTAGGTATTTTGGTTAGCATGAAATGTGGATGAATTTGCGCAAATTTTAATTTACAAGCTTAAGGACTAAATTGTAAAGAAGTTAAAATAATAGGGGAAAAACTATAATTTTGGAAAAGTGTGAATTTTAGATTAAATTGAATTGTATGTGTATTAAATAGATTGAATTTGCTTATTTAGATTAAGATAAGCCTCATACGGATCTAGATCGAAGAAATGTATTAAATAGATTGAATTTGCTTATTTAGATTAAGATAAGCCTCATACGGATCTAGATCGAAGAAAAGATAAAGTCTCAGAGTATTGATTTTGTTTCGACGTCTTTGTAATCGAGCTAAGTTCGTATGTTTAAATAATGTTGTAATGTTATTTTGATATTTATGCATCGTGCTATATATATCATGTAAAGAAATGTTGAGAATCCAACGACGTTATGACGACTATCTAGCCTCGTTTGAACCTTAGGAATATATAGGATACAAATGACATGTCATTAGGGTTACCATGTTTCGGGTACTGGTCCTGAATGTCCTACCGATGGCTGAGTTCTGGCATTTGTTATGGATACTTATCAGCTTGTGTGAGCGGCATCATGTAGCTACGCTCCGACCATCAGCTTGTGTGAGCAGACCCATTTATGGCTCGAGTGAGCAATAATGTACAGGGAAAGCAATAATGTTATTAAACCATTGATAAATTGGATGGACATAAAAGCCTATGGTTAATGGAATTTGAGTAAAAATAAAAAGGCTAAAAAAGGTAAATATGTAAATATATGATATTAAATAAAACATAAAGTAAAATACATGTTTTTGTTCATCTTTTTACACCAATTGTAGAAGAAAGAAATAGATTTTTAAAGCTTTTGATATTCGGCCCTTACTAAGCTCAACCAAGGTATGTTTATGCTTCGGTTTTTTGATAATTTCTATGTTTTTGTGATCGTTACTTTGTGTTCTATCAAGCCCATGTCTTAATTTTAGAATTTAATGAAGATTTTGAGATGTGCCATTGATGAATATGTGAGCTTTGTGTTGATAGTTGGTGAAATATGAAATTTTGATGTTGGGTTAACATATTTTGTATTTGAATTTTTGTTGAAATTGGCTAATTTGGGCTAATTTGTGAAAATAATATTTTGAGGGACTAATATGTGAAATAAATGAAATATGTGGGCTTGTATGAGCACAAGGAAAATTCGGCTAGGCATGTGTGAAAAGAAATTATGTGAATTTGATGATTTTATGAAATAGGGACTAAAGTGTAACATCCTGAAAAGGGCCTATGCATTTTTGGTTTAATTGTACGAAGTGACATGTTTTATGTACTAAGAATAAATTTTGAATATTTTTGGAAACCCGGAAATGAATGAAAATGATTTGGAAATGAACATTTTTGGAAACCTGAAAATGTATGGAAATGATCTGGAAATGAACATTTTTGGAAACTTGAAAATATATGGACATGATTTAGAAATGATTCAAAAGAGGAAAGTGAACATTTCTGAAAACTTGGAAATGTAAGGAAATGATTCAAAAGAGGAAAGTGAACATTTCTGGAAACTTGGAAATGTAAGGAAATGTCAAGTTTATAGAACTGAACGAAAATTTTTGGAAACTTAGAAATGACTTAGAAATGTCGAGTTTTAAAGTTTAAAAGAGGAAATTAAGGCAAGGTGGCCTTAAAAGAAAAAGTTGGTGAAATTGGACACACAAACAGGCTTGGAAAAGTGGCCTGAAGATGCCACTTAGGGCCTCTGGAAATGGCGCCACATGCAAGGTGTTGGGCCTGAGTTCGAGTCACTTGGGAAACAAATAAAGCAAGTTTTATTTTTTTACTTCCAGAAGCCTGAGGTGGACAGCACAAGCCTTCTAGAAAGGAGGAGTTTTATTTTCATAAATATTCGATTAATAAGGTGATAAATAAGGGATTTAATTTGGATTATTTTTGAACAGATAATAAAAGATTATTCTCTAATTATTTTAAATTAAAGAGATAAACTTATCAATAAAGAAGAGTGGTGGCCAAGTAAGGGATTCTGAGTAGTAGTTTCAGCTATAAAAGGAAGAAAATAGGGCTACTCATCAATTTTTCTTCCTCCTCTTCTCTCTCTGCCAATTTCGAGTGCTCTCTTCTCTTCTCTTCTCTTTTTCTTTTGTCAAGCCGAATCTATAGTCCACCATTGTCAAAATTCTCAAGTTTTCTTTTCTTCCTATTTCTTCTTACCAATCCATTCAAAAGCCGAATCTTGGAAGGGCTTCAAGCATAGGTGCTGTTGATTTTTTCAAGGGTAAGAACAAGTTTGATTTCCATTCTTTTCTTTTAGATTAGCCGAGAGATAATCTAACCCCATACATATTATGGTTGCCGAATACGGAAGGATCTTTCGGGATTATCAGAGTAATCGACTAAAAGGAGGAGTATTCGGGATTTCTAAGATTAAGGTAAGACATGTGCCGGCCAAAGGCCTTGATTTATGTTCCGATGATTAAGATTAAGTCTATCGTAAGGTTTTAGGGATTTTGACATTCCTAGGGAAACAAGGAACAGTTTCGGGATTTGTTGGTGTTCCAATCGGCAACAAGGTAAGAATACTAATCCTACTAGGATTTGGAATTTTGGCCGAATGGCTTTTTATTAAGGTAATAAGTGATAAATCAATGTAGGGATTAAGGATCTAAGCATTAGATCAAGCTTTTCGATCTCAAGGAAATTTTAAGCGAATCAAAATGTGTACCCCACACTAGTTTATAATACGTTTTATGGCTATGTTAATTAAAATATGTGATATTAAGAATATGAAAGTGGCTAAAGTACCATGTTATGGTACAAAGTACCCAGGTCGTTTCCTACTCCTACTAGGAATATGAAAAAAGTTATTAGTAACATGAGAATATGATAAGAATGTAAACTCTGGCATATTTATGCATATTATTATATGGGGCATATGGGTTTGTTTGAAAGGGTAAGTGAATGTGGTGACCTAAGACCACGAACCTAAGACTGTGATATCTGAAAAGTGGTGACCTAAGACCACAGTAATCTGAACGGGGTGACTTAAGACCACGAATGCGGTGACCTAAGACCGCAATTTGGTGTGTAGCGGAAGGAGGGTCGACTTAGTAGTCCCCACGGTGTGACTGGTAGGTACGGGGGTGTGTAGCGGATGGACAATTAGGTTTGGGTTTGGGAATGCGTCATAACTTGTATTCATTGATCTGAATGTGTAACTCTTGTATGCCTAATTCTATTATGATTTAGTGTCGTGTACACATTGAGTCTGTTTGACTCACCCCATTGTGGGACTATTTTTCAGGTGACGATCAATAATGGACCGGGTTCGACAGAAGCTTAGGGATAGTCATGCTCAGCTTGAAGTTTTATTCAATATGGATATTTAATTTTATTTAAGTATTTTGGAATTTTATTTTGGGTTTTTACTCGATGTAATAAGGCCATAAGTTACATTTCTTTACTTTTATTTTTAATTACTATGTTACGAATTATTTTCAATTAAAGTTAAGTTTAAAATTTATTTCCTTCAAAATAAACCCTAAAATTGTTTTGTCACCTTATTTAATGGATTTCAATATAAGATGAATTGGTTTTCAACACAAGCCCAACCCAAAACAATATTTTTCTTAAAATAGCACAAGTTTTTCCTAAGGAACAAAAGAATTTGAAACCGGTTTACTTAAGGAACATACTGCATCTGATTCAGCTCGTGGGCAGTCCAGGTGTTTTGGGTTTGCATCATCGAGAGCCCAATTTTAAACTCTCGGCCTGTGGGCTAAGGCTCAAAACATTTTCAAATCGAGCCCAAATGAGTTTTATGAAAGTATTTTTGAAGATGAGCAGGTTTTCTGGCATGGCACGTAAGTCTCCGACATGATCCACCGTAAGTACCTAACTATCTATATGATTACGTGATTTACGAATTATGGAAGGGTAGAAAAGGCATGGAACGTAGAATAGCATGATAGGTACTTGAACCCTAGGACTAGTTTACTCAAACACAAACACATAAGACTTAATTGACTCGACTAAACAACCCTATGGCTAAGTCGCGAGGAGTTAGGGTGTGGCAACCCCGTCATGCGCATGTCTCAGGATTGGATCCTAAGAGCACTGGTACTTAAGCGATCCTAGTGACTCACCTCCTCTTCACTGAATCCTACAGTGCGTAGCTTCTGGTTCACCCTAACCAAGAGGACTCACCATAGGCTAAACACAATGACTAAAACTCGAAAGGGAACTAGCCGTATTTTTATAAAAACCCTAGTTTTAAAACTCTTAAAATGACCCTTTTTATTTGTGAGAACTATTTTTACAAAATTTTCCGAAAAATTTCCGATTTATAAAAATTACCTAAGTACCCCTAGTTGTGAAATTACAAAAATGCCCTTGGTTTAAAAAATATCTAAACTACCCACAGTTTTAGCAAAAAAAAAATTCCTTACTTTATGACAAGTCCAAAAACCCTAATTTGCAAAATATCAAAATACCTTGATTTTGGTAATTTGCAAGTTAGGGTTTTGCCCCTAACTTGCAAATTACCAAAATGACCCTAACTTCCAAAATTTTTGCAATGTCATCAAAATAGAAAGCAAATTCACAAAAAGAACCCTCAAAGTTTTGCAAATTTTGAAATACCCCTGAATTATTAAACTTTACAAATTTACTCTGGTTTGTGAAAAATTATCGAAATACCTCTGGAATTTCAAAATTACTGAAAGGCCTCGGGATTAAAAAATTACCAAAATACCCTTACTGACAAAATTACCAACGAACCATATTTTGGAAATTTACGAAAATACCCCTGTAGGACAAATTACGAAAATACCCTTGGGATAGGAATAAGGCAAAGAATGTTCGAATAGTGAATGTGGGTGGTAGATACCACTGAATAAATATGTCTATGTTGATAAATGAATGTGCCTCTATTGAGGAATGAAGGTGTCTCTGTTGATGAATGTGAATGTGATTCTCTGAATTAGAGTAGTGAACTTGAACTGAAACTTTGTGTGATCGAAAAAACTACTTCTAAATATCTTTATTTCATAAAATTGTTTGCGGTTAATAAGTGGAACAAAATTCTGATGCATAAAACTTTTTAATCAGATTAAATCGCAGCGTTAGAAATGAGTTCTTGGGGACGTGAACTTAGAGATTGTGCCTAGGAAGTATGATGGTTCTATTAAGATCAGAGTGCACAGCATAAGCGTAGTACGGTGAGTTAAGATGTACGATTATTCGTTAGTAAGTAATTTCGAGGACGAAATTATTTTTAAGGGGGTAGAACTGTAACATCCTAGAAATGGGCCTATGGATTTTGATTTAATTATACGAAATGGCATGTCTTATGTGTTATGAATGTATGGTGAACATTTTTGGAAACTTGGAAATGTAAGGAAATGACTTGGAAATGTAAGGAAATGTCTTGTCTTGGAAATGTAAGGAAATGACTTGGAAATGTAAGGAAATGACTTGGAAATGTAAGGAAATGATTTGGAAATGATTCAAAAGTGGAAAGTGAACATTTCTGGAAACTTGGAAATGTAAGGAAATGTCAAGTTTAAAGAGGCAAACGAAAATTTTTGGAAACTTAGAAATGACTTAGAAATGTCGAGTTTAAAAGTTTAAAAGAGGAAATTAAGGCAAGGTGGCCTTAAAAGAAAAAGTTGGTGAAATTTGACACACAAACAGGCTTGGAAAAGTGGCCTAAAGATGTCACTTAGGGCCTATGGAAATGGCGCCACATGCAAGGTGTTGGGCCTGAGTTTGAGTCATCTGGGAAGCAAATAAAGGGAGTTTTATTTTTGCTTCCAGAAGCCTGAGGTGGACGGCACAAGCCTTCTAGAAAGGAGGAGTTTTATTTTCATAAATATTCGATTAATAAGGTGATAAATAAGGGATTTAATTTGGATTATTTTTGAACAAATAATGAAGGATTATTCTCTAATTATTTTAAATTAAGGAGATAAACTTATCAATAAAGAAGAGTGGTGGCCAAGTAAGGGATTCTGAGTAGTAGTTTCAGCTATAAAAGGAAGAAAATAGGGCTACTCATCAATTTTTCTTCCTCCTCTTCTCTCTGCCGAATTTTTGAGTGCTCTCTTCTCTTCTCTTTTTCTTTTGTCAAGCCGAATCTATAGTCCACCATTGTCAAAATTTTCAAGTTTTCTTTTCTTCCTATTTCTTCTTACCAATCCATTCAAAAGCCGAATCTTGGAAGGGCTTCAAGCATAGGTGCTGTTGATTTCTTCAAGGGTAAGAACAAGTTAGATTTCCATTCTTTTCTTTTAGATTAGCCGAGAGATAATCTAACCCCATACATATTACGGTTGCCGAATATGGAAGGATCTTTCGGGATTATCAGAGTAGTCACTAAAAGAAGGAGTATTCGGGATTTCTAAGATTATGGTAAGACATGTAAATATTCGGCCAAAGGCCTTGATTTATGTGTCGATGATTAAGATTAAGTCTAACGTAAGGTTTTAGGGATTTTGACATTCTTAGGGAAATAAGGAACAGTTTCGGGATTTGTTGGTGTTCCAATCGGCAACAAGGTAAGAATACTAATCTTACTAGGATTTGGAATTTTGGCCGAATGGCTTTTTATTAAGGTAATAAGTGATAAATCAATGTAGGGATTAAGGATCTAAGCATTAGATCAAGCTTTTTGGGATCTCAAGGAAATTTTAAGCGAATCAGGTGTGTACCCCACACTATTTTATAATACGTTTTATGGCTATGTTAATTAAAATATGTGATATTAAGAATATGAAGTGGCTAAAGTACCATGTTATGGTACAAAGTACCCAGGTGCGTTTCCTACTCCTACTAGGAATATGAAAAATGTTATTAGTAACATGAGAATATGATAAGAATGTAAACTCTGGCATATTTATGCGTATTATTATTATATGGGGCATATGGGTTTGTTTGAAAGGGGAAGTGAATGTGGTGACCTAAGACCACGAACACGGTGACCTAAGACCGTGATATCTGAAAAGTGGTGACCTAAGACCACAGTAATCTGAACGTGGTGACTTAAGACCACGAATGCGGTGACCTAAGACCGCAATTTGGTGTGTAGCGGAAGGAGGGTCGACTTAGTAGTCCCACTGCAGTGACCGGCAGTGCGAGGGGTGTGTAGCGGATGGACAATTAGGTTTGGGTTTGGGAATGCATCATAACTTGTATTCATTGATCTGAATGTGTAACTCTTGTATGCCTAATTCTATTATGATTTACTGTCGTGTACATATTGAGTCTGTTTGACTCACCCCATTGTGGGACTATTTTTCAGGTGACAATCAATAATGGACCGGGTTCGACAGAAGCTTAGGGATAGCCATGCTTAGCTTGAAGTTTTATTCAATATGGATATTTAATTTTATTTAAGTATTTTGGAATTTTATTTTGGGTTTTTACTCGATGTAATAAGGCCATAAGTTACATTTCTTTACTTTTATTTTTAATTACTATGTTACGAATTATTTTCAATTAAAGTTAAGTTTAAAATTTATTTCCTTTAAAATAAACCCTAAATTGTTTTGTCACCTTATTTAATGGATTTCAATATAAGATGAATTGGTTTTCAACACAAGCCCAACCCAAAATAATATTTTTCTTAAAATAGCACAAGTTTATCCTAAGGAACAAAAGAATTTGAAACCAGTTTACTTAAGGAACATACCAGATTCGGTTCAGGCTCGTGGGCCGGGTCTGGGGTGTTTCATAAAGTGTCGAAATGTGAATATGTGAGGGTTATTTTGTAAAATGCCCTAAATATGTGTGTTTGGACTAAATTGAATGAATTGGTAATTAAATGAGCTAAATTTGAATGTATAGACCAAGAAAGGAGAGATTCGGATCGAGGTCGAGGTAAAGGCAAAGTACTCGATTGATCGGCTAATCTCGGTATTTCTACGTTCGAGGTAAGTTCGGATATAATACAAGTTGTTTAATTTATATCTTTGTGATGAGAAATGAATGAATTGTATAGTTAATGAAATAGCAATGCTATACCTGAAATTGAGTAACGAGGCACTATGTGTGCGTGATCAGAAATAAGACAGAGATGATTGGCACTATGTGTGCAAAATAGTAAAAGCTTTGGCTTATTGATTTGGCATTGTATGTGCGATACCGAGATAAGTTCGGTTTAAAGTACTGGCACTAGGTGTGCAATGTTATTTAAGCTTCGGCTATAAATTGGGCACTAAATGTGCGATTGAATCGAAGAGATAGAGAAGATTGATCGGAATGTGGTATCGAGCATTGAATAGCAAAATTGGTTGTAAACTAGGTCTTGGCAAAGGTATGTATGAAACCTATGTGGTTGGTAAATTTGAAAGTAGATGTATGGATCGCTATGTGAGTACTAGATATAGTTGAGCTTGTGTATTTTGTTAAATTAGCTATGTGACGATTTAAATTGTAGATTGGTTTGATTCAATGAGTTAATTGTATTGTATTACGAACTTACTAAGCTTTAAAAGCTTCCTGTGTGATGTGTTTCTCTGCTTCACAGTGTCAGTAAAGCAAGCTCGAATTCGGGGATCGTCAACGACTCAATCACACTATCGGCTAACTATTTTGATACTTTTGAAAGATGTGTATATTTGAATATGGCATGTATAGGCTAGTTAATGTAGCATGTTTTGAGTTGTATAAACCTTGCCATGTGATATGGCTTGGAAGTTGAAAGTTGTTGGTTTATACTCAAAGCTATGTAAATGATGATGGTGGTATGAAGTAGTGAGTGATGAATATGGTATGTTTCATGCTTAAATTAGTTGTTGATAATGATGGATTAAATGAGGAATTATGATATGAATTACATGATGCTTGTTTTATATGTTTTGGGATGTACATTTGATACTTTGGATAGACTTATTTGAGATGATATTGAGTATGGAAATAGATGATGTTGATGATGGTTATTTGGTGCATATATTGGTATGTTTTTGGTTGTCAATTGAGGTATAAATGCATGAGATTTGAAGCTTGTAGTAATTTCAAAGTGTGGATGGTAATTTGGCCTTGAAAATGGCCTATAATTGCCCACACGGTTGAGCACACGGGCGTGTGGCTCGACCGTGTCTTTCAAATTTGTAATTTGATTCAAGTCAAACTCGACCACCGGCTAGACACACGGGCGTGTGACTGGCCATGTGGTGCAAGTCAGTGTCGACCATGGGTGAGCCACACGAGCATGTCTCAGGTCATGTGAACAAGTCAGTATGTATGCCCTGTTTTGCCACGGCTTGGACGCACGGGCGTGTTAGAGGCCGTGTGAGGCAGTATGTATACCCACATAGGTGTGTGACCTTTGTAACTTAGAAAAATGTTAAAATTTAGAAAGTTTTGTATAGTTTAGTTTAGTCCCGACCCTCATTAAGGGACTATATGATTGTAAATTATGTTGTTTAAATGACTTTGTGTTGAAATTGATATGGAATGTTTGGAATTAATTAGTAATGCCTCTTAACCCAAGTCCGGCGATGGTTACGGGTTAGAGGTGTTGCATGTACAATGTTCATGAAATCTATCTTACCATGTGATGATTTTGTTAAGTTATGTATTAGTGTACTAACTTGTGTTGTTGATGATGCTTAGGCTTGTGCCAAGCTAATGTTGGGTTGGTTTATGTTTAATTTATAAGATTTTACATTGAAATCTTAAGCTATGTTCATGATTTACGAACTAACTAAGCATTATATGCATACATAGTTTTCTTTCCTATGTTTTATAGATTATCAAAAGCTCGATCAGTTTGGAAGCACATCGGAGATCTATCACACTATCCAGCGATTATATCGGTAGATTTTGATGTTTTCGCCAAGGTTATAATGACATGTATAGGTGTACTTGTGTTTAATGATCTAGTTGTTTTGGTATGTATAAGTGTTATTATGGTTGATGTATTTATGGTATTTTGATGCATTGATGGTTAATGTTAATATGACTAGGTTGATGCTTGTTTTGAATGACCATTTTGGTATGTGTTGATGTAGCTTCAATGTGATCAATTGTGGTAAGTTTGGTATGAAAATAAGTTAGATGTGAATGGTTGATGAATGCCCAAATATGCACATGTTTTGGTATGTTTGATGGTTTGTGATTGAGGTGCCTTATTGGCATATTGGTTGTATGGATTAATGGTATAGTGATTTGGTCATTTTTGTGCATGTTTTGGGTAGGTTTGATGCCTTGGTCATATGTGCAAATGTCATTAGGTTCAAGCTTAGGGTAGGTGAAGGAAATGGCTTGATTTTGGCCAATTTCTTGTCCACACGGCCTAAGACACGGGCGTGTGTCACAACCGTGTGTGACACACGGCCATATGACACGGTCATGTGTCCCCTGTAGGTTTAAAAGGTTACAAGTCAGGCAGTTACATGGCCTAGCACACGGCCTGGCACATGGGCGTGTGAGGCCATTTTGAAAGTTACACAGCCTGACACACGGGCGTGTGAGGCCATTTCGAAAGTTACACAACCTGGCACACGGTCATGTGGCTTGGCCGTGTGACCCAAGTTAGAGAGTTACACGGGCATAGCCATGGGCTAGGACACGGCTGTGTGTTGTAATGCGTAGGTTTGTGCAAGTGTACACAGTCGTTATCAAGTAATAAGTAAGTATCGAGTGATCGTCTCCACAGGGATTGTATTTGTGCTAAGTTACTTAATTTGTAAAACTATATTAACAATTTGGTAAATAAAAACACAATATGGTTATGAAGTGATGATTAAAATTGAATATATTGAACTAAATGCAATGATCCCTAATGCAAATTATCCTAAATATTCAAAATATATGAAGGAAATAGATTTTATCAAAATTAAACACAATTTGCAACAATTATAACATAAATAAACTAGGACAATTGCTTTAATTAAACTCAATTTATTATAAACATGCTTAATAACATTCAGAAAAACATTCTATGGCAACTCGATCTTTCATGAGTTTGGAAACCACATTAGGTCCTTTCGGAATCCTTTACTTAGTAAATACGCATTTTACTGATCCTTATTTACTAAGGGTTTCTTAGCATTCGTGTGAGGTAATAGGGACGTGTTAGGTTTGAAACAATTTAATCACACAAATCTTAAAACTATGCAGATAACAGAGCTTGGTCAAAGTTGTTATGCAACTTGCAATTTAATCGGGTTAGGATCTAAATTGAGCATGCACATTTCAATTATGTGTCCACTAGTCATCATCTAGTCAGGAACGCTCAGCTAATTTAGGTGCATTTCAATCAAGTATGGACGAAATACAGACTTGATTTTAATTGAAAACATGATCGATTGAGGCACAAACATTATAAGCATGAATCAAATAAATATTATTTAATCAAAGCAATCATCCTAGCTTATATAAAATTAAGCTAACATTGTTGTAAACAAGAACAAAGAACACATAGCAAACATTTTCAGATTAAATCAAAGAAAAGAAAGACTAAACCCAAATCAAAGTGGCTGTCACCCAAAACTCTGATCGACGAGGCTCCTTCGTTCCTTCACTTTGCTCCTTTACTAATGGCTCTCCAAGGTGGCCGACCAAGGGCTCTTTAAGAGAATTTAATTGCTAAAATCTCTATGAAGAGATGATGCTAGGCATGGGAAATGGAAAATGATAAGAGAATTGAGAGAGAAGAGAGAATGATGAAGGATGAGGGATGATGAATGAATGAATGAGGGGGTCTTATTTATAGGTGAGGAGAGAGGGGTAGTTTGCTAAAAATAGGAGGTTCCATCTCTTCAAGCATCTTCAAAGGGTGGCCAGCCATGAATTGAGGAATTTAAGCTGATTTTTGCTTGATTTTTTTTTTGCTCAATTTAAGTGCCACAACAACTCAAGACTAAGACTTGGTCAAGTGCAAATTTTCAGGCAAATCTCTAATTTCTTCAACATTTTAAGGAATTTGTGAAATTAAACCAAAAAGTGGTTTATGTGGATAGCCAAGTGTAACCGAAAATTGGGTTGACTTGGTCTCCAATTTGGATGGTTTTATAATCCAACAAAGTTATCAGACCTGTCGAAAATAAATCAATAAATTAGAGGACCAAAGAATAAAATATATCCAATTTAAATAATTAATTACAACCCAAATTATTAATGAAATATCTGAAAATGAATATTTAAATATAATTTTATATTTTATTATTTAATTTAATCATGCATGGCCCATTTCATGTCTTTAAAATATAATATGCTCAATTTAATATAAAATAAGCCATTTTATGCATGAAAACTATATAATAAAGTATAAAATCACATTTTAATAATTTTTATGTCCTAATTTCATATTTTCACATATTTCATTAATTTATTAAACAATTACTTAGTTTTAACAACAAATTTAAGTAAAAAGGTGAAAAATATATAGGAAAAATCCTATATATTTTTCCGTTTACATGTGTCCATATTTCAAATGTTACACGGCTTGAGACACGAGCGTCTATCTCGACCGAGTGACCTTGTAGTTTGAATTTTTCTAACTTTTTCCTCAATGTTTCAAATGTTTTCAATTTAGTCCCGAATCGTTTCTAAGGCCTCGAGGGCTCGAATAAGGGACGATATGCATGAATATGAAATGATTACACTATGTTTAATGAATTGTTTGGAAATGTATGTTATTATGTTACAGCTCTTACAGTAATGCTCCGTAACCCTATTTCAGCGACAGATACGGGTTAGAAGAGTTACACTACCACTCAACTCGATTGTACGCCTTGCTCATATCCAATTTTAATGCACATACCCCCGCGTTGCGCACCTCTCCTCCGCTAGAATGAATGAAGCATCTTATATGCCACAATCGCATTGTCAGTAATCAGTCAATCTAGAACAAAGGCCCTTTTAGCCTCGTCAATACAATGGGGCATGATCACCTTAATTTTGTTAATAATAGTCTTCAAAATTATCTTAAACAACATATTATAGAGGCTGATCGTGTGATAGTGGGTCATATCAGAGGGATCCACTCACTATGGAATCAACACAATGTTAGTATGACTGATGGCAGGCATACACATGTCCCCATAAAGAACATCAAAACAGAACTGGCTAACATTCAGTCCAATAATATGCCAAAATGAATGATAAAACAAGGCCAGCAAACCATCCATACCCAACGCTTTAGTAGGGCACATACTTTGAAGAGACGCAACTATCTCATCCTCTATAAATGTCGAACAAAGGAACTCATTCATTCCATCAGTCGCTTGGATCCAAATATCAAGAAGAATATTGCTCATATCCCGTCAGCCTGTTGATGTAAAAAGGTCAAAAAAGTACTGACAAGACATCCAACCAATCTCTCCATCCCCCTCTACAAACTGCCATCACAATTTTTGATCCTCCCAATACACTTTAGCCGATTCCAGTATGTAGCCAAACAGTGGAAAAAAGTTGTATTCCAATCTCCATCACGTAATCAATTAGCCCTCGCCCTCTGTTCCAAATATTTATCTCCTTTATCAATCTCCATATTCAATTACGTATTGGTAAGTATCAAATCCTCCAACGTAGCATCATCGGGGTCAGCTTTAATAAGATCGACCACTCGTTGGTTAAGGGAATCGAGTGTTCGCCTATTCTCTCTCTTCTGAAGACGGGCCTACCCAAATAAACCTTGACACACCCTAATAAGATGCAAAAAAAGGTTCCCTCCACAGATAATGAACTTCTTTCTCACAAGAAGGTTTGAGTAACCAAGATGCCTCAAATCGAAAGTGTTGATCGATTGTTTAATGTCACAGTAATAATGTTCAAGAGTACACTGAATAATACCCCCCAAAAAGCCTCCCTTTTTTTTTTCTTTTTTTCGTGAATATATTTATCCAAATAGCACAGGTGTCCTTTGATTAGAATCATGTTACCTCTGTGCGTACAATTTGGTTGTACTAGACTAGATAGCACACACATTTTTGTTCTTATCCGAATAGCTGTCAGGTGCGGTGACAATTCTGGGCGCAATTTTGAAATACTCATGCAGTGACATCGGTACCGAAACATGACAATATTAAGGATAAATAAGCTAAGATCCGCTGAGTTATAAAATGCAATTTACTGAACTGAAAATGCTAAATTATGTGCTAAAGATAACTAAATGGGGACAAATTAACCAATAAGTAGGGAAAAAACATATGTTCTTTTTAGTAATATCACACATCCCCAAACTTGAGTTTTTAATTTTCCTCAAGTAAAATAGAAACTAGCAAGGCTACACAAGAATTCACTAAGGCAAATTATCATTCTAGCAACTTGAATCACCTAAAATTCCAATGAATTAGTCACATTCAGATGGCAGAATATTGCATTGACAATACATAAGTATGAATGAATAAGATTGCAACTTCATCAAAACTAGCATCATGCTTCAAATCCTAAATTCTATCTAACAATACAGCATTTATTGTGCAATACTAAGTATCTATGAATATCATAAATGTATGTCTCTTTTTTTTTTTCTTTTGTGAATAAGGGATATCATTGTATTACTGTACCCTTGTTCCAGAGAAGTAACGATGGAGTGCAACATACCCCCGGGAGTACATACTTGCGCCGACACACACTTATGCAACGATAGCCTTTAGCCAGATTCATTTTTCTAACGCTTGCATTGGAGTGTTCCCTCTTTAACATTTCAAAATACACCCACTTTAGAGTGTCACTTATTCATAACCATATATATATATATATATATATAAGCAGTTGTAAAAGGTAACTTCATTTAAGATTCAAGGAATGCTACTAGTCATCAATTACTAATGCAACCTAAATCATTCATCAAAGAATTGAAGATACAACATTCAGTCAAATTTATCCAACTTATTTATTGATAATTCACATTATTCAAGAATTAAGCATCGAATGTAACAAAAACTTTCAACCACATTTGCCTTTACCACAAATAAACCTTGCATGATTCATTAAACTCAAATTTTTTTTTTTTGAAATGTGGGTGTATTTCCAAATCCCATATGCATTCCCCCAAAATTAAAGTTTGCATTGTCCTCAATACACTAAAACTAAAATGCAATGACAATGTGTACTAACAAAATAAAAATTACAGCTACGTGCAATGCATGAACACTACAGCTAAAAAAAAACTGAAAATAAACTAACTCAGTTTTCCTCAGCCACAGATGTGGTTGCACGATGTTTCTTCTTCCTCCCCTTTCTCTCCTCCTTCTTGTGCTTTTTGTCTTTGGAGAGCTTTCTTTTCTTTTCTTTGGGATTCCCACGGTCCACAAATTGCTCCTCAGGTTCCGGCTCTGCCCCAGCATCATCAGTTGCTTCCTCTGCAGCTTTCGCTAGTCTAATTCCATCTCGCTGCAAATTATCAGTAGTTGCACCCACAAACTTGGGTGCAGTGACAATGTTCTGAGCAGATTCTTTTCGTTGACAATAAAGCCCAAGTGCGTCGACAATGGTAACTAATTATTCTATTAAAAAAAGAAGAAGAAGTAAAACAAACTTTAACAAAAACAAAAAAAAAAAGTAAAATCACATAATGATAGATTCAATAAAAATTAAAATTTTTCGACCAATTTAATGGTATTTGCCTGCTTTTGATTAATATTCTCAAAATAGTGTTTTAACCACTTTCCATTCACTTTGAACTAGTGCCCATCATGTAAATCTCTGATTGCGACTGTACCATGAGAAAATACTTCAACAACTTCAAAAGGTCCAGACCAACGTCAGTGTAACTTACCCGAGTGCAATTTCAGTCTAGAATTGAATAATAAAACTTGTTGACCTGCGATAAATTGTCGCTACAAAATAATTCTGTCATGCCATCATTTGGTCTTTTCTTTGTAAATTACAGTGTTTTCATAGGCATTTCGCCTAATCTCTTTTAGTTCAGTGATATCCAACAGCCTTTTCTTCCCAGCAATTTCATAGTCCATGTTCACTTGCTTAATTGCCCACATTGCTTTGTGCTCTAGTTCAACCGGCAAGTGACATGCTTTTCCAAAAACCAATTGATACGACGACAACCCTAGTGGAGTTTTGTATGCTGTCCACAATGCCCATAAAGTGTCATCCAATCTGAAAGACCAATCACTCCTCGAAGGGTTAACAATCTTCTCAAGAATGTTTTTAATTTGTTGATTTGATACTTCGGCATGTCCATTAGTTTGCGGATGATAAGTAGTAGCCATTCTATGATTAACTCCATATCTCTTCAGTGTGGCTACCACTTGGTTGCAATGAAAGTGTGTACCCTGATCACTAATCAATGCCTTTGGTGTGCCAAAGCGGGTGAGTATATGCTTGTGAAAAAATTTAAACATTGTCATTACATCATCCTTTGGGACTGCAACAGCTTCAACCCACTTCGAGACATAATCAACAACTACTAATATATAAAGATTTCCAAACGAACTTGGAAATGGTCCCATAAAATACATACCCCAAACATCAAACAATTCAACCTCCATAATTGGTTACTGCAACATTTCATTGTGTGTGGATATCGAACCAGTGCGCTGACACCTATCACATTGATTCACAAAATTGTGGGTGTCTTTGAATAATGAAGGCCAGTAGAATCCTAATTGGAGAACCTTAGCAGCAGTTCGCATGCCACCAAAATGACCTCCATAAGGAGCATCATAACAGTGCTTTAGGATTGAAATCATCTCCTCTTCCAGAACACAACGCCAAATAATGTTGTCATTGCATACCTTGAATAAATACGACTTGTTCCAATTATACTTCACTACTTCACAAAAAAAATCTTTCTTTTTTATGGCCTATAAAACCCAATAGAAGTTTTCCACACACTAGATAATTAACCAAATCTGCATACCAAGAGGTTGCATATACAACAAATAACTTCTCATCTGGGAATACGTCGATAATTTAAAGTATGTTTCCATTTTCGCTACCAACTTCTAATCGAGACAAATGGTCTGCAACTTGATTCTCTAAACCTTTGCAGTCTTTTATCTCAATGTTGAATTCTTACAATAGTAAGATCCAGCGTATCAGTCTTGGATTTGCATCCTTCTTCGCAAAAAGATATCTCAACACCGAGTGATCAGTAAATATAGAAACATTTACGCCGACAAGATAAGAACAAAACTTGTCGAAAGAAAAGATTACAGCCAACAATTCTTTCTCTGTAGTGGTATAATTGATTTGAGCCTCTGTAAGATCTTTGCTAGCATAATAGATGGCGTGAAATAGTTTTCCCTTGCGTTGTCCTAGTACAGCACCCACAACAAAGTAACTTGCATCGCACATAACTTCAAAAGGTTGAGACCAATCCGGTGCAATGACAATGGGTGCTTTTACTAGCTACTTCTTTAATTGAATAAATGCACCCATACATGTATCGTCAAAGAATAAATGAGTATAATGGTTTTGCAATTTTCGAGAAATCTCTAATAAATCTTTGGTAAAACCCCACATACCCAAGAAAACTGTGAATTCCTTTCACATTTGTCAATAGAGGTAATTTCTCAATGATTTCTAGTTTAGCTTTGTCTACTTCAATACCTTGACTAAAGATGCGATGGCCAAACACAATGCCTTCAGTTTCCATGAAATGGCATTTTTCCCAATTTAAAACAAGACGTGTGTCTTCACATCGCTTCAATACTTTATCCAAATTGTCAGCGCAATGATCAAAATCATTCCCATAGATTGAGAAATCATCCATAAAAACTCTAAAGAATCTTGAATCATATCTGAGAATATTGCCATCATGCACCTTTGAAATGTGGCTGATGCGTTGCAAAAACAGAAAGGCATACGGTGAAAAGTAAAAGTATCAAAGGGAGAAGTGAAAGTTGTTTTCTCCTGATCCTCCGATGCAATAGCAATTTGATTGTACCTAGAATAGTCGTCTAAGAAGCAGTAATAGGCTCCTCCAGCAAGCTTGTCCAACATTTGGTCAATGAAAGGAAGTGGGAAGTGGTTCTTCCTTGTGGCAGCATTAAGTTTGCGATAATCCATACAGACTTGCCATCCCGTAGGAATGCGTGTAAGAATTAATTCATCTTTGTCGTTGCTAACCATAATAATGCCACTCTTTTTAAGAATGTATTACACTGGACTTACCCAATTGCTATGAGAAATAGGGTAAATAATTATACCATCAAGCAATTTTATAATTTCTTTCTTAACAACTTCTATCATCTTCTCATTTAATCTTCTTTGTTGCTCAATTGATTGTTTGCCTTCATCTTCCAACTTGATCTTTTGCATGCAAAAAGATAGACTAATGCCTCGAATATCGGCAATACTCCAAGCAATAGATCATTTATGTTGCTTAAGAATGTAGACCAATTTCTCTTCTTGAGTTACATCTAGTGTTGCGGAGACAATAACTGGGAGAGTATTGTTGGCACCAAGAAAGACATATTTAAGATGAGTAGGTAGTGGTTTGAATTCTAGAGTATGAGCTTCATCAATAGATGGCTTGAAAATTGGAGCTATTCAGTTGGTTAAGTCTAAGGATTCAATATGCCATCCATGCCTAAGTTCAATATTATTAACTTCAACCATGCTGTCACAATCATCTAAGAATTCATCATCAGATGTCACTGCAAACTCCTCAGAATTTATTGTAATTTGGTCATTGAATTCTTCCTCAATTAGCACATCGACAGTATAGCATTCTTCTTTATTCGTGCATTGAATATATTCGAAAACACTGAAGGTAATGTACTCATCATTAAGTCGCATGGTCAATTCACCTTTGTAAACATCAATAAGAGTTTGTCCAGTGGCTAAAAATAATCGTCTCAAGATTATGGGAACCTTGTTGTTTGCCTCACAGTCAAGTATAATAAAATTAGCCAGAAAAATGAATTTATCTATACGAACTAAGACGTCTTAGATTTGCCCTTCAGGTTGAGCCAAAGATTGATCTACTAGTTGCAATGTCACTGTAGTAAGTTCCATGTGACTAATTCCCAACTTTCTGAAAGTAGATAGTGGCATTAGGTTGATGCTAGCTCCCAAGTCACATAAAGCCTTGCCTAAATAATGGTTTCCAATTGAACATGGGATAGCAAAGCTCCTATGATCTTTCATTTTGGGGGGGAACTTATCTGTTAAAATAGCACTATAGCCTTTTGTGAATGCAATAGTTTTAATATCACTAAGCTTCTTCTTCTTGGACAAGAGTTCCTTCATAAATTTCCCATAATTCAGAATTTGCACAAAAGCGTCTACTAAAGGAATATTGAACTTAAGTTGCTTTATTGTGTTCAGGAACTATTGGTACTGTTTATCCTGCTCATTCTCCCTGAATCTTTGTGGAAAAGATAAAGGTGGAGATACATCTTATTGTGCCAACATCTTTGATTGCATCGACAGTTTTGAAGGTCAGACATTAGGCATATGAGTGACAATTTGTGGAACTTCTTTGTCTGGTACATCGACAAGCTCTTCAGATTCAACCTTCTCACCAGGGATCACTTCACCAGTATCTTGAGGTGCTACAGTAGAGTCAATAGTCAGCTCACCAGTTTGTTTACCACTCCTAAGAGTGATAGCCTTGCAGTGGTCTTTCCCCCTCAGACTAGGATTTTTCGTGTCACTAGGTAGTGTTCCCGGTGGTCAAGTATTCAAATTTGAAGCAAGTTGTCCTAATTGTGCCTCCAACGCCCAAATAGAAGATGAATTCCTTTCAACAATAGCTTCTGTGTGAGTAATATGCTCCAGTATTAAAGCCTCAAGGGTTGCTAACGGGTCAGAAGGAGAAGCTTGCATGTACTGTTGTTGTCGATGTCCTTGAACATGCTAATTCGGCATTGAAGAGTGTTGTGGCTGCATTTGATTCTGGTGTGGATGCATCTGGCTTTGTTGTGGATGCATCTGAGTGTGCTGATTGTAGTTCTGCTATTATTGATTGTAATTCCCTTGTCTTGGATTATAATTGCCTTGAATAGATATATTACCATATCGGAATGTCGCAGCATTTTGTCCAGCAGTCTAAGTTTCCCAAGATTGTTGATTGCGTGCAGAATTATTATAAGAGTTTTCATAAGAATTGTTGCAGATGTTATTGACATAAAAGGCATTCTCTGCATGTTGTGGACAATCTTCATAGCTATGGTTGTCACTGCAAATCTCACAACAAAAGGTAGGAACATCAACTTGTTGAGTGACTTGTATAGGTGTAACGTCACTAGTCCCTTGCATATTTTTTATCATATTTGCAAGAGAAGAAACTTAAGCACTGAGTGCAGATATTGCATCCAATTCAATAACTCCCAGAATAGCTTTTACTTGTGTAGCTCTAGAGATAGGATATTGATAATCATTCTAAGCAATTCTCCCAAGAATTTCAACAGCATTATTATAAGTACAATCCAGCAAAGGACCATTGGCTGATGCGTCAACAAGATTCCTTGTGTGTGATTTCAGCCCATTATAGAAAATTTTAATTTGTGTTTCCTATTGAATGTCGTGCATGGGGCAACATCGAAGCAAAGATGTATAACGTTCCCATGTAGTGTGAAGAGTCTCATCATCCAGCTGATGATAAGCTGTAATATCATTTCGAAGACAAGCATTCATTATCGGCGGGTTAAAGCGCAAAACAAACTATGTTGCTAGTGCATTCCAATAAGTAATTGATCCGGCAGGTAGCCCAAGGAACTAAGTACGAGCTCTTCCCTGCAAGGAATAAGGAAATAATTGCATCTTCAAAGCGTCATCAGGAATGCCTTGTTGACTAAAGGAAGCACATATCAATAAAAATGATTTAAGATGTTCTCGTGCATCTTCATATGGCAGTCCAGCATATTGCCCATTAAAATTCAACATTTGAAACATTATTGGATTGAGTTCAAAATTCCCAGCTTGGATTGCTATCCTAACAACTTTCGATTGTAAGTCATCCAAGACATGTACTATAAAGTCTCGTATAGTCCTCTTTTGTATTTGAGTGTCATGCGGCAACGGTGGGTCATTAGCATTTTGGTGCTGCACCTAGGGTATGGCTTCATTATTTCTTGGTAAAGCCATATTCCTTTATTCTTGAAGTCTCCTCCGAAGGTTCTTTCAATTTCTAGATCAAAATCGTTAATAAACTCTAAATTTCTTTGGGTCACCAAACACCTAAAATAAAATGTGAAAATAGTGACAAATAGAAAACAAGTTAGTAGCAACTAAATATTATATAATAAAAAAAGTGTAAAAATAAAAATAAATATCAAACAAATGCCATCCCCAGCAATGGGCCAAAACTTAATCGGCTGTTTAATGTCACAGCAATAATGTGCAAGCGTACACTATCGATACAAGTATAGTACACAGATATGAGTCTGTCAGATATCAATCTCACGAGGATGGTTGTCTTTTATCTATCAATATCAGTGCAATAAATAGATAGAAACAAGATAAATTGTGAGAGTAGTTGTCGAAGCAATAACTTGAAAATAATAAGATAAAATATGATAATGATAAACCGGGATCCCAATGTGAATATTCAACAGAATACTAAATGCACACAAGGTATAAAAAGATAGGTAATTGTCGATGCATTAAATTGTAATGAATATCTTACCAAGCTTAACTTCTATATTTAATCTAAGACTTAAACATGCACATTAACCACACCTTCCGATGATGGCAGTGGAACACTATTAAGAACAAGTGGATTAAATTCCTCTAATCCTCAAGTAACTTTCATTGTTATGCTTGTTAGCTTGAAATGTCGTTGCACTTTCTAGTGTCAGTGACCACAATAACACTTCCATTCTAAAAACATTCAACCCCAAAGATTATACAGTAGAAGCAAGATTGAATAAAATAACATTTAACCCAAAAATCATGTGTACTTTCGTACAAACATGAAATAGAAAGTAATTACCATCATTTAGAAAATAAATATAAAAGAAACAAGTGAAGAATACTATTCCTAGACAATCTCGACTTGAATCTCTCCATTCCCTCTTGTGTTGCACTCAGGACTCTTTTTAGGAGCTGATTTGTGTCCCTTTCACGTCAGTTCACCCATAGGAGACTTAAGCCGCCATAGCCAAAAAGTTTCAAAAGATAGGTTGAAGAAGATAATACCCCCAAAAGAAGCCTCTTTTTTTTTTTCCTTTTCACGTGAATATTCATATTTATCCAAATAGCACATGTGTCATTTCATCAGAATCATGCTACCTCTATACGTACAAGTTGGTTGTACTAGACTGGACAGCTCACACATTTTTGTTCTTTTTAGGACAGCTGTAAGGTGCAGCGACAATTCTGGGTGCAATCTGGAAATATTCATGTTGCGACATCGGTACCAAAACATGACAAAATTCAAGATAAATAGGCTAATATCCATTGAGTTATAAGATGCAATTTACTAAACTGAAAGTGCTAAAATATGTGCTAAAGATAACTAAATGGGGACAAAATAACCAATAAGTAGGGAGAAAACATATGTTCTTTCTAGTACTATCAAGTAAAACATATGTTCTTTCTAGTACTATCAAGTGCCCATTCACAGTCGAAAAAGGACTTTTATATGTCCCCGTATCTAGTAACAACGGGCACTGGTCTGAAATAGAATGCAACCGGTGAAAAATCATAGAATTCGAGAAAAAATTATGCCACTTTGTAATGGCAACCCTTTTGTCCAATCTCTCACTAAACAAAGCTTCCCTGCTCCCAAGTGCACCACTGACCGAAAAAATGCCAATCGAAGAGATCACAATCTTGCAGAGCAAAATGAAAAGCCTCCATACTGCGTTCATCTCGCAATCTACCACCTTGCTTTTCAGACGAGAAAGTGATCTTATTAAAATCCCATATAACCAACCATGAAATCCCATTCCCTTACGCCAAATGTTAGAGTAACTCCTAGGAGTGGTGACGTAATGTTGCTTCTAGATAACCATAAAACTCAGTAAAAGACCATGAATAACCATCCATATCATCATCTATCCGAACATCAATATGAGATTTGGAGAAGGAACAAAGTGAGACAATACAACCCGATTTCCAACAAAGTGACAACCCTCATCGCGTGCCATCACTGCAAACTTCAATCCCACTGGTAAAGCCATAACTTCTCCAAATATTTTCCATCCTTGAACTTTGTAGCTTTGTTTCCATGAAAAAAGCTACATCAGGGTTCATCTCCCTCAGCATATGCCGAAGACGTTAAATGGCCCAAGGATTCCCCAAACCTTGAAATTCTAACTAAGAAGTTTCATGGCACCCGACTGCCCTGTTGCACAGGGCTAGCCGATGAATCAGCAGTGTGAACTTGATCCTATTCATTCAATGTCTTCTTCGAATCCACTATCTTAGAAACAAAAGAAAATCGTGATGTACAAAAATTCTTTTTCCTTTCCCGAATTGCCAAAGGAACTTCCTCACTCATTAATGGATTAGCTGGATCACCATTCTTATCCCTCTCGTATTCATCATGACGAATACCATCCAAATTGACCCTCTAAAGTGCTTCCATTCGGTCATGATTCCCTATGAATTGGAAGAAACTCTGAGTAACCTCCTGCCTAATCAGCCCCTCACGAATAACAAGAGAGCTCCTAGTCGAAGCCCAAAAGACATCGCCTTCTTCTCGCAGCCAACAACTATTCGCTATCACTACCCTATGAGGAAGTGCCTTTAACAGTAGATCCTACTCAACCGGGATTTCTTTTTTACCATACATTATCCAAATCTGATAATATCCCTCATTATGACTAAGTCTTCCATATAAGAAACAAAAACTAATCAATCGATCATATTGAATTCGGGCATAGATGGTCTGATTAGTTGACAAAGTGATCTTCTTTCATCATTTTAGGGGCACCTTAACGTTGATCCAAACCCGAACTCACATAAACCCCCATAGCTACTAACGAGAGACCTTGCATCAAAGTCCACAAAAGACCCCAAAAAACCCCCAGATTGCCTCGCCATTCCTTTAGACATCAATCCAACCAAGAGATCATGAATTTGAACCCAAAAATCCCCAAAATACAATAGGATCCCTAATAAATCCTCTCCCAATTGCAAGCGGTGAAACACCAAAAATGGTTGTTAAATGTCTAAGGACTTCCAACAACCACCCTATCAATATCAACCTCGTAATAGAATCGGAAGAGGTAGCATTTATCCCCCCAATACCGAGATTGTTATCTCCCAAGAAGGTGCCAAAAATTGGCAAAAGTAGTTTGCGAAGCCTGAAATTGGATGACACTAGCAGTTAAGAAACACCCAATGAAATATAGCCATTCTCGATACCCTCCTAACCAATGCTAGAGGTGATGTGCAAGGCATCATCCTCTCCTCTGTTGAGAGACAAAATCATTAGATCGGCCTCTATTATCACCATGACAAGCACCCACTGAACCCAAATGCAAAGAGACAACAAAAATTCACACTATATTGTCACAAAAGAGCAAAGAAACTAAGACTAACCACCGTAAAAACTGTTAACGTGCTAATGAAACAGACATAAAAATCGTGTCATTAAGACAGATTAAGGCTTAGTTTAGCATTTCTTCTCAAAAGTTCTTTTGAGAAAAAAAACACTTTTGGGGAGAAGATAAAATTTGCAGTTTCTAAAAAAGTGCTTTTGGGCCAATTTTTGTCTTGGGAGAAACACTTTAAAAGCAGCTTGTTTAGGAATACTTTTGTCCAAAAGTACTTTCTATCTCACAAGTGCTTTTTAGAAGCAATACACCCTATATGTTAATTCTTTTTTTAATCAAATGATATTTAACACGCCAACAATGACCAAAAATAGGCTTTTTTACCTAATTATTATAAAAAATTTAATACCAAAATGGTATGTTAGTATGATTAAGTACCAAAATTGTAACACCCAAACCCGGCCTAGACGTTAGGACCGAATCTGGTGTGTCACATTGAAGTGTTTTTCGGAAACCATATTTTCATTGAAAATCCTTCTTAAAATTTAAAACTTCTTGCCATTTAAAACTTGTACATAACCTCAGTTTGCGTTTCTTTATTTTCAATCGTGGTTTATTAAAAAGTTATTCCCTTTTAAAATGTTGTTACCTTTAAAACCTTATTTGTTGCGGAAGCTTAGTTTAAAACAAATGATTTATGAAAACATGATATTTAAAAATTGAGTTACGGAAACGTAGCGTTTGAAAGTAATTATTGTTTTGGAAAATCGTGTTCTACTTCTAGCAAATATAAATCACAAGCAGTAAAATCTCAAATTTAAAATCCAGAAATTATAGAGGCCATATTACAACTCGAATCAAAATCAAAGTGCTTAAGTAAATAAGCAAAACAGAATAAAACTTGTGTAGTTGTGTGGCCCTTTTCGAGTCCCTCGCAGCTACGAACCGTCTAACACTGGGTATTACTTGAAAGGTTAAAAACGGGGTGAGTTTACGAAAAACTCAGTGTGTAATCCCCTTATTAAAGGAATAGTATACAGAAATAGAATCAGTCTAGGCCTGAGCCCTTTAACAGTAACAGTACAGTTCAGTTTAGAGTATATGTGGGCCAAAGCCCAAAACAATATCATTTGGGTCACAGCCCATAACAGAATCAATTGGGCCTAGCCCATCATAGTAACAGTCTCAGTATGAATGATGCATGATGCATGCAAACCCATCCAACCCTGCACTTGCCTCCGCCTAACCCTGCACTACCTGTGGGGAATAAATCACCCACGCCATCCCTACACTTACAATGTTAGCACCGGTTGTAGCACTAACCGAAATCGTAGCAAAGCTACTAGTATAAATGTGGCTTTAAGCCTTCAGTAACGGTCTCATAATTGGCACATAGCCATTGGTAACTGTAATAAGATCGGTACATAGCCATTGGTAACTGTAATAAGATCGGCACATAGCCATCAGCTACAATAATATAACTGGCACACAACCATGGGTAAGTACGATCGACACCAAATCATCAATAATTACAACCGACACACAGCCATAGGTAAGTATGATCGACACAAAGTCATCAATAATTACGACCGGCACACAGCCATGGATAAATATGATCGACACAAAGTCATAATCAAGACGGCACAAAACCATAATTAGGTTGGCACAGAGCCATAATCAGATTAACTGGCTTAAAGCCATCGGTAGGTCCATAGTCGTCTCGTGCGACCCTATCAGAGCAGTACTTCCTCCATAACTAATATCCCAACCACATGCAGTATGTCATGTATGCAGAATGTCTGGCGCACAAATCATCATATCACTCACAGTTAAGTCAATCAAACCATAGTCATACAATCACAATCAAATCAGTCAAATCATAGCACAAGTCAGTCATTTGCCCTCGAGGGGCAAAATAGTCATTTACCCTACAGAGGCATTACGGTCATTTTACCCTACAGGGGCATTATGGTCATTTTATCCTATAGTGGCATTACGATCATTTTACCTTAACAGGGGCATTACGGTCATTTTACCCTATAAGGGCATTACGGTTATTTTACCTTAACGGGGGCATTACGGTCATTTTACCCTACAGGGGCATTACGATCATTTTACCTTAACAGGGGCATTAGGGTCATTTTACCCTACAGGGGTATTACGGTCATTTTACCTTAACAAGGGCATTACTGTCATTTTATCCTACAGGGGTATTACGGTCATTTTACCTTAACAGGGGCATTACGGTCATTTTACCCTACAAAGGCATTACAGTCATAACAGTGTAAATGGGCCCAAGGCCCAATATTCGACCCAAGTGGGCCCACACACTCATGTGGCCCATTTAGCCCAAATTCAGTCACGGCTATGCGAACTACATAGCCCAGTCCAGTATTTGCCACTTAAAGTGGATTTTATCAGTGTGGGGCCTACGAGCCCAATGGGCCCACACGACCCATTTCAGCCAAACGAGGCCCAAGATCACGAGAATGCTCGTAGTGGCCTCTACAATCTATCGCCCATGATTTGTAGGCTTAGTTTACCACACGAGCGATCGCACGCTCGTGAGGCCTCGAATGCCGGAGTTTCAGCTTTTCAGCTTTTGCCAATTCACAGCAGAGATAGTGTGATTACACACCTGTTCGTGATAACGAGTAAACTAGACCACGTGCTCTCCAACTATCGCCTTGCTTGAACCAACGGGTATTTGCAACTAACCGTTGATCAAAAGTGATTACCCACTCTTTGAATAGTTTCTACACACAAAATGAATCACCATTAATATATATAACCATGAAACAATTGATCCTTAACGAACACGCTTACCGATATTGTCAACAAAGAACTCACAAGAATCAGAAGAACAAAGAATGCAGCAGCTTAGGTTCGGCACAGTAGACAAATGATGTGGTAATCGGCACTAACAATAGATCCCCAATCACTAGGCTGTCAATAATCGTCAGAATAGTATGAGGGAGAAAGATAGACAAGAGGGAATGGTCACTAAAGAAAACCTGAAAAGAAAGGACCATAATCGGCCAAGGGTGAGAGAGGGAGAGAAAAGTAGGTTCGACTTTGAGAGAAAATAGAAGAATGAAGGGGGAGAGAAGAGAAGTGCATTCAGCACTGTTAGGAGAGTGAAGAAAATAGAAAAATAGGTGTAACACCCCAAACCCGGCCTAGAAGTTATGATCGGATCTGGCATGTCACATGAAAGGGTTGTTTAAAATCTGCGTGTTTGTTAAAAATTTTGTGTTTAAATATTTATTCGCTGGTAATCCTTTATTTAACATTTTGGAAAACGATTATTAAGGGTTTAGGAAATTCCCGTATTGAACATTTAATAATAATAAGCAGTAATCAAATTAAAAGCTAAACCAAATAAAATACCAAATTTAAAGTAATAGTGGCCTTATTACAAAATAAAATCCCAAATTAAAATAAGTTCAAATTAAAACGAAGTTTACGAAAGCAATCGTAATGCATGGCCACCTCGAGTTTGCCCCAGCTCCAAAACCCGCGATCTATGAATTACCTGTAAAACTTTAAGCAAAAGGGGTGAGTCAAGAAGACTCCGTGTGCAATCACTCCACACTAACCATAGCTGGGCCCGAGCCCATTCAAATACCAACTGGGCCTTAACCCTTACAAATCACTTTGGGCAAAGCCCATACAGAATCAGACTGAGCCTTGGCCCATTTAGCAGAGAATAGTAGACAATCAGAAATTAATGCATTATGATGCAAAACCCAAACCCATCCTAAATTTTTCCATCCTCTACACACCATCCCGTACCAGCCAATCACACCGTGGGGATTTCTACAATCAACCCTCCATCCGTTATACTCCATATGTGGCACCTAGCCACTGGTGACAGAGTCACAAATTATCATATGTGGGGCCAACCCACTTGTGGTACCAAACCACTAGTGACAATCCATACTAATCATGCATGTGGGGCTAACCCACTGTGGTACCGGACCACTGGGATAAGTCACGAAATCATATGTATGTGGCACCAAACCACTGGAGGTTCCCAACCACTGGTGACAAAGTCACAAATAATAATACGTGGGGCCAACCCACTTGTGGTACCAAACCACTGGTGACAGTTCCTAATGAATATATGTAGTGCCAACCCACTGTGGTACCAAACCACGGGGACAAGTCACAGAAATAATATATATGTGGTACCAAACCACTGGTGGTTCCAAACCACTGAGACATAGTCACTGTATGAATTATGTGGGGCCAACCCACTTGTGGTACCAAACCACTGGTGACAGTCTTTAAAAACACTTCCCCTTTCACATCATATCCCAAACCCATGTAACATGTCATAACATAATAATTTGTGTATGCAGTATGACATGTATGCAAATCATATATCAAATAAAATGTATGAAATGAATTACCATCATAATCAGAATAACAAATACAATATAATCAAGCTAATCAACCACTAAGGGTATAACAGTAATTTACCTACCAAGGTTATATTAGTAATTCCGCACCTGGAATGGCCTTTCCGAAGGCCCAATGTCGCCTCGAGTGACTCAACTACCATTTCCGGTCGTACCGGACTATTGGGCCTAAAACCCAGTTTCGGCCCATTCGGGCCCACATGCTTGTGTGGCCCACCTAACACAAATCTAGCCACGTATATGAGATACACCTAGTCTAGTTCACTATATACTACACCATCATACAATTTTAATCAATTGGGCCTACGAGCCCATTGGGCCCACTTCGGCCCATCGTGGCCCAAGCAGCCTCAAACCATAAGAATACTACTGATGGCCTCAACTATCACGTCAAAGCCCCACACGTGCGCTCGCACGCTCGAGTGGCTACTATTGCCGTGACTGGCACTTCGGCGTTTGCCGCTCTACAGCTAGAGTAGAGAGAGTTACACACCTGATAGAAATCTGGTGCTAATCCGCGCTTCGACCACTCCTGTGCCCAAACGCCCTCCAAGGTGTATTCATCCTCCTCCTAGAATGCTATATATATAGCTAGCTTCTCACCTCCCTTCTTTGTATCTTTCTGATGTGGGACCCTTCCATCAGCAGAGTTTAAATCCAACTCAAACTCTTCCCGTCCAGACCGCAAAATAAATACTCCCTTGCTTCTCATGAGATTCGAACCCAGGCTCCCCTGCAACATAATCTACGCCGCTAGCCACTAAGTCACAAGCTCCTCTTGTGTTTTAAACCATGCGCAACTAAATATAAATCTATAGCCAAATACTAAGGTCCATGTAAAAGAAAACCAAAATGCAAGAGCTAAGACTTGAACCTTAGACCTCCTTCCTTCCTTGTGGTGTCATCCCCTTGCCTCTTATGTGGCGTCACTTTGCCACTACACCACACACTCCACTTGTGTCATTTTCCTCCATATTTTATTCTTAATGCCTACCTACTAACTCCCAGGGTTTTTCTCGCCTAAAACCAAAATTTCCCCAAAGCTAAAGTTTGATCCCGGAACTTCATAGAAGCCCCCTAACCTTCCAAAATCACTTATCTAATAAGTCCAACTTGCATTTAAGTCGATCTCTTATTCTCCAAAGATTTAAAAGCTATTACGCTCAAGGTCCATTGGGCCCAATCCTACTAGGCCTAATTTCGGGATGTTACAATGGGCAAAGAAAGAGAAGTGAGACCACAGAAGAATATTACCTAATTGGCAATTGAAGAAAGGGAGAAAATAATGGCACTTTTGGTCACCACAGTTGATAAAACGTAAAACCCGAAAGAAATCATGAGTGGAAAAAATCACAAAGGAAATTCAGCCCTCTCCTTTCAAGCTCTACAAAATCAAAACAAAGAATATGCCTACAGCTGAAATTGCTCCCTATTTCTCCCTAGCCCAAATCCCCTAGAGCCTTAAAGTCCCAATCAGCCACAACTCCCCTCACACTTCAAATTCTTTGGAAATCTCCACAAATCACTCCCCTTATCCCTCCTTGATTTACTCCTTGATATCCTCCATAGCAACTCTAAGACCAGTTCAAACTTTCACTCAACAGAGTTTGAATCTACTTCCAACACTTGTCGTCCCATGTTATCAAAATAAATATTTCTTCACTCCAGGCGTGACTCAAACACCATCCCCCTTTGAAGCTTTACTACGCCACTTACCATCAAGCCAATATGCTCTTTATGTCATAACTTATCCTCAATATTTCATAAAGCCTTCATGCCAATATCCAGGTTTATTCAAGGAACAACCAAAAATTCTGCACACACCCTAACTTGAACCTCAGACCACATGCATACTCCTAACGCCATATTGCCACTAGACCACAAGCTCTTCTTGTCTCATAAAACAAGCATTATTACTAATAAGGCCTAAGTGCCAGTGTCTAGGTTCATTTAAGAGAAAAAAAACTAAAAATTTTGCAAGGGCCAATACTTGAACCCAGGCTTCTCAAACACTCCCACACACACCCAAATCACTTAGCCATTAAAGCAAACAAGCAATTTGTGTCATATTCTTGCACACATAAATATTTATGTGCAGTCTCCTAGTTGATCCGACGCTCAAGGCCCATTCCTTCTAGGCCCAAATTCGGGGCGTTACAAAAATGATATGTCAAGGGGTGGTGCCTTTCTCATAGGCGACACCACTATTTTTTTAATATTTTTCTTTCTATTTTTTTAAAATATTATTTTATTTAGTGGTGCCATTTACATACGCGACACCACTTTTACAAATTTTTGGGTCTAGTATGCGCCCGTGTACAAATACAGAATTGGTATACAAGGGGTGGTGCCTATCTGATAGGTGACACCAATGACTCCTATCTGATAGGCAGCACTAGTGACCCCTATCTAATAGGCGGCACCAGTGGTCCAATTTTAGGGCTCTATTTAATGTTCCAGGTGAATAAGTGAATAAGGGTTCAAAAATAATACTAGAAGAGAAGGAAGAAAAGATGGAGAAGAAAGAAAGAAAGGAGAAGAAAAAAGGATAAGGTATTTTTTTTTAAATAGAATGGATTATGATGAGGATAAATTATTTTGTTAGTATTGTGTAGTTTGTTTATGGTTATTTTTATGTTGTTTTTAATTTATTTTAAAAAATTTTATTAGTTACTATTATAAATTATTTATTTAGTTTAATATTTATTGTGATTTGTTAGGTTATGAATATTAATTTTTATTAATTTTTAATTTATTTTAAAGTTATTTTGTTAGTAAGTTTTGTGATTAGGTTAATTGTTTGTTTAGGGTTTATTGTGATTTGTTAGGTTATGAATGTAATCTTTAATATTTTTTAATTTATTTGAACGTTATTTTGTTAGTAACTATTATAAATTAATTATTAGTTAGTGATGACACCAGAGACATATAGATAAAAATTGAAAATTGAGAAAAAAATTATTTTCTATCATAGATATTAGTATAAATATCAATAAATTTGATATTGCCTGATTAGATAACAACTTCAGCACAAAGGGAGAAAGTTGATAAAATGATAAGAGAATTGCAAGATTACAAAATGAAACCAGAAGAAGACATCGTTCAACACCTTATTTGTAACAGCCCGATTTAGGGGCTAGTCGGAATAGTGATCTCGAGATCACTAATCCGAGGTTAGAGAAAATTATTTTCATGTTATTTATGAGTTAGAGCATGATTGTATAAGTGCATGAAAATTTTGGTGCTTTAATTTTAGCGATTTCAAGCTTAATCACGAAAAATGACTAAATCACATAAAGTGCGAAAGTTCAATTTTATAAGCCAAGGGGGTTAGATAGCCCTAGATTATTAATTGGAGGTCTTTAAAAGGCAATTAGTCCCTTAGAACATAGAGTGGCCGGCCATAGGAGACAAAAATTGACAAATTGGTCAAAGTTGGTAAAAGTTGGTGACTATATTGACTTGTATTAATAAAATAAAGAAAGAAAAGGTATCATCTTTTCTCTCCATCTTCCTCCACCGAAAATAGCAAGCAAAATAGGGGTTTTGAAAGCTCAAAATTTCAGCAAACTCATCTCCATTCAAGTAAGTGATTTTAATAGTTTTTCTTGAAGATAGTTGTACTTTTAAAACCCCTAGAGCTTAAGCTTTCTAATGAGGGGACTATCTTGCAATATGGTGAAAAGATTAGAGTTTTGCCATGAGAGCTTTCATTGTTATTTGCCTGCATTTTTATGGAAGAAAATGAGTCTTAGGTGTTAGATGAACAACTTTTTTGAAAGGTGTTGCCATGAAAACACCTAAATTAACTTTTTTGTAAAGGTTGTAAAATTTGTTGTAAATGTGTGAAATGTTGGGTTTTGATGATATCTATAAGAGGAATAAATGTTCACCTAGGCTTGTTAAAGGTAGAAATTTGATTAGAATTGATTTCCGAGCCTAGGGGTAAAATGGTCATTTTGCCAAAGTCTAAGGGCAAAATAGTAATTTTACCAAAGCATGATTATTGAAATGTTTCTATTAATGTGATTATTAAAATGAGCTAATTTGCTATTATAGAGCAAGAAGAGCCAAGAATCAACCTCGATCGGGGAAAGAATAAAATATCAGACTAGACCGACGATCTAGCTTATTTTGAAATCGAGCTAAGTTTGTATGTGATAAATTCAACAATTATGCCAGCATGCTTGGGAATGTTTAGTATTATGAGGATAGATGATTTTCTATTAATTGAGTAATTGATGTTGAATGAGTAAGTTGAGTTATTAAAGTCCTAGTTGGACTATTATGAATGTCAAAACACTATCATTGAGACATGAGATAGATGAGGACCCGTATAAGACCATGTCAGGGACATGGCCTCGACACCGAATTGAAATCTCGTGTAAGACGTATCTAGGATATGGCTTTGGTATTGAATTTGAGAATCGTATAAGACCATATCTGGGATATGGCCTCAATGCTTAATGTGAGAATTCCGTATAAGACCATATCTGGGATATGGCATCGGCACTTAGAGGTGACCCCATGTAAGACCACATCTGGGATATGACGTTGGCTTCACGCTTATAATAATGATGATGAGTATGCGTCTTTGGGTATCCCTAACTATTAATGGGATAAGAAGATAAGCTTGGAAGTTGTAATGCCCCGAATTTGGGCCTAGTAGAATTAAGCCTATTGGGCCTTGGGCATAGGAGCGTTTAAAATTTTTGAGAACAAGAGAACAGCACTAACCAAGTTGTAACGCCCCAAAAATCCCGAAGCTCTAAATTTCTGTGCACTGAAGTTGGTATGTAGGAGTAACACTTAGAATATTAATTTTAAGGTATTATCGGGATTATTTGAAGTCTTAGAGATAGGAAAGACCATAGGGAAAAATTTATTTTTCTTGCTTTAGTGGACCCTAGTCTCAGGCATTAGGCCTTTTAAGCAGATTAAGAGAAAATAGAACACAAATGGGCTTGTGGTCCAGTGGCAAGTGGCGTCACTTGGAGAGCTATAAGGTGGCGTGTTGTCAGCTGGGGAGGTCCAAGGTTCGAGCATTAGTAGAGGTATTTTTGGAGTGTTTTATTTTGCATAGGTGGACGGCCAGAGTTGTGTTGAATATGAACCCTTGCGTTGGAGTGTTTGAGTGGTAAGGGGAACTGATAATGGAGGAAAATTTGGATAAGGCTAAGGTGTTATCAGGAGAAAAGTCAGGAGATGAAGAGAGGGAGGAATTGGTGCCAAATGGGACTGTGGGGAAAGAACTATTCGGCTGGTGGCTATAAAAGGAGAGGGCTGAATGTCGTTGGAGGGTTCTTTAAGTTCCAATAGTTTTTTCTTGCTTCTCAATCGGTTTCTTTCACTATCATCTCTTTGTGCAGAATTCTTTTGAAGGGCTCTTTCGATTTTGAATACTTTTCTCTTCTCTCCCATTCTATTTTTCCATAGTCGAATTCTTTCATTGCCAAGTTACCGCCATCTTTTCCTTGCTAATAGTGCCGAATCTTTATGGTTGTTCCTCCATCACAAATCGATTGTTACCCACTCTTAGTCAAGTGTTAAAAGCCGGATGTAGTTAATAGCTGTCTAGGCCGCTGAATCAAAAAGGGATTTGGTAAGTACTCGGTTAACCTTTTTTGTACATTTTGCTAAAAGCTGAAAGGCTATCTAACTGTCCTTTCATTAACTCTGTGATAACAAGGGTAAGGTTCAAAGATCGCAAGAGTGGTAGGATCGTTAGCAAGGTTAAGTGTACTCGTCTCAATTATGGATTAATGGATGGTCGAATGTAGGTATGGCTTATAGGGGTGACTTATGTGAGAAATGAGTCACTCGATTTTAATGATATATGTGTGAGTGCAGATCTAGGGAACACTTGTGATTAATAGCTAAGGAAGGGCTATTAGAACCCCGGTGGCTCACGGTAAGGTTACGGTAAGGTTTCGGTTTGGTAAATGTTTTGATTTAGTGATTGATTGAAGGTTGGTTGGTTGTAGGTTTAAGGCTAAGGATGGTATAGCATGTCGCAGTAACCATGTATGTACAAACACTACACATATACGATATCGGCAATGCCGGAAAGCTGAAAAGTCGAAAGTGGCTAAATGGGCCCGGTGGGCCCTGATGCTAAGTTTGATGAAATTGTTTGGTTGGTTATACGAATTTAGTTAGTCATGCATGTTACATGATCTGGAATTGCTTTGGGCCTAATAGGCCATAAGGATGTGATTTGGGATTAATGAGCTATATGAACGTAAAATGGGCTTGATGGGCTTTATGGGGACGTAGACAAGTATGCTAGGGTTTAATAGACTTTAGGCCTAGTTCTGAACAACTCTTAAACCGCATAAGACTTAATCTAATAATTAAACATGTCTGTGGACAAGTCGCTGGGCTAGAGTGTGGCAACGGACATATGCATGTCTAGGATTGGATCTAGGGAGAGCTTGGTACTTAAGTGGTCCTAGTGGCCCACCTCCTCTTCTCTAGAATCCTACCTGGTGCATAGTGTCTGTTCACTTTAGCCGCAAAGACTTGTTAATAGGCCAAAGTTCATAACTAAAACCCGAGACGGACCAAATACCCCTAGATTTGTAAAATTACTAAAATACCCTAATTTGAAAATAACCAAAATACCCTTAGTTTGAAAATTACCAAAACATCCTTAGATTTGCAAAATCACTAAAATAGCCCCGAATTGTGAAATTACCAGAATTACCAAACATCCCTGATTTACAAAATTTCTAAAGTATCACTGTTTTGCAAAATTACCTAAATACCCCTGTAGAGTAGATTTACGGAAATACCCTTGGGTTGTGAAATGACAAAAATACCCCTATGTGATGAGTATGAGTTTTTTTGGATGTTACTCATGTGCATGTTGCATTCATATGATATTCTGATTAGGATGCATATGAGTGGGAATTATGTTACGGAGGAAGATTTGAGGATCGCATAGTCGTTTGACGACCATGGGTCTACTTGTGGCTTTAAACCCATTATATGATTAGCAGCCTTGCTGTAACATTGAGTAGTACCGCTATGAGTGCTACCTGTGGTGTGTAGAGGATGGGTGGGTCGATTTAGAAATCCCTATCGGTGTGTAGGTTGGAAGGTAAATGGTGTGTAGCGGATGGATTTTTTTGGGGACGGTTTTGCATTACCTTGATTTGCATATGATGTGATATGATATGATATGAGGTCATTGTGGGCTAAAGCTTAAGACCACTGATTTTGATAGGGCTTAGGCCCAACGTAATATTGGTATGTTGATCTGATTGCCAAGGGTCGTACACACTGAGTTTCGAAACTCACACCCTTTATTTAATGTTTCATGTGATCCTGAGTGAATGGCTCGACGTGGGAGAGGACTCAGAGATGGCCATACTACAAGATGATTAAAATTTTATTTATTTGTTTCGAAAGACATAGTGTTAATTGCTTATTTTCGTTGGATGTAATAAGGCCTTGTACTCCGATTTGACTTTAGATTTTGGGTTTTGTTGTTTCAACTGTTTACTTAATTGTTAAACCTAAGTAAATTTCCTACGTTTAAACTTGGTTTCTGAATTACTTAAAATTATAAAATGGGTTTTTCTTTATTACTTAACAAGACTCAAAGATTTTGGGCTTTTGGGACTAAAATGTTTAATTAGCAAAATCATTTGAATTATGCCTTTGATGTGACATGCAGATTCGGGCCTAACTTCTAGGCCGGGTTTGGGGTGTTTCAGAAGTAGAAATGAGATCAGTACTAAAGTCTTGTGATTGAGTGAATACAAGTACCCATGAGAAATTCACGAGAATGTTATGATACATGGCATGGTATGTTATAGATAAGAACGGGTACGAGTAAGTTATGGCAAAGTATTTATGACCTTGTGTAGTTATTAAATGCCATGGATTGATGTCATTATGAACTTATTGTTGCTATTTATTTTCATGCAAACTTACTAAGCTTTATGCTTACCCCTCTCATTTCCCTTTTCCTTGTAGTATTACCAAGATAACTCGGGGATCGTGGGATGCAGGAGTTTGGAAATCACACTATCAACATCACTTTGTTATAACAATTTAAACTTATTTTGAGTATGGCATGTATAGGACTTGGGTATTTTGTTAGGTCGTAATTGTTAGCCAAAGTGTTGGTTATGTATGTTATCAAAGTCATTTTGTAAATGGTCATCGGAAACGGGCCAACACTTGATGAGTTTATATATATTCATTGATAATGAAATTATGAAGTTTATACTTGTGTGAATGCTTTGAATTGAGTTCTTGGATGTGCCTTTGGGTCATAAATGATGTTTATATGAGTTAGAGTTAGTATGTTTACTAAGCAGGGTGGCATTTAGCTTGGAATATACCTTTTTTATGTCTACACGGGTGGACACATGGGCGTGTGTCTAGGCCGTGTGAGACACACGGTCAACCCCATGGGCGTGTTGATCGACCATGCATCCCCTGCATGCTAGGTTTACAAAGTCAGGATGCTCAGTAGGAAACACACGGGCAGAGACACGGCCGTGTGTCTCAACCGTATGGAAGGCATAGCCTTGGACATGGGCGTGTGCCCAGGTCGTGTAAAGTCAGCACTTTAAATGTTGAATTTAATTCGACACACGGTCTAAGGACATGGGCGTGTGCCTTGGCCGTGTGACCTTAGTGAAGTGATGACGTCATAAACAGAATACCAAGGTTTTGGCACATGGGTTAAGACACGAGCGTGTCGAGGCCGTGTGAGGGACACGGGCGTGTGTCTGGCCGTGTGAAATAAGTTAGTGTCGACCACGGGTGAAGAACACGGGCATGTCTCAAGGGTATACGGGAGTGTCCTATGAACAACACGGGCGTGTGGCCCCTATTTGGACAAATTTTTTCTAAGCAAGTAAAAGTTCTCGGTTTAATTCTGAAACCTCCCGGAAGTATGTTTAGGGCCTCGTAGGTCCAGAATGAATAGGTTTTGAGTTTAAATAGAAAGTTTTTAAGCTACAGCAAAAAATTATAGCCCGATGTATTATGTAAAGCAAGTTAAGTTAGGTGATGCATTGTATTCGATTCCGACTTCAAACACGGATAAGGGTGTTACATTATTACCGTAAATCAAAAGATGCAAAAAGTGTTATGGAAGGGTCATGAACTAATTAGAAAGAATAAAGCACAATACTTGACCCTTAGACGGACATTAATAGAACATGAGCATCAAATCATTTTAGACCAACTTTGGAAGACATTGGTACCACGAACATATTGGAATATAGTTATATACTTCGTGAAGTTTATAATCTTTTATGGAGCAAAGAAAATAGCGAGACAAAGTGTAGGTATGCAAAAGTTGACTGAGAAGCAAAATGTCTTTGACATGCAATGGATGAATAAATTAGTTGTTAGGAAATTACCAAGAGAATTTATAAATTCAATACCCGTTATAAAGATTGAAGAGGAAGAAGATCCTGAGCAATTTCCAAATTGGATTGTAGAATATGAATTTGAAGAGAAATCAGAATTTAATATAGAGAATTTCCCAAAGGAAGATACAGAATCAAAGATAGAAGAAAATGTAGAAATGAGTTTAAGTTGTTAAATGTAAGGATAAATGTTAGAGAGTAGAGAATGTGAAAAAAAATAGTAAATATGGTTGTACATGTACGAAATGAGAACTGAAAAAGTCTGAGCTTATGAATGAAAAATTTTGCATATTGTTATAATTTTGGTCTCTTTTTATTCATTAAATTTTTTTATGTAAGTATTTTTTTTAATCGAAATTGTTTTGCAAATTTTTATTTTTTTTAACAAATTTAGTATTGAAGATGGATAATCAGTTTTTTGTATGCGTTTATTTCGATAGAGTAATTTTGACAACAACCGTGGGATGTATATTTGAATGTCGCCAACAAATAGCAATGAGATTTAATAGAAATGTCTCGTTTGATGATATGAAGGAAAGGATTAGTGTAAAAATTATTAGCCGTTTTGGGAGAAGGATCTCGAAACTTTTCTACAAGTTTCTAGTTTCGACAGATCCCATAAAATTCACTGAAATGAAACTTGTAGACGATGAAGACATGGAGACAATAGTTGCTCTTTATTGTGGGAATCAGAGCGACCAAAATGCACCGTTTCAGTTATTTGCTGAGTTAGCTAGTGTGGAGTCAACTAAAGATCCCACTCCATTAGGTGAACAATATGGAGCTCAAGAGCAGCGTATGGTGGTTCTGATATTGCATATTGATAGTCAATCGACTGTATGCAGGATTGATATTAATCTTAATGCTGCATCCGAGACTGATGTGGTTGGTGATGATGGATACTATAGTAGTAATACTTCTGATCACAAGGTCGGTAGTGATAGTGATCTCAATATAGACGAGGTACCGAATGATATTGACGACGAATGCGTGAACGACGATGGAAACGTTAACGCGTCTTTAGTTGGGAACCAGATTCACGTATTTTGATACACAATAATCCTAAGGCACATATGTCGCTTGTAGACCTCGATACAACACATGTAGCCGAGTTCCCGGAGTACCCTAAAATACTACCTCTGCTCACCAGCTGGACGTAGATTCTGATCCTGAGGAGTTGTTTTTGGGCCAGAGATTTGAAAGTAAGGAAGAGTGCGTATTTCTCATTAAGTGTTATAACATGAATATATCAGTGGACTATAAAGTCGTCGTGTCTAAACCGACATTATATATTAGGGAGTGTTGAAGGTCGGCGAAAGGCTGCAATTGAAGGGTACGAGCTGCATTTATCCAGAAGTCGCAGATGTGGAAGATACGAAAATTTCTTGGGCCTCACACATGCACTTCAACACGAATGGCAGAAGATTATCGAAAACTTGATTCCAAAACTATTTGTATATGCATCATGCCAATGGTGAAGAACATGCCAGCCATTAAAGTTTCGGTACTAATTGTCGAAATACAAGCACAATTCCAATATCGAGTATCATACTGAAAGGCATGAATAGCTAAACAGATGGAAATGGAGCAATTGTACGGAGATTTCGATGCGTCGTACAATGAACTATAGGGATGGATAGTCGCTATACGGGAGTACATGCTGGGGACTGTCATTGTGTAGCTCTGGCTCTGGTGTAAAAGGCAAATATGGAAGGGGATGGGAGGGTTGCCCAAGTTGTGTCATGTCCGGGGGGACTACTATCGACCGTCCACCAAATAAAAATGGTTTCCCCATCTCAGCGTACCACTGTATGTACTTTAACGAGGGTTGTAGATCCAAAGCACGATCCATCTGAGGTATCTGCCCAACCGATTGTTCCATATTGCAATAGATTTTTCATGCACTTTTAGCTAATCATTTCCATGTTTCCCCCTCTTGTTAATCCCGTGGATGTCCCCCAACTGTACTGGCAGTGTCGGGATATAATGTATGCAACCAAACTGTCGGAGTACTCGATTACTGTGATACCACTCCACTGTTTGGATATTGATAATGGGTGTGTTAATGCAACATAGGTTTGAATGGACATAGGCAAATGAGGGAATAACCTTCATAAAATCTGAGACAAAATACGACATCTAGATGAACTGCACAGTTAATAACATGGTTATATTAATGCGGGTCAAGTAAGATAAAATAATAAAATGTCATGAATATTGGAAAGACTTAACCCCTCTCTAGCATGATTCTCAATCATTAGACGGTATATCAGAACCATGTATGACCTCCCGATACCCGGAGTAGTGCTCCATCTACGAAAACAAATTGTTAGAATAATATCATCTAAAAAAAAAATCAACTAATTGTTATAATGAGTAAAAATACATCACCTATTCACGAGTGGAAATACTTATGATTGGTGACTAATCGATGCCAAGAATGGCATCCGGTAAAGCGCCCAAGACTGTAGTAATATGAGGCATCTGCCTATGTCCACCGTAGAAGGATTTATTATCCGACAAAGTTCGCAATACAGCATGTTAACACTACGACCCCAATTGTACGAACGGATGTTATGCAAATCAGATAATAGGGGCAAGTACATCAAGTACACCCCTATAATGTGCATACTGTAAGCTTGAACGGCGTGCATCACCTTCCATTCATTGGCAGTACTCGATAAATGCTCAAAATTGGCCTTTAGCCATGAAAACCTTAAACCCGTAAATTTTCCCTCATTAGGCGAGCGCCCAAGTAAGTTATAGCAAAGGGCGGTCGACCTAGAGATCAAACTTACGCCTGTGATTTCATTCCCGTTGATGAGGAGCCCAAGCTGTAGTGTAACATCCTGTAGAGTGATGGTGCACTCCCCACACGACAAATGAAATGTGTGGGTCTCCGGACACCATTGCTCTATCAAAGCGGATATTAAGTGTATCGCAGATCAAAGGTCTGGATCAATGCCGCTGATTCGGATCCGGCTAACTCCAAGTATGGCATTAGGCGTTCATCAGGCAAATAGCCTACACTATTAACACAACCCCTTAATGCGCGGTACGAGCCTTGACATTATTAAATTAGCAAAATAATTAATATAATCTAATTTAATTTCGTAAATGACGTGAGTGACAAATAACAATATTATTATCATCTCATTAATAGTACTTGATATATGATCATCATTATTAATCAAAGAACCCATTTGTTGCAAATCTACAATTAAAAAGAGGAATTTATTTAGTTTGTTGCAAAAAACACAATAAATAATTTAGAATTTGAGTAACAAAAAAAAAAACACAGGAAAAAACACAATAAAAAATATCTCATAAATTCTCATATTTTACCTACATAAAAAAATTATGTTAATTTACAATAATAATATAATTAAAAGAAACATAAACTATCTAAACATAAAAAAAACATACGAATCAATAAAAAATAAAATAGAAACATACCTGTTTAGTTTCTTTCAAACAATCTATAAAATTATATAAAAACAAATTTAATCAACATTTCAATAAATCAAAAAAAAAAAACTATCAAATAAATAAAAAAATAAAATTACATTATAACAAATCACAATACACATTAAACTAAATAAATAATTTATAACCTAATTATAAATTACTAACAAAATAACTTTAAAATAATTTAAAAAACACAAAAAAATTACATTTATAACAAGTCACAATAAACACTAAACTAAACACAAACAATTTATAACCTAATAATAAATTACTAACAAAATAACTTTAAAATAATTAAAAAAATTTGCATTCATAAAAAATTACAATAAACACTAAACTAAACACAAACAGTTTATAACCTAATCAGAAATTGCTAACAAAATAACTTTTAAATAAATACAAAAAAAAATTACAATCATAAAAAATCACAATAAATATTAAACTAAACAGAAACAATTTATAACCTAACCATAAATTACTAACAAAATGACTTTCAAATAATTTAAAAGATACAAAAAAAAAAATTACATTCATGAAAAATCACAAAACACTAAATTAAACACCAAAAATTTATAACCTAATCATAAATTACTAACAAAATAACTATAAAATAATTAAAAAATAAAAAAATTACATTCATTAAAAATCACAAAACACTAAACTAAACACAAATAATTTATAACCTAATCATAAATTATTAACAAAATAACTATAAAAAAATTTTAAAAATAAAAAATTATATTAATAAAAATTCATAAAACACTAAACTAAATACAAACAATTTATAACCTAATCATAAATTACTAACAAAATAGCTTTCAAATAATTTAAAAAAAATTACATTCATAAAAAAAATCACAAAATACAAAACTAAACACAAAACAATTTTTAATAATTAATAAAAAACAATATAAAAAAATAACTAATCCCTTTAAATTAAAAAAAAAATTAATAACTAAAATAATACGTACTTTTGTTTTTCCTTCTTCTTTCTTCTTCTTTTCCTATCTTTCTTCCCCTTCCTCTTCTTTCTTTCCCTCTTTTTTTCTCACGGTGAGACCCTTCTTCTACAAGGGAGACCATACTTATAAGGTTTTTCATTCTCTTTTTTTTTTTTCCATTAGAAGGGACTAAATATTGAAAAATTACAGTGTACAAACGAAACGAAGGGGATGAATGATTGGAACCAACATTGCCTGTCAGGGAGGTGTGACTTGTGTCGCTAGTCTAGGTGGCGTCATTTTGGACGGGTCGGTCACGAGTTAAAATTTGATTCTATTTTAATTTTGTATCTGTTGTATAAAAGTAGTGCCGCCTATATAAATAACACCACTAAATAAAATAATATTTTAAAAAAATTAAAAAATTTATTAAATTTTTTTTAAATTTTATTAAAAAAATGATGTTGCCATCTATGAGAAATCCCAAAAGTATCTTCCATAAAAAAAAAAAAAAACACATTTCAGATAAAACGACGAAATTAATAATAATAAAAGGAAAGAAAATCTTTATTAAAAAAAAAGAAACAAAAATCTTGGAGAAATTACCATTTATACATTCCAAATATATCTTTCATGTTCCCCATTTCGACCGTAAGAAGTGTATAAAATCAAAGTGCAGGAGCTAGGGTTTCCATCAATTGCAAAAATGGAGGGATTAGTTTCAATGAAAACAGCTCCTGGAATTTCCTTTCAATCTATTCCTTACCCTAATCAGCGACCTAATTTCTTCCTCAGACGCTCCTCAATGGACCTTCAGCATCGGCGATTCCATTTTCCCTCCATTCGAGCTCAACAGGTTATTAGTAATAATCATTTTACTTACATACATTGAATCTAATACTCTTCTTTCTAAAATCAAATTTGTGTGTAGTCGGGGACGATATTTCTGCGAAAAGAAGATGAGGAAGATTCTTTGAAGGTAAAGGAATGGGAAGTTGGAATGTTGCAAAACGAAGTCGCAGCGAGTCAAGGGATTAGAATACGGCGGCGTCCACCGTCGGGTCCGCCTTTGCATTACGTGGGTCCCTTCGAATTCCGTTTACAGAATGAGGGAAACACTCCTCGTAACATTCTTGAAGAAATAGTTTGGCACAAAGATGTGGAAGTTTCCCAAGTAAATTTTTTTTAATTTTATTTTTTACAATTTTAATTAGGTCAAGGTATTCGTCTTTGCATCTTTTTCTTTTTTTTTTTTTTAAACTGTATGGTGACATAATGATTTTTTGGGTTTGGCAGATGAAAGAGAAGAAGCCTTTGCTTTCATTGAAGAAGGTCATCGAGAATGCACTTCCAACTAGAGATTTCGTCGGGGCTCTTAAAGCGGCACATTTGCGGACTGGAGTGCCTGGTTTAATTGCTGAAGTTAAGAAGGCTTCGCCTAGCAGGGGAATTCTCAGAGAGAATTTTGACCCAGTTAAGAACCTTTCTTTATTTCTAGTCCATACTTTTTGGAAGAAAATTATCCTAATTTAATAATATACTTATTTTATAAATATATATCTAATGGTACATTTATCATTCATCTAACCGCGTTTATGATACTTACTAGAAATTTTGATACGAAAATTTGACTGGATTTGTCATAAAATTGAGGTTCTTCCCCCAACGAGATTAGAGGACTCATAAAATGTCCTGCTGATGAAAACCCGCTAGTGAGGTTTGAGGGTTAGAATTTATAAACACCATCTGGTATATTTATGATGTTATTAATGAATTAATCAGATATTATTTAATAAACATTTGTCAGCTTTCTAACTCCTACATGGTTTATAAGATAATACAAGTATAGATACCCTATAAGATTAAAGTTGTCTTCTTGGAATTATGGTTGGGAGGAAATTTCGATATTTTAGAGGATGTTTCAATCCGGGTAAAACCTTAGAGAAAGAGTGAATTAACCTTCCGTATCTTTTTTTATATAAGATTAAAGTTGTCTTCTTGGAATTATAGTTGGGAGGAAGTTTTGATATTTTAGAGTATGTTTCAATCCAGGTAAAACCTTGGAGAAAGAGTGAACTAACCTTCCATATCTAGTTTTATTGTATCATTCTATTTCTTTTTATTACTGAGTAATTTGTGATATATTTATGTTTCTTGTGATAGGTTGAGATTGCTAGAGCATATGAGAAGGGTGGAGCCGCTTGTCTGAGTGTTTTGACTGATGAAAAGTATTTTAAGGTAAACATAGTCATTTTTATTTTTGTTTTTGAAGATTTTGTATCCAGTTGCTTAGTCTATTTATTAGTTCTCTGACTTGCTACTCGTCAATCAAGGGGAGCTTTGAAAATTTGGAGGCAATACGTAATGCTGGAGTGAAGGTTTGTTGGATAAGTCATTTGTTATTTGATCTGTAATCTTGATTTTTTTCTTTTATATACACTTGGTTAATTGGTATACATCTTGCCATCATAATGAATGCAGTGTCCTCTATTGTGCAAAGAATTTGTGATAGATGCATGGCAGATCTATTATGCTCGAATTAAAGGAGCAGATGCTATACTTCTAATTGCTGCTGTTTTGCCCGATCTTGACATCAGATACATGATTAAAATCTGCAAGATGCTTGGTTTGGCGGCTCTTGTAGAGGTTAGACAGAGCTTTCTTTGTTATTATTATGGTTTCATCAGTTTTGAATTGTTCAGGTTATTTTTGGATTCATGAAACTTATTTCTTTTGGGAGCTAATTTTCATAATTATCGAGCATTTTGAGGCTGTTCTTTTCCCTTCAATTGGAAATCTTTTTATGCTTTTACAAGTTGTATGATGCTATGATTTGAACTTATGGCATCATAACCAGATTCTAACATTTGGTTTTATTAACTATTCATATACAACTTTTTCTTTCCAATATATGCTCTTTTTTTATTGTTTTCCTTTAGGTGCATGATGAGAGGGAAATGGACCGTGTTCTTGGTATAGAGGGGATTGAACTTATTGGTATCAATAATCGTAACCTTGGTAAGGTTTTTCAAGTTTTTGCAATTGCTAATTGAGTTGCCTCATTCTGATCATAGTTTAAACTTGTTTCTTTGATGTTGCCAACTTGTATGACTTGTTTGAGAAGGTATAAAAGTGTGGATTGGATCCGAATCACAGGTGTTCACAATTGGTATTTTGAAAACTGGTTTTCTGGGGACAATGCTAGCCAGAGCAGAAGGGGGAAAATGAATTCAAAATAATTTAAAGATTAGTTCATAACTCTATATACATATGCATATGATCACATCACTTAGAATATTTACATGGATATTATTTCCAATTGTTAAAATAAATGTGTGATAGAGTGAAGAGAGTTGCAGGTTTTTAACCCTTGCACCCACCAAATCTAGAAGGTGAAAAAGTAAATTCCATAGAGAAGTTCTTGCTAACATCTTTGAAAAGTTTTAAACTTGACCTGGCTTTGGATAATTCAAAAACAAGGCTATGATAACATGACCTAAATGTGGTTGTAGGATGTGAATTCATTAACCCCTGAATGGTTTTTACTTTATAACAATACTAAGATGATATAACCTGTGTTATTGTACGAAGCATAAGGTTAACTTTTCGACATGTTAAATTTAACGTGTTTAAAATCTTTATATCTTTCAAGAAAGTTTAAATTTAATGTGTTTAAATTCCTGATTGCCTTTAGCTTTGGTTTTCTCCCTACGTTTCTGCATTTTGTGTATATAACATGTTAATGCTTTAAGTATTAGGATTCATGTAAATCAACTTCTGAAATAGCTCAAAGTGTATCGATTACTATATTGTTAACAATTGAAGCATCCATTGATCTTATAACAATAGTAACAAACCAGAGTCTATCAGAAACTCAATAACATCTCTGCCATATCGACTGAAATGACAAATTGCGAGGCATTAAAAATTCATCCCTTTTTTTTCCCAGAAACATTTGAGGTAGATATCAGTAACACAAAGAAGCTTCTTGAAGGAGAGCGTGGCCGGATGATTTGCAAGAAAGATATAATTGTAAGTGAGGCTTCAGAACATTCATTTATCTATGTATTGAAAGATGACGTTAGTGCATGTCCGTGCAAACATGTCATAAACTGTTCAAATAATCTTGTTAATTTTAACCATCAGGTTGTAGGAGAATCAGGGCTTTTTACTCCTGATGATGTTGCTTACGTCCAAGAAGCGGGTGTTAAAGCAGTAAGTAATGCAAGTTCTTAGCATATTGCATTCTTTGTTTGATATTAATCTTTTTTCCCTTCTGCTGCATGTAGCTATGTTATAGAAGTGAAAGTATTTACATACACAAAAATATTGACCAAGTGGCAATGGTTTAAGTTATACTTAAAGAAAGGTTTTTTTTTTTTTTTTTTTTTTTTTTTTTTTTTTTTTTTTTTCAATAAAATGATCAAGTTTGTGACCTATGTGCTGCAAATTAGGTGAGAAATTTGAAGTTAAATTGTTATTGAAATCCATGAAATGCAACCTGGCAGGTTTTGGTTGGGGAGTCGATAGTGAAGCAAAGCGACCCTGGAAAAGGAATAAGTGGACTTTTTGGTAAAGACATTTCGTTATGAGTTCACACGGGGAAAAGTGGACTCTGGATGTGTGCTTCCGAGACTTCATTTACAATTGCTACAGTGCAGTTAATCGATCAGAATCTTTCAGCATGTTGAATCCATATTTCCAAGTGGAGCATCTTTACATAATCTTTGTACCTTGATTGTATAAATTATAATACTAATAGAATAAATTGCGGATGTGCATTTCTGTTCTCGTGTTTTTTAATCATTTACTTTTCCGTATCCTTCCCTATTATTATTTCTACTCTATTGGTTTTATGTTTGCTAAATTAGTCATAACTAAAGACTCTAGTGGAGGGTCTGAATTCTAGAAAGTTCAAATCCTCTTTCTTAACGTAATGGTTCAATGTATTATTAATTTCTTTTATGTATATTGTTTTTGTCAAGTACCTTAGGTGATGTATAATTTTCTGTCACTATAGATTTATGCCTACTAACTTTAGCATTAGTTTAAGAATCATTTTTTCTAGAAACGGGTTAAAGTTACGTCAATAAAGCTAATATTTATAGCTGACGGATGAATTTTTCTGTTGCTACAGTTATTTTGTTATAGTGGTTTAAATATTTCTCAATATGAATTCTTGTCATCCTAAGTAACATTTTCATGTTTCTATAGTTACCTCGTCACTCTAGAATGCATTAACAATGAACCATGACAATTTTGGTTTGAGGTAACATTCTCATCATTGTTAGGAACTTTTTAGGAGCAATAGATTTTTTACAGGTTTTTATCATGTCACTATAAGAAGTATTTAGCAATGAGAGATCAGCATTTTTAGCAAGTAGCTAGTATTTTATTGGTGGCCAGGCCATTTTTATCTTGGTATTGGTACGTACTTGTGCTGGTATTGACATGTTTTGATATGCCGTTTTAAGTTTATTGATGTTTTTAAATATTTTTTCATATATAAATATTTCTAGTGTAATTTTTAATTTCTTGATATATTATATATACATTTAAAAATTTCACATATATATTTATAGTTTTAGATTTAGTTTCTTCATAAATAATATATTTTTAATAAAAAATAAATTATATATTATATATAATGCAAATATGTCTCAATTATATCTGTATAAATATATTTATATATAAATGTAAGTTTTAAAATTGTTAGTTAAGTTGAATAATTCAATTTAGTAACTTTTAATTTTAAATGTAATTATGGAGAAATTAAAATGGTTAAGATAAATCTAAAAATTAGTTTAAAATGTCAAATTTTTGTACCAATTGGTATGGGCCGGTATGTACCGATACAAAGCCGATATTAACTAAAACGGGTTGAAATACATTGCAATGGTTGAAATCCACTGAAGTTTTGATTGAAACGGGATATAAACTACTTGATACCAATTTAATATTGAAATGGTACGTACTAACCGGTATCGACTACCATAAATTTTAGTGATGATTAGGTTTCTGTCACTGCCAAGAACTATAAGTTTTCAGATGCTAGGGACTTATTTATTAATGGATTAAATATTCGCCACTATAAAGGATATTACAACGGATAATTTTCTTGCTATAAATCTATAATGACTAGGATTCTATCATTGTAAGAGGTTTTAGCAACGGTAAATATTTCATTACTATAGTACTTACACTGACAAATGCCATCATTTTAGCGGCAAGAACTCATGGCTATAGGTAAATTAGCAGTAAATAACGTCTTAAGCTGTGATGATAAAGTTGTCATGCAATCGTATTTTAGCAACGGGTACTGTGAAAAGTTTGGCAGCTACATAAATTCTTAAAGGATGGGTAACTTTTCAACACTAAGGGTTTTTACATAGTTATATAGTTTATATTTATCATCGATATAAAAGTATCCTTTTAAATTTCTTTCAATGTCGAAAATGTTTTTATCCTTAATTAAAACTATAACCCTTTAAGTGAAGAATGGTCAACGCATAAAACACAACTGGGCTGCTCTTCTGTTTCAGGCCTAATTTTTTAAGAGGGTATTAAGGACCAGGGTTTTGAAAAGGAATGGGGTGCCACGGATTTGGGCTTGGCTGAGCCTAGTTTTATAGCTGGACCTCAAGACACACAAACCAGAGTGGGTGTTAGATCTTCTAAGGTGGATTCTGGGCCCGTTATTTTAAATGGGGTCATAGGGCGTTAAATTTTAAAATGGCTGAGTCAAAATTCAGCAGCTCACCATCCAATCCACAATTAATAACCCCACAGAATTTTCTTTTTTGCCGACTAAGAAAATTCCCAGCAGAGATACTGTTTTGTCTAAGCAAGGAGAATCCCATGACTTTGTGGAAAAAACAGGAATAACGACTTTGAACTTGGATTGTCATTCCGTCATTAACTTTGTTGAAAATAGAAACCCCGATAGTTCCATCGGTTATAGGCTTCCTATTGTTTCTTCATAGACACAAGATGAACGTACTATTGTTTCGGCTGCGTTGAAAATTGGAGATACCAAACGCTTAAGGAAAGGTTCCTATATCTTTCGGCGTAAAGGAAACAAATTTAAGGTCAGGGCTATTACTTGTGAATTGGTAGCTGAAGCGATGTCAAAGGTGGTTGAAAGAATCGGGTCTGAAAGTTTAATCACGGACTTAAATTATGTATAGGGGGCTTCAACGGATCCCAGTGAGGTGGCTACTTTGGATATTTAAGGTGGGTCTATTAACTTGTTTTTTTATAATTATTATTGGATGTTTCCAAGTATTTATGTTTGAAATTGTCAAGGGTGTGCGTCTCCTAAGTTTGTTCGAATTGTTAGAGAGTACTTTGTGTAGTTTGAGGTTGATATTGCTGCTTTTCTTGAAACACGAGTTAGTGGTCTGAAGGCCGATGGAATCATTTCAAAGATTAGTTTGGATTATTCCCTTAGGATTAGAGCTCAAGGTTTTGTTGAGGGTTTGTGGATTTTTTGAAAGAATAATGTCTAGGTCCAAATTCTCCAAAATGACCCTCAGTTTGTTAATTGTCGATTGGGGAAGAAAATAGGGTTCAAAATATTTTGGTGACATTTGTTTATGGTTTTTTGGATAAACAGAAACATAAGGTCTTGTGAGATTGGTTGGATCTTGTTGCCCATTCCGTCAATGAGCCTTGGGTTTTGATGGGGGATTTCAATTACCTACTTTCTTTGGATGAAATGAGAGGGGGTAGACATAAATTTCTGGTTGTAAGTTATTCCTAAATTTTATTCTTAATAATGGTTTAAGGGATCTTGGTTTCAAAGGTCTGCAATTTACTTGGTTTCGAAAAACTTGACCAAGCAATTGGGAATAGTGAGCAATGTTGTTCTTTCTCTAGCGCGACTGTTTTTCATCTCCTTCGTCTCAATCTGATCATGAGCCCATCCTGTTATCCATCCGCTTTCCTAGTCACACTTATCACACTAGGCCTTTTTTCCTTTTTAGCTTCTTGGGTATCTCATCCAAATTTTGCACAATTTGTCCGTGATAATTGGAGGAAAGGGTCGGATTTATCTGGTAATCTTATTTCTCTTACTAATGATATTAAAAGATGGAATTATGAGGTGTATGGTCACATTATTCAAAGAAAACGATCAATCGCTCATTGTATAGGAAGGATTCAGATTACTTTGGATTGTAAATGGGTAGTTTTCTTCCAAATCTTGAGACCAACATGCGAATTGAATATGAGAAAGTTCTTGGGAGGAAGAATTAATTTGGAAGCAAAAGTCGAGATTGGACTAGATTCAATTTGGGGATCGTAACATGAAGTTCTTCCATAAAAAAGCTTTTATAAGGCAAAGTTTTAATAAAATCCTTTCTTTGATAATTGGCAATAGTTGGTGCTATGATAATGAGGCTCTCAATGATGAGACAGTTTGTTTTTTCTTTTCTCTCTACTCTTTGGATGATTCACCTTGTGTTTCGTTTCCCTTACATAGTTATTTTTTGAAACTTGATTCTAGCAATTGGGATTATTTATCTTTGAAAATTATTGATGAGGAAGTTTGGAATGCGTTGTTTAGCATGGATCTCTTAAAGCTTCAGGTCCAGATGGTCTTCATGCACTTTTTTATCAGAGTCAATGGGACATAGTTGGTTTGGATGTGTGTTCTTGGGTTCATGGTATTTTTTTTTTTTTTGGATAGCCTCTTAATTGTTCTATCAATAAGACGTTCTTGGTTCTCATTCCCAAGATTACAAGCCATGAATGTCTATCGCAATATCGTCCTTTAAGCGTCTATAACGTTCTTTACAAGATTGTTACCAAAATTCTTGCAAACCGTTTCAAGCCAATTCTCCATTCCCTTATCGCTCAAAATCAAGTTAGTTTTGTGGCAGGGAGGAAAATCACAAATAACATTATAATTGCTTAGGAGATAGTGCACTCGACGTGTACCAACAAAAGGAAGAAGTCATGGATGACCATCAAAGTGGATTTAGACAAAACATATGATAGACTCCGTTGGGACTTTATTGAGGAGACTTTATTGGATGTTGGTTTTCCTTCGAACTTGGTTAATTTCATCATGGAATGTATCACATTGGTCTCCATGCAGATTGTGTGGGTTGGAAGGCTTTCTGGTGAGTTTGTTCCTAAGAGGGGTATTAGGCAAGGCTGTCCATTGTCTCCTTACATTTTCGTTCTTTGTATGGAGAGAATAGGTCCGTTAATTCACAAAAATGTTGCGGATAAGAACTAAAAACCAATTGTTTTAGGGAAGGATGGACTGCCCGTCTCGCACCTTTTCTTTGCAAATGATCTCTTCTTGTTTGCTAAAGTTGATATTGATCAGATGCATAGAGTTAATGATGCTCTTAATTATTTTGGAGTGGCTTTGGGACATTAAGTTAATGGGCTAAAAACTACGATGTTTTTCTAAAAAATATTATGTTATCAATGCTACTTCCATTTGTAGAACTCTTGGTTTTCGTCACTCAGATGATTTGGGAAAGTATCTAGGATTGCCTTTATTTCACAAGTGAGTCACAAAGAATACCTTTAACTTTATCATTGGTAAAGTTAGGTGGAAGTTCGATAGTTGGAATGCTAGTATGCTTTTAATGGCTGGGCGGGTCACTTTAGTTCTGGTTGATCTGTTGTTGATACCTAATTATTTCATGTAAACTGTGAAGATCCCTCATGGTATTTGTGCAAAAATTGAGAAAATTTTTAGGGGTTTTATCTAAGGGAAAACAAATTCTAGAAATAAGATGTCTTGGGTTAATTGAGGAGATTTTGCGGACCCTTGTCTAATAGGGGCCTTGGGATACGATGCCTTAAAGAACAAAATGATTCTTTTATGCTTAAGCTGGGTTTTAAACTCCTTACTAGTAAGGAAGCTTTATGGGTTAGAGTCCTCCGATCCAAATATAAGATTACTGAGGTAAATTTAGACGACGTCTGTCGCAGTAAATGTTCTTTCATCTGGAGATCGCTTTCAAAGGTTTGGCCTCTGCTATGCCAAAGCCTACTCTGGTCTGTTGGTGATGGGAATTTTGTGAAATTTTTTATTGATAATTAGATAGCGGATGTGGGTCCTCTTATTAAATTTTTTTGGTTCTCGTCCCTTACTGATGTTTCTATCACCTTGAGCGAGGTTGCTACTATAGATAAAAATTGGAACTGGGATTATTTACATTGCTTTCTGGATAGTGATACTCTCTCTTATATTGCAGGAATCTCGACTCTGAATTCTCTGGTTGGACAGGATGCTCTTATCTCGAAATGGTCTCAAAATGGTGTTTATATAGTCAAATTAGCTTATAGTATGCTTTTGAAAAATTCTTTTAACCCTCTGGATGAAAAATGGAAGCTTATTTGGTCTTTGGATGGTCCTCAGTGGGTTTGTTTCTTTGGTTGGTACTTACGGAGTGCGTAATGACTAACATGGAAACGTTGTAAAAAAGGAGTTTCGACGGACCCTTATTGTGCGATTTCTTGGAGAGATGAGGAATCTTGTATTCACGTATTATGAGATTGTTGTCGAGTACAAGAGGTTTGGAAACATATTATTCCCTCTAACAGTCCCCGGCAACAGTGCCAAAAACTTGTAACGGGATTTTTGTGCAAGTGTACACAGTCGTTCAAGTAATAAGTACGTAAAATGAGTTATCATCTCCATAGGGACTGTGTGTATTAATCAATTATTTTTAAAATTATAAATTCACAATTTGGTATAAAAACACAATAATTTGAATGATGATGATTTAACTAGATTAATTTAACTAGATGCAAAATTGATCCCCAATGCAATTTTAAACTAAGTATGCAAAATTATCTAAATGTATGAATGGATTTTAGCAACAGAAACACAACTTCAACAATCAATAACATGTATAGACTAGGATAATTACATTAATCAACTTAATTTCTTTTCATCATGCTTAGCAGTATTCGGAAAATATTCCATGGTAACTCGGTCTTTCATGAGCTTAGAAACCAAATTAAGTCCTTTCGGATCTTTTACTTAGTGAAACATGCATTTTACTGATCATATTAAACTAAGGGTTTCTTAGTATTTATGCGAGGTAACAGGGACAATTAAGTTTGAAATAGTTTAATCACATAAACCTAAAAACTATGCAAGATAATAGAGCTAACTAAAGATAATAGGAACCTCTAATTTAGTCGGGTTTAATGGTCTAAATTGAGCATTGCATTATTCAATTATGTGTCTACTAGTCGTCGTCTAGTTAGGATGGCTCAGCTAATCTGAATGCTTACAATCACGTATGAGTGAAATACATCTTGATTTTAATTGAAAACATGATCGATTGAGGCACAAACACGTTAAACATGAATCAAAAAAATATTATTGAATTAAAATAATCATCCTAGCTAAATTGAATTAAGCTATCATTGTTGATTGCAAGATCAATAAAAACTTAGCAAACATGTTTAAATTAAACAACAAGGACGAAAAGTAAACTTCAATTCAATTCAACAACCTTTCGGATCTTTCTAACTGAGGTGTTTCTCTGATCCGCCCGTTGCTCCTTTTCTAAGGGTTTCTCAAGGTGGTCAGCCAAGAGATGGTCTTGTCAAGGCTTTTGTTGGCTAAATAATGGAAGGGAAAATGAAGTGGCTAGGCATGGGGAAAAAGGAAAGGGAAATGGAATGAGAGAAAAGAATGTAAAATGAGAGATGTGTTATGAATGAAGGGATGAATAATGAGGGATGAGTAGTGTGGTATTTATAGGTTAAGATGAGGGTGAAGTTTACTAAAAATAGAGTTTAAAATCCCTCCATCTTATCCATTGCATGGCCGACCATAAATTGTGGAAAGGGAGGTGGTTTGGTTGATTATTTCAAACATAAAATCATGTTATAATTAGCATAGAGTGGACGATTTCAAAGGCATAGTTTGTGTACTGATTTACGATTAAATTGCAACTGCAGGAACCTCCAATGAAAGATCACAAAGATGATTTTTCGGTAGCCATATACTTGTGCTGAAATTGGGCTTGACTCCCCCTTGTTGGATGATTTCATAATCCAAAAATTAACCTGACATGCCCACTTTATAACACACTTTAACTGGGTCAAATTAGCATCCTTGTAACCTAATTTTGCAAGGTATTGCCGTCCAAGTAAGGTGGACGTGTCCATGTCCATGCATCCTTATGGTAATCTCATCTTCCATGGACACACTGCATAATAAAAATCACATATTAATAATTAACATGAAAATGATATAATTTATGCACAAAAATTATGCAATAAAGCATAATTTCACATACTTCATAAAATCATGTCTTATATTAACATTTAAGCAAAATCCAAGTGTGATCCTTGGACACGCCCGTACTACAGGCCGCGTTCAAAATAGGGAGCTCTCTGACTTGTGCCACACGGCCGTGCCACACGCCCGTGTGCTAGGCCGTGCCACACGGCCGTGTGCTAGGCCGTGCCACACGGCCGTGTGCTAGGCTGTGTGGTCAATTTAATTTTAATTTTTTTTTCATAAAATAGGAGCAGACTTCACAAGGCTAAGACACACGCCTGTGTCCAAGGCCGTGTGCTATATTTTGGACATTCTATTTTGCAGCAATTAAGGTACAGAGGACACATGGCTGAAACACATGCCCGTGTGCTATATTTTGGACATTCTGTTTTGCAACAATTAAGGTGCAGAGGACACACGGCTGAAACACATGCCCATGGGGCATGTAACACCCTGAATTTGGGCCTATTGGGCCTTGGGCATAAGAACGGTTAAAATTTTTGAGAACAAGAGAATGGCACTAATGCAGATTGGACCTATTAGGTGAGTGATTTTGGAAGGTTAGAGGGCTTCCATAAAGTCCCGGGTTCAAACCTGGGCTTTAGGAAAAATTTTGGTTCTAGGTGAATAAAACCCTGGGAGTAAGTAAGTAGGCTTTAAGAATAAAATGTGGGAAAAAAATGACAGAAGGAAGTGAGTGGTCTAGTGGCAAGGTGTCGTTAAGGGTGTAAGGGAGAGCTTGGGTTCAAGTCTTGGCGCTTGCAATTCATTTTGATTTCCTTTTAAATGAAGTTAGACTTTGGCCCATGGACTTATATTTAGTTGCGCATGTTTTAAGTCACAAAAGGAGTTTGTGTTGTGGTGGCATGTAGCGTCTGGACATAGGAGAGGGCAATGATTCGAATCCCATTGCAAGCAAAAAGAGATATTTATTTTGCTAAGTTGGGACGGCAGGTGGTTGTGATGGAATTAAACTCTGCTGAAGGTGAAATCCCACATCGGGAAGCTAGCATGAGAGTAGGCGAGAAGCTTTAAATAGGGCGATATATGAGGAGAGTAAGGGTACCTTGGTTGGCGTTTGGGCATAGGAGTGTTTGGAGCGCGGATTAACTCTAGATTCCTATCAGGTGTGTATTTCGCACTACTCTAGCTGTAAAGCGTGCGAGTGCACGTGTGGGAGCTTCGACTCTATAGTTGAGGCCATCATGTGTGTTCTTGAGGGTTTAGGCTATTTGGGCCACGAGGGGCCGAAAGGGGCCATGTGGGGCCAATGAGCCCTGGGCCCATATGAATAAATTGTATGATTGTGTAGTAGATATTGGACTGGTCTATGTGAATCTCATATATGTGGCTAGATTTGGGCTAAATGGGCCACACGAGCGTGTAGGCCTATTTGGGCCGAGAATGGGCCCTAAGCCTATTTGCATCGTTATCTCTGTTTAGAATATCTTGGTTTACAAAATTACTAGAATAACATTGGTTTACAAAATTACCGAAATACCCTGATTTGTGAAATTACTGAAACACCCTCGGTTTACAAAATTACCAAAATACCCGTGGTTTGTGAAATTACCGAAATACCCCTAATTAAAATTACCAAAATACCTTAATTTGGGAAATTACCGAAATACCCCTAATTTGTGAAATTACTGAAATACCCTCAGATTGCAAAATTATCGAAATACCCCTGATTTGTGAAATTATCGAAATACCTTTAGTTTGTAAAATTGCCGAAATACTCGGGATTGCAAAATTACCGAAATACCCCTGTAGGGTAATATTACCAAAATACCCCTAAAGCGTAGGATTATCGAAATACCATTATAGGGTAAATGACTGTTTTGCCCTTGTGGGTAAATGACTGACTTGTGCTATGAGTTGACTGATTTGACTGTGATCGTATGACTGTGTTTTACCTGACTTGATTATGGGCGTGTGTCTGATATGCTGTTAATATGTGTTGAAATGACTGTTACTAAGCATGGCCATTTTGCATACACGTGTAATGATTGAGCATGACATACACGACATATTGCATGGGGTTGGAACATCGATACGGAGGAAGTTCTGATAGGGTCGCACGGGTCACATGAAGACTGTGGATCCAGTATTGATCTGTTGGAGTCACACTGGTCGCATGACGACTGTGGACCAACGGACGGCTTAAAGCCGTGTAATCTGATTATGGCTCTGTGCCAACCTAAACATGGCTCTGTGCCATCTTGATTATGGCTTGGTGCCAATTGTATTTACCCGTGGCTATGTGCCTAACATATATATACCGATGACTCTGTGTCGATCATATTTACCCAAGGCTGTGTGCCGATTGCATTACTGTCGCTGATGGCTATGTGCCAAACATAATACAGTTACTGATGGCTTTGTGCCAATCATAATACCGCTACTGAAGGCTTAGAGCCGCATATAAATACTAGCAACTTTGCTGCGATTTCGGTTAGTACTGCAACCGGTGCTAACACTGTAAGTGTAGGGATGACGTGGGTGATTTATTCCCCGCAAGTAGTGCAGGGTTGAACGGAGGCAAGTGCAGGGTTGGATGGGATGGGTTAGCATGCATCACACATTATGCATATGGAATTGATTCTGAAATGGGCTAGGCCCAATTGATTTTGTTATGAGTTGTGACCCAAATGATATTGTAGTGGGCTCTGGCCCACATATGCTCTGATCTGTACTCATATTCATTGTTAAAGGCTTTGGCCCGCATCGCTTTGGTTCTTACTTTTCGTGATACTAATCGTTACTCTAGTAAGGGGATTACACACTGAGTTTTCGTAAACTCACCCCGTTTTTAACTGTGCAAGTAATCCCCAACATTAGGAGGATCGGTGCTGTGAGGGACTCGGAGACGACCACACAGCCACACATGTTTTTCTATCTTGTTCACTTATTTAAGCACTTCGGTTTTTGAGTTGGGTTGTAATAAGGCCTCGCTATTTTTAATTTTTATTTGGGGTTTTTACTTAAGCATGTTTAATATCTGCTAGAAGTAGGACACGATTTTTTTTCCAGAACAATAACTGCTTTCAAACACTACATTTCTGCAACCCAGTTTTTAAATATCATGTTTCCATAAATCATTTATTTTAATTAAGCTTCCGCAATTGAAAAAGATTTTACTAAGTGATTAATAACATTTTGAAAAGGGAATAGTTTTTTTATAAACCACGTTTTGAAAATAAACGAACGCAAATGAAAACACGATTTTCGAGAAACACTTCAATGTGACACGCCATATTCGGGCCTAACTTCTAGGCCGGGTTTGGTGTATTACAGGGTAGACCGTGTGTCACACATGGCCTAGAAACATGCCCGTGTGTACCCGTGTAGACAAAAAAAAAGGCTATTTACCAAGCCATTTTGCTACCCTTTAATACACACACCTACACCATGTAACATAGTACCAATTCAGGCATATACATACAATCAAATCAACCACAACCAAGACATCAACACATGATTCATATGCTACCATCTATCATACAAAAACATTGCATACTAATCAACTCATATCATGTAAACTCTCACATCCATGAAAGGCATCATCATATAAATTACTTATACCAACATTAGTCAATTTCAATGGCCATTTACAAAATGAATTTTTAACCAATATAAGCCAACGTGTTTGGCCAAATCAATTATGACACATAACAAAATGACCAAGTCCCCTATACATGCTGGAATCACGAAAATTTACGTGTTTTTACATGTCTTTTTTAACTTAAAATCATGCTATTTCGGTTAAATTCTTATCGAAAAATAATTAAATATTATAAAATAATTAAATTGTGTTAAATATATGAACATGATGAATTTTAATTAATTTTATAGTTAATTTTGATTAATTTTGACTATTTTCGACAGGTTCGCACAAAGGGCGAAAATTGACTCGGCAGACACTGCTCGAAGAATAAAACCGAGAAGCAATTTGAAGTATCGAGGAAAATTTATTTCCAGCCTAAGATGGTCCAAAAATGTGTGTTAATTCATAATATAATTAATTTTAATTTATTCCCAATTTAATTTGGGCTAAATAAATTATTATTAATTAATTATGGAAAAAAGGGTCCAGTTGAACCGCACTGGTTGAACCGAACTTAGTGAACCGAACCAGCAACCAAAACCGGCTGCCCAGAACCATCCATATGCTGACCCAAATCAGCATTTTAGCTGACTAAATAATCTTTCAAAGAAGCCCTTGAAGAACTTTCAACCTTGCATTCAAACCCCTCCAAAAAATGTGGCTTTATGGATTTGCCCTAAGCTATTTTTAGCAAAGTTGAATCTCTCAACTTTGCCATGTGTGTGGCCGGACAAGGGGGTATCTTTGGCTGATGGAAATTGCTATTTTTAGCAGCCACAATAAGCTATAAAAGCCACCCCTTGCTAATCATTCAACTCATCCCTCACACTCTCATTCTCTCTTCTCCTCTCTCACTTTCTCTCAACTTTCCCTTTCCATTTCCCTTTTTGTTCAAGTGCCGATTTCTTCTCTTGGAAAAGAGGTCCTCATCAGCCATTGTTGAGTAGAAATTAAAGTTTTCATAAGCCACCATGATATCCGAGGACAACGGAGAATGAAGAACGAAGCAATCAGTCAAGCCACAGAGAAACACCAGATTTGCTTCTTGTTCCCTATCTCTTTAAATTTCATTGTCGTTTTGACAACCATGTTTATGAATATTTATGCTATTTAAATGGTTATTTTAATCAATTTAGCTTGAATTTAATCCATGTTGGGTTGATTATATTTTGCCTGCTTGAACTATTGAATTGTGTTTGTACTGTTATAGGCCTCGATAAGATGCTTGATTAAGTAAAATCATGCCTAAGTTATTCTTGCAATATTAATTGTTAGATAACTAATGAATTAATTATTAAATAGTATTAAAATTGTAATTAATTGACACAATACTTAATCAGTGCATGTTTATTCTTCTAAGGTAGCTGAAGTTTAAATTTGCATTGTATTTGGCAATACATATGCCTTGCATAACTTGCAAGATTATTGTGATTAAACTGTTTCATGGTAGAAATACTCTGTTACCTCACTTGATCTTTTCTATGCTTGTAAAGATTGATTAATTGCTTGGATTGACATTGAAAAATGTTCAAGAGATTGATTAATTTAATAAGTATGTATGAGAATTAGTTAGCAAATTACCGAGTTGCCGTGAATTTGTTCGTAGCATTATAAACATAAGTTTAATAATTATACGTTAAAGGAATGTAATTAATCCAACACAATTATATCATCTTGATTAAATCTTATTTGAACATCTTGATTAAATCTTATTTAAACTCGTGCATTAGACCCTTTTTATTTTTAATTTTTTTACTTAGTTTTTAAACCTTAGTTTTTAATCTTCTTTAAACCAAAATATTTTCCATCACCAAAGTGTTTTAAAATCAATTTCATAAATATTCCTTTTTACAGTCCTTGTGGGTACGATTACTTGACATTTACTTGTCACTTTATTACTTGTTGCGATTGTGTACACTTGCACATTTTTGTCATTCCAAGTTTTTGGCGCCATTGCCGGGGACTGTTTTAAAAAAGCCATTATTTGTGAATCTATTTTTACATTTTGATTTATTTATTTTCTTTTTTAAATCTTTACTTACGTATTTTTTCTGTGATTATTTCAGGTGTTTATGAGTATTGACCAGATTACCGACTTACTCCCTGTGGACCCTGAAATAGAACGAACCTTTCGACAGCGAAGAAGACAAGCGAACCAGAGAAGGACTGAAGAGATGAACTTTGGAGATATGAATCAAGGAAACGGAGCAAGCCTTGCTCAAAATCCTATCCTTATTGCTGATGATAGGGATAGAGCTTTACGACAGTATGCTGTGCTAGTATTTAACTATCTTAATCCGAGTATTAGGAGACCCGAAATCAAGGCATAACAATTCGAGCTGAAGCCAATTATGTTCTAGATGCTTCAGACTGTGGGCCAATTCAGTGGAATGCCTACTGAAGATCCTCATCTTCACTTAAGACTATTTATGGAAGTGAGTGATTCTTTCAAGTTAGCCGAAGTACCCGAAGATGCATTACGACTGAAGCTGTTCCCATATTCGCTAAGGGACAGAGCTCGTGCCTAGTTGAACTCATTGCCACCAAACTCTATTTCTACATGGCAAGAGTTAGCCGAGAGATTCCTCATGAAGTATTTCCTGCCGAGCAAGAATGCCAAGTTGAGGAATGAGATCACTGTCTTCCAACAAATGGATGATGAGTCCCTGTATGAGGCATGGGAAAGGTACAAAGAGTTATTACGAAAGTGTCTTCATCATGGAATCCCACATTGCATTCAACTTGAGACATTCTATAATGGTCTCAACGCTCACATGAGGATGGTAGTGGACGCCTTTGCTAATGGTGCTTTCCTTTCTAAGTCTTATAACGAGGCTTACGAAATTATTGAGAGGACTGCTAGCAAAAATTATCAATGGCCAACCAATCGAGCGGCGTCAGGAAGACGAGTCACTGGAACACATGAAGTGGATGCTCTCACTTCACTCGCATATCAGGTATCTTCAATATCCTCAATGCTTAAGAATCTTACCACTAATGGGTCTAGCATTTTTACAGCCCAACCACCTAACCAATTTGAGAATATAGCTTGTGTGTATTGTGGGGAAGGACATTTGTTTGAAGAATGTCCATCGAACCCCTAATCCGTATATTACATGGGTGACCAGAACCAAAATCGAGGGAGGTAAGGATTGCAACCCAACTTTTATTACTCATCGTGGCGAAATCACCCAAATTTTTCTTGGAGTAACCAAGGGGCTGGAACCAGTAACACTTACGCCTAGCCTAGACTAACTCAGCTGCCTAGCTTCCCCCAACAAGTTCAGAAACCAACCCAAGCAAACCATCCAACAACTTAGAGAATCTATTGAAGGCATACATGGCGAAAAATGATGCCACTCTAAGGAATTTAGAGAATAAAGTGGGCCAGCTTGCTACTGAACTCAGGAACCGACCACAAGGTGCTCTACCTAGTGACATGGTGAATCTGAGAAATTCGGGGAAGGAACATTGTAAAGCATTGACATTGAGGAGCAAAAAAATAAGAGAGCCCAACACTGTCGAAGTTGAAAAGGAGCCAGCTGATGCTCAAGATTCATAAGAAGTTCAACCAAGTGTTGAAATCCCAGTTTCACCAGAACCAGAATCTACAAAACCCGACAAAGTAACTTCAGGACCAGCTAATTCTGATAAATTAACAACTTCGTTAGATACAGAATTGCTGCCAAAGACGAATCAACTAGAATCAGTTCCAGTAATGAAACCACCACCACCCTACCCTCAAAGACTTTAGAAGCAGAAGAATGAGATTCAATTCAAGAAGTTCCTTAACGTACTCAAGCAACTTCACATCAACATCCCGTTGGTTGAAGCACTTGAACAAATGCTGAACTACATCAAGTTCATGAAAGGTATCTTGTCTAAGAAATAAAGACTTGGAGAATTTGAGACGGTAGCTCTGACGAAGGAATACAGTGTATCTTCAAGACAAACTACCCCCAAAATTGAAGGATCCTGGATGTTTTACCATACCGTGCAACATTTGAGCAACATATTTTGGTAAGGCATTATGTGACTTAGGTGTAAGTATCAACTTGATGCCTATGTCAATATTTAGGAAGTTTGGGATAGGAGAAGTTAGACTAACTACAGTTACGCTTCAATTAGCAGATCGATCCTTAGCACGTCCAGAAGGAAAAATCGAGGACATATTGGTACGTGTAGATAAGTTTATCTTTCATGCTGAATTTGTAATTCTAGATTTTGAAGCAGACAAAGAAGTACCAATCATCCTAGGAAGGCCGTTCCTAGCAACTGGAAGGACCCTTATTGATGTGCAGAAGGGCGAGCTTACTATGCGTGTTCAGGATGATCAGGTAACATTTAACGTCTTTAAGTTTATGCGATTTCTTGACATAATTGATGATTGCTCTGCAGTGTCCGATTTAGAGGATTTAATATTGGAGAAGGAACTCAACTGTGTTGAGGACCTACTGGAAAGAATTTTGACATCGGATCCCCCAAATGATGAAGAGGAGGATGAATACTTAGCTTTGCTAGAAGCTAATCAAAGGGGATTTAATCCGCAATCCCGTTTTGAATCTTTGGAGTTAGAAAAGAGGGACTATTCCCAACCAAAAGCATCGATCGAGGAGCCACCTAAATTAGAACTCAAGGTATTACCTTCTCATTTAAAATACGTTTATTTAGGTAACAGTTCTACTCTACCTGTGATTGTTTCAGCAGAACTGACCACTAAGCAAGAAGAGAAACTTATCTTAGTTTTGAAACAATTCAAGAAGGCCATCGGATGGACCATAGCCGATATTCATGGTATTAGTCCATCTGTATGCATGCACAAGATTATCCTGAAAGATGGCAAAAAAGGGACAATCGATAGACAATGGAGACTGAACCTCATCATGAAGGACGTAGTAAAAAAAGAGATCATCAAGTGGTTAGATGTAGGTATCATCTATCCCATCTCAGACAGTGCGTGCCAAAAAAAAAAAGAGCTATCATAGTCATAGAGATCGAGAACAATGAGTTGATACCGACTAGAATGGTTACGGGATGGAGAATCTGCAACGATTACCGGAAGCTGAACAAGGCAATTAAGAAAGATCACTTTCCTTTGTCGTTCTTGGACCAGATGCTGGATAGACTTGTAGGACGGGATTACTACTGTTTCCTCAATAGATACTTAGGGTATAATCAGATTACAGTAGCACCGAAAGATCAACACAAAACGACATTCACCTGCCCGTACGGTACGTTTTCATTTAGACGCATGCCATTTGGTTTATGTAATGCACCTGCTACATTTCAAAGATGTATGATATCTATTTTTACTAACATGGTTGAGAAGTATTTGGAAGATTTTATGGATGATTTTTCAGTATTTAGAGATATTACGATGATTGCTTAGCCAATCTAGCTAAGGTACTAAGGCGATGCGAAGAAATGAATCTCGTACTCAATTGGGAAAAGTTCTATTTTATGGTGTGAGAAGGATTTGTTCCAGGGCATCGGATAATGAGACATGGGATCGAGGTAGACAAAGCAAAGGTAGACGTTATTGAGAAACTCCCACCTCCAACATCTATAAAAGGTGTTAGGAGCTTTTTGGGCTACGCTGGTTTTTATCGAAGAGTTATCAAGGACTTCTCCAAAGTTGCTAAACCCTTATGCAAATTATTGGAGAAGGACTGATATTCAAGTTTGATGAGGAATGCTTAAAAGCCTTCAATGATTTGAAGAGTCGATTAGTCACGACACCCATAATCGTCACACCAAACTGGGATTTGCCATTCGAATTGATGTGTGACGCAAGTGACTTTGCAATTGGAGCTGTCTTGGGCCAGCGAAGGAACAAAGTTTTTCATCCCATCTACTATGCAAGTTGAACTCTAACAGGAGATCAACTGAATTATGCAGTAACAGAAAAAGAGTTACTTGCTATTGTGTTTACTTTCAACAAGTTTCGATCTTATCTTGTAGGTACCAAAGTGACTGTCTATACGGACCACTCAGCAATTAAGTATTTACTTGTGAATAAAAATGCTAAGCTGAGGTTGATCCGATTGGTACTTCTACTTCAAGAGTTCAATCTAGAAATTCAAGATCGAAAGGGAGTAGAAAATCAAGTAGCAGATCACTTGTCCAGAATGGAGCCATAAGAAGGGAATTCTCCTCTTATACCAATTCAGGAGACGTTTCCAGATGAACATATACTGAAGGTAAATCATGTCCATAATACCCCTTGGTTTGATGATATTGCTAACTATTTAGCTTGTGGGTTGATGCCAATTGATAAGACGTATCAACAAAGGAAAAAGTTTCTTCACGATGTGAAGTACTATTTCTGGGAAGAGCCATATGTGTTTAAAAAGTGTGTAGATCAGATGATCAGGAGATGCATGGCAGAAGATGAAATACTGAAGATTTTATACCACTATCGCTCAGCTCTAAGTGGGGGACACTTCGGAGGTACACGTATAGTGGCCAAAGTATTGCAAGCTGGATTCTTTTGGCCAACACTATTCAAAGATGCATATGCTTACGTGAAAAGCTGTGATCGATGTCAAAGGGTTGGAAATGTCAACAATAGAAATGAGATGCCTCGAACAAACATCATTGAGGTAGAGTTATTCGATGTATGGGGCATTGACTTTCTTGGTCCTTTTCGTCCATCTTATGGTCACAAGTACATACTAGTAGCAATAGACTATGTGTCTAAATGGGTCGAGGCTGAGGCATATCCGACAAACGATTCTAAGGTTGTGATGAAGTTTCTATAAAAGCATGTGTTCACAAGGTTTGGAACCCCAAGAGCTAGCATCAGTGATGAAGGATCCGACTTCGTGAACAAGTGGTTAAAATGGTTATTAGACAAGCACGGAGTGAAACACAAGGTTGCAACAGCTTACCATCCGTAGACGGATGGGCAAGCTGAATTGGCAAATAAGGAGATCAAAGGCATACTTGAGAAGGTAGTGTGCCCGAACCGATGAGATTGGTCCACAAGATTAGATTATGCTTTATGGGCTTACAGAATAGCATACAAGACACCTTTAGGGATGTCACCCTATAGGTTGGTCTTTGGGAAAGCCTGTCATCTACCATTGGATTTAGAGCACAAAGCTTACTAGGCTCTTCAACAGCTTAATTTGGATCCTAAGCTCACGAAAGAGAAATGAATGTTCCAACTCAATAGGTTAGAAGAGTTCCGAATGTTCTCATATGAAAATGCCAAATTACTTAAAGAAAGACTCAAGTAATGGCATGACAACCACATTTGAGTTCGAGAATTTGAAGCAAGTCAGCAAGTCTTGTTGTTCAATTCTAGATTGAAGTTCTTTCCAGGTAAACTAAAATCACGTTGGTCCGGTCCATTTACGATTCACCAAGTCTATCCATACGGAGTTGTTGAACTCCAAGGTAAAGGAGGTAATTTCCGAATTAATGCTCAGCGCCTGAAACATTATTGGGGAGATAAAATTGAACGGGATAAAATCTCGTTCATTTTATCGGATACTTAATTTTTTGTTTTTCTTTTTGAATAAATGATTTAGGGTATATTTTTGGGTTTAGTATGTTTAAATAAATTCTATCTAGGAGATTGGAACTTAAGCGGGACCGTTTGTGACCCCTCCAATCTTTCCTGGGAATTTATTTTGACATAAGTTTCTAAGAAATTATCCCCTAAATGGAAAAATAAATTTTTAGTTTTTCAAATAAAAGGGTCAATTTTGATCCAAGTTTTAATTTGCAACTCAATTTTAGATTTTCATTAAGTCTAGGGACTTAATTGAATTATTTTTAAAATTTAATTGCTCTTTTCGTAAATAATAAAAAAACTAGGAGCCTTTCTTTGTGAATATTTTCAAAAAGCATCTAGAATAAATATCTTCAATATTATTAATAATTTGATAAAATCTAATATGTAATTATATAATTTATAATTTATATATTAATTTTTATCAACTTAGCTTAGAATTAGGATTAATTTTATTTTGATTATATTTTATGTTTATCTTAATAATTTAATAACAGTTGATAATTTCATATGCATATATTTAATTAGTAATTGTTATTTACTTTGAGTAGAATTAGAACTTAAGTTTTTTTTTTTTATCATTAAAATTTTCTAAGAATTCTACCAACCTTCCTCCCTCCATTCATCCATCTTCAAAACCCCAAAAGTGTTGCAAGCCTAGCCCAAAGACTCGGCGATGCTGAGCTCCCCAAAGACGCCTCAAGAACTGCGCGCGCACTGTTCCAACACCCATCCACGCGCGCCTGCTGCTCCTGCCCAGCAGATGACCAGGCCGTGTTCCACACCTGCACTTAGCACCTGCACACGTCCCAGCGCACCAGGCTAGCTTACGAAAGGTCTCGCACGCTACTGCTTGCCGAATCAACCCCTGCCACACATTGCTGCCTACTCTCGCACCATCAGCCGTGCGCCTAGTCGCCCTTCAAGCACTTGATTGGCACACCATCCTTGCACCAATCCCTTTAACTGAACCCTCCAACCTCCTTCAAATTGCCATTTATTTTCCTTCATAATTATTTTTAGAGTTCTTATATTTTTACAAAAAAGGTGGTAAGACTTAATCTTCTTTCAAAATTTTAATTTTATTCAATTATTTAAAATTTCAATTTATTGAATTATTAATAATTTTTATTAATCAAAATTTTGAGAAAATAAATTTTTCCATCTTATGATCAGGTTAATCATGCCTCGCAAGAGAACTCGTGCCTCTGCTCAAATCGACGAAACACAAAGCAAGTTCCATTATGTTGAAGCCAAAGTGAGATACGAAAGTATCTTAAAAAATCAACAGATGCATCCTGAGAAAGGCTTCACACTGAAGGAAAGCAACTACAGAGACTTTATGGCACGTATTCGTCAAGTTGTCGAAGCCTTCAATTGGGAACTATTTTGTGAGAAGAGACCTAGTGTGGATGAGGAGCTAGTTCGTGAGTTTTATGCGAATTTAACCTCAAGCGAGATGACAGAAGTTCCAGTTCGCGGAATCAAGGTACCAATTAATTCAAATGCTATTAATGAGTTCTTTGAATTACCTGATTTCGAGAACGATGAATATTTGACATCACTCGCGTAGGTATGGTTCTATTTCATCCGATTCAGCCTAATGCCTAGCTCACATGGGACTATCTTAACTGGAAAGACCATTGATGTGGGAAAGATCATCTTGAAGGAGATGCAAAATTGTGCCGTTAAATGTTCTGGCCCTGCTTACTTCCCCTTTACAATAACTGTTCTGTGCTTGAAAGCTAAAATTCTTGCCAATGTAAAGAAGACAAGGTAAACCCAAGGCACAATCACTGATTGGGACCTATATTGAATAGCCGGAGACTTTGTTCTACAGCAATGAGTTGAAGAAAGTGAGGATCCTGAGGACCCTAAAGAAGAACAAGAAGATCCTACGATGCAATCATTTGGAATACCTGATAAGGCGGAATCAGTAGAACTAGAAGCAAAACCTGATGCTGAAACTTCAATGTTTAGAGCTCCGCCGCCTAGCCCAGATCTTCGAGATGAGTTGTCAAAATTGATGGACCTAATGCAACATATGCAATGGCAGCAACAAGCTTACTGGGGATACTCAAAAATAAGGATGACTCGATGAGAAGTGCTCTTAAGAAAATATACAATGATCTATTTATTTTTGTGCCTGAATTTCCATATTTCATATTTGAACCATGGAGTCCATTATCGAAGAAGGAATGAAGCGATTCATGCAAAGGCAATAATGATGGAGCAAAAGATGAGTCCAAGTTGGAAGGATCTAAAATAAATAAAAGGGAGGGATCTTGACTTTATTTTTCTTCTTATGTTAATTTAGGATTAGGATTAATTATGAATTTTTTATTTTTGCACAATAAAATAAGAGATGGGAATCAAAAGTAAATATGGACAAGTAGTAAAGTCTAAACTGTGGCAATGGGTATATACATGTCTAGGATTGGATCTAGGAAGAGCTTGGTACTTAAGCAATCAAATTGACTCCCCTCCTCTTGTCTAGAATCTTACCTGGTGTATAGTATCTATTCACTTTAAACAATGAGGACATTGTTCATTTTAAGTTAGGGGGACCGAAAATTGAAATTATTTCCACTCAGAATAAAATTTTTCTTTTAATTGTGAATATGATATATTTTTGTTCAATAAATTTGAATTTTGTTAAGTATACTAAATTTAAGTATGAATAAAGTTTGATTATTTCAATAAATTGTTATGTTAGCTTAATAATGACATGAAATGTATTTCTAATAAAGCATGCAATTCATACCATAAAACTTTAGTTCTTTAGGAAAGTTAGGCATGCATGAAAGTTTAAGTCTTTAGAATTAACTTAGTAGTTTCTTGAGGTGAAATCCTAGGAAGCATGGAATGTTGAAAATGATTTAGGCAACTGTTGTTTGGATTGTTTGAGCCTTTCAAGCCAACCATGATGAAATTTTTATCCTTTGAAACCCAACTTTGAGACTTTATGGCCTAATTTTATTTGAACCCTTACAAAATTAGCCATCGCTTCTCTTATTTATCTTAAAAATGTCCCAACTACTAGACTCAGTACTATCCAGAGTATTCTTTGAAAATAGGTTTGGGGGGGGTTGCAAAGAAGTATGAAATGCTCTAAAAATTGTAGTGCATGCAATAAAATACTCTAAAAAAAGAAGAAGCATATGTACTTGAAGTAAATTGCACTAATGAGCATGTGAAAAGGAAAGAAAAGTTGATGTATTGAAGGTAATTATTTCGAAAGGTCCGTTACAAGCTGAGTCTAGGGTTTTTTTTAACCTAAAATTATCTATTTTTTACCTAACCCTAAGCCCAACCACGTTACAACCTTGTTAAAGACCTATTGATTTAAAGTTCCAATGTTACCTACATTAGTGGAGAGAAATTAACATATGAAGACATCAGTTAAGCTTAATGATTGCAGTTTAATTTTGAATAAGGGATTAAAATCAAATTGGTAGGGATTAACATGTCTTTATTAAGAAACATTTAGCCTAATTTTGCTATTGTAGTAATTGTTGAGATTAATTTGAATGATATATATACTTGAGTAGCATAATTATCAAATTTCTTGTTTTTGAGCATAAGTATATTCATTTCATGATTTTGGGAAGAATGTTGTTCTAAAGGAGTTTTTCAAAAGTGTTTCTGAGAAAATTCTTTTCAAATTTGTGCATTACTCGGGATGAGCAATGAATTAAGTTTGGGGTGTGAAAACATGAAAATTTACGTGTTTTGATTAATTTTGACTACTTTCAACAGATTCTCACAAAGGGCGAAAATTAGCTCGGCAGACACTGCTCGAACAATAAAGCCGAGAAGCAATTTGAAGTATCGAGGAAAATTTATTTCCAGCCTAAGATGGTCCAAAAATATGTTTTAATTCATAATATAATTAATTTTAATTTATTCCCAATTTAATTTGGGCTAAATAAATTATTATTAATTAATTATGGAAAAAAGGGTCCATTGAACCGCATTTGGTTGAACCGAATTTAGTGAATCAAACCAACCACCAATTGGGCGCTTGAATCAGTAACACCCAAACCCACGACCATGCGTTACGACCGGATCTGGTATGTCACATGAAGAAAGTGTTTAAAGAACTTGTGATTCTTACAAAAGTTGGCGTTATTTGGTTATAGTTAAGAAAACAAGTTTGTTTATAAATATTCGATAAAAATACTACTAATCTCGAGAGGTTGATTGATGAATCAAAAATCGAGGTAGTGAACTTTACAACCGTGACTTTTGAAAATGACGTTGATAATTTGAAGGAAAATCCAAGTTAAATTATTTATACATATTTGTTATGAAATCCATTAGTTAATCAATTTTGGAAAACAATTATTTATGATATCAGAAAAATCCCCATTTAAAACAATTCAAGAAAGATAATAAGTACGTCAAAACATAAAGCAATTAAAACATATCCCAGAGGCCTTATTACAACTTTAATCCCAAAATAGTAAAAGTAACGAAATAAAGCTGAAAAGAAGTTTACTAATGTTTGAAAACATCATTTCTAAAGTATGGCCTCCACTGAGTCATCCATGGCCCCAAGTCCTCATCACTGAGCATTACCTGCAAGGATTAAGGAAAAGAATGTGGGGTGAGTTACAAGAACTCAGTGTATAATCCCCTTACCGTTAACCACTGGGCCTGAACCAGCATAACATCATCTTGGGCCTAAGCCCATTTATGAAGTAATAATTAAATGAAATGAATGTAACCCAACCCATCCATCCATCACACCCCGACCAGCCAATCTCACCTGTGGGGATCAAGTCAACCCACCTCGCCGCTCACACCAATTTGCAGTCAAGCTGCTAAAGTATAATATTTTTGTGGCCATGCCACCGAATTCATAGTTAAGCTCATTAAAAGTATTGTGGCCACCAATACTGCTCACGGAGGTCTCGGTACATCTTATTTCCCCCGGGGTGCATAGCGTATGGGCTACTATGCGCCTCACACAGAATCAATTGTCTCAATTCCGAATCCCTGGGCATACAAACTCTTATACGGAAACATAATACTCCATCACTATTTAATCCAAAGTCCCCTATCTCACCACTTTCCACTTGTTGAAGTCGAGAACCTAACCTTTCATCTAACAACTGCTTTTCCTTAATCTGACTTACCCATGCAGGCTTCACTTGAAGTTCAGCTAATAGGCTACCATCTTCATAGAGACTGAGATGAGCAAACATCACTCTCAAGACCGATATCACCTTATGACTCAACGCATCCGCCACTACATTAGCTTTACCTGGGTGATACTCGATTGAGCAGTCATAATCTTTCAACAATTCTATCCAGCTCCGCTGTCTTAAGTTCAACTCCTTTTTAGTAAGGAGGTACTTCAGACTCTTATGGTCCGTGTAGATAATCGACTTCTCCCCGTACAGATAGTGTCTCCATATCTTTAAAGCAAACACCACTGCAGCTAACTCCAAATCATGAGTGGGATAGCTCACCTCATGCAGCCTTAGTTGACGAGATGCATAAGCCACCACTTTCCCCTCTTGCATCAGCACACATCCCAAGCCCGTGTGTGACGCATCACAATAAACAGTAAACTCTTTACCAGCCTCAGGCTGAATCAATATTGGCGCTTCTGTCAGAATCTTCTTCAATTTCTCAAAGCTCTCTTGCTGCTTATCAGACCACACAAACGGTACTCCTCTACGCAACAACTTAGTTAGGGGTGCAGCAATTAGTGAAAACCCCTCAATGAAATGCCTGTAATACCCAACCAAACCAAGAAAACTTTGAATTTTTGTCATTGGCTTCGGGGGTTTCCAATCCAATACAGCCTTGATTTTTTGGGGATCAACTCTTGTTCCCTCGGCAGACACAACATGCCCCCAAAAAGGTTACCTCCTTTAGCCAAAATTCACACTTACTGAATTTGGCATACAACTGCTTCTCCCTTAATATCTGCAACACAACCCGTAGATGCGGATCATGCTCCTCTTCAATCTTTGAGTACACCAAGATGTCATCTATGAATACCACCACAAACCGGTCTAGATAGGGTTGAAAGACTCGGTTCATCTTGTCCATAAATGCAGTTGGTGCATTGTCAACCCAAACTTCATCACCAAGAACTCGTAATGTCCATATCGGGTTCGAAACGCAGTCTTATGAATATCCGCTTCCTTGACCTTTAGTTGGTGATAACCCGGTATCAACTCAGTATCAAGTCTATCTTCGAGAAAATCAAAGCTCCTTGCAGCTGATCGAACAGATCATCGATCCTCGGTAACGGGTACTTGTTCTTGATCGTCAACTTATTCAATTGTCTATAATCGATGCACATACGCATCGACCCATCCTTTTTCTTAACGAACAAAACTGACACTCCCCACAATGGCTCACTTGGTCGAATAAACCCACGATCCAATAACTCCTGGATCTGAGCTTTAAGTTCCACTAGCTCCTTCGGTGCCATTCTGTAAGGGGCAATGGACACCGGAGCCATTCCTGGCAACACCTCAATACCAAATTCCACCTCCCGATCCGGAGGCAATCCTAGAAGCTCCTCGAGAAAAATGTCTGAAAACTCTTTCACCGTTCTTACACTCTCTACCGACAACTCTTTGGCATCCAAAGCACTGATAAAGGCTAAGAACGCTTCACACCCCTTTCGTACCAACCTTTCCGTTTTTAAAGCAGATACCACATTAGATAGATAATTTCTTCTTTCACCTATCATCATCACTTCCTTACTCTCTGAAGTTCTTAGTACCATCCACTTTGCAGCACAGTCCAAGTTCGCACGGTGCTTAACCAGCCAGTCCATGCCCAAAATAAGATCGAACTCGCCGAACGGCAGTTCCATCAAATTCGCCAGAAATATTACCCCTTGAACTTCTAAGGGCTTATCCCTAAACAACTTATTTACTACCACCGACTGTTCTAAAGGGCTAATCACACTTGTTTCTCTAGCAGAAATCTCAGATCTAATATTCAAAGTTCCAGACACAGCACATGCAACATACGAATGGGTGGATCCAATGTCTATCAAAGCGGTAACATGTACATCAGATATGAAAAACGTACCGGTTATAACATCCGGTGCATTGCCATCCTCTTGACGTCTGACCGCATAGACCAACCCTGGCTGTCTCGCCTCCGTGTTACCCCTATTACTGGTACCTCTACTCGGTACACCCTGACCTTGTCCTACGCCATTACCACTTCGACCTGGCCCAGGGCCTCTCGGCGGCTGCTGAGCGCCCCTTGCTAGCTACGCAAATCTGTTACGAACTACCTGAGTCTGAACAGGCTCTCAAGGGCAATCCCTAAACCGATGGTCTTTGGGTCCACATCTGAAACTACCACCGATTCTCTTCCAGAATTCACCCAAGTGAAATTTTCCATAATCCACGCAAGGCTGTAACTGATTGGTAGTAGCTAGAGCACCTACTCAAACTGGCCCCTCATTCCTGGGCCTTTTCTGAAACCTTCTAGCAGAATTTGAGTACCCCGAGTCTCTCTTGTTCCTGTCCCTACCCTGTCTCGATTTTTCCATTTCGAGTGCTTAACTTCCTCAGCCATCTTAACTTTTTCCACAAGTGTAGCAAAATTCCTCTTCTTCTGTGGGGCTGTCAGTACCCGTAACTCATCACGCAACCCATCCTCAAAATACACACATCGTTCATAATCAGTCGACACTATACCCCAGGCATACTGACTCAGACGCAGGAACTCCGCCTCGTATACTGCCACAGATCTGCTTCCTTGAACCAGATTCAAGAATTCCTTTCTTCGGGCATCCACATAGCTAGCCCCGACATATTTTCCCTGGAATGCTGTCTTAAAGAAATCCCAGGTAATACGATCAGCCTGTGTGCCTTCCCGAATAGTGAGCCACTATTGATACGCCTCGTCTCTCAGCAATGACACAACCCCCTTCAGTTTCTGATCAGCTGTGCAATCCAGATCATCCATAGTCCGTTCCACCGCCTCAAGCTAGTACTCTGCTACACTTGGGGCTACACCCAAAATACCCCTAAAAACTTCGGCCCTATTCGATCTAAGTTGCTTCGATATCGACCCACGAGCTGTAGGCCCAGTTCTTGCCCCAGCAACCCTTTCCAGTACCCGTAACATCGCTTAGGACAGAGCGTCGTCCCCTCCCACTCGATCATGTGACCCCGCTTCAGTCACCGGTGACGCAGGTGTGTCCATTTTCAGCATATGTCTAGATGCCTCAGATACAGCTCTAGCACCTCGGCCTCTACCACGGCCACGTCTACCGCATCCACGTCCTCTAGTGCTCATGTTTGCTAAGTCGATTTAATCTGATTAAGAGTCTTATGAATCAGTATGCTATTCAATGTTTATTAAACAATGTTTTATGGAGTATAGGAAGTAAAGTTGTTTTCGCAAAACGTATTCTAAAGTCTCAATCTTTATAGTTTCAGCTCCTAAAGCTAAAAGTTCTAGAGCATTTCTATTTTGTGAAGTTTTCTTCTACAATCATATCACAATAATCATAAAATGAAAACAAAAACTTACTGACTTGGTGCCGGATACCCGTGGTGCCATACTTCCTCTAAGGCATGTATTTATAAATCAAATTCCAAACAGTTTTCGAAAATATCTTTGAACCCAAACCACAGTCGAGTTTTGCAACCGGACTCTGGTACCATAAAATGTAACACCCCAAACTCGGCCCATGCGTTACGACCGGATCTGGTATGTCAGATGAAGAAAGTGTTTAAAGAACTTGTGATTTTTACAAAAGTAGGCGTTATTTGGTTATAGTTAAGAAAACAAGTTTGATTATAAATATTCGATAAAAATAATACTAATCTCGAGAGGTTGATTGATGAATCAAAAATCGAAATAGTGAACTTTACAATCGTGACTTTTTAAAATGAAGTTGATAATTTGAAGGAAAATCCAAGTTAAATTATTTATACATATTTGTTATGAAATCCATTTGTTAATCAATTTTGGAAAACAATTATTTATGATCTCAGAAAAATCCTCGTTTAAAACAATTCAAGAAAGATAATAAGTATGTCAAAACATAAAGCAATTAAAACATATCCTAGAGGCCTTATTACAACTTTAATACCAAAATAGTAAAAGTAACGAAATAAAGCAAAAAAGAAGTTTACTAATGTTTGAAAACATCATTTCTAAAGTATGGCCTCCACCGAGTCATCCATGGCCCCAAGTCCTCATCACTGAGCATTACTTGCAAGGATTAAGAAAGAGAATGGGGGGTGAGTTACAAGAACTCAGTGTATAATCCCCTTACCGTTAACCACTGGGCCTGAACCCGCATAACATCATCTTGGGCCTAAGCCCATTTATGAAGTAATAATTAAATGAAATAAATGTAACCCAACCCATCCATCCATCACACCTCCAACCAGCCAATCACACATGTGGGGATCAAGTCAACCCACCCCGCCACTCACACCAATTTGCAGTCAAGCTGCTAAAGTATAATATTTTTGTGGCCATGCCACTGAATTCATAGTTAAGCTCATTAAAAGTATTGTGGTTATGCCATAGGCTACACTACTCTTCATACAATCTTTCCCACCCCATGCAGTATGTAAAGATGCAACATACATTGAAAATTTATTCAAATATCATACAAACATTAATCTAGTAAAATATTTCGGTGAAACGTCCCATTAAAGCATTTTGGCAAATTCGACCCACTATGGCAGTTTAATAAATCGGCCCACCGTGAGCATTTTGGTAAATCAACCCTTTAAGGGCGTTAAAGCAATTCGATAAATCGGCCCATTGAGGGTATTTTAGTAATTCAGCCCATAAGGGCATTTTCGTAATTTAACAAGTTAATACCGTTTTTGACAGATCTTAGAATTAATGTTGTTTAAGCAAATTACTCGATTCATGCCATATTATGGTTATTAGATTTGTAAACAACAACGATCGATATTTCCAACATGATGGTGAATCATGAATCTACAAGATTTTGGTGTGAGATTACACACCTAAGTACGGTAAGAACTAAACCTTCTTAATTGTCGGCACCTATGTCACCATAACACTCGATTAACTAACAAAAGAAAGTGTCTTAATCCAAATCTAAATCAAACGATCTAAGAAAATGCTTACCCTTAGTATCATGAATGACCACAATTTGCCTACTCTCTCCAGAAGATGGTCCACAACCTGGTGGAAAATCCCGAACTGCCGACACTGCCCTTCGTTTGAACTTGGGAGCAGAGATTGCAATTTCACTCCTTTTTCGCCCTCCTATCAATTTTTCCTTAATATGGCTACCATTTGCCTCTGTTAGAAGAGTCTTAGTCAGAACGATATTACGATGATAGAAAATAATTGTTTAAGAAGAGGGTTTCGGCTTACCACTACTTCCGAAGGACCAAAGAGTAAAGGAAAACGAGTGATTTAGTCCCTAGAACAAACGATTAGTCAAATCTATCGATCCGTTTAGCAAAATAGACGAGTAGAGAGATATCAAATAAACCTAGAGGAAACTCCTTACCTTAATTGATGATAGATCCGACTCCCACCGATTGGGCTTATGGTTATGGATGAGTCGGCAAGGATATTGGTAATCGGCCAACCCACTAGAACACTACAATAGAAGAAGGTCACGATGTGAGGGAATAGGAGAGAGTGACATTTTGGTTAAGAGAACCATCCGAATGATAAGGGCACATAATCGGCTATGCAAAAAAAAAAAAGATGAAAGGAAAAGAACGAAGTTACTTACTCGATTCAACCAATGAAGAAATGTCCAACACGCAAGAAAGAAGAAGAAATAAAGTATTTATAGGTTCGGCTATTTAGGGAGAAAAGAACAAGCAAGATTCGGGCTCCAAATATTGTTCACTAAAGAGAAAGAGAGAAAGAATAGAAGAAACTGTGAGAAAAGAGAAGAAGAGATGGAAAGGAAGTGTTAGAGAGTTTCGGCTAATCACCAAGGAGAAGATTATCAAAATGGCTTGAGTGTTTCGGCAAACAAAAAAAAAGATGAACAAAAATGATTTGAGTGTTTCGGCAAACAAAAGAAAAGATGGAAAAGAAGCACAAAATGTTCAAAAAGTGGAAAAGCTTTGCATGCACAAAACTTGCAAAATGGCCATAGGAAATTCGGCTCCCAATAATCCCCTACCAAAGCCGTATGCCCCTTATAAAAAAAATCATGGTTGACCAACTTTCTTTCCCCATGCAACTCCAAAAATTCGGCCAACATATCCCTCCTTTATCTCTTCCCTTTATTTCTTTCCTTATTTTTCCCTTTATCTCCTCCTTACTCTTTTGCTTAGTCTTCTTTCCATCATTTCAATGAGTCTTCCTTCCTTATTTAGAGTCTTGGCCGACACTTACCATCTTCCACCTGATTAGCACAAAAATTAAATCCCAAAAGTTGCAATAGGTGGGATTCGAACTCCACTCCTTAAGCCCTTTCATGTGACGCCTCACCACCTTGTTACTAGCTCCTCATGTGCTAGCAAAATACACACTTATTTCCTTAAGTCTTGACGCCACTTGCCTTCTCCCCCTTAAGTGCTTAAACAAAAAAATTCTACTAAGGCCCAACCCAACCCCAAGCCTTTTTAGGGCCCCGAAACATACACAACTATCACTCTTAACTAGCCTAACGCATGGTATAATGCAAAACATAAACTCCCAAATTTTAGGATGTTACAAGAACCGTCCATATGCTGACCCAAATTAGAATTTTAGCTGACTAAATAAGCTTGCAAAGAAACCCTTGAAGAACTTTCAACCTTGCATTCAAACCCTTCCAAAAAATGTGGCTTTATGGATTTGCCCCAGTCTATTTTTAGCAAAGTTGAATCTCTCAACTTTTCCATGTGTGTTCTCTTGGATGATGGAATTTGCTATTTTTAGCAGCCTCAATCAGCTATGAAAGCCACTCCTTGCTGATCATTCAACTTATCCCTCACACTCTCATTCTCTCTTCTCCTCTCTCACTTTCTCTCAACTTTCCCTTTCCATTTCCCCTTTTGTTCAAGTGCCAATTTCCTCTCTTGGGAAAGACCTCCTCATCAGCCATTGTTGAGCAGAAATTAAAGTGTTCATAAGCCACCTTGATAGCCGAGGACAACAGAGAACAAAGAACGGAGCAATCAGTCAAGCCACGGAGAAACACTGGATTTGCTTCTTGTTCCCTATCTCTTTAAATTTCGTTGTTGCTTTGACAACCATGTTTATGAATATTTATGCTATTGAAATGGTTATTTTAATCAATTTAGCTTGAATTTAATCTGTGTTGGGTTGATTATATTTTGCCTGCTTGAATTATCGAACTGTGTTTGTGCTGATATAGGCCTCGGTAAGATGCTTGATTAAGTAAAATCATGCCTAAGTTATTCTTACAATATTAATTGTTAGATAACTAATGGATTAATTATTAAATCATATTGAAATGGTAATTAATTGACACAATACTTAATCATTGTATGTTTATTCTTCTAAGGTAGCTGAAGTTTAAATTAGCATTGTATTCGGTAATACATATGCCTTGCATAACTTGCAAGATTATTGTGATTAAACTGTTTCATGGTAGAAATACTCTGTTACCTCACATGATCGTTTATATGCTTGTGAAGATTGATTAATCGCTTGGATTGACATTGAAAAATGTTCAAGAGATTGATTAGTTTAATAAGTATGTATGAGCAGTAGTTAGCAAATTACCGAGTTGCCATGAATTTGTTCGTAGCAGTAAAAACATAAGTTTAATAATTATACGTTAAAGGAATGTAATTAATCCAACACAATTATATCATCTTGATTAAACCTTATTTGAACTCGTACATTAGAACCTTTTTATTTTTAATTTTTTTACTTAGTTTTTAAACCTTAGTTTTTAATCTTTTTTAAACAAAAATATTTTCCATCACCAAAGTGTTTTAAAATCAATTTCATAAATATTCCTTTTTACAGTCCCTGTTGGTACGATAACTCGACATTTACTTGTCACTTTATTACTTGTTGCGATTGTGTACACTTGCACGTTTTCGTCATTCCACATGCCATAACTCAGAATGTTAAATTCATTGGTACCCAAAAGAATTGTTGATAGTGTGAGTGGATCTTCGTCAACCTCTAAACCCCGAGCTAGCTTGGTGACACTATAAGACATGGAAATAAAAGGGGAGTAAGCAATATAGCTTAGTAAGTTCCTATGCAAATAATAAGCATCATAACCACACATTTAACATACAATTAACATAATGTAAGTTAACATAAATGTTACTAAAATCTCATAGTCATAATTTACTCAATCACAACCTTATCGAGGGTTCATCGCATATCGAGCTCGTTAATTATGAGTTTTAAGTACATACCTGTACCAATTCACAACATAAGCATAGTCTTTCACAACTTTGGAATTTCCGTTAAATTTTTCGTTGAACCACTTGGAATACTAAAGGATACGCAGGAATCTCGTACACACAGTACCGTACCAATGCCAAATCCCAGATATGGTCTTACATGAAATCTCGTATCGATGCCAATAGCCCAGCTATGGTCTTACACGAAGTCTCATATCGATGCCATATCCCAAGTATGGTCTTACACGTAATCACAGTAACCCTAATGTCTTGACATTTGTATCTTATCTATTCCTAAGGTTCAACCGGAATTTCTCACTTGTCGAAACTTTGTCGAATACACCCAAAGGGTAAATCACAATTCATACAATATTAAAGCATTTAAAATATAAATATAATAATTCATTATTTACATACGAACTTACCTCGGTACAAATAGTAGAAATGAGAACACTTTATTTTCCCACCGATCTAGGTCCAAACCTCCTTTTTCTAGTTCTATAATAACAAATTTAACTCATTTAATACTCACATTGTTCAATTCAGTTGAAAAAACAAATTATGGAAAAATTATATTTTTGCTCCTAATGTTTCACATTTTTACAATCTAGTCCCTAGGCTCGTAAAATGAAAAGTGTTCAATTTCTTTAGTACACAAGCCTATCTAAACCATTTTCATACCCATAACAGCCCACAATTTCCATTAAATCACACTTTGACTACATATTTTATAACTTTTACAAATAGGCCCTTTTGACATTTTTACCGAAAATCACTTAGCAAAAGTTGTTTATCCAACATCAAATTTGTATAATCTACCATTAAACATCAAAATACACAATTATATAACATGGGTCAAACCCTAGACCTTGATCATTTCTCAAATTAGTGGTAGAAATAGATAGATCGGGCTACAACGATTTCAAAAATGTAAATAACATTAAAAACGGGGCAAGAATGGACTTACTATCGAGCTTGAAAGTGGCCAAACCCTTGCTATGGCTTCCCTTCTAAATTTCAGGTATGGAGAGGAAGATGGACAAGGATTTTGGCTTGATTTTGCTTTTTAATTTATTTAATTACCAAATGACCAAAATGCCCATAACTTAAAACATAAAAATTCTCTTACTCCATGTCCATTTTTCTCCACTAACTTAACCAATGGTCTAATTACCATATAAAGACCTTCAATTTAAAGTTTCATAGCAATTAAACACCTCTAGCTTCTAGAATACACATTTTGCATTTTTTGCAATTTAGTCCTTTTAACTAAATTAAGTGCCCAAACGTCAAAATTTTCGAACAAAATTTTCACGAAATCATTTCATAAAACTGCAGACCATAGAAATATAATAAAAATAAATTTTACTGTGTCAGATTTGTGGTCCCGAAATCACTGTTCTGACTAGACCGAAAATCGGGTTGTTACCCCCTTAGGGATTTTCGTCCCCGAAAATCTTACCAGAAAATAGGTTTGGGTACTATTTTCACCTAGCTTCCTCAAGTTTGCATGTAGCCTCTTTGACTCCATGTCGTTGCCATAAAACTTTCACTAGGGCTATACTCTTATTTCTCAACTGTTTAATTTCCCGAGCTAAAATCTTGATCGGTTCTTCACCATACGTCATATCCGGTCTAATCTCAATTTCTGTTGGAGAAATCATATGTGAAGGATCAGAACGATATCATCGCAACATCGACACATGAAACACATTATGGATCCTTTCCAACTCTGTCGGTAAAGCTAACCGATATGCTACTGGCTCTACTCTTTCAATAACCTCATACAACCCAATGAAGCGTGGACTTAACTTGCCTTTACGGCCAAATCTCAGAATCTTCTTCCACGGAGATACTTTTAGGAATACTTTATCACCAATCTGAAATTCGATCTCTTTTCTTTTCAAATCTGTGTACGACTTTTGTCGATCTGAAGTAGCTTTTAAGCAATCATGGATTACCTTTACTTTTTGTTCATTTTCTCTAACCAAGTCAACCCTGTGAATCTGTTTCTCACTAAGCTCTGTCCAATACAACAGAGTTCAAAATTTGCGGCAATACAATGCCTTATACGGTGCCATCTTTATAGACAACTGAAAACTGTTGTTATAAGCAAATTTGACTAAAGGTAGATATTTTTCCCAACTACCTTCAAATTCTAAAACACAACAACGAAGCATACCTTCGAGAACTTGAATCGTTCTCTCTAATTGGCTGTTAGTTTGCGAATGAAATGCGGTAATAAAGTTCAACTTTGTACCCAAAGCTTCTTGCAACTTTTTCCAAAATCGAGACGTAAACCTCGGATCTCTATCTAAAATAATAGAAATAGGCACCCTGTGCAATCTCACAATTTCAGCAATGTACAATTCAACTAGCTTGTCAAGTGAGTAATCGGTACTACCGAAATAAAATGAGCTGATTTCGTCAACCTATCAACAATGACCCAAACGGCATCTTTCTTTTTCGGAGTCAATGGTAAACCTATCACGAAGTCCATTATAATTCTATCCTATTTCCACTCGGGTACCATCACTGGCTGAAGTAAACCCGAAGGTACTTGGTGTTCGGCTTTCACTTGATGACAAATCAAACATTTCGATACAAATTCAAAGATATTTCACTTCACACCTGACCACCAATACAGTTTCTTCAAATCATTATACATCTTCGTACTTCTTGGATGAACAGATAAACAACCATTATGTGCTTCATAAAGAATCTTCTGAATAATCTCATCATTTTTCAGTACACATACTCTATCTCGGAACATTAAGCAATCACCAGAATTGATCCGAAAGTTTGAATCACTACTCGATTCACATAGAGCTCTTTTGGCTTGTAACTCACTATCACTTTCCTGAGCTTCATAAATTTGCTGAAGAAACACTGGTCTAGCTCTCAACTCCGCTAGAACCAAACCATCATCGAATAAAGTCAACTTTGTATTCATAGCTCTCAAGGCAAACAAGGACTCTCTGCTCAAAGCATCTGCGACTATGTTTGCCTTTCCGTGATGGTAGCCAATTACCAACTCATAATCTTTTAGTAACTCGATCCATCTTCGTTGTCGCATGTTTAAATCCTTCTGAGTCATAAAATACTTTAAACTTTTATGATCCGAAAATACATGACATTTCTCACTATACAAGTGATGCCTCCAAATTTTCAAAGCAAACACCATGGCCACCAATTCTAGATCATGCATCGGATAATTCTTCTCTTGTGGTTTCAACTATCTTGAGGCACATGCTATCACTTTGCCCTCTTGCATCAACACACATCCTAAACCATTCAGTGGCGTGTCACTATAAATTATGAACTCTTTTCTCGGTGCAGGTTGCACTAAAACTGGCGCCTCAATCAATAAAGTTTTCAACTTCTCAAAGCTTTGCTAACATTTTTCTGACCATTCGAACTTAACATCCTTTTGCAACAGATTATCATAGGAGTAGCAATCATTGAAAATCCTTTGACAAAACGTTAATAATAACTGGCTAAGCCCAAAAAGCTTTGAACGTCTGATACATTTCTCAGAGGTTTCCAACCAACAATTGCTAAAATCTTACTCGGATCTACCCGAATACCATCTCCAGAAACAATGTGCCCCAAAAATCTGACTTCTCGGAGCCAAAACTCACTTTTGCTGAACTTAGCAAACAATTTCTTATCTCTCAAGGTCTACAACACAATTCTTAAATGTTCGGCATGCTCAGACTCATCTTGAGAATGTCATCAATGAACACAACCACAAACTTATCTAAGTAAGGTTGGAAAATTCGATTCATCAAGTCCATAAAAATAGCAGGAGCATTAGTTAATCCGAAAGGCATGACAAGAAATTCATTGTGCCTGTACCTTGTTCTAAAAGCAGTTTTTGACATGTCTGACTCTTTAACTCTCAACTGGTAGTAGCCAGACCTCAAATCAATCTTTGAAAATACTGTTGCCCCTTTCAACTGATCAAACAAGTCATCAAATCTTGGCAAATGATACTTTTTCTTTATAGTCACTTTGTTGAGTTGTCGGTAATCGATACAAAGTCTCATGGATCCATCTTTCTTCTTGAAAAATAACACCGGTGCACCCCATGGTGAAAAACTCAGTCTCGCAAAACCCTTATCTGTCAACTCTTGCAACTGAGCTTTCAACTCTTTCAATTCAGACCATCCTATATGGAGCGGTCGATATCGGTGAAGTCCGTGGCACTAAATCAATACTAAACTCAACCTCTCTGATTGGAGGTAACCCAGGTAACTCTTCTGGAAACACATCTGGATATTCACAAACTACCGGTACTAATTTAATCTTTATTTTAGACACGCTTGTATTCAACACATAAGCTAGTTAAGCTTTACAACCCTTTTTCACATATCTTTGGGCAGTCATTGAAGAAATCACAATAGGTAACTCACCCGGCTCATCTGAATCAATTCGAAGAATTTTACCATTCTCACATTTCAGTTCAATAATTTTCTTTCTACAATTCACTACAACATCATGCAATGTTAACCAATCCATACCCAAAATGACATCAAACTCATCAAATGGAAACAACATTAGATCAGTCGAAAAATAGTGACCTCGAATCATCAATGGACAATTCTTACAAACTTTATCAACTAGCACATATTTGCCTAAGGGGTTTGACACTTTAATCACAAATTTAGTAAACTCAACAGGAAAGCTATTACTAGCTACCAATTTCATGCAAACATAAGAATGAGTCGATCCAGGATCAATCAATGCAACTACATTAGTATTATAGAGAGAAAAAAGTACCAGTGATAACATCAGAAGATGCCGCTTCTTTGTGAGCACGGATAACATAGGCTCTAGTGGGTGCCCTGGCCTCAGATCTTACAGTTGTATCTTTTGTCACACCTTTACTACTAGCTCCATTTCCCGTGTTCTTTGGTGGTCTCCCTCTAGAGGCAGTGTTGCCCGATCTTGCAGTTTGAAACTTATCCTTTTCAACCATCTCTAGGCAATCTCAAATAAAGTGGTCTTGAGCCCGATCATTCATTCTACATTCACCGGGGTGTCGTTTGCCGCAGTACTGACATTCAGGCCTACTAGACTTAGTGTTACCAATGCTCGCTACTGATGTAGTTTGGGCTCTAGAACCCACGTATTGTTTCCCATGATCTCTATTGGGATACCCAACTGAAGCACTCGATTGAACATACAAATCTCTCGATTTCTTAGATTGAGATTGAAATGACTTACTCATTGGTCTTTTTCTTGCATCTCTAGCCTTAGATTCGGCTTTTCTCTACTTTTTGCTTAATTCTTCAGCTTTACAAGCTCGGTCGAATAGCACCACAAATTCTTTCTGTAACACCCCTTACCTGTATTCAACACCGGAACAGGGTACGAGGCATTACCGGGCTTAACTTGCTTTAACATACAACTTTGGGTTTAAAATTTTATTTCCAACTTAAGACTTCTCATACATATGCATAACATCCTTATCATGGGCATATGAAGCCTTAAACATACATTCGGAAGGTCTTAGAATTTAACCGAAGACTTTCACACACTTAGAAAAATTTTGCCTAAACAGGGGCCACACAGAACACGCTCGTGTAGGCAGGCCGTGTGGTCACACACGCCCATGTTTGTAGTCCGTGTGGAATTTAATTTCACTTTGAACCTACAGGCATTTTCACACGACCAGGCACACGCCCGTGTCTTTGGCCCGTGTCCTCCACACGGCCTAGACATGCCCATGTCCTCACTCGTGTGTGAAAACCTAGGTATTCTGTTTATGATGTCAGCAACCTTATAAGGGGCACACGGCCTAGGCACACACCCGTATGTCTAGCCCGTGGTCGACACTAACTTGCAACATTAACATGCAGGGGACACACGGCCTAGTCACACACCCATGGGACTGACCATGTGTCACACACGGCCTAAACACATACCCATGTGTCTACTCGTGTGGACCAATTCAAGGCTATTTTCCAAGCCATTTAGCCACCCTAACTTGCACACATTCACAAATCATCACATATCATTCTCAAACCATCAGTTATAATACTTAGATTTTCACATTTTAACCATGAAAACAAAACTATCTTCCCATATATGAGAGAGCGTTCTCGCTAGGATAAATACAAACGACATAAGCCATCATACGTGGCTGTACACAACTGAACCATAAACTATTTTAGGCCAACATGTAACACCCCTAGACCCGGCCTAAAAGTTAGGCCCGATTCCGGGAATGTCACATCAAAGGCATAATTCAAAATGGTTTTGCTATGTTAAAGTTTAGGACCCAAAAGCCCAAAATATGTGAGTCATGTTAAGTAATGATAAAAGCCCATTTAATTAATTTAAGTATTCTGAAAACCATTTTTAAACAAAAGAAATTTACTCAGGTTTAATAATTAAGTAAACAGTGGAAACAACAAAACTCAAAATCCAAAGTCAAAATGGAGTAGAAGGCCTTATTACATCCTATAAAAATAAAGCAATTAAAATCATGTCCTTTGAAACAAACAAATAAAACTTCCAAATATCTTGTAGCCTGACCATCTCCAAGTCCTCTCCCATGTCGAGTTGTTTACTGAGGATCACCTGAAACATTTAATAAAAAGGGTGTGAGTTTCGAAACTCAGTGTGTACGACTCTTGGCAATCAAATCAACATACAAATATTACATTGGGCCTAAGCCCTATCAAAATTAGTGTTCTTGGTCCTTAGCCCACAATGACCTCATACCACATCAGAGTCACATGAATGCAATGCACCCATCCCAAATCCAACCCTGCACACCATTTCCCTTCCAACCCTACACACCTAGGGGGATATAAATATCAACCCACCCATCCCTACACTACAAAGGTAGCACCAGCAGCGGCACTGCTCAAACGTTGCAGCAAAACTGCTATAATGGGTTAAAGCCACCGGTGGATCCACAGTCGTCAAGCGACTATCTGATCCTCAAATCTTCCTCCGTATCATCAAAACCCACCCAAGTGCAACATATATTTCATGAATGCAACATACACATTTTCACACATTCGGCACTTAGGGTATTTTACTTATTTCACTACCCAAGGGTATTTACGTAAATCTACTCTACAAGGGTATTTAGGTAATTTTGTAAATCAGGGATATTTTGGTAATTCTGCAAACTAAGGGTATTCTGGTAATTTTACAAATTAGGGGTATTTTAATAATTTTGCAAATCTAAGGATATTTTGGTAATTTCAAATCAGGGGTATTTGGTCCCTCTCGGGTTTTAGTTATGAACTTTGGCCCATTAACAAGTCCTTGCGGCTAAAGTGAATAGACAATATGCACCAGGTAGGATTCCAGAGAAGAGGAGGTGGGCCACTAGGACTGCTTAAGTACCAAGCTCTCCCTAGATCCAATCCTAGACATGCATATGTCCGTTGCCACACTCTAACCCAACGACTTGTCCCCGGACATGTTGATTATTAAATTAAGTCTTATGCGGTTTAAGAGTTGTTCAGAATTAGGCCTAAAGTCTATTAAACCGTAGCATACTTGTCTACATCCCCATAAAGCCCATAAAGCCCATTTCACGTTCATATAGCCCATTAAGCCCAAATCACATCCTTATGGCCCATTAGGCCCAGATCTTATTCATATGGCTTATTAGGCCCAAAGTAATTCCAGATCATGTAACATGCATGACTAACTCAATTCATATAACCAAATCAATCAATTTCATCAAACTTAGCCTCAGGGCCTACCGGGCCCATTTAGCCACTTTCAGCTTTTCGACATTGCCGATATCATGTTTGTGTAGTGTTTGTACACACCTGGTAACCACGCGTATTGCAAACCCCTCAATCACGAACCTACAATAGTCATCACTTAACAATTAATCTTGGCTTAATACACACTTTATCAAAAATCGAAACCTCACCGTAACTTTACCGTGTGCCACCGGGTTCTAATAGCCCTTCCTTAGCTACTAATCGCGAGTATCCCCTAGATCTGCACTCACACATACACCATCAAACTTTGAGTGACTCATAATCCACACAAGTCACCCCTATAGATCATACTCACATTCGACTATTTACTTAAACCATAATCGAGTTAAGTACACTTACACTTTGCTAACGATCCTTACCACGCTTGCGATCTCTGAACCTTACCCTTGTTAATATAAGATTAACAACAATGAGAAGTTAGATAGCCCTTCGGCTTTTAACAAAACACACTAAGGGGTGAATACTTACCGAATCCACTTTTGATCCTACGGCCTAGATAGCTACTGAACGAGATTCGGCTTTTAACCTTGACTGTTAGTAGATAACAATCGATTTGTGATGGAGGAAAACAACAAAGATTCGACACTAATAGGGATTTTGGCAAGAGAAGATGATGATACTTCGGCAATAAAAGAGTTTGGCTATGAGAGAATTCGGCAAAAAGGGATTCGGCTATAGGAGATTTTGACAACAAGGCAAGGTATTTTTGGTTGTGGAAAAATAAGGTTTCGGGAAGGAAAAGAAAAAGATTGGAAAATTCGGCATTACCAAGGACCCCAGATTCGGCACACACAGATTTATATAGCCTATAGCCGGAACTTAGCCACCCCTAAAGTCCAATTCGGCACCACTTCATCCACTGCTCATCTCTTAATTTTTCTCCATGATATCTCCCTTATCCTTCTCCTAAATTCTCTCTACTGATCACTTCTCCTTAGAGTCCCTCTACACGCCACTTCCAACCTTCTAGAAGCCTAAAATTAAACTCCAAAATAAAGCTAAGCTAGCATTCGAACCTCAGACCTCCCTGCATGCATATCTCACCACCTCTCTACACTCTAGTGGCGTCACTTAGCCACTTCACGACAGGCTTCTTTGTGCCATTTTTCACTTATTTTTATTTAAATGCCCACTACTCACAACCCTGATTCCTTAATTAATTAAATTAAGAATCCTCTACCAGAAAACTCGAACCCAGAGCTTCTCTAACACACCTAGACAATCCAAATTCATTAAACCTTTAAAGTCGTCATGTCATTTGTCATTTTCTTGCTCACTTAAAAATTTTCTGAGACCCAAAGCCCAAAGCCCAATAGGCCTAATTCTACTAGGCCCAAATTCAAGGCGTTACACAACACATTTGGCTACTTTAATTATGGATTAATTAATCAAAAATAAGATCCCTATACATGCCATATCTCAAGAAGACTTGAAACCTTATACCCAAGTGACTACTCGATAGTATGAAAACATCTCCGGCGATCTCCAAGCCGAGCTAGTTAAGTTAACCTATGAGAGATAGGAAAAAAAGAGGAGTAAGCAATAGTACTTAGTAAGTTCATATGCAAATATAAATCAACTATTGACATTCATTTATTTTACTCCACCACAAAGGTATTATAATGAGATTTACATCTAAGCTCATGGTTACTCATTCAATCATTCGTAATGCTTACTCATTCCAAACCTTCACATATCACAAAGACATAACGTAAAACAATGTTCACCTTTACTAGCATTTATACCCTACATTTATCACCACAAATCCACATGCAAAATTTCACTTACTCAAGTTTTTCAAAATCACCTCGGAATAATAATAAATAAGGTGATATCATATACAACCCACCATTAATACTAAACACGATGGTATCGTACACAGCCCATCAATAACAACAATACGATTGTATCACATAGCCCATCGTAAATAAATATTAAAGTGGTATCACACACAACCCACCATTTAATTACACATTCACAGATATTTATCCATATTCATTTTCCTATTTCGAATGCTCATCTACAATAATCATTCGTATTCACACAATGCGTTAATAAGTATAACATATGAAATCAAGAGGCATCCTTTACACATGAACTTACCATGGGTTCATCACATACCGAATTCACTTCAAATGAGTTCTGGGTACATACTTGTACCTCTCATGACATGTCCGCATACTTTCTCATTTTCAACATAACTGTTGAATCATTCAAAATGCTAAAGGATACTCTCGAGCCTCATACATTTAGTATTATATCAACATCATATCCCCGATAGGGTTTTACATGAAATATCATATCGATGCCATGTCCCTGACATGGTCTTATACGAAATCTCACACTGAGGCCACATTCCAAATATGGTCTTACACGGGACCTTAATTATCGTAGTATTATGATATTTGCCTTCCATTCTATACTTAAGTTCAATTGGAGATTTTCATTTCTTGACATCTCGTCAAAACGTATTTAATATATATTCGTAAAGACAATATACAATTCATTCAACATTGAAATATTAAATACCTCACATAAGATTGCATTATTTTCACACGAACTTACCTCGATACCAAAAAGGGTAAAAAGGGACCTATTTGTCCACGTTTACCTTTTCTCCCGTTCTAGGTCCGAATCTCGTTTGCTTTGATAAGGAAGAAAGTTTGGCTAAAATTTTGAGTTCTCAACCCCCCATTTTTGCTGCTCATTTTTGGTGGAGAGAAAATGGAGAGAAAAGGTGATATTTTATTTTCTTTATTTTATGATAAAAACAAATTTTTATCACCAAATTTCACCTAACCAAATGACAAAGTCTATTCTTTATCCCCTATGGCCGGCCATCATTCCTCCCATGGCCTATTTGCACTTTAAGGACCTCAAATTAATATTCTATGGCTATTTGGCACCTCTAGCAAATAAAATAGAACTTTTGCACTTTATGCGATTTAGTCCTTTTTTACGATTAAGCATGAAATCGCTAAAATTAAAGTACCAAAATTTTCATGCACCCTTATAATCATGCTATAACCCATGAAATAAAATTAAAATAATTTTCTCCGACCTCGGATTAGTGGTCCCAAGACCGCTATTTCGACGAGCCCCTAAATCAGGCTGTTACAATTCTCCCCCCTTAGGGATTTTCGTCCCCGAAAGTCTTACCAGGAGAAGTTGCTTTCAACATTCATGAAATGTTTCCACCAACTTTTCAGAATCACAAATCAATTTATCCTCGTATATCTTGCTAATGACTTTTAAACTTTAGTACACAATATTGAAACACATATTTAAAATCTAAATTACTCTCTCTCTGGGGCACATATACTCAGTAATCTGTCAAATGTGAACTCTGCACATGCTAAAATGATCATCCAGATCTTCACCGAATAATTTACTACAATCCGAATGACATCCTCCTTTTTGGGAATCATAACAATCCAAATTCGAAATCTATTGTATTTTATCAACTCATTTTCTCCCTGAAATCTTCACTGACTGTAATAGTTCTGAATACTCTTGAAATTCAGCTTATACTTGTCGACCAATCGACATTTCGGTATAAACTCAAAAATATCGTGATGTACATATACACTCAATCACCAAAGCACCTACTCATATGATTGCTTATTTCATTATTCTTTTACGAACAGACGTGCTACTACTGGGCTTTGCACTAAATCTTCTACATAAGTTCTGGACTCATCAATATGCAAATTCTATCTCGAGATAACAATATCAACAGAAATCATATCCAACCTGAATTTTAGCATCAAAAGTAAACTCATTCTGGACTCCTTTAAATTACCATTCACTATCACTCCTTTGAACTTCTCTGTTTCACAAGGAAAACTTGCTTTAGCATTTAACATCGATAAAATGAGGATTTTCTATCCCGACCTCTGTACTATGTCTACTTTCTGAAAAGTAATTCAATAACTATACATACTATTGTAATAACTCAAGCTATTTTCACTATCTTACATTCATATTTTTCTGCAACATTAGATACTTTAGCTCATTAGGATCTAGAAAGCACATGATGTTTTCCATAAATCATATTATATCATGAATTTCTTTTTATTTTTTCAATTCATACTGAACTCAGATCTAGAACTTTCAGTTAATAATACCTTCAATAGTTTTCAACTTAGCCAACCTGCAACAGACCATTTAAACTTTCATAAAGGTGATGACTTTCACTCAGAACAACATCATCTTGTAATTAACATACAGTTCAAACATACAATCCTTGAATTCCTCTTGTTATGCTAATCAAAAACCTTTACTATCGTCTTAGCTCAAAATAACAAGGATATCTTGATTGAATGCATTCACTTTAATTAAGCTTACCTGAAAAATCCACCGCACATCTTGAAACTTGTGATTTCACTACTTGTAACATCCTGGATTATAGCCTATGCATTAGTATGTCTTATGTGTTATGGAGGTGATGTGTGCATTTTTAGAATCTTGAAAAATGTAAGGAAATGACTTGGAAATGTAAGGAAATGTCTTGTCTTGGAAATGTAAGGAAATGACTTGGAAATGTAAGGAAATGTCTTGTCTTGGAAATGTAAAGAAATGTCTTGGAAATGTAAGGAAATGTCTTAGAAATGTAAGGAAATGCTTTAGAAATGTCAAGTTTAAATTCTAAAAGAGGGACATGAAGCAAGGTGGTCTTAAGAGAAAATGTATGTGAAATATGACATACAAATAGCCTTGGTAAAATGGCTACAAGGCGCCACTTAAGGGCCTAGCAAGTGACGCCACATACATAGGCAAATGGGCCAAGGATCGAGTCGCATGGGAAGCAAATAAAAGAATTTTATTTTTGCTACAAGGAGCAGAGAGGTGGACGGCATTAAGGCTCTTAAAAGAGGAATTTTATTCTCTTTAAAATTCAGCAAATAGATAGATAATGATGGATTATTATTAGTATTATTTTTATTAAGAGATGAGAGATAATTATTGGATTAAATTTCTATTTAATTTAAAACAAGGTGATAATTAAAGAGATAAAGCTATCAAAATAGAAGAGTGATGGCCAAGTAAGGGACACTAGGCCTAGTAATTTCGGCAAAAGGAGGAAAACTAAGGCCATTCATCATTCTTCCCTCTCCTTTTTCTCTCTGCTGAATTTCCTAAGCAATATTCTCTCTTCTCTTTTATTTTTGCCAAGCCGAAAACACCTTGTGTTCTAGCCGAATCCTCCATCTTTATTCTTCTTTCTCTTTTCTTTCTAATTCCATTCAAACCATAGCTGATTATTCAAGAAAGTCGAAATCAAGTTCTTTCCAACCTATAGCCGAATATCTCAAGTGGCATCAAGAGGAAGTGCTGTCGACTTCCACAAATAGGGTAAGGGCCGATTATTGTCTTGATCATTCCTTTTCTTTATAGCTGAATGTTAGAAACTAACCTTAATAATCTTGGCCAAAGCTTTGGAAAAAGGTTTCAGGATTTGCTAGTTGTCGATTTCAAGGGGAGTATCTTTCAGGATTCGTCCAAGTCAACTATTTCGGGATTTAAGGATCAAGGTAAGACAATAAAGTATTCGGCCTTAGGCCATTTTTATTGAGATTTAATGTTAGAAATTGATCTAACATGTGGCTATAGGGATTTCGACATACACCTAAGACAAGAGATCAATTACGGGATTTAAGATTTGGAAGGTAAGTACATATGTACATTCGGCTAAAGCCTAGTTTAGTATTTTGATTTGTTTCTTAAATGTTCAAAAGCCGGAAACTAACCAAGTTAATGGATTTAATGTTGGCCGATTGAAAGAAGGTATAGCACAAAGTTTTCGGGATTTGATTTATAGTGAAATCGGCACCAAGGTAAGAATTCGATTACAATAATTCTAATGGGATATGGTTTTATGGCCGAATGGGTTTTCATTAAATTTCTAAGTGTTGGCTGAATGTATGAGTAAGGATCTAAGTGTTAGATCGGGTTCTCGGGTTTTCAGAAACGTTAATACCAGGTGTGTACCCTACACTAATCTTAATAGATTTATGGCTTTAATTTGATATATGTGTTAATATGAAAGTGTAAGAATGTGGCTAAGGTACCATGTTAGGGTACAAAGCACTCAGGTACGTTTCCTACTCCTACTAGGATTATGAAATATGTTATATTTAACATGTGATAAGTTATAAGAATGTGCAAGTTGGAATGTTACTGCATAATAAGTATGATATGGGGCGTATGGGTTATTGAAAAGGGGAAGTGAATGTGGTGACCTAAGACCACGATAATCTGAATGTGGTGACCTAAGACCACGATACCTAAATGTGGTGACCTAAGACCACGATATCTGAATGTGGTGACCTAAGACCACGAATATTTATAAGGGCGATGAGCACGTCGACTGCAGCGACTGCCTTCGATGGTGTGTAGCGGATGGAGGGTTGACTTAGTAGTCCCCACAGTGTGCAGGTAGGTACGGGGACGTGTAGCGAATGGCATATAGGTTTGGGTTCGGGTTGCATCATTATTTTGATCTGTTATATGAATTGAAATGTGATATGATTATGTATGCCCGAATTGTTAACTTTAGTGTTGGTTACACATTGAGTCATTGACTCACCCGTTAGGGAACATGTTTGTGTGATGAAACAGTGATGGACCGGACGACAGGACTTATGGTGGCCATGCTCAGCTTGAAGTTATTTTATTTTGACATTTTATTTCATTTAAGTACTTTAAAATTATTTGGGTTTGTTTTGATGTAATAAGGCCCATAGTGAACTATGTTATTTTCTGTTTTATTTACTATGTTACGAAATTTTATTTATTAAAGATTAGGTCAATTTAATTCAAAATAAACTTTAATTATTTTGTCACCTGAAATAAATGGGTTTTCAATATAAAGGAAACTTGTTTTCAACTCAAGCCCAACCCAACTTTCTCTCAAAATCACTTAAAGTTTTTCAAAGTGCAAACGAATTTGTACCGGTTTTCTTCGAGGAGCATACTAGATCTGGTCAAGGCTCATGGGCCGGGTTTGGGGTGTTTCAGTTTGGTATCAGAGCCCATTTCAAACTCTCAGCCTGAGGTTTAAGGCCCAAAACATTTTCAAAGCGAGCCTAAATAAGTTTTATGAAAACATTTTTTTTGAAAAAGCAGGTTTTCTGGCATGGCACCTAAGTCTCCGACCCGCAGTCCACCAGGTAATACTTCTATCCATTTGTGTGATTTATTGAATGATCTGTAGAAGGGTAGAAATGGAATGGAACGTAGATTAGCATGATAAGTACTTAAACCCTAGGATTAGTTTACCCCAACATTTACATAAGACTTAAGGCCTAATTAAACAAACCTATGGCTAAGTCGCCGAGTTAGGGTGTGGCAACCCCTGTACGCATGTCTAGGATTGGATCCGGAAGAGCCTGGTACTTAAGCAGTCCCAGTGACTCACCTCCTCTTCACATGAATCCTACCTGGTGCGTAGCTACGGTTCACCCTAACCATGAGGACTTATTCATAGGCTAAACCCAATAACTAAAACCCGAAAGGGAACTAGCCATGTTTTTATGGAAACCCTAGTTTTAAAAATCACCAAAGTACCCCTTTGAATAGTAACAAAAACTTACCTTTATAAAATTTTCAAAATACTTTCGATTTACAAAAATTACCAAAATGCCCCTAGTGGCGAAATTACAAAAATGCCCCTAGTTTCTAAAATTTTCATATTACCCTCAACTTTTGCGGAAATATTCTTACCTTACAAAAATATCAGAAAAATTCTATTTTTCAAAATATTAAAATACTCCGATTTGGAAAATTTACGAAATTGCCCCTGACGTACAAAATTACCAAAATGACCCTAATTTCCAAAATTTTTGCAACACCACCATTTTGGAAAACAAATTCTCAAAAATAACCCTAAAGTTTTGTAAAATTTGCAATACCCCTGATTTATTGAGCTTTACAAATTTACCCTGGTTTATTACCAAAACACCCCTGAGTTCCAAAATTACCAAAATGCCCACGAATTTCAAAATTTCCAAAATACCCTCGAAAATGCAAACTTACCAAAATACCCTTATTGACAAAATCACCAAGGAACTATATTTTGAAAAATTACAAAAATACCCCTGTAGGACAAATTACGAAAAAACCCCTGGGGTAGGAATAGACAAAAATAGAGAAATAGAGAACGTGTGTGAATGAATGTTTGAATGAATGTGCTTCTCTGAATTAGGATAGAAAACTTGAACTTTGATTGATCGAAAGAACTACTAAACTTTTTTCATAAAATTTCTTTGCGGATAATCAATGAAACCAGTATTAATTCATAAAGTTCCTTAATTAGATTAAAGCGCGAACATAGACATGAGCTCTAGGGGACGTGGACGTAACGTACGAGGACGCGATAGAGGTAGAATGACCGTGTCGGAACCCATTAGATTGGGTCAAGGATCTGAGAATGAGGTACCGCCACCACCACCCCCAACTTTTGATGGTGAGCAGCATCATCAGATAGGGGGTGATGCTGTATCGCAGGCTGTGCTGCGAGTTCTTGAGTTGGTGGCTGGTGCAGGAGGAAATTTGGGAGCTCAAAAGTCGGTACCTGAGCGACTTCGTGCCAACGGAGCTGAGGTATTCTGTGGTGTATCTGGTGTAGCACCCAGTACGGCCGAATATTGGTTGGCAACCGAACGCATTATGGATGAGCTCGATCTGACCCCTGAGGAGAAGTTGAAAGGAATGGTGGCACTGTTACGCGATGAAGCGTATCAATGGTGGTTAACAGTTCGGGATGGTGCCACAACTGAGGATCTGACCTGGGAATATGTTAAGGCCGCATATCAGAAGAAGTATGTCGGCACAAGGTATACTGATGAGCAAAGGAAGGCTTTTCTGGGACTAGCTCAAAGGAACAAGTCCGTAGCAGAGTATGAAGCTGAATTTTCAAGGTTAAGCCGGTATGCTCGAGGAGTAGTGGCAACGGAGCATGAGCGATGTGTCCGTTTTGAGGATGGACTAAGGGATGATCTAAGGTTGTTGATAGCTCCACATCAGGAGCGGGAATTTTCTGCGTTAGTCGAGAAGGCAAAAGTAGCTGAGGGAATTAAGGACTCCATGAGGTAGAACTCTGATCGGAGCTGGCCGAACAGAGGCTTTGGATCGTCAGGATCATCTGGAAATAAAAGGCCTAGAGTTGATGGGCCGCAAGGCCAGCAAGCTGCCACAGGAGGGCAGTATCGCACTTGTGACCAGTGTGGGAAGAAACACTTAGGAGAGTGTTAGAAAAAGACCAGAGGATGCTTCAAGTGTGGGTCCAAGGATCATATGATTAAAGACTATTCGCAGGATCCGAATAGGGCTCGGACAGCAGGTCAAGGTTATGAACAGACAAGCCGAGGTGGTCAACAAGTGACAAGGGGTTGTGGTCCGAACCATGGAGGGAATGGTTCCGGCCAAGGTCGTGGATCACCAAATAGAGGTGCTGAAGGTTCTGATAAGAGGCAACCAAGATTGGTTTATGCAGTTGGCCGTCGCGAGGAGGAAGATGTACCAGATGTGACAACAGGTACGTTCCTTGTTCTGGAATACCCTTTATTACTTTGCTTGTTATGAATTAGCTCATTCTTGTACTCACGGTAAAGTGCACCAAACCTTGCGTGTGAATTTAGAGATTATGCCTAGGAAGTATGATAGTGTTATTAAGATCAGAGTCACAAGATAAGCGTAGTGTGGTGAGTAGGAATGCAAGATTAGCCAAGTAATTTCGAGGACGAAATTATTTTTAAGGGGGGTAGAACTGTAACATCTTGGATTATAGCCTATGCATTAGTATGTCTTATGTGTTATGGAGGTGATGTGTGCATTTTTAGAATCTTGGAAATGTAAGGAAATGAAAAGATAAGGAAATGACTTGGAAATGTAAGGAAATGTCATGTCTTGGAAATGTAAGGAAATGTCTTGTCTTGGAAATGTAAGGAAATGTCTTGGAAATGTAAGGAAATGTCTTAGAAATGTAAGGAAATGCTTTAGAAATGTCAAGTTTAAATTTTAAAAGAGGGACATGAAGCAAGGTGGTCTTAAGAGAAAATGTATGTGAAATATGACATACAAATAGCCTTGGTAAAATGGCTACAAGGCGCCACTTAAGGGCCTCGCAAGTGACGCCACATACATAGGCAAATGGGCCAAGGATCGAGTCGCATGGGAAGCAAATAAAAGAATTTTATTTTTGCTACAAGGAGCAGAGAGGTGGACGGCATTAAGGCTCTTAAAAGAGGAGTTTTATTCTCTTTAAAATTCGGCAAATAGATAGATAATGATGGATTATTATTAGTATTATTTTTATTAAGAGATGAGAGATAATTATTGGATTAAATTTCTATTTAATTTAAAACAAGGTGATAATTAAAGAGATAAAGCTATCAAAATAGAAGAGTGATGGCCAAATAAGGGACACTAGGCCTAGTAATTTCGACAAAAGGAGGAAAACTAAGGCCATTCATCATTCTTCCCTCTCCTTTTTCTCTTTGCCGAATTTCCTAAGCAATATTCTTTCTTCTCTTTTATTTTTGCCAAGCCGAAAACACCTTGTGTTCTAGCCGAATCCTCCATCTTTATTCTTCTTTCTCTTTTCTTTCTAAATCCATTCAAAAGCTGGAAGTAAGCCTTTTTAAGGCCATAGCCGATTATTCAAGAAAGCCGAAATGAAGTTCTTTCCAACCTATAGCCGAATATCTCAAGTGGCATCAAGAGGAAGTGCTGTCGACTTCCACAAACAGGGTAAGGGCCTATTATTGTCTTGATCATTCCTTTTCTTTATAGCCGAATGTTAGAAACTAACCTTAATAATCTTGGCCAAAACTTTGGAAAAAGGTTTCGGGATTTGCTAGTTGTCGATTTCAAGGGGAGTATCTTTCGGGATTCGTCCAAGTCAACTATTTCGGGATTTAAGGATCAAGGTAAGACAATAAAGTATTCGGCCTTAGGCCATTTTTATTGAGATTTAATGTTAGAAATTGATCTAACATGTGGCTATAGGGATTTCGACATACACCTAAGACAAGAGATCAATTACGGGATATAAGATTTAGAAGGTAAGTACATATGTACATTCGGCTAAAACCTAGTTTAGTATTTTGATTTGTTTCTTAAATGTTTAAAAGCCGAAAACTAACCAAGTTAATGGATTTAATGTTGGCCGATTGAAGGAAGGTATAGCACAAAGTTTTCGAGATTTGATTTATAGTGAAATCGGCACCAAGGTAAGAATTCGATTACAATAATCCTAATGGGATTTGGTTTTATGGCCGAATGGGTTTTCATTAAATTTCTAAGTGTTGGCCGAATGTAGGAGTAAGGATCTAAGTGCTAGATCGGGTTCTCGGGTTTTCAGAAATGTTAATACCAGGTGTGTACCCTACACTAATCTTAATAGATTTATGGCTTTAATTTGATATATGTGTTAATATGAAAGTGTAAGAATGTGGCTAAGGTACCATGTTAGGGTACAAAGCACCCAGGTACGTTTCCTACTCCTACTAGGATTATGAAATATGTTATATTTAACATGTGATAAGTTATAAGAATGTGCAAGTTGGCATGTTAATGCATAATAAGTATGATATGGGGCATATGGGTTATTGAAAAGGGGAAGTGAATGTGGTGACCTAAGACCACGATAATCTGAATGTGGTGACCTAAGTCCACGATACCTAAATGTGGTGACCTAAGACCACGATATCTGAATGTGGTGACCTAAGACCACGAATATTTATAAGGGCGATGAGCACGTCGACTGCAGCGACTGCCTTCGATGGTGTGTAGCGGATGGAGGGTTGACTTAGTAGTCCCCACAGTGTGCAGGTAGGTACGGGGACGTGTAGCGAATGGCATATAGGTTTGGGTTCGGGTTGCATCATTATTTTGATCTGTTATATGAATTGAAATGTGATATGATTATGTATGCCTGAATTGTTAACTTTAGTGTTGGTTACACATTGAGTCTGTTGACTCACCCCGTTGTGGGAACATGTTTCAGGTGATGAACAGTGATGGACCGGGACGGCAGGACTTGCGGTGGCCATGCTCAGCTTGAAGTTATTTTATTTTGACATTTTATTTCATTTAAGTACTTTAAAATTATTTGGGTTTGTTTTGATGTAATAAGGCCATAGTGAACTATGTTATTTTCTGTTTTATTTACTATGTTACGAAATTTTATTTATTTGAGATTAAGTCAATTTAATTCAAAATAAACTTTAATTATTTTGTCACCTGAAATAAATGGGTTTTCAATATAAAGCAAACTTGTTTTCAACTCAAGCCCAACCCAATTCGAACTTTCTCCCAAAATCATTAAAGTTTTTCAAAGTGCAAACAAATTTGAACCGGTTTTCTTCGAGGAGCATACCAGATCCGGTCAAGGCTCTTGGGCCGGGTTTGGGGTGTTTCACTACTTATACTTTTGTCAATATTAACTTCTTATACGAAAATTAGAGGTATCCAAATACTAGAATCATCCCTTTTCTATGATCAAACTTAAAACGTAATCATAGTAGATATAACTATTACAAACTTAAGAATAGACTTTAAAGATAAACCATGATCAGCAGATACATAAGAATAGTCTCACATAAATTTGTTATCACCGACTTCACTCCAAAATATCAAAACAGAATTAAGAAAAGATAAAGAAATGCCGATTGTGAACCAACCAAATCGACAACAATTTCGTCTAATTTTACAATTAGCTAACATTCTCACATGATCATAATTTCATAAAAGTGGACAACCACATAATCCCTGAACGGAAGTAGATATCTATACAGAATACTCAAAGAGCGTTATAATATATTCAACCATGATTGTCATAGTCAAACATTTTTACAGCTCGAATATTGTTTTTCTAACCATTTCCGTCATCATAAACCCTTTATTATTTCTGTCACTAATGAACATCAATTCGGGAAGATCTCGGTAAGTACATGCCTTAGGCTCCCTACTCAATTGAGTTGAATAGCCGAGACTAGCTTTTTCTTTACTTGTAACATTGCATAATCGGTGTAATCTTTAAAACATTTTAATATTCTTCTCAAAACTGTTTTCACTTTCCAACTACTTTTATCTCTCTACACATTACTGATTATTTCACCACCGAACTCTTTAGTTTCACACTTATGAACTTATTCAACTCGACTCTCATAAAAATCTCGTTATAAATCAAAACTGGTAAGGGGGTGAGGTCGTAAAGCACCTAACTTGCCTCTCATGACTACACACAAATGACTTAACATTCATCGTTAACGAAATATATTCATAATTACACAACTCTCTCCAAGCAATTTTTTTCACACTTACTCATGTTACAAACATTTCTATCACCCATAATTTCAAACAGTGATTTTACTTACTCAATCTCCATATTAATATCTATTCAAGTACTCAGCATTTAACCCCAATTTCTCTTACCATCGTTTATCAAATTAGAGAACGTCTTACGGGTTTGAGTACGTCGTTTACTTGATTTCCATAGCCCAACTATAGTCTTAATCATTTCACAATATCGTAGCCCAGTTATAATCTTACATGGTGTTATGGTGCCATAGTCTCGCTATGGTCTCCCACGAAATCTCTTATTGATACCAATGCCATATCCTAGATACGGACTTACATGGAAACACATGTCGATGTTGATGCCATATCCTAGATATGGTCTTACATGAGATTGTGCATCGATGCCATGCCCTAGACATGGTCTTACACGATTTCATACCGAAGCGAGGTCCCAGAGGTCTCACACAGAATCACTATTCGATGCTGATGCCATATCCCATATATGGTCTTATATGGAATCTCACAACAAGTATTGATGCCATATCCCGGATATGGTCTTATATGATTCTCATATTCAATACTGAAGCCATACCCCATATATGGTCTTATACGGGATCATGTATCGATGCCAATGCCATGTTCTAGACATGGTCTTATATGGGATCACATGTACTGCCATGGTCCAACCATGGTCTTATCCATCATTTCTTCCTTGAACGACCGTACTTATCTCCTTCGTTCAACTTGATTTTACTTCCCAGTTTAACTCCCACACTATTATAATATTTGTGTCTTCATAACAGAGTAATAAAAAAAAACATTATACATCTTCTAATTTAACAGTCGTACACGAGATTCAACTATGTAGACATACTGATTTTACATTATTCAAACAAATGTACATAGACACATATCCCGTTCACCGGGTAAGTTTACTCATCATATTCACTTAATCAAACATGTTGAGCATATAACACCGTATGCATGTCGAACTAACATGGATATACTTATCACCATATAACTTTCATTTTGTTCCATATTTTTCTCATTCCTCAACTTATGATTATCTCTTTTCATACATTATTACACATATGTTATAAACTTCCAGTCGTACCTTTCTGAATTGCATCACATCATAAGCACATTTCAATTATCTCATTATCATTTTCAACATTATTGAAAATAGCTCAGTTGGGAATCATCTCTGTCTTAACAAAACAATTTCGCTAGAGCCAGGAGATATCACACTATCGTGAGTAGTAATATGACATGTATAGCTAAACTCTCAAACGCTAGGTTAGTTCAAGAACAGACTAAACCATAGCTCTGGTACCACTAAATGTATCACCTGTTACCCATATTCAACGTCGGAACAGGGTACGAGGCATTACTGGACTTAACTTGCTTGAACATACAACTTTGGGTTTAAAATCTCATTTCCAACTTAAGACTTCTCATACATATGCATAACATCCTTATCATGGGCCTACGAGGCCTTAAACATACATTTGGAAGGCCTCGAAATTTAACCAGAGACTTCCACGCACTCAGAAAAATTTTGCCTAAACAAGGGCCACACGCCCGTGTGAAATGGAACACGCCCGTGTGGGCAGGCCGTGTGGTCACACACGCCTATGTTCGTAATTCGTGTGGAATTTATTTTCACTTTGAACCTATAGAGGTTTTCACATGGCCTGGCACACGCCCGTGTCCACTACACGGCCTAGACACACCGTGTCCTTGATAAACCGTAATTTGAACATATTTTAATCCTACATTTAGTATACTTTTGGATGATTTAGACCTTGAATTGTGGAATTTGGTGCTCTTAATCCTTCGTTTTCATGTTTTATACTCAGGAAAGCACCAGATGATGAAAAGAACAAGAAACGGGCCCAAAATGGAGTAATTGGGCCATATCACGAAATTGACATGGCCTGGGCCCAAGAACACACGGCTGTGCCCCCTTAACAGACTCGAACATGGCCTGGCCACGATTCACACGGGTGTGTGCCATGGTCGTGTCTCTGCCGTGACAAAAAAGAGTTTCATTCGGATTAGGATACTTAGAGGTAAAGAAAGCCATTCCAAAAGCCTATATAAACACCCTAGAGGCCAACCTTCAGGGGAAATCCAGTTAGGCGTCCAGTTAGGCCGAAGAGTCGAGCCAGAGAGGCCAGAATTATGGAATTTACTCGAAGAAAGCCAGTTGATTCATCTCAAGAAGCCGAAATTATACTCAAGATAGAAGGTCTTCTCTTCAATTCCTTCAGGGGGTTTTAGGGTTTTTTTATGTTTTGTTTTATATTTTCTTCTGAGATGTATTCTTTTATTATTATGAACTAAACCCTCAAATACATGAGGGAGATGAAACTTAAGACGGATCTTGTTATTGTTTTCTGAACTATATGATAAATACTTGATTTGTTCTTAATTATGTGTTCTTAATTCTTGTTTTGATATTTCAGGATATTGATTCAAGTATTGATGTGCTTAGGTAGTGGAGCAAAAGTCCCTGTTTAAGAGTAGATCTAGCATAATTAAGCGGAGTTGATCGCAACCTTAGAAATAGGCTGACGAAAATCTGCCGGATTAAGGGCCAAACCTAATATGGGAATCCATAGATCGATTTAATGCAATTCTAGGGGTTTTAATTAGAAAGAGATTTCAATTAATCAACCTAGGGTTAGACGTTAGTAGCCTCAAAAGAGGTATTAATATAAATTAGGGAATCCTACGGATCAAGTCAAGTGAATAAATTGTCTGGTTCAGAGTTAGATAACAAGTGAAGTCTAGGTGTATTCTTCCTCGGGTATTGTCTTAATCAATTGATTTTTCTCACAAGTATTTCCCCAATTCATTCTCTTTGTCTTTGCATCTTTAGCTTAATAGTTAGTTAATTTTAGATTAATTAATAATTCCCATAATTCTTAGGCTAAATAATAAAAAGAAAGTTAGTATTAGTACTTTTGGCTCCTTTGGGTTCGACAATCCGGTCTTGCCACTAAGCTATACTACTGTTCGATAGGTGCACTCGCCTTAATCGTTGTGACATTTAGGTTCTAGGCTCGATCATTCTTTGTATAAAATTTTAAGACTCTGACATAACGATCAAGTTTTTGGCGCCGTTGCCAGGGAACTAAAATGTTAAGAACGCTCAATTTTTATTACTTTAGCCTTTTTTTTGCAAATTAATTTTACTTTTATTTGGCTTTTAACTTTGCTAATTTTTTCTCTTTTATTTGTTCTTAGCAGGTACCTCTAGTTTATGACTAGAAGGAACCCTATGGGACCCCTAATTTACGACAGTGATATTGAAGGTACTGTTCGTAGAAATCATAGTGAAATAAGGCGAAGCTTAAATTACATAGAAGAAGAGCAAGAAGTCGACATTAATACCACCAAAGAGATGGCTGAGAATAATCCGCTACCTCCAGAGGTGGCCGACAATCATGCTCCTCGAACTATGTTTGATTATGCTAAACCTAATTTAACAGGAACTGAGTCAAGTATTGTTAGACCTGCTATTGCTGCAAATAATTTTGAACTGAAACCTAACACAATTCAGATGATACAGTAATTTGTTCAGCTTGATGGTTTGTAGGATGAAGATCCAAATAATCACTTGGCAAATTTCCTAGAATTTTGTGATACTTTCAAAAGAAATGGTGTTTCTGATGAAGCCATATGTCTTCAATTATTTCCATTTTCTTTGAGGAATAAAGCCAAATAGTGGTTGCATTCTCTTCCAGGAGGATCAATCACTACATGGGATCAATTGACTGAAAAATTTTTATTGAAATATTTTCCACCGGCTAAAACGGCCAAATTAAGGAAAGATATCTCTTCTTTTGTGCAGATAGATTTAGAAGCACTTTACGATGCATGGGAGAGATACAAAGATCTATTGAGAAGGTGTCCACACCATGGATTACCCTTGTGGCTACAGGTCCAAACTTTTTACAATGGGGTAAACCCTTCAACGAGGCAATTGATAGATTTAGCCACTGGCAGAACCTTGAATAACAAAACACCTGAGGCTGCCTATGAATTCATTAAAGAGATGTCACTGAATAACCATCAGTGGCAAGTCACAAGGACAAAACCAACAAAAGCAGCCAGTGTTTTCAACCTTGACGCAATAACCATGCTATCAAATCAGGTAGAGATGTTAAATAAAAAGATTGATGGTTGATATGATTCTTTGCAGGTACATCCAGTTATGCAGTGCAATCTGAATGGAGGTTGGAGGAACAACACAGATTATCCACCTTACAACCGAAGCGCTGAAAATGAAAAAGTTTACTATATGGGTAACAATTCTATACCCCAAAATAACCCTTATAGTAACACTTACAATTCAAGTTGGAGGAACCATTCAAATTTCTCGTGGGGTAATCTAAGAAACCAAATACAACAATCCTTCCCACAAGAAAAGAAACCAAACCTTGAAGAAATGCTGATAAAATTTATAGAGGTGTCAGAAACCCATTTCCAAAATACCAAAACAATATTGAACAATTAGCAGGCATCAATTCAAGGGCTTAAAGATCAAATTGGACAACTAACTAAGTTACTTTTTGAAAGACAACCAGAAAGCTTACCTAGGGAAAAAGAGCAGGTGAAGGCAGTTACTCTAAGAAGTGGAAAGGAGTTAGTTGAAACAATAAAGAAGATACCACGTGACACAGATAAGGAAATAGATGAGGAAGTTGAGGATGTAACGCCGGTACGCGAAGAATGTAAACCACCAATCCCATATCTGGCAAAGTTGAAGAAGGACCAGTTAGATGCACAATACGGTAAATTTCTTGAACTTTTTAAACAATTACATATTAACCTACCTTTTGTTGAAGCTAATTCACAGATGCCGACATACGCAAAATTTCTAAAAGAGCTTCTAACGAATAAAAGAAAGTTTGAAGAGATATCAACAGTGGAACTTAATGAAGAATGTCCAGCCATCCTCCAAAACAAGCTACCAACCAAATTAAAAGATCTAGGAAGTTTCACTATTCCCTGTTTAATTGGTAGTTTAAATATTAAGAAAGCACTAGATGATCTAGGCGCCAGTATTAATTTAATGCCTGATAAAATGTTTAAGCAACTTGGTCTTGGGTAACTAAAACCCACTAGGATGAGTATTTAATTAGCTGACAGATCTATTAAATATCCTAGAGTTATTGAAGATATTCTGGTAAAAGTTGATAAATTTATATCCCCTGTTGATTTTGTTGTGCTTGACATGGATGAAGACATTGAGGTACCTTTAATTTTAGGGCGCCCTTTATTAGCTACTGCTAGAGCTATTATTGATGTAGGTGATGGTAAACTCACATTAAGGGTAGGCGAGGAGGAAATTATTTTCCAAATTTACAATGCTATGCGGTATTCTAGAGAACAAGATGATTCTAGTTATTTTATTGATGCCATTGATCATTTTATTCAAGATTCTTTACAGGAAATCATACATGAGACACGATGGAACTGTTTGTTGCTCAAGGTGAAGGGAAAGATGATGATTCCAAGGAGTTGAATTCTAATACATCTACCTCTAGACAAAAGAAAGAGGAGGACATTGAAATCAATGATGAATTTAAACAAAAACCTTCTATTGATGAGCCACCGAAATTAGAATTAAAACAGTTGCCAAAACACTTAGAGTATGCATTCCTCGGGGATAACTCTATGCTACCAGTAATTATCTCTTCAGAACTGGAACCTGAAGAGAAAGACGGGTTGCTAAAAGTACTGAGGGAACATAAAAGAGCTATAGCTTGGAAAATTTCTGATATTAAAGGAATAAGCCCATCGTTTTGCACTCACAAAATTTTAATGGAAGATGAGTATAAACCATGTGTGCAACCTCAAAGACGATTGCATCCCAAAGTGAAAGAAGTTGTTAAAGCAGGGGAAATTAAACTTCTAGATGCTAGAATAATTCATCCTATTTCTGACAGTACTTGGGTAAGTCCTGTGCAGGTCGTTCCAAAGAAAGGGGGCATGACTGTTGTAGCCAATGAAAAGAATGAATTAATTCCTACAAGAACAGTCACAGGTTGGAGAGTATGTATTGACTATAGAAAGCTGAACTACGTCACCAAAAAAGATCATTTCCTTTTACCCTTTATCGATCAGATGTTGGAAAGATTATATGGGCATATGTACTATTGCTTCTTGGACGGACTCTCCGGCTACTTCCAAATCCGAATAGCCCCTAAGGATCAAGAAAAGACAACATTCACATGTCCATACGGTACGTTTTCTTATTGTAGAATGCCTTTTGGATTGTGTAATGCTCCTGCTACTTTTCAAATTTTGCATCTTTGGGTCGTCTTTGATGAACTTGTGGAAGACATTATGGAGGTATTTATGGATGATTTTTCAGTATTTGGTAATTCTTTTCATCTGTGCCTTAAAAATCTAAAATGAGTTCTAATGAGATGTGAGGAAACAAACCTTGTTCTAAATTGGGAAAAGTGTCACTTTATGGTTTGAGAGGGGATTATGTTAGGACATAAAATTTCAAGTAAAGGGATTGAGGTAGATAAAGCAAAGGTTGAAACCATAGAAAAATTACCTCCTCCTAGTTCAGTTAAGGCTATTAGAAGCTTTTTAGGACATGTTGGATTTTATAGAAGATTTATTAAGGATTTTTCTAAAATAGCTAAGCCTTTAACGAAACTACTAGAAAAAGATGTACATTTCAATTTTGATCAAGAATGTTTAGATGCATTTAATATCCTCAAAGATAAATTAATAAATGCTCCAATTATAATTGCATCTGATTGGAATTTACCCTTTGAACTAATGTGTGATGCGAGCGATTTTGCAGTAGGTGCAGTTTTGGGACAGCGAAGAGACAAGCACTTTCAGCCTATCTATTATGCTGGCAAGACATTAACGGCTTCGCAAGAGAATTACACCACCACGAAAAAAGAATTGCTAGCTGTGGTTTTTGCATTTGATAAATTTAGATAGTTTTTGATATTATCTAAAGTTGTTGTTTACACTGACCATTCAGCTCTTCGTTATCTTTTAACAAAAATCGATGCAAAATCTCGACTCATAAGATGGACTTTACTCTTGTAGGAATTTAATCTAGAAATTCAGGATAAGAAAGGAGCTAAAAATCTTGCAGCAGATCATCTATCTAGGCTTGAAAATCCACATATCAAAGAATTAGATGAGAGGGAGATAAATGATTTGTTTCCTGCAGAATAATTATTTTCTATTTCTAACTCCGAGGCACCATGGTTTGCAGATATTGCAAATTACCTAGCTGCTAACATCCTACCAAAAATGTTAACACATCACCAAAAGAAGCGATTCTTTGCTGATGCAAAAAACTATTTTTGGGAGGATCCTTTTCTTTTTCGTAAATGTGCAGATCAAGTAATTCGAAGATGTGTTACGAAAGCAAAAGCAAGCAAAATTTTGGAACATTGCCACTCAAAATCTTCAGGAGGACATTACAGCAGAATTAAGACAGCACATAAAATGCTTGAATCAGGTTTTTATTGGCCCACCTTGTTCAAAGACGCTAACAGGTATGTTGCTTCATGTGATAAATGTTAGAGAACAGGTAATATCTCTAAACGCAATGAAATGCCTCAAATGTACATACTATCATGCTAAATTTTTGATGTATGGGGTATTGATTTTATGGGCCCATTCCCTAATTCATTTGGGAATAAATATATTTTAGTAGTAGTGGACTATATGTCAAAATGGTGGAAGCTCAAGCTTTACTTACTAATGATGCCAGAGTGGTCGTACGATTTCTTAAGAAACTCTTTTCTCGATTCGAAACACCCAGAGCAATTATTAGTGATAGGGGTACTAACTTTTGTAATACTCAATTTGATAAAGTCTTAAAAAAATATGGAGTGCACCACAGAACAGCTACCCCTTATCACCCTCAAATCAGTGGGCAAGTAGAAGTAGCAAATCGAGAGCTTAAGCGTATTCTAGAGAAACAGTTGAATCAAATAGGAAAGACTGGGCATTAAAAGTAGACGACGCGTTATGGGCCTATGGAACAGCATTTAAAACCCCCATAGGGACATCCCTATACAAACTTGTCTATGGAAAAAGTTGTCATCTACCATTTGAGTTAGAGCACAAAGCTTTTTGGGCTATAAAATTCTTAAATTACAATCTCAAAACTGCAAGTGAGAAGAGGATGATGCAGTTGAACGAGCTAGATGAATGGTGAGCTAATACCTATGGGAACTCACAATTATATAAGGAGGCAACAAAACGACGCCATGGTGTTTAAAGCAATCAAAGCAATTTGAAGTAGGAGACTTAGTCCTACTATACAATTCAAGGCTCAAATTATTCCCTAGGAAGTTGAAATCAAGATGGTCAGGCCCTTTCATGATCAAAACTATCTTTCCCTATGGCACAGTTGAGGTAACTCATCCGAATTATGACACATTCAAGGTAAATGGTCAGCGACTGAAAATTTATAATGGTGAAGACTTTAGAATAAGAGAAGAGCTTCAGCTCTGTGAACCTTCATTTAGAAATGAAAACAGGGAAAGTCTAGCTTAAGACTATAAACAAGCGCTTCTCGGGAGGCAACCCAAGTACTAACCCCATAAATTTTTATTTTTCCTTTTTAGCATCTAACTATAAACTAACAAAAAGTGTAGGTTTCTCCACCCACACGGCCTCACTCACGACCGTGTGGATACCACGAATAGGTACATGGGCATGGCAAAGATGGTGTAGAAACAAGACAAAAATTTCCCCAAGCCACGGGCTCCGACTAAAAGACTCTATCGTGCGACGCGATGGTGGTCGAAACTGACTAATGGACACGGACGTGTGACACGCCCGTGCATCCAACCCGCGGTCGATCCTGAGTAAAGGACACAGGCGTTAAACACACCTGTGCTCTAAGGCCGTGGACAACATTGAATTACGAACACAGGCATGAGGCCATTGACATGGGCGTGGGAGAAGCGAACAAAGCTAGGCACGCCCATCGATACGGGTATGGGACACAACTTATGCGCGGTAGACCCTTGAGCATTCGAAACGCACGGGCTAAAAACGATTTACACAGGCGTGTGACATGCCCGTGTACCCTTATTCCTATATAAACCCCTCACTATTCATCATCTTTTTCCCCCAAATTCTTCCTCCCAAACCCTAGCAGTTTTCTTTTTCTCCCCTCCCCTAAGTCCGGCCACCATCCTCCCCCTCCCTTCTTCCTTTTCCTTCTCTTTTCCCTCTATTTTCCTTTTCTATTACACAAAACACGCAGCCCATGCCCGTGTGCAAACACTACAGCCACACCCTCCCACACCCGCGTGCCACCACCAGCCCGTGCTTCGACCACCGCCTCAACCGCGCCGCTTCTCTCTAAAAACTCCACCGGTCACCCCTGCTTTTCACATTTTACTCCATTGAACTATACTATCATTAGAATTTTAGTTAGTTTCTAGTTAGTTTATTACTGCTAAATATAAATATTAGCTATATTCATTATTAGTTTGATTTATTCATTTAGTCATTGTTTAAGTAATAAGGATTAGTATTTATGTAAAATATTTGTTTATTCTTATCGTGATTTTTGTCCTTGTTATATTTTTTATATTAATTTCTTAGATGTGATGGCTGGAAATGTTACTTGAATCGTTGATTATCGATTATTTTCAGGACCATAATGTCATCGTCCCGAGGCAAGAAAATCGCAGTCCCTAGTTCCAAAAAATGGAAGGGATCCAGTTCGTCATCTGCAGCGCAACCACCGAATATGCCATTCCATTTTTACAATTTCCTCCAGGATCTTAAGAGGACCTTTATAAGATACTTCATATGCGACCCCTCGGTACAGGGAGGTGCATTAATTGGGCCGCTTTGGAGCAGGTCCAACTAGCTGATGACGTCGGGGCTCTCCTGACTACCGATCCATGGGACCAGTTCTTCAATATCATTGAGCCCACATATCTAGAGCTCACTTTGGAGCTCTATTTCACCTTCAGACTGTGATGATGCGCCATGATGACCCCGGCAAGATCCAATTCCGTCTAGGAGGCATTGTACGAGAACTGAATGTACCGTAATTCGGGGCCACATTAGGACTCTATATCGACAAATTTATAGAGGATAATGTTCTCGCAACGCTCCATCGCCATATCTATAACACCCCCATGAGATATTGGTACAATATAGCACACAACAATGCCTCTTATGACCCTAGTCGCTCCAAGGCGACGGCTCTCGCCCCATCCCTAAGGTACATACACGCTATTTTAGCTCATACCCTGACAGGTAGGCGAGAGAGAACCAACATCGTCAACACTCACGATGCCTACTTCCTATGGTGCATGGAAAACGGGCACGTTTTCGACCTAGCCTATTTCATACTCATGCCATTCAGCATCAGACAAAGAAACATAGGAGAAGGGTCATATCTATGGGTCCATACATCACACGCTTGGCTCGATATTTTGGGCTTCTCAACACTGCCGCTTAGACCTCCTCACTCACACTGATAGGTCAGATGTCCCCACAGGGCATCCAAACGATGCTACACATGAGGATGATCCAACGTCTATGTGGGAACAATCCTCCCCAATATTGGCTAGCACCTACCACCGAAGAGGAGGATCCTGAGGACATTACTAACAATGTCCCACACCCACATGAGGAACCACAACCGAGCCATCACTCAGCTCATGCGGTTGCTTCACTTTCAGACATCTCTGCACGTCTCATGCAATTTGAGCATTACTGTACTCAACAATTCAATAACACCGCTCGACGATTCGATGGCATTGAGGCGACTCTTTAGTGGATTTGTCATCACTTTCACATATCACCGCCTCCACCACCTTGTGACCCAACCGATGACGAGGACCTTTGAGTCCTTTGATTTTATTTATTTTTTGTTTATGTTTAGCTTATGTTTATGTTTACCTTTGAGTCCTTTTAGTTTATGTTTAGCTTATTTTCGTTTTTAATTAAAACTTTTTTCCTTTCTTGTTTAAAACTCTTATTAGTACAGTTTTATTTCTTTTATCATTGGCTGTCTAATTCTCGAGTATCTCTAACAACACTCATTAAATAAATACTCCCTGAACATCTAACTGATAAATTCGTAGTTTAAAAGGTTCAATTTGCCACTCCAAGAACAAACACATCACTAGAGCATTCACCACCACATCCACCCATGCCAAAATCATCATCACTAGCTATCCTCCACGGATTTCATCCAACATTCAGGGAGTTTCACTTCTCTCTCTCTTTTGATTTTCTTACTCCATGATTATCATATATATCTTTGTACATTGAGGGCCATGTACATCTTAAATGTGAAGGGTGAATATTTATTTCGAGAGAGTGCCTAAATTTCTGCATTATTCTCAAATCCTTGAATGATATATTGTCTGTTAGTAATTTTCTTAGATTACTATTAGGATGAAATTTCCTGTGATCCATGATTTTCTTTGATATGTTTTGGAATAAGTCATTGATAATTATGTAGTGATGATTTAAACTTTAGGAGACTAGAGAATCAAGCATGATAAGTCCATTTCCAAAAATTAAAATTCTGTTAGGTTGTCTACCTGAATCTAATTATTACCTTAAAATTTGAAATTTACAGAGTTGATATCAAAAACCCATAATTTTTGTGAGATATTGAGCCTTTTAGAGCATACATTCTTTCGTGCTCACCTTGTGATTATGAGTGTGTCAACATTGAGCTGTTATTCTAGAACTTGCTTCGATTATACATGTCAAGACCACATCATTGATTTGATATACAGAAATGATAAAGGCACTTAGGATTTAACCCACTCACTCCACTAAAAAGCCTACCCTTACAATTAATCCCTAGTGAACCCCTTTGATCCTAACAATCCTTTTTTATTGACTCACCCACAAATATTAACCTAAAAACCCAGTCTGTATTTGTTATCACCATTCCTCTTGACCACCCTTATATCGAGATTTGATTTGATCAGTTGCCTAACTATAATCTTTAATTCAGTAGTTAAATTCATCTTTTATTATGACTTGATTTGTTCTTAAAAAAAAGAAGAAGTATATTCAATTTAGCTTTAGGTAATTGAGCTTATACGTTTAAAATCCACATCTCGAGAAGAAGCTCATGTTATTAGTATTTCATGTTTTCAATTGATGTAATTTTTTAGGATTAGTTCATCATTCTAGTTAGGTGAATTTTCAATTCAATTACGATTCTAACCTTCTAATTCAGCCTTTATCCACACCTTTAACCCAAGCCCCATTACAACCCTTTTTAAAGACCTTTTGATTTATGTATCATCTCATTTTTGCAGTGGTGAAGATTTGGTTTTCAGGCAAGCTTATGGGATTAACTTTTCATGTTCGACTTTTGAGTGCTTAATTTTGAACCTTAAACACTTTGAGTGATTTGAGTGAATCTTTAGTGAGGATGTCAACCCTTGTCAATTTTGAATTAAAGGTGATTATTTAGGTAAGGGGAAAACACCGTTATTTTCATGCTACAAAACCTATGACTTTGATATTTTGAATCTTTAGGATCTTTCTATTTAAATTATCAATGTATGAATTACCTTTGAATTATGATGAAACATTATTGATGAATATTATGAATCAAGGAAGTTCATTTTAATTGTGAGTTAAGAATTTTGCCTGAGGACAAGCAAATACTTAAGTGTGGGGGTATTTGATAAACCATAATTTGAACATATTTTAATCCCACATTTAGTATACTTTTGGATGATTTAAACCTTGAATTGTGGAATGTGGTGCTCTTAATCCTTTGTTTTCATGTTTTATACTCAGGAAAGAACCGGATGATGAAAAGAACGAGAAACGGGGCCAAAACGGAGTAATTGGGCCATATCACGAAATCGACACGGCCTGGGCCATAGACCACATGGTCGTGCCCCCCTTAACGGACCCGAACACGGCCTGGCCACGATTCACACTGGCGTGTGCCATGGGCGTGTCCTTGCCGTGACAAAGAAGAGTTTCATTCGGATTAGGGTACTTAGAGGCAAAGAAAGGCATTCCAAAAGCCTATATAAACACCCTAGAGGCCAACCTTCAGGGGGAGTCCAGTTAGGCGTCTAGTTAGGCCAAAAAGCCGAGCCAGAGAGGCCATAATTATGAAATTTACTCGAAGAAAGCCAGTTGATTCATCTCAGAAAGCCGGAATTATACTCAAGATAGAAGATCTTCTCTTCAATTCCTTCAGGGGGTTTTAGGGTTTTTCTGATGTTTTGTTTTATATTTTCTTCTGAGATGTATTCTTTTATTATTATAAACTAAACCCTCAAATACCTGAGGGAGATGAAACCTAAGATGGATCTTGTTATTATTTTCTGAACTATATTTCAGGATATTGATTCAAGTATTGATGTGCTTAGGCAGTGGAGCAAAAGTCCCTGTTTAAGAGTAGATCTAGCATAATTAAGCGGAGTTGATCGCAACCCTAGAAATAGGATGACAAAAATCTGCCGGATTAGTGTCAAACTTAATATGGGAATCCATATATCGAGTTAATGCAATTCTAAGGGCTTTAATTAGAAAGAGATTTCAATTAATCAACCTAGGGTCAGACGTTAGTAGCCTCGAAAGAGGTATTAATATAAATTAGGGAATCCTACGGATCAAGTCAAGTGAATAAATCATCTGGTTTAGAGTTAGATAACAAGTGAAGTTTAGGTGTATTCTTCCTCGGGTATTGTCTTAATCAATTGGTTTTTCTCACAAGTATTTCCCCAATACATTCTCTTTGTCTTTGCATCTTTAGCTTAATAGTTAGTTAATTTTAGATTAATTAATAATTCCCTTAATTCTTAGGCTAAATAATAAAAAGAAAGTTAGTATTGGTACTTTTGGTTCTTTTGGGTTCAACAATCTGGTCTTGCCACTAATCTATACTATTGTTCGATAGGTGCACTTGCCTCAATCGTTGTCACAGTTATTTTCTAGGATCGATCATTCTTTGTATAAATTTTTAAGACTCTAACATAACGATCAGTCCTCACCCGTGTGTGAAAACCTGGGTATTCTGTTTATGACATTAGCAACCTTATAAAGGGCACATGGCCTAGGCAAACGCCTGCGTGTCTAGCCCATGGTTGACACTAACTTGCAACATTAACATGCAGGGGACACACGGCCTAGTCACACACCCATGGGACTGACCGTGTGTCACACACAGCCTAAATACACGCCCGTGTGTCTACCCGTGTGGACCAATTCAAGGCTATTTTCCAAGCCATTTAGCCACCCTAACTTGCAGACATTCACAAATCATCACATATCATTCTCAAACCATCAGTTATAATACTTAGATTTTCACATTTTAACCATGAAAACCAAACTATCTTCCCATATACGAGAGAGCATTCTCACTAGCATAAATACAAACGACATAAGCCATCATACGTGGCTATACACAACTAAACCATAAACTATTTTAGGCCTACACATTTGGCTACTTTAATTATGACTTAATTAATCAAAAATAAGATCCCTATACATGCCATATCTTAAGATGACTTGAAAGCTTATACCCAAATGACTGCTCGATATTGTGAAAACATCTCCGGTGATCTCCAACCCGAGCTAGTTAAGTTAACCTATGAGAGATAGGAAAGAAAGAGGAGTAAGCAATAATGCTTAGTAAGTTCATATGCAAATATAAATCAACTATTGACATTCATTTATTTTACTCCGCCACAAAGGTATTATAATGAGATTTACATCTAAGCTCATGGTTACTCATTCAATCATTCGTTATGCCTACTCATTCCAAACCTTCACATACCACAAATACATAACATAAAACAATGTTCACCTTTACTAGCATTTTTACCCTGCATTTATCACCACAAAGCCACATGCAAAATTTCACTTAGTCAAGTTTCTCGAAATCACCTCGGAATAATAATAAATAAGGTGGTATGGTACACAGCCCACCATTAATACTAAACACGATGGTACACAGCCCATCGATAACAACAATAAGGTGGTATCACACATAGCCCACCATTGATAATAAATATGATGGTATCGCACACAACCCATCATAAATAACTATTAAGGTGGTATCGCACACAGCCCACCATTTATTTACACATTTGCAGATATTTATCCAGATTCATTTTCCTATTTCGAATGCTCATCTACAATAATCATTCGCATTCACACAATGCGTTAATAAGTATAACATATGAAATCAAGAGGCATTGTTTACACATGAACTTACATGGGTTCATCACATACCGAATTCACTTCAAATGAGTTCTGGGTACATACCTATAACTCTCATGACATGTCCACATACTTTCTCATTTCCAACATAACTGTTGAATCATTCAAAATGCTAAAGGATACTCTTGAGTCTCATACATTTAGTATTATTTCAACATCATATCCCCGATAGGGCCTTACATGAAATGTCATATCGATGCCATGTCCCTGACATGGTCTTATACGAAATCTCACACTGAGGCCATATTCCAAATATGGTCTTACACGGGACCTTAATTATCGTAGTATTATGATATTTGCCTTCCATTCTGTACTTAAGTTCAATTGGAGATTGTCATTTCTTGACATCTCGTCAAAACGTATTTAATATATACGTAAAGACAATATACGATTCATTCAACATTGAAATATTAAATACCTCACATAAGATTGCATTATTTGCACACGAACTTACCTCGATACCAAAAAGGGTAAAAAGGGACTATTTGTCCACTTTTCTCTTTTCTCCCGTTCTAGGTCCGAATCTCGTTTTATTTGATAAGGAAGAAAGCTTGGTTGAAATTTTGAGTTCTCAACCCCTATTTTTGCTGCTCATTTTCGGTGGAGAGAAAATGGAGAGAAAAGGTGATATTTTCTTATCTTGATTTTATGATAAAAATAAATTTTTATCACCAAATTTCACCTAACCAAATGACAAAGTCTATTCTTTGTCCCCTATGGTCGTCCATCACTCCCCCCAATGGCCTATTTTCACTTTAAGGATCTCCAGTTAATATTCTATGGCTATTTGGAACCTCTAGTAAATAAAATAGAACTTTCACACTTTATGCAATTTAGTCCTTTTTCGCGATTAAGCACGAAATCGCTAAAATTAAAGTACCAAAATTTCCGTGCACCCTTATAATCATGCTATAACCCATGAAATAAAATTAAAATAATTTTCTCCGACCCCGAATTAGTAGTCCCAAGACCACTGTTCCGACTAGCCCCTAAATCAGGCTGTTACACTTTCAGTTCAATGACTCCAACTAATAATCGATATCCTCATTCAACCCATCTTCAAACCTTTTCCACATGATAGCCTCGGTGGAAACACATTCCTGAGTGTACTTACTGAACTGGACAAACTCTCGTTCATACTCGATTACAGACATTCGGCCTTGTTTTAGCTCTAGAAACTCCTTACATTTCTAATCAATGAACCGTTGGATGATATACTTTTTCCGAAATTCATCTTGGAAGAATTCCCAATTAACCCTCTCTCTCAGTACTACCAACACAAGGGTTTTCCACCACCGGTATACTGAGTCTCTTAGAAGTGATACGTCACATTTTAGACATTCATCTGGTGTGCAAGACAGTTCATCGAATACCCTGATAGAATTCTCAAGCCAAAATTCTACCCTCTCGGGATCATCGTCAACATTTGCCCTGAAATCTTCATGTCAAGAAAAAGCTGCAGTGAACATAGGACTTAAATGGAAGCAATAGGAATTCAGGAAATTTGAAGCGATGAAGTGCATTTCTTTATTCCATGAATAGTACTATAAATACTGAAATAGCTAACAACAACTTAGAGATATATTAGGACTCTAATAGTATCTTCATAAATCTCCTAAATAAAAGGAACACTACTGGCACTAAACAAAGACTAGGTCTATTTAAAAATAGACTTTGACTGACTCAACGACTAACTTATTCAATCAGTAAATAGTAACAAATAATTTCTACATTAACTTTTAACACTCCACCTTAATGTAGAAACTCCCCAACACCCAACAATTCTCTCAAATACACGAATTTCTTCGGTGGAAGTGGCTTTGTGAACAAATCAGCAACTTGTTCTTCAGTGCAACAATACTCCATCTTGATATCTCCCTTTGCAATCGCTCTCTTATGAAATGATGACGTGTTTCAATGTGTCTTGTTCTACTATGATAAATAGGGTTTTTTTCATTGCACTTGTTGACTGATTATCACAATAGATGGTAGTTGCCTCCACTTGTGTTTGTTTTAAATCATCAAGAATTCTTCGTATCTAGACAGCTTGACGAGCAGCAGTAGTAACAACCATATATTCAGCCTCCGAATATGATAAAGCAGTTGATGGTTGCTTCTTTGAGCTCTATGAAATAGCTCCGCTACCCATAGTAAAAACGTAACCAGTTGTACTCTTGCGATCTTCAATGCAGCCACCCAAATCACTATCTAAAAAACCATACAGCCTTAGATTGTTAGAGAACTTATACCATATTCCAAATGAGCTTGTCCCCTTCAAATAGCGCAAAATTCGCTTGGCAGCTCCAAAGAAATGGTTGCTTGGACTCTGCATATATCTAGGCAAGAGACTTGTTGCTTGCAAAATATCAGGCCTACTATTTGTTAGATACAACAGACTCTCAATCAAACTTCAAAACAATTGGCAATCAATTTTCTCTCCCCCATCATCTAAACAAAATTTTTGATTGGTGCACATTGGAGTACTCACGAGATTGCAATCCTTCAAGTTGAATTTTTCAAGATCATTCACATATTTTTCTTGAGACATAAAAATACCCTCCGTATATTGTTTAATTTCTAGCCCCAGAAAGAAACTCATCAACCCCAAATTAGTCATTTCAAATTCGTCTGTCATAAGCTTTTTAAACTCATTCAACAAAGCAGTACTATTGCTAGTATAAATCAAATCATCAACATAAAGGCAAATAATGAGAATCTCAGAAGTACCTCTATTTTTCACATACAGATTTGGCTCACTGGAACTTCTTTGAAAACCATTATTGCTGAAATGTCCATCAATTCTTCCATACTAGGCTCGTGGCGCTTGCTTTAAGCCATATAGAGCCTTTTTCAACCTATACACTTTCTCTTCTTGATTTGCAATCTCGTAACCTTTTGGTTCCTGCACATATACTTCTTCTTCTAGGATCCCATTTAAAAAAGTTGACTTGACATCGAACTGATAAACCTCCTAACTTAATTGAGCTGCAATTGACAGAATAACAAATATGGTGTCAAATCTTGCTACCGGAGAGAAAGTTTCTTGGAAATCTAACCCTTCACGCTGCATGTACCCTTGTGCAACCAGTCTTGCTTTATGCTTTTGAATGGAACCATCAGCCTGGAATTTAGTTTTGAAAATCCATTTTAACCCAATAGCTTCTTTTCCATTTGGAAGGTCTACTAATTCCCATGTCTTGTTCCTTTCCAAGGCTTTCATTTCATCATCCATTGCATCTCGCCATTCCTTGGATTTGATTGCTTCTTCAAAGATGATTGGATTTTCAATTTGGGCGAATTGGCATTGTTCAGTGCTTTCATAAATTTCTGCCAACGATCTCCATTTTCTAGGTGGTGATTCTAATGAAGACGAGCTTGATGAAGTGGTATTTGGAACTACTGAAGGACTGCTTGGTGCCGATGAGCAAGAACTTCCATCTCCATTTTCTTGACTAGGTTGAGTGTCGAGACATTCACCATCTTCTAGTAATGCTTTTGAACCTGCTTGTAATTCCTTCCAATTCCAAGAGTTTTTCTCATAAAAAACAACATCACGCCTTATAATCAAGCTTGAAAGTGGCCAAACCCTAGCTATGGCTTCCCTTCTAAATTTTGGCTATGGTGAGGAAGATGGACAAGGATTTTGGCTTGATTTTGCTTTTTAATTCATTTAATTACCAAATGACCAAAATGCCCCTAACTTAAAACATAAAAATTCTCTTACTCCATGTCCAGTTTTGTCCACTAACTTAACCAATGGTCTAATTACCATCTAAGGACCTTCAATTTAAAGTTTCATAGCAATTAGACACCTCTAACTTCTAGAATACATATTTTGCACTTTTTGCAATTTAATCCTTTTAACTAAATTAAGTGCCCAAACGTCAAAATTTTCGAATGAAATTTTCATGAAATCATTTCGTAAAACTGTAGACCATAGAAATATAATAAAAATAAATTTTAATAAATCAAATTTGTGGTCCCGAAACCTTTGTTCGGACTAGACCCAAAATCGGGCTGTTACACATCACAACTTTTGCTAAGTCAATTTTGCAATATGATAAAGCAACATCAATCTTTGCACATAATCATGCATAAACAAAATCATGCAAAAAATGCTTTTTATTAGTAAATAGCCAAATGCAAATATTATTTCCAAAGTCTATACTAAATACAACATATTGTCAACATGTGTCATGGTATGCATGCATTTCAAAGTCATATATAACATTCACCAATCAATAAACTTTCCTTATCAATCTGAACATAGCAATCACAAGCTTTAATTAGTTTTCTTCATATGTTGAACTTAGAAATTCCTCTCCACTAATGTAGTCGGTATATTCATCGAATCAATAAGTCTTTTATTAGGTTATAATAAGGCTAAAGGTAGATAAAGAGAAGTGAATTTTTAAGTTCAATCATCTTAACCCTAACTTTGTCTTGGATCCTTTTGCGTCACATCCTTTATACAAATGGGTCTTTGGAACACCTCCAAACTTATTTCGAACTCATGCTCAACCTTTATTTTTTAAACTTTGAGCAAACTTCTTTACTCTTTATTTTATTTTTCAAAATTTGAGCAATCTTTTCTTTGCTCTTTATTCTTTTGAACAAACTTTTCTTGTTCTTTCATATTTTTTTAAAAAAAAAACATGAGAAGAGCATGTACATCTTTTGTATTTTTCCTCAAACTTTGATCACCAAGACAAATTTAAGATAGGTGCACAAAATAGGATAAAATTAAAAAGATGATAATGTGGCTTAAAATGTAGGTAATTTGCAATATTAACAGACCATTGAGCTCAAAAGTAAAGTTTCAAGGGTTAATTTAATAAGGTCGGCTTGAAAGGCTCACACGATCTAAAGAAAATGTGCCTATATCATGTTTAGATTTTTATACCTCCTAAGATTTCGCATCAAGAAAGTTACTAAGTCAATTCTAAAGACTTAAACCTTCATGCATGTCTACTTCCAAAGAAATTAAATATTCATGGAAAATACTACATAAGACTAATGAGCATACAAGCATTCCATCACTCATTATAACATGAGAATAACTTAGATAAAATTAGAAATCATGCTTATATTTGAACAAACTTATGAGCAAAAATTCTCTCTGAACATTCATTCATTTCAACATACTTAGGTAAAAAGATTGAAACATACTTGAAAATTTTAAAACTTCATGTTGCAAAATATTTTCCTTTGCCTTACCACCCTTTAAAAAGAAGCAATGTCCTCATTGTAAACATAAAGTAATGAATGAAAACTGAACACCAGGTAGGGTTGCAAGAAAAGAAAGGTGAGTCATAAAGACTGCTTAAGTACCAAGTCTTTCTAAACAATCCAATCCTAGACATGTTTATTCACATTACCAAATCACTTTGCTTTTCCTACCAAAGAGAAATATAGCTTATTTTATTCATGCTTGCAATTTATTATGCGAAAGCAAAATTCTAACTAGGTTATAAAAATAAACACCTAAAAAGAAATTAATACTAAAGACAAGAAATTCCCCCTTTTATTTATTTGACTTATCCTCCTCCTTGTCTTCCTCCTTTGATGCTTCAATCTTGCTTTCATCCTCATCTTCCTTCTGTGACTCAAAGATATAATCTGGGAACTCAGGAATAGAATTGTTAGAGATATTTTTAACAGTATTTCATACAGATTCATCTTTAATCTTCGCATATTTCCAATAAGCTTGTTGTTGGTTATGCATAAATTTCATCATATCTATCATAATTGAAAATTCTGATTTCTTCATAGTATTTGAAGAAGTGGGCATAGGAATGGTCAACCTAGGATCAACACATGGTTCAACGGGCTCATCAGTATTCGTCTCCTCTTTTGGTTCAGAAATTTCTGGTTCCTTTATCGGTTTTAGATTGTTCTATTCTTCTTCAGATTCTGTTTCTTCTGTCTCATCAATTGAGTCAGCTTCCAATTTGAATTTGTTCGATGACTCACAGTTTTTAGTTCGGTTGGTTCACTTGGTTCCTTTGGGTTTAGCTCATGGACATTCTCCGCTAACCTTTCAAGATCATGGGCTCTGATGCAACCTTGAACATATGAGCCCTTCAAGTTTGATTTTTTTTTTTTAACTTGGGCCCTTAAGCAAAGTGAAGTTATCAATGATGAGAAGTAAGCACTTCCTGTCTTCTTTCTAGCACAATCGTGGACCTCCTTAAGAATAATCTTCCCAACATTGATAGACATTTTTTTCTCATAATTGCATACAACAAAAGAATTTTCTCCATCAAGATAGTGGAACTATGTGAGATAGGGATGAAACTATATTGACCAAAGTAGAACCATACCTTAGCCATTCGTTTTAGATATTCCCTTCGGTAAGAATAACTATCATACTTTCTTATAATCCATTAGGATCCCAGATTTTTCACAACATGAAGCACTTGTTGAATAAAATCCCAATTTGCATTTGTCATCATGGAAAAGTACTCATCTTCTTCAACATAAGGTAGGTTAAAGAAATCATCAATGGACTTAGAAGTGAGGGGTACCTTCTTCTTTTAAACAATAACTTCAATAGCATATGATATAGTTAGGTTGGCAATGATCGTGCATTGCAAAAATAGTTCCAATTGAGGGCATCAATTGTCTTTCATATTGGCCATGACATAACCATCTTATCATTGCTCTCCAAGTTGAAACCTTTTTCTGGCATCATGGGTTGATTTTTGAAGATGGAACCAAACCTTTCTTTTGCTTTTTTATCTTGGATAACAATTGGATTTTTGCCAGAGGTCTTAGAAGATCTAGTTCTTTTGTGAGACATGATGATTTTTCCAGAAAATAGGCAGAATTCCAGCCAAAGGAAGAGAAAAGAAATTGACAAGGGATGGTAACAAGATTTTTGCCGTGGTGATAGGCATGTGGTGGGGATAAAGTTGCTCCAACAAAAGACTCGCGGTGGAAAATAACGATGGCTTTGCGACAAGAGATAGAAATTGGGGAAATTTTTTAGGTTTTAGACCGGCAGCTAAGAGGAAGAAAAATGTAACACCCCAACCCGACCTAGAAGTTAGGCCCGAATCTGGCATGTCACATTGAAGTGTTTCTCGAAAATCGTGCTTTCATTTGCGCTCGCTTATTTTCAAAACATGGTTTATACAATTGCGGAAGCTTAATTAAAATAAATGATTTATGGAAACATGATATCTAAAAATTGGGTTGCAGAAATGTAGTGTTTGAAAGCAGTTATTATTTTGGAAAAATTGTGTCCTACTTCTAGCAGATATTAAACATGCTTAAGTAAATATCCCAAATAAAAGTTAAAGATAGCGAGGCCTTATTGCAACCCAACTAAAAAAATGAAGTGCTTAAATAAGTGAACAAAATAGAAAAACATGTGTGGCTGTGTGGTCGTCTCCTAGTCCCTCGCAGCTCAAATCCATTAAGTCTAGGGATTACCTGTATAGTTAGACAGAAGGGTGAGTTTGCGAAAACTCAGTGTGTAATCCCTTATAATACAAACTGGGCCTGAGCCCATCACAGACACAGTATCATGTGGGTCTTAGCCCATAACAGGCGCACCTAAGCCCATTACAAAATCAGTATCAGATGCAGATATGCAGACAAAAATCTAGCCCAATCCAATACCAGAACAAGTGGGCCTAAACCTAGTACAGTGACAGATCTCATAAACAGATATACAATAATATGAGGATGCATCCCACCCCGATCCAGCCAACACACCACCCGTACCAACCAACACACCATGTGGGGATAAAATCGACCCACCCAGCCAACACACCAAGCTTAGCACCGGTTGCGGCACTAAATCAATTGAACGGCTCGGCGCCATAGACAGAATGGCTAAAAGCCACAAATTCCACAACATCGCTGTTGGTTAACAAAACGGCTAAAAGCCATAAATATCGCAGCATAGCTGCCGATTAACAGAACAGCTAAAAGCCATAAATATCACAAAAAGCTTGAAAGCCTTGTACAGAATGGCAATGGGTCGTACACTTCCTCCGTAACTTTGTCCAACCCCATCCAATATGTCGTGTATGTCATGCTCAATCATTACACGTGTATGCAAAATGGCCATGTTCAGTAACAATCGTTTCAACACATATTAACAGCATATTAGTCACACGCCCACAGTCAAGTTAGTTAAAACACAGTCATACGATCACTGTCAAATCATTCAAATCATAGCAGAAGTCAGTCATTTACACATAAGGGTAAAACAGTCATTTACCCTATATGGGTATTTCGGTAATCCTACCCTTCAGGGGTATTTCAGTAATTCTACCCTATAGGGGTATTTCGATAATTTTGCAATCCGAGGGTATTTCGGTAATTTCACAAATCAGGGGTATTTCGGTAATTCTACCCTATAGGGGTATTTTAATAATTTTGCAATCTGAGGGTATTTCAGTAATTTCACAAATCAGGGGTATTTCGGTAATTTCACAAATCGTGGGTATTTCAGGAATGTTGCAAATCAGGGGTATTTCGGTAATTTCACAAACCAAGGGTATTATAGTAATTTTGCAAACCAGGGGTATTTTAGTAATTTTGCAAACTGAGGGTACTTCGGTAATTTTACAAGCTAAGGGTATTTCGGTAATTTCACAAATCAGGGGTCTTTTGGTAATTTCACAAATCAGGGGTATTTCGGTAATTTTGCAAATCGAGGGTATTTTGGTAATTTTCCAAACTAAGGGTATTTCAGTAATTTGTAAACTAAGGTATTCTAAACAAAGATAACGATACGAATGGGCCTAGGGCCCATTCTCAGCCCAAATGGGCCCACACGCTCGTATGGCCCATTTTGCCCAAATCTAGCCACAGATATGATATTCACATGGTCCAATACAATATCTACTACACAATCATACAATTTATTCATATAGGCCCATGAGCCCATTGGGCTCACGAGCCCATTGGGCCCATCGTAGCCCAAACAGCCTAAACCCACAAGAACACTCATGATGGCCTCAACTCTCGTGTCAAAGCTCTCACACGTGCGCTCGCACGCTGTACCATCGCCATGTGACCGGTATTTCGGCATTTGCCGCTCTACAGCTAGAATAGTGCGAAATACACACCTGATAGGAATCTGGAGTTAATCCGCACTCCGATCACTCCTATGCCCAAACGCCCACCAAGGTATGCTTACTCTCCTCATAGATCGCTCTATTTAAAGCCAGCTTCTTGCCTACTCTCATGCTAGCTTCCCGATGTGGGATTCTTCCTTCAGCAGAGTTTAATTCTAACACAACCACCTGTCGCCCCAACTTAGCAAAATAAATATCCCTTTTTTCTTGCAATAGGATTCGAACCCTTACCCTCTCCTATGCTCCAGACGCTACATGCCACCACAACACAAGCTCCTTTTGTGACTTAAAACATGCTCAACTAAATATAAGCCTATGGGCCAAAGTCTAAGTTCATTTAACAAGAAATCAAAATGAAATGAAAGCGCCAAGACTTGAACCTTGGACCCCTTGCTTCCTCTATGGCGTCACTTCCTTGTCTCCCATGTGGCGCCATTTGCCACTAGACCACAACCCCTTTTATGTCATTTTTCTCCACATTTTATTCTTAAAGCCTACTTACTAACTCCTATGGTCTTATTCACCTAAAACCAAAATTTTCCTAAAGCCTAGGTTTGATCCCGGGACTTCATGGAAGCCCCCTAACCTTCCAAAATCACTCACCTAATAGGTCCAACTTGCATTAGTGCCATTCTCTTGTTCTCAAAAATTTTAAACGCTCTCATGCCCAAGGCCCAATAGGCCCAATTCTACTAGGCCCAAATTCGGGTCGTTACAAAGAATGAGTTGCTAGGGTTTAAGCTAATTTCTTAAAGGGTTGTGAAAATTATGGTGGTAGAGATGGTTTTATATTGTGGTGAATTAGGGCAAACTTGTAGCAAAAATTTAGCTACAAGGGTGACTTGGGTGGCATGTATAGAGAAAGGGAGAAAGTGTTGGAAAAATTAGGGGTTTTAGGAACCCTTGGACGGTAATGTGGGTAAATTTCTCTTCTTCGTTGTTTTAGGCCTTGAGCCCAAATTGTATTTACAAACTAGATTGCTTAAGATAAAATAAGCTGATTAGTGCTTGGGCTAATTTGACCCCTTTATTAAACAAATAAAATAAAATGAACATTAACATTAAAAAAATATTAAAATGAAAATAAAATTTCCAAATATAATTAGAAAATTTCTTCTTAAAAGATTACATTAAATTAATTCTCAGGAAAGGTTGGAGCAGTCACAGCGGTCCCGCTTAAGTTCCAATCTCCGTAGATAGAATTAATTAAATGTACTAATTTAAGAAAAATAATTTATAATTATTTATTAAAAAGTAAGATCATAAAAATTAAGGGTCTATTAATTTGAACAAGGCTTTAATTCGCTCAACTTCAGCATCCCAATAATGCTTGAGACGTTGACCATTAACTTTAAACGTACCTTCATGGTCGTCGTACAATTCTACAACTCCATATGGATAAACTTCGTAGATGGTATAAGGTCCTCTCTATTGGGATTTGCGCTTCCCAGGGAATAACATTAGCCTCGAATTAAAAAACACATTCTGACCTTCTCTGAATTCATGAGGTTGTATACGACTGTCATGGCATCTCTTAGATTTTTCTTTACACATCTTGGCATTCTCGTATGAAAATAACCTCAACTCTTCCAATTTATCAAGCTGCAGCATCTTTCTCTCACCGGCTTGCTTGAGATCCAAATTTAATTGTTTCAAGGCCCAGTAAGCTTTATTTTCCAACACAAGCGGCAAATGACATGCCTTTCCAAAAACTAGCCGATAGGGAGCCATTCCTAACGATGTCTTAAAAGTAATTCAATAGGCCCATAGAGCATCATTGAGCCTTCGAGACCAATCTTTTCTGTTAGGGCGCACTACCCTCTCAAGAAAACCTTTGATTTCACTATTCACCCTTTCAACTTGTCCATTTGTCTGTGGGTGATAGGCAGTAGCAATTTTATGTTTCACATCTTAATTGTCAAGCAACCACTTAAGCCATTTATTCACAAAGTGAGATCCATCATCGCTAATTATAGCTCTAGGAGTCCCAAACCGTGTAAATACATGCTTATATAGGAATCGTATGACTACCTTAGCATCATTTGTTGGTTATGCCTCGGCTTTAACCCACTTGGATACATAATCCACAACTACCAAAATATACTTGTTCCCATAAGAAGAAAACGAGCCTAGAAAATCAATGCCCCATACGTCGAATAGGTCTACCTCTAAAATATTTGTCAAAAGCATCTCGTTCCTCCTTGATATGTTTCTAGTTCTTTGACATCTATTGCAATTTTTCACATATGCATACACTTACTTAAATACTGTAGGCCAAAAGAATCCTACTTGCAAAACTTTTTCTGTAGTGCGAGAACCACCAAAGTGTCCCCCACTCAGAGATGAATGGCAGTGGTACAAAATTTCGTTAATCTCACTTCCAGCTATGCGCTTCCTGATTATGTTATCTGCACATTGTTTAATCAAAAATGGATCCTCTCAGAAATAATATCGACTATCATGAAGGAATTTCTTCCTTTGTTGGCATGTCATTTCTCGAGGAATTATTCCACATGCGAAATAATTGACAAAACCAACAAACAAGGTGTTTCATGAATTCGACTTACCTCGAAGATATGCTCATCAGGAAAATTCTCATTAATTGGAACCAGTGAAGAAGTTACCTCATTTTGTTCCAACCTCAACAAATGATCAACTACTTGATTTTCAACACCCTTTCTATCTTGGATCTCAAGGTCAAATTCTTGGAGTAAAAGTATCCAAAGAATTAGCTTCGGTTTAGCATATTTCTTCGTAAGTAAATACTTAATGGTCGCATGATCGGTAAACATTGTAACTTTGGTACCTATAAGATATGAACGGAACTTGTCAAAAGTAAAAACTATAGCAAAGAGTTCTTTTTCAGTTATAGTGTAATTAAGTTGGGCTCCTGTCAAAGTTCTTCCTGCATAGTAGATAGGATGAAACACTTTGTTTCTTCTTTGACCCATCACAGCTCCAACAGCAAAATCACATGCATCACACATCAACTCAAAAGGTGAGTTCCAATCAGGTGTAACAATTATTGGGGCTGAGATTAACTGGCTATTTAATTATTCAAAAGCTTCTAAATATACTTTGTTAAAATAAAAACAATATCTTTTTCTAAAAGCATACACAAAAGTTTAGAAATTTTTGAAAAATATTTGATAAACCTATGATAAAAACTAGTATGACCTAAGAAACGTCTAACTCCTTTCTGTAACACCCCTAACCTGTCTCTGTCGTCGGATTGGGGTTACGAAGCATTACCGATCAATCAAAAATCATTTAACATCATAACATTAAATGATTTAACCTTATTAAAAACCAACCAATCATATGCATTTTGTCCCTAAATCGAGCCTTCGAGGCCCTAAAAATAGGTTAGAAACAATTTGGGACTAATTTGAAACAAACTAGAAAATTTCAGGAAAATATGAAAATTTTCAAAAATAGGGGTCACACAATGTGGAATGCCCCAAGTCGTATAAGTTTCAAAATAGGGACACACGACCATGTCTCAGCCCATGTAACTCATTGAGTAAGGCCACACAACCGTGTCGTAGGCCGTGTGCCAGACCGTGTAACTCTCTAACTTGAGACACACGGCCGTGCCACAAGTTATGTAACACACTGACTTAATACACACAACCGTGTCTCTAACCGTGTGTGGCATACGACCAAGTGACACGGGCGTGTCCCTGGCTGTGTACACCTAATTGAACCTTAAATGTCAAGTTTACCATTTCAAGCTTTTTGGACACTAAGCAAACCATTTACTAGCCATTAAACCTATTGTAAATGACATTAAATAAGCTCAAACCATGCTATTTCAACCATCCTAAGTGCTTAACCAATGTACCCTCATTGGTACCAAAAGTATACACAATTATACAACAATATGAACCATCAACCAAAGCATGTCAATTCACAGAACTTAACACTCAACCAATATGCCTATCATAGGCACCTCAAATCACAACATTTCAATATGACATATACTATAAGCTTGTACCAAAAACATCTTCCTTCATTCTCACATATCATAATTAGTTGTTTACTTGCACTTAAGATCATTCTTTGTAGATTTACATATCAAAACAATAGTAATGACAAAGAATCCAGAATGAACATTCCAAAAATTATCGAAAACAAGTGGATAGTGTGACTCGAGTGCTGATCCGATTGTCTAACCTTCAGAATTATCTACAAGAATAGAAATTAACACAAGTAAGCTCATTGAAGCTTAGTAAGTTTGATGTACAGAAACAATAAATCTTTCTGAAGTAAATACAACAATTAAATCAATAATAACTCAATTACAAGTGTTTCCTGTCATCCACAATCTCAAATCGATGAATTGCATAATTCAATTCAAAGCTCAAATGCATGTCATGCCTTTCAAAATCATTAAACAAGTTATAATACAACAATTTATGACCTGATGAATGACTTACGGATATGAGTACACAAGTAATCCAACCGAAACACGCCAATCGCTTATAAGAGCTAATCCACCGAATAACACGCCAAATGCTCATAAGAGCTAATCTATCCAATAACATGCCAAATGCTCATTAGAGAAAATTCACCCGATAACACGCCAAATACTCATAAGAGCTAATCCACCTGATAACATGCCAAATGCTCGTAAGAGTTAATCCACCCAATATCACACCAAATCAGGGAGTATAACGCGAGTGTTCGCAAAAAATGCTGAACCTCGATATACTCGGGAAAATATATATGTCACATCACATCAATCTTCACTTCAACTTCCCCCCGTAACACGCCGTTATTTAGTCATACTCTATCTCGCGTTCATCATGTCCAAGTACTAAAATTTAATAACATTTTCTCAACATCATTATAACCTCAATTAAATAATTAAAATCAACTATTTCACATTATATCATCAAACCATTCATATAAATATCAAATTATAAACCAAATGAACTTACCTCGACTGACTTGTAATAGTTGTAGAAGTTTAGGGACTATTCTGTAATTTTTTCTTTTCCACGTAAATCAACATTGACTTGATCTAAAATATAAAATTCCAAATTATTAGCTTACATTTTATATTCCAATTTACTTTACATTTTATACCTTTTTTTAAATTACACAATTGCCCCTAACTTTTACAATTTTTTTAAATTTAGTCCCTTATACCGAAAATCATCAAATTAACCATTTTCTCAAGTCAAAAGTGTCAGCCGAATATTCAAGGCTTCTAAAAAGTTTACAAAACACCTCTTATTCACCAATAAACCATGTAATTTTAACATTTTAACAATTTAATCCTTTAATAAAAAAACTAACTAAAATCACTTCACAAACAACCAAAAATCACAATCAAAACTTCAATCCCATAATTATCATCACAAGCAACCAAGATTCATCAATGGTAACTTCTAAAATTTTTAATAGATTTAAAAACAAAGGTACGGGCTACCTGGACCTAGTTGCAACGATCTCAAAAACATAAAAATGACAAGAAATGGGTAGAAAAATCACTAACATGCAAGGAATTGAACTTGGCCGATTCTCTAAGCATAAGCAACCATGGACATTCAGTTTTTGCATGAAGAATTTAGGAAGAATATGATAATTTCATGTTTTATGTTTGTTTAATTAATACTTATTTATCTTTTTAACCATTAAAAATAACAAAAATTACTTTAAATGCCACACTAGACCATCCACTTAATTAATATAAGATCTACTTTCCTTATTGGCCCTCTCACATTTAATAATTAAGTCATTTGATCATCTAATTGCAGTAATCAAAAAGTTTTGCATCTTTTTCAATTTAGTCCTTTTTCCTTAATTAGCTATCTAAATGTTAAAATTTCTTAACCAAATTTTAATATAACCCTAATGACTCCATAAATATTCTATAAATAATATTTACGAGTCAACATGACAGAAATTTGTGGTCCCAAAACCACTATTCTGTTACCATTGAAAAACGGGTTGTTACACTTTCACACTAACTAGAGGTGGTAATATTTCAATTATGTCCACCTTTTCTTTATCCACTTCAATTCCATTTTTGGAAATTTTATGTCCTAAGACGATTCCCTCCATAACTTTAAAATGCCATTTCTCCTAGTTAAGGACAAGATTCAGCTTCTCACATCTTTTTAGTACCTTAGCCAAATTACTCAAAAAACATCATAAGTGTTACCGAAAACAGAAAAATCATCCATGAAAACCTAAACAAAATTTTTTACCATGTCAGTGAAAATAGCCATCATACATCACTGAAATGTGGTAGGTGCATTACAAAAGCCAAAAGGCATTTGCCTAAAAGAAAATGTGCTGTATAGGTAGGTAAAAGTAGTTTTATGTTGATCTTTCGAGGCTACAACTATTTGCTTGTATCTTGAATTTCCATCTAAAAATTAGTAAAATTCGTTACCTGTCGATCGATCTAACATCTGATCCATAAAAGGTAACGAAAAATGATCCTTACGAGTGACTTTATTCATTTTTTCGTAGTCAATACAGATTTTCCAACCTGTGACAGTTCTCGTTGGGATTAAAACGTTACGTTCATTCTCGATAATTATGATTCCACCTTTCTTTGGTGCACATTGTACCAAACTTACCCAAGAACAATCTAAGATGGGGTAGATAATTCCTGCATCTAACCATTTAATCACTTCCTTCTGTTAAGATGGGGTAGACAATTTCATGATAGGATTAAGTCTCCTTTGCCCATCGATTCTCCCTCGCTCACCATCATTGTCACATCCAAAAAAATAGGGAGTTAGATTAATTGGGTTACAAAATTATGGGGTTGAAACGAATATTAAACTTAGGGGAAAAAATAATTAATTAAATTATTAAGATAATATAAAACTTGATTACGAGGTTTAATTTGGAAATAGTGAGTTTTAATTGAGTTAGGACCAAATTCGAAAAGATATAAAATAAAATATTAATAGTAAGTCCTAACTATGTGTATTAATAATTATATATGAACTAAAACAGGGGAGTATTAAAAAAATTATAACTGTAACAGCCTGTTTTCGGTAAAATTGGAACAGTGCTTTCGAGACCACAAATCTGATTTCGAAAGAAAAATTAATTTTATATGATTTTATGGTCTATAGTACGATAGTAATATCGTATAACAATTTTGTAAATGAATTTTACTGATTACATGTTTAATTTGATAAAGGACCAAATTGCACAAAGTGTAAAAGTTGAGTTCTAAATAGCTAAAGGGATTAAATAGCTATATAACTTTAAAGTGGAGGTCCTTATATGGTAAACAGACCATTTAAAAATGCTTAGTGGTGATTCATCCATGGAAAATAAAATAAAATAAAGGATGAAATTGGAAAGTGAAAAAAAAATAAAAGATGATAATTAATTAAATAATGAAAATATCATCCTTTTCCTCATCTTTCCCGACTTATTTCCATGGAAACCATAGCTAAGAGAAATTAGCTCAAGCAAGCTTATTTTGATCAATTAGGTATGTTTTCTTGACCCGTTTTAATGATTTTTATGTTTCCGATATCATAATAGCTTAATCTAGCTATCTCGGGGACAAATTTGTAGAGTTATCAAAGAACTAGGGTTTTGCCATGGATGAACATAGATGAATTATGAAGTTTTATGTTAGAAAATGAAAGGTTGTTGATAGATAAACAACTTTTGTAAAGGGAATTTCGATGAAATTATGATTTAGGGACTAAATTAAAAAGATGTAAAATTTATGGAAAATTATGAATTTTATGAAATACATGGGCTGTAAATTTTACATGTAAAAAGTGGATAGGCTTGGAATAAGGATTAAATTGTATGAATTTCATTTTTCGAGCCTAGGGACAAAATCGTCATTAATTAAAAGTTTAGGGGCAAATGGTAATTTTTCCTAAGATGTGAATTGAATTGAAATGAACATGAATTAATGTTAAATTCATTCATATAGATTTGGATAGACCAAATTCAGATTTAGATCGACGAAAAGAGAAAATATTGGATTAGAAGATTTTACGTGCACGAACATTTGTCTAGGTAAGTTCGTGTAACTAAATTGTGTATATTTATATACTTGAATTAAATGTTGTGTATGTGAATTTTATAAATGTCAAATATATGAAATTAGTTACATATCGGACCAAGCCCGATAAATATTAAATCTCGCTTGAATAATAGAATTCGATGGATACATGGTTTCCCGATTAGCTGTGGTCTTGCATGTGTTGCGGACACAACACGGCTCCTACGAGCATCCCGTTATAAGCCCTCTCGAGCTTCTCGTTATATGGTTCCTGTGAGCATCCTGAACGGTAGTGATCTTGCATGTGTTGCGGACTACTGCAGCTCTTTGTAAGCATCCTATTATATGATCGGCTGTGATCCTGCATATATTGCGGACACAAATGCAGCACTTTGTGAACATCCTGATATAACTCACTTGAACTTCCCGATATATGGCTATCCAGAGCTCCTGATTAAAGGCTCTTATGAGTTTCCTGTTATATAGCCCGGATAAGCTTCTTGATAGGCTTTTTGTGAGCTTCCCGATTAATGGCTCTTTGTGAGCTTCCTATTATATGGCTTGAGAGAGGATTTCCCAATTATGTACTTTAAAGAGCACTCTTGAATATGAATTGATGGGTTTCTGATTTGTACACTTCGAGTGTACTACCTGTGTATCCATCGATGTTTTCAATGATTCAATGGGCAAAATTCTGACAAGAGAAAATATGAACATGAAATGAATTAATACACGTATCTGCCTGAAATACATGAAAATAATTATACATGATATATGGAAATACGAGATGATAATATATGAACATGGAATTTGTTTTATGAATATGTTCATCCATGATTATAGATTTGTACACTTTGAGTGTATTACCCGTGTGACATTTACATTTCAAATGATTTAATGGGCAAAGTTCTGATATGAAATAATCTGAACGAAAGATAAATTATTATGAAAATGTACTTGAAATACAAGGATATGATTTGTATATGTTATATGAATACATGATGTGGAAAGTATATGTACATGGAAATCTAATTATGGTTAAAATGGCATGTATAGGTTAATTGGCCAATATCGGCATATAAATGCTTTAAGTGTAACTAGCCATTGAAATGGCTTGTGATGGATATGTTTGGTATGTGTTTGAAATGGTTGATTGATCGAAATTATATTGGCATATTGATGATTGAATTAAGTTAGCATATTTGATAAGATATGTATATACGTGAATTTGGTAATTTAAGCAAGTGTGTATACTTGATTATATGTGGTATTATATCATGTGTAGGACTTGATTTTGAGTTGGGTTAAATGACCTATAATAGCTTGTGAATGTGTTAAGTTGTTGGTGTAGGAGGATGACAAAATGTTGTGAGAAATATGGCTTGGAAAATAGCCTATTTTCATCCATACAGGTAGATACACGGGCATGTGTCTCATTCGTGTGTGACACACGGCCTAGAACATGGGCGTTGGACCTAGCCGTGTGTTCCTTACATCTTTAAAATTTCAAAATAGAATGCTCAGGTATTTACACACGACCTAGCACACGGGTGTGTGGTTTGGCCGAGTGACCCAAGTCAGAGAGTTACATGGCCTGAGACACGATTGTGTCCCTTGGCCGTGTGTGTAACACCCCAAACCCGGGTCTAAATGTCATGACCGGATCTGGCATATCACATGGAAGGGTTGTTAAAGAAAGTTACGTGTTTTGTTAAAATGTTCGTATTCTTTTTAAAACTTCGCATTTAGGCATTTGTTTATAAAAACTCGTTTAACTCAATGTCCATTTTAGAAAAGTTGTGATTAATTTGAAAACTGTTTCGACGTTTAAGATAACCCAGTGATCAATCAATTATAATTTGAAAACTGTTCGTTAACATTTTGGAAAACAAACAGTGAAACACCCCACACCCGGCCCACGAGCCTGAATCGGATCTGGTATGTTCCTCAAGTAAACCGATTTCATAGTTCTTGTTACTTAGAGAAAAACTTGTGTTATTTGAAAAAAAATAATGTTTTGGGTTGGGCTTAGGTTGGAAACCCATTTATTTTATTTGGAAATCCTTTTAGTTTAAGGTGACAAAACAATTTAGGGTTTACTTTTAAAGAAATAATTTTACTTAAACTTAAAATATAAAATAATTCATAACATAGTAGTTAAAAGAAAATGAAAGTAACAAAATAAAACTATGGCCTTTTCAAATTTTATTACATCAAGTAATTCCCAAACTTAAAATTTAAGGTACTTTGTAAAAATTAAAAATTTCCCCAAACAACAAAACTCATCCTTGCTATGCATGGCCACCTTTAGCTCCGCCACCCGGTCCATTATTGCTTATTACACAAAAATAGTCCCACAATAAGGTGAGTCAACAACAGACTCAATGTGCACACAATACTAACATTCAACAAACCCAGGCATACATTTTCATATCAAGTTCATATTCATATAAAAATACATGATGATGCAACCCAAACCCAAGCCTATTTGTCCATCCGCTACACACCCCGTGCACCCAAATCACCGTGGGGACTACTAAGTCGACCCTCCATCCGCTACACACCATCGAAGGCAGTCGCTACAGTCGACGTGCTCATCGCCCATATAATTTCGTGGCATAGCCACCAGATAATTGCGTCAATAGACACCATGTTCAGATAATGTAACCGAAGTTACCAAATTCAGATAATGTAACCGGTTACCATGTTCAAATTATGTGACCGTAGTCACCATATTCAGATGGTGAGACCGAAGTCAACACCTTCACTTCCCTTTTCACATATAGCCCGAATGCCCCATATATTTTATATCATGCATAACCTACTAGATTCTCATCCATGTTACTTATTCACATGTTAAAAACATAACATATTCGTAATCCTAGCAGAAGTAGGAAACGTACCTAAGTACTTTTGTACCACATTAGGGCACTTAGCCACATTCACATTCTTATGTATGATCATATAATTAATAATTGCCATATAACGTATTGAAGGTTAGTATGGGTACACACCTGATTCGCTTAATAGATTCCTTGAGATCCTGAAAATCCTGATCTAGTCTTTAGATCTGTTATTTCCTATATTCGGCCCATCATATAAACAGATTAATACCCCTTTTCGGTTGTAAAACCAAATCCTAATAGGAATAGTGTTACCAACACTTACCTTGTTTGCCGATTTGATCAAATCCTGAAGATTTGTGTTCTTCTCCCTTGAAATCGGCTAACCATTAGATTCATTGATTTGATTAGTCTCTGGTTAAAACAAACAGATCTAAACATTTAAGAGAGAACCTCGGCCGATTATAACCACTTACCTTGTGATGAGATTCCCAAAATCGATTCCTTGCTCCCTTAGGGTTGTTGAAATTCCTTAAATTCCTTGAATCCCGGATCTCTCTTCTTGATTAGCCAAAATTCCTTGAATTTGAAATCCCGAAATTCTTCTTTAATATTCAGTCAAGAGACAACAAAAGGGATTATTTCCTAGATCTCGATTAAAAGAATTAGAAGAACAAAAATTAATTGTTCTTACCTTAATACCTCAGTCGACTGCATCCTTGCTTGGGGTCACGAAGATTCGGCTATGGAGTTTTAATCAGGGATCAAAAGAAAAGGTTTTGGCTTGACAGATGAAGAAAAGAGAAGAAGAAAGAGGAGAAGAAAATTCGCAGAGAGAGAGTTTTGCTAGAGAATTTTTCAGTGAGAGCTTAGAAAAGATGAGAGAATAGCCTTAATTCTCCTCCTTTTAGGCCGAAAATTACTAGGCCAAGAGTCCCCGCCTTGGCCACCACTCTTCCTTTATGATAATATTATCTCTTTTATTTAAAAAAAAATAAAAGTGTTTAATCCATCATTTATCTCCTCAATAATCATATTAAAAAGAATCCTATATTTATCACTTATTATTCACATATTTGTGAAAATAAAACACCTCCTTTTCTAAAAACCAGTGCCGTCCATCTTAGCCTTCTGGAAGCAAAAATAAAACCTTCATTATTTGCTTCCCAAGTGACTCGAACTCAGGCCCAACACCTTGCATGTGGTGCCATTTCTCTAGACCCTAAGTGACATCTTCAGGCCACTTTTCCAAGCCTGTTTGAGTGTCAAATTTTACCAACTTTTACTTTTAAGGCCACCTTGCCTTAATTTCCTATTTTAAACTTTAAAACTTGACATTTCTCGGTCATTTCTAAGTTTCCTAAAATTTTCGATCGGCTCTATAACTTGCCATTTTTCTTTCATTTCCAAGTTTCCAGAAATGTTCACTTTCCATTTTTGAATCATTTCCAAAAATGTTCAGGTTTCCAAAAATGTTCAGGTTTTCAAAAATGTTCATTTCCATTTCCATGCATTTCTAGGTTTCCAAAGATGTTTGAAATTTATTCCTAGTACATAAAACATATCACTTCGTACATTTAAACCGAAAATGCATAGGCCCTTGTCAGGATGTTACAGTTCTACCCCCCTTAAACAAAATTTCGTCCCCAAAATTTCCTAACTAAAATAGTTGAGGGTATTACTGTCGCATTGTCTCTTCAGACTCCCACGAAGCTTCTTCCGATCCATGATTGTGCCATAACACTTTGACTAGAGGTACTGACTTCCTTCGTAGTACTTTCACATCACGTTCCAAGATTTGAATCGGCTCTTCCTCGTAGGATAATTCTGGCCTTAGCTCCACTTCTTCGATTGGTACCACATGGGACGGATCCGATCGGTAACAACGTAACATAGACACATGGAATACATCGTGCATCTGCTGCAACTCTGGCGGCAACTCCAACTGGTATGCCACTGGCCCAACTCGCTCCAGAACTCTATAGGGCCCTATAAACCTTGGGCTTAGCTTCCCTTTGCGACCGAACCTCATTACCTTCTTCCACGGTGAGACCTTCAGAAATACTTGATATCCCACTTCAAACTCTATTTCCTTTCGCTTAAGGTCTGCGTATGACTTCTGCCTATCAGAGGCTTCTTTCAGCCGTGCCCGAATTAACTCAACTTTCTCTTCAGTTTCTGCCACTAACTCCGGGCCCAAAACTCGACGTTCTCCTAACTCGGTCCAACAAGTAGGAGTTCTACACTTTCGACCATACAATGCTTCATATGGTGCCATCTGAATGCTAGCCTGATAGCTGTTGTTGTAGGCGAACTTCGATTAAAGACAAATAATCCTCCCAACTTCCTCGAAAATCCATAACACAACCCCTTAACATATCCTCCAACACTTGTATAACCCGTTCAGACTGCCCGTCGAATTGTGGATGAAAAGCTGTAGTGAAGTCCAACTTGGTGCCTAAAGCTTGGTGAAGTGCCTCCAAAACCGAGACGTAAAGCTTGGATCTCTGTCGGAGATGATCGATACCGGAACTCCATGTAACCTTACGATCTCCGCCACGTATAACTTGGCTAGCTTCTGAAGAGAATAGTCCATTCTCATCGGGATAAAGTGCGCGGTCTTGGTCAAACGGTCTAGTATCACCCATACCGAGTCCTTCTTAGTAGGCGTAAGGGGAAGCCCACTAACGAAGTCCATGGTAATTCTCTCCCACTTCCATTGGGGAATCTCGATTGGTTGAAGCAATCCCGATGGGACTTGGTGTTCAAATTTTTTAACTAACTGGCGACACGTCGGACATTTTCCCACGAATTCAGTAACTTCCCGTTTAAGATCAGACCACCAAAATTGTTCCCTTAAATCCCTATACAGCTTAGTGCCTCCGGGATGCATGGCATAAGGGCTACCATACGCCTCACGAAGAATCCTTTGTCTTAACTCCGCGTCCTTCGGCATACAGACTTTTCCTTTATAGCACAATACTCCTTCATCACTAATGCCATAGTCCTTTAATTCTCCGTTCTGTACTTGCTGGAACTTAGCACTTAGATCCTTATCCACAAACTGTCCCTCTTTCACTTCCTTCAGCCATGTGGGTTTGACTTGTAACTCTGCCAACAGGCTTCCATCATCATACAGACTTAAGTGGGCGAACATGGCCCTTAGATCTGACACCACCTTCCTACTTAGGGCGTCAGCTACTACATTCGCCTTGCTCAGATGATATTCTATCGAACAGTCGTAGTCCTTCAGCAACTCTACCCACCTTCGTTGCCTCAAGTTCAACTCCTTCTGAGTCAACAAGTACTTAAGGCTCTTGTGGTCAGTGTAGATAATTGACCTTTCTCCATAAAGGTAGTGCCTCCAAACCTTAAGGGCGAAAACCACTGCTGCTAGTTCCAAGTCATGGGTTGGATAATTAACCTCATGAGGCCTTAGCTGCCGAGACGCATACGCGACCACTTTACCATCTTTCATTAGCACGCATCCTAATCCCGTATGCGAAGCGTCACAATACACCACAAAATCCTTGCCGGCCTCATTGGATGCTGCTTGGAGCTTAACAAGACTTTCTTAAGCTTTTCAAAGCTCTCCTGTTGCTTATCCTCCATACAAAGGGGTACTTCCTTCTTTAGCAACTTTGTTAAAGCGCGCGCTATAGACGAGAACCCTTCCACAAACCTTACTCAGTAATAGCACGCCAAACCCAAGAAACTTCAGATTTCAGCCACGGACCTAGGTGGTTTCCAATCCAACACTGCTTCGATCTTCCTAGGGTCCACTCTTATTCCTTCGGCAGATACCACATGTCCTAGGAATGCCACCTCCTTAAGCCAAAATTCACACTTGCTGAATTTGGCATAAAGCTTCTTTTCCCTTAACACTTCCAACACAACTTGGAGATGCTCATCGTACTCCTCTTTCGACTTCGAGTACACCAGAATATCGTCGATGAACACAACGACGAACCTATCCAAATAGGGTTGGAAAACTCGATTCATCATGTCCATGAACACGGCTGGAGCGTTCGTCAACCCAAACGGCATCACCACAAACTCAAAGTGGCCATATCTTGTCCTAAAAGCGGTCTTACGGATATCTGCCTCCTTTACCTTTAACTGATGATATCCCGACCTTAAATCTATCTTCGAGAATACTGCGGCCCCCTTCAGCTGATCGAACAAGTCATCGATCCTTGGCAAAGGATACTTGTTCTTAATGGTCAGCTTGTTCAACTGACGATAATCTATGCACATTCGCATAGTTCCGTCCTTCTTCTTCACAAAGAGGACCGGTACCCCCCACGGAGACACACTGGGTCGGATGAACCCACGATCCAACAACTCTTGAATTTGAGCCTTGAGCTCCACCAACTCTTTCGGCGCCATCCGATAAGGAGCGATTGACATAGGAGCTATTCCCGGTAGCAAATCTATTCCAAACTCCACCTCTCTATCTGGGGGTATTCCTGGTAATTCCTCCGAAAATACATCCTCAAAATTCCTTGCGGTTCTAACTCCCCGAACACCTTCTTCCTTCCCACGTATCGCACTTACGAAGGCTAAGAACGCCTTTCACCCTTTCCTAACCATCTTCTCAGCCTTCAGTGCCGAAACTACATTAGACAAGTAGTTCCTCCTTTCTCCGATCATCACTACTACCTCATCCTCCAGGGTTCTTAGTTCCATACGTTTAGCCGCACAATCCAACACAGCTCGGTGCTCTACTAGCCAATCCATTCCGAGTATAAGTTTAAACTCTCCAAAAGGTAATTCCATTAAGTCAGCCCGAAAATTCACTCCCTGAATCTCTAGGGGTACATTCCGAAAGATCTTATCTACCACTACAGTTTGGCCTAATGGGCTTACTACAGTCATCTGCCTACCCGAAAGTTCAGATTCTAGGCCTATTGTTTCCACTACGCTACATGCAACATATGAATGGGTCGAGCCCACATTAATTAAAGCAAAATAGGGCTTGTCAAATATGAATAACGTACTAGTTATAACATCCGGCGCGTCTCCATCCTCCCTCCGACGAACCGCATAAACCAAACCCGGTTGCCTTGCTTCAGTATTAGCAGCACCTCGGCCCTGTGCTCCACGGGCTCTGCCAGTACCATTACCTCGGTTGGCCGAACCACGACCCCGTTGAGGCTGTTGTCCGCCTCTACCTGCCTGGCTAGCATTCTGAGCTGCCGATCGGCTCTCATCTGGTTGCTTGGGACAATCCTTAAGCATATGGTCCTTAGACCCACACTTGAAACATCCTCCCGTCTTTCTCCAACACTCTCCCAAGTGCTTCTTTCCACAATGCTCACAAGGACGATACCGCCCTTCGAATCCAGCTTGCTGACCTCGCGGCCCATCAACTCTAGACCTCTTATGAACTTTTCCAGATGACCCAAAACTTCTCTTGGGCCTACTTCTATCCGTAGCCTGCTTAGTAGAGTCCTTGATTCCCTCGGCCACCTTGGCCTTTTCTACCAAAGCAGAGAATTCCCGCTCTTGATGCGGTGCTATTAACAGTCTCAGATCATCCCTTAGCCCGTCCTCAAAACGGACACAGCGCTCATGCTCAGTCGCCACAACACCTCGAGCGTACCGGCTCAACCTCAGGAATTCAACCTCATATTCTCAGCAACGACTTGTTTCCTTGGACCACCCTGAAAAGCTTTCCTTTGCTCATCAATGTACTGTTTCCCACGCACTTCTTCTCGGTATGCTTCCTTAACATACTCCTGTGTCGATCCTCACTGTGGCACCATCCCGCATACGCTTAACCACCATTGATACGCCTCATCGCGCGTAACGATTGCCACCATCCCCTTCAACTTTTCCTCGTGGGTCGATCAAGCTCATCCATGATGCGCTCCGTTGCTTCCAACCAAGATTTTCCAGTATCTTGGGTGCCACTCCAGACACTCCTCAAAACATCTCGGCTCCATTAGCTCGGAGCCGTTCGTGCACCGACTTACGATTTTCTCGAATTTCCTCTGCTCACGACCACCAATTCCAAAACTCACAAAGATACCGCGACACGAAGATCTTCCCCGTTTGAGCTTGTTGCTCAATACCAACAGTTGGGGGTGGTGATGGCGGTGGTATCTCATTGTCAGAACCCTGGCCCGATCTAACGGGTTCTGACACAGTCATCCTTCCTCTACCTCATCCACGACGTCCACGTCCTCTAGAGCTCATTTTCTAACGTCGAGATCTGATTAAGAAGTTTTATGAATTAGTCATTGTTCCACTTATTTACCCGCGAAGAAGTTTTATGATAAAGAGTTTAGGAGTGGTTCTTTCGTATTCAAGCATACAGTCTTCCATTCATTCTTTCATCCATCAAACAATTATGAACTTTCGTTCATTCAGAGAAACGTTGTAGTTTTCATTGTTATTGTTTTTCCACTACCTAGGGGTATTTTCGTAATTCTGTCCTACAGGGGCATTTCCGAAAAAAAATTTTCTTTTGAAATAAAAAGCTCCTCAGTGATTTTGTCGAAAGTCTTTTGGTGATTTTAGAGTCCCGAGGTAATTTTGGAAAAATTTTGAAATCCAGGGATATTTCGGTAATTTTCCAAAAACCAGGGTAAATTTGTAAAATTTATTAAGTTAGAGATATTGCAAAACTTTGAGGGTTCTTTTTGAGAGTTCCCCTTTTGAAATGGTGATGTTTGCAAAGATTTCGGAAACCAGGGTCATTTTGGTCATTTTGTAAGTTAGGGGCAATTTTGTAATTTTTTTCCAAAATCAAGGTATTTTTGATAGTTTGCAGATTAGGGTTTGTGAACATTTATAAAATAATGAAGTTTTAGCAAAACTATTGGGTAGGTTCACATTTTGTAAATCGAGGGCATTTTGGTAATTTTACCACTAAGGGCATTTTTGTAATTTTCACAAATCAAAAATTTTTCGGGAAATTTTGTAAAAATAGTTTTTACAAATTTAAAAGAAAGTTTTAAGAATTTTAAAACTAGGGTTCGTTGTTTTGTTCTCTTTTTTTTTAAAACATGGCTAGTTCCCTTTCGAGTTTTAGTCATTATGTTTAGCCTATGACTGGGCCCTCTTGATCAGGGTGAACCAAAGCTACGCACCAGGCAGGATTCGAGAGGAGAGGAGGTGAGTCACACGGATTGCTTAAATACCAAGCTCCCACCGAAACCATTCCTAGACATGCGCATAGAGGTTGCCACACCACTGAGCCTTACGAGTTAGGGTGAACCAGAAGCTACGCACTGGTGGGATTCTGCGAAGAGGAGGTGAGTCACTAGGGCTTTGCTTAAATACCGTGCTCTTCCTGATCCAATCCTAGAAATGCGTCTGAGGGTTACCACACCCTAGCTCAGTGACTTAGCCATAGGTTTGTTTAGTGCACTAAGTCTTATGCGTTTGGTGTTTGAGTAAGCTAGTCCTAGGGTTCCATATTCCTATCATACTAGTCTACGTTCCATGCCTTTTCTACCCTTATACAATTCATAAATCACATAATCACACATAGAGTTAGGGGTACTTACAGTGGTGTGCATGGTCGGAGACTTAGGTGCCATGCCGGAAAAAACTGCTTTCAAAGAAAATCATTTGGCTCTCTTTGAAAAGTTTTGGGCCTTAGCCCACAGACAGGGATTTAAAAATTGGGCTCTGATACCAAACTGAAACACCCCACACCCGGCCCATGAGCCTAAACCGGATCTGGTATGTTCCTCAAGTAAACCGGTTTCATAGTTCTTGTTACTTAGAGAAAAACTTGTGTTATTTGAAAAAAAATAATGTTTTGGGTTGGGCTTAGGTTGGAAACCCATTTATTTTATTTGGAAATCCTTTTAGTTTAAGGTGACAAAACAATTTAGGGTTTACTTTTAAAGAAATAATTTTACTTAAACTTAAAATATAAAATAATTCATAACATAGTAGTTAAAAGAAAATGAAAGTAACAAAATAAAACTATGGCCTTTTCGGCCTTATTACATCAAGTAATTCCCAAACTTAAAATTTAAGGTACTTTGTAAAAATTAAAAATTTCCCCAAACAACAAAACTCATCCTTGCTATGCACGGCCACCTTTAGCTCCTGCCGACCCGGTCCATTATTGCTTATTACCTGAAAAATAGTCCCACAATAGGGTGAGTCAACAGACTCAATGTGCACACAATACTAACATTCAACAAACCAGGCATACATTTTCATATCAAGTTCATATTCATATAAAAATACATGATGATGCAACCCAAACCCAAGCCTATTTGTCCATCCGCTACACACCCCCGTACCTGCCAGTCACACCGTGGGGACTACTAAGTCGACCCTCCATCCGCTACACACCATCGAAGCGATCATACGATCGGCGTGCTCATCGCCCATATAATTTCGTGGCATAGCCACCAGATAATTGCGTCAATAGACACCATGTTCAGATAATGTAACCGAAGTTACCAAATTCAGATAATGTAACCGAAGTTACCATGTTCAAATTATGTGACCGTAGTCACCATATTCAGATGGTGAGACCGAAGTCAACACCTTCACTTCCCTTTTCACATATAGCCCGAATGCCCCATATATTTTATATCATGCATAACCTACTAGATTCTCATCCATGTTACTTATTCACATGTTAAAAACATAACATATTCGTAATCCTAGCAGAAGTAGGAAACGTACCTAAGTACTTTTGTACCACATTAGGGCACTTAGCCACATTCACATTCTTATGTATGATCATATAATTAATAATTGCCATATAACGTATTGAAGGTTAGTATGGGTACACACCTGATTTGCTTAATAGATTCCTTGAGATCCTGAAAATCCTGATCTAGTCTTTAGATCTGTTATTTCCTATATTCGGCCCATCATATAAACAGATTAATACCCCTTTTCGGTTGTAAAACCAAATCCTAATAGGAATAGTGTTACCAACACTTACCTTGTTTGCCGATTTGATCAAATCCTGAAGATTTGTGTTCTTCTCCCTTGAAATCGGCTAACCATTAGATTCATTGATTTGATTAGTCTCTGGTTAAAACAAATAGATCTAAACATTTAAGAGAGAACCTCGGCCGATTATAACCACTTACCTTGTGATGAGATTCCCAAAATCGATTCCTTGCTCCCTTAGGGTTGTCGAAATTCCTTAAATTCCTTGAATCCCGGATCTCTCTTCCTGATTAGCCGAAATTCCTTGAATCTGAAATCCTGAAATTCTTCTTTAATATTCGGTCAAGAGACAACAAAAGGGATTATTTCCTAGATCTCAATTAAAAGAATTAGAAGAACAAAAATTAATTGTTCTTACCTTAATACCTCAGTCGACTGCACCCTTGCTTGGGGTCACGAAGATTCGGCTATGGAGTTTTAATCAGGGATCAAAAGAAAAGGTTTTGGCTTGACAGATGAAGAAAAGAGAAGAAGAAAAGAGGAGAAGAAAATTCGGCAGAGCGAGTTTTGCTAGATAATTTTCGGCAGAGCTTAGAAAAGATGAGAGAATAGCCTTAATTCTCCTCCTTTAGCCGAAATTACTAGGCCAAGAGTCCCTGCCTTGGCCACCACTCTTCCTTTATGATAATATTATCTCTTTTATTTAAAAAAAATAAAAGTGTTTAATCCATCATTTATCTCCTCAATAATCATATTAAAAAGAATCCTATATTTATCACTTATTATTCACATATTTATGAAAATAAAACACCTCCTTTACTAGAAACCAGTGCCGTCCATCTCAGCCTTCTGGAAGCAAAAATAAAACCTTCATTATTTGCTTCCCAAGTGACTCGAACTCAGGCCCAACACCTTGCATGTGGCGCCATTCCTCTAGACCCTAAGTGACATCTTCAGGCCACTTTTCCAAGCCTATTTGAGTGTCAAATTTTACCAACTTTTACTTTTAAGGCCACCTTGCCTTAATTTTCTATTTTAATCTTTAAAACTTGACATTTCTGGGTCATTTCTAAGTTTCCTAAAATTTTCGATCGGCTCTGTAACTTGCCATTTTTCTTACATTTCCAAGTTTCCAGAAATGTTCGCTTTCCATTTTTGAATCATTTCCAAAAATGTTCAGGTTTCCAAAAATATTCAGGTTTCCAAAAATGTTCAGGTTTCTAAAAATGTTCAGGTTTCCAAAAATGTTCATTTCCATTTCCATGCATTTCTAGGTTTCCAAAGATGTTCGAAATTTATTCCTAGTACATAAAACATATCACTTCGTACATTTAAACCGAAAATGCATAGGCCCTTGTCAGGATGTTACAAACAGGTGTTAAGGTTTTTGGAAAATCTCGTATTGAACATTTAATAATAAGCAAAAACCAAATTGAGAGTTAAAAAAAAACCAAATAAAATACCAATGGCCTTATTACAAAACATAAACCCAAATTGAAATAAAATTTAAGGTAAAGTAAGACGGGATTTACTAAAGAAACGATGTATGGCCACCACAAAGTCCACCTCGGCTCCAAATCCTCAATGCTGGGGATCACTTGAAAAATATTAAGCAAAGAGGGTGAGTTACGAGAACTCAGTGTGTAATCCCCTAATCGAACATCAACTGGGCCTTAGCCCTAATGGAAACAAACTGGCCTAAGGACCTTATCAAACTGGGCCTTGGCCCTAATAGCATGGTAAAACAGATAATGCATGCAATGCAACCCAGCCCAGCCTAATATTCCATCGGCTACACACCACCTATATCCAATCTAACACACCTGTGGGGATTTCTACAATCAACCCTCCATCCGCTACACACCTCGATGGCAGTCACGCTGCTCATCGCCAAAATTGTGGCAGAGCCACCAGATTATCGAAATATACGTGGCATAGCCACCAGGAAAAAATGTGACAGAGTCACCGAAATGTGTGGTAGAGCCACCGAATTACACTTCCCCTATCATCAATATCATATCTCAAACCCATGCAACATTTCATGACATAGTATTTTCGTGCATGCATGAACGTACTAATATAACAGACAAACAAAATACACAGTCATGCTAAATCTACCCAAAAGGGTATAATCATAAATTTACTCACCTGGGCCATTTCCAAACTCACCCACTAGAGGTATCTCATAGCTTACCCAATGAGGATATTTCGACTTTTAGCCGACAAACAGAATAATACACAGCAAATGAATAAGAGTGTGAAATTACACACCTGATTACGTAGAGTACTAAACACTCCCGATCTACGTCACCTAAGACAATATATCGCAGAATTAGCTTACAGCCAAACAATGGGAGATCTATAACCCACATCTAAACAACGATTTGCTAACACTTACCCTCACTATCATGAACAACTATGATTTCCTTATCCGAATCGGATGTCGACTCCCTTCCACAACCCGTTGGAAAATCCCGAATGGCTGACACCCTACATCGTTTGAACTTAGGAGCAGAGGCTACGAGTCCACTCCCCTTGGGCTCCCTTAGCGCAACCCCCTTAGACTGGTTATCCCTTGCCTCCATGAAGAGAATTAGATTAGTAAGGTACCACAGTGAAACTAGCGGTTGTTTAACAGGGGTTCGGCTCTTACCACCACTTCCCAAAGTCTGAAAGATTAATGAGCAAAGAAGAGAGTTGCTAGATCCCTTACAACAATCAGCCTAAACAAAGTTGTAGATTTGGTTAAAGAAAAGTCAACAAAACGAGAGAAGTCGACATTAAACCAAAGGGAGAACTCCCTACCTTGATCAGCGAGGAACCGACCTCACACAGATTCGGCTATGGCATGTTGAGAGAAGATAAGAGGGGATTAGTGAGGACTAGAATAATGAGAAATAGCCGCTTGGCTGTACACAACATAAGGCCGAAAGAAAAGGAAGAAGAGAAGAATAACCGTTACCTTATGATTTCAGGTGATTCAAACAAGGGAGGAGTGTATACCTTCGACCTCAAAATTGAAAGAAGCAGGATTCTAAGACCAAAAGGACACCACGCCTTAGGTTATAGCAAATCGGAAATAGGTAGAAATAAGGGCAAACCGATTTAATGAAGAGCAAGAGAAGACTTGATCATAAAGGCTATACCGAATGAAAGATCAACAGAGAACACAAGTGGCCTTGATAAATGTAGAAGAGGTTCGACTAAAAGAGGAGAAAAAGGCTAGAAGAGAATTCGGCTATGGTATAAGGAAAACAAAGAAAATGGAACGGTGTGAGAGATGATTCGGTCAAGAGGCGAAGAAATGGAATGTTGGAGAGATTCGGCTACAGCAAGGAAAGGTTAGGAAAAGAAGTTGACCAAAACTGCTCAAGCAATCAGCAAGTAACGAAATTGCTTGAAGAGAAAAAAGAAGAAGAGTAGAAGTAAGGGTGTGTTGCGTTTTTGGTTAAAGAAAAAGTGAAGCAGGATGACCGAAAATGCAAATGAAAAAGAAAGACTTCCAAAATGGGTTTCGATTTTACTCTCTCAAATGACACTTGAAGAACGACACTCTCCCACATCACTTATGACCGAATATACTGAAAATGCCTAAGGAACCAAGGAAATTCGGCACACACACACACACACTAACAAAAACTGAAAATGCTCCCTAAGCAACTCTCCCACTTTCGGCCAAACACTTCACACACCCACTCCCACGATTCTCTCATTGATTCCCCCCCACTCACTCTCCATCCACCATTTGAAATGGTTGACCAAGTCCCACTCCTCACTCTTCTCTACAATCCATTTAAACTCGTTTGACCAATTCAACTCCTCCTTGGTAGACTCCCACGCCTACTCCACTACCTCTCCACCTTGGACACAAAAATAAAGCTCATTGTTGTAGCAAATGGGATTCAAACACTCTCCCCCTTTCCATGCTCCCCTGAGACGCCAACCACTAGGCCACCTTGCTACTTGTGACATCCAGACACAACAATTTTTCTTAAGGCCTGTTTCCACTAGTCTCCCCCCCTTACATGCCCAAAAAACAAAAATTTTACCAAGGCCCCAACATGGCCCTAGGCCTGCCTAAGACCCCCAAACTTGCCTAAATAACAACATAACAAGCACAGCACATGCAATTACCCAAATTTTACAAACCCCCAAAATTTAGGATGTTACAGTGTGAACCACACGGCCTAACCACACGGGCGTGTGACTTCTGCACCTAGGAAAAATTTTGAGATTTTGCGAAAAATTCTTTGAATACTCGGTTTCGTCCCAACTTGTTTTTAATGCATATTTTGGGCCTCGAGGGCTCATATAAGGGACTTTATGAATAATATCTAACATGAATGTTAAATGTTATGAAATATTTGTATTTGATCTGTAAATTTTGGTTATGCTTCATAACCCTGTTTCGGCGACGGATACGGGTTAGGGGTGTTATAATAATAGTTAAATAAACTAGAAAAAGATTGAGTAATTACATAAACTAAAAGAGAATAGGTAAGTTGAGCCCCAAAATAGATATGTACAATTAATTGACTAAAATAAACAAGAAATAAGATAGAGTTTAAAGTGGTAAAGCACTCTCATTTTTCATTTGTGGTCCCAGGTTCAAATCCTAACCTTCTCTTTTATTTTGAAAAATTGACAATCCTCAAGCAAGAAGGAATAAGAATAATTAATCGTAAAAAGAAAACAAGAATTGCGTAATATCCTAGAGGCTAAGAAGCCAATCTCTCCATCAAAACTTGGGTTTGAATCATGCCTCCCCTTTTTGCTTTTCTTTTAATTCAGCCAACTTTGAAAAATTGCAATCAGGCCTCAAACTTTGAAAAAATATAGTAATGCCCCAAACGTTTGTAAACCTTAGGAATTCACACCAATCCAATCCCAACTAGAATTCATAACTTATCATTGTTTAAAATTTAAGTAGAATTAAAATTCCATATTTTTAAATCTTTTTATCCTAATTTGAAATTATATCTCTTTTTAAATAAATTCAAATAGAAAAAGAAATCCATAATTTTTTATCTTCTAATCCTAATAGAATTTATCCCCATTCCTTCTATTTATTCTCTATTTTTCCTTCAAAAATCATATTGCAAAATTATTTCAAATTCTTGGGTTCTTTCTTTTTCATTTCCATTGTTAAACCGGTTTTCAATCAAGGAATTCAAAATCTTCAAAATCATCCCTCTTTTCTCAGGTAGATTATCAGTCTACCCAAAGCTAAGGTTTTTAAGTCTTCAAATCAGGTGTGGGATCTAAACTTAAAACATTTTGTGTGATTAATTTAGTGTTAGAAAATTAAAAGAGTTGTTATGTGAATTGTATAATATGTGAACCTAGAGGAAATATCATGTGAACAATATAGGAATTGTAACGTGAGCACGTAGAGATTATACGTGAACCCATAGAAACTATATGTGATCTTTAATTGCTTAATAGGTGAGTTATACGTATTTAGTTATACGGACCCTATACATGCTATGTGTGAACTCTATATATGCTTTATGCGAACCCCTATATATGCATTATTGTTATTCTTTTTACACGCACCAAATATATGTGTGTATAGGTGAGATTGATTGAATGCATGATTACATGTCATTTGATGATAAGTTGTGAGAGTACATGTGCTAAATAAGCATAGTATCAAATTTTGATAATGAGTATGATATGATAAGTATACGTGCATATTACGTGAAATTGGGAATAGAGGATAGAAGAGTTCCATTGGAGACAGTGGCAATTTAAGTCCACACTGAAAGTCAGTACTGCACGAAGTAGGTGGCAATGTCATCCAAAATGGATAAGCTAGGATGGTAGGCTAAAATGCCACCAAACTAGGCCAACAGAGATGATAGTTTATGTGTAAAGCCACCTAAACCGGACAAGACGGGATGGTCATTTTAAAACACCATCAAAATTGGGCCAAACCAGGGTGGTAGTAATAGTCATCGTCACAGATGACCAGTGAACGACCATCATCGAAAATCAAATTTGGGATGGTTAGTTATTGTTATGTGTTATGTGGGATGGTGTGTCGAGCAATGCTCGAGGGCAGTTCGGATAGACGGGTGGGAAATTAAAACATTAAATTAAAACATAAATGTGCATCATAAATTATATTCTGTATGTGTATTGATTTAGTATATGTTCCTCTTATTATGCCTAAATTATTATTATGTTATGAATTAAATACTTTACTGTACGATTGATTATATATAATGATTTAAGATTAGTCTCACAATGAGTTGTTGTAAGCCCATTCCCCCTTTTCTTTACCTCTCAGGTAATACAGAAAATAGGATTCAAATCAGCATCGGAGGACCCTCGGATTAGCAAGTCGTTTTTTTTATTAAGTTCTACTATTAAGTTTTCTTTAAAATTGCCCTTAATCAATTACTTTTTTGGGGGAATTGTTATTTATTTATTTTATACATAACATTTAAATATTGTTACTAGTATTTGCATGCCATTCAGTTTAAAAACTATTATTTGTTTTCCGCTGCTTTATAAAATACTCAAAGTATAGATATTACCTTTCTTGAAAGCCTTTTCATCGTTTTATTTAAATCCTCACCTTAATATTATTGTAATTGAATTACTAAATAAATTCAGTTCAAACTAAAGAATGTTTTTCCTAAAAACTAAAGAGTGATTTTCAATCAAATGGACCTAAGTAAAAAGAATGGCTATACGGGATCACTTCGGTGATCAAATGTAACGCCTTTGACTTAGCCGAAACTCTTAGGCTGGGTCAGGGGTGTTACATTCCTCTAAAATAATCTTATGCATACAGAAGGAAGGACTTATACCTCGTATGTTGGCTATAGCCCAACCAATTACCTTTTTAGTTTTTTTTTTAAAAGTAGCAATCAATTGCTCCTGTAACACTCCTTACATGTATTCGACACCTAAACCAGGTACGAGGCATTACCGTACTTAACTTGCTCAATCATGCAACATCGATTCATAAAATTCCATTGCAAATTAAAACTTTTCCTTTAAGACCCTAATGTCCTTATTATAGGTCTATGGGACCTTAAACTTGTACCCAGAATGATTCGGGACTAAACCGAGAACTTTTGAACACTTAGACAAATTTGACATAAAACAGGGCCACACGCCCGTATGGCATATCACATGCCCGTGTTCCACACCCGTGTGCAATTATTTTTCAATTCGAACCTACAGGGGTTTTCACACGACCTAACACACACCCATGTCCATAGCCCCTGTCCCTCACACCGCTATGGCACGCCCGTGTCTTCGCCCGTGTGTGAAAAACTTGACATTCTATTTATGACGTCATCATCTCAATAAGGTCACACAGTCAGGACACATGCCCGTGTCTTAGGCCGTGTCTCCCACACGGTTGAGACACACGATCGTGTCTCATCCCGTGTGTTTACTACTGGGTATTCTGACTTGCCAACCTAGCTTGCATGGGCACACACGGCCTATCTACACGCCCAAGAGGCTGACCGTGTGTCACACACGGTATAGACACCTGTGTAGACATTTGTAAGGCTATCTACCAAGTCAAATGCCACTCTACAAAGCAACCATATTTATACCAATTCAGTTCAACATATATCATGACCATAAGGCACTTCTAAGAACTCAAATTCAAAACATCCACATAAAGCATGCACTTCATGAATTTCATCAACATTGAATAGATGAACTTCTCAAGTATTGGCCAATTTCCAATAACCATTTACAAAATGAATTGAACAACATTAATAGCCAACACTTTGGCTAACAAATATGACATAACAAAATGACCAAGTCCTATACATGCCATACTCAAAATAAATCTAACTTTGCTATACCAAATAGAGATTGATTGTGTGATTTCAAACTCCGACGTCGTACGATCCCCGAGTTAGCTAGGCAATACTACAAGGAAAAGGGAGATGAGAAGGGTAAGCATAAAGCTTAGTAAGTTTGCATGAAATAAATAGCAACATAAAGGCTCGTAATGTTATCCATCCATTGCATTGAATAAAAACACAAAGTCTCAAGCATAATGCCATAACTTACTCAAACTTACTCTTACCCATTTACATGTCATGTCACTTCATCACATGTACCTGTGAATTACTCACATGTACCTGTATTTCTTGTGAATTACTCACATGTACCTGTATCACTTCATCACATAGTTTTAGCACTAATCTCATGTCTATTATAAACTTAACTATTTACCCCCATTGAATCACTTGGGATACTTGAAGATATATAATCATCATCATTCACATAAATATGATGCCAATGCCATATCACAGATATGGTCTTACATGGGGTCACCTCTAGATGCCGATGCCGATGCCATATCCCAGATATGGTCTTATACGGGATCTCATATCGATTGTCGATGCCATGTCTCAGATATAGTCTTATACGATTTTCATATTTGATATCAATGCCATATCCTAGATATGGTCTTATACAGGATCTCAATCCAGTGCCTAGGCCATGTCCCAGACATGGTCTTACACGGGACCTTACCAATCTCATGTCTCGATGATGATATCCTCTCACTTCTTAAAGTCCAACCGGGACTTCAACATCATAAATTTTCATCATTTTCTCATTCAATATCGTTATTCAATTTCATAGAAATAATTTACAACATCACTAATATCAACCATTTTAAACTTAATAATATGATGTTGAATTTATTGCACAAAAACTTACCTCGATTTTAAAATAGGCCAATTTGTCGATGTAGTCCGATACCTTTCCATTTCCTCGGTCAAGGTTAATTCCTCGTTCTTCTTGATCTGTAATAGCAAATTAGCTCATTTAATTATCACATTAATCAATGCATTTCTAAAATCATACTTTGGCAAAATTACCATTTTGCCCTTAGACTTTCACAAAATGACTATTTTACCCCTAGGTTCGTAAATCAATTCTGATCAAATTTCTTCCTTTAACGAGCCTAGGTGAACATTTATTTCTCTTATAGCATCTTTCAATACTAATTATTTCACACATTTAGCACCTATTTTACAACCTTTGTAAAGAGGTCCTCTTAGGTGTTTTCATGATAACACCTTTCACAAAAGTTGTTTATTAAACAACTAAGACTCATTTTCTTCCATAAAAATGCAGCAAACAACATAAATGCTCACATGGAAAAAATCTAAACTTTTAACCATTTTGCAAAATAGTCCGAAAAAAATCTAAACTTTCAACCATTTTGCAAAATAGTCCCCTCTTTAGCTAGATTAAGCTTTAGGGGTTCCAAAAGTACAAATATTATCAAGAAATGATCATCAAAACACTTACTTGTAAGGAGAAAAGCTTGCTGAAATTTTTGAGCTCTCAAACCCCTATTTTGCTGCTAATTTTTGGTGGAGATGAAGAGAAGAAAAGATGATATGTTTCCTTTCTTTATTTTATTAATTCAAGTCAATTTAATCTACCTAATTCCAACAACTTTGACCAATTTTGACATTGTTTGTCCCCTATGGCCGGCCACCCTATATCTCAGGGTCTAATTGCACATTAAGGGCTTCCAATTAATATTCTCTGGCTTTTAGACACCTTTAGCTTGTAAAATGGAACTTTCGCACTTTATGCGATTTAGTCTTTTTTCACAATTGAGCATGAAATCGCTAAAATTAAAGCACCAAAATTTTAATGCACTCTTGTAATCATGCTATAACACATAAAATAACATTAAAATACTATTCTCCTACCTTCGATTAGTGGTTCCAAAACCACTGTTCCGACTAGCCCCTAAATTGGGTTGTTACAATTCTCCCCTTTAAGGATTTTCATCCCAAAAAATCTTACTGTTGAAAAGGTTGGGATACTGGTTTCTCATAGTCTGCTCGGGCTCCTATGTAGCCTCTTCTACCCCATGTCATTTCCATAGTACTTTCATAAGGGCAATGCTTTTATTTCTCAACTATTTGACTTCTAGCACCAAAATCTTAACCGGCTCTTCGTCATAAGTCATGTCCGGTCGAATTTCTACCTCTAATGGTACAATCACATGCGAAGGGTCTAAACGGTATCAACGTAACATAGACACGTGGAAGACATCATGAATATTTTCCAACTCAGGTGGCAAAGCCAAATGATAAGCTATCGGCCCTATTCTCTCGGTAATCTTATATGATCTGATAACGGGTAGACTCAATTTGCCCTTACGGCCAAATCTGAGGACTTTTCTCCATGGTGATACTTTCAGAAACACTTTATCACCTACTTGAAACTCAATCTCTTTCCGTTTCAAATTCGAATAGGACTTTTGTTTATCTGAGGCAGCTTTTAGACATTCAAGTATCACTTTTACCTTCTCTTCGGTTTCTCTGACTAAATTGATCTCGTGAACCTAATTCTCTTTGAGTTCGGTCCAATACAGGGGTGTTTGGCACTTACGCTCATACAATACCTCATAAGACGCCATCTTCAAACTCGACTAAAAGTTGTTATTGTAGGCGAATTCCACCAATGATAAGTATTTCTCCCAATTATCTTGGAATTCCAAAACACAACATCGAAGCATGTCCTCAAGTATCTGTATTACTCTCTCCGACTGCCCATCTGTTTGTGGATAGAAAGCTATACTAAAGCTCAATTTTGTGCCTAAAGTCTCTTGCAACTTTTTCCAAAACCGTGATGTAAATTTTGGATCTCTATCCGAAATAATTGACAACGGTAGCCCGTGAAGTCTCACAATCTCAGAAATCTACAATTTGGCCAACTTATCAAGTGAAAAATCAACTTGTACTGGTATGAAATGGGCTGACTTTGTAAGTCTATCGACCACTACCCATACGGCGTCCTTCTTTTTCGGTGTCAAAGGCAAACCCGTCACGAAGTCCATAGTAATACGGTTCCATTTCCACTTGGGAACCATAATGGGCTGAAGTAGACCCAAAGGTACTTCGTGTTCAACCTTCACTTGCTGACAAATTAAACATCTCGATATAAACTCAGAAATATCTTTCTTCATGCTCGGCCACCAATACTATTTCTTCAAGTCGTTATACATCTTTGTACTGCCTGGATGTACAGACAAACATCCACTATGTGCTTCGTGCAAAATCTTTCGAATAAGCTCATTATCTCTGGGTACACAGACTCTATCTCGGAACATCAAACATCTATCAGGACTTATCTGAAAGCCCGACTCAACATTTGACTCACATTGAACTCTTTTAGCTTGTAAATTATTGTCGCCTTTCTAAGCTTTACAAATCTCTTGGAGAAACATTGATCTAGCTCTTAACTCAGCTAGAATAAAACCATCATCTGACAAAGCCATCCGTGTAGTCATGGCTCTCAGTGCAAACAAGGATTTCCTACTCAACGCATCGACGACCACATTCACCTTTCCCAGATGGTAGTCAATTACTAACTCGTAATCTTTTATTAGTTCTAACCATCTTCTCTGCCTTAAATTCAATTCCTTTTGAGTCATCAAGTACTTCAGGCTCTTATGATCAGTGAACACCCGACATTTCTCACCATACAAATGCTGTCTCCAAATTTTTAGTGAAACTACAATTGCGGCTAACTCTAAATCGTGGGTTGGGTAATCTTCTCGTGCGGGTTTAATTGTCTAGATGCATAGGCTATCACCTTGTCTTCTTGCATAAGTACACAACCCAATCCATTCAAGGATGCATCGCTGTAAACCACAAATTCATTTCTTGGTTCGGCTTGTACTAGAACTGGAGCCTCAGTCAACAACGTCTTTAGTTTCTCAAAACTTTTTAGGCACTTTTCTGTCCATTCAAAATTTACATCTTTTTATAGCAACCTCGTCATTGGAGTGGCTATCATGGAAAATCTCTTGACAAAATGTCTATAGTAGCCAGTTAGTCCTAGAAAACTCCTAACCTCGGTTACATTCCTTGGTGGCTTCCAATCCACAATTGCTGAGATCTTACTCGGGTCGACTCTAATTCCATCTCCCAAGACAATGGGCCTTAAAAATCCAACTTCCTTAAGCCAAAATTCACTTTTACTAAACTTGGCATATAACTGTTTATCTCTCAAAATTTGTAGAACTGTTCTCAAGTGCTCGGCATGCTCGTTCTCATCTCGAGAGTAGATCAATATATCATAAATAAAGACTAACAATAAATTTATCGAAATATGGCCGAAAGATAAAATTCATCATATCCATAAAAATAGCAGGGGCATTGGCTAAACCGAAAGGCATGACCAAAATTCATAGTGTTCATACCTTGTCTGAAATGTGATTTTCAGCACATCCGAGTCCTTGACTCTCAATTGATAATATCCAGACCTCAAGTCTATCTTGGAAAACATCGTGGCTCCCTTCAATTGATCAAACGAATCATCGATTCTTGGCAACGGGTACTTGTTCTTCACAGTTACCTTATTGATCTGTCGACAATCTATACATAAACTTATGGAACCATATTTCTTCTTCACAAATAATAAGGGAGCACCCTATGGAGAATAACTCAGTTTTATGAAGCGTCTATCCGTTAACTCTTATAACTATGCCTTCAGTTCTTTTAGCTCAGTTGGAGCACTTCTGTACGGAGCAATAGAAATGGGGGCAGTACCAAGAGCAAACTCAATCCCAAATTTAATCTCTCTAACCGGAGGTATTCTTGGCAATTCCTTTAGGAAAACATCGGGATACTCACATACTATGGGCACTAGTTAAATTCTTAACTTAGTCTCTCAAGCATTCATCACAAAGGCAAGGTAAGCTTCGTACCCCTTTCTTAGATATTTCTGAGTCAACAAGGAAGATATCACTACTGGCAACCTATCTTGCTCATCTGATTCAACACGAATAAGTTCCCCACTTCCACATTTCAACTCAATAAACTAACTTCCACAATTCACTATCACATCATGAGTAGTTAATCAATCTATCCCAAGGATGACATCAAATTCATCAAACGGCAATAACATGAGATTAGCTGGAAAGTAATGACCTCTAATCATCAAAGGACAATCTTTGCATACTCTATCAACTAATACACATTGGCCTAGGGGATTTGACACTCTTATCATAATTTCAATAGACTCTACAGCCATGCTCATGCTAGAGGCTAATTTCATGCAAATATACAAGTTGGTAGATCCCAGATCAATTAAAGCTATAATATGAGTATCATAGAGAGAAAATGTACACGTGATCACGTCGGGGGAGAACGCCTCTTCACGAGCGCGAACGGCATATGTTCTTGTCAGTGCTTGTAACACCCCTTACCTGAGTTCCACACTGGAACCGAGCCCGAGGTATCACCAAACTGACACCACTTAAACACCACTTAGGCTCGACATGACTACACTCCTACATTACTCTGGCAGCCTTATTCTCAACTTGCAAGGCTTTATTCATACCCAAAAAGGTTCTCGAGACTATATCGGAACTTTTTCAATTCCTAAAATTTTACATTTTATAGCTATTAGGTACCCCTACCTTATAAAAATAGAACTTTTGCATCTTATGCGATTTGGTCCTTTTTCACAATTAAGCATGCTATTGCTAAAACTAAAGCACCAAAATTTCCATATAGTCATATATTAATACCATAACACATAAAATAATATTAAAATAATTTTCCTCAACCTCGGATTAGTGGTCTCGAGACCACTGGTCTGACTAGCCCCAAAATTGGACTGTTACAACTCTCCCCCTTTAGGGATTTTTGCCCTCGAAAATCTTACCGATAAAGAGGTTTGGATATTGTTCTCTCATGGCTTCTTCCGGTTCCCACGTGGCCTCTTCTACACCGTGTCTTTGCCACAATACTTTTACTAAGGCTATATTTTTATTCCTCAACTGTTTCACTTCTAGAGCTAAGATTTTAATCGGCTCTTCCCCATATGTCATATCTGGTCGTATCACAATTTTTGTTGAGAAATCACTTGCGAAGGGTCGGAGCAATAACGCCTTAACATTGATACATGGAACACGTTGTGGATTTTCTCTAACTCTACCGAAAAAGCCAACCGAATGCCACGGGTCCAATTCTTTCGATAATTTCATACGACCCTATGAACCTCGGGCTTAATTTACCTTTTCGACCAAATTTTAATATTTTTTTCCACGGTGACACTTTCAAAAAGACCTTATCAACCACTTGGACCTCAATTTCTTTTCTTTTCAAATCCGCGTAAGATTTTTGTCGGTCCGAAGCAGCCTTTAGACTATCCCGGATCACTTTCAATTTCTCCTCAGTCTCTTTAACTAAATCAACCCCCTGAATTTGCTTCTCACTCAGCTCGGTCCAATACAAGGGATTCCGACACTTACGACCATATAAGGCCTCATACGGTACCATCTGTATGCTCGACTGATAACTATTATTGTAAGCGAATTCGACCAAGGGTAGATATCTTTCCCAACTACGTTCAAACTCTAACACGCAACATCGGAGCATATCCCCAAGAACTTGAACCACCCTCTCAGACTGTCCGTCAGTTTGAGGATGAAATACAGTACTAAAATTCAACCTTGTACCTAAGGCCTCTTGTAACTTCTTCCAAAACCTCGAAGTAAATCTCAGGTCCCTATCCGAGATAATGGATTTATGCACTCCATACAATCTTACCACTTCTACAATATACAATTCGACTAGCTTATCCAATGAATAATCAACACGCACAGGTATAAAGTGAGCCGACTTCATTAACCTATCTACAACAACCATACAGCATCTTTCTTTTTCGGAGTCGAAGGCAAGCCTGTAACAAAATCCATGGTAATCCGATCCCACTTCCACTCAGGAACCATCACTGGCTAGAGTAATCCCGAAGGCACTTGATGCTTCACTTTCACTTGTTGACAAATTAGACATCTTACTACATACTCTGAGATGTCTCTTTTCATTTCCGGCCACCAATAGAACTTCTTCAGGTCATTGTACATTTTCGTACTGCTCGGGTGTACTGACAAATAACTACTATGTGCTTCTTGTAAAATTTCTCGGATCAACTCGTCATTTTTGGGTACACAAATTCTATCATGGAACATTAAGCAACCATCCGAACCTACCCAGAATTCAGAATTAATTCCTGATTCACACTTAGCTCTTTTAGCTAGTATCTCACTATCATTCCTTTGAGCCTCATATATTCGTTGACCAAATAGCGGTCTAGCTCTCAACTCGGCCAGTACAGCACCATCACTAGACAATGACAATCTCGTGCTCATAGCCCTCAAAGCATACAAGGATTTTCTACTTAAAGCATCCGCAACTACATTCGCTTTCCCCGGATGGTAGTCGATCACTAGCTCGTAGTCCTTCAATAATTCAAGCCACCGTCGTTGTCGTAGTACTTCAAACTCTTATGATCAGTGAAGATTCGACACTTCTCACCATATAAGTAATGTCGCCAAATCTTCAATGCAAAACCAACTGCTGCCAACTCTAGGTCATGAGTCGGATAATTCTTTTGATGTGGTTTTAGCTGTCTCGAGGCATAAGCGACTACCTTACCCTCTTGCATCAACACACAACCGAGACGATTTAATGACATGTCACTGTAAACTACAAACTCTTTTCCCGACTCAGGTTGTATCAAAATCGGTGCCTCCGTTAACAACGTTTTCAATCTCTCAAAACTCTGTTGGCATTTTTCAGTCCATTCAAACCTAACATCCTTTTGTAATAGTTTCGTCATTGGAGTAGCAATCATAAAGAATCCCTTCACGAACCGCCTATAGTACCCCACTAAACCTAAAAAGCTTCTGACTTTTGACACGTTCCTCGGTGGCTTCCAGTCCACAATAGCCGAGATCTTTCCCAGATCAACTCTAATACCTTCACCTGAGACAATGTGTCCTAGGAATCCTACCTTTCGAAGCCAAAACTCACTCTTGCTAAATTTAGCATATAACTGCTTGTCTCTCAAAATCTGTAAAACAATCCTCAGATGCTCCGCATGATCACCCTCATCTCGAGAGTAAACCAATATGTCATCAATAAAGACAACCACAAACTTGTCCAAATAGGGTCGGAAAACACGGTTCATTAAGTCCATAAAAATTGCAGGAGCATTCGTCAAACCGAACGGCATGACCAGAAACTCATAATGGCCATACCTTGTCCTGAATGCTGTTTTCGACACGTCTTCTTCCTTAACCCTCAGCTGGTAATAACTGGACCTCAGGTCAATCTTGGAGAACACCGTAGCTCCCTTCAGTTGATCAAATAAATCATCTATCCTCGGTAAAGGATACTTCTTTTTCACTATCACCTTGTTAAGTTGTCTGTAGTCTATACACAACCTCATCGATCCATCTTTCTTTTTCACAAATAGTACCGGAGCACCCTACGGTGAATAGCTCGGTCTTGCAAAACCCTTATCCGTCAACTCTTGCAACTGAACCTTCAATTCTTTCAACTCTAATGGCGTCATTCTATAGGAGTGATAGAAATAGGTTCCGTTCCCGGAACTAACTCAATCCCAAACTCAACCTCTCTAATTGGAGGTAATCCAGGTAATTCTTCCGGAAATACACCCGGATACTCACACACAACCGGCACTATTTCAATCTTCGCTTCAGACTCTTGAATGTTCAGTACAAAAGCAAGATATGACTCACATCCTTTCCTCAAAAATTTCTCAGCCACCAACGAAGAGATCATCATCGGTAAATTATCTGACCCACCTGATTCAACCCAAATAACATCCCCATTTTCACATTTCAATTCAATAAATTTATTACCACAATTCACTAGAACACTATGGGCAGTCAACCAATCCATACCAAGAATCAAATCAAAATCCTCAAACGACAACAACATGAGGTTTGTCGGAAAACAATGACCCCTAATTGTCAAAAGACAGTTCCTACACACCTCGTCCACTAACACATGTTTACCTAGTGGATTTGACTCCTTTACCACAAATTTAGTAGACTCAACGGTCATACTCAAACTAGATGCCAACCTCATACAAATATAAGAATGAGTTGATCCCGGGTCAATTAAAGCAATAACAGAGGTGTCATAGAGAGAAAATGTACCCGTTGTTACATCCGGTGATGACATCTCTTCTCGAGCGCGAATGGCATAAGTTCTTGCTGGAGCCGACTCTCTGACCTCACAGTAGTGTCTCGCGATGCACCTCTACTACTAGTCCCATCTCTCGGGTTCCTTTGTGACTTACCTCTAGAGGATACATTTCTTGGTCTCACCTCTTGCTTTTTCTCTTTATCATCTCCTTCAGGGCAGTTTCGGGTGAAATGATCGGGGGATCCACACTTATAGCAATTTCGATTGTTTCCCCAACACTCTCCAGTGTGATGTCTGCCACAACTTGGGCACTCTGGTTTGGATTTTGGGTTGCCCACACTTGCCATTGAGGTGGCCAGAACTCTCGAACCCGAATACGTATTGCCTCACTCTCTTTGCGAATACCCGACTGATGTAGTCATCCGAGGGTTCACTTCCCTAGATCTCTTCGATTGAGCTTGATGTGATTTGCTCATCGGCCTCTTCCTCGTTTCTCGAGCCTCACTCAAGGCTTTTCTCTTTTCCTTACTCAATTCTTCGGCCTTACTAGCCCTATCCACCAATACCACAAATTCTTTTAGCTCTAAAATCCCAACTAAAAGTTTGACGTACTCATTCAACCCATCTTAAAATCTCTTGCATAAGGTAGCTTCCGTGGATACACATTCTTGCGCATACTTGCTAAGTCTAACAAATTCGCGCTCATATTCCGCTACAATCATTTTTCCTTGCTTCAACTCAAGGAATTCTTTTTGTTTTTGGTCTATAAACCTCTGACTTATATACTTCTTTCGGAACTCTTCCAAAAAGAAGTCCCACGTTACTCTCTCCTTAGGTACCACTAAGATCAACATTTTCTACCAATGATATGCCGAGTCCCTTAACAAAGACACAGCACATTTTAAGCTCTCCTCAGGTGTACAAGAGAGTTCATCAAAAACCCTCATTGAGTTATCGAGCCAGAACTCCGCTCGCTCAGGGTCTTCATCTATTTTAGCTCAGGAATCTTCAGCCCATTGCTTACTTATTTTGTCTATTGGGGGCTTAGTTGCCCTCACCATTTCTATACCTTGGGGAGTTACAGGAACTGGATGAGGTATAGGAGGAGATGGAGGAGGTTGGGCATTGGGGTTTGCTCGTACATACTCAGTGTACTAGTTACTCATCATTTGGAGAAAGGCCTCACGAGCCTCTTCTCCTTGCCCTCTTATCTCGGGTTCACTCTGTACAGGCACAGTCCCTTGCACGGGAGCCGACGCCTTACTAGCTGCATCATCAGCAGCCGACTGATCGGGATCTATATACTACATAAAACAAGTTTAAAATTATCAGAAGCCACCACACAATCATTATACGCTTACGGCATGTATAGCTAGACTCCTACACACGCTACAATAGTCTTAGAACCGACTAAACCATAGCTCTGATACCACTAAATATAACACCCTTTACCCAAGTTCCACACCGGAATCGAGCCCGAGGTATCACCAAACCAACACCACTTAAACACCACTTAGGCTCGACGTGACTACACTCCTACATTACTCTGATAGCCTAATTCTCGACTTACAAGGCTTTATTCATACCTAAGAAGGCTCTCGAGACTATATCGAAACTTTTTCGATTCCTAAAATTTTCTCTTTTCTATACAGGGATCACACGCCCATGTATCATGTAACACGCCCGTGGTTTCGCACCCACGCCTATGTCCTTAACCCGTGCTTAAAACTCCAACATTCTGTTTTAACACCATGGTTAGGGCACACGCCCATGTGAAATGGGACACGCCCGTGTACACTCACAACATGCCTGTGTCTTCAAACCGTGGGGGGTTACTGACTATATTTATACAGCCTTGACACGCCCGTTTGAATAATCCGTGGTCTATCCTAATTTAAAATGCTAACATGCAGGGGACGTACAGCCAAGTCGCACGCCCGTAGGCTGACCGTGTGTCATACATGGTATGGACACACTCTCGTGTGCCTACCCATGTGGACAGAACAAAGCCATTTGTCCTGTAACAGTCCGGTTTATACCCTCGTCGGAACAATGGTTTTGGGACCACGAATTCAAGTTTGAATAATATTTTTAATATTGTTTTTTGTGCCTATGATATATGACTAAGTACATGGTAAATTTTCGTGAGCTAATTTGATTGTCTGTGTGTTTAATTTGACAAAAGGATTGAATTGCATTAAATGTGAAAGTTGCTTGTTATTTGTTAAAGTACCGAAGTGTTGTGGCTTTGTAAAGTTGAAGGCCTTAAATGGCAATTAAGCTATTATCATGTTAGTGGTTGGCTAAGGTCATGAATAAGCTTGATATTATATGTTTTGTATATTATTATGAAAGGCTAGTTTAGTAAATAGATAAATATTATGTTATAACATAATAAAACATGAAAATGGGCATGAATCATCCATCCTTCCACCGAAAAACAAAAAGAAAAGAAGAAAGGTTTAGCTTTGCTATATTCGGCCATTGTTCAAGCTTGAATTCAAGGTTCGTTTTTGATCGGTTTTTAATAATTTCTACGTTTTTGTAATCGTTGCTTCGTCTACTACCAAACCCATGTTTCAATTTTGTGTATTTGTGATGTTTGAAAGTTATGCCATTGATGCTATCTTGAGTTTTGTGATGCTTTAAGGTGTTAAATGATAGATTGGTAGTAGATGAATATGTTTTGTTCTTGAAGTTTTGATGAATTTAGCTAAATAGGGCTAAATTGAGAAAATGTTATTTTGGAGGACTAAATTATCATTTTGATGAAAAGTATGGGCTTGTGTGATGTATATATGTATTCGGCTAAGCTTGGTTGTATATTGAATTTGTGAATTTGATGTTTTGAGAAAAATGGACTAAATTGCTAAGTTGTGCAAATGTGAGAGCTAATTTGCAAATTGCCCTAAATATGTGTCTTTGGATTGAATTGAATGAACTAGTGAATAAAAGGGTTAATTCTGAATATGTTTAGATCATGAACCGAGGAAAATAGATTTAGATTGCGGGAAAGCGAAAGTTATCGAGTAGCCGTTTTCTATTCCGATAAACCGAATCCGAGGTAAGTCACTATACAAATAAATGAATATGTATGCATTTGAAATTGTTCATATGATTAATGATGATAATGAATGCTTATGAGAAATTCAATAATTGAATTTCGAGATAAGTTCGGTATATTGGCTAAGTTTGAGAAGCCTCGTACGAACCTTGACATAGGTATCTGTTCTGTCTTATCATGTAAGACCACGTCTGAGACGTTGGCATCGATTTGAGATTCGTGTAAGACCCTGTCTGGGACAGTGGCATCGACATCTAATTATATGTAAGACCACGTCTGGGACGTTGGCATCAATATAAACTTTACGTATAAGACCACGTCTGGGACATTGGCATCATTATGTCACTTACGTGTAAGACCATGTCTGGGACATCGGCATTGTTCTGATTCGTATAAGACCCTGTCTGGGATAGTGGCATCGATATCCGAGTGCATGTAAGACCTCGTCTGGGACGTTGGCATTGTATGATTATTCTGAGCTTTCTGAGTATCCCATTGGATTTATTACTGTTCAACGGGCAAGTCTATGATACTAATTTCAAATCCGAGCTATGAATAAATATGTGATTGTAAATCCAATTCAGGTATGTTGATTATACACTAATTGTGTATACAAGGTATGTATCAATATGATCTTACTATGATGCTATGAATATGGAATTGATGATGTGTTATATGAAGTTTTGGTGAAATGAGATATGTGTTTATATGATCTTTGAATTGTGAATATGGCTAATGTGGTCAAAAGTGTATGAATCAAAGTAAATATATGCAATTTATGTTAAGTTGTTGTATATTGACTTACTAAGCTTTTGGAAAGCTTACTCTGCGTGTGTTTAATCTGTTTTATAGGTCGTCAAAGCTACTGAAGGCTCGGGACCGTCTTGGATCGTCATCACACTATAGAATTTATTTTGGTACAATTTGATATTGTATAAAGCTAGATATGGCATGTATAGGCTAGCAGGTTGGTATAAATACTTATGTGATCTTAGCCATGTGATTTGGCTATTTAAGAGTTGAAGCTTTGCTTAAATGAATGTGTTGTAGAATGTATCTTTTGGTATGGTGAAAGAATACGGAATGGCCAAGTTTGAGTGAACAAATGCATGAATTAGTCTTGTAATGATATGAGCTTTAATCCTTGAGATTGCCATAGTGGGAATTGGTTTTGAATGTAAGGTTTGAATGGTTATTTTGGTATGCATTTGATGGTTTATGTGTATGAATTACCTTGTTGTATATGGCTTGTAGGTATGAACCATTTGGTTGGCATTTTCGCCTTGTAAAATGGCCTATAATGTCACACGATTGTGGCACACGGGCATGTCTTAGACCGTGGGTAAATTAGCAGGATGTAGCCTAAAATCATACGGCCTCGACACAGGCGTGTCATTTGGCCGTGGTGTGCAAGTCAGTAGCTAACATAAAAATACAGGCCTCAACACGGGCGTGTTTGGTGGCCGTGGTGGGGAAGTCAGTATATAGCCTAAAAGTACATGGCCATGGCACACGGGTGTGCCTAATGACCGTGTTGGTATAGGTTGTAAACAAGGTTGAACACGGGTGTGTCTAGAAGCCGTGGAGGGCACACGGTCTCCTTCCACGAGCGTGCCTCCCCTGTATTTTAGAAAAGTTTCAAATTTTCATGGAATTTCGTATGTGTTTCAGTTTAGTCCCGACTCGGTTTATAAGCATGCTTAAGGTCTCAAGGACCTGATTAAGGGACATTATGTCTGAGAATGATGATTGAATGTATGATTTTTGTCTGCGAATGTTTCTGATTTGTCCGGTAACGCTCCTAACCCTAATCCAGCGACGGACTCGGGATAGCGGTGTTACATGTCCAACTTCTAGCACCCCTATATTTTGCACTGCATGAGTCCATACAACATACTATTAAACATCCCTTAATTCAACATGTACTCTCATTGATAACTTTGAAATTTCATAAATGATAAAGTATGCCATCATTCTTGGCAATTTACAAAATAAATATCTTAGCAAGAGCCAATACACCTTTGGCCAAAATAACAAAATAATCTATCTAGTCTAGCCCTTATACATACCATACACAGAATCACTGAGACTACTTATACCGAAGTGAGCAGATAGTGTGGGTGGTCTCTTGGTTATCGGCGTATCCCGGCTCGGCTTTTAAGCTCTATATAACAAGGGAAAGAAAAGGGGAGTAAGCTTTAAGCTTAGTAAGTTTACATGGAAACAATAAAACACTTTAACATGTATTCAACAATTTTCTTGGCTTTATAAACTAAGCAAGGAACAATCTATATTTATGATCATGCTTACTCATTTCCTCCATTCACATATTCCAACCATATCACTAGCATAATGCATACATTCATTCTCAGGTTTCCCTGCACTTAACATCACAATGTTACAATATACAACACATCGTAATCTCTTAATCAATTACTTAGAGTCAATTTACTTGATGGTTCCGCACCTAGCCCATCATTAGTTTTTATAAGGGTGGTACCGCACTTAGCCCACCAAAAGAATTGGTTACGGTGGTATCGCACATAGCCCACCAAATGATAAGTAAACGATGGTATCGCACAAAGTCCATTGTAATTAAGCTATAAGGTGGTATCGCACTTAGCCCACCAAAGGTAATTAAACCATGGTGTCGCACAAAGTCCATCGTAATTAAACAATAAGGTGGTATCGCACTTAGCCCACCATTAAGCGTTGTCTTTACATATTTATAAGACTATTTCTTCATTCATACAATGATTATTCAATGAATATCACATTCAATCCATTTGAATCGCATATGATCTCAATCAAGTCATAATTTAATTAGCAGCACAACGTACATAAGTAAATTATATTGTTTACACGTAAACTTACCTCGATGCAAAACGTGTTAACTAGCAATTTATTCGGTCACCTTGCCTTTCCCACGGTCAAGGTTGATTCCTCGCTCTTCTTGATTAGCAAGGGTTGAAGATTGCTGAAACTTTCAAGCTCCATAGCCCTTTCTTGAGCGTAAAAATCGGTGGAAGAAGAAAAGAGGTAAAAAGATGATAGCTTTTTTCTTTACTTCTCTTATTTTATTCATTTTTATTCACCTAATGTCACCAAATTTGACTAAAATTAATGCTCTTGTCTCCCCTAGCTTCCTATGGCCGGCCAACTCACTCTATATGGCCTAATTGCACTTTAAAATCCTTCAATTTTACATATTATAGCTATTAAGTACCCCTACCTTATAAAATAGAACTTTCGCATCTTATGTGATTTGGTCCTTTTTCACAATTAAGCATGCTATTCCTAAAACTAAAGCACCAAAATTTCCATATAGTTATATATTAATACCATAACACATAAAATAATACTAAAATAATTTTCCTCAACCTCGGATTAGTGGTTCCGAGACCACTATTCCGACTAGCCCCAAAATCAGACTGTTACAGTGCTGTACCCTCAGCTCTTGCAGTCTGCTCTGTAGATGTATTCTTACTACTCATTTCATTTCCCAGGTTTCTCTGTGGCCTTCCTCTAGCAGTACCTCCCGATCTTGCACTCTAAGGTCTCTCTTTCTCACACACCTCTAGGCAATCTCTGATAAAATGGTCTAGGGATCCACACTTGAAACAAGCTTTCTCGTTTACTCGACACTCACTAGGATGACGTCTGCCACACTGCGGACATTCGGGTTTACTTGGTCGAGTGTTACCAACACTAGCAACTGAAGTGGTCTGAGCTTTAGATCCTGTTTATTGTTTACCCTTACTTCTACTTGAAAATCCAACTGAGGTGCCTGATCGAGTAGTAAAATCTCTTGACTTCTTGGATGAGGATTGGAATGACTTGCCTAACTGCCTCTTCTTTGAGTCGTGAGACTCGATTTCAGCTTTACTTTTCACTTTGACCAGTTCCTCGGCCTTACAGGCTCTATCTACCAGTACCACCAATTCTTTTAGTTCTAGGACACACACAAATAAACGGATATCCTCATTTAACTCGTCCTCGAACCTTTTGCACATAATGGCTTATGTCGATACGCACTCTCAAGCGTATTTACTAAGCCTTACGAACTCACGCTCATATTCAGTCACCTCATTCGACCTTATTTTAGCTCCAAGAATTCTTTTCTTTTTTTTTCGATGAATCTTTGACTAATATACTTCTTCCAGAACTCCTCTTGGAAGAATTCCCAATTAACTCTCTCCCTTGGTACCACTGGTACAAGGGTGTTCCACCATTGATAGGCCGGATCTCTCAAGAGAGATACCACACACTTCATGCACTCTTCAGGTGTGCATGACAGCTCATCGAATACTCTGATGGTATTCTCAAGCCAGAATTCGGCCCTCTCTGAATCATCATCTTTACTAGCTCGAAATTCCTCAGCTCCCTATTTCTAGATCTTATCGACTGGAGGCCTTTCTCTTCTTACTACCTCTACCACTTGGGGAGCTTCAGGAGTGGAATGAGGAATAGGTGGGGGTGGAGGGGGTTGAGCACTAGGATTTTCTCGTACATACTCAGTGTACCAGTTGCTCATCATATGGAAAAAGGCTTCTCGAGCCTCTTCTCCTTGACCCAAAGTCTCGGGTCTACTCTCTACTAGCGCAGTCCCTTGCGCGGGAGCCGGTGCATTACTTACAGTATCATCAGCTGTAGCTCGATAAGGGTCCATTTACTATATAGAAACACAATTCAAATCGTCAGGAGTCGTCACACTATCATTATGTAAATACTCATACATATGGCATGTATAGCTAGACTTATACTTACACTACGTTAGTCTGAGAATTGACTAAACCGTAGCTTTGATACCACAAAATGTAACACTTCTTACCCGTATTTGACACTTGAACCAGGTACGAGGCATTAATGTACTTAACTTGCTAATTAAAACTTTTCCTTTAAGACCTTAATGTCCTAATTATAGGTCCACGGGACCTTAAACTTGTACCCGGAATGATTCGAGATTAAACCAGAAACTTTTAAACACTTAAACAAATTTAACATAAAACGGGCCACACGTCCGTGTGAAGGATGGATCACGTCTGTGTGGTATATCACACGTCCGTGTTCCACACCCGTGTGGAATTATTTTTCAATTCGAATCTACAGGGGTTTCACACGGCCTAACACAAACCCGTGTCCATAGCCCGTGTCTCTCACATGGCCATGACACGCCCGTGTCTTCGCGCGTGTGTGAAAACCTTAACATTCTGTTTATGACATCATCATCTCAATAAGGTCACATGGCCAGGGCACAAGCCCGTGTCTTAGGCCATGTCTCCCAAACGGTTGAGACACACGACCGTGTCTCATCCCGTGTGTTTACTACTGGGTATTCTGACTTGCCAACCTAGCTTGCATGGGGACACACGACCTATCTACACACCCATAGAGCTGACCGTGTGTCACACACGGTCTAAACACACGCCCATGTGTCTACCCGTGTAAACATTTGGAAGGTTATCTACCAAGCCAAATGCCACCCTACAAAGCAATCATATTTATACCAATTCAATTCAACATATACCATGACCATAAAGCACTTCTAAGAATCAAATTCAAAACATCCACACAAGCATGCACTTCATGAATTTCATCAACATTGAATAGATGAACTTCTCAAGTATTGGCCAATTTCCAATAACCATTTACAAAATGAATTAAACAACATTAAGAGCCAACACTTTGGCTAACAAATATGACATAAGAAAATAACCAAGTCCTATACATGTCATACTCAAAATAAATCTAACGTTGCTATACCAAATAGAGATTAATAGTGTGATTCTGAACTCCGACGTCATACGATCCCCAAGTTAGCTAGGTGATACTACAAGGAAAAGGGAGATGAGAGGGGTAAGCATAAAGCTTAGTAAGTTTGCACGAAATAAATAGCAACATAAAGACTCATAATGTTATCCATCCATTGCATTGAATAAAAACACAAAGTCTAAAGCACAATGCCATAACTTACTTAAACTTACTCTTACCCATTTACTTGTCATGTCACATATAGTAAACATTTCTCGTAAATTACTCACATCTACCTTATCACTTCATCACATAGTTTTAGCACTAATCTCATCTCTATTATAAACTTAACTATTTACCCCCATTGAATCACTTGGGATACTTGAAGATATATAATCATCATCATTCACATAAATACGATGTCAATGCCAGATATGGTCTTGCATGGGGTCACCTCCAGATGCCGATGTCATATCCTAGATATGGTCTTATACGGGATCTCATATCGATTGTCGATGTCATATCCCAGATATGGTCTTATACGATTTTCATATTCGATGCCGATGCCATATCCCAGATATGGTCTTATACGGTATCTCAATTCAGTGCCGAGGCCATGTCCCAGACATGGTCTTACACGGGACCTTACCAATCTCATGTATCGATGATGATATCCTCTCACTTCTTAAAGTCCAACCGGGACTTCAACATCATAAATTTTCATCATTTTCTCATTCAACATCGTTATTAAATTTCATAGAAATAATTTACAACATCACTAATATCAACCATTTTAAACTTAATAATATGATGTTGAATTTATTACACATAAACTTACCTCGATTTCGAAATAGGCCAATTTGCCGATCTAGTCCGATACCTTTCCTTTTCCTCAGTCAAGGTTAATTCCTCGTTCTAGGTTAATTCCTCGTTCTTCTTGATCTATAATAGCAAATTAGCTCATTTAATTATCACATTAATCAATGCATTTCAAAAACCATACTTTGGCAAAATTACCATTTTGCCCTTAGACTTTCACAAAATGACTATTTTACCCCTAGGCTCGTAAATCAATTCTAATGAAATTTCTTCCTTTAATGAGCCTAGGTGAACATTTATTTCTCTTATAGTAACTCTCAATACTCATTATTTCACACATTTAACACCTATTTTACAACCTTTGCAAAGAAGTCATCTCAGGTGTTTTCATGATAAAACCTTTCACAAAAGTTGTTTATTAAACAACTAAGACTCATTTTCTTCCATAAAAGTGCAGCAAACAACATAAATGCTCACATGGAAAAACTCTAAACTTTCAACCATTTTGCAAAATAGTCTCCCCTTTAGCTAGATTAAGCTTTAGGGGTTCTAAAAGTATAAATATTATAAAGAAATGATTATCAAAACACTTACTTGTAAGGAGAACAGCTTGTTGAAACTTTTGAGCTCTCAAATCCCAATTTTGCTGCTAATTTTTGGTGGAGTTGAAGAGAAGAAAAGATGATGTCTTTCCTTTCTTTATTTTATTAATGCAAGTCAATTTAATCTACCTAATTCCAACAACTTTGACCAATTTTGACATTTTTTGTCCCCTATGGCTGGCCACCCTATATCTAAGGGTCTAATTGCACATTAAGGGCCTCTAATTAATATTCTATGGCTTTTAGAAACCTTTAGCTTGTAAAATGGAACTTTCGCACTTTATGCGATTTAGTCTTTTTTCACAATTGAGCATGAAATCGCTAAAATTAAAGCACCAAAATTTTAATTCAATCTTGTAATCATGCTATAAAACATAAAATAATAATATTCTCCAACCTCAGATTAGTGGTTCCAAAACCACTGTTCTGACTAGCCCCTAAATTGGGCTGTTACAATTCTCCCCCTTAAGGATTTTTGTCCTCGACAATCCTACCGTTGAAAAGGTTGGGATACTGGTTTCTCATAGTCTGCTCAGGCTCCTATGTAGTCTCACCTTACATCCTTTGTCATCACCAACTTAGCTTGTCCAAATGCTAGAGCCTCATTCGTCCTGGTAGCTAAGCATGACACCCATAAAAAAATTAAACCAAAAACATTCATACTTTAGAAACCAGTATCTAGTAACATGTAAAAAACTTTCAGAATTTTCCCATAAATTCTTAAGTTCCTTCTTTTTTCTTCAAATCCATGAAGGTAGAGGTTACGCAATTCTCTATTATTAAACCTCAAACTTCAATTTCAACTCTCCATACAGAGCTTTCCTTTAAACCCTCTCTTCTATGAAGAAAACTCAAGAAGAAGATGAAGAAAATGAAACAGAAAATGAGAAGAACTGCCTTATAGAAAGATATTTCTCATATATATATCCCCCATACACAGCCATCAAGGACCCGCTCTAAATCATTTGTCATTAATCATTATGTTCCCTACTAAGGAATCAGTCGGTTCCAACCCAATAGAACCAGAATTACATCTCAACTAATTTCAAACTAGCCACAAATTTTATCAAGTTTTCCACTATAGCCCACTGGCTTATTGTTTATTCAATTTACTCTCATATATCCTTTAATTTTTGAGACCTTAAAGAAACTTAGGTATGATATAGTGCCCCTCTATATACATGATGTAGCTACAACGCCATTCGTGTGGACTTGGCAGTGTCTGGCCTAGTCCCTCCACACAATTCTCGAGTTATTCCTTGACCCTGCATTCAAGGTAAAGTACTCATAATTTCAAAAGAACTTAGTGAGAATCAATACAACAATATTGGTAAGTAATTTTTAAAGTCTCGGGTAGCAAGGAAAAACTAATGCACATAATTAAACTATCTGAGTTTCATAAGGAATTTCGTAGTTTGACTGTCGTAGACAACACCCATACATTCCTCTTGATCAAGTCATTAGCGGACATATCAAGCTGATTTGGACACAATTGTACTCTTGCTAACACCCCTTTCTCAGTCTTGACTTTTTTTAGATTTATCTTAGACTTTCATTCTACCTTTTTGGTTTGACTCATCAAAAGATAACCATGTAAGAAAATATGCAGATTGGCGACTACCTTTGGCAAACTTGCAGGTATCTCGCCACAACGACGATTCCTTACCCTGATCCCTTCATTCTACATTGAACTCAACACCATGTAATAGTATTATCTCAATGTTTAACTTCTTATAACTAGTTTGTGTATATACCCTTCTAGAGGAAAACCCGTTTACTTACATCCTCGTATGTGGCCTTTAAAACATAAGTTTTGGTGGACAGTTAAGCTCTACTATTTTCTCGCAAAATCATACTTGTAAGATAGTCCCACTAGAATTTTCCCCTATTTGATAGTTCGAATGAACATTTCCTAAATCAGATAGTCCTAATGGACTTCCTAGCCACGATAGTCCCCAACGGATTATCTCCTCGTTAGATCGTGTAGGGCAGACTTCCCATTTATAAGATGGTCCTTAGCAGATGTCTCACACTAGACAATCCCAACAAACATCCTCTTCCTTTGTTAATCCCTAGCGGACATTCGACCTAAGATAGTATTTGACAAACATTCCTATTAAGATAGTCCTTGGCAAACTTTCCACTTTTCTAGCGACCTCTTTGCCAATAAACACTTGTAAATAGGATCTGAAAACCGTCTTGCTTTCTTATAACCCATGTTGGCTTGTCCATCTCCTCTGGCAGACTCTTATGCCAGATACATATTTGCATATACTTTGAGAGAAACCCCCTTACTCCACACATATACACGAATACAAGGCGCTTCCACTTGTTTCTCTTACCTCACACCTTAGCGCGACCTCTTATCAGCATGTTTACTTGTGTTCCCATACGCGCCATGATCGTTATGTCAAACTTTTTGTCATGCGAATCATACAGTGATCTCCACTTAAATGCCATGACGGGTTCCCTGCTTACTGTCTTGACGGACTTCAATTCGCCATAAGGCGTACTATCTTCTACTAGATCATGGCATGGCTCCCCTGTTGGGAAATGTGCCCATATTGTACTAAATATGTAACTATTTTCTATTTATTTGAACAATGAATAAATAAATAAATGTAATTTCACATTTCACTATTTTGTCTTTTGTATTTTTTTCTTTTATATTTTGCATGCGTAGCGAAATTGTGACAAGAAAATATTAGCTCATTGATTGTCTAAGTTCAAACTAAAGATAAGTGGCATTGTAAGAATGTTTACACTACGAGAAAGACAACTTACTTCAGTAAATAATCTAAATGAGTAAATAATCTAAATGAGTTCATAATCCCGTAAAAGAATCAAAGTGAGCATTTGATTCAAATACTAAGAGTGATTACTATGTCGTCTACAATTCCAATTGGAGAGATGACTAGTCTTGGCTATTGGAGCAGTTGACTCCATGAGTAGAGACATAGATGTATTCATTGGTAGAATTATACATTAGACTGGACCCAAGATGAATTAATTCTGAATCCATTTATGAATTAATTCACTTGTGATGTTCATAGTGTGATTGACCTAATCCTGAGTTAGTCACTGACCATGCGTATGCAACTCATGTGCTTTGATATAAGTGGAGGCTTATGCTCTAAAGATAATCGAGCCCATAACCGGTATGTTGGGTACATGACTTGTGTATGACATGGCTTTACTAGCAATAGTGGAATTCATAGCTCAATTAAAGAGTTAAATGCTATCCTCTTATTGGCAGAGTGTGGATTGATAAATATGAAACGTGGCCACGGGTTGCTTGTTCTTAAACAAGCAATTCATCACAGACATTTGTTGACAGTGATCATATTAATTATTAAGAAGACACAATGGTAACAATGAGATAAAATAAGATTGTTTTGAGTGAACGGATTTAACTCAAAGGAATCAAGGATATCATATGAGGGTAACACACACATAACTAGGTCATTGGACAAAATAGTTGTATGAATTGTTTTTATAAAGAATATACGATAAGGAGTTTTCAATCATGGTACCTCTCGTGAATTGACTCCATTATTAAGTAAGTGCGAATTATCAGAACGATACTTCTAGATATAATTGCAATTACTAGAGCCTAATTGTATATGTCCTATTAGTCCTTTCGCTAGCTCAACAAAAGCTCGATTAGACTGTATTTGAATTAGAAGAAAATTCTATGACTTTGGAAATAATGTAATTGAGTCAACTAATTGCCAACTAATTGCCAACCAGTCACAAAAATTCCAAGATTTTTCAATAGAGTCCATCGAACTTATCTCTTTCAATTAACTCCCAACTCTACTTTAATTTTGAGATCTTAATGAAAACTAGGTGTGACATTTTTTATTAACTTTTAATTTTTTTTTGAAAATTTTGAACTTTATTTAATATTTTTATAAAATTTAATAATTTTTTAAAAAAATATTTTCTAAATTTTTTTATAACTTTATTTAATATTTTTATAAAATTTAATAATTTTTTAAAAAAAATATTTTCTAAATTTTTTTAAAAAAAATTAAGCTTTGAAATGAATGAACCTATACAACAATATGTCCAAGTTCAATCCAGTAAAAGATTAAATATTCCTTTTAATTTTTTAATTTATAAAAAAAATTGATTTTTATACTGGCATGGCAGTTAACGTGGTAGTAATTGTTGTTGACATGGAGCACTACATCAACACGATTAACGGTCATATCAACGTTGTACCAGTCAATGTTGGTCAAAGGACCTATGTGACCAGTTTTGCTAGTTCAGAGGTTCAATTAAGGGCAAAAAAGTCGTAGGAGCTTAATTGATTTTTTTTAAAAATTTTAAGGGCCTTTTACACCATTAAACCTTAAAAAGAAATTTTAACATATTTTATGATAGTAAATTTATATCTTAATAAATATAATTTATTGAAATTATAAGATTAATAGTAAATAAATATTATTTTTACCAAAGGTAAAATCTATCATTTTAATATACAACTTAAATCATTTTATCCAACAAAATAATATAATACTATTGCTCATTCATTCCATTCCCATCAAATAACTACAATATTCCTACTTTATTTAATTCCAACGAATTAAATAAACCCTTAGTTTTTGTTTGTTAATTGATGTAAAAAATGTTAATTTAGTGTTTATGACGTGTATTATTCATGACAAATGTGAAGTGACGTAAGATACTCAAATTGGAGTCTTCTCTTATTAGTTGGAATTAAATGAACCCTCAAAGTTTTTGTTTGTTAATTAAAGTAAAAATGTCAATTTAGTGTTTATTGTATTATTCATGAAAATATCTTATTAGGTTAAGTATGTAATGGTGAAATATATTGTACTTTTAGAAAAAAAAATTAAGTTCGAGTTTTGAAAATTATTTTGTTGAAAGAAAAAACGATGAACTGATTTAGTATGTGACAAAAAAAAAAAAAAAAGAACGCCTAAATAGAATTCTCTGCTGAACCATGAGACTAGTACATTTTCTTGCAACAAAACAAGGAAAATGCTCTGATAAAACGGACATGTTTATTTCCTTTCTTGGGATTCATGTCTTTGCTTTTTGGATAAATTTCTATGAATACATGTCAGAATGTTACATTGGGATATGAAACACATTCGTGCAAGTTACCTAGGCTCAGTTGAATTCCATAGGATTGACGCTTGAATCGTGAAAGAACTTCCCCAGATATAAACACCAAGAACAGAATACATGAAGAAAATCTTTATTTGAAAATGTTTCGCAATCCATCGAAGATTCTTAAAGCTCTCAGTTCACCACTCCTCATATCCCTCAATCTCCTCCTCAGTATCTGAAACCATCACACAAGCAGAATGAAGCAAAAGAATTAGGCTGATCAGGAAGTTGCATGTAAGCATTTATCTCAAACTCATGCATGCATGGCAACCTAGAACATGCAGCACACACCAATGAATCCTTGGCATACTCGGGCATAACTCAGTGAAAATAATTGATTAGATTCGATGACAGAATATAAGGCATTTAATTTTCAAGCAATCAAAAATGGACAACTTCGGTCAGTAACAAGGGAAAAACACTGCCTAAGCAGATTATTAACTGAAAACTTAGCATACATTGAGGGAGTTTAAAGTTCAAACTACAGGATATAAGTGATCAGTTGTGAAACACACATCAACAGTGATGGATTTCAAACCTTAAATAGAAATATGAAAAAGCGAAGAAAGTGTAGTCTTACATATTGAGCGCGAAATAGTATCCTCTGCTCACTTGTACATAAATCTACTGCTAGCTGTTTCAGAAACACTCTTCGATTCAACTGCTTCGGAGATGTCACATCCAAATCCATAGAGCCACTTGCCTATAGAAAGAATAATAATAATAAGTACGACTTACTGACTTAAGGGTATTTGAGGCTCAGGTTGAATTCAGTCCTTTAGAATAAAAAATTTTCTGCGGTTGAGGTAATTCCAATTCATGAATAGATTTTTTAGGTCTTAAAAAAGATTGTTTCCTCACTTGCAAAAACTTGGAGTACTTTGATATGCTTGATTCACAACTATCGAGAATAAATTGCAGTGCTTTTTCTTCAATATCAGGGTATCTTAAGTCCTTTTTGATAGTAGATTTATTTGATGCAGCAGCGGCGATCTGGAGAAGCAAAGGCCAACGAATTCAGTAATGGAACTTCTTTAAACTCTGTAAATTAGATGGTAGTGTTCTCAAACCTCATCAAACTGCTTGCTCATGCTTGGGGGACTGACTGCCAAGTAAGCATATGCCATTAACTCCAATGGCCAACCAGTGATTTGTATGGGATAACACTGAGAACTGCCAAAAAGGTTAAGATTTTAAGAATAAGAAATTAAAATGTAAGAACAAGTTATATAGACAATGAAATAAATCGTACATAATGTTGCAGAATTGAATTTAAGCTTTTTCAGAAGATAAAGATATGATTGCCAATATGTTTAACTATATAGATAAGAATCAGAATAACTTAAAATTAAGTCCTCAATAAATCAAATCTAATAATCCTGGAAAAATATTTATCCAGCTTACGCAGATAATCCATGCTTCCTCAGAGCTTCCAACTTCTCCTTATAGCATTTATCAGATTTTTTAAGGGATAGAGGTAGCTCTACTGAATCACTAGGATTAGTGCCCTCCTTTGGAACAAATCCATAAGATAACAACAGCTCTCCATTAGATTTTTTTCCATATGATATGAAAACCTGCATAAAACGATGTAACCCATCTTTAGACATTTGAAACTTTGTCAACTAGCATAACATTATTGATCCAAACTCCAAACTTTGAAGCTGCCCATGCATACAACAGGTTACCACTGGAAATCTATGATCATTAAGAAGAAATTACATATAATGTTACTCGTAAGGTTCTAATATATATCAAGCAAATATAGTGTCAGTGAGAAGTGTCTAAATATGGAGGAATATAGGATATATATAGTGTGCTTGCTTGCAAACCACCATGAGCATGTATGCTCATAGGTAGCTGGAATATATATATGCAAGCTTTTTTCCCCCTGTGAAAAATAGAATATTGTTGGGTGGGTCCCACTAAGTGGGAAACCCATAAAATCAGCTATGTTTTATGGCAATTTTTGTTCCTTGGCTTTTATCTATTATTCTCTTTTGTCTTGTACGTGGGCAGCATATTAGTGGCAGCCATTTTTTTAAACGTGTGAGAGGGAGCCCAAATATCAGATTAGAGAGAAAAACAAGAGAAAAACAGAGAGTTTGAAGCTGAAAATTAGTTTTTTCAAGTTTAGTCCAGCAGTGATCAACTCTTCGATCGGAGGTCCATCCGTGGTTCGATTAAGTTGATTTTTGGACAGCAGCTAGACAACAAGGTGTTCTTGACTTTGTACAGTCGGATTTTTCATCCGAGTCCTGTAGCGTCAGAAATACTCGTTTTAGAGCAGCTATGATTTTGGTGATGTTCTCCAATTTTTCTCTCTTTTGCTAAAGATTACATATTGTTAGCCTTGTTGGAGTTGAATGTTTGTTGTAGGCTTGATATTGTGATCTTGTAGCTGAACATTTGATTATAGTGGAGCTTTCAATCAGACTCTAAAGTCCCGTGGTTTTTACCCTTGATTTAGAGGGGTTTTCCACGTAAAAATATCGGTGTCTCTATTTATCATTTTTTTTGTGGTTGCATTGGTTGATCTGTGGTTGATAGGTTGCTAGAGAACAAATATTTTTGTGCTATTGTGCTTGCCATAATATTTGACAAGAGTTATAGGGAGAGAAAGAACACCGGTTGTGCTTCGCTTCCGTTCGGTTGTTCGGTTTCTTCCCAACAAACTGGTATCAAGAGCTCGGTTATTCTGTCAAATAATTATGGAAATCACTACAAGCAAGATGATTATGTTGAATGGCACAAATTATCAACTTTGGCGGAATAAAATGAAGTACTTGTTGTTTGTGAAGGCTCTGCATCTTCCAGTCTTTGCTACTCAAAAACCCGATTCGAAAAGTGACGAAGAATGGGAATTTGAGCATCAACAAGTGTGTGGCTTTATTCGGCAATTTGTTGAAGAAAATGTTTACAACCACATTGATCAGGAGACACATGCTCGAACATTGTGGGAGAAGCTTGAAAGCTTGTATGCTTCGAGGTCGGGTAATAACAAGTTGTTTTTGCTGAAGAAAATGATGGCGTTGAAATATAAAGAAGGAACGTCTATAGTTGACCATGTGAGTGAATTTCAGAGCGTGATGAATCAGTTGCTTGGTATGGGTGTCAAATTTGATGACGAGATTTTAGGGCTTTGGTTGCTTGCTACTCTACCAGACTCTTGGGAGACTTTCCGAGTTTCGCTCATTAATTCTGCCCCAAAGGGTATTATTACCTTGGATTTGGCTAAGAGTGGTGTGTTGAATGAAGAGGTCAGAAGACGATCTCAGGGTTCTACATCACAGTCCGAGGTGTTGGTTACCGAGAAACAGGGGGAGGAACAGAGACAAATATGGAAAGAGTAGAGATAAAGGCCGAAGCAAGTCAAGATCGAAATACAAGAATCTTGAGTGTCATCATTGTGGTAAGAAAGGTCATATCAAGAAATATTGCTTCAAGTGGAAGAAAGAGAACAAAGGTGGTGATAAACACGATCGGAATAATGATGAAAAATCCGAGCGTGTTGCTACTGCTACTCGTGAAGATCTGTTGGTCATTCGTGATGAGAATTTGGTCAACTTAGCATGTGACGAGACTAGTTGGGTGATTGATACTGGTGCATCACTTCATGTCACGTCGAGGAAAGATTTCTTCACATCTTATACTCTTGGTGATTTCGGGGTATTGAAGATAGGTAATGACCGTTTGGTTCCGGTTGTTGGTATGGGAGATGTTCACTTGGTGAGTAACAATGGAACAAAGTTAACTCTCAAGGATGTCAGACACGCACCGGATATTCGTTTGAATTTGATCTCTGCAGGAAAGCTTGATGATGAGGGATTCTGTAACACCTTCAGTGATGGGCAGTGGAAGCTGACTAAAGGCTCCTTGGTTGTGGCTTGAGGAAAGAAGAGCTCAAATTTGTACTTGATGCAAGCTTCAGCTTCTCGAGAGACAGTGAATGACAGCTCAACTGAGTTGTGGCATAAACGACTCAGTCACATGAGTGAGAAGGGGCTTAATTGTTTAGCGAAGAAAAATCAACTTTCGGGCTTGAAGAATGTTACACTGAAGGATTGTGCTCATTGTCTAGTAGGAAAGCAGAGAAGAGTTTCTTTTAGAAGCCGTCCTCCTCATAGAAGATCAGAGTTGCTAGAGTTGGTCCATTCAGATGTTTGTGGTCCGATAAAAGTAAGGTCACTTGGCGGTGCACTTTATTTTGTGACTTTCATTGATGACTGTTCAAGAAAGCTATGGGTTTACACTTTGAAGTCTAAAAATCAAGTCTTTGAGGTGTTTAAAAGGGAAACAGGGAAGAAGTTAAAGTGCATTCGTACTGATAATGGTGGCGAGTACACAGGGCCATTTCATGAGTATTGTCTGCGATAGGAAATCAGACATCAGAGAACACCACCAAAGACTCCACAGTTAAACGGGTTAGCTGAAAGAATGAACCGAACACTGATCGAGAGAGTCAGATATTTGTTGTCAGATTCAAAGCTACCAAGATCATTTTGGGCTGAAGCTTTGAATACAGTGACACATGTGATAAATCTGTTTCCTAGTGTTCCTTTGCTAGGTGACGTGCCAGATAGAGTTTGGTTTGGCAAAGACGTGTCATATGATCACCTACGTGTGTTCGGTTGTAAAGCATTTGTTCATGTTCCAAAGGATGAAAGATCCAAGTTGGATGCCAAGACTCGACAATGCATCTTCATTGGTTATGGTCTAAATGGTGAGTTTGGTTATAGACTCTATGATCCCGTTCAGAAGAAACTCGTGAGAAGCAAAGATGTTGTCTTCATTAAGGATCAGACCATCGATGACATTGATAAGACAGAGAAAGTGAATTCACAAGACAATGGTGATTTGATCGATGTGAATCCGGTTCCCCTAAACTCTTTACCAGCTCCTATACAGGATGATGTGCATGGTGATGTTACTGATGACCATCGGGATATAGGTGACTTTGATGCTCCCATGGATGATGTTGTGAATGATCAACAACAAGCACCTATAGCTCCACTAGCAGTTCCACTTCGAAGGTCTTCCAGAGATCGACGATCTTCTGTCAGGTATTCTTCTGATGAATATGTTCTTTTGACTGACGGGGGAGAACCTGAATGTTATGAAGAGGCTATAGAGAGTGAATGCAAAGATCAGTGGGTTGAAGCGATGAAAGATGAACTTCAATCCTTGCATGAAAACCATACCTTTGAGTTAGTGAAACCGCCCAAGGCAAAAGAGCCTTAAAGAATCGGTGGGTTTTACTGAGTTGAAGCAAGAAGAGAAGTCTTCATCTCCACTATACAAGGCTAGATTGGTCGTCAAGGGTTATACTCGAGAAAAAGGGGTTGATTTTGAAAAATATTTTCTCCGGTTGTGAAAATGTCCTCTATCGAACTATATTGAGTTTGGCGACTGTTATGACTTGAGGTTGAACAAATGGATGTGAAAACGCTTTTCTTCATGGTGACTTGGAAGAAGAGCTTTACATGGAGCGACCCAGGGTTTGTTGCACAAGGGAAAGAGGACTATGTGTGCAGTTGAAGAAAGAGCTTGTATGGTTTGAAGCAAGCTCCAAGGCAATGGTATAAGAAGTTTGAGTCTCATTATGGGGAGCAATGCTACAAGAAGACTACTTCTGATCATTGTGTGTTTGTTAAGAGATTCTCTGGTGATGATTTTATAATTCTTTTACTCTATGTTGATGACATGCTTATTGTTGGTCGAATGCTTCTAGAATTGAGAATTTGAAGCAAGAGTTGAGTAAATCCTTTGCAATGAAGGATTTGGGGCCAAAGAAAGCAAATTATTGGCATAAAGTTGACACGTGATAGAAAGGCCAAGAAATTATAGTTATCACAAGAGAGGTACATCGAGAAAGTACTTCAAAGGTTTAACATGGACAAAGCTAAAGCGGTGAGCACTCCCTTTGCTACGCACTTCAGATTGAGTGTTAAGCATAGTCCTTCCACGAGAAAAGGAGAAGGAAGAGATGCGAGAAAATTCCTTACTCTTCACCGTGGGGAGTCCGATGTATGCAATGGTTTGCACGAGACCGATTTGGCTTATGCCGCTGGTAGTACGATCAATCGTTTTCTTTCTAATCGAGCAGAGCATTAAAATGCAGGTGAAGTGGATTATGAGATATCTTCGTGGCACTTCCAACATGAAACTTTGTTTCGGCAATGAGAAACCTGCTCTTGTTGGGTATACAGATTCAGACATGGCCGGAGATATTGACTCGAGAAGATCTACTTCAGGTTACTTGATCACTTATGCAGGGGGAGCTGTGACATGGCAATCGAGATTACAAAAGTGTGTTGCATTGTCCACCACCGAATCAGAGTTCATTGCAGCAACCGAAGTGTGCAAGGAGATGCTTTGGATAAAGAAGTTTATGCATGAGCTTGGTTTTACTCAAGAGAAGTATGTCCAGTATTGTGATAGCCAGAGTGCTATTCATCTTGGTAAGAACTCAACTTTTCATGCTAGATCTAAGCATATTGATGTGAGGTACCATTGGATACGAGATGTTCTTGAAGCTAAGTTGTTAGAGCTTGAGAAAATACATACTGATGATAATGGTGCTGATATGTTGACGAAGGCTTTACCAAAAATAAAGTTTTAAGCATGTTGTTTGATCTCCGGTATGGAGGCATTCCCACATAGTTGGAGGGGGAGATTTGTTGGGTGGGTCCCACTAAGTGGGGAACCCATAAAATCAACCATGTTTTATGGCAATTTTTGTTCCTTGGCTTTTATCTATTATTCTCTTTTGTCTTGTGCGTAAGGCGACATATTAGTAGCAGACCATTTTTTTAAACTTTGTGAAAGGGAGCGCAAATATCGTTAGAGAGAAAAAGCAGAGAGTTTGAAGTCGAAAATTAGTTTTTTCAAGTTTGGTCAAAGAAGTGATCAACTCTTCGATCGGAGGTCCATCCGTGGTTCGATTGAGTGATTTTTGGACATGACGGTAGACGACAAGGTGTTCTTGACTTTGTGCGATCGGATTTTTCATCCGAGTCCTGTAGCGTCGAAATACTTGTTTTACAAAGAAATTACGATTTTGGTGATGTTCTCCAATTTTTCTCTCTTTTGCTAAAGATTACATATTGTTAGCCTTGTTGGAGTTGAACGGTTGTTGTAGGCTTGATATTGTGATCTTGTAGCTGAACATTTGATTATAATGGAGCTTTCAATCGGACTCTAAAGTCCCGTGGTTTTTACCCTTGATTTAGAGGGATTTTCCACGTAAAAATATCGGTGTCTCTATTTATCATTTTTTTTTTGTGGTTGCATTGGTTGATCTGTGATTGATAGGTTGCTAGAGAACAAATATTTTTGTGCTATTGTGCTTGCCATAATATTTGACAAGAGTTATAGGGAGAGAAAGAACACCGGTTGTGCTTCGCTTCCGTTCGGTTATTCGGTTTCTTCCCAACAAATATTTTATGCGAGAATCTCATGTACCTGCTCACCAGGCTGATACGCTCGATCTGTTGTAAAGACAACACCTTGTGATGATTTGTCGTAATCCAAAAACGTTTCCACCTTAACCAGAGAAAAACAAGGCACTTGGATTAATTACATATTTCATATGCATACTTAACTGCGAAAGATCTTTCTATACCTCACAGCTGTGATTGAGCATATCTGCCCAAGGAACCAAGGCAACTTTTCCATCCATTGAAGGTAGCCTTACCTGTGTTATAACAGAAAAACAGAATTGAAGTTTTTAGCTTTTCCGTCCTTTTAAATCAACCATCCATATACCTTTTCTCTAAACCTTACAGGACATTTATTATGAAGAATTTTGTAAATGAAGTCGCATATATAAGTGGTTTAAAAGGAAGCTTGAAAAATATAGCGATTTATTTCCCTCTGAGATTAATTTTTGTGGCAGAGATATATAATTTCATATACTTTATTCTTTAAAAAAAGAAAAAGAAAGAATCTAGGCTTCTCAATCATTTTAATAGTGCTTCTTGCATGTGTAACCATTTTCCAAGTAACCAGGTCTATAATTTATAAAAGTAGAGCGCGTTAAGAAAACATAAAATTATGAATTTGCTTACTTTGATAAATCACTTAATTCCAGACAGCATTGTGGGATCAGTTTATGCTTCAAAACAAATTACCAAACTTTTCGCAAAATGGAAAATAACTCGTTCAAAACCCCAGCCATGTTTCGAATTGCAAACACAGAGCTGATTACGTAAACATCCATTTCTAAATAAGCTTACTTACCAATCGTGAGAAAAGAATGCCAAAGGACCATCTGAATGTCTCCATATTGAATACCTGCAGATTTATAGTCAAAAATAAAAAGAGGGCTCTTTCATGAACCACAAGAAATAAGCAGAGTCCTTGAAATTCAGATTCAATGCATTGGGGTTGAATCCAACGTCTCTTCTCAATCTAAAACCTTAATTTAAAGAATGCAGGATACTTGCAAATAAAAGTTGGTAATACAATATTTATACAAACAAACTTAATTACCCTACTAATTTTGCTCAAGTATAAAAGCTCTGTTAAGAAAGTGATGTTTGCTTGTGATTGAACTTAAAGACCTGCTATAATCTACACATAAAGATGTTTATAGAGCGGCGGCATCAGCAGATGAATGTTTCAAAGTACACTAACATAGCGGAAAAGTAGTTGTTGACTATAGAGTAAGTACCTCTTCCGGGAATATATCAGGATACTTGGAAAATATCCTAAGTCTTAAATCATTGTATCTACATGAAACATGAGATCAAATGGTTAGAAGCCAATTGGAACTCTGTATACTCGGCATATGTCAGCAGAAATAGAAAAGCAGAGACCAATAAGAGTAACAGTAAGGAGACATACGTTCCGATAACATCAGTAACTCTTTCGATAGCCCGCTGCCTTATCTGAGATGCTTCAAGATACCTGTCTAGCTCTGCACGTGTCCTGAAACAATACAGAGAGGCTGTAGAGAGAAAATCTGAGAGTAGACCCTTTTACTATAGCAAGATAAAAACTCTTTTTAAGAGCTCTTACCACGTGAAAGAAGTACTGAATTAAAATAAACTCACCAGTATAAAAGTGAATAGGGTTGCCGAGGAAGGGCTGAAATATAATTGCACCATCTTGAAGATTTTTGGGCACTTGCTTCACTAATAAGATAGGTTGCTAACAAGGGCCAATCTGGAACGGAATACTGTTTTAATACTTGACCAGCCTCAGGGGAACTCCACTCCTGCCACACAACAATCACAGCAGCACTTGGAAACTAAATTAAAGAACTATGAACTTCAAACCACTTAAACAGAAATATTTCAGAAAGGAACTTTTGGACCCATGAAAGGATATAATACCCTAAACCCAATTTCTTTTTGCTAAGAAAAGATGGTTAGGAAAATAAAAAAAATTGGTGCTGATATCTTACTGAATCTGCAGTGATGAAAAGCGAGGGAGGCACAAAGAGAAGCTTCTCACCCTTCCTGATATTCTTCAAAGCAACCAATCCTCTCTCCCCTACTGCCACTTTGTCTATGGCCATCTTCTGGGGAGGCAACCCTGAATCCGAAAGCCATTTCTGAAGCGCCTCTGCGTTCTCCAAGGAATCAATGTCGCAGCCCCAAGGCACTTCCTGGGTCGCATTCGACGATGTCGATTTGGTTTCGCTTGTGGAAACTGAGCATTGAACTGGACGTGGTGCTTTCTTGAGAGAGAGTGAAGGGTAAACGTGAGAATTGTAACATGGCTTGCTGAGTTGTAGAGAGAGTGTTGGAAAGAGTGTTGAATGGAAGATTCTAGAAGCTTCCGCCATGGCGGGGAACTGAGAAGGGATTACCTTATCTGATAGAGAAGGAAAGGTTGGGAAAGAAGAGAATCCCAAGCGAGACGCTCTGATTGGGCTTTGGTCGTTTTCGACAGTTATCATTATATGCGCGGTTTTAAATGTTCTCAAACGACGGCGTTTCATTTTTCATTTCCTCTCTTTTAATTTGTTTTTACCTTGCTTTTTGCTTTTTCTTTTTTTGGTTATCGAAACACAAGATGATAAAGCAGATAACAAAAATATAATAACCAATGTTTTAAAAATCGTACAGAAGGTTGAGCCGCTCAAGTCTTTTAAAATACTAATTGTTTGACTTTTAAACTAGTTCCTCCTTGTATCGTTAATGATATAATAAATTTAGCTGCACGGTATTTATATGTGTTTGTGGGGAGTAAACTTTTCAAAAATGTAGTTTTTTTAAAACAATTATTGGATTAAGCTATTTTTTTTATTAAAAGTTACGGGTATAAATCAAAAAATGAAAACGCTTTTAATTAGAAGTATTTTTAATGAATTTGTGAAAACACTTTCAATTAAAAGTGTTTCTTGCCCTCAATATTTTTTTTATTTGTTTGGTGCAACCTCTTGTGAAAATAAATATTACAAAACAAATTTTTACATAGATCCAAAATTTAATTTCTTTTATTTTTTTAAGCGACGTGGGATTGAGTTTATATAGACTCATAATTCATTTGCAATTTATTGATTGCTTACTCTTTTAACTAATAACATAATATTAAAGGCTATACTTGATTTTTAAAAATTAAAGACAAAACTATTAAACTCTAACAAATTAAAACATTATAAACTCTTATACGAATATTATAGTTATAAAAAAGGTTTAGTAAAAAAAAAAAGGAAGACAAAACTTACACATATAGTAACACATAATATTTTATATATAGATATTAAAGTGCAAAAATTAATAGAGATAATATAGTCATGGAAATTTTAGTTTTTATTTTTGAATATGTTAAATATAAATATTATTTTGTCGGTAATTATAGATATTATTGTATTAACTCTATACGTTTACTTTTACATTTCTCTATAGTAAAAAATACATTACTTAATAAATAATTCAGTGACAAAGAATTTGTATTATTATTTAGTCTCCTATTAACACATAATTTTAGATTCAAACATGAAACAATTTTACCTCTCTTCTTATAAAAAATAAAATAAAAGAATAATGTAAATTTAGTGTCGAGTTGAGATTAAATCAATCAAGAAAATTACTTAAATGATTTTACATATTTACAAAAAAAATATTCTCGCAAAATATTTTATTATGGGAATATTTTTATTTTTTTCTTATTTGTAAAAAGATAAAAAATTTGCAAGTGCAAATAATATTTTTAAATATAAATTAATACATGATTATAAAACGAAAAATAACACAAATATTGTACGAATGTATAAAATTTTTATGATAAAAAATAAAAGAAAATAAAAAATTATAAAACAAGTAACATGAATTAACCCCAAAAAATAATTTAAAGATAATAATTAGTTGTCTAATGACCAACCTCCTCAAATTATAATCTAAACCATCTAAAAAAAAATAACATTTAAAGATAACAAAATAGATTTTGTTAGAGTTTAATATTGTACAAAGTTTTGTCTTTAATTTATAAGAATTAAGTGTATCATTTAATTTTACATTGTTAGTTAAAAAAGTAAGCAATCTCATATTGTGGAACAAATTGCAAATGGATTATGAGTTTATATAGATTCATATCTCACATCACTTAAAAAAACAAGGGAAATGAGGCTCAGGGTTAAAAGTGTCCATGGGTCGGGCCCAACCAAAATTTTAGGCCTGTTTGCATGCATGGGTCAAAAAATGAGTCTAAAATTTTGTCCAAGCCTGACCTAAATAAAAATACTAAAACTTGGGCCGAGCACTAGCCCGTATTAATTTTTTACATTCTTTTTTTAAAAAAATATAATATATCAAAAATACTAAAAATATTAAAAAAAATGTTTGCCAAAAAATTGAAAATAAATTAAAAAACAATATGTATACTTAAATAACACTAAGATAGGTGCAACGTAACAAGCAAATGCCTCTAAAATAGTAACAAAATTAACAATAAAATAAGAGTTATACAATATCCAAACAATAACAATAAAATAGTAGCAACATAATAGTAAAAATGTAGCAAAATAGTGAAAAAAACAAGAAAATAGCAACAAAACAGTAAAAAGTAGCAAGAAAAATAGTAAAAAAAAAACAATTTTTTGGCATATTCGGGCCGGGCTCAAGCCAAAAAAGCCTTACTTGAGGCTTGTTCTATTTTCTAAACGGGCCTTATTTTTTTTTACCCAAGCCCATTTTTCGGGCCTATATTTTTAACCAAACCCTCTCAGTTTTCGGGCAAGCCTTTGGACCAGGCTAGGTGTGTAACACCCCCTACCCGTATCCGTCGCCAGAATAAGGTACGAGACATTAACGGAGTTTATAGAACCATTTTTCATTAAACCGAGTCAATTTACTATTCATATCCCAAACATAATTTAATATCCCTCTATTGGGCTCTCGAAACCCAAAACATACATTAGAAATTATTCGAGACTAAATCGGGGTCATAGGGAATTTTTTGCATAATCCCAATTTTTTTTTCTATTACAAGGGTCACACTCCCATGCTCTATAGGGACACGCCCGTGTGGTTCAGGCCGTATGACCAACACACCCATGTGACTTACCTCGCTCAAGGCAATGTGGCTTCACACGCCCGTGTCCCTAGGCCGTGTAACTCTCTGACTTGCAACTCATGAACAAATTGATCTCACACAGCCAAGGCACACGCCTGTGTGGTTAATTTTTATTTTCGAATTAGGTGCAGGATTCACATGACCGTATCACACGCTCGTGTATCTCACACGGGCAAGGCACGTCGGTTCTCGGACCGAACGTAGCACATGAAAAGTCTAGAAATACATGCCATTATAAAACTTGTGATAGTGTGATATCTCCCGACCTTGATGAGAACTGTTTACTAATAGATATAGAAATGCTTCTAACCGAGCTAATTCCGACAGTGATGAAAGTGATATTTGAGTATTTGATAGAAAAAGGGGATTGCTTATGATGAGTAGAGATTTATAAAGGTACGAAATGAATGTTTGTAATAAATATATTGACGATAAAATTCATGTTATATGTGTATATATGAAAGCCAACTTTTGAGGCTTTATGACCTCTGCCCCCTCATAAGTATAGTTTTATACAGTGAAATTTACCAGATTTATATTGATTAAGTTTACAAGTGTGAAATTGAAGAGTTCAGTGGCTAAATGATAAATAATGCAGTTAGAGCTAAAAATGGGTTAGTTAGTAAAGATGATTATAACTGAGATATCAGATAAGTTGTAACATCCTGAATTTTTGGGCCCATGCATTTAATGGGTGAATATGTGTAATGGGTTAAGTTGAGTATTAGGGGTTCAGAATGGGCTCGGAGTTTGGTAGAGGTCAGAGTTAAAATTCTTGTTTGAACACTTTAGTGGAAAGCTTGTTAAGTTAGGACATAAAAGATATTAGCTATTTTTTAAAACAAAAATGGGTTTGTGGCCCAGTGGCAAAATGGCGCCGCTAAGAGGGAAGGAAGTTGGCGTCAATTGAAGGTCCAAGGTTCGAGTCACCTGGTACCTTTTATTTTAAATATTTTCGGCATTTATAAGAGCAGTAGTGGAGTTCGGCAATGATGCTTAAATTTAGGAATTTATTTAATGTGATAATAAGGTGGATAATATGCTGATAAAGGAAGGAAGAGGTAGTGTTATCCATGACACTGTGGATGAGTAGTCAGATGAGGATAAGGAAAGAATCAAGGAGTTACCTGCAAGGCTAGGTGGTGGCCAAAATTTTGATTCTAAGAGGGGGGAAGAAATCGGTTTCTATTTGCCATAAGGGGTGCCAAATTTTCCCAACTATTTGTTTAATTTTCAGTTATCAGGAAGGGCACTTCCAAGATTTGATAAGTAAGTGCTGAAATTCTCTATAAATAGGGGTAGTATCTCTTCAATTCCGGCATTTGAACCCTATTCTTTTCTTCATTCTTTGTGCCGAAACCCTTAGCCATTCTCTGCAACCTTTCCTTTTAATTTCTTCCAAAAGCCAAAACCTCATAATTCTTTCTCTACATTCTTTTCTTTTGATCTTTGCTAAAGCCGAACCTACCTGTAGTCTGTCGAAATTCTCTTTTCTTCTTCCTGCCGATTTCTTCATTAAAAGCCGAATCTCCATAGATTTCTTCGAATCATCTTCTCTTCCTGATTTTCGCAAAAAGCCGAAATCCTCTGGGAGTAGCCGAATCTTCTCTAGTAAGGTGAGTGCCGACTCTTGTTATTCCTTAAGATCTCTTTCGATTTTTGGAAGACAAAGCCGAAAGGCTAATAGTTTAATGGTTTTATGTATTTTCTTATTGGGCGACATCGGGAATGGAAGAAGATCATCTAGATCTAAAAGCCGAAAATCATTAGTCTCTAATTTCAGGAATTCAAGGTAAGGGGTTCTCTTTAGATCTCCGTTAGATTCGCTATCGTATTTATGATCTTAACCATATGTTATGGTTAACAAACCTATTTCGTCATAGTAGTTTTGACAAGGACTTTTTGATGGAATCAAATATGGATCAGGCAAAGGAGAGGATTGGGTCCGTAAACCCAATCCCTAAGTTTAAGAAACGAGCGGTGTCTGCTATTCGAGATTGGCCACCGGGTTGTGGATCGGCTTCTAAACAACACCTTAGGCAGATAGTGGTGGTGTTGGCTACGGATAGCATCGACATAGGCAGTATCATCTTGTTGGTAATCACGTGTGTAGATCTCTAACACACTTTTTAATTGTAATTTATATGTTGTGGGCTAGAAGCCGAAAAGAGGCTGTGTAAACAGTCAAATAAAACCTGAAAAAAGGTTTGCAAAGGATGCCAGGTACGTAATCATAGAAACCTCTCTATGAGTATCGATATATGTGAAAGCCTGTTTTCTTATTTTCAAGTACGTATGCATGGGGCGGGACTATGATACTGAAGGGGCAGTGCATGATAGGTCACTTGGTGATCGGTCGTTAAACCACAAATTCAAATGTTAGGTCACATAGTGATCGGTGGCTATGCTACGTTTAATTATTCCTGATTAATAGGAATAGACAGTACGGCTGTTGTTATGGTGTGTAGCGGATGGAGGGTTGATTGTAGAAATCCCCGATGTGTGATGGTTGGTACGGGTTGATGCGTAGAGGATGGAATTCTAGGATGGGTTGGGCTATTCATCATTTATTATTTATCATGTAATTATGATTGTTGACCTTATGTATGGGCCAAGGCTCATAATGTGTTTGTGGGCCTCAGGTTATTGTGTTTCGGGATTTACACACTGAGTCTTGGTGACTCACCCTTTTCATTTTTCTCTACTCTTTCAGATGAGCAGTAGATCGTGGACATGGGAGCCGAGACGGACTCGAGGGGCCATCAAGTTATTTGTTTTTACACTTTTCGTTTTATTTTAAGTTTTAATTTTGGAATTTTTTTGGATGTAATAAGGCCTCCATAGCTTAGGATATAAGTTGATATATGTTAATGTTTATGTTTTTATTTATTTATTCATGATCAAAGACTTATGTTTTACAGAAATAAAAATGGGATATCTAAACACTATTTAAATAACACTTATGTGAAAAGATAAATTACAAAGATTTTCTACAAGTGCCACCTATTTAACAAATATCTACAAAAACGAATTAAGTTTTACAAAGCCCTTCTAACGAGAAGTTTTTAACATCAAACCCGTAGCACACTGGACCTGGTCGTGACGTATGGGCCGGGTTTGGGGTGTTACATTTTGGTATCAGAGCCCAGTTCAAAACTAGGGCTGTGAAATGGGTCTAGTAATGTTTTGTAAAGTTGATGTGGATTTGGAAAAATTCTGGAAGAAGATATGGCCTTCGAGTCTACCGGCACCGATCCACGCAGGTAAGTATTCTAAACTTTTGGATGTGATATGTATTTGGGCTTGATGGGCTTGATTGACGTAGACTAGTATGTTAGGCATTGATGGACTATAAGCTTAGTTAAAACAACTCTTTAAATTCATAAGACTTAATCTATCCAAACAAACCCGTGAACGAGTCGATGGGTTAGGGTATGGCAACAGGCATACGCATGTCTAAGATTGGAATCAAGGAGAGCTTGGTACTTAAGCAGTCCTAGTGACTCACCTCCTCTTCGCTGGAATCCTACCTGGTGCGTAGTGACTGTTCACCTTAGCCATGAGGATTTGTTGACGGGCCAAAATTTATAATTAAAACCCGAAAGGGACCAGCCATCCTATTTCATAATCAAATACCCCTAAGTTTTGTTAAGTTTCTGAAATACACTTGATTTGTGAAAATTTCCCCAGAATACCCCAGAATTGTAAAACTACCAAAATTTGTGGAATTACCGAAACACTCTGGTTGCCAAAATTTCTAAAATACCCTTGGATTATGAAAATTTCCAAAACAACCGTAATTTTATGAAATGCCCATGTTTTTCAAATTTACCCGAAAACCCTTAGATTTACAAAAGCACCCGGTTTACAAAATTAAATCTATTTTTAAAAAATTACAAAAGTACCCGGTTTACCCGAAAACCCCTATTTTTTTTAAAAAAAAAACCAGGATACCCTATTTTGAGGAAATTACCAAAATACCCTCGTTTTGTGAAAAAAAGAAAAAAAATGTACCAAAGTACCTCTAATTCGAAGAAAATCACCAAGATACTTTATTTTGGAAAATACCCTGTAGGGCAAAACTACGGAAAAACCCCTAGGTAGTGAAATGACAAAAATACCCTTATGTGATGAACGTGAGTTCATGGATGCTATTTGTATGTTGATGGTTGATGATTGAATGTATACGCTTCCTAGAACTAGGAGATGCGAACTTGAGACTGAATTGTAGATATAATTGCGAATTCGAAATAATTACTCTTAAAACTACTATTCATAAGACTGTTTGTGGTTAATTAGTGGAAGAGAACTAATAATTCATAAAATTTCTAATAAGATAAACGCGAACCGGTAGAATGAGTACAAGGGGTCGAGGACGTCCGCCGCGTGGTCGTGGTAGTGGTAGGATGACGGTGTCGAAACCGGTGGGATCTGGCCATAGATCTGGAAACGAGATGCCGGTACCACCAGCTGCGGAGGAGGAATTTCAGAATCAGACTGCCGGAGATGACACGGTACCTCAGGCAATGTTAGGGGTTTTAGAGAGGGTTGCTGGGGTAGGCATGGGCACAGGAGCCCGGAAATCTGTGCCGGAGCGACTTAGAGCCAATGGGACAGAAGTGTTTAGGGGAATTTTTGTAACACCCCAAACCCAGCCCAAACATTATGGTCGAATTTGGTATGCTACAGAGAAAACATTTTGAAAACCATTTTAAGACCGATTTTGAAATTAGTTGAAATGCCATTCAATTTAAATGTCTTTGTTAAAAACCATGCTAAATTTTATTATTAAAAAAAGTATTTGTTGAGTCGTGTTGTTTACAAATTTCAAGTGTACCCGATGGCACAATAAAACATTTTACGTATTAATTTTCATAAAACATGTGTAACCATTTTTCAAGTCATTAAGTTGTTAAACCGATTATCCAAAACAGATAAATAACCAAAATATAATTCTAGAAGGCCTTATTACAAAATAAATCAAACCCATAATAAAATAAAATAGTTCAAAATCCACCTAGTCCTTATTTTTATCGCATGACCACCTCGAGTTCATCCGACTCCTTATCCGCAGCTACGAATCACCTGAAAATGTTAAAGGAAAAAGGTGAGTCATCAAGACCCAATGTGTAACCCTTTTTCCCGGTTTAATTCAACAACATACACAATTTATAACAATTTAACATGCATTAAAATATGCACCCAACCTAGCCATCCAAACACCTTTTTCTACCCCGTGTGGTACCAAACCACCGGTGGTGCCAAACCACCGTGACATATAGTCACAAATGTGATACCAAATCACTCGGTGTCCAAGACACGATTGTGTTACCAAAACACTGGGTGACCAAAGTCACAAAATAGATGATGGGGCCAACCCATCGTGTGATACCAAACCACCGCGCGCACAATCCCATATCTCAAAGTGGGGCCAACCCACGGTGGTGTAAACCACGAGGGACAAGTCGCTATGAGGTGCCAAACCTCCGGAGGTACCAAACCTCTGGTGACCGTAGTCACGATGTGTTACCAAAACACTGGTGTCCGTCGACACGAATATCACTGCCCCCTCCTCTCATCAACCCATATCAAACAATTATGTATATTTACTAAAATCATGCAATAAGGTTTATTTTAACAACATTAATAAATTTATCATTGCCATATGTCCAATAATACACATACCAAATGTGTCATGCTTCCCAAAGCATCAAATAATAATCTCATAGCAATAAAGACTTACCCGAGTCCTTGTTAATACCATGAAGGTATTACATCCATGTCTACATAAATTGATTAGGCATAATATAACACTTAGCATATTAAAAAGTCATAAGATGTGTATGTACACACCTGATACTAACAAGAGTCCTAAATCTCGAATAAACAAATCGGCCACACACAAGTATTCTTGTCCCTATATTCGCCAAAAATGATCATTAGAACCATGGCCTATTCGGCCAAACCAAAATAATTGAGAAGGGTTCCTTGTGAACCCAAAATCTTACCCAAAAGCCTTCGAACACTAGCCAACACACTCCTAAATGAATCGGCCTCATTTTCCTACAATCAACCATCATTATCAAGGTTATTAGCCTTCACTTAAAACGAAAACTTAAAAGAATAATCCTTTGAAATAAATCCTTACCACCTTCAATATTCGGCCAAGATACTTCTAAATGGAAGAAGAGAGTTTCAGACACCCAAAGGAGTATATTTGGCTAATAAAGAAATTATTGAGAAGAAAGGAGAAATAGGGATTCGGTTTTGAGAAGAAAAGAAAAGTAGTAGATGAAAGATAATGGTGTAGGAGATTCACCAAAGTTTAGAGAAAGAAAGAATGGTTTTGGTTTTGATAAAAGTTGAAAAGAGAATGAAAAAGAATTGATCAAAGGAAGAAAAGAGAAATTGAAGAAATGATATTCGGTCACCACAAACTTTACCAAAGAAGAAAATGCACAAGATGCAAAAATATAGTTTGGTTCAAAAGACAAATGAGAGAAAGAAAGTGGTATTTTGTTTCCAACAAAATGAAGTTGTCATCAAAAGAAATATTTTTGCACTAAAAGTACCCTATACATTCGGCCAAAGATGAGAGCTTTTGGAGAGGAAAAACAAACACAAAATGATACACAAAACAAAAGGTTGGTCAACATCCCCCAAGCTACCTACCAAAAATTCGGCCACTCCCCCTAGCCTTACATGCCTTCCACATTCATGCATTAAGGCATAGGATTTCTTTCCAAAACATCCTCCACCTTCCATGCCTTTGTCCCCTCATTATACCATAAACTCAAGATATCCTACCATAACCTTAGAAATCTTATCCCTTTTTCCATGCTTTCCTTAAAAATAATTCAACTTACCAAAATTATTAGTCCACCTATCATAATTATGCTTGACCGTCCATTAAAGCTAACATACAAAAATAAACTTTAAAAATGCTATACCTACGACTCGAACCATTAACCTCATGCAACCTTTCAAGCTCTTTAACCAACTTGCCACTAACTCCTTTTGTGCTTTAATTTACACTTAAATTAACTTAAGTGCTAAGCTCATTTAATCCACTTCATTAATAAGCCATACTAAAATTTATTCTAGCTTCCTAAATAAAATCAAGCCCTCACAAGACTATACTAACACATAAAATTCATACCCGAGCCAACACAAATAAATAAATAATATTCTAATTTTCCTAAAGCCCAAGCTCCAAATGGCCCAATCCTACTAGGCCCAATTTAAGGATGTTACAATTTTTGGTGTAGCCCCGAGTTCAGCGGAGTATTGGTTGGAGGCGGTGGAACGCATAATGAATGATTTGGATTTCACGGAGGAGGAGAAGTTGAAAGGGGTTGTATCTCTCCTGCGGGATGAAGCATATCAATGGTGGCTTACGATTAAGGATGGTGCAGTAGCTGATCGTATCACCTGGGATCTCTTCAAAACGATGTTTCAGAGTAAGTACATTGGATCAAGTTATGTGATGCGCAGCGCAGGGCATTTCTGAATCTGGTTCAAGGGAGTAGGTCAGTGGCTGCGTATGAAGCTGAATTCTTACGCCTTAGCCGATATGCCCGAAGGATTGTGGCCATAGAACATGAACGTTGTGTTCGGTTCGAAGATGGTCTGAGGGATGATTTGCGTGTTCTGATAGCGCCATAGCGGGAAAGGGAATTTGATGTGCTTGTGGAAAAAGCTAATATAGATGAGGAGGTTAAGCGGACAGAAAAGCTGAATCGAGATAGAGATAGAGGGGGAGGAAAAAGGAATTTTGGATCGTCAGGGGCAACTGAGCGTACTCAGAAAAGGCCCAGGTTAGATGGACCGAGACGGGATGAGAGATCTGCTGCTGCAAGTCAGACACCGAAGTGTGGTCGATGTGGTAAATTTCATGTAGGTGAGTGTTCGGCAGGCAGTGGGAAGTGTTTTAGGTGTGGATCTACGGACCATCAAGTTAGAAAATCTCCGCAGAAACGGGGCAATAAAGGGCCCACGGGACAAGGAAACGCTCAGTCTGGCAAAGGAGGTCAGCAGCCACAAAGAGGTCGTGGGGTAGCCAGAGGTGGTAATGGTTCCGGTCGGGGTCGTGGAGCATCGAGCCAAGAGGCAGGAAACACTGAGGCGAGACAGCCAGGGTTGGTCTATACTGTTAGACGTCGAAAGGAGGCTGACGCACCGGATGTCATAATCGGTACGTTTTTAATTTTTGGCTTGCCTTACACTGCATTGATTGACATTGGGTCGACGCATTCATATGTTGTTAGTAGGGTGTCTGAAACTTTAAGCGTAGATTCTGAGATTTCCTCTAGAGAGATGACTATAGTTAGCCCATTAAGACATTCTGTGGTGGTAAACAAGCTTTATCGGGAAATACCTTTAGAAGTTCAGGGGGTAGTTTTTCGGATGGATCTAATGGAATTACCGTTCGGGGAGTTTGATTTAATCTTAGGCATGGATTGGCTAGGGAAGTATCAAGCTAAGGTAGATTATGCAGCCAAGAGTATGGTGTTAAAAACCCCCGAAGGTTGCGAAGTGTTGATGATAGGTGAAAGGGGGAACTGCTTGTCAAATGTGGTGTCCGCCTTAAGGGCAGAAAGGATGGTGAGGAAAGGAGAGGCAATTTTGATATTTGTGTGGGCTTTGGAAGCCAAGGAACTAACTATCGGAGATATTAGGACGGTGAAGGAGTTTCCTGATATTTTTTCAGAAGAGCTTCCGGGATTACCCTCGGATCGCGAAGTAGAGTTTGGTATCGATCTTCTTCCGAGCACAGCGCCAGTATCTATTGCTCCATATAGAATGGCACCGAAGGAGTTGGTGGAGTTGACAGCGCAGATTCAGGAGTTGCTGGATAGAAGGTTTATTCGACCAAGTGTGTCACCTTGGGAAGCGCCGGTGTTATTCGTTAAGAAGAAGGATGGATCAATGCGTATGTGCATTGACTATCGTCAGCAGAATAAGTTGACCATCAAGAATAAATACCCATTGCCAAGGATCGACGACTTGTTCGATCAGTTGAAGGGGGCCTCAGTCTTTTCGAAGATAGATCTGAGGTCAGGGTACCATCAGCTTAAGGTCAAGGAGGCGGATATTCATAAGACGGCTTTTAGAACTAGTTATGGCCACTACGAATTCATGGTGATGCCATTTGGATTGACCAACGCGCCAGTAGTGTTTATGGACATGATGAACCGAGTGTTCCAACCCTACTTGGATCGGTTCATCGTAGTGTTTATAGATGATATCTTGGTTTATTCAGGATCGGAAGAGGAGCATGACTCACATCTGCGAGTGGTTCTGCATATTCTAAGGGAGAAGCGGTTGTATGCCCAATTCAGTAAGTGTGAATTTTGGTTGGGGGAGGTTACTTTTCTGGGGCATGTTGTGTTGGTAGAGGGGATTAGGGTTGACCCTCAGAAAATTGAAGCGGTGTTGGATTGGAAGCCGCCTAAGTCGGTGGCAGAGATTCAGAGTTTCCTTGGTCTGGCAGGGTATTACAGAAGTTTTGTTGAAGGATTTTCATTAATTGCTACTCCGTTGACTAAGTTGTTACGAAAAGGGGTTCCGTTTGTTTGGTCTGACAAGCAACAAGAGAGTTTCGAAAAGTTAAAGAGGATTCTGATGGAGGCCCGGTGTTGATTCAAATTGAGGTCGGGAAGGAGTTCGTAATCTCATCATGGATGCTTCACACACGGGATTAGGATGTGTGTTGATACAAGGTGGAAAGGTTGTTGCATATGCATCTCGGCAGTTAAGACCGCATGAATCAAATTATCCCACCCATGATTTGGAATTTGCAGCAGTGGTATTTGCCTTAAAAATTTGGAGGTATTATTTGTACAGGGAGAAATCTATCATCTACACAGATCATAAGAGTTTAAAGTACCTTTTGACTCAGAAGGAGTTGAATCTAAGGCAGAGGAGGTGGATCGAGTTGTTAAAGGATTATGACTGCTCGATTGATTATCACCCAGGTAAAGCTAACATGGTGGCGGATGCTTTAAGTCGTAAAATAGTCTCTGAATTAAGAGCAATGGTTGCTCACCTTAGTCTATACGAGGATGGGAGCTTATTAGCTGAACTCCAAGTGAAACCCTCTTGGGTCAGTCAGGTGAAGGAGAGGCAACAGACCGATGAGTTGCTAAAGGGGAAGTTGCAGCTAATCTCAAGGGATGGGCCAATGGAATTCAGTATGAATGGGGAAGGACTGTTATGTTTTCGAGGGAGAGTTTGCATGCCAAAAGATCCGGAGTTGAGGCGTGGGATTTTGCATGAAGTGCATGGTGGCGCATACGCTATACACCCTGGAGGAAGTAAGATGTATCGGGGTTTGTGAGATCAGTTCTGGTGGCCGGGTTTGAAACAAGAGGTAACTGAATTGGTGGGTAAGTGTTTGACCTTTCAGCAGGTAAAGGCGGAGCATCAATTACCATCAGGGTTATTGCAGCCGGTGAAGATTCCACAATGGAAGTGGGAAAGAATCACCATGGACTTTGTTAGTGGGCTACCCCTCACGCCTACTAAGAAAGATTCGGTTTGGGTGATTGTGGATCGCTTGACGAAGTCTGCTCACTTCATACCAGTACGGGTCGTTTACTCCTTGCAGAAAGTGGCTAAGCTGTACATAGCGGAGGTGGTGAGGTTGCATGGAGTACCAATATCGATCATATCGGATAAAAACCCTAGGTTTACCTCACGATTTTGGAGGGCATTGCATCAAGCGTTGGGTACGAAGTTGGATTTCAGTACAGCGTCCCATCCTTAGACCGATGGACAGTCTGAACGGGAAATTCAGATCTTGGAGGACATGTTGAGAGGATGTGTCATTAATTTCAAAGGTAGTTGGGAAGAGTTCTTACTGTTAGCAGAGTTTGCTTACAACAACAGCTACCAGTCTAGTATCCAGATGGCGCCCTATGAAGCTTTGTACGTGCGGAAGTGTCGTACTCCTACCTGTTGGACGGAATTAGGGGAATGTCAGATTTTGGGTCCGGAGTTGGTGACCGAGACAGAAGAGAAGGTTGAGTTAATTCGGGCTCGGTTAAAGGAAGCGTTGGACAGGCAGAAGTCCTATGCTGATTTAAAGTGTAGGGACATCGAATTTGTAGTGGGTGACAAGGTATTTCTAAAGGTGTCACTGTGGAAAAAGGTGCTAAGGTTTGGACGGAAAGGTAAAGTAAGTCTCAGATTCATCGGACCATATCGGGTGTTGAAACGAGTAGGACCAGTAGCCTACCAGCTTGAGTTACCTCTGGAGTTAAGTCAAATTCATGATGTATTTCACGTCTCCATGTTAAGACGTTACCGTTCGGATCCATCCCATGTACTGCCTGTGGAGGAAATCGAGGTAGGACCTGACCTATCCTTTGAGGAGGAACCAGTAAGAGTCTTGGATCGTAATGTTAAGGTGCTGCGTAGGAAGACGGTTCCATTGGTTAAAGTTCTATGGCGGAATCACAGTTCTGAGGAAGCTACTTAGGAACCGGAGGAGGCGATGCAACGGCAATACCCTCATCTATTCTGCTCAGGTAATTTCGAGGCCGAAATTTCTTCAAGGGGGTACAACTGTAACATCCTGAATTTTTGGGCCCATGCGTTTAATGTGTGAATATGTGTAATGAGTTAAGTTGAGTATTAGGGGTTCAGAATGGGATCAGGTTTGGGCCGAGGCTGTAGTTAAAATTCTTGTTTGAACACTTTAGTGGAAAGCTTGTTAAATTAGGATATAAAAGATATTAGCTGTGTTTTAAAACACAAATGGGTTTGTGGCCCAGTGGCAAAATGGCGCCACTAAGAGGGAAGGAAGTTGGCGTCAATTGAAGGTCCAAGGTTCGAGTCGCCTGGTACCTTTTATTTTAAATATTTTCGGCATTTATAAGAGCAGTAGTGGAGTTCGGCAATGATGCTTAAATTTAGGAATTTATTTAATGTGATAATAAGGTGGATAATGTGCTGATAAAAGAAGGAAGAGGTAGTGTTATCCATGACACTGTGGATGAGTAGTCAGATGAGGATAAGGAAAGAATCAAGGAGTTATCTGCAAGGCTAGGTGATGGCCGAAATTTGGACTCTAAGAGAGGGGGAAGAAATCGGTTTCTATTTGCCATAGGGGTGCCGAATTTTCCCAATTATTTGTTTAATTTTTAGTTATCAGGAAGGGCACTTCTGGGATTTGATAAGTAAGTGCCGATATTCTCTATAAATAGGGGTAGTATCTCTTCAATTCCAGCATTTGAACCCTATTCTTTTCTTTATTCTCTGTACTGAAACCCTCAGCCATTCTCTGCAACCTTTCCTTTTAATTTCTTCCAAAAGCCAAAACCTCATAATTCTTTCTCTACATTCTTTTCTTTTGATCTTTGCTGAAGTCGAACCTACCTGTAGTCTGTCGAAATTCTCTTTTCTTCTTCCTGCCGATTTTTTTATTAAAAGCCGAATCTCCATAGATTTCTTCGAATCATCTTCTCTTCCTGATTTTCGCAAAAAGCCAGAATCCTCTGGGAGTAGCCAAATCTTCTCTAGTAAGGTGAGTGTCGACTCTTGTTATTCCTTAAGATCTCTTTCGGTTTTTGGAAGACGAAGCCGAAAAGCTAATGATTTTATGGTTTTATGTATTTTCTTGTTGGGCGACATCGGGAATGGAAGAAGATCATCTAGATCTAAAAGTCAGAAATCGTTAGTCTCTAATTTCGGGAATTCAAGGTAAGGGGTTCTTTTTAGATCTCCGTTAGATTCGCTATCGTATTTATGATCTTAACCATATGTTATGGTTAACAAACCTATTTCGTCATAGTAGTTTTGACAAGGACTTTTTGATGGAATCAAATATGGATCAGGCAAAGGAGAGGATTGGGTCCGTAAACCCAATCCCTAAGTTTAAGAAACAAGCGGTGTCTGCTGTTCAAGATTGGCCACCGGGTTATGGACCGGCTTCTGAACAACACCTTAGGCAGATAGCGGTGGTGTTAGCTACGGATAGCGTCGACATAGGCAGTATCATCTTGTCGGTAATCAGGTGTGTAGATATCTAACACACTTTTTAACTGTAATTTATATGTTGTGGGCTAGAAGCCAGAAAGAGGCTGTGTAGGCAGTCGAATAAAACCCGAAAAAGGGTTTGCAAAGGATGCCAGGTATGTAATCATAGAAACCTCTCTATGAGTATCGATATATGTGAAAGCCTGTTTTCTTGTTTTCAAGTATGTATGCATGGGGCAGGACTATGATACTGAAGGGGAAGTGCATGATAGGTCACTTGGTGATCGGTGGTTAAACCACAAATTCAAATGTTAGGTCACATAGTGATCGGTGGCTATGCCACGTTTAATGATTCCTGATTAATAGGAATAGGCAGTACGGTTGTCGTTATGGTGTGTAGCGAATGGAGGGTTGATTGTAGAAATCCCCGAGGTGTGATGGTTGGTACGGGTTGGTGTGTAGTAGATGGAATTCTAGGATGGGTTGGGCTATTCATCATTTATTATTTATCATGTAATTATGATTGTTGACCTTATGTATAGGCCAGGGCTCATAATGTGTTTGTGGGCTTTAGGTCATTATGTTTCGGGATTTACACACTGAGTCTTGGTGACTCACCCCTTTCATTTTTCTCTACTCTTTCAGATGAGCAGTAGATCGTGGACATAGGAGCCGAGACGGACTCAAGGGGCCATCAAGTTATTTGTTTTTACACTTTCCGTTTTATTTTAAGTTTTAATTTTGGAATTTTTTTTGGATGTAATAAGGCCTCCATAGCTTAGGATATAAGTTGATATATGTTAATGTTAATGTTTTTTATTTATTTATTCATGATCAAAGACTTATGTTTTACAGAAATAAAAATGGGATATCTAAACACTATTTAAATAACACTTATTTCAAAAGATAAATTACAAAGATTTTCTACAAGTGCCACCTATTTAACAAATATCTACAAAAACTAACTAAGTTTTACAAAGTCCTTCTAACGAAAAGTTTTTAACATCAAACCTGTAGCATACCGGATCTGGTCGTGACGTATGGGCCTGGTTTGGGGTGTTACATAAGTTTTCTGAAGATTGTTCAGAATACGCAATGTTATTGTTAAGAAAGAAGTTATTCATGAAGTAATCGATTTATTCAGGTATGGTATTTACAAAACGAATTTACTGGAAAATTTCTTTTGAATTAGTTCCTTTAGTGAACTGAATAATGTGATATTATTGATAACTTTAGTAGTCTGTGGAGTAATAATAAAATCGTAAAAATATCCGAAAGCCGTTGTTATAATTGGACATGATACAACAATTTCTTCTAAGTATTCTACATGTTTAGCTATTTTCAGAGACATATGTGGATGTTCATTTTTAGATGTGATTCTTATTTACATAGAAAGGTTGTGTGATTATGATATTAGAAGGAATTATTGAAAGTCTTGATAAACTATGAGCGGAACTATTATATCTTTCTCTGGTATTCTAATCAATTATGCTTGAGAGAACACTTGATGGAAACATTCATATGTTACTGCTTTCTACTTATGTGGGTCGAAGCTCCAAATTGCAAATATGATTTATTTGTCAAACATATTCATTGGCCGAAGGTAATTATATTTACTGTTATAAATCCTGACTCGATTAGGGGAGTTCAGTAATATGAATCTCGGATCATACAAATTATGTTACTGCACTGATAGTTATTGGAACTATTTTCAGTTTTTCTTTTCTAACTGGAGAATACCATTAATATTGAGGTGTTATTCTATTTATACGGTTGAAATGCCGACTCTATTAAGGTACTATGGTTTCAATCTTTATGATGGTAATAATTTCAGAAAATTTAAGGTTTCAGTGTTGATAATTGATAGCTATATTGATGATACAGTTATTACAGAAAAATGTAAGATTTGAATGGCCTGATAAATGTTAACAAAATTTTGACCAGATGAAAGTTCTGTTGACCGAAGCATCAGTTTTGATTCAGCCGAAATCGGGTAAGAAAGTTGTGATTTACAGTGGTATATCATTGAGTGGGTAAACTGTGTTTTGATGCAGTAAGACAAAGTAATAGTCTATACTTTTAAACAGTTATAAAAAATCATATGAAAATAATTACTTGATATATGATTTAGAAGTGGTATTTAATGTTTCAGCTTTGAGAACTGGTGATACTATTAGTTAGTGAAAAATATTTAAACCTCTCCACCGAAGGAATTTTCAAGGATGAAAATTCTTAAGGGGGGAGAGTTGTAATAGTCCAAATTTCAGCGATGTAAGAAATATGGTTCGAGACCATCAAATCTGGCAAATGAACTCGTAAGTTATATTATTTAATATTTACGAGCCAAATGTAGATTTTAATAGATTTTTGAAATAGTAAACTGTGTTTTATAAAGATTTATTTGGTTAAGAAATTGAGAAAAAGAGGTATTGAGATCTCGGTGTTATAAATTGAGCCATAAATATTTTTATGAATATTTATGGAGTGTCAATAAGGTAGTTTTAAAATTTCGTCAGAAAATTTTAACGTTTCGGTAGTCAATTAGATAAAAAGGACTAAATTGAAAAGGTGTAAAACTTACTAAAGTGATTAAATAGCTTAACCATTAAATAAGAAAGGACTAAAAGAGAAAATGGACCATTTTAAAATGGCTGAGGCGGCATAGCATGAAAAAAAATCAAAGATTTTTATGTGAAAAAGGACAAAATTGGAATTTTAACAAAAGTTACATGGCCAAAGTTGATTTTAATGATTTCTAGGCCATTTCTTTTTCAACTTTCAGTCAAAAACAACCATGGAAGAGGGTTTTGAGCTGGTCTTTCATATTTTAGCTTCAAGTAAGTTCAATTCTAGCTTTTTCCTTGAAATTTTTATATTTTTGGACTTTTACTATTAGGTCTAACTTAGTATTCTATTAGTTTTTGATTTTGTTGAAAATTTTGGAAGTTACCATTGATAAGTTCATATGATTTTTGTTATTTGATGATGAAATTGAGATATTAATGGATGTTTAAAGGTGTTTTATTAAAGAATTTTGGATGAAAACATGTTTTAGGGGTTAAATTGAAAAGTGTTGAATTTATGGAAAATTCTAAAATTTCATGGAATTCATGGGCTGTGATTGGTATGTATGAGAATAATTAGGCTTGGAATAAGGATTAAATTGCAAGAATTTTATTTTCCGAGCCTAGGGACGAAATTTTCATGTATTAAAAGTTTAGAGAAAAATGGTAATCAACATTTTGCACTAAAACAGTTTTGGACAGCAATAGTAGTCTAACTTTGAAAAATTCCCTATGATCCCGATTTAGTCCCGAATCGTTTCTAATGTATGTTTTGGGCTTCAAGAGCCCAACAGAGGGACATTATAATTACGTTCAAAATATGAATAGTAAATTGACTCGGTTTAATGAAAAATGGTTCTGTAATCTCTGGTAATGTCTCGTACCTTATTCCAGCGACAGATATGGGTAGGGGGTGTTACAATGTGGCCCATGGATAGGTCTACTTGAGGTCTATATGAAGATTTGTTTTTTAAATTTTATTTTCACAAGAGGTGGCACCAATAATAATGATGATGATGATGATGATGATGATGATGATGATAAGAAATTAGGGCAGAAAGCGCTTCCAGCTGAAAGTGTTTTCTTGCAAATCCGCTGGAAGTGTTTTCGTTATTTCAACCTAGTTTAGTAATTCATAAAAAAAAACAACTTAATCCAGTAATTTTTTTAAAAAAAAGGCATTTTTGGGAAATTTACACGTTTGCTTTTAACTTATGATACTTGAAGCCATATAAATAGAGGGCATGTACAAGCTTATTGTATCCTAAATAACAGTTGAATATTCTTTTCATTTCTTTATCTTTCTTTCTCTCTTAATCTTTATATTCTTTTTTTAGTTTTATAATATGTTATCAACATAAGCCTCTACAAGTTCATAGTGAAGTTTATGTCATTGTGACTATATATAACTTGCCCGTAAAGCTCATATTGAACTATATACGATATACTTATTTTCGTCATTATTTTAATTTGTTCATCACATTTCTATAAAAAAGAGAAATATTTAAAGCATACAAATTAATTTTATATACATATTATAATGATAATTATATATTCATATTTTTTTAAGGTTACTACTTCAATTATTTCAATTTGTTTTAAGTTATTATTATGACTATTCCTCTCTATGCTAATATTTGACATACATATTATTTTTCACAAATTTGATATATATATTTAGATTGTTTTACTATTGAGAATGCTTATTATTTTACTAATTTTTTAAATTTTTTTAGTGATTATAATGTCAAATCTTGCCAAACTTGAATTTGCGGCCCTAGACATCTCAAGTAAGAATTATTTGTCATGGGCGTTAGATGCTGGAACTCATGTATATGCTAAAGGTATAGGGAATACTATATTAGCAGATGAAGAAACATCTAATTAAGATAATGCAAAAACAATGGTTTTCATCCGTCATCATCTACATGAAAGATTAAAAGTGAATATCTCATTGCGAAAGATCCTATTAAGTTGTGGAATAATCTAAAGAACAATTTGACCATCAGAAAATAGTGATACTCGCTAAAGCTCATTATGATTGGATACACTTACGGCTGCAGGATTTTAAGACTGCAAGTGAATACAATTTGAAACTTTTTAAAATTAGTTCTCAACTGAAATTATGTGGAAAAAACATAGTTGATGAGGACTTGCTAGAGAAAACTTTTTCAACCTTTCATGCTACTAATGTGCTCCTACAGCAACAATACCGTGAAAAAAAAAGTTTTAAAAAACATTCTGAATTGATTTCATGTTCTCTGGTGGCTAAACAAAATAATTAGTTGTTTATGAAAAACTATGGAATTCGTCCCTCTGATTCTTCACTATTCCCTGAAGTGAATGTAGCAGTACACAATAATTATGAAAATAGAAAATATAGAGGTCATGGTCGTGACCATGGTCATGGATGTAGTGGGGAATGTGGTCGATGACATACTAGTAACCGTTATCACGATGGTCATAACAGTGGTACTTCTAACCACCAAAAAAGGAATAACAATGAATGACAAGAATGAATATGTCCAAGCCTTTACTGAAATTTTATCAAGCATCCATTAAAAGGAAGGAAAATAATATTGAGACAAATTTTATATCCCAAAATGATGAAATGAAGGCAAAAGATGAAGATATTCACTGTGATACTAAAATTGACCATGCCTACAAGGATGATGAATTTCATGGCCTTAATGATATAACTCACCAAGATGTAGAAGATTTCGTTTAGAATCATTAGAAAAGTTGATATTATTTTGGCATTTTTATGTTGTTTTAAGTATGTTTTATTTTATTGCGTAAAGAATAAGTTATATATATTCAATACATATTTGCAACGTTTTAATGTTATTTCTTATTTAGTTTTATGAAGAATATGAATATTCAACAAAATTTTGTTAAACCAAATGTAACACCTCTAACCTGTCTCCATCACCATATTAGGGTTATAAAGTATTACAGTACAATTTCAATAATTTATCATCAAACAGAAACTGTTATTCGAATTAAATAAAAACATTCAAATACACATTTCATTTATAGCCTAGATGCACTTATGGGCCTTAAACCGAGCTTACGAGGCCTTAAAAATAGTTTGGGATGTAACACCCCTTACCAGTATTCTATGCCGGAACCGGGTACGAGGCATTACCAGACTTAACAATACATTCTACCAAATCCTGAGCCACAAAATTTCACTTATAATTTAAACTTTAACAAACACATGCATACACAAGCATTATAACTCCATGACCAATATGAGCCACAACTTGTGGCCAAATACAGAATAATCCTTATTACCGTTATGAAGCAATACATTTGGTCAAATTAATTAACACATATACGAAATGACTTAGTCAAGCCCCTATACATGCCATAACTTAAATCATTTATAAATAAAGATACCCATAGATAGCTTGATAGTGTGAAGCGATCTCCGATGACCTCCAGCCTGAGCTTGTTTAATAGGACTCTGTAACATGGGAAAGAAAATGGGGTAAGCTTATAAAGCTTAGTAAGTTCACATGTAAAATATAATAAGCATTAGCAATAAATTTAGCTTACTACTAAGCTGTCATAACTTGCATAAATAATGCTAAGTTCTTACTTTCCCAACTTACTCATCTGTAGCCTTACCGAAGCCTCAATGTGACAAATCCTCACAACAAGTTCTCAAATTGATAAAATCATTAAATCACATGCTTATACCTTATTACTCATGTTCACATTAATCTGTCTACTTGAATCACTTTCACTAAATTATTTATTTCTTGAACTACAGAGCTCCAAATTACAAACCGCTAATTTTTTCTTAAACTAGACTCACATATCTTCATACCATAAAATTTCTAGAATTTTTGGTCTTCCCAAATATTACAGTTTATTCATTAAAAATTCCCTTGTTTCACTATTCAACTATCCTGACCTCTCTTCACTACGAATCAATTTTCTCCTCGTACAGAATTCAAATGACCTAATTGTTTAGTTTATTTGAAACTAGATTCAGTCAGGATTTTAGGAATATAAATTATATCCCATAATTATTTTTGTAAAATATTTGATGATTTTTCTAAGTCAGAACAGGGGATTACGTAATTATTCTAAACTAGTCTCACAAAAATTTAAATATCTCAGAATATAGAATTCCTTTTCTTGATTTGTTTCTTTTATATGAAAATAGACTCATCATGCTTTAATTCTATATCTCATTCAACTTCTAATTCAATTTTCAGTATTTATGGTAATTTTTCAAAGTCACCCCACTGCTGCTAATTAAATTGTTTTATCTCAAATTTCATCTTTTTCAATAAAATTTCCACATTTTCACATTAGATTTCACTTAATAAATTCATATCTCTCAATGAACACTTTGAAATGTAACAAATAATCGATGGTTTTAGCATATAGCTCCACCTTTCTGAATTAAATATACATCCGTGTATATCCACTTAGCACCACGTTTTCAAATCAACATGTAATCGTGGCATATCCACTTAGCACCACGTAACATGTATAACCATGGCATATCCACTTAGCGCCACATAAATAAATCAACATGTGTTACCATGGTATATCCACTTAGCATCACATAACATGTATAATCGTGGCATGCGCCATAAATCAAAATGTATTACCGTGGTATATCCACTTAGCACCACGTAACATGTATAACCGTGGCATATCCACTTAGCACCACGTAAATAAATCAACATGTCTTACCGTGGTATATCCACTTAGCACCACGTAACATGTATAACCGTGGCATATCCACTTAGCGCCACATTTTTATTCCAATCCGAAGATTCATTCGAGATTTCCTCATTTAATTCCATTTCATCATCCACAAATTACAATTTTTATCAATCAGCCATATGATATTGCTTCTCGTTTTATATAATATAATAAAATATCAAACATAAATGAAAATAATACATTATTTACATATCACTTACCGTCTTGCACTAACTTGCACACATTATTACTTGCCTTTTTATTTTACAATTTTATCACTTTACTAGGAACACTTATACATACGTGCCACTATGAATGTAGCCGAAGCTACCACTGATTTGTAGTCGAAGCTACCATTGATTTGTAGCTGAAGCTACCACTTTTCACTTGTTAGCTTGGTAGTACTTGTTGAAATACTTGCAACTAGTTAATTATGATTCATACAATAAATAAACAATTTAACATACACATAATAATGTATTATCTACATACAAACTTACATAGTTACATTCTCAATCTCATCACATCATCAATTTAACTTATCCTCCCCAAATTATTCTATTCAATACTTTTTTGATATTACACAAAGCCATCTTCCTAATTTGGTCTTACATGTAAAGTTATACCAATTCTCATTAAAATGTCGAGTCATTATCGAACATTATAATTGTATTGGAAAATCAATACTAAAGTGTTCATAACTAAAATTTCAATTTAACATTAAAACTTGCATCATTAAATGCTTATTAAACATAGGAACTTACCTCGATACCAAAACAGCCATTTTACCAACTTTCCTGATTTTCAATATTCCTCCAGTTCTAGGTCCAAATCTCGTTTTTCGGGATCATGAAGCTTGGAAAGCTTGAAAACCTTATCCATGGCTTCCCACATGTTAAACTCGGCCTAAGCTTGAAGATGGACAAATTTTGCATTTAAAATTTTTTTAATTCATTTAATTCACTAAATTACCAAAATGCCTCTTAAAATTTTTTTTTGAAACATACCCATCCATGTCCATTTTTGTCCACCAACTTAACCAATGGTCTAATTATCATTTAAGGATCTCCAATTTAAAATTTCATAACAATTGGACACCTCTAACATGTAGAACTCAACTTTTTCACTTTTTACAATTTAGTCCTTTTGACTAAATTGTGTGCCCATACGTCAAAATTTTCGAATGAGATTTTCACGAAATCATTCCGTGAAATTGTAGATCATAAAAATATAAATAAGATAAATTTCTCAACATCGAATTTGTGGTCTCGAAACCACTATTCCGACTAAGCCCAAAATCGGGCTGTTACATGGGAATAATCAGGAACTAATCTGAAACAAAACAGAAAATTTTAGAAAAAAATGGAAAATTTTGGGAAACGGGGGTCACACGGCTATGTGACACAACCCAGACTATGTGGCATAGGGACATGGCCATGTGCTCAAACCGTGTGACAGACCATGTAACATTAAAAAGGATCACACGATCGTGTCACGGGCTGTGTGCTAACCATGTTAAATTTGAAGTTGTGTCACACGGCTGTATCGTAGGCCGTGTCCCAGACCGTGTGACAAATGTTTTTGTAACACAGAGCCGTGTGAAGAGACCATGTGCAGCACATGGCCGTGTGCACCAAAATTTGCTTCTAAAGCAAGGAAAAATTCACACCTATCTTAGGTACCAAGCCAAGCCTAAAACCAACCTTTATTAAGCATAAAAAATACCTTCAACCAAGTCATAACATGTCAAATACATGCATCTTATGTGCCTAACCAATATGCCCTCATTGACACCACATTTCAACTATTAAATATACATGCATCCAAACTCAATAGATTCATACATTTCATTCATTCAAACATCAACAAATAAGAACATTTTCATCACAATTTGATACCATATAATAACATAAGTACCATTTCAACTTGACTTTATCACACATTACCAAAACAACCAAAAGTTACAATTCATAAACATAACTTTACATAATTAAGCATTAGCAACCCAAATACAAATTATGTCCAAACATTCACAAAATAAACTTCCTATTTACATGTCATACGTAACCACCAACCAAGACTTCAAAAATCTACCAATGATAGACGATAATATGTGTGAGCTCCAATGATCCGATCGACACGCTTTAAAAGTTCAAAATCTATAAAATAAAATAAAAACAACAAAGTAAGTCGGTGAACTACTTAGTAAGTTTCCACATTTTAACAAATAACTTACCATATTCACTTAAATGTTAATTGCACATAGCAAACAACCTTAACCTTATCACAACACGTCCAACAATTTCATGTCAATGGCATTTAATAGTACAAATAATCAAATTTTGTAATTCCCCTATTTCATTGAAATAGTTTCGTACCAATTAACTTTTATTCTTCCGATGAATCTTCATAAAAATATTCAAATACATGAGTCTGGAAACAAATAATGCTCGTATGAGCTATTCAGATAAAGATTAAATATGTTAGGTTACCCATTTGGGCTATACCAATGACATTATAGATAAACTAGCCTGGCCAGGGCTAGGTATACATGCAAAACGACAACGAATTACTAGTCTAGGCTATATCCGTGTAATAGCCCATATTTAGTGGTGTCATAAAAAGTGGTTTCGGGAGCATAAATTTGATGAGTGAGTTATTATTTTAATATTTATTTAATGTCTACATGATTATTTTAAGGTCGTATTAAAATTTCGTTAAGAAATTTTAAACTTTAAAGGGTTAATTAAGTAAAAAGGACTAAATCATAAAGGTTGCAAAAGTGAGTATCTATTAGTTAAAAGAGCTAAATAGCTAAGGAAAGGAAAGTTAATGGGCTTAGATGGTAATTATACCATATATGTTGATGGTGGACAAATATGGACATGAAATAGTTATTTTGTAAGTTAATAACCAAGGTTAAAATGGTAATTTAGTAAGTAAATTAAAACAAAAGAAATTAAAACAAGTTATCATCTTTTTATTTTGTCTTCAACCGACTGTAAAGAAGGAGGAACTCCATTTTTGAATGCTTGTTTCTGCTAAGCTTGTTTTAGTGCATGGTATGTGTTTTTCAACCCGTTTTTTAATGATTTTTATGTTTTTGAGTTTGTATTAGATTAATCTAGCTAGCCTGAGGGCTAATTTGTAAAACTATTGAAGTTTGAGGACTCACCATGATTTTTTTAATGTGTTTTGATGTTAGTTGGTAGATTATTAATCTTGGTTGTAAAACAAACTTGTTTTGTTAAGTGATTTTTGATGAATTTTGAATTAGGGATTATATTGTTGAAAGTGTAAATTCATGAGTTTTATTGTGAAACGTTGGTAATTACGGGTTGTTCCAAGGTCCCTTGCAGATTTGGTGAATATGGATTTAGGTTAAAATGAGTAATATTCAATTTATGAGCTTAAGGACTAAATTGTAAAAAAGTTAAAGTATTAGTGGCAGTTTCATAATTTTATATAAATATGAATTATGGATTGAATTGAATACTTAAAGTACTTAATTGAATAAAATTATCTATTTAGATCAAGATAAACCACAATTTGACTTAAATCGAGGGAAGGCAAAAGCTACGGATTAGTTTCAAATTTTACTTCTATGACCATAAATATCGAAGTAAGTTCGTATGAATTATAATCATATTAATGTTAGTTATATTGACTATCTATTATATTGTGTTGGATATAAATGGACTTGAATATATATGTATTGGTGCTATGAATAATTGACGGATAACGAACCCCATTTGAACCTTAAGAATTCTTAGGATACGAATGACATGTCATTAGGGATTTCATGTTTCAGGTGCTGATCTTGAATGTCCTACCGATGGCTGAGGTCCTGCATTTGTTGTGGATTCACCACAGGTCGTGTGAGTAGCATCGTGTAGTTAACATTTTGACCCATAGCTCGTGTGAGTAGGCCCATTTCACAACTCATGTGAGCACTATTGTAAAAGAAATGTTATGGTTATATAGTAAGGCACATTATGTGTGTGAGCATTCCCGAGTATCCGATGCAATTTTAGATGGTTCAACGGGTAAGTAATGGAATGGCATGGTAAGTATACAAATGAAATGGTTCATGATCTTATGAAAAGGTTGATGAATTAAATGATGTGTATATGAAATCTACTTATATTATGGTTGAATTCACATGTATCATGGATGAGCCTAATAACTTGTGAGTTTGATGGTGCTTGTATAGGCTTTTACTAAGCTTCTGGTCTCGGTAATGATATTATGTTTATTTTATAGTTTGTACTAAAGAAATGGTAAGTTATGTTTGAGTTTATACGAGCTTACTAAGCACTAGTTGCTTACGTGGTTACTTTCCTTTGTTTTATAGATTATCAGAAGCTCGACCGGTTGGAATCTTGTCGGATATCAATCACACAATCCATCAACCATTTTAGTAGTTTTTGTATATTTTGGCCAAGGTTATAAATAACATGTATAAGACCTTTTGTATTGGTATTTATTGAATGTGTAATGGATGTTTTGGTATGCATATGTAACAACCCATTTTCGGTGAGATCAGAACGGTGGTTTTGTAACCATAAATCCTAGCCCAAAAATAAAAATTTATTTTATTTTATTTTATGGCTGGTATTATGATAGGAAGGTTACATGAAAATTTTGATACGAAAATTTTATCGATTGTGTGGTTAATTAGGTAAAGGACTAAATTGCATAAAATGCAAAAGTTGGATTCTAGTAGCTATAGGTATTAAATAGCTATGGAATTCAAAACTTAAGGTCCTTATATGGTAAGTAGACCATTGAAGGAGAGTTAGTAGAGATTTTTATGACTCATCCATGGAAAAATTAGAAATGACGAGGGACTAAATTGGAAATCAACAAAATTAAAAGATTATAGAAAAATAAAAAGAAATTATCATCTTTTCTATTCATCTTCTTCCCTAATTTTTCTATGGAAACCTTAGGAGAGAGGGAGAGAACTTTTCAAGCTTAGAAAGGTATGAAATCAAGTCTCGTTTTTAATGATTTTTATATTTTTAGAATCGAGATAACCTAATCTTTATATTTATGGGATTTATTTGAAAAGATAACAAAGTGTAGAAACTTTATCATGGATGTAAATGCTGGAAATTTAAAATTTGTGGTAGAAAATGAAAGATAGTTGATAGATAAACAACTTTTACAAAGCAATTTTTCATGGAAACTTGATTTAGGGACTAAAATGAAAAAGTGGTAAAACCCATGGAAAATTCTGAAATTTGTGAAATGTGTGTGCTGTAAAAATTGTTATTAAATTTTGGTTAGGCTTGGAAATAGGACTAGATTGCATGAATTTCATTTTCCGAGCCTAGGGATGAAATTGGAATTTTTGAAAAGAGTTGGGGCAAAATAGTAATTTTGCCTAGGATGTAGTAGAATGCAAATGTATGTAAAAGGTGATAAGTTAATAAATAAACTTGCTTATATAGACCCGGAAAGACCAACTACGGAATTAGATCGAGGGAAACAAAAAGTTTAGGATTAGTTGGAATTCAAACCCGAACAACTGTCAAGGTAAGTTCATGTAACTTAATTTGGTACGGTAATATGTTTGAATTGAATTGTGTGATTGTGATAATATGTATGTATAATGAAATAATTACAAGTTGGAAATATTGATAAAATATCATGTCTCGGTTGAATATTGAAATTCGATAGATTATGGCGATTTCTTGAAACGGGTATAATAATGGCAAAGGTTACAAAGAGGATTTAGCCCGGACGGGTAATGTAACAGCCCCATTTTAACTAAATCGGAATAGTGGTTTCAAAACCACAAATCCAAGGTCAGAAAATTATTTCAATATTCTTTTTTGTGTTTATAGCATGTGATTATATATGTGTGAAAGTTTCGTGATTTAATTTTATCGATTGGATATCTAATTTGATAAAAGGACTAAATCGCGTAAAATGAAAATGTTGCATTCTACTTGTTAAAAGTGTTTAATTGCTATGATTTATTTAACCAAAGGTCCTTATGATGATATTAGACCATTGATAGTGGAATTTGACATAAATGGGCATGTATTTGATGTTTTAAATGTTTATTAACTAAGGTTAAAATTGGTATTTAGTTATTAAATGATATATTAAATAAAACAAAAGATGAAAACATGTTTATCTTTGTTTATTTCAATCGAAAATAGGAAAGAAAACCTAGAAATTGGAGAGCTTTAGGTTTCGGCACCTTTGAAGCTTGATTAAGGTATGCTCTTTGCTCGGTTTTTGATGATTTTTACGTTTTTGAGATCGTTGCTTTGTATTTTAGCTACCCATGCCTTAATTTTTGAAGTTGTTAATGATTTCATGAAGTGCCATTGATGAGTGCTTGATCTTTTGGATGTTTTATGATGTAAAATGGATATTTGTTGATAATTATACAAGTTTTGTTAAATGATTTTGAGTAAAAATGTCTATTAGGGATTTAATTGTGAAAAGTGTAAATTGGGTGGATGAAATGTGAAATAAATGTAAGTTTAGGGCTATTAAGCACCCTATAGAAATTTGACACTCATGAATTTGGAAAGAAATTGTTTACTTTGTGTATTTGTAAAATGAGGACTAAATTGTAAAAATGTGGAACTTTAGGGGATAAAATGTAAAAATGCCCAAATATGTGTTTTTGGACTGAATTGAATGATTTGATGAATAAATTAGTTAATTTTGAATGTATATAGATCAAGAACCAAAGAAATAGAATTTAGATCGGGAAAAATCAAAGGTTATCGAATAGTCGATCCACTCCGTTTATCCCGAATACGAGGTAAGTTCATACGCAAATAAATGTCTTTAAATTGAATTATATATGTTTAATTGTCATTGAGCTGCTATGAATGTTGAATGATTAAATACGAGCAAGAATCGACAGGGTTACAATATCTGAAAGTCCCGTATGAACCTTAGGAATAGTATAGGATACGAATGTCTTAACATTAGGATTAACGAGATGGGATTATGTGTAAGACCATGTCTGGGACATTGACATCATTATGCGATTACGTGTAAGACCATGTCTAGGACACTGGCATCATTATATGATTTCGTTTAAGACCCTGTCTAGGACAGCGGCATCGATATGTGATAACATGTAAGATCATATCTGGGATATGAGATTGTACGAGCTATATGTGATTTCTGAGTATCCTTAACAATTCCAAATGGTTCAACAGACAAAGTCAATTTGAGAAAGAATGTGAGATGGAGTTAAGCAACTCAGGCATGTATGAGATTTATACAAGTATTGAAAAGGTAAGTATTTGATGAATTCACTTATGATATTGAATATGTATACATTGGGAAAGGTTTGTGAGCTTATATGTGTTTACTCATAGTTAGCCTATTGATGGAAATGATGTTGATTTATGTGGTAATTTTATTTGTATATGGCTTACTAAGATTTTAAAGCTTGCTTGGTGTGTTCTTTTCCTATTTTATTGATAATCGAAGCTAGCTCGGACTAGGGGATCATCAGGAATATCGTCACACTATCGATCAACTTGTTGGCACTTTTGATGTTATGTAAATATGGTATATGGAATGTATAGGCTAGTGATATGATGACGTGTTTTGAGATATGATATTAGCCATGAGATTTGGCTCATGAATGATGTAAATGTTGATGTGTATTTGGCCATTTAAGTTGGCTTAAACCATAAGTTTGATAAGTGACATACGATGTATATATTGCCTTGTGTTTTGGCATCTTTGGGTTGGTTGTTGTGATGGTTATATGGTTGCTCAATTAGCTAGTTGTCAATTGGTGTATTATTGCTTGAAAAATGGCATGTTATGGCTTGATTTTAAGATGATGATTTGGTATATTTTATGACATGAATTAGTTGATAAGATTATGAGAAAAATGCATAGAGAAGATAGGTGAAATTTGTTGGTAATGGCATATTGTTTTAATATGTTTTGGATTGTGATTTGAGTAGTGAAATAGATGGACTTTAAATGTCTTGAAGTGTATATGAAATAGCATGTTTGGTTGCTTATAAATGTGTTGAAATTGTATAATTTTGGTTGTTTAGGTGAGCATGAGAAAAGGTGGCAAATTGGCCTTGCAAATGGCCTATTCTTTTCCACATGGGTGTGTGTCTCAGTCGTGTGCGATACACGGTCATACTACATGGCCGTGTGTCCCCTGGTGTTGAGATTGAATCGAAGTCAGTATGTTCCACACGGCCTCACACACGGGCGCGTGATCGACCGTGTGGCATAAGTTAGTATACCCCCTAAATGGCACACAGCCTAGCACACGGGCGTGTGACTTGACCGTGTTGCATAAGTCAGTATACCCTACAGGATTGGCACAGTCTACCTGCACACATTAAACAAAAAGGGTGAGTTTACGTAAACTCAGTGTGTAATCCTGCAGAAACAAACAAACAATCAGTATTCACAGTGCACTGTTGAATAGTATTGGGCCTAAGCCCTTTTCAATATCAGTGACAGTTTAGGCCTTAGCTCATCTCAGTACAGTGTCAAAAATACAGTAGGGCCTTAGCCCATCACATATCAGTAGTAGTAACAATTATGCAGTAGAGAAATCTTACCCAACCAGCCTCTACACACCATCTCCGTCCAACCCTACATTCCATGTGGGGATATATTCAACCCACCCATCCCTACACTCCAAGTAGTACCGAATGCGGCACAATACAGTAGTTTGTAGCTGAGTTGCCAGAAAATTAAGCTTAAAGTCTTTCGATACACTTCCTTTGAATAACAACCCCCAACCCAATGCAATGCAACACACAATGGATGACATGCTATTATGCAATTTCAGTACATATATTCAGTTCAGATATTAACATGCCCAGTACTGATATCATTTAGTCAATTTCACACATTTAGGGGTCTAAGTAGCACTTACTAACCCTACAATAGGTTCACAGTCGACTTGGGCGACTCGTGTAACCTTAAAAACATTTCAGTAAAAATGGGCCCACACGTCTATGTGATCTGCCCGTGTGGCCTACTCGGCCCAAATTGGCCTTGGCCATGTGATCCATTTTTAAAGTAACCCATGCTAGCTTAATACTTATACATGTTTTCACTATTTACTTATATGTTCATTCAAAGCTATCTACTTGAGTCATTATCACTAAATTATTTATATCTTGAGCTACAAAATTCTAAATTAAGATCCGCTTGATGTTTTTGAAACTAGACTCAAAAACATTTCTACCATAAAATTTTCAGAATTTATAGTTTATCAAATAAGTACAGTAAAATCTTTAAAGTTATCCTTATTCTACTGTTTGACAGCTTCATCCTTTCCTTACTAAAAATTATTTATCTCTTAGTACAGAATTTAGATGATGTTTTCATTTGCTTCCCTTGAAAATAGACTCATTAAAGGTTTAAACATATAAATTTAAGACTAATTATTTTTTTTACAATTTTTGATGATTTTCCTAAGTCAAAACAGGGGAACCTAAAATGATTCTGACCTTATCTCACAAAATTTATTATATCTCATGAGTTGCAATTTCATTGCTTACACTATTTCTTCCATGAAAAACTAGGCTCAATAAAATTTAATTTCATATTTTATTCAACCTCTAACTCAATTCCCACTATTTTTGATGATTTCTCAAAGTTACACTATTGCTGCTGTCCAAAACTATTTTAGTGCAAAATGTTGATTTCCAAGTTTATAACACCCTTATTTCCTTTCTCTACAATTTTTCGCATCATTTTCTCTTATTTCTCTTATTTCTCGATAGTAAGCAATTTTGGCTTTTCGTTGAATCTCGTTTTCTATGTTTCGGGTACACACCTGGTATCGTTTCTGATGCATAATCACTCCTAAACCTCCAGAACCTCGCTTGAGTAACCACGACTTCGCACAATCATAGCGTCGATTCAAAACCACCAGCCCCTTGATTAACTCCTAAACACCAAAAAGAATTCCCCCTTTTAGAAATTAACTAAGAACGATTAACAATAGACAAAACTTTTACTTACCGAACACGCCCAACCAACGATGAACAACTGAATCAATTGGAAAAAAAGAAAGAAAGAAACAGAAGGGGAAAAATAATGGAAATTTCAGCAGCAATTATGGGAAAGAATCAGCAGAGGAGGGAAAAAAAGAAGAAGAAGAAAACGTCAGAAAAAAATTTGGGAAATTAGACAGAAAACCGAGACTCTACTTTTTTTTACAACAAAAAGATAATCATATTATTTTCTGATAACCTCTCCCTAATTATCTCCTAAAATCACTCCCTATTAACCCACTAAAACACAACTACATAGAATTTTGCCCCAACACAACTCTTAGCTGAAATTGGAGCAAAAATACTGTCTCCACGCCATCACAGAGAATTGAACACAGGACCTTCAACACTCCAACACTCCACTTAACCACCAGACTAGCAAGCCCATTCTGATATAAACTTACCAACAATTAAACTTAAGCCCTTTGCACAAGGTTAAGGCTTTATTTATAAAAATACTAAAATTTGCCCAAGAAAGGCTTGAACTTGGGACCTCTCACACACACCCAGAAACATAACCACTGAAGCAGATAGACATTGTCTGTCACACATACACGAAATCAAAAATTAAAATCTTGGGTTGTTACAAATAAGTTTTGTTAAGTAAGTTTTGATGAATTGTGGAATTAGAGATTAAATTGTTAAAGGTGTAAATCTATAGGTTTTATTGTGAAATGATGGTAAATATGGATTATTTCAAGGTTCTTTGTAACATTGGTTAATTTGGATTTTTGTTGAAATAGTTAAATTTCAAGTTATGAGCTTAAGGACTAAATTGTGCAAAATTAAAATGCTAGAGGTAATTTTGTAATTTTACATAAAAATTAAGTATGGATTAAATTGAAGTTTAAAATTACTTAATTTAATAAAACTATTGTTTTAGATCACGAGCGTGTTGACGATCGTAGAAAAGGAAAGATTTCGGAGTAGTTCCTGTGCTTTTGCGATTACTGCAAACTAGTCATGTAAGTTCATTTTATGTTTATGTATAGTTGAATTAAACTCCTTATTAGTGATTTAATCTTTAAATTCTACTAGTAATGATGTTTAAATGTTGAATCGTACTGGTATTCAAGCTTAGTGCCTAGTAGGCTCAGTGTCAGTGTTATTCAGGCTTTGTGCCTAGCAAGCTTAGTGCCGGTGTTATTCAGGCTTATTGCCGGTGTTACTCATGCTTATTGATGATGTAATAAAGTTTAACATCCTTTGGAAATTTTTTTTTGATAGCAAATGAGTTTACTTATCGAACTTGCTAAACTTGTTCGTACTTATTCGTTTGATTTGATCTTGTAAGACTCTTGGAATCGTTGCATCGATTGGATCGGCTTGGTAGCTCACACACTATTATCTACAAATTGGTATTCATTTTGTACTTGTTTGAATTTGGTTAAAGTGGCATGTAATAGGAGAAGTTTTTAGCATTGTAACACCTCCAGACTTGGCCCAGACGTTATGGCCGAATCCGGTGATGTCACATTAAAGGGATAATTCCAAAACGACTTTGTTTAGTTAAAAACTTAAGTTTAAGATTTAGAAACCCAAAATCCTTAACAATTTTTTAAGTTACGATGAAAGCCCATGTTTTAAGAAAATGTCCATATGTTATAGTTATTTCGAAAACCATGTTAAACTTTAGAAATTTATTTAAGTTTAATAAAGGCAGTTGAAACAATAATAAAACCCAAATGTAAAGTCAAATTGGGGATACAAGGCCTTATTACATCCCAAAGAAAATAAAGTAATTAAATCAAAGTCATTCGAAACTAAATTAAAAACTTCTAAGTAGCTTGCAGTGTGGCCACTTCCGAGTCCTCTTCCACGTCGAGCCGTCTACCGAGAGTTACTTGAAACATTAAATAAAAGGGTGTGACTTTCGAAACTCAGTGTGTACGACCCTTGGTAATCCAACCAAAATGCGATTATCACATTGGGCCTAATCCTTATCAAAATTGGTGGTCTTGGGCCTTATCCCACAGTGACCTCATATCACATCAGTATCACATGAATGCAATGCTCCCATCCCAAATCCAACCCTACACTCCATTTCCCTTCCAACCCTACACTCCTGTAGGGATATAAATATCAACCCACCCATCCCTACACTCCAAAGGTAGCACCAACAACGGCACTACTCAAACATTGCAACAAGGCTGCTAAGCTTATAATGGGCTTAAAGCCACCGGCGGATCCACGGTCGCCAAGCGACTATGCGATCCTCACATATCTTCCTCCGTATCATCAAACCCACACAAGTGCAACATATATCTCATGAATGAAACATACACATTTTCACACATTAAGCACCTAGGGGTATTTTAGTCATTTCACTACCTAGGGGTATTTTTGTAAATCTACCCTACAAGGTATTTTCGTAATTTCTTTCATCTCGGGTTTTAGTTATGAACTTTGGCCCATCAACAAGTCCTTACGGTTAAAGTGAACAAACACTATGCACCAAGTAGGATCCCAGAGAAAAGGAGGTGGGTCACTAGGACCGCTTAAGTACCAAGCTCTCCCTAGATCCAATCCTAGACATGCATATGTCCATTGCCACACTCTATCCTAGCGACTTGTCCAAAGACATGTTTGATTATTAAATTAAGTTTTATGCTATTTAAGAATTTGTGAGAACTAGGCCTAGAGTCCATTAAAACCCTAGCATTCATTTCTAAAATCCCATAAGGTCCACTAAGCCTAATCATGTCCATATAGCCCATTGAGCCCAATCATAATCAAATCATACAGCCATCCATATCATTCCATCATTTAATTTCACATCTCAACTCTTGCAGATTTGGGCCCACGAACTCAGCACGCCCATTTAGCTCCGTCTGGCCCGATCGGCCAAATAGTGGCTCGAGACCATGAGATCGCTCTCTTGGCCCCAGTAATTGTATCAGTGTTCCCACATGAATGTTCGCACCCTCGTATGGTTGCCGACGCCAACCTTTTGGCTTTTCAGCATTCTGATTTTTTGGGATTTCAGCTTTTGCAATTTGTCATGTGTGAAGTGTATGTACACACCTGGTTAATGTGACGTGCTACACTATCCCCAGCCTTGAACCTACAACCAATACCAATCTCCAATCAATCACACACTTAACTACAATATTTACACAAAAACTGAAGCCTTACCATAACCTTATCGTGTGCCACCAGTTCTAGTAGCCCTTCCCTAGCTACTATTCACGAATATCCCCTAGATCTGTACCCACACATATACTATCAAAAATCAAGTGACTCATATTCCACACAAGTGACCTCTATAAGCCACACTTACATTCGGCCACTTACTAATCCACAATTGTGACGAGTACATTTACCATTTGCTAGCGATCTTTACCACGCTTGCGATCTTTGAACCCTACCCTTGTTAATACAAGGTTAATAATAAGAAAGAGTTAGATAGCCCGCCGACTTTTACCAAAACACACTAAAGGAGATTGTCTAAGTACTTATCGAATCCAACCTTTGATCCTGCGGCCTAGATAACTACTGAACGAGATCCGGCTTTTAAAACTTGATTAAGAGTAGATAACAGCAACATATTTGTGATGGAGGAAAAATAATAAGGAATCGGCAAAAAGATAGGGCTATTTGATTATAAGGGAGTATTCGGCTTTCAGAGAAAGAAGAAGAACGCAACATCAATAGGAATTTTGACAAAAAGGAATGGTGGTTTTTCAGCAATGAAAGAATTCGGCAATGGAAGAATTCGGCAATGAAAGAAACAGAATGAGAGGGAGAAAAGAAAAGTAATGGAAAACCCAAGGAACCTCTCAAAGGAATTCGACACCCCCTTTTATAGCCAAAAGCCGAAACTACCTTCCCTCAAAGTCCCATTCGGCACCAACTCTTCACACTTCTCAGCTCCTAACTTTTCTCCCTAATAACTCCTCAATCTCATCCTAAATTTCCTCCACAACCATCTCACAAGACCAATTCAAACTCTCCAATGCAAGAGTTCAAATCCAACACAAACTCTGGCCATCCAATCTGTAAAATAAACACTCCAATAAAATACCATGCCACTACTCGAACGTTGGACTCCCTTCCTTGCTAATGACGCCACCTCCCTGCTCCCTGTGTGGCGCCACTTTGCCACTACACCACAAGCCCTTTTGTGTCATTTTTCTTCTTCATTTATTTAAAAGGCCTACTAACTGAAGTCACAGTTCCCTTGGGGATTAAACCAAAATTTTTCCTATACCCTTACTTGATCCCAGGACATCTCCAACACCCCTAGACACTCCAAATTCATTAACCCTCAAAGCCCACATGCCAATTGTCATTTTCTCGCTCACTTTAAAATTTTCTGAGACCCAAAGCTCAAAGCCCAAAGCCCAATAGGCCCAATTCTACTAGGCCCAAATTCGGGGCGTTACAAGTATTATGATGTTTTGTGAATGTGCAAATGGTTAATTGGTATGGTCATATTTGTGAAGTTTAAGTTTGAACTTGATAAACTTTTAATGCTTGTTTAAAGTTAGATCATTTTGACCATCCTTATACTTGTATATATGGCTCTTTTGGTATGTAAATGATGGCTTGGAATTGGTCTTTTATGGTCATGTAATGGTCATTTGTGATATGTTTTGGGTAGGTAATTGAATTAAATCATAATGCTTGAAATAATGAATTGTTGACTAGTTTTGGCATGTAATGTTTTGGTATAATTGTGGTGCCTTTGAATGGCATATTGCTTAGGTGATTTAGGATGTTTGAAATGCATGTTTATACATGTTTGGATGGTGTCTGAAACCCTTGAGTGTGTGCTTAAATAGGTTGAATGGTTATGCATGATTTAGGTATGAAATGGTTTGTTTTTTAGGGTTCAAGTTAGTGAGTTACACGGCCTAGCACACGGCTTGGCACACAGGCATGCAGGGCTACTCAGAGAGTTACACGACCTAACACAAGGGCATGTGACACGGCCGTGTGACCTGTAACAGCCCAATTTTGGGGTGTTACATGACCTTACTCAGAAAAGTACACGAGTGAGGATACAGGTTAAGACACGGTAGTGTGTCCCTTGTTCAAATGTTACACGGCCTGGAATGATGTCACATGGCTGTGTGACCCCTGCTTCCAATTTTTGCAACTTTTTCCTAAACTTTTTGTTTTGTTTCAAATTAGTTTCGAAATGCCTCAAAGCTATTTTTAGGGCCTCGAGGACTCAATTTAGGGATAGAATGCATGTGTTTGATTGGATTATGATTTGTTTAATGTATTTAAATATTATGATGTTAAATGTTTCTGATTGTACGGTAATGTTTCGTAACCCTAATCTGGCAACAGAGACGGGTTAGGGGTGTTACAATTTATTCCATCCTTCTTTGGGTACGATCCTCGGGATACTTCCAAGTATTTCATTGTACAAGCTATATTACAATTTGACTCATGCACTTGCGGACACCGCCAATCTTAACTCTTATATTTTTGGTGTATTATATAAATATAAATGATAACACATTTATAGGCTATCACCTCCTTTCTATGTACATTTTGGAAGGAAGGTTTACACTCACCTTACATCCACTTGCACAAAAAGTTCTAAATTTTTATGATGTAGAACTAGGCCAACTATCTAAGGCCTTCTAGAGGATTCTCATCGGGTTTATTATTTTTTTGGAAAAAATAAGAAATGAAGCCTATGTTAAAAGTGCTTCAGATTCTCTACTAGTTTTCCAAAGGGAACCAAGAAAAAGAACACGAGCTATTATGGTTAGTCACAAAAAAAGGTTGCCCCACACCATGTGCTACACGAAAAGGTTAGCAACTTAAGGCTTGATCACTCTAAATATATAGATGTTGAGTTGTAGTTAGGGGACATATTTGAATTCTGCGTCCATTGGACCCTTCCACCCAAGGAATTTTGCCTCGCACAATCCTCATTAATAAGGAATGTAGTTGCCAAATGGCAAATAAAAATAATCAATTGGAAGGATCTCCTCATTATACCCCCGGATGTTACAGTCCGGAAGGTGTTTAAGTACTACCTCTTGGACAAGTCAATTTGGACTTAGTAGACGCTTTCTCCCAAATGAATCGTGGAAACCATGAGCTGAATCCCTTCTGTTCAATTCTAATATCCAGATCCCTGAAATTCTTCAAGGGATAATTGAAGAGCCTTGGAATGATTTGATGTTGAATGGGATCTCCCAAATCACAATTAGAAGGTTCCAAAGGGAATTAAAACAAATTACTTGCCTCTCCTCCCCTAAGCTAAAGTTACTATGGGACTATTTGATATTAGAATGAGGAGGAGATAGCCAAGTTGGAGCTTGTCCTTCTATAATGCCCCTAAAATCATTATGCTATTGTAACACCCACATATCCGACCTAATCGTCAAATCAAGATATCAGAATGCTACATTTCTTATCGAAGCAACGTAATTAATTTCAATTTATTTCATCAACTCATTCAAGTTATAAGGGTATTAAACATTTCTAATATAATTCAGACACCTGTCTAAATTTTATACGAGCTTCTGACAACTTTTTTAATAGCCTAAGGTAAATCAAGGACTAAATTGTAATATTTTTAAAATTTAAGGCTAACGTTGGAACATCGGGGGTTCCACGTTGCGATGTCACATACTGTCTTATGTCGTCGCGACGTGGTATACTTAATGTCACGGCGTGCACTCTATTTTAAAAATTTTCCATTTCTTCAATTTAAATCACCTATAACCCTATTCAAATATCCAGTTTCTACCAATTCAATCAACATAACATTCGTATAAGTTCAATTCCTATCTCAAGAACACATAATTCATCACAAACTCATTCAAATAAGGCTAAGTTTATAAAGTTAGTAAAGAGTTTCAAGTTCTACAATTAAGTCTAACAAAAGGCTTATATTCACAATTTAACTTTACCTATGCACATGTCATAGCTAAAACCAAAATATTCAAATCGTACTTTCTTCCAAGCTTAGGATGTGATGAGATGAGTTGATGTCAATCCTCCATTATAGCTCTTCAAATCTAATCTTTACCTACACGTTGGAAAGTAACACGTTAAGCTTGTGACAACTTAGTAAGCACTACAAGAATTAAACTTTCTATTTAAGATTTACTTAATATTAGAATATGTATAATTTCATAAAATCAATACTAATAAATAAGGATCATTTCACAAGACATGAATCACTTATCGGATCCATTGTCAATTTTCTATTACCATATTTCATAGGTATAGCCCTTTATACACTAAACAGAACATATAGGGTATACGAAACAGTCACAGCATTGCACTAAAGTGCCACTTTCATTTTGTAAACGGAAAAATATATAGGATTTTTCCTATGTAATTTATCACCTTTGTACTTAAATACATTGTTAAAACTATGTAATTGTTTAATAAATTAATAAAATATGTGAAAATATCAAATTAGGACACAGAAATTACTAAAATGTGATTTTATGCTTTATTATATAGTTTCCATGCAATAAATGGCTTATTTTATATTAATTTGAATATATTATATTTTTTAAGACAAAAGTGGGTCATACATGATTAAATTAAATAATAAAGTATAAAATTATATTTAATAATTAATTTTAAAATATTTCATTATTAATTTGGGTTTTAATTAATTAATTAAATTGGATAAATTTTATTCTTTGGTCCTCTAACTTGTTGATTTCTGGACAGGTCTGATAGCTTTGCTGGTTTACAAGACCTTCCAAATTGAAGACCAAGTCAACCCAATATTTGGCTACACATGGCTGTCCATTTAAACCATTCTTTGGTTTAATTACACAAGGTCCTTGCAATATTGAAGAAATTAGCGATTTGCCCGAAGATTTACGATTGACCGAATCTCGGACCTAAGTTGTGTGGCATCCAAAATTGCTTAAACATCAAGCAAAAATCAAGTTAAAAGCCACTAAGCATGGCTGACCAGAATTTGAGGACATTTGAAGAGGTTAACATCCATTATTTTTAGCAAACTATCCCTCTCTCCTCACCTATAAATAAGACCCTCTCATTCCCTCATTCATCATCCCTCAAGCATCCCTCAATCATTCCTCATTCATTCTCATCATTCATTATTCTCTATTCTCTCCAAATTCTCTTAGCCTTTTCCATTCCCACGCCTAGAATCATCTCTTCATAGAGATTTTAGCAATTAAGCCTCTTAAAGAACTCTTGGTCGGCCACCTTGGAGAGCCATCAGCAAAGGAGCAAACCAAAGGATCGAAGGAGCCTTATCAGTTAGAGTCTTGGGTGACAGCCACTCTGAATTGGGTTTAATCTTTATTTTCTATAATTTAATCTAAAGATGTTTGCTATGTGTTCTTTATTCTTGTTTACAATAATGTTAGCTTAATTTTATTTAAGCTAGGATGATTGCTTTGATTAAATAATATTTATTTGATTCATGCTTATAATGTTTGTGCCTCAATCGATCATGTTTTCAATTAAAATCAAGTCTGTATTTCGTTCATATGTGATTGGAATGCACCTAAATCAGCTGAGCGATCCTAACCAGACGACGGCTAACAGACACATAATTGAAATGTGCATGCTCAGTTTAGATCCTGACCCGATTAAATTGTAGGTTGCATAACAACTCTGACCAAGCTCTATTATCTGCATAGTTTTTTGATTTGTGTGATTAAACTGTTTCAAACCTGACACGTCCCTGTTACCTCAGACGAATACTAAGAAACCCTTAGTAAATAAGGATTAGTAAAATGTGTATTTACTAAGTAAAGGATTCCGAAAGGACCTAATGTGGTTTCCAAACTCATGAAAGATCGAGTTGCCATGGAATGTTTTTCCGAATGTTATTAAGCATGTTGATAATAAACTGAGTTTAATTAAAGTAATTGTCCTAGCTTATTTATGTTACAATTATTGCAAATTGTGTTTAATTTTACTAAAATCTATTTCATTCATATAGTTTTCATACTTAGGATAATTTGAATTAAGGATCATTGCATTTAGTTTAATATATTTTAATCACCACTTCTCAACTATATTTTGTTTTTTTTTACCAAATTGTTAATATAATATTACAAATTAAGTGACTTAGCACAAATACAATCCTTGTGGAGACGATAACTTGATACTTACTTATTACTTGATAACGACTGTGTACACTTGCACAAACCTACGCGTTACAAGTTTTTGGCGCCGTTGCCCAGAATTGTCAACTGTTGCCATAATCATTTTTTTCGTGAAATTATTTATTTTCAATTTGATTTATTTCGTGAAATTATTTATTTTCTATTTGATTCATTCCTAACATTACTAACTTATTCTTTTTAATTTCTTTTATTTTCTTTTCAAGTCTTTATGAGCATAGATCAAATTATTGATTTACTCCCTGTAGACCCTAAAATTGAGCGAACTTTCAGACAAAGAAGACGTGAACAAACAGCTCAAAGACAAGTTGAGATGGACCTTGGAAATCAGAATCAAGACCAAGGTAATGAAGCCGACCGTGTATGAAATCCCATCCTCATTACCGATGATAGGGATCGATGCATCAGACAATATGATGTGCCACTTTTCAGTGAGTTAAATCTAGGAATTAGAAGGCCAAATATTGAGGCAACCCAATTTGAATTGAAACCAGTGATGTTTCAAATGCTACAAACGGTGGGCCAATTTAGTGGTATGCCCATGGAAGATCCACATCTCCACCTTCAATTGTTTATGGAGGTGAGTGATTCATTCTAGATAGTCGGTGTGACTGAAGACACACTGAGGTTGAACTTGTTTCCGTACTCATTGCGAGATCGAGCATGAGTATGGCTCAATTCATTGCCACCAAGTTCCATATCTACATGGCAAGAATTAGCAGAAAGATTTTTGGTTAAGTATATCCCACCTAGCAAAAACGCTAAGTTGAGGAACGAGATCACAACTTTCCAACAACTGGATGACGAGTCTTTGTATGAGGCTTAGGAGTGATTCAGGGAGTTACTTCGTAAGTGTCCTCATCATGGGATTCCTCATTGTATCCAGTTGGAGACATTCTATAATGGTCTCAATGCACATACAAGATTGATGGTAGATGCTTTCGCGATTGGTGCAATTTTGTCTAAGTCTTATAATGAGGCTTATGAGATCATCGAGAGAATCACAAGTAATAACTATCAATGGCCAAAAAATCAAACAGCTTCAGGAAGATGTGTAGCCGGAGTTCATGAAGTTGATGCCCTCACTTTGTTATCAGCTCAGGTATCGTCTATTTCCTCTATGTTAAAATAGTTTACCGCTAATAGTGCTAATAATTTTGTAGCTTAGCCACAAAATCAGTTTGAAGTAGTTTCATGTGTGTACTGTGGGGAAGGTCATTCTTTTGAGAATTGTCCATCAAATCCCGAGTCAGTGTACTATGTGGGGAACCAATATCAAAATAGGAGTTGACAAGGACCCCAATCCAACATCTACAATCCTTCATGGCGTAACCATCCTAACCTTTCTTGGAGCAACCAAGGAAATGGATCGAACAACAACTTATTGCAGCAAAGACCCTACCAATCTTAAGGGTTTAATCAGCAAACTCCAAAACCACTTCAAGCTGAGGCATCAAACAGTTTGGAGACTTGTTGAAAGTGTACATGATAAAGAATGATGCTTTGATCCAAAGCCAAACAGCAACACTGAAAATTTTGGAAAACCAAATGGGTCAGTTAGCTACAAAGCTTCATAATAGACCACAAGGAACCTTGCCAAGCGATATTGAGAATCCAATAAATTTGGGTAAAGAACATATCAAGGTAGTGGCATTATGAAGTGGTAAAATTTTGGAACCCTGATTGATTGATGTCGAAGATAAGCCCGTTGAGAATAATCAATCAGCTGTTGAAATTCCTACACCAAAGGAATCAGAATCTGTAAAGCCTGACAAGGTAAACCCTGACTTAGTAATTCAGATATTTTAGCATCTTCTTTGGATGCAGATTTAACTACTCAGAAAATTTGTCTGGTTCAACCGAAAGTTCCATCACCTCTATATTCGCAAAGATTGTAGCAACACAAGCAGAAATAGGAGGTGCAATTCAAGAATTTTTGGATGTTCTGAAGTAGTTACACATCAATATTCTGTTGGTGGAGGCTTTAGAACAAATGCTGAATTATGTGAAGTTTATGAAAGATATATTGTTCAAGAAGAAACGACTAAGTGAGTATAAGAATGTTGCCTTGACAAAGCAGTGCAGTGTGTTCCTGCAGAACAAACTGCCACTGAAATTGAAGCTTTACTATACCTTATAACATTAGTGAATCTTACTATGGTAAAGCTTTGTGTGACTTAGGAGCGAGTATCAGCTTGATGCCTAGGTCTATTTTCAAGATGTTAGGGATAGGTGAAGTTAGACCTACAACTGTGACGCTTCAGCTAGCAGATCAATCTTTAGTATATCTCGAAGAAAAAATTGAGGATGTTTTGGTAAGAGTCAATAAATTTATTTTTCCTACTGATTTCACTGTCTTAGATTTTGAAGCAGACAAGGAAGTGTCGATCATCATCGGGAGACCTTTCTTAGCCACGGGAAGAACGTTAGTTGATGTGCAGAAAGGTGACCTCACCATGCGAGTTCAAGACGATCTGGTAACCTTTAACATTCTTAAAGCAATGAAATTTCTCGATCCGGCAGAAGAGTGTTTAGTTATAGAAGAGATAGAAACCTTGGTTTCTATGGAAAGTAGTTTTGAAGAAGATCCATTGGAGAAAGCCTTAGATCTTGACCCTTTAGAGGATGAAGAAGGTGAAGAAAACATGGCTTTGATGGAAGTCAATCCGAGAAATTTTATTCAATCCACACGGTTTGAACCATTGGAGTTGGAAGTCGAAAAATTTGTGCAACCCAAGTTGTCAATTAAAGAACCACCTAAACTCGAACTAAAGGTACTTCCTTCCTATTTGAAATACGTTTATTTAGGTGACTGTTCTACTTTGCCAGTGATTATTTCAACGGAACTGACGAAAGATCAAGAGGAGCAACTAATTGCAGTTCTATAGAAATTTAAGACAGCAATTGGTTGGACCATAGCTGATATTTGAGGTATAAGTCCTTCTTTTTGCATGCATAAAATCATTTTAGAAGAAGGTGAGAGAGCTCGAATTGATAGGCAAAGGAGGCTATAATGCCCCAAGTTTCTTTAATTTTGGCTTATGTGATTTTAGAGCACAAAAATATATGTATGTGTTTCTGAAATTAATTGACACAAAATGTGTATTTGCTTCAGTGGTTAAGTGTTCTGGGAGTGTCTGAGAGGTTCCAAGTTCAAGTCACAACTTGGGTAAATTTTGGCATTTTTATGAATAAAGCTCTCACTGGGGTCGATAGGCTTTTAAGTTATTGTTGGTAAAATGATATCAGAATGGGCCTGCTGGTCTGGTGGTTAAGTGGAGTGTTTGATTGCATGAGGTCCTAAGTTCAATTCCCTGCTTTGGCTTTATTTTTGCACGGTTATGGGGAGGAGTTTGAGTGGTGATAGAATTCTGAGTAGTGGGGTTTGGTAGATAAAACTAAGGGATGTGGTTTTGGGGGTTAACATTTTTCTTTTCTGATCAATCTTTTCTTTTCAAAAAAACACCAAATTTTTGGTTTCTCCCTATTCTGTTCTCATGCTACTTCTTTTTTGCTGCCACCCCCATCTACTATTTTAATTTTTGTTGCCGGCCTCTAGTCTTCGTATTCTCTGTTGCTCTTTCGCGCATTGTTGGTAAGTCTTTCGTAACTGTAGTGTAAATTTTGTTTATGGATTTTTGGTGACTTGGTCTACTATTTCATGGGAGAAGGTTAAGGGCTGGACTGTATCGGTTAGCATTGAAGCGGTGTGGTTATGCTATCACTCAAGTGAATGTAAGGAGGATGAAGGTTTTGAGTTTAATATCTCCGTTTAGTTTCATTTAAGACTCGTTTTAACACTGAATTTTGGCTCTGGAATGTCAATATTAGGTTCCTAAAGGCTCGGGAGTGCTTACGTGTTGAAAATGATAAGGTTTGTACCTAAAAACACAGAAAACGAGAATCTGTGAAAGCCAAAAAATGATTCTGTCGATGCCACATAGCCTTGTGGTAGGCCGTGTGCAAGGTTGTGAGCCACAACACGGCTGTGTGATCGACGAGCCAGGCCGTGCGCAAGTGACACGGCCGTGTGATGGCCGGGCAAGGCCGTGTGCTATACACAGGCTTGACCTATTGGGCTATGTGGGCCACACGGGCGTGTGGGCCCATATGGGTGAACCACACGGGCATGTGGAATTCTAGGCCAGGTGGTGTGATCCACACGACCAAGGCCAATTTGGGTCGTGTGGGTCACATGGACGTGTAGGCCCACACTTGCAAGCCACATGGGCGTGTAAGCCCTTTTTTTTTGAAAGGATCTGTAAGGTTGCACGGGTCGCCCAAGTCGACACTGGACCTACTGTAGGGTCGGTAAGCGTTACTTAGACCCCTATTTATGTGATAGACTATATGTTGTCTGACTGATAATGATATCTATACTGAACTGAATGTATGATCGGTTATTTGCATGTTGTATGTCATATTTGGTATGTTGTATTGCATCGGGGAGGGTTGATGATATTTTGGAGGAAGTGTCTGAAAGGCTTTAAGCATGTTATTTGGCAGCTCAACTGCATTCTTCTGTTTATGTGCCGCATTTCGGTACAATATGGTGTGTAGGGATGGATGTGTTGATTATATCCCCACATGGTGTGTAGGGCTGGACGAAGCTGGTGTGTAGAGGCTGGTGGGTAGGATTCTGATATTCTGATCTGCATTCTGTATCTAATTGGGCTGAGGCCCTAATATATTTCTGATTTTTTATCTGGTTGGGCTAAGGGACTATTATATATATATGATTCTACATCCGAGTGGACTAAGGCCCAAATTGTTTCTGTAATGGGCTCCGGCCTAGTCTGTGATTTTTTATTTCTGGTGATTTCTCTGTACGTTTAATATCTGTGGGGATTACACACTGAGTTGCGAAACTCACCCTTTTCTGTTTAATCTGTCCAGGTAATCCCTAGCGTTAGACAGATTGGTGCAGCGGAGGACTCGACAGTGACCACTGTTACTGCCTCACGATAGATTTATGGTTTATACTTATCCTGGTTTTAATTTTTATTTGGGAAATTTTAATATAATTATGGCCATTACTTATTTTGTTTAAATTTTGGATTTTCAACGTTTATGGTTTTACTGCTATTAGTAGGAAAACTCGAGTTTTCAAAACAAAAAAACATTTTATCAAAATATACACAAATTCGCAAACTATTTTAAAAGCTTCCGCAAAGTATAACATTTTGAAAATGGATAATGATTGGAAACAAATGACACATTTTTGAAGTTAGCATAAGATAATGAAAAGTGGTACAACGGAGAAATGATCTTAACATCATTGCGATTTCTAAAGCACTACCATATGACATCGCCAGATTTGGCCATAACGTCTAGGTCGGGTTTGGGGTGTTACAGAGGCTCAATCCTATTATGAAAAAAGTTGTGAGAAAAGAAGTGATCAAATGGTTAGATGCAGGAATCATCTATCCTATTTTAGATAGTTCGTGGGTAAGTTCGGTGTAGTGTGTGCCGAATAAAGGTGGAATCACGATTGTTGAAAATGAGCATAACGAGTTAATTCCAACAAGAACTGTTATCGATTGGAGAATCTGTATTGATTACAGAAAGTTGAACAAAGCCACTTGAAAAGACCATTTTCTATTGCCTTTTATTGATTAGATGTTAGATCGACTGGCAGGTAATGAATTCTATTGTTTTTTAGATGGCTATTCGGGATATAACCAAATAGTTATAGTCCCGGAGGACCAACATAAAACAACCTTTACTTGTCCATACGGTACGTTTGCTTTTACGCGAATGCCTTTTGGTTTATGCAATGCACCTGCAACTTTTCAACGATGCATGATGGCAATATTTACTGATATGGTTGAAAATTTTGTTGAGGTTTTCACGGATGATTTTTCTATTTTTGGTAACACTTATGATATCTGTTTGAGTAATTTGGCTAAGGTACTGAAGAGATGCGAAGAGATAAATCTTGTCCTTAATTGGGAAAAATACCATTTTATGGTCAAGGAAGGGATTGTCTTAGGTGATAAGATCTCAAAGAAAGGAATTGAAGTCGATTAAGAAAAGGTGGATGTAATCGAAAGATTACTGGCCCCAATGAATGTGAAAGGAGTCAGAAGTTATTTAGGCCATGCCGGTTTATACCGAAGGTTTATTAAATATTTCTCAAAAATTTCTAAACCATTGTGTTTGTTGTTAGAGAAAGATACAGTGTTTGATTTCAACAAAGCATGTTTGGAAGCTTTTGAAGATCTAAAGAAGCGGTTAATCTTAGCCCCAATAATCGTTACTCCTGATTGGAACTCACCTTTTGAGTTGATGTGCGATGTAAGTGACTATGCCGTTGGAGCTATGATGGGTCAAAGAAGAAACAAAATGTTTCACCCTATTTACTATGCAAGTAGGACTTTGACGGGAGCCCAACTCAATTATACGGTAACCGAAAAGAAAATATGCAAAAATTAGAGATGACTCAATTCGAAATACTTTTAAAAATATCTCTAATACTTTTGTTCCTAAGTTCCCAGATGCTATCTTTGAGACATGGACGGAAGATACTGACGATGCAAGCGGAGATGGAGCTAAAGAAGACAAGGGGAATGAGTTAAAAAAAATAAAATGGAGGATTCTTGTCTTGTTATTTATTTAATTATTTTTAGGTCCTTAGGAATTTATTTCTTTTGTAATTTGGATTTAAGTAGAATAAAACATAGCAAGCATTAACAAACTTAACACTTCTTTAGAAAAAAAAAGACTAAGTGATGTAGTAATGGGAATAAACATGTCTGGGATTGGGTTATTAGGGAAGACTTGGTATTTAAGCAGTCTTAATGACTCACCTCTCTTTCTTTACAACCCTACCTGTTGTTCAGTTTTCATTCATTACTTTGTTCTTGCAATGAGGACATTGTTTCTTTTTAAAGGGGGTAAGGCAAATAAATTGCTCAAACTTTTAAATTTTTTTCAAGTATGTTGCAATCATTTCTTTCATAAGTATGTTTTAATAAATGAATGTTTAGAGATGTTTTTTGTTACTGAGATAGTTTGTATGCAAGTATGAATGATGATTTTATCTAAGTGAAAGTATGTTATCATGAAGAATGGAATGCTTGTATGATCTTAGCCTTAGTAATGTTTGCCATGAAAACTTAGTTTCTTTTGAGATTAGACATGTGAAGGTTTATATCTTTAGAATTGACTTAGTAACTTTCTTGAGGCAAAATCCTAGGGAACATAAAAAATCTAAAATGATATAGACACTATTTCTTTGGATCGTTTGAGCCTTTTCAAGCCAACCCTATGATATTAGACGCTTGAAACTGTAATTTTGAGCTTAAAGACCTTTTTTTTTTTTTGGCAATGAACCTACATTATAAGCCAATTAACATCTTTTTAAAGTTATCCTAATTTTGTGCACCTATCTTAACTAAAGTTGTCTTGGGAATCAACAATTGAGGAAATTTCCATAAAGATGTATGTGCTCATGCTTAAAAAAAAAGTTTGCTCAATCTTCAAAAAGGAAAAATGTATGAGCTTGAGTTTAAAATAAGTTTGGGGGTGTTCCAAAGGTTCACTTAAAGAAAAAGGTTGTATTACGAGAAAACCAAGACAAAGTTAAAGGTTAAGATATTTTTTTTTTTTAAACTGAAATGTCTCATCTCTTAAAATCCCTTCCTTTAACCAAGACCCATTACAACCTTATAAAAGACCTATTGATTTGATGATTATGTCACCTACATTAGTGGAGAGGAAGTCCTGAGTTCAACATATGAAGATCATAAATAAACCTTGTGATTGTCTACTTGATTGATAGGCAATTATGTTGAATGAATAATGTTATCTATGGCTGTGACATACATGCGAACTATGATTCATGTTGGCATATTTTGAAACTTAGTATAACCTTAAGGAATGTTTGCATATGAATTACTTGTTAATAAAGAAGATTGATAAGCATGAAGTTATTAATGCATGATTATGGGACAAAGATTGATGCTGCTTACACAATTAGTAATTTTGCCTTAGCAAGACCTTTTGCTGTGCATAAACATTACTCGAGACGAGCAATGATTTAAGTTTAGGGGTGTCTAAACGGAAAAATATATATGATTTTTCCTACGTAATTTATCACCTTTTTATTTAAATCTATTGTTAAAACTAAGTAATTGTTTAATAAATTAATGAAATATGTGAAAATATGAAATTAGGACATAGAAATTATTAAAATGTGATTTTATATAATTTTCATGCAATAAATGGTTTATTTATATTAATTTGAATATATTATATTTTTTAAGACATAAAGTGGGCCATGCATGATTAAATTAAATAATAAAATATAAATTATATTTAATAATTTATTTTAAAATATTTCATTAATAATTTAGGTTTTAATTAATTAATTAAATTGGATAAATTTTATTCTTTGGTCCTCTAACTTGTTGATTTATTCTGGATAAGTCTGATAGCTTTGTTGAATTACAAAACCGTCCAAATTGGAGACCAAGTCAACCCAATATTCGGTTACACATGGCTGTCTATTTAAACCATTCTTTGGTTTAATTACACAAGGTCCTTGCAGTATTTAAGAAATTAGAGATTTTCCAAAAGATTTACAATTGACCGAGTCTCAGTCCTAAGTTGTGTGGCATCCAAAATTGCTTAAAAATCAAACAAAAATCAAGTCAAAAGCCACTAAGCATGGCCGGCCACAATTTGAGGAGATTTGAAGAGGTTAACATCCGCTATTTTTAGCAAACTATCCCCCTCTCCTCACCTATAAATAAGACCCTTTCATTCCCTCATTCATCATCCCTCAAACATCCCTCAATCATTCTTCATTCATTCCTCATTCTCTCTTCTCTCCAAATTCTCTTAGCCTTTTCCATTCTCACGCCTAGCATCATCTCTTCGTAGAGATTTTAGCAATTAAGCCTCTTAAAGAACCCTTAGTCGGCCACCTTGGAGAGCCATCAGCAAAGGAGCAAACCAAAGGAACCAATGAGCCTCATCAGTCAGAGTCTTGGGTGACAGCCACTCTGAATTGGGTTTAATCTTTCATTTCTTTAATTTAATCTAAAGATGTTTGCTATGTGTTCTTTGTTCTTGTTTAGAACAATGTTAGCTTAATTTTATTTAAGCTAGGATGTTTGCTTTGATTAAATAATATTTATTTGATTCATGCTTATAATGTTTGTGCCTCAATCAATCATGTTTTCAATTAAAATCAAGTCTGTATTTCGTTAATACGTGAACATGCACCTGAATTAGCTGAGTGATCCTGACCAGACGACGACTAATGGACACATAATTGAAATGTGCATGCTCAATTTAGATCCTGACCCGATTAAATTGTAGGTTGCATAACAACTCTGACCAAGCTCTATTATTTGCATAGTTTTTTGATTTGTGTGATTAAACTGTTTCAAACCTGACACATCCCTGTTACCTCACACGAATGCTAAGAAACCCTTAGTAAATAAGGATCAGTAAAATGTGTATTTACTAAGTAAAGGATTCCAAAAGGACCTAATGTGGTTTCCAAACTCATGAAAGATCGAGTTGCCATGGAATGTTTTTCCGAATGTTATTAAGCATGTTGATAATAAATTGAGTTTAATTAAAGTAATTGTCCTAGTTTTATGTTATAATTATTGCAAATTGTGTTTAATTTTACTAAAATCTATTTCATTCATATAGTTTGCATACTTAGGATAATTTTCATTAGGGATCATTGCATTTAGTTTAATATATTTTAATCACCACTTCTCAACTATATTGCATTTTTATTTACCAAATTGTTAATATAATTTTACAAATTAAGTGACTTAGCACAACTACAATCCCTGTAGAGACGATAACTCTATACTTACTTATTACTTGATAACGACTGTGTACACTTGCACAAACCTACGCATTACACATTTGCACTGAAATACCTTATTTCGATTGCACCGAAGTGTCACATTTCAATTGCAACGAAGTGCCACTTTTCATTACATTAAAGTGCGACTTTTCATTTACACGTATAGATTTTCTAATGGCATGCCATTCATATCCTACTAGTTCTCATCTCGTCTATAGAGGCTTTTAATACAATTATCTTATTGTACACACTCAATCAAATGAAAATAATTTAAACTTTCCACTTTGTGCAGTTTAGTCCCTGTTATCACAAAATTTAATATACCATATAAATTCACCACACATTCACTTTTTATACATTCGTGATTTTTTTTACACTTCATTCACAGTCTAGTTTATCAAAACTTCAGTTCTCACATCAAGTTTGTGCACTTCACAATTTAGTCATTTTTACTATTATTTCAATATATCAAATCGATTTATCATATAACAAAAATTCAAATCATACTTACCTTTACTCATTAATAAATTTTTCACTTCATATTAACATATTCATAATTAAATTAACTAATTTAACATAAATTGTACCTAAGTCATAATTAAATAAAATTAAATTCTTGAAGTACTTACAACCAAAGCTTGGATGGAATTTCTTCTTCTTCTTTCACTCATTGGTTATTTCCTTCCTTATTTCTCCAATCAAACTTTCACTCTTTTTCTCTTTTTCTTCATTTCCATATCAATACATATAACATTTATTTGTCAAAATCATAATCAAATAACATATATATGCTATTTAAAGGAAACTAACATGAATTTCATGAAGAATCTTATCATTCTTACCTTAGTCACTTGTAATCAAATCTTAATTCTTATTTTCTCTCTCTTCCAAGATAACTATTAATGTTCTTTTCATGAAACCAAGATGGCTAACAAGCTTCTTTAATGATTTTACTAAGGATTCATGAAAAAAAATTAGAGGAATTAAGCTTAGAAAGGCTTGAAATGGTGGAAAGGACCTATTTATAATAAAATTAAAAGTTGTAAAGATGTAGAAATAGGTGGTGGCATGGGAGGTTGGAAAAATATGAATGAATTCTTCATCTTTCTCAATTTTTCTATTAAAATATCTAATTTGTAACGCATGGTTTCCTAATAACCCAAAAGTTAAGATTAATTAAGGGACTAAATTGAAAGAGACCATAAATTGGCAACCTCTATTGAAAGAAAAAGGAAAGCTAGAAACCGAAATAGACATGGTTGAAATCCAATTTTGGTTCGGTTAGGATGGAACTCACCTGTTCCATAGTGGGAGACACCATGATTAGCAATGCACGACTCTCATGAGGTTGTTAGTAGCACGGGAGATGACTTTCCAGGGATTTTCTTCCCGAACTTGTTTCATTTTCTTCTGTTCTTCATCTTCTTTGTTAGCTCAAAGAAGGAATAGCCATGGAAGGTTCTGCATGAGACAAACTTCATGAGGATGTAGCTAGAAAAGTAGGGAAACCAGTAAGCGGGTAAGGTTCTTAACCCTACTGTGTACGTAGAATAAGGTTGTGGATCTTTAAAACTATCTTAAAGATTCTGCAAGGCATTAAAGTTTAAGCTTTTAAGAGAAAGTGCAAGTTTAACCACTGAGTTTTTGGTTGTAAGTTACTACTAGAAGAATGGAAGCTCTAGCATTTGAAGAGAAAGAATAAGCTATGGAAAGTTGAGTTTCAGGCATTAAACTTGTTGTTATGGTTCCACTGTTAAGTATGTCATGTTTGCACGAGCATGATGATATGACTATATGAGCATGCATTGCATGACTGTAGGTAAACCTTCATGGGATAGATGAAGTTAGGAAGGGAATGGGGAGAGAACTTATTAGTTACTACCTCGAGCGAAGCTCCGAACCTTGCGAAGGGAACACTATGATGTTTGAGCATCATGGTTAGGTGGTGAAAAGTAGGTAAGGGGAGGAGGATCCGAGAAATGAAATTATGGAATGGTATTTACCACGATGGTGCAACACCATGACGATGATATATGGCGTAAGACCATAAATGAAATATGTCATGCGGCATGATACAAGGTATGAGGTATACGATGTAAGATCATAGATAAAAGATGTTGTGCTTAAATAGAAAAACTAGAGAAAATACAAAAAGCAAAGTGACCGGAAAAAAAAAGAAATGAAAAATTCCTCATTTTTGCACATTAGTCTCGCTAGGACAATTATATTTACTAATACTTTACTATACCTTAGGAATTAGAGATAAAAGGTAGGTGAGAGAAAAGGATATAAGGTGGTGAGCAAAATGGTCAAATCGGGGAAGTATTGGGGTCAATATAATGTGCCGACTAATTTCATGCTTTAACCATTTTGTGTGCATATTCCTTGATTTCAAACCAACCTAAGTTGCAGAATGTTACAAGCTAAAAGACCTACGTAACCTAAGTGATATAGTTTATGGATGAAAATTAACTGAATTTTGATATTTCTAATTACTTGTGTTCTTCGAGCATAAATGTATATTTTGTGTACCTGTTTCGATGGATCAATGTACTTAATACTCTTGATTTTGTTTGTTTTGTAATTTTTTAAACTAAGGGCATGTGATATTGAAAGTTGATAGTCAATTGTATACCGTGTTAGAGTTATGTATTCATTCACACTATTCTATGTACATTGTTCCGATCTAGTCCTTGTATATGACATGCTCAAGCACTATTTGATTTTATTTTCTTGTATGTGCGTGCATGCTTTTATTTCCTTTTTATATTGTTGCTTGAGGACAAGCAACGAGTTAAGTGGAGGGGAGTTTGATCTGTCACAATTCGTTGTGGCAAATTAAGGTCTTTTCAGCACTTAATGAGCTTGTTTTATAGTGTTTTATGTGTTTTTATTTCGTTTTATTTTTTATTGCTTTGTGTTTAATTTATGCAAAATAAGTGTTTTTATGCAAACTTGAGTTATGTTATGATCTAATAGGCCACTATGGGCCTATGGATGATCTAACAATTCTATCTAGTGTGTAAGACACTATTTTCGGGTTTAGAAGAGAAGGGAAGACTGCAACGTCATGACATCGGGAAGTGATGTCCCAACACCAGACTTCAAAGCCAAAATACTCAGAAAATTAAGGCAGTGTTGCGACACCGGTCTTATGGTGTCGCGACACTGACTAACAAACAAGAAAATTCAATTAGGGGTATTTTAGTCCTCACAATGTACTTTAATCAAAATTTTAAGATGTTTAGCAACCCTAATTATGTCTGAGCATAAACTCTACAAATTCGCATGTTAAGTCTCATTTGAGAAAACTTGACCAAGTGAACCATTTTAGTATTTTTAGGTTTTTAGTCTAGTTTTATTTTCTTTTAATTTAATCCTTTTTATACTTTTGTTACTATTTTAACTTGGATTCGATTTCGATCTTCAATCCAAGGCTTTAATATACTAGTTTTTAATTATTTTGTTGTTGATTCCAATTGCAATCGAGGTGACCTTCGCGACTGTTAAAGGAGATTTCACTTCTAAGCTTCAATCGATATCGAAAACGAATTTCTTTCTATACTCCTTACTTTTATTTAACTTGTTGTTTTGAATGTTAAATATGAGTTTAGGAATTATTGTATTTCAATTCATGAGTAGCTAATTTCCTTAAGGAGTTTAACGAACACATGTGTGTAATTAATGAATGAACGAAGGTTGAAATCCAGGTTAGTTAGTTTAAATTATGTGTGATTAAACCCTAAGGAGTGACGCCCCTACGAAGTAATTTAGGATTAACGATGTAGAGAGATAAGTTTACCGAGTACCTCATAATTTATCCCGATTAAGAAAGTGAGACCGAGAGGTAAGCATGTATTGGTCAATTAATTAATTAGTTAAAAGTCGAGAAGTAATAGCTTGTTAATTAATAGCTACCTCAAAAAATTACGAATCTAGAAGTTAATTTGGATTATTGAAGTGAGTTAAACTCCTACCTATTCTATTAGATTATTCTCAACTGTTAAATTGGCTAATTTTTTAATTTAATTAATTTTTAGGTTAATTAGATTAATTGGTGTTTATTTGAATTTTCGTAATATAATTTTAAATTTGTATTATTTAGGCTTATTAGTGTAGAGATTTAATTTCGATTTAATTCATCTTCCTTGAGTATGATTCTCGAAATATTTCTCAAAATATTTCATTGTAATACTTTATTATATTACAATTTAATATATATACTTGCGAACACCGTAGTTTAATCTTTTATCTACTTTGCTGCAATATTTCTGATCCAAGTGTTCACACGTCTGGCGATGATCAGGTGGCTTAAATAGTCAAACAAAAGAGTGAATGTCAAATGAAAACCTTGTGTAGGAAATAAGTAGCTAATTCACATGGGTGGTTGATCAAGCTGGGAACGGTAGGAGGTTAGATGGAATCGGGCCTTATGGGCTATCAGTCTTTTAGTGGCTAGTTGGTAGTAAATTGAAGGCGCCTTTCAGGTGGCTCATTGTGCTACAAGTGTCATAGGCCGAAAGGGGTATAACAATTATATACATGTGAATATGTCTTAATTACATTCATATGCATATATAGATTTTAGAATTATTATATTCCATAATTTAATTAAACAACTATTAATTTTAAATATAATTATAGAAAATTTAAAAAGATTAAGATAGATTGATATGCACGATACAAGACAATATTGACCGTGATAGGTCAAACACACCAAAATGACTAATATCAACTAAAATGTTAACCAAAAGAAAACATAGACTACTTAATAACAATTTAAAAATGAAACGTACAAATGTAATAGTGACTACCATGTTCTTGACTAAACCTTTGCTTAGAAAAGTGCAAAGACAATTAGTAAGGATAATTCAAGTAGAAACTTACAAGCATAAAAATAATTATCCATAAACGTACTTGTTAAGAAAGATGAAAAAAGAAAATGTTATTCTCTCTCCTTAGTAGATTTTTGTATATAAATATGCCTAAAACTACTTATAATCCTTTCACAGCTTTTAAAAAAATAAAAAATAAATATACTTCAACATACTTAAACTTAGATCCTTCCACATTAACAACAATGTCGATACCAACTAAACTAAAATTCAATCAACATTATTTGGTAAAGTTGAAAAATGAAAAGAAAAAACAAAACATTTAGAAAATACATAAATTCTAAATTAACATTCACACCTCTCATTTTCTCGTTTCTAATTTAGCATTAAGATAAAAAATGATGTCTCCCACTTCCTTTTCACTTTTCTTCCCTACCATGTACTCAATTTGTTTTCCTTCACTTTTCAACACATTCCTCCTAACCAAGCACACCCAAAAATTTCCTAAAACTTCAAATAATTCTAATCTGCAGATGCTTTTTTCTCCCCGAGAGATTACAGATCTGTTGATGCTTTAGTATTTTACAGTTGTACTTTGGATTTGAACATTTACACTCATTTTTAAAGGCTTGTCTTCTTTTCAGTTTCCTGTATATTTCCTAGAAAAAAAAAACACTAATGCGTATCATGTTTCAACTTCAACTTTCTCTTGAACCTGAAAGATATCGTCTTAAGTTCAGAACTTCAATTAATGCAAACAAGCTTAGCCGACAGTCTTTTACTTCCAAAATGCAACATATATATATGGTTAATAATTTCACAAAGCTAAAAAAGATTCTAAATGGACTATAACATCTTTATGAAAGGAGAAAATTAACATTAAATACTTTCTAAAAAAAGACGCTTCTAAATAACATATATCCACCTTGAATAAGATTTAGATATTTATGTCTCGTTCCACTAGTACTGCCTACTTGACATAAAAAATTCAACATCAAAGCTTAGGGTACCTCATTCCCTAGAAACAATAAACAGCATATTCTAGCATTAAGGAGACACTGCATTTGAGTAAACAAGTATTCATGACACAGTGAAGTGATACATAGCCATACACGTTCACGCATAAGAAATGGCATCTAATCTGACTTGAAGAATAGTATATAACTTGCAGTTCAAACCAGCGTGACAAAGCACATGCACCACCTTAGATTAGCACAAGCAACCTAGGTACAGCCCTAACCACACAGTTTCCATCTCACCCCTGCTTTTCAATTTATGGTTATAAAGCATGGACTATTCTTTTAATTTCATCTCGCTTTCCTCGAAACAATAAATGGTGTACATGAAAGGTGCTGCTCAAAAAACAATGTCAAAAGCTTGATCTGAAGCAAAGTTTTTTCAAGTATTTGAAAGATCATTGTGCGGTCATATACCCATATTAATGTTTAGGTATGATTTGGATATATGAGCTTAAAGAAAAATGAAGTCCAAGCATGTCATAGACCTTACGTGCACCAGATCATGCAAGTTCTAAACTTTTTTTATGCCGTGGTTAAATTTTTATGCATTCCTAAAATATGTACCCACAATATTGAAAACCATCACCATGATTAATTAATATCTTCCAAGCATTTGAAGCCATCTAAGCGAGAATGCTGTTTATTTCAACAGTAGACTAGAAACTTATACCCGCTGTGTAATTTACCTAAGGCCCCTAAGATTTGCATACCAGAAAAACTAGATATTTAAAGAGCCAATACTCTCTATGTCAACAATGGTCTAGTGTGTAATTACTAAATGCTAAATGTTACATCCTCACCTAGAAAAAGGTTCTAACTGAACTCAAAATAACGTATAAGTCTTTAACTACAATAAACTGGCAATAAAAAAACTCGCAAGATAGCAGCTCAGCTAAAACTTCAAGTTTGCTCTTTGATGAGAGGCTCTAGGTTTGGTGCAGACCTAAAACTCAGGTTCTCTAACCAATAGACTGAAGACAAGCAAATCTAATAGTTCCTTTGATCTGCTAGGTAGTGCCAACTTGCAAAAGTGCACAGTGCCTACTGAACCAAGTGATGAGAAATGCTGAAATTCTGGAAACCCAGCGCAACTTCTATGGAAGATCTTAAAAACGTTCTATCTTGCATAAGGATGATAGCGACTACTGCCTCCATATCCCGTTCTACTACCATAAAATCCACCTGGGCCGCCAAAACCAGCACCAGGGCCAGTATCATAACTACCACTAGAGCCTGAACCACCATAACTTCCATAGCCTCCACCTCCACGTCCATAGGGACCTATACCACTCCCACTAAACCCACCATAAGAACCAAATCTACTAGAATAACCGAATGATGAATCCTCACGATAACCAGAAAAACCACCAGCACCACCACCAAACCCCCCATAACTACCACCAAAATCAGCAGCAGCACCATAACCACCATAATCTCCAAATCTACTGCCAAAACCTCCATACAACCTATAAGGAGCAGGACCAAAAGCACCACCACCAAAGCCACCATAATCACCAAATCCACCAAAATCATCATGATATGAGCGTGCCCTAGGTTCACTACCATATGCAGGACCAGGTGGTGGGTTTGATGCTTTCTTTGGTTCAGCCTTCTTGATTTCAACCTACAACAAAGAAGCAAGTTAACCTAGGTTTCCTTCATGAATGAATTATCTTGACAGCCTGCATTGAGAAGAAGAGTCATAACCAATGAACTCTGCTAAATTGAACTTTGAGAACAAAGAGAAGTGCATGATGAAATTTAACTCAATAGAATACAAATAATATTTATTTCCATCACCAGAAGAGTTTGGCATGCAGCTTCGCACTGTATTCGTGCAAAGGGTATATACATATCTGCTTACATCAGATTGTTTAGGGAACCATTGAACAATAGTACTCACCTGACTACCCTCCATATCTATCATATTTCCATTACCCAGCAAATTTTCAACAACTTTTTCATTGTCAAACACTATAAACCCAAAACCACGAGAGCGTTTGGTTGCATGGTCACGAATGATCTCATGTTCCACCACCTTTGCATACTTTGAGAAGAAATTCTTGAACTCATCTAAGGTCCAAACAGCAATGATAAACAAATATAATAAATAAACAATACTCCAGTATAAACATCAAGAATAATGTTTAGTACAAAAACAATCATAATAAGATGCATATACATCAAATACCAGACCTTCGGTAACTGATGTTGGAATTCCACCAACAAATATTTTCTTTGTCTTGAAATCATTTGACTGTGAAGAACCTTTAGGAATAGTTCTTTTAATCTCAACCTGTGCCATAAAAAAAATCAATCATTAATGATAGATTGTAAACACTTCAAAAAATCTCACAACAATATCAACCCAACTTTTCCATGAAACACGAAAACCACATTAGTGCTAAATCTACACCAACAACATGGTGCTCACTTGCTAAGCTTCACAATTCAAATACAAAGAATGAAATATTTCTTTAGTTCAATGGCTACAACATTAAAGCTAACAAACTTAGCTAACTCAAATGCAAAGAGTAACTAATCTCTAAGAAAACCAACAATCAAACTCTAAACTTATTAGAAACTGAGGCAGTTTAAAAGTTGAGAATTTTCCAAATTCTAAACAACAGCAGAATCTTAAAACACGAAATGGTCAGCTTTAGCTCACTTGTTTGCCATTAATAACATGGTCCTCTTGCATAACAGTGTCAACAACAGATGGATCCGCAAAGGTAATGAACCCGAAACCACGGGGCCGACCCGTATGCCGATCTTTCATTATAACAAAATCAGTTATCTCCCCATATTTTTCAAAATACTTGGTGAACGTCTCTGAAAAAACCCCCCACCAATAAACCCAAAGCCCCCAACAAAAAAAAAAAAAAAAAAAAAAAAAGAAGCTCAGTAACTTAAAGAATTCCGTCGAACGAAAACACATATAAACATCAAAGAGAAAAAAGAAGGCTAAGCTCACCGAGAGTCGTATCCTTAGCTAAGCCTCCGATAAATATTTTCCTGCACAAGATAGAAGGAGGACAACGAACAATTAAACATTAAGGGTGTTAGGAGATAGGAAAGAGGGACAGCGTAAGAATTTGTATTACCCAGGGCTAGCGCCGTCATTATCACTGCCTTTTCTGGAACCCATGAAAGCTTGGTTTTGAGATCTAACGAGAGATATGCTAATGGTTAGAGTCTCTAGGGTTTGGAGTTACGCTGGAACAGAGGCAGGGTTTCAAATATAGATGACAGAGGAATTGCTAAAAAAGACAAAAACTAAAAATCTACATTGAGTAAAGTTCTTAAATATTTGTTTAAAAATAATTTAAATAGGTTTAATAGATTTTTGGGTAAAGTGCAGAAATGGTCCCTAAAGTATTACCATGTTCTATTTTGGTTACTGAACTTTTCATTGTTTCTATTTTGGTCACTGAACTCTTCAAAATCAAAATTTTCGGTCGCTAAGCATTAATAGCCTTTTGAAATTTGATAGAAGTGCTAATGTGAGCTTTATTTTATTGGTCTACTAACAAATCCAGCCTTATAATATTTACATGTTCTATCAATTTGCTCCTAAATATGAAAATTTCAACAAATTTAGCCTTTAATGTTTTCAAAATTGATCATTTTATTTCAAACTCTAAAAAAATCAATAAATTTAAACCACAAAATTTACAAAATATTTAATTTTGATTTTTAAAAATTTTGTAAAAAATTATTGTAAGGTGATGTTTGCAACATCTCTTTCCTCAAGTCGGAGGTTCCAATATATATTTCACAACTCATTGATGAATGCCAAGGAACTCTACATTCCACACATATAAACCTTTAACAAATAAGGCACTCAACATTGCTATTGTCTGGTTGAGTATATGTAGGGGTAAGCGTTCGATTGAATTGAGTGAAAACATTTCGAGTTCACGAGTCCTATTTTATCATCCTAACTCAATTTGAATTTTTTTTCGAAACGAGTCGAGTGAAATGAAGTTCGAGTCGAGTCGAGTCGAATCGAATCGAATCGAATCGAATCGAATCGAATCGAATCGAGTAAAATTGTTTGAGTTAAATTAAAAAAATTAAACATGTCAAATAAAAATATTGTTACAATATAACTAATTCCATGTCAGAGCACATATATTTGTAAACCATATATATTTGGAAACAAATTCAAAGGAAAAAAAAAAGATACTTGAGTATGATAAATTTGAATAATTAATTAGGTCCCAAAAATATTATTTTAGAACCTTTTTAAAATTTTAACTTTTTTATATAGTTTTAATTTTTTTTTAAATTTTTATAATTTTTTAAAAAAATATAATTTTGAAATTTTTAAAAATATTTTGAATTTTTGAAAATTATTTTGATTTTGATTTTTTTGTATTTTTTGTTGAGAGAGAGACCAATTTACTTATTTTCAAAGTTGACAGGGACTAAAATGGTATTTACACCAATCTGTTATTCAAATTATTTGAGTTATTCGAATTGTGAAATTTAACTCGACTCAAACACAAAACTCGAATCAAATTATTCGAGTCGACTAGAATAATTTGAATAACTCAATTCAGTTAACTCGAAATTTGAAAAAGATTTTGACTTTTTCAAAGCGAATCGAGTTTTGCTCACCTCTAAGTATATGAGCCCTAGTTGATAAGCAATCACGAGGATCAAACAAGACATAACAATTTGGATAAGGACAATATATTCCATCTAAATGAAGAACATTTGCTTCTGCTTGTGCTTTTCTAAAGACTCATAGGAAACAAGAAGAAGAAATGATCTTCACTCAGTAGTGGAGATGTAATATTTGCATCGTAACTAAGGGCACTTGATTGAGACTTGGGAAGACTGCAGCTTACCATCTACATAAGTTCCCATACAATGGGAACACTTGTAACACCCCATCTCCCAACAGTAGGCTAAGGTGTTACACTGAAAGCAGACTTATACTCAGTTGAACTCTTATTTTGCATTCAACGTATATTAAATAAGTTGGGGTGTTAACCCAAAATTTTCAGATGACAAAACAATCAAAACAGGCATACGACATATAATATAAACATATCTAGTAATAAACTTTTGGCGGAAGCGTTAAAATAAAACTAACATATTGTCATAAATATAAGGTGAGTTAGATTCTTTTACAAAATCCCAAAGACAACACTAGTAGTAAACATCTTTTAAAACAGTCTAGCGTATATGATTAAAAGATAACTTCATAAAAACTTAACCAATTCCCACAAGGGTAACATGCTTTTAAAATAGTGATTTATAAAGAAATAATTTATTGCAAGTCTTAGTTACAATGCAAAACTACATGCCACCCCTAAAATATATACATGTTATAAAACAAACACAGGTGAAGCTCACAATAGAGGTCGCTCTTTCTGGCTGAGTCCTTTCAACAAGCCTTATGCCGAAGTGTCACCTAGAAAAGGGAAAGAAAAGGAGTAAGTTCAAAAGAACTTAGTGAGCTCTAGAATTATAAATGCTAGACCATTTCCAAACAAATTACAAGAATATGGGTAATATAACATAAATATATACATACACAAAATTTATTAAGTTGACACCCTATACGTAGATACATTTGGGCGTATACCCTCAAACATAGATCAGTGGCGGATATTTATCCTTGGCGGATATTATCCCCAGGCAAACTCTAATACCAGGCAAATACATTTCTTCTCTACTTTTATAGAGAACACTTGTCTTAATAGAACAGATACTTTCCTTTGGAAACATGATCTCTACCAACACTTACCCTTCACAACTTAGACATATAGTTAGACTGATTCTTACATGCCTACTGAACTCACTTTCATTAGGGCAGATGTTATATACCAAGCACAACCACTTAACGAATACGTTATATACGCAATGTTAGGACCGCCGTTATACCTTGTGGCGCAGTGGAAAAATATTTCAGTGAACCATAACCATGGATCCATGTACGAGGAACGAAATGGGTTGGAATAGGGTTGAAGATATACCTTCTTAATCGAAAAATGATGAGAGGATGCTGCTGATCCGATGTCGATTCCAAGCCACAACGAAAACGTTCCGGCATCTACGTAATTCACGCAATCAATCATGAACAGAGAAACTCTTTGAACAATTTCAAAGAGAATTCAAAGACAGTTGCTAGACCTTTTTGCCAATTTTCTTTTTAAAACACACTTACTCTAATTTGGGATTTCGATATCATATATTGAAAACGGAATCAAATATTATAGAGAAAATATGGAAAGCATTAAACACATTATATTCTTTCCAAAAAGAATTATAACATATGGAAAGTATTAAAAACGTTATTTTCTTTCCAAAAAGAATTATGACTACCATGTTTCAATGTTTGACCGAAATCATACTAATAAATTATTATAATAATTTCAATAAAATATATTCTGTTAAAATTTTATATATTAATTTTAACTATATTCTCTATTTGTGTATAACAAGCTTGTACATTTAATTTATTTAATATTTAATTATCAAATTAAATTAATTCAATAATTAATTTAATTCATGTGGCAGCTAAACACAATATCAAATATGTTTAGACTTTTTTCATTTTAACCATAGGGTGTGTGTAACACCCCTATCCCCTGTCCGTCGTCGGATTAGGGTTAAGAATGTTACTTGACAGATCGAAAACTAAATCAGACATTTCATCAAGTATCTCATCAATTACCATCATAGTGTCCCTTCGGTAGGTCATTGAGACCTAAAGTATGCTCAAAAATAGGGTTAGGACTAAATCGAAACACATACAAAAATTCTCAAAAATTTAAAACTTTCTAAGTTTCAGGGCTTACACGCCCGTGTGGGTAGGCCGTGTGCCTCCCACGGCTGCTAGACACACCCGTGTGTCCTCTCCGTGGTCGAAACTGACTTTGCTCCACGGCCACCAAGCACGACCGTGCACCTTGGATGTGGACTATTCTGACTTGACTCCATGGCCACCAAGCACGTTTGTGTACTTTGGCCGTGGTCGATCCTGTTGAAACCACACGGCTACTAGGCACGTCCATGTGCCAAGGCCGTGTACTCTTATGCTAGCTACTGACTTTGTCCCATGGTCACTAGGCACGCCCGTGTGCCACAACCGTGTGGCAAAATAGGCCATTTGCAAGGCCAGAATGCCACTCACATGGGGTCATACCTACAAGCAAAATCATCAAGACATCTCATGCCTATTTGGCAACCAATAACATACCAAAATAACCATCCGTATTATAAGATCAAAACTCATCTCATCACAAGCATAATTCATTCATTTGCTTAATCAAAACTTGACCATTTCATTTATCAACTAACCATGCCAAAAACATACTTCACATATCACAATCATTCAAGCAAATTCTCAACCCATAACTAGCCAAATCACATGACTAAGTTCATATAACAAACTTATATCAAATACTAGCCTATACATGCCATATCTAGCTATATACATTTCCAAAATGTACCAAAATGAGTTTAGTAGTGTGATGATGATCCTTGACGGTCCCGAGCCTTCAGTAGCTTTGACGACCTATAAGACAGAGAAAACACACACACGGAGTAAGCTTTCCAAAACCTTAGTAAGTCATAATACAAAGAAACTTAGCGTAGAAGGCATATATGCACATAGGTACATTAGCACACAAAATATCACATATATGCTTTGGCCCATGTACTTGGCCATATTTGCCACATTCATCAATTCAAAAGTCTTATATATATACATAGCTTATTCATAACCATTCTTGTAACTCATTCACATTCTCATATTCACTTTTACATTATTCAAATCAAAATCACATAGGTACTTACCTTTTTATACACACTTAGTGTACAAATCAGCGTACCTGGAACGGATTTACAATTCACTTAGCCATTCGTATCACAAACTTGCCTGTTGAACCGTAAGGAATCTAGTAGGATACTCAGAAAGCTCGGACTAGTCGTACAATACCAACGTCCCAGACGACGTCTTATATGCACTCAGAAATCGATGCCACTATCCCAGGCAGGGTCTTACATGAATCAATACGATGTTGATGTCCCAGACATGGTCTTACACGTAAAGATCATATCAATGCCAACGTCCCAGACGTGGTCTTACACGAATCAATACGATGCCGATGTCCCAGACATGGTCTTACACATAAAGATCATATCGATGCCAACGTCCCAGACGTGGTCTTACACGAATATCAAATCAATGCCAACGTCCCGAACGTGGTCTTACATGATAAAATAGAATAGATACCTTTGTATTCCTAAGTTCATACGGGATTTCTCAGACTTATCACTATATCAACCTTATCTCAGAATTCATATACATAACATCTCGTAAGCATTCATTATCATCAATAGTCATATGAATATGCTCAATTCAATACAATTACATTTATTTGCAATATGACTTACCTCGGATTTGATTTAACTGAAATGGGAACGACTACTCGGTTACTTTCGCTTTCCCGCGATCTAAGTCCGTTTTCCTCAGTTCTTGATCTAAACATATTCATAAATAACCCTTTTATTCACTAATTCATTCAATTCAATCCAAGGACACACATTTAGGGCTATTTACAAGTTAACCCTTACATTTGCACAATTTATCAATTTAGTTCATTTTTCTCATAACATCAAATATACCAAATCATCATTTAACCATGATTAGCCGAATGTCCATATACCTCATACAAGTCCAAACATTTCATCAAATTCACAATTTAATCCCTTAAAATGCTATTTTCTCGATTTAGCCCTATTTAGCTAAATTCATCAAAATTCCAAGAACAAAACATGTTCATCAAATACATATCTTTCATATTTCACTATTAAACATCACAAAGTTCATCAAAGTCTCATTTCACAAACATCATCAATTCTCAAAATTGAAGCATGGGTTTTGAAGTATACAAAGCAACGATTGCAAAAACATAAAAATTATCAAAAATCGATCGAAAACATACCTTAAATCAAGGCTTGTAATGGCCGAGTATAGCAAAGCCCTTCTTCCCTATTTTGTTTTGTGTTTTCGGTGGGAAGATGATAACCATAGCAAATTTTATGCTTTTGGTTTTATTTAATTATCATAACATTAATAAATTCCTATTTTACCCTTTATTATTCATATAAGACAAAATAAACTCCAAGGTTATCATGTCATTTAATCATCCATTATCTTATAAATGGATTTGTAACAACATAAGGCCTCCACCTTAATAAGCCACAACACATAGGCACATTAGCAAATAGCATACAAATTTCACGTTTAATGCAATTCAATCCTTTTGTCAAATTAAACACACAGACAGAAAAATTAGCTCACGGAAATTTACCACATGCTTAGTCACATATCAACGACACAGAAAATAATATTAAAAATCTTATACAAACTCGGATTTGTGGTCCCGAAACCACTATTCTGACTAGGGTATAAATCAGACTATTACTGTGTGACCTTGTAGGTTCTTGTAACATTAGTAGTAATACTAGAACGTTTCTAATAATACAAACAATGAGTGGCATCTAGCAATGGATCATTTCTACCTAAGTTACAAGAAGTTGTAATTCGACATAACCTTTCTATGATAGTCTTTTCATGTATTATATCATTTTATACTTAATATCTAGATTGGACTCAAGTCATGGAATAGTCACACTTGTATAATCCAATCTCAAATTTCTTGATTTCCTAAGTAAACTATAATAAACAAATAAGTGTGATATCTCATATCAACTTATTCGAGCATGGCCATGCATTTCTAGTCTCACTCCATCAAGAGGCCTAAGATATTGCTCACATTATGTAGAAGGGATTAATCTTATCTTGATCAACCATATCCCACTACATGGATTGTGGTATATCCAACTTCAGTCTTTATAGTGCAACCTGTTACGATAGACATTTGATTGTATCGAATATATGACTCAGGATGTTGGGACAATGATGATCTCAAGTCTGAGGATCATATACATAGTTATCACTATGAGTAATATTGTGACTATTACATAATAATCCAAGAAACATACTCATAGCGGGTCAATCCAATATGTTATTCTCTAACACATACTTATGTATTGATTTTGACATCCCTATGTCAATGACAACTTTTTGTCATCAATCAACTACACATTAGTCTCAATGCATTATTGTTGTCCAAGCCCACAATAATATTTGAGTAAGGACCTTTTAAGAATAATCATATTTTCTTAAGACTTTATTACAATTCAGTTTATTTATATACACAGAAAAAGAAACTGAAATAATAATGGTAATGCCTTATATTAATAAATAAGGTAAAACAAGTACGTAATTACAATCATCTCATGATTGGTCTTTGGGCATACTATAACACGCAACACAATCACATGATGAAGATTTATCACTTAAGATGCAATATTATAGAGCTTTTCTATTTAGCATTTCTCTCCTAACATCAAATATACATAACACGTAACACATTCAGAATTCACATTTTCTTACCTTTTTATCGACCTTCATTATGCTAACCTCGGATCCCATATTCACATAACGAAACAAGTATCACAATTATTGTTGTTTCCAACACATGTGTGTTCCCATGAGTTCAGAGCTCTTTGCCATGGTTAACAACTAACATGTCCTACCGAAGGCAACACTCATATCGCCAAGCTGGTTAACAACTAACATGCCCTACTAGAAACCCAACACTTACGCCAATCTAGTTAGGAACTAACATGCCCTACCAGTGGCCCATTTTATATACCCATCTGGTTAGCAACTAACATGCCCTACTAGTGGCCCATCTTATTTTCCTATCTGGTTAGCAACTAACATACCCTACAAGTGGTCTATCATAATCGCTATTCTGGTTAGAAACTAACATTTCCTACCAGTGGCCCATCTTCTCTGGATACTGAGTTTACGCACCAAGAAAATCATGTTTATTTCCTATCACTTACATACATATGTAGATGATTACATGCAACTACTTACCATTCATGAAGACGGTTTCACCTGAATTCTTAGCTATGGCAACTATAATTTAACATCATACCAAAACTAAGCGGAAACTCATAGAAGATTAATACAAATTGGATACTCACAAAAAAGCTTCAATAAAGTTGGTTACACCTAGACTTCCACTACACTTCATAACCTTTTTCTTAATGTTTGAACACTTGTTGGTTTTTCTCCAATGAAGAACTCCTTCTTAGATGGGATACCAGAGTAAAAATAAGGTAAAAGAAAAGAAAGGAAGAACCCCCACTATAATAGCCTCACCAATATTTATCGCTCACATAGCTCTCACAATAACTTACATGTAGCTATCTATGCAAAGCTAACTCATCACTCTATTGTGGCCAACATAATTTTTAGACAAATCCCACATTAAATATCCATTGCACTCTAGTCAATTTCTAACTAGATCTTAACAAAAAACCAACTAAAACTGTACAATATACCTACGTGCTCATACAAAAAACAATCAGGTCCACAACCTAACAATCCGCCACTAACGAATAGTAGCAAAAGGGTCCGTCACAAAAAACTTACTAAGAGATTCTGCTGATTGGCAAGTTCCCCACAACAACCACGCCAAGACATATAGACATATAATCTATACTTCACCAAAAGATGAATCCTTCAACCAAGTCATTACAGACCTACTTGGTTAGCCAAATAGTTCGCCAATCATGGTGCGATAACCAACACTTAACACAACACTGACAGATAAGGTGTAAATTAGCCTTCCCTAACTTATACTCAGCCAACAATCTGCCTACAGATATCACCAACAAGGAGTACACTGGGCGGGATGTTACAACATTTCATGGTGATCATTATCAATGATGGCTTGTCCTCGCTATAAATAGTGCAATTTTAGAGTGATTTATCTCCCTTGGCAGGAGAAGAAACAACTCCTATTTCTACTTTGGCTAGCATCAATGGCCTCAAAAGATTAGTGCTTGGAAGAAGTTTCAGGACAAACTCTTCCAAATTACGGGAATGTTCCATAATTCTTTCCGTTAGCACCATCAAAAGTGGATTATCAAGTTTCTCTTTTAAAAATATTTTTTCCTTTTTCTTTTATTTCAATTATCTCTTCTTTATTAAAGGCATTCTATCAAAATTTGTCACTTTTTACAAAATTTTTAAAAATCAAATTTTGTCATTTTATAAATTTTGAGGGCTAAGTTTATTGAATTTTTTAGAATCTTAACTAAAATGAACAATTTTGCAAATATTGATGGCTAAATTTATTGAATTTTTATATTTAGGATAAAATTAATAGAACGTGTAAACATCATAGGGCTAAATTTGTTAGTAGACCAATAAATTAAAGCTCCCATCAACACTTCTATCAAATTTCAAATGGATATTAACAATCGGTGACCAAAAAATTTGATTTCGAATAGTTTAGTGACCAAAATAAAATGTGGGTAATACTTTAGTGATCAATTTTTTGTACTTTACGTACCCACGTTCAAAATGATCATTTGGATGAAGATGTATTTTGGAAATTCTAATGACTTACCCATGTTCTATTTTGGTCACTTATAATGATCTTTGAACATTGTAGGTAATTTCATTTCAAATAGTTTAGTGATTGGGCACTTATAATGATCTTTGAACATGGGTAGCTCCCATGTATTGGGTGAACCGCTGGTTCATAATTTGAAAAAAGACATCTTTTGCTCGCTCCCAACCTTTGTTCGAACATGAAAACTTTGGGTAGCTCCCTGTTTGGAAGTGGGAATATTACTTTTTACTTCATCAGAGACGACTAGATTTGATTTGGCCGACATGGTTTATCTATATAAGAAAATAGTCAATTTGAATTAAAAGGCATCACACTATTATATGTTATTATAGCATGCATTTCTAGACTCAACACACTCCACGTTTCAGTTCTAGAATTGACTAAACCGTAGCTCTAATACCGTTAAATGTAACACCTCTCGCCTGACTCGATTGCTAGTTCCAAGCTATAAGCTATTACATTTTTTACTGGAGTAGCTATAGGTAATCAATAAAAAAATAAGAATTTATACATGTAATCAAATATTAACCAAGCTCAAAATATGATAGACAATCATTTTTAGGTCATCATTGAGCTTACAAAAAGCTTAATCCATCTTGGGGTCGAACTAGGACCAAACTAAAAATTTTCAAAATATGTTAGGTGGGTATTCTCGATATCCAAGGCTTGGTATTGTGATGGCGAAGACAGTAGCCAAACTTCAAAATATGTTAGGTTGGTATTGCAATATCCAGGGCTTGGTATCGCGATCTCGCAGACAGTAGCTAAATTTCCCAACTTAAGGACCAAATTGTAAAGTTTTCAAAATAAAAAAGGATCGATATCGCGACATCAAGGATATGGTATTGCGATAATGGAAACAGACCACTAAGTCCCTATTTTAGGAAAAAATGCACATTTTTGTTACCTATTTCAAAGTTTCCATTTCAGCTATTTAAAAATGCATAAAAATACCATTCTCAATTATCTCAAGACTTAACCAAACATACCGAGTAGTTCAAATGACTATGTTCAAAGTTTCATAAAGAACATTCATTACATGTACACCATTTAAACTTCAATGAATCAATGCCAATTACTGCAAATTCACCAAGTCATTTCATGCCAACTTTACCTATTCCAATTGACCGTCTTCGGATGTATTAACGTCCAGAGTGTGAATACTACATTAAAATATAGAATTACGAGGCGGTATCCGCAAGTATACGAGTCTAGTTGTAATATAGGTTTACAATAGAGTGGGTGAGTACTTTGGGGATCATCCCCAAGGGAGGCGAAGGCTAGATCAATTTTAACCTACACACTAAAAGATCTAATTAATACTTTAATCAAGTTATAGTACAAAAAACGTAAATAAGAGATTTTTGGATTTTTATAGTACTAATAATAAAAATAAAATAACATAAAAGAAAAACTAAATTTCAAGAGATATAAAAAGTAGAAGGAATCAAATCTGATGTGGGTGATTAGCTTGCTTTGGAAATCCCAATCAATTGTTGTTTCGGGTTCCTCGTCAACCAACTAGTCGCTACCCTAGCAGGATATTCCGATCTTCTACTAACATAACGAGTCAGCAAGGACTACTTATCTTCTGACCTCATAGTCCAGACTGGCTTGGGGTGAAGGTGTTCACAGATGGGCAATACCAATTTTAGGTTAATTCCCACCTTGATGACTTCCCGGGTTTGTTAGGCCTAGGGTTTGTTTAACGCTCTTCCTTTCCCAAATAGCTGATTCGTTGAGTAACCTTACAAAACAGTTAATAGATCATGCCTCCACTTACTAATCCCATAGAAGGATTAGTTCCTTATGTCTTTCATAAACAACATGGAATAGATGGAAAAACAAAACATGGTGAATGAATTAAAGTGTATAATTTAAGAAAAGCCTAGTTTATATAAATAATAACACGAATCCTCAAAATTTGATAGTCTTTACAAATCAGATCTCTTGAAGGGAAGCAACAAAAAAAACTAAACTTTGAAAAACCTTAGAAAAAAAAAAACGAAACTAAATCTAATAGAGAGAATCTAGGTTAATGGAATGGTGTCCATAACATGTGCCAAAGGAGCCTATTTATAGCCTTTAGGTGGCCGTCGTTCTAAACCCTAGGTCAATTGATGTTCCCGAGCTTTAAGTTCGATTGTGCGAACCAAAATGCCCTTGCTTCATGTTTAGTTTCCGTCCTAGTCGATGTCGTGACACACCAGGACCTGTGTCGTGACATAGAAGTCAGTACACTCCTCCTTGGGATGTCTTCAGGGGTATGTTGTCACATCCTTAGACAATGTCGTGACATCAAAGGCAGTTTCGTACTTTCTCCATTCTGCTTTCCATGTTGCGACATTGAACCTCCCGTGTTGCGACATAACATCCAGTATCAGCCTAAAATGCCTTCTAATGGTCTCCTGTACACTCACGAAGTACGTTAGCTCTCCCTTAGGCCTCATTCAGCCCTTAAGGTCAATAAAAGACTCATTTCGCACATTTTATTAGATATAAGTAAAATTAAAGAAACTTAACTAAAATATAATGGAAATGCTTGTATTCAGGCTCCTTAAGTGCGAAAACTAGTTTAATCTGCTACACCGAATTACGGAAGATCACCAATCTACTTAGAATATACAATTTCATATGTCATACATACCTTAAACATATAAGTCAAAGTGTACCCTTTCAAACTAGGCATCACAAATACCAAATCACACATTTTTAAACCATATACAAAAGCAACACCTAGATCACACATATACCAAGTTCAATACCATATTCAACACATAAAGACTTATATACATCAGGCCACCTATATACATGCCACAATTCTAGGTTCAAAATGTTCAAGCATCTACCAATTCAATGATAGGATAGTGTGAGCTTCAAACAATCTAGCTTGATGCGTTCTGCCAGGTGACGATCTACAAGGAAAAGAGAAAACAAATGAGGTAAGCATATACGATGCTTAATAAGTTCATAGGCATTAAACAACAACTTACCTTATCTTTCACTTAAATAAATAAGCTAACACAATGTTGGCATAGTTTGGGTAACATAACATATCACAACATCAACAAGGTGAGTATTATACCAAAATCAAACCATATGATACTAGAAGTAGTCAATCGGCTAATTCATGACATATTAGATCACAATTTCAATCTCATGCTCATTCAAACACATGGTTCATGTTCAATTCAATGTCTTTCTATTTTGAAAAACAAGTTCTGTTTATTACAATTTGAATTCTCATTTCATATAAGTTGTATAGCTTGATGAACTCTAGTAAATAGACTTGGATACATAAGTATCTCCAATACTGAAACACCCCAAACCCGGCCCACGAGCCTGGACCGAATCTGGTATGTTCCTCAAGTAAACCGGTTCAAAGTTCTTTTGTTACTTAGGAAAAACTTGTGTGAATTTTTAAAAAAATATTGTTTGGGTTGGGCTTGTACTGAAAACCAATTTATCTTACATTGAAATCCATTTATTTACAGTGACAAAACACTTAGGGTAAAAAAAAAATAAATTTGTTTGATCCGTTAATCAATAACAGTTCATAAACGTAATAATTAAAAGTAAAAAGAAATAAAAAAATTTAACTTGGGGCTTATGGCCTTATTACATCAAGTAAAAACCCAAAATAAAATTTTAAAGTACTTAAATGAAATAAAATGTTCATGTTCAATAAAACTTCAAGCTGAGCATGGCCATCCTTAAGCTTCTGCCGAACCCGGTCCGTTACTGATCGTCACCTAAAAAAAAATAGTCCCACAACGGGGTGAGTCAACAGACTCAATGTGTACACGACACTAAATCATAATAGAATTAGGCATACAAGAGTTACACATTCAGAACAATGAATACAAGTTATGATGCATTCCCAAACCCAAACCTAATTGTTCATCCGCTGCACACCCCCGTACCTGCCAGTCACACCGTGGGGACTACTAAGTCAACCCTCCTTCCGCTACACACAAATTTGCGGGCTTAAGGCTCGTGATCCGTGGTTTGTGGAAACCACTTTTCGATTCACATCGTGGTCTTAGGTCACCACTTTTCGATTCTTGTGGTCGTAAGTCACCACTTTTCGAGACATCGTGGTCTTAAGTCACCACTTTTCACTTCCCTTTTCAATATACAACCATATGCCCCATATAATAATAATATGCATAAATATGCCAGAGTTCACATTCTTATCATATTCTCATGTTACTAATAACATTTTCATATTCCTAGTAGAAGTAGGAAACGCGTGCAGTACTTAGTACCATCACATGGTACCTTAGCCACTTTCATATTCTTAATGTCACATATTTTAATTAAACATGCCATAAAACGTATTATGAAGTAGTGTGGGACACACCTGATTCACTAAGCAAATTCCTTGAGATCTCAAAATCTGATCTACCGCTTAGATCCTTAATCCCTACATTTGATTATTCACTTACTATTTTAATAAAAAGCCATTCGGCCATAAATCCAAATCCTAGTAGGATTAGTATTCTTAAACTTACCTTGAAATTCTCAAATCCCAAAATCTTTGTATCCTCTGCTGAAAATCCCTATAACTACATGTTAGATCAATTTCTAACATTTATTCACAACAAATAACCCTTAGCCGAATGTTAAATATGACTTACCTTAGATTCTTAAATCCCAAAATTCACCGAATAACTAGGGAACACGCGGCCTATGGTGTACCTTCGGGAAAAGAACTTCTCCTTCCTTGTAGTCGACACTTAATAAATCCCAAACTTTCCTTCCATGATTCAAATGCAAGATCAATAATAGGAATTAGTCCCTAAATTTCGATAAGTCTAAAATATAAAAGAATGGAAACCAAACTTGGATCTTACCCTTATTTGAAGAAATCGATTGCACCTTCACCTCAACTTTCAGAGATTCGGCTATGGCTAAATGATGCTCTCACAACTTTCGACTTTTGGAGGATTAGAAAGAAAAGAAAAGGAAGAATAAAGATGGAGGATTCAAGCAGAACACAAGGTATTTTGGTTTGGCAAAACAGAGAAGAGAGAATTTTGCTAGAGAATTTCAAAGAGATGAACAAAAGAGAAAAGGAAGAATGAAGGTTGGCCTCTCTTTTCCTTTTATAGCCAAAATTACTAGGCTAGAGTCCCTTACTTGGCCACCACTCTTCCTTATTTTCCTCCTTATCTCCTTATTTAAAAATTAAAGAATAATCCCTTATTTATCTTTTTAATTATCACCTAAAATAAAAGATAATTCAAAGTCCTTACTTGGCCACCACTCTTCTATCTCGATAACTTTATCCTTCAATTATCATAAATAAAAGAGTTTAATCCAACATTTATCTCTTCAAAATAATCCAATTTAAAAACCCTTTATTTATCACCTTTTTAATCGAATATTTATGAAAAGATAACACCTCCTTTCTAGAAGCATGTGCCGTCCACCTCGGTCTTACGGAAGCAAAAAATAAAATTTCTTTTATTTGCTTCCCATGTGACTCGAACTCAGCCCACTTGCTCCTGTGAGGTGGCGTCACTTACACAGGACTTAAGTGGCATTTCAGTGCCACTTTTCCAAGCCCTGCTTGTGTGCCAAATTCTTCCTACTAATTTTCTTAAGGCCACCTTGCCTTAATTTCCTCTTTTTAAGCTTTAAAACTCGTCATTTCTAGGTCATTTCTAAGTTTCCAAAAATTTTCGTTCGGCTCTGTAAACTTAACATTTCCTTACATTTCCAAGTTTCCAGAAATGTTCACTTTCCTCTTTCGAGTCATTTCTAAATCATTTTCCTAGTTTCCATAAATGTTCACTTTCCTCTTTATTCCTTTACATTTTCAGGACATTTCCCTACATTTCCAAGACAAGACATTTCCTTGCATTTCCTTACATTTCCATACATTTCCTCACATTTCCTTACATTTTCTTACATTTCCATACATTTCCTTACATTTCCTTACATTTCCATACATTTCCTTACATTTCCATACATTTCCTTACATTTCCTTATATTTCCTTACATTTCCATACATTTCCATACATTTCCTTACATTTCCTTACATTTCCATACATTTCCTTATTTCTAGAATTCACATAACACATTCATAATTCATAAAACATGCCATTTTACCACATGGTTCCTTGTGTCATGCTTCACACGGAGTTTCTTTTAAAGCCTCATTTACCTAGCTCCCCTTTTTACTTAAAAACCAATAATTTTCCAAAGCTTTCTTCTTCCATCCTAGAATTTTAAAAACCCTTAATACACTTCCAACACTGCCAAAACCTACTAACTCATGAATTAGGCACGAACGCATAACCCCTAATCTAGGATGTTACAGTTCTACCCTCCTTAAAAATAATTTCGTCCTCGAAATTACTTACTAATAGTCGTACAATCCTTCTCACCGCACTATACTTACGCTGCGCACTCTGATCTTAATAGAACCATCATACTTTCTAGGCACAATCTCTAAGTTCACGTCCCTTCAGAACTCATTTTCTAACGTCGTGATTTAATCTAATTTAGGAGTTTTATACATTAGTACTTTTGTTTCACTGATTAACCGCGAGCAGTTTTATGAAAAGATATGTTTAAAAGCGGTTCTTTCGATCAAACAAAGTTCTCAGCTCAAGTTCACTATTCAGAAAGTCACGTTCACATTCATCAACCAATTATGAACTTTCGTTCATTCAGAGAAATGTTGTAGTTTTCATTGTTGTTGTTTTTCCACTACCTAGGGGTATTTTCATAATTTTGTCCTACAGGGGTATTTTCGTAATTTTTCAAAAGAAAAAGGTCCTTGGTGATTTTGTCACAAAGTATTTTAGTAATTTCAAATTCTCGGGGTATTTTGGAAAAAATTTGCAATCCGGGGGTATTTCGTTAATTTTAGACCTCGGGGGTATTTCAGTAATTTTTCACAAATCAGGGTCAATTTGTAAAATCTAGTAAATCAGGGATATTTCAAAAGTTGCAAAACTTTGAGGGTTCTTTTTGAGAATTTTATTTTTCCAAAACGGTGATGTTGCAAAAATTTTGGAAATCAGGGTCATTTTGGTAATTTTGTAAATTAAGGGCAATTTTGTAATTTTCTAAAATCAAGATATTTTGATATTTTACGAATTAGGGTTTTTGAGCATTTATAAAATAATGAAATTTTGGTAAAATTGTTGGGTAGTTGGACATTTTATAAACCAAGGGTATTTTGGTAATTTTACCACTAGGGGCATTTTTGTAATTTCATAAATCGGAAATTTTTCTAAAATTTTGTAAAGATGGTTTTCACAAATTTAAAAGAAAGTTTTAAGAGTTTTAAAACTAGGGTTTTTATAAAAACACGGCTAGTTCCCTTTCGGGTTTTAGCTATTGAGTTTAGCCTGCGACTGAGTCCTCTTGGTTAGGGTGAGCTTCACTACGCACTGTGTAGGATTCCAAATAAGAGGAGGTGAGTCACTAGGGACCGCTTAAATACCAAGCTCTTCCGGATCCAATCCTAGACATGCGCATAGGGGTTACCACACCCTAACTCAATGACTTAGCCATAGGTTTGTTTAGTGCATTAAGTCTTATGTATTTGTGTTTGAGTAGACTAGTCCTGGGGTTCAAGTTCCTATCATGCTATTCTACGTTCCATGCCTTTTCTTCCCTTCCATAATTCACATAATCATACGAGATAGTTAGGGGTACTTACCGGTGGATCATGCGTTGGGAGACTTAGGTGCCATGCCGTAAAAACCCGCTCATCTTCAAAAATACTTTCATAAAACTCATTTGGGCTCGATTTGAAAACGTTTTGGGCCTTAGCCCATAGGCTGAGAGTTTTAAAACTGGGCTCTGATACCAAACTGAAACAACCCAAACCCAAATTTACGAGCACAGGACCGAATCCGTATGTTCCTCAAGTAAACCTGGTTCAAAGTTCTTTTGTTACTTAGGAAAAACTTGTGTGAATTTTTAAAAAAAATATTGTTTGGGTTGGGCTTGTACTGAAAACCAATTTATCTTACATTGAAATCCATTTATTTAAAGTGACAAAACACTTAGGGTAAAAAAAAAATAAATTTGTTTGATCCGTTAATCAATAATAGTTCATAAACGTAATAATTAAAAGTAAAAAGAAATAAAGAAATTCAACTTGGGGCTTATGGCCTTATTACATCAAGTAAAAACCCAAAATAAAATCTTAAAGTACTTAAATGAAATAAAATGTTCATGTTCAATAAAACTTCAAGCTGAGCATGGCCATCCCTAAGCTTCTGCCGAACCCGGTCCGTTACTGATCGTCACCTAAAAAAAATAGTCCCACAACAGGGTGAGTCAACAGACTCAATGTGTACACGACACTAAATCATAATAGAATTAGGCATACAAGAGTTACACATTCAGAACAATGAATACAAGTTATGATGCATTCCCAAACCCAAACCTAATTGTGCATCCGCTACCTGACAACACACCGTGGGGACTACTAAGTCAACCCTCCTTCCGCTACACACCAATTTGCGGGCTTAAGGCTCCGCATCTGTGGTTTGTGGAAACCACTTTTCAGATTACTGTGGTCTTAGGTCACCACTTTTCAGATTACTGTGGTCGTAAGTCACCACTTTTCAGATTACTGTGGTCTTAAGTCACCACTTTTCACTTCCCCTTTCAATATACAACCATATGCCCCATATAATAATAATATGCATAAATATGCCAGAGTTCATAGTCTTATCATATTCTCATGTTACTAATAACATTTTCATATTCCTAGTAGAAGTAGGAAACGTACCTGAGTACTTAGTACCATCACATGGTACCTTAGCCACTTTCATATTCTTAATGTCACATATTTTAATTAAACATGCCATAAAACGTATTATGAAGTAGTGTGGGTAACACCTGATTCACTTAGCAAATTCCTTGAGATCTCGAAATCTGATCTACCGCTTAGATCCTTAATCCCTACATTTGATTATTCACTTACTATTTTAATAAAAAGCCATTCGACCATAAATCCAAATCCTAGTAGGATTAGTATTCTTAAACTTACCTTGAAATTCTCAAATCCAAAATCTTTGTATCCTCTGTGAAATCCCTATAACTACATGTTAGATCAATTTCTAACATTTATTCACAACAAATAACCCTTAGCCAGAATGTTAAATATGACTTACCTTAGATTCTTAAATCCCAAATTCACCGAATAACTAGGGAACACGCGCCTATGGTGTACCTTCGGAAAAAAGAACTTCTCCTTCCTTGTAGTCGACACTTAATAAATCCCAAACTTTCCTTCCATGATTCGGCCAAGATCAATAATAGGAATTAGTCCCTAAATTTTGATAAGTCTAAAATATAAAAGAATGGAAACCAAACTTGGATCTTACCCTTATTTGAAGAAATCGATTGCACCTTTACTTCAACTTTTAGAGATTCGGCTATGGCTAAATGATGCTCTCCCAACTTTCGGCTTTTGGAGGGATTAGAAAGAAAAGAAAAGGAAGAATAAAGATGGAGATTCGGCTAGAACACAAGGTATTTTGGTTTGGCAAAACAGAGAAGAGAGAATTTTGCTAGAGAATTTCGGCAGATGAACAAAAGAGAAAAGGAAGAATGAAGGTTGGCCTCTCTTTTCCTTTTATAGCCGAAATTACTAGGCTAGAGTCCCTTACTTGGCCACCACTCTTCCTTATTTTCCTCCTTATCTCCTTATTTAAAAATTAAAGAATAATCCCTTATTTATCTTTTTAATTATCACCTAAAATAAAAGATAATTCAAAGTCCCTTACTTCGCCACCACTCCTCTATCTGATAACTTTATCCTTCAATTATCATAAATAAAAGAGTTTAATCCAACATTTATCTCTTCAAAATAATCTAATTTAAAAACCCTTTATTTATCACCTTTTTAATCGAATATTTATGAAAAGATAACACCTCCTTTCTAGAAGCATGTGCCATCCACCTCAGTCTTCTGGAAGCAAAAATAAAATTTCTTTTATTTGCTTCCCATGTGACTCGAACTCAGGCCCACTTGCTCATGTAGGTGGCGTCACTTACCTGGGCCTTAAGTGGCATTTCCAGGCCACTTTTCCAAGCCTGTTTGTGTGCCAAATTCTTCCTACTAATTTTCTTAAGGCCACCTTGCCTTAATTTCCTCTTTTTAAGCTTTAAAACTCGTCATTTCTAGGTCATTTCTAAGTTTCCAAAAATTTTCGTTCGGCTCTGTAAACTTGACATTTCCCTACATTTCCAAGTTTCCAGAAATGTTCACTTTCCTCTTTTGAGTCATTTCTAAATCATTTTCCTAGTTTCCATAAATGTTCACTTTCCTCTTTATTCCTTTACATTTTCAGGAAATTTCCCTACATTTCCAAGACAAGACATTTCCTTGCATTTCCTTGCATTTCCTTACATTTCCATACATTTCCTCACATTTCCTTACATTTCCTTACATTTCCATACATTTCCTTGCATTTCCTTACATTTCCTTACATTTCCATACATTTCCTCACATTTCCTTACATTTCCTTACATTTCCTTACATTTCCATACATTTCCATACATTTCCATACATTTCCATACATTTCCTTACATTTCCATACATTTCCTTATTTCTAGAATTCACATAACACATTCATAATTCATAAAACATGCCATTTTACCACATGGTTCCTTGTGTCATGCTTCACACGGAGTTTCTTTTAAAGCCTCATTTACCTAGCTCCCCTTTTTACTTAAAAACCAATAATTTTCCAAAGCTTTCTTCTTCCATCCTAGAATTCCAAAAACCCTTAATACACTTCCAACACTGCCAAAACCTACTAACTCATGAATTAGGCACGAACGCATAACCCCTAATCTAGGATGTTACAAATACACTAGTTGCTAGTCCAAGCGTAACAAATAATTGTGTCAGTTTAACAGTCCAGGCTAAACCTTTACAACGACACATTTGACTGCTTGTTCAAGCTGAAAATATACATGTTAGGTTACCCATCCAGGCTAAACCTTTAAAACTATATAAAAGTTACTAGTCCAGACTAAACCTGTGTCACATGTATCTTTAAGTTGGCAATAAAAGCTGGATCTCAGTAATATATGTAACCAATATCGTACAAGCATGCACAAAACCCTATTGGCATGCCAATTGTATCTTAACCTTCACTAAGTTCACATGGGCATCTATTACATATATTATCATCACTTTTCAATTTAGTTCAAATCTCACCTTTGAATAAATTCACAAACAAATACATATATAATTACAAATCAAATACACAAAAACCTATATAAACAATTACCATATGAACTTACCTGGTCAAAACTGCTAGAAAATTGAATCCTTAAGGACTACACTACAATTTTGGCTTTTCCCCGATTATCTACGGTTTGATTCAATTATTGATCTAAACAATTATGTTAGACAATTCATCAATACCAAACATTTTTCTATTATTCCATGATAGGTACCAACCTATTTAGTTCCATTTTTTAATTCCCCTTAAGTTTTTCATTTTATTCAATTTAGCCCCCGAAACCAAAATAACAATATCTTTCAATTTTGAGCTTCAATTTTTAAACTGATCTCAATTAAATCCCTTTGGAACTCCCTACTATCTATTATTACTGAAATTTTACATCAATTCCACAATTTATTCACTTTAGTTCTTTTGTACAAAACTAACAATTAAACATTACAATCTAGTCCTTTTCATATCTAAGCTAAAATCTATCAATTTAACACCAATTTCTTTAAGAAATTAACAATGGAAACTTTTAAAAACTTTAAAAATTTTACAAATTGGTACATGGTTTAGCTAAATCAAGCTCCCATGATGTCAAACACATAAAAATTACAAAAAAGGACTTGAATTACCTATCCAATTTTGTAGCCAAATGTAAAAGGTTTCTCTAGGTTTTCTTCTTTTCCTTGGACAAGAAGATGAAAAAGATGAGACAATGTCTCATGTTTTCCCACTATTTTAATATATATAGTCTAATTAGAATTTAATTAAACTAGGTTAATTAACATAATAAAGTTAACTTAATTTACCAATTGCTTAATCATAATGGGATGTTGCATCATAATCCATTAACATAGGTTTTATGATGGTTTATTAACCATTTTAACCCTTTGGCTAATCACAATTTATGTCCTTAAGCCTTTGGCCAATTAAAAATCTATAGGAATCAAACTTTTACAATTTAGTCGCTGTACCTTAATTAAACAATTAATAAACAAATTGAAGGATTAAACTTTAATAAACTTTTATACCAAGTCCATAAATGTTTATATTTAATATTTACAGACCTAGTTTATGGTGATGGGATTTCAAAATTATCTTTTTCGGTACCATTGAAAATCAGGTTGTTGTGGATGTTTTCTTAAATGAATATGTTGGACATTCAGAGTCTTTGTGATCTTTTGCATCACACCACTAGCACTTGCTAGCTCATTCTCTTTTCTCTACCATAATTCATTTAAGCTCGAAAAACTTGCTATGTGTTCTATATCAATGTCTTTCTTGACAAGTTAATGATCAATAAAAGGTTGAACGACATTGGAAACAACATGTTCATATGAGTTTTTTTTATTACAAATATGACATCTATGCCTTACCCAAGGTTTATCATTTTCCTCTTACATCCTATGTCTGCGTACCATTATTATAGGTTGAAACAAAAACCACTCAAACAAGAAAAGTTGATTAAAGAAAATTAACCCTCACTGTTATGAACTCGCAAAAAATAAAAAACTCTAAGAGGCAAAGAAAATAAGTTAAGATTTTCTCGCTTGTAACTTTTAAAGAGTAATCAAACTCAATAATATTAAAAAATATGTGGGATCGCTCTCTAAAAAAATTGATCTAAGAAATTAAGAAGCCAAAGAAAAACTCGACTCCAAAGGAAGTATGTTGCACAGAGAAAGGAGAGGTAACTTTTTTCGTATCTATTAACACAAGAAGCAAAAATGTGTTAGAATACGTAATAGAATAAAGAAAAGCTAAAAAAAACCTAAGGCTAGAATAAAAAAATACCCAGCAGAAAACTTAAAACAATGGAAAATAACAATGGGAAACTAAAATTAAACTGGAGCCTCTTTATAAATATAAGATCAGGAAAATTTGGGCATGAAATTCAACTTAAAATTTTTTAAATTTGTTATCTTTTTTGACTTTTCTTGATTTTTATCAATGTACTAAAGTTCCATGAAATAGTATACAAAATTTCAGGTTGATTTGAATTTGTTTACCCACTGAAATCAATGTTTTTCAAAAAAGAAATCATGGTAAAAATTTTTTTTAGAGGCTGTTTAAGCAAAATTAGTGAAAACACTATGTTTAGCATTAGTAAACAACTCAAAATGCCCAAATTTGATACCAAATGATAAGGGAGGGAGACGGAGCAGATGAAGATCGTATTCAAGTTGCTCGACTCAAGAAAAAAGGATTCAAATCTAACCTCTAAAGAAGAAATAAACAAATTTAGAAATAAAGAAAATGAGAATACTAAAAAAAGAAATTTGAGAACAACAAATAAATAAATAAGTAAACAAAAGTAAAAAAAAAGGTGGATGGAATGAGTAAATCGATAGAAATGATGGATAGATGGATAAGTGTTCGATTGAACTATTGGAGATATTGATTTGTTGTAATTCCTTGTAGCAGATTAAACTAGTTTTCACACTTAAGGAGCTTGAATATAAGCAATTTTATTATGTTATAGTTAGTTTTTCACTTTTAGCCTCAAATAATAAAAAGTGTGATTTGAGCCATTTATATGACCATAAGGGCCAAAGTAGGCATAAAGAAAGACTAACATGTTTGGTGGCTGTGCAAGACACCATTTAGAGGCATAAGAACATGGGACTGGTTGCCATGTTGGAACACAGAGTTTTGATGTCGCAACATAGTTAGCAGAATACCAAAATAGCAAGATTGCCTTTGGTGTTACGACATAACCAGAGGATGTCGCGACAAAACACTAAATCTGAGCCTGAGCCTGAGCTAAGCAAACTTCCATCAGTGTCGTGCATAGGGCAGAGGATGTCGCCACACCGGCCCTGTATGTGAATAATTAATGAGCTGAGGGCGCTTTGGTTCGCATAATGAACTTTAATGTAAAAACGTCAATCGAGCTAGGGCTAAGGATGATGGCCGACCCTAAAGCTATAAATAGACCTCATTAACCACTTGAGAATTATCTTTTATGTATCTTAGAACCTTTCTTTTGGTTTAGATTTCAGTTTTTAATTTCATTTTTACTTAGGATTTCTTTTTAGTTTTATTTTCATTCGTGTTCTTTAGAGAATCTGACTTGTGGCTTCAACAAACTCTTTGTGGATTTCTGAACTTCAATATTAGTACAATTCAGGATTTCTCTTAAAATTTTACTCTTGATTTATTCTTCATGTCTATTTTCTTTATCAAGTTTATATCATTTATGAGATCCACAAGAAACTAATCCTCTAATGGGGGTTTAGCGAGTGGACGTGGGGGTAATTAATTTTTAAGTAGGGACTCTTAGAGGATCAGTTGGCTGGGATAGGAAGAACATAAACCCTAGGCCTGAAAACCCTAGGAAGTCATCTAGGTGGGAATTAACTCAAAATTAGCATTGCCTATTTGTGAACCGATTACCCCAATCCGGTCTGGACTGTGAGGTTAAGAGATAAGTAGTTCTTGTCAACTTGTTAAATTAGTGGAAGATCGAGAGATCCTACTAGGTTAGCGACTAGCTGATTCAATAGAACCTAACATGGGTATTAGTTATGAACATTGAAGTGAGTTCGTCTCCCATGCTTAGATTTGATTGAATCAACAAATTAGTTTTCCATTTTATTCTTTTATGCAATTTATAAGAAAATACAAGTTCTTTTCAATTTATGTTCTATCGTAATATAATTTAATTAAAATACTAATTAGATCTATTAACATTTAGGTTATTACTAATTTAGTACTCGCCTCCCTTGGGTACGGTCCTCGAAGTACTTGCCTACTTTGTTGTAAAAACTAAATTACAACTTGACTCGTATACTTGCGAAAACTGCCTAAGTTTCACGTTTGGTTGCAGGAAATTTACTCTAGACGTTAGTACGTTCGAAGGTGGTCAGATATAAACCCTAACAAACTCAATTAATGGCTCTAATAAACCTTCTGAGAAATAATTCCTTAGAGAATTGAAGGATGAAGAATGAATTCTCAAGACTCCTTGAAGAAAATCGAGAAGGAAACTACTTCTAAAAATCAGTAGAAAGAAATCTTACATAAAGAAACTAACTCCCTGAGTTGAAAACTTTATTAATGAAAACAACTTTGTATCTAATGAGTAATGAAGAGGCCTTTATATAGGCTAACAAAGTATATCCAAATAAAACTCTCAAGTATATTGAAACTCTAATTAATCTAAACAACTAGTTTTAAACAAAATTTTATTGTTGACTAAGATACATAAACCTCTTAAATAGCTTAAAATACTTTAAAAAATTCCAAAATTTGGAGTAAACACACAATAAACATAATAAATACAATATTGGGCTCATACTTAATGAAAATTAAGCGTAAAAAATGAACTCGATATGATTTAAACTCGAATTAAAAGCCCAAAAACTTGTAATTTTTGTAATAATCTCATCTAAAAATTTTGCTTACGCAGTCTTCACTAAAATGGTCATAATTTGATCTCTCGAACTCAAAATTATGTGATTTAAAGTGTGTTTTGAAGTCAAGAGATAGATATTCGAATGCTATGCAGACATCTCAATCCAGAAATGCTTGGATCCCATTCAAAAAATGTTCTCTAGTTGACTAATTTTCTGAACTTGAAAATTGGCAGCTTCGAAGAATGGAATTGAATAAATTTCACCCTATGTATCATTCCCCCTTTCCTCAAAAAGATTTGTCCTCGAGTCTTGTATTTAGTTGAATAAGAAAGAATCTTTATCGTAGGTGGAATGGGTTAATTGAGCTCCTCTTAAAGGATCAACAAATTCCCGACAGAATGAAGCAAGCCTACTAGACAAATTCAAGTTAAGGTTAGTGAAAACAAAATCATTTCTCTCTTTTGGATAAGTTCTCTCTTTCTATGCATTTTCTTTTTCAATGTGAATTGAACTCTCTAATTTTACCTCGCAGGAATTTTCCCTCACCAAAGTTGGACCATCAAATTGAATTTTATCACTTAAGGTCTCTTTTCTCTTAGTCTTCTGGCATGAAACATCCTCACTTCCCTTTAACCCCTCAAAAAAATTTTGAACATTGAATTCATCAAAAAACAACTCTTTAGGAGGACAATAAAGGTCTAACTCGTCCAAATTCATAGACTCTAAGAAACAATTCTCACTATCAACTATTTCCATTACACAAAGTTCACTATGACTATCATCATGGTTCGCACTATCACTATCAACTTCCTTGACATCAACTTTGAAATAAAGTTCAATTCTAGATTTATACTCAACAATAGGCAAAAAGTCACACTTTCTGTGTTCGCAAATGGTGTCACTCGAAGTTTCTTACTCATTCATATCATTATCATCAATGGTAGTAGTAGATGAAAACTCCTCAATAAGCTCTATGTCATATTTACATTCCTCTACCTGCAAGGATCATGTGACTACTAGCATCGAATCAAATTGAGAGAGCATGGATGAGAATTTCAAATATGTCTTTTAACTGAATATGTTGGAGATTCAGAGTTTTTGTGATCATTTGCATCACACCGCATGCACTTGTTAGCTCATATTATTTGCTCCGCCAAAAGTTGTTTAAGCTCAAAAAAGTTTTTATGTGTTCTGTACCAATGTCTTTCTTGACAAGTCCATGAACAATAGAAGGTTGAATGAAATTTGAAGCATCATGTCCGAATGAGTTTTTTACAAATATGAAATCTATGCCTTGCCCAAAATTTATTATTCTTTTATTCCATACTTTGTCTATGTACCATTATTAGAGGATGAAATAAAAAACACTCAAATAAGAAAAGTTGATCAAATAAAATTAACCCTCACTGTTATGCACTCACAATAAAAAATAAAAACCTCTAAGAGAGTAAATAAATTAAAATTTTCTCATTTTTAACTTTTAAAGAGTAATGAAACTCAATAATACTCAAAAGGATGTGGGATCACTCTCTAACAAAGCTGACCTAAGGTTTTAAAAAGCCAATGAAAAAACTCATTTCGAAAAGAAGTAAGTTGAGCAGAGAAAGGAGAGTCAACTCTTTTCATATCCATTAACACAAGAAGCAAAAATGTGTTAGAATGTGTAACAGAATAAAGAAAAGCTAAAAACAAAGAAAGTCGAAGGCTAGAGTCAAAGAAAATAAGCTACCTAACAGAAAACCTGAAACAATGGAAAACAACTTGAATTTTTCATTCAATGTGTTTTCGATATGCTAAAATCACAAAGATTAAATTAGAGACTCTTTATAAATATAAGATTTGGAAATTAGGGGCCTGAAATTCAACCCACAATTTTTTTTGTCTTTTCTGACTTTTCTTTAAATTTTCATCTTTTTCATTTTTTTTATGGGAAATGCTTTTTTCAATTTTCTAAGTGCTAAGAAATAGTATACAGAATTTTAGATTGATTTGATTTCGTTTACCTATTGAAATTAATGTTTTTCTAAAAACTTTTTAGGGTAAAAATAGTTTTTAGAATTTACTTAAGCAAAATTGGTAAAACATTGTATTTAGCACAAGGGAACAACTTAAAATGCCTAAAATCTAATAACCAAAGGATAAAGGGAGGGGGTGTAGCAAAAAAAGATCGTATTTAAGCTGTTGGACTCGAGAAAGAAGGATTCAGATTTGACCTGTAGAGAAGAAATAAACATATTTAGAAATAAAGAAAATGAAAACACTAAAAGAAAAGAATTGAGAATAAAGAATAAATAAGTTGTTACACCTTCGTTTGACGAACCAATATTTTTCGAAGGTTGTATTGGCGAAACCATCTAAGTCACGAGATTTAGACTTGTTGGCATTGACAAATTCCTTGGCAAAGTAGTTCCTTGAGCTTCACCAAGCTTGCAGACTCTCACTCCCCAGTTGGCGAGATCTTTATTTGGTAGATCTCCCTTTAATAAGTCCATCACCCATGTTTGGTGTTAATGTGAGTGTATTAGTTGTGCTAGAAATCGTGGTGAGTGGGGCGCATATAGGTCACATGGCATCCTAGTAGGGGTATTCTGTCAATAACTAGAACACTTGGAGAACCTCGTAGGATGTGATTAATTAGTGGAAATGTGTGTGCATTGATTCGAGAATCTGATTAAAGTAGGACTTGGATTAGAGTTAACTATAAAAAGGAAATCCTGATAATGGAGAGAAGACTTTTATTTTCATATTCTCTGCTCACCTTCGTCATCATCGAAGAAAACTCAAAAGTGTTCTTAAAGGAACTGATCATTAAGCTTGTAGAAGCTACCTTCTTTAAGCTATTTTCTAGTAAACTCTTAAATCCTTCTTATAGTTTTACAAGATAGGAAGAGGTAGTTGTAGGAGCTGTTCATTAGGGTTTTCATTTGAAATACTGGATAAGAAGAAAACTTCTTTCTAGAAACTGTTTGAATGTTTACCAATTCTTGCTATTATGTTGAATTTCATTTGTTTTCGTACTTAAAAGAGTTATTTGATTTTTTTAGTCAAAGATACGAGAGAAGGTCCCAGTGCAAAGGGAAAAGAACCTCTTGAGCAGATAAAAGCCCGTGTCAAGGTTTTTGGTGACTTCCTTTGTACTTTGTGTCTATTAACTGTGTCAACATGTTTAAACTGTCCTTTTTTTTCCAGGCGAGTTATCCTAACCTTTGGTTTTGATACATCTGTCAAAAGAATGGGGAAATGAGACTATGCATGTACGATTGATGTCGGTAAATCATAGACATGAGTCCTGCATGTGCATTGATATGAATACTCCTTCCTTGGTGCATAATCTCCGTATCCAAATCGACCTAAAAAGGGGTATCAGAGTGTTGATACATTTGATGGTGAAAAAAAAGGAGAGGAGAAACATTGTTTGCCTTTGGTATAACACTTTGATGCAAACCGTGACTAGTGAATACTTGGCCTTGCGGGGGAACACTTACGTATTTGAATTAACAAAGAGGAATTGTGGAGGTTGACCTCCTCCAAACTTACTAACATCCAGAGTGTGAATACTACAACTAAAGATATGAAATTGTGGTGGTGTCCGCAAGTATATGGTCATGTTGTAATATAGTTTCTACAACGAAGTAGGTGAGTATCTGAGGATCGTACCCAACGGAGGCGACTACTAAATTAATATTAACCTAAATGTAAATAGATCTAAATAGTACTTTAGACAAATTATATTAAGACAAAACATATACTAAAGAATTCAATTTTTACAAGAAAAGAATAAAACATGCATAAAATAATGAAAACGGAAAAGCAATGTGTAACTCAACATAATTTAAGCATGGGTGATTAGCTCACTTTAGTGGTCATAACTACTTCCTATTTTGGGTTTCTTCTCAATCAACTAGTCGTTACCTTAACATGATCACTTGATCTTCCACTAAATTAACGAGTCAGCAAGAACTACTTATCTTTCAACCTCACAATCCACACCAGATTGGGGTAAGGGTTTCACAGTTCAGTAGTCAAGTTTTTAAGCATTGGGGATATTAAGGATAGCTAAGATGCAAGTGAAGTGAGAGTGTCCACTTATGGACTCCACTGACTCATCTTCTTAATGCTGCTCGATAGGTTGGCCATTGATAATTGTTGCTGGTAATCCTCTCGATAATTTCATAAGCCTCGTTATAAGACTTAGAAAGGAGAACATCATTAGTAGAAGAGTCTGCTACCATTCTCATGCGAGCATTGAGACCGTTATAGAACGCCTCTAATTGGATGCAATGAGGGATTCTATGATGAGGGCATCTTTATAATAATTCTTTAAACTTTTCCTATGCCTCATACAAGAACTCGTCATCCATCTATTGGAAGGTAGTGATCTCGTTCCTCAACTTAGCATTCTTGCTAGGTGGGAAGTACTTCATAAGGAATCTTTCCGCTAACTCTTGCCATGTGGTAATGGAATTTGGTGGTAATGAGTTCAACTAGGCTTGAGCTCTGTCCTTTAGTAAATATGGGAACAACTTTAGTCGTAGTGCATCTTCAGGTACTCCAACTAATTTGAAAGAATCACTCACCTACATAAACAATTTTAAGTGAAGGTAAGAATCTTCGGTAGGCATTTCTGTAACACCCCAAATTTGGGCTTAGTAGATTTGGGCCTATTGGGTTGTAACGCCCCAAAAATCCCGAGGCTCTAAATTTCTGTGCACTAAGGTTGGTATGTAAGAGTAGCACTTAGAATACTAATTTTAAGGTATTATCGGGATTATTTGAAGCCTTAGAGATAGGGAATACCATAGGGAAAAATTTATTTTTCTTGATTTAGTGGATCCTAGTCCCAGGCATTAGGCCTATTAAGCAGATTAAGGGGAAAATAGGACACAAATGGGTTTGTGGTCCAGTGGCAAGGTGGCGTCACTAGGGGAACTACAAGGTGGCGTGAAGTGGTCCAAAGTTCGAGTAGCGGTAAGGTTTTTTTGAAGTGTTTATTTTGCATAGTGGACGGCCAGAGTTGTGTGGAATTTGGACTCTTTTGTTAAAGTGTTTGAATTGGTCTTGTGAGATGATAAAGGAGGGAATTTCGGATGAGATAAGGGAGATATCATGGAGAAAAATTAGGAGATGAGAGGTGGGAAGAGTTGGTGCCGAATTGGACTGTGGGGGAGGGTAGGATTTGACTATTGGCTATAAAAGGAGGTGCCAAATTCCTTTGAGAGGTTCCTTGGGTTCCATTACATTTCTTTTTCTCCCCCTTAGCCGAATTCTTCCATTTGCCGAAAAAACCCCATCATTCCTTTGTCGAAATTTTGGTTTTCTCTCTAGCCGAATTTTGCATACCTTCTCTTCTTAAATTCATTCTCTTTTTCACCTTTAGTTCTAGCCAATCACTTCTCCTTTTCTCCCTACTGGTGCCGAATTGTCTCTGTCACCATACTAATCTCAAAAGCTGAATTTAGGCCGCAGGATCAAAAGTGGAGTTGGTAAGTATTCGGTTAACCTCTTTTGTATGTTTTGCTAAAAGCCAAGAGGCTATCTAACTGTCCTGTCGTTAACTCTGTGATAACAAGGATAAGATTCAAAGATCGTAAGCGTGGTAGGATCGTTAGCAAGGGTAAGTGTACTCAACTCGATTGTGGTTTAAGTGAATGGCCGAATGTGTGTATGATCTATAGGGATGACTTGTGTGGATTATGAGTTACTCGGATTTTGATGGTGTATGTGTGAGTGCAGATCTTGGGGATACTCTTGATTAGTAGCTAAGGAAGGGCTATTAGAACCCGGTGGCACACGGTAAGGTTACGGTAAGGCTTCGGCTTTTGGTAAATGCTTTGATTTAGTGATTAATTGAAGGTTGGTTGGTTGTAGGTTCGAGGCTAAGGATAGTATAGCACGTCACAGTAATCAGGTGTGTACAAACACTACACACACACGATATCAGTAATGCCGGAAAGCCAGAAATGCCGAAAGTGGCTAAATGGGCCCGGTGGGCCATGAGGCTAAGTTTGATGAAATTGTTTGGTTGGTTATACGAATTGAGTTAGTCATGCATATTATATGATCTGGAATTGATTTGGGCCTAATAGGCCATATGGATGAGATTTGGGCTTAATGGGCCGTAAGGATGTGATTTGGGCTTGGTGGGCTTTATGGGGACGTAGACAAGTATGCTAGCGTTTAATGGACTTTAGGCCTAGCTCTAAACAACTCTTAAACTGCATAAGACTTAATCTAATAATTAAACATGTCTGTGGACAAGTCGCTGGGTTAGAGTGTGGCAACGGACATATGCATGTCTGAGATTGGATCTAGGGAAAAGCTTGGTACTTAAGCGGTCCTAGTGGCCCACCTCCTCTTCTCTGGAATCCTACCTGGTGCATAGTGTCTGTTCACTTTAGCCGGAAGGACTTGTTAATGGGCCAAAGTTCATAACTAAAACCCGATAGGACCAAATACCTCCAGTTTATGAAATTATCGAAATACCCCCAGTTTATGAAATTACCGAAATACCCTCAGTTTGCGGAATTACCGAAATACTCCAGTTTGCAAAATTACTGAAATACCCTCGATTTTCCAAATTACTAAAATACCCTTGATTTGAAAATAACCAAAATACCCTTAGTTTGAAAAAAATTACCAAAACATCCTTAGATTTACAAAATCACTAAAATAGGCCCAAATTGTGAAATTACCAGAATACCTTTGGTTTGCAGATTTACCAAAATATCCCTGATTTACAAAATTTCCAAAGTACCTCTATATTGCAAATTACCTAAATACCCCTGTAGAGTAGATTTAAGGAAATACCATTGGGTTGTGAAATGATGAAAATACCCCTATGTGATGAGTATGAGTTTTGTGGATGTTGCTCATGTGCATGTTGCATTCATATGATATTCTGATTAGGATGCATATGGGTGGGAATTATGGTACGGAGGAAGATTTGAGGATCGCATAGTCGCTTGACGACCATGGATCCACAGGTGGCTTGAAGCCCATTATATGATTAGCAACTTTACTGCAACATTGAGTAGTGCCGCTGTGAGTGCTACCTCTTTGGTGTGTAGAGGATGGGTAGGTCAATTTAGAAATCCCCACAGGTGTGTAGGGTTGGAAGGGAAATGGTGTGTAGCAGATGGATTTTTGGGGAGGGTTTTGCATTACCTTGTTTTGCATATGATATGGTATGATATGAGGTCATTGTGGGCTAAGGCCCAAGACTAATGATTTTGATAGGGCTTAGGCCAATGTGATAATTATATATTGAATTGAATGCCAAGGGTGGTACACACTGAGTTTCAAAACTTACACCCTTTATTTAATGTTTCAGGTGATCCTCAGTAAATGGCTCGATGTGGGAAAGGACTCGGAAATGGCCGCACTACAAGATGTTTAAATTTTTATTTATTTGTTTCAAAAGACATAGTTTTAATTGCTTATTTTCGTTGGATGTAATAAGGCTTTGTACTCTGTTTTGACTTTAGACTTTGGATTTTGTTGTTTCAACTGTTTACTTAACTATTAAACCTGAGTAAATTTCTTACGTTTAAACTTGGTTTCCGAAGTACTTAAAATTATAAAATGGGTTTTTTTTCCATTACTTAACAAGACTCAAGGATTTTGGGCTTTTGGACCTTAAATTTTTAATTAGCAAAATCGTTTGAATTATGCCTTTGATGTGACACGCCAGATTCAGGCCTAACTTCTAGGCCGGGTTTGGGGTGTTGCATTTTCACTGAATTGGCCCACTGTCTAAAGCAACTGGAATTTGACTAGCTTCAGCTTGAATTGTTGTGCCTTGATTTCAGGTCTCTTAGTACCCAGATTAAGCTCATGAAACACTGGCACGACATATTGTCTTAGAGCTCTATCCCTATCATCAGCAATAAGGATATGATTTTGAGCATGATTTGCTCTGTTTCCTTGATTTGGATTTTCAAAGTTCACATCTTTGGTCCTTCTCTAACTTTCCTGTCTTCTTCTTTGTCGAAAAGTTCTTTCAATTTTAAGATCTAAAAGGAGTAAATCGATCATTTGATCAATACTCACAAACACTTGAAACAATAAAAAAATTTAACTAAGTTAAAATTGAACAAAAAAAAAAACCAAAATGCAAAATTAATGATTTCACAAATAGTTTGTTTTGAAACAGTCCCCGACAATGGCGCCAAAAACTTGGAAGGACAAAAATGTACAAGTGTACACAATCGCAACAAGTAATAACGTGACAAGTAAATGTCGAGTTGTTGTACCCACAGGGACTGTGAAAGAAAAATATTTATGAAATGTAAATTAAAGACTTTGGTGATTAAAAATATTTTGATTTTGAGGAAGTGATTAAAAACTAAAATTTAACTAAGTAAAATAAAAAAAAAAATTCAATGAACGGTTTCAAAAGATTGTTTTAATCAAGATGACGTAATTGTTTTAGATCAATTACATTTCTTAACTTAGAATTACTAAACTCATGTTCATGTTGTTACGAATTTTCACGACAACTTGGTAATTTGCTAACTACTGCTCATACGGACTTACTAAGTTAACGAATCTCTTGAACATTTTTCAATGTCAATTCAAACAATTAATCAATCTTCATTAGAACATAAAACATTAAGAGAGGTAACAATATATTTCTATATTGAAACAGTTCAATCACAATAATCTTGCAAGTTATGCAACACTAATGTATCATTTAATATCGTCGCTAATTTAACCTTTAGCTACCTTAGAAGATTAAACATGCACCAATTAAATACCGTGTCAATTAATTATAATTTCAATATGTTTAATAATTAATTCATTCGTTACCTTACACTTTATAATGCAAGTATAACATAGGATTGGTTTTATTTAATTGGACAACTTACCAAGTCTTATAACAACACAAACATGATTTTAATAATTCAAGTGGATAAAATGCAATCAACCTAACATGAATTAATTGAAGCCATTTTAATTAGAACAAGAACAAGAAAAAAAATAATTATTCATGTTCAAAATCACAACATAAACAATAAAATTAAAGAGACTAGAAAACAAATCCATTGTTTCTCTGAAGCCAAACTAGTGCGCTCTTCTTCTTCTTTGCTTGTTCTGTTGAACTGAAGCCTCTACGAATAATTGAACGATGCTATTCCAAGGTGGAAGAAGACTTTTTTTCAAAAGTGAAATTGGCAAGAGAAATAGACAAGAAAAGGGGAAAAAAAAAAAAGAGAAATTGAGTGAAAGAGAGAAAGATGTGTGGGAATGGTGTGTTGAATGAATAGGTGAAGGGAGTATTTATAGGTGGAAGAGGTTGCTAAAAATAGAAAATAATTAGCAGCCATACACTCCCCTTGCCCGGCCACAGATGGAACAAACTTTGAACGTTTCAAACTTTGCTAAATTTAGATTGGGGCAAATATTCAAAGGCACAAAAAGTGGAGGGGTTTAAATGGATTTTAAGGAAAATCTGAGGGATTTTTTGCAAGCATAAAAATTAGAAAAATTCATCTGATTGGGTCAGCTTGTTGGACGGTTTTGAGCTGCCATTTTGCTTAGTGGATCAGTCTTCAATGCTTAGCACACTGGGCCACTTTCTCCTTCAGACTCTATATTAATTTTTAACTCAATTAAATTTGGATAAATATTAAATATAAAATGTATAAAATAATCGTGATTTGGACCGTCCTTGGCTGGAAAAATATTCAGCCTTCCTCTTAGCTCACTTGATGCAAAAAATTCCTCCAACAGTTCAAACGTTTTGAGGTGTCTTTTGAGCCAGTTTTCACCTTTTGTGAAAAATTGTCAAAAATAAACCAAATTTGTAGAAATTTATTATAAAAATAAATAAAAATAAATATGTTAATAATTTAAGTGCAAATTAATTATTTTATAATTAAAGTATGAATTTCGACAAAATTTACTACGAAACTAAATGAATTAGGGCTCAAAAGGTGCTGAAAGAGTTTATATATTTTTGTGTTTCCGCACCTCCAAACTTAATTCATTGCTCGTCCCGAGTAATGCACAAATTGATATGAGGAAGTTGTAACACCCCAAACCCGGCCCAAACGCTACGACCAGATCGGGTATGCTACGGGGTTTAACGTTAAAACTTCACCTGGATGATTTTTGGAAATTCAGTTTGCTTATTTAGGTATTCGCTAAAATAAGCGATATTTGAAGAAAACCTTTGCTTTTTCTTTGAACGTGTTTGAAAATCCCATATTATTACTTCTTATAGATAAGTCTTTGAACATAAAATTTAAATTTTTTAAAAAATAGAATAAAGACATTAACAATTATAATTTAAACCTAAGCTATGGAGCCTTATTACATAAATAGTCCAAACATTAAAAACTTAAAGGAAAACTGAAAATAGTTTATGAAAATATAAGACTTGATGGCCCCCCGAGTCCGCCTCAGCTCCCATGTCCACGATCTACTACTCATCTGAAAAGTCAGGGAAAATAAAGGGGTGAGTCACCAAGACTTAGTGTGCAAATCCCGAAAACACATAAAAGGCTTGAGGCCCACAAACACATTATGGGCCTTGGCCCATACATAATGGCAACAGAATATTTACATGCAACATGGCCCAAACCAACCTAAAAGTCCATCCTCTACACACCAGCCCGAACCAGCCATCACACCTCGGGGATTTCTACAATCAACCCACCAACCGCTACACACCATATTGATAGTCATGCTGTCAGTTAAAATGCCGATCACTAAGTGACCAAAATCGTACAACGTGGCTTAGCCACCGATCACAATGTGACCAAATAATATAACGTGGCTTAGCCACCGATCACTATGTGACCTCATAATATAACGTGGCTTAGCCACCGATCACTATGTGACCTCATAATATAACGTGGCATAGCCACCGATCACTATGTGACCTCATAATCAAGCACTTCCCCTTAAACATCATAACATCCCAAATCCCAACATAATAATTCGTGTATGCAGTATTTCATGTATGCAAAACATATATCAAATATAAGTATAACATGAATTACCATCATAATCAGATAGACATAATACAACATAATCAAGCTAATCAACCTCTAAGGGTATAGCCGTAATTTTAACTAGCAAGGGTATTTTCGTAATTTACCTATCGAGGGTATTTCAGTAATTTCGCACCTGCAATGGCCTTTCTGGAGGCCTAATGTCGCCCCGAGTGACTCAGCTACCATTTTCGGTCGTATCGTACTATTGGGCCTAAAACCCGATTTCGGCCCATTCGGGCCCACGCGCTCGTCTGGCCCATCTAACAAAAATCTAGCCGCGCATATGAGATTTACCTAGTCTAGTTCACTATATACTACACCATCATACAATTTTATTCAATTGGGCCCACTACGGCCCATCGTGGCCCAAGCAGCCTCAACCCACAAGAATACTACTAATGGCCTCAACTACCGCGTCGAAGCCCCATATGTACGCTCGCACGCTCGTGTGGCTACTATTGCCGTGGCCAGCACTTTGGCATTTGCCGCTCTATAGCTAGAGTAGAAAAGTTCACACCTGATAGGAATCTGGTACTAATCCGCGCTCTGACCACTCCTATGCCCAAACGCCCTTCAAGATGTATTCATCCTCCTCCTAGAATGCTATATATATAGCTAGCTTCTCACCTTCTTTCTTTGTATCTTTCCGATGTGGGATCCTTCTGTCAGCAGAGTTTAAATCCAACTCAAACTCTTCCCGTCCAATTCACAAAATAAATACTCCCTTGCTTTTCATGAGATTCGAACCCAGGCTCCCTTGCAATATAATCCACGCCGCTAACCACTTGGCCACAAGATCCTCTTATTTCTTAAACCATACGCAACTAAATATAAATCTATAGCCAAATACTAATGTCCATGTAAAAAGAAAACCAAAATGCAGGAGCTAAGACTTGAACCTTGATCCTCCTTCCTTCCTTGTGAAGTCACCCATTGGCCTCTTATGTGGCGTCACTTTGCCACTACACCACACACTCCTTTTGTGTCATTTTTCTCCATATTTTATTCTTAAAACCTACCTACTAACTCTCAGGGTTTTTTTGCCTAAAACCAAAATTTCCCTAAAGCCAAAGTTTGATCCCAGGACTTCATAGAAGCCCTCTAACCTTCCAAAATCACTTATATAAAAGGTTCAACTTGCATTTAAGCCGATCTCTTGTTCTCAAAAATTTTAAACACTACTATGCTCAAGGCCCATTGGGCCCAATCCTACTAGGCCCAATTTCAGGATGTTACAAATCTACCCTCCTTAAAAAAATTTCGTCCTCGAAATTTCCAACTACAGAAACAGTTGTACAACCTAACCTACAACACTACGCTCACACTAGCACTCTGATTCCAATAACCCTAATATACTTTTAACTAGAATTTAGAACTCCTACACATACTCAAAAACATCTAGCCATTAAAGCAGACAAATATTTCACACGCAACCAACTCTATATCCGAACATCACATCCAAACCAAACACACAGAATTGATACCAAAAATACAGCATATAAGAAAGCAAAGTATCAGGAAACTTACAGTGCGCATTGGTGCCGGAGACTCGGGTGCCATATTTCCAAAAAAAACAAATATATATTTTTCTAAACCATTTTCCAAACCATCCTTTGAAAACATTTTTGAACCCAGACTCACAGCCGAGTTTTTGAACCTAGACTCTGATACCAAAATGTAACACTCCAAACCCGGCCGAAACGCTACGACCAGATCTGGTATGCTACGGGGTTTAATGTTAAAAACTTCACTTGGATGATTTTTGGAAATTCAGTTTGCTTATTTAGGTATTCGCTAAAATAAGTGATATTTGAAGAAAACCTTTGCTTTTTCTTTGAACGTGTTTGAAAATCCCATATTATTACTTCTTATAGATAAGTCTTTGAACATAAAATTTAAATTTTAAAAAAATAGAATAAAGACATTAACAATTATAATTTAAACCTAAGCTATGGAGCCTTATTACATAAATAGTCCCAAAATTAAAAACTTAAAGGAAAACTGAAAATAGTTTATGAAAATATAAGACTTGATGGCCCCTCGAGTCCACCTCGGCTCCCATGTCCACGATCTACTGCTCATCTGAAAAGTCAGGGAAAATAAAGGGGTGAGTCACCAAGACTCAGTATGCAAATCTCGAAAACACATAAAAGGCTTGAGGCCCACAAACACATTATGGGCCTTGGCCCATACACAATGGCAACAGAATATTTACATGCAACATGGCCCAACCCAACCTAAAAGTCCATCCTCTACACACCAGCCCATACCAGCCATCACACCTCGGGGATTTCTAAAATCAACCCACCAACCGCTACACACCATATCGACAGTCATGCTGTCAGTTAAAATGCCGATAACTAAGTGACCAAAATCGTACAACGTCGCTTAGCCACCGATCACAATGTAACTAAATAATATAACGTGGCTTAGCCATCGATCACTATGTGACCTCATAATATAACGTGGCTTAGCCACCGATCACTATATGACCTCATAATATAACGTGGCATAGCCACCAATCACTATGTGACCTCATAATCAAACACTTCCCCTTAAACATCATAACATCCCCAAATCCATGCAATATGAGATAATAATTCGTGTACGCAGTATGTCATGTATGCAAAACATATATCAAATATATGTATAACAAGAATTACCATCATAATTAGATAGACATAATGCAACATAATCAAGCTAATCAACCTCTAAGGGTATAGCCGTAATTTTACCTAACAAGGGTATTTTCGTAATTTACCTATCGAGGGTATTTCAATAATTTCGCACCTGCAATGGCCTTTCTGAAGTCCTAATGTCACCCCAAGCGACTCAGCTACCATTTCCGGTCGTACCGGACTATTGGGCCTAAAACCCGATTTTGGCCCATTCGGGCCCACACGCTCGTGTGGCCCACCTAACACAAATCCAGCCGTGCATATGAGATTTACCTAGTCTAGTTCACTATATACATCACCATCATACAATTTTATTCAATTGGGCCCACTTTGGCCCATCGTGGCCCAAGCAGCCTCAACCCACAAGAATACTACTGATGGCCTCAACTATCGCGTCGAAGCCCCACACGCATGCTCGCACGCTCGTGTGGCTACTATTGCCATGGCCGGCACTTCTGTATTTGTCGCTCTACAGCTAAAGTAGAGAAGTACACACCTGATAGGAATCTGGTGCTAATCCGCGCACTCTGACCACTCCTGTGGCCAAACGCCCTCCAATGTGTATTCATCCTCCTCCTAGAATGCTATATATATATATATATAGCTAGCTTCTCACCTTCCTTCTTTGTATCTTTCTGATGTGGGATTCTTCCATCAGTAGAGTTTAAATCCAACTCAAACTCTTCCCATCCAATTCGCAAAATAAATACTCCCTTGCTTTTCATGAGATTCGAACCCAGGCTCCCTTACAACATAATCTACGCTGCTAACCACTTGGCCACAAGCTCCTCTTGTGTCTTAAACCATGCGGAACTAAATATAAATCTATAGCCAAATACTAAGGTCCATGTAAAAAGAAAACCAAAATGCAAGAGCTAAGACTTGAACCTTGGACCTCCTTCCTTCCTTTTGGTGTCATCCCTTGGCCTCTTATGTGGCGTCACTTTGCCACTACACCACACACTCCTTTTGTGTCATTTTTCTCCATATTTTATTCTTAAAACCTACCTACTAACTCTTAGGTTTTTTTTCGCCTAAAACCAAAATTTCTCTAATGCCGAAGTTTGATCCCAGGACTTCATAGAAGCCCTCTAACCTTCCAAAATCTCTTATCTAATAGGTATAACTTGCATTTAAGCCGATCTCTCGTTCTCAAAAATTTTAAACGCTACTACGCTCAAGGCCCATTGGGCCCAATCCTACTAGGCTCAATTTCGGGATGTTACAAATCTACCCCCTTAAAGAAATTTCGTCCTTGAAATTTCCAACTACAGGAACAGTCGTACAACCTAACCTACAACACTACGCTCACGCTGCGCACTCTGATTCCAATAACCCTAATATACTTTTAACTAGAATTTAGAACTCCTACACATACTCAAAAACACCTAGCCATTAAAGCAGACAAATATTTCATACACAACCAACTCTATATCTGAACATCACATCCAAACCAAACACACATAATTGATACCAGAAATACAGCATATAACAAAGCAAAGTATTAGGAAACTTACAGTGCGCATTGGTGCCGGAGACTCGGGTGCCATACTTCAAAAAAAAAACAGATATATATTTTTCTAAACCATTTTCCAAACCATCCTTTGAAAAGATTTTTGAACCCAAACCCACAGCCAAGTTTTTGAACCTAGGCCCTGATACCAAAATGTAACACCCAAAACCCGACCCAAACGCTATGACCAGATCTGGTATGCTACGGGGTTTAACGTTAAAAACTTCACTTGGATGATTTTTGGAAATTCAGTTTGCTTATTTAGGTATTCGCTAAAATAAGTGATATTTGAAGAAAACCTTTGCTTTTTCTTTGAACGTGTTTGAAAATCCCATATTATTACTTCTTATAGATAAGTCTTTGAACATAAAATTTAAATTTAAAAAAAAAATAGAATAAAGACATTAACAATTATAATTTAAACCTAAGCTATGGAGCCTTATTACATAAATAGTCCCAAAATTAAAAACTTAAAGGAAAACCGAAAATAGTTTATGAAAATATAAGACTTGTTGGCCCCTCGAGTCCGCCTCGGCTCCTATGTCCACGATCTACTGCTCATCTGAAAAGTCAGGGAAAATAAAGGGGTGAGTCACCAAGACTCAGTGTGCAAATCCCGAAAACACATAAAAGGCTTGAGGCCCACAAACACATTATGGGCCTTGGCCCATACACAATGGCAACAGAATATTTACATACAACATGGCCCAACCCAACTTAAAAGTCCATTCTCTACACACCAGCCCATACCAGCCATCACACCTCAGGGATTTCTACAATCAACCCACCAACCGCTACACACCATATCGACAGTCATGCTGTCAGTTAAAATGCCGATCACTAAGTGACCAAAATCGTACAACGTGGCTTAGCCACCGATCACAATGTGACCAAATAATATAATGTGGCTTAGCCACCGATCATTATGTGACCTCATAATATAACGTGGCTTAGCCACTGATCACTATGTGACCTCATAATATAACGTGACATAGCCACCGATCACTATGTGACCTCATAATCAAGCACTTCCCCTTAAACATCATAACATCCCAAATCTCATGCAATATGACATAATAATTTGTGTATGCAGTATGTCATGTATGCAAAACATATATCAAATATATGTATAACATGAATTACCATCATAATTAGATAGACATAATACAACATAACCAAGCTAATCAACCTCTAAGGGTATAGCCGTAATTTTACCTAGCAAGGGTATTTTCGTAATTTACCTATCGAGGGTATTTCAGTAATTTTGCACCTGTAATGGCCTTTTCGAAGGCCTAATGTTGCCCCGAGCGACTCAGCTACCATTTCCGGTCGTATTGGACTATTGGGCCTAAAACTCGATTTCGGCCCATTCGGGCCCACACGCTCGTGTGGCCCACCTAACACAAATCTAGCCGCGCATATGTGATTTACCTAGTCTAGTTTACTATATAATACACCATCATAAAATTTTATTCAATTGGACCCACGGGCCCATTGGGCCCACTTCGGCCCATCGTGGCCTAAGCAGCCTCAACCCACAAGAATACTACTGATGGCCTCAACTATCGCGTCGAAGGCCCACATGTACACTCACACGCTCGTGTGGCTACTATTGCTGTGGTCGGCATTTCGGCATTTGCCGCTCTACAGCTAAAGTAGAGAAGTACACACCTGATAGAAATCTGGTGCTAATCCGCGCTCTGACCACTCCTGTGCCCAAACGCCCTCTAATGTGTATTCATCCTCCTCCTAGAATGCTATATATATTGCTAGCTTCTCATCTTCCTTCTTTGTATCTTTCCGATGTGGGATCCTTCCGTCAGTAGAGTTTAAATCCAACTCAAACTCTTCCCGTCCAATTCGTAAAATAAATACTCCCTTGCTTTTCATGAGATTCGAACCCAGGCTCCCTTGCAACATAATCCATGCTGCTAACCACTTGGCCACAAGCTCCTCTTCTGTCTTAAATCATGCGCAACTAAATATAAATCTATAGCCAAATACTAAGGTCTATGTAAAAAGAAAACCAAAATGCAAGAACTAAGACTTGAACCTTGGACCTCTTTCCTTCCTTGTGGCGTCACCCTTTAGCCTCTTATGTGGTGCCACTTTGCCACTACACCACACACTCATTTTGTGTCATCTTTCTCCATATTTTATTCTTAAAACCTACCTACTAACTCTCAGGGTTTTTTCGGCTTAAAACCAAAATTTCCCTAAAGCCAAAGTTTGATCCTAGGACTTCATAGAAGCCCTCTAACCTTCCAAAATCACTTATCTAATAGGTCCAACTTGCATTTAAGCCGATCTCTTGTTCTCAAAAATTTTAAACGCTACTATGCTCAAGGCCTATTGGGCCCAATCCTACTAGGCCCAATTTCGGGATGTTACAGAAGTGCTTGAAATCACGATTGAAAAATGTCTTTAGAATACATTTCCCCCACAATTATGAGTTCAGTGTAATTATGCTCAAGAACAATAATTTTGTAATTATACATCTGAAGTATACAAATTTTTCGAATTATTCTCAATTGTTATCACACTGGCAAGAATAGACTAAATGTTTTCTTAATAAAGACATGCTAATTCTTACCACTTAATTTTTATTCCCTTATTTAAGACTAAACTGCAATCACTAGGTTTAACTTATGTCTTCATATGTTGAACTTAGCAATTTCTCTCCATGAATATAGGTAGCACAGAAATCTAAATCGAAAGGTCTTTTAAAAAGGTTCTAACGTGGTTGGGCTAGGGGTAGGTAAAAGATAGATATTTTTAAGCTAAAAACCCTAGACTCAGCTTGCATCGAACCTTCGGAATAAGTACCTTTAATACACCAACTCATTTTGCTTTCACATGCTCTGTTGTACATCTATTTCTTTCGAGTACATATGCTCTTTATTTCTCTTTTTTTTAGAACACGAGCATTTGACTGCATGTACTACAATTTTTTTTAGCATTTGATACTTCTTTTCAACTACCCCAAACTTATTTTCAAAGAATATTCTGGATAGACTGAGTTTAGTGTTTGGGAAAATTTAAAGATAATTATGAGAGAAGTGATGGCTAAATATTGCAATGTTCAAATAAAATTAGGCCATATAGTCTCAAAGTTGGGTTCCAAAGGATAAAAATTCATTAAGGTTGGCTTGAAAGGCTCAAACGGTCCAAACAAAAGTTTACCTAAGTCATTTTCAAAATTCCACGCTTACTAGGATTTCACCTCAAGAAATTACTAAGCCAATTCTAGAGACTTAAACTTTCATGCATGTCTAGCTCTCCTAAAGAATTAAAAATTTATGGTATGATTTGCAAACTTTGTTAAGAGTAACATTATGCCATAGTTCAACTACCATAATAATTATTGAGATAATAGAACTTTATTTATACTAGAAGTTAACATAATTAACAAAAATTCAAAATTTTGAACAAAATATAACAATCATAATTATAAGAATAATGTATCTTGAAAAAAATTCAAATTTTTGGTCCCCCTACTTAAGATGAACAATGTCCCCATTGTTAAAAGCAATAGAACGAATGAAAATATAGAAGTGAATAGATACTGTACACCAGGTAGGACCCTAGGAAAAGGAGGTGAGTTAAGTTTGACTGCTTAAATACCAAGCTTTTCCAAGGCAAATCCAATCCTAGACATGTACATATCTATTGCCACACTTCTTATTTTGCACTTTGTTCAATTTTATTGATTATTTCCAGCTCTTATTTTATTATGCAGGGAATAAAAAATCCTAATCCTAAAAAACTTTAAATGTCCTAAGAAAGAAAATAAAATAAAGTAAAGATCCCCCCTTTTTATTTATTTGTAGATCCTTTAGAATTCGACTCATCCTTTGCTCTATTTTTTTGTTTTTGCATGAATCGCTATGTTCCCTCTTCAACATTGGACTCCATGGTTCAAATATATAATCTGGAAATTCAGGCACAAAAATAAACTGTAACACCTTAAACCCGGCCTAGACGGTACAATCGAATCTGACGTGTAACACCCCAAACCCGGCCCATTCGTTACGACCGAATTTGAAATACCACTGCGGAAAACGTTTGAAAATCTTCTTACTTAAAAGTAAAAACCGTTAAAAATTTGTTGCCTTTACTAAAACATTTTTCGTAATTTAAAATATTCTAAGTACAAATTAAGTTGTTATAAAAATACCGGATTCAAAACTTTAATATGACTTTTGAGATATAAATAGCTTTTAAAATTAAACTTACAAAGTATTAACTTAATTATAAATCTAACTTAAACATAACAAAATTCCAATACTTTAAGTGGGCCTTATTATAATAAATACTTATTCAAATACTCAAAATACTAAAAATGATAAATTCTATTAAATAAGGAAAACAACTTCTGCATGGAAATCTGCTTCTGCATGGCCACCTTTGTATCCACTCCAACCCGGTCCGAAAATCACGATCACTTGTGATATTTAATAAAATTTTGGGTGAGTCTAACAGACTCAGTGTGTAAGTAAGCCACTGAATTTCACCCACATGTTAACCACTTATATCAGATAACAAATATCATATTCACATATTACCACATTCTGGGCTTGGCCCATATTCATATCACATTCATATAATAGAGTAGATAACCACATAATTTCCACGTACTGGGTTTAGCCCATTTCCACACTGATTCACATTCATATACTGGGCTTGGCCCTTTTCTTAATAATCCACATATCAAGTGGGCTTGGCCCATTTTCACATATATTCACATACAAAATTATGCAATTATGAAGCCCAACCCAAACCTAGGGTCCATCCGCTACACACCCCCGTATCCAGCCTACCACACACCAGGGGATTATTAAATCACCCTCTCCTTTTCACTCCAAAAGGCAATCAATGCCGTCCACGTGCAATTAAGCACAATAATCCACAACGCGACCTCAGTCAGCGCCAATCCACGATGTAGTCGTAGCTAACACCAAAACCACGATGGGACACATAGTCACTCATCAACCACGATATGGCACATAACCAATATCAACCACGATGAGGCACACAGCTACTCATCAAACCACGCGAACTAAATCGCAATTAATCCACAACGTGACCTCAGTCAACGTCAATCCACGATGTAGCTCAAGGCTAACATCAAACCACGTACTCGAAGTACACTCGTACCTTCTTTCATATCCCACCCCATGCACATGCACATGTAATAACGGCATAATAATAAATGCATGCACATGTTATTAAGGCAATCAACCATATTTCCATAGGCATAGTCACATTTACATCGGCACTTTCACATTCTTATCAACAGATAATACTAATCTGAATATCGATATACCCCTTTTTAGGGTAATTACCACATAACTGCCACTGCACTGGTTAGCACATAAATCACGCATGCAATTATAGCAAAAACCCGGAAAACGGTGGGTTAATCACACACCTGATTACTTGAAGAACTACGCTTTCGATCCCGATGCTATCGCTGAGCGACACTACAGCTATTTGCCTACTTTCTTGCTCTTGACTGTCAAATCCCTATTAAACAATTATTAGACTCGGCAAACCAAAACCAAGGCTTTAAACACTTGCTTTCGGCACACAAATGGAACAGAACCTATAATCGATTGATAGGACAGAAAATACTTACCACAATCACCCGTTGAAGTGCAAGAGAGAGTGTATTCGACAAAAGAGAGAAAACGCTTGATCTTTGGCTTTTGAGAATCAAGGTAGTGATGGTGTTTCTTTAGAGTTTCAAACAAAGAGAAGCTACTAGGTTCTATTTATGGCACTAATGGCAAATGGGGTATTTGGCCATATAAGAAAAGATGGAGAATTAAAGTTGAAGAAAAGAGAAAGAATAGGGAGAAGAAGTGAGAAGCAATTCGGCTCAAAAAGAGAATTAGAGGAACAACTTTCGGCCAAGGAAAATAAAAATAAAGAAAAGAATAGCTAAAGGATGGTCACCCCTATTTATACTACTCAAATTCGGCACTCCTACCTCCTCTCAAATTCCACTTCCTTCTCCTATAATAACTCTTGAACACATATTCACAATAAATAAAATAAAATAAAACTCTATCTCCTCTTTATCTCTTATCTCCACATTTAAGCTAAATAAAATAACTCCTCTATTATCTAAAATAAATAATACAACCATTATCTCTACCTATTCAAAATAAACAAATAACAAAAATAAATCCAATAATTATCCTTACTCCAGTTGAATTTTAAGAGGATAAAAAGCTTAATCCTCTTTCAATTAAAAGTCTAATTGCCGTCCAATGCTTCCTTCTCTCTTGGCGCCAAAAGCCAAAATTAAAACACCCAACTGCTGCTCCCACGCCTTGAACCCGGGACCTGTTGGAACCCTTAACTGCAGGTAACGTCCCTGCCACTTTGCCAAGGCGCTGATTGTGTTATAATTCACCCTGAACTTCTTTTAACACCTCTTTCCCAAGCTCCCCCTTGTCCTAGCGCCAAAGTAAAATAAAAACACACCCCATGCTGCCAACGGGATTCGAACCAAGGCCCTTGTTGCCGCAAGCCGCATATAGCGCTCCAAGCCACTCTACCGTGGCGGTTTTTATGACATAAACCCGCCACAAATTCTTTTAAGACCTCCCAAGCCAAGCTTCTACTTGACGCATAAAAATAAAATCCCATTCGCTTCCTCTACAACTCGAACCAAAGACCTGCGCCAGGTATCACCTCCAGGCCCTTAAGTGGCGACTTGCAGCCACTTTACCAAGGCCTGCTTTATGTCTAAAGACCACTGCATATTTCCTTAAAGCCATCTTCAGTCCAACCTCCCTTCTTGACGCAAAATACAAAAATAAAACACTCCTATGCTGCCCTCAAGACTCGAACTCCAGACCCTTGTTGGCGTCATTCCCAGGCCTTAAGTGGCGTCCTTAAGCCACTTTCCAAGCCCCCTTTCATGACCCAAAATGCCCACAAATTATTCTTAAGGCCTCCTCAGCCTAATTTCCTCTTTTTACACTTAAATCCAAAATTTTTCCAAAGCTTTCACCTTCATTCTAAAGTTCTAAAAACTCTTAAAACATCTCCAAATACCCTTAAAACCCACTAGCACTTGGGTTATGCTCCAAACGTATAACCCCTAATTTAGGATGTTACATGACGTGTCACATCGGAGTGCTGATTTGAAAACCGATCTTGTCGATGCAAATTCATGACTAAAGTTTTATGTCCTTTTTGAAAACGTTGGGGGTTGTAAAATTAGAACTTGTTATTCACTTATTGGTCATATCATTTATTACAAGTTTATTAATCAGCATTAAATACAGTGGAAGCTTTTCCAAATGTAAACTTTAAAATTTGAAAATGCCTGATTTTCTTTGGAAACAGTTATTATTGTGAAAACCCGTGTTTCCTAATCTAACAGGTTAACGTAAAAAGTTAAAACCAAATAAATGTTAAAAACCTCGAATGACCTTATTACATAAATATCTCCACAAAATAAATAACTTAAAGAAAACTAGGTATAAATCAAAATACTTGCGAACGTGTGGCCACCTTCGAGTCCCTCGCAGCTCCAAATCCTCTAAAGCTGAGGATTACCTGTACAGTTAAAAGAAAAGGGTGAGTTACGAGAACTCAATGTGTAATCCCCTATCATGCAGTAATAGTCTAGGTCCTAGCCCTATTCAGTAACAGATCAGTCTGGGCTTTAGCCCTATACAGTAATAGAGTGGGTCTAAGCCCATAGTCATAACAGTGCAGAACAGATATGCAACCCAACCCAATCCAGCCAACACACCATGTGGGGACTAAGTCGACCCACTCAGCCAACACACTAATATCACAGCATAGCTGCTAATAGTAATGCAGCAAAGCTGCTAATAACAGTAAATGTGGCCAAGCCACTAAAATCAGAGTACGTGGCAAAGCCACTAGAACGATAAAACGTGGCAGAGCCACTAGTACAGTACTTCCTCCAGATCAGAAACCCAACCCCAATGCAGAATGTCGTGTCATAAATATTACATGTATGCAGTACGTCATACTCATAATCGATCATATAAATATCATAAACACATCACTTAAACTACCACTAGGGGTATAATGTTCATTTTGTCGATTAGGGGTAAAATGGTAATTTTCACCCCTCAAGAGTATTTCGATAATTCTACTCTAAAAGGGTATTTCGGTAATTCTACCCTTCGAGGGTATTTCGATAATTTTACCCTTAAAAGGTATTTTGGTAATTTTACCCTTCGAAGGTACTTCGGTAGTTTTACACTTCGAGGATATTTTGGTAGTTTTACCCTTCGAGGGTATTTCGATAATTTTACCCTTCGAGTGTATTTTGGTAATTTTACCTTTCGAGGATATTTCAATAGTTTTACCCTTCGAGGGCATTTTGATAATTTTACCCTTCGAGGGTATTTCGGTAGTTTTGCCTTTCGAGGGTATTTTGGTAGCTTTACCCTTCGAGGGTATTTCGGTAATTTTACTCTGGTGGGGCTCATGAGCCCATAGGGCCCATATGGCCCATCTCAGCCCAATAAGGCCCATCTCGGCCTAAGCCCATGAGAACGTTCGTGGCGGCCTTTACGGTCTATTACCAACGATTGTGGCTCGATTTGTCCCTACAAGTGTTTGCACGCTCGTGAGCCCTCAAGTGCCGAAGTTTCGACTTTTCAACTTTAGCCGAATCACAATTTTGCAGGGGTGTGAATACACACCTTCATCCATCGTTTTTACAGAAACATCATTGGGTGTACGATTACACACCTGTCACGGGTTGTAGTTTGAAGCACTTCCAAGATTAAACACCTATGATAACAACAACCCTATCAATTAGTCTCAAACCCTTGTTAACCCATCACCATAAGAATATATTTATACTAGGTTTAAAGCACTTACCATGAATCAAAAGATCTCTTGCAGGGGAAAAGTAATCAGCCTACCCCTTGGTTAAGGAAAATGAGTCCCTAGCAACATTCAAACGAAAAAGAATGTGTTAGATAGACTTATCTCCACAGCAACTATAAGGAAACATCCTTTCGGCACAAGAGAAACAAAACTGAGTATGGAGAAGGAAGCCGACCAAGATTCGGCTAAAGTCACCACTTACCATTAAGTCGAAGAGATTAAGAAACGGTTAGGAACGAAGAGAAAACGGTGTTTAGGCCCGGTCAACACAAGAATAACCAAGGTTTAAAGAGAGAAAATATTCGGCTATCTTGAGAAGAAAAGAAAAGAATAACGAGAAGGAAAAGATGAAGTTGAGTTTGGCCAAAAGAGAAACCGAAAGGAGAAAAAGATGATTCGACAAAGAGTGGGCAGTAGTTGAGGAATAACGATGAAAGGGAAGAAGACCTGAATGGTAAAAATGTTGCATGAGATGCCACAAAAGAAATAAATCCCAAAATGTACAAAAAGAAAACCCGAAATGGCAAAGGGGATTTTCGATTTCTACTCTCTCACAAGGTTACCGAAAATGCATAAATGACTCCCTTAGCCGAAATCCCCCTACTTAAGCTCTCCTATTCGGCCAACACTCCTCCACATCCCAACTCCTTCAACCTCTCCAATGTTTCTTCCTTAATTTGCTCTCAACCTCCTATTCAAATTTGTTGACCAAGTCTCCAACCTCCTCTGCAGAGTTTGATTCCAACTCTACCTCTCACACCACTGAGATATAAAATAAAATCTCCTTGTTGCATGCCATGGGGTTCGAACTCCAATTCCCTTGCCACCTTAGTGATGCCACAACTATCAAGTCACAAGCTCTTTTTGTGAAACAAAATAACACACATTTATACATAAGTCCTATGAATTCATTGAAGAGATGTCACTAAATAACTATCAGTGGCAAGTCACAAGGACAAGGCCAACGAAAGCAGCCAGTGTATTCAACCTCGACACAATAACCATGCTATCAAACCAGGTAGAACTTTTAAATAAAAAGATTGATGGTTTATGTGGTTCTTCACAGGTACATCCAGTTATGCAGTGCGATATGAATGGAGGAGGGATGAACAACACAGGATATTCGCCTTACAACCCGAGTGCTGAAAACGAGCAATGTCACTACACGGGTAATAATTCTAGACCTCAAAATAACCCTTATAGTAATACTTATAATCTAGGTTGGAGGAACCACCCCAATTTTTCATGGGGTGGTCAAGGAAATCAGAGACAACAGCCCCCTCCAAACTTCCAACAACAGCCCTACCCACAGGAAAAGAAGCAGAACCTTGAAGAGATGCTGAAAAATTCATAGCAGTGTCAGAAACACATTTCCAAAACACCGAAACAACACTTAAAAATCAACAAGCATCGATTTAAGGGATCGAGAACCAGTTAGGTCAACTTGCCAAGATCATATCAGAACGACCACAAGGAAGCTTACCAAGCAACACTGAAACTAACCCAAAGGAGCAACTTCAAGCCATAACAGCTCCTGACAGTGAAGAGTTAGATAAGCCCAAATTAAGGTAAGAGAAAGTGGTAAAGGAAGGAAAGGTTGAGGTAAACCATGACAAGCCAAAACTGGTAATTAAAGAGTACCAGCCTCGTATACCATATCCTGATGCGATGAAGAAAGACAACACAGATGAACAATTCGGTAAATTTCTTAAACTTTTAAAGAAATTACATATTAACTTATCATTTCTTAAAGCTCTTTCGCAGATGCCAGATTCAAGGAAATTTTTAAAAAAGCTTTTCACAAATAAACGGAAGTTAGTCGAGGAGTCGCATGTGGAACTAAACGCAGTGTGCTCAGCAATGTTGCAAAATAAACTACCACAAAAATTAAAAGATCCAGGGAGTTTTACAATTCTATGCTTAATTGGTAGTTTACCTATTGATAATGCTTTAGCTGATTTAAGGGCAAGCATAAATGTTATGCCTTATAAAATGTTTAAACAACTAGGTCTAGGGAAACCCAAACAAACTAGGATGAGCATTCAATTAGCTGATAAAACTATTAGAATTCCTAGGGGTATAATTGAAGATGTTCTCGTGAAAATTGATAAATTCGTATTCCCAGTAGACTTTGTCGTTTTAGACATGGATGAGGACAATTATATTCCTTTAATTTTAGGAAGACCCTTTTTAGCAACTGCCAGAACTAAGATTGATGTTGGTACAGGTGAACTCATACTACGTGTTGGTGACGAATCAATTACTCTTTAGGCTCTTGACTCGGCTAGGACATCATTAATCAAGGTGAGAAAATAAATTCTATTAATGACCATTCGGTTAAACCTTCTTTTCAGGAAGCACCACGGAACTACACAATTGAGCTAAATCCTAGACCTTATGCCAACAAGGAAATAACTCATGAGGAACGAAGGCTTCAGATCGATGAACTAGACGGGTGGAAGACACATTTCAAAGAGAAACTAGGAATACATGAAACAAAACCAAAGCAACTTCATGATAAACCTAAAGATGGGACAAACCAATTTCAAATCGGGGATCAGGTATTGTTGGATAAGACAGACCCTCGAATCGTGTAACAGTCCGATTTTAGCCTTAATCAAAAAGGTGGTTTAGGGACCACGAATCTTAGTCAGAAAAATATTTTAATATTACTTTTCGTGTTATATATATATGATTGAGCATGTGCTAAAATTTCGTGAACTTATTTGACCGTTTGTTTGTTTAATTTAAAGAAAAGGACTAAATCGCATAAGTGGTAAAAGTAGCCATTTATTTAATTGAGTGGCTAAATTGATTTGTCTTCTTTTATATAAGGATTTAGGTTGCAAATTGACCCTTTTAGCATGCTAGTGGACGGCACTAAGCTTTTATAAAGCATTTTATATTTGTTTTCTTTATAAATTAAGCTTATATTAATATATGTATTATATTATAACATTAAAATAATAAACATAAAAGAACATTTGCATGTTCATCTTTTTGGGCATTTGACCGAAACTAAAAAATGGAAAAGAAGAGAAAAAGCTTTAAGGGTTTCGGCATTTCTTAAGCTTGATTAAGGTATGATTCAGTTTTAGTTTTTGATAATTTTTACTTTTTTGAGATCGTTGCTTTGAGTTTTAGCTAGCCCATGTGTAAATTTTTGAATTGGTTATGTTTTTCATGAGATGTCATTGAAGGAGACTTGATATTCTTATTGTTTGATGATGAAATATTAATTATATGTGATAGATTAACTAATGTTGTTCTTGAATTTTTGATGAAATTGAGAAATTTAGATTAAATTGCAAAAATAAAATTTTGAAGGACCAAAATGAAAAATAAATGAATTGTAGGGACTTGTATGGGCATAGATAACATTCGGCCCTAAAGGAGTAAATTCAAATTATGTGTATTTTGTGTTTTGTGCAATAGGGACTAAATTGTAAAAGTTGTAAATGTCGGGGGTAAAATGGTAATTTGCATAATTATGTGTTTTTTGATTAAATTGAATGAAAATATATTTGAATGAGCTTAATTTGGAATTATTTAGATCAAGAACAAAAAAAAACGGGATTGGATCGGGGAAAGGCGAAGTTGAACGAATAGCCGGGAAACCTTAATCCGTCGATTTCTGAGGTAAGTTTTTAAGCAATAGGATTAAATTGAATTATTTCTATACTAAAATGTACATGTTCAAGTGAAGTAATAGAATTAATTTAAAAATGCCGAATGAGGCATGGAGGATTATTATGTGTGCTAGCCGAATGTGGTTAGTTTATATGTATATAAGTATATGCATTGATTAATTGGGTTGGCCGAATATATATTTGTAATAATGGATAGATTAATATATGGAAATGGAACGAGAGTAGTGTTGGTAATTGGATATGCGGATATGTATGTATATGTATATTAGATGATGCCGAATGTGATGACATGAGATAAGAGAAATGAGATGTTAGTGAACCTTTAAATATATGTGTACATATGAATGAATATGAAATCATATGTGTATTTGGAGTCGAGGAGAAAATGGGTTAATGGGCGCTATGTGTGCGAGCTAGCATACTGAGCACTGTGTGCGTGAAATCGGTTGAATGGCACTATGTGTGCGGGAAATGAGTAATGGCACTAAGTGTGCAATACATTATCGGAAGATGGGACTATGTGTGCGTTTTATCAAGTAACGGCACTAAGTGTGCGATACGTTACATGAATTTGCACCAAGTGTGCGGGTTTGCGAATGTATTAAAGATATCAACTAGTGAATTGTATTAAACGTGATGGAATGAACATGTATGTGATTCATGAAAACTAGGAAGGTTAGTATTAATATGGTAAGTGAAGTTAGCTTATGAAATTTGAGATATGTTATGTGGATTGAGATTTCGAGTATATTTTGAAAGTAATGATGATGCATAGTTTTATATGATATTTAATAAGGAATACATGAATGTTTGGTTATGAAATTTACCAAACATGGTAGTTATCGAAGGGTGATTTGATATTTATGTATATACGAACCTACGGCTATGAGGCTGATGATAATCATGTTAATTTGATTTTACTTATATGATGTTTAATTTCATTCTTATCATTGCTTATAACTTACTAAGCTAAGATAGCTTACCGTTGGTGTTCATTTGACTATTTTATAGATTTTGAAAGCTAGCTCATGCTCGGGGATCTTCGTCAAAGTCAATCGCACTATCACCTAACTTTCGTATTCTATAAGTTGTATCTCATTTGAAACTTATGGCATGTATAGACTATGTCTTTTGGGTTGTGTTTGAATGACATGTATATATATATATGCCATACGAAAATGGCTAAGCTTCTTTGTTTGAGTTTTGTTTGAACATGTTTAATTATGGAATTACTATTTGAGTATATTAGTGTATATATATTAAATGCCTAGCTTGGAAGTTATTTCATAATATGTATATGTGAATTTTGAGTTTTTGAAATTGGTTGAATATGGTATATAAGACATTGGTTTGATAGAAATATATTTGCATAATTATGTGAATGTACTAACGTGTCTAGAATGAATGAAATAGGTCACATTTTGTGTATGTGTTTATCAAAGGTGATACATTAATGTGCAAATTGATGTGTACTCATTTGTAGGTATTCGACCATGACTTTATTTTAGTTTGGAGCTTAAATTTTCCATTGAGTGCTATAGTATGTTCAGCCATGAGAAATAAATGGCTAAATCATTGATGTAATTTTTAGTTAAAGTGTGCTTATGATGGAATATATTTATGTAATGAACATTGCCGAATGTGACAAGAAATTATGAGATAAATGAGTTGATTGAAATTTATATGTATGGTATAATCGAATGAGGGATAAGTATATAGGTCAATGTTATAATTGTATGTGGTATAGAAATGAGCAATGAACATGTTCGAAAATGATGCATATGTTCAACATTGATATATGTTTAAATGTGTCGTTGATAAACAAAAATGAAATAAATGAACAAGTACCATTTGCCTATTCGGCCCTTTCTTTTAAATGACCAAATGAATAGTGTTTTGTTATTTGAATGGAATTACTTATTTTTAAATAATGCAAATGATATTATTTTTGAGATGACTTGCTTATTTGTGATATTATTACTTAAGTATTAAGATTCATGTGAATGGATGGACATGGCGGTTAGTTGAGTAATACCTTGTAACCCTAATCTGGCGATGGATACGGGTTAGGGGTGTTACATTTGATTGGTATCAGAGTTACGATTTAGTCGATTCTCGGACTAATGTAGCGCGTGTGAGTCTAGCTATACATGCCATATTTTATAATGTTATAGTGTGATGACTTCTGACAGTGAAGTGTGTTTACTTCTTTAGTATAGTAAATGGATCCTAATCCCGAGCGAGCTATAGCTGACGATGTCAAGAGCATGGGGCCTGCTCCCACACAAGGGACCGCGCCGGAGGAATCTCGACCACCTATGAGTAATCCCGATGAGGGGGCTAAACAAGCCTTCTATAGCATGATGAATGATTGGTTCAACCAATATATCCGGACTAATCCGACTGTTCAACAGCCCCTGAATCCGAACACTCCCCCTGTAGTACCGGTGGTACCTCCTATCGTTAATCCTGAGAGAGCAAGCAAACCTCCAGTTGACCGAATTAGAAAACACGGGGCTCAAGAGTTTAGAGCCGAAGATGATGATGATGCTGAGTGAGCTGATTTTTGGCTTGATAATACCATTCGTGTTTTCGATGAGCTATCATGCACACCTGATGAGTGCTTGAGGTGTGCCATATCATTATTACGGGATTCTGATTATTATTGGTGGAACACTCTCGTATCGGTTGTTCCAAAGGAACGAGTTACCTGGGACTTCTTTCAGACGGAGTTCCGTAAGAAATACATCAGCCACTGATTTATAGACTCCAAACGCAAGGAATTTCTTGAGCTTAAATAGGGTCGTATGACCATATCTGAGTACGAGCGCAAGTTTGTGAGACTTAGTCGTTATGCCCGTGAGTGTGTTTCATCTGAGGCTGCTATGTGCCGGAGATTCGAAAAAGGGCTAAACGAAGATATAAAACTACTGGTTGGTATACCTAAAATAAATGAGTTTGTAGTGCTTGTTGAGCGAGCTTGTAAAGCCGAAGAGCTGGGGAAAGAAAAATGGAAAGCCGAGTTTGAAGCTAGGGACTTCCGAAAGAGATCTGTGTGTAAATTACCTCAAACGTCAACAAAGAAGTTCAAGAATGATAGTAGCCTATCAAAAGCTAACACAGGGATCTCTATACAAGAACGACTACCAGTGAGTTCACGGGCTACCTCGATTGCTAGTATTGGCAATACCCGACCGAATAAGCCCGAGTGTCAACACTGCGATAGACGACATTTTGGTGAATGTTGGGGTAAATCTAACCATCGCACTTGCTACAAGTGTGGTTCGTAGGATCATTTTATTCGGGATTGCCCAGAGACAGCTAAAAAAGGTATTGCTCAGAGTGCGAGACCGAGCAGCATTGCAGCTAGGGGTAGACCATCTCGTAATGTGGGAGGTAAGAGCGACGCTCAGAGGGAGACTTTAGATGCGACTATTCAATCAGAGGCCCGTGCGCCAGCTAGAGCTTATGCCATTCGTGCGAGAGAGGAGGCTTCATCCCCAGATGTCATCACCAGTATATTCATTCTCTTTGATACTAGTGTAATTGCTCTGATTGATCCTAGTTCAACTCATTCTTATGTGTGTGAAACATTAGTATCCAGCAAGACTCTACCTGTTGAGTCTACTAAGTTTGTGATTCAGGTTTCAAACCCCCTGGGCCGGTGTGTGTTAGTTGATAGAGTGTGCAAGAATTGCCCTTTAATGATTTGAGACTCATGTTTTTCGGCTGATCTGGTGTTGCTACCATTTGATGAGTTCGATATTATCCTCGGTATGGACTGGCTAACAGTGCACGATGCAGTAGTGAATTGCAGACGAAAGACTATTGATTTGCGGTGTCAAAATACTGAGATAATTCGAATTGAATCAGTGGATTTGAATGGGTTAACAGAAGTGATTAACAGTAAAGTAACTGAAAAGAAGATTGAATCTATACCGGTTGTTTGTGAGTATCCAGATGTGTTTCCAGAGGAATTACCGGGATTGCCACCTGTTCGGGAGGTAGAGTTTGGTATTGAGTTAGTGCCAGGGACTACTCCAATTTCGATAGCTCCGTATAGAATGACACCAACCGAATTAAAAGAGTTGAAAGCTTGGTTACAAGAATTGACAGGTAGAGGTTTTGCCCGACTGAGTTTCTCTCCCTGGGGTGCGCCAGTCCTATTTGTGAAAAAAAAGGATAGAACTTTGAGAATGTGCATCGATTATCGACAACTCAATAAAGTGACCGTAAAGAATAAATATCTGTTGCCACGTATCGATGATTTATTTGATCAGCTTAAGGGAGCTTCGGTATTCTCGAAAATTGATCTGAGGTCAGGTTATTATTAGTTGCGAGTTAGAGACTCGGATGTAACAAAGACTACTTTTTGGATGAGATACGGCCATTACGAGTTTTTAGTGATGCCATTCGAGCTCACTAATGCCCCTACTATTTTCATGGATCTGATGAATCGGGTATTCAGACCGTATTTAGATCGGTTTGTGGTTGTATTCATAGATGACATTCTGATCTATTCGCGTGACGAAACTGAGCATGCCGAGCATTTGAAACTTGTGTTACAGATTTTACGTGATAAGCAGTTGTACGCGAAATTTAGTAACTGTGAGTTTTGGTTGAATGAAGTTAGCTTCCTGGGGCATGTTGTTTCAGCATCGGGCATTCGGGTTGACTCGAGTAAAGTTTCGGCTATACTTGATTGGAAACCTCCGCGGAATGTTTCTGAAGTTCAGAGTTTTCTGGGACTTGCCGAATATTATAGACGCTTCGTGAAAGGGTTTTCTATGATTGCAGCTCCAATGACAAAGTTATTATAGAAAGACTTTAAATTTGAGTGGTCAGAAAGATGTTAGAAGAGTTTTGATTAGCTAAAAAGCTTGTTAACGGAAGCTCCAGTGCTTGTTCAGCTAGAGTCAGGTAAAGAGTTCGTTATCTTTAGCGATGCATCTTTAAATGGTTTGGGCTGTATTTTGATGCAGGAGGGTAAAGTTGTAGCCTACACCTCGAGATAGTTAAAGCAGCATGAAAAGAATTATCCGACTCACGATCTTGAATTGGCTGCCATAGTCTTTGCTTTGAAAATATGGCATCACTATCTATTCGGTGAGAAATGTCATGTTTACTCTGATCACAAGAGTCTAAAATATTTAATGACTCAGAAGGATCTAGATTTAAGACAGTGACGATGGTTGGAACTGTTAAAGGACTATGAGCTTATGATTGATTATCACCCGGGGAAGGCTAATGTGGTCGCTGATGCACTTAGCCGAAAGTCACTATTTTCTCTACGTGCAATGAATGTGGATATAGCTATGACTGATGATGGTGTGATTATTGCAGAATTGAAAGCGAGACCACTGTTCGTACAACAGGTCCGCGAAGCTCAAGAGGTTGATAATGACTTATTAGCAAAAAGGAGTCAATGTGGCTTGAGTGCTGATTCAGATTTTCAGTTAGATGCCGAGGGATGTCTACGGTTTAAGATTCGGATATGTGTGCCTAAGAACCCTGAGTTGATTCGAATGATTTGTGATGAAGCTCATAATAGTAAATTGTTGATTCATCTGGATAGTACAAAGATGTATAATGACCTGAGACAGCATTACTGGTGGCAAGGTATGAAACGAGATATTTCAGACTATGTGTCAAAGTATTTAATATGTCAACAAGTGAAAGCCAAGCATCAGGTACCATCAGGACTACTTTAACCGATTATGATACCTGAGTGGAAATAGGATCGAGTCACGATGGATTTCGTATCTGGGTTGCCGTTGACACCGAGCAAGAAAGACTCAATCTGGGTTATTGTTGCCCATTTTATTCTGGTACGTATAGATTTCTCACTTGATAAGTTAGCTGAGTTGTACATATCACAGATCGTACGATTGCACGGAGTACCTATTTCTATTGTTTCGGATAGAGATCCGAGGTTTACATCGTGGTTTTGGAAGAAACTGCAAGATGCTCTAGGTACTAAATTGCACTTTAGTACTGCTTTTCACCCTCAATCGGATGGACAATCTGAACGTGTTATTCATATACTCGAGGACATGTGAGATGTTGCGTTCTTGAGTTTGAGGGTACGTGGGAACGATACTTGCCTTTGATTGAATTTGCGTACAATAACAGCTTTCAATCGAGTATCAAAATGGCAGCTTACGAAGCTTTGTACGGTCGTAAAAGTCGTACACCTCTATATTGGACCGAGCTAAGTGAAAGCAAGATACACGGGGTTGATTTAATCAGAGAGACTGAGCAGAAAGTAAAAGTAATCCGGGGAAGTCTAAAAGCCGTGTCAGATCGTCAAAAGTCATATGCGGACTTGAAACGTAAAGATATAAAGTTTCAGGTGGGTGACCGAGTATTTTTGAAAGTTTCACCGTGGAAAAAGATACTTAGATTTGGTCGTAAAGGAAAGCTAAGCCCGAGATGTATTGGGCCGTACGAGGTAACTAATCCTAAGTTCGGCACAGTCGTAAGGTACTCAATGTCTTTCCATACGGAACAGTCGAGGTAACTAATCCTAAGTTCGGCACTTTTAAGGTAAACACCACTCGACTTAAACTATATATCTATAACCGAATTGATAGCATGAGAAAGGATTTTCACCTCCTCAAACCACCATGATTATGCGAATGAGAGGTAAAGTCTAGCTTAACACTTTAAACAAGCACTTCTCGGGAGGCAACCCGAGCACTGACTTCACTAATGTCATATTTTCTATTTTTAGCACCTAACTACAAACTAACCAATTTAAAAAAGCGCATGTTTCTCTCTCCACACGGCCTTGCACATGGGCGTGGCCGTGGCCATGTGGACACTACGAAAAGATACATGGGCGTGGTGGAGATCATGTAGAAACATGACAAAATTTTCCCCAAGCCATGGGCTCCGACTAAATGCCACGGCCATGCGATATGGCCGTGGTCGACACTGAGAAATCAACACCGGTGTACAACACGCCCATGCCCCTAGACTGTGGCCGATTCTGATCAAACCACATGGGCGTGGGCAGCAACCAGGACCTTTTGAGTCTATTTATTTTTTTCGTTTTCTTTTATTTTTAGATTATTTTATCTTTCTTATCTTTAGTTTATATTATTATATTTTGATTATTTTAATTTAGGTTTAAAAGGCTTATAGGGAATCACCACATCACAACCCTAGTATCCACCGTGCTTATCTTTTTAAGGATTTCATCCATAACTTAGGAAGTTTCACCTCTCTCCCTCTCTTATGATTTCTTACTATATTGTTATTACCCATCTTTGTACATTGAGGACAATGTACATCTTAAGTGTGGGTGGTGAATTTTATTAACAAATTTTTTCGCATTATTCTCAAATCCCTAAATTTTGTCTTTTCTTTCTCATATCACTATTAGAACAAATTCTGATTGATTTATGATTTTTATTGATATGTCTTGAATTAAAACATAAGCAGTTGTGCATTGATTGTTTAAACTTGAAGGCTTTAGAGAATCAAGCATGATAAGTTGATTTTTTTTTTTTTTTAAAATCAAAAAATTGCTAGGTTGTTTTCTCAAGTTTAGGTATTATCTTGAAGTTTGAAGTTGACATCAAAAGCCAATAATTTCTGTGAGATCTTGAGCCTTCAGAGCATACATTCTTTCGTGCTCATTTTTACTGTTGCTTTGAGTGAGTTAATATAGATCTGTTATTCTAGAACTTGCTTCGATTATACATGTCGAGACCACATTTTTGATTTGATATACTGAGATGATAAAGGCACCTAGGATTCAACCCACTTACTTCCCAAAAGGCCTACCTTCATGTTTAACCCTTAGTGAACTCCATTGATCCTAACAACCCATTCATTGATTTACCCTTAACATTGACCTAAAACTCATTCTTTTTGATTCATAAAGAATTTTTCCCTATTGAATTAACTCTTTTTTATCGAGATTTGATTTGAGAAGTTGCCTAACTATGTTTTCCATTTCAATTGTTAAATTCTATTATTGTACTTGATTTGTTCCTTAAAAAAAGGGTTGAAAGTATATCCATTAGCTCTATGTTTTTATGAGCTTAAACAGTAAATCTCACATCTTTAGAAGAAGCTCGTATCATTAATGTAATTATTCATTATTAATCTATTTTTCTAGTTAAGTAATTTGTCAATTCGATCTCGATTCTAACCTCTTCTTTCAGCCTGTGACCACACCCCCTAACCAAGACACGTTACAACCCTTTTTAAAGACCTTTTGATCGATGTATCATCTCAATTTATAGTGGTGGAGATTTGATTTTCATGCAAGCCTATGGTAATAACTTTTCATGTTTACTATTGAGTGCTTAAATTTATTGTCCCTTAAACACTTCGAGTGATTTGAGTGAATCCTTAGTGAAGGTGTTAGCTCTGTGATATTTGAATCAAGGGTGATTACTTAGATAAGGGGGAATACCTACGTTTTCATGAATAAAATGCTCAACTTGGATTGTTTGAAACTTTGATGTTCTTTTAGTTGAATTCTCAATGTATGATTACCTATGGATTATTTCGAAACATTATTGATAGGAGATACAAATTGAGAAGAATGAATTTTAATTGTGAGTTAAGATTTTGCTTGAGGACAAGCAAATGCTTAAGTGTGGGGGTATTTGATAAACCGTAATATATATATATTTTAATCCCACATTTAGCATACTTATGGATGATTTATTCCCTGAATTGTGGAATTTGATGCTCCTAATCCTTTAATTTCATGTTTTATACTTAGGAGAGCACCGGAGGATGAAAAGAACGAGAAATGGGCCAAAAATAGAGAAAATGGACCAAAGTACGAAATGCACACAGCCTCGGCCCAAGCCACACAGCCGTGCCTCCATTAGCAAACCCAACCATGGCCTGGCCTCGACTTACATAGGCGTGTGCCACAGGCGTGTCCCTGTCGTGACCTGTTTTAATTCCATCTGGATTAGGATACTTAAGGGCAAAGAAAGACATTTCAAAAGCCTATATAAACACCCTAAGTGTGACCTAGAAGAAGGCGTCCAGTTAGGCCAAAGAGCCAAGCCAGAAAGGCTAGAATTGTGGGATTTATTCGAAGAGGGCCAGTTGATTCATCTCACGAAGCCAGATTCATACTCAAGACAGAGGATCTTTCCTTCAAATTCCTTCAGGGGGTTTTAGGGTTTTTCTTATGTTTTGTTTTATATTTTTTTCTGAGATGTATTCTTTTATCATTATGAACTAAGCCCCTTAAATACCTGAGGGGGATGAAACCTAAGACGGGTCTTGTTATTGTTTCCTGAACTATATGATAAATACTTGATTTGTTCTTAATTATGTGTTCTTAATTCTTTCTTTGATATTTCAGGATATTGATTCAAGTATTGATATGCTTAGGGAGTGGAGAAAAAGTCCCTGTCTAAGAGTAGATCTAGCATAATTAAGCGGAGTTGATCGCAACCCTAGAAATAGGATGACAGAAATCTGCCAGATTAGGGTCAAACTTAATATGGGAGTCCATAGATCGAGTTAATGCAATTCTAGGGGTTTTAATTAGAAAGAAATTTCAATTAATCAACCTAGGGTTAGACGTTAGTAGCCTCGAAAGAGGTATTAATATAAATTAGGGAATCCTACGGATCAAGTCAAGTGTATAAATTGTCTGGTTCAGAGTTAAATAACAAGTGAAGTCTAGGTGGATTCTTCCTCGGGTATTGTGTTAATCAATTGGTTTTTTTCCAAAAGTATTTTCCCAAATTCATTCTCTGTGTCTTAGCATCTTTAGCTTAGTAGTTAGTTAATTTTAGAATAAGCAACAATTCCCTTAATTTTTAGGCTAAATAATAAAAAGAAAGTTAGTATTAGTACTTTTTGTTCCCTTGGGTTTGACAGTCCGGTCTTGCCACTAAACTATATTACTGTTCGATAGGTATGCTTGCCTTATTCGTTGTCATAGTTAGTTTTTAGGCTCGATCATTCATTATATAAATTTTTAAGACTCTAACATACGATCAAGTTTTTGGCGCCGTTGCCGGGGAACTGAAATATTAAGAACGCTAAATTTTTATTACTTTAGTCATATTTTATTTTTACAGGTAATCCAAAGTCTTAGATGATATGGAGCTGCGAATGACTCAGAGGTGGCCACACGCTCGATATGGTTTAAACGTAAACTTAGTTATTTTATTTAATTTTAATATATGAGGCTAATGATTTTGTAATAAGGCCATTTGGGAATTTTAACTTTTAACTGGTATTTTCTTTTCATTACTACCTGTTAGACTAGGAAACGTGGGTTTTAAAACGACGATGGTTTTTAAAGGAAATTATGATTTTCAAACCTTAAAAATTGTAAACTTGAATGAGCTTCTGCGATATTTAATTCTGTTTAATAAATGATTTGATTAATAAGGAAATAATGTGATTATGAATTTACTGCCCTAAAGGTCTCAAAGTGAATAAATGTTTAGTATTGAGCTTTTACCAAACTAGCCGGTTTTCAAACGACACTTTGATGTGACACGTCAGATCAGGTCGTAAAGTCTAGGCTGGGTTTAGGGTGTTACATTTAGTGGTATTAGAGCCCGGTTGCAAAACTCGGCTGTGGAATGGGTTTTGAAAATTTTCTAATCTGTCTAAATTTTGGTTTGGAAAGTAATGTTGTTACTGAAAGTGTGGCACACTGAGTCTCCGACACCAAATCTGTAAGTTCTCTGACACTGTACTCTGTCATATACTAAAATGATTATACTAAGAAACTATTAGGGATAGTAGTAGTACACTGAAATTCCTTAGTTAGAGAAACTGAAACTGTAGGAGACTGAAAACGGTACTGAGATTTCGATCTACGAAAACAACCCTACTTACTGTTCATCATAAAATATCCGTTAATAATTATGAGAATTATAAGCTGATGCATAAAAATCTTAAAACAGATAAATATGCTACATCGATATGAGCACAATAGGTCGCGGAAGGGGTACACGTGGTCACGGTAGAGGCCGAGGTGCTAGGGATGAGTCTTCAGCATCAGAACACATGCTTGCTAGGGAAGCACCAGCCTTACCAGTGACTGAGACGGGGTCTCATGACCGAGCCGTTGGGAATGATGCCCTATTCTAATCGATGTTACGGGTTCTTAAAAGGGTTACTAGAGCAAGTACTAGGTTAGTGGGCCGAGGGTCAATTTCTGAATGACTCCAGTCTAACGAGGCAGAAATTTTTAGGGGCATCTGTGGTGTAGCACTGAATGTGGAAGAATATTGGTTGGATTCTATCGAGCGAATAATAGATGACCTCGATTATACTGTGGAACAAAAATTGAAAGGAGCAGTGTCTTTATTGAGAGATGAGGCATATCAATGGTGGCTTACCGTGAGGGAAGGCACGCAGGCCGACTGTTTGACATGAGACTTCTTTTAGACGACCTTCCAAGGAAAATATGTTGGGGTGAGTTATGTGGATGCCCGGAGGAAAGAATTTTTATGTCTGGTTTAGGGAAATAGGTCAGTAGCAGAGTATAAGGCAGAGTTCTTGCGGTTGAGCCGGTATGCTCGAGGTATAGTCACGACTGAGTATGAACACTGTGTGCGTTTTGAGGATGGTCTCTAAGATGAGTTGCGGATGCTGATAACTCCGCAGAGGGAAAGAGACTTTACTGCCCTGGTTGAGAAGGCAAAGATTGCCAAAGATGTGAAACGCTCAGAGCGTTAGAACTGTGAGAAAGATAAGGGCAAAAATAAGAGGGATTTTGGGCCCTGAAGTTCTTCTGGTGGGCTTAAGAAGAGGCCTAGGTTTGATGGGTAGCCCGAGCTGGGGTTCCTGTTGTTGCTGTCATACCGTTGCCTTGCGCTAATTGTGGGAGATCTCATAAGTGAGAGTGCTGGAAAAGAACTGGGGCGCACTTTAGATGTGGGTCTAGGGATCACCAGGTTAAAGATTGTACTTAGAGGCCTATTCAGATGCAAGCTGCAGGTCAGGGCTATGTTAAGCCAGGGAGAGGTGGTCAGCAGCCACCGAGAGGTCGTGGTCCAGCCAGAGGGGGAAATGGTTTGGGACGAGGTCGTGGAGCATCGGGTAGAGGTGCTTGTAATACAGAGGAGAGACAGCCAGCGTTGGTCTATGCTGCTCAGCACCGAGAGGATGGCAACGCTCCTGATGTCATAACTGGTACGTTCCTCATTTATAATGTACCATATACTACTTTAATTGATATTGGGTCTACGCACTCGTATGTTGCATGTACTGTGTCTGGAACATTGGCATACAGTTCGAAATTACTGATAGGGAAATTTTGGTGATTAGTCCACTGGGACAGTTGGTTAGAGTGAATAAACTGTTTAGAGATGTGCCCTAGAGGTCCAAGGGGTTGTTTTTTCGGTGGATTTGATGGAACTGCTGTTTGGCGAATTCGATATCATTTTGGGCATGGATTGGTTAGTGAAACTCCGTGCGAATTTGGATTGCGCTGCTAAACATATGGTATTGAAGTCTTTAGAGGGTGAGGAGGTGGTTGTGACAGGGAAGTGAAGGGATTATTTATCTAATGTATTCTCAGCACTAAAGGCCGAGAAACTGCTTCACAAGGGTTGCGAGATGTTCTTAGCTTACGTCAACATTTCTGATTCTATGGGTCCGTCCGTTAAGAATGTCAGACTGTAAAGGAGTTTTCAAATGTATTTCTCGAAGAGCTTCCAGGGCTGCCTCCAAACCGTGAGGTCGAATTCGACATTGAGCTCCTGCCTAGAACGGCTCCGGTGTCTATCGCCCCTTATAAGATGGCGCCGAAGGAGCTGGTAGAATTAAAGGCTCAGATCCAATAGCTATTGGACTGAGGATTCATTCGGCTGAGTTTGTCTCTATGGGGAGCACCAGTATTGTTCGTGAAGAAGAAAGATGGGTCCATGCGCATATGTATTGATTACCGTCAACTAAATAAACTGACGATTAAGAACAAGTACCCTTTACCAAGGATAGACGATCTGCTCGAATAGCTGCGAGGAGCTTCGGTTTTCTCTAAGATAGATCTCAGATCGGGGTACCATCAACTAAGGGTTAAGGAGGCGGATATGTACAAGACTGCATTTAGGACTCGTTATAGACATTACGAGTTTCTGGTCATGCCATTCGGGTTGACGAATGCACCAACTGCTTTAATAGATATGATGAACCGGGTTTTTCAACCCTATTTGGACCGACTCGTGGTGGTTTTTATAGACGACATTCTGGTGTATTCAAGAATCGAGAAGGATCATGATTCGTATATTTGAATTGTATTACAAATATTGAGAGAAAAGCAGCTTTATGCCAAGTTCAGCAAGTGTGAGTTTTGGCTGTGAGAGGTGACATTTCTGGGTCACGTGGTGTCTGCGGAGGGGATTAGGGTTGATCCTCAGAAAATTGAGGCCGTATTGGATTGGAAACCACCAAAAATTGTATCTGAGATTCGAAGTTTTCTGGGTCTAGCTGGGTATTACAGACGCTTCGTTGAGGGGTTCTCATTAATTGTTGCACCTCTAACTAAGTTGTTGCGAAAAGGGGTACCATTTAATTGGACTGATAAGCAGCAGGAGAGCTTTGAAAAACTGAAGAAGATTCTGACTGAAGCCCCTGTATTAATACAGCCAGAGTCTGGGAAGGAATTCATTGGCTACTATGATACGTCGCACACTAGATTGGGTTGTGTGCTGATGAAATAGGGTATGGTGGCTTACGCATGTCATCAGCTTAGGCCGCACGAGGTGAATTACCCCACTCATGACTTGGAATTAGCTGCAGTGGTATTCGCACTGAAGATTTGGAGACATTACTTGTACGAGGAGAAGTCAATCATTTATACCGACCATAAAAGCCTCAAGTACCTCTTTACTCAGAAGGAGTTGAATCTTAGGCAACGAAGATGGATTGCTTAAGAATTATGATTGCTCGCTTGAGTACCATCCGGGGGAAGCTAACGTAGTAGCTGATGCATTGAGCCGTAAGGTTGTATCTGATTTAAGAGCAATATTTGCTCGTCTCAGCCTATTTGAGGATGGTAGTCTGTTAGCTAAACTCCAAGTGAAACCGACATGGATTGATCAAATTAAGGAGAAGCAGTTGCTAGATGAAATGTTGGTTCCTCATTTTCGATTGGTGAAGAAGGGAGAGGCTGCGAATTTTGGACTAAATAGTGGGGGGTATTATGCTTCCGTGGGAGAGTCTGTGTATCGAGGGATTCTGAGTTAAGGCAGTCTATACTGCGGGAGGCACATAATAGTCCATACGTTATGCATCCTGGTGGAAACAAGTTATACCGAGATCTACGTGAACTGTACTGGTGGCCAGGGCTTAAGCGCGAGGTTACTGATTTCGTAGGTAAGTGTCTGACATGCCAGTAAGTGAAGGCTGAAAATCAACTGCCTTCTAGATTACTGCAACCTGTTAAAATTCTACTCTAGAAGTGGGAGAGGGTAACCATGGACTTTGTTAGTGGGCTACCCCTGACACCTACTAAGAAAGATTCAGTATAGGTTATTGTTGATCGACTGACAAAGTCTGCCCACTTTATACCGGTTCACACTGATTACTCGTTGCAGAAGTTGGCCAAGTTATACGTGGCTGAGATTGTGAGGCTGCATGGGGTACCAGTGTCTATCTTTTTAGCCAGGGACCCTAGATTCGCATCACGGTTTTAGAGAGTGTTACACGAAGCTTTGGGTACAAGGTTAGATTTCAGCACGGCATTTTATCCTCAGACTGATGGTCAGTCAGAGAGGGTAATACAGATTTTGGAAGACATGCTAAAAAGCTGTGTAATTGATTTCAAGGGCTGTTGGGAAGACTATTTGCCATTAGCAGAATTTGCATATAACAATAGCTACCAATCCAGTATTCAAATGGCACCGTACGAGGCTTTATATGGTCGTAGGTGTTGTACCCCTACTTGTTGGATAGAACTGGGTGAACGACAAATATTGGGGCCAGAACTAGTTTTTGAAATCGAGGAAAAAGTAAAGCTGATACGAGATCGGTTAAAAGAAGCATCTGATAGGCATAAGTCGTATGTTGATTTAAAGCGTAAAGTGATTGAGTAAACGGTGGGATATTATGTCTTCTTGAAGGTCTCACCATGGAAGAAGATTATGAGATTTGGACGGAAAGGCAAGCTGAGTCTTAGATTCATTGGACATTATCGGATATTAAATGTGGGACCGGTCGCCTAACAGCTGGAAATGCCTCATGAGTTAAATTGTATACATGATGTGTTCCACGTCTCCATGCTGAGGCGATACCGTTTCGATCCCTCACATATAGTGCCGGTGAAGGAGATCGAGGTAAGACCTGATTTGACCTTTGAGGAAGAACCGGTGTAAATACTAGATCATGATGTTAAAATATTGAGGAGGAAATCTGTCCCGCTAGTCAAGGTGCTTTAGCGTAATCACGGTTCAGAAGAAGCCACATGGGAGCCTGAGGAGGCAATGTAACAGCAATACCCTCACCTCTTCTGACCAGGTAAATTTCGAGGCCAAAATTTCTTTAAAGGGGGTAGAGTTGTAACGCCCCAAAAATGAGGGGTTAGTAATTTTGCTTAATTTCCATGTTGTGCTTGAACGACTAGCAATTTGAGTGTATATGGGGGTTCTAAGGTGGCCTGGGTTTGAGTCGGAGCTGTGGAAAAATCTTATTTTTTGCTCATCAGGGGAACTGGCAGTTAGCACTAGGACTTATGTATAATTATATGTGTTTTGTGACACAAAAAGAGCCTGTGGCCTAATGGTGGTAGCGTCATTAGGAAGGCAAGGAGAGAGGGGTTCAAATCCTATGGAAAGCAAATGAGGGCTTTTATTTTATGTCATGTGAGTGGAAGAAGTAGGGTTTGGATCAAACTCTGCAAGGGAGGTTGAAGACTTGGTCAAAAATTTCAAATGGAAGGACGGGGCAAGTCTAGGAGATTTTGGGGGAGAAAATTAGGGAAGTGGATGTGTGTGGAAGTGTTGGCCGAATTCGGAGAGTTTAGGTAGGAAGAGGATTTCGGCTAGGGGGTTGGCCTTTTGGGAGCATTTCGAGTTTTGTTCTTTTTACATTTCATGCTTCTTTTCTCTCTAGTGTGAGTTTCGCAAGTAACCTTTTCGTGGTTTCCGGGATTGAATTAGAGTGAGTTCTTAGTGTCGAATTCTCTGTGGGAATCTTATTTCTTCTTATCAATTGCTTCTCTGCCGATTTGGCTTGTATGCAAGTTGTTCTTTCTCTTTTTCGGCAGCATCTTAGTAGAACTCAACCTCCTCTTTTCCTCTCGTCTTCTTTTCTGTTCTCTTCAAGATAGCCGAACCTATCTTCCCCCTTGTTCTCAATGCTTCATCTCTTGTTCTTTAAGTTGAGTAAGATAAAGTTAACCTCTTCTTTTCTTCTAGTATACTTTCATCTCTAGGGTCGTTCATGTCTATTCCTCTTTACTCAAAGGAACCTATCCAGACTGTTACTATAATAGGGGTTACACACTGAGTTCTCGTTGTAATGCCCCGAATTTGGGCCTAGTAGAATTGGGCCCATTGGGCCTTGGGCACGGAAGCGTTTAAGATTTTTGAGAATAAGAGAACGACATTAATGCAAGTTGGACCTATTAGGTGAGTGATTTTGGAAGGTTAGGGGGCTTCTATGAAGTCCCAGGTTCAAACCTGGGCTTTAGGAAAAAAATTGGTTTTAGGTGAATAAAACCCTAGAAGTAAGTAAGTAGGCTTCAAGAATAAAATTTGGAGAAAAGCGACACAAAGGGAGTTGTGGTCTAGTGGCAAATGACGCCACATAGGAGACAAGGAAGTGATGCCATAGAGGAAGCAAAAGGTCCAAGGTTCAAGTCTTGGCGCTTGCAATTCTTTTTTATTTCTTTTTAAATGAAGTTAGACTTTGGCCCATAGGCTTATATTTAGTTGCGCATGTTTTAAGACACATAAGGAGTTTATGTTGTGGTGGCAAGTAGCGTCTGGAGCATATGTAACGCCCTAAAAATCCTGAAACCCTAATTTCTATGCCTAAGTATGTATAGCACTTTGAATAATATTATTAAGATAGTATCGGGATTACTTGAGGCCTTAGAGTTAGGGGTAACCATAGGGAAAATTTATTCTTTCTTACTTAATGGACCCTAGTCTCAGCTAGGAGGCCTTATAAGCAGACTAAGAGAAGAAAAGGGACACAGAGGGCTTGTAGTCCAGTGGAAAGTGGCGTCATATAGGAGCTATGAGGTGGCGTGTTAAGCAGTTAAGGAGGTCCAAGGTTCGAGGCTTAGGAGGGGAAGTTAAGGAGTTTTATTTTTGTGCCTAGATAGAAGGAGCTGGAATTGGAGGGGACTCTGAAAGGGAGTGTTCAGGAGAGAAATTTAAGGTGCAGATAAGGGAGAAAATATAGGGATTGGGAGGTGGATATAGTGGTGCCGAATTGGACTCTGAGGGAAGAGAAGTTCGGCTAGGGGCTATATATATGAGTGTCGAATTAAGTTCCTAGGTTAATGCCGAATTTTTGCTTTCCTGCTAGTCGAATTTCTTGACTTGTGAGAGGCAGACGTTCTTTTTCTAAGTGTGCCAAAGCCGAATCCTTCATATCCTCCCTTTTCAAATTCCCTTTTGGTTCACCACTTGGTTCTAGCCAAATCACTTTTATTTCTTATTCCCCCTAGTGTTGCCAAATTACCTCTGTCACCTTACTAGTCTCAAAAGCCAGACCTAAGCCGCAGGATCAAAGGAAGATTTCGGTAAGAGGTTAGTTGAATTTTTAGTGTGTTTTATTAAAAGCCGAAGGGCTATCTGACCCCTCTTTGTCGTTACCATGTACTAACAATGGTGAGGCTCAAAAATCGCAAGCGCGGTAGGTAAGGATTGTTATCAAGGCAATAAGTATTCTCAATTCAGTTAGAGTTTTAATAAGTGACTGAATCTATTGTGGCTCATAAGGGTGACTTATGATCAATATGGGTCACTTGGTTTTGACGATATAGGTGTTTGGGTGTAGATCTAGGGGATAATCGCCAATAGTAGCAAAAGAAGTGCTACTAGAACGTGAGGTACACGGCAAGGGTATGGTAAGGTTTTGGTTTTTAGTCAGTGTATGTTAAAGCTTTGGTTAATCGTTAGTAATGTCGATTGTAGGTTCGTGACTAAGGCGTTTGGAACACGCGAGGTTACCAGGTGTGTACAAACACTACACACACAATATCGGTAATGCCAAAAAGCCTAAAAACCGAAAGTGGCTAAATTGGCCCAGTGGGCCCTGATGTTAAGTTTGATGAAATGGTTTGGTTGATTATACGAATTAAGTTAGCCATGTTTGATGCACGATCTGGATATGTTTTGGGCCTAATAGGTCAAATGATGAGATTTGGGCCTAATGGGCCATAAGGAAGTGATTTGGGCTTGATGGGCTTATGGGGACGTAGACAAGTATGTTAGGGTTAATGGACTTTAGGCCTAGTTTAAACAACTCTAAAATTTCATAAGACTTAATCTAATTAAACATGTCTGTGAATGAGTCACTAGGTTAGGGTGTGGCAACGGGCATACGCATGTCTAGGATTGGATCTAGGGAGAGCTTGGTACTTAAGCGGTCCTAGTGGCCCACCTCTTCTTCTCTGGAATCCTACCTGGTGCGTAGTGTTTGTTCACTTTACCTGCGAGGACTTGTTGATGGGCCAAAGTTCATAACTAAAACCTGAGAGGGACCGATTACCCTTATATTTTAAAAATTACTAAAATACCCATATATTCGTAAATTACTAAAATACCCCTAGATTTGTAAATTATCAAAATACCCATGTTTTGCAAAATTACCCAAAATACCCTTGTTTTACAAAAGTGCCAAAATACCCCTGTTTTGCAAAAGTACCAAAATACCCCTATTTTGTAAAATTACCAAAATACCCCTGTTTTGCCAAATTACCAAAATACCCCTGTAGGGTAGAATTACGAAAATACCCATGAGTAGTGAAATGACTAAAATACCCCTACGTGACGAACATAAGCTTATAGATGTTACTTGTGTGTTTGATGCATTCATATGATATTTTGCTGAGATGGGTGGGAATTATGGTACGGAGGAAGATTTGAGGATTGCATCGCCGTATGGTATGGATCCAGGATCGCATGGCCGTATGGTATAGATCCACCGGAGGCTTTAAGCCCAATATATGATTAGCAGCTTTGCTGCAACGTTCGGTAGTACCTCAACCGGGCTACCTTTAGTGTGTAGCGGAGGGGTAGGTCGAGCTAGAATTCCCCACAAGAGTCATAAGGTTGGAAGGGAAATGGTGTGTGTAGCGGATTGATTTTTAGGGTGGGTTTTACATTATCTTATTTGTCTACGATGCGATATAATTTGATATGAGGTCATTATGGGCTAAGGCCCAAGACCACCGATATTGATAGGGCTTAGGCCCAATGTGAATAATTATATGTGATTTGATTGCCAAGGGTTGTACACATTGAGTTTCGAAACTCACACCCTTTAATTTAATGTTTCAGGTAATCCTGAATAGACGGCTCGACGTGGGAGAGGACTCGGAGATGGCCACACTACAAGCTGTTCAAATGTTTTAATTTATTCAAATGATTTTGTTTAAAATACTTTGTTTTTTTCTTTAGATTGCGATAAGGCCATGTAACTCCTAATTGAATTTATATTTCGGGTTATTATTATTGTTTCAACTACCCACTTAAGAAATTTCATAAATTTATTAAAGTGTTAATATGGTTTTTGAAATAAACTTTTGGTTTGGGCTTTTAGGCCTTAAATGGTTAAATAGTAAATTATTTTGAAGTGCGCCTCTAATGTGACATTCCAGATTCTAGCCTAACTTCTAGGCCAGGTTTGGGGTGTTACAGCATATGAGAGGGCAAGGGTTCGAACCCCATTGCAAGCAAAAGGGATATTTATTTTGCTAAGTTGGGGCTACAGGTGGTTGTGTTGGAATTAAACTCTGCTGAAGGAGGTATCCCACATCCGGAAGCTAGCATGAGGGAAGGTGAGAAGCTGGCTTTAAATAGAGCAATCTATGAGGAGAGTAAGGATACCTTGGTTGGCGTTTAGGCATAGGAGTGTTCAGAGCACGGATTAGCTTCAGATTCCTACCAGGTGTGTATTTCGCAGTACTCTAGCTGTAGAGCGGCAAATGCCGAAATGCCGGTCACACGGCGATGGTAGCCACAAGAGCGTGCGAGCGCACGTGTGGGAGCTTCGATGCGATAGTTGAGGCCACCATGTGTATTCTTATGGGTTAGGCTGTTTGGGCATAGAAGTGTTCAGAGCACGGATTAGCTTCAGATTTCTATCAGGTGTGTATTTCGCAGTACTCTAGCTGTAGAGCGGCAAATGCCGAAATACCGGTCACACAGCGACGGTAGGCACACGAGCGTGCGAGCGCACGTGTGGGAGCTTCGACGTGATAGTTGAGGCCACCATGCTTATTCGACGTGCACTCGCATGCTCATGTGGCTACTATTGTCGTGACCGACACTTTGGCATTTGCCGCTCTACAACTAGAGTAGAGAGAGTTACACACACCTGATAGGAATTTGGTGCTAAACCGTGCTGCGACCACTCCTGTGCCCAAACGCCCACCAAGGTATGTTAACTCTCCTCCTGGCATGCTCTTTATATAGCTAGCTCTTCAACTTCATTCTTTGTGTCTTTCCGATGTGGGATCCCTTCGTCAGTAGAGTTTAAATTCAACTGAAACTCTTACCGTCCAATCCCTAAAATAAATACTCCCTTGCTTCTCATGAGATTCGAACCCAGGCTCCCTTGCAACATAATCCACGCCGCTAACCACTTGGCCACAAGCTCCTCTTGTGTCTTAAACCATGCGCAACTAAATTTGAATCTATAGCCAAATACTAAAGTCTATTTAAAAAGAAAACTAAAATGCAAAAGCCAAGACTTGAACCTTGGACCTCCTTCCTTCCTTGTGGTGTCACTCCCTTGTCTCTTATGTGGCGTCACTTTGCCACTACACCACACACTCCACTTGTGTCATTTTCCTCCCTATTTTATTCTTAAGGCCTACCTGCCAACTTCTAGAGTTTTTTTTCACCTAAAACCAAAATTTCTCCAAAACCAATATTTTATCCCGGGACTTCATAGAAGCCCTCTAACCTTCCAAAATCACTTATCCAATAGGTCCAACATGCACTAAAGTCGTTCTCTAATTTTTTTTTACACTATTACGCCTAAGGCCCATCGAGCTCAATTTTGCTAGGCCCAATTTCAGGATGTTACAGAGCTTTTACCGAACTAGCCAATTTTCAAATGACACTTTGATGTGACACGTCAGATCCGGTCGTAACATCTAGGCCGGGTTTGGGGTATTACATTTGACATCAACTATGTTCTTTTTAAATCCTAATTGCTGGGATAATTCTATTTAATTGATAAGATTTATTTAATTCATGTTAACACGTTTTGTGCTCCAGTCGATTATGTTTTCAATTAATATCATGCTGCATTTCATTCATATGTGATTGGGTGCACTCAGATTAGCTGAGCGATCCTAACCAGACGACGACCAGTAGACACATAATTGAAAAGTACAATTCTTAATTTAGGTCATTAAAATCGACAAAGTTAAGGTTCATAATATCTTTCGTTAGCTCTATTATCTTACATGGTTTTTAGATTTATGTAATTAAACTGTTGAAAATGTAAATGTCCCTATGACCTTGCATAAATGCTAAGAAATCCTTAGTCTAATATGATTAGTAAAATGCATATTTAACTAAGTAAAAGATCCGAGAGGACTTAATTTGGTTTCCAAACCCATAAGAGATCGAGTTGCCATGGAAATAATTCCGAACATGTTAGCATGATGAAAGTAAATTGAATTAATTAACATAATTATCCTAGCTCATTTAAAGTTGATTTTTTTATTGCTAAAGCCCTCATTCATACATTTAGGTAAAATTGCATTTAGATTAGAAATTGTATAGGGATCACTCTTGCATTTAACTTAATTAAATCATCACCATCCAAATTTATTGAGTTTTTTTTTTATATCAAATTGTTAATTATAATTTTTCAATTGAATTGATTAAGCTTATATAGTCCCTGTGGAGACAATAACTCATTTTTACTTACTTATTATTTGAACAACTACGTACACTTGCGTAAACATGTTACAACTCGTTATAGCGCACAAGCAGGATACGAGGCTGGTGCACGACTAGGGCCAAGCGTGAATAAGTGCGTGTGAGTAGCAGCGGTTTGCTAGTTTAGTAGTAGCATCGTGCAAGGCAGGATGCAGGCTTCATGTGCTAGCAGAGCTGTTCGTGAGCAGCAGGTGTGCCAGGTGCGCTCAACGGGCATATGTAGCTGGTGGTAGTGCCTTCAACAGTTGCTAAATGGGAGCTGCGATGGAAGCTAGCTTGGAGGCTGGAGCTGCTAAGGCTGACGATGGGAAGGTTGTGTAGGAGGTTGGTTTGATGGATGGTGAATGATGTGAATGATGGATGAAGGTGGTGGTATTTAAAGTGATAGAGGGAATGAGTTCAACTAGAATTCTTAGAACAAATTAACGATAAAATATTCTAAGTCCTGATGTCATAAAATTTAATAACAATTAATAAATAATATAATGTATATTAAAATATTATTTTCTATTACTTTATTTATTAAAACAAAATCTCTTAATTAAAATATGATAAAGTTTAAATCAATTCTAATTCTATACTAAGTTGATAATAATTAATATACATTATAATAAATATAATTATATATTAGCTATTATCATTCTTATTTTTTTAAAAAATTAAGCATTTATTTTAGCTGTTTTAAAAATATTTACAAAAAGAGCAGCTAATTTTAATACTTACAAAAAGAACAACCAAATTTTGCAAATAATTCAATTAAGTACCTAAACTTAAAGAAAATTTGAAAATTGAGCTGCAGTTAAAACTTGGATCAAAATTGACCCTTTTATTTGAAAAATTAAAATTATTTTGTTACTTAGAAAATAATTTCTCAAAAGATTATGTTAAAATCAATTCTCAAGAAAGATTGGAGGGGTCACAAGCGGTCCCGCTTAAGTTCCAATCTCTTAGACAAAATTTATTTTAGCAAACTAATCCAGAAATATACCCTAAGTCATTTATTAAAAGAAATGAGAAAAATTAAGCATATGGTAAAATGAACGAGACTTTATCTCGCTCAATTTTATCTCCCTAGTAATATTTTAAACACTAAGCATTAACTTGAAAAACCTTAATCTGGAATTGAACTTCAAATTCTCGAACTCAGATGTGCTTATCATGCCATCTCTTTAATCTTTCCAGTCTTTTGGACCAATCTCGTTGGTTTGGACAAACTACCTTCTCGAGTATGCCTTTTATCTCTTTGTTTGCTAGTTTAGCTTGCCCATTTGTCTACGGATAGTAAGGTGTGGCAACCTTGTGCTTCACTCAATGTTTGCCGAGAAATCATTTCAACCATTTGTTCACAAAATGGGACCCCTTATCACTGATGATGGCCCTAAGTGTACCAAATCTTATGAACACATGCTTCTGCAAAAACTTCATTACAACCTTGGCATCATTCGTCGGATATGCCTCGGCCTAAACCCACTTAGATATATAGTCTATTGCTTACAATATATACTTGTAACCACAAGACGGAGGGAAAGGACTGAGAAAGTTAATACCCCAAACATCAAATAATTCAACCTCAATAATGTTTGTTCGGGGCATCTCATTTCTGTTGGTGATGTTTCCAACCCTCTTGCATTGATAACAACTCTTTATGTAAGCATACGCATCTTTGAACAGCGTTGGCCAAAAGAACACGACTTGCAATACTTTGGTTGCAGTATGTGCACCTTCGAAGTGTTCCCCACTCAGAGTTGTGTGACAATGATATAAAATTTTATGTACCTCGTTTTCTACCACGCATCTCCAGATCATTTGATCTATGCACTTTTTGAAAGAATATGGCTCTTCCCAAAAATAGTACTTTACATCGTGAAGAAAAGTTTTCTTTTGTTGATACGTCTTATCAATCGACATCAAACCACAAGCTAAATAGTTAGAAAAATTAGCAAACCAAGGGGTGTTATGGACATGATTTACCTTAAGTATGTGCTAATTTGGAAATGTCTTCTGAATGGGTAAAACTGAAGAATTTCCTTCTTGTGGCTCTAATCTAGTAAGTGATCTGCTACCTGATTTTCTACCCCTTTTCAATCTTGAATTTCTAGATCGAACTCTTGATGTAGAAGTACCCATCAAATCAATCTCGGCTTGACATCTTTCTTGGCAAATAAATGTTTAATTGCTGAATGATCTGTATAAATAGTCACTTTGGTACCTACAAGATAAGTCTAAATTATATGATTTCTTTTACTTAGCTTGATCCGTAAGACTCCCTAACCTATATTAAACCCTTTCTCGAGGCGAATAACGTCTAACCCTAGGTTAATTAGTAGAACTCTCGTTCACTTATAATAACCCCCTAGGATAACAGTAAATCGATCAATGGACTCCCATATTAGGTTTCACCCTAATCCGACAAAATCTCGTAAACCTATCTCTAGGCGTTCGATCAACTCCGCTTAATTATGTTAGATCCACTCTTAGGCAGGGTCTATTCCTCCTCCACCTAAGCACATTAGATTTGGATTAAGTAACATAATTAAGAAAAAACTAAGCAATTATCATATAACTTTAAAAATCAAATAACAAAATTCATCTAGGTTTCATCCCCTTCAGGTATCTGAAGGGTTTAGTTCATAATGAATAAACAAAACATCGCAAGAGCAAAGATAAAACAAAACATAAGAAAACCCTAAAACCCCTAAAGGTATTGAAGGAGAATTCCGCCGTCTTGAGTATAATTCCGGCTTCTTGGGATGGATCAACTAGCTATCCTCGCTTTATTCCCTAACTCTGACCTTCTAGGCTTGGCTCCTTCGCCTAGCTTTGACACCGATTTCGGCTTCTGCCGAACTCCCCTTTCAAGTTGCCCCATTGGGTGTTTATATAGACTTTGAGATGCCTTACTTGGCCCCTAAGTATCCTAATTTAAGTAGAATTCATAATAGGGTGTTTGAATAGGCTTTGGAATGTGTTTCTTTGCCTCCAAGTATCCTTTCCCGAATGAAATTACTCTTTCCAGCGACAGGGACACGGCCATGGCACACGCTCGTGTGAATCGTGGTCAGGCTGTTTTTGGACTTTTAATGAGGCACGGTCGTGTTTATCAAGGTCCAGGCTGTGTTCTAGTAATTTAATGAGGCACGGTCGTGTGGCTTGAAGTCCAGGCCGTGTCAATTTCGTGAATTGGCCCATTTGGCCCGTTTTAAGCCTGTTTTACGTTCTTTTCATCCGTGGGTGCTTTCTTGAGTATAAGTCATGAAAAGAAAGGATTAAGAGCACCTTTTTACATAAATCGAGGCTTAAATGATCCAAAAGCGTGCTAAATGTGGGCCTAAAATATGTTACTTTTGCGGTTTATCAAATACCCCAACACTTAAGCTTTTGCTTGTCCTGAAGCAAAATTCTCAACTTACAATTACAACAAACTTTCCATGATCCATAATTTCTATCAACAATGCCTCATCATAATTCATAGATAATTTATACATGGATAATTCAATTCAAAGGGTCCTAAAGATTCAAACAATATAGGTCATATTTTTGTAGCACGAAAACATAGGTGTTTCCCTTCACCTAAATAATTACCTTTAATTTAAAACCGACAAGGATTGATATCCTCACAAAAGATTCACTCAAGTCACTTAAAAAAGTGTTTAAGGGTCAAAATTAAGCACTCATAAGTCAAACATGAAAAGCTAATCCCATAGGCTTGCTTGAAAATCAAATCTCCACCACTGTAAAATGAGATGATAAACAGATCAAAAGGTCTTTGTCAGGGTTGTAACAGGGATTAGGTTAGAGGTATGGATAAAGGCTGAATTAGAAGGTTAGAATCGAGATTGACCTGATAAATTTCCTAGCTAGAAAAAATGAACTTAATCTTACATTAATTAAAAACTAATAATACGAGCTTTTTTCCTTGAGAATTGGAATTTGAACATGCAAGCTCACTTAATCATAGAACTAATAATGAATATACTTCATTTTTTTTAAAACAAACTATCATAATAATAAGAAAGAATTTTTACAACTGAAATATAGAACATAGTTAGGAAACTTGTTCAAAATCAAATCTCAACAAAAAGGGTAATTAAAAAGGGATGGTGATAACAAATACAAAGGGTTTTGGGTTAATATTAGTGGGTTAGTCAATAAAAAGGGTTGTTAGGCTCAATGGGGTTCACTTAGGGGTTAATTATGAAGGTTGGCTTTTTAGTGGAGTAAGTGGGTTAGAACCTAAGTGCCTTTATCATCTCAGTATATCAAATCATAACTGTGGTCTTGACATGTATAATCAAGGCAAGTTCTAGAATAACAGTTCATAGTTGACACACTCATAAAAAAAGTGAGCACGAAAAAGAATTATGCTCTATAAGGCTCAAAATCTCACAAAAATTATGGGTGTTTTTGACATCAACCTTATAAATATCAAACTTTAAGATAACATTCAAATTCAGGTTAACAACCTAAAATTTTAAATTTTAGAAAATTAGACTTATCATGCTTGATTCCCTAGTATTCTTCAAATTTAATCATCAATGCACAATTAACTATGACTTATTCCAAAAAACATCAATAAAAATCATAAATCAAAGGAAATTTCATTCTAATCATCATATGAGAAACTTACTTTAGAACAAGGCATAATTCAGGGATTTTCAAATAATACTATAGTTAACCCCCCACACTTAAGATGTACATTGTCCTCAATGTACGAAGATGGATAATAGCAAAATAATCATAAAAATCATAAGATGGGGAGAGAAGTGAAACTTCCTGAATTTTGGATGAAGTCAATGAAAAGAAGCCGGATAGGATTGGAGGTGAACGTGGGGAAGCGTCTCGAATTATTTGAAATTGAATCCTCGAAGCACCCGGTCTGATTTTATTGTATCCTAAGCTAAATCTACTTATCATAAAGAATAAGAATAAGAAAATAAAATAAAGTAATATATATATGTATATAAAATAATGAAATGAAAATAAAATTAAAATAAAAATAAATAATGGAAAATGAAAGACAACTAGAAAAAAGGGAGAATGAGGTTAAAATAGAGATGTAGCCCGTGTTTTGGGATTTTGAGTTTTTGGGCGCGTTCAGGGTGTTCGGGCACGACTGTGGGTGTAGTGGCACGCCCGTGTCTTTCTTCACACGGTCATTTCATATGGGTGTTCTCCTCCCGTGTTCGATAAGTCAGAATGTTGGCACGGTTTGAAGGCATGGCCGTGTTTAGCCCGTGCTTAACAAGTCAGTAACTTCGCACAGGGTGTCGGCACGGACGTGGACTAATATCGCCACCTGTGTTAGGAAAAGAAATTTTTCTATGTCGTGCACGGTTACTGGCACACCTATGGTCTATCCCTTGGCTTCCACACGGCCACGGGCACGCCCGTGTGTAGGGATGTGTGGCCTAGAAATCTTATCTTTGGTTAGTTTATGGTTAGGTACTAAAAGGAAATATAAAATAAAATAAAAAATAAAAAATGTAAAAATGGGGTTAGTGCTCGGGTTGCCTCCAGAGAAGCGCTCGTTTATAGTCTTAAGGTAGACTTTACCTCCCATTCGTATGGTCATGGTAGTTTGAGAGGTGAAAATCCTTTCTCATGCGATCATTTCGATTATGGATATATAGTTTAAGTCGAGTAATGTTTACCTCAAAAGGGTCAAATTTATGATTGCTTACCTCGACTGTGCCGTATAGGAAGACATTAAGTACCTCAAAAGTGATTTCTTCGTTTGCCTTGAGGTCTAAATTGGTTATTCTAGGGTCTTCCTTATTCAACAATACCTGATCCTTTATTTTGATGTGAGTTGTTGTTCCTATCAGCTCATTTGGGGTCTTATTCGGTTTCACTTCGTGCGGTTCCTGTTCCTCTTTGATTTTTGTTTCCTCCTCTTTTAGTTTGTCAACCCTAAGGCTTTGTTCCTTAGGTATTTCTTCTTTGTTGGCACGAGGTCTAAGATCTAGCTCAGCGAAGTGATTTCGTAATGATTCCTGTAAAAAAGATTGAACCAAATGGTTATCAATAAAATTATTATTCGTACCTTTATTACTCGATGTCCTAGTTGGGTCAAGAGCTTGAAGAGTGATTGTTTCATCGTCTTCACGAAGTGTGAGTTCACCGGATTCTTCCTCTATGTGGTCTTTCTTTATTACATCGGGATATGGCACACGAGGTTGGTACTCTGTATCACTTGATGTTCTGGCCGAGTTAAGAGCTTGAAGAGTGACTATCTCGTCGCCTACACGAAATATGAATTCACCTGCATAGATATCAATTTTAGCTCTGGCAGTTGCTAAAATGGGTCTTCCTAAAATTAAAGGAATATTATTGTCCTCATCCATGTCTAAGACAACAAAATCTACTGGGAATATGAATTTATCAATTTTGATTAGAACATTTTCTATTATACCCCTAGGAATTCTGATAGTTTTATCAGTTAACTAAATGCTCATCCTAGCTTGTCTGGGTTTCCCTAGACCTAGTTGTTTAAACATTTTATAAGGCATAACATTGATGCTTTCCCCTAAACCAGCTAAAGTATTATCAATAGATAAACTACCAATTATGCATGGAATTGTAAAACTCCCTGAATCTTTTAATTTCTGTGCTAGTCTATTTTGTAGAATTGCCGAGCACTTTGCGTTGAGTTCCATATGTGATTCCTCGTCTATCCTTTGCTTTTTCGTTAACAGCTCCCCTAAAAATTTTCTAGAGTCTAGCATCTACAAAAGAGTTTCAAGAAGAGGTAAGTTGGTATGTAATTTCTTTAAAAGTTCAAGAAACTTACCGAACTATTCCTCTGTATTGTCTCTCTTTAATGCTTCGGGGTAAGGAATGCGAGGTTGGTATTCTTTGATTACCGATTTTGGCTTTTCTTGTGTCACCTCTACCTTACCTTCGTCTACCTTGTCTTCTTGTTTTGAGATGGGTTCATTTATCTCTGCATTTTCCTGAGCTGCTATGGCTTGAGTTTGCTCCTTTGGATTAATCTCAGTGTTACTTGGTAGATGTCCTTGCGGTCGTTCAGACATTAACTTTGCAAGTTGTTCGACTGCCTTAGTGATTTCCCCCTTGATATCTTCAATCGATGTTCGTTGTTTTGTTTCAATGTTGCTTGGCAAGCTTTCTTGTGGTTGTTCTAAGATTAGCTTAGCAGGCTGACCTAACTGATCCTTGATCCCTTGAATCGATGCTTCTTGTTTTGTTTCTATATTTTGGTAGCGTATTTTTGTGTTTGCTATGAATTTTTCCAGCATCTGTTCAAGGTTCAACTTATCTTCCTGTTGGTGAGGGGGTTGTTGAAAATTTGGAGGAAGTTCCTGTCTGTGGCTACTTTGATCATTCCACGAGAAATTGGGATGGTACCTCCAACCTGCTTTATAAGTGTCATTATAAAAATTATTTTGAGGTCTAGAGTAGTTACCCATATAGTGGACTTGTTAGTTCTCCATGCCATATCCGTAGGGTGGGTACTCAGGATTCGCCACGCCTCCTAGATTCGAATCATATTGCATTGCTGGGTGTACCTGCAAGCGGCTACACAAACCATCGATCTTTTTATTCATCATCTCTAGCTGGGTAGATAACCTGGTGAAAACATCGAGGTCGAAGGCACTAGCTGCTTTAGTAGGAATTGTCCTCATGACTTGCCACTGATAATTATTCAGTGCCATCTTCTCTATAGACTAAAATTATCTGCCAAAAGCAAAATAGAGGAAAAATTAGCAAAGTAAAAAACAAAAAAATAATAATGAAAATAAATTGCTATAATAAAAAAACTGGCTAAAGTAATAAAAATTAAGCGTTCTTAATATTTTAGTTCCTCGGCAATGGTGCCAAAAACTTGATCGTTGAAATCAGAGTTTTAAAACTTATAAAAGAATGATCAAAACCCGAAAACTAACTTTGACAACGACTAAAGGCAAGTGTACCTATCGAACAGTAGTATACTTAGGCAAGACCGGATATCAAACCCAAAGGAACTAAGAGTACTAATACTAACTTTCTTTTTATTATTTAGCATTAAAATTAGAGTGAAGTTGCTTTTAAACTATATTGACAAAGACTAAACTAAGGACACAAAGACAAAAAGGACGAATAGGAAAATAACTTTTAAGGAAAACTCAGTTGATTACAACGATACCCTCAGGAAGAATCAACTTAGACTTCACTTGTTATGTAACCCTAAATTATATGATTTCTTTTACTTAGCTTGATCTGTAAGACTCCCTAACCTATATTAAACCCTCTCTCGAGGCGAATAACGTCTAACCCTAGGTTAATTAGTGGAACTCTCGTTCACTTATAATAACCCCCTAGGATAGCAGTAAATCGATTAATGGACTCTCATATTAGGTTTCACCCTAATCTGGCAAAATCTCGTAACCCTATCTCTAGGCGTTCGATCAACTCCGCTTAATTGTGTTAGATCTACTCTTAGGCAGGGTCTATTCCTCCTCCACCTAAGCACATTAGATTTGGATTAAGTAACATAATTAAGAACAAACTAAGCAATTATCATATAACTTTAAAAATCAAATAACAAAATTCATCTAGGTTTCATCCCTTTCAGGTATCTGAAGGGTTTGGTTCATAATGAATAAACAAAATATTGCAAGAGAAAAGATAAAACAAAACATAAGAAAACCCTAAAACCCCCTGAAGGAATTGAAGGAGAATTTCGCCATCTTGAGTATAATTCTGGCTTCTTGGGATGGATCAACTGGCTATCCTCGCGTTATTCCCTAACTCTGACTTTCTCGGCTTGGCTCCTTAGCCTAGCTTTGACGCCGATTTCGTTTCTACCGAACTCCCCTTTCAAGTTGCCCCCTTGGGTGTTTATATAGACTTTGAGATGCCTTACTTGGCCCCTAAGTATCCTAATTTAAGTAGAATTCCTAATAGGGTGTTTGAATAGGCTTTGGAATGTGTTTCTTTGCCTCCAAGTATCCTTTCCCGAATGAAATTACTCTTTCCAGCGACAGGGACACGGCCATTGCACACGCCCGTGTGAATCGTGGTCAGGCCGTGTTTGGACTTTTAATGAGGCACGACCGTGTTTATCGAGGTCCAGGCCGTGTTCTAGTAGTTTAATGAGGCACGGCCATGTGGCTTGAAGTCCAGGCTGTGTCAATTTCGTGAATTGGCCCATTTGACCCGTTTTAAGCCCGTGTTACGTTCTTTTCATCCGTGGGTGCTTTCCTGAGTATAAGTCATGAAAAGAAAGTATTAAGAGCACCTTTTTACATAAATCGAAGCTTAAATTATCCAAAAGCATGCTAAATGTAGGCCTAAAATATATTACTTTTGCGGTTTATCAGGTGCCCGAAAGGAACAAAAGGAAGAGAATTTAGAAAAGTTAAAAATAAAAGTAAATTGCAAAAAAAAAAAAAATATGGCTAAAGTAATAAAAATTAAGCGTTCTTAATATTTCAGTTCCCCGACAACGGCGCCAAAAACTTGATCATTGTTTTATGCGATGTCAAACTCTTAAAATTTATAAAGAATATGATCAAACCTAGAAACTCACTATGACAATGATTTGAGGCAAGTGCACCTATCGAACAGTAGTATAGTTAAGGTAAGATCGGAATGTCGAACCTAAAGGAACCAAAAATACTAATACTAACTCTCTTTTTATTATTCAGCAATCTAATCTAAATTTAACTAGCTACTAAACTAAAGACTCTAAGACAAAGAAGAATGAAATTGTGAAAATAACTTGAGGAAAAACCAATTGATTAAGATGACAGCCAAGGAAGAATCCACCTAGACTTCACTTGTTATCTAACTCTGAACCAGACGTTTTATTCATTTGACTTGATCCGTAAGATTCCCTAAGTTATATTAATCCTTCTCTCGAGGCGATTAACGTCTAACCTAGGTTGATTAATTGAAATTTTTTTCTAATTAAAACCCCTAGAATCGCATTAACTTGATCTACGGACTCCCATATTAGGTTTCACCCTAATCCGGCAAAATCTCGTCACCCTATCTCTAAGAGTGCGATCAACTCCCCTTAATTATGCTAGATCTACTCTTAGGCAGGGACTTTTGCTCCTTCACCTAAGCACATCACATGTGAATTAATATCCCGGAAATATCAAAACAAGAGTTAAGAGCACATAATTAAGAACAAGTCAAATATTTATCATATACCCCCACACTTAAGATTTTGCTTGTCCTCAAGCAAAATTCTCAAGTCATAATTAAAACAAACTTCCTCGATCCATAAAATTTATCAATAATGTTTCATCATAATTCAAAGATAATTCATACATGGATAATTCAACTCAAAGGGTCCTAGAGATTCAAACAATCAAAGGCATACATTTATAGCCCTCAAAACTTTAGGTATTTCCCTTTACCTAAATAATTACCTCTGATTCGAAATCGACAAGAGTTGACATCCTCACTAAAGATTCACTCAAATCACTCAAAGTGTTTAAGGTTCAAAATTAAGCACTCAAGAGTCGAATATGAAAAGTTAATCCCATAGGCTTGCATGGAAATCAAATCTTCACCACTATAAGATGAGATGATACACAAATCAAAAGGTCTTTAACAGGGTTGTAACGGGGCTTAGGTTAAAGGTGTGGATATAGGCTGAAGTAGAGGGTTAGAATCGAGATTGAATTGACAATTAACCTAACTAGAAAAATGAACTAATCAATTGAAAACTAACAATACGAGCTTTAAAGTTTGAAATGTAAGCTCACTTAGTAGAACTAATAATGAATATACTTCGTTTTTTTAAGAACAAGTCACAAATAACGAACTTTAACAACTGAAATATAGAACATAGTTAGGTAACTGCTCAAAATCAAATCTCGACAAAAAGGGTATTTAGGAAGAATGGTGATAACAAATACAAAGGGTTTTGGGTTAATATTAGTGGGTGAGTTAATAAAAAGGGTTGTTAGGATCAACGGGGTTTACTAGGGGTTAATTATGATGGTAGGCTTTTTAGTGGAGTGAGTGGGTTAAAACCTAGGTGCCCTTATCATCTATTATATATCAAATCATAGGTTTGGTCTCGACATGTATAATCAATGCAAGTTCTAAAATAACAAATCAATGTTGACACATTCATAATAAATAGAGTGAGCAAGAAAACAAATATATGCTCTAATAGGCTCAAAGTCTCACAAAGATTATGGGTGTTTGATATCAACCTCGTAAATTTCAAATTTCAAGGTAATAATTAGATTCAGGTAGACAACCTAACAAGAATTTTTAATTTTTGAAAAATAGACTTATCATGCTTGATTCTCTAGTATTCTTCAAATTTAATCATCAATGCACAATTATAAATGACTTAATCCAAAGCATATCAATAAAAATCATAAATCAAAGGATTTTTCATTCTAATCATAATATGAGAAACTTATTTTAAAAACAAGACATAATTCAGGGATTTGAGAATAATGAAGAAAGTTAGGCACTTTCTCGAAATAACTATTCACCCCCACACTTAAGATGTACATTGCCCTCAATGTACAAAGATCTATATGAAATTTAAGAGAGAGGGAGAGGTGAAACTTCCTGAATTTGGATGGTTTCCTTGAGTTGGGAGTCCCGAGGTGTGGTGGCTGCTACTGAGCTCTGCGCTAGATGAAGAAATTGGGAAGCTCGTAGAGAATTAGCCAGGAAATAATAATAAGAGTTCAAAACATACTAAATATATATTTAAAGACAAGAAAGATAAATAGAAAGAAAATAGAAAGTAAAATAAAATCAAAATAAAAGATGAATGGATCGAAGAGTCCTTATTTGTTGGATGGTTCGCGAGGTGGGTGTGACTTCTAAGGCTGTAGTGAGTTAGTGGTCATGGTTTCGGTGTGATTCCCTAGCAGCCTGAAGAACCTGACACTAAGAAACTAAAATAAAATAAACTCAATTAAGCATAAGATAGTCAAAGAGAAGGAAAATAAATGAGAAGAGTAGAGAAGAAGAAAAATTAAATTTCCTCAAAGATCCTTGGCTTGTCGTTTTGATGAAGCAGCCGGCATGAACTTATTTAGACTGGTCTCCCACAGAGGGACTGTGCTTGAATCCTTCTGCTTCTTCACTTATTTATCAATAGATGAACTACCGATTAAGCATGGAATTGTAAAACTCCCTAGATCTTTTAATTTTTGCGGTAGTTTATTTTGCAAAATTGCTGAGCATACTGCATTCAGTTCCACATGTGATTCCTCGTCAATCTTTTGCTTATTTGGCAATAGCTTCTTTAAAAATTTCCTGGAATCTGGCATTTGCGAAAGGGCTTCAAGAAACGGTAAGTTAATAAGTAATTTTTTTAAAAGTTTAAGAAACTTACCGAACTGTTCCTCTGTGTCGTCTTTCGTTATTGCTTGGGGATATGGTAAGCGAGGTTTGTACTCTTTGATTACCACTTTCGGCTTGTTATTGACCTCAACCATATCTTCTTCTACCACCTTCTTTTGTTTTGAATTAGGTGCGTCTAACCCTTCACTATCTTGAGCTGTTACGGCTTGAACTTGCTCCATTGGGTTAGTCTCAGTGTTGCTCGGTAGTCTTCCCTGTGGTCTCTCAGAAATTTGCTTAACAAGTTGCCCGATTTGATCCTTGAACTCCTGTGACAATACCTCAAGTTTTGTTTCTACCTTTTGGAAACGTGTTTCTGAGGCTGCTATGAAATTTGTTAGCATCTCTTCAAGGTTCGGCTTCTTTTCCTGTAGGTAGGGCTGTTGTTGCAAGTTTTGGGATGCTTGTTGCCTTTGATTTCTTTGACCGCCACATGAGAAATTGAGGTGGTTCTTCCAACCTGGATTATAAGTATTACTATAAGGGTTATTGTTAGATCGGAAATTGTTACCATGTAGTTCATCTGTTTGCTCTCCGTGCCTTGTCCGTAGGGTGGGTACTCAGGATCCGCCACTCCTTCACTTGCGTCGCACTGCATAACTGGATGTGCCTGCGAAGAACCATATAAACCATCAATTTTTTTATGTAGCAATTCTACTTGATTTGATAGCGCGGTTACTGCATCGAGGTTGAAAACTCCAGCTGCTTTGGCTGGTCTTGTCCTTGTAACTTGCCACTGATAGTTATTTAGTGACATCTCTTCTATAAACTCGTAGGCCACTTCAGGAGTTTTGTTGTTCAGAGTTCCACCGGCAGCTGAATCTATTAATTGTCTTGTTGAGGGATTCACACCATTATAAGAAGTTTGGACCTGTAGCCATAAAGGTAATCCGTGGTGTGGGCACCTTCTCAACAAGTCTTTGTATCTCTCCCATGCATCATAAAGTGTCTCTGAATCCATCTGCACAAAAGAAGATATATCATTCCTTAACTTGGCTGTTTTGGCCAGTGGAAAATATTTTAATAAGAAATTTTCGGTCATTTGATCCCATGTAGTGATTGACCCTTGTGGAAGAGAATGCAACCACTGTTTGGCTTTATTCCTCAGAGAAAAGGGAAATAACCGAAGACGGATGGCATCATCAGAAACACCATTTATTTTGAAGGTATCGCAGAATTCTAGAAAATTCACTAAGTGTATGTTAGGATCCTCATCCTGCAAACTATAAAACTGAACAAACTATTGTATCATCTGTATAGTGTTAGGTTTCAGTTCAAAATTATTTGCAGCAATAGTTGGCCTAACAATACTAGACTCAGTTCCTGTTAAACTAGGTTTAACATAATCATACATAGTTCGAGGAGCATGATTTTCGGCCATCTCTGGAGGTGGCGGATGATTTTCAGCCATCTCTTCTGTAATATTTATTTCGGCTTCTTGCTCTTCTTCTATGTAGTTTAAGCTTCGCCTTATCTCTCTGCGATTTCTGCGAATGGTACCTCCAATATCATTGTCATAAAGTAGGGGTCTTGTCGGGTTTCTTCTAATCATAAACTAGAGGTACCTGAAAGGAACAAAAGGAAGAGAATTTAGAAAAGTTAAAAATAAAAGTAAATTGCAAAAATAATATAAATATGGCTAAAGTAATAAAAATTAAGCGTTCTTAATATTTCAGTTCCCCGGCAACGGCGCCAAAAACTTGATCATTGTTTTATGCGATGTCAAACTCTTAAAATTTATAAAGAATATAATTGAACCTGGAAATTAACTATGACAACGATTTGAGGCAAGCGCACCTATCGAATAGTAGTATAGTTAAGGTAAGACCGGAATGTCGAACCCAAAGGAACCAAAAGTACTAATACTAACTCTCTTTTTGTTATTTAGCCTAAGAATTAAGAGAATTGTTTATCTAATCTAAATTTAACTAACTACTAAACTAAAGACTCTAAGACAAAGAAGAATGAAATTGTGGAAATAACTTGAGGAAAAATCAATTGATTAAGACGACACCCAAGGAAGAATCCACCTAGACTTCACTTGTTATCTAACTCTGAACCAGACGATTTATTCATTTGACTTGGTCCGTAGGATTCCCTAAGTTATATTAATCCCTCTCTTGAAGCAACTAACGTCTAACCCTAGGTTGATTAATTAAAATCTCTTTCTAATTAAAACCCCTAAAATCGCATTAACTCGATCTATGGAATCCCATATTAGGTTTCACCCTGATCTGGCAAAATCTCGTCACCCTATCTCTAAGAGTGCGATCAAATCCGCTTAATTATACTTGATCTACTCTTAGGCAGGGACTTTTGCTCCTTCACCTAAGCACATCACACTTGAATTAATATCTCGGAAATATCAAAACAAGAATTAAGAGTACATAATTAAGAACAAGTCAAATATTTATCATATAATTCAGCAGACGATAACAAGATTCATTTTAGGTTTCATCCCCCTCAGATATCTGAGGGTTTAGTTCATAACGATAATAAAAGAATACATCTCAAAAGAAAAGATAAAACAAAACATAAGAAATCCCTAAAACCCCCTGAAGGAATTGAAGGAGAGATCCTCTGTCTTGAGTATGACTCCGGCTTCTTGAGATGAATCAACTGGCTATCTTCGAGTAAATCTCCACAAATCTGCCCTCTTTGGCCCAGTTGGATGCCCTCTGACTAAAGCCTTGGGTTCCCCCCTTTCAGGTCATACTTAGAGTGTTTATATAGGCTTCTGAATATGTTTCTTTGCCCCTAAATATCCTAATCCGAGTGAAACTCTTCTTTCTCACGGTAGGGACATGCCCATGGCACACGCCCGTGTAAGTCGTGGCCAAGCCGTGTTCGAACCTGTTGAATTGGGCATAGCCATGTGGTCTTGGGCCTAGGCAGTGTGGATTTCGTGATATGGCCCATTTACTCCATTTTGGGCCCGTTGTCCCTTCTTTTCATCATCTGGTGCTCTCTTAGGTATAAAATATGAAAACAAAGGATTAAGAGCACCAAATTACATAATTCAAGGCTTAAATCAACCAAAGCATGCTAAATGTGGGCTTAAAATATGTTACTTTTACGGTTTATCACATTCTGTTTATGATGTCATCATCCCAATAAGGCCACACGGCCAAGGCACACGCCTGTGTCCTTAGACTGTGTGACGAATTAAATTCCTAATTCCAGGTGTAGACTTCACACGGCCTGGGCACACGCCCATGTCCATGGCCGTGCCTCCCACACGGCTAAGACACACAGCCGTGCCTCTGCCCGTGTGTTTACTACTGAGCATACTAACTTGTAAACCTAGCATGCAAGGGGACTCACGGCCAATCAACATGCCCATGGGGCTGACTGTGTGTCACACACGGCCTAGTCACACGCCCGTGTGTCTACCCGTGTGGCAATTGGAAAGGCTATCTTCCAAGCCAAATGCCACCTTACACAGCAACCATACTTATACCAATTCAATTCAACATATATTATGATCATAAGGCACTTCTAAGAACTCACAATCAAGACATCCACACAAGCATACACTTTATGAAATTCATCATCATTGAATATACAAACTTCTCAAGTATTGGCCCATTTCTAAGGACCATTTACAAAATGAATTGAACAACATTAATAGCCAATACTTTGGCTAATAAATATGACATAGAAAAAAGACCAAGTCCTATAGATGCCATACTCAAAATAAATCTAACTTTGCTATACCAAAGAGAAGTTGATAGTGTGATTTTTGAACTCTAACATCCCACGATCCCTGAGTTATCTTGGAAAAGCTAAAAGGAAAAGGGAAATGAGATGGGTAGGCATAAAGCTCAATAAATTTGCATGAAAATAAATAACAACGTAAAGCTCATAGTGTCATCCATCCATGGCATTAGGTAAAAACACAAAGTCTTAAGCACTTTGCCACAATTTACTCGTGCTTGCTCTATTCGCATACATACCATGTCACATAACATAAACAATTTCTCGTGAATTGCTCACGTGTACCTATATTCACTTAACCACATAGCTTTAGTACTAATCTCATTTCAATTCCATGCTTAACTATTTGCCCCATTGAATCACTTGGGATATTCTAAGATCCATGATCATCATCATTCCCATAAAAATGACGCCAATGCCACATCCTAGATGTGGTCTTACATGGGGTCACTTCTAGATGCCGATGTCATATCCGAAATATGGTCTTATACGGGATATCATATGGATTTTCGATGCCATATCCCAGATATGGTCTTATACGATTTTCATATTAAATGCCGATGCCATATCCCAGATATGGTCTTATACAATATTCTTATTAGATGCCGATGCCATATCGCGGATATGGTCTTATACGGCATCTTATCCTTCTCAAGTCTTGATAATATTATTCACTTATTTATTAAAGTCCAACTGGAACTCCCACATCAATATTCTTAATATTTTCTCATTCAACATCATTACTCAAATTCATAGAAATATTATACAACATCACCAATATCAACATTTAGAAACTTAAATAACATGATGTTGAATTTATTACACACAAACTTACCTCGATTTCAAAATAGGCCAAACTGTCGATTTAATCCGATACTTTGCCCTTTCCTCGGTCAAGGTTAATTCTTCGTTCTTCTTGATCTATAATAACAAATTAACTCATTTAATTATCACATTAATTCACACATTTCAATAATCATACTTTGGCAAAATTACCATTTTGCCCTTAAACTTTCACAAAATGACCATTTTACCCCTAGGCTTCTAATCAAATTTCTTCCTTTAACGAGCCTAGGTGAACATTTATTTCTCTTATAACAACCCTTAATACTCATTATTTCACACATTTACCTCTTATTAGACAACCTTTAAAAAAAGGTCCTATTAGGTGTTTTCATGGAAACACCCTTCACAAAAGTTGTTTATCTAACAACTAAAACTCATTTTCATCTATAAAAATGTAGCAATCAACATAAATTCTCACAAGGTAAAACTTTAAACTTTCAACCATTTTGCAAAATAGTCCCCTCTTTAGCTAGCTTAAGCTTTAGGGTTCCAAAAGTACAAAAATCATCAAGAAAAACAATTAAAGTCACTTACTTGTAAGGAGAAGAGCTTGCTGAAATTTTTGAGTTTTCAAACCCTCTATTTGCTGCTAATTTTTGGTGGAAGAAGATGAGTGAATAGAAGGACATCATCTTTTCTTTATTTTATTCTATTTCATCAATTTAATCTACCTACTTCACCAACTTTGACTAATTTTGACTTCTTTGTCCCCTATGGCCGACCGCCCTATCTTTAAGGGTCAAATTGCACATTAAAGGCCTACAATTAATATTCCATGGCTATTAGGCACCTTTAGCTTATAAATGAAACTTTCGCACTTTATGCGATTTAGTCCCTTTTCGCAATTAAACATGAAAACGCTAGAATGAAAGCACCAAAATTTTCATGTACCTATATAATCATGCTCTAACTCATAAAATAACATAAAAACAATTTTCTCCGACCCTGGATTAGTGGTCCTGAGACCACTGTTCCAACTAGCCCCTAAATCGGGCTGTTACAATACTGCCCCCTTAAAGATTTTTGTCCTTGAAAATCTTATCGGTGAAAAGGTTGGAATATTGGTTTCTCATAGCCTCTTCGGGCTCCCATGTAGCCTCTTCTACTCCATGTCTTTTCCATAGCACTTTCATAAGTGCTATACTTTTGTTTCTCAACTGTTTAACCTCTCGGGCCAAAATCTTAACCGGCTCTTCGCCATAAGTAATGTCCGGTCAGATCTCTACCTCTGATGGTACAATTACATGTGAAGGGTTCGAACGGTATCAGCGTAACATGGACACGTGGAAGACATCATGAATCTTTTGCAACTCTGGTGGCAAAGCCAAACGATAAGCAACCGGCCCTATCCTCTCGGTAATCTCATATGGTCCGATAAGGCGCGGACTCAATTTGCCTTTCCGGCCAAATCTGAGGACTTTTCTCCATGGTGATACTCTTATAAACACTTTATCACCTACTTGAAACTCAATCTCTTTCTGTTTCAAATCTGACTAGGACTTTTGTCTATCTAAGGCAACTTTTAGACATTCACATATCACTTTTACCTTCTCTTTAGTTTATCTGACTAAATCGACCCCGTGAATCTGATTCTCTCTTAGTTCAATCCAATACAGGGACGTTCGGCACTTACGCCCATACAACGTCTCATAAGGCGCCATCTTTAAACTCGACCGAAAGCTATTATTGTAGGCAAATTCCAATAACGGTAAGTATTTCTCCTAGTTACCTTGGAATTCCAAAACACAACATCAAAGCATGTCTTTAAGTATCTGTATTACTCTCTCCGACTGTCCGTCAGTTTGCAGATGGAAAGCTGTACTAAAGCTCAATTTTGTGCCTAAAGCCTCTTGCAACTTTTTCCAAAACCATGACATAAATCTCGAATCTCTATCCGAAATAATCGACAATGGTACTCCATAAAGTCCTACTATCTCTGACACATATAAATTCAGCAACTTATCAAACAAATAATCGACTCGTACTGGTAGGAAATGGGCTGACTTTGTAAGTCTATCGACTACAACCCAAACAACATCTTTCTTCCTCAGTGACAACAGCAAACGCGTCACGAAGTCCATAGTAATACAGTCCTATTTCCACTCGGGAACCATAATAGGCTGAAGTAGACCAAAAGTACTTGGTGTTCGGCCTTCACTTGTTGACAAATTAAACATCTCAATATGAACTCAGAAATGTCTTTCTTCATACTCAGCCACCAATACCATTTCCTCAAGTTGTTATACATCTTCATGCTGCCTGGATGTACAGAAAAACATCCACTATGTGCTTCATGCAAAATCTTCCGTATAAGTTCATCATTTCTGGGTACACAGACCTTATCTCGAAACATCAGACATCCATCAGGACTTATCCAAAAGTTTGACTCATTATTTGACTTACATTGAACTCTTTTAGCCGGTAAATCATTGTCGCCTTTCTGAGTTTCACAAATTTCTTGGAGAAACATTGGTCTAGCCTTCAACTCGGCTAGAATAGAACTTTCATCTGACAATGCTATCCATGTATTCATGGCTCTCAGCGCAAACAAGGATTTCCTACTTAAAGCATCGGCGACTACGTTCGCCTTTCTTGGATGGTAGTCTATTACTAACTCGTAATCTTTTATCAACTCTAACCATCTTTGTTTCCTGAAGTTTAGCACCTTTTGAGTCATCAAATACTTTAAGCTCTTATGATCCATGAACACCCGACATTTCTGACCATACAAATGGTGTCTTCAAATTTTTAGTGCAAATACAGTTGCAGCTAATTCCAAATCTTGAGTCGGGTAATTCTTCTCGTGCAGCTTTAATTGACTAGAGGCATATGCTATCACCTTGCCCTCTTGCATGAGTATACAGCCTGATCCATTCAAGGATGCATCGCTGTAGACTAGAAATTCCTTTCTTGGCTCAGGCTGCACTAAAACGGGAGCCTTAGTCAACAATGCCATTAGTTTCTCAAAACTCTGATGGCATTTTTCTATCCAATCAAATCACATCTTTTTGCACTAGCCTTGTCATCGGAGTAGCTATCATGGAAAACCACATGAGAAATCATCTATAGTAGCCAGCTAGGCCCAGAAAAATCCTAACTTCGGTTACATTCCTTGGTGGCTTCCATTCAACAATCGCTGAAATCTTACTCGGGTCGACTCTAATTCCATCACCCGAGACAATGTGCCCTAAAAATCCAACTTCCTTAAGCCAAAATTCACTTTTACTAAGCTTGGCATACAATTGTTTATCTCTAAAAATCTGTAAAACCATTCTCAAATGCTCGACATGCTCATTCTCATCCCGAGAGTAGATCAATATATCATCGATAAAGTCTACAACAAATTTATCCATATATGGACGAAAAATACAATTCATCAAATCCATGAAAACGGCAGGGCATTGGTTAAACCGAAAGGCATGACCAAAAATTCATAGTGGCCATATCTTGTCTGGAATGCAGTTTTCGGCACATCCGAGTCCTTGACTCTCAACTGATAATATCCAGACCTCAAGTCTATCTTAGAAAACATCGTGGCTCCCTTCAATTGATCAAATAAATCATCGATTCTTGGCAACAGGTACTTGTTCTTCACAGTTACCTTATTGAGATGTCAATAATCTATACATAACCTCATGGAACCATCTTTCTTCTTCACAAATAATACGAGAGCATCCCACGGAGAATAACTCAGTCTTGCGAAGCCTTTATCCATTAACTTTTGTAACTGTGCCTTCAGTTCTTTTAGCTCGGTTGGAGCCATTCTGAATGGAGCAATAGAAATGAGGGTAGTACTAGGAGCTAACTCAATCCCAAATTCAATCTCTCTAACTGGAGGTAACCCTGGCAATTCCTCCAGAAAAACATCTGGATATTCACATACTATGGGTACCAATTCAATTCTTAACTCAGTCTCTTTAGCATTCATCACAAAGGTGAGGTAAGCTTCGTACCCCTTTCTTAGATACTTCTGAGTCAACAAGGAAGATATCACTGCTGGCAATCTGTCTTGCTCATTTGACTCAACACGATTGAGATCCCCAGTCTCACATTTTAACTCAATAAACTTCCTTCCTCAATTCACTATCACATCATGAGTAGTTAACCAATCCATCCCAAGGATGACATCAAATTCATCAAAAGACAATAACATGAGATTAGCCAGAAAACAATGACCCCTTATCATCAAAGGGCAACCTTTACATACTCTATCAACCAACACATATTTGCCTAGGTGATTTGACACTCTTATTACAAATTCGGTAGACTCTACAAGCATGCTCATGCTAGAGACTAATTTCATGTAAACATATGAATGGGTAGATCCCAGATTAATTAAAGCTATAACATGTGTATCATCGAGAGAAAATGTACCCGTGATCACGTTGGGGGAAGACGCGTCTTCGCGAGCGCGAATGGCGTATGTTCTCGCCGGTGTTCTACCTTCAGCTCTTGCAGTCTACTCTCTAGATGTATTTTTACTACTCATTTCATTTCCTAGGTTTCTCTGTGGTCTTCCTCTAGCAGTACTTTTCGATCTTACATTCTAAGGTTTCTCTTTCTCACCCGCCTCGAGGCAATCTCTCATAAAATGGTCTAGAGATCCACACTTGAAGCAATCTTTCTCATTTGCTCGGCACTCCCTAGGATGACGTCTGCCATACCATGGGCATTCCGGTCTACTCAGTTGAGCATTACCAACACTAGCAACTGAAGTAGTCTGAGCTTTAGACCCCGGGTACTATTTACCCTTACTTCTACTTGGGAATCCAGCTGAGGTGGCTAATCGAATGGTGAAATCTCTTGACTTCTTGGATGAGGATTGGAATGACTTGCCTAACTGTCTCTTGTTCGAGTCGCGAGACTCGATTTTAGCCTTTCTTTTCTCTTTAACCAATTCCTCAGCTTTACAGGCTCTATCTACCAGTACTACGAATTCTTTTAGTTCGAGGACACCAACAAACAAAAGGACATCTTCATTCAACCCATCCTCGAACATTTTGCACATGATGGCCTTTGTCAATATGCACTATTGAGCGTATTTGCTGAGTCTTATGAACTCATGCTCATATTCAGTCACCGTCATTCGGCCTTGCTTGAACACCAAGAACTCTTTTCTTTTCTGGTCGATGAACCTTTGATTAGTGTACTTCTTCCGAAATTCCTCTTGGAAGAATTACCAATTAACTCTCTCCTTTGGTACCACCGACACAAGGGTGTCCCACCATTGATAGGCCGAATCTCTTAAAAGAGATACCACACACTTCATGCACTCTTCCGAGGTGCATGGCAACTCGTCGAATACTCTGATGGTATTCTTAAGCCAGAATTCCGCCCTCACCTGATCATCATCTTTACTAGCCTGAAATTCCTCAGCTCCTTGTTTCCAGATCTTATCGACAGGACGCCTTTCTCTTCTTACTACCTCTACCACTTGAGGAGTTACAAGAGTGGGCTGAGGAATAGGTGGGGGTGGAAGGGGTTGAGCATTAGGGTTTGCTCGAATAAACTCAGTGTACCAATTGCGCATCATATAGAGAAAGGCTTCTTAAGCCTCTTATCCCTGACCCAAAGTCTCGGCTCTACTCTGTACTGGTGCAGTCCCTTGCGCAGGAGCCGGCACATTACTTACAGCATCAACTGCTGCAACTCGATCAGGATCAGGATCCATTTACTATATAAAAACAAAATTCAAATCATTAGGAGTCGTCACACTATCATTACACAAATACTCTTACGTATGGCATGTATAGCTAGACTAATAGCTACGCTACGTTAGCTTGAGAATCGACTAAATCGTAGCTCTGATACCATTAAATGTAACACCCCTTACACGTATTTGACTTCTGAGCCAGGCACGAGCCATTACCAAACTTAACTCACTCAATCTTATAATATCGATCCATAAAAACTTCATTTCAAATTAAAACTTTCCATTCGAGACCATATTGTCCTCAATATAGGTCTACGAGACCCTAAACTTACACTCGAAATGGTGCAAGACCAAATCGAAACCTTTCGAACACTTAGAAAATTTTGACATAAAACAGGGCCACATGCCCTTGTGAAGGGTGGGGCACACCCGTGTGAAGGGTGGGACACGCCCCGTGTGGCATATCACATGCCCGTATTCCACACTTGTATGGATTTATTTTTCAATTTGAACCTACAGGGGTTTTCACACGGGCGGGCACACGCTCGTGTCCCTGGCCCGTATCCCTCACACGGCCATGACACGTCCGTGCCCTTGCCTGTGTGTGAAAACCTAGGCATTCTATTTATGATGTCATCATCCCAATAAGGATACACGACCAAGGCACACGCCTGTGTCCTTAGACCGTGTGACAAATTAAATTCTTAATTTCAGGTGTAGACTTCACATGGCTTGGGTACACGCCCATGTCCATGGCCGTGCCTCCCACATGGCTGAGACATATAGCTGTGTCTCTGCTCGTGTGTTTACTACTTAGCATACTAACTTGTAAAGCTAGCAAGCAAGGGGACACACGACCCAGCAACACGCCCATGGGGCTGACTGTGTGTCATACACGACCTAGACACATGCCCGTGTGTCTACTTGTGTGGACATTGGAACGGCTATCTTCCATGCCAAATGCCACCCTACATAGCAACCATACTTATACCCATTCAATTCAACATAATATGATCATAAGAAACTTCTAAGAACTCAAAATCAAGACATCCACAGAAGCATACACTTCATGAAATTAATCATCATTGAATATATGAACTTGTCAATTATTGGCCCATTTCCAATGACCATTTACAAGATGAATTGAACAACATTAATAGCCAACACTTAGGCTAATAAATATGACATAATAAAAAGACCAAGTCTTATACATGCCATACTCAAAATAAATCTAACTTTGCTATACCAAAGAGAAGTCGATAGTGCGATTTCTGAACTCTGACGTCCCACGATCCCTGAGTTATCTTGGCAAAACTACAAGGAAAAGGGAAATGAGAGGGGTAAGCATAAAGCTTAGTATGTTTGCATGAAAATAAATAACAACATAAAGCTCATAGTGTCAGCCATCCATGGCATTGGGTAAAAACACAAAGTCTTAAGCACTTTTCCATAACTTACTCGTGCTTGCTCTATTCGCATGCATACCATGTCACATAATGTAAACAACTTCTCGTGAATTACTCACGTGTACCTGTATTCATTTAACCACATAGCTTTAGTACTAATTTCATTTCTATTCTAAGCTTAACTATTTGCCCCATTGAATCACTTGGGATATTCTAAGATCCATGATCATCATCATTCTCATAAACACGACGCCAATGCCACATCCCAGATGTGGTCTTACATGGGGTCACTTCTAGATGTCGATGCCATATCCCGGATATGGCCTTATATTGGATCTCATATCGATTTTCGATGCCATATCCCAGATATGGTCTTATACAATTTTCATATTAGATACCGATGCCATATCCCGGATATGGTCTTATACGGTATCTTACCCTTCTCAAGTTTTGATAATATTATTCTCTCATTTATTAAAGTCCAACTGGGACTTCCACATCAAAATTCTTAACATTTTCTCATTCAACATCATTACTCAAATTCATTGAAATATTATACAGCATCACCAATGTCAACATTTAGAAACTTAAATAACATGATGTTGAATTTATTGCACACAAACTTACCTCGATCTCAAAATAGGCCAAATTGTCGATTTAGTCCGATACCTTGCCCTTTCCTCGGTCAAGGTTAATTCTTCGTTCTTCTTGATCTATAATGACAAATTAGCTCATTTAATTGTCATATTAATCCACACATTTCAATAATCATACTTTGGCAAAATTACCATTTTTCCTTTAGACTTTCACAAAATGACCATTTTACCCCTAGGCTCATAAATCAATTCTAATCAAATTTCTTCCTTTAACGAGCCTAGGTGAACATTTATTTCTCTTATAACATCCCTTAATACTCATTTTCACATATTTACCTCTTATTATACAACCTTTAAAGGCCTCAAATTAATATTCGATGGCTATTAGGCTCCTTTAGCTTATAAATGAAACTTTCACACTTTATGCGATTTAGTCCCTTTTTGCAATTAAGCATGAAATCGCTAGAATTAAAGCACCAAAATTTTTATGCACATATATAATCATGCTCTAACTCATAAAATAACATAAAAATAATTTTCTCTGACCTCAGATTAGTGGTCCCAAGACCACTGTTTCGACTAGCCCCTAAATTGGGCTGTTACAAAAGATATTTGTGATTGTTTGTTTTCTAATGAAATTCTTATTGTATGAGAATGCTAGCTGATTATAATGTTAGATGAAAGCACTATTGGTCTGGTTGATTGATGAGCAGCATTTCTTATCTCTCTCTTTGGGATTCTATTTTTTATATTTGGAATAAAAGTTGTTGGTGAAAATTTATGTGAGGGTATTCTTCTGTTTCTACTAGATGTTGTTTTGTTATATATATATATATATATATGGAAAATATATCATCTCTATTACAATTGATTCCAGAGCGTATAAGCATTGTTTTTCTTCTGGTTTTCTCTGAGGAATCATCAAGATCTTTATTATTTTCTTATAAGTTATGTTCTCAGACTTCCAATATGGTTTCGTATCTTGGATTTCTTTATCTCGATTTTCTTATCATCCTTATTTCGTAAATTATCAATCATGGCTCATTTTTAAAGTGTGTTCTTTGGCTTGTGATAACTGTGTCTATTATGGTTGTATTTCTGGTTCGATCATAGGAACTTGGTGATTATGGTATTAGGATTTCTCTAATTTTCGTGAAAAGAATTGACATCGGCAAAGGTATAGATAGTGGAAGCTCAAGCTCAAATTGTACGATGGTTTTGTTTTCTCTGGTAAGTTTGATTAAGGTCAATGAGTTCAATCAGGATATTTTATTTCCTTGAGCTAACGCTGTTGTAAAGATCTTTAACTAGAATGTGAGGAATTTTGAAAGATTGTATGTTTGAGTTGTTTTAACAGCATGAAGAAGGGAGTATTTTGATATGATATTATTTTATAGTTAAGATTGACTCAGTTGTTTTTTTTTTCATCTGAGCGAGCTGGTTAGTTGAAAGGTAATTTGAGTTATATGCATTTAAGTTTATCCTCAGGTAAGAAGATAAAATTGTATCACCCCTAACCCGTATCCGGCGTCAGACAGGGTTAAAGGCATTACCGGACCGATCAAAAACATTTTCAAAAGTTCATACATTCATCCATCAATCTCAAACATAATGTCCCTTAATACGGTCAACGAGACCTAAAACATGCTTATAAACCGGGTCGGGACTAAACTGAAACCCATACAGACATTCTCAAAAATTTAAAACTTTTCTAAGTTTCAGGGGTTACACGCTCGTGTGGGCAGGCCATGTGCCTCCCACGGCTGCTAGACACCCCCGTGTGTCCTCCCCGTGGTCGAAACTGACTTATCCTCCACGGCCACTAAGCACGCCTGTATACTCAAGCCATGGCCGATACTGTGAAAAATCACATGGCTACTAGATAGCAGATACATCCGTGAGCCAAGGCCGTGTTCTCTTGTGCTATCTATATACTTAGCCCACGGTCACTAGGCACGTCCGTGTGCCACGACTGTGTGACATTATAGGCCATTTTCAAGGCCAAAATGCCACCCACTTGGGTCTTACCTACAAGCAACATACCAACACCCCTCATGCATATTTATCAACCAATAACACACCAAAACAACCATTCTATCAATACATTCAATACCAATTTCAACTATGCCAAATTACAAGGCTAAAACATAGATAATATAAGCATAATTGATCCTAATACTTACCCAATATCTTGACCATTTCATTTGCTTCAACCATACCAAAGTATACTTCATCTAACACATTCATTAAAACACAATATCAACACATAACTAGCCAAATCACATGGCTAAATTCCCTTCATTTACAAATACAAAAGACTAGCCTATACAAGCCATGTCTAGCAAAATATATATATCCAAAATGTACCAAAAACAAGTTGAATAGTGTGATGACGATCCTTGACGGTCTCGAGCCTTTAGTATCTTTGACGACCTATTAAATAGGGAAAATGCACACACGGAGTAAGCTTTCCAAAAGCTTAGTAAGTCATAATACAAATAAACTTAACATTTAAGCATATAGAAACATTGGCACAATTCCTATTCATAGTGTATTTCTCACATATATGCATTAAACCATATCCTTTGCCATATTTGCCACATTCATCAATTCAAGAATCACATGTATACAGAAATCTCTTACATAACTATTCTTGTATCTCATTCACATTCTCTTATTCAATTGTACATTTCCTCAAATCAAAAATCACTTAGGTACTTACCTTTTTATACACGTTTAATGTACATATGAAATGTACCTGAAACGAACATACATTCACTTATTTGTTCTTAGCTCGGAGTTTCAATTCGTACCACAGACTTGCCCGTTGAACCATTAGGAATCTAGTAGGATACTCAGAAAGCTCGGAATAGTCGTACAATGCCAATGTCCCAGATGAGGTCTTATATGCACTCAGATATCGATTCCACTATCCCAGACAGGGTCTTATACGAATCAATATGATGCCGATGTCCCAGATGTGGTCTTACACATAAAGCTCATATCGATGCTAATGTCCCAAACGAGGTCTTACACGAAATTTCAAATCAACGCCAACATCCCAGACGTGGTCTTACATGATAAAAACAGAACAGATACCTATGTCATGACATAGTTAATCCTATCTATTCCTAAGTTTGTACGAGACTTCTCGGATATTGTCACTAAGTAATCCTTATCTCAAAATTCATGAACAGATCATATCATAAGTATTCATCGATAACAGTAGTCATAAGAATACACATAATTCAATATGAATACGTTTATTTGCATAATAACTTACCTCGGATTTGATTTATCTGAAATGGAAACGACTACTTGACTACTTTCGCTTTCCCGCGATCTAAGTTTGTTTTCTTCTGTTCTTGATCTAAACATATTCAGAATTAACCCTTTTATTTACTAAGTCATTCAATTCAATCCAGACACACATTTAGGGCTATTTGCAATTTAACCCTCACATTTGCATAATTTATCAATTTAGTCTATTTTTCTCAAAACATCAAATTCAAAAAATCAACACATACGCATACTTAGCCGAATGCTTATGTATATCATACAAGCTCATAATTTCCATCAAATTAGCAATTTAGTCCCTCAAATTGTTATTCTCATAATTTAGCCCTATTTAGCTAAAATCATCAAAACTTCAAGAACAAAACATGTTCATCTAGCTCAAATCTTTCATTTAACACCTAAATTCATCTCAAAGCTCAACATATCATCCATGGCATTTTACACAAACATCAACAATACACAAAAATTGAGACATGGGCTTGATAGTAGACAAAGCAACGATTACAAAAACTTAGAAATTATCGAAAACGGATCACAAACTAACCTTGAAATAGACCAAATGTAACACCCCTATCCTGAGTCCATCATCGGATTAAGGTTAGGAACGTTACCGGACAGACCAGAAACATTCACAGACAATATCATACATTGAAAATCATCATTCTCAGACTAAATGTCCCTTAATCGGGTCCTCGAGACCTTAATCATACTTATAAGTTGAGTCAGGAATAAATTGAAACACATATGAAATTCCATGAAAATTTGAAACTTTTCTAAAGTACAGGGGAGACACGCCCGTGGGAGGAGACCATGTGCCCTCCACGGCTTCTAGACACACCTGTGTCCAACCTTGTTTACTAGCTATACCAACACGGTCATTAGGCACGCCCGTGTGCCATGGCTGTGTACTTTTAGGCCATATACTGACTTCCCCACCACGGCCACCAAGCACGCCCGTGTCGAGGCCGTGTATTTTTATGTTAGCTACTAACTTGCACACCACGGCTAGATGACACGCCCGTTTCGAGGCCATGTGATTTTAGGTTGCATCCTGCCAATTTACCCACGGTCTAAGGCACGCTCGTATGCCACAACCGTGTGTCATTATAGGCCATTTACAAGGCCAAAATGCCAACCAAATGGTTCATACCTATAAGCATCATTTACCAACACATATCAAGCATATATGGCAACCAAAAACATACAAATAGCCATCCAAATCATGCACATTTGATCACTAAGATATTCACAACTATACATTAAATTTTCATTCAATATATACATTCAAAACCAATACTAAACATACCAAATTGCATAACTAAAACTCAATTATACCTATGCACCATTTGTCTATAAACTTACCATATCAACCATATCATATATTAAACTAGTCATGCCAAAACAACTTTCCAATTCACATTCATCTAAGCATGATACTAAAACATAACTAGCCAAATCACATGGCTAAGTTCCCATTTACAAATCGTCACAAGGACTAGCCTATACATGCCATATATAGCTATATACATATCCAAGGCGTACCAAAATGATATTAGTAGTGTGATGGCGATCCTTGACGGTCCCGAGCCTTCAGTAGCTTTGACGACCTATAAAAATAGATTAAACACAACACAGAATAAGCTTTCTAAAAGCTTAGTAAGTCATATACAAATAACTTAACATAATTCATTCATAAGTATGGCAATTTGAATTCATTAACATATCCTTAATTCAAACACATAGATGAGCTCTTTGTTCAAATGGTTTGCCATTTCTTACCAATCCACACATCCCAAAGATCTCATTTGCTCATACCTCAAACACACATATATCTCAAGGTTTATTTGCATTAATGCACATACATACTTACTTTCCATGCCTGTACAAAGCATATATATATATCAACGTACCTAAAACGGATGTACATTCACGTATATGTTCCTAACTCGAAATTGTAATTCGTATCATAGATTTTCCCGTTGAACCATCAGGAATCCAATGGCATAATTCAAAAGCTCGGAATAGTAGTACATTGCCATCGTCCCAGATGAGGTCTTACAAGCACTCAAATATTAATGCCACTGTCTCGGACAGGGTCTTACACGAATCAGAACGATACCAATGTCCCAGACATGGTCTTACACATAAAGATCATAATTATGCCAACGCCCCAGACGTGGTCTTATACGTAAAGCTTATATTGATGCACATACATACTTACTTTCCATGCTTGTACAAAGCATATATATATATCAACGTACCTGAAACGGATGTACATTCACGTATATGTTCCTAACTCGAAATTGTAATTCGTATCACAGATTTTCTAGTTGAACCATCAGGAATCCAATGGGATACTTCAAAAGCTCGGAATAGTAGTACATTGCCATCGTCCCAGACGAGGTCTTACAAGTACTCAAATATCAATGCCACTGTCCCGGACAGGGTCTTACACGAATCAAAACAATGCCAATGTCCCAGACATGGTCTTACACATAAAGATCATAATTATGCCAACGTCCCAGACGTGATCTTACACATAATCAGATATCGATGCCACTATCCCAGACAGGGTCTCACACGGATCTCAAATCAATGCAACGTCCTAGACGTGGTCTTACATGATAAAACAGAACAGATATCTATGTCATGACATAGCTAACCTATCTATCCCTAGGTTCGTACGGGACTTCTCAGACGTTGTCACTATATCGACCTTATCTCAGAATTTATATGCATAACATCACATAGTTATTCATTATCCACAATAATCATGAGAACATTTACAATTTCATATAAATGCGTTTAATTGCATATTGACTTACCTCTGATTCGGTTTATCGGAATAGAAACGGCTACTCGTTTACTTTCGCTTTCCCACGATCTAAATCTGTTTTCCTTGATTCTTGATCTAAACATATTCAAAATTAACCCTTTTATTTGCTAGTTCATTCAATTCAATCCAAAGATACACATTTAGGGCAATTTGCAAATTAGCCCTCACATTTGCACACTTAATCAATTTAGTCCATTTGCACAAAAACTACTTATACACAAGCTTGGCCGAATATATAAATATCACATTCAAACCCACATTTCTTGTCAAATTTACAAATTAGTCCCTTAATTTGTCATTTTCTCAATTTAGCCCTATTAAGCTAAATTCATCAAAACTTCAAGAACAAAACATGTTCATCTACCACCAATCTATCATTTAACACCTTAAAGCATCACAAATCTCAACATATCAACAATGGCATCTCACACAAACATCATCAACTTATCAAATTGAAACATGGGTTTGATAGTAGACGAAGCAACGATTACAAAAACGTAAAAATTATCAAAAATCGAAATCAAATCATACCTTAATCAGAGCTTACAAGGGCCGAATACTAAGCTTCTTTATCTTTTCTTTTCTTTTGTGTATATTCGGTGGAAGAATGAATAAATAAGGCTTGTTTTTATTTTCCTTATAATAATATATATAGCTTATAATATAATATACTAATTTTAACATATATTATAAACTTATGAAAACATATAATATATAAATCATAACATATATATATATAAGGCCACATTTAATGCCGTCCACACCTTTTAGTAATGGCTTAATTGCCATATAAGTCTATACTCTTAAAAAGACATAACAATTAAGCACCCTTTCATAAAACATTTCATTTTCACTTTTAATGCAATTTCATCCTATTTCAAATTAAACACACAGACATACAAATTTGTTCACGGAAATTTATCACATGCTAAGTCACATATCAGCGGCACAAAAAATAATATTAAAATATTATACGAACTTGGATTTGTGGTTCTGAAACCACTATTCTGACTAGGGTATAAACGGGACTGTTACACCAAAACCATGGCCGAACCCTTGCTTGAGTTTTTCTTTTCTTTCTTTTATGAATTTCGGCAAGAGATGATAAAAACAAAGTCACTTACTCTTGTTTCTTTCTATTATAGTGATATAACTTATAAAATAAATATAATATAAATTTTAACTTATAAATAACATATAAAAGCATAATATCTAAATATGTTGCCATCCACTACCTATAGTAATGGTTTATTTTCCATATAAGGCCTTCACCTTTACAAAGCCACAACACATTGGTACTTTAACAAATAGCAAGCAACTTTCACATTTAATGCATTTCAGTCCTTTTGTCCAATTAAACACACAAACGAACAAATTAGCTTACAAAAATTTACCACATGCTCAATCACATATCAACGACACAGAAAATAATATTAAAATATTATTCAAACTCAAATTTGTGGTCCCGAAACCACTGTTCTGACTAGGGTATAAACTGGACTGTTACAAAAATCTTGTACATTTATGGGTAAATTGACGAATAGTCTGAATGAAGAATTTATATTCAAAAAGGGTGTGATACAAGGACTTACCTATTAGATCAGTTCTAATTTGATGATATTATTATGAGTTAAATTTTTTTTTTTGATTGATGAAGTTATCACATTTGTGAAAGTTTGAATGGTCTGTTGAGTGTTAGCAAAGTTGAAAATAATTGAAGGTATTATTAACTGAAGCACTGATTCTACGTCCAGTTTAAATTGAGTAAAGAATTTGTGATTTTTCAGCGATGCACTATTTTTGCAGATTGGAATGTGTTTTAATACAAGAATGTAAATTGATAGTTTATCTTTCAGACGGTTAAAGTCACATGAAAGGAACTGTCCGACGGGTGATTTAGAGTCGACCACTTTTTGTGTCTGTGTTGAGAATTTGATGACATCGGTTGACCGATGAAAAATGTCATATGTTTCCTGATCCCAAGAGTTTAAAGTATCTATGTCACAGAAGGATTTGAATTTAAAACAACATAGCTGGCTTGAACTATTGAAAGATTGTGAGCAATTATTAATTAACCTTTGGAAAAGCAGATATAGTTGCAAATGATTGAATGGAAAACGTTTGATTATTTTGTGAGTAATGGATACATGATTAATCTTATTTGATAACGGTCTTAATCTAGCTAAATTAGAAGCTAAAGTGATGTTTTCTTTGCAAGATTGAGAACCTCAGGAATGTGATAGTGAGTGGTAAACTAAACAAGTACAGTGTGAGACGAATTTTGATTTTGAATTTCAGGTCAGACCTTGTAACATCCTAAAATTAGGAGCTGTGCATGTGGTATGTTTTGTGTGTATGCTATGCTTAATATGCTGATTTAGGGTGTCTTAGGGGTCTAGGAAAGGCTCAGGGTTAAGCTGAAGTCTTGGCCAAATTTCTCTTTTTGGGCACCTTAGGGGAGAGCTGGATGGGATGGGACTTAAGGGTTGTTGCTTGTAGGTATTTGACACAGAGAGTCTATTAGTAAAGTGGCAAGGAGGCGCCACTTAGGGGGGCAAGTGAGTGACGCCTCAGGAAAGCTTCCAGGGAGTAGGTTCGAGTTGTGTGGTTTCCCTTTTGGGGATTTCTTTTTGACGCCAAGGTAAGGGAGAGGTGGTTTCAGCTTGGACTCTGGTCGATGAGTGTTGAATGAGTCAAATTATTTTGAATGAGGGAAGTGTAACATCCTGAATTAGGGCCTTTGCATTTTAAGTGTTTGTGTGTGAATGCTATGTTTGTCATGCTAGTCTAGGGTACTTTAGGGTCCAGGAATGATTTAGGGGTAAGCCGAAGTCTTGGTGAATATTTGCTTTTTGAGCACTTTTAAGGGAGGCTAGCTGAATTGGGCCTTAAGGGATATTGTTTGTGTTGGATGACACAAAGAAGTGCCTTAGTAAAGTGGCAAGGAGGCGCCACTTAAAGGTTGAGGTAGGTGACGCCACAAGGGAGCTCGAGGGAGCAGGTTCAAGTCGCGTTATCCTCCTTTTGAGAACTCTTTTTGGCGTTAAGGGGAGCAGAGGTTGAGTTCGGCTGGGATGCTTGAAAAGGAGAGAGTTGATTCAGTTAAATAATTCAAAGGAATGGTGGAGAGGATTTTTAGGAGTTTGAATCAGTCAAACTTGTTTGAATGAGTGGGGGAGAGGGAATTAAGGAGAAAAAGAATGGATTGAAGAGGTGTGTGTGTTAGCCAAATTTTTGAAAGGAGTTAGGTGGGGTTGGGCATTCAGTTTTTGGGTGTTAGCTTAGGGGTGGCCGATTGTTGGTGGTAGCTTTGGGAGTATTGAATAATTCAGCTAATTGGAGAGCACCTAGTGTTTTTGTTCTCTCGTTTCTTTTGTGCCAAAATCGAAACACTCCCACACTTTTGGCTTGCATTCTTCTTTTCTCTCAATTACCAAAATCGAGTTGCCTCCTAAGTCTCTTCTTCTTCTCTTTTTCTTTTGTGTTTGGCCGAAACCTACATTGCCTTCCACTCATCATCTTTGTTTTATTTTCTTTGCCCATAACATCATAGCCGAACCCTCATTTACTCTTTGTTTCTTCTCATTTTTGTTCTCATCGTTTTATTCTCTTCTTTATTCATCCTTCTTTAGCCGAAACTCATTGAGACCAACCCCTTGCCGAATATCTTCTTTTCTCCCTCTTTTCACTTCCTCATCCATACTTTGTGTTAGCCGAAACTATCAAGGCCATTAGAGATCCATTTTCTTCTTTAGCTGAAACTACTATTATCTTTCTTCTTCTTCTACAACTCTTACTTTTCCTATTTCTATCTAGGGCTGAATACTCCTTGTTCTTTTGATTCGTTGTTGGGACAACTATTATTTTGGGCAAATCAAATCACCCTTTTGCCAGGAGCGCAAGCCGAGTCCTCGGGTGTCATTCGTTAGAAGTTAAGGTAAAAGGCGATTTCTCCTATTTCATTATCTCTCTCTTTCGGGTCTTGGTAACCAAAGCCGAATGGCTAATTGGCCTAATGTTTGGATGCTTGGCCGAATATAGGTGGAAGTGGTGTCGCATTCTTTTTGGAGATTCTCGGGATTCGCTTGACTTATGAATCAAGCCTAAAGCTTCGGCTTTTGTCGATCTAGGTAAGGAGATCTATTCTGCTAAACGTGAAAATCTATTCATATCTTACTCTATATGTTAACTCGGTCTTCTGACCAAGATTTGTTCTATAGACTCGAACGCTAGTAATTCTAAGGAGGGGGTTGGACCCGTAAACCCAGCCCCTAAGTTTAAGAAGCGAGCAGTGTCAGCGGTTCGAGATTGACCATCGGGTTGTAGGCTGGCGTCTGAGCAGAGTCGTAGGCAGATAGCAGTGGTTTTGGTTAACGATAGTGTCGATGTAGAGAGTGTGATATTACGTGTTATCAGGTGTGTAACTCTCACACACTTCGTATGTTATTTTGTTAGTAGCTGTTATGTCTGAAAGCCGAAGTGACGTTATTGGTCACTAAAATACCCTTGGGGATAAAAGCGAGGACTCCGGATAAGTTCTACTATGTGTTGTGAATGCCTGTATTAAAACCCTGAGCTTGCCATGTTAGTTAATCGTTACGCATGATCATGCCATATTAACTGTAACATGAACATGAAATTGGGATGAGGTGAAGAGGGAGGAAATATGAACTTTTAGACTGTCACCAGTGGTTTGGTACCACAAGTGGGTTGGATCCATATAATATTATATCTTGTGACTAAGTCTCAGTGGTTTGGAACCACTAGTGGTTTGGTACCACATATTTGATGATTTGTGACTCGTCCCAGTGGTTCAGTACCACGGTGGGTTGGCCTCACATATATATATATATATATCTATTATGGGATCGTCACCAGTGGTTTGGTACCACAAGTGGGTTGGCCCCACATATTATTATTTGTGACTTTTGTCACCAGTGGTTTGGTACCACATATTTGATGATTTGTGACTCGTCCCAGTGGTTCGGTACCACGGTGGGTTGGCCCCACGTATAATTATTTGTGACTTTTGTCACCAGTGGTTTGGAACCACCAGTGGTTAGGTACCACCAGTGGCTAGGTGCCACAAATGTTGGGTAGACACAGGAGATACGGATGGATATCTAGGTTGGTTGGGTTGTATGACATACATACTTTGCATATGAATCTATGTGAGAGCCCAAAAATCTTTGGACGGGGATTTACACACTGAGTCTCGGTGACTCACCCCCTCCGTTAAACTCTGCAGGTAATCCTTAGACCGCGGATAAGGAGCCGAGGTGGACTCGAGGTGGCCATGAATAATATTTTGGATTTTATTTTAAATAGTTATTTTGGAATTACTCTACTTTAATTTGGATTTTGGTAATGTAATAAGGCCATCTAAAAGTTAATTTGATTTTTATTTGTTTTGTTAATCTTCTTTTATTTTATTTTCGATCATTAAGGCATGCCTAATAAATTATGAAATGGATGATTTCCAAAACGTAAAAACTATGGGATTTTGAGATTCTACAATTGATTAATTAAAAAATAGATTTTAGTAGCAAAGTAACCAAATTTTCAAATTAAGACTCAAAATTGTTTTCAATTGATTAATACAAATTCTGTTTCTATAAAATCAAAGATTTTTTTCCCAACTCATGACGTTAACTCGGTTTTCAAAAATTTTCTTTCCTGCGACATGCCAGATTCGGTCGTAGCGTTTTGACCGGGTTTGGGGTGTTACAGGAAGAGAGGAATTCAAGGAGGAGGAATCGGTCAATAGGTTTGAATGGTGAGTGGAGAGTGATCGGTGGAGAAAATCATGGGATTGAGAGAGAAGGAGATAGTTTGGATGAATGTGGGAAGTGGGGTGTGTGTGTGTGTGTGTGGTTTAGTTGTCTTTAGGGGTGGCCGAATTTTAGATGGTAACTCTGAGGGGTGGTGAGTATTTTGGCTAGCTAGAGAGCACCTAATGCATTCTTTGCCTCATTTCTTTATTGCCAAAACTGAAACACCCCCACACTATTTGGTTTGCATTTTCTTTGCTCTCAATTACCAAAACCGAAATACCTCCTAATTCTCTTCTACTTTTCTTCTTTTTTGTGTGCTTGGCCAAAACTTACATTGTCATCCACCCTCTACTTTTGTTTCATTTTCTTTGCTATTATCTTCAAAAGCTGAAACCCTCTGAAGCCACATATCCGGACAAAACTCTCTGTCATCTTCTCTTCTCTCAAACACCATAGCCGAACCTTTCTTGGTAAATAACACCTCTCTTCTCCATTCCTTTCTTTTCGAGAGTAGAACATCTTTGGCATTCATTCTTTGGTAAGTTCTTTTTACTTAGCCGAATCTCCCTAGCCTTCTATTCCTTATTTCCTTCTCTTGATTTCTTTAAAGAGAAAGCCGAAACTTATTATCTTTTTCTAGGTAGTTCCTATTTATTGTTAGCCGAATCTCTCTGACTTTCATATCTCTTCATTCGACTTTTGATTCCAATGGATCGCTGTTACCCATCTTCCACCACTCCCAATCGGTTTCTCTAGAGTTTGTGGTAAGTGTTTTCTTTTCGTTTCAATTATCTTTTCTCACGTTTGAGTGCCAAAGGCAGTAATCAAATTCTTTAATCCTTAGCCGACTGAAGGGGAGGCTTTGTCTCTGCGTTCTTCCGGCTTTTGGTCTACAATTGGAGGGAGGTTTAAGGGACAGTCAATTTCAATCGACTTAGGTATTCGATCGGTGTAGGATTCAAGCCTTTTTAATCTCCGGGATTTCCTTAGTCTTCAAGTGTCTATTCTCTTTTGTTCGGTTTCACTGCTTTAATCCGGTCTAGTGACCAAGGTCTTTTTCATGGACTCAAATGTTAGCCAATCGAAGGAAGGGGTTGGACCCATAGCCCCAGCCCCAAAGTTCAAAAAGCGCGCGGTGTCTGCTGTTCGGGATTGTCCACCAGGTTGTGGGCCGGCCTCTGAGCAGAATAGTAGGCAGATAGCAGTAGTTCCTATTAGTGATGGTGTCGACGTAGAGAGCATTTTGTTACGTATTATCAGGTGTGTAACTCTCACACACTTCGTATTTTAATTATGTTATTAACTCTGTTGGCCAAAAGCCGAAGTGATGGTATGGATCACTGAGATACCCTTGTGGGGGTAAGATCGAGGGCTCCAGGTAAGTTCCACTATGTTCTGTTATTAACGAATGTATGTATGAGTGAAATGACAGTTTGTTATATATTGAAAGCATGATCATACCATATTAATTAATTGTCAAACATGAACATGAAATTGGGGGTATGAGGTGAGGAGGGAGGAAACATGATCTCTTTTAGACTGTCACCAGTGGTTTGGTACCATAAGTGGGTTAGCCCCACATATTATATTTTGTGACTAAGTCTCAGTGGTTTGGAACCACTAGTGGTTTGGTACCACATATATATATTATTTCTGTGACTCGTCCCAGTGGTTTGGTACCACAGTGGGTTGGCCCCACGTATTAATATTAGGGATTGTCACCAGTGGTTTGGTCCCACAAGTGGGTTGGCCCCCATATTATTAATTGTGACTTTTGTCACCAGTGGTTTGGAACCATCAGTGGTTAGGTACCACCAGTGGCTAGGTGCCACAGATATAGGGTAGTTTCCGGGGATATGGAGGATGGATATAATAGGTCGGTTAGGTTGCATGCCATACATACTTAATATATGGATTTGTGTGAGATCCCAAAACTCTTTTGGACGGGGATTTACATACTGAGTCTTGGTGACTCACCCCTTCCGTTAAATTTTACAGGTAATCCTTAGACCGCGGATATGGAGCCGAGAAGGACTCGAGGTGGCCATGCAAAATGCTTAAAGTAATTTTATTTTAGTATTTATTTTGGATTATTGCTATTTTGATTTGGATTTTGGTATTGTAATAAGGCCATTTAAACATTAATTTGGTTTTTCTTTTTAATTGTCATGGCGTGCCTAATAAGTTATCTAAGTGGGTGTTTTCTAAATTTAAAAACTTTGAATTTAAGATTTTATAATTGGTTAATTAAGATCGGGATTTAGTAACAAATTAACTCAAAATTTCAAACTAAGACGCAATATTGTTTTCAATTGACCGCTCAATAGAATTTTTCTTAAAATTGGACTTTGGATTATGAAACCTGATCTGTATTACGACTTAAGTTAAGCAATTATTTTTAAATCTTCACCAAAGGTGAATTAATATGCAAAATTTTTCTCAACTTATGGTTTCGACTTTGGATTTTCTTCCCTGTAACATGCCAGATTCGGTCGTAGCGTTTTGGCTGGGTTTGGGGTGTTACAATTTTGGTATCAAAGCCAAGTTCACAAGCTCGGCTGTGGGTATAAGGCCCAAAATATTTTCAATAGATGGTTTGGAAAATGGTTCGATAAAATACATGTTTTTGGGAAGCATGTCACCTGAGTCTCCGGCACTGATCCGCAATGGTAAGTTTTCTAATTCTCAGTTGTATGATGTGATGGTATTGTGATATGATTGTTTGTATTAGAAAATTTTACCTTAGAGATTGAAACCTGTAGGAATGTATGAGTTCGCGAAAGAAACTACTCTGAAAGAATATATACTCATAAGACAGTTCTGTAATAAATAGTGGAAGAAACTAACTCATAAAATTTTTAATCAGTTTAAAATGAAACGATAGTCATGAGTGCTAGAGGACATGGTCATGGCATGCGAGGTCGTGGTAGAGGCCGAGGTGTTGGGTCTGAGCCTTCGAAATCAGGACATGGGCCAGAGGATGAAGTGCCAGTGCCGCTAGTTGCAGAGGCTGAATATCAAGACCAAACTGGGGGAGATGATGCCGTGTCCCAGGCAATGTTACGGGTTTTGGAGAGGGTACCTGGAGCGAGTGTAGGGTCGGTAGCTCAGAAATTTGTGTTGGAATGACTTAGAGCTAATGTAGCGGAGATGTTCAGGGGTGTTTCTGGTGTAGCCCCTAACGTAGCGGAGTATTGGTTAGAAGTGGTGGAGCGTATTATGGACGACCTTGACTGTACCGCAGAAGAGAAATTGAAGGGTGTAGTGTCTCTCCTCCGAGATGAGGCATATCAGTGGTGGCTCACGGTTAGAGATCGCAGAACGGCTGACCACATCACCTCGAAGTTCTTTAAGTCCACATTTCAAGGAAAATACATCGAGTCGAGCTATGTGGACGCTCAGCGGAAGGCATTCCTTAATTTGGTTCAGGGAAGTAAGTCAGTGGCTGAATATGAAGCGAAATTTTTGCATCTGAGCCACTATGCCCGTGGAATCCTAGCAACAGATCATGAGCGCTGTGTTCGATTTGCGGATGGCCTAAGAGTCGAGTTGCGAGTATTAATAGCTCCGCAACGAGAAAGGGAGTTTGCCGTGTTAGTTGAAAAGGCTAAGATAGCCGAAGAGACGTAGAGGTCTAAAAACCAAAACCAGGATAGGGGTAGGAATAAAAGAAGTTTTGGGCCATCAGGATCTGCTGGGGGTTTTTAGAAAAGGTCTAGATTAGGTGGGACGAGTCAAACTGCGAAGCCTGTTGCTGTTCAGTGGCCACCTCAGTATACTCGATGCAGGAAATTTCATTTGGGAGAGTGCTGGGCAGGTAATAGAGGATAATTTGGATGTGGGTCTATAGATCATCGGATAAAGGATTGCCCACGGAGGCCAGTCAGGGCACAACCAGAGAGTCAAGGACGTGCACCATTCAGAAGAGAAGGTCAGCAATCGAAAAGAGGACGTGGTCCTATCAGAGGAAGAAATGGTTTTGGTCGGGGGGGTGGAGCACCGGGCAGAGGTGCTAGGAATGCAGAAGCGAGACAACCTGGATTGGTCTATGCAGCTAGGCGCTGAGAGGAGGGCGACGCACCAGACGTCATAACCGGTACGTTCCTTATTTATGGGTTGCCATATACTGCTTTGATTGATATTGGTTCGACACACTCTTATTTTGCCAGTACTATATCGGGAACTCTGAGCTTAGACTTTGAGATTTCTTCTAGGGAGATGACTGTAATTAGCCCTCTAGGACACTCTGTAGTGGTGAATAAACTTTATAGGGATGTACCTCTAGAAGTTCAAGGGGTAGTTGTTTCGGCTGATCTGATGGAACTGCCATTCGGGGAGTTCGATTTGATCATAGGTATGGATTGGTTAGTGAAGTATCAAGTAAATTTAGACTGTGCAATCAAGCGCTTGGTGTTAAGAACTTTCGAGGGTGAAGAGGTGGCAGTGATAGGTGAGAGGAGGAACTACCTATCTAATTGGTATCCGCTCTTAAGGGCGAGAGAATGGTGAGAAAAGGATGTAAGGCATTTATAGTGCATGTTTGTGCTTTGGAGGCCAGGGAATCAGTTGTGGGGGATGTTCGAACAGTAAAGGACTTTTTTGATGTTTTCCCAAAAGAGCATCCGGGATTACCTCCAGATTGCTAGGTGTGATCTTCTATCGGGAACAGCGCCAGTGCCTATTGCCCTATATAGGATGGCCCTGAAGGAGTTAGTGGAGCTGAAAGCGCAGATTCAGGAACTGTTAGATCGGGGTTTTATCCGACCGAGTGTATCGCCTTGGGGAGCGCCGGTAGTATTTGTTAAGAAGAAGGATGGATCAATGCGTATGTGCATTGACAACTGTCAGTTGAATAAGTTGACAATCAAAAACAAGTACCCGTTGCTGAGGATAGATGACTTGTTCGATCAACTTAAGGGAGCATCAGTCTTCTCAAAGATAGATTTGAGATCAGGCTATCACCAGCTTAAGGTCAAGGAGGCAGACATTCGTAAGACGATGTTTCGTACTCGTTATGGTCATTATGAATTCTTGGTGATGCCATTCGGGTTGACCAATGCACCAGCAGCGGTTATGGACATGATGAATTGGGTTTTTCAACCATATCTGGATCAATTCGTCATAGTGTTTATAGACGATATCCTGGTTTATTCAAAATCTGAGGAGGAGCATGATTCACATCTTTGAGTGGTTTTGTAAATTCTGAGGGAGAAGCAGTTGTTCTCTAAGTTCAGTAAGTGTGATTTCTGGCTAAGGGAAGTTACCTTTTTAGGGCCATGTGGCATCTTCTGAGGGGATTAAGGTTGACCCCCGAAAGATTGAAGCTGTGTTGAATTGGAAGCCACCTAAGTCTGTGGCGAAAATTCAGAGTTTTCTAGGGTTGGTTGGGTATTATAGAAGGTTCGTGGAAGGATTCTCATTAATAGCGGCACCGTTAACCAAGTTATTACGAAAAAGGTTACCATTCGTTTGGTCAGTTGAACAACAGGAAAGTTTCGAGAAGTTGAAGAGGATTTTGAGAGAGGCGCCGGTGTTAATTCAGGCAGAGGCAGGGAAAGAGTTTGCTGTCTACTGTGATGCGTCGTACACAGGGTTAGGATGTGTGCTGATGTAAGAAGGGAAAGTGGTAGCGTATGCTTCTCGACAATTGAGACCTCACAAAGTAAATTATCCAACGCATGATTTGGAGCTAGCTGCAGTGGTTTTCGCCCTGAAAATCTGGAGACACTACTTATATGGGGAGAAGTCCATCATCTATACGGATCACAAGAGCTTGAAATATCTCCTTACTTAGAAGGAGTTAAATTTAAGACAGCGTAGGTGGATCGAGTTGTTGAAGGATTACGACTGCTCGATTGAGTACCACCCGGGTAAAGCTAACGTTGTGGCGGACGTGTTGAGCCGTAAAGTAATATCTGACCTGAAAGCAATGTTTGCCCACCTTAGTTTATTTGACAACAGAAGTTTATTAGCGGAATTGCAAGTGAAGCCGACATGGGTAAGTCAGGTTAAGGAGAAACAGTTATTAGATGATGTCTTGGGTGCTCGACTTCTGCAAGTACAGGATGGTGGAATAGGGGATTTTAGTTTGAACAGCAATGGAGTGTTATGTTTCCATGGGAAGGTTTGCATGCCGAAAGATGTGGATCTGAGGTAGAAGATTCTTCAGGAAGCGCATTATAGCCCATATGCTAGGCGTCCTAGAGGAAGTAAGATGTACCGGGATTTGTAAGAACAGTTTTGGTGGCCGGGTCTGAAGCGAGAAGTAACAAAATTTGTGGGTAAGCGCTTGACGTGTTAGTAGGTCAAAGCCAAACATCAGTTGCCTTTGGGGTTGTTGCAACCGGTCAAGATTCCATAGTGGAAATGGGAGAGGATCACGATGGACTTTGTTAGTGGGCTACCCCTTATGCCTACTAAGAAGGATTCGGTTTGGGTAGTTTTTGACCATTTGACGAAGTCTACTTATTTCATACCAGTGCTTGTGGACTACTCTCTTTAGAAGTTGGCTAATTTATATATAGCAGAGATTGTAAGGTTGCATGGGGTGCCGGTGTCGATCATTTCGGGCAGAGACCCTAGATTTACATCGAGATTTTGGAAGGCGTTGCATCAAGCGTTGGGTACAAATTTATATTTCAGTACAGCGTTTCATCCACAGTCAGACAGATAGTCAGAGAGGGTAATTCAGGTTTTAAAGGATTATGTTGAGGGTTGTGTCATAGACTTAAGAGGTAGTTGGGAAGAATTTCTACCGTTGGCGGAATTCGCGTATAACAATAGCTACTAGTCGAGTATTCAAATGGTGCCGTATGAAGCCTTATATAGTTGGAAGTGTCGTACACCTATGTGTTGGACAGAGCTGGGCGAGCGTCAATTGTTGGGTTTAGAGTTGGTTGCTGAAACGGAAGATAAGGTTAAGCTAATTCGAACTTGATTGAAGGAAGCTTCGGACAGACAGAAGTCCTATGCCGATCTAAAGCGTAAGGACATAGAATTTGCAGTGGGTGACAAGGTTTTCTTAAAAGTGTCATCGTGGAAGAAGGTGTTAAGGTTTGGACGGAAGGGTAAGCTAAGCCCCAGGTTTATCGGGCCTTATCGAGTGTTGAAGCGTGTGGGACCAGTAGCTTATCAGCTCGAGCTACCTTTAGAGTTAAGTCAGATCCATGATCTGTACCACGTCTTGATGTTAAGACGCTATCGTTCGGATCCATCTCATGTGGTGCCAGTGGAAGAAATTGAAATAGGGCCAGACTTGTCTTTTGAAGAAGAACCAATGTGGATCTTGGATCGCGATGTCAAGGTGTTGCGTAGGAAGACAGTTCCGTTGGTTAAAGTGGTGTGGCGTAATCATGGTACTGAGTTAAGCTATGTGGGAACCAGAAGAAGCGATGCGACAGCAATACCCTCACCTCTTTTGATCAGGTAATTTCAAGGCCGAAATTATTTTTAAGGGGGGTAGAACTGTAACATCCTAAAATTAGGGGCTGTGCATGTGGTATGTTTTGTGTGTATGCTATGCTTAATATGCTGGTTTAGGGTGTCTTGGGGGTCCAGGAAAGGCTCAGGGCTAAGCCGAAGTCTTGGCCAAATTTCTCTTATTGGGCACCTTAGGGGAGACTGGATGGGATGGGACTTAAGGGTTGTTGCTTGTAGGTATTTGACACAAAGAGTCTATTAGTAAAGTGGCAAGGAGGCCCCACTTAGGGGGGCAAGTGAGTGACGCCTCAGGAGAGCTGCCAGGGAGCAGGTTCGAGTTGCGTGGTTTCCCTTTTGGGGATTTCCTTTTGAGCCAAGGTAAGGGAGAGGTGGTTTCAGCTTGGACTCTGGTGGATGAGTGTTGAATGAGTCAAATTATTTTGAATGAGGGAAGAGAGGAATTCAAGGAGGAGGGATCGGTCAACAGGTTTGAATGGTGAGTGGAGAGTGATCGGTGGAGAAAATCATGGGATTGAAAGAGAGGGAGAGAGTTTGGCCGAATGTGGGAAGTGGGGTGTGTGTGTGTGTGCGCGGTTTAGTTGTATTGAGGGGTGGCCGAATTTTAGATGGTAGCTCTGAGGGGTGGTGAGTATTTCGGCTAGCTAGAGAGCACCTAATGCGTTCTTTACCTCATTTCTTTATTGCCAAAACCGAAACACCCCCCACACTATTTGGTTTGCATTTTCTTTTCTCTCAATTACCAAAATCGAAATACCTCTTAGTTCTCTTATACTTTTCTTCTTTTTTGTGTGCTTGGCCGAAACTTATTGTCATCCACCCTCTACTTTTTTTCATTTTCTTTGCTATTATCTTCAAAAGCCGAAACCCTCTGAAGCCACACCTCCTGCCGAAACTCTGTCATCTTCTTTTCTCTTCTCTCAAACACCATAGCTGAACTGTTCCTCATAGATAACACCTCTCTTCTCCATTCGTTTCTTTTCTAGAGCAGAACATCTTCGACATTCGTTCTTTCGTAAGTTCTTTTTGCTTAGTCAAATCTCCCTAGCCTTCTATTCCTCATTTCCTTTTCTTGATTTCTTTAAAGAGAAAGCCGAAACTTATTATTTTTTTTCTAGGTAGTTCCTATTTATTGTTAGCCGAATCTCTCTGACTTTCATATCTCTTCATTCTACTTTTGATTCCAGTGCATCACTGTTACCCATCCTCCACCACTCCTAATCGGTTTCTCTAGAGTTTGTGGTAAGTGTTTTCTTTTCGTTTCAATCATCTTTTCTCATGTTTGAGTGCCGAAGGCAGTAATCGAATTCTTTAATTCTTGGCCGATTGAAGGGGAGGCTTTGTCTCTGCATTCTTACGGCTTTTGGTCTGCAATTGAAGGGAGGTTTAAGGGATAGTCAATTCCAGTCGACTTAGGTATTCGATCGGTGCAGGATTCAAGCCTTTTTAATCTCCGGGATTTGCTGATCTAGGTAAGGACCCTTAGTCTTCGAGTGTCTATTCTCTTTTGCTCGGTTTCACTGCTTTAATCCGATCTAGTGACCAAGGTCTTTTTCATGGACTCAAATGTCAGCCAATAGAAGGAAGGGGTTAGACCCATAGCCCCAGCCCCAAAGTTCAAAAAGCGCGCGGTGTCTGCTGTTCGGGATTGGCCACCAGATTGTGGGCCGACTTCCGAGCAGAATAGTAGGCAGATAGCAGTAGTTCCTGTTAGCGATAGTGTCGACGTAGAGAGCATTTTGTTACGTATTATCAGGTGTATAACTCTCACACACTTTATATTTTAATTATGTTATTAACTCTGTTGGCCAAAAGCCGAAGTGATGGTATGGATCAGTGAGATACCCTTGTGGGGGTAAGATCGAGCGCTCCAGGTAAGTTCCACTATGTTCTGTTATTAACGAATGTATGTATGAGTGAAATGACTGTTTGTTATACATTGAAAGCATGATCATACCATATTAATTAATTGTCAAACATGAACATGAAATTGGGGGTATGAGGTGAAGAGGGAGGAAACATGATCTCTTTTAGACTATCACCAGTGGTTTGGTACCACAAGTGGGTTGGCCCCACATATTATATTTTGTGACTAAGTCTCAGTGGTTTGGAACCACCAGTGGTTTGGAACCACCAGTGGTTTGGTACCACATATATATATTATTTCTGTGACTCGTCCCAGTGGTTTGGTACCACAGTGGGTTGGCCCTACGTATTAATATTAGGGATTGTCACCAGTAGTTTGGTCCCATAAGCGGGTTGGCCCCACATATTATTAATTGTGACTTTTGTCACCAGTGGTTTGGAACCACCAGTGGTTAGGTACCACCAGTGGCTAGGTGCCACAGATATAGGGTAGTTTCCGGAGATATGGAGGATGGGTATAATAGGTCGGTTGGGTTGCATGCCATACATACTTAATATATGGATTTGTGTGAGAGCCCAAAACTCTTTTGGATGGGGTTTTACATACTTAGTCTTGGTGACTCACCCCTTCCGTTAAATTTTACAGGTAATCCTTAGACCGCGGATATGGAGCCGAGAAGGACTCGAGGTAGCCATGCAAAATGCTTAAAGTAATTTTATTTTTGTATTTATTTTGGATTATTGCTATTTTGATTTTGATTTTGGTATTGTAATAAGGCCATTTAAACATTAATTTGGTTTTTCTTTTTAATTGTCATGGCATGCCTAATAAATTATCTAAGCGGGTGTTTTCTAAAGTTAAAAACTTTGAATTTAAGATTTTATAATTGGTTAATTAAGATCGGGATTTAGTAACAAATTAACTCAAATTTTCAAACTAAGACGCAATATTGTTTTCAATTGACCGCTCAACAGAATTTTTCTTAAAATTGGACTTTGGATTATGAAACCTGATCTATATTACGACTTAAGTTAAACAATTGTTTTTAAATCTTCACCAAAGGCGAATTAATATGCAAAATTTTTCTCAAATTATGGTTTCGACTTTGGATTTTCTTCCCTATAACATGCCAAATTCGGTCGTAGCGTTTTGGCTGGGTTTGGGGTGTTACAGACCTGATGGCTGTTATCATTATTCTGAGATAGAATTTGTGCACTGAGTAATTTAGAGCTTATGCAAAAACTTTTGTTCAAAGCTCAGTAGTAGCTCGTTTGTTCATTGAGGGAGTAATAAAATGTACAGTTATTTGAAATAGATGTTCTAGTGATCGGCTATGTAACATGATAGATTAGTTGAGTTATATGTTTCAGAGACTATCCGATCAGAAATCGTACAGAAAGTAAAAGTGATTCGTGGCAGTTTAGAATCCACTTCAGATTGTCAGAAAACGTATGTGAATTTGAAACATGAGGATATGAAACTCTCATTCAGCAATAGCATGCTTCCGAAAGTATTACCTTGGAAAAAGATTCAAAATGTGTTTTGTGTATCTATGTTGTGATGGTATCGATTGGACACTTTGAGTATGAATTTTCCGATAGGGATTAAGATTCAGCCGTTTTATTGTATAATGAAGAATCGATCAAAATTTTGACATAAGAGATTAAAAAGTTGGGAAATAAAAGCATAAACCATAGTGAGGGTTCATTGGCAGTGTCATGAGATAGAGTAGTCTACATGGAAATCGAATTTATATTCTGGTAAGATTTTCGGGGACGAAAATCCCTAATGGGGGGAGAGTTGTAACAACCTGATTTTGGGTCTAGTCAGAACAGTGGTTTCGGGACCACAAATTTGATGTAAAAAAATTTATTTTTATTATATTTTTATGGTCTACAGTTTTATGGAATGAGTTCGTGAAAATTTCGTTCGAAATTTTGACGTTTGGGCACTCAATTTAGCTAAAGGGACTAGATTGCAAAAAGTGCAAAACTTGAATTCTATATGTTAAAGGTGTCCAATTCCTATGAAATTTTAAATTAGAGGTCCTTAGATGGTAATTAGACCATTGGTTAAGTTGGTGGACAAAAATGGACATGGTTAGGTATGTTTCTAAAGTTTTTCATTAAGGGCATTTTAGTAATTTAGTAATTAAATGAATTAAAAAGCCAAATTAAACCAAAATTTGTCCATCTTCTTCCTCCCTTGGCCGAATTTTACATGGAGAAGACATAGATAGGTTTTGTCAAGCATCCAAGCTCGATTATAAGCATGTTCTTGCCCCATTTTTAATGCTTTTTTCATTTTTAAAGTCATTGTAACCCGATTTATCTATTTCTACCACTAATTTAAGTTATGATCAAGGTCTAGGGTTTTACCCATGTTGAATATGTGTGTATTTTGATGTTTAATGGTAGAAAATGCATGTTTTTTTGTTTGTTAAATAACTTTCGTTAAGTGATTTTCGGTAAATATGTCAAAAAGGACTTATTTGTAAAAGTCTATAAAATGAGCAAAAAAAATGTGAATAAATGAAAAATATTGGCTGTTATGAGTATGAAAATAGTTTCGGCTAGGCTTGGGTGTGAAGAACTTGAATGAAATTCATTGTATGAGCCTAGGGATTAAAGTGTAAAATGTCAAAAGTTTAGGGGTAAAAATGCAATTTTTTCATAATGTGACTTCTCGGCTGAAATGAATAATGTGATGATTAAATGAGATGAATTTGGTATTATAGATCAAGAAAATGAAGTTTGGGTCTAGATCGGGGGGAAACCAAAGTGTTTGACGATTAGGTCCATTTTCGTTATTTTTGTATCGAGGTAAGTTCGTATGTTTAATAAGTATTACATTATATATGTATAAATACTTAATTGATATAATTGTGGTAAAGACTATATTATTGGAATTAAATGTTAATGCTATTGAGTACGATACAACGAAAATCCCGGTTGAGCCTTAGGAATAGATAGGATACAAATGTCATGGCATTAGGGTTACTGAGATTAAGTGTAAGGCCATGTCTGGGATATGGCATCGATATGAGACTTCATATAAGACCATAATTAGACTATTGGCATCGATATGAGATTACATGTAAGACCATATCTGGGATATGGCATTGGTACGGTACTGTGTGTACGAGATTCCCGAGTATCTTTTAGCATTCCAAATGGTTCAACGGGAAATGTTGACGAAATGTGGTTACATGTGATGGTATGACTCAGTCAAGGTACTCTTGACAAAAATCGATAAGTAAGTGTTAAAAGTGAATTTCATATGATGAGTAAGTGGAAAATTATGAGAATTCATATGGTTCAATTGAATATTCATAAATGTGATGGCTATTGAATTGAATATAGTTTATTCCTATTTGCTTATGCTTATGTAAATGTGAATGAATTGATAAGAAGTATTCAAACCATGTAAGAATTGAAATGAATAAACCTGTGAAGTTATTGGTTAACTATGTGAACGAATAAATGACATAAAGATGGAATTATACAAGTTATATTATAGTATCTACAATGGCTTAAAATGTGTTTATCTGATGAGATTTGTTATTATCATACTAGCTTACTAAGCTATATAGCTTACCCCCTTCCTTTCCCATGTTTTATAGTGTCATTGAGATGGCTCGGATTGGAGATTGCAGGAGATCCTATCACACTATCAAGCTATCACTCTGGGTATTGATTAATTCAAGTATTTTAAGTTTATGGCATGTATAGGGACTTAGTCATTTTGTTAAATGTGTCACTGTGATTGTAGCCAATATGTTGGCTTGTGATTGTCAAAAGGCTTATTTTGATATTTGGCCATGTAGATTGGTTTATTTGGGCTATCATGGTTATAAGCCTAAGTATAGATATATATATGCTAATGTCTTTGGTGATAGGGTCATGTTATACTTGGTGAATGATAGAAATGTGATTTATGTCATGAATGTGAAATGTTTGGTAATATGGTCTATTAAAGAGATGATAAAGTGATGTACAATTAGGCATCTTGAAAGTAGTCAATTATGGCTTAATAAATGTTGTGAGTATGATAGATGTTGATATTGTGTTGATCATAATTGTGGATGTTTTGGTTGGCTAAGTTGAATATGGCTAAGATGTTTTATGCCTTTGAATTGGTGAAGAGTATGTGTGAATATGGGTGGCAAATGGCTTGGTAAAATAGTATTTATTTTGTCCACACGGGTAGACACACGGGCGTGTGTCTAGGCCGTGTGTGACACACGGTCTGCCCCATGGGTATGTGTTCCGACAGTGTGTCCCATGCTCCTTAATTTTGAGAAAACAAAATGTCTAGAATTAAGCACACGGGTAGAGACACGGGCATGTGTCTCAGCTGTGTGTGCTACACAGCCTAGCACATGGGCGTGTGGCACGACCGTGTGGCACAAGTTAGAGAGCACCCTAAATTGAACACGATATGAAGCACGGGCGTGTCTCAGGGTCACATGGGCGTGTCCCTTAGACCACATGAGCATGTGAGCCCTGCGCCTAGCAAAAATTTTCTAAGTTTTGTAAAAATTTCTAAAGTTCTCAGTTTTTTCCCGAACCATCTCCAAAGCATGTTTTGGGCCTCGTGGGCTCGTATAAGGGACTTTATGATTGAATATGAATGGTTTAATTTGGATACAAATTTCATGACTCGAAATTGTGTGATTGCTTGTAATGTGAGTCCGGTAATGCCTTGCACCCTGTTCCGGTGTCGAATACAGGTAAGGGGTGTTACACTTTACCTACAAATGATAAGGAAGCGGTAGTCAAATTCTTGAGAAGAAACATCTTTGCTAGATTTGGAGCACCCCGTGCTTTGGTAAGTGATGAAGGATCCTATTTCTGCGATAAACAGTTTGAAGCAGCTTTAGCCAAATACAACGTAAAACATCGAATGATGACAACATACCACCCACAAGATAATGGGCAAGCAGAGGTGTCTAACCACGAGATTAAGAATATTTTGGACACAATAAGACTAAATAGGAAAGGTTAGGCAATATTAGATGAAACACTATGGGCTTATAGAACAGCATACAAAACCTCGTTAAGCATGTCCCCTTAAAATTTAGTTTACAGAAAAAATTGTCATTTTGTCAATTGAATTAAAGAAAAAGGCATATCGGGCAATAAAAGAATTGAATTTGGACCTGGAGTTAGCCAAGAAAGAATGATTATTTCAGTTGCAAGAATTGGAAGAGAGAAGCAAACTCCAGCATACGCTAAGATAACGAAATGAAAGTTCTTACCAGGACAAAAAGTTTTATTGTTTAATTCAAGTCTAAAATTATTCCATGGCAAAGTAAAATCAAGATGGACAGGCTCGTATATAATAAACCAAGTGACACATCACATGGCAATAGAGCTTATCGAAAATGGAAGGCAAACTTTCCTTGTCAACAGACAGAGAGTAAAATATTACTTTGGTGGAATAGCAAAAGAGGAAATTGGCACCCAAGCATTACAATGTAAGGTTCTATGGACTCAATTTGAAAGAGAAAAAATTATGAAGAAGAAATGGGAAACTAACGAAGAAAGTGAGATAAACAGGGATTTGGAGGTAACAAAAAATTATGACAGAAACTACTCTTCATGTCACGACATCAATTTAGCATGTCGCGACATAGAATGAAATTCAACACAGGCAATTTATCTTCGAGGTTGTGATAGCAACAGGGTATGTCACGACATCTCTACGTAACTTGCAGCTCGAAATTACTAACTTCATACATGTTTGTAACAGAGTTGTAATAGATTTAGAACAAATTAGTTTCTAGTTATTTATAAATAGCATCCCGAATATAACTTTAATCCTCATTCTTATTATCATCTTCCTTTAATAGTAGTAGGCAACAAAAATCTCTTCTTTTTCTTTCGAATTTGTGAAAATCACAAAATTCCTCTGTAGCCGTTCAAGAATTTCGATAACAGAGGAAAGAAATTTTGAAGTAAATCTAGGTTTGAGTAGTTACAAATTTTTGTATATCATGAATACATCTGTTGAATTTCAATAAAAAAACATAGAAAAATACCTACAACAGTTGCAGCCTTATACATTCGTCCAAGAATAGTGGTTTGACCCTTTGATGAGGAACTGTAAAGGAGTGTGCGAGATCGCAACCGAACAAGAATGGACTAACTTCTGCCTACCACCTGACGAACCGACAATAATACTTGTCGTACAGGAATTTTATCTCGCATTAAAAGAAAGACAAGTGACAAGATCGTATTATGACATTCGAACGCATGTCAAAGTCAGAGGGGTCAACGTTCTGGTAACAGAAATAAGTATTTTTCAATTTTATGATGCTCCTTATTATTACCATGATTACATGTTCAAAATAGATCTCACACAATTCAAAAACATATATACGAAAGAGGTTGTTAGATTTTTAATAGAAGGAAAAGAAGAATGGGTGTGTCAAACCGGAACAACGATACCAGAGACATTCAATCAAGAAATAATGAATCCAAGAGAAAAACTCTGAATGAAGTTCGTATGTTCAAGAATCTGGCTCATAGAAGATATCCCTAATATCAGCCCGATACAAGCTATCCTAGTATATGGAATCTTGTAAAAGAAACAAATACGTATTGGTACTTAGATTTATTAGAGTATGATTGAGTGTGTAAAGAATCAATCCAAAAGAACATTCTTACCACATTTAATAACAAGATTATGCAAAGAGAAATAGTACCCATGGATTGACTTGACAAAGAGATGAATGCTCCAAAGAAATTATTAGGAGATGACCTATAGAAATAATTTGTAATATCTCATAGAAGGCAAAAACAAGAGAGGAGAAAATGCGGACTCCAAGAGGGAGATGAATAAAGAAGTTTTCTTTAAAAAATATTTGCACAAGTATATGTTAGGCTGATACAAAGATACATTAGGACAATTTATAATTGGTTTTTTTTGGATATTGTAATAATTTAGAGAAATATTAGAATTTTATAAGTTTGTGCTTTCGTAAGTTTTTTGTGTAGGGACCCTGCATGATAGAAACACGGCATTTTTGAGCTAACAATGAAAATGGAAGGAATAACCCACTAGTAGATTTGAAGCAATGTCACGATCAATCAAGTACTTCTTTCCTTATCTTTTCTGGGCTACACATTGAGGACAATGTGTTATCTAAAATGTGAGGGTAACATAGGAAATTTGTTTTAAATTTTTATACATTTCTTTTAATTTTTATTGTCTAATGTGTGCTTGAGCTTGTAGAAATACAAGTGTTTGGCGAGGAATATGTATATAGGTTGATTGTGTTTACTATAAATTTGGCATCATAGTGAATGATTTTAATTTTTTTATTATTAGATTACTAAGTTCTATATATTACACTGTAAATAGGTATTGAGTAATTGAAAATACCAAACGATATAGAGAATACAGAGAAACGAGCATGCTAGTATGTATGATAAATAGTTTAATTTGTGATTGTTTAATTGATTAAATTTGTGAATATTGAGATACCTAGGGATGACCTAGGCATTGGTATACACCTAGAGCCAAAAGGCTAACCCTATTTATTCATCCTTAGTACCTATTTTAAGCTAGAAAACACCTCTTGATGAACCTTCTTACAAAACTCGAGCCAAAAATGTTAATTTGTATTTACCCTTTTTCCTTGGTCTTGAATTGCAAAACTATAGAGGTTTGGCCATATGTATGTGCAGTGTGATATAGGAAAGAAGAAAAACTAAGAAATACCAGTCAAAAAGAGTAGAAAAAGTACGTGAAAAACTAAAGCATTGTGAGTAAGATGTATGAAAAAAGATAAAAAAAAAGTGACAAAGTCACAAATTTAGAAAAACTCGTGAGCTAGCCGTAATTGTTATATTATATTGTGAATTCCTATATGGAGATATAAGGAAGGTGAGAGAAGGAGAAATAAGGCGGTGAGTGGGTAAAGGTTACTAAGGGGGAATAATAAAGAACAATGCGATGTACCAAACTATTTTCATGCTTGAAACTATTTTGATGCATCATGTTCTTGAAATCCATACATGTCCGACCCTCTGAACGTTACAAGCTGAAAAGCCCTCTATGACCTAAGTAGACTTATTCATGAATTAACATCATATTAAGTGATTGCATTTACAACTATTTGTATTATGCTAGGATAATCAAAGTACCTATATGATTTATTGATGGATGCATATATTTGAAAACCCTAATGCCTGTGTAATTTGTAATATACTGAACTCAGGTGTTTGATATTGAAAGTGGTAAGTTGTTTATATATCATGTCAGGATTATGTGTAAACATGAAAATGCCTAGTATTGGACTCCAATACCAATATTTGTATTATACTGGGTCAAGGGATGCCTTTTACTTTTTTTTTTTTTTGCTTGAAGACAAGCAATGAATTAAGTGTGAGGGAGTTTGATTTTTCGTAATTCGGTGTAGTAGATTACACGTTTCCATATTGAAGAGCTTGAACACGAGCAATTTTAGTATGTTTTAGTTATGTTTTCTTAGTTTAGTTAAATTCAATAAAAAGTTCATTTAGAGTATTCTATTGACCTTAGGGGCTGAATGAGGCCTAAAGGTGAGCTAACATACTTAGTAAGTGTGCAGGAGACCATTCAAAGCATAATAGCTCAAAAATGGTCACTGTGTTGCAACACGGGAGTTTAATGTCGTAACATAGGGAGCAAAATGACAAAATTACTATACTACCTTGGGTATCACGACATAGCCGAGGGATGTCGCAACACACCCCTGAAGCTACCACAAAATCATGCATATTGCCTTTGATGTCGTGACACAGGGACTACGGTGTCGCGACATCGGTCTTGTATAGAAAGCACTTACGATTCAGGGGTATTTTGGTCTGAACAATGAAAATTAAACACGAGAACGTCAGCTAACCTAGGGTTACGGATGGCTGCAACCCTAACTCTATAAATAGGCTTTTAAAATACTTGCTTAAAGATAACTTTTCATACTTTAAGTTTTCTTTGTAATTTTGGTTTTTAATTTCTCTTTCTTTTATGCTTTATGTTCATTTTTAGTTCCGCTCTTTTCGTGTTCTTCGGAGAACATGGTTTGTAAACGCGATTAAATGCTAGTGGATTTTTTGTGCTTCATCTAATACAAATAGGATTCTCTAAACTCTATTCTTGATTTTTTATTTATGTTTATTCTTATATTCAAGTTTATTGTGTTCATGAGATCCATGAGAACTAATCTTCTTATGGGTGATTAGTGAGTGGAGGTGTGATTAATTGATTATTATGATGGTTTTCTTAACAGAACAGCTGTTTGGGAGAGGAAGAACTTAAACCCTAGGCTTGACGACCCTAAGAAGTCATTTAGGTCGGAATTAACCCAAAATTGGTATGGCCAATTTGTGAACACCTTAGCCCCAAATAGTTTAGACTGTGAGGTCGAGAGATAAATAGTTCTTGCTGACTCATTAGTTTAGTGGAAGATCGAGAGATCTTACTAGGGTAATGACTAGTTAATTGAGTAGAAACCTAAAATAAGAATTATTTATGACCACCGAAGCAATTTAATCACCCATGCCTATAATTGATTAAGTTTATAAATTACTTTTTGAAGTCCTTTTTCATTATATTTTTGTTAATTTTATTTCTTTATGTATAAAACCAAAAATCCTTTATTTATGTTTATTTGTAATATATTTTATTTAAAGTACTAATTAGATCTATTTGCGTTTAGGTTAAAATTAATCTAGTGACTTGCCTCCCTTGGGTATGATTCTTGGAGTGCTCACCCACTCCGTTGTAACTATATTACAACCAAACCTGTATACTTGCAGACGCCACCTCATTTTCATATTTTTTTTAGTTGCAGTATTCACACTCTAGACATTAGTATGTCCGGAGGAAGTCAGCAACCTATCAAAAATCCACAAGTAGAGATTCAACAACCACCAAACCTACCCATGAAGCAATGAACTTTGCGCGACTAGGCGATGCCCAACTTGGATGTTGTTCGAGGTAGCATTAATCGCCCAATGATTAATACTAAGAACTTCAAAATCGAACCAGCAATGATTTAATCAAAGCTTCAGTTTCGAAGTTCAATGAATGAGGATCCAAACCAACACCTTAAGTGGTTTCTAACCATTTGTAATTCCTTTAAGTATAATAGGGTATCTGATGATGCTATCCATCTTCGATTATTCCCTTTCTCTCTTACTGACGATGCTTTTATGTGGTTAGATTCACAGCCGATAGATTCCTTCAATACTTGGGATGAGCTAACGAGCAAATTTTTGGAACAATACTTTCCCCCGAGTAAGACAATGAAGCTTCGAATGGATATTACTAATTTTTGACAATTGGAGGGAGAGTCATTATACGAGGCATAGGAGCACTTTAAGATAATGCTACATAAGTGTCCATATCACAGTTTACAAGATTGGCTACAAATTTAAGTTTTCTACAATAGGCTTGACGAAAACTTACGCTCTAGTCTTAACGAAACATCTGCGGGAGCATTCATGTCAAAGATGTATGCCAAAGCTTGTAACTTATTGAGGATATGGCAATTAAATCTTGCATGTAGACGGATGAGTAGTTCACATATCAGGCCAAACAATCGATAGTGAACACTGTTGGTAGCGAGGACAAGTATCAACAAGTACTCAAAAGGCTTAATCAATTAGATATTAGTTCAACCAAGATGCAACTCCGAAACCAGCCAAATCTTACCCATTTTAATAGAGGACATGATGATGAGGGAAAACATATGGAGTTCAACTATGTGGGGAATAGACGTGTGACCATCCTATCATTAGGTGGGAAGGAAACCAAGGGGGACCTCCCAATCAAGGAAACCAAAACCTTAATCCTACAAAATCCAATGCACCATAATCAACCTCAATTACCTTTTAAGGAACCCCAAGATCAAGAGAGAAAACCAACCTATAGTAGTGACCCTCCATTGTCGATTAGAGTAAGTAAGGTAGAGGAAGGCTTGCATGTAGTACAAGCCGATGTGCGCCAAATTTGTGGTCAAATAGACCAAATATAGCAGTTGCTGCAAAACAACTTAGCCTCCAGTATACCCAGTAGACTGAACCTAATATGAATAGGGAAGGGAATGAACATGCGAAGGAAAGCATGTTTAGATCAGGGGGTGTGGTTAAGGAACCTATCCGATCAAATTCTAGGGAGAAAGAAGTTAGTGACAAGGATGAGAGCACTCACACTCCTAGTGTTGGAGATGGGATGGGAGAGAAAGAAGGACCTAAGAGTGAACCCACACAAGTCAAACCAGAGGAGGAGAAGAAGAAAGAGAGTGAAGAGTTCTTGCAATTCCTCAATATGTTTAAGGCCTTAAATGTGAACCTCTCTTTATTAGAGCTCCTCGAGAAAATGCCCAAAAACACCAAATTCCTTAGGGATGTTATGTCTCATAAGAAGATAATAGGGAGAAGAGAGTAAATCACACTTAACGAGAATGTAGTGCGATAGTGTCTAGACGAGTTCCTCCCAAGCTAAAGGATCTTGGTAGCTTTACCATCCCAATAGAGATACATGGATTTAGTTTTAGGAAAGCCCTATGTGACCTAGGGGCAAGCATTAACCTCATGCCATTGTCAATCTATAGGAGGTTATCTTTGTGAGAGGTTCAGAAAATGATTGTCACGTTGCAATTAATCGACCAATCCTTGGTACATCCCAAGGGAGTCCTGGAGGACATGTTTGTGAGGGTTATGCAAATTATTTTTCCCGTTGACTTTATTATGCTGGGCTTCGACGAGGATCTTGAAATTCGGATCCTCTTAGGGGGACCTTTCTTAGCCACATCTAGAGCTATTATAAATGTAGGAAGGGGTGAGTTGACTATGGACATCGAGGGAGAGACTGAAATTTTCAAATGTGTTGAGCCCTAACCTAAACCCAAGTAGGTGTTATCATCACAAAGGTATAACTGTCAAGTAATTGAGACAAGACCTTATCATGCTAACCAATTTGTAACTTTTATAGAATGGTGTTGTTTTTTAGGTGTACGTGCGCTACGCAGGATAATATGAAAGTGATCGAGGATAAAGAGGACATTGTGGTTCTCGAGAGGCCTCTGTCACACATTGAACAAGAGGTGTATCCAAGTGTCAAGGACACCCGTGAAACATCATATCAGTGGTGTGACCAACCGCCCCAAGTTGCATTTTTAAATTACTGCTTGTGGCAACGGAACCCAAAAATTTGTAAATAATTAAATGTTTTGAGCATCGATTCTAAGTATTTTTTCATGTAGTGTAGGATTTTAATTAGTAGCTATTTGCATTTTAGACTTGTTAGGAGAGAATTTTGATGATTGAGAAGAACATTTGATGAATTTGTAAAAGAGGGATTTTTCAGGGAAACTACAATACCCAAGGGAGGATACCCGATTTCTAGAATAGTTTCATTAGGGGGACAAAAATCATTTTAGCATTGCGATATCAGACCTCTGATATCACGATACCCCTAGAATTTCAAAACTTAAAATTTTAGTTTTACACACTAGTATCAGAATACCCAACCCATGGTATGGCGATATCTCAAATAGAATGAAATGCGAAGGGTCCAAAAACAAGGGATATCGCAATATCCTACCCTGGGTATCACAAAATCCATGTTGGGCCAGTCATATCGCAATCCGCACATTTTTGGAGGCTTTTTAAGCCTTAAAACATCCTATTATACTTTATTATATCAAAAATTATACAACCTAAATCCCCAAAACACTCCAACTTTCTTCATCTTTTCTTCCAAACTCTCTCAAATCTTGACCAACTCCGGCCGTCCTAATGTCTAGAGTGTGAATGCTGCAATAAAATCTAGAACAACAAGGTGGTATCCGTAAGTATATGGGTCAAGTTGTAATATAGTGTTACAACAAAGTAGGTGAATACTCTGAGGATTGTATCCAATGGAGACGAAGGCTAGATCAATTTTAACATACACACTAAAAGATCTAATTGATACTTTAATCAAGTGATATTACGGAAACATAAATAAGAGACTATGGGCTTTTTACAAACTAATAATAAAAAGAAAATAACATAAAATTAAATTAAATTTCAAGAGATAGAAAAAGTAAAAGGAATCAAATTTGATGATAGGTGATTAGCTTACTTCAGCAATCCCAATCAACTATCGTTTTGGGTTCCTCGTCAACTAACTAATCGCTAACCTGGCAGGATCTTCCTATCTTCCACTAACATAATGAGTCAATACTGACTACTTATCTTCTGACATCACAGTCCAGACTGGCTTGGGGTGAAGGTGTTTACAGATGGGTTAATTCCCACCTTGATGACTTCCCGGGGTTGTCAGACCTAGGGTTTGTTTCACGCTCTTCCTTTCCCAAACAGCTGATCCGTTGAGTAACCCTACAAAATAGTTAATAGATCATGCCTCCACTCATTAATACCCCATAGAAGGATTAGTTCCCCATGGCTTTCATAAACAATATGGAATAAATAAAAGAATAAAACATGTTGAATGAATTGAAGTTTAAAGTTAAAAAAAGTTTAATTTACATAAATAATAACACGAATCCCAAAAAGTTGATCATCTTTCAAGTCAGATCTCTTGAAGGAACAAATAAACTAAACTCTAAAAAACCTAAAAAAGAAAGAAAACGGAACTAAGTATAAAGAAAGAATCTAGGTAAATGGAATAGTGTCTATAACATGTGCCAAAGGAGCTTATTTATAGCCTTCAGGTGGCCGTCACCCTTAACCCTAGGTCAACTAATGTTCTCAAGCTTTAAGTTCGATTGTGTGGACCAAAACACCCCTACTTTGTGTTTAATTTTTGTCTCATAGCCGATGTCACGACACACGAGGACCTATGTCACGACATAGAAGTCAGTATGCTCCTCCTTAGGATGTCTTCAGGGTTATGTCGCAACACCCTTAGTCAGTTTCGCGATATCGAAGGCATTTTCATACTTTCTCCATTATGTTCTCCTGCACTCTCACGAAGTATGTTAGCACCCCCTTAGGCCTCACTCGACCCTTAAGGATAGCAAAAGACTCAATTCGCACATTTTATTAAATATAAGTAAAAATAAAGAAACTTAACTAAAAACTAATGGAAATGCTTGTATTTAGGCTAATTAAGTGCGAAAACTAGTTTAACCTGCTACATCGAATTACAACAGATCAAACTCCCCCACACTTAAATCATTGCTTATCCTCAAGCTACATAAAAAAATACAATAAAATGATGACCCTGGAGCAAATATGATACAAGTATTGACTCCAGAGCAAATATAGTATTGCCTTATTTCTCTTTCTCTCATCTTCCTTATCTCTCCACATAAGAAATCATAGCATGAAATAGTAACTACGGCTAGCCTACGAGTTTCTTGTGCACTAATGAACAAGTTTTTTCTATTTTTGTGACTTTGTAACTTTTATTTTTCAATTTTTCTCACTCAAGAATGTTCTTTGGCTTTTCAGGTTCTTTTTCTACTCGTATTGATTTTCTTTTTGGATTTTTCTTCTTGTTTTACACTTTCTGGCTAACCTAAAATTCCCATACCGCACTAATCTTTCCTATTTCACTCTATTTTTACAAACTCCGCCATGATGTATCTACTTAACCGTCAACACGTATGGTCAAACGTTTATAGTCGTGTAGTGTAGGACCAACGAAAAAGGGCAAATACAAATTAATGTTTTCAAGCTTAGGGTTTGTAATGAGGTTCATCAAGAAGTGTCAATAGGCTCAAAAATCAGTACTAAAGGTGAACATAAATATGTCGGCTTTTTGGCTTTGGATGTGTTCAAAACAATGCCTTAGGTCATCCTTAAATATCTCATCATGCACAAATTTAATCAACCAAACAAACACAAATTTAGCCATTTATCATTCATACTAGCATGCTCGTTTCCTTGTATTTTCTATATCACTTAGTACAAATGATGGTTTAATACCAATTTACAGTGTAATATATATATAGAACTTTAGTAATTTAATAATCAAACATTTAAAATCTCCTATCATCATTCCAAACTTATTCATAACCACAAGCAGCCTATGTACATGCTCCTAGCAAATCACTTGTATTTCTCCAAGCTCAAGCACACAAAAAAAAAAAAAAATCAAAGAAAATGTAAACATTTGAAGCAAATTTCTATGTTACACCCCACACTTTAGATGAAACATTATCCTTAATGTGTAGCCCATAAAAACATAAGGAGAGAAGTTACCCGATTAATCATGATTACTCTAACTCCTATTGGTGGTTGTTTCCTCCTTTGATCATGTAAAGCTTGAATTTTTTGTATCTCTTTTGTGTTGGGTTCCCTACATAGAAAACTTAAACAAAATACAACATACTAAAAATCTATTTATTAATCCTACTCCTGCAAAGTCTAAATTAAAATCATCCAAAAATTAACACGAGTCCTTTAAAAATAACAAGAATAAAACTCAATCCTCCTCTGAATCATCTAGAGGACGGGATGTCTTTGCTCCATAGGTGGCTTCCCTTTCCCTTTGACATATGTTCGGTGGGAGCTTCCACCCATTAAAGGCACATGATGAGTTGGGCTTCGTATGACGGGCCCTTTTGGTGTAGAAAATTGCGGATAAAATGTCATAGCCTATTCATACTCCATTCCAGGGTACTCTTGATCAGCACCCTCCTCCTCAACATTGTCCTCCTCCTCGTCTCCCTCATGTTGAGCCAATGATGAGCTAAACATATTCGGTGGATAATTCAAAGCCCTTAACCCATTCAATTTTGCAAATTTTTGAAGTACCAGGCCGGTTTCTTGCATCCACAGAATCATCCCATCAAGCTTCTCCTCCATGCTCCCACTACTTCCTCTTCGAATCGTTATCTTTCCCTTCTTTTTGAGTGATGTCAGAACGTCCATCTTTTCTTTCCTTCGTTGGTTCCATTCAATGACCTGCTTTCACTGAAGCTCGACATACTATGTATACATTGTATCTCTGACTATGCTCCATGTTGGCTTCATAAATTGCTCATTCTCACTTATGGGTACTTTTGCCCGCTGGTATAATGCTGTCACTAAATGCGGAAAGTAAAGTCTGGGGACCAATTCCCTACACAAATAAGAGATTTTTAGGATTTTTATAATACTAATAATAAAAACAAAATAATGTAAAAGAAAACTATATTTCAAGAGATAGAAAAAGTAGAAAGAATCAAATTTGATGATGGGTGATTAGCTTGCTTCGACAAGCCCAATCAACTGTCGTTTCAGGTTCCTCATCAACCAACTAGTTGCTACCCTAGCAGGATCTTTCAGTCTTCCACTAACATAACAAGTCAGTATGGACTACTTATCTTCTGACATCATAGTCCAGACTGGTTTACGGTGAAGTTGTTCATGGATGGGCAACACCAATTTTGGGTTAATTCCCACCTTGATGACTTCCCAGGGTTTTCAAGCCTAGGGTTTGTTTCAACTCTTCCTTTCCCAAATAGTTGGTCCATTGAATAACCCTAAAAAATAGTTAATAGATCATGCCTCCACTCGCTAATCCCCTATAGAAGGATTAGTTCCTCATGGCTTTCATAAACAACATGGAAAAGATAGAAGAATAAAACATGTTGAATGAATTGAAGTGTAGAGTTTAAGAAAAGCTAATTTATATAAATAATAACACGAATGCTTAATAGATTATCGTCTTTACAAATAAGATCACTTGAAGGAAAGCAACAAACAAATAAACTAAACTCTGAAAAACCTAAGAAATAAAGAAAATGAAACTAAATCTAAAGAAAGAATCTAGGTAAATGGAATAGTTTTATAACATGTTCTAAAGGAGCCTATTTATAGCCTTCAACTGGTTGTCGTCCGTAACCCTAGGTCAACTGACGTTCTCGAGCTTTAAGTTTGATTGTATGGACCAAAAACCACTAGTTCATGTTTAATTTTCATCCCAGAGTAAATGTCACAAGACACCAAGACTTGTGTCGTGAGGTAGAAGTCAGTATGCTCCTCCTTGGTATGTCTTCAGGGTTATGTCACGATACCTTCAATCAGTGTTGTGACATCGAAGGCAGTTTCATACTTTCTCCATTATTTTCTCTGTGTTGCGACATCAAACCCTCCGTGCTGCGGCATAGCGTCCAGTATCGGCCTAAAATGCCTTCTAATGGTTTTTTGCACACTCACAAAATACGTTAGTTGTCCCTTAGTCCTCACTCGACCCTTAAGGTTAGCAAAAGACTCTATTCGCACATTTTATTAAATATAAGTAAAATTAAAGAAAATTAACTAAAATATAATGAAAATGCTTGTATTCAGTCTCCTTAAGTGTGAAAACTAGTTTAATCTACTACACGAAATTACAGCAGATCAAATCTCTCTTCAAATCCTTTTAAGTTTTCTTTTGCTAGCTCTTTTATTTTATATTCATCTTACAGGTTAAACTTCTTCCATGCTTTGGATCAATGGAGAAATGTCACCTCAATCCCCTTTGACAACAGCAAATCATTTCGGTTTAATTCTCTTTTCTCTTATTATTTTTGAATTTTTATTTATTTTCATTTTGTTCTAGTTATCGATTATAATTGTTGTTTAATTATGGGTTAGTTGGTTAGTATCGATTATCATTATATCGATTACTTATTAAAAGAAACAAAAATTTTTAAAATGCCATCAAGAGCCCCGACTCGATCTCATGCCCAATCTGAACTTGTCCAATCATTGGGACATAATGATGACAAATTTGTGTCTGAAGAGGCGGAGAAATATTTTTAATCAATCCAAAGTTGATTGTTCATCTATGAACGTTGTTTTGACTTAGCCGCCTTGGATTGTCACAAAATTTGGGACTTGTTTTACTTTCATCGATGGAATCAATTTGCGGTTCTACCGATTACACCTACAATATTACCCGTTTTTAGAGTTTTATGCTAATTTGAAATTTTCAAAAGATGATCGGGTATACGTAAGGCGTAAGTGGATAGAAATTACCCTTGAATGTATTTGTTAACATTACGACGTCCCTTATTATCAAAAAGACGATATTCAAACCATTGATTTTGATTGCTTTACAAACATCGATATGGGCATCGTTTTAGAATTTGTAACTGGGGACTTTGGCATATGGAAACATGACGGGGGCACTAAATTTCCTCTTTCTTTTAAAGAAGCAATTATGTTCCCCATTTCTAAGATGTGGATGCAATTCATTTGCACACATGTTAGCCCTCTACTCAACACTAACATTGTTAACATTTTTTGAGCTATGCTTCTTTTCTCCATTTGGAGTACAACCATATTTACCTAGGGTATTGGATCAATTGAGAAATGAAACGTACGTCATAGGAGGTAAAGTTGGAATATATTTTCCTCACCTGATTACAAATTTGTGTTTCAAGATGAAGGTGATTATAGACCCAATAGAGCAATCACATCAACCTATCCGCAATGTAATCGATGATTCAATGCTTCATCAATTCCAAGCCCTTCATCGAGAATAGATTAAGATGTAGAATCAATGACAGAAGGATAAAATGGTTTTACCTCTGTAACCTCCCTAACCCAGCCTAGACGTTATGGCCAGATTGAGAAGGCTACATTAGCCACCAGAATGGCTAAGCAGACCATTTGACCTTTAAAAATCCTTGACACGACTAATTTTAAGAAAATCGTTATTGGTGATCCAAGTTACAGAAAACATTGGGGTTATCTTATGAGAAACTTTAACTTGTCTAACTTTAGGAAAAATCATCACTCTTGAAATTAAATAACATTAAAGCATTCAATTAATTAGGCCATCTTTACTTAGAGTCTATTTTATTCTTGTCGCCATGTTTTAAAAGACTAGTTGATTTCACATTTTGCTTTTAAAAATAATTGAATCTTTAAAATGCAGCGAAAAACCATTATTCATGTCATTTTGAAAATCTAGTTGCCTTATTGAATAACGCAGTAGAAAATTGATGATCGATGACAGTTTTACTTAAGCTGTATATCATACAATTTCCAGTTATTAAGTTTCAATGACCCATGCATGCACAAAATCCCCAAATCAAAAATAATCAAGCCACAGACCCAAGACATAAAAAATTTACAATCGAAAAACCAATAAAGAACTTAATAAAAATACTTGCTTAAAAATAGTCTAATGTCCAAGGTGATACTCCGTATGTCGAGTCCAATCCTAGTCTCGAGCATTACTTGAGAAGTTTGAAACCATAGGGTGAGCTAAACTAGCTCAGTTTGAGTCTATAACAGTGTAATCACATAATCATTCAGACGAGAAATAATCATTAACTCAATACCATTCGATACAACACAATATAATGCGTAGCATAAATTAATGTCATTCGATTATATCGTGAGCATGATGCAATGCAAAAAGGTTCCTACCCATCCTTCCGCTACACACCACGAGTTCCCTAGAACTTGTCTGCCAAACTCTGAACAATGTGAGTTGAGCTTGATGTGATTAAACCATAGTTATAAACAATACAGTTATATTGCCAATCAATACGAAGACAAGCTGCCAATTTTGTGGGCAAACCACCATTTTTGTAATTGCAGTCACGACTGCGATATAATTGCCAGTCTCCTCATTACTCCTAGTGTAGTGCACTAACTACATATAAATGAGAACTTAATATGCCACCAGAACTCCACAGAACGCCTTCGTCAATCACAATATCGCACCCCATGCACATGCGATATGTCATATAATATTTCAATCAAATGCATGTTTCATACGTATTCTTTCAGTAACATAGATTACATGCCATCATTATAACATTCACATATCAATCGTTCAGTTTCACCACCAATACGGTGACATTTAATCTTCTCATCAATCGTTAACACTTTAGGAAATTATTTTAGTGCATGTAAAAGTTTTCCATTCAATACTTTTCATGGCATTTTATCAAGATTTCGGTCATTCAATATCAATTCCCAAAATAAAACATGCTACAAAATACAATCAATCACAGACCATATCAACATTCCTATCATATCAAAATCAAACAATTAACTATTCAGTCAACCAAACAATTTTGCAAACATGCCATTTAGTAAAGGCAAGTAACGTACCTTATTTAGCCACTTTAACACATTCACTTAGTCAATTAACTAAGCCTAACCAGCGAGCTTAATCCACATTTTGATCATATAAAATATTATCAAATCATTCAAGTTTAACAAGTTAGGACCCACACCTTATTTTTCGCATTGCTGTAGCACACTGGCAAAACCTGCTTTTTCTCCTTAATACCTTAAATCAAGCCTAAATTAAAAATAAATACTTTATAAAATTAATAGACCTTTTAATCAGCCTTAAAACACCATATCATGGGTTCAAATCAAACAACATAATTATGACGATTCTTCGGATCCAAATTAACTAGGTCTCTTACACTAGTTTGATGCGAAACGTACGCGCAAACGTCTAATGGCTTCACTTTTGATTTGGGGAGTTAAATCAACACCTAACACAATTAAAGACTGAAAAATAAATAGCTAGATAATCATAAAATTCTTTAATCCAATCACTTACCAATTCCCCCAACAATTAAGTTGAACTATGCACTAGCCCATAATCAACCACACTTACGCTTCTTGAATTGTCAGATCTAAGTCATCGAATGATCAAGATTGAATTTATCATAAATAACACATGATTAAGGATGATTAGGAAGGGTTCAAGAAACCAGTATATTTCTAAAATAGGTGGGAAATTTTAAAGAAACAGCAGCCCACTTTGGTTCCTTTAGGGGAGGAACACCACCACCAACGGTGGCAAATCGAGGTTGATTTAAAGAGCCAATTGAAATCACTTTTAAAGGATGGAAAAATATGCATAAAATCATTAAAAAATACCTCAATTCAGTATCTTGAAATTTAGGTATTTCTTTGAAATATTCATCAAGAAAATTAAAGAAAATAAGCACTAACACTAGCTATGTAACATCCTGAATTTTTGGGCCTATGCGTTTAATGGGTGAATATGTGTAATGAGTTAAGTTGAGTATTAGGGGTTCAGAATAGGCTCAAGTTTGGGCCGAGGTTGTAGTTAAAATTCTTGTTTGAACACTTTAGTGGAAAGCTTGTTAAGTTAGGGCATAAAAGATATTAGCTGTGTTTTAAAACACAAATGGGCTTGTGGCCCAATGGCAAAGTGGCACCACTAAGAGGGAAGGAAGTTGGCGTCAATTGAAGGTCCAAGGTTCGAGTCCCCTGGTACCTTTTATTTTAAATATTTTCGACATTTATAAGAGTAGTAGTGGAGTTCGGCAATGATGCTTAAATTTAGGAATTTATTTAATGTGATAATAAGGTGGATAATGTGCTGATAAAGGAAGGAAGAGGTAGTGTTATCCATGACAATGTGGATGAGTAGTCAGATAAGGATAGGGAAAGAATCAAGGAGTTATCTGCAAGGCTAGGTGGTGGCCGAAATTTTGACTCTAAGAGGGGGGAAGAAATTGGTTTCTATTTGCCATAGGGGGTGCCGGATTTTCCCAATTATTTGTTTAGTTTTTAGTTATCAGGAAGGGCACTTTCGAGATTTGATAAGTAAGTGCCAAAATTATCTACAAATAGGGGTAGTATCTCTTCAATTTCGGCATTTGAACCCTATTCTTTTCTTCATTCTCTGTGCCGAAACCCTCAGCCATTCTCTGCAACCTTTCCTTTTAATTTCTTCTAAAAGCCGAAACCTCATAATTCTTTCTCTACATTCTTTTCTTTTGATCTTTGCTGAAGCTGAACCTACCTGTAGTATGCCGAAATTCTCTTTTCTTCTTCCTGCCGATTTCTTCATTAAAAGCCAAATCTCCGTAGATTTCTTCGAATCATCTTCTCTTCCTGGTTTTTGTAAAAAGTTAGAATCCTCTGGGAGTAGCCGAATCTTCTCTAGTAAGGTGAGGGTCGACTCTTGTTATTCCTTAAGATCTCTTTCGGTTTTTGGAAGACAAAGCCGAAAGGCTAATGGTTTAATGGTCTTATGTATTTTCTTGTTGGGCGACATCGAGAATGGAAGAAGATCATCTAGATCTAAAATCGAAAATCGTTAGTCTCTAATTTCGGGAATTTAAGGTAAGGGGTTCTCTTTAGATCTCCATTAGATTCACTATCGGATTTATGATCTTAACCATATGCTATGGTTTAACAAACCTATTTCGTCATAGTAGTTTTGACAAGGACTTTTTGATGGAATCAAATATGGATCAGGCAAAGGAGAGGAATGGGTCCGTAAACCCAATCCCTAAGTTTAAGAAATGAGCGGTGTCAACAGTTCGGGATTGGCCACCGGGTTGTGGACCGGCGTCAGAACAAAATCTTAGACAGTTTGCAGTCGTATCGACTTCTGATAGTGTCGACATAGAAGGTCTCATCTTGTCTGTAATCAGGTGTGTAGATCTCTAACACAATAACTAATCTGTATTATATATGTTATGGGCTAAAAGCTGAAAAAAGACCGTATGGACAGTCGTGTTACCCGAACAGGTAGGCAAGGGATGCCAGGTACGTAATTAGAGAAACTTCTCTATGTGTATCGATGTATGTAAAAACCTGTGATCTTTTAGGTAGTATTTTGTTTTGATTCTGCATGGATGTATGCATGGGATGGGGTTGATATGATGAAGGGGAAGAGCATGTTAAAAGGTCACTTAGTGATCGGTGGTTAAACCACGATATGTATATCTAGGTCACAATAGTGATCGGTGGCTCTGCCACAATTGATTTAGGTCACAATAGTTATCGGTGGGTCTGCAACGTTATATTATGAGGTCACATAGTCATCAGTGGCTAAGCAACGTTAAATTTATTCCTGATTGATAGGAATAGGCAGCATGACTGTCGATATGGTGTGTAGTAGTTGGTGGGTTGATTGTAGAAATCCCCAAGGTGTGTTGGCTGGTACGGGCTGGTGTGTACAGGATGGACTTTTAGGTTGGGTTGGGCCATGTTGCATGTAAATATTTCGTTGCCATTGTGTATGGGCCAAGGCCCATAATGTGTTTGTGGGCCTCAAGCCTTTTATGTGTTTCGGGATTTGCACTCTGAGTCATGGTGACTCACCCCTTTATTTTCCCTGACTTTTCAGATGAGCAGTAGATCGTGGACATGGGAGCCGAGGCAGACTCGAGGGGCTATCAAGTCTTTTTTATTTTCATAAACTATTTCAGGTTTTTCTTTAAGTTTAAATTTTGGGACTATTTATGTAATAAGGCCTCTATAGCTTAGGTTATCAATTTATAATTGTTAATGTCTTCATTTATATTTTTTAAATTTATGTTCAGTAAAAGAGCAAAGGTTTTCTTTCAATATCACTTACTTAACGAATACTTGTATATAGAAACTGAATTTCCAAAGATCATCCAAGTGAAGTTTTTAACATAAACTCCGTAGCATACCAGATCCGGTCGTAGTGTTTGGGCCGGGTTTGGGGTGTTACAAGCTACATGAAAGGGACAGCAATGGAGCTTCTTGGGTAGCAATGGAGATCATTCTTAGAGGTCAAAGATTTTCGATTTATGGCTAGAAAAATAGAGAAAAATGGCATTAAGAAGGGATAAGCATGGTGCAAGAACCCGTTGCAAAAAGAAAAGAAATTAATGATGAATCTTGGTGGCTTGGGCGGCGACACATAAGGGAAGAAAATAAGAAAATAGAAAAGAAAAGAGGAGTGGAGGAGGGTGAGTAGCTAGAGTAGGGAAAACTTGACCTAAAGGCTGAAAAATACAATAAAAAGTTGTATTTATACTTAGGGTTCAACGCTTTGGAGGCACAAAATAAGAAGAATGAGAAATTTTAACAAAAATTAAGCTATTTTGAAAGGGAAGGGAATCAAACTTTGAACCTTAATCTAATTTCCATGCTTTCTCATTTTTTTAACCACTAGGCTATTTCCTCATTCCTAAATAACCTTACAATATTTTTACAACAACCCGTTTTTGGGGCTAGTTGAAATAGTGGTTTTGGAACCACTAATTTGAGGTCAAATAAATTAGTTTTAATAATATTTTATGTGTTATGGAATAATTATATGGGTGTATGAAAATTTTGGTGCATTAATTTTGGTGATTACATGCTAAATTATGAAAAAGGACTAAATCGCATAAAGTGCGAAAGTTTTCTTTTACAAGCTAGAGGTGTCTAATAGCTATAGAATATTGAATTGGATGTTCTTAAAGTGTAATTAGGCCACTGGGGAAGTGATGGCCAGCCATAGGGGACAAATTAGAGGCATGGTCAATGGTTAGGTGAGTTGGTGACTTAATGGAATAAAATAAAATGAAGAACTTATCATCTTTTACTATTTTCATTTCTTCTTCCACTGAAAATTCTAGCAATAGTAGGGGTTTTGAAGCTCAAACTTTCAGCCAAGATATTCTCTTGCAAGTAAGTGATTTTAGAGGTCTTTCTCGAAAATTTTTGTACTTTTGAAACCCCTAAAACTTAAGCTAGCTAATGAGGGGACTATTTTGCAAAATAGTTAAAATTTTAGGGATTTTCCATGTGAGTACTTATGTTTTTTGCTGAGTTTTTAGGGAATAAAATGAATTATGGTTGTTAAATAAACAACTTTTTTGAAAGGTGTTTCCATGAAAACACCTAAAAGGACCTTTTTGTAAAGGTTGTAAATTGAGTAGTAAATGCATGAAATGATTGGTATTGTGAGTTGTAATAAGAGTAATAAATGTTCAGCTAGGCTTGTCAAATGAGGAAATTTGATGAAAAATTATTTATGAGACTAGGGGCAAAATCGTAATTTTGCCAATGTATAAGGGGCAAAACGGTCATTCTTGCCAAAGTAGAAATTTTGAAGTGTTTGGATTTATGTAGTGATTAAATAAGAAAATTTTATTATTATAGATCAAGAAGAACGCGGAATCAACCTTGACTGGGGAAAAGGCAAGGTTTCAGACTAAAATGCAAATTAACATATTTTGCACCGATGTAAGTTTATGTGTAAACAATACATCCCCATTACGTATGTTTTAATTATTAATGCATTGTGAGGATGTAATTGATTATTGGAGAAAATTATTGAAATAGTAGAAAATGTGAAAATTCTCGGATGAACCTTCGAAAGAGAAATATGGGTACGGATAAATATCCGTAAATATGTAAATTTTGGTAGGCTGTGTGCGATACCACCTATTGTTTATTAATGATGGGCTGAGTGCAATACCGTGGTATATTTTATCATTTTGGTGGGTTGTGTGCGATACCACTGTAATTATCATTGTTGGTGGGCTGTGTGCGATACCACCCTATTATTGAATAATGGTGGGCTGTGTGCGAAACCACTGGGTATCTTGTATCATTCTGAAGGGTTCATCGAGAAACTTGACTAACTGAAATTATATGTGGCTTTGTGGTGATAAGTGCAGGGCATAAATACAAGTAAATGTGAGCAATGTATATGATATGTGGTTAGGATGTGGTAAGAGTTGAGATGAGTAAGCATGATTATGAGAATATGAATTGTTATTACATAATATGTAATGTTTTTGATTGATTAGCATATGGTATGACGCTTATTGTTTACATATAGACTTACTAAGCTTAATTCTTACTCCCTTCCCTTTTCCTTTATTTTATAGTGTCGAAGAGCCAGCTCAGGATACGGAGATAAGCAAAGGATCACCCACACTATCAGCACATTTGGTATAGTTAGACTTAGCATTTTGAGTATGGCATGTATAGGGACTAGACTTAGTTGAATGTCACATTGTTTTGGCCAAATGTGTTGGCTCATTTAAAGATGAACTCTTTTGTATAAGGCCATAGTTGATGGCTCTTTCTTATTAATCTATGAAAAGATAAGGTTATTCATGAATGTGCAAGATGCATGATTGGTTTACTTAGTTTAATTATGCATGAATGGGTTGAAGGCTTAGTGTGATGTATGTTTGTATGAGTTGGGGTGATAGAAAGAGCTTGGCAAATAGCCTTGTTCTTGTCCACACGGGCGTGTGTCTAGGTCGTGTGTGACACACGATCAGCCTCATGGGCATGTGGTTAGGCCGTGTGTCCCCATGCATGCTAGGTTTGCAAGTTAGCATGCTCAGTAGTAACCACATAGGCAGAGACACGGCCGTGTGTCTCAACGATGTGGAAGGCACGGCCATAGACATGGGCGTGTGCCCAGGCTGTGTGAAGTCTACACCTGAAATTAGGAATTTAATTTGCCACACGGCTAAAGGACACGGGCGTGTGTCTTGGCCGTGTGACATTTATGGGGTGATGATGTTAGAAACAGAATGCCAAGGTTTTTACACACGGGCTAAGACACGGGTGTGTCATGGCCGTGTAAGGGACACGGGCGTGTGTCCGGCTGTGTGAAAACCCCTGTAAGTTTGAATTGAGAAATAATTCCACAGGGGTGTGGAGCATGGGCATGTGATATGCCATACGGGCGTGTCCCTTCCTCCACACAGGAATGTGGACCGTTTAGTGAAGATTTTCTAAGATTTTCTAAAGAGCATTCAAGAAGTTCGATTTGATCCCGAACCATTCTAATGTGTAAATTGGGCCTAGTAGGCTTGTTTAAGAGATGTCACGAAAAGTTTTAATTTTGAGTAGAAAGTCGTGTCTCGATATTGCATAATTGTTGGTGTATAAGTCTGGTAACACCTCGTACCCTTTTCCGGCGTTGAATACGAGTAAGGGGTGTTACAATTTTAATTTTAAAAACAAGGCATGTCACATATTAGGGTTTGATGCAAAATTTGTAAAATAATAAAAATGGTGCAAGAGAATGGATTTGAACTTAGGTTTCAATGATAGTTTCACTAACACTTAACCAACAGACCAGTAACTCATTTATTTCTTAAAAACGCACAGATAGTCTCAAAAATTAGGACATGACCACTCTCTCTTGGTTCACAAACTTGATTCTACTAACCCCTATCTTTGGGATGTGACAATCCTCCCCTCCTTAAAGAAATTTCTTCATCGAAATTTTCTTAGTCACAAAATCAATTAAGTATTTCAACCAATCTCAACATTCAATTCAATCTATAATTCACATTTATGTATCATTATAGTTTTGCCCCTAACATTTAAACCTTTTTACAATTTATTCCTTAAACTGGTAAATTGAAATTTATGCAATTTTATCCACATACCATGCTAGCCGAATTACTTAAGGACTTATATCAACCATAAAATCATAAATTCACAATTTAACCGTGATATTTTACTACTTTTACAAATAAGTCCTTAAATAATAATTTCATCAAAAATCACTTTAGAAAAGTGTTTTATTTAACAAGAAGGACTCATAATCTTTTATTAAACTTCAAAAACCATGCAAAAAATTCATGGTAAAACCCTAATCCTTCAACATTTTTTCAAATTAGTCCCTGGGCTAGCTAGATTAAGCTACAACGACTTCAAAAACATAGAAATCATTAAAAACGGGCTTGAAAATCACTTACATGCACCACCAAAGCTTGTCGAAAGCTCAAGAACCCTAAATGATGATATTCTCCTTTGCAATTTCGGTGGAGAAGATGAATGAATAGAAAATAGAATTTGTTTTACTTAATTTTAACTTTATTTACCAATTTACTTATTGAACCTTTATTTAACACCAAAATTTCATTAATGCCTAGCCATATACATCCACTAACCTCATTAATGGTCTAATTACCATTGAAGTTCTTTCACGTTAAAATTTCATAGCTAATAGATACCTTTAACTACTAGAACTCCACTTTTGCACCTTTTACGATTTAGTTCTTTTTACTTAATTCAGCATGCAAACATCAAAATTTCTTAGCAAAATTTTTATACGACCTTACTATTATACCATTGACATTAAAATAATAAAAATATAAATTTTTACATCGAACTTGTGGTCCTAAAACCACTGTTCCGATTTCACTGAAAACGAGTTGCTACAACTCCCCCTAAAGGAATTTTCGTCCCCGAAAATCTTACTAGAAAAGGGGTTTAGATATTGTACTTTCATAGCTTCTTCTGGTTTCCAGGTTGCTTTTTCTATACCGTGAGATTTCTAAAGAACATTCACTATTCTCAATTCTTTAACCTCTCGAGCTAAAATTCCGATCGGTTCTTCAACGTACGTAATATCTAGTTGAATTTCAACATCAACAGGTGAAATCACGTGTGAAGGATCTGATCGATATCGTCACAATATAGATACATGGAATACATTGTTAATCATTTTTAATTCTAACTGTAAAGCTAACCTGTAAGCTAACGGTCCAATCCTCTCAATGATCTCATACGGCCCGATAAACCATGGACTAAGCTTTCCTTTACGACCAAATCAATGAACTTTCTTCCAGGGAAATACTTGTAAAAATACTTTGTCTCCAACTTGAAATTCAATGTCTTTTCTTTCCAAATCTACGTAAGATTTCTGTCGATCTGAAGTTGCTTTCAAACTATCTCGTATCACTTTATTCTTTTCTTCGGTTTCTTATACCAAATCAACCTCGTGAAGCTTTTTCTCTTTGAGCTTAGTCCAATACAATGGAGTTTGACATTTATGATCGTAGAGGCTTCGTACGGTGCCATTTTTATATTAGATTGATAACTATTATTGTATGCAAATTCAACCACAGTAGGAAGCTTTCCCAGTTACCTTTGAACTCCAAAATACAGTATCAAAGCATATCATTGAGTATCTGAATTACTCACTCAGATTAACCATCAGTCTTAGGATGAAATGCAAAACTAAAATACAAACAAGTACCTAGATCCTCATGTAAATTGCTCCAAAATCGAGATGTAAACCGTGGATCTCTATAAAAATTAATAGAAACTGGCACCCCATTCAATCTGACAATCTCAGCAACATAAAACTCTGCCAATCCCTCAACTGAATAATCTGTACGCACTGGAATGAAATGCACAGACTTCGTCAATTGATCTATAATGACCTAAACAACATCTTTCTTTCTCGGTGAAAGGGGTAGTCTCGATACAAAATCCATCGTGACATATTCCCACTTCCACTTTGGAATTATCATTGGTTGTAACAAACTAGAATGTACCAGATGCTCGGCTTTAACTTGCTGACAAACTAAACATCTCGATACAAACTCAGAAATCTCTCGTTTCATACTTGGCCACCAGTACATTTGTTTCAAATCACTGTACATTTTATTGCTACCAGGATGAATAGACAAGCTACTATTGTGGGCTTCCTGTAAAATCTTCTAATCGAGATCAGAATTCCTCATAGTATAAATTCTACATTTGAAATAAAAACTATCATCTGTATCAAAATGAAAGTCTGAATCAGGTATCGTTTCAAACTATTTCCATTTTGCTGTCAATACATCATCACATTTCTGAGCTTTGTAAAATTGTTGTAAAAACATCGGTCTAGCTTTCAACTCAGCTATAATCAAACCATCATCAATTAACGTCAACCATTTGTTCAAAGCTCACAAAGTAAACAAAGATTTTCTACTCAAAGCATCGGCAACAACATTAGCCTTTCTCTGATGATAATCAATGATCAAAACATAGTCTTTCAATAACTCGAGCCATCTGCGCTATCTCAAAGTCAAATCTTTCTGTGAAATTAAATATTTTAGACTTTTATGATCCGTGAAGATATGACATTTTTCTCCATACAGATGGTGCCGCCAAATATTCAAAGCAAACACAATCGTTGCAAGCTCTAGATCATGCATCGATAATTCTTTTTGTGCGGTTTCAACTGTCTAGAAGCATACCCTATCACTTTTCCCTCTTGTATTAGAACACATCCTAAATTGTTTAACGATGCATCACTATAAATCACGAATTTTTTACCTGAATTTGGTTGAACTTAACATCTTTTTGCAACAGTCTTGTCAACAGTGTAGCAATCATCAAAAATACCTTGACGAATCTTCTATAATATCCAGTTAAACCCAAAAAACTTCTGGCCTCAAACACATTTCTTGGAGGCTTCAATCTACCACAGCTAAAATTTTGCTCGGATCAACTTTATTGCCATCGGCCGACACAACATGTCCTAGAAATCTAACTTTTCGAAGCCAGAACTCACACTTGCTAAACTTAGCGAATAATTGTTTTTCACACAAAGTTTGCAAAACAGTTCTCAAATTCTCGGCATGCTCTGTCTCATCTTATGAATAAATAAATATCGTTGATGAATACCAGCACGAATCTATTTAAATACGGTCTAAAGGTTATGTTCATCAAATCCATCAATATTTCCGGTGCATTAGTCAAACCAAATAGCATCACAAGAAATTCATAATGTTCGTACCTGGTCCTAAACTCGGTTTTGGGCACATTTGAGTTTTTAACTCGTAACTGATAATAACAAGAACGAATATCAATCTTTGACAACACTATCTTACATTTTAACTAATCAAACATACCATCAATACGTGGCAATGGATACTTTTTTCTTGATCGTGACTTTGTTGAGCTATCGATAGTCAATACATAATGGCATAGACTCGTCCTTTCTCTTAACAAATAACATTGGAGCATCCCAAGGAGAAAACCTGGGTTGAGCAAAACCCCTATCTGTCAACTCTTGCAATTGTGCTTTAAATTCCTTCAATTCTATAGGTGTCATTCTATATGGAGCTATCGATATCGGGGATGTTCCCGGCATCAATTCAATAGCAAACTCAACCTGTAACAGCCTATTTTTAGTCAAATTGGAACAGTGGTTTCGGAACCACAAATTTGAGGTTAGAATATTTATTTTATTATTATTTTAATATCTACAACATGATTGAATGTTGGTGTGTAAATTTCGTTAAGAAATTTGATAAAAAGGACTAAATCGCGTAAATTGCAAAAGTAGTGTTCTAATAGCTAAAGGTGTCTAATAGCTATAGAACCTTAAAGTTAAGGTCCTTATATTGTAATTAGATCATTTTAATTGTGAGTGGACAAAGATGGACAAGCATTAAGTGATTTATATGTTTATTAATTAATGTTAAAAATGTAATTTAGTAAATTAAGTTAAAATAAATAAAACAAAATGAAACCACCACCTAATATCATCATCTTCAATCGGTTCTAAAGAGAAGAAAACCATTCTTTTAAGTTTTACATTCGGTCTTGGTTAAATTGCTCATTAAGGTACGGTTTTTGTCTCGTTTTTAATGATTTTTATGTTTTTGATATCATTGCAACTAGGTCTAGCTAGCCCAGGGACTAATTTACAAAACTATTAAAGATTTTGAATGATTCCATTGATAAGTACATGTGTATTTTGAAGTTTCTTAATAGAATATGAATGCTTGTTGATAGATATACAAGTTTTGTTAAGTGATTTTTAGTGAAAATGCAAAATAGGGATTGGATTGAGAAATGTTTAAAGTTAGAGGTTAAAATGTGAAATAAATGAAAAATATCAGCTTCTAGGGGTATAATGGTAATTCAGCTAAGCATGGGTATTTTGATAATTTCATTAATTTGTGATTTTGAGCATTAAGGACTAAATTGTAAAAAATTGAAAGTTTAGGGGCTAATGTACAAATTAGCTCAAATGTATATTTTGAATTGAATTGAATAAATAGAAGATTAAATAAGTTAATTTTGAATATATTTAGATCAAGAAAGGAGAAATACGGACTTAGATCGAGAAAAGAATAATGTTAAGGAATTGTAGACTCGATTCGTCGTCTTAACATCCGAGGTAAGTTTGTATGTATAATTTCATTTCAAATGTATTTTATATGCTTTGATATAGCATGAATTGTGATTATGTGATTACGAGCGAGTTCAGAAATGATTCGATGAAGATTCGACAGTTGGAAACCCGATTGAACCTGAAGAATAGTTTAGGATGCTAGTGACATGTCATTAGGTATACTTTGAGTTGGGTTCGGGCCATGTTATTAGCACTTTGGGTGCAAGATATACCGATTTGGCTTCGGGCCATGCATATCTGCTGATTTGGCTTCGGGCCATGATATCAGAATTTTAGATAAGTTACCTTGATTTGGCTTCGGGCCATGGTATAGGTACTTATCGAGTGAGACCTTGAGTATCCGACTTCTATTCTGAATGGTTCAACGGGTAAAAGAACGATGTGGTTGATTATGAGATTGGTACGAGATGGTACAGGTACGTACAGAAATGAATTGGGTATTGAAAACTATGAAATTGATGAGTTCCTTGGTAAGTTATATGAATGATCATTTGATAGCTTGAGATTTAATAGAATTGTTGCACATTGTTTTCTATTATATGAATGATTTATGAATGATGATAGTTGCTCAATGTTAACATACGAGCTTACTAAGCTATATAACTTACTTTGTTTTTTTTCTATGTTTTATAGTGATTTCAAAGCTCGATGATAGTTGCTCGGATTCGGGGATCGCCGGAGACTTCATGTTACAACCCGATTTTGGGCCTACTCAGAACAATGGTTTCGAGACCGCAAATCTGACATAATAAATTTTTTTATTATATTTTTATGGTCTACATTTCACGAAATGATTACGTGAAATTTTTGTTCAAAAATTTCGACGTTTGGGCACTCAATTTAGTCAAAAGGACTAAACTGTAAAAAGTGAAAAACTTGAGTTCTAGAAGCTAGAGGTGTCAAATTGCTATGAAATTTTAAATTGGAGGTCCTTAAATGGTAATTAGACTATTGGTTAATTTTTTGGACAAGAATGGACATGAAATAGGTGAAATAGAATATTTTTAAGTTAAGGGCATTTTGGTCATTTAGTAATTAAAATGAATTAAAAACAAAATTAAAAGCCAATTTTTATCCATCTTCAACCTCATGGCTGAATTTCACAAGGAGAAACCATGGCTAGGGTTTCAAGCTTCCAAGCTCGATTATAAAGAAAAACAAGTTTCAGACATAAAACGGGGGAAAGACGAATATTGGACGACTTGGTCCCTTTTGCCATTTTAAGTCGAGGTAAGTTCGTACGATAAACATTAGTTTATTTGTTATATTAACAAATAATTTATGAAATTACTCGTATTATTTGTTTAATATTGGAAACTAATGTTCAAACAAGTAAAAAGAGGGTTGAACTATTTTGTACATTGCTAAATGATAATTTGACGGAAAAGACCATGGACGATCCATGACATAGTGTGACAATGTGAAAACTATGTGAAATTGTGACTAAGTGAATCCGAGTGCTGGTCTAGTACGTCTATAGTGGCTAGGTATTTCGGTATATTGCGGATACCTGATAGCTTGTGTGAGCAACACTGAGTAGCTACGTATGACCGACTGCTTGTGTGAGCAAACCTGAGAATATAAATGGGAATAGCTCAAGAACGAGCCTATGTGTGTTATGTGATTATGTGATGCTCGAGTGCTGGTCTTGTACGTCTACGAGTGGCTAGGTGGTCCTGCATATGTTGCGGATACCTAATAGCTTGTGTGAGCAGCACTCTGTAGCTATGTCTGACTAACAGCTTGTGTGAGCAGACCCGTGAATGTTAAGTGGTTTGGGTGCTGGTCTTATAAGTTCTACCAGTGGCTGGGTAATCTGGCATGTGTTGCGGATACCTGACAGCTTGTGTGAGCAGCACTGAGTAGTTACGTATAACCAGAAGCTTATGTGAGCAGACCCGAGAATGTAAATGTGAATAGCTCGAGAACGAGCATATATGTGAAATGTGATAAGAGGTAGCTTTGGCTACATATATGTGGCACGTATGTGCAAGCATTTTGAGTATCCATTAATATTCCGATGTGTTCAAAGGGAAAATGACTATAGTGTAAATGAATGTGAATATGTAACGATCAAGTGCAAGTATATGTATGTATACACTCATGAGCAATGTGCTCGGTATGTGATCGAATTTTGGTAAGAATGTAAACGAGTAATTTATACCTATGAGAATGACCTTGTGATTATAAGTCCATGCTTATGGTGTATGAATATGTGGCAAATGTGATTGATGATAATGTCTAAGGCTTTTAGGCCAAATTAAATTGAGTAATGATATGTTCAAGTCTTTATTGTTGATGTATAGGTTAAATTGGCCAATGAATTACTTGTAAATATTTGATAATGACTAGTTATTGGAATGGCTAACCATGGATATACTTTGGTGTTATATGTGTGTAAATGAAAATTAATATAAAGGAAACATGGAAGAGTAAAATTAGCAATAAAACAGTTTGGACAGCAGCAATTGTGTGACTTTGAAAAATCAACAAAAAATGGTGGAAATTGAATTAGAGGTTGAATGAGATATGAAATTAAAACTTATTAAGTCTATTTCTACATAAAAGAAACATAATAAGCAAAGAATTTCATATGGTGAGATATTTGGATTTTAGTGAACAGGGTCAGAATGATTTCAGAATCCCCTATTCTAACTTGGGAAATTTATTAAACGTTTTATAAAAATAATCATGGGATAAAAATTATATGCTTGAATGAGTCTATTTTCAAGAGAAACAAACGGAAACATCATTCGATTTTTGTACAATGAGATAATTAATTTTTAGTGAAGAGGGGTTGGGACTATCGGACAGAAAAAAATGGGAGACTTTAAAGAATAAACTGTACTGATTGGTTGAATCAAAAATTCTGTAAATTTTATGGTAAGAAGATATATGAGTCTATTTTCAGGAAAAATTAGCTGATCTTAATTTGAAGTTCAGTAACTCCAGAAAAAAATAATTTAGTGACTGTAACTCGAGTAAACAACTCAAGATGAACATAAATGAATTGTGAAATTTTATGCAATAATGATGGTATTATCTTGAGAGCTTATAATGATGACTGTTAAAAGCATGGTAATTAATTGTTTATTATTTACATACGTACTTAGTAAGCTTTATAGCTTACTCCGTTATTTTTCGTGTTTATAATGTACTTAGGTTAGCTCGAGTTGGAAGTCGCCGGAGAAACTATCACACTATCAAGCTTACAATTTAGGTATCGATGATTTTATACTTAAGGTTATGGCATGTATAGGGAACTTTTTCATGTGTATATGTTACTATGAGTTGTCCTAGAGTAATGACCCATGATATTCGGAGTTCATTGTTGTATAAGGCCATTTAATGTGGCCAATAAATTGGTTATACTATAAACTCATGATGATGCATTCCATGGTTGAGTAAATTGTATGCTATGACGTGTTACGTATGTGTGGTGGATGTTTTGGTAGCTTTAATATGTCATAAAATGTGTCATTCAAGTTATACTCAAGTATGGGCATGATAGGGTAGAAATTGGCTTGGAAAAAAGCCAACTTCTTAGCTACACAGGCAAAGACACGGTCGTGTGTCTCAGTCGTGTGGAAGACACGGCCTGCCCACACGGGCGTGTGACTCTCCAAAACAAGGAAATTTTTTAAATGTTCCAATAGTTTTAAAAGTTCTCAGTTTAGTCCCAAATCACTCCCAAAGCAAGTTTTGGGCCTCGTAAGCCCGTTTTAAGGACTTGATGATATAGGATAAAAGTTTTAAATTTTAAATGAAAATTTATGCCTTGAATTTGTTCAGTTGCAAGTGTTATTGTTCGGTAACGCCTCGTACCCTATTCCGGTGTTGAACACATGTAAGGGGTGTTACACTTTACCACACTATCCATTGACTCTTTGGTACTTTTGAAACTATGTTTTAAGTATATGGCATGTATAGGAATTACGAGTCATTTTGATTATGGATTGATAAAGATTTTGATCATTTATAATGGCTTGTAAATGTATATGTTTTGGTTTGTAAATATAGCCATGAGATTTTGTAACATCCTGAATTAGGGCCTTTGCATTTTAAGTGTTTGTGTGTGAATGCTATATTTGTCATGCTAGTCTAGGGTACTTTAGGGTCCAGGAATGATTTAGGGGTAAGCCGGAGTCTTGGTGAAAATTTTCTTTTTGAGCACTTTTAAGGGAAGCTAGTTGAATTGGGCCTTAGTAAAGTGGATACTGTTTGTGTTGGATGATACAAAGAAGTGCCTTAGTAAAGTGGAAAGGAGGCGCCACTTAAAGGTTGAGGTAGGTGATGCCACAAGGGAGCTGGAGGGAGCAGGTTCAAGTCGTGTTATCCTCCTTCTGAGAACTCTTTTTGGCGTCCAGGGGAGCAGAGGTGGAGTTCGGCTGGGATGCTTGAAAAGGGGAGAGTTGATTCAGTCAAATAATTCAAAGGAATGGTGGAGAGGGTTTTTAGGTGTTTGAATCATTCAAATTTGTTTGAATGAGTGGGGGAGAGGGAATTAAGGAGAAAAAGAAGGGATTGAAGAGGTGTGTGTGTTAGTCAAATTTTTGAAAGGAGTTAGGTGGGGTTGGGCATTCGATTTTTGGGTGTTAGCTTAGGGGTGGCCGATTGTTGGTGGTAGCTTTGGGAGTGTTGAATATTTTGGCTAGTTGAAGAGCACTTAGTATTTTTGTTCTCTAATTTCTTTTGTGCCAAAACCGAAACACTCCCACACTTTGGTTTGTATTCTTCTTTTCTCTCAATTACCAAAATCGAGTTGCCTCCTAAGTCTCTTCTTCTTCTCTTCTTCTTTTGTGTTTGGTCGAAACCTACATTGCCTTCCACTCATCATCTTTGTTTTATTTCTTTGCCCATAACATCATAGCCGAACCCTTATTTACTTTTTGTTTCTTTTCATTTTTGTTCTCCTTGTTTTATTCTCTCCTTTATTCCTCATTCTTTAGCCGAAACTCATTGAGACCACCCCATTGCCGAATCTCTTCTTTTCTCCCTCTTTTCACTTCCTCATCCATACTTTGTGTTACCGAAACTATCAAGGCCATTAGAGATCCATTTTCTTCTTTAGCCGAAACTACTATTATCTTTCTTCTTCTTCTTCTGCAACTCTTACTTTTCCTATTTCTATCTAGGGTCGAATACTCCTTGTTCTGCCGATTCGTTGTTGGGACAATTGTTGTTTTGGGCAAATCAAATCACCCTTTTGCTGGGAGCGCAAGCTGAGTCCTCGGGTGTCATTCGTTAGAAGTTAAGGTAAGAGGCGATTTCCCCTATTTTGTTATCTCTCTCTTTCGGGACTTGGTAGCCAAAGTCGAATGGTTAATTGGCCTAATGTTTAGATGCTTGGCCGAATATAGGTGGAAGTGGTGTCGCATTCTTTTTGGAGATTTTCGGGATTCGCTTGACTTGTGAATCAAGCCTAAAGCTTCGGCTTTTGTCGATCTAGGTAAGGAGATCTATTCTGCTAAACGTGTAAATCTATTCATATCTTACTCTATGTGTTAACTCAGCCTTCTGACCAAGATTTGTTCCATGGACTCGAATGCCAGTAATTCTAAGGAGGGGGTTGGACCCGTAAACCCAGCCCCTAAGTTTAAGAAGCGAGCAGTGTCAGCAGTTCGAGATTGGCCACCAAGTTGTAGGCCGGGGCCTGAGTAGAGTCGTAGGCAGATAGCAGTGGTATCGATTAACGATGGTGTCGATGTAGAGAGTGTGATATTACGTGTTATCAGGTGTGTAACTCTCACACACTTCGTATGTTATTTTGTTAGTAGCTATTATGTCTGAAAGCCGAAGTGACATTATTGGTCACTAAAATACCCTTGGGGATAAATGCGAGGACTTCGGGTAAGTTCTACTATGTGTTGTTATCAATGAATGCATGTATTAAAAGCCTGAGCTTGTCATGTTAGTTAATCGTTAAGCATGATCATGCCATATTAACTGCAACATGAACATGAAATTGGGATGAGGTGAAGAGGGAGGAAACATGATCTTTTAGATTGTCACTAGTGCTTTGGTACCACAAGTAGGTTGCCCCCATATAATCTTATATATTGTGACTAAGTCTCAGTGGTTTGGAACCACCAGTGGTTTGGTACCATATATTTGATGATTTGTGACTTGTCCTAGTGGTTCGGTACCATGGTAGGTTGGCCCCACATATATATATCTATTACGGGATCGTCACCAGTGGTTTGGTACCACAAGTGGGTTGGCCTCACGTATTATAATTTGTGACTTTTGTCACCAGTGGTTTGGTACCACATATTTGATGATTTGTGACTCGTCCCAGTGGTTTGATACCACGGTGGGTTGGCCCCCACATATATATTACGGGATCGTCACCAGTGGTTTGGTACCACAAGTGGGTCGGCCCCACGTATGATTATTTGTGACTTTTGTCACCAGTGGTTTGGAACCACTAGTGGTTAGGTACCACCAGTGGCTAGGTGCCACAAATGTTGGGTAGACACAGTAGATACGGATGGATATCTGGGTTGGTTGGGTTGCATGACATACATACCTTGCATATGAATCTGTGTGAGAGCCCAAAAATCTTTGGATGAGGATTTACACACTGAGTCTCGGTGACCCACCCCCTCCGTTAAACTTTGCAGGTAATCCTGATAAGGAGCCGAGGTGGACTCGAGGTGGCCATGAGTAATATTTTGGATTTTATTTTAAATAGTTATTTTGGAATTACTCTGCTTTAATTTGGATTTTGGTAATATAATAAGGCCATCTAAACGTTAATTTGATTTTTATTTGTTTTGTTAATCTTCTTTTATTTTATTTTTGATCATTAAGGCATGCCTAATAAATTACGAAATGGATGATTTCCAAAATGTAAAAACTATGGGATTTTAAAATTCTACAATTGATTAATTAACAAAAGGATTTTAGTAGCAAAGTAACTAAATTCAAACTAAGACTCAAAATTATTTTCAATTGATCACTCAATATAAATTCAGTTTCTATAAAATCAAAGATTTTTTCCCAACTCATTACGTTAACTCGGTTATCAAAATTTTTTCTTTCCTGTGACATGCCAGATTCGGTCGCAGCATTTTGACCAGGTTTGGGGTGTTACAATTGTGGTATCAGAGCCTGGTTCAAAAGCTCAGCTGTGAGAATAAGGCCCAAATTATTTTTCAGTAGATGGTTTGCAAAATGGTTTTTGATGAAATACATGTTTTCGAAAAGCATGGCATTTGAGTCTCTGGCATCGATCCGCGACGGTAAGTTTTCTAATTATTGATTGTATGATTTAGTTGTTTTGTGACGTGATTGCTAGTATTAGGAATTTTACCTTAGAGACTGAAGCCTGTAGGAATGTATGCATTTGCGAAAACAACTACTCTGATAATATACTCATAAGAATGTTCGGTAATAAACAGTGGAAGAAAGCTAACTCATAAAACTCTTAATCAGATTAAATCATGAGCATTAGTCATGAGCACTCGAGGACGTGGGCGTAATGTACGTGGTCGTGGTAGGGGTAGGATTACTGTATCGGAACCAGTAGGGTCTAGTTATGGGTCAAGAGATGAGGCGCCGCCACCACCAGCTGTGGAACCAGAGTTTCAGGACCAAATGGGTGGAGACGATGTGGTGTCTCAGACGATGCTACGGGTATTAGAGAGAGTTGCTTGAGCAGGTGTGGGTATGGGGGCCCGAAAATATGTACTTAAGGGCATTTCTATGTAGCTCCCAACACAGCTGAATACTTGTTAGGGGCGACTGAGCGTATAATGGATGATCTTGACTTCACGGCAGAGGAGAAGTTGAAAGGGATCGTGTCTCTTCTTCGAGACGAGTCCTATCAGTGGTGGCTCACGGTCAGGGATGGTGCGATGGCTGATGATATCACCTGGGATTTCTTCAAAACAGCATTTCAGAGGAAGTACGTTGGATCGAGTTATGTGGATGCCCAGCATAAGGCATTTTTGAATCTGGTTCAGGGGGAAAGTCGGTTTCCGAGTATGAGGTGAAATTCTTATGGTTAAGCCATTATGCTTGGGGTATTGTGGCCACGGACCATGAGCGCTGTGTTAAGTTTGAGGATGGGCTGAGAGATGAGCTGCGAGTGTTGATTACTCCACAGCGAGAGAGGGAATTTATTGTTCTTGTGGAAAAGGCTAAGATAACCGAGGAGGTGAAGCAGTCCGAGAAGCAGAATCAGGACAAAAATAGGAATAAAAGGAGTTTTGGGCCATCAGGGTTTGCTGGGGTTTTCAGAAAAGGGCTAGATTAGACGGGCCGAGTCAAGCTGCAAAGCTTGTTGCTGCTCAGTGGCCACCGTAGTGTGCTCGATGCGAAAAGTTTTGTTCGGGAGAGTGTTATCAGATGGTAGAGGATGCTTTGGATGTGGGTCGTTGGATCATCGGGTAAAGGATTGCCTGTGGAGGCCAGTTAGGACACAGTCTGAGGGTCAAGAACGTGCACAATTCAGAAGAGATGGTCAGCAACCGCAGAGGGGTCGTAGTCCAGCCAGAGGAGGTAATGGTTTCGGTTGAGGTCGTGGAGCACCGGGCAGAGGTGCTAGGAATACAGATGCAAGACAGATTGGGTTAGTCTATGCGGCTAGGCGCCGAGAGGAGGGCGACGCACCAGATGTCATAACCGGTACGTTTCTAATTTATGGTTTGTCTTATACTGCCTTGATTGATATTATTTCGACGCACTCTTATGTTGCTAATACTATAGCAGGAGCTCTGAACTTAGACTATTGGACTTCTTCTAGGGAGATGACGGTAGTTAGCCCTCTAGGACAATCTGTAGTGGTGAATAAATTGTATAAGGATGTACCTCTAGAAGTTCAAGGGGTAGTTTTTCTGGCTGATCTGATGGAACTGTCGTTTGGGGAGTTCGATTTGATCTTAGGTATGGATTGGCTAGTGAAGTATCAAGCAAATCTGGACTGTGCAGCCAAGCGTATGGTGTTAAGAGCTGTTGAGGGTATAGAGGTGGTAGTGATAGGCAAGAGAAGGAATTACCTATCTAATGTGGTATCCGTTTTAAAGGCTGAGAGAATGGTGAGAAAAGGATGTAAGGCGTTTATAGCTTATGTTTGTGCTTTGGAGGTCAAGGAATCAACTGTGGGGAATGTTCGAACGGTGAAGGAATTCTCTGATGTTTTCCCAGAAGAGCTTCTAGGATTGCCTCCGGACCGCGAGGTGGAGTTTGGTATTAATCTTCTACCCGGAACAGCGCCCGTGTCTATTGCCCCATATAGAATGGCACCAAAGGAGTTAGTGGAGTTGAAGGCATAGATTTAGGAATTGTTGGATCGGGGTTTTATCCGGCCGAGTGTATCGCCTTGGGGAGCACCGGTACTATTCGTTAAGAAGAAGGACGAATCAATACGAATGTGTATTGATTATCGTCAGTTGAATAAGTTAACGATCAAGAATAAGTATTCGTTACCGAGGATAGACGACCTGTTCGACCAACTCAAGGGAGCATCAGTCTTCTCTAAGATAGATTTGAGGTCGGGATATCACCAGCTTAAGGTGAAGGAGGTGGATATTCATAAGACGGTGTTTCATACTCGCTATTGTTACTACGAATTCTTAGTGATGCTGTTTAGATTGACCAACACACCAGCAGCATTTATGGACAAGATGAATCAGGTTTTTCAACTGTATTTGGATTGATTTTTCATAGTGTTTATAGATGATATTCTGGTGTATTCAAAGTTCGAGGGGGAGCATGATTCACATCTTCGAGTGGTTTTGCAAATTCTGATGGAGAAGCAGTTGTTCTCTAAGTTTAGTAAATGCGAGTTCTGGTTAATGGAAGTTACCTTTTTGGGTCATGTGGTGTCAGCTGAGGGGATTAATGTTGACCCTTGGAAAATTGAAGCCGTGTTGGATTGGAAACCATCTAAGTCTGTGGTAGAGATTTGGAGTTTTCTTGGTCTAGCTGGGTATTACAGAAGGTTTGTGTTCTCTTTGATTGCAGCACCGTTAACTAAGTTGTTAAGGAAAGGGGTTCTGTTTGTGTGGTCTGACAAGCAACAAGAAAGTTTTGAGAAGTTAAAGAGGATTCTGACAGAAGCTCCGATGTTAGTTCAGCCTAAGGCAGGGAATGAGTTCACTGTCTATTGTGATGCGTCGCATACAGGGTTAGGATGTGTACTGATGCAAGAGGGGAAAGTGGTCGCGTATGCTTCTTGGCGATTGAGACCTCACGAGGTAAATTATCCGACGCATGACCTGGAGTTGGCTGCAGTAGTTTCTGCCTTGAAGATCTGGAGACATTACTTGTATGGGGAGAAGTCCATCGTTTACACGGATCATAAGAGTTTGAAATACCTCCTTACCCAGAAGGAGTTGAATTTAAGACAGCAAAGGTGGATCAAGCTGTTGAAGGATTATGACTGCTCGATTGAGTACCATCCGGGAAAGGCTAACGTGGTGGCAGACGCGTTGAGCCGTAAAGTAATATCAGACTTAAGAGCAATGTTTGCCCACCTTAGTTTGTATGGTGACGGAAGTTTAATGGCATAACTGCAAGTGAAGCCGACGTGGGTGAATCAAGTTAAAGAGAAACAGTTATCAGATGATGTCTGGAGTGCTCGACTTTTGCAAGTGCAGAATGGTGGATTAGAGGGGTACAGTTTGAACAGCGATGGAGTTTTATGTTTCCGTGGGAAGGTTTGCATACCGAAAGATGTGGATTTGAGGCAGAAGATTCTTTAGGAAGCACATAACAGTCCATACGCTATGCATCCTGGAGGTAGTAAGATGTACCGGGATTTGCGGGAACAGTTTTAGTGGCCAGGGTTAAAGCGAGAAGTAACTGAATTTGTAGGTAAGTGTTTGACGTGTCAGTAGGTAAAGGAAGAACATCAATTGCCTTCAGGGTTGTTACAATCAGTCAAGATTCCGTAATGGAAGTGGGAAAGGATCACGATGGATTTTGTTAGTGGGCTACCTCTTACGCCTACTAATAAGGATTCAGTTTGGGTGATAGTTGACCGTTTGACAAAGTCTACTCATTTCATACCGATTCGGGTCGATTACTCTCTACAAAGGTTGGTTAAGTTGTATATAGCAGAGATCATAAGGTTGCACAGGGTACCAGTGTCTATCATCTCAGACAAGGACCCTAGGTTCACGTCAAGATTTTGGAAGGCGTTGCATCAAGCATTCGGTACGAAGTTGGACTTTAGTACAACGTTTCGTCCACAGTCTGATGGATAGTCAGAGAGGGTAATTCAGGTCTTGGTGGATATGTTGAGGGGGTGTGTCTTAGACTTCAGAAGAAGTTGGGAAGAATGTCTATCATTGGCGAAATTCGCGTATAACAACAGCTACCAATCTAGTATTCAGATGGCACTGTATGAAGTGTTGTATGGTCGGAAGTGTCGTACTCCTACATGTTGGACAGAGTTGAGTGAGCGTTAGTTGTTGGGTCCAAAATTAGTTGCTGAAACGGAAGATAAGGTTAAGTTAATTCGGGCTCGACTGAAGGAAGCCTTGGACAGACAGAAGTCCTACGTAGATCTAAAACGTAAGGATATAGAGTTTGAGCTGGGTGACCAAGTGTTCTTAAAGGTGTCACCGTGGAAGAAAGTGCTTAGGTTTGGGCGGAAAGGAAAGTTAAGGCCCAGATTTATTGGACCTTATCGCGTGTTGAAACGTGTGGGACTAGTAGCCTATCAGCTCGAGCTATCTTCAGAGTTGAGTCAGATCTATGACATGTTTCACGTTTCTATGCTAAGGCGCTACCGTTCGGATCTGTCTCATGTTCTACCGGTAGAAGAAATTGAAGTAAGCCCGGACTTATCTTTTGAGGAAGAACTAGTACAGATCTTGGATCGAGATGTCAAAGTATTACGTAGGAAATCAGTTCCTTTGGTGAAGGTGTTGCGACGAAACCATGGATCAGAAGAAGCTACATGGGAGCCAGAGGATGTTATGCGGCAGCAATACCCTCAACTCTTTTGACCAGGTAATTTCGGGGCCGAAATTATTTTAAGGGGGTAGAACTGTAACATCCTGAATTAGAGCCTTTGCATTTTAAGTGTTTGTGTGTGAATGCTATGTTTGTCATGCTAGTCTAAGGTACTTTAGGGTCCAGGAATGATTTAGGGGTAAGCCTGAGTCTTGGTGAAAATTTGCTTTTTGAGCACTTTTAAAGGAGGCTAGCTGAATTGGGCCTTAAGGGATATTGTTTTGTTGGATGACAAAAAGAAGTGCCTTAGTAAAGTGGCAAGGAGGCGCCACTTAAAGGTTGAGGTAGGTGACACCACAAGGGAGCTGGAGGGAGCAGGTTCAAGTCACGTTATCCTCCTTTTGAGAACTCTTTTTGGCCTCAAGGGGAGCAGAGGTGGAGTTCGGCTGGGATGCTTGAAAAGGGGAAAGTTGATTCAGTTAAATAATTCAAAGGAATGGTGGAGAGGGTTTTTAGGAGTTTGAATCATTCAAACTTGTTTGAATGAGTAGGGAAGAGGGAATTAAGGAGAAAAAGAAGGGATTGAAGAGGTGCGTGTGTTAGTCAAAATTTTTAAAGGAGTTAGGTGGGGTTGGGCATTCGGTTTTGGGGTGTTAGCTAAGGGGTGGCCAATTGTTGGTGGTAGCTTTGAGAGTGTTGAATATTTTAGCTAGTTGGAGAGCACCTGGTGTTTTTGTTCTCTCATTTCTTTTGTGCCAAAACTGAAACACTCCCACACTTTTGGCTTGCATTCTTCTTTTCTCTCAATTACCAAAACCGAGTTGCCTCCTAAGTCTCTTCTTCTTCTCTGCTTCTTTTGTGTTTGGTGGAAACCTACATTGCCTTCCACTCATCATCTTTGTTTTATTTTCTTTGCCCATAACATCATAGCCGAACCCTCATTCACTCTTTGTTTCTTCTCATTTTTGTTCTCCTCGTTTTATGCTCTCCTTTATTCCTCATTCTTTAGCCGAAACTCATTGAGACCACCCCCTTATCGAATCTCTTTTATTCTCCCTCTTTTCACTTCATCATCCATACTTTGTGTTAGCCGAAACTATCAAGGCCATTAGAGATCCATTTTCTTCTTTAGCCGAAACTGCTATTATCTTTCTTCTTCTTCTACAATTCTTACTTTTCCTATTTCTATCTAGGGTCGAATACTCCTTGTTCTGCCGGTTCGTTGTTGGGACAATTGTTATTTTGGGCAAATCAAATCACCCTTTTGCCAGGAGCGCAAGCTGAGTCCTCGGGTGTCATTCGTCAGAAGTTAAGGTAAGAGGCGATTTCCCCTATTTTGTTATCTCTCTCTTTTGGGTCTTGCTAGCCAAAGCCGAATGGCTAATTGGCCTAATGTTTGGATGCTTGGCCGAATATAGGTGGAAGTGGTGTCGCATTCTTTTTGGAGATTTTCGGGATTCGCTTGACTTGTGAATCAAGCCTAAAGCTTCGACTTTTGTCGATCTAGGTAAGGAGATCTATTATGCTAAACGTGTAAAACTATTCATATCTTACTCTATATGTTAACTCAGTCTTCTGACCAAGATTTGTTCCATGGACTCGAATGCCAGTAATTCTAAGGAGGGGGTTGGACCCATAAACCCAGCCCCTCAGTTTAAGAAGCGAGCAGTGTCAGCAGTTCGAGATTGGCCACCGGGTTGTAAACCGGCGTCTGAGCAGAGTCGTAGGTAGATAGCAGTGGTATCGATTAACGATAGTGTCGATGTAGAGAGTGTGATATTACGTGTTATCAGGTGTGTAACTCTCACACACTTCGTATGTTATTTTGTTAGTAGCTATTATGTTTGAAAGCCAAAGTGACGTTATTGGTTACTAAAATACCCTTGGGGATAAATGCGAGGACTCCGGGTAAGTTCTACTATGTTTTGTTATCAATGAATGCAAGTATTAAAAGCCTGAGCTTGCCATGTTAGTTAATCGTTAAGCATGATCATGCCATATTAACTGTAACATGAACATGAAATTGGGATGAGGTGAAGAGGGAAAAAATATGATCTTTTAGACTGTCACCTGTGGTTTGGTACCACAAGTGGGTTGGCCCCACATAATCTTATATCCTGTGATTGAGTCTCAGTGGTTTGGAACCACCAGTGGTTTGGTACCACATATTTGATGATTTGTGACTCGTCTTAGTGGTTCGGTACCACGGTGGGTTGGCCCCACGTATATATCTATTACGGGATTGTCACCAGTGGTTTGGTACCACAACCATGTATAATTATTTGTGACTTTTGTCATCAGTGGTTTGGAACCACTTGTGGTTAAGTACCACCAGTGGCTAGGTGCCACAAATGTTGGGTAAACACAAGAGATACGGATGGATATCTAGGTTGGTTGGGTTGCATGACATACATACCTTGCATATGAATCTGTGTGAGAGCCCAAAAATCTTTGGACGGGGATTTACACACTGAGTCTCGGTGACTCACCCCCTCTGTTAAACTTTGCAGGTAATCATTAGACCACGGGTAAGGAGCCGAGGTGGACTCGAGATGGCCATGAATAATATTTTGGATTTTATTTTAAATAGTTATTTTGGAATTACTCTACTTTAATTTGGATTTTGGTAACGTAATAAGGCCATCTAAACGTTAATTTGATTTTTATTTGTTTTGTTAATCTTCTTTTATTTTATTTTTGATCATTAAGGCATGCCTAATAAATTACGAAATAGATGATTTCCGAAACGTAGAACCTATGGGATTTTGAGATTCTACAATTGATTAATTAACAAACAGATTTTAGTAGCAAAGTAACTAAATTTTCAAACTAAGACTCAAAATTGTTTTTAATTGATCACTCAATATAAATTCTGTTTCTATAAAATCAAAGATTTTTCCCAACTCATGACGTTAACTCGGTTTTCAAAATTTTTTCTTTCCTGTGACATGCCAGATTCTGTCATAGCGTTTTGACCGGGTTTGGGTGTTACAGATTTCGCTTAAATTTGTGGATTTGGATATGTGTTTATGTGTGCATATATGTTTGATATTGAGTTCTTGGATGGATATGTGAATGACCATATTATGAAATTTGTGGAATTGTTACCTTGCTTTTGAATTGGTACAAAATGAGGCATGTTAGGTAATGGTTAAACTAGTTGATTGGAATATGTATTTTAGTAGGTTTTGGTTGAGTAAAACTTGAGATATAAGTGTGTCGGTTGCTAGTATTGGAAATTGTATGAATTAACCTTATTTGTGGCTAAATTGAATGTTTATTTATACTATGGATTGGTGCCATATTGGTTGTTTAGGTACGCATAAATGTGGGTGGCAAATTGGCTTGGTAAATAGCCTATTTTTGTCCACATGGGTAGAGACATGGGCGTGTATCTCAGGCATGTGTGACACAAGGTGATGTTACACGGCTGTGTGTCCCCTGGTGTTGAAATTGAAATGAAGTCAGCATGCTCCACACAGTATCACACATGCGCGTGTGCTCGGTCATGTGGGACAAGTCAGTATACCCGCTAATTGGCACACGGCCTAGCACACGGGCGTGTGACTTGGCCATGTTGTATAAGTCAGTATACCCTACAGGTTTGGCACGGCCTATCACACGGCCTGGCACATGGGTGTTTGTGGCCACTTCGAAGGGCACACGGGCTGGACAAACGGGCGTGTGGTTGGCTGTGTAACCCAAGTTAGTAACCTCACTTGTTTGGACACGGGCTAGGACTTGGCCATGTGCTTTCACTACGAATGTTCACACGACCTGTGACACGGGCGAGTCTAGTGGCCGTGTGAGACACACGGCCTGACCACACGGGCGTGTGTCCCCTATTTTGACGAAAAATTTGCTATGTGTTGAAATTTTTCCTGAGTTTTTGGTTTAGTCCCGAACCACTCCCAATTCATGTTTAAGGCATCGTAGGCTCGTTTAAGGAACACTATGATTGATTGTGATTGAATTGTATTCAAATTGATAAATTATATATGAAATGTATGTCTAAAAGTGTTGTAAGTTCGGTAATACTCGTAACCCTAATCTGACACTGAATACGGGTGAGGGGTGTTACATTTATTGGTATCAGAGCTATAGTTTAGTCGATTCTAGGACTAACGTAGCATGTATGAGAGTCTAGCTATACATGCCATATATAAATTATGATAGTATGATGATTCCTGACATTTTAAAATGTGTTTTCATATAGCAAATGGATCCCAATTGAGCTATAGCTGATGATATTGAGAGTAATGCACCTGCTCTCGCGCAAGGGATATCGTTGTCTGATTCTTGACCCATGATGGGTAGCCAGGGAGGATAGGCTAAAGAAGCCTTCTTCCAAATGATGAACGAGTGGTTCACTCAATACATTTGAATGAACCCGGCTACTTAACAACCTCTACCCCCTCCTATTCCTCCACCTGTACCTGTAGCTCCTCAAGGAGTTGAGCTTTTAAGATTGAACAAGCCTCTAGTTAATAAGATTCGTAAACACGGGGTTGAAGAGTTCAGAGCTAATGTTGATTATGACCCTGAGAGAGCCGAGTTCTGGCTTGAAAATACAATTCGAGTGTACGAGCTTTCTTACACGCCAGTTGAATGTTTAAAGTGTGCTATATCCCTTTTGAAAGATACTGCGTATCAGTGGTTGAATACATTACTATTGGTGGTGTTGAGGGAGAGAGTCACCTAGGAGTTCTTTCAAATCGAGTTTTGAAAGAAATATATAAGCCAGCAGTTTCTGGATCAAAAACACAAAGAGTTTCTAGAACCAAAATAAGGTCGTATGACCGTAACCGAGTATGAAAGAGAATTCGTACGACTAAGTAAATATGCTCAAGAGTATGTTTCTACTGAAGATAATGTGCAAGCGGTCTATTGATGGGTTGAACGAAGACATTAGACTTCTGGTTGGGATTTTAGATTTAAAAGAATTTGTTGTTTTAGTTGACTGGGCTTGCAAAGCCGAAGACTTTAGCTGAGAAAAGAAGAAAGCTAATTCAAAGGCTAGAGATTCGAGGAAAAGACCGATGAATAAACCTTCTCATTCTTCATCAAAGAAATTTCGAGATTCGTATAGTAGATCTAATGCGTCAGTGGGATATCAGAATCTAGATTGTGGAAATCAACATGTGAATTCTAAAGCTTAAGCTGCATCTGTCTCGAGTGTTGGCAGTGTGAGAAATAACAAACACGAGTGTCAACAGTGCGGGAGAAGACATTTTGGTGAATGTTGGAATAAGAGTACTAAAGCTTGTTTCAAATGTGGCTTACCGGATCACTTTATTCAAGACTGCCTAGAGTTATCAGAGAAAGAAAAAGTTCAGAATGTAAGATCGAGCAATACGAATGCGAGAGGGAGACCACCAAGATATACGGGGAATGTATCCAGTGGTAGAGGTATGACTAAAGACTCAGCTATGAGATCTGAGGCCAGAGCACCCGCTAGAGCCAATGCTATTCACGCTCGTGAAGAAGCATCACCCGTAGATTATGAAACTAATGTTATTCAATTGATTGATCTTGGACCGACTCATTCATATATATGTATGAATTTGGTGTCCAATAAGAGTTTTCCTGTTGAGTCTACTGAGTTTGTGATTAAAGTATCGAACCCCTTAGGCAAGTTTGTCCTAGTTGATAACGTATGCAAGAACTGTCCTTTAATGACTCGGGGTAACTATTTTCTGGTTGATTTGATGGTTTTGTCATTTGATGAATTCGATGTAATTCTGGGAATGGATTGGTTGACTCTTCATGATGCTGCTGTGAACTATAGACAAAAGATTATAGAATTGAAGTGTCAGAATAATGAAATTCTTCAGATTGAATCAAATGAATCGAATGAATTGCCTATTGTGATTTCGTCTATGTCCTCTTAGAGATGTGTGAGGAAAGGTTTCGAAGTTTATCTTGCTTATGCTTTGGATACAAAAGTGACTGAATCGAAGATTGAATCAGTGTTAGTTGTCTTTGAATATCCGGACGTGTTTCCTGAAGAATTACTGGGGTTGCCACCTATCAGAGAGGTTGAATTTGCTATTGAATTAGTACCGAGAACTTCACCGATATCTATAGCTCCGTATAGAATGGCTCCAACAGAGTTGAAAGCTCAGTTGCAAGAGTTAACAGATAGAGGTTTTGCATGACCGAGATTTTCTCCTTGGGTGTGCTAGTATTGTTTGTTAAGAAAAAAAGACGGATCAATGAGAATATATATTGATTATCGTCAGCTCAATAAGGTTACGATAAAAAATAAGCATCCGTTGCCGAGAATAGACGATTTGTTTGATCAGTTGAAAGGTGCAACAGTGTTTTCAAAGATTGATTTGAGATCGAGCTATTATCAGTTGCGAGTTAAAGACTCAAATGTGCCGAAAACTGTATTCAGAATGAGGTATCGACTTGTTATGCCTTTTGGACTAACTAATGCTCCTGCCATTTTTATGGATTTGATGAATCGAATCTTTATACCATATTTAGACAAATTTGTTGTTGTGTTAATTGATGACATTTTAATATATTCACGAGATGAGTCTGAGCATGCCGAGCATTTGAGGATTGTGTAACACCCCTAACCCGTATCTGTAGCCAGATTAGGGTTACGAGGCATTACTCATCAACCACAAGTCAACACATTCATGTAAACCATATCACATTAATTAATGCATAACTAATTAATGATATCACAATCAAACAATTTACCACACAATAATATCATAACTCATTTTTTTTAAATAAAAGCTAATTCCATTCAAATAACAAAAACACTATTCATTTAGTCATTTTGAATATTATAGCCGAATCGGTATGTTTATCCTTATTCAACTTATGCCAATCAATTAACTACATTTATTCAATCACATACACACCATAACTAGTTGTTCATAATAATAATTTAACTTTTTAAACCTCATGACCGAATACATAAACAATCAATGAAAAATATAAACTCCAACTAAGTCAATGCCATAGCCGAATATTTACAAGTGAGTATACTACCACATGATCATTAATAAGTCAAATTCACTAATTACATGCATAAAGTATAATCTTATTCTTTCATGACTTGTCTCATTAGTGCATACAAAAATAAGCAAAAGTTTATCCATCAACCCGAATTGCACTATATACCTTATTCAAACTAAAGTCACATACTCAAGTATTATACATATCATAATATGAAATAACTTCCAAGTTAAACTTATAAATCATACATGAAATATTCATTTTATATATACAGATGATATACCCTTCGTAATTTCATGAATCACACATACCAAAACAAACTTATATTATGACCAAATATGCACAAACATATATAACATCTCAAGCATATTGAACCATCCCAAGCATAGATATAAAGCCATTTTCGCATGGCATTTTATACATCAAATTCATAATAATTCAAAAGAGTAATATATATATAGCCTATACATGCCATTGTTCCAAAAGTTCATCTTATAAAAAGGGTACCAAAAGTAATTAATAGTGTGTTTGACTTTGACGATGATTCTCAAGCTCGAACTTAAACTTCAAAATCTATAAAATAGTCAAATAAATACAAACAATAAGCTAACATAGCTTAGTAAGTTTTAAGCAATGGTAAAAATTTATATATACAATTATTCATTATACAAATTAAATCAACCAAACTTGTTCATCAACGAACTCATAACTCTAGTATATGTAACTTACCACCATTTAATAACTACCAAATTTAACAATATCAAAACCAAATACTCATGTATCATTATTCCATTTCAAACAATCTCAAGGATTAATGAACACATCTCATTTCAATAATTTTATAAACACAAACAAATTACCTCATTAGTACTAAATTATTCAATTATCATGTATCACTTACCTGTATATTCCTCTCGTTTATCACCATTCATGAGGTTATATCCTTGGAGGATCTGTACAACCCGCACACATAGTGGAATTCATGTAACATATCGCACACTTAGTGTTGTTACTTTGCAATAGAGCACACATAGTGCCATTCATTAGTAATGTATCGCACACTTAGTGCCATTACTTATTTTTCCGCACACATAGTGCCAGCCAACCGATTCCGCACACACAGTGCTCGGTGTATAAGCTCGCACAAATAGTGCTCAATAACCCATCTTTTCCTCACTACTAAAAATCACATATGATTTCATCTTCATTCAAATATACACATATATTTAAAGATTCAAAAACTACTCATTTCTCCTATCACATTTCATCACATTCGACTACACCAATATACATATAAATATATCCACTTACTCAAATACAAACATCTCTCTCATTTCATTCCCACATATAAATATCACTTAGTACATATTTATATATTCAATTCACATATTTGACTATTACTAAATAAATTCCATGCCACATTCAGCATTAAGTAATTAAACATATTAACTTCACTTAACATATGCATGTTCATATGAAATAAAATTTAATTCAACCCAATTGCTTAAAAACTTACCTCGAAAATTGACGGATTAGATTTCTCGGCTATTCGTTCAACTTTGCTTTTCCCCGATCCAATCCTGTTTCTTTTTGTTCTTGATGTAAATAATTTCAAATTAAGCCCATTCAACATTTTTCTCATTCAATTTAATCCAAAAACATAAAATTGGGCAATTTACAATTTTACCCCTAACATTTAAAATTTTTGCAATTTAGTCCCTATTGCACAAATCATAAAATACTCAAAATTTAACCACCATTCTTTAGGTCAGAATTTCCATCCTCTCATTACAAGCCTATACAACTCATTTATTTCACATTTTAACCTCTAAAAATTTTCTTTTTACAATTTAATCCAAATCACCTAACTTCATCAAAAATTCAAGAACAACATTTGTTAATCTATCACATAAAATTTAGATTTCATCATTAAACAACAAGAACATCAAGTTTCCTTCAATGGCATCTCACGAAAAACACAACCAAATCACAAATTTAAACATGGGCTAATTAAAGCTCAAAACAACTATCTCAAAAATGCAAGAATTATTAAAAACCAAACTAAATACTTACCTTAATGAAGCTCAAGTAAAGCCGAATAGAACTAGATCTTCTTTTCTTTTTCTTTAGCTAATTTTCAGTCACTTGAAGAAGAAAGATGAACACTTTTCATCTTTTACTTAGTATATTATTTTATCAAATTAAAATAATGCATTAATATTAAAAAAATGAAAAATTGTCAATCACTATTACATGCAAATGATGGCCAGCACTAAGTTCAATTTTTTGGCTAAATTGCACTATTAATACCTCACTTTAAGGAGCCCCTTCAATTTAGTACTTACACATTCAACCACCATATTTTCTTTTTATGCAATTAAACCCTTTTTCACAATTAAACACTGAAACGATCAAATTTTAATACGAAATTTTCACACACACTAATTCACATATAATAAACATAGAAAATAATATTAAAATATTATTCTGTCTCAGATTCATGGTCTCGAAACCACCATTCTGATTAGGGCCAAAATAGGGTTGTTACAGATTGTGTTGCAGACCTTGAGAGATAAGCAACTGTATGCTAAATTCAGCAAATGTGAGTTCTGGCTCCGGGAAATTGGATTTTTGGGGCATATTGTTTCTGCGAAAGGTATAAGAGTTGATTTGAGCAAGATATCGACAGTTATTGATTGGAAACCACCTAGAAATGTATCCGAGGTTAGAAGTTTTTGGAATGGTCCGAGATATGTCAACAAAGTTTCAATCAATTGAAAGCATTGTTAACTGAAGCACCAGTGTTGGTTCAATCTGCATCAGGTAAAGAATTTGTGATTTACAGTGACGCGTCATTGAACAGTTTAGGTTGTGTTTTGATGCAAGAAGGAAAAGTGATAGTTTATACTTCCAGACAGTTTAAACCACATGAGAAGAACTATCCGACACATGATTTGGAGTTGGGTGCTATAGTTTTTGCATTAAAAATTTGGCATCATCATTTGTACGGTGAAAAATGCCACATCTTTACTGATCATAAAAGTTTAAAATCTATTATGACTCAGAAAGATTTGAAATTGCGACAATGGAGATGGCTCGAGATACTAAAAGATTATGAGTTGGTGATTTATTATCACCCGGGGAAAACGAATATAGTTGCGGATACTTTGAGTATAAAGTCGTTGTTTTCCTTGAGAGCAATGAATACACAGTTGACATTATTTGATGATGGTTCGATTTTGGCCGAATTAAAAGTAAAACCAGTATTTCTTCAGCAAATTTGCAAAGCTCAGAAATGTGATAGTGATTTGCAAGCTAAAAGAGTGCAATGCAAGTCGACTAGTGATTCAGAGTACCAAATTGGAGTCAATGATTGTTTGATGTTCCGAGATAGAATCTGTGTACCGAAAAATCTAGAGTTGATTCAGAAAATCTTACAGGAGGCACATAGTGGTTGTTTATTTGTTCATTCTGGGAGAACTAAAATGTACAATGATTTAAAGAAATTGTATTGGTGGCCGGGTATGAAACGAGACATTTTTGAGTTTGTATCGAAGTGTTTGATTTGTCAGCAAGTGAAAGCAGAGCATCAAGTACCTTCAGGTTTGCTTTAGCCTATGATGATACTGGAGTTGAAATGGGGTAGAGTGACTATAGATTTCATATCGGGATTATCCCAGTCTCTGAAAAAAAAGATGCAATTTGGGTTGTCATTGATCGAGTGACGAAATCAACACATTTTATTCCAGTACGTATTGACTACTCACTCGATAGATTAGCTGAATTGTATATTGCTGAGATTGTTAGATTACACGGAGTACCAATTTTGATTATTTTGGATAGAGATCCGAGGTTTACGTCGAGGTTTTGGAAGAAATTGCAAGAAGCTCTGGGTACAAAGTTGAATTTTAGTACATCTTTTCATCCATAAATTGACAGACAGTTTGAGCGGGTAATTCAAATTCTCGAAGATATGCTCCAATGTTGTGTTTTGGAATTCGAAGGCAATTGGGAGAAATATTTGTTGTTGGTTGAGTTTACATATAATAACAGCTTTCAATCGAGGATAAAGATGGCACCGTACAATGCCTTGTATGGTCGTAAATGCCGAACTTCATTGTACTAGACCAAGCTTAGCGAGAAACAAATTCACGGGGTTGATTTGGCTAGAGAAACTGAAGAGAAAGTGAAAGGTAATTTGTGACTATTTGAAAGTAGCTTCAGATCGTCAGAAATTGTACGCAGATTTAAAATGAAAAGACATTGAATTCCAGATCGGTGATAAAGTGTTCTTGAAAGTCTCTTCGTGGAAGAAAATACTTCGGTTTGGTCACAAAGGGAAATTGAGTCCGCGATTCATCGGGCCGTATGAGATTATTGAAAGAATAGGGCCAATGGCATATCGGTTAGCTTTACTGATTGAATTAGAAAAGATTCACAATGTGTTTCATGTATCGATGTTACGCCATTATCGATCAGATCCATCACATTTGATTTCCCTGCCAGAGATTGGGATTAAGCCTGATATGGCTTACAATGAAGAATCGATCAGAAATTTGGCTCGGGAGATCAAACAATTGAGAAATAAAAGTATACCTCTCATAAAAGTACTTCGGCAATGACACAATGTTGAAGAAGCTACATGGGAGCCCGAAGAAGCTATGAGAAAATAGTACCCTAACCTATTCACTGGTAAGATTTTTAGGGGCAAAAATCCCGAAGAAGGGAGAGTTGTAACAACCCATTTTTAGTCAAATAGGAACAGTGGTTTTAGAACCACAAATCTGAGGTCAGAATATTTATTTTATTATTATTTTAATGTCTACAACATGATTGAATGTTGGTGTGTAAATTTTGTTAAGAAATTTTACCGTTTGATTGGTCAATTTGATAGAAAGGACTATATCGCGTAAAGTACAAAAGTAATGTTCTAATAGCTAAAGGTGTCTAATAGCTATAGAACCTTAACATTAAGGTCCTTATATTGTAATTAGATCATTTTAATTGTGAGTGGACAAAGATGGTCAAGCATTAAGTGATTTATATGTTTATTAATTAATGTTAAAAATGTAATTTGGTAAATTAAGTTAAAATAAATAAAACAAAATGAAACCATCACCTAATATCATCATCTTCAACTGATTCTAAAGAGAAGAAAACCATTCTTTTAGGTTTTACATTCGGCCTTGGTGAAATTGCACATTAAGGTACGATTTTTGTCCCGTTTCTAATAATTTCTATGTTTTTGATATCGTTACAACTAGGTCTAGCTAGCCCAGGGACTAATTTGCAAAAATTTTAAAGATTTTGAATGATGCCATTGATGAATACAAGTGTATTTTGAATTTTCTTGTTAGATTATGAATGCTTGTTGATAGATATACAAGTTTTGTGAAGTGATTTTTAGTGAAAATGCAAAATAGGGATTGGATTGAGAAATGTGTAAAGTTAGTGGTTAAAATGTGAAATAAATGAAAAATATGGGCTACAAGGGGTGCAATGGTAAATCAGCTAAGCATTGGTATTTTGATAATTTCATTAATTTGTGATTTTATGTATTAAGGACTAAATTGTAAAAATGTGAAAGTTTATGTACAAATTAGCTCAAATGTATATTTTGAATTGAATTGAATAAATAGATGATTAAATAAGTCAATTTTGAATATTTAGATCAAGAAAGGAGAAATACGGACATAGATCGGAGAAAGAATAAAATTACGGAATAGTAGACTCGATTCGCCATTTTAACATCCAAGGTAGGTCCGTATGTATAATTTCGTTTCAAATGTATTTTATATGCTTTGATAAAGCATGACTTGTGATTATGTGATTATGGACGAGTTCAAAAATGATTCGATGAAGATTCGACAGTTGGAAACCCGATTGAATCTTAAGAATAGTTTAGGATGCTAGTGACATGACATTAGGTATACTTTGAGTTGGCTTCAGGCCATGTTATTAGAACTTTGGGTGCAAGATATACCGATTTGGCTTCAGGCCATGATATCAAAATTTCAGGTAAGTTCCCTTGATTTGGCTTCGTGCCATGGTATAGGTACTTATCAAGTGAGACCTTGAGTATCCGACTTCTATTCTGAATGGTTCAACGGGTAAAAGAAGGATGTGGTTGATTATGAGATAGGTATGAGATGGTACAGGTACGTACGGAAATGAATTGGGTATTGAAAACTATGAAATTGATGAGTTCCTTGGTAAGTTATATGAATGATCATTTGATAGCTTGAGATTTAATAGAACTGTTGCACATTGTTTTCTATTATATGAATGATTTATGAATGATGATAGTTACTCAATGTTAACATACGAGCTTACTAAGCTATATAGCTTACTTTGTTGTTTTTTTATGTTTTATAGTGATTTCAAAGCTAGCTCAGATTCGGGGATAGTCAGAGACTTCACCTCACTATCCATTGACTTTTGGGTACTTTTCAAACTATGTTTTGAGTATATGGCATGTATAGGTATTATGAGTCATTTTGATTATGGATTAATAAAGAATTTGGTCATTTATAATGGCTTGTAAATGTATATATTTTGGTTTGTAAATATTGCCATGAGATTTGGCTTAAATTGGTGGATTTGGATATGTGTTTATGTGTGCATATATGGTTGATTTTGAGTTCTTGGATGGCTATGTGAATAACCATATTATGAAGTTTTTGGAATTGGTACCTTGGCTTGTGAATTGGTACAAAATGAGCTATGTTAGGCAATGGTCAAACTAGTTGATTGTTATATGTATTTTAGTAGGTTATGGTTGAGTAAAACTTGAGATATAAGTGTGTTGATTGCTAGTATTGGAAATTGTGGCTAAATTGAATGTTTATTTTTACTATGTATTGGTGCCATATTGGTTGTTTAGGTGAGCATAAATGTGGGTGGCAAATTAGCTTGGTAAATAGCCTATTTTTTCCTACACAGGTGTCTGTCTCAGACGTGTGTGACACACGGTCATGTTACACGGCCCTGTGTCCCCTGGTGTTGAAATTGAAATGAAGTCAGTATGCTCCACACAGTCTCACACAGGGGTGTGTGCTTGGCCGTGTGGTACAAGTCAGTATACCCACTAATTGGCACACGGCCTAGCACACGGGCGTGTGACTTGGCCGTGTTGCATAAGTTAGTATACCTTAGAGGTTTGGCACGACCTATCACATGGCCTGGCACACAGGCGTGTTTGGCCAGTTTGAAGGGCACATGGGCGTGTGGTTAGCCGTGTGACCCAAGTCAGTAACCTCACTTGTTTGGATACGAGCTGGGACACGGCCATGTGCTCCCATTTTGAATGTTCACACGGCTTGTGACAAGGTCGTGTCTAGTGGCCGTGTGAGACACACAGCTTGGCCACACAGGCGTGTGTCCCCTGTTTTGAAGAAAAAATTGCTAAGTGTTGAAATTTTTCCTGAGTTCTCTGCTTAGTCCTGAACCACTCCCAATTCATGTTTAAGGCCTCGTAGGCTCTTTTAAGGGACACTATGATATATTGTGATTGAATTGTATTCATACTAATAAATTATATATGAAATGTATGTTTAAAAGTGTTGTAAGTTCGGTAATGCTTCATAACCCTATTCTGACAGTGAATACAGGTGAAGGGTGTTACACAACCTCTCGGGTCAGAGGTAACCCTGGTAAATCCTCTGGAAACACTTCTGAGAACTCACACACAACCGGAACCAATTTTAATTTCAATTCAAAAACCCTGAAATCAACTATGTAAGCGAGATATGCTTCATAGCCTTTTTTAACAAATTTTTGTGCGTCATAGCTGAAATTATATTAGATGTACCATCCAATCTGTCATACTCAATTCGAACTTGTTTACCATCCTGACATTTTAGCACAATATGTTTTCTTCTACAATTCACAATAGCATCATGCAAAGCCAGTGTAACACCCCAAACCCGGCCTAGAAGTTAGGCTCGAATCTGGCATGCCACATGGAAGTGTTTTTCAAAAACCATCTTTGCAATTGTTAAAAACTTGTTTGAGAATTACAGCCTCTTTGTTAAATCCCAAAATATTTAATCAATTGTGTCTACGTGAAAACATAATTATCTTTAATAAACCTTTTCGGTTGCCAAAGCATGTTTGAAATAACAATTTACGAAAATGTGACATTTAAAATAGAGTTGCAAAAGCATTTTGAAACATTGCGGAAACGTAGATAAAATACAAGTATTTTTGAGTGATTGATTGATGAATCACAAATAAAGGAATTGAACTTTAAATCCGTGACTTTTGAAAATGTCGTTGATAACTTGAAAGAAAGTTCGGGTTAAATAATATTTGTAAAAGTTTATTTTGAAATCCATTTGTTAATCAATTTTGGAAAACATTTATTTACGTTTTTAGAAAAATTCTCATTTTAAACAATTTAAGAAAAATAATAAAAACATCCCAACCATAAAGCAAAAATAAAAATAGTTCAGAGGCCTTATTACAACTTAAACCAAAATAGCAAAATAATAAAATAAATAGAAATAGAAAATTTAAAATTCGATAACACCATTTCGGAAGTATAGCCTCCACCGAGTCATTCATGGGCCCATGTCCTCACTACGGAGCATTACCTACAAGGATTAAGAAAGAAAGGGGGTGAGTTACAAGAACTCAGTGTGTAACCCACTTACCGTTGTCCATTGAGCCGAAACCCAATTAGCAATATTATGGGCCTAAGCCCATTTACAATATCAATAATGTATCAAGTATACCATGTGTATGAAATTCAACTGCCAAACCAATCCTAATAATCCATCCGCTACACACCACCCGTACCAACCAACACGCCTGTGGGTGATCTTTAGTCAACCCACCCCGCCAACACCCCAATCGCAGGCATTAAGCCATTTATAATGTTTGTGGCTGAGCCACCAGATTCATATACGGTATTGTAATCGACACAGAGTCGTTAATTCATATGTTAAGCATATAGCCCCGGTAAATATGATTGACACAGAGCCATCAACATATAAGTTAGGCATATAGTCACGGTAAATACGACTGGCATAAAGCCATAATATCGGCACAAAGCCTTTGGTACTGGCACAAAGCCCATAATTACGGCACAAAGCCCATATTAATGGCACATAGCCATTTATCAAAACTTACGTGGCATTTCCACTTTACAAATGTAACATCTTGATTTAATGGGCCTGTGCATTTTGTGTGTTGTAAGTTTAATTTGCTAATTTAAGGGTTATGTAACATCCCCAAGCCCGGCCCATTCACTACGACCGAATCTGGTTATGTTAGTGCGAAAAAGACGGTGGAAAATCTATTTAACTTAGAAAAATTTATTCGAGCTTGTTAACTTTTGAAAATCCATGTTTATTTAATATTGTATGAGAAAAACTTTGATATCATATAAATATTATAAAATGCCCAAAAGTAAACTTTAATGAATATATAAGACTAATTTTGAATAAATAAGTTGTCAAAATAAATTCGTTTCCACTTAGTAATTTAATATAATCCAAACATAATTTAAAATAATAATTAAATAATTTCGAGTAAATAAAAATCAAAAGGGCCTTATTACATATTCTATTTTAAAACAAATACTTAAAGTAAGCCTAAAACGTTTAATCTCTTCTTCTCGCATGGGCCACCATGTGTCCTCTCCGAACCCGATCCAACTACGCGTCACCAAAATGGTTAATGAAAGAGTGAGTCCACCGACTCGATGCATAACCACAAAGCACATATTTCCATCCGTATGGGCTTGGCCCATACCCACACAACCATCGAAACAAATCATGCAAGAATGCATCTCACCAACCCATTGTCCAACCGTGACACCAACCTTAGCGTACTCTCGCCTAAGGCCGTGGAAACTCCCCACCGATCACATCGTGATCCATAACATCTTACCTTGGCAAGCTCGCCGCTCAAGGCCGTGGCTGAGCCACCGATCAACCCAAGTGATCCAATATCGTAACCCGTCTACGGTGATGCACATAGCCATCAACCGCCGAGATGGGCACCGAGCCACACCTCCCTTGAGGTAGCACAAAGCTAACCATCAAGCGCTAATGTAGCCGAGCTATCATTAGACCACGTACAACTTGTGTACTCTTCCTCCTTCATCGAATCAAGCCCAAATCCCATGTATGCATGCATAAGTTCAACATGTCGATTAACAAAAGAGTAAGCATCACATGTGGATTATCATATCATGTATATATCATAAATAACTCACCATTCAAGCCACTATAATCGGCCATCACATATCACGCATATGTAAACACATTTAACAAACCAAAGACCGAAGAAATAGTGCGTTGATTACGCACCTTAACACTTGTAGTTCTAAGCTTTCAATCCCTAAGCTATCGCTCAAAGAAACAACAGCTATCTGCCAATAGCTATCTTTTTTGTTGTTGCCGCCCACACCCCGTGGCCAATCCCGAATCGCCGAGACAGACCCTCTTCTTGAACTTCGGATAGGGACCTTCCTTGCCCACTCGACCGGTCGTGCGTGCCTCCATCAAAAGCTTAAACAGTAACAGGTTAACCTTACAAAACACAACCTAAATATTTAATCTTAATAAATATTTCTTACCAACTCAACTTGAATCCCGAACGCTACTTACTACAACTGCTGACTAAACGACCTTGCTAACCACTCCCTATTGCTCAAACTAGAAACGGTCACCACAAAAAGTATGGTTCGGCTTGGGACTTGTAACCAAAATGGAGAAAATAGGAGAACAAAAGATTCTTGCAAGGCTCCTTAGATGGTTTGGGATATTCGGCAATGGCGATCTTTTAAGGGTGACTTGATTTGAAACAAAGTTTAAGAAAAGGAGTGAAGGGAGAGGGATATGGGTTCATAAAAGGTTATGCCCTCTGCCAATTTCGCTTCAAAGAAATAAGATGGAAAAAGGATTTGCTCAGACTCACTTTCGGCAATGGACTAGAGAATGAATAAATGAAGACAAAGGGAAGAACTTTTGGCAAGGAGAGAAACAAAATGGTGAATGAAAATGAGCACCTCCCTCCCCTATTTATAACATTCGGCCAAGCCTCAACCTCCCAAAAAAATCCTCAAATCTCTCCTAAACTACCTCCCTTCCATCCATTCAAAAAGATTTGAAAAAGTCAAACCTATCTAGCCAAATTCAAAAAAAGAAGACCAAGTCTTTCTCCACTTTTCAAGCCTCCAAAAACCACCCAACTCTTCTCCTCTTTGACGCAAAAACAAGGCCCCAATTGCTGCTCTTGCGAATCGAACCTGAGCCCCTTCTCCTTGCAAATGGCGTCACTTCTCCATGCTCTAAGTGGCGCCTCCTTGCCACTCTGCCAAGCTACTCTTAGTGCTAAAATTCCACCAAAAATTCTCTTAAGGCCCCATCTGTCCAAGCTCCCCTTTTAACCCCTAAAACTAAAAATTTTCCAGGGCATTCCACTACACTCTAGGGTTCTCAAGACCCCTAAAACTAACCCAACCACACACTGAAGTGTGCCAACACCCGAGCTAAGCACCAAAAACCTAACCCTTAAAACCAGGGTGTTACAATTCTACCCTCCTTAAAATAATTTCGTCCCCCAAATTACTTGTCTAAACTAACCGTCCATTCCCTCCACTACGCTATCATTGCACAACTCGATCTCCAAGAGCTAACATCCTTTACGAGCAACAAAACAAACAAATCACCAAAACTACCTCTACCACGCCCACGAATATTGCGACCACGCCTCCCTAGAACTCATATCTAGCGTCAGCGGTTTAATCGATTAAAAGTTTTATGCATTAGAAATTTTTGTTTCACTTGCTTTAACCACGAGTAATCTTATGCAATGAAGTTTCCGAGAGTAGTTCTTTCGAGCAATCAAAGTTTCCTTCCTACCCGGGTAATTCCGTCATTTTCCTATAGGGGTATATAGGTAATAATTCAGGTCAATTTTGAAAATAGTTTTCCAACTTAAAGATATTTCAAAATTTGCAAATCTCAGAGTCATCTTGAAAATTCTGCTTTCTCAAACAAAGTGTGTTGCAAAAATTTGAGTAAGTAGGGTCATTTTCGTAATTTTGGAAATCATGGGCATTTTCAGTAAATCTCCACATCGAATATCACCGTATCTCACAAAGCTAAGATAGAAATATTTCAAGAAAAGATCGAGAGAAATCAAGATTTAGAAACCAAGGGCGTTTTGGTAATTTTATCAACCAGGTATTTTCAGTAAATTTTCAAAACCGTAATATCCTAATATTTTGAAAACTCGGATTTTAGTATTTTGCAAAGTAAAGAGCAAAAAAAATTTTGAGGGTAGTACGGTAATTTTATAAAGACAGGGGGCATTTTTGTAATTTTACCACTAGGGGCATTTTGGTAATTTTATAAATCAAAACGTCCTTCAAAAATCAAATTTAGGGTTTCACAAACCAAAGGGGTAAAGTTGAAAATACTAAAACAGGGGATTTTAAAACAATCGTGCCACATCCTTTTCGGGTTTTAATAATCGGTTTAGCTTTATGAACAAGTCATCTTGGTTAAGGTGAACCGTAGCTACGCACTGTAGGATTCTGCGAAGAGGAGGTGAGTCACACGGATCGCTTAAATACCGTGCTCTTCCGTTGCCCACTCCTAGACATGCGTCATGTGGGTTACCACACCTTAACCCTGGCGACTTACTTCACTTCACGAGTTTTGTTTAAGAGATCTAAGTTTTATGCACATGTTTGAGTAGTCTAGTCCTAGGGTCCAATAGTCCTAACTTTCTAATCTACGAGCCCAAACTAAGCCCAAATCAATTCATGTAAACAATTCACTTCCAGAAAGAAAAAGTCCGAAGTACTTACAGTGGACTTGAATTGAGACACAGTGCCATGCCTAATCACCGAAAAACTTTTTATAAAAGCCCACATCTCAAATACCCATTTTGAAAATCTGTTTGCCCAAAACCCTCAAAGCCGAGTTTTGAACCGGACTCGATACCAAATCAGTAACATCCCCAAGCCCGCCCATTCACTACTACTGACGAATCTCTGGTTATGTTAGTGCGAAAAGACGGTGGAAAATCTATTTAACTTAGAAAAATTTATTCGAGCTTGTTAACTTTTGAAAATCCATGTTTATTTAATATTGTATGAGAAAAACTTTGATATCATATAAATATTATAAAATGCCCAAAAGTAAACTTTAATGAATATATAAGACTAATTTTGAATAAATAAGTTGTCAAAATAAATTCGTTTCCACTTAGTAATTTAATATAATCCAAACATAATTTAAAATAATAATTAAATAATTTCCAGAGTAAATAAAAATCAAAAGGGCCTTATTACATATTCTATTTTAAAACAAATACTTAAAGTAAGCCTAAAACGTTTAATCTCTTCTTCTCGCATGGGCCACCATGTGTCCTCTCCGAACCCGATCCAACTACGCGTCACCAAAAATGGTTAATGAAAGAGTGAGTCCACCGACTCGATGCATAACCACAAACACATATTTCCATCCGTATGGGCTTGGGCCCATACCCACACAGCCATCGAAACAAATCATGCAAGAATGCATCTCAGCCCAACCCATTGTCCAACCGTGACACCAACCTTAGCAGACTCCCCGCCTAAGGCCGTGGGAAACTGTAACACCCCAAACCCGGTCCAAACATCACGACCAAATCTGGTATGTTACGGGGAAAACCGTGTTTGAAAATCTCGAATTTGTATTAAATAGATTGGGTAAACTTTAATCCGTTTAGAAAACAAGTTGTTTAATATCGTTACCAAAACATTAAGACTTAGTAAAAGTTTGCCTTCAAGTTTGAAAACAATTGATTTTCATAACTTATAAAATCAGTGCGGTACCCGATGGTATAGTTGAAAACATTTCGTTAAAATTTTGAAATCGTTGTTGTGTCATGTTTTAGCAAATTAACCCAAATAGTCCGTTAAGGCATATTAAAATCAACTTAGAACATAATATAAAAAAAAACCACATAATTTAAAGGCTTTTTACAAATCCGAAATAAAACCCAAATAAAATTAAATAAACTAAAGTACCCAAATGCAATAATCTGAGTAAAGCTTTTATTAGAGCATGGCATGTGCACCCCCGAGTCCATCCCGCCCGAGTCCGCGCGTCATGAGTCACCCGAAATGTCAAAGGAGAGGGTGAGTCGAGTGACTCGATGTGTAAATCCCGCTCCCGATAGAATCAACATGCTAACACACATCATACATAGCAACACAATTAATGCAACCCGATCCTAACCATCCATACGCCTTTTCTACCCGTGTGTACCAAACCACTGGTGACATACGATCCACGATGTGTTACCAAAACACCGATGTCCCAAAGACATAATATCCGTCAATGTGGTCCCAAACCACCGGTGTCCCAAAGACACACGCTTGTGCTACCAAAGCACCGGTGACCAAAGTCACGAATCCAAAGATGATGGGGCCAACCCATCGTGTGTTACCAAAACACTAGCGACGATCCCATATCTCCAGTGGGGCCAACCCACGGTGGTCAAACCACGTGGACAAGTCGCAATGAGGTGCCAAACCTCTGGTGTCCCAAAGACACAATGTGCTACCAAAAAGCACCGGTGACCGTAGTCACAAATCCGTGATGGGGCCAACCCATCGTGTGTTACCAAAACATCGGCGTCAATCCCGTATAATCATCGGTGGGGCTAACCCTATCGTGGTACTGGTGCCATTTGGGGCGAGGACGCCGAGGTACCAAACCTCTGGAGGTGCCAAACCTCTCGTGACCCAAAGTCACAAAGTGTGCTACCAAAAGCACCGGTGCTCGTCGAAGACAAAATACCATTGCTCCTCCTCACGTATCACCCCATCAAGATACCATACTCATGTAATCATGCATATCATATAATCATGCATCTCATGCTGTATCTCATGTCACATATATCCACAGTCATGGTAACATATAACTCATCATTAAAATAGTAATACTGACTTACCCGAGTCTCGTAATCATACCCATTAGGGTATCATATCACTCACCACTGTTTCATTAGTCATTACACAGGTTATCAATCATATTACTAAATGTAAGTGTGTTAGTATACACACTTGGTAACTACGAGTCTAAAATCCCAATCGAACCGATCTAAGTCCCTTGAGTACTGACTCCTACAATCGGCCAGACATAGGGGTTAGGCATCTATGACATTCGGCCATAACCAAATGAACCACAAGGGTTAGCGTTGAACCCCTTACCTCGCTCTTGGTTTGGTTTCCTACCAAACCCGAACCTCAATGGTCCCTCTTTCCAATCGATTACCCTTTAAGAAAAAGAAACATTAAACTCTTGTAACCCATCTTATCGCAATCAAACAAGTGGCCAACAACTCAACACTTACCACACTTACCAAACAATTAACCGAAGGATGGCGGCTCCTCTTGATTGCCTCCACTATCCGAAGCCCTATACCGTGTTAACCAAAGGTTAATTCCTTTCAACAAAAACCGATCATAGGCTTTGAACAAATCGCAAACAACATAGTACCCAGAGAAGAGAAGAATGGCCATTCGGCCAATCACTTACCCCAACACCACAAGGATTCGGCCAACACCACACTAAGAGAAGGGGGTGTTCGGCTTAGATGTTTACCACTCCTATAGTCGGCTTGAATGGAGAATCAAAGAAAAGAAATTACAAGGTGCCAAAGAAGTTTCAAAAGATAATTGAGAAGAAGAAAGAATAAGAAAATAGGGAGAGGGTACCTTCGGCTTTGGGAAGAAGAAAAGAATAAAGAAGAAGATTTTTGGGGTGACTTTCGGCTATCAAAAATTCAGGGAGATGGGAGGGAATATTAGAGGAATAGAATGCTAGTTTCGGCAACCAAATGATCAAAAGAACCAAAAGAGAGAGGGCATCCGACTACGATGGAATTAAAAGAAACAAAGTGAAGTTTCGGCTATGGTATAAATGGCTTACACTTTCGGTTTCAAGGGAGAAATGGAAGACTTACTTTGTTGAAGAAAATTGGCTTTCCAAAGGACTAGAAGAGAACTTTCTCTTTTTACCAAATGTGACCGAAAACAACCAAAAAGAGTGCCAAAATGCCAAAATGCATTTCGGCTACCAACTCACCCCACTATGCCGTCCATTTTCCCCTCCAACTCCCAAAATTTCGCCATATCCCCCCAATTACTCCTAGCCACCAGTTCAAAATACTTTGAACAAGTCTCCTTCCTAAATTCACTCTCCACCCATCTTTTAAAACATTTGACTTAGTCCAAAGTGGAATTTGAACCACCTCCAACTCCTTCCTCCTATGCCGTCCAAAATTAAAGCCAAAATGGAGAATTTCGCAGCTCGAACTCAGGACACCTTCCCCTTGTAGATGACGCCACATTCAGCTCCAAGTGGCACATGCTTTGCCACCTTACTAGCCTTATTTTTGTGAAACAAAATACCAATTAAATTACACATCCCTCAGCTCCATCAGCTCCCCTGACTCAACACCCAAAAACCAAAATTTTCCCATCCACTCAGGCATACACCTAGCCTCTAATTAAACCCCTAAAACATGAAAATAATAACATAGCACACCAACACATGCAAAACATGCCATAACAAAATAGCCCCTACAGGGATATTACGGTTCTACCCCTTAAGAATAATTTCGGCCTCGAAATTACAGGTCAAAAGAGTTGCGGGTATTGCTTTGTCTCATCGTATCCTCGGGTTCCCACGTGGCTTCTTCCACGCCATGATTCCGCCAAAGAACCTTAACCAAAGGCACGGACTTTCTACGTAGAACCTTCACATCCCGATCAAGAATCTGCACAGGTTCCTCTTCCATAGTCAAATCTGGATTTACCTCGATCTCCTCCATCGCTACCACATGCGACGGATCGAACGATACCTCAAGCATCGAAACATGAAAAACGCCGTGAATCGACTAAGCTCAGCTGGCAACTCAAGCTGATACGCCACTGGTCCAACTCGTCTCAAAACTTTATATGGCCCAATGAACCTCGGACTTAGCTTGCCTTTTCTGCCAAACCTCAGCACCTTCTTCCAAGGCGAGACCTTTAAGAAGACACGATCTCCCACAGCGAACTCTATATCTCTTCGCTTAAGATCGGCATAAGACTTTTGCCGGTCCAAAAGCTTCCTTCAAACGAGCCTGAATCAACTTAACCTTGTCTTCTGTCTCAGCAACCAACTCGGGTCCCAACAACTGACGTTCACCTAACTCTGTCCAACATGTAGGTGAGCGACACTTCCTGCCATACAACACCTCATACGGAGCCATCTTAATGCTCGCTTGGTAACTGTTGTTGTAGGCAAACTCAGCTAACGGTAGAAACTCCTCCCAACTACCTCTCGAAGTCCGTAACACAACCTCTCAACATGTCTTCCAAGATCCGGATAACCTTTTCATTGATCGCCGTCGATCGCGGGTGAAAAGCCGTCTTTGAAATCCAAGCGCGCACTCCAGAGCTCGATGCAACGCTCTCGAAACCTCGACGTAAACTCGGGATCCCTATCCGAGATAATCGAAATCGAACACCGTGTAGCCTTACTATCTCGACACATAAAGCTTCGCCAATCTCACGAAGTGAATAGTCCACTCTCACCGTAATGAAATGGGCCGACTTAGTCGACGGTCCACGACAACCCAAATCAATCCTTCTTGCTTGGCGTAACGGTAAACCACCGACGAAATCCATAGTTATCCTTTCCCATTTCCACCGAGGAATTTTCACAGTCAAGCAAACCCGACGGCAACCGATGTTCCGCCTTGACTGGCGACAAGTCGGACATTTTCCAACAAACTCGCTCACTTCTTTCTTCAAGCCGTGCCACCAAAATCGCTCCTTAAGATCCCTATACATCTTGCTACCTCCGGATGCATAGCATAAGGATCATGTATGTGCGTCTGAAGAATCTTCTCTCGCCTCGACTCAACATCTTTAGGCATACAAGCCCTCCTTGGAAACACAGAACCTCATCACCGGACAAGTCAGAACCCTCCAAACCACCATTCTCGCACTTGTAACCTTCGCGCACTCGTCGTAACCTCATCCTCCAATCGCTTCTCTTTGATCTGCTCAACCCAAGTAGGCTTAACTCGCAGCTCTGCGCGAATACTCCCATCGCCATACAAACTCAAATGGGCAAACAAAGCTCTTAAATCCGAACAACCCTACGGCTCAACGCGTGCGCCACCACGTTAGCCTTGCCCTGATGATATTCAATCGAATAAATCGTAGTCCTTGAACAACTCAACCCATCTACGCCGCCTCAAATTCAGTCCTTCCTTAGAGTCAATAGGTACTTCGAGACTCTTATGATCCGTGTAGACTATTGATCTCTCACCGTCTGTAGTGCCTCCAGATTTTTAGAGCGAAGACTACAGCTGCTAGCTCCAAGTCGTGCGTCGGATAGTTGACCTCGTGTGGCCTCAGCTGCCGAGAAGCGTAAGCCACTACCTTACCCTCCTGCATCAGCACACAACCCAATCCCGTATGTGATGCGTCGCAGTACACTGTGAATTCCTTACCAGCCTCAGGTTGAATTAAAACAGAGCCTCACAAGATCTTTTCAACTTATCAAAACTCTCTTGCTGTTTCTCAGTCCAAACAAACGGAACTCCCTTTCTTAACAGCTTAGTCATCGGTGCTGCAATTAACGAGAAACCCTCAACAAATCTTCGGTAGTATCCGGCCAAACCCAAGAAACTCCGAATCTCAGCGACTGACTTAGGAGGCTTCCAATCCAAAACCGCCTCAACCTTCCGAGGATCCACTCTAATCCCCTCAGCTGATACTACATGACCCAAGAACGTCACTTCACTAAGCCAGAACTCGCACTTACTGAACTTAGCATAGAGTTGCTTCTCCCTCAAAATCTGCAACACCACTCTCAAGTGTGCATCATGCTCTTCTTCCGACCTTGAGTATACCAAAATATCGTCAATAAAAACCACGACGAAACGGTCTAGATACTGCTGAAACACCCTATTCATCATATCCATAAAAGCTGCCGGAGCGTTAGTCAACCCGAACGGTATTACCGAGAATTGTGAGTGCGTGCACTTCGAGTCCGAAACGCTGTCTTATGGATATCCGCTTAACTTTCAACCGATGGTACCTGGACCTCAAATCGATCTTCAAAAACACCGATGCACCTTTTCACCGATCAAACAAGTCATCTATCCGTGGTAACGGATACTTGTTTTTAATCGTCGACTTTATTCGGTTGGCGATAGTCTATACACATCCGCATCGAACCGTCCTTCTTCTTGACGAATAACACCGGCGCTCCCCACGGTGAAACACTTGGCCTAATGAAGCCTCGATCCAACAGCTCCTGAATCTGAGCCTTAAGCTCCACCAATTCCTTTGGTGCCATCCTATATGGAGCAATAGACACCGTGCAAATCCACGGTAGCGGATCTATCCTAAACTCTACCTCACGATCCGGTGGCAAACCCTAAGCTCCTCGAGAAACACATCAACAAATTCCTTAACTGCATTTAACCTTCTCAACAAAGAGACTCTTTAGCCTCCAAGGCGCACATGAACCACATACGCTTCACAGCCCTTCCTGACCATCTTTACAGCTTTTAATGCCGACACCACATTGGATAAGTAATCTCTCCTATTACCTATCATAATCACTTCATCTCCTTTATCCGTCGATAGAACCATGCGCTTAGTCGCGCAATCCACCTTGGCACGGTACTTAACCAACCAGTCCATCCCGAGAATCGATCGAACTCCCAAACGGCGGTTCCATCGGATCGCTGAAAAAATGACCCCTTGGAGTTCTAGGGGTACATCCTTATACAACTTATCTACCACTACTGAGTGACCTGAGGGCTAAAAAACGGTCATCCGTCTGAAGCGCTTTGAATCTAAGTCCATGGTCTCGACTATACTACTAGCAACATACGAATGCGTGGAACCCAAGTCAATTAAAGCGGTATAGGAGAACCAAAAATCAAAAACGCACTGGGTGATTACGTCCGGTGCGTCGCCCTCTCGCGCGGCGCCTAGTTGTATACACCAAACCAGTGTCGTGCCTCCGGAACTACCCGCACCTCTCGCGCGGTGCTCCACGACCTCGACCAAATCCATTACCACGGCCCTCTCGTGGTGGCGGTCCATTACCTCTGAATCGACACGCCCGACTCTCGGGCCCGAATCCACGCCATCCCTCGCGCGGACGATCCCTAATGCGATGATCCGAGAACCACACTCGAAGCAACCTTTTCCACCACCCAACAGCCACCCCAATGAGATTTCCCACATCGACATTACATGCGGCGGTCCCTCGCTTAGCAAAGAACGAACCTAGCAGATCGATTCTCGCCCACTTTCGGTCCCTAGCCCTCTTCTCGCGGATTGCGGACGATCCCAAGTCCCAAAGCTCCTCTTAAGCCTACTCCCGTCCATGCTCGCATCTTATCGACTCCTTAACACCTTCGGCTACCTTAGCCTTCTCGACTAAGACAGCAAACTCGCGCTCCTGCTGTGGAGCAATCAACAGCCTCAACTCGTCTCGCAGACCATCCTCGAAACGAACACACCTCTCATGCTCAATGGCTACAATGCCCCGCATACTGCTCCACCAGAACTCACCTCGTACTCGAAGAATGATTTACTCCCCTGAACAAGTCTCAGAAATGCCTTTCGCTGGGAGTCGATGTAACTAGCCCCGATGTACTTCTTTTGATATGCAGCTCTAAAATAATCCCATGTCAAATCCTCAGCTGCCACACTATCCCGAACCGTGAGCCACCACTGATATGACTCATCTCGGAGAAGCGATACAATCCCCTTAAGTTTCTCCTCAGTCGTCAAGTCCAGATCGTCCATGATCCGCTCAGTTGCCTCCAGCCAATACTCAGCAGTGCTAGGAGCAACACCCGATACACCTCGGAAAAATTCGGCCCCATTAGCCCGGAGTCTCTCAGGAACAGATTTCCTAACTCCTGCACCACCACTTACACCAGCTACTCTTTCCAACACCCGCAGCATCGCCTGTGACACTGCATCGTCTCCAGTCTGATCTTGGAACTCACCACCTCCACCGGTGGTGGCGAATCCCAGATCTCATTTTCTGAACCCTGCCCAGATCCTACGGGCTCGAAACCGTCATTCTACCCCTACCTCTACCACGAGTATTACGACCACGTCCGCCTCGAGTGCTCATGTCTAATCTTCCTACGTATCTGATTAAAAAGATTTTTATGCATTAGTATCGTTCCACTTTCTTAACCGCAAAGAAATTTTATGAATGGAGTTTAATCAGGGGTTCTTTCGAGCAACCAAGGTTTCAATCTTCTATCCTATTCACGCAAAAGAGGTTATACATTCATTCCTTAATCCTTTCCATACCTATTCACTCTTCTGACATTCTTTGCCATTTTCTAGCCCAAGGTATTTTTTCGTCATTTTCCTACAGGGTATTTTCGAGATCAAATAGGTTGTAAAACTTTCATAAAAACATGTAAAATTTCCATAGCTGGAGAGTGGTTTTGAAAACTTTGGAAAATACTTTGTTTTGAAAACCAGGGGTATTTTAGTAATTTTCACAGACTGAGGGCGTTTTCGTAATTTTCCAAAATCAAAATTTTCGATTGATATTTTATAAAACAGAGTGTTTGAATTTAGTAACATCATTGAAATTTTTGGGCAAAATCATTGAGTTGCTATTTTATAAACCGAGGGCATTTTAGTAAATTTACCCCTAAGGGCATTTTTGTAATTTTCCATAAATCAGGTTTTTCAAGAAAATTGTTGTAAATGTGACATTTTCGGTTTTGAAAGAGTTTATTGCAAAAAGTTTGAAAACATTAGGGTTGTTGTTGTATTTTTGAAAACATGGCTAATTCCCTTTTCGGGTTTTAGTCGTTAGGTTAAGTCTATGACCGAGCCTTCTTGGTCAGGGTGAACTCGAGCTACGCACCAGGTGGGATTCCTGCGAAGAGGAGGTGAGTCACGAGGACTGCTTAAATACCAAGCTCTTCCGGATCCTCTCCTAGACATGCGTACGGGAGTTACCACACCCTAGCCCCATGGCTGAGTCATAGATTGGTTTAGTGCTTTAAGTCTTATGCTTTAGTTCGAGTGTTTGAGTGATCTAATCCTAGGGTTCAAGTCCTATAAATCTAACTACGTCCCATATCACCTACCCTTCTACAAATAATAATTCACAGAAGAGTTTAGAATTACTTACCTGGGCGAACTGGTGCCGGAGACTCGGTGCCATGCCTTGTAAACCATGTATTCAACCCAAAAACACTTAAAACAAACTTCTGAAAACAGTTTGGGCCTCAAGCCCACAGCCGAGCTTTTGAACTTAGCTCTGATACCACAATTGTAACACCCCAAACCCGGTCCAAACATCACGACCAAATCTGGTATGTTACGGGGAAAACCGTGTTTGAAAATCTCGAATTTGTATTAAATAGATTGGGTAAACTTTAATCAGTTTAGAAAACAAGTTGTTTAATATCGTTACCAAAACATTAAGACTTAGTAAAAGTTTGCCTTCAAGTTTGTAAACAATTGATTTTCATAACTTATAAAATCAGTGCGGTACCCGATGGTATAGTTGAAAACATTTCGTTAAAATTTTGAAATCGTTGTTGTGTCATGTTTTAGCAAATTAACCCAAATAGTCCGTTAAGGCATATTAAAATCAACTTAGAACATAATATAAAAAAAACCACATAATTTAAAGGCTTTTTACAAATTCGAAATAAAACCCAAATAAAATTAAATAAACTAAAGTACCCAAATGCAATAATCTGAGTAAAGCTTTTATTAGAGCATGGCATGTGCACCCCGAGTCCATCCCTAGCTCCGAGTCCGCGTCTATGAGTCACTGAAATGTCAAAGGAGAGGTGAGTCGAGTGACTCGATGTGTAAATCCCGCTCCCGATAGAATCAACATGCTAACACACATCATACATAGCAACACAATTAATGCAACCCGATCCTAACCATCCATACGCCTTTTCTACCCGTGTGGTACCAAACCACTGGTGACATACAATCCACGATGTGTTACCAAAACACCGATGTCCCAAAGACATAATATCCGTCAATGTGGTCCCAAACCACTTTGGTGTCCCAAAGACACAGCTTGTGCTACCAAAGCACCGGTGACCAAAGTCACGAATCCAAAGATGATGGGGCCAACCCATCGTGTGTTACCAAAACACTAGCTAGATTTATCCCATATCTCCAATGGGGCCAACCCACGGTGGTCAAACCACGAGGACAAGTCGCAATGAGGTGCCAAACCTCGGTGTCCCAAAGACACAATGTGCTACCAAAGCACCGGTGACCGTAGTCACAAATGCGGTGATGGGGCCAACCCATCGTGTGTTACCAAAACATCGCGTCAATCCCGTATAATCATCGGTGGGGCCAACCCATCGTGGTACTGAGAGCCATCTGGACGAGACGAGAGGTACCAAACCTCTCGAGGTGCCAAACCTCTGGTGACCCAAAGTCACAAAGTGTGCTACCAAAGCACCGGTGCTCGTCGAAGACAAAATACCATTGCTCCTCCTCACGTATCACCCCATCAAGATACCATACTCATGTAATCATGCATATCATATAATCATGCATCTCATGCTCAGTATCTCATGTCACATATATCCACGATCCATGGTAACATATAACTCATCATTAAAATAGTAATCTTGACTTACCCGAGTCCGAATCATACCCATTAGGGTATCATATCGATCCACCATTGTTTCATTAGTCATTACGGGTTATCAATCATATTACTAAATGTAAGTGTGTTAGTATACACACCTGGTAACTACGAGTCTAAAATCCCAATCGAACCGATCTAAGTCCCTTGAGTACTGACTCCTACAATCGGCCAGACATAGGGGTTAGGCATCTATGACATTCGGCCATAACCAAATGAACCACAAGGGTTAGCGTTGAACCCCTTACCTCGCTCTTGGTTTGGTTTCCTACCAAACCCGAACCTCAATGGTCCCTCTTTCCAATCGATTACCCCCTTAAGAAAAGAAACATTAAACTCTTGTAACCCATCTTATCGCAATCAAACAAGTGGCCAACAACTCAACACTTACCACACTTACCAAACAATTAACCGAAGGACGAAGGCTCCTCTTGATTGCCTCCACTATCCGAAAGCCCTATACCAGAAGTTAACCAAAGGTTAATTCCTTTCAACAAAAACCGATCATAGGCTTTGAACAAATCGCAAACAACATAGTACCCAGAGAAGAGAAGAATGGCCATTCGGCCAATCACTTACCCCAACACCACAAGGATTCGGCCAACACCACACTAAGAGAAGGGGGTGTTCGGCTTAGATGTTTACCACTCCTATAGTCGGCTTGAATGGAGAATCAAAGAAAAGAAATTACAAGGTGCCAAAGAAGTTTCGGCAAAGATAATTGAGAAGAAGAAAGAATAAGAAAATAGGGAGAGGGTACCTTCGGCTTTGGGAAGAAGAAAAGAATAAAGAAGAAGATTTTTGGGGTGACTTTCGGCTATCAAAAGTTCAGGGAGATGGGAGGGAATATTAGAGGAATAGAATGCTAGTTTCGGCAACCAAATGATCAAAAGAACCAAAAGGGAGAGGGCATCCGACTACGATGGAATTAAAAGAAACAAAGTGAAGTTTCGGCTATGGTATAAATGGCTTTCACTTTCGGTTTCAAGGGAGAAATGGAAGACTTACTTTGTTGAAGAAAATCGGCTTTCCAAAGGACTAGAAGAGAACTTTCTCTTTTTACCAAATGTGACCGAAAACAACCAAAAAGAGTGCCAAAATGCCAAAATGCATTTCGGCTACCAACTCACCCCACTATGCCGTCCATTTTCCCCCCTCCAACTCCCCCAAATTTCGGCCATATCCCCCCCAATTACTCCTAGCCACCAGTTCAAAATACTTTGAACAAGTCTCCTTCCTAAATTCACTCTCCACCCATCTTTTAAAACATTTGACTTAGTCCAAAGTGGAATTTGAACCACCTCCAACTCCTTCCTCCTATGCCGTCCAAAATTAAAGCCAAAATGGAGAATTTCGCAGCTCGAACTCAGGACACCTTCCCCTTGTAGATGACGCCACATTCAGCTCCAAGTGGCACATGCTTTGCCACCTTACTAGCCTTATTTTTGTGAAACAAAATACCAATTAAATTACACATCCCTCAGCTCCATCAGCTCCCCTGACTCAACACCCAAAAACCAAAATTTTCCCATCCACTCAGGCATACACCTAGCCTCTAATTAAACCCCTAAAACATGAAAATAATAACGTAGCACACCAACACATGCAAAACATGCCATAACAAAAATAGCCCCTAACCCGGGATATTACAGAAACTCCCCACTGATCACATCGTGATCCATAACATCTTACCTTGGCAAGCTCGATGCTCAAGGCCGTGGCTGAGCCACCGATCAACCCAAGTGATCCAATATCGTAACCCGTCTACGGTGATGCACATAGCCATCAACCGCCGAGATGGGCACCGAGCCACACCTCCCTTGAGGTAGCACAAAGCTAACCATCAAGCGCTAATGTAGCCGGAGCTATCATTAGACCACGTACAACTTGTGTACTCTTCCTCCTTCATCGAATCAAGCCCAAATCCCATGTATGCATGCATAAGTTCAACATGTCAGATTAACAAAAGAGTAAGCATCACATGTGGATTATCATATCATGTATATATCATAAATAACTCACCATTCAAGCCACTATAATCGGCCATCACATATCACGCATATGTAAACACATTTAACAAACCAAAGACCGAAGAAATAGTGCGTTGATTACGCACCTTAACACTTGTAGTTCTAAGCTTTCAATCCCTAAGCTATCGCTCAAAGAAACAACAGCTATCTGCCCATAGCTATCTCTTGTTGCTGGCCCACACCCCGGTGGCCAATCCCGAATCGCCGAGACAGCCCTCTTCTTGAACTTCGGGATAGGGACCTTCCCTTGCCCACTCTGACTGGTCGTTGCCTCCATCAAAAGCTTAAACAGGTAACAGGTTAACCTTACAAAACACAACCTAAATATTTAATCTTAATAAATATTTCTTACCAACTCAACTTGAATCCCGAACGCTACTTCATCAGAATCTACGACTAAACGACCTTGCTAACCACTCCTATTGCTCAAACTAGAAACGGTCACCACAAAAAGTATGGTTCGGCTTGGGACTTGTAACCAAAATGGAGAAAATAGGAGAACAAAAGATTCGGCAAGGCTCCTTAGATGGTTTGGGATATTCGATAATGGCGATCTTTTAAGGGTGACTTGATTTGAAACAAAGTTTAAGAAAAGGAGTGAAGGGAGAGGGATATGGGTTCATAAAAGGTTATGCCCTCCGCCAATTTTCGGCTTCAAAGAAATAAGATGGAAAAAGGATTTGCTCGGACTCACTTTCGGCAATGGACTAGAGAATGAATAAATGAAGACAAAGGGAAGAACTTTTGGCAAGGAGAAAACAAAATGGTGAATGAAAATGAGCACCTCCTCCCCTATTTATAACATTCGGCCAAGCCTCAACCTCCCAAAAAAATCCCTCAAATCTCTCCTAAACTACCTCCCTTCCATCCATTCAAAAAGATTTGAAAAAGTCAAACCTATCTAGCCAAATTCAAAAAAAGAAGACCAAGTCTTTCTCCACTTTTCAAGCCTCCAAAAACCACCCAACTCTTCTCCTCTTTGACGCAAAAACAAGGCCCCAATTGCTGCTCTTGCGAATCGAACCTGAGCCCCTTCTCCTTGCAAATGGCGTCACTTCTCCATGCTCTAAGTGGCGCCTCCTTGCCACTCTGCCAAGCTACTCTTAGTGCTAAAATTCCACCAAAAATTCTCTTAAGGCCCCATCTGTCCAAGCTCCCCTTTTAACCCCTAAAACTAAAAATTTTCCAGGGCATTCCACTACACTCTAGGGTTCTCAAGACCCCTAAAACTAACCCAACCACACACTGAAGTGTGCCAACACCCGAGCTAAGCACCAAAAACCTAACCCTTAAAACCAGGGTGTTACAGGTTAGGGGTCCAGATTGGGCCCAAGAATGGGCTGAGGCCTTGACTAAATCTCTGCGTAGACACTCTAGCACTTTAAAAGGAAGTTATCTGTGTTTTAAATGACAAAATGGGCTTGTGGCCCAAAAGTAAGTGGTGCTATAGGGAGCTAGAAGTGGCGTCAGTAGTAAGGAAGAGAGGAGGCCCAGTTTTGGCTGCTTGAAGCCCAAGTAATTGGGCCAAGTTTGGCACTTAAAAGGGAGCCATAGGGGGATGGCAACAAGGCTATTTTTAGGGATTTTTAATGTTTAATTTATGAGGATAATAGGCAGATAAAGGAGGTAGGAGTTGGTGCTAATTAGGGCTATTTTTGAGGAGTTAATAGATTAAGATAAGGGAAAAGGATAGGAGCTTCTTGTGGAAGCTAGTGTTGGCCAAAAATCAAACTCAGTAAGGGGGAGGAATCGGTTTAGTATAGGCAAGGGATGTGCCGAAATTTCAAAGGCCACCTCAAGAAATTAATCTTTTTCTTTCTTTCCTCATCTTCATTCTCTCAAAAGCCGAAATCACCACTTCCCTCTCCTATTTTCTTCTTCTTTGAAACCTCCTTCTAGCCGAATCTTTTGATCTTTATTATTGTTCATCTCTCATACTCTAAAAGCCAAAACTACACCCCTATTCCCTTCCATAGCCGAAATCTCCAAAAGTTCAGTCTCTATTTCTCAAAGTCTCATCATAGCCGAATCCTCTCTGTGGTATCTGCTTGTGCTAAATCTCGAAGGAAACTGAAGGTAAGTATCGATTCATAAGGCTTCAATCCTTTTCGGCTTTTTAGAGACTCTAGCCGAATGGCTATAAGGAAACTGTCCTTGAGTTTTTCTCTTATTTTCGGTATTCCGGGATTTGAAGAGGAGTCAGTCGCATAGATCTCTAAGTCAGAGTTCAGTAACACACGAATCGTGTTATTTTCGGGATTTCAAGGTAAGGAGATCTATTAATTTTAAACGTGTAAATTCGGGTATTTATTAACCCTTGGCCGAATGTAGGGGAGCCCAAATCTTCGTGTTCTTCCAGCTTTTGAGTAAGGTTTTAGACTAAGGGTTGTAGATCCAAATAGTAAGGATATTGACTAAGGGTGTAAAACTACGCGATATCAGGTGTGTAACATTCTCACACCATTTAGATTGTCTGTTAGTATATGCTATAAATCTGTGATATTCTGTTAAATGCCAAAATACTGGCATGGCTGTTGAAAACCCGAGAAGGGTAAAGGCGAATCACCAGGTTAGTGTTCTCTGTCATTCTAAAGTGAATGTTTCTGTTGAGATGATATGTTTTATATGTATGCATGGGGTTGGGTGATTGATGAAAGGGGAAGTGTTCTGTTGTAGTGGCTAATGCCATGATCTGTTGTAGTGGCTTTTGCCATGATCTCTTGTAGTGGCTAATGCCATGATCTGTTGTAGTGGCTATTGCCATGATCTGACGATGAGCAGCTATCTGCAGCATGACTGCCACTGATGGTGTGTAGCGGTGTGGGTTGATTGTAGAAATCCCAATGGTGTGATTGGCAGGTAAGGGTGGTGTGTAGCGGATGGAAACCTAGGATTGGGTTGGGCTTTGCATAATTTCTGTTGTATGATATTCTGTTATTCTGTGTTGTGGTCTAAGGCCCAATCTGATGGAGCACGAGGGTTGCACACTGAGTCTCGCGACTCACCCTATTCTTTAACATCTTTCAGGTAGCACCTAGTGCATCGGACCGGACTGGAAGAGGAGCGCAAGGTGGCCATGCGAGGGATTATTTTGATTCAGCAAAAGACTTTACTAATTTATTTATTTTTAATATTTTTAATTAGTGGGTTTAAATTTCATTGTAATAAGGCCATGGGCCACTAGCTTCATATTTTCGTTTGTTTTGGGCTTTTATTATTATTAGAAATTTATATTTTACGTTTTAATTAAGTTAAGGCATGTACTAAATTTCAGTTTTTAATTCATAAAGGCATTTAAATGAAAATTTATATATTTTACAAACTATCCAAAGTATTAAGTTTTCTGGTATACATGTTTACACTCGATGATTGTTTTCCAAAAATGCGACACGTTTTACTAAATCTTCTTAGTGACATGCCAGATCCGATTGTGGTGTTTGGGCCAGGTTTGGGGTGTTACAAATTGATATCAGAGCCAGGTTCAAAACTCAACTTTGGGGTTTTGGGGCTCAAAATGTTTTTTAAAGATGGGTTTCGGAAACATGTATAGTTATAAATTATACAGGATGGTTTTCTTAGCATGGCACCTACGTCTCCGGCCCAAGTCCGCCAGGTAAGTATTCTGGACTCACTGTGTGTTATATAAGTATGTGGGCTTGATGGGACGTAGGCTATCTAGATTAGAACTTGATGGACTCTAGGCTTAGCTGAAGCAACCTCTTAAATCTCATAAGACTTAATTTCACTAAACAAACCCGTGAGCGAGTCGCAAGACTAGGGTGTGGCAATAGGCATGCGCATGTTTAGGATTGGATCCGGAAGAGCCTGGTGCTTAAAAAGTCCTAGTGACTCACCTCCTCTTCGCTGGAATCCTACTTGGTGCGTAGTGACTATTCACCTATCTACGAGGATTTGTTGACAGGCCAAAACCTTATAATTAAAACCCGAAAGGGACCAGCTAGCCCATTTTGTAAAATCCTAAAGTAACCCTAGTTTTGAAATTACCAAAATACCCCTGATTTGAAAAATGACCAAAGTACCCCCGATTTGTAAAATTACCAAATTGCTCCTGATTTGTAAAATGACTAAAACACCCTCGATTTACAAAATCACTGAAATACCCGGATTGTAAAATTACCAAAATACCCCTATTTCACAAAATCACCACGGAACTCTATTTTTTGAAAAATTACAAAAAATACCCCTATAGGATAAAATTACAAAAATACCCCTGGGTAGTGAAATAACGAAAATACCCCTACACGAAGAATGTAGGTTCGTGGATGTACTTGTATGCTAATGTTTGATGATTAAATGTGTGTGCTTCCTAGAATTAGGAGGTAAACTTCGGACTGAAACTGTAAATAGCTTCGAATTCGAAAGAACTACCTTTAAAATTTCTATTCATAAGACTGTTCGTGGTTAATCAGTGGGAAGAATAAATGATTCATAAAATTCTTAATCAGATAAACGCCAATCGAAAGAATGAGTACAAGGGGTCGAGGGCGTCCGCCGCGTGGGCGCGCGTAGGAAATAGAATGACCGTGTGTCCGAGCCGGTGAGGTCCGCCACGAGTTAGGAAACGAGATGTCGGATATGCTGGCTGTGGAGGGAGAATTCTGGGACCAGGCAGCCGAAGATGATGCGGTATCTCAGGCAATGTTGTGGGTCCTTGAGAGAGTTCTTTGGGGCGATGCGGGTTCGGGAGCTCGTAAATCATGTCTCGAACGACTACGAGCCAGCAGTGGAGATGTTTAGAGGTCATTTTCTGGTGTAGCCCCTAACACAGCAGAGTATTGGCTAGAAGCAAGTGAGCGCATAATGGGTGACCTAGACTTCACGATGGAGGAGAAGTTGAAAGGGTTCGTGTCTCTTCTTCGAGATGAGGCTTATCAGTGGTGGCTCACGGTAAAGAAGGATACTGCTGCAGACCGGATTGATTGGGATTTTTTTAAGGAGTCATTCCAAGGAAAGTATGTTTGAGCCAGCTATGTGGATGCATAGAGGAATGCATTTCTGAATTTGGTGCAGGGAAGTAAGTAAATCATGGTGAATATGAGGCGAGTTTACAAGCTTGAGCCGCTATGCTCGAGGAATGGTAGCAACTGAATATGAACGTTGTGTACGGTCCGAGGATGGACTGCGAAATGAGTTAAGGGTTTTGATAGCACCGCAGCGAGAGAGAGACTTTGCTGTTTTGGTAGAGAAGGTTAAGATAGCTGAGGAGGTGAAACGGACTGAAAGAAAAGAAAAGGATAAGGATCGGGGTAAGAATAAGAGAAGTTTTGGTCCATCGGGATCATCAGGAAATTTTCAAAAAAGGCCTAGGTCTGATGGGCTAGCTCGTGCTCTGACGGGCTAGAATCGATCATGTCCTTCTTGTGGAAAGGCGCATTATGGGGAGTGCAGAAGGAAAATCAGTGGATGCTTTAGGGTGGATCCACGGAGCATCTGATTAAGGATTGTCCACAGGTGGATCAGATACAGCCAACAGGCTGAGGTTCTGATCAGACTAGGAGAGGTGATCAGCCGGAACCAAGGGGTTGTGGCGCAGCCAGAGGAGGAAATGGGTCTGGTCGGGGTCGTGGAGCACCTAGTAGGGTGCAGGTAATGTAGATGCGAGGCAGCTGGGTCTAGTTTATATAGCTCGCTGACGGGAGGATGGTGACGCACCGGATGTTATAACCGGCATGTTTCTTATTATTGATAAACCATTTCTTGCCTTGATTGATATTGGGTCAACCCACTCCTATGTTGCATGTTCGATGTCCCGAGAGACCTAAGTATAGATTCTGAAACAACTACTAAGAAGATGACTGTGGTTAGTCCCCTAGGACAATCTAGGGTAGTGGACAAACTATTTAAGGATGTACCTGTAGAAACTCAAGGGGTAGTGTTTTCGGCAGACTTAATGGAATTACCGTTTGGAGAGTTTGACCTTATATTAGGAATGGATTGGTTGACTAGACATCGTGCTAAGTTGGATTATGGGATTAAGCGTATGGTGTTGAATAGGTGGTTGTGTTAGGAGAAAGAAGGAATTATTTGTCCAACGTGGTTTCCGCATTGAAAGCTGTTAAGATGATTCAGAAGGGATGTAACGCATTTTTAGCTTTTATCAGTGCTTTGGATGCTAAGGAGATGACTGTCGATGAGGTTCGAATAGTCAGGGACTTCGCGGATGTTTTTCCGGAGGAGTTGCCAGGATTACTCCCGGATCCGAAGTGGAGTTTGGAATAGAGCTACTTCCGAGTACGGCTCCGGTGTCCATTACTCCTTACCGAATGGCACTAAAGGAGTTGGTGGAACTCAAAGCTTAGATCCAGGAACTATTGGATCGAGGGTTTATTCGGCCAAGTGTGTCTCCATGGGGAGCGCTGGTCCTATTCGTGAAGAAAAAGGACGGATCCATGCATATGTGTGTGGATTATCGTCAACTGAATAAGTTGACTATTAAGAACAAGTACCCACTGCCGAGAATCAATGATCTGTTGGATCAGCTCAAAGGAGCTTCGATCTTTTATAAGATTGACTTAAGGTCAGGGTATCATCAGTTAAGGGTTAAGGAAGGAGACATTCATAAGACGGCATTTCGGACTCGGTACAGTCATTATGAGTTCTTGGTGATACCGTTTGGATTGACGAATGCGCCAGCAACATTTATGGATATGATAAACCTGGTGTTCCAACCATATCTTGATCGGTTCGTCATGGTGTTCATCGACGACATCTTGGTTTATTCCAAGTCAGAAGAGGAACATGACGCACATTTTCGTGTGGTGTTGCAAGTTTAGTATAGTTTATTCCTTAAAGTTTCCCTTGTTTCACTGTCCAATAATTCTGACCTCTCTTACCTTAATCTCAAATATCTTATTATACATTTTTCATATACTGCTCCCACTTATTTCTATTGAAAATAGGTTCACTAAGGAATCCATACATATCAATTATAACTCTTAATTCACTTTGTACAATTTTATACAATTTTTCCAAGACAGAATAGAATACCCCAAAGTCATTTAGAACCAATCTCACTAAAATTAACATATTTTAGAATATAATATTCCTTTTTCTTTTCCGTTTCTTCCATATTAAAATAGACATAGTAAGATTTAATCTGATATCTTACTCATTTTGTAATTCCTTTTATCCAATTTTTTATGATTTTTCAAATCACGTCACTGTTTCTGACCGAAACTGTTTTAGTACAAAACATGATTACCACTACGAGCATACGCACGTCTGAGTGATCACGGATGCCGGTTATTGGTCTTGTTTGGTATTTCTACCGAATCACAGAATATTTCATGTAAACTTTCAGAGATATGTGAGATTTACTCACCATTTCAAACATATATTCGGAAGGGTACGGGATTACACACCTTGATTACGAGTTGTGCTTTCTACCGATTTCAACACCACGACTGTGATCTCCCTCGATGCACCAAGTTGATCCTGAATCGATTATAATCCCGTTTCTCATGATCATCCTATGACTAGAGATGATTAGGTGATGTTGTGGTATTCGGCCTCCCTCTATATCATTACGAAGAAGAAAACGATCTCGTATGAGAGAAAGTAAGGTGATGGTCTCGGTCAAAATGACCATCCAAAAACCAAAGTATGGATTCGGTCATAAGAGAAGAAAATAAAACATTGGAAAGAATACTTATCGATTGATTAAGGAATGAGAAAAAAAGAACAATGAAAAGGTTTCGGTTATGGAGGAGAATGAACAATGATATTTGGCTATCAAGGAAATTAGAGAAAAGATGAATATGTGACCAATTCAAGAGAAGAGAAAATTGCACTATTGTGCTAGAAAATTTCGGCAAAGAAAGTAGCAAAAAGAGAGAAGATGACACAAAGGTTGCAATAGGATTTTTGGCCAAAACAAAACCAAGACCTTACCAAATGCCAAGGTAAAATTCAGCTATCACTCTAGCCCTAAACCGTCCACATTCATCCCCCCTAGGATAAAAGTTTGGCCACCCAAACTTTCCAAAACACCATCCACAAAATAAGCCCCTTGTCCCCCTTACTTACCTATTTCTCTTGATTCCTTTCCCAAACTTCAACCTTGCCTTATTCTTTTAGCCACCTTACCAAAATAATGAAGTCCATCCTTGCCATAAATACTGCTTGACCGACACTATAAGGAAGGGAAGCAAAAATAAAAGCCAAAATGCACACAAAGGGATTCGATCTCCTTCCCTCAAGGTCCATCACTTGATGTCATAACTTCTTTACCAATAGCTCATTTATGCAAGCTATTTACTCATAAATTTCCATATGTTTTAAGGTCACTTACTCCATCTCCTTTAAAGTGCTAAATGCCAAAAATTTTACTAAGGCCCAACTTGAATTAATGTCATTCTCTTGTTCTCAATAATTCTAAACACACCTACGCCCAAGGCCCAATGGGCCCAATCCTACAAAGCTTGTTAGGAAGGGATAGGGTTAGGGTTACAAAGCTTTACCGTAAACAGTAACCTAGAAACATTCATTCAAGAACTTTAAAATAATTATAACATAATTCAATCATACACATGTACATTGTCCCTTAATCGAGCCCACGAGGACTCAAAATCTTTTTAGAAATGACTTGGGACTAAATCGAAAACATTTGAAACATTGAGGAAAAAGTTAGAAAAATTCAAATTGCAGGGGTCACATGGTTGTGTCGCTAGGCCGTGTGACTCAATCGGTTGAGACACATGCCTGTGTCTCATGCCATATAACACTCGAAATAGGGACACACGGCCCTGTCCCAGCCCGTGCCCGTGCCCATGTAACTCTCTGACTTGAGTCACACGGCCAAGCCACACGCCCTTGTGCCAGGCCATTTAATTTTGAAATGGCCTCACACGCCTGTGTGCCATGCCATGTGCAAGGCCGTGTATCTTCCTGACTTGCAACCTTAAAAACCTACATGAAACACACGGCCATGTCGCATGATTGTGTGTCACACGCGGTTGAGACACACACCAGTGCCTTAGGCTGTGTGGACAAGAAATTGGCTAAAATCAAGTAATTTCTTTCACCTATTCTAGCATGTACCTACAAGTAATATGCACATATAATCAAAGCATCCAAACATACCAAAACATGCATAATAAGACCAATTCAATAGGCCAGAAATACATCCAACCAATATGTCAAAAGGCACCTCAATCACAACCAAGCAAATATACCAAAACTTATGCATAATTGACCATAATTCTAAAATATACATCTAGTGAATATCATCTCACATCATATCATAATTAAGAATAAATAAAGCATAGTAACTTAAGTCACCAACAAGTCAAAACAAATCACAAATGTTTACTTTCAAACCATTTTGACCAAACCAAAAAGATACCTATTTACAATCTTAGTAATGTACCTAACAACTTAATTTAGTATTTTTCCATAATGTACCCTTATAACCTATACAGCCACATATACATGCCACGACCCTAGGGATACAAGAACTAGCAACATCGAAGGATAGTGTGAGCTGTAGATTTGATCCATCCAAAAGTCAGTAATAACAATCTACAAAACATTACACAAAAAAACATATAAGCTTATAAAGCTTAGTAAGAAAATAACATATCTTTTAACTTAACAACAATTTAATACAACTCATATTTTACTTGATTTGAAGTTACCAGATTGTAAATAGGAGCACATATGTGCAATTCAGGGGTACCGAAGTACAAACAGGGACACGTATATGCAATTTAGGGGTACCGAAGTACAAATATGGGCATATGCGTATGTGAAATTCAGGGGAATAATTAAGTGTAAGCAATTAATTAGATAACTATATTGTAAACAAACAAGTAGAAATTCAATTAAGTATAGAAATACTATGAACTTAGATTGACAACTAAAGCATTGAAATGCGATCGAGCTAATCCGTGATTTTCACCTTTCCTCGATTTAATTCCGGTTGAGATTTTTCTTAATCTAAATAAATAATTATATTCATTTAAGTATATCAATCAATCTCAACATTCAGTTCAATCTATAATTCATATTTATGCATAATTATAATTTTACCCCTAACATTTTAACCTTTTTACAATTTAGTCCTTAAACTCGTAAATTGAAATTTATGCAATTTTATTCACATACCACGCTAGCCGAATTACCTAGGGACTTATATCAACATATAAAAAGCATCAATTCATAATTTCACCATGATAGTTTACTACTTTAACAAATAAGTCCCTAAATGATAATTTCATAAAAAATCACTTTACAAAAGTTGTTTGTTTAACAATAAGGACTCATAATCTTTCATTAAACTTCAAAAATCATGCAAGAACTTTCATGGTAAAACCCTAAACCTTTAAAAATTTTACAAATTAGTCCCTGGGCTAGCTAGATTAAGCTATAACGACTTCAAAAACATAGAAATCATTAAAAACGGGCTTGAAAATCACTTACATGCACAACCAAAGCTTTTTGAAAGCTAAAGAACCCTAAATGGTGATATTCTCCTTTGCAAATTTGGTGGAGAAGATGAATGAATAGAAAATAGAATTTGTTTTACTTAATTTACCAATTTACTTATTTGACCTTTATTTAACACCAAAATTTCATTAATACCTAACCATATACATCCACTAACCTCATTAATGGTCTAATAACAATTTAATTCCTTTCACTTTAAAATTTCATAGATAATAACTAATAGAACTCCACTTTTGCACATTTTATGATTTAGTCGTTTTTACTTAATTTAGCATGCAAACATCAAAATTTCTTAACGAAATCTTTATACTACCTTATTAATATACCGTAGATATTAAAATAATAAAAAATAATTTTTTACATTGAATTTGTGGTCTCAAAACTACTATTCTGGTTTCACTGAAAATGAGTTGTTACACCAGGTTTGATTTTTTGGATCCAAATTGACTAGGTCTCTTACACTGGTTTGATGTGAAACATACGCATGAACGTCTAACAGCTTCACTGTTGGTTTAGGGGCTTTAAATCGATACCTAATACAATTAAATACTAAAAAATTAGTAGCTATAAAATCATAAAATTCTTTAATCTAATCAGTTACCAATTCCTCCAACATTTAAGTTGAAACTATGCACTAGCCCATAATCAACCACACTTATACTTCCTGAATTGTCAAATATGAGTCGTCGAATGATCAAGATTGAATATTTCCTAGGTAACACATAATTAAGGCTCATTAGGAAGGGTTCAAGAAACCAAGCTATTTCTGGAAATAGGTGGGAAAAATTAAAGAAACAGTAGCTCCCTTTGGTGCCTCTAGGCGAGACGCACCACCACCAACGGTTGCAAATCGGGGCTGATTTAAAGAGCCAATTGAAATCACATTTAAAGGCTGAAAAGGTACCCATAAAATAATAAAAATTACCCCAATTCAAGATCAAGAAATTTGGGTGTTTCCTTGAAAGATTCATCAAGAAAATTAAAGAAAATAAGCGCTTACACTAGCTAGATGAAAGGGGTGACAATTGAGCTTCTTGGGCAGCAATAAAGATCATTCTTAGAGGTCAAAAATTTTAGATTTATGGTTGGAAATTTAATAAAAAAATGGCATAAATGAGGGAAAAGAATGGTGCAAGAACCCATTTCAAATAGAAGAGAAATTGATGGTGAATCTTGGTGGGGCTTTGGCGGCGGCACACAATGGAAGAAAGAAAGAAATTTGAAGAGAAAAGAGGAGAGGAAGTGTAACACCCCTATCCCAAGTCCGTCGCCGGATTAAGGTTAGGAGCGTTACCGGACAGATCAGAAACATTAACAGACGAAATCATACATTTGATCACCATTCTCAGACATAATATCCCTCAAACGGGTCATCGAGACCTTAATCATACTTATAAGTCGAGTCGGGACTAAACCGAAACACATATGAAATTCCATGAAAATTTGAAACTTTTCTAAAATACAGGGGAGACACGCCCGTGGGAGGAGACCGTGTGCCCTCCACAGCTTCCAGACACCCCCGTGTATCCATCCTTGTTTATACTAACTATACCAACATGGTCATTAGGACGCCCGTGTGCCATGGCCGTGTACTTTTAGGTCATATACTGGCTTCCCTACCATGGCCACCAAGGACGCCCGTGTCGAGGCCCTGTACATTTATATTAGCTATTGACTTGTACACCACGGCCAGACGACACACCCATGTCGAGGCCATGTGATGATAAACTACATCCTACAATTCACCCACGGTCTTTAGGCACACCCGTGTGCCACAACCGTGTGACATTATAGGCCATTTACAATGCCAAAATGTCACCCATAAGGGTGAAACCTACAAGCCATATTTAACAAGATATCTCATGCACATATATAACCGTCAAAACATACCAATATAATCAACCAATTCATACGTATTTGTTAACTAAAGTAATCACCCTACAATCCATTCAATATTCATTCAATCTAACTATTCAAACCAATTCCAAACATACCAATTTGCATAGCTAAATCTAAATTGTACCAAGCTCCTTTCATCCATATATACTTACCATCTCATAACCCTTTTATGTAACAACTAAGCATGCCAAAACAACTTCACATATCACATTCATTAAGGCATATTATCAAAACATAATTAGCCAAATCACATGGCTAAGTTCATTATACAACTCATACCAAAACTAGCCTATACATGCCATATTGAGCTATATACATTCTCAAAGTGTACCAAAATAAGTTTTAGTAGTGTGATGACGATCCGTGACGGTCCCGAGCCTTCAGTAGCTTTGATGTCCTATAAAACAGATTAAACACACACGGAGTAAGCTTTCCAAGAGCTTAGTAAGTCATATACAAATAACTTAACATAATTCATTCATAAGTATGACAATTTGAATTCATTAACATATTCTTAATGCAAGTACATAAATGAACTCTTTGTTCACTTGGTTTGCCATTTCTTAACAATCCACACATCCCAAAGATCTCATTTGCTCATATCTCAAACATACATATATCTCAATGTTCATTTGCATTAATGCACATATATACTTACCTTCCATGCTTATACAAAGCTTATATATATATATCAACGTACCTGAAATGGATGTACATTCACGTATTTGTTCCTAACTCGGAATTATAATTCGTATCACAGATTTGCCTGTTGAACCATTAGGAAATCTAGTAGGATACTCAGAAAGCTCGGAAAGGGTAATACAATGCCATCATCCCAAACGAGGTCTTACATGTACTCAGATATCGATGCCACTATCCCGGACAGGGTCTTACACGAATCAGAATAATGCCAATGTCCCAGACATGGTCTTACACGTAAAGATCATAATGATGCCAACATCCCAAACATGGCCTTATACGTAAAGCTTATATTGATGCCAACGTCCCAGATGTGGTCTTACACATAATCAGATATCGATGCCACTGTCCCGGACAGGGTCTTACACGAATCTCAAATCAATGCCAACGTCCCAGACGTGGTCTTACACGACGAAACATAACAGATATCTATGTCATGACAAAGTTAATCCTATCTATTCCTAAGTTCGAACGGGACTTCTCGGATATTGTCGCTATATCGACCTTATCTCGAATTCATATACTCAACTTCTCATAAACATTCATTATCATTATTAGTCATATGAACATTTACAAATTCATACAAATATGTTTATTTGCATAATGACTTACCTCGGATTCGGTTTATCGGAATAGAAACGGCTACTCGTTTACTTTTGCTTTCCCACAATCTAAGTCCGTTTTCTTCGGTTCTTGATCTAAAAATATTCAGAATTAACCCTTTTATTCACTAGTTCATTCAATTCAATCCAAATACATACGTTTAGGGTTATTTGCAATTTAGCCCTCATATTTGCACATTTTATCAATTTAGTCAATTTTTCTCAAAACATTAAATTCACAAAATCCACACATACACATACTTGGCCGAATACATATATATCACATACAAACCCACATTTTTCGTCAAATTCACAAATTAGTCCCTCAATTTGTCATTTTCTCAATTTAGCCCTATTAAGCTAAATTCATCAAAACTTCAAGAACAAAACATGTTCATCTAGCTCATATCTTTCATTTAACACCAAAACCCATCAAAAAGCTTAACAAATCATCAATGGCATAACACACAAACATCATCAATTCATTAAATTGAGACATGGGTTTGATAGCTCTTAAAGCAACGATTACAAAAACGTAGAAATTATCGAAAACGGATCAAAAACTTACTTTGAATTTAGCTCTCAAATGGCTGAAACTTTGAAAGCTTAAAAGTTTTCTTTTTGTTTATCACATTTGGCCAAATATAAAGAAATATGGCTTTATTTTTTTATGATTTGTCTTATAAAATAGCTTATAATATAATAAGGCTACTATTAACTAATAAACAAATAAATATAAAAGCATATATATCATTTTATGCCGTCCACTATCAAAGAAAATAAGCAAATTGCCATATAAGGCCTCCAATCTTACAAAGCCACAGCACTTAGGTACTTTAACAAATAGCAAGCAACTTTCACATTTAATACAATTTAATCCTTTTTGTCAAATTAAACACACAGACAAACAATTTAACTTACGAAAATTTAGCACATGCTTAATCACATATCAACGACACAGAATATAATATTAAAATATTATACGGACTCAGATTTGTGGTCCCAAAACCACTGTTCCGACTAAGGTATAAACCGGACTGTTATAGGAAGAGGGTGAACGGATAGGGTAAGGAAATTTTGACTTAAAGACTGAAAAATATAAGAAAAAATTTGTATTTATACCTAGGGTCCAAGGCTTGGGCAGCACAAAATAATAATAATAAGAAGAAGAAATTTTAGCAAAACTTAAGCTATTTTGCAAAGGAAGGGAATCAAACTTGGAACCTTAATCTAATTTCCATGGTTTCTTTTTTTTTTTCTTTAACCACTAGGCTATTTCCTCATTCTTAACATAACCTTACAATATTTATTTTAATAACAAGGCTTGTCACATACTAGGGTTTGATGTAAAATTTGCAAAATAATAAAAATGGTGTGAAAGAAGGGATTTGAACTTGAGTTTCAATGATAGTTTCACTAACACTTAACCAACAAACCAGTAAATCATTTATTTCCTAAAAATGCACAGATAAGCTAAAAAATTAGGGCATGACCACTCTCTCTTGGTTAACAAACCTGATTCTACTAACCCCCTATTTTTTGGATGTGACACCCTTGACCAGCAAAAACACCAAACGCCAAGAAGAAAACTAAGGTTAAGTCTACATAGTGGAAATGTTGGTTAAGCCGTGATGTATATTATAATACCTGGATACTCGAGGCAATGTAGCCATCGTGAACACATTTATGGTGAGTCAAGGAGTAGAGGCCATACAATGGTCCAATAGGTCAAGTGATTCATTCGAGGGCGAGAATAACAAGAAAGAGAAAGCCAATGAAAATGGGAATGATGAAGGTGAGGCAACGAATGGCAAGGGGTCAAAGTGTGACAATGCAACATCGCATATGGAGGCCACAAAGGATGTATACACCCTTGCATAGGGTGTTGAACTTGAAGAGCAAAGCATGCCCATCCCCTGACTACACACCATATGATATGCAAATTCTGCAAGTATACACATCAGATCAAGTAATAAAGTGATAAGTGAGATCATATTCACAAGGATCAGGTTATGTATAGAAGTGGTCTAGTTATTATAATGAAATTTGATTAATGTTATGGAAAAAAAAAACAAGAATGAAGTGGTAATTTCCAGAGTAAATAAAGAATGCAGTATGTGTACCTGAGGAATAATTAAAAATTCTAAGGCAATGCAAGAGAAAATGCAATGGCAATTAAGAAAATGATTATATGAAAAATATGTAACTGAACAAGTAAACAACTAAGGATGCGATGGCAAAGATACTACAGTAAGGGATAAGGGATATACGATGTTGATATAGAAGGTCAGGATTACTAAGAATTTACCCTTTCTATCACTAATACCTTAGCAAAGTCATACTCAATCTATTGCTTAGAAGAGTTCTAAAGTGGTCTGCTTCTTTCAAGAGCAGAAACCTCAAGTACAGTGCCCTGCACTATTTCCTTCTATATGAATGCTGTTCTATGTCTAGAGTCTACTACAAATATTTGTCGAGTACTTGCTCATATCATTCAATTTTGGTCCAACTAATCAAACCTATTCAAAGTTAAATTAGTTTATGGGCATGCTACACAGTTATCTATGTCTAGGTATTGCACGCATACAATTTAGAAATAAAAACAATTGAATGAAACAGTAAATTAATTCATATCTACGCTTCAACCATTAAGAAAAAATAAAGGTTTCATCATGTAATCCCAACCCTATGAGATTTATCTCATGGGTTGGAAAATAAAATTCAAAACCAAAATATCATTCAACATCGTTTCAATCAAGTTAATTCACGGAGGAACAAATTAAGAAATAACAGAAGAACATTAGGAAGACAGCTTTCACATGTTCAGTTCACACTCCAGCGGCATAGTGTCCTGTTATGGCTAAGAAGGACAACCTTTGTCTTCTTCTTTCCCTTTTTGCTCAGCCGCTACCCTCTAGTTTGTCTATGGATCTCCACACTTGTTCATCTTTTTGTGTTTCCTCCTTTGGCTTTTTATAGGATTTTACCCTAAGGTAAAACCCAAGAACCCAAGATATCTTCTCCTCTTTTTTAGATTTTCTTTTTGGTTTAAAATCCCTTCCTTTGGGTAGATGGTTATCAGCCCATGATCTCATGATCTTTTTCCTCTTTTTTAGGCTGATTTTTCAAGAGTTGGACTGAGACTGGTATGCGTTGAGTGTTAACTCGGTCATCTTCCTAGAATTTCCATGGCATACAAGTCGACAAACTATCCAACCTTTTTCCCTAGCACACCTACACTTCTCTATTTCTTTCTCCACATCCTGCCCCAGCCAAACCACCAAACACAACCCTTTCACATGCATTTTAAAAGTAGCAAATAATAACATTTAAGCATCGTCCAAGCTTCTTTATAAAATGTTCTAAAAATGCTAAAATAATATCCTAGAATGCAACTAAGTTCACTTAAGTACAGACAATTGACCCGGTCTAAAGGCATGAATTATAACTCTTTTCAAGAGTTATTGTAACACCCCAAACTAGGCCTAGAAGTTAGGCCCGAATTCGGCGTGTCACATTGAAGATTTTTTTTGAAAACCATGCTTTCATTGAGAACCCTTCTTAATTAAAAGCTTGGTTTTCAAAAAAACTCTTCAACGTGACATGCCAGATTTGGGCGTAACTTCTAGGCCAAGTTTTGGGGTGTTACATTTAATGGTGTCAGAGTCCAGTTGCAAAACTTGGGCTGTGAAATGGGCTTTAGTTTTTTTATTTTAAAGATGTTTACAAATGATTTTGAAGTAGTTTTGGAAGATTTTTGTGTGGCACACCGAGTCTCCGGCATCAGACCAAGTAAGTTCTCCTGATACTGAAATCTGTTTTAAACTGTTATACTGTAGATGGTTACTGGGCTTACTTTAGATGATAGACTATACTGAGACTCTTAGTTAGAGTAAAACTGAGGCCCGTAGGAGACTAAAACTGTAGTGAGCTTGCGATTGCGAAAACAACTTTTAACTGCTACTTCCATAAAACATTTGTTTAATTATTGGAACTATGAGCTAAATTCATAAAATTTCTAATTCAGATAATACGTGAAGTGATAATGAGCGCTAGAAGGGGTGCAAGAGGTCGCCGTAGAGGTCCTGGAAGTGTTAGGGCTGGGTCTTCAGCGTCAGACCACATGCCCAATGCCGACGCGAGAGAAGCACCGGCTTCACCGATATTCGAGACAGGGCCATTCGACCGAGCTGCTGGGGATGACGCACTGTCTCAGGCAATGCTTCGTATTTTGGAAAGAGTTGCTGGGTCTGTTGAGCCTAATACCATTATTGGGGGCCGTTGGTCGATTACGGAACGACTCCGGTCTAATGGAGCAGAGATCTTCACGGGAGTTTCTAGGGTGGCCCCAAGTGTGGCAGAGTACTAGTTGGAGGCCACCGAAAGAATTATGGAGGACCTCGACTGTACGCTGGAACAGAAGTTGAAGGGTGCCGTGTCTTTGCTGAAGGATGAAGCCTACCAGTGGTGGCTTACGATAAAAGAGGGTACCCCGTCTGATCGATTGACTTGGGAATTCTTCAAGTCCACATTTCAGGGAAACACTAGCTATATTGATGCTCGTAGGAAAGAATTTTTGAATCTAGTTCAAGGCGACAAGTCTGTGGTTGAGTTAAAGGCAAAATTTTTGCGACTTTACCGGTATGCTCAAGGAATTGTGGCAATAGAGTATGAACATTGTGTTCTATTCAAAGATGGGCTCAGGGACAGTCTTCGAGTGTTGATAGCTCCACTGAGGGAGCGAGACTTTGCTGCATTAGTAGTGAAAGCTAAGATCGCTGAAGATTTGGAGCGCTCTAAGCGCCTAAATAGGGAAAGAGAAAGGGGCAAAAACAAGAGGGATTCTGAAGATTCTGATTCTGATCAGAGATTTAAAAGAAGGGCTAAAGTAGATGGGCTAGTCAGAGCTGGGCCCCCTGTTGCTGCTACTGGGTTACTACCTTGTGCTACTTGTGGGAAAGGTCATGTGGGCGAGTTGTGGAGCTTGTGCTACTGGGTACCCCCTGGAGCTTGTCTGAGTTGTGGTTCCATGGAACATCGTCTCAGAGAGTGTTCTAAAAGACCAGATCAGAGGCAGACCTTCGGTAAGGGTAATGTACAGCCACTGAAGGGTGGACAGCAGCTGCCTAGAGGCCTGGGCATGCCAGGGATGGAAACGGTGTGGGCCGTGGAACTCCAGGTAGAGGTGCTGGTCATGCGAAGGCTAGGCAGCCAGCATTGGTTTATGCAGCACGTCACCGAGAGGACGGAGACGCTGTAAATACGAATACTGGTATGTACGTTACGCATAATGTGTTGTTTACCTAATTTGTAATTAAGACTAGAGTGCGCAGCGGAAGTGCAGTGGTGTAACTGGTATTGTGCGGCTATTAGATAGTTGGAAATTTCGAGGACGAAATTTCTTTAAGGGGGTAGAAAAATTGTAACATCCCAAAAATTAGGGGTTGTATTTCTTAGTATAATTTTATGTTGTGCTTATTTGGCTTGTTATTTGAGTAAGTTTGGGGGTCCTATAGAGGCCTGGGTTCGAGGTTGAGCCTTGGAAAATTTTTGATTTTTGGTCCTTTAGTGGAGAGGGCTACTGGAAGTAGGACTTAAGTAAAATTGTGTGCGTTAGGGGACACAAGTAGAGCACATGGTGGAGTGGCTGTGGCGTCATTGGCAGAGTAAGGGGAGAAAGGGTTCGAATCCCACAGATGGCAAATTGAAGACTTTTATTTTGTTCAGGAGAAGACAAGAGGTTGTGTTGGAATCAAATACTGATGGAGAAGTGTTTGAATTGGTCAAGGTCGTTGGGTGAATTTGAATGAGAGATGGAGAGTGAATTAAGGAGAGATTCATGGAGAAAATCGTGGGATAGGGGAGAGTGATAGTGTTGGCCGAATTTGGGAGTGTTGTGGAAGGAGAATTTTAGCTGAGGGGTGGGTGTGATGCAAATTCGGCTTGGGGGATCTTTAGAGAGCATTTTCGGGTTTTAACTCTTTTTGGCATTCTCGTACTCTTTTTTTTTTCCTGAGTGTTGTGTAAGTGGTCTTTTGGTGCCTTCGGGATTAAGTGAGAGCAAGTTTAGTGCCGAAATCTCTAAGAACTCCTTTTCTTTTCTCATTTGTCCCTTACAGAAATTGTAATCCTTTTCTGAGAGCAAGTTCCTTTTTCTTGTTGGCCGAATTCAATCTTCCTTCTTTTTCCTTTATTTTTCTGTTAAGTACCGTATTGGCTGAATCTTTGAGGGTCGAACATTGTTCTAAGCGCTCTTGAGTTTCTTCTATTTGTTGGAATTTCTCTAACCTCGGAATAAGGCCGATTACCTTGGTGTTGAGGAAGATTGTATCACGTGGTGCTTTGCAATGTTTCAAATGTGGCTGAAATAGGCCGAGTGGGCCCAACGGGCCCATGGGCCCTATGCAAGTAAATTTTGTGGATGGATAGGAAATAAGGAGCTGGCCATGACGATCACATGGCTAAAGGAAGTTTTAGGCCGAATGGCCACACGAGAGTGTGGGCCTTACCTGGGCCGAGTTTTGGGCTTTGGGCCCAAATACACCATTTGATTAAATATGTCATCTTGTCACTCGAGGCAACTGTAGACCTTCGAAAAGGTTGTAAAATTATTAAAATACCCTCGAAGGGTAAAATGACTGAAATACCCCTAGATGGTAAGATGACAATTATGCCCCTGAAGGGCAGAATGACTAATATGCCCTACATGTTATATGATTGTTATTGTATGTTAATTATGGTATGTTGCATTCATGTGATATTATGCTGCATGGGGAAAAGGGATTATTGATGCGGAGGAAGTACTGATAGGATTGCATGGTCGCTTGACGACTGTCGATCCACCGACGGCTTTAAGCCGATTATATGATTGGCAGATTTGCTGCAGTTGTAACATCCTGAAATTTTGGGCCTATGCGTTTAATGTGAGAACAGGTGTAATGCGTTAATTTAACTGTTAGGGGTCCAAATTGGGCTCAGGATGTGGTCAAGGCCTTGGCGAAATTTGTGTTTGGGCACTATAAAGTTTAAAAGGGTGGTATCTATGTTTAAAATATCAAAATGGGCTTGTGGCCCAGTGGTCAGTGGTGCCACTTAAGGAGCAAGGAGGTGACGCCACACAAGGGAGTAAAGGGCCCAAATTTAAGTTTTATTGAGCCCAATTCTTTTAACTTAAGTTAGCTAAATTTCGGCATTAGGGTTAGGTAGAGTGGACGGCAACAAGGCTAAAAAATAGGAGGATTTATGTGAAAGGGATAATGTAGATATTATAGTTGATAATATGGAAGATAAGGGAGGAAATTTAGGGTTCTATCTCACATGTCACAAAGAATGGTCGAATTTCAAACTCGAGGGGAGGAAACTTTAAATAGTCGGTGAGGGTACTCTTCTTTATTTTTCTATTTAGGGTTTCCATCTTTTCTTTCTCTTCTTTTTCAAAAGTTTGAAAACTCCATTATTCTTTTCTCTTCTTTCTTCTAAAAGCCAAAAACTCCATTATTCTTTTCTCTTCTTTCTTCTAAAAGCCGAAAACTCCATTATTCTTTTCTCTTCTTCCTTCTAAAAAGTCGAAACCTCATAATCCTTTTTCTATATTTCTTTTGATCCTTGTTAAGGCCGAACCTACCCTCAATCTGCTAAAATTCTCTTTTCTTCTTCCTGCCGATTTCTTTATTTAAAAGCCGAATCTCTATAGATTTCTTCAAATCATCTTCTCTTCCTGATTTTTGCAAAAAGCCAGAATCCTCTGGGAGTAGCCGAATCTTCTCTAGTAAGGTGAGTGTCGACTCTTGTTATTCCTTAAGATCAGTGTCGACTCTTGTTATTCCTTAAAATCTCTTTCGGTTTTTGGAAGACAAAGCCGAAAAGCTAATGGTTTAATGATTTTATGTATTCTCTTGTTGGGCGACATTCGGGAATCGAAGTAGATCTCTTAGATCTAAAAGCCGGAAACACTAGTCCCTGAATCTCATATCACTTTTCGGGATTTCAAGATAGCGGTGGTGTTGGCTACGGATAGCGTCGACTTAGAGGGTCTCGTTCTAACAATAATCAGGTGTGTAGATCTCTAACACACTCTTTAACTGTGTTTTATATGTAATGGGCTAAAAAGCCAGAAAGTGGCTGAGTAAACAGTCGAATAAAACCCTAAAAGGGTTAGGCAAGGATGCCAGGTACGGAATCATAGAAATCTCTATGTGTATCGATATATATATATATATAAGCCTGTATGATGTTTTCTTTATGTGTGTATGCATGGGGTGGGATACTGAAATGATGAATGGGAAGAAGGTCGCATAGCGATCGATGGTTTGCCACATAGGCCACATAGTGATCGATCTTTATGATACACAGCTCAGCTGTCAAAATACTACGATGTATTATTAAGGTCGCACGGCAATCGGTGGCTTTACCACATAGGTCACACAGTGATCAGTCTTTAAGAAAGGCAGTACAGCTGTTGTTATAGTGTGGAGCGAATGGAGGGTTGATTGTAGAAATCCCCAAGGTGTGATGGTTGGTACGGGTTGGTGTGTAGAGGATGGAATTCTAGGATGAGTTGGGCTATTCATCATCTATTATTTTATGTATGGGCCAGGGCTCATAATGTGTTTGTAGGCCTTAGGTCATTGTGTTTTGGGATTTACACACTGACTCTTAGTAACTCACCCTTTCATTTTCCTCTACTCTTTCAGATGAGCAGTAGATCGTGGACATGGGAGCCGAGACGGACTCGAGAGGCCATCAAGTTTTACTTCTATAGATTATTTTTAGTTTTCTTTAAGATTTTTTTATATTTTAGGAATATTTATGTAATAAGACCCCATAGTTTACCTTCATCTAGTAGTTGCAACTTATGAAACCATGTCAAAGGTTTAAATATACAAAATAATAATAATACAAGGTTTTCTTTACAAAAGTCACTTGTTTATTCAATTTTTGTCTAATTAACTTATGATTTTCTAAAGCCAACTTAGCAAAAGTCTTCAATGTACAACCCGTAGCATACCAAATCTGGTCGAAATGTATGGGCCGAGTTTGGGGAGTTACATTTTGGTATCAGAGCCCAGTTCAAAACTAGGGCTGTGAAATGGGTCTAGTAATGTTTTGCAAAGTTGATGTGGATTTAGAAAAAAATTCTTGAAGAAGATATGGCCTTCGAGTCTATCGGCACCCGATCCATGCAGGTAAGTATTCTAAACTTTTGGATGTGATATGTATGTGGGCTTGATGGGCTTGATGGATGTAGACTAGTATGTTAGGCATTGATGGACTATAGGCTTAGTTACAACAACTCTTTAAATTCATAAGACTTAATCTATCCAAACAAACCCGTGAACGAGTTGATAGGTTAGGGTGTGGCAACAAGCATACGCATGTCTAGGATTGGATTCAGGGAGAGCTTGGTACTTAAGCAGTCCTAGTGACTCACCTCATCTTCGCTGGAATCCTACCTGGTGCGTAGTGACTGTTCACCTTAGCCACGAGGACTAGTTGATGGGCCAAAATTTATAACCGAAACCCGAAAGGTACCGGCCACCCTATTTCACAATAAAAAAAACCCCAATTTTGTAAATTTCTAAAATACCCTTGAATTGTGAAAATTTCCCAGAATACCTTTGATTTGTAAAACTACCAAAATTTGTGAAATTACTGAAACATCCCTGGTTGGCAAAATTACCAAAGTACCTATGTTTTGCAAATTTACCTGAAAACCCTTAGATTTACAAAAGTCCCCAGTTTAAAAAATTAAATCTTCCAAAGTACCCCTATTTAAAAAAAAAACCAAATTATCTCTATTTTGGAAAAAGAACCAAGATACCTTATTTTGAGGAATTATGAAAAAAAAAACCCTGTAGGATAAAACTACGGAAATACCCCTGGGTAGAGAAATGACGAAAATATTCTTATGTGATGAATGTGAGTCCATGAATGCTACTTGAATGATGATGTATGATAGTTGAATGTATGTGGTTCCTAGAACTAGGAGATACAGACTTGAGACTGAAACTCGTGGATATAATTTCGAATTTGAAAGAACTACTCTTGAAACTACTGTCCATAAGACTATTCGTTACTAAATCAGTGACAGAAATTATTATTCCATAAAACTTCTAATCAGATAAAAGGGAATCGGTAGTATGAGTACAAGGGGTCGTTAGGACGGTGAAGGAATTTCCTGATGTTTTCCCAGAAGAGCTTCTGGGATTACCCCCGGATCGTGAAGTGGAGTTCGGTATCGATCTTCTTCTGAGAACAGCGCCAGTATCTATTGCTCCGTATAGGATGGCTCCAAAGGAGTTGGTGGAATTGAATGCGTAGATTCAGGAATTTCTGGATAGAGGGTTATTGGAATCAGAGTGCGTAGCGTGAGCGTAGTGTTATAGGTTAGGTTGTACACTGTTCCTGTAGTTGGAAATTTCGAGGACGAAATTTCTTTAAGGGGGTAGAACTGTAACATCCTAAATTTTTGGGCCTATGCGTTTAATGGAAGAACAGTGTAATGTGTTAATTTAAGCATTAGGGGTCCAAATTGGGCTCGTGGATGTGGTCAAGGCCTTGGTGAAATTTGTGTTTGGGCACTATAAGGTTTAAAAGGGTGGTATCTATGTTTAAAATATCAAAATGGGCTTGTGGCCCAGTGGTCAGTAGTGCCACTTAGGGAGCAAGAAGGTGACGCCACACAAGGGAGTAAGGGGCCCAAATTTAAGTTTTATAGAGCCCAATTCTTTTAATTTAAGTTAGCTAAATTTCGGCATTAGGGTTAGGTAGAGTGGAGGGCAACAAGGCTCAAAAATAAGAGGATTTATGTGAAAGGGATAATGTAGATATTATAGTTGATAATATGGAAGATAAGGGAGGAAATTTAGGGTTCTATCTGCTGGTCACAGTGATGGCCGAATTTCAAACTCTGAGGGGGAGGAAACTTTAAATAGTCAGGTGAGCGTTCTCTTTTTTATTTTTCGGCATTTAGGGTTTCCATCTTTTCTTTCTCTTCTTTCTTCTAAAAGCCAAAAACTCCATTATTCTTTTCTCTTCTTCCTTCTAAAAGCTGAAAAACTCCATTATTCTTTTCTCTTCTTTCTTCTAAAAGCCAAAAACTCCATTATTCTTTTCTCTTCTTCCTTCTAAAAAGCCAAAACCTCATAATCCTTTTTCTATATTTCTTTTGATCCTTGTTAAGGCCGAACGTACCCCCAGTCTCCCGAAATTCTCTTTTCTTCTTCCTGCTGATTTCTTTATTTAAAATCTGAATCTCTATAGATTTCTTCAAATCATCTTATCTTCCTGATTTTCGCAAAAAGCCAAAATCCTTTAGGAGTAGCCGAATCTTCTCTAGTAAGGTGAGTGTCAACTCTTGTTATTCCTTAAGATCAGTGTCGACTCTTGTTATTCCTTAAGATCTCTTTCGGTTTTTGGAAGACAAAGCCGAAAAGCTAATGGTTTAATGATTTTATGTATTCTCTTGTTGGGCGACATTCGGGAATCGAAGTAGATCTCTTAGATCTAAAAGCCGGAAACACTAGTCCCTGAATCTCATATCACTTTTCGGGATTTCAAGATAGCGGTGGTGTTGGCTACGGATAGCGTCGACTTAGAGGGTCTCGTTCTAACAATAATCAGGTGTGTAGATCTCTAACACACTCTTTAACTGTGTTTTATATGTAATGGGCTAAAAAGCCGGAAAGTGGCTGTGTAAACAGTCGAATAAAACCCTAAAAGGGTTAGGCAAGGATGCCAGGTACATTATCATAGAAATCTCTATGTGTATCGATATATATATATATAAAAGCCTGTATGATGTTTTCTTTATGTGTGTATGCATGGGGTGGGATACTGAAATGATAAAGGGGAATAAGGTCGCATAGGGATCGGTGGCTTAGCCACATAGGTCACATAGTGATCAGTCTTTATGATAGGCAGCTCAGCTGTCCAAATGCTACGATGTATTATTAAGGTCGCATGGCGATCGGTGGCTTTGCCACATAGGTTACACAGTGATCGGTCTTTAAGACAGGCAGTACGGTTATCGTTATGGTGTGTAGCGGATGAAGGGTTGATTGTAGAACTCCCCATGGTGTGATGGTTGGTACGGGTTGGTGTGTAGAGGATGGAATTCTAGGATGGGTTGGGCTATTCATCTTCTATTAGCTGTCATGCGGTTATGATTGTTGCCTTTATGTGTGGGCCAGGGCTCATAATGTGTTTGTGGGCCTCAGGTCATTATGTTTTGGGATTTACACACGGAGTCTTGGTGACTCACCCTTTCATTTTCCTCTACTCTTTCAGATGAGCAGTACATCGTGGACATGGGAGCCGAGATGGACTCGAGTGGCCATCAAGTTTTACTTTTATATATTATTTTAGGTTTTCTTTAAGTTTTTTTTATATTTTGGGAATATTTATGTAATAAGGCCCAATAGTTTACCTTCATCTAGTAGTTTTTAATATTTGCAACTTATGAAACCATGTCAAAGGTTTAAATATACGAAATAATAATAATACAAGGTTTTCTTTACAAAAGTCACTTGTTTATTCAAATTTTGTCTAATTAACTTATGATTTTCTAAAGCCAACTTAGCAAAAGTTTTCAATGTACAACCCGTAGCATACCAGATCTGGTCGAAACTTATGGGCCGGGTTTGGGGTGTTACAGCAATATTGGTTAGTGCCGCAACCGGCGCTACATAAGTAGTGTAGGGATGGGTGGGTCGATTAAATCCGCACAGGAGTGCAGGGTTAGACAGGAGACAGGGTGTAGGGTTGGTATGGACATTAACGCATTGGATTCACTTGTTCTGTTATTGGGATGGGCTTAGGCCCAGATAGATGTGATTTGTAGCTTTTGTTATGGGCTAAGGCCCAACCGAGGCTATTTTGGGCTAAGGCCCAATTTCCACTGTTACTGTAATAGGCTTAGGCCCGGATTAAGTTGATGCATGCCTTATGACCGATGAGGGTTGTACACACTGAGTTTTCGTAAACTCAGCCCCTCTTTTATTTAAATGTTTCAGGTAATCCTCAGTAGGCGATCTGACGTACTAGAGGACTCGGAGGTGGCCACACTACGTGCAACTTTGAATTTTAGTACTCTATTCTACTTTATTTAAACGGTTTTCTTATTGGGTTGTAATAAGGCCTCTCTTAAATTCTGGTTTTTAAGTTGGGATTTTCAGTTTATTATTATCTAAATCTGCTAGAAGTTGAACACGATTTTTTCCCAAAACGATAATTGTTTTCAAAACACTATGCTTTCGCAACTAAATTGTAAATATCACGTTTTCATAAATCAATTGATTTAAATTAAGCTTCCGCAACAAACAAGGTTTTGAAGGTAATAACTTTTTAATAAACCTCAAAAAAATATAATAATAAACCGATGTAACTGGGATTTTACTCAAGCTTTTAATTAAGAATGATTTTCAATGAAAGCATGGTTTTTGAAAAACTCTCCAATATGACACGCTGGATTCGAGCCTAACTTCTAGGCCGGGTTTGGGGTGTTACAGTTATGACACACCAAGAAAACCACTCCCAAAGGAAGAAATATACTGAGAATTGACGAAACCGACTGGAAGGATGACACATCTAATGCTTAGTTACATGCTTTAGCATTTATTTTCATTTTCTTTATGCAGCATGTAAATTATTCAACAGTTTTATATTTGTTTCTTGTTATTTTTATTTTTTTGTATTTTCTTGGTTGTTTTTGTTTTTGTTTGTTTGTTTGTCTTATGTGCAGCGAGTTACCCTAAAATAATACACAATATTACGAGCTTCAACGAGGAGGTAGACCTTTGAGCTAGTTTGATGCTCCATTTGAGGGACATCCAGTAACCTCCTATCTTTTTTTTTTTTTGGGACACATTGGGGACAATGTTTAGTCTAAGTGTGGGGGGAGTGCACATAATGTTATGTGTTTTATTTTTCTTGCTTTTATGGTTAATGTGTTTATGTAAATTTTTTTTACCTTTTTTCAAAAAAAATTCAAAAAAAAAACTCCAAAATTATTTTCCATTTTTGTTTTAAATTATTCAAAAATCTCGAAAATATTTTCATTTTGTTTTTATTTCATGTAATTGCATAGTGCCTGGGCTATAATTAGGCTATACGTTACTAGTTGTATATATTGAATAAGTACATAAAATTGTCAAACTTTTAAACTGCCAATGATACTAGATAATTTCTTATTCTTAACTGTGGACTAATTAGTTCAATTAGTTAATGTGTATACTAGACTAGAGGAAATAAACTAAATGAAAATGTATAACATGTACCATAGGATGAATGAAGTATATAGATCATTGTAGATAAATAATTTGAATTGCTAATTGTTTGTTTAAGTAGATGTATGCTTGAAAAAATTATTGCTAGGTGATTAATTCGAGAAAGACCTTAGGCATTTTTTGATATAGCCTAGAGTCAAAAAGCTTACCTATTGTTATATATCCCTAGTTCATATATATTTGGGCCTCAAGTATCCTTTTCCTGTGAGCCTTAATATCAAAGCCTTGAGCCTAAAAGAGTTTAGTACTCGATCCTTTTTTGTCTCGTTCTTTAATTGTAATATGTAATGGATGTCAAGCCATAGATATTGAGGGATAAGTAGAAACATTATGGTGGCTGTGTGCAAAAAAAAAAAAAAAGAGAGAAAATGAAGGGGTTACATGAATTAGTACGTTAAAGAAGTGAACGAAAGAGTGAAAAATAAAGAAAAAATAGTGCTAAACTAAAATTAAGCTCAAAAAATGAAAATCTTTCTATTCACATTTATAAATTTTGTTCGTACTAATTCTGCGTAATACTTTGTAACTTTTCGAAGAAATAAGGTAGGCCAGAGAAGGAGAAATAATGAGGTGAGCTTGTAAGTAATTTAGGAACGAGTAAGGAACAATGTCGTGTGCTTAACCGTTTCTAGTTTTAGAATCTGTTTGAGTATATGTTGTTTGGATCCAAACCGTCTTAAGCCTCAGAACACTACAAGCTTAGAAGACCTTTGGGACCCGGATAAGTCACCAACAAAATAATTCATAAACAGCTTGCATTTTTTTGAACGAACATGATTAATTCTCGTACATATGTATAAATTATTTTGATGGATAACACTTGTACCTATGTTCATTTACATAGCCTCTACATCTATTAACATTTTAACTTAGTGAACTAATTATGCTTACATTAGGAATAAATAAGTTATCTAGGTATCATTCTTAAGTTGCATGTGAGGTAATTATCGTACGAGTTTGATATTTTACTGCTATGTAACTTAATTGTCTAATTTAGTCCAAGGGTCGTCTTTTCTTTTGCATGTTTGGTGTGTTTGCTTAAGGGCAAGCATGGAGTTAAGTGTGGAGGAGTTTACCTGCCACAAATTGATGTGGGAAATTAAGCTTTCCCGACATACCTAAGCAGCTTTTTATCGAGCAAAATAGTGTTTTTTTGCATAGTTTTTTGTTATTTTTAAATTTTAAGTTAATAAGTGAGTCTAGTTTTTGCTTATTTTGTGACCCAATTTAGCCAATAATGCTATTGGGGGGCCTGACGTGTGATTGAGTGGTGTATGGATATGTTGGTGGTTGAAAATGAGCAAGAATGGCACTAAAGGAAAGGGTACCACGATATCCACTCTTTGGAATCGCAATACCTCCAAAATTATGGAAGATTAGAGACACCCTTTTAGTGATATCGCGATACCCTCTTTGGGTATCACGATATCCACCCTTCAAAGAAGACCCTAAGTGTAACAGCCTATTTTTTAGTGGTGTCAGAAACAGTGGTTTCGAGGCCACCAAATCTGATGAGTAAGTTCATAAATATTATTATTTAATATTTACGAGTCAAACATGGTGTTAAAAAGGTTTTTGATTTGAAAACTTATGTTATATAAGCGATTTATTAAGTTCAAGTGGTTTTAGAAAATGAGGTATTGGGACCTCGTTTTTATAAACTGAACCGTATATATTTTTATAAATATTTACGGAGTGTCACTACGGTGGTATTAAAGTTTCGTTAAATAATTAAAAAGGACTAAATCATAAAAGATGTAAAATTTGATCACTATTTGATTTGAGTGATTAAATGGTTAATTAAATAAAGGAAAAGGGACTTAAATGGTAATTAGACCATTCAAGGAGTTAGTGGACAATTATGGGCATTAAATTGGTGTTTTATTTATTTATTAACCAAGGATAAAATGGTAATTTGGTATATTAAATTAAAATAAAACAAAACCAAAATCCATTATCATCTTTTTCATGTTTCCTTCACCGGATTTGAAAGATGAAAAACTCCATGGAAGGTTTTGAAGCTTCGACTTTCACTTTGAAGCTAGCATGGTATGTAATTTTAGCCCTGTTTTGAATGATTTTTATGTTTTTGAGATCGTTGTATCTAGGTCCAGCTAGCCCGTACCTTTAGTTTTGAAACTGTTAAAGATTTTGAATGTTTCCATTTATGAGCCTTCTGATTTCCAATGTTAAATAATGAATTTGAAATATTAGTTGTTATTTAAAAGCAATTTATTAAGTGATTTTTGATGAATTTTTTTGATTATGGACTAAATTGTTAAAATAGTAAAACAATTTGATGTGAAATTGTTGCATGAATGGGCTGTATAGGATGCCATAAGTATTCGGCTAGGCTCAATTTTTGGTAAAAATCGTTAATTTGCATGTTTTGAGCTCAGGTTCTAAATTGAATAAAAGTAAAACTTTAAGGGTAATTTTGTAAAAATGTCAAAATGACTAAATTGAACAAAATACATTGTTTTACTGTATAAATTAATAGATTGAATGAAATTATTAATTTAGATCAAAATCAGGTGGAAAATTGAGGAGAATGGAAAATTACCAAAATGCCCCTATACTTTAACATTTCTACAATTTAGCCAGGTAAGTTTGTATGAACTATAAACACTTAAATGTGAGCTAAATTGACTGCTTAATGTTTTATTGTATTGTACATCAATTAATATATATATGTTATTATGCAATTTATTATGTCATGAAACGATAGAAATTCAAAGACGTACGACGACTAAGAAGCCCCGTTTGAACCTCAGGAATTTGTAGGATACAAATGACATGTCATTAGGGTTTACATGATTTGGGAGCTAGTGTTGAATGTCCAACCGTTGGTTGAGGGCCGGCATGTGTTGCAGATACTACACAGCTCGTGTGAGCAGCATCGTGTAGCTACATTCTGACCCACAGCTCGTGTGAGGAGGCCTATTTTTACAACTCATGTAAGCATACTTATTCACAGCTCGTATGAGCATATATGTACATGAATTGATGGATTACAGTTATATGAGTTAGCACACTTTGTGTGAGCTACCCTAGGTATCCAACGATATTCTATTCGGTTCAACAGGATGAATTGGAAAGGAAACGATAAATGTTCTATATGAGCAAATACAAGTATACATGAAATACATTGAAATGATGAGATACAAGGAAAGCATGTTATGTTATGAAAGATGTTATATCCAAATTGAATCATATTCAAGTATAATGGTTATCCATGTTGAATTCATGTGACATATGCTCAAGTATGCTAACATGTGTCATTGTTTGACGCTTAGGCATGTTCCAAGGTATTGGTTGGATTGTATTATGTCTACTTATAAGTTATGCATTGAAATGGTAAGTGCCCAAATGGAAATATGCTTGTGTTCATGAAAGAATGGTAAGGTTTAAATTATGTAATTTCTTAAGAAATGATTTATCATGTGGTTAATTCCAAAAAAGCTATGTTTAAATGCACTCTATGGTTGATGATATGCTTATGTCTTGTGTGTTATGCACATGAAACGGGTGTGGAAAGGTAATGAAATTGTGAGTTCATACTTGAAGTGTAAAATGATGAAAAAAGGAATGATGAGTTGAATTGGTGTTCTTGTTTAAGCTAAAGAAACTAAATGCAATGGAAAGTAATGAAATGCAAATGAAATAAGAAATTTGAAAGGGTTTAAAGTTTTATAAAATCCTACTATGCTAGGGATGATATGTATATGTGATGTTGTGATTTTATTCACTTTGTGAGTTGTTGATTATGGTTTCATGAATCCTGCGGCATTGGTATAGGATTATTCTTGATATATATAAATTTCATATTTGAAATGGATTGATATAACTAAAGTTATACGAGCTTACTAAGCATTCATTGCTTACGTAGTTTTTTTCCTTTACTTTTCAAATTATCAGAAGCTCGATCAAGTTGGAAGCTTGTCAGAGATCCATCACACTATCCATTGATAATATCAGTAGATTTTGATGTCTTGGTTAAGGTTATAATGGCATGTATAGGTGGACTTATGGTTGGTGATTAGTTGAATGTTAGTTGATGAATTTGGCATGTATAGGTCATTTTGGGTAATGAATCCTTGGTACATTTGGTGCCTTGTTCATATGTGTTAATTTTATAATGTTAAAGCATATTTGAATGGCCAAAGCGATATATGATGAATTAACCTCAACATGGTCAAGATATGGTATGCTTTGGTAAGGCGTTGAGTAGATGTGCATGACTGAAATATGGTTTGTATGCATGTTGATTCTTAGAACCATCTAAATATGGTTAGATTTGTGTCATTTAGATGGCCTTGATGGTTGGAATGGAAATGGTCATTTGAAGTTGTGTTTTGAATAATAAAATCGGTATGTTTGAATATGATTTTGGCATGCGGTCAATTATGGTATAACTTGGTATGGAGTTTGTAACACCCCAAACTCGGCCTAGAAGTCTAGGCGAAATCTGGGATGCCACATTGATCACTGAAGTAATCGTAGGTGAATTTTTGCAAAACAAGTTAACATGTTGGCTCGTACCATTTAATCATTTAAAATACGGTCAAAAAAACTTCTGTTAAAATATACGTTTATATAAACGGAATAAAAGTGTATACAACTTAAAATAGAATTTGTACCACAGCTTTATAAAATCTTACAGTTAAAAATGAAACAAATACCAACATAGTATCATTAAACAAAAGGTGCATGATTAGTGTTCACAAGCCTATCTGAGACCTCCGCGTACTGAGTCCAGTGTCCAAAATTCTGAAATGTACCTGTAAGGGGAAACAAAAGAGGGGGTGAGCTACTCGAGCTCAGTGTGAGATCAAAACCAATTAACTATGGAATTAGACATAGAAAACCAGTAGTAGTCCTGAAATGGAACATACTTACAGAGTTGTATAGAAACAGTTGGTACGTTCGAAACAGATGTACCGGCAGACAATAATATTTAGAGCATATCGAAATCACACTCAGTTACACAATCGCAAATACCACTCAGTCCAGTAACAAAACTCTCAATAGTCACTAGTCTCAATTCAGTCAGTCAGATACAATCAGAGTTTAACAATTTCACAATGTCAGAATGCTTTCCAGTTGAACCGTAAAACAGACAGTTGCACTTATAAAGCAGTCAATAAGATGCATATGAATGCAGTTGAGTTAAAAAAACCCACCCATCCAGCCAACACATCTCTCCATCCCCCATCACTCCTAAATAGAGCTATTAAGCTCGTCCAACCAGTCACTCCATATAGGACATCGAAAAGCCCATTCAACCCTACACTCCATATGATGCCATCCCGGGTTGCCCGGTAACGATGACCATCAGCTTTGTCCACGACCCTCTAGGTATTTGGTTTTAACTTTTTACGTTAACCTGCTAGATTAGGAAACACGGGTTTTTAAAATAATAAATTTTCTAAAGAAATTTACGCATTTTCAAATTTTAAAGTTTATAATTGGAAAAGCTTCTGCAGTTTTTAATTCAGATTAATAAACTTGTAATAAATGATTTGACCAATAAGTGATTAACAAGTTTTGATTTTACAACCCCCAACGTTTCCAATAGTAATTAGTTTTAAAAAATATTTAAATATTTTGTCACCAATTTTCATCGACAAGACCAGTTTTCAAATCAACACTTCGAAGAGACACGTTAGATCCGGTCGTAACATCTAGGCTGGGTTTGGGGTGTTACATTTAGTGGTATCAAAGCCAAGTTGCAAAAATTGGCTATGGAATGGGTTCTCAAAAATTTTTCTAAAATTGTTGAAATTTGGTTTTGGAAAGATAATAGGAAGGTTGTTACTGAAAGTGTGGCACACTGAGTCTCCGACGCCAAATCTGTAAGTTCTCTGACACTGTTTACTGCTATAGCATGAAATGTTATATTGAGAAACTACTATAGATAGTAGTACTAGGCTAAAACTCTTTTGTTAGGATAAAATGAGATTGTAGAAGACTGAAAACTGTAGTGAGACACCTCGATCTTGGAAAACAAAAACATTAAAGACTGATTGTCATAAAACATCCGTTAATAATTACTGGAACTATGAACTGATTCATAAGATTGTTAAAACAGCTAATACGCAAAGAGAAAATGAGCACTAGAAGGGTTATGCGAGGCTGCGGTAGAGGCCTAGGTGCTAGGGCTGGGTCTTCAGCATCGGGTCATATGCCTGCTAGAAAGGCACCGGCTTCACCAGTAACTGAGACAGGGTCTCATGATCGAGTAGTTGGGGATGATGCTCTATCCCAAGCAATGCTACGGGTTCTCGAAAGGGTTGCTGGCCGAGGGTCAATTTCTGAGCGACACTGGTCTAATGAAGTGAAAATCTTCAGGGGTGTTTCTAGTGTAGCCTCGAATGTAGTAGAGTATTGGTTAGAGGCTACCGAGTAGATAATGGATGACCTCGACTGTATTGTGGAATAGAAATTAAAAGGAGGAGTGTCCTTACTACGAGACGAGGCATACCAACGGTGGCTCACGGTAAGAGAGGGTACACAGGCTGACCATTTGACGTGGGATTTCTTCAAGACGGCCTTTCAATGGAAGTATGTGGGCGTAAGTTATGTGGACGCCCGAAGAAAGGAATTTCTGAGTCTGACCCAGGGGAATAAGACAATGGCAATATATGAGGCAGAATTCTTATGGTTAAGTCGTTATGCTCGCGAAATAGTCACAACTGAGTATGAACGTTGTCTACGATTCGAAGATGGCCTCCGGGATAAGTTACGTGTGCTAATAGCTCCGTAGAGGGAGCGATTCTTTGCTGCCTTATTGAGAAAGAAAAAATTGCAGAGGATGTGAAGCACTCTAAGCGCCAGAATTGCGAGAAAGATAAGGGTAGATTTAAAAGGGATTCAAGACCCTCGCGTTCTTCTGAAGGCCTATAAAGAATGTCAGATTTGATGGGCGGTCCGAAGCGCCTCACATTATATGGTTAGACAAAGACCTTGTGTGCGGTTAGGGGAGAGCTCACTGGGTGAGTCTTTGGAAACGAAATCGGGGGTTTGTTTCAGATGTGGGTCCATGGCTCATTAGGTCAAGAACTATACTTAGAGGCCTGTTCAGATGCAAGCCGCAGGTCAAGGCCATGTTCAGCTAGGAAGAGGTGGTCAGCAGCCACCGAGAGGCCGTGGTCAGGCCGGAGGAGGAAATGGTTTGGGAAGAGGTCGTGGAGCACCGGGTAGAGGTACTGGTAACACGGAGGCAAGACAGCCAGGTTTAATCTATGCTTCTCGTTATCGAGAGGATGGCGATGCCCCAGACGTCATAACTGGCACGTTCCTAATTTATGATGTACCATACACTACTTTAGTTGACATTGGGTCTACACACTCGTACGTTGCATGCACTGTGTCTGGAACACTCGGCTTTTAGTTTTAAATTACTGATAGGGAGATGACTATGTTAAGTCCACTGGAACAGTCAGTAGGGTGAATAAGTTGTTCAGAAACGTGCCCCTAGAGGTCCAAGGGGTTGTTTTTTCGGCTGATTTGATGGAACTACCATTTGGCAAATTCGATCTTATATTGGGCATGAATTGGTTAGTGAAACACCGTGCGAATTTAGATTGTGCTGCTAAGCGTATGGTGTTGAAGTCTACTGAGGATGAGGAGGTGGTTGTGTTGGGGGAGCGAAGAGATTATCTGTCTAATGTAATCTCAGCATTAAAGGCCGAGAAACTGGTTCGCAAGGGTTGCGAGACATTTTTAGCTTATGTCACTAGTTATGATTCTAAAGGTCCTTCTGTTGAAGATGTCAGAACTGTTCAAGAGTTGTCGGATGTATTTCCTGAAGAGCTTCCTGGGTTGCCCCCAGATCGTGAGGTCGAATTCGATATTGAGCTCCTACCGGGAACAGCTCCGGTGTCGATCGCCCCTTATAGGATGGCAGCGAAAGAGCTGGTGGAGTTAAAGGCTCAAATTCAAGAGCTACTGGACCGAGGGTTCATTCGGCCGAGTGTGTCTCCATGGGAAGCACCAGTGTTATTCGTGAAAAAGAAAGATGGATCCATGCACATGTGCATCGATTATCATCAATTGAACAAACTAACGATTAAGAACAAGTACCCTTTACCGAGGATAGATGATCTGTTTAACCAACTACAAGGAGCTTCGATTTTCTCTAATATAGATCTCCGATCTGGGTACCATCAGCTAAAGGTTAAGGAGGCAGATGTGTATAAGACCGCGTTTAGGACTCATTATGGTCATTACGAGTTTCCAGTAATATCGTTTGTGTTGACGAATGGACCAGCTGCTTTCATGGATATGATGAACCGAGTATTCTAGCCCTATTTGGATCGGTTCGTAGTGGTGTTTATAGACAACATTTTGATGTATTCCAGAACCGAGGAGGATCATGATGCACATCTTCGAATTGTTTTGCGAATTCTGAGGGAAGAGAAGCTATACACAAAGTTCAGCAAGTGTGAGTTCTGGTTGCAAGAATAGACACTTCTGGGTCACGTGGTGTCTACCAAGAGGATTAGGGTTGATCCTCAAAAAATTGAAGCCGTATTCGATTAGAATCCACCAAAGACTGTATCTGAGATTTGAAGCTTTTTGGGTCTGGCTAGATATTACAGACGTTTTGCTGAAGGGTTTTCACTGATTATTGCACCTCTGACGAGGTTACTGCGTAAAGGGGTACCATTTAATTGGACCGATAAGTAGCAAGAGAGTTTTGAGAAACTGAAGAAAGTTCTAACTGAAGCCCCGGTGTTAATACAACCAGAGTCTAGGAAGAAATTCACTGTCTACAGTGATGCATCGCACACTGGATTAGGTTGTATGTTGATGCAAGAGTGTAAGATGGTTGCATATGTGTCTCGTCAGCTTAAGCCTCACGAGGCAAATTACCCCACTCACAACTTGGAGTTAGCTGCAGTGGTATTCGCACTGAAGATTTCGAGGCATTACTTATTCAGTGAGAGGTCTATTATTTACACAGATCATAAAAGCCTCAAGTACCTCCCTACTCAGAAGGAGTTAAATCTTAGGTAATGAAGATGGATAGAGTTGTTTAAGGATTACAATTGCTCGATTGAGTACCACCCTAGTAAAGCTAACGTAGTAGCTAACACACTGAGCCGTAGGGTTGTATCTAATTTGAGAGCAATGTTTGCTCGTCTCAGCCTGTTCGACGATGGTAGCTTGTTAGCCGAACTTCAAGTGAGACTGACTTGGACTGATCAAAATAAGGAGAAATAGTTGTTGGATAAGTCACTGACCCCTCGTTTCTGACAAGTTGAGAGTGAGGAGACTAATACTTTGGGTTGAATAGGGAAGGAGTACTATGCTTCCGTGGGAGAGTCTGTGTACCCAGAGGTTCTGATCTGAGGCGGTCTTTACTGCAAGAGGTGCATAGTAGTCCTTACACTATGCATCCCGACGAAAACAAGTTGTATCTAGATCTGCGTGAACTATACTGGTGGCCAGGGTTTAAGCGCGAGGTTACCGATTTTGTGGGTAAATGTCTGACATTCCAGCAAGTTAAGGCTGAGCATCAGCTACCTTCTGGATTATTGCAACCAGCTAAGATTCCACTCTGGAAGTGGGAAAAGGTAACCATGGATATTGTGAGTGGGCTACCCTTGACGCCTACTGAGAAGGATTCGATATGGGTTATTGTGGACCGACTGACTAAATCTGCCCACTTTATACCAGTCTGCACTGATTATTCGCCGTAGAAGTTGGCTAAGTTATACGTGGCTGAGATTCTGAAACTGCGTGGGGTACCAGTGTCTATCATTTTGGACAGAGATCCTAGATTCACATCTCGATTTTGGAAAAAGTTACACGAGGCTTTCGGTACAAGGCTGGACTTCAGTACGACATTTCATCCTCAGACCGACGGTCACTCGGAGAGGGTGATACATATATTGGAGGACATGTTAAGAAGCTATGTAATTGAGTTCAAAGGTAGTTGAGAAGACTACTTGCCACTAGCAGAGTTCGCATATAACAACAGCTACTAATCCATTATTCAAATGGCACCGTACGAGGCATTATATAGTCATAGGTGTCGCACCCCTACCTGTTGGACAGAACTTGGTGAGCGGCGAGTTTTGGGGCCAGAATTAGTTTCTGTGACCGAAGATAAGTAAAGTTGATTCAAGATCGGTTAAAGGAAGCATCAGATAGGCAGAAGTCGTATGCAAATTTAAAGCGTAAAGAGATAGAGTACTCTATGGGGGGATTATGTCTTTTTGAAAATCTTACCATGGAAGAAGATTCTAAGATTTGGATGGAAAGGGACCTTACTGAATATTAAAGCGAGTGGGACCAGTCGCCTATCAGCTTGAGCTGCCTCTTGAGTTAAGCCAGATACATGATGTGTTCCAAGTCTCTATGGTGAGGCGATACCACTCTGATCCCTTACATATAGTGTCAGTGGAGGAGATTGAGGTTAGACCTGATCTGACTTTTGAGGAAGAACCGGTGCAGATACTGGATCATGATGTTAAGGTATTAAGGAGAAAATCTATTCCTTTGGTTAAGGTGCTTTAGTGTAATCACGGTACTGAGGAGGCCACATGGGAGCCTGAGGAGGCGATACAACAACAATATCCTCACCTTTTTTGACCATGTAAATTTTGAGGCTAAAATTTCTATTAGGCTGTAGAATTGTAATGCCCTAAAATATAGGGTCTTAATTTTTCATGTTCTAGCCAAGTTGCTTGTTTGCTTCAATGGCTAAGTATTTTGGGTGTGTTTTGGGGATTTTAGGAAGCCTGGGTTCAAGTATGGCCTTTGGAAAAATTTTGATTTTTGCTTTTTTGGAAACCTGGATGTTAGCTTAAAGGGCATATATATTAAGTGTGCTTGGTTTGTGACACAAGGAGCCTACTGGTAAGGGGGCAAGTGGCGTGTGGAGTGTTCTAGTGGTCTGAGGTTCGAATCCCATGGCATGTAATAAGGAAGTTTTATTTTATGTCTCTATGGCGAGAGAGGTAGAGTTGGATTCAAACTCTGCAGAGGTGGTTGGAGACTTGGTCATCAAGTTTGAATGGATTTGAATAGGAGGCTGGGAGCAAAACAAGGAGAAAATGGTGGAGAGGTTGAAGGAGTTGGGGTGTGAAGAAGTCATAGTCGAATTTGGGAGAGCTTGAGTAGGGGGATTTCGTCTAAGGGGATTTCATTTGTGCATTTTTGGCATTTAGGGTGAGTGTAGAAGCCAAATTTCCTCTTTGGTATTTTAGTTTTTCTTTTGTTGCATTTCAGGTTTTGCTCTCTGTGGCGTCTTGTGCATCATTTTTGACCATTCGGGTCTTCCTCTCCTCAACTTTCTTTTTCTTTCTTCCTTGTTTCAAAAGCTGCCGAATCACTCATAGTCGAATATTTGTTTCCTTTTCCTTTCTTCTAGCCGAACTCAACTTCTTCTTTTCCTTCTTATCATTTCTTTTCTTTTCAAGATAGTCGAATACTTCTCTCTCAAAACTTTTGTTCTTCTTGTGTTGACCGAACTTGTTAAGGTCTAAACACCTTCTTTTCTTCGTCCCTAACCGTTTCTTGATCTCTTCGATATATTGGTAAGTGGTTACTCTAGCCGAATCTTAGTTGGCTTCTTTCTCCATGCTCGGTTTTGTATTTCTTGGGCCGAAAGGCTGTTTCTCCTTGTTTGTTGTGGAGATAAGCTTATCTAACCACCTTCTTTTTTGTTTGAATGTTTTTAGGGACTCATTTTCCTTAACCAAGGGGTAGGCCAATTACTTTTCCCCTGCAAGGGAACTTTTGATTCGCGGTAAGTACTTTAAGCATAGTATATACATATTCTTATGGGATTGTAGATTCTTATGAATCAGTTAACAGTTCTTGTGAAGGTATAGCATTGAAAAGAATACGTGGTTTTAGGACTAGAGAAGCTTGCAATTGTTGATTGGTAAGTAGCGTTAGTTTGATTAAAGCGTTTTCAATATTATGGTGATGGATTAACAAGGGTTTGAGTCTAATTGATGGGGTTGCTGTTATCATAGGTGTTTAATCTTGGAAGTGCTTCAACTGCAACCTATAACAGGTGTGTAATCGTACACCCAATGTTGTTTTTGTCAAAATGACGGATGAAGGTATGTGTATTCACACCCCTGTTTAATTGTGAATCGGTAAAAGCCGAAAAGCCGAAACTTCGGCATCTGAGGGCTCACGAGCGTACGAACGCTTATAGGGACAAATCGAGCCACAATCATTGGCAATAGACCGTAGAGGCTGCCACAAACGTTCTCGTGGGCTTAGGTCGTAATGGGCCTCGTAGGGCTAAAATGGCCCATGTGGGCCCAATAGGCTCATGGGCCCCATAGGGATGAAATCCACGGTAAGTGACTAATAAGGGATTGGGCTGCAAGGTTCGTGTAGCGGTGACGGAATATGGGCTGAACTGGTCACACGAGCGTGTGGACCCACTTGGGCCAAGTAACGGGCCTTGGGTCCAATTACACTATTTTGGCCATATAAGTTATTAGAGTCGTTCAAGATGATGGAAGGCCTTTGGAAAGGTCGTAAACTATACCAAAATACCCTCAAAGGGTATAATTGCCGAAATACCCTTGAAGGGTAGAATTATTGAAATATTCCTGAGGGGTGATACTACCGTTTTACCCCTAACCAATGAAAAGACCATTATACCCCTAGTGGTAGTTTAGTTGATGTGTGTATGCTATCTATATGACTGTTATGAATATGACATACTGCATACACGTAAAATTTATGACACGACATTCTACATTGGGGTTGGGATTTTGATTTGGAGGAAGTACTGTACTAGTGGCTCTGCCACGTTTTTACTGTTCTAGTGGCTTCGCCACGTATTATGATTTTAGTGGCTTGGCCACGTTTACTGTTATTAGCAGCTATGCTGCGATATTAGTGTGTTGGCTGGGTGGGTCGACTTAGTCCCCACATGGTGTGTTGGTTGCTACAGGTGGTGTGTTGGATGGTTTGGGTTGGGTTGCATCACTGTTCTGTTCTATTATTATTTGGGCTTGTACCTACATTACTGTATTGGGCTAAGGCCCACACTGTACAGTTACTGAATAGGGCCCAGGCCCGAACTGTTACTACATGATAAGGGATTACACACTGAGTTCTTGTAACTCGCCCTTTTCTTTTAACTGTACAGGAAATCCCTAGCCTTAGAGGATTTAGAGCTGCGAGGGACTCAGAGGTGGCCACATGTTCGCAAGTATTTGGATTTATACCTAGTTTTTTAAATTTTTTATTTTTGGGAGACATTTATGTAATAAGGTCATTTTAGGTTTTTAACTTTTATTTGGTTTTAACTTTTTACGTTAACCTTCTAGATTAGGAAACACTAGTTTTCAAAATAATAACTTTTCCAAATAAAATACATTTTCAAATCTTAAACTTTAATTGGAAAAGCTTCTGCAGTTTTTAATTCAGATTAATAAACTTGTAATAAATGATATGACTAATAAGTGATTAACAAGTTTTGATTTTACAACCCCAACGTTTCCAATAGTAATTAGTTTTAAAAAGGGTTTAAATCTTTTGTCATGAATTTTCATTGACAAGATCGGTTTTCAAATCAGCACTTCGAAGTGACACGTTAGATCCGGTCGTAAAGTCTAGGCCAGGTTTGGGGTGTTACATTGGTTTAGCCAATAAGTATAGTTTACTCATTAAAGTCACCCCTATTCCACTGTTCGATAGTTCCGGCCCCTCTTCACCAAAAATTAATTATCCCATTCAGATGATGTTCTCATTTGTTTCTTTTTAAAATAGACTCATTAAGGATTTAAGCATGTAAATTATAACCCATAAGTATTTTTTTTACAATTTTTAACTATTTTCCCAAGTCAGAACAGGGGATTCCGAAATCATTTTAACTCTGTCTCACAGAAATTCAAATATCTCAGAATATAAAATTCTTTTGCTTACACCATTTATTTTATTTGAAAATAAATAAATAAGCTTTAATTTCATATCTTATTCAACCTCTAATTTGATTTCCACCATTTTTGGTGATTTTTCAAAGTGATACAACTGCTGCTGTCCAAACTGTTTTATTGCTAATTTTACTTTATCATGTTTTCTTTGTATTAATTCTCATACACACATATAACACTAAATTATATCCATAGTAGCGATGCCAATAGCTAGTCATCATCAAATATTTAAAATTCTTCATTGTAATACTTACTCCATATCAACCTTACCAAAGTTCGATCACATATCGAGCACATTGCTCATGAATATATATATATACACATGTACTTGCACTTGTTCATCACATAATCACATTCAATTATACTTAGTCATTTTCCCGTTGAACACATCGAAAGATTATTGGATACATCGAAAGTTTGCACATAAGTGCCACACTTGTAGCCAAAGCTACTTCACATCACTTTTCACATAGAGGCTCGTTCTCGAGGTATTCACACTCACTGTCCGCTTTCACACAAGTCGTCATCATTCATTCGTTACTACTCGGTCTTTGCTACACAAGTATGCGTATCTCGCAACACATGCCTGGTATACCCGACCAATCGGTAGAACTTAAGACCAGCACCCGAATTCACTTAGTAACAATTTCACATAGATGTCACATAGGTCCCTAGTGACATGTCACTTATATCATATTCTATTCCTAAGGATCAACCGAGAAATTTTTCACATTGATACTTTGTCAATTTCGTTCAATATTCAGCCACATCTCATAAAATGTATCAAAAAATAAAAACATAAGTAAAAATGATGCATTATTTACATAAAAACTTACCTCGAAAGCAAAATCGGTGAAAAGGACTTATTCATCAACTACTTGTTTTTCACCGATCTAGATCTGAACCTTATTTTTCTCGATCTAAAACATCACATTTAACTTATTTAATCATTATACTAATCAAATCAGCCCAAAAATCATATTTGGAAATATTACATTTTTGCCCCTAAACTTTGTCATATTTACACTTTTACCTCTAGGCTCGTAAAATGATTTTCATTCAATTTCTTTATACTTTAAGCCTACTCGAACCATTTTCATAACTATAACAGCCCACAATTTCCATTAAAACACACTTTTATGACATATTTTATAACTTTTACAAATTAGTCGTCTTAGGCATTTTCACCGAAAATCACTTAGTAAAAGTCATTTCTCTAACCATAAACGTGCATTTTCTACCATTAAACATCAAAATACACACATATTCATCATGGGTCAAGACCCTATACTTTAACCATATCTCAAATTAGTGGTAGAAATAGATAGATCTTGTTACGAGGATTTTAAAAACGTAAAAATCATTAAAAAGGGGCTAAAACGGACTTACAATCGAGCTTGGAAGCTTGAAAAACCCTAGACATGGTTTCTCCATGCAAGCTTCGACCAAGGGGTTGAAGATGGACAAAAATTGGCTTTTAATTTTGTTTTTAATTCATTATAATAACTAAATGACCAAAATACCCTTAATGAAAAACTTTGGAAACATGCCTAACCATGCCCATTTTTGTCCACCAACTTAAAAAAATGGTCTAATTACCATAGAAGGACCTCCAATTTAAAATTTCATAACAATTGGACACCTTTAGCATGTAGAAATCAACTTTTGCACTTTTTATAATTTAGTCCCTTTGACTAAATTGAGTGCCCAAACATCAAAATTTTCGAACGAAATTTTCACGAAACTACTTCGTGAAATCGTAGACCGTAAAAATATAATAAAAAAATTTTCTTATATCGAATTTGTGGTCTCGAAACCACTATTCTGACTAAGCACAAAATCAGGCTGTTACAAGCCCATTCTGACATTAAAACATCCACACACATATGTGCAACCTCCCCACTATCCCTACGCTCAAAACTCGAAACTTCTAGGCCCAAAATTTGGGGCGTTACAACTCACCCCTCCTTAAAGAAATTTCGTCCCCGAAATTTCCAACTAATAGAACAGTCGTATAAACAAACTACACCACTAGGCTCCCGTTGCGCACTCTAATCCCAAGGCTCTACTACATTAAACTTGAACTTAGAACCTCTCACACACACCCAGAACACTTAACCACTGAAGCAGATACACATTTGTCACATACACTTACTATGCTTAAATCAACACCCCCAAACTTTCCAATCATACTTGACTCAAAAACGCCAAGAACAATCTCGAATCTGATGCTCCTTAGACCCGCATGAAAGACACGCTCCCAGCTTTCTCCAACCCTCATCTGGATGTCGCCTCTTGCAATGTTCACAAGACGGTAGCTCAGACCACTGCTAGCACCACCATTACTATCACTCAGATGCGTCTTAACACGGTTCGCAGTACGAGGCTCCAACCTCAGAGGATTGTGATTCCTTTTTTTGCCACAATTGACGCATCTAGCCTGATGCGCTTCACTATTCTCCACTATCCTAGCTCCAAACGCTTCCTCTAGCAATTCCCTCACTAGCCGGATCAGTGCTTCAGTACCAAGCTCTGAGTTATCACTACCCAAAGTCGGCAAACTCACACCGACCTCCAGCTCCTGATCAGTCACACGTTCTGGAGGAGCAGACGGCTCCTCGCGATCACGCTCACCTTTGGAAGTCAATCTGGCGTACGCTATCTTAGAAGGCCTACATTATCAGAATACAGACACAGTTGTAATGACAGAATCTACAATTTCTAATTTTACAGTTTAGAATTTTACCTGGACCAGCATCGGAGTCTCAGACATTTCATTTCCATAAACCATTTTTAAAACACAAATCATTTCAACTTCCTATGGTACAATTTTTTTCGAACATTACATTTTCAAAATCAATTTCTTGCGCACACGTTCTCGTAGAAACACAGGCTGACGTTTTACAAAACTGGCTCTGATACCACTAAATGTAACACCCCAAACCCAGCCTAGAAGTCTAGACTGAATCCGGGATGCCACATTGATCATCGAAGTGATCGTAAGTGAGTTTTTGCAAAATAAGTTAACATGTTGACTCGTACCATTTAATCGTTTAAAATCCAGTCAGAAAAATTTTAGTTAAAATATATATAAATGGAATAAAAGTGTATAAAACATAAAATAGAATTTGTACCATAGCTTTATAAAATCTTACAGTTCAAAATGAAACAAATACCAAGATAGTATCATTAAACAAAAAGTGCATGATTGTTGTTCACAAGCCTGTCCGAGACCTCCGCGTACTGAGTCCAGTGTCCAAAATTTTGAAATTTACCTGTAAGGGGAAACAGAAAAGGGGGTGAGCTACTCCAGCTCAGTGTGAGATCAAAACCAATTAACTACAGAATTAGACACAGAAAACTAGTAGTAGTCCTGAAATGGAACATACTTATAGAGTTGTACAGAAACAGTTGGTACGTTCGAAATGGATGTATCGATAGTGTAACACCCCTCACCTAGGTTCTACGCTAGAAACGAGCCCGAAGCGTTACCGAAATAAAACCACTTAATCGCCACTTAGGCTCGTAAAACCACTTGATCGCCACTTAAGCTCGTATTAACTACTCTCTTTAGTCCTCTCAGTAACCTCGTTCTAGACTTATGAGGTCTCACTCATACATACGAGGGCTCTCGAGACTATTCCAGAACTTTTATCGAATATTAAAAATTTTCTCTTTTGAACATGGCTCACACACCTGTGCAAAGTACAAAACACCCGTGTGAAGTCACACATGCCCATGTTCTCAAATCGTGCTTAAAACTCGAGCATTCTGCCAAATGCCCCACAGCTAAGCCACGCCCGTGCCTCCCAACTGTGGTGAACATTGACTCCCATCACACGGCCTGGAGTCTAGGCACACGCCCGTGTGGGTAGCTCGTGGCCAATTATAACTTAAAATATTAACATGCAGGGGACGCACGGCCAAGTAACATGCCCGTGTGACTGACCGTGTGTCACACATGGCTTGGGCACACGCCCGTGTGTCTATCCACATGGACAAGAACAAAGCTATTTGCTAAGCTCTTCTCACCCCTTTAGCATTCACAACAAGCACTCATACCATACATCCATAATCAACTCAAATTGAAATGCATTATCACATAGAAACTACATCTTTTCATATAATGTAATAGCCAACAACTATGGCATTATACAAAATACACTATCCACCTAAAAGGCCAACACATCTTAGCCATGTATAACAAAAATTCACTAACTTGTCTAGCCCCTATACATGCCATATACAAAACATTGAGTCATGTACCAGGGTGTGCTGATATGTGAGCTATCTGCTAATGATCCTCACCTCTTGGTTCACCACTTTTACTCTATAAAACAAAGGAAAAGAAAGGGAGTAAGCTTTAAGCTTAGTAAGTTTACACATAAACAATTAAGCATCACAATATAAGCTAAATAACAATTAGCATTATACTAACATATAATGTACCACTACGCTTACTCTTTCTATTCCTTACCACATTTCCAACACATCATGAGTCCCTTACTCATAACCATTGAAATGCACCCCCGCATTCAATATCACATTTACACAATATAAAACACTTCATTATTTATCAATAATACATCCACACAGCTACCTTACTCAGTTTAACAACCACACAGCTAGTTCACATAACTAATACACACAGTTCATATCTCAATGGTTTCGCACTTAACACACCAAAATCCATTAGTAAGGTAGTTTCGCACTTAGCCTACCACAAGCAATTTATAAAGTTTTATCGCACTTAGCCTACCAAAAAGGTAATCATAGTGGTCTCCCACTTAGCCCCACTAGATAAATATAATTAACGATAGCATCGCACACAGCCTAGCTCATCGTCGTTAAGCATTAATATAGTATCGCACTTAGCCCACCACTTAGCATTATCACTATACATTCACACTATCTACCACATTCATTCCACTTGACCACATAGGCTCTCAATCATTCTCATTCATGCTACACACTAATTAGCATTAAGAATGTGCAAATATAAATGCATTATTTACGCATAGACATACCTCGATACTCAAATGTATAAAAATGTGCAATTTAGTCCACCACTTTGCTTTTGCCTCGGTTTCGATCTGGGCTTTGTCTTTCTTGATCTATAAGGAACAAATCAGCTTATTCAATACACACATTGACTAAATTGACTCATAACTCATACTTTAGCAAAATTTACAATTTTGCCCCTAAACTTTTTCATATTTACACTTTAGCTTCAAGGCTCGTAAAGTGATTTTTATTCAACTTTATAGCCTTTCATGCTAAACCGAACCACTTACTCAACTAAAGCATTCATAAATTCTCACTAAATCGCACATGTATGACCAAACTTAAGTTTTTTTTTCACAAACTAGTCCCTACATGTATTTTCATGGAAAATCACTTAGCAAAAGATGTTTCTACTACACTAAGCTTTCATATTCTTCCATAAAACATCAAAATATATGCATGTCATACATATGTACATTTTTGAACATCCATCATAGCTTACCAAATAGCTAAAAATAGCTTTCTCATGCAACTAGGACTTCAAAAATACGAAAAATATCAAAAACGGGACTTAATTGCACTTATTAGCAAGCTTGAAAGATAAACAAACCCTAGCTATGGGTGCTTTGAAATTTTTGGCAATGTGGGGAAGAAGATGAGTGAAGTTTTGTCATCTTTTGTCCTATTTTAATCATTTAATAACCAAATGACCAAAATGCCCTTTTTGATAAACTTCCTATTTTAACTTATCCATGCCCAATTTTGCCCAAAAACTAAAATTTGGGAAAATTGCTCATTAAGGACCTCTAATTAATATTCTAAAGCTATTTCACACAAATAGCTTCTAGAATCTCACATTTTGCAACTTTTACAATTTAGTCCTTTAGGACAGTTCAATAGCAATTTCTCAAAATTGCTTCATGAAACTTTCACACTAGCATGCATACATAGCATTAACCTCAAAAACTCATACATAACCCTCGGATTTGTGGTATCACACCACTATTCCAACTAGACCCTAAACCGGGATGTTACAGGCAGCCAATAATATTTAGAGCATATCGAAATAACACTCAGTTACACAATCGTAAATACTACTCAGTCCAGTAACGAAACTCTCAATAGTCACTAGTTTCAATTCAGTCAGTCAGATACAACCAGAGTTTAACAATTTCACAATGTCATAAATGCTTTTCAGTCAAACCGTAAAACAGATAGTTACACTCACAAAATAGTCAATAAGATGCATATGAATGCAGTTGAGTTAAAGAAAACACACCCATCCAGCCAACACACCTCTCCGTCCCCCATCACTCCTCAATAGAGCTATTAAGCTCGTCCAACCAATCACTCCATATAGGACTTCGAAAAGCCCATCCAACCTTACACTCCATATGATGCGATCCCGGGTTGCCCGGCAATAATGGCCATCAGCATTGTTCACAACCCTTTGGATATTGGGATTGCCCTCGACCCTCTAGCATTGGGGCTAACAGTATACAGATAGACTGCCAGTCACGATATTACATAGCAAAGCTAGCGAATAAGCTGTATTGTGTAATGCAGTAAATCACGGTACAAATATGTAGTATGAACTACTAGATCATATAGTGGTACGTAGCGTAGCTAACGTACATGTAGTACAGTACAATGGAGTACTCTGCTGTACTGTTAGGTTGCAGTGAAACTACCAGTTCAGTTAATGGTACGTAGCATAGCTAAAGTACATGCGGTATAGTGCAGTGCGGTAATCTGCTATACTGTTATTTGTAAAGTCCATGACCTTTAGGGTATTGGGGCCGCCCTCAACCCTCTGGGTATTAGGGGCTGTCAGTAAATAGCAGAACAACTGCCAATTCAGTCAATCCTCCTTCTATTCAAAATCCCACCCAAAAATAGTATATGCATATGTATGTATGCAGTCAGATGTACACGATCAGAACACCAGTTTTAGATAGTTAATCAGAAGCAGACACTCACATCCAATCAGTCAGTTACAGAATTAGACATGTGTACACTCATAACTAGAGTTCAATATCAAGCTTATCGCACAACCAATCACAAATAACACACACATCAAGCCCAGGTCAAAGTTATAATTACCCTCAGTAAAGCTCAGTCGAGTGTAAGAACACACAGAGTTGCGATTACACTTAAATTTGACCTAAAACCATTATTTGCCGAGATAGGGCCACACGCCCGTGTGTTCCGGCTGTGTGGAGCAATCCAGGCCGTGTGGGGGTCCAAACGCCCACGTAAAGGCTAGCACACGGTTGTGTGATAGAGGCACACTCCCGTTTGAAGTAGGGACACAGTTGTGTGGACAGGCCGTGTAACTCTCTGTCCAATTTCGCTAAAATCAAGTGCAGGGCAGACACGGTCATATGAGGATCTTACATGCCTGTGTACCCATCAGACACAGCCGTGTGTTTCAAAAGACACGCCTGTGTGGGATCCCTAAATCCCTAAATCAGTCACACAACCATGTGACCCCAAAACTATAAAACTCTAATTCCCAATCTCACACACCCGTGTGCCCAAGGGACACGGCCATGTGACAGTCGACAAAAATCCCCAAATCAGCCACACGGCCGTGTGGCATCCAATTTGGCCCGAAAACCATAATTCCTAAATCTCAAATTAACGAAACTACCCTACAATAGCCCCAAGACCACCATTTTAGCCACCAAAACCGTCCCTAACCTTCGCATTATCAACATATATCAAAAAGTGACAATTTTCCATCACTTCCATCGATTAAAACCCCAAATCCAACGGTTTAGCCTACAGTCAATAGAAACTGGCATAAACTTTGCAAAGAATAAAATAGTGTTGTAAAAGTTTGAATCTCACACTTGTTTGCGATCGAAAAAGACAGCAGAGGCGCTAAATTATTGAATCCACCAATCAACCATTTTGAGAAATATTTAGAAAGTAGAAGAGAGGGGAGGAGAGGAGAACGTGAAAACAGAAAATCTGAAAATAAAATAAAAGAGAAAAATAAAAGTAGCTTTAGTCATAAACTAATAATTTAATAATTATAAAAAATTATAATTATTAACTAAAAACAAAATAAAGTACCTACCAAAATGTTCACACTAAGACTCGAACCTGGAACCATGAGGTTCCCTAACACGCTCTCAACCACTAGACTAACAGGCCCATTCTGAGACAAAACTGCACATCCACACACATATGTTTAACCTCCACACTGTCCTTACGCTTAAAACTCAAAACTTCTAGGCCCAAAATTTGGGGCATCACAAAATTAAACTATATATATGTATATATGGATAAGTTATGGTCAAATTTGTATAAGCTAGATATATGTGTATTTGGATGCATGAAAACTATTGTTCAAATGATAAGTTCTAATGACAAGGTATAAGTTAAGCACATGTTTTAAAATGGTAGAAAGGTGATCAATTATGCATGTGTTGTTAAGTTGAGTGCTTGCTTTGAGGTGTCTTTTGGGCATATTGGTTGTACGGATAAATACCATATTGATCTAGCTTTATTATGCAGGTTTTAGGTATATTTTTTGAATGCTTGAAATAGGTACAAGGGCTTGTATGTATAAGCATATTCTGGGTGAAAGAAATGGCTTGACAATGGCATATTTTTTGTTCGCATGGCCTAAGACACGGACGTTTGTCCCAGCCATGTGTGACACACGATCATGCGACACGATTGTGTGTCCCCTGTAAGTTTTTATAGGTTGCATTTTGAGAGTTACACAACTTGGCACATGGGCGTGTGGGTTGGTCGTGTGAACCAAGTCAGAGAGTTACATGGGCACAGACACGGGCACGGACACAGGCTGGAACACGGCCGTGTGACCCTTGTATTATGAATTTTTCTATCTTTTTCCATGAAGTTCTCAACATTTTAATTTAGTCCCGAATCGTATCTAAAATGTTTCTCAGGCCTTGGGTGCTCGAAAAAGGGACTTTATGCAAGGGTTTGCATGGACTATGATATGTTTTATGAAATGTTTGAGAATGAATGTTTTTATGTTAAAAGTTGTAACACCCCAAACCTGGCCTAGATGTTATGGCCGGATCTAGCATGTCACATTGCGAGGCTATTTGAAAACTACTCGTTCAATGAAAACCCTTTCTCAATTTTATACTCTTTACCATTTATAAATCCCGAATTTTATTGCTTACAAAACAAGAGTTTGTTTAAAGTTATCTTTCTTGTAAACATAATATCATTTTCAAAAACTTTGTTTGTTGCAGAAGACCGACTTTAAAAGTTGCGAAAATGTGATATTTTGAAAAACATTAGTTATTGTTTGAAAACCCGTGTTTAATCATTTAGTAGTTCATAATTAAGAGAATTACCAAATGAAAGTTTAAAAGAAAATCCCAATGGCCTTATTACATAAGTGATTAACCCAACATGATATAAAATAAATTAAATTTAAAATTACTAAGTTCTGTTTATTAACAAATCCGGCGTATGGCCACATCTGAGTCCTCCACAGCTCTAAATCCTCTAACGCTGGGGATTACCTGCATAGTTAAAAGAAAGTGGTGAGTTACGAGAACTTAGTGTGTAATCCCCTATAACGGTCATAAATTGGGCCCAAGCCCATACGGTGTCGTTCTCGGCCTAACCCCTATTCGGTAACAAGCTGGGCCTAAGCCTCAAATCATCTCAATGCAAGTGAATATGTACCCACCCCAATCTTATCTAGCCAACTAAATCTCCACCCGTACCAACCAACACCGTGTGGGGACCATGTCAACCCGCCCAGCCAAAACTCTCCAATAATGCAGTCAAGCTGCTAATAACGGTATATGTGGCTGAGCCACTAAATCGGTATATGGTGATGCCACTCAAACGGTATGTGGCAGAGCCACTGGAACGGTACTTCCTCCAGTCAACAAACCCAACCCAATACAATATGTTTTGAATGCAATGTAATATAATCATATACAGATATATTAAATCACATAAACAATATTTAAACTATTGATAGGAGCATAACAGTCATTTCACCCATTGGGGTATTTCGATAATTTACCCACTAAGTGTATTTCGGTAATTTACCCAATAAAGGTATTTCTGTAATTTACCCAACAAGGGTATTTTGGTAATTTGTCACCCAATAGCCCTTCTGTAGGCCCACTGTCGCCTCAAGTGACAAAAGTTCCTTTTTGGGTCACTAAGGTATAATTGGGCCTAAAATCCAATTTCGGCCAAAACGGGCCCACACGCTCGTGCGGCCCGTTCAGCTCATTTTCGGTCTCAGTTCTGAGAACATCGCAGTTGCAGCAATCATCCGGTGCTTACCATCAATTCCGCTCATATGGGCCCATTAACCCATTGTGCCCACTTAGCCAACTTCAGCTCAACGAGGCCCATTACAGCCTCAGTTTCACGAGAGCATTCGTGACACACTCAATGGTCTATCACCATCACTAGTGGCTCAGTTTATCACTATGAGCGCTCGCACGCTCGAGTGATCTCTGTTGCCGATTACTCCGGCTTTTCGGCTTTTTAGTATTTCGGCTTTTGGCTGATTCACAGAACGATGCCATAATAAACAAGCAAGGAGTGCAGTTACACACCTTAATTTCTAAATCGTTCCCTGAATTCACGAGCGCCACCCTAAAACCATCGAAACCATCGTTAGCCTTTAATTGCTAAAATAACCCTCTTCTTAAAGTATACACTTCAATATATCAACCTTACCTTGCCTGTATGAGAGTGTTCCCTAATCACTCAACGATCGCAACTCAAACCCAAGTCCACGCCTCGTCTCGAATCTGGATTGAAATCAACACTTGTTAGACAAAAGTAACTACTATCATCTCAACACAAGGTAATTTCTGAAACAAAGAACGAAGGGTACCACAACCTACCCAAACCGATTGTTAGCAAGCTTTTATGGAGATCGACTTACCAGGAATGATAGGACCGAAAGGTGCTCAACTAATCCCCCTTGCCAAAATTGAAATAAAAAATGGCTAATCTAGACAATGATGAGTGTTCGGCCTAACTAACAAGAAAGTACCGAAGATGAACAGAAAAGAATGGGGTTACAATATGATGAGGTATTCGGCTAGCAAGGAAAAATCAAGGTTTAAGAAAGTTTATATTTGGCTAATAGAGAAATCGAAAGAAAAAGTAGTATAGTTGTTCGGATTAGAGAAGGAAAAGAAAATAACGATGTGTGAAAAGAGATGGGAAGGTGATTAATGATTTGGCCTACCTAGTGTTTAGGCTATTAGCAACCAAAGAAGAATATACCGAAAATGAGAAGAAGGGAAAGAAGAAGATGAGAATTCGACGAAAGGGATAATTGTGAAGGAATAGACCCGAATTGCTATAGAAGAGAAAACCCAAAATATAAAACTCTCCCAAAAGAAAACTAGAGAAAAACGACACACTCTTCCCTCTCCCTACCGAAAATGCTACCAAAACACCCCCCCTTAGCCGAAATTTCCCTTAGCTAGACCCCTACTTTCGGTCAACACTTCCCACACTCATCAACTCCTTGATTTTCTCCCCTTTTTCCTCCTACAATTCCTCTCCTCCACCCATTTGAATTATTTGACCAAGTCTCCACTCCTCTTGCAGAGTTTTATCTGAACTCTGCTTCCTCCACTCACCTGTCACAAACTAAAAGCCTCCAATTGGCCATCTGTGGGATTCAAACCCCTTCCCCCTTGCTCTCTTCTTGACGCCACAACCAACTTGCCACATGCTCAACTTGTGTCTCCTAAATGCATATAACTATACTTAAACCCTACTACCAATAGCCCCCTCCACTAAATGGCCAAAAGCTAAAATTTTTCCAAGGCTCAGACTCGAACCTAGGCCTCTTTAGGACCCCCAAACACACTCAAATAGCTAGCCAAATAAGCACAACATGAATTCATGCCAAAAAATCACAACCCCTAATTTTTGGGACGTTACAAAAGTTGTTGGTAATGCTTCATAACCTTATTTTGACAACGGATACAGGTTAGGGGTGTTACATTTAGTGGTATCAGAGCTACGATTTAGTCAGTTCTCGGACTAAACATAGCATGTGTGAAGTCTAGAAATACATGCCATTATATAAACTATAATAGTGTGATATCTCCCGAAACTGATGAGATTTGTTTCATTTTTAGGTAGAGATGTTTTCCAAACGAGCTAATTCTGATAATGTTGAATATATGTGCTGTAAATGTTATATGTGAAAATTTGTTAGGCTTGGAATAAGGATTAAATTGCACAAATTTCATTTTTCGAGCCTAGGGATGAAGTCGTCATTTATGAAAAGTGTAGGGGCAAATGGCAAATTTTCCTAGGATATGAATTGAATTAAATTGAGTATGAAATGGATTAAATTGATGTTAAATTCATTTATATAGATCCGGAAAGACCTAGTACTGAGTTGGATCAAGGAAAACAAAAAGTGCTGTAACAGTCCGGTTTATACCCTAGTCAGAACGGTGGTTTTGGGACCACGAATCTGAGTCTAAAAATTATTTAAATATTATTTTCTGTGCCGTTGATATGCGAATTAGTATGTGCTAAATTTTTGTGAATTAAATTGACTGTCTATGTGTTTAATTTGACAAAAAGGACTAAATTCTATAATTGGTAAAAGTGGCCTCTTAATTGATTATTGGCTAAATTGAGATGGCTTTATTAAAGTGAAGTCCTTCGAGGACAATTAGTCCATTATTATTATGAGTGGATGGCAACATGGCTTATAATATGTTATATTATTAGTTAAAATGTTATATTATATTTATATTATAAGTTATAATTATATGAAACTAAAAGAAACAAGATACTGGGATTCATTCATACATTGTTTCCACCGAAAATGCAAAAGAAAGAAAGTTTTTGAAGCTCTCTCACATTCGGCTATTAATAAGCAAAATTAAAGGTTAGTTCTTGTCCGGTTTTCGATAATTTCTACGTTTTTGTAATCGTTGCTTCGAGAGCTTTAAAACCCATGTCTTAATTTCATGAATTGATGATGTTTGTGTAAAATGCCATTAATGTTATTTGAGTTTTGTGATGTTTTATGGTGTTAAATGATAGATATGTAATAGATGAACATGTTTTGTTCTTGAAGTTTTTATGAATTTAGCTAAATAGGGCTAAATTGAGAAAATGATAATTTGAGGGATTAAATTGTAAATTTGATAAAAATGTGGGCTTGTATGTGATGTGTATACATTCGGCCAAGCATGTGTATAAGTGGATTTTGTGAATTTGATGTTTTGAGAAAAATGGACAAAATTGCTAAGTTGTGCAAATATGAGGGTTATTTTACGAATAGCCCTAAATATGTGTCCTTGGATTGAATTGAATGAATTAGTGAATAAAAGGGTTAATTCTGAATATGTTTAGATCAAGAACTGAAGAAAACAGACTTAGATCGCGGGAAAGCGAAAGTAAACGAGTAGCCGTTTTCATGTCCGATAAACCAAATTCGAGGTAAGTCACTATACAAATAAACGTACTTGTATGAAATTATAATTATCCCTATGATTAATGTTGACAATGGATGTTTATGAGAGGATTGTGCATATGAATTCTGAGATAAGTTCGAATATAAAAAGTGTACTAAGCTATGTTTAAATGTTGTGAAACGAATGGTTATGATGTCATTGAATTATAGATGTTATGTGGGAAATGGATTTTTGTGGCACTAAGTGTGCGTAAATGGAAATGTGACCGAGATGATTTGCACTGTGTGTGCGACATATTATAAGCTTTGACTTTGTGGATGGCACTGTGTGTGGGATACCGGTTTAAGATCAGTTTATTATAAATGCACTAAGTGTGCGATATCATTTAAGCTTCGGCTATGAGTTGAGGCACTAAGTGTGCGATCATAATTAATGAATAGCACTGTGTGCACGAAACAATAGAAGCTACTGCTTTAATGAATAGCACTGTGTGTGCGAAATAATATAAGTTTCAACTTTGTGATTAGCACTGTGTGTGTGATATTGATAGAAGCTGCGGCCTTAACAATTAGCACTGTGTGTGCGAAAAGACAAAAGTTATGGCTTATTGAATATGCACTATGTGTGTGCAATACCAAAAATAATTTCAGTTTAGCATATTGGCACTAAGTGTGTGATAACGATTATGTTCAGTTATGAAATTGGCAGTAAGTGTGCGATACATTGCTAATAAACAGCACTGTGTGTGCTTTCCTTTTTCAGTAACGACATTAAGTGTGCGATACTTTATTTGATTTGCACTAAGTGTACGGAGTTACGGATCCATTAAAACATTAACCCACTAATGGAGATACCCGAGAAATATTATTTATGTAAATAATGCATGATATCTTGGTAACATAGTACTAATGAGGTAAGTTGCTCTTACTTTACGAGATTAAAGGAATGAGATGTAATTCATTAATCTATGAGCTTGTCTGAAAATGAATATATGGTATGTAAGTATGAGGTAATACCAAGATATTGAGTAACATGAATGGTGAGTAACTAAGTGTTGATTAAGGTATGTATGATAGCTATGTGGGTAATGATAGTTTTAAGAGTTGAAAGAATAGATACTTGAGTATGGGGTTGAGATTGATAATGAGCTAAAGAAAGAATGAGATGAATCTGTTTCAGGTACGTTGATTATAAAACAAATGTGTATATAAGGTAAGTGACCAGGTGTTTTATTATGTTGGATTGGAAATATGTTACATGAAAGCATATATGAAAAACTATGTGTTTGTGGTTCTTGAATTGATAAATGTGGTAATTTGGCCAAGAATATGAATGAAAGTATAAATGTGAGAATTTTACCTTGTAGAAGAAATGTGCCAATGTGGTTATATGTTTACATGCTTTACATTTGTGTATTGACTTACTAAGCTTTTGGAAAGCTTACTCTTTGTGTGTTTAATCTATTTTATAGGTCGTCAAAGCTACTGAAGGCTCGGGACCGTCAAGGATTGTCATCACACTACTAATATCATTTTGGTATACCTCGGATATGTATATAGCTAGATATGGCATGTATAGGCCAGTTTTTCTGATGATTTGTAAAGTGATCTTAGCCATGTGATTTGGCTAGTTATGTTTTGGTACCATGCTTAGATGAATGTGATATGTGAAGTTGTTATGATAGGATTAGTTGATATATGGAATGATTATGAGATGGTAAGTATATAAACAAATGATGCTTATAGGTATGAACCATTTGGTTGGCATTTTGTCCTTGTAAATGGCCTATAATGACACACGGTTGTGGCACACGGGCGTGCCTTAGACCGTGGATAAATTGGCAGGATGCAACATAAAATCACAAGGCCTCGACACGAGCGTGTCATCTGGCCGTGATGTGCAAGTCAGTAGCTAGCATAAAAATACACAGCCTCAACACGGGTGTGTCATCTGGCCGTGGTGTGCAAGTCAGTAGCTAGCATAAAAATACACGGCCTCGACACGAGCGTGCTTGGTGGCTGTGGTGGGGAAGTCAGTATATGGCTTAAAAGTACACAGCCATGGCACACAGGCGTGCCTAATGACCATGTTGGTATAGTTTGTAAATAAGGTTGAACACGGGGGTGTCTAGAAGTCGTGGAGGGCACACGGTCTCCTCCCACGGGCGTGCCTCCTCTATATTTTAGAAAAGTTTCAAATTTTCATGGAATTTCATATGTGTTTCAGTTTAGTCCCAACTCGATGTCTAAGCACGATTAAGGTCTCGAGGACCCGCTTAAGGGACATTATCTCTGAGAATAATGTTTGAATGTATGATTTTGTCTGTGAATGTTTCTGATCTGTCCGGTAACGCTCCTAACCTTAATCCGACGACAGACACGGGATAGGGGTGTTACAGTGTCAAATTAGTATATTCTTGAAACAAAAAAGTATCAAGGCAAGTTCATGTAACTAGATGGTGTATATTAATATGCTTGGAATTAAATGTTAAATATGTGTGAATTGCATAAATGTTTAATGTATAAAATTAATTACATGCCTGATATTGTTTGATAAGTATAAGTCCCGTTTTAATAGATGGAATTCGATGGATACAAGATTTCTCAATTGGTTGTAGTCTTGCATATGTTGCAAACACACCATAACTTGAAAGATCATCCTATTATAAGCTCTCTTGAGCTTCCTGTTATATAGTTCTTGCCATTATCCTGATCGATAGTGATCCTATATGTGTTGCAGACTACCGCAGCTATTTGTGAGCATCCTGTTAAATGATCGGTTGTGATCCTACAAATATTGTGGACACAAACGCAGCTCTTTATGAGTATCCTGATATAGGCTCTTTGTGAGTTTCTTGATATGGCTCGCTTGAACATCTTGTTATATGGCTATCCGGAGCTCCCTAATAATAACTCTTTGGAGTTACCTGTTAAGCTCAATGAGCTTCTTATTTTAAACTCTTATGAGTTTCCTGATTTAGCTTGGATAAGCTTCCTGTTACATGCCTCACATGAGCATCCAATTGTATGGCTCGAGAGAGTGCTTCCTGATTATGTGCCCTAATGGGTACCCCTGGACATGAATTGACGGATTTTCAATTTTGTACACTTTAACTGTACTATGTGAGCATATCCATCGATATTTCAAATAAATTCAATGGGAAGAGTTCTGACATGGTTAAATTGAACTTAAGATGATTGATTATGGAAATGAAAATATTATATGGAAATATGATATGAAAAAGCACATGTTTATGAAAGTTATTACATGATGAGCTCATCTTTGATTTTTGATGTTTTTATGATATACATGACTAACAAGTTCTTGCGATCATATGTGTTTAGGCTAATGGCCATAATGATTTGGATGCTTGTTTGTATACTTATTTTGAATGTACATGATTGGTAAGTTAAATTCTTATTATAAGAACTTACTAAGCATTTGAAATGCTTACTCGGTTTTCTTTTCTCTGTTTTATAGTGCTTGAAAGCTCGTAAAGGTTGGAATCGATCAGAGCATCATCACACTATCCTTCAACTTATTTTGGTATAAATAGCAAACTTATTTTGGTATAATGGCATGTATAGGCTAACTTAGCCAATGTTGGCATGTAAATGGTTGTTTGTAATCTAGCCATTGGAATGGTTAGAGATGGTATTTTTGGTGAATATATATATGAGGTTATAATATGGTTAATATATGTGTGCTTGGTATGGTTAGATTGAATGATGGTAAACATATATGTCTTTTAAAAAGGTACGTTTGAATACATGTGATGATATATCATGTATAATGTTAATGTTGGCTTGATTTAAATGTCTTGAATTGGTTTGGAAATGTGGCAAAATTTGGGTGAGAAATAAGGCTAGGAAATGGCTTTATTTTGTCCACACGGTAGACACACGGGCGTGTGTCTCAACCGTGCGTGACACACAGCCATGTGCATGGGTGTGTGGTTTGGCCGTGTGTCCCTTGCATCTTGACAATTTAGAAACAGAATGCTTAGATTTGCTCACTCGGGCATGTGTCTTAGCCGTGTGTGACACATGGCCTAGCACATGGGCATGTGTCTTGGTCGTGTGAATCCTACATTTAATTTTTGAAAATTAAATTATCCACACGGCCTAGCACACGGGCGTGTGGCTGATCGTGTGACTCAAGTTAGAAAGTTACAGGGGTAAGGACACGGAATGGGACACGGCTGTGTGCCGCTATTATGAGTGCCCACAAGGCTTGAGACACAGGTGTGTCATTTGGCCGTGTCAGCCACACGGCCTACCCACACGGGCGTGTGTCTCCTGCACTAGGAAAATTTTTGAAATTTTGCAAAAAATTCTCTAAGGTTGTGATTTAGTCACGACTTGTTTCTAATGTATAAACTGGGCCTCGAGGGTCTAATTAAGGGACAATATGATTGAATATGATTTGTTTCATATATGAATAGTAAATGAAAAAAATTAACTGTATTTGTTCTATAAATTCTAGTAATGCTCTGTAACCCTGTTCCGGCAACGGATATGGGCTAGGGGTGTTACAAGTAGAAACTCATGAATGCATGAATTAATCTTTATAATGATTATGTTAATGAATAATATTATGTTATGTATATATATATGAGAGTCAAATTTAGAGGTTTTACGATCTTCACCCCCTCACCCTCAAAATTTTATACAATGGAATTCACAAGATTTATGTTAATTAAGCCCACAAGTACGAAATCGAAGAGTTCAGTGGCTAAATGTATAATAATGAGGTTAGAGCCGAGAATGGGTTAGCAAGTAAAGAGAGTTCTAGAAGAAATGTTAGATTTTTCTAAAGATCATTCAGGATACGCAACGTCGCTATTAAAGAAGAGGTTAATCATTGGTAACCTACTTATTCAGGTATGGTATCTAAAGAATGTATTAACTGGAATTTCTTCTGAATTGATTTCTTTAGTGAATGGGATAATGTGGGATTATTGATGACTATAGTAGTTAGTGGAATAATGTTTGAATTACAAAGATATCTAAATGCAGCGGTTATAGTCGAGTAGCTTATGACAATCTCTTTTGGGTAATCTATATGTTCTTTTATCCTTAAAGGTATATACAATTGTTCATTTTTAGATGTGATTCTTATCATAAGGGAATGCTAGCTAACCATAATGTTATATGGAAATATTGTTAGTCTAGTTGATTTATGATCGTCATTGCTCTATCTTTCTTTGGCATTCTATTTTATTATGTTCGGTAGAAGATTCAATGATAGACTCATATGATGTTATTTTATTTCTTATACTGATTAATGCTCTGAATTATATATGCAATTTATGTTGTCTCTATCACAACTGATTCTGGTGCGAATAAGCGATATTTTTCTTCTAGATTTTCTCTAAGGTATATCAATATATTTATCATTCAAGATGGGTTGTATTTTCAAAAATTCAGTATAGCTTCACATCTTCGATTTCATTATCTCGGTTTTCTTATCATTCTTATTGTTTAATATATCAGACATGGTTCATTTGTAAATGATATTAATTGGCCAGAGGTAGTTACATCTATTACAGTTATAATTCCTAGTTCGATTATGGGAGCACGATGATATAGATCTCAGATTATAAAGGTTGTATTACTGCACTGGTTGATATTAGGACTTTCTTCAATTTTCCTCTTCTATTTCGGAGTGCACTACTGATGGTTGGGGTATTATTCTATCTATACGGTTGTAACGTCAGTCTTATTGGAGTACTATGGTTATAATTCATTCGATAGTTACGGCTTTGGAATAATTCAAAGCTTCAATGTTAATAATTCAAATAGTTTCATTATATATCCCATTTCTAGATTTCATGAAAGGGATAGGTAACGGCAAAAGTATAGATAGTGGAAGATCGAGCTTAAACTTGTATATTGGTTCTCATTTCTCAAGTAACGTCGATTTATGTCAACGAGTTAAAACAGGATGTTATATTTTGTTTGAGTTAATGCAGTTTGTGGTGATCTTTGATTCGTATTCTAAGGGAATTACGATAGGTTGTATGTTTGAGTTGTCTTGACAACAAGAAGAAGGGAATATTATGAAATGTTATTATCCAATAGTTAAGATCGACTCAATTGTTTTAATCAGAACATGTTATTCATTTGAAAAGTTAATTGAGTTATATACATTTGAGTTTATCCTCAGGTCCAAGAATAAATTTTGTGCACTCACGGGTAAAATGATGAACAGTCAGAATAAAGGATTCATATTCTAGAAGACATGATACAGAATTATATCTATCAAGTCAGTTATAATCTGGAAATGTCATTATGGGTTAAAGTCATCTCAATAGTTAAAGCTATTGCGCCTGTGTCAAATGATATTGCTTGACGTTTTCCATGTAAATGGAACAAATACCAATTGAAAGTTACAGATGCAAACATGTTAGAATCATCAGTCAGAGTTAGATAATACGAGTTTCTTGGTTATGTTTCATCAGATGATCACTGGAATTTCTCGGTAGTTATATTACTAATGATAAGTTAAGATAGAACAAAATCATAGTTGTAACGCCCCGAATTTGGGCTTAGTAGAATTGGGCCTATTGGGCTTTAGGTCTCTGAAAAATTTTAAGTGAGCGAGAAAATAACAATTGGCATGTGGGCTTTGAGGGTTATTTGAAGTCTTAGGGATAGGGAAGACCATAGGGAAAAATTAATTTTTGCCTTAGTGGACCCTAGTCTCAAGTATTAGGCCTATTAAACAGATTAAGGGGAAAATAAGACAAAGTTGGGCCTCTAGTCTTGTGGCAAGATGGCGTCAATTGGGGAGCTACAAGGTGGGATTACTAGCAAGTGAGGAGGTCCAAGGTTCAAGGCTTAAGAGTGGTGAATTAAGGAGTTTTATTTTTTCACATGGAAGGAAGGTAGTGGCGCTAGAGTGGACTCTGGAAGGGAGAGTTCAGGAGAGAAATTTAAGGTAAAGATAAGAGAGAAAAGATAGGGGATTGAGGTGTGGATGTGTTGGTGCCGAATTGGACTCTAGGGTAGGTAGTTTCGGCTTTGGCTATAAAAGGGGGGTGCCGAATTCCTTAGAAGGGTTCTTTGAGTTTCCATCTTTCTTTCTTGTCTTCCCCTCATCCTCTTTGTTTTCTTCCATTGCCGAATACCATCATTCCTATATTCCAGAATCCCTACTTGTGTCGTTTCTTTGTTGTTTTCCTCCATCACAAATCTGTTGATCAAGTGTTAAAAGCCGGATTTTGTTCAGTAGCTATCTAGGCCGTAGAATCAAGGGTGGGATTCGGTATGTACTCAATCAACCTCCTTAGTGTGTTTTGTTAAAAGCCGAAGGGCTATCTATCTTCTCCTTGTCGTTAACCTTGTATTAACAAGGGTAAGGTTCAAAGATCGCAAGCGTGGTAAGGATCGTTAGCAAGTGGTAAGTGTACTCGTCTCAGTTATGGATTAGTGAATGGTTGAATATAAGTATGGCTTATAGGGGTGACTTGTGTGGAATATGAGTCACTTGATTGTTGATAGTATATGTGTGGGTACAGATCAACGTGAATAGTAGCTAAGGAAGGGTTACTAAAACCGATGGCACACGGTAAGGTTATGGTAAGGTTTCGATTTTTAGGTAAATACTATGGTTATGTGTGTATTGATTTGGGATTGGTATTGGTTGTAGGTTCAAGGCTGAGGATAGGATAGCACATCGAATTAACCAGGTGTGTACATACACTTCACACATGACAAATCGGCAAAAGCCGAAATCCCGAAACGTCGAAATGTCAAAAAAGCTGAAAAGCCAAAAGGTTGGCACCGGCAACCACACGAGCGTACGAACATTCGTGTGGGGACACTGATACGATTATCGAGGCCAAGAGAGCAATCTTATGGTCTCGGGCCACTATTTGGCTGACCGGGCCAAAAGGGGCTAAATGGGCCTGCCGAGCTCGTGTGCCCAAATCGACAGGAATTGATATGTAAAAATTGAATGATGGATTGATATGGCTGTGTGATTTGAATATGATTGGGCCTAATGGGCTATATAAACATGATGGAGTTTAAAGGGTTATATGGACATGAATAGGCTTAGTGGGCCTTATGGGATTTTAGAAATGCATGGTAGGGTTTATGGACTCTAGGCCTAGTTCTGATAAATTCTTAAATATCATAAAACTTAATGGCATGTCTGTGAACGAGTCGTTAGGTTAAAGTGTGGCAATAGACATATACATGTCTAGGATTGGATCTAGGGAGAGCTTGGTACTTAAGCAGTCCTAGCGACCCACCTCCTCTTCTCTGGGATCCTACCTGGTGTATAGTGTCTGTTCACTTTAGCAGCAAGGACTTGTTAATGGGCCAAAGTTCATAACTAAAACCCCAGGTTTGCAAAATTACTAAAATACCCCCAGTTTGCAAAATTACTCAAATACCCTCGATTTGCAAAAAGTACGAAATACCCTCGGATTGTAAAACTACTAAAATACCCCGGAATTGAAAAATTACCAAAATACCCTCGATTTGCTAAATTATCGAAATACCCTCGGATTGCAAAACTACCAAAATACCCTTGATTTGCAAAATTACCAAAACACCCTTGATTTGTAAAATTACCAAAATACCCCTATAGGGTAGTATTACAAAAATACCCCTAGTTAGTGAAATGACTAAAATACCCTTAAGTGCTAAATGTGTGAAAATGTGCATATTGCATTCATGAGATATATGTTGCACTTGGGTGGGTTTGATGATACGCAGGAAGATATGTGAGGATCGCATAGTCGTTTGATGACCTTGGATCCACCGGTGGCTTTAAGCCCATTATATACTTAGCAGCCTTACTGCAACGTTTGAGTAGTGCCGCTGTTGGTGCTACATTTAGAGTGTAGGGATGGGTGGGTTGATATTTATTTCCCCACGGGAGTGTAAGGTTGGAAGGGAAATGGAGTGCAGGGTTGGATTTGGGATGGGAGCATTGCATTCATGTGATACTAATATGATATGATGTCATTGTGGGCTAAGGCCCAAGACCACCGACTTTGATAGGGCTTAGGCCCAATGTGATAATTGCATGTTGACTGGTTACCAAGGGTTGTACACACTGAGTTTCGAAACTCACACCCTTTTATTAAATGTTTCAAGTGACCCTCAGTAGACAGCTTGACGTGGGAGAGGACTCGGAGATGGCCACACTACAAGTTACTTTGAAGTTTTTGTTTATTTGATTTTGAATGACTTATTGTTAATTATTTCGTTTCTAATAAGGCCTTGTATCTCCAATTTGATTTTACATTTGAGTTTCCTTATGTTTTCAACTGTTTAATTGTTAAACTTGAATAAATTTCTAAAGTTTAAACATGGTTTTCGAAATACCTATAACATATAGGCGTTTTCATAAAATATGGGCTTTTATCATTACGTAACAAGTTGCATAGATTTTGGGTTTCTAAGCTCTAAACTTTAGTTTTAAATAAGCGAAGTCGTTTTGAATTATTCCTTTGATGTGACATCATCAGATTCGGCCATAACATCTGAGCCGGGTCTGGGGTTGTTACATTTAGTGGTATCAGAGCCCAGTTGCAAAGCTCGGGCTGTGAAATGGGCCTTAGATTTTGGGTTTTTAAAAACAAGTAGATTAAAAAGTGTTTGCAGGATACTTGAAGTGTGCTTCACCGAGCCCTCGACGTCGAACCGAGTAAGTTTTTCTTATTTTACACTTGTTTAAATTGCTGAATTGTATATAGATATTGGGCTACTTTAAGCAATAGGTTCTTAGGGACTAAAGCCCATAGGAAACTTAAACCTGTAGTGGATTTACGACAGCAAAATAACTTTAAAATTTTGTTACTTACAGAAGACATGACAATGGAACTATGAACTAATTTCATAAAAATTCTAATCTAGAAATATGCACGCAATGATGAGTGCTAGAAGAGGTGCAAGACACCGCGGCAGAAGCCATGGAAGTGTTAACGATGGGTCGTCAGCGTCGGGCCATATGCCCAACGTTGCAGTAGAGGAGGCTCCGACCTCACCAGTCACTGAAACGGTACCATATGAACGGGCTGCTGCTACAGAAGATGCAATATCGCAGGCCATGTTAAGGATTTTGGAAAATGTCGCTGGGCCCAATAATGGTACTGAAAGTCGTGGGTCGATCGCGGAACGACTCCGAGCTAATGGGGCAGAGATTTTCAAAAGGAATAGCTGGGGTGGCCCCAAATGTGGCGAAGTACTGATTGGAAGCTATGAAAAGAATAATGGACAACCTGGATTGTAACACCCTTAACCCGAAACCGTCGTCAGAATAGGGTTAAGAGGCATTACCGGACAATAGAATCGTTTCACAAACCATTTACGACACAAAGTCAATCATCACCATAATACATCAAACATAAACAATTAGTCCCTTATTAAGGCGTATAAGACCTAAAACACATGCTAGGCAGGGGTCAGGACTAAACCGAAACACATACAGAAACATCTCAAAAATTTAAAACTTTTCTAGGTTTCAGGGGATACACGCCTGTGTGGGTAGGTCGTGTGCCTCCTACGGCTACTAGACACACCCGCGTGTCCTCCCCGTGGTCAAAACTGACCTTTGCTTCACGGCCACTAAGCACGCCCGTGTACTTTGGCCGTGGTCGATCCTGTCAAAAACTACAAGGCTACCAGGCACGTCCGTGTGCCGTGGCCGTGTGCTCTTAGGCCATATACTGACTTACGCCCACGGTCACTAGGCACGCCCGTGTGCCACAACCATGTGGCAAAAATAAGCCATTTGCAAGGCCAAAATGCCACCCACATAGGTCAATCCTACAAGCACATTTGAGCATCTTTATACACACAATTTGGCAACCAATTTCATGTCCAATAATCATCATATCATCACATATAATCTCATTTCTAAGCATGCCATTTTATACAACCAAATTACATGTAAATCTAGGTATAAATCATCAATAACTTCACTAAATCACTGAGGCATTAATTCATCATTGAACTCACCATTTATAAGCTAATTAATTACCATCAAGCTATATCAAAATATGCACCATATACCATATTCACTCATGCACTTTACCAACATTTAGCTAGCCATATCACATAGCTGTTTACACATCTCAAATATGAGTCAAAACAACTAGCCTATGCATGCCATATTTCAACTATGTACATCTTTCCAAAAGTACCAAAATAGAATATCGATAGTGTGATTGAGATGTTGACGATTCCCGGATCCGAGCTAGCTTTACTAACACTACAAAGCAGAGAAACAAATCACACAGTAAGCTTTATAAAGCTTAGTAAGTTCGTAACATAAAACATTATACTAAACCAACCATCACAAAGATTATTTCTCAAACAACTATGTACCATACCATATCAACTAATATGTTCTATTAATATTCCATGATCTCAATCATAATTCATCAACCACATAGGTTCCGAACGTACCTTAGCCAACACTTAGTTATCGATCACATACTACTAATCGCTCACTGATTTCATTTCTATCAACTTTCGTCACTTCCTCGGTTCATTCGCACACTCAGAGCCCAAATCATTAGACGAAGCTTAGTAACATCTCACACTTAGTTCATTTTAGATCAAACCAATTATATATTGGTATCGCACACACAGTGCCCACCACAAGGCTGAAGCTTATATTATTTCGCACACACAATGCTAACTATCTCGATCCCATCTCTGAAAACGCACACTTAGTGCCACGTAACATCGAGCTCTTACATAGCATTCCTAATGTATTAATTCCATACCATTCATTCCAAACATTAAACATAGCTAAATATGATACACGTATTATGTCCGAACTTACCTCGGACGTCGAACTACCGAAGCGGTCGATTAATCGAGCACATTATCTTTGCCTCGATCTCGATCCGAACCTCTCCTCTCTTGGTCTATACACATTCAAATTCAGTCCATTCAATCGCCAAATCATTCATTTTAATCCAAACACACATATTTAGGGCATTTTACACAATAGCCCTCACATTTTCACATTTCGACACTTTAGTCCTTATTTCACAAAATCACCAAATTCACATAATTTCTCCTAGTACAAGCTTAGCCGAATTTTACTAATGTCTATACAAACTCATACATTTCATTTATTTCACATTTTAACCCTTCAATTTCTTATTTTCTCAATTAAGTCCAAAATACTCAATTTCACCAAAAATCTCAATACAAACTATGTTAATCCAACACCAATGTTTCATATTTTACTATCAACTAGCACATAGCTCAAATGTTCATCAAAGACTTATCACAAAAGCTTCATCAATTCACAAAATTTCAACATGGGTTAGCTAAAGCACGAAGCAACGATTACAAAAACATAGAAATTATCAAAAATCAATCAAAAATATACCTTGAATTTGTATCAAAAGCTAGCCGAAACCTAGCTTTGTTTTCTTTTCTTTCTTTCCTTCAAAATTCGGTAATGTGGATGAACAAATGCCACTATCTCTTTCTTTTGTTTTATTATAAAATGTATTAATATACATTTTACCATATTATCCTTTTTATTAACATAAAAGACAAATTAACAATAAGGTTATTATGTCATTTAACTAGCCACTAACTTGTCTATGGTTTATTAACAACATAAGGCCTCCACCTTAAAAAGCCATCACCAAATTGACACTTATGAATCAGCACACAACTTTTACACCTTATGCAATTTAGTCCTTTTTCATAAATCGGCACACAATCGATAAAATAATCACATAGAATTTTCACACAGGCTATATCACATACTATTCACACAGAAATACCATTAAAATATTTTTTTACGACCTCAGATTTGTGGTCCCAAAACCACTGTTCCGACCAGGGTTTAAACCAGGCTATTACAACTCTCCCCCCTTAGGGATTTTCGTCCCCAAAAATCTTACAAGTGCATAGGTGTGGATATTGCTCTCTCATAATGTTCTCAGGCTCCCACATAGCCTCTTCAACTTCGTGTTTATGCCATAATACTTTCACTAAGGAAATTTTCTTATTTCTTAACTCTTTGGTCTCTCGTGCCAAAATTCGGATCGGTTCTTCACTACACGACAAATCTGACTGAATTTCAACCTCTGTAGGAGTAATCACATGAGACGAGTCTGATCTGTATCGTCGAAGCATTGACACATGAAACATGTTATGAATCTTTTCTAACTCAAATGGCAATCTCAATCGATAAGCAACCGGCCCAACTCGTTCAATAATCTCATATGGTCCAATGAACCACGGACTCAGCTTGCCCTTTCGGCCAAACCGAAGTATTTTCTTCCACGGAGAGACTTTCAGAAACACTTTATCACCAATTTCAAATTCAATATCCTTTCGTTTCAAATCTACATAAGACTTCTGACGATCTGAGGCTACTTTCGAATTGTCACGAATTACTTTCACTTTCTATTTAGTCTCTTTTATTAAGTCAACCCCGTGAATCTTATTCTCACTCAGATCAGTCCAATACAATGGAGTTCGACACTTTCGACCATAAAGAGCCTCATATGGTGCCATTTTAATGCTAGATTGAAAATTGTTATTATACACAAACTCAATCAATGATAAATTCTTTTCCCACGTACTTTCAAATTCAAGTATGCAACATCTCAGCATGTCTTCGAGAATTTGAATGATTCGCTTGAATTGACCATCCGTTTGCAGATGAAAAGCAGTACTGAAATGCAATTTCGTGCCTAAAGAACCTTGTAATTTCTTCCAAAATCATGAGGTGAATCTTGGATCTCTATCAGACACTATAGGTAACGGTATTCTGTGCAATCTCACAATCTCATTGATATACAGTTCAGCTAACTTATCTAAAGAATAATCGGTTCTCACCGGAACGAAATGAGCTCATTTCGTCAATCTGTCCACTATCACCCAGATTGCATCTTTCTTACTCGAAGAGAAGAGCAAACTCGACACAAAGTCCATCGTAATTCTCTCCCATTTCCACTCAGGAATCATAACCGGTTGTAACAAACTAGACGGAACTTGATATTCAACTTTGACTTGCTGACAAACTAAACATTTCGACACAAAGTTAGAAATGTCTCTTATCATGCCATGCCACCAATAGAACTGTTTCAGATCATTGTACATCTTCATACTCCCCGGATGCACAGTTAAATGACTATTGTGAGCTTCATTCAAAATCATCGAAATCAATTTTGAATTCCTTGGAACACAAACCCGATCTCTAAATCTCAAACAATCATCACTACCAACTCGAAATTCTGATTCAGCATGCAATTCACATTGAGTTCGTTTAGCCATCATTTCAACATAATTTTTCTGAGCATCACGAATCTGCTGTACAAACATCGGCTTTACTTTCAATTCAGCTACCACAGCACTATCATCACAGAAATCTATCTGATTACTCATAGCTTGCAAAGCATATAACGATTTTTGACTCAAGGCATCAGCTACAACATTAGCCTTACCTGGGTGGTAATCTATCACAAGTTTGTAGTCTTTCAATAATTCTAACCATCTTCTCTGTCGCAAATTCAAGTCTTTCTGAGTCGTCAAGTACTTTAAGCTCTTATGATCAGTATAGATGTGACATTTTTCCCAAAACAGATAGTGACGCCAAATCTTCAATGCGAATACCATCGCAACCAATTCAAGATCATGCGTTGGGTAATTCTTTTCATGCAGTTTTAACTGTCTCAAAGCGTAAGCAATGACTTTCTCTTTTTGCATCAGCACACAGCCCAAACCATTCAATGATGCATCACTGTAAACTATGAACTCTTTGCCTGATTCGGGTTGAATCAACACTGGTGCTTCTGTTAACAAGACTTTCAACTGTTCAAAACTCTGTTGGCAATTTTCTAACCACTCGAATCTAACATTCTTCTGTAACAACTTTGTCAATGGAGTTGCAATCATCGAGAAACCTTTCACAAATCTTCTATAATATCCCACTACTCCCAGAAAACTACGGACTTCAGACACATTTCTCGGAAGCTTCCATTCCAAAATAACTGAGATTTTACTTGGATCAACTCGTATTCCAGCAGTTGATACAATATGTCCCAGAAATCTAACCTCACATAACCAAAATTCACATTTTCTAAACTTTGCATATAACTGTTTCTCACGTAGAGTTTGTAGCACGATTCTCAACTGCTCAGCATGCTACATCTCATCACACGAATAGATCAAAATATCATCAATGAACACCACCACAAAGCAATCTAAATACGGTCTGAATATCTGATTCATTAGATCCATAAACATTTCGGGAGCATTTTCAAAGGCATCACTAAAAATTCGTAATGTCCGTACCTTGTTCTAAAAGTAGTTTTCGGCACATCGGTTTCTTTAACTCTCAACTGATAGTAGCCTGATCTCAAATCTATCTTAGAAAACACTATAGCTCCCTTCAGCTGGTCAAGCAAATCATCAATACGAGGTAATGGATATTTGTTCTTTATTGTAACTTTGTTCAGTTGTCGATAATCAATACATATTCTCATAGTTCAATCTTTCTTTTTCACAAATAACACAGGAGCTCCCCAGGGTGAGAAACTCAGTCGTGCAAATCCTCTATCAGTTAATTCTTGCAACTGTGATTTTAACACTTTCAATTCTGTTGGTGCCATTCTATACGGGGCTATAGAAATTGGAGTGGTCCCCGGCACTAATTCAATACCAAATTCTACTTCCCGAATTGGATGAAATCCCTATAGCTCTTCAAGAAACACATTCAGAAACTCACATACCACAGGCACATATTTAACTTTCTTTTTCGACACTTTTGTATCAATTACATACGCCAAATAAGCTTCACAACCTTTTCTCACATAATTCATAGCTTCCATCACAGATACAACAGCTGGTAATCCTTTCATATCATTGGATTCAATTCGAACCATCACACCATTCTGACTCTTCAACTCAATACTCTTTCTTTACAATTGACGATGGCATTATGTAGAGTAAGCCAATCCATACCCAGAATTATGTCAAACTCATTGAATGGTAGTAACATCAAATTGGCCAAAAAACATATATCACAAAACATCAATGGGTAATTCTTGTATATTTTATCCACCAGGACGCACTTGCCTAAAGGGTTCGACACTCTAACCACAAATTCAGTAGATTCAACAGGTAAAGTCTTATTCGATACTAAGTTCATACACACATAGGGATGAGTTGATCCTGGATCTATCAATGCAATGACATCAGTATCAAATAAAGTGAAAATACCGGTGATGACGCCTAGAGATGGTGCTTTCTCTCTTGCACATATAGCATAGGCTCGGGCAGGTGCTCTCGCTTCTGACCTCATAGCTGTGTCAGTTGTCCCCCTCTGACTTTCGCTCACATTTCTGATGTTTCTGGGTGGTCTACCTCTAGCCATCACATTACTTGGTCTTTCATTCTGAACATTTTCCTCTTCTACCATTTTCGGGCAATCTCAAATCAAATTATCTCGGGATCCACATTTATAACAAACTCTGTTGTTGTACTTGCCCTCTCCCACATGTCGTCTTCCACACTATTTGCACTCAAGTTTGTTACTCTTAATGCTACCAACACTTGATTCATTCGGAGCTTAAATTCACGAACCAGTACTTTGTCTCGAACGATCTCTACTTGGATGTCCAAACGAAACATTTGAACGATTGCTTGCATCTCTATATCTCTTCGTTGAAGGTTGAGAGAACTTATTCAACGATCTATTTCTTTCATCACGAGACTCAGAATCGGATTTCTTCTTTTCTTTACTGAGCTTCTCAGCTTTGCATGCTCTTTCGACTAACACAACAAATTCATTTATATCAAGTATCCCAACAAACAATTTAATGTCTTCATTCAATCCCTCTATGAAATGTTTGCACATAGTAGCTTCGGTCGAATACACATTCTCTCGTGTATTGACTCAATCTTACGAATTCCCGCTCGTACTTAGTAACAGACAAACGACCCTGTTTCAATTCTAGAAACTCTTTACATTTCTGATCAATGAAGCGTTGACTAATATATTTCTTTTTGAACTTGGCTTGAAAGACGTTCTAGGTGATTCTCTCTCTCGAAACCACAAATATCAATGTTTTCCACTAGTTATAAACCGTTTCGCTCAACAAGGAAACTGCATACTTAATGCACTCATCAGGATTCAACGACATCTCATCGAATACTCTGATTGTATTCTTAAGCCAAAACTCGGTTCGCTCAGCATCGTCATCAGATGTGACCCTAAACTCCTTGGCCTTGTATTTTCAAATCTTGTTTACAGGTGGTTTATTCAATCTGATCGGATCTACAACTTGTGGCACAACAAGAACTTGTGGGGGTGGAGGTTGTGGAGCAGCCGGATTCGTTCGAACGAACTCCGTAAACCACTCGCTCATCATTCGAAAGAAGGCTTGCTTAGCCTCTCCTCCCTCACCACTATCATTCGGCCTAGATATGGCCGGCGTTGTCCCTTCAGTGGGGGTAGGCACATTGCTTTCTACATCGTCAGCAACTGCTCGATCGGGATCCATTACTATATGAAAACACATTTTCAACTGTCAAAATTCATCACACTATCGTAATTTCATGATATGGCATGTATACCTAGACTCACACGCGCTACGTTAGTCTGAGAATCGACTAAACCGTAGCTCTGATACCAATAAAAATGTAACACCCCTAACCCAAAATCGTCGCCAAAATAGGGTTACGAGGTATTACCGAACAATAAAATTGTTTCACAAACCATTTACGACACAAAGTCAATCATCATCATAATACCTCAAACATAAACAATTAGTCCCTTATTAAGGCGTATAAGACCTAAAACACATGCTAGGGAGGGTCGGGACTAAACTGAAACATGTACAGAAACTTCTCACAAATTTAAAACTTTTCCAGGTTTCAGGGGATACACGTCCGTATGGGTAGGCCGTGTGCCTCCCACGGCTGCTAGACACACTCTTGTGTACTCCCCGTGGTTGAAACTAACCTTTGCTCCACGGCCACTAAGCACGCCCGTGTGCTTCGGCCGTGGTCGATCCTGTCAAAAACCACACGGCTACCAGGCACGTCCGTGTGCCGTGACCATGTGCTCTTAGGCCATATACTGACTTACGCCCACGGTCACCAGCCACGCACGTGTGCCACAACCGTGTGGCAAAAATAAGCCATTTGCAAGGCCAAAATGCCACCCACATGGGTCAATCCTACAAGCACATTTGAGCATCTTTATACGCACAATTTGGCAATCATTTTCATGTCCAATATTCATCATATCATCACATATAATCTCATTTCTAAGCATTCCATTTTATACAACCAAATTACATGTAAATCTAGGTATAAATCATCAATAACTTCACTAAATCACTAAGGCATTAATTCATCATTGAACTCACCATTTATAAGCTAATTCATTACCATCATGCTATATCAAAATATAAACCAAATACTATATTCAGTCATGCACTTTACCAACATTTAGCTAGCCATATCACATAGCTATTTACACATCTCAAATATGAGTCAAAATAACTAGCCTATGCATGCCATATTTAAATTATGTACATCATTCCAAAAGTACCCAAATAGAATGCTGATAGTATGATTGAGATGCTGACGATTCTCAGATCCGAGCTAGCTTTACTGACACTACAAAGCAGAGAAACAAATCACACAATAAGCTTTATAAAGCTTAGTAAGTTCGTAACATAAAACATTATACTAAACCAACCATCACATAGATTATTTCTCAAACAACTATGTACCATACCATATCAACTAATATGTTCTATTAACATTCCATGATCTCAATCATAATTCATCAACCACATAGGTTCCGAACGTACCTTAGCCAACACTTAGTTATCGCTCACATACTACTAATCACTCACTGATTTCATTTCTATCAACTTTTATCACTTCCTTGGTTCATTCGCACACTTAGAGCCCAAATCAATATACGAAGCTTAGTAACATCGTACACTTAGTGTATTTTATATCAAACTGATTATATATTGGTACCGCACACACAGTGCCTACCACAAGCCTGAAGCTTATATTATTTCGCATACACAGTGCTAACTATCTCGGTCCCATCTCTGAAAATGCACACTTAGTGCCACGTAACATCGAGCACTTACATAGCATTCCTAATGTATTAATTCCATACCATTCATTCCAACCATTAAACATAGCTAAATATGATACACGTATTATGTCTGAACTTACCTCGGACGTCGAACTGTCGAAGCGATCGATTAATCGAGCACTTTATCTTTGCCTCGATCTTGATCTGAACCTCTCCTCTCTTGGTCTATACACATTCAAATTCAGTCCATTCAATCGCCAAATCATTCATTTTAATCCAAACACACGTATTTATGGCATTTTACCCATAGCCCTTACATTTTCACATTTCGACACTTTAGTCCTTATTTCACAAAATCACCAAATTCACATAATTTCTCCTAGTACAAGCTTAGCCGAATTTTACTAATTTCTATACAAACTCATACATTTCATTTATTTCACATTTTAACCCTTCAATTTCTTATTTTCTCAATTAAGTCCAAAATACTCAATTTCACCAAAAATCTCAATACAAACTATGTTAATCCAACACCAATTTTTCATATTTTACTATCAACTAGCACATAGCACAAAGGTTCATCAAAGACTTATCACAAAAACTTCATCAATTCACAAAATTTCAACATGGGTTAGCTAAAGCACGAAGCAACGATTACAAAAACGTAGAAATTAACAAAAATCGAACAAAAACACACCTTGAATTTGTATCAAAAGCTAGCCGAAACCTAGCTTTGTTTTCTTTCCTTTCTTTCCTTCAAAATTCGGCAATGTGGATAAACAAATGCCACTATCTCTTTCTTTTGTTTTATTATAAAATGTATTAATATACATTTTACTATATTATCCTTTTTATTAACATAAAAGACAAATTAACAATAAGGTTATTATGTCATTTAACTAGCCGCTAACTTGTATATGGTTTATTAACAACATAAGCCTCCACCTTAAAAAGCCATCAACAAATTGACACTTATGAATCAATACACAGCTTTTACACCTTATGCAATTTAGTCCTTTTTCATAAATCAGCACACAATCGATAAAATTATCACACAGAATTTTCACATAGGCTATATCACATACTATTCACACAGAAAATATCATTAAAATATTTTTTATGAACTCAGATTTTTGGTCCCGAAACTACTATTCTGATCAGTGTCTAAACCAGGCTGTTACAGGGATTGCACGGCGAAACAAAGGTTGAAAGGGGCGATATCCTTATTTAGGGAGGAAGCTTATCAGTGGTGGTTGACCATAAAGGAGGGCAACCAACCAGAGTAGATCACCTGGGAGTTCTTTAAATTGACATTCCAGGGGAAGTACATTGGAGCGGGCTATGTGAACGCCCGAAGGAAGGGGTTTTTGAGTCTGACTTAGGGAGATAAGTTGGTAGCAGAGTATGAGGCTGAGTTTCTATGCCTTAGTTGATATGGCAAAGAAATAGTTGCAACAAAGTACGAGAGATGTGTACAGTTCGAGGATGGGTTAAGAGACAACCTTAGGGTACTTATAGCTCCACAGAGGGAGGGGGACTTTGCGGTCTTGGTGGAAAAAGCAAAAGTAGCAGAGGAGGTAAAGCGCACTGAGCGCCTAAATTGGGAGAAAGAGAAAGGCAAGAATAAAAGGGAGGCTGAGTCTTCTGGTGCGGGGCAAAGGCCTAGAGCTAAGGCCAGAGTTGATGGGCTAGTTAGAGCTTGTAATATCCTGAAATGGGGCTTGTGCATTTTTGCTTAATTTTATGAAATAGCATGTCTTATGTGTTATGAATGTGTTGTGTGCATTTTTAGAACCTTGGAAATGTAAGGAAATGTCTTAGGAAATATTAAGTTTTGAGCTTAAAAAGAGGGAACTAAAGCAAGGTGGCCTTAAGAGAATTTGTAGGGAGAAGATGACACACAATTGGGCTTGGAAAAGTGGCTTGGATGTGCCACTTAGGGCCTCTGGAAATGACGCCATATGCTAGGGGGGAAGGGCTTGAGTTCGAGTCGCGTGGGAAGCAAAATTTTAAGGTTTTTATTTTGCTTATTAACGTCAAAAAGAGGGGAGTAGTGGACGGCACCAAGGCACTTGAGGAGGAGTTTAATTCTCTCTAAAATTCGGCTAGATAAGGGGGATAATATTTGGATTAATTTGATTAATTTTTTTAAAAAGAGGTAAGGGAGAGAAAAATAAGGGATTGGATTGAGAGAGAAGAGTTGGCCGATTGGGGGAGACTAAGGTTAGTAATTTCGGCCAAAGGAGGAATTAAGGTCATAATTCATTCATTTTCCTTTGCCTTCCTTTCTCTCTGCCGAATTTCTTCTTATTGTTGAGCATCCATCTTTTTCTTCTTTTCCTTTTAGCCTCCTAGCCGAATTCTTCTAGCTTTTCTCTCTACATCTTTTCCTCTTGTGGCCGATTTTTCTTCCATCACCATTTGAAAGGTTAGCCGAATCTCAAGGCAACCTTTAGCCTATTGTTCAGCAAAGCCTAAAGCCAAAGGTTCATTCTTTTTGAATCGATCTCTCCTGCAAGCTCTTTGACGATTTCTTAAGGGTAGTGGTCCATTGTGTTTTGATTGTTCTTTTGGTAAGAATCTCTCTTAGCCAAACCATTATTTATTTCCTTCTCTAACTAACGAAAAGCAAGGCTTTAATCTCGTTATTGTTGTGACTGAAACCTTGAAGGATCTCTCGGGATTTGACTATAGTCGACTATAAAGAAGGTTTTCAGGATTTCAATATCCAAGGTAAGTGAATATAAGATTCGGTCATAGGCCATTCTATAGTGTTTTAATGTTAGATTAAATCTAACATGTGTCTATAGGGATCTCGACAACATTAAGGAAGCAAGGATTCAATTCGGGATTTAAGATTCACAAAAAGGTAAGTGAATCTGAAATTCGGCCAAGACTCTATTTTGTGTTTAGGTCTGTTTCTTAATCGTTTAATAAGCCGGAACTAATCTAGTTAAGTGATTTAACATTAGCCGATTAAAGGGTAGAAAGGTCACAGATTTTTGGGATTTGATTCATAATCAAATCAGCAACAAGGAACTAGAGTCTAAAGTATTAGATCGGGTTTTCGGGTTTCAGGAAAAGCATTACTACCAGGTGTGTACGCCACACTATCTTTCAATAGATTTATGGCACCTATTAAATATATATGTGTATATAAGAATGAGTAAAATATGGCTAAGGTACCATGCAATGGTACAAGTACCCAGGTACGTTACTTTAACCTTAAGTTAATAAGTGCTATGAATAGTGGAATATGGTACATGTGTAAATAATGATAAGAATGTAAAATAAGGCCTATGGCATGAGATTGCATGATATGAATGATATATGGGGCATATGGGATATTATGAATGGGGAAGTGAATGTGGTGACCTATGTCACGATATCCGAATGTGGTGACCTCGGTCACATTATCTGAATGTGGTGTCTCATGACACGAAATATTATCTGGTGGCTATGCCACAATATTTATAAGGGCGATGAGCACGTCGACTACAGTGACTGCCTTCGATGGTGTGTAGCGGATGGAGGGTTGACTTAGTAGTCCCCATGGTGTGCAGGTTGGTACGGGTGATGTGTAGCGGATGGTACCTAGGTTTGGGTTCGGGTTGCATCATTACTTTTTATTTGTTATATATTTGTATGACACGATATGACATGCCTGAATCTTTTGGGACTTAGTGTTGTGGTTACACATTGAGTCTATTTGACTCACCCCGTTGTGGGATTATTTTTTAGGTGACGATCAGTGATGGACCGGGTCGGCAGAAGCTTAGGGGTGGCCATGCTCAGCAAGGAATTTATTTTTTTTGGACTTTTTATTTTAAGTACTATGAATTTAATTTTGGGTTTTGCTGTGATGTAATAAGGCCGTAAGTATTGAACTGTTTTATGCTGGTTTAGTTGTTTTTATCACGATAGTATTATTGATAAATTAAAGACTAAGTAACTTATTGAAAAATGAATGTTAAACGTTTTGACACTCAAACACAAATATTTTATAATGTATAAATAAAATTAAAAATCAAATTCGGCCTGTCCTATATATCTGTAACAAACAAGGTTTTCAATTAAACCCAACACACACTAAAGCTTATCAAGAAAAATCCCAAAGTTTTCTACAAAGACAAACAAGTTTGAACTGTTTTACTCTAGGAACATACCGGATCCGGTCAAGGCTCGTGGGTCGAGTCTGGGATGTTTCAGCTTGGTATCAGAGCCTAGTTTTAAACTCTCGACCTTGGGTTTGAAGCCCATAACGTTTTTAAAATAAGGCCCAAACAAGTTTTGAGAAAAACTTTTATGAAAATAGTAGGTTTTCTGGCATGGCACCCAAGTCTCCGACCTGAAGTCCACCAGGTAAGTACCCCCATCCATTTGTGTGATTTATAGTATGAACTGTAGAAGGGTAGAAATGGAACGTAGAATTGTATGATAGGTGCTTGAACCCTAGGACTAGTTTACCCCAACAATTACATAAGACTTAAGTGCCTAAGTAAACAAACCTGTGGCTAAGTCGCCGAGTTAGGGTGTGGCAACCTTCGTGCGCATGTCTAGGATTGGATCCGAAAGAGCCTAATACTTAAGCAGTCCTAGTGACTCACCTCCTCTTCGCTGGAATCCTACCTAGTGCGTAGCTTCGGTTCACTCTAACCAAGAGGACTTAATCACGGGCTAAACCCAATAACTAAAACCCGAAAGGGATTAGCTGTATTTTCATAAAAACTTCAGTTTTAAAATCACCAAATTACCCCTTTGGTTAGTAGAAAAATTATCCTGAAAATTTTTCCAAGATAATCCTGATTTACAAAATTACTAAAATACCCCTAGTGGTAAAATTACTAAAATGCCCTTGGTTTTAAAATTATCAATTTTACCCCCGATTTCAATAACATATTTTCGATTTTGCAAAAATATCCCAAAACTTTATCGTTACAAAATACTAAGACACCTTGATTTGGAAATTTACGAGATTACCCCTGTTTACAAAAGTACCAAAATGACCCTTGATCTTCAAAATTTCTGCAACACCAATTTGGAAAAGAAATTCTCAAAAATAACCCCCAAGTTTTGCAAATTTTGAAATACCTTTGATTTACTAAGATTTTCCATTTGACCCCGGTTTATTACCAAAATACCCCTGTAAGACAAATGACGAAAATACCCCTGGGATAGGAATAGACTGGAAATGTTTGAATAATGAATGTGGTGGTAGGGATATTGAATGAATGTGTTCCTCTGAATTAGGATAGAAGACTTGAAACTTTGATTGATCGAAAGAACTACTATTAAACTCCTTTCATAAAATTTCTTCGTGAATAATAAGTGGAACAAGGACTAATGCATAAAATTTCTTAATCAGATTAAAACTCGAACGTAGACATGAGCTCTAGGGGACGTGGTTGCAATGTGCGTGGACGCGGTCGAGGCCGAATGACCGTGTCGGAACCCGTTAGGTCGGGTCAAAGATCTGAGAATGAAGTACCACCACCACCACCAGCTGTTAGTACTGAACAACAAGATCAGACGGGAGACGATACGGTATCGCAGGCTGTGCTGCGAGTTCTGAATATGGTGGCTGGTGCTGGAGGAAATATGGGAGCTTGGAAGTCTGTACCCGAGTGACTCCGAGCTAATGGAGCTGAGGTGTTTCGTGGAGTATCTGGTGTGACACCCAAGATACTGGTGATCTTCGTTGGAAGCGATCAACCGATCATGGATGAGCTCGATCTAACTGCTGAGGAAAAGTTGAAAGGGTTGGTGGCGCTGTTACGTGATGAAGCATATCAATGGTGGCTCACAATTAGGGATGGTGCCATGGCTGAGGATCTGACCTGGGAGTACACTAAGGCAGCGTATCAGAAGAAGTACGTTGGAACCAGATATATTGATGCGCAGAGGAAGGCTTTTCTGGGGCTGGTTCAAGGGAACAAGTCCGTGGCGGAGTATGAAGCTGAATTTCTAAGGCTAAGCCGATATGCTCGAGGGGTGGTGGCTACTGAGCATGAGCGATGTGTCTGGTTCGAGGACGGACTAAGGGATGACCTAAGGTTGTTGATAGCCCCACATCAGGAACGGGAGTTTTTGGCGTTGGTAGAAAAGGCTAAAGTAGCCGAGGGAATTAAGGACTCGGTAAAGCAAAACTCTGATCAGAACAGACAGAAGAGAGGTTATGGATCGTCAGGATCATCTGGAAATGTGCAGAAGAGGCCTAGAGTTGATGGGCCGCGAGGTCAGCAAGTTGCTATAGGAGGGCAGTATTGTACTTGTGATCAATGTGGGAAGAATCACTTAGATGAGTGTTGGAAAAAGACGGGAGGATGCTTTAAGTGTGGATCTAAAGATCATATGATTAAGGACTGTCCAATGAAACCCGATGGGAATCGACCAGCAGCTCAGAATGTTAATCATGCTAGTAGAGGTGTACAGCAGCCTCAGCGGGGTCGTGGTCCGAATAACAGAGGAAATGGTGCGGGTAGAGGATGTGGAACACCGGGCAGAGGTATTGCTAATACTGAGGCGAGGCAGCCAGGTTTGGTGTACGCGGTTAGCCGGAGGGAGGATGGGGACGCGCCGGACGTCATAACCGGTACGTTCCTTATTTATGGCAAGCCTTACTTTGCTTTGATTGATGTGGGCTCGACCCATTCTTATGTTGCATGTAGAGTAGTGGACACTCTAGACATAGCTTCTAAACTTTCTGATAGGGAGATAACTGTAGTAAGCCTACTAGGTCAAACTGTAGTGGTGAATATGATCTTTCGAAATATACCTTTAGAAATTCAAGGCGTAGTATTTTCTACCGACTTGATGGAACTTCCCTTCGGAGAGTTTGATCTCATACTTGGCATGGACTGGCTAGTGGAACATCGGGCTGTGTTGGACTGTGCAGCTAAGCGAATGGAGTTAAGGACTCTGGAGGATGAGGTGGTTATTATGATAGGAGAAAGAAGAAACTACTTGTCTAATGTAGTTTTAGCACTTAAGGCTGAGAAGATGGTTCAGAAGGGGTGCAAGGCTTTCTTGACTTTCACTAGTGCGTTGGTTACAAAGGAAGGAGGTCTTAGTGGAGTTAGAACTGTAAGGGATTTTGAAGATGTGTTTCTGGAGGAATTACCCGAAATACCCCCAGATAAGGAAGTGGAGTTCGGAATTGACTTGCTACCAGGAACAGCTCCTGTGTCAATTGCCCCGTATAGAATGGCACCAAAGGAGTTGGTTGAGCTCAAGGCTCAGATACAAGAGTTGCTGGATCGTGGGTTTATCCGACCCAGTGTGTCTCCGTGGGGAGCACCGGTCCTGTTTGTAAAGAAGAAGGATGGAACTATGCGTATGTGCATAGACTATCGTCAGTTGAATAAGCTGACCATCAAGAACAAGTATCCTTTGCCAAGGATAGATGACTTGTTCGATCAGCTTAAGGGGGCCGCAGTATTTTCAAAGATCGACTTAAGGTTGGGATATCATCAATAGAGAGTGAAGGAGGCAGATATCCATAAGACAGCCTTTAGGACAAGGTACGGCCATTACGAGTTTTTAGTAATGCCGTTTGGTTTGACGAACGCCCCAGCCGCGTTCATGGATATGATGAACTGAGTTTTTCAACTTTACTTGGATAGGTTCGTCGTTGTATTTATCGATGACATTCTGGTGTACTCCAAGTCAGAAGAAGAACATGATGAGCATCTTCGAAATGTGTTACAATGCTAAGGGAGAGGAAGCTCTATGCCAAATTCAGCAAGTGTGAATTTTGGCTTAAGGAAGTTGCATTCTTAGGACATGTGGTGTCTTCTGAAGGAATAAAGGTAGATCCTAGGAAGATTGAGGCAGTGTTGGATTGGAAACCACCTAAGTCTGTGGCTGAGATTCGTAGCTTCTTGGGATTGGCAGGTTACTACAGAAGGTTTTTGAAGGGTTTTCATCAATAGCCGCACCTCTGACGAAGTTGCTGAGGAAGGAAGTACCTTCCGTATGGACGGATAAGCAATAGGAGAGCTTTGAGAAGCTTAAGAGGGTGTTGACTGAAGCTCCGGTATTGATTCAGCCTGAGGCAGGGAAAGAGTTTGTAGTGTACTGTGACGCCTCTCATATAGGATTGGGATGCGTTTTGATGCAGGACGGAAAAGTGGTCACTTATGCGTCTCGACAGTTAAGGCCTCATGAGGTTAACTATCCGACTCACGATTTGGAATTGGCAGCTTAACTATCCGACTCACGATTTGGAATTGGCAGCAGTGGTCTTTGCTCTTAAGGTGTGGAGGCATTACCTTTATGGAGAAAAGTTGGTGATCTACACAGATCACAAGAGCCTTAAGTATCTGCTGACTCAGAAGGAGCTGAACCTGAGACAGCGAAGGTGGGTGGAGTTACTGAAGGACTATGATTATTCGATAGAGTATCATCCGGGAAAGGCGAATGTAGTGGCGGATGCCCTAAGTCGGAAGATTGTGTCAGATCTAAGGGCGATGTTCACACATCTGAGTTTGTATGACGATAGAAGCCTGTTGGCAGAGTTGCAAGTCAAGCCGACGTGGCTGAGTGAGGTAAAAGAGGGTCAGTTGCCAGATAAGGATTTGAGTGCTAAGATATGGCAAGTTCAGAATGGTGGTTTAGAGGATTACAGTATGTCTAGTGATGGAGTATTGTGTTTCAAGGGTAAGATATGTATGCCTAAGGACAAGGACCTAAGACAGAGGATTCTTCAGGAATCGCATAGTAGCCCTTATGCTATGCATCCTGGAGGCACTAAGTTGTACAGAGATCTAAGGGAAACAGTTTTGGTGGTCCAGTCCGAAGAAGGAAGTTCTGTAATTTGTCGGCCAAGTGTTTGACGTGTTAGCAAGTTAAGGCTGAACACCAGGTTTCGTCAGGATTGCTTCAGCCGATAATGATTCCACAGTGGAAGTGGGAGAGAATTACCATGGACTTCATTAGTGGGCTTCCCCTTACGCCTACTAAGAAGGACTCGGTATAGGTAATAGTGGATCGGTTGACAAAGTCCGCGCATTTCTTACCAGTGCGAGTTGACCACTCTTTGCAAAAGTTGGCGAAATTGTATGTGGCAGAAATTGTGAGGTTGCATGGAGTGCCGGTGTCAATCATCTCAGACAGGGACCCAAGATTTACTTCTCGGTTTTGGAAAGCCATACATCAGGCTTTAGGCACTAAATTGGATTTCACTACGGCTTTTCATCCACAGTCGAAAGGGCAGTTTGAACGGGTAATCCAAGTGTTAGAGGATATGTTGAGGGGCTGTGTGATGGATTTCAGAGGAAGTTAGGAGGAATATTTGCCTTTAGTAGAGTTTGCTTACAACAACAGCTATCAGGCCAGTATTCGGATGGCATCGTATGAAGCGTTGTATAGGCAGAAGTGTCGAACTCCTACTTGTTGGACGAAATTAGGGGAACGACGAGTTTTGGGTCCAGAGATTGTGGCAGAATCTGAGGAGAAAGTTGAAGTAATTCGGGCACGGTTAAAGGAGGCATCCGACAGGCAGAAGTCGTATGCAGATCTCAAATGGAGGGAAATAGAATTTGATGTGGGAGATCAAGTATTTCCTAAGGTTTCGCCTTGGAAAAAGGTGATGAGATTTGGTTGGAAAGGGAAGCTAAGTCCGAGGTTTATAGGACCCTATCGAGTATTGAAGCGAGTTGGACCAGTGGCATATCAGTTAAAGTTGCCACCGGAGTTGAAGCAGATACACGACGTATTCCATGTGTCCATGCTACGTCGTTATCGATCGGATCCATCTCATGTAGTTCTGGTTGAAGAGGATGAGCTAAGACTAGATTTGTCCTTCAAGGAAGAGCCGATTCAAATTTTAGAACGAGATGTGAAAGTACTTCGGAGGAAGTCGGTTCCCCTATTCAAAGTGTTATGGCGCAATCATGGATCGGAGGAAGCTTCGTGGTAGCCAGAAGAGGCAATGCGACAGCAATACCCTCACTTGTTTTAGCCAGGTAATTTCGACGTCGAAATTATTTTAAGGGGGTAAAACTGTAATATCCTGAAATTGGGCTAGTGCATTTTTGCTTAATTTTATGGAATAGCATGCTTATGTGTTATGAATGTGTTGTGTGCATTTTTAGAACCTTGGAAATGTAAGGAAATGTCTTAGGAAATATTAAGTTTTGAGCTTAAAAAGAGGGAACTAAAGCAAGATGGCCTTAAGAGAATTTGTAGGGAGAAGATGACACACAATTAGGCTTGGAAAAGTTGCTTGGAGGTGCCACTTAGGGCCTCTGGAAATGACACCATATGCTAGGGGGAAGGGCTTGAGTTCGAGTCACGTGGGAAGCTAAATTTTAAGGTTTTTATTTTGCTTATTGACGTCAAAAAGAGGGGAGTAGTGGATGGCACCAAGGCACTTGAAGAGGAGTTTAATTCTCTCTAAAATTCGGCTAGATAAGGGGGATGATTGTTGGATTAATTAGATTAATTTTTTTAAAAAGAGGTAAGGGAGAGAAAAACAAGGGATTGGATTGAGAGAGAAGAGTTGGCCGATTGGGGGAGACTAAGGTTAGTGATTTTGGCCAAAGGAGGAATTAAGGTCATAATTCATTCTTTTTCCTTTACCTTCCTTTCTCTCTGCCGAATTTCTTCTTGTTGTTAAGCATCCATTTTTTTCTTCTTTTCCTTTTAGCCTCCTAGCCAAATTCTTCTAGCTTTTCTCTCTACATCTTTTCCTCTTGTGGCCGATTTTTCTTCCATCACCATTTGAAAAGGTTAGCCGAATCTCAAGGCAACCTTTAGCCGATTGTTCAGCAAAGCCTAAAGCTGAAGGTTCATTCTTTTTGAATCGATCTCTCCTGCAAGCTCTTTGCCGATTTCTTAAGGGTAGTGGTCCATTGCGTTTCGATTGTTCTTTTGGTAAGAATCTCTCTTAGCCGAACCATTATTTCTTTCCTTCTCTAACTAACGAAAAGCACGGCTTTAATCTCGTTATTGTTGTGACTGAAACCTTGAAGGATCTCTCAGGATTTGACTATAGTCGACTATAAAGAAGGTTTTCGGGATTTCAACAACATTAAGCAAGCAAGGATTCAATTCGGGATTTAAGATTCACAAGGTAAGTGAATCTGACATTCAGCCAAGACTCTATTTTGGTGTTTAGATCTGTTTCTTAGTCGTTTAATAAGCCGGAACTAATCTAGTTAAGTGATTTAACATTAGCCGATTGAAGGGTAGGAAGGTCACAGATTTTCGGGATTTGATTCATAATCAAATCGGCAACAAGGAACTAGAATCTAAAGCATTAGATCGGGTTTTCGGGTTTCAGGAAAAGCATTACTACCAGGTGTGTACCCCACACTATCTTTCAATAGATTTATGGCACCTATTTAATATATATGTGTATATAAGAATGAGTAAAATATGGCTAAGGTACCATGCAATGGTACAAGTACCCAGGTACGTTACTTTAACCTTAAGTTAATAAGTGCTATGAATAGTGGAATATGGTACATGTGTAAATAATGATAAGAATGTGAAATAAGGCCTATGGCATGAGATTGCATGATATGAATGATATATGGGGCATATGGGATATTATGAATGGGAAGTGAAAGTGGTGACCTATGTCACGATATCTGAATATGGTGACCTCGGTCACATTATCTGAATGTGGTGTCTCATGACACGAAATATTATCTGGTGGCTATGCCACAATATTTATAAGGGCGATGAGCACGGCAACTGCAGCGACTGCCTTCGATGGTGTGTAGCGGATGGAGGGTTGACTTAGTAGTCCCCATGGTGTGTAGGTTGGTACGGGTGATGTGTAGCGGATGGTACCTAGGTTTGGGTTCGGGTTGCATCATTACTTTTTATTTGTTATATATTTGTATGACACGATATGACATGCCTGAATCTTTTGGGACTTAGTGTTGTGGTTACACATTGAGTCTGTTTGACTCACCCCGTTGTGGGATTATTTTTCAGGTGACGATCAGTGATGGACCGGGTCGGCAGAAGCTTAGGGGTGGCCATGCTCAAAGAAGGAATTTATTTTTTTGGACTTTTTATTTTAAGTACTATGAATTTAATTTTGGGTTTTGCTTTGATGTAATAAGGCGTAAGTGTTGAACTGCTTTTATCTTTGGTTTAGTTGTTTTTATCACGATAGTATTATTGATAAATTAAAGACTAAGTAACTTATTTAAAAATGAATGTTAAATGTTTTGACACTCAAACACAAATGTTTTATAATGTATAAATAAAATTAAAAATCAAATTCGGCCTGTCCTATATATCTGTAACAAACAAGGTTTTCAATTAAACCCAACACACACTAAAGCTTATCAAGAAAAATCCCAAAGTTTTCCACAAAGACAAACAAGTTTGAACTGTTTTACTCTAGGAACATACCGGATCCGATCAAGGCTGGTGGGCTGGGTCTGGGATGTTTCAGAGTTGGGGCCCATGCTGCTGCTAATACCGGGATACCACTTTGTGCTGTGTGTGGAAAAGGGCATACAAGCGAATTTTGGAGGAGAATAAGAGCTTGTTTGAGCTACAGATCGATGGAACATAGGATTAGAGAGTGTCTGAGAAGGCCAGATCAGGTTCGAGCTGATGGCAGAGGTAATTTTCAGCTGCAGAGGGGTGGTCAACAACCATCAAGGGGCTATGGACAAGCCAGAGGCGATAACGGCAATGGACATGGACGTGGAGCATCGGACGGAGGTGCAGGTCATACTGAGGTGAGGCAGCCAGCTTTGGTCTATGCTGCTCATCGCAGAGAGGAAGGAGAGGCATCAGATGTGATAATGGGTACGTTACTTATTCGTGAGCTACCTTATATTGCGCTAATTGATGTGGGGTCAACACGTTCGTACATTGCATGCAATAAGGCAGAAACTATAGGGGATGAGTTTGAAACCATTGCGAATGAAATGACTGTGTTAAGTCCTTTAGGGCAGTCGGTGAAAGTTAGTAAGTTGATTAGGAATGTACCATTGGTAGTTCAATGAGTTACTTTCTTAGCGGACTTGATGGAATTACCATTTGGTGAGTTTGACGTCATCTTAGGCATGGATTGGTTGACGAGGCACCAGGCATCTTTAGATTGTGCTGCGAAGCGGATGGTGTTAAGAACTATGGAAGGTGATGAAGTAGTAGTGATCGGGGAACGACGTGACTACTTGTCAAACGTGATTTCAGCTTTAAGGGCAGAGAAGTTGGTGAGGAAGGGTTGTGAAGCTTACTTAGCCTATATTAGTGATTTGGAATCTAAGAGTTCAATTAGAGTTAAAGAGTGTTAGTGTTATTAAAATCAGAGTGCACAACGAAAGCATACTGGTGTGACTTGAGCGGTGCGATTAATAGTTAGTTGGAAATTTCGAGGACGAAATTTCTTTAAGAAGGTAGAATTGTAACACCCCAAATTTGGGCTTAGTAGAATTGGGCCTATTGGTCTTTGGGTCTCAAAAAAACTTTAAGTGAGCGAGAAAATGACAATTGGCGTGTGGGCTTTAAGTGTTATTTGAAGTCTTAGGGATAGGGAAGACCATAGGAAAAAATTAATTTTTGCCTTAGTGGACCCTAGTCTCATGTATTAGGCCTATTAAACAGATTAAGGGGAAAATAAGACACAGTTGGGCTTCTGGTCCAGTGGCAAGATGGAGTCACTTGGGGAGCTACAAGGTGACGTTACTAGTAGGTGAGGAGTTCCAAGGTTCGAGGTTTAAGAGTGACAAATTAAAGAGTTTTATTTTTGCGCATGGAAGGAAGGCAGTGGAGCTAGAGTGGACTCTTGAAGGGAGAGTTTAGGAGAGAAAGTTAAGGTAAAAATAAAAGAGAAAAGATAGGGGATTGATGTGTTGATGCCGAATTGGACTTTGGGGGAAGGTAATTTCGGCTTTGGCTATAAAAAGGGGGTGCCGAATTCCTTAGAAGGGTTCTTTGAGTTCCCATCTTTCTTTCTTTTCTTCCCCTCATCCTTTTTGTTTTCTTCCATTGTCGAATACCATCATCCCTATTTGCCAAAATCCCTACCTGTGCCGTTTCTTTGTTGTTTTCCTCCATCACAAATCTGTTGATCAAGTGTTAAAAGCCGGATTTTGTTCAGTAGCTATCTAGGCCGTAGAATCAAGGGTGGGATTCGGTATGTACTCAATCAACCTCCTTAGTGTGTTTTGTTAAAAGCTGAAGGGCTATCTAACTTCTCCTTGTCGTTAACCATGTATTAACAAGGGTAGGGTTCAAAGATCGCAAGCGTGGTAAGGATTGTTAGCAAGTGGTAAGTGTACTCGTCTTAGTTGTGGATTAGTGAATGGCTGAATGTAAGTATGGCTTATAGGGGTGACTTGTGTGGAATATGAGTCACTTAATTGTTGATAGTATATGCGTGGGTGCAGATCTACGTGAATAGTAGCTAAGGCAGGGCTACTAAAACCGGTGGCACACGGTAAGGTTATGGTAAGGTTTCGATTTTTAGGTAAATACTGTGGTTAAGTGTGTATTGATTTGGGATTGGTATTGGTTGTAGGTTCAAGGCTGAGGATAGGATAGCACATCGCATTAACCAGGTGTGTACATACACTTCACACACGACAAATCGGCAAAAGCCAAAATCTTGAAAAGTCGAAATGCTGAAAAAGCCGAAAAGCCGAAAGGTTGGCGCTGGCAACCACACGAGCGTACGAACATTAGTGTGGGGACACCGATACGATTACTGGGGCCAAGAGAGCGATCTCATGGTCTCGAGCTACTATTTGGCCGATCGGGCCAAAAGGGGCTAACTGGGCCTGCCGAGCTCGTGGGCCCAAATCGACAGGAATTGATATGTGAAAACTGAATGATGGATTGATATGGTTGTGTGATTTGAATAAGATTGAGCCTAATGGGCTATATAAACATGATGGGGTTTAAAGGGTTATATGGACATGAATAGGCTTAGTGGGCCTTATGAGATTTTAGAAATGCATGCTAGGGTTTATGGACTCTAGGCCTAGTTCTGATAAATTCTTAAATATCATAAAACTTACTGTAATAATCAAGCATGACTATGAACGAGTCGTTAGGTTAAAGTGTGGCAATGGACATATGCATGTCTAGGATTGGATCTAGAGAGAGCTTGGTACTTGAGCAGTCCTAGCAACCCACCTCCTCTTCTCTAGGATCCTACCTGGTGCATAGTTTCTGTTCATTTTAGCCGTAAGGACTTGTTAATCGGCCATAATTCATAACTAAAACCCGAGGTTTGCAAAATTACTAAAATACCCCAAATTTGTAAAATTACTAAAATACCCCTGGTTTGTAAAATTATCGAAATACCCCTGGATTGGAAAATTACCAAAATACGCCCGATTTGCAAAATTACCGAAATACCCTCAGATTGCAAAACTACCAAAATACCCCTAATTTGCAAAATTACCAAAACACTCTTGATTTGTAATATTACCAAAATATCCCTATAGGGTAAAATTACAAAATACCTCTGGGTAGTGAAATGACTAAAATACCCTTAGGTGCTAAATGTGTGAAAATGTGTATGTTGCATTCATGAGATATATGTTGCACTTGAGTGGGTTTGATGATACAGAGGAATATATGTGAGGATCGCATAGTCGCTTGACGGCCGTGGATCCACCGGTGGCTTTAAGCCCATTGTATGCTTAGCAGCCTTGCTGCAATGTTTGAGTAGTGCCGCTATTGGTGCTATCTTTGGAGTGTAGGGATGGGTGGGTTGATATTTATATTCCCACAGGAGTGTAAGGTTGGAAGGTAAATGGAGTGCAGTGTTGGATTTGGGATGGGAGCATTGCATTCATGTGATACTGATATGATATAAAGTCATTGTGGGCTAAGGCCCAAGACCACCGATTTTGATAGGGCTTAGGCCCTATGTGATAATTGCATGTTGACTGGTTACCAAGGGTCGTAAACACTGAGTTTCGAAACTCACACCCTTTTATTAAATGTTTCAAGTGACCCTTAGTAGACGGCTCGACGTGGTAGAGGACTCGGAGATGGCCACACTACTAGTTACTTAGAAGTTTTTGCTTATTTGATTTCGGATGACTTATTGTTAATTATTTCGTTTGTAATAAGGCCTTGTATCTCCAATTTGATTTTACATTTGAGTTTCCTTATGTTTTCAACTGTTTAATTGTTAAACTTGAAAAAATTTCTAAAGTTTAAACATGGTTTTTGAAATACCTATAACATATGGGCATTTTCTTAAAATATGGGCTTTTATCATTACTTAACAAGTTGCATAGATTTTGGGTTTCTAAGCTCTAAACTTAAGTTTTAAATAAGCGAAGTCGTTTTGAATTATTCTTTTAATGTGACATCATCGGATTCGACCATAACGTCTGGGCTGGGTCTGGGGGTGTTATAATAGTTGTTCAATGAAGTTTCGATATAGTATCAAGTTTTAATATAGTTTCTAATGCGAGTTCTAAATTGAAATGAGTTATAAATGATTTTAAGGACGAAATTTTTGTAAGGGGAAGAGTAGTAACATCTCGTTTTTCAGTGGTGTTGGAAAAAGTGGTTTCTGGGCCACCAAATCCTACGAGTAAGTTCATAAATATTATTATTTAATATTTACGAGTCAAACATGGTGTTAAAAAGGTTTTCAATTTGATAACTTATGTTATACAAGCGATTTATTAAGTTCAAGTGGTATGACCCTAAGGTCAAGTGGTTTTAGAAAATGAGGTCAAGTGGTAACAGCCCATTTTTTAGTGGTATCAAAAATAGTGGTTTCCTAGCCACCAAATCTGATGAGTATGTTCGTAAATATTATTTTTTTATATTTACGAGTCAAACATGGTGTTATTTTTAAATTTTAAGTTAATAAGTGAGCCTCGTTTTTGCTTATTTTGTGACCCAATTTAGCCAATATTGCTATTGGGGGGCCTAACGTGTGATTGAGTGGTGTATGTATATGTTGGAGGTTGAAAACGAGCAAGAATGGCACCAAAGGAAAGGATACCATGATATCCACTCTTTGGAATCACAATACCTCCAAAATTATGGAAGATTAGAGACACCCTTCAGTGATATCGCGATACGCTCTTTGGGTATCATGATATCCACCATTCAAAAAAGACCCTAAGTGTAATAGCCCATTTTGTAGTGGTCTCAGAAACAGTGGTTTCGAGGCCACCAAATCCTACGAGTAAGTTCATAAATTTTATTATTTAATATTTACAAGTCAAACATGGTGTTAAAAAGGTTTTTGATTTGATAACTTATGTTATATAAGTGATTTATTAAGTTTCAGTGGTATAACTTTAAGGTCAAGTGGTTTTAAAAAATGAGGTATTGGGACATCGTTTCTATAGACTGAGCCGTAAATATTTTTATAAATATTTATGGAGTGTCATTAAGGTGGTATTAAAGTTTCGTTAAAATTTTTTAACATTTCGATAGTTAATTATTTAAAAAGGACTAAATCGTAAAATCAACGACGGTAAGTTTGACATTTTTGAAATGAAATTATTAAGATTGAATGAAATTATTAATTTAGATCAATAATTTAGATCAAGATCGGGTGGAAAATCAAGGAGAATAAAAAATTACCAAAATGCCCCTATACTTTGACATTTTTGCAATTTAGCTAGGTAAGTTTGTATGAACTATACACACTTAAAAGTGAGTTAAATTGATTGTTAAATGTGCTATTCTATTGTACATGAATTACTATATAGATGTTATTATGAAATTTATTATGCCATGAAAAGATAGAAGTTCAACGACGTACTACGACTACCGAACCTTAGGAATTCGTAGGATTCAAATGACATGAAATTAGGGTTTAGATGATTCGATTGCTGGTCTTGAATGTCCTACCTATGTCTGAGGTCTAGCTTGTGTTGCGAATACTCCACAGTTTGTGTGAGCAGCATCGTGTAGCTACGTTCCGACCCACAGCTCGTGTGAGCAGGCCTAGTTTTACAACTCGTGTGAGCATATATGTACATGAATTAATGGATTACGATTGTAAGGGTTAGTACACTTTGTGTGAGCTATCCCAAATATCCAACGATATTCTATTCAATTCAACGGGCATGAATTGGAAAGGAAACAGTAAATGTTCTATATGAGCAAATATAGGTATACATGAAATACATTGAAATGATGAGATACGTGGAAATCATGTTATGTTATGAAGGATGATATATCCAAATTGAATCATATTCAAGTATAATGGTTATCCATGTTCAATTCATGTGAAATATGTTCAAGTATGCTAACATGTGTTGTTGTTTGACGCTTAGGCATGTGCCAAGCTATTGGTTGGATTGTATTATATTTACTTATAAGGTATGCATTGAAATGGTAAGTGCCCAAATGGAAATATGCTTGTGTTCATGAAAGAATGGTAACGTTTAAATTATGTAATTTCTTATGAAATGATTTATCATGTGGTTAATTCCAAAAGAGCTATGTTTAAATGCCCTAGCTTGTGGCTATGGTTGATGATATGCTTATGTCTTGTGTGTTATGCATATGAAATTGGTGTGGAAAGGTAATGAAATAGTAAGTTTGTAACACCCCTTAACCCGTATCCATCGCTGAATTAGGGTTATGAGGCGTTACCGAACTAGACACAGTTTAGCACAATCATTTATGGAATAAACCCAATACGCATTTTTAAATTTTTTTTCCATATCAACAAATAATGTTCAAGACTTACATTACAAACCAGGTTTCATAATGAACACATAATTACTCATAATCTATACAAGTTTCGAATCAAGCTTCCACATAACAACACCAAATTTCATATATTAAACATATATAAATACATCTATTTCATTAGTTGAATATCAACATGTCTTTTTATACCTTATACAAATATGCATAATAAAAACGAAAAGATCCATGATACTCTATTTGCTTTTCATTCACATATGTGACATTCGAACCTTATAGCATAACCAAACATACACATCATGCTATTGTAATATGCGCAATATCCCTAAAACAAAAGCCATGTCAAACCAAAATTTTCAATTCATTTTACCTTATTAATTCATGGATACAAGATCATTGAATAACCTACCAAGCACACATGATATGTAACTAATTCAAATTATATATATAAATACAGCCAATCTATTGACCATATATTCGGTTCTCAATATAAAACTTCAATGATCAACCCGAAGCATTAGTATATACATTTTCATGATCATCTCTGAATTATACCAAGCACATAATAATCTAAGTAGAGATATTCGCACGACATAATAAGCATACTTATACACATATATAATCATTTCTATACAACTACATTTAACTTCCAAGCATTATAAGCATACGTCTTATACCAAAGATTTAAAACAGACCATTATATCAAACATATAAACAATGCTTAATCCAAAAGTAACAGCCTTATTCGCAAGACCATATATATACATTTACAAAACTGAACATCATTCATTACTTATCAAAATACAGCCTATACATGCCTTTGATTCAAAAAGTAAACATATATATACCAAAGAGAGTGATAGTGTGGTCGACTTTCTTGATGATCCCCTGAGCCCGTAGTTGAATCAATGACCTATAAAACAGAAATACAAACACATACAGAGTAACCTCACTGGCTTAGTAAGTCTTAAGCAAAAGATAATTCACTAATCAAGCACTTTAACATTTTTAATCAATAAATGTAGGACATTGTATATGTATATTTTGATATGCAATTGATACAAAACCGAATACTAGTAATATATTAACTCAATTACTTATACTTCACTACCATCAACCTGCAACTTATCAAAGCACAGAGTACATATGTTACATGAATCGCATGTTTATAATCGTGTAAATTCAACATTCATATCCATTACATTATCACACTAAAAATTCTATTATTTCTATATTCATATACGTCGATTATAAGCTCAAATTCACATAACACCATTCTTAACATAATATTTCCACTCAAGTAACATTAATCACAACTTACCTTACTTCTGATGAATTCAAATGGGACTTATGCTTACCTGAGTTTTTAACTCAATAGATTCACTTGTTACACCTCGAGCAATTTATGGTTCCTTCGTTTTAAAGTATCACCGCATTAAGCTCACTGCTAGGCACGGCCCGAATATATCATCGGCACTAAGCACGCTGGCAGCACACGGCCCGAATATATCACCTAAGACTAAGCCTACTAGGCACGAAGCTTTGAATATGTCACCTGTACTAAGCTCGCTAGGCACGACGAAGCCGAATATGTCACCGGCACTAAGCCTGCTAGGCACGAAGCTCGAATATCAACACATTCAACTTTGTGATACACAGTACTTAGTACTAAACTATTAACCATCTCATATTCTTCATTTTACTTTCACCTATTAATCCAAACATATATATTCACATTGTATTAACCAAATTAATTTCACTACAAATTCATACTCCACATTCGGCCCACATGTATATTTATGCTTTAAATATTCAAACACATCATATACTATGTTCGTAAATAATTCTTTGGTGTATACTTGCTTAAGGACTTACTTCGACAGTCAACGGATTGCGTAAACTGGCTACTCGAGAACCTTTGTTTTCCCCCGATCCAAATCCGTTTTTCTTTTTTCTTGATCTTGATTTTAAGCTTTAAAGTTCCAAAAATTTAAAAGGAATGAAACCCCTTTTCTTTTTCAACATTCGGCCAAGAACCACCAAGATGATAATGATTTTTTTTCTTTTATTTATTTTAACATATAATAAGTTAATACTAAATTACTAATATAACCCTTTTAATAAAATAAAACTAACATATATAATAAGGGCAATGGTGACTTTAGCCACCCACTAACTTTAAAATTGGACTATTTACTCTTTTAATACCCCACTTTAAAAGGCCATCATTAAATAGGCACTTTTCACTATAGTTTGCTACTTTTACTTTTTACGCGATTAAGTCCTTTTTCTAAATTAAACACACAAACGATAAAATTTTTCTACGAGACTTTCACACACATTAATTCACATATAATAAACACAAAATATAATATTAAAATATTTCTCGAACTCGGATTCGTGATCCCAAAACCACCATTCCGATTAGGGTCAAATTCGGTCTGTTACAACTCTCCCCCTTAAGGATTTTCGTCCCGAAAATCTTACCGTTAAACAACGTCGAATATTGTTGCCTCATTGAGTCCTCAGGCTCCCACGTAGCCTCTTCAACTCCATGCCTATTCCATAGTACTTTCACTAATGGAATCCTTTTGTTTCTTAAATATTTCATTTCTCGAGCTAAGATATGGATCGTTTCTTCCTCATATGTCATATCGGGTCGGATTTCAATCTCAGATGGAGCAATCACATGTGATGGATCTGACCTGTATCTACGGAGCATCGAAACATGAAATACATCGTGTATCTTTTCTAATTCAGAGGATAACTTCAATCTATAAGCAACAGGCCCAATACATTCGATGATTTCATACGGTCTGATAAATCTCGAACTCAGTTTGCCTTTCCGACCAAAACGAATTACTTTCTTCTACGGAGATACTTTCAAGAATACCCGATCTCCAACTTGAAATTCTATATCTTTACGTTTCAAATCAGTGTAAGACTTTTGACGATCTGATGTAGCTTTCAAACTATCTTTGATTATAGCCACTTTTTGTTCAGTCTCTTTAATCAAATCAACCCATTGTATCTTATTCTCACTGAGCTTGGTCCAGTACAATGGCGTACGACACTTGTGGCCATATAATGAGCTTCATAGGGTGCCATTTTGATACTTGATTGAAAACTGTTATTATAAGCAAATTCAATCAAAGGTAAGTACTTTTCCCACGTACCTTTAAACTCGAGAACGCAACATCTCAACATGTCCTCAAGTGTTTGAATGGTTCGCTCAGACTGACCGTCTGTCTGCGGGTGAAAGGCGGTGCTAAAATGAAGTTTAGTACCTAAAGCATCCTGCAACTTCTTCCAAAATCACGATGTGAATCTCGAGTCTCTGTCTGAGATAATAGAACTCAGCACACCATGTAATCTCACAATTTGAGATATATACAACTCAGCAAGTTTATCGAGTGAATAATCTGTACGAACCGGTACAAAATAAGCTATTTGGTCAGTCTATCTACTATAACCCAAACTGTATCTTTCTTGCTCGGTGTCATAGGCAAACCAGATACAAAATCCATAGTGATTCTATCCCATTTCCATTCAGGTATCATGATCGGTTGAAGCAACCCAGAAGGCACTTGATGTTCAGCTTTTACTTGCTGACAGATTAAGCACTTTGAAACAAATTTAGATATATCCTATTTCATGCCAGGCCACCAATAGAACTATTTCAAATCATTATACTTTTTTGTGCTACCTAGATGTATCGATAATCGACCACTATGAGCCTCACTCAGAATCATCTGAATCAAATCTGAGTTCTTCGGAACACACATTCGGCTTTTAAAGTTCAAACAGTCATTTGCATCAATTTGAAACTCTGATTCTGCATCTTTTTCACACTGAATTCGACTAGCAATCAAATCTTTGTCAACTTTCCGTGCATCACAAATTTGCTGAATAAACATCAGTCTTGCTTGTAACTCGGCTATGATCAAACCATCACCATACATAACCATCTGTGCGTTCATTACATGAAGAGCAAATAATGATTTTTGACTTAACGCATCTGCAACAACGTTAGCTTTCCCCGGATGGTAGTCAATCACCAACTCATAGTCTTTCAACAATTCTAACCATCTGCGTTGTCTCAAGTTCAAATCTTTCTGAGTCATCAAATACTTTAGACTTTTATGATCTGAATAAATGTGACATTTCTCGCCGAATAAGTAGTGACGCCAAATTTTCGATGCGAAAACAATGGCTGCTAATTCTAGATCGTGCGTCAGATAATTTCTTTCGTGCGGCTTCAATTGTCTCGAAACATAGGCTATAACTTTGCCTTCCTGCATCAAAATACAACCCAACCCATTCAAAGAAGCATCACTAAAAACGACAAATTCTTTACCCAGTTCAGGCTGAGCTAACACTGGAACTTCGATCAAAAGGGCTTTCAGCTGCTCAAAACTTTTCTGACACTTTTCCGACCACTTAAACTTGACATCTTTCTGTAGTAGCTTTGTCAAAGGTGTAGCTATCATAGAAAAACCTTTTACAAACCGTCTGTAGTATCCCGCAAGGCCTAGGAAGCTTCAAATCTCGAAAACATTCTTTGGTGGTTTCCAATCGAGTATAGTTGCTATTTTGTTTGGATCCACCCGAATACCTGATGCTGAAACAACATGACCAAGAAGCTGACTTCATTCATCCAGAACTCACACTTACTAAACTTTGCATATAGCTGTTGATCTCGTAAAGTTTGTAGCACTAATCTCAAATGCTCGGCATACTGGTTTCATCTTTGGAGTAGATTAGTATATCATCAATAAACACTACTACAAACCAATCCAAAAACTGTCTGAAGACCCGATTCATTAGATCCATAAAAACAGCAGGTGTATTAGTGAGTCCAAAAGGCATAACCAGAAACTCAAAATGTTCGTACCTCGTCCGGAATGCAGTCTTTGGCACATCTGTATCTCTGACTCGCAATTGATAATAACCCGATCTCGAAGATCTATCTTCGAAAATACTGAAACCCCTTTCAACTGATCAAACAAATCATCAATTCGAGGTAGCGGGTACTTATTCTTTATAGTTACCTTATTCAGTTGCTGATAATCAATACACATTCGCATCGTTCTATCTTTCTTCTTCACAAAAAGAACTGGTGCACCCCAAGTTGAGAAACTCGGTCGTGCAAAGCCCCTATCTGTTAACTCTTACAACTATGCTTTCAACTCTTTTAACTCAGTAGGTGCCATCCGATACGGAGCTATCAAGATCGGAGTCATTCTCGGTGCTAATTCAATACCGAACTCAATCTCTCGTCCTGGTGGTAAACCCGATAGTTCTTCAGGAAACACATCTGGGTATTCACACACAACCGGTACAGATTCAATATGCTTTTTAGACACTTTATTATCCAGTACATAGGCCAAATAAGCTTCGCACCCTTTCCTCACATACTTTCGGGCTAACATCGAGGATATTACTGTAGGAAACCCACTTAAATCACTGGATTCAATTCTGATGATCTCATCGTTCTGACATCTCAAATCAATAAGCTTTCTTTTGCAATTCACCACTGCATCATGTGAAGTTAACCAGTCCATTCCCAAAATTATATCAAACTCATCGAAGGGCAACAATATTAAATCGGCTGGGAAGCAAGAATCCCAAATCATCAACGGGCAACCTTTACACACTTTATTAACAAGTACACATCTACCCAAAGGGTTGGACACACGAATCACAAACTCAGTAGACTCAACTGGCAGAGTCTTACCGAATACTAGAGTTTCACACGCATATGAATGAGTCGAACCAGGATCAATCAATGCAATCACAGTAGTATCATAAAGGGTGAAAGTACCGGTAATGACATCGGGGGAGGAAGCATCCTCTCTGGCTCGTGTAGCATAAGCTCTAGCTGGAGCTCTAGCATCTGATCGTATTGTAGTGTCCTTCGTCCCTCTCTGACTACCACCTACATTGCCTGAATGTCTGAGTGGTCTACCCCGTGCTGGCGCACTGCTCGGTCTAGTGTTCTGAGTTGCATTTTACTCGGCTAACATCGGGCACTCTCGAATAAAATGATCCGATGATCCACATTTAAAGCAGGACCGATCACAAACTCTACAACTCCCAGGATGCCATTTCCCACAATGTTTACACTCGGCCCGGTTCTGTGGAACATTACCGACACTAGCTATCGAAGTGCCTCGGGAACTTACTGGAGGTCGATCACGTCTGGCAAGTCCAAGTGGCTTTATGTCGATCGGGGTCATCTCGAACTTCTTATGCACGTAATGGAAAATTTTACTCGATGATCTTTTTAGTGTCTCTAGCTTCTACTTGACTTTTCTTTTCTCCTTTCCGAGCTCTTCGGCTTTACAAGCTCGCTCGACTAATGTCACAAACTCTTTGATTTCAAGAATGCCAACAAGTAACTTTATGTCTTCATTCAGGCCATCTTCAAATCTTTTACACATAATGGCTTTGGTAGATATACAATTCCGAGCGTAACGACCCAATCTGGCAAACTTCCGCTCATATTCCGTCAAAGTCATGCGACCCTGTTTTAATTCCAGAAATTCTTTCTGTTTCTGATCGATGAATCTCTGACTGATATATTTCTTACGAAACTCAATTTGGAAGAAGTCCCAAGTTACTTTTTCTTTTGGAACTACGGATACCAGTGTGTTCCACCAGTGATAGGCAGTGTCCCGAAGTAGAGATATAGCACACTTTAGGCATTCATTTGGAATACAAGATAACTCATCGAGTACCCGAATAGTGTTTTCAAGCCACATCTCGGCTCGCTCTGCGTCATCATCATCATTGGCCTTGAATCCCTCGGCCCCATATTTCCTAATTTTATCAACGAGAGGCCTGCTAGATCTCATCGGATCTATCATCGGGGGTGCTGAAGGTACCGGAGTTAGATTATTCGAGGGTGGAGTTTGTTGTACAGCCGGATTAGTCTGAATAAACTGGGTAAACCATTCGTTCATCATCTGATAGAATGCTTGTTTAGCCTCCCCCTCATGGCTACCTGAAACTGGTCGAGAGTCTAATGGCACTGATCCACTTGCGAGACCAGGCGCAACGCTCTCCACATCATCAGCTACGGCTCTATCAGGATCAGGATCCATTTACTATATAAAATACAATTGAAATTGTCAAAAGTCACCACACTATCATATCTACAATTCAAAGGCATGTATAGCTAGACTCTTACGCACTACGGTAGTCCTAGAATCGACTAAACCATAGCTCCGATACCAATAAAATGTAACACCCCTTAACCCGTATCCATCGCTAAATTAGGGTTATGAGGCGTTACCGAACTAGACACAGTTTAGCACAGTCATTTATGGAATAAACCCAATACGCATTTTTAAATTTTTTTTCCATATCAACAAATAATGTTCAAGACTTACATTACAAAACAGGTTTCATAATGAACACATCATTACTCATAATCTATACAAGTTTCGAATCAAGCTTCCACATAACAACACCAAATTTCACATATTAAACATATATAAATACATCTATTTCATTAGTCGAATATCAACATATCTTTTTATACCTTATACAAATATGTATAATAAAAACGAAAAGATCCATGATACTCTATTTGCTTTTCATTCACATATGTGACATTTGAACCTTATAGCATAACCAAACATACAAATCATGCTATTGTAATATGCGCAATATCCCTAAAACAAAAGCCATGTCAAACCAAAATTTTCAATTCATTTTACCTTATTAATTTATGGATACATGATCATTGAATAACTTACCAAACACACATGATATGTAACTAATTCAAATTATATATATAAATACAGCCAATCTATTGACCATATATTCGGTTCTCAATATAAAACTTCAATGATCAACCCAAAGCATTAGTATATACATTTTCATGATCATCTCTAAATTATATCAAGCACATAATAATCTAAGTAGAGATATTCGCACGACATAATAAGCATACTTATACACATATATAATCATTTCTATACAACTACATTTAACTTCCAAGCATTATAAGCATACGTCTTATACCAGAGATTTAAAACAGACCATTATATCAAACATATAAACAATGCTTAATCCAAAAGTAACAGCCTTATTCGCAAGGCCATATATATACATTTACAAAACCGAACATCATTCATTACTTATCAAAATACAGCCTATACATGCCTTTGATTCAAAAAGTAAACATATATATACCAAAGAGAGTGATAGTGTGGTCGACTTTCTTGATGATCCCCTGAGCCCGTAGTTGAATCAATGATCTATAAAACAAAAATACAAACACATACAAAGTAACCTCACTAGCTTAGTAAGTCTTAAGCAAAAGATAATTCACTAATCAAGCACTTAAACATTTTTAATCAATAAATGTAGGACATTGTATATGTATATTTCGATATGCAATTGATACAAAACCGAGTACTAGTAATAAATTAACTCAATTACTTATAATTCACTACCATCACCCTGCAACTCATCAAAGCACAGAGTACATATATTACATGAATCGCATGTTTATAATCATGTAAATTCAACATTCATATCCATTACATTATCACACTAAAAATTCTATTATTTTTATATTCATACACGTCGATTATAAGCTCAAATTCACATAACACCATTCTTAACATAATATTTCCACTCAAGTAACATTAATCACAACTTACCTCACTTCTGATGAATTCAAATGGGACTTATGCTTACCTGAGTTTTTAACTCAATAGATTCACTATGTTACACCTCGAGCAATTTATGGTTCCTTCGTTTTAAAGTATCACCGGTATTAAGCCTGCTAGGCACGAAGCCCGAATATATCACTGGCACTAAGCCTGCTAGGCACGAAGCCCAAATATATCACCGGCACTAAGCCTGCTAGGCACGAAGCCTGAATATGTCACCGGCACTAAGCCTGCTAGGCACGAAGCCCGAATATGTCACCAGCACTAAGCCTGCTAGGCACGAAGCCCGAATATCAACACATTCAACTTTGCGATACACAGTACTTAGTACTAAACTATTAACCATCTCATATTCTTCATTTTACTTTCACTATTAATCCAAACATATATATTCACATTGTATTACCCAAATTAATTTCACTACAAATTCATACTCCACATTCGGCCCACATGTATATTTATGCTTTAAATATTCAAACATCATCATATACAATGTTCGTAAATTATTCTTTGGTGTATACTTGCTTAAGGACTTACTTCGACTGTCAACGGACTGCATAAACCGGCTACTCGAGAACCTTTGTTTTCCCCCGATCCAAATTCATTTTGGATTTTAAGCTTTAAAGTGCCGAAAATTTAAAAGGAATGAAACCCCTTTTCTTCTTCAACATTCAGGCCAAGAACCACCAAGATGATAATGATTTTTTTTTCTTTTATTTATTTTAACATATAATAAGTTAATACTAAATTGCTAATATAACCCTTTTAATAAAATAAAACTAACATATATAATAAGGGAAATGGTGACTTTAGCCACCCACTAACTTTAAAATTGGACTATTTACTCTTTTAATTCCCCACTTTAAGAAGCCATCATTAAATAGGCACTTTTCACTATAGTTTGCTACTTTTACTTTTTACGCGATTAAGTCCTTTTTCTAAATTAAACACACAAACGATAAAATTTTTCTATGAGACTTTCACACACATTAATTCACATATAATAAACACAAAATATAATATTAAAATATTTCTCGAACTCAGATTCATGGTCCCGAAACCACCATTCCGATTAGAGTCAAATTCAGTCTGTTACAAAGTTCATACTTGGAGTGTAAAATGATGAAAAAGGGAATGATGAGTTGAATTGATGTTATTGTTTAAGCTAAAGAAAGTAAATGCAATGGAAAGTAATGAAATGAAAATGAAAATAAGAAATTTTGAAAGGGTTTAAAGTTTTAAAAAATCCTACTATGCTAGGGATGATATGTATATATGATGCTGTGGTTTTATTCACTTTGTGAGTTGTTGATTATGGTTTCATGTATCCTACGGCATTGGTATAGGATTATTATTGATATATATAAATTTCATTTTTGAAATGTATTGATATGACTAAAGTTATATGAGCTTACTAAGTATTCAATGCTTACGTAGTTGTTTTTCCTTAACTTTTTAGATTATCGAAAGCTCGATCGAGTTGGAAGCTTGTTGAAGATCCATCACACTATCCATCGATTATATCAGTAGATTTTGATGTCTCGGTTAAGGTTATAATGGAATGTATAGGTGGAATTATGGTTGGTGATTAGTTGAATGTTAGTTGATGAATTTGGCATGTATAGGTCATTTTGGGTGATGAAGGCTTGGTATATTTGGTACCTTGTTGATATGTGTTAATTTGATAATGTGTTAAAGCATGTTTGAATGGCCAAAGTGATATCAGATGAATTGACCTCAACATGGTCAAGATATGGTATGCTTTGGTAAGGTTTTGAACAGATGTGGCTGATTGAAATATGGTTTTTATACATGTTGATCGTTGGAACCATCTAGATATGGTTAGATTTGTGTCATTTAAATGCCCTTGATGGTTGGAGTGGAAATGGTCATTTGAAGTTGTGTTCTGAAAAACCAAATCGGTATGTTTGAATGTGATTTTGGCATGTGGTCAATTATGGTATAACTTGGTATGGAATTAAACTATATATAAGTATATATGGATAAGTTATGATCAAATATGTATAAGTTAGATATATGTATATTTGGGATGCATGAAAACTATAGTTCAAATGATAAGTTCTAATGACAAGGTATAAGTTAAGCAAGACATGTTTTAAAATGGTAGCAAGGTGATCAATTATGCATATGTGTTGTTAAGTTGAGTGCTTGCTTTTAGGTGTTGTTTGGGCATATTGGTTGTTTGGATAAATACCATATTAATCTTTATTATGCAGGTTTTAGGTATATTTTTGAATGTTTGAAATAGGTACAAGGGCTTGTATGTATGAGCATATTCTGGGCGGAAGAAATGGCTTGCAAATGGCCTATTTCTTTCCGCATGGCCTATGAAACGGGCGTGTGTATTAGCCGTGTGTGACACAAGGTCACTCGACACGGCCGTGTGTCCCCTGTAAGTTTTTATAGGTTGTATTTTGAGAGTTACATGGCCTGGCACACGGGCGTGTGGATTGGCTGTGTGAACCAAGTCAGAGAGTTACACGGGCACGGACACGAGCTGGAACACAATCGTGTGTCCCTACTTCGAATGCCCACAATGCCTGAGACACGGACGTGTGTCTCAACCGTGTGAGTCACATGGCATGTGACCCCTATAGTATGAATTTTTCTATCTTTTTCCATGAAGATCTAAATGTTTTCAATTTAGTCCCGAATCGTATCTAAAGTGTTTCTAAGGCCTCGAGTGCTCGAAAAAGGGACATTATGTAAGGGTTTGCATGGACTATGATATGATTCATGAAATGTTTGAGAATGAATGTTTTTTTGTTAAAAGTTTCTGGTAATGCTCTGTAACCCTATTCCAGGAATGGATACGGGTTAAGAGTGTTACATTTAGTGGTATTAGAGCTACGGTTTAGTCGGTTCTCAGACTAAATGTAGCATATGTGAAGTCTAGAAATACATGCCAGTATATAACCAGTGATGGTGTGATATCTCCCGACTCTGATGAGATTTTTTTCATTCTTAGTTTAGAGTTTATTTTTCTGCATTTAATTATTGCTATTGATGTTCATTAAGCTTTCATTTAATTATTGCTTTTCATTTCCATGTTCATCCTCTTTATTTTCAGCATGAGTAGCTAAACTTACAAAGGGGTTGGTTGATGGAGATGTGGGTAAGCTGATTTTTGGATCAAAGACTAAATCGTAATATATTAGACTAAATCAAATAGACTTAAAACCTTAGAAAGTGAAGCCTATAACACCCCTAAATTGTATCTATCGCCGGAATAGGGTTATGGAGCATTATCGAAAACTTTTAACATTAAAATATTCATTCTCAAACATTTCATAAATCATATCATAGTCCATGCAAAGACTTTCATAACGTCCCTTTTTTGAGCCCCCGGGGCCTTAGAAACACTTTAGAAACGATTCGAAACTAACTCGAACACATTTAGAACTTCATGAAAAAAAATATAAAAATTCATACTAAAGGGGTCACACGGCCGTGTGACTCATATGGCTAAGACATACGCCCATGTCTTAAGCTGTATGGGCATTCGAAGTAGGGATACATGGTCCTGTCCAAGCCCGTGCCCGTGCCCGTGCCCGTGTAACTCTCTAACTTGTTCACACAGCCAAGCCACATGCCCATGTCCCAGGCTGTATAACTCTCAAAATGCAACCTATAAAAACTTACAGAGGACACACAGTCGTGTCGCATGACCATGCGACATACATGGCTGAGACTGGACAAGAAATAGATCATTTTGAAGCCATTTCCTTCACCCTAATCATGCTCACACATACAAAACATTTCTACCTATTTTAAGCATTAAAAAATGTACCTAAAACATGCATAATAGAGCTAAATCAATATGATATCTATCCATACAACCAATATGCCCAAAGGCACCTCAATCATAAACACCAAACATACTTACACATTGCATAATATTAGCCATTAACCAATCATACATTTCTCATCTAAATTTCTTACCAAACTTACCACCATGACCACATGCCAAAGTCATATACAAACATACCAAAATGGTCACTAAAATATACATCAACTTAACCATTCTAACATCAACCATGAAATCACCAAAATGCCAAGATATCATCAATCATAAAATACCTATACATGTGCATATTTAACCATTTATCAATTAACTTATTTCTCTATCAAACATATCAAAATGACCTTACCATTAGGACCACTTTTCACATGCATCAAAACCATCATGTAACAGCCCGATTTAGACCCTAGTTAGAATTTTAATATTATTTTTCGTGCTTATTGATCGTATGCCTTATCAAGTTTTAAATTTATAAAGAGAATGATCAAACCTGGAAACTAACTCTGACAACGATTGAGGCAAGTGTACCTATAGAATAGTAGTATAGCTTAGGCAAGACCGGATTGTCGAACCCAAAGGAACTAAAAGTACTAATACTAGCTTTCTTTTTATTATCTAGCCTAAAATAAGTGAAGTTGTTTTAATCTAATCTAAATCTACTACTACTAAGCTAAAGATGCAAAGAAAAAAAGAATGAAATGGGAAAATAACTTGAGGAAAAACTCAGTTGATTAAGACGATACCCTCAGGAAGAATCCACCTAGACTTAACTTTCTATATAAAACTGAACCAGACGATGTATTCACTTGACTTGATCCATAAGACTCCCTAAGTTATATTAAACCCTCTCTTGAGGCGAATAATGTCTAACCCTAAGTTGATTAATTGAAATCTCTTTCTAATTAAAACCCCTAGAATCGTATTAACATGATCTATGGACTCCCATATTAGGTTTCACACAAATCTGGCAAAATCTCGTCACCCTATCTCTAGGCGTGCGATCAACTCCGCTTAATTATGATAGATCTACTCTTAAGCAAGGACTTTTGCTCCTCCACCTAAGCACATCATACTTGAATCAATATCCCGGAAATATTAACACAAGATTTAAGCACACATAATTAAGAACAAATCAAGTATTTATCACATTTCAAAAAATAATAACAAGATTCGTCTTAGGTTTCATCCCCTTCAGGTATCTTAAGGGTTTAGTTCATAACTATAAAAGAAAACATCTCAGAAGAAAAGATAAAACAAAACATAAGAAATCCCTAAAACCCCCTGAAGGAATTGAAGGAGAGATCCACTGTCTTGAGTAGAATTCTGGCTTCTTGAGATGGATCAACTGGCTATCTTCAACTGTTTTCCCACAATCTGACCATTTCGGCTCAGCTCCTTGGCCTAGCTCACTGCCCCCTTTTCAGGATACACCTAAGGGGTTTATATAGGCTTTTGAGATAGGTTTCTTTGCCCCTCAGTATCCTTTTTCGAGTGAAATTGTCTTTTGCCACGACAGGGACATGGCCATGTCACACGCCCGTGTGACTAGTCTTTAAGTCGTGTTCGTATTTTCTTTAATGAGGCACTGCCGTGTAAATCGGGTTCAGGCCATGTTCTAGTTGATCATTGAGGCACGGCCGTGGAGGCTTAAGTCCAGGCCGTGTCGATTTCCTCCTTGGCCCAATTTTCTTTGTTTTAGGCCCGTTTCTCGTTCTTTTTATCCTCGGGTGCTTTCTTGAGTATAAGACATGAAAAAAAAAAGGATTAAGAGCACCTTTTTACATGAATCAAAGGCTAAATCATCCGAACATTTGCTAAATGTGGGGTTAAAAAATGTTACTATTACGGTTTATCACTTATAATATGCGAATTGATATGTGTGAAATTTCTGTGATTAAATTTTATCATTTGTGTGCCGATTTGTGAAAAAAGACTAAATTGTAGAAAATGTAAAAGTGGACTTCTATTTGATTAAGTGTCGAATTGATGTGTCTCTTTCAATGTAAGGTCCTTATGTTGTAAATGGACCATTGAATTCATGAAATGACATGGTTGGACATTAGTTAGTGGATTATTAATGATAATAATAAGGTTAAAAATGGAAATTGATTAATAAAGTTATAATTACTAAAAACAAATGCATGAAGTTAGTCATTTGTGTTCATCCTTGCCGAAAATACAAAGGAAAAAGAAAAGAAAAAGGATTTTTAGGGTTCGGCACTATTCTTGGCTAATTGAGGTAAGATTTTTGATCTATTTTCGATAATTTCTATGTTTTTGTGATTGTTTCTTAGCAATCTATCAAGCCCATGCCAAAATTTCTAATTTTGATGATGATTTTGATATGTGCCATTGTTGATTTTTTGAGCTTTATGATGTTAAATGGTGAAATATGAAAGCTTGATGTTAGATAAATATGTTTTGTATTGGGATTTTTGATGAAATTGATTATTATGAACTAATTTGTGAAAATGAGAAATTTTAAGGGCTAAAATGTGAAATAAATGAAATATATAGGCTTATTAGAGCCAAGTGAATATTCAGCCAAGCTATGGTGTAATGAAATTTTGTATATTTTGTGATTTTGTGAATTACGGACTTAAATGTCAAAATGTGAAAATGTGAGGGCTAAATATTTGGATTGAATTGAATGATGTGATGAATAAAAGAGCTGAATTTGAATGTGTATAGATCAAGAACCAAGGAAAACGGAATTAGATCGGGGGAAATCTAAAGTGGTGGAGTAATCGTTTATTTCCATCCGAATCCGTACAAGGTAAGTCGATATACAAATAAAGGTGTTTGAATTGAATTATTATTGCTTATATGTGAATGAATTATGATATATGGCTATTTGAGCTGAATATGTAAAATTCGGGAAAGTTTCAATAATGTGACAACATCCGAAAAGTCCTGTACGAACCTTAGGAAATAGTTAGGATACGTATGTCATGACATAGGATTCCGATATATGTTATCGTGTAAGACCACGTTTGGGACGCTAGCATCGATTTGAGATTTACGTGTAAGACCATGTCTGGGACATCGACATCGTATTTGATTTCGTGTAAGACCTTGTCTAGGACAGAGGCATCGATATTTAATTACATGTAAGACCACGTCTGGAACGTTGGCATTGTACTAGCTTTCAAAGCTATCAGATTATCCTATTGATTCCGAACAGTTCAACGGGCATTCCAAGAAATGAATGAGTATACGAATGTACATCCAAATTTTGGTACGTATGTATGTATATGGAATTTGACAATGAAAGGTATGTATGAATATGATCATTTGATATGTGAGCTACATTACATGATATGTGATTATGATCAAGTGAACATGATCAATTGAGATATAAGAGAAATATGACTTGTAATTGTGTTATGCCATGAACTATATGTATGAAATGGTTTATAATTGTCTATGTGATAAGTTTATTTGTATATGGCTTACTAAGCTTTTGAAAGCTTACTTTTTGTGTGTTTGCATGGTTTTATAGATTATCGAAGCTACAGGGAGCTCGGGGATCGTCGAGGATCATCACCACACTATCGAACTATATTTTGGTATCTTTTGAAAATGTACATATTTAAGTATGCCATGTTTAGGCTAGAGAACTTTGATTATGTTTTGAAATGTGTAAATATAGCCATGTGATATGGCTTGATAATGAATGTGATTATGGAGTAAATTTAGTGCATGCTATGTGATGCAAAATTTGGCATGGTTTGATGTGCTCATGAATGGCCAAGAGAAATGGTCAATATTGGTAAGTTTCATGGTTGATTTGGGAAATTGATATGATGAGAAATGTTATGAATTGAAATGGATTAATATGATGTATGAATCACATGTTTTTTATGTGAAGTTGGTACTTTCAATTGGTATGTTTGAGTTGGGTTTGTAAATGGAAATGAATGATGTTGTTACAGGTCAAATTGTGCATGATTTGGTATGTTTTTTGCTATCTTTGGGACATGAATTGATGATTGTTTGATGCTTGTAGGTATGACCTAATTTTGGGTGGCAAATTGGTCTTGCAAATGGTCTATATTTGCCCACACGGTTGAGCACACAGGTGTGTGTCTCAACTGTGTCCCTCAAGGTTGTAATTCGAAACAAGTCATGTAACGACCCGAATTTGGTCCTAGTGGAATTGGGCCTATTAGGCCTTGGTCATGGAAGCGTTTAAAATTTTTGAGAACAAGAGAACAGCACTAATGCAAGTTGGACCTATTAGGTGAGTGATTTTGGAAGGTTAGGGGGCTTCCATGAAGTCCCGGGATCAAACCTTGGCTGAGGAAAAATTTTGGTTTTAGGTGAATAAAACCCTGGGAGTTAGTAAGTAGGCTTTAAGAATAAAATGTGGAGAAAAATGACACAAAAGGAGTTGTGGTCTAGTGGCAAATGGTGCCACATGGGAGACAAGAGAATGACACCATAGAGGAAGCAAGGGGTCCAAGGTTCAAGTCTTGGCACTTGCAATTCCTTTTGTTTTCTTTTTAAATGAACTTAGGCTTTGGCCCATATGCTTATATTTAGTTGTACATGTTTTAAGACAAAGAGGAGCTAGTTGGTAAAGTGGCTAGCGACTGGATTAAGTTATAGAGGGCCTGAGTTTGAATCCCATCGCAAGCAAAAAGGGATATTTATTTTGCTACATTGGGACGAAAAGAGGTTGTGATGGATTTAAACTCTGCTGAAAGAGGGATCCCACATCGAGAAGCTAGCAAGAGGGAAAGTGGGAAGATGGCTTTAAATAGAGCAATCTATGAGAAGAGTAGGCATAACTTGGTTGGCATTTGGGCACAGGAGTGTTCGGAGCACGGATTAACTCCAGATTCCTATCAGGCGATTCTAGCCATAGGGGGCAGCAAAGGTGCCAACCGAGACTGTGCACATAGCCTCCACTCCCAAGTTTAAGCGGCGTAGGGTGTCAGCGGTTCGGGACTTTTCGCCTGGATGCGGAAGTGTGTCAGCATCAAACTTTGGTTTAACTAGGCAAATCGCAATTGATTTTTCTAATGAAGGCAGGTGATAATAAATCTCATGGTTAGGTGTTTGGAATAGAGATCTCCCAATTATTTTGCTAAATGTGTTAATTGTGTGTTATGTTTTGTATAGGTGAAGGCGCTTGTGATTATTTAGTACTCTACGTGATAAGGTGTGTAATCTCACACCCTTGCTTGTTATGTTATGCGTTATTCTGTGAATCGGCTAAAAGCTGAAATACTGAAAAGCCGAAATATCAGCAATTGAGAACTATCGGGCATGCGAGCGCTTGCAGAGATAAACCGAGCCACTAGTGATGGCGATAGACCGTTGGGAGTGTCAGGAACGCTCTCGTGGAACTGAGGCAATAATGGGCCTTGTTGAGCCGAAACGGGCTAAGTGGGCCCAATGGGTTAACGGGCCCACATGAGCGAAATCAATGGAAAATTGCCGAATGAGTGATGTGACCGCGAAGCTTGCAGAACCGAGACCGAATACGAGCTGAATGGGCCACACAAGCGTGTGGGCCCGTTTGGGTTGAAATTGGATTTTAGGCCCAATTACACCGTAATGATCGAAAAGGGAACCTGTGTCGTTCGAGGGGACAGTGGGCCTCCGAAAAGGCCGTTAAATGATAAATTACCGAAATACCCTTAGTGGGTAAATTACCGAAATACCCTCAGTGGGTAAATTATTGAAACACCCTCAGTGGATAAATTATCGAAATACCCTTGGTGGATAAGTTATCGAAATACCCTCGATGGGTAAATTACCGAAATACCTCCAAGGGGTGAAATTATCGTGTTACCCCTAAGAGACAAAATGACTGTTATACCTTGGTCGTAGTTAAATATCGTTTATGTGATTATATATATATCTGTTTATAATTGTAATACACTGCATTCATATCATTTCGCATTGGGTTGGGTTGATGACTGGAGAAAGTACCGTTCTAGTGGCTTTGCCACATACTGTTCGAGTGGTATCGCCACATACCGATTTAGTGGCTTAGCCACATATACCGTAATTAGCAACTTGACTGCAATATTGGAGAGTTTTGGCTGGGTGGGGTGACATGGTCCCCACATGGTATGTTGGTTGGTATGAGTGGAGAGTTAGTTGGCTGGATAGGATTGGGGTGGGTACATATCCACTTGCATTAAGATGATTTGGGGCTTAGGCCTAGCTTGTTACCGAATAGGACTTAGGCCCAGACCGACACCGTATGGGCTCGGGCCCAAATTATGATTATTATAGGGGAGTACACACTGAGTTCTTGTAACTCACCCCTTTCTTTTAACTGTGCAGGTAATCCCCAACGTTAGAGGATTTAGAGCTGTGGAGGGCTCGGAGGTGGCCATACGTCAGACTTGTTACTCAACGGAACTTAGTAATTTTGGATTTAATTTTATTTATATTATTTTTGGGTTAATAATTTATGTAATAAAGCCATTGGGATTTTCTTTTTAACTTTCATTTGGTAATTCTTTTAGTTATGAACTGCTAAAGGATTAAACACGGGTTTTTAAAATAATAACTACTGTTTTCAAAATATCACGTCTCTGCAACTTTTAGAGTCAGTCTTCTGCAACAAACAACGTTTTTGAAAATGATATTATGTTTACAAGGAAAATAACTTTAAGCAAATCTTGTTTTGTAAGCAATAAAATTCGGGATTTATAAACGGTAGAAAGTTTAAAATTGAAGAAGGGTTTTCATTGAACACGTAGTTTTCAAATAGCCTCGCAATGTGACATGCTAGATTCGGCCATAACATTTAGGCTGGGTTTGGGGTGTTACAAGTTAGGATGCCACACAGGTAAGAAGCACAGGCGTGTGCCAAACCGAAGTCAGTGTTGTACACGGGCTGAGACATGGTCTAAGGCACGGCCGTGTGAGGCACAGGGCCTAGCCACATGGGCGTGTGCCCTGTTTTGAAAGAAAAATTTTCTAAGTTACGCAAAGTTTCCGTATGAGATTGGTTTAGTCCTGAACCTTCTCTAAAGCATGTTTAAGGTCTCGTAAACCTTCTAAATGGACTATATGAGTATGAATTATTATGAAATGATGTTGTATGATTGATGTTGTGAAATAAGCGTAAAATGTTTCGATATGTCCAGTAATACCTCTTAACCCTAGTCCGGCTACAGATATGGGTTAGGGGTGTTACATGTCACCATTCTAGTCATTTCTAAATGGTTCCAACAACCAACATATATACATACCAAATTATGTCCAAATGGTCATAATTCAAAAAAACATACTTGACTAAATTTCATATCAAAACATGCCCTAAATGATCACTTTGCAAACATGCCAACTCTTACCAATTTGGCCATAAAACCATGCATCAATTTGATCTTATACACACCAACCATTAAACATCAAAGTGCCAAAAGCACGGTAACCATCAAGGCATCAAAATAACATAAGTTTTACAAGTTCATAGTAACTTTACATGCCATTATCATCAACTAAACAATAGACATATTCCACCTATACATGCCATTATAACCATGACCAAAGCATCAAAATCTACTGATAAAATCGATGGATAGTGTAGTGGATCCCCGACTAGCTTCCACCCCAATCCAGCTTCTGATAATCTGTAAAGTAAGAGAAAGATAACCACATAAGCAATGAATGCTTAGTAAGCTCGTATAAACTTTAAACATAACATTCCATTTCAATAATAAACATTATAGGTTAAGTATAAACCTATACCAATGCCTCAAGATTTATCAACCATAAACATCCACTCACAAATGAGTAAGTTCATTAATGTCGTATATATATTGACTATTCATAACATAATTGGATTTCACGAGACATAATATAATCATTAACCTTTTTATAGATTTTATATCTTTCTATTTACTTACTTTCCATTCCATCCCAAAGTTTATCATAAGCCTAAAAAAACATTATTAATTCCCAATTTAGTGTATTTATCCATGACAGAGGTATATTCATACGTAGCATAAGCAATTTGCTCATATATAAATCCATCATTTATCACATTAAACCTTTTATAACATCATAATACATTCCAATTACACACTTTCCATTTCATTCTCTTTTCTTACCCATTTCATATGCATAGTACAAGCATAATCATAATCATCAACCATATCCACAAGCTTGGCATAAGCCTATGCACATCAACAACACATGTTAGTTCATTTAAACGTGATTCATATACTTGAGCATGATTCAATTGGATTTATCATCCATCTCAACAAAACATATTTTCCATGTAGGTCATCATTTCAAAGTCTTTCACACATACATGTCTTGGTTCATATAAAACACTTACCATATCCTTGTAAATTTCATGCCCATTGAGCCGAATAAAATATCTTTGGATACGCGGGATAGCTCACATGAAGTATACTAAACATATAACTGTAGTTTTTCCTTTCCTATACACATATGCTTACATGAGTTATAAAATGAATATGCTTACATGAGCAGTGAAATGGGCTTGCGCACATGAGATGTGGGTCGAAATGTAAGCTAATGATGCTGCTCACATGAGCTGTGGAGTATCCGCAACACATGTCGGACCTCCGCCATCATAGGACATTCAATACCAGCACCCAAAACATGTAAACCCTAATGACATGTCATTTGTATCCTACGAATTCTTAAGGTTCAAACAGGGCTCGGTAGTCGTCTTACGTCGTTGGATTTTTGTCCATCTCATAATAAATTCTATAATAATATATATATATTGATTCATTTTCAATAAAATCATATATTAAAATTCAATTTAATCAACATTATAAATAATGCAGTCCATACGAACTTACTTGGCACAATTGCAAAAATGTCAAAGTACAGGCGCATTTTGGTAAATTTCCATTCTCGTCGATTTTCAACCGATCTTTATCTAAATTAATAATTTCAGCCAATCTATTAATTTAGACAGTAAAACAATGTATTTTATGCAATTTAGTCATTTTTTATGAAATTATCTCTAAAGTTTTACTTTTATTCAATTTAGTCCCTGAGCTTAAAACATGCAAATTAACCATTTTTACCCAAAATTGAGCCTAGCCGAATACTTATGGTATCCAATAAAGCCTATTATTGCAACAATTTCACATCAGATCCTTAAACTTTTACTATTTTAACAATTTAGTCCCCAATCAGTAAATTCATCAAAAATCACTTAATAAAATACTTTTAAATAACAACTAATATCTCAAATTCATCATTTAACATCTAAAATCACAAGATTCGTCAATGGTAACATTCAAAATCTTTAACATTTTCATAATTGAAGGTACGGGCTAGCTGGACCTAGTTGCAACGATATCAAAAACATAAAAAATATTAAAAACGGGACTAAAATGGACTTACATGTATACATGGAAGCTTGGCCGAAGCTTCAAAGTCTAACAATGGCTTTCTTCTTTCTGAAATTCAGCAAAAAATTGAAACAAAAAATATGTTTTCTTTAATTTATTTTGTCACCTTATAATTTGTTTTATTTTAATTAATAAAACATATATTTTTTCATAATAAGACAAAGCCAACCGCCCACTCATATATATAATATGGTATATTTACTATATTAGTCCATGAATTTAATTTTCCATAGCAATTAAATATCTTTTGTTAGTAGAATTAAATTTTTACACTTTTTATGATTTAGTTCTTTTTAATTAATTAACTATCGAAACGTTAAAATTTTTCAACGAAAATTTAATACCACCTTAATGAAACTCCATAAATATTTATAAAAATATTTACGGCTCAGTTTATAGAAACAAGGTCTCAATGCCTCATTTTCTAAAACCACTTGACCTTAGGGTCAAACCACTTGAACTTAATAAATCGCTTATATAACATAAATTATTAAATCAAAAACCTTTTGAAAACTATATTTGAATTGTAAATATTAAATAATAATATTTACGAACTTACTCGTTAGATTTGGTGGCCCTAAAACCACTGTTTCTGACACCACTAAAATACGGGCTATTACAACGCCCATAAGGGAATATCTAGGCAAGTGAAGCTGAAAGGTAATCGTGTTGTACCCTCGTTCATTATCTCAAATTAACCAATGAGATCGAGAGATATATCGAAAATAATTCATCTAAGTCAGTAAAATTGAGATCGAAAGATAAAATGAAGCCACTTAGTAATATAAGAGATTTAAGTCCCTTATTCGAGAACCGACGAACCACATCGAAATTAACCAACTACTGCTAGTTTGGTTAATTTCTTAGTTTCATACTCTTTGCATTTTAGTCCTTAGATTAGCATAATTAATTTTTTTGCACAAATTGTTTGTTATGATTTGCCATACTATAAAATCGTATTAGCAGCCACTTAGACTCTCTTTTGTATGTTATTTATCACTCAATCGCCATCTCCTTTAGGTTTGATCATTGGAATACTTTGGTGTTCCAGTATAACACTACAAATGTTGCAATGGAGCTGTACGCTAGAAGTAAAACGTGCTTTTAAAAATTGTCTTATAAAATCGTTGTTTTATGCGCACACGTAAAAGTCGGTCAGTAGGCATGAGTAAGCATATATGTTTGTTTGAATAATAGGTTGTTCAAATTCAAATACTTAGTGATTAAACCCATGGTTATTCAAAAAGTATAGTATAACAAGTATAAAATCATTGCAAGTGTATGCTTAAAATTAAAATTAACTGAGGGACCAAAAGCATTTTGAGGGTTAAAAGCAAAGCAACTGGCATAAAAACATAGAATGGTTAAAAACCAAGGGAGTGAAGAGTGACCATAGTGAAATGAATCAAAATATGAGAAATTGAGAAAATCTCACTCATATTGGCACAAATACTCGTGAATTACTTATACTTGTAAATATTGTATTAGAGTTCAAAGCATGGATAAAAGAAACTGAGTATGTAGCATTCAAACTACCTGTAGTTTTCAACCGTAAATGTTATACTTGTGTGTCCTTTTTGATTGAGTCATATGTTTAACTTTCTTTCAACCGTAAAAGTTAATCCCATAAGCTTGCCTGAAAATCAAATGTAACACCCCAAACCCGATCAACACACCACGACCAAATCCGACATGTTACAGAGTGAAAATATTTTAAATAAAACAAGTCTGCCAATTTACCTTTATCGAAAAACCCTTTGATGTTTTGAGTTTAGTATAAACCCGTTTAAAGTGTTGTTGAAAATGTTTTGTTACTTTGAAACCCGGAAAACTCATTTTTGGAAAACCCGCTTGCCGTTTCAAATTTTGGAAAATCATGCAATTCGATTAAAACCCAAATGAGTTGGACATAATTAAATTAAAACTTGTTCGCTTTTGATCTTGAAGAAAACTTAGATTGGAAAAACATTTAAGTTATCTTGTTATCATCTTGTATAGATTATTACCCGATGGTAAGGTTTGAAAATCCCGATAAGAAGTAAAATTTTGAAAACATTGATTTTTACTGGTTATTTGAGCATGCAGGGTTATTTAACTTAAGCATAATATGATAACGCAAAAGCAGATAAATAAAAACCCAAAATAATAACTTAGCGGCCTTATTACAATCCAAAACCAAATTTAAAGAAAATGTAAACTGAAATTAAAGTTTAAAACGAAACCCGAAAGTAAAGTGCATGGCCACCTCGAGTCCTCCCTGGCTCCATATCTGCGATCTATGCCTCATCTGCAAAATATGAGGAAAGGGGTGAGTCATCGAGACTCAGTGCATAAATCCCCATCCCGAGAATAACAAGCACTTACACAAGTCATAAGTAATTATGCAAATCATGCAAACCCAACCTAACCATCCGAACTCCTGTGTCTACCCTATGTGGTCAAAACCACTGGTGGTCAAAATCACTAGTGACTGTAGTCACAAATCATATAGTGTGGTCAAAACTACTGGTGACCGTAGCCACAAATTATATGGTGGGGCCAACCCACCGTGTGGTCAAAACCACTGATGACAATCCCGTAAATCAACATGTGGGGCTAACCCACTATGGTACCAAACCACTGGGACGAGTCACAATAATCCATGTGTGGTCAAAACCACTGGTGACCGTAGTCACAAATAATAAACGTGTGGTCAAAACCACTGGTGGTCAAAACCACTAAGACTTAGTCACAAATAATATGAAAAGCGGGGCCAACCCACTGTGTGGTCAAAACCACTAGTGACTGTCTAAAATCATGCCTTCCCCCTTCTCTCATTACACCCGTGCAATATGACATAATAATTCGTGTATGCAGTACGTCATGTATGCTAAACATATACCAAATATAAGTATAACATGAATTACCATCATAATTAGATAGACATAAAACAACATAATCACGCTAATCAACCTCTAAGGGTATAACCGTAATTTTACCTACCAAATGCATTTCCGTAATTTACCCACCAAGGGCATTTTCGTAATTTACCAACCAAGGTATTTTCGTGATTTACCCACCTAGGGTATATTGGTAATTTTGCACCTGCAATGGCCTTTCCCAAAGGCCCAACTGTCACCCCAGCGACTCAGCTACCATTTCCGGTCCTACCAGACGATTGGGCTTAAAACTCGATTTCAGCCCATTCGGGCCCACACACTCGTGTGGCCCACCTAACATAAATCTAGCCATGTATATAAGTTCCACCTAGTCTACTATATACCACACAATCGCACAATTTACTCATAAAGGCCCACGGGCCCAGTGGGCCCACTTCAGCCCATCGCGGCCCAAGCAGCCCAACCCACAAGAATACTACTGATGGCCTCAACTATCGCGTCGAAGCCCCACACGTGTGCTCGCACGCTCGTGTGGCTACTATTGCCGTGACCAGCACTTCGGCATTTGCCGCTCTACAACTAGAGCAGAGAGAGTTACACACCTGATAGGAATATGGTGCTAATCCGCACTCCAAACACTCCTTGCCCAAACGCCCTCCAAGGTGTATTAACTCTCCTCCTGGAATGCTCTTTATATAGCTAACTCTCCACCTTTCTTCTTTGTATCTTTCCGATGTGGGATCCCTTCGTTTGTAGAGTTTAAATTCAACTGAAACTCTTTCGGTCCAGACCGCAAAATAAATACTCCCTTGCTTCTCATGAGATTCGAACCCAGGCTCCCTTGTAACATAATCCATGCCGCTAGCCACTAGGCCACAAGCTCCTCTTGTGTCTTAAACCATGCGTAACTAAATTTGAATCTATAGCCAAATACTAAAGTCCATGTAAAAAGAAAACCAAAATGCAAGAGCCAAGACTTGAACCTTAGACCTCCTTCCTTCCTTGTGGCGTCATCCTCTTGCCTCTTATGTGGCGTCACTTTGCCATTACACCACACACTCCACTTGTGTCATTTTCCTCCATATTTTATTCTTAAGGCCTACCTGCCAACTTCCAGGGTTGTTTTCACCTAAAACCAAAATTTCCCCAAAGCCTAAGTTAGATCCCGGGACTTCACAGAAGCCCTCTAACCTTCCAAAAATCACTTATCTAATAGGTCCAACTTGCATTTAAGCCGATCTCTTATTCTCCAAAAATTTAAACGCTACTACGCTCAAGGCCCATTGGGCCCAATCTTACTAGGCCCAATTTCGAGATGTTACAAATCTACCCTCTTTAAAGAAATTTTGTCCTTGAAATTTCCAACTAAAGGAACAGTCGTACAACCTAACCTACAACACTGCACTCACGCTGCGCACTCTGATTCCAATAACCCTAACATACTTTTAACTAGAATTTAGAACTCCCACACACTCAAAAACAACTAGCTATTAAAGTAGAAAAATATTTCATATTCAACCAACTCTATATCTGAACATCACATCCAAACCAAACACACAGAATAGATACCAAAAATACAACATATTACAAAACAAAGTATCAGGAAACTTACAGTGCGAATTGGTACCGGAGACTCGGGTGCCATACTTCCTGAAAACAGATATATTTTTCTAAACCATTTTCCAAACCATCCTTTGAAAACATTTTTGAACCCAAACCCACAGTCGGATTTTTGAACCTGGCTCTGATACCAAAATTGTAAAACCCTAAACCCGATCAACACACCACGACCGAATCCGACATGTTACAGAGTAAAAATATTTTGAATAAAACAAGTCTGCCAATTTACCTTTATCGAAAACCCTTTTGATGTTTTGAGTTTAGTAGAAACACGTTTAAAGTCTTGCTGAAAATGTTTTCTTACTTTGAAACCCGGAAAACTCATTTTTGGAAAACCCGTTTGCCGTTTCGAATTTTGGAAAATCATGCAATTCGATTAAAACCCGAATGAGTTGGACATAATTAAATTAAAACTTGTTCGCTTTTGATCTTGAAGAAAACTTAGATTGGAAAAACATTTAAGTTATCTTGTTATCATCTTATATAGATTATTACCCGATGGTAAGGTTTGAAAATCCCGATAAGAAGTAAACTTTTGAAAACATTGATTTTTACCGGTTATTTGAGCATGCAGGGTTATTTAACTTAAGCATAATATGATAACGCAAAAGCAGATAAATAAAAACCCAAAATAATAACTTAGCGGCCTTATTACAATCCAAAACCAAATTTAAAGAAAATGTAAACCAAAATTAAAGTTTAAAACGAAACCTGAAAGTAAAGTGCATGGCCACCTCGAGTCTTCCCCGGCTCCAATTCCGCGATCTATGCCTCATCTGCAAAATATAAGGGAAGGGGTGAGTCATCGAGACTCAGTGCATAAACCCATCCCGAGAATAACAAGCACTTACACAAGTCATAAGTAATTATGTAAATCATGCAAACCCAACCTAACCATCCGAACTCCTGTGTCTACCCCATGTGGTCAAACCACTGATGGTCAAAACCACTAGTGACTGTAGTCACAAATCTTATAGTGTGGTCAAAACCACTGGTGACCGTAGCCACAAATCATATGGTGGGGCCAACCCACCGTGTGGTCAAAACCACTGATGAAAATCCCGTAAATCAACATGTGGGGCCAACCCACTGTGGTACCAAACCACTGGGACGAGTCACAATAATCCATGTGTGGTCAACACAACTGGTGACTGTAGTCACAAATAATATACGTGTGGTCAAAACCACTGGTGGTCAAAACCAGTAAGACTTAGTCACAAATAATATGAAAAGTGGGGCCAACCTACTGTGTGGTCAAAACCACTGGTGACAGTCTAGAATCTACCTTCCCCCTCCTCTCATTACACCCGTGCAATATGACATAATAATTCGTGTATGCAGTACGTCATGTATGATAAACATATACCAAATATAAGTATAACATGAATTACCATCATAATCAAATAGACATAAAACAACATAATTACGCTAATCAACCTCTAAGGGTATAACCGTAATTTTACCCACCAAGGGCATTTTCGTAGTTTACCCACCAAGGGCATTTTTGTAATTTACCCACCAAAGGCATTTTTGTGATTTACCCACCAAGGGTATATTGGTAATTTTGCACCTGCAATGGCCTTTCCCAAAGGCCCAAATGTCACCCCAGCGACTCAGCTACCATTTTCGGTCCTACCGGACGATTGGGCCTAAAACTCGATTCCGGCCCATTCAGTCCCACACGCTCGTGTGGCCCACCTAACACAAATCTAGCCATGTATAAAAGTTCCACCTTGTCTAGTTTACTATATACCACAAAATCGCACAATTTACTCATAAAGGCCCACAGGCCTATTGGGCGTACTTTGGCCCATCGCGGCCCAAGCAGCCCAACCCACAAGAATACTACTGATGGCCTTAACTATCGCGTTAAAACCCCACATGTGCGCTCGCACGCTCGTGTGGCTACTATTGCCATGACCAGCACTTCCGCATTTGCCGCTCTACAACTAGAGTAGAGAGAGTTACACACCTGATAGGAGTATGGTGCTAATCCGCGCTCCAAGCACTCCTGTGCCCAAACGCCCTCCAAGGTGTATTAACTCTCCTCCTAGAATACTCTTTATATAGCTAGCTCTCCACCTTCCTTCTTTGTATCTTTCGGATGTGGGATCCCTTTGTCAGTAGAGTTTAAATTCAACTGAAACTCTTTCCGTCCAGATCGCAAAATAAATACTCCCTTGCTTCTCATGAGATTCGAACCCAGGCTCCCTTGTAACATAATCCATGCCGCTAGCCACTAGGCCATAAGCTCCTCTTGTGTCTTAAACCATGCGCAACTCAATTTGAATCTATAGCCAAATACTAAAGTCCATGTAAAAAGAAAACCAAAATGCAAGAGCCAAGACTTGAACCTTGGACCTCCTTCCTTCCTTGTGGCGTCATCCCCTTGCCTCTTATGTGGCGTCACTTTGCCACTACACCATACACTCCACTTGTGTCATTTTCCTCCATATTTTATTCTTAAGGCCTACCTGCCAACTTCCAGGGTTTTTTTCACCTAAAACCAAAATTTCCCTAAAGCTAAAGTTCGATCCCGGAACTTCTCAGAAGCCCTCTAACCTTCCAAAAATCACTTATCTAATAGGTCCAACTTGCATTTAAGCCGATCTCTTGTTCTCCAAAAATTTAAACGCTACTACGCTCAAGGCCTATTGGGCCCAATCTTACTAAGCCCAATTTCTGGATGTTACATCAAATCTCCACCACTATAAAATGAGATGATACACAAATCAAAAGGTCTTTATAAGGTTGTAACGGGGCTAGGTTAAGAGTATGGATATAGGCTGAATTAGAAGGTTAAAATCGAGATTGACCTGACAATTTACCTAACTAGAAAAATGAACTAATCTTAAATAATTACATCAATCGAAGACTACTAATACTACTGTTGATAGTACTCTAGTATGAGCTTCTTTAATAATTGGAATTTAATGTGTAAGCTCACCTAATCACAAAACTAATAATGAATATACTTCGTGTTTTTTTTTAAGAACAAATCAAGTAATAATAGGAAAGAACTTTTACAACTGAAATATAGAACATAGTTAGGTAACTGCTCAAAATCAAATCTCGACAAAAAGGGTAATCAAGAAGAATGGTAATAACAAATACAAGGGGTTTTGGGTTAATGTTAGTGGGTGAGTTAATAAAAAGGGTTGTTAGGATTAAACGGGGTTCACTAGGGGTTAATTATGAAGGTAGGCATTTTATGGAGTAAGTGGGTTAAATCCTAGGTTCTTTTATCATCTCTGTATATGAAATCATAGGTGTGGTCTCAACATGTATAATTGAGGCAAGTTCTAGAATAACAGTTCAGTGTTGACACACTCATAATCAATAAAGTGACCAAGAAAAAGAATATATGCTCTATAAGGTTCAAAATCTCACAAAAATTATGGGTGTTTTGATATCAACCTTGTAAATTTCAAGCTTCAAGGTAATATTCAAATTCAGGTAGACAACTTAGAAAATTTTTTTAATTTCTGAAAAATAGACTTATCATGCTTGATTCTCCAATATCCTTCAAATTTAATCATCAATGCATAATTAACTATGACTTACTCAAAAACATATCAATAAAAATCATAAATCGTCGGAAATTTCATCCTAATAATAATATGAGGAAATTACTCAAGAACTAGATATAATTCAGGGATTTGAGAATAATGAAAAAAGTTAGGCACTTTTATCCCCCTACACTTAAGATGTACATTGCCCTCATTGTACAAAGATAGATAATAACAATTTATATAAAATCAAAAGAGAAGGGAAAAAGTGACACTTCCTGAATTATGGATGATTGCTTTGGAGGATGTGGAGAATATGGTGGAGGTGTCGTGGTAAAGGATGACTTATGTAGTAGTGAAATGTTTCTAGTGATTTGTTTATATGGAGTGTGCAATTGAAACTGCGAAGTCATTAGTTAGTTGTCTTGAGGGTGTAATAAACATATGTTAGGCGTGCTCAAAGGTTAGATAACCAATGATAATAAAAGTCTGAAATATAAAAAGGGAAAAAGTTTAGATTATGACAAATGAAAAATTAAAATGAAAAAAAAAAACTTAAAATAAAGAAAAGAAAGCTAAAAATAAGAAAAATGAGAGGAATCAGAAGTCCTCATCATCAGCCGGGTCCGTTGGTGGTGTCGGTGAAGAAATATGGAAGTGATGGCATATCTGCTGGAGGGTGGCCTTAATCCCGTCAAACCATCTACCGGTGTCAGTGAACTGCTGAGTGCAGTACTGCTCAAACTGGTTGAGGCCGAGATATTCAACAGTGAAGCTACTGTATAGAAGGGCCGCTGGCTCGGGGCTGGTGCCTCCTGTAGTGGTGGTGGGAGATCATCAGTAATGTCTTCGGGCTCCCCCTCGTCTGTGGAGATGGCTAATCGGTATTGAGGAGGGTCGGTCCCACGACGATATTTAATCATCCTCATGTGTAGCATCGTCTGGATGCCCCAAGGTACCATCTAGCCAGTCAGTGTTAGGGAGGAGGTCTGAGCCTCGGTGTTGAGGAGACAAAGTGTCGAGCCAACCGTGTGATGTACGACCCCATCGATAGAATCCCCTTCTGGTGTGGCTCCGTCTGGTGCTAAACAGCACGAGCTATGAAGTATGCAAGCTCAAAAACATGCCCGTTTGACATGCACGATAAGTAGTAGACTTTGTGTGTATTCACCACGCTGGTGCTCTCACATCGACCCGTAATAGTGTGAGCTAGAATGGCATGGATGTACCGCAGAGATGGGGCAAGGGCTGTCGGCTTGGAGCGACTGGGGTCGTAGATATCCGTGTTGGTGGCTAGGTTGTGCCAACAGCTGATGGGGGTGCAGAGAGTGGATTTTCTGCTATAAACTCATCTGTATAGAGTCCGAGTGCTATTCCGAATTATGGTACGCTTAGTCGTCGTACCATGCCCCCTAGACGGAATTGAATTGTGCCCGGGTCATCGTATTTTGCCATTACCGTCTGTAGGGTAAAAGTGGTGCAAAACTCGCGGTTGAGTTCCAAATATGTGGGCTCGATGATGGAGAAAATTTATTCCCATGGGTCGGTCGAGAGGAGTGCTCGAATATCAGCTGCTAGCCCGACCTATTCCACAGCGTCCCAGTCAATGCACCTACCAGTGCCAAGAGGTCTTTCCTGGAATGCCTTGTATCATTCTTCCTGGGCTTCCTAAGTAAATTGGAGGAAGCGGTGTCGTATTTTGGAAGAGGCACTGGCTGAGGACGAACCGGGTCCCTTTCTTTTCTTAGTCGGGGTGGCTGTAGTTCATTTTCCTCGCGATGATGACATTGTATCTGAAAATAGTGAGTATTCAAGTAATGTTTGTATCCAATTAAATCAAGTACTTTCATCTAGACCCAAGATATTTAAAGGCTAAATACGATTATTCTGACTATGAGCAACCAATTCTATCTAATGAATATCTAAAGAAAAATGTTCAATATAACAATCAATATGAGTTTGCAATAGAGTAAATGATACTAAAATTGAGAAAGAATCTAGCTATCATGAAAAATTGAAGCAAGTTCTAAAATTGTAATGAATTATTCTAAAAGAACATAACTAATACTTAATACTAAAAATAAACAAACAAAACAAAATATTATGAAATTTATCAAATGATCAGTTAAGAAAATGAAGTAATGGAGGGAACCAGGGGTTGTGGTGGTGTGAATCGACCAGACACGGGCTGAGCACGGCAGGTCTTGAGATTTTCTGCGCAGTGCACTACCGTGACGAGGCGTGGTTGTCGCAAAGACGGCGGTGGCTGTGGCGTGGCACACGATTTTTGTAAGGTTTTTGTAGAAAAGGGAAGGTTGAGGGGTTTTGGAAAGGTTGAGGACGTGGGTGTGGCCGAATTTGGGAAAAGAAAAGGCTGAGAAATTATTTTAGGGTTGATTTTGGGAAGATGAGCGGTTTAAGTTGCTTAAGTAGGGGTGGGGGCATGGGCAAGGGCCATGCCCGTGCTCGATTTTAATGAGCCTGTGTTTTTCATGATTTTGAATTTTGGGTGTGTTTAGGGTATTTGGCCACGGCTGTGGTTAGAATGGCACACCCGTGTGCTTCTTCACACGGTCATTTAATACGAGCGTGCTTCTCCTGTGTTCAACAAGTTAGTATGCTGGCACGGTTAGAAGGCACGGGCGTGTTCTGCCCGTGGTTAGCAAGTCAGTATCTTCACACGATCGTAATGCACAGCCATGTACTGCCAGTGTTTAGGAAAAATTCATCTCTTGTCATGCACGGCTATGAGTACGCTCGTATTTCACCCTATGGATTCCACACGGCCACGGGCACGCCCGTGTGCAAGGCCGTGTGGTCTAAAACCTACGCTTTATCAGATTAATTAGTATGGAGTTAGATGCTAAAAAATTAAAAGTATAATGTTAGGGAAGTTAGTGTTCGGGTTTCCTTCTGAGAAACGCTTGTTTAAAGTTTTAAGTTAGACTTACCCTGTTTTTGGTTCTAAAAGAAGGTTCACGAAGCTGAAGCTCTTCTTTCATATCCCTAAAATCTTCATCATTATAAATTTTAAGTCGGTGACCATTTACCTTGAATGTGCCTTGAGTGGGATGAGTTACCTCGATTGTGCCATAGGGAAAGATTGTTTTGATCATGAATGGGCTTGACCATCTTGATTTCAGCTTCCCAGGAAATAGTTTAAGCCTTAAGTTGTATAGTAGGACCAGGTCACCGACTTCGAATTGTTTCCATTTCTTTAGACGAGCATCATGGCGTCGCTTCGTTTCCTCCTTGTATAGTTTTGAGTTCTCGTAGGCTTCAGCTCTCCATTCATCTAGCTCGTTTATCTGCATCATTCTTTTCTTTCCTGCAGCTTTAAGATCGAAATTTAAAAATTTTATAGGCCAAAAAGCTTTGTGCTCTAATTCGAATGGTAGATGACAGTTTTTCCCGTATACAAGTTTGTATGGGAATGTCCCTAGAGGGGTTTTATATGCTATTCTATAGGCCCATAGGGCATCATCTACTTTTAATGCCCAATCTTTTCTATTCGATTCAACCGTTTTTTCTAGGATGCGTTTAAGTTCTCGGTTTGCTACTTCAACTTGCCCACTGGTTTGAGGGTGATATGGGGTAGCTATCCTGTAATGTACTCCATATTTTTTAAGACTTTGTCAAATTGAGTATTACAGAAATGAGTGCCCCTATCACTAATGATAGCTTTAGACGTTCTAAATCGAGAGAACAGTTTCTTGAGAAATTTAACTACTACTCTAGCATCATTGGTAGGTAAAGCTTCGGCTTCCACCCATTTTGACATGTAATCAACTGCCACTAGGATGTATTTATTTCCAAATGAACTAGGGAATGGCCCCATAAAATCAATACCCGGTACATCAAATATTTCACATGATAGCATATATGTTTGAGGCATTTCATATTGTTTAGAAATATTACCTGTTCTTTGGCATTTATCACACGAAGCAACATACCTGTTGGCATCTTTGAATAGAGTGGGCCAATAAAAACTCGATTCGAGTATTTTATTTGCTGTCTTAATGCCACTGTAGTGTCCTCCTAAAGGTCCTGAATGGCAATGTTCCAAGATTTTGCTTGCTTCTGCCTTTGTAACGTATCTTCGAATTACCTAATCTGCACATATGCGGAAAAGAAAGGGATCTTCCCAAAAATAGTTTTTCACATCAGCAAAGAATCGCTTATTTTGGTGATGTGTTAGTCTTTTTGGCAAGATGTTTGCAGCTAAATAATTCGCAATATTTGCAAACCATGGTACCTCCGAATGGGTTATAGAGAAGAGTTGTTCTTCAGGAAACAAGTCGTTTATCTCACTTTCATCGAGCTCTTTGATATGTGGGTTCTCAAGCCTAGAGAGGTGATCTACTGCAAGATTTTCAGCTCCCTTCTTACCTTATATTTCCAAATCAAATTCTTGTAAGAGTAAAATCCATCGTATGAGTCGAGGTTTTGCATCAGGTTTAGTAAAAGATAATGAAGAGCTGAATGGTCAGTGTAAACGACAACTTTAGATAATATTAGATACTGCCTAAATTTGTCAAAAGCAAAAACTACAGCTAGTAATTCTTTCTCTGTGGTGGTGTAGTTTTTTTGTGCAGGTGTTAATGTTCTACTAGCATAATAAATTGGCTGAAAATGCTTGTCTCTTCGTTGTCCCAAAACTACACCTACTGGAAAATCACTTGCATCACACATTAGTTCAAAAGGTAAATTCCAATCAGGTGCAATTATAATCGGAGCATTTATTAGTTTATCCTTAAGGACATTGAATGCATCTAAACATTCCTGATTGAAATTGAAAGGAACATCTTTTTCTAGTAATTTTGTTAAAGGCTTAGCTATTTTAGAAAAAATTTTAATAAATCTTCTACAGAATCCTGCATGTCCTAAAAAGCTTCTAATAGCCTTAACTGAACTAGAGGGAGGTAATTTTTCTATGGTTTCAATCTTTGCTTTATCTACCCCAATCCCTTTACTAGAAATCTTATGTCCTAACACAATTCCTTCTCTAACCATAAAGTGGTATTTTTCCCAATTCAAAACAAGGTTCGTTTCCTCACATCTCATTAGAACTCGTTTTAAATTTTTAAGGCAAAGATGGAAAGAATTACCGAATACCGAGAAATCATCCATAAATACCTCCATAATGTCTTCCACCAGTTTGTCAAAGATTGCCAACATGCAACGCTGAAAAGTAGCAGGAGCATTACATAATCCAAAAGGCATTCTACGATAAGCAAACGTACCGTATGGGCATGTAAATGTTATTTTCTCTTGATCTTCAAGGGCTATTGGGATTTGGAAGTAGTCGTATAGTCCGTCCAGGAAGTAATAGTACATATGCTCGGACAGTCTTTCTAGCATCTGATCTATACAGGCTCTCCAACCTGTAACTGTTCTTGTAGGAATCAACTCATTCCTTTCATTGGGTACCACAGTCATACCTCCTTTCTTTGGAACTACCTGCACAGGACTTACCCAAGTACTGTCAGAAATAGGATAAATTATTCCTGCATCTGGAAGTTTAATTACCTCGGCTTTAACCACTTCTTTCATATTGGGGTTTAACCGTCTCTGAGGTTGCACACACGGCTTGTATTCCTCTTCCATTAAAATTTTGTAGGTGCAGAACAATGGGCTTATTCCTTTAATGTCAGAGATTTTCCAAGCTATGGCTCTTTTATGTTCTCTTAGTACTATATCAACTCCTCTTTTTCCTTGGGTTCTAGTTCTGAAGAGATAATTACCGGTAGCATAGAATTGTCCCCGAGGAATGCATATTCTAAGTGTTTTGATAACTGTTTTAATTCCAATTTGGGTGGCTCATCAATGGAGGGTTTTTGCTTTAGTTCGTCATTGACTTTAATGCTTTCTTCTTTCGCTTGTCTAGATGAAGATGTATTCAAATTCAGCTCGTCGATTTCATCTTCTTCCCCCTCTTCTTGAGTCAGGCAGAGTTCCATCGTCTCATCATGTATAATTTCCTGTAATAAGTTTTGAATGATATGATCAGTAGTATCAACAAAATAACGGGAATCATCTTGTTCTCTAGAATAACGCATGGAATCATAAATTTGAAAAATAATTTCCTCATCGCCTATCCTTAATGCGAGTTTACCGTCACCTACATCGATAACAGCCCTAGCAGTAGCTAAAAACGGGCGCCCTAGAATTAAGGGAACATCAATGTCTTCATCCATGTCTAACACAACAAAATCAACAGGTAAAATAAATTTATCAATTTTTACCAAGACATCTTCGATTACTCCTCTAGGGTATTTAATAGATCTATCAGCTAATTGAATACTCATCCTAGTAGGTTTTGGTTCCCCAAGATCTAATTGTTTAAACATTTTATAAGGCATTAAATTAATGTTGGCACCTAGATCAGCTAATGCTTTCTTAATATTTAAGCTACCAATTAAACAAGGAATAGTAAAACTTACTGGGTCTTTTAATTTGGTTGGTAACTTGTTTTGGAGGATGGCTGAACATTCTTCATTAAGCTCCACTGTGATATTTCTTCAAGTTTCCTTTTATTCGTCAGGAGTTCCTTTAAGAATTTTGCGTGCGTTGGCATCTGCGAAATGGCTTCAACAAAGGGTAAGTTAATATGTATTTGTTTAAAAAGTTCAAGAAATTTACCGTATTGGGCATCTAATCGGTCTTTCTTCAACTTTTTCGGATACGGGATTTGTGGTTTACTTTTGTTGTGTACTGGAGTTACATTCTCAACTCCCTTATCCTTTGCTTTGTGATCTTCGAGTGGTATTTTTTTCTTTGGTTCGACTAACTCTTTTCCACTTATCAATGTAACTGCCTTTACCTGTTCGATGCCTTTAGAAAGAATCCCTGATCGAATTTCAGAAACTATCTTAGTAAGTTGTCCAACTGACTTAGTAAGTTCTCTGACTTAGCTCTCGATCCCTTTGATTGATGCTTGTTGATTATCAAGCGTTGTCTCGATTTTTTGTAGATGGGTTTCTGTGGCCGCCATAAATTTTGTCAACATTTCTTCGAGGTTCAGCCTCTTTTCCTATGGATAGGGCTGATTTTGGAAATTTTTAGGAGGTTGTTGTCTTTGATTTCCTTGATTCCCTTGACTTCCCCATGAAAAATTTGGGTGTTTCCTCCAACCTGGATTATAATTATTAATATAAGGGTTATTATTAGATCTGAAATTATTACCTATATAGTTCATCTGTTCATTTTTTGTGCCCGGTTGATAGGGTGGATACTCAGGATTTGCCACAGTTCCACTTGCGTCACACTGCATTACTGGATGTACCTGTGAAGAACACAAACTATCAATCTTTTTATTCATCATCTCCATCTGTGTTGATAGCATGGTCACTGCATTGAGGTTGTAAACTCTGGCTAATTTTGTTGGTTTTGTCCTTGTAACTTGCCATTGATAGTTATTCAGTGACATCTCCTCTATAAACTCGTAGGCTGCTTCAGGAGTTTTATTGTTCAGGGTTCCACCGGCGGCTAAATTGAGAGGTTTACACAGTTATAGAAAGTTTGGACTTGGAGCCACAAAGGTAAACCATGGTGTGGACACCTTCTCAAGAGATCCTTATATCTCTCCCATGTGTCATATAATGTCTCTAAATCTATCTGCACAAAAGAAGAGATATCATTCCACAATTTGGCCGTTTTGGCCGGTGGGAAATATTTTAACAAAAAATTTTCGGTCATTTGATCCCATGTAGTGATTGACCCTCGTGGTAACGAGTTTAACCACTGTTTAGCTTTACTCCTTAATGAAAAGGGAAATAACCGAAGACATATTGGCATCATCAAAATGCCATTTATTTTGAAGGTATCACAGAACTCTAAAAAATTAGCTATATGAGTATTTGGGTCTTCGTCCTGCAAACCATCAAATTGAACAAATTGTTGAATCATTTGTATTGTGTTAGGCTTTAATTCAAAATTATTAGCAACTATAGTAGGCCTAACAATGCTTGATTCTGCTCCTGTTAAATGAGGTTTAACATAATCAAACATAGTACGTGGAGCATTATTTTCTGCCACATCTTGTGGATTATTCTCGTCCATCCCTTCAGTAGGATTGGATCCTCATTCTCACTCTTCTTCTGTGTAATTTAGGGCTCGCCTAATTTCTCTGTGATTCCTGTGAGCGATTGCTTCAATATCACTGTCCTATACTAAAGGTCCTCTCGGGTTCCTTCTATCATAAACTAGAGGTTCCTGTTAGGGAAAGAAAGAAAGAAAATTTAGCAAAGTCAAAACTAAAATAAAAATAAGAATAAGAATAAATTGCAGAAAAATAAAAAAATAAAAGAGTGGCTAGAGTAATTAAAATAGAGTTTTCTTAATATTTCAGCTCCCCGGCAGCGGCGCCAAAAACTTGATCGTATGTCTTGTCAAGTTTTAAATTTATAAAGAGAATGATCGAACCTGGAAACTAACTCTGACAACGATTGAGGCAAGTGTACCTATCAAACAGTAGTATAGCTTAGGCAAGACCGGATTGTCGAACTTAAAGGAACTAAAAGTACTAATACTACCTTTATTTTTATATCTAGCCTAAAATAAGTGAAGTTGTTTTAATCTAATCAAAATCTACTACTACTAAGCTAAAGACGCAAAGACAAAAAGAATGAAGTGGTAAAGTAACTTGAGGAAAAACTCAATTGATTAAGACAAGGAAGAATCCACCTAGACTTCACTTGTTATCTAACACTGAACCAGATGATGTATTCACTTGACTTGATCCGTAAGACTCCCCAAGTTATATTAAACGCTCTCTCGAGGCGAATAACATCTAACCCTAGGTTGATTAATTGAAATCTCTTTCTAATTAAAACCCTTAGAATCGCATTAACTCAATCTATGGACTCCCATATTAGGTTTAACCCTAATCCGACAAAATCTCGTCACCCTATCTCTAGGCATGCGATCAACTCCGCTTAATTATGCTAGATCTACTCTTAAGCAGGGACTTTTGCTCCTCCACCTAAGCACATCATACTTGAATCAATATCCCAGAAATATTAACACAAGATTTAAGCATACATAATTAAGAACAAATCAAATATTTATCATATAGTGCAGAAAACAATAACAAGATCCGTCTTAGGTTTCATCCCCTTCAGGTATCTAAAGGGTTTAGTTCATAACTATAAAAGAAAACATCTCATAAGAAAAGATAAAACAAAACATAAGAAATCCCTAAAACCCCCTGAAGGAATTGAAGGAGAGATCTGCCTCCTTGAATAGAATTTCGGCTTTTTGAGATGGATCAACTGGCTATGTTCGAGTGTTTTCCCACAACCTGACCTTTTTGGCTCAGCTCCTTAGCCTAGCTCACCGCCCCCTTTTCAAGATAAACCTAAGGGGTTTATATAAGCTTTTGAGATAGGTTTCTTTGCCCCTAAGTATCCTTTTCCGAGTGAAATTGTCTTTTGCCAATACAGGGACATGACCAAGTCACACGCTCGTGTGACTAGTCTTTAAACTATGTTCGGATTTTCTTTAATGCGGCACGGCTGTGTAAATTGGGGTCAGGCCGTGTTCTAGTTAATCAGTGAGGCACGAACGTGTGGGCTTAAGTCCAGGCCGTGTCGATTTCCTCCTTGGCCCAATTTGCTTTGTTTTACGCCCATTTCTCGTTCTTTTTATCCTCGGGTGCTTTCCTGAGTATAAGACATGAAAAGAAAGGATTAAGAGCACCTTTTTACACGAATCAAAGGTTACTATTACGATTTATCACTTATAATATGTGAATTGATATGTGTGAAATTTCTGTGATTAAATTTTATCGTTTGTGTGCTGATTTGTGAAAACAAATGCATGAAATTAGTCATTTGTGTTCATCCTTGTCGCAAATACAAAGGAAAAGAAAAGAAAAAGGGTCTTTAGGGTTCGGCACTAATCTTGGCTAATTGAGGTATGATTTTTTATCTGTTTTCAATAATTTCTACGTTTCTGCGATTGTTGCTTAGCAATATATCAAGCCCATGCCAAAATTACTGATTTTGATGATGATTTTGATATGTGCGATTGTTGATTTTTTGAGCTTTTGATGTTAAATGGTGAAATATGAAAGCTTGATGTTAGATAAATATGTTTTGTATTGGGATTTTTGATAAAATTGATTATTATGGACTAATTTGTGAAAGTGAGAAAATTTTAAGGGCTAAAATGTGAAATAAATGAAATATAGGGCTTATTTGAGCCAAGTGAATATTCGGCCAAGCTATGGTATAATAAAATTTTATATATTTTGTAATTTTGTTTATTAGGGACTTAAATGTCAAAATGTGAAATTGTGTGGGCTAATTTGTAAAATTCCCTAAATATGTATATTTGGATTGAATTGAATGTGTGATGAATAAAAGAGCTAAATTTGAATCTGTATAGATCAAGAACCAAAGAAAATGGAATTAGATCGGGGGAAATCTAAAGTGGTCGAGTAATCGTTTATTTCCATCCGAATCCATATGAGGTAAGTCGATATACAAATAAAGGTGTTTGTATTGAATTGTTATTGCTTATATGTGAATGAATTATGATATATGGTTATTTGAGCTGAATATGTAAAATCTGGGGAAGTTTCGATAATGTGACGACGTCCGAAAAGTCGTGTACAAACCTTAGGAAATAGTTAGTATACGTATGTCATGACATAGGATTCCAATATGTGTTATCGTGTAAGACAACGTCTGGGACGCTGGCATCGATTTGAGATTTACGTGTAAGACCATGTCTGGGACATAGGCATCGTATTTGATTTTGTGTAAGACGCTGTCTAGGATAGAGGCATCGATATTTAGTTACATGTAAGACCACGTCTGGAACGTTGGCATTGTACTAGCTTTCAAAGCTATCAGATTATCCTATTGATTCCGAACGGTTCAACGGGCATTCCAAGAAATGAATGAGTATACGAATGTGCATCCAAATTTCGGTACATATGTATGTATATGAAATTTGACAATGAAAGGTATGTATGAATATGATCATTTGATATGTGAGCTACATTACATGATATGTGATTATGATCAAGTGAACATGATCAATTGAGATATAAGAGACATATGACTTGCAATTGTGTTATGCCATGAACTATATGTATGAAATGGTTTATAATTGTCTATGTGATAAGTTTATTTGTATATGGCTTACTAAGCTTTTGAAAGCTTATTTTGTGTGTGTTTGCATGGTTTTATAGATTATTGAAGCTACTAAGAGCTCGGGGATCGTCGAGGATCATCACCACACTATCGAACTATATTTTGGTATCTTTTGAAAATGTACATATTTAAGTATGCCATGTATAGGCTAGAGAACTTTGATTATGTTTTGAAATGTGTAAATATAGCCATGTGATATGGCTCGATAATGAATGTGATTATGGAGTGAATTTAGTGCATGCTATGTGATGCAAAATTTGGTATGGTTTGATGTACTCATGAATGGCCAAGAGAAATGGTCAATTTTGGTAAGTTTCATGGTTGATTTGGGAAATTGATATGATGAGAAATGCTATGAATTGAAATGGATTAATATGATGTATGAATCACATGTTTTTTATGTGAGGTTGGTACTTTGAATTGGTTTCCTTGAGTTAGGTTTGTATATGGAAATGAATGATGTTGTTACGGGTCAAATTGTGCATGATTTGGTATGTTTTTGGCTATCTTTGGGACATGAATTGATGTTTGTTTGATGCTTGTAGGTATGACCCAATTTTGGGTGGCAAATTGGTCTTGCAAATGGTCTATATTTGCCCACAGATTTGAGCACACAGGCGTGTGTCTCAACTGTGTCCCTCTAGGTTGCAATTCGAAACAAGTCATGTAACAACCCAAATTTGGGCCTAGTAAAATTGGGCCTATTAGGCCTGGGTCATGGGAGCATTTTGGACCTATTAGGTGAGTGATTTTGGAAGGTTAGGGGGCTTCCATGAAGTCCCGGGATCAAACCTTGGCTTAGGAAAAATTTTGGTTTTAGGTGAATAAAACCCTGGGAGTTAGTAAGTAGGCGTTAAGAATAAAATGTGGAGAAAAATGACATAAAAGGAGTTGTGGTCTAATGGCAAATGGCGCCACATGGGAGATAAGGGAATGACGCCATAGAGGAAGCAAGAGGTCCAAGGTTCAAGTCTTGGCACTTGCAATTCTTTTTGTTTTCTTTTTAAATGAACTTAGACTTTGGCCAATAGGGTTATATTTAGTTGCGCATGTTTTAAGACAAAGAGGAGCTAGTTAGTAAAGTGGCTAGCGACGTGGATTAAGTTATAGGGGGCCCGAGTTTGAATCCCATCGCAAGCAAAAAGGGATATTTATTTTGCTAGTTGGGACGGAAAGAGGTTGTGATGGATTTAAACTCTACTAAAGGAGGGATCCCACATCGGGAAGCTAGCAAGAGGGAAGGTTAGAAGCTGGCTTTAAATAGAGCAATCAATGAGAAGAGTAGGCATATCTTCGTTGGCGTTTGGGCACAGGAGTGTTCGGAGCACGAATTAACTCCAAATTCCTATCAGGGGATTCTATCCATAGGGGGCGGCAAAGGTGCCAACCGAGACTGTACACATAGCCTCCACTCCCAAGTTTAAGCGGCGTAGAGTGTTAACGGTTTGGGACTTTTCGCCTGGATGCAGGAGTGTGTCAGCATCAAACTTTGGTTTAACTAGGCAAATCGCAATTGATCGTTCTAGTGAAGGCAAGTGATAATAAATCTCATGGTTAGGTGTTTGGAATAGAGATCTCCCAATTATTTTGCTAAATGTGTTAATTGTATGTTATGTTTTATATAGGTGAAGGCGCTTAATTGTATGTTATGTTTTGTATAGGTGAAGGCGCTTGTGATTATTTAGTACTCTACGTGATAAGGTGTGTAATCTCACACCCTTGCTTGTTATTTATGCATTATTCTGTGAATCGGCTAAAAGCCGAAATATCGAAAAGCCAAAATATTGGCAATTGAGAACTCTCGGGCGTACGAGCGCTTGCAGAGATAAACTGAGCCACTAGTGATGGCGATAGACCGTTGGGAGTGTCACGAACGCTCTCGTGGAATTGAGGCCGTAATGGGCCTTGTTGAGCCGAAACGGGCTAAGTGGGCCCAATGAGTTAACGGGCCCACATGAGCGAAATCAATGGAAAATTGCCGAATGAGTGGTGCGACCGCGACGCTTGCAGAACCGAGATCGAATACGAGCTGAACGGGCCTCACAAGTGTGTGGGCCCGTTTGGGCCGAAATTGGATTTTAGGCCCAATTACACTATAATGATCGAAAAGGGAACCTGTGTCGTTCGAGGCAAAAGTGGGCCTCCGAAAAGGCCGTTAAATGATAAATTATCGAAATACCCTCAGTGGGTAAATTACCGAAATACCCTCAGTGGGTAAATTACCGAAATACCCTCAGTGGGTAAATTATCGAATACCCTCAGTGGGTAAATTACTGAAATAACCTTAGTGGATAAGTTACCGAAATACCCTCAATGGGTAAATTATCGAAATACCTCCAAGGGGTGAAATTACTGTGTTACCCCCAAGTGACAAAATGACCGTTATACATTGGTCGTAGTTAAATATCGTTTATGTGATTTTATATATATATATATATCTGTTTATAATTATATATGTTTATAATTGTAATACACTGCATTCATATCATATCGCATTGGGTTGAGTTGATGACTGGAGGAAGTACCGTTCTAGTGGCTCTGCTACATACCGTTCGAGTGGCATCGCCACATACCGATTAAGTGGCTCAACCACATATACCGTAATTAGCAGCTTGACTACAATATTGGAGAGTTTTGGCTGGGTGGGTTGACATGGTCCCCACATGGTGTGTTGGTTGGTATGAGTGGAGAGTTAGTTGGCTGGATAGGATTGGGGTGGGTACTTATCCACTTGCATTAAGATGATTTGGGGCTTAGGCCCAGCTTGTTACCGAATAGGACTGAGGCCTAGACCGACACCATATGGGCTCGGGCCCAGATTATGACTGTTATAGAGGAGTACACACTGAGTTCTTGTAACTCACCCCTTTCTTTTAACTATGCAAGTAATCCCCAGCGTTAGAGGATTTGGAGTTGTGGAGGACTCGAAGGTGGCCATATGTCAGATTTGTTACTCAACGGAACTTAGTAATTTTGGATTTAATTTTATTTATATTATTTTTGGGTTAATAATTTATGCAATAAGGCCATTGGGATTTTCTTTTTAACTTTTATTTGGTAATTCTTTTAGTTATGAACTGCTAAATGATTAAACACGGGTTTTTAAAACAATAAATACCGTTTTCAAAATATCACGTCTCCCAACTTTTAGAGTCAGTCTTCTGCAACAAACAACGTTTTTGAAAATGATATTATGTTTACAAGGAAAATAACTTTAAGCAAATCTTGTTTTGTAAGCAATAAAAAACGGGATCTATAAACGGTAGAAAGTTTAAAATTGAAGAAGGGTTTTCATTGGACACGTAGTTTTCAAATAGTCTCGCAATGTGACATGCTAGATCCGGCCATAATGTCTAGGCCGGGTTTGGGGTCTTACAAGTCAAGATGCCACACAGGTAAGAAGCACAGGCGTGTGCCAAACCATGTGACCCAAGTCAGTATTGTACATGGGCTGAGACATGGTCTAAGGCACAGCCGTGTGAGGCACACGGCCTAGCCACACGGGTGTGTGCCCTGTTTTGAAAGAAAAATTTTCTAAGTTTCGCAAAGTTTCTATATGAGATCGGTTTAGTCCTGAACCTTCTCTAAAACATGTTTAAGGTCTCGTAGACCTTCTAAAGGGTCTATATGAGTATGAATTATTAGGAAATGGTGTTGTATGATTGATGTTGTGAAATGAGCGTAAAATGTTTCGATATGTCCGGTAATGCCTCTTAACCCTAGTCCGGCGATAGATATGGGTTAAGGGTGTTACATGTCACCATTCTAGTCATTTCTAAATGGTTCCAACAGCCAACATATGTACATACCAAATTATTTTCAAGTGGTCATAATTCAAAAAAACATACTTGACTAAATTTCACATCAAAACATGCCTTAAATGATCACTTTGCAAACATGCCAACTTTTACCACTTTGGCCATAAAACCATGCATCAATTTGATCTTATACACACCAACCATTAAACATCAAAGTGCCAAAAGCACGGCAACCATCAAGGCATCAAAATAACATAACTTTTACAAGTTCATAGTAACTTTACATGCCATTATCATCAACTAAATAGTAGACACATTCCACCTATACATGCCATTATAACCATGACCAAAGCATCAAAATCTACAGATAAAACCAATGGATAGTGTGATGGATCTCCGACTAGCTTCCAACCCAATCTAGCTTCTGATAATATGTAAAGTAAGAGAAAGATAACCATAAAAGCAATGAATGCTTAGTAAGCTTGTATAAACTTTAAACATAACATTCCATTTCAATAATAAACATTATAGTTTAAGTATAAACCTATACCAATGCCTCAAGATTTATCAACCATAAACATCCACTCACAAATGAGTAAGTTCATTAATGTCATATATATATTGACTATTCATAACATAATTGGATTTCACGAGACATAATATAATCATTAACCTTTTTATAGATTATATATCTTTCTATTTACTTACTTTCTATCCCATCCCAAAGTTTATCATAAGCCTAAAAAACATTATTAATTCCCAATTCAGTGTATTTATCCATGACAAAGGAAGATTCATACATAGCATAAGCAATTTGATCATATATAAATTCATCATTTATCACATTAAACCTTTTATAACATCATAATACATTCCAATTACACACTTTCCATTTCATTCTCTTTTCTTACCCATTTCATATGCATAGTACAAGCATAATCATAAATATCAACCATATCTACAAGCTTGGCATAAGCCTAAGCACATCAACAACACATGTTAGTTCATTTAAACGTGATTCATATACTTGAGCATGATTCAATTGGATTTATCATCCATCTCAACAAAACATATTTTCCATGTAGCTCATCATTTCAAAGTCTTTCATACATACATGTCTTGGTTCATATAGAACACTTACCATATCCTTGTAAATTTCATGCCCGTTGAGCCGAATAAAATATCGTTGGATACGCGGGATAGCTCACATGAAGTGTGCTAAACATATAACTGTAGTTTTTCCTTTCCTATACACATATGCTTACATGAGCTATGAAATGAATATGCTCACATGAGCAGTGAAATGGGCTTGCTCACATGAGCTATGGGTCGAAATGTAAGCTACATGATGCTGCTCACACGAGCTGTGGAGTATCCGTAACACATGTCGGACCTCCGCCATCATAGGACATTCAATACCAGCACCCAAAACATGTAAATCCTAATGACATGTCATTTGTATCCTACGAATTCTTAATGTTCAAACAGGGCTCGGTAGTCGTCGTACGTCGTTGGATTTTTGTCCATCTCTTAATAAATTCTATAATAATATATATATTGATTCATTTTCAATAAAATCATATATTAAATTTCAATTTAATAAACATTATAAATAATAAAGTCCATACGAACTTACCTGGCAAAATTGCAAAAATGTCAAAGTACTGGCGCATTTTGGTAAATTTCCATTCTCCTTGATTTTCCACCCGATCTTTATGTAAATTAATAATTTCAGCCAATCTATTAATTTAGACAGTAAAACAATGTATTTTATGCAATTTAGTCATTTTTATGAAATTGTCTCTTAAGTTTTCCTTTTATTCAATTTAGTCCCTGAGCTTAAAACATGCAAATTAACCATTTTTACCCAAAATTGAGCCTAGCTGAATACTCATGGAATCAAATAAAGCCCATTATTGCAACAATTTCACATCAAGTCCATGTACTTTTACTATTTTAACAATGTAGTCCCTAATTGATAAATTCATCAAAAATCACTTAATAAAATACTTTTAAATAACAACTAATATCTCAAATTCATCATTTAACATCTAAAATCACAAGGTTCATCAATGGTAACATTCAAAATCTTTAACATTTTCAAAATTGAAGGTACGGGCTAGCTGGACCTAGTTGCAACAATATCAAAAACATAAAAGTTATTAAAAACGGGACTAAAATGGACTTACATGTATACATGGAAGCTTGGCCGAACCTTCAAAGTCTAACAATGGCTTTCTTCTTTCTGAAATTCAGCAAAAAATTGAAACGAAAAATATGTTTTCTTTAGTTTATTTTGTTACCTTATATTTTATTTTATTTTAATTAATAAAACATATATTTTTTCATAATAAGACAAAGCCAACCGCCCACTCATATATATAATATGGTATATTTACCATACTAGTCCATGAATTTAATTTTCCATAGCAATTAAATATCTTTAGTTAGTATAATTAAATTTTTACACTTTTTATGATTTAGTCCTTTTTAATTAATTAATTATCGAAACGTTAAAATTTTTCAACGAAAATTTAATACCACCTTAATGAAACTCTATAAATATTTATAAAAATATTTACGGCTCAGTTTATAGAAACAAGGTCTCAATGCCTCATTTTCTAAAACCACTTGACCTTAGGGTCAAACCACTTGAACTTAATAAATCGCTTATATAACATAAATTATCAAATCAAAAACCTTTTTAAAACTATATTTGAATTGTAAATATTAAATAATAATATTTACGAACTTACTCGTCAGATTTGGTGGCCCTGAAACCACTGTTTCTGACACCACTAAAATACGGGCTGTTACAACGCCCATAAGGGAATATCTAGGCGAGTGAAGCTAAAATGTAATCGTGTTGCACCCTCGTTCATTAGTCTCAAATTAACCAGTGAGATCGAGAGATATATCGAAAATAATTCATCTAAGTCAATAAAATTGAGATCAAAAGATAAAATGAAGCCACTTAGTAATATAAGAGATTTAAGTCCCTTATTTGAGAACCGGCGAACCACATCGAAATCAACCAACCACTGCTAGTTTGGTTAATTTCTTAGTTTCATACTCTTTGCATTTTAGTCCTTAGATTAGCATAATTAATTTTTTTGCACAAATTGTTTGTTATGATTTGCCATACTATAAAATCGTATTAGTAGCCACTTAGACTCTCTTATGTATGTTATTTATCACTCAATCGCCATCTCCTTTAGGTTTGATCATTGGAATACTTCGGTGTTCCATTATAACACTACAAATATTACAATTGACCTGTACGCTTGAAGTAAAACATGCTTTAAAAATTGTCTTATAAAATCGTTGTTTTATGCGCACACGTAAAAGTCGATCAGTAGGCATGAGTAGGCATATATGTCTGTTTGAATTCAAACACTTAGTGATTAAACCCATGGTTATTGTAAAAGTATAGTATAACAAGTATAAAAACATTGCAAGTGTATGCTTAAAATTAAAATTAACTGAGGGACCAAAAGCATTTTGAAGGTTAAAAGCAAAGCAACTGGCATAAAAACATAGAACGGTTAAAATCCAAGGGAGTGAAGAGTGACCATAGTGAAATGAATCAAAATATGAATCAAAATATGCTCCAAATTTAATACTTGAAGTTGTATGTCGCGACACAAGGCTAACAAAGGGAAAAAATTAATTAAGAGTGTTTTCATCTGCATAATCAATATTTAGCATGATTATGGATTGTGGATGCAAGCCTATAAATAGAAGGCTTACGTCATGCTTAGTGGATGCAAGCCTTGGAGGCCAAATTAGGGTTTTAGTTAGTAGATTTAATTTTAATTAGCTTTTTATTTTCTTTCAAAACAATTTATTTTCTTATTCTTTAATTTGGATTCGATTTGAGTCCAAGACTTTGTTTGTAAGTATTTTTATATTTTTTTCACTTATTACTTGTTGACATCAATATCTCGCTAATTGTTAAATGATTTTGCAGAACCAAGTGCATTTAGCTTATCAAACTAATAAATTTATATCCTTCTCTCGTTTTAGTTTATTTGTGTGTTTGCATGATTAAATTATTACTAGGGAATATGGTAATTGAATCGATGAGTGGCTAAGTCTTTTAGGAAGATTAACGAGCATGTGGGAGTAGTTAGCAGAAGAACGAGGGTTTCTCCATAGAATTAGTTGGTATAAATTATGTATCTTTAAACCCTAGGATTGATGATCCTATGAAGTAATCTAGGTTAAACGAGGTCAAAAGATAAGTTTGTCGAGTAATTTATCCTGTTAAGAAGGTGAGGTCAAAATATAAGTGAATATTGGTCGATTAATTAATTAGTAGAAGCCAAAAGGTAATACTGGTTCCGAAAGGTAATATTGGTTAGTTAATAACTATTTCACTAAAACAAACTCGAGTTCTATTTTTAAATACAATCATTGAAGCGAGTTAATATTCAATTTGTTAATTGAGATTTTCTTTATTGATTGATTTATTTCTGTTTATTTTATTTTATTTCTTAATATTAATTTTAATTCTCTTATTTATTGCAATATGATTTTTGGTGATTACTGTTTAGAACTATTATTGTAGAAATAATTTTAGATTTAATATATCCTCTATTGGGTACGATACTCAAAGTACTTCTTGTACCCTGTTGTACAATTACTATATTACAATTTGACCCATATACTTGTGAACATCATTGTTTTAATTTCATATTTTGTTGCAATATTTCTAGTCCAAACGTTCACACATTTGGCGACAGTTAATTACCATTTTGGACCTTGGTTTAACTACTATTTAGGACATCAAGCCTTTGGTTAATTAAAAATTAATAGTAATTGAACTTTTACAATTTAGAGATTGAGCTTTAATTAACTACTTTTTTAGCTAAATTATTTGATTAAACTTCAATATATTTATATAATAACTTCATAAATATTTTTATTTAATATTTACAAACTCAATTTATGAAAATAAGGTTTCGAAATCGTATTTTCTGACACCACTAAATTCCAGGGCATTACATAGAGTTTTTCAATCAAAGGGCAGGCAATAGGTATCGTATAGGAGCTTAGGGTTGGGTTTGTGCCACTAAGGGCATTTCAAGTGGAGGAGGTAGAATTTTTTTGTAAGGGAGCCAAATGAGTGGCTCCTATAAACTAGTTCATCATTAGTCATCATTTGCATAAAGACATCTCTAGCCTCACCTCCTAGCCCTAGCAGAACGGCCAAACTTTGAGCTCCCTGATCAGAAGGTAGGGGCATTACATTCTTCTTCATCATTTACGACTTGATTTGGGTTAGTCGATATGGACAACCTATATAGAAAACCAAAGCCAATTTAGATCAATGATACATCACACTAACACAGGTTATTGTGACATGTATTTTTAGACTCGACACACTCTATGATTTAGTCATTGGATCGACTAAATCGTAGCTCTAATGCCACTAAATGTAACACCTCTTACCTAAACCACGTTGGGTTTAAGTTATAAGATGCAACATTCGTTCCCGGAGCAACTAGATTTAAATACAACTTATTTTTTATTAATTCAACAATTTATAATAACTAACATGGTCATTACATCATTATATCACAAAGTATAGTCTGATTCAGCATTTATACGAGCTTATGAAAGCTCTTTTGATAACACGAGACCATTTGAGGACTAAAATTCAAAGTTTCACAATATTTCAGGCTAAAGTCGTGACCTCTAAAATAGTAGGGATAAGGACTAAAGTTTAAAGTTTCAAAATTCATCGAGTTAGTGTCGCGACCTTAAGCAAGGGATGTCACGACAATGATAGTTAGTGTCATGACTTCCATGGGATGGTGTTGTGACTTTACAGACAATATACTATGGGTTCATTATTTCTTTCAACTAGTATCACGACATCCATAAGGTGGTGTTGCGACTAGGTCAATAGACTACTATAAGATATATCCCCTTTGGAAAACAACCTAACAATCAACATAGCTTAGAAATTTTTGTGACCTATAATGGCAATCACCATAAAACAAGGTTTAGCTCAATTCATCAAATCATCATATCATGTCATTTATGCAATTTATACACATGAAACCTTTGGAACCAAATACTCAACTGGAGCACACAACTCATGATCAAAATCTAGGAATATTCAAGCCATTTATCAATTTTAGTACACCAAGTTACCTCATTTACAAACTTAGCCACATAAGACTTAGGTAAACTTTGAATTTATGAATCCAAATGGCATCAATATAGGCCATATATCAAGCATAACATGCAAATTCAACCTTAACTATGATTACCACATTGGTATCCACTCTAGGATGATCTTTTACACAACAGGATAACCTTATATACATGCCACAATATTAGGACTCAAAATGAACATAATTTTACCATCTTGATGATAGTGTGATATTTGCAATGATTTAACTTGGTGAGCTTCACAAGTGGGAGATCTACATATAAAAGAAAAAATGATAGTAATCATTTAGATGCTTAGTAAGTTCAAATGGAAATTACAACATTTACCTTATTCATAGATGAGCATGCTAACTACCATAGTTTTGGTATACATTTGGCTAAAACTTGACACATAATACCACAACTAGATGCATAACAACATAAGTATCCAAATGGTTTAGGTGTTGGAAAATTGTGTTCGGAAAATGCAACAAAAAATAGGTTTAAAGGAAAAACCAGAGTTTAATTTTTTTTTCAAAAACAAGAACTTGATTGTGTTATCTAAAATAATAAACACTTAATTAAAATTGTACCTTTATGATTCGTCTAGGATGAACGTTACAACTGAGTACTCTTCTCCGCTATCCTCAAGCTCATGTCTACGAAGGGTGGGCTCACTATGAATCAGAAATTTTTTCACAAAATTACTAATGGGGAAATTTCATAATTCTCTAAACTTTTAGGGTCAATTGTTTAAATAACAAGAATATCTCTAGAAATTTTCTGGAGTAATTTATTCATAGTATTTTCTCTCTACAACTTTTATTGAATTCAAGTGTATGAGAATAATGACTCATACTCTCTTTATATAGGGTGTAACGTCCCAAAAGATAGGGGTTGTAACTTTTGTTTAATTTTATGTTGTGCTTGCTCAGCTGGTTATTTGAGTGTATTTGGGGGTCCTAAGGAGGTCTGGGTTCGAGTTTGAGCCTGGGAAAAATTTTAGTTTTTGGCTCTTTAGTGGAGAGGGTTGTTGGCAGTAGGGCTTATGTATAATTATGTGCATGTATGAGGCACAAGTTGAGCATGTGGCAAGGTGGCTGCGGTGTCAATGAGAGAGAAAGGAGGGAAGGGGTTCGAATCCCTCAGTTTACAAATTTGAGGCTTTTATTTTGTGACAGGTGAGTGGAGAAAGCAAAGTTCAGATCAAACTCTTCAAGGGGAGTTAGAGACTTGGTCAAATAATTCAAATGGATGGCAGTGAGCAACAGTAGGAGAGAAAGAGGGAGAAAATCAAGGGATGAAGGTGTGAGGAGGAGTTGCCCGAATGTGAGGAAGTGGAATAAGGAATTTCGGCAAAAGAGCTCCATTTGGGGGGAGTGCATTTTCGGTTTTTGGTGACTGTAAGGGTGCCAAATGTTCTTTGGTTCTTCAAGAGATTTTGCATTTTGGGTATTTTCTCTAGCGTTTCGCGTCTTTCTTCTCATTGCACATTTGCCGAATTCTCAGCTTTCTTTACTTCTTCTCGCTCCGTGATTCTAGTTTCCTTCTTTCCTTTTCTCCTTTCTCATTTGTTCTTTGTGGCCAAGTCTCTTCTTTCTTCGGTTCTTCTTTGGTCGAATATACATTCTCTTTTTCTTTTATTTCCTGTCTCTCTCTTTGCATAGTTGAATCTGAAACCAATCTCCTCTCTTCTTCTCATATTCTTTTCTTTGTCCTTCAAGATAGTCGAACCTATCTTCTTTATGATTTTGTCTTCAACGTTCTAGTGTCCTTTGAGTTGAATAAACTGAGAGCAATATCTTCTTATCTTTCTTTTTTATCACATCTCTAAGGTTGTACTCAAGGGAATCTGTCTTGCCAAATCTAAGGGGTGAGTATATCAGTTTTCTTTTAATCAGATTCGTGGGGGTTATCATTTGTGCCTCTTGTGCTGAATCTTTTCCATCTTCTGTAGTCTGATGTGGGTGATATGTAGGTTCACTAGAGGAGTAGGAAGGGACGAGCGCTCGGAAGCAATCGATTTGTACTCTTAGCATTGATTGGATACTTTGTGAGGTCCTTAGTCTTCATTCGATAACCGGAAAAAGACTTAGAAAGCTCACTAAAACAAGGTAGGGGTAAGTGTGGTTTCAGCTTATTGAATCTTAGGAGGCTAACCCTCTTAATCGTTTGACTAACCATTAGTCTTGTCAAACCTAGGATCAGTGCAAAGGGATTGGCAGCACACTCATAATCAAGGTGTGTAACCTCACACCACTATTTATCTTGATATGCGATGTACTGTGAATCGGCTAAAAGCCAAAATACTGAAAAGCTGGAGTATCGACAACTGAGAGATCACGAGCGTGTGAGCGCTTGTAGAGTTAAACCGAGTCAATAGTGTTGACGATAGACTGTTGGGAGTGTCTCGAACACTCTCGCGGAACTGAGATTGTATTGGGCCTTGTTGGGCCAAAGTGGGCTAAGTGGGCCCAATAGGTTAATGGGCATGGCTACGAAGTCCGCAGATTCGAGACCAAAAATGGGCTATTTGGGCCACACAAGCGTGTGGGCCCGTTTGGGTCGAAATTGGATTTTAGGCTTAATTACACTATTTTGACCCAGAATGGAACCTGTGTCGCTCGAGGCGACAGTAGACTTCCGGAAAGGTCGTACATAGGTAAATTACTGAAATACCCTTGATGGGTAAATTATCGAACTACCCTTGATGGGTAAATTATCGACATACTCTTTGTGGGAAAAGTTACCAAAATACCCCCGAAGGGCGAAATTATCGTGTTATCCCCAAATGACCCTTTTACCCTTAGTGGTAGGATCATCGATGTATGAGTAGTAACTGTATGATTGATGTCTATGATGATACACTATTTACATGATATAAATTGTGACATGGTATACTACATGGGTTGGGTTATGGATTGGAGGAAGCACTGTACTGGTGGCTCTGCCACGTCATAGTGATTTAGTGGCTTTTGCCACGTTATACGATTTAGTGGCTCCGTCATGTATACTGTTATTAGCAGCTAGTCTGCGTTATTGGTGTGCTGGTTGGTACGGGTGGTGTGTTGGTTGAACTGGGTTGGGTACATATTTGTTTTTCATATCATAGGGCTTCGACCTACACTGTTACTGATTAGGGCTTCGGCCCAGACTATTATTGAATGGGGCTTCAGCCTAGACCGTTACTGAATAGGGCTTAGGCTCAGATTGATACTGTATGGGCTTAGGCCCCAACTGTGGGTGTAATAAGGGGATTACACACTGAGTTCTTGTAACTCATCCTTTCTCTTTAACCATGCAGGTAATCCCCAGCCTTAGAGGATTTGGAGTTGCGAGGGACTCGGAGGTGGCCACACATCCCGAATGTTCTTGAGGTTAATTGAGCTACTTTATTTTAGTTTACTTATTTTAAATTTTGGGTTAATAATTTTTGAAATAAGGCCATTGGAATTGTTTTTAACTTTTATTTGGCATTTCCTTACAACTTGCTCATTTATTAAACACGGGTTTTAAAACAATAACTACTATTTTTAAAATATCACGTTTTTGCAACTACTTAAACCAAACTTCCGTAAGAGAAAAGGTTTTAAAAACAAAATAATAGATACATAATATTATTTTTGAAAAGAAATGATTTTGAGTAAAACTTGTTTTGTTAACAAGCAACGAAAATCGGGATTGTTGAACGATAGAAAGTTTTTGATTTGTAGAAGAGGTTTCCAACGAACACAAAGTTTTCACACAACACCTGATGTGGCACGCTAGATCATGTCATAACGTCTAGGCCGGGTGTGGGGTGTTACATTTAATGGTGTCAGAGACAGGTTGTAAAACTCGGCTGTGGAATGGGTTTTGAAAATTGTCCAAATTTATTTAAATCTTGGTTTAGAAAAGTAGTGATATTACTGAACGTGTGGCACACCGAGTCTCTGGCACCAAATTCGTAAGTTTCTTTACTTTATACTTTGTTATATGTTGAACTGGTTGTATTAAGAAACTACTAGGGATAGTGGTAGTATACTAAAACTCTTTAGTTGTCGAAACCGAGACTATAGGAGACCGAAACTGTAGTAAATGCGATCTGCGAGAACAACCTTAATTACTGTTTTTCATAAAATACTTGTTAATAATGACGAGAACTATAAGCTAATTCATAAAAAATTTTAATCAGAAAATACGCTACATCGATATGAGCACAAGAGGTTGCGGAAGGGGTACACGTGACCCTGGTAGAGGCCGTGGTGCCAGGGCTAGATCCTCAGCATCAAGACATATGCCTGAAAGGGAAGCGCCGGCATCACCAGTGACTGAGACGAGGTCTTATGACCGAGTAGATGGAGATGATGCCTTGTCCCAAGCAATGCTATGAGTTCTGGAAAGGGTTGCTGAGCGAGTACTGGGTCAGTGGCCTGAGTGTCAATTTCAGAGCGGCTCCGGTCAAACGGGGCGAAAATCTTTAGGGGCGTCTCTGGTGTAGCCCCGAATGTAGCAGAATATTGGTTGGAGTCAGTTGAGAGAATCATAGATGACCTAGACTGTACAGTGGAGCAAAAGCTGAAAGGAGTAGTGCCTTTACTGCGAGATGAGGTGTATCAATAGTGGCTTACCATGAAGGAAGGCACGCAGGCCGACCGGGTGACATGGGATTTCTTTAAGGCGACCTTCTAAGGGAAGTAAGTCGGTGCAAATTATGTGGACGCCCGGAGAAAGGAATTTTTGAATCTGGTTTAGGGGAATAGGTCCGTAGCGGAGTATGAGGCAGAGTTCCTGCGTTTGAGCCGGTACACTCGGGGCATAGTCGGGACTGAATATGAGCGTTGCGTGTGGTTTGAGGATGGCCTTCGGGATGAGTTACGGGTACTGATAGCCCCGCAGAGGGAAAGAGACTTCGATGGTCTGGTTGAGAAGGCTAAGATTGCCAAGGATGTGAAACGCTTAGAGCGTCAGAACCGTGAGCAGGATAAGGGCAGATATAAGAGGAATTTTGGGCCTTCAAGTTCTTCTGGTGGGCCTAGGAAGAGGCCTAGGTTTGATGGGCCAGCCCGAGCTGGGGTTCGTAATGTTGCAGTCAGACTGTAGCCTTGCACTGAGTGTGGGAGATCTCATTTGGGAGAGTGCTGGAAAAGAACTGGGGCAAGTTTCAGATGTGGTTCCAAGGATCATTAGGTTAGAGACTGTACTCAGAGGCCCGTTCAGATGCAAGTTGTACATCAGGGTTATATGCAGCCAGGGAGAGGTGGTCAGCAGCCACCGAGAGGCCGTGGTCCAGCCAGAGGGGGGAAATGGGTTTGGACGAGGTCGAGGAGCACCGGGTAGAGGTGCTGGTAATACAGAGGCGAGACAACTAGGGTTGGTTTATACTACTCGTCGTCGAGAGGATGGTGACGCACCTGACGTCATAACTGGTACGTTCCTCATTCATGATGTACCATTTATGGCTTTGATTGATATTGGGTCTACGCACTCGTATGTTGCATGTACTGTACTGGGAACATTGGGTATACAGTTTGAACTTGTTGATAGGGAACTGTCAGTGGTTAGTCCACTGGGACAGTCGGTTAGGGTGAATAAATTGTTTAGATATATGCCCCTAGAGGTCCAAGGGGTTGTCTTTTCGGCGGATTTGATGGAACTACCGTTTGGCGAGTTTGATCTCATTTTGGGCATGGATTGGTTAGTGAAACACCGTGCGAATTTGGATTACGCTACTAAGCGTATGGTATTGAAGTCTTCGGATATTGAGGAGGTGGTCGTGATAGGGGAACAAAGGGATTATTTATCTAATGTGATCTCCGCATTAAAGGCCGAGAAGTTCGTTCGCAGGGGGTGCGAGGCATTTTTAGCTTATGTCAGCACACCTGATGTTAAGGGTTTGTCTATTGGGGATGCCAGGACTGTAAAGAAACTTCTGGATGTATTTTCTGAAGAGCTTCCAGGGTTGCCACCAAATCGTGAGGTCGAATTCGACATTGAGCTCTTACCGGGAATGGCTCTGGTGTCCATCGCCCCTTATAGGATGGCGTCGAAGAAGCTGGTAGAATTAAAGGCTCAAATCCAAGAGCTACTAGATCGAGGATTCATCCGACCGAGTGTGTCACTGTGGGGAGCACCGGTACTGTTCATAAAGAAGAAGGATGGGTCAATGCGCATGTATATTGATTATCGTCAATTGAATAAACTGACGATTAAGAACAAATACCCTTTACCAAGAATAGACGACCTATTTGATTAGCTGCGAGGAATCGCGATTTTCTCCAAGATAGATCTTAGATCGGGATATCATCAGTTAAGGGTTAAGGAGGCAGATGTGTACAAGACTGCATTCCGGACTCGTTATGGATATTACAAGTTTTTGATCATGTCGTTTGGTCTAACGAATGCACCAGTTTCCTTCATAGATATGATGAACTGGGTCTTTGAACCCTACTTAGATCGGTTCGTGGTGGTCTTTATAGATGATATTCTGGTGTATTCAATAACTGATGAGGAGCATGATTCGCATCTCCGAGTTATCCTGCAAGTATTGAGGGAGAAGCAGCTTTATGCCAAATTCAGCAAGTGCGAGTTTTGGTTACGACAGGTGACATTCTTGGGTCATGTCATATCTCTCAAGGGGATTAGAGTTGATCCTCAAAAAGTTGAAGCCATACTAGATTGGAAGCCACCGAAGTCTGTATCTGAGATTCGAAGTTTTCTAGGTCTGGCCGGGTATTACAGACGGTTCGTGGAGGGGTTTTCACTGATTGTTGCACCCCTAAATAAGTTACTGCGTAAAGGAGTACCATTTGTTTGGACTGATAAGCAGCAGGAGAGTTTTGAGAAACTGAAGAAGGTTCTTACTAAAGCTCTAGTATTAATTCAGCCAAAGGCTGGAAAGGAATTCGTTGTCTACTGTGATGCGTTACACACAGGACTGGGTTATGTGCTGATGCAAGAGGGTAAGGTGGTGGCTTATGCATCTCGTCAGCTTAGGCCGCATGAGGCAAATTATCCTACTCATGACTTGGAATTAGCTGCGGTGGTATTCGTACTAAAGATTTGGAGACTCTACTTGTACGGGGAGAAGTCGGTCGTTTATACCGACCATAAAAGTCTCAAGTACCTCCTTACTCAGAAGGAGTTGAACCTTAGGCAATGAAGATGGATAGATTTGCTTAAGGATTATGATTGCTTGATTGAGAACCATCTGGGAAAAGCCAATGTGGTAGCAGAAGCACTGAGTCTTAAAGTGGTATCTGATTTAAGAGCAATGTTTGCTCGTCTCAGCCTATTTGAGGATGGTAGTTTGTTAACAGAACTTCAGGTGAAACCGACTTGGATTGGTCAGATTAGAGAGAAGCAGTTGTTGGATGAATCATTGGTTCCCTGTTTTCAACTAGTGAAAAAGGTAGAGACTGTGGATTTTGGGCTAAATAGTGAAGGAGTATTATGCTTCCGTGGGAGAGTTTGTGTACTGAGGGACTTTGAGTTAAGGCAGTCTATTCTGCGGGAGGCACAAAGTAGCCCATACTGTAACAGCCTGATTTTGGGGCTAGTCAGAATAATGGTCTCGGGACCACTAACCCAAGGTTGAGGGAAAATTATTTTAGTACTATTTTATGTGTTATGGTATTAATATATGGCTATATGGAAATTTCGGTGCTTTAATTTTAGCAATAGCGTGCTTAATTGTGAAAAAAGACTAAATCGCATAAGATGCGAAAGTTCTATTTTATAATGTAAGGGTACCCAATAGCTATAAAATGTGAATTGGAGGATTCTAAAATGCAATTGGGCCATTTTGGAGTGCCATGGCCGGCCATAAGGTGCTTAGGGAACAAAAGCATTAAATTTAGTCAAACTAGGTGAGAGTTGGTGACAAATTGACTAAAATATGATAAAATAAGATGACTAAAGGGAGCTATCATCTTTCACTATTCATCTCCCCCTACTACCGAAAATTTCAGCAAGTTTAAGGGTTTGAAAGCTTGAAAATTTCAGCTACATCTCATCCTTGTAAGTAAGTAATTTTTGAGGTTTTTCTTAAGGATTTTTGTACTTTTGGGATCCCCAAAGCTTAAGCTAGCTAATGAGGGAACTAATTTGTGATATGGTTGAAAGTCTAGGTACTTTCCATAAGAGTAATTATGTTGTTAGCTAAGTTTTTATGGAAGAAAATGAATGTTAGGGAGATGAAGAATAACTTTGGTGAAAGATGTGTGCATGAAAACACCTAAATAGGACTTAAATGCAAAAAATGAAATTGTGTCATAAATGCATGAAATGGTGAGAATGGTGAGTAATTGTAAGAGAAATAAATGTTCAGCTAGACTTAATTATTGAGGAAATGTGTTGAAAAATAAATTACCGGCCTAAGTGCAAAATCGTAATTTTGCTAATGAACAAGGGCAAAATGGTCATTTTTGCCCAAGTGTAGAATTTGATGTATTATGATCATAGAATGATCTAAACGAATGAATTTCATTGTTATAGATCAAGAAGAGCGCGGAATCAACCTTGACCGTGGGAAAGGCAAGGTGATTGAGTAAATTGCTAGTTAACACGTTTTGCATCGAGGTAAGTTTATGTGTAAACAATACAATCTTATTTATATACATTGTGCTGCTAATTGGGGTATGACATGATTGAGAACATATGTGATTCAAGTGGATTGAATGTGGTAGTCATTGAATAATTATTGTTTAATTACGATGGGCTTTGTGCGATACCATCGTTTATTTATCTTTAGGTGGGCTAAGTGCGATACCACCTTATTGTTTAATTACGATGGGCTTTGTGTGATACCATCATCTACTTATCATTCTGTGGGCTATGTGCGATACCACCGTAACCAATCTTTTTGGTGGGCTAAGTGCGTTACCACCCTAATAAAGATTAATGATGGCTAAGTGTGGAATCATCAAGTAAATTGACTCTAAGTAATTGACTAAGAGATTGTGATGCTAAATGCAGGGGAACCTGCTAATGAATGTATGCATTATGCTAGTGATATGGTTGGAATGTGTGAATGGAGGAAATGAGTAAGCATGATTATGAATGTAGATTGTTTCTTGCTTAGTATATAAAGCTATGAAATTGTTGAATACATGTTAAAATGTTATATTGTTTACATGTAAACTTACTAAGCTTAAAGCTTACTCCCCTTTCTTTCCCTTGTTTTATAGAGTTTAAGAGCCGAGCAGGGATACGTCGAAAACCAGGAGACCGCTCACACTATCTACTCACTTCGGTATATTTGGACTTTGTGATTTTGTGTATGGCATGTATAAGGGCTAGACTAGTTAGATTATTTTGCTATTTGGTCATAAGTGTATTGGCTCTTGTTAAGATAATTATTTTGTAAATTTACCATGGTTGTTGGCTATTTTATTTTATAAAAAGATGTAGTTACCCATGTGTGATTGCACTCCAATATGAGTTGATTATGGATGTGTTGTATGAGTGCATGTGTCATATGCTAGTGGAGTGAATAGAACTTGTCATATGCTTTATTCTTGTCCATGTGGATAGACACACAGGCATGTGTCTAGGCCATGTGTGACACATGGTCAGCCCACAGGCGTGCGACTTGGCCGTGTGTCCCCTGCATGTTAACATTTTAAATCAGGATAGACCACGGACTATCCACACGGGCGTGCCCAGGCCATGTGAAATTATTAGTGTCAACCGCGAGTGGAAGACACGGGCATATCTTGTGGGTACACGGATGTCTCCCATTTCCGCAGGGGCATGTGCCCTAGCCGTGGAGCTTTGGCAGAATGCTATGGTTTTTAGGCACGGTTCAAGCACATAGGCGTGTGTGGCTATACACGGGCGTGTGTGTTATTTAATACGGGCGTGTACTCCCTGTTTAGATGGGAAAGAAACCTTACGGATCGTAAGAGTTCCCAATATAGTCTCGAAAGCCCTCGTATGTATGAATGGGGTCTCGTAAGTCGAAAAGGAAGTTGTTGTTGTAGTGACTTAAAGAGAGTAATCACGTCGAGCCTAAGTGGCGACCAAGTAGTTTTATACGGTAACGTCTCGCGCCCGATTCTGCTGGGGATTACGGGTAAGGGGTGTTACACATACGCTATGCATCCTAGTGAAAACAAGTTATATCGAGATCTGCGTGAATTGTACTGGTGGCCAGGACTTAAGCGTGAGGTTACTGATTTTGTAAGTAAGTGTTTGACATGCCAAACCAGCGAAGGTGAGCATCACCGCCTTGATCTCCACGAACTGTTAAGATTCCACTTTGGAAGTAGGAGAGGGTAACCATGGATTTTGTTAGTGGGCTACCCTTGATGCCCACTAAGAAGGATTCGGTATGGGTTATTGTTGATCGACTAACTAAGTCCGCCCACTTCATACCAGTTCGCACCGATTACTCCTTGCAGAAGTTGGCAAAGTTGTACATGGCGAAAATTGTAAGGTTACATGGGGTACCGGTGTCTATCATTTCGGATAGGGATCCTATATTCACATCTCGATTCTGGAGAGTGTTACACGAAGTTCTGAGTACAAGGTTAGATTTTAGAACAACATTTCATCCGCAGACTGATGGTCAGTCAGAGAGGGTAATACAGATTCTGGAGGACATGTTGAGAAGCTATGTGATTGATTTCAAGGGCAGTTGGAAAGACTATCTACCTTTAGCAAAATTTGCTTATAACAGCAGCTACCAATTCAGTATTCAGATGGCACCGTACGAGGCGTTATATGGTCGTAGGTGTTGTACCCCTACTTGTTGGACAAAATTGGGTGAGCGGCGAATGTTGGGTTCAGAACTAGTCTCTGAAACCGAGGAGAAAGTGAAATTGATCCGTAATCTGCTAAAAAAAGCATCTGATAGACAGAAGTCGTATGTTGACTTAAAGCGTAAAGAGATAGAGTACTCTGTGGGGGATTATGTCTTCTTGAAGGTCTCACCTTGGAAGAAGATTTTGATATTTGGATGGAAGGGCAAGCTGAGCCCCAGATTTATCAGACCTTACCGAGTATTAAAGCGTGTAGGACCGGTTACCTATCAACTTGAGCTACCTCTTGAGTTAAACCGGATACATGATGTATTCCACGTCTCTATGTTGATGTGATATCATTCTGATCCCTCGCATATAGTGCCAGTAGAAGAGATCGAGGTGAGATCTGATCTGACTTTTGAGGAAGAACAAGTGCAAATACTGGATCGTGATGTTAAGGTGATGAGAAGGAAATCTGTTCCATTAGTCAAGGTGCTGTGGCGTAATCAAGGGTCAAAGAAAGCCATATGGGAGCCTGAAGGGGCGATGCGACAGCAGTACCCTCACCTCTTTTAATCAGGTAAATTTCGAGGCTGAAATTTATTTAAGGGGGGTAGAGTTGTAACATCCTAAAAGTTAGGGGTTGTAACTTTTGTTTAATTTTATGTTGTGCTTGCTCAGCTGATTATTTGAGTGTATTTGGGGTTCCTAAGGAGGCCTGGATTTGAGTTTGAGTCTGGGAAAAATTTTAGTTTTTGGCTCTTTAGTGGAGAGGGCTGTCGGCAGTAGGCCTTAAGAATAATTATGTGCATTTAGGAGACACAAGTTGAGCATGTGGCAAGGTGGTTGTGGTGTCAATGAGAAAGCAAGGAGGGAAGGGGTTCGAATCCCTCAGTTTACAAATTGGAGGCTCTTATTTTGTGACAGGTGAGTGGAGGAAGCAGAGTGAGTTCAAATCAAACTCTTCAAGGGGATTTGGAGACTTGGTCAAATAATTCAAATGGATGGAAGATAGCAATAGTAAGAGAGAAAACGGGAGAAAATCAAGGGATGGAGGTGTGAGGAGGGGTTGGCCGAATGTGGGGAAGTGGAATAAGGAATTTCGGCAAAAGAGTTCCATTTGGGGGAGTGCATTTTCGGTTTTTGGTGAGTGTAAGGGTGCCGAATGTTCTTTGGATCTTCAAGGGATTTTTCATTGCGGGTATTTTCTCTAGCGTTTCGGGTCTTTCTTCTCATTGCACCTTTGTCGAATTCTCAACTTTCTTTTCTTCTTCTCGCTTCGTGATTCTAGTTTCCTTCTTTCCTTTTCTCTCTTCTTATTTGTTCTTTGCGGCCAAGTCTCTTCTTTCTTTGGTTCTTCTTTGGCCAAATATACATTCTTTTTTTCTCTTATTTCCTTTCTCTCTCTTTGCATAGTTGAAGCCGAAACCAATCTTCTCTCTTCTTCTCATATTCTTTTCTGTGTCCGTCAAGATAGCCGAACCTATCTTCTTTGTGATTTTGTCTTCAACGTTATAGTGTCCTTTGAGTTGAATAAATCGAGAGCAATATCTTCTTATCTTTCTTTTCGATCACATCTCTAAGGCTAAACTCAAGGGAATCTGTCTTGCCGAATCTAAGGGGTGAGTATATCGATTTTCTTTTAATCAGATTCGTGAGGGTTACCATTTGTGCCTCTTGTGCCAAATCTTTTCCATCTTCTCTAGTCTAATGTAGGTGATATGTAGGTTCACTCGAGGAGTAGGAAGGGACGAGCGCTCGGAAGTAATCAACTCGTACTCTTAGCCTTGATCGAATACTTTGTGAGGTCCTTAGCCTTCATTCGATAACCAAAAAAAGACTTAGCAAGCTCGCTAAAACAAGGTAGGGGTAAGTGTGGTTTCAGCTTGTTGAATCTTAGGAGGCTAACCCTCTTAATCGTTTGACTAACCATTGGTCTTGTCTAACTTAGGATTGGTGCGAAGGGATTGGCGGTACACTCGTAATCAAGGTGTGTAACCTCACACTACTGTTTATTTTGATATGCGATGTACTGTGAATCGGCTAAAAGTCGACATACCGAAAAGCCGGAGTATCGGCAACTGAGAGCTCTCGAGCGTGCGAGTGCTCGTAGAGTTAAACTGAGTTAATAGCATTGACGATAGACTGTTGGGAGTGTCTCGAACTCTCTCGTAGAACTGAGGCTGTATTGGGCCTTGTTGGGGCGAAGTGGGCTAAGTGGGCCCAATGGGTTAATGGGCCCATAGGGACGAAATCTGTAGTAAGTGCCGAACGATGGACGCGGCTATGAAGTCCGCAGATCCGAGACCAAAAATGGGTTGTTTGGGCCATACAAGCGTGTGGGCCCATTTGGGTCGAAATTGGATTTTAAGCCCAATTACACCGTTTTGACCCAGAATGGAACCTATGTCGCTCGAGGATATAGTCGGCCTCCGGAAAGGCCGTAGATGGGTAAATTACTGAAATACCCTTGATGGGTAAATTACTAAAATACCCTTGTGGGAAAAGTTACCAAAATACCCCTGAAAGGCGAAATTACCGTGTTACCCCCAAATGACCGTTTTACCCTTAGTGGTAGGATCATCGACGTATGATTAGTAACTTTATGATTGATGTCTATGACGATACACTGTTTACATGATATAAATTATGACATGGTATACTGCATGGGTTGGGTTATGGATTGGAGGCAGCACTGTACTGGTGGCTCTGCCACATTATACTGATTTAGTGGCTTTTGCCATGTTATACCAATTTAGTGGCTCAGCCACGTATACTGTTATTAGCAGCTATCTGCATTATTGGTGTGCTGGTTGGGTGGGTTGACTTGGTCCCCACAGGTGTGTTGGTTGGTACGGGTAATGTGTTGGTTGAACTAGGTTGGGTACATATTTGTTTTGCATATCATAGGGCTTCAGCCCAGACTGTTACTGATTAGGGCTTCAGCCCAGACGGTTATTGAATGGGGCTTCGGCCCAAACCGTTACTGAATAGGGTTTAGGCTCAGATTGATACTGTATGGGCTTGGGCCCAAACTATGGGTGTAATAAGGGGATTAAACACTGAGTTCTTGTAACTCACCCTTTCTCTTTAACTGTGCAGGTAATCCCCAGCCTTAGAGGATTTGGAGTTACGAGGGACTCGGAGGTGGCCTGTAACATCCTGGAAAGGGCCTATGCATTTCCGGTTTAATTGTACGAAATGACAAGTCTTAAGTACTATGAATAAATTTCTAACATTTTTGGAAATGAAAATGGAAATGGATATTTTTGGAAACCTAGAAATGCATGAAAATGGAAATGGAAATGAACATTTTTGGAAACCTGGAAATGTAAGGAAATGATTCAAAAATGGAAAGTGAACATTTCTGGAAACTTGGAAATGTAAGAAAATGGCAAGTTTACAGAGCCGATCGAAAATTTTAGGAAACTTAGAAATGATGCAGAAATGTCAAGATTTAAAGTTTAAAATAGGAAAGTAAGGCAAGGTGGCCTTAAAAGAAAAAGTTTGTGAAATTTGACACACAAACAGGCTTGGAAAAGTGGCCTGAAGGTGCCACTTAGGGCCTATGGAAATGGCGCCATATGCAAGAGGAATGGGCCTGGGTTGGAGTCACTTGGGAAGCAAATAAAGGAGGTTTTATTTTGCTTCCATAAGCCAAGGAGTGGACGGCAAGGCTTAGAGAAAAGGAGGTTTATCCTCTTTAAAATTTGGCTATTAAGGATAAATAAAGGATTTTTTTAATTGGAGAGATAAATGATGATTTATCTTAAGTATTTTCAAAAGGGAATTTATTTATCATAATTTCCATGAGATAAAGGCTGGATTAAACTCTTTTATTTTATGATAATTAAAGGATAAAGCTATCAAATTGAAGAGTGGTGGCCAAGTAAGGGACTCCTTAGCCGATAATTTCATCTATAAAAGGAAGGAAGGAGGATACTCATCGCTTTTCTTTTTTTTTTGCTCTGCCCAGAAATTCTTAGGGTTCTCTCCTCTTCTCTTTTCTTTTCTAGCCGAATTCCCTAGCCTCCCTCTCTTTTTATTCAAAACCAAAAACACAATCCAACTAAGCCAAATTCTCGCATTAGCCGAATCTTTGTTGTGACAGAGGGTGTTGCCGATTTCATTCAAAAAGGTAAGATCAGCTATTATTTGATTTTCAATCTCTCTTTAGCCGAAATATAGGAATCTAACTCCTTTAGAATTCCATGGCCGAAATTTGGAAGGTTTTCTTCGAGATCTAGTAGTTGTCGACTACAAGGAGAAGTACAACGAAGTTTTGGGATTTCTAAGACTCAAGGTAAGTCATATGAATATTCGACCATAGGCCATTTAAAGATGATTAAGTGTTAGAAATCAATCTAACATGTGCTTATAGGATTTTCGACAGCATCAAGGAAGCAAGGATCTATTTCGGGATTTGAATAATCAAATCGACATCAAAGGTAAGTTTTTAGAATACAAATCCTATTAGGATTTGGTTTTTATGCTGAATAGGTTTATTGATGTGTTTAAATGATTGACCGAATATAGGAGTAAACGGATCTAAGGCAAAGATCAGTCTTTCGGGATCTCAAGGAAATTATTAAGCGAATCAGGTGTGTACCCCACACTACTTTGTAACATGAATTATGGTTATATGTATTAAAATATGTGTTAATGTAAATATGAACGTGGCTAAGGTACCATGTTATGGTACTAAGTACTCAGGTACGTTTCCTACTCCTACTAGGATTACGAAATATGTTATATTTAACATGTGAAAAGTGACATGAATGTGAATTTAAGTATGACATGCATAATATGAATAATATGGGGCATTCGGGTTATATGAAAAAGGGGAAGTGAATGTGATGACTTCGGTCTCACTATCTGAATGTGGTGACTTCGGTCACATTATCTGAATATGGTAACTTCAGTTACATTATCTGAATGTGGTAACTTCGGTTACATTATCTGAATGTGGTGTCTCATGACACAATTATCTCGTGGCTATGCCACGAATTTATATGGGCGATGAGCACGCATTCGCAAATGATCGCTTCGATGGTGTGTAGGCGATGGAGGGTTGACTTAGTAGTCCCCACGGTGTGCGAGTTGGTACGGGGATGTGTAGCGGATGGCACCTAGGTTTGGGCTTGGGTTGCATCATCATTTTTATCTCATTATATGAATAAGTATTTGATATGAAAATGTATGCACGATCTATTGAATTTTAGTGTTGTGTACACATTGAGTCTGTTGACTCACCCCATTGTGGGACTATTTTTCAGGTGACGATCAATAATGGACCGGGTTCGACAGAAGCTTAGGGATGGCCATGCTCAGCTTGAGGTTTTATTCAATATGGAAATTTAATTTTTATTTAAGTAGTTTAGAATTTTATTTTGGGATTTTACTTGATGTAATAAGGCCATAAGTTACATTTCTTTACTTTTATTTTTAATTACTATGTTACGAATTATTTTCAATTAAAGTTAAGTAAAATTTATTCTTTAAAAATAAACCCTAATTGTTTTGTCACCTTAATTAATTGGATTTTAAAATAAGATAAATGGGTTTTTTTTAACTCAAGCCCAACGCAAAACAATATTTCTTTCAAAACACACTATTTTTCCCAAAGTACAAAAGAACTTTGAAACCGGTTTACTTAAGGAACATACCAGATCCGGTTCAGGCTTGTGGGCCGGGTTTGGGGTGTTTCAGTTTGGTATCAGAGCCCAGTTTTAAACTCTCGGCCTGTGGGCTAAGGCCCAAAACGTTTTCAAAGCGAGCCAAATGATTTTCTTTGAAATTAAACAGTTTCTCGGCATGGCACCTAAGCCTCCACCCATGATCCACCGTAAGTACCCTAACTATTTGGGTGATTATGTGAATTATGTTATGAACATTAGAAGGGTAGAAAAGGCATGGAACGTAGAATAGTATGATAGGAACTTGAACCCTAGGATTAGACTACTCAAACACAAAACACATAAGACTTAATACACTAAACAAACCTATGGCTAAGTTACTGAGCTAGGGTGTGGTAACCCCTGTGCGCATGTAACATCCTAGAAATGGGGCTATTTGGAATTTAATTATTTTTCCTTATGTATGAACTGCTGTGATATTTTTTATGGAATAATAGAGCTTAATTAAGGCTTTGAGTTGGCATGGTTTGGTAGAAAATTTCAGTTTTTAACTTTAAAGGCAGGGAGCCTTAGCAGGAGGGGGTTATAAGAATAAATGAAGGAGTTGGACACTAAAGAGCCCTTGGTAAAGTGGCAAAAGTGAGGCCACTTAGGAGACTGCATGTGACGCCACCAAGGAGCAAGGGAGAACCTTGGTTCGAGTCACAACAATCTCCCTTTTTGCATTATGGTTGGACGGCATAATGGGAGAGTTTTTCTCCCTTTAAACTCTTTTTATTTGAGTTATTAAAGGATAATATGAGCTTTTCTTTTAATTAGATTTTATGGAAGATAAATAAGGATATTAATTGGATTAATAGGGGATTTTTGAGTGATTATTTGGGGATTAATTCAAAATTATTTGAATTAAATTAAAACAAGTGGTCAAGAGCAATTCAAGGAGATTGCCGAAAATTCAAACTCTTCCTGAGAAGAGTGGATGGCAAGCAATAGGGGGGGTGCCGAAATCCTTTATAAACCCCCACCTACCATCTTGGTTTTCTTTTAGACATTTTACAAGTAGCCGAATTTCCTTAGCATATTCTCTTCACAATTTCGGCTAGCCTCCACTTTTCTTGCTCTTCTTTGTTATTCGCCAAAACCGACAAGAACCCTTTCTTTTTCTAAAAATCTTAGCCGAAACTCTACCTTCTTTACTAGTATTTTCTTTCCCTTTGGCCGAATATTCACCCTTATTGGCTGAAACTTCAAACATATTTTCCTCTTATTGTTTTCCTCTAGTCGAACCTATTTAAACCCCTTGGCCGAACATTAAAAAGGGATAAATCTCTTCAGATTTTAGTGATCAATCGGTTTGGAACGAGGTAAGTGGTGGCGGAATACTTATGGGTACTCTTTTATATTCTGTCGATTTTTACAAGGGAAAGTGCCGATTTCGGCAATGGTTATAAGTCTTCTAAACGAGTAGTAACCGATTTCTGCTAGGTACTCAGGGGAGTAAAGCAGTCGACTCACAGCCTGATCTCTAGTATTCGATTTTTGGTAAGTAACGGTAAGATCTACTTTAGTTAGTCAGTTGATATTCGTTTTAGCCGAAGGCTACTAACTTATTGAGTCTTAGATTCATGGAATCGAAGCGGTCGGGAGTTTGGTGTTGCGATTAGCATCCAACCGAGGAAAGGTAAGATTTCGGGTTCATAAGGAACCCTTCTAATAATTTGGTTTGGCCGAATAGGCCATAATACTAACAAGTGTTGGCGAATATAGGAACAAGTAGGTCTAGGGAAGCCGACTTCTCTTTTCGGGATTTAGACTCTTCGTTGGTGACAGGTGTGTACATACACACGTATAACTTGTTAAATGTGCTGATTGTTGTGAATGCTATCTTGGTTTTATGTAGCATTGGATAATATACCATATCGGTATAGATGGTGATTCAGGTAAGTACCTGTTAATATGAATTTGTTATTTGATGCTTTTGGGAAGCATGATGTATTGATACATGAGATTTAAGTATGTGATGACATGAAACATATACATATGTGACTGGTGTGGGATTGATGAGTGGAGGGAACAGTATTAAGCGTGCCGACGGGCACCAGTGTTTTGGTAACACACCGTGACTACGGTCACCAGAGGTTTGGTACCTCCAGAGGTTTGGCACCTCATAGCGACTCGTCCCTGTGGTTAATACCACCGTGGGTTGGCCCCACTTGAGATATGGGATCGTCTGCCAGTGATTTGGTATCACACGATGGGTTGGCCCCATCAATCGATTCGTGTCTACGGACACCAGTATTTTGGTAACACATCGTGACTATATGTCACCAGTGGTTTGGCACCACCAGTGGTTTGGTACCACAACGGGGTAGACAGTGGCGTTTGGTTGGCTAGGTTGGGTACTTAATATTCGGCATATTAATTGTTATATGTTGTGTATGAAAATGTTTTTAAAACGGGGGAAGGGTTACATACTGAGTCTTGGTGACTCACCTTCTCCTTTACATTTTTCAGGTGACACGTAGATCGCGGATGTGGAGCCGGGTTGACTCGAGGTGGCCATGCGGTGGATTTAAATTAAATGAACTTTAATTTTAGTTATGATAAATTTTATTTTCGGTTTTTATTTTATTTGGATGTAATAAGGCCACCTGATATTTTATTTTTGTTATTTTTCATATGTCGAATACTTGTTTTAAACTATGAATATCAATATTACTTAAAGTCACATGTTTTCCCAAATTAACACGAAAATGTTTTCATCGTGCCATCGGGCACACTCGATATTTTATAATAACTTGGTTGAATTAATTTCAAATAAACTCTAAGTAAGGTTTAACAAAACAATCAATTGAAAAGGTTTTCGGCAACTAAAAATTTTTGCTTAGCAAAAGTGTTTACCAAAAATATTTTCCACTGTAGCAAACTAGATTCGGCCATAGTGTTTGGGCCGGGTTTGGGTTGTTACAGCGCATGTCTAGGATTGGATCCGGAAGAGCCTGGTATTTAAGCAGTCCTTATGACTCACCTCCTCTTCGCAGGAATCCTACCTGGTGCGTAGCTTCGGTTCACCCTAACTTAGAAGGCTCAGTGGTGTGGCAACCTCTGTGCGCATGTCTAGGAATGGTTTCGGTGGGAGCTTGGTATTTAAGCAGTCTGTGTGACTCACCTCCTCTCCACTCGAATCCTGCCTGGTGCGTAGCTTTGGTTCACCCTGACCAAGAGGGCTCGGTAATAGGCTAAACATAATGACTAAAACCCAAAAAGGGAACTAGCCGTTTTGCTTTATAAAAAAAAAAGAGAATCAAAACAACAAACTCTAGTTTTAAATTCTTAAAACTTTCTTTTAAAACCATTTTTACAAAATTTTCCGAAAAATTTCTGATTTGTGAAAATTACAAAAAAAGCCCTTAGTGGTAAAACAAACTACTCAACAGTTTTGCCAAAATTTCATTATTTTATAAATGTTCACAAACCCTACTTTGCAAACTATCAAAAATACATTGATTTTGAAAAATTACAAAATTGCCCTTAATTTGCGAAAATTACCAAAATGACCCTGATTTTCAAATCTTTGCAAACATCACCATTTTGAAAGGTACAATTCTCGAAAAGAACCCTCAAAGTTTTACAACTTCTAAAATATCCATGATTTGTTAACTTTTACAAATTTATCCCGGTTTGCGAAAAATTATCGAAATACCCCGAGGTCAAAAATTTCTGAAATACCCTTGGATTTCAAAATTTTTCCAAAATTACCCGGGGCTTTGAAATTTCCAAAATTATCCTTGTGGGACTATTTTTCAGGTGACGATCAATAATGGACCGGGTTCGGCAGAAGCTTAAGGATGGCCATGCTCAGCTTGAAGTTTTATTCAATATGGAAATTTAATTTTTATTTAAGTAGTTTAGAATTTTATTTTGGGATTTTACTTGATGTAATAAGGCCATAAGTTACATTTCTTTACTTTTATTTTTAATTACTATGTTACGAATTATTTTCAATTAAAGTTAAGTAAAATTTATTCTTTAAAAATAAACCCTAATTGTTTTGTCACCTTAATTAATTGGATTTTAAAATAAGATAAATGGGTTTTTTTTAACTCAAGCCCAACCCAAAACAATATTTCTTTCAAAACACACTATTTTTCCCAAAGTACAAAAGAACTTTGAAACCGGTTTACTTAAGGAACATACCAGATCCTGTTTAGGCTCGTGGGCCGGGTTTGGGGTGTTTCATGGCCACACGTCCCATATGTTCTTGAGGTTAATTTAGCTACTTTATTTTAGTTTACTTTACTTTAAGTTTTAGGTTAATAATTTTTTTAATAAGGCCATTGGAATTGGGTTTAACTTTTATTTTCTATTTCCTACAAATTTCTCATTTATTAAACACAGGTTTTAAAACAATAACTACTATTTTTAAAATATCACGTTTCCGCAACTGCTTAAACCAAACTTCCGTAAGAGAAAAGGTTTTAAAAACAAAATAATAGATGCATAATAATATTTTTGAAAAGGAATGATTTCGAGTAAAACTTGTTTTGTTAACAAGCAACGAAAATTGGGATTTTTGAACGATAGAAAGTTTTTGATTTGTAGAAGAGGTTTCCAACGAACACAAAGTTTTCACACAACACCTGATGTGGCACGCTAGATCCGTTCATAACGTTTAGGTCGGGTGTGGGGTGTCACATAGGGAAAGTTTAGAGAAAGTTCAACTAGGATTAGAATTAATTTTATTAATATTAAATTAATAAAATTTTATCTAGATAAATATTAAATTAAATTTAATATTAAATTTATTAAAATAATATTATCTTTGGAAAAGTTAATTTGAAATTAACTTACATGGTAGAGTCTCACTAGGAGTCTAATTTTTCCACTACTCTTCCACTTAAAAACCACCACCGTCGACCATTCGTCGGATCACCTCTGTCGTGCCCCGACTCCCCCCAGCACCCTGAATCGTCATCGTTTTACCCAAATGGGCCTAGCTAGTTCGGCTTCTACCGGTTCGGTCCGAACCAATGATGGCCTGACCTGTTCGATCCAGCCACCGGTTGGATCGTCGGCCCAGTTTCATACATAGGGCTTAGTTCAAACAGTTTTTGGGTTTCGATCTCAGGTTTTGGTTCTCAAGTTCAATTTTCAATCTTGGGTCCAATTTTCAAGTTTAATTACTCATCGGGTCAATTGTCTTACTTAAAAATTAATTTCCAAAAATATCATATTTATTTTAGTTAATTTGGTTAATTTAATTTTACTTGATCAAAATTAATTTTCCCAAAAAGCACTGAGATTTTCCAAATTAATTTTTCAAGAAAATTCTTTAATCAAATTTTCTAATTGAACAATTCACAAGACCACCTAATTAAATTCACACTTAGAGTGAGAGTGTTTTTCTATTTAAATAATATTATTTATCAAGGACTTATTCAACTAGAACTCTTGTACTTCCTTCTATAAATAGCGAAGATCAGTTGACCTAAAACCACATTTCATATATTATTCACATATCATATTCTGTCAGAAAGTAGTGATAATTAATTTACTAAAAATAAGTTCTATTTTTTGGGAATTATGAGTTTTACCGTTTTATAGAGTACTTTCCTATTGAAAGTAAATAAACCGTTTCTTTTCTATGTTTTCGTTCATGTTGCTCAAGCCTACACTCAACACAATTCGCGGTACAAAGATAGTGAAGAAGGTCATTTGATAGAATGTTGGGATTAACTTGAGTCTGTCTTGCATAAAGCACATGTATAATTCTGTTTTAGTGTTTATTGCTATAAATATCACAAAAAGACTTTATTTTAAAAAAAAATTTAAACTTTCACTTTACTAATAATAATCGTTTTCTTAACCAATTTTCCAACAACTACGACCATGAGCTTAGGTGGTAAACAATATGAATATGTTATTGCTGATGGTTACTCTAGGTATACTTGGGTTTTCTTCTTGTTTTCAAAAGACAAAGCTTTAGAAAAAAAAAAATTATTACATTTTGTAAAATGATTCAAAATCAAGTGAGATGTTCAATTTCAAGTATAAGAAGTGATCATGGAAAAGAATTTTAAAACCTTTACTTTGATAAATTTTGTAATGAAAATAGTATTAGACACAACTTTTCAGCACCTAGAACCCCTCAACAAAATGGAGTTCTTGAGAGAAAAAAAATAGAACCTTAAAGGAAATGGCTAGAACCATGATTTTTGAAAACAATTTGCCAATATATTTTTAGTTGGAAGCTTTTAACACTTTTTGCTATATTATTAATAGAGTTATGTCAGGCTTATTTCAAAGAAAACTCCACATAAACTTTTCAAATGAAGAAAGTCTAACATTAGCTATTTTTATCCTTTTGGTTGCAAATGTTTTATTTTAAACAATGAAAAAGATAATTTAGGAAAATTTGATGCCAAAAGTGATGAATCCATTTTTCTTGGATATTCCACTAGTTTTAAAGCTTAGAGTGTTTAACAAAAGAACCCTAGTAGTAGAGGAGTCTATATATATATATATATATATATATATATATATATATATATATATATATATATCATATTTGATTACTCTAACTCTCCTTCTAAAAAGGATTCTACTACTCTTAATTATGTAAAAATTTATCAAGTTGATCCTAGTAGAGCATCACATGAAGAACAAGCATTAGCTGAGATAGTTCAAGAACTCAAAATTGATGACTTTCAAGAACCAATTCAAGTGGATAAGGAAACTAGCTACGCAAGGGAGCTATCATATGTTAAAGATGTGATCCACCAAAAAAGGTAATTACTTGATCTTCTATTAGAAATACTTGTAATTATGTTTACTTTGTCTCTTTGTCTTGGAAATCACCTCCAACAAAATAGTTTAAACTTAATACAGATGGTTCTTCAATCGGTAAACTTGGGAAAATGAGGGTAGAAGCCCTTAGAAGGAATCATTTTGGTGACTGGATAATTGGAGCTTATCGACGTATCTCAAGAGCCATTGGTGTTGAGGCTAAACTTTGGGCTTTAAGAGATGGTTTATCCTTATCTAGGGAACTTAGTATTACTTATTTAGCGATTGAAGTAGATGCCACTACAATTATGTATTTTATGACCACTAATCTAATATTTACTTATCCTTTTTGATTGCTAAGTGCAAGATGCTCCTCCATAGTATGAAGTTTAAGTCACTCAAACATGTCTTTCGGAAAGGAAATAAATGTGTAGATGCACTAGCTCAACTTGGGAGCAACTTCCAGTTTGACTTGTCTATTACTGAAGACCCTTCAGACGTTAATTTATTTTGGTTGTGCAAGACTCCCTCTAGTAGTTTAATTTATATATTAGCTAATGACAAGCACGGTAGTGCCTTGTGTCGAACAATATTTTAATTTGGTTTAATGGTAATTACTTCTTTTCTCGACAAAATAAAAATAAAAATTAAAAGATAGTAATATAAATTTTCTTTTCATATGTATGATTGATAGGAAAGATGAAAAAATTGAAAGAAAAAAAAAGTAATTTTCTTTCCATCTATTGTTTGGTAGAGTTGAAAAATGAGAGGAAGGAAAATGAAACTTTCAAAAAATGCATAATTTCAAACTAAAATGTACCTCTGTCATTTTCTCTTCTCTTATCATTCCAATTTTGAATGATTGGCTTTTATGCATTAGGATAAAAAATGGACATTCCTCCTATTTTATTTCGCTCTTACTTTTTTCCTACCAAACACACTCAAAATTTATTTTCTTTCCATTTTTTCACTCTCTCCTTCTATTAGGCTTTGCTTAGTAGAATGGAAAGAAGATTGAAAATTGAAAGTGTAGAAAATAGAAGGATGGAGAATATAATTTTTTTTTCCATAGGTGTTATTGGTAGGAAACATAGAAATTTTGAAAGAAAAATAATTTCATTTCCATTCATTGCTTGGTAGAGTTGAAAAATGAGAGGAACAAAAATGGAACTTGTGAAGAATGCATTGTTTGAACTAACATATACCTCTTTTTTATTTTCTCTCTTCTAATCATTCCAATTTTGAAGGATTCATTTTTATGCATTTGGATGAAAAATGTTCATCTCTCATATTTTCTTTCCTCTCACTTTTCTTCCTAACCAAACACACTTAAAGTTGATAGTCTTTCCACTTTTCCACTCTCTCCTCCCATCTCTCCACTTTTCCACCTAACCAAGTACACTTACACCCTTAATGTTTGAATCACATATTATTTCTCTTTTCATCTTTTAGATAATTGAATTAGTTCTCGTCTTAACACCAAACTCGTTACTAATATCAATACAAAAATTATAATTTAATCAAGTGCTTTTCCAAAATTGATTCATATACTTTTTGAATTAGCAATTCAACATACTTAGTCTAATTAACTAAATCTAAGCATATTAAGTATTTTATTGGATTTTTTGTACATTCATTTCATAAAGTTCATATATGTTTTTACATGTAAGTAACATTTTGAACATCATACTTAACATATTATTTGTCAATGACTCAATTAATTTCCACTTACCTTACCAATTAAGTACCTTCTTACTATAAGTACTATTAATTTACCTCTTTTAATTATCTAAACCCTTCTAACATCAAAATTTTTGGAACGTTATAAGATTAGTGACATGCACCAAATCCACCACTCACAGAACAAAAAACAATAATAATAAGAGCAAAGAAAAACATAACGAAAAAGAAGGAAGAAACGAGCCAACAAAAGAAGAAAAGACGTGAAAAGAGAAGAAGAAGATGGCACATGGCCGTTGAGACTAAGGTTAGTTGTTGATCATGTGGTTGAAAAGAGTAAGAAGAGACATTAGGGTTTAACCAAGAGAAAGAAAAACAACGCAAAATATTTCCTTTTTTAAAAAAAGAACTTTTCATTAAAACTATTTATTTCGTATAAAAAGTATTTTAGATATTTGAAAGAAAGGAAATAATGAAATTAGATTAGACTTTTTCTTTCTTAACTTTAGAAATAGAATTGGAAAAAATATTTTTAAGTTAAAAATATATTAAATTAGACCCTCAACTAACTTTAGGACAGAAAAATTAGGTTAGATTACTAAGCTAAAAGAAATTGATTTTTCTTGTTTTATTAAACAACATTTAAAAAACAAAATAAAATCGGTCATGGGAATTTGAATATATTCCTAGAGAATAGAATACAAAAATTGATCGCACCGTCAACATGACTTTTGACAGAAATGAAGATTTGCAATTGTTCATAAAGATTTTGTTAAATTTTATTAAATTAATATGATTATTTTATCCATTTTTTTATAAAGAAACAAAATAATACAAGAAAAAGGATATTAACCACTCAAAAAAATTATGTTTCGGTTAACCATTATTATATAGAAATACAGTAGTTTTTGTGTTATACTTATCAGTATAGGGGAAAAGTAAAAACAAGTATTCCTTTTTTTTCTTTCCTTCAAAGAGAAAAAATCCCTTTAAATCTATTCTCCTAACTCACAAACTCTTTCTCCCAAGTTAAGTAATTAAGTAATTATGAAAATGAAAGGCAAAAAATAAAAAAATAAAAAAAGCAAAAAGCTTGCACTTATATAATAAGATGTAATAATTAAAACTTGAGTACATATAATTATAGTTTTTTTGTTTATTCTTTTGATTTTATGTATTTGGAGTTTTGCTTTTGTCATTGTTTGCTGGGTTTTTAGGACAAAAGATAGACCCAAAAACAAAATCCAAAGATAAAAAGGGCAGAAAACCAGGACACCAAACCCTGTCTATTAGTGAACCGCAGCTGCTGAGCTTCACTGCTTTGGGAAAAAAAGAGAAATCCAAAAAGGAGAAATGGGTCATGACCAGGAGGTGGAGGAGACACCACCGGCAACCCCAACGACCACAGCAAGTGCCGCCAGAAAAGACCAAGAAGAGGAGACTTGGAACCACCAGAAACAAACCCTTATTCTGGAACTCTCTGAGAAGCTCATAACTGGAGATCTTCAGGCCAAGATTGAAGCTGCTAGAGATATAAGAAAAGTTGTTAGGAAATCATCTGTTAAGACACGTTCAAAGTTTGCTGCTGCCGGTGTTATCCAGCCTCTAGTTTTTATGCTCTTGTCTCCTAATCTTGATGCACGTGAAGCCTCCCTTCTTGCTCTCCTTAACCTTGCTGTTAGAAATGAAAGGTATCTAATTCTTTCCATCTACTTTTTCTTTCTCTTTTTAAACATAGATCCATGTTTAGGTTTATTTTAAAGTTTCAACTTTTTGATGGGTTTTGGTTTCTTTCTGCAATTTATTGTTGTAGTTGTATGGAAGTTAATGACGAGGTATAGGGTTTGGATTGTTCCGGTTCTTTCTTAGGTTTCTATTATATGACAAATGTCGAGGAAAATGGACCATTGGATGTTGTTTTGATGATTGTGTTGGCTGATTTTTGTTGGGTTTTATTGCATATCCATTTGGCCTTTGTCCAAGCAAAGTGGTTAATTGAGGGGATTGGTTTATGTTAAGTTTAGCTCTTTGTTTTTTCTGGTTGTATAGGTTCTAATGTTAAAATGGATATTTTGGATGAGAATCTATAGGAAAGCTGGCTTCTTGATGCAATGCAAATCTCCGTATATGGTTGCTTAAATTTAGTGTGTCTGTGTGTTCTCTCTCTGACCACTATGTTCCTAGGTAATAGACTGTGTTCTGTGATGAATGTCATGCAAGAATAAGAAATGTTGTTTAAAAGGATACTAGTTTCCAGAATGTTTTGATTGAATCATTTACTTTCATGTAGTTGTATGCGGTATGGTACTTTTTGCTCTTACCATCTCCCTTTTCTTTCATCGGTTAATTGTATTGTTATTGTACAATTGCGTGATGTGTTTGTTTATTTATCAGAAACAAGGTCAATATCGTGACAGCAGGGGCTGTCCCTCCTCTTGTTGAGCTTCTCAAATTGCAAAACAGTGGTTTGAGAGAGCTAGCCACAGCAGCAATATTAACACTCTCTGCTGCTGCACCTAACAAACCAACGATTGCAGCCTCTGGAGCTGCACCCCTTCTGGTTCAAATCCTTAGCTTGGGCAGTGTTCAAGGAAGAGTCGATGCTGTCACTGCCTTACACAATCTATCTACCTGCAAAGAGAACTCGACACCTATTCTCGATGCCAAAGCCGTTTCCCCACTTATCAACCTCCTGAAAGAATGCAAGAAATATTCCAAGTTTGCTGAAAAAGCAACTGCCCTGCTTGAAATCCTTTCTAAGTCCGAAGAAGGGCGAGTTGCAATCTGTGATTCAGATGGTGGGATTTTAACCCTGGTGGAGACTGTCGAAGATGGCTCTCTTATCAGCACGCAGCATGCTGTTGGAGCTTTGCTTTCTTTGTGCCAGAGCTGCCGAGAAAAATATCGGGAACTCATTCTTAAAGAAGGTGCAATCCCGGGGCTTTTACGACTGACTGTAGAAGGCACAAGCATAGCTCAAGAAAGAGCTCGGACTCTCTTGGATTTGCTCAGAGATTCACCTCAGGAAAAGAAATTGGCTTCCTCAGTTCTGGAGAAAATCGTGTATGATATAGCTACCCGTGTCGATGGAGCCGATAAAGCCGCTGAAACTGCCAAGAGATTACTGGAAGATATGGTTCAAAGAAGCATGGAACTCAGCATGAACCGCATCCAACATAGGGCTGCATCTTGCACACCTGCCAAAGTTCCATCTGCATGATGCTTGCCTTCTACGCGGGAAGCACGTATGCCAGGCATGATGCTTGCCTTCTACGCGGGAAGCACGTATGCCAGTTAAACTTTGTGTCTATTCTATATCACCATCCAAGACAGTGAGAATCAATAGACTAAAAATCATGGATTAGCTTTTTCTCGAAGTTTTTACCTTCCAGAGGTGCTATTTACTACCTCGAGGGTGTGACTGTACATCTTGACCCGACCCTCGTGTATATATATAATTAAAAAAGAAAAGAACCTTCTCTGTTATAATACATGTACATTTCCACTGATGAAATCATAGGAGAGGGTGCACTGAATCAAGGTTGTGCTTTTCTTGATGTACTACATTTTCCCTGATCATAATAAACTTAATTTCACTCATTTCTCCCTTGTACATTATCATTAGTCATTACCACTGCAAGATTTACTGCAGTTCGAGAATCAGGAAGACGGATTAGCTCAAGAAGTGTTGCACGAAAAGATTATCGAGCAACAATTTCTAAACCTTAACATGAGGGTTTTTAACTCTGGTGGTTCTGCGAATATTTGAATACAAAACGTTAGCATACACAGCTATTGCCAGAGTAAGTAAACCATCGTATTCAGCTACAACCATATGAGCAGTGCTCAAATTTAAATAACATTTGTCAAAAGTTCTATAAATATAAAGGTTAAAATATCATGGTAGTCCCTCTACTTCTACAGAATTTGAGATTTAGTAAGGGAAAATTTCAATCTAGTACCTTTTTAATTTAAAATTTTTAATCCAGTTGTAGACAGTGTCGTCAAGTTAATAAATTTTACAGAAATTAATTATGTTTGTAATGATTGTATCAAAATTTTTAAATAAAAATAAAAGGATTTAATTTTTAATTTTTAAATATAGAAATTAAATCTCAATTTTTTTTTTCAAAATACAAACATTAACAGCATATTTTATCCAAATATAAAATATTTTAATTGACATGAAAAAAATATTAACACAACATGAATGTAAGGATTGCTGTGTCTACTGTCTAGGGGTAGTAGAGGGCGCCTTTAGTGGGTCAAAATGTTCCCACCCAGTAGGAGGGGCTGACCGGTGTAACTAACTTAGAATTTACACTTATTATCGTATCTATAATGTATATATCTATAATATATATGTCGAAACTATTTTTTAAAATCGGGTTTTAAAAATGGGGATCGACTTTACAAAACAAAAATGGGAGTCACTATCAATCCCTTTTTATTTAGGTGTGATTGGATCACCTTGTAAAATGTTTCATTTTAAAACATTTGATTTTGGTCTACGAAAAACTAGAAAACAGGTTCGGGAGTTGGTTACATATGAGGAAGGGTTAGCACCCTCATAACGCCCAAAAATTGGTACCTAATTGATAGAATCATGTCCAAATGTTTGAAATTTAAAAAGTTTAAAATAAGATCCCTTATTAGCAAGAAAACCAAGACTTACCTATTTCAAAGAAATAAAAATACCACACTCAGTAAGTTAGGATACAGCATCTTATAACTTCGAAGCTAGGTGCATCTTTATTTTTAGAAAATTCTTACCTCAAGATACAAAACATCATACCCAGTAAGTTAGGATATAACATTTTGAATTCTCAAGAATAAGTTTTTTTATTTGAAATTGGTAACCTTGAACTTTGAAAATGGAGAGATATCTAATACTTTGAATTTTACGAGAAAAATCACAACCCAGTAAGTTAGGGCACGATTCTTCTCGAAGACTCCAAATATCAGATATCACCGTTAAAAATATTTTAAAAAATCTTTAATTTAAAAGGTATTTTTATTAAAAAATGGTATGAGTAAAACACTATAATATACTTATTCAATTTAACCTAATTACAAATTATATTAATAATAAATAATCAATGAATAATATGAAAAAAATGTTAAAGTAATAATAAACGAATATAAAGATACTTAATCATAATAAATAATATAAAATAACTAATAATAATATATAATGAGTATACATAATAAAAAAATAATTAGTAAATAATATGTATAATAATTTAAAAAACATATATATACATAACATATTAATCATAAAAATTATATAAATAATATAAATAAAATAGGTTTATACAAAACAAAATTTTAAAACTAATATATAATATAATACTTAAAAATGTAATACAATAAATAATATATAAATATTAAAATAATATATAAATTATTAATATAAGTAAAATAATATATGATGATAATTAAATATATATAAAGATAATACATAAAAATATATAATAATTTTGAATAAAGATATAAAAAATATAATATAAATAATATAAGTAAAACATATTATAAAAATATAAATAAATTTTATACAAAAATAAAACTTTAAATTTAAAAACATATAATATATATAAAAAATAATATCTAATGAAAAGTATTTTGAGCTAAATAAAAGTAATAAATAATAATTATAAAAATACATATATATTTATACCATTAATATATTAATATATAAATAATAAATAATATGGACAATTTAATATAATAAAATAATTTAATATAATATAAAATAATAAAATAAAATAAAAGGATAAAAATAAAATAAAACAAAGAAAACATGGGTCAAATAGCAATTAAAAAGAACTGAAAGGATTAAAATAAAACACGCGTTAAATGACAGGGGTTAAAATGGAAATTATGCCAATTTTTAAAACGGCATCGTTTTGATTTTTAACCTTTAAGGAACCCGAGGATCAAATCAGAACAGAGTGTAAGTTTTTGGGCTAATTTAAAATAAATAAAAATTAATTGGACGAAATTGAATTTAATGAAATATTAGAGGGGCTAAAAGGGTAAATTTCCCTTTTTTATAAAATGCGCGGATCCTCCCCGGGTTTCTAGGTCAACGTGCAGATCTTATAAGGGAAAACGACGTCGTTTTTCATTTGCTATATAAATCAGTTTTGATAAAAAAAAATCATTTCGAATCTGTTATAAAAAAAATTCAAAAGCCTCTGAAACCCCCTCGTCCCTTGTCTGGCTTCGGTCGCCGAGCCTCCGAGCCATCGTCCACGCGCTTCACGCGCCTTCGTCAAAGGTGGTCGAAGAGTCGAATCTCTCCGTTTCCAAGGTAAATTTCTCCTCTTTTTATTTTAGTGCTATTTTAAAAAAGATGCTCGAATCGTAGAGAAAAAAAAACAGGAATAAAAGAAATCACCTCTACAAAATCTTTGTTTTTTATTTCTCTAAAATTTTTTGAATCTTTTTGTATTCTTTTGTTTCTGTCTCTGTATTGTGTGTCCTTTTTTACAAAATAAATCAGGCTTTTATAGCCTTGAAAAACAAAAATAAAAGGAAAACATTTTTTTGTTGCCATTCTTGTTGTTGTTTCCTTTCTTTGCGAGTCAACGGAGGGAATCTTGGCGGTGGGACGACATGCGCGCTGATTTTGGCGCAAGAACAAACTGGACGAGGCTGCGAGGTGAGGCGTTTGCGGCGCGACGCTCGAGTTCCTGCTGAGGCGACGCCTAGGTTTTCAGAAAACCCTAGGCCTACTGAAAAATGTTTAAGATTTTGGGCCCCTTTTGGCTGTGTAATTTGGGTCTGGGGTTAGGTCTGTTTAGGTTTTAGGTTTGGGTCTATTCGGGTAATGGGCTAGCTTGGTGTGTAATGTATTGGGTTAAGTGTAACAGGCATTGGTTTATTGTTTTTGGGTTTTTGTAAAAGGACATTTAAACATTTGGGTTTTTTTTTTTTGTTTTATTCTGGTTTATTTCACAGGCCCGGGCAAAATGGACTATTACAGCTGCCCCTCTTTGTTCATTGTCATGTAACGGGAATAGAGTAAAGACTATAAAAGGACCAATTTTGCCCGGTCTTGGCGGAGCCTTGGCTTCTTGGTCCTTGTCTTCTTCGAATGGCTTCCAATCCCAATTGCATTTTCAGGGGTACTGGAACTTCATCTTGATTTCAATAAGTCTGATGACTTCAATCTGCTTCACTGCAACTTTAGGAAGGCAATATCCACTATCTTCGATATGCTCCATTGCAAACTCAGGGAGACAGGATCTGATGTCTTTAGTCTGCTTCCTTGCTATTATCTTCAGGAAGACTTCATTCTTCAATCTGTTCCACTACCATTTCTAGGGAAAAAAATCTAAAATTTTCAATTTGCTTCCTTACTATCTTCAGGAAGACTTCATTCTTCAGTCTGCTCCACTACCATATCTAGGGAACAAAATCTGAAATTTTCAATTTGCTTCCTTATTATCTTCAAGAAGACTTCATTTTTCAGTTTGATCCACTAGGGAACAAAAATCTAAAATTTTCAATTCTTCAGTTTGCTCCACTACCATCTCTAGGGAACAAAATCTGAAATTTTCAATTTGCTTCCTTACTTTTTTCAGGAAGACTTCATTCTTCAGTCTGCTCCAGAACAAAATATGAAAATTTCAATTTGCTTCCTTACTATCTTCAGGAAGACTTCATTCTTCAGTTTGCTCCACTACCATCTCTAGAGAACAAAATCTGAAATTTTCAATTTGCTTCCTTACTATCTTCAAGAAGACTTCATTCTTCAGTCTGCTCCACTAGGGAACAAAATCTGAAATTTTCAATTTGCTTCCTTACTATTTTCAGGAAGACTTCATTCTTCAGTCTGATCCACTAGGGAACAAAATCTGAAATTTTCAATTTGCTTCCTTACTATCTTTAGGAAGACTTCATTCTTCAGTTTGCTCCATGCCATCTCTAGGGAACAAAATCTGAAATTTTCAATTTGCTTCCTTACTATCTTCAGGAAGACTTCATTCTTCAGTTTGCTCCACTGCTATCTCTAGGGAACAAAACATGAAATTTTCAATTTGCTTCCTTACTATCTTCAAGAAGACTTCATTCTTCAGTTTGCTCCACTTCTATCTGTAGGGAACAAAACCTGAAATTTTCAATTTGCTTCCTTACTATCTTCAGGAAGACTTCATTCTTCAGTCTGCTCCACTAGGGATCAAAATCTAAACTTTTTGGTTTTGCTACATTGTCCTTTGAGGGACATGTCCTATATACTCGAATGTATTATGGATGACTTTTTGCATGAATGCAGAATGTTATGAGAATGATGATTAGGACGCATGATCGGAATGAATCTAATGCTCCCAACTAAATGATATTAGGGATGACAATGCAGGATGTCATGAAAATAATTTTTTTATAAAAAACGATTAGGACACAATGATCGGTATAAATCAAATGCTCCTAATTGGGAATGAGAAAATGATCCCTATGGGTTGTCATTGCTCATAGTTCATCAAGGTTCTATCATTGATGCGCTACCATGCTTTCTCGTTCAGCTGGTATCTTAGACAAAAAACCCAAAGAAACAATCATTCTGCTTAGCAAGCTTGCCCCGCTGTAATTCCAGAGTCCCTTTCCTTAAACCTTAAGACATAAAAATTTATACCTCCCACTTCAACTTCTGGGGAATAACATTTAGTTTTTTTATCCATTTAGTTACCATTTAGAGGTATGGAATTTTCACTCAACTTGGTTTATTATATCATCCCTTGAGTATAATGACCAGATGTATGTATGTAGGGTATTCCGATAATAATCCCCGTTTATACTTGGATTGACCTTGTTTGTCATTTGCCGATATGGTGTTACCAACGAAATTGTCTTATTCAATAAGAATTTGAAAAGATAATCATTTTTCAATTTTTCCAATCCCCTTAGGCTTGGTGAGTTCTGAACAATAGTCCTGTTTTAGATTCTCATATTATTTAGAAGCTTCCAGAGTAACATGCGAAACTCCTTTTATGAAAGTATTAGTCCAATAATCATTATTTCAATATAAAATGCCTGAAAAAGATCAATGGACAAGAAAGAAATTAATTAAGAGTATAGCTCGAAACAAATAAGTTATAAAAGATAACCAAGAAAATTGATTGGGGTGTATATTGAAAAGAATAACAAATTCAAAAATGGGTAAAATAGAAGTTAGGTGCCCCAGATATCGCAGCCTGAGCTTCTCTTGTTCAAACTTCTTGAGGACCATTTTAAACTCAATATGTGTTCAGGGGATCCGGAGTAATTTTGTCGATGCCCCAAGACGTAATATACTTCCTCATTGCTAATTCGGATGTAGCAAGACTACTATATGCGCCACTTTTTAGTCAAAATTTGAGCCGCCCTTTTCGGGTTTTCAACTCAAATCCCCTTTGGTCTCAAAGCGCCCTTTCCGGGTTTTTGCCTTGGCCTCTCCTTTTTTTTTTGAGGCGCCCTTTACGAGTTTTCACCTTGGTCTTTCCTTTTTCAGGTAAAATATCTCTTGACTAAACCTGAATTCACCGGATTAGGTAAGTCTTCACCATTCGTCTCGTTCAATATCAATGCTCCTCTAGAACAGGTCTCACATAAGTCCTTCTCAGTTTGCATATTGATTTTCTCTAAAATTGTTTTGTAGAAGAAAATCTTTTCCAACATTAGGTTTCTTCATAGAATTCCCTAAGATGAACTTCTTTACATAAGCTCGCATCATCTGGCTGTGGCAAATAACTTTTAACCTTTTCTTCAATTAGGTTCAATTGGCAAAACTATTTCTATTCCGATGAGAAATGTGTTGTCCCAACAAAGATCCTAGCCAATGTTTGATAATCATAGAGAGTAGTGATAGCTTCTTATGCCAATCTTTACAAGTCTTAGCCACTTTTTTTGTGGCAACTTTTGTTGCACTGTGATATACTGCCTGATCTTTGGACAAACTGTAAACTTTGACTTTGTACAGTTATTAAACGTGATCCTTTATGGCATTCTGTTAGCATCTGATCTTTTCCTTCATTTTTTTTGATGACTTCGACCTTGTAACATTGGCATATGAAGCTATTTCCATTCTCTTAGTGAAGTAAACGATGACTATGCCGATGAGTCGATATTGGCTAAAAGCTTTTGACAAGATTGACCCCATCACATCCATGCCCCACATATGGAAAATTTGTGAAGAACTGGAGTAGGCACATGAATCTTGTCTCCTTAAATTCAGCATTTTCGGTATGACTGATGCAATCCCCTTCCATAGTGGATTAACAGTGCCCCATCATCTTGTTTAGCCCGCGTCTTACTAGTCCAGGCATGTCCTGATATGATCGTGCGAAAACATCTTTGAATTCTCGAAGATAACTCAATAATGTCTCGCCTCATTTCTGTGATGAGCTAGGTTAAAATCTTCACCCCTTTTCTAGGCTCATAATATCCACTGACCCCTTGTTGAGTAAGGTCTGTTTTTCATCTTGTTAAACCATTCTTAACAAGTCAAAAGATATGTCACAATCTCTGTCATCTTCAAAGTCCTGAGATCCCTTAGACCCATATCTCGTTCAAAAATGGAGTTAGTAACAATGTCGCTTGTATCGTTGATATCTGGGTACCTAGGTACGAAGGCAAGAAATCCAAAGAATAAATGATTCTAAGGATGATTATTGGTATGGTCATGAAAGAATATTCTAAAAACAAAAGAATGTACAGTATGAAATGTAAAGAATAAAAGAATATGTATTAAAAAAAGATGCATTTTATTGAAATAAAATTTCAGACACAAGCCTATTTCACAAAAGGGTTCTTATTGCCTCTAGGCTTAAGGCAATAAGCATGTTTTGAATTTTACTCTAGATCAGCTCTAAAAATACAGGGATCTCTTCCACGGTCCCATTATTCAAAACACTCTCAAGTACACAAGGATTTGGAAACACTGTTCCCCAATTCCCTCTTTAATTTCGATCCCTTCAAAGGTTTGGAATTCTTACATTTGTTCCTGCATTTCTTGTTGAATCTTGGTTAATTGCCCCTGCATCTGTATTTGCATTTGCTCTATTCTCTCCAATCTTTGTTCCATGTTTTCCAAGTTAACTGAAACATTTTACCTAATTAGGGTCCTTTTGTAAAAGTCTAATGCAAATGATGTAATGTAATAGAAATGCATGAATGCAAAGAGGCATCGATTCTGATCAACTTCATTTTAGAAAAATTTATTAGAAAACAAAATCCTTTACATAAAACGGACTACTATATGCTTTCGCCTTAAGGCCAAAGTCTTAACTTTCCCAAATAACGAAACTAGCTCTTGATTACAATCTGACTATAGCTCATACTTCATACTCAAAATATCAGCCTGCGCTGCAATACTCTGTAGGTGATTAGCTACCTCTCGAATCTGATCTATGGCTTCCCCATTAGATAATCTCGGCTTCTAACTTGATCATGAGAATGGTGAAGCTCTTCCCTCAAGCGCCATTCTCTTGTTTCAAGAAGCTCGATCCGGAGTTCACAATCATGCAATGCCGATTCTAACTCTTCAATCTTGCCCTCGATCTTATTCAGGCTTGACTTTAACTCGAAATTATGGTTTCGATGGTGACAAAGAGACGGTCCAAGCTTATCATTGATCTTCATAAGAAGATTTGTAAAGTATTCATCATACACCTTAGCTGGTGCCATACACTGAGTCACTATGCCAGATTCTTCCGCTTCCATGGCCCATAAAGATTAGAATTTTTCTTATCAAGGGGCAGACAAAGAAGGAACTGCGGAGCTCTAGGAAGTTTAGATTGTATCTGTTCAAACATTTTTCCAACTCTAACCACAGGTGAAAGGCGTCTATTCTGGTTCATCTCATTGAATATATCAAATAGGAGATCAATACGAATTCCTTTTCTTTCTCCACAATGAATCAAATCCCTTGCAATGTTGTTTGGACCACAACAAGGAGCTGAGAAGTTCATAACAGCCCATCTTTCAATCCTAGATGACTCCACCAATTTCTTGAGTGACACAGTCTTCTTGATCTCCTTTTTTCTACGTCTATTTCGGTTATCCTGGCCATTAGGGCTTGCATTTTCATTGTTTCTGGTAGGTGCAACATCTTCAAGTACAACAGTAAACTCAAGCTTGTTATTTGGTAGCAGACCTATAGTAAATAAAATTTTTTCACCATCATAGGCAAAATTCTTTCCATCTAAATCATTTTTGTAGGTCTCATGCACTCCATCCACAAGGCGACCATCTTCATATGAAAGAAAAACGTTGTATTGGTAGAAGTGTCCATCTATACTCCCCACACTTACTTTGAAGTGATTGGCGAGTATAGTTAAATTTTTCCCTTTAGTTCCAACACCACGCCTTGCCATAAGGTGTCGTACAATCTTTTTCGCATCCGATTCTACTTTGATTAGAACAACATCAGGAGGCACAGGTGACAGGGATTCTAGCGCTGCCCCATTTCCTTTTTTCTAAAACGAACCTATACCCTTCTTTCTCTAATTGCCTTTGCTATATACTAACGACTGCATTGTCTTCCACTTTATCAAGGAATTTGTTCTCCATAACCAGCTTTCAAACATAGAAACTGATCGTGAATTGATACCTCTTAAAGTATGAAATGATATGTACAAAAGAATAAAACACAACAAGTTAGTACCGCAACATATAAAGCAAGCAAAGTAAATAAACATCCAATTGGGTAACTACTAAGGTTCGACGCAGTTCTACTTAAGGTGGGTTCATAGGTTCTCTATATATTCTAAAGTTGAGATACCCGAACCAGCAGATTCCTCGATCCTCACCCATTATAAGCTCATACGGACCGAGTTCAGTTCAGGGGAAGACATTTCCCTATGGCTATGCGGAGGTGAAAATCTCACGAAGACATAGGCACGGATGTATCCCGAAAGCAGTCCACTAGCCCCTGCGGAGGTGAAAACCTCACGAAAGCATAGTTTCTCACTCCCACTTAGGGGTGCGACCACAACTGTTATGCAGTGCAATGCAAAGAAATATATTTAGAACCACATGCAATAAAAGGATCATAATTTTTTAAATCTGATTTTTAAATTCAGATATGAGGACATGAAACTATCGAATTTACGACTTGACTCTCTTATTGGGTCCCTAACGGAGTCGCCAAGCTGTCCAAACCATTTTTTAAAATCGGGTTTTAAAAACGGGGATCGAATTTAAAAAACAAAAATGGGAGTCGCCACCAATCCCTTTTTATTTAGGTGTGATTGGATCACCTTGTAAAATGTTTCATTTTAAAACATTTGATTTTGGTCTACAAAAAACTAGAAAACGGGTTCAGGAGTCGGTTACGTATGAGGAAGGGTTAGCACCCTCATAACGCCCAAAAATTGGTACCTAATTGATAGAATCATGTCCAAAGTTTGAAATTTAAAAAGTTTAAAATAAGATCCATTATTAGCAAGAAAACCAAGACTTACCTATTTCAAATAAATAAAAATACCACACCCAGTAAGTTAGGATACAACATCTTATAACTTCGAAGCCAGGTGCATCTTTATTTTTAGAAAATTCTTACCTCAAGACACAAAACATCATACTCAGTAAGTTAGGATAAAACATTTTGAATTCTCAAAAATAAGTTTTTTTATTTGAAATTGGTAACCTTGAACTTTGAAAATGGAGAGATATCTAATACTTTGAATTTTACGAGAAAAATCACAACCCAGTAAGTTAGGGCACGATTCTTCTCGAAGACTCTAAATATCATATATCACCGTTAAAAATATTTTAAAAAATCTTTAATTTAAAAGGTATTTTTATTAAAAAATAGTATGAGTAAAACATTATAATATACATATCAATTCAACCTAATTACAAATTATATTAATAATAAATAATCAATGAATAATATGAAAAAAATGTTAAGATAATAATAAACAAATATAAAGATACTTAATCATAATAAATAATATAAAATAACTAATAATAATATATAAGGATTATACATAATAAAAAAATAATTAGTAAATAATATGTAGAATAATTTAAAAAAACATATATATACATAATATATTAATCATAAAAATTATATAAATAATATAAATAAAATAGGTTATATATTATAATAGACTTTATACAAAACAAAATTTTAAAACTAATATATAATATAATACTTAAAAATATAATACAATAAATAATATATAAATATTAAAATAATATATAAATTATTAATCTAAGTAAAATAATATATGTTGATAATTAAATATATATAAAGATAATACATAAAAATATATAATAATTTTGAATAAAGATATAAAAATATATAATATAAATAATATAAGTAAAACATATTATAAAAATATAAATAAATTTTATACAAAAATAAAACTTTAAAAATAATACATGATATAATATAATATAAAAAAATTTAAAAACATATAATATATATAAAAAATAATATCTAATGAAAATAATTTTGAGCTAAATAAAAGTAATAAATAATAATTATAAAAATACATATATATTTATACCATTAATATATTAATATATAAATAATAAATAATATGGACAATTTAATATAATAAAATAATTTAATATAATATAAAATAATAAAATAAAATAAAAGGATAAAAATAAAATAAAACAAAGAAAACAGGGGTCAAATAGCAATTAAAAAAAACTGAAAGGATTAAAATAAAACACGCGCTAAATGACAGGGGTTAAAATGGAAATTATACCAATTTTTAAAACGGCGTCGTTTTGATTTTAACCTTTAAGGAACCCGAGGATCAAATCGGAATAGAGTGTAAGTTTTGGGGCTAATTTAAAATAAATAAAAATTGAATTGGACGAAATTGAATTTAATGAAATATCAAAGGGGCTAAAAGGGTAAATTTCCCTTTTTTTAATAAAATGTGTGGATCCTCCCGGGGTTTCCGGGTCAACGCGCGGATCTTATAAGGGAAAACAACATTGTTTTTCATTTGCTATATAAATCAGTTTTGATAAAAAAATCATTTCGAATCTGTTATAAAAAAAAATTCAAAAGCCTATGAAACCCCCTTGTCCCTTGTCTGGCTTCGGTCGCCGGACCTCCGAGCCATCGTCCACGCGCTTCACGCGCCTTCGTCAAAGGTGGTCAGAGAGTCGAATCTCTCCGTTTCCAAGATAAATTTCTCCTCTTTTTATTTTAGTGCTATTTTAAAAAAGATGCTCGAATGGTAGAGAAAAAAAAAATAGGAATAAATGAAATCACCTCTACAAAATCTTTGTTTTTTATTTCTCTGAAATTTTTTGAATCTTTTTGTATTCTTTTGTTTCTGTCTCTGTATTGTGTGTCCTTTTTTACAAAATAAATCAGGCTTTTATAGCCTTGAAACACAAAAATAAAAGGAAAACATTTTTTTGTTGCCATTCTTGTTGTTGTTTCCTTTTTTTGCAGGACAACGGAGGGAATCTTGGCGGTGGGACGACATGCGCTCTGATTTCGGAGCGAGAACAGACTGGACGAGGCTACGGGGTGAGGCGTATGTGATAGAAACAGTATGTGATAAAAACAAAAGGATAATGATATGGAAAAATGCAAAAAATAGTTAATAGCATGAAATGTTGCACCCTAAAAACTTCTTATTTACCGTATATTGATATACCGAAGAATCCAACAAAATTTCGATATGAGGAAATTAAATTTCGGATGGACTAAGGTTATTTTAAATCATTGAGAAGCTTTTATAAAACAATTTTAGTTAATTGAACTGTTATTGACTTAATCAGATAAAAATACGAGATTAAGAGTAAAATAAGAAATTTGCCATTGGAGTTATTTTAAACATTTAGAACATTAATAAAAGTGTTTATGAAATTTTGTGTGATGAGATGATGATGATAATGAAACTTTTTAATTATATATCAAGTGATTAAATAGTATTTTTCTCACATGTGAATAACCCTTTGACTTGTTGACCAAATAAACAATATTTTAAGTTAACAAAATATGTTAAAAGATGAGAAAATATCTCATCTTTCTCTCCATTACCAGTCGGCCATAAGGGGAGAAAAACCTTCTCTACTCTTCACCATTTCTCTACCTTTTTTTCGACCCTTTGTACGACTCGAAAGTTAGTGATGTTGGAAGATATAATTTCGGGATCCTATTTCAGTAAATCGGACTTATAAATATTTTCATTTAATATTTATAGAGATATGTTAAAAGTGAATTAAATTTCGGTCAAATAATTTTATCAAATTAGTGCTTAATTAGAGTATAAGAATTAAATCGTAAAAGTGTTAAAAGCTCAATTCTTAAGAAATCTTTAATAGGAATACAAAGTAAGGGGCTTATATAGTAATTATGCCCTTAGGACCTTAGTTTCCGATTTCTAATTGAGTTTATAATAAAATTTTGGTTTAATTAATGTATAAAATAATATTAAATTAAGTTAAAATTAAACCATTTGAAATAAAATAAAGTTAGTGGAACACCAAAGCATTTTTCATTCATCTTTTCATGCAGAAACCGAACTTAAACAAAGAAGAAGAAATGAAGTCGAACGGCCAAGGGTTTCAAGGTTTAGATATTCAAATTGGCTAGTGCAATTTATTCTTTTTCTTATAATTTTTATGTTTTCAGAATTTTGGCAGTTTAAGCTAGTTGACTCATGCTATATATTTTCGGGACTATTAAAGATTGAGAATGTTGCCACAGTTGAATACTTGGAGCTTTATGTGTTAATTTGATAGATTTTAAGTTTAAAGTTGAAAAAGGACTAAATTATAAAGTCAATTGATGGTTTTGTTCAATAGGGATTAAAACGCATAAATTCAAAATTTGTGGTAGAAATGAAAAATAGGAAGTCCAATTAAGCCTAGAGTGTAATCGGCATGAAAGATTGAGGCTAAATTTGAAAATTATGTTAGTCTCGATTTTAAGGACTAAGTTGAATAAAATAAAAATTGTGCATAGATTTGAAATTGAATGTGAATTTGGCTGTTTATTGGTAATTTTTTTATGATTTTCATCCCAAATCCCTCGAAAAAGAAAGGAAAAGATAAAGTTGTCGATAAATAACTTGGAGTTTACGGTTTGTGTTTCTATAATCCAAACTAATTAATTTCTTGTTGCATTATGAATTGTTGCATGGTAAGATGTCAAGGTGAGTTAGTTCTTGGGAAAAATGTTGTGAAATGATAAATTGAATTGAATGGATTTGATTGATTAGTTGTGATTAGGGTATATATTAAATTGAATTGGTATGGAGACAAATCATATTGATTTGAATATATGTATGGTTAATTGGTTGATGAATTGGTTATATATAATTGAGTAATTGGTTTATAAATTGAATCGAGAAACTTGTTACCCTATTAATTGTTTTGGTAGGGTCGAATTATAATTTGCATACCTTAGGATAAGAAGAGTTCAGGGTTTTACGACTACGTGTCGGGGAGTGTTGGACACCCCATTTTTCGGTTGTGCCGACTAGTGCTGGGCATAACTATTTGTCGATTTTTACAAGTCAGTGCAGGTCGCAATTTATTATTTCAAATTTTTCCGAAAGGCACTGGGTGTCAAATTATTGTGTTGGTTGGATCCGTATATCTGTCCGAGTTTGAGTCATGTTAATAGGGAAATAAAAATAGGAATGGCAATTATGGTATGTGAAACAAATTGAATTAAAGATGACTATGATCTTAAACGCATAATATGGAAATTAAGATGGCAATTGTGTTTGTAATGAAAGAAAAAAATGTGAAATTGAATGTATATTGGTGAAATGAGTTGAACAATGATAGAAATGCTCAATGAATACATGGAATTGGAAATTGAGATGCCCAATGACGTGTGAAGTGGTTTGCTATGTATTTATATAGTAAGATGTGTTAGATTGAATAAAGAATATGTGAATGGCTTAGATGACATGTTAATTGCAATTCATTATTCATGTCAACTTATGCATTTAAGATGATTTATGTTATGTTTTACTATTCGGATTATGAGTTATACTAAGCGTATGGTTTATTTCTCGTGCTTAGGTTAGGTACTTTGATTCAATCGTCAACCTAAGCATCCAGTTGCAGTCCTAGACTCAAGAGTTGGTTATAATTTTGGTTTGGTCATGGCATGTACCTAGGAGAGTTTTGTGATTGTATATGTTATGTGTTGGATGAATTTAGCATTTTAAATGTTATGTGAATATGCATATAATTATAAGTTGGTAATGATCATGGTATTTGGTAATCTTTATTGATGATATAGGTATGTATGTTATAATGCTTATGTGGTGAATAGGTAATATGTTATAAGCATGCTAGTAAATGAATAGTATGTGTCTGCTAGGTTTGAATGGATTTGGTAAAGTTTTATGCATGTTTGAATGCTTGAATGGAATCATTATTATTAGGTATTAGAAATGGTCAAATGATGTATGTTATATTAATGTTTTGAGGTGCCTTGGAAGGCATTTTGGATTTGTTTGAATATGGTGTTATGTTTGAACTTAAATTGTTTGATTGAGGTGCCAATTGTAGCATATTGTTTGAACTTGGTATAAAGTGTTACTTGTGGTATAAGTGATTTAAGGCTAAAAAGCTTGTTGTGGAAGGTATCTACAGGTAGACACGACCTAATGCATGGCCTAGCACACGACCGTGTGCCATAAATGGGTATATAGCACGATTGTGTAGTTTGCATGTTTTGGATGATTTTTGGTGCACATGGCTACAATCTGTTACACGGCCCAGTTACAGGCCATGTGACCTTTTTTTTTGAATATTTACACTTTTGACCCACACGACCTTGGCGAGTGTACACGGTTCTTCGCAAGGCCGTGTAACTCCAACCCACACGACAATAGTCTACAACACAGCTTGCCTACACGGTCGTATATCCTATTCCACACGGTCTTAGCATTTCACATGGTCAGAAGACACGACCGTGTGACTGCTGTTTGTAATTTTTTTCCATCTTTTTTTTTCTTCAAATTGATCATTGCATGATACCGGGTTGGATTTTTGTAACGCCCCAGTTTTTCTTAATTTCGGCTTTTTTAGTTTTGACACAATTGTGTATCTGCTTCATGGTTAAGTGTTTTGGGTGTGTGTGAGAGGTCCTAAGTTCAAGTCACAACTTGGGTAAAATTTGGTATTATTATGTATTAAGCCCTATCTTTGGTTAATAGACTTATAAATTAAAGTGTGTAAGTAATTAACAGAATGGGCCTACTGGTCTGGTGGTTAGGAGGAGTGTTGGGATGGAAAAAGGTCCTGTATTCGAATCTCGGCGTGAGCATTATTTTTGGCTATCACGCCCAAAAAGTTTGTGTTTGATTGAAAATCTGACAGTAAGGAGAGATTTGGGGAGATGATAGGGGGAATATCAGAAAATCTGTTCAGTTTTCCTCTCCCTAACAAGAACAAAATTTCGGTTTCTCTCTTCTTCTCCAAAACCCTTGCCGCCGCCCCTTTCTATTCCTTATTGTTATTTTTTTTCCTTTCAAGTTCTGTGGATCGTTATTCGGCTTTAAGGCTCGCTATTGGTAAGTTTGGATTTTGCTTTTCTGAACGTTCTGTGTTCCATCTAAGAGAAATTCCCTTTTTGGTATTTAGGAATTAATCAAGGGACTAACTATTGTTCTCAATCGACGAGTTAAGCGTGTGGAATCCTCGCTTTCAATCGAAGGTAAGGTTTTGATAGTTAGGATGAATGCCTCGTTACAATTTTGTTTAAATCCTAGTTATGTTACTAAATGGGGGCTTTGATTTATCGAATATAGGTACTGGAATGCTTGGGACTCGTTTTAGCTTTAATCGAAACCAGGTGTATACCTGAAAATGTAGAAAACGAGGTTTCAATGAAAGTCAAAAACCCTTTTATCGACGCCACACGGGTGTGTGGTAGACCGTGTGCATGACTATTAGTCCCCACATGGCTGTGTGAATGACGAGCCAGGCTGTGCGCGAGCGACACAGCCATGTGATGGCTGGGAAAGGTCGTGTGAGACACACGGGCTCGACCAATTAGGCCGTGTGGGCCACACGTGCTTGTGGGCCCACACAGGTGAACCACACTGGCGTGTGGGATTCTGGGCCAGGCCGTGTGATCCACACGGCCAAGGCCAATTTGGGTCGTGTGGGCCCACACAGGCAAGCCACATGGGCGTGTGAGCCCATTTTTCTAAAAACTCTATAAGGTTGCACGGGTTGCTCAAGTCGACTGTAGACCTACCGTAGGGTTCGGTAAGCGATACTTAGGCCCTGAATGAATGATTTGTCTGTCTGATTTATGTACTATACATGTATACTGATCTGAATATATGCGTTTTAATTGCATAATAGCATGTCATTCTTTTATGTTGCATTACATCTGGGTCGGTTGATTATGATTGGAGGAAGTATCAGAAAGACTCTTAAGCCTGTTATCCGGCAGCTCAACTGTAAATTTTTGATTATGTGCAGCATTCGGTATGACCTGGTGTGTAGGGTTGGGTCAGTTGATTTTATCCCCACATGGTGTGTAGGGTTAGACGGAGTTGGTGTGTAGAGGCTGGTGGGTAGGACTCTGTTTTTTGCTCTGATCTACATATTCTGTTTGAAATGGGCTAAGGCCCTATGATATGTCTGATTCTGTAACTAAGTGGGCTATGGTCGACACCGTTTCTGTAATGGGCTCAGACCCAAACTGTGAAAATTATGTCTTTATCTGATGTTACTGTGAGTATGTTTTCTGTAGGGTTACACACTAAGTTTACGAAAACTCACCCTTTTTCTGTTTAATCTGTTCAGGTAATCCCCAGCAGTAGACGGATCGGTGCAGCGGAGGACTCAGCAATGACCACTAATCTGGACACTTATTTACGGTTTATTTTTAATTATGATTTGGTTATATTTGGGTAAATTTTATCTAACAAGGCCTTTCGAATTTTTGTTTAAAATTTAGAATCATTATTTTATAAACTGTTAGGAGTAGGACAAGGCTCGAGTTTTCAAAATAAATAAAGGTTTTATCAAAATACGTACGACCTAGCAAGTCATTTTAAAAGCTTTCGCAACATATAAAGTTTTGAATAAAGATAATGAATAAATAACGACATGCTTTGATGATAGCCTTAGATACCTAAAAATGGTTTCAATGCCGTTACATTTTTTAAAGTACTATCATGTGACATCGACAGATTCAGCCATAATGTCTAGGCCGGATTTGAGGTATTACTTTTAGTGGTATCAGAGCCAGGTTACAGAACTCCGCTGTGGATTTGGGTTTTTAAAATTGGTTTTTTCGAAATGATTTTTAAATGATTCAAAATATTTTTGAACTGAGTATATGGTACACCAAGTCTCCGACGCCGATTCTGTAAGTGTTCTTAATTCTATTTAAATTTGTCTAAAATACTACTTGCATGCTTAAAACAACCTTAGGTATTATATTGTATTGAAAACGCTCTAGGTAGTGTAAACTGAAAATTGTAGTGAACCTGAAAATCATAGGAAAACTTGTGATTCACCATAACGAACTCTGAACTTCTGATACTGATCTGCATAAAAAATTTGTTAATAAATATCAAAACTGAAACCAATGCATAAAACTGTTAATACAGATAAAAATCTAAATTTACGATGAGCGCACGAGGTATCCGCGGACGGGGTACTAGAGGCCGTGGTAGAGGCCGCAGGAGGGCTCGAGTTGGGTCCTCCACATCTAAGAATCTGCCCAATCTGGATACGAGCGAGACGCCAATCTCACCCGCTACAGAGACTGGGTCTCATGACTGTGAGGCTGGGGATGACGCACTATCCCGAGCCATGCTACAAATTTTAAAGAGGGCCGCTGGGCCCAACACTGGATCTGGGTGCCGAGGGTTAGTTATGGAACGATTCCGGTCCAATGGGGCTGAGTTATTCAGGGGCGTCAGTGGAGTTACCCCTAATGTAGCCGAATATTGGTTGGAGGCCACAGAAAGAATCATGGACGATTTGGACTTTACTACTGAGCAAAATTTTAAGGTGGCTGTTTCCCTACTTCGCGACGAGGTTTATAGTGGTGGCTGACTGTTAAGGAGGGCACTCAGCCCGAACATCTGACTTGGGATTATTTTAAGATAATTTTCCAGAATAAGTATGTGGGATCCAGCTACATCGATGCTAAGAGGCATGAGTTTCTTAATCTCACATAGGGAGACCGTTCAGTGGCCGAGTATGAGGCTAAATTTCTAAGACTGAGCCGTTATGCTTGGGGTATGGTGGCGACAGAATATGAGCGATGCGTCTATTTTGAGGATGGACTCAAGGATAGATTACGGGTTTTAATAGTTCCGCAGAGGGAGTATGATTTTTTTGCTCTGATGGATGAGGCGAAGATCGTCGAGGAGGTTAAGTGCGTTGAGCTCCAAAATCGCGAGAAAGGAAAGAATAAGAGGGAATCGGAGCCCTCAAATTCTATGGTGAGGCCTAAGAAAAAGGCCAGATCTGATGAGCTATGAGAGTTGGGTATCTTGTTGCATCTACTTGGGTGGCACTTTGTGGGCACTATGGTAGACACCATCCGGGCGAATGTTAGAGGACGACGGGGGCATGTTTGAGATGTGGGTCGAATGAGCACCGTGTTTGGAATTTTCTGCTGAGAACTGATCAGGTGCAAGCTACAGGTACTGGTATTACGCAGCCGCTGAGAGTAGCTTAGTAGCTACCTAGGGGCCGAGGACAGGCCAGGGGTGGTAATGGCATGGGCCAAGGATAGAGAGCACCAGGCAGAGGTGCGAGACCGATTGAGGTGAGGCAGCCTTCATTGGTTTATACTGCATGTCGCATAGAGGATGGTGATGCTCCGGATGTTATTACTGGTATGTTCTTAATTTTTAATGTACCCTACACTGCATTGATAGACTTAAGCTTTACACACTCGTATGTAGCTAGCTCTGTGTCTTAAACTTTGGGGATTCTGATTGAGAGTACTTCAAGTGAGGTAACTATGGTGAATCCTTTGGGGAAATCTATCTGGGTTAGGAAATTGTTTAGAGACGTTCCGCTAGAGGTTCAAGGGACGGTATTTCTGGCTAATCTGATAGAGCTTCCATTTGGGGAGTTCGATTTGATTCTGGGGATAAACTGGCTGGTCAAGTACCGAGCAAGTCTGGACTGCACAACAAAAAGGGTTGTTTTGAGAACCGAGGAGGATAGCGAGGTTATGGTGATTTTAGGAACGTTGGGACTATCTAGCGAATGTGATTTTTGCGTTGGTGGTGGAAAAGTTGAAACGAAAAGGATGTAAGGCATTCTTTGCCTACATCAGTGTTTTGAATTTTAGGGACTCTTCGGTTAGGGACATCAGAACCGTAAGGGACTTTCTAGATGTTTTTCCTGAGGAACTACTGAGTCTGCCTTCGAGCCGAGAGGTAGAGTTTGGGATTGAGCACTTTCCTAGTACAGCTCCGGTGTCCATCGCCCCTTACAGAATGGCATCGAAGGAGCTTGTAGAGCTTAAGGCTCAGATTCAAGAGTTATTGGATCGTGGGTTCATCTGCCTCATTGTGTTTCCGTGGGGAGCACCTGTTCTGTTTGTGAAAAAGAAGGATGGATCCATGCGTATGTGTATCGGCTACCGTCAATTGAGCAAGCTGACCATCAATAATAAGTACCTCTACTGAGGATTGATGATTTGTTTGACCAGTTCTGCGAAGCTTCAGTTTTCTCCAAGATTGATCTACGATAAAGGTATCACCAGTTGAAAGTTAAAGAGGTTGACGTACATAAGATGACATTTAGGACTCGTTACGGCCATTACGAGTTCCCAGTGATGCCATTTGGATTGACAAATGCACCAGTAGCTTTTATGGAACTGATGAACCGAGTGTTCCAACCCTATCTGGATCGGTTCGTGGTAGTCTTCATTGACGACATTCTGGTTTATTCGAAGAATGAGGACAAGCATGATGAGCACCTCCGAGTGGTATTACAGACGCTTCGCGAGAAATAGTTGTATGCGAAGTTTAGTAACTATGAATTCTGGCTCTGAGAAGTAACCTTTTTGGGGCATGTAGTTTCTGTGGAGGGGATTCGTGTTGATCCTCGTAAGATTGAGGTTGTGTTGGAGTGGAAATAGTCAAAGAATGTGATTGAAATCCACAGCTTTCTGGGCTAACGGGTTACTATCGATGTTTCGTATAAGGGTTCTCTTTGATCACAGCACCATTGACCATGCTTCTACATAAGGGAGTTCCCTTTGTCTGAACTGATAAGCAACAAGAGAGCTTCAAGAAGCTTAAGTCTATTTTGACACAGGCTCCGGTTCTGATATAGCTTGAATCTGGGAAGGATTTCGTGGTATACAGTGATGCATCGCATGTGGGTCTGGGTTATGTTCTGATGCAGGATGGCAAAGTGGTAGCTTATGCGTCTCGTCAGCTCAAGACGCATGAGGCTAACTGTCCGTCGCACGACTTGAAGTTGGCTGCGGTTGTCTTCGCTCTAAAAATCTGGAGGCACTACTTGTACGGTGAGAAGTGTACTATCTACACTGATCACAAGAGCCTCAAGTACCTTCTCACTTAGAAGGAGTTGAACCTTAGGTAGCGTAGATGGGTAAAACTGCTTAAGGATTATGACTGCACCATTGAGTACAATCCCGGCAAGGCTAATGTGGTGGTAGATCTTTTGAGCCGTAGGGCTATGGCCAATCTGAGAGTGATGTTTGCTCGACTCAGTTTATTTGACGATGGGAGTCTGTTAGCGGAACTTCAGGTTAGGCGTGTATGGATTGATCAGATCAGAGGTAAACAAATAGGGAATAAATCACTTGAGTTGCGGTTCCGTCAGGTTGTGAATGGGGATACTACTGATTTTGGGATTAACAGTGATGGGATACTTTGTTTTCACAGTCCGATCTGTGTGCCGAATGATGAGGATTTGAGATAGTCGATTCTGAGGGAGGCGTATAGTAGCCCTTACGCTATGCATCCCGGCGGGAATAAAATGTACCGAGATTTACAGGTGTTATACTACTGGCCAAGGTTGAAGCGTGAGGTTACTGACTTTGTTGCTTACTGTTTGACTTGTCAGCAGGTTAAGGTTGAGCACCAGTTGCCTCTGGGGTTGCTGCAGCCAGTGAAGATTCTAATGTGGAGGTGGGAACGAGTAACGATGGGCTTCGTTAGTGGGTTGCCTTTAACACCCACTAAGAAGGATTCTGTTTGGGTCATCGTGGATCGATTGACCAAGTTCGCTCACTTCATTCTGGTCAGGACGGACTTTTTTGCTCCAGAAATTGGCTAAGCTGTATGTATCTAAAATTGTGAGACTGCATGGGGTTCCTGTCTCGATCATCTCCGATAGGGATCCTCGCTTCACGTCTCAGTTTTGGAAGAAACTGCACAAGGCTTTGGGTTCAAGATTAGACTTCAGAACTACTACCCATCCTCAAATAGATGGCCAGTTGGAGAGGGTGATTCAAGTACTGGAAGATATGTTGAAGAGCTGTGTTATAGATTTCCGAGGCAGTTGGGAGGAGTAATTACCATTAGCAGAGTTCGCCTATAACAACGGCTATCAGTCTAGCATTCAGATGGCATCGTATGAGGCCCTGTATGGCCGTAAGTGTCGCACTCCCTTATGTTGGACTGAGTTGGGGGAGCGACGTGTTCTGGTTCCGGAATTGGTTTTTGAAACTGAAGATAAGGTTTGGGTGATCCAGAATCGACTGAAAGCGACATCTGATAGGGAGAAATCCTATGCTGATCTGAAAAGAAAGGATATCAAGTATTCTGTGGTGGACTTAGTTTTTCTCAAGGTCTCGCCATGGAAGAAGGTTTTGAGGTTCGGCCGCAAGGGTAAGTTGAGCCCTCGATTTATTGGGCCGTATCGTATTCTAAAACGAGTGGAGCCAGTTGCGTACCAATTAGAGCTTCCTCCGGAGTTGGATCACATTCATGATGTGTTCCACATCTCAATGTTAAGACGCTATCGCTTTGATCCCACGCATATTGTACCTATTGAGGACATTGAGGTTAGACCAGATTTGACATTCGAGGAGAAGCCAGTTCAGATTCTGGAGCATGACATTATGGTTCTGCAGAGGAAATCTATCCCCTTAGTGAAGGCGCTATGGCGGAATCATAGCACTAAGGAGACCACTTGGGAGCCAGAAGATGCGATGCGTCAGCAGTATCCTCACCTTTTCTGAGCAGGTAAAATTTTGAGGACAAAATTTTCTTTTAGAGGGTAGAGTTGTAACGCCCCAGCTTTTCTTAATTTCGGCTTTTGTAGTGTTGACACAATTGTGTATCTGCTTCGGTGGTTAAGTGTTTTGGGTGTGTGTGAGTGGTCCCAAGTTCAAGTCACAACTTGGGTAAAATTTGGTATTTTTATATATTAAGCCCTATCTCTGGTTAATAGGCTTATAAATTAAAGTGTGTAAGTAATTAACAGAATGGGCCTGCTGGTCTGGTGGTTAGGAGGAGTGTTGGGATAGAAAAACGTCCTCTGTTCGAATCTCAAGGTGAGCATTATTTTTGGCTATCACTCCCAAAGAGTTTGTGTTTGATTGAAAATCTGACAGTAAGGAGAGATTTGGGGAGATGATAGGGAGAATATCAGAAAATTTGTTCAGTTTTCCTCTCCCCAACAAGAACAAAATTTCGGTTTCTCTTTTCTTCTCCAAAACCCTTGCCACCGCCCCTTTCCATTCCTTGTTGTTATTCTTTTTACTTTCAAGTTCTGTGGATCGTTATTCTGCTTTAGGGCTTGCTATTTGTAAGTTTGGATTTTTCTTTTCTAAATGTTCTATGTTCCTTCTAAGAGAAATTCTCTTTTTGGCATTTAGGAATTAATCAAGGGACTGAATATCGTTCTTAATCGACGGATTAAGTGCGTGGAATCCTCGTTTCGATAGAAGGTAAGGTTTGGATAGTTAGGGACGAACGCCTCATTACAATTCCGTTTAAATCCCTATTATGTTACTAAATAGGGGAATTGATTTGTCGAATATAGGTACTGGAGTGCTTGAAAGTCATTTTAGCTTCAATCGAAACTAGGTGTGTACCTAAAAACGTAGAAAACAAGGTTTCGGTGAAAGCCAAAAACCCTTTCTGTCGACGCTACATGGGCATGTGGTCGCCCGTGTAGTAGGCCGTGTGCAAGACTATTAGTCCCTACACGGTCGTGTGATTAACGAGCCAGGCCGTGCGCGAGCGACAAGGCCGTGTGATGGCTGGGCAAGGCCGTGTGCGACATATAGACTCGACCAATTGGGCCGAGTGGGCCCACACGGGTTGGCCACATAGGCGTGTGAGCCCATTTTTCTGAAAACTCTGTAAGGTTGCATGGGTTGCCCAAGTTGACAGTGGAACTACCGTAGGGTTGGTAAGCGATACTTAGGCCCTAAATGAATGATCTGTTTGTCTAATTTATGTACTAAGGATGTATATTGATCTGAATATATGAGTTTTAATTGCATAACAACATGTCTTTCTTGTATGTTGCATTGCATCGGGGTGGGTTGATAATTATTGGAAGAAGTATTTGAAAGGCTCTTAAGCCTGTTATCTGGCAGCTCAGCTGCAAATTTCTGATTATGTGTCGCATTCGATACGACCTGATGTGTAGGGCTGGGTCAGTTGATTTTATCCCCACATGGTGTGTAGGGTTGGACGGAGTTGGTGTGTAGAGGCTGGTAGGTAGGACTCTGTTTTTTGCTCTGATCTGCATATTCTATTTTCTGCTCTGATCTGCATATTCTGTCTAATTCTGTAACTGAGTGGGCTATTGTCCACACCGTTTCTGTAATGGGCTCATACCTGAACTGTGAAAATTATGTCTGTTATCTGATGTTACTGTGAGTATGTTTTTTGTGGGGTTGCACACTGAGTTTGCGAAAACTCACCCTTTTCTATTTAAATTGTTCAGGTAATCCCCAGCAGTAGACGGATCGGTGCAGCGGAGGACTCGACCGTGACCATGGACCTGGACACTTATTTACGGTTTATTTTTAATTATAATTTGGTTATATTTGGGTAAATTTTATGTAACAAGGCCTTTCGGATTTTTGTTTAAAATTTAGAATCATTATTTTACAAACTGCTAGTAGTAGGACAAGATGCAAGTTTTCAAAATAAACAAAGGTTTTATAAAAATACATACGACCTTGCAAATCGTTTTAAAAGCTTCCGTAACGTATAAAGTTTTAAAAAAGGATAATTAATAAATAACGACACGCTTTGATGATAACATTAGATACCTAAAAATGGTTTCAACACCGTTATGTTTTCTAAAGCACTATCATGTGACATCGCTAAATTCGGCCATAACGTCTAGGTCGGGTTTAGGGTGTTACAATTTTAGCTTTTGTAAGCTCGATATAAACTCTAATATGACTGAATTACATGTTATACTTGAACATATTTGATGTAATGATTTTTGTTTGAGATTTTAAATTATAAATTTAATGTAATTGTTTGGTATTGCTTAGGTTCAGCAACCGAACCGGGTAAGGGGTGTTAATTTTTTGGTATTAAAGCAAGGTTTAGCAAATTCTCAGGCTAAATCGAGCTCAGAATCGAGTCTAGAGGTACATGCCATAGTTGAGTCGTGTTTGAGACAAGATTTGGATGTTGATTATAAATCTCTCTATTTTATAGTTAAAAAATGTCTGGAAAATCAAGAAATAAAGTTGACCAAGATAAACATAGTAGAGGTCATTCCGTTGAGAATTTAAATAGGGTCAAATCAGTAGCACTGAGCATTGATTCAGTTGGTGCTCAACAACCTAGGGTTGATAGAAGTGATAATGAGGGTTAAGGTGATTCAAGCACACTTCATGTTATAGCTTACACCCTTTAGAGGGTGGCGAGACCTACTCCAATAGTAGTACCTGTGCCTATGGTGCAGCGAGCTTCGATTAAGGAGTTGCGAAGGTATGGTGCAACTAAATTCGCTGGAGTTAAATGGGTTGACCCATTAGCAACCAAGATGTGGCTGGATACCACAACCCAAGTACTTCAATAGCTAGAGTGTAATTCCTGTGAAGGTGTTACTTATGTTGTATCGTTGTTACAAGGTGAAGCTTATACCTTGCGGCAAACTGTTACGTTTCACCTACCTGCTGATTCTATCGGTTGGGATTTCTTTCAGTAAGATTTCTAGAAATAGTATGTTGGGGAACTATATTTGGAGGATTGAAAACAAGAATTCCTTTTGTTGAAATAGGTAGAACTATATATGATAGATTATAAGCGAGAATATCTACGACTTAGTAAATATGATTTAGAGCTTATACTGATCGAAGAGGCAAGTTGTAAATGTTTTCAACGCAGGTTGCGTGATGAACTCAAAACACAATTGGTGGTATTGAAAATAAAGGAATTTACTGATTTTTCTGAGCGAACAAAGATGGTTGGATAGTCTATAGGATTGGATAAGAAATCTAAACTTCCTCGTGTTTTGGGAAAATGATTCAGAACCCCTAGTTTGCATCCAATGACTAAACGAACTAGAGAATCTTGTGAGCCTTGGGGAGTGCTACAAGATTGACTACATCAAACAAAATGTGGGATCGTCAATCGATAGTTTCAGTTGGTAGTGTAAAAGGCCTGACTAGAGCTTCTGAAGTGCTAAGTTGTGAGCATTGTGGAAAGAAACATTGCGGAAAATGCTAGAAATTATCTAATGCCTGTTTTCGATGCGGATCACTAGAGCACTTCACTCGTAAGTGTTTGAGGGATGATATTGTTGTATATACTGTTACTCAGAGATCCAAACCTTCATTTAGGTGTTGTGGTATTAGTCATGGTGCTTCAGCATCCAGAGGTGATGCGAGAAAGGGAAAAGAATTTGTGGTACAACATTTAGTGGCTCGAGCTCCGATGCGAGCTTATGTGGTTTGAACTCAAGAGGAAGGTGATGCTACCCATGTTGTAACATGTATATTTCTACTATTCTTTGCACTTGTTTATGCTTTGATAGACTCTGGTTCTTCTCATTCGTATATTAATGCTGATCTGGTTAAATCAGGGGCTTCGAAACCTAAAATGTCGAAAGTAGCCATCTTTGTATCTAGTTTTTTGGGTCAAACGGTTTTAGTTGATCAAGTTAGTAGACATTGCCCGCTAGAATTTCAAAGTTTAGCATTTTTGGTAGCTTTATTGATCATGCCTTTCGACGATTTTGATTTGATCTTGGGTACGGATTGACTAATCGAGTATGGTGATGCGAGTTTTAAGGCCCAATTTCAGAGCCATGGATGTGATGGACTTACACTACCTCAAAGCCCAACAATAAGATCAAAGGTTAAACACATCAAATCAAGATTTGATCAAAGGCAATATGTGAGGATGGAACTTTTTGAGGAAACGAGGAATGATACATGCTCAAATGGGTGAAATTTATTAAATTCCATTCACCGAAGCTACCAATTTTTAAGTTTAAGGAATAAGCAAACTTGCGACAAATTTTTGGATGGGATCCAAGAATTTCTTGTTAAGATGTCTTGTGGCGTTTGAAGATATCTCTTTTATCTTTGAAATGCACTTTGAACCACTCGATTTTGGGTTCAAGAGCTCAAGTTATGACTGTTTTAGTGAAGACTATGTGAGCAGAATTTCTGGACGGGATTATGTTGGAAATTATGAGTTTCGAGCTTTTAATTCGAGTTTAAGTCATATTGGGTTCGGGTTTTAGGCTTAATTTTTATTATTTATATGTCCAATATTGTATTTATCAGCTCTTATTATTTTATTATTTTTAATTCTATTTCTTGATAATTATTAAGTATTTTAAGTTATTTAGGTGTTTTATGTCAACAAGAAAGTTTAGTTTAAAACTACTTCTTGTTTAGGTTAATTAGAGTTCTAGTATACTTAACATTTTTATTTAGATTTATTTAGCTAGTCTATATAAAGGCCTTTACATTGTACACAAAGAAAGGAATTGATTATTTTTCAACTTTTCTCTTTCGAATTAATAAATTCTCTTTGAGTTTTTATTTTCAAGAATTTCTCTTGGTTTTCTTTTAGAAGAATTTTAACAATCTTTTCAGATTGTGGGGATCATTTTCAAAATTTTTCTTGCCAAGTTTTCTTTCTTGGAGGAGAAATTAGAGCCACTTGAGGGGGGTTATGGATTCTTCTTGTTTCTAAGGCTTCTTAGGACTTCTACACGCCACATTTTATCTATTCCATCTATCTTTTTTATTTTCTTCTTTATTGTTCTAATCTTTGATTTATTGTTCTATTTTATTAATCTTAGTTATTTATTTTAATTATTTTATCTAACTTGGATTCAATTGTGTTTTAGGTTCTGTCAAAATCAAAAGTTTCTTTTCGAATGTCTAGAACCCTAAGCCAAATCCGTGACTTGGACAAACTTTATGATTGTCTTTTGCACCTATCCGTATCACATGAAGTTGTTCTAGATTGCCGTGAGAAAAAGTTTTCTGTTCAGAGCCAGAATGGTGAGATCGTGGAACTTAATGGCGTCATAATGGGTGATTCAAATCGAATCATTTTGTCTATTTGAGCCAATAAAATTTTGAATCAAGGTTGCAAGGCCTTTCTAGCTTATGTTATCAATTCAAACACTGATGACGACCGATTGAGAAAAATTCAGATTGTGTGTGAATGTATTTCCTGAGGAATTGTCGGGGTTACTTCAAGAACGGGAAGTGGAATTCACAATCGAAGTGTTTCTTGGCACGACACTAGTATTAATTGCATATTATTGTATGGCAGCAACTAAGTTAAAGGAATTGAAAGTTCAGTTGCAAGATTTACTAGTTCGCGACTTTATACGCCCTAGCATATCACCATGGGGAACTCAAATTTTATTTATTTAGAAGAAAGTTGACTCAATGCGGCTTTTGTAACATCCTTTACCCGTATTCGACCCCGGAATAGGCTACGAGGCATTATCAAGGAGTACGGAACACTTACAGATGATTTAAACCATTTATCGCTCAAATATCAAAATTGATTATAAAATTTCCTTTAACAGACCCTTGAAGTCCAAATCATGCATTGGGATTGGGTCGGGACTAAATCAGAATCGTATGAAATTTTTCGCAAAATCCCTAAGTTTATATCATTTACAAGGGTCCCACGCCTGTGTGGCTCACATGGCTATGCCTTTGGGGCATATAACTCTCTGACTTACATCTATGAAGGAACATGGGTTACACGGCCTTAGTACACGCCCGTGTTGCTAGGCCGTGTGGTAAAGTTAATTTTCACAAATTAGGCTATTTTCCAAGCCATATTTCTCACTCATTTGATCCTTATTCTTCACCCACATTTAATACATACAAAAACCAATTTAAGATAATCAACTGAGCCTTATACTTAATACCATTTGTTAGTCGTACACTTCATATAAATAACAAGAAACGTATATGGGCTCAATTCTCATTAAATTTCTCTTGTACTTATACTTTTTCACACTATGTATTCATATAACATATAACAATCACACCTCTGTATTTCATATACATTTTTTTTATAACAAATTGTCTTGGTTTCAAACTACTTCATATTTGAGTTTTACTTATCAAATCATTTGAAACATCATCTTTACACATATAGTGCACTTGAGATGCATAATTATATAATTATGAATGAACACATTTATCAAACATATTCCATGTTTTTATATATTATATTCTCATATTTCCATGTATCAATTACCATCATTTCCTCGTATTTTGACAAATACATGTAACAATTCATAAACATGCAATTCACTAACTCTTCCTGCTAATCACAATTTAAATTGACAAATCACTTATTGAGCCCAATTTCAATGTTCACTAAAATCTATTAGGATGTACGTATCCACCAATAAATTCCATGTACAGGTATCATCACCTCATATTTTCACATACATTTACTTTCCATATTATGAACTCAAATAACATATACAAGACATACCAATGTATTCCAAGTACGTTTTCATAATATTTCATTTCGAATTTAGATTATGTCATATTAGAACTCTTCTCATTAACTCATTTGGAATACCAATTCATACGGATAATACACTCAAGGGTGTACAAATATATAATCACAAATGAACTCATTCATCAACCAAGTTCTATGTTCATGTCTCATCAACTCATACTTCCTTATATCACATAATTCTATGTAACACTTACCAACTTCGTCAAATTAGTGAACGTCTTACGGAATTGTTCTGCACCGGTATGCATTGAATTTCACTGATAATCACTGATGCCATAACATAGTTATGGTCAACCATGGTCTTACATCTTCACTATCATTATGCCATGGTGAAACCATGGACTTATCTGTCAATTCATCACTTTTCACTAGAATGCCATAGCCCAGCTATGGTCTTACATCTTAAACACGTATCACACCGATGCCATATCTCAGATATGGTCTTACACGGAAATCACTTCTCACTTGTAGCCGAAGATACCACTATTCACTGATCAGGTAGCCGGAGCTACCACTTTTCACTTTCACTTGTCCTTGATCAGATAAGTGTAGTTGAAGCTATCACTTATCACTTTCACTTGTCCTTGATCAGATAAGTATAGCTGAAGCTATCACTTATCACTTGTTGCCATGGTTCAACCATGGTCCTTTCCGTCAATTCATCTTGTCACTGAACTGAAGTGCTCAATTTAATCATTTATTCAATTTTCATGCTTTTACATTATTCACGATTTTATCATTAATACATATGAAATAACACATCATGAAGTTCATAAAATTAACAAATGATCACTAAAATTTAGCCATATAAACTCACAAGTTCAATTTTTGTATTATAACGATAATCATAATTTTATAATAAATATTCCAAATAAAACATTATATCATTTTAATTCAACATTTATCAATTATAATTGAGCATGTAATCAATTTATACAAAAGTCATTCATATATTATTTTTCCTCCTCCTCTCCATCCACATCCTTAGTATAAACAAAACACTTGTAAGTAACATTATCTATAATTTTCACTATTTACTTATGTGAATATTCAAGCTGTCCATCCGTGTCATAGTCACTAAATTATTTTTATCTTGAGCTACAGAATTCCAAATTAAGATCCGTTAATTTTATTTGAAACTATACTCATATATATTATTACTATAAGTTTTCCATAATTTTTGGTGTGGCCAATTAGTACAGTTTATTAGTTAACTTCTCCCCTGTTACACAGTCCGATGGCTCTGACCGCTCTTCACTAAAAATCAATTATCTCAAAGTACGATTTTCATATAGTATTTCCAATTATTTATAAGGAAAATAGGCTCACTAAGGAATACAAACATATAAATTACAACTCATAATTCTTTTTTTACAATTTTTAGTGAATTTCTAAAGTAAGAACAGGGGATCACGAAGTTATTCTAAACCAATCTTACAAAAATTTAAATATATCAAAATGTAGACTTCCTTTACTTTTCTGTTTCTTTTATATGAAAATAGACTCAACAAGATTTAATTTTATATCTCACTCAACTTCTTATTAAATTCATACCATTTTTGGTGATTTTTCAAAGTTAGACAACTACTGCTGTCCAAAACTGCTTTAGTATAACATGTTGATTTCTATTTTGTCCCAAATTCCACATTTCATACAATTCAATCCTTGTTCAATTAACCCCTAAATTGAGCTAATTTTCTCATTTAATACTTTTCTCTCTCATTTTAAACTACTTCATAACCTTTGAAAATTATAAATTTAAGACTAGGCCTTAATTTCAACTCTTTCACAATTAGGTCCTAAAACCAATTTCCATCAATTTTACTTGATAAAATCATCATATAACAAAATTAAAGCTTCAATTCAATATTTATTCATCATATTGTTCCAGCACTAATCCACATCAACTTTAAAAATTAGCCATAGAATCAAAAACTAATGAATTAATAAGTTGGACCCAAATGTAAAAGTCCAAAAACATAGAAATTTCAAGGAGAAAGCAAGAATTAAACTTACATGAAGCTTGAGTATGAAAACCAGCTTGAAATCTCTCCCATGGCTATTTTTTAGCTGAAGAAAATGAAGAGAAATGAAGAGAAGTCTAGATATTCCAATTTGGTCCCATATTTATTTAACTAATTTTGGCAATTTTCTAATTTTGCCCTTATTTCACCCATTTCCTGATTTTTCTCAGCTATTGCCGCCCAAAATATCTCCTTTGGGCTTATTTTCACTTTAGGTCCTTCCTTATTTGAAAATTAAGCTATTTAATCCTTCTAGCAACTTTTATACCTTTTTCAATTTAGTCCTTTTTATTTAATTAACCACCCAAACGTCAAAATTTTCTAACGAAATTTTTATACTACCTTATTGACATTCCGTAAATATTCATAAAAATATTTATGACTCGATTTATAACACCGAGATCTCGATACCTCTTTTTCTCGATTTCTTGACCAAATAAATCTTTATAAAACACAATTTACTATTTCAAAAATCTTTTAAAAGCTACATTTGGCTCGTAAATATTAAATAATACAATCTACGAGTTCATTTGTCAGATTTGATGGTCTCGAACCACTATTTCTAACATCACTGAAATTTGGGTTATTACAGCTTTGTATAGACTACCAATAACTAAATAAATTGACGAATAGGAATCAGTAACCTTACCTCGTATCAGTGACTTATTCGATCAGCTGAAAGAGCTTCAGTCCTTTCCAAGATTGATTTATGATCGGGTTACTATTAGTTGAAAGTAAAAGATAGTGACGTGCCAAAAATGACATTTCGTATGCATTATGGCCACTACGAATTTTTAAGGATGCCATTTGCACTGAAAAATACTCCTGCGACATTTATGGATCTCATGAATCGCATTTTCCAACCCTATTTGGATAAATTTTTTGTAGTATTCATTGATTATATCCTAATCTATTCAAAATCAAAGGCTAAACACGAGTAGCATCTCAGAACTATTTTGCAAGTCTTGCGATAAAAATAATTGTATGGGAAACTTAGTAAATGTGAGTTTTAGTTACCCAAAGTTGTATTTTTGAGACATGTCATTTCTGCAAATGGGGCCCATGTTGATATGAAAAGGATTGAGTCTATCTTACAGTGGAAAGAACCGAGAAATGTGTCTATAACCTCTCAAACCCGGCCTAGACGTTATGGCTGAATCGTGAAAGGCACATTGGACACCTAAGCATTGATCCTACTCCTTCGATAGTTAAAACCTCCAAAACACTCTCTTTAAATAAAACTACGATTACCTTTGTTAAGTTTGGGAAAATGTTCATTTAATTAAATCAACCTTTTTTAAGTCAAATTAGCAGAATTGGTGTGGTTATTAGAAAACATTGCATGACATTGCCCTAGAAGAAACACATTTTGATTATCTTATTTGTAGCAGTAAAAAGAGTAAAATTCCCATTTATTAATTTAGCTAAGTGACATGCTCAATCCAATTTCAACATATAATCAATATTCAATCTCGAATATGAAAACCATGCATGCATAAAAACTCGAAAATGAAAATTGTCCCAAACCACAGTTCAAATAATTTTACAATCCAAAACCCAAATAATACTAGGAAATTTTACATATAAATAAAATAAAAATAATGGTGTGAAAATGAGTCCGAAGCCCGCCGTACGTCTGATCTACCATAAATTATACTATTATTTACATCCCTTTTTGCACATAATTATAGCTTGTTTAATAGTAAATCAAAGCATTTGAGTATATATTTAGGTTGTTATACTTAAAGTAGTAATTTATGCTTTCTAGCAATTTTTATTACATTTTATATATCTAAATAAGGTTACCTGGTCTTATAGGTCAAGTCGGGAACTAAAGATGCTTATCTGGGCCAAAATTGATGCATATGTCGCAACACCAAGATACTGATGTCTCAAAGTCGAAGAAAGAAGCTAAAAATGAGTTGTGGAGTGAAATTGCCCACGATGTCGCGACATAGCCCTCCTATGTTGCGACATACCCCCTGTGCATCCCAAAATTCCTGCACGTTTTAACTACGTTTGGAGTGAAATTAGGTGTATTTATCCTAATCGAACTATTAGGACTTCAAGGATAATTTAGGTACTTTAATATTCCAAGTTGAGCCTATATAAAGGCTATTATAATCAGGTTAAACACACAATTTTAGGGTTTTTATTCTTAGGTTTTTCTTTCATTTTTAGTTTTTACTTAGGTTATTTTATGTTCTTGTAATAAGAAGATCCTATTCTGAAGTGAGACTTCTATGATGGGAGATTATTCCAAAACCATGCTTTCATCGATAAATCCATGAGCATCTCTTTTCCTTATTCTCTTCTTTAAATTTCTTTCTTTAACGTTATTAGATGAATATTTGTGTAAAGATTAGAATCAATTTGTGCTTTCTACATATTTTTCATGTTCCAATTGCTTTAACTTAATTAATTACTTGAATGATAGAGTTTCTTAGCGAATCAGCTGTTTGGGAAAACAAGAACATGAAACAAACCCTAGGCCTGACAACCCTAGGAAGTCATTTAGGTGGGAATTAACCAAAAATTGGTATGACCTATCCATGAACACCTTAACCCCGAACCAGCCTGGCTGTAAGGTCAAAAGATAAGTAGTTCTTACCGACTCGTTATTCTAGTGGAAGATCGAAAGATCCTACTAGGGTATCGACCAGTTGATTGATTAGAACTTTACTTCAATAATTAATTAGGTAACATAATTGAATCTAGGCTAAAAAGAACTAGCGTAGTCAAACAAGGAATAGGAAAAGCCGATACAGGAACCTAAGAGTAGATGTTAGTGTATTATTATTATCATCTTGCTTCTTGATTAACACTACTAACTCGTGACTTGAGTAGATTAGTAATTATTTTTTGTCATTAGCTTGATAAAAGTTTTCCCCAAACTACAATCCCATGGGTATGATCCTCGGAATACTTACCAAGTTTTGTTGTAAACAAATTATATTACAACCTAACCCGTATACTTGCGGATGCCACTAGTCTATATCTTTAGTTGCAATAATCAAACTCTGGACGTTGGTATGTCCAGAGGTGGTCAACATCCACATACCAAATCCGATCCTAATTATGTTTATTACCTGAGAAGTTGAAATAATGGATTGAGCTTAACAAGCTCAACGTAAGTCTAAAGAACCAAGCATAATATATACATTCAAGCATTTTCTCATAGAACCAAATAAAAAACTCAATGTAACACCCCTAACCCATATCCGTTGCAAAAATAGAGTTACACTGTATTACCATACAATAATAAACAGTTAAACTTAACTTCATTCAATAAGAAAAACAAATCATAAACCAATTATATACATATATTCTATTCCTAATTCGAGCCCTCGAGATTCTAAAAATACCTTAGAAACGATTTAGGACCAATCTGAAACAATTTGAAAAATCATGGAAAGTCATAAAGTTCTGAAAAACAGTGGTCAGAAAGCCGTATGGCCAGGCCGTGTGCCTCACACGGCTGAGGGACACGCCCGTGTCTCAGGCCGTGTAACAATCGAATTAGGGACACACAACCGTGTAAATTTCAAAATAGCCCCACACTCCCATGTGCCAGGCCGTATGTTAGGTCGTGCAACTCGCTGACTTACATGAAAAGGAACCCTCAAGCAACACATGGTCATGTCGCCAGGCTTTGTGTCTCACAATGCTGAGTCTAACGCCTGTGTCTCAGACTGCGTGGACTCAAAATGTACTTAAAATCAAGCCATTTCATACCATTTGATACAAGACCTTTCCATTAATATATATAAAATTTTTATGAGCCTAAACACTTTCAAAACACACATTAATATGCCATTTCAAGTTCCAAATTCAGTTAACCAATATGCCATACAAGGCACCTTAATAAATACACCAAAACATAACATAACAATCAATTGAAGTTTACCATATTTATAACATCATAACCTAGTTTCATACCTGCCAAAACATACCAAAAATGCTACTTTTCATGCCAACCAACCTAAACCAAATAGATGTTAAAGAATTCCATCAATGACAAATTTAAACCATTTAAACATTGTAACAGCCCAATTTTGGGGCTAGTCGAAACAGTAGTTTCGGAAGCACTAATCTGAGGTCGAAGAAAATTAGTTTTAATATTATTTGATGTGTTATAGCATGATTATATGAGTGTATAAAAATTTTGGTGCATTAATTTTAGTGATTGCATGCTTAATTGCGTAAAAGGACTAAATCACATAAAGTGCGAAAGTTTTAATCTAAAAGCTAGCTTTAGAACCTTAAATTGGAGGTCTTTAATGTGCAATTAGACTCTTAGGAAAGGGTTGGCCGGCCATAGGTGTAACACCCTGAATTTGGGCCTAGTAGAATTAGGCTTATTAGGCTTTAGGCATAGGAGCGTTTAAAATTTTTGAGAATAGGAGAACGGCACTAATGCAAGTTGGACCTTTTAGGTGAGTGATTTTGGAAGGCTAGGGGGCTTCCATGAAGTCCCTGGTTCAAACCTGGGCTTTAGGAAAATTTTGGTTTTAGGTGAATAAAACCCTGGGAGTAAGTTAGTAGGCTTTAAGAATAAAATGTGGAGAAAAATGACACAAAAAGGAGTTGTGGTCTAGTGGCAAATGGCACCACATGGGAGACAAGGAAGTGACGCCATAGAGGAAGCAAGGGGTCCAAGGTTAAAGTCTTGGCGCTTGCAATTCAATTTGATTTTCTTTTTAAATGAACTTAGACTTTGGCCCATAGACTTATATTTAGTTGCGCATGTTTTAAGTCACAGAAGGAGCTTGTGTCGTGGTGGCATGTAGCGTTTAGAGCATAGGAGATGGCAAGGGTTTGAATCCAATTGCAAGCAAAAAGGGATATTTATTTTGATAAGTTGGGGCGACAGGTGGTTGTGTTGTAATTAAACTCTGTTGAAGGAGGGATCCCACATCGGGAAGCTAGCATGAGAGTATGCAAGAAGCTGGCTTTAAATAGAGTAATCTATGAGGAGAGTAAGCATACCTTGTTTGGCGTTTGGGCATAGGAGTGTTTGGAGCGCGGATTAACTCCAGATTCTTACTTATCAGGTGTGTATTTTAGCACTACTCTAGCTGTAGAGCGGCAAATGCCGAAATGCCGGTCACACGACGATGATAGCCACACAAGCGTGTGAGTGCACGTGTGGGAGCTTCGACGCGATAGTTGAGGCCATCATGAGTGTTCTTGTGGGTTTAGGCTGTTTGGGCCACGATGGGCCAAAAGGGGCCATGTGGGGCCAATGGGCCCATATGAATAAATTGTATGATTGGGTAGTAGATATTGGACTGGTCTATGTGAATCTCATATCTGTGGCTATATTTGGGCTAAATGGGCCACACGAGCGTGTGGGCCTATATAGGCCGAGAATGGGCCCTAGGCCCATTCGCATCGTTATCTTTGTTTAGAATACCTTAGTTTACAAATTACTAAAATACCTTTGGTTCACAAGATTACTGAATACCCTTGGTTCACAAAATTACCGAAATATCCCCGATTTGTAAAATTACCGAAATACCTCAGGTTTGCGAAATTACTGAAATACCCCGATTTACAAAATTACCGAAATACCTCCGATCTGTGAAATTACTGAAATACCCCCTGCTTGTGAAATTACCGAAATACCCTGATTTGTGAAATTACCGAAATACCGCCGGTTTGTAAAATTACCGAAATACCTCCGGTTTGTGAAATTACCGAAATACCCCGGTTTGAAAAATTACCTAAATACCCCTAATTTGTAAAATTACCGAAATACCCCAGTTTGCGAAATTACTGAAATACCCCTGTTTGCAAAATTACCGAAATACCCCGTTTGCAAAATTATCGAAATACCTAGATTTGTGAAATTACAAAATACCCTCGGTTTGTGAAATTACCGAAATACCCCCGATTTGTGAAATTACCGAAATACCCCAGTTTGTGAAATTACTAAAATACCCTCAATTTGCAAAATTATCGAAATAGCCCAAGTTTGCAAAATTATTAAAATACCCTCGATTTACAAAATTACTAAAATACCCCCAACTAGCAAAATTACCGAAATAGCCCAGTTTGGGAAATTACCGAAATAACCCAATTTGTAAAATTACCGAAATATCCCCTGTTTGCAAAATTACCGAAATACCCCGATTCGTGAAATTACCGAAATACCCCAATTTGTGAAATTACTGAAATACCCCCAGTTTGTGAAATTACTGAAATACCCGCGATTTGTGAAATTACTGAAATATCCCAGTTTGTGAAATTACTAAAATACCCTCAATTTGTAAAATTATCAAAATAGCCCAAGTTTGCGAAATTATTAAAATACCCTCGATTTGCAAAATTACTAAAATACCCCCAACTAGCAAAATTACCAAAATAGCCTAGTTTAGGAAATTACCGAAATACCCCAATTTGTAAAATTACCGAAATACCCCTGATTTTTAAAATTACTGAAATAACCTCGATTTGTGAAATTACCAAAATACCCCTGTAGGGTAGAATCACCGAAATACCCCTGTAGGGTAGAACTACTGAACTACCCCTGTAGGGTAGAATTATCGAAATACTCATAAAGGGTAGGATTATCGAAATACCCTTATAGGGTAAAATGACTATTTTGCCCCTGAGGGTAAATGACTAATTTTGTGCCATGACTTGACTGTGATCGTATAACTGTGTTTTAACTGACTTGACTGTGGTCGTGTAACTGATATGCTTGTAATATATGTTAAATGATTGTTACTGAGTATGGTCATTCTGCATACACCTGTGATGATTGAGCATGACATGCACGACATATTGCATGGGGTTGGGACAAAGTTACAGAGGAAGTGTACGGCCCATTCCTGTTCTGTACAAGGCTTTCATCCTTTCTGCGATATTTATGGCTTTTATTCGTTCTGTTAACCGACAGCAATGCTGCGATATTTATGGCTTTTAGCCGTTCTGTTAACCGGCAGCAATGCTGTGTATTTATGGCTTTTAGCCGTTCTATCTACGGCGCCGAGCCGTTCTGTTGACTTAGTGCCGCAACTGGTGCTAAGCTTGGTGTGTTGGTTAGGTGGGTCGATTTTATCCCCACATGGTGAATTGGTTGGATTGGTCTGGATTTCTGTCTACATATTTGCATTTGATACTTATTCTGTAATGGGCTTAGGTCCACCTGGTTCTGTTATGGGCTAAGACCCACCTGATATTGTATTTGTGATGGGCTTAGGCCCAGTTTATTTCTGCATACCGTATATCTGACTGTTTGTATTATAAGGGATTACACACTGAGTTTTCGCAAACTCACCCCTCTGTCTAACTATACATGTAATCCTAAGACTTAGTGGATTTGGAGCTACGAGGGACTCGGAGGTGGCCACAGTACTGCTCTTGTTTTCGTTTGCTTGGCTTTTTATTAGTTCTATCTAGATTTTTTTATATTTGTAATAAAGCCTCTCCAATTTTATAGTTTTCAATCTGAGGTTTTAATCATTATGATTTATACATGTTAGAAGTAGAACGCGGTTTTCCCAAAACGATAACTGTTTACAAAACACTATGTTTCCGCAATGATTTCTAGGCTTCCGCAAACAATCAAGGTTTTAGAAGTAATGACGTTTTAAATTGATTAATAAAATGCTGGTTTAACATGAGTTCTACGAAGAGGCTGCAGCCTCCTAACGAGTTTTTTTCCAACAAGGAAAAAAAAGGGTTTCCAAAAAGCACACCAATGTGACACCGCCAGATTTGGCTATAACTTCTAGGCCAGGTTTAAGGTGTTACATTTAGTGGTATCGGAGCCCGGTTGCAAAACTCGGCTGTGGGATGGATTTTGAAAATTTTCTGATCTGTTTAAATTTTGGTTTGGAAAGTAATTACCGAGAGTGTGGTACATCGAGTCTCCGGCGCTGAATCCGTAAGTTTTCTGAATACTTTTGGCTGTTTAGAAATTTAAGTACAATGAGTTAGAAATACGGTGGTTTCTTTAGATATTGGACTGTATTTTTGGTATTTATTCTGTGTGTGTTTTGCTTGGATGTGATGTTGGATCTAGAAATTGGTTGCGTGTGAAATATCTGTTTGCTTCAATGGTTAGGTGTTTTGAGTATGTGTAGGGAGTTCCAAGTTCTAGTTAAAATATGATAGGGATATTAGAATTAGAGTGCGCAGCGAGAGTGTAGTGGTGTAACCTATGTTGTACGGCTATGATATAGTTGGAAATTTCGAGGACGAAATTTCTTTAAGGGGGTAGATTTGTAACACCCTGAATTTGGGTCTAGTAGAATTGGGCCTTGGGCATCGGAGCGTTTAAAATTTTTGAGAATAAGAGAATGGCACTAATGTAAGTTGGACCTTTTAGGTGAGTGGTTTTGGAAGGCTAGGGGGCTTCCATGAAGTCCCGGGTTCAAACTTGGGCTTTAGGAAAATTTTGGTTTTAGGTGAATAAAACCCTGGGAGTAAGTTAGTAGGCTTTAAGAATAAAATGTGGAGAAATATGACACAAAAAGGAGTTGTGGTCTAGTGGCAAATGGCGCCACATGGGAGACAAGCAAGTGACGCCATAGAGGAAGCAAGGGGTCCAAGGTTCAAGTCTTGGCGCTTGCAATTCAATTCGATTTTCTTTTTAAATGAACTTAGACTTTGGCCCATAGACTTATACTTAGTTGCCCATGTTTTAAGTCACAAAAGGAGCTTGTGTTGTGGTGGCATGTAGCGTTTGGAGCATAGGAAAGGGCAAGGGTTCGAATCCCATTGCAAGCAAAAAGGGATATTTATTTTGCTAAGTTGGGGCGACAGGTGGTTATGTTGGAATTAAACTCTGCTGAAGGAGGGATCCCACATCAGGAAGCTAGCATGAGAGTAGGCAAGAAGCTGGCTTTAAATAGAGCAATATATGAGGAGAGTAAGCATGCCTTGGTTGGTGTTTGGGCATAGGAGTATTTAGAGCGCAGATTAACTCTAGATTCTTATCAGGTGTGTATTTCGCACTGCTCTAGCTGTAGAGCGGCAAATACCAAAATGCCGGTCACACGGCGATCGTAGCCACACAAGCGTGCGAGCGCACGTGTGGGAACTTCGGCGCTACAGTTGAGGCCATCATGAGTGTTCTTGTGGGTTTAGGCTGTTTGGGCCACGATGGGTCGAAAGGGGCCATGTGGGGCCAATGGGCCCATATGAATAAATTGTATGATTGGGTAGTATATATTGGACTGGTCTATGTGAATCTCATATCTGTGGCTAGATTTGGGCAAAATGGGCCACACGAGACTGTGGGCCCATTTGGGCCGAGAATGGGCCCTAGGCCCATTCGCATCATTATCTCTGTTTAGAATACCTTGGTTTACAAATTACTAAAATACCCTTGGTTTACAAAATTACTGAATACCTGGGTTTACAAAATTATCGAAATAGTCCTGATTTGCAAAATTACCAAATACCCCAGTTTTACGAAATTACTGAAATACCGCGATTTAGATATTTATTGAAATACCTCCAGTTTGTGAAATTATCAAAATACCTCGATTTGCGACATACCGAAATACCCCAGTTTGCGAAATTATCGAAATACCTCGATTTGTGAAATTATCGAAATACCGTCGGTTTGTAAAATTACCGAAATACCTCCGATTTGTGAAATTACCGAAATACCCCAGTTTGTGAAATTACCTAAATACCCCCGATTTGCAAAATTACCAAAATACCCTAGGTTTGTGAAATTACTGACATACCCTAGTTTGCAAAATTACCAAAATATCCCCCGTTTGTGAAATTATCGAATACCCCGATTTGTAAAATTACCGAAATATCCCCCGTTTACAAAATTACCGAAATACCCACCGAAATACCCCAATTTGTGAAATTACTGAAATACCCCCAGTTTGTGAAATTACCGAATTACCCCAGTTTGTAAAATTACTGAAATACCCCCGATTTATAAAATTACCGAAATAACTCAGGTTTACGAAATTACTGAAATACCTCCTATTTGCAAAATTACTTTAATACCCCCAACTTGAAAAATTATTGAAATACCCCGATTTGGGAAATTATCGAAATACCCCGATTTGCAAAATTATCAAAATACCCCTAATTTGTGAAATTATCGAAATACCCCCGATTTGTGAAATTACCAAAATACCCCTATAGGGTAGAATCACGAACTACCCTTGTAGGGTAGAATTACCGAAATACCCCTGAAGGGTAGGATTACTGAAATACCTTTATAAGGTAAAATGACTATTTTGCCCCTGAGGGTAAATGACTGATTTTGTCCCATGACTTGACTGTGATCGTATAACTGTGTTCTAATTGACTTGACTGTGGTGGTGTGACTGATATGCTTGTAATATATGTTAAATGACTGTTACTGAGTATGGTCATTCTGCGTACACCTGTGATGATTGAGCATGACATACACGACATATTGCATAGAGTTGGGAAAAAGTTACGGAGGAAGTGTACGGCCCATTGCTGTACAAAGCTTTCAGCCTTTCTGTGATATTTATGGCTTTTAGCCATTCTGTTAACCGGCAGCAATGTGACGATATTTATGGCTTTTAGCCGTTCTATTAACCGACAGTGATGCTACGACATTTATGGCTTTGAGCCATTCTGTCTATGGCACTGAGTCGTTCTGTTGACTTAGTGTCGCAATCGGTGCTAAGCGTGGTGTGTTGGCTAGGTAGGTCGATTTTATCCCCACATGGTGAATTGGTTGGATTAGGCTAAATTTTTGTTTGCATATCTGCATCTGATACTGATTCTGTAATGGGCTTAGGTCCATCTGGTTCTGTTATGGGCTAAGACCCATCTGATACTGTGTTTGTGATGGGATCAGGCCCAGTCTATTTTTGCATACTTTATATCTCACTGTTTGTATTATATGGGATTACACACTGAGTTTTCGCAAACTTACCCTTCTGTCTAACTATACAGGTAATCCCAAGACGTAGTGGATTTGGAGCAGCGAGGGACTCGGAGGTGGCCATAGTATTGCTCCTGTTTTCGTTTACTTGGCTTTTTATTAGTTCTATTTGGATTTTTTTGATATTTGTAATAAGGCCTCTCCAATTTTATAGTTTTCAATCTGAGGTTTTAATCATTATGATTTATACATGTTAGAAGTAGAACGCGATTTTCCCAAAACGAGAACTATTTTCAAAACACTTTGTTTTTGCAACGATTTTTAAGCTTTCGCAAACAAACAAGGTTTTAGAAGTAATGATGTTTTAAATTGATTAACAAAATGCTAGTTTAACATGAGTTCTATGAAGAGGCTAGAACCTCCTAACGAGTTTTTTCCCAATAAGAAAAAAAAAGGGTTTCTAAAAAGCACTCCAATATGACACCGCCAGATTTGGCTATAACTTTTAGGCCGAGTTTGGGGTGTTACAATAGGGGACAAGAAAATAAGAAACTGGTGAAAGTAGTTGGAATTAGGTGTTTAAATCGAGGAAATAAAATAAAAAAAGAGAAAGATGATATCACATTTCATCTCCATTTTCTCTCATCGAAAATATTAGCCAAAGAGAGGTTTTGAAAGCTTAAAATTTTCAGCAACTTTTCGTCCTTGCAAGTAAGTCATTTTGATGATCATTTTTGATGATTTCTGTGTTTGTGGAACCACTAAAGCTTAGCCTAGCTAATGAGGGGCTATTTTGCAAAATGGTTAAGAGTCTAGGTTTTTCCATGTCAGTATTCATGTTGATTTCTAAAATTTTATGGAATAAAATGAATCTTAGTTGTCAAATAAACAACTTATATGAAAGGAGTTTCCATGAAAATACCTAAAAGGACCTTTTTGTAAAGGTTGTAAAATAGGTGGTAAATGTGTGAAAAAATTGGTATTGTGAATTGCTATAAGAGTAATAAATGTTCAGCTAGACTTGTTAAAGGAGGAAATTTGATTAGAATCAATTTACGAGCCTAGGGGCAAAACTGTAATTTTGTGAAAGTCAAAGCGCAAAAGGGTAATTTTGCCAAAGTATAACTTTTGAAATGTCTTGATAATGTAGTGATTAAATGAGTGACTTTGTTATTATAGATCAAGAAGAACGTGAAATTAACCTTGACCGAGGAAAAGGCAAGGTTTCGGACTAGAATTGCAAATTGGCATATTTTGGTACCGGGGTAAGTTTGTGTGTAATAATTCAACATCATGTTATTATGTTTTAAAATGCTCGACATTTCGTGAAGATGTATATTATTTCTATAAAATTGATCAATGATGTTTCGATGAGAATATGATGAAAATTATGATGTTGAAGTTCCGGTTGAACCTTAGGAAGGGAGAGGATACCGTCGTCAAGACATGAGATTTCTAAGGTCTTGTATAAGACCATGTCTAGGACATGGCCTCGGCACCGAATTGAGATCCCGTATAAGACCATATCTGGGATATGGCATCGGCATCGAATATGAGAATCGTGTAAGACCATGTCTAGAACATGGCATCGATATACGATCTCGTATAAGACCATATCTGGGATATGGCGTCAACATCGATATGAGATTCTGTATAAGACCATATCTGGGATACGACATCAGCATCGAGATGTGATCCTATATGAGCCTATATTTGGGATATGGCGTTGGCATCGTATTACGTGTATGACGAGTTTGAGTATCCTTCAATATTCTAAGTGGTTCAACGGAATAAAGAGCTAAGTCTATGTTCAAGAGAGTAAAAGTGCTAAAGTTATGTGATGAAGTGATACAAGTACCTATGGGTAACTTACGAGAAATCAATGCAAAATGTGATGTGTGATTTGGTAAGAGTAAGTATGAGGAAGTTATGCCGATGTGCTTGAGAACTTGCATTATTATTTAGTGTGATGAATGGATGTTATCATAAGCCTTTATGTTGCTCTTCATTGCATGAAAACTTACTAAGCTTTATGCTTACTCCCTCTCTTTTCCCTTTCTTTGTAGTATCACCAAGCTAGCTCGGGGATCGTAGAACGTTAGAGCTCGGTTCACACTATCAAGCTATTCCTTTGGAATAGTAAAGTTTGATTGTTTTGAGTATGGCATGTATAGGAACTTGGTTATTTTGTTATATGTCATATTGGTTGGCCAAGATGTTGGCTATTAATGTTACTCAATTAATTTTGTATAAGGCCACGGTTGATGGCTATTACTCATTATTGTGACATGAAAATGATGATGTTTTCATGGATGTGCAAATTGCATGGTTGAGTATTTGGTATATTATTGCATGAATGAGTAGGTTGTTTGATGTGTCTTATGCTGGTGCAAGTAAGGGTGGCAAAAAGGGCTTGGTAAATAGCCTTGTTCTTGTCCACACGGATAGACACACATATGTGTGTCTAGGCTGTGTGTGACATACAGTCTACCCTATGGGCGTGTGGTTTGGCCGTGTGTCCCCCTGCACCTTAAGTTGGCAAAATAGAATGCCCAGTAGTAACCACATGGGCAGAGACATGGCCGTGTGTCTCGACCGTATGGAAGACACAGTCTTAGAACATGGGCATGTGTCCAGGCCGTATGAAGTCTGCAGCTAAATTTAGGAATTTAATTTCTTCACACGGTCTAGGGACACGAGCGTGTGCCTTGGCCATGTGACCTTATTGGGATGATATCGTCAGAAACAAAATATCAAGGTTTTTACACACGGGAGAAGACACGGGCATGTGTCAGGCCATGTGAAAACCCTTGTAGGTTTGAGTTGAGAAATAAATCTACACAGGTGTGGAACACGGACATGTGATATGTCATACGGGTGTGTTCCTTCTTCCATACCAGCGTGTGGAGTGTTTGATGGGAATTTTTCTAGGTTTTTCCAGAGATCTTCTAAATAACTCGATTTGATCTCAAAATATTTCTATGATGTGTTTTGGTCCTCGTAAGCCTATATTAAGGTTGTTAAGAGGAAGTTTGAAAAGTTTTAAATTTGAATAAACTTTTATAATTTATAATTGTACGTATGCATGAGTTTAATTTAGGTAATGCCTCGTACCTTGCCCCGACGTCAGATATGTGTAAGGGGTGTTACATTTAATGGTATTAGAGCTACGATTTAGCAGATTCTCAAAGTAACATAGTGTATACACGAGCCTAGCTATACATGCCATACTTATGAGTATTTACATAATGATTATGTGACAACTCCTGACGATTTAAATTATGTTTTCATATAGTAAATGGATCCCGATAGAGCAATGACGGATGATGTAGAGAGTAACGCGTCGGCCCCTGCCCAAGGGACAGTGTCAATTGAAAATGAGAATAGACCAGCGACTGTAAGTCAGAGAGGAGGAGACTAGGCTAGGGAAGCCTTTCTCCATATGATGAATGCTTAGTATACGTAGTTCATTCGAACGAACCCGAATGCGTAAACCCCTCCACCCCCACCTATTCCTCAACCTACACCTGTAGCTCCCCAAGTTGCAGAAGTAGTAAGAAGGGAAAAGCCCCCTGTTGATAGAATCCGAAAGCAAGAAGCTGAGGAGTTTTGAGCTAACAAAGATGATAATCCGGAAATAGAAGAATTTTAGCTTGAAAATACCATCAGGGTATTTAATGAACTGTTTTGCACACTTGAAGAGTGCATGAAATATGTGGTGTCTCTCTTAAGAGATTTGGCTTACCAGTGGTGGAACACTTTTGTATCGGTTGTACTAAGGGAGAGAGTTAATTGGGAATTTTTCCAAGAAGAGTTTCGAAAGAAGTATATTAGCCAAAGGTTCATCGACCAGAAAAGAAAAGAATTCCTTGAGCTAAAGCAAGGTCGAATGTTGGTAACCGAATATAAGCGTGAGTTCATAAGGCTCAGTAAATATGCTCGAGAGTGTGTATCCACTGAAGCCATTATATGCAAGAGGTTTGAGAATGGGTTAAATGAGGATATTTGATTGTTTGTTGGTGTCCTAGAATTAAAGTAGTTTGTTGTGTTAGTAGATAGAGCTTGCAAGGCCGAGGAGCTGGCCAAAGTGAAAAGAAAGGATGAAATCGAGTCTCGTGAATCAAGGAAAAGTCTTTTGAGCAAGTCATTTCAATCCTCATCCAAGAAATCATGAGAGTTTACTACTCGATCAGCCACTTCAGTTGGGTTCTCAAACAGAAGTAAAGGTAAACAATACTCGGGGTCTAAAGCTCAGACCACTTCGGTTTCTAGTGTTGGTAATGCTTGACCAAGTAGATCAGAATGTCCACAGTGTGGGAAACGTCATCCCGGTGAGTGTCGAGCATATGAGAAAGCTTGTTTCAAGTTTGGATCCCCATAGCATTTTATTAGAGATTGCCCTGAGATGAGTGAAAAAGAGAAATCTTAGAGTACAAGATTGGGAAGTACTGCTAGAGGAAGGCCACAGAGAAATTCGGGAAATGGAACGAGTAGTAAGAATACAACTAGAGAGCAGACTGCAAGATCTGAGGGTAGAGCGCCTGCGAGGACTTATGCTATTCGCGCTCGCGAAGAGGTGTCATCCCCTGATGTGATCACGGGTACATTTTCTCTCTATGATACTCATGTTGTACTTTTAATTGATCCAGGATCTACCCACTCATATGTTTGCATGAAACTAGTATCTAGTATGAATATGCCTGTAGAGTCTACAGAATTTGTGATAAGAGTGTCAAATCTTCTAGGTAAATGTGTGTTAGTTGATAAAGCATGCTAAGATTACCCTTTAATGATTATAGGTCATTATTTTCCGGCAAATCTCATGCTATTACCATTTGATGAATTCGATGTAATTCTTGGTATGGATTGATTAAGTACTCATGATGTGATAGTAAATTGTGGAAAGAAATTTATTGAGTTAGAATGTGAAGATAGGGATATTCTTCATGTTGAATCAGATGAACAGGATAGATTACCTATAGTCATTTCTCATATGTCTGCTCAGAAATATGTAAGAAAGGGATATGAAGCTTATCTTGCCTTTGTGATAAATGCCAAAGAGATTGAGTTAAGAATTGAATCAGTGCCTATAGCATGTGAGTATCCAGATGTATTTCCGGAAGAATTGCCAGGGTTGCCTCCAGTGAGAGAGATCGAATTTGGTATTGAGTTAGTCCCTGGTACTACCCTTATTTCATTTGCTCCGTACAGAATAGGTCCAACTGAGTTGAAAGAATTGGAGGCACAGTTACAAGAGCTGACGGATAAAGGTTTCGCAAGACCAAGTTATTCTTCGTGGGATGCTCCCGTATTATTTTTGAAAAAGAAAGATGGTTCTATGAGATTATGTATAGATTATTAGCAACATAATAAGGTAACCATAAAGAATAAGTACCCGTTGCCAAGGATTGATGGTTTGTTTGACCAACTGAAGGGAGCCACTGTGTTTTCCAAGATAGACTTGAGGTCTGGTTATTACCAGTTGAGAGTCAAAGACGCAGATGTGCCTAAAATTGCATTTCAGACAAGGTATGGACATTATGAATTTTTAGTCATGCCTTTTGGTTTAACAAATGCCCTTGCCGTGTTTTTGGATTTGATGAACCGTATCTTCCGTCCATACTTGGATAAATTTGTTGCTGTTTTTATTGATGACATACTGGTTTACTTTTGTGATGAGAATGAGCATGCTGAGCACTTGAGGACGGTTTTACAAATTTTACGAGATAATGATAAACCATAATATATACATATTTTAATCCCTCATTTGGCATACTGTTGGATGATTTATCCCCTGAATTGTGGAATTAGATGCTTCTAATCCTTTAAATTCATGTTTTATACTTAGGAGAGCACCAGAGAATGAAAAGAACGAGAAACGGGCCAAAAATGTAGAAAATGGGCCAAAGTACAAAATTCACACGGCCTGGAGAAATCCACACGGCCGTGCCTCTTTAGCAGATCTGAACATGGCCTGAGCTCGATTTACACGGGCGTGCCACAAGGCGTGTCCCTGCCATAACCTGTTTTAATTCCATTCGGATTAGGATACTTAGGGCAAAAAAAGACATTCCGAAAGCCTATATAAACACTCTAAGTGGTGACGTTCAGGTAGGCTGAGGAGTTAAGCTAAAGAGGCCGAATTATGGGATTTACTCGAAGATAGCCAGTTGGTTCATCTTAAGAAGCCAGAATCATACTCAAGACAGAAGATTTTTCCTTCAATTTCCTTCAGGGGGTTTTAGGGTTTTTCTTATGTTTTGTTTTATACTTTCTTTTGAGATGTATTCTTTTATAAACATGAACTAAACCCCTCAATTACCTGAGGGGGATGAAACCTAAGATGGATCTTGTTATTGTTTTCTGAACTGTATGATAAATACTTGATTTGATTCAAGTATTGATGTGCTTAGGCAGTGGAGGAATATTCCTGTTTAAGAGTAGGTCTAGCATAATTAAGCGGAGTTGACCGCAATCCTAAAGATAGGATGACGAAAATCTACCGGATTAGGGTCAAACCTAATATGGGAGTCCATAGTTCGAGTTAATGAAATTCAAAGGGTTTTAATTAGAAAGAGATTTCAATTAATCAATCTAGGGTTAGACGTTAGTAGTCTCAAGAGAGGTATTAACATAAATTAGGGAATCCTACGATCAAGTCAAGTGAATAAATTATCTGGTTCAGAGTTAAATAACAAGTTAAGTCTAGGTGGATTCTTCCTCGAGTATTTTCTTAATCAATTGGTTTTCCCAAAAGTATTCTCTCCAATTCATTATCTGAGTCTTAGCATCTTTAGCTTAGTAATTAGTTAGTTTTAGATTAAATAACAAATCCCTTAATTCTTAGGCTAAATAATAGAAAGATAGTAATTACTAGTACTCTTGGTCCTTGAGGATACGGTACTTTCGGTCTTGGCATAGCTATACTACCAACCGATAGGTGCGCTTGCCTCAAATCATTGTCATCGTTAGTTTCTAGGCTCGATCATTCATTATATAAATATTAAGACTTTCTAACATGATCAGATAATCAGTTATATGACAAGTTTAGTAAGAGTGAATTTTGGCTTAAGGAAGTCAGATTTTTGGGGCACATTGTCTCGGGAGTGGAATTAGAGTTGACCCGAGTAAGATTTTAGCAATTGTGGATTGAAAGTCACCAAGGAACGTATCTGAGGTTAGAAGTTTTCTGGGCTTAGTTGGGTATTATAGATGTTTTGTCAAGGGATTTTCCATGATAGCTACTCCGATGACGAGGCTATTGCAAAAAGATGTCAAGTTTGAGTAGACAGAAAAGTGCCAACAGAGTTTTGATAAATTGAAGGCATTGTTTACTGAGGCTCCAGTTTTAGTACAACTCAAACCAGGAAAAGATTTTGTGGTCTATAGTGATGCATCCTTAAATGGATTGGGTTGTGTAGTCATGCAAGAAGGCAAAGTAATAGCTTATGCCTCTAGATAGTTAAAGTCGCACGAGAAGAATTACCTAACCCATGATTTGGAGCTAGCCGCCATCGTGTTTGCGTTGAAGATTTGGAGACTCCATTTGTATGGAGAGAAATGTCGGATGTTTACTGATCATAAAAGCTTAAAGTACTTGATGACTCAAAAGGAGTTGAACCTAAGGCAATGAGTATGGTTAGAGTTGATAAATGGTTACGAGCTAGTGATTGACTACCATCTAGGAAAGACGAATGTGGTCGCCGATGTCTTGAGTAGGAAATCCTTGTTTGCATTGAGAGCCATGAATACATGGATGGCTTTGTCTGATGGTGGTTTCATTCTAGCTAAGTTTAAAGCTAGACCGATATTTCTCCAAGAGATTTGTGAAGCTCAGAAAGGTGACAACGACTTACAGATAAAGATAGTTCAGCGTGAGCTGGGTGTTGAGTCAGACTCGAATTAATTTTGAAGGATGTTTGATGTTTCGAGATAGGGTCTGTGTACCCAGAGAGGATAAGCTTATTCGAAAAATTTTGCACGAAGCACATAGTAGATGTTTATCTGTACATTCAGGCAGCACAAAAATGTATAATGACTTGAAGAAATGGTATTGGTGGCTGAGTATGAAGAAAGATATTTCAGAGTTTGTATCAAGATGCTTGATTTGTTAGCAAGTGAAAGCTGAACACCAAGTACCTTCGGGTCTACTTAAGCCTATTATGGTTCCCAAGTGGAAGTGGGACTGTATTTCTATGGCCTTTGTGACGGGTTTACCTTTGACGCTGAAAAAGAAGTATGCCGTATGGGTTGTAGTGGATAGACTTACAAAGTCAGCCCACTTTATACCGTTACGCATTGACTATTCGCTTGATAAGTTGGCAGATTTGTATGTGTTAGAAATTGTGAGATTACACGGGGTACCATTGTCGATCATATCGGATAGAGATCCGAGATTTACATCACGATTTTGGAAAAAGTTACAAGAGGCCTTGGGCACGAAGTTGAATTTTAGTACAGCTTTCCATTCGCAAACCGACGGGCAGTCGGAGAGGGTAACACAGATATTTGAAGATGTGATTCGATGCTATGTTTTGGAATTCCAAGGTAGTTGGGAAAAATACTTACCGTTAGTGGAATTTTCCTACAATAATAGTTTTCACTCGAGTTTGAAAATGGCGTCCTATGAGGCATTGTATGGGCGTAAGTGTCGAACGCTATTGTATTGGTATGAACTTAGAGAAAATTAGATTTACAGGGTCGAACTAGTCAGAGAAATCGAGGAGAAGGTAAAAGTAATTCGTGATTGTTTAAGAGCTACATCGGATAGACAAAACTCCTACGCAGATTTGAAGCAGAAAGAGATTGTGTTTCAAGTAGGTGATAATGTATTTTTGAAAGTGTCACCATGGAAGAAAGTTCTTAGGTTTGGCCGGAAAGGCAAGTTGAGTCTGCGCTTCATCAGACCGTATGAGATTACCGAGAGGATAGGACTGGTAGCCTATCGTTTGGCTTTGCCATATGAGTTGGAAAAGATTCATGATGTATTCCATGTGTCTATGTTACGCCGCTACTGATCAGACCCTTCACATGTGATTGTACCAACAGAGGTAGAAATTCAACCGGATATAACTTATGGCGAAGAGCCAGTTAAAATTTTGGCATGAGAAGTCAAACAGTTAAGAAATAAAAGTATAGCCCTTGTGAAAGTACTATGGCAAAGACATGGGGTAGAAGAGGCTACATAGGAGCCCTAGGAGGCTATAAGAAACCAATATCCCGACCTTTTTACCGGTAAGATTTTAAGGGATCGAAAATCCCTAAGGGGGAGAATTGTAACAACCTGATTTCTAGTCAGAACACTGGTTTTGGAACCACTAATCCGAGGTCAGAGAAATTAGTTTTAATATTATTTTGTGTTATAGCATGATTATCTGAGTGTATGAAAATTTTGGTGCATTAATTTTAGCAATTGCATGCTTAATTGCGAAAAAGGACTAAATTGCATAAAGTGTGAAAGTTTTAATCTACAAGATAAAAGTGCCAAATAGCTTTAGAACCTTAAATCGGAGGTCTTTAAAGTGCAATTAGACCCTTAGAAAAGGGTTGGCTAGCCATAGGGGACAAGAAAATAAGAAATTGGTCAAAGTAGTTAGAATTAGGTGGCTTAAATTGAGGAAATAAAATAAAATAAAGAGAAAAATGATATCACATTTCATCTCCATCTTCTCCCACCAAAAATACAAGCCAAAGATGGGTTTTGAAAGCTTAAAATTTTTAGCAACTCCTCATCCTTGCAAGTAAGTCATTTTGATGATCATTTTTGATGATTTTTGTGTTTTTAAAACCCCTAAAGCTTAGTCTAGCTAATGAGGGGACTATTTTGCAAAATGGTTAAGAGTGTAGGGTTTTTCCATGTGAGTATTCATGTTTATTTTTGAAATTTTATGGAAGAAAATGAATCTTAGTTGTCTAATAAACAACTTATATGAAAGGAGTTTCCGTGAAAACATCTAAAATGACCTTTTTGTAAGTGTCGTAAAATTGGTGGTAAATGTATGAAATAATTGGCATTGTGAATTGCTATAAGAGTAATAAATGTTCAGCTAGGCTTGTTAAAGGAGGAAATTTGATTAGAATCAATTTACGAGCCTAGGGGCAAAACTGTAATTTTGTAAAAGTCAAAAGGCAAAACGGTTTGCCAAAGTATGACTTTTGAAATGTCTTGATCAATGTAGTGATTAAATGAGTGACTTTGTTATTATAGATCAAGAAGAACGTCGAATTAACCTTGACCGAGGAAAATGCAAGGTTTCGGAGTAGAATTGCAAATTGGCATATTTTGGTACCGAGGTAAGTTTGTGTGTAATAATTCAACATCATCTTATTATGTTTTAAGATGCTCGACATTTTGTGAAGAAGTATATTATTTCTATAAAATTGATCAATGATGTTTCGATGAGAATATGAAGAAAATTATGATGTTGAAGTTTCAGTTGAACCTTAGGAAGGGAGAGGATACCATCGTCAAGACATAAGATTTGTGAGGTCCCGTATAAGACCATGTCTGGGACATGGCCTTGGCACCGAATTGAGATCCCGTATAGGATCATATCTGGAATATGGTATCGGCATCGAATATGAAAATCGTTTAAGACCATGTCTGGGACATGGCATCGATATACGATCTCGTATAAGACCATATCTGTGATATGGCGCCGACATCGATATGAGATTCTGTATAAGACCATATCTCGTGTAACAGACCGAATTTGACCCTAATAGGAATAGTGGTTTCAGGACCACGAATCTGAGTCTGAGAAATATTTTAATATTATATTTTGTGTTTATTATATGTGAATTTATGTGTGTGAAAGGTTCGTAGAAAAATGTAATCGTTTGTGTGTTCAATTTAACAAAAAGGACTAAATTGCGTAAAGCGTAAAAGTTGCATGCTATAGTGTAAAGTGCTAGATTGATTATGGCTTTTTAATATGGGGTATCAAATGGGAAATTACCCCATTTTTATGTGTAGTGGGCGGCATATGTCTAAATTAACCTTATATGTATATGTTAATTATATTATATAATAATGGCATTATTGTACATTAGTTAATATGTTATTTTAGTTAAAAGAAAACATAAAATAAAACTTTGTTTTTCATCTTTTTTATCACCGAAATAAGAAAGAAAGAAAGAGAAGTGTGAGCTTGTTCATTCGGCCTTCATTCAAGCTTAAATCGGGTATGTAATTTTTGTCGGTTTTTGATAATTTTTACGTTTTTGAGATCGTTTTTTAGAGTATTAGCTGACCCATGCTGAAATTTTTGTTATCAGCACATGAATGATGTTCGGCCATTGATATGTTTTTGTGGTTTTTGATATTTGATGATTTTAAATTAAAGATATGTTAAAGATTAATATGTTTTGTAATGGAAATTTTAGTGAATTAGAATATTTTGGGCTAAATTGCAAAAATGAATTTTTGAGGGGGTTAAAATGCAAAATAAATGGACTTGTATAGTCCCTATGAATATTCGGCCCTAATGTACTATAGTGAAATTTTGTGTATTTTGTGTTTTGTGCAAATAGGACTAAATTGTAAAAAATGTGAAACATTAGGGGTAAAATGGTAATTTACCTATTTATATGTTTTGGGACTAAATTGAGATGAAATGTGCTTGAATGAGCTAAATTTTAAAGTGTTTAGATCCAGAACAAAGAAAAACAAATTTGGATCGGGGAAAGGCGAAGGTTATCGAATAGCCGGTCTACGTTGTCCATCGACAGTCGAGGTAAGTCTTTAAGCAAATTAATTTCGTAAGAATTGATTATAATCTAGTATACATATTAAATCATGAAATTTTTGAATCTATCATGTTAAAGTCGAATGTGAGAAAGAGATTTAGCAATGTATATAATCAAATTCATTGAATTAATTAGGTGATAGTATGTGAATTATATGTGATATCTGTGATATTGCTAATGTGTAATGTGAATGAGTCGATGTGGAAAGTAAATGTTTCGGGCTTATTACCTAGCAGGCCTTGTGCCGGTGAAATGTTTCAGGCTTATTGCCTAGCAGGCTGAATGCCGGTGGTCAAATCTCAGACTTCTAGTCTAGCAGGCTTAATGCCGGTGTACATTTCGGGCTTTGATGCCTAGCAAGCTTGATGCCGGTGATGTGTTATAAATGGAGAAATTATAAATCATAAAAAGTGAAACCTATTTAATGCAATGAGCTAAAGGCTCAGGTAAGTATAAGCCTTTTCTTTTATACTTATAAAGAGTAAGGTAAGTTGGTATTGTATTATTTGAATTAAGAATGATATGATATGGTTAATGATTCAATAAGAATTATGATATGTGTTATTGAGTTTACCATTGAGGTGTATGAATATAATATAATAGGATTTGAGTTTAAATGTGCTGTTTTGGAGAATCGGTTATAAGTGAATATATTAAGAATAAAAGAATTTGAGTGTTTGGGTATGTGCATAAATAAGTTTATAAGGTTGATATGAACTTTGTACTCATATGATTTGGAGTAGGCGAATGCATGTGGTATATTTATTTGGTTTCGATGAATTATATGTGTATGGAAATAAGATGCAAATCTTTAGATTAATGAGTTAATAGTATTCGGCCATGTTTAAATTCACATATTGATATTGTAACACCCCAAACCCGGTCAGCACACCACGACCGAATCTGACGTATTACAGAGTAAAAACTTTTTGAAGAAAACGAGTTACCGATTTACTTTCAGTGAAAACCCCTTGTAGTATTTAGTGTTTGGGAAAAACTTGTTAATGTGAAGTTGAAAATGTTAATGTGTTATTGAAATTTCAAAAATCCTTTTAAACTCATTTGTCCATCGTTACTATGGAAAAAGTTTATGTTAATTAAAACCCGAGTGGTTGTTAACTTGATTAATAAAAACTATTCGTATTTGAGCTTTGAAAACTTAGGTTTGAAAAGCAGTTAAGTTGGCTTGTTATCATGTGAATTGTTTTACCCGATGGTAAAGTTTTGAAAACCTGTTGCGTAGTTTGATTAGAAAACTTTGTGTCTCCGGTTATTAAAACAAATCAGATAAGTTACTTAATCATATTCGAAATCAAATTCAGAACAGATAGAAATAATCCAAAACATAATTTAAAGGCCTTATTACAAACCCAAATAAAAACCGAAATTTAAAGTAAATACCCAAGTCAAAAATCCATGTAAAACCGAATATAGATATTGCATGGCCACCTCGAGTCCACCCGGCTCCTTATCCGCTATCTACAAATCACTTGAAAAGATAGGGGAGAAGGTGAGTCACCAAGACTCAGTGCATAATCCCCCTCCCGATTATTGCAACATGCTTACACACATCATAATCAAGCAAATATATCATGCACCCAAACCTAGCCATCCACAATTCCGTTTTCTACCCCGTGTGGTACCAAACCACTGGTGGTGCCAAACCACTGGTGACCCAAAGTCACTGATATCAAATAATAGTGTGCTGCCAAACCACTGGTGACCCAAAGTCACGAATAATCCAATTGTGGGGCCAACCCATGTTGTGATACCAAATCACTGGCGACAATCCCGTTATATCAAATGTGGGGCCAACCCACTGTGGTGCTAAGCCACTGGGACGAGTCGCTATGAGGTGCCAAACCTCTGGTGACCCAAAGTCACAAAATAAACTGTGGTACCAAACCACTGGTGACCCAAAGTCACGAATAATCCAATTGTGGGGCCAACCCACGTTGTGATACCAAATCACTGGGGTAGTGTTTGTAGCTGATCTGATGGAACTGTCGTTTGGGGATTTCGCTCTGATTCTGGGGATGGACTGGTTGGTAAAGTACCAGGCAAGTTTGGATTGCGCGGCTAAGCGCATGGTTTTGAAAACGGCTGAGAGTGAAGAAGTGGTTGTGATAGGTAACGGAAGGGATTATCTGCCTAATGTGGTGTCTGCGTTGAAAGCTGAGAAGATGGTCAGGAAGGGTTGCGAAGTGTTTATGGTTTAGTCAGCTGCTGAGAATGTCCAAACGGTGAAGGAATTTGTCGACATATTTCCAGAAGAACTTCCGGGTCTGCTCCGGATCGGGAAGTTGAATTTGGTATAGATCTGTTACCTGGGACTGCGCCAGTGTCTATTGCCTTGTATAGGATGGCGCCAAAGGAATTAGTGGACCTGATGGCTCAGATTCAGGAGTTGTTGGACCGGGGTTTCATCCGGCCAAGTGTTTCGCCTTGGGGAGCGCTAGTGCTCTTTGTCAAGAAAAAGGATGGTACAATGCGGATGTGTATAGCCTACCGCTAGTTGAATAAGCTGACGATCAAAAACAAGTATCCATTGCCAAGGATAGATGACTTGTTTGATCATCTTAAGGGTGCATCAGTTTTCTCAAAGATCGACTTAAGGTCTGAGTATCATCAGCTAAAGGTGAAAGAGGCTGATATCCACAAGACGGTGTTTCGCACTCGGTATGGACACTAGAGTTTCTGGTAATGCGGTTTGGGTTGACTAACGCGCCGATAGCATTCATGGACATGATGAACCGGGTGTTCCAGCAGTATTTGGACCAGGTTGTCCTGGTGTTTATAGACGACATATTGGTGTACTCAAGATCTGAGGAGGAACATGATGCGCATTTACGGGTAGTTTTGCAGATTCTGAGGGAAAAGTAGTTATTCGTCAAATTTAGTAAGTGCGTGTTCTGGCTTAGGGAGGTGACTTTCTTGGATCACGTAGTGTCAGCTGAGGGGATTAGAGTGGATCCTCGCAAGATTAAGGCAGTATTGGACTGGAAACTGCCTAAGTCAGTGGCAGAAGTTCGGAGTTTTCTGGGTCTGGCAGGGTATTATCGCAGATTTGTTGAGGGATTTTCTTTGATCACAGCACCGATGACTAAACTACTGAGGAAAGGAGTTCCATTTGTGTGGTCTGAGAAATAGCAAGAAAGTTTCGATAAGTTGAAAAGAATTCTGACTGAAGCTCCGGTTTTGATTCAGCCTGAGGCAGGAAAAGAATTCACGGTATATTGTGATGCATTGCATACTAGTTTGGGATGTGTGCTGATGTAGGAAGGGAAGGTAGTGGCTTATGCATCCAGACACCTGAGACCGCATGAGGTTAACTATCCGACACATGACCTGGAATTGGCTACAGTGGTTTTTGCCTTAAAGATTTGGAGGCATTACTTATACGGTGAGAGGTCGATAGTCTACACGGATCACACTTGAGACAGCGCAGATGGATTGAGCTGTTGAAGGACTACGACTGTTCAATTGAATATCATCCGGGCAAGGCTAACGTGGTTGCAGATGCATTGAGCCGTAATGTAGTATCGGACTTGAAGGCGATGTTTGCTCATCTTAGTTTGTATGACGACGGGAGTCTTTTGGCAGAATTGCAGGTAAAGCTGACTTGGGTAGAGCAGATTAAGGTGAAACAGTTAGAAGATAAGGGTTTAAATGCTCGGAGGTTACAAGTTCAAAATGGTGGGTTGAAAGGTTACAGCTTGTCCAGTGATGGAGTATTGTGTTTTCAAGGGAAAGCTTGTATGCCGAAGGATGACGTGTTAAGGCGGAGGATTCTTCAGGACGCACATAGCAGCCCATACGCTATGCATTCTGGAGGTAGCAAGATGTACCAGGATTTGTGAGAACAGTTTTGGTGTCCAGGACTGAAGCGGGAAGTAACTGAGTTTGTGGGTAAATGTCTGACGTGCCAGCAAGTCAAGGCTGAACATCAGTTACCGTCGGGTTTACTTCAGCTGGTGAGAATTCCACAGTGGAAGTGGGAAAGGATCACTATGGACTTTGTCAGTGGGCTACCCCTTACGCCTAGTAAGAAGGGTTCAGTCTGGGTGATTGTGGACCGCTTGACTAAGTCAGCTCATTTTATACCGGTAAGGGTTGATTACTCGCTTTAGAGGTTAGCTAAGCTATATGTGGCAGAGATAGTGAGGTTGCACGGTGTTCCAGTGTCGATTATCTCAGATAGGGATCCCAGGTTCACGTCAAGGTTCTGGAAAGCATTGTATCAGGCGTTGGGTATGCGGTTGGATTTTAGTACGGCATTTCATCCGTAGACAGATGGACAGTCAGTGAGGGTTATACAAATCCTGGAAGATATGTTGAGAGGCCGTGTTTTGGATTTCAGAGGTAGCTGGGAAGAATTTCTACCGTTAGCTGAGTTTGCATACAACAGTAGTTACCAGGCAAGTATTAAGATGGCACCATATGAGGCGTTGTACGGTAGGAAGTGTCGTACACCTACATGCTGGACAGAATTAGGGGAGCGTCAGATGTTGGGACCAGAATTGGTTGCTGAGACCGAGAATAAAGTCAAGTTGATTCAATCTCGTTTGAAGGAAGCTTCAGATAGGCAGAAGTCTTATGCTGATCTTAAGCGGAGAGATATAGAGTTCGCAGTGGGTGATAGGGTTTTCTTGAAGGTCTCGCCGTGGAAGAAAGTGCTGAGATTTGGAAGGAAAGGCAAGCTAAGTCCAAGGTTTATTGGCCTATATAAGGTGGTAAGACGAGTGGGACCAGTAGCTTATCAGCTCGAGTTGCCAGCAGAGCTGAGGCAGATACATGATGTGTTCCACGTCTCCATGCTTAGGCACTATCGTTCAGACCCATCGCATGTAGTAGAGATGGAGGAAATTGAGGTAAGCCCAGATTTGACCATGGAAGAGGAACCTGTGCAGATTCTAGATCGAGATGTGAAAGTTTTGCGCAAGAAGTCAGTTCCATTAGTAAAGGTGTTATGGCGAAATCATGGCGTGGAAGAAGCTACATGGGAGCCAGAGGATGTGATGAGGCGACAATACCCTCAACTCTTTTGACTAGGTAATTTCGAGGCCGAAATTATTTTAAGGGGGGTAGAACTGTAACATCCTTCAATAGGGGCTATTGTGTTTGAACTTCTTGACGCCAAGGAATCCCATTTTCTGCTTACCATTTTGACGCCAAGGAGGGAGGAGATGTGCTCAGCTCAAACTCTGTCAGATAATTGTGGATTAAGTCAAATTAATTTGAACTGGTGGCAAGGAGAAAATTTAGGAACTTGTGAAATTCAAACTTATTTGAATTTGTAGCCAGGAGGAGCTTGAAGCAGTTGCCGAAATTTGAACTCTTGTTTGAAGAAGAGTGTTCAGTTGGGATGCTGAGTAAGGGGGTGTCGAAATTCCATAGTTAGCTTAGGGGGTCATTTTCGGCTAGCAAAGCCTTGATGCATTCGGTTGAGAGGCAAAATCGAAACCCTTTTTGCACTTGCCGATTTCTCCCTTGTGCATTTGTTGAAGCAAACCCGAAACTTCAAGTGGCACCTGTCGAATTCTCTTGAAAGTACCTAGCCGAATGTCCATCTGAATTTCTTTGATTTCATTTCTTTTCTTCTTTTCAAGGGCTTGGCCGAATCTCTTTTCTCCCCCATCTCTCTCTTTTTTTCTCTCATAATTTCACAAACCACATCTTCTTCTTTTCCTCCTTTTTGCCGAAACTCCCTTAATCCCTTTTTCATTCAACCAAAGCTGAATACCATTCATCTTTCTCCTATTCTTCTTTTTCATCTTAGGCCGAATCTCAATTGCTTTTTCTTAAGCCATAGCCGAATCTCCTTTATTTGCTCTCTACAATTGCCGAAATCTTTCAAACTCTCCCCTTCTCATTGTTGGCCGAATATCAATCAAGCAGGGATCTTCCTTCGTTCTCATCTAATCAGTTTTGAAGAGGGTAAGTAATCTTGGCCGAAACTTTATTCTCACTTTCTCTTTTTCTCTGTCGACATGTGTAGACAAAAGCTGAATTTCGGCATTTGTCTTGGCTTTTAATCAATCATGCGATTGGTCTCTTTTAGGATCTTCGGGATTTTGAAGCAGTGGATCGGGATTATTATTTCTCTGTCAATCGATTTCATTAAATCTGTGGTAAGGGTTCAAGTCAATCTAATCTTTCTATCATCCTATTGAAAAGCCGAAGGCTAATTGTTTTTATGTGCTAGTGTGTGGCCGATTGCAAGGGGGGATCATCACGTAGTTTCGAGATTTGGGCTTGAAACCAATCGGCACTAAGGTAAGGATTGTGGTTCCATGCATTAACCCTTCGGGATTTGCTAGTATAGCCGAATGGCTTTTGCTAATAAACTATGTGTTAGCCGAATGTAGGAAAAGGGGATCTAGTGCGTTAGATCGGGAACTTCGGGTTTCAGTAACCGTGTTAGTAGCCAGGTGTGTAACTTACACACTTCTTAATCGTAGTAAATATGTTAATAACTTAAACATGTTAAAAGCCAAAAGTTGTGTAGATCTCTAGATGATACCTTAATAGGTATGAGCATGGATTTCGGGTAAGTCTGCTTTGATGAGATTATGCCATATGATGTTTGATGCTATGATCTACGATAAAATTGATATATGTTTAATATTTTAGCATGTTGACATGATTCACATATGTGTTGCATAATTATGGGTGATGTGAGAGGAGGGGGAAGTTGATATCTGTGACTTTGGGTCACCAGTGGTTTGGCACCACCAGTGGTTTGGTACCACAGTTTATTTTGTGACTTTGGGTCACCAGAGGTTTGGCACCTCATAGCGACTCATCCCAGTGGCTTAGCACCACAGTGGGTTGGCCCCATATTTGATATAACGGGATTGTCGCCAGTGATTTGGTATCACAATGTGGGTTGGCCCCACAATTGGATTATTCGTGACTTTGGGTCACCAGTGGTTTGGCAGCACACTATTATTTGATATCAGTGACTTTGGGTCACCAGTGGTTTGGCACCACCAGTGGTTTGGTACCACACGGGGTAGAAAATGGAGTTGTGGATGGCTAGATTTGGGTGCATGATATATTTGCTTGATTATGATGTGTGCAAGCATGTTGCAATAATCGGGAGGGGGATTATGCACTGAGTCTTGGTGACTCACCTTCTCCCCTATCTTTTTAGGTGATTCGTAGATACCGGATAAGGAGCCGGGTGGACTCGAGGTGGCCATGCAATATCTATATTCGATTTTAGATGGATTTTTGACTTGGGTATTTACTTTAAATTTTGGTTTTTATTTGGGTTTGTAATAAGGCCTTTAAATTATGTTTTGGATTATTTCTATCTATTCTGAATTTGATTTCGAATATGATTAAGTAACTTATTTGATTTGTTTTAATAACCGGAGACACAAAGTTTTCTAATCAAACTACGCAACGGGTTTTCAAAACTTTACCATCGGGTAAAACAATTCACATGATAACGAGCCAACTTAACTGCTTTTCAAACCTAAGTTTTCAAAGCTCAAATACGAATAGTTTTTATTAATCAAGTTAACAACCACTCGGGTTTTAATTAACTTAAACGTTTTCCATAGTAACGATTGACAAATGAGTTTAAAAGGATTTTCGGAATTTCGATAACACATTAACATTTTCAACTTCACATTAACAAGTTTTTCCCAAACACTAAACATTACAAGGGGTTTTCACTGAAAGTAAATCGGTAACTCATTTTCTTCGAAAAGTTTTTACTCTGTAATACGTCAGATTTGGTCGTGGTGTACTGACTGGGTTTGGGGTGTTACAAATATGTTTATATTCAATGCAATAAGCTTAAAGATGAATGCCTAAGTGTTTAATTATTACATTATCCTTTGCTCAAGACTTACTAAGCTAGTAAGCTTACTCTGTGTGTGTTCAATGTTCTGTTTTATAGATTTTAATCAAGCTACGAGCTCAAGGGATCATCAGTGAAGTCATCTGCACTATCGACTGGTTTTGATATTTTTGAAGTTTAGATTTTGGACTTAAGGCATGTATAGGCTAACTCTATGTTTGAATAGCATTTTGAGGATGTATAGTAGCCATGCGAAAATGGCTTAAATTTTCATATCTAGTTCAGTTCTATTTACCTTTTCCTAGTGATTAATATGTTTGGTTTCAACTATTTGGCTAGGGGCTGTCTTTTAATTACATCTTGTGAATTATGTGTAATATATGATTGCTTGTTCGTAATGTTAATGTTTGTATTAAATTAGTCAAGAGTTTTGGCTTTTAAGTTAATAATTGCAGGCATAATTCAAGATAGGTATGTGTTGTTGAGCATTATTCAGAATCTATATATGTATGTCAACTTTAGTTGGTTAACGAAGTATGAATTATATTGAATAATGCATGTAGGTGTATTCGGCCAAGTCTATGTGATATATTCAAATGAAGTCAACATGCTTAAGAGAATTAGGTATAGTTAGTAAATGAGTCTTATGTGCTAGTAACTATTTATGTATATTTGATGATGGCTTATATTGTTTTAAGATATGTTTTATGTATTATATACTTGTAATGATTGGCTTTGAAGTAGTTTTTGTGTTGTAATTTGAATGTGAAGATGAACTTATGTTTGGCTTGAACCATATGATATTGGATGTATAAGTTTTAGATTTATGTTCCATGAACCTATGAATTATGGGATAATTTGCTTTGAATCGGGAAAATTAGTACATACATTTATGCGTATATATTGTATATTTGTCTGAGCTATTTGAACAGTTAGGTTTGATTTATAAATGCATGAAAGCATATGGTTTTGATTGTTATAAAACGAGAATAAAATAAATAGGTTTGGCCTAAGGTTCAATTTGTATATTTGATTGATCTAGTGATTGGTTTTGAAAGGATATAGACGATGAATTTTTTTATTAATGGTAGAATGTGCATGAAATTTTATATACATGTCCTTGTATATTCGGCCAGGTTAATAAATGTGTGCACAATATTGAAATGAACTTATATATATACGTTTATGATTGTCTGTTAATTTTTAAATCATTTTATAGGGATGTTCAACTAGGACTTAATTGATTGAATTAATGTTTTGATTTATCCGGTAATGCCCGTAGCCCTAATCCGGCGACGGACACGGGTTAGGGGTGTTACATTTGCTTGGTATCAGAGCTATGATTTAGTTGATTCTAGGACTACCGCAGTGCGTGAGAGTCTAGCTATACATGCCTTAATAGTATATACGATAGTGTGGTGACTTCTGATATTTCCAATTGTGTTTTATATAGTAAATGGGTTTCGATCCTGACAGAGCCGTAGCAGATGATGTAGAGAGTGTAGCGCCTGATCGTGCACGTGGATCAGTGCCAGTAGACTCTCGACTAGTTACGGGTAGCCATGAGGGAGAGGCTAAACAAGCCTTCTACTAGATGATGAATAAATGGTTTACCCAGTTTGTTCAGAATAACCCTGCTGTACAACCACCCCTACCCCCGAATAATCCAACTCCGATACCTTCAGCACCCTAGATGATAGATCTGATGAGATCTAGTAGGCCTCTCATTAATAAAATCAGGAAATATGGGGCCGAAGAATTCAAAGCCAATGATGATGATGTAGAGCGAGCTGAGATGTGGCTTGATAACACTATTCGGGTACTTGATGAGCTATCCTGTAATCCAGATGAATGCCTAAAGTGTGCTATATCTCTGCTTTGGGACACTGCCTATCACTGGTAGAACACACTAGTATCAGTGGTTCCGAAAGAAAAAGTGACTTGGGACTTCTTCCAGATCGAGTTCCGTAAGAAATATATCAGTCAGAGATTCATCGATCAAAAATGAAAAGAATTTCTGGAATTAAAACAGGGTCGTATGACTGTGACAGAATATGAGCGGAAGTTTGTTAGATTGAGCCGTTATGCCCGAGAGTGTATATCAACTGAAGCCATTATGTGCAAAAGATTTGAAGATGGTTTGAATGAAGACATAAAGTTGCTTGTTGGCATTCTTAAAATCAAAGAGTTCGTGGTACTAGTCGAGCGAGTTTATAAAGCTGAAGAGTTCGAAAAAGAGAAGAGAAAGGTTGAAATAGAAGCTAGAGACACTCGTAAAAGATCATCGAGTAAGACTTTCCATTCAGTGCCTAAGAAGTTCAGAGATGACTTCAGTCGACATAAAGCTACTTCAGACTTGCCTAGACGTGATCGACCTCCAGTGAGTTTCTGAGCCACTTCGATGGCTAGTGTTGGTAATGTTTTGCAGAACCGGGCTGAGTGCAAACATTGTGGGAAATGGCATTTTGGGAGTTGTAGATTCCATGATCGGTCCTGTTTTAAATGTGGATCGTCGGGCCATTTCATTCGAGTGTGCCCGATGCTAGTCGAGCAAAATACGGCTCAGAATACTAAACCGAGCAACACACCAAAGATAGGCGTACCACCCGCATTCTGTGCAATGTAGGTGGCAGTCAGAGAGGGACAAAGGACACTGCAGTTCGATCAGAGGATAGAGCTCCAGCTAGAGCTTATGCTATACGAGCCAGAGAGGATGCTTCTTCCCCAGATGTTATTATCGATACTTTCACACTTTATGATACTACTGTGATTGTATTTATTGATCCTGGTTCGACAAATTCATATGTGTGTGAAACTCTAGCATCCAGTAAGACTCTGCCAGTTGAGGCTACTGAGTTTGTGATCCGTGTGTCCAACCCTTTGGGTAGATGTGTACTCGTTGATAAAGTGTGTAAAGGTTGCCCATTGATGATTCAGGATTCCTATTTTCCAGTCGACTTAATGTTGTTGCCTTTTGACGAGTTCGATATAATTTTGGGAATGGACTGGTTAACTTTGCATGATGCAGTAGTGAATTGCGAAAGAAAGATTATTGATTTGAGATGTCAAAATGGTGAGATCATCCGAGTTGAATCTAGTGATTTAAATGGGTTACCTATAGTAATATCCTCAATGCTAGCCCGAAAGTATGTGAGAAAAGGATGCGAAGCTTATTTGGCCTATGTATTGGATAATAAAGTGTCCGAAAAATAGATTGAATCTGTACCAGTTGTGTGTGAATACCCAGATGTATTTCCTGAAGAATTACCGGGTTTACCACCAGTACGAGAGATTGAGTTTTGCATTGAATTAGTACCGGGGACAACTCCGATTTCGATAGCTCCGTATCGGATGGCACCTACTGAGTTGAAAGAGTTGAAAGCACAGTTGCAAGAGTTGACAGATAGGGGATTTGCAAGACCGAGCTTTTCTCCTTGGGGTGCACCAGTTCTTTTTGTGAAAAAGAAAGATGGAACGATGCGAATGTGTATTGATTATCGACAGCTGAATAAGGTGACTATAAAGAATGAGTACCCGTTACCTCGGATTGATGACTTGTTTGATCAGTTGAAAAGGGCTTCAGTGTTTTCGAAGATAGATTTGAGATCGGGTTATTATCAGTTGCGAGTCAGAGACTCCGATGTGCCAAAGACTACATTTCGAATGAGGTACGGACATTTTGAGTTTCTAGTCATGCCTTTTGGACTTACTAATGCACCTGCTATTTTTATAGATTTGATGAATCGAGTTTTCAGAAAGTATATGGATCGGTTTGTGGTGGTGTTTATAGATGATATCCTGTTCTACTCCAGAGATGAAACTGAGCATGTCAAACATTTGAGAATGGTGATACAAACTTTGTGAGATCAACAATTGTATGTGAAGTTTAGTAAGTGTGAATTCTGGATGAAGGAAGTCAGCTTTTTGGGTCATGTTGTTTCAGCATCAGGTATTCGAGTTGATCCGGACAAAATATCGGCTATAATTGATTGTAAGCCACCAAAGAATGTTTCCGAAATTCGAAGCTTTTTGGGACTTGTAGGATATTACAGACGATTCGTCAAAGGTTTTTCCATGATAGCTACACCATTGACAAAGCTACTACAAAAAGATGTCAAGTTCGAATGGTCGGAAAAGTGTGAGAAAAGTTTCGATCAGTTGAAAGCCCTTTTAACTGAAGCTCCAGTGTTAGCTTAGCCTGAATTGGGTAAAGAATTTATTATTTTCAGTGATGTTTCTTTGAATGGGTTAGGTTGCATTTTGATGCAGGAAGGCAAAGTCATAGCCTACGCTTCGAGACAATTGAAACCTCACGAAAGAAATTATCTGACTCATGATTTAAACTAGCAGCTATTGTTTTCGCTTTGAAAATATAGCGTCATTACTTGTTCGGCGAAAAATGTCATGTTTATTCAGATCACAAAAGCTTGAAGTATTTAATGACTCAGAAAGATTTGAACTTGAGACAATGCAGATGGTTAGAACTGTTGAAAGACTATGAATTAGTGATTGATTACTATCCGGGGAAGGCCAATGTTGTTGCGGATGCCTTAAGTCAAAAATCACTGTTTGCTCTTCGTGCGTTGAATGCACATATGGTTATGTCTGGTGATGGTTCGATCATAGGCGAGTTGAAGGCAAGACCGTTGTTTATTCAGCAAATTTGTGATGCACAAGAAATCGACAAAGAGATGATTGCTAGACGAGGTCAATGTGAAAATGGTGCAGAGTCAGAGTTTCAAATTGATGAAAATGATTGCTTAAACTTCAAGGGCTGAATATGTATTCCGAGGAATGTAGATTTGATTCAGATGATTTTAAACGAGACTCATAGTAGTCGACTATCGGTACATCCGGGTAGCACGAAAATGTATAATGATTTGAAACAGTTCTATTGGTGGCCCGACATGAAAAGGGATATCTGAATTTGTTTCAAAGTGTTTAATTTGTCAGCAAGTAAAAGCAGAGCATCAAGTGCCTTCTGGGTTGCTTCAGGCGATCATGATACCTGAATGGAAGTGGGATAGAATCACTATGGATTTTGTATTTGGTTTGCCTACAACACCGAGCAAGAAAGACGCAGTCTGGGTTATAGTGGATAGACTGACCAAATCAGCTCACTTTGTACCAGTTCATACGGGCTATTCGCTCGATAAACTTGCTGAGCTGTATGTATCTCAAATAGTGAAATTACATGGTGTACCGAGTTCTATTGTTTCAGATAGAGACCCGAGATTCACATCGCGGTTTTGGAAGAAGCTACAAGATGCTTTAGGTACTAAACTCCACTTTAGCATAGCCTTTCATCCGTAGATAGACGGTCAGTCTAAACGAACCATTCAGATACTTGAGGACATGTTGAGATGTTGCGTCCTTGAGTTTGAAGGTACATGGGAAAAGATACTTACCTTTGATTGAATTTGCTTATAATAACAGTTTCCAATCAAGTATCAAAATGGCACCTTACGAAGCTCTTTATGGCCGCAAATGTCATACACCATTGTATTGGACTGAGCTTAGTGAAAGCAAGATGCACGAGGTTGATTTGATTAAAGAGAATAAGTAGAAAGTGGCTGTGATCAAAGATACTTTGAAAGCTGCCTCGAATCGACAAGTCTTATGCTGATTTAAAACGTAAAGATGTTGAATTTCAAGTCGGAGACCGAGTGTTTTTGAAAGTTTCCCCGTCGAAGAAAGTACTCCGATTTGGTCGGAAAGGCAAACTAAGCCCGAGGTTTATTGTACCGTATGAGATTATCAAACGTATTGGACCTGTTGCTTATAGATTGAGGTTGCCCTCTGAATTAGAAAAGATACACAACGTATTTCACGTTTCGATGCTTTGTAAATATAGATCAGATCCGTCACACGTGATCGTTCCGTCTGAGATTGAAATTCGATCCGATATGACGTATGAGGAAGAACCGATCCGTATTTTAGCACGAGAAATGAAAGAGTTGAGAAACAAGAGAATTCCATTAGTGAAAGTACTATGGCATCGACACAGAGTTGAAGAGGCTACGTTGGAGCCTAAGGATTCAATGAGGCAACAATATCCGACTTTATTTAACGGTAAGATTTTCGGGGACGAAAATCCCTAAGGGGGGAGAGTTGTAACAGACCAAATTTGACCCTAATCGAAATAGTGGTTTTGGGACCACAAATCCGAGTTCGAGAAATATTTTAATATTATATTTTATGTTTATTATATCTGAATTAATGTGTGTGAAAGTTTCGTAGAAAAATTTAATCGTTTGTGTGTTCAATTTAACAAAAAGGACTAAATCGCGTAAAGCGTAAAAGTTGCATGCTATAGTGTAAAGTGCTAGATTGATGATGGATTTTTAATATGGGGTATCAAATGGGAAATTAGCCCATTTTTATGTGTAGTGGGCGGCATATGTCTAAATTAACCTTATATGTATATGTTAATTATATTATATAATAATGGCATTATTGTACATTAGTTAATATGTTATTTTAGTAAAAAGAAAACATAAAATAAAACTTTTTTTTTTCATCTTTTTATCACCGAAATAAGAAAGAAAGAAAGAGAAGTGTGAGCTTGTTCATTCGGCCTTCATTCAAGCTTACATCGGGTATGTAATTTTTGTCGGTTTTTGATAATTTTTACGTTTTTGAGATCGTTGCTTAGAGTATTAGCTGACCCATGCTGAAATTTTTGTTATTAGCACATGAATGATGTTCGGCCATTGATATGTTTTTGTGGTTTTTAATATTTGAGGATTTTAAATTAAAGATATGTTAAAGATTAGTATGTTTTGTATTGGAAATTTTAGTGGGTTAGAGTATTTTGGGCTAAATTGCAAAAATGAATTTTTGAGGGGGTTAAAATGCAAAATAAATGGAAGAAATGGACTTGTATAGTCCCTATGAATATTTGGCCCTAAGGTACTATAGTGAAATTTTGTGTATTTTGTGTTTTGTGCAAATAGGACTAAATTGTAAAAAATGTGAAACTTTAGGGGTAAAATGGTAATTTGACCATTTATATGTTTTGGGACTAAATTGAGATGAAATGTGCTTGAATGAGCTAAATTTTAATGTGTTTAGATCAAGAACAAAGAAAAACGGATTTGGATCGGGGAAAGGCGAAGGTTATCGAATAGCCGGTCTACGTTGTTCGTCGACAGTCGAGGTAAGTCTTTAAGCAAATTAATTTCGTAAGAATTGATTATAATCTAGTATACATATTAAATCATGAAATTTTGGAATTTATCATGTTAAAGCCGAATGTGAGAAAGAGATTTAGCAATGTATATAATCAAATTCACTGAATTAATTAAGTGATAGTATGTGAATTATATGTGATATTTGTGATGTTGCTAATGTGTAATGTGAATGAACCGATGTGGACAGTAAATGTTTTGGGCTTATTGCCTAGCAGGCCTTGTGCCGGTGAAATGTTTCGGGCTTATTGCCTAGTAGGCTGAATGTCGGTGTTCAAATCTCAGACTTCTGGTCTAGCGGGCTTAATGCCGGTGTACATTTTGGGCTTTGATGCCTAGCAGGCTTAATGCCGGTGTTGTGTTATAAATGGAGAAATTATAAATCATACAAAGTGAAACCTATTTAATGCAATGAGCTAAAGGCTCAGGTAAGTATAAGCCTTTTCTTTTATACTTATAAAGAGTAAGGTAAGTTGGTATTGTATTATTTGAATTAAGAATGATATGATATGGTTAATGACTCAATAAGAATTATGATATGTGTTATTGAGTTTACCATTGAGGTGTATGAATATAATATAATAGGATTTGAGTTTAAATGTGCTGTTTTGGAGAATCGGTTATAAGTGAATATATTAAGAATAAAAGAATTTGAGTGTTTGGGTATGTGCATAAATAAGTTTATAAGGTTGATATGAACTTTGTACTCATATGATTTGGAGTAGGCGAATGCATGTGGTATATTTATTTGGTTTCGATGAATTATATGTGTATGGAAATAAGATGCAAATCTTTAGATTAATGAGTTAATAGTATTCGGCCATGTTTAAATTCACATATTGATATGTTTATATTCAATGCAATAAGCTTAAAGATGAATGTCTAAGTGTTTAAGTATTACATTATCCTTTGCTCAAGACTTACTAAGCTAGTAAGCTTACATTATCCTTTGCAAACCCTCCAAAAGTTGAATACATAACCACATTCTAAATAATTTATGTACATAATACATATTTAACAAGTATTCAACTTACACATCAACTTCTATCACTCTTAAATTAATAGAAATGATACTTACCTCTAGATTACTTACCAAACCCAAATTTAGTCATTCATCCATATACATAAGATAATATACTCAATCATCCCTGTATACTTATTTGCATTTATAAAAGAAGTCTTTAAAATGAACCTCACACTTGCACATTGTTAATAGGGTTTAGCAACTTCTCACATACTTAGTGTCATTACTAAATATTTCTCGTAACGTATCGCTCATATAGAGCCGTTACTTCATACCTATCGTAAGTATCACTCACATAGAACTGTTACTTCATATTTATCATAACGTATCGCTCACATAGAGCCGTTACTTCATACTTATTGTAATGTATCGCTCACATAGAGCCGTTACTTCACATTTCTACGCACATACATACGTTCACAAACAAATCCCTATTAATCATGTAATCGCACATACATGTAAGCATAAAAATATTTTCTCATACCCAACATAACTCACATATTCGGTTACATTACCAACATGTACTAGCCTCACTTTGAACACGTTCATACCATCATTTACTACTTCATCCACTTACTTGCATCAAGACAATTTAAAATATATATACTCTACTACTCAATTCAACTACCAAATCAACCTCACGTAATACTAATTTTAATCAACTTTATTGACATATTCGGCATATTTAAATTCAGTACACTTATCACTCTTAAACATTGACATATTATAAAGAAATAATTCTATTTAATTTAATTTCTTAAAATCTTACCAAAAATATTAACGAGTTCAACTTCCCGGTTAGTCGTTCAAATTGGTTTTTCCCCAATCAAATTCTTTTTCCTTTTGTACTTGATCTAAAACAATTCCAAATAAGCTCATTTAATTACATTTTCATTCAATTTAATCTATAAATACTTTATTACGAAATTTACTATTATACCCCCAAACATTTATAATGTTTACAACTTAGTCCTTGAAACTAAAAATACAAAATAGCATGAATTTGACTATACCAACTAAAAGCCGAATACTATTGATCCCTCTACCAGCCCCTTTCTTAAATTTATTTTGCTATTAAACCCTTTCGAAAGTTTTTCTTTTTACAAGTTCATCCCTATACCAAGAATCCATCCAAAGTTTTAAAGCAAACCCTATTAATCTAGCTTAATAGTAACATATACTACCATTAATCCCACAATTACCAAATTTTCCATCCATGGTAACTTTCGAATATTCAACCAAAAACAAAAATTCAAATATGGGCTAGTTAATATACATGAAAACAACCTCAAGAATGTCAAAATAATTAAAAACTAAATCCAATTTCTAACCTTATGTGAACATGCAAGAGCCGAAAATGAAGAAAGCTCAAGTTCTTCTTCTTCTTTCTTGTTTCGTGAAAAGGAGAAATAAAATAGGAAAAGAAACATGTTTTCTCTTTTAATAATATTAGTATATTAGATGACATTCCACTATCTTGTAATAATAATATATAAAATGTATTTTTATAGTAATCCATGATGCATGCCGTCTACTATCATTAAAATATAGGCCAATTTGCAACTTTAATTCCAATTAAAAGAAATCCTATTGAAATTAACCCTAATTTCTTCAATAGCTAGTATTTCCATACTTATTCAATTTAATCCTTCACTTAAATTAAGCATATCAAAGAGCAACTAAATTCACGAAATTTTTTAGAACATACTCGATCATAAATATTTAATATGAAAATAATATTAGAAAATTTTTCTGACTCGGATTCGTGATCCCGAAACCACCTTTCGATTATGGCCGTAATTGGGTTGTTACACATTATATCAAACAATTTCAAAAAAATATTGTATCAAAACATTTGCTTAAACATAGAGCTCGCAAAATCATGAGGAGCTCACAAAACACTATTCATAAAACACATATATAATCACAATCACGAAACAATAATATAGAGATGACTTACTCTTGAAACATAGGATGAAACCCTAAGCTCCCGGTTAACTTTATGGTTCACACTTGCAAGTGGCGATCCCTAAACACTTACCAGTTTGCTAAAAGCTTTTAAACAAGTTTCTCCTTTCCCTTGTCTTTGATTGTCGATGGTTCTGCTAGGTTTGCAATTTTTACAAACATACACAAGCCACTAACAGTCAAATCGCATTAAAACTCACACATAAACACAAGCGAACCTAGGTTCTCACATGCTAGTGTTTTAGTGAACCTAGTTTCTTTTGTTGTGAACTTTTCTTAATTACTCCTAAACATCAACACAATAGAGAAACAAAGTTTTACCTTAAATTCTAAGAGCTAAGTTCTAGGTTCTTGTTTTCGTAGAAACTTGACAACAAGATAATCTATGAAGGAATTTGAGAGAGTTTTTTCATTCAAAGGAATATAGAATTTCAATGAAAAGAACTTCATTTATAAGCACTAGGTGTCTAGATGTTCTTAGGATAATCTAGTCATAGTAGAAGTAGGAAAGAGTTACATTTATGAACGGTGTTGTGAAGTGGAAAATATGTTGACTTCCTAATTTTGGTATACTTGTCCTTTAACTACTACTAATTTTGACTCTTGGCCCAAATAGCGATCATAGCTCTCTAGGCCCACTGACGAACACCAGATCGTCAGGCCTTTTGGCAAACCCCAGCTCACCAGACCTATTGGTGAACACCAGCTTACCAGGTCGACTGGTGACCCCTAGCTCGTTAGGTCCATTGGCAAACCCAGTTCGCTAGGCTTTTTGGGGAACACCAGCTCGCCAAGCCTACTAGCGACCCTTAGCTCGCAAGGTCCATTGGCGACCCTAGTTCGTCAGGTCTACTGGCGACCCCAGCTTGCCAGGCTCAAACTTTTAGGCCCTATTTTGGGATGTTACAACTCTCCCCTTCTTAAGAAATTTGGTTCTCAAAATTAATTATGTTAGAACATATAAGGATATTGACACTTTTTTTGATTTCTCATTTTCCCAAGTGGCTTAATTGGTTTCGTGGTTTCACCAAAACACTTTAACTAAAGGAATCTTTTTGTTTCACAAGACTTTTTCTTGGCGAGCTATAATTTCAATCAGTTCCTCATTATAAGTTAGACCGAGTCGCACCTGAATTTCATCTACTGTCACTTCATGGGATGGTTCCGAACAATATTTCTTTAACATGGGCACATGGAAAACATCATGGATTCAGTCAAGTTATAGTGGCAACTTGAGTCGATAGGCCACTAGACCAATCCTTTCAATCAATTTATATGGACCGATGAATCTTGGTAGACATGAGCTTAAGGATAGCAGAGAAGACTACTCAATTGGAGCATTTATCCTAGATGAATTGAAAAGGGTACAATTTTGATTAAGTGTTTATTACTTCAGATATCAAAACCAAGTTCTAGTTTTAGAAAGAAATTTAAAACTCTGGTTTTTCCCTTAAATTTATTTTCCACTGCGTTTTCCAAACTCAATTTTCCAACAACACCAAGATAAGAGATGTGTAACACCCTAAAAATATAAAGTCTTTAATTTTGCATGTTCTGACACAAATTGCTTGTTTGATTTAATGGCTAAGTGATTTGGGTGTGTATGGGAGTGTTTGAGAAGCCTAGTTCAAGTCTTGGCTTTTGCAAAATTTTTAGTTTTTTACTTAAATGAATCTAGAAATTGGCATATAGGCCATATAAATATTAATACATGTTTTATGACACAAGAAGAGTTTGTGGCCTAGTGTTAAGATGGCGTGTGTGCAACTGTGAGGTCTGAGGTTCAAGTCCTGGGTTGCGCAATGGGTATTTATTTTGCTGCTTGGGTTGTGTAGGAAGTAGAGTTGGACTAAAACACAGCTAAGGGGAGTTTGAATAGATTTGAATGGTGTTTGAACTGGTCATGGAGAGATTCAAGGAGGGATTAGGGGAGAGAATCATGGAATTTGAGTGAGAAGAGAGTTGTGCCGAATTGGGTGTCTAGCTACTTACATATTCGGCTTAGACTAGTAGGGAGGGGCTGCCAAATTCTCTTGCAGCCATTTTGGGGGAAACTGACCATTCGTGTCGTTTCTTTTGATTACTCGAATTCTCTACTACTGTCAACTGCTTCTTTCTCTCATTGGCCGAATCTAGCACCTACTCTCCCTTACCTTTTCTTCTTCAATTGGCTCCTCTCATAGCCGAACTTCTTGTTCTTCTTCCCAACATATCTTTTTCGTCTTTGACTCAGTGGCTGACTCCTTTTTCTCTTTCTCTGTTGTGCCAGTCGGTTTGGTAGTGGGTGATGATCTCTCCCTTTGTTCATAACATTGTGGTAAGCTAAATCCTACATCTCCTTTTTCCCCTCTCTTTTATTCATCTGCTTTTCCAATATAGACTAAATGACACAAATCTTGAAACCCTGTGGATGATAGTCTCTGACAATCGGTGGAGCGCCGACTGCCTTGTTTCTTCACACATTTCTGCCTTATCCTCTTTGGCCAAATATTGTGGGGTAAGTAGGCTTGTTTTGTGGTGTTGACCGAATACCCAATCTGCTCTAACTCTAATTATTTGGACGTTATTGAATGATTGTTGCTAATGAAATCCATCTTATGCACAGTAAATCGAGAATAAGGGTGCGATCGTTTGCAACTAGCGATCTAAGAATAATAATTGCATAACTTTCGGTCAAGGTAAGTGGTGATACCGGTTTGGGATTTTAGTATTAATGTTCTAAAGGAGGAGAGGTTTATTGTGTTAGGATGTTTGTAGGATGATCGCGCGTAGGATAATCTGTTTGTTGCACAAACAGGTGTGTAATCACACCCCTCTCTTCTGTGAATCGGCAAAAGCCAAAAAGCCGAAACTTTGACATTTTAAGCCCCACGAGCGTACGATCGCTCATGTGGTAAACCGAGCCCACAAATTGAGGGCAATAGACTGTAGAGGCCACACGAACGTTCTCGTGCTCTTGGGCCAATATGGGCCTCGTTTTCCTGAAATGGGTCATGTGGGCCCAATGGGCTCGTGGGTCCTACACAGAATAAATCCATGATAAGTGGCAAATACTGCATTGGACTATATCATTCACATAGTCGTGACTGAATTTGGGTTGAAATGGGCCACACAAGCGTATGGGCCCACTTGGGCCGAATAATGGGCCTTGGGCCCATTTACACCGTTATGACCATCTAAATTATCTGTGTCGCTCGAAGCGACTGTAGACCTTCGGAGAGGTCGTTATTTGCAGCTAGACCCCAAAATAAGTAAAGTGACCATAATACCCCTAAAAGGTAAAATTATTATTATACCCCTACTGGATGGAAATGACCATTTTACCCTTAGAAGTCTTTGTCTTGGGTGGCTCGCCACATTCATCATTCATCGGTGGCGTTGCCACATATCTTTATTACTACCACTCTCTCCGCATTATTATTCTTGCAATTATGCTGCGATATTAGTGTGCTGGCTGGGTGGGTCGATTTTATCCCCACATGGTGTGTTGGCTAGATTGGGGTGGGTTGCATATTTGCACCGTACTGATACTGTAATGGGCTAAGGCCCACACTGTTACTATAATGGGCTAAGGCCCACATCGCATTGTTACTAAATAGGGCTCAAGCCCAGATTGTTACTGCATATATTGTTACTGATTGACTATTAGGGGATTACACACTGAGTTTTCGTAAACTCACCTTTCTTTTTAATTGTACAGGTAATCCCCAGCCCTAGATGATTTGGAGCCACAAGGGACTCGGAGGTGGCCATATGATCGCTAATGTTCTGCTTTAGGCTTAGTTATTTAATTTTAATTTTCATATTGGGCTATTGATTATGTAATAAGGCCATTGGTATTTGGATTTAATTTTTAATTGGGCTTTGATTTCTTGTTTTAAACTACCAAACGGACATAAAAAAGGGTTTTCAAAATCACAATTATTTTCAAGTAAAACACGCATTTTAGACTTCAAGGTTTTTTGTTAGAGAAGCTTCTGCGATTTTATTCAGTATAAGAAATCAATAGTAACAAATATGACAATCATTTTGATAAGCTATTTTCAATTTGTAATAACTTAATTTGTCGAATTTTCTCAATTAATAAAAACAAAATGGGTTTTAACTTGAATACAGACTTTTATCAACAAGTCCAAATTTCAGAAATTACTTTGACGTGACACGCCAGATTCGGTCGTAACATCTAGGCCGAGTTGCGGGTGTTACAAGATGGCTCACAAATAGACTGCAAATTTGGCTGATTCCCTACAATGATACGTCCAAACTAAGAGCCTGAAAGTAAGAAGAAAGAAACTAAGTAAGTTCATAAGAACTTAGTGAGTTCCAAGGAAATATATTCCCACACCAGGGTCCAACAGACACTATTAGACTAAGACTTAGGATGACAAATTGAACACCACTTTGGTGGATACTATACTTCCTGTTTTCGAAGCTTCCGATAATACTTCCTCAAACAGACACAGCCCAATGGCTGACATTATCTGCTCTTAGAGACTCGCATATAACAGACATGAGGCACAACTATTCTGTGTGTATGCCACCATTGTGATCTACCCCTTATGATTGTTTATCGTGTTGTTTACACTTCATGCAACGTTCATATTTTGTTTAACACAATGTACACTCTTTTTATTCGTATATCCGCTTCCATGAGCTAGCTTCTAATCCTAGTTCCGAAGAACCATTTTTCCTCTATCTTCATACAACTCATTAGAGCCATTAAACAAGTCATATCTTTCATACCTCCATCATCCCTCATTGTATTTCGTACACATAAGTATTCCTCCGCAAGGTCATGTATTAACCATCACGGTTTGCACTAGAATAACATACCAGAGGCAAAATATAATATATTTTATCTTCTTTTCAGTGGCATACATAACAACCCTCTAATATCTCCTTACACCATTTTGGATATAGAGTTTGTGCACCAAGGAAGGAGTATTTATACCCATGCACCTACGTGATTTTTATTTCCAATACAATGACTTCACCATACATGCATCGACTCTTCAAAAAAATCCCTTTTGACGCAAGTAACATGACCAAAGGTTAAAGCTACTTACGTGGATATATAGTAGGTATGTTTAAACAGAATAGTACATATAACATACTCAAGGTACAAAGGAACTCACTAGAAATCTTCACTCAGAGCTTTCCTACTTAACGAGTTCTTTCCCTTTAGCATTGGAACTTCTTCGATTTCTTTTGCTAAAATAATCGAATGACTTCTTTAGATATAAGAACAATCAAAACTTAATGGAATAACATGAATCGATGAACATACAAACAATTTCTGGATGGAAGTTTCCTTCCTATCCAATATTCAAATGAAAGCCCTACAAAACAATTCTTACAACCACTCCTTCTATCTAGTCAACTTAAAGAAGGATTTAGGTATTTACCATTAGACAAATTAAGATAGAAGCTTTTATAAGCTTGACAAACAAAACTTCTGTTAACGATGAAGAACAGCTCTGGTTTTTCTTCGATAATAACGAAGGCAAACAAGAAAATGAAATAGAAATCTTCTCTCCACTACCAAGTTGTCTATTTATAGTTATCTCTTACCCAAATCCCACTCAAGGTTAAACTCTAATCAGTAATCACTCTCACATGCTTCCACTAATTAATCACATCTAACGAGGCTCCCTATATGTCAAGGTTATTAACATGTTACCCCTACTACGATGCTAGCTGGCTTAAATGTGTCCTACTTGTAACACCCCTCACCCATATCTGTCGCCAGAATAGGGTTACAGAACATTAATGGACTTATTACACAATCGAGTATACATTTCTCATAAAATTATCAAATTCAAATACAAGTCATTCATAATCATCCATCAAGTCCCTAATACGAGCCTATGAGGCCCAAAACATGCATTCGGGGTGGTTTGGGACAAAACCGATAACTTAGGAAACATTTAGAAAACTTAGAAAATTTTAAAAAATACAGGGGACACACACCCGTGTGGCCCGACTGTGTGTCTCACACGGCCAAAGACATGCTCGTGTCACAGGCCGTGTGGACATTTGAAATGGGATCACGTGGCCGTGTCCTAGCTCGTGTCTGACCCCGTGTAACTCTCTGATTTAGGTCACACGGCCAACCATACGCTCGTGTGACCAGCCCGTGTGCCCTTCAAAATGGCCTCATACACACACGTGTGCTCGGCCGTGTGCTAGGCCATGCCAAACCTGTAGGGTATACTGACTTACGCCACACGACCAAGTCACACACCCCTGTGCTAGGCCGTGTGGACCTTACTAGCTTGATTTTTTATTTAACACTAGTGGATACACGGTCGTGTAACCTGACCATGTATCACACACGGCTGAGACACACGCCCTTGTCTTTGCTCGTGTGGACAAAGATAGGCTATTTACCAAACCATTTTGCCACCCAAATTTGCATAAACCTACACCAAATCAAATGGCACAAAACATGGCATAAATAGGCATTTAAATAAACTCCAGCCAAGCTTAATTCATGATAATTTCATACCATTAACCACAAAACACACAAGTATCAAATTTGTCCATTTCATTCATGCTAAACTCACAATCACAAATCACCTAAATGGAATCTTACAATTATGCATCATTTTGCCCAAAACTCACAAGCATATAAATTCTCAATTATCAACCATTCACCACAAGCATTTGCATAGCAATTATCAACATAAGACAAAGGCCATTTTCATATATATACATAACCAAATCAACCAAAATAAGCCAACTTTCATGGTTATATACCAAACCAAACACTTAACATTTACAAGCCATTTAAAATGACTAAATCATTACCAAACTATATACCAAACTGACCAAAGTTCCTATACATGCTATATACCAATACATAGATTCAAAAGTCTGAAAATGATAGCTTGATAGTGTGATGATATCTTCGACGAATCCCAAAATCTGAGCTAGCTTTGATTTCACTATAAAACACGGAAAAATAAACAATGTAAGCTATAAAAGCTTAGTAAGCTCGTATGAAAATAAATTTGCAAAAATCACCATTCAATTACCATTCAAAATATGAACATAACATACTACAAAACATTTAACCACAATGTTAACATATATTCAATCACACAATTAACCATGAACTCATAATTTCCATAAATTCGATGCTTATATAGTTTCCGTACATACTTGTACTGATACATATATATTTCTCACCATTTTATATCTTCAATATACTCATTGAACTATTCAGAATACTATTGGATACTTAGGAATCTCGCACCTTAAGTTCCACATATATAGCTGAAACTATCTCAATCTCGTATCACATATAATGCTCCATCTCGAGCTATCAATGGGTCTGCTCACACAAGCTGACGGTCATGACGAAGCTACTCGGTGCTGCTCACACAAGCTGACGATAATCAGCAACACATGTCGGATAACTCAGCCACAGGTAGGACATACGAACTAGCACCTAAATCACATAACCCCTAATGACATGTCATTTATATCCTAATCTATTCCTAAGGTTCAACCGGGATTTCACATTTTCCGAATCATCGTCGAATATGTCTGCAAGGTCGTATTCACAATTTATGCAATATTAAAGCATTTACAACATAAATATAACAATGTTTATTACATACGAACTTACCTCGGATGTAAAGACGACAAAGTAGATCGACTAATCCAAAACCTTATTTTTCCCCCGATCTAAATGTAAATTTTGCTTTTCTGGATTTATATAATATCAAATTTAGATTATTTAATCATCAATCAATTCAATTTAGTCCAAAATACACATTATAGCAAATTTACACTTTTGCCCTTAATATTTTAACATTTTTACAATTTAGTCCTTATCTCATAAAAAAGCAAATTCATGAAATTAAACTTAAACCCATGCTAGCCGAACTTCAATTAAGTCCCTAGCAGCCAATATTTTTCATTTGTTTCACAATTTGACCATGAATTTTACATAATTCACAATTTAATCCCTATTTAGACATTTTACTAAAAATCACTTAATAAATGTTGTTTATCTAACAACAAGCATACACTTTCTGCCATTAAACATCAAAATACGCATAGATTCATCAATGGAAAAACCCTAAACTTTTGACAATTTTGCAAAATAGTCCCTAGGCTAGCTAGATTAAGCTGCAACGATATCAAAAACATAGAAATCATTAAAAACGGAACAAAAACCATACCTAAATGAGAAAGGATAGCATGGCCAAATGTCAAGACCTAAGAATGGCTACTCTTCTTGTTCAAATAGGCTAAGGAAGAAGATGGGCACAAAATAATGGTTTTATTTTATTTATTTTAGTTTTAATTACTAAATACCAAAATTAACCTTTATAAACATCACAAATTTCAAAATTACCAAGACACTATCATCCGCTATCATGTTATTAGGCTATTTACCACATAAGGACCTTCACTTTAAAGTTCTATAGCTATTAGACACCTTTAGCTATTAGAACACCGCTTTTGCACTTTACGCGATTTAGTCCTTTTTATAAAATTAAACACTCAAATGATAAAATTTCTAAACGAGACTTTCACACAATGATTTTATCATGCTATAAACATTAAAATAATAATAAAATAATTATTTTAACCTTGGATTTGTGGTCCCAAAACCACTGTTCTGATTTCTAAAAATGGGTTGTTACAACTCTCCCTCCTTAAGGATTTTCATCCTCGAAAATCTTACCAAAAAAGAGGTTAGGGTACTGTTTTCTCATACCTTCCTCAGGTTCCCACATAGCCTCTTCAACACTGTGCCGTTTCCACAAAACCTTCACCAAAGCTATGTGTTTATTTCTCAACTCTTTAACCTCTCGAGCTAAAATTCTAATCGGTTCTTCTTTATAAGTCATATCAGGTTGAATTTCAATCTCTGCTGGAGAAATTACATGTGATGGATCTAATCGATACTATCGTAACATCGACACGATCTTTTCTAAGTCTGACAGCAAAGCTAGTCGATATGCTATCGGCCCTATTCTTTCAATAATCTCATATGACCCGATAAACCGTAGACTTAATTTTCCTTTGCGACCAAAATGAAGGATTTTCTTCCACGGAGATACTTTCAGAAGTACTTTGTCGCCTATATGAAATTCAATGTCTTTACGTTTCAAATCTGCATATGATTTTTATTGATCCGAAGTTGCTTTCAAACTGTCGCAAATTACTTTCACTTTCTCTTCGGTCTCTTTAATCAAATCAACCCCGTGAATCTTTTTATCACTAAGCTCAGTCCAATACAATGGAGTTCGACATTTATGACCATACAATGCTTCATACAGTGCCATCTTTATGCTCGATTGAAAACTATTGTTATAAGCGAATTCAACCAATGGTAAATATTTCTCCCAATTGCCTTCAAATTCTAAAACACAACAACGAAGCATATTTTTCGAGAATCTAAATTACTCTTTCAGACTGACCGTCAGTTCAGGGATAAAATGTGGTACTACAGTGTAACCGTGCACCCAAAGCTTCTTGCAATTTCTTCCAAAATCGAGATGTGAACCTCGGATCTCTATTCGAAATAATAGAAACTAGCACCCCGTGTAATCTAAATATCTCAAAGATATACAACTCAGTTAATCTATCAAGCAAGAAGTCAGTATGTGCCACAATGAAATGTGTAACACCCCAAACCCGGCCTAGAAGTTAGGCCCGAATCTGGCGTGCCACATGAAAGTGTTTTTCAAAACCATCCTCGTAATTGTTAAAAACTTGTGTGAGAATTACAGCCTCTTTGTTAAAACCCAAAACACTTAAGCAATTGTGTCTACGTGAAAACATAATTATCTTTAATAAACCTTTTCGGTTGCGAAAGCATATTTGAAATAAACGATTTACAAAAATGTGACGTTTGAAATAGAGTTGCAAAAGCATTTTGAAACATTGCGAAAACGTAGATAAAATACAAGTATTTTTGAGAGATTAATTGATGAATCAAAAAATTAAGGAATTGAACTTTAAAATCGTGACTTTTGAAAATGTCGTTAATAATTTGAAAGAAAATTCGAGTTAAATCATATTTGTAAAAGTTTATTTGAAATCCATTTGTTAATCGATTTTGGAAAACATTTATTTACGTTTATAGAAAAATTCTCGTTTTAAACAATTTAAGCAAAATAATAAGTATATCAACCATAAAGCAAATAATAAAATACTCCAGAGGCCTTATTATAACTTAAACCAAATAGCAAAATAATAAAATAAACAGAAATAGAAAATTTTAAAAAAATCGATAACACCATTTCTGAAGTATAGCCTCCATCGAGTCATCTATGGGCCCAAGTCCTCACTACGGAGCATTACCTACAAGGATTAAGAAAGAAAGGGGGGTGAGTTACAAGAACTCAGTGTGTAACCCACTTACCGCTGTCCATTGGGCCAAAATCCATTAAGCCATAATTTGTGCCAAAGCCCGTTTACAATAATATAAATGTATCATATATAATATGGATATGATATGCAATTCCCAAACCAAACCTAGTTTTCCATCTGCTACACACCATCCGTACCAACCAACACACATGTGGGGAGCTTTAGTCACCCACCCCGCCAACACACCAAAAGTAGGCATTAAGCCGTTTATATCAAATTTGTGGACAAGCCACCAGATTAACAGAATTTACATGGCATTGCCAATTTTCAAATATGTGGCAGAGCCACCAGAACTTCTTTTCATCATTATCCCATCCCATGCAAAACATGTATATAATGCATAACAATTCACAACAATGTATTCAGATATTTCTTACAAAATTTTTGGCCCATTATAACAATTTATCAAGTTGGCCAATTAAGCAAAATATCATCTTGGCCCATTTCGCAATTTATTTCAAACGGCCCATATAGCAAATTATCAATCGGCCCATATAGCAAATATCAAACGGCCCATATAGCAAATTATCAATCTGCCCATATAGCAAATATCAAACGGCCCATATAGCAACATATTTCAATTTGGCCTATAAAGGGGTATTTTCGTAATTTTTGTAATTTTACCCACTAAGGGTAATTCGGTAATCTCGCAGCCCAAGGGTATTTCTGTAATTTACCATCTATGGGTATTATGGTAATTTCTCAACCTAGACTTAACTACTAATTTGGGGCATAAAATCAAAACTTTCCATCTGCGTCATACTGACTAAATTGACCATAACTCGAGTTAGAAAACTCGAAATCTAAATCCGTAAATTTTCCTTGAAACTAGACTCATATATATTTCTCCTATAATTTTTACAGAGTTTTTAGCTCAAGCATTTAGTACAGTTTATTCCTTAAAATTTCCCTTGTTTCACTATCCAATGATTCTGACCTCTCTTACCTTAATCTCAAATATCTTACTGTACGCTTTTCATATACTTCTCCCACTTGTTTCTATTGAAAACAGGTTTACTAAGGAATCCATACATATCAATTATAACCATTAATTTACTTTTTATAATTTTATACGATTTTTCCAAGACAGAACAAAATACCCTGAAGTCATTCAGAACCAGTCTCACTAAAATTAACACATCTCAGAATATAAAATTCCTTTTCCTTCTTCGTTTCTTCCTTATCAAAATAGACACAGTAATCTTTAATTCAACATCTTATTCACATAATAATTCCCTTTCTCCTTTTTTTCATGATTTTTCAAAAATATGTTACTGCTTCTAACCGAAACTGTTTTATTACAAAACATGATTATCACTACGATCATACGCACTCCCGAGTGATTACGGAGGCTAGTTTCTGGTTTTCCTCGATATTTTGACCGAATCTCAGAATATTTTATGCAAACTTTTAGAGAAGTGTGAGATTACACACCATTTCAAATATGTATTCGAAAAGTACAGGATTACACACCTTGATTTTGATTTCCTAAAGAACCACTCTTCGTTGACCCTAGAACAATACCAACCAAAAGTTAGCCTCAGATTTCCAAAAGATTTCATACCCAACATATTTGAATCACTTACCATAATTTCGAGTGATCAATGATTGGGTAGATCGAGCAATCTAATCCCTATAAATAATACCGGTTAATCATCACCAACTTAACGAATAAAGAATGATTTATAGAATCCTTGAAGAACACTTACCTTAAAGATTTTAAAACTGATTTCTAGCGATTATACGATAACTTCGGAAAAATCCAAGTTTCGGCTTTCCAATCTATCTCTACGAGGAAGAAAATGATTTTGAATGAGAGAAAGTAAGGTGATGGTCTCGATCAAAATGACCATCCAAAAAACAAAGTATCGATTCGGCCATAAGAGAAAGAAAATAAATCATTGGAAAGAATACTTACCGATTGATTAAGGAATGAGAAAGAAAGAATGATGAAAAGGTTTCGGTTTTGGAGAAGAATGAAAAATGATATTCGGCTATCAAGGAAGGTGGACAAAAGATGAATATGTGACCAATCAAAAGAGAAGGAAAAATGCACTATTGTTCTAGTAGTTAGTAGGTTTCGGCAAAGAGAATAGCAAATTGGAAGAAGATGACACAAAGGTTGCAAATGGGATCTTTGGCCAAAACAATACCAAGACCCTACCAAAAGCCAAAGTAAAATTTCAGCTACCTATCTACCCCCAGAACTGTCCACATGCATTACAAAATTGGTCAACATTAGGCCAACCACACCTTCCAAAACAATCACCACGAAATAAGCCACTTGTTCCCCTTACTTGCCTTTTCCTTTTGATTCCTTTCCCCAACCTCAACCTTTCCTTAATTCCTTAGCCACCATACCAAAAATAAAGAAGTCCAACCTACCATATATACCTCTTGGCCGACACTTAAGGATAGAGTGCAAAAATAATAGTTAAAGTTTGCACACAAAAGGATTCGAACCTCTTCCCTCAAGGTCTATCACTTGATGCCATAACCTCTTTACTAATTCCTCATTTTTGCTAGCAAATTACTCATCTATTTCCATAAGCCTTGATGCCATAACCTTTTTACTAATTTCTCATTTTTGCTAACAAATTACTCATCTATTTCCATAAGCGTTGATGCCACTTACTATCTCTCCTTAACAGGCTTAATCACAAAATTTTACTAAGGCCCAACTCGAACCCGGAACTTCATAGAACCCCGTAACTTTCTAAAATCACCTTCCTATTATGTCCAACTTGAAATAATGTCATTCTCTTGTTCTCAAAAATTTTAAACACTCCTATGCCCAAGGCCCATTGGGCCCAATCCTACTGGGCCCAATTTCGGGATGTTACAATTCTACCCTCCTTAAAGAAATTTCGTCCTCGAAATTTCCAACCAACTACTAAACTTACCGCTCAAATCACACCACTATGCTTTCGCTGCGCACTTTGATCTTAATATCACTAATGTACTTTTAACATAATCTTGAATCCTCTTTCACACAACCAAACATCTAACCACCAAAGCAAGCAATTATCTACCACTTATACCTAAAATTTCCTACATTCAATCATCACGTCCAACTAAAACATACCTGACTTGATGGTGATGAAACAAATCTGAGCCTTATGCTCCTTAGACCCACATCTCAAGCATGCTCCTGACCTCCTCTAGCATTCTCCAGATGATGCCTTCTACGATAATTGCAAGCCGAAAAGTTTGAACGTGCCTTGACATGCTTCACGGAATGAGACTGCGACCCTAGAGAATCACGACCCAACTTCTTCTTACAGTCCACAGACCTAACTTGAAGTGCTTCACCGATTCCTTTAACCTCCTCCAATACTTACTTAACTATCAGAGTCAGCTCGCCAACCCCAGCTCGATCATGAGATCCTGTCTTAGCCACTGGTGATGCCAATGCCTCCTTTTCAGAAACACGCCCCGATGGTGAAGATCTGGTCCTAGCACCTCAGCCACTAGTACGTCCACGTCTACCGTGTCCACGTCTTCTAGCGCTCATGTTCACTAAGTCGATATAATCTTGATTAAGAGTTTTATGAATCAGTATGCTAATTCAGTGTTTATTAGACAATGTTTTATAGAGTATAGGAAGTAAAGTTGTTTTCGTAAACGTATCCTAAGGTCTCAATCTCTATAGTTTCAGCTCCTCAAGCTAAAAGTTCTAGAGTATGTCTATCTTGTAGAATTTTCTTCACACAGTCATAACACAATAATAATCATAAATGATAAAAGATACTTACTTGACTTGGTGCCGGATACCCGTGGTGCCATATTCCCTTTCAAACATGTATTTATAAATCAAATTTCAAGCAGCTTTGGAAAACATTTTTTGAACCCAAACCACAGCCGAGTTTTGAAATTGGGCTCTGATACCATAAAATGTAACACCCCAAACCCGGCCTAAAAGTTAGGCCCAAATCTAGCGCGCCACATGGAAGTGTTTTTCAAAACTATCTCTGCAATTGTTAAAAACTTGTTTGAGAATTACAGCCTCTTTGTTAAAACCCAAAACACTTAAGCAATTGTGTCTACATGAAAACATAATTATCTTTAATAAACCTTTTCGGTTACGAAAGCATATTTGAAATAAACGATTTACGAAAATGTGACGTTTGAAATAGAGTTGCAAAAGCATTTTGAAACATTGTGGAAATGTAGATAAAATACAAGTATTTTTGAGAGATTAATTGATGAATCAAAAATCAAGGAATTGAACTTTAAAACCGTGACTTTTGAAAATGTCGTTAATAATTTGAAAGAAAATTTGAGTTAAATCATATTTGTAAAAGTTTATTTTGAAATCCATTTGTTAATCGATTTTGGAAAACATTTATTTATGTTTTTTGAAAAAATTCTCGTTTTAAACAATTTAAGCAAAATAATAAGTATATCAACCATAAAGCAAATAATAAAATACTCCAGAGGCCTTATTACAACTTAAACTAAATAGAAAAATAATAAAATAAACGGAAATAGAAAATTTAAAAAAATCGATAACACCATTTCTGAAGTATAGCCTCCACCGAGTCATCCATGGGCCCAAGTCCTCACTACGGAGCATTACCTACAAGGATTAAGAAAGAAAGGGGGTGAGTTACAAGAACTCAGTGTGTAACCCACTTACCGCTGTCCATTGGGCCAAAATCCATTAAGTCATTATTTGGGCCAAAGCCCGTTTTCAATAATATAAATGTATCATATATAATATGCATACGATATACAATTCCCAAACCAAACCTAGTTTTCCATCCGCTACACACCACCCGTACCAACCAACACACCTGTGGGGAGCTTTAGTCACCCACCCTGCCAACACACCGAAAGTAGGCATTAAACCGTTTATATCAAATTTGTGGACAAGCCACCAGATTAACAGAATTTACATGGCATTTCCATTTTTCAAATATGTAGCAGAGCCACCAGATTTATGTAGCAGAGCTACCAGAACTTCTCTTCATCATTATCCCATCCCATGCAAAACATGTATATAATGCATAACAATTCACAACAATGTATTCAGATATTTCTTACAAAATTTATGGCCCATTATAACAATTTATCAAGTTGGCCAATTAAGCAAAATATCATCTTGGCCCATTTCGCAATTTATTTCAAATCAGCCCATATAGCAAATATCAAACGGCCCATATAGCGAATTATCAATCGACCCATATAGCAAATATCAAACGGCCCATATAGCAAATTATCAATCTACCCATATAGCAAATATCAAACGGCCCATATAGCAAATTATCAATCGGCCCATATAGCAAATATCAAACGGCCAATATAGCAACATATTTCAATTTGGCCCATAAAGGGGTATTTTTTTAATTTTCGTAAGTTTAGGGTAAATTCGGTAATCTTGCAACGCAGGGGTATTTCTGTAATTTACCATCTAAGGGTATTATGGTAATTTCGCAACCTAGGCTTAACTATTAATTTGGGGAATAAAATCGAAACTGTCCATCTGCATCATACTGACTAAATTGACCATAACTCGAGTTAGAAAACTCGAAATCTTAATCCGTAAATTTTCCTTGAAACTAGGCTCATATATATTTCTCCTGAAATTTTTCCAGAATTTTAGCTTAACCATTTAGTACAGTTTATTCTTTAAAATTTTCCTTTTTTTTCACTGTCCAATGATTCTAACCTCTCTTAACTTAATCTCAAATATCTTACTGTACAGTTTTCATATATTGCTACCACTTTTTTCTAATGAAAATAGTTCATTAAGGAATCCATACATATCAATTATAACTCATAATTCACTTTATACAAATTTATACGATTTTTGTAAGATAAAACAGAATACCCCGTAGTCATTCAGAACCAGTCTCACTAAAATTAACACATCTCAGAATATAAAATTCCTTTTTCTTCTCCGTTTCTTCCTTATCAAAATAGACACAGTAATCTTTAATTTGACATCTTATTCACATAATAATTCTCTTTCTCCTATTTTTTGTGATTTTTCAAAAACACGTCACTGCTTCTAACCAAAACTATTTTATTACAAAACATGATTATCACTACGATCATACGCACTCCCGAGTGATTACGGAGGCCGGTTTCTGATTTTCCTCGATATTTCGACTGAATCTCAGAATATTTTATGCAAACTTTTAGAGAAGTGTGAGATTACACACCATTTCAAATATGTATTCGGAAAGTACGGGATTACATACCTTGATTTTGATTTCCTAAAGAACCACTCTTCGTTGACCCTAGAACAATACCAACCAAAAGTTTGCCTCGGATTTCCAAAAGATTTCATACCCAACGTATTTGAATCACTTACCACTAATTCTGAGTGATCAATGATTGGGTAGATCGAGCAATTTAATCCCTATAAATAATATCGGTTAATCATCACCATCTTAACGAATAAAGAATGATTTATAGAATCCTTGAAGAACACTTACCTTAAAGATTTTAGAACCGATTTCTAGCAATTATACGATGACTTCGAAAAAATCCAAGTTTCAGCCTTCCACTATATCTCTACGAGGAAGAAATGATTTTGAATGAGAGAAAGTAAGGTGATGGTCTCGGTCAAAATGACCATCCAAAAACCATAGTATGGATTCGGTCATAAGAGAAAGAAAATAAAACATTGGAAAGAATACTTATCGATGGATTAAGGAATGAGAAAGAAAGAATGATGAAAAGGTTTCGGTTATGGAGAAGAATGAACAATGATATTCAGCTATCAAGGAAGGTGGACAAAAGATGAATATGTGACCAATCAAAAGAGAAGGAAAAATGCACTATTATGCTAGTAGCTAGTAGGTTTCGGCAAAGAGAATAACAAATTGGGAGAAGATGACACAAAGGTTGCAAATGGGATTTTTGGCCAAAACAATACCAAGACCCTACCAAAAACCAAAGTAAAATTTCAGCTACCTATCTACCCCCAAAACTGTCTACATGCATTACAAAATTGGTCAACATTAGGCCAACCACACCTTCCAAAACAATCACCACGAAATAAGCCACTTGTTCCCCTTACTTGCCTTTTCCTTTTGATTCCTTTCCCCAACCTCAACCTTTCCTTAATTCCTTAGCCACCATACCAAAAATAAAGAAGTCTAACCTGCCATATATCCTCTTGCCGACACTTAAGGAAAGAGTGCAAAAATAATAGTTAAAGTTTGCATACAAAGGGATTCGAACCTCTTCCCTCAAGGTCCATCACTTGATGCCATAACCTCTTTACTAATTGCTCATTTTTGCTAACAAATTACTCATCTATTTCCATAAGCGTTGATGCCACTTACTATCTCTCCTTAACAGGCTTAATCACAAAATTTTACTAAGGCCCAACTCAAACTCGAAACTTCATAGAACCCCGTAACTTTCTAAAATCACCTTCCTATTATGTCTAACTTGAAATAATGTCATTCTCTTGTTCTCAAAAATTTTAAACACTCTTACGCCCAAGGCCCATTGGGTCCAATCTTACTAGGCCCAATTTCAGGATGTTACAAAATGTGCCGATTTCGTCAGTCAATCAACGACAACCCAAATAGCATCTTGTTTTTTTTGGAGACAGGGCCAATCCCGATACGAAATCCATCATAACTCTATCCCATTTCCACTCTGGTATCATCATAGGCTGTAGTAATTTTGAAGGCATTTGATGTTTAGCTTTAACTTGTTGACAAACCAAACATCTCAACACAAACTTTAAAAATGTCTCGTTTCATGCCCGACCACCAATACAATTGTTTCAAATCATTATACTTTTTTGTACTTCCTGGATGAACTTATAAACAACCACTGCATGCTTCGTGTAGAATTTTCTGAATATGCTCGAGATTCTTTGGTACACAAATTCTACCTCAGAACATTAAAAAATCATTGGATCCGATCTGATAGTCTGAATCAGTAGTCAACTCACATTGCACTCTTTCAGCCTGCAATTTATTATTACATTTCTGAGCTTCACAAATTTGCTAAAGAAATACCAGTTTAGCTTTTAAGTCTGCTAGAATTGAACCATCATCAGACACGGTTAGCTGAGTATTCATCGCTTGCAAAGTAAATAAAGATTTTCTAGTCAGAGCATCCGCGACTATATTCGCTTTTCCTGGATGATAATCAATCACTAACTCATTGTCTTTCAAAAACTCAGGCCATCTTCGTTGTCGCAAATTCAAATCTTTCTGAGTCATTATATACTTTAACCACTTGTGATCAATAAAGATATGGCACTTTTCATCGTATAAATGATGTCGCCAAATTTTCAATGCGAAAACAATAGCGGCCAACTCTAAATCGTGCGTCGGATAATTCTTTTCATGCAGCTTCAATTGTCTAAAGGCATAAGCTATCACTTTACCCTCTTGCATCAAAACACAACCCAAACCGTTCAATGATGCGTCAATAAAAATCACAAATTCTTTACCCGAATCAGGTTGAACCAAAACTAGTGCCCAGTTAACAATGCTTTCAACTGTTCAAAACTCTGCTGACATTTCTCAGGCCATTCGAATTTCACAACTTTCTGCAGCAATCTAGTCATCGGTGTTGCAATCATCGAGATTCCTTTCACAAAACACCGATAATAACCAGCTAATCCCAGAAAGCTTCTAACTTTAGACACATTTCTTGGTGGTTTCCAGTCAACAACTGTTGAAATCTTGCTCGGGTCCACTAGTATACCTTTCGCTAAAACAATATGTCCCAAAAATTTGACCTGTAGGAGTCAAAACTCGTATTTGATGAATTTAGCGAACAATTGCTTGTCTCTCAATGTTTGCAGCACAATTCTTAAATGCTTGGCATGTTTAGACTCATCTTGTGAATAGATCAAAATGTCATCAATGAATACAACAACAAATCTGTCTAAATACGGTCTATAAATTCGATTCATCAAATCAATAAAAACTGCAGGAGCATTAGTTAATCCGAAAGGCATACCAAGAAATTCATAATGCCTGTACCTTGTTCTGAATGCAGTTTTTGGCACATCCGAATCTTTCACTCACAACTGATAATAGTTAGATCTCAAATCAATCTTCGAGAACACTATTGCTCCTTTCAATTGATCGAACAAATCATCGATTCTCGGCAAAGGACACTTATTCTTTATCGCAACCTTGTTGAGCTGATGATAATAAATACACAGTCTCATCGATTCGTCTTTCTTCTTTATGAATAACACTGGTGCATCCCAGGGCGAAAAATAGGTTGTGCAAAACCTCTATCTGTAATATCTTTAAATCTAGGTCTATGCATTATGTATGTGCTTGCATGTGATAATATGCCTATTGTGCTAGTTTAGCATGTTTTGGGGTCTAGGCATGACCTCGGGTTAGGCCTAGGTCATGGCTAAAATTTTTGTTTTAGTGCTTAGGAAGAGGAAGCTAAGGAAGTAGGGGTTAAAAGAAATTGTCGGAGTGTTGTGACACAAACAACCTAGTGGCAGAGTGGCAAGGAGGTGCCACTAAGGTGCTAGGAAGGTGATGTCACATGCAGGGAAGGAGAGCTTGGGTTCGGGTTACAGAAATCCCTTTCTGCTTATTCTTTTTCACGCCAGAATTAAGGAGGAGGAGTGTTCAGGAGGGACTCTGTTGGATGTTTTTGGATGAAGTCAACTTATTCAAAATGGGTGCAGAAGAGAGATTTTAGGTGGTGGACTCATTCAAACTAGTTTGAATGAGTGGAAAAGAGGATTTTGTGGAGAAAAAGGAGGAGTTTGTGAAGGGGAGTGTTCAACCGAATTTGGGAAGGTGTTTTGGGCAGGTGGACAATCGGTTTTGTGGTTCTTTGGTGGTGGCCGAATGTGCTATGGGAGGTAGCTAAAGTTGGCTAGCTTAGAAGGCTTCTTCATTTTTGTTTGGTGCCAAAAACCAAGACCTCATTGGTATTTCTTTCTTTTCTCTTTCGGTAACTATTGTAATTGGCTGAACCAACCTTGCCATTTCTTTTGAAGAGCTGAAACCAACATTCTCATTTCCATTCAGCATCTTTCTTCCTTCTTTCAAATCTCCTTGTGCCGAAACCTCTTTCATTCTCCTTTGCCAAAATCATTCCTATTCAATTTTCTTCTCCCTCTCTTCCATCTTCAAAAGTCAAAAACCTTGTTGAGTTCTCTTCTCTTCCTTCAAAGTGTCTTGGCCGAATATCTTTGGCCTTATTTCTTATCTCTTCCACGTGTGCTAATCTCTTTGAAGTGCCGAAACCTATCTCTTTCTTTTGGGTTATAGCCGAATCTCCTGGTAAGTAACTTCTTCTTCTCTTCTTGACTGATTTGGGTAATACCGAAATCCCACTTCTCTTCTATTTTTCTATTTGTTATAGATCTAAATCTGAAACTCTTTTATTGTTCCATATTAGTGAGGTAGCCGAAACCCCTAACATCACCAGGGTGTGCCGAACTTTGATGATTGGTGGCCGAATCTGTCAGTAAGGTAAGGGAGTGACAAACTTTTTTGGTTTTCGGGATTCATGCTAAGGCCGAATGGCTTTTGGATTCCTAATGATATGTTTAAGCCAATTGTAGGGAGGAGTGTAGCCGAATATAGTGGATCTTCGGGATTTGGTGGCCGATCTAGGTAAGGGTTCTAGCGTTTCAAGATAGTTTCCTTATTCTTTCAAAAGCCGAAGGCTAATTATCTTTGTGCTAGTGCTTACCGATTGTAAAGGGAGGTTCATCATGTAGCTTTGGGATTTGGTTGGAAACCAAATCGGCGTTAAGGTAAGGTGCTACCTTTATGTGACTTATCTTTCGGGATTTCTAGTTAAGCCGAATGGGCTTTTGGTTATTAACAAGGTGTTGGCCGATTGTAGGAAAGGTGAAGACAAACGTTTCGGGATCTTTGGGTTCTATCGATTGGAGATAGATAGTAGTTTCGGGATTTCACTTAGATCTACAAGTAGTCAGGTGTGTAACGCTTACACACTTCATTAGTTTTATATGTTTATTGTGTTTACTGTTAAAAGTCGAGTAGCCATTGAAATCAGTGATTTTGCCTTGTGGGCATGAGCATGGACTCCAGGTAAGTCCCCTGTTATATGGTTCTCAATATATGCTATCATGTCACTCTATAATGCTATGCCATGAGTTATTTTGCATCATATCATGTTATTATGCCACGATTCACATGGACATGATGATGGGATTGTTGAGAGGAGGGGGAAGAATGATTTGGACTGTCACCAGTGGTTTTGCCCACACGGCAGGTTGGCCCCACCTTGGATACTATTATTTGTGACCAAGTCCCAGTGGTTTTGACCACATGTATGATATTTGTGGCTACGGTCACCCGTGGTTTTGACCACACATGGATATTGTGACTCGTCCCAGTGGTTTGGTACCACAGTAGATTGGCCCCACATGTTGATTACGGGATTGTCATCAGTGGTTTTGACCACACGATGGGTTGGCCCCATCACTTGATTTGTGACTACGGTCACCAGTGGTTTTGACCACACCTATATATATATATATTTGTGACTTCGGTCACCAGTGGTTTTGACCACCAGTGGTTTTGACCACACGGGGTAGACACGGGAGTTTGGATGGTTAGGTGGGTTGCATGATTTGCATGTTTTACTCATGATTTGTGTAAGTGCCATTCTACCGGGTTGGGGATTTATACTCTGAGTCTCAATGACTCACCCCTTCCCTTACATTTTGCAGATGAGGCATAGATCGCGGATATGGAGTCGGGAGGACTCGAGGTAGCCATGCATCTTTGTTTCGGGTTTTATCTTTAAATTACTATTTCAGTTTATATTTTCTTCAAATTTGGTTTTGGACTTGTAATAAGGCCGCTAAGTTATTATTTTGGGTTTTAATTACTTGATTTTATATTAATTATATTATGCATGTGATTAATAACTTGACTTGCTTAAATAACCGATAAAAAGCAACGTTTTAAAACTATACTCCTTATCGGGATTTTCAAACCTTACCATCGGGTAACAGTATTCACAAGATGATAACAAAGTTAACTTAAATGATTTTCAAACCTATGTTTTCCAAGCTCAAATATAAATGATTTTAAATTAACTATGTTCAATTCACTCGGGTTGTAATAGACTTGAATATTATTAAAGTTAAGAACGACAAATGAGTTTCCAAAAAGAGAATTTTCAAGTTCCCAAGGTAGCATAACGTTTTCAATGATACCTACACAGGATTTCCCAAACTCAAGTGATAAAAGAGTTTTTTTTAATGAAAGTAACCCGATAACTTATTTTATTCAAAATGTTTTCACTTTGTAACATGCCAGATTCGGTCGTCATGTGTTGACTGGGTTTGGAGTGTTACAATTTTGGTATCAGAGCCAAGTTCAAAAGCTCGGCTGTGGGCCTGAGGCCCAAAAATGTTTTAAAATGGATTATGAAAGGCTTTATGGGAAAAAATATGGTTGGGAAAGCATGGCACCGAGCCTCCGGCACCGATCTGCCCAGGTAAGTACCCCAAATTGTTGCTTATAATGATATGATTGTGATAACATTGGCATGACTAAACAGTAGTAGGAAATACTTTAGAGATTAGAATTGTAGGATGGCATGAACTCGCAAAACAATCCCTGTATTAAACTTTTCATAAGACTGTGCTTTAATAAACAGTGGAATAAAGTCTAATGCATAAAACTTGTAGTCAGATCAATTCATATCGGTAATCATGAGTGCACGTGGACGTGAGCGTAATACACGTGGACGAGGTAGGGGTAGGATGACAGTGTCGGAACCGGTAGGGTCTGGACATGGGTCGAAAAATGAGGTACCACTGCCGCTAGCTGTGGGCGCGAAGTTTTAGGATCAGACGGGTGGTGATGACGCAGTGTCACAGGCGATGCTGTGGGTGCTTGAAAGGGTCGTGAGTGCGGGCGTCGGAGCAGGAGCTCAGAAATCTGTGTTCAAGCGACTCAAGGCTAATGGTGCAGAGGTATTCAGAGATGTATCCGGCGTGGCACCTAGTACGGCGGAATATTGGTTGGAGGCAACGGAACGCATCATGGATGACCTGGACTTTTCGACTGAGGAAAAGCTGAAGGGTATAGTGTCTCTTCTCCGGGATGAGTTATATCAATGGTGGCTCACGGTTAGGGACAGAGTAATGGCGGGCGACATCACTTGGGAATTCTTTAGAGCAGCCTATTAGAGGAAATATATTGGGGCTAGCTACATCGATGTGCGAGGTATGCTCCGAACTTGGTTCAGGAAATAAGACGATGATCGAATATGAGGCGTAATTCCTCTACCGAGCCGGTATGTACTGGTATTGTGGGCACAGAACATGAGCGCTGTGTCGAGTTTGAGGATGGATTGGGAGATGAGCTGTGCATGTTGATTGCTCCACAGCAGGAGAGAGAATTTGCAGTCTTGGTCAAGAAGGCTAAAGTTTCTGAGGAAGTGAAACAGTTTGTAAGATGGAACCAGGATAAGGGTTGGAATAATAGAAATTCTGGGTCATCTGGGTCTGCCGGGAATCAACAAAAAAGGGTTAGATATGGTGGGCTGAATCAAGCTGCGAGGCCTGCTGCTGCTAATACTCAATAGCTGCCACAGTGTGCTCGGTGTGGGAAGTCTCATGCGGGAGAATGTTGGACTGGAAATAGAGGGTGCTTCGAATGTGGGTCAATGGGGCATCGACTGAGGGATTGTCCCCAGAGATCAGCTAGGCTTCAGTCTGGGGATCAGAATCGTACACAGTTTAGGAGGGATGGTCAGCAACCAAGAGGGGCCGTGGTTCAGCCAGAGGAGGTAATGGTTCTGGTAGGGGCCGCGGAGCACCGAGCAGAGGTGCAGGTAGTACAGAGGCGAGACAGCCTGGGTTAGTCTTTGGACTACCTTATACTGCTTTGATAGATATGGGTTCGACGCACTCATATGTTGCCAGTAGCATAGTGGAAACCATGAATTTAGACTCTGAGATTACTTCTAGGGAGATGACAGTAATAAGCCCTCTAGGTCACTCTGTGGTAGTAAATAAACTGTATAGGGATGGGCTGACTTGATGGAACTGTCGTTTGGGGAGTTCGATCTGATTCTCGGAATGGATTGGCTAGTGAAGTACCAAGCCAGTTTGGATTGCGTGACTAAGCGCATGGTGTTGAGGACAGTTGAAGATGAAGAGGTGGTGATGATTGGTAATAGGAGAGATTACCTATCCAATGTTGTCTTTGTGCTGAAGGCCGAGAAAATGGTGAGGAAAGGTTGCGAGGCATTTATGGTGCATGTCTGTCCTTTGGAAGCCAAGGATACAGCTTTAGAGAGTGTCCGAACCGTGAGGGAATTTACTAATGTATTCCCAGAGGAACTTCCGGGTGTGCCTCCAGACCAAAAAGTTTAGTTCGGTATGGATCTGCTGCTAGGAACCGCGCCAGTGTCTATTGCCCCATATAGGATGGCGCCAAAGGAATTGGTGAAGTTAAAGGCGCAGATTCAGGAATTGTTGGACAGGGGTTTCATCTGGCCGAGTATATCTCTTTGGGGAGCGCCTGTGCTCTTTGTTAAGAAGAAAGACGGTACAATGCGGATGTGTATAGACTACCGCCAATTGAATAAGTTGACGGTAAAGAACAAGTATCCGTTGCCAAGGATTGACGACTTGTTTGATCAGCTTAAGGGTACATCGGTCTTCTCTAAAATAGATCTTAGGTCAGGGTATCATCAACTCAAAGTGAAAGAGGCTGATATTCATAAGACGGCATTTTGTACTCGGTATAGGCATTACGAGTTTCTGATGATGCCGTTCGGGTTGACTAATGCACCGACAGCATTCATGGACATGATAAATCGGGTGTTTTAGCCATACTTGGATCAATTCGTCGTAGTGTTTATAGACGACATTTTGGTGTACTCGAAATCTGAGGAAGAACATGACGGGCATCTTCGGGTGGTTCTACAAGTTTTGTGGGAGAAGCAGTTATTTGCCAAATTTAGTAAGTGCGAGTTCTGGCTTAAGGAGGTGACTTTCTTGGGTCATATTGTATCAGCTGAGGGGATTAGGGTGGATCCTCGAAAGATTGAGGCAGTGTTGGATTGTAAACCACCTAAGTCGGTTGCAGAGATTCAGAGTTTTCTGGGTTTGGTAGGATACTACAGAAGGTTCGTAGAAGGCTTTTCTTTGATTGCAGCGCCGCTAACTAAGCTGTTGAGAAAAGGGGTTCCGTTTGTGTGGTCGAAAAAACAGCAAGAAAGTTTTGACAAGTTAAAGAAGATTCTGACTGAAGCTCCGATTTTGATTCAGCCTAAGGCAGGAAAGGAATTCATGGTCTATTGTGATGCATAACATACTGGCTTAGGGTGTGTACTGATACAAGAGGGGAAAGTAGTGGCGTATGCGTCTCGACAGTTAAGGCCTCATGAAGGTAACTATCCGACACATGACCTGGAGTTGGCACAGTGGTTTTTGCCTTGAAGATTTGGAGGCATTACTTGTATGGGGAGAACTCGATAGTCTACACGGATCACAAAAGTCTGAAGTACCTCTTGACTCAGAAAGATTTAAATGTGAGGCAGCGGAGGTGGATTGAGTTGTTAAAGGACTACGACTGCTCAATTGAGTACCATCCGGGTAAGGCTAACATAGTAGCTGATGTGTTGAGCCATAAAGTGGTAGCAAACCTGAGAGCGATGTTTGCTCACCTTAGTCTATATGACGACGGGGGTCTTTTGGCAGAATTGCAAGTAAAGCTGACTTGGATTGATCAGGTTAAGGAGAAACAGCTGGTTGATGAGGTTTTGAGTTCTCAGAGGTTGCAAGTGCAGAATGGTGAATCTGAAGGGTACAGCTTGGGCAGTGACGGAGTACTGTGTTTTCAAGGGAAAGTATGTATGCCAAAGGACGTTGAGTTGAGACAGCGGATTCTTCAGGAAGCTCATAGCAGCCCATACGCTATGCATCCTGGAGGCAGTAAGATGTATCGTGATTTGAAGGAACAGTTCTGGTGGCCGGGTCTTAAGCGGGAAGTAACGGAATATGTGGATAAGTGTCTAACATGCCAGTAAGTTAAAGCTGAGCATCAGTTGCCGTCGGGTCTGTTGCAGCCAGTAAAGATTCTGCAGTGGAAGTGGGAAAGGATTACGATGGATTTTGTCAGTGGGCTACCCCTTACGCCTAGCAAGAAGGACTCAGTTTAGGTAATTGTGGATCATCTGACTAAATCAGCTCATTTCATACCAGTCCAGGTTGATTATTCGCTCCAAAAGTTAGCCAAGTTGTATGTGGCAGAGATAGTAAGGTTGCATGGAGTGCCTGTGTCAATTATCTCGGATAGGGATCCCAGGTTCACGTCAAGGTTTTGGAAAGCTTTGCATCAGGCATTGGGTACGAGGTTGGATTTCAAAGACGGCTTTTCATCCGCAATCGATGGATATGCAAAATGGTAATCCGGTTTCGTGAAAGACATGTTAAGGGGCTGCGTTCTGGATTTTAGCGGTAGTTGGGAGGAGTATCTACCATTGGCAGAGTTCGCTTATAACAATAGTTATCAAGCGAGTATTCAGATGGCACCATATGAGGCACTGTATGGATGGAAATGTCGTACTCCTACGTGTTGGACAGAATTAGGTGAACGGCAGATGTTGGGTTCGGAGTTGGTGGCAGAAATAGAGGATAAGGTAAAGGTGATTCGAGCTCGTCTAAAGGAAGCGTCGGACGGGCAGAAGTCTTACGCCGATCTTAAGCGCAGGGATATAGAGTATGCAGTGGGTGACAAGGTCTTTCTGAAGGTATCACCGTGGAAGGAAGTGTTGAGATTTGGGCAAAAGGGCAAGCTAAGCCCTAGGTTTATCGGGGCGTATACGGTGTTGAAGTGAGTGGGACCAGTAGCTTATCAGCTCGAGTCGCCAGCAGAATTAAGTCAGATTCACGACGTGTTCCATGTTTCCATGCTTAGGCGTTATTGATCAGATCTGTCGCATGTTGTGCCAGTTGAGGAGATAGAGGTGAGCTCAGACTTGTCTTTCGAGGAGGAACCGGTACGAATTTTGGATCGGGATGTCAAAGTGCTACTTAAGAAGTCAGTTCCCTTGGTGAAAGTGCTATGGCGAAACCATGGTACGGAGGAGGCCACGTGGGAACCAGAGGATGTGATGCGGCAGCAATACCCTCAACTCTTCTGACCAGGTAATTTCGAGGCCGAAATTTTTTTAAGGGGGTAGAACTGTAATATCCTTAAATCAGGGTCTATGCATTATGTATGTGCTTGCATATGATAATATGCCTACTGTGCTAGTTTAGCATGTTTTGGGGTCTAGGCATGACCTCGGGTTAGGCCTGGGTCTTGGCTAAAATTTTTGTTTTAGTGCTTATGAAGAGAAAGCTAAGGAAGTAGGGGTTAAAAGAAATTGTCGGAGTGTTGTGACACAAACAACCTAGTGGCAGAGTGGCAAGGAGGCGCCACTAATGTGCCAGGAAGGTGACGCCACATGCAGGGAAGGAGAGCTTGGGTTCGAGTTGCAGAAATCCCTTTCTGCTTATTCTTTTTCACGCCAGAATCAAGGAGGAGGAGTGTTTAGGAGGGACTCGGTTGGATGTGTTTGGATGAGGTCAACTTATTCAAAATGGGTGGAGAAGAGAGATTTTAGGTGGTGGACTCATTCAAACTCGTCTGAACGAGTGGAAGAGAGGATTTTGTGGAGAAAAAGGAGGAGTTTGTGAAGGGGAGTGTTCAACTGAATTTGGAAAGGTGTTTTGGGCAGGTGGACAATCAGTTTTGGGGTTCTTTGGTGGTGGCCGAATGTGCTATGGGAGGTAGCTAAAGTCGGCTAGCTTAGAAGGCTTCTTTATTTTCGTTTGGTGCCAAAAACCGAGACCTCATTGGTATTTCTTTCTTTTCTCCTTCAACAACGATTGTAATTTGCTGAACCAACCTTGCCATTTCTTTTGAAGAGCCGAAACCAACATTCTCATTTCCATTCGGCATCTTTATTCCTTCTTTCAAATCTCCTTGTGCCGAAACCTCTTTCATTCTCCTCTGCCGAAATCATTCCGATTCCATTTTCTTCTCCCTCTCTTCCATCTTCAAAAGCCGAAAACCTTGTTGAGTTCTCTTCTCTTCCTTCAAAGTGTCTCGGCCGAATATCTTTGGCCTTATTTCTTATCTCTTCTCACGTGTGCTAATCTCTTTGAAGTGCTGAAACCTATCTCTTTCTTTTGGGTTATAGCCGAATCTTCTGCTAAGTAACTTCTTCTCTTCTTGACTGATTTGGGCAATACCGAAATCCCACTTCTCTTCGATTTCTCTATTTGTTATAGATCCGAATATGAAACTCTTTTCTTGTTCCATATTGGTGAGGTAGCTGAAACCCCTAACATCACCAGGGTGTGCCGAACTTTGGTGATTGGTGGCCGAATCTGTCAGTAAGGTAAGGGAGTGACAACCTCTTTTCATTTTCGAGATTCATGCTAAGGCCGAATGGCTTTTGGATTCCTAATGATGTGTTTAAGCCGATTGTAGAGAGGAGTGTAGCTGAATACAATGGATCTTCGAGATTTGGTGGCCGATCTAGGTAAGGGTTCTAGCGTTTCAAGATCTTTTCCTTATTCTTTCAAAAGCCGAAGGCTAATTATCTTTGTTCTAGTGCTTGCCGATTGTAAAGGGAGGTTCATCACGTAGCTTTGGGATTTAGCTGGAAACCAAATCGGTGTTAAGGTAAGGTGCTACCTTTGTGCGACATATCCTTCGGGATTTCTAGTTGAGTCATATGGGCTTTTGGTTATTAACAAGGTGTTGGCCGATTGTAGGAAAGGTGAAGGCAAACGTTTCGGGATCTTTGGGTTCTATCGATTGGAGATAGATCTAGTTTCGGGATTTCGCTTAGATCTACAAGTAGTCAGGTGTGTAACGCTGACACACTTCATTAGTATTATATGTTTATTGTGTTTACTGTTAAAAGCCGAGTAGCCATTGAAATTAGTGATTTTGCCTTGTGGGCATAAGCGTGGACTCCGGGTAAGTCCCTTGTTATATGGATCTCGATATATGCTATCATGTCACTGTATAATGCTATGCCATGAGTTATTTTGCATCATATCATGTTACTATGCCACGATTGATATGGACATGATGATGGGATTGTTGAGAGGAGGGGGAAGAATGATTTGGATTGTCACCAGTGGTTTTGACCACACGGCGGGTTGGCCCCACATTGGATACTATTATTTGTGACCAAGTCCTAGTGGTTTTGACCATACGTATGATATTCGTGACTACGGTCACCAGTGGTTTTGACCACACATGGATATTGTGACTCGTCCCAGTGGTTTGGTACCACAGTGGGTTGGCCCCATATGTTGGTTATGGGATTGTCATCAGTGGTTTTGACCACACGATGGGTTGGCCCCATCACTTAATATGTGACTACGATCACCAGTGGTTTTGACCACACCTATATATATATTTGTGACTTCGGTCACCAGTGGTTTTGACCACCAGTGGTTTTGACCACACGGGGTAGACACAAGAGTTTGGATGGTTAGGTGGGTTGCATGATTTGCATGTTTTACTCATGATTTGTGTAAGTGCCATTCTACCGGGTTGGGGATTTATACTCTAAGTCTCGGTGACTCACCCCTTCCCTTAGATTTTGCAGATGAGGCATAGATCGCGGATATGGAGCCGGGAGGACTCGAGGTGGCCATGCATCTTTGGTTCGGGTTTTATCTTTAAATTACTATTTCGGTTTATATTTTCTTCAAATTTGGTTTTGGACTTGTAATAAGGCCACTAAGTTATTATTTTGGGTTTTAATTACTTGATTTTATATTAATTATATTATGCATGTGATTAATAACTTGACTTGCTTAAATAACCAGTAAAAAGCAACGTTTTAAAACTATACTCCTTATCGGGATTTTCAAACCTTACCATCGGGTAACAGTATTCACAAGATGATAACAAAGTTAACTTAAATGATTTTCAAACCTATGTTTTCTAAGCTCAAATATAAATGGTTTTAAATTAACTATGTTCAATTCACTCGGGTTGTAATAGACTTGAATATTTTTAAAGTTAAGAACGACAAACGAGTTTCCAAAAAGAGAATTTCCAGGTTTCCAATGCAACATAACATTTTCAACGATACCTACACAGGATTTTCCAAACTCAAGTGATAAAAGAGTTTTTTTCTAATGAAAGTAAACCGGTAACTTATTTTCTTCAAAATGTTTTCACTCTGTAACATGCCAGATTCGGTCGTCGTGTGTTGACCGGGTTTGGGGTGTTACACTATCTATTAATTCTTGCAACTGAGCTTTCAATTCTTTCAATTCTATTAGAGCCATTCTGTACAGAGCTATCGATATCGGTGATGTCCCCAGTACTAACTCAATAGCAAACTCGACCTCTCTGGTTGGTGGCAACCCAGACAACTCTACTGGAAACACATCCAGATACTCACAGACTACTGATATTGATTCAATCTTTGATTCAGTCACTTTTCTATCCATTACATAAGCAAGGTAGGCTTCGCAACCTTTCCTCACATATTTCTAAGCTAACATCAATGAAATCACAACAGGCAATCCACTATACTCATCAGATTCAATTCGAAGGATTTTACTATCTTGACATTTCAATTCAATAGTCTTTCATCTACAATTCACAACAGTATCATGCAAATTCAACCAATCCATACCCAGAATTACATCAAATTCATCAAACGGTAGTAGCATCAAATTAGCCGAAAAACAGTAACCCCGAGTCATTAAAGGACAGTTCTTGCAAACTTTATCAAATAGAACATACTTGCCTAAGGGGTTCGACACTTTAATCACAAATTCGGTAGACCCAACAGGAAAACTCTTACTAGACACTAAATTCATACAAATATATGAATGAGTTGATACAGGATCAATCAAGGCAATTACATCAGTGTCGTAGGGAGAAAATGTACCGGTGATAACATCTGGTGACGACGCATCTTCGTGAGTGCGAATAGCATAAGCTCTAGCTGGTGCTCTAGCCTCGAATCTCATAGCAGAGTCCTTTGTCATTCCTTTGCTACTAGCTACATTTCCCATATATCTAGGTGGCGTCCCTCTAGTAGCCATGTTGCTCGGTCTTGCATTCTAAAATTTATGTTTCTCAGCTAATTTAGGGAAATCTTGAATGAAATGATCTTGCGAGCCACATATAAAACAACCTCTATTATTCATCTAGAAATCTCCAAAATGTCGTTATCCACACTACTGACACTTGGGTTTATTATTTCTCACACTACCCACACTTGACATCGAAGTAGCTTGAGTTTTAGGACTTGAGTATTGCTTTCCACGATCTCTATTTGGATACCCGGTTGAAGCATTCGAATGAGTGTATGAATCCCGTGATTTCTTCAATGAAGATTAATAAGGTTTATTTATCGATCTTTTTCTCGAATCTCTATCCTCAAAATTAGCTTTTCTCTTTTCTTTGACAAGTTCTTTGGCTTTGCAAGCTCGGTCAACTAATACAACAAATTATTTTAATTCCAAAATCCCAACTAGCAGTCTGATGTCTTCATTCAATCCATCTTCAAATCTCTTACACATAATGGCCTCAGTTGAAACACATTCTCAAGCATACTTACTGAGTCTTACAAACTCTTGCTAGTACTCAGTCACAGACATACAACCTTATTTTAGCTCTAGAAATTCTTTGCACTTTTGGTCGATAAACCGCTGGCTGATGTATTTCTTTCTGAATTTGGCTTGAAAGAATTCCCAGGTAACTTTTTCTCTCAGTACCATGGATATCAAAGTATTCCACCATTGATACGCAGTATCCCTCAGAAGTGATACCGCACATTTAACATATTCAGCTAGCGTGCAAGAAAGTTCATCAAATACTCGGATTGTATTTTTAATCTAAAACTCGGCTCTCTCAGGATCGTCATCAACGATAGCTCTAAAATCTTTAGCCCCATATTTTTGGATTTTATCAACAGGTGTCTTACTCAATTGTGAAGATTCCAAACCTTGAGGAACTACGGGAACCGGTTGGGGAATAGGTGGGGGTGAAGGTTGCTGAGCAGCCGGAGTAGTTCGGACAAACTCAGTGAACCACTCGTTCATCATTTGGAATAAGTTAGTTGGCCTCTCCTCCGTAACTACCCGATATGGGTTTCGACTCAAATTGTGCAACCCCGTGAACAGAGGCTGGCACATTACTCTCAACATCATCAGGCACTGCTCGATTGGGATCCATTTACTATATGAAAACACGATTTAAACTGTCAGGAGATATCACACTGTCACAGGTTATATATGGCTTGTATAGCTAGACTCTCACATACGCTACGTTAGTCCGAGAATCGACTAAACCGAAGTTCTAATACCAATAAATGTAACACCGTTCACCCATATTCGTCACCGGGATAGGGTTACAAAACATTAGCGAACTTATTACACAATGAGTATACATTTCTCATACAATTATCAAATTCAAATACAAGTCATTCATAATCATTCATCAACTCCCTAGTATGAGCCTACGAGGCCCAAAACATGCATTTGGGGTGGTTCGAGACTAAACTGATAACTTAGAAAACTTAGAAAATTTTACAAAATACAGGGGACACACGCTCGTATGGCCCGATCATGTGTCTTACACGTCCAAATACACGCCCGTGTCACAGGCCGTGTGGGCATTCGAAATAGGATCACATAGCCGTGTCCCAGCCAGTGTCTGACCCTGTGTAACTCTTTGACTTGGGTCACACGGCCAACCACACGCCTGTGTGACCAGCCCATGTGGCCTTCAAAATGGCCTCACACACACCCATATGCCAGGCCGTGTGGTAGGCCGTGCCAAACCTGTATGGTATACTGACTTATGCCATACGGCCAAGTCACATGCCCATGTGCTAGGCTGTGTGGAGTCTACTAGATTGATTTTTTATTTAACACCAGGGGATACACGGCCGTGTAACCGGACCGTGTATCACACATGGCTGAGACACATGCCCGTGTGGACAAAAATAAGCTAAATCAAATGCCACAAAACATGGATTAAATAGGCATTTAAATCAACTCCAACCAAGCTTAATTCATGATAATTTCATATCATTAACCACCAAACACACAAGTATCAAATTTGACCATTTCATTCATGCTAAATTCATAATCACAAATCACCTATATGGCATCTTACAATTATGCATCATTTTTCCCAAAACTCACAAGCATATAAATTCTCAATTATCAACCAACAAGCATTTGCATAACAATTATCAACATAAGACAAAGGCCATTTCCATATATATAAACAACCAAATCAACCAAAATAAGCCAACTTTCATGGCTATATACCAAACCAGACACTTAATATTTAAAAACCATTTGAAATGACTAAATTCATTACCAAACTATATACCAAAATAACCAAAGTTCCTATACATTCCATATACCAACACATAGATTCAAAAGTCTGAAAATGATAGTTTGATAGTGTGATGATATCTTCGACGAATCCCAAAATCTGAGCTAGCTTTGATTTCACTATAAAACACTAAAAAATAAACAATGTAAGCTATAAAAGCTTAGTAAGCTCGTATGAAAATAAATTTGCAAAACTCACCATTCAATTATCATTCAAAATATGAATACAACATACTACAAAACATTTAACCACAATGTTAACATATATTCATTCACACAATTAACCATAAACTCATAATTTCCATAAATTCGATGCTTATATAGTTTCCGTACATACTTGTACTGATATATATCGATTTGTCACCATTTTATATCTTCGATATACCCATTGAATCGTTTGGAATACTATCAGATACTCGAGAATCTCACACCCTAAGTGCCACATATATAGACAAAAATATCTCAATCTTGTATCACATATAGTGCTTACTCTCGATCTATCAACGGGTCTACTCACACAAGTTGACGGTCATGACGAAGCTACAATGTGTTGCTCACACAAGCTGACAAGAATTCACAACACATGCCAGATGACTCAGCCACCGGTAGGACGTGCGGACCAGTACCCAAATCACATAAGCCCTAATGACATGTCATTCGTATCCTAATCTATACCTAAGGTTCAACCGGGATTTCACATTTATCGAATCATCATCGAATATGTCCGCAAGGTCGTATTCACAATTTATGCAATATCAAAACATTTAAAACACAAATATAATAATGCTTATTACATACGAACTTACATCGAATACAAAAACGACAAAGTAGATCGACTAATCCAACACCTTGTTTTTGTCCCGATCTAATTCCAAATTTTGCTTTTCTTGATCTATATAATATCAAAGTTAGATTATTTAATCATCAATCAATTCAATTTAGTCCAAAATACACATTATAGCAACATTACACTTTTGTCCATAATATTTCAACATTTTTACAATTTAGTCCTTATCTCATAAAAATGAAAATTCTTGAAATTAAACTTAAACCCATGCTAACCAAACTTCAATTAAGTCCCTAGCAACCCATATTTTTCATTTATTTCACAATTTAACCATGAATTTTTACACATTTCACAATTTAATCCCTATTTGGACATTTTACTAAAAATCACTTAATAAATGTTGTTTATCTAACAACAAGCATACACTTTCTGCCATTAAACATCAAAATGCAAATAGATTCATCAATGGAAAAACCCTAAACTTTTAACAGTTTTGTAAAATAGTCCATGGGCTAGCTAGATTAAGTTGCAATGATATCAAAAACAAAGAAAGCATTAAAAACAGGACAAAAACCATACCTAAATGAGCAAGGATAGCATGGCTGAATTTCAAGCCCTAAGATTCGTGTTAAAATCGGCTAAGGAAGAAGATGGACACAAAATAATGGTTATATTTATTTATTTTAGTTTTAATTACTAAATACCAAAACTAACCTTTATAAACATCACAAATTTCAAAATTACCAAGACACTATCATCCACTATCATGTTATTGGGCTATTTACCATATAAGGACCTTCACTTTAAAGTTCTATAGCTATTAGACACCTTTAGTGTAACATCTTAGAATTAGGGGCTGTGCATGTGGTATGTTTTGTGTGTATGCTATGCTTAATATGCTGATTTGGGTTGTCTTAGGGGTCCAGGAAAGGCTTAGGGTTAAGCCGAAGACTTGGCCAAATTTCTCTTTTTGGGCACCTTAGGGGAGAGCTGGATGGGATAGGACTTAAGGGTTGTTGCTTGTGGGTATTTGACAGAATAAATGCCTTAGTAAAGTGGCAAGGAGGTGCCACTTAGGAGGCAAGTGAGTGACGCCTCAGGAGAGCTGCCAGGGAGCATGTTCGAGTTGCTTGGTTTCCCTTTTGGGGATTTCTTTTTGACGCCAAGGTAAGGGAGAGGTGGTCTCAGCTTGGACTCTGGTGGTTGAGTGTGGAATGAGTCAAATTATTTTAAATGAAGGGAAGAGAGGAATTCAAGGAGGAGGAATCGGTCAACAGGTTTGAATGGTGAGTGGAGAGTGATCGGTGGAGAAAATCATGGGATTGAGAGAGAGGGAGAAAGTTTGGATGAATGTGGAAAGTGGGGTGTGTGTGTGGGGGGGAGGGTTTAGTGGTCTTGAGGGGTGGCCGAATTTTAGTCAGTAGTTCTGAGAGGTGGTGTGTATTTCGGCTAGCTAGAGAGCACCTAGTGTATTCTTTCTCTCATTTCTTGTTTGCCAAAACCGAAACACCCCCACACTTTTTGGCTTGCATATCTTTTTTCTCAATTACCAAAATCGAGTTACCTCCTAAGCCTCCTCTTCTTTTCTTCTTTTGTGTTTGGCCAAAACCTACATTGCCATCCACCCACCACTTTTGTTTCATCCTCTTTGCTATTACCTTCAAAAAGCCGAAACCCTCTTAAGCCATACCTCCTGCCGAACTTTGTCATCTTCTCTTCTCTCAAACACCATAGCCGAACCCTCCTATCATCTTATCATTCTTTCTTTTTCTTTTCTTCCATTTGTGTCAGCAAGAGCCGAAACTCTATTCTCCATTTCTTCTTTTCATCCCTTCTATTTCTTGTTCAGTCAAACCTCTATACCAAATTCTTTTTGCATCTTCTCTCTATTCCTTCATGAACCGAAACCTATCTCCTCTTCTTTCTTCTTGAGTTGTTCTTTCTCCTCTATACTTCTTGTGGCCGAATCTTCCCTGAGTGCTTATCTCTCTTCTTTAGTTTCTTTTGATCAGTAAATTACCGCCACCCTGTTTCATAACATTGTCAATTGGATTCATTTTTTATCGTGGTAAGTATTCCCTTCTCGTTTTAAATTTCCTTTCTCTTCTTTCTGATGTCGAAGGCATTAATCTTATCTTTTGATTCTTGGCCGATTGAAGGAGGGGCTTGTCTTCGTGTTCTTTCAGCATCTACTTGGTGTTTGAAGGGTGTTAAGGTATAAACAGTGTTAGTCGATTTAAGTATTCAATCGGTGCTTTGATCTAAGTCATTGAATCTCCGAGATTTATCGATTTAGGTAAAGGATCTTTGCATTTTGTACATATTCCTATTTGTTTCCTATTCAATGCTCTAATCCAGTCTGTTGACCAAGATCTTTTCATGGACCCAAACGTTAGCCAAGAGAAGGAAGGGGTTAAACCTATAGCCCCAGCCACAAAGTACAAGAAGCGCACAGTGTCTGCTGTTCAGGATTGGCCACCGGATTGTGGGCCGGCTTCTGAGCAGAACAATAGACAGATAGCAGTAGTGCATGTTAGTGGTAGTGTCGACGTAGAGAGCGTTGTGTTGCTTGTTATCAGGTGTGTAACTCTTACACACTTTGTATTTTAATTATATTATTATCTATGATTGGCCAAAAGTCGAAGTGATGGTATGGATCACTAAGTTACCCTTGTGGATAAGATCGAGGACTTCAGGTAAGTTTTACTGTGTTCTATTATTAGCTAATGTATGTATGGTTGAGATGATTATTTGTTATATTTCGAAAGCATGACCATACCATATTATTTGTTAAACATGAGCATGGATTTGGGGAACGATGTGAAGAGGAAGAAACATGATTTTCAGACTGTCACCAGTGGTTTGGTACCACACGTGGGTTGGCCCCACACGTTAAATCTTGTGACTAAGTCTCAGTGGTTTGGAACCACCAGTGGTTTGGTACCACATATACATTATTTTTGTGACTCGTCCTAGTGTTTTGGTACCACAGTGGGTTGGCCCCACGTATTATGATTTGTGACTTTTGTCACCAGTGGTTTGGAACCACCAATGGTTAGGTACCACCAGTGGCTGGGTGCCACAGATACTGGGTAGATTCAGGAGTTATGGTGGATGGATATAATAGGTTGGTTGGGTTGCATTACATCCATACTTAATATATGAATTTGTGTGAGAGCCCAAAACTCTTTTGGACGGGGATTTGCACATTGAATCTCGGTGACTCACCCCCTCCATTAAATTTTGCAGGTAATCCTTAGACCGCGGATAGGGAGCCGAGGTGGACGCGAGGTGGCCATGCATAATGTTTTAAGTAATTTTATCTTTAATGTTTATTTTGGATTATTACTATTTTAATTTGGGTTGGTATTGTAATAAGGCCATTTATACGTTGGTTTGGGTTTTTTTATTTTAATTGTCACGACATGCCTAATAAATTATCTAAGTGGGTGTTTCTCTAAAGTTAAAAACTTTGAATTTAAGATTTTATAAATTGGTAATTAAGATTGAGTTTTGGTAACAATTAACTCAAAACTTTCAAACTAAGACGCAATATTGTTTTCAATTGATCGCTCAATAAAATCTTTCTTAAAATTGGACTTGGGATTATGAAACCTGATCTGTATCACGGCTTAAGTTGAGCCATTATTTTAAATCTTCACCAAAGGCAAATTAATACGCTAAATCTTTCTCAACTCCTGGTTTAAAATTTGAATTTCTAAAGTTTTCTTCCCTGTAACACGCCAGATTCAGTCATAGCATTTTGACCGGGTTTAGGGTGCTACAGTTTTAGTATCAAAGCCAAGTTCAAAAGCTCGGCTGTTGGTGTAAGGCCCAAAATATTTTCAATAGATGGGTTGGAAAATGGTTTCGACAAAATTCATGTTTTTAGGAAGCATAGCACCTGAGTCTCCGGCACCGATCCGCGACGGTAAGTTTTCTAACTATTAGTTGTATGATGTGATTGTATTGTGACATGATTGCAAGTATTAGGAAATTTTACCTTAGAGATTGAAGCCTGTAGGAATGTATGAGTTCGCAAAAGAAACTACTTTGAAAAAATATACTCATAAGACAGTTCGGTAATAAACAGTGGAAGAAATAAAAGCTCATTCATAAAATTTTTAATCAGAGTAAATCAGAACGTTAGTCATGACTACTAGAGGACGTGGCGTGGCATGTGAGGCCGTGGTAGAGGCCGAAGTGTTGGGTCTGAACCTTCAAAATCAGGACATGGAAAGGAAGGTGAAGTACCAGTGCCGTCAGTTGCGGGAGTTGAATTTCAAGATCAAACTGGGGGAGATGATGCGGTGTCTCAGGCGATGTTACGAGCCTTGGAAATAGTAGCTGGAGTGAGTGTGGGATCGGCCGCTCGAAAATCTGTGTCGGAACGACTTAGAGCTAATAGAGCCGAGATGTTTAGGGGTGTCTCTGGTGTGGCCCCTAACGTAGCTGAATACTGGCTAGAAGCGGTGGAGCGTATTATGGATGACTTTGACTATACCGCTGAAGAAAAATTGAAGGGTCTAGTGTCTCTACTCCGAGATGAGGCATATCAGTGGTGGCTCACGGTTAGGGATGGCACAACGGCTGTCCACATCACCTGGGAGTTCTTTAAATCAGCATTTCAAGGAAAATACATCGGGTCGAGTTATGTGGACGCTCAGAGGAAGGCATTCCTTAATTTGGTTCAGGGAGGTAAGTCAGTGGCCGAGTATGAAGCAGATTTTTTTCGTCTGAGCCGCTATGCCAGAGGTATTATTGCAACGAATCATGAGCGCTGCGTCCTATTTGAGGATGGCCTGAGAGACGAGTTGTGGGTATTGATCGCTCCGCAACGGGAAAGGGAGTTTACCGTTTTGGTTGAGAAGGCTGAGATAGCCGAGGAGGTGAAGAGGACCGAAAAGCAGAGCCAAGACAGGAGTAGGAATAAAAGAAGTTTTGGGCCATCAGGTTTTACTGGGGGTTTTTAGAAAAGGTCTAGATTAGGTGGGCTGAGTCAAGCTGCGAAGCCTGTTGCTGTTCAGTGGCCACCTCAGTGTACTTGATGCAGAAAATTTCATTCGAGAGAGTGTTGGGCAGGTAATAAGGGATGTTTCGGATGTGGGTCTATGGATCATCAGATAAGGGATTGTCCTGAAAGCCGATCAGGGCACAATCAGAGGGTCAAGGATGTGCACCATTTAGAAGAGAGGGTCAGCAACCGTAGAGAGGTCGTGGTCCAGCCAAAGGAGGAAATGGTTTTGGTCGGGGCCGTGGAGCACCGGACAGAGGTGTCTTTGAAATACGTATGAGACAAACCGAGATTGGTCTATACAACAAGCTAAGCAGAGAGAGAGGAGCGACGCATCGGACGTCATAACTGGTACGTTCCTTATTTATGGGTTACTATATACTGCTTTGATTGATATTGGTTTGACACACTCTTATGTTGCTAGTGCTATATCTAGAACTTTGAATCTAGACTTTGAGATTTCTTCTAGGGAGATGACTGAAATTAGCCCTCTAGGACAATCTGTAGTGGTGAACAAACTTTATAGGGATGTACCTCTAGAAGTTCAAGGGGTAGTTTTTCCAGCTGATTTGATGGAACTGCCATTCGGGGAGTTCAATTTGATCTTAGGTATAGATTGGCTAGTGAAGTATCAAGCAAATTTAGACTGTGCAGCCAAGCGCATGGTGTTGAGAACTTTCGAGGGTGAAGAGGTGGTGGCGATAGGTGAGAGAAGGAACTGCCTATCTAATGTGGTATCCGCTCTTAGGGCCGAGAGAATGGTGAGAAAATGATGTAAGGCATTTATAGTTCATGTTTGTGCTTTGGAGGCCAAGGAATCGGCTGTGGAGGATGTCCGAATAGTAAAGGAATTTTTTGATGTTTTTGTAGAAGAGCTTCTGGGATTACCTCCGGATCGCGAAGTGGAGTTTAGTATTGATCTTCTACCGGGAACAGCGCCAGTGTCTATTGCCTCATATAGAATGGCGCTGAAGGAGTTAGTGGAACTGAAAGCACAGATTCAGGAACTGTTAGATTGGGGTTTTATCCAACCGAGTGTGTCGCCTTGGGGAGTGTCGGTGCTATTCGTTAAGAAGAAGGACAGATCAATACGTATGTGCATTGATTACCGTCAGTTGAATAAGTTGATGATCAAAAACAAGTACCCGTTGCCGAGGATAGATGACTTGTTCGATCAACTTAAGGGAGCATCAGTCTTCCCAAAAATAGATTTGAGATCAGGCTATCATCAGCTTAAGGTTAAGGAGGCAGACATTCAAAAGACGTCGTTTCGTACTCATTATGGTCACTACGAATTCTTGGTGATGCCGTTCGGGTTGACCAATGCACCACAGCGTTTATGGACATGATAAACCGGGTTTTTCAACCCTATCTAGATCAATTCGTCGTAGTGTTTTTAGATGATATCCTAGTTTACTCAAAGTCTGAAGAGGAGCATGATTCACATCTTCGAGTGGTTTTGCAAATTCTGAGGGAGAAGCAGTTGTTCACTAAGTTCAGTAAGTATGAGTTCTTGCTAAGGGAAGTTACCTTTTTGGGCCATGTGGTGTGTGAGTTCTTGCTAAAGGAAGTTACCTTTTTGGGCCATGTGGTGTCAGCTGAGGGGATTAGGGTTGACCCTCGGAAAATTGAAGCTGTGTTGAATTGGAAACCACCTAGGTCTGTGGCGGAGATTCGGAGTTTTCTGGGGTTGGCTGGATATTACAGAAGGTTCATGGAAGGATTCTCATTAATAGCAGCACCATTAACCAAGTTATTATAGAAAGGGCTACCATTCATTTGGTCAGTGGAACAGCAGGAAAGTTTCGAGAAGTTAAAGAGGATTTTGACACAAACTAAGACGCAATATTGTTTTCAATTGATCGCTCAATATAATCTTTCTTAAAATTGGACTTGAGATTATGAAACCTGATTTGTATCACGGCTTGAGCCATTGTTTTAAATCTTCACCAAAGGTAAATTAATATGCTAAATCTTTCTCAACTCCTGGTTTTAAATTTGAATTTCTAAAGTTTTCTTCCCTGTAACACGCCAGATTCAGTCGTAGCGTTTTAACCGGGTTTTAGGTGTTACATTTCGCTATTAAAACACCACTTTTGCACTTTACGTGATTTAGTCCTTTTTAGAAAATTAAACACTCAAACGATTAAATTTCTAAACAAAAAAAATCATTTAATCATGCTGTAAACATTAAGATAATAACAAAATAATTATTTCAACCTCAAATTTTTGGTCCCGAAACCATTGTTTTGATTTGACTAAAAACCGGTTGTTACACTACTAACCACTACAATCATATATGTGGCAATACAAAACACTGGTGGCGGATGTATTTGCAGGAGTGTCTACCAAATAAGATTCTTGCCAAAATAATAAACTCATCAATCTATGGAATGAGATTTCGTAGTCTCGGTGAAGTTCAGCGAAATACTCTGCCAAGAAGCTTACCAACACTAACCTGTCTAAGTTTCACGACTTAGGTGGTCTCACCAGTGCAATTTCCCCATTAGTATCGGCTTGCCAAATGGGGGTGTGAAAACTCCCCCACCCGTATAAAAATTTCGTCCATAAAATTTATTAACTACAAAGAGATAAGGATATTGCTCTCTCATTATGCTTTCTCTTTCCCCCTTAGCCTCTTCAACTTTATAGTTCCTCCACAGTAGTTTATAAGGGAATTTCCTTATTCCTTTGTGTTTTGATCTCTTTATGTTGGATACAGATGGGCTTTTCTTCATATGAAAAATTTGGCTTCACCTCTAATGACTCTAATTGTACCACATGGTTTGTATCTGAGTGGTACCTTCATAGCATCGACACGTGGATCACATTGTGAATTTTAGACAATTCTGGTGAGAATGTTAAACAATATTTCATTGGCCCTATACACTCCAAAATCTCATAAGCTTCGATGAATCCTGTGTTAAGATTCCCCTTCAACCCAAAATGAATGATCTTCTTCCAAGGTGAAACCTTGAGAAACACCTTGTCACCAACTTCATAGGATACATCTTTCCTTTTTCTATTTGTTACGCTTTTTAGTGATCTTGAGAAATCTTTAGATGGTTCTTGATGATTAGCACCTTCTCTTAGACTTCGTGAACCAAGTGTAGACCAACCAACTTCTTCTCACTAAGTTCCAACTAGCAAACTGGCGTTCGACACTTCTTTCCATGCAATGCTTCGAAAGGTGACATCCATAAACTGGCATGATAACAGATATGTCATAATTTGGTGTAACAGATTAAACTAATTATCACACTTTAGGAGCTTGAAGACTAGCATTTTTAGTAGATTTTAATTATGTTTTCTTAAGTTTTAATAAGTTAATAAAATGTGCAAAATTAAGTCTTTTATTGACCTTAGGGCCAAATGAGGCATAAGAGTCAGCTAATGCACTTTATGACTGTGCAATAGATGTTTAGAAGGCATATTAAATTTTTATTGGTCGCTACTTCGCAACACGAGATGACCAATGTCGCAATAAAGGGAGCAGAATGGAGAAACCTCAAGACTCCCTTCAATGTCGTGACATAGCCTGAGGGTGTCGCGACATACCCCTGAAGATCACTCAATATGAGTATACTAATTGCTATGTCCTGACACAAGTCCTGGTGTGTTGTGACATCGACTCTGGAACAAAAATTATATATGTAATAGGGATGTTTTGGTATGCAAAATAAAAATTAAAGCTCGGAATGTCAAGGAACCTAGGGATAAGGATGATGACCACTTGAACTCCATAAATAGGATCCTTTGGCACATGTTGTGGACATCATTCACTTAGCCTAGATTCTCATTAGTAAAATTAGTTTGCTTTTTCTTTCGATTCTTTAAGGCTATAGAATTTATTTTAGGTTTTTTTGTTGTACTCAAGAGATCTAAATTGTGGAAAGCATTCAAAATTTGTGGATTCACGATTAATTTCAATACAATCAAGCTCTTTGATATACTCTATACTATCAATTTAATTAGCATGCTTTCTCTTTCTATTGATTCTATATTGCCTATGAAAACCAGGAGGAACTAATCCCTCTATAGTGGATTCGCGAGTGGAGGTATGATCTATTGACTGTTTTGTAGGGTTACTCAATAGATCAGCTATTTGGGAAAGGAAGAACGTGAAACAAACCCTAGGCCTGACAACCCCGGGAAGTCATCAAGGTAGGAATTAAGCCAAATTTGGTATGACCCATCCGTGAACACCTTGTCCTTAAGCCAGTCTGGACTGTGAGGTCGAAAGATAAGTAGTCATTGCTTACTCATTATGCTAGTGGAAGATCAAAAGATCCTACTAAGCTAGTGACTAGTTGATTGAAGAGGCACTCGAAACGACAGTTGATGGGGATTACCGAAGCAAGCTAATCACCCATAATCAAGATTTGATTCATTCACCTTTTTCTATCTCTTAAAGTTTATTTCTTTTATAATATTTTGTTTTATTATTATAAAAACCCTAAAAACCTTTTATTTTATGCTTTCGTACTATAACTAATTTAAAGTATTAATTAGATCTTTTAGTATTTAGGTTAGAATTGGTTTGACACTTGTCTCCCTTAGGTACGATCCTCGGAGTGCTCACCTACTTCATTGTAAAACTATACTACAACTCGACTCGTATACTTGCAGATACTGCCTTGTATTTCTATATTTTATTACAGTATTCACACTCTAGATGTTAGTAACTCCAGAGGTAGTCAATAATTGTTGTTGTACGCAAACTCCGCCAAAAGCAAGTACTCCTCCCAGTTCATTCCAGAGTCGATAACACAACTTCTGAGCATATCTTTCAATACTTGGATTACCCTTTCTCATTGTCCATCAGTTTGAGGATGGAAGGCAATGCTAAACCAAAGCTTTGTTCCAAGGGACATCTGTAGCTATTTCTAGAACCTTGATGTGAATTTGAGATCACGGTCAGATTCAATTGACGAGGGAATGTCGTGTAGGCGAACTATCTCTGCAATATACAACTCTACCAACTTTTCCAAGGAGTTGTTTGTACACATTGCCACAAAGTATGCTGACTTTGTTAACCTGTCAACAATCACCCATACAAAATTTTTCTTTGACACACTAAGGAGAAACTCCAAAATAAAGTCCATGGTGATCCTATCCCGCTTTCGTTCTGGAATCTCTAGTGAACACAACTTACCAGAAGGAACGTGGTGCTCAACCTTGACTCTTTGACAGGTTTGACACTTCATCACTAATTTTGATATTTCTCATTTCATCTCTGGCCACTAGAATAAACTTTTCAAATCTCGATACATCTTCACACTCCCTAGGTGAACTGAAAGGGTTCTTGGTGTGCTTCCCTCATTATTTCCTGCCTTTAGATTTTACTTGTCTGGTACATATAACCTCCCCATAAAATGTAGCTCTCCTACAATTCCCAAGCTAAAATTTCTTGATATCCAGACTTTATACGTTCCTTTTATCTCTTCACTTAGGACTCCGGTATTTGAGAAAGAAAAATAGGTTACGCCCTTAACTCGGTGAGAAGTGATCCATCATCCGTCAGACATATTTTTGCTCGAAATGAAGCCAAAGTTGAAATGTTATTTCTACTTAACACATCGACTACCACATTTTCTATCCCTAAATGGTAATCAATAGTTAAGTCATAAACTGTTAGCAACTCTATCCATCATCGCTAGCATAGGTTCATCTCTTTTTTTTAGTAGATGCTTTCAAATTTTGTGGTCCAAAAATATACAACACTTCTCCCCATTGAGATTGTGTCTCCAAACCTTCAAAGCCAAGACAACAATGGCCAGTTCTAAATCATGAGTTGGGTAATTCTTCACATGAGGCTTGAGATGGCAAGATGTATAAGCAATCACCTTTCATTTCTACATGAGCACATACCCCAATCCATTTAGAGATTCATCAGTGAGCACCATGTATTATGTTCTTGATTCTGGTTGACTTAACAGGGGAGCTTTGGTTAATGCCTTCTTTATCTCGTCGAAACGCTACTGATACTCATTAGACCAGTAAAACTTATCATCTTTTCTTAGCAATGGCGTCACAATCATAGAAAACCCCTTTACTTTTTATAATACCTTGCCAATCTAGTACAGCCCCTTCTCGGGATCTACCTTAATTCCATCCACAGAGATAACATGCCCAAGAAGTGAACTTCCTTTAGCCAAAACTTACTTTTATTGATCTTGGCATATAACCTATTTTCTTGAAGAACATTCAAAACTATCTGCAAGTGCTCATCATGGTCCACCTTACCCTTTGAATAAACCAAAATGTCATCAATGAAGACGACCACGCAATGATCCAGATAGGGCTAAAATACTTTTTTCATCAAATCTATGAACATCATTGGTGTATTAGTCAAGACAAAAGGTATTACTAAGAATTCATAATGCCCAAGTTTTAGGAATGTCATCCCCCTTTATCTTTACTTTATAATACCTTGATTGCAGATCAGTCTTTGAGAACACTCTACTTCCACTTAGTTGATCAAACAAATCTTCAATCTTGGGTAGCGAATACTTATTACTAATGGTCACCTTGTTCAACTGCTTATAATCTATGCACAATCGAAGAGCCCCATCCTTCTTCTAAACAAACAAGATTGGCATACCCCAAGGTGAAAGACTTGGTCTGATAAACCCTTTATCTAACAGTTCTTGCAACTAAGTTTTTAACTCTTTCAATTATACTAGCGTCATTCTATACGGTGCACTCGATATAAGAGCAGTCCCCAGTGCAGTAGCAATTGAGAATTCCCCATCTCTATTTTGTGGTATCCTAGGTAGTTCTTCTAAAAAGACATCTGGAAACTCGTTCACAACTAGTACTTGACCGAAGTCTTACCTTACCATTTTTTTATTCCAAAATATACGCCAAATAAGCATCTCCACCCTTAGCAATCATTTTCTGAGCTATAATGGCTGAGATCAAATTGTTCATGGCATTACGCTTCACCCCTGAAACGAACACTTTTTTGCCATCGATGCATAATAACCACACACCTTTAGACTTACACTTAACTACTACGTTATGCCTTGTCAACCAGTCCAATCCCAATATGGTGTCAAACTCGTAGAAACTTAGCAACATTAAGTCCACCAAAAATACATGCCTGCCAAAACTCAAAGAACAGTCCTTTACTACCCTATTTACCACAGTACTCTGATCGAGTGGATTTTTTACTGTCATACTATCCTCAGTAGGGCCAACTTTAAAACTATTCTAAACCATAAAATTATCACATATATAATAATGAGTAGACACAGGGTTTATCAATGCATGTATGCTGGTGTTGAATAAAGAAAGCTTATTTGTGATAACGTCGAGGGCTTCAATGTCCTTCTTTGCCTACATTACGTAGACTCTGGATGAGGCGTTCGGGCTAGGTTTAGATACATTCCTCCTCGAAGCTCTATGTCTTGACATGGATCACTTCTGGCTGAGGCTCTATGGCTACGTAAACAAAGTATTTAGTGTTTCCTCCTCCTCTCACTGGCCAACCCCTTTTATAGTGATCTTGGGCTCCATAATTGTAGCAACCCCAGGTAACTTACTTGAAAGTTCTTATATGATTCTTCCTTTAGTTATTATAGATGGGGAACTTCATTTTTTGGGATCCTCCTGTTCTAGCCATGGAAGTGGCTTGGCGTCCACTTTGCTCTCGATGAAAAACAACAAACTGGGACTCTCTCATTAGAGTAACAAAGTACCACTTTATATCTTTAGGCTTTTTGAACCCAAAATTAGTAATTGTGCCAGAAGCTCTGTGTCTGTTCCTCTCTCTATCCCTAACCTTGTTCCTCTGTTGAATTACTATCTCCATCCTTTGAGCTTTCTTTGATAGAGAAACAAAATTCCATATCTCTAAAGAAGATAATAACACTCATAGTTCCTCATTTAGTCCTCCTTCAAATCCAATACACAAGCCTTCTTCATTTGGAACCAAGTCCTTGGCATACTTGCTCAACCTGATGAACTCTCATTCATACTCAAATACCATCATCCTTCCTTGCTTAAGCTCTAGAAACTCTTTCTTCATATGTTCGATGAAAAGCCTGTTGATGAACTTTTCCCTAAACTTAATTAGAAAGAACTCCTAGTTCACTTGTTCTCTAGGGATTGTGCTGGACATTGTATTCCACCATTAGTATGCTTCATCTTCTAACAGAGAAACAGCACACCTCAAACTCTCGCCTGGGTACCATTATAGCTCCTCTGTTACCCAATAGACTCAAGAAAGCCAATTTTCTGCAACTATAAGATTATCCTCTTTACCCTCTCTGAACTCTTTTATGCCACATTTATGAATAGCCTCTACACGGTCCCTTTGTGATAATGTTACAACTGGAACATAAGGTGTAAGATTTACTAGTGCTGTAGCTTCAGTCGTTCTTACAGTCTCTTCAAGCCTCACGGATTCATTGCGTCGTTTGTGGGAAGAGGTTGGTGCAAATCCCACATACCTATCAAACCACTATCCCATGTCGTAACTCATCCTTTCCATAAAAGCCTTCTTAGCCTTGGCTCGCAAAACTCTTTGGCTTGTTGTAGGTCTAGGGCTACTAGCTTGTAGAGGAGCCTTGCTCTCTATCCCTTCTCCTTTAGTATTTATGGAGTTTATCGACATTTTTCCTTTCTTTTCTTTGCTACAAAACAGAAACTTAATTAGCAACACTAATAGGGATTAGCCAAACTCATGTAACATGCATCGCATGGTTTCTAGCTAATGTTGATTTTTGAGAATCAAATAAATAAAAGCTCTGATATAAATAAATCTATGACACCCCATGCCCAATCCAATTGTCAGAATTAGGTATGAAGCATCACAAGATATAACCATTAAACTGAAAAGCTATTTAGCAAAACCCAAACATCTTAAATCTGTAGAAACCCTCTTACTAAAGAGATATCTTGATATTTTGAAAAATATATAATAAGTTCAAAGAGGCTTAAAATAATATTAAGCCATTTAAAGTTGGGATACGAGTAAATAGCTTTTGGCGAAAGCTTCATAAACATTCATAAGTTTGGATAACAACAAAAATGAATAATCGCTTAAGTAGTAGTCAAAAAATTCATTCCTTAAGTCTGGCTTCACATAAACCATTTCACCTAAAGCCAAGCAGGGTTACACATATAGATCCAAAAATACAAAATAACATTTTGAATTACAAGCTATTAAAATTTCGACTAGTGACAACTAACAAACATCCTAATACCACAAATAGGCCGCAAATCTAGTTGATTCCCTACAATGATACATCCAACCTAAGAGCCTGAAAGTAAGAATAAAGAAACTAAGAAGTTCAAAAGAACTTAGTGAGTTCCAAGGAAATATATTCTCACATTAGGGTCCAACAAATACTATTAGGATAAGACTTAGGTTGGCAAATTGAACACCACTTTGGCGGATACTATACTTCATGTTTATGAAGTATCCACTGGCATATACTTCCTCAAATGGAGACAGCTTAATGGTTGACATTATCTGTTCTTAGAGATTCGTAGAGAATAGACACAAGGCACAAATGCTCTGCGTGTCACACCAGGTTTTCTTTAAGCCCAAAAATTAGGAAGAATTGATGGTTAAATTACAAGAAATTGAATTTGGCGGCTTCTACAAAACAAAATTAGGAAAATTAAGTGGCTGATTTGGTCATGGTTGAGTTCCAATTCTGTGTCAGTTGGATGAGAACCAACTAATTCCTTAGTTGGAGACAAAATGATTACTAATTGATGGTTTTTATAGAGTTGACAATTGATTGTCAAAATCAGAGCTTTAAAATTTATAATGAGAATGATCGAACCTGGAAACTAACTCTGACAATGATTTTAAGGCAGGCGCACCTATCGAACAGTAGTATAGTTTAGGCAAGACCAGAATATCAAATCCTAAAGGAACCAAAAGTACTAATACTAACTCTCTTTCTATTATTTAGCCTAAGAATTAAGTGAATGTTTATCTAATCTAAATTTAACTATCAACTAAACTAAAGGCACAAAGACAAAAAGAATAAATTTTGGAAAAATAACTTGGAAGAAAAACCAATTGATTAAGACGATACCCTTAGGAAGAATCCACCTAGACTTCACTTGTTATCTAACTCTGAACCAGACGATTTATTCAGTTGACTTGATCCGTAAGACTCCCTAATGTACATTAGACGCTCTCTCGAAGCGAATAACGACTAACCCTAGGTTGATTAATTGAAATGTCTTTCTAATTAAAACCCCTAGAATCGCATTAACTTGATCTATGGATTCCCATATTAGGTTTCACCCTAACCCGACAAAGTTTCGTCACCCTATCTCTAGGCACGTGAACAACTCCGCTCTAATTATGCTAGATCTATGAATAGGCAGTGACTTTTACTCCACCACCTAAACACATCATACTTGAATCAATATCCATGAAATATCAAAACAAGAATTAAGCACACATAATTAAGAATAAGTCAAATATTTATCATATAGTTCAGCAAACGATAACAAGATTCATCATAGGTCTCATCCCCTTCAGGTATCTGAAGGGTTTAGTTCATAACTATAAAAGAAAACATCTCAGAATAAAAGATAAAACAAAACATAATAAATCACTAAAACCCCCTGAAGGAATTGAAGGAGAGATCCATCGTCTTGAGTAGAATTCCGGCTTCTTGAGACAGATCAATTGGATATCCCTGAGTGATTCTCCATAAATCTGACCTTTTCAGCTTGGCTCCTTGGCCTAGCTAACCACCCCTTTTTCTGGTAGCGTTTAGGAGGTTTATATAGGCTTTCGAAATATGTTTCTTCGCCCTTAGGTACCCAAATCTGAATGAAATTGCTCTTTCATGCGACTGGGACATGGCCATAGCACACGCCCGTGTGGGTCGTGGCCAGGCTGTGCTCGGACTTCTTTAATGAGGCACGGCCGTGCAAATCGGGGTCAAGCCGTGTTCTAGTAGATTAACGTGGCACGGTCGTGTGGGCTTAAATTTAGGCCGTGCCGATTTCCTCTTTGGCCCAATTTGGTCAGTTTTAGGCCCTGTTTTCCGTTCGTTTCATCCTCGAGTGCTTTCCTGTGTATAAAACATGAAAATAAAGGATTAAGAGCACCTTTTTACATAAATTGAGGCTTAATTCATCCAAAAGCATACTAAATGTGGGCTTAAAATATGTTACTTTTACGGTTTATCAACAATCGTGCGTGAAGGGCTATAAATAGTTGATAAATGAATTCCTGAGGTGAATTCTTCTCAATTCTATTTTATTTTCTTCTTTTCTTCATCTTCTTTGGTTGCTTCAAAGAAGAGATAATTATTGGAAGCTCTGTATGGGACCGTAATCATGACGTTTGAGTAAGAAAAGTAAATAATCTAGTGAGCTGGTAAGGTTCTAGGTCCTTCGATGTTCGTAAATTTAATAACTAAAGTTAAGAATTTTTCAAAACTTTTGTGATGTTCTACATGTTTCCTAGAAACTCAGTTTTTAAGCTGGAATTCTATGTTTAGTTTATAACTTTGTTTGTCAAGTTTAGCTTCTGGAAGAATGGAAGCTCTGGCATTCGAAAAAGCTAAGTTTGTGAGGCAAAGAAGCATCAAGTAAGTTTCTATGCTCCATATATGGATGTACTTTGAATGCTATATGGCTAGTATGATCCTTATTGTTTGAGAATGTTATGTATGCATAAAGATGAGTAAGTATGTGAGTATTCGCAAGTGTGTCGATATGTATGAAATGATTGGGGTACAATTTATAAATTTAGCATACTCCACTTTATTATGTTTAATTGGTAATATGTTTTTGACTGCGTGTTACAAATTGTGAAATATAGAAGGAAATTATTGACAGGATAGATGGAATGGGTTTAGCATATAGAGGAATGGGAGAACACTTGTGAACTATTGACGGCCTAGACACGCCCGTGTTCTCACTCGTGTGTGAAAACCTTAGCATTTTGTTTATGATGTCAGCAAACTCTTAAGGGGCACACAGCCTAGTTACACGCCCGTGTGCTGGCCCGTGTGACGAATCAAATTTTTGCAAATTTGATGCAAGGGACACACGGCCTATCAACACACCCAGAGGGGTTGACCGCGTATCATACACGGTCTAGACACACGCCCGTGTGTCTACCCGTGTGGACAATTAGAAGGCTATTTTCCAAGCCAATTGCCACCCTGAAACATAAACACACATATACGAACACAAGCAACACATAAAATGACAATAATACACTATGAAGAATCACTAATCATTATTCATACACTTCATATTTCACTCCATCAATTGCGTGAACTTTCACTCCAAAAAAATCATCATAAAAAACAATAAGAAACTTGACAAATATTGGCCACACCCTAATGACCATTTACGAAATGAGTGTATAACATTAATAGCCAACACTTTGGCTTTTAAATATGACATAACACAAGATGACCAAGTTCCTATACATGCCATACTCAAAATAAATCAACTTTACTATACCAAAAGAATGATTGATAGTGTGATCCGAGCTCCGATGTTCTACGATTTTTGAGCTAGCTTGGTGATACTACAAGGAAAAGGGAAAAGAAAGGGGTAAGCATATAGCTTAGTAAGTTTGCATAAATTTTAATAGCAACATAAGTACTCATGGTAAAATCCATTCATCTCATAGAACAATAACAACACAAGTTCTCAAGTACTTAAACATACTTACTCATACTTATTCTTACCCATCATATATCATATTATGGTGTTCATAACTCGTATTTTACTCATGGTATCTGTATCACTTCAGCACATAATCTAGCACTTATGCTATCTTGAACATAAACTTAAGTCATTATCATCCTTAACTTAAATGGAGCTCTTTGTCAACTTTGTATAGCTTAGCTCTTTGTCATCTTTGCATACTTAGCTCTTTTGCCCGTTGAACTACTCAAAATATTCGAGGATACTCAATCCCATCATACAAGTATCACGATACCAATGCCATATCCCAGATATGGTCTTACGTGGGATCACCTCTTGATGCCGATGGCATATCCCAGATATGGTCTTACACTGGATCTCATAACTTCATGCCGATGCCATGTCCCAGAGATGGTCTTATACGAGATCATACATAGATGTTGATGCCATGTCCCAAACATGGTCTTACAGGAGATCTTCCTTTGGTGCCGAGGCCATGTCCCAGACATGGTCTCATACGGGACCTTCCTTATTCGATGTCGATGCCATGTCCCAGACATGGTCTTATACGGGACTACATTCGGTGCCGATGCCTTGTCCCAGACATGGTCTTATACGGGACCTACATTCGGTGTCGATGCCATTTCCCAGACATGGTCTTCTATGGGACCCTCCTTATCTCATGTGGTGACATAGGTATCCTCGTATTCCAAATCTTCAACTGGGACTTTAACTTGACATATTCTCATCATTTTCTCATAGAGACATCATTAGTCGATTTTCATGAAATGATATTCGTTATCATAATATCAAGAAATTTAAGGTATAAAAACATTATGAAACTTTAATTTCACACAAACTTACCTCGATACTCAAAATAGGTGTAGATGTTCGATTTAGTCCACAACTTTGTTCTTGCCTCGGTTTCGTTCCGGGCTTTGTGTTTCTTGATATATAATAAAAATTTCACTTGTTTAATACTCACATTGACCAAATTGACCCATGCATCATACTTTGGAAAAATTATGATTTTACCCCTAAACTTTTTCATATTTACACTTTTGACCCTAGGCTCGTAAAATGATTTTTATTCAACTTTCTTGTATTTTAAGCCTAGCCGAATCATTTTCTTAACTACAACAGCCCCCAATTTCCATTATTTCACTCATGTATGACCATTTTTATAACTTTTACAATTTGGTCCTTTTATGCATTTTTCATAAAAATCACTTAGAAAAAGATGTTTATCATACATCAAACTTTCATATTCTTCCATAAAACATCAAAATACATGCATGTCATACATGGGTAAATTTTTTAACATAAATGCTAGCTCAAAATATAGCTAGAAATAGCTAAATCGAGCTACGAGGATATCAAAAATACGAAGAACATTAAAAATGGGGCTAGGGGATACTTACAATCAAGCTTGAAAGTTGAAGAAACCCTAGCTATGGCTCCTTAGTGATTTTCGGCCATGGGAGAAGAAGATGAACACAATTTTGACTTTGTTTTCCGTTTTTAATCTTTTAGTTACCAAATGAAAAAAAAATACCCTTAAGGCCTCTTTCTTAAGATTTTTCCTTCCCATGTCCATTTTTGTAAATCTATTTAATGGTCTAATTACTAATAAGGACCTCTAGTAATTTTTATAAATCTATTTCATATTTAAATCTTCTAGAATCTCATATTTTCTAATCTTTGCAATTTATCCCTAATAGACAAATTGATCACTAATTAATAAAATTTCCTCATGAAATTTTCACACAATCATGCAAACACATCATAAGCCTCATAAAAATCATAAAACACATATTTCTACTTCAGATTTGTGGTCTCGCAACCACTATTTCGACTGGGCCCTAAATTGGGCTGTTACATGTTGGCTGCAAATCGAGTTGTGTGAAACTACGAGGCTTGCGGAGGGGACACTACGGTGTTGAGGCATCAAGGTTAGAAGTAAGTTAGAATGATATCAACTGGTTCACTAGAACAACACTGTGACAACAATCTATCGACTCTGTGGAGGAATACCATGGAAACGGTTAAAGGTGTAAAACCATAGCTCAGCTATGGTAACCAATAGAGTCCTTCGAGACAGTAAACACATGGTAGTCTACCAATACATTAAACATGGGGAATAATATGTAAGACCATAGCTTGATTGTGGCAACATAGAGAGTACAACAAGACATGAAACATGGGGCATGGTGTGTAAGACCATAAATCGGCTATGGCAGCATATGGAGTCTATAGGGACAACAAACATGGGACTGTCCACCAGGACAATTGACATGGGATAATCCACTGGGACAATAAACGTGGGTTAGTCTGCCAGGACGATAAACATGGGATAGTCCGTCAGGACAATAAACGCGGGTTAGTCTACTAGGACAATAAACACGATATAGTCTACCAAGACAATAAAAATGAGGTAGTCTACCAGGACAGTACTCATTAAAAATCATGCAAACAAGGAAAAATGCAAGTGTTGACAAGCGATAACTAACAAGTGGGTTTGAGGAATCCATCGAAAAAGGAAAAAGTAATATAAATGGGAAAGTTAGCCAAGATAGTAAACAAAGAAGTTTGGAGGGCATTTGGTGGTAACGTAGCTAGAATAGGTTATGAGAACAATGGTTGCAGTACAATATATATGTAACACCCCAAACCCGGTCAAAACGCTACAACCGAATCCGGCATGTCACTGGGAAAAATCATTTTTGGAAAAACAAGTTGTCGACTTAAATTGTGAAGCAAACGTTTAATTTTATGAAAACCGAAGTTGAGTTAGGTAAATTGCTAAAATCACTTCAAAATTTGTTTCAGAGAATATGGAGTTAACTTGTGGTTGACATATGTTTGCTAATACCCGATGGTAGAAATTTTGGAAATTCCCAAAAATTCATTAAAGTTGTGAGAACGTTCATTTTATAGTTTCTTTCCTTTTTAATCATGCTTCAATGTCTAACGCAATTCCAAAGGCATTTGAAAAAATAAATAATCCCGAAACTAAATTTAAAAGCCCTATTACATAACTGAAAATCGAAATTTAGAGCAAAGTAAATCCGAAAATTAACCATTAAAACTAAACAACCTATTGAGCATGGCCACCTCGAGTTCATCCCGGCTCCATATCCGCGATCTGGGAATTATCTGCAAAATGATAACGGAAGGGGTGAGTCACCGAGACTCAGTATGTAAATCCCCATCCCGGAGATAATAAACCCTTACACAATTTCATAAGCAAATATGCATGTCATGCCACCCAAAACCTAACCATCCGAAACTCCCAAATCTACCCCGTGTGGTACCAAACCGCTGGTGGTCCCAAACCACTGGTGACCGAAGTCACAAATAACATATGTGGTACCAAACCACTGATGACCGAAGTCATGAATAACATGTGTGGGGCCAACCCACTTTGTGGTACCAAACCACTGGTGATGATCCCTTTTGCTATCATGTGGGGCCAACCCACAGTGGTGCCAAACCACTGGGACGAGTCACAATACTGGTGGTTCCAAACCACTGAGACTTAGTCACAAAGTAATGAGAAGTGGGGCCAACCCACTATGTGGTACCAAACCACTGGTGACAGTCTGATAATCATATCTTCCCCCGCCTCTCATCACCCATTTCTCATGCACATGCTTACCATCAAGTATGATCATGTTTAACATATAGAATAACATGTGTAAAATAACATGGCATTGACAGATTTCAATATATGCAAATATCGTTTGCATGTCATAACAAACTTAACCGGCATCCTCGCTTTACCCACAAAGGTAACCTAATGATCTCTACCGTTATTACGGCTTTTAACAACACATAACGAATAGCATATTAAACAAAGGAAGTGTGTAAGAGTTACACACTTGATTACTCGCAATACACACTCACTACGTTGACACTGTCGTTAACCGACAATACCGCTATCTGCCTACTACTCTGCTCAGATGCTGGCCCATAACCCAGTGGCCAATCTTGCACCGCTGATACTACCCGTTTCTTGAACTTAGGGGCTGGGTTTACCGACCCTACCCCTCCTACCGCTTGACTGGCATTAGAGCCCATGAATACACCTTGGTCACTAAATCGGGTTAAAGCAACGAAATTAAATCTAAAAGGTTAACACACCACACGAAGTGAAAGCCCTTACCTCGATCGACAAATCCCGAGACTCTAGATCTAATTAACAGCCCGAACGAATCCCAAAAATCCAAAAGAAAATGTCACCACCCCACCTATATTCGGCCAAACATGAAATAGAATTGGATATCTGCCTTTGGCATTTAGCACAATAAGAAATGTCGAAACGATAGAAACACTTACCACACACTAGCAGAATCGATTGGAAGTGATGGCAAATCAACGACAGCGATCTATTGCAACCAAGAGTCAAACTAGAGGGTTTAAGTGCCAAGGGATTTTGGCTTCCCTTTCCAAAGAAAACGATAGGAAAAAGAGCAAAGAGAATGAGAGAGAGAGTTAGGGGAATTCGGCCAAAGTGCCAAGAACTTACCCAAATGCCGAGAGTGTTCCACTAAGCAAAGAAAAGATGAAAACGATGGGTGATCTTTAATAGATGATATTCGGCCAATTGTTAAAAGAGAAGAGAGAAGAGAGTACCAGAGGTTTTGGCAACCAAGGAATGAAAAGATGAAGAGAAAGAATGGGAATACGGTTTCAGTTTTTGCTCAACCAAAAAGAAAGAAAGAAGAAGAGGTTGCAGTTTCGGCAGGGTATGGCTTCAGAGGATTTTGGCTTAGAAGACAATGGCAAAAAAATGACACATGTGATGAGTGAAAAACTAGGTAAGTTTCGGCCAAAAAGAATAAAGAAGAAGAGAGGAATTAGAAGATGTTTTAGTTTGGTAAAATGAGAGAAAAAAAAGAGAAAGCCCCCTAACGGTATGAGAATGTTTCGGTTCTTAACAAAAGAGGAACAAAAGAGACTCTTGGTCCTATCTAGCTAGCCGAAAATGCCCAACACTCCCCCTAAGGCTAATTAACATTTGGCGAACCCCCTTACCTCACTAAACCGAACCCACACCTCATAATTTCAGCTACACATCCCAACTCCCTTCAAACACTATATCGTCCCTTCCTTCTCTCCTTGAATTTCTCTCTTCCACTAATTCAAACAAATTTGAATGTCTCCAACTCCTAAAATTTCTCCCCTCCACACACTCAAATCTGTTGACCCCTTCAACCCTCATCCACCAGAGTCCCAATTGAGTGCAGCTCTCCCTTGTCCTGGCATCAAAAAGAATGCACAAAAGGAGATTCACGTAGCTCGAACCAAGTCCCTTTTAGCTCCCTTAGGCGTCACTCCCTTGTGCTTTAAGTGGCGCCTCCTTGCCACTTTGCCAAGGCATTTCCTGTGTCAAAACTTACCACCAACCGCTCTTAACTCCTACTCCATCAGCTCCCCCTTCTAGGCACTCAAAAAGAAAAATTCTGCTAAGGCTCTGGCCCACTACTAGCTCATGCCTAGATCCTAAGATAGCCTAAACTAGCATGACATCCATACAATCTACATGCAAGCAGATAAAATGCAAAGGCCCAGTTTTAAGAATGTTACAGTTCTACCTCCCTTAAAAATAATTTCGGCCTCGAAATTACCTCGTCAAAAGAGTTGAGGGTATTGCTGCCGCATCACCTCCTCTGGCTTCTACGTGGCCTCTTCCATTCCATGATTTCACCATAACACCTTCACCAAAGGAATGATTTCTTACGCAAGACTTTGACATCTCGATCCAGAATCTGCACTGGTTTCTCCTCAAAAGACAAATTTGGACTCACTTTAATCTCCTCCATTGGCACAACATGATACAGATCCGAACGATAGCATCTCAGCATGGAAACATGAAACACGTTATGGATCTGACTCAATTCTGATGGTAACTCGAGCTGGTAAGCTACTGGTCCCACACGCTTCAATACCTTATAAGGTCCGATAAACCTGGGACTCAGCTTGCCCTTCCGACCAAACCTCAGCACCTTCTTCCACGGCGGCACCTTCAGGAAAACCTTGTCACCCACTGCAAACTCTATATCCCTTCGCTTAAGATTGGCATAAGATTTCTGCCTATCTGAAGCTTCCCTCAACCGAGCCCGAATCAGCCTAACCTTATCCTCTGTTTCAGCAACCAACTTGGGACCCAACAACTGACGTTCACCCAACTCTGTCCAACACATAGGAGTGCGACACTTCTGTCCATACAACGCTTCATACGGTGCCATCTGAATACTTGCCTGGTAACTATTGTTATATGCGAACTCTACCAATGGTAGAAATTCGTCCCAACTACCTCTGAAATCCAAGACACAGCCCCTCAACATATCTTCTAAAATCTGGATTACCCTCTCTGACTGCCCATCTGACTGCGGATGAAATGCCGTACTGAAATCCAGCCTTGTACCCAATGCCTGATGTAACGCTTTCTAGAATCTTGACGTGAACCTGGGATCCCTATCTGAAATAATCGACACTGGCACTCCATGAAGTCTCACGATTTCTGCCACATACAACTTAGCCAACCTTTGAAGTGATTAATCGACCTGAACCGGTATAAAATGAGCTGATTTTGTCAAACGGTCAATAATCACCAAAACCGAGTCCTTCTTAATAGGCGTAAGGGGTAGCCCACTGACGAAATCCATCGTAATCCTTTCCCATTTCCACTGCGGAATCTTCACAGGTTGTAATAACCCCAAAGGTAACTGATGTTCAGCCTTGACCTGCTGACACGTCAGACACTTACATACAAATTCCGTTACTTCTCGCTTCAGACCTGGCCACCAGAACTGTTCCCGCAAATCCCGGTACATCTTACTACCCCCAGGATGCATAGCGTACGGATTGCTATGTGACTCCTGAAGAATCTTTTGCCTTAACTATACATCCCTTGCCATGCAAACTTTTCCTTAAAAACATAACACTCCATCGCTACTCAAGCTATACCCCTCTAATCCACCATTTTGCACTTGTAAATATCGAGCACTTAAGACTTCATCTACCCATTGTTTTTCCTTGATCTGATTTACCCATGTCGGCTTCACTTGCAGTTTCGCTAGCAGACTTTCGTCATCATACGGACTAAGGTGGGCAAACATTGCTCTCAAGTCCGACACCACCTTACGGATCAACGCGTCTGCCACCATGTTGCTTTCCCTAGATGGTACTCAATCGAGCAGTCGTAGTCCTTCAACAACTCGATCCACCTCCGCTGCCTCAAATTCAACTCTTTCTGAGTAAGGAGGTATTTTAAACTCTTATGGTCTGTGTACACGATAGACTTCTCCCCATACAAGTAATGTCTCCAAATCTTCAAGGCGAAAACTACCGCAGCCAACTCCAGATCATGCGTCGGGTAATTCATTTCGTGAGGTCTCAATTGTCGAGAAGCATACGCCACCACTTTCCCCTCTTGCATCAGCACACATCCTAACCCTGTATGCGACGCATCACAATAAACTGTAAACTCTTTCCCTGCTTTAAGCTAAATCAAAACCAGTGCTTCTGTCAAAATGTTCTTCAACTTCTCAAAACTCTCCTGTTGCTTGTCTGACCACACAAACGAAACCCCTTTCCTTAACAACTTGGTTAATGGTGCTGCAATCAACAAAAACCCTTCCACAAACCTTCTGTAGTAACCAGACAAACCCAGAAAACTCCAAATCTCCGCCACAGACTTAAGTGGTTTCCAGTCCAATATCGCCTCAATTTTTCGAGGGTCCACCCTAATCCCCTCAGCTGACACCACATGACCCAAGAAGGCTACTTCTTTTAGCCAGAACTCGCACTTACTAAACTATGCAAATGGCTACTTCTCCTTCAGAATCTGCCAAACCACACGTAGATGTGCATCATGCTCCTCCTCAGATTTTGAGTACACCAAAATGTCGTCTATAAACATACGACGAATCGGTCCAAGTACGGCTGAAAAACTCGATTCATCATGTCCATGAATGCTGCCAGCACGTTGGTCAACCCAAACTGCATTACCAAGAACTTATAGTGCCCATAACGAGTGCGGAACGCCGCCTTCTGGATATCGACCTCCTTTACCTTAAGCTGGTGATACTCCGACCTCAAATCAATCTTAGAGAAAATTGTGCTCCCTTAAGTTGATCAAACAAGTCGTCTATCCTTGGCAACGGATACTTATTTTTAATCGTCAACTTATTCAGCTGACGGTAATCAATACACATCCATATTGTTCCATCCTTCTTTTTAACAAAAAGCACGGGCGCTCCCTAAGGCGATACACTCGTTCGGATAAAACTTCGATCCAGCAACTCCTGAATCTGCGCTTTCAGTTCCACTAACTCCTTCGGTGCCATTCTATATGGGGCAATAAACACTAGCGCGGTTCCCTGTAGCAGGTCTATACCAAACTCAACTTCGCGATCTGGAGGCAAACCCGGAAGCTCTTCTAGGAACATATCGGTAAATTCTTTCACTGTTCGAACATCCCCCACAGTTGAATCCTTGACCCCCAAAGCACAAACATGAACCATGAATGCCTCACATCCTTTCCTCACCATTTTCTCGGCCTTCAAAGCGGACACCACATTAGCCAGGTAGTTCCTTCTCTCACCTATCATTACTACTTCTTCTCCCTCGTCGGTTCTCAACACCATACACTTGGCTGTACAGTCTAGATTCACCTAATACTTCACCAGCCAGTCCGTCCCTAAGATCAAATCAAACTCCCCGAGTGGCAGTTCCATCAGATCAGCCAAAAACACTATCCCTTCAAGTTCTAGGGGTACATCCCTATACAGTTTGTTTACTTCTATAGAGTGACCTAGAGGGCTAATTACAGTCATCTCCCTAGAAGAAGTCTCGTATGCTAAGTTCAAAGTTCCCGCTATACTACTAGCAAGATAAGAGTGCGTCGAACCAACATCAATTAAAGCAGTATACGGCAATCCATAAATGAAGAACATATCGGTTATGACGTCCGGTGCGTCGCCCCCTCTCGATGCCTCGCAGCATAAACCAATCCAGGCTATCTTGTATCAGTACTTCCAGCACCTCTGCCCGGTGCTTCGCGGCCCCGTCCCGAGCCATTATCTCCCCTGGCCGAACCGCGACCCTTCTGTGGTTGCTGTCCACCACTCCTGAACTGAGCTTGCCCCTGACCCTCAGACTGCATCCTAACTAGCTTACATGGACAATCCCTTACTTGATGATCCATCGACCCGCACTCAAAACACCCTCTGCTACCAGACCAACGCTCCCCCCAATGAGACTTCCCACATTGAGCACACCGTGGTGGCCACTGAGTAAAAGCAGCAGGCCTTGTAGCTTGACTCTATCCCTCAAATCTAGCCCTCTTCAGAGAATTCCCAGTATACCCTGATGGCCCAAAACTCCTCTTGTTTCTATTTCTGTCCAGGTTCTGGTTTGTCGACTCCTTCACCCCCTCAGCTATTTTGGCCTTCTATACAAGAACCGCAAATTCCCTCTCTCGCTGTGGAGCGATCAACAACCGCAACTTATCCCTCAGCCCGTCCTCAAACCTGACACAATGCTCATGTTCCGTAGCCACAATTTCCTGAGCATAACGACTCAACCTTAAGAATTTCGCCTCGTACTCAGATGTTGACTTACTCCCCTAAACCAGACTTAAAAATACCTTACGCTACACATCAGTGTAACTAGACCCAACATACTTCCTCTGATAAGCCGCCTTAAAAAAATCCCAGGTGATATCATCGACCATCGCACCATCCCTGACTGTGAGCCACCACTGATAAGACTCATCCCGGAGAAGAGACACTATCCCCTTCAACTTCTCCTCAGCCGTAAAGTCTAAATCATCCATTATGCGCTCAGTCACCTCAAGCCAGTACTCAGCTGTGCTAGGAGCTACACTAGAAACACCCCTAAATACTTCCGCTCTATTAGCTCAGAGTCGTTCAGAAACAGATTTTCGAGCCCCCGTACCTCCACCTGCTCCAGTTACTCTCTCCAGAACCCGCAGCATCGCCTGTGACACCGTGTCATCACCACCCGTTTGGTCTTGATGCTCCACGCCTACAGCTGGCAGCGGCAGCGGTACCTCATTCTCTGACTCATGACCAGACCCGACTGGTTCAGACACAGTCATCCTACCCCTACCACGACCACACGTATTACGACCACGTCCTCGAGTGCTCATGACTAGCGTTCACGATTTAATCTGATTTAAGAATTTTATGAGTTAGCTTTCTTCCACTGTTTATTACGGCACAGTTTTATGAACAATTTACTATAATAGTTGTTCTCGCAAAGTTTACACCGCCCTACGTGTTTCAGTCTCTAAATTGAATTCCTATCACTAGCATCCATATGACAAACATTTAAACAATAGTAATAACAAATAGGAAGCTTACCATTGCGAAGTGGTGTCGGAGACTCAGGTGCCATGCTTTCCCAAAATATACATTTCCATTGAAATCATCCTACAAACCTTTTATTGAAAACATTTTGGGCCTAAGGCCCATAGTCGAGCTTTTGAACTAGACTCTGATACCAAAATTGTAACACCCCAAACTCGATTAAAACGCTACAACCGAATCCGGCATGTCATAGGGAAAAATTGTTTTTGTAATAATAAGTTGTCGACTTAAATTGTGAAGCAAACGTTTCATTTTATGAAAACTGAAGTTGAGTTAGATAAATTGCTAAAATCGCTTCAAAATTTGTTTCAGAGAATATGGAGTTAACTTGTGGGTGACATATGTTTGCTAATACCCGATGGTAGAAATTTTGGAAAATCCCAAAAATTCATTAAAGTTGTGAGAACGTTCATTTTATAGTTTCTTTCCTTTTTAATCATGCTTCAATGTCTAACGCAATTCCAAAGGCATTTGACAAAATAAATAATCCCAAAACTAAATTTAGATGGCCTTATTACATAACCGAAAATCGCAATTTAGAACAAAGTAAATATGAAAATTAACCATTCAAACTAAACAACCTATTGAGCATGGCCACCTCGAGTTTATCCCGGCTCCATATCCGTGATCTAGGAATTATCTGCAACATGATAATGGAAGGGGTGAGTCACCGAGACTTAGTGTGTAAATCCCTATCACGGATATAATAAACCCTTACACAATTTCATAAGCAAATATGCATGTCATGCCACCCAAAACCTAACCATCCGAAACTCCCAAATCTACCCCGTGTGGTACCAAACCACTGGTGGTCCCAAACCACTAGTGACCGAAGTCACAAATAACATATGTGGTACCAAACCACTGGTGACCGAAGTCACGAATAACATGTGTGGGGCAAACCCACTTTGTGGTACCAAACCACTGGTGATGATCCCTTTTGCTATCAGGTGGGGCCAACCCACGGTGGTGCCAAACCACTGGGACGAGTCACAAGATAAATAAAAGTGGTACCAAACCACTGGTGGTTCCAAACCACTGAGACTTAGTCACAAAGTAATGAGAAGTGGGGCCAACCCACTGTGTGGTATAAAACCACTGGTGACAGTCTGATAATCATATCTTCCCCCTCCTCTCATCACCCATTTCTCATGCACATGCTTACCATCAAGTATGATCATGTTTAACATATAGAATAACATGTGTAAAATAACATGGCACTGGCAGATTTCAATATATGCAATTATCGTTTGCATGTCATAACAAACTTACCCGACATCCTCGCTTTACCCACAAAGGTAACCTAGTGATCTCTACCGTTATTACGGCTTTTAACAACACATAACTAATATCATATTAAACAAAGGAAGTGTGTAAGAATTACACACCTGATTACTCGCAATACCACACTCTCTACGTTGACACTTTCGTTAACCGACACTACCGCTATCTGCCTACTACTCTGCTCAGATGCTGGCCCACAACCCGGTGGCCAATCTCGCACCACTGATACTGCCCGTTTCTTGAACTTAGGGGCTAGGTTTACCGATACTACGCCTCCTACCGCTTGACTGGCATTAGAGTTCATGAATACACCTTGGTCACTAAATCGAGTTAAAGCAACAAAATTAAATCTAAAAGGTTAACACACCACACGAAGTGAAAGCCCTTACCTCGATTGACAAATTCCGAGACTCTAGATCTAATTTACAGCCCGAACGACTCTCAAAAATCCAAAAGAAAATGTCACCAACCCACCTACATTCGGCCAAACATCAAATATAATTGGATCTCTGCCTTTGGCATTTAGCGCAATAAGAAATGTCGAAACGATAGAAACACTTACCACACTCTAGCAGAACCAATTGGAAGTGATGGCAAATCAATGACAACGATCTACTACAACCAAGAGTCAAACGAGAGGGTTTAAATGCCAAGGGATTTTGGCTTTCCTTTCCAAAGAAAACGATAGGAAAAAGAGTAAAGAGAATGAGAGAGAGAGTTAGGGGAATTCGACCAAAGTGCCAAGAACTTACCCAAATGCCGAGAGTGTTCCACCAAGCAAAGAAAAAGATGAAAACAATGGGTGATCTTTAACAGATGATATTTGGCCAATTGTTAAAAGAGAATAGAGAAGAGAGTACCAGAGGTTTTGACAACCAATGAATGAAAAGATGAAGAGAAAGAATGGGAATGCGGTTTCAGCTTTTGCTCAACCAAAAAGAAAGAAAGAAGAAGAGGTTGCAATTTTGGCAGGGTATGGCTTCAGAGGATTTCGGCTTAGAAGACAATGGAAAAAGAATGACACAAGTGATGAGTGAAAAACTAGGTAAGTTTCAGCCAAAAAGAATAAAGAAGAAGAGAGGAATTAAAATATGTTCTAGTTTGGCAAAATGAGAGAAACAAAAGAGAAAGCCCCCCAACGGTATGAGAATGTTTCAGTTCTTAACAAAAGAGGAACAAAATAGACTCTTGGTCCTATCTAGCTAGCCGAAAGTGCCCAACACTCCCCCTAAGGCTAATTAACATTTGGCCAACACCCTTACCTCACTAAACCGAACCCACACCTCATAACTTCAACTACACATCCCAACTCCCTTCAAACACTATGCTGTCCCTTCCTTCTCTCCTTGAATTTCTCCCTTCCACTCATTCAAACAAATTTGAATGTCTCCAACTCCTAAAATTTCTCCCCTCCACACATTCAAATCTATTGACCCCTTCAACACTTATCCGCCAAAATCCCAATTGAGTGCAACTCTCCTTTGTCCTGGCGTCAAAAAGAATGCACAAAAGGAGATTCTTGCAGCTCGAACCAAGTCCCTTTTAGCTCCCTTAGGCGTCACTCCCTTGTGCTTTAAGTGGCGCCTCCTTGCCACTTTGCCAAGGCATTTCCTGTGTCAAAACTCACCACCAACCACTCTTAACTCCTACTCCATCAGTTCCCCCTTCTAGGCACTCAAAAAGAAAAATTCTGCTAAGGCTCTGGCCCACTCCTAGCTCATGCCTAGATCCTAAGATAGCCTAAACAAGCATGACATCCATACAATCTACATGCAAGTAGATAAAATGCAAAGGCCCCATCTTAAGGATGTTACAATATAAATTTAGCATACTCCACGTTATTATGTTTATGTGATAATATGATTGTGACTAACTATTATGAATTTTGAAGTATAGAGGGAAATTATTGATGTGATAAATGGAATGGGTTTTGGCATATGGATGAATGTGCAGATAGAGAGGAAGTGGAATTTATGTTAGATTCTACAAATCGGTTTCGCTTATTGCAAACCATGATGTGTGAAGCTGTAGGCCTTACAGAGAGGACATTGTGGTGTTCAAGCATCAATGTTAGATCTGAGGTGGAATGATATCGACTGCCTTACTAGAACGACATCATTATGACTGTCTATCAACTCTATGAACAGAAACCGCGACAACGGTAAGGTCTTTTGGGGTGACACTATGGAAATAGTTCAAGGTGTAAGACCATAGCTCAGCTATGGCAACGAATGGAGTCCATGTTGGATAGTTGGTATGCCTCGTGGCACAATAGAAAAATTATTGTGGTGATGATCAACCATCGATCCATGTATGAGAAACGAATCGGGTTTAAACATAGGTTGAAAAATATACCTTTCAAAACTGAAAAATGATGAATAGCGTTATTGATAGGATCCTCTTCGTAGATGTTGATTCCAAGTTGCAACAATAATTTCTTGGCCTCTACGTAATCCACCCAGTCAAAGAATGAACAATAACCTCTTGAAATTTTCAGAGAGTATTGTTTTTAAATTACTGCTAGACCCTTTTGTTTTATATTTTCTCTTAGTAACCCTAACACATTAAGGGATTACTTTTCCTTTTATTTTCTTTGATCATATATAAAAAAAATGGGATTATTCCTTTATTATTAGAGAAACAAATGGAAATTCAAGAAAAAAAATTATATTTTTTCCAAAAGAATATCACTTTCCATACCCTTTTATAATTTAACCGAGGTTATTATAACTATTTGTATTAATAATTTCGGTAAACTATGTGCAATTAATATTTTATATGAATCAAATTCATTTTTTAATTTTAACTATTTCTCTATTTGTGTACAACAAGTTTGTATGTATAATGTCTTCAATATTTAACCATTAAATTAAATAATTAAATAATTAAATTAATTCATGTGACACCTAAATACAATACCAAATGTATTTGGATTCTGTTCGCTTCAACTATAAGGTGTAACCATGTAGTTACTTGTAACATTAGTAGTAAAACTAGAACATTCCTAATATTACAAGCAATGAGTGGCATCTAGTAATGCGTCATTGCTACCCAAGTTACAAGAATTCGTGATTAAACATAACCTTTTTGTGACAATTTTTTCATGTATTATATTCTTTCATCCTTCATATCTAGATTGGACACAAGTCATGGAATAGTCACACTTGTATAATCTAATCTCATATTTCTTGATATTCGGAGTAGACTATAATAAACAAATAAGTGTGATATCTCATATCAACTTATTCGAGCATGGTCATGCATTTCTAGTCTCACTTCATCAAGAGGCCTAAGATATTTCTCCCATTATGTAGGAGGGACAAATCCTATCTTGATCAATCATCTTCCACTACATAGATTGTGGCATACCCAACATCGTTCTTTATAGTATAACCTATTATGGCAGACATTTGACTATGTCAAAATATATAACTCACAATGTTGGGACAATGATGATCTCAAGTTTAAGGATCATATACATGGTTATCACTATGAGTAATGTTGTGACTATTACATAATAATCCAAGAAACATACTCATAACGGGTTAGTCCAGTATGTTGTTGTTTAACACATACTTAAGTATCGATTTTGACATCTCCATGTCAATGACAACACTTTGTCATCAATCAACTACACATTATTCTTAATGCATTATCATCATCCAAGCCCACACTAATACTTGACTAAGGACCTTTCAAGAATAATCATATTACTCTCAGGACTTTATTATTAACCAATTTATTTATACACACAGAAAAAGATATTGAAATAATAATGGTAATGTCTTATATTAACAAACAAGGTAAAATGAGTATGTGATTACAATCATATCATGATTGGCCTTTGGGAATACTCTAACAGTCCGCCAGGATAGTTAACTCGGGGTAGTCCACCAAGACATTAAACATAAAGAATAATGTGTAATGTCACAAATAGGCTGTGGCAATATAGAGGGTCCGCTAGGACAATAAACATGGGGCATGGTTTGTAAGACCATTACTCAACTATGGCATCATATGGATTCTACTTGGACAATAAATGCAGGACGGTTCGCTAGGATGGTAAACATGGGATAGTATACTGGGACAAGAAATGTGGGTTAGTAAACCAAGACGGTACTCATGGAAAATCACTCAAACGAGAAAAAATCCCAAGTGTTGACAAGCGATAGCTAGCCAACAGGTTTGAGGATTCCGTCAAAAAAGGCAAAAGAAATAGAAATGGGAAACTTTGCCAAGACAGTAAACAAGGAAGTCGAGAGGGCATATGGTGGTAATGCAGCTAGAATCAATTACGAGAATAATGTGCCGATAATGACTTGTATATAGGCAAATGAAAGAGGATTTATTTATAGACCGCAGGTAAAAATCCACCATTAAAAAATGCCAAAAAGTGCTCAAGGAAACTATGTATGTTAGAGGAAGGTCTTAGAAGAGTAATGAGAGATTCACTCCAAGTAAAAGGCTTCATTGAAACCATAATTAATATGGGGAGGCACCAACGTATATAATCTGGTTAGTCTAATCTATAAAGAGGGGTTAGTTGGAGCCTGTGGATACAAAGAAGTACTAATAGGGATTATCCAAGTGATAGTTATGTCTGTCAAGACTATTCCTCTTTGAGTGGAATCTATTGTGAATACAACTGCCATAGAGTTAGTTTCGTAGGGAACCATCATATAAAAGAAATTGGAAAATCGAATGGTTGCATGGACAATAGTCTACTGTATAATGTAGCCCAAATCGATCCACTACAAAGGACATGTTCCTTAAAAGCAAGGTAATGCAAATAGGGCGGATTACAAGAAAATAATCCAAATAACTTTTCGACCCGAGTGTAGGGTGGAATGAGATTTAGTCCTCCAGAGTGGCGTGGGTCCTTATTAGTTAACCTAACTAATTGGATGACAGTAAATCCTTCAAGACTATAGTAAGAAAAAAGAGTCCACCAAGGACTAGTAAAATTTGGAATGTTCGCCAAGGATGACATAACCAAAGGGTTCTTAGGATGGAAGTTTAGGAGGAGTACCTTATAAGTACAGGGTGAGAAAGAGAACTCATACTGATAATTGACCATCAAACTTTGTAATTAAAGATTTACTATAAAATTTATAAGTAGATGGGCATCCCAAATAGGGGATGGATGAAAGGAAAAATGTTTGTGAAGAAAGGAAAGAATTCGCAATTATGGTGGGACTTTTGAGAAACCATAAAAACTAGTCGAATGGCTTTAGGGTCGACCAGAGGAAGACCACTTCACAATTTATCTACCAATAAAAAAAGCTCAAAAAAGGAATAAAAAACCACGATTCTAGATTAAGAGAAATCATTTAAAAACTATAAGGGATAAAACATGTTTAGTTTCTTTTCCTTTACTACCCCTGCAAGATGGGGTCTTTTTTTTAGTACTGTAGTAAAAAAAACTCACGAAGTTCTTATGAACTTACAGGATTTTGGCTTATGTTTTGTAGGACTCATTGTATGAGTAAAGAGCTTGTGGAAGGACCAAGCCAGACCGTGTTAGTTTGAGGATCATAGTCAATTAAGTGTCACAATAATGCTCATTGAGCCATCACATATCTAACCACATATGTGTGCATTAAAATTAGTACATCATATATCACATACAAGTATTCTCACATATTACCTGTCATAATAATATCAGATTCCCCAATTTAACACATATATACTTATCAAAATTTTATTTGCTTTCGCTACATATTTTTATTATTAGCATATCATTATCACTGTTATTTGGCATGTTGATTGTACTAGAAAGAACATATCTTTTCTCCATACTTATTGGTTAATTTGTTCCTATTTAGTTATCTTTAACATACATTTTAGCATTTTTAGTTTAGTAAAATGCATTTTATAACCCTGTGAATCCTAGCTATTTTATCCTTAATTTTGCTATCTTTCTGCCCTAATGTCACTGCATTAGTTTACTCCAGATTGTGTCCAAAATTGTCACTATAGTTGAAAGCTTTATGATAAGAGCCAACCATGCTTGAGCTGTCCAATCGGGTATAATTGCCCTGTACGTACAAGTATAGAAGAATCCTAAGGGAAGGACACCTATACAATTGAGGAGAACATAAAAGGTTGACGTTATAGGAGGAAGGATCAAAATTTTTGGCAAAACCACCATTCTCCTACCCTATTTTAAAGCTTGCGGCCATCGTAGCTTGAGCATCCTACCGGTGAGACAACGTGAAGACTGATGTAGATCCACTCCTAGCGAGGAAATCTAAATGCAAAACAAGGGGAAATAGAGAGATCAAGTCGAATAGCCTAGGAAAAGTATTCTCCATTCGATTCTTTCTTATTTATTTGCAAACGCTGGTGATTACTCTATGTTTTCAACTATATGGAAGTACAATGAATGCTTTGTCAAATGTTATCTTATTAAATCTTGTTTTTATTGTTTATTGTTTACTCTTGGGGGTTTGAATGTTCTAAACACGGAAGTGTTATTACAGTCACTAACACTAGAAGGTGCAGTGACAGTTTGAGCTAATAAGCATTTCAACGGAAGTTGAGTAAGGACTAAAGGAATTTAGTCCACTTGTTCTTAATAGTGCGATATTGCCAACATCGGAAGGTGAGGTTAACATGCATGGTTAAGTCCTAGATTAAATAAAAGAGTGGCGCTTGGTAAGATATATATTAATTTTTATTGCATCTACAATCACCTATCTTTTATACATTGTGAGCACTTAGTATACTGCTGAAGATTCATGTTGGGGATCCCAATTTATCATTACTATATTTTATTTCATTGTTTTTAAGATATTGCTCTGACAATTACCCACACAATTTAATTCAATTTCTTTTAGGTATTGCATCGGCATTAATAGACAAAGAACTACCATTCTGTGGGATCGATAGCCGACAGACTCACATCTGTATACTATACTTGCATCGACAGTGTACGCTTGCACATTTTTGCTGTGATGTTAACAGTCGATCATGATTTTGATGCCGTTGCTAGGGATGGCGTTTGTTTGATGTTTATTTGTGTTCTTGTGTTTTTTTTGCACTTTGTTTTCCTTATATAATATTTAGTATTCACTAACTTGTTTTCTCTTTGTTGCTATTTTCCAAGTTCATTTTAGGTGTTTTATGACCCGAAGCAATTTAGATTTTCTTGCTGATTTTGACCCAAAAATCGACAGAACTATTTGGAGAAGACTTTTAGAACAAAAAAATATGGATTTACCAGGGAACAATGCAGCTATACCCCCGATGCACTAGCAAAATATTAATAATCCACTATTGTCGCAAAATGCTCACATCCATAATAGAACTATACGAGATTGTGTAGTACATGTTCTGGATGATTTACAACCAGGAGTTGTTAGACCAACAATTCAAGCTGGGAACTTTGAACTCAAGCCAGTGATGTTTCAAATGCTGAACTCCAATGGCCAATGTGTTGGGCTACCACATGAAGATGCGAGAGAACATTTTAATTTTTTTTTTTGATTTGTGCTTCCTTTAGTCAACAAGGCGTTCCTGATGATGCCTTAAGGATGAAATTATTTCCCTATTCCTTACAAGGGAGAGCTCGCACTTGGTTTCTTGGGCTACATGCTCGATCAATTACTTCTTGGAATGCTTTAGCCACGTAGTTTGTTTTGCGATTTACTCCATCGACAATGAATGCTCATCTTCAAAATGATATTACTGCCTATCATCAGTTGGATGATAAAAATCTTCACACCACATGGGAACGTTATAAATCTTTGCTTCGATGTTGTCCCATGCACGACATTCAACTAGAAACACAAATCGAGATTTTTTATAATGGTCTGAGTTCTCCTTCAAGGAATCTTGTTGATGCATCAGCCAATAGACTATTACTGGATTGTACTTACAATAATGCTGTGAGAATTCTTGGTAGAATTGCTCAAAATGATTATCAATATCCTATCTCTAGAGCTGCACAAGCAAAGACTACTCTATGAGTTATTGAATTGGATACAATATCTGCGCTAAGTTCCCAAGTCTCTTCACTCACAAACATGATTAAAACTATGCAAGGGATGAATGACATTGCACCTATACAGGTTGCTCAACAATTGGATATTCCTACCTTTTGCTGTGAAATTTGTGGTGACAGTAATAGTTATGAAGAATGTTCGCAACATGTAGAAACTGCATGAGATGTCAATAATATTCACAACAATTCTCATGGAAATTCTTACAACAACTTTGTACGCAACCAACAGTTTTAGGGAACTTAGAATGTTGGAAAAAATGCTGCGATATTCAGATACGGGAATGCATCTACTTAGGGCAATTATAATCCATGACATGGGAATACAATCAACAACCTCAGTTGTATCCACAACAAGGTTAGATACAATCACATCAAACTTAGATGCAGCCACAAATGATGAATCCGAGTTATCAAGGGCATCGATAACAACAATATACACGAGTTTTTACTTCTGACACAGAAGCTATTGTTCAAGGAAATTCATCTTCCATTCGAGCATTGGAGGCACAATTAGGACAGCTTGCTTCAAATTTGAATACTTAACCACAAGACTCATTACCTAGTGACACTGAAAATCCCAATTCGAGAGGGAAAGAGCACTGTAAAGCCATCACCCTTAGGAGTGGTAAGTAAACTGGTGAGCCAGTTATAGATTCTACTATAGGATCCCCAAGCGTTGATGACATAAGCCCTGATAGGAAGGGTGCATCTGACGAGCTTGTCAATGTTTCTGACAATGAAGTGCCGCAAACTGTCACTCACATGCCTTATATTCGACCCTCAAAATTATGGATGCAACCTAAAGGGCAAATCAAAGATTTTTTAGTTCGTATGGATAAATTCTTTTTTTCTGGCTGATTTTATCATACTTGACTATGAGGCAGACAAGGAGGTTCCCATAATATTGGGACGACCATTTTTAGCCATCGCCGAACTCTCATTGATGTTTATAAAGGAGAGATAACCATGTGACATAACAATGAGCAAGCTACCTTTAGTATTTTTGAGTCTGTTCAGCACAAGGATACAACAGAGTGCAATACTGCCGATTTGCTAGATGATTTAATTGAGAAAGAATTCAACAACCAAAGCACAGTCCTTGCTAAAGAAATTACAGTGACATTTGAGGTGGAATCTTTAGACAATTGTGGCAACACGGTTGAAGCTAGTAAAGATGAAATCAAGCACAGATGCCAATTGAATCCTTAGACTTAACCGACAGAACAAATCCAATTTTCAAACCATCGATTGAAGAAGCTCCTACTTTAGAATTGAAACCACTACCTCCTCTTCTCAAATATATTTTTTTGGGCCATTACAATACTTTGCCAGTTATTGTCTCCACAACACTAGATGAAACACAAGAAAAGAAATTGACTCACATTCTCAAGCAACACAAACGAACTATTTCCTGGAATATTATGGATATTCAAGGAAGTAGTCATTTTCGCATGCACAAAATCAAGTTAGAAGATGAAGGCAAGCAATCGATTGAACCACAACGAAGGTTAAACAATAAGATGAAAGAAGTTATCAAGAATGAAATCATAAAATTGCTTGATGCAGGAATTATTTACTCTATTTCTGATAGCAAGTGGGTGAGTCCAATGTAATGTTTCCCAAAAAGGAGTGGCATCCCGATGGTTCGCTATGATAAGAATGAATTAATACCTACACGTATCCCCACAAGATAGCAAGTTTGTATAGGTTATCGTAAATTGAATGCAGCCACAAAGAAGGATCATTTTTCACTTCCCTTCATTGACAAAATGTTAGATCAGCTTGCTAGAAAAGCTTATTATTGCTTCCTAGATGGCTATTCTAGGTACAACCAAATTGCTATTGCACCAAAGGATCAAGAGAAAAAATCTTTCACCTACCCCCTTGGTACTTTTGCTTTTCGTCGTATGCCTTTCAGTCTTTGCAATGCACCAGCCACATTTCAAAGGAGTATGATGGCAATATTCCCAAATATAATCAAAGATTCATTAGAGGTTTTTATGGTTAACTTTTCAGTTTATGGGAATGATTTTGATCATTGCGCTGACAATTTGGATAAAGTACTGAAGCAATGTGAGGACACTCATCTTGTTTTGAATTGGAAAAATGACATTTTATGGCAATTGAAGGCATTGTGTTGGGCCATCGCATCTTTAATCAGGGCATTCAAGTAGATAAAGCTAATGTAAAAATCATCGAGAAATTACCCCCACCGATAAATGTGAAAGGTATTCGTAGCTTTCTTGGACATGCGGGATTTTACCGCTGGTTTATTAGGGAGTTTTCAAATATTGTAAAACCATTATGCTCATTGTTGAAACAGAATAAAAAATTCCTCTTTGATAAGGCATGTCCGGATGCCTTTATTTAGTTAAAGAAGCATTTGGTAAATGCCTCCATTGTCGTTGCACCTGATTGGTCTCAGCCTTTCAAAGTTGTGTGTGATGCAAGTGACTTCGCCGTGGGTGCAGTACTAGGACAACGGAAAGGAAAAAATTTTCACACCATTTATTGTACCAGCAAAAATCTTATAGAAACTCAGTTTAATTATACCACCATAGAGAAAGAATTGTTGGCTGTAGTCTTTGCTTTCGACAAGTTTCATTATTATCTTGTCAGCGTAAAATTTACGATATTCACTGATCACTCAGTGTTGCAATATCTCTTTGCAAAAAAAAAGATGCCAAACCAAGACTGATACGATAGATTTTATTGTTGCAGGAATTTGAAATTGAGATAAAAGACTGCAAGGGGTCAGAAAATCAAGTTACAGATCATTTATCTAAATTAGAAGTTGGCAGTGAAGACGAGAACATATTTTGAATTGCCGACGCATTCCCAAATGAGAAGTTATTTGCTGTCAATGCAACTCCTTGGTATACAGATTTGGTTAATTACTTGGTGTGTGGTAAGTTCCCTTTGAGTATCAAGGGCTATAAAAAAGAAAGATTTCTTCGTGATGTAGTGAAGTACCATTGGAACGAGCCGTATTTAATCCAGGTATGCAATGATAACATTATTCAACGTTGTGTTTTGGAAGGGGAGATGCTCTCAATTCTGAAGCACTATCATGATGCTCCTTATGGAGGTCATTTTGGTGGTATGAGAACTACTGCTAAGGTTCTTCAATCAAGATTTTACTGCCCATCATTGTTCAAGGATGCTCATAACTTTGTGAATCAATACGATAAATGTCATCACACCGGTTCTATTTCTCTATGTAATGAAATGTTGCAACTGCCAATTATGGAAGTTGAATTTTTTTATGTTTGGGAAATGGAATTTATGGGACCATTTCCCAATTCATTTTGAAATCTTTATATATTAGTTGCTGTTGACTATGTCTCAAAGTAGGTAGAGGTTGTTGTTGTCCCAAAGGATGATGCAAGTACAGTGTCTAATTTTTTCACTAGTATATACTCACTCGTTTTAGTACACCAAGGGCATTGATTAGGGATTAGGGTACACATTTCCATTGCAACCAAGTGGCAACCACATAAAGAGATATGAAGTTAATCACAGACTAGCCACTACTTATCATCCACAAACCAATGGACAAGCTGAAGTTTTAAATCGACAAATTAAGAATATTCTTGAGTAGGTTGTGAATCCTTCGAGAAAATATTGGTCTTCTCGATTAGATGATGCTCTATGGGCATTGTGGACAGCATATAAGACTCCAGTGGGGATGTCACCGTACCGATTGGTTTTTGGTAAAGCATGTCACTTGCTAGTTGAACTAGAACACAAAGCATTATGGGCAATTAAAAAAGTGAACATGGACTATGAAGCTGTTGGAAAGAAAAGGCTGTTGGATATCACCGAGTGATAAACCGTAAAAGTAACATATTTTAAGCCCACATTTAGCATGCTTTTAGATGATTTAAGCCTTGAATTATATAATTTGGTGCTCTTAATCCTTTGTTTTCATGTTTTATACCCAGAAGAGCACCAGATGATGAAAAGAACAGAAAACGGGCCCAAAATAGAGTAAATGGGCCATATCACAAAATCCACACGGCCTGGCCCAAGACCACACAGCCGTGCCCCATTCAACTGGTTCGAACATAGCTTGGCCACGACTTACACGGGCGTGTACCATAGGTGTGTCCCTGTCGCACGAAAGAAGAGTTTCACTCGGATTTGGATACTTAGGGGCGAAGAAACATATTCAGAAGCCTATATAAACACCCTAAGTATGACCAGAAAAGGGGAAACCCAAGGTTTTAGTCAGGGGACATCCGACTAGGCCAGAGAAAGCAGCTTTGTGAAGAATTACTCGAAGATAGCCAGTTGATCCATCTCAAGAAGCCAGAATTATACTCAAGACGGAGGATCTCTCCTTCAATTCCTTCAGGGGGTTTTAGGGATTTCTTATGTTTTGTTTTATCTTTTCTGTTGAGATGTTTTCTTTTATCGTTATGAACTAAATCCCCAGATACCTGAGGGGATGAAAGCTAAGATGAATCTTGTTATCATTTGCTGAACTATATGATAAATACTTGACTTGTTCTTAATTATGTGTTCTTAATTCTTGTATTGATATTTCCAGGATATTAATTCAAGTGTGATGTGCTTAGGTGGAAGAGCAAAAGTCCCTGCCTAAGAGTAGATCTAGCATAATTAAGCGGAGTTGATCGCGCGCCTAGAGATAGGGTTATGAGATTTTACTGGATTAGGGTGAAACCTAATATGGGAGTCCATAGATCGAGTTAATATGATTCTAGGGGTTTTATCTAGAAAGAGATTTCAATTAATCAACCTAGGGTTAGACGTTAGTATCCTTAAGAGAGGGATTAATATAACTTAGGGAATCTTATGGATCAAGTCAAATGAAGAAATCGTCTGGTTCAGAGTTAGATAACAAGTGAAGTCTAGGTGGATTCTTCCTTGGGTGTCGTCTTAATCAATTGGTTTTTCCTCAAGTTATTTTCACAATTTCATTCTTCTTTTTCTTAGAGTCTTTAGTTTAGTTATTAATTAATTTTAGATTAGATAAATAATTCCCCTAATTCTTAGGCTAAATAATAAAAAGAGACTTAGTAATAGTACTTTTGGTTCCTTTAGGTTCGACATTCCGGTCTTGCCTTAACTATACTACTTTTCGATAGGTATTCTTGCCTCAAATCATTGTCATAGTTAGTTTCTAGGTTCGATCATTCTTTATATAAATTTTAAGACTTTGACATTGCGAAAACAACGATCAAGTTTTTGGCGCCGTTGTCGGGGAACTAAAATATTAAGAAAGCTTAATTTTTATTACTTTAGCCATATTTATTTTTATTTTTGCAATTAAATTTTATTTTTATTTTTCTAAATTTTCTTTCTTTCTTTTGTTCCTTTCAGGTACCTCTAGTTTATGATTAGAAGGAACCCGATAGGACCCTTACTCTATGACAGTGATATTGAAGGTACCATTCGTAGAAATCGCAGAGAGATAAGGCAAAGCTTAAACTAAATAGACAAAGAGCAAGAAACCGAAATAAATACCATGGAAGAGATAGCTGAAATAATCTGCCACCTCCAGAGATGGCCGAAAATCATACTCCACATACTATGTATGATTATGCTAAACCTAGTTTAACAGGAACTGAGTCTAGTATTGTTAGGCCTACTATTGCTGCAAATAATTTTGAACTGAAACCTAACACTATACAGATGATACAACAGTTTGTTCAGTTTGATGGTTTGCAGGATGAGGATCCTAACACACACTTTGCGAATTTTCTAGAATTCTGCGATACCTTCAAGATAAATGGCGCTTCTGATGATGCCATCCATCTTCGGTTATTTCCCTTTTCCCTAAAGAATAAAGCCAAACAGTGGTTTCATTCTCTTCCACGAGGATCAATCACTACATGGGATCAAATGACCGAAAAAATTTAATTAAAATACTTTTCCCACCGGCCAAAACGGCCAAATTGAGGAATGATATCTCTTCTTTTGTGCAGATGGAGTTAGAGACACTTTACGATGCATGGGAGAGATACAAAGACTTGTTAAGGAGGTGCCCATACCACGGATTACCTTTGTGGCTATAGGTCCAAACTTTTTACAATGGTGTGAACCCTTCAACACGGCAACTAATCGATTTAGCTACCGTTGGAACCCTGAACAACAAAACTCCTGAAGCAGCCTATGAGTTTATAGAAGAGATGTCACTGAATAACTATCGGTGGCAAGTTACAAGACAAGGCCACCAAAAGCAAATTGGAGTTTTCAACATTGATGCAAAGGATCATGCGCTATCAAATCAGGTAGAATTGTTACATAAAAAATTTGATGGTTTATATGGTTCTTCGCAGGTACATCCAGTTATGCAATGCGACGCAAGTGAAGGAGTGACGAATCTTGAGTACCCACCCTACGGACAGGGCATGGAGAGTGAACAAATGAACTATATGGGTAATAATTTTCGATCTAACAATAACCCCTATAGTAATACTTATAATCCAGGTTGGAAGAACCACCCCAATTTCTCATGGGGCGGTCAAAGAAATCAAAGGAAACAACCATCCCAAAACTTCCAACAATAGCCCTACCCACAGGAAAAGAAGCCAAACCTTGAAGAGATGCAGACAAACTTCATAGCAGCCTCAGAGATACGGTCTCAAAATACAGAAACACATTTCCAAAAGATTGAAACAAAACTTGAGGCATTGACACAAGAGTTCAAGGAATTCGGGCAACTTGCTAAGCAAATGTCTGAGAGACCACAGGGAAAACTACCGAGCAACATCGAAACTAACCCAAGGGAGCAAGTACAAGCCATAACAGCTCAAGATAGTGAAGGGTTAGACGAGCCTAATTCAAAACAAAAGATTACTGTAGAAGAAGATATGGATGAGGTCAATAACAAGCCGAAACCAATAATCAAAGAGTACAAACCTCGCATACCATATTCCCAAGAAATAACGAAAGACGATACAGAGGAACAGTTCGGTAAGTTTCTTAAACTTTTAAAGAAATTACATATTAACTTACCATTTCTTGAAGCTCTTTCGCAGATGCCAGATTCCAAGAAATTTTTAAAGAAACTATTGACAAATAAGTGGAAGATAGACGAGGAATCGCATGTGGAACTGAACGCAGTGTACTCAGCAATGTTGCAAAATAAACTACCACCGAAATTAAAAGATCCTGGGAGTTTTACAATTCCATGCTTAATTGGTGATTTATCTATTGATAATGCGTTAGCTGATTTAGGGGAAAGCATAATTGTCATGCCTTATAAATTATTTAAACAACTAGGTCTAGGGAAACCCAAACAAACTAGGATGAGCATTCAATTAGCTGATAAAACTGTTAGAGTTCCTAGGGGTATAATTGAAGATGTACTCGTGAAAATTGACAAATTCATATTCCCAGTAGACTTTGTCGTTTTAGACATGGATGAGGACAACGCGATCCCCCTAATTTTAGGAAGACCGTTCTTAGCAACTGCCAGAACTAAAATTGATGTTGATGCAGGCGAACTTACACTCTGTGTAGGTGACGAGGCAATCACTCTTCAAGCCCTTGCCTCAGCTTGAACATCAAATAATCAAGTTGAGAAAGTAAATTCTATTGATAACCATTCAATTAACCATTCTTTTCAGGAAACACTACAGCATGATCCCGATCCTAAACCCTGTGCCAACAAAGAAATAACTCATGAGGAGCAAAGGATTCAGATCGATGAACTAGAAGAGGGGAAGAAGTATTTTAAAAGAAAACTAGGGATACACGAAGCAGAACCAAGGCCACCTTACGAGACAAACAAGTTCAAAATTGGAGATCAGGTATTGCTAGATAAAGCAGATCCACGAGTGTCCCCTCCTGATCCTAACACCAACAAGGAAATCCTTTTCATGGTAATCGATGTTTTTCCGTATGGAACAGTCGAGGTAAGTAACCCTATGTTTGGCACTTTGAAAATAAATGCCACCCGTCTTAAACTATATCATGATCATGGAACTACCAGCACGAGGAAGGACTTTCAACTCCTCAAACCACCATGAATATACAAATGAGAGGAGAGTCTAGCTTAAGACTATAAATGAGCGCTTCTCGGCAGGCAACCCGAGTACTAACCCTATTAACTTCTGCATTGTTCATCTTATTCATTTTATTTTATTCTCTCTTTATGATACCTAACTATAAACTAACCAAAAATATAGAATTTCAAGCCACACGGCCTTACACATGGCCCTGGCCATGGCCGTGTGGGTACAAAGAATCTCCGTATTGACATGGCAGAAATGATACGAGTCAGATCAAATAAAATCTTCAAATCATGGACTCCAACCACCACACCACTGGCACCGACAAAACCTCACCGCCATGCGAAGCGGCCGTGGTCAACACTGTTAAATCACACACAGGCGTGGCGACCTGAGCATAGGCGTGGGAGAAATGAATGAAGCCCACCACAGCCTGCATCATGGCTGTGTGAATCGACACGGCCATGATACACGGGCGTATGAATGTATCTGACTTGAAAATTCTATTTAAACCACCCACCCCTCCCGCTTCTCGCCGTTTCAGCCCATTTAATTTTCCTTTTCTTTCTCAAACTTCTCCCAACTTTCCTTCTCTAACCGTTGCCCACAACCATCGAGCTACACCACATCTATGTTGAAGAAGTGGAAGGATCCCAGCACAGTCTCCCTCATGGAGACCGATCTACATAAGTTCATGCCGACCGCTTCATTCACTCTACAAGCCAAGGGTCTTTGAGACCATTTATCTTTTGTTTTACTTTTATCTTCTCCTTTATTTTCCTTTTCTTTGACTAGCTTATGCTTAATTTATTTTATTTTATTTTAGTTTCCTAGTGTCAGGTTCTTCAGGCTGCTAGGGAATCACACTGGAACCACGACCACCGACTCACTACAACCTTAGAAGTCACACCTACCTCGCGAACCATCCAACAATAAGGACTCTTCGGTCCATTCATCTTTCATTTTAATTTTATTTACATTTCTATTTTCTTTCTCTTTATCTTTCTTGTCTTTAATTATATATTTAGTTTATTTTAAATGTGTCTTAATAATTCCTGGCTAATTCTCAACGAGCTCCCCAATTTCTTTATCTAGCGCAGAGCTCAGTAGCAGTCACCACCCCTATTGACTTCCAACTCCAGGAAACCATCCAAATTTAGGAAGTTTCACCTCTCACTCTCTCTTAAATTGCATATACATGTTTGTACATTAAGGGAAATGTAAATCTTAAGTGTGGGGGGGTGAATAGTTATTTAGAGAAAGTGCCTAACTTTCTTCATTATTCTCAAATCCCTGAATGATATCTTGTCTTGAAGTAAGTTTTTCATATTATGATTAGAATGAAATTTCTTTGATTTATGATTTTTATTGATATGTTTTGGATTAAGTCATTGATAATTTTGCATTGATGATTAAATTTGAAGGATACCAGGGAATCAAGCATGATAAGTCTAATTTTCATTTACTTAAAAATTCTTCTAGGTTGTCTACCTAAATCTAATTATTACCTTGAGATTTGAAATTTACAAGGTTGACATCAAAAACCCATAATTTTTGTGAGACTTTTAGACTTTTAGAGCATACATTCTTTTCCTTGCTCACTTTTTGATTATGAGTGTGTCAACATTGATTTGTTATTCTAGAACTTGCACCAACTATACATGTCGAGACCACACATTTGATTTGATATACAGAGATGATAATGGCACCTATGTTTTAACCCACTCACTCCACTAAAAGCTTACCTTCACAATTAACCCCTAGTGAACCACGTTGATATTAACAACCCTTTTTATTGACTCACCCACTAATATTAACCCAAAACCCTTTGTATTTGTTATCACCATCCTTCTTGTCTACCCTTTTTGTTGAGATTTGATGTTGAGCAGTTTCCTAACTATGTTCTATATTTCAGTTGTTAAAGTTCTTTCTTATTATTGTAATGACTTGTTTTTAAAAAAGAAAAAAAAACGAAGTATATTCATTATTAGTTCTATAATTAAGTGAGCTTACATGTTCAAATTTCAAATCTTGAAGAAAAAGCTCGTATTATTAGTTTTCAGTTGATGTAATTATTTAGGAGTAGTTATATTTCTAGTTAGGTAATTTGCCAGGTCAGTCTCGATTCTAACCATCTAATTCAGTCTTCGTCCACACCTTTAACCCAAGCCTCGTTACAACCCTGTCAAAGACCTTTTGATTTGTGTATCATCTCATATTATAGTGGTGGAGATTTGATTTTCATGCAAGCCTATGGGATTAACTCTTCATGTTTGACTTTTGAGTTCTTAATTCTGAACCTTAAAACACTTTGAGTGGTTTGAGTGAATCTTTATTGAGGATGTCAATTCTTGTCAATTTTGAATCAAGGGTAATTATTTAGATTAGGGAAACGCCTATGTTCTCGTGCTACAAAAGTATGACTTTGATTGTTTGAGTCTTTAGAACTCTTTGAATTGAATTATCCATATATGAATTATCTTTAAATTATGGTGAGACATTCTTAATAAATATTATGAATTAAAAAGGATCATTTTAATTGTGAGTTGAGAATTTTGCTTGAGGACAAGCAAAAGCTTAAGTGTGGGAGTATTTGATAAACCGTAAAGTTAACATATTTTAAGCCTACATTTAGCATGCTTTTGGACGATTTAAGCCTTGAATTATATAATTTGGTGCTCTTAATCCTTTGTTTTCATGTTTTATACCCAGGAGAGCACTGGATGATGAAAAGAACGGAAAACGGGCCCAAAACAGAGTAAATGGGCCATATCACAAAATCCACACGGCCTGGCCCAAGACCACACGGTCGTGCCCCATTCAACAGGTTCGAACACTGCCTGGCCACGACTTACACGGGCGTGTGCCATGGGCGTATCCCTGTCATAGGAAAGCAGAGTTTCACTCAGATTTAGATACTTAGGGGCAAAGAAACATATTCAGAAGCCTATATAAACACCCTAAGTGTGACCAGAAAAGGGGAAACCCAAGGCTTTAGGTAGGGGGCGTCCGACTAAGCCAGAGAATGCAAATTTGTGGAGAATTACTCGAAGATAGCCAATTGATCCATCTCAGGAAGTTGGAATTATACTCAAGATGGAGGATCTCTCCTTCAATTCCTTCAGGGGGTTTTAGGGATTTCTTATGTTTTGTTTTATCTTTTCTTTTAAGATGTTTTCTTTTATCGTTATGAACTAAATCTCCAGATACCTGTGGGGGATGAAACCTAAGATTAATCTTGTTATCGTTTGCGGAACTATATGATAAATATTTGACTTGTTCTTAATTATGTGTTCTTAATTTTTGTATTGATATTTCCAAGATATTGATTCAAGTGTGATGTGCTTATGTGGAGGAGCAAAAGTCCCTGCCTAAGAGTAGATCTAGCATAATTAAGCGGAGTTGATCGCGCGCCTAGAGATAGGGTGACGAGATTTTGCTAGATTAGGGTGAAACCTAATATGGGAGTCCATAGATCGAGTTAATGCGATTCTAGGGATTTTAATTAGAAATAGATTTCAATTAATCAACCTAGGGTTAGACATTAGTCGCCTCGAGAGAAGGATTAATATAACTTAGGGAATCTTATGGATCAAGTCAAATGAATAAATCGTCTGGTTCAGAGTTAGATAACAAGTGAAGTCTAGGTGGATTCTTCCTTGGGTGTCGTCTTAATCAATTGGTTTTTCCTCAAGTTATTTTGACAATTTCATTCTTCTTTGTCTTAGAGTCTTTAGTTTAGTTGTTAATTAATTTAAGATTAGATAAACAATTCCCCTAATTCTTAGGCTAAATAATAAAAAGAGAGTTAGTATTAGTACTTTTGGTTCCTTTGGGTTCGACATTCTGGTCTTGCCTTAACTATACTACGGTTCGATAGGTACGCTTGCCTCAAATCGTTGTCATAGTTAGTTTCAAGGATCGATCATTCTTTATATAAATTTTAAGACTTTAACATCACGAAAACAACGATCACCGAGCTAGAGGAGATTTGAAGAAATGCTTATGAAAATGCTGCAATTTATAAGGAAAAGACCAAACAATGGCATGACAAGATTAATTTGTAGCGATAATTTATCGCAGAGCAACAAGTTTTATTATTCAATTCTTGACTTAAATTGCACCCAGGTAAATTGCGTTCACGTTGGTATGGACCGTTCGAAGTTGTCTACTTATTTCCTTATGGTGTGGTCACAGTTCGAGATTTAAGTGATGAACACCAGTTCAAAGTCAATAGATAGAGACTGCAACACTATTTTGGAAATAAAAAACAAGAGCATGCATAGACCATTAATTTGGTCAAAACATTTTAAATTTTAAATTTTTTATTTTAAAATTTCATCTTACTTTATTCTTGTTTTGTAAAGCTTGTTTTCTTTCCTTTTTGCAGAATAATAAGGTACCAATGTCGACACAACAAGATTTGGTTGTCAACGCATTTTGTACCACTGTGTTACCATTACTCAGAATTAAGGGAAATTCAATCTTCACCATTGATCAAAACTCACCTAGCCGTTTGATCTATTTGAGCAGGCATAATTCTTATTGGACGCAACTCTTCCCGCTAGCTTTTTATCTCTCCAAAAAACATCAAGACTATATCTTCCTCTTTCAATCCCTATAAAGTCTACACAACTGTGTCGACTGCAAAGCATCCAAGCAACCATTTTTGTAACACCCCTAGAGCCAGCCCAGACGTTATGGCCGAATTTGGTGATGTCACATCAAAGGGAAAAAATTCCAAAACAATTTTGACTAATTAAAGCTTAAGTTTAAGGTTTAAAAGCCCAAAATCCTTGAATCTTGTTAAGCTGGGTTGAAAGCCCTTGTTTTAAATTTAAGAAATTTATCTAGGTTCAACAATTAAATAAACAGTTGAAACAAAACTCAAAATCTAAAGTCAAATCGGAGTACAAGGCCTTATTGCATCCAATGAAAATAAAGTAATTAAAATAAAGTCTTTTGAAACTAATTAAAGACTTCTAAATAGCTTGTAGTGTGGCCATCTCCGAGTCCTCCTTCCACGTCGAGCCATCTACTGAGGGTCCCCTGAAACATTTAATAAAAAGGGTGTGAGTTTTGAAACTCAGTGTGTATGACCCTTGGTAACCCAATCAACATGCAATTATCACATTGGGCCTAAGCCCTATCAAAATGGTGGTCTTGGGCCTTAGCCCACAATGACCTCATATCACAACAATAACACATGTATGTAATGCACCCATCCCAAATCCAACCCTGCACTCCATTTCCCTTCCAACCCTACACTCCTGTGGGGATATAAATATCAACCCACCCATCCCTATATTCCAAAGGTAGCACCAACAGTGGCACTACTCAAATGTTGCAGCAAGGCTGCTAAGCATATAATGGGCTTAAAGCCATCGGTGGATCCACGATCGTCAAGCGACTATGCGATCCTCACCTATCTTCCTCTGTATCATCAAACCCACCCAAATGCTATATTTCATGAATACAACATACAAAATTTCACACATTAAGCACTTAGGGGTATTTTAGTCATTTCACTACCTAGGGGTATTTTCGTAATTCTACCCTACAGGGGTATTTCAGTAATTTTGCAAAATAGGGGTATTTTGGAAATTTTGTAAATCAAGGATATTTTGGTAATTCTACAAATCAAGGGTATTCTGGTAATTTTACAAATTGGGGTATTTTAGTAATTTTGCAAATCTAAGGATATTTTGGAAATTTTCAAACTAAGGGTATTTTTGTAATTTTCAAATCAATAGTATTTTGGTAATTTTCAAATCAGGGTATTTTGGTCTCTCTCGGGTTTTAGTTATGAACTTTGGCCCATTAATAAGTCCTTACGGCTAAAGTGAACAGACACTACGTACAAGGTAGGATTCCAGAGAATAGGAGGTGGGTCGTTAGAACCGCTTAAGTACCAAGCTCTCCCTAGATCCAATCCTAGACATGCATATGTCCATTGCCACACTCTAACCCAGCGACTTGTCCCCGGACATGTTGATTATTAAATTAAGTTTTATGCTGTTTAAGAGTTGTTCAGAACTATGCCTAAAGTTCATTAAACCCTAGCATACTTGTCAACGTCCTCATAAAGCCCATCAAGCCCACGTTCATATAACCCATTAAGCCCAAATCACATCCTTATGGCCCATTAGGCCCGAATCTCATTCATATGGCCTATTAGGCCCAAAACAATCCTGGATCATGTAACATGCATGACTAACTCAATTCATATAACCAAATCAATAAATTTTATCAAACTTAGCCTCATGGCCCATGGGGCCCATTTAGCCACTTTCGACTTTTTGACATTGCCGATATCATGTGTGTGTAGTGTTTGTACACACCTGGTTACTACGACGTGCTATACTATCCATTGTCTTGAACCTACAACCAACCAACCTTCAATCAATCACCCATACTTAATCAAAATATTTAGCAAAAGCCAAAGCCTTACCGTATGCCAATGGGTTCTAATAGCCCTTCCTTAGCTACTAATCACGAGAATCCCTTAGATCTACACTCACACATACACCATCAAAATTCGAGTGACTCATAATCCACACAAGTCACCCCTATAGATCATACTCACATTCGACCATTTACTTAAACCATAATCGAGACGAGCACGCTTACCATTTGCTAACGATCCTACCATGCTTGCAATATCTGAATCCTACCCTTGTTAATACAAGGTTAACGACAATAAGAAGTTAGATAGCCCTTCGACTTTTAACCAAAACACACTAAGGGGATTAACTGAACACTTACCGAACCCAACCTTTGATCCTGCGGCCCAGATAGCTACTGAATAAGATTCGGCTTTTAACCTTGACTGAGAGTAGGTAACAATCAATTTGTGATGGAGGAACAACAATAAAGATTCGACACTAATAGGGATTTCGGCAAGAGAAGATGATGGTACTTCGGTAATAGAAGAGTTTGGCTATTAGAGAATTCGGCAAAAAGGGATTCGGCTTTAGGAGATTTTGGCAACAAGGCAAGGTATTTTCGGTTGTGGAAAAAATAAGGTTTCGGCAAAGAAAAGAAAAAGAATGGAAAAGTTGGCATTACCTAGGACCCCAGATTTGGCACACACACATTTATATAGCCTACAGTCGAAACTTTGCCACCCCTAAAGTCCAATTCGGCACCACTTCATCCACTGCTCATCTCCTAATTTTTCTCCATGATATCTCCCTTATCCTTCTCCTAAATTCTCTCTACTGATCACTTCTCCTTAGAGTCCCTCTACACGCCACTTCTAGCATTCTAGAAGCCTAAAATTAAACTCCAAAATAAAACTAAGCTAGCACTCGAACCTCAGACCTCCCTACATGCATATGTCGTCACCTCTCCACACCCTAGTGGCGTCACTTAGCCACTTCACCACAGGCTTCTTTTTGCCATTTTTCACTTATTTTTTTTTAAAAGCCCACTACTCACAACCCTGATTCCTTAATTAATTAAATTAAGAATCCTCCACCATAAAACTCGAACCTAGAGCTTTTCCAACACACCTAGACACTCCAAATTCATTAAACCTTTAAAGCCGTCATGTCATTTAGTCATTTTCTTGCTCACTTAAAAATTTTATGAGACCCAAAGCCCAATAGGCCCAAATTCAGGGCGTTACAACTTTTATTCGTTTTCCTTACTCAAGATCCTACCTTTTTCACTTAAAATTGTATTCCCTCCAGAAAAAGATGGCAAGAACAAGAGGTTTGACCAAGAATCAGAATCCCTCAGGTCAGTGCAGAAAAATGAACCAGTAATCTTTTTGAATAAAGTGGCAAGGGAACAATTTCAAGACAACATATTGCACCGAAATTTTCAACCCAAATAAGGCATTTCCCTATTGCAGCAATAAGAGTTGGGCAAACAAATTCACCGAACCATTTCTAAACTGAAATAGGGAAATTTTTGCGCATACCCTGGAAGCTATTCCCCTTCCCTGGTACGTGAGTTCTATGCCAACCTCTATGGCCAAGAATAAGAGTTTATTTTTGTTCTTAAAGGTCTCATTCCATGGGATGCTAAAACAATCAATGAGTTGTACAACATTCCAATCGATGTCGATGAACACTCCGATTTCTTTACGAAAATGACGGACGAAAAAAGGAACCTACTGGTACAGGACTTGTGTATTGAAGGAGCAGTTTGGACAAGGTCACATTCAATGAGTTTTATGATGCACCGCCATTTCCTAACGCTGCACAAAAAAATTTGGTTTCACTTTGTTAATTGCAGGTTACTGCCATCTACCCACAGCACCACAGTTAACCTTGACAGAATATGTCTGATACATTCCATTATCAAGGGTAGAAGAATTGATGTTGGCATAATACTCCATCGAGAAATTACTGAATGCGCTGCCAGGAAGACTGACGTTTTCGTTTTCTTATCATTGGTCATGTCACTGTGTCAGCAGAAAGGAATTGGACCTCAGGGAGATGAAGAAATTATGGATAATAAGGGTCCAATTAATGAAGCCTCTGTCAAGAGAATGACTCATGGCACAAAAACACCAATACTAAAAGAGGCGGGAACCAACAAGACAAAGAAGGGCAAAGCCAAAGCCGATTGTAAAGGAACAACCCTGCATACAAAGACATTCTTATTGCGTAAGCTGAAGAATGTTGAGAAAATGGTTACTTCCATCAACAATAGACAAATCAAACTTGTCACTACAATTGAGGACATGGAGAACTCTCAGAATATTTTTTATGCTTATACTAAAGCCTGGAACAATTCCATTGTAGCCACATTAAGCCAATTGAGCCCATCTCTAATACCGGACTTCCCAGTGTTTCCACCAATCATTCAAAAGTCTGAGCATTCATCTGTGAATGACGACTTCGAATATTGAGACCGATTGGTGGCATCTCCTTCCATCGTGCAAGTCTCCGATAATGAAAATGATGAAGAATCTGGGGACATTGAATAATGTTTGTGCAGGTATTTTTGTTGATCAAGAGGACACTATTGTTGACAAGGAAGCTGCTATTGTAGAAGAGGAAATTATTGTTGAAGAAAAAGAAGTTGTTGAAGAAGAGAAAGAAAGGGAATAGGAAGATTTTGATGTAAATATTGTCACTGCACATGAATATGTAGGTGCAAATATTGAAAATCTGCAACTAGATGGAGCGAGACCGGCGGAAGTTGCTGAGATCACCAATGAGGAGCAAGATAACTCATTGGGAATAGTGGTCTACACTGGACCACTTCAGGTGGCCTCTCCCATACAAGAAGCAACCGATGATACCGGGTCTGAGCCAGAACTTGCGAAGCAATCTAAAAACCGTGCAAAGCCTAAAGAAAAGAAAAAGAAGTGATCCAATGCCAAGAAGGAGGAGAAGAAAAAGAGACGAAAGAAACATCGTCCAGACACAGCAATGGTTGCGGATAACTGAATTAGTTTTATTTTAAAGTTGTAGCTGTAGTTTTCATGCATTGCATATATCTATAAGTTACTTTTTTTTAGTACACATTCTCACTGCATTTTTATTTTCATTACATATTTATGTCAGTGCATTAGGGACAATGCAATCTTTAAGTTTAGGGGAATGTATATGGGATTTGGAAATACACCCACATTTCAAAAAAATATTGAAGCATGCAAGGTTACTGCACAATTTTTCAAAATTTTTTGTTACATTCGATGCTTAATTCTTAGATAATGTGAATTGTCAAAAGGTTGACAATGATAGGAGGAAGGCATGAAATTTTTGGCAAAACCACCATTCTCTTACCTTATTTTGAAGCTTGCAGCCATGGCAACTTGAGCCTCCTATGGGTGAGCCAATATGAAGACTAATGCAGATCCACTCCTGACGAGGAAATCTAAATGCAGAACAAGGTGAAATGGAGAGATCTAGTCGAGTAGCCTAGTAATAGTATTCTCCATTTGATTCTTTCTTATCTATTTAATAATGCTTGTGATTACTCTATGTTTTCTACTATATGGAAGTACAATGAATTCTTTGTTAAATGTTATCTTATTAAATCTTATTTTTATTGTTTAATCTTGGGGGTTTGAATGTTCTAAACACGGAAGTGTTATTGCAGTCACTAACACTGGAAGGTGCAGTGACAATTTGAGCTAATAAGCATTTCAGTAGAAGTTGAGTAAGGACTAAAGGAAATTAGTCCACTTATTCTTAATAGTGCCATATTTCCATCATCGGAAGGTGAGGTTAATGCGTATGGTTAAGTCCCATATTAAATAAAAGTGTGACCTTTGGTAAGATATACATTAATTTTTATTGCGTCGACAATCACCTATCTTTTATACCTTGTGAGTACTTAGTATACTGCTGAAGATTCATGTTGGGGATCCTGGTTTATCATTACCATATTTTATTTTATTGTTTTTAAGATATTGCTCTGACAATTACCCACACAATTTAATTCAATTTCTTTTAGCTTTTGCATCGACATTAATAGATAAAGAACTACCGTCCCTGTGGGATCGATATCCGACAGACTCACATCTATCTACTATACTTATATAGGCAGTGTACGCTTGCACATTTTTGCTGTGACGTTAACAGCCGATCACATACAACACAACATAATTCACAATAGTCATCACACATGTCTCATATCACAATATCGCATCATAATAATCAATCCACAATTATTCACATAATCACATAATTTGTCAAAATAAAGCAAGGGAAATAGAAAGATTACACTCGAAATTTAGAGTAGGGGTTTAGGCTACAACTAAATTTCCCAAATAACGCATTGAATCATGTCCACAAGTAATTATTCCAAATACTCACCAATACGCTTTAGCCGAAAAGCTAAAAGCTTAAACTAGCTTTTCCTTGTCTTTATCTCTACTCGTAGAAGGTCCTAATGAATCCGAAGTGTTAACACAATAATTCACACAACAATACATTCAAAAATCAGCCAATGACTCACCAAAAGCAAAAAAAAACATAAGCTTAAACTAAGTTCTTATGTAACCAAAACCTTTAACATATCCAACTTGAAATCCAAATATCTTGATCTACAGTTTATTTTTTCACTTAAAATGAGTTTCATTCATCTAATTATTCACCTACTACTAATTCTCAACCTTTAAACTACAATAAAATACTCAATTTATAGTATCGACTTTTTCGACATGTTTTATTGCTATTTCCCAAAAATTCATAAAAACTCAAGAAATCTTTAACGAAAATTCAAAGTTTAGAAACCTCTTAATCATGTCAAAATTAACTGAAAAACACTTTTAAACCACATTTTTACTCAAAATCCTAAAATCCACAATTAACGAGCTAATTTTCAGCTTTTATTCAAAACATGTGATTTAATGGCTAAAAAATTAGTTTTAAAAACTAATAACATTTAAAACTATTTAGGAGTTGAGTTGTTACCTTAGACAATGAAAAACCAAACATTTGATCGAAAACACGAAAAACTCACGAGCTTGACAATGGAGAAATCAATGGTGTTTTTGGGTGTTTTTCATAACTTTTATGGAAATTTATAACTTAAGAGGTGATACAAATCATAAGGATTTAGGATTTAGGATTTGGAATTCAAAATCGATTGGAAGAGTTGGGAGAACTATGGATGACACAAGTATGAGAGGAGAAGAAGACTAACGTGAAAATAAAACTATAAATGGGGTTTTTGGGTTGGATTTTAAAATCTGGTCTAATTGCCTCTTAAAATTTCTAAGTTTGACTATTTTACAAATCAGACATTTTTTCAAAATTAAAGGTATTTAAAACTCATTTTTAGGAATTGATTTAATTTTCTAAAAACCATAGTAAAAAACATTACTAATACATCATGTCACAAAATTTTGAACACTCTAAAGCTAAAATCTCTAAAATATCCCTAAAACTCTTAGTCCCTTTTTTGGGGTGTTATAAATTTTTGAAGATGGAATCAAATCATTCCCTTGCTTCTTCATCTTGAATCACAATTGGATTTTTGGCAGAAGTCTTTGAAGATCTCGTTCTCTTTCGAGATAATTTTTCCCAAAAGAAAAGAAATTTTTTTGAGTTTTTAGGTGAAGGCAACGACAGCAAGAAGGTTGCGACGATGATGAAGTTGTGGCAGTAAAAGGATTGCAGTGGCAAACAAAATAGGTAGGGATGATTACTGCGGTAGAAAGGTTTGCTACGGCAATGGATTTGCGACGACAATAGTAGGGTTATGCGACAAGGGAGAAAAATTGGGAAGAAGCTTTTGGTATGTTGAAGCCGACAGCAAAGAGAAAGAAAATAATGTAGGTTTAAGGTGAAGGTTGATTTTTTAGGTGTTATGGAAAATATGATGATGGTAAGGGGTTTTTATAGTAGTAGATTAAGGTAAACTTTTAGCAAAATTTTAGCTAAGGTAATGACTTAAGCGGCAAGGCATGGAGGGAAATACAAGTGGTGGAAAATTTAAAGTTTTGAAGGGACATTTGGATGACAATAAGTGGGCAATTTCCTCCTCTTCACTATTCTAGGCCTCAAGCCCAAACTATAATTATTTCCTGTACATGAAAAATTAAACTGAACTAAAAAAGTAAACTGATTAGTACTTGGGTCAACTTCACCATCTTATTGAGCATAAAATAATAAGATTAAAATTGAAAATAAAAATGAAAATGAAAAATTCCTTTTGGTCTTTTCAAAAAATTACATTAAATTAAATCCTCAATAAATGTTGGAGGGGTTACAAATGGTCCTGCTTAAGTTCTAATCTCCTGAGACAGAATTAATTTAATGTATTAATTCAAAAAAAAAAGAAATTCTAAATATGTCATTTATTCAAATGAGACAAAAAACTGAAAATAAAATAATGAAAGAGAAAGTGAAGAGAACTCTGTCAATGTTATTGGTGACCGTCACTGACCGAGGCGATGTGAAACGACCATTTATCATACCAATAGCTAGAAAGAAAAGATAATCTTTCCCAGTAATTATATTCAACATTTGATCAAAGAATAGTAGTGAGAGATGGTCTTTCTGCATTGCTTTGCTCAACTTTCTATCATTCACACAAATTTTTCTACCCTTGATTGTCTTTAATGATGTAACAGCCTGTTTTTGGTCAAATCAGAATAATGGTTTCGGGACCACAAATCCAAAGTTAAATATTTATTTTATTACTATTTTAAAGTGTACAGCATGAATATATGATTGTGTGAAATTTTATCGTTTAAACGCTCAATTTGATAGAAAGGACTAAATCGCGTAAAGTGTAAAACTTGAGCTCTATTAGCTAATGGTGTCTAATAGCTATAGAACTTAAAATTAAAGGTCCTTATTTGGTAATTAGACCATTTATGAGATAGTGGATGATAGTGGCTTGGTATTTTGTGTAACACCCCAAACCCGGCCTAGACGTTACGACTAGATCTAGCATGTCACATGAAAGGAATGTCTAAAAACTGTGCGTTCGTTAAAAAGTTTGTATTCTTTATATTTATTGTGGAAAAAATCGAGTTTAAGTAATTTTGAATAAGAAACAATTTATTAACATTTTAGGAAAATCCAGAATTAAAATTCCATCAATAATAAGCAGGAACCAAATTAAAAGCTAAAATCAAATAAAATACCATAGGCCTTATTACATAACAGAATCCCAATATAATAAGCTCAAAATAAGGCAATGTAGTCTACAGAAGAAATAGTAAGGCATGGCCACCTCAAGTCCACCTCAGCTCCCAAATCCGCAATCTAACGATTACCTGTAAAAAATTAAGCAAAGGGGGTGAGTCATCGAGACTCAGTGTGCAAATCCCCATAAACGCAATCTGGGCCTTAAGCCCACAAAATAAAGCATATTTAAACATGTATGCAATGCAGCCCAGCCCAACCTAGTTTTCCATCCTCTACACACCACCTGTACCTGCCAATCACACAGTGGGGATTACTATATCGACCCTCCATCCGCTACACACCCTCGAAAGCGCTTCTTTGCGATCCAATCGCACATCGCTTACTGTACGTGGCATAGCCACGGATAATGTGACAACGCCACTGGCATGTGAATATTGTGACATGAGTCACCAGATACATAATATTGTGACATGAGTCACCGGATTAATGTTGTAAAACCACCGAAACACTTCCCCTTATCATTATCATATCCCAAAGCCCATGCAACATGACATAATAATTCGTGTATGTAGTATGTTATGTATGCGAAACATATATAAAAAATAACAGATGAATTACCATCATAATCAAATAACAAATTGCATCATAAACAAGCTAATCAACCTCTAAGGGTATAACCTTAATTTTACCTACCAAGGGTATTTTCGTAATTTATCTTCTAGGGGTACTTTGGTAATTTACCCTACCGAGGGTATTTCAGTAATTTCACACCTGCAATGGCCTTTCTGAAGGCCTAATGTCGCCTCGAGCGACTCAACTACCATTTTCGATCTTTACCGGACTATTGGGCCTGAAACCTGATTTCGGCCCATTCGGGCCCACACGCTCGTCTGGCCCATCTAGCACTCAATCTAGCCACGTATATGAGATTCACCTAGTCTAGTTCAATATGTACTAAGCAATCATACAATTTACTCATATGGGCCCACTTTGGCCCATTGCAGCCCAAACAGCCTCAACCCACAAGATTACTAATGGTGGCCTCAACTATCACGTCGAAGCCCCACACGTGCGCTCGCACGCTCGTGTGGCTACTATTGTCGTGATCGGCACTTCGGCATTTGCTACTCTACAACTAGAGTAGAGAGAGTTACACACACCTGATAGGAATCTGGTGCTAAACCGCGCTGCGACCACTCCTGTGCCTAAACGCCCACCAAGGTATGTTAACTCTCCTCCTGGCATGCTCATTATATAGCTAGCTCTTCACCTTCATTCTTTGTGTCTTTCCGATGTGGGATCCCTTCGTCAGTAGAGTTTAAATTCAACTGAAACTCTTACCGTCCAATCTGCAAAATAAATACTCACTTGCTTCTCATGAGATTCGAACCCAGGCTCCCTTGCAACATAATCCACGCCGCTAACCACTTGGCCACAAGCTCCTCTTGTGTCTTAAACTATGCGCAACTAAATTTGAATCTATAGTCAAATAGTAAAGTCTATTTAAAAAGAAAACTAAAATGCAAAAGCCAAGTCTTGAACCTTGGACCTCCTTCCTTCCTTGTGGCGTCACTCCCTTGCCCCTTATGTGGCGTCATTTTGTCACTACACCACACACTCCACTTGTGTCCTTTTCCACCCTATTTTATTCTTAAGGCCTACCTGCCAACTTCCAGGGTTTTTTTCACCTAAAACCAAAATTTCCCCAAAGCCAATATTTGATCCCGGGACTTCATAGAAGCTTTCTAACCTTCCAAAATCACTTATCCAATAGATCCAACATGCACTAAAGTCGTTCTCTAATTTTTTTTACACTATTACGCCTAAGGCCCATCGGGCTCAATTCTGCTAGGCCCAATTTCAGGATGTTACAAATCTACCCTCCTTAAAGAAATTTCGTCCCTGAAATTTCCAACTAACTAACAGTCGCACATCCTTACTTACAACACTACACCCACGCTGCGCACTCTGATATACGTTCTAACAAAATCTTGGAACCCCTTCACATAACCAACTATCTAACATCAAAGAAAACAGATATTTTCACACATACATACAATTCCTATATTCAAGCATCACATCGACACATTGCAAAATAAATACAATCATTCAGCATATAATAGAATGTAGTAAAAAAGAATTTTACGGGTTTGGTGCCGGGAACTCAGGTGCCATACTTCCAGAAAACATGTATTTTTTTTTCTAAACCATACTTCAAACCAATTTTGAAAAACGTTTTTGAACCCATACCACAGCCGAGTTTTGAAATTGGGCTCTGATACCATAATTGTAACACCCTAAACTCGGCCTAGACGTTACGACCGGATCTAGCATATCACATGAAAGGAATGTCTAAAAACTGTGCGTTCGTTAAAAAGTTCGTATTCTTTATATTTATTGTGTAAAAAAATGAGTTTAAGTAATTTTGAATAAGAAACAATTTATTAACATTTTAGGAAAATCCAGAATTAAAATTCCATCAATAATAAGCAGTAACCAAATTAAAAGCTAAAATCAAATAAAATACCATAGGCCTTATTACTTAACAGAATCCCACTATAATAAGTTCACAATAAGGCAATGTAGTTTACAGAAGAAATAGTAAGGCATGGCCACCTCAAGTCCACCTCAGCTCCCAAATCCGCAATCTAACGATTACCTGTAAAAAATTAAGCAAAGGGGGTGAGTCATCGAGATTCAGTGTGCAAATCCCCATAAACGCAATCTGGGCCTTAAGCCCACAGAATGAAGCATATTTAAACATGTATGCAATGCAGCCCAGCCCAACCTAGTTTTCCATCCTCTACACACCACACGTACCTGCCAATCACACCGTGGGGATTACTATATCGACCCTACATCCGCTACACACCCTCGAAGGCAGTCATTATAGTCAACTGCACATCGCCCTTAATACGTGGCATAGCCACCAGATAATGTGACAACGTCACTGGATATAGAATATTGTGACATGAGTCACCAGATGCATAATATTGTAACATGAGTCACCGGATTAATGTGGTAAAACCATCGGAACACTTCCCCTTATCATTATTATATCCAAAAGCCCATGCAACATGACATAATAATTCGTGTATGCAGTATGTTATGTATGCGAAACATATATAAAAAATAACAGATGAATTACCATCATAATTAAATAACAAATTGCATCATAAACAAGCTAATCAACCTCTAAGGGTATAATCATAATTTTACCTACCAAGGTTATTTTTGTAATTTACCTTCTAGAGGTACTTTGGTAATTTACCCTGCCGAGGGTATTTCAGTAATTTCGCACATGCAATGGCCTTTCTGAAGGCCTAATGTCGCCTCGAGCGACTTAACTACCATTTTCGGTCTTTACCGGACTATTGGGCCAGAAACCCGATTTCGGCCCATTCGGGCCCACACGCTCGTGTGGCTCATCTAGCACTCAATCTAGCCACGCATATGAGATTCACCTAGTCTAGTTCACTATATACTAAGCAATCATACAATTTACTCATATGGGCCCAGGGCCCATTGGGCCCACTTTGGCCTATCGCAGCCCAAGCAGCCTCAACCCACAAGATTACTAATGGTGGTCTCAACTACCGGGTCGGAGCCCCACACGTGCGCTCGCACGCTCGTGTGGCTATAATTACCGTGATCGGCACTTCAGCATCTGCCGCTATACAACTAGAGTAGAGAGAGTTATACACACCTGATAGGAATCTGGTGCTAAACCGCGCTGCGACCACTCCTGTGCCCAAACGCCCACCAAGGTATGTTAACACTCCTCCTGGCATGCTCTTTATATAGCTAGCTCTTCACCTTCATTCTTTGTGTCTTTCCGATGTGGGGTCCCGTCGTCAATAGAGTTTAAATTCAACTGAAACTCTTACCGTCCAATCTGCAAAATAAATACTCACTTGCTTCTCATGAGATTCGAACCCAGGCTCCCTTGCAACATAATCCATGCCGCTAACCACTTGGCCGCAAGCTCCTCTTGTGTCTTAAACCATGCGCAACTAAATTTGAATCTATAGTCAAATACTAAAGTCTATTTAAAAAGAAAACTAAAATGCAAAAGCCAAGACTTAAACCGTGGACCTCCTTCCTTCCTTGTGGCATCACTCCGTTGCCCCTTATGTGGTGTCACTTTGCCACTACACCACACACTCCACTTGTGTCCTTTTCCTCCCTATTTTATTCTTAAGGCCTACCTGCCAACTTCCAGGGTTTTTTTCACCTAAAACCAAAATTTCCCCAAAGCTAATATTTGATCCCGGGACTTCATAGAAGCTCTCTAACCTTCCAAAATCACTTATCCAATAGATCCAACATGCACTAAAGTCGTTCTCTAAATTTTTTTTTACACTATTACGCCTAAGGCCCATCGGGCTCAATTCTGCTAGGCCCAATTTCAGGATGTTACATTTTGTGTAAATTTTTAAGTTTTTAAAGGTTATAAAAGTAATTTGGTAGTTAAATGATAATTAAAATTAGTAAAAACCATTCATCTTCTCCATTTCATCAAACCACCACCGAAAATATATGGTTCTTCTAAGCTAGGGTTCGAGCATCTTAAATCCTTACAATTTGGTATGTATTTTGTTCCGTTTTTAATGATTTTTATGTTTTTGTGATCGTTGCATCTAGTACTAACTAGCCTAAGGACTATTTTGCAAAATTGTTAAAGATTTTGAAAGTTATGATTGATAAATATGTATGATTTTTGATGTCTGATGATATATTTTGAATAGTTTTTGATGGTAAAACAAGTTTTGTTAAGTGATTTTTAGTGAAAATGCAAAATAAGGATTAGGTTGTGAAATTGTAAAGTTAGTGGTTAAAATCTGAAATAAATGAAAAATATAGGCTGCTAGGGACATAATAGTAATTCGACTAACATGGGTTTATTGTGAATTTCATTAATTTGTGATTTTATGAAATATGAACTAAATTGTGAAAAATGTGAAATATGTGGGGCAAAAGTGTAAATGTGTTTTAAATTGTGTTTTGGACTAAATTGAATGAATAGATGATTAAATAAGTTAACTTGGATTATATTTAGATCAATATAAGAGAAATATAGACTTGGATCCGGGAAAAGATAAAGTTATCGGCTAATCAACTCGATTTGTCGTTTTAACATCCGAAGTAAGTTCGTATGTGATAAATTTCAATACAAATGTAATTTAAATGCTTTGATATTGCATGATTTGTGAATACAAGAATGTGGATATGAACGATAGTGTTTCGATGATGATTCGACATTTGAAATCCCGGTTGAACCATAGGAATAGTTTAGGATACTTGTGACATGTCATTAGGGGATACAATGAGTTGGCTTTGGGCCATGATATAACACTTTGTGTGCGAGATAAACTGATTCAACTTTGGGCCATGCATATTGGCTGATTTGGCTTCGGTCAATGATATCAGTATTTCAGATAAGTAACCTTGATTTGGCTTCGGGTCATGGTATAGGTACTTATCGTGTGAGACCCTTGAGTATCCGACTTCTATTCCAAACGTTTCAACGGGTAAATGAAAAATGAGAATGTGTATGAGAATTGTGCGAGATGGTACAGGTATGTGTATAAACTATTTTAGCTTTGAATCGAGAAATGATGATGAAAGTATACAATTTTGTGAATGAATATTTTAAAGGTTTGTTGCTAATATAAGCTACATGTTGGTGTATTCTAATTATTAAATTATATTTGTGTGATTGTATTAAGTTTATTTCATACGAGCTTACTAAGCTTTATAGCTTACATTTTGTATTTTTCCGTGTTTTATAGTGATATCGAAGCTAGCTCAGATTTGGGGATTGTTGGAGATCGCTTCACACTACCACCTATCACTTGGTACCTTTGAACCTCGGTATATTAAGTATATGGCATGTATAGGGATTTTGAGTCATTTTTGGCTATGTTTTTTGTATGGATATTGGCCATTTGGATTGGCATGTAAATGTTTATGTTTTGGCTTGTATATATAGCCATATGTGATGAAATATTTTGGTTTGTTTGGTATGTTTGAATATGGTACATATATGTATAGTTATGGATTGTAAATTGAGTTGGTTGATAGTTATGTGATGATTGATGATAATAGGTACCATAAATGGTAAATTGATGATTTGTGGAATTGGTAACATGCTTGTGAAATGGTACAAAATGATGTATGATTGGTAAAGGTTTAACTAGTTGATTGGAGTATATGTTTTGGTATGTTTTGATTGAGAAAAACATAAGTTATAAGCATGTTAGTTATTAGTATTTGAAATGGTATGAAATTGTCTTGAATGTGGCTAGAATAGATGTTCTATTGTGCTATGAATTGGTGCAATTTGGGTTGCTCAGGTACGTGAGATTGTGTGTGGCAAATTGGCTTGGTAAATAGCCTATTTTTATCCACATGGGTAGAGACACGGGCATGTGTCTCAGCCGTGTGTGGCACACGGTCATGATACACGGTCGTGTGTCCCCTGGTGTTGAAATTGAAGAAACTTCAGTATGCTCCACACGGTATCATACATAGGCATGTGATCGATCGCATGGTATAAGTCAGTATACCCCCTAATTAGCGTACGGCCTAGCACACGGGCGTGTGACTTGGCCGTGTTGCATAAGTCATTATACCCTACAGGTTTGACACGGCCTGGCCCACGGGCATGTGTGGCCACTTCGGAGGGCACACAGGCTAGACACACAGGCGTGTGGTTGGCCTTGTGACCCAAGTCAGTAAGTTCACTTGTTTGGACACAGGGTAGGACACGGGCTGGGACACGGAAATGTGCTCCCAATTCGAATGTCCACACGGCCTGTGACACGGGCATGTCTGGTGGTCGTGTGAGACACACAGTCTAGTCACATGGGCATGTGTCCCCTGTTTTGTAGAAAAATTTATAAGTGTTGAAAAATTTCTCGAGTTATCGGTTTAGTCCCAAACCACTCTCAATGTATGTTTAAGGCATCGTAGGCTCGTTTAAGGGACACTATGATTGATTGTGATTGAATTGTATTTGAATTGATAAGTTTTGTATGAAATGTATGTTTAAAAGTATTGTAAGTCTGGTAATGCTCTGTAACCCAATTCTAATGGTGAATACGGGTGAGGGGTGTTACATTTATTGGTATTAGAGGTATGGTTTAGTCGATTCTAGGACTAACGTAGCGTGTGTGAGAGTCTAGCTATACATGCCATATATAAACTGTGATAGTGTGATGACTCTTGACATTTTAAAATGTGTTTTCATGTAGTAATGGATCCCAATCGAGCTATAGCTGATGAGGTTGAAAGTATACGCCCGCTCCCACTCAAAGGACAACACCGTCTGATTCTAGACCCATAACGAGCAGCCAGGTAGGAGAGGCTAAAGAAGCCTTCTTCCAAATTATGAATGAGTGGTTCACTCAATATATTCGAACGAACCCGGCTGCTCAACAACCTCCACCACTCCTAATCCCCAACTTGTACCCGTAGCTACTCAAGGAGTCGAGCTTTTAAGATTGAATAAGCCTCCAGTTGATAAGATCCATAAACACGGGGCTGAAGAGTTCAAAGCTAATGTTGATGATGATCCTGAGAGAGCCGAGTTTTGGCTTTAAATGTAACACCTCTTACCCGCATACTATGCCAGAACTGGGTACGAGGTATTACCAGACTAACAATACATTCTACCAAATCCCGAGCCACAAAATTTCACTTATAATTTAAAATTTAACAAACACATGCATACACAAGCGTTATAACTCCATGAGCCACAACTCGTGGCAAAATACAGAATAATCCTTATTACCGTTATCAAGCAATACATTTAATCAAATTAACTAAAACATATACAAAATGACTTAGTCAAGCCCCTATACATGCCATAACTTAAATCATTTATAAATAAAGATACCCATAGATAGCTTGATAGTGTGAAGCGATCTCCGACGACCTCCCAACCCGAGCTTGTTTAGTAGGACTCGTAACATGGGAAAGAAAAGGGGGTAAGCTCATAAAGCTTAGCAAGTTCACATGTAAAAATTTTAAGCATTAGCAATGAATTTAGCTTAATACTAAGCTGTCATAACTTGCATAAATAATGCTAAGTTCTTACTTTCCCAACATACTCATTTGTAGCCTTATCAAATCCTCAACATGACAAATCCTCATAACAAGTTCTCAAATTGATACAATCATTAAATCACATGCTTATACCTTATTACTCATGTCCACATTAATCTATCTACTTGAATCACTGTCACTAAATTATTTATTTCTTGAGCTACAGAGCTCTGGATTCCAAACCGCTAATTTTCCCTAAAACTAGACTCACATATCTTCATACCATAAAATTCCCAGAATTTTTGGCTTAGCCAATTAGTACAGTTTATTCATTAAAATTTCCCCTATTTCACTGTTAGACTATTCTGATCACTTTTCACTACGAATCAATTTTCTCCTTGTACAGAATTAAAATGATGTTATAATTTATTTCATTTGAACTAGACTCATTAAGAATTTCAAGCATATAACTTATATCCCTTAATTATTTTTGTACAATTTTTAATGATTTTTCCAAGGCAGAATAGAGGATCACATAATCATTCTGAACCAATACCACAAGAATTTAAATATCTAAAAATATAAAAATCCTTTGTTTTCTCTGTTTCTTTTATATGAAAATAGACTCAATAATCTTTAAATCAACATCTCATCCAACTTATAATTCAATTTATACTATTTTTTGTGATTTTTCAAGTTCACATCACTGCTGCTGTCCAAAATAGTTTTATTGTAAATTTTTGCTCTCACTCACTTTAGTTGTATTCATTACTTACCTATAACAATCTTTCCAATTTCCGATTACATATCGAGCATATTGCTCATATGTTACACATGCATATACCTACACTTATCACTATAAGCCACACATAATTTCACTTAATCGATTTTCCCAGTGAACTCATCAGTAACTTTACCAAAGGCTCAGAATACAAAGGGCACCTTACTTAATAACTTGCTTACATACCTGCAACATTTTCATTTAACACATGAGTACTCTTTCATAATATAGGCATATTGCCAATCATGTCATAAAGTGTCACAAGCATAACTGAAAACTCATCACTTACTTAATACTTGATAATCTCAATTACTTACGATCTCAATATTAAATAAGCCTTAAATACATACATGTACTCTTTCTTCATGTTCTAACCTTGTCATTTCTTTGACTTACTCTTTGGACTACTCGGGAACCTTTTCCTTTTTGAACTTACCATTGCCATGTCTTGACATGGTCTTACATGGCATCCTTTCCTTATGAACTCACCAATGCCATGCCTTGGCATGGTCTTGCATGGGACATTTGCCTTATAAATTCACCAATGCCATGTAACATCCTGACAATTGCCTATGCATTTTCGGTTTTATTGTACGAAATGACAAGTCTTAAGTACTATGAATAAATTTTTGAATATTTTGGAAACCTAGAAATGCATGGAAATGGAAATGAACATTTTTGGAAACCTGAACATTTTTGGAAACCTAAACATTTTTTGAAATGATTCAAAAATGGAAAGTAAACATTTCTGGAAACTTGGAAATGTAAGAAAATGGCAAGTTCTGAGAGCGATCGAAAATTTTAGGAAACTTAGAAATGATGCAGAAATGTCAAATTTTAAAGTTTAAAATAGGAAATAAGGGCAAGATGGCCTTAAAAGAAAAAGTTGGAGAAATTTGACACACAAAAAGAGCTTGGAAAAGTGGCACAAGATGCCACTTAGGGCCTATGGAAATGGCGCCACATGCAGGAGGAATGGGACTGAGTTCGAGTCACTTGGGAAGCAAATGAAGGAGGTTTATTTTTGCTTCCATGAGCAAGGGGGTGGACGGCACATGCTTCTAGAAATAAAGGTGTTTTATTCTCATAAATATGTGAATAATAAGTGATAAACAAAGGATTTTCTTTTTATATAATTATTGAGGAGATAAATGATGGATTAAACACCTTTATTTTTTAAATAAAAGAGATAATATTATCACAAGGAAGAGTGGTGGCCAAGTCAAGGACTCTTGGCCTAGTAATTTCGGCTAAAGAAGGAGAGTTAAAGGCTATTCTCTCATCTTTTCTAAGCCTTGCCGAAAATTCCATAGCAAAACTCCCTCTGTCGAATTTTCTTTTCATCTTTTCTTCTTCTCTTTTCTTCATCTGTCAAGCCAAAACTCTTTTCTTTTGATCTCTGATTAAAACTCCATAGCCGAATCTCTGTGACTCTAGGCAAGGAAGCAATCGATTAAAGGCATTAAGGTAAGGTTAAGCTATTCAAATTCCTTTCTTTTCTATTTTGCCGAAAGAGAAGGGTCTAATCCCTATTCTTGTCTTATGGCCGAATCTATAAGGATCTCTCAGGTTATTTTTACAACAGTTGAATACAAGGAGAAATCTTTCGGGAAATTCGAGGATCTAAGGTAAGATAAATTTATTTGATTAAAGATTATGATGTATATGTTAGATTTAACATATGATTATAGGGATTTCGACAGATATATATATATAAGGCAAGGAATTCTTTTCAGTCTTGGAAATTGTAAGGTAAGTACATAGATCCAATCGGCCTAGGGTGGTTTTGGTATTATTTTCCATTTAATCAAAAGTTAGAAACTGACATAATTACCTGATTTAGTGTTAGCCGATTCGAAGGAAAAGGATACTAGCAATTTTTGGGACTTGATTTTCAATCATCCAATTCGGCAACAAGGTAAGTAATACAAATCCTACTAGGATTTGGTTTCTCTAAGCCAAATAGGTTTGTTAATATGTTTTAATAATTGGCCGTATATAGGAGTTAAAAATCTAGATCGGTAGATCGTTCTTCGGGATTTCAAGGAATCTATTAAGCAAATCAGGTGTGTACTCACACTAACTTTCGATATATCATATGGCAATTATTTTTAATATATGAATATGCATAAGAATGTGAATATGGCTAAGTACCACAAATGTGGTAAGAAGTACCCAGGTACGTTTCCTACTTCTGATAGGATTATGAATATGATATATTTTGAACATGTGAATAGTAACATGAATGAGAAAATAAGTATGTTATATATGTTATAAAATATTTGGGGCATTCGGGATATTTGTGAAAGGGGAAGTGAAGGTGATGACTTGATCTCACTATCTCGAATATGGTGACTACGGTCACATTATCTCGAATATGGTAACCGGTTACATTATCTGAATTTGGTAAATTCGGTTACATTATTTGAATATGGTGTCTAATGACACAAATGATATGGGCGATGAGCACGTCGACTGCAGCGACTGCCTTCGATGGTGTGTAGCGGATGGAGGGTTGACTTAGTAGTCCCCACGGTGTGTGACCGGCAGTGCGGGTGGTGTGTAGCGGATGGTCAAATAGGCTTGGGTTTGGGTTGCATCATTTATTTTTATATGAATATGAACTTGATATGAACATGTATGCTGGATTTGTTGAATGTTAGTGTTGCGTGCACATTGAGTCTGTTGACTCACCCCGTTGGGGAATATTTTGCAGGAGATGAGCAGTAATGGACCGGGTCGGCAGGAGCTAAAGGTGGCCATGCATAGCAAGGAAAAACTTTTATTCTTTGGGACTGTTATTTTTATTAAGTACTTCAATTTTATTTTTGGTTTTTTATTGATGTAATAAGGCCATAAGGCCCAAGTTGAATTTCTTTACTTCTGTTTATTTTTACTTTATAATGTTACGCATTATTTTTAATTAAGTTCAATTATATTTATTTTAATAATAATAAACCTTAAATTGTTTTTTTTTTCATAGCTAAATGATTTCTAAGTAAAATAAATGGGTTTTTAATCTAAGCCCAACCCAAAACGAGATTTTCCTGAAAATACACAAATTTTCTCTAAGAGACAAAGAATTTTGCAACCGGTTTACTTAAGGAACATACCAGATCCAGTTCAGGCTCGTGGGCCAGGTTTGGGGTGTTTCAATTTGGTATCGAGCCCGCCAACTCTCGGCTTTGTGGGCTAAGGCCCAAAACGTTTTTAATTCGAGCCCAAATGATTTTCTTTGAAATAAGCGCAGTGTTACGGCGTGGCACCTAAGTCTCCAACCATGATCCACGGTAAGTACCCTAACTTTATGTATGATTACGTGATTTATGAACTATATAAGGGTAGAAAAGGCATGGAACGTAGAATAGAATGATAGGAACATGAACACTAGGGCTAGATTACTCAAACACAAAACCACATAAGATTTAATGCACTAAACAAACCTATGGCTAAGTCACCGAGATAGGGTGTGGTAACCCACATGCGCATGTCGAGAGATTGGATCCTAAGAGCACAGTATTTAAGCGATCCTAGTGACTCACCTCCTCTTCGCGAGAATCCTGCAGTGCGTAGGCTGCGGTTCACCCTAACTCGGAGGGCTCAGCGGTGTGGCAACCTCTGTGCGCATGTCTAGGAGTGGTTTCGATGGGAGCTTGGTATTTAAGCAGTCCGCGTGACTCACCTCCTCTCCATTCTAATCTGCACAGTGCGTAGCTTTGGTTCACCACGACCAAAGAGGGCTCGGTCATAGGCTAAACATAATGACTAAAACCCGAAGGAACTAGCCATGTTTTTAAAAAAAAGAGAGAACAAAACAACAAACCCTAGTTTTCAAATTCTTACGATTTTTCTTTTAATTTTGTGAAAACTATCCTTACAACATTTTATTTTATTTTTTTCGAAAAATTCCTGATTTGTGAAAATTACAAAAATGCCCTTAGTGGTGAAATTACCAAAATGCCCTTGGTTTATAAAAGGTTCAACTACTCAACAGCTTTACCAAAATTTCTTTATTTTATAAACATTCAAAAACCCTAATTTGTAAAATATCAAAATACCTTGATTTTGGAAAATTACAAAATTGCCCCTAACTTACAAAATTACCAAAATGACCACGATTCCCAAAATTTTTGCAACATCTCCATTTTGGAAGGAACAATTCTCAAAAGAACCCACAAAGTTTTACAACTTTTGAAATATCCCTGATTTATTAAATTTTACAAATTTACCCTGATTTGTGAAAATTTACCAAAATACCCCTGAGGTCGAAAATTACCAAAATAACCCCAAATTTTGAAATTTCTCCAAATTACCCCGAGACTTTGAATTCTCAAAATACTTTTCGACAAAAACACCAAGGAATGTTTTTCCTTTTGAAAAATTACGAAAATGCCCCTGTAGGACAAAATTATGAAAATACCCTAGGTAGTGGAAAACAACAACGAAAACTATAACGTTTCTCTGAATGAACAAAAGTTCATACTTGTTTGATGGATGAATGAATGAATGGAAAAGACTGTGTGTTTGTATGAATACGAAAGAACCACTCTTAAATCCCTTTTCATAAAACTCCTTCGCGAGTAAATAAGTGGAACAATGGCTAATCCATAAAATTCCTTAATCAGATCTTGACGCTAGAAAATGAGTTCTAGAGGACGTGGTCGCCGTGGACGAGGTAGAGGAAGGATGACCGTGTCGGAACCCGATAGATTGGGTCAGGGGTCCGACAATGAAATACCACCACCACCACCACCCCCAGCTGTTAATATTGAGCAGCAAGCTCAGACGGGGGAAGATGCTGTGTCGTAAGCTATGCTGCGAGTCTTGGAATTGGTGGCTGGTGCAGGAGGAAATTCAGGAAATCGTAAGTCTGTGCCTGAACGACTCCGAGCTAATGGAGCTGAAATGTTTCGTGGAGTGTTTGGAGTAGCACCAGATCTGGTGAGATCGCGGTTGGAGCGACGGAGCGCATCATGGATGAGCTCAATCTGACTCTAGAGGAAAAGTTGAAAGGGATGGTGGCTTTATTACGCGATGAAGCATATCAGTGGTGGTTAACAGTGCGGGATGGTGCCATGGCGGAGGATCTGACCTGGGAATATGTTAAAGAGGCATTCCAGAAGAAATATGTGGGAACCAGGTATACAGACGAGCAAAGAAAAGCTTTCCTGGGGCTAGTTCAAGGGAACAAGTCCGTAGCAGAATATGAGGCAGAATTTCTGAGGTTGAGCCGTTATGCTCGAGGTGTAGTGGTGACTGAACATGAACGCTGTGTCCATTTTGAGGACGGACTGAGAGACGACCTGAGACTGTTGATAGCACCGCATCAGGAGCGGGAGTTCTCTTCTTTGGTGGAAAAGGCCAAGGTGGCCGAGGGAATTAAGGATGCTACCAAGCAGGCTGTGGACAAGAATAAGCCTAAGAGAGGTTTTGGACCATCTGGGAAGGGTCATAAGAGGCCTAGGGTTGACGGGCCACGAAATCAACAAGGCTGTGCAGGTGTCGTGATCGCGCCTTGTGAGCATTGTGGAAAGAAGCACTTGGTAGAGTCTTTGGAGAAAGACGGAGGATGTTTCAAGTGTGGCTCCAGGGGACCATATGCTTAAGGATTGTCCCAAACAACCGGATGAGAGCCGGCCGCGATTCGAATGCTAGCGGTGGTAGAGGCGCATAACGACCTCAACGGGGTCGTGGTTCGACTAATAGAGGTAATGGTCTTTGGCGAGAGCCATGGAGCACGTGGTCGAGTGCTTGCTAATCACGAAAACAAGGCAACCGGGTTTGGTTTATGCGGTTCGCCGAAGAAGGAGGATGGTGGCCTTGCCGGATGTAATAACCGTGACGTTCTTTATTTTGACAAACCCTATTTTGCTCTACGATTGATGTGGGCTCGACCCATTCCTATGTTGCATGTAGTGTAGTGGAAACACTAGGCCTAGACTCGAGAACTCTCTCGATGAGCAGATGATCGTAGTAAGCCCATTAGGCCAAACCGTAGTGGTAGACAAGATCTTTTGGAATGTACCCTAGAGATTCGAGGGAGTGAACTTTGGTGATTTAATGGAGTTACCTTTCGGAGAGTTTGAACTTATACTCGGAATGGATTGGTTAGTAGAACAACGAGCCGTGTTGGATTGTGCGGCTAAGCGGATGGAACTAAGAACCCGAGGATAAAGTGGTAGCAATGATCGGAGAAAGGAGGAACTACTTGTCTAACGTGGTTTCGTGTTTGAAGGCCGAGAAGATGGTTAAGAAGGGTGTAAGGCATTCTTAGCCTTCATTAGTACGATAGGTGGGAAGGAGAAAGGTATTAATGGAGTTAGGGCGGTAAGGGACTTCGTGGATGTATTTCGGAGGAATTACAGGGAATACCCCCAGATAGGGAGGTGGAATTTGGGATAGATTTGCTACCGAGAAACAGCTCTCCTGTGTCAATCATTCCATACCGAATGGCGCCAAAGGAGTTAGTGGAGCTCAAGGCTCAAACCTAAGAAGCTGTTGGATCGTGGGTTCATCCGACCAGTGTGTCTCAGTGGGAGCACCATTCCTATTTATGTGAAGAAGAAGGACGGAACTATACGTATGTGCATAGACTACCGTCGATTGAATAAAGTGACCATTAAGAATAAGTATCCTTTGCCAAGGATCTATGACTTGTTCGATCAGCTGAAGAGGGCCGCAGTATTTTCAAAGATCGACTTAAGGTCGGGATATCATCAGTTGAAGGTGAAGGAGGCTGATATCTATAAGACCGCTTTTAGGACAAGATATAGCCACTTTGAGTTTGTAGTGATGCCGTTTGGGTTAACGAACGCTCCAGCTGCGTTCATGGACATGATGAATCGAGTTTTCCAACCCTACCTGGATAGGTTCGTCGTTGTGTTCATCGACGATATTTTGGTGTACTCGAAGTCAGAGGAGGAGCATGATGAGTATCTCCGAGATGTGTTGGAAGTGTTAAGGGAGAAGAAGCTCTATGCCAAATTCAGCAAGTGTGAATTTTGGCTTAAGGAGGTGGCATTCTTAGGTCATGTGGTATCCGCAGAAGGAATAAGAGTGGATCCTAGGAAGATTGAAGCAGTGTTGGATTAGAAACCACCTAGGTCCGTGGCTGAAATCTGAAGTTTCTTAGGCTTGGCAGGCTATTACAGAAGGTTCGTGGAAGGGTTCTCGTCAATAACCGTGCCTTTGACAAAGTTGCTAAGAAAGGAAGTACCCTTTGAATGGACTAATAAGCAGCAGGAGAGCTTTGAAAAGCTTAAGAGGGTATTGTGGAAGCTCCAGGTGTTAATTCGACGAGGCGGGCAAGGATTTCGTAGTATCTTGTGGCGCCGCACACGGGGTTAGGCGTGTGCTAATGCAAGAAGGAAAAGTAGTCACTTATGCATCACGGCAGTTAAGGCCTCATGAGGTTAACTACCCAACTCATGACTTGGAACTAGCAGCAGTGGTTTTTGCCCTTAAGGTTTGGAGGCACTACCTTTATGGAGAAAGGTCAGTTATCTACACAGACCACAAGAGCCTTAAGTATTTGTTGACTCAGAAGGAGTTGAACTTGAGGCAACGAAGGTGGGTGGAATTACTGAAAGACTACGATTGTTCGATAGAATATCATCCGGGCAAGGCGAATGTGGTAGCCGATGCCCTGAGTAGGAAGGTTGTGTCGGATTTAAGGGCTTTGTTCGCTCATTTAAGTCTGTATGATGATGGAAGCCTGTTGGCAGAGTTACAAGTCAAGCCCACATGGCTAAAGGAGGTGAAAGAGGGACAGTTGGCTGATAAGGACTTAAGTACTAAGTTCACACAAATGCAGACAAGAGGAGGATTAAAGGACTATGGCGTCAATGATGAAGAAGTATTGTGCTACAAGGGAAAGGTCTGTATGCCGAAGGATAAGGAGTTGAGACAAAGGATTCTTCGGGAAGCGCATGGTAGCCCTTATGCTATGCATCCTGGAGGCATCAAGTTGTATAGAGATCTAAGGGAACAATTTTGGTGGTCTGATCTCAAACAAGAGGTGACTGAATTTGTGGGGAAATGTTTGATGTGTCAGCAAGTTAAGGCTGAACACCAAGTCCCATCAGGATTGCTTCAACTAATCGAAGTTCCCCAATGGAAGTGGGAGAGAATTACCATGGACTTCGTTAGTGGGCTTCCCCTTACGCCTACTAAGAAGGACTCGGTATGGGTGATAGTGGACCGTTTGACCAAGTCCGCGCACTTTATCCCAGTAAGAATGGATTATTCTCTTCAGAAGTTGGCTAAGTTATATGTGGCGGAGATTGTGATGTTACATGGAGTCGATCATCTCTGATAGAGACCCAAGGTTTATGTCTCGGTTTTGGAAGGCACTTCATCAAGCTTTAGGCACTAAGTTAGACTTCACTACGGCTTTTCATCCACAATCAGACGGGCAGTCTGAACGGGTTATACAAATGTTGGAGGATATGCTGAGAGGCGGTGTGGTGGATTTCTGGGGAAGTTGGGAAGATTACTTGCCTTTAGCTGAGTTCGCCTACAACAACAGCTATCAAGCTAGCATTCGGATGGCACCATACGAAGTACTGTATGGAAGGAAGTGTAGAACACCTACTTGTTGGACCGAGTTAGAAGAACGTCGAGTTTTGGGTCCAGAATTAGTGGCAGAAACTGAAGAGAAGATTGAGTTAATTCGGGCACGGTTGAAGGAAGCCTCTGACCGGTAGAAGTCGTAAGCAGACCTTAAGCGGAAGGAGATCGAGTTTGAAGTGGGAGATCGAAAGCCTCACCTTGGAAGAAGGTAATGAGGTTCGGTCGAAAAGGGAAGTTAAGCCCAAGGTTTATAGGGCCTTATCGAGCACTGAAGTGAGTTGGGCCAGTGGCATACCAATTGGAGTTGCCACCAGAGTTGCAGCAGATGCACGACGTATTCCATGTATCCATGCTACGTCGCTACCGATTGGACCCATCTCATGTGGTACCTGTTGAAGTGGTGAAGCTAAGGCCAGACTTATCCTACGAGGAAGAACCGATTCGGATTTTGGAACGAGATGTGAAAGTACTACGAAGGAAGTCAGTGCCTCTAGTCAAAGTGTTATGGCGCAATCATGGATCGGAAGAAGCTTCGTGGAGAGTGCAAGAGACAATGCGACAATAATACCCTTAACTATTTTAGTTAGGAAATTCCGGGGACGAAATTTTTGTTTAAGGGGGTAGAAGCGTAACATCCGACAAGGGCCTATGCATTTTCGATTTTATTGTACGAAATGACAAGTCTTAAGTACTATGAATAAATTTTTGAATATTTTGGAAACCTAGAAATGCATGGAAATGGAAATGAACATTTTGGAAACACAACATTTTGGAAACCTAAACAATTTTGGAAACACGAACATTTTGGAAATGATTCAAAATGGAAAGTAAACATTTCTGAAACTTGGAAATGTAAGAAAATGGCAAGTTCTGAGCCGATCGAAAATTTTAGGAAACTTAGAAATGATGCGAAATGTCAAATTTTAAAGTTTAAAATAGGAAATAAGGGTAAGATGGCCTTAAAAGAAAAAGTTGAAGAAATTTGACACACAAACAGGCTTGGAAAAGTGGCCTGAAGATGCCACTTAGGGCCTATGGAAATGGCGCCACATGCAGGAGGAATGGGCCTGAGTTCGAGTCACTTGGGAAGCAAATGAAGAAGGTTTATTTTTGCTTCCTTGAGCAAGGGGGTGGACGGCACATGCTTCTAGAAATAAAGGTGTTTTATTCTCATAAATATGTGAATAATAAGTGATAAATAAAGGATTTTCTTTTTATATAATTATTGAGGAGATAAATGATGGATTAAACACCTTTATTTTTAAATAAAAGAGATAATATTATCACAAGGAAGAGTGGTGGCCAAGTCAAGGACTCTTGGCCTAGTAATTTCGGCTAAAGAAGGAGAGTTAAAGGCTATTCTCTCATCTTTTCTAAGCCTTGCCAAAAATTCCAAGCAAAACTCCCTCTGCCGAATTTTCTTTTCATCTTTTCTTCTTCTCTTTTCTTCATCTGTCAAGCCAAAACTCTTTTCTTTTGATCTCTGATTAAAACTCCATAGCCGAATCTCTGTGACTCTAGGCAAGGAAGCAATCGATTAAAGGCATTAAGGTAAGGTTAAGCTATTCAAATTCCTTTCTTTTCTATTTTGCCGAAAGAGAAGGGTCTAATCCCTATTCTTGTCTTATGGCCGAATCTATAAGGATCTCTCAGGTTCTTTTTACAACAGTTGAATACAAGGAGAAATCTTTCGGGAAATTCGAGGATCTAAGGTAAGATAAATTTATTTGATTAAAGGTTATGATGTATATGTTAGATTTAACATATGATTATAGGGATTTCGATAGATATATATATAAGGCAAGGAATTCTTTTCAGTCTTGGAAATTGTAAGGTAAGTACATAGATCCAATCGGCCTAGGGTGATTTTTGTATTATTTTCCATTTATTCAAAAGTTAGAAAGCCCGACATAATTACGATTTAGTGTTAGCCGATTCCAAGGAAAAGGATACTAGCAATTTTTGGGACTTGATTTTCAATCATCCAATTCGGCAACAAGGTAAGTAATACAAATCCTACTAGGATTTGGTTTCTCTAAGCCAAATAGGTTTGTTAATATATTTTAATAATTGGCCGTATATAGGAGTTAAAAATCTAGATCGGTAGATCGTTCTTCGGGATTTCAAGGAATCTATTAAGCAAATCAGGTGTGTACTCACACTAACTTTCGATATATCATATGGCAATTATTTTTAATATATGAATATGCATAAGAATGTGAATATGGCTAAGTACCACAAATGTGGTAAGAAGTACCAGTGCGTTTCCTACTTCTGATAGGATTATGAATATGATATATTTTGAACATGTGAATAGTAACATGAATGAGAAAATAAGTATGTTATATATGTTATAAAATATTTGGGGCATTCGAGATATTTGTGAAAGGGGAAGTGAAGGTGATGACTTGGTCTCACTATCTCGAATATGGTGACTACGGTCACATTATCTCGATATATGGTAACCGGTTACATTATCTGAATTTGGTAACCGGTTACATTATTTGAATATGGTGTCTAATGACACAAATGATATGGGCGATGAGCACATCGACTGCAGCGACTGCCTTCGATGGTGTGTAGCGGATGGAGGGTTGACTTAGTAGTCCCACGCGGTGTGGCTGACCGGCAGTGCGGGTGGTGTGTAGCGGATGGTCAAATAGGCTTGGGTTTGGGTTGCATCATTTATTTTTATATGAATATGAACTTGATATGAACTTGTATGCGGATTTGTTGAATGTTAGTGTTGCGTGCACATTGAGTCTGTTGACTCACCCGTTGGGGAATATTTTGCAGGAGATGAGCAGTAATGGACCGGGTCGGCGGGAGCTAAAGGTGGCCATGCATAGCAAGGAAAAATTTTTATTATTTGGGATTTATTATTTTTATTAAGTACTTCAATTTTATTTTTGGTTTTTGATTGATGTAATAAGGCCATAAGGCCCAAGTTGAATTTCTTTACTTCTGTTTATTTTTACTTTATAATGTTACGCATTATTTTTAATTAAGTTCAATTAAATTTATTTTAATAACAATAAACCTTAAATTGTTTTTTTTTCATAGCTAAATGATTTCTTAGTAAAATAAATGGGATTTTAATCTAAGCCCAACCCAAAACGAGATTTTCCTGAAAATACACAAATTTTCTCTAAGAGACAAAGAATTTTGCAACCGGTTTACTTAAGGAACATAGCAGATCCGGTTCAGGCTCGTGGGCCGGGTTTGGGGTGTTTCATGCCATGTCTTGACATGGTCTTACATGATTTCCTTGCCTTATAGAACTTATCAATGCCATGCCTTGGCATGGTCTTACATGATTTCCTTGCCTTATAGAACTTATCAATGCCATGCCTTGGCATGGTCTTACATGATATCCTTATCTTACCAAATGCCATGTTCCAAACGTGGTCTTACATGGTATCCTTGTCTTACCAAATGCCATGTTCCAAACATGGTCCTACATGGTATCCTTAACCGTCAATTCCTCCTTAAATGCCATGTTATGAACATGGAGTTTTCCGTCAATTCTTCCTTAATTGCCATGGTATAGCCATGGACTTTGAAATATCAATGCCTTGTCAAGTCATAGCTGAAACATACTTGCTCAAATTCTCAAGGTTAGTTGCATAACTCAATAATAACATTACTAATAACAATAATTGCATAATAATAAAATGCTACTCAACTTACATATTTACATTCTAAATCTCATCATATCATCAACTTAACTTATTCTCATCAAACTATGCTAGTCAATACTTTCTTGTTATCATACAAAGCCATAATACAAAATATGGTCTAACATATAAATTATACAAGTTCTCTTTCCAATATCGAATTATTATCGAACATTAATCATTATATCTGAAACTCAATACTATAGTATTTATGGCCAAAATATCAATTTATCATCCGAATATGCATAATTAAATGCTTATTAAACATATGAACTTACCTCGATACCAAAACGGTCATTTTACCAACTTCATGATTTTTGATTTTTCTCCCGTTCTAGGCCCAAATCTCGTTTTTCGAGGTCTAAGACATCACATTTCACTTATTTAATTAATGTACTACTCAAAACAGTCCCTAACTCAAACTTTGGAAAATTACAATTTTGCCCCTAAACTTTTACATAATTATGATTTTGCCCCTAGGCTCGAAAGTTAAACTTCATCGCTTATTCTTATGTTTTATAACATGCTGATCATTTTTCCCTTCTACGGTAATATCAAATTCTTGCTCTAACATGCACTTATGTACATTAGGTATTTTTGCCGATTATGTCGTTTTACTCATTTTCACTTAAAATCACTTAGTAAAAGTTGCTTAACATAATTCTAAGGTTCATATTCTACCATAAAACATCAAAATAAACACATTTCACCTATGGGTACTTTTCCAAATATGAACCCTAGGTTAAATTATTGCTAGAATAAGCTAAATCAAGCTACCGGGACTCCAAAAACGTAAAGAACATGAAAAACGGGGCTAGAATGGACTTACCATGAAGCTTGGAAAGCTTGAAAACCCTATCCATGGCTTCCCACATGTTAAATTCGGCCTAAGCTTGAAGATGGACAAATTTGGCATTTAAATTTTGTTTTTAATTCATTTAATTGACTAAATTACCAAAATGCCCCTTAAAAAAATCTTTTGAAACATACCCATCCATGTCCAATTTTGTCCACCAACTTAACCAATGGACTAATTATCATTTAAGGACCTCCAATTTAAAATTTCATAACAATTGGACACGTGTAACATGTAGAACTCAACTTTTGCACTTTTTACAATTTAGTCCTTTTGACTAAATTGAGTGCCCAAACGTTAAAATTTTCGAATGAGATTTTCACGATATCATTCCGTGAAATGGTAGACCATAAAAATATAAATAAAATAAATTTCTCCACATCGAATTTGTGGTCCCGAAACCACTGTTTCGACTAAGCCCAAAATCGGGCTGTTACATTAAAATACGATTTGAGTGTTTGATGAGCTTTCTTGCACACCGGTTGAGTGTTTAAAATGTGCTATATCACTTCTGAGAGACTCTGTGTATAAGTGGTGGAATACATTAGTATCAGTGGTGCCGAGAGAGAGTCACCTGAGAGTTCTTTCAAACTAAGTTCCGGAAGAAGTACATAAGCCAACGTTTTTGGATCAAACGCACAAAGAGTTTTTAGAATTGAAACAAGACAGTATGGCTGTTACTAAGTACAAGAGAGATTTCGTGTGGTTGAGTAAATATGTTCAGGAGTATTTTTCTACTGAAGCAATTATGTGTAAGCGATTTGTTGACGGATTAGATGAAGATATTAGACTTCTAGTCAGGATTTTAGATTTGAAAGAATTTGTTGTGTTAGTCGACCGGGCTTGTAAAGCCGAAGACTTTAGCTGAGAAAAGAGGAAAGCTGAATCAAAAGTTAGAGATTTGAAGAAAGATCAATGAATAAACCTTATCATTCTTCATCAAAGAAATCTCGAGATTCATTTAGTCGATCGAATGCATCGGTAGGATATCAGAATAGAGATCATGGAAATCAACATGTGAATCCTAAAGCTCAAGCTACCTCTGTCTTGAGTGTTGGTAGTGTGAGAAATAACAAAACCAAGTGTCAACAGTGTGGGAGATGACATTTTGGAAAATGTTGGAATAAAAGTAGTAAAGCTTGCTTCAAATGTGGTTCGCCAGATCACTTTATTCGAGACTACCCAGAGTTATCCGAGAAAGAAAAAGTTCATAATGCAAGATCGGGCACTACGACTACGAGAGGGAGACCACCGAGAAATACGGGAAATGTATCTAGTGGTAGAGGTGTGACTAGGGACTCATCTGTGAGATCCGAGGCCAGAGCACCTGCTAAAGCCTACACTATTGGCGCTCGTGAAGAAGTGTCGTCCCCAGATGTTATTTCCGGTACAGTCTCTCTTTATGATACTAATGTGATTGGTTTAATTGACCCTGGATCAACACTCTCGTATATATGTATGAATTTGGTATTTAATAAGAATTTTTCTGTCAAGTCTACTAAGTTTGTGATTAAAGTATCGAACCCCTTAGGCAAGTATGTTCTAGTTGATAAAGTTTGCAAGAATTGACCTTTAATGAATCATGGTTACTGTTTTCCGGCTGACTTGATGCTTTTGCCATTTGATGAGTTTGATGTAATTTTGGGAATGGATTGGTTGACTCTGCATGATGCTATTGTGAACTGTAGACGAAAAATTATAGAATAATGAAATTCTTTGGATTGAATCAAATGAATCGAATGAATTTCCTGTTGTGATTTCGTCTATATCAGCTCAAAGATATGTGAGAAAAGGTTGCTAAGCTTATCTTGCTTAGTTTTGGACACAAAAGTGTCTGAATCAAAGATTGAATTAGTGCCAGTTGTCTTTGAATATCCAGATGTGTTTCTTGAAGAATTACCGAGTTTGCCACCTATCAGAGCGGTTGAATATACTATTGAATTAGTACAGGGGACATCACTGATATCTATAGCTCCGTATAAAATGGCTCCGACAGAGTTGAAAGATTTGAAAGCTCAGTTGCAAGAGTTAACAGATAGAGGTTTTGCATGATCGAGTTTTTCACCCTGGGGTGCACCAATATTATTTGTAAAGAAGAAAGACGGATCAATAAGAATATGTATTGATTATCGTCAGCTCAACAAGGTTACGATAAAGAATAAGTATCTGTTACCGAGAATAAACAATTTGTATGATCATCTGAAAGGTGAAATAGTATTTTCAAATATTGATCTGAGATCTAGCTATTATATAACATCCCGAAATTGGTCCTAGTAGGATTGGGCCCAATGGGCCTTAGGAGTAGTAGCATTTAAAATTTTTGGAGAACAAGAGATTGGCTTAAATGCAGGTTAGACCTTTTAGATAAGTGATTTTGGAAGGTTAGAGGGCTTCTATGAAGTCCCGAGATCGAACATTAGCTTTAGGGAAATTTTGGCTTTAGGTGAAAAAAAACCCTGGAAGTTGGCAGGTAGGCCTTAAGAATAAAATGTGGAGGAAAATGACACAAGTGGAGTGTGTGGTGTAGTGGCAAAGTGACGCCACATAAGAGACAAGGGGGTGACGCCACAAGGGAAGGAAGGAGGTCCAAGGTTCAAGTCTTGGCTCTTCCATTTTGGTTTTCTTTTTTCTTGGACCTTAGAATTTGGCCCATAGTTTATATTTAGTTGCGCATGGTTTAAGACACAAGAGGAGCTTGTGGCCAAGTGGTTAGCATCATTGATTATGTTGCAAGGGAGCCTGGGCTCGTATCTCATGACAAGCAAGGGAGTATTTATTTTGCGGATTGGATGGCAAGAGTTTCAGTTGAATTTAAACTCTACTGACGAAGGGATCCCACATCGAAAAGATACAAAGAATGAAGGTGAAGAGCTAACTATATAAAAAGCATTCCAGGAAGAGAGTTAACATACTTTGGAGGGCGTTTGGGCGCAGGAGTGGTCGGAGCGCGGATTAGCACCAGATTCCTATCAGGTGTGTAACTCTCTCTACTCTAGCTGTAGAGCGGCAAATGCCGAAGTGCCGGTCACGGCAATAGTAGCCACACGAGTGTGCGAGCACACGTGTGGGGCTTCGACGCGATAGTTGAGGCCATCAGTAGTATTCTTATGGTTTGGGGCTGCTTGGGCCACGATGGGCCGAAGTGGGCCCAATGGGCCCATGGGCCCTTATGGGCAAAATGTACGATTGTGTAGTATATAGTGAACTAGACTAGGTGGAACTTATATACGTGGCTAGATTTGTGATATGTGGGCCATACGAGTGTGTGGGCCCAAATGGGCCGAAATCGGGTTTTAGGCCCAATAGTCCATTTTGAACACAAATGGTAGTTGAGTCGCTCGGGGTAACATTGGGCCTTCGAAAAGGCCATTTCAGGTACGAAATTACTGAAATACCCTTAGTGGGTAAATTACTAAAATACCCCTAGAAGGTAAATTCTAAAAATGCCCTTGGTAGGTAAAATTACTGTTATACCCTTGAAGGTTGATTAGCTTGATTATGTCGTATTTGTTATTCTGATTATGATGGTAATTCAGGTTATCTTTGATATAGGATTTGTATACATGTCATACTGCATACACGAATTATTATGTCATATTGCATGGGTATGATGAGAGGAGGGGGAAGATATGATTTCAGACTGTCACCAGTGGTTTTGACCACACAGTGGGTTGGCCCCGTTCTCTATACATTATTGTGACTACGTCTCAGTGGTTTTGACCACCAGTGGTTTTGACCACACCGATATTATTTGTGACTACGGTCACTAGTGGTTTTGACCACCAGTGGTTTTGACCACACGGGGTAGATTCAGGAGTTTCGGATGGTTAGGTTTTGGGTTGCATGATTTACATATTCACTTATGGAACTGTGTATCAGCTTAACATTTCCTGGATGGGGATTTACACACTAAGTCTCGATGACTCACCCCTTTAGTTAATTTTGCAGGTAATCGTTAGATTGCGGATTTGGGAGCTTAGGCAGACTCGTGAAGGCCATACATTATTTTCTTGTAAACTTGTTCTCTTATTTCAACTTATTTTTAATTCGAGATTTTAAGTTGTAATAAGGCCGCTTTAACTGTATTCTTGGTATTTTATCTGGCTTAGCTTTTAATATGATTGCTGCCTATTGTTATCAAATGTTCAATACGGGAATTTCCTAATCCCTTAATAACCGTTTTCCAAAATGTTAACAAAAGGATATCAAGCGAATAAATATTTAAACTCAAAATTTTGAACAAACGCGCAGTTTTTAAACAACCCTTTTATGTGACATGCCAGACCCGGTCGTAACGTTTAGGCCGAGTTTGGGGTGTTACATATTATCAGTTGCGAGTTAAAGACTTAGATGTGACGAAAATTGCGTTCAGAATAAGTTACGGTGTAATAGCCCGATTTTAGATCTAGTCGGAATAGTGGTTTCGGGACCACAAATCTAACGCAGTAAAATTCATTTTTATTATATTTCTATGGCCTACAATTTATCAAATGATTTCGTGAAAATTTCGTTTGAAATTTTTGACGTTTGGGCACTCAATTTAGTTAAAAAGACTAAATTGCAAAAAAGTGCAAAACTTAAATTCTATATGTTAAAGGTGTCCAATTGCTATGAGATTTGAAATTAGAGGTCCTTATATGGTAATTAGACCATTGGTTAAGTTGGTGGACAAAAATGGACATGGTTTGGTATGTTTCTAAAGTTTTTCATTAAAGGCATTTTGGTAATTTGGTAATTAAATAAATTAAAAAGCCAAAATCAAGCCAAAATCTTGTCCGTCTTCCTCCCATGGCCGAACATTACATGGAGAAGACATGGCTAGGGTTTTTTAATCTTCCAAGCTCGATTGCAAGTCCGTCCTTGCCCTGTTTTTCATGATTTGTATGTTTTTGAAATCCTTGTAACATGATCTATCTATTTCTCCTACTAATTTGAAGAGATATCAAAGTCTAAAATTTTACCCATGTTGAACATGTATGTATTTTGATGTTTGATGGTGGAAAATGCATGTTTGTTGTTTGTTAAATGATTTTTGCTAAGTGATTTTCGGTAAAAATGCCTAAAAGGACCTATTTGTAAAAGTTATAAAATATGGTGTAAAAGTGTGAATAAATGAAAATTTTGGCCTGTTATGAGCATGATATAGGTTCGGCTAGGCTTGGGTGTAATGAAATTGAATGAAAATCATTTTACGAGCCTAGGGACTAAATTGTAAAATGTCAAAAGTTTAGGGGAAACAATGTAATTTTTTCCATAATGTGATTTTTGGCTGATTTGAATATTATAATGATTAAATAAGTTAAATGTGATATTATAGATCGAGAAAAATGAGGCTCGGAGTTAGAACGGGGGAAAAACGAGTGTTTGACGATTAGGTCCATTTTCACTATTTTTGTACCGAGGTAAGTTTGTATGTAAATAATGCATTGTTATATTTATGTATTAAATGCTTTAATATTGTATGAGTTGTGATTGACTCTTTGGACGTATTCAACAAAGTCTTGACAAACGAAAAATCTCGTATGAACCTTAGGAATACAATAGGATACGAGTGACATGTCACTAGGAACCCACGTGATTATGTGATTTATGTGTCCTGGGTGCTGGTCCTGTACGTCCTACTGGTGGCTGGGTATACCAGCTTATGTTGCAGATACCTGGCAACTTGTGTGAGAAGCACCACATAGCGACGTCTCGATTGACAGCTTGTGTGAGCAGGCCCGAGGATAGCTCAAGAACAAGCTTATGTGTGTTATGAGATTTGTGGTAGCATTAGCTACATATGTGGCACTTATGTGCAAAGCTTTTCGTGTATTCGATAGTATTCCAAATGGTTTAACGAGTATGTCAAAGATGAGAAAGTACGTGAATATGTTGTGAAATGGTACAGGTATGTACATAAAACTCAAAGAAAAATGAATTCAGTATATGATGAACAAAAGGTAAGATTATGATTGAGTAAGTTGTGCTTATAAAGCTTAAATGACATTTATACCGGTATGTGTTATGTTATTCATATGATGAGCTATTGGTATATGAAAATTATGTTGATATGTGTTATGTAATTCATATGATGAGCTATTAGTATATGAAAATTATGTTGATATGTGTTATGTTGATATTAAATGACATTTATGGCCATATGACATTTATGAAGTTCTAATGACAATTATGTTGCTATATGTTAAGTTATTTATATGTAAAATGTATGAATAATGTTTTGTATTATTTGCATACGGACTTACTAAGCTATATAGCTTACTCCCCTTCCTTTCCCATGTCTTTTAGGGTTATTAAGCTAGCTCAGGTTGAAGATCGCCGTAGATCCTATCACATTATCAAGTTGTCATTTTGGGTATAAATGAATTCAAGTATTTTAAGTCTATGGCATGTATAGGGACTTGTCAATTTGTTATGTGTGTCATCATAATTGTAGCCAATATGTTGGCTTTTGATTGTCAAAGGCTTGTTTTGATATTTGGCTATATAAATTGGCTTATTTGGGCTATCACGGTTGTAAGCCTAAGTATATATATATGTGTGCCAATATCTTTGGTGATATGGTCATGGTATGTAACATATTGAATTGGGGGCTGTGCATTTGATGTGTTTCTGTGTGTATGTTATGTGCTGTGTGTTGTGTTGGTGTGTTTGGGTGTTTCAGGAAGGCTTGGGGTTAAGCCTGAGCCTTGCTAAAAGTTTCTGCTTTTGGTACTTTTAGGGAAAGCTAGCTGGGTTGGGCCTTAAGAGATATTGTTTGTGTTGGATGACACAAAGAAGTGCCTTAGTAAAGTGGCAATGAGGCGCCACTTAAGGGTTGAGGTAAGTGACGCCACAAAGGAGCTAGAGGGAGCAGGTTCAAGTCGCGTATTCCTCATTTTAAGAATTCTTTTTGGTGTCAAGGGGAGCAGAAGTGGAGTTCGGCTAGGATGCTTGAAAAGGGGAGAGTTAATTGAGTCAAATAATTCAAATGTATGGACAGGAGGAAAAAGTGGGTTTTGAAACTTTCAAACAATTTCGAATGTGTGATCAGGAGAGAATTAAAGAGAAAAGGAAGGGATTGAAGAGGTGTGAGGTGCTAGCCGAATTTTGAAAGTGGCTAGGTGTTGTTGGGCATTCGATTTTAGGGGTGTGTGTGTGCTGAAAATTCAAGAGGGGTTAGCATTAGGTGTTAAACTCTTTTGTGGTGTGTTTCGGCAGTAGAGTGGTTTGCATTTTAGGCAGTGTAGTGCATTTCTTTGAGTAGCCGAAATCCCCAAGAGTGTCATTCATTCTTCTTCAGTCCAACCAAAATCAATTCTTTTCTCTCTTCCTCTCTTTGTATTTCGGCAACTTGGGTTCCTTGCTTTACAACCAAAAGCCGAAAACCCTCAGGTACTCTAGACTACGCTTCATTCCATTCCAATCTTGTAGCCGAACCCTCCTATCATCTTACCATTTCTCTTTTTCTTTTCTTTCATTTGCATCAGTAAGAGCCGAAACTCCATTCTCCATTTCTTCTTTTCATCCCTTCTATTTCTTGTTTAGCCGAACCTCCATAGCCGAATTCTTTTCGTATTTTCTCTTTATTCCTTCATGAACCGAAACCTATCTCCTCTTCTTTCTTCTTGAGTTGTTCTTTTTCCTCTATGTTTCTTGTGGTTGAATCCTCCCTTAAGTGCTCATCTCTTTTCTTTCTTTCTTTGGTCAGCAAATTGCCGCCACCTTGGTTCACAATTTGTCAATCAGATTCTCTTTGATCGTGGTAAATGTTCCCTTTTCGTTTTAAATCTCCTTTCTCTTCTTTCTGATGCCGAGGGCATTAATCTGGTCTTTTGATTCTTGGCTGATTGAAGAAGGGGCTTGTCTTCGCGTTCTTTCGGGATCCGATTAGTGATTGAAGGGTGTTAAGGAATACGAGGTGTTAGTCAATTTAAGTATTCAATCGGCACGATGATCCAAGTCATTGAATCTTCGGGATTTGTCGAACTAGGTAAGGGATCTTTACGTTTTGTACATATTCCTATTTGTTTCTTATTCAATGTTTTAATCCGGTCTATTGACCAAGATCTTTTCATGGACCCAAATGTTAGCCAAGCGAAGGAAGAGGTTAAACCTATAGCCCCAGCCCCAAAGTACAAGAAGCGCGCGATGTCTACTGTTCGAGATTGGCCACCGAGTTGTGGGCCTGCTTCTGAGCAGAATAGTAGACAAATAGCAGTAGTGCCTGTTAGCGATAGTTTCGACTTAGAGAGCATTGTGTTATGTATTATCAGGTGTGTAACTCTCACACACTTTGTATTTTAATTATGTTATTAACTCTGTTGGCTAAAAGCCGAGGTGATGAAAGGGGATCACTAAGATACCCTTGTGGGTAAGATCGAGGACTGCAGGTAAGTTCTACTATGTTCTGTTATCAACAAATGTATGTATGAGTGAAATGACTGTTTGTTATACCTTGAAAGCATGATCATACCATATTAACTGTTAACATGAACATGAAATTGGGGTATGATGTGAAGAGGGAGTAAACATGATCTCTTTTAGACTGTCACCAGTGGTTTGGTACCACAAGTGGGTTGGCCCCACATATTATATTTTGTGACTAAGTCTCAGTGGTTTGGAACCACCAGTGGTTTGGTACCACATATACGATATTTCTGTGACTCGTCCTAGTGGTTTGGTACCACAGTAGGTTGGCCCCACGTATTAATATTAGGGATTGTCACCAGTGGTTTGGTACCACAAGTGGGTTGGCCCCACATATTATATTTTGTGACTTTTATCACCAGTGGTTTGGAACAACCAGTGGTTAGGTACCACCAGTGGCTAGGTGCCACAAATATTGGGTAGATTCCAGAGATATAGAGGATGGATATAATAGGTTGGTTGGGTTGCATGTCATACATACTTGATATATGGATTTGTGTGAGGGCCCAAAACTCTTTTGGACGGGGATTTACACACTGAGTCTTGGTGACTCACCCCTCCGTTAAATTTTGCAGGTAATCCTTAGACTGCGGATATGGAGCCGAGGTGGACTCGAGGTGGCCATGCATAATGTTTTAAGTAATTTTATCTTTAATATTTATTTTGGATTTTTACTATTTTAATTTGGATTTTGGGTACTAGAATAAGGCCATTTAAACGTTAATTTGGTTTTTTTATTATTTATTTTTATTGTTATGGCATGCCTAATGAATTATCTAAGTGGGTGTTTTTCAAAACTTAAAAACTTTAAATGCAAGATTTTATAATCTGTTAATTAAGATCGGGTTTTAGTAACAAATTAACTCAAATTTTCAACCTAAGACGCAACATTGTTTCAATTGATCGCTCAGTAAAATTTTTCTTAAAATTCGACATTGGAATACAAAACCTGAACTGTGTTACAGCTTAAGTTAAGCAATTGTTTTTAAATATTCACCAAAGGCGCATTAATATGCAAAATTTTTCTCAACTTATGGTTTCGACTTTGAAATGTTCTTCCCTGTAACATGTCAGATTCGGTCGTAGCGTTTTGATCGGGTTTGGGGTGTTAGAATTTTGGTATCAGAGCCAAGTTTAATAGCTCAGCTGTGGGTGTAAGGCCCAAAATATTTTCAATAGATAGTTTGGAAAATGGTTTCAATAAAATACATGTTTTTGGGAAGCATGGCACTTGAGTCTTCGGCACTGATCCGCAACGGTAAGTTTTCTAACTATCAATTGTTGTATGATGTGGTGGTATGGTGATATGATTGCTAGTATTAGAAAATTTTACCTTAGAGATTGAAGTCTGTAGGAATGTGTGAGTTTGCGAAAGAAACTACTCTGAAAGAATATATACTCATAAGACAGTTTTGTAATAAACAGTGGAAGAAACTAATTCATAAAATTTTTAATCACATTAAAACGAAACGATAGTCATGAGTGCTTGAGGACGTGGTTGTGGCATATGAGGTCATGGTAGAGGCTGAGGTGTTGGGTCTAAACCTTCGGAATCAGGACATGGGCCAGACGGTGAAGTGCCAGTGCCGCCAGTTACGGAGGCTGAATATTAGGACCAAACTGGAGGAGATGATGCCGTGTCCCAAGCAATGTTACGGGTTTTGGAGAGGGTAGCTGGAGCGAGTGTAGGGTCAGTAACTCAGAAATCTGTGTCGAAATGACTTAGAGCTAATGGAACGGAGATGTTTAGGGGTGTTCCTGGTGTGGCCCCTAACGTAGCGGAGTATTGGTTAGAAGCGGTGGAGCGTATTATGGACGACCTTGATTGTACTGCAGAAGAGAAATTGAAGGGTGTAGTGTCTCTCCTCCGAGATGAGGCATATCAATGGTGGCTCACGGTCAGGGATGGCACAAGGGCTGACCACATCACCTGGGAGTTCTTTAAGTCATCATTTCAAGGAAAATACATCGAGTCGAGCTATGTGGACGCTCAGCGGAAGGCATTCCTTAATTTGGTTCAGGGAAGTAAGTCAGTGGCTGAATATGAAGCGGAATTTTTGCGTCTGAGCTGCTATGCCCGTGGTATCATAGCAACAGATCATGAGCGCTGTGTCCGATTTGAGGATGGCCTGAGAGACGAGTTGCGGGTATTGATCGCTCCACAACGGGAAAGGGAGTTTGTCGTGTTGGTTGAAAAGGCTAAGATAGCCGAAGAGGTGAAAAGGTCTAAAAAGCAAAACCAGGACAGGAGTAGGAATAAAAGAAGTTTTAGGCCATCAAGATCTGCTAGGGGTTTTCAGAAAAGGTTTAGATTAGGTGGGCCGAGTCAAGCTACGAAGCCTGTTGCTGTTCAGTGGCCACCTCAGTGTACTCAATATGGGAAATTTCATTCGGGAGAGTGTTAGGTAGGTAATAGAGGATGTTTTGGATGTAGGTCTATGGATCATCAGATAAATGATTGCCCACGGAGGCCAGTCAGGGCACAATCAGAGGGTTAAGGACGTGCACCATTCAGAAGAGAGGGTCAGCAACTGCAGAGAGGTCGTGGTCCGGCCAGAGGAGGAAATGGTTTTGGTCGGGGGGTGGAGCACCGGACAGAGGTACTGGGAATACAGAGGCAAGGCAGCCTGGATTGGTCTATGCAGCTAGGCGCGGAGAGGAGGGCGACGCACCGAACATCATAACCGGTACGTTCCTTATTTATGGGTTTCCATATACTGCTTTGATTGATATTGGTTTGACACACTCTTATGTTGCTAGTGCTATATCGGAAACTCTAAAACTAGACTTTGAGATTTCTTTTAGGGAGATGAATGTAATTAGCCCTCTAGGACAATCTGTAGTGGTGAACAAACTGTATAGGGATGTACCTCTAGAAGTTCAATGGGTAGTTTTTTCGGCTGATCTGATGGAACTGCCATTCGGGGAGTTCGATTTGATCTTAGGTATAGATTGGCTAGTGAAGTATCAAGCAAATTTGGACTGTGCAGCCAAGCGCATGGTGTTGAGAACTTTCGAGGGTGAAGAGGTGGTGGTGATAGGTGAGAGGAGGAACTGCCTATCTAATGTGGTATCCGCTCTTAAGGCCGAGAGAATGGTGAGAAAATGATGTAAGGCATTTATAGTGCATGTTTGTGCTTTGGAGGCCAGGGAATCAGTTGTGGGGGGTGTTCGAACAGTAAAGCACTTTTCTGATGTTTTCCCAGAAGAGCTTCCGGGATTACTTCCGGATCGCGAAGCGGAGTTTAGTATTGATCTTCTACCGGGAACAGCGCTAGTGTCTATTGCACCATATAGAATGGCGCCGAAGGAGTTAGTGGAGCTGAAAGCACAGATTCAGGAACTGTTACATCGGGGTTTTATTCGACCGAGTGTATTACCTTGGGGAACGCCGATGCTATTCATTAAGAAGAAGGACGGATCAATGCATATGTGCATCGATTACCGTCAGTTGAATAAGTTGACGATAAAAAATAAGTACCCGTTGCCGAGGATAGACGACTTGTTCGATCAACTTAAGGGAGCATCAGTCTTCTCAAAGATAGATTTGAGATCAGGCTATCACCAGCTTAAGGTCAAGGAGGCAGACATTCATAAGACGGAGTTTCGTACTCGTTATGGTCACTACGAATTCTTGGTGATGCCGTTTGGGTTGACCAATGCACCAGCAGCGTTTATAGACATGATGAACCGGGTTTTTCAACCCTATCTGGATCAATTCGTCGTGGTGTTTATAGACGATATCCTGGTTTATTCAAAGTCTGAGGAGGAGCATGATTCATATCTTCGAGTGGTTTTGCAAAATTTGAGGGAGAAGCAGTTGTTCTCTAAGTTCAGTAAGTGTGAGTTCTGGCTAGGGGAAGTTACCTTTTTGGGCCATGTGGTATCTGCTAAGGGGATTAGGGTTGACACCCGGAAGATTGAAGCTATGTTGAATTGGAAGCCACCTAAGTCTGTGGCGAAAATTCGAAGTTTTCTAGGGCTGGCTGGGTATTACAGAAGGTTCGTGGAAGGATTCTCATTGATAGCAGCACCGTTAACCAAGTTATTATGGAAAGGGGTACCATTCGTTTGGTCAGTTGAACAGCAGGAAAGTTTCGAGAAGTTGAAGAGAATTTTGATAGAGGCGTCGGTGTTAATTCAGCCTGAGGCAGGGAAAGAGTTTACTGTCTACTGTGATGCATCGCACACGGGGTTACAAGTGTGCTGGTGCAAGAAGGGAAAGTGGTAGCGTATGTTTCTCGACAATTGAGACCTCACAAAGTGAATTATCCAATGCATGACCTGGAGCCAGCTGCAGTGGTTTTCGCCTTAAAGATTTGGAGACACTACTTGTATGGGGAGAAGTCCATCATCTATATGAATCACAAGAGCTTGAAATATCTCCTTACTCAGAATGAGTTGAATTTAAGACAGCGGAGGTGGATCGAGTTGTTGAAGGATTACGACTGCTCGATTGAGTACCACCCGGGTAAAGCTAACGTTGTGGCAGATGTGTTGAGCCGTAAAGTAGTATCTAACCTGAGAGCAATGTTTGCCCCCCTTAGTTTATTCGACGACAGAAGTTTATTAGCGAAATTGCAAGTGAAGCCGACATGGGTAAGTCAGGTTAAGGAGAAACAGTTATTAGATGAGGTCTTGAGTGCTCGACTTCTGTAAGTACGGGATGGTGGGATAGAGGATTACAGTTTGAACAGCGATGGAGTGTTATGTTTTCGTGGGAAGGTTTGCATGCCGAAAGATGTGGATTTGAGGTAGAAGATTCTTCAGGAAGCGCATTATAGCCCATATGCCATGCATCCTGGAGGAAGTAAGATGTACCGAGATTTACGAGAACGGTTTTGGTGGCCGGGTCTAAAGTGGGAGGTAACCGAAATTGTGGGTAAGTGCTTGACGTGTCAGTAGGTCAAAGCCAAACATCAGTTGCCTTCGGGGTTGTTGCAACCGGTCAAGATTTCACAGTGGAAGTGGGAAAGGATCATGATGGACTTTGTTAGTGGGCTACCCCTTATGCCTACTAAGAAGGATTCGGCATGGGTAATTGTTGATCGGTTGACGAAGTCTACCCATTTTATACTGATTCGTGTCGACTACTCTTTACAGAAATTGGCTAAGTTGTACGTAGCGGAAATCGTAAGATCGCACGGGGTACCAGTGTCTATCATCTCCGACAGAGATCCAAGGTTTACATCAAGATTTTGGAAGGCGTTGCATCAAGCATTGGGTACAAAGTTAAATTTCAGTACAGCGTTTCATCCACAGTCCGACAGATAATCAGAGAGGGTAATCCAGGTTTTAGAGGATATGTTGAGAGGCTGTGTCATAGAGTTCAGAGGTAATTGGGAAGAATTTCTACCGTTGCCGGAACTCGTATATAACAATAGCTACCAGTCTAGTATTCAGATGGCACCATATGAAGCGTTGTATGGTCAGAAGTGTCGCACTCCTACGTGTTGGACAGAGTTGGGTGAACGTCAGTTGTTGGGTCCAGAACTAATTTCTGAAACGGAAGATAAGGTTAAATTAATTAGGACTCGATTGAAAGAAGCTTTAGACAGACAGAAGTCCTATGCCGATCTAAAGCGTAAGGACATAGAATTTGCAGTGGGTGACAAGGTTTTCTTAAAAGTGTCACCGTGCAATAAGGTGTTAAGGTTTGGACAGAAGGGTAAGCTAAGCCCCAGGTTTATCAGGCCTTATCGGGTGTTGAAGCATGTGGGACCAGTAGCTTATCAGCTCGAGCTACCTTCAGAGTTAAGTCAGATCAATGATGTGTTCCACGTTTCGATACTAAGACGCTATCCTTCGGATCCATCTCATGTGGTCACAGTGGAAGAGATTGAAGTAGGGCCAGACCTATCTTTTGAAGAAGAACCACTGCGGATCTTGGATCACGATGTCAAGGTGTTGCGTAGGAAGACTGTTCCGTTGGTTAAGGTTCTGTGGTGAAATCATGGTTCCGAGAACGTGGGAACCAGAGGATGTGATGCCACATCAATACCCTCACCTCATTTGACCAGGTAATTTCAAGGCTAAAATTTCTTTAAGGGGGTAGAACTATAACATCCTGAATTGGGGGTTGTGTATGTTATGTGCTATGTGTTGTGCTGGTGTGTTTCGGGTTCCAGGAAGGCTTGTGGTTAAGCCTGAGCCTTGCTAAAAGTTTCTACTTTTGGCACTTTTAGGGAAAGCTAGCTGGGTTGGGCCTTAAGAGATATTGTTTGTGTTGGATGACACAAAGAAGTGCCTTAGTTAAGTGGCAATGAGGCGCCACTTAAGGGTTGAGGTAAGTGATGCCACAAGGGAGCTAGAGGGTGCAGGTTCAAGTCGCGTATTCCTCATTTTAAGAATTCTTTTTGGCGTCAAGGGGAGCAGAGGTGGAGTTCGGCTAGGATACTTGAAAAGGGGAGAGTTGATTGAGTCAAATAATTCAAATGTATGGACGGGAGTAAAAAGTGGGTTTTGAAACTTTCAAACAATTTCGAATGTGTGATCAGGAGAGAATTAAGGAGAAAAGGAAGGGATTGAAGAGGTGTGAGGTGCTAGCCGAATTTTGAAAGTGGCTAGGTGTTGTTGGGCATTCTATTTTAGGGGGGTGTGTGTGTGTGCCGAATATTCAAGTGGGGTTAGCTTTAGGTGTTAAACTCTTTTGTGGTATGTTTCAGCAGTAAAGTGTTTTATATTTCGGGCAGTGTGGTGCATTTCTTTGAGTAGCCGAAATCCCCAAGAATGTCATTCATTCTTCTTCACTCCAACCAAAATCAATTCTTTTCTCTCTTCCTCTCTTTGTATTTCGGCAACTTGAGTTCCCTGCTTTACCAACAAAAGTCGAAAACCCTCGGGTACTCTAGACTACGCTTCATTCCATTTCAATATTGTAGCTGAACCCTCCTATCATCTTACCATTTCTCTTTTTCTTTTCTTTCATTTGCATCAGCAAGAGCTGAAACTCAATTCTCCATTTCTTCTTTTCATCCCTTCTATTTCTTGTTTAGCCGAACCTCCATAGCAAAATTCTTTTCGTATTTTCTCTTTATTCCTTCATGAACCGAAACCTATCTCCTCTTCTTTCTTCCTGAGTTGTTCTTTTTCCTCTATGTTTCTTGTGGCCGAATCCTCTGTAACACCCCATACCTGTGTTCGTCGCTGGATTAGGGTTATGAGGCATTAGCAAACTAAACTCAATTCCGAAATAGACCTTCAATTGAATTCAAGCACAAACAATGCGATCTTTACTATATTATATAACATTACAACCTATTAAATAAATAAATAAAATAAAATAAAATGAAATGTACAACGAGTTTTAATACCAGTATTTAATACATACAAATGTCTGAATCACATAACTTAAGCATTCATGACATATAAATATACATTTAAACCATATCTCAACTTATGTCAATTTATAACATATATCGGATATCAATCAAGACTCATATAAATTAAGCTGAGTTTCATTCATATTACTATAAGACATATGCATATTAAATCAATTGAACCATTATACCATCTAATAATCAATTACATATACAAATATATTAATGTTACATCTTAGCCGAATATACTGTTTCACCTTTCATTTGGATTTGTAACAACCAACCAAGAAACATGTTCAATTCTTACCATTTATAATCGGATCTACACAGTCAACTATCACATTAAAAATCAGCATACTATTTCACTGACCCTCTCGGGTTTGCAGTTAACATTTAAAAACATATTCATTTCTTACTAACAACATCTGAATTTGTATTGCTACTTTTAGGATTCATACATTTATAACAAAACACATGATTTAACTCAACTATCAATAATAAGTCAAATTAACAAATAACACATAAATCACCTAAACCACGATCATATTCCATACATATATATATACATATCAATCTCATTTCACATATAATGACCTTACCACTTTCAAACAAATGCAAAGCATATATGACATGCTTATCCCGAACGCAAAACATCTATATATAATGAGCATATTACTTATTTAGTATACTACATATTATAACTCATCAGACATCTATCATTCTATTCATTGATAAAACATATGACTACAAACCACAACATGTATATCATATGACTACTTTTCATATATAATCAAACCATTATAACAAGAGCATAGGAATTAAACTTGATCAAAGAAACAGCCATTTTCGCAAGGCTATATATATATATATATACAGAACCAAATGTTCTTAGTCTAAACCTTAGTCTAACCTACACATGCCTTCGATTCAACACTAAGATCAAGTACCAAAAAGGGGTAATAATGCGGTTGACTTTTTTCGAAGATCCTCAGTGGCCCGTAGCTTACTCGAAATCTATAAAACAGAACATTGAACACACACGAAGTAAGCTTAATAGCTTAGTAAGCCTCAAGCGTTAAAAAAATATACTTAATACAAAGCATAAAATATATATATATATTCATGGTATTACACATGAAGTTTTAATTTACAAAATACTTATACCAACGCTCATTTCTTCATTTCACATAATATCAATGATCTCATCCTAACATGCTTAAACTTTGAACATATAATTATCACATTCGTAGATGCTCAATTCTATTCACATGAACATATAAATCATAGTCAATTTTCATATGCCATTTTTAACCACCTAGTACAATATAAAGCACATTCATTCTTCACAACCAAGTAATATAGCATATTCTTTTATCCTCTATTCAAACATAGCCATAGCACACACACACACACACACACACATATATATATCATTCATCAAAGTAATAAACTTCCACTTCTTCAGGTACTAGTTCGTTATTTTCTTGAGTAGTACGAAAATGAACTACTTACCTCTCTGTCGAATTAATACATTTCAAATCTGAAATTTCTTGACATGTGCATAAACCAATTCTCAAAGACTCTGAGCTCAGATTACAATCACCGGCACGTGGCCTGCTGGACTCAAGGTCTGAAATTATTCACCGGCAATAAGCCTGCTAAGCGTTAAGCCCGAATTGTTTCACCGGCACATGGCATGCTAGGCTAAAAGCCCGAATAATACACTGGCACAGGGCCTGCTAGGCTAAAAGCCCGAATAACATAGCTATAATTCATCAATTCATCATATTAACAACACTTAACATATCATACATATACGAGTTTTCATTTCAAATTCAAATCACATTAAGTCCAATAGTGAACTTTAACATTCGGCTATCCTTAATTTAAATGCTCAAATAAGTCAATTTATATCAATGACTACATTCGTAATTAACTCTTATATGTACTTAAACTTAAGAATTTACCTCGGTTGTCGATAGACCGTGCAAATTGGCTATTCGAGAACCTTCGTCTTTCCCCGATCCAAATCTGTTTTTCTTTGTTCTTGATCTAAACACATAAAAATTCAGCTCATTCAAGTACATTTCATTTCAATTTAGTCCCAAAACACATAAATGGGCAAATTACCATTTTACCCCCACTATTTCAAAATTTTGCAATTTAGTCCTATTTGCATAAAACTCAAAATACACAAAATTTCACCATTTAACTCAAGGGCCGAATATTCAATAGGGCTATACAAGTCCATATTTTCCATTTATTTTGCAAATAAGTCCTTACTAATTTTTATTTTTTTCAAATTAGCCCTAAATACTAAATTTCACCAAAATTCCTAATACAAAACTTGTAAATCTTTAACATATATTTAATCTAAAACCATCAAATATCAAAAATACTTAAACATGTTAATGGCCGAATCCTATATACATACAAATTTCAAAAATTCAAGCATGGGTCGGGTAATATACGAAGCAACGATCACAAAAACGTAAAAATTATCAAAAACCGACTAAAACTCACCTTGAATTTTTAGCCTAGAAGTGCCGAAAATCAAAAGGATTTAAAGCTTCTTCCTTTCCTCAACATTCGGCCATGGGAGAGCTAAAAGATGATGGTTTATTTTTTATGTTATTTTAACATATAACATATTATTTAGTTTATTTACATATTTAACCTTAAAATTAAAATAACTAATTAATATAACTTAAGGGTAAACTTGTCCATAGCCATCCACTAATTCCTAAAATGGGTTATTTATCCTTTTCATACCTCATATTATAAAGCCATGCTGAAATTAACACCTTTCACTTTAGTAAGCTACTTTTACGCTTTACGCGATTAAGTCCTTTTTATCAAATTAAGCACTTAAACGATAAAATTTTTATACGAAACTTTCAAACACATCAATTCACATATTATAGACTCAAAATATAATATTAAAATACTTCTCAGACTCGGATTCGTGGTCCCAAAACCACTGTTCCGATAAGGGTCAAATTTGGTCTGTTACATCCTCCCTTGAGTGCTCATCTCTTTTCTTTCGTTCTTTAGTCAGGAAACTGTAGCCACCGTGTTTCACAACTTGTCAATCGAATTCTCTTTGATCGTGGTAAGCGTTCCCTTTTTGTTTTAAATCTCCTTTCTCTTCTTTCTGATGCCGAGGGCATTAATCTGGTCTTTTGATTCTTGGCCGATTGAAGGAGGGGCTTGTCTTCACGTTCTTTCAGCATCCGATTGGTGATTGAAAAGTGTTAAAGAATATGCGGTGTTAGTCGATTTAAGTATTCAATCGGCACTTTGATCCAAGTCATTGAAGCTCTGGGATTTGTCGATCTAGGTAAGGGATCTTTGCATTTTGTACATATTCCTATTTGTTTCCTATTCAATACTTTAATCCGGTCTATTGACCAAGATCTTTTCATGGACCCAAACGTTAGCCAAGCGAAGGAAGGGGTTAAACCCATAGCCCCAGCCCCAAAGTACAAGAAGGGTGCAGTGTCTACTATTCGAGATTGACCACCAGGTTGTGGTCCTGCTTCTGATCAGAATAGTAGACAGATAGCAGTAGTGCCTGTTAGTGATAGTGTCAACATAGAGAGTGTTGTGTTACGTATTATCAGGTGTGCAACTCTCACACACATCGTATTTTAATTATGTTATTAACTATGTTGGCTAAAAGCCGAGGTGATGAAAAGTGATCACTAAGATATCCTTGTGGGTAAGATCGAGGACTGCAGGTAAGTTCTAATATGTTCTGTTATCAACGAATGTATGTATGAGTGAAATGACTGTTTGTTATACCTTGAAAGCATGATCATACCATATTAATTGTTAACATGAACATGAAATTGGGGTATGATGTGAAGAGGGAGTAAACATGATCTCTTTTAGACTGTCACTAGTGGTTTGGTACCACAAGTGGGTTGGCCCCACATATTATATTTTGTTACTAAGTCTCAGTGGTTTGGAACCACGTTTGGTACCACATATACGATATTTCTGTGACTCGTCCCAGTGGTTTGGTACCACAGTGGGTTGGCCCTACATATTATATTTTGTGACTTTTGTCACCAGTGGTTTGGAACCACCAGTGGTTAGGTACCACCAGTGGCTAGGTGCCACAGATATTGGGTAGATTCCAGATATATGGAGGATGGATATAGTAGGTTGGTTGGGTTGCATGTCATACATACTTGATATATGGATTTGTGTGAGGGCCCAAAACTCTTTTGGACGGAAATTTACACACTGAGTCTTGGTGACTCACCCCCTCCGTTAAATTTTGCAGGGAATCCTTAGACCGCAGATATGGAGCCGAGGTGGACTCGAGGTGGCCATGCATAATGATTTAAGTAATTTTATCTTTAATATTTATTTTGGATTTTTACTATTTTAATTTGGATTTTGGGTACTGGAATAAGGCCATTTAAATGTTAATTTGGTTTTATTATTATTTATTTTAATTGTTATGGCATGCCTAATGAATTATCTAAGTGGAGGTTTTTTCAAAACTTAAAAACTTTAAATTTAAGATTTTATAACCTGTTAATTAAGATCGGGTTTTAGTAACAAATTAACTCAAATTTTCAACCTAAGACGCAATATTGTTTCAATTGATCGCTCAGTAAAATTTTTCTTAAACTTCGACTTTGGAATACAAAACCCGAACTGTGTTACAGCTTAAGTTAAGCAATTGTTTTTAAATCTTCACCAAAGGCGCATTAATATGCAAAATTTTTCTCAACTTATGGTTTCAACTTTGAAATGTTCTTCCCTGTAACATGCCAGATTCGGTCGTAGCATTTTGACCGGGTTTGGGGTGTTACATGGTATGCTTGGTGAATGATAGAAGTGTGATTTATGTCATGAATGTGAAACGGTTGGCAATTGTGGCTTAATAATTGTTGTGAATATGATAAATGTTGATATCGTGTTGGTCATAATTATGGATGTTTTGGTTGTCTACGTATGTTATGTTTGTGCCTTGAATTTGTGTAAGTGTGTGTGTGAACAAAGGGTGGCAAATGGCTTCGTAAATAGCCTGTATTTCGTCCACACGGTCTGCCCCACAGGCATGTCTTCTGGCCGTGTGTCCCCTGCACCTTAATTGTTGCAAAACAGAATGTTTAGAATTAAGCACACGAGCAGAAACACGAACGTGTGTCTCAGCCGTGTGTGCTGCAAGGTATAGTACACGGGCGTGTGGCACGGCCTAGCATATGGGTGTGTGGCATGGTCATGTGGCACAAGTCAGAGAGCACCGTAATTTGAACACGGTCTGAAGCACGGGCGTGTCCCTTGGACCACACGTGTGTGTGAGCCTTACTTCTAGCAAAAATTTTTTAAGTTTTGTAAAAATTTCTAAAGTTCTCAGTTTAGTCCCGGACCACCTCCAAATCATGTTTTGAGCCTCGTAGGCTCGTATAAGGGACCTTATGATTGAATATGAATGATTTTAATTTGGACACAAATTTTATGACTCAAAATTGTGTGAATGCTTGTGTTATAAGTCCGGTAATGCCTCGAGCCATGTTCCGTACGGGTAAAGGGTGTTACATTTAGAGGTATTTGAGCTACGATTTAGTCGATTCTAGTACTAATGTAGCGTATGTAAGTCTAGTTATACATGCCATATGTAACCCGTGATAGTGTGATATCTCCCGACTCTAATGAAATTGTTTTGTTGAGACAGTGATGCTTTCCAACCGAGCTATTTTCGAAAACACTGAAAGTGATACTAAGATATTTGAAAATATATTTGTGATGATTCAAAACTTGGAAAGGTATGAATAAGAGTTCATGATATGTATGTGATGATGTACAAAATGAAATAAACATAAGTTAAGAAATATGGATAGAATGTCATTATTCCAGTTGAACGTTGTATTTCGATGGATTATGGTGATTTTATGAGACGGATAAAATATTTTAAATGTTGCAAAAAGGATTTAGCCTTGAAGGGTAATCCTGAATTAAGCACTCTCAAGCATATATATATATCATTCATCAAAGTAATAAACTTCCACTTCTTCAGGTACTAGTTCGTTATTTTCTTGAGTAGTACGAAAATGAACTACTTACCTCTCTGTCGAATTAATACATTCCAAAGCTGAAATTTCTTGACATGTGCATAAACCAATTCTCAAAGACTCTGAGCTCAGATTACAATCACCGGCACGTGGCCTGCTGGACTCAAGGTCCGAAATTATTCACCGGCAATAAGCCTGCTAGGCGTTAAGCCCGAATTGTTTCACTGGCACATGGCATGCTAGGCTAAAAGCCCGAATAATACACCGGCACAGGGCCTGCTAGGCTAAAAGCCCGAATAACATAGCTATAATTCATCAATTCATCATATTAACAACACTTAACATATCATACATATACGAGTTTTCATTTCAAATTCAAATCACATTAAGTCCGATAGTGAACTTTAACATTCGACTATCCTTAATTTAAATGCTCAAATAAGCCAATTTATATCAATGACTACATTCGTAATTAACTCTTATATGTACTTAAACTTAAGAACTTACCTCGGTTGTCGATAGACCGTGCAAATCGGCTATTCGAGAACCTTCGTCTTTCCCCGATCCAAATCCGTTTTTCTTTGTTCTTGATCTAAACACATAAAAATTCAGCTCATTCAAGTACATTTCATTTCAATTTAGTCCCAAAACACATAAATGGGCAAATTACCATTTTACCCCACTATTTCAAAATTTTGCAATTTAGTCCTATTTGCATAAAACTCAAAATACACAAAATTTCACCATTTAACTCAAGGGCCGAATATTCAATAGGGCTATACAAGTCCATATTTTCCATTTATTTTGCAAATAAGTCCTTACTAATTTTTATTTTTTTCAAATTAGCCCTAAATACTAAATTTCACCAAAATTCCTAATACAAAACTTGTAAATCTTTAACATATATTTAATCTAAAACCATCAAAAATCAAAACTACTTAAACATGTTAATGGCAGAATCCTATATACATACAAATTTCAAAAATTCAAGCATGGGTCGGGTAATATACGAAACAACGATCACAAAAACGCGTAAAAATTATCAAAACCGACTAAAACTCACCTTGAATTTTTAGCCTAGAAAGTGCTTAGAAAATCAAAAGGATTTAAAGCTTCTTCCTTTCCTCAACATTCGGCCATGGGAGAGCTAAAAGATGATGGTTTATTTTTTTATGTTATTTTAACATATAACATATTATTTAGTTTATTTACATATTTAACCTTAAAATTAAAATAACTAATTAATATAACTTAAGGGTAAACTTGTCCATAGCCATACACAAACTCCTAAAATGGGTTATTTATCCTTTTCATACCTCATATTATAAGGCCATGCTCAAATTAACACCTTTCACTTTAGTAAGCTACTTTTACGCTTTACGCGATTAAGTCTTTTTTATCAAATTAAGCACTTAAACGATAAACTTTTTATACGAAACTTTCACACACATCAATTCACATATTATAGACTCAAAATATAATATTAAAATACTTCTCGGACTCGGATTCGTGGTCTCGAAACCACTATTCTGATAAGGGTCAAATTTGGTCTGTTACAGCTCTCCCCCCTTAGGGATTTTCGTCCCCGAAAATCTTACCGTGAAACAGAATCGGATATTGATGCCTCATTGAATCCTCAGGCTCCCACGTAGCGTCTTCAACTCCATGACGATTCCATAGTACCTTCACTAATGGAATCCTTTTGTTTCTTAACTCTTTCATTTCCCAAGCTAAAATACGGATCGGTTCTTCTTCAAATGTCATATCGGGTCGAATTTCAATTTCAGATGGAGCAATCACATGTGATGGATCTGATCTGTATCTACGGAGCATGGAAACGTGAAATACGTCATGTATCTTTTCTAACTCAGAGGGCAATTTCAATCTATAAGCAACAGGCCCAATACGTTCAATAGTTTCATACGGTCCAATAGATCTCGGACTTAACTTGCCTTTTCGACCAAATTGGAGTACTTTCTTCCACAGAGAAACTTTTAAGAATACACGATCTCTGACCTGAAATTCAATGTCTTTATGTTTCAAATCAGCATAGAACTTTTGTCGATCTGATGCAGCTTTCAAATTATCCTTGATTATGGCCACTTTCTGTTTAGTCTCTTTAATCAAATCAACCCCGTGTATCTTATTTTCGTTGAGCTCAGTCCAGTATAATGGTGTTCGACATTTTCGCCCGTACAAGGCTTCATAAGGTGCCATTTTGATACTAGATTGAAAGCTATTATTATAAGCAAATTCAATCAAAGGTAGGTATCGTTCCCACGTACCTTCGAACTCGAGAACACAGCATCTCAACATATCCTCAAGTATCTGAATAGTTCGCTCGGATTGACCGTCTCTCTGCGGATGAAAGGCTGTACTAAAATGAAGTTTAGTACCTAAAGCATCTTGCAACTTCTTCCAAAGCCGCGATGTGAATCTCGGGTCTTTGTCTGAGACAATGGAACTCGATACACCATGCAATCTCACAATTTATGATACGTACAATTCAGCAAGTTTATCGAGTGAATAATCTGTACGAACTGGTACAAAATGAGCTGATTTAGTCAGTCTATCAACTATAACCCAGACGGCATCTTTCTTACTCGGTGTCATGGGAAGACCGGATACAAAATCCATTGTGATTATACAAAATCCATTGTGATTCTATCCCATTTCCATTCAGGTATCATGATTGGCTGAAGTAGTCCGGATGGCACTTGATGCTCAGCTTTTACTTGCTGACAAATTAAGCATTTAGAAACAAATTCAGATATATCCCATTTCATGCCAGGCCACCAATAGAACTGTTTCAAATCGTTATACATTTTCGTGCCACTCGGATGTATCGATAGTTGACTACTATGAGCCTCACTCAGAATCATCTGAATCAAATCTGAGTTCTTCGGAACACACATTCAGCTTTTAAAATTCAGACAGTCATTTGTATCAATTTGAAAATCTGACTCTGCATCTTTTTCACAATGAATTCGCCTAGCAATCAAATCTGTGTCAACTTTTTGTCCATCACAAATTTGCTAGATAAACATCGGTCTTGCTTGTAACTCGACTATGATCGAACCATCACTAGACATAGCCATCTGTGCGTTCATTGTACGAAGAGCAAACAATGATTTCCGACTTCACGCATCCGCAACAACGTTAGCTTTTACCGGATGATAGTCAATTACCAATTCGTAATCTTTTAACAATTCCAGCCACCTGCGTTGTCTTAAATTCAGGTCTTTTTGAGTCATTAAATACTTCAGACTTTTATGATCCGAGTAAACATGGCATTTCTCGCCAATAAGTATTGACGCCAAATCTTGATCATGAACACAATGGTCGCAAGCTCCAAATCATGCATCGGGTAATTTCTTTCATGCGGCTTCAATTGTCTCGATGCGTAGGCTACTACTCTGCCTTCCTGTATCAATACACAGCCCAAACCACTTAAGGAAGCATCAGAATACACAACAAATTCTTTACCCAATTCAGGCTGAGTTAACACTGGAGCTTCGGTCAAAAGGGCTTTCAACTGCTCAAAACTTTTCTGACACTTCCTTGACCACTCAAACTTGACATCTTTCTGTAGTAGCTTTCTCAAAGGTGTAGCTATCACAGAAAAACCTTTCACAAACCGTCTGTAATAGCCCGCAAGTCCCAGAAAACTTCGAATCTCAAAAACATTCTTCGGTGGCTTCCAATCAAGTATAGCCGAAATTTTGTTCGGATCGACTCGAATACTTGATGCTGAAACAACATGTCCCAAAAAGCTGACTTCTTTCATCCAGAACTCACTCTTACTAAACTTCGCATACAACTGTTGATCTCTCAAAGTTTGTAGCACTAATCACAAATGCCCGGCATGTTCAGTTTCATTTTTGGAGTAGATCAGTATATCATCAATAAACACTACTACAAACCGATCCAAAAACTGTCTGAAGACTTGATTCATTAGATCCATAAAAACAGCAGGTGCATTAGTGAGTCCAAAAGGCATAACCAGAAACTCAAAATGTCCGTACCTCGTCTGGAATGCATTCTTTGGCACATCTATATCTCTGACTCGCAAATGATAATAACCTGATCTCAAATCTATCTTCGAAAATACTGAAGCCCCTTTCAACTGATCAAACAAATCATCAATCCGAGGTAACGGATACTTATTCTTTATAGTTACCTTATTCAGTTACCGATAATCAATACACATTCGCATCGTTCCATCTTTCTTCTTCACAAAAAGAACTAGTGCACCCCAAGGGGAAAAACTCGGTCGTGCAAAACCCCTATCTGTCAACTCTTGCAACTGCGCTTTCAACTCTTTTAACTCTGTAGGTGCCATCTGATACGGAGCTATCGAGATCGGAGTCGTTCCCGGTACTAATTCAATGCCGAGCTCAATCTCTCGTACTGGTGGTAAACCCGGTAGTTCTTCAGGAAACACGTCTAGGTATTCACACACAACCGGTACTGATTTAATATGCTTTTCAGACACTTTATTATCCAGTACATAGGCCAAATAAGCTTCGCAACCTTTTTTCACATACTTCTGGGCTAACATCGAAGATATTACTGTAGGAAACCCACTTAAATCACTGGATTCAATTCTGATGATCTCACCATTCTGGCATCTCAAATCAATAAGCTTTCTTTTGCAATTCACCACTGCATCATGTGAAGTTAACCAGTCCATCCCCAAAATTATGTCGAACTCATAGAAGGGCAACAACATTAAATCGGCTGGGAAGCAAGAATCCCGAATCATCAATGGGCAACCTCTACACACTTTATTAACAAGTGCGCATCTACCCAAAGGGTTGGACACACGAATCACAAACTCAGTGAGACTCAATCGCGAGTCTTACCGAATACTAGAGTTTCACACACATATGAATGAGTCGAACCAGGATCAATCAATGCAATCACGTGAGTATCATAAAGGGTGAAAGTAATCTTGTAATGACATCGGGGAGAAGCATCCTCTCGGCTCGTGTAGCATAAGCTCTAGCCGGAGCTCTAGCCTCGAATCAAATCTGCGATGTTCTTCGCTCCTCTCGACTACCACCTACATTGCCTAAATGTCCGGTGGCTCGCCTCCTCTCGACGCGTTGCTCGACTTAATGTTACGAGAAATGATTCGCTCAACTAACATCGGACAGTCTGTAATAAAAGGATCTGACGATCCACATTTAAAATAAGACCGATCATGGAATCTACAACTCCCGGAATGCCATTTCCTACAGTGCTTGCATTCAACTTGATTCTGTGGAGCATTACCAACACTGGCCATCGAGGTAGCTGGGGAGCCCACTGGAGATCTATCACGTCTAGGTAAATCTGAAGTAGCTTTATGTCGGCTGAAATCATATCTGAACTTTTTATATGTGGAATGGAAATTCTTACCCGACGATATCTTTCGAGTGTCTCTAGCTTCTGTCTCAGCCTTTCTTTTCTCCTTCCTGAGCTCTTCAGCTTTGCAAGCTCGCTCGACTAGGGTCATAAACTCTTTGATTTCAAGAATACCAACAAGCAACTTTAAATCTTCATTCAAACCGTCTTCGAACCTTTTACATATAATGGCTTCAGTTGATATACACTCCCGAGCATATCGGCTCAATCTGACAAATTTTCGCTCATATTCAGTCACGGTCATTTGCCCCTGTTTTAGTTCAAGAAATTCTTTACGTTTCTGATCGATGAACCTCTGGCTGATATATTTCTTGCGGAATTCATTCTGAAAGAAATCCCACGTCCCTTTTTCTTTCGGAACCACTAATACTAGTGTCTTCCACCAGTGATATGCAGTGTCCCGAAGTAAAGATATAGCACACTTCAGGCATTCGTCTGAAGTACAAGATAGGTCATCAAGTACCCGAATAGTGTTATCAAGCCACATTTTGGCTCGCTCTGCGTCATAATCATCATTGGCCCTGAATTCTTCGGCCCCAAATTTCCTGATTTTATCAACTGGAGGCCTACTAGACTTCATCGGATCTATCAGCGGGGGTGCTGAAGGTATCAGAGTTGGGTTATTCGGGGGTGGAGGTTGGGGTACAGCTGGGTTAGTCTGAATAAACTGGGTAAACCACTCGTTCATCATCTGGTAGAAGGCTTGTTTAGCCTCCCCCTCGTGGCTACCCAAAATTGGTCGAGAGTCTACCGGCACTGATCCTCGTGCACGATCAGGCACTACACTCTCTACATCATCCGCTACGGCTCTTTCAGGATCAGTGTCCATTTACTATATAAAACACAATTCAGAATGTCAGAAGCCACCACACTATCAATATAAATAACAAAGGCATGTATAGCTAGGCTCTCACGCTCTACGATAGTCCTAGAATTGACTAAACCGTAAGCTCTGATACCAATCAAATGTAACACCCCATACCCGTGTCCGTCGCCGGATTAGGGTTATGAGGCATTAGCAAACTAAACTCAATTCTGAAATAGACCTTCAATTGAATTCAAGCACAAACAATGCGATCTTTACTGTATTATATAACATTACAACCTATTAAATAAATAAATAAAATAAAATAAAATGAAATGTACAACGAGTTTTAATACCAGTATTTAATACATACAAATGTCTGAATCACATAACTTAAGCATTCATGACATATAAATATACATTTAAACCATATCTCAACTTATGTCAATTTATAACATATATCGGATATCAATCAAGACTCATATAAATTAAGCTGAGTTTCATTCATATTACTATAAGACATATGCATATTAAATCAATTGAACCATTATACCATCTAAAAATCAATTACATATACAAACATATTAATGTTACGTCTTAGCCGAATATACTGTTTCACCTTTCATTTGGATTTGTAACAACCAACCAAGAAACATGTTCATTTCTTACCATTTATAATCGGATCTACGTAGTCAACTATCACATTAAAAATCAGCATACATAGTCAACTACCACATTAAAAATCAGCATACTATTTCACTGACCCTCTCGGGTTTGCAGTTAACATTTAAAAACATATTCATTTCTTACTAACAACATCTGAATTTGTATAGCTACTTTTAGGATTCATACATTTATAACAAAACACATGATTTAACTCAACTATCAATAATAAGTCAAATTAACAAATAACACATAAATCACCTAAACCACGATCATATTCCATACATATATATATATACATATCAATCTTATTTCACATATAATGACCTTACCACTTTCAAACAAATGCAAAGCATACTAATATGACATGCTTATCCCGAACGCAAAACATCTATATATAATGAGCATATTACTTATTTAGTATACTACATATTATAACTCATCAGACATCTATCATTCTATTCATTGATAAAACATATGACTACACACCACAACATGTATATCATATGACTACTTTTCATATATAATCAAACCATTATAACAAGAGCATAGGAATTAAACTTGATCAAAGAAACAGCCATTTTCGCAAGGCTATATATATATACAGAACCAAATGTTCTTAGTCTAAACCTTAGTCTAACCTATACATGCCTTTGATTCAACACTAAGATCAAGTACCAAAAAGGGGTGATAGTGCGGTTGACTTTTTCCGACGATCCTCAGTGGCCCGTAGCTTACTCGAAATCTATAAGACAGAACATTGAACACACACGAAGTAAGCTTAATAGCTTAGTAAGCCTCAAGTGTTAAAAAAATATACTTAATACAAAGCATAAAATATATATATATATTCATGGTATTACACATGAAGTTTTAATTTACAAAATACTTATACCAACGCTCATTTCTTCATTTCACATAATATCAATGATCTCATCCTTACATGCTTAAACTTTGAACATATAATTATCACATTCGTAGATGCTCGATTCTATTCACATGAACATATAAATCACAGTCAATTTTCATATGCCATTTTTAACCACCTAGTACAATATAAATCACATCCGTTCTTCACAACCAAGTAATATAGCATATTCTTTTATCCCCTATTCGAACATACCCATAGCACACACACACACACACACACACACACACACACACACACACACACACACACACACACACACACACACACACACACATATATATACCATTCATCAAAGTAATAAACTTCCACTTCTTCAGGTACTAGTTCGTTATTTTCTTGAGTAGTTCGAAAATGAACTACTTACCTCTCTGTCGAATTAATACATTTCAAAGCTGAAATTTCTTGACATGTGCATAAACCAATTCTCAAAGACTCTGAGCCCAGATTACAATCACCGGCACGTGGCCTGCTGGACTCAAGGTCCGAAATTATTCACCGGCAATAAGCCTGCTAGGCGTTAAGCCCGAATTGTTTCACCGGCACATGGCTTGCTCGGCTAAAAGCCCAAATAATACACCGGCACAGGGCCTGCTAGGCTAAAAGCCCGAATAACATAGTTATAATTCATCAATTCATCATATTAACAACACTTAACATATCATACATATACGAGTTTTCATTTCAAATTCAAATCACATTAAGTCCAATAGTGAACTTTAACATTCGGCTATCCTTAATTTAAATGCTCAAATAAGTCAATTTATATCAATGACTACATTTGTAATTAACTCTTAAATGTACTTAAACTTAAGAACTTACCTCGGTTGTCGATAGACCGTGCAAATCGGCTATTCGAGAACCTTCGTCTTTCCCCGATCCAAATCTGTTTTTCTTTGTTCTTGATCTAAACACATAAAAATTCAGCTCATTCAAGTACATTTCATTTCAATTTAGTCCCAAAACACATAAATGGGCAAATTACCATTTTACCCCTACTATTTCAAAATTTTGCAATTTAGTCCTATTTGCATAAAACACAAAATACACAAAATTTCACCATTTAACTCAAGGGCCGAATATTCAATAGGGCTATACAAGTCCATATTTTCCATTTATTTTGAACATAAGTCCTTACTAATTTTTATTTTTTTCAAATTAGCCCTAAATACTAAATTTCAACAAAATTCCTAATACAAAACTTGTAAATCTTTAACATATATTTAATCTAAAACCATCAAATATCAAAATTACTTAAACATGTTAATGGCCGAATCCTATATACATACAAATTTCAAAAATTCAAGCATGGGTCGGGTAATATACGAAGCAACGATCACAAAAACGTAAAAATTATCAAAAATCGACTGAAACTCACCTTGAATTTTTAGCCTAGAAGTGCCGAAAATCAAAAGGATTTAAAGCTTCTTCCTTTCCTCAACATTCGGCCATGGTAGAGCTAAAAGATGATGGTTTATTTTTTTATGTTATTTTAACATATAACATATTATTTAGTTTATTTACATATTTATCCTTAAAATTAAAATAACTAATTAATATAACTTAAGGGTAAACTTGTCCATAGCCATCCACTAACTCCTAAAATGGGTTATTTATCCTTTTCATACCTCATATTATAAAGCCATGCTCAAATTAACACCTTTCACTTTAGTAAGCTACTTTTCGCTTTACGCGATTAAGTCCTTTTTATCAAATTAAGCACTTAAACGATAAAATTTTTATACGAAACTTTCACACACATCAATTCACATATTATAGACTCAAAATATAATATTAAAATACTTCTCAGACTCGGATTCGTGGTCCCAAAACCACTGTTCTGATAAGGGTCAAATTTGGTCTGTTACATCCTCCTTTGAGTGCTCATCTCTTTTCTTTCGTTCTTTAGTCAGCAGACTGCAGCCACCTTGTTTCACAACTTGTCAATCGAATTCTCTTTGATCGTGGTAAGTGTTCCCTTTTTGTTTTAAATCTCCTTTCTCTTCTTTCTGATGCTGAGGGCATTAATCTGGTCTTTTGATTCTTGGCCGATTGAAGGAGGGGCTTGTCTTCACGTTCTTTCAGCATCCGATTGGTGATTGAAAAGTGTTAAGGAATACGCGGTGTTAGTCGATTTAAGTATTCAATCGGCACTTTGATCCAAGTCATTGAAGCTCTGGGATTTGTCGATCTAGATAAGGGATCTTTGCATTTTGTACATATTCCTATTTGTTTCCTATTCAATGCTTTAATCCGGTCTATTGACCAAGATCTTTTCATGGACCCAAACGTTAGCCAAGCGAAGGAAGGGGTTAAACCCATAGCCCCAGCCCCAAAGTACAAGAAGCGTGCAGTGTCTGCTGTTCGAGATTGACCACCAGGTTGTGGGCTGCTTCGAGCGCGAATAGTAGACGGATAGCGGATAGTGCACATTGGCGATAGTGTCGACATAGAGAGTGTTGTGTTACGTATTATCAGGTGTGCAACTCTCACACACTTCGTATTTTAATTATGTTATTAACTCTGTTGGCTAAAAGCCGAGGTGATGAAAAGGGATAACTAATATATCCTTGTGGGTAAGATCGAGGACTGCAGGTAATTTCTACTATGTTCTGTTATCAACAAATGTATGTATGAGTGAAATGACTGTTTGTTATACCTTGAAAGCATGATCATACCATATTAATTGTTAACATGAACATGAAATTGGGGTATGATGTGAAGAGGGAGTAAACATGATCTCTTTTAGACTGTCACTAGTGGTTTGGTACCACAAGTGGGTTGGCCCCACATATTATATTTTGTGACTAAGTCTCAGTGGTTTGGAACCACGTTTGGTACCACATATATGATATTTCTGTGACTCGTCCCAGTGGTTTGGTACCACAGTGGGTTGGTCCCACATATTATATTTTGTGACTTTTGTCACCAGTGGTTTGGAACCACCAGTGGTTAGGTACCACCAGTGGCTAGGTGCCACAAATATTGCGTAGATTCCAGATATATGGAGGATGGATATAGTAGGTTGGTTGGGTTGCATGTCATACATACTTGATATATGGATTTGTGTGAGGGCCCAAAACTCTTTTGGACGGAAATTTACACACGGAGTCTTGGTGATTCACCCCCTCCGTTAAATTTTGCAGGTAATCCTTAGACCACAGATATGGAGCCGAGGTGGACTCGAGGTGGCCATGCATAATGTTTTAAGTAATTTTATCTTTAATATTTGTTTTCGATTTTTACTATTTTAATTTGGATTTTGGGTACTGGAATAAGCCCATTTAAATGTTAATTTGGTTTTATTATTATTTATTTTAATTGTTATGGCATGCCTAATGAATTATCTAAGTGGGTGTTTTTCAAAACTTAAAAACTTTAAATTTAATATTTTATAATCTATTAATTAAGATCGGGTTTTAGTAACAAATTAACTCAAATTTTCAACCTAAGACCCAATATTGTTTCAATTGATCGCTCAGTAAAATTTTTCTTAAAATTCGACTTTGGAATACAAAACCTGAACTGTGTTATGGCTTAAGTTAAGCAATTGTTTTTAAATCTTCACCAAAGGCGTATTAATATGCAAAATTTTTCTCAACTTATGGTTTGAACTTTGAAATGTTCTTCCCTGTAACATGCCAGATTCGGTCGTAGTGTTTTGACCGGGTTTGAGGTGTTACATGGTATGCTTGGTGAATGATAGAAGTGTGATTTATGTCATGAATGTGAAACGGTTGGCAATTGTGGCTTAATAATTGTTGTGAATATGATAAATGTTGATATCGTGTTGGTCATAATTATGGATGTTTTGGTTGTCTACGTATGTTATGTTTGTGCCTTGAATTTGTGTAAGTGTGTGTGTGAACAAAGGGTGGCAAATGGCTTGGTAAATAACCTGTACTTTGTCCACACGGTCTGCCCCACAGGCATGTCTTCTGGCCGTGTGTCCCCTGCACCTTAATTGTTGCAAAACAGAATGTTTAGAATTAAGCACACGAGTAGAAACACGAACGTGTGTCTCAGCCGTGTGTGCTACAGGGTATAGTACACGGGCGTAGGGCACGGCCTAGCATACGGGTGTGTGGCACGGTCGTGTGGCACAAGTCAAAGAGCACCGTAATTTGAACACGGTCTGAAGCACGGGCGTGTCCCTTGGACCACACGTGTGTGTGAGCCTTACTTCTAGCAAAAAATTTTTAAGTTTTGTAAAAATTTCTAAAGTTCTCAGTTTAGTCCCGGACCACCTCCAAATCATGTTTTGAGCCTCGTAGGCTCGTATAAGGGACCTTATGATTGAATATGAATGATTTTAATTTGGACACAAATTTTATGACTCAAAATTGTGTGAATGCTTGTGTTATAAGTCCGGTAATGCCTCGAGCCGTGTTCCGTACGGGTAAAGGGTGTTACATTTAGTGGTATTTGAGCTACGATTTAGTCGATTCTCGTACTAATGTAGCATATGTAAGTCTAGTTATACATGCCATATGTAACCCGTGATAGTGTGATATCTCCCGACTCTAATGAAATTGTTTTATTGAGACAGAGATGCTTTCCAACAGAGCTATTTTCGAAAACACTGAAAGTGATACTAAGATATTTGAAAATATATTGGTGATGATTCGAAACTTGGAAAGGTATGAATAAGAGTTCATGATATGTATGTGATGATGTACAAAATGAAATAAACATAAGTTAAGAAATATGGATAGAATGTCATTATTCCAGTTGAACGTTGTATTTCGATGGATTATGGTGATTTTATGAGACGGATAAAATATTTTAAATGTTGCAAAAAGGATTTAGCCTTGAAGGGTAATCCTGAATTAAGCACTCTCAAGCATATGTTATGAAATGGATTTAGCTCGGAAGGGTAATCCAAAGTAAGCCCTTTAGAGCATACGTTATTGAAAGGATTTAGCCTGGACTAGCAATCCTGTTATATCATATGTGGCTCGAGAGTGTGCTCTATGAATATATGCCAAAAGGGCACTTTTGAAAATGAATTGACGGATTGTTGACATGCATACCTTGAGTATACTACCCGAGTATCCATCGAAATTACAATAGTTCAATGAGAATTATTCTGGAAATATGAAAAGGTGAAACAAAATGAAAGTTTATATTGTGATAAGCTCGTCTATGTTTATTTGGCATTCATTTGATGTTATGTGCCTAATTTGTTTGATTAAGTGAATGTGATAAGTAAACTTACTCAAAATTTGTGGAATGTATGTTTAAGTACTATAACGCCTCGAATTTGGGCCTAGAAGTATTGGGCCTATTGGACTTTGGGCTTTGGGTCTCAGAAAATTTTTAAGTGAGCAAGAAAAAGACAATTAGCATGTGGGCTTTGAGGGTTATTGAATTTGGAGTGTTTAGGGGTGTTGGAGATGTTCTGAGATCAAGGGTATAGGAAATATTTTGGTTTACGCCCCAAAAATCCCGAAACTCTAAATTTATGTGCATTGAGGTTGGTATGTATGAGTAGCACTTAGAATATTAATTTTAAAGTATTATCGGGATTATTTGAAGTATTAGGGATAGGGAAGACCATAGGGAAAAATTTATTTTTCTTGCTTTAGTGGACCCTAGTCTCAGGCATTAGGCCTCTTAAGCAAATTAAGGGAAAATAGGACAAAAATGGGCTTGTGGTCTAGTGGCAAGTGGCGTCACTTGGGGAGCTATAAGGTGGCGTGTTGTCAGCTAAGGAGGTCCAAGGTTCGACAATTAAGAGTGGTATTTTTGGAGTGTTTTATTTTGCATATGTGGACGGACAGAGTTGTGTTAAATATGAACTCTTGCGTTGGAGTGTTTTAGTGGTAAGGGGAACTGATAAAGGAGGGAAATTCGGATAAGGCTAAGGTGTTATTAGGGAGAAAAGTTAGGAGCTGAGAAGCGTGAAGAGTTGGTGCCGTTTTGGGAAGTGGAGAGTGTATAAATTCAGCTTAGGAGGGTAGATGAGTGCCGTTTTTGGGTCTTTTAGGGGGTATTACGAATTTTCATTGTGGGTTTTGGCATTTGGAGAGTTTTGCAAATAGGTCAGTCTTTCTTTTCTTTACCAAATTCTTTTGAAAGGTTCTTTGGGTTTTCTATTACTTTTCTTTTCTCCCTCTCATTCTGTTTCTCCCATTGTCGAATTCTTCCATTGCCGAAAAACCATCATTCCTTTTTGCTGAAATCCCTATTGGTGTTGCATTCTTCTTCTTTCTCTGAAAGCCAAGTACTCCCTTATAATCGAATAGCCCTATCTTTTTGTTGATTCCTTGTTATTTTTCCTCCATCAAAAATCGGTTGCTATTATCTACTCTTAATCAAGTTTTAAAAGCCGGATCTCGTTCAGTAGCTATCTAGGCTGCAGGATCGAAAGAAGATTTGGTAAGTATTTGGTTAACCTCTCTTGTATGTTTTACTAAAAGCTGAGAGGCTATCTAACTGTCCTATTGTTAACTCTGTGATAACAAGGATAAGGTTCAAAGATCGCAAGCATGGTAGGATCGTTAGCAAGGGTAAGTGTACTCAACTCGATTATGGTTTAACTGAATGGCCAAATGTGTGTATGATCTATAGGGGTGACTTATGTGGATTATGAGTCACTCGGATTTTGACGATGTATGTTTGGATGCAGATCTAGAGGATAATCGAAAATAGTAGCTAAGGAAGGGTTACTGAACGTGTGGCACACGGTAAGGTTACAATGAGGTTTCGATTTCTAATAAAGTGTACATTAAGTTATGATTAATCGTTAGGTGTTCTCAATTGTAGGTTCGTGATTAAGGGGTTTGCAGCATGCGTGGTTACCAGGTGTATACAAACACTACACACATACCGGTAAAGCAGGAAGGCCGAAAGGCCAAAGTGGCTAAATGGGCCCGGTGGGCCCTGAGGCTAAGTTTGATAAAATGGATTAATTTGATTATATGAATTGGGTTAAGCATGCATGTTACATGATCTGGATTTGTTTTGGGCCTAATGGGTCATATGACTGAGATTTGGGCCTAGTGGGCCATAAAAATGTGATGTGGCCATTAGGCGTTATATGAACGTGAAATGGGTTGATGGGCTTTATGAGGACGTAGACAAGTATGCAAGGGTTTAATGGACTTTAGGCCTAGTTCTGAACAACTCTTAAACCACATAAGACTTAATCTAATAATTAAACATGTCCGTGAACAAGTCGCTGGGTTAGAGTATGGCAACAGACATATGCATGTCTAGGATTGGATCTAGGGACAACTTGGTACTTAAACGGTCCTAGTGGCCCAGGTTCCTCTTCTCTGGGATCCTACCTGGTGCATAGTGTCTGTTCACTTTAGCCATAAGGACTTGTTAATGGGCCAAAGTTCATAACTAAAACCCGAGAGGGACCAAATACCACTAGATTTGTAAAATTACTAAAATAACCCTGATTTGAAAATAACCAAAATACCCTTAGTTGGAAAATTACCAAAACATCCTTAGATTTGCAAAACCACTAAAATAGCTCCAAATTGTGAAATTACCAGAATACACTTAGTTTTCATAATTACCAAAACATCTCTGATTTACAAAAATTCCCAAGGTACCTCTGTTTTGCAAAATTACCTAAATACCCCTATAGAGTAAATTTACGAAAATACCCTTGTGTTGTGAAATGATGAAAATACCCCTATGTGATGAGTATGAGTTTTGTGGATGTTACTCATGTGCATGTTGCATTCATATGATACTCTACTTAGGATGCATATGGATGGGAATTTGGTACGGAGGAAGATTCTAGCGCTTGACGACCATGGATCCACCAGTGGCTTTAAGCCGTTATTTGATTAGCAGCTTTGCTGCAACGTTGAGTAGTGCCGCTGTGAGTGCTACGTTTGGTGTGTAGAGGATGAATGGGTCGATTTAGAAATCCCCATAGGTGTGTAGGCTTAGAAGGGAAATGGTGTGTGTAGCGGATGGATTTTTGGGGAGGGTTTTGCATTACCCTTTTTTGCATATGATATGATATGATGTGATATGAGGTCATTGTGGGCCAAGGCCCAAGACCACCGATTTTGATAGGGCTTAGGCCCAATGTGAATATTTGTATGTTGATTTGATTGTCAAGGGTTGTACACACTGAGTTTCGAAACTCACACCCTTCATTTAATGTTTCAGGTGATCCTCAGTAAATGTCTCAACGTGGGAGAGGACTCAGAGATGGCCACACTACAAGATGATGTTTAAATTTTTATTTATTTGTTTCAAAAGACATAGTTTTAATTGCTTATTTTCATTAGATGTAATAAGGTCTTTTACTCCGATTTGACATTACTTATGGGTTTTATTATTATCTTTGCTGCTTAATTTTTTATTTTAACTTAAATAAATTTCTAAAGTTTAACAAGGTTTTCAAAATAACTATAACCTATGGGCTTTATTTAAAACATGGGCTTTCTTCATAACTTAACAAGTTACTTAGTTTTTTAGATTTTGGGTTTTGTTGTTTCAACTGTTTACTTAATTATTAAACCTAAGTAAATTTCTTACGTTTAAACTTGGTTTTCGAAACACTTAAAATTATGAAATGGGTTTTTTTTCATTACTTAACAAGACTCAAGGATTTTGGGCTTTTGGGCCTTAAATTTTTAATTAGCAAAATCGTTTGAATTATGCCTTTGATGTGACACACCGAATTTGGGCCTAACTTCTAGGCCGGGTTTGGGGTGTTACAACTACACTTGTTTGAATAAAGATAATCGAAAAGTTCGTGTAGCATAAATATGTATATTAATTAGTTTGAAGTGAATTATATGATTGTGGAGATATTATGTTGATAATGAATGCTAAGTTATATATGTGTATTTATGAGAGTCGAGTTGAGGCTTTACGGCCTCACCCCCTTACCAATGTGGTATTTTATAACAAAATTTCACGAGATTTAAGTTGAATTAGCTCACAAGTAAGAGACTAAAGAGTTCGATAATGGAATAACTAATAATGTGGTCAAAGTTAAGAATATTTTGACAAGTGAATACAGTTCTAGAAATGATGCCAGGTTTTTCTAAAGATCATTCAGATTTCTCAATGTCACCGTTAAGGAAAAAGTTAATCTCGGCTAATCAACTCATTTAGGTATGATGTCTAAAGTATGTATTTGCTGGAATTTCTTCCGAATTGATTTTCATTAGTGAATGGGATAATACAGGTTAGTGATGACAGAATTATTCAGAGAAATGATATTTAAATCGTAAAGATGTCCGAGTGTAATAGTTGTAATTGAATAGATTATGATGATCTCTCCTGTGTATTATATATATATTCATGTATCCTTAGAAATATATGTGATTGTTCGTTTTCTGATGAAATTCTTATCGTATGAGAATGCTAGCTGCTTATAATGATAGATGAAACCGCTGTTAGTCTGGTTGGTTAATGAACAGTATTTCTTATATCTCTCTTTGGGATTCTATTCTATTATGTTTGGAATAAAAGTTGTTGGTGAAAACTTATGCGAGGCTATTCTTCTGTTTCTACTGGACGTTGTTTTGTTTTGTATATATATATTTGGAAAATATATTATCTCTGTTACAATTGATTCCAGAGCGTATAAGCATTGTTTTTCTTCTGGTTTTCTCTGAGGAATCATCAAGATCTTTATTATCTTCATATGAGTTATGTTCTCGAACTTCCAATATGATATCGCATCTTGGATTTCTTTATCTCAGTTTCCTTACCATCCTCATTTCGTAAATTATCAATCATGGCTCATATTTAAAGTGTGTTCTTTGGCTTGTTATAATATGTCTATTATGGTCGTATTTCTGGTTCGAACATAGGAACGTGGTGATTCTGGTATCAGGATTTCTCTAATTTTCGTGAAAGGAATTGACATTGGCAAAGGTATAGATAGTAGAAGTTCAAGCTCAAATTGTACGATGGTTTTCTTTTCTCAGGTAATTTTGATTAAGGTCAATGAGTTTAATTAGGATATTTTGTTTCCTTGAGCTAATGCAGTTGTAAAGATCTTTGACTAGACTATGAGGAAATTTTTAAAAATTGTATGTTTGAGCTGTTTTAACAGCATGAAGAAGGAAGTATTTTGGTATGATATTATTTGGTAGTTGAGATCAACTCAGTTGTTTTTATTTGAGTGAGCTGGTCAGTTGGAAGGTAATTTGAGTTATATATATTTAAGTTTATCCTCAGGTAAGAAGATAAAATCTTGTACATTCATGGGTAAATTGACGAACAATCTGAATGAAGAATTTATATTCAAAAAAGGGTGTGATACAAGGGCGTACCTATTAGATCAGTTCTAATAGGATGAAATTATTATGAGTTAAAGTTGTTTTGATTGATAAAGTTATCTCATTTGTGAAAGTTTGAATTGTCTGTTGAATGTTAGCAAAGTTGAAAATAGTTGAAGGTCTTGTTAACCGAAACACTGATTCTGAGTCCAGTTTAAAATGAGTAAAGAATTTGTGATTTTTTAGCGATGCACTCTCGAACGGTTAAGGTCACATGAAAGGAACTATCCGACGAGTGATTTAGAGTCGGCCACTTTTTATGTCTATGTTGAGAATTTGATGACACCGGTTGTCCGACAAAAAATTTCATATGTTTCCTGATCCCAAGAATTTAAAGTATCTAATGTCATAGAAGGAATTTGAATTTAAAACGGCATAGATGGCTTAAACTATTGAAAGATTGTGAGCAGTTATCGATTAACCTTTGGGAAAGCAGATATAGTTGCAAATGCTTGAATGGAAAACCTTTGATTATTTTGTGAGTATTGGATAATGATTTATCTTATTTGATGACAGTCTGAATCTAGCTAAATTAGAAGCTAAAGCGATGTTTTCTTTGCAAATTGAGAACCTCAGGAATGTGATAGTGAGTGGTAAAGTAAACAAGTACAGTGTGAGGTGACTTTTGATTCTAAATTTCAGGTCAGATCTTATGACTGTTATCATTATTCCGAGATAGAATTTGCGCATTGAAGAATTCAGAGCTTATGCAGAAAAGTTTGTACAAAGCTCAGTAGTACCTCGTTTGTTCATTTAAGGAGTAATAAAATGTACAGTTATTTTGAAATAGATGTTCTAGTGATCGGGTACGTAACATGATAGATTAGTTGAGTTCTATGTTTCAGAGACTATCCGATCAGAAATCATATAGAAAGTAAAACTGGTTTGTGGCAGTTTAGCTTCCACTTCAGATTATCCGAAAACGTATGTGAATTTGAAACTTGAGGATATGAAATTCTCATTCAGCAATTGCATGCTTTCAAAAGTATTGCGTTGGAAAATGATTCAAAATTTGTTTTATGTATCTATGTTGCGATGGTATTGATTTGGATTCTTTGAGTATGAATTCTCCGGTTTAAGATTCAGTCAATGTGTAGTATAACGAAGAATCAATCAGAATTTTGACACGAGAGATTAAAAAGTTGAGAAATAAAAGCATAACCTTAGTGAGGGTTCTTTGACAGTGTCATGAGATAGAGGAGTCTACGTGGAAATCGAATTTATATTTCGGTAAGATTTTCGGGGACGAAAATCCCTAAAGGGGGAAAGCGTAACAGCCCGATTTTGGGTCTAGTTAGAACAGTGGTTTCAGGACCACAAATCTGACGTAGTAAAATTTATTTTTATTATATTTTTATGGTCTACAGTTTATCCAGTGATTTCGCGAAAATTTTGTTCGAAAATTTTGACGTTTAGGCACTCAATTTAGTTAAAAGGACTAAATTACAAAAAGTGCAAAACTTGAATTCTATATGTTAAAGGTGTCAATTGCTATGAGATTTTAAATTAAAGGTCCCTAGATGGTAATTAGACCATTGGTTAAGTTGGTGGACAAAAATGGACATGGTTTGGCAGGTTTCTAGAATTTTTCATTAAGGGTATTCTGGTAATTTGGTAATCAAATTAATTAAAAAGCCAAAATCAAGCCAAAATCTTGTCCATCTTCCTTCCATGGTCAAATTTTACAGGGAGAAGACATGGCTAGGGTTTTTTCAAGCTTCCAAGCTCGACTGTAAGTCTGTTCTTCTCTCATTTTTCATGATTTTTATGTTTTTTAAATCCTTCTAACATGATCTATCTATTTCTCCCACTAATTTTAAGAGATGTCAAAGTCTAAAATTTTACCCATGTTGAACATGTATGTATTTTGATGTTTGATGGTGGAAAATGCATGTTTGTTGTTTGTTAAATGACTTTTGCTAAGTGATTTTCGATAAAAATGCCTAAAAGGACCTATTTGTAAAAGTTATAAAATATGGTGTAAAAGTGTGAATAAATGAAAAATGTGGCCTGTAAATGAAAAATGCGGCCTGTTATGAGCATGATATAGGTTTGGCTAGGTTTGGGTGTAATGAAATTGAATGAAAATCATTTTACGAGCCTAGGGACTAAATTGTAAAATGTCAAAGGTTTAGGGGTAAAAATGTACTTTTTTCCATGATGTGATTTTTGGCTGATTTGAATAGTATGATGATTAAATAAGTTAAATGTGATATTGTAGATCGAGAAAAACGAGGTTCGGAGTTAGAACGGGGGAAAAATGAGTGTTTGACGATTAGGTCCATTTCAGCTATTTTTGTACCGAGGTAAGTTCGTATGTAAATATTGCATTGTTATATTTATCTTTTAAATGCTTTAATATTGTATGAATTGTGATTGACTCTTTGCACGTATTCGACAAAGTTTTGACAAACGAGAAATCCTGGTTGAACCTTAGGAATAGAATAGGATATGAGTGACATGTCACTGGGAACCCATGTGATTATGTGATTTATGTGTCCCAAGTGATGGTCTTATACGTCCTACCAGTGGCTGGGTATACCAGCATATGTTGCGGATACCTGACAGTTTGTGTGAGCAGCACCGCGTAGCTACGTCTCGACTAACAGCACGTATGAGCAGGCTCGAGGATAGCTAGAGAGCGAGCTTATATGTGTTATGAGATTTGTGGTAGCATTGGCTACATATGTGGCACTTATGTGCAAAGCTTTTCGTGTATTCGATAGTATTCCAAATGGTTCAACGGGTATGTCGAAGATGAGAAAGTACGTGAATATGTTGTGAAATGGTATAGGTATGTACATAAAACTCAAAGAAAAATGAACTCAGTATATGATGAACAATTGGTAAGATTATGATTGGTAAATAGCCTTTATTTTGTCCACGTGGGAGTGTGTCTAGGCTGTGTGTGACACATGGTCTACCCCACAAGCATATGTTCTAGCCGTTGTGTCCCCTGCACCTTAATTGTTGCAAAACAGAATGTTCAAAATTGAGCACACAGGCAGAGACACGAGCGTGTGTCTCACCTGTGTGTTATACATAGCCTAGAACACAGGCGTGTGGAATGGCCGTGTGGTACAAGTCAGAGAGCCCCTTAATTTGAACACGATCTGAAGCACGTGTGTGTCCCAGGGTCACACGGGCATGTCCCTTGGACCACAGGTGCGTGTGAGCCCTAGTTCTAACAAAAAGTTTCTATGTTTTGTAAAAGTTTCTAAAGTTCTTGGTTTAGTCCCGAACCACCTTCAGAGAATGTTTTGAGACTCGCAGGCTCGTATAAAGGACCTTATGATTGAATATGAATGATTTTAATTTGGACGCAAATTTTATGACTCGGAATTGTGTGAATGCTTGTGTGGTAAGTCCGGTAATACCTCGAGCCCTGTTCCGACGTTGAATACGGGCAAGGGGTGTTACATACAGACACTATGAATTCCTTGTTATGCTTTGGACTAACTAATGCTCCTGCCATTTTTATGGATTTGATGAATCGGATCTTTAGATTGTATTTAGACATATTTGTTGTTGTGTTCATTGACGACAGTCTGATATATTCACGAGATGAGTCCGAGCAAGCCGAGCATTTGAGGATTGTGTTGCAGACCTTGAGAGATAAGCAACTGTATGCTAAATTCAGCAAATGTGAGTTTTGGCTCCGGGAAGTCAGATTTTTGGACCATATAGTCTCAGTAGATGGCATTCGAGTTGATCCGACCAAGATTTCTGCAGTTATTGACTGGAAACCACCTAGAAATGTATCTGAGGTTAGAAGCTTTCTTGGATTGGCTAGTTACTATTGACATTTTGTAAAAGGGCTCTTGATGATTGCTACACCGATGACCAGATTGCTACAAAAAGATGTCAAGTTTGAATGGTGTGAGAAATGCCAACAAAATTTTGATCAATTGAAAGCATTGTTAACTGAGGCACCAGTGTTGGTTCAACCTGAATTGGGTAAAGAATTTGTGATTTACAGCGACGCGTCCTTGAACGGTTTGGGTTGCAGATGCAAGAAGGAAAAGTTGTAGCTTATGCCTCCAGACAGTTGAAACCGCATGAAAAGAACTATCTGACGCATGATTTAGAGTTGGCCGTTATAGTTTTTGCATTGAAAATTTGGCGTCATCATTTGTACAGTGAAAAATGCTACATCTATACCAATCATAAAAGCTTAAAGTATATTATGACTAAGAAAGATTTGAATTTGCGACAACAGAGATGGCTCAAGCTACTGAAAGATTACGAATTAGTAATTGATTATCACCCGGGGAAAGTGAATGTAGTCGCTGATGCTTTGAGTAGAAAATCAGTGTTTTCCTTGAGAGCAATGAATACACGGTTGACATTATATGATGATGGTTCAATTCTAGCTGAGTTAAAAGCTAAACCAGTATTTCTTTAGCAAATTTGTGAAGCTCAGAAATGTGATATTGATTTGCAAGCTAAGAGAGTGCAATGTGAGTCGACTAGTGATTCAGAGTACCAAATTGGATCCGATGATTGTTTGATGTTCTGAGATAGAATCTGTGTACCGAATAATCTGGAGTTGATTCAACAAATTTTACACAAGGCACATAGTGTTTGTTTATCCGTTCATCCTGGAAGTACTAAAATGTACAATGATTTGAAACAATTGTATTGGTGGTCGGGTATGAAACGAGACATTTTTGAATTTGTAGCGAGATGTTTAGTGTGTCAGCAAGTTAACGCTGAACATCAGGTACCTTTGGGTTTGCTTCAACCTGTGATGATACCAGAGTGGAAGTGGGACAGAGTTACAATGGATTTCTTATCGGAATTACCCCTGTCTCCGAAAAAGAAACATGCAATTTGGGTTGTCGTTGATCGACTAACGAAATCAACACATTTCATTCCGGTACGTACTGATTTTTCACTCGATAGACTAGCTGAATTGTACATTACTGAGATCGTTAAATTGCATGGGGTGCCAATTTCGATTATTTCAGATAGAGATCCAAGGTTCACGTCACGGTTTTGGAAGAAATTTCAAGAAGCTCTGGGTATGAAGTTGAATTTTAGTACAGCTTTTCATTCGCAAACTGATGGTCAGTTTGAAAGAGTAATTCAGATTCTCAAAGATATGCTCCGATATTGTGTTTTAGAGTTCGAGGGCAACTAACAGAAATATTTACCACTGGTTGAATTTGCATATAATAATAGCTTTCAATCGAGAATAAAGATGGCACCATACGAAGCATTGTATGGACGTAAATGCCGGACATCGTTCTACTGGACTGAGCTTAGCGAGAAATAGATTCACGGGGTTGATTTGATTAGAGAAACCGAAGAGAAAGTAAAAGTAATTCGCGATTGTTTGAAAGCAGCTTCAGATAGTCAAAAATCGTATGCAGATTTGAAACGAAAAGATATTGAACTTCAGATGGGTGATAAAGTGTTATTGAAAGTATCTCCGTGGAAGAAAATCCTTAGATTTGGTCAAAAAGGCAAGTTGAGTTTGAGTTTCATCGGGCTATATGAGATTATTGAAAGAATAGGTCCAGTGGCATATCGACTAGCTTTACCGTCTGGGTTAGAAAAGATTCACAACGTGTTTCATATATCGATGTTACACCAATATAGATCTGATCTATCTTATGTGATTTCTTCGTCAAAGATCAAAATTCAACCCAATATGACGTACAATGAAGAACCGATCAAGATTCTAGCTCGAGAGGTTAAAGAATTAATAAATAAAAGCATAGCTCTCGTGAAATAACTTTGTCAATGACACAGTGTCGAAGAGACTATGTAACAGCCTGATTTAGACCCTAGTCGGAACAGTGGTTTCAGGACCACAAATCTGAGGTCAGAAAAATATTTTAATATTATTTTTAGTGTTTACAGTATATGATTAAGCATGTGTGAAAATTCTGTGTGAAAATTTTATCATTTTTTGTGTCAATTTAAGAAATAGAACTTAATCGCATAAAATGCAAAAGATGTGTGCTAATTGCTAAAAGTGCTTAAATGCTATGTCTTATTAAATGTGAGTTCTTATGTTGCTATTAGACCACATGTTTAATGGATGGACAAAAATGGGTTTAAGTTAATGGAAATTTAAATGAAATTACTAAGGATAATTTGGTAATTCATGAAATAAGTAAATAATAAATAAAACAAATAAGAAAAAGGAAGCCATTATCATCTTCTTTAGCCAAAAAATACAAGGAAAAAGAAAAAGAAAAAGAAATCTAGGGTTCGGCCATTGATTAGCTCAATCGAGGTATGTTTTGAGCTAAGTTTTTAGTGATTTTTATGTTTTTGTGATCGTTGCTTAGTATTTTATTAAGCTCGTGCCTCAATTTCTAATTTTGATGAAGATTGTGAGTTTATCCATTGATGAATTCATGAGTTTTTTTATGTTTGATGATGAATTATGCAAGATTGGTGATTGATATACATGTTTTATAAAGTGATTCTTGATGAATTTGAGTATTATGGGCTAAATTGCGAAAATGAGAAATTGAAGGACTAAAATGTGAAATAAATGAAATATGTGGGCTTGAATGAGCTATGAGAAAATTCTGCTAAGCTTGTATAAAATGAAATTATGTGTATTTGGTGATTTTATGAAACAGGGACTTAAATGTAAAATGTGAAAATGTGAGGGCTATTTTGTAAAATGCCCTAAATATGTGTATTTGGATTGAATTGAATGATTTGATGAATGAAAGAATTAAATTTGAATATTTATAGAACAAGAAAAAGACAAATTCGGATTTAGATCGAGGCAAGAACAAGGTGCTCGATTGATCAACTTGTATCGTGTTTCTACGTCCGATGTAAGTTCGTGTATAATACTTATTGTTTAAACAATGCATATATGGTATGAAGTGAATGGGAATGTAATTGTAGAGTAAGTATTGTGAAATGTGAGTTCGGACTTATTTGGCACTAAGTGTGCGTAAATAGAATAGATACTGTGACGAATTGCACTAAGTGTGCGAATTAAAGAAATGCATCAGCTATATTAGTTGGCACTGTGCGTGCGGTACCGAGACATCTTCGGTTTAAGTGATGGCACTAAGTGTGCGATATTATTGTACCTTCTGCTAATTAAATGGCACTGAGTGTGCGAATCTATCAAACGGTATAAGAGGTTTGAACGAATTGTGGCATCATGCACTGAGTGATAAATGAGATAAATAAATACGAGATGCTACAGGTATGTATAGAACCTATGTGGTTGATGATATTGTGTATGACTTAGATAGATGATTATGTGAATGATTGATGAAGAGAATTAGTTTGAAAGGCATTATGAATGCTTGTGGATAAATATATAGATGAGGTATGAAAGTGAGTAATGGTCATGAGTGAGATTCAATGATGATACAAATTGATCAATGTGTTAGTTAATTTTACATATTGAATTTGAATTGTTGAATTAATTGTGTTATATTATGAACTTACTAAGCTTAAAGCTTACTGTGTGAAGTTTTTCTGTGTTTTACAATGTCATTAAAGCTAGCTCAGATCCGGGAATCATCAGTGACTCAATCACACTATCGGCTATCTATTTTGGTACTTTTTGAAGTTGTATATTTGGTATATGGCATGTATAGGCTAGTGATAATGGAATGTTTTGAGATGTATAGCTCTTGCCATGTGATATAACTTAATAGTTAAATGACTTTAGTATGTGTTGAATATGTGAAAATGATAGTTATAAAGTGATATGTAAGTGGTATGTTTCATACTTGAATTGGTTGATGGGAATGATGGTTTAAATGTATGTTTTGGATGCCTTTGAGATATGAATTCAGAATGGCTTGATGCTTGTAGGTGTGACCCAAAATTTGGGTGGAAAATTGGCCTTGCAAATGGCCTATATTTGCCCGCATGGTAGAGCACACGGGCATGTGTCTCGATCGTGCCTCTTAAGGTTGCATTTCAAAATAAGTCAGACTCGCACACGGGCTAGACACACGGGCGTGTGACAAGCCGTGTGAATTAAGTTAGTGTTGCCCACGGGTCAAGCACGCAGGCATGTCTTCGGCTGTGTGGACAAGTCAGTATGTATCCCCTGTTTAGCCACGACTTGGACACACTGGTGTGTCTAATGCCGTGTGAGGCACACAGCCTACCCACACGGGCGTGTGACCTCTGTAACTTTGAAAGATGTTTGATTTTCAAAAAAGTTTTGTATGTGCTTGATTTAGTCCGGACCCCTTCCTAATGCATGTTTAATGTCTCATAGACCTTTTAAAGGGACTCTATGTATATGATTTGCTATGATATGAAGATAATGTATTTATGTTTGAGAAATGATCGTAAAAGTACCGTTATGTCTGGTAACGCCTCTTAACCCTAGACCGGCGATGGTTACGGGTTAGGGGGTTATAGACTACGTGGGAGCCCGAGGAAGCTATGAGAAAGTAGTACCCTAACTTATTCATTGGTAAGATTTTCAGGGACGAAAATCCCTAAAAGGGGGAGAGTTGTAACAACCCGTTTTTGGTCAAATCAGAATAGTGGTTTCAGGACCACAAAATCAAAGTGAAAATATTTATTTTATTATTATATTACAATCTACATCATGAATATATAATTGTGTGAAATTTTCATTAAGAAATTTATCATTTAAACACTCAATTTAATAAAAAAAGGACTAAATCGCATAAAGTGTAAAACTTGAGTTCTATTAGCTAATGGTGTCTAATAGCTTTGTCCTTATGTGGTAATTAGCCCATTTATGAGATAATGGATGATAATGGCTTGGTATATTGTGTAAATTTTTAAGTTTTTAAAGGTTATAAAAGTATTTTGGTAATTAAATGATAATTAAAATTAGTAAAAACCATTCATCTTCTTCATTTCATCAAACCACCACCGAATATACATGGTTCTTCTAAGCTAGGGTTCGGCCATCTTAAATCCTTACAATTTGGTATGTATTTTGTTCCGTTTTTAATGATTTTTATGTTTTTGTGATCGTTGCATCTAGTACTAACTATCCCAGGGACTATTTTGCAAAATTGTTAAAGATTTTGAAAGTTACCATTGATGAATTATGTATGAGTTTTGATGTTTGATGATAGATTTTGTATATTTGTTGATAATTAAACAAGTTTTGAAAAGTAATTTTTGGTGAAAATGTAAAATAGGGATTAAATTGTGAAATGTGTAAAGTTGGTGGTTAAAATGTGAAATAAATGAAAAATATGGGTTGCTAGGGGCGTGATAGTAATTCAGCTAACATGGGTTTATTGTGAATTTCATTAATTTGTGATTTTATGAAATAAGAACTAAATTGTGAAAAATGTGAAATATGTGGGGCGAAAGTGTAAATGTGTTTTAAAGTGTGTTTTGGACTAAATTGAATGAATAGATGATTAAATAAGTTAACTTTGATTATATTTAGATCAAGATAGGATAAATACGAACTTGGATCGGGGAAAAGATAAAGTTATCAACTAATCAACTAGTTTCACCGTTTTAACATCCGAGGTAAGTTCGTATGTGATAAATTTCAATACAAATGTAATTTTATGCTTTGATATTGCATGAATTGCAAATACGAGACTGTGGGTATGAACGATAGTGTTTCGACGATGATTCGACATTCAAAATCCCGGTTGAATCATAAGAATAGTTTAGGATACTTGTGACATGTCATTAGGGATGCAGTGAGTTGGCTTCAGGCCATGATATAGCACTTTGTGTACGAGATAAACCGATTTGGCTTCTGGCCACGCATATCGGCTGATTTTGCTTCGGGCCATGATATCAGTATTTGGGATAAGTTACCTTGATTTGGCTTCGGGCCATGGTATAGGTACTTATCGTGTGAAACCCTTAAGTATCCAATTTCTATTTCGAACGGTTCAACGGGTAAATGAAAAACGAGAATGTGTATGAGAATTGTACAAGATGGTACAGGTATGTGTATAAACTATTTTAGCATTGAATCAAGAAATTATGAAAGTCTACAATTTTTTGAATGAATATTTGAAAGGTTTGTTGCTAATATAAGTTACGTGTTGTTGTATTCAAATTATTGAATTATATTTGTGTGACTGTATTAAGTTTATTTCATACGAGCTTGCTAAGCTTTATAGCTTACTTTGTGTATTTTTCCATTTTATAGTGATATCGAAGCTAGCTCGGATTTGGGGATTGTCGGAGATCCCTTCACACTACCATAAAGATCTGAATCTAATTTTCTTTTACCATAAAAATCTTGTTTATCAAACAGTACAGTTTGGTCAAAAGAAAAGTTTTTAAATTATTTTGTAGGAACATTTCAAGGAGATGTTCTACAATTTCTCAGACGATGGGAAGAATCTGAGAAAGGAAAAGAATAAAAGGGTAGCATTATTAATCAGATAAGTACCCCTAAAGATTTACTAAAAGGGTTAACTTCAATTCTAAAAATAGAATTTTATGGTTATACTGATAAAAAGGATCAAGATAGCCAATCCAGTTATATCTTTTCTAAATTAAAATTATGTGATTTTCTTCATGAATATCAGAAGTTAAAAAATGATAGTATAGACTTTTGGAAAAACCAATACTTTCATAAATTACCACCACCTTGGGATGAAATTTGCATAAATAAATATGCTTCTTTCATAATAAAACATAGTAACGATAATGGTATAGATATGAAAAATATAGATACTATAGGTAACAGAATTAATTTTGCTAAAGAAAGAATGATATTACATTGTTTACAAAGTAAGGCGGCTAAACAAGTCAAAAATAAATTAAGTCATAAATATTGTATAAAGATGTTAGAAAATGAATGGGAGTTTGGATGTAACCCTATACATCCTAGAACCTATAAAAAACACAAAAAATATAAATTAGCTAGATGGAAACCAAGTAATAAAAATTATATTCGTAACAATAATAATAATAATAATAAGAAAAAATGTAATACCCCAAACCCGGCCCAAATACCACGACCGGATCTGGCATGTTATTAGGAAAGAATTTATAAAGTATTACGATCTTCAGAAGATTTTTAAGTCTTTTTTTTTTTTAAAAAAAATCTCAAGTTTCGTGGTTCAATTGAAAATCCATGATTCATTTAAGATAAAATTTAATTAGCCAAAACCTTGTGATTAGGTGACAATTGAAAACACCTGTTATTACATTTGATTAAGCTAGAGGTGTGTTGTGGAAATCCGTTTGTAAAATCGTTAAATAAGTTATACGAAAAACTTTATTTGCATTTCGATGGACAAAACATCTTACCAATTGTCTTAGAATGAAAGCGTCTAAAACTTAAAACCGGAATTTTAAACCAAATTAATAGTGGCCTTATTACAGCATAAAATCTCAAAAATTAAAGATAAATAATGTTCTATTTTAAAAGAAAGAAAACTGTGCATGACCACCTCGTAGTCCCCTTTGGTCCAGTCCACTGCATTATGTATTACCTGCGAAGATGCTAAGCAAACAGAGTGAGTCAAAAGACTCAGTGTGCAATTACCGAGCACTATTGTTGGGCTCAAGCCCACCCCTTACCATTTGAGCCTTAGCCCTTAGCCCCCATTAAATAATCACATTGGGCGAAGCCCATTCGAAGTTAGATTGGGCTTTAGCCCCACAGTACAAAATAGTAGAATAACTTATGCAAGATGATGCAGAACCCAAACCCAGCCTAAATATCCATCCACTACACACCACCCGTACCAACCAATCACACCAACGGGGATTTCTACAATCAACCCTCACCGCTACACACCATCGATGGCAATCATGCTGCAGTTCGCTGCTCATTGTCAGAAATTGTGACAGAGTCACCAGGCTGAAATGGCATAACCACTAGAACAGAGTGTGACAGAGCCACCAGATCATCAGAGTTGTGACAGAGTCACCAGGCTGAAATGGCAAAAGCCACCAGAACAGAGTTGTGACAGAGTCACCAGGTTGAAATGGCAAAAGCCACCAGATACACTTCCCCTTCCATTCATGGCATATCCCCTCATGCAACATAAAATCATGATTAATACATGCAACAGATTTCAACATGTATCAAATGCTCAGAGTGCGCTAATAATCATGTCAGTATAACTACATATTTAGCACAGATAAAAGTCACTAACCTGATGTCTTGCTTTTACTCACCATGTGTAAAAGAACAACTAATGCCGAAGTTTTGGCATTTAATAGAGCATAAACATACTTAAAAGTAACAGTAAAAAGGTGTGAATATTACACACCTGTATACGAGGAGAACTAAGCTCTCAATACTATCGACACTCTCGGAAGAGGGAACGACTGCAATCTACCTATTCTGTTCTAACGCTGGTCCACAACCTGGTGGCCAGTCTCGTACTGCCGATACCGCACGTCACTTAAACTTAGGGGCTGGGACTACGGGTCCAACCCCCTCCCTTACTTGGCTGGCATTCGAATCCATGTCAAGGTCTTGATCAGGAAATAGGGTTACGACTTTGAAAGATAACAGAAAGAATGAGAACTCAAACGGATGGGATTCCTTACCTTAAACAACAGAAGCTGAAAGCTAGCAGACCTGGTTTAAGAAACCGATTGAGTCCCTACATAGACCCAAATCAGAATCAGTTCTCAAAAATAAACTAAAAGAAGTGACTTTTCGGCCAAACACCACTTACCAAGGCCCTCTTCACAACTTGTCACACGAAAAGAGATGTTGAATCTATTGCCCTTTACAATCGGTCATAGCCCCAAAGTGAAAGTTAGAACTCTGATTTAATCGGACTTGAAGAATACGGATGATGAAATGAAAAGAGAAGGGAATAAACTCCTTACCAAACTAATTGGTTGACGCGTGGAGAGACTATAATCAGCTACTCGATAACATGATAGGAAGAATATCTCCTCTTGAAGAAAAAGGAACTATTGGCTTCTACTAAAATAGGAAATGAAGAAATGAGAAGAAATGGGCTAGGGAGATTCGGCTAGAGTAAAAAGAAACCAAAGAATGAATGGATGCAGAAGGTGTTTTGATTAGGAAAAGAAAGAAATAAAGTAGAGGAGAGTTTCAGCCAACAAATCCAAGAGTAGTATAAAGGAAAAAGAAGATGAAAAGAAGGGTGTTATCAACAAGGAAAGGTTCGGCTATGGTGTTTCAAGAGAAAGGGCAGAGAAGAAAAGAATGAAGGTTCATTAACAATTTCAGCTTAAAGAAAGTAGGGTCACAAGAAGAGAATCGAAAGAGCTCTCAAAGATTACCAAAATTCGGCACTCCCCACTCTCCTTAAGGACCGATTATGCACCAAAGAAACAAAAGAAGCACCTAAAACTCTTGATGATTTTCGGCACACCCCTCACTAAGCATAAAGCCGAAAATGACAAAAGCAGCTAGGCCTGGTTCGGCACACCCCTAGCTGCTACTAACCCGAATCCAACACCCTCTAACAAGTTTCCCCAACCAGCCAACATCCTCACCAAGCTTCAAATCCCACATTTTCCTCCTACATTCACTCTCCTCCCCACATTCAAATCGGTTTGAAAGGTTCAACTCCCACCTTTCACTCTTGGCCTCCAATTCGAAATATATGACTCCACTCCCACTTCTCAAGGTCCCTAGCCGAATCCATCACCTCCCTTCCAAATGCCAAAAAGAATTCCAAAAAGTGAGCTATGCGACTTGAACTTGCTCCCTCACTGCTCCCCTGAGGCGTCACTTACCTGCATCCCAAGTGGCGTCTCCTTGCCACCTTACCACTTCAATTCTTGTGTCAATAAACACAAGGAATAATCCTTAAGTCCTGCCCCAGTCAGCTCTCCCCTAAGAAGCCCAAGAATGAAATTTTCACCAAGGCTTCAGCTTAACATCGGGCCTTCCCGGGGTCCCCAACATCCCCAAATAACAAGTAAAGCATACCAAACACACACAAACATAACAATTGCAAAGCCCCTAATTCCCGGATGTTACAAAAAAATTGTTAGGAGAAAGACTTTAAATAATACTAAAAAACAAATATGTAAATGTTTTATTTGTGATGAAGAAGGTCATATAGCAACAAATTGTCCTAACAAAGGAAAAAATGCTAAAAAAATGATTAAAAATCTTGAAGAACAAGATTTAGAAATATGTTTTAGTGAGGAAATAAATCCTACTGAAATATTATATGAATTAATATCAGAAACAAATTCTGATTCAGATTCTGAAGAATATATTTATATGTTAGGAAGTAGTTCTAATAATAAATTAGAAGAAATTCCTAAATTTGAACAACAGGATATTAAATTAGGAAATTAATAGGAGAAGGAATAGACTTTTCTGATGATATAATAGAAAAAATTAATAAAAATCATATTTTTAAAGAAGAAATTTATAAAATATCTAAGTTTAAAATATGGTCACAAAGACATATAGAAAAAATTAGTGGTAACACAGTCGCTAAAGACACTAAAGGTGGATTAATAGAAATCCCATTATTTACTAAAGAAAGAATAAAAAGGATTAAGAAAAAAATATCCTCAGGTTAGATATATACATTTTGTAACACCCTAAACCAAGTCTATGCGTTAAGACCAAATTTGACATGTCACACGGAAGGAATATACATCTAGTCTTTTAAAGATTTTAAGAAATCGGATTTTCAAAACATCTTGACATGAAGTTTATTGAAAACTAAGGTTGGTTAATAAATCAACCAATTTGAGACGTAAGAATTTAAAAATTGAAACTTAAAAAGAAATTAAATTAATATTTCGAGAAAATTTAATAGAGTTCAAAAATAATTTTGAAAACAAAATTTTGAAGAACGTTGTTAACAGAAAATTTTCCGAGTTAAAATATTTAAGAATGAAAACCCTTTTTTTGCATGTTCATTTTGAGAAAAACATTTGTTTAAATATTTTAGAAAAATCCCACTTAAAGTCTTCAAGCAAATTATAAAATCCATCAAACGTGAAACAAAATTAAAATTTATCCAGAGGCCTTATTACAACTTAACTTAAAATAGCAAAATAATAAAAAGTACTTAAAAGAAATCCAAAATTTAAATAACCCATTATTCGTAGTATGGCCTACCGAGTCGTCCACAGCCCAAGTCTCCGTCACTGATCATTACCTGAGAAGAGTAAGGAAGACGGGGTGAGTTACTTAGAACTCAGTGTGTAAACCACTTACCATGTCCACTGGGCCAAAATCCAATTTAGCATTTATTGGGCCAAAGCCCATTTCAAATATAACATAATAACATGTATAAAATGAATGTAATATGCAATTCCCAAACCAAACCTAATTTCCATCCGCTACACACCACCCGTACCAACCAGCACACCTGTGGGGAGTTTTAGTCACCCACCCCGCCAACACACCAAAATAGGCATTAAGCCGTTTATCAATTTGTGGACAAGCCACCAGATTTACAGAGTTTACATGGCATTGCCATTTTTCAGATTTGTGGCAGAGCCACCAGAATTTTTGTAGTAGAGCTACCAGAACTTCTCTTCATCAATATCCCAACCCATGCAAATCATGTATATAATATGCATATTCATTTACAACAATCCATTCATATAATTATTACGAACAATATGGCCCATTATAAAAATTTTCTCAATCTGGCCCATATCACATTTTGGTCTATATAGCACATATCACACTTGGCCCATATATCAAATATCACATTTGGCCCATATATCAAATATCACATTTAGCCCATATACCAAATATCACATTTGGCCAATATATTAAATATCACTTTTTTGGCCCATAAAGTCACTTTTAACGATATGGCCCATTAAGGGTAATTCTGAAATTTTCACAATCTTAATAATGTTTTCATAGTTTCTACCAATATAGTGAAATTTATGCCATTTTACCTGATTTCACTAACATGTGATTTAATCAAACGATTAACACGATATAATTATCTAACCCATGAAATACGGTGTGAGATTACACACCTGATTAAGGTAAGCACTACACTTTCCTGATCGTCGACACCTAAAAATATTTTTAACACTCGATTTGAACATTAACACTTATAATAAATCTACTCTAAAATAAACGGTCTAGGTTTTTACCCTCGGAATCGCAAATAACAACTATTTACCGGTTCTCCCCGGTTGACGGTTCACAACCCGGTAGAAAATCTCGAATCATTGATGCCTCATGATTGCGATCAACCTCGAATAGTTGATTTTCACCGGATGAGGGTCCACAACCCGGTGGAAAATCCCAAATAGCCAAAACAGCCCTTCGTTTGAATCTAGAAGGGATCGCAAATCCGCTCCTTTTTTGATCACCAATCACTACTCCTTTTGATTCGATCTTGTTTGCCTCCATTGACAAATAAATATTAGTCCAAACTAATATTTCGTTATTATAACTGATTGTTCTTATGAGCGAAGTTAGCTTACCACAAAATCCTTACGTTCACAGGATAAGAATCGAGTGATAGAGTCCCTATGATAAAATCGGTTAACCAACACTATCTTTAACGAATAAAAAGTAATATAGAACCCTTCAAAAATTTCTTACCTTGAACGATGATATCCCTTTTCCACACGATCTTCCTATGGCTAGGGTCAATTAAACGATGTAGAAATAATCGACACTCCACTATACCACTACGAGAAGAAAGGTTTTGTTTAAAAGAGAAAAGATGATGATTCGGTCAAAAAGACCCTCCCAAGCCAACATATGAATTTCGGCAATAGAGGAAAAAAAAAAGAATTGAAAAGGGTGTTCTTACCGATTGTTCAAAGATGACGACTCGAATGAAAAAGAAAGTTCAATGGAAGGAAGAAAGATTCGGCTATAGTGAAAATATTAGAGAGGGAGTGATGTTTGAGAGTTTTTGCAATAAGAAAAGAAAAAAAATACCCTTCAAGATGTATGGTTTGGGTACAAAGAGTAAAAGACTTTGGGGAGAAAGAAGGATAATACCGAAATGGTCAAAAATGAAATGGCCAAAAGAAAACAAAAGTTTTACCCATTGCTCATGACATATTCGGCTAGGGAGAAGAATTTGGAGAGAAAAATTTTGGAGAGCAAAACTATTGATACACCAAAATGCCAAAATGAAAAATGACCAAAACTAGCACCTACTTTACCAAATGCTATCCAAAAATTCGGCCATCCCCCCTAGCCCCTAAAACCGTCCAAGTGCATGGCCAAATGGTCAAAGTTTAGCCACCCAAACTTTCCAAAACATCTCCCTTGTTATAAGCCTTATGCTCCCCTTACATGCCTTTTCCATTTGATTCCTTTCCCTAAGTTTAATCTTGCCTTTTCTCTTAGCCATCTTGCCATAAAAATAAAAGTCCAACTTACCATAAATTCAATGCTTGACCGACACTATGAAGAAGGAAAGCAAAAAATAAAAGTCTTACATGCACACAAAGGGATTTGAACTCCTTCCCTCAAGGTAACACACATGGCACCATATCCCCTTCACTATAAGCTCCTTTATGTTAGCTTTTTACCACTTTATTACCTTAAGCTTTAAGGTCACTTATTTCATTTCCTTAAAATACTAAATGCCAAAAATTATTCCAAATCCAAATAAATCTCGAGCCTTCTCAGGACTATTTAAACACACACATTGGATAATTTAACTAGCTGAGCACCAAAATAATGCAACATATAAAAACTCAAATTTTAGGATGTTACAATTCTACCCCATTAAAGAAAATTTCGTCCCCGAAATTTACCTGGTTAAAAGAGGTAAGGATATTGCTGTCGAATCGCATCCTTAGGCTCCCATGTAGCTTCCTCCGCTCCGTGATTACGCCACAGAACTTTGACTAACGGTACTGACTTCCTTCTCAGCACCTTAACATCTCAATCTAAAATTTGCACTGGTTCCTCCTCGAACAACAAGTCAGGCCTTAACTCAACTTCCTCTACTGGTACTATATGAGACGGATCTGATCGATAACGCCTCAACATTGAGACATGAAAAACACTATGAATCTGACTCAACTCCGGAGGTAATTTAAGCTGATAAGCCACTATTCCTACCCGTTTCAACACACAATACAGTCCAATGAACCTAGGGCTCAACTTTCCCTTCCTTCCAAATCTTAAGATCTTCTTCCAAGGTGAGACCTTTAGAAAGACCTGATCTCCCACCGCAAACTCAATATCCTTACACTTCAGATCTGTATATGATTTCTGTCTATCCGAAGCTTCCTTTAACCTTGTTCAAATTACTTTTACCTTTTCCTCCGTTTCTGATATCAGCTCAGGACCCAACAACTGTCGTTCGCCCAATTCAGTCCAACAAGTAGGAGTACGACACTTACGACCGTACAATGCCTCGTAGGGTGCCATCTGGATATTGGATTGATAGCTACTATTATACGCAAACTCTGCCAACGGTAGGAAATCCCCCCAACTACCTCTGAAATCAATCACACAACCCCTTAACATGTCTTCCAAAATCTGGATTACTCTTTCCGACTGACCATCTGACTGAGGATGAAAAGCCGTGCTGAAATTTAACCTTGTTCCCAAAGCTCCATGCAAGGCTTTCCAAAACCGCGATGTAAACCTAGGGTCCCTGTCCGAAATAATAGACACTGGTACCCCATGTAACCTCACGATCCCCGCTACATACAACTTGGCCAACTTCTGTAGTGAGTAATCCGTACGAATAGGTAGAAAATGGGCAGTCTTCGTTAATCGATCAACTATTACCCAGACGGAATCTTTCTTAGTAGGTGATAAGGGTAACCCACTAACAAAGTCCATCATTATCCGTTCCCATTTCTATAATGGAATCTTCACCGGTTTTAGCAATCCCGACGGCAATTGCTGTTCCGCCTTCACTTGCTGACATGTCGAGCATCTACTCACAAACTCAGTAATCTTCCGTTTCAACCTGGCCACCAATACTATTCACGAAGGTCTCGATACATTTTTTTCCCCCAGGGTGCACAGCATATGGACTACTATGCGCCTCACGCAAAATCATTTGTCTAAATTTTGAATCTTTAGGCATAAAAATTCTTCTACGGAAACACAGTACTCCATTATTATTCAATCCAAAATCCCCTATCACACCGCCTACCACTTGCTGAAGTAATGAACCTAACTTTTCATCTGATAATTGCTTTTCCTTAATCTGACCCAACCACACAGGCTTCACCTGAAGTTTGGCTAGAAGACTACCATCTTCATATAGACTGAGGTGAGCGAACATCGCTCTCAAATCTGATATCACCTTACGACTCAACGCATCTGCCACCATGTTAGCCTTTCCGGGATGATACTCGATTGAGAAGTCATAATCCTTCAACAGCTCTATCCATCTCTACTGTCTTAAGTTCAACTCCTTTTGAGTAAGGAGGTACTTCAGACTTTTATGATCCGTATAAATGATCGACTTCTCACCGTATAGGTAGTGCCTCCAAATCTTCAAAGCAAAAACCACCGCAGCCAACTCCAAATCATGAGTAGGATAATTGACTTCGTACGGCCTTAACTGATGAGATGCATAAGCCACCATTTACCACCTTGTATCAACACACACCCCAAGCTCGTGTGTGACGCGTCGCAGTAAACAATAAACTCTTTTCCAGCCTCAGGTTGAATCAGTAAGGGCGCTTCCGTCAAAATCTTCTTCAATTTCTCAAAACTCTCTTGCTGCTAATCTGACCACACAAATGGTACTCCATTGCGCAACAGTTTAGTTAGAGGTGCAGCAATCAACGAAAACCCCTCAACGAAATGCCTGTAATAACCAGCCAACCCTAGAAAACTTCGAATTTCAGCCACTGACATTGGTGGTTTCCAATCCAACACAGCCTCTACTTTCCGTGGATCAACTCTAATTCCTTCGACCGACATAACATGCCCCAAGAAAATCACTTCCTTCAGCCAAAATTCACACTTACTGAATTTGGCAAAAAGTTACTTTTCCCGCAACATTTGTAATACTATCCATAGATGTGAATCATGCTCTTCTTCATTCTTCGAGTATACCAAAATGTCATCTATGAACACTACCACAAATCGATCTAAATAGGGTAGGCAGACCCGGTTCATCATTTCCATAAATGCAGCTGGTGCATTGGTCAACCTAAATGGCATCACCAAGAACTCGTAGTGTCCATAACGAGTTCGAAACGCTGTCTTATAAATATCTGCCTCCTTGACCTTAAGCTAGTGATAACCCAATCTCAAATCTATTTTTGAGAAAATCGAAGCTCCTCGCAGTTGGTCAAACAGGTCATTGATTCTCGGCAACGGATACCTATTCTTGATCGTCAACTTATTCAACTGCCTATAATCGATGCATATATGCATCGACCCATCCTTCTTATTGACGAACAAGACCGGTGCTTCCCACGGTGACACACTTGATCGAATGAATCCCTGATCCAACAACTCCTGAATTTGAGCCTTAAGCTCCGCTAACTCCTTCGGCGCCATCCTATAAGGAGCAATGGACACCGGAGCTGTTCCGAGCAAAAGCTCAATGCCAAACTCTACTTCCCGGTTTGGAGGTAAACCAGGAAGTTCCTCGGGAAAAACATCCGAAAACTCCTTCACCGTTCTAACACCTTCCACCTACAATTCCTTGACGAATGTTCCACACCCTTTTTGCACCAACTTTTCCGCCTTTAAAGTAGATACCACATTTGCTAAATAATTTCTCCGCTCGCCTATCATCACAACTTCCTTATCTTCCAAAGTCCTAATTGACATCCGCTTTGCAGCACAATCCAAGTGCACACGGTGCATTACCAACCAATCCATGCCCAAAATAAGGTCAAACTCGCCAAAAGGCAGTTCTATCAAATCCGCCAAAAATATTTCTCTTTGAATTTCTAAGGGCACGTCTCTAAACAGTTTAATCACTATCACAGATTGTCCTAAGGGACTAATTATCGTCATCTCTCTATCAGTAATCTCAGATCTAATATTCAGATTTCCAGATATAGTGTAACATCCTGAATTAATGGGCCTGTGCATTTTGGTGTATTGTATGTTTAATGGGTTAGTTTGAGAATTAGAAGTGCGGATTGGGCTTAGGAAGGGGCTGAGGCATTGGCTAAATTTCTGTATAGACACTCTAGTGCCTTTAAGATAAATATCTGCGTTTAAAATATCAAAATGAGCTTGTGGCCCAGTGGCAAAATGGTGCCACTAAGAGTGGCGTCACTAAAAGCCCAAGGTTGGCCGCTTGGAGCCCATGTTTTTGGGCCAAATTTGACATTTAAAAGGGAGTAAGGGGGGACGGAAAACAAGGCTAAAATTTAGGGATTTTTAATGTTTAAAATATGTGGATATTAGGCTGATAAAGGAGGGAGGAATTGGAGCTAATTAAGTCTCTTTTGGATGAGTTAGTAGATTAAGATAAGGGGAAAGGATAAGATCTATCATTTGGTTGCAAAGTTGGCCGAAAATCAGCCACAGGGGGGGAGAGAATCTGTTTAGTATAGGGAAGGGGATGTGCCGAATTTTTCATTTGTTTCTCTGAGAATAGCCTTTAATTATTCTCTCTTTCGGCAAACAAGAATCATCTATTCTTCTTTTTTCTTTTCTGCCAGAAATCGAAACCCCTGAGGTCTCACCAATTGCCAAAACCCTGCCAATTTACCTTCTCTTCTCTTTCAAACTCTTTGGCCGAATCTTTCTACCTACTTCATTGCCCATCTTTTTAATTCCAAGTTCTTCCAAAAGCCGAACATGCATCAGTATTTCACTCCTTCATCTTTTCCAAGATTTTCTCAAAAGTTGAAATCCCTGGATCTCATCTCTTGTGATTGCCGAATTCCTTCTGTGGTGTCTGCTTGTGCTGAATCTTGAAGAAAATTAAAGGTAAGTGTCGATTCGCGATATTTCAATCTTTTTTTGGCTTTTAGAGATCTTAGCCGAATGACTATATGGTTAACTAATCGGGTGTTTTCTCGTATTTGCGGCATTTTGGGATTTAAAAGGGATTCAACCGCTTAGATTTCTAATCCAGAGTTCAGTAGCACTCGAATCGTATTACTTTCAGGATTTCAAGGTAAGGAGATCTGTTAATTTAAATGTATAAATTCGAGTAAACACTAACCCTTGCCCGAATATAGGAGAGGCCTTATCTTCACGTTCTTTCGACTTTTGAGCAAAGTTGTAGACAGAAAGCAGTAGATCTGATTAGCAAGGGTATCGACATAGAGGGTAGTCCTACGCATTAATTAACATTCTCACACCATTTGGATTGCCTGTTAGTATATGCTTGTAAATCTGTTATATTCTGTTAAATGCCGAAATACCGGCATGGCTATTGAAAACCCGAGGAGTGTAAAGGTGAATCACCAGGTTAGTGATCTCTGTCATTCTAAAGTGAATGTTTCCGTCGATTTGATATGATAAACATGTATGCCGATTTCTGTGATTGCATGGGTAGGGTGATTGATGAAAGGGGAAGTGTTCTTTTGTAGTGGCTTTTGCCATGATCTGTTGTAGTGGCTTTTGCCATAATCTGTTGTAGTGGCTATTGCCATGATCCATTATAGTGGCTAATGCCATGATCTGTTGTAGTGGCTATTGCCATGATCTGATGATGAGCAGCTATCTACAGCATGACTGCCATCGATGGTGTGTAGCGGTGCGGGTTGACTGTAGAAATCCCTAATGGTGTGATTGGCAGGTAAGGGTGGTGTGTAGCAGATGGAAACCTAGGATTGGGTTGGGCTTTGCATATTTTCTGATATATTATACTGTTATCTGTTCTGTGGGTCTAAGGCCCAATCTGATGGTGCACGAGGGTTGCACACTGAGTCTCGTGACTCACCCCATTATTTAACATCTTTCAGGTAGCACCTAGGGCATCAGACCGGTCTGGAGAGGAGCGCAAGGTGGCCATGCGAGAGATTATTTTGATTCAGCAAAAGACTTTACTAGTTTATTAATTTTTAATAACTTCTGTTAGTTGGTTTTAAATTTTATTGTAATAAGGCCATGGGCCACTAGCTCTATATTTTCGTTTGTTTTGGGCTTTTATTATTACTAAACATTTATATTTTACATTTTAATTAAGTTAAGGCATGTATCAAATTCCAGTTCTTAATTCACTAAGGCATTAATATAAAATTTATATCTTTTATAAATTATTCAACCATTTAGCTTCCCGAATAAAATGTGAAAATCAAGAAAAATATTTTTTGAAATTGCGACATCTTTTAAAATCTTTTTAGTGACATGCTAGATCCCGTCATGGTATTTGGGCCGGGTTTGGGGTGTTACAAATTGGTATCAGTGCCCGGTTCAAAACTCAACTTTGGGGTTTTGGGCTCAAAACTTTTTCTAAAGATGGGTGTTGGATATGCATGTTTATAAATAACACAGGAGGGTTTTCTCGGCATGGCACCTGCGTCTCCGGCCCAAGTCCGCCAGGTAAGTATTCTGAACTCACTGTGTGTTATATATGTATGTGGGCTTAATTGGGCTTTAAGGGACGTAGAATATCTTAACTAGAACTTGATGGACTCTAGGCTTAGCTTAAACAACTTCTTAAACTTCATAAGACTTAAGTCAACTAAACAAACTCGTGAATAAGTCGCTGGGTTAGGGTGTGACAACAGGCATGAGCATCTCTAGGATTGGATCCGGAAGAACCTGGTACTTAAGCAGTCCTAGTGACTCACCTCCTCTTCGCTGGAATCCTACATGGTGCGTAGTAACTGTTCACCCTAGCCACAAGGATTTGTTGACGGGCCAAAATCTATAATTAAAACCCGAAAGGGACCAGCCATCTTATTTTGTAAAATTCGCAAATTACCCCTGATTTATAAAATGACCAAAATATCCCTGATTTGTAAAATTCCCAAATTACCCCTGATTTATAAAATGACCGAAATACCCTTAATTTGTAAAATGACCAAAGTATCCCTGATTTATAGAAATTACCGAAATGCCCCTGGATTTCAAAATCACTGAAATACCCCCGAATTTAAAAATTACCGAAATACCCCCGGATTACAAAAATTACCAAAATACCCTTATTTTACAAAATCACCCAAGAAACCCTATTTCGAGAAATTACGAAAATACTTCTATAGGATAAATTACGAAAATACCCCTGGATAGTGAAATGACGAAGATACCTCTACATGCTGAATGCAAGTTCGTAGATGCTGCTTGTATATTAATACTTGATGACTGAATGTATGTGCTTCCTAGAACTAGGAGATGTAAACTTGAGACTGAATGGTAGATATAATTGCAAATTCGAAAGAAATACTCTTCAAATTACTACTCATAAGACTGTTCGTGGATAATCAGTGGAAGAAAACTAATGATTCATAAAATTCCTAATCAGATAAACGCGAATCGGTAGAATGAGTACAAGGGGTCGTGGACGTCCGCCGCGAGGTCGTGGTAGGGGTAGGATGATCGTGTCAGAGCCAGCAGGGTCTGGCCACGGGTCAGGAAATGAGATCCCGGATATGCCGGCTGTGGAGGGAGAATTTCGAGACCAGGTGGTCGGAGATGATGCAGTATCTCAAGCAATGTTACGGGTCTTTGAGAGAGTTGCTGGTGCAGGCACAGGTTCAGGAGCCCGAAAATCTGTTTAGGGATGTTTAGGGGTGTTTTTGGCGTAACCCCTAACACAGCTGAGTATTGGTTAGAGGCGAGTAAAGGCATAATGGATGACCTAGACTTCACGGCGGAAGAGAAGTTGAAAGGGGTCGTGTCTCTTCTTAGAGACGAGGCTTACCAGTGGTGGCTCACAGTAAAGGAGGGTACTGCCGCAGATCAGATTGACTGGGATTTCTTTAAGGAGTCATTTCAGGGAAAGTACGTTGGGGCCGACTATGTGGATGCACAAAGGAAGGCATTCCTGAACTTGGTGCAGTGAAGTAAGTCTGTATCTGAATACGAGGCAGAGTTTCTGCGGTTGAGACGTTACGCTCGAGGGATTGTGGCAACTGACTATGAGCGTTGCGTACGGTTCGAGGATGGATTAAGGGATGAGCTAAGGGTATTAGTAGCACCGCAGCGGGAGAGGGACTTTGCGGTTTTGGTTGAGAAAGCTAAGATATCTGAGGAGGTTAAGTGGACTGAGAAACAGAATAAGGATAAGGATAGGAATAGGAATAAGAGGAATTTTGGGCCGTCGAGATCATCTGGAAATTTTCAAAAAAAGCCTAGGTCTGATGGGCCAGCTCGCGCTCCGACGGGTCAGAATCGATCATGTCCTTCGTATGGGAAGCTGCATTATGGGGAGTGTAGAAGGAGAACTGATGGATGCTTTAGGTGTGTATCCATGGAGCATATAATTAAGGAGTGTCCACAGGCAGATCAGGTACAGCCGATGGGACGAGGTTCTGATCGAGTTAGGAGTGGTGGTCAGCCTGTACTAAGGGGTCGTGGAGCAGCCAGAGGAGGAAACGAATTTGGTCATGGTTGTGGAGCACCTGGTAGGGGTGCTGGTAATGTAGACGCAAGGCAGCTGGGCCTAGTGTATGCAACACGTCGACGGGAGGATGGTGACGCACCGGACATCATAACCGGTACGTTTCGTATTGCTAATAGCCCATACTTTGCTTTGATTGATATTGGGTCAACTCACTCCTATGTTTCATGTTTGGTATCTGAGAACCTAAGTTTAGACTCTGAAACAACTACTAGGAAGATGACTGCGGCTAGTCCTCTAGGACAATCTAGGGTAATGGACAGACTGTTTAGAGACGTACCCTTAAAGACTCAAGGAGTAGTGTTCCCGGCAGACTTAATGGAATTACCATTTGGAGAATTTGACCTTATTTTGGGAATGGATTGGTTGACTAAACACCGTGCTAAGTTGGATTGTGAGAAAAGATCATAGTGTTGAGTGCCTCGGAAGGCAGGGAGGTGGTTGTGTTAGGAGAAAGAAGGAATTACTTGTCCAACATAGTGTCCGCATTAAAAGCTGTTAAGATGATTCAGAAGGGATGTAATGCGTTTCTAGCCTTTATCAGTGCTTTGGATGTTAAGGAGGCGACTATCGATCAGGTTCGAACAGTCAAGGATTTCACAGATGTCTTTCCTGAAGAATTGCCCGGATTACCCCCGGATCACGAAGTGGAGTTTGGAATAGAGCTACTTCCGGGTACAGCTACGGTGTCCATTGCTCCTTATAGAATGGCGCCGAAGGAGCTGGTGGAACTTAAAGCCCAGATCCAGGAACTGTTGGATCGTGGATTTATCCGACCGAGTGTGTCTCCGTGGGAAGCCCCGGTCCTATTTGTAAAAAATAAAGACGGATCCATGCGTATGTGCGTGGACTATCGATAGCTGAATAAGTTAACGATTAAGAACAAGTACCCACTGCCAAGAATCGACGACCTGTTTGATCAGCTCAAAGGAGCTTCGGTCTTTTCTAAGATTGACTTAAGGTCGGGATATCATCAATTAAGGGTAAAGGAAGGAGACATTCATAAGACGGTGTTTTGAACTCGCTACGGTCGTTATGAGTTCTTGGTGATGCCGTTTGGGTTAACGAATGTACCAGTAGCATTTATGGATATAATGAACCGGGTGTTTCAACCATACCTTGATCAGTTCGTGGTGGTGTTCATCAACGATATTCTAGTTTATTCCAAGTCTGAGGAGGAGCATGATGCACATCTCTGTGTGGTGTTGTAAATTCTAAGGGAGAAGCAGTTGTGTGCAAAGTTCAGTAAGTGCGAGTTCTGGCTAAGGGAAGTAACTTTTTTAGGGCATGTGGTTTCTGTAGAGGGAATTAGGGTTGACCTTGGAAGATAGAGGCTGTATTGGAATGGAAACCGCCAAAGTCTGTGGCGAAGATTCGAAGTTTCTTGGGATTGCCCGAGTATTACAGAAGGTTCGTTGAAGGGTTCTCAGTAATAGCGGCACCTTTAACTTTGTTGTTAAGGAAGGGAGTACCATTTGTGTAGACCGACAAACAGCAGGAGAGCTTTGAGAAGTTGAAGAGAATCTTGACGGAAGCACCAGTGTTAATTCAGCCAAAGGCGGGAAAAGAATTTACTGTCTACTGTGATACGTCACACACGGGTTTAGGATGTGTGTTGATGCAAGATAGAAAAGTTGTTGTATATGCGTCTCAACAGTTGAGACCGCATGAATTGAACTACCCTACGCACGATTTAGAATTGGCAGCGGTAGTGTTCGCTTTGAAGATTTGGAGGCACTACTTGTATGGGGAGAAGTCGGTTATTTACACGGACCAGAAGAGCCTGAAGTATCTCCTTACCCAGAAGGAGTTGAATCTAAGGTAACGTAGGTGGATTGAGCTCTTGAAGGATTATGATTACTGAATCGAATATCATCCGGGTAAGGCTAACATGGTAGCTGATGCGCTGAGTAGGAAGGCGATAGCGGATTTGAGGGCGATGTTCTCTCATCTTAGTCTGTATGAAGATGGAAGTTTGGTAGCTCAACTCCAAGTAAGACCTATATGGACAAGTCAGATCAAAGAAAAGCAACTTCTAAATGATGTCTTGGGTACTCGAATCCAACAAGTGCAAGGTGGTGAAGGAGATGACTATAGTGTGAACGGTGATGGGGTTCTGTATTTCCGTAAGAGAATTTGTATGCCAAAGGATGTCGAGTTAAGGCAGATGATTCTGCAGGAGGTGCATAATAGTCCATACGCTATGCATCCTGAAGGAGTTAAGATGTATTGGGATTTGCAAGAGCAATTTTGGTGGCCAGGTCTGAAGAGGGAAGTAACAGAATTCGTGAGGATGTGTCTGACGTGTCAGCAGGTAAAAGTGAAGCATCAGTTGCCTGCGGGATTGTTGCAGCCGTTGAAGATTCTGCAGTGGAAATGGGAAAGAATCACGATGGATTTTGTTAGTGGGTTACCTCTTTCGCCCAACAAGAAGGATTCGATTTGGGTGATTGTTGATCGGCTGACGAAGTCTGCTCACTTCATACCAGTTCGTGTTGATTATTCTCTACAAAGGTTGGCTAAGCTGTACGTGGCTGAGGTTGTGAGACTGCATGGTGTACCTATGTCGATCATATCGGATAGGGACCCTAGGTTCACGTCAAGATTTTGGAAGGCTCTTCATCAAGCAATGGGAACAATGTTAGATTTCAGCACCGCTTTTTACCCACAGACTGGTGGTTAGTCTGAGAGGGTAATCCAGGTCTTGGAGGATATGCTAAGGGGTTGCATCATCGATTTTAGGGGTAGTTGGGAGGAGTATTTACCTCTGGAAGAATTCACGTATAATAATAGCTATCAATCTAGTATTCAGATGGCGCCCTATGAGGCGTTATACGGATGAAGGTGTCGTACTCCTACTTGCTGGACAGAGTTGGGGTGTTGGGTCCCGAACAGGTTGCGAAAACGAAAGAGAAAGTTAAGTTGATTCAGGCTCGGTTGAAAGAAGCGACTGATCGGCAGAAATCGTACGTAGATCTTAAGCGTAAGGAGTTGGAATTCGCAGTGGGAGACTAAGTCTTTTTGAAAGTGTCACCGTGGAAGAAGGTAATGAGGTTTGGTCGGAAGGGCAAGCTAAGTCCCCAATTTATTGGACCTTATCGGGTACTAGAACGTGTGGGGCTAGTGGCTTATCGATTGGAGTTGCCTTCAGAGTTGGAACAGATACATAACGTGTTTCATGTCTCGATGCTAAGACGTTCCCATTCCGATCCATTGCACATTGTGCCGGTGGAAGAGATTGAAGTAAGGCCAGATTTGTCTTTTGAGGAGGAGCCAGTGTAAATCTTGGAACGAGACGTAAAAGTGTTGAGAAGGAAGTCCGTCCCTTTGGTCAAGGTTTTGTGACAAAACCATGGTGCAGAGGAAGCGACTTGGGAGCAAGAGGATGTTATGCAACAACAATATCCCCATCTCTTTTGATCAGGTAAATTTCGAGGCCAAAATTTATTTTAAGGGGGTAGAACTATAACATCCTGAATTAATGGGCCTGTGCATTTTGGTGTGTTGTGTGTTTAATGGGTTAGTTTGAGAACTAGAAGTGTGAATTGGGCTCAGGAATAGGCTGAGTCCTTGGCTAAATTCCTTTGTAGACACTCTAGTGCCTTTAAGATAAGTATCTACGTTTAAAATATCAAAATGGGCTTGTGGCCCAGTGGCAAAATGGCGCCACTAAGAGGGAAGGGAGTTGGCGTCACTAAGAGCCCAAGGTTCGCCGCTTGGAGCCCATATTTTTGGGCCAAATTTGGCAATTAAAAGGGAGTAAAGGGGGACGACAACAAGGCCAAAATTTAGGGATTTTTAATGTTTAAAATATGTGGATATTAGGCTGATAAAAGAGGGAGGAATTGGAGCTCATTAAGTCTCTTTTGAATGAGTTAGTAGATTAGGATAAGGTGAAAGGATAAGAGCTATCATTTGGTTCCAGAGTTGGCTGAAAATCAACCACAGGGGGGAAGAGAATCGGTTTAGTATAGGAAGGGGGATGTGCCGAATTTTTCTTTTCTTTCTCTGAGAATAGCCTTTAGTTATTCTCTCTTTCGGCAAACAAGAATCATCTCTTCTTCTTTTTTCTTTTGTGTTAGAAACCGAAACCCCTGAGGTCTCACCAATTGCCGAAACCCTGCCAATTTACCTTCTCTTCTCTTTCAAACTCTTTGGTCGAATCTTTCTATCTACTTCCTTGCCCATCTTTTCAATTCCTAGTTCTTCCAAAAGCTCAAAACACATCAGTATTTCTCTCGTTCATCTTTTACGAGATTTTCTCAAAAGCTGAAATCCCTAGATCTCATCTCCTGTGATTGCCGAATTCCTTTTCTGGTGTCTGCTTGTGCCGAATCTTGAAGAAAACTAAAGGTAAGTGTCGATTTGTGAGATTTTAATCTTTTTTTCGGCTTTTAGAGTTCTTAGCCGAATGACTATATGGTTAACTAATCGAGTGTTTTCTCTCATTTGCGACATTTCGAGACTTGAAGGAGATTCAATCGCTTAGATTTCTAAGCCAGAGTTCAGCAGCACTCGAATCGTATTACTTTCGAGATTTCAAGGTAAGGAGATCTGTTAATTTAAATGTATAAATTCGGGTAAACACTAACCCTTGGCCGAATATAGGCTTTTGAGCAAAGTTGTAGACAGAAGGCAGTAGATCCAATTAGCGAGGGTATCGACATAGAGGGTAGTCCTACGCATTAATCAGGTGTGTAACATTTTCACACCATTTGGATTGCCTGTTAGTATATGCTTGTAAATCTGTTATATTCTGTTAAATGTCGAAATACCAGCATGGCTGTTGAAAACCCGATGAGGGTAAAGGCGAATCACCAGGTTAGTGATCTCTGTCATTTAAAGTGAATGTTTCCATTGATTTGATATGATAAACATGTATGCCGATTTCTGTGATTGCACAGGGAAGGGTGATTGATGAAAGGGGAAGTGTTCTTTTGTAGTGGCTTTTGCCATGATCTGTTGTAGTGGCTTTTGCCATGATCTGTTGTAGTGGCTATTGCCATGATCTGATGATGAGCAGCTATCTGCAACATGACTGCCATCGATGGTGTGTAGCGGTGCGGGTTGATTGTAGAAATCTCCAATGGTGTGATTGGCAAGTAAGGGTGGTGTTAGCGGATGGAAACCTAGGATTGGGTTGGGCTTTGCATATTTTCTGATATATTATACTCTGTTATCTATTTTGTGGGGCTAAGGCCCAATCTGATGGTGCACGAGGGTTGCACACTGAGTTTCGTGACTCACCCCATTATTTAACATCTTTCAGGTAGAACCTAGTGCATCGGACCGGGCTGGAGAGGAGCGCAAGGTGGCCATGCAAGAGATTATTTTGATTCAGCAAAAGACTTTACTAGTTTATTAATTTTTAATAATTTCAGTTAGTGGGTTTTAAATTTCATTGTAATAAGGCCATCGGCCACCAGCTTTATATTTTCATTTGTTTTGGGCTTTTATTATTACTGGACATTTATATTTTACGTTTTAATGAAGTTAAGGCATGTATCAAATTCTGGTTCTTAATTCACTAAGGCATTAATATAAAATGTATATCTTTTACAAATTATTCAACCATTTAGTTTCTCGAATAAAATGTGAAATTTAAGAAAAATATTTTTCGAAATTGCGACATCTTTTAAAATCTCCTTAGTGACATGCTAGATCCGGTCATGGTGTTTGGGCCGGGTTTGGGGTGTTACATATAGCGCTAGCAACATACGAATGGGTAGACCCGATATCTATCAAAGCAGTAACAGGTACATAAAAAATGAAGAACGTACCGGTTATCACATCAGGTGCATCGCCGTCCTCTCGACGTCTAACCACATAAACTAACCCTGATTGCCTCGTCTCCACGTTACCCCTGAAGCCATTACCTCTACCAGATGCACCTTGACCTCGACCTACGCCATTACTACCTCGACCTGGTCCACGGCCCCTCGGTGGCTGCTGGGCGCCTCTAGCTGGCTGTGCATCATGATTACAAGCTTCTTGAGTCGGAGTAGCCCTTCGAAGACAATTCTTAAGCTGATGATCTTTAGAACCACATTTGAAACACCCACCGATTCTCTTCCAGCATTCACCAGGGTGTCGTCTTCCACAGTCAGCACATGGTTGAATCTGATTGGTAGTAGCAGGTGCTCTAGCTTGAACTGGCTCATTACTCCTAGGCCTCTTTTGGAACCTTTTTGCAGGACCTGAGTACTTAAAGTCCATCTTGTTCCTGCCTCTATCTCTTTCTCGATTTTGCCGCTCCGAGTGCTTAACGTCTTCGGCTATCTTCGCTTTCTCCACCAGCGTGGCAAAATTCCTTTCTTATTGTGGGGCTATCAGTACCCGCAACTCATCATTCAACCCATCCTCAAAACGCACACAGCGTTCATGGTCAATTGGCACTATAGCCCGAGCATAACGACTCAAACGTAGAAATTTTGCTTCATAAGCTACCACAGTCTTATTTCCTTGAACCAGATTTAGGAACTCCTTCCTTCGGGCATCCACATAGCTTGCCCTGACATACTTTCCTTGAAATGCAGTTTTGAAGAATTCCCAAGTAACACGATCTGCCTGGGTGCCCTCCCAAACAGTAAGCCACCATTGATACGCCTCATCTCTCAACAAGGACACAGCTCCTCTCAGTTTCTGCTCGGCGGTGCACTCTAGGTCGTCTATGATTCGCTTTACAGCCTTGAGCCAATACTCCGCGATATTTGGGGCTACTCCCGAGATAGCCCTAAAATTCTCAACACCATTTGATCTGAGTCGCTCCGATATTGACCCATGAGCTACTGGCCCTGATCTAGCCCTAGCAACCCTTTCCAAGACTCATAACATTACTTAGGATAGAGCAATGTCTTCTCTCATATGGTCATGTGATCCATTATCCGACACAGGTGATGCCGATGCGTCCATTTCCGACATGTGTCTCAATGCCTCAGAGACAACTCTAGCACCTCGGCCACTAACACGGCCACGTCTACCATGTCCACGTCCTCTAGCACTCATATTGACTATTTCGTTTTAATCTGATTACAAGTTTTATGAATCACTATACTATTTCAGTGTTTATTAACGATATTCTATGAGATATAAAAGGTAGAGTTGTTATCGTAAACGCATCCTATAGTCTCAATCTCTATAGTTGCAACACATAAAACTAAAAGTTCAAGAGTGTTCCTATAGTCATATCACAATAATAATAATTATTAAATTCACATACACTTACTTGACTTGGTGTCGGATACTTGTGGTGCCATACTACCTTTAAAAACATAAGTTCTATAATTCAAAAAAGTTTTGAACTATAAATGTTTTTGAACCCAAACCACAGCCGAGTTTTGAACCGGGCTCTGATACCATAAAATGTAACACCCCAAACCCGATCTATACGTTATGACCAAATTTGACATGTCACACGGAAGGAATATACATCTAGTCTTTTAAAGATTTTAAGAAATCGGATTTTCAAAACATCTTGACGTGAAGTATATTGAAAACTAAGGTTGGTTGATAAATCAACCAATTTGAGACGTAAGAATTTATAAATTGAAACTTAAAAAGAAATTAAACTAATATTTCGAGAAAATTTAATAGAGTTCAAAAATAATTTTGAAAACAAAATTTTGAAGAACGTTGTTAACAGAAAATTTTCTGAGTTAAAATATTTAAGAATGAAAACCCTTTTTTTGCATGTTCATTTTGAGAAAAACATCTGTTTAATTTTTTTAGAAAAATCCCACTTAAAGTATTCAAGCAAATTATAAAATCCATCAAATGTGAAACAACATTAAAACTTATCCGGAGGCCTTATTACAACTTAACTTAAAATAGCAAAATAATAAAAAGTACTTAAAAGAAATCCAAACTTTAAATAACCCATTATTCGTAGTATGGCCTCCACCGAGTCGTCCACAGCCCAAGTCTCCGTCACTGATCATTACCTGAGAAGTGTAAGGAAGACGGGGTGAGTTACTTAGAACTCAGTTTGTAAACCACTTACCATTGTCCACTGGGCCAAAATCCAATTTAGCATTTATTGGGCCAAAGCCCATTTCAAATATAACATAATAACATGTATAAAATGAATGTAATATGCAATTCCCAAACCAAACCTAATTTCCATCCGCTACACACCACCCGTACCAACCAGCACACCTGTGGGGAGCTTTAGTCACCCACCTCGCCAACACACCAAAATAGGCATTAAGCCATTTATCAATTTGTGGACAAGCCACCAGATTTACAGAGTTTACATGGCATTGCCATTTTTCAGATTTGTGGCAGAGCCACCAAAATTTTTGTAGCAGAGCTACCAGAACTTCTCTTCGTCAATATCCCAACCCATGCAAATCATGGATATAATATGCATATTCATTACAACAATCCATTCATATAATTATTATGAATAATATGGCCCATTATAAAAATTTTCTCAATCTGGCCCATATCACATTTTGGTCCATATAGCACATATCACACTTGGCCCATATATCAAATATCACATTTGGCCCATATATCAAATATCACATTTGGGCTTATATATCAAATATCACATTTGGCCCATATATCAAATATCACATTTGGCCCATATATTAAATATCACATTTTTGGCCCATAAAGTCACTTTTATCGATTTGGCCCATTAAGGGTAATTCCGAAATTTTCACAGTCTTAATACCGTTTTCATAGTTTCTACCAATATAATGAAAATTATGCCATTTTACCCGATTTCACTAACATGTGATTTAATCAAACAATTAACACGATATAATTATCTAACCCATGAAATACGGTGTGAGATTACACACCTGATTACGGTAAGCACTACACTTTCCTGATCATTGGCACCTAGAAATATTTTTAACGCTCGATTAGAACATTAACACTTATAGTAAATATACTCTAAAATAAACGGTTTAGGTTTTTACCCTCAGAATCACAAATAACAACTATTTGCCAGTTCTCTCCGGTTGACGGTTCACAACCCAGTGGAAAATCCCGAATCATTGATGCCTCACGATTGTGAACAACCTCGAATAGTTGATTTCACCGGATGAGGGTCCACAACCCGGTGAAAAATCCCGAATCACCGAAACGGCCCTCCGTTTGAATCTAGAAGGGATCACAAATCCACTCCTTCTTCGATCAGCAATCACTACTCCTTTTGATTCGATCTTGTTTGCCTCCATTGACAAATAAATATTAGTCCAAACTAATATTTTGTTATTATAACCGATTGATCTTATGAGCGAAGTCGGCTTACCACAAAATCCTTACATTCACAGGATGAAAATCGAGTGATATAGTCCCTATGATAAAATCAGTTAACCAACACTATCTTTAACGAATAAAAAGTAATATAGAACCCTTCAAAAATTTCGTACCTTAAACGATGATATCCTTTTTTCACATGATCTTCCTATGGCTAGGGTCGATTAAACAATGTAGAAATAATCGGCACTCCACTATACCACTACAAGAAGAAAGGTTTTGTTTAAAAGAGAAAAGATGATGATTTGGTCAAAAAGATCCTCCCAAGCCAATATATGAATTTCGGCAATAGAGGAAAAATAAAAGAATTGAAAAGGGTGTTCTTACCGATTGTTCAAAGATGACCACTCGAATGAAAAAGAAAGTTCAATGGAAGGAAGGAAGATTCGGCTATAGTGAAAATATTGGAGAGTGAGTGATGTGTGAGAGTTTTTGCAAGAAGAAAAGAAAAAAAATACCCTTCAATATGTATGGTTTCGGCACAAAGAGGAAAAGACTTTGGGGAGAAAGAAGGGTAATACCGAAATGGTCAAAAATGAAATGGCCAAAAGAAAACAAAAGTTTTACCTATTGCTCATGACATATTTGGCTAGGGAGAAGAATTTGGAGAGAAATATTTTGGAGAGGAAAACTATTGATACACCAAAATGCCAAAATGAAAAATGACCAAAACTAGCACCTACCTTACCAAATGCTACCCAAAAATTCGGCCATCCCCCCTGGCCCCTAAAACAGTCCAAGTGCATGGCCAAATGGTCAAAGTTTAGCCACCCAAACTTTCCAAAACATCTCCCTTGTTATAAGCCTTATGCTCCCCCTACATGCCTTTTCCATTTGATTCCTTTCCCTAAGTTTAATCTTGCCTTTTCTCTTAGCCATCTTGCCATAAAAATAAAAGTCCAACTTACCATAAATTCAATGCTTGACAGACATTATAAGGAAGGAAAGCAAAAAATAAAATTCTCACATGCACACAAAGGGATTCGAACTCCTTCCCTCAAGGTAACACACATGGCGCCATATCCCCTTTACTATAAGCTCCTTTATGCTAGCTTTTTACCACTATATTACCTTAAGCTTTAAGGTCACTTATTCCATTTCCTTAAAATACTAAATGCCAAATATTATTCCAAATCCAAATAAATCCCGAGCCTTCTCAGGACTATTTAAACACACACATTGGATAATTTAACTAGCTGAGCACCAAAATAACGCAACATATAAAAACTCAAATTTTAGGATGTTACACATTTAGGAATAATTATGATAACAATCAGAGCTTTATTTAGAACATGTCATGATGTTCCTATTTTAGCAGTTTTATTAGCTAAAAGATTTGAGAATCCAATAAAAACACTTATTGGAGGAATTCGATCTAATTTACATACAGGAGTTATAGGATTTAAAGTTAAACCAAATTACTTTATATCCATAACAGACCCTCTAATAGAAGGATGCTTGTGTCTTAGAATTCAGACAAAAAATTCTGATATTAGTGATTTAGTAGAAGATTTAGCAATAAGCTGGACTTCTATTAATGAATATACTAATACGACTGAAGTAGAAATAAAAGAAATAAATAATAAAATAATTGAGCTTTTTGAGCCCAATAAATTCACTACAGAAATTCAACCCAAATTATTACATTTAAAAGACCTATCAATTCCAAAAGACTGGATGGTAGAAAAGACTAATAATGCAAGTACTTCTAAACCAGTAAGTACTATAGAATATATGTCATCTGGTGATAAGTTATATTTTAAAAATAATATGATTACTAATACAGATGATAATTTAGTTTTACCCTCTAGTTCTCAACCAGAAAAAGATGAGGATAATATAAGTACTTCTACACCAATAGGTATGAAAACAGTTCATATTCCTATTTTTCCTACTACACCTAGTAGAAATTCTAGAAACACTAGAATGGAAGATATACAATCTTCAATAGAAAATATTATTAATTTTCAATCAAAATTTAATAATACATATATTGAAATTACATTACATGATAAAGATTATAAAACATATTCTTTACATGCTTTATTAGATAAAGGAGCTACAACCAGTAGTTGTAAAAAGAATTCTATTCCTGCAGATTATTGGAAACCTGTAAAAATGACAATAAAAATTAATGGAATAAATGGTAACAAAACCACTGTTTATTATAAAGCAAAAAATATACCAATCTATATTAATAATGTTAGATTTATAATTCCAAAGTTATTATGTTTACCTGATATGAATGGTGATATTTTACTAGGAAATAATTTTATAAATCAATATTTACTACTTTCTATTTATAAAAAATCAGTTATGATATCTATAGAAAAAACTTCTATAGAAATATAATTAGTAGAAAATCCTAAATTTATTTGTACTAATGATTGCTGATTATTCTTAGCAGGCCTTATGGATAGAGGTAAAAAACCTCTAGAAAAAGTTGGAGAATAGACAACTGTCCATAAAAAACCCAACAAAGGGAAAACAATAAGTCCTAAACAAGGATTTATTGCTGTACCTGCTCAAGTACCATTTTATCCTAATCAGGGGTATTATGTACCACATCCAATGGTAAGCCAACCATTTGGAACACAATCACCAAATCCGGTGAATGATTTTACTTGGTCTCAAGATCCTTATTCAGTATATCAAAAAAGCTATGCTGAAATTATAAAAGAAACAGAAAATTTGTTGAAAAAACAAATTCCTGAAATTTCTGAAATAAAAGATTTTTATAATCCGGAATACCCCTGGAATATTATAATTTTATAAACAAAATATGGAAAACCCATATTAATGTTCAAAGAGCAAACTTTAGAAGAGCTCTTACACAGTTTTCGAATTTCTTAGTTGAAAAAACAACTAAAGAAAATAAATCTGATGATTTATTACTTAAATCTGTTTTATACAGAGATTGGGACGAGATCCTAATCGAATATATGGATATTAAGGAGATAAACAATCTTCTTGATATATTTAAATATTTTATTAATAAAGGAACAAACAGTCCTATTATTAATAAAATGTTTAAAATATGTCTATATAATAAATGTAGGCAAATTCTACCTCCAGATATTTTTACAAAAATAAATAGAGCTTTTTGCAACCAGCAAGCATTATTTAAAGAAACTTTTTCAAAATACTTTTTATTGGCTTATGTTTTTACTAATGATATAGGAGAACAATTTCCTACTATCAAATTTAAACTTGATCATGAACCATTTGATATAAGCAGTATTGAATGGGGATTTGTTAAAGAAATAACAGTCCAAAATCTTTCTTTTCATTTATTAAAAGATTTTCCTACTATAGTAAAATCTAAATTAATAACTTTTATTAATATAGACGATTTTGTCTACTATTTCCATATAGAAATAAATAGTTTTATTAGTATTCTGAGAAAGAAAAATGTAACATCCTGAAATTGGGCCAAGTAGAATTGGGCCTAATGGGCCTTGGGCGTAGTAATGTTTAAAATTTTTGAGAATATGAATAGCGTTATTGTAAATTGGACTTCTTAGTTAAGTGAATTTGGAAGGTTACGAGGTTTTTAGGAAGTTCCGAGTTCAAGATGGGCTATAGGAAAAATGTTGTGTTTAAGCATTTAAGGAGAGTAAGCAAGTAGCAACAAGACTTAAGGAAATAAGTGTGCATTTTATTAGCATAAAGGAGCTTATAGTAAATGTAACACCCCAAACCCGGCCCATACGTTTTGACCAGATTTGGCATGTTACGGGTTTAAGGTTGAAAACATAGTTCCATATCGATTTTGGAAATCGTAAATTAATTGGGCAATAATTGAATAAATAAGTGACATTCGAAAAGAAAACCTTGTATTATTATTATTTTGAATAATTAAACCTTTGACATAATTTCATAAGTTGCAAATATTAAAAAAACTACTTAGTTGAATATAAACTATGGGGCCTTGTTACATAGGTATTCCAGAATAAAAAAAAAACAAAATAAAAGAGAACATTGCATTTTAAACGGAGATGTATTTCTTTAAATAAAAGTCCTTATGGCCCCTCGAGTCTGTCTCGGCTCCCATGTCTACGATCTACTGCTCATCTGAAAGAGTAGGAAAAATGAAGGTGTGAGTCACCATGACTCAGTGCGCAAATCCCGAAAACACACTGACCTAAGGCCCACAAACACATTATGAGCCCTGGCCCATACACAAAGACAACAATCATAAGTACATGGAAATAATGAATGATGAATAGCCCAACCCATCCTAGAATTCCATCCTCTACACACCAACTCGTACCAACCATCACACCTTAGGGATTTCTACAATCAACCCTCCATCCGCTACACACCATAACGACAGCTGTGCTGTCTGTCTTAAAGACCGATCACTGTGTGACCTATGTGGCAAAGCCACCGATCGCCATGCGACCTTATTAATATATCATAGCATTTCGACAGCTGAGCTGCCTGCCATAAAGACCGATCACTATGTGACCTATGTGGCAAAGCCATCGATCGCTATGCGACCTAACATTTGAATTTGTGGTTTAACCACCGATCACCAAGTGACCTATCATGCACTTCCCCTTCATTATCATAATCCCCCCCATGCATACACATAGAAAACATCATACCATCTTTAAGAAAATAGGCTTACATATATTTCGACACACATAGAGATTTCTATGATTACGTACCTGGCATCCTTGCCTAACCTTTTAGGGTTTTATTCAACTGTCTACACAGCCACTTTCCGGCTTTTTAGCCTATAACACATATAGATTTTAGTTAACTAGTGTGTTAGAGATCTACACACCTGATTACCGTTAGAACGAGACCCTTTAAATCGATGCTATCCGTAGCCAACACCACCGCTATCTTGAAATCCCGAAAAGTGATATAAGATTCAGGGACTAGTGTTTCCGGCTTTTAGATCTAAGAGATCTACTTCAATTCCCAAATGTCGCCCAACAAGAGAATACATAAAACCATTAAACCATTAGCTTTTCGGCTTTGTCTTCCAAAAACCGAAAGAGATCTTAAGGAATAACAAGAGTCGACACTCACCTTACTAGAGAAGATTCGGCTACTCCCAGAGGATTCTGGCTTTTTGCAAAAATCAGGAAGAGAGGATGATTCGAAGAAATCTATAGAGATTTGGCTTTTAAATTAAGAAATCAGCAGGAAGAAGAAAAGAGAATTTCGGCAGACTGAGGGTAGGTTCGGCCTTAACAAGGATTAAAAGAAATATAGAGAAAAGAATAATGGAGTTTTTGGCTTTTAGAAGAAAGAAGAGAAGAGAATAATGGAGTTTTCAGCTTTTAGAAGAAAAAAGAGAAAAGAACAATGGAGTTTCAGCTTTTGAATCAAAGTGAAGATGAGGGAATAGGATTAGGAATTTTGGCTTCTACTCAGAGGAGAAGAGCACGAAAAGATGGAAACCCTAAATGCCGAAAAATAAAGAAGAGAACCCTCTCTATCTATAGAAATTTTGGCACTTACCTATGAAAAACCGAAAGTGCCCTTCCTGATAACTAAAAATTAAGCAAATAAAAGGGAAAATTTGGCACCCCCTTTCCCATAAAGAAACCGATTTCTTCACTTCTCTAGGTGATGGAATTTCAGCCAACTCCTAGCCTTGTAGATAGCTCCTATCTTTTCTTCTATTATCTTCCACATTATCAACTATATTATCTACATTATCCCACTCACATAAATCCTCCTATTTTTGAGCCTTGTTGCTGTCCACTCTACCTAACCCTAATGCTGAAAATTAGCTAACTTAAATTAAAAGAATTGGGCTCCATAAAACTTAAATTTTGGCCCTTTACTCCCTTGTGTAGCGTCACCTCCTTGCTCCCTAAGTGGCGCCACTGATCACTGGGCCACAAGCCCATTTTGATATTTTAAACACAGATACCACTTTTAAACTCTATAGTGCCCAAACAAAAATTTCACCAAGGCCTTGACCTCATCCTGAGCCCAATTTGGACCCCTAACAGTTAAATTAACACATTATACATGTTCTCCCATTAAACGCATAGGCCCAAAATTTCAGGATGTTACAGTTCTACCCACTTAAAGAAATTTCGTCCTCAAAATTTCCAACTAACTATTAATCGTACTACCCAAGTCTCACCACTATGCTTTCGCTGAGCACTCTAATTTAATAATATATAAACATTGCATGCATTCAGTTTGTATACCCAAAAATATAGCATCCACACAAAGCATACCCTACTTAATGGTGATTGAACAATCCCGAGCCTTATGCTCCTCAGACCCACATCTTAAACACGTTCCTGACTTCCTCTAACATTCACCCGAATGACACCTATCGCAATATTCACAAACCCGAAAGTTTGGACGTACCTTAACATGCTTCACAGAACGAGACTGTAACCCTAGAAAACTACGATCTCTTTTTTTTTCTTACAGTCCACGCACCCAAACCGAAGTGTTTCATCGATTTCTTAACCTCCTTCACTACCTCCCTAACTAGCTGAGTCAGCACATCAGTCCTAACACTCCCACGGCCTCGGCCGCAGCCTCTTCTTCCTCTTCTAATGCTCATTATTGATTCTTGTATTATCTGAATTAGAAATTTTTTGAATTATTAATTTCTTTCACTGATTAACCACGAACAATCTTATGGAAAGTAGTTTTAGAGTGGTTCTTTCGAATTCGAACCTATCTACAGTTTCAGTCTCAAGTTTATCTCCTAATTCTAGAAACCACATACATTCATCGCATAAGGGTTTTTTTTTTCATCATTTCTCTACCCGGGGGTATCTCCGTAGTTTTGTCCGACAGGGTATTTTCCAAAATAAAGTATCTTGGTGATTTTCTTTGAATTAGAAGTACTTTGAGTACATTTTTTTTCTTTTTATAAAGCAAGGGTCTTTTGGAAAACAAGTTTTTTTTTTCTTTTGCAAACCAGGTTCTTTTGTAAATCTAGGGGTTTTCGAGTAAATTTGCAAAACTTAGGCATTTTATAAAATCACGGTTGTTTGGAAATTTTCACAAACCAATGATATTTTGCCAATCGAAGTGTTTTGGTAATTTTCACAAATTTTGGTAGTTTTACAATTCTGGGGTATTCTGGAAATTTTCACAAATCAAGTGTATTTTGAAAATTTTACAAAACTTAGGGGTATTTTAATTGTGAAATACGGTGGCTGGTCCCTTTCGGGTTTTAATTATAGATTTTGGCCCGTCAACAAATCCTCGTGGCTAAGGTGAACAGTCACTAAGCACCAGGTAGGATTCCAGTGAAGAGGAGGTGAGTCACTAGGACTGCTTAAGTACCAAGCTCTTCCTGAATCCAATCCTAGACATGCGCATGCCTATTGCCACACCTTAACCCAGCGACTTGTTCACGGGTTTGTTTGGATTGATTAAGTCTTATGAATTTAAAGAGTTGTATAAACTAACCATAAAGTCCATCAATGCCTAACATACTATTCTACGTCCATCAAGCCCATCAAACCCAACATATATATCATATCAAAAGTTAGAATACTTACCTGAGTGGATCGGGTGTCGGTAGACTCGAAAGCCATGTCTTCATCCAAAACATTTTTTTTCCAAATTCACATCAACTTTACAAAACATTACTAGGCCCATTTCACAGCCCGAGTTTTGAACTGGGCTCTGATACCAAAATGTAACACCCCAAATCTGGCCCATACGTTTTGACCAGATTTGGCGTGTTACGGGTTTAAGGTTGAAAACATAGTTCCTTATCGGTTTTGGAAATCGTAAATAAGTGACATTTGAAAAGAAAACCTTGTATTATTATTATTTTGAATAATTAAACCTTTGACATAATTTCATAAGTTGCAAATATTAAAAAAACTACTTAGTTAAATATAAACTATGGGGCCTTATTACATAGGTATTCCAGAATTAAAAAAAAACAAAATAAAAGAGAACATTGCATTTTAAACGGTGATGTATTTCTTTAAATAAAAGTCCTTATGGCCCCTCGAGTCTGTCTCGGCTCCCATGTCTACGATCTACTGCTCATCTGAAAGAGTAGGAAAAATAAAGTGGTGAGTTACCATGACTCAGTGTGCAAATCCTGAAAACACACTGACCTAAGGCCCACAAACACATTATGAGCGCTGGCCCACACACAAAGGCAACAATCATAAGTACAGGGAAATAATGAATGATGAATAGCCAAACCCATCCTAGAATTCCATCCTCTACACACCAACCCGTACCAACCATCACACCTTGGGGATTTCTACAAACAACCCTCCATCCGCTACACACCATAACGACAGCTGTGCTGCCTGTCTTAAAGACCGATCATTGTGTGACCTATATGGCAAAGCCACTGATCACCATGTGACCTTAATAATACACCGTAGCATTTCGATAGCTGAGCTGCCTGTCATAAAGACCGATCACTATGTGACCTATGTGGCAAAGCCACCGATCGCTATGCGACCTAACATTTGAATTTGTGGTTTAACCACCGATCACCAGGTGACCTATCATGCACTTCCCCTTCATTATCATAATCCTCCCCATGCATACACACAGAAAACATCATATCATCTTTAAGAAAACAGGCTTACATATATTTCGATACACATAGAGATTTCTATGATTACGTACCTGGCATCCTTGCCTAACCCTTTTAGGGTTTTATTCGACTGTCTACACAGCCACTTTCCAGCTTTTTAGCCCATAACACATATAGATTATAGTTAACTAGTGTGTTAGAGATCTACACACCTGATTACCGTTAGAACGAGACCCTCTAAATCGACGCTATCCGTAGCCAACACCACCGCTATCTTGAAATCCCGAAAAGTGATATGAGATTCAGGGACTAGTGTTTCCGGCTTTCATATCTAAGAGATCTACTTCAATTCCCGAATGTCGCCCAACAAGAGAATACATAAAATCATTAAACCATTATCTTTTCGGCTTTGTCTTCCAAAAACCGAAAGAGATCTTAAGGAATAACAAGAGTCGACACTCACCTTACTAGAGAAGATTCAGCTACTCCCAGAAGATTCTGGCTTTTTGTGAAAATCAGGAAGAGAGGATGATTCGAAGAAATCTATAGGGATTCAAATTTTAAATAAAAAAATCGGCAGGAAGAAGAAAAGAGAATTTCGGCAGACTAGGGGTAGGTTCGGCCTTAACAAGGATCAAAAGAAATATAGAGAAAAGAATAATGAAGTTTTCGACTTTTAGAAGAAAGAAGAGAAGAGAATAATGGAGTTTTCGACTATTAGAAGAAAGAAGAGAAAAGAACAATGGAGTTTCGGCTTTTGAATCAAAGTGAAGATGAGGGAATAGGGTTAAGAATTTCGGCTTCTACTTAGACGAGAAGAGAAAGAAAAGATGGAAACCCTAAATGCTAAAAAATAAAGAAGAGAACCCTCCCAATTTATAGAAATTTCGGCACTTACCTATGAAAAACCGAAAGTGCCCTTCCTGATAACTAAAAATTAAGCAAATAAAAAGGGAAAATTCGGCACCCCCTTTGCTATAAAGAAACTGATTTCTTCACTTCACTAGGTGATGGAATTTCGGCCAACTCCTAGCCTTGTAGATAGCTCTTATCTTTTCGCCTTTGATCTTCCATATTATCAACTATATTATCTACATTATCCCATTCACATAAACCTATTTTTGAGCCTTGTTGCCGTCCACTCTACCTAACCCTAATGCCGAAAATTAGCTAACTTAAATTAAAAGAATTGGGCTCCATAAAACTTAAATTTGGGCCCTTTACTCCCTTGTGTGGCGTCACCTCCTTGCTCCCTAAGTGGCGCCGCTGACCACTGGGCCACAAGCCCATTTTGATATTTTAAACACAGATACCACTTTTAAACTCTATAGTGCCCAAACAAAAATTTCACCAAGGCCTTGACCTCATCCTGAGCCCAATTTGGACCCCTAATAGTTAAATTAACACATTACACATGTTCTCCCATTAAACGCGTAGGCCCAAAAATTCAGGATGTTACAGTAAAGGGGATATGGCGCCACATGAAGGACTTTGAGGGAGGAGGTTCAAATCCCATTAAGTGCAAAATTTTGACTATTTTTTTGTGTTCTTTCCCTAAGTGCCGGCCATGGTGGTATTTAAGGAAAGGTGGACTTTTTAATTTTGGCAGGGTGGCTAAGGAAATATGGTAAGGAAAAGTGGATGGAAAGGAGTAAAAGAAAAGGAAAGGAATAGGGAACATGTTGGCATTTTTCGTGGGGGATGTTTTGGAAAGGTTTTATTTGGTCTGTGTTCATCTTTTGGTAAAGATGATAATGGTTTGGGAAAGGGAGAAGGTAGCCGAATTTTGATGGGAGCATTTTGATAGTTTTGGTGCTTGTTAGGCCTAATTCCTTTTGGCATCCTTTGTGTTCATTCTTCCAACTTCTCCTCTCATTGCCGCAACTTCAAGACAATAGTGGGCATTTTCTTTTTTCTTTCTTGTCTTACCAAAAACACCTAGCCTTTGTGACCAATTATTTTCACTCATCTTCTCTTGAAAACTGAAACTACCGATCATTCCTTGTTGTCTTGCTACTAGTGCCAAATCGTGTTCTTCATTTTGGTTCATCCCTATTATTAAGGTAAAGGTTCTTTCTTCTTATTTCATGTTGTTTGTTCTTTCTTCTCTTGACTTGACTAAGTCAAAACTCTCATCCCTTGGCTAAGCCAAACCTAGCCACTTGTTGTTATTTTAAACTCCTCTTATTCTCTTTTGATGAAGGCCGAATCAAGCCATCCTTTGCTGCTACTTATCTTTCTCTTAGCCTTGGTTTCGAAAGTTGATTGGAACTTGTTGCAATAGCCAAGGTGCAAGACTGGATTTTAGAATCTAGTAGGGAAGGATCGCAATTGTGGTAAGTGACTCTTGTGAGTGAGTACTTTGGACTTTTGGAACCTTTAAGAAATCAAGGCTAACTTTTGATCGATTTTATTTTTAGGGGGCAACGAAGACTGGTTCTTTAGGGAATCCTAATCAAGGTGAGTTGAAACACCCCACACCCGGCCCACGAGCCTGAACCGGATCTGGTATGTTCCTTAAGTAAACCGGTTTTCAATGTCCTGATTAACTTAGGGAAAATTTGTGTAATTAAGAAAAATTTGTTTTGGGTTGGGCTTAAATTGGAACCCATTTAATAAATTTTGAAAATCCAACTTAAATAAGGTGATAAAATAATTTTAGGGTTTATTATTCTAAAAGAAATAATTTTACTTAACTTTAATCAAAAATAAATTGTATCATAATCAAATAAAAATAAACAGAAATAAAGAAAATCCAACTGGGCCTTATGGCCTTATTACATCATTCAAACCCAAAATAAAATCTAAAGTACTAAAATTTAATAAAGTCCACTTTCTAATTAAATCCTTCATGTGATGCATGGCCACCTTTAGCTCCTGCCGACCCGGTCCATTACTGCTCATCACCTGAAAAATAATTCCCCAACGGGGTGAGTCCACAGACTCAATGTGTACACAGTACTAATTTTCAACAAATCAGGCATACAAGTCATATCAATTTCATGTTCATACAAAATAAAGGATGATGCAACCCAAACCCAAGCCTATTTGTCCATCCGCTACACACCACCCGTACCAACCTTTGCACAATCGTGGGGACTATTAAGTCAACCTCCATCTGCTACACACCATCGAAGGCGATCATTTGCGATCGGCGTGCTCATCGCCCACTTACGTTGTGTCATTAGACACTATTTTCAAATAATGTAACCGGTTACCATATTCACGCAAATGGGGCCGTAGCCACCATATTTCGTTGGTGAGGCCGAAACCAACACCTTCGTTGGTGAGACCGAAGTCAACACCTTCGTTGGTGAGACCGAAGTCAACACCTTCACTTTCTTCCTTCACATATATCCAAAATGCCCCAATTATTACATATCATTCATATCATACTTAAATTCACATTATGTCACTTTTCAGAATATAACACATTCATAATCCTATCAAAAGTAGGAATACGTACCTGGGTACTTTTTGCCACATTTGTGGTACTTAGCCACATTCTCATTCTTATACACATTCATATGTTAAAACAGTTATTGCCATAATATATATATTGAAAGTTAGTGTGAGTACACACCTGATTCGCTTAATAGGTTCCCTGAAATCCCGAAAACGATCTACCGATCTAGATCTTTATCTCCTAAATTCGGCCAAATATTAAAACATATTAACAAACCTATTTGGCTTAAAAACCAAATCCTAGTAGGATTTGTAGTACTAACCTTGTTGCCAAATTAGATGATCAAATCCCAAAAATTTGCTAGTATTCTTTTTTTTTTCTTGAAATCGGCTAACACTAGATCATGTAACCATGTGAGTTTTCGGCTTTTGAAATAATGGGAAATAATCCTAAATATTTAAAAAAAACAAGCCTTGGCCGAATATCACTTACCTTACAAATTCCAAATCTGAAGAGGATTCCTTTATATACTTGTCAAAATCCCTATAACTTTGTATTAGATTAAATCTAACTTTGAAAATATGAATCATAACCTTTAACCAAATATTCATTCCTCTTACCTTAGATCCTTGATCCTTGATCCTTCTATTCAATAATGAGGGAAACCCTTTTGATGTTGTGGTTGATTGCTCCTTTACTTAGAATCAACAAGGATTCGGCTTTGACAGTAAGAATCGAGAAGAAAAATAGAAGAAGAGAGAGAGGGATTTTGCTTGAAGAAAAATTCGACAGAGAGGGGAGAGAGCTAGGAAAATTTCGGCAAAGAGGAAGCAAAAGTGAATGAGTAGCCCTCCTGCCCTCTCCTTTTATAGCCAAAGTTATCAGACCTAGGAGTCCCTTACTTGGCCACCACTCCTCTTTTGATAATATTATCTCTTTTATTTAAAAGATAAAAGCCTTTAATCCATCAATTATCTCTCAATTATCTCCTTAGAAAATAATCCTTTATTTATCTCTTATTATTCACATATTTATGCAAATAAAACTCTTCCTTTTCTAGAAACCCATGCCGTCCACCTCAATATACGGAAGCAAAAAAAAATAAACTTATTTATTTGCTTCTCAAGTGACTTCAACCCAAGCCCAACAGCTCTTGCACATGGCGCCATTTCCATAGGCCCTAAGTGACACCTTGAGCCATTTTTCCAAGCCTAATTGTGTGTCAAACTTCTCCAACTTTTTCTTTTAAGGCCCTCTAGCCCTTATTTCCAATTTTGAACTTTAAAACTCATCATTTCTGGGTCATTTCTAAGTTTCCTAAAATTTTCGATCGGCTCTGTAACTTGCCATTTTTCTTACATTCCAAGTTTCCAAAAATGTTCGGTGTTTCCTAAAATGTTCGATTTCAAAATGTTCAGTTTCCTAAAATGTTCGATTTCCAAAATGTTGAGTTTCCAAAAATGTGTACTTTCCATTTTGAACCATTTCCTTACATTTCTAGTTTCCATAAATGTTCACTTTCTTCTTTATTCCTTTACATTTTCAGGACATTTCCCTACATTTCCAAGACAAGACATTTTCTTACATTTCCTTGCATTTCCTTACATTTCCATACATTTCCTCACATTTCCTTACATTTCCTTACATTTCCATACATTTCCATACATTTCCTTACATTTCCTTACATTTTCTTACATTTCCCTACATTGCCTTACATTTCCATACATTTCCACACATTTCCACACATTTCCATACACTTCCATACATTTCCATATATTTCCATACATTTCCTTATTTCTAGAATTCACATAACACATTCATACATAATTCATAAAACATGCCATTTTACCACATGGTTCCTTGTGTCATGCTTCACACGGAGTTTCTTTTAAAGCCTCATTTACCTAGCTCCCCTTTTTACTTAAAAACCAATAATTTTCCAAAGCTTTCTTCTTCCATCCTAAAATTCTAAAAACCCTTAATACACTTCCAACACCGCCAAAACCTACTAACTCATGAATTAGGCACGAACGCATAACCCCTAATCTAGGATGTTACATGAGTAATCCCGTACTTTCTGAATACATATTTGAAATGATGTGTAATCTCACACTTCTCTAAAAATTTGCATGAAATGTTCTGTGATTTGGTCAAAATACTAAAGAAAATTGAAAACCAGTATCCGTGATCACTCGGGTGTGCGTAAGTTCTTAGTGGTAGCCATATTTTGCAATGAAACAGTTTTGGTTAGTAGCAGTGATGTGATTTTGAAAAATCAAGGAAAATAGGAGAAAAGGGATTAATAAGTGAATAAGATATCGAATTAAAGCTTACTGTGTCTATTTTTATATGGAAGAAGCGAAGAAGGAAAAGGAATTTTAAATTTTGTGATACTTTAATTTTAGTGAGACTGGTTCTGATTAACTTTGTGATTCCCTATTCTGTCTTGGAAAAATCATATAAAATTGTACAAAGTGAATTATGAGTTATAATTCATATGTATAAAGTCCTTAGTGAGCCTATTTTCAATAGAAATAAGTGGGAGCAGTATATGAAAACTATACAGTGAGATATTTGAAATTAAGGCAAGAGAGGTCAGAACTGTTGGACAGTGAAACAAGGGAAACTTTAAGGAACAAACTGTACTAAATGGTTAAGCCAAAAATTCTGGAAATATTGTAGTAAGAAGATATATGAGATATTTTGATACGGGCACGCCCGGGGCACCCATCGAATTTTCAAGTCGACGAAGCTCGACTCCAAATTTTTAATTTTCATGCTTTAAATAAAATTGAGTCTTAAATTGCAGGGAAATTAAATTGCTGAATTTAATTAAATAAATTGAACAATTTCATTTATTTAATTAATTTTCTACAGCAAATTAATTTGTCTAAATATTTTATTTAGTGTCTAAAATAATTTCTCTTAGTCTAAATTAATTTATCACATTTTATTACATGTTTTTAAGATGTTTGATTTTAAAAGTAAATGTTTTTTTTAAATAAATTGCATCCTCAAATTAATTATTTCTTACCACAAATTAATGCGGCCTAATAATTTAAATTGGTGTCTAAATTAATTTGTCCAAGCTTTAATTAATTTGTTTGCATGTTTTTAATAAAATTTTAAGTTATCTAGTTTTAAAATTTTAATGTGTTTATGTTAGTCATAGTCGAATTTAATATGTCTTGACTTTATTAAATTGTTTAGTTTAATTTATGTATCGATTAAAATGTGTGTTAATTTATGTTCAACCGAAATTTTACTAATGATGGTTTATATTTTATAGGTGATTCACGTTATTTTAGATGACAACAAGAAAAGCTAATGGATGGCCATGATAGAAATTGGAGCTTGAATGGAATGAATAAATTATTAAAAGAAATGAAGGCTTGGACGGCAATGCTTAAATAAAATAGGAGTGCAACAACCATCATGAATAAATAATTGAAGATTAGTGGATGGCAAGGTCAAAATAAAATTATAAATGTTGAAGTGCATGTGGTGTTGGACGGCATAGCTAAAACTTATGGTGACAAAGCATGTGTTTAATAGCCATATTATTTTAACAAAGTCAAATGGAGAATGTGTATGGCTAATGTATGGACGGCAATTGAGGAATTTAGGACGGCAATTGATGGAATAATTAATTGAAATTGATACATGGTGGACAACAATTGAAGAATATTGGACGGCAATTGAGGAATAAATAATTAAAATTGATACATGGTGGACGGCAATTGAAGATTAGAGTGATTATCTTGGCGAATGTTAACAAGTGCTACACCAAGATTGATTAATCGTGCGCACAAATGAAGACTGAAGCCAACCAATTAAGAACATCTAGAAACAAGCCTTTTACATAAAAGCTTCAATTCTGCCTATAAATACTTTGGCTATTTTCATTTGTAGGAATACAACTTGAATTTGAATGAAAAGAAGAATTTCTTTTGGTGAGTTTTCACTCTCCTTATTCTCGAGGTTTGAATTGACTTATCTAGTTTTCTAGTGGCGTCGTTCTTTCCTTGTTTTGAACTTATCATCCTCACGGGTGTGGCGTTCATCTACCTATACCGTTGGTTCCTATCTCGCTAGGTAGTGGGTCTCGGTTTTATTTGAAATATCATACCGCTCGGTTCCTATCTCGCTAGATAGTGGGTCTCTCGCTTTTATTTCAAACTCCTTCTATCAATTTGAAACCTATAAGATTCGGGTCTTTAATTTTTATTAAAGGTTCTTTCTTGTTTCAAATTCCGAAACTCCTTCCATCAATTTGAAACTTATAAGATTCGGGTCTTTAATTTTTATTAAAGGTTTTTTCTTGTTTCAAATACGTATCCATTCAACCTATCACCTATCCTTATTTATTTTTGAAGATATTATTTTTTCAACAAAATTATCCCTTTGTTAGTTGAACGAGAAACTGCTCTAATCTACGATCGGGCAACATTAACGATTCGCTCTCCTAACCCGGACGAACCGTTATCATCCGCATCGTGAGCCAATTAAATTAGGCACGCTTTTTGATCGTCTTGAGTTTTTCCGAGTAAGTTTTAAAAAATCCAAAAAAAAAAAGGCGTATTTTATTTTCATTGTATTTAGCATATATTGTATTTGAAGTTCAAAAAAAGAGATAAAAAAAGGGTTCAAATAAAAAAAAGTTCAAAAAAAAATTTGAGGTTAAAAAAATTTGAGTTAAAAAAAAAAAACCTCTTCCTACCTTAGCTTTGTTTAGATTGTCAAGTTCTTCTCTAAGAAGACGAAACGACATTTGCTTGCTTATATTCCCAGTGTTTTACAAAGTATACTAACCGAGACAAGTCCTTGTCTGTGTATAATTAGTTAGCTCTATAAGATGTTGGAAATCAACTATAGTTGACTTTCCCAAGAATTGTTACCTCCTCTAACATATCTTGGTCATCTCTTGGCTTTTCTACATTAAACTGCTTTCCAGCTTCATGCTCAATTAGCTTGAAACGACCTACGAGTTGCTAGTAAGTCAAAGACAACCTTCTAGAATCTAGAAGAGTGAATTTGAGCAGTAAAAGGCAAGAGTGAATACATTAAAAAAAAATCAGAAGTGAGTAAAAAACACGAGTGTGAGTGTTAATAATTTTTCTTTGTGAGTGACTTGTGAGATTTTGTGGTAAGGTATTTTAAATTTTGTCGATTTATTTCCCTTTGTTATAATAGTTTCTTTTCAGCAACAAATATGCCTCTAAATTTTGAAAGAAGAAGTGTTGTAGATAGTGATTGGTTCAATCCATCATACAACCAAGGCGAAAGGCGACGCGATCAAAGAAACCGAGGCTTTAGAGATCAAGGATGTTTTAATAACTTCAAGAAGAATAACAAAAACATTCCGCCGTTTCAAGGTAAAGCCGATCCGGATGCATACCTTGAATGGGAAATGCGAGTAGAAAAGGTTTTTGGGTACCACGATTATTTGGAAGGCAAGAAAGTAAGGCTGGCGGAAAATAGTTTCACCGATTATGCCATGACTTGGTGGGACCAATTTACCAAGAGTCGAAAACAAAATGGAGAGTATCCAATATTAACGTGGTCTGAAATGAAAGACGTGATGCGCAAACGGTACCTCCCATCTTCCTATCATCGAGGGCGAACTTCTTCAACTCAAAGGATGGAGTTAAGAGCAGCACGACAATACCCAACCAAGGACTATTCTAGAGGAGATTATTACCAAGACTCCTACTCAACGTGGTCTTCAAAACGGAGAGAAGAAAGTCACAAGCTCGATTCTTTTCAAGATGACGGACAAGAAAGCACGAGTTATTCGACGTATGATTCGAAGAAATCCTACACGGAGTATTCTTCCCGAAGAAATTATCGTGATTCATCCGTAAATAATTTTTCTTCTTTTAGAAATTCTTATTATTGTGATTCTTTTGTAACTTCATGTAATAAAATCAAAGAAAAAGAAAAAGAAAAAGAAATAAAAAGAAAAGAGGCAAGAAAGAGAGACAATGATCAAGTTTTGAGAAAGTTTGAAAAGGCCATTGAAAAGATCATTGAAAAAGAACAAGAAAAAGAGAGAGAAGAAAACGAAAAAGAGTGTGAAAGGGAAACAAGAAAACGAGATGAGCAAGTAGAAGTGAGTGTGGATTTAACTAACTCATTTGGAGTATGTTCTTTTTTTGCTTCTTCATTTCAGGTTCCCGACGTATCGCACAAAAGCCTACCATTTCAACTCCTCCCGGAAGAGCGACGTATTTCTTTGATTGAAAGAGGTAAAGTTGAAGGTGAAGTTGAACCTCCCGAGTCGACAGGTAAGGAAGGTAAGGAAAGTAAGTGTTCTGAAGTAATTCAATCTCCATTGAAACTTTTGTATAAAGATGATTTTTCTTCTAACCCCAATTTGTTTGATTGTAGATATTACGAGATTAATTCGTTGTCTAACATAAAATCATTGAGTATTTGTAAATACATTTTGAAATATGTTAAGAGTTTTGATCGTTTTATCTTGAACATACATAATTCTTATTGGTCTAACGTGATTTATTTATCGAAACCAGAAATTTGTTTAGATTTGTTTTGTAAAAAAAAAAGTATCATCAAATATGTGTGAGAAATTCCTATTGTTTTGATACTTGGTTTTAAATAAGGTAACGAATTTTGTCAACCTTGTTTTCAATTTTTATTCGTTTCTTAAACAAATTTTATATTTGTATATGCAATTCGTGTACATGGATTTCCCATTTTGTTTGAAAAATGTTGATTCACGATAAAGCATCGGCTACATTACATGCCCAAGGAGAGAAAGTTCGTCTTGATCAAGCAAGATAAATTCGAACTTCGAGTTTCAACTTTGTGAAGAAGGCGGGCAAGGTGAGAATGACTTTTGTCATACCGCACGTAGAGGTAAGGTCGAATTCCTTCTTTCAACACCCAAAGGTAAGACACTTGAGACCTATGAACCCATTTTGTGTTCTTCGGATGTTGACAAGAATCACGTTGCTGAATCTATTCTTGTAAAATCTTTAAAACGTGATGTTCTTCATTATTCTATCTTGTTGGATAATGGACTATCTGTTTTAGTTCTTGACAAAAATATAATTGTTTGCGATAAGTGTCATGAAACATTTGTTAAAATATTTTTGTTCATTTTTGATGTTGAAAGAGTTCATAATGATGATTGCCATTTTGTAAAACATTTAGATCATGAATTATTTGAATGCCTTATTTTGCTTCTTTATGATCTATTTATTTTACAAGAAGACAAAAAGAATTTTGTATTTGATAATTTTTATTCATGTGCGAATACGAGGCAAGGTTTAAATGTTCAATTTCAAGTGCCATATGCCTTTTCTTCATTACTTGCTTTTGACGATTATATCTATCAATTGATGTGTTATTCGCATGATTATTTTGTCTTGTGGAATCTAATTAGATCATATGCATGTTTTGAAGCTTATCCTCTTTTGTTTCAAAATTTTGACAAGGCATTGATCATTTTGTATGATAATGTAATTATGCTTGATTGCTTGAGAACTTTTTGTCTGGTGATGGCCATATTCGGATTGCAATTTTGTTTGAACCGGATCTTGCTAATTCTTGGTTATCCTTTTCAGGTATCGTGCTTATTATCCGTCCCGTTTGATCGAGGAAAGATCGAGTAATAACCAACAGGTCGATTCGAGGACGAATCGTCTTGAAGAGGGAGGGGATGATACGGGCACGCCCGGGGCACCCATCGAATTTTCAAGTCGACGAAGCTCGACTCCAAATTTTTAATTTTCATGCTTTAAATGAAATTGAGTCTTAAATTGCAGGGAAATTAAATTGCTGAATTTAATTAAATAAATTGAACAATTTCATTTATTTAATTAATTTTCTACAGCAAATTAATTTGTCTAAATATTTTATTTAGTGTCTAAAATAATTTCTCTTAGTCTAAATTAATTTATCACATTTTATTACATGTTTTTAAGATGTTTGATTTTAAAAGTAAATGTTTTTTTTAAATAAATTGCATCCTCAAATTAATTATTTCTTACCACAAATTAATGCGGCCTAATAATTTAAATTGGTGTCTAAATTAATTTGTCCAAGCTTTAATTAATTTGTTTGCATGTTTTTAATAAAATTTTAAGTTATCTAGTTTTAAAATTTTAATGTGTTTGCGTTAGTCATAGTCGAATTTAATATGTCTTGACTTTGTTAAATTGTTTAGTTTAATTTATGTATCGATTAAAATGTGTGTTAATTTATGTTCAACCGAAATTTTACTAATGATGGTTTATATTTTATAGGTGATTCACGTTATTTTAGATGACAACAAGAAAAGCTAATGGATGGGCACGATAGAAATTGGAGCTTGAATGGAATGAATAAATTATTAAAAGAAATGAAGGCTTGGACGGCAATGCTTAAATAAAATAGGAGTGCAACAACCATCATGAATAAATAATTGAAGATTAGTGGATGGCAAGGTCAAAATAAAATTATAAATGTTGAAGTGCATGTGGTGTTGGGACAAAGATAGCTAAAACTTATGGTGACAAAGCATGTGTTTAATAGCCATATTATTTTAACAAAGTCAAATGGAGAATGTGTATGGCTAATGTATGGACGGCAATTGAGGAATTTAGGACGGCAATTGATGGAATAATTAATTGAAATTGATACATGGTGGACAACAATTGAAGAATATTGACGGCAATTGAGGAATAAATAATTAAAATTGATACATGGTGGACGGCAATTGAAGATTAGAGTGATTATCTTGGCCGAATGTTAACAAGTGCTACACCAAGATTGATTAATCGTGCGCACAAATGAAGAGATCAAGCCAACCAATTAAGAACATCTAGAAACAAGCCTTTTACATAAAAGCTTCAATTTCGCTATAAATACTTTGGCTATTTTCATTTGTAGGAATACAACTTGAATTTGAATGAAAAGAAGAATTTCTTTTGGTGAGTTTTCACTCTCCTTATTCTCGAGGTTTGAATTGACTTATCTAGTTTTCTAGTGGCGTCGTTCTTTCCTTGTTTTGAACTTATCATCCTCACGGGTGTGGCGTTCATCTACCTATACCGTTGGTTCCTATCTCGCTAGGTAGTGGGTCTCAGCTTTTATTTCAAATATCATACCGCTCGGTTCCTATCTCGCTAGATAGTGGGTCTCGGTTTTATTTCGAAACTCCTTCTATCAATTTGAAACCTATAAGATTCGGGTCTTTAATTTTTATTAAAGGTTCTTTCTTGTTTCAAATTCCAAAACTCCTTCCATCAATTTGAAACTTATAAGATTCGGGTCTTTAATTTTTATTAAAGGTTCTTTCTTGTTTCAAATACGTATCCATTCAACCTATCACCTATCCTTATTTATTTTTGAAGATATTATTTTTTTCAACAAAATTATCCCTTTCTTAGTTGAACGAGAAACTGTCTAATTTACGACTGGGCAACATTAACGATTCGTCTCCTAACCCGGGACGGGCCGTTATCATATTTGAAATTAAGGTAAGAGAGGTCAGAACTGTTGGACAGTGAAACAAGGGAAACTTTAAGGAATAAACTATACTAAATGGTTAAGCCAAAAATTCTGGAAATATTGTAGTAAGAAGATATATGAGTCTAGTTTCAAGGAAAATTTACAGATTTAGATTTCGAGATTCCTAACTCAAGTTATAGTCAATTTAGTCAATACGACGCAGATAGACAGTTTAAATTTTTATGCCCAAATTAGTAGTTAAGTCTGGATTGCGAAATTACCGAAATACCCTTAGAGGGTAAATTACTGAATTACAAAAATGCCCCTAATGGGCTAAATTTACGAAAATGCCCTTATGGGATGAATTGCAGAAATGCCCTTATGGGTCAAATTACGAAAATGCCCTTAATGGGTCGATTTGATATATTGCCCTAATGGGTCGATTTGCAAAGTGTTAATGGGCCAAATTTTTGTAATGAATCTCTGAATTAATGATTGTTGTTTATAATTGTAAATATCATGATTTACTATGTATGTTGCATTTACATGATTTTGCATGGGATGGGAAAAATGATGAAGAGAAGAGTAGCCCGGTGGCTCTGCCACATATTCTGGTGCTCTACCACAAATTCTGATAATGGCTATGTGCCTAACATATGAATCAACGACTCTGTGTCGATCATATTTACCCAAGGCTGTGTGCCGATTATATTACCGTATATGATATTCTGGTGGCTCTGCACAATTTGTATAGTAGCTATGCCACGCATAATTCTGATTCTGGTGGCTCAGCCACAAATATTATAAATGGCATCTTGCCTGCGAATTAAATGGCTACGTGCCTGTGAATTAAATGGCTTCGTGCCTGCGAATTAAATGGCTTCGTGCCTACGAATTAAATGGCTTCTTGCCTGCGATTGGTGTGTTTGGCGGGGTGGGTTGACTTGATCCCCACAGGTGTGATGAGATGGTATGGGTGGTGTGTAGCAGATGGATTATTAGGATGGGTTGGGTTGCATATATTGCACACATACATTTGTCATATATATATATTCTATTTCACTATATGGGCTTCGGCCCAACATTATGCTATAGTGGCTTAGGCCCAAGTTATTGCTAAATGGGTTCAAGCCCAGTGGACAACGGTAAAGGGATTATACACTGAGTTCTTGTAACTCACCCCCTTTCTTTTCTCAATCCCTGTAGGTGATGCTCAGTGACGTGGACTTGGGCCATGGATGACTCGGTGGAAGCGATACTTCAAAAATGGTGTTTTATTTTGGAACTTTACATTTTTATTTCCATTCACTTTACTATTTTGGGTTTTTGTGTTGTAGTAAGGCCTCTGGAGTATTTTTATTATTTGCTTTATGTTTGATATACTTACTATTTTGCTTAAAATTGTTTTAAATGAGAATTCTTCTAAAAACTTAAATAAAGGTTTTCCAAAATCGATTAACAAATGGATTTCAAAATAAACTTTTACAAATATTTTTAACACGGAAATTTTCTCTCGAACTATCAACGATATTTTCAAAAGTCACGGTTTTATATGATCATTAGTTCAAATCTATCGATTTATCAATCAATCTTCGAAGTTAGTAGTATTTTATCAAATGTTTCAAATCAAATGTGTTTTTTTTTTAATTTTAACAAATCAACACCTATTTTAGTACGAATAAAAAGAATTTAACATGTTTTTCTCATGTGACATGTCAGATCCGGTCATAACGCATGGGTCGGGTTTCGGGTGTTACAAAAAAATTTATCAGCCATATCCAATTTGGAATATTCGCACAATGCTTTGGGGAAAATCCCTCCCAGCAGTTCATGAAGACCAACAACACTTGGCAAAAACCATTGACAAGTGTTATAATAATTTTTCTTATTATCAAATCCGAGCCGGAATTGATTTAATGACCAAAGCCCAGTATCTACTTCAAGAAAACACTTATGCGCTCTGGACCGATGAAAGAAGAATTTTATCCTATGACACTGGAAAAATCCAGGAAGAAAGAGATGAAAAATCTATTCAGTTATTAAAAAAGATAGCTTATATGGAGATTGATGATTATCCGCTAACAACAGAGATCAAAGACACGTGGGAAAGCTGGAATACACCAATTCCTTCACCTGAGTCATTACACCTTGATGAAATCGAGGAGATGAATCTCATAAATATCCAAGAAGGATAAAGACAAAACACAACACATTGAGGAATGACATCCAAAAAAGGAGGAGCATTCAATTTTGGAGGTGACGTGAAGAAAAGGCAATCCATCACCATCCATAAATGAATAAGACAAAGATGATGTAAGCATGATGGAAGCAACCATTAATGCATGGAAATGTGGAAACAACCACAACAATTTTGATAGAAGATCATGGAAGCAACCATCAAATCAAGAAGGCTACGTGGAATAATCATGAAGCCAACATTTAAGTTATCCTTATCAGGATACTGTTCGGATTTCAATTGTAAATGAATTAGAGTTTAGAAATTTTACTATAAATAGGCATTGTTGTAGCCTAAACAAGGCATTGAGAAAAATAGCAAATTTGGTTTTCTTTTGTATACTCTTTTGCTCAAGAAATCAAAGAAATCTTTCTTGATCATCCTTTTATAAATTTGCTACTATTTTCCTTTTTATTTTTATTCTACGATATTATAATAGCCTTCCGTTTGTGCATATCCTCCTCCTCCCCCCTGTAATTGGCAACCATTATAATAACAATTCTTTTATTTTCATTCTACAGCTACTATAAAGTCATTATAATTCCTGCATGTAACCCTATACGTCCTAGAACCTATAAAAAACACAAAAAATATAAATTAGCTAGATGGAAACCAGGTAATAAAAATTATACTCGTAACAACAACAATAATTAAAGAAGGTCATATAGCAATAAATTGTCCTAACAAAGGAAAAAATGCTAAAAAATGATTAAAAATCTTGAAGAACAAGATTTAGAAATATGTTTTAGTGAGGAAATAAATCCTATTGAAATATTATATGAATTAATATCAGAAACAGATTCCGGCTTGTATTTGATAATGACAAAAATTATTATAACTAACATTAGTGAGGAATTTGGCTATGTTTTTGGTATGGATATTGGCCATTTGGATTGGCTTGTAAATGTTTATGTTTTTGGCTTATATGTGATGAATTATTTTGGTTTTTTTGGTATGTTTGAATATGGTACATATATGTATAGTTATGTCTTGTAAATTGAGTTGGTTGATAGTTATGTGATGATCGATGATAATAGGTACCATGAATGGTAAATTGATGATTTTTGGAATTGGTAACATGCTTGTGAAATGGTACAAAATGATGTATGATTGGTAAAGGTTTAATTAGTTTATTGGTGTATATGTTTCTATATGTTTTGATTGAGAAAAACATAAGTTATAAGCATGTTAGTTATTAGTATTTGAAATGGCATGAAATTGTCTTGAATGTGGCTAGAATATATGTTCTATTGTGCTATGAATTGGTGCCATTTGGGTTGCTCAGTTACATGAGATTGTGGGTGGCAAATTGGCTTGGTAAATAGCCTCTATTTGTTTGATAAACAGTAATATATACATATTTTAATCCCACATTTAGCATACTTTTGGATGATTTAAGCCTTGAATTGTGGAATTTGGTGCACTTAATCCTTTAATTTCATGTTTTATACTTAGGAGAGCATCGGAGAATGAAAAGAACGACAAATGGGCCTAAAACAAAGTAAATGGACCAATTTATGAAATCAACACGGCCTGGGCCCAGAACCACATGGTCGTGCCCCACCAACAGATCTGAACACGGGCTAGCCACAACTTACACGGGCGTGTGTCATAGGGCGTGTCCCTGACGTGACCTGTTTGAATTTCACTCGGACTAGGGTACTTAGAGGCAAAGAAAGTCATTCCAAAAGCCTATATAAACACCCTAAAGGCCAACCTTTAGGGGGTGTCAACTTAGGCCAAAGAGCCGAGCCAGAGAGGCCAAAATTGTAGGATTTACTCGAAGAAAGCGAGTTGATTCATCTCAAGAAATCGAAGTTATACTCAAGATGGAGGATCTTCCCTTCAAATTCCTTTATGGGGTTTTAGGGTTTTTCTTATGTTTTTTTTTTATATTTTCTTCTGAGATGTATTCTTTTATTATTATGAACTAAACCTGTCAAATACCTGAGGGGGATGAAACCTAAGATGGATCTTGTTATTGGTTTTTGAACTATATGATAAATACTTGATTTGTTCTTAATTATGTGTTCTTAATTCTTATTTTGTTATTTCAGGATATTGATTCAAGTATTGATGTGCTTAGGCAAAGGAGGAATAAACCCTGTCTAAGAGTAGATCTAGCATAATTAAGCAGAGTTGATCGCAACCCTAGAGATAGGATGACGAAAATCTGTCAGATTAGGGTCAAACCTAATATAGGAGTCCATAGATCAAGTTAATACAATTCTACGGGTTTTAGTTAGAAAGAGATTTCAATTAATCAACCTAGGGTTAGACGCTAGTAGCCTTGAGAGAGGTATTAATATAAATTAGGGAATCCTATGGATCAAGTCAAGTGAATAAATCGTCTCGTTTAGAGTTAAATAACAAGTGAAGTCTTGGTGGATTCTTCCTCGGGTATTGTCTTAATCAATTGGTTTTTCCCACAAGTATTTTCCCAAATTCATTCTCTGTGTCTTAGCATCTTTAGCTTAGTTGTTAGTTAATTTTAGATTAAATAACAATTCCCTTAATTCTTAGGCTAAATAATAAACAGAAGGTTAGTATTAGTACTTTTGGTTCCTTTGGGTTCGACAATCTGGTCTTGCCACTAAACTATACTATTGTTCGCTAGGTGCGCTTGCCTCAATCGTTGTCATAGTTAGTTTCTAGGCTCGATCATTCTTTTTATAAATTTTTAAGACTCTGACACACGATCAAGTTTTTGGCGCCGTTGCTGAGAAACTAAAATATTAAGAACGCTTAATTTTTATTACTTTAGCCATATTTTATTTTTGCAATTAAATTTTATTTTTACTTCTCTAAATTTTCTTCTTTTCTTCTGACAGGTATTCTAGTTTATGACTAGAAGGAACCCGATAGGACCCCTGATTTATGACAGTGATATTAAAGGTACTATTCGTAGAAGTCGTAGAGAAATAAGGCAAAGCTTAAATTGCATAGAAGAAGATCAAGAAGTCAAAACCAATACTACTGAAGAAATGGCTGAGAATAATCCGCAACCTCCAGAGGTGGCCGAAAATCATGCTCCTCGAACTATATATGATTATGCTAAACCTAATTTAACAGGAACTGAGTCAATTATTGTTAGACCTGCTATTGCTGCAAATAATTTTGAACTAAAACCTAACACAATTTAGACGATACAGCAATTTGTTCAGTTTGATGGTTTGCAGGATGAAGATCCAAATAATCATTTGGCGAATTTCCTAGAATTTTTTGATACTTTCAAAATAAATGGCATTTCTGATGATGCCATCCGTCTTTAGTTATTTCCCTTTTCTTTGAGGAATAAAGCTAAACAATGGTTGCATTCTCTTCCATGAGGATCAATCACTACATGGGAACAAACGACCGAAAAATTTTTATTAAAATATTTTTCGCCGGCTAAAATGGCCAAGTTAAGGAATGATATCTCTTCTTTTGTGCAGATGGATTTAGAAACACTTTACGATGCATGGGAGAGATACAAAGATCTATTGAGAAGGTGTCCACACCATGGATTACCATTGTGGCTATAGGTCCAAACTTTTTACAACGGTGTGAACCCTTCAACTAGCCAATTAATTGATTCAGCCGCCGGTGGAACCTTGAATAATAAAACACCTGAGGCTGCTTATGAATTCATTGAAGAGATGTCACTAAATAACTATTAGTAGCAAGTCACAAGGACAAAGCCAACAAAAGCAGCCAGTGTTTTCAACCTCGACGTAGTAACCATGCTATCAAATCAGGTAGAACTGATAAATAAAAAGATTGATGGTGTATATGGTTCTTCGCAGGTACATCCAGTTATGCAGTGCGATACGAATGGAGGAGGGATGAACAACATAGACTATCCACCTTACAACCCGAGCGCTGAGAATGAGCAAGTTCACTATATGGGTAACAATTTTAAATCTCAAAATAACCCTTGTAGTAATACTTATAATCCAGGTTGGAGGAACCACCCCAATTTTTCATGGGGCGGTCAAGGAAATCAGAGCCCTATCCACAGGAGAAGAAGCCGAACCTTGAGGAGATGCTAACAAAATTCATAGCGGTGTCAGAAACATGTTTGCAAAACACTGAAACAACACTTAAAAATCATCAAGCACTGATTCAAGAGATCGAGAACCAATTAGGGCAATTCACTAAGCTGATCTCTGAATGACCACAAGGCAGCTTGCCAAGCAACACTGAAACTAACCTAAATGAGCAACTTCAAGCCATAACAGTTCAGGATAATGTAGGGTTAGATGAGCCCAAATTAAGATAAGAGACTGTGGTAGAGGAAGGTAAGGTCGAGGTAAGTCACGAGAAGCCAAAACCGATAACTAAATAATACCAACCTCATATACCATACCCCAATGCGATGAAGAAGGACAACACAGACGAACAGTTCTGTAAATTTCTTAAACTTTTGAAGAAATAAATATTAACTTACCGTTTCTTGAAGCTCTTTCACAGATGCCAGATTCAAGGGAATTTTTAAAAGAGTTGTTAACAAACAAGCGAAAGTTAGATGAGGAATTGCATGTGGAATTAAATGCAATGTGCTTAGCAATGTTGCAAAACAAACTACCAGGAAAATTAAAAGATCTAGGGAGTTTTACAATTCCATGCTTAATTAGTAGTTTATGCGTTGATAATGCTTTAGCTGATTTAGGGGCAAGCATAAATGTTATGCCTTATAAAATGTTTAAATAGCTAGGTCAAGGGAAACCCAAACAAATTAGGATGAGCATTCAATTAGCTAATAAAACTATTAGAATTCCTAGGGGTATTGATCGCTGAAATCAGAGTTTCAAAATTTATAAAAGAATGATCAAAACCCGAAAACTAACTCTGATAACGATTAAAGGCAAATGTACCTATCGAACAGTAGTATAGCTTAGGCAAGACTGGATATCGAACCCAAAGGAACTAAGAGTACTAATACTAACTTTCTTTTTATTATTTAGCCTTAAAAATAGAGTGAAGTTGCTTTAAACTATATTGACGAAGACTAAACTAAGGACACAAAGACAAAAAGGACAAATAGGAAAATAACTTTGAAGGAAAACTCAGTTGATTATGACGATACCCTTAGGAAGAATCCACCTAGACTTCACTTGTTATCTGACCCTAAATTATATGATTTCTTTACTTAGCTTGATCCGTAAGACATCCTAACCTATATTAAACCCTCTCTCGAGGCGAATAATGTCTAACCCTAGGTTAATTAGTGGAACTCTCGTTCGCTTATAATAACCCCCTTGGATAGCAGTAAATCGATCAATGGACTCCCATATTAGGTTTCACCCTAATCCAGCAAAATCTCGTAACCCTATCTCTAGGTGTTCGATCTGCTTAATCATGTTAGATCTACTCTTAGGCAGGGTCTATTCCTCCTCCACCTAAGCACATTAGATTTGGATTAAGCAACATAATTAAGAACAAACTAAGCAATTATCATATAACTTAAAAATCAAATAAAAAGATTCATCTACGTTTCATCCCCTTCAGGTATCTGAGAGGTTTAGTTCATAATGAATAAACAAAACATCGCAAGAGAAAAGATAAAACAAAACATAAGAAAATCCTAAAACCCCTTAAAGGAATTAAAGGAGAATTCCGCCGTCTTGAGTATAATTCTGGCTTATTGGGATGGATCAACTGGCTACCCTCGCGTTTTTCCCTAACTCTGACCTTCTCGGCTTGGCTCCTTGGCCTAGCTTTCGATACCTTTCAAAAGTGGTACTTGGGGGATAGATATAGGCTTTTGGAATGTGATTCTTTCTCCTTAAGTATCCTTTTCCGACTGAAATTGCTCTTTCCAGCGACAGAGGCATGGCCATGGAACACGCCCGTGTGGATCGAGACCAGACCGTGTTCGGATTCCTAACTTGAGGCACGATCGTGTGTGACAGAGTTGAGGCCGTGCTCTAGGTATTCGTCGAGGCACGGCCGTGTGGACTTTGGGCCAGGCCGTGTCAATTTCGTGTTAAGGTCATTTACTCCGTTTTTGGCCCGTTTTGTGTTTTTTCATCCCCGGGTGCTTACTTGGGTATAAGACATGAAAAGAAAGGATTAAAAGCACCTTTTTATAAAAATCAAGGAATAAATCATCAAAAAGCATATTAAATGTGGGATTAAAATATGTTACTTTTACGATTTATTAGGTATAATTGAAAATGTTCTTGTGAAAATTGATAAATTCGTATTCCCAGTAGACTTTGTCGTTTTAGACATGGATGAGGACAATAGTATCCCCTTAATTTTAGGAAGGCCCTTTTTAGCAACTGCAAGGACTAAAATTAATGTCAGTGCAGGAGAACTCATACTTTGTGTAGGTGATGAATCAATCAGTCTTCAGGCGCTCGACTCCACTAGGACATCGAGTAATCAAGGTGAGAACATAAATTCTAGTAATGACCATTCGATTAAACCTTCTTTTCATGAAACACCATGAAACTACACAACTGAGCCAGATCCTAGATCTCATGCCAACGAGCAAATAACTCATGCGGAACGAAGGCTTCAAATCAATGATCTAGATGAGTGGAAGACACATTTTAAAGAGAAACTAGGAATACACGAAGTAGAACCAACACCATTCCATGGGACAAACAAATTCAAAATCGGAGATCAGGTATTGCTAGATAAGGTGGACCCTCGAATATCTCCGCCTGACCTTAACACAAACAAAGAAATCCCTTTTAGGGTATCAAGGTTTTCCCATATGGAACAGTCTTGGTAAGTAATCCTATATTCGGCACTTTTAAAGTAAATGCTATTTGACTCGAATTACATACTAATAATAGGACTGATAGCATGAGGAAGGACTTTCAACTCCTGGAACCACCATAATGTGCGAATGAGAGGTAAGTCTAGTTTAAGACTATAAACGAGCGCTTCTCAGGAGGCAACCCAAGCATTAACCCCATTAATTTTTACATTTTTTATTTTTTTCTTTAATTTTCCCTTTTTAGCACCTAACTATTAACTAACCAAGTGCAAATTTCCATACCACGCGACCTTGCACATGGCCGTGTGGATACTACAGATGTATGTACTGACATGGCAGAGATAGTACGAAATGGGACAAAAATATCTTCAAGCCACGGGCTCCAACCAAACACCACAACCGTGCGACGCGGCCGTGGCCGACACTGTTTTATCAACACGGGCATGGCGACGTGCACATGGGTGTGGGAGAAAAGAACAAAGCACAAAACGGCCATGCGACACGGCCGTGTGACTCGACACACCCACAGTACACAGGCGTGGGGATGTACCAGACTAGAAATCTCTATTTAAAACACCCCTCTCCCCTTCTCACCTACTCCCAACTCCTTTCTCTTCCATACCCTTTACATTCCCCTTTTTTTTTTCATTCTCAATTTTCTTCATTCCCCCTAACTCTAGATCTAACCATATCCATATCAAAGAAATGAAAGGATCTTAGCACAGTCTCCCTTTGTGAGACCGATCTACATAAGTTCATGTCGGCCACTTCATTAACTCAACAGGAAAAGGACCTTTGAGTCCATTTAAATTTTCTTTTTATTTTCCCTTCTCATTTATTTTCCTTTTCTTTAGTTTTCTTTTACTTAGTTTAATCTATTTTCTTTCATTTTCTTTGATTTAGGTTCTAAAGGCTACTTGGGAATCATACACTACAGCCTTAGAAATCACACCCACCTCACTAACCATCTAATAATAAGGACTCTTCGGTCCATTAATCTTTTCTGTTAATGTTATTTTAATTTCTATTTTCTTTCTCTTTATCTTTCTTGTCTTTAAATATATATTTAGTATATTTTGAATTATTATTAGTATTTCCTGGCTAATTTTTGACGAGCTTCCTAATTTCTTCATCTAGCGTAGAGATTATCAGCGGGCACCACACCATGACAGTCCCAACTCAAGGAAGTCATCCAAATTCAGGAAGTTTCACCTCTCCCTATCTCTTAAATTTCATATATATCTTTGTACATTGAAGGCAATGTACATTTTAAGTGTGGGGGGTGAATATTTATTTCGAGAAAGTGCTTAACTTTCTACATTATTCTCAAGTCCCTAAAATATGCCTTGAATTATACCTTGTTCTTAAGTAATTTTCTCATATTATGATTAGAACGAAATTTCTTTTGATTTATGATTTTTATTGATATGTGTTGAATTAAGTCATTGATAATTGTGCAGTGATGATTTAAACTTTAGGAGACTAGAGAATCAAGCATGATGAGTCTATTTTCATCAAATATTAAAATTTTGTTAGGTTGTCTACCTGAATCTAATTATTACCTTGAAATTTGAAATTTACAAGGTTGATATCAAAAACCCATAATTTTTGTGAGATTTTGAGCCTTTTAGAGCATACATTCTTTTCGTGCTAACTTTTTGATTATGAGTGTGTCAACATTGATTTGTTATTCTAGAACTTGCTTGGATTATACATGTCAAGACCACATCATTGATTTGATATACAAAGATGATAAAGGCACTTAGGATTTAACCCACTTACTCCACTAAAAGCCTACCCTCACAATTAACCCTTAGTGAACCCCTTTGATCCTAACAACCCTTTTTATTGACTCACCCACTAATATTAACCAAAAACCCATCTTGTATTTGTTATCACCATTCCTTGGCTCCCTTTTTGTCGAGATTTGATTTTGAGTAGTTTCCTAACTATGTTCTATATTTCAGTTGTTAAAGTTCTTACTATTGTATTGATTTGTTCTAAAATAAAAAAAAAATCAAAATGTATTCATCATTAGTTCTATAATTAGGTGAGCTTATACGTTTAAATTCCACATATTGAGAAGAAGCTCATGTTTTGAGATTTTAGTTGATGTAATTATTTAGGAAAAGTTCATTTTTCTAGTTAGGTAAATTGTCAATTCAATCTCGATTCTAACCTTCTAATTCAGCCTTTATCCACACCTGAGCCCCATTACAACCCTTTTTAAAGACCTTTTGATTTGTGTATCATCTCATTTTACAGTGATGAAGATTTGCTTTTCAGGCAAGCCTATGGGATTAACTTTTCATGTTCGACTTTTGAGTGCTTAATTTTGAACCTTAAACACTTTGAGTGATTTGAGTGAATCTTTAGTGAGGATGTCAACTCTTGTCGATTTTGAATTAAAGGTGATTATTTAGGTAAGGGGAACACCTATGTTTTTATGCTACAAAAACTATGACTTTGATTGTTTGAATCTTTAAGACCCTTTACATAAATTATCAATGTATGAATTATCTTTGAATTATGATGGAACACTATGGATGAATATTATGAATCAAGGAAGTTCATTTTTAATTGTGAGTTGAGAATTTTGCTTGAAGACAAGCAAATGCTTAAGTGTGGGGGTATTTGATAAACTGTAATATATACATATTTTAATCCCACTTTTAGCATACTTTTGGATTATTTAAGCCTTGAATTGTGGAATTTGGTGCTCTTAATCCTTTAATTTAATGTTCTATACTTAGGAGAGCACCGGAGGATGAAAAGAACGAGAAAAGGGCCTAAAACGGAGTAAATGGGCCAATTTACGAAATCGAGACGGCCTGGGCCCAGAATCACATGGCCGTGCCTCACCAATAGACCTTTACACGGGCTGGCCACGACTTACACGGACGTGTGCCATAGGGCGTGTCCCTAACGTGACCTGTTTGAATTTCACTCAGATTAGGGTACTTAAAGGCAAAGAAAGTCATTCCAAAAGCCTATATAAACACCCTTGATCGTTGTTTTATGCGATGTCAAATTCTTAAAATTTATATAAAGAATGACCGAACCTAGAAACTAACTATGACAACGTTTTGAGGCAAGCGCACCTATCAAACAATAGTATAGTTAAGGCAAGACCAGGATGTCGAACCCAAAGGAACAAAAAGTACTAATACTAACTCTCTTTTTATTATTTAGCCTAAGAATTAAGGGAATTGTTTATCTAATCTAAAATTAACTAACAATTAAATTAAAGACTCTAAGACAAAGAAGAATGAAATTGGGGAAATAACTTTGAGGAAAAACCAATTAATTAAGACGACACCTACGGAAGAATTCACCTAGACTTCACTTGTTATATAACTCTGAACCAGAAGATTTATTCTTTTGACTTGATCCGTAAGATTCCCTAAGTTATATTAATCCCTCTCTCGTGGCGACTAACATCTAACCCTAGGTTAATTAATTGAAATCTCTTTCTAATTAAAACCCCTAGAATTGCAATAACTCGATCTATGGACTCCCATATTAGGTTTCACCCTAATTTGGCAAAATCTCGTCACCCTATCCCTAGGCGTGTGATCAACTCCGCTTTACTATGCTAGATCTACTCTTAGGCAGGGACTTTTGCTCCTCCACCTAAGCACATCCAACTTCAATTAATATTCTGAAATTATCAACACAAGAATTAAGAACACATAATTAAGAACAAGTCAAATATTTATCATATAGTTCAGCAAATGATAACAAGATTCATCTTAGGTTTCATCCCCTTCAGGTATCTGAGGGTTTAGTTCATAACAATAAAAGAAAACATCTCAAAAGAAAAGATAAAACAAAACATAAGAAATCCCTAAAACCCCCTAAAGGAATTGAATGAGAGATCCTCTATCTTGAGTATGATTCCGGCTTCTTGAGATGAATCAACTGGCTATCTTCAAGTAAATCTCCACAAATCTGCCCTCTTTGGCCTAGCTGGATGCCTCGTGACTAAAGCCTTAGATGTAATATTCTAGATTTATGGCTTATGTATTTTTGCTTAATTATATGAAGTAGCATGCCTTTGTGTGTGATAAATGTGTTTTGTGAATTTTGAGGACTTTTGAATGTAGGAAGAATGCTTTAGAAAATATTAAGTTTTAAGTTTAAAAGAGGAAGCTAGGCAGAGGAGGCCTTAAGAGAAATTGTAGGTGAAATTAGACATAAAAAATGGGCCTGTTAAAGTGGCAAGGAGGCGCCACTTAAAGCCTCTGTAAGTGACGCCACAAGCATGTACAAAAGGGCCAGGGTTCGAGTCACAAGGGAAGCAACATTTTGGGGCTTTTATTTTCGGCAAAAAGGGAGAGAGGTGGACGGCATAGGGACTTCATTTAGATGAGCTTTAGATGCGATTAAACTCTCTTTTAAAATTCGGCTAAGAGTAAGGATAATTGCTGAATTATTCAAATATTTTTGATAGGTAAAGATGAGGGAAAATAGGAGAAAAATGATGAAGCTGATAAGGAGTGTTTTGGTTGGTAATTTCGGCTTTGGTAGGATAGGTGTGCCAAAAATTTGTTCTCTTCTCACTTCTCACATTTGTGCCGAAATTTTCACCCTTTTTCTCTCTAGACATCTCCTTCTTTTCTCTTTTATTTTGTCAAAGCTGAAATATTCCTTGTGCTAGCCGAATCTATATTCCACCATTGCCGAAACCCTCAAGCTTTTTCCTTTTCATCTTTGTTGAAGCCGAATCTTCATTGTCAACCTTTCCCTTCTTCTTTTCACAATCTTTCAAAAGCCGAAAGTAAGTTCTTTTTAGCTCATACCCAAATTTCTCTGTGGAGTCAAGCAAGGGAGTCGTCGATTACAGTATTAAGGGTAAGATTAGTGGTTATGCGGTTTTCAATTCTTTTTCTTTTGGCCGAAAGTTAAGAACTAATTCCATTAACATTCTTGGTTGCCGAAACTTGGAAAGATCTTTCGGGATTTGCCTATAGTTGATTATAAGGAGAAGGTCTTCGAGATTTCAAGATTTAAGGTAAGCTATAAGGTGATATTCGGCCATAGGCCATTTTAATAGATTTTGTGTAAAAGGCTGAATCTAAAATGTTTCTATAGGAATCTCGACAGCATCAGAGCAAGTAGCACTTTTCGGGATTTAAGATTCACAAGGTAAGTGGATCTGATATTCGGCCAATGCTATAAACAATGATTTAGATCTATACTTTATTTATTCAAAAGCTGAAAACTAACTAGTTCAGTAATTTAGTGTCTAGCCGATTGCAAGAAGAGGCATCACAAAGTTTTCGGGATTTGATTAGTGGACAAATCGACAGCAAGGTAAGAAGTTGGTTGCGCTAATCCTTCAGGATTTGGTTTTATAGCCGAATAAGCTTTTGTTAAAATCTTAAGTGTTGGCTGAATGTAGGGACTAAGATCTAGAGCATTAAATCGGGATTCTTCAGGATTTCAGTTAACTCGTTAAGTACACCAGGTGTGTAGCCCTACCCCAAGTCTTCATAGATTTATGGTATTGTTTTAAGGCATGTGTTATTAAGAATGTGAATGATATGGCTAAGGTACCACGCAATGGTACAAAGTACTCAGTTACATAAACCTACTCCTACTATGAGTATAATATGATAAATATCTGTTATGGCACATATGTGAAATTTTAAGAATGTGAATAAAGAAAATGGCGTGATATTTGCATGGTTTGCATGACATGGGGCATAAGGGTGATTTGGAAAGGGGAAGTGATCTGGTGGATTATACCACAATATCTGAATGTGGTGACTTCGGTCACATAATATGACTGTGGTGACTCATGTCACAAAATTTTATCTAGTGGCAATGCCACAATATATATAAGGGCGATGAGCACGTCGTCTGCAGCGACTGCCTTCGATGATGTGTAGCGGATAGAGGGTTGACTTAGTAGTCCCCACGGTGTGATGGTTGGTACGGGTGATGTGTAGCGGATGGTATCTAGGTTTGGGTTCGGGAATGCATCATTATTTGTAAATTGTGAGATGTATATGTATGATCTGATATGCCTGAACCATTAGGACTTAGTGTGGTTGTTATACACTGAGTCTGTTTGACTCACCCCGTTGTGGGATATGTTTTCAGGTGACGCTCAGTAAGGGACCAGGTCGGCAGGAGCTTAGTGGTGGCCATGCTCAGCTCAGAGTTTATTTTTAATTTGGACTTTCTATTTTCTTTTTCGTATTTGGATTTATTCGGGTTTTGTTTTTGATGTAATAAGGCCATAGTATGAACTATTTACGCTTGCATTTTAATTATTTTGGTACGATACAAATTTTATTAAATTAACGCTTAAGTAATCTTTCTTAAAATAAACCTTCAAATGTTTTGACATCTAAATACAAATGATTTCCAATTTCAAGATAAATCTTTAACAAATTCGGCATGTCTTCTAATTTAGAAACAAGTTTTTAATAAATCCCTAATTTCCAAAAAAAAAAAATGTTTTCAATTAAACTCAACACAAATTTTCTTCAAAACCACTTGAATTTTTCCTAAGTAACAAACAAGTTTTGAACTATTTACTCAAGGAACATACCAGATCCGGTCAAGGCTCGTGGGCCAGGTTTGGGGTGTTTCAGCTTGGTATCAGAGCCAGGTTTTAAACTCTTAGCCTTGGGTTTAAAGCCCACAATATTTTTAAAATTTGGCCCAAATGAATTTTGTGAAAGTTTTTGTGAAATGAGCAGGTTTTCTGGCATGGCACCTAAGTCTCCGACCCGAAGTCCACCAGGTAAGTACTCCTAACTGTTGTGTGATTTATAGTATGATTTGTAGAAGGGTATATCGGGAACGTAGATTAGCATAGTAAGTTATTGAACCCTAGGATTAGTTTTTCCCAACATAAGAATTACATAAGACTTAATGCCTAATTAAACAAACCTGTGACTAGGTCGCCGAGTTAGGGTGTGGCAACCATTGTGCGTATGTCTAGGATTGGATTCAGGAAGAGCCTGGTATTTAAGCAGTCCTCGTGACTCACCTCCTCTTCGCTCGAATCCTACTTGGTGCGTAGTAACCGTTCACCCTAACCAAGAGGACTTACTTACGGGCTAAACTCAGTGACTAAAACCCGAAAGGGACTAGCCATTTCTTTTATGAAAACCCTAGTTTTAAAAAAAATTAACAATCTACCCCTTTTGAATTGTGAAAATTATCTATTTTGAAAATTTTCCAAAATATTTTCGATTTATAAAATTACTTAAATACCCCTGGTTGTAAAATTACTAAAATGCCCCTAGTTTGGAAAAAAAATTTACCATACTACCCTCGACTTTTACTAGGATATTTTTTTCAAAATACTAGAAACTTTATTCCGCAAAATATTAAGATACCCGATTTGACAATTTTACTAAATTACCCCTGGATTACGAAATTACCAAAATAACCCCGATTTTTAAAATTTCCGCAATACCTTTGATTTGCGAAAAATTTATCTTTCAAAAATACCCATGAGAGTTTTTAAAATTTTGGAATGCCTTACTAGATTTTTGGATTGACTTTGATTTGAAATTTACCAAAATACCCCTGTAGGATAAATTACGAAAATACCCCTGGGATAGGAACAGACAAAAATGTTCGAATGATGAATGTGTGTGGTAGATACCACTGAATGAGTGTATTTCTTTGAATTAGGGTAGAAAACTTGAAATGAGAACTCTGAATGATCGAAAGAACTACTATTAAACTCCTCTTCATAAAACTTCTTCGCGGATAATCAGTGGAACAAAATACTAATGCATAAAATTTCTTAAATCAGATTAAAGCGCGATTGTAGAAATGAGCACTAGGGGACGTGGTCGTAATGTGCGAGGACGTGGTAGAGGCAGGATGACCGTGTCGGAACCCGTTAGGTCGGGTCAAGGGTCCGAAAATGAGGTACCACCACCTCCATCACCAGCTGTTGGTGTTGAGCAACAAGATCAGACGGGGGATGATGCAGTATCGCAGGCAATGCTGCGAGTTCTTAAGATGGTGGCTGGAGCAGGTGGAAATATGGGAGCTCGAAAATCTGTACCCTAGCGACTCCGAACCAATAGAGCTAAGGTGTTCCGTGGCGTATCTAGTGTGGCACCCAGTACGGTTGAGTATTGGGTGGAGGCGACAGAGCGAATTATGGATGAGCTGGATCTGACCGCTGAGGAGAAGCTGAAAGGAATGGTGTCGCTTCTTCGCAACGAAGCATATCAATGGTGGCTCACAGTTCAGGATGGTGCCACAGCTGAGGATCTCACTTGGGAGTATGTTAAGGCGGCATATCAGAAGAAGTATGTCGGCACACGTTACACTGATGCGCAGAGGAAGGCATTTCTGGGGCTAGTTCAAGGGAATAAGTCCGTAGCAGAGTACGAAGCTGAATTCCTAAGGTTGAGCCGATATGCTCGAGGAGTGGTGGCTACGGAGTATGAGCGATGTGTTCGTTTTGAGGACGGACTAAGGGATGACCTGAGGTTGTTAATAGCTCCACACCAGGAGCGGGAGTTTTCTGCATTGGTAGAGAAGGCTAAAGTAGCTGAAGGGATTAAGGACTCTGTGAGGCAAAACACGGATCGAAACAGGTAGAAAAGAGGTTTTGGATCGTCAGGATCGTCTGGAAATGTGCAGAAGAGGCCTAGAGTTGATGGGCCACGAGGTCGTGGTGTGTTGTGACAGAGAGCAAGATGATCGTACTTGTACTCAATGTGGGAAGATGCACTTAGAGGATGTTTGAAGAAGACAGGAGGATGCTTTAAATGTGGGTCCAAGGAACACATGATTAAGGACTGTCCCATAAAGATAGACGGGAGTTGACCCACAGCTCAGGGTTTTAATCAGGCTGGAAGAGGTGGACAGCAGCCTCAGCGGGGTCTTGGTCCGATTGGTAGAGGAAATGGTTCTGGAGAAGGACGTGGAACAAAGAGGGTAGAGGTGTTGGTATCTTCGAGGCTAGACAGTGTTTGGTTTATGCGATTCACGGAGGAGAGATGGAGACGCGCCGGACGTCATAACCAGTACGTTCCTTATAGCGAGCAAGCCTTATTATGCTTTGATTTATGTGGGCTCGACTCATTCTTATGTTGCATGTAGTGTAGTTGAAACACTAGGCATAGCCTCTGAACTATCTGATAGGAAGATGACAGTAGTAAGCCCATTAGGCCAAACTGTAGTGGTGAATAAGATCTTTCGGAGTGTACCTCTAGAGATTCAGGGAGTGATATTTTCTGCCAACTTAATCGAACTACCCTTCCGAGAATTTGATCTCATACTTGGCATGGATTGGCTGGTGGAACATCGGGCTATATTGGATTGTGCGGCTAAGCGAATGGATTTAAGGACCCCGGAGGATAAGGAGGTAATTATGATAGGGGAAAGAAGGAACTACTTGTCTAATGTAGTTTCAGCATTAAAGGCTGATAAGATGGTTCGGAAAGGGTGCAAGGCCTTCTTGACTTTCGTTAGTGCGTTGGATGCAAAAGAAGGGGGAGTTAGTGAAGTTAGAATCGTAAGGGAATTTGTGGATGTGTTTCCGGAGGAGTTACCTAGAATATCCCCGAATAGGGAGGTGGAGTTTGGAATTGATTTGCTACCGAGAACAGCTCCTGTGTCAATTGCCCCATACAGAATGGCACCAAAGGAGTTGGTTGAGCTCAAGGCTCAGATCCAAGAATTGCTTGATCGTGGGTTTATCCGACCTAGTGTGTCTCCATAGGGAGCACCGGTCTTGTTTGTAAAGAAGAAGGACGGAACTATGAGTATGTGCATAGATTATCGTCAGTTGAATAAGCTGACCATCAAGAACAAGTATCCGTTGCCAAGGATAGACGACTTGTTCGATCAGCTGAAGGGGGCAGCAGTATTCTCGAAGATAGATCTAAGGTCTAGATATCATCAACTTAAGGTGAAGGAAGTAGATATCCATAAGACAGCTTTTTGGACAAGATACTGGCATTATGAGTTCTTAGTGATGCCGTTCAGATTGACAAACGCCCCAGCCGCGTTCATGGATATGATGAACCAGGTTTTTCAACCTTACTTGGATCGGTTTGTCGTTGTGTTCATAGACGACATCCTAGTGTATTCCAAGTCTGAGGAGGAGCATGATGAGCATCTCCTGGATTGTGTTGCAAGTGTTGAGGAGAAGAAGCTCTATGCCAAATTCAAAGTAGTGTGAGTTTTGGTTTGAAGGAAGTTGCGTTCTTAGGGCATGTAGTGTCTGCAGAAGGAATAAGGGTGGATCCTAGGAAGATTGAGGCAGTGTTGGATTGGAAACCACCTAAATCTGTGGCTGAAGTTCGTAGTTTCTTGGGATTGGCAGGCTACTACATATGGTTCGTGGAAGGGTTCTCATCAATAGCCGCACCTTTGATGAAGTTGTTGAGGAAGGAGGTACCTTTCGTATGGACAGATAAGCAACAGGAGATCTTTGAGAAGCTTAAAAGGGTTCTGACTGAAGCTCCAATTTTGATTCAACCTGAGGCAGGGAAGGATTTCGTGGTGTACTGTGATGCTTCTCACACAGGATTAGGAGGTGTTCTGATGCAAGACGGGAAGGTAGTCACTTATGCATCTTGACAGTTAAGGCCTCATGAGATTAACTACCTGACGCATGATTTGGAATTGGCAGTAGTGGTCTTTGCTCTTAAGGTATGGAGGCACTATTTATATGGAGAAAAGTCGGTAATCTACACAGACCACAAGAGCCTTAAGTAATTGTTGACTCAGAAGGAGTTGAACCTGAGACAGCGAAGGTGGGTGAAATTGTTGAAGGGCTACGACTGTTCCATAGAGTATCATCCGGGCAAGGCGAATGTAGTGGCATATGCCCTAAGTCGGAAAGTGGTGTCGGATCTGAGGGCGATGTTTGCACATCTAAGCCTGTATAACGACGGAATTTTGTTAGCAGAGTTACAAGTCAAGCCGACATGGTTGAATGAGGTAAAAGAAAGTCAGTTGGTGGATGAGGATTTAAGTGCTAAGTTCTGACAAGTCGCGAGATAGAGAGTTGGAAGATTATGGTATTAATGACGAGGGACTATTGTGTTTCAAGGGTAAAGTTTGTATGCCGAAGAATAAGGAGTTAAGGCAGAAGATTCTTCAGGAATCGCATAGTAGCCCTTATGCTATGCATCCTGGAGGTACTAAGTTGTATAGAAATCTAAGGGAACAGTTTTGGTGGCCTGGTCTAAAACAGGAAGTTACCGAATTTGTCAGCAAGTGCTTAACATGTCAGCAAGTCAAGGCTAAACACCAAGTTCCGTCAGGATTGCTTCAGCCGATAATGATTCCGCAGTGGAAGTGGGAGAGAATTACCATGGACTTCGTTAGTTGGCTTCCCCTTACGCCTACCGAGAAAGACTCGGTATGGGTGATAGTGGATCGGTTGACAAAGTCCACGCATTTCATTCCAGTGCGAGTTGATTATTCTTTGCAGAAGTTGGCGAAGTTGTATGTGGCAGAAATTGTGAGGTTGCATGGAGTTCTGGTGTCGATTATTTCGGATAGGGATCCAAGGTTTACGTCTCGGTTTTGGAAAGCTCTACATCAGGCTTTAGTCACCAGATTGGATTTCATTACGGCATTTCATCCACAACCAGACGGTCAATCTGAACGAGTAATCCAAGTGTTAGAGGATATGTTGAGAGGCTGTGTAATAGACTTCAGAGGAAGTTGGGAAGAGTATTTGCCTTTAGCGAAATTTGCATACAACAATAGCTATCAAGCCAGTATTAGGATGGCACCGTATGAAGCACTGTATGGACGAAATTGTCGCACTCCTACATGTTGGACGGAATTAGGGGAAAGTCGAGTTTTAGGTCCAGAGATTGTGGCGGAATCTGAGGAGAAGGTTGAGGTAATTCGGGCACTGTTAAAGGGGGCATCTGACAGGTAGAAGTCGTATGCAGATCTTAAGCGAAAGGAAATAGAATTCGATGTGGGAGATCGAGTTTTCTAAAAGTCTCGCCTTGGAAGAAGGTGATGATATTTGGTCGCAAAGGGAAGTTAAGTCCCAGGTTTATAGGACCTTATCGGGTATTGAAGTGAGTTGGACCAGTGGCATACCAGTTAGAGTTGCCTTCGAAATTGAAGCAGATGCACGATGTATTCCATGTATCTATGCTACGTCATTATCGATCGGATCCATCCCATGTAGTTTCGGTTGAAGAGGTGGAGCTAAGGCCAGATTTGTCCCACGAGGAGGAGCCAATTCAGATTTTGGAACGAGATGTGAAAGTGCTACGAAGGAAACCAGTTCTTTTAGTCAAAGTGTTATGGCGTAATCATGGATCGGAGGAAGCTTCGTGGGAGCCGGAAGTAGCAATACGACAGCAATACCCTCATTTATTTCAGCCAGGTAATTTCGAGAACGAAATTATTTTAAGAGGGGTAGAACTGTAATATTCTGGATTTATGGCTTATGCATTTTTGCTTAATTATATGAAGTAGCATGCCTTGGTGTGTTATAAATGTGTTTTGTGAATTTTGAGGACTTTTGAATGTAGGAAGAATGCCTTAGAAAATATTAAGTTTTAAGTTTAAAAGAGGAAGCTAGGCAGAGGAGGCCTTAAGAGAAATTGTAGGTGAAATTAGACACAAAAAATGGGCCTGTTAAAGTGGGAATGAGGCGCCACTTAAAGCCTCTGTAAGTGACGCCACAAGCATGTACAAAAGGGCCAGGGTTCGAGTCACAAGGGAAGCAACATTTTGGGGCTTTTATTTTCGGCAAAAAGGGAGAGAGGTGGACGGCATAGGGACTTCATTTAGATGAGCTTTAGATGCGATTAAACTCTCTTTTAAAATTCGGCTAAGAGTAAGGATAATTGCTGAATTATTCAAATATTTTTGATGGGTAAAGATGAGGGAAAATAGGAGAAAAACGATGAAGCTGATAAGGAGTGTTTTGGTTGGTAATTTCGGCTTTGGTAGGATAGGTGTGCCGAAAATTTGTTCTCTTCTCACTTCTCACATTTGTGCCGAAATTTTCACCCTTTTTCTCTCTAGACATCTCCTTCTTTTCTCTTTTATTTTGTCAAAGCCGAAATATTCCTTGTGCTAGCCGAATCTATATTCCACCATTGCCGAAACCCTCAAGCTTTTTCCTTTTCGTCTTTGTTGAAGCCGAATCCTCATTGTCAACCTTTCCCTTCTTCTTTTCACAATCTTTCAAAAGCCGAAAGTAAGTTCTTTCTAGCTCATACCCAAATTTCTCTGTGGAGTCAAGCAAGGGAGTCGTCGATTACAGTATTAAGGGTAAGATTAGTGGTTATGCGATTTTCAATTATTTTTCTTTTGGCCGAAAGTTAAAAACTAATTCCATCAACATTCTTGGTTGCCGAAACTTGGAAAGATCTTTCGGGGTTTGCCTATAGTCGATTATAAGGAGAAGGTCTTCGGGATTTCAAGATTTAAGGTAAGCTATAAGATGATATTCGGCCATAGGCCATTTTAATAGATTTTGTGTAAAAGGCTGAATCTAACATGTATCTATAGGAATCTCGACAGCATCAAGAGCAAGTAGCACTTTTTGGGATTTAAGATTCACAAGGTAAGTGAATCTGATATTCGGCCAAGGCTATAAACAATGATTTAGATTTATACTTTATTTATTCAAAAGCCGAAAACTAACTAGTTCAGTGATTTAGTGTCTAGCCGATTGCAAGAAGAGGCATCACAAAGTTTTCGGGATTTGATTAGTAGTCAAATCGGCAGGAAGGTAAGAAGTTGGTTGCGCTAATCCTTCGGGATTTGGTTTTATAGCCGAATAGGCTTTTGTTAAAATATTAAGTGTTGGCTGAATGTAGGGACTAAGATCTAGAGCATTAAATCGAGATTCTTCGGGATTTCAGTGAACTCGTTAAGTATACCAGGTGTGTAGCCCTACCCTAAGTCTTAATAGATTTATGGTATTGTTTTAATGCATGTGTTATTAAGAATGTGAAAGATATGGCTAAGGTACCACGCAATGGTACAAAGTACTCAGGTACGTAAACCTACTCCTACTATGAGTATAATATGATAAATATCTGTTATGGCACATATGTGAAATTATAAGAATGTGAATAAAGAAAATGGCATGATATTTGCATGGTTTGCATGACATGGGGCATAAGGGTGATTTGGAAAGGGGAAGTGATCTGGTGGTTTATACCACAATATCTGAATGTGGTGACTTCGGTCACATAATCTGAATGTGGTGACTCATGTCACAAAATTTTATCTGGTGGCAATGCCACAATATATATAAGGGCGATGAGCACGTCGTCTGCAGCGACTGCCTTCGATGATGTGCAGCGGATGGAGGGTTGACTTAGTAGTCCCCACGGTGTGATGGTTGGTACGGGTGATGTGTAGCGGATGGTATCTAGGTTTGGCTCCGGAAATGCATCATTATTTGTAAATTGTGAGATGTATATGTATGATATGATATGCCTGAATCATTAGGACTTAGTGTGGTTGTTATACACTGAGTCTGTTTGACTCACCCCGTTGTGGGATATGTTTTCAGGTGACGCTCAGTAAGGGACCGGGTCGGTAGGAGCTTAGTGGTGGCCTGCTCAGCTCAGAGTTTATTTTTAATTTGGACTTTCTACTTTCTTTTTCGTATTTGGATTTATTCAGGTTTTGTTTTTGATGTAATAAGGCCATAGTATGAACTGTTTACGCTTGCATTTTAATTATTTTGGTACGATACAAATTTTATTACATTAACGCTTAAGTAATCTTTCTTAAAATAAACCTTCAAATGTTTTGACATCTAAATACAAATGATTTCCAATTTAAAGATAAATCTTTAACAAATTCGACATGTCTTCTAATTTAAAAACATGATTTTAATCAATCCCTGATTTCAAAAAAAAAATAACAATGTTTTCAGTTGAACTCATCACAAATTTTCTTCAAAACCACTCGAATTTTTCCTAAGTAACAAACAAGTTTTGAACCGTTTACTCTAGGAACATACCAGATCCGGTCAAGGCTCGTGGGCCGGGTTTGGGGTGTTTCATTAGGTTCCCCCTTTTTAAGTTATACTTAGGGTGTTTATATAGGCTTCTGAATGTGTTTCTTTGCCCCTAAGTATCCTAATCTGAGTGAAACTCTTCTTTCTCACGGCAGGGACACGCCCATGGCACACGCCCGTGTAAGTCGTGGCCAGGCCGTGTTCAAAGCGTTGAATGAGGCACGACCGTGTGGTCTTGGGCCCAGGCCGTGTGGATTTTGTGATATGGCCCATTTACTCCGTTTTAGGCCTTTTTTCCATTTTTTTCATCATCTGGTGCTCTTCTAAGTATAAAACATGAAAACAAAGGATTAAGCGCACCAAATTACATAATTCAAGGCTTAAATCATCGAAAAGCATGCTAAATGTGGGCTTAAAATATGTTACTTTTACATTTTATCATATACCCCCACACTTAAGCTTTTGCTTGTCCTCAAGCAAAATTCTCAAGTCACAATTAAAATGAACTTTCTTAATTCATAATATTCATTAATAATGTTTCGTCATAATTAAAAGATAATTCATACATGGATAATTCAACTCAAAGAGTTCTAAAGACTCAAACAATCAAAGTCATACATTTATAGCCTGAAAATGTTAGGTGTTTCCCCTTTACCTAATTATTTACCTTTTATTTAAAACTGACAAGGGTTGACATCCTTACTAAAGATTCATTCAAATCACTCAAAGTGTTTAAGGTTCAACATTAAGCACTCAATAATCAAACATGAAAAGTTAATCCCATAGGCTTGCATGAAAATCAAGTCTCCACCACTATAATATGAGATGATACACAAATCAAAAGGTCTTTAATAGGGTCGTAACGGGGCATAGGTTAAAGGTGTGGATAAAGGCTGAATTAGAGAGTTAGAATCGAGATTGAGCTGACAAATTACCTAACTAGAAACAACGAACTAATAATAAATCATTACATCAAGTAGAGACTTGTCATACTAATAATAATACTCTAACACGAGCTTTCTTCTTTAGTAATTGGCATTCAAACGTATAAGCTCATTCAATCACACAACTAATAATGAATATATTTCAATTTTTTTTAATAACAAGTCAAACGTAAAGGATGAATTTAACGATTGAAATAAATAAAATAGTTGGGCAACTTAATCAATTCAAATCTCGACATAAGGGTAGTCAAACGGAATGGTGATAACAAATATAAAGGGTTTTGGGTTAATATTAGTGGGTGATTCAATAAAAAGGGTTGTTAGGATTAAACGGGTTTCACTAAGGGTTAATTGTGAAGGTAGGCTTTTAATGGAGTGAGTAGGTTAAAACCTAGGTGCCTTTATCATCTCTGTATATCAAATCAAAGGTGTGGTCTCGACATGTATAATCAATGCAAGTTCTAGAATAACAGATCAATGTTGACACACTCATAATCAATAAGGTGAGCAAGAAAAAGAATATATACTCTAACAAGCTCAAAATCTCACAAAAATTATGGGTGTTTGATATCAACCTCGTAAATTTCAAACTTCAAGGTAATAATTAGATTTAGGTAGACAACCTAACAAAATTTTAATTTTTGAAATTAGACTTATCATGCTTGATCCTCCAGTATCCTTCAAATTTAATCATGAATGCACAATTACCAATGACTTAATCCAAAACACATCAATAAAAATCATAAATCAAAGGAAATTTCATTCTAATCATAATATGAGAAACTTACTTTAGAACAAGGCATAATTCACGGATTTTCAAATAATACTATAGTTAACCCCCCACACTTAAGATGTACATTGTCCTCAATGTATAAAGATAAATAATAGCAATATAATAATAAAATCATAAGATAGGGAGAGAAATGAAACTTCCTGAATTTCAGATGGAGTCATTTAAAAAGAAACTGGATAGGACTGGCAGAGGTGAATATGGGGTAGTGCCTTGAAGCGTTTGAAATTGAACCCTTGAAGTAGCCAGCTTGATATATCCTAAGCTAAATCTAAATGGAATGAAGAATAAGAAGAAAATAATAAAGAAAATAAAGATAAAAATAAAAAAGTAAATAATGGAAAATGAAAGAAGAAAGACAATTGGAAAAGAAAAAGGAAGAAGGGGGTTTAAATAGAGATGCAGCCCGTGTTTTGGGAAAAAAATTTTGTCCTGTTGCCACACGTCTATGGCCACGCCCTTTTACCTACCTATGGTGCCCACACAGCCACGGCCACAGCCGTTTGCAAGATCGTGCGAGTATGGAAAACCTGCGCCTAAACATGGAAATAAGTAAAACTAAACTAATTAGTAGGGTTAGTGCTCGGGTTGCCTCCCGAGAAGCGCTCGTTTAAAGTCTTGAGCTAGACTTACCTCTTATTCGCATAATCATGGTGGTTTGAGGAGGTGAAAATCCTTTCTCATGTGATCAATTCGGTTATTGATATAAAGTTTAAGTCGAGTAGTGTTTACCTTAAAGGTGCTGATTTTAGGACTAGTTACCTCGACTGTTCCATCTGGGAGGATTTTGAGTACCTAATCTCCTATATTAAGCTGGGTTGTCCCATCATTAAGTTCGTCGTGGAGTTGCCTTATTTTTGCTTCATGTGTTTTTAGCTTCTCCTTGAAGTGTGTCTTCCATTCGTCTAGTTCATCGATCCAAAGCCTTCGTTCCTCATGAATTTCTTCTTTATTGACACGAGGTTTAGGATCTGGCATCTACGAAAGAGCTTCAAGAAACGGCAAGTTAATATGAAATTTCTTTGAAAGTTTAAGAGACTTACCGAGTTATTCCTCTGTGTGGTCTTTCTTTGTCGCATCGGGGTATGGCATGCGAGGTTGGTAGTCTGTAATTACCGGGTTTGGTAAATCATGGCTTTCCTCAACCTTACCTTCACTTACCACAGACTCTTGCCTCGGGTCAGATTCCACTAATCTTTCACTGTCATGAGCTGTTACGGCTTGAATTTGCTCTTTTGGGTTAGTTTCAGTGTTGCTTGGCAAGCTTTCTTATGGTTGCACTAAGATCAGCTTAGCAAGCTGACCTAACTGATCCTCGATCCCTTGAATCGATGCTTCTTGTTTCGTTTCTATATCTTGGAAACTTGTTACTGTAGTTGCTACAAATTTTCCCAGCATCTCTTCAAGGTTCGACTCATCTTCCTGTTGGTGAGGTGGTTGTTGAAAATCTGGATTTTCTGTGGCTGCTGCGAATTTTATCAGCATCTCCTCAAGGTTCGACTCCTCTTCCTATTGGTGAGGTGGTTGTTGAAAATCTGGATTTTCTGTGGCTGCTATGAATTTTGTCAGCATCTCCTCAAGGTTCGACTCCTCTTCCTGTTGGTGAGGTGGTTGTTGAAAATCTGGATTTTCTGTGGCTGCTATGAATTTTGTCAGCATCTCCTCAAGGTTTGACTCCTCTTCCTGTTGGTGAGGTGGTTGTTAAAAATTTGGAGGAAGTTCCGGTCTTTGGCTACTTTGATCATCCCACGAGAAATTGGGATGGTACCTCCAACCTGCATTATAAGTGTCACTATAAAAATTATTTTGAGGTCTGGAATAGTTACCTATATAGTGGACTTGTTCATTCTCCATGCCATATCCGTAGGGTGGGTACTCAGGATTCACCACGCCTCCTAGATTCTTTTCATATTGCATTACTGGGTGTACCTGCGAGAGACTATACAAACCATCAATCTTTTTATTCATCATCTCTAGCTGGTTAGATAACCTGGTGACCACGTCGAGGTTGAAGACACTAGCTGCTTTAGTAAGAATTGTCCTCATCACTTGCCACTGATAATTATTCAGTGCCATCTTCTCTATAAACTAGAATTATCTGCCAAAAGCAAATAGAGAAAAAATTAGCAATGTAGTATAATAATAATAATAATAATAATAATAATAATAATAATAATAATAATAATAATAATAATAAATAATGAAAATAAATTGCAATAAAAAAATGGCTAAAGTAATAAAAATTAAGCGTTCTTAATAATTTAGATCCCCAACAACGGTGCCAAAAACTTGATCGTTGTTTTATGTGATGTCAAAGTCTTAAAATTTATATAAAGAATGATCAAACCTGGAAACTAACAATGACAACGATTTGAGGCAAGCGCACCTATCGAACAATAGTACAGTTAAGGCAAAACCAGAATGTCGAACCCAAAGGAACCAAAAGTACTAATACTAACTCTCTTTTTATTATTTAGCTTAAGAATTAAGGGAATTGTTTATCTAATCTAAAATTATCTAACAATTAAATTAAAGACTCTACGACAAAGAAGAATGAAATTGGGGAAATAACTGAGGAAAAACCAATTGATCAAGACGACACCCTAGGAAGAATCCACCTAGACTTCACTTGTTATCTAACTCCGAACCAGATGATTTATTCATTTGACTTGATCCGTAAGATTCCCTAAGTTATATTAATCCCTCTCTCGTGGCGACTAACATCTAACCCTAGGTTGATTAATTGAAATCTCTTTCTAATTAAAACCCCTAGAATTGCAATAACTCGATCTATGGACTCCCATATTAGGTTTCACCCTAATCTGGCAAAATCTCGTCACCCTATCACTATGTGTGCAATCAACTCCGCTCAACTATGCTAGATCTACTCTTAGGCAGGGACTTTTTCTCCTCCACCTAAGCACATCCAACTTGAATTAATATTCCGGAAATATCAACACAAGAATTAAGAACACATAATTAAGAACAAGTCAAATATTTATCATATAGTTCTGCAAACGATAACAAGATTCATCTTAGGTTTCATCCCCCTCAGGTATCTGAGGGTTTAGTTCATAACAATAAAAGAAAATGTCCCAAAAGAAAAGATAAAACAAAACATAAGAAATCCCTAAAACCCCTAAAAGAATTGAAGGAGAGATCCTCCGTCTTGAGTATGATTCTGGCTTCTTGAGATGAATCAACTGGCTATCTTCGAGTAAATCTCCACAAATCTTCCCTCTTTGGCCTAGCTGGATGCCCCCTGACTAAAGCCTTGGGTTCCCCCCTTTTAAGTTATACTTAGGGTGTTTATATAGGCTTCTGAATGTGTTTCTTTGCCCCTAAGTATCCTAATCCGAGTGAAACTCTTCTTTCTCACGGTAGGGACACGCCCATGGCACACGCCCGTGTAAGTCGTGGCCAGGCCGTGTTCAAAATTGCTGAATGAGGCACGACCGTGTGGTCTGGGGCTCAGGCCGTGTGGATTTTGTGATGTGGCCCATTTACTCCGTTTTGGGCCCATTTTCCATTCTTTTTGTCATCTGGTGCTCTTCTGAGTATAAAACATGAAAACAAAGGATTAAGAGCACCAAATTACATAATTCAAGGCTTAAATCATTCAAAAGCATGTTAAATGTGGGCTTAAAATATGTCACTTTTACGGTTTATCAACCCTAAAGGCCAACCTTTAGGGGGCGTCAAGTTAGGCCAAATAGCCGAACCAGAGAGGTCAGAATTGTTGGATTTACTCGAAGAAAGCCAGTTGATTCATCTCAAAAAGCCGAAGTTATACTCAAGACGGAGGATCTTCCCTTCAAATTCCTTCATGGGGTTTTAGGGTTTTTCTTATGTTTTGTTTTATATTTTCTTCTAAGATGTATTCTTTTATTATTATGAACTAAACCCATCAAATACCTGAGGAAAATGAAACCTAAGACGGATCTTATTATTATTTTCTAAACTATATGATAAATACTTGATTTGTTCTTAATTATGTGCTTTTAATTCTTTTTTTAATATTTCAGGATATTGATTTAAGTATTGATGTGCTTAGGCAGAAGAGGAATAGACCCTGTCTAAGAGTAGATCTAGCATAATTAAGCGGAGTTGATCACAGCCCTAGAGATAGGATGACGAAAATCTGCCGAATTAGGGTCAAACCTAATATGGGAGTCCATAGATCGAGTTAATGCAATTCTAGGGGTTTTAATTAGAAAGAGATTTCAATTAATCAACCTAGGGTTAGACGTTAGTAGCCTCGAGAGAGGTATTAATATAAATTAGGGAATCCTACGGATCAAGTCAAGTGAATAAATCGTCTGGTTCAGAGTTAGATAACAAGTGAAGTCTATGTGGATTCTTCCTCGGGTATTGTATTAATCAATTGGTTTTTCCCACAAGTATTTTCCCAAATTCATTCTCTTTGTCTTAGCATCTTTAGCTTAGTTGTTAGTTAATTTTAGATTAAATAACAATTCCCTTAATTCTTAGGCTAAATAATAAAAAGAAGGTTAGTATTAGTACTTTTGGTTCCTTTGGGTTCGACAATCTGGTCTTGCCACTAAATCCGGTCTTGCCACTAAACTATACTACTGTTCGATAGGTGCGCTTGCCTTAATCGTTGTCATAGTTAGTTTCTAGGCTCGATCATTCTTTTTATAAATTTTTAAGACTCTGACACACAATCATTGTCCACACGGCCAGAGACACGGGCCTGTTTCTCAGCCGTGTGTGACACACGGTCATGATACACGACCGTGTGTCCCCTGGTAGTGAAGCCAATATGCTCTACATGGTCTCTCACACGGCTGCGTGATCTACTGTGTGGTATAAGTTAGTATACCCCCCAATTGGCACACGGCCTAGCACATGGGCGTATGACTTAGTAGTGTTGCATATGTCAGTTACCCTACATGTTTGACCCGGCCTATCACACAGCCTGGCACACGGGTGTGTGTCGCCACTTCGAAGGGCACACGGGCTAGACACACAAGCGTGTGGTTGGCCATGTGACCCAAATCAGTAAGCTCACTTGTTTAGACACGGGGTAGGGCATGGGCTGGGACACGACCATGTGCTCCCAATTCGAATGTCCACACGGCCTGTGACACAGGCGTGTCTGGTGGCCGTGTGAGACTGTGTCCCCTATTTTACAGAAAAATTTTATAAGTGTTGAGAAATTTCCTCAGTTATCGGTTTAGTCCCGAACCACTCTCAATGTATGTTTAAGGCATCGTTGGCTTGTTTAAGGGACACTATGATTGATTGTGATTGAATTGTATTTGAATTAATAAGTTGTGTATGAAATGTATGTTTAAAAGTGTTGTAAGTCCGGTAATGCTCCGTAACCCTATTCTGACGGTGAATATGGATGAGGGGCGTTACAAATGAAATCAGTTTATTATCCGTGATACCTTCTTTCTTTGGTACAGGTCCCACCTATGGAATATCGTAGGTGGGATAAATGATCCTTGAATTTTCCTATTAAGATTCAATTTTCCTAGGATCAAATACTCAGGATTGGGTCAAACTCTTCTGTCCCTCGATTCTAGCTTTTTTGCGCTACTCTAATGTAATCTTATGAATACAAAAAGAAGGACTTATTCTTCGGATATCAGCTAAATTCCAACCGTTCGCCTTTTTAAATTTTTTCATAGCTTTAATTAATTGCTCCTCTTGTTGTTTTGTTAGTTCTACTGAAATAACCATAGGTAAAGTAGAACAGTTACCTAAATAATCGTATTTCAAATGAAAGGGAAGTACCTTAAGTTCAAGTTTGGGTAGTTCCTCGATTGACAACTTTGGTTGTGCGTTTTCTCGAGCTTCCAACTATAACGGTTCAAATCGTGCTAGTCGAGCATATCCTTTCGAATTGGCTTCCATCAAAGCCATATTTCACTTACCTTGCTCATCTTCCAACGGCTCAGACCCTAAGGTGTTTTTAGATGGGTCTTATACAGAATTGTACTATCATTCTGTAGAAATTAAGGATTCTAGCTCATCCGTTACTAAGCATTCTTCCACCTGATTAGTGAACTTCATGGCTTTAAGAAAATTAAAATTCACCTAGTCATCTTGAACTCACATAGTGAGTTCACATTTCTGCATGTCTATTAATGTTATCCCTGTTGCTAGGAAAGGTCTCCCCAGGATGATCGGTACTTCCTTATCTACATAAAAATCTAAAACGATAAAATCAGTAGGAACGATAAACTTATCTACACATACCAGAACATCCTCGATCTTTCCTTCAAGATATGCTAAAGATTGATCTGCTAGTTGGAGTGTCACAGTCGTGGGTCTTACTTCACTTATGCCCAACATCTTAACAATAGACTTTGGCATCAAGTTTAGGCTTTCTTCTAGATCGCATAAAGCTTTACCACAGTAAGATTCTCTAATATTACAATGTATAGTAAAGCTTCCAAGGGCCTTCATTTTTGGAGTAGCTTGTTCTGTAAGAACACACTGCACTCCTTCGTTAGTGCTACAGTTTTAAACTCATTAAGTCTCTTCTTCTTGGACAGAATATCCTTCATGAATTGGACATAATTGCGCATTTTTTCTAAGGCTTCTACCAATGGTATATTGATGTGAAGCTGCTTTAGAAAAACCAAAAACTTCTTAAGTCTCAATGGATATAGAGGTGTTGGAAGCATAGCTTGAATCGGACAACTTTTCTAAAGAATTCTATCTACATCTAAAAAAGGAGTTAGCTTATCATAATTTACTAGTTTAGATTTTACCTCCTCAAACTTTTCATCGTCTGGCGTTTTTGGTGCTGGCATCTCAACTGTCAGTTGATTTTCCTTTTCCTTGGTAGATCCATCTTCAACCTCAACTACCTTGGGTTCCAAAGTCGTACAACTTCGTAAAGCAACTACTTTGCAATGCTCCTCACCAAAATTCCTTGGATTTTCCATGTCACATAGCAAGGCCCCTTACCATCTATTACGAAGCTCCATAGCTAACTGACCCACTTGGTTCTCGTAATAGTCCGGTTTAAACCCTAGTCGAAATAGTGGTTTCGAGACCACAAATCTAAGTCAGTGAAATATTTTTAATATTATTTTTTGTCTTTTATACGTGACTAAGCATGTGTGAAAATCTAATATGAAAATTTGATCATTTGTGTGTTTAATTTGAGAAAAGGGTTAAATTGCATTAAATGCAAAATTTATATGCTATTTGTTAAACCACCTATATGTTGTGGCTTTTGAATGTTGTGGCCTTATGAGGCAATTAAACCACTTTTAAGATAGTGGATAGTAGTTGGACAAATATGCCCTTAATGTATGTTTCTTTTACTTTTTAATTGAAAGGATATTTTAGTAAATGTAATAATAATATGCTTATAATAAAAATAAAGTATGAAAATAGACATTGTTCATCCATTCTTCTAGCCGAAAGTTTGAAGAAAAAGAAAGAAAATAAACAAGTTAGGGTTCGGCCATTTGAGGGCTTAATTAAGGTAGTTTTGACTTTGATTTTTGATTATTTTTATGTTTTTGAGATTGTTGCTTAGTCTACTATCAAGCCCATGTTGTAATTTGAAGAATTGATGATGTTTATGAAATGTGCCATTGATGAAATGGTGAGCTTTGTGATGAGTATTGGTGTTAAATGAAAGATATGTGTTTAATGAACATGTTTTGTTCTTGAATTTTTGATGAATTTAGCTAATTAGGGCTCAATTGTGAAAATATCATTTTGAAGGACTACATTATGAAATAAATGAAATGTATGGATTGATATGAACATAGTGTGTATTCGGTCAAGCATGAGTAAAGCAAATTTGTTGTATTTTGTGATTTTGTGAATTAGGGACTAAATTGTCTAAATGTGAAAATATGAGGGCTAAATTGTAAATTGCTGTAAATGTGTGTATCTGGATTGAATTGGATGAATTAGTGAATAAAAGGGTTAAATTTGAATATGTATAGATCAAGAACCGAAGAAAACAGACTTAGATCGCGGGAAATCGAAAGTAATCGAGTAGCCATATTCGTTTCTGTTAAACCAAACTCGAGGTAAGTCAATATACAAGTAAATGTATTTGTATAGAATTATTTGTGAATATATGGAATTTGAATGGTTATGAATATCCATTGAGATGGAATATATGTGAAATACGAGTTACGAATACGTCGACAGGTTGATAATGTCTGAGAAGTCCCGTTGGAACCTAGGAATAGATATGATAGTATATGTCATGACATAGGTGTCTGTTATGTGATATCATGTAAGATCACGTCTGGGATGTTGGCATTGATTCGAGATTTCGTGTAAAACGACGTCTGGGACGCTGGCATCGATATAAGATTTACGTGTAAGACCATGTCCGGGACATTGACATCGTATAGATTCGTGTAAGACCCTGTCTGGGATAGTGGCATCGATATCTGATTACATGTAAGACCACGTCTGGGACGTTGGCATTGTACGATTATTTCGAGCACTCTAAATATCCTATTAGTTTCGAACGGTTCAACGGGCAAATATGAGATACGAACGACTATGTGATTTGGATATCCGGTTCAGGTACGGTTGTTATATACACTAAGTGTGTATGAAAGGTAAGTGTCTATATGAACTTACTAATATGAGTATATGTAATGAAATGATGGAATGATATGTGAAGATATGCTTAAATGAGCTATGTGTATATGTGAAATTTGAGTTGAAGAATGTGGTAAGATTTGGCTAGGTATATGAGCCAAAGATTATGTGATGAAATTGCTATGAGAACTATAAATTCCATTCTATGAATGTGGTTATGTGTATTTTATGCTAAGTTTATTTGTATATGGCTTACTAAGCTTTTGAAAGCTTACTCTGTGTGTGTTTCCTCTATTTTATAGATTGTTTAAGCTACTGAAGGCTCGGGGATCATCGAGGATCGTCATCACACTACTCAAACTCATTTTGGTACCTTTGAAATATGTATATAGCTAAATATGGCATGTATAGGCTAGTCATTTTGGGTTATGTTTGAAATGTGTATAAATAGCCATGAGATGTAGCTAGATAAACCTTGATGATATGCATGAGTGATTATGATATATGATGTTTGGTTTGGTATGGCTTGATAGTTAATGAAATGGCCAAGACTTTGGTAAGCATATGAAAGTATTATGAGTATGTATGTTTGAGCAAAGGAATGTTTATATGAAAGGTAAATGTAGATGAATCATGGTTGAATGTATATGTGTTTTAGTTGTGTAAATTGGCATGAAAGGAAATGAGATTGAGTGTGAGATCTTGTTGATTTATTTGCCATGTTTAGGATGTAAAGTGTGCTTGAAATGAATTATTATTTTGCTTGAAGGATTGACCCTTGTATGGTGGCATTTTGGCCTTGCAAATGACCTGTTTTGCATACACGGTCGTAGCACACGGGTGTGCCTGGTAGCCATGTGAATAAGTCAATAGTTAGCCTAATCTTATATGGCTATGGTACACAGGCGTGTCTAGTAGCTAGCATAATACTACACGGCCATGGCACACGGGCGTGTCTGGTGGCCGTGTGGATAAGTCAGTATACATGCTCTGATTTGACACGGCCAGAACATATGGGTGTGTCTAGTAGCCGTGGGAGGGTCATGGCATGCCCACACAAGCATGTGACCTCTGTAATATAGAAAAGTTTTAAATTTTCGAGAACTTTTATATGTGTTCGGTTTAGTCCCGACCCTATTTTGAAGTATGATTAAGGTCTCGTTGACCTATAAAAGGGACACTTTGTTTATGATTGATGAATTGTATTACTAAATGTCTGTAAAAGTTTTCGATTTCTCTGGTAACGCCCTTAACCCTAATCTGACGATGGATATGGGTTAGGGGTGTTACATTTGATTGGTATCAGAGTTACGGTTTAGCCGATTCTCGGACTAATGCAGCATGTAAGAGTCTAGCTATACATGCCATATATCCGAACTGTGATAGTGTGATGAATCCTAACGTGTAAAATGTGATTTTTGTATAGTAATTGATCCTGAAAGAGCCGTAGCTGACGATGTAGAAAGTAATGCGCCTGCTCCTGCTCAAGGGACATCGCCATTTGATTCGAGACCACTACGAGTGGTCAAGAGGGAGAAGCTAAACAAGCTTTTTTCCAGATGATGAGTGAATGGTTCACTCAATTTGTGAGAAATAATCCAGTTGTTTCACAACCTCTGCCCCCGTCTAATCCCCCTCAAACCTCAGTTCTACCTCCGGTAATGGGTATAAATCTGTTGAATAAGCCTCCTGTCGATAAAATTCGTAAGTATGCGACCGAAGAGTTCAGGGCTACTAGTGAGGATGATGCCAAAAAAATCGAGTTTTGGTTAGAAACACTATCCAGGTATTTGATGAGATGTCTTTGACTCTGGAAGAAAGTATTAAGTGTGTTGTATCTTTGTTATGAGACGCAGCCTATCAATGATGGAAAACTTCAATTTCTATTGTTCCGAGAGAGTGGGTCACTTGGGATTTCTTTCAGTCTGAGTTTCGAAAGAAATATATTAGTTAGAGATTTATAGATAAGAAACGAAAGGAATTTTTAGAATTGAAACAAGGTCGGTCTGTTGTTGAATACGAAAGAGAGTTTGTGAGATTAAGTCAGTATGCTTAGGAATGTGTATCGGCGGAAGCGATAATGTGTAAGAGATTTAAAGATGGCTTAAATGAAGACATCCGCTTGCTAGTCGAGATTTTAGAGATAAAAGAGTTTGTGGTACTTGTTGATCGAGCATGTAAAGCCAAGACACTCGGGAAAGATAAAAGAAAAGCTGAGTTTGAAGCTAGAGATGTGAAAAAGAGATTTCCGGGTAAATCATTTCAGTCTGCTTCGAAGAAATTCAGAGATGAACAAAGTCGTTCCAGGACTAATGTGGGACATTCTAGTAGAGATCGAGCTAGATCACAGTTGAGCTCCAAAGCTCCGGCAACTTCGATGGCAAGTGCTGGAAATGTTCGATCTAAGAAACCTGAATGTAAGCATTGTGGAAAAAGGCATCCAGGAAGTTGTAGATTGAATGACCGAGCGTGTTTCAGATGTAAATCATTAGACCATTTTATCCGTTATTGCCCAGAGTCTGTTGAGCCAGAGACTATTCAGAATCTGAGATCTAATAATGCTCCAGTGAGAGGTGGACCTTCCCAAAATGTAAGAAATATCAGTGGTAGTCAGAGAGCTACGAAAGATTCTGTTGCGAGGTCTGAAGCTAGAGCGCCTGCCAGAGCGTATGCCATCCCAGCTTGAGAGGAAGCTTCATCTCCAGTTGTTATAACGTGTACATTTACACTTTATGATACTTTTGTGATTGCATTGATAGACCCTGGTTCTACACATTCGTATATATGCATGAACTTAGTATCCAGTAAGACTTTGCCTGTAAAGTATGCTGATTTTGTTATAAAAGTATCGAACCCCTTAGGTAAAAGTGTCCTGGTTAACAAAGTATGTAAAAACTATCCGTTAATGTTTCGAATTATCTATTTTCCTGCTAATCTGATGCTGTTACCATTTGATGAGTTTGATATCATTCTGGGTATGGATTGGTTGACATTGCATGATGCTGTTATGAACTGTAAAAGAAAGACTATTGATTTGAGATGTCTGAATGATGAAATAGTTTGAATTGAGTCTAATGATTTGAATGGGTTGCTGCTGTGATATCTGTATTGAGAGCTCAAAGATATGTGAAAAAGGGTTATGAAGCTTATTTTGCTTATGTTATTGATTCGAAATTGTCTAAAAAGAAAGTTGAATCAGTGCCAGTCGTTTGTGAGTTTTCTGATGTATTCCTTGAAGAATTGTCGGGATTGCCTCCGATACGTGAAGTTGAATTTGGTATTGATTTGTTGACTGGTACAACGCCTATTTTGATAGCTCCGTATAGAATGGCACCAACAGAACTGAAAAAGTTAAAGTCACGGTTGCAAGAATTGACTGACAGAGGATTTGCAAGACCGAGTTTCTCGCCTTGGGGTGCTCCTATTTTGTTTGTGAAAAAGAAAGATGGCACGATGATAATGTGTATCGATTATCGTCAATTTAACAAAGTAACAATAAATAATAAATATATGTTGCCTAGGATTGATGATTTGTTTAATCAGCTAAAAGGAGCCACTGCTTTTCAAAGATAGATCTGAGGACGGGTTACTACCAGTTAAGAGTGAAAGACTCAGACATTCTGAAAACTGCTTTCAGAACGAGGTACGAGCATTATGAGTTTTTAGTTATGCCTTTAGGACTAACGAATGCTCCTGCTGTCTTTATGGATCTGATGAACAGAATTTTTAGACCGTACCTAGATCGATTTGTTGTTGTATTTATTGGCGACATTTTGATTTATTCACAGGATGAAACTGAACATACTGAACATCTAAAGATTGTGTTGCAAACTCTGCAAGAAAAGCAATTATATGTGAAATTCAGTAAATGTGAATTCTGGTTACATGAAGTTAGATTTCAGGGACATATTGTGTCAGCATCTGGAATACGAGTTGATCCGAGCAAGATTTCTGCTATTCTGAATTGGAAACCTCCAAAAAATGTGTTTGAAGTCCGTAGCTTTCTAGGACTCACTGGTTATTATCGTTAGTTTGTAAAAGGATTCTCGGTGATAGCTACTCCATTAACTAGATTGCTTCAGAAAGATGTGAGATATGAATGGTCCGATAAATGTCAGAAAAGTTTTGATCAGTTAAAAGCTCTTTTGACTGAAGCTCCAGTGTTAGTATAGCCAGAATAGGGCAAAGAGTTTGTAATTTACAATGATGCTTCATTAAATGGTCTGGGATTCGTTTTGATGCAGGAAGGCAAAGTTATAGCTTATGCCTCGAGACAACTTAAGCCTCATGAAAAGAATTATCTAGCACATGATCTTGAGTTGGCTATGATTGTATTCGCATTAAAGATTTGGCGACATTATCTGTTCGGTGAGAAATGTCACATGTTTTTAGATCATAAAAGTTTGAAATATCTACTGACCCAGAAAGATTTGAATCCACGACAGAGAAGATAGTTAGAGCTGTTGAAAGATTATGAACTTGTAATTGATTATCATCCGGGTAAAGCAAATGTCGTTCCAATGCAATGAGTAGGAAATCATTGTATGCACTACGTGCTTTGAATGCTCAATTAGATCTGTCTGATGATAGTTCAGAGGCTGAATTGAAAGCAAAAATGTTGTTTTTACAGCAGATATGTGATGCTCAAAAAGTTGATAATGAAATAATAGTGAGGCAAACTCAGTGTGATTTGAACTCCGATTCTAAATTTCGAGTTAATTTTGATGATTTCTTGAGATTTTGAGATCGAATTTGTGTTCCGAGAAACCCAGAATTGATTCAGTTGATTCTGAAAGAAGCACATAATAGTCTTTTATCTATTCATCCGGGAAGTACAAAAATGTATCATGCTTTGAAGCAACACTTGAAACACCCCAGACCCGGCCCCATTAGCCTTGACCAGATCTGGTATGTTCCCCGAAGTAAACCGATTCAAAATTCTTTTGTTACTTTGGAAAAACTGTGTGTTTTGAAGAAAGTTTTTTTGTGGGTTGGGCTCGAGTTGAAAACAAGCTTGTTTTATATTGGAAACCCATTTATTTCAGGTGGCAAAACATTTGGAGTTTGTTTTAAATGAAATTAACTTAATCTTTAATAAATAAAGTTTCAGTAACATAATAAATAAAATAGAATAAAATAGTGCACTATGGCCTTATTACATCAAACTAAAACCCAAAATAAAATTCAAGGTACTTAGAAATAAAAGAAAGTCCTAATAAAATAAAATCTGAATTTTCGCATGGCCACCCCTAAGCTTCACAGACCCGATCCATCACCGATCATCACTGAAAAAAATATTCCCAACGGGGTGAGTCAACTGACTCAATGTGTACACAACACTAAATCATAATAGAATCAGTGCATAACAAATATTACACATTCATATCATAGCATACATATTATGATGCATTCCCAAACCCAAACCTAATAAGCCATCCGCTACACTCCCGCACCAACCTCGCATACACCGTGGGGACTACTAAGTTGACCCTCCTTCGCTACACTGCGCATATCGCGGTCTTAGGTCACCGCATTTGTGGTCTTAGGTCACCACATTCGAGATATCGCAGCCTTAGGTCACCGCATTTCAGACATCGTGGTCTTAGGTCACCACATTCGAGATATTGCGGTCTTAGGTCACCGCATTCGACATCGTGGGTCTTAGGTCACCACATTCGGATACCACGGTCTTAGGTCATCGTGTTCATGGTCTTAGGTCACTACATTCAGATATCACGGTCTTAGGTCACCGTGTTCGTGGTCTTAGGTCACCACATTCACTTCCCCTTTCAATAACCCATATGCCCCAAATCATATATTATGCATTAATATGCCAATTTTCACATTCTTATAACTTTTCACATGTTAAAAATAACATATTTCATAATCCTAGTAGGAGTAGGAAACGTAACTGAGTACTTTGTACCATTGTATGGCACCTTAGCCATACTTTTCACATTCTTAAAATCACATACATATATTTAAACATTGCCATAAAACTTATTAAGAAATAGTGTGGGGTACACACCTGATTAGCTTAACGAATTCCTTGAAATCCTGAAAAACAGATCTATCGCTTTAGATCCTAAATCCCTTGCTGCCGATTTGATAATTAATCAAATCCCGAAAACTTGTATTCTTCCCCTTTGAAATCGGCTAATCACTAGATCCCTTGAATCGGTTAGTTTTTGGCTTAAAACACATAAAAATAGATCTATCTATTAAAATAGGCCTTGGCCGAATATTCATAGTCACTTACCTTAAGGATCTTAAATCCCGAAAGAATCCTTCCAAATTTTGGCAAATAAGAGTATTGATGGGATTAGTCCTAGATTTCAACAAATCTAAACGAAAAGAATAGAAATCAAAACTTGTTCTTACCCTTTCTTGAAGAAATCGACAGCACCTATGCTTGAAGCCCCTCAAAGATTCGGCTTTTGATGGATTGGAAAGAAAAGAAATTAGCTAATAGTGATATCTTGAATTTTCGGCTTTGGCTAACAAAAAAGAGAAGAACAAATGCTCTAGAAATTCGCAGAGAGAAGGGTTGAGAGAAAGAATGATGAATGGCCCTCTTTTCCTTATATAGCCGAATTTACTAACTTAGAATCCCTTACTTGGCCATCACTCTTCTATTTTGATAGCTTTATCTCTTCAATTATCTCCTAAAATAAAAGATAATTCAAAGAACTATCCTTACTTAGCCGAAAATTATTAAACTCAAAGTCCCTTACTTGGCCATCACTTCTCCCTTATTTTCCTAATTAAAGAATAATTCCTCATTTATCTCTTGAAAATAATCTAAAATAAATGCATTATTTATTCCTTATTTATCCACTATTTATCTCTTAAAAATAAAAGAATAAAGACTCCTAAATTATAGCCTTGTGCCGTCCCTTTGTCACTATCTCTCACAAAAATAAAACTTTTATTTTGCTTCCCCAGAGCTCGAATCTTGGCCATTTCCTGAGGCCCTAAGTGGCATCTTCAAGCCACTTTTCCAAGCCCGTTTGTGTGTCATATTTCACATACATTTTCTCTTAAGGCCACCTCGCCTTAGTTCCCTCTTTTAGACTTTAAACTTGACATTTCTAAAGCATTTCCTTACATTTCTAAGACATTTCCTTACATTTCCAAGACATTTCCTTACATTTCCAAGTCATTTCCTTACATTTCCAAGTCATTTCCTTACATTTCCAAGACAAGACATTTCCTTCCATTTCCAAGTCATTTCCTTACATTTCTAAGACAAGACATTTCCTTCCATTTCCAAGACATTTCCTTACATTTCCAAGATAAGACATTTCCTTACATTTCCAAGTCATTTCCTTACATTTCCAAGACAAGACATTTCCTTCCATTTCCAAGTCATTTCCTTACATTTCCAAGTTTCAAAAAATGTTTACTTTCCTCTTTTGAAACTTAACATTTCTGAAGCATTTCCTTACATTTCCAAGTTTCCAAAAATGTTCACCATACATTCATAACACATAAGACATGCCATTTCGTATAAATAAATCAAAAATGCATAGGCCCATTTCCAGGATGTTACAGTTCTACCCCCCTTAAAAATAATTTCGTCCTCGAAATTACTTACTAACGAATAATCGTACATCTTAACTCACCGCACTACGCTTATGCTACGCACTCTGATCTTAATAGAACCATCATACTTCCTAGGCACAATCTCTAAGTTCACGTCCCCTAGAACTCATTTATAAAGCCGCTATTTAATCTAATTAAAAAGTTCTGTGCATCAGAATTTTGTTCCACTTATTAACCGCGAACAAGTTTATGAAATAAAGATATTTAGAAGTAGTTCTTTCGATCACACAAAGTTTCAGTTCAAGTTCACTACTCTAATTCAGAGAATCACATTCACATTCATCAACAGAGACACCTTCATTCCTCAATAGAGGCACATTCATTCATCAACATAGACATATTTATTCAGTGGTATCTACCACCCACATTCACTATTCGAACACTCTTTGCCTTATTCCTATCCCAGGGGTATTTTCATAGTTTGTCCTACAGAGGTATTTTCGTAATTTTTCAAAATAAGGTTCCTTGGTAATTTTGTCAGTAAGGGTATTTTGGTAATTTTGTGTTCCCGTGGTATTTTTGGAAATTCTGAAATCTGAGGGCATTTCGGTAATTTTAAAACTCAGGGGTATTTTCGTAATAAACCAGGGTAAATTTGTAAAGCTCAATAAATCAGGGTATTGCAGATTTTACAAAACTTTAGAGTTATTTTTGATAATTTGTTTTCCAAAATGGTGATGTTGCAAAAATTTTGGGAATTAGGGTCATTTTGGTAATTTGCAAGTTAGGGGCAATTTCATAATTTTCCAAAATCAAGGTATTTTGATATTTTTGCAAATTAGGGTTTTTGAACATTTTATAAAGTAATGAAATCTTGATAAGAACTGTGGGTATTTTTGGAATTTCATAAACCAAGGGCATTTTTTGTAATGTTACCACTAGGGGTATTTTTTGTAATTTTTTTATAAATTGGAAATTTTTCGAAAAATTTTGTAAAAATAGTTCTCACAAATTGAAAGGGTAATTTTAAGAGTTTTACAACTAGGGTTTTCATAAAAATACGGCTAGTTCCCTTTTGGGTTTTAGTTATTGGGTTTAGCCTGTGACTGAGTCCTCTTGGGTAAGGTGAACCGAAGCTACGCACCAGGTAGGATTCCTGCGCAGAGGAGGTGAGTCACTAGGAATGCTTAAGTACCAGGCTCTTCTGGATCTAATCCTAGACATGCGCACAGGGGCTGCCACACCCTAACTCGACGACTTAGCCGTAGGTTTGTTTAATTAGGCATTAAGTCTTATGTAATAGTTGGGGTAAACTAATCCTAGGGTTCAAGTACTTATCATGCTAATCTACGTTCCATTCCATTTCTACCCTTCTACACATCATACTATAAATCACACAAATGGATAGAAGTACTTACCTGGTGGACTGCGGGTCGGAGGCTTGGGTGCCATGCCAAAAACCTGCTTATTTCAAAAAAAATGTTTTCATAAAACTTATTTGGGCTCGCTTTTGAAAACATTTTGGGCCTTAAACCCCTAGGTCGAGGGTTTGAAATTGGGCTCTGATACCAAACTGAAACACCCCAGACCCAGCCCACGAGCCTTGACCGGATCTGGTATGTTCCCCGAAGTAAACCGATTCAAAATTTTTTTGTTACTTTGGAAAAACTATGTGTTTTGAAGAAAGTTTGTTTGTGGGTTGGGCTCGAGTTGAAAACAAGCTTGTGTTATATTGGAAACCCATTTATTTCAGGTGGCAAAACATTTGGAGTTTATTTTAAATGAAATTAACTTAATCTTTAATAAATAAAGTTTCGTAACATAATAAATAAAACAGTAATAAAATAGTGCACTATGGCCTTATTACATCAAATTAAAAGCCAAAATAAAATTCAAGGTACATAGAAATAAAAGACAGTCCAGAATAAAATAAAATCTGAATTTTTGCATGGCCACCCCTAAGCTTCTGCCGACCCGGTCCATCACTGATCATCGCCTGAAAAAAAATTCCCCAACGGGGTGAGTCAAACAGACTCAACGTGTACACAACACTAAATCATAATAGAATCAGGCATAACAAATATTACACATTCATATCATAGCATACATATTATGATGCATTCCCAAACCCAAACCTAATAAGCCATCCGCTACACTCCCCGTACTCAACCTTTGTACACGTGGGACTACTAAGTTGACCCTCCTTCCACTACACTCCATATCAAGGTCTTAGTTCACCGCATTTGTGGTCTTAGGTCACCACATTCAGATATCGCGGTCTTAGGTCACCGCATTCAGATTACTGTGTTCTTAGGCCACCACATTCAGATACCACGGTCTTAGGTCACCGTGTTCGTGGTCTTAGGTCACCACATTCGATATCGCGGTCTTAGGTCACCGCATTCGGACATCGTGGGTCTTAGGTCACCACATTCGAGATACCACGGTCTTAGGTCACCGTGTTCATGGTCTTAGGTCACCACATTCAGATATCACGGTCTTAGGTCACCGTGTTCGTAGTCTTAGGTCACCACATTCACTTCCCCTTTCAATAACCCATATGCCCCAAATCATATATTATGCATTAATATGCCAATTTTCACATTCTTATAACTTTTCACATGTTAAAAATAACATATTTCATAATCCTAGTAGGAGTAGGAAACGTACCTGAGTATTTTGTACCATTGTATGGTACCTTAGCCATACTTTTCATATTCTTAAAATCACATACATATATTTAAACATTGCCATAAAACTTATTAAGAAATAGTGTGGGGTACACACCTGATTAGCTTAACGAATTCCTTGAAATCCCGAAAAATCGATCTATCGCTTTAGATCCTAAATCCCTTTCTACCGATTTGATAATTAATCAAATCCCGGAAACTTGTATTCTTCCCCTTTGAAATCGGCTAATCACTAGATCCCTTGAATCGGTTAGTTTTCGGCTTAAAACACATAAAAATAGATCTAATTACTAAAATAGGCCTTGGCCGAATATTCATAGTCACTTACCTTAAGGATCTTAAATCCTGAAAGAATCCTTCCAAATTTCGGCAAATAAGAATATTGATGGGATTAGTCCTAGATTTCGACAAATCTAAAAGAAAAGAATAGAAATCAAAACTTGTTCTTACCCTTTCTTGAAAAAATCGACAGCACCTATGCTTGAAGCCCCTCAAAGATTCGGCTTTTGATGGATTAGAAAGAAAAGAAATTGGCTAATAGTGATTTCTTGAATTTTCGACTTTGGCTAACAAAAAGAAGAAGAACAAATGCTCTAGGAAATTCGGCAGAGAGAAGGGTTGAGAGAAAGAATGATGAATGGCCCTCCTTTCCTTATATAGCCGAATTTACTAACTTAGAATCCCTTACTTAGCCATCACTCTTCTATTTTGATAGCTTTATCTCTTTAATTATCTCCTAAAATAAAAGATAATTCAGCAACTATCCTTACTTAGCCGAAATTATTAAACTCAAAGTCCCTTACTTGGCCATCACGTCTCCTTTATTTTCCTAATTAAAGAATAATTCCTCATTTATCTCTTGAAAATAATCTAAAATAAATCCATTATTTATCCCTTATTTATCCACTATTTATCTCTTAAAAATAAAAGAATAAAGGCTCCTAAATTATAGCCTTGTGCCGTCCCTTGCTGCTACTCTCTGCTGCAAAATAAAGCTTTTTATTTTGCTTCCCCTGCAGCTTGAACCTTGGCCCAATACCCCAGTATGTGGCACCATTTCCTGAGGCCCTAAGTGACATCTTCAAGCCACTTTTCCAAGCCCATTTGTGTGTCATATTTCACATACATTTTCTCTTAAGGCCACCTCGCCTTAGTTCCCTCTTTTAGACTTTAAACTTGACATTTCTAAAGCATTTCCTTGCATTTCTAAGACATTTCCTTACATGTCCAAGATATTTCCTTACATTTCAAAGACAAGGCATTTCCTTACATTTCCAAGTCATTTCCTTACATTTCCAAGACAAGACATTTCCTTCCATTTCCAAGTCATTTCCTTACATTTCTAAGACAAGACATTTCCTTCCATTTCCAAGACATTTCCTTACATTTCCAAGACAAGACATTTCCTTACATTTCCAAGTCATTTCCTTACATTTCCAAGACAAGACATTTCCTTCCATTTCCAAGTCATTTCCTTACATTTCCAAGTTTCCAAAAATGTTTACTTTCCTCTTTTGAAACTTAACATTTCTGAAGCATTTCCTTACATTTCCAAGTTTCCAAAAATGTTCACCATACATTCATAACACATAAGACATAACATTTCGTATAATTAAATCAAAAATGCATAGGCCCATTTCCAGGATGTTACAACACTATTAGTGGTCTGGTATGAAACGAGACATATCTGACTTTGTGTTGAAATGTTTAATATTTCAGCAAGTTAAAGCTGAACATCAAGTTCCGTCTGGGTTGCTACAACCGAATCTGATTCTCAAGTGGAAATGGGCTAGAGTAACGATGGATTTTGTTTCTAGATTGCCTCTGACTCTAAGAAAGAAAGATACAATTTGGGTTGTTGTTGATAGATTGACAAAATCCGCCCATTTTATTCCGGTACGATCTGATTACTCACTTGATAGATTAGTCGAGCTTTACATTTTTGATATTGTGAGATTGCATGGAGTGCCATTGTCTATCGTGTCTAACAGAGATTCGAGATTCACTTCACGATTCTGGAAGAAATTGCAAGAAGCTTTGGGTACTAAATTGCATTTTACTACAGCTTTTCATCCGCAAACGGATGGTCAATTTGAGCAGATTATTCAGATTCTCGAGGATATGTTGAGATGCTGTATTCTTGAGTTTAACAGTACGTGGGAATCATATTTGCCATTGATTGAATTTGTGTATAATAATAGTTTTCAATCGAGTATTAAAATGGCACCTTATGAGGCTTTTGTATGGTCGCAAATGTTGAACACCTCTGTATTGGACTGAGCTCAGCGAGAGTAAGATGCACAGGGTTGATTTGGTAAAAGATACTGAACAGAAAGTGAAAGTGATCTGAGATAGTTTGAAAGCAGCATCTGATCGTCAGAAGTCTTATGCAGATTTGAAACGAAAAGAGATTGAATTTGAGATCTGTGACAAAGTTTTCTTAAAAGTGTCTCCATGGAAGAAAGTACTCCGATTTGGATATAAAGGCAAGTTGAGTCCGATTTGGACATCGTATGAGATCATTGAAAGTATTGGGCCAGTTGCGTATAGATTATTATTACCATTTGAGCTAGCAAAAATACACAATGTATTTCATGTTTCGATGCTCCGTAAATACCGTTCCAATCCGTCACATGTAATTACCCCGTCTGAAATTGAAATCCGATCTGATATTACTTATGAAGAGGAACCGATCCTTATCTTAGCTCGTGAAGTGAAAGAATTGAGAAATAAAAGAATTCCGTTAGTTAAAGTATTGTGGCATCGACACGGAGTGGAAGAGGCTACGTGGGAGCCTGAAGATTCAATGAAACAACAATATCTGAATCTGTTTAACGATAAAAGTTTTGGGGACTAAAATCCCTAATGGGGGAATTGTAACAGTCCGGTATAGACCCTAGTCGGAACAGTGGTTTCTGGACCACAAATCCAAGCCAGTGAAATATTTTTAATATTATTTTTTGTGTCTTTTATACGTGACTAAGCATGTGTGAAAAGCTCGTATGAAAATTTGATCATTTGTGTGTTTAATTTGAGAAAATGGTTAAAGTGCATTAAATGCAAAATTTGTATACTATTTGTTAAAGCACCTATGTGTTGTGGCTTTTGAATGTTGTGGCCTTATGGGGCAATTAAACCACTTTTAAGATAGTGGATAGTAGTTGGACAAATATGCCCTTAATGTATGTTTCTTTTATTTTTTTAATTGAAAGGATATTTTAGTAAATGTTATAATAATACGCTTATAATAAAATAAAGTATGAAAATAGACATTGTTCATCCATTCCTAGCCAAAAGTTTGAAGAAAAAGAAAGAAAATAAATAAGTTAGGGTTCGGCCATTTGAGGGCTTAAATAAGGTATGTTTTGACTTTGATTTTTGATGATTTTCATGTTTTTGAGATTGTTGCTTAGTCTACTATCAAGCCCATGTTGTAATTTGAAGAATTGATGATGTTTATGAAATGTGCCATTGATGAAATGGTGAGCTTTGTGACGAGTATTGGTGTTAAATGAAAGATATATGTTTAATGAACATGTTTTGTTCTTGAATTTTTGATGAATTTAGCTAATTAGGCTAAATTGTGATAATAGCATTTTGAAGGACTAAATTGTGAAATAAATGAAATGTATGGATTGATATGAACATAGTGTGTATTTGGTTAAGCATGAGTAAAGCAAATTTGTTATATTTTGAGATTTTGTGAATTAGGGACTAAATTGTCCAAATGTGAAAATGTGAGGGCTAAATTGCAAATTGCCCTAAATGTGTGTAATTGGATTGAATGGGATGAATTAATGAATAAAAGGGTTAAATTTGAATATGTATAGATCAAGAACCAAAGAAAACAGACTTAGACCGCGGGAAATCGAAAGTAATCGAGTAGTCGTATCCGTTTCTGTTTAACCGAACTCGAGGTAAGTCAATATACAAGTAAATGTATTTATATTGAATTATTTGTGTATATATGGAGTTTGAATGGTTATGAATATCCACTGAGATGGAATGTATGTGAAATACGAGTTACGAATAAGTCGACAAGTTGATAATGTCCGAGAAGTCCCGTTGGAACCTAGGAATAGATAGGATAGTATATGTCATGACATAGGTGTCTATTATGTGATATCATGTAAGACCACGTCTAGGACGTTGGCATCGATATGGATTTACGTGTAAGACCATGTCCGGGACATTGGCATCGTATTGATTCGTGTAAGACCCTGTCTGGGACAGTGGCATCGATATCTGATTACATGTAAGACCACGTCTAGGACGTTGGCATTGTACGATTATTCCGAGCACTCTGAATATCCTATTAGTTCCGAACGGTTCAACGGGAAAATATGAGATACGAAAGACTATGTGATTTGGGTATCCGATTCAGGTACGGTTGTTATATACACTAAGTGTTTATGAAAGGTAAGTGTCTATATGAACTTACTAAGATGAGTATATGTAATGAAATGATGGAATGATATGTGAAGATATGCTTAAATGAGCTATGTGTATATGTGAAACTTGAGTTGAAGAATGTGGTAAGATTTGGCTAGGTATATGAGCCAAAGATTATGTGATGAAATTGCTATGAGAACTATAAATGCCATTGTATTAATATGGTTATGTGTATTTTATGCTAAGTTTATTTGTATATGGCTTACTAAGCTTTTGAAAGCTTACTATGTGTGTGTTTGCTCTATTTTATAGATTGTTTAAGCTATTGAAGGCTCGGGGACCGTCGAGGATCATCATTACACTACTCAAACTCATTTTGGTACCTTTGAAATATGTATATAGTTAAATATGGCATGTATAGGCTAGTCATTTTTGGTTATGTTTGAAATGTGTATAAATAGCCATGAGATGTGGCTAGATAAATGTTGATGATATGCATGAGTGATTATGATATATGATGTTTGATTTGGTATGGCTTGGTAGTTAATGAAATGGCCAAGACTTTGGTAAGCATATGAAAGCATTATGAGTAAGTCTGTTTGAGCAAAGGAATGTTTATATGAAAGGTAAATGTAGATTAATCATGGTTGAATGTATATGTGTTTTAGTTGTGTAAATTGGCATGAATGGAAATGAGATTGAGTGTGAGATCTTGTTGATTTATTTGCCATGTTTAGGATGTAAAGTGTGCTTGAAATGAATTGTTATTTTGCTTGAAGGATTGACCTTTGTATGGGTGGCATTTTGGCCTTGCAAATGGCCTGTTTTGCATACAAGGGCATGCGTGGTAGCCGTGTGAATAAGTCAGTATTTAGCCGAATCTTATACGGCCATGGTACACGGGCGTGCCTGATGGTCGTGTGATCAAGATAGTAGCTAGCATAATACTGCACGGCCATGGCACACGGGCATGTCTGGCGGCCATGTGGATAAATCAGCATACATGCTCTGATTTGGCACGACCAGAACACATGGGTGTGTCTAGTAGCCGTGGGAGGCACACGGCCTACCTACACGAGCGTGTGACCTCCGTAATATAGACAAGTTTTAAATTTCGAAGAACTTTTATATGTGTTCGGTTTAGTCCCGACCCTATTCTGAAGTATGATTAAGGTCTCGTTTACCTATAAAATGGACACTTTGTTTATGATTGATGAATTGTATTACTAAATGTCTGTAAAAGTTTCCAATTTGTCCGGTAACGCCCTTAACAATAATCCGACGATGGATACGGGTTAGGGTGTTACAGTTCTCCAAATTTTTCAGTGTTGTTGCTTGGCTTTAGATTAAGGCTTCATTCTTTTCGATGTACGCCTTAAACACATTCTCCAAATTATTGGACGATTTAACATACGGTGGCTTCTGAATTTGTTGATTGAACCCTTGAGTTTGATTTGATATATGCTGCATGTAGTTGTTGTTTGGTCCAGCTCCTTGGTTACTCCAAGAAAGGCTTTGATGGTTTTTCCATGAAGGATTATAAAAGTTGGATTGTGTTCTTGGTCCACGTCTATTCTGGTGTTGATTCCCTACATAATAAATTAGCTAGGAATTTGATGGACAATTCTTAAAAGAATGATTGTTCTCATAGTATACGCAGGAAATAATGTCAAAGTGACTCGGTCGTTGAGTTGCAACATGATTTAAACTGTTAGTAGTAAATTGTTTCAACATTAAAGAGATAGAAGATACCTTAGCTGAAAATGAAGTGAGGGTGTCTACTTCATGCACAATGGCTACTCATCTTCCTAAAGCTGCTCGATTTGTCGGCCAGTGGTAATTTTTACTGCTATTCTCTTGATGATATCATAAGCCTCATTATAAGACTTTGAAGAGAGAGCACCATTCGTAGAAGCATCTACAACCAACCTTGTGTGTGCATTGAGACCATTATAAAACGTCTCCAGCCGGATGCAATGTGGAATCCCATGGTGAGAACATTTATGTAATAACTATTTGAATCTTTCCCATGTCTCGTATAGGGATTCATCACCATTTGCTGGAAAATGGTGATCTTATTCTGCAACTTAGCATTTTTTCTAACTGTGAAATACTTTACTAGAAAGCGTTTAGCTAATTCTTGCCAAGTAGATATTGAATGGGGTGACAATGTAGCAGCCGGTTTTAGCTAAATCAGAACAATGGTTTCGGAACTAGAAATATGAGGTCAGAAAATTATTTTAATATTATTTTTAGTGTTTATAGCATGTGATTATATATGTGTGAAAGTTTCGTGATTTAATTTTATCGATTAGATGTCTAATTTGATAAAAGAACTAAATCGCGTAAAATGCAAAAATTGCATTCTAATTGTTTAAATGCTTATTTGCTATGAATAATTAAATGTGAAGTCCTTATGTTGTGAATAGACCGTGGATAGCGGAAATTGAAATGAATAGCCATCCATTATGTGTTTTTAAATGATATTAAATAAGGTTATTTTGGTAATTAGCTAAATAAATCATAATTTAACAAAACCAAAGCTAAAATTATGTTCATCTTTTTCATTTTCAACCAAAAATAAAGAAGAAAAGAGAGCTTTAAAGCATTGTAACATCCCGAAATTGGGCCTAAGAGAATTGGGCCTTTTGGGCCCGAGCGTAGGAACTTTTTTAAATTTTTGGAGATCAAGAGATCGGCTTAAATGCAAGTTAGACCTATTAGGTAAGTGATTTTGGAAGGTTAGGGGAAACTTTGGCTTTGGGGAAATTTTGGTTTTAGGCAAAAAAAAACACCCTGGGAGTTAGTAGGTAGGCTTTAAGAATAAAATGTGGGGAAAAATGACACAAGTGGAGTGTGTGGTGTAGTGGCAAAGTGACGCCACATAAGGAGCAAGGGAGTGACGCCACAAGGAAGGAAGGAGGTCCAAGGTTCAAGTCGTGGCACTTGCTTTTCTTTTAGATTATTTTATTAAATGGATTTAGACTTTGGCCATAGACTTATCTTTAGTTGGGCATGTTTTAAGACACAAGAGGAGCTTGTGACTCAGTGGCTAGCGGCGTGGATTATGTTGCAAGGGAGCCTGGGTTCGAATCTCATGAAAAGTAAAGGAGTAATTATTTTGCGGATTGGACAGCCAGAGTTTGAGTTGGATTTAAACTCTGCTAACGGAGGGATCCCACATCAGAAAGATACAAAGAAGGAAGGTGAGAAGCTAGATATATAGAGAGCATTCTATGAGGAGAGTTAATATACCTTGGTGGGCGCTTGGGCATAGGAGCTTTCGGAGCGCGGTTTAGTAGCTTCAGTTTCCTATAAGGTGTGTACTTCTCTACTCTAGTTGTAGAGCGGCAAATGCCGAAATATCAGTCACACAGCGATTGTAGCCACACGAGCGTGCGAGCGCACGTGTGGGAGCTTCGACGCGATAGTTAAGGCCATTAGTAGTATTCTTGTTGGTTGGATTAGGCTGTTGGGCCACGATGGGCCAAGTGGGCCCATATGAATAAATGGTATGTTTGTGTAGTAGATGTTGGATTAGACTATGTGAATCTCATATATGTGCCTAGATTTGTGCTATATGGGCCACACGAGCGTGTGGGCCTAGTGGGTCGAAATCGGGTTTTAGGCCCAATAGTCCGGTAACGACCAGAAATGGTAGCCGAGTCGCTCGGGGCGACATTAGACCTTCGAAAAGGTCATTAGATGCAAAATTACGGAAATACCCTTGGAAGGGTAAATTACTGAAATACCCCTAGAAGGTAAAATTACTGTTATACCCTTAGGAGTTGATTAGCTTAATTATGTTGTATTTTCATGGTAAATCGTTTCATACACTATATTTGATATATGTTTTGCATACATGACATACTGCATACACGAATTATTATGTCATATTGCATGAGTGACTTCTGTCACAGTGGTCTAGGACTATAGTGGTTTGGAACCACGTATACATATATTTATCAGTGACTTGTCTCAGTGGTCTGGAACCACAGTGGGTTGGCCCCACGTTTATATATATTCTGTGACTCTGTCACAAGTGGTCTGGGACCACAGTGGCTTGATGCCACGGGTGTTTGGCTGCTTCAGGTGACCTAGAGGATGGAAAATTAGGTTGGGCTGGGCTGCATTGCATACATTTGTACAATGCTATATTGTGTGGGCTAAGGCCCAACGTGCATCAGTGAGCTTAAGGGACAAATTGCGTTATAAGGGGATTTACACACTGAGTCTCGGTGACTCACCCCTCTACTTAATTTTGCAGGTAATCCCTAGATCGCGGATTTGGAGCCAAGACAGAGTTGAGGTGGCCATACAATATTTTTCCTCGTAAATTTGTTTTCCTTATTTTTAAACTTATTTTTAATTGGGATTTTGTTATGTAATAAGGCCTCCTAATCTTTAATTTGGGTTTTGGATTTTATGCTCATATAACTTATCTTATGAGATGTCAAATATGGAGCTTTCTAAAATAGAAATCTAAACAATCATGTTTTCAAGTGTTAACAAAAGATGGCAAGCGATTAATTAACTAAATTTGAAAATTTTTCTTAAACCTACAAATACTAATTTCAAAATATCACGTTTCGAAATGCCGCTAGTTTTTTTGGTTTTCGTACCATAAAACTCGTTTTCAACTAACAATTCTTTAAAATAGGAGTTGGTAAGAAACTCTTAAATTAATTATTATTTTCAAGATAGAAACACAAAAAACGAAAAGTTCTCATAATTGTTTTTTTCTTTAAAATTCCAAAGTCCATTTAAACAACCTTTCCTTGTGACATACCAGATCTGGTCGTAACGTTTAGGCTGGGTTTGGGGTGTTACAAGAATTCTAGGGTTTGGCACATTTAATCCTTGATTAAGGTATGATTTTTGATCCGTTTTTGATGATTTCTATGTTTTTGTGACCTTTGCTTTGAGTACTAGCTAGCCCGTGCCCTAATTTTTGAGTTTGTTGGTGATTTTGTAAAATTCCAGTGATGAATCCATGAGTTTTGTGATAGTTGATGATGAAAAATGATAGATAAATGATAGATAAATTCCATAGATTTTAATGTTTTATCAAGTGATTTTTGAAGAAAATACAAGTTAGGAATTAAATTGTGAATTTTGTAAATTGGGTGGTTGAAATGTGAAATAAATGATAAATATTGGCTGTTAAGGACCCATATAAAACTCAGCTAGTTTAAATTGGGGTGAAATTATGTGAAATTTTTGTATTTGTGAAATGGGGACTAAATTGTAAAAAATGTGGAACTTTAGGGCTAAAATGTAAAAATGCTCAAATATGTGTTAATGGACTGAATTGAATGATTTGATGAATAAATGAGTTAATTTTAAATGTATATAGATCAAGAACGAAAGAAATCGGATTTAGATCGGGGAAAATCAAAGGTTATTGAATAGTCGATCCAATCCACTTATCCTGAATACAAGGTAAGTTCATATGCAAATAAATGTCATTAAATTGAATTATATATGTTTAATTGTCACTGAACTACTATAAATATTGAATGATTAAATACAAGCAAGAATAGACAGGTTTACAATATTCAAAAGTCTTGTACGAACCTTAGGAATAGTAAAGGATACGAATGTCATGACATTAGGACTAACGAGATGTGATTATGTGTAAGACCATGTCTGGGACATTGGCATCGTTATTTGATTTCATGTAAGACCATAGCTAGGCTATCGACATCGATATGTAATAACATGTAAGACCATATCTGGGATATGGCATTGTACGAGCTATATGTGATTTCCGAGTATCCTAAACAAATTCAAAAGGTTCAACATGCAAAGTCAAGTCGAGAAAGAACATGTGAATGAGTTAAGTGACTCAAGTATGTATGAGATTCATACAAGTATTGAAAAGGGAAGTATTTGATAAATTCACTTACGATATTGAATATGTATACATTGGGAAAGGTTTGTGAGCTTATATGTGTTTACTCATAGTTTACCTATTGATGGAAATAATGTTGATTCATGTCGTAATTTTATTTGTATATGGCCTACTAAGCTTTTAAAGCATACTTTGTGTGTTCTTCCCCTATTTTTTAAGATAATCAAAGCTAGCCCAGATTCGGGGATCATCAGGAATATCGTCACACTATCGATCAACTTGTTGGTACTTTTTATGTTTTGTAAATATGGTATATGGCATATAAAGGCTAGTGATATGATGATGTGTTTTGAGATATGATATTATTCATGAGATTTGGCTCATGAATGATGTAAATGTTAATGTGTATTTGGCCATTTAAGTTGGCTTAAATTATAAGTCTGATAAGTGATATATGAGGTATATATTGTCTTGTGTTTTGGCATGTTTGGGATGGTTGTTGTGATGGTTATATGGTTGCTCAATTAGCTAGTTGTCAATTGGTATATTATTGCTTGAAAAATAGCATGTTCTGGCTTTATTTTAAGATGATGATTTGGTATATTTTATGACATGAATTAGTTGATAAGATTATGAGAAAAATGCATAGAGAAGACAGGTGAAATTGTTGGTAATGGCATATTGTTTTAGTATGTTTTGGATTATGATTTGTGTAGTGAAATTGATGGATTTTAAATGGCATTGTTTGTATATGAAATAGCATGTTTTGGTGCCTATAAATGTGTTGAAATGGAATTATTTTCGCTGTTTAGGTGAGCATGAGAAAGGGTGGCAAATTGGCCTTGTAAATGGCCTATTCTTGTCCACACGGGCAGAGACACAGGTGTGTGTCTCAGCCGTGTGCAACACACAGTCACGATACACGGCCGTGTGTCCCCTGGTGTTGGAATTGAATTGAAGTTAGTATGCTCCATACGGCCTCACATACGGGCGTGTGACCGACCGTGTGGCACAATTCAGTACACCCCCTAAATGGCATACAGCCTAGCACATGGGCGTGTGACTTGGCCGTGTTGCATAAGTCAGTATACCCTACAAGATTGACACGGCCTAGCACACGGCCTGGCACACGGGCATATATGGCCACTTCGAAGGGCACATGGGCTAGACACACGGGCATGTGGTCGGTCGTGTGACCCAAGTCAGTATGTATGCCTTGTTTTCACACAGCCTGAGACACGGGTGTGTCTGGAGCTGTGTGAGGCACACGGCCTGTTCACACGGGCGTGTGACCCTTATATGTTTGAAATTTTTCTAAGTTTCCAAAATTTTTATAAGTTATCGGTTTAGTCCCGAACCACTTCTAAAGCATGTTTAAGGCCTTGTAGGCCCGTATAAGGGACATAGTGAATATGATTGAATGGTGTTTGAGAATGAATGCTTAAATGTATAAGTTATGTTTGATAAATAATGTGTATTGATCGGTAATACCTCGTAACCCTATTCTGATAGTGAATACGGGTGAGGGGTGTTACAGACAACGTGATCTGAGTAGCTTAGTCCAATTCAAAGACCATAATAGTGTTGGGATTTGTTTCCCTCAAGACCCCCAATCACGAGATCCAAATCCAAGCAGCTAAAGTCAAACCTTAACTTATTCATTCGAGACTTTATCACAAAAAAATAGAGAAGAAGAGTTGAAGCTTCAAGACGAGGGATTTTGGAGCGAGGATGAATTAGAAGGGATTAATTTTGTTTGTGGGCCTAAACTCTCAATCTATTATGGCAAGCCTATGTGGAGAATGTTAACAAGCTTAGGTGTTTCATTTCAAGGACCCTAATCAATCCCACAAGCTTAGGCATTCCATATTGGGTTTAGATCCTAAGCTTAATTTTTATTATACATGAGCCCGATATTGTATTTATTATCTCTTATTATTTTTATTATTTTTATTATGAATTTTTTATAATTATTAAGTATTTTAAGTTACTTAGGAGTTTTATGTTAACAAGAAAGTTTGTTTAAAACTACTTCTTGTTTAGATTAATTAGAATTTTAGTATATTTGAAATTTTTATTTGGATGTACTTAGCTAGCCTATATAAAGGCTTTTTCATTGTTCATTAAAGACACAATTGTTTTCATTAATAAAGTTTCCAACTCTAGAAGTTTGTTCCTTGTGCAAAATTTCTTTCTTGTGATTTTTAGAAGTAGTTTTCTTCTCGATTTTCCTTAAGGAGTCGTGGGAATTCATTCTTCAGCCTTCAATTTGCCAAGAATTATTTCTTGGAGGCTTGATTGGAGCCGTTAATTGAGTTTGCTAGTATTTATATCTCAAAGGGTTCAATTGGACATTTATCCTTCTATCCATCATAGTCATCGGTTTATTCAATTCATCTTCCACTTTTAAATTTTTTCATTTATTTATTTATTTATTTATATCTTTTTCTTTTTTCTTTTTTCTCTAATTTCTTCTTTTACTATTTTTGACTTCTTTATTAATAGATTTATTTATTTCTTTTTTTTAGATCATATCCAAATTTTTTCTTTTTGAGTCGAACAAATTGAATTTGATCCTTCTTCCACTTCCTTTGCTTCAATCTTTATCAAGTGGTATCAGATACGAGTGTTTTAGGTATTCTTTGTATTCTTATAAATTTATTTCAAACGGACAATCTCAAAACAATTTTTTTTCCTTTTACCCGGAAAGTTCTTGGCACTATTTTAGAGTATAAAGAAATATTTCCCACAAAAAAGTGATAAAAATATAGAAAAACAAAATAAAATACGAAAAAAATAAGAAAATATTCTATAGGTTGAATTTTGTGCTGAAATTTTATAAATCAGATCTACATTATTTGAGGAGACTCCAGTTTAAATTTCGTGATTTTTGAAATCGAGAACATCTCAAACAAACAAAAAAATTCAAGTTGTTTTCTATTGTTTTGGGTTTTCGGTTGGGTAGTTTATTTTCTTTGATTCTAGCATTAGGTTTTCTTTTGTTTTAGTTTTTTTATTATTCTATTACGCATTCTAACACATTTTCATTTTTTGTGTTAATAAGTATGAAAAAAGTTGCCTCTCCTTTCTATGCGCAACTTACTTCCTTTAGAGTCAAGTTTTTCTTTGACTTCTTAAAGCCTTAGGTCAACTTTGTTAGAGAGTGACCCCACATATTTTTTAATATTATTGAGTTTTATTACTCTTTAAAATTTCCAAGCAATAAAATCTTAATTTCTTTTCTTTGTCTCTTAGAATTTTTTTCTTGCGAGTGTATAACGGTAAGGTTTAATTTTCTTATAATGGTGAGGTTTAATTTTCTTTGATCAATTTTTTTCTGAGTGTTTTTTTTAGCCTCTGATAATGGTTCGTACACGTAGTAAAGATGAGGAGCATGATCTATCCATGGTTACTGTGGACCAACTTACAGCAATGCTCAATGAACTTCGACAAGAATTTAAGGAGGCGTAACAATGTTTGGAAAATAAGTTTGCCACATTGCAAGCTCAAGTCCTTCATCATGAAGCGGTCCAACAAAATTTCAATCAAACTTTAGCTCAAATAGAAACTAAAAATGAGGATGATGATGAGCAGCGTCTTCACCATGATGATAAGACTGATGATTATGAGTTGCGACAGTCTTCTAGGCGCATTTAATGTGGCTCGTATACTCGTGATGCAACCTTTGGTACTAGTTCTCGTAGCCACTTTTTTGTGAATAAACCAAAATTCAGTGTTCCACCATTTAACGGCAAGCATGAACCTGACACCTATTGCGATTGGCAGAATAAAATTGAGTTGCTATTTGAATATTACAAATGCTCAGAGGAAGAGAAGGTCCCATTAGCTACTTTGGAATTCTTTGATTATGCTTTAAGTTGGTGGACTCAATTATTACGATATGATATAAAGTGAATCATACGAAAACGGTATGTATCACCTCATAACTATTGGGACAACAAACGGAAGCTTCAAAATCTTGTTCAAGGTTATTAACCTATACTGGAATATTTTCATGCGATGGAGATTTTGATGCAACGAGCTAATTAGGATGAGGAGGAAGAAGATACCATAGCTCGATTTGTAAATGGGTTGAATGAAAATATCACTGAGATTTTAGATCTTCAAACTTTTATTGATTTGGACGAAGTAGTTCAAAAAGCTTGTATGATTAAAGAACGATTGAAATGAAAATCTAAGAATTGTTCATGGGATCGTGCATATAATTGGAGTACATTGACCTCTACCTTTCAGGGCTCAAAATTCATTCCGCCACAAGTGAATCATCTACTTCCATCTAAAGATGAACCTAAGCGACCTAGTTAGAAAGATGGGGCGCCACCTAAAGGTACTTTTTCTATTACACAGGTACCTTCTAGTACTTCTTCTAAACCTACTTTGAATCGTTCTCATAATGTTAAATGCTACAAATGTAATGGAAATGGACATTATGCTCATGATTATCCCAATAAAAGGGTAATGTTGATAAGTAATGATGGTACCCTTATTTTTTTTCTGAGAATGACGATTTAAATGCTACTAAAGTTGTTTGTGACTATGATGACGAGGAAGAATATGAAGAGGTTTTGGAACCTTCTACTAATGGGGAGAATTTGCTTAAGTCCCATTTTCTTGTAGTGTCCCTTAGTATTCAAATAAAGGATGATTCTGACAAAGTGCAACAAACTAACATATTCCACTCGAGGTGTTTGATTCAAGGAAAGTTGTGTTCTCTAATTATTGATAGTGTTAGTTGTGCCAATGTGGTGAGTAGTTTTTTAATGGATACTTTATCTTTACCTTGTCAATGACACCCTAAGCCATATCACTTACAATGGCTTAATGAAGGTTTAGAAGTTAAGGCAGTTAAACAGTCCTTAATTGCATTCAAGATTTAGAATTATTCTAACGAGATTTGGTGTGATGTAGTTCCCATGCATGCCGCCCATTTGTTTCTTGGTAGAACATGGCAATATGATCGTGATGTGGTGCACCATGGCAAATTGAATCGTTACTCCCTTGTGTTTAAAAGGAAGAAATTTACTCTGGCCCCTTTAGATCCAAAAGATGTACATAATGATCAACTCAAGATGAAAAAGTTTTGTGAGAAGGTTATAGGGAATAAAGATATAATTGAAAAGACAGATAGAAAAGAGGCCATTAGTGGTAAAAGTCAAAAAACAAACGGTCTAATGGTGAGTGAACCCTCCAATGGTAAAAACAGAGTGCGAAATTTATTTGCAAGTAAAAAAGATGTGAGGAGAGCCTTATATCACAAACAACCTTCTATCCTTGTGAGGTTCAGGCAAAATTATTTATCTTTAGCTAACCTTAACGATTTTTTGCCTAGTGTTTTTACATCTCTTTTGCAATATTATGAAGATGTTTTCAATGAGGCACCTAAAGGTTTACCACTTCTGCGAGACATAGAGCACCAAATTGACTTAGTTCCCAGTGCAACAATTCCAAATCGTCCAGCTTACCAAAGCTGTAACACCCCTAACTCGTATCCATCGCCGGAATAGTGTTACAGAGCATTACCAGACTTATCAATTAAACAATCATACAATTCTCAAATCCCAACAAACATCATTCAAATACAATCATATAGTCCCTAATACGAGCCTTTGAGGCCTAAAACAAACATCAGACATGGTTCAGGACTGAACTGAGAACTCAGGAAAATTTTGGAATAAACATAGAAAATTTTCTAAGTACAGGGGACACACGCCCGTAAGGCCCGGCCGTGTGCCTCACAGGGCTAATGACACGCCCTGTGGCACAGCCGTGTGTCTCACATGGCCAAAGACACACCCGTGTGGCCTGATCATGTGGACATTCGAAATGGGATCACATGTCCGTGTCCCAGCCCGTGTCAACCTGTGTAACTCACTGACTTGGGTCACACGGCCAACCACACGCCCGTGTGACTAGCCCGTGTACCCTTCAAAGTGGCCTTACACGCCCGTGTGCCAGGCAGTGTATTAGACCATGTGAAAACTGGAAGGTATACTGACTTATGCCACACTGCCTGTAACACCCCTAACCCGTAACCACCACCGGTTTAGGGTTAAGAGGCATTACCGGACATTCGGAAACTTTTACAGACATTTCATAACATAATCTAACAAATCACGCCAAAGTGTCCCTTAAAAAGGTCTACGAGACCTCAAGCATGCTTTAGAATAGGGCCGGGACTAAACCGAACACATACAGAAATTCTTGATAATTTAAAAATTTTTCTAATTTACAGAGGTCACATGCCCGTGTGGGTACGCCGTGTGCCTCCCACGGCCTAAGACACGCTCGTGTGTCTAAGCCGTGTCAAAACAGGGCACACATACTGACTTGTCCACACGGCCAATCACACGCCCGTGTGTCTCGGGTTGATTCTGACTCTTTTTAAATTGCAACCTTGAAGGAAACGGTGGAGCCACATGCCCGTGCGCTCAACTGTGTGGGCAATTATAGGCCATTTTCAAGGCCAAAATTCCACCCACACTTGGGTCATCCCTACAAACACATACAAGCATTATCCCATACACAATTGGCAACCAAAACACATCAAATTATGCATCATTTCTACTCAATTATGAGCCTAACAAGCATACAAACTTAATAGTCATTTAACTTAATATAACCACAAGCACTTCAAAGCATAATCCATCACAAATTTACCATCAATAATATGCTAGCTATACATCAATAAGCTTACCATTCATATGACCATTTCATTTGCTATTAAGCTATACCAAAACTAGCATCATAGGACATATCTAGTCATTCATAACACAACCATATATCTAGCCATATCACATGGCCATATACATATATCAAACATATTCCAGGAAAACTAGCCTATACATGCCATATTTAGCTATATACACATTCAAAAGTACCAAAGTAGAGTTTGATAGTGTGGTGATGATCCTCGATGATTCCCGAGCCTTTCGTAGCTTTGACGATCTGTAAAATAGAGTAACACACTCAAAGTAAGGTTTCCAAAAGCTTAGTAAGCCATATAGAAATAAACATAACATAAAATGCACATAATCTTATTGATACAATGTCATTAATATTTCTCATTTGCAATTTCATAATATGTTCTTTGGCTCATTTGTTTATCCATAGAATGCCAACATATCACATCTCAGAGCTTCACTTATGCTCATAACACATTCAAGCATATATCACATATTATCTCATCAAATCCATACATATATTCACTTTGGTAAGTTCATATATATACACTTACATTTCATACGCATACATAGTGTACCTTTCAGACGTACCTGACTCGTTTATACATTTCACATAGTCTCTCATTTCTCAGATTTGCCCTTTGAACCGTTCGGAATCAAATAGAAAGCTCGGAATACTCAGAATGGTCGTACAATACCAACGTCTCAGACGTGGTCTTACATGTAACCAGATATCGATGCCAATGTCCCAGACATGGTCTTACACGTAAATCTCAGATCGATGCCAACGTCCCAGACGTGGTCTTACGCAATGTCTCATATCGATGCCAACGTCCCAGATGTGGTCTTACACGATATCTCAATCGGATACGCAATCCTACCTATTCCTAGGTTCGTACGAGACTTTTTTGGATGTTGACACCATGTCGATACTATCTCAGATTTCATGTACTCATCATCTCTTACACATTCATCATTATGAATTTTCATATGAACATACATATATCAATGTAATACATTTATATGTATATAGACTTACCTCGTATTCGGATAAACGGAAACGAACTCGGCTACTCAATCACTTTCGACTTTCGCGATCTAAATCCGTTTTCTTTGGTTCTTGATCTATACATATTCAAATTTAACTCATTTATTCACTAATTCATTCAATTCAATCCAAAAACACATATTTAGGGTAATTTACAAATTAGCCCTCATATTTTCACATTTTGACATTTTAGTCCCTATTTCACAAAATTACAAAATACACATAATTTGCTTATACCCATGCTTGGCCGAATGTTCACTATAATCATACAAATCCATACATTTCATTTATTTCACAATTTAATCCCTCAAAATATTATTTTCTCAATTAAGTCCAAAATACTCAAAATCATCAAAACTCCAAAGACAAAACATGTTAATACATCACATATCTTCCATATTCCATCCTCAAACATCACAAAGCTTGCAAGATCACCAATGGAATATTTCACATTCATCATCAATTCACAAAATTAGAGCATGGGTTGTGAAGAACACTAAGCAACGATTATAAAAACGTAGAAATTATCAAAAACCGAACAAAAACTTCCTTAATCAAGCCAAAATCATAGCCGAAACCTAGCTTGTTCTTTTGTTTCTTTTCTTTGATATTTTTGGCAATATAGGTGATGATAATGGCTTGTTTTTGTGTTTTGTTTTAATTATATAACATTTACAATTCATTTACTAAATTAACCTTTAATAAACATATAAGACATATATAATTGAAGGCCACTATTGTCCATTAACCATATTAATGGTTTAATTACTTCATAAGGCCACCAACTTTATAAAGACATGACACATAGGTGCTTTTAACATATAGCATGTTAATTTAGCATATTTCACAATTAGGTCCTTTTATCAAATTAAACACTCGAACAACAAATTTAATTCACAGAAATTTCACACATGCTTAATCATATACTACAGATACAAAAAAATAATATTAAAATAATTTTTTGACTCAGATTTGTGGTCCTGAAACCACTATTTCGACTAGGGTCTAAACCGGACTGTTACACACACGCTCGTGTGCTGGGCCGTGTGGAGTTACTAACTTGGTTTCTAAATAAGTATCAGGGGACACACGAATGTGTCACCTAGTCATGTGTCACACACGGCTGAAACACACGCCCATGTCTCTGCCCATGTGGACAAAAATAGGCTATTTTCCAAGTCATCTTTCTCACCTAAAGTGTTGTCAACCTAGGCATACCAAAAAGCATATAACTATATCTTCAATAGACATTCAAAACAACCACAACCAAGTCCAATTCATACAATTTCGATACCAATAATAACATTACTCATAAACATCACCATTGGCCATTCAAATTCATACCAATTTCACATCCAAAAATCACCTAAATGATCAAACTCACCTATTAGACTTTGTGCCTAAATCAACATGCATATCACATTCTCAAATTCAACCATTTGCTACCTTCAATACCAAATCTTGTAACACCCCTATCCCGTGTCTGTTGTCGGATTAGGGTTAAGAATGTTACTTGATAGATCGAAAACCAAATCAGACATTTCATCAAGTATCTCATCAATTACCATCATAGTATCCCTTCGGTAGGTCATCGAGACCTAAAGTATGCTTAGAAATAAGGTCGGGACTAAACCGGAACACATACAAAAATTCTCAAAAATTTAAAACTTTTCTAAGTTTCAGGGCTTACACGCCCGTGTGGGTAGGCCGTGTGCCTCCCACGACTGCTAGACACACCCGTGTGTCCTCCCCGTGGTCGAAACTGACTTTGCTCCACAGCCACCAAGCATGACCGTGTACCTTGGACGTGGAGTATTCTAACTTGGCTCCACGGCCACCAAGCACGCCCGTGTACTTTAGCCGTGGTCAATCCTGTTGAAACCACATGGCTACTAGGCACGTCCATGTGCCAAGGCCGTGTACTCTTATGCTAGCTGTAACGACCTGAAATTGGGCCTAGTAGGATTGGGCCCATTGGACCTTGAGTGTAGAAGCGTTTAAAATTTTTTGAGAACAAGAGAACGACATTATTTCAAGTTGGACTTATTAGGAAGATAATTTTGGAAAGTTACGGAGTTCTAGGAAGTTTCGGGTTCAAGTTAGGCTATAAGAAAATTTTTTTGGTTAAGTACTTTAAGGAGAGTTAGTAAGTGGCATCAATGCTTATGGAAATAAGTGAGTATTTTGCTAGCATAAAGGAGCTTATGGTAAAGGGGATATGGCGCCAAATGAAGGACTTTGAGGGAGGAGGTTCAAATCCCATCTAGTGCAAATTTTGATTATTTTTTTATGCTATTCATCCATAGTGTCGGCCATGATGGTATTTAAGGCAAGGAAGAGTTTTTAAATTATAAAAAGGTGGTTAAGGATTACAGTAAAGAGGAAGATAAGGGAAAATGAAGGAAAGAATCAAAAGAAAAGGAAGGATAAGGGAACATGTTGGCATATAGTGTGGACGGTGTTTTGGAAAGATTTTATTTGGTTAATGTTCATCTTTTGGAAAAGATGATAATGGTTTGGGAGGGGGTTTTAGGTATAGCCGAATTTTCTATAGGCAGTTGGCAAATTTTTGGTGCTTGAGAGGTTGTTCTCTCCTTTGCATTTTGGTGTCTTTTGCTTTCTCCAATTTCTTCTCCTATTGCTGAAACTCTAAAGCCATTAGTGAGTATTCTCTTTCTTTCTTTCTTTTGCCGAAACCACCTAGCCTTTGTGACCAAGTTATTTTCACTCATCCTCCCTTTGAAAACCGAAACTAGTTAAGCACTCCTTCTCCATCTTTCTTTTCTTTTTCACAAAATTCTTCAACCCTTCTTTCTTCTTCTCTAATCCATACTCTCATAGCCAAATTTTCTTGTTCATTTTTCCTCCATAGCCGAACCTTTCAACCAATAATCTCTCCTTTACAATTTCTTTCTCATTTGTGTTGACACCCTCTTCTTCGATCAAATAGTGGGTGGTCGAATATCACAACTTTGCCTATTCATCTCAAGTCATAAGCCAATTGGTGGGAATCAGGATTATCATCGAGTAAGGTAAGGAGTCTTTTCATACTCCATTCGATATCGTTACTCGGTTATTATGTTAATTATATTGAAGTTTCGACTAATCGATTATGTTTTAGGGACGAAATCATTCGATATATTCTATTTGCTAATCCTTCAGAAATAGTGGTAAGTGATTCAAGTGTAAGTAATAGTTGGGTATGAAATCTTTTGGAAATTCGAGGCTAACTTTTGGTTGGTATTGTTCTAGGGTCAACGAAGAGCGGTTCTTTAGGAAATCAAAATAAGGTGTGTAATCTCGTACCTTCTGAATACATGTTTAAAATGGTGTGTAATCCCGTACCTTCCGAATACATGTTTGAAATGGTGTGTAATCTCAAACATATCTGAAAGTTTGCATGAAATGTTCTGTGATTTGGTCGAAATACCAAAGAAAACCAGAAACCAGCATCCGTGACCACTCGGGCGTGCGTATATTCGTAGTGGTAACCATATTTTGCAATGAAACAGTTTTGGTTAGTAGCAGTAACGTGATTTTGAAAAATCACAAAAAATAGGATAGAGGAGATTAGAAAGTAAATAAGATATAGAATGAAAGCTTACTGTGTCTATTTTTATATGAAAGAAATTGAGAAGGAAAAGGAATTTTATATTCTGTGATATTTTAATTTTAGTGAGATTGGTTCTGAATGACTTCGTGATTCCCTATTCTGTCTTGGAAAAATCATTTAAAATTGTACAAAGGGAATTATGAGTTATAATTTATATGTATAGATTCCTTAGTAAGCCTATTTTCAATAGAAACAAGTGGGAGCAACATATGAAATTATACAGTGAGATATTTAAATTTCGGGTAAGAGAGGTCAGAATCATTGGACAGTGAAACAAGGGAAACTTTAAGGAATAAACTGTACTAAATGGTTAAGCCAAAAATTCTGGAAAAATTGTAGTAAGAAGATATATGAGTCTAGTTTCAAGGAATATTTACGGATTTAAATTTCGAGTTTCCTAACTCGAGATATAGTCAATTTAGTCAGTATGACGCAGATGGATAGTTTCAATTTTTATGCCCCAAATTAGTAGTTAAGTCTGGGTTATGAAATTACCAAAATACCCTTGGAGGGTAAATTACCGAGATACCCCTAGGTTGCGAGGTTACCGAATTACCCTTAGTGGGTAAAATTACCAATTTACCAAAATGTCCCTATGGATCGATTTACCGAAATGTCCCTATAGACCGATTTATCGAAATGTCCCTATGGACCGATTTACCAAAATGTCCTTATGGATCGAATTACTGAAATGCCCTATGAGCCGAATCGTTAAAAAGCTTTAGTGAGCCGAATTATTACAAAATGCTATAATGGGTTGATTCATTAAAAATATTCTATAGATTTATGGTTGTTTCTATATGTGGATATTATATGTTACTATTTATTTTGCATCTATATATATTGCATGGGATGGGAAACTTGAATGAAGAGAAGTGTAGATCGGTGGCATTGCCACAAATTTTAAATATGGCTTTGTGCCATCGTGATTAATGCTGTGTGCGATTATATTATCAGATATGAATCGGTGGCTCAAACCACAAATATCATAAATGGCAAACTTGATTTGCAAATTGGAGAAGATCATGCGGGTTGGGTTGACTTGATCCCAGAGAGATTGGGTGAGTACGGGGAGAGATTGGCTGGATGGGATGGGTTGCGTACATTCTTACATTTGTCTCAATTATCTATTATTTTGTAAATGGGCTTCGGTCCAAGAGTATGCTAAATGGGCTTAAGCCCAAGTTAATGCTAAATGGATTTAGGCCCAGTGGATGACGGTAAGGGGATTATACACTGAGTTCTTGTAACTCACCCCCTTTCTTTCTTAACCCTTATAGGTAATGCTCAGTGACGATGACTTGGGGGCCATGGATGACTCGATGGAGGCCATACTTTTCGAATGTTAATTTCGGACTTCAGTAAACTTTTTTTCCGTTTCATTTAGCTGCTTTTACTATTTAAGGTTTTTAAGTTGTAATAAGGCCTCTGGACTATTTTCATTTTGCTTTATGTTTGGGATGTTTTTATTATTTTTCTTAAATTGTTTAAAAAGGGAATTTTCTAAAAATATAAATAATGGTTTCCAAAATTGATTAATAAATGGATTTTATAGTAAACTTTTACAAATGATTTAACTCAGATTCTCTTTCAAAACTATCAACGATATTTTTCAAAAGTCACGATTTTATAAGATCATTAGTTCAAATTTATCCGATTTATCAATTAATCTTTAAGGTTAGCTGTATTTTATCAAATATTTCAAATCAAATTTGTTTTCTTGTTTTTAACAAATCAATACATATTTTTGTACGAATAAAAAAGATTTAACATGTTTTTTCTCATATCCGGTCATAACGCATGGGTCGGGTTGGGGGTGTTACACTAGCTACTGACTTTGTCCCACGGTCACTAAGCACGCCCGTGTGCCACAACTGTGTGGCAAAATAGGCCATTTTCAAGGCCAAAATGCCACCCACATGGGTCTTACCTACAAGCAAAATCATCAAGACATCTCATGCCTATTTGGCAACCAATAACATACCAAAATAACCATCCAAATTACAAGACCAAAACTCATCTCATCATAAGCATAATTCAATCATTTGCTTAATCAAAACTTGACCATTTCATGTATCAACTAATCATGCCAAAAACATACTTCACATATCACATTCATTTAAGAAAATTCTCAACTCATAACTAGCCAAATCCCATGACTAAGGTCATATAACAAACTTATATCAAATACTAGCCTATACATGCCATATCTAGCTATATACATTTCCAAAATGTTCCAAAATGAATTTAGTAGTATGATGACGAACCTTGACGGTCCTGAGCCTTTAGTAGCTTTGACGACCTGTAACACCCCAAACCCGGTCAACACACCACGACCGAATTTGGCATGTTACAGAGTGAAAATGTTTTGAATAAAACAAGTTGCCAGTTTAATTCTATTGGAAACTCTCTTATCATTTTGAATACGGAGAAATCCTGCGTAAAGAATAGTTGAAAACGTTTTATTGATTTGAAACCCGGGAAAACCCATTTATGGAAAACCCGTTTGTCATTTCTAGTTTTGAAAAAAAAATCATTCAATTCTACCAAAACCCGAGTGAGCTGAGCATAGTCAAGTTAAAACCGTTTGCATTTGAACTTGTAGAAAATTTAGATTGGGAAAACATTTAAGTTAACTTGTTATCATCTTGTATAGATTATTACCTGATGGTAAGGTTTGAAAATCCCGATAAGAAGTAAAATTTTGAAAACATTAATTTTTACCGGTTATTTGAGCATGCAAGGTTATTTAACTTTAACATAATATGATAAACATAAAAACAGATAATTAAAAAAAAAAACTAGAATAGCTTAGCGGCCTTATTACAAACCCAAAACCAAATTTCAAGGAAAATATAAACCGAAATTAAAGTCTAAAACAAAAACCCGAAAGTAATGTGCATGGCCACCTCGAGTCCTCCCTGGCTCCACATCCGCGATCTATGCCTCATCTGCAAGATATAAGGGAAGGGATGAGTCACCGAGACTCAATGCATAAATCCCCAACCCGATTAGACAAGCACTTACGCAAATCATAAGTAATCATGCAAATCATGCAAACTCCTCCTAACCATCCGAACTCCTGTGTCTACCCCGTGTGCTCAAAACCACTGGTGGTCAAAACCACTGGTGACCGTAGTCACAAATCATATAAGTGTGGTCAAAACTATTGGTGACCGTAGTCACAAATCATATGGTGGGGCCAACCCACCTTGTGGTCAAAACCACTGATGACAATCCCGTAATCAACATGTGGGGCTAACCTACTGTGGTACCAAACCACTGGGACAAGTCACAATAATCCATGTGTGGTCAACACCACTGGTGACCATAGTCACAAATAGCATATGTGTGGTCAAAACCACTGGTGGTCAAAACCACTGAGACTTAGCCACGAATATAGTATCAAAAGCGGGGCCAACCCGCCATGTGCTCAAAACCACTAGTGACAGTCTAAATCAATATTCCCCTCCTCTCATCATCCCCATCACTGATCATACTTCCTATGTTATAGATATCATACTTGAAAAACGAATGTCACATAGCATCAAAAAAATCCAATGACATAACGACATATCTCAATAATCAATCGACAAGGGACTTACCCGGAGTCCATGCACATACCCACAATGCATAACACTGGTTTCAATGGCTATTTCAGCTTTTAACAGTAAACATAATTAACACATAGTACTAATGAAGTGTGTAAGCGTTGCACACCTGGCAAATCGCAAATCTAGCGAGATCCCGAAACTATGATCTACCCATAAAGCGATAGAACCCGAAGATCCCAAACGTTTGCCTCCTCCTTTCCTGTATTCGGCCAACACCTTATTAACAACCAAGAACCCATTCGGCTTCACTAGAAATCCCGAAGGATATAACGCACAGAGATAGAACCCTTACCTTAACACCTTTCGATCTTTAAGCCAATCCCGAAGCGACGCGATGGCAACCTCCCCCTACAATCGGCTAAGCACTAAACATCAAAAACAAGTAGCCTTCGGCTTTTGAAAGAAAAAGGAGAAGATCCGAAACAATAAACTCTTACCTAGATCGACAACCAAATCACGAAGATCCGCTGAATACGGCTACCCTCCTTTCTTACTGACAGATTCGGCCACCTACCACCAAGGTTCGGCACACCCTAAAGATGTTTAGGGACTTCAGCTACTTCACCAAAATAAGAGATCTCAGTCTACCACGAATGGAGAACAAAAGAAAACATGGCAAGTGAGATTTTGGCTTTACCCAAAGCAACTGAGAAAGAGAAAAGAGGAGCTATACTCACCAGGAAGATTCGGCTATAACCCAAAAGAAAGAAATAGATTTCGGCACTTCAAAGGGGATTAGAACATGTAAGAAGAGAAGAGAAATAAGGCCAAGGGTATTCGGCCAAACCACTTTGAAGAAGGGAGAAGAGAGTAAAGCAAGAATGGATAGTTTCGGCAAAAGGGAAAAGGTTTCAGCTAGCAATAAAACAAAGTGAGAGAGATAGCAAAGGAGATCGAAAAGAAGAAGTGATGTGTGGTGAACAATGGGATTCGGCTAGTCACTAAAGAAGTAAAAGAAGAAGAAAACGAGAAGGAGTTTAGGAGAGCAGTCGACCCATGCATTTTGAGGGAATAGGGAAAGAATAAAAATGTGCACAAGTACAATTATGGAACTGATCTCGGCACACTAGGAGATGGAAGAAAACTCAACCAAAATGTAAATGAACCCACACCAAAAATGCCGAAATTCACCCCCCAAGCAACCCAAATTCGGCACACACCCCTACCACTCTCCAAAATCGATTACACCCTTACCTACACCACTCAAATTCGGCTATCACACTCCCTTCTCAAGCTCCTCCCTTTTCTCCACAAAATCCTCTCTTCCACTCATTCAAACGAATTTGAATGAGTCAACCTCCTAAAATCTCTCTTCTCCACCCATTTCGAATATGTTGACTCAATCCAAACACATCCAACAGAGTCCCTCCTGAACACACCTCCTCCCTGATTCTGGCGTTAAAAAGAATATGCAGAAAGGGATTTCTGCAGCTCGAACCCAAGCTCCCTTGCTCCCCCTGGTGGCGTCACTTCTCCAAGCCTTAAGTGGCGTCCTTTGCCACCCCACCAAGGCTCCTTTAGCGTCAAAGCTTGCTACCAAAAGTACTTAACCCCTAGCTCCATCAACTCCTTTTCCTAAAAGCCTACAACAAAAAATTCTGCTATGACTCCGGTCTATCCATAGCTCGAGCCTAGACCCTAAAGTAGTCCAAACTAACAACCACCATACAATGCACATGCAAACACACAAAAAATGCAGAGACCCCGATTTAAGGATGTTACAGTTCTACCCCCTTAAAAATAATTTCGGCCTCGAAATTACCTAGTCAGAAGAGTTGAGGGTATTGCTGTCGCATCACATCCTCTGGTTCCCACGTGGCCTCTTCCGTACCATGGTTCCGCCATAATACTTTCACCAATAGCACTGACTTCTTACGTAGAACATTGACATCCCGATCCAAAATCCGCACTGGTTCCTCCTCGAAAGACAAGTCTGAGCTCACCTCTATCTCCTCAACTGGCACAACATGTGACAGATCTGATCGATTGCGCCTAAGCATTGAAACATGAAACACGTCGTGAATCTGACTCAATTCAGCTGGCAACTCGAGCTGATAGGCTACTGGCGCTTCAACACCGTATACGGCCCGATAAACCTAGGGCTTAGCTTGCCCTTCCGACCAAATCTCAACACTTTCTTCCACGGTGATACCTTCAGAAAGACCTTGTCCCCTACTGCATACTCTATGTCCCTACGCTTAAGATCGGTGTAAGACTTCTGCCTGTCCGACGCTTCCTTCAGACAAGCCCAAATCACCTTAACCTTATCCTCTGTTTTCGCAACTAATTCTGGACCCAACATCTACCGTTCACCCAATTCTGTCCAACACGTAGGAGTGCGACATTTCCGTCCATATAATGCCTCATATGGTGCCATCTGAATACTCGCTTGATAGCTGTTGTTATAAGCAAACTCCGCCAATGGTAGATACTCCTCCCAACTACCGCTGAAATCCAGAACACAACCCCTTAACATGTCTTCTAAAATCTGGATTACCCTTTCTCGATCGTCTCATCGATCATGGATGAAAAGCCGTCTTTGAAATCCAACCTCGTACTCCAACGCTTTGATACAAAGCTTTCCAGAACCTTGACGTGAACCTGGGATCCCTATCCGAGATAATTGACACTGGCACTCCATGCAACCTTACTATCTCTGCCACATACAATTTTGCTAACTTTTGGAGCATGTAATCAACCCGAATTGGTATGAAATGAGCTGATTTAGTCAGACGATCCACAATTACCCAAACTGAATCCTTCTTGCTAGGCGTAAGGGGTAGCCCACTGACGAAATCCATCGTAATCCTTTCCCACTTCCACTGTGGGATCTTTACCGGTTGCAACAAACCTGACGGTAACTGATGCTCAGCTTTGACTTGCTGGCATGTCAGACACTTACCCACAAACTCAGTTACTTCCCGTTTAAGACTCGGCCACCAGAACTGTTCCCTTAAATCTCGATACATCTTGCTACCTCTAGGATGCATAGCGTATGGGCTGCTATGAGCTTCCTAAAGAATCCGCTGTCTCAACTCAATGTCCTTCGGCATACATACCTTCCCTTGGACGTACAGTACTCCATCACTGCCCAAGTTGTAACCTTCCAATTCACCATTTTGCACTTGCAACCTCCGAGCACTCAGAACCTCATCCACCAGCTGACTCTCCTTAACCTGATCAATCTAAGTCGGCTTTACTTGCAATTTTGCCAACAGACTCCCGCCGTCATATAGGCTAAAGTGAGCAAACATCGCTCTCAGATCCGCTACCACCTTGCGGCTCAATGCATCAGCCACTACGTTAGCCTTACCCGGATGATATTCAATCGAGTAGTCGTAGTCCTTTAACAACTCGATCCACCTCCGCTGCCTCAAATTCAAGTCTTTCTGCGTCAAGAGGTACTTCAGGCTCTTATGATCCATATAAACTATCGACTTCTCCCCATACAAGTAATGCCTCCAAATCTTCAAGGCGAAAACTACTGCAGCCAACTCCAAGTCATGTGTCAGGTAGTTATCTTCATGAGGTCTCAACTGTCAAGACGCATACGACACTACTTTCCCCTCTTGCACCAGTACACACCCTAAACTAGTATGGGATGCATCACAGTAGACTGTGAATTCCTTCCCTGCTTCTGGCTGAATCAAAACCGGAGCTTCTATCGGAATCTTCTTTAACTTGTCGAAACTTTCTTGCTATTTTTCAGACCACACAAATGGAACCCCTTTTCTCAACAATTTGGTCAACGGCGCTGCAATCAAAGAGAACCCTTCTACGAACCTTCTGTAATATCCTGCCAAACCCAGAAAACTCTGAATCTCAGCTACCGACTTAGGTGGTTTCCAATCCAACACTGCCTCGATCTTTCGAGGATCCACCCTAATCCCCTCAGCTGATACTACATGTGTAACACCCCTAACCCGTATCCGTCGCCGGATTAGGGTTACGAGGCCTTACTATAACAATTACTAAGTCCATGCACTCCATCCAAACTAACACTTGATAAATTCATATCATTTCATGCTATCACAAATGAATATATATATGTATATATTCTATCAGGTCTTAATACAACAACATGCATTATAAAATCACATGGTCATTTAAAAACAACGACGACATAAGTATATAATATTTAGACATTTATTCACCTATAACACGAACACAAACGAAAATCTAATAGTCACTTACATATTTAATCAAATAAAATCTTAAAGCATTCCCTATATATATATATATATATATATATACGTAATATTTATAAATACCACATTAGCACATACCATTTTTGAAATCAATCCATGTACAAATATGTTCATGTACCACTTTATTATTAACCATTATACACCGAATCCCTATAGCAAAATATACTAGCAAAATCATTATTATAAATATATATTTACGCATCAAACGGCTGCACATATATAGATCATGAAATATTATACATAACATGAACGTCTATTAAACCAAATATACCTTATCAAATCATTATCTTAGCCCAAAATGCCATAAACCACAAAATCAAACCATATCTATCAAATATATATGTACCATGGCCGAATACAGGTTAAAATAACTTACTACTCATCAACATTAACATGGCATCTTTAATAATTCAAATAGACCAAATTAATTTACAACCCAAAGAACATCATCTCAACTATATCCACCTTATTCGAACCAAATCAAAACGAATGCAAAACGTATCAATATATCATGCTTATCCCAAATGCACCATATCTAGATATAATAGGCATTTTATCTGACCATATTTCATACATGATTAAACCATGGCCGAATTTCACATCCCTTAATATCATAATCAATCTATTATATCAAAAAACATAGGAATTAAACTTAATCAAAAGAAATAGCCATTTTCGCAAGGCTATTCATATATATACAAGGCCGAAAGTCATTAATCCAAACCTTAGTCTAACCTATACATGCCTTCGGTTCAAGACTAAGATTAAGTACCAAAAGGGGAGATAGTGTGGTTGACTTTTCCGACGATCCTCAGATGCCCGTAGCTTGATGGAAAATCTATAAAATAGAACAAAGAGCACACACGAAATAAGCTCACTAGCTTAGTAAGTCTTAAGCATTTACGAAACAACAGTCAAATATTCCGACATTTAGCACACATACATATATAAATATACCTATAAATCCAAGTAATTTAACAAATAATAATTTCAATATGGTCGCATACTGATGCGTCTCAGTAACTTATCATTTATTATTCCCTCATTGAAGGTATACAACCCTTCCAGCGCTTCAAGCCTTAAGTATTCGCATATTACCTTATTAACAAGTATAACATATATCACAATTATATACGATTAATCATATATATATATACAGATATGCATTTTCGATAACTTTCACTTTTGACATTTTTACCTTTGACCGAATTTTAAAGATATCACCACGTTTTATATTCAATATACATATCACACTTATTAATGAGTAATTCAAATGCACATATCATAAAGACTCATTATCAAAAACTTTAACCATTCTATCACTTATGTAATTTGAAAGGAAAGATAATCACTTACCTTGTTCTTTGCATCTATAAACCTTTATTTTTTATTTTTATTTTTTTTTACCCGAGCATTTTGTTTATCAAGTATTTACATCCCACCTTGTAAAGAATTTATAACACATCACCGCATTAAGCTGCTAGACCCGAGGTCCGAACTTGATCACCAAAGATAAAGCCCGCTGAGGCAATAAGCTGATATACATCACCAAAGACAAGGCTCGCTAGGCTCATAGCCCGAATTACATCACCAAAGACAAGGCACGCTAGGCATTTAGCCCGATAAATAACACCGGCACGAAGCCTGCTAGGCTTAAAGCCCAATATAGATATGATCATCAATTCAACACTCATTTCATAACATCAACAATGCAAAAAACTCATATAGATCATGTTACCTTCACATACCAACCAAAACATATTTATACACTTTTCGTTTTACAAAGTAAATTCAATTCAATACCATACTTCTACATTCGGCTATTATCTATAATTATACTTTAAATATTCAAGTTTCATCATTTATCATAGTCGTAAATAAATCTTTAACGTATATTTTCTTAAGGACTTACCTCGGTTGTCGATAGACCGTGTAAATCGGCTATTCGAGAACCTTCGTGTTTCCCCGATCCAATTCCGCTTTTCCTTGCTCTTGATCTAAAACACATTAAATTCAGCTCATTCAAGTACATTTCAATTCAATTTAGTCCCAAATCACATAATTAGACAAATTACCATATTACCCCTAATATTTCTCTACCTTGCAATTTAGTCCTATTTTGCTTAACACGCAAAATACACCAAATTAGCTAATACTATACAAGGGCCGAATGTTCCTAGGGACTTTACAAGCCTTCACATTTCATTTATTTTGCAAATAGGCCCCTCTAAAATTTTATTTTTTGCAATTTAGCCTAAAATACTAAAATTCACTAAAATTTCTAATACAAAACATATCAATCCTTAACATATCTTTAACTTAAAAATCATCAAACATCAAAACCTCAAGAATTCATCAATGGCTGAATCATATAAACACACTAATCTTAGAAATTCTAGCATGGGTCAGGTAATATACTAAGCAATGATCTCAAAAACGTAAAAATTAACAAAAACCGAGCTAGATTTCATACCTAAATAAGCTTGAATAAGGCCGAATGCTTCAAAGATTTTCTCCTTTTGTTTCTCTTTTAGTTTCGGCAAAATAAGCATGCAAATGGCTTTATTTTATGAATTGTTTAACTATTATTAACATAATTTAATAATTACCATTTTGACCTTATGATATAAAATATTAAACATTATAAATTAAGGTTAGTTATGTACTTGGCCGGCCACTTACTATAGAAATGGGCAATTTGCCCCTTTAAGACTTCAATTTGAAAAGCCACTATCACATTAGGACTTTTCACTATAATTTGCAACTTTTGTACTTTACGCGATTAAGTCCTTTTTATCAAATTAAGCACTTAAACGATAAAATTTTTCTACGAAACTTTCACACACATTAATACACATATAATAAACACAAAATATAATATTTAGAAATTTATCGGACTCAGATTCGTGGTCTCGAAACCACTGTTCCGATTAGGGTCAAATTCGGTCTGTTACAACTCTCCCCCCTTTAGGATTTTCGTCCCCGAAAATCTTACCGTTAAACAAAGTCGAATATTGTTGCCTCAATAAATCCTCAGGCTCCCACGTAGCCTCTTCAACTCCGTGACGATTCCATAGTACCTTCACTAATGGAATTCTCTTATTTCTCAGTTCTTTTATTTTTCGAGCTAAGATACGGATCGGTTCTTCATCATATGTCATATCTGATCGGATTTCAATTTCAGATGGAGAAATCACATGTGACGGATCTGATCTATATCTACGAAGCATCAAAACGTGAAATACATCGTGTATCTTTTCTAACTCAGAGGGCAATTTCAATCTATAAGCAACAGGCCCAATACGTTCGATGATTTCATACGGTCCGATAAATCTCGGACTCAACTTGCCTTTCCGACCAAATCGGAGTACTTTCTTCCACGGAGAAACTTTTAAGAATACACAATCTCCGACTTGAAATTCAATGTCTTTACATTTCAAATCAGCATAGGACTTTTGACGATCCGAAGCAGCTTTCAAATTGCCTCTAATACTAGCTACCTTCTGTTCTGTTTCTTTAATCAAATCAACCCCGTGTATCTTATTCTCGCTGCTCAGTCCAATATAACGATGTTCGACATTTTCGCCCGTACAAGGCTTCGTAAGGCGCCATTGTGATACTAGATTGAAAGCTATTATTGTAAGCAAATTCAATCAAAGGTAGGTATCGTTCCCACGTACCTTCAAACTCGAGAACGCAACATGTCCTCAAGTATCAGAATAGTTCACTCGGTCGACCGTCCTGTCATGCGGATGAAAGGTCAGACTAAAATGAAGTTTAGTACCTAAAGCATCTTGCAATTTCTTCCGTAACCGCGATGTGAATCTCGGGTCTCTGTCTAAAACAATGGAACTTCGGTACACCATGCAACCTTACAATCTGCGATACATACAATTCAAAGCAAGTTTATCAAGTGAATAGTCCAGCACGTCATCGGTACAAAATAAGTTTGATTTAGTCGGGTCTATCAACTATAACCTGAGACGGCATCTTTCTTACTCGAGTGTCATAGGAAGACCTGATACAAAATCCATTGTAATTCTATCCCATTTCCATTCGTATCATGATTGGTCAAGTAGCCTGATGGCACTTGATGCTCGGCTTTTACTTGCGATGATTAAGCACTTGGAAACAAATTCGGATATATCCCGCTTCATGTCGTGCCACCAATAGAATCTGCTTTCAAATCGTTATACATTTTTGTGCTACCCGGATGAATCGATAGTCGACCACTATGGGCCTCACTCAGAATCATCTGTCTCAAATCTGAGTTCTTCGGAACACACATTCGGCTTTTAAAATTCAAATAGTCATTTGCATCAATTTGAAAATCTAATTCTGCACCTTTTTTCACACTGAATTCGACTAGCAATCAAATCTTTGTCAACTTTCTGTGCATCACAAATTTGCTGAATAAACATCGGTCTTGCTTGTAACTCGGCTATGATCGAACCATCACCGCATATAGCTATTCTGTATGCGTTCATTGCACGAAGAGCAAACAATGATTTTCGACTTAACGCATCTGCAACTACGTTAGCTTTTCCCGGATAGTAGTCAATCACCAATTCATAGTCTTTCAACAATTCTAACCATCTGCGTTGTCTCAAATTTAGATCTTTCTGAGTCATCAAATACTTTAGACTTTTATGATCCGAATAAAGGTGACATTTCTCGCCGAATAAGTAGTGACGCCAAATTTTCAATGCGAAAACAATGGCTGCTAATTCCAGATCGTGAGTCGGATAATTTCTCTCATGCGGCTTCAATTGTCTCGAAGCGTAGGCTATAACCTTGCCTTCCTGCATCAAAACGCAACCCAACCCATTCAAAGAAGCATCACTAAAAACAATAAATTCTTTACCCGATTCAGGCTGAGCTAACACTGGAGCTTCGGTCAAAAGGGCTTTCAACTGTTCGAAACTTTTCTGACACTTTTCTGACCATTCAAACTTGACATCTTTCTGTAGTAGCTTTGTCAAAGGTGTAGCTATTACAGAAAAACCTTTTACAAATCGTCTGTAATATCCCGCAAGACCTAGGAAGCTTCGGATCTCGAAAGCATTCTTTGGTGATTTCCAATCGAGTATAGCTGCTATTTTGTTTGGATCCACCCGAATACCTGATGCTGAAACAACATGACCCAAGAAGCTGACTTTATTCATCCAGAACTCACACTTACTAAACTTTGCATACAGTTGTTGGTCTCGCAAAGTTTGTAGCACTAATCTCAAATGCTCGGCATGCTCGGTTTCATCTTTGGAATAGATTATATATCATCAATAAACACAACTACAAACCGATCCAAAAACTATCTGAAGACCCGATTCATTAGATCCATAAAAACAGCAGGTGCATTAGTGAGTCCAAAAGGCATAACCAGAAATTCAAAATGTCCGTACCTAGTCCGGAACGCAGTCTTTGGCACATCTGTATCTCTGACTCGCAACTGATAATAGCCCGATCTCAAATCTATCTTCGAAAATACTGAAGCCCCTTTCAACTGATCAAACAAGTCATCAATTCGAGGTAACGGGTACTTATTCTTTATAGTTACCTTATTCAGTTGCCGATAATCAATACACATTCGCATCGTTCCATCTTTCTTTTTCACAAACAATCGTGTGCACCCTAAGGAGAGAAGCTCGGTGCGTGCAGAGCCCCTATCTCACAACTCTTGCAGCAATCGCGCTTTCAACTCTTTTAACTCAGTAGGTGCCATCCGATACGGAGCTATCGAAATCGGAGTCGTACCCGATACTAATTCAATGCCGAACTCAATCTTTCGTACTGGTGGTAAACCCGGTAGTTCTTCAGGAAACACATCTGGGTATTCACATACAACCGATACAGATTCAATCTATTTCTCAGACAATTTATTATCCAGTACATAAGCTAAATAAGCTTCGTACCCCTTTCTCACATACTTCCGGGCTAACATCAAAGATATTACTGTAGGAAACCCACTTAAATCACTGGATTCAATTCTGATGGTCTCACCGTTTTGACATTTCAAACCAATAACCTTTCTTTTACAATTCACCACTGCATCATGTGAAGTTAACCAGTCCATACCCAAAATTATATCAAACTCATCGAAGGGCAACAACATTAAATCGGCTGGAAAGCAATAATCCTGAATCATCAATGGGTAACCTCTACACACTTTATTAACAAGCACACATCTACCCAAAGGGTTGGACACACGAATCACAAACTCGGCAGACTCAACTGGCAGAGTCTTACCGATTACTAAAGTTTCACACACATATGAATGAGTCGAACCAGGATCAATCAGTGCAATCATAGTAGTATCATAAAGGGTGAAAGTACCGGTAATGACATCGGGGGAGGAAGCATCCTCTCTGGCTCGTGTAGCATAAGCTCTAGCTGGAGCTCTAGCCTCAGATCGAACTGCAGTGTTCTTCATTCCTCTCTGACTACCACCTACATTGCCTGAATGTCTGGGTGGCCTGCCTCGCACTGACGTGTTGCTCGACTTAATGTTCTAAACTGTATTCTACTCAACTGTATTCTGCCAACACCTTATTAACAACCAAGAACCCATTCGGCTTCACTAGAAATCCCGAAGGATATAACACACAGAGATAGCACCCTTACCTTAACACCTTTCGATCTTTAAGCCAATCCCGAAACGACGCGATGGCAACCTCCCACTACAATCGGCTAAGCACTAAACATCATAAACAAGTAGCCTTCGGCTTTTGAAAGAAAAAGGAGAAGATCCGAAACAATAGAACTCTTACCTAGATCGATAACCAAATCTCGAAGATCCACTGAATAGGGCTACCCTCCTTTCTTACTGACAGATTCGGCCACCTACCACCAAGGTTCGGCACACCCTAAAGATGTTTAGGGACTTCGGCTACTTCTCCAAAATAAGAGATCTCAGTCTACCACGAATGGAGAACAAAAGAAAACATGGCAAGTGAGATTTTGGCTTTACCCAACGCAGTTGAAAAAGAGAAAAGAGGAGCTATACTCACCAGGAAGATTCGGCTATAACCCAAAAGAAAGAAATAGATTTTGGCACTCCAAAGGGGATTAGAACACGTGAGAAGAGAAGAGAAATAAGGCCAAGGGTATTCGGCCAAACCACTTTGAAGAAAGGAGAAGAGAGTAAAGCAAGAATGGATAGTTTCGGCAAAAGGGAAAAGGTTTCAGCTAGCAATAAAACAAAGTGAGAGAGATAGCAAAGGAGATCGAAAAGAAGTAGTGATGTGTGGTGAACAATGGGATTCGGCTAGTCACTAAAGAAGTAAAAGAAAAAGAAAACGAGAAGGAGTTTAGGAGAGCAGTCGACCCATGCATTTTGAGGGAATAGGGAAAGAATAAAAATGTGCACAAGTACAATTATGGAACCGATCTCACACACACTAGGAGATGGAAGAAAACTCAACCAAAATGTAAATGAACCCACACCAAAAATGCCGAAATTCACCCTCCAAGCAACCCAAATTCGGCACACACCCCTACCACTCTCCAAAACCGATTAAACCCTTACCTACACCACTCAAATTTGGCTATCACACTCCCTTCTCAAGCTCCTCCCTTTTCTCCACAAAATCCTCTCTTCCACTCATTCAAACGAATTTGAATGAGTCAACCTCCTAAAATCTCTCTTCTCCACCCATTTCGAATATGTTGACTCAATCCAAACACATCCAACAGAGTCCCTCCTAAACACACCTCCTCCCTGATTCTGGCGTTAAAAAGAATAAGCAGAAAGGGATTTCTGCAGCTCGAACCCAAGCTCCCTTGCTCCCCCTTGTGGCGTCACTTCTCCAAGCCTTGAGTGGTGTCCCTTGCCACCCCACCAAGGCTCCTTTAGCGTCAAAGCTTGCTACCAAAAGTACTTAACCGCTAGCTCCATCAACTCCCTTTCCTAAAAGCCTACAACAAAAAATTCTGTTATGACTCCGGTCTATCCATAGCTCGAGCCTAGACCCTAAAGTAGTCCAAACTAACACCCACCATACAATACACATGCAAACACACAAAAAATGCAGAGACCCCAATTTAAGGATGCTACACGACCTATATAACAAAGAAAACACACACACAGAGTAAGCTTTCCAAAAGCTTAGTAAGTCATAATACAAACAAACTTAGCATGTAAAGCATATAAGCTTGTAGAAACATTGGCAATATTCATATTCATAGCAAATTTCTCACATATATGCTTTGGTCCATATTCTAGGCCATAATTGCCACATTCATCAATTCAAGAATCATATATATATATATATATACACACATAGCTTATTCATAACCATTCTTGTAACTCATTCACATTCTCATAATCACTCTTATATTATTCAAATCAAAATCACAAAGGTACTTACCTTTTCATACACGCTTAGTGTACAAATCAGCATACCTGGAACGGATTTACAATCCGCTTAGCCATTCGTATCACAGACTTTCCCGTTGAACTGATAGGAACCTAATAGGATACTTAGAAAGCTCAAAATAGTTGTACAATGCCAATGTCCCAGACAAGGTCTTACATGCACTCAGATATCGATGCCACTGTCCCAGATAGGGTCGTACACGAATCAATCCGATGCTAATGTCCCAGACATGGTCTTACATGAATCAATACGATGTTGATGTCCCAGACATGGTCTTACACGTAAAGATAATATCGATGCCAACGTCTCAGACGAGGTCTTACATAATAAAACAGAACAGATACCTATGTCATGACATAGCTAATCCTATCTATTCTTAGGGGACTTGTCAGACATTGTCACTAAGTAATCCTTATCTTGTAATTCATGAACAGATCATATCATAATTATTCATCGATAACAATATTCATAAGAAAATACATAATTCAATACGAATACGTTTATTTGCATAATGACTTACCTCGGATTCAATTTAACAGAAAGGGAAATGGCTACTCGGTTACTATCGCTTTCCCGCGATCTAAGTCCGTTTTCCTCAGTTCTTGATCCATACATGTTCAGAATTAACCCTTTTATTCACTAATTCATTCAATTCAATCCAAAGGCACACATTTAGGGCTATTTAAAATTAACCCTCACATTTGCACAATTTATCAATTTAGTCCATTTTTCTCAAAACATCAAATTCACAAAATCATCACACATCCAAGCTTAGCCGAATGCATATATATATATATATACATATATATATATATCATTCTAACCCATATTTTCCCTCAAATTTGCAAATTTAGTCCTTCAAGATACTATTTTCTCAATTTAGCCCTAATTAGCTAAATTCATCAAAAATTCAAGAACAAAGTATGTTCATCTAGCTCAAATCTTTCATTTAACGCCATAAATCATCACAAAGCTCAACATATCATCAATGGCACATCTCATGAACAACATCAATTCATCAAATTGAGACATGGGCTTGATAGTAGACTAAGCAACAATCTCAAAACATAAAAATCATCAAAATCCAAAGCAAAAACATACCTTAATTCAAGCTTGGAATGGCCGAAGATGCAAAGCTTTAAAAACCTTTCTTTTTCTTACTAGTTTCGGTCAAATGAAAAGAAATGAAAGATGAACACTTTCATCTTTTGTTTCATTAATAATATGTTAATAATCCATTCACCTTTTTAGCCATTTAAAAGACATTTGACACCATTAGACAACAAGGGTATATTCGGCCATTTACCATCTATTATCTTATTAATGGCTTAATTGCCACATAAGTCCTTATACTTATTAAGACATAACAAATAAGCATCCTTTCATAAAACATGCAAATTTTCATTTCAATGCAATTCAATCCTTTAATCAAATTAAACACATAAATAGACAAATTGTCTTACAAAACTTTACCACATGCTTAATCACTTATCAAAGACACAGAAAATAATATTAAAATATTATACGGACTCAGATTTGTGGTCCCGAAACCACTGTTCCGACTAGGGTATAAACTAGAATGTTACAAATCTCAACAAGACATTCACATAGAAATTATGAACGACATATTAAAGGGTCATTTACACATATTTACATAACCAAGTTTACCAAAATAAGCCAAATCACATGGCTAAACACATAACCAAAAACATATATCATTTACAAGCCAAATTAATTGGCTATCAACATTACAAACATATATGGCATATTAACTATAATATCTATACATGCCATATAACCAAGTACACAAGTTCAAAAGTACCAAAAAAATGGCTGGATAGTGTGATGATATCTCTGACAACTCTCAACCGAGCAAGCTTCGAAATCACTATAAAACACGAAAAAGTAAACAGAGTAAGCTATTAAGCTTACTAAGCTCGTATGGCTAATAAGTATAACTTACCATTCAGTCACAATTTAAGTAATCTAAACATAATATACTACAACTAAACTTAATCACAAGGCTAACATATATTCATCCACATAGTAAATCATTAAACTCACAAATTTCATGGATTCAATCCGTATGGTTTATGTACATACCTACACTGATACGTATTAATCTCTTACCCTTTCATATCATCAATATACTCTTTGAACCATTTTGGAATAATATTAGATACTCGAGAATCTCGCACACTAAATGCCAATACATGGTCGAAACCATCTTAATCTCATATCTCATATGTACATGCTCATCTCTAGCTATCACCAGGTCTACTCACACAAGTTGACAATCAAGACGTAGCTACACGATGCTGTTTACACAAACTGATTAGTAACCGCAACACATGTCGAAAACTCAGCCACTAGTAGAACGTACGGTCTAATACCCAAAACATAATAACCCTTAATGACATGTCATTTGTATCCTATCTATTCCTAAGGTTCAACCGGGATTTCACACATTGCCAAATCTTCATCGAACATTTCCATAAAGTCATATTCATCAATAATACAATTATAAAGCATTTAAAGAACAATTACATTAATGCTTATTAACATACGAACTTACCTCGATCACAAAAATGACGGAATAGGATCGACTAATCTAATACTTTATTTTTCCCCCGATCTAGATTTGTACTTTGTTTTTCTTGATCTATATAATCAATTTAATTCATTCAAAATATATTTTATTCAATTTAATCCAAAATTCATATTATGGAAATTTTACACTTTTACCCCTTTTATTTTAACATCTTTACAATTTAGCCCCTAGATCATAAAAATGCAAATTCATGCAATTGAGTCCACACCCATGCTAGCCGAATTTTCTCTATACTCATAACATCCTACACATTTTATTATTTCACACATTTACCACATGTTTTCACATTTCTCAATTTAATCCCTAATTGACAATTTTATCTAATAATCACTTAACAAATGTTGTTTATCTAACAATAACCATCTATTTTATATCATCAAACATCAAAATACATATTCATTCATCAATGGTAAAACCCTATAATTTTAACAGTTTTGCAAATTAGTCCCTGGGCTAGCTAGATTAAGCTACGATGATTCCAAAAACATAGAAATCGTTAAAAACGGATCAAAATTTCATACCTATATGAAGAAATGAAGATGGCCAAGTGAAGCATTCAAAAATGGCTTATTCCTTGCATATTTTGGTTGAAAGTAGATAATAAAAGATGATGAAATTTTTTGTTTTATTTTAACTAACTTGTAACAGCTCAAATTTGGGCCTAGTCAGAATAGTGGTTTGGGACCACAAATCTGACACAACAAAGCTCATTTTTATTATATTTTTATCTTCTAAAGTTTCACAAAATAATTTCGTGAAAACTTCATTCGAAAATTTTGACGTTTGGGCACAAAATTTAGTCAAAAGGACTAAATTGTAAAAAGTGCAAAAGTTGAGTTCTACATGCTAGAGGTGTCTAATTGCTATGAAATTTTAAATAGAAGGTCCTCAGATAGTAATAAGACCATATTTTAAGATGGTGGACAAAAATAGGCATGGTGAGATAAAATTTCAAAGTTTTAAGTGAAGGGCATTTTGCTCATTTGGTAAATAAATGAATAAAAAGGGAAAATCAAGCTAAAATCTTGTTCATCTTCTCCCTCAAGTGTCAAAAATAAGAAGAACACCATATCTAGGTTTTTCTCAACTTCCAAGCTTGATTGTAAGTGCATCCTAGCCCCGTTTTTAATGCTCTTTACGTTTTTGAAGTCGTATTCATCCGATCTTTCTATTTCTACCATTATTTTGAAGTAAGGTTCATGTTTGAAATTTGAACCATGTATGATATGCATGTGTTTTGATGTTATATGGTAGAAAATGAAAGTTTGATGTGTAATAAACAACTTTTACTAAGTGATTTTTGATGAAAATGCTTAAAAGGACCTATTTGTAAAAGTTATAAAATATGTAGTAAAAGTGTGTTCTAATGAAAATTGTGGGCTGTTATAGTTATAAAAATGGTTCAGCTAGGCTTGTACATTAAAGAAATTGAACACATTACATTTTACGAGCCTATGGGCAAAAATATAAATATGTCAAAGTTTAGTGGCAAAAATGTAATATTTCCATAATGTGATTTTTGGACTGAATTGGATAATGTGAATAATAAATAAGTTAAATTTTCTATTATAAATCAAGAAAGACGAGGTTCGGACCTTGATCGGGGGAAAAATAAGGTTATTGACGATTAGGTCCATTTCTACTATTTTTGTACCGAGGTAAGTTCGTAAGTAAATATTGTATTATTGTTTAGCTTTAATTGCGTTAATGTTGTATGTGTAACACCCCCAAACCCAGCCCAAACACTACCACCGGATCTGGTATGTCATTAAGGAGATTTTATAAAACACGTCGCATTTTGGAAAACAATTTATCAGGTTTAAACATTTACACCAGAAAACTTAATAATTAAATAATTCATATAAGATGTAAATTTTATAAATGCCTTGGTAAATAAAAAAAACTGAATTTGTTACATGCCTTAACTTAATTAAAGGAAAAGTTTAAACGTCTAATAATAATAGAAGCCCAAAATAAAATCGAAATAAAAATAAAACTAATGGCCCATGGCCTTATTACAAAGAAATTTAAAACCCACTAACTAAAAATATTAAAAACAAATATTCTAAGTAAAGTCTTCTGCAAAATTAAGATACTCTCTTGCATGGCCACCTTGCGCTCCTCTCCAGCTCGATCCGACGCACTAGGTGCTACCTGAAAATGTTAAATAATAGGTTGAGTCGCGAGACTCAGTGTGCAACCCTCATGCACCATTAGATTTGGCCTTAGACCCACAGAACAAAATAACAGATTATCATGCAACAGATATGATGCAAAGCCCAACCCAATCCTAAGTTTCCAGCCTCTACACACCACCCTTACCTGCCAGTCACACCATTGGGGATTTCTACAATCAACCCACACCGCTACACACCATCGATGGCAATCATGCTGCAGTTAGCTGCTCATCGTCAAAATTGTGACATAGTCACCAGGTCATGGCATAAGCCACTACAACAGATCACTTACCCTTTCATAAATCACCCAACCCCGTGCAAACACAGAAAATCGACATACTCATAAATCATATCATTTTATCAGAAACATTCACTTAGAATGACAGAGATCACTAACCTGGTGATTCGCTTTTATCGTCCTCGGGTTTTCATCAGCCATGCCGATATTTCGGCACTTCACAGAATATCACAGATTTATAAACATATTTTACCAAACAATCTAAATGGTGTGGAAGTGTTACACACCTGATATCACGTAGTACTACACTCTTAGTCAATATCCTTGCTGTCCGGATCTACTACCCTCAGTCTATAACTTGGCTCACAAACCGAAAGAACACGAAGATTAGGCCTCCCTTACATTCGGCCAAGGGTTAGTATATACCCGAATTTACACGTTAAAATTAACAGATCTCCTTATCTTGAAATTCCGAAAGTAACACGATTCAAGTGTTACTGAACTCTAACTTAGAGATCTAAGTGATTGACTCCCCTTCAAATCTCGGAATGCTGCAATTAAGAGAAAAAACTTAAGATTAGTTTCCTTATAGCCATTCAGCTAGAGTCCCTAAAAAGTCGGAATTGAAATCTTACGAATCAACACTTACCTTTAGTTTCCTTCAGAATTTGGCACAAGCAGATACCCCGGAGAGAATCCGGTGAACACAGGAGATGAGATCTAAGGATTTTGATTTTGATGAAAATCCCAGAAAAGATGAACTGATGCGTTTTCGGCTTTTAGAAAATCTGAGTGGGGTGTTTTGGCTTTGGCTTAGAAAGAAAGTAAACAGGAAGCGAGGGAAGGCTTAGAGGTTTCAGCTAAAATGTTTGAAAGAGATGAGAAAGGAATTGTCAGAGGATTCAACCTAAAAGAAAAGAAAGAAAGTTAAGAGAGAGAATGAAGTGGGGATTTCGGTAGAGAAAAGAAAAAAATGATGAGAACTTGATAGCAAATTTTGGCACATACTTCTGCCTATACTAAACCGATTCCTCACCCTTACTGAGTTTGATTTTCGGCCAACACTAGCTTCCACAAGATAGCTCATATCCTTTTTCCTTATCTTAATCTATTAACTCCTCAAAAATAGCCCTAATTAGTACCAACTCCTCTCTTCTTTATCTGCTTATTATCCTCATAAATTAAATATTAAAAATCACTATTTTATAGCCTTCTTGCCGTCCCCCCTATGGCTCCCCTTTAAGTGCCAAATTTGGCCCAATAACTTAGGCTTCAAGCAACCAAAGCTTAGCCCTATCCATCTACTAGTGACGCCACTTATAGCTCCCTTATAGCGCCACTTCCCATTGGGCCACAAGCCCATTTTGTCATTTAAAACACAGATAACTATCTCTTAAAGTGCTAGATTGTCTACGCAGATGTTTAGTCAAGGTCTCAGCCCTTTTCTGAGCCCAATCTAGACCCCTAACCCTTGATTTAATACCTTTAAACCATCAACATACAACATGCACAGGCCCAATAATTCGGGATGTTGCAGTATGAATTATGATTTACTCTTTGAATGTAATTAACAAAGTTCGACAAGCGAGAAAATCACGGTTGAACCTTAGAAATAGTTAGGATACAAATGTCATGACATTAGGGTTATTGAGATTTTGTGTAAGACCATATCTAGGATATGGCATCGATATAAGACTTCGTGTAAGACCATAGCTGGGCTATTGGCATCGATATGAGATCCCATGTAGGACCATATCTGGGATATGGCATTGGTATGGTACTGTGAGTATGAGATGTCCCGAGTATCCTTTAGTATTCCAAGTCGTTCAACGGGTAGTTCAAAGGAAACGTTAAAGCTGTGAAAGACTATGGTATGATGTGAAAGATTATGGTAAGTTGCAAGTTGGTACAGGTATGTACATAAAACTCATGCTTAATGAGCTCGATGTGTGATGAAACCTCGGATTGGTTTGATTGAGTAAGTTATGATGTTAAGATTTTAATAACATCTATGCTAAGCTTGTTTATGAATTCACAATGACATTTATGTTAATTTACTTTATGTTAAATATATATTATAGTGTGTATGATGATTATTATTTGCATATGGACTTACTAAGCTTTAAAGCTTACTCCCCTTTCTATTCCTTTGTCTTATAGTGTCACTAAGCTAGCTCGGGGATCAGAGACTGTCGAAGATCCATTCACACTATCAAATTATCACTTTGGGTACTTATGATTTTAGTATTTTGAGTTATGGCATGTATAGGGACTTGGTCTTTTTGTTATGTGTCATTGATTTGGCCATAAGTGATGGCTTCAATAGTTGATAATTCATTTTGTAAATGGCCATTTAATATTGGCTAATATTGGTTAAGTATATATACATATGATGATGTTTTCATAAATATGGGAAATTTTATTGTTTGAGATGCTAAATGTTTGTATGTGATAAAATGATAAAATGTAAATGATATGTGGATGCCTTCTGTATGGCTGATTAGGTCGAAAGTATATGCTTGGATTGGTGCTATTTTTGTTGTATGGGTTGGTGCATGGAAGGGTGGCAACAAGGCTTGGTAAATAGCCTTATATTTGTCCATACGGGCAGACACACGGGCATGTGTCTAGGCCGTATGTGACAGATGGTCTGCCCCACAAGCATATGTTCAGGCTGTGTGTCCCCTGGACATTAATTGTTACAAAATAGAATGCTCAGTAATGAGCACACGAGCAGAGACATGGGTGTGTATCTCATCCGTGTGGATGGCACGACCTCGAACACGGGCATGTGCCCTAGCCGTGTGAAGTTTGCACCTCTTTTATGAAAAATTATGAAAATATAATCGATCACACGGTCTAAGCACATGGGCGTGTAACTTGGCTGTGTGACCTCAATTTGATGATGACGTCATAAACAGAATGCTCCCTAATTTCAACACGGCCTGAAGCATGGGCGTGTCCCAAACCTACACGAGCGTGTGACCCCTTTTTCACGAAAAATTTTCTAAGTTCTCGTTTTAGTAATTTAGTAATTTTGCCAATCACGGGTTTTAGTTATGAACTTTGGCCCATTAACAAGTCCTTGCGGCTAAAGTGAATAGATACTGCACCAGGTAGGATCCCAAAGAAGAGGAGGTGGGTCACTAGGACCGCTTAAGTACCAAGCTCTCCCTAGATCCAATCTTAGACATGCATATGTCCATTGCCACACTCTAACCTAGGGACTTGTCCACAGACATGTTTGATTATTAAATTAAGTCTTATGCTATTTAAGAATTTATCAGAACTAGGCCTAAAGTCCATTAAAACCTTAGCATGCATTTCTAAAATCCCATAAGGCCCACTAAGCCTAATCATGTCCATATAGCCCATTAAGCCCAATCATGTTTATGTAGCCCATTAGGCCCGATCACAATCAAATCATACAACCATCCATCATTCAGTTACACATATCAACTCTTGTTGACTTGGGCCCACGAGCTCGACAGGCCCATTTAGCCCCATCTGGCCCGGTCGGCCAAATAGTGGTCCCAGACCATGAGATCGCTCTCTTGGCCCCGGTAATCATATCGGTGTTCCCACACGAATGTTTCGCACGCTTGTGTGGTTGCCGGCGCCAACCTTTCAGTTTTTCGGCATTTCAGGTTTTTTGGTATTTTGGCTTTTGCCAATTTGTCGTGTGTGAAGTGTATGTACACACCTGGTTACTGCAACGTGCTACACTATCCTTAGCCTTGAACCTACAACCAATACCAGTCTCCAATCAATACACACTTAACTACAATATTTACCTAAAAACAGAAGCATTACCATAACCTTACCGTGTGCCACCCGTTCTAGTAGCCCTTCTTTAGCTACTATTCACGTAGACCTGCACCCACACATATACTATCAACAATCAAGTGATTCATATTCCACACAAGTCACCCCTATAAGCCATACTTACATTCGGCCATTCACTAATCCACAACTGAGACGAGTACACTTACCACTTGCTAATGATCCTTACCACGCTTGCGATATTTGAACCCTACCTTTGTTAATACAAGGTTAACAAAAAGGAGAAGTTAGATAGCCCTTCGGCTTTTAACAAAACACACTAAGGAGGTTGACTGAGTACTTACCGAATCCCACCCTTGATCCTGCTGCCTAGATAGCTACTGAACGAGATCCGGCTTTTAACACTTGATCAACAGATTTTTGATGGAGGCAAACAACAAAGAAACGGTACAAGTAGGGATTTCTACAAAAAGGGGTGATGGTACTTCGGCAATGAAAGAAAAAGAATGGGAGGAAGAAAAGAAAAAAATAATGAAAACCCAAATAACCCTTCAAAGGAATTTGACACCCCCTTTTATAGCCAAAGCCGAAACTACCTTCCCCCCAGAGTCCAATTGGGCACCAACAAATCCACACCTCAATCCCCTATCTTTTTTCTCTTATCTTTACCTTAAATTTCTCTCCTGAACACTCCTTTCCAGAGTCCACTCCAGCGCCACTACCTTTTTTCCATGTGCAAAAATAAAACCCCTCAATTTACCACTCTTAAGCTTCGAACCTTGGACTTCTTCACCTGATAATAACGCCACCTTGTAGCTCCCCAAGTGAAGCCACCTTGCCACTGGACCATAGGCCCAATTGTGTCCTATTTTCCCCTTGATCTGTTTAAGAGGCCTAATACCTGAGACTAGGGTCCACTAAGGCAAAAATTAAATTTTTCCCTATGATCCTCCCATCCCTAAGACTTCAAATAACCCTAGTAATACCCTAAAATTAATATTCCAAGTGCTACTTGTACATACCAACTTTAGTGCACAGAAATTTAGAGTTTCAGGATTTGGGGCGTTACATAAGGACCTCTATTTTAAAGTTCTATAGTTATTAAACACCTTTAGCTAATAGAACTCAACGTTTACACTTTACGCGATTTAGTCCTTTTTATCGAATTAAGCATTCAAATGATAAAATTTCTTAACGAAATTTTCATATAACTATATTAACATGCCGTAGACATTAAAATATTAATAAAATAAATATTTGAACCTCAAATTTGTGGTCCCGAAACCACTATTCCGATTTCACTAAAAATGGGCTGTTACAAAAGCAATCTAGAAGAGACAAAGGAGTTAAAAAGGCAAGTGGAAAAGTTATTACAAAAGGGATACATTAAAGAAAGTTTTAGCCCTTGTGTCGTCCCTGTCTTATTGGTGCCTAAGAAGGATGGTACATTCCGAATCTATTTTGATTGCCACCCAATTAACAAAATAATAGTAAAGTATGGACATCCAATCCCTAGACTTGATGACATGCTTGATGAGTTACACGGTTCAACAATATTTACTAAAATTTATTTAAAAAGCGGTTATCCAAATTCATATGAGGGAAGGGGATGACTGGAAAACAGCCTTTTGAAACTAAGTTTGGATTATATGAGTGGCTTGTTATGCCTTTCAATCTAAGTAATGCACCTAGTACTTTCATGAGATTAATGAATCATGTTTTAAGGCCTTAATTGGGTAAACTTGTGGTAGTATATTTTGATGATATTCTGATTTACTCAATTTTTTTAGATGATCATGTTTTCCATGCTAAATCCATTCTAGACATTCTGAGAACTGAAAAGTTATTTGTCAACCTTGATAAATGCATTTTTTTTGTTATAAACTAATCTTTTTAGGTTTTATAATAAGTGCTCAAGGTATTCAAGTCGATAAGGACAAAGTAAAGGCAATTAGGGAGTGACCCACTCCTAAATCAATTATCGAGGTGAGATCTTTCCACGGTTTAGCAAGTTTTTATAGACATTTTGTGAAGGATTTCTCCACTATTTTTGCCCCATTAATTGAGGTTATTAAAAAGTCTATGGGTTTTACGTGGGGAGAAGCTCAGGAAAAGGCTTCAAGCCTTGAAGGATAAATTATGTTCTATTCTAGTTCTTAAATTACCTGATTTTTCTAATACTTTTAAACTTGAATGTGAATCTTCAGGTATTGGAATTGGTGTCATGTTAATGCAAGTAAAAAGGTCAATTCCATATTTCAGTGAAAAATTGAATGGTGCGCAATTAAACTACTCAACTTACGATAAGGAGTTGCTTGCATTAGTTCGAGCTCTACAAGTTTGGCAACATTACTTGCTGCCATATGAATTCATTATCCATATGGATCATGAATCCCTAAAATGGTTACAAGGAAAAGGTAAGTTGAGAAAGAGACATCCTTGATGGGTAGAATTCATGGAGACATTCCCATATGTAATTAAATATAAAACAGATAAAGAAAATGTAGTTGTTGATGCCTTATCTCATAAATATTCTTTGAAAACTAAATTAAATGCTAAAGTCTTAGGGTTTGATCATATAAAAGATTTATACTTAGATGATGTTGATTTGCAAATATTTTTTCCAATTGTGGGAATGGTGTCTTTATCAAGTTTTATCTTTTAGATGGGTTTCTTTTTCGCCTAAATAGGTTATGTGCTTCACAATGTTCCATGAGAGAGTTATTAATTCATGAGGCACATAGTGGAAGCTTAATGAGACACTTTGGTGTTGCCAAAACACTAGATATTCTACAAGAACATTTTTATTTGCCGCACATGAAAAAGGACGTTGAAAAGGTATATTCTAAATGTATTGCTTGTAAATAAGCAAAATCAAAGGTAATGCCTCATGGGCTCTATACTCCTTTTCCAATTCCTTCTTCGCCATGGGTAGACTTATCCATGGATTTTGTTCTTGGTTTGCCACGAACTAAAAAAGGTCGAGATAGTATCTTTGTTGTTGTTGACTGGTTTTCAAAGATGGCTCACTTCATTCCTTGTCACAAAATGGACGATGCTACACATGTGGTTAACTTATTCTTTAGAGAGGTGGTACGCCTACATGGGATACCTTGCACCATTGTATCTAATAGAGACGTAGAGTTCCTAAGCCACTTTTGAAAAGTGGTATGAGATAAGCTTGGTACTAAATTATTATATTCTACTACATGTCATCCCTAAACTAATGGACAAACTGAGGTAGTCAATCGATCCTTAGGTGCTTTTACTACGAGCTGTTGTGGGTAAGAACCTAAAAAATTGGGAAGAATGTTTGCCATTTGTTGAATTTGAATATAATCGATCTATTCACTCTATAACTGGCTATTCTCCATTTGAACTTGTTTATGGTTTTAATCCACTAACTGTACTTGGTCTTGTGTCATTGTCTATAGAAAACATTACTAATTTAGATGGGGAGGTGAAAGTTAAATTGGTGAAATCCATGCATGAGAAAGCAAAACAACGAATCACCAAAATAAATTAAGCGAATGCCAACAAAACTAACAAGGGGTGCAAGCAAGTTATCTTTGAGCTCAATGACTGGGTTTGGGTCTATATGAGAGAAGAACGATTTCTAACTAAACGCATACGAAGTTAAACCCATGTGGTTATGGACCTTTTCAAGTACTCAAGCACATTAACGACAATACATATCAAATCGATATTCTCGATGAGTATAATGTTAGTGCCACTTTTAATGTTGCTGACCTTTCTCTTTTTGATATTATAGATTCGAGGACGAAGCCTTTTATGGAATAAGGGAATGATATTAACAGCTCAGTCCAATCCAAATGCCATAATAGAAATGGGATTAGGTTCCCTCAAGGCCCAATCCCGAGATCCAAATCCAAGCAACTAAAGTCAAATCTCAACTTATTCATTCAAGACTTTATCAAAAAAAATTCGAGAAGAAGAGTTGAAGCTTCAAGACGAGGGATTTTGGAGTGAGGATTAATTAGAATGGATTAATTTTTTTATGGGCCTAAACTCTCAATCTATTATGACAAGCCCATGTGGAGAATGTTAACAAGCTTAGGTATTTCATTTCAAGGACTCTAATCAATCCCACAAGCTTATGCGTTTCATATTGGGTTCAGGTCCTAGGCTTAATTTTTATTATATATAAGCTCAATATTGTATTTATTATCTCTTATTTTTTTTATTTTTTATTTTTTATTTTTTATTTTTTATTTTTTATTACGAATTTTTTATAATTATTAAGTATTTTAAGTTATTTAGGAGTTTTATGTTAACAAGAAAGTTTTGTTTAAAACTACTTCTTGTTTAGATTAATTAGAGTTTTAGTATACTTTAGAGTTTTATTTGGATGTACTTAGCTAGCCTATATAAAGGCTACTTCATTGTTCATTAAAGACACAATTGTTTCATTAATAAAGTTTTCAACTCTAGGAGTTTGTTCCTTGTGCAAGATTTCTTTCTTGTGATTTTAAGAAGTAGTTTTCTTCTCGATTTTCTTCAAGGAGTCATGGGAATTCATTCTTCACCCTTCAATTTGCCAAGGATTATTTCTTGGAAGGTTGATTAGAGCCATTAATTGAGTTTATTGGGATTTATATCTCAAAAGGTTCAGTTGAATATTTATCCTTCTATCCATCATAGCCATCGGTTTATTCAATCCATCTTCCACTTTTAAATTTTGTCTATTTATTTATATATTTTTATTTTTATTTGTTCTTTGTTCTTAAATTTCTTCTTTTACTATTTTCCACTTCTTTATTACTGAATTTATTTATTTCTTGTTTTCAAATCAGATCCAAATATTTCCTTTTCTAGTCAAACAACTTGAATTCGATCCTTCTTCCGCTTCCTCCTCTTCAATCCTTATCACAACAAGTTAAGCCATACTCATGCTCGATCTCGCAATGAGTATGGAAATAACTTCATCCTTAATGCGTCTTCAGTTACACTGGCTAGGCCCTAAAAAGAAATCACAAAAAATAAAGAATAGAGAATAAAAATAAATAAATATAAATATAAATAAATCGAATTGAAAGAAATAATTTCACAAATAATGATTAAATTAACAGTCTCCGGCAACGGCACCAAAAACTTGGTTCGCAACGAAATGTGCAAGTGTACACAGTCGTTATCAAGTAATAAGTAAGTAAAAAGAGTTATCGTCTCCATAAAGACTGTGTTTAAATTGATAATTGTAAAAATTACTATTCACAAGTTGGTTAAGAAAAACGCAATAGTTTTGAGTGTTGGATGTTTAATTAAACTAAATTAGCTAAATGCTAGTTAACCTAAATGCAAATGAAATGAAATGCAAGGTGATGAGCAGCAATTTCACGAGTTAACAACAATAACATGACTAGGCTAGAATAATTACAACATTTGACTTAATTCATTTTTCATCATGCTTAACAATGTTCCGGAAAACATCCCATGGCAACTTGATCTTTCATTAACTTGGAATTTAATATAAGTTCTTTCGAAATCTCATACTTAGAAAAACACGTATACTTCTATGTCCATATTTAACTAAGGATTTCTTATAATTTATGTGAAGTAACAGGGGCGGATTAGGTTTGAAACAATTTAATCATACAAATCTAAAAGCTATGCAAGGTAATAAAGCTCTTTCAAGTTATTACGAACCTTTTAATTAGGTTAGGATCTAAATTAGGCATGCACCTTCCAATTATTGCGTCCATTAATCGCCATCTGGTTAGGATTGATCAACTAATTCTAATGCATTCAAACATATTTTAATGCATGAAATACATAAATTATTTTAATTGAAAGCATTAACAACTGAGGCACAGAACATCATAAACATGATTCAAATGGCCTTCATAAAATTAATGCAATCATTCTAGCCAAAACAAAATTAAGCCATCATTGTTAGTGGAAAATTAGAGAATAGGAAAGAAAAAACTCTTGATGATTTCGACAGTTCTCCGAAGACAAATAATGGTGGCTTCCTCCAGTTCTCATGATTGCTCCTTCACAAAATGCTCCTCAAGGTGCCTGGCCAAAAGTAGTTTCCCTCAAAGGAAATGCTAGCTAAAGGAAATGGGGGAATGGGAATGCTTATGCATGGAAGGGAAAAAGAAAATGAGTTGATATACAAGTGAAGAATGAATGAATGATAAGGGATGATAGCATGGGAGCTAGCTAAAAATAGCTTGGAAATCCCTTGAATTGCTCCCTTGCTTGGTCGACCATGAATTGTGGAGAGTGGACTAATTTTTTCATGATTTTCTTGCTTGATTTGATGCATGGGTTGGACAGCAATCAAGGTAGAAGTTAGAGGCTGATTTGTGATTTTTTTTCACATGTAAGGACCTTCAAATTAATTCTTCTAAAGTTGATGTGGGTTGCTCTCATGCTTTTGTCAAATTTGGGTCATTCTCCCCCCTTATTGGACAGTTTCGACAACCCAATTGAGAGCAGACTTCATTCTTTTCAGCAACTATCTTCCAAGTTGGGTTAAATTGAATTTATGAGTCCAATTGGTGAGCTTGTCATCCACATGAAGTAGAAATTAACTTGTATTCATGTGTGATATTATTGACTCCCACATAAATTAATTTAGTGGTCCAATTACAGCAAATTGAGTAAAAATTAGCATGTAGCATAAAGTAGAAAAATTATGTAAAATTAATACTAAATTGTTTAAAATTACAAACTTCACTCAATTTATGTCCAATGTATTAATATGAATTAGAATGACTCAATTGGCTCCCTTTGCTTGGAATTTGCATAAATTATGAGTAAAAATGTGCTAATAAAACCTATAAAATTTAAACATATCAATGCCACCATTGCGGTCTATCCTTTTATGATTGTTTATTGTGTTGTTTACACTTCATGCAACATTCATATTTTGTTTAACATAATGTACACCATTTTTATCTGCATACTCCCTTCCTTGTGCTAGCCTTTTCCGAAGAACCATTTTTTCTATATATTCTTACCGCTCATTAGAGCCATTAAACCAATCATATCCTCCATACCTCCATTATCCCTCTTTGTATTTTGAACGCATAAGTGTTCTCTCGCAAATCCGGGTATTCACCAGTCACAATTTGCATTAGAGTGCCATACCAGAGGCAAAATATAATATCTTGCATCTTCTTTTCATCAGCATATGTAACAACCCTCCGGTACCTCCTTACACCATTTTGGATACAAAGCTTGCGCACCAAGGAATGAGTATTTATACCAATGCACCTATGTGATTTCTATTTCTGATTTATTGACTTCACCATACATGTATCGATTCTTCAAACACATCCCCTTTGACACAAGTAGCAATACCAAAGGTTATAGACACTTACTTGGATATACAATAGGTAGGTTTAAAGGAAATAGTACAAATAATAGGCTCAAGGTACAAATGAACTCACCAAAAATCTTCACTCAGAGATTTCCTACTCAACGGGTTCTTTCCCTTTAGATGAAATAGAAATCTCCTCTCCACTACTAGGTTGTCCTATTTATAGCTATCTCTCACCCAAATTTCACTTAGGTTTAAACTCTAATTAGTAATCATTCTCACACACTTCCACTAATTAATCACATCCTACGAAGCTCCTCAGGTATCCAGGTTATTGACACATTACCTCTACTAGGATGCTAGATGACTTAAAGGTGTCCCACTAACCACTCCACTCACATTTGTGGCAACATAAAACACTGGTGGCAGACATATTTGTGAGAGAGTTCACCAAATAAGATTCTCGCCAAAACAAAAAAACTCGCCAATCTGGGAAGTGAGATTCTGCAATCTCGACAAAGTTCAACGGAATACTCCGCTAGAAAGCTTACCAACACTAACGTGTCTAAGTTTTATGACTTAGGCGGTCTCACTAGCACAATTTCTCAAACAGTATTAGCTCGCCAAATGAGGGTGTGGCACTATTACCTCATGGGAAGAATTTCTTCAGCTATTCTTGAGAAGAAACATTCCAATAACAGTAGTATTGACTACTTATGATGGGTTATTTGAATTTAAACAAGGAAGTATGAAGGTATTGAGCTAAGCATGAAACCAATTTAAGAAAATGTTACGGGGTTTTTTATTTTAGATGGCGGTGTCAAGATTCCAGTTCAATGAGTAAGCAAGCTTTTTACATATAAGGAAAAGAAAATAGAAAAGAAGTTAGAAAACATGAGAAAATATTCTAAGAGGCAAAAAGCATTACATTAGTCAAATTCATAGAAATGTCAAATTTAAAATAAAGAAGAAAAATCCAAACATTAAATTGTAGGGAAAAGGAGCTTAACGGGGAAAAAAAGTAGAGAAGGGGATAAACCTGTAAAGAAGCTAGGGTTTTTCAATAGAAAACTCCATTAAAATCATTTTATGGGTTAAGTTGTAAAAAATTTAATTCATTATAAACCAAATTTAATATTTGGGCTTTTAATGTAAACTACTTTGTGCTTTACCCACTTTTTATTAAATTGATTATCCATTAATTTTAGGGAAATAGGCCATTTTTTGAGAGAGAAAAGTTGGACGCGCTTTCTGTACAGGTGGAAGAAAAGCTCGTCGAGTTAAGCACACTTTCCTGCCACCTGTACAGAAAGGTCGCCCAATTGGACGTGTTTTCCCTTTCTCTCTCCTAGTGTTAGGTTTTTTAATATTTTTAGGTTTAGATTTTAAATAATATTAAGGTTTTTAATAGGGTTTAAGGTTTTTCAAAAAGGGTTCAGGGTTTTCGACTGAAATCAGGGAATTTCAAAGGTAGTTTTGAGGAGTCGAGGATGTGATAACACGTCTCATGACACATGCATTTCATTTATTATGGCGGGATAGGACCATCATCACAAAACCCCATTTTAGGGAAATCAAGTTTCGAGGTGATTGTGTTCGATAAGATCAAGGGTCGAAGTTTGTGGAGGTCTCAGTCGACGGCCATAATGCGGTCACAAGTTCAAGTATAATCGGTGTAACACCCCAAACCCGGCTCATACGTTATAAGCGAATTTGGCATGTCACAAGAGCAAAACATGTTAAACCCTTTTTATTCGTACCAAAAAAAATTCCTTTGTTAAAATCAAGAAAACAAGTTTGATTTGATAAAATACTACTAACCTTGAAGATTTGATTGATAAATCGATAAATTTGAACTAATGATCTTACAAAACAGTGACTTCTAAAAACGACGTTGAAAATTCGAAAGAGCATCCGAGTCTTTTGAAAATAGCGTTAATAGTTCGAGAGAAAATATCCGTGTTAAAAATATTTGTAGAAGTCTTTTTTGAAAATTCATTTGTTATTCGATTTTGGAAACCATTATTTACGTTTTCAGAAAATTCCCTTTTTAAACAATTTAAGAAAAATAATAAAAACATCCCAACCATAAAGCAAAATAAAAATAGTCCAGAGGCCTTATTACAACATTTAACCCAAAATAGTAAAGTAATAAAATAAATGAGAAAGAAGTCTAGTCCAAATAAACCATTTCTGAAGTATAGCCTCCCTCGAGTCATCCATAGCCCAAGTCCATATCATCAAGCATTACCTACAAGGGTTAAGAGAAAAGGGGGTGAGTTACAAGAACTCAGTGTGAAATCCCCTTACCGTTATCCATTGGGCCAGAACCCATTAGCAATATTTTGGGCCTAAGCCCATTTACAATAACAATAATGTATCAAATATAACATGTGTATGAAATGCAATTCCCAAACCAATCCTAATAATCCATCCGCTACACACCACCCGTACCAACCAACACACCTGTGGGTGATCTTCAGTCAACCCACCCCGCCAACACACCAAACACAGGCATTAAGCCATTTATAGCAAATTTATTTGTGGACAAGCCACCAGAGTAACAGAATTTACGTGGCATTACCACTATACAGATTTATGGTAGAGCCACCAAAATTATGTGGTAGAGCCACCAGAACTTCTCTTCAATATTATCCCATCCCATGCAAAATCATGTATATAATGCATAACAAATCACAATATAACAACAGTAATTTATTCGGATATTTATAAAAAAAAATTATGGCCCATTATCACAATTTATGAAATTGGCCCATTTAGCAAAATATCAGATCGGCCCATTTAGCAAATTATCATATTGGCCCATTTAGAAAATTATCAGATCGGCCAATTTTAGCAAAATATCAGATTGGCCCATTCTTAGCAAAATATCAGATTGGCCCATTTAGCCATAATATCAAATTGGCCCATTAAGCAATATAACAAATCGGCCCATTAAGGTAATCTTATCAAATCGGCCCTTTAAGGCAATCTTATCAAATCGGCCCTTTAAGGGCATTTCCATAATTCGGCCCATAAGGGCATTTTCGTAACTCGGCCCGTAAGGGCATTTTCGTAATTCGGCAATTGTACCTACTAAGGGTAATTCGGTAATCTCGCAACCCTGGGTATTTCGGTAATTTACCCTCTAAGGGTATTATGGTAATTTCGCAACCTAAGCTTAACTACTAATTTGAAACACCCCAAACCCGGCCCACGAGCCTTGGCCAGATTTGGTATGTTCCTCAAGAAAACCGGTTCAAATTCTTTTGCACTTTGAAAATCTTCAAATGATTTTTGGGAGAGAGTTCGAGTTGGGTTGGGCTTGAGTTGAAAACAAGTTTAATTTATTATTTAAAATCCTTTACTTTAGGTGACAAAACGTTTAGGCCTTGTTTTAAATTAAATTGACTTAATCCTTGATAAATAAAAATTCAAATACAATAAATAAAACCAAACAAAATTGTTCACTATGGCCTTATTACATCAAATATAACTCAAATTTAAAAGAAATATACTTAAAATAACAAGAGTCCAAAATAAAGAAAATCAACTTCTTCGCATGGCCACCACTAAGCTCCCGCCGACCCTGGTCCATTATTGTTCGTCACACCAAACATGTTCCCATGGCGGGGTGAGTCAACAGACTCAATATTTACACAACACTAAGTCCAAATAGATTTAGGCATCCCATACATAACATATTCACATAATAATTCAAGATAATGATGCAATCCTGAACCCATACCTAGTTAGCCATCCGCTGCACTTCCCCGCACCAACCTGCACACCGTGGGGACTACTAAGTCAACCCTCCATCCGCTACACACCATCGAAGGCAGTCGCTGCAGTTGACGTGCTCATCGCCCTTATGAGTATTCGTGGTCTTAGGTCACTACACTCAGATATCGTGGTCTTAGGTCACCACATTCGGATGTCGTGGTCTTAGGTCACCACATTCAGATCTCGTGGTCTTAGGTCACCACATTCACTTCCCTTTTTCAATAACCCGTATGCCCCATATCATATTATGCATTAATATGCCAAATTTCCCATTCTTATCTTTATTCACATGTTACATATAACATATTTCATATTCCTAGTAGAAGTAGGAAACGTACCTGAGTACTGTGTACCATAACATGGTACCTTAGCCACATTCTTACACTTTCCTATTCTTAATATCACATACATATATTTATTAAACATGCCATAAAACTTATTGAGAAATAGTGTAGGGTACACACCTGATTAGCTTAATGTATTCCTTGAAATCCCGGAAAAAACCGATCTACTGCCTTAGATCTCAAGTTCCTACATTTGATTAATCACTTACTATTTAGTAAAAGCCTATTTGGCCATAAGACTAAATCCCGAAGGATTATTGCAACCAAAACTTACCTTGTTGCCGATTGGATTAGAAATCAAATCCCAAAACCTTGCTGAGTTCCTTCTTGTATTCGGCCAAACACTAGATTTCTTCATAGGTTAGTTTTCCGGCTTGTGAATAAATAAGAAACAGTTTTGAATACCAAAAATAGGCCTTGGCCGAATACCTTATATGCTTACCTTGTGGATTCTAAAATCCCGAAAAGATTCACTTGCTTAGGAAGTTGTCGAAATACCTATAGACTCATGTTAGATCCGTTTTCATCCTTAAACATAATAAATGGCCTTTGGCCAAATATTCACATGTCTTACCTTGAAGCTTTAAATCCCGAAAAATCCTCCTTTTAGTCGCCTACTTTGATAATCCCGAAAGATCCTTCCATATTTCGACCAAAATCAATAATAGGGATTAGTCCCTAAATTTCGACAAGTCTAAAACATAAAAGAATGGAAACCAAACTTGGATCTTACCCTTATTTGAAGAAATCGATTGCACCTTCACTTCAACCTTCAGAGATTCGGCTATGGCTAGATGATGATCTCACAACTTTCGGCCTTTGGAAGGTTGAGAGAAAAGGAAAAGGAAGAGAAGAAAGGTGAAGAAATCGGCTTGCTTTGCTAGAGATTTCGGTTTTGACAAAATAGCAGAGAAGAGAGGATTTTGCTAGGAAAATTTGGCAGAGAGAAAGAGAATGAATGAATGGCCTTAGTACTCCTCCTTGTGCCGAAATTACTAGGCCAAGACTCCCTTACCTGGCCACCACTCTTCTATTTGATAGCTTTATCCCCTTAATTATCACTTTATTCAAATTAAAAGCATTTAATCCAACAATTATCTCTTGAAAATTAATAATAAATAAATCCCTTATTTATCCCTTATTTATCCACTATTTATCTCTTAAAATAAAAGAATAAAGGCTCCTAAATTATAGCCTTGTGCCGTCCCTTGCTGCTACTCTCTGCTGCAAAATAAAACTTTTATTTTGCTTCCTCGCAGACTCAAACCTTGGCCCAATACCCCAAAGTATGTGGCGCCATTTCTGAGGCCCTAAGTGGCATCTTCAAGCCACTTTTCCAAGCCCGTTTGTGTGTCATATTTCACATACCTTTTCTCTTAAGGCCACCTCGCCTTAGTTCCCTCTTTTAGACTTTAAAACTCAACATTTTCTAAGTCATTTCCTTACATTTCCAAGTTTCCAATAACGTTTGTTTCCCTCCTTTAACTTAACATTTCCTTACATTTTCAAGTTTCCAGAAATGTTCACTTTCCTCTTTTAAACTTAACATTTCCATTCATTTCTAGGTTTCCAAAAATGTTCAAAATACATTCATAACACATAAGACATGTCATTTCGTACAATTAAACCGGAAATGCATAGGCCCTTTTCAGGATGTTACATAATTTGGGGCATAAAATTTGAAACTGTCCATCTGCGTCATACTGACTAAATTGACCATAACTCGAGTTAAAAAACTCGAAATCTAGATCCGTAAATTTTCCTTGAAATTAGACTCATATATCTTCTTACTACAATTTGTTTAGAATTTTTGGCTTAACCATTCAGTACAGTTTATTTCTTAAATTTTCCCTTGTTTCACTGTCCAATGATTCTGACCTCTCTTATCCAAAATTCAAATATCTCACTGGTACGGTTTTCATATTTTGCTCTCACTTATTCCTAATGAAAATAGGCTCACTAAAGAATCTATACATATAAGTTATAACCCATAATTCACTTTTTACAATTTAATACGATTTTACCAAGACAGATCAGGGAACCACAAAATCATTCAGAACCAGTCTCACTAAAATTAACATATCTCAGAATATAAAAATCCTTTTCCTTCTCCATTTCTCCCTTATCAAAATAGACACAGTAAGATTTTATTTGATATCTCATTCACTTTCTGATTCCCTTTCTCCTATTTTTCATGATTTTTCAAAAACACGTCACTGTTTCTAACCGAAACTGTTTTATTACAAAACATGATTACTACTACGATCATACGCACGCCCGAGTGATTACGGATGCTGGATTTCAGTTTTCTTCGGTATTTTGACCGAATCACAGAACATATCATACAATCTTTTAGAGAGATGTGAGATTACACACCATTTCAAACATGTATTCGGAAAGTACAGGATTATAGCACGGGATTTCACACATTGATTAGGATTCCCTAAAGAACCACTCTTCGTTGACCCACTATATCCGAAGGATTTGCAAATAGGATATATCGAGTGATTTCGTCCCTAAAACACAATCAATTATTCGAAACTTCAATCTGATTTGCAACATAGCCAAATAGAGATATAGCGAAAAATCCAAAATGAACCCCCTTACCTTATCGATATTGGATCCAAGTTCCACTATTTGACTTCGGTTAGAATAATACACGGTCTCCCACTTAAAACACTACGAAAAGAGAAGATAATCTCGTTTGAAAGGGTAGAATAAAATAATGGTCTCAGTTAAAAGGACCATCCCATGCCAAGACATATATTCGGCTAGGAGAAAGAAAACTAAAAATGTTTGAATAGAACCACTTACCGATTGATCAAAGGAGTGAGTGTTAATACGGATGAGAAGAATGATAAAGAAGAAATGAAGGGTTCAGTTTTTCCAAAGGAAAATGAGTGAACAATTTGATCTCCAAGGCTTAGGTACTTTCGGCAACAAGGAAGAAAAGAAGAAACAAAAATGCACACTAAAGGCTTGAAAATTCGGCAAAGAGAAGAGAAAATTTGGAGAGAAAGAGAATGATACAAAAAACTAAAGAGAACAACCTCTCAAGCACTAGCTTTGCCAAAAACTCCTAGCAAAATTCGGCTATCACTCCCTTTAGCCCCAAAATCGTCTACATTCATGTCCCTAATAGTCAAAATTTGCCAACCACCCTTTCCATAACACATCCCTTGAAAAAGGCCACATGTTCCCCCTACTTTCCCCTTTTTCTTGATTTCTTTCCTCACCTTCATTCTTTCTTATTCTCCTTAGCCATCTTGCCAAAAATAAAAAGTCCACCTTTCCATATTTACATGCTTGGCCGACACTTAAGGAAAGAATGCAAAAATAATAGTTAAAGTTTGCACACAATGGGATTTGAACCTCTTCCCTCAAAGTCCATCACTTGATGCCATAACCTCTTTACCAATAGCTCATTTATGCAAGCACATTACTCATTTATTTCTATAAGTCTTGAAGCTACTTACCATCTCTTCGTAAAGTGCTAAAATACCAAATTTTTCCTAAGGCCCAATTAAACCCGAGACTTCATAGAAACCTCGTAACCTTCTAAATTCACTTAACTAATAAGTCCAATTTGCAATAATGCCATTCTCTTGTTCTCAAAATTTTAAACGTTCCTACGCTCAAGGCCCATTGGGCCCAATCCTACTAGGCCCAATTTTGGGATGTTACAATCGGGGGCCAGTTGACGATCATTACGTGGTCACGAGTTCAAGATTTTTTGATACCCTACCATATAAAAGATTGAGGTCATAATCATAGGGAAGAATGGAGGGATTTTCGATGTAATCAACATAATTTTTTTCTCTATTTCCATGCAGCCGATATATTTAACCTTTCATTCTTATCTGAAGGTTGACCTTGAGTTAGACACAAGAGGACTCTCAAGGGGAGAGCGGATGTTTTAGCGGAAGTAGACGTCAAACTCGGGTCAGTGCAATAGTGGTTGTAGTTATTAATGGGTTGTTTAATAATGGCAACCACTGTCAACTTGAAAGGAGCATCACCTTTACTCCACCGAAATAGTCGCTCCTCGCTTAAGAGTCCTCCTGTGTCCACGGCAGTTTCAGCCTTCGAATAAGAAGGAAGGTTAAAGGTATCGACTACCTAAAAATGGAGAAAAAAGTTACGTCGATTACAGCAGGAAGTCCCACAGTTTTTCCCTATGAATATGCCCTCAAACTTCTATATGTTATTTATAAGGCAACATTTTTAGGTATCCGAAAAGTTTAAGCTGGTGGTCGCGTAACGACCATCAACTAGCTCTCTCATTATACCTCAATCCATGATTGCATAACGGTCGTAATTGAGACCTCCACGCATACTACCACCCGTGACCGTACAAAGCAAAATCACTTCGGAACCCGACTTCCCCAGGATAGGCTTCAAAGGTAATGGTCTCATCTCGGCATGATATATGAAATGTGTGCGGCTCGGAGTGATATCAAATCATCGACAACTCAATAATACCTTGAATATCAACCAAAAGATTATAGCAACATAAATTTTTAACACCAAGAAGTGTTTTATAGATGAGGGATGGAGAGGCTGTGGGAGAAGATGTTTAAAGTACAATAAAGCATGGAGTGGAAAAGCCCTTTTCTAAGCGTGGGGGAAAGGCTGGATTACAAAGTAGAAATTTCCTACGGTCGAGAACATGCTACAAGAGTTGCGTCTTCTAAGAATATATTCAAAACATGCCAAAAAAAGGCTGAAAAATTAGACGGGCATGTACTTTTGATGAGAAAAGTTAGAGAAAACACTCCCAGCGCGCTTTCTTGCCATGTCAGTAAGGAAGCTCGCCCAACTAAGAGTGTTTTCTCTAACCTTTTTCGGACTCAAAATTAAAAGTAGAAGGTCGTAGATAATTTTTTTTGTATAATTGATGCACATAAGTAGGTGATGAATACTATTAGGAGCACTATTTTAATGAAATTATATAACATCAAGAATGCACTACTTTTTTGGTGTTGTTAATTCAATTTGTGACTGATATTGAAATGAATTGACAAGTGAAAACTGATTGTTAATCCAATATCAGAATGTAACGAAAACAAATGCAGTGTTGAAATGAAAATATATGGTTTCTTTATTTATATCATATATATTTACATTGTAGTAGTAATAAAAAATACATCAATCACGTCGTGGGAAAAATGTATGTCGTAGGCTGGTGGACGATGATCGCAAGGAGGATTTCTTCACACAACAGGAGATACGGGGCTATAAACTTCCTCATTGCCACAATCTGCGTCACCATCGCCTTCACCCCACCTTTTTTTCTTGTCTCCGTCTCCATCGTCGTCATCATGTTCTTCTTGGGCTTCCTTTCCATATTGATCTTAGTCTTCGTCTTCGTGTTCATGTTCGTCTCCATCTCCACGGTTCTTGTGAAAAAAACACGGGGTTAGTGAAATGAACAGGGAAAAATGAAGTGAACTAATCGGGATATTGCATGGACATAGGCAGCGCTTCTTAGGGTGGAACCGATGATGAACCCATCGTGCAACCGCGTCTAGCTCTACGGTGCTGCTTAGGTGGTCATCGTTGTCTCTTCTGACGAAGTTGTCTACTCCTCGCCTCCAGCGATAGAAATACGGCTTACCAGTGAGTTTGAACCACGTCAAGTACTCTAAACAGGTCGTCGTGTCTACTGAGAAAAATGGTTTGCGGATGGGTAAGAAATTCATCCTACAATCCTAAGCCTCGATGTACTCCTTGTGCACCTTTCGCCAATTCTCATCATTCTTCTCATGCATGTCCCTCTTGTGCAGCCCCTTCAAGTCTTGCGGTGGCAGCGTAATTTGTTGCCTCTACCCAAACTACCACATCAGTTGGTCTGATTCTTGCATTTCCACTATCGCATACACTACCAACGACACATTCGCGTTCCACATCCCTTGATTGTCCAACACTTTCGATGAGATACAAGATATGGTGTCGGTGTATAGCATCCATTCAAATGAAATGAACAATTGTAAATTTCATTATCTATAATTTTTTTATACAAATCGTTACGTGATTAATATAGGCTCAAAAGAATAAGTAACAAACTCTGACTTCCGAGCGTTGATTTAACAGTAGCATAATGTCTTATAGCTCCTTGGGTAGTCCCACGTAACTCAGCCCATGGTTCCACCTGTAAAAACGATATGTTAGTTCAAACATATGATAAATAAAAACATTTGCCGTACAAGCTAAGTATTTATTAATAAATTATCTTTACCTTGTCACCAACAAAAACATGTATTCACTCATGATAACAATCCGTTTTTGGTCAAATCAGAACAGTGGTTTTAGGACCACAAATCCAAAGTCAAAATATTTATTTTATTGTTAAATTAAGGTCTACAACATGATAATATGTTTGTGTGAAAATTTCATTAAGAAATTTTATCATTTGGTTAGTCAATTTGATAAAAAAGACTAAATCGCGTAATGCGTAAAACTTGTGTTCTATTAGCTAAAGGTGTCTACTAGCAATAGAACTTTAAAGTAGAGATACTTATGTGGTAATTATCTCATTTATGATATAGTCGATGATAGTGGCATGGTATTTGGTGTAATTACTAATGTTTTTAAAAGTTAATTTTGGTAAATGATAATTAAAGACAAAATAAATAAAACAAAACAAAACAAAATATTTGTTTCTTATCATCTTCTCCACCCATTTTCAAGAGGAAAAGGAGGTCATTTTTATCCTTTGTATTCGGCCAAGCTTCCTAGCTCAATTGGTGAGTGAATTTTGTTCTGTTTTTAATGATTTCTACGTTTTTTATATCATTGCAGCTTGGTCTAGCTAGCCCAGGGACTATTTTGCAAAACTTTTAAAGGTTTAGGGTTTTCCTATTGATGAATACATATGTGTTCTGATGTTTGATGATAGATTATGAATGTTTGATGATAGTTATATAAGTTTTGTTAAGTAAATTTTAGTGAAAATGCAAATTAGGGATTAAGTTGTTAAATGTGGAAAATTTGTGGTTAAAATGTGAAATAAATGAAAATTATTGGCTGATATGAGTACTAGGAAAATTAAGCTAGCATGGGTTGGAATTAAATTGCATGAATTTGTGATTTTATGAAATAAGGACTAAATTGTAAAAATGTGAAACATTAGGGGCAAATGTGTAAAAGTGTCTTAATGTGACTTTTGGACTAAATTGAATAGGGAGATGATTAAATCAGTTAATTTTGATTACATATAGATCAAGAAAAGTGAAATTCGGATCTAGATCGGGGGAAAAACAAAGTACTCGACTAATCGACCTATTTCGCCTTTTTAGCATCCGAGGTAAGTTCGTATGTAATAAGCTTTGTTATAATTGTAATTTAAATGCTTTGATATTACATAAATTGTGAAAACGAAATTGCGGACTTATTTGACGAATATTCAGCATTGGAAATCCCAGTTGAACCTTAGGAATAAATTAGGATAATAATGACATGTCATTAAGGGATACATTGAGTTTGCTTCGGGCCATGATATTGGCACTTCGGGTGCGAGATACATTGAGTTGGCTTCAGGCGATGATATTGGCACCTAGGGTGCAAGACTCCCGAGTATCCGACTTTTATTTCAAATGGTTCAACGGGTATATCAAAGATATGAATTGGTGAGAATAGATATGTATCGGTACATGTATATATGGAAACCAAATGTGCATTAATCATATGAAAGTTTAAGTTTATAGTTAAATAGATGATTGGGTATAGTTAAATTTTGTTATGTATATTTTGGTAAGTCTATGCATATTTTGAATGGAAATTAAATGGTAAGTTTTGCTTATTATTTTCATACGAGCTTACTAAGCCATAAAGCATACTTTTTTATTTTACCATGTTTTATAGTGATTTCAAAGCTAGCTCGGGTTCGGGGATCGTCAGAGACTTCATCACACTATCCAACTACTACTTTGGTACTTTGGAAACTAAGTTTTTGGTCATATGGCATGTATAGGAGTTTGGTCATTTGGATATGTATTTGGTGTTGGATGTAGCCATTTGAGTTGCGTTATTGTGGATTGGTATATTGATTACCATATGAATGCATTAAGAGTTATGTTATACATGTTGTTTAAGGTAAAGTTATGCATAATTGAAAATGACAAATTAGGTGTTTAAGATTGTGAAAATTGTATGCTTTGAATAGGCATGTTTTGGTCTTAGTTGTGCTTGAAATGGATGCCCATATATGTTATGTTTTGGTGCCAACTGGGTTGATGTAGGTGTGCACAAGTTTGGATGGCAAAATGGCTTGGTAAATAGCCTATTTTTGTCCACACGGACAGAGATATGGGCGTGTGTCTCAGTCGTGTGTGACATACAGTCATATTCACAGTCGTGTGTCCTCTGGTGTTGAATTAGAAATCAAGTCAGTATGCTCTACACGGCCTCACACACGGGCGTGCGGTTTGGCCGTGTGGCATAAGTCAGTATACCCTACAGGTTTGGCACGACCTAGCACACTGCCTGGCATACGGGCGTGTATGGCCATTTTTAAGGCACACGGGCTAGTCACACGGGTGTGTGTGTTGGCCGTGTGACCCAAGCCAGAGAGTTACACAGAGTTGGACACGGGCTGGGACACGGCCATGTGCTCTCATTTCGAATGTCCACACGACCGGGCCACATGGGCGTGTGTCCCCTGTTTTTGGAAAAAATTTCTAAGTGTTCGAGAAGTTTCTAAAGTTATCGGTTTAGTCTCGAACCACCCTGAATGTATGTTTTGAGCCTCGTAGGCTCGTATTAGGGAAGATATGAATGTTATTGATTGATAATTACATGAAATTTAAAATGTATGAGAAAATGTATATATGTAACTGTATAGTATGTTCGGTAATGGTCCGTAACCCTATTCTGGCATTGAATATGGGTGAAGGGTGTTACAGGAGCAGACAACCACTAATTGACATCTTATCTGGTTTCGTGGCCCAACACAGCTCTTGGTATAACGTGGCCAAACAGTAGATTCCCAACTCGATTTTCCATATTATTTAAAGTCTACTAGGTGTAGTAGCCACCTGATGTGTTTAAGATTTATTGGGCATTAAAATGCCCCCGATTAACAGAAGGATGAATGCTCGGCCGTACTGTTCTTTGACGGCCTCTATTGCATCCACAGGAAGCTTATCAATTTTTTCGCCAACCAATTCATTGATATTCAACCGCGACCAAACTTGTTCGGGACCTTCCCCAATAATGTTGCACAGAGATCCTCTTTACCGGGAATGATCACTGCTCCCTGACGACCGACCCATCTACCAGCAAACTGAGTTGTAATGCCACGTCCTCTAGTGTGATTGTACACTCGCCACATGGAAGATGAAAAGTGTGTGTCTCGAGCCTCCATCTTTCCAACAATGCACTGATGAGTCTAGGATCGAGTTTGCAGTCCCTGAGCATACAAGACGCATCCAAAAATCTCAACTCTTGCAAGCAACCACGAATGGAGGGGATCAGAAGCTTTGCCGAATTATGTATGAACGCCTCCAAAACACGATCGTTCGCCTATTTATAAAGAAAAATATATATTTTAATTTATAAAAAAATATTTTTTAAATTTTACTTAATCTAAAATAACGAAAATTAAATTTTCGTTTTACCATTATTGCTTGAGCGGTGGAAATGTGCTTATTGTCGAAACGAATTAGAGAGGTTGTCATTTGTAAAAACTTAACCCGAACAAATCAAATACAAAATAATTAAAAAAACTAATATTTTAACACGAGAATATCGAAAAAAATTTGAACAAAAACTTAAGAAAATTGAGAGAGTTAGGAGATTAGAAAGAATTGAGAGAATAGGATCTGAGTGAAAAAAAAATATTTTGGGGGCATTTATAGGTAAAAAAAATTCACCGTTGGCCCTTTTAAATTTTTTACCGTTGCAAGGGCAACGGTCATATGAACGTTGACAGAAAGCGTGTCGAACTAGGTGAGCTTTCTGTGCAGGTGGTAGGAAAGTGCGCTCAGCTAGACAAACTTTTCTTACACCTGTATAGGATGCCGCCCAACTGGACGCGTTTTCCCTTTCTCTCTTTTAAAACGGTCTATTTCCCTATTTTAAAAAACGGCTTAAAAACCTAATTAAAAGAATCCGCTTTTAAGCCTAACTTAGCCAACTTTGTTGGTAAAAACCTATTCTCACGTTATGTTATATATTCTACCAAAGTCTATATAATGTGAATAGTATAATAATTCAACATTAGTAAATCGAAAACTGATTAGAAGTTTATAAGCTTTTATATTATACACTGTTAAAAATTTTGGTATAAAGTTAAAAATTTTAAAATTAATACAACATCAAAAAATTTTATATATCCTTGAAATTTAATTAAATTATTCTAAAAAACCACAACAAATTTTCGGGTTTTTATAACATTTTATCTATTTATCATTTTCTAAGAGGTGGTGTTGTAAAAAAATATATAATAATTTATTTAGTCTTTCAATTTTACAAAAAAAATAATCTTTCATTTAATATTTAACTTTTTTAACATTTGAATTTGTATTATTTGTTAAATCACTTTAAAATAAATGAAAATTAATGTCTATTAACTTGGGTAAAATACCCAAATATACCAAAAAAAAATTACGGAATTGGGCTGGTTTCTGGAAAATTTACTACGGAAAAGGGCCGTTTCACCACAAAACGCGTCCACGTCAGCGCGTTTTGTGGTGAAAAACAGGAAAGTGCGCCCCTGGGGACGCTCTTTGTGCCAAATCAGCAAAAGCGAGCTTACGTGGACGCGCTTTGCTGATGTGGCACAAAGCGCGTCCCCATGGGCGCGCTTTAGCCCTGCAACGGTAAAAAAAGGTCAAAATTTTTTTACCGTTGGGGGGCCCAACGGTAAAAAAAACCTATAAAAACCCCCCAACCCTTTTATTTTTTTCACACTTTAATCCTTACTCATTCTTCTCTCAAATTCTTCTCAAAATTCTCTTTAAGTCCTTCAAACTTCCTCTGAAATTTTGAAATAGTCCTTTAATATTTACAAAAAAGTCCTTTTTTTAATTTTTTTAATATATTTTTTTTGAAACTTTTAAAATTTTCGATCGTATTACAAATGGCCGGGGAATTACTTCGTCTAGACAACAAGCACATCTCTGTCGATCAAATGCAAATGGTAAGTTTTAATTTTAATTTTTCAATATTATTTAATATTTTTTAGGTTTATGCAATTTTAATTAATTTTTATTTTATAATTTTTTAAACAGTCTGTAGATCGGGTGTTGCAATGTTATATTCGTAATATGCATGGTCCCCCATCGCCATTGATCAAGAATTACCTGCGAAAAGCGGGTTTTTGGCACTTGGCCACGATAGGCCGGAGGTTCAAGTTGGAGCCGACTTTGATCAATGCGTTGATAGAGAGGTGGAGACCCGAGATGCACACTTTCCATCTTCCATGCGGAGAGTGTACCATCACTCTGGAAGATGTGCAGTTGCAGTTGGGATTGCCGATGGACGGGTCCGTAGTCACCGGGTCTGCAACTTCTACCGATTGGATGGCCGTATGCTACGAGCTTCTAGGTGCCATTCCGGATAACATTCAGGGAGGTCGGATCGAGATGGCCTGGTTACGAGACACATTCCCGGAGCCGAATGAGAGTTCGACCGAAATAGAAAGAATACGGTATGCTCGAGCATACATTCTGGAGATAATTGGAGGTTATCTGATGCTGGACTTGTCTAGAAACCCCGTACACTTGAGATGGCTGCTGAAACTTGTTGATTTTAGAGCAGCCGGTAAATTGAGTTAGGGGTCTGCCGTGCTATCGAGGTTGTATCGGGAGATGTACAAGGCGACGCGGCCGAGTAAAGCGAAAATCGGAGGTTGCCTATCACTACTGCAGTCATGGGCACGGTTTCGATTTCCATTTTTACGTCCTCGACTCGGCCACCCATATTCATTCCCACTGATAACGAGGTAAATTTAATGTTATATTTTACAATTATTACGTAGATTTATAGTATAATTGTATGCTAAAAATTTATTTAATTAGGTGGAACCATTCGGCGAGTTATGCTGGAATACTTACCTCGCTTGAAGATATACGGCATCTATTGGACCAACGGTCGGAATCACAAGTAAGTTTTGAATTTCGTATTTATAATTTAGTATTTAGTATTTAATGTTTAGTATTATGTATATAACTAATATTTTGCTAATGTTAATATAGTTTCAATGGACACCGTACGAGGATCCGGCAATTCGGACAGTAATTCCGGAGGAGTTCTTGCAAAATCCAAACAGTTGGCACGTGAAGGTCCCATTGATCAACTATGCGACCGTGGAGATGCACCAGTCAGATCGAGTTCTGTGACAATTTAGATTCCGGCAACCAATACTCGTGCCACCTGAGGTGCTCGATGATGAGCACAAAATGGACTTACGGCAGTTGCACATGGATTGGCCAAGATATTGGTCAACATATATCGAGATGTGGGAGAACCGGTATGACTATTTACCTATCCGGGAACCGATCGCCGTTCTTGAGTTAGCGTGCGTGCTGGAATACATGCCATGATTTAAGATCCATGGTAAGCCGTATTTGTTATCGGAAGAAGAGAGGCGACGGCAACTTCGTCAACAAAGGGAACGTCGGGGCCCTTTAAATCCAAGGAGAAGGGGGGATGAGACGGGGCCATCAACAACGCCGACACAGTCACCGGGCCCATCAATAGCACCCACAGAGTCACCGGGCCCATCAGTTCAGCCGACGACACCGACATCACAGCCTTTACCCTTTATGCAGGTGCGTACCCTACCCCTTATATGTATCCTAACCCATATATGTTTCCTTTTCCCAGTCCCACCCCAGGTTGGAATGCATGGCCGGGTTCGAGTCCATTCCCGACTACTCTAACTGGCTAGCCGATCTTGAGGCCGCCGTCGCGTGAGGGATCACAGGAAGCGCTGTCGGGGAGCACTTCTTTTTACCAGTCTCCTTCGCATACGGGATTTAGACACCCCGCCGTGGTTTATGCAAACACCTTCGGGGTCGTTATTTTATCAAGGTGGGTCATCCTCGCAACACCCACAACCAGACCCACTGCCGGAGGAACTGGAATCCCCCCCGAGGTTACACAACCCCCGCCGGAAGCTAGAAGAATGAGGAATCCAGTGCGTAATCGTCGACCACCCCGTGTGGCACTGATTCCGACTGGCATCAACATTGATTTGGATGGCCTTTTTATTTTTTAAATTGTAATAATTTTTTATTTTTAATAAAATAAAAGTTGTTTTTTATTTGTGTTTGTAATTTAATTTTAATATATTCACTAAAATAGAAGTTGTTTATTTTTTTTGTATGTAATTTAATTTGATTTTTTAATAAAATAAAAAGCTATTTTTTATTTTTTATTTTTTGTAATTTAGTTTTAATATATTTGATAAAATAATGGTTACTTAATTTTTTTTATTGTAATTTAATTTTAATATCTTTAATAAAATAGAAATTGTTTAATTTTTTTATTGTAATTTAATTTTAATATATGTAATAAAATAAGAAGTTGTTTTTTATTTTTTATTTTTTATAATTTAGTTTTAATATATTTAATAAAATAAGAAGTTGTTTTTTGTTTTTTATTTTTTTGTAATTTCGTTTTAATATATTTAATAAAATAAGAAGTTTTTTTTATTTTTTATTTTTTATTTTTTATAATTTATTTTTAATATATTTAAAAAAAATAATAGTTGCTTATATGTTTTTGTAATTTAATTTTAATATATTTAATAAAATAAAATTTGTTTAATTTTTTTGAAATTTAATTCTAAAAATAAAAGTCCAATATTTGTAATTTTATTGCAGGGCTAAAGCGCGCCCTGCCACATCAGCAAAACGCGCCCATGTCAGTGCGCTTTTGCTGATTTGGCACAAAGCGCGTCCCCAGGGGCCCGCTTTCCTGTTTTTCACCACAAAACGTGCTGACGTGGACGCGTTTTGTGGAGAAACGGCCATTTTCAATAAATTTTTAAAAAACCAGCCCTTTTTAGTAAATTTTTTTTTAGTATATTTGAGTATTTTACCCTATTAACTTAGGACATAATGTATACAGTATTAAAATTTTTTATTTATTTTAAGATGAATTAACAAATAAGGTAAATTAAAAAATTTAAATAATAATTTTTTTATACTAAATAAATTTTTTTTAAAATTATATGTTGCGCTTTGTCGGTGAATATCTCAAGCGTCAACTCTAACCCAAAAAAAACAATCAAATTACTTCGCCTGCCCACATATCTTAGCCGTCCACCTAATCTTACAATCCACGCGTAACCATCATGATCAAGTGGGCAATGCGGTCCATGCTCAGAGTATTCCCTCTCCGTTGTAGTTTAATGAATCATCACCTATCAACTCTTTTTGACTTGGGCAAATTTAAAGAAAAAAAAAAAAAGAACAAAATAAAATAAAGTTGCAGAAACTGAGTGCAAATCTTACTAAGCCACAGCTCAGACTCCTCTGTCCCATTAACTGTATAAGAGAGAGGAAATCTGATTTTCAATTTCATCACTGCATCTTCTCTTTGCTTTTGGCCTCATCTTCGGAAAGGTAAGTCAAGTTCTTTAGATTGCTGGCCGCTTTTTGAGTTTCAAGATCTATGAACCCCAGATCTGTAGAACCTTGATCTTGTTGCTGAATTCTTGAATTTTAGTAGTTTGGGTTCTTTTGCTTTTTCCTTATTAACTAGATTTAGTTTATTGTAAGGGTATTTTAGCTCATTCAGGATGTTGGGTCGTCCTGGGTTATCTAGAACTGGAAGCTTTAGGCCTGAGAATCTAGGACAAAATGCTTTGCATATGATTGGCAATCTTTGTTTCACTATATTTGTAATTGGTGTTCTAGTTTTCACCATTATAGCTGCTACTTATGAGCCTGAGGACCCTCTTTTCCACCCTTCCACCAAGCTCACAACTTTCCTCACTTCCACATCAAATGCCACCTTTCAATCGGATAACACGGTTGTTAAAACCGGAGAGGACTTCATGGCCGCCAACCAGACTGCATTTGCCACTTTTATCAATGTGACGGATGTAGTAGAAATCAAGGAGGAGCGTACTGACCAAACTAGTTCATCCGAATGCGAGGGTGATTCGAGAAAACCACTTAATTGTAGGGACCCAGAAGTGTTCCATTTGATGATGAAGGAGGCTATTGAGCGTTTTAAGGATATACATTTTTATCGGTTTGGAAAGCCAGCACCAGGGCCTGAGGAGAATAGTTGTGATATGGCCTGGCGGTTTAGGCCTAAGGAAGGGAAGACAGCTGCTTTTTATAAGGATTATAGGCGGTTTGTGATTAATAGATCTGAGAATTGTACTCTTAGTGTGGTGAGCATTGGGGATTATCATTCAGGTGTGAATGCAAGGAAGAGGAAGAATAAGAATCAAAAGCCCGGATTTGAGAAGACATCTGGTAAGCAGGAGCAAGTTGTTGCGGCTTTGCCTGTTGTTGGGGAAACAGTGAATGATTCGCTTCCAGTGGTCGAGTCTGAAAATGCATTTAGTCGTGGGAAGTATTTGATTTATGTGGGTGGTGGAGATAGGTGCAAGAGCATGAACCATTACTTGTGGAGCTTCTTGTGTGCATTGGGTGAAGCGCAATATTTGAATCGGACTTTGGTTATGGATTTGAAACTTTGTTTATCTTCAATTTATACTTCCTCAAATCAGGATGAGGAAGGGAAGGATTTCAGGTTTTACTTTGATTTTGAGCATCTGAAGGAGGCCGCATCAGTGTTGGATCATGAGCAGTTTTGGCAAGACTGGAATAAATGGCAAAAGAAAGATGGCTTGAGTCTTCATCTTGTTGAGGATTTTAGGGTGACGCCAATGAAGCTTTCTGAGGTAAAGGATTCTTTGATTATGAGAAAGTTCGGATTGGTGGAGCCCGATAATTACTGGTACAGGGTTTGTGAAGGAGAGACTGAATCTGTTGTTCAAAGGCCATGGCATCTGGTATGGAAATCAAGGAGGTTGATGGATATAGTGTCGGCAATTGCGTCAAAGTTGAACTGGGATTATGACTCTGTTCACATTGTGAGAGGGGAGAAGGCGAGGAACAGGGACCTGTGGCCTAATCTTGCCCAAGATACCTCACCTGATGCCCTTGTCTCAACCTTGCAGAATAAGATTGAAGATGGGAGGAATGTTTATATTGCAACAAATGAACCTGATACATCCTTCTTTGATCCTCTGAAAGACAAATATTCGACTCACTTTCTTGATGAATATAAGGATCTTTGGGATGAGAACAGTGAGTGGTATTCAGAAACAAAAAACCTTAACAGCGGAGTACCAGTTGAATTTGACGGTTACATGAGGGTCTCTGTCGATACAGAAGTTTTCTTGAGAGGGAAGAAACAGATTGAGACTTTCAACGAACTGACCAACGATTGCAAAGACGGCATCAACACTTGCAATACTGCATCCAGTTAAAACCCTACAAATCCAGTCCGAGACTTCATCACAACATCAAGGCATATCCACTGTAATTTTAACTAAAGTCTTTGTTGCCTTTAATAAAATTTATGCCTTACGTGGTAGTATTATCATCTGGTGGCATTTTTGAATTTTGTACTTGTACAATATTATTATCAGTGTTTGAGGACTTAGCATCATTTTGAGGTTTTTAGACCAGGTTGAACTTTTCTTTGTCAACTCTTTTCATTGACCTTTTGGTATTGTTGTAGTGTGTTGGAATTTGCCATTTAGATTACCCTTTTAATTGGTTTTTTACTTTCTATAGAATCCTAAACCTTGGTTCGTGGATATTATGCTTTTGTTCATTTAGGGTTTAGGGCAATTTGTTTCTTACATCAGAATCAAGATACAAGACATGATAGAAGAGAAGAGCTTGTAATCAATGTTGCTTCAGGTCGGTGGTAGGGATATCGGTCTTGGTTGATCTGTGAAACGATGCAAATTAGTTGAACCAGTCAAACTATATTTTATAATTTTTAATATATATGTACTTTTTAATTTTTATGCTTTTCTTAATATGTTCAATTTTAAACAAGATTAACTGGTAAAAAAATTAATAGGACTGAAAATCGTGTCAGATTAAGAACAAATGGTCTAATTGGTTGGACCATTAGATCGGATTCTTGAACCATGAATTCATCATCATCATCATCTTATCTGGTGATTGTTGCATTTAAATTGAAGTGGTTAGTATTATATTGGTTGGAGTACAACATTTGTTCTAGTATGTAACGGTAACTGTGTGTTCTAATGTATTATTTCGCATTGACCAGTATTTCTCAAATATTATTTTATTACATATTTATACTCTAATTTTTATTTTATTTTATAATATAATATATACATATAAATGTCTCTAAATTCCAATATGCAGATAGATATATTTATATGAAAATATAAATTTTAAATTTATTAATTAAATTCAAATAATATAATATAATAATTATAATTTATTTTTAAATTTAAATGTAAAAATGGAAGTGAATAAAATAAAAAAAGTATTTTTAATAAATAAAAATTAATTTAAAATATCAGCCAATAATGAACCGAAATTATAGAAATATATAGAAATTTTAACAGGAAAAAGAAAAGAGCATGTATTACGTACCGGTCGAGACAACACAATGTTAGGTAGAAAGTGCTAAATTATGCCAAGTTCTTTTTCATTTCTTTCTTTTTTTTTTTTTTTTTTTTGGCTTCTGTTTCATGTTCCGATTTTTATCACAATTTCTTTCGGAATAAAATCAAACCCTCTCTTTTATCCCATGAAAAATCCAATTACGTGTCTTCAAATGTTTGAGAAAAAAAACTGTACAACCTGCTCTTTCCCTTGAAAGATGTCTGAGACAGTGAAAACTTTGGAGATGGAAGGCAAGGGCTAAGAGTTGAAAAAAGGTGGTTTTCTAAGCCTGAAAGACCAAACATCTCTTCAGGCTCTTTCCACTGCCCAAAATTAGGCATGAATGTAGGTTGTACCAAAACGTGTGACATCACTGTTTTTTCTCAAGTGTTAATATGAGTGATAGCTCAGCTCAACCTTTTTTCCACTTCATAACACCATATAAAACATAAATTGCATGAGATACCATAAAAAAATAACATCAGAAACCTGACATTATCATATTACAAAACAACAGCTACAGCCATTACAAGGCAGTAATCCTGTCTGTCAGCAGATTTTGATTCCACTAATCGAAAATAGGAGACATAACAAAATCTGAATGAACCGAACATAAGTGAGATGAGCATACAACTTCAGAAACCCTGAAAAAAGTATATGTACATTCAGTAACAAAAACATCACCACATCTCGCGGGTAATAACCCCACTCCGCTTAACGCTAATCCGAGGGCGACATCGTTTCATTTAAAATACCTGTACAATAAACGCGCTGTACATGGAAAATTCGAAAATCTCCGCATGCTCACCAAAAGTAAGCCGGATCGTCTTCGGGCAGCAGAGCGTTCCTGCAAAGAGGGCATGTGACATTCCAATAGTTCAACCACTTTTCCAAGCATACCTTGTGAAACAGATGACCGCAGGACAAGCGGTTAATCTCTGATTCTGGCTCGAACCTAGTCAGGCAAACTGAACAGTCATGCTCCGGTTGACTGCCGCTACATACCGCATCGTACCGGGTCGATGGCATCCTGCTCCGGAACTCTTTAATGTAACTATCAGCATTACCGATGCTGATGTCGAATGATACCGCAGGGATTTCAATAAGATCTGAGGATGGCGATGATGATGATGATGATGAGGAGGAGGAGGAGGAGGAGGAGGAGAGATGGATACCGACAATGTGAAGGATTGATCGAATTATGCCTTTAACCATAGACATGGATAAAGCTGTGTTTACCAAGAGTACACATAGCACTCCTTCTGATGGGGCCGGGAGACTTGAGAGACCCATTCTTTTGTATCAAGATTAAGCTAAGTTTATTCGAACAAATGATTATATGAACTAGTTAAGGATATAAATGATGTCACTCTCTTGCAGATATATATGACCTGGAAACATAAAACCTCCATTAGAATAGCATTCATTGAATATAAATTCAATGCAAAAAACAAAAGAAGGTAATCAAGCTTTTAATTCTCAAAACTCACATGAATACAACCTCAAAGATAAACAAATTGATGATCAAAGGTTTAAATAAAGAGTTTGATTCCAACCATATTGCCATGAATATTAAAATATCAAAGAAATTGAAAAGATCAAATCATAGTATGTGATTTTCAAATGAAAAGAATCCAACATGAGAATTCGGACTTGGCAGCCTAAAAAGCTAATATCCCCCACAAAGATCAATGCTAAATGGAACACCTTTCAAAAGCTTTCTCATAATTAAGATCTAGCCATGTTCAAACGTTGGTGATGATGATAATCATGGCCAAAATAGGGAAAACAAAAAGGGGAAAGCAAAAGATATCATATTTCAAAATTGGAAAGATAAATTAAAAAGAAAAATCAAATCCCAAATAGAAAACCAAAAAAAAAAAAAAAAAAAAAGAGAGAAAGAAAATATAAACAAAGTTAAATGAGATCTAACATTTTCATTCATAATAACAAAAACCCCATAAAGTTACCCTTAGTATCTTTCCTTTGCTTCATAGTGAGAAAACCAACATTTCTTTAAACATAGAACAAGCAGCTTTAAAAGAGTAAAAAGATTTGAGTTTGTTCAAAAGCAAAGGAACTTACACAAAAAGAGGACAAATTTTCATGGGATCAGTGAAGCATAAGGAAAAAAAACCGGGTTTTAACAGAAAGTAAACATGTAAGCTTTTGTGAAGTGAGGTGATGGCTGCTCTGCCATCCTTCTCTGCTTATATAGCAATCCCCCCACCCTAACTCTAAAAACAAACTGCGGTTAGCCTTCCGGGTTTTCCGGATTCTATAAACCCTTTAACCATGGTTACTTTATATCATCAATATTTTTGTGCCTTCAAGCTTAAGCTTATAACTAAACTTTCTTTTCTTTTCTCTTTTTAACTCTCAAAAGAAAAAAATCTTTAATTAGAAGTTATAGAATTGTAGCAGCTAAAAGAGGAAAGGTAAAAGAAACCATCTCACATTTTCAGATACAAAGTTCCCATTTTTACAAAAACTTACTATTTTGAGAATGGAATCATTACTATTTTTAATCATTTCTAATAACAATTATTTAAGAATAGTGTTGAATGGATAGAAAGAATCATAAGTAAATGATGTTCCCCATCATTTGATTTAATGGATTACTGCAACATTTTTAACGAAATTCAAAACTTAATTTCAATAGTTCAGTAATGTTACTAACCAATTTGATCATTTGAGCAGCGATCTAGATAAGCAGCAGAAGGTGGCTTTCACCCACTAAAATTAATAATACTACTTCATAACCCTTATAAACTAATATGATAATCTCTTAAAAATTTATAGTTTATCTTTAATTTCGTAATTGATTTTACCTCAAAATTCGAGTTTCCGATGAATTTGAAAAAAAAAAATTTCATAAGATAGAAGAACTTTGCTATGCATCAAATAGTAAATTTCTATTTTAACATCTTAGAAATTTATACTTTATCTCTTATTCGGTAATTGCTCCGCCTCAATATTAGAATTTCAATATATAAAAATAAAATTAAAAAGAATTATAAGGTAAGAGAATTTCGCTACGCATCAAATGGCCAATTTTCATTTTAACCTCTTAAAATTTTATATTTTATCTTTGATTTTGTAACGGACTGTGCCCAAAAATTCGAGTTTTAATATTTAAAAATAAAATTGAAAAGAACATCATAAAAAAAAAAAGAACTTCGCTATGCATGATAAGGTAAATTTACATTTTAACCTCTTAAAAATATATACTTTATCTTTGATTCCGTAACAGACTTCGCCTCAAAATTCAAGCTTCAATATTTAAAAATAAAATTAAAAAGAATCATAAGACATAAGAACTTCGCTATGCATCATATTTTAAATTTCCATTTTAACCTCTTAAAAATTTATACTTTATCTTTGATTCTGTAATCGACTTCGCATCAAAATTCGTATTTTAATATTTAAAATTGAAATTAAAAAAAATCTTAAAACACGAGAAGTTTGCTATGCATCACATGGTAAATTTCCATTTTAACCTCTTAAAAATTTAAATTTTATCTTTGATTCTGTAACAGACTTCGTCTCAAAATTAGAGTTTCAACATTTAAAAATGAAATTAAAAGGATTCATAACACACGAGAACTTTGCTATACATCACATTGTAAATTTCTATTTTAACCTCTTAAAAATTTATATTTTATCTTTTATTCTGTAACCGAGTTGCCTTGAAACTCAACTTCTAATATTTAAAAATAAATTTTAAAAAAGCGCAAAACACAATTATTTTTCTATGCATCACATGATAAATTTCCTTATTAACCTCTTAAAAGTTTATACTTTATCTATAATTCCGTAACGGACTTTGACATAAAATTCGAGTTTCAATATTTAAAAATGAAATTCAAAAGAATCATAAGACACGAGAACTTCGCTATGCATTACATGGTAAATTTCCATTTTAACCTCTTAAAAATTCAAACTTTATCTTTGATTCTGTAATGGACTTCGTCTCAAAAGTCTAGTTTCAACATTTAAAAATGAAATTAAAAAGATTTATACGACACAAGAACTTTACTATGCATCACATTGTAAATTTCTACTTTAACCTCTTAAAAATTTATACTTTATCTTTTATTCTGTAACCGAGTTGCCTTGGAAATCGAATTTTAATATTTAAAAATAAATTAAAAAAAGTGCAAAACATAATTAGTTTTCTATGTCTCACATGGTAAATTTAATTTTTAACATCTTAAAAGTTTATACTTTATCTATAATTCCTTAGCGGACTTCGACTCAAAATTCAAGTTTCAATATTTAAAAATGAAATTCAAAAGAATCATTAAGGCACGAGAACTTCACTATGCATCACATGATAAATTTTTATTTTAACCTCTTAAAAATTTATACTTTATCTTTGATTCTGTAACGGAGTTGGCCTCGGAATTCGAATTTTAATATTTAAAAATGAAATTAAAAAATCATAAAACACAAGAAGTTTTCTGTGCATCACATGATAAATTTCTTTTTTTAACATCTTAAAAATTTATACTTTATCTTTGATTCTGAAACCAACGTTGCCTCGAAATTCAAATTTTAATATTTAAAAATAAAATTATAAAAAATCATAAAACACGAGAAGTTTTCTATGCATCACAAGGTAAATTTCAGTTTCAACCACTTAAAAATTTATACTTTATCTTTAATTGCGTAGCGGAGTTTGCCAACTTCAATATTTAAAAATGTATTAAAAACAATCATAATAAACGAGAACTTCGTTATGCATCACATTGTAAATTTCCATTTTAATCTCTTAAAAATTTATACTTTATCTTTGATTCTGTAACTGACTTTGCCTCAACATTCGAATTTTAATATCTAAAAATGAAATTAAAAAAATCATAAAACACAACAAGTTTGCTATGCATCACATGATAAATTTTCATCTAAACCTCTTAAAAATTTATATTTTATCTTTGATGTAACCGACGTTGCCTCGAATTTCAAATTTTAACATCTAAAAATAAAATTTAAAAAAGTGCAAAACACAATTAGTTTTCAATGCATCACATTTTAAATTTCCATTTTAATCACTTAAAATTTTATATTTTTTCTTTTATTCCGTAACGGACTTCGCCTCAAAATTAGAGTTTCAATATTCAAAAATGAAATTGAAAACAATCATAACAGAGGAGAACTTCGCCATGCATCACATTGTAAATTTCCATTTTAACCTCTTAAAAATTTATACTTTATCTTTATTCTGTAACCGACTTGGCTTCAAAATTCAAATTTTAATATTTAAAAATGAAATTAAAAAAATCATAAAACATGAGAACTTTGTTGTGCATCACATGATAAATTTCCATTTTAACCACTTAAAAATTTACACTTTATCTTTGATTCTGTAAACACGTTGCCTCGAAATTTGAATTTTACTATTTAAAAATGAAATTATAAAAAATCATAAAACACGAGAAGTTTTATATGCATCCCATGGTAAATTTCTATTTTAACCACTTAAAAATTTATACTTTATCTTTAATTCAGTAACAGTTCGCCTCAAAATTCGAGTTTCAAAATCTAAAAATAAATTAAAAACAATCATAAGACATAAGAACTTCGCTATGCATCACATTATAAATTTCCATTTTAACCTATTAAAAATTTATATTCTATCTTTGATTTTCTAACTGACTTGGCCTCGAAATTCGAGTTTTAATATTCAAAATTCAAATTAAAAAATCATATAACACGAGAAGCTTGCTATGCATCACATGATAAATTTCCATTTTAACATCTTTAAAATTTATACTTTATCTTTGATTCTATAACCGACGTTGCCTTAAAATTTGAATTTTAATATTTAAAGATGAAATTAAAAAAAAAAAGCATAAAACACAAGAAGGTTTCTATGCATCACATGGTAAATTTCTATTTTAACATCTTAAAAATATATATACTTTATATATAATTTCGTAACGAACTTTGCCCCAAAATTCGAATTTAAAAATGAAATTAAAAAGACTCATAAGATACAAGAACATCGCTATGCATCACATGGTAAACTTCCTTTCTAACCTTTTAAAAATTTATACTTTATCTTTGACTTTGTAACCGACGTTGCCTTAAAACTCGAATTTTAATATTTTAAAAAAATTAAAAAAAGCGCAAAACACAATTAGTTTCTACGCGTCACATGGTAAATTTCCAATTTAACCTCTTAAAAATTTATACTTTATCTTTGATTCTGTAATGGGCTTCGCCTTGAAATTTGAGTATCAATATTTAAAAATGAAATTAAAAAGATTAATAAGACACGAGAACTTCGCTATGCATCACATTGCAAATTTCTATCTTAACCTCTTAAAAATTTATATTGTATCTTTGATTCTGTAACCGACTTTGCCTAGAAAATCAAATTTTAATATTTAAAAATGAAATTAAAAAAATCATAAATCACGAGAAGTTTGCTATGCATCACATGGTAAATTTTGATTTTAAAAACTTAAAAATTTATACTTTATATTTGATTTCTATAACCAACGTTGCCTCGAAATTCGAGTTTTAGAATTTAAAAATGATATTATAAAAATCATTAAACATGAGAAGTTTTCTATGCATCACATGGTAAATTTCAATTTTAACCACTTAAAAATTTAAACTTTATCTTTAATTCCGTAACGGAGTTTGCCTCAAAATTCGAGTTTCAAAATCTTAAAATGAGTTAAAAACAATCATAAGATACGAGAACTTCGCTATGCATCACATTGTAAATTTCCATTTTAACCTCTTAAAATTTTGTACTTTATCTTTGATTTATAACCGATGTTGCCTTGAATTTTGAATTTTAATATTTAAAAATCAAATTAAAAAATCATAAAACACGAGAAGCTTGCTATCATATGATAAATTTTCATTTTAGCCTCTTTAAAATTTATACTTTATCTTTGATTCTGTAATCAAGCCTCTTTAAAATTTATACTTTATCTTTGATTCTGTAATCAGCGTTGCCTGAAATTCGAATTTTAATATTTAAAAATGAAATAAAAAAAAACATAGAACACAAGAAGTTTTCTATTCATCACATGGTAAATTTTCATTTTAACCTCTTAAAAATTATACTTTATATTCGATTCTGTAACTGACTTGACCTCGAAATTCAAATTTTAATATTTAAAAGTGAAATTAAAAAAAATCATAAAACACGAGAAGTTCACTATGCATCGTATTGTAAATATCCATTTTAACCTCTTAAAAATTTATACTTTATCTTTGATTTTGTAATTGACATTGCCTTAAAACTCGAATTTTAATATTTAAAAACAAAATTACAAAAAAGCGCAAAACACAATTAGTTTTCTATGCATCACATGGTAAATTTCCATTTTAACCTCTTAAAACTTTATCTATAATTCTAAAATTAAAAAGATTCACAAGACACTAGAACTTAGCTATGCAACACATTGTACATTTCCATCTTAATCTCTTAAAAATATATACTATATCTTTGATTCCGTAACCGACTTTACCAAGAAAATCGAATTTTAATATTTAAAATTGAAATTAAAAACAATCATAAATCACGAGAAGTATGCTATGCATCACATGGTAAATTTCTATTTTCACTTTTTAAAAATTTATACTTTATATTTGATTCTGTAACACAGATTGCCTCGAAATTTAAATTTTAATATTTAAAAATAAAATTATAAAAATTCATAAAACAAGAGAAGTTTTCTATGCGTCCGAACGTAAATTTTCATTTTAACCACTTACAAATTTATATTTTATCTTTAATTCCTTAATGGAGTTTGTCTCAAAATTCAAGTTTCAAAATTTAAAAATAAATTAAAAATTTATATTTTATATTTGATTCCGTAACCGACTTGGCCTCGAAATTCAAATTTTTATATTTAAAAATGAAATTAAAAAAAGCATAAAACACGAGAAGTTTGCTATGTATCACATGATAAATTTCCATTTTAATCTCTTAAAAGTTTATATTTTATCTATAATTCTGTAACAGACTTCGACTCAAAATTTGAGTTTCAATACTTAAAAATGAAATTAAAAAGAATCATAAGACATGAGAACCTTACTATGCATCACATGGTAAATTTCCATTTTAACCTCTTAAAATTTTTATACTTTATATTTGATTCTGTAACCAACGTTGCCTCGAGATTCAAATTTTAATATTTAAAAATAAAATTATAAAAAATCATAAATCAGGAGAAGTTTTCTACGCATCACAAGGTAAATTTTCATTTTAACCACTTAAAAATTTATACTTTATCTTTAATTCCGTAATGGAGTTTGCCTCAAAATTCGAGTTTTAAAATCTTAAAATAAATTAAAAACAATCATAAGACACGAGAACTTCGCTATGCATCACATTGTAAATTTCCATTTTAACCTCTTAAAAATTTATACTTTATCTTTGATTCTCTAACTGACTTGGCCTCGAAATTTGAATTTTAGTATTTAAAAATCAAATTAAAAAATAAAAAAATACGAGAAGCTTGCTATACGTCACATGATAAACTTTCATTTTAGCCTCTTTAAAATTTATACTCTATCTTTGATTCTGTAACTGACATTACCTTGAAATTCGAATTTTAATATTTGAAATTGAAAATAAAAAAAAAAAGCATAAAACACAAGACGTTTTCTATGCATCACATGGTAAATTTCTGTTTTAATCTCTTAAAAATTATACTTTATATTCGATTCTGTAACTGACCTGACCTCGAAATTCGAATTTTATAAAAATCATAAAACATAAGAAGTTCACTACGCATCGCATTGTAAATATCCATTTTAGCCTCTTACAAATTTATACTTTATCTTTAATTTCGTAACGGAGTTCGCCTTAAAATTCAAGTTTCAATATTTAAAATAAATTAAAAACAATCATAAGATACGAGAATTTTGCTATGCATCACATTGTAAATTTCCATTTAAACATCTTAAAATTGTATACTTTATATTTGATTCCGTAATCGACTTGGCCTCGAAATTTGAATTTTAATATTTAAAATGAAATATAAAAAATCATAAAACACGAGAAGTTTGCTATGCATCACATGATATATTTCCATCTTAACCACTTAAAAATTTATACTTTAACTTTTATTCTGTAACTGATGTTGCGTTGAAACTCGAATTTTAATATTTAAAAATAAAATTAAAAAAAGCGCAAAACACAATTACTTTTCTATGCTTCACATGGTAAATTACCATTTTAACCTCTTAAAAGTTTATACTCTATCCATAATTGCGTAACGGACTTCGACTCAAATTTCGAGTTTCAATATTTAAAAATAAAATTCAAAAGCATCATAAGACGAACTTTGGTATGCATCACATGGTAAATTTTCATTTTAACCTCCTAAAAATTTATACTTTATCTTTGATTCTATAAACGACATTGCCTCGAAATTCGAATTTTAATATTTAAAAGTAAAATTAAAAAAATCATAAACCACGAGAAGTTCACTACGCATCACATTGTAAATATCCATTTTAACCTCTTACAAATTTATACTTTATCTTTAATTTCGTAATGGAGTTTGCCTCAAATTTCAAGTTTCAATATTTAAAAATAAATTAAAAACAATCATAAGACACGAGAATTTCGCTATGCATCACATTGTAAATTTCCATTTAAACCTCTTAAAATTGTATACTTTATATTTGATTCCATAATCGACTTGGCCTCGAAATTCGAATTTTAATATTTAAAAATGAAATATAAAAAATTATAAAACACGAAAAGTTTTAAAAATTTATACTTTAACTTTTATTCTATAACTGATGTTGCCTCGAAACTAGAATTTTAATATTTAAAAATAAAATTTAAAAAAGCGAAAAACACAATTACTTTTCTATGCATCACATGATAAATTTCCATTTTAACCTCTTAAAAGTGTATACTCAATCCATAATTGCATAACGGACTTCGACTCAAATTTCGAGTTTCAATATTTAAAAATGAAATTCAAAAGCATCACAAGACACAAAAACTTTGGTATACATCACATGGTAAATTTCCATTTTAACCTCCTAAAAATTTATATTTTATCTTTGATTCTGTAAACGACATTGCCCGAATTTTAATATTTAAAAGTGAAATTAAAAAAATATCATAAAACACGAGAACTTTGCTATGCATCACATGCTAAATTTCCTTTTTAACCTCTTAAAAATTTTGTAACCAATGTTGCCTCGAAACTCGAATTTTAGTATTTAAAAAATAAAATTTAAAAAAGCGCAAAACACTAATAGTTTTCTATGCATCACATGGTAAATTTCTAGTTTAACTTCTTAAAAGTTTATACTTTATTTATAATTCCGTAACGGACTTCGACTCAAATTGGAGTTTCAATATTTAAAAATGAAATTAAAAAGAATCATAAGACATGAGAACTTCGCTATGCATCACATGGTAAATTTTTATTTTAACCTCTTAAAAATTTATACTTTATCTCTAATTCTATAACCAACTTCCCTCGAATTTCGTAATTTAATATTTAAAAATGAAATTAAACAAAATCATAAGACACAAGAACTTTGCTATTCATTGCATTGTAAATATCCATTTTAACGTCTTACAAATTTATATTTTATCTTTGATTCTATAGTTGACTTGGCCTCAAAATTCAAATTTTAATATTTAAAAATGAAATTAAAAAACTCATAAAACACGAGAACTTTGCTATGCATCATATGGCAAATTTCCATTTTAACGACTTAAAAATTTATACTTTATCTTTAAATCCGTAATGGAGTTTGCCTCAAAATTCGAGTTTCAAAATCTTAAAATAAATTAAAAATAGTCATAAGACACGAGAACTTCGCTATGCATCATATTGTAAATTTCCATTTTAATCTCTTAAAAATTTATACTTTATCTATGATTCTCTAATTGACTTGGCCTCGAAATTTAAATTTTAATATTTAAAAATAAAATTAAAAAAAATCATAAAACACGAGAACTTTGCTATGTATCACATGATAAATTTTCATTTTAACCTCTTAAAAATTCAAACTTTATCTCTTATTCTTTAACCGACGTTGCCTCGAAATTCAAATTTTAATATTTAAAAATGAAATTACAAAAAATCATAAAACACGAGAAGGTTTATATGCATCACATGGTAAATTTCCATTTTAACCAATTAAAAATTTATACTTTAACTTTAATTTTGTAACGGAGTTCGCATGAAATTTCAAGTTTCAAAATCTTAAAATAAATTTAAAACAATTATAAGACATAAGAACTTCGCTATGCATCACATTTTAAGTTTCCATTTTAACCTCTTAAAAATTTATACTCTAACTCTAATTCTCTAACAAACTTGGTGTCGAAATTCAAATTTTAATATTTAAAAATCAAATTAGAAAATCATATAACACGAGAAGCTTGCTATGCATCACATGATAAATTTCCATTTTAACCTCTTTAAAATTTATACTTTATCTTTGAATCTGTAATCGACGTTGACTTAAAATTTGAATTTTAATATTTAAAAATGAAATTAAAAAAAGAGAGCATAAAACACAAGAAGTTTTCTATGCATCGCATGGTAAATTTCCATTTTAACCTCTTAAAAATATTTACTTTATCTATAATGTCAACGAACGTTGCCTGAAAATTCGAGTTTCAATATTTAAAAATGAAATTAAAAGGACTCATAAGACATGAGAACTTTGCTATGCATCACATGGTAAACTTCCTTTTTAACCTTTTATAAATTTATACTTTATCTTTGATTCTGTAACTGACGTTGCCTCGAAACTTGAATTTTAATATTTAAAGTTAAAATTAAAAGAAGCGCAAAGCACAATTAGTTTTCTATGCATCACATGGTAAATATCCATTTTAACCTCTTACAAATTTATACTTTTTCTTTGATTCTATAATCAACTTGGTCTCGAAAATCAATTTTTAATATTTAAAAATGAAATTAAAAAACTCATAAAACATGAGAACTTTGCTATGCATCATATGGCAAATTTCCATTTTAACCTCTTAAAAATGTATACTTTATCTTTAATTTTGCAGCCGACTTCGCCTTGAAATTCGAGTTTCAATATTTAAAAATGGAATTAAAGAGAATCATAAGACACGACAACTTCGCTATGCATCACATTAAAATTTTCTATTTTATCCACTTAGAAATTTACACTTTATCTTTAATTCCATAATGGACTTCACCTCAAAATTCGAGTTTCAATATTTCAAAATAATTAAAAACAATCATAAGACATGAAACTTTGTTATGCATCAATTTCCATTTTAACCTTTTAAAAATTTATACTTTATCTTTGATTCTGTAACTTAATTTGCCTCGAAATTCGAGTTTCACTATTTAAAAATAAAATTAAAGAGAATCATAAGACACGAGAACTTCGCTATGCATCACATTGAAAATTTCCATTTTAACCATTTAGAAATTTACACTTTATCTTTAATTCCATAATAGACTTCACCTCAAAATTTGAGTTTCAATATTTAAAAATAAATTAAAAATAATCATAAGACATGAGAATTTCGCTATGCATCACATTGTAAATTTCCATTTTAACCTCTTAAAAATGTATACTTTATCTTTAATTCAGTATCCGACTTTGCCTTGAAATTTAAATTTTAATATTTAAAAATGAAATTTAAAAAATCATAAAACACGAAAAGCTTGCTATGCATCATATGATAAATTTTCATCATAACCTTTTAAAATTTTATACTTTAACTTTTATTCTGTAACTAATGTTGCCTCGAAACTCAAATTTTAATATTTAAAAGTAAAATTAAAAAAAGTGCAAAACACAATTAGTTTTCTATGCATCACATGGTAAATTTCCATTTTAACCTCTTAAAAGTTTATATTCTTATCTATAATTCCGTAACGAACTTCGACTCAAATTTGGAGTTTCAATATTTAAAAATGAAATTCAAAAGAATCATAAGACACGAGAACTTCGCTAAGCGTCACATGGTAAATATCTATTTTAACCTTTTAAAAGTTTATACTTTATCTTTGATTCTGTAACGGACTTGGCCTCGGAATTCGAATTTTAATATTTAAAAATGAAATTAAAAAAAATCATAAAACACGAGAAGTTTTCTACGCATCACATGGTAAATTTCCTTTTTAGCCTCTTAAAAATTTATACTTTATCTTTGATTCTGAAACCAACGTTGCCCCGAAGTTCAAATTTTAATATTTAAAAATGAAATTATAAAAAATCATAAAACACGAGAAGTTTTCTATGCATCACAAGGTGAATTTCCATTTTAACCACTTAAAAATTTATAATTTATCTTTAATTGCGTAACGGAGTTCCCCACAAAATTCATGTTTCAATATTTAAAAATATATTAAAAACAATCATAAGACACGAGAACTTCGCTATGTATCACATTGTAAATTTCCATTTTAATCTCTAAAAAAATTTATACTTTATCTTTGATTATGTAACTGACTTTGCCTCGACATTCGAATTTTAATATCTAAAAATGAGATTACAAAAATCATAAAACATGACAAGATTTCTATGCATCACATGATAAGTTTCCATCTTAACCTCTTAAAAATTTATATTCTGTCTTTGATTTTGTAATCGACGTTGCCCCGAATTTTGAATTTTAATATTTAAAAATAAAATTTAAAAAAAGCGGAAAACACAATTAGTTTTCTATGCATCACACTGTACATTTCCATTTTAACCACTTAAAAATTTATAATTTATCTTTAATTTTGTAACGGACTTCGCCTCAAAATTCGAGTTTCAACATTTAAAAATGAAATTGAAAACAATCATAACAGACGAGAACTTCGCCATGCATCACATTGTAAATTTCCATTTTAACCTCTTAAAAATTTATACTTTATCTCTGATTCTATAACTGACTTGGCCTCGAAATTTGAATTTTAATATTTAAATAAAATTAAAAAAATCATAAAACACGAGAACTTTGCTATGCATCACATGATAAACTTTTATTTTAACCTCTGAAAGATTTATACTTTATCTTTAATTATGTAATCGACGTTGCCTCGAAATTCAAATTTTAATATTTAAAAATAAAATTATTAAAAATGGGAGGTGTAGGAGACGACAACAATGGGAGAAAGACAGAAAATTGAAGAGAAAAGAGGAGAGGAAGATGGTGAGCGGCTAGTGTAGGGAAAATTGAATTAAAGGATGGAAAATTCAATAAAAAGTTGTATTTATACTTAGGGTTCAAAGGTACGGATGACACATCCACACATATTAAAAAAACAAGGGATTTTGCAAAATGAAATTATTTTGCAAGAGAAAGGATTCGAACTTGGGACCTCATTTAATTTCCATGCTTTCTCATATTTCTTTTCACGATTAGGCTTTTTCCTCATTCTTGAAATAATTTTGCAATATTTATTTTAAAAACAAGGCATGTCACATACTAGGGTTTAAGGTAAATTTTGCAAAATAATAAAAATGATGCGAGAGAAGGGATTTGAACTTAGGTTTTAAGGAACGTTTCATTAACACTTATCCAACAAACCAATACCTCATTTATTTCCTAAAAATGCATAGATAATTTCAAAAATTAAGGCATGACCACTCTCTCTTGATTCACAAACCCGATTCTACTTACCCCCGATTTTTGAGATGTTACAATTCTCCCCTCCTTAAAGAAATTTCGTCCTTAAAATTTTCTTAGTCACAAAATCTTTTACTTCTTTTCCTTCAAATCCAGGCACCAAGCTTTCGTTGCGCAACTCTTATTCCAACCAATTGTAGACAATGCGTCTCTTTAAATTCCTAACATATATCTTGCAGATCTAATTACGGAAACGTTATTAATAGATTCCTCTACCCCAATTCCCAATTTTAACAAAAACTCTACTGGATTATGCTTACCACAATATCTAGAATTTGGAACCTTAGCTGATCTAACAGTTTCTCCATTAATAACTACTACAACATTTCATCGAGGTCTGGCTCCTCTAGCCCCTTTTGTAAAGGTCGCAGATTTGGACAAGTGGAAGCAGACTCTCTCCTTTTTCAAACTTTAATATTTTCCTTTCTCTTGCACTCTAAGCATTTACTTTCTTCCTCCATATCAGTCCTTTCAACCATAATTTTGAAAACATTTTCTAAGACTCCTAATATCGCTTGGGACACTACATCATCCCCAACCTCCTGGTTTTCACCTTTAGAAGTAGGTGCAATCACGACGTCATTTGTCTCAAGGTTAGGCACAATTCCTTGAAAAAAAAAAATGACTCAACCTGGCAGCTTGACATTGAGCCCCATGGTTCCTCATTCTACGGTTGTTCATTATGTATCCTACGATCTTAAATTTAATCTACAATTTTAGAAAAAAAAATCACTAGCTAACTTCAATCAATTTTCAGTTTCCTATCTTACAGTTTCAAAGAAAAATTAAATACTAACTATTTCAGTTATATGTCTACAATAATACACCTCAAGTGTTTACGTATAACTTAACAGTATCTTTTCTATGGCAACCGGCATCGGAGTCTCATACCTGATTTTCTTTGTATAATATCATTTTCAAAATTCATCGTGGCTTTTTTTCCCCCAAATACCCCTTTTTCATGTATACATGCATGCAAACTCATTTTTGAAAATAAAAAATCAGTCTAAGGTTTTGAACCATGGCTTTGATACCACTAAATGTAACCTCCCAAACTCGGCCTAGATATGATGGTTAGATTGAAAAGGCTATATTGGCCACCAAAATGGCTAAGCTAACTTACGCTACTTTTGAAGACCTTAAATAAATTCATTTTAGAGAAAATCGTATTTAACTTTAAGTTAGCTTAAAAGCATTCATTCATTAGGTCGTGTATACTTATGATTCATTTTATTATTGATAGTGTTGTTTAGAAAAACCATTTGCTTGTCGCTCTTCTTAAAAAAAAAAAAAAACTCGATGCTAAACTAATGCAATAGAAAAACCATTTTTCAAGTCATTTTGGAAACTTAGTTGCCTTATCGATTTGATTTTCAAAAACGTTTCCTTTGCAATGTAGCGGAAACTAGGGAACAATATCAAATTTTACTTAAGCTTGATATCATGCATTATCTGATTATTATGCTTGAGTAATCCATGCAAGCAAAAATTTCAGAAGAAAAGCTACCAAGCCATAGACCATAAATAATTAAAAATTACAAACCAAAACCACTAAAGACTTAATAATACTTATTAAGAATAGTCCGAGGTCCAAAGAGATTCTTCAAATGTCGAGTTCGGTCCTACTTTCGATGTTTTCCTAAAAAGTTAAACGCTATTAGGGGGAGAGCTTATGAAAAGCTCAGTGTGCGTTGAACAATTATTTAAACAGACAAAATGTAACACCCAAACCCGGCCCATATGTTATGGCCTGATCTGAAATGTCACATGAGAAAAATATATTTAAGTCCTTTTTATTCGTACGTAAATATGTATTGATTTGTTAAAACCAAGAAAAACAATCTTTGATTTAAAGTTTCTGACAAAATATTACTAACTTCGAAGATTGATGGAAAAATCGATAATTTGAACTAATGATTTTACAAATCGTGACTTTTGAAAAATATTGATGAAATTTGAGTGAAAATTTTCGAGTTAAATATATATTTATATAAGTTGATTATAAAATCCATTTGTGAATCCATTTTAGAAAATCTTTATTTAAGTTTTAGAAAAATCCCATTTAAAGTAATTTGAGTAAAATATAAGTACGTTAAAAGTAAAGCAAAATAAAAATAATCCAGAGGCCTTATTACATCATTTAACTCAAAATAGTAAAGTAGTAAAGTGAACGAAATAGAAATCTAAAGTCTGAATAAAACCATTTCTGAAGTATGGCCTCCACCGAGTCATTCAAGGCCCAAAGCCACGTCATTGAGCATTACCTGAAAGGGATAAGGAAAATAGGGTGAGTTGCTAGAACTCATTGTATAATCCCCTTACCGTTGGTCAATGGGCCTGAACCCATATTTCAATATCTTGGGCCTACGCCCCTTTACAAAAACTTGGGCCAAAGCCCATTTACAATAACTGAATATATGTATATATAATCAATGTATGCAACCCAACCCATCCATCCAACACACCCCCGTACCAACCCTCACACCTGTGGGGATCAAGTCAACCCACCCCGCCATCACACCAAAATGCAGGCAATTTGCCATTTAATAATTTATTGTGGCCAAGCCACCGATATCATATGTAATCATCATAATAAACATTTCATTGTGGCAATGCCACCGGGCTACTCTTCTCTTCAACATTAATCCCAACCCATGTAATATGTATGAAAATGCAACATTTATAATAAGTTGTTCGCATATAAATAGTAACCATTTATCAAGTAATTTATTACAATGACTAGGCCTATTTAAGCAATAACAGTCGGCCCATTAAGGCATTTTAACATAACGGCCCATTAGGGGCATTTTTGTAATTCAGCCCGTAAGGGCATTCGACCTATTAAGGCATTTTAACATAACGGCCCATTAGGGGAATTTCTGTAATTCGGCCCGTAAGGGCATTTTCGTAATTCAACTCGTAAGGGGATTTTCGTAATTTGGCTCTTAAGGGAGCTTTCGTAATTTTAACAATTTTTAGTGCCGATTTAGTCAAATCTTTCGAAATAGTATACTTCAACCATATTCCTCGTTTTATGTCAATTTTATGATTTTAGCCGTATAACGATAACCATCTACTATTCAACATATTTACTGAAACATAATTCTACGGATTTACGGTGTGAGATTACACACCTGATTACGGTAAGGATTAAACCGTCTTGATCGTCGGCACCTATGACAACATAACACTCGATTAATCTAACGGGCAAGATTTTTATTTATCCAAAACTACACCAAGCAATTTTTTTAATACTTACTCTCGAAATCGTGAACGACCACGATTTGTCGATTCTCCCCGATTGATGGTCCACAACCCGGTGGAAAATCCCGAACCACCGATACCGCCCTTTGCTTGAACTTAGGAGTAGGAATCTTAAATCCACTCCTTTTGAGTTGTCCACTCGCCTTTCCTTTCGAATCGATATCGCTTGCCTCCATTGAATAATATCTTAGTCAAAACGATATTACGATAAAGATATGGATTGTCTAATGACAAAGGGTTCGGCTTACCACTATAATCGTATGATCAACAAGTCGATCGATCGAGCGATTTAGTCCCTAAAACATTATCGATTAGTCACAACCACTATTATCCCAAAAATAGCTTAAACGAATATAGAACGATTTCAAATAATCCATGAAGGATTCCTTACCTTATCAATATTGGATCCAATTTCCACCGTTTGACTTAGGGCTAGAACGATACACGGCCTCCCACTTAGAATACTACGAAAAGAAGGGTGATTAAGACATGAAGGAGTGGAAGATAACAACATTTCGGTTAAGATCGAGATTTACAACCGAATAGTGATAAATACCTATTCGGCTAGAAAGAAAGAATATGAACATAGAAAAGAATTCACTTACCGATTTAATCGAAGAAAAGAGTGTCAACCCAATTGAGAAAAATGATAAAGAAGAGATGAAGGTTTAGGCTATGGAGGAAAAATGAGCAATAATATTCGACTATGGTGGTATGGATTAGAGAAGAAGAAAGAAGACTTGAAGTATTTTGTGAAGAAGAAAAGAAAAGAAAAGAAAAGAAAAGAAAAGAAAAGTGGAGAAGGAGTGCTTACTAGCTCCGGTTTTCAAGAGAAGATGAGTGGAACAATTGGTCACAATGGTTAGTGTTTTCGTCTAGACAAGAAAGAAAAGATAAAATGCTCAATATTGGCTTGAAGATTCGGCAAAGAGAAGAAGAAGTTTGGAGAGTAAGAAAAATGACACAAAATGGTGCTAAAGGAATTTTGGCCAAAACAAGTACCAAGGTTTCTACCAAAAGGCAAAAGAAAATCGACTATCCTCTCCCTATACCAAAACTGTCCATAGCTTGACAATAAGGTCAACATTGGCCAACCAAAACTTTCCAAAACACTTTCCTCTCTTTGGGCCAACATGTTTCTTATTCTTTCCTTTTCTTTTGATTTCTTTCCCTAGCTTCATCTTTTCCTAATTTCTTAGCCACCTTGCCATATATATCATCTTGGCTGACACTTAGGGAAAGAATACAAAAAAATAGTCAAAAAAATTTGCACTTGATGGGATTTGAACCCCTTCCCTCCATGCTCTCCACTTGATGCCATAACCTCTTTACCATATGCTCATTTATGCTAGGAAATTACTCACTTATTTCCATAAGCCTTGATGCCACTTACTATCTCTCCTTAATAGGCTTAAACACAAAATTTTTTACTAGCACCCAAATAAACCCCGAGCCTTCTCAGAACCCCTAAACATACACAATCAATATTTTTAACTAGCTTAACGCAAGAAATAATTCAACACATAAAATTCTAAATTTTAGGATGTTACAATTCGACCCCCCTTAAAGAATATTTCGTCCTCGAAATTTACCTGATTAAAAGAGGTGAAGATATTGTTACCGAATCATATCCTTAGGCTCCCATGTTGCTTCCTCCGATCCGTGATTACGCTATAATACTTTGACTAATGGTACCGACTTCCTTCTCAGCACCTTAATGTCCCGATCTAAAATCTGTACTGGCTCCTCTTCAAAGGATAAGTCAGGTCTTAACTCAACTTCCTCCACTGGTACAACATGGGACGGATCCGAACGATAACGCCTTAACATTGAGACATGAAATACGCTATGTATCTGACTTAACTCTGGAGGTAACTCAAGCTGATAAGCCACTGGCCCAATACGCTTCAATACACAGTACGATCCGATGAACCTAGGGCTCAACTTGCCTTTCCGTCCAAATCTAAAGATCTTTTTCCAAGGTAAGACTTTAGAAAAACCTGATCTCCCACCGCAAACTCAATATCCTTACGCTTCAAATCCACGTACGATTTTTGTCTATCCGAAGCTTCCTTTAACCGTGCCCGAATTACCTTTACTTTTTTCTCCGTCTCTGATATCAACTTAGGACCCAATAACTATCGTTCCCCCAGCTCAGTCCAACAAGTAGGAGTACGACACCTGCGACCATACAACGCCTCGTAGGGTGCCATCTGGATGTTGGATTGATAGCTGTTGTTGTATGCAAACTCTGCCAACGGTAGGAAATCCTCCCAACTACCCCTGAAGTCGATTATACAGCCCCTTAACATGTCTTCCAGAATTTGGATTACTCTCTCCGACTAACCATCTGTCTGAGGATGAAATGTCGTGCTGAAATTTAACCTCGTTCCCAAAGCTTCATGTAAAGCTTTCCAAAACCGTGATGTAAACCTAGGGTCCCTGTTCGATGTAATAGACACTGGTACCCCATGTAACCTCACGATCTCTGCCACATACAACTTGGCCAACTTCTGCAATGAGTAATTCGTACGAACAGGTAGGAAATGAGCAGTCTTCGTCAACCGATCCACTATTACCCAAATGGAATCTTTCTTAGTAGGCGTTAAGGGTAACCCACTAACAAAGTCCATCGTTATCCTTTCCCATTTCCATAATGGAATTTTCATCGGTTGTAGCAATCCTGACAACAATTGATGTTCCGCCTTTACTTGCTGACATGTTAAGCACTTGCTTACGAAATCAGTAACCTCCCATTTCAATTCTGGCCACCAATACTGCTCACGGAGGTCTCGATATATCTTATTTCCCCCGGGGTGCATAGCATATGGCTAATATGCGCCTCACGCAGAATCATTTATCTCAATTCTGAATCTTTGGGCATACAAATTCTTCCAGGGAAACACAATACTCCATCACTATTCAATCCAAAATCCTTTATCACACCACCTTCCACTTGCTGAAGTAAAAAACTCAACCTTTCATCTAATAACTGCTTTTCCTTAATCTGGCTTACCCACAAAGGCTTCACCTGAAGTTCAGCTAGCAGACTACCATCTTCATACAGGCTAAGATGAGCGAACATCGCTCTCAATTCCGATATCACCTTGTGACTCAACGTATCTGCCACTACGTTAGCCTTTCCGGGATGATACTCGATTGAGAGGTCATAATCTTTCAACAGTTCTATCCACCTCCGCTGTCTTAAGTTCAACTCCTTTTGAGTAAGGAGGTACTTTAAACTCTTATGATCTGTATAGATAATTGACTTCTCACCGTACAGATAGTGTCTCCAATCTTCAGAGCAAACACCATTGCAGCTAACTCCAAATCATGAGTGGGATAGTTCACCTTGTGTGGCCTTAATTGACGAGATGCATAAGCCACTACTTTTCCTCCTTGCATCAACACACATCCCAAGCTCGTGTGTGACGCATCACAATAAACAATAAACTCTTTTCCAGCCTTAGGTTGAATCAATACTAGCGCTTTTGTCAGAATCTTCTTCAATTTCTAAAACCTCTCTTGCTGCTGATCTGACCACACAAATGGTACTCCCTTACGCAACAGCTTAGTTAGGGGTGCAGCAATCAACGAAAACCCCTCAATGAACTGCCTGTAATAACCAGCCAACCCTAAAAAACTCCAAATTTCGGCTATTGACTTTGGTGGTTTCCAATCTAACACAGCATCGACCTTCCGGGGATCAACTCTAATTCCTTCGGCAGACACAACATGCCCCAAAAAGGTCACTTCCCTCAGCCAAAATTCGCACTTACTAAATTTGGCATAAAGTTGCTTTTCCCATAATATCTGCAATACTATCCGCAGATGTGAATCATGCTCTTCTTCATTCTTCGAGTACACCAAGATGTCATATATGAACACCACTGCAAACCGATCTAAATAGGGTTGAAAGACCCGATTCATCATGTTCATAAATGCAGCTGGTGCATTAGTCAACCCAAACGACAGCACCAAGAACTCATAATGGCTATAACGAGTTCGAAACGCAGTCTTATGAATATCCGCCTCGTTGACCTTAAGCTGGTGGTAACCCGATCTCAAATTTATCTTCGAGAAAATCGAAGCTCCTCGCAGTTTATCGAACAGATCATCGATTCTCGGCAATGGATACCTGTTCTTGATTGTCAACTTATTCAACTGCCTATAATCGATGCACATACGCATCGACCCATCCTTCTTCTTAATGAACAAGACCGACGCTCCCCACGGTAACACACTCGATCGAATGAATCCCCGATCCAACAACTCCTGAATCTGAGCTTTAAGCTCCGCTAACTCATTCGGTGCCATTCTATAAGGAGCAATAGACACCGGAGCCGTTCCTGGCCACAGCTCAATGCCAAACTCTACCTCCCGATCTGGAGGCAATCCTGGAAATTCCTCAGGAAAGACGTCTGAAAACTCTTTCACCGTTCTAACACTTTCCACCAACAAGTCTTTGGCATCCAAATCACTAATGAAAGCTAGGAATGCTCCACACCCCTTTCGCACCAACTTTTCTGCCTTTAAAGCAGATATCACATTAGACAGATAGTTTCTTCTCTCACCTATCACCATCACTTCCTTATCCTCCGAAGTTCTTAGTAACATCTGTTTTGCAAAACAATCCAAGTGCGTACGGTGTTTTACCACTAGTCCATGCCTAAAATAAGGTCAAACTCGCCAAATGGCAGTTCCATCAAATCCGCCAAAAATATTTCCCCCTGAATTTCTAAGGGCACATCCCTAAACAACTTATTTACTATCACCGACTGTCCTAGAGGACTAATTACAGTTGTCTCTCTAACAGTAATCTCAGATCTAATGTTAAGATTTCTAGATATAGCACAAGCAACATACGAATGGGTGGATCCAATATCAATCAAAGCAATAATAGGTACATCAGCTATGAAAAACGTACCGGTTATGACATCCGGTGCATCACCGTCCTCTCGACGTCTGACCGTATAGACCAATCCTGGTTGTCTCACCTCCGCGTTACCCCTATTACTAGCACCTCTACCCGGTGCACCCTGACCTCGTCCTATGCCATTACCACCTCGACCTGGCCCACGGCCTCTCGGTGGCTGCTGAGTGGCTCTAGTTTGCTGTGCAACATCATTACGAATACCCTGAGTCTGAGCAGGCTGACGGGGATAATCTCTAAACCGATGATCTTTGGATCCACATTTGTAACAACCACTGGTTCTTCTCCAACATTCACTCGAATGAAATTTTCTACAATCCACATATGGCTGTTACTGATTTGCAGCTAGTACTCTCGCTCGAGCTGACTCCTCATTCCTGGCCTTCTTCTGAAAACCTTGAACAGGACCTGAGTACCTAAAGTCTCTCTTACTCCTGCTCCTATCCTTGTCTCGAATTTGCCACTCCGAGTGCTTAGCCTCTTCCAGCTCTCTTGGCTTTCTCCACCAGTGTGGCAAAATTCCTCTGCTTTTGTGGGGCTATCAGTACCCGCAACTCATCATGCAACCCGTCCTCAAAATGCACATAACGTTCGTATTCAGTTGGCACTATACCCCGAGAATACCGACTCAGACGAAGAAATTTCGCCTCTTAAGCTGCCACAGTCTTACCTCCTTAGACAGATTTAAGAATTCCTTCCTTCAGGCATCCACATACCTAGCCCCGACATACTTTCCCTGGAATGCCGTCTTAAAGAAATCCTAGGTAATACGATCGACCTGAGTGCCTTCCTGAACAGTGAGCCACCATTGATACGCCTCGTCTTTCAACAAGGACACCACTCTTTTCAGTTTCTGTTTGGCAGTGCAATCCAGATCGCCCATGATCCGCTCCACAGCCTCAAGCCAGTACTTCGCTACATTTGGGGCTACCCCCGAGATACCTCTAAAAACCTCAGCACCATTCGATCTGAGTCGTTCCGAAATTGACCCATGAGCTGCTGACCCAATTCTTGCCCCAACAACCCTTTCCAAGACTCGCAACATTGCTTGGGACAGAGCGTCGTCCTCCCTCATACGATCATGTGGCCCAGATTCAGTCACAGGTGACACAGGTACGTTAATTTCAGGCATATGTCCCGACACCTCAGACACAACTCTAGTGCCTCGGCCTCTACCACGACCACATCTACTGCGTCCACGTCCTCTAGTGCTCATATTGGCTAATTCGATTTAATCTGATTAAAAGTCTTATGAATCAATATACTATTTCAATGTTTATTAGACAATATTTTATGAAATATAAGAAGTAAAGTCGCTTTTGCAAGCGCACCCTATAGTCTCAATCTCTACAGTTTCATCACCTAAAACTAAAAGTTCTAGAGTATTCCTACAGTCATATCACAATAATCATAATCATACTATGATAACATATACTTACTTGACTTGGTGCTGGATACCTATGGTGCCATACTTCTTTTAAATCATGCATTTAATTTAAAATTTAAACAACTTTGGAAAACGTTTTTGAACCCAAACCACAGTCGAGTTTTGCAACTGGGCTTTGATACCATAAAATGTAACACCGCAAACACAGCCCATACGTTATGGCCTGATCTAAAATGTCACATGAGAAAAATATATGTAAGTCCTTTTTATTCGTACGTAAATAGGTATTGATTTGTTAAAACCAAGAAAAACATCTTTGATTTAAAGTTTTTGACAAAATATTACTAACTTTGAATATTGATGGAAAAATCGATAATTTGAACTAATGATTTTACAAACCGTGACTTTTGAAAAATATTGATGAAATTTGAGTGAAAATTTCTGAGTTAAATATATATTTATATAAGTTGATTATAAAATCCATTTGTGAATCCATTTTAGAAAATCTTTATTTAAGTTTTAGAAAAATCCCATTTAAAATAATTTGAGTAAAATATAAGTACATTAAAAGTAAAGCAAAATAAAAATAATCCAGATGCCTTGTTACAACATTTAACTCAAAATAGTAAAGTAGTAAAGTGAACGAAATAGAAATCTAAAGTCTGAATAAAACCATTTCTGAAGTATGGCCTCCACCGAGTCATCCAAGGCCCAAAGCCACGTCACTGAGCATTACCTGAAAGGGATAAGGAAAACGGGGTGAGTTACTAGAACTCAGTGTATAATCCCCTTACCGTTGGTCAATGGGCCTGAACCCATATTTCAATATCTTAGGCCTACGCCCCTTTACAAAAACTTGGGCCTAAGCCCATTTACAATAACTGAATATATGTATATATAATCAATGTATGCAACCCAACCCATCCATCCAACACACCCCCGTACCAACCCCACACCTGTGGGGATCAAGTCAACCCACCCCGCCATCACACCAAAACGCAGGCAATTTGCCATTTAATAATTTATTGTGGCCAAGCCACCGATATCATATGTAATCATCATAATAAACATTTCATTGTGGCAATGCCACCGGGCTACTCTTCTCTTCAACATTAATCCCAACCCATGTAACATGTATGAAAATGCAACATTTATAATAAAATGTTCGCATATAAATAATAACCATTTATCAAGTAATTTATTACAATGACTAGGCCTATTTAAGCAATAACAATCGGCCCATTAAGGCATTTTAACATAACGGCCCATTAGGGGCATTTTCGTAGTTTGGCCCGTAAGGGCATTTTCGTAATTCGGCCCATTAAGGCATTTTAACATAACGACCCATTAGGGGCATTTCCGTAATTCGGCCCTTAAGGGCATTTTCGTAATTCGGCACGTAAGGGAATTTTCATAATTTTAACAATTTTTAGTGCCGATTTAGTCAAATCTTTCAAAATATATACTTCAAGCATATTCCTCGTTTTATGTCAATTTTACAATTTTAGCCATATAACGATAACCATCTACTATTCGACATATTTACCGAAACATAATTTTACGGATTTACGGTGTGAGATTACACACCTGATTACGGTAAGGATTAAATCATCTTAATCGTCGGCACCAATGACAACATAACACTCGATTAATCTAATGGGCGACATTTTTATTAATCTAAAACTACACCAAGCGATTTTTTCAAGCCTATTTGTGTGTCAAATTTCACCAACTTTTTCTTTTAAGGCCACCTTGCCTTAATTTCCTCTTTTAAACTTTAAAACTCGACATTTCTAAGTCATTTCTATGTTTCCAAAAATTTTCGTTCGGCTCTGTAAACTTGACATTTCCTTACATTTCCAAGTTTCCAGAAATGTTCACTTTCCTCTTTTGAATCATTTCTAAATCATGTCCATACATTTTCAGGTTTCCAAAAATGTTCATTTCCAAATCATTTTCATTCATTTTCGGTTTTCCAAAAATATTCAAAATTTATTCTTAGTACATAAAACATGTCACTTCGTACAATTAAACCGAAAATGCAGAGGCCTTTTCCAGGATGTTACACATACATTTGATATTATGAACTTATATCGCATGCATTTCCTTATAACAATGTCACATTTATACTTGCACATGATTATTCAAATATCATACACTAAATTCGCATACATTTATTAATGTACCTGAACCTTGCAATTTATTTATTTAACCATTTAAAGGTTCGGCCATACTATTACAAATATCATAAACATATCGCGGTGTTTCAAATATTGAGATCAAACCATACCATTTTCACATATCATTTGAGATTCATGCCTAAACGAAATATTACAAATACCAACTACCTCAAGTATATATCATTTACTATATTGCCGAAGCCTTTGTCACAACTCAATCATCATTAGTAATGTGTATTAGCAAGTAACTCACGAATAGTCCTTGGACAAGATCATTCATACAATGCAACACCCATGTTCCGTATATATACATAATTCAAGGCTCGGTATATTGATCCAAACATATAACAAGATTATCACCTAACTACTATATGTATATAAACCTACATAAATCATCAAGTATCATCACCATCTCTTTACTAGCCAAATGCATAACTAAGCACATCACACATATATGCCATGACCAAATTATATCTACAATATGCACCTAGACTATAGCTGAATATAACTAAATAAAAATCCATATTATCCATGCATCATAATAACATATCCATATGCACCATTAGATTATTAAAAACCGTATGTCTCCACATTAACTAACATAGAACATAAGCCATATTCGTATGGCTATAATACATATAATAACAAAGTTTCCAACTCAAACAAGGACATTTACCATCCTATACATGCCTTTATCCAAAATAAACCAAATTAAAGGAGTACCAAAAAGATGATAGTGTGGTTGACTTTGCTGACAATTTCCCGAGCCCGTAGCTTGACCAAAATCTATAAAACAAATCATTGAACACACAAAGTAAGCTTTCTAGCTTAGTAAGTCTTAAGCAAATTGAATACAACATTTAAACATAAAGGCCTTTTTAATCATTGAATTCGTAACATAGAATATAAGCATTTCATTATGTAAATAAATCATGACCGAATGCTTTTAATACTATTTACTTATCACCATAAGCTTGTACATTGTCAAGTCACAAAAATATCATATGCATTTGTATATTCCAAGTTGAATGAATATATTTTAAACATCAATCACATATTCATTCTTGTACGCACATACAAATACCTTCAAACTCTTTTACCATGGACATCTCCCCTTATAGCCGATTCTTCAAAGTAATATACATATAAAACTCAATTTCATGTATATAATGTTCATACTCAACATGGATAACTTAATAGCACATAATAAAATCCTTATTGAATTATCAACTTAATCATATCATACTCAACTCAATAATAATATACCAACTTACCACATTTCCTACTAATACAATAGACTTACACTTACCCGAGTTTTTAGCACATTGCATTAAATGTGTCTCACCTTGTTTAATTCTCGGATTCTCTATTTATAGCATATCACTGGCATTAGGACCGCTAGGCATTATAGCCTGAATTACACACTGGCATTGAGCCTGCTAGACTAAAGGTCCGAAGTTTGAACACCGGCATTGAGCCTGCTAGGCAATAAGCCCGAAATAATTCACCGGCACGAGGCCTGCTAGGTTCGAAGCCCGAATATGAATATAATTAACCATTCAATATACATTTCTTAATGCTAACATCACAAACATCTCATATAATTCATACTACCTTCACATATCAAGCCGAACATACTTATTCACATTACATTAAACAAAATAAAGTCAATCCAATATAATACCCCCACATTCGGCCATCTCATATATTTATGCTTAAAATTACCAAATTTCATCATTTACTATACTCATAAATAATTCTTTGACATATATTTGCTTAAGGACTTACCTCGACTATCGACGGACAACGTAGACTGGCTATTCGATAACCTTCGCCTTTCCCCGATCCAAATTCGTTTTTCTTTGTTCTTGATCTAAACACATTAAAATTTAGCTCATTCAAGTACATTTCATCTCAATTTAGTCCCAAAACACATAAACAAAAAAATTACCATTTTACCCCTAATGCTTCATAATTTTACAATTTAGTCCTATTTGCACAAAACACAAAATACACAAAATTTCATTATATCACCTAAGAGCCGAATGTTCATAGGGACCATACTAGTCTATTTATTTCATTTATTTTGTATTTTAGCTACCTCAAAATTCATTTTTGTAATTTAGCCCAAAATACTCAAATTCACTAAAATTTCCAATACAAAACATGCTAATCTTTATCATATCTTTAATATATAATCATCAAACATCAAAAACCACAAGAACATGTAAATGGCTGAACATCAAGCATGCTCAACTTTAAAAATTCTAACATGGGTCAACTAATGTTCGAAGCAACGATCTCAAAAACGTAAAAATTAACAAAAATCGACTAAAAACTTACCTTGAATTTGGCTTGAAAGTAACTGAAAATCAAAAGAACCTAGCTCCCTTTTCTTTCTTCAATATTCGTCCAAGAGAAATATGAAGTAAACATGTTTATTTTTTGTGTTTTAATTAACATATATGTTAAGTAATTGTTTATAAACAAATAATACTAAGGTTATTCTTGGTATATGCCGTCCACTAACTCTTAGGATGGGCTAATTGCCCTTTTAATACCCCATATTAAAAAGCCACCATCAATTTAGCACATTTCACTATAGTTTGCAACTTTTACATTTTATGCGATTAAGTCCTTTTGTCAAGTTAAACACACAAACGATTAAATTTTCCTACGAAACTTTCACACACATTAATTCACATATAATAAGCATAGAATATATTATTTAAAAATATCTCAAACTCGAACTCGTGGTCCCGAAACCACCATTCCGATTAGGGCCAAATTCGGACTGTTACAGTATGTACAATCGTTCTTCGCCTTTACGGTTGATTTGGGGCGTTTGGGTCAGAACCTAGTTCAATAATATACTAGAAATAAGTAGCTAATTAATGATTTAATTCCTCCATTTAATCAATTCATAACCTTTACCCAACAACTATGTCGAAATAACAAACTAGTTATCCTTAATTGCACTTACGCTTCACGATTTGTGGGATCCGATTGGCTATTTGATCAAGAATGTCTCTTCCTAATTAAAATGTAATTAAAGGGTGATTAGGAGGGTTCAAGAACACAATTTAATGCTGGAAAAATATGGTCAAGACCCAAGAAACAAAACAACCCCCTTTCTTGCACATAGGCGCACGCACCACCACCCATGGTAGCTAAAATAGGGGTTGCATTTGAAAATGGTTTGAGATCTCATTAAAATCTAGAAAAATACCTTTGAAATAATTTAAAATCCCCCAAATTCCAAATCTATAATTTTTTTAATTGACAAGATTAATCAAGAAATTGAAGAGAAAAGAGATCTTACCAAGCTAGTTGAGAGAAACGACAATGACACTTTCTTGGCAATGTTCAGGATCAATCTTGGGGTTCAAGATTTTAGATTTGGGGATGAGCTAGATGAGGATAAATGGAAGAAATAGAGTAAAGGAGATGCTACACAATCTTGATGCAGAAAAAAGAAGAAAGAGATGGTAAAATGGTAGGTGCAAGCGACGAAAACAATGGGATAAAGAAAGAAAATTGAAGAGAAAAAAGGAGAGGAAGATGGTGAACGGCTAGGGTAGGGAAAAATTAAATTAAAGGCTGGAAAATACAATAAAAATTTGTATTTATACTTAGGGTTCAAAGGTATGGATGGCACACATATTTAAAAAATAAGGGATTTTGCAAAATTTAATTATTTTGCAAAGGAAATAATCCGAACTTGGGACCTCATTTAATTTCCATGCTTTCTCAATTTTTTTTTCACCATTAGGCTTTTTCCCCATTCTTGAAATAATTTTTCAATATTTATTTTAAAAACAAGGCATGTTACATACTAGGGTTTAAGGTAAATTTTGCAAAATAATAAAAATGATGCGAGAAAAGGGATTTGAACTTGGGTTTCAAGGAACGTTTCATTAACACTTATCCAAAAAAGCAATACCTTATTTATTTCCTTAAAATGCATAGATAATCTCAAAAATTAAGGCATGACCACTCTCTCTTAATTCACAAACTCGATTATACTAACCCCTGACTTTTCGGGATGTTACATGTAACCTCCCAAAAATATGAATGTCTGACTGTCAATTTCTGTTGTTGTTAAGTCTTTATTTTTGTGGCTATGTAATTTGCTTATGTGTTCGAGGTCAGGGGTTCGAGTCTTTGCGTAAGCGAAGTGGGGATATGTTTTTGCTACTTTGCAGAATTAGTTTAATTGCTCTTTTAAAATTTAAGTTTTCTTTCCTCTTTTTTATCGTTCGTTTCTTATTTTTCTCCTTCTTCGTTCTTCTTTTCCTTTTTTCTTTTTCCTTCCTTTCTTTTTGGCTTACTGTTAAAGTGTTGCTGCAGTGTAATCGAGTAAGTACACATCTTATTATTGTCGACTGAAAGGTTAATTGCATGAGTTTTATTGTAGAACTTCTGTTAACCTTTTGTTCATTTGTTTCTGTTGAAGTGGGTTTTAACTTGGCTTGTTTAAATTCTCTGTTAAATGGTTGTTTGGGTTCCTTTTTAGGCGTAGATATTGAAGGTAGCGATCCCCAACACGCTAATTTGAGTAATTGCCATTGATTCATCAGTAAGTGTTAGTTTCGTTTGAAGGTTTTGCGTCAAATCTTTTGACATAGTTAGTTTTGTGTTAAATTGTATGATTTTTGTCGTTTAAGTTGTTTAATTGGTCACTGGATGGTCGTTTTCAGTCTTGGGATTCTTTTGCGTTGTTTCTACTTTGAAACTATACTAGGTGTGTAACGAACCCGATTTTCTGCAAATTTTGAATGCATGAAACATGGTTGTCAATGCCACATAGCCGTGTGCTAGGCTGTGTGGTAGGCCGTGTAACTCATTGTTTGTGAATTAGGGCCACACAGGCCAAGGACACGGGGTGTGCTTAGGCAGTGTAACTCACTATTTTGAATTAAAGTCACACATGCAAAAGACATGGACATGTGTCTAGGACGTGTGAGAGGTATTTTAAGATTTGAGTCATACGAGCGTGCGTTTGGCCGTGTACTAGATCATGTAACTCATAGTTTTGAGCCACACGACTATGTATCAGGCTATGCATGACATTAAGAGGGCCATACGGGTGTGTGCTAGGTCGTGTGGACCAGACAGGCCAGACATCCAGGTCATGTGAATCCACATAGGCGTGTGGGCTGAAATTCAGAATTTTTCCCTAAGGTTGTAAACATCATTCAAATCGAATGTATGCCTTTCATAGGGTTTGTATGATTGGAATTAGGCTATACAACTTGATATATGAAGATCTAAGGCTGATTAAGTTTTTATGTATGCTTGTATTTGATGCGATAATTGCCAAATGATTATATCTGACGCGATAACTATTAAGTTATTATGATCTGTATATCTGTATGTGAATTATGTTTGGATAACCGTATATACACTCTTGATATCCGATAACTTTGTATCTGCATTAGGTTGGGAATGTTGAGATAGATGAGTTAGGGAGGGCAGTTTAATTATCTACTGATTCTAGTGGCTAAGCCACAAATATTTCTGATTCTAGCGATTTATCGCATACTGATTGGCAACTAGGCTGCAATTGTTCTGAAATGTGACATACAATCACTATGCTGTATGTAGGGATGGATGGGTACTTAATGCCCTATATGGTGTGTTGGATGGACAGAGATGGTGTGTAGCGGATTGGGTTAGAAATCTGCATATGTATCTGATATGTTCTGCATCTGTATATGATATTCTCTATTTTTTTATTTTGTATCTTCTTTTTTTTTTTTATAGAAATGACTGATTATGAAAGATTGAAATCATATTTGTTGTATTACTGTTTATTAATGAATGTAAGTTACACACACAAAGATGAAAACTTGTTTAGTTTGTTTATCCGAATTTCAAGTAACCCATAGACTTAAGCGGGTCGACATGGTAGGAGCTCGGTCATCTCTTTACTTATTACTTAATGTTTTATCCGGACTTATGCATTTATTTTAGATTTCAGTTTATGATTTGGATCCTACGTTGGTTAATTATATAATGATTTTGATTGTTAAACTCAAAATAATTAAGACTGGTTTTCGATTAATATTTTGGTGTAGCCTCCAGACTTGGTGTTAATGTTAGACCCGGGTATGGGTGTTACATTTAGTGGTATCAGAGCCAAGTTTACAAAATTCAGGTTGCGTTTCTAGGCTCCTATTTTTGTTAAATTGTGTTTTGGAGGAAAAAATTATTTAAGTAACTCTGGAAATCGATTTATAAAAGACCAAGTCTCCAACGCCGAACCTGTAAGTACTTCTGCTTTAGCTATACTATTTAGCTAGAAAAAATACTGTAATGACTGAACTTGTGGTTTTAGTTAGAGACTGTGATATGAACTGTGAAATAAGATATCTGATGAGAATTATGAACTAATCTATGAACTTCTGGCATTGTAGATAAGTTGTTATAATAAGTTCGCACAATAGTCGTGGATGTGGTTCCCGTGGATGTCATGGACGCCAATGAGGAGCTCAAGCAAAGTCATCCTCTATGGGCAGTATGCCCAATCTAGAGACTAGCGAGACCACTGATACTCTTACTGCTGAGACGGGGTCTCAGGTTCCGACGGCCGGGGATGACGTACTTTCCCAAGCTATGTTGCGTGTATCAGAAAGGGTCGCTAAGACCCATTCTGGATCTGGGGGTCGAAGGTCGATTACTGAATGACTCCGATTATAACATCCCATACCCGGTCCAATTGCCGGACCCGAGCTACGAGATGCTATGAATAAATCTAGAACAATCACATGCGATTTAAAACATTTAATGATCATATAAATACACACATTAATTATTAAAAATGAACACAACTAAATTAAACTTTTAATACAATAGATTAGATTCGAGCGTGAAAAAGGACTAAACTGTAAATTTTCAAAAACTTTGATATTGATACCAAAGAAATAAGTATCGATATTTTTGTAATAGGTATCAACACCAAAATTAATATCGATACGATTTTGGCATTCTGTAATTTGAAAACATTGTTCATTTGGTCAAGTATCGATACCTTGGTCCCTGTATCGATACTTTTATCCAGATGGTCAAAAATTAGAAGTTTGAAATTTCATTTCATGCCCAAATCTATATCTTAATTCATAGATACAAATAGGTACACATATGACCTGCAAAAAACTCATTCAATCCATTTCAAACATGCCATAATTCAACCATGATCTATTAACCAACTCATCTATGTAACACCATAAAATATGGCCTAGGAGTTTTAGGGGTATTTTAGGGATTTTAGTTTTCGAGTGTTTTTTGTGACATGGTACATCGTAGATGTTTTCGACTATGGTTTTTAGAAAATTAAATCAATTTTTGAAAATGAGTTTTAAATACCTTAATTTTGAAAATATAATTGATTTGTAAAAGAGTTAATACTGTGAATTTTTAAAACACAATTAAACCAAAATTTTAAAAACACCATATTTTCCCATCCATCTATATTAAGTCACGATAGTTTCTCCTTCATAATTTAGTGTTGCTGCCCCTTGAGTTCTTAAGCACAAATCTTCCAATTTTGATTGCTAAACTTTATTCTTTTGATTTCTATCATCCTCCTAGTCATAAACCTCCATAAAAGTTAAAAGAAACACCTAAAAACACCATAGTTTTCTCCATTGTCAAGCTTTCGGGTTTTTTGGGTTTCTGATTAAACGCTCAATTTTTCATCAAATAAGGTAACGGTTCAACTCCTAAATACTTTTAAGTGTTATTTAGTCTTTAAAACTAAGTTTTTAGCCATTAAATTGCATGTTTCGAATAAAAGTCAAAAATTGGCTTGTTAATGGTGGATTTCAGGATTTTAAGTAAAAAACTTGGTTTCAAAGTATTTTTCAACTTGTTTTAACATTATTAGAAGATTTCTAAACTTACTTTGACGTTTTGTTAAGGATTTCTAACGTTTTAATGAATTTTTGTTAAAATTGCCAAAAACATGTCAAAAAAGTTGAAACCATGAATTGAGTGTTTTTATGTAGTTTAAATGTTTGGAATTAGTTCTAGGTGAATTATAAGATGAAAATAATTAATTTTAGATGAAAATATTAAATATAGACCTAGAAATTAGAATTTTAAGTTTTCTATGTCGAAGGTTTCGGTCAAAAGAGAACCTAGCTTAGGCTTGTGTTTTTGGATTGTTTGATGTGAGTCTTTGGTTGAATGTTGATTGTGTTGTCGTGTGATTTACTTTGTTGAAGCATTGGAATCAATAGAACCTTCTACTAGTAGAGATAAAAGCAAGGAAACTCTAGTTTAAGCTTTCGGCTTTTTCGCGGAAGCGTAATTAGTGAGTGTTTGGAATCACTGCTAGTAGACATGATTTTTAATGTTAATTGGGAGCTTAGGAATAGCCTAAACCCCTTTCCTAAGTTTCGAGTGTAAGCTTTCTATTTTCCTTGTTTTATTTTTGGTAAATTATGTGATTATGAGAATATTTATGGATCGATTATTATGATGTGATATTGTGATCTGAGACATGTGTGATGACTATTGTGAATTGTATTGTATTCTGGGCATATTAAATATGCTGAACAATAGAGATGATGTTGTGTTAGCGATATAAATGTGTAGTGAAAGTGTGCAAAAATCAGTAAGTACGTATGTGTTGAATTATGGAATGTAATGCTAATGCAACAGGTTATGTATGTGATAAATTGATTTTTAATGCACTTATATGTGGTTGGATAATGTGGATTCGATAAGCGTGCATTGTGTACAAGTTTGTGATGTGAATTGATGAATATGAATAGAGATTATGTGCATTAAATCAATAATTAAAATTGTGCAGTTGTGGATATTTTGGCCTTGTGACCTTATGAGACCGTTGGATATAGTTGGCATGTCATAGGATTGTGAGTACTTCCCTATATGTGTTTTGTGATTTGAGCGTTGAGACATTGGGACACGTTGGAGAGATAAGGGAATGTGAGCTAATATCCATTCAACGGGACATGTTTGGCATGTTGAAGAGTGTTAACTTTATGCTTCACTTTTGAGATATGTTTGAGTCTATGAGTCATTTGGTGTGTCGGAGATCCGAGTATCCGATGTGTGGAGATAGAGTCCATTTTTATGTTTCATACCCTCAAGTGCCAAATTATCTTTAAATGTATATATGTGTAATGTGATGCATGCCTAAATGAGTATGTGGTTTCTATGCAAATTATAGTTTAAATGTGATCTTATACGTTGTAATAATACGATGTGAGATCGATGCAAAAACATGCAAATAAAATGTTAAATGAGTCGATTTAAGTTTCATGCAAATGTTAGTATGTTATTATAGTAAATTGTGTATGTAATTGTAGTTTGGATTGTTTCAATTTAACTTGTGAATGCATGTGAATATATCAGCTAGACTTGTGGATTATTAAAGCATGTATTTGTTGTTGAGTCTTGATGAATTATTGTTAAATGAATTATATAAGCGAGTTGAGTGTAATTGCATGTAGGATTATATGTTAGTTTTATGACTTAATGAAACGTGAATATGATATTTTGAGTTGATTAGAATATGGTTGTGAACGTGCTCTAGTATGCTCTTGTTTAACCTTTGATATTGTGTGTACATTATGGTTATTCTGAGCACTTAATGAGCTTGTTAAGCTCACCCACTCCTTTTTCAAAACCCTTGCATTAGTTTAGTGTCGGTGTGAGCGGTCTGGTTCCGAGGGGTGATCCAAGCAAGTCCTGTAACACCTAAAACCCGACCTAGACGTTATGGCCGAATCTGGCCTGTCACACTGAAGCGTCTTTCAAAAATTGGACTTGTTGGTAAAACTCATTACCAAATTTAAAACCTCTTTATTGTTATTTAACAAACCATCTAGTCAAAATGTTTGCCTTATTATCAGTTATTGTTATAATAGGTTGATTTAAAATCGCGGAAGCTTTTGGAAAAATCTAATGTTTAACTTTTGTGTCTTTGAAAACAGTAATTATTTTGAAAATTCACCTTCTCCTAAACTAGCAGTTTTAAGTAACTAAGCAAAGCCCAATTAAAAATTTAAACAAACATAAATGGCCTTATTACATAAGCAAAACCCAACATAAATTTTAAATTTAAGTAAAAGCAATGTAAAATAATTTGCATGAGTGTGGCCACCTCGAGTCCTTCACAAAGACCAAATTGCCTAAGTGGTGAGGATTACACATGACATAGAAGAAGGAAAAGGGTGAGTTTACGAAAACTCAGTGTGTAATCCCCCATTAGTCAATCAGTATAAAACATGCAGTAATGGTCTGAGCCTGAGCCCTATTCAGTAACAGTACAATGTGGGTCTTAGCCCAATACAGTAACAATGTAGGCCTTAGCCCAATACGATAACAATGTAATAATGCAACCCATCCCAATCCAGCCAGCACACCACTCCGTACCACCAACACACCATGTGGGGATAAAATCGACCCACCCAGCCAACACACCAATAACGTAGCAAAGTCGCTAGTACGATGATCGCAAAGAAAGTCGCGAAATGTAATATGTGGCAAAACCACCAAGATGCAGAGATACTTCCTTCATAACAGCATCCCAACCTCATGCAGTATGTCATGTCATAAATCATACGTATATGCAGAATGTCAGTAACAATCATATATAAATCATGAACACATCAATCAACCTACCCTTAGGGATATAACGGTCATTTCCATCTATTAGGTGTAAACTAGTCATTTCACCCTTTAGTGGTATTTTGGTCATTTACCTATTTTGGGGTCTCGGTGTAGATATCGACCTCTCAGGAGGTTCACAGTTACCTCAAGCGACTTCGGTAACCTAAACGATCATAACAGTGCAAATGGGTCCAAAGCCCATTACTCGGCCCAAATGGCCCACACGCTCGTGCGGCCCGTTTAGCCCAGATTTCGCCATGGCTATGTGACCTACATAGCCCAGTCTAGATATGCCACAAATCGTAGATTTCATCCGTGTGGGCCTATGAGCCCATTGGGCCCATACGGCCCATTTTGACCCAACATAGCCCAATACGACCAAAGCCCATGAGAGTGCTTATGGAGGCCTCTTATAGTCTATCACCCACGTTTCGTGGGTTTGGCTTACCACACGAGCGATCGCATACTCGTATGGGCTCAAACACCGTGTTTTCGACTTTTCGGCTTTTCGACTTTTCAGCTTTTCGGCTTTTGCCGTTCTACAGTTACAGTGGGGTGTTTACACACCTGTTTATGAAACCGCTCCAAGTTCCACGAGCACCCAACCTAGATTCAAACATGACCCAATGCCAATCCTTTAATCGTTAGGGTAAAACATCCTCTTATTGACACTTAATCCCAAAACTACCATCCTTACCTTGCTTGAATGAGGCGACTTTAGTCCTCCAAGACCGCTAACCAGAAGTGATCACACGCCTTTAATGATTATCTGTACCACAACACCGATCTCATTAACCACGATAGGCCACATAAGTAGCCTCAATCCATGAATATCAAACTTGAAGAAACATAGGGATATTCGACCTATGCTCAAAACACCAAGATAACGTTCTTACCTTAACTGAACGATGAACGAAAAGGTTTTGATTGCTTCTGTCACTTGCACCCCTTCACTCCACTGAAGTCCCTTTTACCCAACAAACCAGCACATCGCAAGGAAAGGACAAGAATCGCAATTAGAACATGTAAGAAGAAGCATTCGGCTTTTGGAAAAGATAGAAGAAAACAGATTTGAACACATAAAGAAATAACAAATGTAATAGCCCATTTGTGCCTGGGCCCGTGTAAATAAAACAACTAGAAAATAAATAAAAACAAAATAAATAAACCAATGTCCAGTTACATTCCATTTACAAAACCAAAATTCAAACAGGCCCAAATTTACAAATTTACTGGTAGCCTACTATTAACCTAAATTAAATTACACCCCAAACCCAATTAACCCCAAACCGAAACTAAACCCCTAACCCAACCTACGGAGCCCAAAAGGCCCAAACTAAATCAGGACCTAGGGTTTCTGGGAAACCCTCGCGCTGCAAGCACCCAGCATGGTCCTTCGATCACGCCACAACCCGCGCACGAATAACGCTCCGCTGCCGGACTTCTCGCCATTCGCCTGCAAAAAAGGAAAGAAGAACACAACAAATAAGGATAGAATATTTGTATTTATTTATTTTCAGGGCTATAAAAGCCCTAGCACAATCTATAATATGGCACGCAATACACATATACAGGCAAATATACACAGAGATTAATACAAAAAAAAAATTCAAAAAAACAGAAGGTGATTTTTCATAATTCCACATTGTTAAGTTTTTTTTTTCTTTTTCGATTCATGCATATTTTTTATACACAAAATAGTACTAAAAATAAAAAAATACGAGTTTACCTTTTGATTGTGTTTAAAAACCGAAGTTTTAGCCTTCGGCCGACGTCTACAGTGGTGCGTGCGGTGGCGCGTGCGACGGTTTGTCACCGGATTTAGGGCCGGAGATAGAAAGGGAGAGAGAGATTTTTGAAGCTCTGTTTGTGTTTTTTTTAAATGGCTTTAAAAATGTTTTTTTAACAGGTTTTTGGTTTATATAGGCCGGGGAAATGACGTCGTTTTGGTGTAGTCAATTAATGACCAAAACGATGTCGTTTTAAGGACCAGATCCACGCGTTGACCGGAAACCCGGGAAGGATCCACGTGTTTTCATAAAAGGGTGAAATTGCCTCTTTAGTCCCTCCGCAATTTTATTCTTTGTGATTTCGTCCAATTTAAATGTTTCTTTTATTTTTCAAATCGGCCCTAAAAATTTGCTTCTTTTTCAACTTGGTCCCTCGAGCTATTTAAAGGCTGATATTAGAACGGCGCCGTTTAGGAGATAGGGCATAATTGCCCAATAAGTCCTTATATTTTGGCGCGTGTTCCAATATCGTCCCTTTCTTTTTTTAAAAAAAAATTTACTTCTAATTTTCATTTATTTTCTGATTTGATCCTTTTTCAATTTTTTTAAAAAATTCTTTTATTTTTATTTTCATTCTTATTTTTAATTATTTTAGTATTACTTCTGTATTAAATTATTATTATTTATTATTTATATTAGGTTATTTTATTAAATTCAATATTATTCATATATTATATATTATTTTAAAATTTGCACATTAGTTATTATATTACACTTTTTATTTTGTATATTATATATTATTATATTATATCATATATAACTTTTAAATTATTTTATCTTTAATAGTGTATAAAATTTCATATATTATATATTTTTATATTATTTATTCTTAAATATGTAGTTTTATGCATATATGTATTAAATTGTTATATTATTAATATATTTTTTATTTAAAGTTATATATCATTTATTTATTTAAAAACGTATTTTACTTATTTTCTCATGAATATATATATTATTTTTTTAGATTTTGCCATATCATTTTTATGTTTTTTAATTTGCAATATCTATTTATTATTTGGTATATGTCACTCATTCTATGTTGATTTATTTTACACTTAATCTTGCATGTATAGTTTCATATTTATTTAGTATTTATCTTTCGTTATTTACTGTTTTGTAACCTTATATTTGTTTATCCATGCTTTTTCATTTGTTTATGATTTTTATGTTTGCTTTAGTATAGTTATTCTATTATTTGTATCATTTGTTATTTTATATTTTATATCTGATCACACCTAAGCAAAAAAAAGAGATCGGTGGCGATTCCCGTTTTCATTTTTAAAATCGATTCCCATTTTTTTTCCAAACTTAAAAATGGTTTCGACAGCTTTGCAACTCCGCTGGGGACGTAGAGAGAGTCAAGCCGTAAAATTGATTATTTCCTATCCTTTTTCAGAAATTTGAAAATTTGATTTGAAAAGTACGATCTTTTTGTTGCATTTGTTTGTGTCATTGCATATGATTTGTTCTTTTCCTGCGCACATTGCATTACATGACCGTTGTGGTCGTACCCTTAAATGGGAGTGAGAAACTATGCCTTCGTGAGGTTTTCACCTCTGCATGGCCTAGTGGATTGCTTCTGGGATACATCCGTACCTATGTCTTCGTGAAGTTTTCACTTCCGCATGGCCATAGGGAAAAGTATTCCCCTGAACTGAACTCGGTCCGTATGAACCTATAATGGGTGAGGATCGAGGAATCTGCTGGTTCGAGTACCCCAACTTTAGAGCTAAACCACACATAGAAAACATAAGGACTCTCCCTAAGTAGAACTATGCCAAACTTTAGTAGTCACCCGGATAGGTGTTTGTTTATTTTATTTGCTTTATATTTTATTTCATGATACTAACTTGTTGTGCTTTATTTTTTTTTTGCATGTCATTTCATATTTTAAGAGGTATCGAATCACGATTAGTTTCTAAATTAGAAAGCTAGTTATGGAGAATGATTTTCTTAATAAAGTGGAAGACAATGCCGCCGTCCGCATGTGGTCAGAGCAGACGCAATTAGAGAAAGGGAATAGCTTAGCTTAAGGGCATGTGTCAGAACTATAGGATTTGACTCGTATCAGTATTACGCAAAACGAGTTCCAAGAGTTGAAAGAAATATGGGCCCAGTGGAATGATGAGGCTAGGCAGCTGTTCTATCGTAATTATGGCGATCTACCCTACTTGCTTGACATCAAGGTAGACAAGCATTTGTTCCGGGCTATGACTTAGTTTTGGAACCCTGCCTACAGTTGATTCACTTTTGGGAAAGTAGATATAGTGCCTACGGTGCAGGAATATACAACCTTGCTTCACTGTCCAAGGGTCCAAGTCGACAAAGCTTATTCCAGGGCCGCTAATTTCCCAACTTTTATGAAGAAGTTAATGAACATCACGGGGATGAGCGAATAGTGGGTTGCAATCAGAATTCAGAAGAAAGGTGAGGGGAAATGCATTCCTTGGCTAAGTTTAAGGGACCTGATCTTAGCACATCCAGATGAAAAGAAGAAGATCGACGTTTTTGCCTTATGTATTTACGGTTTGGTAATTTTCCCCAAAGCTCTCAGACATGTAGATGAAGCAGTTACTGATTTATTCGATTAACTTGAAAAAAGAGTCACACCTGTACCTGGGATCTTAGTCGAGACGTTGAGATCTTTGAATGCATGTCGAAGAGCAGGTGAGGGTAGGTTCATTGGATACGTGTAGTTATTATTAGCTTGGTTTCACAGTCATTTCTGGAAGGTGGAGAAAGTTTCTTATCGGGTTTTCTTTGAGAACTATTCTCCATTAAAAGAGATAGTGGCCACACCAAGGAGAGAGGACGTGTCTGAGGAAAACTGGATGGCACTCCTTCAAAACCTCCAAGAGGAAGACATCGTGTAACATCCCAAAATTGGGCCTAGTAGGATTGGGCCCAATGGGCCTTGGGAGTAGTAGTGTTTAAAATTTTTAGGAACAAGAGATCGGTTTAAATGCAAGTTGGACCTATTAGGTAAGTGATTTTGAAGATTAGAGGGCTTCTATGAAGTCCCGGGATCAAACTTTGGCTTTAGGGAAATTTTGGTTTTAGGTGAATAAAACCCTGGAGTTAGTAGGTAGGCTTTAAGAATAAAATGTGGAGAAAAATGACACAAGTGGAGTGTGTGGTGTAGTGGCAAAGTGACGCCACTTAAGGAGCAAGGGAGTGACGCCATAAGGGAGGAAGGGGGTCTAAGGTTCAAGTCTTGGCTATTGCATTTTGGTTTTCTTTTTACATGGACCTTAAAATTTGGCTATAGATTTATATTTAGTTGCGCATGGTTTAAGACACAAGAGGAGCTTGTGGCCAAGTGGTTAGCGACGTGGATTATGTTACAAGGGAGCCTGGGTTCGAATCTCATGGCAAGCAAAGGAGTATTTATTTTGCGGATTGGACGGGAAGAGTTTGAGTTGGATTTAAACTCTACTGACAAAGGGATCCCACATCGGAAAGATACAAAGAAGGAAGGTGAGAAGCTAGCTATATATATAACATCCTATGAAGATAGTTAATACACCTTGGAGGGCGTTTGGGCATAGGAGTGGTCGGAGCGCGGATTAGCACCGGATTCCTATCAGGTGTGTAACTTCTCACACCATAGCTTTGTTTGTTGATTTGTATATATATATATATATATATATATATATATATATATATATATATATATATAATATATATTGTTAAATGCCGACACTTCGAGATTGGTTTTTGGGGGTTACCCATGGAGGGTGTATGCGAGACATCAGGTTAGTGACTTCTGTTCTGATAAAGTAAATGGTTATGATGGAATATTTCAACCTATGTTATGAGTATTCTGTACATGCATGCTGAAACCTGTTGCATTCATACATCGGTATTTTATGCTTGCATGGGGTTGGGATGTTATGATGTTTAAGGGGAAGTGCTTGATTCTGAGGCCACAATCTATTCTGGTGGCTCTGCCACGTTCTGTTCTGGTGGCCATGCCACATATCTGGTGACTCTGTCACAATCTGACGATGAGCAGCTAATTGCAGCATGTCTGCCATTGATGGTGTGTAGCGGTGAGGGTTGATTGTAGAAATCCCCATTGGTGTGATGGCAGGTACGGGTGGTGTGTAGCGGATGGAAATTTAGGCTGGGTTTGGGTTTTGCATCATATTGCATTGATATCTGATTATCTGCTATTCTCTGCTAGTAGGGCTAAGGCCCAGTCTGATTCTGTATGGGCTTCGCCTAAAGTGATATGTAAGGGCTAGGGCCTAGTTATGGTTAAGGTAGAGTAATTGCACACTGAGTTTTCGTAAACTCACCCCTCTTTTTAAATGTTTCAGGTAATCATTAGATTGCGAATTGGGAGCTGAGGCGGACTTGTGGTGGCCATGCAATGTTTTCTCGTAAACTCGTTTATTTTATTTGGACTTATTTTTATCTGGATTTTTGTTATGTAATAAGGCCACTATAACTTTAATTTTGGTATTTTCTTTGGTTTAGCTTTTAATTTGATTACTGCCTATTATTATTCAATGTACGATACGGGATTTTCCTAAATCCTTAATAACTGTTTTTTCAAAATGTTAACAAAAAGGATAACAATCAATAAATATTTAAACTCAAAATTTTTAACAAACACGTAGTTTTTAAATAACCTTTTATGTGACATGCCAGATCCAGTCATAACTTCTAGGCCGGGTTTGGGGTGTTACACATCGAGTGGAGGGCTCCTTGGATGATTCCCAACGAAATTCTTTATCGGTGTGGGAACTTTGACTGGGTTCCTTTACTTAGAATTTGGGGAGCCGTTGGGTATGCTCTTTTGCTCGTACTATGGCAATATGGATCAAGACAGTTCGTACCTGCAACATTTGGATTGGCTCAATGTGAGTTCTCATACAGAGGGGATAACTATAAGAAGAGGGTTAATGGGATTTCTAGTGCTTGGAATCAGATTCGCAGGATGAAGAGATTATCCGCAGGCCCAATGAAGACCCTAGAATATAGCAGATAAAGGATTAAAAGGATTAATGATAACATCCCTGAGCTAAATCCAGAAGGCGCTCGATCAAGAGAGGAATACTTGCAAGTAGTCCTGTCAGAATTGGAGATTATAAAACAAGATTTTGAAAGGATGAGTTCAGAGCTTGGAAAGAGGATGGAGAAGTTGGAAGAAGAAAAAACGTATCTGAGGTTAGACGTGGATGTTCAGAAATTAGAGGCTGAAAAATTAAGAAAAGGGAAGAAAAAGGTCAAGGAAGATCTGAATAGCCTAAAGACAGAATATAAGAAGTTGCGTCTATCAATGAAAAATGCCAGATTGGGGAAGACTTCGAAATAGTGGCAACAGGAGATTCAAGAGGAAAAGGCCAAGGCTAACCATTGAGAGAAGAAGTTCCAAGAGATGCAGATACGAAATGAGGTCTTAGAAAGGAGTTTGGCAGAAAGCCAAAAAGTGAAATGTGGATTGAAAGCTAGAGTGACTAAACTGGGACGGTCTCTTCACCACCATCGAAGCTGTAATTTTGCAATCGAGCTGAAATCAAGTCTGAACAAGATTGAGGAAATGAAGGGCAAGATTGAAAAATTAGAATCGGAATTGCGGAATTGTGAACTCCGGATCGAGCTTCTTGAAGCAAGAAAAGGGCATTGGAAGGAAGAGCTCTACCATTTCCATGATCAAGTTAGAAATCGGGATTATCTCATGGGTGAAGCAATAGTTCAGATTCGAGAGGTAGCTGATCATTTACAGACTTTGGTAGTACAGGCAGATATATTGAGCATGAAATATGAGCTACAGTCAGATCATGGTCAAGAGCTAGCTTTGTTGTTTAGAAAAGTTAAAACTTTGGGCATTAGGGTGAAAGCATATTTGTAGTCTATTTTATGTAAAGGATTTTGTTTTCTAATAAAGTTTTCTAAATGAAATTGAATTTGAATTGATGCCTTCTTTTTGTATTCATGCATTACATCACATCATATGCATTTAAGTCCATATAAAGATCCTAATTAGTTGAAATTATCACAGAAGAGAGAGAAGAGAGAGAGAGAGAGAGAAGGAAAAATCTGGAAACTAAACATTGTTACGGTACTCATGCCAAGACAAAACACATGGATCAAAGTCTTGAACAGTTCCAAAGCGACGTGCAAGACCAGATGCAAGAGCATTTGGCAAAGCTGCAACAAGAGATGAGAGACCAAATACTGGAAGCCTAAAGAAATATGATGGCTCAAATGGTTCAGCTACTGAACGGGGTGATGGAAAAAGGAAAAGGTCCCATAATTAATGCTAAAGATAATGAGGACTTTCCTTCGGGTTTCACCCCACCGTATGCACAAACACAACCTGAGGAGTATCCCTGAAGGCCATCTGTCACGATTAGACCTCAACAAGGGCAAACTGACACTAGAGTGCCCATGAATTTCCAAGTTGGCACAGGATCCAACCTAGGAGATAACCCTGCTAATCCTGTTATCCCTGACTTAGATATAGTAGAGAGGGAGGGGACAATAATTGAATCCTCAAGGCAGTTAGAGGATCATTGTAAATGGTTCGAAGAAAAGTTCAAGGCCTTGAAAAATGCTAATAATCACCATGGAATTGATACTAAAGACTTGAGTTTGGTTCCAGATTTGGTGCTTTCTCATAAGTTCAAAATGCAAAAATTTGAGAAGTATAATGGGACTAGCTACCCTGAAGCCCACATTACCATGTTTCGTAGACGAATGACCGGCTATGTTAATAATGATCAACTCTTGATTCATTGTTTCGAAGTTAGTTAGGTGGGGATAGTGTCCAGGTGGTACAATCAAGTAAGCCGTGCCAGGATTAGTTCGTGAAGGGACCTAGCCCAAGCTTTTATGAAGCAATACAATCATGTCACAGACATGATGCCTGACAGAATCACCTTGCAAAATATCGAGAAGAAGTCAAATGAAAGCTTCAGCCAGTATGCGCAAAGATGAAGGAAGGTTGCCATGTGAGTTTAGCCACCGCTCTTAGAAAAGGAAACTACAATGCTTTTTATCAATAGCTTGAAGGCTCCATTCATCACTCACATGATAGAAAGTACCACCAAGAGCTTTGCGGATATAGTGATGGCAGGAGAAATGATTGAAAATGCCATAAGGGGTGGCAAGATTGAAGCAGGGGAAACCACTAAAAGGTCTGCTCCTAGAAAAAAGGATAACGAGGTGAATAATATGAGTACATTCAACAATGGGTAATCAAACGCAATTACCGTTAGCCAGCCAAAAGTAATTACTACTGGGAAACAAGGTCGGTGAGACAAGAATCAGGCGTAAGGCAAAACTCTAAAAAGCTCCAATTTACGCCAATCCCAATGATGTATAAGGAGCTATATCAAAGTTTATTTGATGCACATGTGGTGTCTCCATTTTATCTAAAGCTGTTATAGCCCCCATATCCTAAATGGTATGACTCAAATGCTCAATCTGATTACCATGCGAGAATTTCAGGGCATTCAATAGAAAAACTGCACTGCCTTCAAAAAGATATTCGAAAGACTCATCAAGATGAGGATTGTAAAATTTGATGATATACCTAGTGAGGAAAACCCATTACCTAACCATGGAGATAAGGGGATAAACGCGATTGGTGAAAATATCGTGAGAAGAATCAATGAGGATATTGCGAAGGTAAAAACCCCGTTGAGAATAGTTTGGAGAGAAATGGTAGGAAGAGGATTGGTAGAATCAGATTCTGTGGAAGGATGTGAAGGAGTAAGGGACTACTGTGAGTTCCATAAAGCAGAAGGGCATGAGATCCAAGAATGTGTTGAGTTCAGGGTCTTGGTGCAAAGCCTTATGGACAATAAGGAATTGGAATTTTATGAAGAAGGCTCAGAGGGAGGAAACATATGCGCGACAAAAGGAGAGTTGACAAACCAAAAAGTCAATTATCTGAGGATCATCATTTCCCGACCAAGAAACACAGAAGGCGGAGCACAAATCGCGCCTAAGGTCGTAATTCAAAAACCTATTTCCTTTCCTTATAAGGATAACAAAATGGTACCTTGGAATTACGACTGTAATGTGACAATACCAGGAGGGGAAATCCTAGCCAGCAATTCCAAAGAGGTCTAAAGTGAAGGATCCTACACACGAAGTGAAAGGCGTTACGACTCGGTAAATGTTAGAACTATGCCTTTGAAAGCAAAGACCTTTGTAGTTGAGCGAGAGAAAGGGACTGAAACACTTATCAATGAACCTGTAAAAGAGGAAGAGGCTAAAGAATTTCTGAAATTCTTGAAGCATAGTGAATACAGTGTGGTAGAGCAGCTGCACAAACAACCGGTTCGTATATCAGTACTAGCCTTGCTTTAAAGTTCAGAAGTACATCGTGAGGCATTGATGAAAGTGTTGAATAAGACCTATGTTGCTAAAGATATATCTGTCAATAAACTTGACCGTTTGGTTAGTAATATAAGTGTCGACAACTTCATTTACTTTAGTGATGATGAAATTCCACCTGGGGATATGGGATCGACCAAAGCTATACACATCACTACTTGTTGTAAGGGATACACTCTGCCAAGTGTGTTAATCGATAATGGATTGGCCTTGAATGTTTTACCATTGTCTACGCTGAAAAGGTTACCTATAGATAGTTCTCACATGAAGACATGCTAGAACATAGTGAGAGCATTTGATGGCACTGAGAGAAGAGTGATGGGAAGGATTGACATACCATTGTTGATTGGGCCAAACAAATATGAAGTGGATTTTTTGGTGATGGATATCAAGCCTCATACAATTGCTTGTTGGGAAGACCCTAGATTCATTCGGCAGGGGCAGCACCCTCATCATTGCATCAAAAACTAAAACTGGTAACAGAAGGTTGGCTGGTTACTATAAATATAGAGGAGGACATCATAGCAACTGTTACCAATGACGCGCCATACTTAGAGGATGAGAAGGCCACTGAGTGTTCCTTTCGATTTTTAGAGTTCGTGAACGCAACATTCATTTTGGAAGGGAATGACGTACCAGTCCCTAGGATATCCAGGAGCACGAGAATAGGTTTGCAAATGATGCTGGGGAAAGGAGACTTACCAGGAAAAGGACTGGGTAGACATCTTCAAGGAGAGATTCAAGTTCCGATGCTAAAAGAAAAAAGAGACTGTTGTGGCTTGGGTTTCAGGCTAGAGGCTAGACAAAGGAAGAGAGAAATAGAGAAGAAGCAAGAGAGGAGAAGGGCACGGCTGAATGGGGAAGAAGTCAAGTGGAAATTGATGACATTCCCTCACATATCCCAGACTTTTGTATCAGAAGGGATAATTCACTCGGAGAGAGGATTGTTAGAAAATAAAAATCTTCACATCAACGCCATACACGAGGAAGGAACTGGGTAAAGAAACCTGTTGGGCATTCACCCTTATGAACATGGAAGCGTTTTGAACAATTGGACTGCAGAGGAACTTCCTGTAGTTTTTAGAGATTACACAGAGTAATTTTCAGAACACACTTGTTGTTTTAAAGCCTAGGAACTATAAGATTTCTTTTGTGAAATAGGCTCATGTTTAGACATCTTTTGTTTCAATAAAATACATCTTTATTGATCAATTTGGGCAAATATTCTTTCATTATTCTTTCATTCTAAATTTTTTTATTCTTATTCATATCATGTGAATAGTTGTTCTTGAATTCATTTGTTCTTTATACATTCTTTTGTGCCTATCACAGGTCCCTAGATATCAATGACATGAGCAACGATACTACAGATTCAGAGGTTTTTTTTTGAGCAAGACATGTGTTTAGAGGAATCTTAGGATTTTAAGGGTGACAAAGATTGTGACTTGTCTCCAGATTTGTTAAGAATGGTAAAGCAAGAAGAAAAACAGATTTTACCCCATGAAGAGGTGGTAGAGAATATAGTCTTAGAGGAAGGAAAGGTTGTGAAAATTGGAATGCGCATAGCCGAGGAGACGAAGCAAGACCTTGTTGAGTTATTACGGGAATTTAAAGATGTCTTTGCATGGTCATACCAAGATATGCCTGGGCTAAGTACTGATATTATAGTACATCACCTTCCCATAAGAGAAGAGTGCAAGCCAATTCAGCAAAAGCTACGAAGGATGAGGCCTGACGTGGTGTCAAAAATAAAAGAGGAAGTCAAGAAATAGTTTGATGCTGGTTTTCTACAGGTGGTAAAATACTTAGAATGGGTAGCCAACATTGTACCTGTTCCTAAGAAGGATGGAAAGGTTTGGATGTGTGTAGACTACATAAACTTAAATAAAGCCAGCCCAAAGGACAATTTCTTTTTGCATCATATTGACACATTGGTGGATAATACGGCAGGATACTCACTGTTTTCTTTCATGGATGGTTTTTGGGATACAATCACATCAAGATGCACCTTGAGGATATGGAGAAAACTAATTTCATAACATTGTGGTGTACCTTTTTGTTATAAGATGATGCCAATCGGGCTGAAGAATGCAAGAGCGACATATCAAAGGGCATGGTAACCTTATTCCATGATATGATGCACAAAGAGACTGAAGTATATGTTGATGACATGATCTCTAAATCTCGAACAGAAAAGGAACACATTGAAGTCTTGAAGAAGTTATTTTTGAGATTGAGAAAATTTCGATTAAAGCTCAACCCGGCTAAGTGTACTTTTGGAGCTCGGTCAGGAAAATTACTGGGTTTCGTAGTCAGTGGGAGAGGAATCGAGATTGACTCAGATAAGGTCAAAGCTATACAAGAATTGCCTCCACTACGCACTCAAAAAGAAGTTCGAGGTTTTCTTGGATGATTAAATTGCATTGCTCGGTTCATTTCACAATTAACTGAGAAATGTGATCCCATATTTCGTCTTCTTAAGAAACACAACCAAGGTGTATGGGACGATGAGTGATAGAGAGCTTTTGACAAAGTCAAACAATATCTGTCAAATGCCCCAGTACTATCTCTGCCTAATCTAGATAGACCATTGATACTGTATTTGACAGTGTTCAATAACTCCATGGGATGTGTGCTTGGTCAACATGATGAGTCAGGAAGAAAAGAAAAGGCGATATACTATCTCAGTAAAAAGTTTACTGAATGTGAAATGAGATATTCGTCGATTGAGAAATTTGTGTTGCGCCTTAATTTGGACAACTCGAAAATTGAGGCATTATATGCTATATCATACAACCTGGTTAATTTCAAATCTTGATTCGTTAAAGTATATGATGGAGTCAACTGCTTTGAATGGAAGGATGGCACGATGGCAGATTTTGCTTTCTAAATTTGATATAGCCTATGTAAACAAAAAGGCTATAAAAGGGAGCACAATAGCAGAATTTTTTGCTAGCAGGGTCATAGAGGATTATGAACCTTTGAGCTTTGATTTCCCCAATGAAGAGCTAATGTATGTGGCAACTACTGAAGAATGTCCGTTGAAGCTAAATTTTGATGGGGCGTCAAATGCTGTGGGAAATGGAATTGGGGCAATCTTGGTATCCTTTAGTGGTGACCATTATCCATTCACATGCAAATTGGATTTTGATTGCACAAACAACATGGAAGAGTATGAAGCATGCATTATGGGAATTCAAGCAGCTGTAGAGCGTAAAATCAGAATGCTAGAAGTACATGGAGATTCTGCCTTAGTAATATATCAGCTTAAAGGAGAATGGGAGACTAGAGATCCCAAACTAATTGATTACCGAAAAATAGTTTTGGGATTGATTGAGGAGTTCGATGACATTACTTTTAATTATCTTCCACGTGATGAAAACCAGATGGCGGATGCTTTGGCAACCCTGGATTCTATGATCAACGTAAACAAATCAGAGGATATGAGACCTATTCAGATGAGTATTTTCGAAGTTCTAGCTCATTGTTATGACATGGAAGAGGAGGAAAAAGATGACAACCCTTGGTATCATGATGTATTACGATATGTAAAAAAATTGTGAATACCCGGAGCATGCAACTGAAAATGATAAAAGGATATTAAGAAGATTGGCCTCTGACTATGTTTTAGATGGGGATATCTTGTACAAAAGGAGAAAATATCAGGTACTATTAAGATGCGTTAATGCTGTTGAAGCTAGGAAAATCCTAGAAGAAGTTCATGAGGGTGTTTGTGGGACACATGCTAATGGTTTTACAATGGCTAGACAAATTATGAGATTTGGATACTATTGGTCTACTATGGAAGGAGATTGTATCAACTATGCCAAAAGATGCCATAAATGTCAGATTTATGGAGACAAAATTCACGTACCACCTTCATCTTTGCATGTTATGACTTCTTCATGGCCTTTGCCAATGTGGGGCATGGATGTCATTGGGCCGATCTCACCAAAAGCTTTGAATGGGCATCGATTCATCTTTGTGGTTATTGACTACTTCATGAAATGGGTAGAGGCTGCTTCATACGCTAGCATTACTAAGTCAGCAGTTAGTCGGTTCCTGAAGAAGGAGATTATTTGTCGATATGGAATGCCCGGGAGGATCATATCAGACAATGCACTAAACTTGAACAACAGCACGATAGAAGAAGTTTGTAGTCAATTCAAGATCAAACACCACAACTCGTCTCTGTATCATCCAAAAATGAATGGGGCAATGGAAGCGGCCAATAAAAATATTAAGAAGATAGTAGGGAAAATGACTGAGACTTATAAAGATTGGCATGAGAAATTACCATTTGCACTCTATGCTTATCGGACGTCCGTCAGAAACTCTACTGGGGCAACTCCTTTCTCATTGGTCTATGGGATGAAGGCAGTTTTACCTATTGAAGTAGAAATACCTTCTCTTCGAGTTTTGCCAGAAATAAAATTGGATGAAGCTGAATAGATCCAAGCTCGATATGATCAGTTGAACTTGATTGAAGAAAAAAGGCTAAGGGCTATCCGTCATTGTCAGATGTATCAGAAATGAATGATGAGAGCTTATAATAAAAAGGTCCACCTAAGAGAGTTTCACGAGGGAGACCTTGTACTGAAAAAGATCCTTGCCATACAAAGGGATTTCAGAGGAAAATGGATGCCAAATTCGGAAGGACCATATGTGGTGAAGAAGGCTTTCTCTGAAGGTACACTGATTTTGACCGAAATGGATGGGAAAAGCTTACCCAATCTTGTGAACTCAGATTCAGTCAAAAAATATTTTGCTGAAAAAGGAGGAGAGGCCAAAGTGAAAACCCGCAAAGGGCACCCTGAGACCAAAGGGGTTTTGAGTTGAAAACCTGAAAAGGGCGGCTAAAATTCTGAATGGGCATGCAGTGATCTTGCTATACCGGAATCAATAAGAAATGAAGTATGTTGCATATCAGGGGGTCAACAAAGTAGGATATTCTAAACACATGCCAAGTTTAAAGTAGTCTTCACGGAGTTTGTATATAGAAGCCCAATCTGCGATATCTACGACATCTGATCTTTGTCCTATTCATATCAATTTATTTTCTTTGGATTCTTTTTCTTGTCAAAGATATTTTCCTAATTATTTCTTTTTAATCGATGATTTATTCAATTTGAACTATCCTCAAAATCAAGTTATTTGTTGTCTATTAAGCATGTTTCATTGAAATAATGATTGATGAACTAATAATTTCACAAAAGAAGTTCTACATATTACTTTGGAAATTTCTAGATAACACAAGAAACTGAAACAGGACAATTGTTTAGAACTTCCATGTGCATGGATTGGAAATATTTGAGAAAGGAGAGTATTTCTTTGAATTCTTTGTCCAAATGGTGAAAAAATATTGAGTTGTTGTGACAAAGCAATGTTAATCCTAAGAGAGGATCAGTTTACAAAGCATTCTCATTGGGTCATAATGTTCGGGGAATGGTACGACAGACCAAGTTGACGGGAAAAGATTCAAAAACCCTAAATGGATTGAAGTTGAAACAGATCTTGGTAGGATGGTTTGAAGGTGGTATAAGCCCTAAGGTTCAAATGGAGTGGACCTCGAAATTTCCATGGGGGAAATTATTTGAGCAAGAATATGATACTTCAAGAGGAACGAAGATGAAGCAACCCTAAATGGATTGAAGTTGAAATAGATCTTGGTAGGATGGTTTGAAGGTGGTATAAGACTCAAGGTTAAAATGGAGTGGAGCCCAAAATTTCCATGGGGAAAATTATTTGAGCAAGAATATGATACTTCAAGAGGAACAAAGATGAAGCCTTGACAAATAAACGAGTGATGACACCTAAAATATGAATCATTCTCATAACATTTTTTGTATTCACATATCTTAGCATGTCTAAATAGGAGCATATGACTCATGTCGATCAGGGCATCCTAATTGTTAGGCATAAGCATACACCTATTCTACAGGTTATATCCTCTAGAGGACAATGTAGTAAGGTAGATTGAAGGTATCAGTCTTGCTTCCCTAAAGTTGCAGTGGAGCAGATTGAAGATAGCAGATGTGGTCTTCCTAAAGTTGCAGTGAAGTAGATCAAAGACACCAGTCTTGTCTCCCTGAGTTTGCAGTGGAGCGGACAAAAATAACAGATCCTACCTTCCTAAAGTTTAGGAAGAAGATCGAAGACATCAGATCTTGTCTCCCTGAAGTTGCAACGGAGCAGACTGAAGACAACAGGTCTTACCTTCCTGAAGTAGCAGGAAGAAGATCGAAGACATCGAATCGGCATTCCCGAAATTACAGATGAAAGCGGTCGAAGATATCGATCGCATTCCCGAGTTTGCGATGGAAGCGGACGCGAAGACATCAGATCTTGTTTTCCTGAAGTTGCAGTGAAGCATATCAAAGACATCAGCCTTGCCTCTCTGAGTTTGCAGTAGAGCAGGCTAAAAGATAGCAGATCTGGCTTTCCTGAAGTTGCAGTAAAGCATATCAAAGCCATTAGCCTTGCCTCTCTGAGTTTGCAGTAGAGTAGGCAAAAAAACAACAAATCTTGCTTGCCTGAGATTACAGTGAAGCAGATCGAAGATACTAGTCTGACCTCCTTGAAGTTGCAGTGGAGCAGACTGAAGATAGCAGATCTTATCTTCCTGAAGTTGCAATAAAGCAGATCGAAGACATCGGTCTTGTCTCCTTGAGTTTGCAGTGGAGCAGAATAAAGATAGTAAATCTCGTCTTCCTGAAGTTGCAATGAAGTAGATTGAAGATATTAGCTTATCTCCCCGAAGATACAGCTATGTGACAATACCTGGCAAAATGGGTCATTTTATCGTCTTTGCTCTATTCTCGTTACACGATAATGAGCAAAGAGGGGCAGCTGTAATAGCTCATTTGTGCCCAGGCCCGTGTAAGTAAAACAAAACAGAAAATAAATAAAAACAAAATAAATAAACCAATGTCCAGTTATAGTCCATTTACAAAACCAAAATTCAAACAGGCCCAAATTTACAAATTTACTCGCAGCCCACTATCAACCTAAATTAAATTACACCCCAAACCCAATTAGCCCCAAACCAAAACTAAACCCCTAACCCAACCTACGGAGTCCAAAAGGCCCAAACTAAATCAGGAACTAGGATTTCTGGGAAACCCCCGCGCCGCAAGCACCCAGCATGGTCCTTCGGTCACGTCGTAACCTGCACACGAATAACCCTAGTCTGATTAGAACCTCGACCTGTTGGCTGCACCTGATCCTTCTGTAGATAGTCTTTTATCATATGCTCCGTGGATCCACACCTGGAACATCCACTGGTTCTTCTTATACACTCCCTGAAATGTGCTTTCCTGCACCAATTACATGATCGATTCTGACCTGTCGGAGCATGAGCTGGCCCATCAGTGTTAGGCCTTTTCTGAAAATTCCTAGATGCTCCTGACTGCCCAAAACTTCTCTTATTCCTTCCCCGCTCCTTATCTCTTTCCTGTCTTTTAGTCTGTTTTACCTCCTCAGCTATCTTAACTTTCTCAACCAGGATAGAAAAGTCCCTCTCTTGCTGCGGAGCTATCAATACCCTTAACTCATTCCGCAGTCCATCCTCGAACCGCACACAACATTCATATTTAGTTGCTACCATTCCTCGAGCGTAGCGGCTCAAGCGCAGGAACCCCGCCTCATATTCAGCCACAAATTTACTTCCCTGCACCAAATTCAGAAATGCCTTCCTCTGGCCGTCCACATAGCTAGACCCAACATACTTCCCTTGAAACAATTCCTTAAAATAATCCCAGTCAATCTGATCTATGGCAGTACCCTCTTTCACCGTGAGCCACCACTGGTAGGCCTCGTCTCAAAGAAGAGACACAACCCCTTTCAACTTCTTCTCCATTGTAAAGTCTAGGTCAACCATTATGCGCTCAGTCGCTTCTAACTAGTACTCAGCTGTGTTAGGGGCTACGCTAGAAACACCCCTAAACATCTCTGCTCCGTTAGCTCGGAGTCATTCCGACACAGATTTCCGGGCTCCTGAACCCGTGCCTGCCCTAGGAACTCTTTTGAGGACCCGCAACATCGCCTGAGAAACTACATCATCTCCGGGTGCCTCATCCCAAAATTCTCCCTCTACAGCCGGCAAGTCCGGCATCTCGTTTCCTGACCCGTGACCAGACCCTACTGGCTCTGACACGGTCCTCCTACCCCTACCACGACTATGCGGCGGACGTCCTCGACCCCTTGTACTCATTCTTCCGATTGACGTTTATCTGATTAAAAATTTTATGAATCATTAATTTTCTTCTACTGATTATCCACGAACAGTCTTATGAATAGTAGTTTTAAGGGTAGTTCTTTCGAATTCGTAACTATAACTACAATTCAGTCTCAAGTTCACATCTTTTAGTTCTAGGAAGCACACACATTCAATCATCAACCACCACATACAAGTAGCATTCACGAACTTACGTTTATCTTGTAGGGGTATTTTTGTCTTTTCACTACCCAGGGGTATTTTTGTAATTTATCCTACAGGGTATTTTCGTAAATTTTCCAAAGTAGGGTTTCTTGGTGATTTTGTGAAATAAGGGTATTTCAGTAATTTCATTAAGTAGGGGTATTTTGGTAATTTTATAAATCGGGGGTGTTTTAGTCATTTTACAAATCAGGGGCAATTTGGTAATTTTACAAACCAGGGGTACTTTGGTCACTTTTCAAATCAGGGGTATTTTGGAAAATTTTTACAAATCAAGGGTATTTTCAAAAATTTTACAGAACTAAGGGGTATTTATTTTTATTTTTATTTTTATTTTTTTTAAATAGGGGTATCTCAGAGAATTTGATTTTAAAAGAATAATAGTGGCGTTCAAGTGTTTGTGGTTTTTGATTGATGTTATGTGTTGTATTTTTTTTTCTTTAAAAAAATCGTTGACTTTGTAAATCGGGGTATTTCTGTAAATCTTGGGGTATTTTTGCAAATCATTGGTATCTTGGTAATTTTCAATATAAGGATATTTTAGCAATTTTGTGAAAATAGGGTGGCTAGTCCCTTTTGGGTTTTAGTTATGGATTTTGGCCCGTCAACAAATCCTCGCGGCTAGGGTGAACAGTCACTATGCACCAGGTAGGATTTCAGCGAAGAGGAGGTGAGTCACTAGGACTGCTTAAGTACCAGGCTCTTCCGGATCCAATCCTAGACATGCGAATGCCTGTTCCCACACCCTAGTCTTGCGACTTGTTCATGGGTTTGTTTAGTGAAATTAAGTCTTATGAGATTTAGAAAGTTGTTTGAGCTAGGCCTAAAGTCCATCAAGTTCTAATCTAGATAGTCTACGTCCCATAAAACCCATCAACCCCACATACATATATAACACACAGTGAATTCAGAATACTTACCTGGCGGACTTGGGCCGGAGATGCAGGTGCCATGCCGAGAAAACCATCCTGTACTATTTATAAACATGCATGTTTTCAAAACCCATCCTTAGAAAACATTTTGAGCCCAAAAACCCCCAGAGCCGAGTTTTGAACCTGGCTCTAATACCAATTTGTAACACCCCTAAACCCAGCCCAAACACTACAACCGGATCTAGTATGCCACTAAGGAAATTTTACAAAAAGATATGGCACTTTGAAAAGCAATTAGTAGGTTTAAATATTTATACCGAAAACTTAATAATTGATCAATTCATATAAGATATAAAGTTATAAAATGCCTTGGTGAATTTTAAATAGCAATCGAAATTTCGTACATGTCTTAGCTTAGTTTAAACATAAAATTTAAATTCCCATAAATGAAAGCCCAACATAAAACCAAAACATATATAATAGTCTAGTGGCCCAAGGCCTTATTACAATGAAATATAAAACCCACTTAAAACAAATTTCTTAGAAATAGATAAATAAAGTAAAGTCTTTTGCTGAATCCTTAGTACTCTATCGCATGGCCACCTTGCTCTCTTCTCCAGCCCGGTCCGATGCACTAAGTGGTACCTGAAATTGTTAAAATAATAGGGTCAGTCACGAAATGCAGTGTGCAACCCTCGTGCACCATCAGATTGGGCCTTAGCCCACAGATCAGAATATAGAACATAATATAGTAGATAACATACATAAAACCCAACCCAATTCTAGGTTTCCAACCGCTAGGTTTCCAACCGCTACGCACCACCCTTACCTGCCAATCACACCATTGGGGATTTCTACAATCAACCCATACCGCTACACACCATCGAAGGCAGTCATGCTGCAGTTAGCTGCTCATCGTCAGAGTTGTGACAGAGTCACCAGGCTGAAATGGCAAAAGCTACCAGAAATAGAGTCGTGACAGAGTCACCAGGCTTAAATGGCATAAGCCACCAGAACAGATCACTTCCCCCTTTCATCAATCACCCAACCCCAAGCATATATAAAAATCGACATATATAACATATTGTTTTAACAGAAACATTCACTGATGAATGGCAGAAATCACTAACCTGATATTTAGCCTTTACCCTTCTCGGGTTTCCAAATGTTATGCCGGGATTTCGGTATTTAACAGGGTATAGCAGATTTATTTCATATATATATTAGCAATCAATCTAATGGTGTGAGAAGTTACACACCTGATATCGCGTAGTACTACACTCTTAGTCAATATCCTTGCTATCTGGATCTACAACCCTTAGTCTAAAACCTTGCTCAAAAGCTGGAAGAATACGAATATTTAGGCTCCCCTACATTCGGCCAAGGGTTAATAAATACCCGAATTTACACGTTGAAACTAATAGATCTTTTTACCTTGAAATCCCGAAAGTAGCACGATTCTTGTGTTACCAAACTATGACTTAGAGATCTATGCGATTGGCTCCACTTCAGATCCCGGAATACCAAAAATAAGAGAAAAACAATAGATTAGTCACTAAATAGCCATTCGGCTAGAGACTTTGAAAAGTCGAAAAAGGTTTGGACCCCACAAATCAATACTTACCTAAAATTCCCTTCAGATTTTGGCACAAGCAGACACTTCAGAGTGATTTCGGCAATCGCAGGAGACGAGATCTGACGCTTTCGGCTTTTATAAAAATTCCGAAAAAGATGAACTGATGTGGTTTCGATTAAAACGAAAAGTGAAAAGAAAAAAAAAGAGAGGCTTGAAGATTCAGCTAAAGTGTCTGAAAGAGATGAGAAAGGAATATATCAGAGGATTTGGCCAACTGAAGAAAAAGAAAAGAGAGGGAGAATGGAGTAGAAATTTCGGCAGAGAAAAGAGAAAAATGATGAGAACTTTGACAACAAATTTTGGCACATACTTAGCCTATACTAAACCGATTTCCCCTCCTTCACAGAGTTTGATTTTCGGCCAACTCAAGCCTCCTGGATGAGCTCTCATCTTTTCCCTTATCTTGATCCATTATCTCCTCAAAAATAGCCCTAATTAGCACCAACTCCTCTCTTCTTTATCTGCTTATTATCCACATAATTTAAAGATAATAAAATTCCCTAAAAATTAGCCTTGTGCCGTCCCCTCCTAGTCCCCTTTTAAGTGCCGAAATTTGGCCCTATAGCTTGGGCTTCAAGCAACCAAAATTTGGGCCCTCCTCATGCACTAGTGATGCCAACTCCCTTTCCTCCTAGTGGCACAATTTTCCTCTGGGCCACAAGCCCACTATGTCAAATAAGGTACCGAAACTTTACTTTAAGCCCCTATAGTGTCTAAACAAAATATTTAATCAAAGCCTCAGCCCAAACCTGAGCCCCATTTGCACCTCAAATCCTTAAATTAATATTTTTAACATACACTACAAAAAATGCACAGGCCCATAAATTCAGGATGTTACAAGCCTTGCGATCTAGAGGAACCTGACTCTAGCCAACCGTTACTCCTGTGGGATCGTCTTACACTAGATCATCATTTCTCAATGGCAAATGCCACGTCATTTCATTTCTTGGGCTCGACAACCTCTGACACAGTAAGTTAGCGAGTCGATTGTGCAACCTCCCAAAACAACAAAGCGGTCTTTTTTGCATAAGATGAAAAGATTACTTTTGGAAGGACATGGACAGAAGTGTCAGTCCTGTAATACGGAGAAATGATGAATACACATTGAGAAGGGTTAAGAGTGGATTCTAAGCCTCATGAACTCTTTTTGAGGAATCTTGATAACCTTTGGCTAGACGAGTTTAGTTACTCACACTTTTTGGGAATAAAAATGTAAGTTTAATGAAACAGAATTTTATTGAAAAGTAAAAGAATAAAATGGCTAAGAGCCTTAGGGAATTTCTGCTATGGAGAGGGAGTTTTTTTACAAAAAAATTGGAAGTGTCAATTCATGTCAGTCCATCCTCTATTTATACTACATGAAAAACCCTAGTTGGTTCCTATTTAAACTTTAAATGATAATGTTTAAGAGATATAATTAAAATTAAATCTAAACAAGATCAAAATAATCCTATCAATAATCCTGAATTTAAAAAAAAAAATAGAATTCAAATCTAAACAAAGTTTTATATCCATAAATCTCATCTTTGAAATTTTCCCCCAAGTCTTCCACACTTTGTATTTTTGGCACCACCACTTCCCTATTTCGCATGTTGACCTATTTTGTCTTTAAATTCATGTTTTTTGCCCCCAAATTTCTTTCTGCCTTCAATTTAGTCCCTAAAAGATAAAAAAACCATAAACAACCCAAATTAGTAGGATCGTACTAAAAATATATATGTAATTAACTCATAAAAATATGTCACTTTAGAGTATTATCACCTTCTTGTCAAAATGGTTGTCCCAAAAACACTGTTTTTGACACCACTAAAAAATGGGTTGTTACATCGGTCGAATGGTGCTGAGTTGTTTAGGGAGTGTCACTGGAGTCACCCCTACAGTGAACGAGTACTGGTCAAAGGCCACTGAGCGTATTATGAATGACATCGACTGTACTTCTGCACAGAAATTGAGGGCTGTTGTATATTTGCTCCATAGTGAGGCTTGCCAGTGGTGGTTGACAGTTGAGTAGGGCACTTAGCCTGAACAAGTTACTTGGGATTTCTTCAAGAATACCTTCCAAAACAAGTATGTGGGGGCAAGTTATGTAGAGGCTCGTGGACGCGAGTTTATGTGCTTAGTTCAGGGTGAGAGGTTTGTGGCCGAGTATAAGGCTGAGTTTTTGAGATTGATCAGGTATGCTCACAGTCTAGTTCCGAAAGATTATGAGAGGAGTATCTGGTTCGAAGAGGGATTGAGGTATGATCTGAGAGTTCTAATAGCTCCTCAGAGGGAACGGGTTTTTGCGGCCTTAGTTGACAAGGCGAAGATAGCAGAAGAAGTAAAGCGTACTGAGCACGGGAGAAGAGACTGAGAGAGAGGTCAGTGTAAGTTTAAGAGGGATTCGAGTCCCTTTAGTTCTATTCAACACCCTAAGAAATAGGCTAGGTTTGATAGGCGTCCGAGGAATGAGACACCAGCTGCAGCGACTAAGATTCAAACCTATAGTGACTGTGAGAAACGCCATCCGGATGGGTGCTAGAGGAAGTTGGGAGCTTGTCTCCGGTGTTGATTGATGGAGCATCGTGTTCGGGACCATCCCTAATGATCTAATTAGGTATAAGCATTTGCATTGACTCTGGCTTCAGATTCTGTTCCACCATTGAGAGCAGCTTAGCAGCCACCTAGGGGCCGTGGCACGGTCAGGGGTGGTAATAGTTCTGGCTGAGGTCAGAGAGCACTGGGCAGAGGTGTGGGTCAGACTGAGGCATGACGGCCTGCTCTTGTGTATGCAACGATGTGCCATGAGGACAGCGATGATGCCGACTTAATAGCAGGTACGTTCTTTATCCACTATATTCTGTATTTTTCTCTGATAGATATTGGTTTTACTCACTCGTATGTTGCTACCACTGTTTTGTAAAATTGGGTATATCTACTAGGAATGCTGTTAGAGAGATTTTTTTAATTAGTCCATTGGGTCAGTCATTCCTAGTTGATAAAATGTATAGACGTGTTTCGTTAGAAATTCAAGGTGTTGTGTTTTTGGCTAACCTGATGGAATTTTGTTTAGAAAGTTCATTCTGATTCTTGGAATGGATTAGCTTGTGGAATGTTGGGCTAGTTTAGACTGTGCCTCAAGAATGTTTCTCTGATATCAAATAAGAATATTAAGATCATTATGGTCGGTGAGCGTCGAGATTACCTCTCTAATGTAATCTCTGCTCTTGTAGCTGAAATTTTAGTTCAGAAAGGTTGCGAAGCATACCTGACCTTTGTGTCTAATTTTGGTTCTGTGAAGCTCTCTATTAAAGACATTCGTAAGGTAAGGGACTTCTCGGATGTTTTTCCTAAGGAACTGTCAGGATTACCTCCAGACAGTGAGGTTGAGTTTGGTATTGAACTGTTGCCAGGTTGATAAGCTATAAAAGTAACATATTTTAATCCAATTTTCAATGCATTTTTAGATTATTAATTATGTAAATTAGTGAATTTGATCCTCCTAATCCATTAAATTCATGTTTCTATAATTAGAAGAGCAATTGGGAGCGAAATGAGCAAAAAACACCCAGTCCCTATCGATTTCACACCCTACTTCCCAAATATACAGAGAAACCTAATTTTTAGGGTTTCTGAGCATTCTAAAGTCTATAAATACCCATTAGAAGGAGACATAATGGGACAATCAGTGAAGATCGAAGAAAAGACTCAAAGAACACCATCGAAGCCAACTCGGAAGTGGATCTCCATCAAGATTGAAGATCTCTTTTTAATTTCTTTTGAAGTTTCATTGAGTTTCTTTATGTCTTGTGGATTTTCTGACTATGAGATGTTTTTATTTAGGATTATGAACTAATCCCTTAGAAACCTAGGGGAGATGAAACCCATGATGAATCTTATTATTTAATTTCTATTTTACTTGATAAATACTTGATTCTTGTTCTCAATTATGTATGCTTATTTCTTGTTTTAATATTTTCGGGATATTAATTCATGTCTAATGTGCTTAATTCAGTGGAGCGAAAGGCCTTGTTTAAGAGTAGATCTAGCATAATTGAGTGGAGTTGCATGCAATCCTATAAATAAGACGACATAAAACTACCAAATTAGAGTAAAATCTAATAGGGGAATTCATAGATCGAGTTAATGCGACGATAGGGTTTTAATTAGAAAGAGGTTTCAAATAATCAACCTAGAGTCAGCTGTTCTTACTGTCGAAAGGGATATTAACATAATTTAGGGATTTCTACGGATCAAGTAACAAGTGAATAAATAGTTTAATTCAGATTCATAATAATAAGTGAAGTCTAGGTGGATTCTTTCCTGGGTATTGTCTATCTCATTGGTTATCTTTGATTATTTTCCTATTTCTTCTCTCTTGCGTTCTTAGTTAAATTAGTTTAGTAATTTTAGATTAAAACATAATCACTCTAATTTGTCGGCTAAATAATAGAAAAAGGGTAATCACTAGTACTTTTAGTCCTTGTGGATACGATATTCCCTATTCACCATAGCTATACCATTTTTTGATAGGTACGCTTGCCTTTATCGTATTTATAGTTAGTTTAGTGACCGTCAAGTTTTCGGCGTCGTTGCCTGGGACTAAAATATTAGGAAAACTTTATTTGTATTAATTTATCCATTTTTTATAGTTTTTATTTTAGTTTAATTTCTTTATTCTAATTTTTCTTCTATTTGCTTCTTGCAGGATTCTTTAGTTTATGACTAGAAGAAACCCGTTGGGACCATTTTTATTTGATAGTGAAATTCAAAGTACAACTAGTAGAAACCGTAGAGAAGCAAGGCAGAGTCGAGAGAGTATAGTAGATGAACAAGAGGAAATTATTATTATTGAGGAGATGGGTGATAACTAGAATAATTAGCTACCTCCTGCAGTTGCTCTAAATCTTGCAAATCTATTTTGTTCCTCGTGCTATGTACGATTATACCAAGCCCACTCTGATTGGGGCTGAATCGAATATTTGTGACCTACCATTGATGTAAATAATTTTGAACTAAAGCTGAACACTATTTAGATGATGCAACAGTTTGTTCAGTCTGATGGTTTGCAAGACGAAGATCCAAATACTCACTTAGCCAATTATTTAGAAATCTACAATATTTTCAAGATTAATGATATTTCTTCCTTCGTGCAAATCGATTTAGAAATGTTATATGATGAATGGGAGAGATATAGGGACTTATTGAGACAGTGTCCTCACCATGGGTTACCTCTATGGATACAGGTTCAAACTTTCTACAACAGTTTGAATCCCTCAACAAGGCAGGTATTTGACGCAACAGTCGGTGGTACTCTGAATAATAAGACACCCGAAGTGGCTTATGAATTTATTGAATAGATGGCACTGAATAATTATCAGTGGCAAGTCATGAGGATGAAGTGATGAAAGTAGCTAGTGTTTTCAACTTAGATGCAATCACCATGTTATCAAACTAGGTAGAACAATTAAAAAAGAAAATTGATGGTTTATATGTTTCTATGCAGGTACATCCAATGATGCAATACAATACAAATGGAGGAGGAAAAAATAATCTAGAACGTTTCCTAGCACAGAGAATGAACAAATCAATTATATGGGTAATAATTCTAGGCCTCAAAATAACCTTTATAGTAACCACTATAATGTAGGTTGGAGGAACCATCCCAATTTCTCTTGGGGTGGTCAAGGAAATCAAATAGCAGAAGCCCTTCCAGGCTTCCAACAACAACCTCACCAGTAAGAGAAAAAGCCAAACCTCGAGGAGATGTTAACGAAGTTTATCTCAATGTTAGAAACCCACTTTCAAAACACTGAGGCAGCATTGAATAATCAACAAACATCAATTCAAAGGCTCGAGAACCAAATAGGTCAACTTGCTAAGTTAATCTCAGAAAGACCACAAGTTAGTTTGCCTAGCAATACCGAAACTAACACAAGGGAGCAGCTTCATGCAATTACTGTGCGAGATGAAGAAGGGTTAGTTGAATCTAAACCAGAACCAAGGCAAGAAATTGTGGTAAATAAAAATAAGGTTGAGGTAAGCTAGAAAGAGCAAAAATCAGTTGTTAAGGAATATAAACCTCGAGTACCATATCCTAATGCGACGAAAAGAGACCACATGAACGAATAATTTGGTAAATTTCTTAAACTCCTAAAAAAATACATATTAACTTACCGTTTGTTGAAGCTCTTTTGCAGATGCCCAATTATGTCAATTTTTTAAAGGAGCTTTTGGAAAACAAAAGGAAGTTAGATAATTCATCGACTATGGAGCTAAATGCAGTTTGATCGGCCATATTGCAAAATAAATTACCCAACAAACTGAAAGATCCAGGGAGTTTTACTATTCCTTGTTTAGTTGGTAGTTTGAATATTGATAATGCTTTGGCTGATTTAGGGGCTAGCATTAATGTCATGCCCTACAAAATGTTTAAACAACTAGGTCTTGGGAAACCCAAACAAACTAGGATGAGTATTCAATTAGCGGATAGAACCATTAGATATCCTAGGGGTGTTATTGAGGATGTGCTTGTTAAAATAGACAAATTCATATTCCTTATTGACTTTGTTATTCTAGACATGGACGAGGACAGTGAGGTTTAGGGCAACCCTTTTTATTAGCAACTGCTAGAACTATAATTAATGTTGGTATGAGTGAATTAGTACTTCGTGTAGGTGACAAAACGATTACTCTCCAAGCACGTGATTCTGTGAGAGTCTCTAGTAATCGAGATGATATTAAATGTTATGTTAACATGAGTAACCATGTGGCTCAACCTTTTTTGCAGGAAATCCCACGAGAGATCATAAAAGAGCCACGTTTCAGTTAATGCGATAGAAACAGAACGATTTATGATGAATAAATGTTACAAAGCGATTAACTATATGAATGGCGAACACATGTCAAGGAGAAACTGAAAAAGCATGATGAAAAGCCAAAGCGACGCCATGAGGAGCATGTGAATGAAACAAATCGATTTAAGGTTGGGGATAAGGTACTTCTAGAAAAAATGGATCCACGAATTGCCACTTCGAAGCTTGATGCAAACGAATCAAACCCTTTTACGGTACTGGACATCTTCCCATATGGTACAGTCGAGGTAGCTCATTCCAAATTTGGTACATTTAAGGTAAATAGTACTAGACTTAAACCTTATTTTGATAATAGAATTGATAACAAGAGAGAGGAGTTGTGGCTCTACGAACCACCGTAATCGTGCGTGCGTAAGGTAAGTCAAGCTTAGACTTTAAATAAGCACTTCTTGGGAGGCAACTCGAGTGTTGTTAATTCTCTTAATTTTATTTCATTTTATTTTTAAAACTAATTAATTTTCAAAAGTTTAAAAAAGTGTGTTTTTAATGCACACGGCCTAGGCACACGGGCGTGTCCCAAACCGTGTGCACAATAAGGGGTTCGACAAATGAGTTACACTACCGACACACTGGCCATGTCTTTGGTCAGAATATCCCAAAATAGGGGTTGCGAGTTTGGTAAATAACTCGAGTGTTAGTGGGCCTCAAGAGTGTTTTGCTGTGTTTTTAGAGTTCCTAAAACTTTCAGATTAAAAAGAGAGTGTTTTGGAAATTTTGTAAATTTGAGGGTTAAAAGTGGAATTTGGCTGAGGAAGGCCTTAAGCAAAAATTTTGCAAAGTTTTGGACATGAAAGTCCAGGTAGCAAAGTGGTTTCCGTGTGCCACTTAAGGTTTGGCGCCAAGCATGGTCAAGGGTTCGAGTCTTAGGCGCAAAGAAAAGTATTTTTATTTTGTAAAAGTATTTGCTTTGAAGAGGCTTTAAAACAAATTGTGGCGGGATTTCGACATCAACGCACCAGTAGCAAAGTGGTTGAGGCGCCTACAGCCAGGGGAGCTCCATGTGGTCGGGTGTTCGAGCCCTGATGAAGGCGCGCGAGTGTTTTTATTTTTACTGGGCGATAAGTCCCAGGGAAGCTTGAGATGTAAGGGTTAAAAGAATTTTCAACGCGTCCATTAGCATAAAATGAACACTGGCTGAGTGGTTAGGATGCTTGCAGCCAGGGTACCTTCGCGAGAACTTGCGTTCGAGACGCGCTGGAAGGGTTTTCCTTTTTGCCGCTGTGGAAGGGTTGCATCAAAGAATCAATGCATGCAAAGATAGCACGCATCAAAAGATAAGAAGCTGCAGTTTGCTTTATTTTATTTTGGGAACATGGGCATTAATCTTTTGTTTATTAAAGGATGGATAAGGTTATGGGCTAGTCAATTTTATTCTATTGAAGGATAATAGTTATATTATTATTTTATTTAGAGATGGGTAAGGTAATGAAAGAATGAATAAACAATAAATTGTTTATTCCAAAGGTGATGGGCTACATTTTTATTGTTTTGGGGTTAAAAATTAGCAAAAGTGGGAAGCATGACCGTTGGGAGTATGGGTATGACTTGGGATGATTATTTTTGATTGTTTGATGAAGGAAATTAGTGATGGGCAAGTATGACAAAAATGAGAAAGGCATGGCCGGCCTTGTGCTTTGTTCTTGGAAAAAATTCCTTGAATTTTTGACTTTCTTTTCCCCCATTTTTTTTGATGCATGGCCGGTCTTGTGATGAAAAAAGGGGATGGCCGAATGAAGCCCCTTGAGACCTTGTTGGTCGGTTTTGTGTCTAGCATAGAGAACTTGGCCAAACCTTTTCTTTTGTTTTGTTTTCTTGACAATTATTGAGCATGGCCGAATGACTTCTTCTTGTTTTTCCCTTCTTTGCTTTTGGGTGCATGGCCGAGTGAAGCATCTCTTGGTTGATTTTCTTGTAGCAAAGGAAGTGCCAAATTTGTTTGTAAAGTGTCTAGCTTGATACCGAATGTTTGATTTGTCCCTTTCTTCTTTTCCTTTCAACTTGTTCTTGGCTGAACCTACACCCTTTTTCAAGTTCCTTCTTTTATTCTGGTGATAGCCGAGTGGTTCATTCCCTATTCTAAGGTCATAACCAATTTACCTTGGAGCCGATTCTTTCAAAGACAAGGAGTGGTTTCGTAAAGTTGATCTTTAGAGGAGGGTAACGTTGGTGGTAAGTAAATTCTCTCCTAGTAATCAGTTTGGATTTCTATTAAAGTGCCCAAAATCAAAGGTTAAACCTTGATTTCTAAAGAGGGCCTAATGTACAATAAGCTTTCATAAGTGTTCTTTTGTGTGGCAAGTGTTAGGACTTTAAAAAGGAGTCTTTCGGGAGTTGAAGTGCTCAATGGACTTTGTCGAGCAAGGTAAATGGGATTTTGATAACTTCGGGAGCAAATCTACGAGAACAAGTGGTGTTTCGGGATCGAAATAAACTAGGGGCAAATCGAAAGAAATAACTAGAAGCTTCTGGGATTTTAGTTGATATTAGATTCGATAGATCGGAATATCGCTTTAAACAGGTACGTAGTTAACGCACTGTTCTCTGTTTGTTATATGTGTGGTATGTGTTATTTCATGTAAATATATATGTTGTACATGTTAGCCGAAATAAGGTTAAGATAATGGATACCTAAGGTAAGTGATCGAATAATCAGGTTAGTGGTTATGATATTAACCTTTCAGTAATTTGCGATAATAATTGACTATTGATGAATGTATAAAAATGTGATGGCATGTGATGTATATTTGTTTAAGTAAAATGTTACCATGATACAAATATTTATGCATGGGACTTGGAATGTGACTATTGGAGAAAAGGGTGTACACTATGTGAGTGGTCTAATGCTAGCCTCGTGCTACATTCGCGATTAATGATTAGTGAACTGATTGATATGTGGATCACTATGTGATCGGTGGCTTGGCCACGGCCTTGAACAGTAAGTCTACGAAGATATGATATGTGGATCACTTTGTGGATTGGACTTCATAATTGTATATTCATAATTGTATGTTCGTAATTGTATATTCATGATTGCATATTTATAATTGTATATTTATATATATGGATTGTGTGGATATGGGATAAGCCCATATGTGAGGACATGTGTATTAACTATGCACTGAGTCTTGGTGACTCACTCTATTATTATTAAACCTTTCAGGTGGCGCATAATGCTTGGACCGGGTTTGGAGCGGGTACAACGGTGGCCATGCAAAAGTGGATTTTCATGCAAAGGAATCTCTTATTTAATGAATTAAGCATCTATATTTTCAGTATTTTAATTAAGTGTGTATTGTAAAAAGGCCCACTAAAGTATTTCAGTTCATTTATTAAGCATCGTTATTATTATGCCCTATCATGGATGGATGATTTAAATGTCGATTGCCAATGGTTTTATTTTCTCAAGTAAGGCTTGAATCCGATATTTTATAACAAACTTCGATTTTTACTTATAATATTACAAGTCATGAAATTGTTTTATTAAAGGAAACAAATTTTTCCACGGTTTTTACTATTAAGTAAGAATGTTTTGAATGTGTTCCGCAGTGGCATTCCAAATTCGGTCGGAGTGAATGGGCCGGGTTTGGGGTGTTACATTTTGGTATCAGAGCCTGGTTCAAAACTCGGCTTTGAGGTTTTAGGCCCGAAAACAGTTTTCGAAAGTGGGCTTTTCAAAATGTGAACTTCTATTTTGGGCTTGTTCTGGCATGGCACCTGTACCTCCGACCCGAAGTCCACCTGGTAAGTATCTCTGACTATTGAGGAATGTCGAATATGTGAATTATATGGGCATAATTAGGCTCGTAGATTAGAAAATTTGGGCTATCGAACCCTAAGACTAGTCTATTCAAAAACAAGTGCATAAGACTTGAGGACTGAAATGACCATAAAAGTGTAGTAAATGAATGTGTCCCTGCTTGTGAACGTGTGTGTGACTCTCTGAATTAGAATAGCGAACTTGAATTGAACCTATGTGTGATCGAAAGAACCACTTCTAAATATTTTATTCCACAAAATTATTCGCGAATAATCAGTGGAACAAATTCCTAATGCATAAAACTTTTAAAGTCAGATTGTGCGATAAGAGATGAGTTCTAGATGACGTGGTCGAGGTAAAATGGCCGCATCGGAACTCATTAGATCGAGTCAAGAATTTGATAATGAGGAAGGCATTTTTGGGACTGGTTCAATGGAACAAGTCTATGGCGAAACGAGGCTGAATTCCTAAGGTTAAGCCGATATGCTCGAGGAGTAATGGCTACGGAACAAGAACGATGTGTCCGGTTTGAGGACGGATTAAGGGACGGCCTCAGACTGATGATAGCTCCTCAACAGGAATGGGAGTTCACTGTGTTAGTCGAAAAAGCTAAGGTAGCTGAAAGGATTAAGGACTCAATAAGATGAAATAGAGATAAGGATAGGAATCGGGATAGAAGAAATTTTGGATCGACTAAATTATTTGAGGATCTTCGGAAAAGACCGAGGGTTGAAAGTTTTGCTAGTGTGACTAAGCCAACTATAGGAAATCAGGACCGTCCGTGTGCTCAGTGTGGAAAATATCATGACACCGAGTGTTGGAACCGAAATCGAGAATGTTTTAAGAGTAAGTCTATAAGCAATTGAATATTGTTAAGGTTAGTTATAACCTTGTGCACATGTGGGATTATGGAACCCTGGTTATAAAATATAGTGAAAGCCAAATGTGGATAGATTTTCTATCATGATATGTTATTGAATTTTTAATTGAAGTGATAAGTACAAATGATATGAATGATATATGGTTTATAATTTTGGTCCGCTTGTAATGTGATTCAGATGGTGATAATCTCGTATTTCGGGCTTTCAGCCTAGCAGGCCTTGTGCCGGTGTATATTTCGGGCTTTCACCAATTTAGCAGCCTTGTGCCTGGTGTATATTCGAGCTTTGATGCCTAGCGTGCCCTTGTGCTTGGTGTATATTTCAGGCTTTGATGCCTAGCAGGCTTAATGCCGGTGATGTGTTATAATAGAGATTTCATGAATCACTTACAAGATGGAACATGTTTATTACCATAAGCTAAATGCTCGGGTAAATACAAGTCTTTCATATTTGCAAGAAGTAAGGAAAGTTAGTATATTCCCATTTGAATTAAGTAAGATGTGATATAGTTGAAGCTTCGGTAAGACTTTTAATATGTGCAATTGATCTTACCAGTGATGTGTATGAGTTATCTATATTGGAATTTAAGCTTGAATATGCTTATGAAGAAGTGGCCATATGTGTAAATGCTAAATATGAAAGAGGTTGAAATGTGTTTGCATATGTGTATAATTGAGTATATGTGATTGATATGTGGTGAATTGAAATGTACGAATGTTCGTTCGTAAGTAATTTCGAGGACGAAATTATTTTTAAGGGGGTAGAATTGTAATATCCCGAAATAGGGGTTACGAGTTTGGTAAATAACTCGAGTGTTAGTGGGCCTCAAGAGTGTTTTGCTGTGTTTTTAGAGTTCCTAAAACTCTCGGATTAAAAAGAGAGTGTTTTGGAAATTTTGTAAATTTGAGGGTTAAAAGTGGAATTTGGCTGAGGAAGGCCTTAAGTAAAAATTTTGTAAAGTTTTGGACATGAAAGTCCAGGTAGCAAAGTGGTTTCCGTGTGCCACTTACGGTTTGGCGCCAAGCATGGTCAAGGGTTCGAGTCTTAGGCGCGGCAAAAGTATTTTTATTTTGCAAAAGGGCACTGCTTTGAAGAGGCTTTAAAACAAATTATGGCGGGATTTCGACATCAACGCACCAGTAGCAAAGTGGTTGAGGCGCCTGCAGCCAGGGGAGCTCCATGAGGTCGGGTGTTCGAGCCCTGATGAAGGCGCGCGAGTGTTTTTATTTTTACTGGGCGATAAGTCCCAGGGAAGCTTGAGATGTAAGGGTTAAAAGAATTTTCAACGCGTCCATTAGCATAAAATGAACACTGGCTGAGTGGTTAGGATGCTTGCAGCCAGGGTACCTTCACGAGAACTTGCGTTCGAGAGGCGCTGGAAGCGCGGGGTGAGTTTTTTATTTTTAAATAAAGGGAAGCTAAAGGGAAAAGGGTTTAAAAGAAAATACGATGTGATATTCGCATGAAATTCGAAGTGGCCGAGTGGCCAAGGACATTGCGTGAGAGCTAAGGCTCGAAGGACTCGTGTTCGAGTCCTGGGGATCGCGCTTGAGGCGCTTTATTTTTATTTTAGCGTTCACACCTGAGAACTGGCAAAGGAGAGTTTCAAAAGAAATTCGTCGCGTTTATTGGCATAAAACGTGCAATGGTTGAATGGCAGAAAGCTTGGTGATGCTTCCTCAAGTCTCGGGTTCGAGACCGGAAGAAGCGATAAGCGAGGGTTTTCCTTTTTGCCGGTGGGGAAGGGTTGCATGCAAAGAATCAATGCATGCAAATATGCATGCATGCAAAGATAAGAAAAGAAGTCAGCTTGCTTTATTTTATTTTGGGAACATGGGCATTAATCTTTTGTTATTAAAGGATGGATAAGGTTATGGGCTAGTCATTTTTATTCTATTGCTTTATTATTTTTATTTGAAGGATAATAGTTATGTTATTATTTTATTTAGAGATGGGTAAGGTAATGAAAGAATGAATAAACAATAAATTGTTTATTCCAAAGGTGATGGGCTACATTTTTATTGTTTTGGGGTTAAAAATTAGCAAAAGTGGGAAGCATGACCGTTGGGAGTATGGGTATGACTTGGGATGATTATTTTTGATTGTTTGATGAAGGAAATTAGTGATGGGCAAGTATAACAAAAATGAGAAAGGTATGGCCGGCCTTGTGCTTTGGTCTTGGCAAAAATTCCTTGAATTTTTTACTTTCTTTTCCCCCATTTTTTTTTGATGCATGGCCGGTCTTGTGATGAAAAAAGGGGATGGCCGAATGAAGCCCCTTGAGACCTTGTTGGTCGGTTTTGTGTCTAGCATAGAGAACTTGGCCAAACCTTTTCTTTTGTTTTGTTTTCTTGACAATTATTGAGCATGGCCGAATGACTTCTTCTTGTTTTTCCCTTCTTTGCTTTTGGGTGCATGGCCGAGTGAAGCATCTCTTGGTTGATTTTCTTGTAGCAAAGGAAGTGCCAAATTCGTTTGTAAAGTGTCTAGCTTGATACCGAATGTTTGATTTGTTCCTTTCTTCTTTTCCTTTCAACTTGTTCTTGGCCGAACCTACACCCTTTTTCAAGTTCCTTCTTTTATTCTGGTGATAGCCGAGTGGTTCATTCCCTATTCTAAGGTCATAAACAATTTACCTTGGAGCCGATTCTTTCAAAGACAAGGAGTGGTTTTGTAAAGTTGATCTTTAGAAGAGGGTAACGTTGGTGGTAAGTAAATTCTCTCCTAGTAATTAGTTTGGATTTCTATTAAAGTGCCTAAAATCAAAGGTTAAACCTTGATTTCTAAAGAGGGCCGAATGTACAATAAGCTTTCATAAGTGTTCTTTTGTGTGGCAAGTGTTAGGACTTTATAAAGGAGTCTTTCGGGAGTTGAAGTGCTCAATGGACTTTGTCGAGCAAGGTAAATGGAATTTTGATAACTTCGGGAGCAAATTTACGAGAACAAGTGGTGTTTCGGGATCGAAATAAACTAGGGGCAAATCGAAAGAAAAAACTAGAAGCTTCTGGGATTTTAGTTGATATTAGATTCGATAGATCGGAATATCGCTTTAAGCAAAAAGCGTAGTTAACGCACTGTTCTCTGTTTGTTATATGTGTGGTATGTGTTATTTCATGTAAATATATATGTTGTACATGTTAGCCGAAATAAGGTTAAGATAATGGATACCTAAGGTAAGTGATCGAATAATCAGGTTAGTGGTTATGATATTAACCTTTCAGTAATTTGCGATAATAATTGACTATTGATGAATGTATAAAAATGTGATGGCATGTGATGTATATTTGTTTAAGTAAAATGTTACCATGATACATATATTTATGCATGGGACTTGGAATGTGACTATTGGAGAAAAGGGTGTACACTATGTGAGTGGTCTAATGCTAGCCTCGTGCTACATTCGCGATTAATGATTAGTGAACTGATTGATATGTGGATCACTATGTGATCGGTGGCTTGGCCACGGCCTTGAAAAGTAAGTCTACTAAGATATGATATGTGGATCACTTTGTGGATTGGACTTCATAATTGTATATTCATAATTGTATGTTCGTAATTGTATATTCATGATTGCATATTTATAATTGTATATTTATATATATGGATTGTGTGGATATGGGATAAGCCCATATGTGAGGACATGTGTATTAACTATGCACTGAGTCTTGGTGACTCACTCTATTATTATTAAACCTTTCAGGTGGCGCATAATGCTTGGACCGGGTTTGGAGCGGGTACAACGGTGGCCATGCAAAAGTGGATTTTCATGCAAAGGAATCTCTTATTTAATGAATTAAGCATCTATATTTTCAGTATTTTAATTAAGTGTGTATTGTAAAAAGTCCCACTAAAGTATTTCAGTTCATTTATTAAGCATCGTTATTATTATGCCCTATCATGGATGGATGATTTAAATGTCGATTGCCAATGGTTTTATTTTCTCAAGTAAGGCTTGAATCCGATATTTTATAACAAACTTCGATTTTTACTTATAATATTACAAGTCATGAAATTATTTTATTAAAGGAAACAAATTTTTCCACGGTTTTTACTATTAAGTAAGAATGTTTTGAATGTGTTCCGCAGTGGCATTCCAAATTCGGTCGGAGTGAATGTGCCAGGTTTGGGGTGTTACATTGGCCGTGTGGATACTAGGACTTCAATTTTCAAAAATTAGACGGCTACATGCCTAAATGGTCCACACGGCCTGAACATACGGGAGTGTCGTAGGCTGTGTGAAACATGGAGCTAATTTTTTCAAGTTTATTCCAAGTCAGAGAGTTGCACTGGCAGGAGACACGGTCGTGTAAGAGACACGACCGAGCCACACGGGCGTGAGGGATCTCACATGGCGTGGGAGAAGCGAAAGAGAGCACACATGGTCGAGCCACACGGGTGTGTGGGATCTCAATTGGGCGTGTGGGATCTCAAATAGGTGTGGGAAAAGCAAAAGAGATCAGAAACAGCCGAGCCACACAGGTGTGTGGGATTTCACATGGGCGTGGGAGAGGTGAAGGAAAATATACACGGCCTGGACACACGGGCGTGTTTGAGGTCGTGTGAAGACTGGGCTTAATTTTTTATTACACACGGGCTGAAAACACCCCACACGGCCGTGTGGCCCAAACCCTAAAATTTATTTCTTGATTTGTCTTGTTCTTCTTCCCCAAACAAGCCACCCCCTTCCCCTTCCATCACCAACCTCCTCTCCTTTTCCCCCATAGTCAACCAACCATGCCCCCACCCATGCACGACACCGCCTCCTACGCGCGACCCCCATCTTAACTCCAGCTGCCGTCTTCCGTCGGTCTTCCCCTTTTACCCTTTTTCTTTATTTTATTTTATTTTATTTCTTTATTTCTTTATTATTATTACTTTTTATATTATTTATTTTTATTTTACTAAACTATTTTCTTATTTTCTTATTTTATTTATTATTCTTATACTTAGATTTTAAATTTATTTTAATATTTTTTCTATTTCTATTATTTTAGTATTTTTTTATTCTTACAATTGCCTTTAATTTTATTGGTATCATTGAATCTCTTTTTAGACTAAAAAATTTGAATTATCTTCAAATTCGAAATAGAAATGAATGGAATAATTAGTTCTAGTTATTACATATAAATAACTAGTTTTAGCTATTATACGATAAAAAAATAATCATTTTCATTTTCATTTTTTATAATGAATAAATTCAATTTTCATTTTTATTTCTTTTCTTTTTCGTTTTATTTTTATTTTTGTTTTTAGTTGCTTTATTTTTATTTTCTTAGAATTATTTCATTTATTATCTTTTGAACTATGTTTTTATTTTTATTATGGTTGTTTCTAATTGAGTTGTAACCTCTTAATCTTCTTCATTATTTTTGTTTATTTTCTTCTTAGTTTGCACAGAATCATGCACTTCACTTTCAATTGCCTACAATTCCGCTTTTCACCATTCTGGCAATTTCATCCAATATTCAGGGCAGTTTCAATTTTGTACATTGAGGACAATGTGCATATTAAGTGTGGGAGGTTATTTATATGACTATTAGAAAACCTCTGAATTATTCTTGTGTTTAAGTAATTTTTTCATTAAAACAAATTTTTATCGATTTGGGATTTTTATTGATGTGTTTTGGATTAATTTGTAGATATTTGTGCATTGGTTGATTTAAACTTTAAGAAATTAGAGAATCAAGTATGATAAGTTTATTTTCAGAATTCCTTGAATTGAGGTATTAACTTAAAGTTTTAAATTTGCAAGTTTGACAACAAAAACCATGATTTTTTATGAGATTTTGAGCTTTTATAGCATACATTTTTCTTGCTCATTTTATTATTGGTTATGAGTATGTCAATTTGATTTGTTATTCTAGAACTTGCTTCGATTATACATGTCGAGACTACACATGTGATTTGATATACTGAGATGATAAAGGCACTTAGCTTTTAACCCACTTATCCCATAAAAAGCTTACCTGCATAATTAAGCCTTAATGAACCCCGTTAAGCCTAACACTCTATTTCTTAATTTACCCATTAATGTGAACCCAAAACCTATTTATTTCGTTGAGAATTTTTCTCGTTTTATTGACTTCCTTTTTGTTGAGATTTGATTTCGTTAATTGCCTAACTATGCTCTTTTGTTTGATTTGCTAAATTATTTCTTTAAAAAAAGGAAGAAAATGAAAAATAAAATTGAAAAAAAATGTATTGATTATTATTTAGTTCTATGATTGAGCTTGAACAGTTAAATTCATATTTTGAGAAGAAACTCGTTTTTTTATTCTTGAATAATTCTTGATTTATCCTTAATTCAACATTTGTTTATTTTTATTTTTAGTTTGGTAATTTATCAAGTCGATCTCAATTATAACCAAATTTTCTGGCCTTTCTCCACACCCTTAACCTAAGCCCCATTACAACCTCTTAAAGACCTTTTGATTTGTGTATCATATCATTTTATAGTGCTGGAGATTTGATTATCATGCAAGCCTATGGTAAAGACTTTTCTTGTTTGACTGTTGAGTGCTTATTCTTGAACCTTAAACACTTTGAGTGATTTGAGTGATTTGAGTGAATCTTTAGTGAAGATATCGAATCTTATTGATTTTGTATTAAAGGTAATTACTTAGATAAGGGGAAATACCTATGTTTTTGTGCTTTAAAATTTTTTGACTTGGATTGTTTGAATCTCTAGTGCTCTTTTAGTTGAATTGTCAATGTATGATTATTTGTGAATTATTTCAAAACATTATTGATGAAAATTATAAGTTGATAAAGAGTAATTTTAATTGAATTGAGAATTTTGCTTGAGGACAAGCAACTGCTTAAGTGTGGGCATTTTTGGATGATTAATTATGCAAATTAGTGAATTTGATGCTCCTAATCCTTTAAATTCATGTTTCTATACTTAGGAGAGCATTTGGGAGTGAAAGGAGCGAAAAAAAAAGAAGCCAAAACAGACAAAAAGAGCTATTTTCAAGATCCACATGGGCTGCCCGTGTGAGCTACACATACTGGACACAGGCCCGTGTGCCAGCCATGTCGATTTTGCACCCTACTTCCTAAATACATGGAAAAACCTAAGTTTTAGAGTTTCTTGAGCATTCTAAAGTGTATAAATACCCATTAGAAGAAGACATAAGGGAGAAATCAGTGAAGATCGAAGAAAAGACTCGAAGAACACCATCAGAGCCAACTCGGAAGTGGATCTCCATCAAGATTGAAGATCTCCTTTTAATTTCTTTTGAAATTTCATTGAGTTTCTTTATGTCTTGTGGTTTTTCTGACTTTGAGATGTTCTTATTCAGGATTATGAACTAATCCCTTAGATACCTAGGGGAGATAAAACCTATGACGAATTTTATTATTTAATTTCTATGTAACACCCCAAACCCGACCCAAACACTACAACTGGATCTGGTATGTCACTTGAGTGATTTTACAAAACATGTGGCACTTTTGAGAAAACAATTATTAGATTTAAATAGTTATACTGAAAACTTAATAATTGATTAAGTTGATATAAGATATAAGGTTATAAAATGCCTTGGTGAATTTTAAATAGAAACCGAGAATTCGTACATGTCTTAGCTTAGTGTACTCATAAAATTTAAGTGCCCATAAATGAAAGCCCAACATGAAACCAAAACATAAATAATAGTCCAGTGGCCCAAGGCCTTATTACAACGAAATATAAAACCCACTTAAAATAAATTTCTTAAAAAAAAATGTAGATAAATAAAGTAAAGCCTTTAGCTGAATCTTCGGTACTCCATCGCATGGCCACCTTGCTCTCCTCTCCAGCCCGGTCCGATGCACTAAGTGCTACCTTAAATTGTTAAAATAATAGGGTGAGTCGCGAAACTCAATGTGCAACCCTCACGCACCATCAGATTGGGCCTTAGCCCACAGATCAGAATATAGAACATAATACAGTAGTTAACATACATAAAACCCAACCCAATCCTAGATTTCCAGCCGCTACACAGCACCCTTACCTGCCAATCACATCATTGGGGATTTCTACAATCAACCCACACTGCTACACACCATCGATGGTAGTCATGTTGCAGTTAGCTGCTCATCATCAAAATTGTGACAAAGTCACTAGGCTGAAATGGCAAAAGCCACTAGAAGCAGAGTTGTGAAAGAGCCACCAGGTTGAAATCGCATAAGCCACCAGAACAGATCACTTCCCTTTTTATCAATCACCCAACCCCAAGCATATATAAAAATCGGCATGTAAAACATATCATTTTTAACAGAAACATTCACTAATGAATGGCAGAAATCAAGTGACCTATCATACACTTCCCCTTCAATATCATAATTCCCACCCCATGCATACATACATAAAGAAAACATCATGCAGACTTATATATTTTTTGATACACATAGGGAGTTCTATGTTTACGTACCTGGCATCCTCGCCTAACCCTTTTAGGGTTCCATTCGACTGTCTATACAGCCTCATTCCGGCTTTTTAGCCCATAACATTTATAAATAGACATACAAACAGATTTATTAGTAGTGTGTTAAAGATCTACACACCTGATTAATGTTGATCCCTCGCTAAACCGATCTACAACTTTGCTCAAAAATCCGAAAAGATGCAAAACTAGGGCCTCTCCTATATTCGGCCATGGTTAGTGTTCTACCCAATTTTATATATTTGAATAACAAATCTTCTAACCTTAAAATCCTGATATTGGAGATTAGCTAATTTCGGCTTTTAGATCTAGATGACCAAGCTTCCTTCAAATCCCGAATTGCAGCCAGTTATAAAACCATTAAACTGTTAGCTTTCGGCTTTTGCCTTTCAAAAACCGGGAATAAATCATGAGGACTAATCAAAAATTAACACTTACCTTAGCATAGGAGATTCGACTAACACTAGAGAGAGGATTCGATAATGCCAACGGAAGATTTAAATGCCGGAAGTATAGAACTAATTCTCAAATAGGATGAATAGAAGAAAAGACTATGGATGCTTTGGCTTTTTAGAGAAATCGGCACAAGGAGGAAAAAGTGGAGAAGAGTTTCGGCTTTTAAAGAAATTGGAGAAAAGAAATTGGAGAGGGAGAGGCTAGGGAATTTTGGCACAAAGGGAGAGAAATTTAGAGTTTTTAGTGTCAGAATCAAGGAGTTAGCCCCCTATTTTTAGATATTTTGGCACCTACTGCTAAAAACCAAAAACGCCCTTAAAATTCAAGCTAAAAGAGAGGAGAAATTCGGCACCCTCCTTGCCATGCAGTAGCCGAATTTTACACTCCTCTAGGTGGTGGATTTTCAGCCAACACTTCCCTTGAAGATAAGCTCCTAACTTTTCTCCTTTTTATCTATGATATTATCACTTAAAAATCCACATAAATTCTCCTATTTTATAGCCTTGTAGCCGTCCACCTCTACTAACCCTAATGCCAAATTTAACTCACTTAAATTAAAAGATTTGGGCCTCATTAAACTTAATACTTGGGCCCCTAATTCCTTGTGTGTGAGTCACCCTCTCTTCATTTAAAGTGCTTAAATTTGGCCTAAAACATGGGCTCCTTGTGACCCAAAACTTGTTCCTTTTTAATTGTTAATAATGTCACTTTAAAATAATTTAATCTGGGCCTTTTGCCTAATTCTAAGCCCAAATTTAGTCCCCTATCAAATTAAATTATCCTATTAAACTTATCCCTACACTAAATGCATAGGCCCATAAATTTAGGATGTTACAGTTCTACCCCCTTAAAGAAATTTCGTCCTCGAAATTTCCAACTAACTATTAATCATATTACCCAAATCTTACCACAATGCTTTCGCTGCGAACTCTAATTCTAAAGCCAAAAGAAACACTTAGTATACTATGATAGAGTACGCACCGGTATTCGCATCTAGAGCGTCCTCGTCCCTTTGGTGACGTACTGCATAGACCAAAGCTGGCTGCCTCGCCTCAACATAACCTGGACCTCCACCCGGTGCTCCACGACCATGTCCTGTGCTATTGCCACCATTGGCTTGACCACGGCCCCTTGGTGGTTGTTGACCACCTCTTCTCCGGCCGTATTCCATTGACCAGCGAGCCCTTCATCGCCCGCTTACTCTGCATGGCTTTCTAACTTGGTGGTCTGTAGATCCACACCTAAAGCACTTTCCACTGCCTGCCCAACACTTACCTTCATGGAATATACCACAGCGAGCACACTTCTGTGTCTGACCCGCAGCAGCAGGTCTCTCATCTCGTCTCGGCCCGTCTGACCTCTTTTCTGAGTTTGCCCAGCTGCCTCTGACGATCCAAAATTCCTCTTACTTCCACCTCTATCACTATCCCGATTCAGTCTCTCTGTCTGCTTTACCTCCTCAGCTATCTTAGCCTTTTCCACTAGGACAGCAAATTCCCTCTCCCGCTGTGGGGCTATCAAAACACGCAAATCATCCTTCAGACATCTTCAAATCGAACATAATGTTCATGCTCCGTGGCTACCATCCCTCGAGCATAGCGGCTAAGGCGTAAGAATTTAGCTTCATACGCAGCCACTGACCTACTCCCTTGAACCAGATTTAGAAATGCTCTGCGCTGTGCATCCACATAACTCAATCCAATGTACTTATTCTGGAACGCTGCCTTAAAGAAATCCCAGGTGATACAGTCAGCCACAGCACCATCCTTAACCGTAAGCCACTATTGATATGCTTCATCCCACAGGAGAGATACAACTCTTTTCAACTTCTCCTCCTTCGTGAAATCCAAATCATCCATTATACGTTCTACCGCCTCTAACCAATACTCAGCTAAACTTGGGGCTACATTAGAAACTCCCCTAAACACTTCTACCCCATTGGCCCTGAGCCGTTCAGGCACAGATTTTCGGGCTCCTGTGCCCAAACCAGCCCCAGCAACCCTTTCTAAAACCCTTAACATTGCCTGAGATACTGCGTCATCGCTGGCAGTCTGATCCTGAATTTCCTCCTCCGCCGCTGGCATCTCGTTACCAGATCCATGGCAAGATCCTACTGGTTCTGACACGGTCATTCTACCCCTACCACTACCACGCGGCGGACGTCCTCTTCCCGTTGTACTCATTATACCGCTTCGCGTTTATCTGATTAGAAATTTTATGATTTATTAGTTTTCTTCCACTGTTTTAACCACGAACAGTCTTATGAATAATAGCTTTAAGAGTAATTCTTTCGGATTCGCATTCACCAATTAGTCTCGAGTTCATATCCTCTAAGAAACACATACATTCAATCATCAACATCCATGAACTCACGTTCATTACAGAAAAGTGTTGTTATTATTGTTGTTGTTGTTGCTTTCACTAACCAGGGGTATTTTCATAATTTTTTTAAAATAAGGTTCCTTGGTGATTTTATTAAATAAGGGTATTTTGGTAATTTCAAAATCTAAGGGTATTTTAAAAATTTTGAAATTTGGGGATATTTCGGTAATTTTGTGATCTAGGGGTATTTCGGTAATTTTACAAATTAGGGATAATTTGGTAATTTACAAACCAGGGATATTTTGGTCATTTTACAAAACAAGGGTAATTTGGTAATTTTACAAACCAGGAATATTTTGATTTTTTTTTCAAAACAAGGGGTACTTTGGAAGATCTAGTTACTCTTGTAAACATAGGGTTTTTGGGTAAATTTTTCATAGCTGTGAACATTTTCAAATCAAGTATATCCTTTTTTTTTTTTGGAAATGTACAAAACTTAGTGGTTTTTGTTTGCAAAATAGGGTGGTTAGTCCCTTTCGGGTTTTAATTATGGGTTCAGCCCATGAACAAGTCCTTATAGCTAGAGTGAACGTCATCACTACGCACTGTAAGATTCCAAATGAGAGGAGGTGAGTCACTATGACCGCTAAATACCAAGCTCTCCCTGAATCCACTCCTAGACATGCGTATGCCTATTGCCACACCCTGTCATGGCTAAAATGAACAGTCACTATGCACCAGGTAAGATTCCAGTGAAGAGGAGGTGAGTCACTTGGACTGCTTAAATACCAAGCTCTTCCGGATCTACTCCTAGACATGCATATGCCTGTTGCCACAACTTAGTCTTGCGACTTGTGTATAGGTTTTGTTTAGTGAAATTAAGTCTTATGGAATTGCAGAGTTGTTTGTCTAAGCCTATAGTCCATCAAGTTCTAATCTAGATAGTCTACGTCCCATAAAGCCCATTAAGCCCACATTTATATCACAATCAGGAGTTCAAAATGCTTACCTGGGTGGATCGGGTGCCGGTAACTCGAAGGCCATATCTTCATCCAAAATATTTTTATCAACTTTTTTAAAATAAAGATTAGATCCATTTACACACCGAGTTTTTAATCGGCCTCGATACCAAAATGTAACACCTAAAACCCGCCCATGCGTTTCGACCAGGATCCGCATGTCACGGTTTGTACATTGAAAACTTTTGCCTTGTTGGTTTGGAAGTCGTAAACTAATTAGACATTACTTAAGTGATATTTTGGAAATAAAACCCTATATTTTTATTACTAAGTATAAGTAAATCATGTCATAAAATCATAATTTCCAGAACATTGAAATCTACTTAATTGGATAAAACTATGGGGCCTTATTACATTGATAATTCAAAATAAAAATAAAATAAAATAAAACTTAGAGAAATCCCGAAAATAACTTGTAGGAATAAAACTTGATGGCCCCTCGAGTCCGTCTCGACTCCCATGTCCACGATCTACTGCTCATCTGGAAGAGCAGAGAAAAGGAAAGCTAGAGTCACCAAGACTCAGTGTATAAATCTCAAGGCACACATCGACCTGAGCCCACAAACACATTATGGGCCCTGGCCCATACATAAAGGTAACAGTCATAACATATGATAAGCAATACATATTGATAAACCCAACCCATCCTAGGTTTCCGTCCTCTACGCACCATCCCGCACCAACCATCACACCTTGGGGATTTCTACAATCAACCCTCCATCCGCTACACACCAAAACGACAGCCGTACTGCCTATTCCTGTTATTCAGGTATCATTAAACGTGGCATAGCCACCGATCACTATGTGACCTTACATTTAAATTATGTGGGATTTCTACCACCGATCACCAAGTGACCTATCATACACTTCCCCTTCAATATCATCATTCCCACCCCAAGCATATATACATAAAGAAAACATCATGCAGACTTATATATTTTTTGATACACATAGGGAGTTCTATGTTTACGTACCTGGCATCCTCGCCTAACCCTTTTAGGGTTCCATTCGACTGTCTATACAGCCTCATTCTGGCTTTTTAGCCCATAACATTTATAAATAGACATACAAACAGATTTATTAGTAGTGCGTTAAAGATCTACACACCTGATTAATGCCGATCCCTCGCTAAACCGATCTACAACTTTGCTCAAAAAGCCGAAAAGATGCGAAACTAGGGCCTCTCCTATATTCGGCCATGGTTAGTGTTCTACCCAATTTTATATATTTGAATAACAAATCTTCTTAACTTAAAATCCCGATATTAGAGATTAGCTAATTTCGTCTTTTAGATATAGATGACCAAGCTTCCTTCAAATCCCGAATTGCTGCCCATCATAAAACCATTAAACTATTAGTTTTTGGCTTTTGCCTTTGAAAAACCGGGAATAGATCATGAGAACTAATCAAAAATTAACACTTACCTTAGCATAGGATATTTGACTAACACTAGAGAGAGGATTCGGCAATGCCAACGGAAGATTTAAATGCCAGAAGTATAGAACTAATTCTCAAATAGGATGAATAGAAGAAAAGACTATGGATGCTTCGGCTTTTTAGAGAAATCGGCACAAGGAGGAAAAAGTGGAGAAGAGTTTCGACTTTTAAAGAAATTGGAGAAAAGAAATTGGAGAGGGAGAGGCTAGGGAATTTTGGCACAATGGGAGAGAAATTTAGGGTTTTTAGTGTCAGAATCAAGGAGTTAGCCCCCATATTTATAGATATTTTGGCACCTACTGCTATAAACCAAAAAACACCCTTAAAATTCAAGCTAAAAGAGAGGAGAAATTCGGCACCCTCCTTGCCATGCAGTAGCCGAATTTTACACTCCTCTAGGTGGTGGATTTTCAGCCAACACTTCCCTTGAAGATAAGCTCCTAACTTTTCTCCTTTTTATCTATGATATTATCACTTAAAAATCCACATAAATTCTCCTATTTTATAGCCTTGTAGCCGTCCACCTCTACTAACCCTAATGCCAAATTTAACTCACTTAAATTAAAAGATTTGGGCCTCATTAAACTTAATACTTGGGCCCCTAATTCCTTGTGTGTGGCGTCACCCTCTCTTCATTTAAAGTGCCGAATTTGGCCTAAAACATGGGCTCCTTGTGACCCAAAACTTGTTCCTTTTTAATTGTTAATGATGTCACTTTAAAATAATTAAATCTGGGCCTTTTGCCTAATTCTAAGGCCAAATTTAGACCCCTATCAAATTAAATTATCCTATTAAACTTATCCCTACACTAAATGCATAGGCCCATAAATTTAGGATGTTACAGTTCTACCCCCTTAAAGAAATTTCGTCCTCGAAATTTCCAGCTAACTATTAATCATATTACCCAAATCTTACCACTATGCTTTCGCTGCGAACTCTAATTCTAAAGCCAAAAGAAACACTTAGTATACTATGATAGAGTACGCACCGGTATATGCATCTAGAGCGTCCTCGTCCCCTTGGCGACGTACTGCATAGACCAAAGCTGGCTGCCTCGCCTCAACATAACCTGGACCTCCACCCGGTGCTCCACGACCATGTCCTATGCCATTGCCACCATTGGCTTGACCACGGCCCCTTGGTGGTTGTTGACCACCTCTTCCCGGCTGTGCATTCCCTTGACCTGTGAGCCCTTCACTGCCCCGTTGCTGCAGACAGTTTCTAACTTGGTGGTCTGTAGATCCACACCTAAAGCACTTTCCACTGCCTGCCCAACACTTAACTTCATGGAATTTACCACAGCGAGCACACTTTTGTGTTTGACCCGCAGCAGCAGGTCTCTCATCTCGTCTCGGCCCGTCTGACCTAGGTCTTTTTTGAGTTTGCCCAGCTTCTTCTGACGATCCAAAATTCCTCTTACTTCCACCTCGATCACTATCCCGATTCAGTCTCTCTGTCCGCTTTACCTCCTCAGCTATCTTAGCCTTTTCCACTAGGATAGCAAATTATCTCTCCCGCTGTGGGCCTATCAAAACTCGCAAATCATCCTTCAGACCATCTTCAAACCGAACACAACATTCATGCTCCGTGGCTACCATCTCTCGAGCATAGCGGCTAAGGCGTAAGAATTCAGCTTCATACGCAGCCACTGACCTACTCCCTTGAACCAGATTTAGAAATGCTCTGTGCTGTGCATCCGCATAACTCGATCCAATGTACTTATTCTGGAACGTCGTCTTAAAGAAATCCCAGGTGATACGGTCAGCCACAGCACCATCCTTAACCGTAAGCCACTATTGATATGCTTCATCCTACAGGAGAAATACAACTCTTTTCAACTTCTCCTCCTTCGTGAAATACAAATCATCCATTATACGCTCTCACCGCCTCTAACCAATACTCACCAACTTGGGGCTACATTAGAAACTCCCAAACACTTCTACCCCATTGGCCCCGAGCCGCTCAGCATAAATTTACGGCTCCGTGCCCATACCACATTTCAAAGAACCCTTTCTAAAACCCCTTAACATTGCACGAGATATCTGCGTCATCTCGCGCATCGATCCTGAATTTCCTCCTCCGCCGCTGGCATCTCGTTACCAGATCCATGGCAAGATCCTACTGGTTCTGACACGGTCATTCTACCCCTACCACTACCACGCGGCGGACGTCCTCTTCCCGTTGTACTCATTGTACCGCTTCGCGTTTATCTGATTAGAAATTTTATGATTTATTAGTTTTCTTCCACTTTAACCACGAATGATCCTTATGAATAATAGCTTTAAGAGTAATTCTTTCGGATTCGCATTCACCAATCAGTCTCGAGTTCATATCCTCTAAGAACACATACATTCAATCATCAACATCCCTGAACTCACGTTCATTACAGAAAAGTGTTGTTATTATTGTTGTTGTTGATGCTTTCACTAACCAGGGGTATTTTCATAATTTTTTTAAAATAAGGTTCCTTGGTGATTTTATTAAATAAGGGCATTTTGGTAATTTCACAATTTGAGGGTATTTTGATAATTTTGAAATCTGGGGATATTTCGGTAATTTTGTGATCTAGGGGTATTTCGGTAATTTTACAAATTAGGGATAATTTGGTAATTTTCAAACCAGGGGTATTTTGGTCATTTTACAAAAAAGGGTAATTTGGTAATTTTACAAACCAGGAATATTTTGGTTTTTTTTTCAAAACAAGGGGTACTTTGGAAGATCTAGTTACTCTTGTAAACATAGGGTTTTTGGGTAAATTTTTCATAGATGTGAACATTTTCAAATCAAGTATATATTTTTTTTTATGGAAATGTACAAAACTTAGGGGTTTTTTGTTTGCAAAATAGGGTGGTTAGTCCCTTTCGGGTTTTAATTATGGGTTCAGCCCATGAACAAGTCCTTATAGCTAGAGTGAGCAGTCACTACGCACCAGGTAAGATTCCAGCGAAGAGGAGGTGAGTCACTAGGACTGCTTAAATACCAAGCTCTCCCTGAATCTACTCCTAGACATGCGTATGCCTATTGCCACACCCTGTCATGGCTAAAATGAACAGTCACTATACACCAGGTAAGATTCCAGCGAAGAGGAGGTGAGTCACTTGGACTGCTTAAATACCAAGCTCTTCCGGATCTACTCCTAGACATGCATATGCCTGTTGCCACAACTTAGTCTTGCGACTTGTGTATAGGTTTTGTTTAGTGAAATTAAGTCTTATGGAATTGCAGAGTTGTTTGTCTAAGCCTAGAGTCCATCAAGTTCTAATCTAGATAGTCTACGTCCCATAAAGCCCATTAAGCCCACATTTACATCACAATCAGGAGTTCAAAATACTTACCTGTGTGGATCGGGTGCCGGTAACTCGAAGGCCATATCTTCATCCAAAACATTTTTATCAACTTTTTTAACACAGTACTAGATCCATTTCACAGCCCGAGTTTTTAACTGGCCTCTGATACCAAAATGTAACACCCTAAACCCGGCCCATGCGTTTCGACCGGATCTGGCATGTCACGGTTTGTACATTGAAAACTTTTGCCTTGTTGGTTTGGAAGTCGTAAACTAATTAGACATTACTTAAGAGATATTTTGGAAATAAAACCCTATATTTTTATTACTAAGTATAAGTAAATCATGTCATAAAATCATAATTTCCAGAACATTGAAATCTACTTAATTGGATAAAACTATGGGGCCTTATTACATTGATAATTCAAAATAAAAATAAAATAAAATAAAACTTAGAGAAATCCTGAAAATAACTTGTAGGAATAAAACTTGATGGCCCCTCGAGTCCGTCCCGGCTCCCATGTCCCCGATCTACTACTCATCTGGAAGAGCAGAGAAAAGGAAAGCGTGAGTCACCAAGACTCAGTGTATAAATCTCAAGGCACACATCGACCTGAGCCCACAAACACATTATGGGCCCTGGCCCATACATAAAGGTAACAATCATAACATATGATAAGCAATACATAATGATAAACCCAACCCATCCTAGGTTTCCATCCTCTATACACCATCCCGCACCAACCATCACACTTTGGAGATTTCTACAATCAACCCTCCATCCACTACACACCAAAACGACAGCCGTACTGCCTATTCCTGTTATTCAGGTATCATTAAACGTGGCATAGCTACCGATCACTATGTGACCTTACATTTAAATTATGTGGGATTTCTACCACCGATCACCAAGTGACCTATCATACACTTCCCCTTCAATATCATCATTCCCACCCCAAGCATATATACATAAAGAAAACATCATGCAGACTTATATATTTTTCGATACACATAGGGAGTTCTATGTTTACGTACCTGGCATCCTCGCCTAACCCTTTTAGGGTTCCATTCGACTGTCTATCCAGCCTCATTCTGGCTTTTTAGCCCATAACATTTATAAATAGACATACAAACAGATTTATTAGTAGTGCGTTAAAGATCTACACACCTGATTAATGTCGATCCCTCGCTAAACCGATCTACAACTTTGCTCAAAAAGCCGAAAAGATGTGAAACTAGGGCCTCTCCTATATTCGGCCATGGTTAGTGTTCTACCCAATTTTATATATTTGAATAACAAATCTTCTTACCTTAAAATCCCGAAATTAGAGATTAGCTAATTTCGGCTTTTAGATATAGATGACCAAGCTTCCTTCAAATCCTGAATTGCTGCCCATCATAAAACCATTAAACTATTAGCTTTTGGCTTTTGCCTTTCAAAAACCGGGAATAGATCATGAGAACTAATCAAAAATTAACACTTACCTTAGCATAGGAGATTCGACTAACACTAGAGAGAGGATTCGGCAATGCCAACAGAAGATTTAAATGCCGGAAGTATAGAACTAATTCTCAAATAGGATGAATAGAAGAAAAGACTATGGATGCTTCGGCTTTTTAGAGAAATCGGCACAAGGAGGAAAAAGTGGAGAAGAATTTCGGCTTTTAAAGAAATTGGAGAAAAGAAATTGGAGAGGGAGAGGCTAGGGAATTTTGGCACAATGGGAGAGAAATTTAGGGTTTTTAGTGTCAGAATCTAGGAGTTAGCCCCCCTATTTATAGATATTTTGGCATCTACTGCTAAAAACCAAAAACGCCCTTAAAATTCAAGCTAAAAGAGAGGAGAAATTCGGCACCCTCCTTGCCATGCAGTAGCCGAATTTTACACTCCTCTAGGTGGTGGATTTTCAGCCCTTGAAGATAAGCTCCTAACTTTTCTCCTTTTTATCTATGATATTATCACTTAAAAATCCACATAAATTCTCCTATTTTATAGCCTTGTAGCCGTCCACCTCTACTAACCCTAATGCCAAATTTAACTCACTTAAATTAAAAGATTTGGGCCTCATTAAACTTAATACTTGGGCCCCTAATTCCTTGTGTGTGGCGTCACCCTCTCTTCATTTAAAGTGCCGAATTTGGCCTAAAACATGGGCTCCTTGCGACCCAAAACTTGTTCCTTTTTAATTGTTAATGATGTCACTTTAAAATAATTTAATCTGGGCCTTTTGCCTAATTCTAAACCCAAATTTAGACCACTATCAAATTAAATTATCCTATTAAACTTATCCCTACACTAAATGTATAGGCCCATAAATTTAGGATGTTACACTTATGCTCCTCAGACCCGCATCTTAAACACGTTCCTGACTTCCTCCAACATTCACCCGGATGACTCCTTCTGCAATATTCGCAAACTCAAAAGTTTGGACGTACCATAACATGCTTCACAGAACGGGACAGCAACCCTAGAAAACTGTGATCTCTTTTTTTTCTTACAGTCCACGCACTCATACCGAAGTGTTTCACTGATTTCTTTAACCTCCTTTAGTACCTCCCTAACTAGCTGAGTGAGCACATCAGTCCTAACACTTTCTCGGCCTCGGTCGCGGCCTCTTCTTCCTCTTCTAGCTCTCATCGTTGATTCTCGTATTATCTGAATTTGAAACTTTATGAACTATTAATTTTTTTCACTGATTAACCACGAACAATCTTATGGAAAGTAGTTTTAAGAGTGGTTCTTTCGAATTCGAACCTATCTACAGTTTCAGTCTCAAGTTTATCTCCTAATTCTAGAAACCACATACATCAACCAGCATACATCAATCATACAAGTAGCATCCATGCACACACATTCATCGCATAAGGTTTTTTTTTCGTCATTCCTCTACCCAGGGGTATTTCTGTAGTTTTGCCCTACAGGGTATTTTCCAAAATAAAGCATCTTGGTGATTTTCTCAAAATAGGGTATCTTGGTGTTGTTGTTGTGTTTTTTTTAGCAGGGTACTTTGGAAAATTTAATTTTGTAAACCGGGTTACTTTTGTAAATCTAGGGGTTTTCAGGTAAATTTGCAAAACATGGGTATTTTTTTGGAAATTTTGCCAACCAAAATGTTTCGGTAATTTCATAAATTTTGGTAGTTTTACAATTGTGGGGTATTTTGGAAATTTTCGCAAATCAGGTGTATTTTGGAAATTTTACAAAACTTGGGGGTATTTTGATTCTAAAATAGGGTGGCTGGTCCTTTTCCGGTTTTAAATTATAGACTTTGGCCCATCAACAAATCCTCGTGGCTAAGGTGAACAGTCACTACGCACCATGTAGGATTCCAGCGAAGAGGAGGTGAGTCACTAGGACTGCTTAAGTACTAGGCTCTTCCGGATCCAATCCTAGACATGCGCATGCCTGTTGCCACGCCCTAGTCTTGCGACTCGTTCATGGGTTTGTTTAGTGAAATTAAGTTTTATGAGATTTAAGAAGTTGTTTAAGCTAAGCCTAAAGCCCATCAAGTTCTAATTAAAATAGTCTACGTCCCATACAGCCCATCAAGCCCACGTATATACATCACACAATGGTTCAGAATACTTACCTGGCGGACTTGGGCCGGAGACGCAGGTGCCATGCCGAGAAAACCACCCTGTATCATTCATAAATATACACGTTTCAAAAACCCATTTTTAGAAAATATTTTGAGCCTAAAACCCCAAAGCTAACTTTTAAATCGGGCTCCGATACCAATTTGTAACACCCCAAACCTGGCCCAAACACTACAATCGGACTGGTATATCACTTGAGTGATTTTACAAAACATGTGGCACTTTTGAGAAAACAATTATCAGATTTAAATAGTTATATTAAAAACTTAATAATTGATTAAGTTCATATAAGATATAAGGTTATAAAATGCCTTGGTGAATTTTAAATAAAAATCGAGAATTCGTACATGTCTTAGCTTAGTTTACTCATAAAATTTAAATGCCCATAAATGAAAGCCTAACATGAAACTGAAACATAAATAATAGTCTCGTGGCCCAAGGCCTTATTACAACGAAATATAAAACCCACTTAAAATAAATTTCTTAAAAAAATGTAGATAAATAAAGTAAAGTTTTCGGCTGAATCCTCAGTACTCTATCGCATGGCCACCTTGCTCTCCTCTCCAGCCCAATCCGATGCACTAAGTGCTACCTGAAATTGCTAAAATAATAGGGTGAGTCGCGAAACTCAGTGTGCAACCCTCGTGCACCATCAGATTGGGCCTTAGCCTACAGATCAGAATATAGAACATAATACAGTAGTTAACATACATAAAACCCAACCCAATCCTAGGTTTCCAACCACTACACACCACCCTTACCTGCCAATCACACTATTGGGGATTTCTACAATCAACCCACACCGCTACACACCATCGATGGCAGTCATGCTGCAGTTAGCTGCTCATCGTCAAAGTCGTGACCAAGTCACCAAGCTGAAATGGCAAAAGTCACCAGAAACAGAGTTGTGACAGAGTCACCAGGCTGAAATGGCATAAGCCACCAGAACAGATCACTTCCCCTTTCATCAATCACCCAACCCCAATCATATATAAAAATTGGCATGAAAAACATATTGTTTTTAATAGAAACATTCAATGATGAATGGTAGAAATCACTAACCTGATATTTAACCTTTACCCTTCTCGGGTTTCCAAACGTTATGCCGGGATTTCGACATTTAACAGAGTATAGAAGATTTATTACATATAAATATATATTAGCAATCAATCTAATGGTGTGAGAAGTTACACACCTGATATCGCATAGCACTACACTCTTAGTCAATATCCTAGCTATCCGGATCTACAACCCTTAGTTTAAAACCTTGCTCAAAAGCAGGAAGAATACGAAGATTTGGGCTCCCCTACATTCGGCCAAGGGTTGATAAATACCCGAATTTACACATTGAAACTAATAGATCTTCTTACCTTGAAATCCCGAAAGTAGCACGATTCGAGTGTTACTGAACTATGACTTAGAGATCTATGCGATTGGCTCCACTTCAGATCCCGGAATGCCAAAAATAAGAGAAAAACAATAGATTAGTCACTAAATAGCCATTCGGCTAGAGACTTTGAAAAGCCGAAAAAGATTTGGATCCCACAAATCAATACTTACCTAAAATTCCCTTCAGATTTCAACACAAACAGACAACCCAGAGTGATTTCTGCAATCACAAGAGATGAGATCTCACGATTTCGGCTTTTATGAAAATCCAGGAAAAGATGAACTGATGTGGTTTCGGCTAGCACTAGAGAGATGATTTGGCAATGCCAAAGGAAAAGATTAAATGCCGAAAGAATAGAACTATCTCACAAATAGGATGAATAGAGAAAAACTATGGAGATTTCGGCTTTTTAGAGAAATCGGCTCAAGAGAAAAAGAATGGAGAAGAGAGTGAAAGGAGAGGTTTCAGCTTTTGAAGAAATTGAAGAAAAGAAATTGTAGAGGGAGAGGCTAAGAATTTCGGCACAAAGAGTGAAGAGGAAATTAGGGTTTAAATGCCAGAATCAATGAGATATCCCCCCTATTTATAGAAATTTCGACATCTACCGCTTAAAATCGAAAACGCTCTTCCTGATAACTAAAAGTCAAGCTAATAAAAAGGGAAAATTTGGCACCCCTTATCCCTGAAGTAGTCGAATTCTTTACTCCTCTAGGTGGTGGATTGTCGGCCATCACCTTGCCTTGCAGATAGCTCCTATCATTTCTCCTTTTTATCATCTATATTATCAATTATAAAATCCACATAAATCCACCTATTTTTGAGCCTTGTTGCCGTCCACTTCACCTAACCCTAATGCCGAATTTAGCTAACTTAAATTAAAGGATTTGGGCTCTATGAAACTTAAATTTTAGGCCCCTAACTCCTTGTGTGTGGCATCACCCCTTGCTCCCTTTAAAGTGCCGAAAATGGCCCAGAAACATGGGCTCCTTGGGGGCAAAACTTGGGCCCCTTTAATTGTTAATGACGCTACCTTCAAATTCCCTTGCAGTGCCACCTATTGTTGGCCACAAGCCCACGTTGGTATTTTAAACATAATAACCTCCTTTTAACTCTATAATGCCCAATCAGATAATTTAAGCAAGGCCTTTGCCTAGTACTGAGCCCATTTTGGACCTCTAACAGTTAAATTAACACATTACACATGTTCTCCCATTAAACGCATAGGCCCAAAAATTTAGGATGTTACATTCTATTTTATGCGATAAATACTTGATTTTTGTTCTCAATTATGTATGCTTATTTCTTGTTTTAACATTTTTGAGATATTAATTCATGTTTAATGTACTTAATTCAGTGGAGTAAAAGGAGCTGTTTAAGATTAGATCTAGCATAATTGAGTGGAGTTGCATGCAATCCTAGAAATAGAATGACATAAATCTACCAGATTAGAGTCAAATCTAACATGGGAATCCATAGATCAAGTTAATGCAACAATAAGGGTTTTAATTAGAAAGAGGTTTCAATTAATCAACCTAGAGTTAGTTGTTCTTACTCTCAAAAGAGATATTAACATAATTTAGGGATTTCTACAGATCAAGTAACAAGTGAATTAATCTTTTAATTCATATTCATAATAATAGGTGAAGTCTAGGTGGATTCTTTCCTAGGTATTGTCTATCTAATTGGGTATCTTTGATTATTTTCCTATTTCATTCTTTATCGTGTTCTTAGTTAAATTAGTTTAGTAATTTTAGATTAAAACACAATTTCTCCAAATTGTCGGCTAAATAATAGAAATAGGGTAATTACTAGTACTTTTAGTCCTCATGGATACGATATTTCCTACTCACCATAGCTATACTATTGTTCGATAGGTGCGCTTGCCTTCGTTGTATTTATAGTTAGTTTAGTGACCATCATACGTACCGCTCCTGTGTCTATTGCTCCTTATCGTGTGGCATCAAAGGAGCTTATAGAATTAAAAGCCTAGCTTCAGGAACTTCTCGATTGAGGGTTCATCTAACCGAGTGTATCCCCGCAAGGAGCACCGATGCTGTTTGTTAAGAAAAAAGATAGCACGATGAAAATGTGTGTGGATTATCCGGAGCTAAATAAGTTAATCGTAAAGAACATATATCCACTTCTCAGGATTGACAATTTGTTCGATCAATTTCGTGGGGCATCTATATTCTTTAAAATTGATCTTCGTTCTGGATACCATCAACTCAAGGTTAAGAAGACTGATGTGTATAAGACTACTTTTAGGACTTGTTATGAGCATTACAAGTTTTTGGTTTTGCCATTCAATTTGGTGAATGCTGCAACTGTGTTTACGGATCTGATGAACTGGGTATTTTAGCCATACCTAGATCAGTTTGTAGTAGTCTTCATCGATGATATTTGGATTTATTCTAAGACTGAGAGTGAGCACGACGAGCATCTTCGGATAGTGCTGTAAATACTCTGTAAAAAAAAAATTGTATGCTAAGTTTAGCAAGTGTGAGTTTTGTTTGCAAGATGTTACTTTTCTAGGGCATATTGTGTCTGCCGAGGGGATCCAAGTTAATCCTAAGAAAGTCGAGGCTGTGATCGAGTGCAAACAGCTGAAGAATGTGTCTAAGATCCGGAGTTTCCTTGGTTTGGCAGGTTACTAATAGAGGTTTGTTAAAGGGTTCGCACTTATCGCAGCTCCTCTAACTAAGTTGTTGCGTAAAAATGCATCGCTTGTGTGTCCTGATGAACAGCAAGTGAGCTTTGAAAAGCTTAAGTTCGTTTTGACTCAAGCTCCTCTTCTGGTACAGCCTGAATCTAATAGAGAGTTTGTTGTGCAGCGATGCTTTGCATGTTGGGTTAGGTTCCATTTTGATTCAGGATGGTAACTATCCCACGCATGACCTCAAGTTGGATGTAGTTGTCTTCACTCTGAAAATCTGGAGGCACTATCTGTATGGTGAGAGGTGTATCATTTACACCGCTCATAAGAGTTTCAAGTATCTACTATCTCAGAAGGAGTTGAACCTTTGGAAACATAAGTGGGCTGAGTTGCTTAAGGATTATGAATTTAAGATTAAGTGCTATCCCGATAAGGAAAACATTGTGGTCGATGCTCTTAGTCGTAGAGCTTTGACTGATTTGAGAACGATGTTTGCTCGTTTGAGTTTGTTTAATGACGGTAGTTCGCTAGCTGAGTTGTAGGTTAAGCCAACCTGGGTTAATCAGATTAGAGCTAAATAGTTGAATAATGAGTCTCTAGTTCCTCATTTTCGTCAGGTTGAAGATGGTGGGACTTCCAATTTCGGATTAAGCAGCGATGGGGTTTTACGTTTCAAGGGTTGGATTTATGTGCCTAATGATGTGGAGTTGAAATGGTCAATTTTGCGAGAAGTGTATAGTAGCCCAAATGCTACGCACCGCAGTGGAAATAAGATGTATAGGGATCTCTGTGAGCTTTACTGATGGCTCGGTTTGAAATGGGAGGTTATTTCCTTTGTTTCTCATTGTCTGATGTGCTAGAAAGTTAAGGCTGAGCACCAACTGCCTTAAGGTCTACTACAACCGATTCCGATTCCCCTTTGGAAGTGGAAGCATGTGGCTATGGACTTTGTTTGTGGGTTGCCCTTGACACCCACTAAGAAAGGTTCGGTTTGGGTCATCGTTGATCGATTGACTAAGTCCGCTCATTTCTTTCCGATTAAGACTGACTTTTTGTTTCAAAAATTGGCCAAGTTGTATATCTCTGAAATTGTAAGATTACACAGAGTTTTGATTTTGACAATTTTTGACAGAGACCCACATTTTAGTTCTCAATTCTGGAAGAAGCTTCACAAGGCTCTGGGCACCCGATTGGATTTCAGTACTATGTATCAAACCGATGGATAGTTTGAGCAAGTTATTCAAGTTCTGGAGGATATGCTGCGGAGTTGTGTAATCAATTTCCAGGGTATTTACCTGCTACTAGCTAAATTCACGTATAACAATAGCTTTAAATCTAGCATTCAAATGGAACCTTAAGAGGCTTTGTATGGTCGAAAGTGTCATACACCTCTGTGTTGGACTAAGTTAGGTGAACGTCGAGTTTTGGGTCCCGATCTACTTTCTAAGACTGAAAATACAGTTAGATTGATTTGAGATCATTTCAAAGCAGGTTTTGATCCATAGAAATAGTGTGCAGATTTGAGAAGGCGTGATATTGAGTATACTATGTGTGATCAGGTAATTTTGAAGGTTTCCCCATGGAAAAAGGTTCTTCGTTTCGAACGTAAGGGCAAGTTGAGCCTGAGGTTCAGTGGACCCTATCGTATTCTAAAATATATCAGAACTGTTTCCTACCAGCTAGAGTTACCTGCTGAGTTAGATCAAATTCATGATGTGTTCCACGTCTCTATGTTGAGACGGTATCGATCTGATCCATCTCACATTGTTCATGTTGAGGAGATTGAGGTGCGACCAGATTTGACCTTTGAAGATGAGCCTATTTAGATTTTGGATCGAGACGTCAAGGTCTTAAGGAAAAAAACCGTTCCTCTAGTTAAGGTTCTGTGGCAGAATCATGGTATTGAGAAAGCCACTTGGGAACCATAGGATTCGATTCGTCAGTAATACCCTATCTATTTAAGTCAGGTAAATTTCAAGGTTGAATTTTTTTTAAGGGGGAGAGTTGTAACATCCAAAATATTTGAAGGTCAGACTGTCGATTTTTGTTGTAGTTAAGTCTATATTTCTATGGCTATGTACAATGCTTATGTGTTCACGGTCAGGGGTTCGAGTCTCTACGTAAGCAAAGTGGGGATATTTTTTTGCTGCTCTACAAAATTAGTTTAATTACTCTTTTAAAGTTTATTTTTTCTTTCTGATAAGTGATAAAAGTTACATATTTAAATTTCATTCTTAATGCGTTTTTGGATGATTAATTATGCAAATTGGTGAATTTGATGCTCCTAATCCTTTAAATTCATCTATACTTAGGAGAGAATTTGGGAGTAAAATGAGTAAAAAAAGAGCCAAAATGGACAAATAGAATTGTTTTCAGGAGCCATACGGCCTGGGCTTTCCCACACGGGCTGGACACACAACCATGTGTCAGACCGTGTCGATTTGTAACTTGCATCCCAAATGCGTGGAAAAATGCAATTTTTAGGCTTTCTGGGTATTTTAAAGTCTATAAATACCAAATAGAAGAAGAGAATAGGGGGCCAATCAGAGAAGATCGAAGAAAACAATCGAAGAACACCATTAAGAGACAACTCTGAAGTAGATCTCCATCAAGATTGAAGATCTCCTTTTAATTTCTCTTGAAGTTTTTATAAGTTTCTTTATTTATTGTGGTTTTTCTGACTTTGAGATGTTTTTATACTCAAGTATGAACTAATTCCCTAAATACTTGGGGAGGACGAAAACACTTAAAGAACACCATTAAGAGCCAACTCTGAAGTAGATCTCCATCAAGATTTAAGATCTCCTTTTAATTTCTCTTGAAGTTTTTATAAGTTTCTTTATTTCTTGTGGTTTTTCTGACTTTGAGATGTTTTTATACGCAAGTATGAACTAATTCCCTAAATACTTGGGGAGGACAAAACCTATGATGAATTCTGTTATTTAATTTCTATTTTACGCGATAAATACTTGATTCTTGTTCTCAATTATGTAGGTTTATCTCTTATTTTAATATTTACTTGATATTAATTCATGTTTAATGTGCTTAATCAGTGGAGCAAAAGTCCCTGTTTAAGATTAGATCTAGCATAATTGAGTGAAGTTGCATGCAATCCTAGAAATAGGATGACATAAATCTACCGAATTAGAGTCAAATATAATAAGGGAATCCATCATTGAGTTAATGTGACAATAGGGGTTTTAATTAGAAAGAAATTTCAGTTAATCAACCTAGAGTTAGTTGCTCTTACTCTCGAAAGAGATATTAGCATAATTTAGGGATTTCTACGGATCAAGATACCAAGTGAATAAATCGCTTAAATCAAGTTCATAATAATAGATAAAGTCTAGGTGAATTCTTTTCTGGGTATTATTTCTCTAATTGGTTATTATTCGTTTATTTTTCTGATTCATTCTCTGTTGAGTTCTTTAGTTAGATTAATTTAGTAAATCTTAGTTTAAAATAATCAGTCCAATTTGTCCGCTAAATAATAGAAAAATGGTAAGTACTAATACTTTTAGTCCTCATGGATACGATATCCCTACTCAACGTAGCTATACTATTGTTCAATAGGTAGGCTTGCTTTAGTCTTATTTTAGTTAGTCACGTAAAACACACATCACTTTCCTTTTTTTTATCGTTCGTTTCTTATTTTTCTCCTTATTCGTTCTTTTTTTTTCTTTCTCTTTTCTTTTTTCTTTTTCCTTCCTTTTATTTTGGCTTACCGTTAAAGTTTTACTGTAGTGTAATCGGGTAAGTACACATCTCATTGTTTTCGATTGAAAGGTTAATTGCATGAGTTTTATTGTAGAACTACTGTTAAACTTTTTGTTCGTTCATTTCTGTCATAGTGGGTTTTGACTTGGCTTGTTTAAATTCTCTGTTAAATGATTGCTCGGCTTTCTTTTTAGGCGTAGATATTGAAGGTAGTGATACCCAACGCGCTAATTCGAGTAACTGCCATTGATTCGTTGGTAAGCGTTAGTTTCATTTGAAGGTTTTGCGTCGAAGCTTTTGACATAGTTAGGTTTGTAACACCCCAAACCCGGCCTAGACGTTACGATTGAATCTGATGTGTCACATCAAAGTGTTTTTCAAAATCAGGCTTGTTAAGAGAAAACTGTTTTTAAACGATTGCCATGTTTGTTACTGTTGGTTTCTTAGTTGGTTAAAAACCCGCGGAAGCTACTCTAATTAATGTCATTTTGAAGTTTGAAAATGTGAGTTTGTCTTTTAAAACAATTATTATTTTTGAAAACTTATTTGTATTTGTTAGGCAGTTTCAAAATAAGAAATTAAACCCAATTAAAAGAAATTAAAATCACCAAAGGGCTTATTACATAAATATCAACCCAATATAAAAATTTAAATAACTAGGTATAAAATAAAATATTAGCGAACGTGTTGCCATCTCCGAGTCCCTCGCAGCTCCAAATCATCTAAGGCTGGGGATTACCTGCACAGTTAAAAGAAAAGGGTGAGTTACAAGAACTCAGTGTGTAATCCCCTATCATGTAGTCGATGAATACATGCAAGATGGCGATGCGGGCTGGGCCCTATTCAAGAATGATGTGTGGGCCTAAGCCCAATACAATATGAGTACGGTACAAATATGCAACCCACCCCAATCCAGCCAACACACCACCCGTAGCAACCAACACACCATGTGGGGATAAAATCGACCCACCCAGCCAGCACACCAATATCGCAGCATAGCTGCCAGTAATAACAACGCAGCAAAGCTACCAGTAAAAGCATATGTGCCAAAGCCACCACTACCAGTATCGCAGCAGAGCTACCAGTATCGGTATCGCAACAAAGCTACCAGTAACAGTGTTTGTGGCAAAGCCACCAGTAACCCAAGCCCATGCAGTATGCCATGTCATAAATATCTCGTGTATGCAGTATGTCCTACTTAGAACAGTCATACAATAATATGCATTCACCAGTTGACTTACCTCTAGGGGTAAAATGGTAATTTCCATCTATTAAGGGTAAAGTAGTAGTTTTACCCTTTAGGGTTATTTTAGTCATTTAACCTATTTTAGGGTTTCAGTACAGATAACAACCTTTCCAAAGGTCCACAGTCGCCTCGAGGGACACAGATAACCCATATGATCAAAATGTTGTAAATGGGCCCAAGGTCCAATATTCGACCCAAGTGGGCCCACACGTTTGTGTGGCCCTTTTAGCCCATAATCAGTCACGGCTATGTGAATGATATAGCTCAGTCCAGTATTTTCCACTTATAGTGGATTTATTCTATGTAGGGCCCACGAGCCCATTGGGCCCACACAACCCATTTCAGACCAACGAGGCCCATAACGGCCCAAGAGCACGAGAATGCTCGTGGTCGCTCTACAGTCTATTGCCCATGATTGTGGGCTCGGTTTACCACACGAGCGATCGCACGCTCGTGAGGCCTCATATGCCGAGGGTTCGGCTTTTTGGCTTTTGCCGATTCGTGGAATAGATAGCGTGATTACACACCTTTTTCACGAGAGCTAGCGAAACACCTCTTGGCACTAACCTACATTGACTCGAATATTCGACCAGCCCTTCAATAATGGATATTTTCAAGTACTTAACCACACTTAAACAATCACCTACCACGATTGAATGAAATATGGCCTACTCTTCTAAGATTGTTGGCCAAGCCACGGTTCCACACTCATGATGATTATCTGTTTAAGCAACGATTCTTACTAGACAGATCTGTTCACTAGAATGTAATTTAAAACAAACCCAACACCAACATCACAGCTTAATCAGCCCACCTTACCAAACTTACCCCAATGATCAATCAGTTGGTGAAGGGGAAGGTTTGGAACGCCTCTTTACCTTAGAGATTCCTCCTTTCTCTTCTAGAGATTTTAGAACCCTAAGAATAAAATAAGCGTGGCTTAGAAACACAGTGCTAATGAAATAACTCACTTGGAAAAAGTTGGAAGACTTACCAAAATTGATGATGATAGAATCAGTTGGAATAGTTTAGGTATATTCGGCCAAGCACAATAGGGAAAGATGATAAACTGAACGTACACAAAAAGCCTTATGAAGAATTCGACTATGATTGGAAGAGAGTGGAAAGCTGAGAAGAAGGAGATGAAGAGTAGGTTTGGTTTAGAAGGGAGGCCGAGAGGAGAAGGATTCAGGAGGAAAAGAAGAAGTAGAACCAAAAGAGAGAGAGGAAAGGGAATTCGACAAAGAAAGAAAAATGAGACCAAAAAGAAAGTTACCTATTCGAAAAATGTAGAAAGAAAGAAATTAGTAGAAATTTTGGTCACCTCAATAGCTAAAATGCAAAACTCGAAAGAAACCCCGAATGGTAAAAACTCTTAAAGAAAATTTGGCACTCTCCTTTCAACCCTCACAAAATCGAACAAAGAAATGTCTAGTGCCAAAAATGCTCCCTATTTTACCCTAGCCGAATTGCACTAAAGCCTTAGAGTCTCAGTTGGCCACAACACCCTACCAACCTTCCATTTTCGAAATTCCTTGATTTTCTCCCCAATCTCCTTCTTGACTTGCTCTACAAAACCCTACAAGACCAACTCAAACTTCACCTTACAGAGTTTTAGTCTAACTCCACTTCTCATGCTGCAAGGAAATAAAATAAATACTCCCTTGCGCATTATGAGACTCGAACTCGAGCTCCCTTGCAGCCTTAAACACGCCACTTACCACTGGACTACAAGTTCTTTTGTGAAATAAAACAAGCACTATTTTTAATAAAGCCTAAGTGCCAGTGTCTAGGTTCATTTAAGATAAAATTACAAATTCTGCAAAAGCCAAGACTTGAAGCTAGGCTACCCAAACACACCCATACACACCCAAATTACTTAGCCATTAAAGCAAACAAGTATTTGTGTCAGAACATGCAAAATTACAGACTCTAAATTTTTGGGGCGTTACAAGTTTTATGCTGAATTGTGCAATTTTTGTCGATTAAGTTTTTTTAATTGGTTATTGGATGGTTATTTTAGGTCTCGGGAGTCTTTTGTGTTGTTTCTACTTAAAAACTATACCAGGTGTGTAATGAAAACTCAATTTTCTACAAATTTCGAACGTAAGAAAACATGGTTGTCGACACTACACGGCCGTGAGACAAGCCATGTAACTCACTTTTTTAGAATTAAAGTCACACAGGCTAGAGACACGGGCATGTGTCTAGCCCATGTGAGAGGTATTTTGAGATTTAAGTCACACAGGCATGCGCTTGGTCATGTGTTAGACCATGTAACTCATTGTTTTGAGCCACACGGCCATGTTCCAGGTTGTATTTGACATTAAGAGGGCCACACAGGCGTGTGCTGGGCCATGTAGACCACACGGGCCAGACACCTAGGCAGTGTGAATCCACAAGGGAATCTGGTCGGAAATTTATAATTTTTCCCCAGGGTCATAAACGTCGCTCGAATTGAACGTAAACCTTCTGTAGGATTCGTATGATTTGTAATAAGCTATATAACTTGATATTTGAGGATCTAAGGCTGGTTGAGCTATTATCTATTCTTATATCTGATACGATAACTGCTAAATGATTATATCTGACGCAATAACTATTAACCAAACCAAAAACCCAAAATGAACAGTCCCAAAAGTCTAGAGAGTCAAAAAATTACAAAACTCTCTCGAAAACCAGAAATTAAGTACAACCCATAAATAAGGATAAGAAAAAAATAACAGTTTTCTGACAAGTGATCCCCGCTGAGCCTCTGTCGCACCGATTCGCCTAAGTCTGAGGATTACCTAAATGGAATAACCAACCAGATGTGAGTTTTCGTAAACTTAGTGTGTAACCTAATAGAGATAGTCATGCAACATACATAGAATCTCATATGTAGATAGATACAGATTTGGACCTAAGTCCTTAACAGATACAAATATCAGAATTAGATAAGCAGAATAGATATACAAAATCCTACCCCCATCCTCCACACACCATCTTCGACCATGTGGGGTTAAAAACACCCACCCATCTCTATACACCATATAGTGTCGATACAACACATAACAGAATAATGTGCAGTCAAGCTGCCAGAAATTAGGTGAAAGGCCGTCGTACAAATTACTTCCTCCACATATACAAATCCCACCCCAAATACAGATACAGCATGCAAATAACAAATAATAGATATAGAATCACATGATTAACATGCTCATATACATATATTATACTTACGCAGAACAGTCAGACATGGAAATTAGTTTCCTACTCAGATTAGACTATTAGATTAACAGGTTACGTATAATGGGTTTAGTTAGCCCTTACTGACCCTATGGTAGGCCCATAATCAATCAGAATGACCTGTGTGACCCTAGGGAAAATTTGAGAATTTTGGCCCACAATCCATCATACACAGCTAGTCACACAGTCTGCCACACGCCCGTGTGGCGTCGATAGACCCAATTTTTGGCTTTCGTCAAACCTCATTTTCTTCGTGTTTTAGGTACACACCTGGTTCGATTTTGATGTGTAACGCTCTGAATTTTGGGCCTAGAAGTTTTGGGCTTTGAGTGTAGTGACAGCAATGAGGTTGCACACATAAGTTAATTTGTGCAATTTAGTGTCAGAATGGGCCTACTGGTTTGGTGGGTAAATGAGTGTTAGCTTACCTTAAGGTTCTAGGTTCGAGGCGTTGTGTGTGCGTCTTGAGTGGTAGATTTATTTTAGGCTTTAAAATATTTATTCAGCTTTATTTTGGTAACTTAATTGTGTAAGTAATTATTGTATTTTTTATTTTATTTTAGGGATTTTTTTGGGGATTACTCTCTGTTAGTTTCACGTTTCCTCTCCCTCTCTTCTCTTTTTTCTTTTTCTTGTTAGTGCCACCTGATTTTTATTCTGTTAAGTGGTTTGCCTGCGGATTTTGGGACTATTGCTCCTTTTTTGATCTCTCCAATATCAAATCAAGTGTGGGATTCTAATCTAGTTACTACTTCTAGTCTTAAATCGATTGCTATCTTGTGTTGTGAATCCCTTTCCTTCGACTTTTCGTAACTATGCAATAACCCTGTCATTTTTTTTTTGAGTTTTTAGAGATTAAAAGTGAAGGGAAAATGTTGTTTTCTTATATATGTTGATAGGTCAAGGGTTAGGGACTATTATTGTGGCTTAAACAGAGTTTTTGGGGTTGTTTAAGAGAGGTTTTGTGGTTGCCCCGATGGCCACACGGCCTTGTGGCTGATTTGGGGATTTTTATCGACTTTCACACGGTTGTGTTCCTTGAGCACACGGCCGTGTGAGATTGGGAATTAAGGTATTAGAGTTTTGAGATCACATGGCCTGGCCACATGGCCATGTGACTGATTTGAGGATTTGGGGATCCCACACAAGCGTGTGTTTTGGAATACACGACCGTGTCTGATGGGCACATGGGTGTGTGAAATTCTCACACGGCTGTGTCTACCCTACACCTAATATTAGTGATTTTGGACAGTGAGTTACATGGCCTATTCACACGGTCGTGTCCCTACACCACACAGGTGTGTGCCACCCCTAACACGGGCGTTTGAATCCCCACACGACCTAGATTGCTCCACACTACCGGAGCACACGGATGTGTGGCCCTAACTCGCTAGATTCTGATTTTAGGGAAAATCGAATGCTATTGTGAGTCTATGTGTTTCAACCCCTTGTCTAAGCTTACTGAGGGTGAATACGATTCTGTTCTGACTTCGAATTATGTACGACTTGTAAGTGAGTGTGTGTTATGTAACATCCCAAAAATGAGGGGTTTGTGATTTGTGCATTTTTGAGCTTGTTTATCTAGTTATTTGAGGGCGCTTAGGGGTTCTAGGGAGGCCTGGTTTCGAGTCCAAGCCCTGTAAAAATTTTGGTTTTTTGCCCTTTAGTGGAGAGGGCTGTTGGAAGCAGGACTTATGTAAATTAGAATGTGTTTTACTAAGACAAGTGGAGCACATGGTGGAACGGTGTAGTGTCAAATGGAGAGCAAAGAGGGAAGGGGTTCAAATCCCACAGATTACAAATGAGGGATTTTATTTTGTGACTTGGGAGAGCAAGAGGTAGAGTTGGGATCAAACTCTACAAGGTTGGTTAGAGACTGGGTCAAACAATTCAAACGGATGAAGTGGAGCAAAGTTAGGAGGAAAACATGGAGAGAATCAAGGAAGTGTGGTGTGAGGAAGTGTTGGTTGTGTGTGGGAGTGTGTGATAGGGGGAGTTTCAGCTGGAGAGGGGTCTTGAGTAGCATATTCGGCTTTGAAAGGGGGAGTGCCAATTTTCTCAAGTTCTCTTTGGAGAGAGTTTTGCTTTTTTCGTTTTCGACTATAGCATTTCGGGTCCGTTTTCCTCAATTTTCTTTTGTCAAAATCTCAGCTTCTCTTTTTCTCTTCTTCTCTCTTTTGAAACATTTTTCTTTACTGGTTAATAGCCTAAGCATTGGTAGGCTGAAACTCTTTTTGTATATCTCTTCTTATCCATTTTTTTTCTTCATTTCCTCTTATCTCCTTTCCTTGTCTTTCTCCATAGCAGAATACATATTTTCTTTACCTTTGTGCGGCAACTAGCTTCCTTTCCTCTTTATCTACTGTGCTGCAAAGAGGGTGGCAATCGGTAAGTTATAGTTCTTGTGTTCGGTAACTCTGTGATCGGTGTTTTATGCGATGTTAAAGTCTTAAAATTTATATAAAGAATGATCAAACCTGGAAACTAACTATGACAATGATTTGAGGCAAGCGCACCTATCGAACAATAGTATAGTTAAGGCAAGACCAGAATATCAAATCGAAAGGAACCAAAAGTACTAATACTAACTCTCTTTTTTATTATTTAGCCTAAGAATTAAGGGAATTGTTTATCTAAACTAAAATTAACTATCAACTAAACTAAAGACTCTAAGACAAAGAAGAATGAAATTGGGAAAATAACTTTGAGGAAAAACCAATTGATTAAGACGATACCCAAGGAAGAATCCACCTAGACTTCACTTGTTATCTAACTCTGAGCCAGACAATTTATTCATTTGACTTGATTCGTAAGATTCCCTAAGTTATATTAATCCCTCTCTCGAGGTGACAAACGTCTAACCCTAGGTTGATTAATTGAAATTTCTTTCTAATTAAAACCCCTAGAATTGCATTAACTCGATGTATGGACTCCCATATTTGGTTTCACCCCAATCTGGCAAAATCTCGTCACACTATCTCTAGGCGTCCGATCAACTCCGCTTAATTATGCTAGATCTACTCTTAGGCAAGGACTTTTGCTCCTCCACCTTAGCACATCACACTTGAATTAATATCCCAAAAATATCAACACAAGAATTAAGAACACATAATTAAGATCGAGTCAAATATTTATCATATAGTTCAGCAAACAGTAACAAGATTCATCTTAGGTTTCATCCCCTTCAGGTATCTGGGGGTTTAGTTCATAATTATAATAGAATACATCTCAAAAGAAAAGATAAAACAAAACATAAGAAATCCCTAAAACCCCCTGAAGGAATTGAAGGAGATATCCTCCGTCTTGAGTATAATTTTGACTTCTTGAGATGAATCAACTGGCTATCTTCGAGTAAATCCCCACAAATGTGCCTTCTTTGGCCTAGCTGGACGCCGCCTAACTAAAGCCTTGGATTCCCCCTCTTAGGTTATACTTAGGGTGTTTATATAAGTTTCTGAATGTGTTTCTTTACCCCTAAGTATCCTAATCCGAGTGAAACTCTTCTTTCCCACGGTAGGGACACGCCCACGGCACACTCATAATCAATGCAAGTTCTATAATAACAGATCAATGTTAACACACTCATAATCAATAAAGTGAGCAAGAAAAAGAATATATGCTCTAACAGGCTCAAAGTCTTACAAAAACTATGGGTGTTTGATATCAACCTCGTAAATTTCAAACTTCAAGGTAATAATTAGATTCAGGTAGACAACCTAACAAAATTTTTAATTTTTTTGAAAATAGACTTATCATGCTTGATTCTCTAGTATACTTCAATTTTAATAATCAATGAACAATTATCAATGACTTAATTCAAACCATATCAATAGAAATCATAAATCAAAGGAATTTTCATTCTAATCATAATAAAAGAAAATTACTTTAGAACAAGGCATAATTCAAGGATTTTCAAATAATACTATAGTTAAGCCCCCCACAATTAAGATGTACATTACCCTCAACGTACAAAGATGTATATGAAATTTAAGTGAAAGGGAGAGGTGAAACTTCCTGAATTTGGATGGTTTCCTTGAGTTGGGAGTCCCGAGGTGTGGTGGCTGCTACCGAGCTCTGCGCTAGATGAAGAAATTGGGAAGCTAGTGGAGAATTAGCCAGGAAATAATAATAATAATTGAAAATATACTAAATATATATTTAAAGACAAGAAATATAAAGAGAAAGAAAATAGAAAGTAAAATAAAACTAAAATAAAAGATGAATGGACCAAAGAGTCCTTATTGTTAGATGGTTCGCGAGGTGGGTGTAACTTCTAAGGCTGTAGTGAGGTAGTGGTCGTGGTTCCGGTGTGATTCCCTCACAGCCTTTAGAACCTAAATCAAAGAAACTAAGATAAAATAAACTAATTTAAGCATAAGATAGTCAAAGAGAAGGAAAATAAAGGAGAAGAGTAAAGAAGAAGAAGAATTAAATGGCCTCAAAGACCCTTGGCTTGTCAAATGGGCCGGCATGAACTTATATAGATCGGTCTCACAAAGGGAGACTATACCAGGATCCTTCCTCTTCTTTGTCATAGATGTGGTGGAGCTCAAGGGTTTTGGAAATGGCTAAAGAAGAAAAAGTGTGGGGAGGGGGATATCTGAGGGATAAGATGGGAGAAAGGAGATGGGAAGTAGGTAAGAAGAAAATGAGGGGGTTAAATAGAATTTCCAGGTCTTGTATGTTCTGACGCCTGTGTACCATGGGCGTGTTGTGTCACACGGTCGTATCACACGGCCGTGTGGTGCTTTGTTCGCTTCTCCCACGCCCATGTTCTGATCTCCACGTCTGTGTATGATCTAACAGTGTCGGCCACGGCCGCATCACACGGCCGTGGCATGGTAGTTGGAGTCCGTGACTTGAAGATTGATTCATTCTGGCTCGTACCATCTCTACCATGTTAGTACGGCGATTTGGTGCATCCACAAGGCTACGGCCATGGCCGTGTGGGGAAATCTGCACTTGCTTTGATTTACAGTTAGGTGCTGAAAGGAAAGAATAAAATAGAATAAAATATAATAAAATAAAATAAAATAAAATAATGTAGAAGTTAATGTGGTTAGTATTTGGGTTGCCTCCCGAGAAGCACTCGTTTATAGTCTTAAGCTAGACTTTCCTCTCATTTGTATAATAATGGTGGTTTGAGGAGTTGAAAGTCCTTCCTTATGCTAGCAGTTCCATTATCATGATAAAGTGTAAGACGAGTAGCATTTATTTTCAAAGTGCCAAAAATAGGGTTACTTTCCTCGACTATTCCGCAAGGGAAAACATTGACCACCTTAAAAGGGATTTCTTTATTTGTGTTAGGATCAGGGGGAGGTATTCGTGGGTCTACTTTATCTAACAATACCTGATCTCCGGTTTTGAACTTGTCTGTCTCGTAGAGTGGCTTTGGTTCTGCTTCATGTATCCCTATTTTTTCTTGGAGATGCATCTTCCATTCTTCTAGTTCATTGATCTGAATCCCTTGTTCCTCATGAGTTATTTCTTTGTTGGCACGGGGTCTAGGATCGGGTTCATGCTGTGGTGCTTTCTGAAAAGAAGGGTTAACCGAATGGTTATCAATAGAATCTACTTTCTCACCTTGATTAATTGATGTCCTAGCTGAATCGAGAGCTTGAAGAGTGACTGTCTTATCACCTACACAGAGTATGAGTTCGCCTGCATCGACATCGATTTTAGTCTTGGCAGTTGCTAAGAATGGTCTTCCTAAAATTAGAGGGATCGTGTTGTCCTCATCCATGTTTAAAATGACAAAGTCTACTGGGAATACGAATTTATCAATTTTTACGAGTACATCTTCGATTATACCCCTAGGAATTCTAACAGTTTTATCAGCTAATTGAATGCTTATCCTAGTTTGTTTGGGTTTCCCTAGACCTAGTTGTTTAAACATTTTATAAGGCATGACATTTATGTTTGCCCCTAAATTAGCTAACGCATTATCAATAGATAAACTACCAATTAAGCATGGAATTGTAAAACTCCCTGGATCTTTTAATTTTCGTGGTAGTTTATTTTGCAACATTGCTGAGCATACTGCATTCGGTTCCACATGTGATTCCTCGTCTATCTTCCGCTTATTTTTCAATAGCTTCTTTAAAAATTTCCTAGAATCTGGCATCTGCGAAAGAGCTTCAAGAAACGGTAAGTTAATATGTAATTTCTTTAAAAGTTTAAGAAACTTACCGAACTGTTCCTCTGTGTTATCTTTCGTTATTGCTTCGGGATATGGTATACGAGGTTTGTACTCTTTGATTACAGGCTTTGGTTTTACCTCAAGCTTTCCTTCTTCTTCCACATTCTTTTGCCTTAAATTGGGCACGTCTAACCCTTCACTATATTGAGCTATTATGGCTTGAATTTGCTCTTTTGGGTTGGTCTCGGTGTTGCTCGGTAGTCTTCCCTGTGGTCTCTCAGAGATCTGCTTAGCAAGTTGCCCGATTTGATCCTTGAGCTCCTGTGTCGATTTTTCAAGTTGATTTTTAAAGGATGTCTCAGTATTTTGAAATCGTGTTTCTGTGGCTACCATGAATTTTGTCAGCATCTTCTCGAGGTTTGGCTTCTTTTCCTGTGGGTAGGGCTATTATTGGAAGTTTTGGGATGGTTGTTGTCTTTGATTTCCTTGGCCACCCCATGAGAAATTGGGGCGATTCTTCCAACCTGGATTATAAGTATTACTATAAGGGTTATTGTTAGATCGAAAATTGTTACCCATATAGTTCATTTGTTCGCTCTCCATGCCCTGTCCGTAAGGTGGGTACTCAGGATTCGCCACTCCTTCACTTGCGTCGCACTACATAACTGGATGTGCCTCCGAATAACCATATACACCATCAAATTTTTTATGTAACAACTCTACCTAATTTGATAGCGCGGTTACTGCGTCGAGGTTGAAAACTCCGGCTGCTTTGGCTAGCCTTGTCCTTGTAACGTCCCACTGATAGTTATTCAGTGACATCTCCTCTATAAACTCGTAGGTTGCTTCAAGGGTTTTGTTGTTCAGGGTTCCGCCGGTGGCTGAATCGATTAGTTGCCGTGTTGATGGGTTCACACTATTGTAAAAAGATTCGACCTGCAACCACAAAGGTAATCCGTGGTGTGGGCACCTCCTCAACAAATATTTGTATCTCTCCCATACATCGTAAAGTATCTCTAAATCCATCTGCACAAAGGAAGAGATATCATTCCTCAACTTGGCCGTTTGGCCAGCGGAAAATGTTTTAATAAGAATTTTTCGGTCATTTGATCCCATGTAGTGATTGACCCTCGTGGAAGGGAATGCAACCACTGTTTGGCTTTATTTCTCAAAGAAAAGGGAAATAACCGAAGACGGATGGCATCATCAGAAACACCATTTATTTTTAAGGTATCACTGAATTCTAGAAAATTTGCTAGGTGTGTGTTAGGATCCTCATCCTGCAAACCATCAAACTAAACAAACTGTTGTATCATCTGTATAGTGTTAAGTTTTAGTTCAAAATTATTTGCAGCAATAGTAGGCCTAACAATACTTGACTCAGTTCTTGTTAAACTAGGTTTAGCATAATCATACATAGTTCGAGGAGCATGATGTTCTGCCGCCTCTAGAGGTAGCGGATTATTCTCAACCATCTCTTCGGTGGTATTAATCTCGGCTTCTTGCTCTTCTTCTATGTAGTTTAAGCTTTGCCTTATCTCTCTGCGATTTCTGCGAACAGTACCTTCAATATCACTGTCTTAAAGTAGGGGTCCTGTCGGGTTCCTTCTAGTCATAAACTAGAGGTACCTGAAAGGAACAAAAGGAAGAAAATTTAGAAAAGTTAAAAATAAAAGTAAATTGCAAAAATAAAATAAATATGGCTAAAGTAATAAAAATTAAGCGTTCCTAATATTTCAGTTCCCCGGCAACGGCCCCAAAAACTTGATCGTTGTTTTATGCGATGTCAAAGACTTAAAATTTATATAAAGAATGATCAAACCTAGAAACTGCCTATGACAACGATTTGATGCAAGCGCACCTATCGAACAATAGTATAGTTAAGGCAAGACCGAAATGTCGAACCTAAAGGAACCAAAAGTACTAATACTAACTCTCTTTTTATTATTTAGCCTAAGAATTAAGGGAATTGTTTATCTTGATAAACCATAAAAGTAACATATTTTTAGCCCACATTTAGCATGGTTTTGGATGATTTAAGCCTTGAATTGTGTAATTTGGTGCTCTTAATCCTTTGTTTTCATGTTTTATACCCAGGAGAGCACCGGATGACGAAAAGAACGGAAAACGGGCTCAAAATGGAGTAAATGGGCTATATCACGAAATCCACACGGCTTGGCCCAAGACCACACTGCCGTGCCTCATTCAATAGGTTCGAACACTGCCTGGCCATGACTTACACGGGCATGTGCTATGGGCGTATCCCTATCGCAGGAAAGAAGAGTTTCACTCAGATTTGGATACTTAGGGGCAAAGAAACATATTCAAAAGCCTATATAAACACCCTAAGTGTGACCAGAAAAGGGGAACCCAAGGCCTTAGTCAAGGGCTGTTCGGTTAGGCTAGAGAAGGTAGATTTGTGGAGAATTACTCGAAGATAGCCAGTTGATCCATCTCAAAAAGTCGGAGTTATACTCAAAACGGAGGATATCTCCTTCCATCTCAAAAAATATTTGACTTGTTCTTAATTATGTGTTCTTAATTCTTGTGTTGATGTTTTCGGGATATTAATTCAAGTATGATGTGCTTAGGTGGAGGAGCAAAAGTCCCTGCCTAAGAGTAAATCTAGCATAGTTAAGCGGAGTTGATCGCACGCCTAGAGATAAGGTGACGAGATTTTGCAGGATTAGGGTGAAACCTAATATGGGAGTCCATAGATCGAGTTAATGCGATTCTAGGGGTCTTAATTAGAAAGAGATGTCAATTAATCAACCTAGGGTTAGACGTTCGTCACCTCGAGAAAGGGATTAATATAACTTAGGGAATCTTACGGATCAAGTCAAGTGAATAAATCCTCTGGTTCAGAGTTAGAAAACAAGTGAAGTCTAAGTGGATTCTTCCTTGGGTGTCGTTTTAATCAATTGGTTTTTTCTCAAGTTATTTTCCCAAATTCATTCTTCTTTGTCTTAGAGTCTTTAGTTTAGTAGTTAGTTAATTTTAAATTAGATAACAAATTCATTTAATTCTTAGGCTAAATAATAAAAAGAGAGTTAGTATTAGTACTTTTGGTTCCTTTGATATTCGACATTCCGGTCCTGCCTAAACTATACTACTGTTCGATAGGTGCGCTTGCCTAAATTCGTTTTCATAGTTGGTTTCTAGGTTCGATCATTCTCATTTATAAATTTTAAGACTTTGACATCGCAAAACAACGATCAACTTTTTGGCGCCGTTGCTAGGGAACTAAAATATTATGAAACCTAATTTTTATTACTTTAGCGATATTTATTTTTATTTTATTTTTACAATTAAATTTTATTTTTATTTTTCTAAATTTTCTTTCTTTCTTTTGTTCCTTTCAGGCACCTCTAGTTTATGACTAGAAGGAACCCGACAGGACCCCTACTCTACGACAATGATATTGAAGGCACCGTTCGCAGAAATCGCAGAGAGATAAGACGAAGCTTAAACTACATAGACGAAGAGAAAGAAGCCGAAATAAATAAATACCACATAAGAGATGGCTGAAAATAATCCGCCACCTCCAGAGATGGCTGGACATCATGCTCCACGTACTATGTATAATTACACTAAACCTAGTTTAATAGGAACCGAGTCTAGTATTGTTAGGGCTACTATTGCTGCAAATAATTTTGAACTGAAACCTAACACTATACAGATGATACAACAGTTTGTTCAGTTTGATGGTTTGCAGGATGAGGATCCTGACACACACTTAGCGAATTTTCTATAATTCTGGGATACCTTCAAGATAAATGGCGTTTCTGATGATGCCATCCGTCTTCGATTATTTCCCTTTTCCCTGAGAAATAAAGCCAAACAGTGGTTGCATTCTCTTCCACGAGGGTCAATCACTACATGGGATCAAATGACCGAAAATTTTTTATTAAAATATTTTCCACCGGCCAAAACGGCCAAATTAAGGAATGATATCTCTTCTTTTGTGCAGATAGATTCAGAGACACTTTATGATGCATGGGAGAGATACAAAGATTTGTTAAGGAGGTGCCCACACCACGGATTACCTTTGTGGCTACAAGTCCAAACTTTTTACAACGGTGTGAACCCTTTAACAAGGAAACTAATTGATTTAGCTGCCGGAGGAACCCTGAAAAAACAAAACTCCTGAAGTAGCCTATGAGTTTATAGAAGAGATGCCACTGAATAACTACCAGTGGTAAGTTACAAGGACAAGGCCAACCAAAGCAGCCAGAGTTTTCAACCTCAACACAGTAACCGCGCTATCAAATTAGGTAGAATTGCTACATAAAAAAATTTGATAGTTTCTATGGTTCTTCGCAGGCACATCCAGTTATGCAGCGCACACAAGTGAAGGAGTGGTGAATCCTGAGTACCCACCCTACGGACAGGGCATGGAGAGCGAGCAAATGAACTATATGGGTAACAATTTCTGATCTAACAATAACCCTTATAGTAATACTTATAATCTAGGTTGGAAGAACCACCCCAATTTCTCATGGGGTGGTCAAAGAAATCAAAGGCAACAACCATCCCAAAACTTCCAACAACAGCCCTACCCACAGGAAAAGAAGCCGAACCTTGAAGAGGTGCTGACAAGCGTCATAGCAACCTCAGAAACATGTTCCTAGAAGGTAGAAACAAAACATGAGGCATTGCCACAGGAGTTCAAGGATCAATTCAGGCAACTTGCTAAGCAGATCTCTGAGAGACAACAGGGAAGACTACCGAGCACAGAGACTAACCCATGGGAGCAAGTTCAAGCCATAACAGCTCAAGATAGTGAACAGTTAGATGAGCCTAATTTGAAGCAAAAGAATATGGTAGAAGAAGATATGGTTGAGGTCAATAAAAAGTCAAAACCGGTAATTAAAGAGTACAAACCTCGCATACCATATCCCCAAGCAATAACGAAAGACGACACAGAAGAATAGTTCGATAAGTTTCTTAAACTTTTAAAGAAATTACATATTAACTTAGCATTTCTTAAAGCTCTTTCACAAATGCCAGATTCCAGGAAATTCTTAAAGAAACTATTGACAAATAAGTGGAAGATAGACGAGGAATCACATATGGAACTGAACGCAGTATGCTCAGCAATGTTGCAAAATAAACTACCACCGAAATTAAAAGATCCAGGGGGTTTTACAATTCCATGCTTAATTGGTAGTTTATCTATTGATAATGCGTTAGCTGATTTAGGGGCAAGCATAAATGTCATGCTTTATAAATTGTTTAAACAACTCGGTCTAGGGAAATCCAAACAAACTAGGATGAGCATTCAATTAGCTGATAAAACTATTAGAGTTCCTAGGGGTATAATTGAAGATGTACTTGTGAAAATTGATAAATTCGTATTCCCAGTAGACTTTATCGTTTTAGACATGGATGATGACAACACGGTCCCCCTAATTTTAGGAAGACCATTCATAGCAACTGCCAAAACTAAAATCGATGTTGATGCAGGCAAACTCATACTTTGTGCAGGTGAGGAGACACTCACTCTTCAAGCCCTCGATTCAGCTAGAACATCGAATAACCAAGGTGAGAAAGTAAATTCTATTGATAACTATTCGGTTAACCCTTCTTTTCAGGAAGCATCACAAAAGAACACAACTAAATATGATCCTAGACCCTGTGCCAACAAGGAACTAAATCACGAGGAACAAGGGATTCAGATCGATGAACTAGAAAAAGGGAAGACGCACCTTAAAAAAAAAACTAGGGATACCCGAAGCAGAACCAAAGCCACCCTACGAGGCAGAAAGGTTCAAAATCGGAGATCAGGTACTATTAGACAAAGCAGATCCACGAGTTTCCCCTCTTGATCCTAACGCCAGCAAGGAAATCCCTTTCAAGGTAATCAATGTTTTTCCATACGGAACAGTCGAGGTAAGTAACCCTATGTTCGGCACTTTCAAAATAAACACTACTCGTCTTACACTCTATCATGATAATGGAACTGCCAGCACGAGCAAGGGCTTTCAACTCCTCGAACCACCATGAATATACAAAGGAGAGGAGAGTCTAGGTCAAGACTATAAACGAGCGCTTCTCGGGAGGAAACCTGAGTACTAGCCCCATTAACTTCTGCCTTTTTCATCTTATTTATATAATTTTATATTTTCCTTATAGCACCAAACTGTACACTAACCAAGTGCAGATTTCCAGGTCACACGGCCTTACACACGGCCATGGCCGTGGCCGTGTGGGTACAAAGAATCTCCGTACTGACATGGCAGGGATGGTACGAGTCAGAGAAAATCAATTTTTTATAGTCACGAACTCCAACCACCACACCATGGGCAGCGAAAAAACCCCACGGCCATGTGATGCGGTCGTGGTCGACACTGTTAGATCACACACGGGCATGGTGGCCTGAGCACGGGAGTGAGAGAAACAAATGAAGCCCACCACGGCCATACGATATGGCCGTGTGAGATTCCACGCCCACGAGACACGGGCGTGTGAATGTACTTGACTTAAGAATTCTATTTAAACCACCCACCCCTCCCTCTTCTCACCTATTTCTCACCCTTCTTTCTCTCTTACACCCTTCTATACCCTCCGTTCTCAGCATTCTTTGTTTTTATAGCATTCTTCTCAATCTTTCGGCCATGTCAAAGAAACGGAAGGATTCAAGCACAGTCCTCCTTAGGAAGACCGATCTACACAAGTTCACGCTGGCCGCTTCATCCACTCGACAAGCCAAGGGTCTTTGAGACCATTTATCTTTTGTTTTTCTTTTATCTTCTCCTTTATTTTCCTTGTCTTTGATTATCTTATGCTTAATTTAACTTATTTTATTTTAGTTTCTTAGTTTCAGGTTCAAAAGGCTGCTAGAGAATCACACGAAACCATGACCACCGCCTCAACGCAGCCTTCGAAGTTCTAAAGGCTGTTTGGGAATCACGCCACTTCCGCCACCGCCAGCACCTCCGCAGCCTTAGAGGTTACACCCACCTGGCGAACCATACAACAATAAGGACTATTTAGTCCATTTATCTTTCATTTTAATTTTATTTACATTTCTATTTTCTCTCTCTCTTTATCTTTCTTGTCTTTAATTGTATATTTAGTTTATTTTAAATGTGTCTTAATAATTCCTGGTTAATTCTCTACGAGCTCCCCAATTTCTTTATCTAGCGCAGAGCTCGGTAGCAGCCACCTTCCCTATCGACTTCCAACTCCAGGAAACCATCCAAATTCAGGAAGTCTCACCTCTCTCTCTCTCTCTTAAATTGCATATACATGTTTTTACATTGAGAGCAATGTACATCTTAAGTGTGGGGGGTGAATAGTTATTTCGAGAAAGTGCCTAACTTTCTGCATTATTCTCAAATCCCTGAATTATGCCTTATCTTGAAGTAAGTCTTTCATATTATAATTAGGATGAAATTTCCTTTGATTTATGATTTTTATTGAAATGTCTTGGATTAAGTCATTGATAATTGTGCATTGATGATTAAATGTGAAGAATACTAGAGAATCAAACATGATAAGTCTACTTTTCAGAATTAAAAATTTTGTTAGGTTGTCTACTTAAATCTAATAATGACTCTGAAGTTTGAAATTTACGAGGTTGATATCAAACACCCATAATTTTTATGAGATTTTGAGCCTTTTAGAGCATATATTCTTTTTCTTGCTCACTTTATTTATTATGAGTGTGTCAACATTGATCTGTTATTCTAAAACTTGAATTGATTATACATGTTGAGACTACACCTTTGATTTGATATACAAAGATGATAAAAGAACCTAGGATTTAACCCACTCATTCCATTAAAAGCCTACCTTCATAATTAACCCCTAGAACCCATTTGATTCTAACAACCCTTTTAATTAACTTACCCACTAATATTAAATCAAAACCCTTTGTATTTGTTATCACCATCCTATTTGACTACCCTTATATCAGGATTTGATTTGATTGGTTGCCTAATTATTTTAGTAGTAAATTCATCATTTGACTTGTTCTTAAAAAAAATCAAAGTAAATTCACTATTAGTTTTGTGATTAGGTGAGCTTATACGTTAAATTCCAATTATTTAAGAAAAAGCTCGTATTATTAGTTTTCAATTGATGTAACTATTTAAGATTAGTTCATAGTTAGGTAAATTGTCAGGTTAATCTCAATTCTAACCTTCTAATTCAGCCTATATCGATACCCTTAACCTAAGCCCCGTTACAACCCTGTAAAGACCTTTTGATTTGTGTATCATCTCATATTTTAGTGGTGGAGATTTGATTTTCATGCAAGCTTATGGGATTAACTCTTCACGTTTGACTTTTGAGTGCTTAATTCTGAACCTTAAACACTTTGAGTAATTTGAGTGAATCTTTAGTGAGGATGTCAACCCTTGTTGGTTTTGAATCAGAGGTAATTATTTAGATAAGGGGAAACACCTATATTTTGTTCTATAAATGTATGACTTTGATCGTTTGAATCATTAGGAATCTTTGAGTTGAATTATCCATGTATGAATTATCTTTGAATTATGATAAAGCATGGTTGATGAATATTATGAATCAAGGAAGTTCATATTAATTATGAAATGAGAATTTTGTTTGAGGACAATCAAAAGCTTAAGTGTGGGGGTATTTGATAAACCGTAAAAGTAACATATTTTAAGCCCATATTTAGCATGCTTTTGGATGATTTAAGCCTTGAATTGTGTAATTTGGTGCTCTTAATCAATTTTTTTCATGTTTTATACCAAGGAGAGTACTGGATGACGAAAATAATGGAAAACGGGCTCAAAACGGAGTACATGGGCCATATCACGAAATCCACACGGCCTGGCCCAAGACCACGGCTGTGCCTCATTCAACAGGTTCGAACACGGCCTGGCCACGACTTACACGGGCATGTGCCATGGGCGTGTCTCTGTCGCAGGAAAGAAAAGTTTCACTCAGATTTGGATACTTAGGGGCAAAGAAACATATTCAAAAGCCTATATAAAGAGCCTAAGTATGACCAGAAAAGGGGATCCCAAGGCCTTAGTCAAGGGCTGTCCGGTTAGGCCAGAGAAGGTAGGTTTGTGGAGAATTACTTCAAGATAGCCAGTTGATCCATCTCAAAAAGCCGGAGCTATACTCAAAACGAAAGATCTCTCCTTCAATTCCTTCAAGGGGTTTTAGGGATTTCTTATGTTTTGTTTTATCTTTTCTTTTGAGATGTATTCTATTATTATTATGAACTAAACCCTCAGATACATAGGGGGATGAAACCTAAGATGAATCTTGTTATCGTTTGCTGAACTATATGATAAATATTTGACTTGTTCTTAATTATATGCTCTTAATTCTTGTATTGATATTTTCAGGATATTAATTCAAGTATGATGTGCTTAGGTGGAGGAGCAAAAGCCCTTCCTAAAAGTAGATCTAGCATAGTTAAGCGGAGTTGATCGCACACCAAGAGATAGGGTGATGAGATTTTGCTGGATTAGGGTGAAACCTAATATGGGAGTCCATAGATCGAGTTAATGCGATTCTAAGGGTTTTAATTAGAAAGAGCTTTCAATTAATCAACCTAGGGTTAGACGTTGGTCGCCTCGAGAGAGGGATTAATATAAATTAGGGAATCTTACGGATCAAGTCAAATGAATAAATCGTCTGGTTCAGAGTTAGATAACAAGTGAAGTCTAGGTGGTTTCTTCCTTTGGTGTCGTTTTAATCAATTGGTTTTTCCTCAAGTTATTTTCCCAAATTCATTTTCTTTATCTTAGAGTCTTTAGTTTGGTAGTTAGTTAATTTTAGATTAGATAACAAATTCATTTAATTCTTAGGCTAAATAATAAAAAGAGAGTATTAGTACTTTTGGTTCCTTTGGGATTCGACATTCCAGTCTTGCCTAAACTATACTACTGTTCGATAGGTGTGCTTGCCTCAAATCGTTGTCATAGCTGGTTTCTAGGTTTGATCATTCTCATTTATAAATTTTAAGACTTTGACATCTCAAAAACAATGATCATATCTAAACTAAAATTAACTAACAACTAAACTAAAGACTCTAAATTGGGAAAGTAACTATGAGGAAAAACCAATTGATTAAGACGACACCCAAGGAAGAATCCACCTAGACTTCACTTGTTATCGAAATTTGAACCAGACGATTTATTCATTTGACTTGATCTGTAAGATTCCCTAAGTTATATTAATCCCTCTCTCGAGGTGACTAACATCTAACCCTAGGTTGATTAATTGAAATCTCTTTTTAATTAAAACCCCTACAATTGCATTAACTCGATCTATGGACTCCCATATTTGGTTTCACCCTAATTCAGAAAAATCTCATCACCCTATCTCTAGGGGTCCAATCAACTCCGCTTAATTATGCTAGATCTACTCTTAGGCAGGGACTTTTGCTCCTCCACCTAAGCACATCACACTTGAATTAATATCCCAAAAATATCAACACAAGAATTAAGAACACATACTTAAGAACAAGTCAAATATTTATCATATAGTTCAGCAAACGATAACAAGATTCATCTTAGGTTTCATCCCCCTCAGGTATCTGAGGGTTTAGTTCATAATAATAATAGAATACATCTCAAAAGAAAAGATAAAACAAAACATAAGAAATCCCTAAAAGCCCCTGAAGAAATTGAAGGAGAGATCTTTCGTCTTGAGTATAATTCCGGCTTCTTGAGATGAATCAACTAGCTATCTTCGAGTAAACCTCCACAAGTCTGCCTTCTTTGGCCTAGCTGGATGCCCTCTGACTGAAGCCTTGGGTTCCCCCTCTTAGGTTATGCTTAGGGTGTTTATATAGGCTTTTAAATGTGTTTCTTTACCCCTAAATATCCTAATCCGAGTGAAACTCTTCTTTCCCACGACAGGGACATGCCCATGGCACATGCCTGTGTAAGTCGTGGCCAGGCCGTGTTCAAAGCTGTTGAATAAGCCACAGCCATGTGGTCTTGGGCCCAGGCCATGTGGATTTTGTGATATGGCCCATTTACTCTGTTTTGGGCCCGTTTTCTGTTCTTTTCATTATCCGGTGCTCTCCTGAGTGTAAAACATGAAAACAAAGGATTAAGAGCACCAAATTACATAATTTAAGGCTTAGATAATCCAAAAGCATGCTAAATGTGGGCTTAAAATATGTTACTTTTACGGTTTATAACTCTGTTTCCATTCAGTTTCTTCTTTAACAACCATATGTTCCTTCTTTCACTCTAAGGCTAAAAGTACGTTCTTTTTGTGTTTTGGCCATCGTCGAGTTAAGGATTGTTATAAGGCGAAGATGAGCAAGTAGTGGTGGTAATCAAAGCTTGATTGTTGACTCACCGTTCGAAGAAGGTAAGGGTGTTGTCATATTACTGGGTTTGGCCGAATGTGCCATGTGTTGTGTTAGGTGGTATGCGGATTTCAGTCACACTCATGGGTGTCATTTGGTACAGGTTCTTGTTAAGGACATGAAGCAAATCAATCGTGCCTAGTAATCTTGGTGTTTAGGGCCGTTTACTCAAACAAGGTTTGATACGAAAGGCTAATCGTGCGACTAGCTAAGGTGTGTAATCTCACACCACCGCTTATTTTGAGAATGTTGTTCTGTGAATCGGCTAAAAGCCGGAATACCAAGAAGTCAAAATACCAGAAAATGAGATCACTCGAGAGTGCGAGAGCTCGTAATGATAAACCAAGCCACTAGTGATGGCGGTAGACCATTGAGAGTGCACGAACACTCTCGTGAATCTGAGGTTGTAATGGGCCTTATTGAGCCAAAACGGGCTAAGTGGGCCCAATGGGCTAACGATCCCACATGGGCAAAATCGACAGAAAATTGACGAAATGATTGATGCAACTGCGAAGTCCACATAACCAAGACCGAAAATGAGCTGAATGGGCCACACGAGCGTGTGGAACCGTTTGGGCCGAAATGGGAACTTATGCCCAATTACACCGTAGAGACCCAAAAGGAATCTCGTGTCACTCGAGGCAACAGTAGGCCTCTAAAAAGGCCGTTAGGTGACTGAAATTACCGAAGTACCCTTAGTGGGTAAATTACTGAAATACCCTTAGTGTGTAAATTACCGAAATACCCTCGCCGGGAAAATTACCGAAATACCCCCAAGGGATGAAATGATCGTTATACCCTAGATGGTAGTTAATTACCGTGTATGTGATTTTATTTATATAACTGTTTATTGTTGTAATTTACTGCATTCATATCATGTTGTATGGGTTGGGTTTGATGATTGGAGGAAGTACTGTTTAAGTGGCTCTACCACCTACCATTTTAGTGGCTCTGTCACATACCATTCGAGTGGCATTGCCACTTACCATTTTAGTGGCTCAGCCACATATACCGTGATTAGCAGCTTGACTGCAATATTTGTGAGGTTTGGCTGGGTGGGTTGACATGGTCCCCACATGGTGTGATTGATTGGTACGGGTGGAGAGTTAGTCGACTGGTAGGATTGGGGTGGGCTGATATCCACATACATTGAGATGATTTTAGGGCTTAGGCCCTGATTTTTATCGAATAGGGCTTAGGCCGAGACTGATACCATATGGGCTCAGGCCCATATAGTGACCGTTATAGGGGATTACACACTGAGTTCTTGTAACTCACCCCCTTTCTTTTAACCGTGCAGGTAATCCCCAGCGTTAGATGATTTGGAGCTGTGGAGGACTCGGAGGTGGCCATACGTCGGATTTGCTTCTTTACAATATTTAGTAAATTTGGATTTAACTTATTTTATATTATTTTTGGGTTAGTATTTTGTGAAATAAGGCCATTGGATTTTTTTTCTTTTTTAAACTTTCATTTGGTAATTCTGCTAGTTATGAATTGTTAAACGATTAAACACTAGTTTTTAAAATAATCTACTGTTTTTCAAAACATCACGTTTTCAAAATTATTTAAGTCAAACCTCCACAACAAACAAAGTTTTCGGAAATAGTAGCATCTTTGCAAGAATATATATTGAACAAATCTTGTTTTCTTGTAAGCAACGAAATTCGGAGTTTCAAAAAAGATACAAAGTGTTTAACGAACGCGTAGCTTTTAAACAACCTTTTGATGTGACATGCTAGATCCGGCCATAATGTCTAGGCCAGGTTTGGGGTATTACATGCTATGTTAGGTACTAAATCTGAGTGCAAATGTGTGCACGTTTCTATAACTGATTGAGTGACTGTAAGTGACTGCTTATGAATGACTGCCTGAAATTGTATTCTGATTTTGTTTATCTGCATTCATACATTTGCATACACATATTTGCATACATACATCTGCATATAAAGTATTTTAGATTGGGATTTTGAAGAGAAGGAAGATTTACTGTCTGATTTGGCAGTTTTACTGCAACTCATCGGTATAGCAAATTATCGCATTGCGTTGTACTACATGTACGTTAGCTACGCTACGTACCATATCTGATTTGGCAGTTCATACTATATGTCTGTACCACGGTTTACTGTATTACACAATACAGCTGATACGCTAGCTTTGCTACTTAATTTATGAGACTAGCAGTTTATCTGCGCACTGTTAGCCCTAATTCCCAGAGGATCAAGGACAATGCTGATGATCATCGTTGCCGGGCAACCCGGGATGACATCCTATGGGATATAAGGTTAGATGGGCTTTTTGAGCTCCTACTCGGAGTGCAGGGATGGGTGGGTTGATTAAATTCCCATAGTAAGTGTAGGGTTGGACGGAGATGTTGTGCTGGCTAGATGGGTGGGTTGTTTATAAGTCATTTGCACTCATATGCATCTGAATGAATTTATGTGAATGAATGTGACTATACTATTCGACTGAAATGTCTGAATGATCAGATTGGATGAATGTGATAATATGAATGAATGTGTTACTGATTATCTGAAGGAAACGTGTGCCTATGCGATTTCTTTAGACTTTCTCTACAAAGGTCTGACTGAACTGTTATTGTGCTAGTGTGATTGACTTATGAACTGTTGTTATTGTATTTGAATAGCACGTGAGACTAGATGTTTCTGTTTGTTACATATGACCGTAAGGTACATATGGTGTGTGTTTGAGGTTGGACAAACTCGCTTAACTGTTATATGTCTGTGAGTGTGTTCTTCTTCTGAACTGCTTCTAGTTCTCTGCATCTGCTTCTGTAGTTTAGCTAGTTTGATCTCACACTGAGTTCTAGTAGCTCACCCCCTCTTTTGTTTACCCTTTTTCAGATACAGTTCTGGATTTTGGATGCTGGACTCAGTAAGCGGAGGTCTCGGATAGTTTTGTGAACAGCAATTGAGCAGTTTGTGTTTTCTAGTTTTTACATTTGGTTTTGAGCTGTAAAGATTTATAATATTGTGGTACCATTACTGTTTTAAACTTTGTTCATACAATATGTTTTTGTTACATTTGCAAACGGTATTTTTAAAAGTATAAACGTTTTGGTTTGTTTTCAGGTAAATATTTTCAGAAATGGAATTTTGAACGACTAGTTTTTGTTAAATTTTCCTACGATCACTTCGGTGATCAATATGGCATCTTGAATTTGGTCTAGACTTCTAGGCCGAGTTTGGGGTGTTACATGATGTTATTGTGACCACGAGCCCACCAGAACCAGAACAGTTACGATAACTCTAACACTATACACGATAGACGAAGAATTTTGATCCCCTTGATTTGCACCAACCACAACCCGAGCAGGGATCACAGAACCAAAACATAGAGATTGGCGACAGTTTTTGAATGGCAAAGGAGAAAGTAGCAAAAAGAAGGAAAAAAACGAAAGTGCAGAAAAAAGGGGAGAACGAACTGATGTCATTTTTTTTTTGAAAGAGAGAGAAACAAATTTTGAAAAAAAAAAATCAAATAATATCCCTTATCCATCAAATTTAGGCATGATCTCCTACTAACCCAATCCCAACTACCCACTCTCTCATCCACTTACACAGACTTCCAAACCCATCCAAACTCCCTCAGACAACCGAGACAAAAATTAACATCCACACTCGCATGAGAATTCGAACACAAGACCTTAAGCAAGGTAACTTCTTAACACTCAAACCAGCAGGCTCATTCTAATATGAGTTTACAACAATATAACAAAAGTCTACTTAGCAAGAATAAGGCTAGGATAAAAAATAACAGAATTTACCAAAAATGGGACTTTAACCTCAAACCTCAAACTCACAATCAGAACACCTAGCCACTGAAGCAAATACATATTTATGTTATGATTTACAGAAACAAGAATAAATTGTTCAGGGCGTTACACTTTATCTTTGATTCTGTAGCCGACTTGGCCTCAAAATATGAATTTTAATATTTAAAAAGAAATAAAAACATCATAAAACACTAGAAGTTTGTAATACATCACATGATAAATTTCCATTTTAACCTCTTAAAAATTTATACTTTATCTATAATTCTGTATCCGACTTTGCCTCAAAATTCAAGTTTCAATATTTAAAAATGAAATTAAAAAAGAATCATAAGACACGAGCACTTCGCTCTGCATCAGTTCTAAATTTCCATTTTAACCTCTTAAAAAGTTATACTTTATTTATAATTCCGCAAAGGACTTTGCCTCAAAATTCGAGTTCCAATATTTAAAAAACGAAATCAAAAAGAATCATAAGACACAAGTAGTTCACTATGCATCACATTGTAAATTTCCATTTTAACCTCTTAAAAATTTATAATTTGTATTTGATTCTAGAACTGAATTCGCATCGAAATTCAAATTTTAAAATTTAAAGATGAAATTAAAAAAAAAAATTATCGAACACTATAAGTTTTCTATGCATCACATGGTAAATTTCTATTTTAACCACTTAAAAATTTATACATCATCTTTAATTTCGTAACGGACTTCGCCTCAAAATTTGAGTTTCAATACTGAAAAATAAATTAAAAAGAATCATAAAACACGAGAACTTAGCGATGCATCAAATTGTAAATTTCCATTTTAATCTCTTAAGAATTTATACTTTATTTTTTATTCGGTAACTGACTTGGCCTTAAAATTCGAATTTTAATATTTAATAACAAAATTAAAAAATCATAAAACACTAGAAGTTTGCTATGCATCACATGTTCAATTTCCATTTTAACCATTTAAAATTTTATACTTTATCTTTAATTCCGTAACGGACTTGGCCTCAAAATTCAAGTTTCAATATTTAAAAATGAAACTAAAAACAAACATAAGACACGAGAACTTCGCTATGCATCACATTGTAAATTTCCATATTAACTTCATAAAAAATTATAGCTTATTTTTTTATTTTGTAACCGACGTTGCCTCGAAATTCAAATCTTAATATTTAAAAAAGAAATTATAAAAACTCATAAAACATAAGAAGTTTTCTATGCATCACATGGTAAATTTCCATTTTAACCACTTGAAAAGTTATACTTTATCTTTAATTCCGTAACAGAGTTCGCCTCAAAATTCGGGTTTCAATATTTAAAATTAAAATAATCATACGACACGAGAACTTCGCTACGCATCACATTATAAATTTCTAGTTTATCCTTGATAAACCGTAAAAGTAGCATATTTTAGGCCCACATTTAGCATGCTTTTGGATGATTTAAGCCTTGAATTATGTAATTTGGTGCTCTTAATCCTTTGTTTTTAGGTTTATACCCAGGAGAGCACCAGATGACGAAAAGAACAGAAAACAGGCCCAAAATAGAGTAAATGGGCCATGTCACAAAATCCACATGGCCTAGGACCAAGACCACACGGCCGTGCCTCATTCAACAGGCTCGAACACGGCCTGGCCACGACTTACACGGGCGTGTGCCATGGGCATGTCCCTGTCTCAGGAAAGAAGAGTTTCACTCAGATTTGGATACTTAGGGGCAAAGAAACACATTCTAAAGCCTATATAAACACCCTAAGTATGACCAGATAAGGGGAACCCAAGGCCTTAGTGAAGGGCTGTCCGGTTAGGCCAGAGAAGGTAGATTTGTGGAGAATTACTCGAAGATAGCCAATTGATCCATCTCAAAAAGTCGAAGTTATACTCAAGACGGAGGATCTCTCCTTCAACTCCCTCAGGGGGTTTTAGGGATTTCTTATGTTTTGTTTTATCTTTTCTTTTGATATGTTTTCCTTTGTTGTTATTAACTAAACCCTCAGATACCTGAGGGGGATGAAACTTAAGATGAATCTTGTTATCGTTTGCTGAACTATATGATAAATATTTGACTTGTTCTTAATTATGTGTTCTTAATTCTTGTGTTGATATTTTCGGGATATTAATTCAAGTATGATGTGCTTAGGTGGAGGAGCAAAAGTCCCTGCCTAAGAGTAGATCTAGCATGGTTAAGCGGAGTTGATTGCGAGCCTAGAGATAAGGTGACGAGATTTTGCCGGATTAGGGTGAAACTTAATATGGGAGTCCATAGATCGAGTTAATGCGATTCTAGGGGTTTTAATTAGAAAGAGATTTCAATTAATCAACCTAGGGTTAGACGTAGTCGCCTCGAGAGAGGGATTAATATAACTTAGGGAATCTTACGGATCAAGTCAAATGAATAAATCGTTTGGTTCAAAGTTAGATAACAAGTGAAGTCTAGGTGGATTCTTCCTTGGGTGTCGTTTTAATCAATTGGTTTTTCTTCCAAGTTATTTTCCCAAATTCATTCTTCTTTGTCTTAGAGTCTTTAGTTTAGTAGTTAGTTAATTTTAGATTAGATAACAAATCCATTTAATTCTTAGGCTAAATAATAAAAAGAGATTTAGTATTAGTACTTTTGGTTCCTTTGGGATTCAACATTACGGTCTTGCCTGAACTATACTACTGTTCGATAGGTGCGCTTGCCTCAAATCGTTGTCGTAGTTGGTTTCTAGGTTCGACCATTGTCATTTATAAATTTTAAGACTTTGACATCGCAAAAACAACAATCAAGTTTTTGGCACTGTTGCCGGGGAACTAAAATATTAAGAACGCTTAATTTTTATTACTTTAGCCATATTTATTTTATTTTTGCAATTTAATTTTATTTTTTTTAGATTGCTAAATTTTCTTTTGTTCCTTTCAGGTACCTCTAGTTTATGACTAGAAGGAACCCGACATGACCCTTACTTTACGACAGTGATATTGAAGGCACCGTTCGCAGAAATCGCAGAGAGATAAGGCGAAGCTTAAACTACATAGACGAAGAGCAAGAAACCGAAATAAATACCACAGAAGAGATGCTGAAAATAATCCGCCACCTCCAGAGATGGCTGAACATCATGCTCCACGTACTATGTTTGATTATGCTAAACCTAGTTTCACAGGAACCGAGTCTAGTATTGTTAGGCCTACTATTGCTGCAAATAATTTTGAACTGAAACCTAACACTGTACTGATAATTTTGTTAAGTTTGATGGTTTGCAGGATGAAGATCCTAACACGCACTTAGCAAATTTTCTAGAATTCTGCGATACCTTCAAGATAAATGGCGTTTCTGATGATGCCATCCATCTTCGGTTATTTTCCTCTTCCCTGAAAAATAAAGCCAAACAGTAGTTGCATTCTCTTCCACAAGGGTCAATCACTACATGGGACCAAATGACTGAAAAATTTTTATTAAAATATTTTTCGCCAGCCAAAACGGCCAAATTAAGGAATGATATCTCTTCTTTTGTGCAGATAGATTCAGAGACGCTTTATGATACATGGGAGAGATACAAAGATTTGTTAAGGAGGTGCCCACACCACGGATTACCTTTGTGGCTACAGGTCCAAACTTTTTACAACGGTGTGAACCCTTCAACAAGGCAAAAAAAAATCGACTCACCCGCCGGCGGAACCTTGAACAATAAAACTCCTGAAGCAGCCTACGAGTTTATAGAGGAGATGCCACTGAATAACTATCAGTGGCAAGTTACAAGGAGAAGGCCAGCCAAAGCAGCCGGAGTTTTCAACATTGACGCAGTAACCGCGCTATCAAATCAGGTAGAGTTGCTACATAAAAAATTTGATAGTTTCTATGGTTCTTCATAGGCACATCCAGTTATGCAGTGCGACACAAGTGAAGAAGTGATAAATCTTGGGTACCCACCCTACGGACAGGGCATGGAGAGTGAGCAAATGAACTATATGGGTAACAATTTCTGATCTAACAATACCCTTATAGTAATACTTATAATCCAGGTAGGAAGAACCACCCCAATTTCTCATGGGGTGGTCAAAGAAATCAAAGGCAACAACCATCCCAAAACTTCCAACAACAGCCCTACCCACAGGTAAAAAAAGCCGAACCTTGAAGAGGTGCTGACAAGCTTTATAGCAGCCTCAGAAACACGTTTCCAGAAGGTAGAAACAAAACTTGAGGCATTGTCACAGGAGTTCAAGGATCAATTCGGGCAACTTACTAAGCAGATCTCTGAGAGACCACAGGGAAGACTACCAAGCAACACAGAGACTAACCAAGGGAGCAAGTTCAAGCCATAACAAATCAGGATAGTGAACGATTAGACGAGCCTAATTTGAAGCAAAATAATATGGTAGAAGAAGATATGGTTGAGGTCAATAAAAAGTCAAAACCGATAATTAAAGAGTACAAACCTCGCATACCATATCCCCAAGCAATAACGAAAGACGGCACAGAAGAACAGTTCGGTAAGTTTCTTAAACTTTTAAAGAAATTACATATTAACTTACCGTTCTTGAAGCTCTATCGCAGATGCCAGATTCCAGGAAATTCTTAAAGAAACTACTGACAAATAAGCAGAAGATAGACGAGGAATCACATGTAGAACTAAACGCAGTATGCTCCGCAATGTTGCAAAATAAACTACCACCGAAATTAAAAGATTTAGGGAGTTTTACAATTCCATGCTTAATTGGCGGTTTATCTATTGATAATGCGCTAGCTGATTTAGGGGCAAGCATAAATGTCATGCCTTATAAATTGTTTAAACAACTAGGTCTAGGGAAACCCAAACAAACTAGGATGAGCATTCAATTAGCTGATAAAACTATTAGAGTTCCTAGGGGTATAATTGAAGATGTACATGTGAAAATTGATAAATTCGTATTCCCAGTAGACTTTGTCGTTTTAGACATGGATGAGGACAACACGATCCCCCTAATTTTAAGAAGACCATTCTTAGCAACTGCCAGAACTGAAATCGATGTTGATGCAGGCAAACTCATACTTTGTGTAGGTGAGGAGACAGACACTCTTCAAGCCCTCGATTCAGCTAGAACATAGAATAACCAAGGTGAGAAAGTAAATTCTATTGATAACTATTCGGTTAACCCTTCTTTTAAAGAAGCACCACAAAAGAACACAACTGAATCTGATCCTAGACCCTGTGCCCACAAGGAAATAACTCACGAGGAACAAGGGATTCAGATCGATGAACTATAAAAAGGGAAGACGCACCTTAAAAAAGAACTAGGGATACCCAAAGCAGAACCAAAGCCACTCTACGAGGCAGACAGTTCAAAATCGGAGATCAGGCACTATTAGACAAAACAGACCCACGAGTGTCCCCTCTTGATCCTAACACCAGCAAGGAAATCCCTTTTAAGGTAATCGATGTTTTTCCATGCGGAACAGTCGAGGTTCGGCACTTTCAAAATAAACGCTACTCGTCTTACACTCTATCATGATAATGGAACTGCAAGCACGATAAAGGACTTTCAACTCCTGAAACCACCATGAATATACAAAGGAGAGGAGAGTCTAGCTTAAGACTATAAACGAGTGCTTTTCGGGAGGCAGGCTGAATACTAACCCCATTAACTTCTGCCTTTTTCATCTTATTTATATTATTTTATTCTTTCCTTATAGCACCTAACTATAAACTAACCAAGTGTAGATTTCCAGGTCACATGGCCTTACACACGGCCGTGGCCGTGTGGGTACAAAGAATCACTGTACTGACATGGAAGGGATGGTACGAGTCAGAGAGAATCAATTTTTTAGAGTCACGAACTCGAACCACCACACCACAGGCATTGACAAAACCCCACGACCGTACGATGTGGCCGTTGTCGACACTGTTAGATCACACACGGGCATGGCTGCCTGAGCACGGGCATGAGAGAAACAAACGAAGCCTACCATGGCCATGCAATATGGCCGTGTGAGATGCCACACTCACGAGACACGGGCATGTGAATATACCTGACTTAAAATTCTATTTAAACCACTCACCCCTCCCTCTTCTCACCTAATTTTCACCCTTCTTTCTCCCTTACACCCTTCTACACCCTCCATTCTCAGCATTCTTTGTTTTCATAGCATTCTTCTCAATCTTTTGGCCATGTCGAAGAAATGGAAGGCTTGAAGCACAGTCCTCCTTAGGATGATCGATCTACATAAGTTCACGCCGGCCGCTTCATCCACTCGACAAGCCAAGGGTCTTTGAGACCATTTATCTTTTGTTTTACTTTTATCTTCTCCTTTATTTTCCTTCTCTTTGACTATCTTATGCTTAATTTAACTTATTTTATTTTAGTTTCTTAGTGTCAGGTTCAAAAGGCTGCTAGGGAATCACACCGGAACCACGACCACTGCCTCAACGCAGCCTTCGAAATTCTAAAGGCTGCTTGGGTGTCACGCCACTTCCGCCACCGCCAGCACCTCCACAGCCTTAGAGGTCACACCCACCTCGCGAACCCTCCAACAATAAGGACTATTTAGTTCATTCATCTTTCGTTTTAATTTCTTTCTTTTTATCTTTATTGTCTTTATTTATACATTTAGTTTATTTTAAATGTGTCTTAATAATTCCTGACTAATTCTCTACGAGCTCCCTAATTTCTTCATCTAGCGTAGAGCTCAGTAGCAGCCACCTCCCCTATCGACTTCCAACTCCGAAAAACCATCCAAATTCAGGAAGTTTCACCTCTCCCTCTCTCTTAAATTGCATATACATGTTTGTACATTGAGGGCAATGTACATCTTAAGTGTGGGGGGTGAATAGTTATTTTGTGAAAGTGCCTGACTTTCTGCATTATTCTCAAATCCCTGAATTATGCCTTGTCTTGAAGTAAGTCTTTCATATTATAATTAGGATGAAATTTCCTTTGATTTATGATTTTTATTGAAATGTCTTGCATTAAGTCATTGATAATTGTGCATTTATGATTAAATTTGAAGAATACTAGAGAATCAAACATGATAAATCTATTTTTCAAAATTAAAAATTTTGTTAGGTTGTCTATCTAAATCTAATTATTACTTTGAAGTTTGAAATTTACAAGGCTGATATCAAACACCCATAATTTTTGTGAGATTTTGAGCCTTTTAGAGCATATATTCTCTTTCATGCTCACGTTATTGATTATGAGTGTGTCAACATTGATCTGTTATTCTAGAACTTGCATTAATTATACATGTCGAGACCACACCTATGATTTGATATACCAAGATGACAAAGGCACCTAGGTTTTAACTCACTTACTCCACTAAATAACCTACCTTCATAATTAACCCCTAGTGAACCCCGTTTAATCCTAACAACCCTTTTTATTGACTTACCTACTAATATTAACCCAAAACCCTTTGTATTTGTTATCACCATTCTTTTTTACTACCGTATATTGAGATTTGATTTGATTGGTTGCCTTATTATTTTATTTCAGTAGTAAAATCATCATTTGACTTGTTCTTAAAAAAAATCAAAGTATATTCACTATTAGTTTTGTGCTTAGGTGAGCTTATACGTTAAATTCCAATTATTTAAGAAAAAGCTCGTATTATTAGTTTTCAATTGATGTAATTGTTTAATATTAGTTCATAGTTAGGTAAATTGTCAGGTCAATCTCGATTCTAACCTTCTAATTCAGCCTATATCCATACCCTTAACCTAAGCCCCATTACAACCCTGTAAAGACCTTTTGATTTGTGTATCATCTCATATTTTAGTGGTGGAGATTTGATTTTCATGCAAGCTTATGGGATTAACTTTTCATGTTTGACTTTTGAGTGCTTAATTTTGAACCTTAAACACTTCGAGTGATTTGAGTGAATCTTTAGTGAGGATGTCAATTCTTGTCGATTTTGAATCAAAGGTAATTATTTAGATGAGGGGAAACACCTATGTTTTGTGCTATAAATGTATGACATTGATTGTTTAAATCTTTAGGACTCTTTGAGTTGAATTATCCATGTATGAATTATCTTTAAATTATGATGAAACATTATTGATAAATTTTATGAATCGAGGAAGTTCTTTTTAATTGTGAGTTGAGAATTTTGCTTGAGGACAAGCAAAAGCTTAAGTGTGGGGGTATTTGATAAACCGTAAAAGTAACATAGTTTAGGCCCACATTTAGCATGCTTTTGGATGATTAATCCCTGAATTATGTCATTTGGTGCTCTTAATCCTTTGTTTTCATGTTTTATACCCAGGAGAGCACCGGATGACGAAAAGAACGGAAAATAGGCCCAAAATGGAGTAAATAGGCCATATCGTGAAATCCACGCGGCCTGGGCCCAAGACCACACGACCGTGCCTCACTCAACAAACTCGAACATGGCCTGGCCACGACTTACACGGGCGCGTGCCATGGGCGTGTCCCTGTCACGGGAAAGAAGAGTTTCACTTACTGAAGCCTATATAAACACCCTAAGTATGACCAGATAAAGGGAAACCTAAGGCCTTAGTCAAGGGCTGTCCGGTTAGGCCAGAGAAGGTAGATTTGTGGAGAATTACTCGAAGATAGCCAGTTGATCCATCTCAAAAAGCCGGAGTTATACTCAAGATGGAGGATCTCTCCTTCAACTCCTTCAGGGGGGTTTTAGGGATTTTTTATATTTTGTTTTATCTTTTCTTTTGAGATGTTTCCTTTATTGTTATGAACTAAACCCTCAGATACCTGAGGGGGATGAAACCTAAGATGAATCTTGTTCTCGTTTGCTGAACTATATGATAAATATTTGACTTGTTCTTAAGTATGTGTTCTTAATTCTTGTGTTGATATTTTCGGGATATTAATTCAAGTATGATGTGCTTAGGTAGAGGAGTAAAAGTCCCGGCTTAAGAGTAGATCTAGCATAGTTAAGCGGAGTTGATCGCGTGCCTAGAGATAGGGTGACGAGATTTTACCGGATTAGGGTGAAACCTAATATGGGAGTCCATAGATCGAGTTAATGTGATTCTAGGGGTTTTAATTAGAAAGAGATTTCAATTAATCAACCTAGGGTTAGACGTTAGTCGCCTCGAGAGAGGGATTAATATAACTTTGGGAATATTATAGATCAAGTCAAATGAATAAATCATCTGGTTCAGAGTTAGATAACAAGTGAAGTTTAGGTGGATTCTTCCTTGGGTGTCGTTTTAATCAATTAGTTTTTCTTCCAAGTTATTTTCCCAAATTCATTCTTCTTTGTCTTAGAGTCTTTAGTTTAGTAGTTAGTTAATTTTAGATTAGATAACAAATTCATTTAATTCTTAGGCTAAATAATAAAAAGAGAGTTAGTATTAGTACTTTTGGTTCTTTTGGGATTCGACATTCCGGTCTTGCTTAAACTATACTACTGTTCGATAGGTGCGCTTGCCTCAAATCGTTGCCATAGTTGGTTTCTAGGTTCAATCATTCTCGTTTATAAATTTTAAGACTTTGACATTGCAAAAACACTGATCAATCCTCTTAAAAAATTATACTTTATCTTTGATTCTGTAACTGACGTTGCGTCGAAATTCAAATTTTAATATTTAAAAATGAAATTATAGAAAATCATAAAACACGAGAAGTTTTATATGCATTACTTGGTAAATTTCTGTAACGCCCCAAAATTTTTATTTCAGTTTTTGGGAAATGTGACACAAATGTGCATCTGCTTCAGTGGTTATGTGTTCTGGGTGTGTGTGAAAAGTCTCAAGATCAAGCCCTAGCTTTAGCAAATTTTGTTATTTTTGGAATAAAGCCCTATCTCTGTTTAGTGGGCTTATACTTAATTATTTGTAGAAACATATCAGAATGGGCTTACTGGTCTGGTGGTTAAGTTGAGTGTTAGTTTGCTGAAAGTCATGTGTTCGAATCCTTGCGCAAGTGAGGGAGTTCATTTTTTTCTCATTTGACCGAGAGAGTTTCGGTCAAATTGGAATTCTGAATAGTGGGAGGAAATTTAGGGATTGTGGTCAAAATAGTTTTCCCTAATTATCTCTTAATTAATTTTGTTTCTGTTCTTTTCAAAATTTTGGTCTCTTGGAAATTCTAACGTGCTTTTTCGTTTCCTTTCCTTTCTTTCTCCCTGTTGTTTTCTCTCCAAATTGGCATCATCTATTTTTTTCAAATTACGGTTTTCTACTCACGGTTTCCATACGTTGGTAAGAGTGACTTCGTTCGTATAGGTGGTATTTTCTTTTAATTTGTTTAGATCTGTGTGGTTTCTTTCTGTTGACATGGAATTTACGTTTTGGCAGCAGCGAATAAAGAGGAGCGTGTCCCTACTCTTACGAAATCATAGTCGATCGTTTGGAGTGTTCGCGGTAAACGCTGAACACTCGTTTTGGACTTTTTTTTGGTATCGAGTTTCCAGTTTAATCATGTTTTAGGACAAATTTCAAGTGTTATTATGTCGATTATAGGCTTTAGAAGGCATGAGAGTGGTTTCTACATTGAATCGATAGGTGTGTGTACTCGAAAACGCAAAAAATGGGGTTTCGATGAAAGCCAAAAACCTGCAACACCCCTAATCTGTAACTGTCATCGGAATAGGTTAAGAGGCATTACCGAACTAATAGCTCAGTTTAGAACAATCATTTATCAAATATCATCTCATTTTAGTAAATACCATACATTCACATTCAATATATATTTAAATCAAGCATACAAGGCTTAAATCATGCATTCGGGACTAAATCGGTAACATATGAAAATTTTGGAAACTTAGAAAAATTTCAACCTTACAAGTATCACACGCCCCGTGTGAACAGACCGTATGCCTCACACGGCTAGTAGACATGCCGATGTCTTAGACCGTGTAAAAACATGGCATACATACTGACTTGGGTCACACGACCGAAGACATGCCCGTGTGCTAGGCCGTGTGAAGACTGGAGAGTGTACTGACTTGGGTCACACGGCCAACCACACGTCTGTGTGTCTAGCCCGTGTACCCTTTGAAATGGCCATACACGTTCGTGTATCAGGCCGTGCCAAAACTGTAGGTATACTGACTTATCAACACGGCCAAGCCACACACTTGTATGCTATGCCGTGTGCCATTTAGGGGGTATACTGACTTGTACCACATGGCCGGTCACACGCCCGTGTGTGAGGCCCTGTGGAGCATACTGACTTTAATTCCATTTCAACACCAGGGGACACACGACCGTGTACTTAACCGTGTGTCACACACGGCTGAGACACACGCCCGTGTCTCTGCCCGTGTGGACAAAAATAGGCTATTTGCAAAGCCATTTTGCCACCCTATTTTCACAAGCATTCACAAGCATAAATTACCACATTTCATAACCCAATTGACAATCATTCCATAACATTTCATACACATAATATACCAATTCAATTGAGTATTAAATTACTTAATAAATATCATTCATAATCCATTCATATATCAACTACATAACAAGACATCTTTTGCACATTTTCATTCCATAACTTCCTTACCAAAAACATACCATAATAGAACACTTATACACAACCAAATATGATACCAAAATAAGCCAAATCACATGGCTTAACTCATACACAAAATATACCAAAACCATGATATCAAGTACCCATATTTATCATCCTTAAAACTAGCCTATACATGCCATATTTACAATTATCCATAAGTTCAAAAGTACCAATCAGAAGTTTGATAGTGTGATGTGCAACTCTGACTTGTTCGAAACGAACGAGCTAAGAACCTCTATAAAACATAGAAAAAGAAACAGAGTAAGCTTTATAGCTTAGTAAACCCGTACAATTCAGAATTAAACTTACCATTTATACCAAACCAATACAAATAACTAAGGTAAACTCCATACAATTTCCAAATGCCTATCACAAGCATTTATCCATAGGTTAGACATGTTAATACATGAAATCATCCATTATCACAATTCAATATTCAATATAACTAGCATTCAACATTTCATTCTCAATCATATAACCAATAATCCATTCAATAACAGTACTTATCCGTATAAACATAATTTATGCCCGTTGAACCTATTTGAACTCCAAAGGATACTCGTGTGATAAACATCAGTAATCCGTCAATTCATTATCATTTCTGCTCTTTAGAGCCATGATTGGTAAGCTCCTCCTGAGTTGATGAACAGTAAGCTCTATTGAGCTAAAACAGTAAGCTCTATCGAGCTGAACAGTAACATACGAGCTGAAATAGTAAGCTCCAATGAGCTGAAAACAATAAGCTCTTACGAGCTGATATATATATCGGTAAGCTCATACGAGCTATGGTGAGTCTGCAACAAATGCATGAGCTCGACCAAAACGGTAACCCTACTGACATGTCACTCATATCCTATGAATTCATACAATTCAAACGGGGCTCGGTAACCATTAAGCTATATCAATAAGGCATTTGCATTTCAAGTATATCAATTACTCAATCACAAACATTCATTTCAAATATTTACAAATATATAAAAGTTTGATTATAATTATACGAACTTTCCTCGTATTGCTCGGATAAAAACTATCGGCTATTCGTCGATCTTTTCTTTTCCCCAATCTAAACTCGATCTTGACTTTTCTTGATCTATATATTATCAAATTTAGTACATTCAGCATTCAATATAATTAATTTAGTCCATAATTCATATTTTGGAAAATTTACACATTTGCCCTTATACTTTTCAAATCTTTTTACAATTTAGTCCTTATCTCATAAAATTGCAAATTCATGCAATTTAGTACCTACCCATGCCTAGCCGAATTTCATAGATACTCCTAACAGCCCATATCTTTCATTATTTCACACTTTTAACCACCACATTTTACATTTTTACAAATTAATCCATTTTTGACATTTTTGTTAAAAATAACTTTACGAAACTAGTTTAACTATTAACAAATATTCAAAATTCATCATCAAACATCAAATAACTCAAATATTCAACAATGGCACTTCACAAAATCATGAAAAAATTCAAAAATTAAAGGATGGCCTAGTTAGAATACAAAGCAACGATCTCAAAAACGTAAAAATCATAAAAAAATCGAGCTCAAACCATACCTTAATCAAGCCAAATGTGTGCCGAACCCTAATGTCTCTTCTTTAGTTTCTTTTTCTTTTGTTAATCGGTTATGAAGAAGAAAAATGATGATAATATGGCTTTTGTTTTATTTAATCTTTACTTATTTAACATTTTACCATATTAACCTTAATTAAAACATTAAAAACATGCTTAATATATGTCCATACATGTCCATCTTCATTATACATGGTCTAATTTCATAATAAGAACCTTTAATATAATAAGCCATACCATTAGACATATTTAATGTAACACCCCGAACCTGGCCTAGAATTTAGGCCCGAATCCGGCGTGTCATATTGAAGGGATGTTGAGAAGCTACGCGATTGTTTAGAAAAGTTGCTAGTTGAAAATGTTGCGGTTCTTTTTGGAAAACTTTGAGTCTCGTTGCTTGTTTATAAAAACCCGATTTATTTAATGTCCTTTATAAAAGTTGTTACTATTTTAACAATAAAACTGGTTTCGTGGTGAAAAACAAACTTGAGTATTTGCGGGAATGTGATGTTTTGAAAATGATTAATTATGCTTTAAGGAAATCCCATGTTTATGAAATCAATAGTTAGTAATGAAAGCTGAAGAGAAAACTTAACCAGAGGCCTTATTACAAAATATTAAACCCATATAATAACAGAAATAATCTTAGAAATAAAGCAAAAAGGAAATTTACTAAAGTTTGCAAACGATGTTCCTAAAGTATGGCCTCCACCGAGTCATCCATGGCTCCAAGTCCTTACTACTGAACATTACCTGCGAGGTTAAAGAGAGAGGGGTGATTTACAAGAACTTAGTATGTAATCCCCTTACCGTCACCAACTGGGCCTGAACCCATAACACAACAAATTAGGCCTAACCCCACTAAGCATGATAGTGCAATTAATGAATTAATGCAGCCCAACCCATCCATCCATGTAACACCCCAAACCCGGCCCAAACGCTACGACCGGATCTGGTATGCTACGGGGTTTACGTTAAAAACTTCACTTGGATGATCTTTGGAAATTCAGTTTCTTTATACAAGTATTCGTTAAGTAAGTGATATTGGAAGAAAACCTTTGCTCTTTTGCTGAACATAAATTTAAAAAAAAAATGAAGACATTAACAATTATAAATTGATAACCTAAGCTATGGAGGCCTTATTACATAAATAGTCCCAAAATTTAAACTTAAGAAAAACAGGAAATAGTTTATGAAAATAAAAACACTTGATGGCCCCTCGAGTCCGCCTCGGCTCCCATGTCCACGATCTACTGCTCATCTGAAAAGTCAGGGAAAATAAAGGGGTGAGTCACCAAGACTCAGTGTGCAAATCCCGAAACACATAAATGGCTTGAGGCCCAAAAATACATTATGGGCCTTGGCCCATACACAATGGCAACAAAATACTTACATGCAACATGGCCCAACCCAACCTAAAAGTCCATGCTCTACACACCAGCCCGTACCAGCCAACACACCTTAGGGATTTCTACAATCAACCCACCAACCGCTACACACCATATCGACAGTCATGCTGCCTATTTCTATCAATCAGGAATAAATTTAACGTGGCTTAGCCACCGATCACTATGTGACCTCATAATATAACGTGGCTGAGCCACCAATCACTATTGTGACCTAATTTTACAATTCGTGGTTTAACCACCGATCACCAAGTGACCTATTAACATGCTCTTCCCCTTCATCATATTAACCCCATCCCATGCATACATCCATGCAGAATCAAAACAATATACTACCTAAAAGATCACAGTTTATTACATACATCAATACACATAGAGAAGTTTCTATGGTTACGTACCTGGCATCCCTTGCCTACCCTTTTTGGGTAATCCTACTGTCTAAACAGCCTTTTTCCGGCTTTTAGCCCATAACATATATAATACAGATTAGTTAGTGTGTTAGAGATCGACACACCTGATTACAGTCAAGACAAGACCTTCTATGTCGACACTATCAGAAGCCGATACAACTGCTAACTGTCTAAGATTTTGTTCTGATGCCGGTCCACAACCTGGTGGCCAATCTCGAACTGCTGACACTGCTCGTTTCTTAAACTTAGAGATTGGGTTTACAGATCCAATCCCCTCCTTCGCCTGAACGACATGTGATTCCATCACAAGACCTTATCAGTTGCTACCATCACAACATATGGTTGTTAGTCCATATCATAGGGTTAAAATCACAATTACGAAAACGAACTTAGCAAAAATCTAACTAGAACCCCTTACCTTGAAATCTCAAAAAGAGAGATATGAGGTTCAGAGACTAGCGGTTTCGACTTTTAGATTTAAGCGATCTACTTCAATTCCCGAATGTCACCCAACACGTAAACACAAGAAACCAACAATTCATTAGCCTTTCGACTTTGTCTTCTAAAAACTGAAAGAGGAAAAGAATAGATCAGAAGAAATCAACACCTACCTTTACAGAGAATTCGGTAACTCCTAGAAGATTCCGGCTCTTTACGAAAACCAAAAAGAAAAGATGATCTCAAGAGATCTATAAAGTTTTGGCTTTTGAGAAGATCAAAAAGAAAAGATGATCTCAAGAGATCTGTAAAGTTTCGGCTTTTGAGAAGATTAAAAAGAAAAGATGATTTCAAGAGATCTATAAAGTTTCAGCTTTTGAGAAGATCAAAAAGAAAAGATGATCTCAAGAGATCTATGAAGTTTCGGCTTTTGAGAAGATCAAAAAGAAAAGATGATCTCAAGAGATCTATAAAGTTTTGGCTTTTGAGAAGAAGATGATTGAGAGAAAAGAGTAATATCAAATGTAAAGAAGTGATAGGAACGGTATAGGAAAAAGAAGAATTTTGGCAAGGCTAGGGCAGATTCGGCTATGGCAGACAAATGTGAAAAGAAAGAATGCTTAAGGGAGTTTTCGGCTCTTATTCAGAAAAGAAGGAAAGGAGAGAAGATGAAAACCCTAAATGCCAAAAATAAAGAAGAGAATAAGAGAATAAAGCCCTAATGCAAAAATTTTAATTAAAATAATTGGGCTTCATGCAACTTGAATTTGGGCCTCCTCAGTTGACGCCACTTCCCTGCTCTTTAAGTGGCGCCACTTTGCCACTAGGCCACAAGCCCATTTGTATCTTAAACCATGCACAACTAATTTTAAATCTATATCCAAATTCTAAAGTCCATTTAAAAAGAAAACCAAAATTTCCTTAAAGCCAAAGCTTGATCCCGGGACTTTATAGAAGCCCTCTAACATTCCAAAATCACTTATCCAATCGGTCCAATTTACACTAAAGTCAATCTCTTGTTCTCCAAAAATTTTAAACGCTACTACACTCAAGTCCCATTGGGCTCAATCTTACTAGGCCCAAATTCGGGATGCTACAATCCAACACACATCCGACCAGCCAATCACACCTGTGGGGATTAAGTCAACCCACCCCGCCGCTCACACCAATAATGCAGTCATGCTGCTAAACACAGAGTATTTGTGGCTAAGCCACCAGAGTTATAATTATGTATATATATATTGTGGCTATGCCACCAGGCTACACTGCTCTTCATTCAATATCCCGCTCCATGCACATGATAGAATGCAACATACATATCAACATATAAAAGCGTAATGTAACACACAATCGGCCCAAAGAGGCATTCTGGTAACTCTGCCCAATAAGGGCATTTTGGTAAATCAGCCCAATAAGGGCATTTGGTAAATTGGCTCCATAAGGGCATTTTGGTAAATCGGCACAATAAGGGCATTTTGGTAAATAGGCCCAAAAAGGCATTTTGTTAAATCGGCCCAACAAGGGCATTTTGGTAAATTAGCCTACTAACATCGATTTTAACGAATCTTAGAACTAATGCTGCTTAAGCGAGTTGCGATTTCATGCAGTAGTCTGATTTTTTAAACATGCGAATAATAGTGATTCAGTTTTTACTAACATTGCAGCGTATTACGAAACTACATGATTATGGTGTGAGATTGCACACCTGACTACGTAGAGAACTATACCCTTCTGATCGCCGTCGCCTATACCAACATAACACATGATTAACTAACCAAAAGTGGCACCTTAATCCAGATCTAAACAATCGATTTACAACACTTACCCTCACTATTGCGGACAACCACGATTTGCCTATTCGCACCGGATGTTGGCTCCCTTCCACAACCCGACGGAAAATCTCGAACTGCTGACACCGCCCTAAGTTTAAACTTGGGAGCAGGGGTTACGAGACCACTAGCGATACCCCCTTCGACTGATTATTACTTGCATCCATGATGAAAATCTGATAAGTACAGTACCACAGTGAAAACGGCACAAGGGTTTCGGTTCTTACCACCACCTCTTGAAGTCCAAACTATTAGAAAACAAAGAAGGGATTTGCTCGCTCCTTCGCACAACCGGTTTTGATTAAAGGAGAATCGAACATAGGCAGCTTCGGCTATGGCATGATGAGAGACGGAGAAAAAAAAGATTAGTTGAGAACGAAGAGAAAGTGAAAAAGCTATCTTTTCAATGGGAATCATAAGATCGAAACAAAAAGAAATAAGATAAAGAATCACCCTACCTTGATTCCAAATGAGTCGACTGAGAAGGGAGATTCGACCAACTCAGTTTAAACAACTACAGGATGCCGTCACAAGGAGAAAGAATAAGGGGAATGGAGTTTCGGTTTAGAGATAGATTGAAACAAACGAATAATGAGGTTCATACATTAGGCCATGAAGAACAGAAGATGAGAGGAAGGGAAGGAATCTACTTACCCGATTTGGCCAAGGAAGATGGTGCTAGAACACGTAGAGGAAGAGGATTAGGGAGGGATTCGGCCAACAAGTGCTTATCACTAACAAAGAGAAAAGGAAGAATAAAGAAAAGATGAGAAAAGAAAAGAGAAGAAGTCCCGTAATGGTCACGGTTTCGGCAAGAAGAGATGCACAAAATGGTAAAAAGAAAAAGAAGCTTCTAACACACAAAAACTCAACAAAAAGCTTAGGAATTTCGGCACTCCCTCACCCTCTCAAAACTAAATGCACTATTAACCCAAAAAACCCTTCTTGACCGAAATTCTCTCCCCATGCACTTCCTCAAAATCGGCCACTACTCCCTCTCACCTCAATCCCATAATTTGCTCCTTGATTTTCTCCTCAAACTCCTCTCCATCATTCATTCAAATTCATTTGACTGAGTCTTCAACTCCTCCTGTAGAGTCCATGCTGAACTCTACTACTTTCACCTGCTTAGCACAAAATAAATTAAATAAGTTGCAGCAGGTGGGATTCGAACCCAAGCTCTCCTCTCTGCCCTTTTCACGCCACAGCCACTTGGCCATATCCCCAGCTTGTGCTAGCAATTACTAACCTTTTTCTCTTAAGTCCTGACGCCAACCACCTTCTCCCCCTAAAGTGACCAACCACCAAAATTTAACCAGGGCCCAAACTCGACCCCAGGCCTTCTCAGGCCCCCCCAACACCCTTAAACAACACATAGAACCAGCATAACATGAAATTGCACAAATTTACAGACCCCTAAATTTTAGGATGTTACATTTAACTCATAGCACACAAGTTTTACACTTTACACGATTAAGTCCTTTTACTGAATTAAGCATTTAAACGGTAAAATTTCTTTATGAAATTTTTACACAGTAATTTTATCATGCTGTAAACAATAATAAAATAATAAAATAATATTTTAACCTCAAATTTGTAGTCCCGAAACCACTGTTCTGATTTGACTCAAAAATAGGTTATTACAAAACCCTATTGTCGACGACACACGGGCATGTGGTCGCCCGTGTGGTAGGCCGTGTGCGATAACACAGGCTTATGGGTCCACACGGGTAGTCTACACGGGCGTGTGGGATTTTGGGCCAGGCCGTGTGATCTACACAGCCAAGGCCAAATTGAGCCGTTTGGGCCACACCGGCGTGTGGGCCCACACGGCAGGCCATATGAGCGTGTGAGCCCATTTAACTGAAATGTGTTCTAAGGTTGCACGGGTCGCCCAAGTCGACTGTGAACCTACTGTAGGGTCGGTAAGCACTACTTAGACCCTTAAATGCATGAATTGTATGTATGATGTATGTACTAAGCATGATGATTATATGAATGAATACTAAACTGTATGTATAACTGTTATTCATGTATTAGCATTTCATATACTGTATGTTGCATTGCATTGGGTTGGGATGTTGATATTTGGAGGAAGTGCACTGAAAGGCTTTTAAGCCTATTATCTGGCTGCTTAGCTACAATTTATTGATTATGTGCCGCATTCGGTACTAGTTGGAGTGTAGGGATGGGTGGGTGTTTTAAACCCCACATGGAGTGTAGGGATGGACGGAGATGGTGTGTGAAGGCTGGTTGAGTAGGACTCACATCGATTAATGTATATCCGATCATCATTATCTGCTATGGGCTTAGGCCCTAATGCATATCGATCATCAAATCAGAAATGAGCTAAGGCCCGAAGTGCTACTGAAACTGAAATGGGCTTGGACCCAGACTGCATTTGACTGATAGACTGTAGTTTGACTGTATGCATGTTTTATGTGGGGATTACACACTAAGTTTACGTAAACTCACCCCTATCTATTTTATCCGTACATGTAATGACCCAAAATTGGGCCTAGTAGGATTGGGCCCATTGGGCCTTGGGTTTGGGCGTAGGAGTGTTTAAAATTTTTGAGAGCAAGAGAACGACATTATTTCAAGCTGGACTTATTAGGAAGGTGATTTTAGAAAGTTACGGGGTTTTATGAAGTTCCGGGTTCAAGTTGGGCCTTAGTAAAATTTTTGTGTTTAAGTACTTTAAGGAGAGAAGGTAAGTGACATCGAGGCTTAAGGAAATAAGTGCTTATTTTGTTAGCATAAATGAGCATATGGTAAAGAGGTTATGGCATCAAGTGGAGAGCATGGAGGGAAGGGGTTCAAATCCTATCTAGTGCAAATTTTGAATTTTTTTTTTGTGCTATTCATCCATAGTGTCGGCCATGGTGGTATTTAAGGCAATGAAGACTTTTTAAATTATGGAAAGGTGGCTAAGGATTATGGTAAGGAGGAAGATAAGGGATAATGAAGGAAAGAATCAAAAGAAAATGAAGGATAAGGGAACATGTTGGAATATAGTGTGGAAGGTGTTTTGGAAAGATTTTATTTGGTCAATTTTCATCTTTTGGTAAAGATGATAACGGTTTGGGAGGGGTTTTGGGTAGCCAAAATTTTCATTAGTCTTTTGAAAAAATTTTGGTGCTTGTTAGGCCTAATTTCTTTTAGCATTCTTTTGTGTCCTTTTCTCCAATTTCTTCCCTCTTTGCCAAAAAATCCAAAGCCTAAAGTGAGCATTTTCCTTTCTTTGTTTTTCCGAAACCATCTAGACATTTTTGTCCCATATTTTTGCTCGTTTTTCCCCTTTGATAACCGAACTTGTTAGCACCCTTTCTCCCTCCTTTCTTTTCTTTTTCACAAAATCTTCAACCATTCTTTCTTCCTCATTAATTCATATTCTCATAGCCGAATCTTTTTGCTTAATTTCCCTCCATAGCCGAACTTTTGAATTCTTCATCTCTTCTTCTTTATTTCTTTCTCGTTCGTGTTGGCATTCATCTTCTTTGATCGAATCGGTAAGTGGCTCTTTTCTATCATTGTATTTTCTTTTCTTCATGCCGAATTTGTGCCCTTGTCATGGGATGGTTTCCTTAACCGAAAACATCATTTCTTCTACTCTCTCTAAATGTGATCATCTTTACTTTCGTAGTGTTCTAGTGTATGGTCAGAAAGTACATTCTTGTCGATTCCTCTCTAGTCTTAAGTCAATCAATTGAAGTTGGATCTATCATCATTAAGGTAAAGGGGTTCATTTTTGGATTTTTCGTTATATCTCTACTTGGCTATGTTGCAAATCGGATCGAAGTTTCGACTAATCGATTATGTTTTAGGGACAAAATCACTCGATATATTATAATTGTTAAACCTTCGGATATAGTGGTAAGTGATTCAAGTGTAAGTAATACGTTGGGTATGAAATCTTTTGGAAATCCGATGCTAGCTTTTGGTTGGTATTGTTCTAGGGTCAACGAAGATTGGTTCTTTAGGAAATCAAAATCAAGTGTGTAATCCCATACCTTCCGAATACATGTTTGAAATGGTGTGTAATCTCACAGTTCTCTAAATTTTTGCATGAAATCTTCTGTGATTCGGTCAAAATACCAAAGAAAATCAGAAACCGGTATCCGTGACCACTCGGGCGTGCGTATATTCGTAGTGGTAACCATAGATTGAAATGAAATAGTTTTTGGTTAGCAGCAGTGACGTGATTTTGAAAAATCATGAAAAATAGGAGAAAGGGAATTAGAAAGTGAATAAGATATAGAATTAAAGCTTACTGTGTCTATTTTTATATGAAGAAACAGAGTAGGAAGAAGAATTTTATATTCTGTGATATTTTAATTTTAGTGAGACTGGTTTTGAATGACTTCGTGGTTCCCTGTTCTATCTTGGAAAAATCATTAAAAATTGTAAAAAGGGAATTATGAGTTATTATTTATATTTATAGATTCCTTAGTGAGCCTATTTGAAATAGAAACAAGTGGAAGCAACATATGGAAACTGTACAGTGAGATATTTGAATTTCGGTTAAGAGAGGTCAGAATAGTTGGTCAGTGAAACAAGAGAATCTTTAATGAATAAACTGTAATAAACGGTTAAGCCAAAAATTCTGGAAAAACTGTAGTAAGAAGATATATGAGTCTAGTTTCAAGAAAAATTTATGGATCTAAATTTTGAGTTTCCTAACTCGAGTTATAGTCAATTTAGTCAATATGACGCAGATGGACAGTTTCAATTTTTTATGCCCCAAATTAGTAGTTAAGTTTGGGTTGCGAAATTACCGAATTACCTTTAGTGGGTAAAATTACCGAATTACGAAAATGCCCTTATGGGCTGATTTACAAAAATGCCCTTATGGGCCGAATTATGAAAATGCCCTTATGGGCCGATTTACGAAAATGCCCTTATGGGTCGAATTACGAAAATACTCTTATGGGCTGAATTACGGAAATGCCCCTAAAGGGCTGATTTGCTAGAATGCCTTAATGGGCCGAGTCATTGTAATAAATTACTTCATTAATGGTTGCTATTTATTTGTGAACATCATATTATGTATGCTGCATTTTCATATATTGCATGGGATGGGAAAAATTATGAAGACACGTGTAGCCTGGTGGCATTGCCACAATAAAATGTTTATTAAAATGTTCGCATATGATATTGGTGGCTTGGCCACAATAAATTATTATAAATGACAATTTCCCTGCGATTTGGTGTGACTGGCGGGGTGGGTTGACTTGATCCCCACAGGTGTGATTGGTTGGTACGGGGATGTGTTGGATGGATGGGTTGGGTTACATACATTGCATACATTTACTACATTTAATATTGTTATGTAAATGGGCTTAGACCCAAGATGATGCTAAATGGGTTCAGGCCCAGTGGACAACGCTAAGGGGATTATACACTGAGTTCTTGTAACTCACTCCCCCATTTTCTTAACCCTTGTAGGTAATGCTCATTGATGTGGACTTGGGTTGTGGATGACTCGGTGGAGGCCATACTTCAGAAATGGTGTTCTTGTACTTTAGATCTCTATTTACGTTTACTTTATTACTTTTACTATTTTGAGTTTTTAAGTTGTAATAAGGCCTCCGGAATATTATATTTTTGCTTTATGATTGACGCACTTATTATCCTGCTTAATTTATTTTAAATGGGAATTTTCTAAAAATCATAAATAACAGTTTCCAAAGTTGATTAACAAAAGGTTTTTATAAATATTTATAAATATTTTAACTCGAATTCTCTTTCAAATTACCAACGACATTTTCAAAAGTCACGGTTTTAACGTTCACTACCTCGATTTTTGATTTATCAATCAACCTCTCAAAAATAGTTGTATTTTATCAAATATTTACATCCAAACTTGTTTTCTTAAACCATAACCAAATAACACTTATTTTAGTACAAATCATAAGGATTTATCACGTTTTCCTCATGTGACATGTCAGATCCGGTCATAACGCATGGGCCGGGTTTGGGGTGTTGCAGTGCAGGTAATCCCCAGACTTAGATGGATCGGTGCGACGGAGAACTCTACGGTGACCACATATCTACTAAACGGTTTAATTTCATTTATGGTTTTAATTCCTATTATTTTTCGAGTACTTTTTTATGTAATTTGGACTTTTGGACTATTTGTTTTTATTTTGATATTTTTAACTATTTTCATGAATTTTTAAACTGCAACGAAAACTTGGTTTACTAAACACAACGTTTTTCCTAAACGCAAACGGTTTTGTTAAAATATCAAGATTTAAAAAGCTTCCGCTACAGAATATGTTTTAAAGGAATCGAATTAACGAGTAAACAATTTTGAAATTGACAAGAGATAAATAGAAGCTAACAAACGGAAATGGTTTTAACTTGATAATTCGATTTCAAATTCCATTCCATGTGACATCGCCAGATTCGGCCATAACGTCTAGGCCGGGTTTGGGGTGTTACAATTTCCATTTTAGTTACTTAAAAAATTATACTTAATCTTTAATTCCATAACAGAGTTCAACTCAAAATTCGATTTCCAATATCTAACAACAAATTAAAAACAATAATAAGACACGAGAATTTCGATATGCATCACATTGTAAATTTCTATTTTAACCTCTTAAAAGTTTGAACTTTATCTTTGATTCTGTAATCGACTTGGCCTCGAAATTCAAATTTTTAATATTTAAAAATGACATTAAAAAAATCATAAAACACGAGAAACTTGCTATGCGTCACATGATAAATTTCCATTTTAACCTCTTTAAAAGTTATACTTTATGTTTGACTCTATAACCGATGTTGCCTTGAAATTCGAATTTTAATATCTAAAAATAAAATTTTAAAAAAAGCATAAAACACAATTAGTTTTCTTTGCATCACATGGTAAATTTCCATTTTAACCTTGTAAAAAATTATACTTTATCTATAATTCCGTAACGGACTTTGGCTCAAATTTTGAGTTTCAATATTTAAAAATAAAATTAAAAAGAATCATAAGACACAAGAACTTCACTATGCATCACATGGTAAATTTCTATTTTAACCTCTTAAAAATTTATACTTTATCTTTGATTCCGTAGCCGAGTTCGACTCGAAATTTGAATTTTAATATTTAAAACTTGAATTTTAATCGACTTTGCTATGCATCATATGTTAATTTGAATACCTCTGAATCTGTTAATAACCATGCATGTGATTTCATGGAAAAATTGATGTGTTTTCAATGGGATTTGATAAATTTATTCTGCGAAGTGTGGATCTTCTGTTTTTTACTACTGTATGTCAGCATGTCCTACATGTTTATCATTCTGGTTCTGTATATGCATGTCATGACATGTTGTATGGGGTTTGGGATGATGTTGAAAGGAGGAAGATTCTGGCAGTTTAATTATCTGCACATTTTGGTAGTTTAACAACATTTTTGTCTGGCAGCTTGTCTGCAATTATAGTGGCTCGTCCACTCATATCTATTTTTGCAGCTTTACTGCAATTTAGTGGCTTGACCACATATATTTTTTATTTGACAGTTTCAACTATAATCTCTAGTGGCAATGTCCACAATTTTATGTTGGTGTGATTTGGATGGACGAGTTCTGGGGAACTCTATTTTGGTGTGTAGCAGAGATGGGTAGGAAATTTTCTGAAAAATCTACATTATGATTTTTTAAAAATATCGCATTGGCATAATCATGCATTCTCAGTTCTGTTCAACTGCACGTGATAAAATTCTTTGTGATACTCTGATTTGTATATTGTGATATGTGTGTTCTGTGTTCGAGTTTGGTTATACACTGGGCTTTGTAGCTCACCCATTTGTTTTGTCTCTGATTTTTTAGATTAACTTTGAGTTTAGGATCGGAAGGCGTGCGGGAGCTCGGATTGATTCTCGATTAATAAAATAGGATAGTTTATGTTTTTAATTATTTTGGGACTATAAATTTGTTTAGACTTCGTTTTTGGTTTTTTTTTTTGTTTGGTTTCTAGTATTTTAAAATGAAACTGCAAAACCTCGCGGGTTAACAATTTAAAATTTGATTTTCAAAGTTAAAACTCTGAAAGTTTTTCTACTGCAAAATTAAGTAAACCCTAAAGAGTTTTTCTATAAATAAACAAATAATTTTATCAAGTGATTGTCTTTAAGATGGAAATGATTTGCCAAATTTTATGTTTCTGAAATGCACTTTGAGTTTGATTGAAATGCAAGTTTTTAAACAAGTTGATTTAATTCTTCAAATTTTGGACATAACGTCTAAGCTGGGTTTGGGGTGTTAAATGAAATTAAAAACAATTATAAGACACGAGAACTTTGCTATGCATCACATTGTAAATATCTATTTTAACCTCTTACAAATTTATTCTTCATATTTGATTTTGTAACCAGCCTGGTGTAACACCCTAAAACTTGAGTTTTTATTATTAAGTTGTGTCGATAAATATGCGTCTGCTTCTGTGGTTGTGTGTTCTATTGGCTCACTTGAGATTTAAGGTTCGAGTCGCATAAATTTTGGAATTTTTCTAATTTCTTTATTTGAGCCCTTGGTTTAGGATTCCTTGTTTAAGTTTAATTCTGTACCTTTTGTATCAAGAATGAATCTGCTGATTCACTGGTTAAGCATTTGCCTATTCTCTGGTTTCGTGTTTGAGTCCTTGCATATGCAACAAGGATTTATGTTTTTACACTTTTCCGTAAAACTGATCTAAATTTTTAAATGGCTTCTTCCCTTTTCTGATATTTTAGACGTTCCTTTTTGTTTCTTCCCATTTTTTTATTTTTTCTTCTTTAGTCTAGTTTACAATTCTTCTAAAACTTTCTTTTGTTCTTTCCGTCTTGTGTAATTGCTACATTGGATTGCGACTTTGCTTTCTCCGGTATGTTTTAAGCTAATTGGGTTGGTTATTTCCATTTTAAAGTGTTATTGTGCGAATTGGGGAAAGTCTTCAAAATCCCAAGGTGTGTTATAATCCTATTGTTCGTTGTGTTTTGATGCGCTAGGGGAGACTCAAGAGACGCTTAACGCTTCTCACCTTACTTAGGAACCGAACATGTACGAGGAATCCGTGGTAAGTAGACTTTCATTCGTTTCGTGTAGTGAGCCGAAGGTTTTGACAAAAATTGATTGTTATTACTTTTGTGTTTGTGAATGTTTTATTGAATGAGACGTTTGGAACTTGTTTTAGGCTTGGAATTTGCATTTGGGTGCTTCTACAGCGTCGTGTAACAGGTGGGTATCGGAACCCCTTTCTTTTCTATGTTTTTATTTGTCAAAAATGGGACTGCCGACAGTACACGGGCTGCCACATGGCCGTGATGGAGGTCGTGTAGTGGACCATGTAACTCTTTAACTTGGGATTTGGGTCACACGAGTGTGTGTTAGACCGTGTGTTGGAAAATAAGGTGCAGGGGTCACATGAGCTGACATATGGGCATGTGTCCAGGCGTGTAACTCATTGACTTTGATTTTGGGTCACACGGACAAACCACAAGGCCATGTGTCAGATCGTGTGGAGCCACACGGGCGTGTGAGCCTAGAAATTGAAATTCTGTTAAAGTTGTAGTTGATGTGCGAGGCGAATGTAAGCCGTCCGCAGGATGTGTCGAAATTAAACTGAATTGTATGATCTATTTTATCGTGAATATTAGTGACTTTGGATATCGGTATGAGTTGGATATTAATGCTATCGACACTCTATTATACTGGAAGTGTGTGATCGTATCTGCATCTGAATTATATATATCTGTCATTTGTTCTGCATCTGCATGGGGTGGGAGTTATGAATTGAAGGAAGTGTTCTGTACTGATTTGGTGGTCAAACCACCCATAATTATGTTTGATCTAGCAGTGAGATTGTAAACACTGCAACATGTCACACCGACACTATGAGGTGTATAGGGATGGATGGGCATTATATACCTATTTGTGTGTAGGGCGGGTCGAGATGGTGTGTAGTGATTGGGGTAGGAAATTGCATCTGTATCTGTGTCTGTATTACATCTATATCTGCTACTAAATTTGCATTACACATGCATTTGTAACTGATCTGCTACGTATCAAGACTGTTTTGTGTCCGAAACTGTCTTAAGTTATTAATCTGACTGACAAGACTGAGTTGCTATTTGAACGCTTAATAATATCTAAGCTATTATACATAGGCTAATTTGTTTATGTTATATTCTAAGCTGCAACACGCTAACTATTTTGAATGAATTTCAGGGAACTCCCAAGACTATGCGCCCGGCGGACGAGGGACTCGGTCATCTATCGGACTTATTATATATATGTGTGTGTGTGTGTGAATTTATGTTTTTGATTTCGTATTTAAGCTTCAAAGATTTAACTATGTTTTCAAATAACGAACGATTTTATAACTTAACTATGGATTGAAAAACTCGCTCTAAGTATGATTGTGTTTTGGTAAGTTAGTGTGACGTTCTAGACTTGGCCTTCCTGTGTAGGCTGGAATTAGGGTGTTACACTTGTCCTCGAAATTCGACTTTTAATATTTAAAAATAAAATTAAAAAAATCATAAAACACGAGAAGTTTACTACGAATCACATGATAAATTTCGATTTTAACCTCTTAAAAATTTATACTTTATCTTTGATTTTGTAACTGACAATTCCTTGAAAATCGAATTTTATTATTTACAACTAAAATTTAAAAAACCATAAAACGCAATTAGTTTCCAATGCATCACATGGTAAATTTCCATTTTAACCTCTTAAAAATTTATACTTTAATTATACATCCTTAACGGAGTTCACCTCAAAATTCGTTCACCTCAAAATTCGAGTTTCAATATTGAAAAAATAAATTAAAAAGAATCATAAGACACGAGAATTTCTCTATGAATCACATTGTAAATTTCCTTTTTGGCCTCTTAAAAATTTATAGTTTATTTTCTATTTGATAACTAACTTGGCCTCGAAATTCGAATTTTAATATTTAAACCTGAAATTAAAAAAAAATCATAAAACACTAGAAGTTTGCTATGCATCACATGGTAAATTTCCATTTTAACCTCTTAAAAATGTATACTTTATCTTTCATTTCGTAACGGAGTTCAATTCAAAATTCAAGTTTCAATAGTTAAAAATGAAATTAAAAAGAATCATAAGAAACGCGAAGTTTCCTATGCATCACATGGTAAATTTCTGTTTTAACCTTTTAAAAATTTATACTTTATATTTGATTCTGTACCCGACTTAGTCGCGAAATTCAAATTTTAATATTTAAAAATGAAATTAAAAAAAAAATCATAAAACACGGGAAGTGTGTTATACATCACATGGTAAATTTCCATTTTAACCTCTTAAAAATTTATACTTTATCTATAATTCCATAACGAACTTTGCCTCAAAATTCGAGTTTCAATATTTAAAAATGAAGTTAAAAAGAATCAAAAGACACGAGCACTTCTCTATGCATCACATTGTAAATTTCCATTTTAACCTCTTAAAAATTTACATTATATCTTAAGAAGAATCATAAGACCCGAGAAGTTTGCAATGCATCACATGGTAAATTTCCATTTTAACCTTTTAAAATTTTATACTTTATCTATAATTTCGTAACAGACTTTGCCTAAAAATTTGAGTTTCAATATTTTAAAATGAAATTAAAAAGATTCATAATACACGAGAACTTCGCTATGCATCACATTGTAAATTTCCATTTTAACCTCTTAAAAATTTACACTATATCTTAAGAAGAATCATAAGACCCGAGAAGTTTGCAATGCATCACATGGTAAATTTCCATTTTAACCTTTTAAAAATTTATACTTTATCTATAATTTCGTAACAGACTTTGCCTCAAAATTTGAGTATCAATATTTAAAAATGAAATTAAAAAGATTCATAATACACGAGAACTTCGCTATGGGTCACATTGTAAATTTCCATTTTAACCTCTTAAAAATTAGTACTTTAATTTTGATCCGATAACCAATTTTGCCTCGAAATTCGAATTTTAATATTTAATAATTAAATTAAAAATCATAAAACACGATAAGTTTGCTATTCATCACATATGAATTTCCATTTTAACCTCTTAAAAATTATAATTTATAATTGATTCTGTAACCGACGTTGCCTCGAAAATCAAATTTTAATATTTAAAAATAAAATCAAATGAAATCATAAAACGCGACAAGTTTTCTATGCATCACATGGTAAATTTCCATTTTAACCTCTTAAATATTTAAGCTTTATCTGTAATTCCATAACAAACTTCCCTTCAAAATTAAAGTTTTAATATTAAAAAATTTAATTAAAAAGAATCATAACAAACGAGAACTTCGCTATGCATCAAATTATAAATTTCCATTTTAACCTCGTAAAAATATATACTTTAACTTTTTCTTTGATTTTGTAACCAACTTCGCCACGAAATTTGAGTTTTAATATTTAAAAATGAAATTTAAAAAAAGATTCATATAACACGAGAAGTTTTCCATGCATCACATGGTAAATTTCCATTTTAACCACTTAAAAATTTATACTTTATCTTTAATTTCATAACGGAGTTCGCCTCAAAATTCGAGTTTCAATATTTATAAATAAATTTAAAATAATCAGAAGACATGAGAACTTTGCTATGCATCACATTTTAAATTTCCATTTTAACCTGTTAAAAATTTATATTGTATCTTTGATTTTGTAATCGACTTTGCCTCGAAATTCAAATTTTATTATTTAAAAAATGAAATTAAAAAAAAATCATAAAACACTAGAAGGTTGTTATGCTTCATATGGTAAATTTCCATTTTAACCTCTTAAAAATTTATACTTTATCTTCCATTCCATAGCAAAGTTTGCCACAAAATTCGAGTTTTAATAGCTAAAAATGAAATTAAAAAGAATCATAAGAAACGAGAAGTTTCCTATGCATCACATGGTAAATTTCCATTTTAACCTTTTAAAAATTTATACTTTATATGATTTGTACCAGACTTAGTCTAGAAATTTGAATTTTAATATTTAAAAATAAAATTAAAAAAAATCATAAAACGCGAGAAGTTTGCTACGTATCACGTAGTAAACTTCCATTTTAACCTCTTAAAAATTTATATTTTATCTATAATTCCGTAACGGACTTTGCCTCAAAATTCGAGTTTCAATATTTAAAAATGAAGTTAAAAAGAATCATAAGACACGAGCACTTCTCTATGCATCACATTGTAAATTTCCATTTTAATCTCTTAAAAAATTATACTATATCTTAAGAAGAATAATAAGACTCGAGAAGTTTGCTATGCATCACATGGTAAATTTCCATTTTAACTTTTTAAAACTTTATACTTTATATATAATTTTATAACGGACTTTGCCTCAAAATTCTAGTTTCAATATTTAAAAATGAAATTAAAAATATTCATAGTGCACGAGAAATTTGCTCTGCATCACATTGTAAATTTCCATTTTAACCTCTTAAAAATTTATACTTTAATTTTGATCCGGTAACCGACTTGGCCTCGAAATTTGAATTTTAATATTTAATAATTAAATTTAAAAAATCATAAAACACGAGAAGTTTGTAATGCATCACATATAAATTTCCATTTTAACCTCTTAAAAATTTATACTTTATCTTTGATTCTATAACCGACGTTGTCTAAATATTCAAATTTTAATATTTAAAAATGAAATTTAAAAAATCATAAAACAAGAGAAATTCGCTATGCATCACATTGTAAATTTCCATTTTAACCTCTTAAATATTTAAACATTTTCTTTAATTCCATAACAGACTTCCCCTCAAAATTCGAGTTTTAATATTAAAAAAATTAAATTAAAAAGAATCATAACAAACGAGAACTTCGCTATGCATTAAATTATAAATTTCCATTTTAACCTCTTAAAAATATATACTTTAACTTTATCTTTCACTTTGTAACCGACTTCGCCTCGAAATTTGAGTTTTAATACTTAAAAATGAAATTAAAAAGATTCATATAACACAAGAAGTTTTCCATGCATCACATGGTAAATTTTCATTTTAACCACTTAAAAATTTATACTTTATCTTTAATTCCATAATGGATTTCGCCTCAAAATTCGAGTTTCAATATTTATAAATAAATTTAAAACAATCAGAAGACACGAGAACTTTGCTATGCATCGCATTCTAAATTTCCATTTTAACTTGTTAAAAATTTAAACTGTATCTTTGATTCTGTAACCGACTTTGTCTCGAAGTTCAAATTTTAATATTTAAAACCGAAATTTTAAAAAAATCATAAAACACTAGAAGTTTGCTATGCATCACACGGTAAATTTCCATTTTAAACTCTTAAAAATTTATACTTTATCTTTCATTTCGTAACGGAGTTCGATTCAAAATTCAAGTTTCAATAGTTAAAAATGAAATTAAAAAGAATCATAAGAAACGCGAAGTTTCCTATGCATCACATGGTAAATTTCCGTTTTAACCTTTTAAAAATTTATACTTTATATTTGATTCTATACCCGACTTAGTCGCAAAATTCAAATTTTAATATTTAAAAATGAAATTAAAAAAAATCATAAAGCACGGGAAGTGTGCTATACATGTATGGTCGGGTTTATAACAGAATTATCACTAATGTTTTGGGTCTTAAAAGGTATGGTCGGGTTCGATGTCAAGGATCTGGTGTTACCCTGACCCAATATTTTGGATACAGCTCCCAGCAATACATGCCTTCCAGAAGTCAATATCATGCTGAAGTTCAGAGACTAAAAGACCAGATAGCTCAGATGGAAGCGAGCACAGTTGAGCAAATATCTCAACTTAGAGCGGAGGCAGCAGCGAGGGAGGCGGAGAATATTGCTCAACTTAGAGCGGAGGCAAGCAAATGAGGAGGAGGCGAGCGAATGAAAAGTATGAAGAACTCCAGCTATAGCTTCAGAATATGATGAAGTTGTTCCAGCAGTCGCAGAGGCCGCCATCTTAGACATTTGTTTTCTTGTTGTAAGATGAATTTTAACATTGTTACATTTAACATTATTGTAAGAATATTTTCAGTTATAATTTATTCATTAATTTATATCATATATCTTTTATTCATTTTCAAATATCATTTAGAATTAATGCATTTGGTGTTATTTTTATGCTACATTTGCTGTTTTGGGTTGGAATTATATACTATATTTGCTGTTATTGGTTGGTTTTAGTGCAGGAAGGGTCTGATATTAACCAAAATGAACAATGCAAATCTGTACAAAGTAGAGGCATTTGTAAAAAAAGCGCCGCTAAAAGTCAAGGCCTTTAGCGGCATTTGTAATATAAGCGCCGCTAAAAGTCAAGGCCTTTAGCGGCATTTGTAAAAAAAGCGCCGCTAAAAGTCATGACCTTTAGCGGCGTTTATAAAAAAAGCGCGCTAAAAGTCAAGGCTTTTAGCGGCGTTTGTGAGAAAAACGCTGCTAAAAGTCATGGCCTTTAGCGGCGTTTTGTAACACCTCAAACCCGGCCCAAACACTACAACCGGATCTGGTATGTCACTTGAGTGATTTTACAAAACATGTTGCGTTTTGGAAAACAATTACTAGGTATAATCGTTAATACCGAAAATTTAATAGTTTATTAAGTTATATCAGATATAAAGTTATAAATTGCCTTGGTGAATTTTAAATAAAAACTGAAATCTTGTACATGTCTTAGTTTAATTTTTAAAACATAATTTAAAAAGTCTAATAATAAAACCCAACATAAACCCAAAAACATAAACAATAGTCTAGTGACCCATGGCCTTATTACAACGAGATTTTAAACCCATTAAATAAAAATATAAAATAATAAACTAAAGTCTTTTTGCTGAATCCAAATGTTCTTTTGCATGGCCACCTTGCTCTCCTCTCCAGCCCGGTTCGACACGCTAAGTGTCACCTGAAATTGTTAAAATAAAAGGGTGAGTCGCGAGACTCAGTGTGCAACCCTCGTGCACCATTAGATTTTGGGCCTTAGCCCTACAGAATATATAACAGAATATAATATAATAGAAATTATGCAAAGCCCAACCCAAGTCCTAGGTTTCCATCCGTTACACGCCACCCTTACCTGCCAGTCACACCATTGGGGATTTCTACAATCAACCCACGCCGCTACACACCATTGATGGCAGTCATGCTGCTCATTGTCAAAGTTGTGACAGAGTCACCAGGGTGAAATGGCAAAAGCTACTAGAAACAGAGTTGTGACAGAGTCACCAGGCTGAAATGGCAATAGCCACCAGAACAGGTCACAGCAGAAGTCGCTACAACAGAACACTTCCCCTTTTAATAAACCCAACCCCATACAATCAGAAAACAGCATAGTTATCACATATATCATCTTAACAGGAACATTCACTTAGGAATGACAGAGATCACTAACCTGGTGATTCGCTTTTACCCTCCTTGGGTTTCGATCATTATGCTGGGATTTCGGCATTTATCAGAATATAACAGATTAATAAACATATTTTAACAGGCAATCTAAATGGTGTGAAAGTGTTACACACACAGTTACCGTTAGGGCGACACTCTCTATGTCGACACTATCGTAAGTCGCTAAAATCGCTATATCTGTCTAAGATTTTGTTCAGATGCCGGTCCACAACCTATTGGCCAATCCTGAACTGCTGACACCGCTCATTTTTTAAATTTAGGGATTCCCTCATTTGCCTGATCCACATTTAATTCCATCACAAATCCTTATCAGAGCTACTATCACAATATTTAATCGTTACTCCTCATTATACAGTTAAGATCTTGTATCCCATGAACAAATCTAATAGAAATATAGGGAAACCTTCTTACCTTAAAATCCCGAAATTAGAGACTAATGATTTTCGGCTTTTAGATCTAGTCAACCAAGTTTCCTTCAAATCCCAGAATGCCGCCGAACATAGAACCATTAAACTATTAGCTTTTTTGGCTTTTCCCTTTCAAAAACCGGAATAGAATATGAGAAACTAGCAGAAGTCGACACTTACCTTAACACAGGGATTTCGGCTAGCACTAGAAAGAGGATTCGGTAATGCCAAAGTAATAGATTTTAATTGCCGGAAGAATAGATTTATCTCACAAATAGGATGAATAAAGAAAAACTATAAAGATTTCGGCTTTTTAGAGAAATCGGCACAAGGGAAAGAAGAATGGAGAAAAGGTTTCGGCTTTTGAAGAAATTAAAGAAGAGAAATTGGAGAGGAAGAGGCTAGGGATTTTCGGCACAAAGAATGAGGAGAGAATTATGGTTTTAAGTGTCGGAATCAAGGAGCTATCCCCCCTATTTATAAAATTTTCGACACCTCCTGTATAAAACCAAAAACGCCCTTCCTAATTAATTAAAATTCAAGCTAAATAAAAGGGAAAATTCAGCACCCCTTTGCCATGTAGTAGCCGATTTGTTTACTCCTCTCAGTGGTGGATTTTTGGCCATCACTCTCCTTGTAGATATTCTCCTATCTTTTCTCCTTTTTATCATCTATATTATCAATTATAAAATCCAAATATATCTTTCTATTTTTAAGCCTTGTAGCTGTCCACCTCATCAAGTCTTAATGTCGAAATTTAACTCACTTAAATTAAAAGATTTGGGCTTCATTAAACCTAAATTTTGGGCCCCTAACTCCTTGTGTGTGGCGTCACCTTCTAATTCCCTTACAGTGCCACCTTTTGTTGGGCCACAAGCCCACATTGGTATTTTAAACATAACTACCACTCCCTTAACTCTATAATGCCCAATCTAATAATTTAACCAAGGCCTTTACCTAATTCTGAGCCCAATTTGGACCCCTATTACTTAAATTAACATATTAAACATATTCACCCATTAAACGCATAGGCCCAAAAATTCAGGATGTTACAGTTCTACCCTCCTTAAAGAAATTTCGTCCTCGAAATTTCCAACTAACTAGTAATCATACTACCTAAGTCTCACCACTATTCTTTCGCTGCGCACTCTAATTCTAAAGCCAAAATAAACACTTAGTATACTATGGTAGGGTACGCACCGGTATTCACATCTAAAGCGTCTTCGTCCCCTTGGCGATGTGCTGCATAGACCAAAGCTGGCTGCCTCGCCTCAGCATAACCTGCACCTCTACCTGGTGCTCCACGAATGCGTTCATTACCATTATCGCCCCTGGCTTGTTCGCAGCCCCTTGGTGGTTGTTGATTACCTCTCCCAGCCTGATCAAAACTTTGTCCGGCTGGCTGAGCCTGATTCACCTGTGGACAGTCCTTAATCATATGTTCCGTGGATCCATACCTGAAGCATCCACCGGTTTTACTTCTACACTCCCCGGAATGTGCTTTCCCACAAGAAGGACATGATCGATTCTGGCCCATCGGAGCACGAGCTGGCCCATTGGACCTAGGCTTTTTCTGGAAATTTCCAGATGATCTTGACTGCTCAAAATTTCTCCAATTCCTATTCCTATCTTTATCTCTTTCCTGTCTTTCAGTCCGTTTTACCTCCTCAGCTATCTTATCTTTCTCAACCAGGACAGCGAAGTCTCTCTCTCGCTGCGGAGCTATCAAAACCCTTTACTCATTCCGCAATCCATCCTCGAACTGAACACAACATTCGTATTCAGTTGCTACCATTCCTCGAGAGTAGCGGCTCAATCGCAGAAACTCTACCTCATATTCAGATACGGACTTACTTCCCTACACCAAATTCAGGAATGCCTTCCTCTGTGCATCCACGTAGCTAGCCCCAACATACTTTCCTTGAAATGATTCCTTAAAGAAATCCCAGTCAATACGGTATGCGGTAGTACCCTCTTTCACCGTGAGCCACCACTGATAAGCCTCGTCTCGAAGAAGAGACATGACCCCTTTTATCTTTTCCTTCACCGTGAAATCTAAGTCATCCATTATACGCTCAGTCGCTTCCAGCCAATACTTAGCTGTGTTAGGGGCTATGCCAGAAACTCCCCTAAACAATTCTACCCCATTAGCCCTAAGTCGCTCTGGCACAGATTTTCGGGCTCCTGTGCCCATGACTACTACAGCAACCCTCTCTAAAACCCTCAACATCACCTGAGATACAGCATCATCTCCGAGCGCCTCATCCCGAAATTCTCCTTCTACAGCCAGTAATTTCGGCATCTCGTTTCCTGACCCATGGCCAGACCCTATTGGCTCTAACACGGTTATTCTACCCTTACCGCGTCCACGCGGCGGACGTCCTCGACCCCTTGTACTCATTCTTCCGATTGGCGTTTATCTGATTAAGAATTTTATGAATCATTAATTCTTCCCACTAATTAACCATGGACAGTCTTATGAATAGAAGTTTTAAAAGTGGTTCTTTCGAATTCGTAACCATAACTACGATTCAGTCTCAAGTTCTCATCTCTTAGTTCTAGTAACTACATACATTCAAAAAGCAACATACAAACAACATCCATACACCTACATTTAACACTTAGGGTTATTTTCGTTATTCCTCTACCTAGGGGTATTTTCGTAATTTTATCCTACAAGGGTATTTTCGTAATTTTCCAAAATAGGGTTCCTTGTGGTTTTGTGAAATAAGGGTATTTTGGTAATTTTGCAATCTGAGGGTATTTCGATAATTTTACAATTCGGGGGTATTTTGGTCATTTTACAAATCAGGGGCATTTTGGTCATTTTGTAAATCAGGGGTAATTTGGGTAGTTTTACAAATCAAAAATATTTTCAAAAATTTTACGAAACTAAGGTTTTTTTTAAACAGGGGTATTTTAGAGAATTTGATTTCAAAAGAATAATAATGGCGTTCAAGTGTTTGTGGTTTTTTTTTATTGATGTTGTGTGTTGTATGTTTTTTTCTACGGAAAATTTCGTTGCCTTTGTAAATCGGGATATATTTGCAAATCATGGGTATCTTGGTATTTGTTTTTGAAATATGGTATTTTAGCAATTTATGAAAAATAAGGTGGCTGGTCCTTTTCGGGTTTTAATTATAAGGTTTAGCCTGTCAACAAGTCCTCATGATTAGGGTGAACAGTCACTACGCACCAGGTAGGATTCCAGCAAAGAGGAGGTGAGTCCCTAGGACTGCTTAAATACCAAGCTCTCCCCGAATCCACTCCTAGACATGCGTATGCCCGTTGCCACACCCTAACTCGACTAAGGTGAACACTCACTACGTACCAGGTAGGATTCCAGTGAAGAGGAGGTGAGTCACTAGGACTGCTTAAATGCCAGGCTCTTCTGGATCCAATCCTAGACATGCGTATGCCTGTTACCACACCCTAGTCTTGTGGCTCATTCACGGGTTTGTTTAGTGAAATTAAGTCTTATGAGATTTTAAGAGTTGTTTCAACTGGGCCTAAAGTTCATCAAGTTCTAATCTAACTAATCTACGTCCCATAAAGCCCATCAAGCCCACATACTTATAATCACACAGTGAGTCCAGAATACTTACCTGGCAGACTTGGGCCGGAGACGCAGGTGCCATGCCGAGAAAACCATCCTGTATAATTTATAAACATGCAAAAACCCATCTTTAGAAAATGTTTTGAGCCCAAAACCCCCAAAGCTGAGTTTTGAACTGGGCTCTGATACTAATCTGTCTAAGATTTTGTTCGGATGCCAATCCACAACCTACTGGCCAATCCCGAACTGCTGACACCGCTCATTTTTTAAACTTAGGGATTCCCTCCTTTGCCTAATCCACATTTAATTCCATCACAAATCCTTATCAGAGCTACTATCACAATATTTAATCGTTAATCCTCATTATACAGTTAAAATCGTGTATCCCATGAACAAATCTAATAGAAATCTAGGGAAATCTTCTTACCTTAAAATTTCGAAATTGGAGACTAATGATTTTCAGCTTTTAGATCTAGTCAACCAAGTTTTCTTCAAATCCCGGAATGCCGCCCAACATAGAACCATTAAACTATTAGCTTTTTCAGCTTTTTCCTTTCAAAAACCGAAATAAAATATGAGAAACTAGCAGAAGTCGACACTTACCTTAACACAGGGATTTTGGCTAGCACTAGAAAGAGGATTCGGCAATGCCGAAGTAATAGATTTTAAATGCCGGAAGAATAGATTTAACTCACAAATAGGATGAATAAAGAAAAACTACAGAGATTTCGGCTTTTAGAGAAATTGACACAAGGGAAAGAAGAATGGAGAAAAGGTTTCAGCTTTTGAAGAAATTGAAGAAGAGAAATTGGAGAGGAAGAGGCTAGGGATTTTCAGCTCAAGGAATGAGGAGAGAATTAGGGTTTTAAGTGTCGGAATCAGGAAGCTATCCCCCCTATTTATAGGATTTTTGGCACCTCCTGTATAAAACCGAAAATGCCCTTCCTAATTAATTAAAATTCAAGCTAAATAAAAGGGAAAATTCAACACCCCTTTGCCATGCAGTAGCCGATTTCTTTACTCCTCTCAGTGGTGGATTTTTGTCCATCACTCTCCTTGTAGATAGGCTCCTATCTTTTCTCCTTTTTATCTTCTATATTATCAATTATAAAATCCAAATATATCTTCCTATTTTTAAGCCTTGTAGTAGTCCACCTCATCAAGTCTTAATGCCGAAATTTAACTCACTTAAATTAAAAGATTTGGGCTTCATTAAACCTAAATTTTGGGCCCCTAACTCCTTGTGTGTGGCGTCACCTTCTAATTCCCTTACAGTTCCACCTTTTGTTGGGCTACAAGCCCATGTTGGTATTTTAAACATAATTACCACTCTTTGAACTCTATAATGCCCAATCTAATAATTTAACCAAGGCCTTTACCTAATTCTGAGCCCAATTTGGACCCCTATTACTTAAATTAACATATTAAACATATTCACCCATTAAATGCATAGGCCCAAAAATTCAGGATGTTACAGTTTGTGGGAAAAGCGCCGCTAAAGGTCATGGCCTATAGCGGCGTTTGTGGGAAAAGAGCCCATAAAAGTCATGACTTTTAGCGGCGTTTTTTCACCATAAACGTCGCTAAATTTTGCAATGTTTGATTTAGCGGCATTTTTTGCGGCGCTTAGTGGCGCTTATAAACGCTGCTAAAGGCAAAAAAAGCCGCTAAAAGTCTGTGGTGTAGTGACATCACATGGTAAATTTCCATTTTAACCTCTTAAAAATTTATACTTTATCTATAATTCCGTAACGAACTTTGCCTCAAAATTCGAGTTTCAATATTTAAAAATGAAATTAAAAATATTCATAATAGATGAGAACTTTGCTATGCATCACATTGTAAATTTCCATTTTAACCTCTTAAAAATTTATTCTTTAATTTTGATTCGATAACCGACTTGACCTCAAAATTTGAATTTTAATATTTAATAATTAAATTAAAAAAATCATAAAACACGAGAAGTTTGCAATTCAACTCATGTAAATTTCCATTTTAACCTCTTAAAAATTTATACTTTATCTTTGATTCTATAACCGATGTTGCCTCGAAATTTGAATTTTAATATTTAAAAATAAAATTAAAAAATCATAAAACACGAGAAGTTTGCTATGCAATACATGGTAAATTTCCATTTTAACCTCTTAAATATTTAAACTTTTTCTTTAATTCCATAATAGACTTCCCTTCAAAATTCGAGTTTTAATATTAAAAAATTAAATTAAAAAGAATCATAACACATGAGAACTTTGCTATTCATCAAATTATAAATTTCCATTTTAACCTCTCAAAAATATATACTCTAAGTTTTTCTTTGACTATGTAACCGACTTCACCTCGAAATTTGAGTTTTAATATTTAAAAATAAAATTAAAAAGATTTATATCAACGAGAAGTTTTTCATGCATCACATGGTAAATTTCCATCTTAACCACTTAAAAATTTATACTTTATCTTTAATTCCATAACAGAGTTCACCTCAAAATTCGAGTTTCAATATTTATAAATAAATTTAAAACAATCAGAAGACACAAGAACTTTGCTATGCATCATATTTTAAATTCCATTTTAACCTGTTAAAAATTTATATTGTATCTTTTGATTCTGTAATCGACTTTGCCTCGAAATTCAAATTTTAATATTTAAAAATAAAATTTAAAAAAATCATAAACCACTAGAAGTTTGTTATGCATCACATGGTAAATTTCCATTTTAAACTCTTCAAAATTTATACTTTATCTTCCATTTCATAACGGATTTCGCCTCAAAATTTGAGTTTTAATAGTTATAAATGAAATTAAAAAGAATCATAAGAAACGAGAAGTTTCCTATGCATCACATGGTAAATTTCCATTTTAACCTTTTAAAAATTAATACTTTATATTTGATTTGTACCTGACTTAGTCTATAAATTCAAATTTTAATATTTAAAAATGAAATTTAAAAAAATCATAAAACACGAGAAGTTTGCTATGTATCACATGGTAAACTTCCATTTTAACCTCTTAAAAATTTATACTTTATCTATAATTCCGTAATGGACTTTGCCTCAAAATTTGATTTTCAATATTTAAAAATGAAGTTAAAAAGAATCATAAGACACGATCACTTCTCTATGCATCACATTGTAAATTTCCATTTTAACCTCTTAAAAATATACACTATATCTTAAAAAGAATAATAAGACCCGAGAAGTTTGCTATGCATCACATGGTAAATTTCCATTTTAACCTTTTAAAAATTTATATTGTAACATCCTAAAAATATGAGTATCAATATGATGCATGTTTTTGGTGCTTAGCTTGTGAATGATTAAAGTTTTGTGTGTTTAATATAGCCTTGAGAAGGCACGGAATTATTCGGAAGTAGAATAATTTTTAGTAATGAGAATTTTATTGAAGTGGAACAAGTGATCCTGATGCTTAAGGTAATTTAAGTGTAAAAAACTAGCATAAGATGAGCTAGTAGCAAGGTGGTGTTGGCACATGAGTGATTGCTTGAAGGGAGAGGTTCGAATCCCATGGATAGCATTTTGGTGACTTTTATTTTTGCACCTATATGGCATGTGTCGGTCAAGCCTTACTTATGGTAAGGTTGGACTAACTCTTTTATGGAAATTAGACTAAGGGAAAAAGGCAAGTGTTAACTTAAGGTAAGGAATCAAAAGGTTTTGGTATGAAAGGGGGACATAAGGCTTGAAATAAGGGAAGGTGTTTTGGAAACTTTTGAATGGCCTTTTTGACCATGAATGTGGACGGCATAGGGGGTTAGGGGGGATGGTCGGTTTTTGGTGTTAGTTTGGTAGGATTAGGTGCTTGATGAGCACATTTTCCATTTGGTCATTTGGTGCTTTTATCAAATTTTTTCTCTCTAATTTTCCTCTCCATAGCTGAATGTGCCATAAACTTTGAGTAAGCAATTGTTTCTTTTTGCCATTTCTTTTGAGCATTTCGGTCTTAGGTTGTTCATTCTCTCCAAACCTTTTTCTTCTCTTTGTGACCGAAACCACATAGCCATCAAGGACCATTTCTTTTCTTCTCTTTTTCCTCTTCATTGCCAAATGCATTTTGGTTTCAAAGTTTCTTTTTGATTCATCTTCCATCCTTGAAAACCGATATACAAACCTCTCATCTCCATTTTCTTTTCTCTTCTCCCTATTCTCTTTTCCTCTCCATTTTATTTACCATTCAAACACATCCTTTCTTCATTTTCCTTCCATGGCCGAATGCTTGTAACCATCCCCATAGTCGAAATTTATTTTCCTATCTATTATATCATAGCCGAATCTCTTATTCTTCTTTGACCTTGTTCTCAATCGTTTCTTTCATTAAGCTTTGGATAACCGTAAGATAGTTGAGGGCCGAACCACCATCTTGTCAAGTCATCTTGAAAGTTATTCAAGTTCGGATCATATTTAGCAAGGTAAGAAGGAACTCTTCAAGGATTTTTGATCACTCTCATTTTTTATCAATGACTATCATTGGGATTTGTTATAACTGAAAGTTTTTACGTATAGGAATCCTTTGGAAATCACTCAGGATTTTAAGGTAAGCCGAGTTCACCCTCTTAAGCCATTAGTATTAAATTTTCGATATATTGTAGGACTAATAATCCTTTGTCAATAGAGGCAAGCAAGATAGGGATGAAAAGAGTTGTTAATAGCGTTTAGAAGAGGGGTGGTTCCGCTATTCCCCCTAAATTCAAGAGAAAGGCTGTTTCGGGAATCCGAGACTTTCCACTGGGTTATGGACATTTATCCGGTGAAAATCAATTATTTGAAGTCATTCGTACTCCTGAGCCTTTGAGTGTTCGTGGTTCTTCATCGGGTTATGAACTATCGATCGAGGAGAAATCACAAATAGCTGTTGTTCGAGATTCCGAGGGTATCGACGAGCGGGAAAGTATAGTACTCACCGTAATCAGATGTGTAACTTCACACTTATCTCATGGGCTATACAATGCCGTAAGTATTTGATTAAAAATCGTAAACCCGATAAAATTGGAAAATACGGTTTATTAGCACTTTTTGTGTGAATGCATGAAAACGATATTAAAGTTGTGGAAAATTACATATTTGCCCTTAATGGGCTATATTGTAAAAGAAAAATGACATTTTGGGCCTTATGGATTATTTTTGATAAATTGGCCAAGTGAGAAAATTTCGAAAAGGGCCTCATATGTTTAATGGGCCAAAAATTTGCTAGATCGTTAAATGGGCCAAAGTTTGCTAGATCGTTAAATGGGCCAAATTGCTATTTTTGACTAATGGGCCAAATTGATAACTTGTAATATGGGCTTTTTGTTGAAATTTACCTTATGAATATATTGTTATGCATTATATATATACATGACTGCATGGGTTGGGATAAATGACGAAGAGAAGAAAGGCCTGTTGCCAAAATCTAGTTCTGTGGCTCTGCCACAATTATTTTAAATGGCCTATTGCCAAAATCTAGTTCGGTGGCTCTGCCACAAATATTTTAAATGGCCTGTTGCCAAAATCTAGTTCGGTGGCTCTGCCACAAATATTATAATTGGCTTAATGCATGCTATTGGTGTGTTGGCGGGGTGGGTTGGCTTGATCCCCACAGGTGTGTTGGTTGGAACGGGTGGTGCGTAGCGGATGGAAATTAGGCTTGGTTGGGAATTTGCATATCACATGCATTATTTTTATATTTTATTTATTTATATATTTTACATTTGTAAATGGGCTCAAGCCCAACTAATTGCTTAAATGGTTTTGGCCCAATGAACACGGTAAGTGGGTTACACATTGAGTTCTAAGTAACTCACCTGTTTTTCTTACCCTTCTCAGGTAATAATAATTGATAGAGGCTTGGGCCGGGGATGACTTCGTGTGGAGGCCATACTACGAATGATGGGTTTTTATAAACTTGAACTTCTTTTTAATACTTTTATTTAAGTACTATTTCGATTGCGATGTAATAAGGCCTCTGGTATTATTTTTATGGATTTTTATTTGTGGATGGATTTTTAATATGTTTTAGTTACTTAAATAGGGCTGTTTAAATTTTATAAATGATTTCTTAAACTTGCGTATAAAAAGGGGATTTTCTTAAATATCACTTAATCCAAAATATTTTGTGAAAACTCTTTTATAAATTTAAGATTTCAACCAATTATTTCTCTGAAAATCAAATTGTAAATTCTTATGTTTTAAAATCATGGTTTTCAAATAAATCTCGGTTTATGATAAATTCCATTTTTCAAAATCGTTTTGAAGAATTGTTTTCATTAAAAGCATTGATGACTAGATGTAAGTTCGAATTGTGTGGCATACCAAGTCTGGTCTTAACTCATAGGTCGGGTTTGGGGTGTTACATATACTTTATCTATAATTTCGTAACAGACTTTGCCTCAAAATTCTAGTTTCAATATCTAAAAATTAAATTAAAAAGATTCATAATATATGAGAACTTTGCTCTGCATCACATTGTAAATTTCCATTTTAATCTCTTAAAAATTTATACTTTAATTTTGATCCGGTAACTGACTTAGCCTCGAAATTTGAATTTTAATATTTAATAATTAATAAAACACGAGAAGTTTGCAATGCATCCATATAAATTTCCATTTTAATCTCTGAAAAATTTATACTTTATCTTTGATTCTATAACCGACGTTGCCTCGACATTCGAATTTTAATATTTAAAAATGAAATTAAAAGAATCATAAAACACGAGAAGTTTGCTATGCGTTACATGGTAAATTTCCATTTTAACCTCTTAAATATTTAAACATTTTCTTTAATTCCATAACAGACTTCCCCTCAAAATTCGAATTTTAATATTAAAAAATTAAATTAAAAAAAAATCATAACACACGAGAACTTTGCTATGCATGAAATTATAAATTTTCATTTTAACGTCTTAAAAATATATACTTTAACTTTTTCTTTGATTTTGTAACCGACTTCACCTTGAAATTCGAGTTTTAATGTAACACACCCTAACCCTAAATTGTTACCAGCACAGGGTTACGAAGCATTACCGGACCTTTCAGAAATATTACGAACCTTATACAAATAAATAACATACATATTGTAAAACATTCATAATGTCCTTTTTATGGACCATTGACGCCCAAAATACGTGTTAGAAGTAAATCTGGACTAATTTGAGTGCTCAAGAAATTTTTCGTGAAATTCCAAAAAAATTTCTCAAATACAGGGCTCACACGCTCGTGTGGACCAAGCCGTGTAAGCTCAATATAACCCCTTTTTAATCATCTAGCCAACCCTGCAAACTTAAAACGTACCCAATTCAAACCAAAATCACAACCAATACAATTTTATATACAATTACACTTTAATCATATCAAAACATCAATGTATTAATTTACTCAAGGTATAATCATAAGAATTTTACATATAATATTCAAACTAATTTAGTTAATTTCATTAATTTCCATTTTTAAACTTTATATCCAAAAGTACCATTTCATAGTCTTATCATTTCACATAATCATTCAAACACATCATTTACTACCAATTCCAAAATGACTCATACATAACCTAGGTACATGCCACTTTTACCAAAAGAAACATACATCACCAAAGTTTTCTGAGATCGGGATTGGCTTTAGATGCTGGACCGGAACGTTTGACTTCAACTAATCTGCGTACAGAAAACAACCGTACATTGAGTATGGATATACTCAAGTGGTATTACTATAATTCAAATTAACTTGATATAACGTACAAATCATGCTTATTAAAATTTACAAATCAACAAAATATACGTATTCATTACATAACAACCATAGCCATTCTAAATAGCTTTTCTTTACTCATTTCATTCATCAATACACTATTGTCTATTTGTGAACAATGATTCATACTATATATTTTCATAATCTCATTTCATTGATTCATCAATCATTCCCTGAACCTTTGGTTCATTCATTCATTCTCATTTCTCAATTTCAATTTCTTATTTTATTTTTTCAATCAAGATCATTTACTTTCATTCAATTTTACTATTTCATTCGTTACCCCTATTAACAAGACTCGGACTTTGGCGGATACATGGATCCAACCAAACACTCCAGTATGGCACCCAGTGCCTCATCGGATAGTTCGAAGCAAATAATTAACACCCAGTGTCTTATCGGCCAATCCGAAGTAAGTTGGTACCCAGTACCTCATCGAATCTATCCGAAGTAATATAGTGACAGCCAGTGTCTCATCGACTCGAGGTCGAAGTATTCCTGAACACTTCCAATCCTATGGCATGCCAACTATATCCAACTCAACCCGACTAGTTAATAGCGTATTTAAATCACATATAACCTCAATTCAATCACAATTTCTCACATTTTCAATTCAATCATTTTTCCACCTTTCAATCAATATTCAATCCATATATTCACACATTTTCACAATTCAATACATTTTCATTCAATTCAATATCAATACTCGCCTTAGTTTCTCTTACCATGCATATTAATCACTATTCACAATTAATAATAAATAAATTCGAATTATAGTAATACAAACCAGAATTTCTCTTGAGTTACTCTTCGGCAATCTTTTCCTTTTCCTTCTGAGCCAATGTCTCCTGTTCGATGTTAGCTACAAAAATTAAAATAATTTACAATTACTGATACAAATATTATTCACATCAAATACTTGAATTTCCTATTTAACTTCTACCTTAATTTCAATTTAATCCTTAACCAAAATCATCTATCTTTCCATCCTAATTCATACCTTATTTATATTCAATTTTTAACCAAACTTAAACTTAACTCTCTAATTTTCATCATAAATACCTAATTTCGAATTTCTTCCAATTTAGTCCCTATTACACAAAATTTATAGTCTATTCTACAATTTAATCCTTCTCCCAATTCTAATTAGAATTTCTATTAATTCAATTTCTAATTCACACTTTTACTCAACAAATTTAGTATCTAAAAATCTAATAACTTCTAAAATTTCAGCATATACTTGGTAGTATTTTGTTCTAGGATCATAAAAACTCAAAAATTACAAGAAAAGAACTTAAATTAACTTGCCAATTAAACTTCAAACTTTAAAATCCCTAATTCCTTTTTTTTTCTTTCTTTCCCTTTCTTTCCTTCTTATCTTCTCTGTTTTCATCCCCCAATTCTGTTCTTTATTTCTTTTTATTCATTTGTTTCATTTATTTTACTTTAATTCCTTTGTTCATTAATTTAATAATAATATATTATAATAATATAAATATCTTTTACTTATTATAAGTAAAAGTATAATTATATTACACGTGTACATATATTTATTATTACTATTACACATGTATGGTTTCATTACCATACATTTGTCTCTATTTATTTTATTTAATAATAATAATAATAGTAATAGTAATAATAATAATAATAATAATAATAATAATAATAATAATCTAATAATATTTCAAATTTGGCAATTGGCATAATTGCCTATTTAGTCCTTTTTATTTTCTTTAATCTTTAATTAAACTTTCACACCTATTTCAATTTAGTCCTTTTTCCTAATTATTCTTAATTCTAGCTAATTCACCTAACCAAAACCTAATTAAACACACAACTAACTTCGTAAATATTTTTAATAAATATTTACGAATCCGTTTTACTAAAACGAAGGCCCGATAACACACTCTTTCAATGCCCGTGAATTTTAGGTCATTACATTTCTCCCCCCTAAATAAATTTTGTCCTCGAAATTTACCTGAAAAGAGATGGAGGTACTGAGCTCTCATTGTTTCTTTTGGTTCCCAAGTTGCTTCCTCCACATTATGACTTCTCCACAATACTTTCACTAAAAGAACCCGTTTATTTCTTAACTCTTTTACTTCCGGGCTAATATCTGAATCGACTATTCTTTATAAGATAAATCAGGTCAAATTTCTATATCTTCAATAGAAATGGCATGGGAATGATCCGATCTATATCTCCGTAGCATAAAAACATGAAAAACATCATGGATTTTCTGTAGTTCCACGATCTCATATGGCCCAATAAAATGAGGACTCAGTTTTCCTTTTCGGCCAAATCTTAAAACTTTCTTCCAAGGCGATACCTTAAGATTATCACCAACAGAATACTCTATATCCTGACACTTCAAATCTGCATATGATTTTTGTCTGTCAAAAGCTGCTTTTAATCTCTCTCGAATCTTCTTAACCATTTCTTCTGTTTCTTGAATTAACTCCGACCCAATTATTTTTCTGTCACTCAATTCCATCCAACATACAGGCAACCAACATTTTCGACCATATAGAGCCTCATATGGAGCCAGTTGAATACTTGATTAGAAACTATTATTATAGACAAACTCTATCAACGGTAAATAATGTTCCCAACCTTATTCAAAATCGATGATACAAGCTCGTAGCATGTCTTCTAGAATCTGAATCTGTAATATCCTGGAATTGGGGTTAATTTTAATTGAACTGTTTTGCTTGTGTTCGTATTATGGTGTTATTAATTGTGATGTTTTAAGACTTAGTTGTAAGTCTAGAGCAAGCCTAAGTAGTAGGAAAAATTTTAGTTTTAAGTTTTAGGTGAAGGGAGTTGAGGGAGCTAAGGGTTATAAGTAATTCAAGGGTGATTTTAGCACAAGAAAAAGACTTGGCAAAGTGGCAAGGAGGCACCACTTAGAGCCTGTGATTGACGCCACTTGCAGGGGAAGGAGGTCTTAGGTTCAAGCAGCGGGAATTCCACCTTTTGCTTTCTATTTTGACGCCAAGTAGGGGGAGGAGTTGTGTGCAGCTCAAATTCTGCCTGATAATGGTGGACCAAGTCAAACTATTCAAATGGTTGGCAGAGAGAAAAAAGTAGGAATTTGACTAATTCAAATTCTTTTGAATTAGTGGTCAGGAGTGATCTTGGGTGTTGGCCGAATTTTGAACTCCTCATGGGAGGAGTGGCCGGTTTTGGTAGGGTGAGTAGAGGGGAATGCCGAAACCTCCTTAGGTGTTAGAGTGCATTTTCGGTTAGCCTTGTTTATTGTGCCAAAGCCGAAATTCTTTTTGTTCTTGCTCCTAGCCGAAACTTCAAATAGGCACACCCTTCTTTTCTTCTTTGAAACCGAAAGTCCCAAGCAACATATACCCTTGCCGAAATTTGCACTTGTTCTCTCTTAATTTCTTTGGTAGCCGAATGCTCTCTTGAGTTCTTAAACATCTATTTTGTTTTGCTTCTTTTCCTTCTTCTTGAGCCTTGACCGAATCATTTACCCTCCCACCTCTCTCTTTTCTTTTCTCATTTGTGCTAAGCTGAAAGTGTTCATCTTCTTTCTCTCATACTTTATTTTCTTCTTTCTTAAAACCCTTGTGTCGAAATTACTTGGCTTCTCTTTGACCGAATCCCCTCTTCCACTCTCACTTCTCTTTTCCTTCTCTTTTTCCACTCTAGCCGAACCATCCTATTTCTTTTAGTCTGCTTTGGCCGAATATTAAGCAAAGGTGGAACTTTTGGGTCCTTTCTCTAATCGATTTTGGAAGGTATGTATGCATGGCCGAATCTCTTTATCTCTTTCCCTTCTTTTTTGTCGATTCTCTTAGTGGTAGAAGCCAGTTTCGGCAATTGTTGGCAAGGGTGCTAATCACTTGTGGTAACCGATTTATTATAGGGCCTCTGGGATTTTGGGAAACAATCAAGTGAAGCCTTCATTCTTTGATAATCAGATTCGGTAAGTTGTGGTAAGGATTTGTTGTAGTAAACCATTCTTTTTAGTATTCGAAGAGCCGAAGGCTATTGAGGTTGATTATTCTTCTTAACAGGGTGTGGCCGATTGCAAGGGAGAACCATCGTATAGTTCGGGATTTGGTAGGAAACCAAATCGGCAGGCAGGTAGGGGTTTATGTGTTGACCTTTGAGGGTTATTTGGTTTGGCCGAATGGTCCATGTGGCTAACCTTAGTAATGGCCGAATGTAGGGATAAGGGATCTGGTGTGGTAGATCGACTCTACGGGATTTAGGGCTTGCGTTATAGCAGGTGTGTAAACTTACACACTCTATACTTAGTAATATGTTTTAATAACTTGATTATTAATAAAAGCCGAAATAGTGGAGGTATTGATATGATACTCTATGGGTATAAGCACGGATTCGGGTAAGTCCATTTCGATACGAGTTCTGCTATTCAATATATGATGTTATGACTATGACATATATGTGTTATGTGATGCAACACTAAACATGTTGGCATGATTTGCATGATTTGCATGATTTACATGAGTATGGCATAATAATGGGTGTTATGAGAGGAGGGGGAATGATATCCGTGTCTTTGGGACACCAGAGGTTTAGCACCTCCAGTGGTTTGGTACCACAGATTGATTTAGTGACTTTGGGTCACCAGAGGTTTGGCACCTCTTAGCGACTCGTCCCGGTGGCTTAGACCATAGTGGGTTGGCCCCACAGTTGATATTACGGGATTGTCGCCAGTGATTTGGTATCACACGTGGGTTGGCCCCACACTTGGACATTGATATATTGTGACTTTGGGTCACCAGAGGTTTGGCACCTCATCGTGACTCGTCCCAGTGGCTTAGACCACAGTGGGTTGGCCTCACATACGATATTACGGGATTGTCGCCAGTGATTTGGTATCACACGTAGGTTGGCCCCATAGACGGCTTATTTGTAACTTTGGGTCACCAGTGGTTTGGCACCACATTATCAGATATCGTGACTTTGGGTCACCAGTGGTTTGGCACCACCAATGGTTTGGTACCACACGGGGTAGAAAAGGAGTTACGGATGGCTAGGGTTGGGTGCATTGATTATATTGCTTGGTTATGGTGTGTATAAGTATGTTGCATTATACGGGAGGAGGATTTATGGATTGAGTCTTGGTGACTCACCTTCTCTCTAATCTTTTCAGGTGACTCTTAGATCGCGGATGAGGAGCCGGGTGGACTCGAGGTGGCCATGCATTAAATAAAAATCGGTTTTCATGGATTTTGGTTTGAGTACTTTACTTCTTTTAAATTTGGTTTATTTTTATTTGGGTTGTAATAAGGCCTTTTAAGTTATGTTTGACCTATTTATATGTTTTGGATCTGATTTTAAATCCGGCATAACGAATTACTTGATTAATCTATTAATTCAAACACAAGGCTTTCTAAACTACAAAATGAAATGGGTTTTTCCAAAACTTTACCATCGGGTAAACACTTATTACTTGAATATAACAACGACTCAAATGATTTCCAAACTTAAGGTTTCCCACACTTAACACAAACGATTTGTAATTAACGAAGCAAGAATCAATCGAGTTTTATGACATAAACGTTTTTCTACTTATAGATCGACAACTAAGTTTTAAATATGTATTTCCAGGATTTCAAAGTAAACTATCGGTTTTAACAAATCATGCACCTGATTTCTACAAACATGGAACAACAAGGAGTATTTCACTGAAATTAAACCAGTAACCTAATTTCTTCAAAACGATTTTCCTCTGTGACATGCCAGATTCGGTCGTGGTGTATTGACCGGGTTTGGGGTGTTACAGAATCACCGGTTCAAATTGTCCGTCAGTTTGCAGATGGAAAGCTGTACTGAAATTAAGTCGAGTACCTAAAGATTCATGCAACTGTTTCCAAAACCTCGATGTGAACCGTGGATCCTGATCAGAAATTATAGATAAAAGAATACCATGTAATCTCACAATCTCCCAAATATAAACCTCAGCGAGCTTCTGAAGTGACCAATCAGTCCTAACTGCTATAAAATGAGCTGACTTTATAAGCCGATCAACAATCACCCAGATGGCATTTTTCTTACTTGTTGATAATGGTAGCCCCGTCACAAAATCCATCTTAATACAGTCCCATTTTCACTCGGGAATATTAATAGGCTGTAATAATCCAGTAGGAACCTGATGCTCTGCCTTTACCCATTGACAAGTCAAACACTTACTAACATACTCAGCTATATCTCTTTTCATCCTTGGCCACCAGTACAACTCCCGTAAATTCTGGTACATTTTTTTTTCCTTCGAGGTGTAAAGCAAATGCGCTATCATGTGCTTCTTGGAGAATCAACTCTTTTAAATCAGAAACAGCTGGAAACAAATCCAATCTCGGAACCTTAAGCAATCATATTCATCAATGCTAAAATTTTCTACCATGCTATTATGTACCACTTCTCTTTTCTTCATCAACTTGTCATCTTCTAGCTTTGCTATTCTAATCTGATCAAACATCATTGGTTTAACTCTCAACTCAGCCAATAGACTCCCATCATTACTGTTACTGAGCCGTGCAAACATTGCTCGCAATTCAACTGCAGCTTTCCTACTCAAGGCATCAGCTACCACATTTTCTTTTCCCGGATGATAGTCTATAACACAATCATAATCTTTCAAAAGCTCAATCCATCATCTTTGTCTCAAGTTCAACTCCTTTTGAGATAAAAGATATTTGAGACTTTTATGATCAGTATAAATGTAGCATTTCTCATCGTATAGATAATGTCTCCAGATTTTCAATGCAAAAATTACAGCAGCTAACTCCAGATCATGTGTCGGGAAACTATGCTCGTGTCGTTTCAGTTGACGAGATGCATAAGTTATTACCTTTCCATCTTGCATTAACACAAAACCTAAACCACATAAAGAAGCGTCGCTATACACAACAAAATCTTTTCCTGACTCTGGCAAAGTCAAAACTGGTGCCTCAGTCAACATTTGCTTCAACATCTCAAAACTTCTCTGACACTGATCATCCCAAATAAAAGGAACATTCTTTTGTAGCAGCTTTGTCATCGGTAATGCTATCTTCGAAAACCCATTTACAAATCTTCTGTAATATCTAGCCAATCCCAAGAAACTACGTATCTCAAACACATTTCTCGGTGCTTTCCACTAAAAAATTCCTTCAACCTTTTTTGGATCAACTCTGGTTCCATCTACAGACAAAACATGTCCCAAAAATATCACCTCTGGTAACCAAAATTCACACTTGCTAAGCTTCCCATATAACTGTTTCTCCCGTAATATCTGTAAAACAATTCTGAGATGCTGATCATGTTCTGATTTTGACTTTGAATAAACCAATATATCCTCAATGAATACCACCACAAACTGATCTAAATACGACTGAAAAATATGGTTCTTAAGATCCATAAAAGCGGCTGGGGCATTAGTCAATCCGAAAGGCATTACTAAAAATTCATATTGGCCATACCGTGTTCGAAATGTTGTCTTCGATACATCACTTTCTTTCACCTTCAACTGATAGTAGCCTGATCTCAAATCAATCTTTGAAAACACAGAAGCTCCTTTCAACTGATCAAATAAATCATCAATGCGAGGTAACGGATATTTATTCTTGATCGTCACCTTATTTAACTGCCGGCAATCAATACAAAGTCGCATCGAACCATCTTTCGTTTTAACAAATAAGATCGGCGCTCCTCACGGTGAAATACTAGGTCGAATGAAGCCATGGTCTAACAAATCTTACAACTGTACCTTTAGCTCTGTTAATTCTATGGGTGAAGTACGGTATAGAGGTATAAATATTGGAGCTGTACCAGGATAAACTTCTATCACGAACTCAACTTCTCTATCTGGTGGCAAACCCGATAATTCTTCACGAAAAACATTAGAAAACTCACAAACAGTTTGAATCTTACTGCATTGGCTTTTAACAGAATCAGAATTGATAACATAAGCCAAATAAGCTGCACAACCCTGATAAAGTAGTTTATTAGCCTGAATAGCTGAAATGACACATGTTGACCCACTAGTATGAATACAATTTACCTCAATCTTGCCTCCATCTTTAGTCTGGATACTAAACTTCTTTTTATAACAATCTAAAACCACTCCATGCTCAGACAACCAATCCATTCCCAGAATTATATCAAAATCACCGGATGGCATTATCAGCAAGTTAACAGAGAAAATTCTATTCTATATCATTAACGGGCATCTTCGACATACTTGATCTACGGACACTGTTTGTCTCAACGGGCTAGACACCTCTATAGATACTCTAGACATCTCAGATTCTAACTTTCTCGACTCAACTAGTTTTGAATTAATGTACGAGTGTGAAGACTCAAGGTCAATTAAAGCATAAACAAGTTCTAAATACAGTAAAAATATACCTGTTACCACGTCATGAACATCGCCTTCTTCTCGAGTCCAGACTACATATGCTCTAGCTGGTGCTCTAGCCTTTGAGTGTTGAGTAACTATATCGCTCCCTCTCCTTACACCTCCTCCTCTAGAAACTAAACCACCTCTACCCAATCCTGTGCCTCTAACAGTAGATATTGACCTTTGTGATGTCACGGGTGCAGCACTTTCACCTTTTGGGCAATCTCTAATAAAATGATCTGTAGACCCACATCAGAAACAACCTCTAGTTAATTTCCAGCATTCACCTCTATGTTTCTTTCCGCAGTGCTCATAATTTAGAATTTTAATGTCCCGGGATGGACCTCTCACGTTACCAGTGGAGATTGTCATCTGCTTTCCCGGACTTCTATCACCTCAGTTTGATCTAAAGCTTGGTCTCCAACCACCACGAAATTCTTTTAATATTTTCAGTTGAGGATTCGAACTAGTAGTTCCAGTGCATTTTACAATCGATCTAGCAATTTCAGAATTTTTATCGATCCCTAGAACTTGTTCTACCATCTTAGCTTGTTCAACCAGCTCTACAAATTTTGTAATCCGATGAGATACCAGCTGTAAACTTAATTCATCTCGCAAACCCCACAAAAACTGTTTATAACTGTCAGCTTCTGTCGGTACAAATTTTGAGGCATATCTGCTAAGTCTGGAAAATTTACGTTCATAATCCACCACTGACATCTCGCCTTGTTTCAGCATTAAAACTCTTGCTTTTTTTTTCTATGTATAGTTCTCCAACATATTTCTTCTGAAATTCTTTTTGAAATAAATCCCAAGTTACCTACTCTGTCGGTAAATGACGGATCATTGATTCCCACCATAAGTAGGCTTCCCCTTGTAATAATTAGATAGCACACAGCAAACTTTCCCAAGGGGTATATTCTAACTGTTGCAAAACTCTCTTTGTTGACTCCATCCAATTTTCAGCTGTGGATGGATTTACTCTTTTCAGACCCAAAAAATCAATGGCACCGCATTTACGTAATTCTTTGATTGGGGCCCGTCTAGTAAAAGGAGTAGATTTCATAGCAGGTGTAGTCCCCGCTACTCGTTACAAGGCATCGGCTATAACTTTCAGTAAATGGGATTCATCTCTGTCTCTAAAAATTTCCCTTTCTATATTAGGAGGTTAATTGCCTAATGGATTTACACTCGGTGTAGTTGATTCTGTTTCATCTAATTCTTTATCTCTGGTGTACATTTCTTGATCTACATCGTCCATATGTTCATTCGACATTTTAACTATGAAACAAAACAAATAATTATTTTAGTATCCAAATCCTGACTCAGTTTCGACTCAACATGTAACATCCTGAATTAATGGGCCTATGCAATTTGGTGTTGTATGCTTAAAATGTTAATTTGAGGTTTAGAGGTGCAAATTGGGCTCAGGAATGGACTGATGTCTTGGCTAAATATTTTGTTTAGAGACTATTGGGTTTAAATAAAGTATTAAGAGTGTAATAGGCAAGACGGGCTTGTGGCCCAGGAAAAAGAGGCGCAGTAGGAGGGAGCTTTAAGTGGCGCCAATAGGCAAAGGAAGAGGGCCTCAGTGTAGCCGCTTGGAGCCCAAGAAATTGGGCCAATTTCTGCAGCCCAAGGAGAGCTGGGGGGGACGGCAATGTGGCTACAAAATAAGGGATTTTATGTTTTAAATTATGTGGATAATAAGCTGATAAAGGAGGGAGGAGTTGGAGCTAATTAAGTCTCTTTTGGATGAGTTAGTAGATTAAGATAAAGGAGAAAAGATAGGATTTATCTGCAAGGTTAGGTAAGTGCCGAAATTTCTATAAATAGGGGGGATAGCTAATCAATTCTGGCATTAGAACCCTACTCTTTCTTCTCTTCCTGTGCCAAAAATTTGAAGGCCATCTCACTTGTTTTCTTTTCTCATCTTTTCTCATCCAAAAGCCGAAAATCACCATTGTTTTCTTTTCTCATCTTTCCTCTTCCAAAAGCCGAAAATCACCATTGTTTTCTTTTCTCATCTTTTCTCTTCCAAAAGTCGAAAATCACCATTGTTTTCTTTTCTCATCTTTCTCTTCCAAAAGCCGAAAATTATCACCTCCCTCACCCTTTCTTTTTCTTTGAAATTTCCTTTTAGCCGAATCCTCTGATCTCCATTGTTATTCTTCTCCCATTCACTAAAAGCCGAAACTCCTCATTCAATTCTTCTAAAAGCTGAAAAACACATTAGCCTTCCCACGTTCATCTTTTTCGGGATTTTCTTAAAAGCCAAAATCCCTAGATCTCATCTCCTGTGATTTCTGAAATCTCTCTGTGGTATCTGCTTGTGCTGAATCTCGAAGGAAACTGAAGGTAAGTATCGATTCATAAGGCTTCAATCCTTTCTGGCTTTTTAGAGACTCTAGCCGAATGGCTATAAGGAAACTGACCTTGAGTTTTTCTCTTATTTTCGGCATTCCAGGATTTGAAGAGGAGTCAATCGCACAGATCTCTAAGTCAGAGTTCAGTAACACACGAATCGTTTTACTTTTGGGATTTCAAGGTAAAGAGATCTATTAATTTTAAACGTGTAAATTCGGGTATTTATTAACCCTTGGCCGAATATAGGGGAGCCCAAATCTTTGTTTTCTTCCGGCTTTTGAGGAAGGTTTTAGACTAAGGTTTGTAGATCCGGATAGTAAGGATATTGACTAAGGGTGTAAAACTACGCGATATCAGGTGTGTAACACTCTCACACCATTTAGATTGCTTGATTAGTATGCATATAAACCTGTTATATTCTGTATATTCTATTAAATGCCAAAATACCGGCATGGCTATTGAAAACCCGAAAAGGGGTAAAGGCGAATCACCAGGTTAGTGATCTCTATCATTCTAAAGTGAATGTTTCTGTTGAGATGATATGTTTTATATGTATGCATGGGGTTGGGTGATTGATGAAAGGGGAAGTGCTCTATTGTAGTGGCTTTTGCCATGATCTGTTGCAGTGGCTTTTGCCATGATCTGTTGTAGTGGCTATTGCCATGATCTGACGATGAGAAGCATGACTGCCATCGATGGTGTGTAGCGGTGTGGGTTGATTGTAGAAATCCCCAATGGTGTGATTGGTAGGTAAAGGTGGTATGTAGCGGATGGAAACTTAGGATTGGGTTGGGCTTTGCATAATTTCTGTTGTATAATATTCTGTTATTATGTTCAGTGGGCAAAGGCCCAATCTGATGGTGCACGAGGGTTGCACACTGAGTCTCGCGACTTACCCTATTATTTAACATTTTATAGGAGACACTTAAAGCATGGGACAGGGCTGGAGAGGAAGGCAAGGTGGCCATACACGAGCTCATTTTGGATACTGCAAAAGACTATATTTTGTTTATCTACATTTAATATTTTGAATTAAGTTTGGGTTATATTTTATTGTAATAAAGCCACGGGCTATTCATTTTATATTTTTGGGTTTTGGGCTTTATTTTTAGACACTTAAATTATCTGATAAAAATTGAGACAAAAACATATACTAAATTTCGGTTTTTAATTCATAAAGGCATTTAAATAAAAATTCATATCTTTTACGAATTATTCAACCATTTATTTTCCCGAATAAAATGTGGAAATCAAGAAAATTATTTTCCCAAAAATGCGACATGTTTTACTAAATCCTCTTAGTGACATGCCAGATCCAGTCGTGGTGTTTGGGCTGGGTTTGGGGTGTTACACAACAGTGACATGTACCTCTAGATTCATTTACGAGCTTGATTTATGTAACACCCCAAACTCGGCTCATGCGTTACGGTCGGATCTGACATGTCACATGAGAAAAATATATATTTAAGTCCTTATCATTCATACGTAAATAGGTATTGTTTTGTTAAAATCACGAAAAACAATTTTGATTTAAAATATTTGACAACATATTCTAACCTCAAAGATTGATTGATAAATCGATAAATTTGAACTAATGATTTTTTTTCAAACCGTGTCTTTTGAAAAATATTGATGAATATTTGAGAGAAAATTTCCAAGTTAAAAAAATATTTATATAAGTTTATTATAAAAAAAACCATTTGTGTATTCATTTTAGAAAATCTTTTATTTTAAGTTTTTAGAAAAATTCCATTTAAAGTAATTTGAGCAAAAATATAAGTACGTCAAACATAAAGCAAAATAAAAGAATCCAGAGGCCTTATTACTTCATTTAACTCAAAATAGTAAAGTAATAAAGTGAACGAAATAGCAATCTAAAGTCTGAATAAAACCATTCCTGAAGTATGGCCCCCACCAAGTCATCCATGGCCCAAGTCCACATCACTGGGCATTACCTGCAAGGGTTAAGGAAACGGGGTGAGTTACTAGAACTCAGTGTATAATCCCCTTACCGTCTTCTATAGGGCCTGAACCCTTTTAGCAGAATTTTGGGCCTAAGCCCCTTTTACATAATAATGTATCAAATAAATCAAATGAATGTAATGCAACCCAACCCAACCTAATAATCCATCCGCTACACACCACCCGTACCATCCCATCACACCAGTGGGGATCAAGTCAACCCACCTCGCCAAACACACCAATCGCAGGCATTTTGCCATTTATAACAAATTTTGATTGTGGCCAAGCCACCAGAATCATAGTGAATCATATTAACAAACATGTTTGTGGCAATGCCACCGGAATCACTTCTCTCCAACAATTTCCCATCCCATGCAAAATTATGTAAATGCAATATACGTAGTAAATCATGATATTTACAATATAAACAACAATCATTAATTCAGAGGTTCATTACAAAAATTCAGCCCATTATAACACTTTGCAAATCGGCCCATTAGGGCAATCTATCAAATCGGCCCATTAGGGGCATTTTCGTAATTCGGCCCATTAGGGGCATTTTCATAATTCGGCCCATTAGGGCATTTTCGCAATTCTCATAGTGTTAATACCGATTTTGACAAATATATCAAAATAGTGTAATTTAGGCCAATTTCCCGGTTTACGCCATATTACGATTTTAATCTTAAAATAATAACGATCTATTTCCAAAATGATATCGAATATTATAACCCACGAAAAAACGGTGTGAGATTACACACCTGATTACAGTAAGTACTAGGCCTTCTTGATCGTCGACACGTACGATATCATAACACTCGATTAATCGACATACGTGATTTTATTAATCAAACTCTAAAATAAATGATCTAAAGTGTTTACCCTTAGAATCGTGAACGACCACGATTTGTCTATTTTCACCGGGTGATGGTCCACAACCCGGTGGAAAATCTCGAACCACCGATACCACCCTTCGTTTGAATTTAGGAGTAGGAATCGTTAATCCGCTCCTTTTGTGATCTCCGAACATTTTCCCTTTCGATTCGATATCGCTTGCCTCTATTGAATAAAATCTTAGTCAAAATGATATTACGTTGATATGAAATGATTGACTAAGGAAAAAGGGTCGGCTTACTACTAGAATCGCATGATCAACAAGTGGATAGATCGATCGATTAAGTCCCTAAAAATATAATCAATTAGTCACAACCACTATTATCCCGATAACAACTTAAACGAATAAAGAATGATTTCAAATAATCCATGAATAACTCCTTACCTTATCGATATTGGATCCAATTTCCACTGTTTGACTTAGGGCTAGAATGATACACGGCCACCCACTTAGAACACTATGAAAAAGAGGATGATTAATATATGAAGGAGTGGAAGATATCACCATTTCAGTTAAGATCAAGATTTATAGCTGAATAGTGATAAATACCTATTCGGCTAGAAAGAAAAAAATATGAACATAGAAAAGAATTCACTTACCGATTTAATCGAAGAAAAGAGTGTCAATCCAAATGAGAAAGAAATTATGAAGGAGTGATTGTGGATTGAGAGGTTCGGCTATAGAGGAAAAATGAACAAGAATAGTTTCGGTTATGAGAGTATGGTTTAGAGAAGAAGAAAGGAGGGTTGAAGAATTTTGTGAAAAAGAAGGGTTTAGAGAAGGGGTGCTTAACTAGTTTCGGTTTTCAAGAGAAGATGAGTGAAAAATAATTTGGTCTCAATGGTTTGGTACTTTCGGCAAACAAGAAAGAAATGAAGAAAAAAAATGCTCACTAATGGCTTGAAGTTTTGGCAAAGAGAAGAAGAAGTTTGGAGGAAAAAAATGACACAAAATAATGCTAAAAGGAATTTTGGCCTAACAAGCACCAAAATTTCTACCAAAAGGCAAAAGAAATTCGGATACCCTCTCCCTATACCAAAACTGTGCATACCTTGACAATAAAGTCAAAACAAATTGGCCAACAAAACTTTCCAAAACATCACCCATGAAAATGGCCAACATGTTCCCTTATCTTGCCTTTTTCTTTTGATTTCTTTCCTTACCCTCAACCTTGCCTTATTTCCTTAGCCACCTTTCCAAAATTAAAAAGTCCACCTTGCCTTATATACCATCTTGGCCGACACTTAGGGAAAGAACACAAAACAAGTAGTTAAAATTTTGCACTAGATGGGATTTGAACCCCATCCCTTAAAGTCCTTCATGTGGTGCCATATCCCCTTTACCATAAGCTCATCTATGCTAGCAAATTACTCACCTATTTCCATAAGCCTTGATGCCACTTACTATCTCTCCTTAATAGGCTTAAACACAAAATTTTTACTAGGGCCCAAATAAACCTCGAGCCTTCTCAGAACCTCTAAACACACACAATTAATATATATTTTTTTTTACTAGCTTAACGCAAGAAATAATGCAACACATAAAATTCTAAATTTTAGGATCTTACAATTCTACCCCCCTTAAAGAAAATTTTGTCCTCGAAATTTACCAGATTAAAAGAAGTGAGGATATTTCTGTTGAATCGCGTCCTCAGGCTCCCATGTAGCTTCCTCCAATCCGTGATTACGCCATAATACTTTGACTAATGGTACCGACTTCCTTCTCAGCACCTTAACGTCCCGATCTAAAATCTGTACTAGCTCCTCTTCAAAGGATAAGTCAGGTCTTAACTCAACTTCCTCCACTGGTACAACATGAGACGGATCCGAACGATAATGCCTTAACATAGAGACATGAAATACGCTATGTATCTGACTTAACTCCGGAGGTAATTCCAACTGATATGCCACTGGTCCAACACGCTTCAACACCCGGTAAGGCCCGATGAACCTAGGGCTCAACTTGCCCTTCCGTCCAAATCTAAAGATCTTCTTCCAAGGTGAAACCTTTAGAAAGACCTGATCTCCCACCGCAAACTTTATATCCTTACACTTCAGATCCGCGTATGATTTTTGTCTATCCGAAGCTTCCTTTAATCGCGCCCGAATTACCTTTATTTTTTCCTCCGTCTCCGAAATCAACTCAAGACCCAATAACTGTCGTTTCCCCAGCTCAGTCGTGCGACACCTACGACCATAAAATGCCTCGTAGAGTGCCATCTGGATGCTAGATTGATAGTTGTTGTTGTATGCAAACTCCACCAACAGTAGGAAATCCTCCCAACTACCCCTGAAGTCGATCACACAGCCCCTTAACATGTCTTCCAGAATTTGGATTACTCTCTCCGACTGACCATCTGTCTGAGGATGAAATGCCGTGCTGAAACTTAACCTTGTTCCCAAAGCTTCATATAGAGCTTTCCAAAATCGTGATGTAAACCTAGGGCCCATGTCCGATATAATAGACACCGGTACCCCATGTAACCTCACGATCTCTACTACATATAACTTGGCCAACATTTGCAATGAGTAATCCGTATGAACAGGTAGGAAATTAGTAGTCTTCGTTAACCGATCCACTATTACCCAAACAGAATCTTTCTTAGTAGGCATTAAGGGTAATCCACTAACAAAGTCCATCGTTATCCTTTCCCATTTCCATAGTGGAATTTTCACCGGTTGTAGCAATCCCAACGGCAATTGATGTTCCACCTTCACTTGCTGACATGTTCAACACCTACTCATGAAATCAGTAACCTCCCGTTTCAACGCTGGCCACTAATACTGCTCATGGAGGTCTCGGTACATCTTATTTCACCCGGGGTGCATAGCATATGGGCTACTATGCGCCTCATGCAGAATCATTTGTCTCAATTCTAAATCTTTGGGCATACAAATTCTTCTGCGAAAACACAATACTCCATCACTATTCAATCCAAAATCCCCTATCAAACCACCTTTCACTTGCTGAACTAAGGAACCCAACCTTTCATCTAATAACTGCTTTTCCTTAATCTGGCTTACCCACGCAGGCTTCACCTGAAGTTGGGCTAGCAGACTACAATCTTCATAAGGCTAAGATGAGTGAACATCGCTCTCAAGTCTGATATCATCTTATAACTCAACACATCTGCCACCATGTTAACCTTTCCGAGATGATACTCGATTGAGAAGTCATAATCTTTCAACAATTCTATCCACCTACGTTGTCTTAAGTTCAACTCCTTTTGGGTAAGGAGTTACTTTAGACTCTTATGATCCGTATAGATAATCGACTTCTCACCATACAGATAGTGTCTCCAAATCTTCAGAGCAAACACCACTGCAGCTAACTCCAAATCATGAGTGGGATAGTTCACCTCATACGGCCTTAATTGACGAGATGCATAAGCCACCACTTTTCCTCCTTGCATCAACACACATCCCAAGCCCGTGTGTGACGCATCACAGTAAATAATGAACTCTTTTCTAGCCTCAGGTTGAATCAATACTGGCGCTTCTGTCAGAATCTTCTTCAATTTCTCAAAGCTCCCTTGCTGCTAATCTGACCACACAAATCGTACTCCCTTACGCAACAGCTTAGTTAGGGGTGCAGCAATCAACAAAAGCCCCTCAACGGAACGCATGTAATATCCGGCCAACCCTAGAAAACTCTGAATTTCGACCACTGTCTTCGGTGGTTTCTAGTCCAACACAGCCTCGACCTTCCGGGGATCAACTCTAATTCCCTCAGCAGACATAACATGCCCCAAAAAGGTCACTTCCTTCAATCAAAATTCACACTTACTGAATTTGGCATAAAGTTGCTTCTCCCTTAATATCTGCAATACTACCCGTAGATGCGAATCATGCTCTTCTTCATTCTTTGAGTAGACCAAGATGTCATCTATAAACACCATCACAAACCGATCTAAATAGAGTTTGAAGACCCGGTTCATCATGTCTATAAATGTAGCTGGTGCATTAGTCAACCCAAACGGCATCATCAAGAACTCATAATGCCCATAACGAGTTCGAAACGCAGTCTTATGAATATCCGCCTCCTTGACCTTAAGCTGGTGATAACCCGATCAAAAATCTATCTTCGAGAAAATCGAAGCTCCTCGCAGTTGATCGAATAGATCATCGATTCTCGGCAACGGATACTTGTTCTTAATCGTCAACTTATTCAACTGCCTATAATCGATGCACATACACATCGACACATCCTTCTTCTTAACGAACAAGACCAGCGCTCCCCACGGTGACACACTCGGTCGAATGAATCCGTGATCCAACAACTCCTGAATTTGAGCCTTAAGCTCCGCTAACTCCTTCGGCGTCATTCTATAAGGAGCAATGGACACCGGAGCCATTCCTGGCAACAGCTCAATGTCAAACTCTACCTCTCGATCCGGAGGCAATCCTAGAAGTTCCTCGAAAAAGACGTCTGAAAACTCTTTCACCGTTCTAACACTTTCCATCGATAATTTCTTGGCATCCAAAGCACTAATGAAGGCTAGGAAAGCTCCACACCCCTTTCGCACCAACTTTTCTGCCTTTAAAGTAGATACCACATTAGACAGATAGTTTCTTCTTTCTCCTATCACCATCACTTCCTTATCCTCCGAAGTTCTTAGTAACATCTGCTTTGCAGCACAATCCAAGTTCCCACGGTGTTTCACCAACCAGTCCATGCCCAAAATAAGGTCGAACTCGCCGAATGGCAGTTCCATCAAATCCACCAAAAATATTCCCCCCTGAATTTCTAAGGGCACATTCCTAAACAACTTATTTGCTATCATCTACTCTCCTAGAGGATTAATTACAGTTGTTTCTCTAGCAGTAATCTCAGATCTAATGTTCAGATTTCCAGATACAGCACAAGCAACATACGAATAGGTGGATCCGATATCTATTAAAGCAGTAACAGGTACATCAGATATGAAGAAGGTACCAGTTATTACATCAGCTGCATCGCCATCCTCACGACGTCTGACCGCATAGATCATGTAACACCCCAAACCCGACCCATTCACTCCGACCGAATTTGGAATGCCACTGCGGAACACATTCGAAAAATATCCTTACTTAAGAGTAAAACCGATAAAAAAATTTGTTTCCTTTAATAAAACATTTTCGTGACTTGTAATATTCTAAGTAAAATCGGAGTTTGTTATAAAACTATCGGATTTAAACTTTACTTTAGAAAATAAAACCATTTGTAATCGACCTTTAAACTATCTTTCCATATTTGGGCATAATAGTAACGATACTTAACAAATGAACTGAAACACTTTAGTGGGCCTTATTACAATACACACTTAATCAAAATACTGAAAATATCAATATTTAATTCATTAACCAAGAGATTCCTTTGCATGAAAATCCACTTTTGCATGGCCACCTTTGTACCCGCTCCAAACCCGGTCCAAGCATTATGCGCCACCTGAAAGGTTTTATAAAAATAAAGTGAGTCACCAAGACTCAGTGCATAGTTAGACACATGTCCTCACATGTGGGCTTGGCCCATATCCACACAATCCATATATATACATAATATATAATTAGGAATATGAAACTTTAAATATACAATTTCAAACATACAATTATAAATATGAAATCCAATCCACAAAGTGATCCACATGTCTTTCTTTGACACACTTATTTCTTAAGGTCGTAGCCAAGCCACTGATCACATAGTGATCCACATATCAATCGGTTCCCTGATCATCAATCGCAAATGTAGCACGAGGCTAGCATTTAACCACTCACATAGTGTACACGCTTTCCTCCAATAGTCACATCACAAGTCTCATGCGTACGTATATGTACCATAGCAACATTTTGTACGAAACAAATATGTATATTTTATCTATCATGGTCACATGTTATTCAGAACAATATACATCACATGTCATCACTTTATTTTATATTCATCAATAATCAATTATTATCGCAAATCACTGACAAGTTTATATCATAACCATTAACTTGATTATTCGATTACTTACCTTAGCCTTTATTCCGGCTAACATGCACAACTCATACATTTACATCAAATAATACTTACAATACATATATCAAGCAAAAGAACAGTGCGATAACTACGCACCTGATTAAAGCGATATTCGATCTATCGATTCTGACAAAGTCTAAAATCCCGAGAGCTTCATTAATTCTATCGATTAGCCCCGGACACATAACCAAATCGGTCACACTTAGTACCAATAACATGGCCTTAGGCCGAATATCATGAATCATTTACCTAGCTTATTTCAATCCCGAAACACCACTTGTTCTCGTAGATTTGCTCCCGAAGTTATCAAAATTCCTATTAAAGCAATGTTAGGGTCGGCTAATACACAAATTTATAAACAAAAGCTCTTGGCCGAATATTACACTTACCATTTCCTTGAATAGTCGAAACCAATAGGCTCCTTTATGCTTCTTAACACTAGCTACACACAAAGAGCACATTATTATTATCGCTTATACACATTCGGCCACCCCTTGAATCCAAGGTCAACATTCTGCTTTATTTTCAAAGCCCAAAATATAGATTATGGCGAAAATCAACAATTACTCACCTTTAAAGATTCGGCTATGAATAGTTTGGAAAGGACAAAGAAGAAGAGATGAAATTTGCTCCTTTTTGTTCTACTCAAAACAATTTATACACCAAAAAGGTAATCAGGAAAATCGGCCATGCAAGTAATATTTGTTAGCCAAAAAGCTCTCTAGCTCCTCAAAATCGAAACTTAACTCCCCTAAGTTTCTATTTCAACCAGGCACAAAATGGGAAGAGCGAAATCTTTAATATCAAAGATGATAAACTCGGCCAAGACAAGAAGGAGAGAAGAAGAAAACAAGGCAAGGCCACCTCCTAGCTAAATAAAACCGAGAATGAATGCTCTTAGGAAGACCACATTCGGTCATGCTCAAGTGGGAGGGAAAGCAAGACAAAAACATGCATTTTTGGCCATGCACCATAAGCAAAGAAAACAAAGAATGTTGGTCATCCTTTCTCAAACACAAGGTAGGCCAAGGAATCCCCTAAGCATGCTTCATCCCCACTATGCTATGCTCTCTCTCTTTTGCCAAATTTTCTAACATCAATTTTCAAAATCACCATGCCTAATCCTTTTTCCCATACATTAAAAATTATTAAAACACAATAAAAATAACCAACCCATGCCGTACATGCTTCCTTTCCCCAAAGCCAAGACCCATGCTTGCTTAAACTAATAAAAATTATAATAAAATAATAATATTCAAGCAAACAAAACTATTCCATACTTTCAAAACAATTAAAAAATAAAAAGAAGAAGCAACCCTCCCAAGGCTGCATGCGTGCGTGCTGCATGTGCCATGCAGGCTTAGCTCCTCACGTCGGCCAAAATGGAAGAAAAGCCTCTAGGTGTTACCCCCAGGTCTCGAACCCGAGACCTGGAGAAAGCTCTCCAAGCTTCCTGCCATTTTTGCTACTGTGACTTTCATGCCATAAATCGACGCGAGTTTCTTTTAAACCTTACCTTGCCAGTTCCCAGGTTTGAACGCTAAAATGAAAATAAAGTGCATCATGCACGATCTCTAGGACTCGAACACGAGTCTTCCGAGCCTTAGCTCTCACGCAATGTCCTTGGCCACTCGGCCACTATGCATTTCTTGCAATAATCTCATCGGAATTTCTTTTAAGCCTTTCTTTCGCTGGCTCCGTAAGCTTTAGTGCTAAAAGTAAAATAGAATTCTTTAAGTGCGAACTCCAGGACTCGAACGCGAGTCCCCTTAGACGCAGCTCTCAAGCCAAGTCCTTAACCACTCGGCCAGTGTTCAATTCATGCTACTGTCGCGTCAATAATTTGTTTTAAGCCCTCCTTCACAGCAGCGCTATTTTTCAAAATAAAAATGCTTTTGCCGCACACGAGACTCGAACCACTGACTTGTTTTGGCGCTGACCCTTAAGTGGCACACGGAAGCCACTTTACTACTGGACTTTCATGTCCAAAACTTTACAAAATTTTTACTTAAGGCCTCCTCAGCCAAATTCCACTTTTAACCCTAAATTTTCAAAATTTCCAAAAGTGTCCCATTTTAAATCCGAGAGTTTTAGGAACTCCAAAAACACATCAAAACCACTCTTGAGGCTCACTAACACTCGAGTGATTTACCAAACTCATAACCCCTATTTCGGGATATTACAATTCTACCCCTTAAAAATAATTTAGTCCTCGAAATTATTTATGAATGAACATCCGTACATTTCAATTCACCATATATCAATCACACATACTCAATTATACACATATGCAAACATATCCAACCTCTTTCACATTTAGTATTCTTACATGTGGCCACTTCTTTCACAAGCATATTCAAGCTTAGATTCCATTATGGAAATCATACACATCAATGGTAAGATCAATTGCACATATTAACATTCTTATCGAAGCTTGAACTATACCACATCTTACTTAGTTCAAATGGGAATATACCAACTTTCCTTATTCGTTGTAAGTCACAAAGACTTGCACTTATCCGAGCATTTAGCTTATGGTAACAAACATGTTCCATCTTGTAAGTGATTCATAAGTTTTCTATTATAACACATCACCAGGCATTAAGCTCACTAGGCATTAAAGCTCTGAAATATACACTCCAAGCACAAAGCTCCGCTAGGCATCAAAGCTCTGAATATACACTGGCACAAAAGCTCACTAGGCATCAAAGCTCGAATATACACTAAGCACAAAGCTCTGCTAGGCATCAAAGCCTGAAATATACACCGGCACAAAGCCTGCTAGGCATCAAAGCCTGAAATATACACCGGCACAAAGCCTGCTAGGCATCAAAGCCTGAAATATAATATTATCACCATTTGAATCACATTACAAGCTGACCAAAATTATAAACCTTATAATTCACATCACTTATATTCATCACTTCAATAATATTTCATGATAGATAGTCTATCCGCATATCACTTGTACTTATCACTTCAGTAACATTTCATGATAGAAAGTCTATCCACAGTCGGCTTTCACTATATTATAACTAGGATTCCATAATCCCACACGTGCACAAGGTTATAACTAACCTTAACAATATTCAATTGCTTATAAACTTACACTTTAAAACATTTTCAAAATTTTGGTTCCAACACTCACCGACATGATATTTTCCACACACGAGCACACACGGACAAATCCCGATTTCTCATAAATTTGGTTTAGTCACACTAGCAAAACTTTCAAGCCTCGGTCTTTTTCGAAGACCCTCAGATAATTTAGACAATTCAAAATTTCTCCCATCACGGTTCATATCCTTATCTCGATTTTATCTCATCGAGTTTTTAATCTCTTCATCTATCTTAACTTTTTCGACTATCACAACAAATTCCCGTTCCTATTAAGGAGCTATCAACAGTCTCAGGCCGTCCCTTAATCCGTCCTTAAACCGGACACATTGTTCATGTTTTGTAGCCACTATTCCTCGAGCATATTGGCTTAACCTTAGGAATTTAACCTTGTATTTCGCCATGGACTTGTTCCATTGAACTAGTCCCAAAAACACATTTCCTCTGAGCATCAATGTAATAAAATCTTGACGTGCTTTATTCTCGGTATGTCATCTTGACATACTCCCAAGTGGGGTTCTCCGCTGTGACACTATCTCGAACCGTGAGCCACCATTGATACGTCTCGTCGCGAAGTAGCACCACCGTTCTTTCCACTTTTTCCTCAGGGCTCAAAACGAGCTCATCCATAACTCACTTGGTTATTTCCAACCATTATTCAATCGTACTGGGTGCCACGTCTGATACATCACGGAACAATTCCGCTCTATCGGCTTAAAGTCGCTCGGGAACAAATTTTCGAGCTCGTATATTTCTCCCTCTCCAACCACCATCTCTAAAACTCGCAGATCGCCTGCGCGCGATACAGCATTATCCCTCGTCTGATCTTGCTACTCATTATCAAAGGCTGGTGGTGGAGGTGATACCTTATTATCAACCCTTGACCCGATTTACGAGTTCCGATACGGCCATTTTGCCTCGATCATGTCCTCTAGGACTCATCTCTTATCGCGCAATCTGACTTACAAAGTTTTATGCATTAGAAAATTTTGTTCCACTGATTATCCACGAACAAATTTTATGGGATAAAGTATTTAGAAGTGGTTCTTTCGATCACACATAGGTTCAGTTCAAGTTCGCTATTCTAATTCAGAGAGTCACATACACATTCATAAACAGGGACACATTCATTTACTACACTCTTATGGTCATTTCATTCATCAAGTCTTATGCACTTGTTTTTGAGTAGACTAGTCCTAGGGTTCGATAGCCCAAATTTTCTAATCTACGAGCCTAATTATGCCCATACAGTTCACATAATCAATATATCTCAATAGTCAGAGGTACTTACCAGGTGGACTTCGGGTCGGAGGAACAGGTGCCATGCCAGAACAAGCCCAAAATAGAATTTCACATTTTGAAAAGCCCACTTTCGAAAATTGTTTTCGGGCCCAAAACCTCAAAGCCGAGTTTTGAACCATGCTCTGATACCAAAATGTAACACCCCAAACCCGGCCCATTCACTCCGACCGAATTTGGAATGCCACTGCGGAACACATTCGAAAAATATCCTTACTTAAGAGTAAAACCGATAAAAAAATTTGTTTCCTTTAATAAAACATTTTCGTGACTTGTAATATTCTAAGTAAAATCGGAGTTTGTTATAAAACTATCAGATTTAAACTTTACTTTAGAAAATAAAACCATTTGTAATCGACCTTTAAACTATCTTTCCATATTTGGGCATAATAGTAACGATACTTAACAAATGAACTGAAACACTTTAGTGGGCCTTATTACAATACACACTTAATCAAAATCATTGAAAATATCAATATTTAATTCATTAACCAAGAGATTCCTTTGCATGAAAATCCACTTTTGCATGGCCACCTTTGTACCCGCTCAAAACTGGTCCAAGCATTATGCGCCACACGAAAGGTTTTATAAAAATTAAGTGAGTCACCAAGACTCGGTTGCATAGTTAGACACATGTCCTCACATGTGGGCTTGGCCCATATCCACACAATCCATATATGTACATAATATATAATTAGGAATATGAAACTTTAAATATACAATTTCAAACATACAATTATAAATATGAAATCCAATCCACAAAGTGATCCACATGTCTTTCTTTGACACACTTATTTCTTAAGGTCGTAGCTGCTTTCATCGATCACATAGTGATCCACATATCAATCGGTTCACTTTGATCATCAATCGCGAATGTAGCACAAGGCTAGCATTTAACCACTCACATAGTGTACACCCTTTCCTTCAATAGTCACATCACAAGTCTCATGCGTACGTATATGTACCATAGCAACATTTTGTACGAAACAAATATGTATATTTTATCTATCATGGTCACATGTTATTCAGAACAATATACATCACATGTCATCACTTTATTTTATATTCATCAATAATCAATTATTATCGCAAATCAACGACAAGTTAATATCATAACCATTAACTTGATTATTCGATTACTTACCTTAGCCTTTATTCCGCTAACATGCACAACTCATACATTTACATCAAATAATACTTACAATACATATATCAAGCAAAAGAACGGTCACGATAACTACGCTTTGATTAAAAGCGATATTCGATCTATCGATTCTCGACAAAGTCTAAAATCCGAAGAGCTTCATTAATTCTATCGATTAGCCCCGGGACACATAACCGAAATCGGTCACACTTAGTACCAATAACATGGCCTTAGGCGAATATCATGAATCATTTACCTAGCTTATTTCAATCCCGAAACACCACTTGTTCTCGTAGATTTGCTCCCGAAGTTATCAAAATTCCTATTAAAGCAATGTTAGGGTCGGCTAATACACAAATTTATAAACAAAAGCTCTTGGCCGAATATTACACTTACCATTTCCTTGAATAGTCAAAACCAATAGGCTCCTTTATGCTTCTTAACACTAGCTACACACAAACAGAGCACATTATTATCGCCTTATACACATTCGGCCACCCCTTGAATCCAAGGTCAACATTCTGTTTTATTTTCAAAGCCCAAAATATAGATTATGGCGAAAATCAACAATTACTCACCTTTAAAGATTCGGCTATGAATAGTTTGGAAAGGAAAAAGAAGAAGAGATGAATTTTGCTCCTTTTGTTCTCTACTCAAAACAGCCTATACACCAAAAAGGTAATCAGGAAAATCGGACATGCAAGTAATATTTGTTAGCCAAAAAGCTCTCTAGCTCCTCAAAATCGAAACTTAATGTAATATCCCGAAATAGGGGTTACGAGTTTGGAGAATAACTCGAGTGTATTAGGCCTCAAGAGTGGTTTTGATGTGTTTTTGGAGTTTTAAAACTCCCGGATTAAAATGGGACACTTTTGAAAATTTTGAAAATTGAGGTTAAAAGTGGAATTTGGTGAGAGAGAGGCCTTAATAATAAATTTTGTAAAGTTTTGGACATGAAAGTCCAGTAGCAAAGTGGCTTCCATGTGCCACTTAAGAATTGGCGCTAAGCAGGGTCAGTGGTTCGAGTCTCGCGTGCGGTAAAGGCATTTTTATTTTGAAAAATAAGCGCTTTGCTTTGAAGGAGGGCTTAAAACAAATTGTTGGACGCAACATTAGCATGAGTTGAGCACCGCCGAATGGTTAAGTCGCTTCTTTGCAAGGGGGCCTCTCGAGGTCGGGCGTTCGAGTCCCATTGGGGCGCAGATGTTTCTTTTATTTTCGGCTCCTAGCGTTAAAATGAGGAAGCCAATGAATAAGATTTAAAAGAAATTTCAATGCGCTTGTTCACATGAATTTCAAACCGGCGAGTGGTTAAGGACTTTGCTTGTGCAATGCGATCGAGAAGACTCGTGTTCGAGTCCCGAGGGTCGCATATGAGGTGTTTGTTTTTGTTTTAGCGCTACACCATGAAAGAGCTAGCAAAGAATGGTTTAAAAGAATTTTTGAAGCAATGTTGGCATGAAATGCGCAAGGGTCGAGTGGGAGAAGGCTTGAAGATGCTTCCTCAGGTCTCGGGTTCGAGACCTGGAAGCAGCAAATCATGGTTTTCATTTTTGGCCTGCGTGGGAAGGGTGCATGGCCCATGCACGTATGCACAAAGATAAGGAGGCTCTTTGTTGTTTTTTTTTAATTTGGAAGCGTGGAGCTTCAATCTCTATTTTATTGTTTTTATTATTTTTGCTGCAAGAGCATGGGTGTAAACCATTTTTTTGTCTTATTTTATATTTGCTTAGAATGACGAGATGGCATATATATATATATATAATAATATTATTATTATTACTATTATTTGAGAATATGGGTAAGGTGATGGAATAAGAAAAAAAATAATGTTTTCAAATGGATGGTCTTGGCGTGGGGAGAAGAGCATGCGGCATTGGAATTAAAAATGTATGGCCGGCCTTGGTCTTGTAATGCAAAAAGCATGGCCAACTTCTTGATTTTTGGTTTGTCCTTTCTTAGCAAAAATGAAGCATGGCCGAATGGAACTTTTGGAACCTTGTTAGTCGGCCTTGGGTGTACCATAGGAAGTTTGGCCGAATCTTTTCTTTTGTTTCATTTTCTTGACATTTTTGTCTTGGCCAAGAAAGAAAGGGAAAGCTAGGGTGAATTTCAGTTTTGAAGAAGCTAGGGAGCATACTTTTTCGGCTAGCTCTTGTTCTTTCATCTCCTTCCCTTATTGTTTCAAACCGAAACACTCCTCCTCCTATGCTACCTTTGATTTTACCTTGAAGCATGCCATTGTTGTTATGCTAAAAATTTCCTAATTATTTCTTCCTTTTTAACTTTTACTTTGATCGAATGCTCCTTGCTATTTAGAGCTTAGGCCGAAACCCCCAAAAAGGAAGGAGACTTTAGGGGATCTCTCGGGTTTTTAAACACCAAGGGTTTCGTTAACACCAAACGTACGTGATAGTTCAGATCTTTTAGCAAAGGTGAGTGATTATAGACCTTCGGCCATAGACTATATTTGGGCTTTGTGATAACTGAATATTGAGCTTGACTTAAGGGATGGCCGAATATATATATAAGGCCACAATGATGTGTTCTTTTTTTTTCTGTGAAGCTAGTATTGAGGAGCATCAAAGGAGTCTCTCGAAACTGAAACTGCTCAAGAGACCTTGTCAAGCAAGGTAAATGGCAAGTATGACATGCGGCCAAGGGCCTTTGTTTATAAATTTGTGTATTAGCCAGACCCTAACCTTGCTTTAGTAGGACTTTCGATGACTTGAGAGCTAATCGACAAGATCGAGTGGTGTTTCGGGATCAAAATAAGCTAGGTAAGTGGTTGTGGTATTCGGCCTAAGGCCATGATATTGGTACTAAGTGTGACCAATTTCGGTTATGTGTTCTAGGAGCAAATCGATAGAAACAACAAAAGCTTTGGGATTTTAGTTCTTTGTTAGATTCGATAAATCGAAACCTCGCTATAATCAAAAAGCGTAGTTATCGCCTTTGTACTCTTGTTTGTTATTCATGATATGTGTTGTATGTGTCGTTTTATGAAAACGAACATGTTATGCATGTTAGCCAAAATAAAGGCTAAGAGTAAGGATACCAAGGTAAGTGATCAAATAATCAGGTTAGTGACTATGATATTGACTTTTCAGTGATTTACGATAATGATTGATTGGCGATGAATGTAAAATAAAGTGATGACATGTTATGTATATCGTTTTGAGTAATATGTGACCATGGTATAAAATATATATAATTGTTTCGTACAAAATGTTGCTATGGTACATATAAGTACGCATGAGACTTGTGATGTGACGATTAAAGAAAAGGGTGTACACTATGTGAGTGTTCTAATGCTAGCCTCGTGCTACATTCGTGATTGTTGATTTGTGAACCGATTGATATGTGAGATTTCTATGGGATCAGTGGCTTAGCCACGACTTTAAGAAATAATGTGCAAAAAGAAAGATATGTGGATCACTTTGTGGATTGGACTTCGTAATTGTATATTGTAATCATATTTATAATATTGTGTATTCATATGGCATATTTATAATTGTATGTTATACATATATGGATTGTATGGATATGGGCCAAGCCCATATGTGAGGACATGTGTATTAACTATGCACTGAGTCTTGGTGACTCACTCAATTTTCTTAACCCTTTCAGGTGGCGAGTAAAGCTTGGACCGGGTCGGAGAGGATACAAAGGTGGCCATGCAAAAGTGGATTTTCATGCAAAGGAATCTCTTGTTTAATGAATTAAATATTTACATTATCCGTATTTTGATTAAGTGTGTGTTGTAATAAGGCCCACTAAAGTATTTCAGTCTAATTATTAAGTATCGTTATTATTATGCCCTATTATGGAAAGATAGTTTAAATGTTGATTGCAAATGGTTTTATTTTCTCAAGTAAAGCTTGAACCCAATATGTTTATAACAAACTTCGATTTTTACTTAGAATATTACAAGTCACGAAAATGTTTTATTAAAGGAAACAAATTTTCAACGGTTTTACTCTTAAGTAAGGATATTTTCGAATGTGTTCCGCAGTGGCATTCCAAATTCGGTCGGAGATAATGGGCCGGGTTTGGGTTGTTACACTTAACTCCCCTAAGTCTCTATTTCAGCCATGCACAAAATGGGAAGAGCGAAATCTTTAATATCAAAGATGATAAACTCGGCCAAGACAAGAAGGGAGAAGAAGAAAACAAGGCAAGGCCACCTCCCTAGCTAAATAAAACCGAGAATGAATGCTCTTAGGAAGACCACATTCGGTCATGCTCAAGTGGGAGGGAAAGCAAGACAAAAACATGCATTTTTGGCCATGCACCATAAGCAAAGAAAACAAAGAATGTTGGTCATCCTTTCTCAAACACAAGGCCGGCCAAGGAATCCCCTAAGCATGCTTCATCCCCACGGTTATGCTCTCTCTCTTTTGCCAAATCTTCTAACATCAATTTTCAAAATCACCATGCCTAATCCTTTTTCCCATACATTAAACATTATTAAAACACAATAAAAATAACCAACCCATGCCGCACATGCTTCCTTTCCCCAAAGCCAAGACCCATGCTTGCTTAAACTAATAAAAATTATAATAAAATAATAATACTCAAGCAAACAAAACTATTCCATACTTTCAAAACAATTAAAAAAATAAAAAGAAGAAGCAACCCTCCCAAGGCTGCATGCGTGCGTGCTACATGTGCCATGCAGGCTTAGCTCCTCACGCCGGCCAAAATGGAAGAAAAGCCTCTAGGTGTTACCCCCAGGTCTCGAACCTGTGACCTGGAGAAAGCTCTCCGAGCTTCCTGCCATTTCTGCTACTGTGACTTTCATGCCATAAATCGTCACGAGTTTCTTTTAAACCTAACCTTGCCAGTTCCCAGGTTTGAACGCTAAAATGAAAATAAAGCGCATCATGCGCGATCTCTAGGACTCGAACACGAGTCTTCCGAGCCTTAGCTCTCACGCAATGTCCTTGGCCACTCGGCCACTATGCATTTCTTGCAATAATCTCATCGGAATTTCTTTTAAGCCTTTCTTTCGCTGGCTCCGTAAGCTTTAGTGCTAAAAGTAAAATAGAATTCTTTAAGTGCAAACTCCAGGACTCGAACGCGAGTCCCCTTAGACGCAGCTCTCAAGCCAAGTCCTTAACCACTCGGCCGATGTTCAATTCATACTCTTTGTCGCGTCAATAATTTGTTTTAAGCCCTCCTTCCACGATGAGCGCTATTTTTCAAAATAAAAATGCTTTTGCCGCATTACCTAGACTCGAACCACCGACTTGTTTTGGCGCCGACCCTTAAGTGGCACACTGAAGCCACTTTACTCTGGACTTTCATGTCCAAAACTTTACAAAATTTTTACTTAAGGCCTCTCACCAAATTCCACTTTTAACCCTAAATTTTCAAAATTTCCAAAAGTGTCCCATTTTAAATCAGAGAGTTTTAGGAACTCCAAAAACACATCAAAACCACTCTTGAGGCTCACTAACACTCGAGTTATTTACCAAACTCGCAACCCCTATTTCGGGATATTACAATTCTACCCCCTTAAAAATAATTTCGTCCTCGAAATTATTTATGAATGAACATCCGTACATTTCAATTCACCATATATCAATCACACATACTCAATTATACACATATGCAAACATATCCAACCTCTTTCACATTTAGTATTCTTACATGTGGCCACTTCTTTCACAAGCATATTCAAGCTTAGATTCCATTATGGAAATCATACACATCAATGGTAAGATCAATTGCACATATTAACATTCTTATCGAAGCTTGAACTATACCACATCTTACTTAGTTCAAATGGGAATATACCAACTTTCCTTATTCGTTGTAAGTACGAAAGACTTGCACTTATCCGAGCATTTAGCTTATGGTAACAAACATGTTCCATCTTATAAGTGATTCATAAGTTTTCTATTATAACACATCACCGGCATTAAGCTCTGCTAGGCATTAAAGCTCAAATATACACTTCAAGCACAAAGCTCACTGAGGCATCAAAGCTTCTGAATATACACTTCAAGACAAAGCTCACTAGGCATCAAAGCTCTGAATATACACCAAGCACAAAAGCTCACTAGGCATCAAAGCTCTGAAATATACACTCTAAGACAAAGCTGCTAGGCATCAAAGCTCTGAAATATACACTGCAAGACAAAGCTCTGCTGCTAGGCATCAAAGCTCAAAAATATACACCCGGCACAAAGCACTCTGAGGCATCAAAGCACGAAATATAATATTATCACCATTTGAATCACATTACAAGCTGACCAGAATTATAAACCATATAATTCACATCACTTGTATTCATCACTTCAATAATATTTCATGATAGATAGTCTATCCACATATCACTTGTACTTATCACTTCAGTAACATTTCATGATAGAAAGTCTATCCACAGTCGGCTTTCACTATATTATAACTAGGATTCCATAATCCCACACGTGCACAAGGTTATAACTAACCTTAACAATATTCAATTGCTTATAAACTTACACTTTAAAACATTTTCAAAATTTTGGTTCCAACACTCGCCGACATGATATTTTCCATACTGAGCACACGGACAGTCCTGATTTCTCATAGCTGGTTTAGTCACACTAGCAAAACTTTCAAGCCTCGGTCTTTTCCGAAGACCCTCAGATAATTTAGACAATTCAAAATTGCTCCCATCACGGTTCATATCCTTATCTCGATTTTATCTCATCGAGTTTTTAATCTCTTCATCTATCTTAACTTTTTCGACTATCACAACAAATTCCCGTTCCTGTTAAGGAGCTATCAACAGTCTCAGGCCGTCCCTTAATCCGTCCTTAAAACGGACACATTGTTCATGTTTTGTAGCCACCATTCCTCGAGCATATTGGCTTAACCTTAGGAATTTAACCTTGTATTTCGCCATGGACTTGTTCCATTGAACTAGTCCCAAAAACACATTTCCTCTGAGCATCAATGTAATAAGTACTGACGTACTTATTCTTTGACATACTCCCAAGTGGGGTTCTCCGCTGTGACACTATCTCGAACCGTGAGCCACCATTGATACGTCTCGTCGCGAAGTAGCGCCACCCTTCTTTTCAATTTTCCTCAGGGCTCAAAACGAGCTCATCCATAACTCACTTGGTTATTTCCAACCATTATTCAATCGTACTGGGTGCCACGTCTGATACATCATGGAACAATTCCGCTCTATCGGCTCAAAGTCGCTCGGGAACAAATTTTCGAGCTCGCATATTTCTCCCTCTCCAACCACCATCTCTAAAACTCGCAGCACTGCCCGCGATACAGCATTATCCCTCGTCTGATCTTGCTACTCATTATCAAAGGCTGGTGGTGGAGGTGATACCTTATTATCAACCCTTGACCCGATTTACGAGTTTCGATACGGCCATTTTGCCTCGATCATGTCCTCTAGGACTCATCTTTTATCGCGCAATCTGACTTACAAAGTTTTATGCATTAGAAAATTTTGTTCCACTGATTATCCACGAACAAATTTTATGGGATAAAGTATTTAGAAGTGGTTCTTTCGATCACACATAGGTTCAGTTCAAGTTCGCTATTCTAATTCAGAGAGTCACATACACATTCATAAACAGGGACACATTCATTTACTACACTCTTATGGTCATTTCATTCATCAAATCTTATGCACTTGTTTTTGAGTAGACTAGTCCTAGGGTTAGATAGCCCAAATTTTCCAATCTACGAGCCTAATTATGCCCATACAGTTCACATAATCAATATACCTCAATAGTCAGAGGTACTTACTAGGTGGACTTCGGGTCGGAGGTACAGGTGCCATGCCAGAACAAGCCCAAAATAGAATTTCACATTTTGAAAAGCCCACTTTCGAAAATTGTTTTCGGGCCCAAAACCTCAAAGCCGAGTTTTGAACCATGCTCTGATACCAAAAGGTAACACCCCAAACCCGGCCCATTCACTCCGACCGAATTTGGAATGCCACTGCAGAACACATTCGAAAAATATCCTTACTTAAGAGTAAAACCGATAAAAAAATTTGTTTCCTTTAATAAAACATTTTCGTGACTTGTAATATTCTAAGTAAAATCGGAGTTTGTTATAAAACTATCGGATTTAAACTTTACTTGAGAAAATAAAACCATTTGTTATCGACCTTTAAAATATCTTTCCATATTTGGAAATAATAGTAACGATACTTAACAAATAAACTGAAATACTTTAGTGGGCCTTATTACAATACACACTTAATCAAAATACTGAAAATATCAATATTTAATTCATTAACCAAGAGATTCCTTTGCATGAAAATCCACTTTTGCATGGCCACCTTTGTACCCGCTCCAAACCCGGTCCAAGCATTATCGCCACACGAAAGGTTTTATAAAAATAAAGTGAGTCACCAAGACTCAGTGCATAGTTAGACACATGTCCTCACATGTGGGCTTGGCCCATATCCACGCAATCCATATATATACATAATATATAATTAGGAATATGAAACTTTAAATATACAATTTCAAACATACAATTATAAATATGAAATCCAATCCACAAAGTGATCCACATGTCTTTCTTTGACACACTTATTTCTTAAGGTCGTAGCTGCAAAGCATCGATCACATAGTGATCCACATATCAATCGGTTCATCGATCATCAATCGCGAATGTAGCACGAGGCTAGCATTTAACCACTCACATAGTGTACACCCTTTCCTCCAATAGTCACATAACAAGTCTCATGCGTATGTATATGTACCATAGCAACATTTTGTACGAAACAAATATGTATATTTTATCTATCATGGTCACATGTTATTCAGAACAATATACATCACATGTCATCACTTTATTTTATATTCATCAATAATCAATTATTATCGCAAATTACTGACAAGTTAATATCATAACCATTAACTTGATTATTCGATTACTTACCTTAGCCTTTATTCCGGCTAACATGCACAACTCATGCATTTACATCAAATAATACTTACAATACATATATCAAGCAAAAGAATAGTGCGATAACTACGCACCTGATTAAAGCGATATTCGATCTATCGATTCTGACAAAGTCTAAAATCCCGAGAGCTTCTGTTAATTCTATCGATTAGCCCCTAGGACACATAACCGAAATCGGTCACACTTAGTACCAATAACATGGCCTTAGGCCGAATATCATGAATCATTTACCTAGCTTATTTCAATCCCGAAACACCACTTGTTCTCGTAGATTTGCTCCCGAAGTTATCAAAATTCCTATAAAAGCCATGTTAGGGTCGGCTAATACACAAATTTATAAACCAAAGCTCTTGGCCGAATATTACACTTACCATTTCCTTGAATAGTCAAAACCAATAGGCTCTTTTATGCTTCTTAACACTAGCTACACACAAACAGAGCACATTATTATCGCCTTATACACATTCGGCCAACCCTTGAATCCAAGGTCAACATTCTGTTTTATTTTTAAAGCCCAAAATATAGATTATGGCCGAAAATCAACAATTACTCACCTTTAAAGATTCGGCTATGAATAGTTTGGAAAGGACAAAGAAGAAGAGATGAATTTTGCTCCTTTTTGTTCTACTCAAAATGGGCTATACACCAAAAAGGTAATCAGGAAAATCGGCCATGCAAGCAATATTTGTTAGCCAAAAAGCTCTCTAGCTCCTCAAAATCGAAACTTAACTCCCCTAAGTCTCTATTTCAGCCATGCACAAAATGGAAAGAGCGAAATCTTTAATATCAAAGATGATAAATTCGGCCAAGACAAGAAGGGAGAAGAAGAAAACAAGGCAAGGCCACCTCCCTAGCTAAATAAAACCGAGAATGAATGCTCTTAGGAAGACCACATTCGGTCATGCTCAAGTGGGAGGGAAAGCAAGACAAAAAAATGCATTTTTGGCCATGCACCATAAGCAAAGAAAACAAAGAATGTTGGTCATCCTTTCTCAAACACAAGGCCGGCCAAGGAATCCCCTAAGCATGCTTCATCCCCACGGTTATGCTCTCACTCTTTTGCCAAATTTTCTAACATCAATTTTCAAAATCACCATGCCTAGTCCTTTTTCCCATACATTAAAAATTATTAAAACACAATAAAAATAACCAACCCATGCCGCACATGCTTCCTTTCCCCAAAGCCAAGACCCATGCTTGCTTAAACTAATAAAAATTATAATAAAATAATAATACTCAAGCAAACAAAACTATTCCATACTTTCAAAACAATTAAAAAAATAAAAAGAAGAAGCAACCCTCCCAAGGCTACATGCGTGCGTGCTGCATGTGCCATGCAGGCTTAGCTCCTCACGCCAGCCAAAATGGAAGAAAAGCCTCTAGGTGTTACCCCGGTCTCTCGAACCCGAGACACGGAAAGCTCTCAAGCTTCCCGCCATTTCTCTCTCTCGTGACTTTCATGCCATAAATCGTCTCGAGTTTCTTTTAAACTTACCTTGCCAGTTCCCAGGTCTGAACGCTAAAATGAAAATAAAGCGTATCATGCGCGATCTCTAAGACTCGAACACGAGTCTTCCGAGCCTTAGCTCTTACGCAATGTCCTTGGCCACTCGGCCACTATGCATTTCTTGCAATAATCTCATCGGAATTTCTTTTAAGCCTTTCTTTCCCTGGCTCAAGTAAGCTTTAGTGCTAAAAGTAAAATAGAATTCTTTAAGTGCGAACTCCAGGACTCGAACGCGAGTCCCCTTAGACGCAGCTCTCAAGCCAAGTCCTTAACCACTCGGCCAGTGTTCAATTCATGCTAATGTCGCGTCAATAATTTATTTTAAGCCCTCCTTCACAAAGTGAGCGCTATTTTTCAAAATAAAAATGCTTTTGCGCATTACCTGAGACTCGAACCATCGACTTGTTTTGGCGACCGACTTAAGTGGCACAATCAAGCCACTTTACTATTAGACTTTCATGTCCAAAACTTTACAAAATTTTTACTTAAGGCCTCCTCAGCCAAATTCCACTTTTAACCCTAAATTTTCAAAATTTCCAAAAGTGTCCCATTTTAAATCCGAGAGTTTTAGGAACTCCAAAAACACATCAAAACCACTCTTGAGGCTCACTAACACTCGAGTTATTTACCAAACTCGCAACCCCTATTTCGGGATATTACTGGACCGACTACAGGCGCTCTCGTCTCCGAGTTACCCCTATTACCAGTACCTCTATTCGGTGCACCCTGACCTCATCCTACGCCATTACCACCTCGACCTGGCCCACGGCCTCTCAGTGGCTGCTGAGCGCCTCTAGCTGGCCGTGCATCATAGTTACGAACATCTTGAGCCTGAGCAGTCTGTCGAGGGCAATCTCTAAGCCGATGGTCCTTGGAACCACATTTGAAACAACCACCGGTTCTCTTCAAGCATTCATCCGAGTGTCGTTTTTCGCAATCTGCACATGGTTGTAACTGATCGGTAGCAGCTGGTACTCTAGCTCGAGCTGGCTCCTCATTCCTGGGCCACTTTTGAAACCCTCTAACAAGACCTGAGCACCCCAATTCTCTCTTGTTCCTGCCCCTATCCCTGTCTCGGTTTTGCCTCTTCGAGTATTTAACCTCTTCAACTATATTGGCTTTCTCCACCAGTGTGGCAAAATTCCTCCCTTTTTGTAGGGCTATCAGTACCCGCAACTCATCACGCAACCCATCCTCAAAATGCACACAGCGTTCGTAGTCAATCGGCACTATTCCTCAGGCATACTGACTCAGACGCAGAAATTCTGCCTCGTATGCTGCACATACTTACCTCCTTGGACCAAATTTAGGAATTCCTTCCTTTGAGCATCCACATAGCTAGCCCCGACATACTTTCCCTGGAATGACGTCTTAAAGAAATCCCAGGTAATACGATCGGCTTGAGTGCCTTCTCGAACCGTGAGCCACTATTGATACGCCTCGTCTCTCAACAAGGACACAGCTCCTTTCAGTTTCTGCTCGGCGGTGTAATCCAGATCGTCCATGATCCGCTCCATAGCCTCAAGCCAGTACTCCGCTACATTTGGGGCCACACTAGAGATACCCCTAAAAACCTCAGCACCATTCGATCTGAGTCGTTCCGAAATTGACCCACGAGCTACCGACCCAGTTCTTGCCCCAGCAACCCTTTCTAGAACTTGCAACATTGCTTGGGACATAGCGTCGTCCTCTCTCATACGATCATGTGACCCAGCTTCAGTCACAGGGGACGCAGGTGCGTCCATTTCAGGCATATGTCCCGACGCCTCCGACACAACTCTAGTGCCCCAGCCTCTACCACGGCCACGTCTACCGCGTCCACATCCTCTAGCGCTCATATTGGCTAATTCGATTTAATCTGATTAAGAGTCTTATGAATCAGTATACTATTTTAGTGTTTATTAAACAATATTTTATGAAGTATAAGAAGTAAAGTCGTTTTCGCAAACGCATCCTATAGCCTCAATCTCTATAGTTTCAACTCCTAAAACAAAAAGTTCTAGAGTATTCCTACAGTCATATCACAATAATCATAATCATACAATGATAACATATACATACTTAACTTGGTGCCGGATACCCGTGGTGCCATACTTCTTTTAAAACATGCATTTTAATTTAAAACTCAAATAGCTTTGGAAAACATTTTTGAACCTAAACCACATCTGAGTTTTGAAACCTGGCTCTGATACCATAAAATGTAACACCCCAAACCCGACTCATGCGTTATGGCTGGATTTGACATGTCACATGAGAAAAATATATATTTAAGTCCTTATCATTCATACGTAAATAGGTATTGTTTTGTTAAAATCACGAAAAACAATTTCATTCATACGTAAATATTTGACAATATATTCTAACCTCAAAGATTGATTGATAAATCGATAAATTTGAACTAATTATTTTTTTCAAACCGTGTCTTTTGAAAAATATTGATGAATATTTGAGAGAAAATTTTCGAGTTAAAAAATATTTATATAAGTTTATTATCAAAAAACCATTTGTGTATCTAGTTTTAGAAAATCTTTTATTTTAAGTTTTTAGAAAAATTCCATTTAAAGTAATTTGAGCAAAATATAAGTACGTCAAACATAAAGCAAAATAAAATAATCCAGAGGCCTTATTACGTCATTTAACTCAAAATAGTAAAGTAATAAAGTGAACGAAATAGCAATCTAAAGTCCGAATAGAACCATTTCTGAAGTATGGCCCCCACCAAGTCATCCATGGCCCAAGTCCACATCACTGAGCATTACCTGCAAGGGTTAAGGAAACGGGGTGAGTTACTAGAACTCAGTGTATAATCCCCTTACCGTCGTCTATAGGGCCTGAACCCTTTTAGCAGAATTTTGGGCCTAAGCCCCTTTTACATAATAATGTATCAAATAAATCAAATGAATGTAATGCAACCCAACCCAACCTAATAATCCATCCGCTACACACCACCCGTACCATCCCATCACACCAGTGGGGATCAAGTCAACCCACCTCGCCAAACACACCAATCGCTGGCATTTTGCCATTTATAATAAATCTTAATTGTGGCCAAGCCACCAGAATCATAGTGTATCATATTAACAAACATTTTTGTGGCAATGCCACCGGAATCACTTCTCTCCAACAATTTCCCATCCCATGCAAAATTATGTAAATGCAATATACGTAGTAAATCATGATATTTACAATATAAACAACAATCATTAATTCAGAGGTTCATTACAAAAATTTGGCCCATTATAACACTTTGCAAATCGACCCATTAGGGCAATCTATCAAATCGGCCCATTAGGGGCATTTTCGTAATTCTTACAATGTTAATACCGATTTTGACAAATATATCAAAATAGTGTAATTTAGGCCACTTTCCCGGTTGATGCCATATGACGATTTTAATCTTAAAATAATAACGATCTATTTCCAATATGATATCGAATCTTATAACCCACGGAAAAACGGTGTGAGATTACACACCTGATTACGGTATGTACTAGGCCTTCTTGATCGTCGACACGTAAGATATCATAACACTCGATTAATCGACATATGTGATTTTATTAATCAAACTCTAAAATAAACGATCTAAAGTGTTTACCCTTAGAATCGTGAACGACCACGATTTGTCTATTTTCACCGGGTGATGGTCCACAACCCGGTGAAAAATCCCGAGCCGTCGGTACCGCCCTTCGTTTGAATTTAGGAGTAGGAATCGCTAATCCGTTCCTTTTGTGATCTCCAAACGTTTTCCCTTTCGATTCGATATCACTTGCCTCCATTGAATAAAATCTTAGTCAAAACAATATTACGTTGATATGAAATGATTGACTAAGGAAAAAAGGTCGGCTTACCACTAGAATCGTATGATCAACAAGTGGATAGATCGAGCGATTAAGTCCTTAAAAATATAATCGATTAGTCACAACCACTATTATCCCGATAAAAACTTAAATGAATAAAGAACGATTTCAAATAATCCATGAAATACTCCTTACCTTATCGATATTGGATCAAATTTCCACTCTTTGACTTAGGGCTAGAATGATACACGGCCACCCACTTAGAACACTACGAAAAAGAGGGTGATTAATATATAAAGGAGTGGAAGATATCACCATTTCGGTTAAGATCAAGATTTACAACTGAATAGTGATAAATAACTATTCGGCTAGAAAGAAAAGAATATGAACATAGAAAAGAATTCACTTACCGATTTAATCGAAGAAAAGAGTGTCAACCCAAATGAGAAAGAAATAATGAAGGAGTGATTGTGGATTGAGAGGTTCGACTATGGAGGAAAAATGAACAAGAATAGTTTCAGTTATGAGAGTATAGATTAGAGAAGAGGAAAGAAGGGTTGAAGAATTTTGTGAAAAAGAAAAGAAAGGTGGAGAAGGAGTGCTTAACTAGTTTCGGTTTTCAAGAGAAGATGGGTGAAAAATAATTTGGTCTCAATGGTTTGGTACTTTCGGCAAACAAGAAAGAAATGAAGAAAAAAAAATTCACTAATGGCTTGAAGTTTCGGCAAAGAGAAGAAGAAGTTTGGAGAAAAAACAATGACACAAAATAATGCTAAAAGGAATTTTGGCCTAACAAGCACCAAAATTTCTACCAAAAGGCAAAAGAAATTCGGTTACCCTCTCCCTAAACCAAAACCGTGCATACCTTGACAATAAGGTCAAAACAAATTGGCCAACAAAACTTTCCAAAACATCACCCATGAAAAAGGCCAACATGTTCCCTTATCTTGCCTTTTTCTTTTGATTTCTTTCCTTACCCTCAACCTTGCCTTATTTCCTTAGCCACCTTTCCAAAATTAAAAAGTCCACCTTGCCTTATATACCATCTTGGCTGACACTTAGGGGAAGAACACAAAAAAAAATAGTCAAAATTTTACACTTGATGGGATATGAACCCCATCCCTTAAAGTCCTTCATGTGGTGCCATATCCCCTTTACCATAAGCGCATCTATGCTGGCAAATTACTCACCTATTTCTATAAGCCTTGATGCCACTTACTATCTCTCCTTAATAGGCTTAAACACAAAATTTTTACTAGGGCCCAAATAAACCCCGAACCTTCTCAGAACCCCTAAACATACACAATTAATATATTTTTTTTACTAGCTTAAAGCAAAAAATAATGCAACACATAAAATTCTAAATTTTAGGATGTTACAATTTAGTCCAAGAATCGGCTAAACCTGAATAGCTCTGATACCAACATTTGTAACACCCATAACCCTAAACTGTTACTAGAACAGGGTTACAGAGCATTACCGGACCTTTTAGAAATATTGCGAACCTTATACAAATAAATAACATGCATATTGTAAAACATTCATAATGTCCTTTTTATGGACTGTCGAGGCTGAAAATACGTGTTAGAAGTGAATTGGGATTAATTCGAGTGCTCAAGAAATTTTTCGTGAAATTCCAAAATTTTTTGTCAAATACATGGCTCACACGTCGGTGTGGACCAGGCCGTGCCGGCTTAATATAACCCCTTTTTAATCATCTAGCCAACCCTGCAAACTTAAAACGTACCCAATTCAAATCAATATCACAACCAATACAATTTTATATACAATTACACTTTAATCATATCAAAACATCAATCTATTAATTTACTCAAGGTATAATCATAAGAATTTTAAATATAATATTCAAATTAATGTAGTTAATTTCATTAATTTCCATTTTTAAACTTTATATCCAAAAGTACCATTTCATAGTCTTATCATTTCACATAATCATTCAAACACATCATTTACTACCAATTCCAAAATGACTCATACATAACCTAGGTACATGCCACTTTTACCAAAAGAAATATACATCACCAAAGTTTTCTGAGATCGGGATTGGCTTTGGATGCTGGACCGGAATGTTTGGCTTCAACTAATCTGCGCACGAAAAACAACCGTACGCTAAGTATGGATATACTCGAGTGGTATTACTATAATTCAAATTAATTGATATAACATACAAATCATGCTTATTAAAATTTACAAATCAACAAATATACGTATTCATTACATAACAACCATAGCCATTCTAAATAGCTTTTCTTTACTCATTTCATTCATCAATACACTATTGTCTATTTGTGAACAATGATTCATACTATGCATTTTCATAATCTCATTTCATTGCTTCATCAATCATTCCCTGAACCTTTGGTTCATTCATTCATTCTCACTTCTCAATTTTAATTTCTTATTTCATTTCTTGATAAACCGTAAAAGTAACATATTTTAATCCCACATTTAGCATGCTTTTGGATGATTTATCCCTTGATTTATGTAAAACGGTGCTCTTAATCCTTTCTTTTCATGTCTTATACTTAGGAAAGCACCCGAGGATGAAAAGAACAAGAAACGGGCCTAAAATGAAGCAAATTGGGTCAAAGGAGAAATCATCACGGCCTGGACTTAAGCCCACACGGTCGTGCCTCACTAATTATCTAGAACACGACCTGACCCTCGATGTACACAGCCGTATCTCATTAAAGAAATCTAAACACGGCCTTGCCATGATTCACACGGGCGTGTGCCATGGCCGTGTCCCTGTCACTGGAATAAGCAATTTCATTCGGATTTGGATCCTTGGAGGCAAAGAAACATATTCCAAAGCCTATTAAAACACCCTAGTAGGAATTCTACTTAAATTAGGATACTTAGGGGCCAAGTAAGGCATCCCAAAGCCTATATAAACACACAATGAGGCAAATTTTAAAGGGGGTTGCAGAGCTTTGAAAGCAGCGTTGAGCTAGGCCAAGAGCCAAGTCAAAAAAGGTCGATTGAGGGAATCACTCGAAGTTAGCTTGATTGATCCATCCCAAGAAGCGAATTATACTCAAGGCAGTGGAATTCTCCTTCAATTCCTTGAGGAGTTTTAGGAATTTCTTATGTTTTGTTTTATCTTTTCTCTTGAGATGTTTTCTTTATTCATTATGAACTAAACCCTCGATACACAAGGGGATAAAACCTAGATGAATCTTGTTATTTGATTTTTGAATTATATGATAAATGCTTAGTTTGTTCTTAATTATGCATGCTTAACCCAAATCTGATGTGCTTAGGTAGAGGAGGAATAGACCCCTGCTTAAGAGTAGATCTAGCGTAATTAAGCGGAGTTGATCGCACGCCTAAAGATAGGGTGACGAGATTTTGCTGGATTAGGGTGAAACCTAATATGGGAATCCATAGATCGATTTACTACTATTCTAGGGGGTTATTATAAGAGAACGAGAGTTCCACTAATTAACCTAGGGTTAGATGTTATTCGCCTCGAGAGAGAGTTTAATATACGTTAGGGAGTCTCACGGATCAAGCTAAGTAAATAAATCATATGATTCAGGGTTAGGTAACAAGTGAAGTCTAGGTGGATTCTTCCTGAGGGTATCGTCGTGATCAATTGAGTTTTTCTTCAAGTTATTTCCCAATTCGTTCTTTTTGTCTTTGTGTCCTTAGCTTAGTCGTCGTTAATTTAGATTAAAACAACTTTATTTTATTTTAGGCTAAATAATAAAAAGAAAGTTAGTATTAATACTTTTAGTTCCTTCGGGTTCGGCAATCCGGTCTTGCCTAAGCTATACTACTGTTCGATAAGTACACTTGCCTTTAATCGTTGTCAGAGTTAGTTCCCATGTTCGATCATTCTTTTTTATAAATTTTAAAACTCGACAAAATAATGATCATTTCTCAATCAAGACCATTTACTTTTATTCAATTTTACTATTTCATTCGTCACCCCTATTAACAAGACTCGGACTTTGGTGGATACATGGATCCAATCGAACACTCCAATATGGCACCCAGTGCCTCATCGGATAGTTCGAAGCAAATAATTGACACTCAGTGTCTCATCCACCAAGCCGAAGTAAGTTGGTGTCCAGTACTTCATCGAATCTATCCGAAGTAATATAGTGACACCCAGTGTCTCATCGACTCGAGGTCGAAGTATCCCTGAACACTTCCAATCCTATGGCATGCCAACTATATCCGACTTAGCCCGACTAGTTAAAAGGGTATTTAAATCACATATAACCTCAATTCAATCACAATTTCTCTCATTTTCAATTCAATCAGTTTTCCACCTTTCAATCAATATTCAATCCATATATTCACACATTTTCACAATTCAATACATTTCATTCAATTCAATATCACTCATGAAACACCCCACACCCAGCCCACGAGCCTGAACCAGATCTGGTATGTTCCTCGAAGAAAACCGGTTTCAAAATTCTTTGTTACTTGGAGAAAATTTGTGTAATTTTAGAAAAATATCGTTTTGGGTTGGGCTTAGATCGAAACCCACTTATTTACTTAGAAATCATTTAATTACGATGACAAAACAGTTTAGGGTTTATTTTTAAATAAATAGTTGTAACTTGAACTTAATCAAAAATAGTTCGTAACATAGTAAAAAAAAATTAAACAAAAATAAAGAAATCCAACTTGGGCCTTATGGCCTTATTACATCAATCAAAACCCAAAATAAAATTAAAGTACTTAGTAAAAATAAAATCCAAGTCTCTAAATTTCTCCTTGCGATGCATGGCCACCTTTAGCTCCTGCCGACCCGGTCCATTATTGCTCATCACCTGAAAAATATTTCCCACAACGGGGTGAGTCAAACAGACTCAATGTGTACACGACACCAAATCGTAATAGAATCAAGCATACAATACATTCAAACATAAAATACAAGTTATGATGCATTCCCAAACCCGAACCTAATTGTCCATCCGCTACACACCCCCGTACCTGCCAAACACACCGTGGGGACTACTAAGTCGACCCTCCTTCCACTACACACCAAATTGCGGGCTCAAGGCTCCGCATCTGTGGTTTTAGGAAACCACTTTTCAGATTACTGTGGTGTTAGATCACCACTTTTCAGATTACTGTGGTAGTAAGTCACCACTTTTCGATTCATCGTGGTCTTAAGTCACCACTTTTCACTTCCCCTTTCAATATACAACCAAATACCCCATTAATATGCATAATATACCATAGTTCACATTCTTATTATATTCTCATGTTACGAATAACATTTTCCATATTCCTAGTAGAAGTAGGAAATGTACCTGAGTACTTAGTACCATATCATGGTACTTTAGCCATGCTCATATTTCTATTAACATATATTTTATTATATGCAACCATAATTCATATTACAAAAAATAGTGTGGAGTACACACCTGATTCGTTTAACGAAGTCCTTGAATCCCGAAGAAAACCAATTACAGATTTAGATCTCAAATCCTACATAAATTAATCACTTACTATTTAAAAGACCATTCGGCCATTATTCCAAATACTAATAGGATTAGTATTACTTACCTTGTTGCCAAATTGATTTTAAGAATCAAGTGCCGGATCTTTGTATTCCTTCCTTGTGAATTCGGCTAAACACTATAATACTCCACAAAGTTAATTTTCAACCACGATAATAAATCTAAATATTTAAAATAGCCTTGGCGAATATCTTAAACACATACCTTGTGATTTCAAATCCCGGAAAGTAACCCTTGGCTATGGAGATGTTGAAATCCCTACACCCATATGTTAGATCTGATTTCCATATCACTTAATAATCTTAAATCAATTGGCCTTTGGCCTAAACCATGCTTTTCTTACCTTAAATACTTAGATCCGAAATCCCGGAATTTCTCCTTTAATATTCAGCCAAAAGACAACCAAAAGAATCAGTTCCCAAATCTTGGTTGAAAGAGAATAAACAACAAGAATCCATTATTCTTACCTTATCATCACAGTCGACGGCACCCTTGATTGAAGCCACAGAGATTCGGCTATGGAGACTTAAACAGGAATCAAAGAGGTTTCGGCTTGACAGTAGAAGAGAAAAGAAGAAGAAAAGAGAAGAAGAAAAAATTTGGCGAGAGAGGGAAAGAGCTAGGGAATTTTTGGCGAGCGAGAGAAAGAAACAAACCGATGAGTAGCCCTCCTTCCTTCCTTTTATAGGCAAAATTATCACCTAAGGAGTCCCTTACTTGGCCACCACTCCTCTATCGATAACTTTATCTTTTAATATGATAAATAAAAGGATTTAATCCAAGATTTATCTCTTCTAAATAATCCAAAAAATCCCTTTATTTATCACTTAATAGCCGAATTTTAAAGAGGATAAACCTCTCTTTTCTAGATGCCTTGCCGTCCATTCCTTGTGCTTCTGGAACAAAAATAAAACTTTCTTTATTTGCTTCCCAAGTGACTCGAACTCAGGCCCATCACCTTGCATGTGGCGCCATTTCCATAGGCCCTAAGTGACATCTTGAGCCACTTTTCCAAGCTTTGTTTGTGTGTCAAATTTCACCAACTTTTTCTTTTAAGGCCTCCTTGCCCTAATTTCCTATTTTAAACTTTAAAATTTGACATTTCTAGGTCATTTCCAAGTTTCCTAAAATTTTCGTTCGGCTCTTTAAACTTGACATTTCCTTACATTTCCAAGTTTCCAGAAATGTTCACTTTCCTTTTTTGGATCATTTCTAAATCATTTCCCTAGTTTCCATAAATGTTCACCTTCCTCTTTATTCCTTTACATTTTCAGGACATTTCCCTACATTTCCAAGACAAGACATTTCCTTGCATTTCCTTGCATTTCCTTACATTTTCATACATTTCCTCACATTTCCTTACATTTCCTTACATTTCCTTACATTTCCTTACATTTCCATACATTTCCTTACATTTCCTTACATTTCCATACATTTCCTTATTTCTAGAATTCACATAACACTTTCATAATTCATAAAACATGCCATTTTACCACATGGTTCCTTGTGTCATGCTTCACACGGAGTTTCTTTTAAAGCCTCATTTACCTAGCTCCCCTTTTTACTTAAAAACCAATAATTTTCCAAAGCTTTCTTCTTCCATCCTAGAATTCTAAAAACCCTTAATACACTTCCAACACTGCCAAAACCTACTAACTCATGAATTAGGCACAAACGCATAATCCCTAATCTAGGATGTTACAACTCACCTTAATTTCTCTTACCATGCATATTAATCACTATTCACAATTAGTAATAAATAAATTCGAATTATAGTAATACAAACCAAAATTTCTCTTGAGTTACTCCCCAACAATCTTTTCATTTCCCTTCTGAGCGGATGTCTCCGGTTCGATGTTAGTTACGAAAATTAAAATAATTTACAATTATTAGTACAACAATTATTCACATCAAATACTTGAATTTCCTATTTAACTTCTACCTTAATTCCAATTTAATCCTTAACCAAAATCATCTATTTTTCCACCCCAATTCATACCTTATTTATATTCAATTTTCAACCAAACTTAAACTTAACTCTATAATTTTCATCATAAATACCTAATTTCGAATTTCTTACAATTTAGTCCCTATTACACAAAATTTATAGCCTAGTCTACAATTTAATCCTTCTCCCAATTCTAATTAGAAATTCTATTAATTCAATCTCTAATTCACACTTTTACTCAACAAAATTAGTATCTAAAAATCTAATAACTTCCAAAATTTCAGCATATACTTGGTAGTATTTTGTTCGAGGATCATAAAAACTCAAAAATTACAAGAAAAGAACTTAAATTGACTTACCATTTAAACTTCAAACTTTAAAATCCCTAATTTCCTTTTTTTTTTTTTTTTTTTTTGCCTTTCCCTTTCTTTCCTTCTTTTCTTCTTTGTTTTCGTCCCCCAATTCTGTTCTTTATTTCTTTTCATTCATTTGTTTCATTTATTTTACTTTAATTCATTTGTTTATTAATTTAATAATAATAAATTATAATAATATAAATATCTTTTACTTATTATAAGTAAATATATAAGTATATTAAAAGTGTACAGATATTTATTATTACTATTACACATGTATGGTTTCATTACCATACCTTTGTTTCTATTTATTTTATTTTATAATAATAATAATAATAATAATCTAATAATATATTTTAACACATAAAATCTTAGATTTTTATGCATATGCCGCCTCAAATTTGGCAATTGGCATAATTGCCTATTTAGTCATTTTTATTTTCCTTAATCTTTAATTAAACTTTCACACCTATTTCAATTTAGTCATTTTTTCCTAATTATTCTTAATTCTAGCTAATTCACCTAACCAAAACCTAATTAAACATACAACTAACTTCGTAAATTTTGGGTCATTACATTTAATATTTAAAAATGAAATTAAAAAGATTGATATAATACAAGAAGTTTTACATGCATCACATGGTAAATTTCCATTTTAACCACTTAAAAATTTATAGTTTGTCTTTAATTCCATAACAAAGTTCGCCTCAAAATTCGAGTTTCAATATTTATAAAAAATTTAAAACAATCAGAAGACATGAGAACTTTACTATGCATCACATTTTAAATTTCCATTTTAACCTGTTAAAAATTTATATTGTATCTTTGATTCTGTAACTGACTTTGTCTTGAAATTTGAATTTTAATATTTAAAAATGAAATTAAAAAAATATCATAAAACACTAGAAGTTTGCTATGCATCACTCGGTAAATTTCCATTTTAAACTCTTAAAAATTCATGCTTTATCTTTCATTTCGTAACAGAGTTCACCTCAAAATTCGAGTTTCAATAGTTAAAAATGAAATTAAAAAGAATTATAAGATACGAGAAGTTTCCTATGCTTCACATGGTAAATTTTCATTTTAACCTTTTAAAAATTTATACTTTATATTTGATTCTGTACCCGACTTAGCCTCAAAATTCAAATTTTAATATTTAAAAATGAAATTAAAAATATCATAAAACACGAGAAGTGTGCTATGCATCACATGGTAAATTTTCATTTTAACCTCTTTAAAAATGTATACTTTATCTATAATTCTGCAAAGGACTTTGCCTCAAATTCGAGTTTCAATATTTAAAAATGATGTTAAAAAGAATCATAAGACACGAGCACTTCTCTATGCATCACATTATAAATTTCCATTTTAACCTTTTAAAAATTTACACTATATCTTAAGAAGAATCATAAGACTCGAGAAGTTTGCTATGCATCACATGGTAAATTTCTATTTTAACCTTTTAAAAATTTATACTTTATCTATAATTCCTTAACGGACTTTGCCTCAAAATTCGAGTTTCAATATTTAAAAATAAAATTAAAAATATTCATAATAGGCAAGAACTTCACTATGCATCACATTGTAAATTTCCATTTTAACCTCTTAAAAATTTATACTTTAATTTTGATTCGATAACCGACTTGACCTCGAAATTCAAAATTTAAAATTTAATAATTAAATTAAAAAATCATAAAACACGAGAAGTTTGCAATGCATCACATATAAATTTCCATTTTAACCTCTTAAAAATTTATACTTTGCCTTTGATTCTATAACCGACATTTCCTCGAAATTTGAATTTTAATATTTAAAAATGAAATTTAAAAAAATCATAAAACACTAGAAGTTCGCCTCAAAATATTTAAACTTTTTCTTTAATTCCATACCAGACTTCCCCTCAAAATTTGAGTTTTAATATTAAAAAGTTAGATTAGAAAGAATCATAACACACGAGAAATTCACTATTCATCAAATTATAAATTTCCATTTTAACCTGTTAAAAATATATACTCTAAGTTTTTATTTTATTTTATTCTGTAACCGACTTCGCCACAAAATTCGAGTTTTAATATTTAAAAATGAAATTAAAAAGATTTATATAACACGAGAAGTTTTCCATGCATCACATGGTAAATTTCCATCTTAACCACTTAAAAATTTATACTTTAACTTTAATTTCGTAACGGAGTTTGCCTCAAAATTCGAGTTTCAATATTTATAAATAAATTTAAAATAATCAAAAGACACAAGAACTTTCCTATGCATCACATTTTAAATTTCCATTTTAACCTGTGAAAAATTTATACTGTATCTTTGATTCTGTAACCGACTTTGCCTCTAAATTTGAATTTTAATATTTAAATACAAAATTTAAAAAAATTATAAAACACTAGAAGTTTGCTATGCATCACATGGTAAATTCCATTTTAACCTCTTAAAAGTTTATACTTTATCTTTCATTTTGTAACGGGGTTCGCCTCAAAATTTGAGTTTCAATAGTTAAAAATGAAATTAAAAACAATCATAAGACACGAGAAGTTTGTTATGCATCTCATGGTAAATTTCTGTTTTAACCTTTTAAAAAATAATACTTTATATTTGATTTTGTACCTAACTTACTCTCAAAATTTGAATTTTAATATTTAAAAATGAAATTAAAAAAAATTATAAAACAGGAGAAGTTTGCTATGCATCACCTGGTAAATTTCCATTTTAACCTCTTAAAAATTTATAATTTATCTATAATTCTATAACGGACTTTACCTCAAAATTCGAGTTTCAATATTTAAAAATGAAGTTAAAAAGAATCATAAGACACAAGCACTTCTCTATGCATCACATTGTAAATTTCCATTTTAACCTATTAAAAATTTACCCTATATCTTAAGAAGAACAATAAGACCAGAGAAGTTTGCTATGCATCATATGGTAAATTTGCATTTTAACCTTTTAAAAATTTATACTTTATCTATAATTTCGTAACGGACTTTGCCTCAAAATTCTAGTTTCAATATTTAAAAATGAAATTAAAAAAGATTCCATTTTAACCTCTTAAAAGTTTATACTTTAATTTTGATTTGGTAATCGACTTGGCCTCGAAATTTGAATTTTAATATTTAATAATTAAATTAAAAAAATCATAAAACACGAGAAGTTTGTAATGAATCACATATAAATTTCCATTTTAACCTCTTAAAAATTTATACTTTATCTTTGATTCTATAACCGACGTTGCCTTGAAATTCAAATTTTAATATTTAAAAATAAAATTAAAAAAATCATAAAACACGAGATGTTTGCTATGCATCACATGGTAAATTTCCATCTTAACCTCTTAAAAATTTATACTTTATCGTTAGTTCTATAACCGACTTCGCCTAGAAATTCGAGTTTAAAAGAATAATAAGACACGAGAACTTCACTATGCATCACATTGTATATTTCCATTTTAACCTCTTAAAAATTTACACTATATCTTAAGAATAATCATATGACCCAATAAGTTTGCTATGCATCACATGGTAAATTTACATTTTAACCTTTTAAAAACTTATACTTTGTCTATAATTCCTAACGGACTTTTCCTCAAAATTCAAGTTTCAATATTTAATAATGAAATTAAAAAGATTCATACATGAGAACTTTGCTATGCATCACATTGTAAATTTCCATTTTAATCTCTTAAAAATATATACTTTATCTTTGATTCCGTAACAAATTTCGCCTCGAAATTCAAGTTTCAATATTTAATATTTAAATTAAAAAGAGTCATAAGACATGAGAACTTCGCTATGCATCGCATGTTAAATTTCCATTTGGACCTCTCAAAATTTTATACTTTATCTTTGATTCTATAACCGACTTTGCCTCGAAATTCGAATTTTAATATTTAAAAATAAAATTTAAAAAGTCATAAAACACGAGAATTGTGCTATGCATCACATGGTACATTTCCATTTTAACATCTTAAAAATTTCTACTTTATCTTTCATTTCGTAACGGAGTTCACCTCACAATTCGAGTTTCAATGGTTAAAAATGAAATTAAAAAGAATCATAAGACACGAGAACTTCATCATGCATCACATTGTAAATTTTCATTTTAACCTTTTAAAAATTTATAGTTTATATTTGATTCTATAATCGACTTAGTCTCGAAATTTGAATTTTAATATTTACAAATGAAATTAAAAAAATCATTACACGAGAAGTTTGTTATGCATCACATGGTAATTTTTCATTTTAACCTCTTAAAAATTTATAGTTTATCTATAATTTCGTAACGAACTTTGACTCAAAATTCGAGTTTCAATATTTAAAAATGAAGTTAAAAACAATCATAAGACACGAGCACGTCGCTATGCATCACATTGTAATTTTTCATTTTAACCTCTTAAAAATTTATATTTTATATTTGATTCTGTAATTGACTTCGCCTCGAAATTTTAATTTTAATTTTTAAAAATAAAATTAAAAAAATCATAAAATACGAGAGGTTTGCTATGCATCACATGAATTTGTTACAAAAGTAGGCAACCCTAAATATCCAAGTGGGTGGTGAAAAGATTGGAAATCCAACATTTTTCAAACCCCCTAATTGTATTCATCAAACTCCATTATCTTCGTACAAATTTTTTTTTTCGTGATAATTACCAAATTGGGCAAACTTTAGTTCTACAAGGGTTAGTGTATTACAAAACCTCAACAGATTGGCAACTGATAAGCCATAAAAGTAACAAGTTTTTAATCTCATTCTTGATGCGTTTTTGGACTATTTATTTATTATGTGAATTAGTGAACTTGATGCTCCTAATCATTTAAATTCATGTTTCTGTACTTAGGTGAACATAAAAGAGCGAAAAACGAGCCAAAATCGGGCAAAAAGAGCTGTTTCCAGGATCCACACGACCTGGGCAATTTTCCACATGGGCTGGCCACATGCCCACGTGCCAGCCGGTGTCGATTTCGCACTCTGCTTCCCTGTTACACGGAAAAACCCAATTTTTAGGGTTTCTGAGCATTCTAAAGTTTATAAATACATATTAGAAGAAGACATAATGGAGGATACAGAGCTAAATGAAGAAAAGACTCGAAGAACGCCAACGGATTCAACTCAGAAGCAGGATCTCCTTCAAGACTGAAGATCTCCATTCAATTTCTCTCGAAGTCTTTGGGTTTCTTTATGTTTTGTTGTTTTCCTAATTTTGAGATGTTTTCCCCCAAAAGTATAAACTAAATTCCCTAGATACCTAGGGAGGATGAAACCTAAGACGGATCTTATTATTTGATTTTTCTGAATTACATGATAAATATTTGTTCTTGATCTCAATTATGTGCTTATTCAGTGGAGCAAAAGTCCCTGTTTAAGAGTAGATCTGACATAATTGAGTGGAGTTGCATGTAATCCTAGAAATAGGACGACATAAATCTACCGGATTAGAGTAAAATCTAGTAGGCAAATCCATAGATCGAGTTAATGCGATGATAGGGGTTTTAATTAGAAAGAGATTTCAATTAATCAACCTAGAGTCAGTTGTTTTTATTCTCGAAAAAGATATTAACATAAGTTAAGGATTTCTACGGATCAAGACAAGTGAATAAATCGTTTAATTCAGATTTAGAATAATAAGTGAAGTCTAGGTGGATTCTTTCCTGGGTATTGTCTCTCTCATCGGTTTTCTTAAAATATTTTCCTACTTTATTCTCTATTTCGCCTTAGTAATTAGGCTAGTTAATATTAGGTTAAAATAAATCCCTTCAATTTATTCGGCTAGATAATAAAAAGATAGTAACTACTAGTACTCTTAGTCCTCGTGAATACGATATTCCCGACTCACCATAGTTATACTACCATTCAATAGGTGCACTTGCCTTTGTCATATTTTAGTTAGTTCGTGACATCATCAAGTTTTTGGCGCCGTTGCCGGGGACTAAAATATCAGGAACACTTAATTTTTATTACTTTATCCATTTTTATTTTTATTGCATTTTATTTTTGTTTTTATTTTAATTTACTAACTTTTCTTTTATTTGCTTCTAGTAGGTTCCTTTAGTTTATGACTAGAAGAAACCCGTCAGGACCTCTAGTATTCGACAGCAAAATTGAAAGTACAGCTCACAGAAATCGTAGAGAAGCGAGGCAGAGTCGACAAAGTACAATAGAAGAGCAAGAGGACATTATTGTTATTACTGAGGAGATTGCAGAAAATTATAATAATCAGCTACTTCATGTGGTTGTTGTAAATCCTGTAAATTCGAATCTTGCTCTTCGTACTATGTACGATTATGCCAAGCCCAATTTAACTGGGGCTGAATCGAGTATTGTTAAACCTACTGTTGCTGCAAATAATTTTGAACTGAAACCTAATACAATTCAAATGATTCAACAGTCTGTTCAGTTTGATGGTTCAGGACGAAGACCCAAATACTCATTTGGTTAATTTCTTGGAATTCTGCGGCACTTTTAAAATCAATGGTGTTTATGATGATGCCATTCGCCTTCGGTTGTTTCCTTTCTTGTTGAGGAATAAGGCTAAATAGTGGTTAAACTCCCTACCACGAGGTTCTATCACTACAAGGGAGCAAATGACCGAAAAGTTTTTATTGAAGTATTTTCCACTGGTGATCGTTGTTTATGCGATATCAAAGTCTTAAAAATTTATATAAAGAATGATCGAACCTGGAAACTAACTATGACAACGATTTGAGGCAAGTGCACCTATCGAACAATAGTATAGTTAAGGCAAGACCGGATTGTCAAACCCAAAGGAACCAAAAGTATTAATACTAACTTTCTTTTTATTATTTAGCCTAAGAATTAAATGAATTTTTATCTAATCTAAAATTAACTAACAACTAAACTAAAGACTCTAAGACAAAGAAAAATGAAATTGGGAGAATAATTTTGAGGAAAAACCAATTGATTAAGACAATACCCAAGGAAGAATCCACCTAGACTTCACTTGTTATCTAACTTTGAACCAGACGATTTATTCATTTGACTTGATCCATAAGATTCCCTAAGTTATATTAATCCCTCTCTCGAGGCGACTAATGTCTAACCCTAGGTTGATTAATTGAAATCTCTTTCTAATTAAAACCCCTAGAATTGCATTAACTCAATCTATGGACTCACATATTAGGTTTCACCCTAATACGGCAAAATCTCGTCACCCTATCTCTGGCGTGCGATCAACTCCGCTTAATTATGCTAGATCTACTCTTAAGCAGGGACTTTTGCTCCTCCACCTATGCACATCCCACTTGAATTAATATTCCGGAAATATCAACACAAGAATTAAGAACATATTATTAAGAACAAGTAAAATATTTATCATATAGTTCAGCAAACGACAACAAGATTCATCTTAGGTTTCATCGCTTTAGTTCATAATAATAAAATAAAACATATCAGAAGAAAAGATAAAACAAAACATAAGAAATCCCTAAAACCCCTTGAAAGAATTGAAGGAGAGATCCTCTGTCTTGAGTATGATTCCGGCTTCTTGAAAGTAAATCCCCACAAATCTGCCCTCTTTGGCCTAGCTGGACGCCCCCTGACTAAAGCCTTGGGTTCCCTCCTTTTAGGTTATACTTAGGGTGTTTATATAGGCTTCTGAATGTGTTTCTTCACCCCTAAGTATCCTAATCCGAGTGAAATTTCTCTTTGTCATGACAGGGATACGCCCATGGCACATGCCTGTGTGAATCGTGGCTAGGCTGTATTCGAGACTGTTGAGTGAGGCACAGCCGTGTGGCTTGGGCCCAGGCCGTGTTGATTTTGTGATATGGCTTATTTACTCCATTTTGGGCCCGTTTTCTGTTCTTTTCGTTATCCGGTGCTCTTCTGAGTATAAAACATGAAAACAAAGGATTAAGAGCACCAAATTACATAATTCAAGGCTTAAATCATCCAAAAGCATGCTAAATGTGGGCTTAAAATATGTTACTTTTACGGTTTATCAACTGGCTAAGATAGCCAAACTGAGGATTGATATCTATTCCTTCGTGCAAATGGACTTAGAGACCCTTTATGATGTATGGGAGAGGTATAAGGATTTATTGAAGAGGTGCCCTCACCATGGGTTACCTCTATGGCTACAGGTTCAAACTTTCTACAACAGTTTGAACCCCTCAACTAGGCAATTGATCGATGCATCTGCCGATGGGATTCTGAATTATAAAACACCGAAGGAGGCTTACGAGTTTATAGAAGAAATGTCACTGAATAATTATCAGTGGCAAGTCATGAAGACAAAGCCGATGAAAGCAGCCGGTGTTTTTAACGTTGATGCGATCACCATGTTGTCAAATCAGGTAGAACCTTTGAATAAAAAGATTGATGGTTTATATGGTCCTACACAGGTGCATCCAATGATGCAATGCGGCGCAAATGGAGGAGGGAATTATCCAAAAAGTCGATCTTACAACCCTAGCACAGAAAACGAACAAGTTAACTATATGGGTAATAATTCTAGACCTCAGAATAATCCCTATAGTAATACTTACAATGCAAATAGGAGGAACCATCCCAATTTCTCATGGGGTGGTCAAGCAAATCAAAGACAACAACCCCCTCCAGGCTTCCAACAACAACCTCACCTTCAAGAGAAGAAGCTGAACCTTGAGGAGATTTTGACGAAATTTTTTTCGGTGTCAGAAACTCACATCCAAAATACCGAAACAGCACTAAAAAATCAACAAGCGTCGATTCAAGGGCTTGAGAATCAAATCAGTCAATTGGCAAAGATGATTTCAGAATGACCACAAGGTAGCTTGCCAAGCAACACCAAAACTAACCTAAGGGAGCAACTTCATGCCATTACTGTTCGAGATGAAGAAGGGTTAGCTGAATTTGAATCGTAACCGAGGCGAGAAATTGTAGAAAGTAATGGTAAGGTTGAGGTAAACCACAACGAACAAAAACTGGTAAGAGAGGAGTATAAACCTCATATACCATATCCAGATGCGACAAGAAAAGACCACACAAACGAAAAATTTGGTAAACTCCTTAAACTTTTAAAAAGTTACATATTAACTTACCGTTTATTCAAGCTATTTCGCAGATGCCCAATTCAGTAAAATTTTTAAAGGAGCTTTTGGCAAACAAACAGAAGTTGGATGATTCATCGCACGCGGAGCTAAATGCAGTTTGCTTAGCTATCCTACAGAACAAACTACCCCATAAGTTGAAAGATCCAAGGAGTTTTACTATTCCTTGTTTAATTGGTAGTTTAAATCTTAATAATGCTTTAGTTGATTTAGGGGCGAGTATTAATGTAACACCCCTAACCCGTAACTGACGCCAGACTAGGGTTAGGAGCAATATCGGACAGATCGAAAACTTACATAACATTTAATACATTACATTCATCATTAACAATCATAGTGTCCCTTAGATGAGTCATCAAGACCCTAAACATGCATATAAATCGAGTTGGGACTAAACTGAAACACATACAGAATCTCATTGAAAAATTTAAACTTTTTTAAAATACAGGGGAGACACGCCCGTGGGAGGAGACCGTGTGCCCTCCACGGCTTCTAGACACCCCGTGTGTCCATCCGTGTCTATATACTGACTATATCAACACGGTCACTAGGCACGTCCATGTACCATGGCCATGTGCTCTTAGCTAGCTACTGACTTGCACACCACGGCCAGATGACACGCCCATGTCGAGGTCGTGTACTACTAAGCTACATCCTATTATACACCCACAGTCATTAGGCACACCCGTGCGACTCAACCGTGTGACATTATATGCCATTTACAAGGCCAAAATGCCACCCATAAGGGTCATCCCTACAAGCCATTTTTACCAAAATATCTCATACACATATAACCATAAAAAACATACAAAAATAATCATCCAAACCATGCATTCAATACCAATTCCAACCATGACAATTTCAAAGACTAAAACTCATATCATTACAAACATAACTCATTTAATTGCTCACTCAAAACTTGGCCATTTCACATGCTTCAAGCATACCAAGCTATGAATCATATATCACATTCATTTAAGCAAAGTTTCAACTCATAAATAGCCAAATGACATGGCTAAGATCACATAACAACTTATACCAAAATACTAGCCTATACATGCCATATCTATATTTATACATTTTCAAAGTGTACCAAAATAAGTTTAGTAGAGTGATGATGATCCGTCACGGTCCCAAGCCATCAGTAGCTTTGACGACCTATAAACAGATTAAACACACACAGAGTAAGCTTTCCAAAAGCTTAGTAAGTCAATATACAAACAAACTTAGCATAAAATGCATATGTTGCAAATAGATACATAGGCACATTCCATCCATTTAGCATATAACACCATTATGCTTTGTTTCACATACTTGTGGCCACATTTGCCACATTTATCATTTTAAGATTCCCATTCTCACATTTAAACACACTTATTCGAGTCAAGGTCTTATAAGAACTTACCTTTTTATACACACTTGTGTATATATATATATACACCAACATACCTGAAACAGACATTCGTTCACTTGTTTGATCACCGCTCGGATTCACAATTCATAACACAGACTTGCCCGTTGAACCGTAAGGAACCTAATAGGATACCCAGAAAGCTCGGAATGGTTGTACAATGCCAATGTCCCAGAAGAGGTCTTACATGCACTCAAATATCGATGCCGCTGTCCCAGATAGGGTCTTATACGAATCAATACGATGTCGATGTCCCAGACATGGTCTTACACGTAAAGCTTGTATCGATGCCAACGTCACAGACGTGGTCTTACTCGTAAAACTTATATTAATGCCAACGTCTTAGACGTGGTCTTACACATAATCAAATATCAATGTCACTGTCCCGGACAGGGTCTTACACGAATCTCAATTCAACGCCAACATCCCAGACGTGGTCTTACATGATAACAACAGAACAGATGTCTATGTTGTGACGTAGTCAATCCTATATATTCCTAGGTTCGTACGGGACTTCCCGGACTTAATCACTATATCAGATTTATCTTGGAATTCATATGCAAAACCTCTCATAGGCATTCATTATCAACATTAATCATATAAAAAATTGTAATATCATACAAGTACGTTTATTTGTATAGTGACTTACCTCGGACTCGATATGTCGGAATGAAAACGGCTACTCGATAACTTTCGCTTTCCCGCGATCTAAGTCCGTTTTCCTCAGTTCTTGATCTAAACATATTCAAAATTAACACTTTTATTCACTAATTCATACAATTCAATCCATGGACACACATTTAGGGCTATTTGCAAATTAACCCTCAAATTTGCACACTTTATCAATTTAGTCCATTTTTCTCAAAATATCAAATTCAAAAAATCCACACATATACATGCTTGGCCAAATACATATACATCACATACAAGCCCACATTTTCATCAAATTTGCAATTTAGTCCCTCAATTTGTCATTTTCTCAATTTAGCCCTATTTAGCTAAATTCATCAAAAATTCAAGAACAAAGTATGTTCATCTAGCTCCTATCTTTCATTTAACACCAAAAATCATCAAAAAGCTTATCAAATCATCAATGGCATATCACACAAACATCATCAATTCATTAAATTGAGACATGGGTTTTAAAGCTCTCGAAGCAACGATTACGAAAACGTAAAAATTATCGAAAATCGATCAAAAACGAACCTTGAATTTTTCTTGATAATAGCCGAAAATACAAAGCTTCCAAGCTTTCTTTTTCTTTTAACTTTTGGCACCCCCAAAATAAGATGATAATGTTCATCTTTTTCTTTTGTTTATTACAAATATAATAACATATATTTTACCAAATTAACCTTTCATAATAATAAAGTATACATATATATATATATCAAGGGTATAATCGCCCTTTGTTCATCCACTAACAACCTATTGGCATATTTGCCTATTAAGGCCACAACATTCAAAAGCCACATCACTTAAGCACTTTAACAAATAGCATACAACTTTCACCATCAATGCAATTTTATCCTTTTTTTCAAATTAAACACACAGACGAACAAATTAACTTACGAAAATTTAACACATGCTAAACCACATATCAACGGTACATAATATAATATTAAAATATTATATAGACTCAGATTTGTGGTCCCGAAACCACTGTTCCGACTAGGGTATGAACCAGACTGTTACAATTAATGTCATGCCCTATAAAATGTTTAAACAACTAGGTATTGGGAAACCCAAACAAACTAGGATGAGCATTCAACTGGCAGATAAAACTATTAAATTTCCTAGGGGTATTGGTGAAGACGTGCTTGTTAAAATTGATAAATTTATATTCCCAGTTGACTTTGTTGTTCTAGACATGGATGAGGATAGTGATGTACATTTAATTCTAGGTCGGCCCTTTTTAGCGACTATTAGAACTATCATTGATGTTGGTATAGGTGAATTGATACTTCATGTAGGTGATGATATGATTAAACTCCAAGCTCCTGATTCTGTTAGGATATCTAGTGATCGAGATGAATATACGAGTTATGTTAATGTGAGTAACCTTGTGGCTCAACCGTCTTTGTAGGAACCCCCTCAAAAAAATGTGATGGAGCCACCTTCCAGTCCATGTAACAAAAACAGAACAACTCATGAGGAACGAAGACTACAGATCAATGAACTAGATGAATGGCGAACACATGTCAATAAGAAACCAAGAATACACGATTAACCAAAGCGACACCATGACAAGTATAAGGATGGAACGAGTTAATTTAAGATTGGGGATCAGGTATTGTTGGATAAAACGGACACTCAAATCGCCACTTCAGAGCTTAATGCAAACGGAGCAACTCCTTTTATGGTACTGAATATTTTCCCATACGGTACATTCGAGGTAAATCATTCTAAATTTGGCACTTTTAAGGTAAATATTACTCGGCTAAAACCTTATTTGAATAAAAGAATTGATAGCGAGAAAGAGGAGTCTCGGCTCCGTGAACCACCGTGACTGTGCGAATACGAGGTAAGTCGAGCTTAGACTTTAAATAAGCACTTCTTGGGAGGCAACCCGAGTGTTAACACTGCTAATTTTCTTAACTTTATTTCATGATACTTTTTTTAAAATTAATTAATTTTCAAAATCTTAAAAAAAAAAAGGTGTGTTTTTGACCCACACGGTCTGGACACACGGGTGTGTAGGATCTCACATGGGCGTGGGAGAAGCGAAAGAAAACACACACGGCCTGGCGACATGGCCTTGTGACCCACATGGCCTGAACACACGGGCATGTCCTAGGCCGTGTGAAACTTGGAGCTAGTTTTTGTAAAAGTCAGAGAGTTACACGGGCAAGGCACACGGCTGTGTGGGAGACACGGCACATGGGTGTGTAGGATCTCATATGGGCGTGGGAGAAGCGAAGGAAAACACACATGATCTTACACATGGCCGTGTGACCCACACGACTTAGGCATAAGGGTGTGTCCATGGCCGTGTGAAAATTGGGTTAATCAGCCCATTTTTATTTTATTTTATTTATTATTTTTTTTATATTTCATATTTTTTATTTTACTATTTTTTTTATTTTCTTTATTATTCTTATACTTATATTTTAAATTAAATTAATTTTTTTTGCTATTTCTATTTTTTAATATTTTTTACTATTATTATTAAAATTACCTTTAAGTTTATTGGTATCATTGAGTTATTATTATTATTCATTTTATTTTTTATCTTTCTTTTTAATTTTGTTTTTAGTTGCTTTATTATTATTATTATTATTTTCTTCAACTTATTTTCATTATTATCTTTTGAAATATATATGGTTGTTTCTAATCAAGTTATAACCCCTTAATCTTCTTTATTATTTGTGTTTATTTTCTTATTAGTTTGCTCAGAATCATACGTTACATTTAGATTTGACTACAATTTCGCTTTTTACTATTTGATAATTTCATCCAATATTCAGGGCAGTTTTAGTTTTCTCTCTCTCTTATGATATTTTGTTTATACTGTGATTATATATGTTTGTACATTGAGGACAATGTACATCTTAAGTTTGGGGAGGTTATCCATATAATTATTAGAAAATTCCTGAATTATGTCTTGTGTTTAAGTAATTTTCTCATACTACTATTAGAATGAATTTTTATCAATTTGTGATTTTTATTGATGTGTTTTGGATTAAATTCATAAATATTTGTGCATTGGTTATTTTGAACTTTAAGACATGAGAGAATCAAGCATGATAAGTTTATTTTCAGAATTAAAAAAATTTAGGTTGTTTCCCTGAATTGATGTATTATCGTGAAGTTCTAAATTTACAAGTTTGACATCAAAAAATCATAATTTTTTGTGAGATTTTGAGCCTTTGGAGCATATGTTTTTCTTGCTCACTTTATTATTGGTTATGAGTGTGTCAATTTGATTTGTTATTCTAGAACATGCTTCTATTATGCATGTCAAGACCACACCTTTGAGTTGATATACTGAGATGATAAAGGCACTTAGATTTTAACCCACTTATTCCATAAAAAGCCTACCTACATAATTAACCCTTAGTAAACCCCTTCGAGCCTAACACACCGTTTCTTGATTTACCCATTAATGATAACCTATAACTCATTTTTTGTTCATTGAGAAATTTTCCCATTTTATTGACTCCATTTTTATTGAGATTTGATTTGGTTAATTGCCTGATTAAGCCTCTTGATTAAGTTGTTGAATTATTTCTTCTTATTTACATATAAAAAAAAGAAAAAAAGAAGAAAAAAAATACATATATAGTTATTTAGTTCTTTGTTATTTGAGCTGAACAGTTAAATTCATATTTTGAGAAGAAGCTCGTGTTATTCTTGAACAGTTTTGATTGATGTAATTATTTGTAATTCAACATTTGTTATTTTTCTAGTTTGGTATTTATCAATTCAATCTCGATTCTAACCTTCTTTTTTCAGTCTTTCTCCACACCTTTAACCTAAGCCCCATTACAACTTATAAAGACCTTTTGATATGTGTATTATCTCATTTTATAGTGGTGGAGATTTGATTTTCATGCAAGCCTATGGTAATGACTTTTCATGTTTGACTATTGAGTACTTAATTTTTGAACCTTAAACACTTTGAGTGATTTGAGTGAATCTTTAGTGAGGATGTCAATTCTTGTTGATTTTGAATTAAAGGTAATTACTTAGATAAGGGGAAATACCTATGTTTTCTTGATTTAAAAATGCTCGACTTTGATTGTTTGAATCTTTAATGCTCTTTTAGTTTAATTATCAATGTATGATTATTTGTGAATTATGACAAAACATTATTGATAAGAATTACAAGTTGAGAAAGATTAATTTTAATTGTGAGTTGGAATTTTGCTTGAGGACAAGCAAACACTTAAGTGTGGGGATATTTGATAAGCCATAAAAGTAACATGTTTTTAATCCCATTCTTGATGCGTTTTTGGATGATTTATTATGTGAATTAGTGAATTTGATGCTCCTAATCCTTTAAATTCATGTTTCTATACTTAGGTGAGCATAAGGGAGCGAAAGGAGCGAAAAACTGAGCCAAAATCAGGCAAAAAGAGATGTTTCTAGGATCCACACGGCCTGGGCAATTCCACACGGGCTGGCCACACGCCCATGTGCCAGCCCGTGTCGATTTCGCACCCTGCTTCGCTTTTACATGGAAAAACCCATTTTTTAGGGTTTTTGAGCATTCTAAAGTTTATAAATACATATTAGAAGAAGACCTAAGGGAGGATACAGAGCTAAACGAGGAAAAGAGTCGAAGAACGCCAACGGATTCAACTCAGAAGTAGGATCTCCTTCAAGACTGAAGATCTCCATTCAATTTCTCTCGAAGTCTTTGGGTTTCTTTATGTTTTGTTGTTTTTCCTAATTTTGAGATGTTTTCCCCCAAAAGTATGAACTAAATTCCCTAGATACCTAGGGAGGGTGAAACCTAAGACGGATCTTATTATTTGATTTTTCTGAATTACATTGTAAATATTTGTTCTTGACCTCAATTATGTGTTCTTATTTCATGTTTTAATGTTTTCAGGATATTAATTCATGATTGATGTGTTTATTCAGTGGAGCAAAAGTCCTGTTTAAGAGTAGATCTGGCATAATTGAGTGGAGTTGCATGCAATCCTAGAAATAGAACGACATAAATCTATCGGATTAGAGTCAAATCTAGTAGGGGAATCCATAGATCGAGTTAATGGGACAATAAGGGTTTTAATTAGAAAGAGATTTCAATTAATCAACCTAGAGTCAGTTGTTTTTATTCTCGAAAAAGATATTAACATAAGTTAAGGATTTCTATGGATCAAGACAAGTGAATAAATCGTTTAATTCAGATTTAGAATAATAAGTGAAGTCTAGGTGGATTCTTTCCTAGGTATTGTCTCTCTCATCGGTTTTCTTAAAATATTTTTCTACTTTATTCTCTGTTTCGTCTTAGTAATTAGGTTAGTTAAGATTAGGTTAAAATAAATCCCTTCAATTTATTCAGCTAGATAATAAAAATATAGTAACTATTAGTAGTTTTAGTCCTCGCGGATATGATATTCCCGACTCACCATAGCTATACTACCATCCAATAAGTGCGCTTGCCTTTGTCGTATTTTAGCTAGTTCGTGACGTTGTCAGCATCTTGGGTTTACATTAGACACGAGAACTTCGCTATGCATCACATGGTAAATTTTCATTTTATCCTCGTAAAAGTTTATATTGTCTTAAATTCTGTAACGTACTTTTTCTCAAAATTCGAGTTTCAATATTTAAAAATAATTTTTTTAAAAAAAAAATTAGAAGACATAAGAACTTCGCAATGCATCACATTATAAGTTTATGTTTTAACCTCTTAAAAATATATACTTCATCTTTGATCCTATAGCAAACTTTGCCTCGAAATTTAAATTTTAATATTTAAAAATGAAATTAAAAATATCATAAAACACGAGAAATTTGCTGTGCATCACATAACTCTTTTACAAAAGTAGATAACCCTAAATATCCAAGTGGGTGGTGAAAAGATTGGAAACCCACATTTGTCAAACCCATTAATTGCATTCATCAAACTTCATTATTGTTGTACTAATTTTGTTTTCATGATAATTACCAAATTGGGCAAACTTTAGTTCTGCAAGGGTTGGTCTTTTACAAAATCTCAATATATTGGCAATTTGGGTTGTCCTCAACACTTACAAAAGACACGAGAACTTTGCTAAGCATCACATGGTAAATTTTTATTTTAACATCTTAAAAGTTTATACTATATCTTTGATTCTGTAATTGGCTTCACCTCAAAATTCAAATTTTAATATTTAAAAATGAAATAAAAAAAATCATAAGACATAAGAACTTCACTATGCATAACATGGTAAATTTCCATTTGAATCTTTTAAAAATTTATACTTTATCTTTGATTCCATAACGGATTTCGCCTCAAAATATGAGTGTCAACATTTCAAAATGAAATTAAAAAGAACCATAAGACATGAGAACTTCGCAATGCATCACATAGTAAATTTCCATTTTAACCTCTTTAAAATTTAGACATTATCTTTTATTCTATAACGAACTTCACCTTAAAATTCGAGTATCAATATTTAAAAATGATATTGAAAAAAAATCATAAGACATAAGAACTTCGCTATGCATCACATGGTAAATTTCCATTTTAACCTCTTAAAAATATATACTTTATCTTTGATTCCATAACGAACTTCGCCTCGAAATTCAAGTTTCAATATTTAATATTTAAATTAAAACGAATCATAAGACATGAGAACTTCGCTATGCATCATATGGTAAATTTCCATTTAAACCTCTCAAAATTTTATACTTTATCTTTGATTCTGTAACTGGCTTCGCCACAAAATTTGAGTTTCAATATTTAGAAATGAAAATTAAAAAAATATCATAAGACACGAGAACTTCGCACTACATCACATTGTAAATTTCCATTTTAACCTTTTAAAAGTTTATACTTTACCTTTGATTCAGTAACCGATTTCGCCTCGAAATTCAAATTTTAATATTTGAAAACAAAATAAAAAAAAATCAGAAAACATGAGAAGTTTGCTATGCATTACATGGTATATTTCCAACTTAACCTCTTAAAATTTTATACTTTATCTTTAATTCCGTAACGAACTTCGCCTCAAAGTTCGAGTTTCAATATTTAGAATGAAATTAAAAAGAATTATAAGACACGAGAACTTTACTAAGCATCACATTGTAAATTACCATTTTAACCTCTTAAAACTTTATATTTTATCTTTAATTTTGCAATGGACTTCGCCTTAAAGTTTGAGTTTCAATATTTAAAAATGAAATTAAAAATAATCATAAGACACGAGAAATTCACTAACCATCACATTGTAAATTACCATTTTAACCTCTTAAAAATTTATATTTTATCTTTAATTCTGCAACAGACTGTGCCTCAAAATTCAAGTTTCAATAATTAAAAAGAATCATAAAACACGAGAACTTATCTATGCATCACATTCTAAATTTCCATTTTAACCTATTAAAAATTTATACTTTATCTTTGATTCTGTAACCGACTTTGCCTCGAAATTTTGAATTTTAATATTTAAAAATGAAATTAAAATTATCATAAAACACGAGAATTTCACTATGCATTAGATGGTAAATTTCAATTTTAACCTCATAAAACTTTATACTATATCTATGATTTTTATAGCTGAATTTGCCTATAAATTCGAGTTTTAATATTTGAAAATGAAATTTAAAAAAATATCATAAAACATAAGAACTTCACTATGCATCACATGGTAAATATCGATTGTAACCTCTTTAAATTTTATACTTTATCTTTGATTCTGTAACAGAGTTCGCCTCAAAATTTAAGTTTTAATATTTAAAAATGAAATTAAAAAGAATCATAAGACACGAGAACTTCGCTCTGCATCACATTATAAATTTCCATTTTAACCTCTTAAAAATGTATACTTTATATTTGATTCCGTACCAGATTTTGCCTCAAAATTTAAATTTTAATATTTAAAAATGAAATTAAAAATAATCATAAAACACGAGAAGTTTACCATGCATCGCATGAATCTGTTACAAAAGTAGGCAACCTAAATATTCAAGTGGGTGGTGAAAAGATTGGAAATCCAACATTTGTCAAACCCCCAAATTGCATTCATCAAACTTCATTATTGTTGTTCTAATTTTATTTTCATGATAATTACCAAATTGGGCAAACTTTAGTTCTACAAGGGTTGGTCTTGTAGAAAACCTCAACATATTGGCAATTTGGGTTGCTGTCAACACTTAGATAAGACATGAGACTTTCGTTATCCATCACACGGTAATTTTCATTTTAACCTCTTAAAAGTTTATACTATTTCTTTAATTCTGTAATTAACTTTGCCTCAAATTTCGAGTTTTAATATTTAAAAATGAAATGAAAAAAATCATATGACATAAGAACTTCGGTATGCATCATATAGTAAATTTCTTTTTTAACCTCTTAAAAAATTATACATTATCTTTAATTCCGTAATGAACTTCGCCTCAAAATTTGAGTTTCAATATTTAAAAATGAAATTGAAAATCATAAGACATAAGAACTTTTTTTTTTTTTTTACAATGCTAAGACAAGAACTTCCATATGCATCACAAGGTAAGTTTCCATTTTAATCTCTTAAAAATATATAAATTATCTTTGATTCGGTAACGGACTTCGCCTCAAAATTCGAGTTTCAATATTTAAAAATGAAATAAAAAAAAAGAATCATAAGACATGAGAACTTATCTGTGCATCACATGGTTAATTTCCATTTTAACCTCTTAAAAGTTTATACTATATCTTTCATTATGTAACCGAATTCGCCTCAAAATTTGAGTTTTAATATTTAAAAATGAAATTGAAAAAAAAAATCATACGACATAAGAACTTTGTTGTGCATCACATGGTAAATTTCCATTTTAATCTCTTAAAAATATATACTTTATTTTTTATACCGTAACAGACTTTATCTCAAATTTTGAGTTTCAATATTTAAAAATGAAATTGAAAAAAAAAAATTCATATGACATAAAAACTTCGCTATGCATCACATGGTAAATTTCCAAATTAACCTCTTAAAAATTTATACTTTATCTTTGATTCCGTAACAGACTTGGCCTCAAAATTTGAGTTTCAATATTTAAAAATGAAATAAATAAGAATCATAAGACACGAGAACTTCGCTATACATCACATTGTAAATTTCCATTTTAACCTCTTAAAAATTTATACTTTATCTTTGATTCTATAATCGACTTCGCCTAGAAATTCGAATTTTAATATTTAAAATTGAAATTAAAAAGAATCGTAAAACACGAGAATTTTGTTGTGCATCACATGGTAAATTTCTATTTTAACCTCTTAAAATTTTATAATATATCTTTGATTCTGTAACCGACTTCGGCTCAAAATTCGAGTTTTGATATTTAAAAATGAAATTTAAAGCATCATAAGACATAGGAACTTCGCTATGCATCACATGGTAAGTTTCCTTTTTAACCTCTTAAAAATTTATACTTTATCTTTGATTCCGTAACGGACTTGGCCTCAAAATTTGAGTTATATTTAAAAATGAAATTAGTAAGAATTATAAGATACGAGAACTTCGCTATGCATCACATTGTAAATTTCCATTTTAACATCTTAAAAAATTATACTTTATCTTTGATTTTGTAACTGACTTTGCCTCGAAATTTGAATTTTAATATTTAAATTTGAAATTAAAAGGAATCATAAGACACGAGAACTTCGTTGTGCATCACATGGTAAATTTCCATTTTAACCTCTTAAAATTTTATAATATATCTTTGATTCTGTAACTGACTTCGCCTCAAAATTTGAATTTTAATATTTAAAAATAAAATTAAAAAACATCATAAGACATAAGAACTTCGCTTTGCATCACATGGTAAATTTCCTTTTTAACCTCCTAATAATTTATATTTTATCTTTGATTCCGTAACAGACTTCGCCTCAAAATTCGAGTGTCAATATTTAAAAATGAAATTGAAAAAAATCATAAGACACAAGAACTTCGCTATGCATCAATTGTAAATTTCCATTTTAACCTTTTAATACTTGACCTTTGATTCCGTAACAGGCTTCACCCCAAAATTTGAGTTTTAATATTTAAAAATGAAATTTAAAAAAATCATAAGACATAAGAACTTTGCTATGCATCACATGGTAAATTTCCATTTTAACTGCTTAAAAATTTATACTTTATCTTTAATTCCATAATGGGCTTCGCCTCAAAATTCGAGTTTCAATAATTAAAAATAAAATTGGAAAACAATTATAAGACATAAGAACTTCACATGGTAAATTTCCATTTTAACCTCTTCAAAATTTATACTTTATTTTTTATTCCGTAACGACTTCGCTTCAAAGTCCAAGTTTTAATATTTAAAAATGAAATTGAAAAGAAAATTTTAAGACATAAGAACTTCGCTATGCATCACATGATAAATTTCCATTGTAACCTCTTAAAAATTTATACTTTATCTTTAATTCTGTAACAGGCTTCGCTTTAAAATTCGAGTTTCAATATTTAGCAATGAAATTAAAAAGAATCATAAGACATGAGAACTTCGCTTGCATCACATGGTAAATTTCCATTTTAACTTGTTAAAAGTTTATACTTTATCTTTGATTCTGTAACCGATTTCGCCTCAAAATCGAGTTTTAATATTTAAAAATTAAATTTAAAAAAATCACAAGACATAAGAACTTTGGTATGCATCACATGGCAAATTTTCTTTTTAACCTCTTAAAAATTTATACTTTATCTTTGATTCTGTAACGGATTGCGCCTCAAAATTTGAGTTTCAATATTTAAAACTGAAATTGAAAAAAAAAAGTCATAAGAAATAAGAACTTCGCCTTGAAATTTGAATTTTAATATTTAAAAATGAAATTTAAAAAAAATCATAACACACTTGAAGTTTGCTATGCATTAGATGGTAAATTTCTATTTTAACCTCTTAAAAGTTAATATTTTATCTTTAATTTCGTAACGGATTTCGCCTCAAAATTTGAGTTTCAATATTTAAAAATGAAATTAGAAAGAATCATAAGACACGAAAACTTCTCTATATATCTCATTCTAAATTTCTATTTTAATCTCTTAAAAATTTATAATTTATCTTTTGATTTTGTAACCAATTTTGCCTCAACATTAATATTTTAATATTTAAAGTTAAAATAAAAAAAATGATAAAACACGATAAATTTGTTATGTATCACATGAATCTGTTACAAAAGTAGGCAACCCTAAATATCCTAGTGGGAGGTGAAAAGATCGGAAATCCAACATTTGTCAAACCCCCTAATTGCATTCATCAAACTTCATTATTGTAGTACTAATTTTGTTTTCATGATAATTACCAAATTGGGCAAACTTGAGTTCTACAAGGGTTGGTCTTTTACGAAACCTCAACATATTGGCAATTTGGGTTGTCCTCAACAATTACATATAGCTAAGTATCAAGGTCCCAACTTTGTCTTGTTCTAAGGAACACCATAAATGTGTAATTAACTCATCAAATTTGAAAGGATGAAGCCCTTCATCAAGCAAACAATGACAAAAAAGGGTTGACCCCTCTCACATAATTTGCATATTTATATAAATTTTAATGATCTAAAAATATCATGTTTAAATTGTTTATCCTCTCATGTTTTAGGTAAAAGTTAAAAAACATAAAAAAATCATTAAATCATTAAATTTTAAAAAAACTTTTAAATTTATTTTTTTTTTGTTAGAAAAATTCTTTTGAAATCAGTGAGGAAACGTTAGAAATCGATTTGGAGGAAATCAAATTTCCTTCTCTCCTCTAAAATTTGTTTTATTTTATAATATATTGTGGGATGTTTTATTTTGATGAAAAAAATAAAATAAACCATCATATTTGTATTGTATTTATTTAATCTACTACCATCCATCCCCCCTTTCCCTTGCTTGTTTTTCTCCTCCATCATATCTTACCTGTAGAATGACAAGTGGCATTTAACTCTCACACATTAGTCATTAGTTGTCTCCAACTCAAGGCAATGCCTTATTTCATTTTCTTGTGTCATTTTCTCAGCACCGCAGATGTGTGTGTTTTGGCTTTCTTCAATTTAATGAACCGCTTCACATGCATAGGGGACCGTTTAGTTTTTGTGCGTGTCAATATTTTAAGGGGGGCCATTCATAGGTTAAATTTAAGCAAGTATACTAAATTTTATTATAATTTAAATACTTAATTTTATAAATATAAAATATCAGACAACTAAATAAAGGGGACAGAATCCTAAATTTGTAAGTCACCTTGCAATTTGATGTCCAAGTGGCGAACATTCAAATGTGTTTCAAAACTGGGTATTAATAAACGTAACAAAGTCTTGTCACTTATGGCTCCTCCTCATTAATATCTCTTTCTTTGGATTCATTTTCTTTTCTTATGTAAGCAAAATAAGAAAACCGCAATTTTTCTTTTACATGTTAACCTTAACCTATTGGGAGTGTTTTTTTTGGGTAGAATTAAAGTGTATATTTTTACAATAAGAAAAATGTAAATTTGCTATCTTAATAGTTTATATCTTTATAATTTTTAAAGAATTTTTATTATTTTTTGAAACTAAAGTACAATTTTACCATTACTAAATTATAAATTTTCATTTTAAATTAAAAAAAATAAAAAAAGGTAAATGTTGTTTTATTGTTTTTGGATTAGATAAATTGAATATCTCACCGCTTCCAACTAAAACGTTGTTTTTAAAAGAAAGGGAAATGAAATGCGTAACTGGAACATCAAAATTGGAAAAAAGGAGGATCTTTTTTTAAAGAAAAAGAGATGAAATAGTTAGGTAAGTGTCTGAAATTTTTGTAGTTGATTGGAAGAAGGTGTCAATGCGAAAAGGTTTTTTGTCCGAACATGGTATACCATTAACGACTTGTTACAATCAATCACTGATTTAGAGACTCTACCCATAATGTCTCAAATACAACACTTAATCACCGTTTATATTTTACCTATTTATAAGCTTGCTTCAGGAAGAAAAGTTTCGAATTGATATAAAAATTTTGGTTATTCAATATCTATTTTTATTTCTTTTATAATTATTTATGATATAAAAATAAATGTTTTATATTTAAAATAAAAAAATAATTTAATAATTCTTGAAAAATTATTTAAATATTTACGAACAAAGCTTTAAAATTTTATCAAATAATACTCCAAAGTAATAAAATAAAGCTCATTTTATTAAAGTAAGTTTAAAAATTCAAAAAACAAAAAATAAAAAACTAACCGAATCAAACCGAATTATGATAGATGATTTATAAAATTAAAAAAAAAATGTAATCTAACCAAATCGATATCTTAGTGCACTTATTTATGCTTTCTCTCACTTCTTGGCAAGTATACTTTTTTCGACTTCTATCTATATTGCTCAAATTTCTTCTATTTTTCTTTGTATCTCTTTTAGAGTTTTGTTATTTTGAACCATCGGTTTCTTTTGTTCTTGCAAGCAAAATATTTTAATATAATATATACCAATATTTCTTAAATTTTGTTTAAAAATTACATTTCAATCATTCAACTTTCAAAAAATTACATAACAATCACTTATATAATCGAGTTGTTTGATTTTAGTCACTTGCTCATTAGCTTCGATTAAAAGGATGATGTGACACATTAATTTAAAGGGTCTAACTAATTTGACCCTTGAATTATAACTAAAATAATGTTTTAATACTTTTAACACTTTCTAATAATTCTAAAAAATAAAAAAACTTTAAAATAATTAAAATTTAGTAAAAAATAATAAAAATCTAAAAAACTTACAAAAAATCCAAAATAATAAAAAAATTTAAAAAATAATAAAATCATTGCTAAACAATCTATTTACAAGAATAAAAATTTCCCATTTTGATGAGATCTAATTCTCATAAAGTTATGGAGTTTTTAAAAGTCATTACACACCTTCATATATCCCTGGGACTAAATCCGAGTTGGGTGTTAAGCCCGAAAATATCAAGAGGGGGTTGAATTGGTATTTTAAGAATCTTTGCAAATTTTTCTTACCTTTTCTAAATGATGAGGAAAGGGAAGAAGAGTTTGGACAATTCGATTTATACTGTTTCAGCTCTAATTGCTTACCTCCACTACCTTAATATACCTCAACTAAGGATTTCTCAATTCACTATGCTTAACTTATTACCTTTCAAGGAAAATGTATAACATTTACAATCCCTATTTTTTTTCACAAGACTAAGATAGAACCTTTTCCCTAGTTTTTAAGGCTTAACTAGAACCCTTTCCTAGTTTTTTTTTTTTTTTTTTTGGCTCAACTAAAACCCTTTACAAAATACTTTAAGTTTTATACCTTCAGAACCTTAAGTAGCATTTTGTAGGTACAAGAAAAAATGTAAACAATAAAAGCCTCTCAAATGTGTGTGTTTATAAATGTTTACCTTTCTCAAGGAATTGAAATAAGAATGATAAAAAGATTTAACAATTAGAACTTAAGAGATATGTACAAGAGAAAAAAAATGAAAGAATAAAGAATTTGATGTTTTTCTCTTGATTTCTATGTTTGGATGTTCTTCTCTTTTGTCTTCAAGTCTTCTTGACTTGAATATATATCTCTAATTGATTTTTGGAGGTTTGGAGTTGTTGGAAGGAGTTTCTAACCATTAGAAACATTTATTTCGAGCATTTAATGCACCCTATAGCAGTGTGTCTCAAGACACAAACCTCTTGTCTCAAGATAGGAAGAACAAAATATGACTGTTGGAGCTAGAGGCCTCGAGACACAAAGAACTTGTCTCGAGACAGGGTTTCCCTAAAGTAAACATTTAGCTTCAATGTTTGGTTGTCTCAAGATAGAATACCTTCTGTCTCGAGACAGGTCCCCCTATAGCTTACCTTGGCTTTGATGTTTGCTGGTCTTGAGACGAAGTGATTTGTGTCTCGAGATAGAGTTCCTTTGAACAATTTTAAGCTTCAATGTTGGTCTGTCCCGTGACAGACATGCTTGTGTCTTGAGACAAGACTGGAACCTTTAAAAATGTGGCTTTGAAACATTTTAAAGGACTTGAGGGTTCCCAAAAAATTTGTAGAAAGTTTAAATCATTTAGAAACTTTATTTTTGAGTTTGTAACATTTAAAAATATATTTTTATAAGATTAAAATAATTTATGCAAATTTGATTAAGGATTTTTATAATTAAGTTTGTTATATCAAAACTATTAAAAATCAAAGCTAATAATCTCCCCTTTTTTATATAACAAAACTTTTGAAAATTCACTTTGCATAACTCCCCTAAATCAAATGTTATTTTCAAGTTAAACTCCCCCTTTTTAATTACTTTATGAAGACATTATTTTGAGAGAATTCATTTATAAAGAGACTTTGAAAATCAATATATATAAATCAATACTTATTAGCAATGTTCTTTTTTAAAATGAATTTTTTGTTTTGTCATTGCTTTTAAGTAAATTTGAATTTTTTTGTTATTACTTCTCCTATATCAAAAAGATTGAAAACAAGTTAGGTGGAATATACCAAGGGAGAATAATTGAAAATCAAAGCTCATCGAAGAAAAATGCAATAAAAACAAAATTCAACTATAACAAGAAAAAAAATTTAAGATCATTCATAAACATTAGATAGAGAAATGAGAAAATATGCTAAAGATATAAACATCTTAAACAAAAATAACCTAAAGTAAGTCATCGGAAACATCTAAAATATAAATACCCAAAACATAAAGGACCAATGCAAATATTTTCCAACCAAAAACAACCATAAGCCAAATAAGTCCTAAACATCCATTCAAGCCAAAATGCTTAATTAAAACAAAAAATAACCATCACATGTTTGATGGCAATAGAGGTGGAAAACCAAAATCGAGATAAGAGTATCACCATTTGCTTCTCTAAACCAATAAAATGAATGTCTACTTGACATGACAAGTCATTAAGCCTAGCATTAAAGTGCCTGGAAAAAGTCTTGACACTATCCGAGATGCCATTTATGGCAGAGGAAAGTGCAAGAGTGAGAGGAGACAATGGCAGATCTAAAGCCAGAGCGTCTGCAAGACTGCCTTGAGTCGTAGGAGGTGGTGCCTCGTGTTGTTGCTCAGGATCATTTTTGCCACCTTGTTGTGGACCTTCACCTTTGTAACACCCTAAACCCAGCCTAGACGTCCAGACCAAGTTCGGAGAGTTACATCACCATTACTAAAATTACTATTATCATAACGCGGTCGAAATGAATCATTCATCACATAATTTCCATCACAACAATTAATTAAACATATAATCTTCACAAATATCATAACATCATAAAATACCAAAATCCGTAATAGTAATGCTTAAAAGAAAAATAAAAGCTTGACCGAGCTCCCGCGGCACCGACCCGATCAAGACTAGGGACCACTTGAAATCCAATCAATAACAAAATGAGTTGTGAACTCAGTAAAAGAAAGTTTATTCAATTAATACTCGCTTATAAAGTAATTCCAAATTCAGATATTCGGTTCGATATAGAAGTAATTCGGTTCAAATTTAGAGCATACGAATTATATATATATATATATATGCAATTTTAGTTCATATATGGTACAGATCATATTCAGATGCAACATTCCTATTTCCGTTGACAACACACCGTCTTCGGCCATCCCAACACACCATTATGGACATTCAATGCCTAACTAACCCTGCACACCTTTAGAGTGTTCATTGACACTTTTACAGAGATACAGCTTAGCTACTACATTAATATATGACAAGCGCCAGAATCAGAGTAATACCCATTTTGGCATAGCCAGGATTTCATAACAGACTTCTTCCCCCTTCACAACATCCCAACACATGCCAATGCAGAACACAAATACCCGTAACATGTATCCAGTCATTCCAACTCATTACACAGTTAAATAATACAGTTCGATATCAGAATAAGTATTATAGTGCACATATAATTATGTTGCTCACAGATCAGTCATTGAGTATCAGGCAGTTCTCATATAATCAAATTTAATTATTCGTACATTAAGGAAGCCAATATCAAGGTTAAGTAACATTCACGGCCTCAAAATTAGCTTCCGGGCCTAATAACCTACCACACAGCTAGGTCACACGCCTGTGTGCCTTGCCGTGTGGTTCCAAAACATAAGCAGTGAGTTACACGGTCTGGACACACGCCCGTGTCCCTACCCGTGTGACTCACATGGCCTAAGTACACACCCGTGTCCCTGGCCGTGTGGTTTTGTACCACAGACAGTGAGTTACATGGCCTGGACACATGCCCGTGTGAACCCTGTACCAATATGGCCACACACGCCCGTGTGGCCCTAAGTCGATGAACAATGAGTTACACGATCATCCCCACCAAGTCGTGTGCCTGGCCGTGTGGCGTCGACAGCCAGTATTTTCGATGACCGGAACTTGCAAATTTAAGGTTTTTGGTATGCACCTAATTTTGCTTTGACGGAGGGACAACGCGGAGAATACCCGTAACCTAATTAATCATTCAATAATCAATTACACCATCAATTTCAATATTTTAGCAAAATCAACCTACTGCCAGGATCATGTCGAAAGTTTCGACGCAATCCCAACTCAATTCGCATACTCACCTCGTAGAAAACAGGAGAAATCAAACTAACACAGCTGAATAACGTCTCTTGCAATATCCTCGCCTAAAAAGGCAACCAATTGAATGCTTAAACAAAACGCTCAAACAACCGAGCAAAATCCTGTTTCGACAAAATATCGTTAACTTAACGGAACTTGCAAAACGAGAGGAAAGTAACGATAAAACTAAATCAATAATCTCACAGTCGACCTTACAGGCAACAAAGAACTCCTAATTAACACGGAATTGAATTCCGTAGAATGAAAAAGAAAAGAAAAGAAGAAGAACTGGAAAAGAAAATAAACTTAGAAAAAAAACAAAAAAGAAGGCACGATAGAAATTCTTCAGAATATTTTAAGTTAACCACCTCCTTCCAGCATTTGAAAAAAAAATATTTCCTAACGCACACGATGGGATTTGAATTCAGGACTAGATAGAATACAGACAGATGCTTAACCAGTGAACCAACAGGCTCATTCTTGACACTAATTTACCCAGAATTGGACTTAACTATGAAACATATGGATGAAGGTTGTTTTAAAAATAATCACAAAGCTTTTAACGATGCAACTCGAACTCCAGACCTTAAACAGAGAAGAGGAGCACAGAACCAGAGACGTAGAAATTTAATTACTTCAAATTCTTAGAATTAAATTCCTAACATTTTGGGGCGTTACAACTCTCACCCCTAAAAGAAATTTCGGCCTCGAAATTTTACTTAAGTTAAAAAAATATGGATATAGTAGGCAGATCGATTCTTCAAGTTCCCACGTGTCTTCCTCCGTACCATGGTTTCGCCACAGAACTTTTACTAGAGAAATAGTTTTCTTCCTCAGCACCTTAACATCACGTTCTATGATTTGGACAGGTTCCTCTTTGGATGTTAACTTCGGTCGCAATTTGATTTCATCGACAGGAACAATATGCGATGGATTAGATTGATATTGTCTCAACATCAAAACATGAAACACATCAAGAAATCGTCTTGATTTCGACGGTAATTCCAACTGATACGCAACAGGTTCAACACGCTTAGGATACGGTAAGGTCCAATGAACTTTGGGCTCAACTTACCCTTGCGTCCAAATTAGAGAACCTTTTTCCAAGGTGACACCTTTAGGAACATTTAATCACCTACTGAAAACTCAATATCCTTTCTTTTTAAATATGCATAAGGCTTCTGTCGATCAGAGGCTGCTTTCAGGCACTCACGAATCACTTTCACAGTGTTCTCAGTTTTAGAAATCAGTTCAGGACCCAATATCCGATGTTTACTTAATTCTATCCAACGTAGTGGAATACGACTCTTACGAACATATAAAGCCTCGTAGGATGCCATCTGAATGCTAGACTGAAAGCTGTTATTATATGCAAATTTCGCCAACGGTAGGTACTCCTCCCAACTACCCCTGAAATCTAACACACAAACCTGAAGCATGTCTTGTAGGATCTAAATAACTCGCTCCGAATGTCTATCGGCCAGAGGGTGATACACAGTGCTGAAATTAAGTCGGGTGCCTAAAGACTCGTGGAGTTTCTTCTGGAACCAATACGTAAATCACGGATCTCTATCAGAAATGATCAAGACCAGAATTTCGTGTAGTCTCACAATTTTGGTGATATACAATTTAGCTAGCTTCTGTAAGGAGTAGTCTGTTTGGATGGGAATGAAGTGGGTCAATTTGGTCAACTGATCAACGATGACCCAAACTGAATCTTTTTTAGTGGGGGTTAAAGGCAACCCTGTAACAAAATCAATTGTTCCCGCTCCCATTTCCACTGTGGGATCTTAACTGGCTGAAGTAGTCCGGAGGGCAACTGATGTTCGGCCTTAACTTTTTGACACGTCAGACAGTGGGATACAAAAGTGACTACCTCCCGTTTCAGTGTGGGACACGAATAAAGCTCTCGGAGATCCTGATACATCTTGTTCCCACCAGGATGCATAGCATAAGGACTATTGTGTGCCTCTTGCAGGATCGAATGCCTTAACTCTTTGTCATTGGGTACACAAATTCGAACTTTGAAGCATAACACATTATCCCTATTCAAGCTAAAATCGGAAGTCTCATTGGAACCGACATGTTACAATCGCTGCACTAAGGACTCATCGCTCAATCGCTTAGCTCGAATCTACTCTACCCAAATCGGTTTAACCTGTAACTCTGCCAATAGTCCCCCATCCTCAACCAAACTCAGACGAGCTAATATTGCTCTCAGATCAGTCATCGCTCTACAACTAAGGGCATCAGCTACCACATTAGCCTTACCCGAATGGGATTCTATTATGCAATCGTAATCTTTAAATAGTTTAACCTATCGACATTGCCAAAGATTTAGCTCTTTTTGGGTTAACAAATATTTGAGACTCTTGTAATCGGTGTAAATAATACATCTTTCCCCATACAGATAATATCTTTAGATTTTCAGGGCAAACACGACCGCAGCCAGTTCAAGATCGTGAGTCGAGTAGTTACCCTCATGTGTCTTAAGTTGCCACGATGCGTATGCGACCACCTTACCGTCTTGCATGAGCACACATCCTAATCCGACATGTGAACTATCACTGTACACCACAAACTCTCGACCTGATTTCGGTTGAACTAAGATAGAAGCTTGTGCCAGAACGGACTTGAGTTTATCGAAACTAGACTGTTGTGTCTTAGACACAAATGGAGCACTCTTACGTAGCAGCTTCGTCAGTGGCGACGCAATCATAGAAAATCCTTCGACGAACCTTCGGTAGTAACCGGCTAAACCCAAGAAGCTACGAAGCTCAGATACATTTTTCAGTTGTTTCCACTCAAAAATAGCATCTATTTTCTTGGGATCAACTCAGTTTCCTTCTACTGTCACCACATAACCTATAAAAGCGACCTCTTGCAACCAAAATCCACACTTACTAAACTTGGCATATAACTATTTTTTTCGGAGTATTTAAAGTACAATACGAATATATTATCATGCTCAGTTTCAGTTTTAGAGTAGATCAGAATATCATTGATAAAAACCACTACAAATTGATCTAATTACGGTTGGAATACCCGATTCATTAAATTCATAAAAGTCGCCGGGGCATTCGTGAAGCTAAAAGGCATCACTAGGAACTCGTAATGTCTGTAATGAGTCCTGAAGGCGATTTTGTACACAACAGTCTCCTTGACTTTGAGCTGATGGTAATCGGAGCGCAAATCAATTTTGGAGAAAACGGATGCTCCCCAAAACTGGTTGAACAAATCGTCAATCCTTGGTAATAGGTACTTATTTTTTATTGTTAATTTGTTTAACTGCTTGTAATCTATGTACATCCTCATTGACCCGTCTTTCTTCTTAACAAAAAACACCGGTGCCCCCCATAGAGACACACTCGATTGAATAAATCCCCTATCAAGGAGTTCTTAAAGCTGCGCTTTTAGCTCAGTCAACTCTTTCGATACCATTCGGTAAGGTGCAATAGACACCAAAGCAGTACCTGATAACAGATCAATCCCAAATTCCACCTCTATATTCACAAGTACTCCAGGCAATTCCTCGAGAAAGATGTTCGGAAACTCTCTCACAGTGCGGATATCACCCACCGAAAGTTTTGCGAGAACAGAATCGGATACATAAGCAAGGTATGCCTCGCACCCCTTTCGGACTAATTTATCTGCTACAAGAGCGGAGATTACATTAGAGAGCTAATCCCGACACTCACCAACCATGACTACCTCGTCAATCTCATTCGATCTCAGAGTACCTCTCTTGGTTGCACAATCTAGACTGACCCGATACTCAATGAGCCAATCCATTCCCAGAATTAAATCAAACTCATTGAAGGGTAATTCCATTAAATCAGCTAGAAATACCATACCCTAGAGTTCTAAGGGTATCCGTTTGTATACTCTATCAACTCGAATTGACTGACCCAAAGGACTAATCATAGAAAACTTATTAACAGTGTTCTCAGTGGTTAAACCTAGATTTACAGAAACAACACTAGTTATGTATGAGTGAGTAGAGCCAAAACCAATGAGAGTATAATACTGAACAAAATGAATAAAGAAGGTACGTGCAATGACATCAGCATCATCGCTCTCCTTGCGGTGTCTCGCCGCATAAACCAATGTCGGCTGACGAGCCTTAGCCTGACTTGCACTTCTACTCGGTGTTCGTTGTCCTCTCCCAAATCTATTACTACTTCTACCAGTACCACGACCTCTGAATGGTTGCTGAACCTCTCTCGGAGGCCGAACAGGATTTGGATCGGAGTTTATATCGCAGTTGACACTAGGTCTGGTCGACAGGGGCAATCCCTAACCTGATGGTCTATCGACCCGCAACGGAGACATGCTCCTAACTTCCTTCAGCACTCGCCCAGATGGCGCTTCCCACAATCACCGTACAACTGAATCTTAATCACTATAACTGGTGCCCCATCCCTTGGGTCCTATCAAATCTTGCCCGCTTCTTAGGACGCTGACTAAAACCAGAGGGACCTGAATCCCTCTTAATCTTATTCTGATCCTTTTCACGATCCCGCCGCTCACGCTCAGTGCACTTCACTTCTTTTACCATCTTTGCTTTGTCAATTAGGATTGCAAAAACCTACTCTCTTTGAGGAGCTATCAGAACCCGCAAATTATATCTCAGTCCTTCCTCAAACCTCACGCACTTGTCATAGTCAGACGATACTAAAGTCCGTGCATACCTACTCAGTCGCAGAAGCTCGACTTCATATTCAGCCACAAATCGATCACCTTGAACTAGGCTCATAAACTCTCGTCGACGAGCCTCAACATAACTGGCCCCCATATACTTACCCTGGAAGGCATTCTTGAAATAATCCCAATTAATCTGTTCGAGCCGAGCATATTGTTCAATTGTCAGCCACCACTGATAAACTTCATCTCGGAGTAGAGATACAGCACCCTCAATTTCTGAGTAGGAGTATAGTCAAGATTTGTCATAATGCACTCGGTAGCCTCGAGCCAATATTCAGTGACAGTAGGAATGACTCCCATGACGTCTCTGAATAGTTTAGCCCATTCGACCGAAGTTGCTCAGTAACTTACCCTCGACCACCTGATCACGAATAGGTCCCTACGACCCTCTCCAGTGCCCGAATCATTGCCTGGATAGTGCGTCGTCCCCAGCTGTTGGGGTCTAGGACTCTGTCTCAACAGTGGGAACACCAACAGTCTCGCTGGTCTCCAGATTGGGCATACTACCCACAGAGGATGACTACACTCGAGTTCTTCCTCCTCGGCATCCTCAACACCCCCGAATACCATGTCCATGACAACCGCGTGAACTCATTTTGGCAATCTAGCTACAATGTCATAATACAGAGATCAATTCTCATAACCAATAGAATGATTTCACCAGTTCACACCAAAACATTTTATCAACAACAGTTTAGACATTACAATCGTTATAACAGAACAGAAATACTTACAGGGCCAGTGTCGGAGGCTCGATCATTTACTAAAGTTTCAGTGGTTCCATATTAATTCAAGTACTAAGTTATCACTAAACTACTTTTCTCACACATTATGAGCCCAAACACAGCCCGAGTGTTGACAAACCTGGCCCTGATACTACTAAATGTAACACCTTAAACCCGACCTAGACGTCCAAACCAAGTTCGGAGAGTTACATCACCAATACTAAAATTACTACTATCATAGCGCAGTCGAAATAAATCATTCATCACATAATTTCCATCACAACAATTAATTAAACACATACTCTTCACAAATACCATAACATCATAGAATATCGAAATCCCTAATAGTAATGCTTAAAAAAATAAAAACTTGATCGAGCTACCGCGGCACCGACCCAGTCAAGACTAGGGACAATCTAAAATCCAATCAATAACAAAATGAGTTGTGAACTCAGTGCGTAAAAGAAATTTTATTTAATTAATACTTGCTTATAAAGTAATTCCAAATTCATGAATTCGGTTCAATATAGAAGTAATTTCGGTTCAGATTCAGAGCAGACGAGTTACATATATATATGCAATTTCAGTTCATATATAGTACAAATCAGATTCAAATGCAACATTCCTATTTCCGTCCACAACATACTGCTTTTGGCCATTCCAACACACCATTATGGACATTCAATGCCCAACCAACCCTACACACCTTTAGAGTGCTCATTGACACTTTCACAGAGACACAACTTAGCTGCTACATTAATATGCAACAAGCGCCAGAATCAGAGTAATACCAATTGTGGCGTAGCCAGGATTTCAGAACAGACTTCTTCCCCCTTCACAATATCCCAACACATGCCAATGCAGAACACAAATACCCATAACATGTATTTAGTCATTCCAACTCATTATACAATTAAATAAGACAGTTCGATATCAGAGTAAGTATTATAGTGCACATATAATCAAATTTAATTATTCGTACATTAAGCAAGCCAATTTCAAGGTTAAGTAACATTTACGGCCTCGAAATCAACTTCCGGGCTGAATAACTTGCCACACGGCTAGGTCAGATACCCGTGTGCCTTGCCTGTGTAGTTCTGAAGCATAAACAGTGAGTTACACAGCCTGGACACAAGCCAGTGTCCCTACCCATGTGACTCACACGGCTTGGGTACACGCCCGTATCCCTGGCCATGTAGTTTTGTACCACAGACAGTAAGTTTCACGGCCTGGACACACCTGTGTCCCTTGCCTGTGTGAATACTGTACCAATATGGCCACACATGGCCTACACCCGCGCCTGTGTACCTTGCCTATATGGCCCCAAGTTGATGAACAGTGAGTTACACAGTCACCCACACGACCTGGTGGCAGGCCGTGTGGCTTGACAGCCACCATTTTTGGCGATCGAAACTTGCAAAATTAAGGATTTCGTATGCACCTGATTTTTCTTTGACGGAGAAATAACGCGGAGACTACCCGTAACCTAATCAATCATTCAATAATCAATTACACCATCAATTTTAATATTTTAGCAAAATCAACTTACCGCCAATATCATGTCGAAAGTTTCAACGCAATCCCAACTCAATTCGTATACTCACATCGCACAAAACAGGAGAAATCAAACTAACATAGTAGAATAACATCTCTTGCAATATCTTCGCCTAAAACGGTAACCAATAAAATGATTAAATAAAACGTTCAAACAACCGAGTAATATCCCGTTTTGACAAAATATTGTTAACTCAACGGAACTAGCAAAAAGGGAGGAAAGTAATTTGGGAAAAGAAGGAGAAAAATAAAAGAAAAGAAGGAGAACCAAAAAAGAAAAAAAACTTAAAGAAAAAACAATGAAGAAAGTACAATAGAAATTCTTTATACTATTTTAAGTTAACCACCTTCTTCCAGCATTTGAAAAAAATATTTCTTGATGCACACGATGGGATTTGAACTTGGAACTAGACAGAATACAGACAGATGCTTAACCAGTGAACCAGCAGGCTCATTCTTGACTGATTTACCCAGAATTAGACTTAACTACGAAACACATGGATGAATGTTTTTTTGAAAAACAATCACAAAACTTTTAACGATGTAACTTGAACTCCAAACCTTAAACACAGAAGTAGAGCACAGAACTAGAGATACATAAATTTAATTACTGCAGATTCTCATAATTAAATTCCTAACATTTTGGGGCGTTATAACCTTGATGTTCTTGAACATACTGATCCAGACCTTTCTTCACCCATTGATTGTTTTCGAACACATATCCATAATTTGTTAGAGTCTTATTACCAATAGAACTCGTAATACGAACACTAGTATCTATGAAGACATTGATATTGAGTTTCACAAAAATGTTGCTAAGGTATATCCTAAAGCTAAGAGTGGTGTTAGAGACGAGTACTTTGCTTATAATGGAGATGATGTCATGAAATAAGGATATGTGCAAAATAAAGATAGACATCGTCTCGGGAACAAGAAACCACCAATGATCAATGTTTCTAAGACGGACATGTTGGTTGATAGGCTGCAATACAGAAGTAACTATAAGGTGAAGAAGACGATCATGAAACAAAAGATGGGTGCCATTTTTATAAGCGACGAAGGCACCATAATTAGCATGATCTCCTTCATTAATGTTGCCACCATTGGGGAGGTGAAAAAGGGAGGCAAATTGAGATTATAAGAGGTCAAAGTATTTTCCCTTAAGGTAGGAAGAGACCTCGATAATTTTCTCGGCGGTTTAGTCTTTAATAAAAGTGGTATTATAATAAAAAGCTCAGACAGAATTCAAATGGATGAAGCAATTAATGGATAGAAAATTGGACCAACCCTATCTTCAAAAGTTTACAAGTGGGTGAAATCAAGTTCCTTCAAGAACTCGACATCAATAAGGCGATCTCTAATGAAGGAGCAATTAGCTTAATGTTGGTAATTACAGTTTCGTGCGGCTTGATTGCGGAAGTAATCATCAAATGATGGTGAATAGGAAAATGGTTTAATTGTGGAAGGTTAGGTCGAGTTGGATTAGATGGTGGTGAGGATGGGCTATGGGAGCATTTACGGATGGTGGATGGACTATTGGTCAATTTTTTGTTTGCAAAATGTTTAACATGTTGCAACATTTTATATGACAAAAAGACGGTGTATGCTAAGACACAAAGTAAACAAGTACCTTAAAAAATCGGGAACTTGTGATTTGATGATGAAATGTGGCAACGGATGAAAGATTTTATGTTTGAAGGTGGTTGGTAGTGTTGTGATGCAATAAATTTGAGAGGAATAGAGGTAAAATGAAGTATTTAAGAGATGGAATAGAGAGGTTTTCTAAAGAGGGAAAATTGAAAGGTTTTGAGAAAAATGAATTGATTTGGGGGTTTAAAGACCAATTGCCTTAAGACAACTCGAGATATAGGATCCCTTATCTCAAGCATATGACAAATTGTCTCAAGACGTAAAGGTTTATGTCTCAAGGCAACAAGCATGAATAGTCATTCTGAAGCTACCAATAAGAAGATTCTTTAGGCGTTGAAGAAGAAAGTGGATGATGCCAAAGGCAGATTGTTGGTTGAACTGTTGGGTATTATTTGGGCCTTCCGTATAACATCCCTTTCTAGCATAAGTGAAACACCCTTCAATCTGATTTTTGGCTCTGAAGTTGTGATACACACTGAGATTGGCCTCAATACTTATCAGGTTCTTCACTATGCAAACATAGCCAATGAGGTCTTACTAAGGGAAAATTTGGACTTCCTTGAAGAAACCAGGGATCAAACTACACTTTGTTTGGTTGTGCATGCTTACCACACCAATTGTTGATATAAGCCTCAATAAGGGAAAAGCAAAGGAGGAGAATTTAGTGGTGCAAAGGAGGTCAATTCACCTAAACAGATGGAGACCGGAGAAGAACAAGAGGAGGGTATTTAGGGTTTGCTCATAGGGAAAAGATCATTTCCTTATCAAATTAGAGGGTATTCATAGGAGATACCTCTTGTCCTATAACGGTGACATGGCAAGGTGGTTACCATCATGGAGCACGTAAGGGGGTGTGACTCATTCTGTTATAACTTTTGAGGATGTACGAGGTTGTTGTGCCCAGATGGTCCCAGTGGTCCTTGAGAAGAGTATTCACATTGAAAAACGGGTAGTCAAACCTTGTTGGGTGGGTAGCTTGAAGGAAGGAGATGTCTTTCCTCAAGATGGGTGTTCATCACAACGGATAGATAATCTTGGGAGGTTGAGTAGTCTAAGACATCCCAACGAGTAAGAAGAGAAGAACCATCTTCAGACATCCGCTTGACACCTTTTAAAAGTGTCACATGTTTAGCCTAAGTGAGAGTATAACTTATTTAAAGTAGGTCAACACAAGAAAAACAAATCTAATATAAGAAATTGATAGATATATACAAGTTGAGTGATGACTTTTCTTTTTGAGGTTTTTCCCAAACTAGATTCGGTTTAACTCAACTAGGTTTGAGCTGATCTAGTAATCCATTTCCTTAGTAATAATAAAATATAAAAATTATTTAATGATGAAGTTTAAATAACATTTTTATTAGTAAAAAATAAATAAAATAGATGCAATTTTAATTTTAAAAAATTGTTCAAATTTTGATTATAAGTGTTATATGCGTGTGTTAAATAGAGCGTTTTAACTTTGATTATAACACCTCAAATTAATTTGTAGAACAATTAACTCAAAGAACATATGGCAATTATTTACACAATTCAATTATCACAATATATGTCTACGAAGTCATGCTCACAAGAATGATCCCCTATTCAATAAAGACTCAAATCACTCTATGACCTATATATATTATGATTACTATAGCCTTTATGTGTGATCATGACAACCACCCTTTACCCATCAAATACCTTTCTCTTTAAGCCTGTAAGACTTGGTTTTTTGCCAAAGAGCTGGTTAGTCTCCAAAACACATTAACATCGAGAGCTCTTTTTTGAATGAATTTGATGGTCACAATTGGTGCAAATCACAATTAGGACTACAATGATTGAGACAAAACCTAGATTTATTGTAGGTAACTATTGAAAAATTATCGAATCTTTAATTTTCACTTATTGATCCGATATTTATTTACATTAAAAATAATTTAAATTTAAATTGTCATTATACTAAAAAATATATCAATAATTATATTATAAAAAAGACTAAGAATTAATTTCAACAATATTTTTAAAAAATACTTTTAAGATAAAATATTTTTAAAATAAAAATATTTCTAAACAAAACGCTTTGGGATGATTGGCCGTACTTTTCTTAAAAGCGTTTTTTAGTCTATTAAAAGTATTGCTGAACTTGCGTGACTCTTGTAACACCCAAGTGTACGTCACTCGTGATAATGCAACAACTAATTTGAATCTAGCGGATTTGAAGGCTTTTTTGATTGGAGTGAAGAATCAATATTTTTCTAGTGTTTCATAGTTTCCTCATGGCCGTGGCCACCATTAAATTAAGGGATAATCTGTCTTTTTGCCTAACAAACCTAAAAATAGAGTAGTTAAATAATAATTAAGAGTATTTTAGATTACGTTAGGTCCTTGACTTTCCACAAATATGCTTCAACATTTCCAAACCCACATGATTACCTCTTCAAAGGGGAAATTATATGTTGTCAGATTTTCAGGATGTTAGTCATCAGTGCAATAAATCAAGCTGTGACACGTAATATCAAGTTTTACATTGTAATAATTCAACTCTAATACAGTACATATATTTTTGTGTGTCTGAAAATGGATACTGACCTTGGCCTCAAATGATATGTTCCACTTTTATGGCGTGGGATAAATAATATTAAAAATTCTAATATATAATAATAAATAATGAAATATAATATTTATGTTACTCGTAAGACTTTGAGCCTAAAAGTTTAGGGTCTTTGAGCTTAAGGAGGTGGCACATATGTGCATAATTGCGCAATTTAGTGTTAGAATAAGCCTGTTAATCTGGTGGTTAAGTTGAGTGTTAATTTGTTGAGGGTCTGGAGTTTGAATCCTTGAGCGTTCAGAATGTTTTATTTTGTTCTATTAAGCTATTACTTAGTGCTACTTAAATTATTTTCTTTATGTTATTATTATTTCAGGTTACTTTTTATATATTTTTTTGGGGCATTATTCTCGGTTGGTTTTTACGCTCTCCTCTCCTCTTCCCCTCTCTTCTCTTCACTTTTTGCTCCCTAAAAGTTTACTCAAAAATGATTTTATCTGCAAATACTAGGATTATCGTACCTCCGTCGTCATCGTCGTTCACGAACCACGTGTGGGATCCTAACCTTCACTACAATTTTGGTTATTTGTAAATTTTCAATTTCGACAAGTTTTGTATGGGTGGTAATCCCTTGTGTTGGGTTTTGAACGCTGAAAGTGAGGGAAATATTTCACATATTGATGTACACTTGATGTGGGTAAGGTTGGAGACGAGTTTGGTGGCCAAAACGACGGTTTCAGGACTAAATTGTGGTGGTTTCGTAGCCTCCTTGATGGCCACACAGGCGTGTGCTGAGGCACACGGCTGTGTGGATTTGGGAACTAGGGTTTTCGACCAGTTTTGGGTGCCACACGGTCGTGTGGCCAATTTTGGGGATTTTGTCGATTTCCACACGACTGTGTCATTTGGGCACACGGGCGTGTGGATTTGGGAATTAGGGATTCGGAGTATTAGAGTCACATCGCCTGGCCACACAATCGTGTGGCTAATTTGGGGATTTAGGGATCCCACACGGGCGTGCATTTCGAAACACACGACCGTGTTTGATGGCACACGGACGTGTAAGACCCTCATACGACAGTGTCTGCCCTGCACTTGATTTTAGCGAAATTGGACAGTGAGTTACACGACCTGTTCACACGGCCGTGTCCTTGCACCACACGGGCGTTTGGAACCCCACACGGCCTGGACTGCTCCACACGGCCGGAGCACACGGGCCTGTAGCCCTAACTCGCCAAATTTTGAATTTAATTCGATTTGATTGTAATAAAAAATCAATGTGTTCCAACTGTCGTAACCATTTTTTTGTGAAACGGGGGTCGACTTTGATTTAAAAATGAAAACGAAAAAATGGGAGTCGCCACCGATCTTTATTTGGTGTGATCGGATCACCTTTGTTTTAATAAAACGTTTGGGTTTACTAAAATAGTGTTTTTGGTATACGAAATTTGAGAAAACGAGTTCGGGAGTCAGTTACGTACGAGGAAGGATTAGCACCTCGTCACGCCCAAAATTGGTAGCAAATTGATTAATTAATGTCCTATTGTTGAAAATTTGAAAAGATTCGAAAATACGACCCTTTTTTATTTTTAAAACTTGAATAAATCGAGATGGATGATAAGACCCTCTTATTTCGAAGAGATAAAGTATCATACCCTGTAAGTTAGGGTACGACGCTTTGGGCTCCCGAAACTGAGCTTGCCTTTTGATTCTAAAACTCGATTTTAAGTTTGAGGAGGATGTTTCGTTATCGTCAAATAAGAAACCAGAACTCAGTAAGTTAGAGCTCGATTTCTTGAAATTCCAAATACGGAATTTCCTTTATTAAAAAAACTTATCTCGGGATATCTAGATGTCATGTCCAGTAAGTTAGGGCACAACACTTCGAATTTCCAAGAACAAGTATTTTATTCAAAACTCGTATTGCGATTTTAAAAGGAATATTCTGTTGTTCAGATTAAACGAGAAAAACCTGAACCCAGTAAGTTAGGGCACGATTTTCTCGAATCTTTAATACGAAGTATCAATTATTTTAAAAACCTGATGCATCGAGAAAGATTAGTGTGACAAATGATAATATGAAAATAAGATGTTATATGTGAAAAGAATAATAATAATAAAATGACGATATGAAATGCTAATACGAGTGATACTAAAATATTAATAATAATGATAAAGTAAAAATAACAATATAGGTAGTGATAAAATGAAAGTATTACGATAATAGTCGTATATTAACAGTAGTAGAAAATAATGATAAAATAATGATGATGATGATGATGATGATGATGATGATGATGATGATGATGATGATGATGATAATAATAATAATGGTAATAATGATGGCAATTGATAAATGAAATAATATATATAAAAATATTTTCATATAAAAAAATATGATAATAGTAATAATAATGATAATATAATGATAAAAATACTAAATAATAATGTAAATAATAATAATAATAATAATAATAATAATAATAATAATAATAATAATAATAATAATAATAATAATAATAATAATAATAATAATAATAATAAAAACAACAGATGAAATACATAAATATAAAAATAGATGAATGATGATAATAATAGTAATAATGACACTAATAATTATAATTATAATAATAAGAATAACAATAACAATAACAATAAAATACTAAATAATGGTGATGGTAATAAAAATTTTCAAAATAACTGAAAAAGGGACCAAATTGAATTTAAAACGGAAGTTTTGGGGCTTAATTATGTGAAATAAATAATAGGGGGGACTAAACTGAAACGCGCGCGAAATGGCGAGGGATGAAACGCTCAATTTATCCAAGTCCTTTAAACGCAACGTTTAAATGGATTAAATTCAAAACTGCGTTAAAATTTTGGGGCCGAATTAAAAACAATTGAAAACCTGATTGCAAGATTCTGAAAAGGCGGAGGGACTGCGCGCGTAAATTTCCCTTTTGTTAAAAACATGGGGATCCTACCTGAAGCGAGTCGGGTAGTCGGGTCGGAAGCAAAACGACGTCGTTTTGGGTGTTTAAGGCCAGCCCCAAAACGACGTCGTTTTGGGGGGCTATTTAAGGCCTAAAATTCCCAAAAAATTTCATTTCATCATCCTTTTTTAAAAAACATTCTGACCCTCTCTTTTTCTCCACAGGGCAGGTCTCCGACGAGGTTTTCCGACCAATCCGCCACCGCTCCTCCTTCGCCGGCGCCGCTGAGCGTAAAATTTCCTCTTTTTTTCTTTTTTTTAATACTTAATATGTATATATATGTGTGTGTAAAAAGGATCCGAAATGAAATAAATAAAAAATAAAAAGGGGAAAAAAATCACCTCTTAAAGTTATCAGTTTTTTATTCTTTGTGTTTCTGGTTCGTCTCCCTTTTTTGCTTAATTTCTGTTCTTTTCGTGTTTGAAAATTCGCTGCTATATTATTGATAATCTCTTTTTTTTTGTATTGATTAAAAAGAAAAGGGGAACCCTTTTACAATAATTTTGATCGGCTTATATAGCCCTTAATTTTACACCCATTTACTTTTTGTCTTGTCCTTTTTAATCTCGCAGGTACAAGTGGAGTGGGCGGTGGAGGCCAGTGGCGGTACTGCTCTGACAGTGGCGGTGGATGGGATAGAAAACGGACAGGGGTAAGAAGACCCTAGGTGCGGCGCACCTAGGGTTTAGTTTTTCTGTTTAGTCTTTGTTGAATTAGGGTTGGGAGGTAGATTAGGCTTGATTGGGTTTTGGTTAGTGGGTTAGTTTTTTTTAGCAATTGATTATTGGGTTTTGGGCTGCTGGGTATGGTCTGTTTGATATTTGGGTTTTAATTTTTGTTTAGTTCAGTTGGATTTGTTTGGTTTGTAAAATGGTTTATTGGTGTACGGGCCGGGCAAAGTTGGGCTATGACACCAACCTTTGACTAAGCTTTACTGAGGGTAATTATGACTCTGATCTGAGTTGGTATGTGAGTGATTTGTGGTTGGTTGTGCGATAAGCTTGCTGCTGAATTTAAGTGTACGAGTGTACACACTCTTGAAACTGATTGACTGATTGTGAATGATAGTTTAAAATCACATTTTGAATTGGTACATCTGTATACATACATCTGCATATAAAGTTTTTTGGGGGGATTATGAAGAGAAGGAAGATTGACTGAACTGGCAGTTTTACTGCAACCTATCGGTATAGCGGAGTACCGTATTGTACTGTACTGCATGTACATTAGCTATGCTACGTACTACTATCTGATCTGGCAGTTCTTACTGCATATCTGTACTGCGGTTTATCACATTGCATAGTACAGCTTATACGCTAGCCTTGCTGCGTACTTTACGAGAGTGGCAGTTTAAATGCATATTGTAGCCCCTAATACCCATAGGGTCGTGGACTTTACTGATATCGATATAGAGGATTACCGCATTACACAGTACCACATGTACGTTAGCCACGCTACGTACTACTATCCGATCGGCGATTCGATTTGCAAATTTACATGCATGCCATATTCGGTACGACTTGTAAGTGTAGGGATGGGTGGATTGATTAAATCCCCATAGGAAGTGTAGGGTTGGACAAGGAGGTGTGTTGGCTGGGTGGGTGGGTTTTATTTTATAACTCATTTGCACTTATATGCATCTGATTGAACCTGTTTGACTGAATGTGATACTGTGACTGGATGTGACTGTATTGTTCGACTGAAATGTTTGATTGATCTGTTTGACTGAACGTGTTACCGTGGCTGAATGTAATTGACTGTTTGAATGAAAGGCACTCGTGCCTAAGAGAATTCTGTAGACTTGTCTGTTACTGTACTGAGATGGGCTAAGGCCTAAACTGATACTGTTTCTAAAGGGGCTTAGACCTAGACTGTAACTGTTGAGAATTATTGCTACTGTATGACTGTAAAGTACATTGCTATTTGTTTGATTTTGGGCAAATTCACTCAACTGTTAGCCGTCTGTAAGTATGTTCTGGTTTTGAACTGCTTCTAGTTCTCTGTTTCTGTAGTTTAATTGGTTTGATCTCACACTGAGCTTCAGTAGCTCACCCCCTCTTCTGTTTCCCTTTCAGGTGCATTTTTGGATTCTGTAGTTGGGCTCAGTACGCGGAGGTCTCGGACAGGCTTATGAACAACAATTGAGCAGTTTGTGTTTTCTAGTTTTTACATTTGGTTTTGAACTGTAAAGATTTATAATACTATGGTACCATTACTGTTTTAACCTTTGTTCGTACATTATGTTTTGTCATGTTTGCGAACGGTATTTTTAAATGATTAAACATTTTGGTTTGTTTTGAGATAAATATTTTCCGAAATGGAATTTTGAACGACTGATTTTTGTTAAACTTTCTTACTATCACTTCGGTGATTAATGTAGCATCCTGGATTCGGTCTAGACTTCTAGGCTGGGTTCGGGGTGTTACAATTTAAAATTATTTTATAATAATATATGAAATATGTACAATATTAAAATGAAAAAAAATAGATTAATTTGTAAGTAAATGAAATTTAAACTTATAAATATTTCGAGTTAAAAATAATAAATGAATATAATTGTTTATCATAAAATCAATTATTAGAACCAATTGATCAAACCAATCACTGCAATCAACAATCAATTATCAGCCAATTGCCAAACAAAGCATTAGTTTTAAACAGTTAAATTAATAACTTGTTTTTCAATTATTATCATTCTAAATAATTAATAAATTGTATTCATACAAAATATTTTATTATACTAAGTAAATGTAACTTATCTTACTTTAAATTTAGTAACAAATTAAGTAATTAACTAAAGGCAAAGACCTAATTAAAATTTTTAAATGCTTTAAACAAAGACGCATAAAAGCTATTAGAGAAGATCGTGGATGCTACGTATAAAAGTCGCAGTTGAAATCTGCGAATCTATGAATACACAACAGACAAACATATATGCAGTATAAACTGTCATATCTTCCACCTTTCATAATCTTTCCCCTCATGCATATGCAAAGCAATAAGATATTATAGTACGTTCATTCAGTGATTGTTCAGTATTTCATCCTATAGTAGAAACATGTCAATGAGCGAAACTTATACTTCGCATACATATATATATCATTCAATATGTATATAAAGTCATTCACAGATTTAAACTATCGTTCCTAAGCAATCATATTCCATTTTTAGTCATGATATCATTTACGAATTTATATCATTAATCATAAACATATAATCATAAAATCATTCATCCATGTGTTTATTCATTCTATCCTAATCCGAGGCCTAGTTGTATAATCTAGTTCTCTAGATGCCATTAAAAACCTAATCAGGGACTGAATCGCATAAAATAAGTAAGGATTAGGAAAAACTATAAATTTTAGGTTTCAGGGGCCACACAGCCATGTGTCCAGCCCATATGCGTGGCCCCAGGCCTTGTGCGAAGCGAAGAAGTGTAGGTTTAGGAGCCACACGGCCGTGCGTCCAGGCTGTGTACGAAGCACGATTGCAAGGGGAAAACAAGGGACACGACCGTGTGAGGGACCGTGTGTCCCATATGGGCAGGCCACACGCCCGTATGGTAGATCGTGTGTACTTGGGTAGTTTCGAATTTTAACCTTTGTAAAAAGTCACCCACCTTACTTTCTCAAGATCTCAATAGACCACCCCACGTTCAAGCTTGATCCAAACACCGACAAGGGTCTTTCAATTGACCAAACACGACGATTATTGATGGGTTTTCAATATTTGAGGGGGTTTTCGACAAAATCAATAAAGATTCAATAACAAGTTTGATTAATCTGTTTTAACTTGTCGTCACCTAAAATTGAAAAGTCTTAATTGGCAGGGAACGAAATACTTACGGATTTTGAAAGAAATTTGATGAGTTATCGACGCAAGATCCAAAGATTTTGATGAAGACAAAGGATTAGGGCTTGATTGCAAAGATTCAAGAATTCAAGGAAATTCCCAGCAGCAAGGTTTTGAGAATAAGATTGTAATAAAGGGTTTTCTTGAGATTATATGAAGATGAGAGTAAAGGTAGGGTTTTTATTTGCTAAAATAACAAATATTGAATTAGGGAGAGACTTTAAAAGAATTGGGTTGAATACAAAAGTTTGAGGTTTAATGGCAATTAGCCCATTTGTAAGGAAAGATATTAATGTAGGATGACTAACGTGGGTTGGGTCTGTTGGGAGTGCGGGGGAAAAATAAAATTTAGAAAAACAATCCATAAGGCTTGATCCGTAGTTTTTTTACCCTTCCAACCATGCTCTAAGCTAGGATTTAGTTTTTCTTAATTTCTAAAAAGCTAACCTTCTATTATTTGGGATGTTACACTTTGTTTCTATAAATAATATCTCTTAAATACTAATTTTAATGTCTTTCTATTATCTCATTTTCAAAATCTTAATTTTCTATAGAAATGATAAATCAATTGTGTCATATGAAAATGTTAAATTATGTGATTATTCCCTATACTTTTCGAAAGTTGTGGATTTAGTCTTTGAACTTTAATTTGATTAAATATCATCCCTGTATTTTTAAAATTGGCCAATTTTAGCCCTCGTACTTTTTGAATTTTGAAAATTTATTCTTAACCTAAACAGTAGTAGTTAAATCCGTTTGATTAAATTTAATTACTGGTTTAATATTATGCGTACAGTTGTAGATTTTATCCATATTCTCCAATTGCATTATTCTAAGTCTTTATACATTTTAAATTTTGAAATTTTAGTCTTGACGCAAGTGACAATCGTTAATACATTAATTGGATTTTTAATGAGTAATATGTAGAAATAATAGGCTAATATGACATTTCATATATGGTAATAAGTTTGATGCATTAGATTTTGGAAATAGCATAAATTAAATTAATTAATTTAACAATTATCGTTTGGTGAGGCCTGCAATTTTGAAATATAGAAAGTAGATAAATTAAAAATGATCAAATTAAAGTATAGGGATTAAATTCATTACATTCGCAAAGTAATGGGACAGAAAGCAGAATTTATACTATGAAAAAAGTCTAGAATTTTGACACCGACTACTTAGAATATCACCTTGTGTTATATTATGCATAATTATTTCTTTAAAAAATATTAATGTAAACTATACATATCAAATTATTATAAAAATATTGTTCTTTAAAAAAGTATTTAGAAAAAATATGGTAAGTTTAAGATTATTTAGAAAAATATTGCAATTTCCACGAATATTTCCAAAAATTCCGTTCACGCCGATTTCAAAAAAAATAAAAAATAGTAATAATAGAAAGACACATATCGATAAAGGATAAAACTGTGATGTCAAGTGACAGTTCCTGATGATTCATATTTTAATTTTCCTTTTAATTCACATTTAGAGACATAAACTCAGTTGATAATTTGTTTCTACTAATATTAACATCGAAATTAAATATTTCACTATAAATTATAAAAATAAAAATATATAAAAGTTTGCACCTTGAAGTAAAAACGAAAAGGAAATAGAGACATTCAACATAGAGAAATTATAGTTTGGCTTCCCATTTCATTAGAGGTAATTATGTAGTCGAAGGACAATGAAAATTTTTAATTTCACAAGAAACATCTTGCCAAGCAGAGTTCAAAATTTTTACGTTAATATACGAAATAGGTATTCTTTTTTTATTAACAAAATAAATCAATGTGTTTTTGTCACGGGGATAGAACTTTAGTCATACAAACTGTAACACTTCAAACCCGACCTAAACGTTATGACCAAATTTGGAGATGTTACCAAATCATTCAAAAAAATCCAAAAACCATTTTGAAACAGTAAAATAATTAAAGCTAACATGCAGGGAATAAAACGCCATTATTAATTTTGTCGATGATCACTTATAAAATCACTTAATATTGTAGTGAAATTTTTAGTTAAATAAAGTTTTGGGAAACACGATTTGTTTTTGAAACCCAACATTTGCAGATAGGTTTGGTATCATCTAAAAACGTTTAAACGGTTCTAAATGAAAATTAAAAATAAAATCAGAATTAAAAATAATCCCAAAAATCCAAAACAGTCTCAAAAGTCCAAAACAGTCCAACGGTACGAAAATAGATTTAACAAGACAAAATTTAAGGAAATGCAAAAAGAATATGTAAAACCGAGCTCCCCTCACATTGATCCGCCCTATGTCTAAGGATTACCTGAGAACTAAACAAAAAGAAAGTGAGCTTACGAGCTCAGTGTGTAACTTATTACATACAATAAATCAAATACACATGCTTTAATAGATTACGGAAGTGATACAAACATCGATGCATAACAATATCAGATACAAATTCAGATCCCACCCCCAACAACTAAACACTATCTTTGACCATCCCTATACATCAATTAGGGTATTAAATACACATCCAGCCCCACACACTGCTAAGTGATCATATGTCACTTTATAGAATATATGCAAACTAACTGCCAGATCAAAAATGTGGTAACCTGCCAGAAATAGATATATATGACTGAGCCACCAAATACCAAAAATAAATTAAACTACCCACACTTCCTCTATGATTACAATCCCAACCCAATGCACATGCAGACTAAACATATATCAAATATGTGTATGACATACATGCTTTACACATCAGAATCAAATAATATTAACATATAACAGATCATGCTATCACATATAACATACTACTCATGTGTTCATAAGTCATATTTAACATTAACAGAGCATCGAAAATCATGATTTATAGACAAATTTATACCATACGAACCCTATGGAAGGGCTACATTCGATTTACGTGAAGAATACAACCTTTGGAAAAAATTTTAAAATTTGGGTCCACATGCCCATGTGGCCCACATGGCCTATTTGGCCAGCTCGTGCGGATTGCACAGCTTGACACATTGTCTTACACATGCCTATGTGGCCCACATGACCCAATTTGACCCAGACCGTATGGGTCACACGGCTGTGTGTTTCACAAGGCTGTCTGGCATCGACAATCCAGTTTTTTGGCTTTTTGTCGTTCGCGATTTTTCGGGTTTTCATTACACACCTAGTCAAATCCCGACGTAAACCAAAAAGTTGAGTATTCCAATACCTAAAAGCATCAAACACTTAGCGAATTAGCCCTCAATAGCACAATGGTTAAGAGACTAAAGTCCTCGATTTTTCTAAAATACCAAACATTTCAAGAAAAATACGATTAATCCCAATAGCCATAACTTGTTCCAAATTGACAAAATCACTTACCCTTGGATGAACAACACCTCCACAAATCCTAATTCACTGGTAGATTATTCATTTCTTGAATTTTCCCTAAAACAAACCAATCAATTAATAACGATAAAATGCACCAACACACCTCAACAAAGCTAAAACCAACGAAAGAAAATTTTCATAACAAATGAGAGACAAATGATACTTACGCACGAATCAATTGCAATCTAATCAATCAACACCCACTACCAAACTTGAATGGCAGAACAATGAGGATTTGGGACAACAAAGATCAAGAAAAAGAAAGAAACAATTTGAGACCTTACCAACAGTAAACCCACATGAAGAAGAAAGGAAAGTAAAAAGAAAAGAAAAGAAAAGAAAAGAAAATTGTTGAAAACAAAGAAGAGAAAAGGGAACGTGAGAAAATGGAAGAAATTTTTTTGGGGAAATCTTTTAATTTTAAAAAAAAATAAGAAAATAAAATCATCACAACAAAACCAAATCCTATCTAACCACTAACCCCACTAATTCTTCCCTCATCCAACAAACTTTTAGAGTTCAAATTTGACCTAAATTCTACAAAATAGGGGACACACAAAGACTAACAAAATAATTCCACATGCTCACGCGATGTTTCGAACTCAAGACCAAGAGTAAGCTAAAACCATATCACTAAACTAGCAGGCTCATTCTATCACAAATTGAGCAAAAATAATATTTAAGTCACATGAACAAAGATAGGGATAGGAACAAAAATAGCAAAACTCCCAATAGTGAGATTTGAACCCATGATCTCAAACACAGATCTAAGATTTAACCACTGAAGTAGATACTTAACTTTAACAAAATTTAACAAATCAGAAACTTAGATTTTGGGGCATTACAAGTCCCCCTAAAAGAAATTTAGGCCTCGAGATTTACCTGATTCAAACAGATGTGGGTATTGCTGTCAAATCAAGTCTTCAGGTTCCTAAGTGGTTTCCTCAATGCCATGATTCTGCAATAGAACCTTAACCAAAGGAATGGTCTCTTCAAGACCTTAACCTCTCGATCCAGAATTTGAATCGGCTCATCCTTAAAAGTTAAATCCGGTCTTACTTCAATCTTCTCAACATATACAATATGAGATAGGTCAAATCGATACCGTGTCAACATAGAGATGTGGAAGACATCATGGATATGATTTAACTCTAGAGGTAGCTCTAACTGATAGGTGGCTAGCCCAACACATTTCAAAATCCGATAAAGTCCAATGAATCTAGGGCTCAACTTGCCCTTTTGTCCAAACCGAAGGACCTTCTTCCATAGAGACATCTTAACAAAAAGTTGATCACCTACAGAAAACTCGATATCTCTCATCTTCAAGTTCGAGTAAGACTTCTGTCTATCAGAAGCTATCTTAAGACGATCTTGAATTAGTCGAACCTTATCCTCAGTCTCAAAATTCGTCTCTCAACCAACTCAGTCCAACACAAAAGGGTATACCACTTACCACCATACAGAGCCTCGTAAGGTGCCAATTGGATACTAAACTAAAAACTGTTATTATACGTGAATTCAACCTATGGCAGAAACTTCTCCCAACTCCCACGGAAGTCGATAACACAACTCCATAACATTTCTTCCAAAATCTGAATCACTCTCTCATACTATCCATCAGTCTAAGGATGGAACACAATTTTAAAATCTAACCGAGTACCCAAAGCCTCATGTCGTTTCTTCCAAAATTGAGACGTAAATCGAGGGTCTCTATTAGATATGATCGAGATTGGAACCCCATAAAGTCTAACAATCTCGGAGATGTATAGCTTAGCCAATTTATGTAGAGAATAGTATGTTCTGAATGGAAGAAAATGAGCAGAATTTGTCAAATGATCATCGTCCAAACAGAATCCTTCTTAGTGTGTGTTAAGGGCAACCAACTAACGAAGTTCATAGTGACATGCTCCCATTTCCATAGAGGAATCTTAACAGGTTGAAGCAAACTCGAAGGCAGTTTTTTCTCAGCCTTAACTTGCTGGCACATCGGACAACGAGAGACGAATTAGTTACCTTTCGTTTCAAATCGGGCCACTAATATAACCCACGGAGATTTCGATACATCTTATTTCCATTGGGATGCATAGTATAAAGGTTATATGTGCTTTTTACAAAATAGATTGCCTCAAATCAGTATCATGAGGCAGAAACCCAACCTCTAAAACACAGAACACCCTCAGTTTTCAGCCAAAAATCAGAAGCCTTACCCTCTTCAACCTATCGAAACCGTAGAATTAGAGAATCATCCGCTAATTGCTTAAATCGAATCTAATCAATCCAATTCGACTTAACTTGCAACTTGACTAATAGACTACCGTCATCAAATAGATAGATGAGAAAACATCACCCTCAAATTAGACATTGATCTACTATTAAGAGCATTGACCACAACATTAGCCTTACCAAGATGATACTCAATGGTGTAGTCGTAGTCCTTAAGCAACTCAATCCATCTATATTGTTTAAGATTCAACTCTTTCTGAGTCAAGAGATACTTGAGGTTTTTGTGATCAATGTAGATGATACACCTCTCACCGTACAGATAGTGGCTCTATATTTTCAAAGCGAAGACAATTGTAGCGAACTTAAGATCGTGTGTGGGATAGTTTGCTTTTATGTGACTTAAGCTTTCGAGATACGTATGCCACTACCTTACCATCGTACATCAAAACACAACCCAACCCGACGTGAGAAGTATCACGATAAACCACAAACTCTTTACCGGATTCAAGCTGTATCAAAATGGGTGCTTGAGTCAAAACAGATTTGAGCTTCTCCATGCTCGATTGCTGCTCATCGGTCCATACAAAAGGTGCATTTTTATGTAAGAACTTAGATAAAGGAGCTACAATAAGCGAAAACATCTCAACAAACCTTCGATAATATCTCGCTAAACTGAGAAAACTCTAGATTTCAAACACGTTCCTAGGTTGTTTCCACTAAAAACGGCCTCAATCTTTTTAGGGTCTACACGGATACCCTTAGCAGAAATCATGATAAGTGATAAAAGTAACATATTTTAATCCCGTTCTTAATGTATTTTTGGATGATTATTTATGTAAATTGGTGAATTTTATGCTCTTAATCATTTAAATTCATGTTTCTATACTTAGGAGAGCATTTAGGAGCAAAAGAAGCGAAAGTCAGACAATTAGAGAAGAATTCAGGAGCCACATGGGCTGGGCATTCCCACATAGGCTGGACACACGGGCATGTGAGCCACATGGGCTGTCACACGATCATGTGACAGATCGTGTCGATTTAGCGATTCACATTCCAAACGCACGGAAAAATGTAATTTTTAGGCTTTTTGGCCATTCTAAGACTTATAAATACCAAATATAAGAAGAGAATAGGGAGCCACTAGAGAATATTGAAGAAAACAACTCAAAGAACACTATTGGAGCCAACTTTGAAGTAAATTTCCATCAAGATTGAAGATCTCTTTTTAATTTCTTTGAAGTTCTATAAGATTGATTTCCATCAAGATTGAAGACCTCTTTTTAATTTCTTTGAAGTTCTTTAAGATTTTATTTATCTATTGTGGTTATACTGACTTTGAGATGTTTTTATTTTCAATTATGAACTAATTCTCTAGATACCTAAGGGAGATGAACCTTATGATGAATTCTATTATTTGATTTCTGTTTTATGCGATAAATACTTAAACCTTTTTCTTAGTTATGTGTGCTTATCTCTTTTTTTAATATTTCTTGAATATTAATTCATGTTTAATGTGCTTAAATCAGAGGAGGAAAAGTCCCTATTTAAGAGTAGATCTAGCATAATTGGGTGGAGTTGCATGCAATCCTAGAAATAGGACGACATAAATCTACTGGATTAGAGTCAAATCTAACAGGGGAATCCATAGATCGATTAATATGATAATAGGGGTTTTAATTAGAAATAAATTTCAATTAATTAACCTAGAGTAAGTTGCTCTTAGTCTTGAAAGGGATATTAGCATAATTTAGGGATTTCTACTGATCAAGATACCAAGTGAATAAATCGTTTAATTTAGATTCATAATGATAGATGAAGTCTAGATGGATTCTTTCCTGGATATTGTTTAGCTTCTTGGTTATTATTCAATTATTTTCCCGATTTATTCTCTGCCGAGTTTTTTAGTTAATTAATTTAGTAAATTTTAGTTTAAACCAATCATTCCAATTTGTCGGTTAAATAATAGGAAAACAATAATTACTAGTATTTTCAGTCCTCGTGGATACGATATATTTACTCACATAGCTATACTATTTATCGATAGGTGTACTTGCCTTTGTCTTATTTTTTAGTTAGTTTCATGACTATCAAGTCACTTGCCCCAAAAAAGTGACCTCTCTCAACAAAAACTTACACTTTCTCAACTTAGCGTAGAGCTTTTTCTCATGGAGTATTTGTAGAAATACTCTAAGATGTTGATCATGATCCACCTTAGTCTTAGAGTATACCAAAATATTGTTAATGAAAACCACGACGAAATGATCCAAATACAACTAGAAAGCCCGATTCATAAGATCCATGAATGCAATCAGAGCATTTGTCAAAGAGAAAGCTATGACAAGGAACTCGTAGTGCTCATAATGAGTCCTAAAAGTAGTCTTATGCACATCAACCTCTTTCACTTTTAACTGATGATACCAAGAATAAAGATTAATTTTTGAGAATACAGATGCCCCATGAAATTGATCGACCAAGTTTTCTATCATCGAAAGTGGGTACTTATTCTTTACTGTCAATTAATTCAACTGGCGGTAATCCACACTCATTCTAATATTACCATCTTTCTTGTTCACAAAAAGAACTGGTGCTCTCCACAGAAACACACTAAGCCGGGTGAACCCTCAGTCGAGAAGTTCCTGAAGTTGCCCTTTCAATTCCATAAGCTCTTTCGGTGCCATGTGGTAGAGAGCAATTGACACCAGAGCTGTTCTAGCTAGTAATTCAATATCGAATTCAACCTCCTCACCAATGGTAACCCTAAAAATTCCTCAGGAAAGACGTCTGGAAATTCTCTAACTGTCTGAATATCCCTAACAGAAGATTTCATAGAACTCAAATCATGCACATAAGCCAGGAATGCTTCACATCCTTTTCAGCCTAACTTTTCAGCTACTAGAGCGAAGATTACATTGGAGAGGTAATCTCAATGCTCACTGACCATAAAAATATCCATATCATCCTCATATCTTAGAGTTACTCTCTTAATGGCACAATCCAGACTAACTCGGTGCTCCACAAGTCAGTCCATTCCTAGGATCAAATCAAACTCCCTGAATGGTAACTCCATCAGATTAGCCAGAAACACAACACCTTGTATCTTCAGCAGGTACCTCCTATAAATTTTATTAACTTGCACTGACTGACCCAATGGACTAATTATAGAAATCTCACCAAAAGTACTCTCAACAGGAATTCCCAAATGAACAGAAACAGTACTAGCTTTGTATTAGTGAGTTGAACTAATGTCTATTAATGCTAAATGTGAAACATAATGAATAAAGAACGTATCAGCTATCATATCAAAAACGTCTCTATCCTCACGGCACCTTGTCGCATATACCAAAGTAGGCTGCCTAGCCTCAGTTTGCTTAGCACCTCTGCCCAATGCTCTTTGCCCTCGACCCATACCATTACCACCCTGGCTTATCCACAGTCCCTAGGTGGTTGTTGAACTGCCCTTTGAGGTAGAATCAAACCCAAAGCTGGAGCTTGCACCTGATTAGAACAAGGCAGACAACCCTTAATGCGGTGCTCTATAGAACCGCATCACAAACAAGCTCCCAACCTCCTCCAACACTCTCCCGGATGGGGCCTACCACAGTCCCCACACAACTAATTCCCAACAAAAGTAACCGGTGCCTCAACCTATGGAGGCCCATCAAACTTGGCTCGTTTCTTAGGCTGCTGAGTAGAGCTAGAAGGACCTGAATCCCACTTAGACTTATCTTGGCCCCTATCCTTATCCCTCTTTTCATGATCCGCTCACTGAATCTCCTTTGTAATTTTCGCCTTCTCCAACAGAGTTTCGAAGAATCGTTCCCTTTTCGGAGCTATCAGAACCTTGATGTCATAACTCAGTCCGTTCTCAAAATAGACACTCTTCTCATAGTCATTTTCAATCATACTACGAGCATACCTACTCAACCTCAAGAATCCCGTTAAGTCAGACCAATAAACTCGAGTCTACGAGCCTCAGTATTCCTCACCCCACATACTCATTCTAGAAGGCGTTACGAAAGAAGGTCTAAGTCACCCGTTTTGGTTGGGTGCCTTACTCAACAGGCTGCCACCATTGATATGCTTCATTGTGAAGAAAAGAAATTGCACTTTTTAATTTCTGCTTAGGTGTATAGTCCAGATCATTCATAACCCTCTTAGTGGTCTCTAACCAATATTCAGCCACGGCCGGGGAGATCCCAACGATGCCCCTAAATAATTTGACCCCATTTGACTGGAGTCGTTCAGTTATTGACCTGTGGCTACCAGATCCAGTATGGGCCCCAATGACCCTTTCCAACACTCTTAACATAGCTTGGGACAGTGCGTCGTCCCCAACAGTCTAAGTTCGAGACCCAGTGTCAGCGGTAGGTATTCCTCGGTCACGCTTGTATCTAAATTGGGTATACTGCCCATTAAAGATAACTTAGCTGAGGCCCATAACTTAGCTGAGGCCCCTCTTCGACGCATGCCATGCCTACGACTACCTCGTCCACGTTTTCCTCGCACGCTTATTAAAAATTATCTACAAGTTTAGAATTTGATGAATCAGTTTGAAGTTTGTTATCAGGTACCTTATGTAAAAAATCTTATCAGAACTTTTACAATGTTGTTATAGTCTTTAACTAAAGCAAAGTAATTCTAATCATTACAGTGTTTTTCTAACCAAATAGTAGAGCTATCACATCCTGAAAATCGGGTTAGTAGAAGTGGGCATTAGATTATGGGCTCGAGAGAAAAATCGGGTTTTGTGTCGTAAAAGCTGGAATAGGATAAAATAAATAATTAGTTAATGATAGTAAAAATAATAATAATTAAATAAAATAATAATGGTATTAATAATTGGGGCATTAGTAAAAATTAATAGAGACTAATTTGGAATAATGGTTAAAGTAGAGGTTAAACGTGTAAATTAAGGTTAGTAGTTAAAAAGAGAGTTATTAGAATAAGGGAGAAATAAGAGAGGATTTAAATAGTAAATAGCCCAATTTAAAAAAAAAATTAGTTGGCTATAAAAGCCACTTGCCTTCTCAATTTCTTTTCATACTTTTTCATTTTAAAAATTTGTTAGATCTAGATTGGAAATTTTTCTCTCAAAAAATTATGCATCTTTTATATTTTCCAAACACTTTATTTTTTCAATTTTGCAAGAAAATCACTCTTTCTTATCCAATTTCTCACCTAAACTTTGCTCTTTTTTGCTCAATTGTGCAAATTAGTGGAGTTTTTTGATTTAAGGGTAAATCTGTTATTTCCTTATGTATTAAATTTTTATTAGGTGTTTTTAATTTGAATTTTCATAGACCTAAGAAAAAAAATTAAAGATCCATGGTTTTAAAGTTATCTTTTGCATAAAAATGGTGAATCTCATAATAAAGAGCTAAGAGATGTTTTTTTAAAAAAGATTAGTATATTTTGACGAGATTAAAAAGTTTACAAATTCAATTTATCAAAATCTTTAAATAATTGCATGAATTAAATAGTTTTCTTTTGAGAATGAGGATGAATGATGATTTTTTCGAGAAAAGTAGTGTATAGTAAAATTGAGTTGAATTATCGGCCTACATATATAATTAGGCATAAGTTAGGGGTTAAGAGGTAGAAATTAAGGATTTAATTAAGTTAAAAAAATAAATTAAGTGAAATAGATTGTACGAAATAAGCCGAATAAGTATGTGTGAATGGAAAGTCGTCGTATGAACACAAAGAGAGTAAGCTAGATATTTTTTGAATGCCTAGTAATATGTATATTTTTTAGCGAAGCTGAAAACATTGGTGGACCCTCAACAAATCAGGATAAAGGCAAGCATAAAATTGTCTAGTTCGACGAGTCGTGGTGAGTTACAGGTTAATGCATTTGTATGCCGTATTTTAACATGAATTACTAGATCTAGAGAGTCGAAGTGAGGCTTGTGAACCCCCACATATGGTATGCGAACTTCAACTTTTTCCTGGTACAAATTCTTGCAATTTTTTTTTGAATTGTTGAGTATCCATGTTGTGCAAATTTAAAAGGTATCTGTACATATATAATATATACGTATAGGGGTTTTGTTATTTATATATAATATATATTTACGTGCATGGGTATTATATGTATAATATATATCTGGGTGCATGAGTGTTATATGTATAATATATTTGCGTGGGTCTGCTATATACATAGTACATATATATATGCGTGGTTCTGCTATACATAATATATATGTGTGGGTTTTATTATATATAATATATACATAATATATATGTGTGGGTTTTATTATATATAATATATATGCAATTATAGTTTTTGCATTATGTAATATATATATATATATATATATATATATATATATATATATGTATATGGGACTTTTAATGTATGCTAAAGTTGATGTGACAAAAGTCACTAAATAGGTATGTATATATATATATATATATGTAATACTTGCAAATGGACGTAAAAATAAATAATGTAATACGGACTTTTATAACATGCAAAATCTATTGATAGTGCACATTTATGCATGCACGAACCTGTAAGTGAATTATGAGTTTTATGATATTGCAAGTTCTGATTAGTCCAAAATTATATTATTGTGAAATGCTAAGTGCGAGCTCAACAGTAGTACGAGCCAATTATATTGTGCAATAAAATGTGATTAATTAGATATGTTGGCAGTGTGATCACTTGAAATCGTTGGATATCATTGGCATGCCATAGGATTGTGAGTACTCTTCCTTTTATTATGTTTTGGGCATTGTGGCCTGGAGATAGCGTTGAAGAGATAAGGGAATGTCGAGCATAGCTCCATCCATCGTAGATAGCATGGTGTGTTTGGAGAGTGTGAGCATATGTGCTACACTTACATGGAGATAGCGTACGACTTTATGAGTCATGTGGTGTGTTTTGGAGATTCGTTTATCCAATGAGTATATAATTTGACTATGTTTCATATTCACGAATTGCCAATATATCACTGTGTTGAGTATGTAATTTGTGTTATATGTGAATTGTTAAAGTATGTTTAAATCCTAACATGTCTGATGCGTATATTTATGTTGTATGCATGTGTACTCACTGAGCTTCTCCAAGCTCACACTCCTTACTTTACCTTGCAGATAAATAGCTCGTGGGTTAGCAAGGAGGGTAGCAAATTGGTGATCCATCGTAAGGCATTTTTTTTTAGAGCATGTGTGTTGAGCTTTCAAACTTCGAAGTGAAGGAAATGTGAATCTTTCCAAAGGTTTAGTACTAAAATTAGACTTAGACTTTTTAAATAAAATTTTCAACGGGGTTGTATACGCACATTACAGACTATTTTTTTGGGGGGATTTTTGAATGTTATAATTGCTTGTGTAACACCCCAAACTCAGCCTAGACGTTACGACTGGATCTGACTTGTCACATCGAAGTGTTGATTTGAAAACTGGTCTTGTCGGTGAATTAAAACCATATAAAAGTTTATTTGGTCATATCATTTGTTACAAGTTTATTAATCTAAATTAAAAACCATATAAGCTTTTCTAATTATAAACTTTAAAATTTGAAATGCGTGATTGTCTTTTGAAATAGTTATTATTTTGAAAACCCATGTTCCCTAATCTAGCAGGTTGAAGTAAGAAGTTAAAACCAGATAAAAGTTAAAACCTCAAATGGCCTTATTACATAATATCAACCCCAAAATAATATATTTAAAAAAACTAGGTATAAATTAAAATACTCGCGAACATGTGGCCACTTCTGAGTCCCTCGCAGCTCCAAATCGTCTAAGGCTGGGGATTACCTGTACAGTTAAAAGAAAAGGGTGAGTTTGTGAAAACACAGTATTAATCCCCTATCAGTCCAATAACAATCGGTGCAAGCGCAGCTTGATTGCGCCTAAGCCCTATCTGATAACAGATCGATCGGCTTTAGCCTATCAAGATAACAGTGGGTCTAAACCCAAAGTAATAACAGTGCAGAACAGAGATGCAACCCAACCCAATCCAGCCAACACACCACTCGTACCAACCAATACACCATGTGGGGACTAAGTCGACCCACCCAACCAACACACCAATATAAAAATGTAGCTGCTAATAGTAATGCAGCAAAGCTGTTAGTAACAGTAAACGTGGCCAAGCCACTAAAATTAGAATACGTGGTGAAGCCACTAGAACAATAAAAACATGGCAAAGCCACTAGTACAGTACTACCTCCAAATCTGAATCCCAACCCCAATGCAGAATGTCGTGTCATAAATATTACGTGTATGCAATATGTCATATTCATAACTAGTCATATAGATATCATACACACATCAACATAACCTACCACTAGGGGTATAATGGTCATTTCGTCGGTTAGGTGTAAAACGGTAATTCTACCCTACAAGGGTATTTCAGTAATTCTACCCTATAAGGGTATTTTGATCATTTTGCTGCTTTTAGGGTCTCGACACTGATAGAAACCCTTTAGAGGGTTTGCAGTCATATTGAATGACTCAGATAACCTATATGGCCAAAACAGTGTAATTGGGCCCAAGGCCCATTACTCGACCCAAGTGGGCCCACACACTCGTGTGGCCCGTTTAGCCCACATTCCGTCACGGCTATGCAAACTTTGCAGCCCAATCCATTATTAGTCACTTACCGTGGATTTCCTCCATATGGGGCCCATGAGCTTATTGGGCCTACATGGCCCATTTCGGCCCAACGATGCCCATTACGACCTAAGCCCACGAGAATATTCGTGGCGGCCTCTACAGTCTGTTGCCCATGATTGTGGCTCAATTTATCCCTACGAGCATTCGTATGCTCGTGAGCCCTCAGATGCCGAAGTTTCGGCTTTTCAGCTTTTGCCGATTCACAGTATCACATGGGTGTCAATACACCATTGTCCAGTGTTTAACAGTACAATACTGGGTGTATGGTTACACACCTGTTAGTGAAGTCAAGCGAACCGCTCACGAGTCCAACACCTACATCAATCAATATTTTCAGTTAGTGTTAATACCCATCACTTCCACTTAATCCTAAAAGAACGGCATTAACACTCACCTTAACCAAAGTGTGACTTGGCTCGCTAAGGATGTTACTCGAAAATGGATTGCACCCCTTCCTGCCGAAATATTGTATTAAAAAAAGAATCCATTACTCAACAACACACGATCTAGAACTTGAGTCGATAACTAACATTAACAAAAGCCCAAATCCAAAGATAGGGTATCGGCCGACCCCAAAATGCTAGACCAAAACGCTTACCTCAAATAGCATGATAAGAAAACGGTTTCGGTGACTACCTCAAGACCCTCCTTCACTTCACTGAAAACATAGAAACCAACAACCCTCACACCAAAAGGAAAGGATCATGATTTCGACAATTAAAGTACAAGAAGATGAGCATTCGGCTACAAGAAGAAAATTAACCATTGGTCACACGAAAAGAATTAAGAACACCTACCCTTCGACAAAACACTCGCAGAATCGAAGTAGAGAAGAAGAGTTTTAAAGATTCGGTCAACGCCCCATAGACTGAAAAGGTCAGAGAAGAAAAAAGGCACTTAGAGTACAGGGGAAAATCGATTCAAAAAGAGAAGGAAAAAGAATAAAGGGACAGATGAATTCGGCTTCAAAGGACTATCCATAGAAAATTCGGTCACCCCTAATGGAATGCCGAAAAAGAAAAAGAAAAGCAAGAGTGGTAATCAAAATTCGGCACTTAATGTGCTGGTTTCCGTCAAAGTGAACAAAAAGAACTTGGGAAAAAATAATATCAAATGAGAAAAGGACCTGAATGGTCAAAACGCAAAAACGCACGAAAACCAAAAAGGAGGAAAACTCGTAATGAAAAGAAAGAAAAATCAAAATGGCTGAGAAAATATTCGGCTTCTACCCTCTCATCAAATGCCGAAAATACACTAAATCAGCTCCCCTAGCCAAAATTCCCCTCCTCTAGCTACCCAATTCGGCTATGACTCCCCCTCACACCTCGATCCCTCAAAACTCTCCATTGATTTCTCCTTGATTCACTCCAAACCTCCCATTCAGATCCATTCAATATGATGACCAAGTCTCCAACCACCTCTGCAGAGTTTGAATCAAACTCTACCTCTCACGCCACAGAGTCATAAAATAAAACTCCTACTTACATGCCATGGGATTCGAACCCCCTCCCTCTTGTATGCCCAACACGCCACTTGCCACCACAACACAAGATCTCTTGTGTCATAAACAAACACAACTTAATATATATGCCCTTTAAGCTATCATCCAAGTTTCCCAAAAGAGCAAAAATCAAAATTTTGCCAAAGGCCATACTTGAACCCAGGCTTCTTAAATACCTCCATACACACCCAAAATACCTAACAATGAAAAATTAAAGACCCTATATTTTTGGGGCATTATAGCTTGCTTGATTGCTTGTTTGGATGGTTTTATTACTTGATTCATGTGATGATAATTAAATGAATTAACAAATTTTTGCAACTAAGAGAGACTGTCAATTATTAAGGTATGCCTTATACCCTCTAATTGTGTGAAAGAAATGATTAATTTAGAAAAACATGCACTTAGGTCTAGTTTCCTATAAGAAATATCCTATAAATGTGTGGTGTGTATGATTGGTTGGTGTGATTTGTAAAGTTTTAAGTGGAGAGTCACTTTGGTGGCTAATGTGACGTTCAAAATGTGGGTTAGATCATCTTGGCTTGTTTTCGGGCATCACAATAGCAAAAGTAGAAGTACTTAAAAAATCGACTTCAGGGACTCAGTATTTCATAAACTCTTTTTTTTAGATTTATTCTTAAAATGAATTTTGTTTAGAAATACTTTTCATAAAAAATTGAACCTAAAAATCACAACCCGAGTATTAAACCTGGCAATGATACCACTAAATGTAACACTCCAAACCCCCAGTCTAGACATTATAACCAAATCTAGAGATGTTACTAAATCATTCAAAAAAAAAAAAAACCCAAACACTATTTTGAAACAGTAAAATAATTAAAGCTAACATGTAGTGAATAAAACTCCAGTTTATTTGAGGAAAACTTCCTTTTCAGTAATTTATTAATTTTGCCAATGATCACTTATAAAAGCACTTAGTTTTGCAACACAATTTTAGTTAAATAAAGTTTTAGGAAACACGATTTGATTTTGAAATCCAACACGGTTCTAAATGAAAAATAAAAGTAAAACTGGAATTAAAAATAGTCCCAAAAATCCAAAACAGTTCCAAAAGTTCAAAATAGTCCAGCAATACGAAAATTGATTAAACTGGACAAAATTTAAGGAAACGGAAGGAAAATGTGTAAAATCGAGCTCTCGTCACATCGATCCGTCCTATGTCCGAGGATTACTTGAGAACCAAACAAACAAAAAGTGAACTTACGAGCTCAGCGTGTAATTCATTAATACAATAAATTAGATACACATGCTTTAATAGATTACGAAACTGATACAGACATCAATGCATAGCAGATACATATTCAGATGCATACCAGATAAAGATTTAGATCCTACCTCTATCTGCTACATACCATCTCTGACCATCCCTATACACCAATTAAGGAATTAAATACCCATCCAACCCCACACACCACTAAGTGATCATAAGTCACTTTACAGAATATATGCAGACTAACTGCCAGATCAAAATATGGTAACTCACCAGAAACATATATATATATCGCTGTGCAACCAAATATAACAGATAAATTAAACTGCCCACGCTTCCTCCATAATTATAGTCCCACCCCAATGCACATGCAGAACTGAACAAATATCATACTTGTATGACAAACATGTTTTACACATCAGATTCAGATAATATTTGTAACGCTAAAAAAAATCCCTTAGATATTTATTTTCTTATGTTTGTGACATAAATAATTATCTGCTTTAGTGGCTATGTGTTTTGGGAGTGTCTGAGAGGTCCCAAGTTCAAGCCTTAGCTTGGGCAAATTTTTTTTTTAAATGAATAAATCCTTATCTCTAATCAGTAGGCTTATAATTAAATGTTGGTAAAATACATCAGAACGGGCCTGCTGGCTTGTTGGCTAAGGTGTGAGTTGGTGTGTGGGAGGTCTGGAGTTCAAGTCCCTGCGCTAGCTTGGGGGATAAATTTTTGCTAGTGGTGCCGTGGAGAGTTTGAGTAGAACTGAAATGCCGAAGTGATAGAGGTGTAGTGGGAAGTGAGGAGAGATAATTAAGGGATTTTGGATAGTGAGAGAGATTGGTGGACAGTTTTAGGGGTGTTTGAGTTGTAGTGAGGGAGTGTGGGAACAGATTGAGGGATTGAGGGGTTATTTGATTTAGATCAAATTTTTTTCTCTCTTTTTGAAAATTTATTTTCTCTCTCCCCAATTCAAAAATTCTGATTTTTTTCAGTTTCATCTTGCACATTGCCGAAATTCTCTATTCTCCCTTCTCAGTCTTGTTTTTCTTTTTCTTTCACTCTTATCGAAATTCTCTTTGAATTCTCCATTTTCTTTTTCTTTTTCTGTTTTATTATTATTATCGTTCCTTTTTTGCAACAAGAATTGCATTGGTGTGGTTTCGGTAAGTAATTCTTTCCCTTCTCTCGTATTTGTATGTCGTTCGAGTGGGAATCTAAAGTTTTTCTAAAATTCATGGTTTAGGCAAAAGTCTTGGAGTAGTAAGTTCGTTCTTGGACTGAGAAGTGGTTACAAAGGTCCTCTGTCGGCGGTAAGTCAGGTTTAGGGTAATTCCTTAACGATGAATTTATTAGTTTTAAATCTTTAAATGGCTAAATCGAGGATGTCTACAATGATTTTTAGGCTTTGGTGCACTTGGGAGTGTTTACACGTCGGAAGTAATAGAACTGTGTAACCACAACACTGTAAATAGAAATCGGAGAAAAGCCAAAAAGTGTAGTTGTCAACGCCACACGGGCGTGCGACCGCCCGTGTGGTGGTAGGTCGCGTGATCAAACATGGACATGTGATCGATGAGGTAGGCCATGTGCGATTTATAGGCCGAGCCGAATTGGACCGTGTGAGCCCCACGGACGTGTGGACCCCACACGGGTGAACCTTAGGGGCGTGTAGAATTATTGGGCCAGGCTGTGTGATCCATATGGCTAAGGCCATATTGGGCCTTGTGGGCCACATGGGTGTGTGGGCCCACATGGGAAAATTGCATAGGCTTGTGGGCCCATTTTCACTATTTTGACTGCTAAGGTTGTAGGGGTTGCCCGAGTCGATCGTGGACCTACTGTAGGGTCGGTAAGATTACATTGATCCCTAATTGACAGAATGACTGTTATATCCATGTACTTTATATATATATATGTACGACTGTATCTTGAGCATGTTGTTAAAACCGTACTGAATACATATATGATACCATGATTTGGCATGACATGTTTGTCTGATGCATTGCATGGGGATAGGTTTATATGGACCGGAGGAAGTGTACTGAAAGGCTTCGAGCCTAACTTACTGCCAGCTCAGCTGCAAACTACTATTTAGTACCGCATTTAGTACTTTTTGGGGTGTAGGGATGGGTGGGTTAATTATATCCCCACATGGAGTGTAGGGTTGGACGGAGATAGAGTGTAGAGGCTGGCTGGGTTGGACTTGTATATTGCATAATTTGATACTGTACTGATTACTAATACTGTAATGGGCTAAGGCCCAAATGCATGACTACCTCTATACTGAGATGAGCTAAAGACTGTACTGACTGTGGCCCCTGTTCTGATATAGGCAGAGTTTGGAAAAGAGTTTACTCTCTACAGCGATGCATCACATGTTGGTTTGGGATGTGTGTTGATGCAATAGGGTAAGGTAGTAGCGTATGTGTCTCGTCAGCTTAAGACTCATGAGGCGAATTATTCGACACATGACTTGGAGTTGGCCGCGGTGGTATTCGCACTAAAAATTTGGAGGCATTATATGTACGGTGAGAAGTGTATCATTTACACTGATCACAAGAGCCTCAAGTACCTCTTCACTCAGAAGGACCTAAATCTTAGGCAGTGTAGATGGATTGAGCTGCTTAAGGACTATGATTGAATACCACCCTGGAAAAGCTAATGTGGTGGCTGATGCACTGAGCCGTAGGGCTGTGACTGATCTGAGGGCTATGTTGGCTCGTCTCAGTTTATTTGATGATGGTAGTCTGTTGGTCGAACTTCAAGTTAAACTGACATGGATAGAGTAGATTAAGGGTAAATAGTTGGAGGACGGGTCTTTGGGTATTCGCTTTCAATAGATTAAGAGTGGGAATACTGTAGATTTTGGACTGAATAGTAAAGGGGCACTCTGTTTCTGTAAGAGAATTTGTGTATCGAAAGATACTGAGTTGAGGCAGTCTATAATACGATAGGTGCATAGTAGCCCTTATTCTATGCATCTTGGCTGAAATAAGATGTACCGAGACCTTCGCGAGTTATATTGGTGGCCAGGTCTTAAATGAGAGGTTACTGAATTTTTGGCCAAGTGTTTGACATGCCAGTAGGTTAAGGTTGAGCATTAGTTACCTTCGGGATTGTTGCAGCTAGTTAAGATTCCACTTTGGAAGTGGGAGCAAGTAACTATGGACTTTGTTGGGTTACCCTCACACCCATTAAGAAGGATTCTGTTTGGGTCATCGTGGATCGATTGACCAAGTCTGCCCACTTCATACCGGTTCATACTGATTACTCTCTGTAGAAGCTGGCTATGTTGTATGTGTCAGAGATAGTGAGACTGCATGGGGTACCAGTTTTGATAATATCTGATAGGGATCCTCGTTTCACGTCTCGGTTTTGGAAAAAGCTACATGAAGCTCTGGGTACAAGATTGGACTTCAGTACTGCGTTCCATCCTCAGACTGACGGTCAGTCATAGAAGGTCATTCAGAAACTGGAGGATATGTTGAGAAGTTGTGTGATTGACTTCTGAGGCAGTTGGGAGGACTACTTGCTGCTAGCAGAGTTTGCTTATAACAACAACTATCACTCTAGCATTCAGATGGCACCTTACGAGGCACTATATGGTCGTAGGTGTCGCACACATTCATGTTGAACTAAGTTGGTTGAGAGATGAGTTCTGGGCTCTAAACTAGTTTCTAATACCAAGGACAATGTTATATTGATTCGAGACCGACTGAAAGCGGCATCAGATAGACAGAAGTCCTATGCAGATCTGAAGTGTTGAGAGATTGAGTATTCAGTTGGGGACTTCATTTTTCTCAAGGTCTCACCATGGAATAAAGTACTGAGGTTTGGTCGTAAGGGTAAGCTGAGCCTTAGATTTATTAGGCCTTATCGCATTTTGAAATGAGTGGGGCCAGTAGCATATCAGTTGGAACTACTTCTAGAGTTGGAGCGAATTCATGACGTGTTCCCTGTTTTTATGTTGAGGCGATACCGCTCTGATCCCACGCATATTGTTTCAGTTGAGGAAATCGAAGTTAGGCCAGATCTGATCTTTGAAGAGGAGCCAATCTAGATATTGGATTGCGATGTGAAGGTTCTAAGAAGAAAATCCATCCCACTAGTTAAGGTTCTTTGGCATAATCATAGCTCTGAGGAGGCTACGTGGGAGCCTGAGGATGCGATGCGATAGCAATATCCTCATCTTTTCTGAGTAGGTAAAATTTTGAGGCCGAAATTTTCTTTTAGGGGGTAGAGTTGTAACGCCCAAAAAAATCCCTTAGATATTTATTTTCTTATGTTTGTGACATAAATAATTATCTGCTTTAGTGGCTATGTGTTCTAAGAGTGTATGAAAGGTCCCAAGTTCAAGCCTTAGCTTGGGCAAATTTTTGTTTTTAAATGAACAAACCCCTATCACCAATCAGTAGGCTTATAATTAAATGTTGGTAAAATATGTCAGAACAGGACTACTGGTCTGGTGGCTAAGGTGTGAGTTGGCTGTGGAAGGTCTGAAGTTCAAGTCCCTGCGCTAGCTTGGGGGATATATTTTTGCTAGTGGTGCCGTGGAGAGTTCGTGCAGAACTAAAATGCCGAAGTGATATAGGTGTAGTGGGAAGTAAGGAGCAAAAATTAAGGGATTTTTTATAGTGAGAGAGTGGTGGACGGTTTTGGGGGTGTTTGTATTGTAGTGGGGGAGTGTGGGAACAGATTGAGGGAATGAGGGGTTATCTAATTTAGTTCAAATTTTTCTCTCTTTTTGAAAATTTGTTTTCTCTCTCACCAATTCCAAAATTCTGATGCTTTTTTTCAGTTTCATCTTGCACATCACCGAAATTCTCTGTTCTCCCTCTTCTGTCTTGTTTTCCTTTTTCTTTCACTATTGTCAAAATTCTCCTTGAATCCTCCCTTTTCTTTCTCTTTTTCCATTTTATTGTTATTATCGTTCCCTTTTTGCAACAAGAATTGCGTTGGTGCGGTTTTGATAAGTAATTCTTTCCCTTCTCTCGTATTTGTATGTCGTTCGAGTGGGAATCTAAAGTTTTTCTGAAATTGATGGTTTAGGCGAAGGTCTTGAAGCAGTAAGTTCGTTCTTGGATTGAGAAGTGGTTACAAAGGTCCTTTGTCAGCGGTAAGTCAAGTTTGGGTAATTCTTTAACGATGAATTTGTTAGTTTTAAATCTTTAAATGGCTTAATCGAGGATGTGTACAATGATTTTTTGGATTTGGTGCGCTTGGGAGTGCTTACACGTAGGAAGTAATACATGTGTGTAACCACAACACTGTAAATGGAAATCAGTGAAAAGACCAAAAGTGGAGTTGTCAACGCCACACGGGCGTGCGACGCCCATGTGATTGGATACGAGCGTGTGATCGACGAGGCAGGCCATGTGCGATTCATGGACCGGGCTGAATTGGGCTGTGTTGGCCCTATACGGGTGAACCACACAGGTATGTAGGATTATTGGGCCAGGTCGTGTGATCCACATGGCTAAGGCCATTTTGGGCCTTGTAGGCCACACGGGCGTGTGGGCCCACATGGACAAATTGCATGGGCTTATGGGCCCATTTTCACTATTTTGACTGCTAAGGTTATAGGGTCGCCCGAGTCGACTGTGGAACTACTGTAGGGTCGATAAGATTAACTAGATCCCTAATTGACTGAATGATTGTTATATCCATGTACTTTATATATATATATATATATGTACGACTGTATCTTGAGCATGCTGTTAAAACTGTACTGAATACATATATGATACCATGATTTGGCATGACATGATTGTATGATGCATTGCATGGGGATGGGTTTATATGGATCGAAGGAAGTGTACTGAAAGGCTTCGAGCCTAATTTACTGCCAGCTCAGCTGCAAACTACTGTTTAGTGCCACATTCGGTACTTTTTGGAGTGTAGGGATGGGTGGGTTGATTATATCCCCACATGGAGTGTAGGGTTGGACAGAGATGGGGTGTAGAGGCTGGCTAGGTAGGACTTGTATATTGCATAATTTGATACTGTACTGATTAGTACTGTAATGGGCCAAGGCCCAAATGCATGACTGCCTCTATACTGAGATGGGCTAAAGCCCAAACTGATACAGTCACTGATTCTGAAAAGGGATTAGGACAGACTGTAATGGCCTTCTGTCTATCTGTTTGCTTTATATGAGATTACACACTGAGTTGTCGAAAACTCACCCTTTTGATTTGACTGCATAGGTAATCCCCAGACATAGGTGGATCGGCGCGGCGGAGGACTCTGAGGTGGCCACATGACCTAAATTATTTGATTAGTATTTAATAATGATTTTTAATTTTATTTTGGGGTATTTTACTGTAATAATGGCCTTTTTGGATTGTCATGGTTAATTTGGGATCTCTATTGTTTTGATTTACAACGGCTAGTAGTAGGGTTAATCGAGTTTTCAAAAAGAATCAACCGTTTTAACAAAATACATTCAAATACGCAAAATGATTTACAAAGCTTCCGCAATAAGTAACGTTTTGAAAATTAACAACGTTTTGAAAAAGAATAATTTTGTGATAATGAACTATGTTTGTAAATTAACGACGTATTTTAGAATTAACAAGATCTTGTATAGAGGTTAAATAGAAAAGAGGTTTTTTTACGACAACTCATTTATTTCGAAAAACACTACTATTTGACATCGCCAGATTCGGCCATAACGTCTAGGCCGGGTCTGGGGTGTTACAATATTAGCATATAATAGATCATGCTATCACATACACCATACTATTCATGGGTTTTTATGTCAAATGTAACATTAGTAGAGCATTAAAAATAATGATTTATTGACAAATATATACCATACGAACCTCTACAAAAGGGCTACATTGGATTCACATGACGAATACGACCATAGGTAAAATTTTTAGAATTTGGGTCCACACGCCCGTGTAGCCCACACAGCCTACTTGGCTAGCCTGTATACCCAACACGGCTTGACACACGGTCTCACACAAGCCCGTGTGGCTCACACGGCCTAATTGACCCAGATCGTGTGGCTCACATGGCCTGTCACACGGTCATGTAGCTCACAAAATCTGTCACATAGCCTTGTGTCGCACACGGCCTGGCACACGACTATGTAGCGTCGACAGTCCAATTTTTTAGCTTTTTGTCATTCGTAGTTTTTGGGTTTTTGTTACACCTAGTCAAATCCCAACTTAAACTAAAAAAATTGAGTATTCCAGTACCTAAAAGCATCAAACACTTAGCGAATTAGCCCTCAATAGCACAACGATTAAGAGACTAAAGTCTTCAATTTTTCTAAAATACCAAACATTCCAAGAAAAACATGATTAATCCCAACAGCCATAACTTGATCCAAATTGACAAAATCACTTACCCTTGGATGAACAACACCTCCACAAATCATAATTCACTGATGGATTATTCATATATTAAATTTCCTCTAAACAAACTAATCAATTTACAACGATAAAATGCACCAACATGCCTTAATAAAGCTAAAACCAACGAAAGAAAATTTCCATAACAAAGGAAAGATAAACGATACTTACGCACGAATCAAATTGTAATCTAATTAATCAACACCCACTACCATACTTGAATGGTAGAACAATGAGGATTTGAGACAACAAAGATCAAGAAAAAGAAAGAAAGAATTTGAGACCATACCAATAGTAAAGTCACGTTAAGAAGAAAGGAAAGCTGAATAGAAAATAAAATAGAATTATTGAAAAGAAAGAAGAGAAGAGGGAACGTGAGAAAAGAGAAGAGGTTTTTGGGAAATCTTTTAATTTTCAAAAGAATAAGAAAATAAAATCATCACAACAAAACCAAATCATATCTAACCACTAACCCTACTAATTCTTCCCTCATTCAACAAACTTTTAGAGTTCAAATCTGACCAAAATTCCTCAAAATAGGTAGCACACAAAGGCTAGCAAAATAATTCCACTTGCTAACGCAGTGATTCGAATTCAAGACCAAAGGCAAGCTGAAACCTTACCTTTAAAAAACCAGGCTCATTCTGTCATAGATTGAGCGAAAATAGTATTTAAGTCACATGAACAAAGATAGGGATGGGGACAAAAATAACAAAACTCCCAAGAGTCATATTTGAACCCATAACCTCAAACACAGATCTAAGACAACCACTGAAGTAGATATTTAACTTTGACAAAATTTAACAAACCAAAAACTTAGATTTTAGGGTGTTACACAAACTGTATGACCTTAAAGGCTTCCTATGCTTCACATCCACTTAAGTCAACCTAACTCTCAAAAGTTAGAATTCTAAAGGAAAATTCTCTAAGGCACTAAAAGTAAATGGAAGCAACTTAACGAAAAAAAAATCAATGAGAGAACAAAAAAGCCACAAGAAAGTAATAGCACACTAAGTGCTTGAGTAAATGCTCCCAGAAGTATTCTATTACTCTAGAATAAAGTGATTGGGATGATTATAAATGAGGGGGAAGGCTTCTATAAGCTCCCCAACCCAACCTAGACATTACGACCGAATTCAGAAGATTACTTTGGCCACCAAAATGGCCTGGTAAAATTATCGGAGTTTATAAAGTGGTTTTTTAAAACATTTACTTACTTTAGTAGGAAACTCATCGTGTTTCCAAAAGGTTACAATTCAATTTCAAAAACCAGTTGATCTTAATGATTTTTTTACAAAATTTGAAATCCAATATTATGTATATATTTTTACAAATCTCATTTAGATAACCACGTAGCAGAAAAGTGATATTTAACATAGTTTTAATGAAAACCAAATTTCATGCATAATTAATTCATAATCCATATTTCAATATCTTAAGATCAAAGTCATGGATGCCAAATAAACTCAAAACTTAAGTCTTATGTCACAGTTTAAATAAATCAATACAATTCCAACTAACAGAAATTATAATATAAAGTCTAAAATAATTTTAATAAAAAAAAACTATCTGAGTCAAGCCCTTCGGATATCGTGTCCACGTCCTAACCTAGTGGGTTATTTGTAAAGATGGAAATTAAAAGAGGGTGAGCTTAAGAAGCTCCGTGTGAGCCCAATCAAAAGAAAATCAATGTAAAACAGTAGACAAAGCATAAAAAGAACAATTCTTAGAATAATCACAATCGTATATCAAATCATAGTATCAATATCCAGATCAACACATCACTTTAATATTTTAGAATTTACAGTTTTGTATGCACATACTTTATGAATGACAATGCAAATTCAGTTTATCAGAAAAGGTCCTACCCAATTCCGCTACACACCACACTATGAGTTCCCTAGAACACGTCCATCCATACACACTAGGTTATGGATAAACTACCACTGAGTTATAGATAAATTGCCATTTTGTTGTAAAAATTGTGGGTAAACCACCAGTATTTTTAGATAAAAACATTTACCGATAAACTGCCACTTGGTTTGTAGACGAGCCACCACTTGTTTGCAAATTATTAAACTATCATTCTTCCTCTATACATAGCATCCCACCCCATGCAATGCAATATGACATGCTTGTAATAAAACAGAGCAGAAATAGTACACATGCTTAACATGTATTCAGTTCAACAGTAGCAGTAGACATGCTTAGCATGTTCTCAATAGGGCGGTAACAATATTAACACTCATAGTTTATCAATATCATAGTGACGATAGGCACGTAACATTCATATCTAATTCAATATGACAATAGCAATTTAATCATCAAATCACAGATTCCTAAATAAACATAATATCATGGACTTAATTGAGTGAATAAAAACTTTAAAAATAATTCAAGGAATATACAAGGACTAAACTGACATATCATAAGTTTTTGGGCAAAACTGTAAACATGGGCCACACGACCATATGGCTAGCCTGTGTGAAAGGGTTAAGGTCGTGTAGAAGGGTTACACGGCCGTATGCTTAATGTCATGTGAAAAATGATAAATTACCCTACATGAGAGACATGGTTGTGTGGCAACCCGTGTAGTTCACAAAATCCCTAAATTCTACAAGTGTATGTGGCCGTGTTTGGCTCTATGGTCCGCACGCCCATGTGGGAGACCATGTGGCCCTAATCCTACACACAATCACCATTGGTTCACTTGGAAAAGACACATCCCTTTCGCCACGAGTTCAGTTGTTGTTCCTTATGCTCGATTTTGGTTCTATTCACCTCAATTTGTCCTTCAAATGATATTTACACATGAATTAGCAATTGGTGTCAAGATTTAGACAAGATTATCCAAAGATTTGGGAAAGAACCATAAAATATTAATTAATCGAACGAAATATCTACATGGAATAATGATGTTAAGGAATTATGAGTTCTACTTATTGAAACAAATACATTTACCAATCTTTGATGAAAAAACAGATGCTATTGATGACAATTTCAACAATCAGTAGAAAAATGGTTGGACGAGGAATGATTTGATAAGAAAAAGAAAAAGAAAAAGAATCAACAACAAAAAGATGAAAAATATGGTGCAAATAAGAGGAAAAGAGAAGAAATAAAAAATGAAGAGAAATTTTACTAGAATTTAATCATCAAATCACAGATTCCTAAATAAACATAATATCATGGACTTAATTGAGTGAATAAAAAATTTAAAAATAATTCAAGGAATATGCAAGGACTAAACTGACATATCAAAAGTTTCTGGGAAAAACTATAAACAGGGCCCACACGACCATATGGCTAGGCCGTGTGAAAGGGTTAAGGCCATGTAGAAGGGTTACACGGCCGTGTGCCTAATGTCATGTGGAAAATGATAATTTACTCTACAGGAGAGACATGGTTGTGTGGTAGGTCGTGTGGTTCACAAAATCCCTAAATTCTACAAGTGCACGTGGCCGTGTTTGGCTCTATGGTCCACACGCCCATGTGGGAGACTAATCCTAAACACAAACACCATTGGTTCACTTGGAAAAGACACACACCTTTCACCACGGGTTCGGTTGATGTTCCTCACGCTCGATTTTGGTCCGATTCACCTAAATTTGTCCTTCAAATGATATTTACACATGAATTAGCAATTGGTGTCAAGATTTAGACAAGATTACCCAAAGCTTTGGGAAAGAACCATAAAATATTGATTAATTGAACGAAATATCTACGAGGAATAATAATGTTAAGGAATTATGAGTTTTACTTATTGAAACAAAACTTTTACCAATCTTTATTGAAAACACAGATGCTATTGATGACAATTTCAACAACCGGTAGAAAAATGGTTGGACAAGGAATAATTTGATAAGAAAAATAAAAAGAGTCAACAATAAAAAGATGAAAAATATGGTGCAAATAAGAGGAAAAGAAAAGTAAAAGAGAAGAAATAAAAAAAAAATGAAGAGAAATTTTACTAGAATTTGAAAAGAGGCAAACCTAATCCAAATGGGAAAAGAATGATTAAATAGCTAGGGTTTGAAAACATTAGGGTGGCACAAAAAGTTTCCCTTTATTGTTGAAATTAAAAGGAAAATGGGACGCGAAGGAGGAAGATCTAACCTAGGACCTCTAGGATCGCCCATTTCTTGTCTATTCTTAATTCCTGACCGTATATATTTTGGGTGTGACTTTACCCTAGGTTGCCGAAAATAAAATGAAAGGACGGGAGCTCGAACTTGGGTTTCTAGGGAGGACTCTTGATAAAGAAAGAGAGTGGAATAGGATCGTAAGTTTGTCCAAGTGGCAGATTTGACTTAGGGCTCTAGATGTTCGAAAAGAAACTTGGATTTTGACACAACTTGAAACACAAATGAATTCAAGTCAGGTAAAAAAATAAATAAAACAATTAAAATAAATAAGTAAGATAAATAAAATAGAACAATAAATAAATATTAGAACAATAAAGAAGATGATAAATAAGACAGATGAAAAAGATGAAATGTGGCGTGTAGAAGTCCGAAGGAGCCTTGGAAACAAGAAGAATCCACAACCCTCTCCATGCAGCTCTAATTTCCCCTCCAAGAAAGAAAACTTGGAAATAAAAAGTTTGAAGATGATCCCCACAATCTGAAAAGATTGTTAAAACTCTTCTAAAAGAAAATTCAATAAAAATTCTTGAGATGAAAAACTCAAAGAGAATTTGTTAATTCAAAAGAGAAGTTGTTGAATAATAATGAATTGACACAATGCAAAGGCCTTTATATAGGCTAGCTAAATAAATATAAATAAAATGTTGAAGTATACTAGAACTCTAATTAACCAAAACAAGAAGTTTTAAGCTAAATTTTCTGGTTGACATAAAACTCCTAAATAACATAAAAAACTTAATAATTATAAAAAAAATAGGAATAAAAATAATAACAAAATAAGAGTTGATAAATATCATATTTGGATCATATATAATAAAAATTAAGCCTAAAACCTAAACCCAATATGATTTAAAATCGAATTAAAAGCCTGAAATTCGTAATTTCCATAATAATCCTATCCAGAAATTCACTTTGCGCAGTCTTCACTAAAACAATTATAAATTGAGTTCCTGAACTTAAAATTAAGTGATTCAAAGTGTGTTTTGAAGCTAAGAGACAGATATTCAAACATTATGAAGAAATCTTAATCTAGAATGTAACAGTCCAATTGGGTCTAGTCGGAATAGTGGTTTCGGGACCACAAATTTGACGTAGTAAATTTTGTTTTCTTATTATATTTTTATGGTCTACAGTTTTAAGAAATGATTTCGTGAAAATTTTGTTCGAAAATTTGGTCGTTTGGGCACTCAATTTTGTTAAAGGGACTAAATTGCAAGAAGTGCAAAATTTAATTTCTACATGTTATAGGTGTCCAATTGCTATGAGATTTTAAATTGAAGGTCCTTAGATGGTAATTAGATCATTATACTTTAATTTGGACAAAAATGGACATGGTAGGGTGAAATTTCAAAGTTTGGCATTAAGGGCATTTTGGTCATTTGGGTAATAAAGACAAAATAAAACACATAAAAGATGTCATCTTCTCAATTTCATCCTCCCATGGCCGAAAATCACAAGGTTTTCCATATCTAGGGTTTGTTCATCCAATCTTGATTGTAAGTTCATTCTTGTCCCGTTTTTAATGATTTTTACATTTTTGAGATCAGTGTAACCTAATCTAGCTATTTCAAGGACTAATTTGAAAGAAAATCAAAGTCTAAAATTTTAAAATTTTTGGATATTTGTGTATTTTGATGTTTAATGGTAGATTAAGCAAGTTTAGTGTTAAATAAACAACTTTTACTAAGTGATTTTTGATGAAAATGCTTAAAAGGACCTATTTGTAAAAGTTATAAAATGAGTAGTAAAAGTGTGATTTAATGAAGAACGTGGGCTGGTATGAGCATAAAAATAGTTCGGCTAGGCTTGTGTATTAAACAAATTGAACATATTTCATTTTACGAGCCTAGGGACTAAAATGTAAAAAGTGGAAAAGTTAGGGGTAAAAATGTAATTTTGCCATAATGTGATTTTTGTGCTGAATTGAATAATGTCAGTATTACATGAGGTGAATTTGCTATTATAGATCAAGAAAAATGAAGTTCGAACCTAGACCGGGGGAAAAATAAAGTGTTTGATGATTAGGTCCATTTTCACTATTTTTGTACCGATGTCAGTTCGTATGTAAATAATGCAATGTTATATTTGTATTTTAATGCTTTGATATTGCATGAAATGTATGATTGATTCTATGAGCATATTCGACGAAGTTCCGACAAGAGAGAAATCCCGATTGAACCTTAGGAATAAATTAGGATACAAGTGACATGTCACTAGGAACCCATGTGATTATGTGATTTATGTGTCCTGGGTGCTGGTCCTGTACGTCCTACCGGTGGCTGGATATACCTGCATATGTTGCGGATACCTAACAGCTTGTCTGAGCAGTATCGCGTAGCTACGTCTTGACTGACAGCTTGTGTGGGTAGGCCCATAAAGTTGCTCGAGAGCGAGCTTCTATGTGTTATGAGATTTGTGGTAGCATTGGCTACATATGTGGCACTTATCTGCAAGGTTTTCCATGTATCCGATAGTATTCCAAGTGGTTCAACGCTATGTCAAAGATGAGATAGTATGTGATTATGTTACGAGTTGGTACAAGTATGTACGAAAAACTCAAATGAAATGAATTCGGAATATGACGAACTATTGGTAAGAATGTGAATGAGTATGTTATGTTCATGAAGTTTTGATGACATTTAGATTGATATATGTATGTTACTTATATGACAATTGTATGGTTAATGTTGTTTATTATTTGCATATGAACTTACTAAGCTATTTAGCTTACTCCCTTTTCTTTCCCTTGTCTTATAGTATCACCAAGCTAGCTCGGGATTGGAGATCATCGCAGATCCATTCACACTATCAACAATATTTTGGTACCAATGATTTCAACATTTTAAGTTATGGCATGTATAGGGGACTTGGTCATTTTGTTATGTGTCATAATTGATTTGGCCAAATGTGTTGGCTTATATTGGTTGAAGGTTCCTTTTGTATAAGGCCATTGAAAATTGGCTACAATTGGTATGAGCAATTTATATGATGATGCCTTTCATAGATGTGGGAATTTACATTATTTGAGATGATAAGCATGTGATGTTTGTGTATGATAGATGGTATCATGTGAATGATATTTTGATGTCTTGATTGTGGCTGGTTTGGTTGTATGTAAATGCTTGGATTGGTGCCATGTGCTGTTGTGTATGTATGTACAAGTAAGGCTGTGTGTGACACATGGTCTGCCCCACAGGCATGTGTTTCAGCCGTGTGTCCCATGCGCCTTAATTGTTGCAAAACAAAATGTCCAAAATTTGGCACAAGGACAAAGACATGGGTGTGTTTCTCAGTCGTGTGTGCCACACGGCCTTGGAGATGAGCGTGTGCATTGGCCGTGTGAAGTCTGCACCTATTTTATGAAAAATTTTGAAAATTAAATCGACCACACGACCTAGCACACGGGTGTGTGGCACGTCCATGTGGCACAAGTCTGAGGCTAGAGATGCAAGAAAAAGGTTGATGAGTAAGTCATTTCAATCTCAGTGTAAGAAATCGAGAGAATTGTATGCTTGATTGAGTGCTTTAGCTGGGTATCCCAATAGAGTTCGTGGGAAGCAATACTCATATTCTAAAGCCTACACTACATCAGTAGCGAGCGTTGGTAACACTAAGTCTGGTAGGCCTGAATGTCTGCACTGTGGCAGACGACACCCCGACGAATGTAGAATGTATGACCGGCTTGTTTTAAGTGTGGATCTCACGACCACTTTATGAAATATTGCACAGGGATGGTTGAAAAGGATAAGTTTCAGACTGCAATATCAGGCAACACTACCTCTAAAAGGAGACCACTAAGGAACACGGGAAATGGAGCTAGTAGTAAAGGTGTGACAAAAGATACAGCTGTAAGATCTGAGGCCAGTGCACCTGCTAGAGCCAATGCTATCCGTGCTCGCGAAGAAGCGACATCTCCTGATGTTATCACTGGAACTTTTTCTCTCTATAATACTAATATAGTTGCATTGGTTGATCCTGGGTCAACTCATTCTTATGTTTGCATGAAACTGGTAGCTAGTAAGAACTTGCCTGTTGAGTTTACTGAATTTGTGATTAAAGTGTCAAACCCCTTAGGCAAATATGTGCTAGTTGATAAAGTTTGCAAGAATTGTCCATTGATGATTCGAGGCCACTCTTTTTCGGTTGACCTAATGTTGTTTCCATTTGATGAGCTCGATATTATTTTGGGTATGGATTGGTTGACACTGCATGGTGTTGTAGTGAATTGTAGATGGAAAATTATTGAATTGAAATGTGAGAATGGTGAAATTCTTCCAATTGATTCAGATAAGTCGGGTGAGTTACTATAACACCCCTTACCTGCATTCGACGCCGGAACCGAATATGAGACATTATCGAACCCAACTTGCTCAAACACACAACATCGAGCCATAAATTTTCATTTCAAATTAAAACTTTTTCATTCATATTCATAACATCCCAATTATGGGTCTACGAGACCCTAAACATACATATGGAATGGTTCGGGATTAAACCGAAAACTTTTACACACTTAGAAAATTTTTGCTTAAATTAGGGCCACATGCCCGTGTGGAATGGAACACTCCCGTGTGGACAGGCAATGTGGTCACACATGTTTATGTTCCTTGCCCGTGTGGATTTTATTTTTTAATTCAAACCTATAGGGGTTTTAACACGGCCAGACACACGCCCGTGTCCCTGGCTCGTGTCCCTCACACGGCCATGACACGCCCGTGCCCTCGCCCATGTGTTAAAACCTTGACATTCTGCTTATGACGTCGTCATCTCAATAAGGCCACACGGCCAAGGCACATGTCCATGTCCTTAGACCGTGTTTCGAATCAAATTCTTAATTTCAGGTGTGGACTTCACATGGCCTGGGCACACGCCCATGACCATGGTCGTGCCTCCCACACGGATGAAACACACAGTCATGTCTCTGCCTGTGTGTTTACTATTGAGCATATTAACTTGTAAACCTAGCATGCAAGGGGACACACGGCCAATCAACACGCCCATGGGGCTGGCCGTGTGTCACACACGGCCTAGACACACGCTCGTGTGTCCACCCGTGTGGACATTGGAAAGGCTATCTACCAAGCCAAATGCCACCCTACACAGCAACCATACTCATACCAATTCAATCCAACATGTATCATAACTATAAAGCACTTCTAGAGACTCAAAATCAAGACATCCATACAAGCATACGCTTAATAAATATCATCATCATTGCATATAAATAAACTTGTCAAGTATTGGCCCAATTCCAATGACCACTTACAAAATGAATTTGATAATATTAATAGCCAAAACTTTGGCTAACAAACATGACATAACAAAAGAGACCAGGTCCTATACATGCCATACTCAAAATGAATCTAACTTGGCTAGACCAAAGAGTAGTCGATAGTGTGATTCCCGAACTCTGACGTTCCACGAATTCTCGAGCTAGCTTGGCAATACTACAAGGACCAAGGAAATGAGAGGAGTAAGCATAAAGCTTAGTAAGTTTGCATGTAATAAGTAACAACATAAAAGCTCATAATGTCATCCATCCATTGCATTGAATAAAACACAAAGTCTTAAGCTCATTACCATAACTTACTCATGCTTACTCTTACCAATTACATATCATATCTCAAATCGTAAACATTTCTTGTGAATCACTCACGTGTACCTGTAATGACTTCGTCACATAGCTTTAGCACTAATCTCATATCTATTATGAGTTTAGTTTTTTAACCATTGATTTCACTTGGAATACTCAGAATTTCATATTATTATCATTCACATAAATGCGACACCAATGCCACATCCCAGATGTGGTCTTACATGGGATTACCTTTAAATACCGATGCCATATCCCAGATATGGTCTTACACGATTCTCATAATCGATACCAATGTCATATCCCAGATATGGTCCTATATGGGATCTTAATTCGGAGCCGAGGCCATGTCTCGGACATGGTCTTATACAGGACCTTACCGATCTCAAGTCTTGTTGATATTATTCTCTCATACATTAAAGTTCAACCGGGACTTCAACATCATAATTCTCATCATTTTCTCATTCAACCTCATTTCTCAAATTCATAGAAATATTATACATCTTCACAAATATCAACATTTTAAATCATATAAGCATGGTGTTGAATTTATTACACACAAACTTACCTCGATTTCAAAATAGGCCAAATTACCGATTTAGTCCAATACCTTGCCCTTTCCTCGGTCAAGGTTAATTATTCATTCTTCTTGATCTATAACAACAAATTAGCTCATTTATCAACACCTTTCAATAATCATACTTTGGCAAAATTACCATTTTACCCTCATACTTTTACAAAATAACTATTTTACCCCTAGGCTCGTAAATCGATTCTAGTCAAATTTCTTCTTTTTAAAAGCCTAGATGAACATTTATTACTCTTATGGAAACCCTCAATAATCATTATTTCACACACTTACCACATGTTTTACAACCTTCACAAAAAGGTCCTTTTAGATGTTTTTATGGTAACACCTTTCACAAAAGTTGTTTATCTAACAACTAAGACTCATTTTCTTCCATAAAAATGTAGCAAACAACTTAGAAGCTCACATGGAAAAACTCTAAACTTTCAACCATTTTGCAAAATAGTCCCTTCTTTAGCTAGCTTAAGCTTTAGGGGTTCCAAAAGTACAAATACTATTAAGAAATAATCACTAAAACACTTACTTGTAAAGAGAAGAGTTTGCTAAAATTTTTGGGCTTTCAAATCCCTATTTGCTTCTAATTTTCGATGGAGGAGTGAAGGAGAAAAGATGATATCTTTTCTTTCTTTATTTTAATATAAAACCTCAATTTAGTCCACCTAACTTCAACAACTTTAACCAATTTTGACATTGTTTGTCCCGTATGGCCGGCCAACCATTACTAGAGGGGCTCAATTGAACTTTAAGGACCTCCAATTAATATTTTATAGCTATTAGACACCTTTAGCTTGTAAAATAGAACTTTCACACTTTATGCGATTCAGTCCTTTTTTCGCAATTAAGCATGAAATCGCTGGAATTAAAGCACCAAAATTTTCATTCACCTATACAATCATGCTCTAACTCATAAAATAACATAAAAATAATTTCTCCGACCTTGGTTTAGTGGCTCCAAAACCACTGTTTTGAGTAGCCCCTAAATTAGGCTGTTATAGTTACCGGTTGTGATTTCTTCAATGACTGCTCAAAGATATGTGAGAAAGGGTTTCAAAGCTTATCTAGCTTATGTGTTGAATACAAGAGTGCCTGAAATAAAGATTGAATCTGTACTGGTAGTTTGTGAATATCCGGATGTGTTTCCAGAAGAGTTACCTAGGTTACCTTCAATTAGAGAGGTTGAGTTTAGTATTGATTTAGTACCAGGGACTTCACCGATATCGATCGCTCCATATAAGATGGCTCCGACTGAATTAAAAGAATTGAAAGCTCAGTTGCAAGAGTTGACAGATAAGGGTTTTGCGAGACCGAGTTTTTCACCATGGGATGTATCGGTGTTATTTGTCAAGAAGAAAGATGAATCCATGAGACTTTGTATCGATTACTGGTAGCTCAACATGGTGACTATAAATGAACAAGTATCCTTTGCTAAGAATTGATGACTTGTTTGATCAGTTGAAAGGGGCAACAGTATTTTCAAAGATTGATTTGAGACCTGGCTATTATCAATGAGAGTTAAAGAGTCAGATGTGCCGAAAACTACTTTCTGGACAAGGTACGGGCATTATGAATTTCTTGTTATGCCTTTTGGATTAACTAATGTCCCTACTATTTTTATGGATTGGATGAATCGAATTTTCCGACCATACTTAGATAAGTTTGTGGTTGTGTTTATCGATGACATTTTGATTTATTCTCGGGATGAGTATGAGCATGCTGAACATTTAAGAATTTTGTTGCACACTTTGAGATATAAGAAATTGTTTGCTAAGTTTAGCAAAAGTGAGTTTTGGCTCCAATAAGTCAAATTTTTGGGACATATTGTCTCTGGAGACGGTATTCGGGTTGATCCAAGTAAGATATCGGCTATTGTTGATTGGAAACCGCCGAAGAATGTATCAGAGGTCAGAAGCTTTTTGGGCTTAACCGGCTATTATCGACGTTTTGTCAAAGGATTTTCGATGATTGCTACTCCTATGACTAAGTTGTTGCAAAAAGATGTTAAGTTTGAATGGTCCAAAAAATGTCAGCAAAGTTTTGAGAAGTTGAAAGCATTATTGACCGAGGCACCAGTTTTAGTGCAACTTGGACTGAGAAAGGAGTTTGTGATTTATAGTGATGTGTCATTGAATGGGTTAGGATGTGTATTGATGCAAGAAGGCAAAGTGATAGCCTATGCCTCGAGACAATTGAAACCGCAAGAGAAGAATTATCCGATGCACGATTTGGAATTGACCGCCATTATTTTTGCTCTGAAAATTTGGCGTCATCATTTGTACGGTGAGAAGTGCCACATCTTTACCAACAATAAGAGTTTGAAGTATTTGATGACTCAAAAGGATTTGAATGCTACAATAGAGATGGCTCAAGTTACTAAAAGATTATGAGTTGGTAATTGACTACCATCCCAAAAAGGCGAACGTAGTCACAGATGCTTTGAGCAGAAAGTCCTTGTTTTCCTTGAGAGCTATGAGTATGAGTTTGACTTTATCCAATGATGGTTTAGTTCTAACGGAGTTGAGGGCTAGATCGGTGTTTCTTCAACAAATTTATGAAGCTCAGAATAGTGATAGTGAGTTACAACCAAAGAGCTTTGTGTGAATTGAGTAGTGATTCAGACTTTCAGATCGGTTCTGATGATTGCTTAATGTTATGAGATAGAGTATGTGTATTGAAAATGATGAGATTATTCAAAAGATTCCTTATGAAGCACATAATGGCTGTTTATCTGTTCATCCAGGGAGTACGAAAATGTATAATGATTTGAAGAAACTATATTGGTGGTCAGGTATGAAACGAGATATCTTTGAATTTGTATCGAAATGTTTGATTTGTCAACAAGTGAAAGTTGAACACCAAGTACCTTCGGGTTTACTTCAGCCAGTGATGGTACCCGAGTGGAAATGGGATAGAATTACGATGGACTTTGTGACGGGTTTACCTTTGACTCTGAAAAAGAAAGATGTCATTTGGGTCGTTGTTGATAGATTGACGAAATCGGATTATTTTATTCCTGTACGTACCGATTACTCATTTGACAAGCTAGCTTGTACATTGCTGAAATTGAGAGATTGCACAGATTGCCCGTTTCTATTATTTCAGATAGAGATCCGAGGTTTACGTCTCGATTTTGGAAAATGTTGCAAGAATCTTTGTGTACAAAGTTGAAATTTAGTACCGCATTTCATTCACAAACCGACGGCCAATCAAAGAGAACGATTCAGGTTGTCGAGGATATGCTTCATTGTTGTGTTTTAGAATTCGAAGGTAGTTAGGAAAAATATCTACCTTTAGTCGAATTTGCTTATAACAATAGTTTTCAGTCGAGTATAAAGATGGCACCGTATGAGGCATTGTATGGCCGCAAATGTCGAACTCCATTGTATTGAACAGAGCTTAGTGAGAAACAGATTCACGGGGTTGACTTTGTTAGAGAAATCGAAGAAAACGTAAAGGTAATCCGTGATTGCTTGAAAGCCGATTTAGATCGACAAAATTCGTACGTAGATTTGAAAAGAAAAGAGATCAAATTTTAGATTGGTAATAAAGTATTCCTGAAGGTATCTCCGTGGAAGAAGATACTGAGATTTGGCCGTAAAGGCAAGTTAAGTCCACGTTTCATTGGGTCGTATGAGGTTATTGGAAGAATAGGGCCGATGGCATATCGGTTAGCTTTGCCGACAGACTTGGAAAGGATTCACATTGTATTTCATGTGTCGATGTTGCAACATTATCGATCAAACCCTTCACATATAATTTCTTCGACAGAGGTTGAGATTCGATCCGATATGACCTATGGTGAGGAACCGATCAAGATTTTGGCTCGGGAATTTGAACAGTTGAGAAAGAAAAACACAGCCCTAGTTAAATTTTTGTGGCAACAACATGGAGTTGAAAAGGCTACATGGGAACCTGAGGAAGCTATGCGAAAATAGTACCCAAACTTATTTTCTGGTAAGATTTTCGTGCATAGCCCTAGTTAAAGTTTTGTGGCAACAACATGGAGTCGAAAAAGATACGTGGGAACCTGAGGAAGCTATGCGAAATCGGTACCCAAACTTATTTTCTGGTAAGATTTTCGGCGACGAAAATCCCTAAGGGGGGAGAGTTGTAACAGCCCGATTTTGGGTCTAGTTGGAACAGTGGTTTCAGGACCACAAATCCGATGCAGTAAAATTTATTCTTATTATATTTTTATGGTCTACATTTTTATGAAATGATTTCGTGAAAATTTCGTCCGAAAATTTTGATGTTTGGGCACTTAATTTAGTTAAAGGGACTAAATTGCAAAAAGTGCAAAATTTAATTTCTACATGTTATAGGTGTCCAATTGCTATGAGATTTTAAATTGAAGGCCCTTAGATGGTAATTAGACCATTATACTTTAAGTTGGACAAAAATGGACATGGTAGGGTGAAATTTCAAAGTTTGGCATTAAGGGCATTTTGGTCATTTGGGTAATAAAGATAAAATAAAACACATAAAAGATGTCATCTTCTAAATTTCTTCCTCCCATGGCCGAAAATCACAAGGGTCTCCATAGCTAGGGTTTGTTCATCTTCCAAGCTTGATTGTAAGTCTGTTCTTGTTCCGTTTTTAATGATTTTTACATTTTTAAGATCGGTGTAACCTAATCTAGCTATTTCAAGGACTAATTTGAAAAAAAATCAAAGTATAAAATTTTACCCATGTTGGATATTTATGTATTTTGATGTTTAATGGTAGATTATGCAAGTTTAGTGTTAGATAAACAACTTTTACCAAGTGATATTTGATGACAATGCTTAAAATGACCTATTTGTAAAAGTTCTAAAATGAGTAGTAAAAGTGTAAGTTGAATAATGTGGGCTGGTATGAGCATAAAAATAGTTTGGCTAGGCTTGTGTATTAAAGAAATTGAACATATTTCATTTTACGAGCCTAGGGACTAAAATGTAAAAAGTTGAAAAGTTAGGGGCAAAAATGTAATTTTTCCATAATGTGATTTTTGGGCTAAATTGAATAATGTGAGTATTAAATGAGCTGAATTTGCAGTTATAGATCAAGAAAAATGAAGTTCAGACCTAGACCGGGGGAAAATCAAAGTGTTTGACGATTAGGTCCATTTTCACTATTTTTGTACCGAGGTAAGTTCTTATGTAAATAATGCAATGTTATATTTGTATTTTAATGTTTTGATATTGCATGAAATGTATGATTGGTTCTATGAGCATATTCGACAAAGTTTCGGCAAGAGAGAAATCCCAGTTGAACCTTAGGAATAAATTAGGATACAAGTGACACGTCACTAGGAACCATGTGATTATGTGATTTATGTGTCCTGGGTGTTGGTCCTGTACATCCTACTGGTGGCTGGGTATACCTGCATATGTTGCGGATACCTGACAGCTTGTCTGAGCAGCACCGCGTAGCTACGTCTTGACTGACAGCTTGTGTGAGCATGCTCGTGGATTTGCTCGAGAGCGAGCTTCTATGTGTTATGAGATTTGTGGTAGAATTGGCTACATATGTGGCACTTATGTGCAAAGTTTTCCGTGTATCCGATAGTATTCCAAGTGGTTCAACGCGTATGTCAAAGATGAGATAGTATGTGATTATGTTACTAGTTGATATAGGTATGTACAAAAAACTCAAATGAAATGAATTCGGAATATGACGAACTATTGGTAAGAATGTGAATGAGTATGTTATGTTCATGAGGTTTTAATGGCATTTAGGTTGATATACGTATGTTACTTATATGGAAATTGTATGGTTAATGTTGTTTATTATTTGCATATGAACTTACTAAGCTATTTAGCTTACTCCCTTTTCTTTCCCTTGCCTTATAGTATCACCAAGCTCGGGATTGGAGATCGTCAGAGATCCATTCACACTATCAACTAATTTTGGTACCAATGAATTCAACATTTTGAGTTATGGCATGTATAAGGGACTTGGTCATTTTGTTATGTGTCATAATTGATTTGGCCAAATGTGTTGGCTTATATTGGTTGAGGTTCATTGTGTATAAGGCCATTGAAAATTGGCTACAATTGGTATGAGCAATTTATATTATGATGCCTTTCATAGATGTGGGAATTTACATTATTTGAGATGATAAGCATGTGATGTTTGTGTATGATAGATGGTATCATGTGAATGATGTGTTGATGTCTTAATTGTGGCTGGTTTGGTTGTATGTAAATGCTTGGATTGTTGCAATGCGATGTTGTGTATGTATGTACAAGTAAGGGTGGCAAAATGGCTTGGTAAATAGCCTTATATTTGTCCACACATGTAAACACATGGGCCTGTGTCTAGGCCGTGTGTGACACACGTTCTGCCCCACGGGCATGTGTTTCAATCGTGTGTCCCCTGCACCTTAATTGTTGCAAAACAGAATGTCTAAAATTTGGCACACAGGCAGAGACACGGGCGTGTGTCTCGGCCGTGTAAAGTCTGTACCTATTTTATGAAAAATTATGAAAATTAAATTGACCACACGGCCTAGCACACGGGCGTTTGGCACGATCGTGTGGCACAATTCAGGGAGTAACCTATTTTGAACACGGCCTGTAGCACGGGCATGTCTAAGGGTCACATAGGCGTGTCCCTTGGACCACACGGGCGTGTGAGCCCTGTAACATGACAAATTTTCTAAGTTTTGTAAAATTTTCTAAAGTTCTCGGTTTAGTCCCGAACCACTTCCAAAGCATGTATTGTGTCTCGTAGACTCGTTTTAGGGATGATATGAATGTGTATGAAAAGTTTTAATTTGAATGGAAATTTATGACTCGAAAATGTATGTTTGCTTGTGTTAATGTTCGGTAATGCCTCGTACCCTGTTCTAGCATTGAATATGGGTAAGGGGTGTTACATAGAATCCCTGGATCCCATCCTAAAATTTTTCGCAAATTGACTTATATTTTCATCTTGAGAATTCATAACTTGGTTGTATTGACTTTAATACATTTCACCCATTCCATGCATGTATCATTCCTCGTTTCCTCGAAAAGATTCATCCTCACATACTGGCTTTGATCGAATCATGTTTGATTTGCTTAAACGCTATCCATTTTGTTGGGCCTTGAGGTAGTGTAAGCCCATCATATCCATGGGTCTGAAATTGGGCGTTGAGACTCATATCATTTCCCACATTCCTCAAAAAGATTTGTCCTCGAATCTTTAGTTGTTGAAAAAGAAAATGAAAGAGAATTAATAACAATAAAAGAAAACAAATATTTACCTAAGCTTTCCTGTGTACCAAAACTAGCTCCAGAATCAAAGATATGATTTTGGTCCCTCAAATTAGAGTGGATCAAGTACCTCTCCTTGAAAAACAAACCATCAACAATAACTAAAGAAAAATATTAGGCAAATGAGTGTTCAAGTAAAAAATAACTTGTAACTTTATTTGATATGCATGGTCATCCATAAGAATTTCCAAAGATTAGTTAATAATTTCACATAATAATCAAAATCCATAAGTTTAATATTATTGTCGAAACCATTTTTTTGTTTGGAAAATGGGGATCGACTTTAAAAACGAAAATGGAATCGCCACCAATCTTTTTTCGAGGTGCTATCAGGTCACCTTATAAAACAATTTTTGTTTTTATTTAAAATATTAATTTTGGCCTATGAAATTCAAGAAAATGAGTTCGGGAGTCGGTTACGTACGAGGAAGGGTTAGCACCCTCGTAACGCCCAAAAATTGGTACCTAATTGATAAATTCATGTCCTAAGGTCGAAAATTTGAAAAATTTATAATATGATCTTTTATTTGAAAGAAAGCCAAGATTCTCTTATCTCAAAGAAATAAAAATGCCACACCTAATGAATTAGGATGCAACATTTCAAGACTTCGAAACTAAGCATGCCTTTATTTGTAGAAAATCCTTACCTCGAGACAACAAAACGTTATATCCAATAAGTTAGGACACAACATCTCAAATTCCCGAAAATAAATTTTTATTTAATTTTTTTAAAAAAGGAAGGTAATAGGTTCTTTAGACTCAAAAAAAAAAAAAAATCGAAACCCAGTAAGTTAGGAAACGATTTCTTTCGAACCTTAGAACGCGGAGTGTTTGCTTATTTTTAAAATCAGATAAAATATAGTGCAATCGTAATGAAATGAAAAATGAATTTAAAATAAAATGTAAAACGATTTACAATGCTAGCTTGTATACCAATATGATGATGATAAAATATAATAACAATTATAAAGGTAGAAAATAAAATAAAATAAAGTAAAAGCAAGATAAACAAATGAAATAAAATAAAAGAGAATTGTAACAAAAACGGAGGCTATATAATAAAAACCATAGAATGATAATAATAGTAACAAAAAAATGCAATAATAATAAGAAAACATATTAGTACATAAATAATAGTAAAAAAAAATATTAGCAATTATAAAATAATAATAATAATGAAAATAATAATAAAAGTAATAGCAAAAATAAAAATAGTATTAATAACAATAAAATAATAGTAAGGGTATTAAAAATAGTAATAATAATATAAAAATAATAGTAGTAGTAAAATAAAAGTATATTAATTATAAAAATAATAATATATGTTAATATACAAATAATAGTAAAAAAATATTAGCAGTTATAAAATAATAATAATAATGAAAATAATAATAAAAGTAATAGCAAAAATAAAAATAGTATTAATAATAATAAAATAATAGTAAGGATATTAAAAATAGTAATAATAATATAAAAATAATAGTAGTAGTAAAATAAAAGCAAATTAATTAGAAAATAATAATATATGTTAATATACAAATAATAGTAAAAAATATTAGCAATTATAAAATAATAATAATGCAAATAATAATAAAAGTAATAGAAAAAATAAAAATAGTATTAATAATAAAATAATAGTAAGGATATTAAAAATAGTAATAATAATATAAAAATAATAGTAGTAGTAAAATAAAAGTATATTAATTATAAAAATAATAATATATGTTAGTATACAAATAATAGTAAAAATAAAAACAATAATAGAAATAATGAAAATAGCAATAATAATGGTGATACTAAAAATAATAATAACAATACTAATAATGAGAATAATAATAAATATAGCTATAGTAATAATAATAATAATACATACAAAGGAAGAAAAAAATAGTAATAATGGTTAAAATAAAAATAATAATAATACAAGTGAATATGATAATAATAATAAAGTTTATGAATAAAAAAATAAAAATAAAAAAATAGTGGTAATGTTAAAATAATAGTAAAAGCAATAATAATAGTTAAAAAATAAAATTAGTAATGAAAATAATAATAATAATAAAGGGACGAAATTAGTAATGAAAATAATAATAATAACAAAAGGCAAGGGACCTATTTAGACACGCGAATAACATGGAGGAACTGAAAGAGAAAATATTCCCTCCCTCCAAAAAGCTGCGTTTAAAGAGGGACTCCAATGAAATCCAAATAAAATTTAAGGGCAAAATTAAAAATAAATAAGAACTTAATTATAAAACCATAAAAAAGCGGAAGGGCTAAAAGCGCAATTAGCCTTTCCTATAAAAAACGCACGGATCCTAGGCCGGAGCTGGTCGAACGGGTCGGGCAAAAGCAAAATGACGTCATTTTTGGGGTCTTAGGACCCTGGCCAAAACGGCGCCATTTTAAATAACTATATAGTCCAAAATTTTTAGGAAAAAATCATTCTCCTCTTCTTCCTTCAAAAAAAACTTCTCTTTTCTCTCTGTGGCTCCCCTGTTCCGGCCAGGACCTCCGGTGAACTACCGCTGTATCGACCGCCGCCGGCCACCACGCACGGTGGTCGGAACTAAAAATATACATTTTCCTCTTTTTTTATGTTGTATTTATATGTGCATATACGATCTAAAAAAATAAAAGAAGATTTTTAGGCATGTAAAACAGTTTCGAAATAAAGAATAAAAAAATGAGTAAAAAAAAATGTAACACCCCTGTAACATCCTGAATTTTTGGGCCTATGCGTTTAATGGTTGAATATGTGTAATGAGTTAATTTAACTGTTAAGGGTCAAAATTGGGCTAAGGATGTGGTCAAGGCCTTGGTGAAATTTTTTTTGGGCACTATAGGGTTTAAAAGGTGGTATATGTGTTTAATATCAAAATGGGCTTGTGGCCCAGTGGTCAATGGCCCCACTTAGGGAGCAAGGAGGTGACGCCACACAAGGGAGTAAGGGGCCCAAATTTAAGTTTCATGGAGCCCAATTCTTTTAATTTAAGTTAGCTAATTTTCGGCATGAGGGTTAGGTGGAGTGGACGGCAACAAGGCTCAAAAATAGGAGGATTTATGTGAATGGGATAATGTAGATATTATAGTTGATAATATGGAAGATAAAAGGAGAAAAGATAGGAGCTATCTGCAAGGCTAGGTGTTGGCCGAAATTCCATCAACTAGAGGAGGGAAGAAATCGGTTTCTTTATGGCAAAGGGGTGCCGGAATTTCCCTTGCTAATTAACTGGTTTTAGTTGTCAAAAGAGGGCAATTCCGGCTTTTGGTTAGTAGGAGTGCCGAAACTTTAAATAATCAGGTGAGAGTTCTCTTCTTTATTTTTCGGCATTTAGGGTTTCCATCTTTTCTTTCTCTTCTTCTCTGAGTAAAAGCCGAAATTCCTAACCCTATTCCCTCATCTTCACTTTGATTCAAAAGCCGAAACTCCATTGTTCTTTTCTCTTCTTTCTTCTAAAAGACGAAAAACACATCAGTCTTCTCTTGTTCATCTTTTCAAGATTTTCTTAAAAGCTGAAATTTCCTAGATCTCTAACCTTCTACGCTTTGATCTTCTTCTGTGATTGTCGAATCCTTCTACAAGGGGTAGCCGAAACTTTCTGTAGAGGTAAGTGCCGATTCGTGTGATTTCAATCTTTTTTCAGGCTTTTAGAGACCATAGCCGAATGGCTATATGGTTAACTAATCGGGTGTTTTCTCTCATTTGCGGCATTTTGGGATTTAAAAGGGATTCAATCGCTTAGATTTCTAAGCCAGAGTTCAGTAGCAGTCGAACATTATTACTTTCAGGATTTCAAGGTAAGGAGATCTGTTAATTTAAACGTATAAATTCGGGTAAACACTAATCCTTGGCCGAATATAGGAGAGGCCTTATCTTCGCGTTCTTTCGGCTTTTGAGCAAAGTTATAGACAGAAGGCAGTAGATCCGATTAGCGAGGGTATCGACATAGAGGGTAGTCTTATGCATTAATCAGGTGTGTAACACTCTCACACCATTTATATTGCTTGATTAGTATGCATATAAACCTGTTATATTCTATATATTCTGTTAAATGCCGAAATACCGGCATGGCTGTTGAAAACTCGAGAAAAGTAAAGGCGAATCACCAGGTTGGTGATCTCTGTCATTCTAAAGTGAATGTTTCTGTTGATTTGATATGATAATCATGAATGCCGATTTCTATGTTGCACGGGGTTGGGTGATTGATGAAAGAGGAAGTGTTTTGTTGTAGTGGCTTTTGCCATGACCTGTTGTAGTGGCTATTGCCATGACCTGTTGTAGTGGCTATTGCCATGATCTGTTGTAGTGGCTTTTGCCATGATCTGTTGTAGTGGCTTTTGCCATGATCTGTTGTAGTGGCTAATGCCATGATCTATTGTAGTGGCTATTGCCATGATCTGACGATGAGCAGCTATCTGCAGCATGACTGCCATCGATGGTGTATAGCAGTGTGGGTTGATTTTAGAAATCCCCAATGGTGTGATTGGCAGGTACGGGTGGTGTGTAGCGGATGGAAACCTAGGATTGGGTTGGGCTTTGCATAATTTCTGTTGTATGATATTCTGTTATTTTGTTCTGTGGGCTAAGGCCCAATCTGACGGTGCACGAGGGTTGCACACTGAGTCTCGCGACTCACCCTATTATTTAACATCTTTCAGGTAGCACCTAGTGCATCAGACCGGGCTGAAGAGGAGCGCAAGGTGGCCATGCGAGGGATTATTGATTCAGCAAAAGACTTTACTAGTTTATTTATTTCTAATATTTTTAATTAGTGGGTTAAATTTCATTGTAATAAGGCCATGGGCCACTAGCTTTATATTTTCGTTTGTTTTGGGCTTTTATTATTACTAGACACTTAGTTTTTTTTCGATTTAATTAAGGCATGTACTAAATTTCAGTTTTTAATTCATAAAGGCATTTAAATGAAAATTTATATCTTCTACAAACTATCCAAATTATTAAGTTTTCCGGTATACATGTTTACACTCGACGATTGTTTTCCAAAAATGCGACATGTTTTACTAAATCTTCTTAGTGACATGCCAGATCCGATCGTGGTGTTTGGGCCTGGTTTGGGGTGTTACAACCCCAAACCTAGCCCATGCGTAATGAGCGGATTAGGTATGTCACACGAGCAAAACATGTTAATCCCTTTTTATTTGTACTAAAATAGGTATTGCTTTGTTAAAATCAAGAAAACAAGTTTGATTTGAAATATTTGGTAAAATACTGCTAACCTCGAAGGTTGACTGATATATCGATAATTTTGAACCAATGATCTTATAAAACCGTGACTCTTGAAAACGACGTTAAAAATTTGAAAGAGAATCTGAGTCTTTTGAAAATTTTGTTGATAATTCGAAAGACAATTTTCATGTTTAAAATATTTGTAAAAGTTTATTTTGAGATCAATTTGTTAATCGATTTAGGAAAACCTTTATTTATGTTTTTAGAAAATTTCCATTTAAAACAGTTTAAGCAAAATAATAAGTATAACAAACATCAAGCAAATAATAAAATACTCCAGAGGCCTTATTACAACATAAAAACCCAAAATAGTAAAATGAACGAAAATAGAAATCTAAAGTTCCAAAATAAAAACACCATTTCTGAAGTATGGCCTCCACCCGAGTCATCCATGGCCCAAGCCCTCGTCACGAAGCATTACCTACAAGGGTTAAAGAAAAGGGGGGTAAGTTACAAGAACTCAGTGTATAATCCCCTTACCGTCATCCATAGGGCCTGAATCCATATAGCAATAACTTGGGCCTAAGCCCATTTACAATACAATATTAAAATGAAATGTATGAGTGTATGTAAATGTATGAAAATGTATGCAACCCATCCCATCCAGCCAATCTCTCCCTCGTACCAGCCAATCTCTCCTGTGGGGATCAAGTCAACCCACCCCGCCAGTCTCACCAATTTGCAGTCAAGGTGCCATTTATAATAATTGTGGCTGAGCCACCAGATTCATATACGATAAAATGATTGACACAAAGTCGTTAATTCATATGTTAGGCACATAGCCATTATCAAAATTTGTGGCAATGCCACCGGTCTGTACTTCTATTCATTCAAATTTTCCCATCCCATGCAATATGTAAATATGTATCATACACAATCGTAAAACATCCATATAAAAATAACATTCATTAACCTATTGAATACTTTTTATGAATCAGCCCATTAAAGTAATACGATCATTCGGCCCATAGGGGCATTTCGGTAATTCGGTCCATAAGGACATTTCGGTAAATCGGCCCATTATAACACTTTGCATATCGCCCCATTATAACAATCTATAAAGCAATACGATCATTCGGCCCATAGGGGCATTTCGATAATTCAGTCCATAAGGACATTTCGGTAAATCAGTCCATAGGGACATTTCTGTAAATCGGTAATTTTACCCACTAAGGGTAATACGGTAAATTTCGCAAACCAGACTTAACTACTAATTTGGGGCATAAAAATCGAAACTGTCCATCTGCGTCATACTGACCAAATTGACTATAACTCGAGTTAGGAATCTCGAAATCTAAATCCATAAATTTTCCTTGAAACTAGACTCATATATCTTCTTACTAAAATGTTTCCAGAATTTTTAGCTTTGCCATTTAGTACAGTTTATTCCTTAAAGTTTCCCTTGTTTCACTATCCAACGATTCTGACCTCTCTTAACTTAATTTCAAATATCTCACTGTACAGTTTTCATATACTGCTCCCACTTGTTTCTATTGAAAATATACTCACTAAGGAATCTGTACATATAAACTATAACTCCTAATTCACTTTATACAATTTTATACGATTTTAGCAAGACAGATCAGGGAACCACGAAGTCATTTAGAACTAGTCTCACTAAAATTAAAATATCATAGAATATAAAATTCTTTTTTCTTCTCCGTTTCTTTCATATAGAAATAGACACAGTAATCTTTCATTCAACATCTTATTCACTTCCTAAATCCCTTTCTCCTATTTTTCGTGATTTTTCAAAATCACGTCACTGCTGCTAACCAAACTATTTCATTGCGAAAAATGGTTACTACTACGAACATACGCACGCCCAAGTGGTCACAAATGCCGGTTTTCGGTGTTCTTCGGTATTTAAACTGAATCAAAAAACATATCATACAAAATTTTAGAGAGATGTGAGATTACACACCATTTCAAAAATGTATTCGGAAGGTACGGGATTACACACCTTATTCAGAATCTGTAACACGATATTCTCCGCGGCACCTAAAGATACAATCGGTCAACAATTAGTCCAAAGCCCAATTTACAACTTCATCCAAGTATTGTGATTGATTAACAATCTATATCACTTACCAACAATCCGAGTCTCTTATTACGAGGGATAGGTGTTCGACTTTACCACTATTTCTGAAAAATCCACAAGTAGAGAGTATCGAGTGATTTCGTGCCTAACAACATAATCGATTAGCCAAACTTTCAATCCGATTAACACCATAACCGAGTAACGATATCGAATGGACTATGAAAAGACTCCTTACCTTAATCGATGATAATCCCGATTCCCACCAATTGGCTTATGACTACGAATGAATCGACAAGGATTTGGTATTCGGCCATCCACTAGAACTCCGATTCAACCAAGGAGAGATGTTCAACACACAAAAATGGGGAAGATAGAAAATGATAGAAATTCGGCTATTGAATAGAAAATAATAAAGAAGATTCGATCATATGGTAATGTCGATTTAGGAAAAAGGAAGAAAGGTTGAAGGAATGATAAAAAGAAGAGAAGAGAAAATGTTAGGTAATTCGGCTAACACAAAGGAAAAAAAGTTGGAAAAGAGTACCAAAAATGTTCAAAAGAGAAAATAGGCTTTTTCAAGCACAAACTTGCAAATAGGCTAGGAAAATTCAGCTCCTCCTTCTCCCTAACAAAAACCTCGTATTCATCTTTACCAAAAAGGTGAACATTGACCAACATAAAATCTTTCCAAAATACCTTCCACACTATATGCCAACATGTTCCCTTATCCTTCCTTTTCTTTCATTTCTTTCCCTCTTTTTCCCTAGTCTTTCTCCTTGCAATATTCCTTAGCCTCCTTGCCATAAATAAAAAGTCTCCCTTACAATAATAAAGTCTTGGCCAACACTTACCTTATTAGTACAAAAATTTAATCCAAAATATTTGTACTAGGTGGGATTCGAACCTTAGACCATTAGTACACTCCACACGCTACTTTCCACCTTTACCAATAGACTCCTTGTGCTAACAAAATGCACGCTTATTTCCTTGAGTCTTGATGCCACTTACCTTCTCCCCCCTTAAGAGCATAAACACAAAAATTTACCTATAGCCTAACTTGAACCCGAGACTTCATAGAAACCCCGTAACTTTCCAAATTCACTTAGCTAATAAGTCCAATTTGCAATAATGCCATTCGCTTGTTCTCAAAAATTTTAAACATTCCTACGTCCAAAGCCCATTGGGCCCAATCCTACTAGGCCCAATTTCGGGATGTTACAAAAAAACCTTGACTGATTTCTGTATTTGAAAAAAACCAAAAAGAGCCTCTATAATCTGACTTTTTTGTTGGTTATGTATTTCTGTATCTGAAAAATGTATCCCCTCTTTACATCGATATACTCGGTTTTTATAACCGAATATAAATCGGAAAAAAAATGAATACATAATTTTGATTGCTGCTGATTATTTGTTAATTGCCTTTTCTGCATATGTGAATGGCGGTGATAAGGGCATGATTCGCGCGTTGATGGCGGCGCGAAGCTCAGCAGTGAAGGCGTGATGGAGGCTGAGGCGGCACTATGCTATTAGGGCTAGGATTTACTGAAAATTTTAGGGTTTTGGGCCCTTTTGGGTTTAGGGTGTAATTGGGTTAAAAGGTTATTGATTTGGGCTTGTAAAAAAAAAACTTGGACTGGTTATTTTATTATTATTATTTGTTCAAGCCCGGGCATAAATGGCTATTATAGCTGCCCCTCTTTGCTCATTGTCATGTAATGAGAATAGAGCAAAGACGATAAAAGATCCCATATTGCCCGGTCTTGTCAAATGGCTATATCTTCAGGGAGATAAGCTAGTATCTTCAATCTGCTTCGCTGTAATTTTAGGAAGACGAGATTTAATATCTTTAGTCTGCTCCACTGCAAACTCAGGGAGGTCAGACTAGCATCTTCGATCCGCTTCACTGCAAAATCAAGAGGACAAGATCTGATATCTTCTAGCTTGCTCTACTGCAAACTCAAAGAGCCAAGGCTAACATCTTCGATCTTCTTCCTGCAACTTCAGAAAGGTAAGGTGACAATCTGCTCCATTGCAAACTCAGGGAGACAAGACTGATGTCTTTGATCTATTTCACTACAACTTCAGGAAGGTAAGATCCGTTATCTTCAGTATGCTCCGCTGCAACATCAGGGAGACAAGGCTGACATCTTCGATCTTCTTCCTGCAACTTCAGGAAGGTAAGATCTGTTATTTTAGTCCGCTCCACTGCAAACTCAGGGAGACAAGACTGATGTCTTTGATCTGCTTCACTGCAACTTCAGGAATGCCAGATCTGCTATTTTAATCTGCTTCACTGCAACTTCAGGGAGGTCAGACTAGTATCTTCGATCTGCTTCACTGTAACTTCAGGAAGACAAGATCTGCTATCTTCAGTCTGCTCCACTGCAAACTCAGGGATGCCAGACTAATATCTTTGATCTGTTTCACTGCAACTTCAGGAAGACAAGATCTGCTATCTTCAGTCTGCTCCACTGTAAACTCAGGGATGCCAGACTAGTATCTTTGATCTGCTTCACTGGAACTTTAGGAAGACAAGATCTGCTATCTTCAGTCTGCTCCACTGCAAACTCAGGGATGCCAGACTAGTATCTTTGATCTGCTTCACTGCAACTTTAGGAAGACAAGATCTGCTATCTTCAGTCTGCTCCACTGCAAACTCAGGGATGCCAGACTGATGTCTTCGATCTGCTTCACTGTAACTTTAGGAATGCCAGATCTGTTATTTTTAGTCTGCTCCACTACAACTTCAGGGAGGTCAGACTAGTATCTTCGAACTGCTTCACTGCAACTTCAGGAAGACAAGATCTGCTATCTTCAGTCTGCTTCACTGCAGACTCAGGGATGCCAGACTAGTATCTTCGATCTGCTTCACTGCAACTTTAGGAAGACAAGATATGCTATCTTCAGTCTGCTCCACTTCAAACTCAGGGAGACCAGATTAATATCTTCAATCTACATTGTCCTCTAGAGGACATAACCTGTAGATTGGGTATATGCTTATGCCTAATAATTAGGATGTCTTGATCGAAATGAGTCAAATGCTCCTATTTAGACATGCTATGACATATGGATGCAAAAATGTTATGAGAATGATTCCTATTTCAGGTATCATCACTAATGATTCCTATTTCAGGTATCATCACTTATTTATTCGTCAAGGTTTTATCTTCGTTCCTTACGAAGCATCAATCATATTCTGCTCAAATAATTTGCCCCATGGTAATTCTGAGTCCACTCCACTTGATCCTTGGGATATAAATTTTGTACCTCCCACTGCAACTTCAGGGGAATAACATTTGGTTTTTTCCATCCAATCTGTTACCACTTAGAGGTATCATCTTCAATCAATTTGATATGTTACACCATCCCCTGGGTGTAATGACCAGATGTATGTGCCTGAAATTTGCATGAATGCAGGGTATTAGTTTTCTTTTCTAGAGAATGATCCCCTTTTACACTTGGCTTGACATTGCTTGTCATTTGTCAAGATGGTATCACCGACGAAATGTCTTATCCAATAAAAATTCGAAGAGATAATCATCTTTTAATGTTTCCAATCCTTAGGCATGGTGAGTTCTAAACAATAGTCTTGTTTTAGATTCTCATATTATTTAGAAGCTTCCAGAGTAATATGCGAAACTCCTTTTATAAAAGTATTATTAGTCCATTAATCGTTATTTCAATATAAAATGCTTGAAAAAGATCACAACAATGGACGAGAAAGAAATTAATCAGGAGCATAGCTCGAAACAAATAAGTTAATCAAAGATAACCAAGGCAATAAAAGAAAATTGATTGGGGTGTATCTTGAAAAGAATAAAGTAATCAAAAATAGCCAAGGCCATAAAAGAAAATTGATTGGGGGGTATCTCGAAAAGAATAAAGTAATCAAAGATAGAAAATTAAAAATGGGTAAGATAGAAGCTAGGTGCCCCAGATATCATAGCTTGAACTTCTCTGTACAAACTTCTTGAGGACCTTTTTGAGCTCAATACGTGTTTAGAGGTTCCGGAGTACTTTGTCAATGCCTCAAGACGTAGCATACTTCCTCATTGTTCATTCAGGTATAGCAAGACTAACATATGCCCTATCTTTGATCAAAATTTGAGCTACCCTTTTCGGGTTTTTGGCTCAAAACCCATTTGGTCTCAAAGCGCCCTTTGTGGGTTTTCGCCTTGGCCTCTCCTCTTCTTTTTTTTTATCTCAAGGCGCCATTTGCGGGTTTTCACCTTGGCCTTTCCCCTTTCAGGTAAAATACTTCTTAACTGAACCTGAATTCGCAGAATTGGGCAAGTCTTTGTCATCCATCTCGGTTAATATTAATGCTCTTTTAGAACAGACCTTTTTTATTACATAAGGTCCTTTCTAGTTTGGCATCTGCTTTCCTCATAAATCCTTTTGTATTTTTCAACATCAGGTCCCTTTCATGGAATTTTCTAAGATGAACCTCTTTAACGTAAGCTCGTATCATCTGGTCGTGGCAGATAGCTTTTAACCTTTTTTCCTTCGATTAGGTTCAATTGGCAAAACTGTTTCTATTCCAATAAGAAATGTGTTGCCCCAGTGAAAGTTCTAACCGATGTTCGATAAGACAGAGGGTAAATGGTAACTTCTTTATGTCAATATTTACAAGTCTTAGTCATCTTTCCTATGATCCTTGTTTTGCTGTTTTTGTTTTTATTTCCCCCCCCTTTTTTTTGCTGCCTTTACTGCACTATGATATGGTGTCTGATCTTGCAAACTTTTGAAATTATCCCCTTTTAGCACTCTTTGTCGGCACCTGATCTTTTTTTTTGAGAATTTGATGACTATCGACCTTGTAACATTGGCATATGAAGCTACTTCCACCCTCTTAGTGATGTAAACGACTACCACGAAGATGAATCGATGTCGACTAGAAGATTTTGATGAGATCGGCCCATAACATCCATGCCCCACATATAGAAACGTCTGTGAAGAAAATGGAAGAGTCATATAAATCTTGTCTTCTTTAATTCAGAATTTGCGGTGTAACTGATGCGATCCCCTTCCTTAGTAGACCAACAGTACGTGATCCTCATGTTTAGCCCACGACTTAGTAGCCCAGGCATGTCTTGATATGATCATGCAAATACATCTTTGAATTCTTGAAAATAACTCAATGACGTATCGCTTTATTTCTGTGGTGAGCTAGGCTTCGATCTTCACCCCTTTCCTAGGCTTGCAATGTCCATTAACCCTATGTAAGGTAGGATCTATTTTTCATCATGTTCTACCATCCTTAACAAATCAGAAGATGGGTTACAATCTCTGTCATCTTCAAAGTCCTGAGATACCTCTAGACTGTAACATCCTAGAATTAGGGGTTCTATATTTTAGGCTTTTCTGGGTGCTTGGTTTGTTCTGCTTGTTATTTAAATGTGCTTGGGAGTCCTGGTGAGGCTCGAGTTCAAGCCAGAGCCTTGGTAAAATTTTCTGTTTTGGGCATCTAAGGGGGAGAGCTAGTAGGAGCAAGCCTTAAGTTTATTTGCGTATGTTTGTTGACACAAAGAAGCTTGTGTCCAAGTGGAGGAGGTGTCACTTTTAGGAGCTGAAGAGGAGGAGTTCGAATCCCATAAGCCTCATTAAGAAGCTTTATTTTTGGCACCAGGATGAAGAGGAGATGGTTTCGGCAGGGACTCTTCAAGGGTGGTGGTTGAATGGGTCAATGCATTCAAATGGATGGATAAGAGAGCTTGGAGGAGTTTGAATTGGTCAAACCAATTTGAATGAGTGATGGGGAGTATTTGGTGGAGCAAATCAAGGGATTTGGTGATGGTGGAGGTGGTGGCCGAATGTGGGGAGCTTGGAGGGGGGATTTCGGTTTAGATTCTAGGATATGTGAGTGTGTCGAAATTCTCTTGAGTAGTAGGCATTTCCATTTTGGCATTTTCGGTCTTATAGGAAGAGTGCCGAATTTTTGCAAGGGTCTTAGGGAGTTCTTTCTTTTTCTCTCATTCGATTTTCTACTGTGCCGAAACTTTCAGCTTTCTTCTCTTCATCTCTTCTTGCTTCTTTGACAGTAGCCAAAACTAGGGTGACCACTTGGGCATTTCTTTTTCCCTTCATTCTTTTTCTCTAACGATTTTATCTTCTACCCTCTCATAACCGAATCTCAGTTTCCATTTGCTTTTTCCTTCTTTTTGGTTATCTTTTGTTTTGCTCTAAAGCCGAAACAGTCTTTATCATCTTTTCTCTTCTACACTCTTTTCTTCTCTAGCCGAAACACACTTCTCACTATTTTCTCTTGTGTGTTTCGTTTCTACACCTTTTCACCATAGCCGAATCTCCTTTGACACCACACTAGGTCTATTCTTACACTCTTTTTCTGTCAGCCGAACATCGCGAAGTAAGGTGCTAGGAATCTTTGGCCACAGGAAGTCTCTTCAATCGGTTTCGGTTGGTTAAGGTAAGGGGAGACTCTTTCGTTTTTTTCATTATTTCTTTCGATTCTGTGTAGTCATAACCGAATGGCTATTTTGTTCTTGGTGTTTAGATTTTGGCTAATCCCTTATTCTTCTTCTCTCGTTTTGTAGACGGGAAACCCCATTAGCTGAACGTTTGAGGTCCGAAGCCTGAAGGTCTGTAGATTTCTGAATCTGATCATTCCATTTGGGTTCTTAAGGTAAGGAGCCATCTTTGCGTTTTCTTGGCTATTTCATCCCTTTCAATTGTAGTCTGCCTTAATCAACTTCTTTTGTTAGTCAACCTACATTACTCCTTGGGTACTGATCAAGTCTCTCCATGGATGCAAGTGCTGGTCAATCTAAGGAGAGGAGTGGACCCAAAGTCTTTGCCCCTAAGTTTAAGCGACGTGCTGTGTCGGCGGTTCGAGACTTTCCGCTAGGCTGTGGTAGGGAGCCGACATCTACCTGGGATAGACAAATCGCAGTTGTTTCTCCTAGTGAGAGTGTCGACAATCTAGAGAGTCTAGTCTTAAGCGTAATCAGGTGTGTGATGCTCACACTTTACTTTATTTATTTGCGTTAATAACTGTGTTGGATGAAAACTGAAACGGCTATATAGATAGTCGAGATACCCTTGTGGATAAGGTTGGAGACACCGGGTAAGTACCGATATGATTTTACTTTCAAATATATATATGTATGAATTAATTATCTGTTGCACATTGAAAGTATGTCTGCATTCATCTCAGTATGATAATATGTTGCATGGGTTGTGGGATATGTTTGAAAGGGGAAGTGTGATTCTGTGGCTCTGTCACAAGTGGTCTGGGACCACAGTGGTTTGGAACCATGTATACATATACTTATCAGTGACTTATCTCAGTGGTCTGGGACCACAGTGGGTTGGCCCCATGTATACTTATCGGAGATTGTCACAGTGGTCTGGGACCACAATGGGTTGGCCCCACGTTTATATATTCTGTGACTCTGTCACAAGTGGTTTGGGACCATAGTGGTTTGAAACCACAGTGGCATGGTGCCACGGGTGTTTGGCTGATTCAGGAGATGTAGAGGATGGAAAACTAGGTTGGGTTGGGGTGCATTGCATACACTGTTGATATGCCATGTTATTAGGGCTTGGGCCTAAATTGCATTGTAAGGGGAATTACACACTGAGTCTCGGTGACTCACCCCTCTGCTTAATTTTACAGGTAAACCCTAGATTGCGAATTTGGAGCCGAGGCAGGCTTTGAGGTGGCCATGCACTGGTTTCTCGTAAACCTTTGTTTCTTTATTTAAACTAAACTTTATTTTGGGTTTTTGCAATGTAATAAGGCCTCTACAACTTTAAATTGGGATTTGCTTTAACACCGTTAGTACATATTTTTGAAGTGACAAATATGGAGTTTTTCTAAAATAAAAATATAACAATCATTTTTTTTCTAAAAAGGTGTTAACTCCAAAGATAACAAGCGAATAAAAATTTAAGCTAAATAAACCAAAGTTTTTCTTAAGAACTCAACATTGTTTTCAACTGTCACGCTTATGAAATTTCCCGATTACGGCTTTCGCAAAGCAAAATTATTTACGGTATTTTAGTTCAATATAATATGGAATTGGTAAGAAACTCCCCAACAAGATTTTAAACCATTTTCAAGATGGAAACACTAATCAAAAAGTTTTTCCAAGTTACGATGTTCCGTTAAAAAATTTCAAAACTTCTTTTCCTGTAACATACCAGATTTGGTTGTAACGTATTGATCAGGTTTGGGGTGTTACAATTGTGGTATCAGAGCCTAGGTTGTAAAACTCGGCTGTGGGTTTAGGGTTCAAAAATGTTTTCAAAAGTTGGTTTGGAAAATGGTTTAGAAATATACCTGTTTTCTAAAAGTATGACACTCGAGTCTCTGGCACCAAATCCGTACGGTAAGGCCTCTGACTATTGGTTGATTTTTATGAAAAGATTATATTGTATTGTGGTGATTGCTAGTTTTATGAGATACAACTTTAGAAAATGAGACCTTTAGGTATACGATTTGCGAAAACTACTTCCAATAGTATTCACATAAGCTATCCGTTAATAAACAGTGGAAGATGTACTAATTCGTAAAACTTTTAATCAGATTAAGTCGATACCGTAGTCATGAGCACTAGAGGACGTGGACGTGGTATACGCGGCTATGGTAGAGGCCGAGGTATGGAGGCTGGACCCTCGGAATCAGGGCATGGGCCAGAAGGCGAAGTGCCAGCGTCACCGGTAGCAGAAGCGGGGTCTCAAGACTGAACTGGTGGAGATGATACTGTGTCTCAAGCGATGCTGCGTGTTTTGAAGTGGGTTGCTGGGGCAAGCATGGGATCAGTAGCTCGAAAATCTATTTCTGAGCGACTCCAGCTAATGGGGCTGAGATGTTTAGGGGTATTTTTGGTGTGGCCCCAAACGTAGTTGAATACTAACTGAAAGCAGTCGAACGAATCATGGACGATCTTGACTGTACTGTGGAGGAAAAGCTAAAAGGAGTAGTGTCCCTCCTTCGAGATGAGGCATACTAGTGGTGGCTCACGGTAAGGGATGGTGCATCGACAGACCGTATTACCTGGGATTTCTTTAAGACAGCGTTCCAGGGAAAGTATGTTGGGGCAAGTTACGTGGACGCTCAGAGGAAAGCATTCATAAACTTGGTCAGGGAAATAAGTCGATGGCTGAGTATGCGGCAGAGTTCCTACGTTTAAGTCGTTATGCCCGGGGTATTATCGCAATAGATCATGAGCGTTGTGTTCGATTTGAGGATGGTCTAAGGGACGAGTTGCGAGTACTGATAGCTCCGCAACGGGAAAGAAAGTTTGTTATTCTGGTTGAGAAGCAAAGATAGTTAAAGAGGTGAAGCGGTCTGAGAAGCAGAATCGGGATAAGGATAGGGGTAGGAATAAGCGGAACTTTGGGTCGTCAGGATCTACTGGGGGTTTTTAAAAGAGGCCTAGGTTTGATGGGCCGGGTCGTGTTACAATGCCTGTTACCATTGGTCAATCTCAACCGTATGCTAGATGTGGGAATTATCATACGGGGGAGTGTTGGGCAAGAAGTAAAGGATGTTACAGGTGTGGATCTATAGATCATCTGGTAAGGGACTGTCTATAAGAGCCGGATAGAGCACGGCCAGTAGGTCGGGGATATGTACAGTCTGGAAGAGGTGGGCAGTAACCACCGAGAGGTCGTGGTCCGTTCAGAGGAGGAAATGGTTTTGGTCGAGGGCGTGGAGCACCGGGCAGAGGTGCTGGGAATCCAGATGCAAGATAGCCTGGATTGGTTTATGTAGCTAGACACCGAAAGGATGGAATACACCGGACGTCATAATTGGTATGTTCCTTATTTTTGATTTGCCCTTTACAGCTTTGATAGATATTGGGTCTATATATTCATATGTCGCTAGTACTGTGTCTGAGACTCTGAGTATAGAACCTGAGGTTGCTTCTAGAGAAATGATTGTGATTAGCCCTTTAGGACAATCTGTAGTGTCTTTAGGAATGTGCCTTTAGATGTGCAAGGGATTATTTTCCCGGCTGACTTGATGGAGTTGTCGTTCAGTGAGTTAGAATTGATTTTAGGCATGGACTGGTTAGTTAAGTATCGAGCAAACTTGGATTGTGCTGTTAAGCGCATGATATTAAAGACTCTCGAGGATGAGGAGGTGTTGGTGTTAGGTGAGAGAAGGAATTACCTATCCAATGTGGTGTCTGCTCTAAAGGCTGAAAGGATGGTGGGAAAAGGGTGTGGGGCTTTCTTAGCTTTCATTAGTGCTTTGGAAGCCAAGGAGTTGACTATAAGAGATGTTAGAATGGTGAAAGAGTTCTCAGATGTTTTTCCAGAAGAGCTTCCAGGGTTATTTTCGGATCGCGAGGTGGAGTTCGGCATTGATCTTCTTTCGGGAATAGTTCCGGTGTCTGTTGCCCCATATAGGATGGCGTCGAAGGAGCTAGTGGAGCTTAAAGCTCAGATTCAGGAATTGTTGGACCGTGGTTTTTTCCAACCAAGTGTGTGTACGTGGGGAGCATCGGTGTTATTTGTCAAGAAAAAGGATGGGTTGATACGGATGTGCATTGCCTATAGGCAATTGAATAAGTTGACGATTAAGAACAAGTACCCATTGCCAAGGATTGACGATCTGTTCGATCAGCTGAGAGGCGCTTCGTTCTTCTCGAAGATAGACTTGAGGTCGGGGCATCATCAGCTTAAGGTTAAGGAGGCGGATATTCATAAGACTGCTTTTCAAACTCGTGATGGTCACTACAAGTTCTTAGTGATGCTGTTTAGGTTGACGAATGCACCAGCCGCATTTATGGATATGATGAACCAGGTATTCCAACCCTACTTGGATCAGTTTGTCGTAGTGTTCATAGATGATATCTTGGTATATTCAAGGACGGAAGAGAAGCATGATTTGCATCTTCGGATTGTCCTGCAGATTTTGAGGGAGAAACAATTGTATGCCAAATTCAGCAAGTGTGAATTTTGGTTGAGGGAAGTTACTTTTCTGGGGCATGTTGTGTCTGCCGAGGGAATTAGGGTTGATCCCCGAAAGGTTGAAGCTGTTTTGGATTGGAAACCACCGAAGTTAGTAGCAGAGATTTGAAGTTTCCTTGGGTTAGCTTGGGACTACAGAGGGTTTGTTGAGGGATTCTAGTTGATCGCTGCACCTTTAACCAAGTTGTTACGAAAAGGGGTACCATTTATGTGGACTGATAAACAGCAGGAAAGCTTTGAGAAGTTGAAAAGGATTTTGACGAAGGCACCAGTGTTGATTCAGCCTGAGGTTGGGAAGGAGTTTGTCGTCTATTGTGATGCGTCGCACACAGGGTTAGGATGTGTGTTGATGCAAGAAGGGAAAGTGGTAGCGTATGCATCTCGGCAGTTGAGATCACATGAAGTGAATTATCCCACTCATGATTTGGAATTAGCTGCGGTAGTGTTCGCCTTGAAGATTTGGAGATACTACTTGTATGGAGAGAAGTCGATTATGTACATCAACCATAAGAGACCGAAATATCTCCTTACACAGAAGGAGTTGAATTTAAGGCAGCGGAGGTGGATTGAATTGTTGAAAGACTATGTTTGCTCGATTGAGTATCACCCAGGTAAAGCTAACGTAGTGGCAGATGCGTTGAGCTGTAAGGTGATATCTGATTTGAGGGCAATGTTTGCTCATCTCAGTTTGTATGATGATGGAAGCATGTTAGCTGAACATCAAGTGAAGCCTTCATGGGTAAGTCAGATTAAAGAGAAGCAGTTGTCAGATGAATCATTAAGTTCTAGATTTCAGCAAGTGGAAGGTGATGAGACAGAAGATTTTAGTTTGAACAGTGATGGGGTATTGTGCTTTCGTGGAAAGGCTTGTATGCCGAAGGATTCTGAGTTGAGACAGAGGATTCTGCAGGAAGCGCATAGTAGTCCATACACTATGCATCCTGGTGGGAGTAAAAAGTATCGAGATTTGCGTGAATAGTTTTGGTGGCCAGGTCTACAGCAAGAAGTGACCGAGTTTGTGAGTAAATGCTTGACGTGTCAGCAGGTGAAGGCGGAACACCAATTGCCTTCAGGGTTGTTACAACCAGTGAAGATTCCACTTTGGAAGTGGGAGAGGATAACTATGGATTTTGTTAGTGGGCTACCTCTTACGCCTACTAGAAAGGATTCGGTGCGGGTAATTGTCGATCGGTTGACGAAGTCTACTCATTTCATACCGGTTCGTGTTGATTACTCACTACTGAAGTTAGCCAAGCTGTATGTAGTAGAGATTGTGAGGTTACATGGGGTACCGGTGTCTATCATATCAGACAGAGACCCCAGGTTTACATCGCGGTTCTGGAAAGTGTTGCATAAAGCGTGGGGTACAAGACTGGATTTCAGTACGGTGTTTCATCCACAGACTGATGGTCAGTCAGAGAGGGTAATTCAGATTCTGGAAGATATGTTGAGAGGCTGTGTTATCGAATTCAGGGGTAATTGGGAGGATTTCTTACCTTTGGCAGAATCCGCATACAACAATAGCTATCAATCCAGTATCTAGATGGCACCCTACGAAGCATTGTATGGTCGAAAGTGTCGCACTCCTACCTGTTGGACAGAGTTGGGTGAGCGGCAGTTGTTGGGTCTGAAATTGGTCTCAGAAATAGAGGAATAGATTAAGTTGATTTGAACTCGGTTAAAGGAAGCTTCTGACAAGTAGAAATCTTATGCAGATCTGAAGCGTAAGGAAATAGAATTCGCAGAGGGTTTAAGGTTTGGACGAAAGGGCAAGTTGAGCCCCAGGTTCATCGGGCCTTATCGAGTGTTGAAACGTGTGGGACCAGTAGCTTATCAGCTCGAGTTACCTCTGGAGTTGAGTCAGACACATAATGTATTTCACGTTTAAATGTTAAGGCGCTATTATTCTAATCCATCTCATGTAGTCCGGTAGAGGAAATTGCAGTAAGACCTGATTTGTCTTTTGAAGAAGAACCAGTTCAGATATTAGATCGAGATGTTAAAGTGTTGAGAAGGAAGTCAGTTCCGTTGGTTAAAGTTTTATGGCAGAATCACGGTTTAGAGGAAGCCACGTGGGAGCCAGAGGATGTGATGCGACAACAGTACCCTCATTTCTTTAAGGGGGTAGAACTATAGCATCCTAGAATTAGGGGTCCTGCATTTTACGCTTTTCAGTGTGCTTGGTTTGTTCTGCTTATTATTTAAATGTGCTTGGGAGTCCTGGTGAGGCTCGGGTTCAAGCTAGAGTCTTGGTAAAATTTTCTATTTTGGGCATCTAAGGGGAGAGAGCTAGTAGGAGCAGGCTTTAAGTTTATTTGCGTGTGTTTGTTGACACAAAGAAGCTTGTGTCCAAGTGGAGGAGGCGTCACTTGTAGAAGCCGAAGGAGAGGAGTTTGAATCCCATAAGCCTCATTATAAAGCTTTATTCTTGGCACCAGGATGGAGATGAGATGGTTTCGCAGGGACTCTTCAAGGGTGGTGGTTGAATGGGTCAATGCATTCAAATGGATGGACAAGAGAGCTTGGAGGAGTTTGAATTGGTTAAACCAATTTGAATGAATGATGGGGAGTATTTGGTGGAGCAAATCAAGGGATTTGGTGTGGTGGAGGTGGTGGCCGAATGTGGGGAGCTTGGAGGGGGATTTCGTTTTAGTTGCTAGGATAGGTGAGTGTGCCGATGTAACACCCCAAACTCAGCCTAGAAGTTATGACCGGATCTGGCATGTCACATAAAAGGTTGTTTAAGAACTGCACGTTTGTTAAAAATTTCGAGTTTAAATATTTATTGATTGTTATCCTTTTTGTTAACATTTTGAAATATTAGTTATTAAGGGTTTAGGAAAATCCCGTATCACACATTGAATAATAATAGGCAGTAATCAAATTAAAAGCTAAACCAAAGAAAATACCAAAATTAAAGTTGTAGTGGCCTTATTACATAACAAAAACCCAAATAAAAATAAGTCCAAATAAAAGAAACGAGTTTATGAGAAAACATTGCATGGCCACCGCAAGTCCACCTCAGCTCCCAATTCGCGATCTAATGATTACCTGAAACATTTAAAACGAGGGGGTGAGTTTACGAAAACTCAGTGTGCAATTACTCTACCTTAACCGTAACTGAGCCCTAGCCCTTACATATCACTTTGGGCGAAGCCCATACAGAATCAGACTGGGCCTTAGCCCTACTAGCAGAGAATAGAAGATAATCAGATATCAACGCAATCTGATGCAAAACCCAAACCCAACCTAAATTTCCATCCGCTACACACCACCCGTACCTGCCAATCACACCAATGGGGATTTCTACAATCAACCCTTACCGCCACACAACATTGATGGCAAACATGCTGCAGTTAGCTGCTCATCGTTCGATTGTTAAAGAGTCACCAGATATGTGGCATGGCCATCAGAACAGAACATGGCAGAGCCACCAGAACAGATTGTGGCAAAAGCCACCAAAACAGAACGCTTCCCCTTTCATCAATATCATATCCCAAAGCCCATGCAATATGACATAATAATTCGTGTATACGATATGTCATGTATGCAAACCATATATCCAAAGATAACGCATGAAATGAATTACCATCATAATCGATAAACATAATACAATATAATCCATTAAATCTACCCCTGGCGGTATAACGATAAATTTTACCTACCAAGGGTATTTTCGTAATTTACCTATCGAGGGTATTTCAGTAATTTCGCACCTACAATGGCCTTTCCGAAGGCCTTATGTCACCTCGAGCGACTCAACTACCATTTTCGGTCGTACCGGACTATTGGGCCTAAAACCCGATTTCGGCCCATTCAGGCCCACACGCTCTGTGGCCTACCTAACACAAATCTAGTCGCGTATATGAGATTCACCTAATCTAGTTCACTATATACTACACCATCATACATTTTATTCAATTGGGCCCACGGGCCCATAAGGCCCACTTCGGCCCATCGTGGCCCAACAGCCTCAACCCACAAGAATACTACTGATGGCCTCAACTATCGTGTCGAAGCCCCACACGTGCGCTTGCACGCTCGTGTGGCTACTATTGCCATGATCAGCATTTCGGCATTTGCCGCTCTACAGCTAGAGTAGAGAGAGTTACACACCTGATAGGAATCTGGTGCTAATCCGCGCTCCGACCACTCCTGCGCCCAAACGCCCTCCAAGGTGTATTAACTCTCCTCATAGGATGCTATATATATAGCTAGCTTCTCACCTTCCTTCTTTGTATCTTTCCGATGTGGGATCCCTTCGTCAGTAGAGTTTAAATCCAACTCAAACTCTTCGCGTCCAATCCGCAAAATAAATACTCGTTTGCTTGTCATGAGATTCGAACCCAGGCTCCCTTGTAACATAATCCACGCCGCTAACCACTTGGCCACAAGCTTCTCTTGTGTCTTAAACCATGCGCAACTAAATATAAATCTATAGCCAAATTCTAAGGTCCATATAAAAAAAAAAAAACCAAAATGCAATAGCCAAGACTTGAACCTTGGACCTCCTTCCTCCCTTATGGCGTCTCTCCCTTGCTCCTTAAGTGGCGTCACTTTGCCACTACACCATACACTCCACTTGTATCATTTTTATCCACATTTTATTCTTAAAGCCTACCTACTAACTCCGGGGTTTTATTCACCGAAAACCAAAATTTCCCCAAAGCCAAAGTTTGATCCCGGGACTTCATAGAAGCACTCTAATCTACTAAAATCACTTACGTAATAGGTCTAACTTGCATTTAAGCTGATCTCTTGTTCCTAAAAATTTTAAACGCTACTACTCTCAAGGCCCATTGGGCCCAATCCTACTAGGCCCAATTTCGGGATGTTACAAATCTACCCTCCTTAAAGAAATTTCATCCTCGAAGTTTCCAACTAACTAACAGTAGTACGTCCCAACCTACAACACTATGCTCACGCTGCGCACTCTGATTCCAATAACACTAATATGCTTTTAACTAGAATGTAGAACTCCTATACATACTCAGAATCACCTAGCCATTAAAGCAGACAAATCTTCCATACGCAACCAATTTTATATCCAAACCAAAACACACATAGAGCAAATACCAAAAGTACAGTCATAAAATCATCATATCAACAACCATAAAATAAGAGAATTTACGGATTTGGTGTCGGGGACTCGGGTGCCATACTTCCAGTAACAATATATTTCTTAAACAATATTTCAAACCAATTTTTGGAAAACGTTGTCGAACCCATTCCACAGTTGAGTTTTGCAGCCTGACTCTGATACCACAATTGTAACACCCCAAACCGAGCCTAGAAGTTATGACTGGATCTGGCATGTCACATAAAAGGTTGTTTAAAAACTACGCGTTTGTTAAAAATTTCGAGTTTAAATATTTATTGATTGTTATCCATTTTGTTAACATTTTGAAAAACCAGTTATTAAGGGTTTAGGAAAATCCCGTATCGCACATTGAATAATAATAGGCAGTAATCAAATTAAAAGCTAAAAAAAAAACCAAAATTACAGTTATAGTGGCCTTATTACATAACAAAAACCCAAATAAAAATAAGTCCAAATAAAAGAAACGAGTTTACGAGAAAACATTGCATGGCCACCACAAGTCTGCCTCAGCTCCCAATTCACGATCTAATGATTACAGAAACATTTAAAAGAGGGGTGAGTTTACGAAAACTCGATGTGCAATTACTCTACCTTAACAAGAATCGGGCCTAGCCCTTACATATCACTTCTGCGAAGCCCATACAGAATCGGGATGGGCCTTAGCCCTACTAGCAGAGAATAGCAGATAATCAGATATCAATGCAATCTGATGCAAAACCCAAACCCAGCCTAAATTTCCATCCGTTACACATCACCCGTACCTGCCAATCACACCAATGGGGATTTCTACAATCAACCCTCACCGCTACACACCATCGATGGCAGACATGCTGCAGTTAGCTACTCATCGTCGACAGACAGAGTCACGGATATGTGGCATGGCCACGAGAGCGAACGTGGCGAGCCACGAATGCAGTTGTGGCAAAAGCCACCAGAACAGAACGCTTCCCCTTTCATCTATATCATATTCCAAAGCCCATGCAATATGACATAATAATTCGTGTATGCAATATGTCATGTATGCAAACCATATATCCAGTATAACGCATGAAATGAATTACCATCGTAATCCGATAAACATAATACAACATAATCCAGCTAAATCTACCTCTAAGGGTATAACAGTAATTTTACCTACCAAGGGTATTTTCGTAATTTACCTATCGAGGGTATTTCAGTAATTTTGCACCTGCAATGGCCTTTTTGAAGGCCTAATATTGCCTCGAGTGACTCAACTACCATTTTCGGTCGTACCGGACTATTGGGCTTAAAACCCGATTTCAGCCCATTCAGGCCCACACGCTCGTGTGGCCCACCTAACACAAATCTAGCCGCGTATATGAGATTCACCTAATCTAGTTCACTATATACTACACCATCATACATTTTATTTAATTGGGCCCACGGGCCCATTAGGCCCACTTCGTCCCATCGTGGCCCAACAGCCTCAACCCAAAAGAATACTACTGATGGCCTCAACTATCGCGTCGAAGCCCCACACATGCACTCGCACGCTCGTGTGGCCACTATTGCCGTGATCGGCACTTCGGCATTTGCCGCTCTATAGCTAGAGTAAAGAGAGTTACACGCCTGATAGGAATCTGGTGCTAATCCGCGCTCCGACCACTCCTGCGCCCAAACGCCCTCCAAGGTGTATTAACTCTCCTCATAGGATGCTATATATATAGCTAGCTTCTCACCTTCCTTCTTTGTATCTTTCCGATGTGGGATCCCTTCGCCAGTAGAGTTTAAATCCAACTCAAACTCTTCCCGTCCAATCCGCAAAATAAATACTCGTTTGCTTGTCATGAGATTCGAACCCAGGCTCCCTTGTAACATAATCCACACCGCTAACCACTTAGCCACAAGCTCCTCTTGTGTCTTAAACCATGCGCAACTAAATATAAATCTATAGCCAAATTCTAAGGTCCATGTAAAAAGAAAACTAAAATGCAATAGCCAAGACTTGACCTTGGACCTCCTTCCTCCCTTATGGCGTCACTCCCTTACTTCTTAAGTGGCGTCACTTTGCCACTACACCGCACACTTCACTTGTGTCATTTTTCTCCACATTTTATTCTTAAAGCCTACCTACTAACTCCAGGGTTTTATTCACCTAAAACCAAAATTTTTCGAAAGCCAAAGTTTGATCCCGGGACTTCATAGAAGCCCTCTAATCTTCCAAAATCACTTACCTAATTGGTCCAACTTGCATTTAAGCTGATCTCTTGTTCCTAAAAATTTTAAACGCTACTACTCCCAAGGCCCATTGGGCCCAATCCTACTAGGCCCAATTTTGGGTTGTTACAGCTGAAATTCTCTTGAGTAGTAGGCGTTTCCATTTTGGCATTTCCCGTCATATAGGGAGAGTGCCAAATTTTTGCAAGGGTCTTAATGAGTTCTTTTTTTTTCTCTCATTTGGTTTTCTACTGTGCCGAAATTTTCAGCTTTCTTCTCTTCATCTCTTCTTGCTTCTTTGACAGTAGCCGAAACTAAGGTGACCACTTGGGCATTTCTTTTACCTTTCATTCTTTTTCTCTTCTACCCTCTTATAGCCGAATCTCAGTTTCCATTTGCTTTTCCCTTCTTTTTGGTTATCTTTTGTTTTGCTCTAAAGCTGAAACAGTCTTCTTCATCTTTTCTCTTCTACATTCTTTTCTTCTTTAGCCGAAACACACTTCTCACTCTTTTCTCTTGTGTGTTTCATTTTGACACCTTTTTACCATAGCCGAATCTCCTTTGACACTACACTAAATCTATTCTTACACTCTATTTCTGTTAGTCGAACATCGCGAAGCATGGTGCTATGAATCCCTGGTCGCAGGAAGTCTCTTCAATCAGTTTCGGTTGGTTAAGGTTAAGGTAAGGTGTGGTCATAGCCGAATAGCTATTTTATTCTTTATGTTTAGATTTTGGCTAATCCCTTCTTTTTCTTCTCTCGTTTTGGAACGTCTACTTCGGGAAACCCCATTAGCCAAACGTTTGAGGTCCGAAGCCTGAAGGTCTATTGATTTTTGAATCTGATCATTCCATTCGGGTTCCTAAGGTAAGGAGCCATCTTTGCGTTTTCTTGGCTATTTCATTCCTTTCAATTGTAGTCTGCCTTATTCAAATTCTTTTGTTAGTCAACCTACGTTACTCCTTGAGTACTGATCAAGTCTATCCATGGATGCAAGTGCCGGTCAATATAAGGAGGGGAGTGGACCTGTAGTCTCTACCCCTAAGTTTAAGCGACGTGCTGTGTCGGCGGTTCGAGACTTTCTGCCAGGCTGTGGTAGGGAGCCGACATATACTTGGGATACACAAATCACGGTTGTTTCTCCTAGTGAGAGTGTCGACAATCTAGAGAGTCTAGTCTTACGCGTAATTAGGTGTGTAATGCTCACACTTTACGTTATTAATTTACGTTAATAACTGTGTTGGCTGAAAGCCGAAACAGCTGTATAGATAGTCGAGATACCCTTGTGGGTAAGGTTGGAGACACCGGGTAAGTACCGTTATGATTTTACTTTCGAGTATATGTATGTTTGAATTAATTGTCTGTTGCACATTGAAAGTATGTTTACATTCATCTCAGTATGATAATATGTTGCATGGGCTGTGGGATATGTTTGAAAGGGGAAGTGTGATTCTGTGACTCTGTCACAAGTGGTCTAGGACCACAGTAGTTTGGAACCACGTATACATATACTTATCAGTGACTTATCTCAGTGGTCTGAGACCACTGTGGGTTGGCCCCATGTATACTTATCGAAGATTATCCAAGTGGTCTGGGACCACAGTGGTTTGGAACCATAGTGGCATGGTGTCACGGGTGTTTGGATGATTCAGGAGATGTGGAGGATGGAAAACTAGGTTGGGTTGGGGTGCATTGCATACAATGTTGATATGACATGTTATTAGGGCTTAGGCCCAAATTACGTTGTAAGGGGAATTACACACTGAGTCTCGGTGACTCACCCCTTTACTTAATTTTGCAGGTAAACCCTAGATCGCAAATTTGGAGCCGAGACGGACTTTGAGGTGGCCATGCACTGTTTTCTCGTAAACCTTCGTTTCTTTATGTAAACTAAACTTTATTTTGGGTTTTTGCAATGTAATAAGGCCTCTACAACTTTAAATTGGGATTTGCTTTAACATCGTTAGTACATATTTTTGAAGTGACAAATATGGAGTTTTTCTAAAATAAAAATATAACAACCATTTTTTTCTAAAAAGGTGTTAACTCCAAAGACGACAAGCGAATAAAAGTTTAAGCTAAATAAACTGGAGATTTTCTTAAGAACTCAACATTGTTTTCAACTGTCACGTTTACAAAATTTCCCAATTACGGCTTTTGCAAAGCAAAATTATTTACGGTATTTTAGTTCAATCTAATATGGAATTGGTAAGAAACTCTCCAACAAGATTTTAAATCATTCTCAAGATGGAAACACTAATCAGAAAATTTTTCCAAGTTACGATGTTCCGTTAAAAATTTTCAAAACTTCTTTTTCTGTAACATACTAGATTTGGTCGTAACGTATTGACCGGGTTTGGGGTGTTACATAGACATATATCTTACTCGAAAGGAGACTCTGAGTCAATTACAGTGTTGCTCACATTGTTAATATCTGGAAACCTATTGTAGGTTCGAAGGAAGATTCCAAAGAATAAATGATTCAAAGAATGATTATTTGTATGGTCATGAATGAAGAATGAAAGAATACTTGAAAGAAAGTCCAAAGAACAAACAAAAGAAAAAAAACTAAGAACAATTTTTTGTACAGTATGAAATGAAATAAAAGAATATTTTCTCAAAAAGATGCATTTTATTGAAATAAAAATTTCAGACACGAGCCTATTTCACAAAAGAATTCTTATTGCCTCTAGGCTTAAGACAACAAGTCTGTTTTGAATATTACTCTAGATTAGCTCTAAAAATACAGGGATCTCTTCCACAGTCCCATTATTCAAAACACTCCCAAGTATGCAAGGGTTTGGAAACTTCGTTCCCCGATTCCCTCTTCGCTTTTGACTTTTTCAAGGAGTCGCAACTTTCTTGTCTCCTCCTTTAACTATCGCATTTACTACCTCGTCAAATTGATCAGGTTCTGATGAAATATCGAACTTCATAATTCCCATTTTAATGAACCTTTCAACCAACTTTTTAAAAGTAGTACAGTTTTCAATTGAGTGAACCTGTTATTCCTGCGTGGTACTCGTATTGGGCATTCTCATTATACCATTTTGGGAACAGAGGTTGCATGGGTTCCGAGTAGGACGGAGACGCCACATGCACATAAAAAAGATTCTGTTGTAGCTCCTTATATGTCATTGGGATGGGTGTGAACTAGAGCTTTTCTGTATTTGGCCTTGAATTGTATTCTTGCCTTGAAGAGCCTTGATAGCTAGTGGTTACAGCCTTCAGCTGGCTTACAATGACTGATTTGGGATACATACTCAGCACACTCACGTCATTTTCCTTGTTTCTCGGGGCTGATCTTTTGGCACTTTCTCCCGTGTCTATACTACCACTCCTTACCGCATTTTCAATCATCTCACCAGACATTACTATATCTGAAAAGCTTATGGTGACGCTTCCCAACATATGGTTAATGAATGGGGCTTTTAAAGTATTGATGAAAAGTATCATGGTTTCCTTTTCTAAAAGTGGCGACTGAACTTATATGGCAACTTCCCTCCATCTTTGCGCATACTGCCTGAAACTTTCATTCGATTTTTTATCCATGTTCTGTAAGGTAATTTTGTTAGGCGTCATGTCTGTCACATGATTGTATTGCTTCATAAATGCTTGCGCTAGGTCTCTCCACGAATTAATCCTAGCATGACTCAGTTGATTATACCACTTGATGCTGCCCCTACCAAACTATCTTGGAAGCAGCGGATCTATAACATCCTGAATTTTTGGGCCTATGCGTTTAATGGGTGAATATGTTTAATATGTTAATTTAAGAAATAGGGGTCCAAATTGGGCTCAGAATTAGGCAAAGGCCTTGGTTAAATTATTAGATTGGGCATTATAGAGTTAAAAGAGTGGTAATTATGCTTAAAATACCAAAGTGGGCTTCTGGCCCAATCTTAGGAGGTGACGCTACATAAGGGAGTAAGGGGCCCAAATTTAAGTTTCATGGAGCCCAATTCTTTTAATTTAAGTTAGCTAAATTTTGGGCATTAGGATTAGGTGGAGTGGATGGCAACAAGGCTAAAATTTAGGGGTTTTAATGTTTAAAATATGTGGATAATAAGCAGATAAAGGCTAAAATTTAGGGATTTTAATGATTAAAATATGTGGATAATATGCTGATAAATGAGGGAGGAGTTAGTGATAATTAAGTCTCTTTTAGATGAGCTAGTAGATTAAGATAAAGGAGAAAATATAGGATTTATCTGCAAGGTTAGGTAAGTGCCGAAATTTCTATAAATAGAGGGATTATCTCTTCAATTTCGGCATTTGGGTTTTTCTCTCATTCTTTTCTCTTCTTCTCTAAGTAAAAGCTGAAAACTCCTAAAGTTCCATCTTCTTCTTCATTCTCTGCAAAAGCCGAAATCTCTAAGCCTAATCCCTCATATTCACTTTGATTCAAAAGCCGAGACTCTTTCCATTCTTTTTCTTCCTACTCGAAATCTTCAAGTCTCTTCCTTGTTTTCTTTTCTTCTTCTCTTTTCCTGTCAGAAATCGAAACTCTTCACTCAAGTAATTTAAAAGCCAAAGACACATCAGCCTTCTCTTGTTCATACTTTTTCTGGGATTTTCTCTAAAAGTCGAATTCTCTTTTGTTCATATTTTCCTTCTCCTATAACCGAATCTTCAAGGCTAATTTTCCCAAAGGTGCACTATAGTTGAATACTCCTCTTTAATCTACCAAATCCTTTCTTGCTGAGATCTGTAGTGCCGATTTGTGGAAAAGCCAAAGGTAGGAAGGTGACGTTTTCTTAAAGACTTTCGGGATTTGACAAATTAGGCTTACACTGAGGGTAGCAGATTTGGATATCAACTAAGGATAGTAGATTTCGCGATATCAGGTGTGTAATACTTCCCCACCATTTAGATCTGATTATTAATGTATGTTCATAAGTTTATATGTTGTGATAAATGCCGATATCCCGGCTTAATGTTGGAAACCCGAAAAAGGTGAAGCAAATCACCAGGTCAGTGAATGTTTTGACTTTATATGATAAAAGTATATTGATTTTATGATTGCATGGGTTGGGTTGATGAAAAGAGGAAGTTATACGTTATATGTGTAGCGATTTATACCGTGATCTGTTATATGTTGTAGCGGCTAATGCCCGATTCATTATAAGGGCTTTACCCATAATATGTTGATGAGCAAAGATGATCGCCATCTTGGCGTGTAGCGGTGTGGGTCGATTGTAGGAATCCCCAATGGTGTGAATGGCTGGTACGGGGGCGTGTAGCGGATGGAAACCTAGGCAAACGGGTTGGGCCTTGCATATTATTTGTTATTTTTTTTATAAATGAAATTATTAATCTGTTTTATGGGCCTAAGGCCAAAATCTAGTGGTGCATGAGGGTTGCACACTGAGTCTCGCGACTCACCCTATTAATTAACCTTTTAGGTGATACCTAGTGCTTCGGATCGGGCTGGATAGGAACGCAAGGTGGCCATGCAAAAGAACATCTCGATCCAGCAAAAAGACTCAAGTTAATACTTTACATTTTTAATTAATGGATTTTAAATCTCGTTGTAATAAGGCCATGGGCCACTAGTTTATGTTTTGTTTTATTTTGGGCTTTAATTACTTTTAGTTATTTAAATTCTTATTGAACTAATGCATGTATTTAAATTTGGGTTTTTAATTTATAAAGGCATATTTTATTTAAACTATCAACTATTAAATTTCTTTCGAATAAGAAGATAAACTTTAGAAAAATATTTTTTGAAAATACGACATGTTTTTCCAAAATTTTCTTAGTGACATACCACATCCAGTTGTGGTGTTTGGGCCGGGTTTGGGGTGTTACAGGATCAGCAATTGATCATTATTAACATGCCCAGTCATCCGTCTACAGAACATGATAATATGGGCTTCAGGACAGCTAGTCCCATTGTACTTCTTAAATTCTGGCATTTTGAACCTGTGAGGAAGCACCACATTTGGAACCAAGCTCAAGTCTTTAGCATCAATTCCATGGTAATTATCAGCATTTTCCAAGGCCTTGAACTTTTCTTCCAACCATCTACAACGATCCTTTAACTGCCTTGAAGATTCAATTCTTGTCCCTTCCTTCTATGTTATATCTAAATCGGGGATAACAGGATTAGCAGGGTTATCTCTTGGGTTAGATCCTGTGCCAACTTGGAAGTTCATGGGCACTCTAGTATCAGTTTGTCCTTGTTGAGGCCTAATCGTGACAGATGGCCTTTGGGGATACACCTTAGGTTGTGTTTGTGCATGTGGTGGAGTAAAATCCGGAGGAATGCCTTCACTATCTTCTTCAGCAATAATCATGGGACCTTTTCCTTTGTCCATTGCTCCATTCAGTAGCTGAGTCATTTGAGCTATCATGTTCCTTTGAGCTTCCATCATTTGTTCCCTCATATCTTGCTGGATTTTCGCCAACTGCTCTTGCAGCTGGTCTTACATGTCTCTCTGGAACTGTTCGAGTATTTGATCCATATTCTTTGTCTTAGCACGTGTACCGTACTGGTGTTTAGTTTCCAGATTTTTCCTTCTCTCTTTCTCTCTTTTTTCTGAAATAACTTCAACTAATTAGGGTCCATTTTGTAAAAGTCTAATGAAAATGATGTAATGCAATGCAATGCAATGCAGATGCATGGAATGAATGCAAAAGAAAGAGAGGTGTTGATTCTGAATTCAATTACATTAGAACAATTTTTCTAGAAAATAAATTTCTTTACATAAAACGGATATTTATACGACCTTTTCCTTATATTCCAAGCGAAGACATTGATTCCTTCCTTATTAAGGTCCAATCTCGTGAACTTTCTAATAAATGTCACTACTAGCTCTTTTTACTTGATCTGGGACTCACTGCTCACTTATTTCCACAATGCTCGTTAGCCTCTTCAAGAAAGCCAAGGCGTGGTGATTCTCGAATAGTCATTGTCGGCTTGAATCCTTGGGCAATAAAGTCTTGTATTCCCTCACGGACTATCAGTCTTCTCTCATTGTGTTTACTTGGACCATATTCGGACAACCGTATTATAATCCACTTTACCAAGAAATCCATTTTCTCATGACAAACTCTTCTATTTAGCAATCGAATTTGAATCAACACCTCTTTATGATGTGAATGCAATGCAATCAAAACAAAAGAGAACACGTTAGCGCAAGAGAAATAAATAACAAAATAGGGCACGTATCTGGGTAACCACTAGGGTTTGGCATAGTTCTACATAGGGTAAAATACGATTTTTTTAAAAAGGAAGGTAATAGGTTCTTTAGACTTGAAGAGAAAAATCAGAACTCAATAAGTTAGGATACGATTTCTTTCGAACCTTAGAACACGGAGTGTTTGCTTATTTTGAAAATCGGATAAAATATAGTGCGATCGTAATGAAATGAAAAATGAATTTAAAATAAAATGTAAAACGATTTACAATGCCAGCTTGTATACGAATATGATGATGATAAAATATAATAACAATAATAAAGGTAGAAAATAAAATATAATAAAGTAAAAGCAAGATAAACAAATGAAATAAAATAAATGAGAATTGTAACAAAAATGGAGGCTATATAATAATAAAAACCATAAAATGATAATAATAGTAACAAAAAAATGCGATAATAATAATAAAATATATTAATACATAAATAATAGTAAAAAAATATTAGAAATTATAAAATAATAATAATAATGAAAATAATAATAAAAGTAATAGCAAAAATAAAAATAATATTAATAATAATAAAATAATAGTAATGATATTAAAAATAGTAATAATAATATAAAAATAATAGTAGTAGTAAAATAAAAGTATATTAATTAGAAAAATAATAATATATGTTAATATAAAAATAATAGTAGAAAAATATTAGCAAAAAATATTAGCAATTATAAAATGAAAATAATAATGAAAATAATAATAAAAGTAATAGAAAACATAAAAATAGTAATAATAAAAATAAAATAATAGTAAGGATATTAAAAAATAGTAATAATAATATAAAAATAATAGTAGTAGTAAAATAAAAGTATATTAATTAGAAAAATAATAATATATGTTAATATACAAATAATAGTAAAAAACATTAGCAATTATAAAATAATAATAATGAAAATAATAATAAAAGTAATAAAAATAAAAATAGTATTAATAATAAAATAATAGTAAGGATATTAAAAATAGTAATAATAATAATATAAAAATAAGAGTAGTAGTAAAATAAAAGTATATTAATTATAAAAATAATAATATATGTTAATATACAAATAATAGTAAAAAAAACAATAATAGAAATAGGGAAAATAGCAATAATAATGGTGATACTAAAAATAATAATAACAATACTAATAATGATAATAATAAATGTAGCTATAGTAATAATAATATATACAAAGGAAGAAAAATAATACTGATAGTAATAATGGTTATAAAATAATAATAATAATAATAATAATAATAATAATAATAATAATAATACAAGTGAATATGATAATAATAAAGTTTATGAATAAAAAAATAACAATAAAAAAAATAGTGGTAATGTTAAAATCATATTAAAAGAAATAATAATAGTTAAAAAAATAAAATTAGTAATGAAAATAATAATAAAAAAAGGGGACGAAATTGAACTAAAAATAAAAATTTGGGGTAAATTTTAAAGAAAACAAACGGCAAGGGACCTATTTAGACACGTGAATAACATGGAGGGACTAAAAGAGAAAATATTCTCTCCCTCCAAAAAACTGCATTTAAAGAGGGACTCCAATGAAATCCAAATAAAATTTAAGGGCAAAATTAAAAATAAATAGGAACTGAATTATAAAACCATAAAAAAGCAGAAGGGCTAAAAGCGCAATTAGCCCTTCCTATAAAAAACGCGCGGATCCTAGGCCAGAGCAGGTCGAATCGGGTTAGGTGAAAGCAAAACGACGTCGTTTTTAGGGTTTTAGGACCCTAGCCAAAACGACGCCGTTTTAAATAACTATATAAGCCAAAATTTTTAGAAAAAAAATCATTCTCCTCTTCTTCCTTCAAAAAAAACTTCTCTTTTCTCTCTGTGGCTCCCCTGTTCTGACCAGGACCTCCAGCGAACTACCACCGTATCGACCGCCACCGGTGCCGTCGCCGGCCACCACGCACGGTGGCTGAACTAAAAAATGTACATTTTTCCTCTTTTTTTTTATGTTGTATTTGTATGTGCATATATGATCTAAAAAAATAAAAGAAGATTTTTAGGCATGTAAAACAGTTTCGAAATAAAGAATAAAAAATAAAAATGCGTAAAAAAAACCTTGACTGATTTCTGTATTTGAAAAAAACAAAAAGAGCCTCTATAATTTGAATTTTTTGTTGGTTATGTATTTCTGTATCTGAAAAATGTATCCTCTCTTTACATTGATATACTCGGTTTTTATAACCGAAAATAAATCGAAAAAAATGAATACATAATTTTTATTGCTTCTGATTGTTTGTTAATTGCCTTTTCTGCAGATGCAAAAGGCGGTGATAAGGGCACGATTCGCGCATTGATGGCGACGTGAAGCTCGGTAGTGAAGGCGTGATGGAGGCTAGGCGGCACCATGTTGTTAGGGCTAGGGTTTGTTGAAAATTTTAGGGTTTTGGGCCCTATTGGGCTTAGGGTGTAATTGGGTTAATGTAACATCCTGAATTTATGGGCCTGTGCATTTTGTGTAGTGTATGTTAAAAATATTAATTTAAGGATTTGAGGTGCAAATGGGGCTCAGGTTTGGGCTGAGGCTTTGATTAAATATTTTGTTTAGACACTCTAGGGGCTTAAAGTGAAGTTTTGGTAGCTTATTTGACATAGTGGGCTTGTGGCCCAAAGGAAAATGGTGCCACTAGGAGGAAGGGGAGTTGGCATCATTAGTGCATGAGGAGGGCCCAAATTTTGGTTGCTTGAAGCCTAAGCTATAGGGCCAAATTTTGGCACGTAAAAGGGGACTAAGAGGGGACGGCACAAGGCTAATTTTTAGGGAATTTTATTATATTTAAATTATGTGGATAATAAGCAGATAATAAAGAGAGGAGTTGGTGCTAATTACGGCTATTTTTGTAGAGATAATGGATCAAGATAAGGGAAAAGATGAGAGCTCATCCAGGAGGCTTGAGTTGGCCAAAAATCAAACTTTGTGAAGGAGGGGAAATCGGTTTAGTATAGGCTAAGTATGTGCCGAAATTTGCTGTCAAAGTTCTCTTCATTTTTCTCTTTTCTCTGCCGAAATTCCTACTCCATTCTCCCTCTCTTTTCTTTTTCTTCAGTTGGCCAAATCCTCTGATAGATTCATTTCTCATCTCTTTCAGACACTTTAGCCGAATCTTCAAGCCTCTCTTTGTTTTTTTTTCACTTTTATTTTTAATCAAAACCACATCAGTTCATCTTTTCCGGGATTTTCATAAAAGCTGAAAGCGTGAGATCTCGTCTCTTGCGATTGCCGAAATCACTCTGAAGTGTCTGCTTGTGCCGAAATCTGAAGGGAATTTTAGGTAAGTATTGATTTGTGGGATCCAAATCTTTTCCGGCTTTTCAAAGTCTCTAGCCGAATGGCTATTTAGTGACTAATCTATTGTTTTTCTCTTATTTTCGGAATTCCGGGATTTGAAGTAGAGCCAATCGCATAGATCTCTAAGTCATAGTTTGGTAACACTCGAATCGTGCTACTTTCGAGATTTCAATGTAAGAAGATCTATTAGTTTCAACGTGTAAATTTGGGTATTTATTAACCCTTGGCCGAATGTAGGGGAGCCCAAATCTTTGTATTCTTCCGGTTTTTGAGCAAGGTTTTAGACTAAGGGTTGTAGATCCGGATAGCAAGGATATTGACTAAGAGTGTAGTACTACGCGATATTAGGTGTGTAACTTCTCACACCATTAGATTGATTGCTAATATATATATATATGAAATAAATCTGCTATACCCTGTTAAATGCCGAAATCCCGGCATAACATTTGGAAACTTGAGAAGGGTAAAGGCTAAATATCAGGTTAGTGATTTCTGCCATTCATCAGTGAATGTTTCTGTTAAAACGATATGTTTTATATGTCGATTTTTATATATGCTTGGGGTTGGGTGATTGATGAAAGGGTAAGTGATCTGTTCTGGTGGCTTATGCCATTTCAGCCTGGTGACTCTGTCACAACTCTGACGATGAGCAGCTAACTGCCGCTTGACTGCCATCGATGGTGTGTAGCGGTGTGGGTTGATTGTAGAAATCCCCAATGGTGTGATTGGCAGGTAAGGGTGGTGTGTAGCGGTTGGAAACCTAGGATTGGGTTGGGTTTTATGTATGTTATCTACTATATTATGTTCTATATTCTGATCTGTGGGCTAAGGCCCAATCTGATGGTGCACGAGGGTTGCACACTGAGTTTCAGGACTCACCCTATTATTTTAACAATTTTAGGTAGCACTTAGTGCATCGGACCAGGCTGGAGAGTAGAGCAAGATGGCCATGTGATAGAGTACTGAGGATTCAGCAAAAGACTTTACTTTATTTATCTATTTCTAAGAAATTTGTTTTAAGTGGGTTTTATATTTCGTTGTAATAAGGCCTTGGGCCACTAGACTATTATTTATGTTTTGGTTTTATGTTGGGCTTTCATTTATGGGCATTTAAATTTTATGTTTAAACTAAGCTAAGACATGTACGAAATTTCGGTTTCTATTTAAAATTCACCAAGGCATTTTATAACTTTATATCTTATATGAATTGATCAATTATTAAGTTTTCGGTATAAATATTTAAACCTGCTAATTGCTTTTCAAAGTGCCATATTTTTTTGTAAAATTTCCTTAGTGGCATACCAGATCCAGTTGTAGTGTTTGGGTAGGGTTTGGGGGTGTTACAAATTGGTACCAGAGCCAGGTTCAAACTTGGCTCTAGGGGTTTTTGGGCTCAAAATGTTTTCTAAGGATGGGTTTTGTAAACATGCATGTTTATAAATAATACAGGATGGTTTTATCGGCATGGCACTGCGTCCTCGCCCAAGTCCGCTGTAAGTATTCTCATTCACCATGTGTTATATATGTATGTGGGCTTGATGGGTTTTATGGGAGGTAGACTATCTAGATTAGAACTTGATGGACTTTAGGCCTAGCTCAAACAACTTTCTAAATCTCATAAGACTTAATTTCACTAAACAAACCCGTGAACAAGTCGCAAGACTAGGGTGTGGCAACAGGCATGCGCATGTCTAGGATTGGATCCTAAAGAGCACGTACTTAAGCGATCCTAGTGACTCACCTCCTCTTCGCTGAATCCTACCTGTGCGTAGACTGCTCACCCCTAGCCACGAGGATTTGTTGACGGGCCAAAATCCATAACTAAAACCCAAAAGGGACTAGCCACCCTATTTTCACAAAATTGCTAAAATATCCTTATTTTGAAAATTACCAAGATACCAATGATTTGCAAAAATACCCCCAGATTTACGGAAATACCCCGATTTACAAAGTCAACGATTTTTTTAAAGAAAAAAATACAACACACAACATCAATCAAAAACCACAAACACTTGAACGCCACTATTATTCTTTTAAAATCAAATTCTCTAAGTAAATACCCCTTAGTTCTGTAAAATTTTTGAAAATACCCTTGATTTGTAAAAATTTTCCAAAATACCCCTGATTTGAAAAGTGACCAAAGTACCTCTGGTCTGTAAAATTACCAAATTGCCCTTGATTTGTAAAATGACTAAAACACCCCTGATTTATAAAATTAACAAAATACCCCAACTTCACGAAATTATCGAAATACCCTTATTTCGCAATATCACCAAGAAACCCTACTTTGGAAAATTACAAAAATACCCCTTGTAGGATAAATTACGAAAATACCTATGGGTAGTGAAAAGACAAAAATATCCCTACAGGATAAACGTAAGTTCGTGAATGCTACTTGTATGTGGTGGTTGATGATTGAATGTGTGTGCTTCCTAGAACTAGGAGATGTGAACTTGAGACTGAATTGTAGTTATAGTTGCGAGTTCGAAAGAACTACCCTTAAAACTACTATTCATAAGACTGTTCGTGGATAATCAGTGGAAGAAAATTAATGATTCATAAAATTTTTAATCAGATAAACGTCAATCGGAAGAATGAGTACAAGGGGTCGAGGACGTCCGTCGCGTGGTCGTGCTAGGGGTAGGAGGACCGTGTCAGAGCCAGTAGGGTCTGATCACGAGTTAAGAAACAAGATGCCGAACCTGCCGGCTGTAGAGAGAGAATTTCGGGATGAGGCACCCGGAGATGATGCAGTATCTCAGGCGATGTTGCGGGTCCTCGAAAGAAGTGCTGGGCCAGGCATGGGTTCAGGAGCCCAGAAATCTATGTCGGAATAACTCCAAGCCAACGGAGCAGAGATGTTTAGGGGTGTTTCTGGCATAGCACTCAACACAGCTGAGTACTAGTTAGAAGTGACTGAGTGCATAATGGATGACCTAGACTTTACAATGGAGGAGAAGTTGAAAGGGGTTGTATCTTTTCTTCGAGACGAGGCCTACCAGTGGTGGCTCATGGTGAAGGAGGGTACTGCCATAGATCGGATTGTCTGTGATTATTTTAAGGAACCGTTTCAAGGGAAGTATGTTGGGGCTAGCTATATGGACAGCCAGAGGAAGGCATTTCTGAATTTGGTGCAGGGAAGTAAATCTGTAGCTGAATATGAGGTAGAGTTCCTGCGCTTGAGCCGCTACACTCGAGGAATGGTAGCAACTGAATATGAACATTGTGTGCAGTTCGAGGATGGACTGCGGAATGAGTTAAGGGTATTGATAGCTCCGCAGCGAGAGAGGGACTTTGCTATCCTGGTTGAGAAAGTTAAGATAGCTGAGGAGGTAAAATGGGCTGAAAGACAGGAAAGAGATAAGGAGTGGGGAAGGAATAAAAGAAGTTTTGGGCAGTCAGGAGCATCTGGGAATTTTTAGAAAAGGCCTAGGACTGATGGGCCAGCTCGTGCTTCGACGGGTCAGAATCGATCATGTAATTGGTGTGGGAAAGCACATTCCGAGGAGTGTAAAAGAAGAACCAGTGGATGCTTCAGGTGTGGATCCACGGAGTATATGATTAAGGACTATCCACAGAAGGATCAGGTGCAGCCAACAGGCCGAGGTTCTGATCAAACTAGGAGAGGTGATCAGCCGGGACCAAGGGGTCGTGGCGCAGCCAGAGGAGGAAATGGGTCTGGTTGGGGTACAGGTAATGTGGATACGAGGCAGCCGGGTCTAGTTATGTAGCTCTCCGACGGGAGGATGGTGACGCACCGGATGTTATAATCGGTATGTTTCTTATTGTTGATAAACCCTTTCTTGCCTTAATTGATATTGGGTCAACCTACTCCTATGTTGCATGTTCGGTATCTGAGACCCTAAGTATAGATTCTGAAACAACTACTAGGAAGATGACTGTGGTTAGTCCCCTAGGACAATCTAGGGTAGTGGAAAAACTATTTAAGGATGTACCTTTAGAAACTCAAGGGGTAGTGTTCCCGGCAGACTTAATGGAATTACCGTTTAGAGAGTTTGACCTTATCTTAGGAATGGATTGGTTGACTAAGCATCGTGCTAAGTTGGATTGTGGGATTAAGCGCATGGTGTTGGGTACCCCAGAAGGCGGGGATGTGGTTGTGTTAGGAGAGAGGAGGAATTATCTGTCTAACGTAATTTCGGCATTGAAAGCTGTTAAGATGATTCGGAAGGGATGTAACACATTTCTAGCTTTTATCAGTGCGTTGGATGCTAAGGAGGTGACTGTCAATGAGGTTTGAACAGTCAAGGATTTCATGGATGTTTTTCCGGAGGAGTTGCCAGGATTACCCCCGGATCGCGAAGTGGATTTTGGAATAGAGCTATTATCGGGTACAACTCCGGTGTCCATCGCTCCTTATAGAATGGCGCCGAAGGAGCTGGTGGAGCTCAAAGCTCAGATCCAAGAACTGCTGGATTGAGGGTTTATTCGACCGAGTATGTCTCCATGAGAAGCGCCGGTCCTATTCATAAAGAAGAAGGACGGATCCATGAGTATATGTGTGGACTATCATCAACTGAATAAGTTAACGATTAAGAACAAGTACCCACTACCAAGAATTGATGATCTGTTCGATCAGCTCAAAGGAGCTTTAGTTTTCTCTAAGATTGATTTAAGGTCGGGTTATCATCAGTTAAAGGTGAAAGAATGGGACATTCATAAGACGGCGTTCCGAACTCGCTATGGTCACTATGAGTTCTTGGTGATGCCGTTCGGGTTAATGAATGCGCCAGCAGCATTCATGGATATAATGAATCGGGTAATTCAACCATATCTTGATCGGTTCGTCGTGCTGTTCATCGATGACATCTTGGTTTATTCCAAGTCAGAGGAGGAACATGATGAACATCTTCGTGTGGTGTTGCGAACTTTGAGGGAGAAGTAGTTGTTCGTAAAGTTCAGTAAGTGTAAGTTCTGGCTAAGGGAAGTAACTTTCTTAGGACATGTGGTTTCTGCAGAGGGAATTAGGGTGGACCCTCCGAAGATAGAAGCCGTATTGGATTGGAAACCGCCAAAGTCTGTGGCAGAGATTCAAAGTTTCTTGGGATTGGTCGGGTATTACAGAAGGTTCGTTGAAGGGTTCTCAGTAATAGCGGCACCTTTAACTAAGTTGTTAAGGAAGAGAGTACCGTTTGTTTGGTCTGACAAATAGCAGGAGAGCTTTGAGAAGCTGAAGAAGATTCTGACAGAAGCACCAGTGTTAATTCAGATAGAGGCGGGAAAAGAATTTACTGTCTATTGTGATGCATCACACACAGGTTTAGGTTGTGTGTTGATGCAAGATGGAAAGGTGGTTGCATATGTGTCCTGACAGTTAAAACCACATGAGTTGAACTACACTACGCATGATCTGGAGTTGGCGGCGGTAGTGTTTGCTCTGAAGATTTGGAGGCACTACTTGTATGGGGAGAAGTAGGTTATTTATACGGACCATAAGAGCCTAAAGTATATCCTTACCCAGAAAAAGTTGAACCTAAGACAGAGAACGTGGATCGAGCTATTAAAGGACTATGACTACTCGATTGAGTACCACCCGGGTAAGGCTAACGTGGTGGCGGATGCATTGAGTCGTAAGGCGATAGCGGATTTAAGGGCGATGTTCGCTCATCTTAGCCCGTATGAGGATGGCAGTCTGGTAGCCGAACTTCAAGTAAGACCCATGTGGACAAGTCAAATCAAAGAAAAGCAACTTTTGGATGATGTCTTGTGTACTCGAATTCGACAAGTACGGAATGGTGAAGTAGAGGACTATAGCTTGAACAGTGATGGAGTTTTGTGTTTCCGAGGGAGAGTCTGAATGCCTAAGGATGTAGAGTTAAGACAGATGATTTTGCGGGAGGCGCATAGTAGTCCATATGCAATGCATCCTGGAGGAGTTAAGATGTATCAGGATTTGTGGAAGAAATTTTGGTGGCCAGGTCTAAAGCGAGAGGTAACGGAATTCGTGGGTAAGTGCTTGACGTGCCAACAGGTGAAAGCGGAACACCAGTTGCCTTCAGGGTTGTTGCAACCAGTGAAGATTCCGCAGTGGAAATGGGAGAGAATCACGATGGATTTTGTTAGTGGGTTACCTCTTACGCCCACTAAGAAGGATTCAATTTGGGTGATTGTGGATCGACTCACGAAGTCTGCTCACTTCATACCGATTTGTGTTAACTATTCTCTGCAGAAGTTGGCAAAGTTGTACGTGGCTGAGGTCGTGAGACTACATGGTGTACCGGTGTCAATCATATCAGATAGGGACCCTAGGTTCACGTCACGTTTCTGGAAGGCTCTTCATCAAGCAATGGGAACAAGGTTAGACTTTAGTACCGCTTTTCACCCACAGTCTGATGGTCAGTCTGAGAGGGTAATTCAGATCTTAGAGGATATGCTAAGGGGTTGCATCATTGATTTTAGGGGAAGCTGGGAGGAGTATTTACCTTTGGCAGAGTTCGCATACAATAATAGTTATCAAGCTAGTATTCAGATGGCACCTTACAAAGCATTATACGGAAAGAGATGTCGTACCCCTACTTGATGGACGGAGTTGGGTGAACGTCAGGTGTTGGGTCCAGAGCTAGTCTTGGAAACAGAGGAGAAAGTTAAGTTAATACGGGCTCGGTTGAAGGAAGCGTCTGATCGGCAGAAGTCTTATGCGGATCTAAAGCGGAAGGAGATGGAATTTGCAGTAGGAGATCAAGTCTTTTTGAAGGTGTCTCCATGGAAGAAGGTAATGAGGTTTGGACGGAAGGGTAAGCTAAGTCCTCGATTTATTGGGCCTTATCGGGTATTGGAATGCGTGGGGCCAGTGGCCTATCGTTTGGAGTTGCCTTCAGAGTTGGAGCAGATACATGACGTGTTTCATGTCTCGATGCTAAGACGATATCGGTCTGATCGATCGCACATTGTACCAGTAGAAGAGATTGAAGTAAAGTCAGATTTATCTTTTGAGGAGGAACCAGTGCAAATCTTGGATCAAGACGTAAAAGTGTTGAGAAGGAAGTCCGTCCCTTTGGTTAAGGCCTTGTGGCGAAACCACGGAGCGGAGGAAGCGACTTGGAAGCCAAAGGATGTTATACGACAGCAGTATCCCCACCTCTTTTGATCAGGTAAATTTCGAGGCCGAAATTTATTTTAAGGAGGGTAGAAGTGCAACATCCTGAATTTATGGGCCTGTGCATTTTGTGTAGTGCATGTTAAAAATATTAATTTAAGGATTTGAGGTGCAAATGGGGCTCAGGTTTGGGTTGAGGCTTTGATTAAATATTTTCTTTAGACACTCTAGGGGCTTAAAGTAAAGTTTTGGTAGCTTATTTGACATAGTGGGCTTGTGGCCCAGAGGAAAATGGTGCCACTAGGAGGAAGGGGAGTTGGCGTCACTAGTGCATGAGGAGGGCCCAAATTTTGGTTGCTTGAAGCCCAAGATATAGGGCTAAATTTCGGCACTTAAAAGGGGACTAGGAGGGGACGGCACAAGGCTAATTTTTAGGGAATTTTATAATGTTTAAATTATGTGGATAATAAGCAGATAATGAAGAGAGGAGTTGGTGCTAATTAGGGCTATTTTTGAGAAGATAATGGATCAAGATAAGGGAAAAGATGAGAGCTCATCCAGGAGGCTTGAGTTGGCCGAAAATCAAACTCTATGAAGAAGGGGAAATCCGTTTAGTATAGTCTAAGTATGTGCCGAAATTTGCTGTCAAAGTTCTCATCATTTTTTCTCTTTTCTATGCCGAAATTCCTACTCCATTCTCAATCTCTTTTCTTTTTCTTCAGTTGGCCAAATCCTCTGATAGATTCCTTTCTCATCTCTTTTAGACACTTTAAGCGAATCTTCAAGCCTCTCTTTGTTTTCTTTTCACTTTTCTTTTTAATCGAAACCACATCAGTTAATCTTTTCTGGGATTTTCATAAAAGCCAAAAGCGTGAGATCTCGTCTCCTGCGATTGCCGAAATCACTCTGAAGTGTCTGCTTGTGCCGAAATCTGAAGGGAATTTTTGGTAAGTATTGATTTGTGGGATCCAAATCTTTTCTGACTTTTCAAAGTCTCTAGCCGAATGGCTGTTTAGTGACTAATCTATTGTTTTTCTCTTATTTTCGGCATTCCGGGATTGAAGTGGAGCCAATCACATAGATCTCTAAGTCATAGTTTGGTAACAGTCGAATCATGCTACTTTCGGGATTTCAAGGTAAGCAGATCTATTAGTTTCAATGTGTAAATTTGGGTATTTATTAACCCTTGGCCGAATGTAGGGGAGCCCAAATCTTCGTATTCTTCCGGCTTTTGAGCAAGGTTTTAAACTAAGGGTTGTAGATCCGGATAGCAAGGATATTGACTAAGAGTGTAGTACTACGCGATATCAGGTGTGTAACTTCTCACACCATTAGATTGATTGCTAATATATATATATGAAATAAATCTGCTATACCCTGTTAAATGCCGAAATCCCGGCATAACATTTGGAAACCCGAGATGGGTAAAGGCTAAATATCAGGCTAGTGATTTCTGCCATTCGTCAGTGAATGTTTCTGTTAAAACGATATGTTATATATGTCGATTTTTATATATGCTTGGGGTTGGGTGATTGATGAAAGGGGGAATCTGTTCTGGTGGCTTATGCCATTTCAGCCTGGTGACTCACGACTGCTTTCGTGGCTTTTGCCATTTCACTGGTGACTCACACAACTTTGACGATGAGCAGCTAACTGCAGCATGATTGCCATCGATGGTGTGTAGCGGTGTGGGTTGACTGTAGAAATCCCCAATGGTGTGATTGGCAGGTAAGGGTGGTGTGTAGCGGTTGGAAACCTAGGATTGGGTTGGGTTTTATGTATGTTATCTACTATATTATGTTCTATATTCTAATCTATGGGCTAGGGCCCAATCTGATTGTGCACGAGGGTTGCACACTAAGTTTTGCGACTCACCCTATTATTTTAACAATTTCAGGTAGCATTTAGTGCATCAGACTGGGCTGGAAAGGAGAGTAAGGTGGCCATGTGATAGAGTACTGAGGATTCAACAAAAGACTTTACTTTATTTATCTATTTCTAAGAAATTTGTTTTAAGTGGGTTTTATATTTCGTTGTAATAAGGCCTTGGGCCACTAGACTATTATTTATGTTTTGGTTTTATGTTGGGCTTTCATTTATGGGCATTTAAATTTTATGTTTAAACTAAGCTAAGACATGTACGAAATTTCGGTTTCTATTTAAAATTCACCAAGGCATTTTATAACTTTATATCTTATATGAATTGTTCAATTATTAAGTTTTCGGTATAAATATTTAAATCTGCTAATTGCTTTTCAAAGTGCCATATCTTTTTGTAGAATTTCCTTAGTGGCATACCAGATCCGGTTGTAGTGTTTGGGCCGGGTTTGGGGGTGTTACAGTTAAAGGGTTATTGATTTGGGCTTGTAAAAAAAACTTGGACTGGTTATTTTATTACTATTATTTGTTCAAGCCCGGGCATAAATAGGCTATTACAATTATTATGTAAAAATTCATATTTCAAGTCTAAGGTAGAAAATTTTGTTGCAATATCAAATGCATAAGGTTCTTTAATAAACCTATCGAATGCAACAAAAGTAACCTTTACATACCTAGATAAACCCATAAAATCAATTCAACTTTCAGACCATTGTTTATTGAAACTTGACCAATGAGAAAACATGTCATAAGGAAAAATAAATCAGTAGCATACTTATCAATAACATTAAATGTATGCCTACATATTTCAATTTCCAATGTATCCTTACTTTTCTTACCTTTTGGCACTTGTGGAGAATTATTAATGTTCAACTTACCTCTTTCCTACAAGTAAAATCATCGATCGATGGTAGAGTAATATAATTGAGTCTGTCAATGGATCCTTAAAATCATGTAACAAAGAAACACCACTGAAGAAATTTGAGTTCAAGTTAGTTAAAACATAATCATTCCTCACTTTTGTATGGGTATTTTCTTACTTTTCATTTTTTTTCCACTTGATAACTCTCCAATGTTACTTCATATGGATTTTCATTCACCAAATTTGGACCATCAAACAAAATTTTATCACTCAAGGTATCTTTTCTCTCTGTCCTTTCACATGATTCTTCCTCACTTCCCATATCCCCCTCACAAGTATTATGAATATTCAATTCATTACAATACATCTCAGTAGGTGAACATGATGTTTCTATCTCATTTAACTCTATAGATTTAAGGAAAAAATTCTCACTATCATCTTTTTCTAGTTCACAAAGTTCACCATCACAAATCTCTTTTCCACTAGAGGAAGAGTCAAAAAAAGTTACAAAGTCATACTTACTTTCTTTTTTAGTTGGATACTTAATTGGACATTGGTAACCCTTATGATCTTTTAAACTACACCAATAACATTGTACAAAAGGTGATAGCTCAATCGTATTCTCTCTATTTGGATATTTAATTGGACATCAGAAATCCTCATGATCTTTTGAACTACACTAATAACATTTTACAGCAGCTGAGAGATCAATTGTACTCCTCCTTTTATTTGGCCATCTCTTCTTGAAGTACTCATCAATTGATTAGTTAACTTGAACATGGCATCGATGTTTCATTTTGACCTATCTGTATTAATAAGAAGGAATAAAATGCTTTCGCATCACTTGCTTCAATTCATCCTATGTTTCAATTTCCCTTTTGTAGTTTCTTTGACGATTAATTCCAAGTTGAATCCACCAACTCAACGCATAATTCAAAAATTCAACAGTTGCCAATGAGACATTTTCCTCTTTCGAGCATTTATAGTAACAGAACAAAAGTTCAATTTTTTATTCCCACTCATAGTATGCTTCGGGATCATTATTTACGAAAGTCTCATCACTTCTGTGAGGTGCATGTATAACATTATTTGCACGAAGACGAGGCTGGTCAACCTTATCTCCCAAATTATGATTCTGACGCTCAATTTTCGTATTTAGACATTCCAGATTTTTTTGTGGTGTCTAGAACAGTGTCTCGTTGTTGATCTCAAGCATCTCGAACTTGCAACTTTTCGATCATAGTATCACAAATCATTATGAAAGCCTAAAAAGAACACAATACTCAAGAAAAAAAAAATTAAGCAAAACCTCACTGTTATGCACTTGGAAATAAAAATAAAATTCTCAATAAGGCCTGAATTAATCTTGTGAGTCTTGTAAAAGTTTTTATATCAACTAATTAGAATGTATTAGTATCAAACTAGCAAAGCAAACCTAGTAGCACAAGGAGTCCAAAATCGACTAGACACCAAAGAATTATGTTGCACGGAGAAAGGAATGTGCAACGTGGTTTAGCCTACTAACACAAGAAACAATAAAGTGTTAGGATGCGTAAAGGAACAATAAAAATAAAAAATAAATGAAAACCTAAGGCTAAAAATCAATGAAAATCCCTAAAACCCAAAAATCAAAAAATTGTGAAGCAACTTGACAAACTTCATTCAAGGTTTTCTAAATTTCCAAAATCAAAAAATTTAAACTGGAGCCGCCTTAAATAGTTTGTATCTGATTTGGAAATTTTCAACACAAAAGTCAACCCACAAAATCTTTTTAAATTTTTATTTATTTTTTAATTTTTCTAATTTTTTCACCTTTTGACCAATTTTTTTGTGGGAAATATTTTTTAATATTATAAAAGAGTTCCAAGAATCAATATGTAAAATTTCAAATTGTTTGAAAAATATTTACTCACTGAACAGTATTTTTTTCTCGAAAAATTTCTAGGTAAAAAAATTGTTTTCAGGCTGTCTGCTGGAAATCAATGTGTAAGAACACAAAGAACAACTAAAATACCCAAGAATCTGATACCAAGTAATAAGGAATGGGTGCAGAAATAGTGCAGTAAGTTTTTCCAAGTCGCAGATTTGGCTTAAGGCTCTAGTCGTTTGAAAAGAAACTTAGATTTTGACACAAACTAAAATGCAAAGAAATTTAAGTCAGGTAAAAAAATAAATAAAACAATTAAAATAAATAACTAAGATAAACAACACAGAAAAATAAATCAAATATTAGAACAATAAATAAGAAAATAAAGAAGATAATAAAAATGATAGATGGAAAAAATGGAACGTGGCGTGTAAAAGTCCTAAGGAGCCTTGCAACAAGAAAAATACACAACCCCCTTCAAGCGACTTTAATTTCCCCTCCAAGAAAGAAAATGTGGAAAGAAAAAGTTTGAAGATGATCCCCACAGTCTGAAAAGATTGTTAAAACTCTTCTAAAAGAAAACATGAGAAAAATTCTTGAAAGGAAAATTTCAACAAGAATTTATTAACTCAAAAGAGAAGTTGTTGAATAATAATGAATTGATTGTTGTACAATGCAAAGGCCTTTTTATAGACTAGCTAAATAAATCTAAATAAAACTTTTAAGTATACTAGAACTCTAGTTAACCTAAACAAGAAGTTTTAAGCTAAACTTTCTTATTGACATAAAACTCCTAAATAACTTAAAATACTTAATAATCATAAAAAAATTGGAATAAAATAATAAAATAATAAAAATAGTTGATAAATATAATATTGAACTCATATATGATAAAAATTAAGTCTAAAACCCGAACACAATATGATTTAAACTCAAATTAAAAGTCCGAAACTCATAATTTCCTTAATAATCCTATCTAGAAATTCTACTCATGCTGTCTTCCACTAAAATGGTCATAATTTGAGTTTCCAAATTCAAAATTGAGTTAATCAAAGTGCTTTTTGAAAATAAGATACAGATCTTCGAACTCTATGCAGACATATTAATCCAAAAATTCTTGGACCGCATCCAAAAATTTGTCACAAGTTGACTAACCTTTTCAGCTTGAAAATTGATAGGATGGTTGAATTAACTTTAATACATTTCACCCATTCTGTGCATGTATCATTCATCATTTCCTCGAAATGATTCATCCTCACATACTGGATTTGTTTGAATCTTTGTTTGATTTGCTTGACCTTTGACCTTATTGCTGGGCCTTGAGGTAGTGTAAGCCCATCACATCCATGGGCCTGAAATTGGGCCTTGAGACTTGTATAAACTCTCTAATTCATTTTTTCTTTAACCATTTCAATTAGCCCCCTATATTTCAAGAAGTGACAACTCTACCTTCTTTAAGGAAATTCCTTTTTTGAAATTTACTTGGTTTGAACAGATAAGGATACTGTAGAAAGATTGAGTCTTATGGTTCCCACATGACCTCCTTAGTCCATGGTTCCGCCACATAATCTTAAAAAGTGGGATCTGTTTCCTTCTCAGAACCTTTACCTCATGATCTAGAATTATCACAGGTTCCTCTTCAAAGGACAAATCCAATCTCACTTCAATCTATTTGATTAGAACTGTAAAACCCTAAACCTGACCTAGAAGTCTAGTCTGAATTTAAAATGCTACATTGATCACCGAAGTGATCATAGGAAAAAATTTGACAAAAACCAGTCGTTCAAAATTCCATTTCTAAGAATAATTATCTCAAAATAAACCAAAATGTTTTATTTGTTTAAAAATACCATTTGTGAAACACCCCAAACCCGGCCCATGAGCCTCGACCGGATCTGGCATGCTCCTTGAGTAAAACATTTCAAAAGCTTGTTTGTCATTTCAGAAAATTTGGTCATTTTGAAGAGAAACCGAGTTGTGTTGAAAACGATGTCATTTTTGAAATCTATATTTATTTAAAACATTATTATCATACTTGTAAACGATAAGTTAAAAGAAATGACGAATTTTAGAGTTTAACATTAAGTTGGAAATAGTTGGGGTTTAAGTGTCAAAACATTTAAAATTTATTTTAAAGAGAAAATATTTAACCTTTGATTTAATAATAATCGTATCATAATAAAAACAAATAAAATGCAAGTATAAAACAGTTTAATAGTAATGGCCTTATTATAGCAAAGCAAAACCCGAAATAAATCCAAAACTTAATATGAGAACCCAAAATAAAAATAAACACTGTGCTGAGCCTGGCTTCCACTAAGTCTCTGCCGACCCGGTCCATTTACTGAGTGTCACCTGCAAAATATTAGCCCACGAAGGGTGAGTCAACAGACTCAGTGTGTAACAACCAACACAAACTCCAAAACGATTTAGGCATATCAAATCACATATAACAAATATAAGCAATGATGCAATCCCAACCCCACTTAAATATCCATCCTCTACACATCACCCGTACCTGCCAATCACACCGTGGGGATTACTAAATCGACCCTCCATCCGCTACACACCGTCGAAGGCAGTCGGTGCAGTTAACTGCACATCGCCCTTGTAATCGTGGCATAGCCACCAGATAATGTGACAGAGTCACCAGATAATAATATGTGACATTAGTCACCAGATTCAGATTTTGTGACATAAGTCACCTGATAATGTGGTAAAAACCACCAGATCACTTCCCCTTTTCATAATCACCCATATGCCCATGCGTCATACAAAACATGCAGAAATCATGCATTATACTTTATACCATATTCATAACGAATTCACATATGTGTCATATTCAATGTTCATAACACTATTAACAGAGCTTTAAGGGATAACGTACCTGAATACACTGTACCATTGAATAGTACCTTTAGCCACGTTTTTCATATTTCCATTATCACATATATAATATTAATACCATTAATCTATTAGGAATTAGTGTAGGGCTACACACCTGGTACTAACGCGTTTATTGAGTCCCGAAAGTCTACCAAAAACAGATTATACTCCTTCCTAAAACCCAAAGTTAAAATCGGTTAACATTTAACAACAAAAAGGCCCTTGGCCGAATATCAAGACTTCCTTACGTTGATTGTCTAGATCCTGAAATTAACCCTTGTTCTTGGTGATGTCGAAATTCCTATAGGCACATGTCAGATCCGATTTTAACATCTAATAAACACCATGAATGGCCTTCGGCCTAAGATTACACTTTACTTACCTTAGATCTCGAAATCCCAGAATATCTCCCCTTGCAGACGACTATAATAGAAATCCCGAAATCCCTCTTCAAGATTTCAGCCAAAAAGAATAGGGGGGATTAGATTTCGATTTTAATAGTCAGAAGAAGAATAAAGAAAGTAATCAGCCTAGAAGAGATTCTTTCCGAATGACCAAAACGCAAATGGTCAACCACCTTCAGGAAATCAACAAGAAAAACTTGTAGGAGAAATCGGTTCAAAGAGTGACAATGAAGTGAAACTTTCTGCTTTAAAAGAGAATAGCAAAGGATTATAGATTCGGCTTGATGAACACTAGGGAAATTTGGCTTCAACAAGGGAAAGAAAAGGAAGAGTATGAGGCTTTAGGGGTTTACTGAGCAATCGGCCAGGGGTTACTTTGAGTATTCAGCTTTTGATGAATTGGGAAAAGAAGAAGAGAAAAAAAGGGATATTCGGCCTTAACAAATGGGAAGAAAAGAGATGAAGAGAGGTTCGGCAATGGTGGTGTTTTGACTTAAGAAATTTCGGCACACTACTAAAGGAAGAAAGAGAACCGAAAATGCACTTATCCCCTAAACAAATTTCGGCTACACCTCCCTTACCCACCTAGCCGAATTTGTCACCAAAGAACTCCCTTGGCCGGCCAACTCTTCCTCTCTCTATCCAATCCCTTCTTTTTCTCCTACTTTTCCTCTTCTTTACCCATTCAAAATAATTTGAATAAATCAACAATTATCTTCATACCTTAGTCGAATTTCTAAAAGAAAAGGCCAAGTCTCATCCTCATCCGCTTAAAGTCCCTGTGCCGTCCACTACCTTTCCTCCTTGCTGCAAAATAAAACTCTCATTTGCTTCTCTTGCTGCACGAACCTGAGCCCTACTCCACTGCTTGAGGCGTCACTGCTTAAGGGTTTAGGTGGCGCCTCCTTGCCACTTTACCAAGCCCATTTTTATGTCCAATTTCCCCTACCAATTTTCTTAAGGCCTATCATGCTTAGCCCCACTTCAAGACTGAAGATCTAATATTTTCTAAGGCCTTCTCCTACATTCTAAAGTTCCCGAAATCTATAAAACACATTCAAAATACACACAGGCATGCTTCCACATATATTTAAGCAAAAATGCACAACCCCTAAATCCCGGATATTACAGTTCTATCCCCCTTAAAATAATTTCGACCTCAAAATTACCTGGCTAAAATAGGTGAGGGTATTGCTGTCGCATTGCTTCTTCCGGCTCCCAAGAAGCTTCTTCCGATCCATGATTACGCCATAATACTTTGACTAGAGGAACTGATTTCCTCCGTAATACCTTCACATCCTGTTTCAAGATCTGAATCGGCTCCTCCTCGTAGGACAAATCTGGTCTCAGCTCCACCTACTCAACTGGCACTACATGAGACGGATCCAATCGGTAGTGACGTAGCATAGAAACATGGAATAAATCGTGCATCTGCTTCAACTCCGCAACTCTAACTGGTATGTCACTGGTCCAACTCGCTTCAATACCCGATAAGGTCCTATAAACCTGGGACTTAACTTCCCTTTGCGACCAAATCTCATCACCTTCTTCCATGGCGAAACTTTAAGAAATACCCGATCTCCCACAGCAAACTCTATTTCCTTCCGCTTAAGATCTGCGTACGATTTTTTCCTATCAGATGCCTCCTTCAACCGTGCCCGAATTACCTTAACCTTCTCTTCGGATTCTGCCACAATCTCTGGATCCAAAACTCGACGTTCCCCCAATTCTGTCCAACATGTAGAGTGCGACACTTCGTCCCATACAAGGTTTCATCATACGGTGCCATCCGAAAACTGGCTTGATAGCTGTTATTATATGCAAATTCTGCTAAAGGCAAATATTCTTCCCAACTCCCTCTGAAATCTATCACACAGTCCCTAAACATATCCTCTAACACTTGGATCACTCGCTCAGACTGGCCGTCCGACTGCGGATGAAATGCCGTACTGAAATTTAATCTGGTGCCTAAAGCCTGATGCAATGCTTTCCAAAACCGAGACGTAAACCTCGGATCGCTATCCGAAATAATCGACATCGGTACTCTATGCAACCTCACAATTTCTGCCACATACAACTTCGCCAACTTCTGCAAAGGATAATCAACCCGCACTGGTATGAAATGTGCAGACTTTGTCAGTCGATCCACTATCACCCATACCGAATCCTTCTTAGTAGGCGTAAGGGGAAGCCCACTAACGAAGTCCATGGTGATTCTCTCCCACTTCCACTGCGGAATCTTTATCGGCTGAAGCAATCCTGACGGAACTTGGTGTTCAGCCTTGACTTGCTGGCACGTTAAGCACTTCCCTACAAGTTCTGTAACTTCCCTCTTAAGACTAGGCTACCAAAACTGTTCCCGTAGATCTCTGTATAACTTACTACCTCCAGGATGCATAGCATAAGGGCTACTATGCGATTCCTGAAGAATTCTCTGCCTTAACTCCTTATTCTTAGGCATACAGACCTTGCCATAAAAACACAACACTCCCTCACTGTTAACACCATAGTTTTCCAACTCCCCACTCTGCACTTGCCGCAACTTAGCACTTAGATCATCATCTGCCAACTGTCCTTCTTTCACCTCATTCAACCATGTCGGTTTAACTTGTAACTCTGCTAACAAACTTCCGTCGTCATACAAGCTAAGATGTGCAAACATCGCCCTCAAATCTGACACTACCTTCCGACTTAGGGCATCTGCCACTACATTCGCCTTGCCTGGGTGATACTTTATAGAACAAATGTAGTCTTTCAATAACTCCATCCACCTTCGCTGTCTCAGGTTCAGCTCTTTCTGAGTCAGCAGATACTTAAGGCTCTTGTGGTCTGTGTAGATCACTGACTTTTCTCCATATAAATAGTGCCTCCATACCTTAAGAGCAAAGACCACTGTTGCCAATTCCAAATCATGCGTCGAATAATTAACCTCATGTGGCCTTAACTACCGAGATGCATAAGCAACCACCTTCCCAGATTGCATCAAAACACATCCTAATCCTTTGTGAGAAGCATCACAGTACACCATCCTTCCCTGCCTCAGGCTGAATCAAAATCGGAGCTTCAGTCAAAACCCTCTTAAGCTTCTCAAAGCTCTCCTGTTGTTTATCTGTCCATACGAAAGGTACCTCTTTCCTTAGTAACTTCGTCAAAGGTGCAGCTATTGAGGAGAACCCTTCTACGAACCTTCTGTAGTAGCCTGCTAACCCCAAGAAACTGCGAACCTCCGCTACAGACCTAGGTGGTTTCCAATCTAACACCGCCTCAATCTTTCGAGGATCCACCCTTATCCCTTCTGTAGACACCACATGCCCTAAAAACGCAACTTCCTTAAGCCAAAATTCACACTTGCTGAATTTGGCATATAGCTTCTTTTCCCTTAACACTTGCAACACTATCCGGAGATGCTCATCATGTTCTTCCTCAGACTTGGAATACACTAGGATGTCGTCTATAAACACCACGACTAACCGATCCAAGTAAGGTTGAAAAACCCGGTTCATCATATCCATGAACGCAGCTGGGGCGTTCGTCAATCCGAACGGCATTACTAAGAACTCATAATGCCTGTATCTTGTCTGGAAAGCTTTCTTATGGATATCTACTTCCTTTACCTTAAGATGATGATATCCAGACCGTAAATCTATCTTCGAAAATACCGCGGCCCCCTTAAGCTGATCGAACAAGTCGTCTATCCTTGGCAACGGGTACTTGTTCTTGATGGTCAGCTTATTCAACTGACGATAATCTATGCACATGCGCATAGTTCCGTCCTTCTTCTTCACAAGCAAGACCGGTGCTCGCCATGGAGACACACTGGGTCGGATAAACCCACGATCAAGCAATTCTTGGATTTGAGCCTTGAGCTCAACCAACTCCTTTGGTGCCATTCTATACGAAGCAATTGACACAGGAGTTGTATCTGGCAGTAAGTCAATTCCAAACTCCACCTCTCTGTCCGGGGGTATTCCAGGTAACTCCTTCGGAAAGACATCCACAAATTCCCTTACAGTTCTAACTCCACTAACTCCCTCTTCTTTTACATCCAACGCACTAACGAAGGTCAAAAATGCCTTGCACCCTTTCCGAACTATCTTATCAGCCTTTAATGCGGAGACTACATTAGACAAATAGTTTCTTCTTTCTCCTATCATAATTATCTCCTCATCCTCCGGGGTCCTTAACTCCATTCACTTAGCTGCGCAATCCAATTTAGCCCGATGTTCCACTAGCCAATTCATGCCAAGAATGAGATCAAATTCTCTGAAAGGTAGTTCCATCAAGTCAGCAGGGAATATCACTCCTTGAATCTCTAGGGGACATTCCGAAATATCCTATTCACCACTACCGTTTGACCTAACGGGCTTACTACAGTCATCTCCCTATTAGACAGTTCAGATGCTATACCTAGCATTTCTACTACTCTACATGCAACACATGAGTGGGTCGAGCCAACATCAATTAAAGCAAAGTAAGGCTTGTCAGCTATAAGGAACATACCGGTTATGACGTCCGGTGCGTCTCCATCCTTCCTCTGGCGAACTACATGTATCAGACCCGACTGTCTTGCCTCTGTATTACCAACACCTCTGTCCAGCATTCCCCATCCTCTTCCAGCACCATTACCTCTACCAATTGGACCATGACCCCGCGGTGGCTGCTGCCCACCTCTTCCAGCCTAATTAAAACCCTGACCTATTGGTCGACTCCCTTCTGTTTTCATAGGACAGCCCCTAATCATGTGATCCTTGGAACCGTACTTAAAACATCCCCCTGTCTTCTTCCAACACTCTCCTAGGTGAATCTTTCCACACTGAGCACAAGTACGGTATTGTCCTCCTGTAACAACCTGCTGACCTCGCGGCCCCTCAACGCTATGTCTCTTTTGAACATTCCCGGATGACCCTGATGATCCAAAACCTCTCTTTTGCCTATTCCTATCCGTATTCTGTCTCACAGATTCCTTAATCCCTTCGGCTACCTTAGCCTTCTCTACCAACACAGCAGACTCCCTCTCCTGCTGTAGAGCTATCAACAATCTCAGGTCATCCCTCAGTCCGTCATCAAACTAGACACATCGCTCATGCTCCGTAGCCACGATTCCTCGAGCATACCGGCTCAACCTTAAGAATTTCGCCTCGTACTCTGCTACGGACTTACTCCCCTGAACCAGCCTCGGAAATGCCTTCCTCTACGCATCAATATAACTAGTCCCAACATACTTCTTCTGATATGCCGCCTTGAAATACTCCCAAGTGAGATCCTCAGCTGTAGCACTATCCCGAACTGTGAGCCACCATTGATATGACTCGTCGCAGAGAAGCGACACTATTCCCATCAGTTTCTCCTCAGCAGTCTGATCCAGCTCATCCATGATTCGCTCCGTCGCCTCCAACCAATACTCAGCCGTACTGGGCGCCACACCAGATACACCACGGAATACTTCAGCTCCATTGGCTCGGAGTCACTTGGGTACAGATTTTCGAGCTCCAATACCCCCACCTGCCCCAGCCACCATCTCAAGAACCCGCAGCATCGCCTGCGATACTGCATCACCCCCCGTCTGATCCTGATGCTCAACACCAGCAGCTGGTGGTGGTGGTGGTACCTCATTCTCGGACCCTTAACCAGACTTAACGGGTTCCGATACGGTCATTCTGCCTCTACCATGCCCTCGCACATTACGACCATGTCCCCTAGAACTCATGTCTACGATAGCAATCTAATCTGTTTTAGAAAGTTTTATGCATTAGTCTTTGTTCCACTGATTACCCACGAAGAAATTTTATTTAAAGAAGTTTAGTAGTAGTTCTTTCGATCACTCCAGGGTTTTCGTTTCAAGTCTTCTACACTAATTCAGTGAAGCACATTCATTCATTAGTATCTACTACACACATTCACCATTTGAACATTTTCGTCCATTCTAATCCCAGGGTATTTCCGTAATTTATCCTACAGGGGTGTTTTGGTAATTTTCCAAATCAGGGTATCTTGATATTTCGCAAAATAGGGGTTTTTGGTCTCTTTGTAAAGTAAGATTATCTTAGTAAAGGTTGAGGGTAGTATGGTAATTTTATAAACCAAGGGTAATTTAGTAATTTTATAAACCAGGGGTATTTTGGGAAAATTTTCTTTTTTAAAATCTAAAATAGTTTTTACAAATCAAAGGGGTGATTTGGTGATTTCAAAAACTAAGGTTTTTATAAAATAGTGTAGCTGGGGCCTTTCAGGTTTTAATTATTGAATTTGGCCCGTGAATAAGTCCTCTTGGTTAGGGGGAACCGTCACTACGAACCAGGTAGGATTCGAGCGAAGAGGAGGTGAGTCACTAGGACTGCTTAAATATCAAGCACTCCCTGAATCCAATCCTAGACATGCGTACAATGGTTGCCACACCCTTAACTCGGCGACTTACTCACAGGTTTTTTTGGTTAGGCTTTAAATTTTATGTGATTTTGTGTTGGGGTAAGCTAATTCTAGGGTTTAATAACTCCTAATGTAGTAATCTACGTTCCCGTTATACCCACATACAAATCATACAATAAATCATACCACAGTTAGGGGTACTTACCTGGTGGACTTCGGGTCGGAGACTTAGGTGCCATGCCAAAAAACCTGCTCAATTCCAAAAATTTTCACAAAAACTTATTTGGGCTCAATTTTGAAAACGTTGCAGGCTTTAAACCTAAGGCCGAAAGTTTAAAACTGGGCTCTGATACCAAACTGAAACACCCCAAACCCGACCCACGAACCTTGACCGGATCTGGCATGCTCCTTGAGTAAAACATTTCAAAAGCTTGCTTGTCATTTCAGAAAATTTGGTCATTTTGAAGAGAAACCGAGTTGTGTTGAAAACGATGTCATTTTTGAAATCTATATTTTTTTAAAACATTATTATCATACTTGTAAATGATAAGTTAAAAGAAATGCCGAATTTTAGAGTTAAACATTAAGTTGGAAATCGTTGGGGTTTAAGTGTCAAAACATTTAAAATTTATTTTAAAGAGAAAATATTTATTAACCTTTGATTTAATAATAATCATATCATAATAAAAACAAAAAAAATGCAAGTATAAAACAGTTTAATAGTAATGGCCTTATTACAACAAAGCAAAACCCGAAATAAATCCAAAACTTAATATGAGAACCCAAATAAAAATAAACATTGTGCTGAGCCTGGCCACCACTAAGTCTCTGTCGACTCGGTCCATTTACTGAGTGTCACCTGTAAAATGTTAGCCCACGAAGGGTGAGTCAACACACTCAGTGTGTAACAACCAACACAAACTCCCAAACGATTTAGACATATCAAATCACATATAACAAATATAAGCAATGATGCAATCCCAACCCCACCTAAATATCCATCCTCTATACATCACCCATACCTGCCAATCACACCGTGGGGATTCCTAAATCGACCATCCATCCGTTACACACCATCGAAGGCAGTCGGTGCAGTCAACTGCACATCGCCCTTATAATCGTGGCATAGCCACCAGATAATGTGACAGAGTCACCAGATAATAATATGTGACATTAGTCACCAAATTCAGATTTTGTGACATAAGTCACCAGATAATGTGGTAAAAACCACCAGATCACTTCCCCTTTTCATAATCACCCATATGCCCATGCGTCATACAAAACACGCAGAAATCATGCATTATACTTTATACCATATTCATAACAAATTCACATATGTGTCATATTCAATGTTCATAACACTATTAACAGAGCTTTAAGGGATAACGTACCTGAATACACTGTACCATTGAATGGTACCTTTAGCCACGTTTTTCATATTTCCATTATCACATATATAATATTAATACCATTAATCTATTAGGAATTAGTGTAGGGCTACACACCCGGTACTAACGCGTTTATTGAGTCCCGAAAGTCTACCAAAAATAGATTGTACTCCTTCCTATAACCCAAAGTTAAAATTGGTCAACATTTAACAACAAAAAGGCCCTTGGCCAAATATCAAGACTCCCTTACCTTGATTGTCTCGATCCCGAAATTAACCCTTGTTCTTGGTGATGTCGAAATTCCTATAGGCACATTTCAGATCCGATTTTAACATCTAATGAACACCATGAATGGCCTTCGGCCTAAGATTACACTTTACTTACCTTAGATCTCGAAATCCTGGAAGGTCTCCCCTTGCAGACGACTATAATAGAAATCCCAAAATCCCTCTTCAAGATTTCGGCCAAAAAGAATAGGAGGGATTAGATTTCAATTTTAACAGTCAGAAGAAGAATAAAGAAAGTAATCAGCCTAGAAGAGATTCTTACCGAATGACCAAAACGCAAATGGTCAACCACCTTCAGGAAATCGACAAGAAAAACTTGTAGGAGAAATCGGTTCAAAGAGTGACAATGAAGTGAAACTTTCGGCTTTAAAAGAGAATAGCAAAGGATTATAGATTCGGCTTGATGAACACTAGGGAAATTTGGCTTCAACAAGGGAAAGAAAAGGAAGAGTATGAGGCTTTAGGGATTTACTGAGCAATCGGCTAAGGGTTACTTTGAGTATTCAGCTTTTGATGAATTGGGAAAAGGGCCTTAACAAATGGGAAGAAAAGAGATGAAGAGAGGTTCGGCAGTGGTGGTGTTTTGACTTAAGAAATTTCGGCACACTACTAAAGGAAGAAAGAGAACTGAAAATGCACTTATCCCCTAAACAAATTTCGGCTACGCCTCCCTTACCCACCTAGCCAAATTTGTCACCAAAGAACTCCCTTGGCCTTCCAACTCTTCCTCTCTCTATCCGATCCCTTCTTTTTCTCCTACTTTCCCTCTTCTTTACCCATTCAAAATAATTTGAATAAATCAACAATTATCTTCCTACCTTAGCCGAATTTCTAAAAGAAAAGGCCAAGTCTCATCCTCATCCGCTTAAAGTCCCTGTGCCGTCCACTACCTTTCTTCCTTGCCGCAAAATAAAACTCCCATTTGCTTCCCTTGCTGCTCGAACCTGAGCCCTACTCCACTGCTTGAGGCATCACTGCTTAAGGCTTTAGATGGCACCTCCTTGCCACTTTACCAAGCCAATATTTATGTCCAATTTCCCCTACCAATTTTCTTAAGGCCTATCATGCTTAGCCCCACTTCAAGACTTAAGATCTAATATTTTCTAAGGCCTTCTCCTACATTCTAAAGTTCCCGAAATCTATAAAACACATTCAAAATACACACAGGCATGCTTCCACATATATTTAAGCAAAAATGCACAACCCCTAAATCTCGGATATTACAATTCGCAGCTGTAAACAAATCATAATGTACGAACAAGGTTTGAACCGTACTGGTACCAAGGTATTATAAATCTTTACAATTCAAAACCAAATGTTAAAAAAAAAAAACCAGAAAACACAAATTGCTCAATTGCGGTTCAAGTAATTTTCTGAGACCTCCGCGTACTGAGTCCAGCATCTAGAATCCAGAACTATACGTGAAAAGAGAAAATAGAAGAGAGGGTGAGCTACACGAGCTCAGTGTGAGATCAAACCAGTTGAACTACAGAAGCAGAAATAGAGAACTAGGCACCATTCAGAACCAGAACATATTTACAGATAGAGAACAAGTAAGCGAATTCACCCTAAACCCGACAAACACCATATGCATCTCTATAGTCATATGGCCTAATTAGAGATAGTAGCAGTAATTCTCAGTGGTTAAAACCTAGTCCTAAGCCCTTTCCAGAATCAGAATCGTTTTAGGCCTTAGCCCATCACACAAGGTTCCCTTAGGCACGAGTGCCTTTCGGTTGAACACTACAATCAGACATTTCAGTCAATCAAACATTCAAATGTTTCAGTCAAACATCCAATCAAATTCAATCACTGTATCACATTCAGTCACAGTGTCAATCAGATACATATGAGTGGAAATGAGTTATAAAACAACCCACCCATCCAGCCAACACACCACTTCGTACCACCAACACACCATGTGGGGATAAAATCAACCCACCCATCCCTACACTCTAAGTAGGACCTTGAAAAGCCCATCCAACCTTATACTCCCTATGATGTCATCCCAGGTTTCCCGAAAACAATGATCATCAGCATTGTCGTTGACCCTCAGGGAATTGGGACCGCCCTCGATCCTCTAGGAATTGGGCTATCAGAATGTAGATAAACTGCCACATCGTAAATTACACAGCAAAGCTAGCGTATAAGCTGTAATGTGCAATATGATAAACTGTGGTACAGGCATGCAGTATGAACTGCCATATCAGATATTGGTACGTAGCGTAGCTAACGTACCTGCAGTACAGTGCAAGGCGGTAATCCGTTATACTGATGAATTGTAGTAAAACTACCAGATCTGGTAGTGGTACATAGCGTAGCTAACGTGCATACGGTATAGTACAATGCGGTAATCTGCTATACCGATGAGTTGCAGTAAAACTGCCAGATCAGATCGTAAATCTTCCTTCTCTTCAAAATCCCAACCCAAAATACTTTATATGCAAATGTATGTATGCAAATATATGTATGCAGTTGTGTGAATGTAGATGCACGAATTCAGAATACAATTTCAGGCAGTCATTCAGAAGCAGTCACTTTCAATCAGTTAATTAGTTACAGAAACGTGCACACTTATGCAATCAGATTCAATACCTAACATAGCACATATTCACTTACAAGTAGTAAATAATTCGAAGTCAGAACAGAATCGTATTCACCCTCATTAAGTTGAGACGAGGGGTTGAAACACATAGTCTCACAACGGCATTTGACTTGCCCTAAATTTAGAATCTGGTGAGTGAGGGCCACACGCCCGTGTGCTCCGGCCGTGTGGAGCAGTCCAGGCCGTGTGAGGAAGCAAACGCCCGTGTGAAAGGTGGCACACGCCCGTGTGACAGAGACACACGCCCGTGTGGTCCAGGGGCATGGTCGTGTAAACAGGCCGTTTAACTCACTGTCCAATTTCGATAAAATCAAGTGAAGGTTGACATGCCCGTGTGGCCATCAGACACGGCCGTGTACCCTATAACACAAGCCTGTGTGGAATCCCTCAATTCCCAAATCAATTACACGGCCATGTGGCCAGGCCATGTGACTCCAAAACCCTAATAATCTATTCCCAATCTCACACGCCTGTGTGCCTCAGGGAGATGGCCGTGTGAAAGTCGAAAAAAATCTCCAAATTGGCCACACGGCCGTGTGGCACCCAATATGGCCCGAAAACCCTAATTCCCAAATCCACACGACCGTGTGCCTCGGTACACGCCCGTGTGGCCGTCAGATAGGTCACGAAACCTCTCTAAAACAACCCCAAAACCCCGTTTACGCTACAGTAATAGTCCCTAACCCTTGCCCTATCAACATATTTCAGAGAACAATGTTTTTCCTTCACTTTTAACATCTAAAAACTCCAAAACGATGGGGTTATTATATAGTTACGAAAATCCAAAAGAAAGCGATTTGCAACGCAAGATGGCAATCGATTTAAGAGTAGAATGTAGTAACTAGATTAGAATCCCACACCTGTTTTGACGGGAAAGAAGATGACTGAGGAGCGAAGTTCCAGAATCCACAAACCGCGATCGTTTTCAGAAGAAGAGAAAAGCATAGAGAGAATAAAACCAAGAAACGCCCAAAAAGAAAAGAACAGAAAAATAATAAAAATAATAAAAAAAACCAACATATATTCAACACATAATTTACTAATTATAAATAATATCATAAAATATCATAAATAAACATTTATAATTAATACTAAAATAGAACAAAATAAAAGACTCTCCATAATTGCGCATCCAGCTACTCGAACCCAAAACCTCAAGGTATGCTAACACTCACACCACCACTTCGACCAACAGGCCCATTCTTGTCACTAAATTGCACAACTAAACTTATGTGTGCAACCTCCTTGCTGTTGCTACACTAAAACCCAGAACTTCTAGGCCCAAAATTCGAGCGTTACAAGAACAACATGGGAAGGGTCAAATCAATAAATTCTTAACATGAAGACGCGAAATACATCATGAATACGGTTCAGTTCAGGAGGTAATTCTAATTGATATGCCACTAGATTGACTCTCTTAAGAATTTTGTAAGGTCTAATGAACCTAGAGCTTAACTTGCCCTGTCGTCCGAACCTCAACACTTTCTTCCATGGAGATACTTTCAGGGAAACTTGATCTCTGACAGTATATTCAATGTTCTTCCTTTCTAGTTTCACATATGAATTCAGTCTATCCGAAGTTACTTTTAGTTTCTTCTAGATTAATCTAATTTCCCTTTCAGACTCTTATACTACTTCGGGACCCAAAAATTTCCTTTCACCTAGCTTAGTCCAATGAGTGATGTTCAACACTTACGACCATACAAGGCATCATAAGGTTTCATTTGTATACTCGACTGGAAGCTATCATTATAGCCAAATCTAACTAGAGGCAAATTTTCCTCCCAACTACCTCAAAATTTGATAATGCAGCCCATTAACATATCTTCTAAGATCTAAATAACCCGCTCGGATTGTCTATTAGTGTGCGGATCGAAGGTAGTACTAAAATCCAAACGAGCAAGCACTGTAACACCCCTAACACATATCCATCACCAGAATAGGGTTACGAACCATTACCAAAAACTTTTAATTTAAAACATTCATTTACAATCATTTATAGAACACATCATATTACATTCAAACACATGCATAACATCCCATTTTTTAAGCCTTCGAGGTCGTAGAAACACTTAGAAACGATTCGAGACTAAATTGAAAACATTTAAAACTTCATGGCAAAAGATAGAAACAATTCATACTACAGGGGTCACACGATTGAGACACACGCCTATGTCTCAGATTGTATCCATGTAACTCTCTAACTTGGGTCACACGACCAAGCCAAACGCCCGTATGTCAGGTCGTGTAACTCTTCAAATACAACTTATAAAAACCTACAAGGGACACACGGCTGTGTAGCATGACTGTGTGTCATACACGGTTAAGACACACACCCATGTCTTAAGTCGTGTGGATGAGAAATAGGCTATTTTCAAGCCATTTCATTCACCCTAAACATGTTCACACATACAAACCATTTGTACTTATTTCAGACATTCAAAAATGTACCTAAAACATGCATAATGTAGTTAAATCAAAATGGCATCTATCCATACAATCAATATGCCTTAAAGACTCCTCAAACACAACAATCAAATTTGACTAAACATTTGCTAAAACTAGCCATAAATCAATCAACCAATTGAACAACTTATATACTACATTTACCATAATGTTCACATATCATTTTTGTACTCCTAACCACCAATATGACCATTCACACAACTCAATCAATACTTTAGCAACTTAGCCATATACCAACCACAACCAAACCCACCAAAACTATCCACTTAACAGCTCAATACACTATCTCATTCCATTCAAAACCAATATTTCATAGCGTATCTTTATATTCATTGTAACATCCTAAATCAGGGCCTTTGCATTTTATGTGATTGCATGTAGATAGTGTGGTTGTCATGCTAGTTTAGGGTATTTTAGGGTCCAGGCATGAGCTAGGGGTAGGCCAGAGCCTTAGCAAAATTCGCTTTTTGTGCACTTAGAAAGGGGGAGCTGAATGGGATAGAGTTAAGGGTGGTTGGTAGTATGTTTTGACACAAGAAGTGCCTTGGTAAAGCGGCAAGGAGGTGCCACTTAAGGCTCAAGGAAGTGACGCCTCAGGGAAGCTAATAGGGACTTGGTTCGAGCTGCGAGAATCTCCTTTTGTGTGTTTCTTTTTGACGCCAAGACCAGGAGGTGTTGCATTCAGTTTGGACTCTGGTGGATGAGTGTTGCAGGGGTCAACAGATTTGAATGAGTGGAGGAGAGAAAATTTAGGAGTTTAAAACATTCAAACAGGTTTGAATGTGTGATCAGGAAAAATTTGTGGAGAGAAGAATGGGATGGACATGGGAGCTCAGTGTTGGCCGAATTTTGAATTTTGAATAGGAGGAGGGGAATCGGTTTTTGGTATGGCTAGGTGTGCCGAAATTTGCATTGGCCATAGGACTCCGTAGGGTCATTGTTGAGCTAGTTTTGGGTTTTGAGAGGTAGGTGCCGAATGTGGGTTGCTTTACCTTGTGCCGAAAGTGCCTATGGTGTTCAAGTGGGTCTTTTTGTTTAGAGTGGATTTCTCTCTTTATTTTCTTTTCTCTGAAACACAGCTCTCACCCTTGCCGAAATTCCCTTGTTCATCAATTTCTTCTTATTCTCTCTGAAAGCCGAAACCTCTTCTTCCCTTGTCTTCGTTCTCCTTTGAGCACCATAATCACATCTATTATTCATTTCCTCTTCTTTCTCCTTTTTCTATTTCAAAGCCGAAAGCCCTAACCCCATTCTCATCTTTAATCTCTTTGCAATAGCCGAATACCCCATCCAAAGTCTTCTTCTCTGATTTCTCTCTACAAGCCGAATCTTCGTGGCCTTCTCTTCTTCATCTTTCCTTTTTTCTCACTTCTAAAAACTGAAAACTCCTAGGTCCCATTGGTAGTTTTTGGCCCTTTCATCCTCTTCCCTACTTTGCCAAATTTTTTCCTCTTCTGTGCTAGTGCCGAATCCTCTTAGGTGTCAACCGGATGTCTTGCGTTAAGGTTAGTGATGATTTCTTTTGGATTGTTATCTTCTCTTTCGAGTTTTCTTGCCAAAGCTGAATGGCTACTTGGTTTAATGTTTGGTGCTTGGCCGATTATAGGTGGAAGTGGTGGCGCATACTTTTGATCTTCGGAATTCGTTTCATCTGTGAATCAAGCCTAAAGCCTCAGGATTTGTCAATCTAGGTAAGGGCTTTGGCATTAAGCATTAATCTCTATTAATTCATTTTCACTACTTTAATCCGATTTAGTGACCAAGGTGTTCATGGACTCAAATGCCAGGCAAGCGATGGAGGGGTTGGATCTATAAACCCAGCGCCTAAGTTTAAGAAGCGGGCAGTGTCTGCTATTTGGGATTGGCCATCGGGTTGTGGGCTGGTATCTGAACAGAGTTGTAGGTAGATAGCAATAGTGTCTATCAACGAGAGTGACGACGTAGAAAGTATCGTGTTTTGAGTAATCAGATGTGTAACTTTTACACACTTCATATGTTTAATATGCTATTATTTGCGTATTGTCAAAAATTGAAGTGATAGTGGAAATCACTAAGTTACCCTTGTGGGTAAAAGCAAGGACTCTGGGTAAGTCCATTTTGGTGGCTAATGTTATTTGCATATATTAAAACCTGCATGTGCCATGTTATATTTTTCTTAAATGTTAAGCACGGCCATATTATATTGAAAAGCATGTACATGAAAAATGGGTATGATGAGAGGAGGGGGAAGGTATGATTTATCAGACTGTCACCAGTGGTTAGGTACCACAAGTGGGTTGGCCCCACATATCATTATTCTGTGACTAAGTCTCAGTGGTTTGGAACCACCAGTGGTTAGGTACCACATATGCCTATTCTTGTGACTCGTCCCAGTGGTTTGGTACCACAGTGGGTTGGCCCCACATATCGATATAAGGGATCGTCACCAGTGGTTAGGTACCACAAGTGGGTTGGCCCTACATATGATTATTCGTGACTTCGGTCACCAGTGGTTTGGAACTACCAGTGGTTAGGTACAACCAGTGGCTAGGTGCCATAAAATTTGGGTAGAATCAGGAGACGCAGATGGATATTTAGGTTGGATGGGTTGCATGACATGCATATTTGCATATGAATCTACGTAAGAGCTTGAAACCTAATGGATGGGGATTTATACACTGAGTTTCGGTGACACACCCCTTCCGTTACTTTTTTGCAGATAATTCCTAGATCGCGGATGTGGAGCCGGGGTAGACTCGAGGTGGCCATGCTCAATATTTTGGTTTTTATTTTAATGATTATTTCAGATTTATTTTACTTTAAGTTTGGATTTCAGCTATGTAATAAGGCCATCTAAACTTTAACTTGGTTTTATTTATTTGGGTTAATTTCCTTAAATTAGCATTGATCATTATGGCATGCCAATAAATTATGAAATGGATGTTTTTCAAAACTTAAATAAATTTTTGGAATTTCCAAACTTTTACCATCGGGTAATTAGCAAACAAGTACTAACAACAAGGCAACTCTACTTTTCAAACTAAGACTCAAAATGATTTCAATAGTTCACCCAATACAAACTCGATTTTTATCAATTCAAAAGTTTTCTCTCCAACTTAAGATGACAACTTGGTTTTCAAAAATGTTTTCTTCCCTGTAACATGCCAAATTTGGTCGTAGCGTTTTGACTGGGTTTGGCGTGTTACAATTGTGGTATCAGAGCCTGGTTCAAAAGCTCGGCTGTGGGCATAAGGCCCAAACTATTTTTCAATAAAAGGGGTTTGCAAAATGGTTTGAATGAGAAATATGTTTTGGGAAGCATGACACCTGAGTCTCCGGCACCGATCCATGACGGTAAGTCTCCTAACTGCTGTCTATATGATTTAAATGTTTGTGATATAAATGCTAGTAATAGGAATTTACTTTAGAAACTGAAGCCTATAGGACTGTGTGAACTTGCGAGAACAACTACTCTAATAAATTGCTCATACGACTGTGCCGTAATAAACAGTGGAAGAAAGCTAACTCATAAAATTCTTAAATCAGATTAAATCGTAAACGCTAGTCATGAGCACTCGGGGACGCGGGCGTAATGTGCGTGGTCGTGGTAGGGGTAGGATTACCGTGTCGGAACCAGTAGGGTCTGGTCATGGGTCAGAGAATGATGTGCCGTCGCCGCCAGCTGTGGGCGCTGAGTTTCAGGATTAAATGAGTGGTGATGACGCGGTGTCGCAGGCAATGCTACGGGTTCTGGAGAGAGTTGCTGGAGCAGCGTAGGTACGGGGGCTCGAAAATATGTGTCCGAATGACTCTAGGCTAATGGAGTGGAAGTATTTAGGGGTGTTTTTAGTGTTGCTCCCAGTACAGCTGAGTACTGGTTAGAGGCGATGGAGTGCATAATGGGTGATTTAGATTTCACGACTGAGGAGAAGTTGAAAGGGATAGTGTCTCTTCTTAAGGATGAGTCCTATCAGTGGTGGCTCACGGTTAGGGATGGTGCGATGGCTGAGGATATCACCTGGGATTTCTTCAAGGCAGCTTATCAGAGGAAGTATGTCGGGTCTAGTTACATAGATACGCAGCGTAAGGCGTTTTTGAATCTGATTCAAGGGAGTAAGTTGGTATCTGAATATGAGGCAGAATTCTTACGGTTAAGCCGTTATGCTCGGGGTATCGTGGCTACGAAACATGAGCGCTGTGTTAGGTTCGAGGACGGGCTAAGGGATGAGCTGCGGGTGTTGATTGCTCCACAGCGAGAGAGGGAATTTGCTATCCTTGTAGAAAAGGCCAAGATAGCTGAGGAGGTGAAGCAGACCGAGAAACAGAATCGGGATAGAAATAGGGATAAGAGGAGTTTTGGGCCATCAGGGTCTGCTGGAAGTTCTCAGAAAATGGCTAGGTTTGGCAGGCCGAGTCAAGCTATAAAGCCTACTGCTACTCAGAAGCCACCACGATGTGCTCGATGCGGGAAGTCTAATTCGAGAGAGTGTTGGATAGGTAACTGAGGATGCTTCGAGTGTGGGCCGATGGATCACCAGATAAGGGATTGTCTGCGGAGGCCAGCTAAGACACAGTCTGAGGGTCAAGGACGTACACAATTCAGGAGAGATGGTCAGCAACCGCATAAGGGTCGAAGTTCAGCCAGGGGTGGTAACGGTAACAGACGAGGCCGTGGAGCACCAGGTAGGGGTGCTGGAAATACTGATGCAAGATAGCCTGGGTTGGTCTATGCAGCGAAGCGTCGAGAGGAGGGCGACGCACCGGACGTCATAACCGGTACGTTCTTAATTTATTGGTTGCCTTATACTGCTTTGATTGATGTTGCTTTGACGCACTCTTATGTTGCTAGTAGTATAGCGGGAACTCTGAACTTAGCCTATGAGACTTCTTCTAGGGAGATGACTGTAATTAGCCCTCTAGGACACTCTGTAGTAGTGAACAAATTGTATAAGGATGTACCCCTAGAACTTCAAGGGGTAGTGTTTCTGGCTGATCTGATGGAACTACCATTTGGGGAGTTTGATTTGATCTTGGGTATGGATTGGTTAGTAAAGTATCAAGCGAGTTTGGACTATGCAGCCAAGTGTATGGTGCTGAGAGCTGTCGAGGGTGAAGAGGCGGTGATGATAGGTGAGAGGAGGAACTACCTATCTAATGTGGTATCCGCTTTGAAGGCCGAGAAAATGGTGAGGAAGGGATGTAAGGCGTTTGTGGCTTATGTTTGTGCCTTGGAGGTTAAGGAATCAATTGTGGGGGATGTCCGAACGGTGAAGGAGTTTTCTGATGTCTTCCCAGAAGAGCTTCCGGGTTTGCCTCCAAATCGTGAAGTTGATTTTGGTATTGACCTTCTACCTGGAACCACGCCAATGTCTATTGCCCCATACAGAATGGCGCCAAAGGAGTTGGTGGAGCTGAAAGCGTAGATTCGGGAGTTGTTAGACCGGGGTTTTATCTGACCGAGTGTATCGCATTAGGGAGTACCCATGCTTTTTGTTAAGAAGAAGGGCAGATTGATGCGAATGTGTATAGATTACCGTCAGCTGAATAAGTTGACGATTAAGAATAAGTATCCATTGCCAAGGATAGACGACCTGTTCGATCAACTTAAGGGAGCGTTAGTCTTCTCTAAGATAGATTTGAGGTCGGGATATCACCAACTTAAGGTCAAGAAGGCGGATATTCATAAGACGGTGTTTCGTACTCGTTACAGTCACTATGAATTCCTGGTGATGCTGTTTGGGCTGACCAACGCACCAGCAGCGTTTATGGATATGATGAATCGGGTTTTTCAATCGTATTTGAATCGGTTCATTCTAGTGTTTGTAGATGATATACTGGTGTACTCGAAGTCCGAGGAGGAGCATGATGCATATCTTTGTGTGGTTTTGCAAATTCTGAGGGAAAAGCAGTTATTCGCAAAGTTTAGTAAGTGCGAGTTCTGGCTAGTGGAAGTTACCTTTTTGGGTCATGTGGTGTCAGCTGAGGGGATTAGGGTGGACCCTCGGAAGATTAAAGCTGTATTGGACTAGAAACCACCTAAGTCTGTGGCGGGGATTCGGAGTTTTCTGGGTTTAGCGGGGTATTACAGCAGGTTTGTGGAAGGGTTTTCTTTGATTGCAACATCGTTAACCAAGTTGCTAAGGAAAGGGGTTCCGTTTGTGTGGACAGACAAACAACAAGAAAGTTTCAAGAGGTTAAAGAGGATTTTGACGGAAGCTCCGGTATTGATTTAGCCTGAAGCAGGGAAGGAGTTTATGGTTTATTGTGATACATCGCATACTGGACTGGGATGTGTGCTGATACAAGAGGGGAGAGTAGTGGCGTATGCTTCTCGACAATTGAGACCTCACGAAGTGAATTACCCGACGCATGATCTGGAGTTGGCTACAGTGGTTTTCGCCCTAAAAATTTGGAGACATTACTTGTATGGGGAGAAGTCTATTGTGTACACGGATCATAAGAGTTTGAAATACCTACTTACTCAGAAGGAGTTGAATTTAAGGCAGCGGAGGTGGATCGAGTTGTTGAAGGATTATGACTGCTCGATTAAGTACCATCCGGGTAAGGCTAACGTGGTGGCTGACACGTTGAGCCGCAAAGTGGTAGCAGACTTAAGAGTAATGATTGCCCACCTTAGTCTATATGATGATGGGATTCTGTTAGCAGAACTGCAAGTGAAGCCGACATGGGTAAACTAGGTTAAGGAGAAACAGCTAGTAGATGAAGTCTTAAGCGCTCGATGTTTACAAGTGCAGAATGGTGGATTGGAGGGTATAGCTTGAGCAGCGATGGAGTGTTATGTTTCCAGGGGAAAGTTTGCATGCCAAAAGATGTAGAGTTAAGGTAGAAGATTCTTCAGGAGGCACATAGCAGTCCATACGCTATGCATCCTGGAGGTAGTAAGATGTACCGGGATTTGCGGGAGCAGTTTTGATGGCCGGGTCTAAAGCAAGAGCTAACTGAATTTGTGGGCAAGTGTTTGACGTGTCAGTAGGTAAAGGTAGAACATCAGTTACCTTCAGGATTGTTGCAACCGATGAAGATTCCGCAGTGGAAACAGGAAAGGATCACAATGGATTTTGTCAGTGGGCTACCCCTTACGCCTACTAAGAAGGATTCGGTCTGGGTGATTATTGATCGTCTGACAAAGTCTGCTCATTTCATACCTGCACGTGAGGATTATTCTCTTCAGAAGTTAGCTAGATTATACATTACGGAGATTGTGATGTTGCATGGGGTGCCAGTGTCGGTTATTTCGGACAGAGACCCTAGATTTATGTCAAGATTCTGGAAGGCTTTACATCAGGCATTGGGTACAAGGTTGGATTTCAGTACAATGTTTCATCCACAGTCAGATGGGCAGTCGGAGAGGGTAATTCAGATTTTGGAAGATATGTTGAGGGCCTGTGTCTTGGATTTCAGAGGTAGTTGGGAAGAACTTCTACCGTTGGTAAAGTTCGCGTATAACAATAGTTACCAGGCAAGTATCCAGATGGCACCATATGAAGCGTTATATAGGCGGAAGTGTCGTACCCCTACGTGTTGGACAGAGTTGGGTGAACGGCAATTGTTGGGTCCAGAGCTGGTTGCTGAAATGGAAGATAAGGTTAAGCTGATTCGAGCTCATCTGAAGGAAGCTTCGGATAGGCAGAAGTTCTATGCCGATCTTAAGTGGAAGGATATAGAATTTGCAGTGGGTGACAAGGTTTTCTTGAAGGTGTCACCGTGGAAGAAAGTGCTGAGATTTGGTCGGAAGGGCAAGCTGAGCCCTAGGTTTATCGGGCCTTATCGGATGTTGAAGCGTGTGGGACCAGTAGCTTATCAACTCGAGTTACCTTCAGAGTTGAGTCAGATCCATAGCGTGTTTCATGTTTCTATGCTTAGACGCTATCGTTCAGATCTGTCTCATGTTGTGCCAGTAGAAGAAATTGAAGTAAGCCCAGACTTGTCTTTTGAGGAGGAACCAGTGCAGATCCTGGATCGGGATGTCAAAATGTTGCGTAGGAAATCAGTTCCTTTGGTGAAGGTGTTATGGCAGAATCATAGAACAGAAAAAGCCACGTGGGAGCCAGAGGATGTTATGCGGCAACAATACCCTCAACCCTTTTGACCAGGTAATTTCGAGGCCGAAATTATTTTTAAATGGGGTAGAACTCTAATATCCTAATTCGGGGCCTTTGCATTTTATGTGATTGCATGTAGATAGTATGGTTGTCATGCTAGTTTAGGGTATTTTAGGGTCTAGGCATGAGCTAGGGGTAGGCCAGGGCCTTATCAAAAATTTGCTTTTTGGGCACTTAGAAGGGGGAGCTGAATGGGATAGGAGTTAAGGGTGGTTGGTAGTATGCTTTGACACAAGAAGTGCCTCGGTAAAGTGGCAAGGAGGCGCCACTTAAGGCTCAAAGAAGTGACGCCTCAGGGAAGCTGATAGGGACTTGGTTCGAGCTGCGGGAATCTCCTTTTGTGTATTTCTTTTTGACGCCAAGACCAGGAGGTGTTCCATTCAGTTTGGACTCTGGTGGATGAGTGTTGAAGGGGTTAACATATTTGAATGAGCGGAGGAGAGAAAATTTAGGAGTTTAAAACATTCAAACAGGTTTGAATGTGTGATCACGAGAAATTTGTGGAGAGAAGAAGGGGATGGACATGGGAGCTCAGTGTTGGCCAAAATTTGAACTCTGAATAGGAGGAGGGGAATCGGTTTTTGGTATGGCTAGGTGTGCCAAAATTTGCATTGGCCATAGGACTCCGTAGGGTCATTGTTGAGCTAGTTTCGGGTTTTGAGAGGTAGGTGCCGAATGTGGGTTGCTTTACTTTGTGCCGAAAGTGCCTAGGGTGTTCAAGTGGGTTTTTTGTTTAGAGTGGATTTCTCTCTTTATTCTCTTTTCTCTGAAACACAGCTCTCACCCTTGCCGAAATTCCCTTGTTTTTCATTTTCTTCTTATTCTCTCTGAAAGCCGAAACCTCTTCTTCCCTTGTCTTCGTTCTCCTTTGAGCACCATAATCGCATCTATTATTCATTTCCTCTTCTTTCTCCTTTTTCTATTTCAAAGCCGAAAGCCCTAACCCCATTCTCATCTTTAATCTCTTTGCAATAGCCGAATACCCCATCCAAAGTCCTCTTCTCTAATTTCTCTCTACAAGCCAAATCTTCGTGGCCTTCTCTTCTTCATCTTTCCTTTTTTCTCACTTTTAAAAACCGAAAACTCCTGGGTTCCATTGGTAGTTTTTGGCCCTTTCATCCTCTTCCCTGCTTTGCCGAATTTTCTCCTCTTCTGTGCTAGTGCCGAATCCTCTTAGGTGTCAACCGGATCTCTTGCGTTAAGGTTAGTGATGATTTCTTTTGGATCGTTATCTTCTCTTTCAAGTTTTCTTGCCAAAGCCGAATGGCTACTTGGTTTAATGTTGGGTGCTTGGCCGATTATAGGTGGATATGGTGGTGCATACTTTTGATCTTTGGGATTCGTTTGGTCTGTGAATCAACCTAAGGCATCGGGATTTGTCGGTCTAGGTAAGGGCTTTGGCATTAAGCGTTAATCTCTATTAATTCATTTTCACTACTTTAATCCGATTTAGTGACCAAGGTGTTCATGGACTCAAATGCCAGCCAAGCGATAGGAGGGGTTGGATCTGTAAACCCAGCCCCTAGGTTTAAGAAGTGGGCAGTGTCTGTTGTTCAGGATTAGTCACTGGGTTGTGGGGCGGCATCTGAACAGAGTAGTAGGCAGATAGCGGTAGTGCCTATCAACGAGAGTGACGACATAGAAAGTATCGTGTTACGAGTAATCAGGTGTGTAACTTTTACACACTTCATATGTTTAATATGCTATTATTTGCGTATTGTCAAAAGCCGAAGTGATAGTGGAAATCACTAAGTTACCCTTGTGGGTAAAAGCAAGGACTCCGAGTAAGTCTATTTTGGTGGCTAACGTTTTGCATATATTAAAACCTGCATGTGCCATGTTATATTTTTCTTAAATGTTAAGCATGACCATATTATATTGAAAAGCATGTACATGAAAAATGGGTATGATGAGAGGAGGGGAAGGTATGATTTATCGATCATCACACCTATGGTTAGGTACCACAAATGGGTTGGCCCCACATATCATTATTCTGTGACTAAGTCTCAGTGGTTTGGAACCACCAGTGGTTAGGTACCACATATGCTTATTTTTGTGACTCGTCCCAGTGGTTTGGTACCATAGTGGGTTGGCCCCACATATCGATATAAGGGATCGTCACCAGTGGTGGTTTGGAACCACCAGTGCTTAGGTACTACCAGTGGCTAGGTACCACAAAATTTGGGTAGACTTAGGAGACGCGGATGGATATTTAGGTTGGATGGGTTGCATGACATACATATTTGCATATGAATCTGTGTAAGAGCTTGAAACCTATTGGATGGGGATTTATACACTGAGTCTTGGTGACTCACCCCTTCCGTTACTTTTTTGCAGATAATTCCTAGATCGCGGATGTGGAGCCGGGGTGGACTCGAGGTGGCCATGCTCAATATTTTGATTTTTATTTTAATGATTATTTCGGATTTATTTTACTTTAAGTTTGGATTTCAGCTATGTAAAAAGGCCAACTAGACTTTAACTTGGTTTTATTTAGTTGGGTTAATTTCATTAATTTAGCGTTGATCATTATGGCATGCCAATAAATTATGAAATGGATGTTTTTTAAAACTTAAATAAATTTTCGGAATTTCCAAACTTTTACCATTGGGTACTTAGCAAACAAGTACTAACAACAACGCAACTCTACTTTTCAAACTAAGTCCCAAAATGATTTCAACAGTTCACCCAATACAAACTCGGTTTTTATAAATTCAAAAGTTTTCTCTCCAGCTTAAGACGACAACTTGGTTTTCAAAAATGTTTTCTTCCCTGTGACATGCCAAATTCGGTCGTAGCATTTTGACCGGGTTTGGGGTGTTACATTCATCATTTCAACTACCATCATTTAAGTACTTAGATACCAAATTAACAACCATTAAAGTACCATACATACATGTAAACGTAACAACTATTTCATCACTTAAAATAGCATATTTACAAGCCAAACATAATGGCTAATTTCATTAAACAAAGACACCTATACATTCCATTATAACCATAACTCAAAATCATGAAAATCTATCGATATAGCCGATGGATAGTGTGATGGATCTTCGACTAGCTTCCAACCCAATTGAGTTTTCCATAATCTGTAAAGTAAAGGAAAATAACAACGTAAGCAATGAATGCTTAGTAAGTTCATATAAAATTTAAGCATAATATTCCATTTCATTAATAAACTTTATAGAATAAATATAAATCTATGCCAATGCTATAAGATTCATAAATCGATATGATCATTAACTCACAAATGAGTAAGTTCACTAATGTCGCATATTTATCATTCATATCATGATAGGATTTTATTGGACTTAATAGATAATCATCAACCTTTTTATAAGATTATATATTTTTCAATTTACTCTCTTTTCATTCTATTCCCAAGGCTTATCATAAGCCTAAACAACATTATCAATTCCCAACTTAGTGTATTTATCCATGTTATAGGTATATTCATCCATAGCATACATCAATTTCCACATCTAATACATCATTCAAACTCATTACTTCCTTTTTCCTCAAATTTCATTTCAACTATGAATTTACCATTTCATTACCTTTCTTCACCCATTTCATATGCTTAACACACAAGTTATAAGCATAACAATAACCATGACTACAAGGTAGTGCATTTAAACATAGCTCTTTTGGAATCAACCACACAATCAACCATTGCATAAGAAATTACATACTTGGGTTTATTCCTCCTTTTGATGGACATAAGCACATTACCAATTGAGAACTTACTGTTTCAATGTATTTCATTAAGATTAAATATGATATAATTCAATCACCAACTTGGCATAAGCTTAAGCACCAACAATAACACATGTTAGCATAATTGAATATAATTCATGTGAACCTAACATAATTAACCATTATACTTGAGCATGATCCAATCGGATTTATCATCCTTAACAACATATCATGTTTTCTATGTATCACCATTTCAATAAATTTCATACACATATGTCTTGGTTCATATTAAACACTTACCATAGCCACAAGCTAATGATTAAACACATAACTTAGCGATATCATTACATGGTAAGATATAGTACATAAACATAGCATCTACTAAATCATACTTTTCATATTCATGAATATTCATACTTTAATCATTGGTACATCAAACCATTCCATATTTTTCATAGTGAAGTCAATCAGAACCCTTACCGGAGCTCACACAATGTGCTAAACGATGACCGAAACCATCCTTTTTTCTATAATCGATGAATACTGTGAAGACGATTGAAACCCTGGTACACGTTTCCTTTGTGCCATAGTCCAACTATGGTCTTACATATGCATTGCCATGGCCTTGCCATGGTCTTACATTCGTAGTTCCATAACCTAGTAATGGTCTTATCATCAGAATGCCATAGCCTAGCTATGGTCTTACATATAAACACTGCCATGGTCCAACCATGGTCTTTCGTCCACAGTGCCATAACCCAGTTATGGTCTTGTCATCAGAATGCCATAGCCCAACTATGGTCTTACATATAAACACTGTCATGGTCAAACCATGATCTTACTTTTGAATAATTGCTATAGCCTCGCTATGGTCTTACGTGCGACCGCAACCTGTCTCCATTGATATCAAAAATTATCATTTTCGTAACTTTTTACAATTCCTGTTCTATCAACAAATCAATTTAATATCATTAATTTTATATCATTTAAAATTTAGTATTCATAAACACTTGGAAATATAATTGAGTTGATATTAATGAACTTACAAAGCTAATTTGCAGTAATGGATCCAAATTTCTTAATCAATGATCGACGTAATATCAATTCATAATTTTTTTTTCAATTACACACATCAATATAATCTAATATTATGAAACTAGGTTCATATATTTCACTTAAAAATAAACTAAAATTAAATCAAACGGACTTACCTAGCTAAATTGTAAAAATGACAAAGTACGTGGGCATTTTAGTAGTTTTCCATTCTCCTCGATTTTCCACTTGATCTTGATCTAAATTAATAATTCGATTCAATCTACTAATTTGGACAGTAAAACAATGTATTTTATGCAATTTAGTCACTTTTGACATTTTTATAAAATTGCCCCTAACATTTTACTTTTATTCAATTTAGTCTCTAGGCCTAAAACATGCAAATAAACCATTTTTTATGCCAATTTACATCAGCCAGATATTCATGGCACACAAAGCAGCCCATATTTACAATAATTTCACATCAAATCCATGTATTTTTACTATTTCAACTATTTAGTCCCTAATCGATAAATTCATCAAAATTACTTAATAAAATAGTTATAAATAACAACTAATACTTCAAATTCATCATTTAATAACTAAAAATCACATAGATTTATCAATGGAAACAATCAATATCTTTAACAATTTCAAAATCGAAGGTACGGGCTAGCTAGATCTGGTTGCAACGATCTAAAAAACATAAAAATTAAAAGAAACAGGTGAAAAACGGACTCACATGCACCCATTGAAGCTTGGACGAAGCTTGGAGCTTCTCCCCCTTTCTGTTTCAACTAACAATGGTGAAGAAGATGAATGAATCATCTTTTAATTTCTTTATCTTATTTTATTAACATTATAACACAATATAATGTTTTTATAATTTAATAAACATAATATTTTTTAATTAAATAACCCCACTAATCGTTCAAAACCTTTTAAAAATTGTATATTTACCACTCAAGTTCGCTTAACTTTATTTAATAAACCATTTAACAACTCTAATCAAATAGTGATCACATTTTACATTTTTTACGATTTAGTCCTTTTTACTTACTTAACTATCGAAACGTTAAAATTTTTCAACAAAACTTTAATACAACCTTAATGACACTATGTAAATATTTATAAAAATATTTACGGCTTAGTTTATAGAAACGAGGCCCAGATACCTCATTTTCTAGAACCACTTGACCTTAGTTTTTTACCACTTGAACTTAATAAATAGCTTATAAAACATAAATTATCAAATAGAAAACTTTTTAAAAACCATATTTGACTTGAAAATATTAAATAACAATATTTACAAACTTACTCATTGGATTTGGTGGCCCTAAAACCACTATTTTCGACAACACTGAAAAACGGGCTATTACAAGCACCCAGTGCCTTATGTAGTGTAACACCCCCAAACCCAGCCTAGAAGTTAGGCCCGAATCTAGGAATGTCACATCAAAGGCACACTTTAAAATGATTTTACAATTTAACAATTTAGAGCCCAAAATCTAAAACCCTTTTATCTTGTTGAGTTAAGAGGGAAAAAAAACCCACATTTTAGGAAAACGTTCATATATTAAGTTATTTCGAAGACCATGTCATCTTTAGAAATTTTTATGAAATTTATTAAGCAGATAGTTGGAACAATAATAATAAACCCAAAGTCTAAAGTCATTTAGGAGTTACATGGCCTTATTACAATCCAATGAAAATAAACAAGGTATTTAAAACAATGTCATTTGAACAAATTAAAACATTTGAACAGCTTGTAGTGTGTCCGAGTCCTCTCCCAAGTCGAGCGTCTATTCAGGATTACTTGAAACATTAAATTAAAGGGTGTGAGTTTCAAAACTCAGTATGTACAACCCTTGGCAATCAAATCAACATACAAATGTTCACATTGGGCCTAAGCCCTGTCGAAATTTGTGGTATTGGGCCTTAGCCCACAATAACCTCATATCATATCATATCATATCGCATCATATTCAACAAGATAATGCAAATCCCACCCCAAAAATCCATCCGCTACACACACCTTTTCCCTTCCAACCTTATGACTCCTGTAAGGAATTCTAGCTCGACCCACCCCACCGCTACACACTAAGGGTAGCCCGGTTGTGGTACTACCAAACGTTGCAGCAAAGCTGCTAGTTATATACTAGCTTAAAGCCTCCGGTGGATCCATACCATACGACCATGCGATCCTCAATTCTTCCTCCATACCATAATTCCCACCCATATGCATCCTAAGCAGAATATCATATGAATGCATCAACACAAAAGTAACATCCATATACTCATATTCGTCACATAGGGGTGTTTTCGTCATTTTACTACCCAGGGGTATTTTCGTAAATCTACCCTACAGGGGTATTTTGGTACTTTTTCAAAATAAGGGTATTTTGGTAATTTTGCAAAACAAGGGTATTTTGGTACTTTTGCAAAACAAGGTTATTTTGGTAATTTACAATTCTAGGGGTATTTTAGTAATTCTTTAAATATAAGGGTATTTTAGTAATTTTTTAAATATAAGGGTAATTGGTCCCTCTCGGGTTTTAGTTATGAACTTGGCCCATCAACAAGTCCTCGCGGCTAAAGTGAACAGACACTACGCACCAGGTAGGATTATAGAGAAGAAGAGGTGGGTCACTAGGACTGCTTAAGTACCAAGCTCTCCCTAGATCCAACCCTAGACATGTGTATGCCCGTTGCCACACCTTAACCCAGCGACTTGTTCACGGACATGTTTAATTAGATCAAGTCTTATGAAATTGAAGAGTTGTTCAAACTAGGCCTAAGTCCATAAACCCTAGCATATTTGTCTACGTCCCCATAAAACCCATCAAATCCAAATTACAACCTTACGGCCCATTAGGCCCAAATCTTATCATACGGCCTATTAGGCCCAAAAAAATCCAAATCGTGTATCATGCATGACTAACTCAATACGTTTAACAAACCAAACCATTTCATCAAACTTAGCCTCAGGGCCCACCGGGCCCATTTATCCATTTTAGGCTTTTTGGCTTTTCGGCATTGCCGATATCGTGTCTGTAGTGTTTATACACACCTGGTAACCTCGCGTGCTGCAAACCCCTTAGTCACGAACCTACAATCGACATTACTAGAGATTAACCAAAGCTTTAACATATACTGACCATACCCTTACCGTGTACGTCACGTTCTAGTAGCCCTTCCTTTGCTACTATTTGGCGATTATCCTCTAGATCTGCACCCAAACACCTATATCATCAAAACCAAGTGACCCATATTGATCATAAGTCACCCCTATGAGCCACAATAGATTCGGCCATTTACTATACCCTAATTGAGTCGAGAATACTTACTGCCTTAATAGCATTCCTTACCTACCGCGCTTGCGATTGCTGAGCCTCACTCTTGTTAATACATGGTAACGGCAAAAAAGGGGGGTTAGATAGCCCTTCGGCTTTTAATAAAACACACTAAAAATTCAACTAAGCTCTTACCGAAATCTTCCTTTGATCCTACGACTTAAGTCCGTCTTTTGCGACTAGCAAGGTGACGAGGAAATTCGGCAACACTAGGAGGAATAAGAAAAGAGGTGATTCGGCTAGAACCAAGTGGTGAACCAAAAAGGGAATTTGAGAAGGGAGAGTATGAAGGATTCAACTTTAGCACACTTGGAGAAAAAAAAAATGTCTGAGCCTCTCACAAGTGAAAAAATTCGGCCAGAAAGAAAGTAAAAATTTGACATTAACCTAGGAACTTAATTCGGCACTCATATATATAGCCCCTAGCCGAAACTTCCCTTCTCTTAGAGTCCAATTTGGCACCATTATATCCACCTCCCAATCCCTATCTTTTCTCTCTTATCTGCACCTTAAATTTCTCTCCTAAACACTCCCTTTCAGAGTCCCCTCCAACGCCAACTCCTTCTGTCCAGGCACAAAAATAAAACTCCTTAATCTCCCCTCTTAAGCCTCGAACCTTGGACCTCCTTAACTGCTTAACACGCCACCTCATAGCCCCTATATGACGCCACTTTCCACTGGATTACCAGCCCATCTGTGTCCCTTTTCTTCTCTTAATCTGCTTATGAGGCCTCCTGCCTGAGACTAGGGTCCACTAAGTAAGAAAAAATAAAATTTTCCCCATGGTCACCCCTAACTCTAAGGCCTCAAATAATCCCGATACTACTTAATAATATCAGTCAAAGTGCTATACACACATAGGCACAGAAATTGGGGTTTCGAGATTTTTAGGGCTTTACATGTAGCTTTTTCAAGAATCTAGATGTAAAACAGAGATCTCGATCTAAAATAATTGATATAAGTACCCATTGCAATCTTACAATCTCTAAAATATATAACTTAGCTAGCTTTTGTAACGAATAATCCGTACGGACAAGTAAGAAATGAGCTGACTTAGTTAATCGATCTACTATCATCCAACTTGAATATTTCTTAATAGGTGTTAAGGGTAGCCCACTAAAAAAGTCCATTGTTACTTGTTCCCACTCCCATTAGGGCATCTTAATTAGTTGTAACAAGATGAAAGGAAATTGGTGTTCTACTTTCTCCTGTTGACACGTTAGGCACTTAGCTAAAAATTTTGTCACTTCCCGTTTTAGTCCAGGCCACCAGTATAGTTCCCTTAAATCCTGGTACATCTTATTCCCTTCGGGATGTATAACATTAGGGATAATATGCGCTTTTCAAAGTATGGACTATTTTATATCCTTATAGTTTGGCATACAATACCTCCCTCAGAAGCAAAAAAACCATCGACATTAAAACCAAAATGCTCAGTTTTGCCATCCTCCACCTACTTAATCCATGGAAACAAGGATACATCTAATGGTTGTTTATCCCTAACTCACTAACCAAGGTAGGTTTCACTTGCAGTTTAGCTATTAAGCCTTTATCATCCACTAGACTTAACCTAGAAAATATCGCTCTTAAATCAGTAATTTGTTTTCTACTTAGAGCATCTGCCACTACATTGTCTTCTCCGGGGTGGTATCCTATCACAAAGTCATAGTCTTTTAATAATTTTGTTCACCTTTGTTTCCTCAAGTTCAATTCTTTTTAGGTGAAAAGATACTTGAGACTATTATGATTGGTATAGATATAACACTTCTCACCATATAAGTAGTGCCTCCAAATTTTTAGTGCGAACACCGTAACTACCAACACCAAATCGTGAGCCAAATTGCTGCACTCATGTTTCTTCAATTGCCTTGATGCATAGGCAACTAATTTTCCTCCTTGCATCGACACACATCCAATGCGCATGTAGGATGCATCACTATACACCACAAACTCTTTTTCTAACTCAAGCTAAATAAACACGGGAGCTTGAGTTAACACAGCCTTTAGTTTTTCAAAGCTAACTTGTTGATCATATGTCCATTTAAATAGAGCATTCTTCATCAACATTTTAGTTAGAGGAGTAGCAATAAAAGAGAACTTGTAACATCCTGAATTTATGGGCCTATGCATTTAATGTGTGATTATGTTTAATGTGTTAATTAGAGTGTTAGGGGTCCAGATTGGGCTCGAGGTTGGGCTAAAGCCTTAGTAGAATTAGTTATTGGACACTCTAGTGGAAAGCCAGCTCAGTTAGGGCTTTAAATATGTTATCTATGTTCTAAAATACAAAATGGGCTTGTGGCCCAAGGCTAAGTGTCACTACATGGGACTATGGGGTGGCATCATTAGCAGAGGAAGAGGGCCCAAGTTCGAGTCACTTGAAGCTCAATTCTTTTAATTAAATTTTAGCTAATTTTTGGCTTTTAAATGGATAGAGTGGGACAGAATAGGGGCTTGTAAATAGGAGGATAATTGATGGGATAATAACATGTGGATAATGTGCTGATAAAGGGAGGAAGAGGTGGTGTTATCTAGGCCTCTTTTGAAGGAGTGATCAGATAAAGATAAGGGAGGAAGTTTAGGAATTATCTGCTAAGCACAGTGGTGGCTGAATTTCCAACTCTAGGGGGTGCCAAAATTCTCTTTAAATAGAGGGGATATCTCTTCAATTCCGGCATTTGGAACCCTATTCATTTCTTTTTTCCCTGTGCCGAATTTCTCAGTCTTCCTCTGCAAGTTCTTTTCTTTTGATTTCTTCAAATGTCGAAACCTCCCAATCTTCTCAACATCTTTTCTTCTAAAAGCTGAAAACGCATCAGTATCTCTCTTGTTCATCTTTTCAGGATTTTCTTAAAAGCCGAAATCCCTAGATCTCATCTCCTGTGATTGCTGAATTTTCTCTGTGGTGTCTGCTTGTGCCGAATCTTGAAGAAAACTGAAGGTAAGTGTCGATTCGTATGAGTCAATCTTTTCCTAGTTTTAGAGACCCTAGCCGAATAGCTATACAGAAGCTGATCTCGTGTTTTTCTTTCTTTTGCGGCATTCTGGGATTTGAAGGAGAGCTAATCGCTTAGGTTTCTAAATCGGTAGCACTCGAATTATCCTACTTCTGGGATCTAATCGATTTAGGTAAGAAGATTTGTTTATTTAAACATATAAATTTGGGTAAATATTAATCCTTGGCCGAATGTAGGGGAAGCTTTATCTTCGCGTTCTTCCGGCTTCTTAGCAAAGTTGTAGAAAAAGGGCAGTAGATCCGATTAGCGAGGGTATCCACGTAGAGGGTAGTCCTACGCATTAATCAGGTGTGTAACTTCTCACACCATTTAGATTTTCTTTAGTATGTGTAAATACATCTGTTTATATTCTGTTAAATGCCGAAATCCCAGCATAATGGCTGTTGAAAACCCAAGAAGGGTAAAGGCGAATCACCAGGTTAGTGATTTCTTCATTCATAAGTGAATGTTACTATTGAGATGATATGTTTTATATGTATGCCGATTTCTATGTATGCACGGGGTTGGGTGATTGATGAAAGGGGAAGTGTTCTGTTGTAGTGGCTTTTGCCATGATCTGTTGTCGTGGCTATTTCCATGATCTGTTGTACTGGCTAATGCCATGATCTATTGTAGTGGCTATTGCCATGATCTGATGATGAGCAGCATGACTACAATCGATGGTGTGTAGAGGTGTGGGTTGTCTGTAGAAATCCCCAATGGTGTGCTTGGCAGGTAAGGGTGGTGTGTAGCGAATGGAAACCTAGGATTGGGTTAGGCTTGCATATTTTCTGATATATTATACTCTGTTATCTGTTCTGTGGGGCTAAGGCCCAATATGATGGTGCACGAGGGTTGCACACTGAGTCTCGCGACTCACCCCATTATTTAACATCTTTCAGGTAACTCCTAGTGCATCGGACCGGGCTGGAGAGGAGCGCAAGGTGGCCATGCGAGAGATTATTTTGATTCAGCAAAAGACATTACAAGTTTATTAATTTTTAATATTTTCAGTTAGTGGGTTTTAAATTTCATTGTAATAAGGCCACGGGCCACAAGCTTTATATTTCCATTTGTTTTGGGCTTTTATTATTGCTAGACACTTAGATTTTACGATTTAATTAAGTTAAGGCATGTATTCAATTTTGGTTTTTAATTCATAAAGGCATTTAAATGAAAATGCATGTATTAAATTTCGGTTTTTAATTCATAAAGGCATTTAAATGAAAATTCATATCTTTTACGAATTATTCAACCATTTATTTTCCCGAATAAAATGTGGAAATCAAGAAAAATATTTTCCAAAAATGCGACATGTTTTACTAAATCTTCTCAGTGACATGCCAGATTTGGTCATGGTGTTTGGGTCGGGTTTAGGGTGTTACAAATTGGTATCAGAGGCCGGTTCAAAACTCGGCTTTGGGGTTTTGGGCTCAAAACATTTTCTAAAGATGGGTTTTTGAAACATGCATGTTTATAAGTAATACAGGATGGGTTTTTTCAGCATGGCACCTGCGTCTCCGGCCCAAGTCTGCCAGGTAAGTATTCTGAACTCACTGTGTGTTATATAAGTATGTGGGCTTTATGGGACATAGACTATTTAAATTAGAACTTGATAAGCTTTAGGCTTAGCTTAAACAACTTCTTAAATCTCATAAGACTTAATCTATCCAAACAAACCCGTGAACAAAACGCTGGGTTAAGGTGTGGCAACAGGCATGCGCATGTCTAGGATTGGATCCGGAAGAGCCTAGTACTTAAGCAGTCCTAGTGACTTACCTCCTCTTCGCTGGAATCCTACCTGGTGCGTAGTGACTGTTCACCCTAACCATGAGGACTTGTTAACGGGCCAAAATTTATAATTAAAACCCGAAAGGGACCAGCCATCCTATTTTGCAAAATTACTAAATACCCCTGATTTGTAAAATGACCAAAGTACCCCTGATTTGTAGAAATTACCGAAATACTCTCGAATTTTAAAATTACTGAAATGCCCCGAATTTCAAAATTATCGAAATACCCCTAAATTTCAAAATTACCGAAATACACTCGGATTGCAAAAAATTACCAAAATACCCTTATTTCATAAAATCACCTAGGGAACCCTAATATGGGAAATTACGAAAATACCCCTGTAGGATAAATTACGAAAATACCCCTAGGTAGTGAAATGACGAAGATACCCCTACATGCTGAATGTAAGTTCGTGGATGCTGCTTGTATGTTAATACTTGATGACTGAATGTATGTGCTCCCTAGAACTAGGAGATGTGAACTTGAGACTGAATGGTGGATACAATTGCGAATTCGAAAGAACTACTCTTGAAACTACTACTCATAAGACTATTCGTGGATAATCAGTGGAAGAAAACTAATGATTCATAAAATTCCTAATCAGATAAACGCGAATCGATAGAATGAGTACAATGGGTCATGGACGTCCGCCGCGAGGTCGTGGTAGGGGTAGGAGGACCGTGTTAGAGCCAGTAGGGTCTGGCCACGGGTCAGGAAACGAGATGCCGGATCCATCACCTGTGGAGGGATAATTTCGGAACCAGGCGTCCGGAGATGATACGGTATCTCAAGCGATGTTGCGGGCCCTCGAAAGAGTTGCTAGGGCAGGCACGGGTTCAGGAGCTCGGAAATCTGTGTCGGAACGACTCTGAGCCAACGGAGTGGAGATGTTTAGGGTTGTTTCTGGCATAGCCCCTAACACCGCTGAGTATTGGTTAGAAGCGAGTGAGCGCATAATGGATGACCTAGAGCTCACGGTGGAGGAGAAGTTGAAAGGGGTCGTGTCTCTTCTTCGAGACGAGGCTTACCAGTGGTGGCTCACGGTAAAGGAGGGTGCTGCCACAGACCGGATTGACTGCGACTTCTTTAAGGAGTCATTTTAGGGAAAGTACGTTGGGGCCAGCTATGTGGATGCGCAGAGGAAGGCATTCCTGAATTTGGTGCAATGAAGCAAAATTGTGTCTAAATATGAGGTAAAATTTCTGTGGTTGAGTCGTTACGCTCGAGGGATTGTGGCGACTGACTATGAGCATTGCGTACGATTCGAGGAAAGACTAAGGGATGAGGTAAGGGTATTAGTAGCACCGCAGCGGGAGAGGGACTTTGTGGTTTTGGTTAAGAAAGCTAAGATAGTTGAGGAGGTGAAGCGGACAAAGAGACTGAATCGGGATAGAGATAGGGGTGGAAGTAAGAGAAATTTTGAATCATCAGGGGCAGACGGGCATAATCGAAAAAGACCAGTGTCGATGAGCGCCCGCGTGCTCGACGGTCGAAATCGATCATGTCCTTCGTGTGGAAAGGTGCATTATGGGGAGTGTAGAAGGAGAACCGGTGGATGCTTTAGGTGTGGATCCACGGAGCATATGATTAAGGGTCATCCCACGGTGGATCAGTGCATGCGGCCAAATGAAACGAGGTTCGATCGAGTTAGGAGGGGTGGACAGCCATCACAGAGGGGTCGTGGTCAAGTTAATGGTGGTAACGGCACAGGACATGGTCGTGGAGCACCAGGTGGAGGTATAGGTTATGCTGGAGCGAGGCAGCCAGCTTTGGTCTATACAGCACATCGCCAAGGGGACGAGGACGCTCTAGATGCGAACACCGGTGCGTACTCTATCATAATACACTAAGTGTTTTTTTTTTTTTTTGGCTTTAGAATTAGAGTTCACAGCGAAAACATAGAGGAGAAACTTGGGTAGTATGATTAATAGTTAGTTGGAAATTTCGAGGACAAAATTTCTTTAAAAGGGGTAGAACTGTAACATCCTGAATTAATGGGCCTATGCATTTAATGTGTGATTATGTTTAATGTGTTAATTAGAGTGTTAGGGGTCCAGATTGGGCTCGAGGTTGGGCTAAGGCCTTAGCAGAATTAGTTATTGGACACTCTAGTGGAAAGCCAGCTCAGTTAGGGCTTTAAAGATGTTATCTGTGTTCTAAAATACAAAATGGGCTTGCGGCCCAAGGCTAAGTGGTGCTACATAGGACTATGGGGTGGCGTCATTAGCAGATGAAGAGGGCCCAAGTTCGAGTCACTTGAAGCTTAATTCTTTTAATTAAATTTTAGCTAATTTTCAGCTTTTAAATGGATAGAGTGGGACGACATAGGGGCTTGTAAATAGGAGGATAATTGAAGGGATAATAGCATGTGGATAATGTGCTGATAAAGGGAGGAAGAGGTAGTGCTATCTAGGCCTCTTTTGAAGGAGTGATCAGATAAAGATAAGGGAGGAAGTTTAGGAATTACCTGCTAAACACAGTGGTGGCCGAATTTCCAACTATAGGGGGTGCCGAAATTCTCTTTAAATAGAGGGGATATCTCTTCAATTTCGGCATTTGGAACCCTATTCTTTTCTTCTTTTCCTGTGCCAAAATTCTCAGTCTTCTTCTGCAAGTTCTTTTCTTTTGATTTCTTCAAAAGCCGAAACCTCCTAATCTTCTCAACATCTTTTCTTCTAAAAGTCGAAAATGCATCAGTATCTCTCTTGTTCATCTTTTCGGGATTTTCTTAAAAGCCCAAATCCCTAGATCTCATTCCTGTGATTGCTGAATTTTCTCTGTGGTGTCTGCTTGTGCCGAATCTTGAAGAAAACTGAAGGTAAGTGTTGATTCGTATAATTCAATCTTTTCCCAATTTTAGAGACCCTAGTCGAATGGCTATATGGAAGCTGATCTCGTGTTTTTCTTTCTTTTGTGGCATTCCGGGATTTGAAGGAGAGCTAATCGCTTAGGTTTCTAAATCAGTAGCACTCGAATCATCCTACTTCCGGGATCTAATCGATTTAGGTAAGGAGATTTGTTTATTTAAACATATAAATTCGGGTAAATTTTAATCCTTGGCTGAATGTAGGGGAAGCTTTATCTTTGCGTTCTTCCGGCTTCTTAGGAAAGTTTTAGAAAAAGGGCAGTAGATCCGATTAGCGAGGGTATCCACGTAGAGGGTAGTCCTACGCATTAATCAGGTGTGTAACTTCTCACACCATTTAGATTGTCGGTTAGAATGTGTAAATACATCTGTTTATATTCTGTTAAATGCCGAAATCCCGGCATAATGGCTGTTGAAAACCCAAGGAGGGTAAAGACGAATCACCAGGTTAGTGATTTCTGTCACTTATAAGTGAATGTTTCTGTTGAGATGATATGTTTTATATGTATGCCGATTTCTATGTATGCACAGGGTTGGGCGATTGATGAAAGGGGAAGTGTTCTGTTGTAGTGGCTTTTGCCATGATCTGTTGTAGTGGCTATTGCCATGATATGTTGTAGTGGCTAATGCCATGATCTGTTGTAGTGGCTATTGCCATGATCTGACGATGAGCAGCATGACTACGATCGATGGTGTGTAGAGGTGTGGGTTGATTGTAGAAATCCCCAATGGTGTGCTTGGCAGGTAAGGGTGGTGTGTAGCGGATGGAAACCTAAGATTGGGTTGGGCTTGCATATTTTCTAATATATTATACTCTGTTATCTGTTCTGTGGGGCTAAGGCCCAATCTGATGGTGCACGAGGGTTGCACACTGAGTCTCGCGACCCACCCTATTATTTAATATCTTTCAAGTAGCACCTAGTGCATCGGACCGGGCTGGAGAGGAGCGCAAGGTGGCCATGCGAGAGATTATTTTGATTCAGCAAAAGACATTACAAGTTTATTAATTTTTAATATTTTCAGTTAGTGGGTTTTAAATTTCATTGTAATAAGGCCACTGGCCACTATCTTTATATTTTCGTTTGTTTTGGGCTTTTATTATTACTAGACGCTTAGATTTTACGATTTAATTAAGTTAAGGCATGTATTAAATTTTGACTTTTAATTCATAAAGGCATTTAAATGAAAATTCATATCTTTTACGAATTATTCAACCATTTATTAAAATAGGGAAATCAAGAAAAATATTTTCCAAAAATGCGACATGTTTTACTAAATCTTCTCAGTGACATTCCAGATCCGGTCGTGGTTTTTGTACCGGGTTTGGGGTGTTACAGAACACTTCTACAAATATCCTATAATACCCAACTAAACCATGGAAACTTCAGATCTCAAAAACTTTTTTGGGTTGTTTCCATTCTAGAATAGCCTTTATCTTTCTCGAATCTACACGGATACCCTCTGTGGATACCACATGACTTAGAAACATGACTTCCTTAATCCAGAACTCACATTTACTTAGTTTCACATAATGTTTCATTTCTTAGAGGATTTGCAAAACTATTTTAATATGTTTATCCTGTTCGGCTTCGGTTTTTAAGTAAACTAAGATGTCATTGATAAACACAATGATGAACTGATCAAGGAAGGGTTGGAACACTTGGTTCATTAAATCCATAAAGGCGGCAAGAGAATTGGTTAATCCAAAAGGCATCATAAGGGACTCATAATGACCATACCGAGTACTAAATGTGATTTTAGGCACATCCACATCCTTCACCTTTAATTGATAGTACCCAGACCTTAGATTTATTTTAGAGACCACCATTGCACCACAAAATTGATCAAATAATTCGTCGATCCTAGGCAGGAGTTACTTATTCTTAATGGTCAGTTTCTTCAACTGTCGATAGTCAATGCACAACCTTAGGGAGCCATCTTTGTTCTTAACAAACAGGAACTAGAGCTCCCCACAAAGAAATCCTAGGTGTAATAAACCCATGATCCAAAAGCTCTTGGAGTTAGACTTTCAATTCTTGAAGCTCTTTAGGTGCCATGTGGTATGGAGCAATGGATATCGGAGTAGTTCCAAGTAAAAATCAAATCCAAATTCTACCTCTCAATCTTGGAGGTAACCCTGGTAGTTAATTAAGAAATACACATGGCAATTCCCTAACTGTACGGATACTATCTACAGTTGCACTATTTGCACTTACATCCAACACATAGGCCAAAAAAGCCTCACACCCTTTCTGCGCCAACTTTTTAACTACTATAGTGGAGATCACATTAGATAAATAGTTCTGTCGCTCCCCAGCCATAACGATCTCACTACCCTTAGTTGTTTTCAAAGTCACCGTCTCATAGGCACAGTCCAAACTAACTTAGTGTTCTACTAACCAATCCATTCCCAGAATTAAGTTGAGCTCACCAAAAGGAAATTCCATAAGATTTATCAGAAACATATACCCTAAACCTCCAACTAACATCTCCTATAGATTTTATTTACAATAATCAGTTGTCTTAAAGAGCTAACTACAACAATATCAATAGTGGTTTTCTCTACCCGAATACCCAATTTATCAATCATACCACACGAAACATAAGAATGGGTAGATCTTATATTGATCAAGGAAAAGTACAGAACTAAATGGATGGTAAAGGTACATGTGATAACTTCGGACTCATCTCCATCGTCATGACCCCTAACAGCATAAACAAGGGAAAATTGTCTAGCCCTGGTTCAGTTTGCACCTTGATTACCAGTTACGACATTATTAGTGGCCCTATTCAAACCTCAGTCTCTCGGAGGTAATTAACCCGCTCTATGATTCTGGGCTTGATTTTAAGTTGGAGCTTGCATCAGCTCGACCCGACGAGGACAATCTTCAATCATATGTTTAGTCATCTTACATTTCAAACAAGCACCCAATTTCCTCCAACACTTGCCCGACTGGTATTTAACATAATACGTACAGTTGGGAGTCCTACCCCCAGAATTAGCTACAGCAACTCCTTGTTACGGTTTACCCTTTTTGGCTCATTTTATTGGATGACTAAACATCAAAACACTAAACCATCCTATGTAAAGATGATTTTCAGTATTGGTTATCCAGTTACAGAAGCGATCCCATAGGCTTTCGCTTTCATGTCTCTCTAAAACTGCAATCATGGTAAAATCTTGGTTTATTTAATCATCACGGACTTCCAAGCGCACAACTTCTCTAGAACTAGATAATTGAAGACTTGTTATTCAATAGTATAACACGACTTATATACCCGTGTCAACCAATATCAAATAGAAAATACATCTAGGATCGTATCTAGATTTATCATTTTTGTTCTTAAGTTAGAAAAAGAAAATACAGATTATGGAACCAGAGTCTCTCTGAACTAGAACCTTATTCTTTTCTCATTTTTCACATTCCACCTATTTGATCTCCTATATAATCTTGGGTTTCTCCACTAGAGTCTTAAACTGTAACAGCCCAATTTTCTGTGGTGTCAGAAACAGTGGTTCGAGACCACTAAATCTGATGATTGAGTTTAAAAATTTTAATAATTATTATTTATGAGACAAATGTGATTTTAGAAATATTATTGAATTAGTGAATTAGTCTTGAAAATAAGGTATTGAGACCTCAATTTCATAAATCGAGCCGTAAATATTTTTATAAATATTTACGGAGTGTCATTAAGTTAGTATTAAAGTTTCGTCCGGAAATTTTCACGTTTTAATAGTCAATTAATTAAAAAGGACTGAATTGAAAAAGGTGCAAAACTTGTTAAAATGATTAAATAGCTTCAGAGGTAATTAAGGGAGGACCAAATAGACAATTATACACTTATTATAATGCTGGATGGCATGTGTGTCCAAGAAATAATAAAAATTAGTGTGAACAAGGGGTAAAATTGGAAATTTTGTAAAATTAAACTTAGAAATTGAATTTACAAGAGAATTCTAGACAAATTCTCTTCAATAACTTCAGCAAAAAGCCATAGGAGGTCCCTAAGAAGCTGATTTTTCATTTTTTTCACTTTATGTGAGTCAAGTCTTGCTTCTTTCTTGAATTTTCTATGTTTTTAAGACTTTTACAATTAGGTCCAACTATATAATTCACTAGTTTTTGATTTTATGGGCAATTTTGAAAGTTACCATGGATGAGTGCTGGAAGTTTATGATGAATTAACTTGGATTCGAAGCTTTTATTTTATTATATGATGATTTTATCAAGTAATTTCAATAGAAATTGATTTTAAGACCTAATTGTGAAAAAGTTAAGAATTAGGGTTTGCTGTTGAAATTGTGAATATCAAAGGCTGTATAGTAGCCTAAAATAATTAGATAAAGTGTTAATTGAGAAAAACTAGTTTAATTGATGGGTTAATTGATTAGGGACTAAATTGTAAAAACTGTAAAAGTTAGGGTAAATGTGTGATTTCAAAAATAGAAAGGCATAAATTGTAAAGTGAATTAGAATTGAATTAGATGCTAATGAATGAATAGTTTTATATTATAGATCAAGAGTCTGAAGATAAACGTGAAAAAAAGAAATTAGCCGAATTGTCCCTAAATTACTACAACTTCCACAATTTACCCAGGTAAGTTCGTATGGTTGAACTTTGATAATTATATTGAATTGATGGATGGTATTATGTATTTATTTATACTATTTAGTAAAAATATAGAATATTATTATACAATGAATATAAAGTGAATGTTCGGGTTAAATGGAACGCGAAAATTGAGTACCATTGTTTGTAGAAAAGGATGAATTGACAGATAAGACCATGGTTGGACCATGGAAATGTTTAAATATAAGACCATAGCTGGGCTATGGCATTTTAATGAAAAGATTATAATTGGGTTATGGCACAAAGAAAACGATGTACTCATGTCCATATGTCGTTCTCCGATTTGGAAAGACTTGGTTAGTGACATGGAAAATTCATGTATATGAAGCTTATCTGATAATTATGTATTCATGATTATGAACTATTATTGAAATAAATACACTCGAAATTCATGAAAATAATGGTACATGAAATATTAATTGTTAATGAATTGAATGCATGTGGAATTGTGATCTTTTGAATAGTTGTGGCAATTGAAAAGTATATTGAAGCCATATTAAATGTATCAGGCTGAGTCAGATATAGTTGGCATGCCATAGGATTGGAAGAGTTTAAGGATACTTCGACTTCGAGTCGATGAGACACTGGGTGTCAAATTGTTACTTCGGATAAATTCGATGAGGTATTAGGTACTAATTTACTTCGGTATGGCCGATGAGACACTGGGTGTCAAATTATTACTTCAAATTATCCGATGAGGCACTGGGTGCCAAACTGGTGTGTTTTGGTTGGATCCGTGTATCCGTCAAAGCCTGAGTCGTGTTAATAGGGGAAATTAAATGAAATCATATTATGAATGGAACTTGATAAAACCAAATGTGAATGGAAATGAAACATACGAACTATGTATTAATTGTGAAAAGCCTTTTGAGATAGCAAATTAATGAGAATTGAATGTGCAATGAGTGATCTATAAATATATATGAATTGAATATCTTGGAAGTGATATTTACTTAATATAAAAAGTGACATGTAAATATGTGATTATCTTTGATATGTTGATACAAGGAAAGCATGTATATGATGACATGTCGAGAAAATAAGTTTATCAATATTGAATTTATATGTAAGATGTGCAAGTACGCTAACTATTGTTGTTGCTTGATGTTTAGGCAAGTGCCAAGCTATTGGCTGAATAGTAATTTGTTTATTTACTTGATGCATTGAAATGGTAAGTATTTAAGTGAATATAAGTTAGTGCTCATGAAAGAATGGAACGATTTATTATGTGTTCAATTAGAATAAGGCTTTGGTTAAATGCACTAATTTGTGACCGTGGCTAAATGATATGCATATGACTTGTATGACATGCATATGGAATAAGTGTGGAAGAGTTAAAGTTATATAAAATTCCACTAAGATTTGGGGTAATAAGTATATGTGTGATATTAGAGATTAGTTCACCTTGTGAATTAATGAGTATAGTTCATGATTATTACGGTAACAATATTGGAATATTTTTTATATGTAAAATTTTATATTTGAGATGAATTAATATGATTAAAGATTATACGAGCTTACTAAGCATTCATTGCTTACGTATTTGTTTTTATTTACCTTACAGATTATCAAAAGCTCAAATGGGTTGGAAGCTTATCGGAGCTATATCACACTATCCATTGGTTATATTAGTAATTTTGATGATTTGATTCTGGTTATAATGGCATGTATAAGTTTATTTGGCCAATGTTAGCTTATTAATGTTTTGTTATATTTAGCCATAGGAATGACTTGTAATGATTATGTTTTGATGTGCATATAAGAGGCTATATCAGGTTAGATGTGAGTGTTTGGTATAGTTGAATGATGATAATCTTATAGGTATGATAATAGTTAGTACAAGTATGCATATATGTTAATTAGGTCAATTTGATAACTTTGAATACTAGAGTATATGTGATGATATTTTAGAATAAAACTTGGTGTTTGTTTGAATTGAAAGTCTTATTGTGTTATGTAAGTATGTAAATGATTGTGTCTAGGTTGATACCAAGATTGGGTGAGAAAAGTGGCATTAAAATGTCCTATTATTATCCACACGAGCAGAGACATGGGTGTGTGTCTCAGCCCTGTGTGACACTCGGTCAAGCACCCGGGCATGTGCCCTGACCGTGTCAAACCTACAACTAATTTTCGAAAAAGATGTTGACCACACGGCCTAGCACACGGGCGTGTGGCTGGCCGTGTGACCTAAGTCAGAGAGTTACACAAGGTATGACATGATATGAGACATGGGTGTGTCTTATGGCCACACGGGTGTGGCCCAAGTCCACACGGGCGCGTGTGCCCTGTCTTTAGGAAAAAAATTTCAAATTTAGCAAAAAAATTCCTGAATGTCCGATTTAGTCCCGATTTGTTTCTAACACATATTGGGCCTCGAGGGGTCATAAAAGGGACAATATGATTAAATTATGATATGTATGCTAGATGATTATATAATGTCCGTATTTGATCTGAAAAGTTCTATAATGCTCTGTAACTCTGTTGTGGTGATGAATAAGAGTTAGGGGATGTTACACAAACACCCTTTCTTAGTGTGGAGCAACCTATATTTTGAGGTTAAAATGCAACCATTTTTGAACCTCACGCATTTGTCTTGCTCAGTGGCAACCATACCCTAAGCATAGCGGCTGAGCCTTATAAATTCAGCCCCATACTTTGCCACAGTCCTATCTCCCTACTTCAACTTGATAAGCCCGAGTCTGCAGGCCTCCACATACCTAATGCTCACACATTTCTTCTAAAAGGCATCCTAGAAATACCCCAGGTTAAATGTTCAACCTCCGTACCCCTCACAACAAACTGCTACCAACGATAGGCCTTATCCTTATGGAAGGACACAACACCTTTCAATTTTTGTTCTGTAGTATAATCGAAATCCATCAGAATCTTCTCTGTTGACTCCATCCAGTACTCAGCCACAGTAGGGGTCGTTCTAAAAACTCCCTGAATATTTTAGCCCCATTAGAACGAAGCTCTCAGTAATGGATCCATGGCTCCTAGATCTAGTTTGGGCTCCAATAACCCTCTGCAGAACTCTTAGTTTTGCTTGCGACACTACATCATCTCCATGCTCATAACCTCCGCCACCAATGGAAGATGTATCAATCTAGCCCGTGTGTCGCACATGACCTACCTTGCCATCACACAGTCGTGTCTTGTGCTCATGGCCTGGCCTCGTCGATCACACGCCCATGTTGTGGCACACAGCCTACCACACAGGTGACCACACGTCGGTGTGGCATCGACAGTGGGGTTTTTGACTTTTGTCGAAACCCCAATTTTTGTATTTTTTGGTACACAGGGGTAGTCCACACGGGTGTGCGGGATTCTGGGCGAGGCCGTGTGATCCACACGGCCAAGGCCAAATTGGTCTGTATGAGCCACATGGGCGTGTGAGCCCATTTAACTAAAATGTGTTCTAAGGTTGCACGGGTCGCCCAAGTCGACTATGAACCTACTGTAGGGTCGGTAAGCACTATTTAGACCCCTAAATGCATGAACTGTATGTGTGATGTATGTACTGAGCATGTTGATTATATGAATGAACACTGAACTATATGTATAACTAATATTCATGTATTAGCATGCCATACATTGAATGTTGCATTGCATTGGGTTGGGCTGTTGATATTTGTAGGAAGTGTAATGAAAGGATTTTAAGCCTATTATCTGGCAGCTCAGCTATAATTTACTGATTATGTGCCGCATTTGGTACTACTTGGAGTGTAGGGATGGGTGGGTGTTTAGAACCCCACATAGAGTGTTGGGATGGACGGAGATGGTGTGTAGAGGCTGGTTGGGTAGGACTCTGTGTACTAATTAATGTGTATCTTATTCTGTTACTGTGATGGGCTTAAGCCCTAATGCATATCTGATACTAAAACTAGAATGGGCTAAGGCCCGAACTACTACTGAAACTGAAATGGGCTTCAGCCCAAACTACATTTGACTGTTTGTTGTGTTTAACTGTATGCATGTTTTCTGTGGGGATTACACACTGACTTTACATAAAGTCACCCCTTTCTATTTTATCTGTACAGGTAATCCCCAGACTTAGATGAATCGGTGCGGCGGAGGACTTTACGGTGACCACATGTCTACTGAGCGGTTTAATTCCATTTACGGTTTTTAATTCCTTTTATTTTGGGGTATTTTTGATGTAATGTTGACTTTTGGGACCGTTTACCTTTACTTTGGTCTTTAACTGTTTTCATGAACTTTTGAACTGCAACGAAAACTCAGTTTCCTTTAAAATAATGTTTTCTAAACGCGAACGGTTTTCTTTAAATCTCACGGTTTTAAAAGCTTTTACCATAGAAAATGTTTTTAATCAAATTAAATTAACGATAAAAGGATTTTGAAACCAACGAGAGATTAACAGAAGATAATAAACGGAAACGGTTTTAACTTGACACTTTCGCTTGCAAATTCCATTCCATGTTACATCGTCAGATTCAGCCATAACGTCTAGGCCGGGATTGGGGGTTGCATACGTAGTATTCCTCAGGAATTAAGGCGTCACCCTGAATACTAGGCAGCTCAACAGGTGTAGCCCTACACGACCTACCCCTACCACATATGCCTTGGGTGTTCATATTGAATTCTCAAAAATTTAAAACTTAAAGTATATCTACAATTTCCACATAAAAAAGTTTAAGCATTAGTTATTTTCTTGAGTGTTTACAATATAAAGTTACAGTTCATCTACAGTTTAAAAAATCACAGTAATTATGTCAAGATCAGCATCAGAGTCTCAAATTTAATTTCTGTGAAGAGAATCATTTTTCAAAAGTTTATGGCATGGTTTTCCCCCTAAAATACCCATTTTAAAGACATGCATGCAAACTCATTCAAAAATCTACAGTCTAAGTTTTGAAAAACCTAAGCTCTGATACCACCAAATGTAATTTTCCCAACCCGGGCTAGACGTTACGATCGAAGTTGGAAGATTACTTGGCCACCAAATTGACCTAGTAAAATTATCAAAGTTTATAAAGTGGTATTTTAAAACATTTGCTTACTTTAGTAAGAAACTTAGCGTGTTTCCAAAAGGGTACAATTCAGTTTTGAAAATCGGTTGATCTTAATGATTATTTTTTAAAAGTTGAAATCCAGTATTATGTATATATTTTACAAATCTCATTTACATGACCATGCATTGAAAAAGTGATATTTAATATAGTTTTAATGAAAACCATATTTCATGCACAATTAATTCAAAATCCATATTTCAATATTCTAAAATCAAATTAAATGTCATGCCTGCCAAAAAACCCAAAACTTAAGTCTCATGCCACATTTCAAATAAATCAATACAGTTCCAACTAACAGACCAATTTGGCACCTAATGTCTTAATAGATAAATCTGAAGTAAATAACTACACCCAATGCTCATTAATAAGTTTGACAGCCAGTGTTGCATCGGTATAACTGAAGCAATTTGGCACCCATTACCTCATCGACCCGTAGTCTAAGTAACCTTGAACTCGTCCTATCCAATAGCATGCCAACTATATTCGACTCTGCCCAAATAGTTAATAAGGTATTCTTTACATATCTCATTATCAACCAATACCTCAATTCACATGAATTTTCTAAATGAATTCATTTATCCAAATATATGACAACATAAATCATCTCATTATGTACTCAATTTCATATTTATATAACATACACAATTTTCACATATATTCAATTTAGTCGTCATAAACATCAATCAATTTAAATCAAACTAATTGTAACACCCCAAACCCGGTCTATGCGTTAAGACCAAATTTGACATGTCACACGGAAGGAATATACATCTAGTCTTTTAAAGATTTAAAGAAATCGGATTTTCAAAACATCTTAACGTGGAGTTTATTGAAAACTAAGGTTGGTTGATAAATCAACCAATTTGAGACGTAAGAATTTATAAATTGAAACTAAAAAAATTAAATTAATATTTCAAGAAAATTTAATAGAGTTCGAAAATAATTTTGAAAACAAATTTTTAAAGAACGTTGTTAACAGAAAATTTTTTGAGTTAAATATTTAAGAATGAAAACCCTTTTTGCATGTTCATTTTGAGAAAAACATTTATTTAAATTTTTAGAAAAATCCCACTTAAAGTATTCAAGCAAATTATAAAATCCATCAAACGTAAAACAACATTAAAATTTATCCAGAGGCCTTATTACAACTTAACTTAAAATAGCAAAATAATAAAAAGTACTTAAAAGAAATCCAAAATTTAAATAACCCATTATCTGTAGTATGGCCTCCACCGAGTCGTCCACAGCCCAAGTCTCCATCACTGATCATTACCTGAGAAGAGTAAGGAAAACGGGGTGAGTTACTTAGAACTCAGTGTGTAACTCACTTACCATTGTCTACTGGGCCGAAATCCAATTAAGCATTTATTGGGCCAAAGACCATTTACAAATATGACAAAATAACACGTATAAAATGAATGTGATATGCAATTCCCAAACCAAACCTAATTTCCATCCGCTACACACCACCCGTACCAACCTGCACACCTGTGGAGAGCTTTAGTCATCCACCCTGCCAACACACCAAAATAGGCATTAAGCCATTTATATCAATTTGTGGGCAAGCCACCGGATTTACAGAGTTTACAAGACATTTGCCATTTTTCAGATTTGTGGCAGAGCCACCAGAATTTTGTAGCAAAACTACCAGAACTTCTCTTCGTCAATATCCCAACCCATGCAAATCATGTATATAATATGCATATTCATTTACAACAATCCATTCATATAATTATTACGAACAATATGGCCGATTATAAAAATTTCCACAATCTGGCCCATATCACCTTTTGGCCCATATATCAGATATCACATTTGGCCCATATATCAGATATCACATTTGGCCCATATATCAGATATCACATTTGGCCCATATATCAAATATCACATTTGGCCCATATATCAAATATCACATTTGGCCCATATAGTCACTTTTATGGATTTGGCCCATTAAAGGTAATCTCGTAATTTTCACAGTCTTAATATCGATTTCATAGTCTTTACCAATATAGTGATAATTATGTCATTTTACCTGATGTCACTAACATGCGATTCAATTAAACGATCAACACGATATAATTATCTAACCCATGGAATACGGTGTGAGATTACACACCTGACTACGTTAAGCACTACACTTCCCTGATCGTCGACACCTAAAAATATTTTGAACGCTCGATTAGAACATTAACACTTATAGTAAATCTATTCTAAGATAAACGGTCTAGGTTTTTACCCTCGGAATTGCGAATAACTACTATTTGCTAGTTCTCCCCGTTGACAGTCTACAACCCGGTGGAAAATCTCAAATCGTCGAAATAGCCTTTCGTTTGAATTTAGGAGTAGGGATCGTAAATTCGTTCCTTTTTCGATCACCAATCACTACCCCATTTTGATTCAATCTTGTTTGCCTCCATTGAAAATAGATATTTGTCCCAACTAATAGTACGTTGTTATAAACGATTGATCTTAGGAGTGAAGTTAGCTTACCACAAAAATCCGTACGATCTCAAGATGAAAATCGAGCGATAAAGTCCCTATAATATTATCGATTAAACAACACTATCTTTAATGAATAAAAAGTAATAAAGAATCCTCAAAGAATCCTTACCTTGAACGATGAAATTCCTTTTTCACACGATCTTCCTATGGCTAAAGTCAATTAAGCGATGTAGAAACAATCGACACTCCACTATACCACTACAAAGAAGAAAGGGTTTTGTTTGAAAGAGAAAAGATGATGATTTTGGTAAAAAAAGACCCTCCCAAGCCAACATATGAATTCAGCAATAGAAGAAAAAATAAGAGAATTGAAGAGAGTGTTCTTACCGATTGATCAAAGTGTGAGTAGAAATATGGTTGAGAAGAAAATATGTGTGAAGTGGAAGATTCGGCTATGGGGAGATGATCAATGACATTCGGCCATGGTGAAAATATTAGGGAGGGAATGGTGTTTGAGAGTTTTTCCAAGAAGAAAAGAAGAAGAAAAAGAAATAGGAGATAGGGTGTTTATGTTTCGGTTTTCTAGGATGAAAAATGAACAAAGAAAAAGTCTTGAGGTTGGTGTGCATTTGGCAAAGAGAAGAAAAGAAAAGAAATGAAAATGCCCCTTCAAGGTTGTATAGTTTCAGCACAAGAAAAGAGCTTGGGGAAGAATGGAAGATAATACCAAAATGGTAAAAACAATTGGCCAAGAAAAAACAAAAGTTTACCTATTGCTCATGACACATTCAGCTAAGGAGAAAAGTTTTGGAGAGAAAAGTTTGATACACCCAATTGCTAATGAAAAAAAATGACCAAAACTAGCACCTAACCCTTACCAAAATGCTTTCAAAAATTCGGCCATCCCCCTTAGCCCCAAAAATCATCCAAATGCATAGTCATTTGGTCAAAAGTCCCAAACTTTCCAAAACATCACCCTTGTAATAAGCCTTATGTTCCCCCTACATGCCTTTTCCATTTGATTCCTTTCCCTAAGTTTAATCTTGCCTTTTCTCTTAGCCATCTTGCCATAAAAATAAAAGTCCAACTTACCATAAAAATCAATGCTTGGCTGACACTACAAGGAAAGAAAGCAAAAAATAAAATTCACACATGCACACAAAGGGATTCGAACTCCTTCCCTCAAGGTAACACATATGGCGCCATATCCCCTTTACTATTTGTTCATTTATGCTAGCTTTTTACCACTTTATTACCTTAAGCTTTAAGGTCACTTATTCCATTTCCTTAAAGTACTAAATTTCAAAAATTATTCCAAATCCAAATAAATCCCGAGCCTTCTCAGGACTATTTAAACACACACATTGGATAATTTAACTAGCTGAGCACCAAAATAATGCAACTTATAAGAATTCAAATTCTAGGATGTTACATTAATACATCTCATTTTAACAAAGTATCTCACCTTATGTTCTTACCATGCACAAACAAGTCAATATGCAACAATTACAAGATAGTTCGGATTAAAGAAACACAAACTGTAAACTCCGAGCTATTCATCAACGACTTTGTCTTTTCCTTTCTTTTTTGAGGAATCCGAGTCGATGTTAGCTGCAGATTAAGACTAACATATAAGATTATCAATACACAACCATTTTCACATCCAATTGCTAATTTACATAATTTTTTCATTTTATTCAATTTAGTCCCTAAAATTGAGACTAACTTAACTTTCAAATTTAGCCTCAAATTTTTATGTCGATTTCACTCTAGGCCTAATTGAACTTCCTATTTCCCATTTCTACCACAAATTTTGAAATTTTTGCAGTTTATTCCCTATTGAACAAAACCATCAATTGACTTTACAATTTAGTCCCTTTTTAACTCCAAACTTAAAATCTATCAAATTGGCACCTGAAACTTCATCTATTCAACAATGGTAACATCCTCAATCTTTAACAGTACCGAAAAATACTACATGGGTTAGCTAGCTTAAGCTCCCGAGATTCCAAAAACATAAATATTACAAGAAAATGGCTAGATTGCACTAACCAATTTTGAATTTGAAATTGAAATCCTTAAAGCCTAAAGTTCCTCTCTTCTTTCTCCCTTGTTCGATTTACATGAAGAAAAGATGAAAATGTATTTTTTTTACATCAATTCCCATTATCACTTATGTTTTATTTAATTAAAATTTCATTTTATAATTTTAATTACTAATTTTTTATAATATAACATACTTACTTACTTCAATAACTAGCCATGCCGCTTGATATGACGGTTGCACCCATTGTGTCATCTTAATGTTAAAATATTATTCTTTTTATCATGAAATTATTGATGAGGCAATTTTAATAAAAAAAACTGATACGACGGTTTCACCTATTGTGTATAAAAATATTATTATTTTTATCATGAAACTGCTATAAACCCATTGTGTAATCTTGTAATTTGGTTAAGAATTTTTAATTAGAACTTAATTTAAAGGGGTTAAATATTTATTATACCAAGAATATATATATATGCGGGTTAAAATTTTGAACTATATAAACGGAGTTAAATTATGTCATATATTTTTAAATTGTATTTAGAATTTTGTCCTGTATTTTTAAATTGTATTTAGAATATTAAAAAGCTAAATAAGATATGTGGTAAGATCTAGCTTATGAAAGTAAAAAATTTTATTGTCCCTACACTAAATAATTACCTATAAAAAAAAGGGACAGGAAACTATAATTTCTCTATGTTGAAAGTCTATATTTCCTTTTCTTTTTGTTTTTTTGTACTTGAAGGTGTAAATTTTTATATATTTTTATTTTTATAATAAATAGCCAACTATTTAACTTCCAAATTAATTTTTCAAAAGAAATAAATTATCAATTGACTTTATGTTTGTATATGTGAATTAAAAGGAAAAACAAAATGTGAATCATGAGGAACTACCACCTGATTCCACACGTGTTATCTTATTATAAAAACATTGTTTTTTATTTTATTTTAAAAGTTTTGTGAAAGCAATTTTAAAAAAATATATATTAGAGAAAACGACAATTTTCTAAATAATCTTAAACTTACCATATTTTTATAAATAACATTTCAAAGAACAACATTTTTATAATAACTTTTATAATAAGTAGTTTGTGTAAAAATTCTAGACTTTTTTCACATGACAATTGATTTATTCTTTCTGTAGAGAGTTAAAGATTTTGATAATCAGACAAAGACATTAAATTTTAGTTTTTAAAAGTTATTATCTATAGAAACAAAACATATAAAGTTTTGTGTTTGAACTTCAACGTACAGTAAGGAACATTGATTTGGTAATAAAGAAAGAATAACAATCTGATATATCGACGGTAGAATTACTGAATTTTATAAGCAAAGTTAAAAATTTAGCTTTAAGTTATATTTAAAAATATTAAAATATATGGCAAGAGCTCACTTATGAAATTAAAAACTTTCATTGTCATTGTACTTATAGATTCTATCTGTAGCCCATTTCCATTTCTCTTTTACTTGAAGGTGAAATTTTTAATATATTTTTATTTTTAAAATTAATAATAAATATTTAATTTCCATATTAATTTTTCATTAAAAATAAATTATCAATTGACTTTATATTTCTATATGTGAACTAAATATAAAAACAAAATGTGAATCATCAGGAACTGCCGCTTGATACAGTAGTTTCATTGGGTATCAATATGTATAATATGAATTGCATAGTTTTCAAAACAATATTTTTCTAAATAATTTTTAAAAGAATAATAAATTGAATTGCATAGTTTACCCTATCTTTTTTTATAGAAATAATTGTGCATAATATGACACAAGGTGAAATTTTTAAGTAGTCAATGTCAAAATTCTAGTCTTTTATTATAGGTTAAAATTTGAAATTAGTCCCTGTACTTTGCAAAAGTTATGGATTTTGTAACACCCCAAATTCGGGCTAAACGTTATGGCCGAATCCGCAAGTGCCACAAGGAATGATTTTGAAAAAAGTAGTCAACACAACAAAGCCATTTAGCATTTCAACCCATACTTACTTACTTCCCTTATTAAAATGTTATTTAGTTAATCATTTTGCCTTAAAACGTGAATTACAACGGAAGCTTACCAAATCATTTTATTTCAAGAATCCAATTCTGCTTTTTGTTTCTCAGAAAAACCTTTGTTTGCATAAAAGCCGTTGTTTTTAATAAAAAACTTTTGCCGAAAAAATTAAATAGTCAAATAATAAAAAATAACCAGTTAAAAACCAAACAGTTTAGAGAGTCCCAAAAATTACAAAATCTCAAAATAATTACCAAAACATAAATAAAACCATAAATTAATGACCTTTAAACAGTTTTATGAAGATGTGGTCACCGCTGAGTCTCCGCCACACCGGTCCGCCTAAGTCTGTGGATTACCTGAACAAAAATAGACAGACATAGATGAGTTTACGTAAACTCAGTGTGTAACCCAACAGAAATAGACATGCAAACATACATAATCACATACTCAGTCAGAAACAGATACAGATACAGATAACAAAATCAGAATCCTACCCCCATCCTCTACACACCATCTCCGACCATCCCAACACACCACGTGGGGTTAAAAACATCCACTCATCCCTACACACCATGTTGTGCCATCACGAAAGGTATCAAATATAGTGCAGCCAAGTTGCCAGATAATGGGGGATTAATGCCGAACAGATACTTCATCTGTATATACCAACCCTCCCCAAACAAATACAGAGCATATAGATATAGAATTAACAGACAAAGCATGCTTAATAGGCTTATACAAACAGATAGGAGATATGCATAACACAATCATACTTAAAACAGTATTTCAGTCTATCAGATCACATAGTTTTAGGGTTCAGCTAGCCTTTACCGTCCCTACAGATGGCCCACAGTCGATTAGGACGACCCGTGCGACCCTACAGTGAATTTCAGAATTATGGGCCCACATGCTCGTGTGGCTTGCTCATATGGGCCCATATGCCAAGATTGGCCTTGCCCGTGTAGCCCACACGGCCTGGCCCAGAGTTCACACGCCCATGTGACATGCCCGTGTGGGCCTACGCGCCTGTGTGGCCTACACGCCCAACTTAGTCTAGTCCATGTGCCCCACACGACCACACTCGAGCCACCACACGTCGTGTGCTGCGCACGGCCATGCATTCGTTGACCTCATAGCCGTGTACTCGCACACAGCCTACCACACGGGTGACCACACGCCCATGTGGCGTCGACAGTGCAGTTTTTTTGGCTTTCACCGAGTCTCATTTTTCTGTGTTTCAGGTACAAACCTGGTAACGATTCCATGCAGAAACAATCCCGAGCCTCCAAAAACCTAAAATTGCCCAATATAACACCACATTAGCCATTAAGAACGACACTAAACCAAACCAAAAACTACCAAAATCCTTACTTTCAAACGAGAAATGAAGCTTCCGTACAACAAGAGTGTCAATTAGCCACCTCCAGCCCCTCGAGCAACACCTAAATAAGAAAACAACACATTACTAAACCCGATATCGATCCCCATAATTCCAGAACTTCAAGAGAACTTACCTATAATACCCAACCGCAATGATTTCACAAGATAGAATAGCGAACATGAATCAAAAGAAACGACGATGAAAAGTGAAAGTTTGAGAAAGAAAAATTTGGGGAAGAACATAAAAACAATTGCCCAGAAAATTTCGGCAGAAGGAAAAACAAAAAGAATAAAAGCTAATTGGATATTTCCCCAACTTCCCACTACTACACAATCTCCACCACCTCAACATTTAAATTAAATCGAAACTCTACCAGTCAACCAAGCCAAAAATAAAACTCCTTCGCTAACGCAGAGGTTCGAACTCAGGACCTCCAACGCACCAACACCCTTACCACTCAAACCAACAGGCTCATTCCAATATGGACTTACAGATAATTAAATATAAGCCCACTGAACATAGATAGGGCTTAATTCCAAAAATAATAAAATTTACTAAAGGTAAGGCTTAAACTTGGGACTTCTCACACACACTCAGAACACTCAACCAGTGAAATAGATGCACATTTATGCCAAAATTTTACGGAGGCAAACATAAGAAAATTTGGGGATTTACAACTCTACCCCCTACAAGAAATTTTGATCTCGAAATTTACCTGATCAGAACAAATGAGGATACTGCTGACGCATCGAGTCCTCAGGTTCCCACGTGGCCTCCTTAGCACTATGATTTTGCCACAGAACCTTCATTAAAGGGATGGACTTCCTCCTCAAAACCTTAATATCTTGATCTAGTATCCGAACCAGTTCTTCCTCAAAAGTTAAATCTAGTCTAACCTCAATTTTCTCAATAGAAACAACATGGGATTGATCGGACTGGTATCGTCTCAACATTGAGGCGTGGAACACATCGTGGATGCGATCTAACTCTGGAGGTAGCTCCAACTGATAAGCAACCGGTCCTACACGCTTTAGAATCTGATACGACCAATAAATCTAGGGCTTAACTTGCCCTTACGACCGAACCTCAGAACCTTCTTCCAGGGAGAAACCTTTAGAAAGACGAAATCCCCAACATAATACTCAATATCTCACCTCTTCAGATCTACATACCACTTCTGTCTGTCAAAAGTTACCTTCAGACGATCTCGAATCAGCCTAACCTTATCTTTGATATCAGAAACCAACTCAGGACCCAAAATCCGACGTTCACTCAACTCAGTCCAGCATAGCGGAGTGTGACACTTATGACCATATAAAGCCTTGTAAGTTGCCATCTGAATGTATGACTAGAAGTTGTTATTGTAGGCAAACTCTGCTAGCGACAGATAATCCTCCCAACTACCTCGGAAATCAATCACGCAACTCCGAATCATGTCCTCTAGTATCTGAATCACCCTCTTAGATTGACCATCAGTCTGAGGATGGAACGCAGTACTAAAGTCCAACCTTGAACCGAGAAGTGAAGCGAGGATCCCTATCAGAAATAATCGAAATAGAAACCTCATGGAGTTTTACAATCCCAGATATGTAGAGTTTTACTAGGTTCTGTAGAGAATAGTCAGTCCGAACCGGGATAAATGAGCAGACTTGGTCAATCGATCCATAATGACCCAGACAGAATCCTTTTTAGTAGGTCTCAAGGGCAACCCACTAAAAAAGTCCATCGTTACTCCTTCCCATTTCCATAAGGGAATCTTAACTGGCTGTAATAAACTCGAAGGCAACTGGTGCTTAGCCTTAGCTTGCTGACACGTCAAACACTGAGCAATAAAATTAATAACCTCGCGCTTCAAACTCGGCCACCAGTATAGTTCAAAGAGATCTCGATACATCTTATTACCACCGGGATGCGTAGCATAAGGGCTACTATGCGCCTCCCTCAGAATCAACTACCTCAAATTCGAATCATTTGGCACGCAAATACGACCTCGAAAGCATAGCACACCATCATTATTCAGCCCGAATTCAGAAGTAGTACCACTCATGACCTGACGAAACCGCACATCCAAAGTCCCATCCACTAATTGCTTGTCTCAAATTTGATCAATCCAAGTTGTCAATCTTCAGAAGTAGATATTTATTCTTCACGGTCAGCTTATTCAACTGCCAATAGTTGATGCACATTCTCATGGTCCCATCCTTCTTCTTAACAAACAGAACTGGTGCCCCCTACGGAGACACACTAGGGCGGATGGAACCATGATCTAAAAGTTCCTGAATTTGAGCCTTAAGTTCTGTGAGCTCCTTCGGTGCCATACAATACGGAGCGATGGACACCAGAGCTGTACCTGGAAGAAGCTCAATCCCAAACCCAACCTCTCGGTTCGGAGGAAACCCGATAACTCCTCAGGAAAGACATCTAAAAAATCCCTTACAGTTCTGATATTCCCAACAGAAGAGTCTCTAGAATCAGAAACACTAACATAAGCCAAGTATGCCTCACACCCTTTCCGAACCAATTTCTCAGCCACATGAGCAGAGATCACGTTGGATAGATAATCCCAACGCTCGCCGATCACAACCACCTCCTTATCATCCTCAGTCTTCAAAACAACCCTCTTAGTCGCGTGGTCCAAACTAACTCCGTGCTTGACCAACCAATTCATGCCTAGAATTAAGTCTAACTCCCCAAACAGAAGCTCTATTAGATCTACCAGAAAAACAATCACTTGTACCTCTAATAGAACCTTTCTATAGAGTTTTCTAACCCAAACAGATTGCCACAATGGACTCAGTACAGTAACCTCAGTAAAAGTGCTCTCAACAGAAACCCCCAAATTTTTAGCTATAATACTAGATACATGGGAGTGGGTAGAACCTATGTCTATCAGAGCAGTATAAGGTACATCAGAAATTAGGAACGTATCAATGATAACATCTGGAGCATCTCTATCCTCTTGGTGTCGAGCAGCATAAACAAGTGCAAGCTACCTCGCTTTTGTTTGGTTAGCACATCTGCCCGATGCTCTCTCTCTACGGCCTAAACCATTACCACCTGTACCCGCTCCACGGCCCCTAGATGGCTACTAAACTGCCCTCTGAGGTTGTACGAAACTCGAAGCTTGCGTCTGATCTGCTCGCTGTGGACAGTCTTTAATATGATGCTTTAAAGATCCACTCCTCAAATAGGCCCCAATCCTCCTCCAACATTCGCCCGGATGGCGCCTACCATAATCACCACATGACTGCAACCCAGTTGGAGCAACAAGTGCCCCTACTCTAACTGGGCCATAAGATCTGGCCTTTTTCTTAGGCCTCGGCACAGAAATAGAGGGCTCCGAATCTTTCTTGTTCTTACCTCTCTCATGGTCTCTATTCTAGCACTCCACATGCTTAACATCCTCGACGATCTTCGTCTTCTCAACTAGAACCGCGAACTCACGCTCCCTCTGTGGAGCAATCAGTACCCTCAGATTATTCCTCATTACATCCTCAAATCGAACGCACCTCTCATACTCAGACGCCACCATGCCTCAAGTATAGCGGCTCAACCTCATAAATTCGGCCTCATACTCGGCCACAGATCTATCCCCTTGTGTGAGATTTATGAGCTCATGCCTATGAGCATTTGCATAGCTCGCTCCTACATACTTACTCTGAAATGTGGTCTTAAAGAAATCCCAAGTCAGATGATCAGGTTGGGTACCCTACTCAACTGTCAACCACCACTGATAAGCCTCATTGCGAAGCAAGGAGACTGCACCTTTCAATTTCTACTCAGGAGTGCAGTCTAGACCATTCATGATCCTCACGGTGGCCTCCAACCAATACTCGGCCGCACTAGAGGTGACTCTAGTGACACCCCTGAACAATTCAGCACCATTGGACCGGAGTCGTTTAGTTACCGACCTACAGCCCCCAGCTCCAGAATGGGGTCTAGCGACCTTCTCTAAAATCCTCAGCATGGCTTGGGATAATGCGTTATTACCAACCGAACGATTTTGAGACCAGTCTCAGTAGCAGGTGAAACTGGTGTCTCACTCGTATCCAGATCCGGCATATTGCCTAGAGAGGAAGACTCAGCTCGAGCCCTCTATGGCCTTTTGCATGGCCACGAGTGCCACGTTCGCGAATTCCTTGAGCACTCATTCTCTAATTCAAGTTTTATTTACATTAAAAATTTTATACATCAGTTTCAGTATTTATTACCAAATATTTTATGCATAATTTATCAGAAGTTCCGAAGTGTTTCTTAGAAGTTCCAGTCTTTAACTACTCAGTATAGTTTCAGAAGTGCTAACTACAATGTTTCACAACAATTCATTCTAAGTACATAAATACTTACAGGATCGGCACCAGAGACTTGGTGTACCACATATTTTTTTCCAAAATTTTTAAGATATTTGAAAACCAAATATTTTTAAAACATAATTTTGGAACCCAGAATTCACAGCCCAAGTTTTCCAACCTAGCTTTGATACCACTAAATGTAACACCCCAAACTCGGACTAGACGTTATGGCCGAATCCGTAAGTGCCACAAGGAATGATTTTGAAAAACGTAGTCAACAGAACAAAGCCATTTAGCATTTTATCCCATAGTTACTTACTTCCCTTATTAAAACGTTATTTAGTTAATTATTTTGCCTTAAAACGTGAATTATAGAGGAAGCTTATAAAATCATTTTATTTCGAGAATCCAGTTCTGCTTTTTGTTTCTTAGAAAGACCTTTGTTTGCATAAAAGTCATTGTTTTTAATAAAAACCTTTTGCCGAAACAATTAAATAGTCAAATAATAAAAAATAACCAGTTAAAAAAATAGTCCAGAGAGTCCCAAAAATTACAAAATCTCAAAATAATTACCAAAACATAAATAAAACCATAAATTAATGACCTTTAAACAGTTTTATGAAGATGTGGTCACCGCTGAGTCTCTGCCACACCAGTCTGCCTAAGTCTGTAGAATAGAAACAGACAGACAGAGGTGAGTTTACGTAAACTCAGTGTGTAACCCAACAGAAATAGACATGTAAACATACATAATCACATACTCAATCAGAAGCAGATACAGATACAGAATCGGGCTCAAGCCTATTTCAAATATAGATACAGCAAACAGAATCAGAATCCTACCCCCATCCTCTACACACCATCTCCGGTCATCCCAACACACCATGTGGGTTTAAAAACATTCACCCATCCCTACACACCATGTTGTGCCATCACGAAAGGTATCAGATATAGTGCAGCCAAACTGCCAGATAATAGGTGATTAATGCCGAACAGATACTTCCTCCGCATATACCAACCCGCCCCAAACAAATACAGAGCATATAGATACAGAATTAACAGACAAAACATGCTTAACAGGCTTATAGAAATAGATAACAGATATGCATAACACAGTCATACTTAAAACAATATTTCAGTCTATCAGATCACATAGTTTTAGGGTTCAGTTAGCCTTTACTGTCCTTAGGGTTGGCCCGCAATATCTTTTTCCATGGCGACACTTTCAAAAACACTCCATCCTCGATCTGAAACTGAATATATTTTCGTTTCAAGTCTGTGTACGATTTCTATCGATCTGACGCTGCTTTCAGAATATCACGAATTACTTTAACATTTTCTTCAGTCTCTTTGATCAGATCAACCTCGTGAATCTTATTTTTGCTGAGCTCACTCCAATACAACAGTGTTTGGCATTTATGGCTGTATAGAGCTTCGTATGGTGCCATATTTATACTCGATTGAAAGCTATTATTGTAAGCAAATTTAATAATTGGTAAGTATTTCTCCCAGCTACCTTCAAACTCAAGAATACAATATCTCAACATATCTTCAAGTATCTGAATAACTCGTTCAGACTGACCATCCATTTGCGGGTGAAACACAGTGCTAAAATGCAGCTTTGTACTTAAAGCTTCTTGCAATTTCTTCCAAAAACGCGATGTGAACCTCGGATCTCTATCTGAAACAATAGAAAGTAGCACTCCATGAAATCGAACAATTTCTGAGATATACAACTCAGCCAATTTATCAAGTGAGAAATCTATACGTACAGGAATGAAATGAGCTAATTTCATCAATCTTTCAACAATGAACCAGATCGCATCTTTCTTTCTCGGAGTTCAGGGCAATCCTGAAACAAAATCCATAGTTACTCTGTCCCATTTCCACTCAGGAATCATGATAGGCTATAATAAACCTGACATCACTTGATGCTCAGCTTTGACTTGCTGGAAAATCAAACATTTCGAAACAAATTCTAAGATATCCCGTTTCATGCCATGCCACCAATAAAATTGTTTCAAATCATTATACATTTCCGTGCGTCCCGGGTGTACTGATAAACAATTACTATGTGCTTCATTCGAAATCATCTGAATCTACTCTGAATTTCTCAGAACACATATTTGATCTTTGAATCTCAAACAATCCTCGGAATCAATTTGAAACTCTGAATCAGAAATTGGCTCACACTAAACCGTTTTGCTTGTAGTTCATTATCAAGCTTTTGAGCCTCATAAATCTAATATATAAACAACAGTCTTGCTTTCAACTCGGCTACTAATGAACCATCGTCAGACAAAGCCAAATGTGTATTCAAAGCATGTAAAGCAAACAATAACTTTAGGCTTAAGGCATCAGCAACTAGGTTCTCTTTCCCCCGATAATGGTCAATCACTAATTCATAATCTTTTAGCAATTCTAACCATCTCTGCTGTTGCAAATTCAATTCTTTCTGAGTCATTAAATATTTCAAACTTTTATGATCAGTATAAATATGACACTTCTCACCAAACAAATAATGACGCCAGATTTTCAATGCGAACACTATCGTGACTAACTCAAGATCATTCGTTCGATAATTCTTTTCGTGCGGCTTCAACTGTCTCGAGGTATAAGCTACAACTTTTCCTTTCTACATCAAAACATAACCCATGCCATTTAACGATGCATCACTGTAAACTACAAATTCTTTACCTGACTCAGGCTAAACTAACATTCGTGCCTCTGTCAATAATGCTTTCAACTGTTCGAAGCTCTGCTGACACATTTCTCACCACTGAAACTTAACATCTTTTTAAAGCAATCTTGTCATTGGAGTTTCAATCATCGAAAAGCCTTTTACAAACCGTCTATAATATCCCACTAGTCCCAGAAAACTGCGGATCTCAGAAACATTTCTCGGAGGCTTCCAATCTATAATCGCAGATATTTTACTCGGATCAACTCGGATACCATCAACTGAAGCAATATGTCCCAGAAATCCAACCTCTCGTAGCCAAAACTCACATTTGCTAAACTTTGCAAACAACTATTTATCTCTCAAATTTTGTAACACAATTCTCAAATGCTCGGTATGTTCAGATTCATCACAAGAGTAAATCAAAATATCATAAAAAACACAACAACAAATCGGTCTAAATACGGCCGGAAAATCCGGTTCATCAAGTCCATAAAAATAGCAGGTGCATTTGTTAGTCCGAAAGGCATAACAAGAAATTTGTAGTGTCTGTACCTTGTTCTAAATGCAGCCTTTGGCATATCAGAGCCTTTTACTCGCAACTAGTAATAACCTGATCTCAAATCAATTTTTGAAAACACTGTTTCCCCTTTCAACTTTTCAAACAAATCATCTATTCATGGCAAAATGTATTTATTCTTGATCGTCAGTTTGTTAAGCTGTCGATAGTCTATACACATTCTCATCGTGCCATCTTTCTTTTTCACGAATAACACCGGTGCACCCTAAGGAGAGAAACTCGGTCTAGCAAAACCTTTATCTGTCAACTCTTGCAACTGGGCTTTTAATTCTTTTAATTCTGTTAGGGCCATTCTGTACAGAGCTATCGATATTGGCGTAGTTCCAGGCACTAACTCAATGCCAAACTCAACCTCTCGGATCAGTGGTAAACTTAGTAACTCTTCAGGAAACACATCCGGATACTCACACACAACTGGCACTGATTCGATCTTCTTTTCAGTCATTTTCGTATCAAGCACATAAGCAAAATAAGCTTCGCAATCCTTTCTCACATATTTTTGAGCTAACATCGATGAAATCACTGCTGGTAAACCATTCAAATCATCTGACTCAATCCGGATAATCTCATAATTCTGACATCTCAGATCAATCGTATTTCATTTACAGTTTACTATAACATCATGTAGCGCTAGCCAATCCATACCAAGAATTATATCAAATTCATCAATTGGCAACAACACCATATCAGTTAGAAAACAAAAATCCCGAATCATCAATGGGCAGTTCTTACACACTTTATCAACCAAAACACACTTGCCTAAGGGGTTTGATACTCTAATCACAAATTCTGTAGACTCTACAGGCAAAGTCTTACTGCATACTAAATTCATGCATATATAAGAATGAGTTGATCCTGGATATATCAATGCAATCACATTAGTATCATAGAGAGTGAAAGTACCGGTGATAACATCTGGAGATGACGCTTCTTCGCGAGCGCGAATAGCGTAGGCTCGTGCAGGTGCTCTGGCCTCAAACCTTACAACAGAGTCTTTTATCAATCTCTGACTACCACTCACATTACCAGTATTTCTGGGCGGTCTCTCTATAACTGCAGTATTACTCAGCCTCGTACTCTGAGCGTTATCTTTTTCAACTAACTCTGGGCAATCTCTGATAAAATGATCCAACGACCCATATTGAAAACAAGCCCGATCATTCAATCTACAATCACCGATATGCCGTTTTCCATATTGTTTATATTCAAGTTGATTTGGTTTCGCACTCCCGACACTAGCTATCGAGATAGCCGGAGCTTTAAAGCTCAAATGTTGCCTTTAACGATCTCTATTTGAATGTCCCACTGATTCATTAGAACGATTGAACAAGTCTCGGAATTTCTTCGATGAAGATTGATACGGCTTACTCATTGATCTTTTCCTTGAGTCTTTAGCTTCTGAATCCACCTTTCTCTTTTCTTTACTAAGATCCTCGGCTTTACAAGCCCTCTCAACTAGAACTACAAATTCTTTCAACTCTAGAATTCCGACTAGTAATTTTATATCTTCATTCAATCCATCTACAAATCATTTGCACATGATTTCTTCAGTGGAAACATAATCCAGGGCATACTTGCTTAACCATACGAATTCTCTTTCATACTCAGTGACAGTCATCTGACCTTGTTTTAACTCCAAAAACTCTTTATGTTTCTGATCAAGGAATCGCTGACTTATGTACTTCTTTCGAAATTCAGATTGGAAAAACTCTCAAGTAACTCGTTCTCTAAGAACCATAGATATCAACATTTTCCACCAATGGTACGCATTATCTCTTAGCAAAGATACAACCCATTTGATACATTCCTCAGGACTATAAGACAATTCGTCGAATACTCGAATCATTTTTTTTGAGCCAGGACTCAGCTCTCTCCGTATCATTATCAACGGTAGCCCGAAACTCTTCAGCCCCATGTTTACGAATCTTATCTACTGGTGGCTTATTCAATCGTATCGGATCTACAATTTGAGGAATAATAGGAATTTGTTGAGGAACAGATGGGGTGGAGGTTGTTAAGCAGCCGGATTCATTCGAACGAACTCCATAAACCACTCACTCATTATCTGGAAGAAGGCTTGTTTAGCCTCTCCCTCATGAATACTAGATACAGGCCTAGAGTCAGATTACGCTGCCGTTTGAGCAGGAGCGGGCGTGTTACTCTTTACATCGTCAGCTACAGCTCTTTCGGGATCCATTACTATACGAAAACACAATTTAAGCTGTGAGGAATCATCACGCTATCGTAGAGTATATATGGCATGTATAGCTAGACTCTCACACATGTTACATTTAGTCCTAGAATCGACTAAACCGTAGCTCTGAAACCAATAAATGTAACACCCTTAACCTGTATCCATCGTCAAAATAGGGTTACGAGGTATTACCTATTAAATCACAACATACAACATACATTTATGCGTCCATTCTCAAACACCATTCAATCATAAACACATTGTCCCTTATAAGAGCCTACGAAGCCTTAAACATGCTTTAGAAATGGTTCGGGACTAAACCAATAACATACAAAAATTCTCAAAAACTTAGAAAATTTTCAAACATACAAGGGTCACACGCCCGTGTGCCTCACACGGCTCCAGACACGCCCATGTCCCAGGCCATGTGAAAACAGGGCATACATACTAACTTGGGTCACAAGGCTGCTCACAAGCCCGTGTGCCCTTCGAAATGGCCACACACGCCAGTGTGTTAGGCCGTGTGCTAGGTTGTTCCAATCCTGTAGGGTATACTGACTTATGCAACACGGCCAAGTCACACGGGCTTGTACTAGGCCGTATGCCATTTAAGGGGGTATACTGACTTGTGCCACATGGACGGTCACACGCCCGTGTGGAGCATACTGAATTCAATCCAATCTCAACACGAGGGGACACACGGTCGTGTAGAATGACCGTGTATCGCACACGGCTGAGACACACGCCCGTGTCTCTGCCCGTGTGGACAAGAATAGGCCATTTGCAAGGCCAATTTGCCACATTTTCTCATGCTCACCTAAACAACCAAAATAATACCATTTCAACCCATTTATAGGCAACCAAAACATGCTATTTCATATACAATTCAAGCCATTTAAAGTCCATCCATTTCACTACTCAAATCATAATCCAAAATATACTAAAACAATATACCATTACCAACAATTTCACCTATCTTCTCTATGCATTTTTCTCATAATCTTATCAACTAATTCATGTCATAAAATATACCAAATCATCATCTTAAAATCAAGCCACAACATGCCATTTTTTTTCAAGTAATAATACACCAATTGACAACTAGCTAATTGAGCAACCATATAATCATCACAACAGCCATCCCAAACATGCCAAAACACAAGGCAATATATACATCATATGTCACTTATCAAACTTATGATTTAAGCCAACTTAAATGGCCAAATACACATCAACATTTACATCATTCATGAGCCAAATCTCATGGCTAATATCATATCTCAAAACACATCATCACATCACTAGCCTATACATGCCATATACCATATTTAGAAAGCATCAAAAGTACCAACAGGTTGATCAATAGTGTGACGATGTTCTTGATAATCCTCAAGTCCGAGCTAGCTTCAATTAACTATAAAACAGGGAAAGAACACACAAAGTAAGCTTTAAAAGCTTAGTAAGCCATCAACAAATAAAATTACCACATGAATCAACATGATTTTCTTCAATAGGCAAACTATGAATAAGCACATAAAAGTTCACAAACCTTTCCCAATGTATACATATTCAATATCACAAGTGAATTTATCAAATACTTCCCTTTTTAATACTTGTATGAATCTCGTACGTACCTAAGTCACTTACTCATTCACACATTCTTTTTTAACTTGACTTTGCTCGTTGAACCTTTTGGAATTGTTAAGGATACTCGGAAATCACATATAAATCTTACAATGCCATATCCCAGATATGGTCTTACATGTTATTACATATCGGTGCCGATAGCCCAGCTATGGTCTTACACGAAATCAAACAATGATGCCAATGTCCCAGACATGGTCTCACACGTAATCATATAATGATGCCAATGTCCCAGACATAGTCTTACACATAACCACATCTCGATAATCCTAATGTCATGATATTCGTGTCCTATATTATTTCTAAGGTTCGTACGAGACTTTAGGATATTGTAACCTTGTCGGTTCTTGCTTGTACTTGATCATTCAACATTCATAGCAATTCAATGACAATTTAAAGACATTTATTTGCATATGAACTTACCTCGTATTAGGGATAAACGGACTGGACCAACTATTCGATAACCTTTGATTTTCCTCAATCTAAATTTAATTTCTTTGGTTCTTGATCTATATACATTCAAAATTAACTCATTTATTCATCAAATAATTCAATTCAGTCCATAAACACATATTTGGGCATTTTTATATTTTAGCCCCTAAAATTCCACATTTTTACAATTTAGTCCCTATTTCACAATTACACAAAATTCATGGAATTTCATTAAACCCAAGCCTAGCCGAATTTAATATAGGTCCCTAGCAGCCCAAAACTTTCATTTATTTCACATTTAAACCCCTCAATTTGCACATTTCACAAAAATCACTTAACAAAACTTGTATAACTATTAATAAATATTCATTTTCCATCATAAAACATTCAAAAGCTCAAGTATTCATCAATGGCACTTCATGAAATCATTAAAAAATTCAAAAATTAAGGCATGGGCTAGCTAAAATACAAAACAACAATCTAAAAAATGTAAAAATAATTAAAAACTGAGCTCAAAACACTTACCAATCAAGCTTGCAAGTGCCGAACCTTAAAATACTCTCCAAAGCTTAATTTTCTTTTGATATTCGGTTATGGATGAAGGAAATAAAGATAATTCTGGCTTTTGTTTTATTTTTGTAATGTTTAATTACTAAATTACATATTTAACCTTAAATAAAAACCATTTAAAACATCCATTTAATGACCTTTTATGTCAAATTCCACTATCAATGGTCTAATATCATCATAAGGACCTTTGGTTTAATGAATCATAGCAATTAAACACTTTTAATGCAACTTTTGCATTTTTCGTGAGTTAGTCCTTTTATCAAATTAGACATCCAATCGATAAAATTAAATTTCAAAACTTTCACACATATATATTCACATGCTATAAACACCAAAAATAATATTAAAATAATTTTTTGACCTCGAATTTGTGGTTCCGAAACTATTGTTCTGACTTAGCTAAAACCAAGCTATTACAAAATGGGTTTTGAAAACGGAGACATTACGTTAAATCATTTCAGCTTAATAACTCATATTCGTTTATAACCATTGTCGAAACGTTAATTAATTGATTTATTTGCCAAAACATAATTTACAGTGAAAGTTATAGTAAACGTTATTTTCTTAAAATCCCATTCGTAAGTTTGGAAAACATTTGTTTCAGTAAAAACCATGTTTTTAAATAACCGTTGCAATTAAAGTATTAAACGAAAAATTCAAATCCCAAAAAAAAAATTAAATCAACAGTCCAGAGAGTCCAATTAATACAAAACTCCCAGAAATAATCCTTAAATAAACCAAACCTTTCTTTAAAATCAGTTCGTAGTCTAGTGGTCGCCACAAGACTCCGCCGCACCGATCCGCCTAAGTCTGTGGATTACCTGAACATAACAGATAAACAGAAGTGAGTTTACGTAAACTTAGTGTGTAACCCAACAGAAATAGACATGCTATACATACAGAAATCACATACACAGTCAGATTCAGATTCAAATTCAGACTTAAGTCTTTACAAATTTAGATAACAGAAACAGATATGCAGAATCCTACCCCCATCTTCTACACACCAACTCCGACCATCCTATCACATCATGTGGGGTTAAAAATACCCACCCATCCTTACACACCATATCGTGCCATTACAACACATATCAGATAATCGATGATTGCCATACAGAACACGTCCTCCACATATACAAAGCCCACCCCAATAAGATAAATATATATTCAGAATTAGCATGCTTACATGCTCATATACAAATATCAAATATATATGTACATCATAATAATCAGACAAGCAAAATAGTGTCATACTTAGAGCAGAATTTCAGACTAACAGATCATATAGTTTTAGGGTTGGTTAGCCTTTACCGACCCTACGGTAGGCCCACAGTCGATCAAAACGACCTGTGTGACCCTAAGAAAAATTTCAGACGTGTAGGCCCACATGCTCGTGTGGCCCACACACCTAGATTGGCCTTGCCCGTGTGGCCCACATGGCTTAGCCCAAAACCCACAAGCCCATGTGGGCTCACACGCCCAGCTTGGCCTAGTCCGTGTGACCCACATGGCCACACCTACACCATCACACGGTCGTGTCTTGCACACGGCCATGCCCTCGTCAAACACACTGTCGTGTCTCACACACGGCCACCCATATGGCCAGGCACACGCCCTTGTGGCATTGGCAAAATGCACTTTCGACTTTCACCGATGTAACACCCCAAACCCGGCCCATGCGTTATGACCGGATCTGACATGTCACATGAGAAAAACATGTTAAATTCTTTTTATTCGTACTAAAATAGTTGTTGATTCATTAAAATAAAAAAAACAAATCTGATTTAAAACATTTGACAAAATATTACTAACTTCAAAGATTGATTGATAAATCGATAAATTTGAACTAATGATCATATAAAACCGTGACTTTTGAAAATATCGTTAATAGTTTGAAAGAAAATTTTCGTTTTAAAAATATTTGTAAAAGTTTATTTTGAAATCCATTTGTTAATCGATTTTGGAAAACCTTTATTTAAGTTTTTAGAAAAATTCTCCTTTAAAACAATTTTAAGCAAAATAATAAGTATATCAAACATAAAACAAATAATAAAATACTCTAGAGGCCTTATTACAACATAAAAACCCAAAATAGTAAAGTGAACGGAAATAGAAATCTAAAGTTCCAAAATAAAACACCATTTCTGAAGTATGGCCTCCACCGAGTCATTCATGGCCCAAGTCCACGTCACTAAGCATTACCTACAGGGATTAAGAAAAAAGGGGGTGAGTTACAAGAACTCAGTGTGAAATCCCCTTACTGTCATCCACTGGGCCTAAACCCACATAGCAAACATCTTGGGCCTAAGCCCATTTACATAACAGAATATATAAAATTATATATATGCAATGTATGCAACCCAATCCATCCACTACACACCACCCGTACCATCCCATCGCACCTGTGGGGATTAAGTCAACCCATCCCGCCAAACACACCAATCGCAGGCATTTTGCCATTTATAACAAATTTTGATTGTGGCCAAGCCACCAGAATCAAAATGAATCATATTAACAAACATTTTTGTGGCAGTGCCATCGGAATCACTTCTCTTCAACAATTTCCCATCCCATGCAAAATTATGTAAATGCAACATATGTAGTAAATCATGATATTACAATATAAACAACAATCATTAATTCAGAGATTCATTACAAAAATTCGGCCCATTATAACACTTTACAAATCGGCCCATTAGGGCAATCTATCAAATCGGCCAATTATAACACTTTGCAAATCGGCCCATTAGGGTAATCTATCAAATCGACAATTTGGGGCATTTTTGTAATTCGGCCCATTAGGGGCACTTTCGTAATTCGGCCCATTAGGGGCATTTTTGTAATTCGGTAATTTTACCCACTAAGGGTAATTCGGTAATTTTGCAAATAAGACTTAACTACTAATTTGGGGCATAAAAATTGAAAATGTCCATCTGCATCATATTGACTAAATTGACTATAACTCGAGTTAAGAAACTCGAAATTTAGATCCGTAAATTTTCCTTGAAACTAGACTCATATATCTTCTTGCTACAATGTTTTCAGAATTTTTTGCTTAACCATTTAGTACAGTTTATTCCTTAAAGTTTCCCTTGTTTCACTGTCCAACAGTTCTATCCTCTCTTACCCTAAATTCAAATATCTCACTGTACGGTTTTCATATGTTGCTCTCACTTGTTTCTATTTAAAATAGGCTCACTAAGGAATTTACACATATAAATTATAACTCATAACTAACTTTGTAAAATTTTAAATGATTTTTCCAAGACAGAACAGGGAACCACGAAGTCATTCAGAACCAGTGTCACTAAAATTAAAATATCACAGAATATAAAATTTCTTTTCCTTCTCTGTTTCTTTCATATAAAAATAGACACAGTAAGCTTTCATTCTATATCTTATTCACTTTCTAATTCCCTTTCTCCTATTTTTCGTGATTTTTAAAAATCATGTCACTTCTACTAACCAAAACTGTTTCATTGCAAAATATGGTTACCACTACGAACCTATGCATGCCCGAGTGATCACGGATGCCGGTTTTCAGTTTTTTTCGGTATTTTGACCGAATCACAGAATATTTCATGCAAACATTCAGAGAGGTATGAGATTACACACCATTTCAAACATGTATTCGGAATGTGCGGGATTACACACCTTATTCGAAATTCGTAACACGATACTCGCCGCGGCACCTAAAGGTACAATAGGTCAACAATTAGTCCAAAGCCCAATTTACAACTTCAACCAAGTGTTGCGATTGATTAACAATCTATATCCTTACCAACAATCCAAGTTTCTTATTACGAGGGATAGGTGATCGATTGGCCCTCCGATAAAGTACTTTGAGACCTACTTACCAACCTTCTTCCAAAAGCTAATGGCTACAAAGATGATGAGAGTATAAGCTAACACTCTACCGATTTGACCCACACCAAGAGAACCAAGAAGATGGAAGTGGCAAAGAATAGATTCGGCCTTGGTCAAAAGAACAGGGTAAAATAATTGGTTTTAGAAGAGGGAGTAAAAGAGAGATAGGAAGAAAATAATAGAAGAGGAAGAACACTACCTTGCAACCACCGAAAACCCAAGAAGGCAAAGAAGCTTCGGCAACCACAAAAACCAAATTTCGGCTATGAGATGAATTTGATGTTTCGGTTATGGTGTATAAAAGAGAATGTTTGAAAAGAAAAGAGTAGAAGTCAATAGGCAAATTGAAGTTTCGACCAAGAGGGAATGCAATCAAAAGAACCAAAAAATTTAGAAAGGAAAATGAATTGACCCCCAAAAATGTGAAAATGCAAGGGAGAGCTAGAGAAATTCAGCTCCCCCTATTTCCCTAACCAAAACCTTGCATCATCTTTTCCAAAAGATGAGCATTGACCAAATAAATCTTTCCAAAACACCTTCCACACTATAAGCCAACATGTTCCCTTATCTTTCCTTTTTCTTTTGATTCTTTCCTTCATTATCCCTTATCTTCCTCCTTACCATAATCCTTAGTCATCTTTCCCAAATTAAAAAGTCTTCCTTACCTTATTAAAGCCTTGACCGACACTTTGGATAAATAGCACAAAAATTAATCAAAAATGCAATAGATGGGATTCGAACCTCAGACCATTAGTACACTCCGCACGCCACTTTCCACCTTTACCAATAGACTCCTTGTGCTAGCAAAATGCACACTTATTTCCTTAAGCCTTGATGCCACTTACCTTCTCTCCTTAAAGTGCTTAAACATAAAAAATTTACTTATGGCCTAACTTGAACCCAGAACTTCCTAGAAACCTCGTAACTCACCAAAATCACCTTCCTAATAAGTCCATCTTGAAATAATGTTGTTCTCTTGTTCTCAAAAATTTTAAACACTCCTACGCCTAAGGCCCATTAGGCCCAATCCTACTAGGCCCAATTTCGGGTCGTTACAGCCGAAGCTCAATTTTTCATGTTTTGTGTTCACACTGGTACGATTTTGATGCAAAAACACTCCCAGTGCCTTTGAAACCTAAGAAAAAGCATCCAAATGCCCATTTAGCAGTAAAATTACGAACCAGCACATAACCCGAAATAATGCTCAAGATTTACCGATGACATGAACAGACCCTAGCGCGATTTAGACTATCAGAGTAAACCATCACCGCTCATCACCTTCACCTACACCACAAATTTGCAAGAATCAATCTCTTAACTACTCACCGTTCCGCCAAAACAACAGATATAACACCAACCAGTGTTTTAGAAATCAAAAATTATAAAATACCCGAAACATCACTTACTGAATGAAAGAAGAAAGACGGAATTCCCAAAACGCAAGAACTCGACATCAGTTTAACAGGGTAGAAGAATATAGAAAAAAAAAAGGAGAAAATAACAAAAACAGTGAAAATGGAGAAGAATTGACGTCAAACTTTCTTTGGTAGAGAGATAAAATTTTGAACAAAAGAAAAATAAAAATAAAAGATATTCACATATCCCTTATTTTTCTCCCACTAACCCACTACTCATAACTCCCTCAGAATTTTAAATCTACCAAAACACTATTAGACAACAGAGAAAAAATTAATGTAATAGGCCAATTTAGCCCGGGCCTATACAAAAAAAGAATAAACCCAAAATAATAAAACAAAGTCCAAGTCCAGTCCAAAATATATCATTAGGCTCGATCGGAATGACCCATTACTTGAAAAGATTGAAGGTCCATCTACAAGCTTGACGTATATGGAAACATAATCTTCAAGGATATGCTATCTTAGTTATGATATGCAAATCTTAGATATGATATGCAATCCTAGAAGATATGATATGCAATCTTAGAAGATATGATTTTGTAATCTTAGAGATTTAATTTGTAGATACCATTTAATCTTAGCTGTTGATGTTATTGATCTGTACCGTTGGATTTTGGGAGGCTCAACTATAAATAGAGGCCTCTCCCTTTATTGTAAAGGAGGTGAGTTTTGAGCAATAAAAATTCTTGAGAGCATTCACACAAATCTCTCTCTACCTTGCGTTCTTGTTTTCTGGGGCTTGTTTTTATTTTGTTATTCGTTCATCTTCGTTTCTTTTTGAGTTGCTCTCGTTTGATTTAGGATTTAGGTGGTGGAATTTCGTTGAATCCTCATATTGTGAGAATTAGGTTGACTTAGGCATTTTTTGAACTTTTTTTTATTTATCCATTTAATTGCTTAATCATTAATTATTCTTTTTATTTTTATTCATTTATTTATTAGTCAACTTTCTTATTTACATATTGTTCATTCATTTAACCATTCTTATCATTCTTTTATTTTCTTTCATTAATTATATACTTTATTTGTTTTTAATGTCACACATGTTTATTTAAAAAAAAAACTTGTTTTATAAATCATCCATTTTAAATTGTTTGATTATTTGTTTTAGGTTTTTTTCCATATATTATCAATTGCAAATTTTTATATATTACTATCTATTTATATACCATTTATTTTTAAGATGTTTTGTAACATCCCAAACCCGGCCTAAACGTTACGACCGGATCTGGCATGTCACATAAAAGAGTTGTTTATAAACTGCGCGTTTATTAAAAATTTCGAGTTTAAATATTTATTCGCTGGTAATCCTTTATTTAACATTTTGGAAAATGATTATTAAGGGTTTAGGAAATTCCCGTATTGAACATTTAATAATAATAGGCAGTAATCAAATGAGAAGCTAAGCCAAATAAAATACCAAAATTTAAGTTGTAGTGGCCTTATTACATAACAAAAACCCAAATAAAAATAAGGTAAAGCAGGATAAGTTTATGAAAAGTAAAATCTTTATGGCCTCCACGAGTCCGCATCGGCTCCCATATCTACGACCTACTGATTACCTGGGTGGTTAACCAAAGGGGTGAGTCATCGAGACTCAATGTGTAAATCCCCTATAACACATAAACGGCTCGAGGCCCACAATCGCATATCGGGCCTTAGCCCACTCAAGATGACATAAAAATAAATGAATGCATCATGTCCCAGGCCAAACCTAGTTTTTCCATCCTCTACACGCCAACCTGTACCAGCCAATCACGCCGTGGGGATTTCTACAATCAAACTTAGTCTTTGATTATTGATGTTAGTATTTAAATAATTGCCATTATGTGTTTTATGAATTGTTTATTTGTATCTTAATATTGTCGTTTTTTATCCAAGTTTTTATTTATACATTGTTTTAGTATTGCAATAATTTTCCCCCAAATGCTCGTATTTGTGAGCTTCGAGAAGATTGTGCCCTAACTTACTGGGTTCCAATTTTCCTCGTTGAATCTAAGTAATCGAGCACCCATTTCAAATCAAAACATATGAGTTTCAAATAAAAGCTTATTCTTGGGAATTCGAGGTGTTGTGTCCTAACTCATTGGATATGACGTCTTGTTATTTTGAGGTAAGGATTTCTAAAAAAGTATAGACAATATTGTATGTTTGGAATTTTGAGAAATTGTGCCCTAACTTACTGGGTTTCAATTTTTTCACTTGACCCAAATAACCGAATATCCTTCTAAGATTTAAAAGCATGAGTTTTGAAAATCAAAAGACAAGCTTAGTTTCGAGGATTTAAAATGCCGTGTCCTAACGTACTGGATGTGATATTTTATTACTTCAGGACAAAAGAGTCTTAACATCCATTTCAATTTATTCAATTTTTTTAAAATAAAAAGGATCGTATTTTAAAATCTTTTCAAAATTTGACATTAGGACATTAATTAAACAATTAGGTAGCAATTTTTGGGTGTTACGAGGGTACCAATCCTTCCTTGTGCGTAACCGACTCCTGAGCCCGTTTTCTCAAATTTTGTAGACCAAAATCATTATTTTAATAAATCAAAATGTTTTATTAAAATGATTAATCTCAAAGTGACCCAATCACACCTCAAAAAAAGATTGGTGGCGACTCCATTTTCGTTTTTAAAGTCGATCCCCGTTTTTAAAAAAAAAATTAAAAATGGTTTCGACAACTTAGCGACTCCGCTGGGGACATAATAAGAGAGTCAAGCCGTAAAATTGATTATTTCATGTCCTTTTGTCTAAATTTTAAAATCCGATTTGAAAAATTATGATCCTTTTTATTGCATGTTGTTCTAATCTTGTAAAGTATTTCTGCATTGCATTGCATGACCATTGTGGTCACACCCTTTTAAGTGGGAGTGAGAAGCTATCCTTCGTGAGGTTTTCACCTCCGTGTAGGATAGTGAATCGCTTTCGGGATACATCCGTACCTATGTCTTTGTGAGATTTTCATCTCCGTGCAGCCATAGGGAAATGTATTCCCCTGAACTGAACTCGGTCTGTATGAGCCTATAATGGGTGAGGATCGAGGAATCTACTGGTTCGGGTACCTCAACTTTAGAGTTAAACCATATGTAGAAAACCTAAGGGCTTACCCTAGGTATAACTATGCCAAACCCTAGTGGTCACCCAGATAGGTGCCCTATTTTGTTATTTATTTCTCTTGTGTTAATGTATTCTCTTTTGTTTTGATTGCATTGTATTCACATCATAGAAAAGAGGTGTTGATTCAATTTCAATTTCTAAATAGAAGAGTTTGTCATGAGAAAATGGATTTCTTGATAAAGTGGATTATAATACAATCGTCCGAATATGGTCCAAGTAAACACAACGAGAGAAGACTGATAGTCCGTGAAGGAATACAACACTTTATTGCCCAAGGATTCAAAATGACAAAGACTATTCGAGAATCACCACATCTCGGCTTTCTTGAAGAGGCTAACAAGCATTGCGAGGATAAGTGAGTAATGAGTCGCGGCCCAAGCAAAAAGGAGCTAGTGGAGGCATCTATTAGAAGTTTGCAAGATTAGACCTTTGCGAAGAAGGGGATTGATGTTTTTGCTTGGAATATGAAGGCAAGGCCGCATATGTAATCCGTTTTATGTAAATAAATTTGCTTTCTAGAAAAGTTGTTCTAATGGAATTGATTTCAGAATCAACGCCTCTCTTTCTTTTGCATTCATCCCATGCATCTACATTGCATCATTTGCATTAGATTTTTACAAAAGGACCCTAATTAGGTAAAATTATTCAGTTAACCTGAAAAACATGGAACAAAGGTTGGAGAGATTAGAGAACAGGCAAATACAGGTGCAAGAGCAATTAACCAAAATTCAACAAGATATGCGGGATCAAATGTTAGAATTCCAAAAGAATGTGATTGGCCAGTTAAGTCAGTTACTAGCCGAAGTGCTTGAAGAGAGGAAAGACCCAGTAGTCAACAGTGGGGATGATAATGAAGACCTCGTCTATCCCCCAGGTTTTACTCCAATAAGCGTCCAAACTCAACCAGACGCACATCCTAAAGGGGTACCCGTTACTATCAGACCCCAACAGCATCAGGCCGGTATGTCGGCACGAATAAACTACTCGATAAGCTCAGGTCCCAATCTGGGGGCCAATCCAACCAATCCTATTGTCATTGATCTAGCTAGTATAGAAGAAACAAGGAAGGCTAGTGTGGAGATCCCGATATAATGTGAAAACCATTACAAAAGGAAAAAGCGAGACTGGAGCTCCCAAGTTAATACTTTAAGGGCCCCAAAGAAAAAGAAAATGAGGCGAATAACACGAGTATGTATAGCAAAGGTTATTCAAAACCGAATACCATAGGCCAGTCAACTACTAGCCATCAGGTCTCCTCAAGGCAAGAACCCAATCCAAGACCGAACTCAGAAAAATCCCAATTCGCACCCATCCCAATCACGTATAGGGAGTTGTACCAAATTTTGTTTGATGTACATGTAGTATCCCCTTTCTACCTAAAACCTATACGACCTCTATACCCTAAATGGTACGACACGAATGACCAATGTGAATACCATGTGGGAATTACAGGACACTCGATCGAGAACTACACCGCTTTCAAAAAGATGATCGAAAGACTTGTCAAATTCGATGATCCCTCTGGGGCAGAAAATCTGTCACCCAACCATCTAGATAAATGAGTAAATATTATGAGATCTATGAGATCCAAGAATGCATCGAGTTCAGGGCTTTAGTACAAGACCTGATATTGGGAAATCTGAATATTAACGACGTATCTAAAGAAAGAACTGGATTTTTCCAAGCATTTGCCTTACATGCTTGGGAGTATTTTGAACAATGGGACTTTGGAAGAAATCCTTATATTTTTTAGAGCTAATTTAGAGTAATGTTCAAAATACGCTTGTTGCCTTAAGCCTAGAGGTAATAAGAATCCTTTTGTGAAATAGGCTCGTGTCTAAAATTTTTATTTCAATAAAATACATCTTTTTGAGCAAATATTCTTTTATTTTTTCCATTTCATTCTGTACAAACAATTGTTCTTAGTTTTTTTTTTCTTTTTTTTATTCTTTGAACTTTCTTTCAAGTTTTCTTTCTTTCTTCATTCATGACCATACAAATAATCATTCTTTGAATCATTTATTCTTTGGAATCTTCCTTCGAACCTACAATAGGTCTCCAGATATCAACAATGTGAGCAACCTTGCTACTAACTCAGAGTCTCCTTTCGAGTAAGATATGTGTCTAGAGGGATCTCAGGATTTTGAAGATGACAGAGATTGTAACCTATCTTCTGATTTGTTAAGAATGGTAGAACAAGATAAAAAAATAGACCCTAATTTACAAAGGGTCAGTGGATATTATGAGCCCAGAAAAGAGGTGAAGATTGTAGCCTAGCTCACCATAGAAATAAGGCGAGACATCATTGAGTTATTTTCAAGAAATCAAAGATGTTTTTGCACGATCATATCAGGACATGCCTGGGCTACTGAGACGCGGGTACGTTGAAATCTTAAAAAGAGGTCCATAAGGATGTCAGAAGGACACATGCTAATGGTTTTACAATAGCCAAGCTAATCATGAGGTTTGGGTACTGCTAATCTACATAGAAAGGGATGGCATCAGTTATGCCATATTTAAGGAGACAAGATTCATATGCCCCATTAATTTCTTCACAGACTTTCTCTATGTGGGGTAGGCTAATCTCGGTAAAATTTCTAGTATACATCGATTTATCTTGGTGGTCGTCGATTACTTCACTAAGAAGGAGAAAGTAGCTTTACATGTCAATTTTACAAGGTCAACAGTAAAAAAAAAAAAAGAAAAAAGATCAGGCGCCGACAAAGAATGACAAAAAGGACAATGTCAAAAGTTTGTAGTCTGTTCAAAGATCAGACGCCATATCATAGAGCAACAAAGGCAGCCAAAAAGAAAAAAAAACAAAACAAGGATTGTAAGAAAGATGACCGAGACTTGTAACGATTGGCATAAAGAAGTTACCATTTATCCTCTATGATTATTGAACGTTGGCTAGGACCTTTGCCGGGGCAACATCCTACCCATTGATTTATGGAATGGAAGCATTTTTGCCAATTGAACCTAATCAAAGAAAAGGTTAAAAGTTATCCATCACAGTCAGATGATGCAAGCTTACGACAAACAGGTTCATCCTAGAGAATTCCACGAAGGGAACCTGATGTTGAAAAAGATATTTCTTACACAAAAATATTTCAGAGGAAAGCAGATGCCAAACTGGAAAGGACCTTATGTAGTAAAAAAGGGCCTGTTTTAGAGAAGTATTGATATTGACCGAGACGGATGGCGAAGACTTGCCCAATTCGACAGATTCAGGTTCAGTCAAGAAGCATTTTACCTAAAAGAGGAAAAGCCAAGGTGAAAAACCGCAAAGGCGCCTTGAGATCAAATTCAAAAAAAAAAGAAAGAAAAGAGGACAGGCCAAGGCTAAAACCCACAAAGGGCGCTTTGAGACCAAAGGGGTTTTAAGCCGAAAACCTGAAAAGGGCGACTCAAATTTGGATCAAAGATAGGGCATGTGGTAGTCTTACTATGCCTGAATTAATAATGAGGAAGTACGTTACGTCTTTGGGCATTGACAAAATACTCCGGATCCTCTAAACACGTATTGAGCTCAAAATGGTCCTTAAGAAGTTTGTACAGAGAAGCTCAGGCTGCGATATTTGGGGCACCTAGCTTATATCTTACCCATTTTGAATTTGCTATCTTTGATTACTTTATTCTGTTCAAGATACACCCCAATCAATTTTCTTTTATGGCCTTGGCTATCTTTGATTACTTTATTTTTTTCAAGATACACCCTAATCAAATTTCTTTTATTTCCTTGGTTATGTTTGATTAACTTATTTGTTTCAAGCTATGCTCTTGATTAATTTCTTTCTCGCCCATTGTTGTTATCTTTTTCAAGCATTTTATAGTAAAATAACGATTAATGGACTAATAATACTTTTATAAAAGGAGTTTCGCATATTACTCTGGAAGCTTCTAAAAAATATGAGAAATCTGAAACATGACTATTGTTTAGAACTCACCAAGCTTAGGGGTTGGAAATATTTGAGCCCAAAGTGAGTTTATCTCTTCAGATTTTCTGTCAAGGACATTGGTTGATCAAAAGACTAGATATTGCATCGGTGATACAAATTCGATAGAAAATAAGTAATGACAACCCAAGCGTAGAAGGAATCATTCTTGAAAAGGAAAAATGACATTCTGCATCCATGCGAGTATCATGCATACACATCTGGTCGGGTCATTGGGGAGTGATTAGTGGATGGAACAAGTTACAGATCCTATACCCTAAAGTTTCAGTGGGATGAATTGAGAAAGATACAAGTCCCATACCCTTGAATTGCAGTGGGAACAAATCAAAAAAGTTTCAAATCCTATAATCCTGAACTGTAGTGAGATGGTTTGAAAATGGTAAAAGCCTCATGTCCCTGAGGTACAGTGGAAAGGACCCTGAAGTTAGTGGGGCAAATCAGTTGAGTAAAAAATGTTTTCAGAAGACAGTGTACTACGTTAATGATAGAGCCCTGATGAGCAACAAGTGGTGACATCCTAATTATTAAAAAGGATCATCCTCATGACATTTTGCATTCGTACATATGTCATTCGGTTAGGAGCAGTTGATTCATTCAGATCATAGCATTCTAACCATTTTGCATAAGCATAAACACATAAAACCGATTTTATAGGATAGGTCCCCCAGAGGACGGTGTCGCAACATCGGTGAATTCACAGATCTTGTCTTCCTGAGTTTGCAGTGAAGTGGATCGAAAACATTAGCCTGACATCCTTGAGTTTGCAGTGAAGCAGATTGAAGATAGTAGATCTTGTCTTCTTGAGATTATAGTGAAGCAGATCAAAGATACTAATCTGGCATCCCTGAGTTTGTAGTGGAGCAGACCGAAGATAGCAGATCTTGTCTTCTTGAGCTTGCAGTGAAGCGGATCAAAGATACCAGTCTGGCATCCCTAGTTTGCAACGGAGTAGACTAAAGATAACAAATCTTGTCTTCTTGAATTTGTAGTGAAGCAGATCGAAGATACTAGTTTGGCATCCCTGAGTTTGTAGTGGAGCAGATCGAAGATAGCAGATCTTGTCTTCCTGAGTTTGTAGCGAAGCGGATTGAAGATACCAGTTTGGCATCCCTGAGTTCACAGCGGAGCAGACTGAAGATAGCAGATCTTGTCTTCCTGAGTTTACAGTGAAGCAGATTGAAAACATCAACTTGGCATCCCTGAGTTTGTAGTGGAGTAGACTGAAGATAGCAGATCTTGTCTTCCTAAGATTGCAGTGAAGCGAATCGAAGATACTAGTCTGGCATCCTTGAGTTTGCAGTGGAGCAGACCGAAGATAAGAGATCTTGTCTTCTTAAGTTTGCAGTGAAGCGGATCAAAGATACCAGTCTGGCATCCTTGAGTTTGCAGCGGAGCAAACTGAAGATAACAGATCTTGTCTTCCTGAGTTTGTAGTGAAGTAGATCAAAAACACCAGTCTGGCATCCCTCAGTTTGCAATAGAGCAGACTAAAGATAGCAAATATTGTTTTCCTGAAGTTGCACTGAAGCAGATCGAAAACACCAGTCTTGTTTCCCTGAGTTTGTAATGGAGCAGACTAAAGATAGCAGATCTGGCCTTCTTGGGGTTGCGGTGAAGCAGATCAAAGACACCAGCCTTGTCTCCCTGAGTTTGTAGTGGAGTAGACTAAAAATTGCATATCTTGTCTTCCTGAAGTCGCAGTAAAGCAGATCGAAGAAATCAGCCTGACCGCCCTAAGTTTGCAGCGGATCAGACTAAAGATTGCATATCTAGTCCTCCTGAAATTGCAGCGAAACAGATCGAAGACACTAGCCTTGCCTTTCTGAAGTGGTAGTGGAGCAGATCGAAGAAAGCAAATCTTTTGGCAAATCTTATTTTCCTAAAGTTACAATGAAGCAGATTGAAGCCGTAAGACTTATTTTTCTTAAAGGGCAGTAGAACAGATAGTCCAATACTTCTGAAGTTACAGTAGTTACAGAGAAGTAAAGTTTAGTTGAAATTCCAATACCCCTGAAGTTGCTGTTGGTTTGGAAGCCATTTGGAGAAGACGAGGACCAAGAAGTCAAGACTCGACAAGACTGGGCAAAATTGGTCCTTTAATAGTCTTTGCTCCATTCTCGTTACACGAGAATGAGCAAAGAAGAGCAGCTGTAATAGGCCAATTTAGCCCGGGCCCATACAAAAAAATAATAAACCCAAAATAATAAAACAAAGTCCAAGTCCAGTCCAAAATATATCATTTAGCACGATCGGAATGGTCCATTACTTGAAAAGATTGAAGGTCCATCTACAAGCTTGACGTATATGGAAACATAATCTCCAAGGATATGCAATCTTAGATATGATATGCAAATCTTATATATGATATGCAATCCTAGAAGATATGAGAAGATATGATTTTGTAATCTTAGAGATTTAATTTGTAGATACCTTTTAATCTTAGCCGTTGATGTAATTGATCTATACCGTTGGATTTTGGGAGGCTCAACTATAAATAGAGGCATCTCCCTTCATTGTAAAGGAGGTGAGTTTTGAGCAATAAAAATTCTTTAGAGCATTCAAACAAATCTCTCTCTCTCTCTCTCTCTTGCGTTCTTAATTTTTGGGGCTTGTTTTTATTTTATTATTCGTTCATCTTCGTTTCTTTTTGAGTTGCTCTCGTTTGAGTTAAGATTTAGGTGGTGGAATTTCGTTGAATCCTCATATTGTGAGAATTAGGTTGACTTAGGCATTTTTTTAACTTTTTTTTATTTATCCATTTAATTGCTTAATCATTAATTATTCTTTTTATTTTTATTCATTTATTTATTCGTCAACTTTCTTATTTACATATTGTTCATTCATTTAACCATTCTTATCTTTCTTTTCTTTTCTTTCATTAATTATATACTTTTTTTTTTAATGTCACACATGTTGTTTATTTAAAAAAAACTCGTTTTATAAATCATCCATTTTAAATTGTTTGATTATTTGCTTTAAATTTTTTTTCCATATATTATCAATTACAAATTTTTATATATTACTATCTATTTTATATTCCATTTATTTTTAAGATGTTTTGTGTATAACTCATTTGGTCTTTGATTACTGATGTTAGTATTTAAATAATTTCCATTATGTATTTTATAAATTGTTTATTTGTATTTTAATATTGTAGTTTTTTTATCAAAGTTTTTTTTATACATTGTTTTAATATTGCAATAATTTCCCCCAAATGCTCGTATTTGTGAGCTTCGAGAAAATTGTGCCCTAACTTACTGGGTTCCAATTTTCCTCGTTGAATCTAAGTAATCGAGCACCCATTTCAAATCAAAACATATGAGTTTCAAATAAAAGCTTATTCTTGGGAATTCGAGGTGTTGTGTCCTAACTCATTGGATATGACGTCTTCTTATTTTGAGGTAAGGATTTCTAAAAAAGTATACACAATATTGTATGTTTGGAATTTTGAGAAATTGTGCCCTAACTTACTGGGTTTCGATTTTTTCACTTGACCCAAATAACCGAATATCCTTATAAAATTTAAATGCATAAGTTTTGAAAATCAAAAGACAAGCTTAGTTTCGAGGATTTAAAATGTCATGTCCTAACGTACTGGATGTGATATTTTATTACTTCGGGACAAAAGGGTCTTAACATCCATTTCAATTTATTCAAACTTTTTTTTAATAAAAAGGATCGTATTTTAAAGTCTTTTCAAATATTTGACATTAGGAAATTAATTAATCAATTAGGTACCAATTTGTGGGCGTTACGAGGGTGCTAATCTTTCTTCGTGCGTAACTGACTGCTGAGCCCGTTTTCTCGAATTTTGTAGACCAAAATCATTATTTTAATAAAGCAAAATGTTTTATTAAAATGATTAATCTCAAGGTGACCCGATCACACCTCGAAAAAAAAATTGGTGGCGATTCCATTTTCGTTTTTAAAGTCGATCCCCATTTTTTAATAAAAAATTAAAAATGGTTTCGACAATTAACATCCACACTTACGTAGGGATTTGAACACAGGACCCCCAACACACTAACTCCCTTACCAATTAAGCCAGCAGGCTCATTCTAATATAAAATAACAGACAACCTTATATAAGCCCACTCAACAAGGGTAAGGCTAGGATTAGAAAAATAACAAAATTTGGCGAAACTGAAACTTGAACCGAAGACCTCATACACACACCTAGAACACTTAGCCACTGAAGTAGATACACACCTATGTTAGATTTCACAAAAATAAACTTAAATTATTCAGGGCGTTACAGCTCTACCCCCTAAAAGAACTTTCAGTCTCGAAATTTACCTTATCTGTACATATAAGGATACTGTTGACACATCGAGTCCTCAGATTCCCACGTTGCTTCCTCAATGCCATGATTCTGCCATAAAACCTTTACTAAAGAAATGGACTTCCTTCTCAGAACCTTAACATCTCGATCCAAGATCTAAACCGGCTCCTCCTCAAAAGTCAAATCCGGTCTATCCTCGATCTCCTCAACAGAGACAACATGAGATGGATCAGACCGGTACCACCTCAACATTGAGACATGAAACACATCGTGGATACGGTCCAACTCTGGAGGTAGCTTCGACTGATAAGCGATCGGCTCCACATGCTTCAGAATCTGATACGCCCAATGAACCTAGGGCTCAACTTGCCCTTACGACCGAATCTTAAAACTTTCTTCCATGGGGAAAACTTAAGAAAAACAAAGTCACCTTCAGAGTACTCAATATCTCCCCTTTTCAAATCTACATAAGACTTCTGTCTATTAGAAGTCGCCTCCAGACGATCCCGAATATGTCTAACCTTATCTTTGGTCTCATAAACCAACTCAGGACCTAAAATCCGTTGCTCAGCCAACTCAGTCCAACATAGCGAAGTACAACACTTACGACTATATAGAGCATCGTAAGGTGCCATCTGGATACTAGAATGGAAACTGTTATTGTAGGCGAACTTAGCTTAAGGCAGAAAGTCCTCCCAACTACCTTGGAAATCTATCACACAACTCTGAAGCTTATCCTCCAGTATCTAAATCACCCTCTCGGACTGACCATCGGTTTGAGGATGGAACGATTGAAGTCCAATCTCAAACCCAGGGTCTTGTGCAATTTCTTCTAGAACCGAGAAGTGAAGCGAGGATCTCTATCAGAAATTATCGAAACAGAAACCCCATGCAGTCTTACAATATCAGAGATATAGAGGTTTGCTAGCTTCTGCAGAGAGTAGTCCATCTGAATCGGAATAAGATGAGCAGACTTGGTCAATCAATCCATGATGACCAAACAGAATCCTTCTTAGTGGGTGTCAAGGGCAACCCACTAACGAAGTCCATCATCACTCATTCACATTTCCATAAGGGAAATTTAACGGGTTGTAGAAAATTCGAAGGCAACTGATGCTCAACCTTAACTTGCTGACATGCCAAACAACGAGAAACAAAATTTGTAACCTCACGCTTCAACCACGGCCACTAGTACAGCTCAAGAAGATCTCGATACATCTTATTACCACTAGGATGCATAGCATAAGGGCTACTATGCGCCTCCCTTAGAATCGGCTTTTTTAGATCAAAATCATTTGGCACACAAATTTAACCTCGAAAATACAGAATTCCATCCTTATTCAGTCTAAAATTAGAAGTACTGTCACTCTCAATCTGAAAAAATCGTAAACCCAGATGCTCATCCCCTAACTACTTATCCCAAATCTGATCAATCTAAGTCGGCTTAACTTGCAACTCGACTAAAAGACCTCCATCATCAAATAGACTAAGATGAGCGAACATCGCCCTCAAATCAATCATTGCTTTATGACTGAGAGCATTGATAAACCGTAATAGTAACATATTTTAAGCCCACATTTAGCATGCTTTTGGATGATTTAAGCCTTGAATTGTGTAAATTGGTGCTCTTAATCCTTTGTTTTCATGTTTTATACCTAGAAAAGCACCGGAAGATGAAAAGAACGAGAAACGGGCCCAAAACGGAGTAAATGGGCCATATCACAAAATCAGCACGGGCTGGGCCCAAGCCACACGGTCGTACCTCATCAAACAGAGTCGAACACGGCCTGGCCACAATTCACACAGGCGTGCGCCATGGGCGTGTCTCTGACGTGAGAAAGAAGAGTTTCATTCATATTAGGGTACTTAGAGGCAAAGAAAGCCATTCCAAAAGCCTATATAAACACCCTAGAGGCCAACCTTAGGGGGCGTCCAGCAAGGCCAAAGAGCCAAGCTAAAGGGATCAGAATTGTGGGATTTACTCGAAGAAAGCCAGTTGATTCATCTCAAGAAGCCAAAGTCATCCTCAAGACGGAGGATTTCTGTTCAATTCCTTCAGGGGCTTTTAGAGTTTTTCTTCTGTTTTGTTTTATCTTTTCTTCTGAGATGTATTATTTTATGATTATGAACTAAACCCTCAGATACCTGAGGGGGATGAAACCTAAGATGAATCTTGTTATCGTTTGCTGAACTATATGATAAATACTTGATTTGCTCTTAATTATGTGTTCTTCGTTCTTGTTTTGATATTTCTGGGATATTAATTCAAGTGTGATGTGCTTAAGTGGAGGAGAAAAAGTCCCTGCCTAAGAGTAGATCTAGCATAATTAAGCGGAGTTGGTCGCACCCTAGACATAGGGTGACGAGATTTTGTCGGATTAGGGTGAAACCTAATATGGGAGTCCATAGATCGAGTTAATGCAATTCTAGGGGTTTTAATTAGAAAGTGATTTCAATTAATCAACCTAGGGTTAGACATTAGTAGCCTCGACAGAGGTATTAATATAACTTAGCGAATCCTACAGATCAAGTCAAGTGAATACATCGTCTAGTTTAGAGTTAGATAACAAGTGAAGTCTAGGTGGATTCTTTCTCGGGTATTGTCTTAATCAATTGGTTTTTCCCACAAGAATTTCCCCAATTTCGTTCTCTTTTTTTTTTTTTTTTGCGCCTTTAGCTTAGTTGTTAGTTAATTTTAGATTAGATAAAAAGTCCTTTAATTCATAGGCTAAATAATAAAAAGAAAGTTAGTATTAGTACTTCAGGTTCCTTTGGTTTGACAATCCGGTCTTGCCACTAAGCTATACTACTATTCGATAGATGCGCTTGCCTCAATCGTTGTCATAGTTAGTTTCCAGGCTCGATCATTCTTTTTGTAAAATTTTAAGACTCTGACACACGATCAAGTTTTTGGCGCCGTTACCGAGGAACCAGAATATTAAGAAAGCTCAATTTTTATTACTTTAGCCATTTTATTGCAATTTATTTCTATTCTTATTTTTATTTTTTTTACTTTGCTAATTTATCTTTTATTTGCTTTTGACAGGTAATTTCAGTTTATAGAGGAGATGGCACTGAATAACTATTAGTGGCAAGTTATGAGGATAAAGCCAACTGAAGCCGCCAATGTCTTCAACCTCGACGCAGTAACCATGCTATCAAACCAGGTAGAGCTTTTAAGCAAGAAAATATGCGGTTTGTATAGTTCATCATAGGTACATCCAGTGATGCAGTGCGATACAAATGGATGACGGATGAACGACACTGAATATCTATCCTACAACTCTAGCACAGAGAACAAACAAGTTAACTATATGGGTAACTATTCTAGACCTCAAAATAATTTTTATAGTAACACCTATAATGCAGGTTAGAGGAACCATTCCAATTTCTCGTGGGGTGGTCAAGGTAATCAAAGACCGCAACTGCCTCCAGGTTTTCATCAACAACCCTACCCACAAGAGAAAAAGCCGAACCTAGAGAAGATGCTAACAAAATTTATCGCAAAGTCAGAAACCTGTTTTCAAAACAACGAAACAAAACTTGAAAAACAACAAGCATCACTTGAAGAGATCGAGAATCAATTAGGTCAACTTGCTAAGCTGATCTCAGAACAACCACAAGGAAGCTTGCCAAGCAACACTGAAACTAACCCTAAAGAGAAAGTTCAAGCCACAACTATTTACGATAATGAAGGGTTAAATGAACCAGAACCAAGGCAAGAAAATATGGCAGATAAAGTTAAGATTGAGATGAGCTATGATATACCAAAACTGGTAATTACAAAGTACCAACCCCGTGTGCCATATCCCAATACGATAAAGAAAGACCACACAGAGGAACCATTCGGTAAGTCTCTTAAACTTCCAAAGAAATTTCATATTAACTTGCCGTTACTTGAAGCTTTTTCGCAGATGCCAGATCCTAGACCTCGTGTTGCTAAAGAAGAAATTCATAAGGAACGAAGGCTTTGGATCGATGAACTAGACAAGTGAAACACACACTTCAAAGAGAAACTAAAAACACACGAAGCAAAAACGAGGCAACTCCATGACAAACCTAATGATAGGGCAACCCAGATTAAGATAGGAGATCAGGTACTCAAAACCTTCCCAGATGGAATAGTCGAGGTAACTAGTCCTAAAACCAGCACCTTTAAGTTAAACACTACTCGACTTGAACCATATATCAATAAGCGAATTGATCACAGGAGAAAGGATTTTCACCTCATCAAACCACCATGATTATGTGAATGGGAGGTAAGTCTAGCTCAAGTCTTTAAACGAGCGCTTCTCGGGAGGCAACCTGAGCACTAACCTTACTAATTAGTTTAGTTTATTTCTTTTCATGTTTAGGCGCAGGTTCTCCATACCCACACGGCCTTACAAACGGTCGTGGCCTTACAAACGGCCATGGCCTTGGTCGTATGGGTACCACAAGTAGAAATATGGGCTTGGGCCGCATCTCTATTTAAACCCCCTTCTTCCTTTCCTTTTCCCGTTATCTTTCTGCTTTCATTTTCCATTATTTACTTTTATTTTTATTTTTTATTTTTATTATTTTCTTCTTATTCTTCATAGCATTTAGATTTAACTTAGGATCCAATAAAATCAGACCGGCTGCTTTGAGGACTCAAGTTCAAACGGCTCAAGGCACTCCCCATGTTTCTCTTCATCAACTCCATCCAAAATTCAGGAAGTTTCACTTTTCTCCCTATCTTTTGATTTTATCACTATATTGTTAGTTTATCTATCTTTGTACATTGAGGGCAATGTGCATCTTAAGTATGGAGGGTGAAAGTTCATTTAAAAAAGTGCCTAACTTTTTGCATTATTCTCAAATCCCTGAATGATATCTTGTCTTAAGTAATTTTCTCATATCACTAATGAGAATGAAATTTCCTGTGATTCATGATTTTTATTGATATGTTTTGGATTAAATCATTGATAATTGTGCAGTGATGATTTAAACTTTAAGATACTAGAGAATCAAGCATGATGAGTCTATTTTTAAAAATTAAAATTTTGTTAGGTTGTCTACCTGAATTTGAATATTACCTTGAACTTTGAAATTCACAAGGTTGACATCAAATACCCATAATTTTTGTGAGATTTTGAGCCTTGTAGAGCATATATTCTTTTTCGTGCTCACTTTTTGATTATGAGTGTGTCAACATTGATTTGTTATTCTAGAACTTGCATCAATTATACATGTCAAGACCACACCTTTGATTTGATATACAAAGATAATGAAGGCACCTAGGTTTTAACCCACTTACTCCACTAAAAGCCTACATTCATAATTAACCCCTAGTGAACCCCGTTGATCCTAACAACCCATTTATTGACTCACCCACTAATATTAACCCAAAACCCTTTTGTATTTGTTATCACTATTCCTTAACTCCCTTTTTGTCGAGATTTGATTTTGAACAATTTCCTAACTATGTTCTATATTTCAGTTGTTAAAGTTCTTTCTTATTATTGACTTGATTTGTTCTTAAAAAAAAATCAAAGTATATTCATTATTAATTATGTGATTAAATGAGCTTATACGTTTAAATTCCAATTGCTAAAGAAGAAGCCCGTACTATTAGTATTAGTATTACAAGTTTTCAATTGATGTAATTATTTATTAGTATTTCATTGTTTATGGTTAGGTAATTTGTCAATTCAATCTCGATTCTAACCCTCTAATTCAGCCTTTATCCACACCTTTAACCTAAGCCCTGTTACAACCCTTTTTAAAGACTTTTTGATTTGTGTATCATCTCAAATTATAGTGGTGGAGATTTGATTTTCATGTAAGCTTATGGGATTAACTTTTCATGTTCGACTTTTGAGTGCTTAATTTTGAACCTTAAACACTTTGAGTGATTTGAGTGAATCTGTAGCGAGGATGTCAACTCTTGTCAATTTTGAATCAGAGGTAATTATTTAGATAAAGGGAAACGCCTATGTTTTCGTGCTACAAATGTATGACTTTGATTGTTTGAATCTTTAGGACTATTTGAGTTGAATTATCAATGTATGAATTATCTTTGAATTATGATGAAACATTATTGATGAAACATTATTGATGAATATTATGAATCGAGGAAGTTCGTTTTAATTGTAAGTTGAGAATTTTGCTTGAGGGCAAGCAAAAGCTTAAGTGTGGGGGTATTTGATAAACCGTAATAGTAACATATTTTAAGCCCACATTTAGCACGCTTTTCGATGATTTAAGTCTTGAATTGTGTAAATTGGTGCTCTTAATCCTTTATTTTCATGTTTTATACCCAGAAAAGCACCGGAGGATGAAAAGAACGAGAAACGGGCCCAAAACAGAGTAAATAGGCTATATCACGAAATCAACACAGCTTGGGCCCAAGCCACGCGGCCATGCCTCATCAAATAGACTCGAACACGATTCACACGGGCATGTGCCATGGGCATGTCCCTGACGTGAGAAAGAAGAGTTTCATTCAGGTTAGGGTACTTAGAGGCAAAGAAAGCCATTCCAAAAGCCTATATAAACACCCTAGAGGCCAACCTTAGGGGGGTCCAGCAAGGCCAAAGAGCCGAGCCAGAGGGATCAGAATTGTGGGATTTACTCGAAGAAAGCCAGTTGATTCATCTCAAGAAGCCGAAGTCATACTCAAGATGGAGGATCTCTTTTCAATTTCTTTAGGGAGTTTTAGAGTTTTTCTCATGTTTTGTTTTATCTTTTCTTCTGAGATGTATTCTTTTATGATTATGAACTAAACCCTCAGATACCTGAGGGGGATGAAACCTAAGATGAATCTTGTTATCGTTTGCTGAATAATATGATAAATACTTGATTTATTCTTAATTATGTGTTCTTAATTCTTGTTTTGATATTTTCGGGACATTAATTCAAGTGTGATGTGCTTAGGTGGAGGAGAAAAAGTCCCTACCTAAGAGTAGATCTAGCATAATTAAGCGGAGTTGATCGCACGCCTAGACATAGGGTGACGAGATTTTGCCGGATTAGGGTGAAACCTAATATGGGAGTCTATAGATCGAGTTAATGCAATTCTAGGGGTTTTAATTAGGAAGAGATTTCAATTAATCAACCTAGGGTTAGACGTTAGTAACGTCGACGGAGGTATTAATATAACTTAGGGAATCCTACGGATCAAGTCAAGTGAATACATCGTCTAGTTCAGAGTTAGATAACAAGTGAAGTCTAGGTGGATTCTTCCTCGGGTATTGTCTTAATCAATTGGTTTTCCCCGCAAGAATTTCCCCAATTTCGTTCTCTTTGATTTTGTATCTTTAGCTTAGTTGTTAGTTAATTTTAGATTAGATAAAAATTCCTTTAATTCTTAGGCTAAATAATAAAAAGAAAGTTAGTATTAATACTTTAGGTTCCTTTGGGTTCGACAATCCGGTCTTGCCACTAAGCTATACTACTGTTCGATAGGTGCGCTTGCCTCAATCATTGTCATAGTTAGTTTCTAGGCTCGATCATTCTTTTTATAATTTTTAAGACTCTGACACACGATCAAGCATCGAACACCACATTGGCCTTACGAGGATGATACTCTATCGTGTAGTCATAATCTTTGAATAGCTCAATCCACCGTCACTGTCTAAGATTCAACTCCTTCTGAGTAAGGAGGTACTTGAGTCTCTTGTGATCAGTGTAGATGATACACCTTTCACTGTACAAATAGTGCCTCTAGATTTTTAACGCAAACACCACAGCAGCTAACTCAAGATCATGTGTCGGATAATTCCCCTCATGTGTCTTAAGCTGACGGGACACATAAGCTTCAACCTTATCATATTGTATCAGAACACAAACCAAACCAACGTGCGATACATCACTATAGACCACAAACTCTTTACTGGATTTAAGTTGTATCAGAATAAGAGCTTGAGTCAGAACAGACTTGAGCTTCTCAAAGCTCATTTGTTGCACATCAGTGCAAACAAAAGGAACTCTATTGCGCAGAAACTTAGTCAAAGGCGCTGCAATTAGAGAGAACCCCTCCAAAAACCACCGATAATAACCCGCAAGGTCCAAAAAACTGCAGATTTCAGATACGTTCTTATGCTATTTCCAATCAAGCACCTCTTTAATCTTTCTCGGGTCAACTCGGATCCTCTCAACAGAAACTACATGCCCTAGAAAAGTTACCTCATGCAACCAGAACTCACATTTGCTCAACTTAGCGTAGAGCTATTTATCTCATAGTATCTGAAGCATTATTCTAGGATGTTCATCATGCTCATCCTCCGTCTTAGAGTAAACCAAAATATCAATGATGAAGACCACGGTGAACTGATCCAAATATGGCTAAAAGACTCGGTCCATCAAATCCATGAATGCAACCGGAGCATTTGTAACACCCCAAACCTGGCCCATGCGTTATGACCAGATCTGACATGTCACATGAGAAAAACATGTTAAATCCTTTTTATTCGTACTAAAATAGGTATTGATTTGTTAAAATTAAGAAAAACAATTCTGATTTTAAAATATTTGACAAAATATTACTAACTTCGAAGATTGATTGATAAATCAATAAATTTGAACTAATGATTTTACAAATTGTGACTTTTGAAAACGTTGATGAAAATTTGAGAGAAAATTTCTGAGTTAAAAATATTTATGTAAATTTATTATGAAATCCATTTGTGTATCCACTTTAGAAAATCTTTATTTAAGTTTTTGGTAAAATTCCATTTAAAGTAATTTGAGCAAAAAATATAGGTATGTCAAACATAAAGCAAAATAAAATAATCCAAAGGCCTTATTACATCATTTAACTCAAAATAGTAAAGTAATAAAATGAACGAAATAGAAATCTAAGTCTAAATAAAACCGTTTCTGAAGTATGGCCCCCATTAAGTCATCCATGGCCCAAGTCCACATCACTGAGCATTACCTGCAAGGGTTAAGGAAAGGGGGTGAGTTACAAGAACTTAGTGTATAATCCCCTTACCGTCGTCCACTGGGCCTGAACCCATTTAGCGATATTTTGGGCCTAAGCCCCTTTTTCATAATAATGTATCAAATAAATCCAATGAATGAAATGCAACCCAACCCATCCTAGTAATCCATTCGCTACACACCACCCGTACCATCCTATCATACCTGTGGGGATCTAGTCAACCCACCCCGCCAAACACACCAATCGCAGGCAAGTTGCCATTTATAATATATTTGTGGCTAAGCCACCAGAGTCATAATTATGCGTGGCATAACCACTATACAGATTGTGGCAGAGCCACCAGAATATCATATACGGTAATATAACCAACACACAGCCTTAGGTAAATATGATCGACACATAGTCGTTAATTCATATGTTAGGCACATAGCCATTATCAAAATTTGTGGCAAACTCACCAGAATATGTGGCAGAGCCACCAGAATTAGAATTTGTGGTAGAGCCACCAAAATATGTGGCAGAGCCACCAGAATCAGATTGTGGCAGAGCCACCGGGCTACTCTTCTCTTCATCATTTTTCCCATCCCATGCAAATTATGTAAATGCAACATACATAATAAGATGTTCACATATAAATAGCAACCATTTAACAAGTAATTTATTACAATGACTCGGCCCATTTAAGGCATTCTAGCAAAATCGGCCCTTTAGAGGCATTTCTATAATTTGGCCCATAGGGGCATTTTCGTAATTCGGTCCATAAGGAATTTTCGTAAATCGATAATTTTACCCACTAAGAATCTCGCAACCCAAGGGTATTTCGGTAATTTACCCCCAAGGGTATTTTGGTAAATTCGCCACCCAAATGTAACTACTAATTTGCGCATAAAATTGAAACTGTCCATCTGCGTCATACTGACTAAACTGACTATAACTCGAGTTAGGAAACTCAAATTTAAATCTGTAAATATTCCTTGAAACTAGACTCATATATCTTCTTGCTGTTTTTCCAGAATTTTTAACCTAGCCATTTAATACAGTTTATTCCTTAAAGTTTCCCTTGTTTCACTATCCAACGGTTCTGACCTCTCTTACCCTAAACTCGAATATATCACTGTATAGTTTCCATACATTGCTCCCACTTGTTTCTATTGAAAATAGTTTCACTAAGGAATCTATACATATAAATTATAGCCCATAATTCACTTTGTACAATTTTATACAATTTTTCCAAGACAGATCAGGGAACCAGGAAGTCATTCAGAACCAGTCTCACTAAAATTAAAATATCACAGAATATAAAATTCCTCTTTCTCCTCTGTTTCTTTCATATAAAAATAGACACAGTAATCTTTATTTCAATATTTATTCACTTTCTAATTCCCTTTCTCCTATTTTTCGTGATTTTTAAAAATCACATCACTGCTACTAACCAAAACTGTTTCATTACAAAATATGGTTACCACTACGAACTTACGCACGCACGAGTGATCACGGATGCCGGTTTCCAGTTTTCTTCAGTATTTCAACCAAATCACAGAACATTTCACACAAACATTCAGAGAAGTGTGAGATTACACACCATTTCAAACATGTATTCAGAAGGGTACGGGATTACACACCTTGATTACGAGTTGTGATTTCTACCGATTTCAACACCTATAATGATAGTTGATAGAAGGTTAGTCTCAACTTTGATAATCGTAACTAGAAACACTTTATTAGGCTAACTCCACTTACCACGGATGTAATCTCCCTCAGTGCACCAAGAATCAATCCTACCCTTTGGCTACTGAAATCCCGTCCTAACAATATTTGGTGAGCGAAAGAGTTGTTAGCAATTATCCCACCTTTGGCTAAAACAAATCTTATAACAACGTTCTTACCCCACTTGCTTGACGAGTCGACAATGACGATTTGGTTAATACAAATCACTTGTGCTCCTTTACCTTGTTGAAAGTCCTAAGCCCCACAATGGCCATATCATAGAAAGGAATGTAACTCAGACCCAACGAGAGAGAGAAAGAAGAACACATGATTTATTAAGGAAAAACTCGAATGAAACAAAGTTATTGACAAAAAGAGAATTACTACTTACCGATTCCATTAAGAAGAGGTTTTCCCACATGATAAGGGACGAAATGATGAAGAAATAGGATGATAATGGGTTCGGCTATAGAGAAAATCGAATAAGATGTGATCACAAAGTGATGTTGACTAAAGAAGAAGAAAAGGTTGATGAAATGGTTAAAAGAAAAGAATGGATGGAGAAAAGTGCTTTGGTAGCTTCGACTATCAAAGGGGGGATCAGCAAAGGTGAGTGTTTCGGCCAAATAAAAGAAAAAGAATACACAAATGTGTTAGGAGGTTTCGGCCAAAGCAAAGAGGGAGATGGATTTGAAAAGAAAACACAAATGTTCAAAGAGAAAAGTGTACCTCTCATGCACCAAAAACTAATAAAATGGTCTAAAGAGAAAAGAGAAATTCGACTCTCCCTTCCCCTAACAAAATCGTGTGAACTCTAGCCAAAAGGGTGGATGTTGACCAACAAAAACCTTTCCAAAAAATCACCCATGAAAAAGGCCAACATGCTCCCTTATCTTGCCTTTTTCTTTCATTTCTTTCCTTCATTATCCTTTATCTTCCTCCTTTCCATAATCCTTAGCCACCTTTCCATAATTTAAAAAGTCTTACTTACCTTATTTAAGCCTTGGCCGGCACTTACCATATAGTACAAAAATTTAATCCAAAATATTTGCACTAGATGGGATTCGACTCCACACGCCACTTGCCACTTTACCAATAGACTCATTGTGCTAACAAAATGCACACTTATTTCCTTAAGTCTTGATGCCACTTACCTTCTCTCCTTAAAGTGCTTAAACACAACATTTTTCCTATAGCCTATTTTGAACCCGGAACTTCCTAGAAACCTCGTAACCTTCCAAATTCACTTAACTAATAAGTCTAATTTGCAATAACGCCATTCTCATATTCTCGAAAATTTTAAACATTCCTACGCCCCATGCCCATTGGGCTAAATTCTTCTAGGCCCAATTTCGAGATGTTACAACATTCGTCAGACCAAAGGGCATAACTAGGAACTCGTAGTGCCCATAACAAGTTTTAAACACCGTCTTATGAACATCCACTTCTTTAACCCTAAGTTGATGATACCCAGAATAGAGATCAATTTTTGAAAATACAGAAGGCCCCCGAAACTGATCAAACAAATCGTCAATCCTCAGAAGTAGATACTTATTCTTCACAGTCAGCTTATTCAATCACTGATAATCAATACACATCCTCATTGTCCCATCCTTTTTCTTTACAAACAGAACCGGTGCCCCCTACGGAGATACACTAGGGTGGATGAAACCACGATCTAGAAGCTCTTGAAGTTGAGTCTTAAGCTTTGTAAGCTCCTTTATGCCATACAGTAGGGAGAAATGGACATCGGATCTATACTCGATAGAAAAATTTCGTTCGAAAATTTTGACGTTTGGGCACTCAATTTAGCCAAAAGGACTAAATAGTAAAAAGTACAAAACTTGAGTTCTAGAAGCTAGAGGTGTCTAATTACTATGAAATTTTAAATTGGAGGTCCTTAAATGGTAATTAGACCATTGGTTAAGTTGATGGATAAAAATGGACATGTTTTGGTATATTTCTAAAGTTTTTCATTAAGGGCAATCTGGTCATTTGGTAATTAAAATGAATTAAAAAAAAAATTTAAAAGCCAATTTTTGTCCATTTTCAACCCCATGGCCGAATTTCACAAGGAGAAACCATGGCTAGGGTTTTTCAAGCTTCCAAGCTCGACTGTAAGTTCGTTCTAGCCCCGTTTTTAATGATTTTTACGTTTTTGAAATCCTCGTAACAAGATCTACCTATTTCTACCACTATTTTGAAGAGATGTCAAAGTTTAAATTTTTACCCATGTTGAATATTTGTGTATTTTGATGTTTAATGGTAGAAAATGCAAGTTAGTTGTTTGTTAAATGTTTTTTGCAAAGTGATTTTCAGTGAAAATGCCAAAAAGGGCTAATTTGTAAAAGTTATAAAATATGTAGTAAAAGTGTGTTTTAATGGAAATTGTGGGCTATTATAGTTATGAAAATGATTTGGCTAGGCTTGTATGTTAAAGAAATTGAATGAAATTCATTTTACGAGCATAGGGACTAAAATGTAAATATGTTAAAGTTTAGGGGTAAAAATGTAATTTTTCCATAATATGATTTTTGGACTGAATTGAATAAGGTGAATAATAAATGACCGAAATGTGATATTATAGATCAAGAAAAATGAGGCTCGGACCTAGGACGGAGGAAAAATGAGTATTTGACAATTAAGTCCTTTTGCCATTTTAATCCCGAGGTAAGTTCGTATGTAAATAATGCATCGTTATTTATGCTTTAATTGCTTTAGTATTGCATGAATTGTGATTTACTCTTTGAATGTAATTCGATGAAGTTTCAACAAGTGAGAAATATCCCGGTTGAACCTTAGAAATAGATAGGATACAAATGTCATGACATTAGGGTTATTAGAGATTTCTTGTAAGACCATATATGGGATATGGCATCGATATGAGATTTCGTGTAAGACCATAGCTGGGTTATTGGCATCGATATGAGATCCCAAGTAAGACCATATATGGGATATGGCATTGGTATGGTACTATGTGCGCGAGATTCCCGAGTATCCTTTAGTATTCCAAGTGGTTTAACGGGAAAATTCAACGATTATGTCAAAGACAAAGATGAATATGAGATTATGTTGAAATGGTACAGGTATGTACGTAAGGTTTATAATCAATGATTTCACGATATTGTGTGTTTATGTTCACTATGGGGATGACTTTGTGATGATCTTATGATTATTGGTCTATACTTGTGATGTATGAAATACGTGGTAAATTCGATTGAAGATTATGTGATTGGCCTTCGGACTAAATTGAGTTATGATATAGTATGCTTATTTTGCATAAATTGTGATTTATCGTATGTGAGAAAAAGGGAAGATTGGCATAAATTCCTATTAAAATGAAAGATGTAAGAGTATATGCTTGAAATGTAAATGCTCATAATTAATGTATATGTTTTATGGGAGGCTTGAAATGGTTTGTTGATTGTGGAAAATGATATGTTATTTTTTTATGACTGAGTAAGATGTGTTCATTAAGTGTAAAGTCATTTATTTTGACTTAAGTTATGTTACTCATATGATTGAGTAAGTTATGCTCATGAAGTTTAATCATTTATGTTAATTTATGTCATGTTATTCATATGACAATGTATAATTAATGTTGTTTATTATTTTCATATGAACTTACTAAGCTATATAGCTTACCCCCTTCCTTTCCCATGTTTTAGAGTGTAGTCAAGCTAGCTCGGGTTGGAGATCGCTGGGGATTCTATCACACTATCAAGCTATCACTATGGGTATTGATGAATTCAAGTATTTTGAGTCTATGGCATGTATAGGGATCAGGTTAATTTGTTGTATGTGTCATTACAAATTTAGCTTGTAGTTATTAATGCTTCATCTTATACATAACCATGAATGATGGCTTATGCTGATTATAAGTTCATTCATATGTTAATGTCCTCTTGTGGATGTGAAATTAGTATGTTTCTAATAGGCTAAGTATGATGTTTTAAGCATGATATATGATGGTATGAGAATGACATGTTATTGTCTTAGTTGTGAGTGTTTGGTTGTCTAAGTATGATATGTTTTGTGCCTTGAATTGATGTGAGTGTTTGTCTGAATAAGGGTGGCAAATGGCTTGGTAAACAGCCTTATTTTTATCCACACGGGTAGACACATAGGCGTGTGTTTAGGCCGTGTGTGACACACGGTCTGCCCCACGGGCATGTGCTCCGGCCGTGTGTCCCCTACACCTTAATTTTGAAAAATAGAATGTCCAGAATTGAGCACATGAGCAGAGACACAGGCGTGTGTCTCAGCCGTGTGTGCTACACGGCCTGCAGCACGGGCATGTCACTTTAACCACACGGGCATGTGAGCCCTATAACATGGAAAAAATTTAGTTTTGTAAAATTTTCTAAAGTTCTCGGTTTAGACCCGAACTACTTCCAATGTATGCTTTGGGCCTCTTAGGCTCGTTTTAAGGACGATATGAATCCATGTGAAAAGTTTTAAATTTGGATGGAAATTACGTCTCGGTTTTGTATGTTTGATTGTGTTTAAGTCTGGTAATGCCTCGTACCCTGTTCCGGCGTCGAATACGGGTAACTGGTGTTACACAGCCGAACATTCCTCTCTTCTTTCTCCCTTGGTTCTATTTGTACGAAGAAAATATGGAAATGTTTTTGTTTTTGCCACCTATTCCCATTATCACTTATGTTCTATTTAATTAAATTTAAATTTTATAATTTTAATTACTAATGTTTTATAATATATCATACATACTTACTTCAATAACCAACCATATATATTATTAGTATAATTACTATTTAACCCCTTTAAATTAAGTTCTAGATATAAATCCTTAAGCAAATAACAAGATGACACAATGGGTTTACAGTAGTTTCATGATAATAATAATATTTTATAACAAGATTGTCGAAACCTTTTTTTTGAAAACTGACTTTTTATTTATAAAACTGAAAAAATGGGAGTCGCCATCAATCCTTTTTATAAGGTGTAATCTGTAACACCCCAAACTCGGCCTAGACGTTGTGGCCAACAACCAATTTTTTACTTTTCGAGTACACACCTAGCATCGATTTGCTGTGCAAAGTAACCCGAGCCTTCAAAAACCTATATTTGACCAATATATCCCTTAATTAATCACTTGATTCGTCAATCAAACCAAATATCCCCAACATAAAACTCAAGAAACTAAACCAACGACTATTCGAAAACTTACGGTGATGAATCTGATAACGAGTCGTCTCCACACACTGGAATATCTGCTTAAAACCTTTGAACAGCATCTAAACGAGAGTAAAACAAACCCTTTGTTAATTTCCTACTCGAAATACAATAACTAAGGGGAAAAAATTCCACTTACTGAAACAGATGAAGTCAAAAGTTGCACCCAAAGAGATGACTCGCAATAAAATACAGAAACAAAAAGAGAGGCGAAAGAGAAGAAACAAGATTCGGCCAAAGGGGAAAAAAAACCAAAAGTGAACAAGAAGGGAGAAGAAACGGCAGAGAAACAAAAGTCTAATGTTAGAAAATTTGTTGGGAAAAAAGAAAATAGAAAACTGATAAGAAGAAAATCTTATTTTGATAACTTCTCCCCAATTAACTCCTAAAAACACTCCCTATTAACCCACTAAAACACAACTACTCAGTAGTCTAGTTTAATTTGAACTCCACCACGGCACACACCTCAAACAAAAATTAGTTCCCCTGCTTGCGTAGGGACTCGAACACAGGACCTCCTACACACTAACAATCCGCTTAACCACCAGACCAGCAAGCCTATTCTGATATATTTTTACCAACAATTAAATAAAAGCCTATTGAACAAGAGTAAGGCCTAATTCATTCAAAATACCAAAATTTGCCCAAGCAAAGGCTTTAACTTAGGACCTCCCAAACACTCCCAGAACACATAACCATTAAAGCTGACAAATATTTGTGTCATTTTTTCACAATAACGAAATTAGAAATTTTGGGGTGTTACAACTTTACCCCCTAAAAGAAAAATTCGTCCTCAAAATTTACCTGATTAGATTAGATGAGGATACTGCTGATGCATCGCATCCTCAGGCTCCCATGTGGCCTCCTCAGTGCTATGATTACGCCATAGAACCTTTACTAAAGGGATAAACTTCCTCCTTAGAACCTTTACATCACGATCTAGAATCTGGACAGGCTCCACCTCAAAGGTCAAGTCTGGCCTAACCTCAATCTCCTCAACAGGGACAAAATGAGTAGGATCAGAGCGGTAGCGCCTCAACATAGAGATGTGAAACACGTCATGAATCCGATCCAACTCTAGAGGCAGCTCCAATTGATGAGCGACCGGTCCCACTCATTTCAGAATCCTGTACGGTCCAATAAACCTAGGGCTCAACTGCCCTTACGATCAAACCTCAAAACCTTCTTCCATGGCGAGACCTTGAGAAATACGAAGTCCGCCACAAAATACTAAATCTCACGTCGCTTTAGGTTTGCATAGGATTTCTATCTGTCAAATGCCGCTTTCAGACGATCCCGAATCAGTCTAACTTTACCCTAAGTCTCAGCAACTAACTCAGGACCCTGAACATGTCATTCACCCAACTCAGTCCAATACAAAGGAGTGCGGCACTTATGACCATACAGTGCCTTGTAAGGTGCCATCTGGATGCTAGACTGATAGCTATTATTATAGGCAAACTTCACTAACGGCAAATACTCTTCCCAATTACCACGAAAATCAAAACTCACACTTGCTAAACTTAGCATAGAGCTGCATTTCCCTCAATGTCTGAAGGACAACTCTAAGGTGCTCATCATGCTCATCCTCAATCGAATAAACTAGTATGTCATCGATGAACACCACTACAAACCGATTCATATAGGGCTGGAATACTCGGTTCATCAGGTCCATGAAAGTTGGCGATGTATTCATCAGTCCAAAAAGGCATCCCTAGGAACTCATAGTATCCATAACGAGTCCTAAATGTCGTCTTAAATACATTAGTCTCCTTAACCCTCAACTGGTGATATCCAGAATGCAGATCAATCTTGGAGAATACAGAAGCCGCTCAAAACTGGTCAAAAAAATCATCAATTCTTGGAAGTGGGTACTTATTCTTAATCGTTAGCTTATTCAGCTGTTGATAGTCTATACACATCCTCATCGTTTCATCCTTCTTTTTCACAACCAGCACAGGTGCTCCCCATGGAGACACACTAGGACGAATGAACCCACGATCCAACAACTCCTGAATCTGAGCCTTATGCTTCGTAAGCTCCTTCGGTGCCATTCGGTAAGGGCAATAGACACCAGAGCTATACCAGGAAGAAACTTAATCCCAAACTCCACTTCACGATTTAGAGGTAAAATCGGTAGCTCTTCAGGAAATACGTCCAAAAAATCCTTTACCGTTCTGATATCCTTAACTGTAGAATACCCAAAATCCGAAACACTTACATAGGCTAAGAATGCCTCACATCCCTTACGAACCATCTTCTCTGCCATCTGTGTAGAGATCACATTAGGTAAGTAATTTCGGTGTTCTCCAATCATGAATACCTCCTTATCCTCCTCAGTCCTTAGTACGACCCTCTTAGTCGCACAGTCTAAGCTAACACGATGTTTGACCAACCAGTCCATCCCCAGAATTTGGTCGAAATCCCCAAATAGAAGTTCCATCAAATCAGCCAGGAAGGCTTCCCCTTGTACCTCTAAAGGAGTGCCCCAATACAGGTTGCGACCTCTTACAGATTACCTTAACAGGCTCAGTACCGTAACCTCACTCGTAGTGCTCTCAACTGAAATCCCTAAGTTTCCAGATATGTTGTTAGCTATGTATGAGTGAGTAGACCCTATGTTTATCAAGGCAATATACGGTACATCAAGAATAAAGAATGTACCTATGATGACGTCCGGAGTATCTCCATCCTCTAGGCGACGAATAGCATAAACTAGGGCCAGCTGCCTCACCTCAGCCTGTTCAGCACCTCTGCCCAGTGCTCTCTGCCCACGACCCATACCATTACCACATCTGGCCTGTCCACGGCCCCTCGGTGGCTACTGTATTACCCTCTGTGGCTGTGCCATACCAGTATCCGGAGCTTGCATCTGATCGGCCCTCAGTGGACACTCCCTAATACGGTGCTCCAATGACCCACACTGTAAGCACACCTAGTCCTTCTCCAACACTCGCCCTAATGGCGTCTACCACAATCAGTATATGGCTACAGTCCAGTAACAATAACAGGAAGCCCGCTCTAGTGACACATTAGGGGTAACTCCAGTGACACCCCTGAAGAGCTCAGCTTTATTGGACCGAAGTCATTTAGTAACCGACCCTCAACCCTTAGATCCAATATTGGGCCCAGCGATCTTCTCCAAAATCCTTAGCATAGCCTGGGACAATGCGTCATCGCCAGCCATGCGATCTTGAGACCCAGTCTCAGTAGTAGGTGACACTGGCATCTCACTCGTATCCAAATTTGGTATGCTACCCAGTGAAGAGGACTCAGCTCGGGCTCCTCTGTGACCTCAACCTCGGCCTCTAGTGCCCCGTCCGCGGATACCTCGTGCGCTCATTGTCTAATCATGTTTATCTATATTAATAGTTTTATGAATTAGTTACAATTTCAGTGTTTATTAACAAATGTTTTATGTAAAACAATATCGATTATTCAGAGTTCGTTTTCGTAAATCGTAGTCTCACTATAGTTTTCAGTTTCTCTACAATTTTTAGTATACACTAACTAGAGTGTTTTCAGTACAGTTTACTACCTATAGTAGTTTCAGAATATACTATCCGTAATAGTTTCAGTTTAAAACAAATCACAATTCAGAATACTTACAGGATTGGCACCGGGGACTCGGTGTACTACTTACTCAGTAAAAACATTTCAAATCATTTGGAAATCAATCAATTTTTTGAAAGCCCATTCTTTTATAAAACCCATAATCCACAGCCAAGTTTTGTAACCTAACTCTGATACCACAAAATATAATACCCCAAATCTGGCCTAGACGTTATGGTTGTATCTGGCAATGTCACATGATAATGTTTTTGAAACCTCATTATTACGATGAAAACATTTCATGTTATTATCTTTAGTAAACATTTGTTAGAACTTAGGAAATCGTCTTTATTTAAAACATTTGTTTTGAAACATCTCTAGTTGCGAAGCTTTAATAAAACAATCTAGGTGATCATATGTTTAGAAATTACTTTAACTTTTTGAAAACTGAATTTTCTACGACTAGTAGGTATAAATCCATAAAGTAAAATAAATTACAACCCAAATTTAAAACCAAAGTCCCAAAGGGTCCTTAAATTACAACCCAAATAATCAATAATAATCAAATCATAAATTGTAAATTGAAAACCATGAAGTCCAAAAATTACTGCGGTCACTGCTGAGTCCTCCATCGCACCGATCCATCTAAGTCTGGGGATTACCTGTGCACATTAAACAAAAATGGTGAGTTTACGTAAACTTAGTGTGTAATCACGCAGAAACAAACAAACAATCAGTATTCACAGTGCACAGTTGAACAATCTTGGGCCTAAGCCCTTTTCAGTATCAGTGACAGTTTGGGCCTTAGCCCATCTCAGTATAGTGTCAAAAATGCAGTAGGGTCTTAGCCCATCATAGTATCGATGAGCGATATGATTATGCAAATGAGATAAATCCTACCCAACCAGCCTCTATAGACCATCTCCGTCCAACCCCGCAGAATTCTAAATTAAGATCCGCTTGATGTTTTTGAAACTAGACTCAAATACCTTTCTAGCATAAAATTTTCAGAATTTATAGTTTATCAAATAAGTACAGTAAAATCTTTAAAGTTATCCCTATTTTGCTGTTTGACAGCTTCATCCTTTCCTTGCTAAAAATTATTTATCTCTTAGTACAAAATTTAGATTATGTTTCCATTTGTTTCTCTTGAAAATAAACTCATTAAGGATTTAAACATATAAATTTAAGCCTCTAATTATTTTTTACAATTTTTGATGATTTTCCGAAGTCAGAACAGGGGAACCCGAAATCATTTTGACCTTGTCTCACAAAATTTATTATATCCCATGATTTACAATTCCATTACTTACACTGTTTCTTCCATGAAAACTAGACTCAATAAATTTAATTTCATATTTTATTCAACCTCTAACTCAATTCCCACTATTTTTGATGATTTTTCAAAATTAGACTACTGCTGCTGTCCAAAACTATTTTAGTACAAAATGTAGACTTTCAAGTTTTATAACATCCTTATTTCCTTTCTCTACAATTTTTCACATCATTTTCTCTTATTTCTCTTATTTCTCGACAGCAAGCAATTTTGGCTTTTTGCCAAATCCTATTTTTTGCTTTTCGGGTACACACCTAGTATCGATTCGCTGTGCAAAGTAACTCGAGCCTTCAAAAACCTATATTTGACCAATATGTCCCTTAATTAATCACTTGATTCATCAATCAAACCAAATATCCCCAACATAAAACTCGAGAAACTAAACCAACAACGATTCGAGAACTTACCGCGATGAATTCGATAACCAGTCGTCTCCACATACTGAAATATCCGCTTAAAACCTTTGAACAGCACCTAAACGAGAGTAAAACGAACCCTTTGTTAATTGCCTACTTGAAATACAATAACTAAGGATAAAAAATTCCACTTACCGAAACAAATAAAGCCAAAAGTTGCACCCAAAGAGATGACTCGCAATAAAATACAGAAACGAAAAGAGAGGGGAAAGAGAAGAAACAAGATTTGGCCAAAGGGGAACAAAAACTAAAAGTGAACAAGAAGGGAGAAGAAATGTAACATCCCGAATTTGGGCCTAGTAGGATTGAGCCCAATGGGCCTTGAGCATAGTAGCGTTTAAAATTTTTGGACAACAAGAGATCGGCTTTAGTGCAAGTTGGACCGATTGGATAAGTGATTTTGGAATGTTAGAGGGCTTCTATGAAGTCCCGGGATCAAACTTTGGCTTTAAGGAAATTTTAGTTTTCTTTTTAAATGGACTTTAGCATTTGAATATAGATTTAAAATTAGTTGTGCATGGTTTAAGATACAAATGGGCTTGTGGCCCAGTGGCAAAGTGGCGCCACTTAAAGAGCAAGGAAGTGGCGTCAACTGAGGAGGCCCAAATTCAAGTTGCATGAAGCCCAATTATTTTAATTAAAATTTTTGCATTAGGGTTTTATTCTCCTATTCTCTTTTTTATTTTCGGCATTTAGGGTTTTCATCTTCTCTCTTTTTCTTCTTTCCTAAATAATAGCCGAAAACTCCCTTAAGCATTCTTTCTTTTCACATTTGTCTACCATAGCCGAATCTGCCCTAGCCTTGCCGAAATTCTTCTTTTTCCTATACTGTTTCTATCACTTCTTTACGTTTGATATTACTCTTTTCTCTCAATCATCTCCTTCTCAAAAGCCGAAACTTCATAGATCTCTTGAGATCATCTTTTCTTTTTGATCTTCTCAAAAGCCGAAACTTTATAGATCTCTTGAGATCATCTTTTCTTTTTGATTTTCGCAAAGAGCCGAAATCTTCTAGGAGTTACCGAATTCTCTGTAAAGGTAGGTGTCGATTTCTTCTGATCTATTCTTTTTTCTCTTTCGGTTTTTAGAAGAGAAAGCCGAAAGGCTAATGGATTGTTGGTTTCTTGTGTTTACGTGTTGGGCGACATTCGGGAATTGAAGTAGATCGCTTAGATCTAAAAGCCAGAACCGCTAGTCTCCAAACCTCATATCTCTCTTTTCAGGATTTCAAGGTAAGGGGTTCTCTTTAGATTATCGTTAGATTCGCTATCGTGATTGTGATCTTAACTATATGATATGATGGTAGCAACTGACAAGGTCTTTTGATGGAATCAAATATCGATCAGACGAAGGAGGGGATTGGATCTGTTAAACCAATCCCTAAGTTTAAGAAACGAGCGGTGTCAGCAGTTCGGGATTAGCCACCGGGTTGTGGACCGGCTTCAGAACAAAACCTTAGACAGTTAGCAGTCGTATCGGCTTCTGATAGTGTCAACATAGAAGGTCTTGTCTTAACTGTAATCAGGTGTGTAGATCTCTAACACACTAGTTAACTGTAATATATATGTTATGGGCTAAAAGCCGGAAAGAGGCTGTGAAGACAGTCGAATAAAACCCTAAAAGGGTTAGGCAAAGGATGCCAGGTATGTGATCATAGAAATCTCTATGTGTATCGATATGTATTTATGAAAGCCTGTTTTCTTAAAGATGGTATGATGTTTTCAATTTTTCATGTGTATATGCATGGGGTGGGATTATGATAATGAAGGGGAAGTGCATGATAGGTCACTTGGTGATCGGTGGTTAAACCACAAATTCAAACGTTAGGTCACATAGTGATCAGTGGCTATGCCACGTTTAATGATTCCCGATTAATAGGAATAGGCGATGCATTTATCGTTATGGTGTGTAGCGGATGGAGGGTTGATTGTAGAAATCCCCGAGGTGTGGTGGTTGGTACGGGTTGGTGTGTAGAGGATGGAATTCTAGGATGGGTTGGGCTATTCATCATTTACTATTTATCATGTAATTATGATTGTTGCCTTTATGTATGGGCTAGGGCTCATAATGTGTTTGTGGGCCTCAAGCCTTTTATGTGTTTTTGGGATTTGCACACTGAGTCTTGGTGACTCACCCCTTTATTTTCCCTGACTTTTCAGATGAGCAGTAGATCGTGGACATGGGAGCCGAGGCGGACTCGAGGGGTCATCAAGTCTTTTTATTTTCATAAACTATTTTCGATTTTTCTTTAAGTTTAAATTTTGGGACTATTTATGTAATAAGGCCTCCATAGCTTAGGTTATCAATTTATAATTGTTAATGTCTTCATTTATTTTTTTAAATTTATGTTCAGCAAAAGAGCAAAGGTTTTCTTCCAATATCACTTACTTAACGAATACTTGTATAAAGAAACTAAATTTCCAAAAATCATCCAAGTGAAGTTTTTAACGTAAACCCCGTAGCATACCAGATCCGGTCGTAGCGTTTGGGCTGGGTTTGGGGTGTTACAAGAAACGGCAGAGATACAAAAGTCTAATGTCAGAAAATTTGTTGGGAACAAAGAAAATAGAAAACTGATAAGAAGAAAATCTTATTTTGATAACTTCTCCCCAATTAACTCCTAAAAACACTCCCTATTAACCCACTAAAACACAACTACTCAACCATTCAATTTAATTTGAACTCCACCACGCCACACACCTCAAACAAAAATTAGTTCCCCTGCTTGCGCAGGGACTCGAACACAGGACCTCCTACACACTAACACTCCGCTTAACCACTAGACCAGCAAGCCCATTCTGATATATTTTTACCAACAATCAAATAAAAGCCTACTGAACAAGAGTAAGGCCTAATTCATTCAAAATACCAAAATTTGCCCAAGCAAAGGCTTGAACTTGGGACCTCCCAGAACACATAACCACTAAAGCTGACAGATATTTATGTCATATTTTCACAATAACGAAATTAGAAATTTTGGGGTGTTACATGATCGGATCACCACGTAATTGGATTAGTTTAATAAGAGGTTTGATTTATTAAAATAATATTTTCAAGTCTACAAAAATCCAGAAAACAGATTCGGGAGTCGGTTACGCATGAAGAAGGATTAGCACCCTCATTACACCCAAAATTGGTACCTAATTGATTACTTACGTCTTTAGTGTCGAAAATTGAAAATTTGAAGAGAATTTAAAATACAATATTTTATAAGACATTACTTAACTAAATTAGTTTTCACGAAAAAGGCGTATTTCAAGTTAATCGAGAAGAAATGATCATGTCCCATAAGTTAGGACACAACACCTTATATCCTCGAAAACGAGAACAAACGCTAAATCTTTTTTTTTTAAAGTAGATATTCAACTATCTCGGTTTTAGAAAGAAGTAATATTTCGTAAGTTAGGAACACAACTCTTTTAAATTCCAAAAATAATGAATATTGCTTCGATTAAAATTTTTCCTTTTTTATGCATCGTGCAAAAACGAACGTTCAAGTTAATCGAGAAGAAAGAATCATTACCCATAAGTTAGGACACAACAGCTTAAATCCTCGAATATGAGAACAAACGTTAAAATCTTTTTTATTATATATTTTAAAATAGATATTTGATTATCTCGGTTTTAGAAGAAAGTCATATTTCGTAAGTTAGGGACACGACTTTTCTAATTCCAAAAAAAAAAAACGATAATAAATAAAAATATTGTGAAAATAAAAGAGTATAAAAAAATATAATTTTCAAGTATATATAAAAAGAAGTAATACATAAATATAAATAGATAATAATAAAATAATAAAACAAATAAATAAATGTTGGATGAAAAGAAGATAAAAAATTAAATAAAAAATGAAGGCATGGTAAATAAGCAAATAAGTAAATAAATAAAATAATACATAAAAAATATATATAGGGTCGAAATTAACTAAATAAGGATTAAATCGAAATTGAAATGAAATTAAGAGCCTAAACTACAATAAAATAAATGCATAAATATAATAAAGACTAAATCAAAACTTAAGTATAATTTTGGAGGCATATCGGGATAAAATAAATGATAAAAGGCTAAAATGTAATAAAATAAATGAATAAATAAATAGAGGACTAAATTAAAATTTAAATAAAATTTAGGGGATAAATTGTAAATAAAAAAACTAATAAAACAAAATAAAACACAAAAATGAAATGCGCGAAAAGAAATAAAGACTAAATGGGAAAAAACACCAAAACCTATTAAATATAACGTTTCTTTGGCAAATCAGGGGGCTAAATTGAAAAAAAATAAAATTAAATGGCACAATCTAAAAGAAAAAAAAGGAATTAGGACCAGATTGAAAAATAATTAAAAAGCGAAAGGACTGGATAGGCAATTAGACCCCCTTCAAAAACACGCGGATCCTAGGAGGATCCGGGTCAGGTAGTTGGTCGGACCCAAAACGACACCGTTTCAGGTGCTTGACCATTAAAATGGTCCAAGGACCAAATTGAAACAAAAATAAAACTAAGTGGTAAAATTAAAAAATAAAGAAAATAGGATATGACTAAATTAAAACGCGCCACAAAAATGGAAGGACTGATCACGCAAATATCCCCTCAAGCGAAAACACGCGGATCCTAGGGGCGGATCGAGTCGAGACGCAGGTCAGCCAACCAAAAACGGCATCGTTTCAATGCTTGAGGAAATTGGCCAAAACGTTGCCGTTTTGGCACCCTATAAAAGCCCATAATCCTTCAAAAAAAAAATCATTTCAAGTCCACTCAAAAAAAAAAAAAAAAAAACTCTTCTCTCTCAAAAATTCCCAAGTCGGCCATCGAGCGCCGTCGGCGACCGCCATCCACAGTGGCCGGAGTTCATCGGAAAAGGCCGTTTCGACCATTTTTCCTCCCTAGGCCCGGGTTTGAGACGAAAATTCCCAAAAAGCCAAAAAAAATCAAAGAAAACCCCTCGATTTCGCTTTCTCCGATCACAACAAAGGTAATTTTTTTCTTATTTCGAAAATATATGAATATATGTTTGCTATATTGAAAACAAATGTGCAATATTAAAATATACCTTAGAGAATTAAAAAAGTTTAGTTTCAATTTGTTGTTTTGATTTCTTTGTGTGTTTCTCTCTACTATTGTATTCAAAATCACTGTCCAAAAAAAAAATACATTGAGTTTTCTGTGGCTTTGTAGCCGATTTCAATGCAATATTTCATATTTTTTGGTACTGTCTACTGTCTTTTCTACTGCTGATTTGGCAAGTGACTGTTGGGCGGTGGAGGAGTGGCGGTGGCAGAGGCTAGGGACTAAGGGCGGGAGCTAGGGTTTTTGTTCCCCTTTTTTTTTACTGAAAATTGTTTAGCTGTTTGGGCTAGTGGGCTTTACGGTTTTGTGTTATTTTGGTTTTTAGATTATGTAATAGGTAAATGGACTCTTTTTTTTTATTGGTTTGGTTTGGTTTATTTGGGCCTGGACAGAATTGGGCCCTTACAAAGATAACACAATAGGTGAAATTATCATATCAGTTTTTTTGTTAAAAATGCCTCCGCAACAATTTCATGTTAAAAATAATAATATTTTTATAATAAGACGACACAATGGGGCAGTTTCTCATATAAAAAAAATATTTTCATAGCCAAACAATACACCTTTGACATGTTTTAACAATTCCAAAAATAATTTTTTTTGTAGCGTTACACCCTTAAAGTCCAACGTTCCTCTCTTCTTTCTCCCTTGGTTCGGTTTGCACGAAGAAAAGATGGAAATATTTTTGTTTTTACAAGCTATTCCCATTATCACTTATGTTCTATTTAATTAAAATTTCATTTTATAATTTTAATTACCAATGTTTTATAATATAGCATACATACTTACTTCTATAACTAACCATATATATATATATATATCTAAGTATAATTACTATTTAACCCCTTTAAATTAAGTTCTAATTAGAAATCCTTAAGCAAATTACAAGATGGCACAATGGGTGAAACCGTCGTATTAGTTTTTTTTGGTTAAAATTTCCTCCGCTACAATTTTATGATAAAAAGAACAATATTTATAATAAGACAACACAATGGGTGTACCCGTCGTATCAGGCGGTAGTTTCTCATACAAAAAAATATTTTCGAAGCCGACCTTATACTCTTCACATGTTTTAGCAATGCCAAAAACAAAAATTTTTGGGGCGTTACACCCTTAAAGTCGAATGTTCCTCTCTTCTTTCTCCCTTGGTTCGGTTTACACGAAGAAAAGATGGAAATGTTTTTATTTTTTCCACCTTTTCCCATTATTCACTTATGTTCTATTTAATTAAAATTTTATTTTATAGTTTTCATTACTAATGTTATATAATATAACAAACATACGTACTTCAATAACCGGCTATATATATTCTAGATAAAATTACTATTTAATCCTTCAAATTAAGTTCTAATTATAAATTCTTAAGAAAATTACAAGATGACACAATGGGTGAAACTGTCGTATCAATTTTTTTGTTAAAATCGTCTCTGCAACAACTTCATGATAAAAATAATAATATTTTTATAATAAGACGACACAATGGGTGAAACGATGACAGTTTTTCATATAAAAAAATATTTTCAAAGTCGAACATTACACCCTTGACATGTTTTAACATTTCCAAAAGCAAAAATTTTGAGGGCGTTACACTCTTAAAGCCGAACATTCCTCTCTTCTTTCCCCCTTTGTTCGGTTTGCACAAAGAAAAAGTGGAAATGTTTCTGTTTTTGCCACATATTCCCATTATCACTTCTATTCTATTTAAATAAAATTTCATTTTATAATTTTAATTACTAATGTTTTATAATATAACATTCATAGTTACTTCAACAACAGACCATATATTTATTCTAGGTATAATTTCTATTTAACCCCTATAAGTTAAGTTCTAATCGTAAATCCTTAAGAAAATTACAAGATGACACAATGAGTTTACAACAGTTTCATGATAAGAATAATATTTTATAACAAGCTGACACAATGGGTGAAACCGTCGTAACAGTTTTTTTTTTTAAATTTACCTCCGCAACAATTTCATGATAAAAATAATATTTTTATAATAAGACGACACAATAGATGAAACCGTTGTATCAGGTGGCAGTTTCTCATATAAAAATATTTTCAAAGCCGAACATTAAACCCTTGACATGTTTTAACAGTTTCAAAAATAATTTTTTTGGGGGCTTTACACCCTTAAAGTCGAACATTCCTCTCTTCTTTCTCCCTTGGTTCGATTTGAACCAAGAAAAGATGGAAATGTTTTTGTTTTTGCCACCTATTCCTATTATCACTTATGTTCTATTTAATTTAATTTTAATTTTATAATTTTAATTACTAATGTTTTATCATATTACATACTTACTTCAATAACCGGCCATATATATTCTTGGTATAATTACTATTTAACCCCTTTAAATTAAGTTCTAGATATAAATCCTTAAGCAAATTACAAGATGACACAATGGGTTTACAGGAGTTTCATGATAAAATAATAATATTTTATAACAAGATAACACAATGGGTGAAACCGTCGTATCAATTTTTTTTTTGTTAAAACTACCTCCGCAACAATTTCATGTTAAAAATAATATTTTTATTTAAAAATAATAATATTTTTATAATAAGACGACACAATAGGGCAGTTTCTCATATAAAAAATATTTTCAAAGCCGAACATTACACCTTTAACATGTTTTAACATTTCAAAAAACAAAAAATTTTCTGGCGTTACACCCTTAAAGCCAAACGTTACTCTCCTATTTCTCGCTTGGTTCGATTTGCACGAAGAAATGATGAAAATGTTTTTTTTTTGCCACCTATTCCCATTATCACTTATGTTTTATTTAATTAAAATTTCATTTTATAATTTTAATTACTAATGTTTTATAATATAGCATGCATACCTTCAACAACCGACCATATATATTCTAGGTATAATTACTATTTAACCTTTTTAAATTAAATTCTAATTATAAATCCTTAAGCAAATTACAAGATGATAGAATGGGTGAAACCGTCGTATTAGTTTTTTTTTTTTTTTTTTTGTTAAAATTGCCTTCGCAATAATTTCATGATAGAATAATATTTTTATAATATGACGACACAATGGGTGTAACCGTCGTATCAGGTGGTAGTTTCTCGTATAAAAATAATATTTTCAAAGCCGAACATTACACCCTTGACATGTTTTAGCAATGCCAAAAATAAAATTTTTTGGAGCGTTACACCCTTAAAGCCGAACGTTCCTCTCTTCTTTCTACCTTGGCTTGGTTTGCACGAAGAAAAGATGGAAATGTTTTTATTTTTTCCACCTATTCCCCTTATCACTTATGTTCTATTTAATTAAAATATCATTTTATAATTTTAATTACTAATGTTTTATAATATAACATACATACGTACTTCAATAACCGGCCATATATATATTCTAGGTATAATTACTATTTAATCCCTTCAAATTAAGTTTTAATTATGAATCCTTAAGCAAATTACAAGATGACACAATGGGTGAAATTGTCGTATCAAATTTTTTTTAAAATTGCCTCCGCAACAATTTCATGATAAAAATAATAATATTTTTATAATAAGACGGCACAATAGGTGAAACCATGGCAATTTTTCATATAAAAAAAATATTTTCAAAGCCGAACATTACCCTTGACATGTTTTAACATTTCCAAAAACAAAAAGGTTTGGGGCGTTACACCCTTAAAGCCAAACGTTCCTCTATTCTTTCCCCCTTGGTTCGGTTTGCAAAAAGAAAAGGTGGAAATATTTTTGTTTTTGCCTCTTATTCCCATTATCACTTTTGTTCTATTTAAATAAATTTTGATTTTATAATTTTAATTACCAATGTTTTATAATATAACATACATGCTGACTTCAATAACCGACCATATATATTATAGGTATAATACTATTTAACCCCTATAAATTAAGTTCTAATTGTAAATCCTTAAAAAAATTACAAGATGACACAACGGGTTTACAACGGTTTCATGATAAGAATAATATCTTATAACAAGCTGACACAATGGATGAAATCGTCGTATCAGTTTCTTTTTGTGAAAACTACGTCCGTAACAATTTCATGATAAAAATAATAATTTTATAATAAGACGACACAATAGGTGAAACCGTTGTATCAGTTAGCAGTTTCTCATATAAAAAATATTTTCAAAGTCGAACGTTACACCCTTGTCTTGTTTTAACAATTTCAAAAATAAAAATTTTTGGGGCATTATACCCTAAAAGTCGAACTTTCCTCTCTTCTTTCTCCCTTGGTTCGGTTTGCATGAAGAAAAAGATGGAAATGTTTTTGTTTTTGCCACCTATTCCGATTATCACTTATGTTCTATTTAATTAAAATTTCATTTTATAATTTTATTTACTAATGTTTTATAATATAACATACTTACTTCATTAACCCACCATATATATATTCTAGGTAGAATTACTATTTAACCCCTTTAAATTAAGTTCTAATTATAAATTCTTAAGCAAATTATAAGATGGCACAATGGATTTACAACAATTTCATGATAAAAATAATAATATTCTATAACAAGATGACACAATGGGTGAAATTGTCGGATCAGGCAACAGTTTCTCATATAAAAAAAATATTTTCAAAGCCGATCGTTACACCTTTGACATATTTTAACATTTCCAAAAACAAAAATTTTTGGAGCGTTACACCATTAAAGCCGAACGTTCCTCTCTTCTTTCTCCCTTAGTTCAGTTAGCACTAAGAAAATATGGAAATGTTTTTGTTTTTACCATCTATTTCCATTATCACTTATGTTCTATTTCATTTTATAATTCTAATTACTAATATTTTATAATATAACATACATACTTGTTTCATTAACCGACCATATAAAATAATAATATTTTGTAATAAGATGACACAATGTGTGAAATTATCATATCATTTTTTTTGTTAAAATTGCCGCACCAATTTCATAATAAAAATAATAATATTTTTATAACAAGATGACACAATGGGTGAGCTCATCGTATAGATTGCGGTTCCTCGTATAAATAAAAAAATATTTTCAAAGTGCCATATTATGCAATAGTTTCAAATATTTTCAAAGTGCCATATTACGCAAAAAAGGTTAAATTCTAAGGATAGTCCCTATATATATATATATATATATATCTATTTCTGCATATTTAATCCCTTTACTTTTATTTTCTCAAAATTGCCCCTTTACTTTACGTTTTGCTCAATTTACTCCCTCCATTAATTTTTTCAGCTAACTCTACTAAAAATTAGGTACAATTATAAATTTAATCCTTAACCTTTAGAACTGCCAATTAGCCCTTATTCTAAAAAAATTGAGTAATTTAAAAAATTATGTATATGTGCCTCCTCCTTGATTTTGGTTTCCGAGATTTGTTTTGTTCAATTCTCTTGTTAGTGGCGTGAGTGTTGGCAGTGTCTCAAAAATTCAATAGCATTTTGAAGTGTAATGAAGATCATTTCTTGGAATGCAAGAGTTGAAACTCGAGGAGATTTCATATTAACAGGCTCAAAGGATTTGGTGCCATGACAACTTTCAGTTCTGTTTTCTTGCAACTTTTTTGTTATTTGGCTGATGGTTTATTGTGTGATGGTGGCTGTCGTTCTTCGCTGAGTGGTGTTTTATGTTTTTTTTATTATGCTTCTGGGTATTGGTCATCTTGGCGGAGTGAGAATTGTGTTTTGTGGGTCAGACCGAGTGTGGCTGTGTTCAGGGTGAAGCTGTTTAACATATGGGCCTTTGGCTTGACTGCTAAGAAGACGGTATTTAAAACCTTTTCTGAAGGTGTTAAGTATAAGTGGTCACACATTTCATTCAAAATTTTGATATTGATATAATATCCCGGGAGTGTGTGAGCATATTCTGGGTTGATCATCTTTTTGAGTATTGTGTTACTAGGACTGATGGCTGATCAAGAGTTTGATTATTGTATGTGACTGAGTTGCTTGTATTTGGCAGGGAGATTCTTCTTTGATTTTATTGTTTGTGTTTTTTTCTCAAACTTAAGACACCAATTTGACTGCTATAGAGGGATCAAATCCGCACAAATCAATAAATACAAGGACTATTCTTAGAATTTAACCCAAAAAAAATATTACAAGATGATGCAATTGTTTATAGCAATTCATGATAAAAATAATAATATTTAATAACAAGATGACACAATGGGTGAAACCGTCGTATCAATTTTTTTTATTAAAATTGTCTCCGTAACAATTTCTTGATAATAATAATAATATTTTTATAATAAGATGACACAATAGGTGAAACCGTCGAATGAGGCAACAGTTTCTCATATAAAAAAAATATTTTTAAAGCCGAACGTTACACCTTTGACAACTTTTAACATTTCCAAAAATAAAATTTTTGTTGCGTTACACCCTTAAAGCCGAACGTTCCTCTCTTATTTCTCGCTAAGTTCGGTTTGCCCGCTATTCCCATTGTCACTTATGTTCTATTTAATTAAATTTTCATTTTATAATTTTAATTTCTAATGTTTTATAATATAGCATACATACTTCAATAACCCGCCATATATATTCTAGGTATAATTACTATTTAACCCCTTTAAAATAAGTTCTAATTATAAATCCTTAAGCAAATTACAAGATGATACCATGGGTGAAACCATCGTATGAGTTTTTGTTTTTGTTTTTGTTTTTTTTTTTTGTTAAAATTGCCTTCACAATATTTTCATTATAAAAGAAATAATGTTTTTATAATAAGACGACACAATGGGTGAAACCGTCGTATCAGGTGGCAATTTCTCATATAAAAAAATATTTTCAAAGACGAACATTACACCTTTAACATGTTTTAACATTTCGAAAAACAAAAATTTTTGGGGCATTACACCCATAAAGTACAACGTTCCTCTCTTCTTTGTCCCTTGATTTGGTTTACCCGAAGAAAATATGGAAATGTTTTTGTTTTTGCCAGCTATTCTCATTATCACTTATCTTAATTAAATTTCCATTTTTAATTTTAATTACTAATGTTTTATAATATAACATACATACTTACTTCATGGCCATATATATGTTCTTAGTATAATTACTATTTAACCCCTTTAAGTTAAGTTCTAGATATAAATTCTTAAGCAAATTACAAGATGACACAATGGGTTTATAGCAGTTTCATGATAAAAATAATAATAATTTATAACAAGCTGACACAACGGGTGAAATTGTCATATCAGTTTTTTTTTTTTTGGTTAAAATTGCCTCCACAACAATATCATGATAAAAATAATATTTTTATAATAAGACGGCACAATAGGTGAAACCGTCGTATCATGTGGCAGTTTCTCATATAAAAAAGATATTTTTAAAGCCGAACATTACACCCTTGTTTTAACATTTCCAGAAACAAAAAATTTTGGGCGTTAGCTGAATGTTCCTCTCTTCTTTGTTCCTTGGTTCGGTTTGCACGAAGAAAAGGTGGAAATGTTCTGGTTTTTGCCGCCTATTCCCAAATTTTCATTTTATAATTTTAATTACTAATGTTTTATAATATACCATACATACTTACATCAATAACAGACCATATATATATATTCTTGGTATAATTACTATTTAACCCCTTTAAATTATGTTCTAATTATACATCCTTAAGCAAATTACAAGATGACACAATGAATTTACAACAGTTTCAAGATAAAAAAAATAATATTTTAGAACAAGATGACACAATGGTGAAACCGTCATATCAATTTTTTTGTTAAAATTGCCTCCGCGACAATATCATGATAAAAATAATAATATTTTTATAATAAGACGACACAATGGATGAAATGGTGACTGTTTCTCATATAAAAAAATATTTTCAATGCCGACCATTACACCTATGTTTTAACATTTCCAAAAACAAAAAATTTTGGGGTGTTACACCCTTAAAAGCCGAACATTCGTCACTTATTTCTCCCTTGGTTCGCTGCCCACAGAGGCGATTCTAGGGGGCTAGCATGGGCCCCAACCCCCCTAAAATAAAAAATTGTCATTTAGGCTCTATTTTTTTTTAAAATTTTAAATTAGTAAAGGTAAATTTGCACTTTAGCCCCCTAAAATTATAAAAAAATCGATTTAATCCTTTAAAAATTATAAAGATATAAACTATAAATAAAATAAAATTTCATTTGGCCCCCCTAAACAATTGTTCTGCCTTCGCCCCTGGTTGCCCAAAGAAAAGATGGAAATATATTTTTTTTGCCACCTATTCCCATCACTTATGTTCTATTTAATTAAAATTTCATTTTATCATTTTAATTACTAATGATTTATAATATAACATACATACTTCAATAGCCCGCCATATATATATATATTCTTGGTATAATTACAATTTAACCCCTTTAAATTAAGTTATAATTATACATCCTTAAGCAAATTACAAGATGACACAATGGGTAAAACCGTCGTATCAGTTTTTTTTTGGTTAAAATTACCTCTGCAACAGTTTCATGATAATAATAACAATATTTTTATATTAAGACAACACAATGGGTGAAACCGTCGAATCAGGTGGCAGTTTCTCCTATAAAAAAATATTTACAAAGCTGAATGTTACACCATTGACATGTTTTAACGTTTCCAAAAACAAAAATTTTTGGGCCGTTACATCCTTAAAGCCGAACTTTCGTCTCTTCTTTCTCCCTTGATTCGGTTTGCGCAAAGAAAAGATGGAAATAGTTTTGTTTTTGCCAGCTACTCCCGTTATCTGTAACAGCCTGTTTTTAGTCAAATCAGAATAGTGGCTTCAAGACCACAAATCTAAAGTCAAAATATTTATTTTATTATTATTTTAAGGTTTAAGCATGATAGCATGTATGTGTGAAAATTTCGTTAAGAAATTTTATCTTTTAATTGGTCAATTTGAGAAAAAGGACTAAATCGCGTAAAGTGTAAAAGTGGAGTTCCATTAGCTAAAGGTCTCTAATAGCTATGGAATTTTAATTTAGAGGTCCTTATGTTGTAAATGGACCATTATTAAGGTTAGTGGACCATTATGGACAACCATTAAGTGATTAAAATAGTTTTATAATAAGGTTAGTTTTGGAATTTTATTATTAATGATTAATTAAATAAAACAAAACATAAAACTATTCTTATCATCATCATCTTGGCCGAATGAAGCATGAAGAGCTAATTTAGGGTTGAAACATTCGGCTGCTTCAAGTTTCAATTATCAAGATAAGCAAGGATTGAATCTAGATCGGGGAAAAGGAAAAGTTGACGATTAATCGATATTTGTTATCCGAGCGATACGAGGTAAGTCCGTATAATTAGAATCAAACTTTTAAATACTTGTAATTATTTGAAATAAATGTATGTAATTGAGTAAATGATCTATGTCGAAACCCTTTTTTAGTTGATTTAAAAAAAACGGGGGTCGACTTTTAAAAAACAAAAATGGGAGTCGCCACCAATTCCTTTTTACTTAGGTGTGATTGGATCACCTTATAAAACGTTTTATTTCAAAACATTGATTTTGGTCCAGGAAATACAAGAAAACAGGTTCGGGATTCGGTTACGTACGAGGAAGGATTTGCACCCTCGTAACGCCCAAAATTTGGTACCTAATTGATAATCTCATGTCCTAATGTCGAAATGTTAAAAAATTTAAAATACGATCCTTTTATTTGAGAGAAAGCCAAGACTTATTTATCTTAAAGAAATAAAATGCTATACCCAATAAGTTAGGATGTAACATCTCACGACTTTGAAACTAGGTTCGTCTTTATTTGTAGAAAATTCTTATCTCGAGACACAAACCATCATATCCAATAAGTTAGGATACAAGGTTTTGAATTCCCGAAAATAAATTTTGATTTGAAATTTATAAGTTTCAATTTTGAAAGAAAAGGGATACTTAATGTTTTAAGTTCAACGAGAAAAATCGAAACCCAGTGAGTTATGGCACAATTTTTCTTGAAGCCCCAAATATTATGTATCACCATATTTTAGAAAGACTTTGAATAAAAATGCGACAATTTTAGTAAAATGTATTTCTTATAAAAAAAATGATTCGAATAAAATATTGTATCAATGCATTACAAAACATAAATTCCATATAGTAATTCACCATAATTACAAGTTTAACGATTATTATAGACAATTAACGAAATAATAATATAAGGTAATGAATAATATAAATAATAGAAATAACTACACTAAAGCAATCATAAAATAATAAATAACTAAAAGAGCATGGACAAATAAAATATATATAAAGCAATAAATAACAAAATAAAAAAACTACAAATAAATATGAAAACTCTTCATGCAAGATTAAATGTAAAATGAGTGACATATATATCAAATAATAAATGAATATTGAAACACCCAAACCCGGCCCACGAGCCTTGACCGGATCTGGTATGTCACAGAGTAAAAACATTTTGAAAGATTCGGGTTAACAGTGGAAATCTGAAAATATTGTTGAATTTGTAAAACGGTGTTTGTTAAAACTAAGATAGGTTGGTTTGATAATCACGATTGAGTTGAAAACTTTTTCTTTTCCTTTGAAACCATTTGATCATTTAGATTTTTAGAAATATTGGGGTTATTGATAACTTGGTAAAATTGGCTACCCGATGGTAACGTCTTTGAAAACCACGTACAAGTACTTATTTTGAAAACATTGTTTTTACCGATTTGCTTATCAGTTTGTAAGTTCGTGAATAATATAATAGAGATAAGGTAAAAGTAACTATTTACACATCCAAAATAGTAATTGGCGGCCATATTACAAACCAAACCGAAATTTAGTAAATAGTAAACTTTAACGATCGAAATAAAGTTCCAAAATCGAGGAACATGCATGGCCTCCTCGAGTCCTCTTTGGCTCCGCCTCTCGCGATCTACTCACCTGCAAAATGGTAGAAAAAGGAGGGGTGAGTCACCAAGACTCAGTGCATAGCTATAGCACATGTCTCCACATATGGGCTTGGCCCATATCCACACAGTCCATACACATGAATATGCAATTATGAAGCCCAACCCATCCTAAGTCCATCCGTTACTCCTACCTTAGCAGACTCCCTGCTCAAGGCGTGTGGCTAATCCACCGTGGCCAAGCCACCGATCACATAGTGATCCACAAATCTTACCTTGGCAGACTTACTGCTCAAGGCCGTGGCAGAGCCACCGATCCCATAGGGATCCCACATATCAAACAGTACACGGTGATGCACACAGCTATCAACCGCCGAGATGGGCACTCAGCCAACACCTCCCTTGATGAAGCACATAGCTAACATCAAGCGCTAATGTAGCTCGAGGCTAGCATTAGACCACGCACATAGCGTACCTCTTCCTCCAACAGTCACATCCCAAGTCCCATGCATATATATATGTACCATGGCAACATATTACTGAAACAAATATACATCACATGCCATCACATTTTTATACATTCATCAATAATCATTGTTATCGCAATCACTGAAAGGTTAATACCATAACCACTAACCTGATTATTCGATCACCCACCTTGGGTATCCACCATCTTAGCCCTTATTTCTGCTAACATGCACAACATATAGATTTACAAATAACACATGTAAACAAGCAAGAGAACAGTGCGATAACTATGAACCTGATTACTAGCAGCGTTATGCCCTCAATCCTGATACTATCACTAAGCAACACTACGACTATCTGCCTACGTTGTTGTTCGGACGCTGGCCCACACCCCGGCGGCCAATCTCGCACTGCCGAGACAGATTGTTTCTTAAACTTCGGAATAGGAAACTTTCCTTTTCCTTCTTGACTGGTATTTGCCTCCATCATAACACTTAATTAGCATATCAAATTAGTCACTAAGTTATAACCAAAAATCAACCAAATCCAAACTTATCAATGCCCTTTCCAAAACGATCTCGAATCCCGAAGGCTTGCTTACCTCAGTCGACTAGCCCCTAAACATTCATAGACAAAATCGGTCAACCATTATACCCAAAATGGCCTAAGGCCGAAAGTTACCCTTCCGTACCTTAATAACTAAATCCCGGGAACCACCTGTTGAATAAAGGTTGTCGAAGTCCCTGCTAAACAACTTGTTAGAATCGGTTTAACAATAAACTAGATAAAGTGGCCCTTGGCCGAATCTACATTTTGCTTACCTAGCTTTTTTAAGTCCCAAAGGATTTGCTTGCTCTTGGTAGAAACCAATATTCCTTGATGAACCGAATCCTTACAATCCACCCTAAGGCTTCTTACCGCTGGCTATACAAAAGAAACACAATGTTATGACTCTACATACATTCGGCCATCTCTTAGAACCCAAGGCCCACCATTGGTTTCGGCATACTAAATGGAGAAGAAGAGAGTCTGATTGCTAAGAAAAATACTTACTAAACTCGAAACCAATTGGGAGATTGATGAAGAGGAAAATCGACACCTCCCCCCCCCAAATGCTCAAAAGATTCGGCAAGAACTCCTAAATGAAGATGGAATAATCGGCTAATCACAAAATAGGTATAGAAAAGAAGAAAAGAAGTGTAGATGAAAGTTAGGAAAATTCAGTGAGGAAGAACAAAGATGGAGAGGTTTTAAAACAATGGTGGTTCGGCACTTAACCCCTCCCCTTGCTAGCATCCAAACCGTCCATGGAGGTCTCCAAAGAAAGCTTCAATCGGCCAAGAACAAAATGTGGGAAGAAAGAAAACAAAGCAAAGAATTTCGGCACCCCTTGCTAACTTGAAAACTGAATTGAAGGCCCTTAGGAAGACCATATTCGGTCAAACACCGATTAGAGGGGAAGGAAACAAAGCATTTCACCCATGCTTTGCTAAATTAATGGCCGGCCATGCTCCCAAAGTGAATAAAAAAATATATAATAATAAACAACACCTATTTGAATAACACAAAGTTTAATAAGCTCCCATGCTCTAACTCCCTTCTTCCAATAATAATTAAAAATAATAATAACAATAATAATAAACATCTACCCCATCATCCTATAATAAAATAAAACTCCCCATACACAACAATATTATTAAACCATTCTCCCATCTCCTAACACATTCTAATAACATAAAATAATAAAAATAAATTAAAATAACAACAATAAAACCCCATACTGCAGCAGAGAAATAAAAAAAAACAACCCCCATGCTGCGTGTGCCATGCAAACCATGCACCACACCCATACGCCGGCATAAAAAAAAAGAACCCATGCTCACGCTTCTGTGTCTCGAACCCGAGACTGGAGAAGTACTCCCACGCCCCATCCACACGGCCACCTTGCATTTCATGACATAGACGCATTACGAATTCCCTTTGCGCTTCCTCTTAAGCTTCCCCGTGCCTTAACGCCAAGCAAAAATAAAAGCACCCGCGCGCCTCTATCATAACTCGAACGCACGACCTCGTGAAGCTCCTTGCCGCAGCTGCAGCCCAAACCACTTTACTACATGGTTCTTTGACGACATAAATCGCCCGATTTATTATAAAGCCTCCTTACCTTGCTCCCCTTCAAAGACCAAAAACAAAACTCCCAATTGCGATACAAGCGGCTCAACCCTTGCCCTCCTAAAGTACCCCTAGCGCCCTTAGCCACGCTACCACCTGGACTTTCATGTCCAATAACGCTCGAAAGATTCTTTTAAAGCCTTCTTCGACATTAACGCCCTCTTACAAAAATAAAAACTTATGCGCCCCGCGTAACTCGAACTCCTCTCCTTCTGCGCAGGCCTCCAAGGCCCTTAAAGCAGCGCCCCAAGCCACTTTACTAAGCCCAAATCCATGACCATTAACTCTCAAAATTTTTACTTAAGGACTCCATAGCCCAAATCCCCTTTTTAACCTAAAATCCAAATTTTTTTCCAAAACTCCCATTTAGTCCTCGAGTTTTAAGAACTCCTAAAACACCTCCAAACCACTCTTAAAACCTACTAACACTAGGGTTATGCTCCAAACGCACGACCCCTAATTGAGGATGTTACGATTCTACCCCCCTTAAAATAATTTTATCCCCGAAATTGCTTACTAACGAACATCCGAACATCCTCACTTATCACACTTACTCCACCGCTGCGCACTCTGATCTAAAGAACTATCATACTTCCCTAGCATCCAAACACGAACTATCTCATAACAATCCAAGCAATAAAGAGATTCCAAAATTAGGAACATACCATTATCTCATCTCGCATCGGGACCTTCAGCACTTCTTCTTGGAGTTCCACGTCCTTGACCTCGAGCCCTATCCATCACTTGAGGACAGTCTTTGATCAAGTGAGACTTAGACTTTCACCTATAAATTGTCGCTTCTGGTTCCAACACTCGCCGATATGATACCTTCCACACTGAGCACACGGACGGCTCCGATTCTCGATGAATCGAATGCTCGTGCACGTCATGCAATTCTCGATCCTTGGTCTTTTCTCAACATCCTCAACCGATCTTTTCGGTTCAAAACTTCTCTTATTCCCATTCCTATTCTTCTCTCGATTCTCTCTTACAGACCCTCTTAACTTCTTCAACGATCCGAGCTTTCTCCACTAGAATGGCGAAGTCCCTTTCTCTCATGCGAGCAATCAACTCACGCAACTCGTCCTCGTAGCCCATCTTCGAACCGGACACACCTTTTGTAATCGTGAGCCACGATCCCTTTGGCGTCATCGACTTAACTGCATAAATTCGGCTTCATACTCAGCCTCCGACTTGCTTCCTTGTACCAAGTTTAGAACGCCTTCCTTTATGCGAGTCCAAGTAGCTAGCTCCAATGTACTTCCCTTCAAACTTAAGCTTAAAATATTCCCAATCCAAATGATCTGCGAACACCTTACTCGACGAAGAAGCCACCAACGATAAGCTTCATCTCGGAGCAACGAGACAGCACCTTTTAGCTTTTCCTCAGGAGTACAGGTCCAAATCATCCATGATTCTTTCGACCGCTTCCAACCAATACTCCGCTACATTCGAAGCCACTCCCAAAACTCCTCTAAAAACTTCGGCTCCGTTTGACCTAAGCCTTTCCGATACTGATTTTCGAGCTCTATTTCCCATATTAGCTCCTGCCACTCGCTCTAGCACTCGTAACATAGCCCGCGATACTGCGTTATCCTCTTCCGACTGATATTGATCCTCCGCGCCCACTGCTGGCGGCGATACTTCGTTTTCTGACCAATGGCGGACTGGCCGGCCCGAGCATCGCCATTCTACTTCTACCACGTCCACTACGACCACGCCCCCTAGAACTCATCTCTTATCGCGCGATCTATTTTTAAAAAGTTTATGCATCAGAATTTTGTTCCACTGATTAATCGCGAACAATTTTATGAAATAAAGAATTTAGAAGTGGTTCTTTCGATCACACCAAGTTTCAGTTCAAGTTCGCTATTCTAATTCAGAGAGTCACATTCATGCTCATAAACAGGGACATATTCATATCACCTCAATAGTCAGAGGTACTTACCCGAGTGGATCGGTGCCGGAGACTCGGTGCCATGCTGTTTAAAACAAAACCATTTCCATAATATTTCATAGAGACTTATCAAGAAAACATTTTTGGGCCTTGGGCCCCCACAGCTGAGTTTTGAACCTGGCTCTGATACCAATTTGAAACACCCCAAACCCGGCCCATGAGCCTTGACCGGATCTGGTATGTCACAGAGTAAAAATATTTTGAAAGATTCGGGTTAACAGTGGAAATCTGAAAATATTGTTGAATTTGTAAAACGGTGTTTGTTAAAACTAAGATAGGTTGGTTTGATAATCACGATTGAGTTGAAAACTTTTTCTTTTCCTTTGAAACCATTTGATCATTTAGATTTTTAGAAATATTGGGGTTATTGATAACTTGGTAAAATTGGCTACCCGATGGTAACGTCTTTGAAAACCACGTACAAGTACTTATTTTGAAAACATTGTTTTTACCGATTTGCTTATCAGTTTGTAAGTTCGTGAATAATATAATAGAGATAAGGTAAAAGTAACTATTTACACATCCAAAATAGTAATTGGCGGCCATATTACAAACCAAACCGAAATTTAGTAAATAGTAAACTTTAACGATACGAAATAAAGTTCTAAAATCGAGGAACATGCATGGCCTCCTCGAGTCCTCTTTGGCTCCGTCTCCGCGATCTACTCACCTGCAAAATGGTAGAAAAAGGAGGGGTGAGTCACCAAGACTCAGTGCATAGCTATAGCACATGTCTCCACATATGGGCTTGGCCCATATCCACACAGTCCATACACATGAATATGCAATTATGAAGCCCAACCCATCCTAAGTCCATCCGTTACTCCTACCTTAGCAGACTCCCTGCTCAAGGCCGTGGCTAATCCACCGTGGCCAAGCCACCGATCACATAGTGATCCACAAATCTTACCTTGGCAGACTTACTGCTCAAGGCCGTGGCAGAGCCACCGATCACATAGGGATTCCACATATCAAACAGTACACGGTGATGCACACAGCTATCAACCGCCGAGATGGGCACTCAGCCAACACCTCCCTTGATGAAGCACATAGCTAACATCAAGCGCTAATGTAGCTCGAGGCTAGCATTAGACCACGCACATAGCGTACCTCTTCCTCCAACAAATACATCCCAAGTCCCATGCATATATATATGTACCATGGCAACATATTACTGAAACAAATATACATCACATGCCATCACATTTTTATACATTCATCAATAATCATTGTTATCGCAATCACTGAAAGGTTAATACCATAACCACTAACCTGATTATTCGATCACCCACCTTGGGTATCCACCATCTTAGCCCTTATTTCGGCTAATATGCACAACATATACATTTAAAAATAACACATGTAAACAAGTAAGAGAACGATCACGATAATCACAAGACTGATTACTAGCAACGTTATGCCCTCAATCCCGATACTATCACTAAGCGACACTACGGCTATCTGCCTACGTTGTTGTTCGGACGCTGGCCCACACCCCGACGGCCAATCTCGCACTGCCGAGACAGATCGTTTCTTAAACTTTAGAATAGGAACCTTCCCTTTTCCTTCTTGACTCGTATTTGCCTCCATCATAACACTTAATTAGCATATCAAATTAGTCACTAAGTTATAACCAAAAATCAACCAAATCCAAACTTATCAATGCCCTTTCCAAAACGATCTCGAATCCCGAAGGCTTGCTTACTTCAGTCGACTAGCCCCTAAACATTCATAGACAAAATCGGTCAACCATTATACCCAAAATGGCCTAAGGCCGAAAGTTACCCTTCCGTACCTTAATAACTAAATCCTGAGAACCACCTCTTGAATAAAGGTTTTCGAAGTCCCTGCTAAACAACTTGTTAGAATCGGTTTAACAATAAACTAGATAAAGTGGCCCTTGGCCGAATCTACATTTTGCTTACCTAGCTTTTCTAAGTCCCAAAGGATTTGCTTGCTCTTGGTAGAAACCAATATTCCTTGATGAACCGAATCCTTACAATCCACCCTAAGGCTTCTTACCGCTGGCTATATAAAAGAAACACAATGTTATGACACTACATATATTCGTCCATCTCTTAGAACCCAAGGCCAACCATTGGTTTCGGCATACTAAATGGAGAAGAAGAGAGTTTGATTGCTAAGAAAAATACTTACTAAACTTGAAACCGATTGGGAGATTGATGAAGAGGAAAATCGACACCTCCCCCCCAAAAAAGCTCAAAAGATTTGGCAAGAACTCCCAAATGAAGATGGAATAATCGGCTAATCACAAAATAGGTATAGAAAAGAAGAAAAGAAGTGTAGATGAAAGTTAGGAAAATTCGGTGAGGAAGAACAAAGATGGAGAGGTTTTAAAACAATGGTGGTTTGGCACTTAACCCCTCCCCTTGCTAGCATCCAAACCGTCCATGGAGGTCTCCAAAGAAAGCTTCAATTGGCCAAGAACAAAATGTGGGAAGAAAGAAAACAAAGCAAAGAATTTCGGCACCCCTTGCTAACTTGAAAACCGAATTGAAGGCCCCTAGGAAGACCACATTCGGCCAAACACCGATTGGAGGGAAAGGAAACAAAGCATTTCACCCATGCTTTGCTAAATTAATGGCCGGCCATGCTCCCAAAGTGAATAAAAAAAATATAATAATAAACAACACCTATTTGAATAACACAAAGTTTAATAAGCTCCCATGCTCTAACTCCCTTCTTCCAATAATAATTAAAAATAATAATAACAATAATAATAAACAACTACCCCATCATCCTATAATAAAATAAAACTCCCCATACACAACAATATTATTAAACCATTCTCCCATCTCCTAACACATTCCAATAACATAAAATAATAAAAATAAATTAAAATAACAACAATAAAACCCCATACTGCAGCAGAGAAATAAAAAAACAACCCCCATGCTGCGTATGCCATGCAGCCATGCAAATACACCCATACGCCAAGATAAAAAAAGAACCCATGCTCTGCTGCCCCCAGGTCTCGAACCCGAGACCTGGAGAAGTACTCTCCACGCCCCATCCACACGGCCACCTTGCATTTCATGACATAGACGCATTACGAATTCCCTTTAAGCGTTTCCTCTTAAGCTTCCCTGTGCCTTAACGCCAAGCAAAAATAAAAGCACCCGCGCACCTCCATCAGGACTCGAACGCACGACCTCGTGAAGCTCCCTTGCTGCAGCGTCCAAACCACTTTACTACTGGTTCTTCGACGACATAAATCTGCCCTGATTTATTATAAAGCCTCCTTACCTTGCTCCCCCTTCAGCGCCAAAAACAAAACTCCCAATTGCGATACAAGCAGCTCGAACCCTTGCCCTCCTAAAGTACCCTAGCGCCCTTAGCCACGCTACCACCTGGACTTTCATGTCCAATAACGCTCGAAAGATTCTTTTAAAGCCTTCTTTGACATTAACGCCCTCTTGCAAAAATAAAAACTTATGCGCCCACGTGCTTTCGAACTCCTCCCTCTCACAGCAGCTCCAAGGCCCTTAAAGCAACGCCCCAAGCCACTTTACTAAGCCCAAATCCACGACCATTAACTCTCAAAATTTTTACTTAAGGACTCCATAGCCCAAATCCCCTTTTTAACCTAAAATCCAAATTTTTTTCCAAAACTCCCATTTAGTCCTCGAGTTTTAAGAACTCCTAAAACACCTCCAAACCACTCTTAAAACCTACTAACACTAGGGTTATGCTCCAAACGCACGACCCCTAATTGAGGATGTTACAAATATTGCAAATGAAAAATGTAAAAACGGCATGGCAAAATCTAAAAATTATATATATATTCTTGAGAAAATAAATAAAATACTTTTTTAAATAAATAAATGATATATAACTTTAAATAAAAAAACATATTTATAATACAATAATCTAATACATATATGCATAAAGACTACATATTTAAGAATAAACAATATAAACAATATCATACAAAATAAAATAAATTAAACGTTATATATAATATAATAATATATAATAAAATAAAAGTGTAAAATAATAATTAATGTGCCCATTTTAAAATGATATATTATATATAATATAATAATAAATAGTAATAATTTAATAAAATAATACATATTTAAAATAAACAATACAAAAAAAACTCTATATTATTAATAAGTTACTTTAAATAACATATATTATACAAATTTTAAAGTTTAAAATAATACAATTTTTTTAATAAAATAATTAGATATAATGCTAAAACAATTTAAAATAGAATAAAATAAAAAAACAAAGAAATAGGGATTAAATAGAAATAAAAGCAAATGCAAAAGGGCTAAATCGAAACATGCGTCACACTGTAAGGACTTATTAGGCAATTACGCCTTATCTCCTAAAGGACGTCGTTCTGATATTGGCCTTTGAATGCCTGAGGGATCGAATTGAAACAGCAACAAAATTTTGAGGTCGAATTAAAAAATAAAAAATAATTAAATTGAACTAAATGAAATTGCGGAAGGACCAAAGAGGCAAATTGCCTTTTTATGAAAAACGCGTGGATCCTCCCTGAGTTTCGGGTCAACGCGCGGGTCCTAGCCCTGAACGACGTCATTTTATGCTTATTAGCTTAAGCAAAAATGAAACCGTTTCTTTTTTGCTAGATAAGTTAAAAGTTTGCCAAAAAAATCATTTTAACATCTTTAAAAAAAAAAACTAAACGAGAGCCCCGAAATGTTCTCCTCTCTTCGGCCTGAGGCCTGACTCCAGCCTAGGCTCCGATGACGGGCCATTGCATGCACCACCGCATGCACCACCGTATATGGTGGCCAGAGGCCAGCAACCTTGCTTTTTGAATGCGAATCGAAAGGTACTCCTTTTTTTATTATTTTTTTAAACAATATTTATATATAAAAATGCATAGATCGAAAAGAAAATAAAAAAATTAAACGAAATAGAATAATATAAAGTCACCTTCTGTTGTTTTTGATTGATTATGTATAAATCATTTTTTTTTTTTTGTATATTTGTATGTATCCGTGCCTTTTACAGATTTCTTTGGGGTTATTTATAACCCAAAAATGGAATCGAAAAATAAATACAAAATATTGCTGCCATTTTTCTTTCTATTTTGCTGTCGTATTCTTTCCTTTTTTGCAGGTCAATGGCGAGGAATCAGGCAACGGCGATGGAGCATTGCCCATGCGCCGATTGCAGCGTGACCGAGGGGCTGGTGCTGGGGCTTGCGGCACTAGGGTTTCCTAGGGTTTCAGAAACCCTTGGTTTCTGATTTGAAGTTGGGCCCTTTTGGGCCATGTAGGTTGGGTTAGGGTAGTCTATTTTTGGCTTGGGCTACTGTAATGGATTGAGTCTGAGGGTGTAATTGGGCCCGGGTGTAATTTGGGCCTGTACTGGACTGTAAAAACAAACTTGGACATTTATTTTTTTATTTTATTTTATTTTTGTTTTGCTTTTGTTAGTTTAGGCCCGGGCAATAATGGGCTATTACAGCTGCCCCTCTTTGCTCATTATCGTGTAACGAGAATAGAGAAAAGACGATAAAAGGACTCATTTTGCCCGATCTTGTCAAATGGTTATATCATCAGGGAGATAGGCTAGTATCTTCAATCTGCTTCACTACAACTTCAGAAAGACAAGATCTTCTATCTTCTATCTACTCCACTGCAATTTCAGGGAGGTCAGACTAGTATCTTCGATCTGCTTCACTGTAACTTCAGGAACGCTAGATCTGCTATTTTAATCTGCTCCACTGCAACTTCAGGGAGGTCAGACTAGTAGCTTCGACCCGCTTCACTGCAATCTCAAGAAGGCAAGGTCTGTTGTCTTTTATCCTGCTCTACTACAAACTCAGAGAGGCAGGGTTGATGTCTTTGATCTTCTTTCTGCAACTTCAGGAATGTCAGATCTTGCTATTTTAATCTGCTCCACTGTAAACTCAAGGAGACAAGGCTAATGTCTTCAATCTTCTTCCTGCAACTTCAAGAAGGTAGGATCTATCGTCTTTAGTCTGCTCCGCTGCAGCTTCAGGGAGACAAGTCTAACGTCTTCGATCTTCTTCCTGCAACTTCAGGAAGGCAAGATTTGTCATCTTCATTCTACTGCACTGCAAACATAGGGAGACAAGATCTGATGTCTTCGATCTGCTTCCTGCAACTTCAGGAATGCTAAATCAGCTATCTTCAATCGGCTCCACTGCAAACTCAGGGAGACAAGATCTAATGTCTTCGATCTGCTTCCTGCAACTTCAGGAATGCCAGATCTGCTTTCTTCTGTTTGCTCTACTGTAACTTCAGGGAGGTCAAGCTGATGTCTTTGATCTTCTTCCTACAATTTCAGGAAGGTAAGATCTGTTGTCTTCAGTCTGCTCCACTGCAACTTTAGGGAGACAAGGCTGAAAGTGGCAATTTACCCTACTACATCGTCCTGTGACCTGTAGAATGGGTATATGCTTATGCCGAATGATTAGGAAACCCTGATCGATATGAGTCAAATGCTCCTAATTAGACGCGCTATGGTATATGAATGCAAGAATGATATGAGTATGATTCCTACTCGTGGTGTTATCACTTATTTATTCGTCAAGGTTTCATCTTCCTTCCCCTTGAAGTATCATTTTCTTGCTCAAATAATTTGCCCCATGGAAATTTTAGGGTCCATTCCTCTTGAACCTTGGGGACATGAGGCGTCTATCACCTTCAAACGTCCCATTAGGAATCGAAACTTTTCCAGCCTGTCCTTACTGCAATCTAAGGATACAAGATTTGTTTCAACTCCAATTCATTCTTCCACAATTTAGGAGTTTTGAATTTTCCCTATCAACTTAGTCTGTCATGCCATTCTCTGAATGACCAGCTGACACTGCTTTCTTTCGTCACAACAACTCATTATTCTGTGTAATTACCAATTAGACAAAGAATTCAGTGAAATAGTCTCCATTAAGATTCTTATTTTTCCAATCTACGTACATGGAAATTCTAAACAATTATCCTGTTTCAGTTTCTTGCTTTATCTAGAAATTTCCAAAGTAATATGTAGAACTTCTTTTGTGAAACTATTAGTTCATCAATCATTATTTTAATGCAACATGCTTATGAATAATGGGTAACAAATAAATTGATTTCAAAAAAAGTTAAATGAATTATCAAAAATACAAAGGAAATTAACTGGGAACATATCTTTGAGAAGAAAAAGAATCCAAAGATAGTAAAATGAATAGGAAAAAGATCAGATGCCCTAGATATCACAGATTGGGCTTCTATATACAAACTTCATGAAGACTGCTTTGAGCTTAACATGTGTTTAGAAGACCCAAAGTACTTTGTTGATGCCCCGATATGCAACATACTTCATTTCTTGTTGATTCGAGTATAGCAAGATCACTGCATGTCCATTCAGAATTTGAGCCGCCCTTTTCGGGTTTTCAACTCAAAACCCCTTTGGTCTCAGGGCGCCCTTTGCGGGTTTTCGCCTTAACCTCTCCTCTTTTTTTTAGAGGTCTCAAAGCGCCCGTTGCGGGTTTTCACCTTGGTCTCTTCTCCTCTTTAAGCAAAATATTTTTTGACTGAATCCAAGTCCACAGGGTTGGATAAGCATTTCCCATCCATTTCGGTCAGAATTAATGCACCTCCAAAGAAAGCTTTCTTCACCACATATGGTCCTTCCCAATTCAGCATCCATTTTCCTCTGAAATCCTTTTGTATGGGAAGGATCTTTTTCAATACAAGGTCCCCCTCGTGAAACTCCCTCGGGCGGGTTTTCTTATCATAGGCTCACATCATTCGTTTTTGGTACATCTGCCCGTGACAAATGGCCCTTAGCCTCTTTTCTTCAATTAAGTTCAACTGATCATATCGAGCCTGGATCTATTCAACTTCATCCAATTTTATTTTGACAAAACTCGAAGAGAAGGTATTTCCACTTCAATAGGTAGAACTGCCTCCATCCTATAGACCAATGAGAAAGGAGTTGCCCTAGTAGAAGTTCTGACGGACGTCCGATAAGCATAGAGTGTAAACGGTAATTTCTCATGCCAATCCTTATAAGTTTCAGTCATTTTTCGTACTATCTTCTTGATGTTTTTATTGGCCGCTTCCACTGCCCCATTCATTTTTGGATGATACGGAGATGAGTTGTGGTGTTTGATGTTGAATTGACTACAAACTTCTATTATCGTGCTGTTGTTCAAGTTCAGTGCGTTTCTGATATGATTCTCTCGGGCATTCCATATCGATAAATGATCTCCTTCTTCAATAACCGACTAACTGCTGACTTAGTGACATTAGTGTATGAAGTAGCCTCTACCCATTTCGTGAAGTAGTCAATAACCACGAAGATGAATCGATGCCCATTCGAAGCTTTCGATGAGGTCGGCCTAATGACATCCATGCCCCACATGGAAAAAGGCCATAGAGAAGTCATAACACGCAAAGGTGAAGGTGGTACGTGAATTTTGTCTCCATAAATCTGGCATTTATGACATCTCTTGGCATAGTTGATACAATCTTCTTCCATGGTAGACCAATAATATCCAAATCTCATTATTTGTCTGGCCATTGTGAATCCATTAGCGTGTTTTCCACAAACGCCCTCATGAACTTCCTCCAGGATTTTCCTAGCTTCAACTGCATCAACGCATCTCAATAGTACTTGATCTTTTCTCCTTTTGTATAAGATATCCCTATCTAAAACATAGCCAGAGGCCAATCTTCTTAATGTCCTTTTATCATTCTCAGTTGCATGCTCTGGATATTCACGAATTTTTACGTATTATAATACATCATGATACCAAGGGTGGTCATCTTTTTCCTCTTCTTCCATGTTATAACAATGAGCTGAAACTTCGAAAATACTCATCTAGATAGGTCTCATATCCTCTGGTTTGTTTACTTTGATCATAGAAGCTAGGGTTGCCAAAGCATCTGCCATCTAGTTTTCATCACGTGAGAGATAATTAAAAGTAATGTCATCAAACTCCTCAATCAATCCCAGAACTATTTTTCGGTAATCAATTAGTTTGGGATCTCTTGTCTCCCACTCTCCTTTAAGCTGGTAGATTACTAAGGTAGAATCTCCATATACTTCTAGCACTTTGATTTTACGCTCTATAGCTACTCGAATTCCCATGATGCATGCCTCATACTCTGCCATGTTGTTTGTGCAATCGAAATCCAATTTGCATGTTAATGGGTAATGATCACCACTAGGGGATACCAAGATTGCCCCAATTCCATTTCCCACAGCATTTGACGCCCTATCGAAATTTAGCTTCCACAGACATTCTTTAGTAGTTGCCACATACATTAGCTCTTCATTTGGGAAATCAAAGCTCAATGGTTCATAATCTTCTAAAGTCCTGCTGGCCAGAAATTTCGCTATTGCGCTCTCTTTTATAGCCTTTTGGTTTACATAGACTATATCAAATTCAGAAAGCAAAATTTGCCATTGTGCCATCCTTCCATTCAAAACAGTTGACTCCATCATATACTTTAATGGATCGAGCTTCAAAATTAACTAGGTTGCATGATATAGCATGTACTGTCTCAATCTTCGAGTTGTCCAAATCAAGGCGCAACATAAATTTTTAATCGACGAATATCTCATTTCACATTCAGTGAACTTTTTACTGAGATAGTATATCGCATTTTCTTTTCTTCCTGACTCATCGTGTTGACCAAGCACACACCCCATGGAGTTATTGAACACTGTCAAGTACAGTATTAGTGGTCTATCTGGGTTAGGTGGAGATAGTACTAGGGCATTTGACAGATATTTTTGACTTTGTCAAAAGCTATCTGGCATTCATAGTCCCATACAACTTGGTTGTATTTCTTAAGAAGATGAAATATGGGATCACATTTCTCAGTTAATTGTGAAATAAACCGAGCAATGTAATTTAACCTTCCAAGAAAACCTCGAACTTCCTTTTGAGTGCATGGTGGAGGCAATTCTTGCATAGCTTTGACCTTATTTGAGTCAACTTCGATTCCTCTCTTGCTGACTATAAAACCCAGTAATTCCCTGACCGAGCTCTAAAAGTACACTTTGCCGGGTTGAGCTTTAATTGAAATTTTTTCAACCTCAAAAACAGCTTCTTCAAAACTTCAATGTGTTCTTTTTCTGTTCGAGATTTGGCGATCATGTCATCAACATATATTTCAATCTCTTTGTGCATCATGTCATGGAATAAGGTTACCATGACCCTTTGATATGTTGCTCCTGCATTCTTTAACCAGAATAGCATCACCTTATAACAAAAGGTACCCCATAATGTTATGAAAGTAGTTTTCCCCATATCCTCAGGGTGCATCTTGATCTGGTTATATCCCGAAAAACCATCCATGAAGGAAAACAGTGAATATCCCGCCGTATTATCCACCAATGTGTCAATATGAGGCGAAGAGAAATTGTCTTTTGGGTTAGCTTTGTTTGAGTCCCTATAGTCTACACACATCCGAACCTTTCCATCCTTCTTAGGGACAGGAACAATGTTGGCAACCCACTCTGAGTATTTGACCACTTGTAGAAAACTAGCATCAAACTGTTTCTTCACTTCCTCTTTTATTTTCAACACGACGTCAGGCCTCATCCTTCGTAGATTTGCTGAACTGGTTTGCACTCTTCTCTTATGGGAAGGCGATGTACTACAATATCAGTACTTAGCCTAGGCATATCTTGGTATGACCATGCAAAGACGTCCTTGAATTTCTGTAGTAACTCAACAAGGTCTTGTTTCGTCTCCTCGGCTATGCACGTTTCAATCTTCACAACTTTTCTTTCCTCTAAGACAATATTCTCTACCACCTTTTCATGGGGTAAAATTTGTTTCTCTTCTTGTTTTACCATTCTTAACAAATCTAGAGACAAGTCACAATCTCTGTCACCTTCAAAATCCTGAGATTCCTCTAAGCACGTGTCTTGCTCAAAATGGACCTCTGAATCTATGGTATCATTGCTCATGTCATTGATATCTAAGGACCTGTGGTGGGCACCAAAAAATGTACAAAGAAGAAATGAATTCGAGAACAACTATTCACATGATATGAATGAGAATAAAAAATTTGGAACGAAATTAGAAAATCAAACGAATATGAAAGAATATTTGCCAGAATTGATCATTAAAGATGTATTTTATTGAAACAAAAGATGTCTGAACATGAGCCTATTTCACAAAAGAAATCTTATTGTTCCTACGCTTAAAAACAACAAGTGTGTTCTAAACATTACTCTGTATAATCTCTAAAAACTATAAGAAGTTCCTCTGCAGTCATATTGTTCAAAACGCTTCCAAGTTCATAAAGGCGAATGCCCAATAGGTTTCTTTGCCCAGTTTCTTCCTCATGTATGGCATTGATGTGAGGATTTTCATTTTCCAATAACCCTCTCTCAGGGTGAATTATCCCTCCTGATACAAAGGTCTGGGATATGTGAGGGAATGTCATCAATTCCCACTTGACTTCTTCCCCATTCAGTCGTGCCTTTCTTCTCTCTTGCTTCTTCTCTATTTCCTTCCTCCTTTGTCTAGCGTCTATACTGGAATCCAAGCCAAAACGGTCTCTTTTCTTTTTCAGCATCAGAACTTGGATCCCCCTTGGAGATATATGCTCAGTCCTTTTCCCGGTAAGGCTCCTTTCCCCCACCGTCATTTGCAAACCCATTCTCGTGGTCTTGGATATCTTATGGACTAGCACCTCATTCCCTTCCAAAATGAATGTTTCATTTATGAATTCTAAAAATCGAAAAGAGCATTCGACTGCCTCTTCGTTTGCCTCTAAATATGGTGCGTCATTGGTAACAGTTGCTATGATATCCTCTTCTGTGTTTATAGTTACCAGCCGACCCTCTGTTACCAGTTTCAATTTTTGGTACAGTGATAAGGGCACTACTCCTGCCGAATGAATCTAGGGCCGTCCCAACAAGCAATTGTAGGAAGGCTTGATATCCATCACCAGAAAGTCCACTTCATATATGTTAGGTCCAATCAACAACGGTATGTAAACCCTTCCCATCACTCTTCTCTGAGTGCTATCAAATGCTCTCACTATGTTCTGGCATGTCTTCATGTGAGAACTGTCTATAGGCAACCTCTTTAGCGTAGACAATGGTAAGACATTCAAAGCCGATCCATTATCTATTAACACACTTGGCAGAGTGTATCCCTTGCAATGAATAGTAATATGCAGAGCTTTGGTCGATCCCATACCCCCAGGTGGAATTTATCATCACTAAAGTAGATGAAGTTGTCGGCACTTATATTACTAACCAGACGGTCGAGTTTGTTGACAGATATATCCTTAGTAACATAAGTTTCATTCAAAACTTTCATAAATGCTTCACGATGCACTTCTAAACATAAGAGTAAGGCTAGCACTGATATGCGAGCCGGTTGTTTCGCAGCTGCTCTACCACGCCATATTCACTGTGCTTCAAGAATCTCAAAAAAATTTTAGCCTCTTCCGCCTTCACAAGTTCATTGATAAGTTCTTCAACCTCTTTCTCCTACTCAACTACCAAGGTCTTTGCTTTCACGGGCATAGTTCTGACATTTACCGAGTCGTAACGCCTTTCACTATGTGCGTAAGATCCTTTATTTTGGACCTCCTTGGAAGTGCCAACTGAATTTTCCACTCCCGGTATTGTCACATTACAGTCATAATTCCAAGATACCATTTTGTTATCCTTATAAGGAAAGGAAATAGGTTTCTGGATTACGACTTTAGGCACGATTTGTGCTCCGCCTTCTGTGTTTCTTGGTCGAAAAATGATGATCCTCGGATAATTGACTTTTTGGTTTGTCAACTCGCTTCTGTCACACATATGTTTCCTCACTCTGAGCCTTCTTCACAAAATTCTAATTCTTTATTGTCTATAAGGCTTTGCGCCAAGACCTAAACTCAACACATTCCTGGATTTTATGCCCCTCTGCTTTGTGGAACTCATAGTAGTCCCTTATTCCTTCACATCCTTCTACAGAATCTGATTCTACGAATCCTCTTCTTATTATTTCTCTCCAAACCATTCTCAACGGGGTTTTCACCTCCAAGATATCCTCCTTGATCTTTCTCTGACCTTTTCACCGATCGCATTTATCCCCTTATCCCCATGGTTAGGTAATGGGTTCTTCGCACTAGTTGTATCATCGAACTTCACAATCTCCATCTTGATGAGTCTCTCTATTACCTTTTTGAAGGTAGTGCAGTTTTCTATTGAATGCCCCGATATTCTCGCATGGTAGTCACATTGAGCGTTTGAATCATACCATTTGGGATACGGGGGCTGTAGCGGTTTTAGATAAAATGGGGACACCACATGTGCGTCAAATAAACTTTGATATAGCTCCTTATGCATTATTAGGATTGGCGTAAATTGGAGCTTTTCAGAGTTTTGCCTTGCGCCAGATTCTTTTCTTGTCGAACCTTGTTGCCTAGCCGTAATTACCTTTGGCTGGCTAACAGTGATTGCCTTCGAGTACCCTTTGTTATATGTACTCATATTATTCACCTCATTGTCCTTTTTCCTAGGAGTAGACCTTTTAGTGGTTTCCCCCGCTTCAATCTTGCCACCTCTTATGGGATTTTCTATCATTTCTCCTGCCATCACTATATCCGCGAAGCTCTTGGTAGTACTTCCTATCATGTGGGTGATGAATGGAGCCTTTAAGGTATTGATAAAAAGCATCGTAGTTTCCTTTTCTAAGAGCGGTGGTTGAACTTGTATAGCAACCTCCCTCTATCTTTGCGCATACTACCTAAAGTTTTCATTTGGCTTCTTCTCCATGTTTTGCAAGGTGATTCTGTCAGGCGTCATGTCTGTGACATGATTGTATTGCTTCATAAGGCTTAGGCCAGATCTCTCCAAGAGCTAATCCTAGCACGGCTGAGTTGATTGTACCACCTGGATGCCGCCTCTACCAAACTGTCTTGGAAATAATGAATCAAGAGTTGATCATTGTTAACGTAGCCGGTCATCCGTCTACAGAACATAGTAATATGGGCTTCAGGGCAACTGGTCCCATTGTACTTCTCAAATTCTGGCATTTTGAACTTATGAGGAAGCACCAACTCTGTATCCAAGCTCAAGTCTTTAGCATCAATTCCATGGTGATTATCAGCATTTTCTAAGGCCTTGAACTTTTCTTCCAACCATCTGCAACGATCTTCTAATTGCCTTGAAGATTCAGTTCTTATCCCCTCCCTCTCTGCTATATCTAAGTCAGGGATAACAGGTTTAGCAGGGTTATCTCCTGGGTTGGATCCTGTGCCAACTTGGAAATTCATGGGCACTCCAGTGTCATTTTGCCCTTGTTGAGGCCAAATCATGACAGACGGCCTTCGGGGATACTCCTCAGGTTGAGTTTGTGCATGTGGTGGGGTGAAACACCGAGGAAATTCCTTGTCGAAACCATTTTTAAATTTTGGTAAAAACGGGGATCGAATTTAAAAAAAAAAAACGGAAATGGAGTCGCCACCAATCTCTTTTTACTTAGGTGTGATTGGATCACCTTGTAAAATGTTTTATTTTAAAGCATTGATTTTGGTCCATGAAATACAAGAAAACGGGTTCGCGAGTTGGTTACGTATGAGGAAAGGTTAGCACCCTCATAACGCCCAAAAACTGGTACCTAATCGACAAAATCATGTCCTAATGTTGAAAAATTTTAAAATATGACCCTTTTATTAGAAAGAAAACCAAGACTTACCTATCTCAAAGAAATAAAATGTTATACCCAGTAAGTTAGGATATAACATCTCATGGCTTCGAAACTAGGCTCACCTTTATTTAGAAATTTTTATTTCGAGACACAAAATATCATATCCAATAAGTTAGAATATAACGTTTTGAATTCACGAGAATAAGTTTTGATTTGGAAATTTATAAGTTTCAATTTTAAAAGAAAAACAGATACTTAATATTTTAAGTTCAACGATAAAAATCGAAACCCAATGAGTTAGGGCACAATTTTTCTCGAAGTCCCCAAATATTAGATATCACCGTATTTTTTTTAAAACTATTTAAATAAAATGCGTCAATTCAAAAGATGTTTTTATAAAATAATAGTTTGAGTAAGATATTACATTGATACATTATGATGTACATACTTAATAGCAATTTACCATAACTACAAATTATATTAACAATTTCTACTAATAGATAAATTAAAGAATGAATAATATGAAACAACAAGTGATACAAATAATAGAATAATTATACTAAAGCATACAAATGATAAATGAATAAAAAAAAAGATAAACAAATATGATATATAATGCAGTAAATAACCAAAGATAAAAATAAATATCAGACTTTTCATGCATGTAAGATATAATAACAATATAGAACCAATTATAATAGATATTGTAAATTGGGACATATGACTTTAAATAAAATGATGTAGAATAAAAAATGAATTAATATGCAAAGAAAAAAAATGATGTGGAGTAATAAAAATAATATATATATTCATAATAAAAATAAGTAAACTATATTGTTAAAGAAATAAATAATATATAACTTTAAATAAAATTACATTTATAATATAATAATCTAATACATATATATATTTCATATAAACAATAAAAATAAATATATTTTATACAATATAAATAAATAAGATTTTAGAAGTAATATATGATATAATATAATACTATATAATATAGAAATTTTAAAAATGTATAATATACCAACTATATATATCATAAAAATAATATGTAATAAAAATATTATTAAACCAAAAAAATTATAAATAATAATGATTTAATATGTATAAGGATAATACATATAAAAAGATATATGCGAATTTTATACTATTAATAAATTAATATATAAATAATCAAGGAAATAATATAGAATATTTAATATGATAAAATAATTTAATTCAATGTTAAAATAATTTAAAATAAAATAAAATAAAAAGATTTAAAAAAAGAGAAAAAAAACAAAGAAACAGGGGTTAAATAGCAATAAAAATCGATAAAAATGACTAAATCAAAACGCGCATTAAACCACAGGGACTTATTGGCAATTATGCCTTCTTTCCAAAACGAAGTCGTTCTGATTTTGGCTTTTAAGTAGCCCGAGGGACTGAATTGAGACGTAAGAAATAATTCTGGGCCCAATTGTTAAAATAAAAAAAATTAACAGGACATAATTATAAAAATGAAATAATGTGGAAGGACTTATTTGGCAATTAGACCTTTTAACGAAAACGCGCGGATCCTCCCTTGGTCGGGTCAACGCGCGGGTCATAAGCTTTAAAACGGCATCGTTTTGGTCATTAACTGACCACCTCAAAACGGCATCGTTCCTTTGGCCAATATAAGTCAATTTTAATAAAAAAATCATTTCTAAACTATTTTTTTTAAAAAAAACTTCAAAAATCCTCTGAAGCCCTTCATCCTCTGGTCTGGGCTCTGACCGTCGGACTCGTGGGCACATGCCACCATGGACGGTGGCCGGAGGCTAAAACCTCGGTTTTTCAGCGTCGTCTAAAGGTAAACTCGCACCCCTTTTTATTATTAGTATTATTTTATGTAAAAAAATGCATGAATAAAAAATAAAATGACGCGAATAAGGAATCACCTCTGTAAAAAAAATGAATATTGTATTCTCTATATTTTTGTGAATATTTTTGTGCATTTTTCTCTGTGTGTTTGTATTCATGTCCGTTTGTTTTACAGATTTTATAGCCCAAAAATAAAAGAAAAATAAATACAAAATCTGTTTGGCTGCCATTATTTCCGTTTTGCTGTGCTGTTTCCTTTTTTGTGTAGGAGAATAACGAGAATCTTGTGACGGAGCCCCTATTTGTGCGCTGAATGCGGCGTGAGGAAGGGCTACTTGTTGGGGCGCTTGCGGCGCAGTGGAAACCTTGGGTATCTTGTGTCCACAAACCATTTGGGCCACTTGGGCCAGCTTAGTTTTGGGTCTGTTAGGTTATGGGTAGTTAGGGTGTAATTGGGTCTGGGTCTTAGGTCTGGGATGTAATGGGCCACGGGTAGGTTATTTTAGGTATTGGGTTAGTGGGTTATGTAATCTGTTTTGGACTGCTGTAATGTATTAGGCTCTTTAATTGTTTTTTGGGTTTGTATTGAACTGTAACAAATAAACTGGACATTTATATTTTTTTTATTCTGGTTTGTTTGTTTTAAGCCCGGGCATAAATGGGCTATTATAGCTGCCCCTCTTTGCTCATTGTCGTGTAACGAGAATAGAGCAAAGACAATAAAAGGACCCATTTTGCTCAGTCTTGTCAAATGGCTATATCGTGAGGGCAATAGGCTAATATCTGCTTTCACTTCAGGAAGACAAGATTTACTATCTTTGATCTGCTCCGCTGCAACTTTCAGGGAGACAAGACTAATGCCTTCGATCTGCTTTCTTCAGTTAGCTCCACTGCAACTTCAGGGAGGCCAAACTGATGTCTCTGATCTTCTTCCTGCAACTTCAGAAAGATAAAATATGTCGTTTTCAATCTACTCCACTGCAACTTCAGGGAGACAAGACTATTGTCTTCAATTTGTTTCACTGCAACTTCAGGAATGCCAGATCTGCTTTCTTCAGTTTGACCCACTGCAACTTTGGGGAGGCCAAACTGATGTCTCTGATCTTCTTCCTGCAACTTTAAAAAGATAAAATCTGTCGTTTTCAATCCACTCTACTTCAACTTCAGGGAGACAAGATTGTTGTCTTTGATCTGCTTCCTGTAACTTCAGGAAGATGAGATCTGTTGTCTTCAGTCTACTCCACTGCAACATCAGGGAGATAAGACTATAATATTCAGCATGCTCACTTGCTACCTCAGGGAGATAAGGCTAGTGGCTAAAATCTGCTTCCCTGCTACCTTGGGAAGATAAGATTCACCGTCTTCGATTTGCTCCACTGCAACTTCAGGAAGACAGAATCTACAATCTTTAGTCTGCTTCCTTGCTACCTCAAGAAGATAATACTACAAACTTCAGCTTGCTCCCTTGCTACCTCAAGGAGATAAGGTTGGTGGCTAAAATCTACTTCCCTACTACCCCGAGAAGATAAGATTTGTCGTCTTCGATTTGCTCCATTACAACTTCAGGGAGACAAAATCTACAATCGTTAGTCTGCTTCCTTACTACCTCAGGAAGATAAGACTTATATCTTCAACCTACTCCACTGCAACTTCAACGGTATTGGAACTTCATCTTGACTTCAATAAGTCTGATTGCTTCAATCTGCTTCACTGCAACTTCAGGAACGCCAGATCTTTCCTATTTTTTAGTCTACTCCACTGCAAACTTAGGGAGACAAGACTGATGTTTTTGATCTTTTTCCTGCAACTTCAGGAATGCCAAATCTGCTATTTTTCGATCTACTCCATTGCAAACTTAGGGAGACAAAATCTACAATCTTTAGTCTGCTTCCTTGCTACCTCAGGAAGATAAGACTACAAACTTTAGCCTACTCCCTTGCTACCTCAGGGAGATAAGGCTGGTGGCTAAAATCTACTCCTCTGCTACCTCGGGAAGATAAGATTCGCCATCTTTGATTTGCTCCACTACAACTTCAGGGAAACAAAATCTACAATCTTTAGTCTGCTTCCTTGCTACCTCAGGAAGATAAGACTACAAACTTTAGCCTGCTCCTTTGTTACCTCAAGGAGATAACCTCGGGAAGATAAGATTTGCCGTCTTCGATTTTCTCCACTGCAACTTTAAGGAGACAAAATCTACAATCTTTAGTCTGCTTCCTTGCTACCTCAGGAAGATGAGACTTATATCTTCAACCTGCTCCACTACAACTTCAGGGAAATAAGGTTGGTGTGGTGAATCTACTCCACTGCTACCTCGGGAAGATAAGATTTGCCAAATTTGATCTGCCCCACTACTGCTTAGGGAGATAAGATCTGTAAATTCACTGATATTGCTACACCATCTTCTGAGGGACATGTCCTGTAGACTCGGTTCCATATGTATATGTCAAATGACTAGGATGCTATGATTAGAATAAATCAAATGCTTCTAGCCATATGTGTTATGAGTGACATGAATGCAACATGTCATAAAAATAATTCCTTTTTAAACGCTTAAGGATTAGGATGCAATGATCGGAATGAATCAAATGCTCCTAATGAGATTTGCTATAATGAAAAAAAAATGTTATGAGTATGATTCCTACTCTAGTTGTCAACACTCATTTGTTCTTCATCCTTGTTTCTCTCGAAACATCAATCATGTTCTGCTTAACAAGCTTGCCCCGCTGTAATTTCAGAGTCAACTCCGCTTGAAACTTGAGGATACAAGGCTTGTACCATCCTACCACGATAGGAATTGAAATTTTTCAATCCATCCCATCTGTAATTTTAGGATATAAGATTTATTTCAAATTCAACCCATTCCACCATAATTTAGGGGTTCTGAATTTTTCATCGACTTAGTTTGTCAGTTTGTCACACCATTCCCCGAATGTTATGACCTGATGACATTACTTACTTTCGTCACCTCAACTCATTATTTTGTCCAATTATCATTTGGACAAAAATTCAGAGAAATAGTCTCTATCTAGACTCTTTTTTTCTCAAATATTTCCAATCTATGTACATGGAAATTCTAAACAATTTTCATGTTTCGGTTCTTTGTTTTATCTAGAAACTTCCAAAGTAATATGTAGAACTTCTTTTATGAAATTATTAGTTCGTCCATCATTATTTCAATGCAACATGCTTATGAATAATGGGTAACAAATAAATTGATTTCAAAGAGAATTAAATGAATTATCAAAAATACAAATAAAATTAACTAGGAATATATCTTTGAGAAGAAAAAGAATCCAAACATAGTAAAATGAATAAGACAAAGATTAGATGCCCTAGATATCACAGATTGGGCTTCTGTATACAAACTCCAGGAGACTGCTTTGTGCTTAACATGTGTTTAGAAGACCCAAAGTACTTTGTTGATGCTCCGATATGCAACATACTTCATTTCTTGTTGATTCAAGTATAGAAAGACGACTGCGTGCCTATTTAGAATTTGAGCCGCCCTTTTCGGGTTTTCAATTCAAAACCCCTTTGGTCTCAAAGCGCCCTTTGCGGGTTTTCGGCTTGGCCTCTCTTTTTTTTTTTTTAAGAAACTCAAAGCGCCCTTTGAGGGTTTTCACCTTAGCCTCTTCTCGGGATTGGGTAAGCTTTTCCCATCCATTTGGGTCAAAATTAGTGCACCTCCAGAGAAAGCTTTCTTTACCGCATATGGTCCTTCCCAATTCGGCATCCATTTTCCTCTGAAATCCTTTTGTATGGGAAGGATCTTTTTCAGTACAAGGTTCCCTTTGTGATACTCTCTTGGCGAACTTTTTTATCATAGGCTCGTATCATTCGTTTTTGGTACATCTGACCGTGACGAATAGCCCTTAGCCTCTTTTCTTCAATTAAGTTCAACTGATCATACTGAGCCTGGATCCATTCAGCTTCATCCAGCTTTATTTCTGAAAAAACATGAAGAGAAGGTATTTCCACTTCAATAGGTAGAATAACCTCCATCCCATAGACCAACGAGAAAGGCGTTGCCCCAGTAGAGGTTCTGACAGACGTCCAATAAGCATAGAGTGCAAACGGTAGTTTCTCATGCCAATCCTTATAAGTCTCAGTCATCTTTCCTACTATCTTCTTGATATTTTTATTGGCCGCTTCCATTGCCCCATTCATTTTTGGATGGTACGGAGACGAGTTATGGTGTTTGATATTGTATTGACTACAAACTTCTGCTATCGTGCTGTTGTTCAAGTTCAGTGCGTTGTCTGATATGATCCTCTCAGGCATTCCATATTGACAAATGATCTCCTTCTTCAAAAACCGACTAACTGCTGACTTAGTAACGCTAGCATAGGAAGCAGCCTCTACCTATTTCGTGAAGTAGTCAATTACCACAAAAGATGAATCGATGCCCATTCGAAGCTTTCGGTGAGATTGGTACAATAACATCCATCCCCACATGGAAAAAAGCCATAGGGAAGTCATAACATGCAAAGGTAATGAAGGCACATGAACTTTGTCTCCATAAATCTGGCATTTATGACATCTCTTGCCATAGTTGATACAATCTCTTTCCATGGTGGACCAATAATATCCAAATATCATTATCTGTCTGGTCATTGTGAATCCATTAGCGTGTGTCCCACAAACGCCCTCATGGACTTCTTATAGGATTTTCCTAGCTTCAACAGCATCAACGCATCTCAAAAATACTTGATCTTTTCTCTTTTTATACAAGATATCCCCGTCTAAAACATAGTCAGAGGCCAATCTTCTTAATGTCCTTTTCTCATTCTCAGTTGCATGCTCTAGGTATTTACAATTTTTTACGTATCGCAATACATCATGATACCAAGGGTGATCATCTCTTTTCTCCTCTTCCACATTTTAACAATGAGCTGGAATTTCGAAAATACTCATCTGAATAGGTCTCATATCCTCTGGTCTGTTTACTTTGATCATAGAAGCCAAGGTTGCCAAAACATCTGCCATTTGATTTTCATCCCGTGGGAGATAATTAAAAGTAATTTCATCGAACTCCTCAATCAATCCCAGAACTATTTTTTGGTAATTACTTAGTTTGGGATCTCTTGCCTCCCATTCTCCTTTAAGTTGGTAGATTACTAAGGCTGAATCTCCATATACTTCAAGCACTCTGATTTTACGCTCTACTACTGCCCGAATTCCCATGATGCATGCTTCATATTTTGCCATGTTGTACGTGCAATCAAAATCCAATTTGCATGTGAATAGATAATGATCACCACTAGGAGATACCAATTTCATTTCCCATAGCATTTGATGCCCCATCAAAATTTAGCTTCCACGGACATTCTTCAGTATTTGCCACATACATCAACTCTTCATTAGGGAAATCAAAGCTCAAATGTTCATAATCCTCCAAAGCTCCGCTAGCCAAAAATTCTGCTATTGCGCTCCCTTTTATAGCCTTTTGGTTTACATGGTCTATATCGAACTCAGACAGCAAAATCTGCCACCTTGCCATCCTTCCATTCAAAGCAGTGGACTCCATCATATACTTTAACGGATTAAGCTTCGAAATTAACCAAGTAGTATGATTTAGCATGTACTGCCTCAATCTCTGAGTTGTCCAAACCAAGGCGCAACATGATTTTTCAATCGACGAATATCTCATTTCACATTCAGTGAACTTTTTGCTGAGATACTATATCGCCTTTTCTTTTCTTCCTGACTCATCATGTTGGCCAAGCACACATCCTATGGAGTTATTGAACACTGACAAATACAGTATCAATGGTTTATCTAGATTAGGCAGAGATAATACTGGTGCATTCGATAGATATTGTTTGACTTTGTCAAAAGCTTTCTGGCACTCATCGTCCCATACACCCTGGTTGTGTTTCTTGAGAAGATGAAATATGGGATCACATTTCTCGCTTAATTGTGTAATAAACTGAGCAATGTAATTTAACCTTTCTAGGAAACCTCGAACTTCCTTTTAAGTGCGTGGTCGAGGAAATTCTTGTATAGCTTTGACCTTATTTGAGTCAACTTTGATTCCTCTCTCACTGACTATGAAACCCAGTAATTTCCCTGACCGAGCTCTGAAAGTACACTTTACTGGATTGAGCTTCAATTGAAATTTCCACAATCTCAAAAACAACTTCTTCAAAACTTCGATGTGTTCCTTTTCTGTTCGAGATTTGGCGATCATGTCATCAACATATACTTTAATCTCTTTATGCATCATGTCATGGAATAGAGTTACCATGTTCCTTTTATATGTTGCCCCTGCATTCTTTAGCCCGAATGGCATTACTTTATAACAAAAGGTGTAACAGCCCGATTTAGGGCCGAGTCAGAATAGTGGTGCGAGACCACGAATCCGAGGTGAAATTATGAGTTTACAAAGTTTATGTCATGTTTGCATGCTAGTATGAATGTTTCATGAAGCAATTTTATTAAATTGTGGTGGATTGGTCCAAGAGGACTAAATTGCAAAAGTTACAAAATATGAGTTTCTAGAAGCTTTTTATATGAAATAGCTTTAGAATAGTAATTAGAAGTCCTTAAATAGCAATTTTTTCAAAAATATTATTTTGGTCATTTTGGTCATTTGGTCATTTGCCTAATAAGTAATTAAAATAGGAAAAAGATGAGAAAATTCACTCATCTTCTTCCTTGTTGCTGCCGAAAAAGTGGAGACACCATAGCTATGGAGACACCATAGCTAGGGTTCTTCATTTTTTTCAAGCTTGCTAGTAAGTTCATCTTAGTCACGTTTTTGATATTCTTCGTATTTTTGGAGTTCCCGTATTATGAATTAGCAATTCCTAGCTATTAAATGAGCTATGATGCATGTTTAAAAATTTACCTATGATTGCCATGCATGCTAAATGATGTTTTATGGAAGTTTATGAAGGTTTGATGCTTGATAAACATCTTTTCCTTAATGAATTTCATGAAAAATGGTAGTATGGACCAGTTTGTAATAGTTATAAAATTGGTCATACCTACTAGAAATAGAAAGAATTGATGATTGCTATAGTAGAGAAAATGATTCAACTAAGCATTAGGTTTAAGAAAGTCATTTTACGAGCCTAGGGACAATAGTGCAAAAATGAGGAAGTGTGAGGGCAAATTAGTAATTTTGCCAAAGGATGAGTTATGAGTCAATTTAGTCAATATGATTATTAAATGATCTGTTTATGATTATAGATCAAGAAAAATGAAGTCCAGATCGAAACCGAGGCAAGAACAAAGTTGAGGACTAAATTGCACAACCACGTACATTTTGTATATTGAGGTAAGTTTGTGTGATTTCTAAGATTTATTGATTTCTATCATTGAATTGCTTAGTATAATGTCTAATGTATTCATGGAATGCTTAATGTTTTGTAAATAAAGAAATCAATGAGATTAAATATTGAGTAAGTCTCGATTGAAGAAGAATTGCCCAAGATACTAGATCTATCACATGAGATATGAAAGTATGTATAAGACCAAGCCTAGGCATGGCATCGGCCATCAAACAAGTTATCATGTAAGTACAAGGCAAGCTTGGCAGTGAACAAGTTGTCATGCAAGTCCAAGGCAAGCTTGGCATTGAACAAGTTATCATATAAGTCCAAGACAAGCTTGGCATTGAACAAGTTATCATGTAAGTCCAAGGCAAACTTGGCATTGAACAAGTTATCATGTAAGTCCAAGGCAAGCTTGGCAATGAACAAGTTATCATGTAAGTCCAAGGCAAGCTTGGCATTGAACAAGTTATCATGTAAGCCCAAGACAAGCTTGGCATTGAACAAGTTATCATGTAAGTCCAAGGCAAGCTTAGCATTGAACAAGTTATCATGTAAGTCCAAGGCAAGCTTAGCATTGAAAAGCTATCAAGAGAAAGTCTTCATATAAGTCCATGTCAAGAATGGCCTTGAAACTAAGAAGAATTATTCCATATAAGACCATATCTATGATATGGCTTTGGTATCAAGTTATGTGAGATGAGATTCAGTATCCTCGGTTATTCATAGAAATTCATCGGGCAAATGAGTAAAGCAAACGAGTAAAGCTTAAATGATATAGCAAGAAAATTTAGTAAGTAAAGCTATGATCAAGTTGGAAATGAGTATTATTCATGTTATGAATGATGAGTTAAAGATCATGACTATTATATTAAAGCATACTGATCAAATGATACAGGTGCCTTATTTATCTTACAAGCACGAGGATATTAAGTATTAAGTGATATGTATGAATCAAGTATGTGTAAGTAAGCTTTATAGCTGAAATTATGATACTATTCTTAAGTCAAATGATCTTTATTAAGCAAGTATATTGACATATGTTTTACATGCAAACTTACTAAGCTAAATGCTTACGTCTTTAATTCTTTCTTTCTATGTAGTCCTGCCAAGCTAAATTGTGGATTGTTGGAGTCGGAGCTCGTAGCACACTATCAATCTTCTTTTGGTATAGCCAAATTATTTTACTAAGTATGGCATCTATAGGAAACATTCATTTTGAGAACATGTTTTAAAATGGGTTTTTGTAGGGACTATCAAGTTATTATTCTTTTGTATATGGCTAAGTGATTGGCCTAAATGACTATGTATGCATGTTTATTGAGGTCAATGAAGCATGTTGTAGAGATCATGAAATGTGTGGTGTTGATTTTGATTTTAGGGTGGCAAATGGCTTGGTAAATAGCCTCTAAGTGCCCACACGGTTAGAGACACGGGCGTGTGTCTAGGTCGTGTATACCCTACACCTTATTATTATTAATCAGATTAGACCACGGGTAAATTCCATGGCTGTGTGCATGAACCATGTGAGATACACGATTTGAGCATGGGCGTGTGCCCAGGCCATGTGGAACAAGTCAGTAGCTTCACACGGTTGGTAGACACAAACGTGTCAGGGCCGTGTGAAAATTGGTAGTAAACCCCCACGGTTGATGACATGGGCGTGTCTAAGGGTACACGAGCATGTCCCCAAGCAACATGGGCGTGTGGCCCCTGTTTTAAAGAAAAGTTTTCAGTTAAGTTACTAAAGTTTTTAAATACGTGCTTAAGGCCTTGTGGGCCAGTGAATTGTATGATTTGGCTAAGAAAGAGAAGTCTTAAATTGGAACAAAATTTTATAGCTCGTGAGTATATGTTTAAGTGATTTCAAGCATGGTAATGTCCTGTATCCAATCTTAGCGTCAGCCTCGGGTACTGGGTGTTATATTTGTGGTATCAGAGTTACGGTCTAGTCGGTTCTAGAACTATCGTAGCATGAGTGCAAGTCTAGCTATACATGCCATACATAAGAATGTTTTTATAATGATAGTGTGACGACTCCTAACGACTTAAATTATGTTTATACATAGAGTAAATGGATCCTGAAGGAAATATGGCGGATGACGTAAAAAGTAATGCACGGGCTCCCGTTGAGGGTACAGCGCCGAGCGAGAATGAGAATAGACCCACTACGGTGAGTCAAGGAGGAGGAGAAGAGGCTAGTGAAGCCTTCCTCCATATGATGAACACATGGTATACGGAGTTCGTTCGTGCGAACCCGAATGTACAACCCCCTCCGTCCCCGCCTGTTCTACAACCTACTTCAGTAGTCCCTCAAGTAGTGGAGGTGGTAAGAGGAGATAAACCTCCAATTGATAGAATCAAAAAACATGGGGCAGAAGAGTACAGAGCTAAAAGAGATGATGATCCAGAGAAGGCTGAATTCTGGTTAGAAAATACCATCAGGGTATTTAATGAACTGTCATGCACACTTAAAGAATGCATGAAGTGTGTAATCTCTCTCTTAAGAGACTCTGCTTACTAATGGTGGAACACCCTTGTGTCGGTAGTACCGAGGGAAAGGGTCACATGGGAATTCTTCCAAGAAGAGTTCAAGAAAAAGTATTTTAGCCAAAGGTTTGTAGACCAGAAGAGGAAGGAATTTCTAGAGATGAAGCAAGGCAAGATGTCAGTAACTGATTATGAGCGAGAGTTTGTACGACTCAGCAAGTACGCTCGCGAATGTGTATCCACTGAAGCCATTATGACTAAAAGGTTTGAAGATGGATTAAACGAGGACATCAAGTTGTTTGTTGCGGTCCTTGAATTAAAGGAATTTGTTATGTTAGTAGAAAGGGCTTGTAAAGCTGAAGAACTAGTAAAAGAGAAAAAGAAGTCTAAACTTGAGTCTCGTGACTCTAGAAAGAGACAGTGGAATAAGTCATTCCAGTCTTTATCCAAGAAGTCAAGAGATTTCCCTGCTCGATCAGCAACTTCCACTGGGTTTTCAAGGAAAGACAAGAGTAAACAGTATTCGGGAAACAAAGCACAAATAACTTCTGTTGCAAGTGTTGTGAATTTTAGATCTGACAGACCTGAATGTCCACAGTGTGGTAGATGTCATCTCGGAGAATGCTGAGCACATGAAAATGCATGTTTTAGATGTGGATCCCAAGACCATTTCATAAAAGATTGTCCAGAAATGATGAAAGAAGATAGAACCCAGAATCTGAAATCCGGGAGTATGGTCAGAGGGAGACCGCAAAGAAACCCAGGAAGTGGGGTGAGTGGAAGAGGTAACCCCAGAGAGCAGGCCACGAAACCCGAGGGTAGAATGCCTACAAGAACTTATTCCATTCGCGCTAGTGAAGATGCGTCTTCTCCTGATGTTATTACGAGTACCTTTTCTCTTTACAATACCAAAGTTATTGCTTTAATAGATCCTGGATCCACACACTCTTACATTTGTATGAAATTAGTATCCGATTTGAACATGCCTATAGATTCTATAGAATTTATGATTAAAGTGTCCAGTCCATTAGGCAAGAGTGTGTTGGTTGATAAAGTATGTAAAGATTGTCCATTAATGATTAGAGGTCATTGCTTTAAAGCAAATCTTATGTTGTTACCATTTGATGAATTCGACCTCATTCTTGGTATGGACTAGTTGACTACCCATAAGGTGATAGTTAACTGTGGGAAGAAATACATCGAGATGAGATGTGAGAATGGGGATGGATGAACAAGATGGATTGTCGGTAATGATTTCTCACATGGCGGCACAGAGATATATAAGAAAAAGGTATGAAGCCTATCTGGCCTTTGTGATGAATGATAAAGAAATAGAGTTAAAGATTGAGTTAGTATTGATAGTATGTGAGTACTTGGATGTTTTCCCTAAGCAATTGCCAGGACTACCACTAGTTAGAGAGGTTGAGTTCAACATTGAGCTAGCTCCCGGTACCGTACCAATATCTATTACTCCTTACAGAATGGCTCCAACAGAGTTGAAAGAATTGAAGTTACAGTTGCAAGAGTTGACAGATAAAGGCTTTGCAAGATCAAGTTGTTCACCATGAGGTGCTCCGGTTTTATTTGTGAAAAAGAAAGATGGCACAATGAGATTGTGCATAGACTACCGTCAGCTTAATAAAGTGACAGTAAAGAACAAGTACCTATTGCCTAGGATCGATGATTTATTCAATCAATTGAAAGGAGCCACCGTGTTCTCCAAAATAGACTTGAGATCAGGGTACTACCAGCTGAGAGTGAAAGATTCAGATGTATCCAAGACCGCCTTTCGAACGAGGTATGGACACTATGAATTTTTAGTCATGCCTTTTGGGTTGACCAATGCTCCTGTGGTATTCATGGATTTAATGAACCGCATCGTTAGATTGTACCTCGATAAGTTTGTAGTCGTTTTCATTAACGACATACTAATTTATTCCCGAGATGAGAATGAACATGCTGAGCACCTACGGATAGTTTTATAGACTCTTCGAGAAAATCAGTTGTATGCCAAGTTCAGTAAAAGTGAATTTTGGCTCAAGGAAGTGCGATTCCTTGGACATATTGTCTCGAGAGATGGAGTCTGAGTAGATCCCAATAAAGTCTCGGCCATAATGGACTAGAAGCCACCGAAGAACATCTTTGAGATTAGAGGTTTTCTAGGCCTAGCCGGCTATTACAGACGTTTTGTCAAGGGGTTTTCCATGATTGCAACTCCAGTGACTAAATTGTTACAGAAAAATGTGAAGTTTGAGTGGACAGAAAGATGCCAACAAAGTTTTGAGAAACTGAAGACAATGTTGACAGAAGCTCAAGTTTTAGTACAACCCGAGTCAGGGAAAGAATTCATAATTTACAATGCGTCCTTAAATGGATTAGGCTGTGTACTCATGCAGGAAGGCAAGGTGATTGCTTATGCCTCCAGACAGTTGAAGCCTCATGAGAAGAATTATCCGACGCATGATTTAGAGTTGGCTGCTATAGTCTTCGCTTTGAAGATTTGGAGAAATCATTTATATGGTGAAAAATGCTGGATATTTACTGATTACAAAAGTCTGAAGAATTTAATGACGCAGAAAGAGCAGAACTTAAGACAACAGAGATGGTTAGAGTTGATAAAAGACTATGAATTGGTCATTGACTACCATCCAGGAAAGGCGAATGTGGTCGCCGATGCTTTGAGCAGAAAATCTCTGTTTGCTCTAAGAGCATTGAATTCAAGAATGTTTTTATCTGACAATGGTTCTATTTTAGCTGAGTTGAGAGCTAGACCAATGTTTCTTCAAGAGATCTTTGAGGCTCAGAAAAAAGATATTAAAGTGCAAGCCAAGAAAGCACAGTGCGAGTCAGATGCTGAATTCGATTTTCAGACTAATTCTGATAGATACTTGATGTTTAGAAATAGAATCTGTGTACTGAGAAAAGAGGAACTTATTCAGAGATTTTTATATGAGGCACATAACGGATGTTTATCTGTACATCCGGGAAGTACTAAGATGTATAATGATTTGAAGCAACTGTATTGGTGGCCGAAAATGAAGAATGATATTTCAGAGTTTGCTTCCAAGTGCTTGATTTGTCAGCAAGTAAAAGCTGAACACCGAGTACCTTCGGGTTTACTTCAGCCCATCTTGATTCCTGAGTGGAAATGGGACCGCATCACCATGGATTTTGTAATGGGTTTATCATTGTCACCAAGCAAGAAGGATGCTATATGGGTTATAGTTGATAGACTAATGAAGTCAGCTCATTTTATACCAGTACGAGTGCATTTCTCCCTCGACAAGTTGGCAAACTTATATGTTTCAGAAATAGTAAGGCTTCATGGAGTTCCTTTATCGATTATATCGGATAGAGATCTGATATTTACATCCGGATTTTAGAAGAAACTGCAAGAAGCCCTGGGTACAAAGTTAAACTTTAGTATGGCTTTTCATCCTCAGACTGACGGTCAGTCAGAAAGATTAATTCAAGTACTTGAGGATATGCTCAGATGTTGTATTCTTGAATTCCAGGGCAGTTGGGAAAAGTTCCTCCCATTGGCAGAATTCGCCTATAATAATAGTTTCCAATTGAGCTTAAAGATGGCGCCTTATGAGGCTCTATATGGGCGAAAGTGCAGAACGCCTTTATTTTGGACTGAACTCAAAGAAAACCAAATTCACGGGGTCGATTTGGTTAGACAAGCTGAAGAGAAAGTTAAAGTGATACGAGGATGTTTGAAAGCTGCATCAGACAGACAAAAGTCCTATTCGAATTTAAAGAGAAAAGAGGTAGAGTATCAAGTCGTGGATAAAGTTTTCTTGAAAGTGTCACAGTGGAGAAAGGTCCTTAGATTTGGCCGGAAAGGCAAGTTAAGTCCGCGTTTCATCGGACCTTATGAAATTACTGAAAGAATTGGACCGGCAGCTTATCGTTTGGCTTTTCCATCAGAATTAGAAAAGATACATGATGTGTTTCACGTGTCAATGTTGTGACGCTACAAATCAAATCCTTCGCATGTTATTACCCCATCAGAGATAGAGATTCATCCCGATATGACTTACAGTGAAGAACTAGTTAAAATTTTGGCTCAGGAAGTCAAACAGCTAAGGAATAAAAGTATTGCCCTAGTGAAAGTATTGTGGCAAACACATGGAATAGAAGAAGCTACATGGGAACCAGAAGAGAGTATGAGAAACCAGTATCCAAACCTTTTTGCTGGAAAGATTTTCAAGGACGAAAATCCCTAAGGGGGAGAATTGTAACAGCCCGATTTAAGGCCTAGTCGGAATAGTTGGGCGAGACCACAAATCTGAGGTGAAATTATGAGTTTACAAAGTTTATGCCATGTTTGCATGCTAGTATGAATGTTTCATGAAGCAATTTTATTAAATTGTGGTGGATTGGTCCAAGAGGACTAAATTGCAAAAGTTGCAAAATATGAGTTTCTAGAAGCTTTTCGTATGAAATAGCTTTAGAATAGTAATTAGAAATCCTTAAATAGCAATTTTTCAAAAAAATATTATTTTGGACAAAATTGGCCTTGAGATGGTGTTAAATAGAAATTTTTAAAAGGAAGGGCATTTTGGTCATTTGCCTAATAAGTAATTAAAATAAGAAAAAGATGAGAAAAATTCACTCATCTTCTTCCTTGTTGCTGCCGAAAAAGTGGAGACACCATAGCTAAGGTTCTTCATTTTTTTCAAGCTTGCTAGTAAGTTCATCTTAGTCCCGTTTTTGATATTCTTCGTATTTTTGGAGTTCCCGTATTATGAATTAGCCATTCCTAGCTATTAACTGAGCTATGATACATGTTCAAAAATTTACCCATGATTGCCATGCATGCTAAATGATGTTTTATGGAAGTTTATGAAGGTTTGATGCTTGATAAACATATTTTCCTTAATGAATTTCATGAAAAATGGTAGTATGGACCATTTTGTAATAGTTATAAAATTGGTCATACCTACTAGAAATAGAAAGAATTGATGATTGCTATAGTAGAGAAAATGATTCAGCTAAGCATGAGGTTTAAGAAAGTTGCATGAAAATCATTTTACAAGCCTAGGGGCAAATTAGTGATTTTGCCAAAGGATGAGTTATGAGTCAATTTAGTCAATATGATTATTAAATGATCTGTTTATGATTATAGATCAAGAAAAATGAAGTCCGGATCGAAAGCGAGGCAAGAACAAAGTTGAGGACTAAATTGCACAACCACGTACATTTTGTATATTGAGGTAAGTTTGTGTGATTTCTAAGATTTATTGATTTCTATCATTGAATTGCTTAGTATAATGTCTAATGTATTCATGGAATGCTTAATGTTTTGTAAATAAAGAAATCAATGAGATTAAATATTGAGTAAGTCTCGATTGAAGAAGAATTGCCCAAGATACTAGATCTATCACATGAGATATGAAAGTATGTATAAGACCAAGCCTAGGCATGGCATCGGCCATCAAACAAGTTATCATGTAAGTCCAAGCCAAGCTTGGCAGTGAACAAGTTATCATGTAAGTCCAAGGCAAGCTTGGCAGTGACCAAGTTATCATGTAAGTCCAAGGCAAGCTTTGCATTGAACAAGTTATCATGTAAGTCCAAGACAAGCTTGGCATTGAACAAGTCATCATGTAAGTCCAAGGCAAGCTTGGCATTGATTAAGTTATCATGTAAGTCCAAGGCAAGCTTGGCAGTGAACAAGTTATCATGTAAGTCCAAGGCAAGCTTGGCATTGAACAAGTTATCATGTAAGTCCAAGTCAAGCTTGGCATTGAACAAGTTATCATGTAAGTCCAAGGGCATTGAACAAGTTATCATGTAAGTCCAAGGCAAGCTTGGCATTGAAAAGCTATCAAGAGAAAGTCTTCATATAAGTCCATGTCAAGACATGGCCTTGAAACCAAGAAGAATTATTCCATATAAGGCCATATCTATGATATGGCTTTGGTATCAAGTTATGTGAGATGAGATTCAGTATCCTCGGTTATTCATAGAAATTCATCAGGCAAATGAGCAAAGCAAACAAGTAAAGCTTAAATGAGTAAAGCTTAAATGATATAGCAAGAAAATTTAGTAAGTAAAGCTATTATCAAGTTGGAAATGAGTATTATTCATGTTATGAATGATGAGTTAAAGATCATTACTATTATATTAAAGCATACTGATTAATGTGATCAAGTGGTACAGGTGCCTTATTTATCTTACAAGCACGAGGATATTAAGTATTAAGTGATATGTATGAATCAAGTATGAGTAAGTAAGCTTTATAGCTAAAACTATGATCCTATTCTTAAGCCAAATGATCTTTATTAAGCAAGTATATTGACATATGTTTTACATGCAAACTTACTAAGCTAAATGCTTACGTCTTTAATTCTTTCTTCCTATGTAGTCCTGCCAAGCTAAATTGTAGATCGTTGGAGTCGGAGCTCGTAGCACACTATCAATCTTCTTTTGGTATAGCCAAATTATTTTATTAAGTATGGCATGTATAGGAAACATTCATTTTGAGAACATGTTTTAAAATGGGTTTTTGTAGGGACTATCAAGTTATTATTCTTTTGTATATGGCTAAGTGATTGGCCTAAATGACTATGTATGAATGTTTATTGAGGTCAATGAAGCATGTTGTATAGTTCATGAAATGTGTGGTGTTAATTTTGATTTCAGGGTGGCAAATGGCTTGGTAAATGGCCTCTAAGTGCCCACACGGTTAGAGAGACGGGCGTGTGTCTAGGCCATGTATACCCTGCACCTTATTATTATTAATCAGGTTAGAACACGTGTAAATTCCACGGCCGTGTGCATGAACCGTGAGAGATACACGGTCTGAGCATAGGCGTGTGCCCAGGCCGTGTGGAACAAGTCAGTAGCTTCACATCGTTGGTAGACACAGAAGTGTCAGGGCCGTGTGAAAATTGGTAGTAAACCCCCATGATTGATGACATGGGCGTGTCTAAGGGTACACGGGCATGTCCCCAAGCAACATGGGCGTGTGGCCCCTGTTTTAAAGAAAAGTGTTTAGTTAAGTTACGAAAGTTTTTAAATACGTGCTTAAGGCCTTGTGGGCCAGTGAATTGTATGATTTGGCTAAGAAAGAGAAGTCTTAAATTGGAACAAAATTTTATAGCTCGTGAGTATATGTTTAAGTGATTTCAAGCATGGTAATGTCTCGTATCTAGTCTTAGCGTCAGCCTCGGGTACTGTGTGTTACAAAAGGTACCCCACAATGTTATGAAAGTAGTTTTCTCCATAACCTCAAGGTGCATCTTGATTTGATTGTATCCCGAAAAACCATCCATGAAAGAAAACATTGAGTATCCTGCCGTATTATCCACCAGCGTGTCAATATGCGCAAAGGGAAATTGTCTTTTGGGCCGGCTTTATTTAAGTCTCTATAGTCTACACACATCTAGACCTTTCCATCCTTCTTAGAGACAGGAACAATATTGGCAACCCACTCTGAGTATTTAACCACCTGTAGAAATCCAGTATCAAACTATTTCTCGACTTCCTCCTTTATCTTCAACACCACATTCGGCCCCATCCTTTGTAGTTTTCGCTGAACTGGCTTGCACTCTTCTCTTATGGAAGGCGGTGTACTACAATATTAGTACTTAGCCCAAGCATATCTTGGTATGACCATGCAAAGACGTCTTTGAATTCCCGTAGTAACTCAACAAGGTCTTGTTTTGTCTCCTCGGTTATGTGTGTTCCAATCTTTACAACCTTTCCTTCTTCCAGGGCTATGTTATCTACCTCCTCTCCATGGGTAAAATTTGTTTCTCTTCTTGCTTTACCATTCTTAGTAGATCTGGAGATAAGTCACAATCTCTGTCACCTTCAAAATCCTGAGATTCCTCTAAACACATGTTTTTCTCAAAATGGACCTCTAGGTCTGTAGTATCGTTGCTCATATCATTGATATCTACGGATCTATGGTGGGCACCAAATAATGTTCAAAGAACAAATGAGTTCGAGGACAATTATTCACATGATATGAATGAGAACAAAAAAAAAAATTGGAATGAAATTAGAAAATTAAAAGAAGAAAAAAAAAATGCAAGAATATTTGCCAAAATTAGTCATTAAGGATGTATTTTATTGAAACAAAAATATCTGAACATGAGCCTATTTCACAAAAGAAATCTTATTGTTCCTAGGCTTAAAAACAACAAGTGCGTTCTGAATATTACTTTGTATAATCTCTAAAAACTACAGGAAGTTCCTCTGCAGTCCAATTGTCCAAAACGCTTCCAGGTTCATAAGGGCGAATGCCCAACAGGTTTCTTTGCTCAGTTCTTCCCCGTGTATGGCATTGATGTGAGGATTTTCCAATAACCCTCTCTCAGGGTGAATTATCCCTCCAGATAAAAAGGTCAGGGATATGTGGGGGAATGTCATTGATTCCCGCTTGACTTCTTCCCCATTCAACCGTGCTCTTCTTCTTTCTTGCTTTTTCTCTATTTCCTTTCTCCTCTGTCTAGCATCTGGCCTGAAACCAAGCTGAAACGGTCTATCCTCTCTTTCAACATTGGAACTTGGATCTCTCATTGAAGATGTCTGCCCAATCCTTTTCCTAGTAGGGCTCCTCTCCCCATCATCATTTGTAGGTCCATTCTTGTAGTCCTAGATATCCTAGGCACCGGAACCTCATTCACCTCCAAAATAAATGTCACGCTCATGAACTCTAAAGATCAGAAAGAGCATTCAGTTGCTTCTTTCAGTTGCTTCTTCACTCGCCTCTAAATATGGCGCGTCATTGGTAACAGTGGCTATGATGGCCTCCTCCGCGTTTGCGGTAACTAGCTAACCTACTGTCACCAGCTTCAATTTTTGGTGCAGCGATGAGGGAACTGCTCCTGCCGAATGAATCCAGAGCCTTCCCAGCAAGCAATTGTATGAGGGCTTGATGTCCATCACCAGAAAATCCACTTCATACGTGTTTGGCCCAATTAGAAACAGTATGTCAATTCTTCCCATCACTCTTCTCTCGGTGCCATCAAATGCTCTCACTATGTTCTGGCATGTCTTCATGTGAGAACTGTATATCGGCAACCTCTTTAGCATGGACAATGGTAAGACATTCAAGGCTGATCCATTTTTGATTAACACACTTGGCAGAGTGTATCCCTTGCAACGAGTAGTGATGTGCAGAGCTTTGGTCGATCTCATACCTCTTGGTGGAATTTCATCATCACTAAAGTAAATGAAATTGTTCGCACTTATATTACTAACTAACCGGTCAAGTTTATTGATAGATATATCTTTAGTAACGTAAGTCTCATTCAGCACTTTCGTTAATGCCTCACAATGTACTTCCGAACTTAAAAGCAGTGCCAGCATTGATATGCGAGCCGGTTGTTTACGCAGTTGTCCTACCACACTAGATTCACTATGCTTCAAGAATTTCAGAAATTATTTAGCTTCTTCTTCTTTCACTGGTTCATTAATAAGGGTCTTAGGTCCTTTCTCTCGTTCAACTGCCACAGTCTTTGATTTCACTGATTCTGCTCTAATGTTTCCTGAATCGTAGCGTCTTCTACTACGTGTGTAGGACCCTTCATTTTGGACTTCCTCGGAAGTGCCAGCTGATCTTTCCACTCCCGGTATTGTCACATTACAGACATAATTCCAAGGCACCATTTTGTTATCCTTGTAAGGAAAGGAAACAAGTTTCTGGATTACGACTTTAGGCGCGATTTGTACTCCGCCTTCTATGTTTCTTGGTCGGGAGATAATGATCCTCGGATAATTGACTTTTTGCTTCGTTAATTCTCCTTCAGTTGCATATATGTTTCCTCCCTCTAAGCCTTCTTCATAAAACTCAAATTCCTTACTGTGCATAAGGCTTTGCACCAAGATCCTGAACTCAACACATTCTTGGATATCATGTCCTTCTGCTTTGTGGAACTCACAGTAGTCTCTTATTTCTTCACATCCTTTCTCAAAATTAGATAATATCAGCCCTCTTCTTACCATTTCCCTCCAGACCATTCTCAATGGGATTTTTACCTCTACAATATCCTCCTTGATCTTCCTTATGACATTTTCGCCAATCGCGTTTATCCCCTTATCCCCATGGTTAGGTAACTGGTTCTCTACACTAGGTGTATCATTAAATTTTACAATCCCCATCTTGATGAACCTCTAAACTAACTTTTTAAAGGCAGTGTAGTGTTCTATTGAATGCCCCGTTATTCCCGCATAGTAATCGCATTGAGCATTTGAATCATACAATTTAGGATATGGGGGCTGTAACGGCTTCAAATAAAATGGAAACACCTCGTGTGCATCAAATAAACTTTGATATAGCTTCTTATACGTCATTGGGATTGGCGTAAATTGGAGCTTTTCAAAATTTTACCTTACGCCAGATTCTTGTTTTGTTGACCCTTGTTGCACAGTCGTAATTACCTTTGGCTGGCTAACAGCGACTACCTTCGAGTATCCCTTGTTGTATGTACTCGTATTATTCACCTCATTGTCCTTTTTTCTAGGATCAGACCTTCTAGTGGTTCCCCTTACTTCAATCTTGCCACCCCTTATGGCATTTTCAATCATTTCTTCTACTATCACTATATCTTCAAAGCTCTTGTTGGTACTTTCTATCATGTGGGTGATGATTGTAGCTTTCAGGGTGTTGATAAAAAGCATGGTAGTTTCTTTCTCTAGGAGAGGTGGTTGAACTTGCATGGCAACTTCCCTCCATCTTTGTGCGTATTGCCTGAAGCTTTCATTTGACTTCTTTTCCATGTTTTACAAAATGATTCTATCAGGCATCATGTTTGTGACATGATTGAATTGCTTCATGAAGGCTTGGGCTAAGTCTCTCCATGAGCTAATATTACCACAGCTGAGTTGATTGTACCACCTGGATACTGCCCCTACTAAACTGTCTTGGAAACAATGAATCAAAAGTTGATCATTGTTCACGTAGCCAGCCATCCGCCTACAGAACATAGTGATGTGGGCTTCAGGGCAGGTAGTCCCATTGTACTTCTCAAATTCTGGCATCTTAAATTTATGAGGAAGCACCAAATCTAGAACCAAACTCAAGTCTTTTGCGTCAATACTATGGTGATGATCGGCCTTTTCCAAAGCCTTGAACTTTTCTTCCAACCATCTACAGTGATCCTCTAACTGTCTCGAGGATTCAGTTCTTGTCCCTTCCCTCTCTACTATATCCAAATCAGGGATAACAGGATTGGCAGGGTTATCTCCTGGGTTAGATCTTGAGCCGACTTGGAAGTTTATGGGCAGTCTAGTATCAGCTTGCTTGCCCTTGTTGAGGCCTAATCGTGAAGATGGCCTTTGGGGATTCTCATTAGGTTGTACATGCAATGGGGTGAAACCCCGAGGAAAGTCCTCATTGTCTTCAGTAATAACTATGGGACCCTTCCCTTTGTCCATTGCCCTATTTAGCATCTAGGCCATTTGAGCCATCATGTTCCTTTGAGCTTCCAACATTTGGTCTCTCATTTCTTACTAGAGCTTTGCTAATTGCTCCTGCATCTGATATTCATGTCTCTCTAGAATTGTTCAAGTCTTTGATCCATTTTCTTTGTTTTGGCACGTGTACCGTAATGGTGTTCAGTTTCCAGATTTTCATTCTCTCTCTCTCTCCCTCTCTCTCTATGTGTGTGTGTGTGTGTGTGTGTGTGTGTGTGTGTGTGTGTGTGTATGTGTGTGATAATTTCAACTAATTAGGCTCTCTCTATGGACTTAAATGCATATGATATGATGTAATGCCAATGCATGAATGCAAGGAGGCATTGATTCAAATTAGAATTCATTTTAGAAAACTTTATTAGAAAACAAAATCCTTTACATAAAACGGACTACAAATATGTTTTCGCCTTAAGGCCCAAAGTTCTGATTTTCCTAAATAACAAGGCTAACTCTTAACCACGATCTGACTGTAGCTCATACTTTGTGCTCAATGTATCAGCCTGTACTGCCAAAGTCTGTAGGTGATCAGCTACCTCTCGAATCTGAACTATTGTTTCATCCATGAGATAATCCTGATTTCTAACTTGGTTATGGGAATGGTGGAGCTCTTCCTTCCAATGCTCTTCTCTTGTTTCAAGCTGCTCGATCCGGAGTTTACAATTCTGCAATGTTGATTCTAATCTTTCAATCTTGCCCTTCATTTCCTTAATCTTGTTCAGACTCGACTTCAGCTCGTTTGCAGAATTACGGCTTCTATAGTGATGAAGAGACCGTCCCAACTTAGCTACTCTAGCTATTAATCCGCTCTTTTCCTTTTGGCTTTCTTCTAACCTCTTTTCTATGGCCTCGTTTTGCATCTTCATCTCTAGGAACTTCCTCTCCCAATGGTCAGCTTTGGCTTTTTCATCTTGAACCTCCTGTTGCCACTGCTCCGAAATCTTCCCCAATCCGGCATTCTTCATTGATAGACACAGCTTCTTATACTCTATCTTTAGGTTATTCAGATCTTCTTCGACCCTTTTCTTCCCTTTTCTTAATTTTTCGGCCTCTGATTTCTGAACATCCACATCTAACCTCAGGTACATCTTCTCTTCTTCCAACTGCTCTATCTTCTTTCCAAACTCTGAACTCATCTTTTCGAAATCTTGTTTCATCTAACTCTGATGGGACCACTTGCAAGCATTCTTCTCTTGATCAGGCGCCTTCCGGATTCAGCTCGGGGATGTTATCATTAATCCTTCTAATCCTCTATCCACTGTATTTTGATGTCGTCATTAGGCTTGCGGATAATCTCTTCATTCTACGAATCTGATTCCAAGCACCAGAAATCTCCTTAACCTTCTTCTTATAATTTTCCCCTCTGTATGAGAACTCATATTGAGCTAGCCCATATGTCGTTGGTACAAACTGTCTTAACCCATATTGCCTCAATACTAGCAAAGGGGCATACCCAACGGCTCCCAAAATTCCAATTAAAGGAACCCAGTCGAAGCTCTCACACCGATAAAGGATCTCGTCGGGAATCATCCAAGGAGCCCTCCACTCGATGTCCTCTTCTTGAAGATTTTGAAGGAGCGCCATCCAGCTTTCGTCAGACACGTCTTCTCTCCTTGGTGTAGCTACTATCTCTTTCAACGGAGAGTAATTCTCAGAGAAAACCTGATAAGACACTTTCTCCACCTTTCAGAAATGACTGTGGAACCAAGCCAACAACAACTGCGCGCATCCAATGAACCTACCTTCACTTGTTCTCCGACATGCATTTAAAGATCTGAGCGTCTCGGCTAAGATCGCAGGCACATGTGTAACCCATTTGTCTAGTCGGTCGAATAAATCGATAACTGCTTCATCTACATGCCTCATAGCTTTAGGAAAAATTACCAAACCATAAATACTCAGGGCAAAGACATTAATCTTCTTCTTTACATCTGGATGTGCTAGAATTAGGTCTCTCAAACTCACCCAAGGTATGCATTTACCCTCACCTTTCTCTTGAATTCTGGCTGTAACCCACTGTTCACTCATCCCTGTGATATTCATTAACTTCTTCACAAAAGTTAGGATGTTAGCAGCCCTAGAATAAGCTTTATCGACTTGGATCCTCGAACAGCGAAGCAAGGTCGTATATTCCTCCACCGTGGGCACTAAATCTACGTTCCTGAAAGAGAAACAACTATAAGCAGAATTCCAAAATTGAGTTATAGCCCGGAACAGATATGTATCTACCTTGATGTCGAGCAAGTAAGGTAGATCACCATAATTATGATAGAACAGCTGCTTTGCCTCATCATCCCACTGGGTCCATATTTCTTTCAACTCCTGGAGCTCATTTTACGTGACACTGATACGAGCAAAATCTTATAGTTCCAACACATATTCCTCAGCTAAGCTATCCCCTTTCTCTAATTGCCTTTGCTCTAACCATATGCGGACGGCTGCATTGTCTTCCATTTTATCAAGGAATTCGTTCTCCATAACCAGCTTTCTAACTTAGAAACTAACCGTGAATCGATGCCTCTTAAATATGAAATGACATGCACAAAAATGAAACACAGCAAGTTAGTACCGCAGAATAGAACATAAAGTAAGTAAAGTAAACAATCACCTATCTGGGTAGATGCTAAGGTTTGACATAGTTCTACTTAGGGTGGGTTCTTATGTTTTTTACGTGTGGTTCAGCTCTAAAGTTGAGGTACCCAAACAAGCAGATTCCTCGATCCTCACCCATTATAGGCTCATACGGACCGATTTCGGTTCAAGGGAATACATTTCCCTATGGCCATGCGGAAGTGAAAACTTCACGAAGACATAGGTACAGATGTATCCCGGAAGTAATCCACTAGCCCATGCGAAGGTGAAAACCTCACGAAGGCATAGCTTCTCGCTCCCACTTAAAGGCGTGACCACAACGGTCATGTAATGCAATGAAGAGATATATATTAAAAATTAGAACCTCATGCAATAAAAGGATCATGGTTTTTTTTTTTAAAATCAGAATTTTAAATTTGGACAAAAGGACATGAAATAATCGATTTTACGGCTTGACTCTCTTATTGGTCCCCAGTGGAGTCGCCAAGCTGTCGAAATCATTTTTAAATTTTGGTAAAAACGGGGATCGACTTTTAAAAAAAACAGAAATGGAGTCGTCACCAATCTTTTTTTACTTAGGTGTGATTGGATCACCTTGTAAAACGTTTTATTTTAAAGCATTGATTTTGGTCCATGAAATACAAGAAAACGGGTTCAGAAGTCGGTTACATATGAGGAAGGGTTAGCACCCTCATAACGCCCAAAAATTTGTACCTAATCGACAAAATCATGTCCTAATGTTGAAAAATTTTAAAATATGATCGTTTTATTAGAAAGTAAACCAAGACTTACCTATCTCAAAGAAATAAAATGTTATACCCAGTAAGTTAGGATATAACATCTCATGGCTTTGAAACTAGGCTCACCTTTATTTAGAAAATTTTTATTTCGAGACACAAAACATCATATCCAATAAGTTAGGATATAATGTTTTGAATTCCCGAGAATAAGTATTGATTTGGAAATTTATAAGTTTCAATTTTAAAAGAAAAAGGATACTTAATATTTTAAGTTCAAAGATAAAAATTGAAACCCAGTGAGTTAGGACACAATTTTTCTCGAAGTCCCCAAATTTTATATATCACCTTATTTTTTTGAAAACTATTTGAATAAAATGCGTCAATTCAAAAGATGTTTTTATAAAACAATGGTTTGAGTAAGATATTACATTGATACATTATGATGTACATACTTAATAGCAATTTACCATAACTACAAATTATATTAACAATTTCTACTAATAGATAAATTAAAGAATGAATAATATGAAACAACAAGTGATACAAATAATAGAATAATTATACTAAAGCATACAAATGATAAATGAATATAAAAAAGATAAACAAATATGATATATAATGCAGTAAATAACCAAAGATAAAAGTAAATATAAGACTTTTCACGCATGTAAGATATAATAACAATATAGAATGAATTATAATAGATATTGTAAATTGGGACATATGGCTTTAAATAAAATGATGTAGAATAGAAAATGAATTAATATGCAAAGAAAAAAAATGATGTGGAGTAATAAAAAATAACATATATATTCATAATAAAAAAATAAGTAAACTATATTTTTAAAGAAATAAATAATATATAACTTTAAATAAAATTACATTTATAATATAATAATCTAATACATATATATTTCATATAAACAATAAAAATAAATATATGTTATACAATATAAATAAATAAGATTTTAGAAGTAATATATGATATAATATAATACTATATAATATAGAAATTTTAAAAATGTATAATATACCAACTATATATATATATCATAAAAATAATATGTAATAAAAATATTATTAAACCAAATAAAATAATAAATAATAATGATTTAATATGTATAAGGATAATACATATAAAAATATATATACGAATTTTATACTATTAATAAATTAATATATAAATAATAAATAAAATAATATAGAATATTTAATATGATAAAATAATTTAATTCAATGTTAAAATAATTTAAAATAAAATAAAAAGATTTAAAAAAAAGGAAAAAAACGAAGAAACAGGGGTTAAATAGCAATAAAAATCAATAAAAAGGACTAAATCAAAACGCGCATTAAACCACAAGGACTTATTGGGCAATTATGCCTTCTTTCCAAAACGACATCTTTCTGATTTTGGCTTTTAAGTAGCCCGAGGGACTACATTGAGACGCAAGAAATAATTCTGGGCCCAATTGTTAAAATAAAAAAATGTAATGGGACATAATTATAAAATTGAAATAATGCGGAAGGACTTATTTGGCAATTAGACCTTTTAACAAAAACGCGCAGATCCTCCCCAGGTCGGGTCAACGCGTGGGTCATAAGCTTTAAAACAGTATCGTTTTGGTCATTAACTGACCACCTCAAAACGGCGTCATTCCTTTGGCCTATATAAGTCAATTTTAATAAAAAAATCATTTCTAAACTGTTTTTAAAAAAAAAACTTCAAAAATCCTCTGAAGCCCTTCATCCTCTCGTCTGGGCTCTGACCGTCGTACTCGTGGGCACGCGCCACCTCGAAAGGTGGCCGGAGGCTAAAACCTCGATTTTTCTGCGTCGTCTAAAGGTAAACTTGCACCCCTTTTTACTATTAGTACTATTTTATGTAAAAAAAAAACACATGCATGGATATAAAATAAAATGACGCGAATAAGGAATCACCTCTGTAAAAAAAAATTGCATATTGTATTCCCTGTATTTTTGTGAATATTTTTGTGTATTTTCCTCTGTGTGTCTGTATTCGTGTCCGTTTGTTTTACAGATTTTATAGCCCAAAAATAAAAGAAAAATAAATACAAAATCAGTTTGGCTGCCATTATTTCCGTTTTGCTGTGCTGTTTCCTTTTTTGTGCAGGAGAATGACGAGAATCTTGAGACGGAGCCCCCATCTATGCGCTGAATGTGGCGTGAGGAAGAGCTGCTTGCTGGGGTGCTTGCGGCGCAGTGGAAACCTAGGGTTTCCTACGTCTGCAAGCCATTTGGGCCACTTGGGCCAGCTTAGTTTTAGGGTCCATTGGGTTATGGGTAGTTAGGGTGTAATTGGAGTGCAGGTCTTGGGTGCGGGATGTAATGGGCCACGGATAGGTTATTTTAGGTATTGGGTTAGTGGGTTATGTAATCTGTTTTGGGCTGCTGTAATGTATTAGGCTGTTTAATTGTTTTTTGGGTTTGTATTGAACTGTAACAAATAAACTGGACATTTATATTTTTTCTTTATTCTGGTTTGTTTGTTTTAAGCCCGGGCATAAATAGGCTATTACAGTCCTCATTATCTTCAGCATTAATTATGGGACCTTTTCCTTTGTCCATCGCCCCGTTCAGTAGCTGAGCCATTTGAGCCATCACATTTCTTTGGGCTTCCAGCATTTGGTCTCTCATCTCCTGTTGGAGCTTTGCTAATTGCTCTTGCATCTGGTCTTGCATGTCTCTTTGAAACTGTGTAAGTTTTTGGTCCATTTTCTTTGTCTTGGCCCGTGTACCGTAATGGACTTAAATGCATATGATGTGATGTAATGCAAATGCATGAATGCAAGGAGGCATCGATTCAGATTCAACTTCATTTAGAAAATTTTATTAGAAAACAAAATCCTTTACATAAAACGGACTACAAGTATGCTTTTGCCCTAAGGCCCAAGGTTTTGATTTTCCCAAACAACAAGGCTAGCTCTCGACCACGATCTAACTGTAGTTCATATTTCGTGCTCAATGTATCAGCCTGTACTGCTAAAGCCTGTAGGTGATTAGCTACCTCTCGAATCTAAACTATTGCCTCACCCATGAGATAATCCCGATTTCTAACTTAGTCGTGGGAATGGTGGAGCTCTTCTTTCCAATGCCTTTTTCTTGCTTCCAGAAGCTAGATCTGGAGTTCACAATTCTGCAATGCTGATTCTAAGTTTTAAATCTTGCTCTTCATTTCCTCAATCTTGTTCAGACTTAACTTCAACTCGTTTGCAGAATAATGACTTCGATGATGGTGAAGAGAACGTCCCAGTTCAGCCACTCTAGATTTTAATCCACTTTTCTCCTTTGGGCTTTCTGCCAAACTTCTTTCTAGGGCTTCGTTTCGCATCTGCATCTCTTGGAACTTCCTCTCCCAATGGTTAGCTTTGGCCTTTTCCTCTCGAATCTCCTGTTGCCATTGTTCCGAAGTCTTCCCCAATCCAGCATTCTTCATTGATAGATGCAGCTTCTTATATCCTATCTTTAGGCTGTCTAGGTCTTCATCGACCCTTTTCTTCCCTTTCCTTAATTTTTCGGCCTCTAATTTCTGAACATCCACGTCTAACCTCAGATATATTTTCTCTTCTTCCAACTTCTCTATCTTCTTTCCAAGCTCTGAACTCATCTTTTCGAAATCTTATTTTATGATCTCTAATTCTGATGGGACCACTTGCAAGCATTCCTCTCTTGATCGGATGCCTTCTGGATTCAACTCAGGAACGTTATCATTAATCCTTCTAATCCTCCTTCCACTGTATTCTGGGGTCGTCATTGGGCCTGCAGATAATCTCTTCATCCTACGAATCTGATTTCAAGCACCAGAAATCTCCTTAACCCTCTTCTTATAGTTTTCCCCTCTATATAAGAACTCACATTGAGCTAGCCCATATGTCATTGGTACAAGCTGTCTTGATCTATATTGCCTCAGTACAGGCAAAGGGGCATACCCAACGGCTCCCTAAATTCCAAGTAAAGGAACCCAGTCAAAACTCCCACACCAATACAGGATTTCGTCAGGAATCATCCAAGGAGCCATCCACTCGATGTCTTCCTCTTGAAGGTTTTGAAGGTGCGCCATCCAGTTTTCCTCGGACACGTCTTCTCTCCTGGGTGTATCCACTATTTCTTTTAATGGAGAATAATTCTTAGAGAAAACCCGATAAGAAACTTTCTCCACCTTCCAGAAATGACTGTGGAACCAGGTTAATAACAACTGTACGCATCCAATGAATCTGCCTTCACCTACTCTCTGACATGCATTCAAAGATCTGAACGTCTCGGCTAAGATCACAAGTACAGGTGTGACCCCTTTGTCAAGTCGATTCAATAGATCAGTAACTGCTTCATCTACATGTCTTAGAGCTCTAGGGAAAATTACCAAACCGTAAATACACAAGGCAAAGACGTCAATCTTCTTCTTTACATCTGGATGTGTTAGGATCAGGTCTCTCAAACTCACCCAATGTATGCATTTACCCTCACTTTTCTCTTGAATTCTGGCTGCAACCCACTGTTCACTCATCCCCGTGATATTCATTAATTTCTTCACAAAAGTTGGGACATTAGCAGCCCTAGAATAAGCTTTGTCGACTTGGATCCTTAAACAACGAAGCAAGGTTGTATATTCCTCCACCGTGGGCACTAAATCTACTTTCCCGAAACTGAAACAGCTATAAGCAGAGTTCGAAAACTGATTCATAGCCTGGAATAGATGTTTATCTACCTTGATATCGAGCAAGTAGGGTAGATCACCATAATTATAATAGAACAGCTGCTTTGCCTCATCATCCCACTGGATCCATATTTCTTTCAACTCTTGGAAATCATTTTGTGTTGTACTAATACGAGCAAAATCCCGTAATTTTGACACATGCCCCTCAGCTAAGCTATCCCCTTTTTCCAATTGCGTTTGCTCTAACCACATGCGGACGACTGCATTGTCTTCCACTTTATCAAAGAATTCGTTCTCCATAACCAGCTTTTTAACTTAGAAACTGACCGTGAATCGATACCTCTTAAAATATGAAATGACATACACAAAAAATAAAACACCACAAGTTACTACCGCAAAATATAAAGCAAGTAAAATAAACAAACACCTATCTGGGTAACTACTAAGGTTTGACATAGTTCTACTTTGGGTAAGTCCTTATGTTTTCTACGTGTGGTTTAGCTCTAAAGTTGAGGTACCCGAACCAGCAGATTCCTCGATCCTCACCCATTATAGGCTCATACGGATCGAGTTCGGTTCAGGGGAATAAATTTCCTTTTGGCCATGCAGAAGTGAAAACTTCACGAAGACATAGGTACAAATGTATCCCGGAAGCAATCCACTAGCCCATGCGGAGGTGAAAACCTCACGAAGGCATAGCTTCTCGCTCCCACTTAAAGGCGCGACCACAACAGTCATGCAATGCAATGTAGAGATATTTTATAAAATTAGAACCACATGCAATAAAAAAGGATCATGGGCTTTTCAAATCAGAATTTTAAATTTGGACAAAAGGACATGAAGTAATCAAATTTACAGCTTGACTCTCTTATTGGTCCCCAGCGGAGTCGCCAAGCTATCGAAACCATTTTTAATTTGAAAAATAGGGGTCGACTAAAAACGGGAGTCGCCACCAATCCCTTTTTACTTAGGTGTGATTGGATCACCTTATAATATGTTTTATTTCAAAACATTGATTTTGGTCTAAGAAATACAAGAAAATAGGTTCAGGAGTCAGTTATATACGAGAAAGGGTGTAACACCCCAAACCCGGCCTAGAAGTTAGGCCCAAATCTGGCATGCCACATGGAAATGTTTTTTTTTTAAAAACCATCTTTGCAATTGTTAAAAACTTGTTTGAGAATTACAGCCTCTTTGTTAAAACCCAACACAACTAAAGCAATTGTGTCTACGTGAAAACATAATTATCTTTAATAAACCTTTTCGGTTGCGAAAGCATATTTGAAATAAACGATTTACGAAAATGTGACGTTTGAAATAGAGTTGCAAAAGCATTATGAAACTTTGCGGAAACGTAGATAAAATACAAGTATTTTTGAGAGATTGATTGATGAATCACAAATCAATGAATTGAACTTTAAATCCATGACTTTTGAAAACGACGTTGAAAATTTGAAAGAAAGTTCGAGTTAAATCATATTTGTAAAAGTTTATTTTGAAATCTATTTGTTAATCGATTTTGGAAAACCTTTATTTACGTTTTTAGAAAAATTCTTGTTTTAAACAATTTAAGCAAAATAATAAGTATATCAACCATAAAGCAAATAATAAAATACACCAGATGTAACATCCTGAATTTTTGGTCCTATGCGTTTAATGGGAGAACATGTGTAATGTGTTAATTTAACTGTTAGGGGTCCATATTGGGCTCAGGACTAGGCAAAGGCTTTGGTTAAATTATCTGATTGGGCATTATAGAGTTAAAAGGAGGTAATTGTGTTTAAAATACCAATGTAGACTTGTGGCCCAACAATAGGTGGCACTGCAAGGGAATTTGAAGGTGGCGTCATTAACAATTAAAGGGGCCCAAGTTTTGGCCGCAAGAGCCCATGTTTCTAGGCCATTTTTGACACTTTAAAGGGAGCAAGGGGTGACGCCACACATAAGGAGTTAGGGGCCCAAAATTTAAGTTTCATAGATCCCAAATCCTTTAATTTAAGTTAGCTAAATTCGGTATTAGGGTTAGGTGAAGTGGACGGCAACAAGGCTCAAAAATAGGAGGATTTATGTGGATTTTATAATTGATAATATAGATGATAAAAAGGAGAAAAGATAGAAGCTATCTGCAAGGCAAGGTGATGGCCGAAAATCCACCACCTAGAGGAGTAAAGAATTCGGCTACTTCATGGATAAGGGGTGAAACACCCCAAACCCAGCCCACGAGCTTTGACCAGATTTGGTATGTTCCTCAAGTAAACCGGTTCAAAGTTCTTTTGTTACTTTGGGAAAATAGTGTGTTTTGAAAGAAATATTGTTTTGGGTTGGGCTCGAGTAGAAAACAAAATCATTTTATAATGAAAACCCTTTTAAATTTTAGGTGATAAAACGTTTAGGCTTTGTTTTAAAATAAATCTACTTAAAATTCACTTGGTGAAAATTCGTACATAGTAATTAAAAGAAAAATTAAAGTAGTGCACTATGGCCTTATGGCCTTATTACATCAAGTAAATCTAAATAATTCGGAGTACTTAAAAATTAATAGTCAATAAAAATAAAAACTTCATGTTGAGCATGGCCACCACAAGTTCTGCCATCCCGGTCCATTACTGTTCATCACCTGAAACATGGTCCCTCAACGGGGTGAGTCAACAGACTCAATGTGTACACAACACTAAGTCCAAATAGAATCAGGTATAACAAATATTACACATTCATATCATAGCATACAAATTATGATGCATTCCCAAACCCAAACCTAATAAGCCATCCGCTACACTCCCCCGTACCAACCTGAACACCGTGGGGACTACTAAGTCGACCCTCCTTTCGCTACACTCCATATCGTAGTATTAGGTCACGTATTTGTGGTCTTAGGTCACCGCATTTAGATTACTGTGGTCTTAGGTCACCACATTCAGATACCACGGTCTTAGGTCACTGTGTTCGTGGTCTTAGGTCACCACATTCAGATACCACGGTCTTAGGTCACCGTGTTCGTGGTCTTAGGTCACCATATTCACTTCCCCTTTCAATAACCCATATGCCCCATTTTGTAATATGCATTAATATGCCAACGTTCACATTCTTATTCTCATGTTACAAATAACATATTTCATATTCCTAGTAGGAGTAGGAATCGTACCTGAGTATTTAGTACCATAACATGGTACCTTACCCACTTTCTTATTCTTAATATCACATATTTTAATTAGACATAGCCATAAAACTTATTAAGAATTAGTGTGGGGTACACACTGATTAAACTTAGCAAATTCCTTGAGATCTCGTGTCGATCTACCGCTTAGATCCTTAATCCCTACATTTGATTAATCACTTACTAATTTAATAAAAAGCCATTCAGCCATAAATCCAAATCCTAGTAGGATTAGTATACTAAAACTTACCTTGTTGCTGATTTGATAATTAATCAAATCCTGGAAACTTGTATTCTTCCCCTTTGAAATCGGCTAATCACTAGATCCTTTGAATCGGTTAGTTTTCGGCTTAAAACACATAAAAATAGATCTAACTACTAAAATAGGCCTTGGCCAAATATTCATAGTCACTTACCTTAAGGATCTTAAATCCCGAAATTATCCCTTGGTTATAGCTTCTGTCGAAATCCCTAAAACCACATGTTAGATCAACTTCTAACCTTTAATCACAATCAATGGCCCTTGGCCGAATGTCAGATATGACTTACCTTGATGGTCAAATCCCGAAGATCTTTTCCTTTATAGTCGACTATGGCAAAAATCCCGAAAGAATCCTTCCAAATTTCGGCAAATAAGAATATTGATGGGATTAGTCCTAGATTTCGACAAATCTAAAAGAAAAGAATAGAAATCAAAACTTGTTCTTACCCTTTCTTGAAGAAATCGACAGCACCTATGCTTGAAGCCCCTCAAAGATTCGGCTTTTGATGGATTGGAAAGAAAAGAAATTGGCTAATGGTGATATCTTAAATTTTCAGCTTTGGCTAACAAAAAGAAGAAGAACAAATGCTCTAGGAAATTCGGCAGAGAGAAGGGTTGAGAGAAAGAACGATGAATGGCCCTCTTTTCCTTATATAGCCGAATTTACTAACTTAGAATCCCTTACTTCGCCATCACTCTTCTATTTTGATAGCTTTATCTCTTTAATTATCTCCTAAAACAAAAGATAATTCAGCAACTATCCTTACTTAGCCGAAATTATTAAACTCAAAGTCCCTTACTTGGCCATCACTTCTCCTTTATTTTCCTAATTAAAGAATAATTCCTCATTTATCTCTTGAAAATAATCTAAAATAAATCCATTATTTATCCCTTATTTATCCACTATTTATCTCTTAAAAATAAAAGAATAAAAGCTCCTAAATTATAGCCTTGTGCCGTCCCTTGCTGCTAATCTCTGCTGCAAAATAAAACTTTTATTTTGCTTCCCCTGTAGCTCGAACCTTGGTCCAATACTCCTGTATGTGGCGCTATTTCCAGAGGTCCTAAGTGGTATCTCAGGCCACTTTTCCAAGCCCATTTGTGTGTCATATTTTCACATACTTTTTCTCTTAAGGCCACCTTTCCTTAATTTCCTCTTTTAAACTTTAAAACTTGACATTTCTAAGTCATTTCTAAGTTTCCAAAAATTTTCGTTTGCCTCTTTAAAGTTGACATTTCCTTACATTTCCAAGTTTCCAGAAATGTTCACTTTCCACTTTTGAATCATTTCCAAATCATTTCCGGGTTTCCAAAAATGTTCATTTCTAAATCATTTCCATGCATTTCTAGGACATTTCCTTACATTTCCAAGACAAGACATTTCCTTACATTTCCAAGTCATTTCTTTACATTTCCAAGACAAGACATTTCCTTCCATTTCCAAGTCATTTCCTTACATTTCCAAGATTCTAAAAATGCACACATCACATCCATAACACATAAGACATACTAATCCATAGGCTATAATCCAGGATGTTACAAGGGGTGCCGAATTTTCCCTTTTTATTAGCTTGACTTTTAGTTATCAGGAAGGGTGTTTTCAGTTTTAAGCAGTAGATGTCGAAATTTCTATAAATAGGGGGATATCTCATTGATTCTGGCATTTAAACCCTAATTTCCTCTTCACTCTTTGTGCCGAAATTCTTAGCCTCTCCCTCTACAATTTCTTTTCTTCAATTTCTTCAAAATCTGAAACCTCTCCTTTCACTCTCTTCTCCATTCTTTTTCTCTTGAGCCGATTTCTCTAAAAAGCCAAAATCTCCATAGTTTTTCTCTATTCATCCCATTTGTGAGTTAGTTCTATTCTTCCGGCATTTAAAACTTCTTCTTTGACATTGCCGAATCTTCTCTCCAAGTGCTAGCCGAATTCCTTATGCTAAGGTAAGTGTCGACTTCTGTTAGATCTCATGATCTATTTCGATTTTTGAAAGGCAAAAGCCGAAAAGCTAATAGTTTAATGGTTGTATGTTTGGCGGCATTCCGAGATTTGAAGGAAACTTGGTCGTCTAGATCTAAAAGCTGAAAAACGTTAGTCTCCAATTTTGGGATTTTAAGGTAAGAAGATTTTCCCTAGATTTTTACTAGATTCGCTTATTATATGCAAGATCTTAACTTTATGATGAGGATTAACGATCATAAATTGTGATTGTAGTTCTGACAAGGACTTGTGATGGAATTAAATATGGATCAGGCAAAGGAGAGAATCCCTAAGTTTAAGAAATGAGCGGTATCTGTCGTTCGAGATTGGCCACTTGGTTGTGGACCAGCTTCTGAACAACATCTTAGGCAGATAGCGGTAGTGTCGACTACGGATAGCATCGACATAGAAAGTATCATTCTATCAGTAATCAGGTGTGTAGATCTCTAGCACACTATTAATCCTATATGTATGTCTAGATATTTATGTTATGGGCTAAAAAGCCGGAAAGAGGCTATATAGACAGTCGAATGGAACCCAAAAAGGGGCTATGCTAAGATGCCAGGTACGTAAACATAGAACTCTCTATGTGTATCGATGTATGTGAAAGAGTGTAATCTCTTAGGTAGTATATTGTTTGATTTTGCATGAATGTATGCATGGGGAGGGATTATGTTATTGAAGGGGAAGAGCATGATTGGTCACATGGTGATCGGTGGTAGAAAACCCACGTAATGAAATGTTAGGTCATATGGTGATCGGTGGTAGAAAACCCACGAAGTGAAATGTTAGGTCACTTGGTGATCGGTGGTAGAAAACCACGTTAAATTTCCTGATTGATAAGGAATAGGCAGTATCACTGTCGATATGGTGTGTACCGGTTGGTGGGTTGATTATAGAAATCCACAAGGTGTGATGGTTGGTACGGGTTGGTGTGTAGAGGATGGAATTCTAGGTTGGGTTGGGCTATGCATCATTTATTATTTATGATGTGATTATGATTGTTGCCTTTATGTATGGGCCAGGACTCATAATGTGTTTGTGGGCCTCAGGTCATTGTGTTTCGGGATTTACACACTGAGCCTTGGTGACTCACCCTTTCATTTTCCTCTACTCTTTCAGATAAGCAGTAGATCGTGGACGTGGGAGCCGAGATGGACTTGAGGGGCCATCAAGTTTTACTTCTATGGATTATTTTCGGTTTTCTTTAAGTTTTTTTTTTATATTTTGGGAATATTTATGTAATAAGGCCCCATAGTTTACCTTCATCTAGTAGTTTTTAATATTTGCAACTTATGAAAACATGTCAAAGGTTTAAATATACGAAATAATAATAATACAAGGTCTTCTTTACAAAAGTCACTTGTTTATTCAAATTTTGTCTAATTAACTTATGATTTTCTAAAGCCAACTTAGCAAAAGTTTTCAATGTACAACCCGTAACATACCAGATTTGGTCGAAACTTACGGGCCAGGTATGGGGTGTTACACCAGAGGCCCTATTACAACTTAAACCAACATAGAAAAATAATAAAATAAACGGAAATAGAAAATTTAAAATTCAATAACAACATTTTGGAAGTATAGCCTCCACCGAGTCATCCATGGGCCCAAGTCCTCATTACGGAGCATTACCTACAAGGATTAAGAAAGAAAGGGGGGTGAGTTACAAGAACTCAGTGCGTAGTCCCCTTACCGTCATCCACTGGGCCTGAGCCCATATATCAATATCTTGGGCCGAAGCCCATTTACAAAACAAACTGGGCCTTAGCCCTGTAAACATGATAATGCAGATAATATAATGCAACCCAACCCATCCATCCAATCTCTCCACCCGTACCAACCAATCTCTCCTGTGGGGATCAAGTCAACCCACCCCGCTAGTCTCTCCACCCGTACCAACCAATCTCTCCTGTGGGGATCAAGTCAACCCACCCCGCCAGCATCTCCAATTTGCAGTCAAGCTGCCATTTATAATATTTGTGGTTGAGCCACCAGAACCATATACGGTAATATAATCGGCACACAGCCTTAATCACGATGGCACAAAGCCATATTTTAATTGGCACAAAGCCATTATCAAAATTTGTGGCAATGCCACCGGTCTACTCTTCTCTTCATTCAAATTTCCCATTCCATGCAATATGTAAATATGCAACATACATAATAAACCATGATATTAATTCAGAGATTCATTACAAAAAATTCGGCCCACTATAACACTTTGCAAATCAGCCCATTAGGGCAATATATCAAATTAACACATCGGCCAAATAGCAAATTATTAGATCTGCCCAATTAGCAAAATATCAAATTGGCCCATATAATATCAAACGGCCCATATAGCAAATTATCATTTGGCCTACATAGTTAAATATCAACCGGCCCATATAGTAAATTATCAATCGGCCCATATAGCAAATATCAATTTCGCCCATAAAGGGTATTTTTGTAATTTTTGTAATTTTACCCACTAAGGGTAATTCGGTAATCTCGCAACCCAGGGGTATTTCGTTAATTTACACTCTAAGGGTATTATGGTAATTTCGCAACCTAGGCTTAACTACTAATTTGGGACATAAAATCGAAACTATCCATCTGCGTCATACTGACCAAACTGACTATAACTTGAGTTAGAAAACTCGAAATCTAAATCCGTAAATTTTTCTTGAAACTAGACTCATATATCTTTCTCTTAGAATTTTTCTAGAATTTTTAGCTTAACCATTTAGTACAATTTATTCCTTAAATTTTCCCTTGTTTCACTGTCCAATGATTTTGACCTCTCTTAACTTAATCTCAAATATCTTACTGTACACTTTTCATATACTGCTCCCACTTATTTCTATTGAAAATAGGTTCACCAAGGAATCTGTACATATAAACTATAACTCATAATTCACTTTGTACAATTTTATATGATTTTTCCAAGACAGATCAGAATACCCCAAAGTCATTCAGAACCAGTCTCACTAAAATTAAGATATCTCAGAATATAAAAATCCTTTTCCTTCTCTGTTTCTTCCATATTAAAATAGACACAGTAAGCTTTAATTACTGTTTCTAACCAAAATTGTTTTATTACAAAAATACGATTATCACTACGATCATACGCATGCCCGAGTGATCACAGATGCCGGTTTTCAGTTTTTCTTCGGTATTTTGACCGATTCACAGAATATTGCATACAAAATTTCAGAGAAGTGTGAGATTACACACCATATACGGAAGGTACGGGATTACACACCTTATTTCGATTTCCTAACGAACCACTCGTCGTTGACCACTAATTCCGAGTGATCAATGATTGGGTAGATCGAGCAATTTAATCCCTATAAATAATATCGGTTAAATATCATCATCTTAAAGAATAAAGAATGATTTATAGAATCCTTGAAGAACACTTACCTTAAAGACTTTAGAACCGATTTCTAGCGATTAAACGATGACTTCAGAAAAATCCGAGTTTCGGCTTTCCACTATATCTCTACGAGGAAGAAAATGATTTCGAATGAGAGAAAGTAAGGTGATGGTCTCGGTCAAAATGACCATCCAAAAACCAAAGTATGGATTCGGTCATAAGAGAAAGAAAATAAAACATTGGAAAGAATACTTACCGATTGATTAAGGAATGAGAAAGAAAGAACGATGAAAAGGTTTCGGTTATGGAGGAGAATGAACAATGATGTTTGACTATCAAGGAAATTAGACAAAAGATGAATATGTGACCAATTCAAGAGAAGAGAAAATTGCACTATTGTGCTAGAAAATTTTGGCAAAGAAAGTAGCAAAAAGAGAGAAGATGACACAAAGGTTACAATAGGATTTTTTTTTTCCCAAAACAAAACCAAGACCTTCCCAAATGCCAAGGTAAAATTCGGCTATCACTCTAGCCCCAAACCGTCTACATTCATCCCCCCTAGGATAAAAGTTTGGCCACCCAAACTTTTCAAAACACCATCCACGAAATAAGCCTCTTGTCCCCTCTTACTTACCGATTTCTTTTTATTCCTTTCCCTAACCTCAACCTTGCCTTATTTCTTTTAACCACCTTACCAAAAATAAAGAAGTCCACCTTACCATAAATACTCCTTGGCCGACACTTAAGGAAGGTATGCAAAAATAAAAGTCAAAATGCACACAAAGTGATTTGAACCTTTTCCCTCAAGGTCCATCACTTGATGCCATAACCTCTTTACTAATTACTCATTTATGCTAACAAATTACTCATCTATTTCCATAAGTCTTGATGCCACTTACTATCTCTCCTTAAAGTGCTAAAATACCAAATTTTACTAAGGCCCAACTTGAAACCGGAACTTCATAGAACCCCGTAATTTTCTAAAATCACCTTCTTAATAAGTCCAACTTGAAAAAAATGTCATTCTCTTGTTCTTAAAAATTTTAAACATTTCTACGCCCAAAGCCCATTGGGCCCAATCCTACTAGGCCCAATTTCGGGATGTTACAATTCTACCCTCCTTAAAGAAATTTCATCCTCGAAATTTCCAACCAACTACTAAACGCACCGTTCAAATTACACCACTATGCTTTCGCTGCGCACTCCGATCTTAATAACACTAATGTACTTTTAACATAATCTTGAATCTTCTTTTTTTTTTTTTTTTTACACAACCAAACATCTAACCACAAAAGTAAGTAGTTATCTACCATTTATACTTAGAATTTTCTACCTTCAATCATCACGTCCAACCAAAACATACCTGACTTGATGGTGATGAAACAATCCCGAGCCTTATGCTCCTTAGACCCGCATCTCAAGCATATTCCTGACCTATTCCAGCATTCTCCCAGATGACGCCTTCTACAATAATCGCAAGCCGGAAAGTTTGGACGTGCCTTAACACGCTTTAGGAACGAGACTGCGACCCAAAAGAACCACGATCTAATTTCTTCTTACAGTCTACAGACCCAACTCGAAGTGCTTCACTGATTCCTTTAACCTCCTCCAATACTTCCTTAACTATCTGAGTCAACTCGACAACCCCAGCTCGGTCATGAGACCCCGTCTTAGCCACTGGTGATGCTAACGCCTCCCTTTCGGAAACATGCCTCGGTGCCGAAGATCTAGCCCTGGCACCTCGGCCTCTACTACGTCCACGTTTATCGTGTCCACGTCTTCTAGCGCTCATGTTTGCTAAGTCGATATAATCTTATTACAAGTCTTATGAATCAATATACTATTCAATGTTTATTAAACAATGTCTTAAGGAGTATAAGAGTTGAAGTGGTTTTCGCAAAACGTTTCCTAAAGTCTCAATCTCTATAGTTTTAGCTTCTAAAGTTAAAAGTTCTAGAGTATTCTATCTTGTAGAATTTTCTTAACACAGTCATAACACAATAATCATAATCATACAATGATAAAAGATACTTACTTGACTTGGTGACAGATACCCGTTGTGCCATACTTCCTTTCAAACATGTATTTATAAATCAAATTTCAAATAGCTTTGGAAAACGTTTTTGAACCCAAACCACGGTCGAGTTTTGAAACTGGGCTCTGATACCATAAAATGTAACACCCCAAACTTGGCCTAGAAGTTAGGCCTGAATCTGGCGTGCCATATGGAAATTTTTTTTTAAACCATCTTTGCAATTGTTAAAAACATGTTTGAGAATTACAGCCTCTTTGTTAAAACCCAACACAACTAAAGCAATTGTGTCTACATGAAAACATAATTATCTTTAATAAACCTTTTCGGTTGCGAAAGCATATTTGAAATAAACGATTTACGAAAATGTGACGTTTGAAATAGAGTTGCAAAAGCATTATGAAACTTTGCGGAAACGTAGATAAAATACAAGTATTTTTGAGAGATTGATTGATGAACCACAAATCAAGGAATTGAACTTTAAATCTGTGACTTTTGAAAACGACGTTGAAAATTTGAAAGAAAGTTCGAGTTAAATCATATTTGTAAAAGTTTATTTTGAAATCCATTTGTTAATCGATTTTGGAAAACCTTTATTTACGTTTTTAGAAAAATTCTCGTTTTAAAGAATTTAAGCAAAATAATAAGTATATCAACCATAAAGCAAATAATAAAATACTCTAGAGGCCCTATTACAACTTAAACCAAAACAGCAAAATAATAAAATAAACGGAAATAGAAAATTTAAAATTCAATAACAACATTTCGGAAGTATAGCCTCCACCGAGTCATCCATGGGACCAAGTCCTCATTACGGAGCATTACCTACAAGGATTAAGAAAGAAAGGGGGTGAGTTACAAGAACTCAGTGCGTAATCCCCTTACCGTCATCCACTGGGCGTGAACCCATATATCAATATGTTGGGCCGAAGCCCATTTACAAACAAACTGGGCCTTAGCCCTATAAACATGATAATGCAGATAATATAATGCAACCCAACCCATCCATCCAATCTCTCCACCCGTACCAACCAATCTCTCCTGTGGGGATCAAGTCAACCCACCCCGTCAGTCTCTCTACCCGTACCAACCAATCTCTCCTATGGGGATCAAGTCAACCTACCCCGCCAGTATCTATAATTTGAAGTCAAGCTGCCATTTATAATACTTGTGGTTGAGCCACTAGAACCATATACGGTAATATAATCGGCACACAGCCTTAATCATGATGGCACAAAGCCATATTATAATTGGCACATAGCCATTATCAGAATTTGTGGCAATGCCACCGGTCTACTCTTCTCTTCATTCAAATTTCCCATTCCATGCAATATGTAAATATGCAACATACATAATAAATCATGATATTAATTCAGAGATTCATTACAAAAATTCGGCCCATTATAACACTTTGCAAATCAGCCCATTAGGGCAATATATCAAATTAACACATCGGCCCATATAGCAAATTATTAGATCGGCCCATTTAGCAAATTATCAAATTGGCCCATATGGCCCATATAGAAAATTATCATTTGGCCCACATAGTCAAATATCAACCGACCCATATAGCAAATTATCAAACGGCCCATATAGCAAATATCAATTTCGCCCATAAAGGGTATTTTCGTAATTTTTGTAATTTTACCCACTAAGGGTAATTCGGTAATCTCGCAACCCAGGGGTATTTCGTTAATTTACCCTATAAGGGTATTATGGTAATTTCACAACCTAGGCTTGACTACTAATTTGGGGCATAAAATCGAAACTATCCATCTGTGTCACACTGACTAAACTGACTATAACTTGAGTTAGAAAACTCGAAATCTAAATCCGTAAATTTTCCTTGAAACTAGACTCATATATATTTCTCTTAGAATTTTTCCAGAATTTTTAGCTTAACCATTTAGTACAGTTTATTCCTTAAAGTTTCCCTTGTTTCACTGTCCAATGATTCTGACCTCTCTTAACTTAATCTCAAATATCTTACTGTACACTTTTCATATACTGCTCTCACTTGTTTCTATTGAAAATAGGTTCACCAAGGAATCTGTACATATAAACTATAACTCATATTTCACTTTGTACAATTTTATACAATTTTTCCAAGACAGATCAGAATACCCCGAAGTCATTCAGAACCAGTCTCACTACAATTAAGATATCTCAGACTATAAAAATCCTTTTCCTTCTCCGTTTATTCCATATTAAAATAGACATAGTAATCTTTAATTTTATATCTTATTCACTTTTTAATTCCTTTTCTCGTATTTTTTGTGATTTTTAATATACATGACACTGTTTCTGACCAAAACTGTTTTATTACAAAAATACGATTACCACTATGATCATACGCACGCCCGAGTGATCATGGATGACGATTTTCAGTTTTTCTTCGGTATTTCGACCGATTCACAGAATATTGCATACAAAATTTCAGAGAAGTGTGAGATTACACACCATATACGGAAGGTACGAGATTACACACCTTATTTCGATTTCCTAACGAACCACTCGTCGTTGACCATTAATTCCGAGTGATCAATGATTGGGTAGATCGAGCAATTTAATCCCTATAAATAATATCGGTTAAATATCATCATCTTAAAGAATAAAGAATGATTTATAGAATCCTTGAAGAACACTTACCTTAAAGACTTTAGAACCGATTTCTAGCGATTAAACGATGACTTCAGAAAAATCCGAGTTTCGGCCTTCCACTATATCTCTTCGAGGAAGAAAATGATTTCGAATGAGAGAAAGTAAGGTGATGGTCCCGGTCAAAATGACCATCCAAAAACCAAAGTATGGATTCGGTCATAAGAGAAAGAAAATAAAACATTGGAAAGAATACTTACCGATTGATTAAGGAATGAGAAAGAAAGAACGATGAAAAGGTTTCGGTTATGGAGGAGAATGAACAATGATGTTCGGCTATCAAGGAAATTAGACAAAAGATGAATATGTGACCAATTCAAGAGAAGAGAAAATTGCACTATTGTGCTAGAAAATTTCGGCAAAGAAAGTAGCAAAAAAAGAGAAGATGACACAAAGGTTACAATAGGAATTTTTTTTTTTTTTTGCCAAAACAAAACCAAGACCTTCCCAAATGCCAAGGTAAAATTCGGCTATCACTCTAGCCCCAAACCATCTACATTCATCCTCCCTAGGATAAAAGTTTGGCCACCCAAACTTTCCAAAACACCATCCACGAAATAAGCCTCTTGTCCCCCCTTACTTACCTATTTCTTTTTATTCCTTTCCCTAACCTTAACCTTGCCTTATATCTTTTAGCCACCTTACCAAAAATAAAGAAGTCCACCTTACCATAAATACTCCTTGGCCGACACTTAAGGAAGGTATGCAAAAATAAAAGTCAAAATGCACACAAAGTGATTCAAACTCTTCCCTCAAGGTCCATCACTTGATGCCGTAACCTCTTTACTAATTACTCATTTATGCTAACAAATTACTCATCTATTTCCATAAGCCTTGATGCCACTTACTATCTCTCCTTAAAGTGCTAAAATACCAAATTTTACTAGGGCCCAACTTGAACCCGAAACTTCATTGAACCCCGTAATTTTCTAAAATCACCTTCTTAATAAGTCCAACTTGAAAAAATGTCATTTTCTTGTTCTTAAAAATTTTAAACATTCCTACGCCCAAAGCCCATTGGGCCCAATCCTACTAGGCCCAATTTTGGGATGTTACAACGGGTTAGCACCCTCGTAACACCCAAAATTTGGTACCTAATTGATAATTCCATGTCTTAATGTCGAAATTTTGAAAAATTTAAAATATGATCCTTTTATTTGAAAGAAAGCCAAGACTTACCTATCTCGAAGAAATAAAATGCAATACTCACTAAGTTAGGATGTAACATCTCATGACTTCGAAACTAGGCTCGCCTATATTTATAGAAAACTCTTACCTCGAGACACAAAACGTCATATCCAATAAGTTAGGATACAATGTTTTGAATCCCTGAGAATAAGTTCTGATTTGAAGCTTCTAAGTTTCAATTTTAAAAGAAAATGGATACTTAATATCTTAAGTTCAACGAGAAAAATCGAAACCCAGTGAGTCAGGGCACAATTTTTCTCGAAGTCCCCAAATATTACGTATCACCGTCTTTTTTCAAAAAAAACTTTAAATAAAATACGACAATTTTGCAAAATGTGTTTTTTATAAAAATGATATGAATCCAATTTTGCATTGATACATTATAAAATATAAATATCAAATAGCAATTCACTATGATCACAAGTCGTATTAATGTTTAATACTAATATAGACAATTAATGAAAGAATAAGGTAACATAGCAAATAATACATGAAATGAAATGACTATGCTAAAGCAATAATAATCAAATAAAAAAACATAAATAAAAGAATGCAAGGTATAAAATAAGCAACAACAATTAAAAATCTATATGAAACATAAAAAGTTCAAGAAATGGATATTAAATTCTACAAACAAGATCAAATATGAGAAGTAAATAAATTAATAATATATTTAAACACTGAATAAATATTATAACAAAACAAAAAAAAAATATGATAATTTTTAAAACAATTAATATGTATAAACAATATATTTAAAACTTAGAGTATATAAAAAAATATAGGGACACTTATAATAAATATATAGTTTAATAATTTAGTATATATATAAATAAAAAAATGATAATATATGATAAAAACAATTATAAGTAAATAGTATATATAACTTCAAAAATAAAAACAATATTTATAATACAATAATCATAAAAACTACATATTTAATATAAACAATATAAATAATATATGTTATACAATATACAAAAATTTTATACAATACTAAGGATAAAACAATATAAATATTATATATAATATTATATAATAATGTATAATATATAAAAAAATAACTAAGGTGTAAATCTTATATATTGTATAAATAATATTGAACTTAATAAAATAAAATAATAAATAATAATTTAATATATATAATACTGAAATAATTAAAAATAAGAACAAAAATAAAAAGAATTAAATAAACAAGGATCAAATCAGAAAATAAATAAAAATCAGAAGTAAAATTAAAAAAAAATGGATGATATCGAAACACGCGCCAACATATAAGGACTTATCGGGCAATTATACCCTATCTCTTAAACGACACCGTTTTGAAATCAGTCTTTAAGTAGCCAGTGGAACCAAATTGAAACAGCAACAAAATTTTGGGGCTAAATTAAAATAAGAAAATTAAATTGAACTAAATTAAAAAATAATAAAATTGCGGAAGGACTAAAGAAGCAAATTGCCCCTTTTATAAAAACACGCGGATCCTTCTCGGGTCTCAGGTCAACGCGCAGATCTGGCCCTAGAACGACGTCGTTTTGGCCTTAAAAGGGGACCCCCAAAATGGCATCGTATTGATGGCTTATATAAGCTAAATTTTTTTGTTAAAAAATCATTTTCGAACCATTTCCAGAAAAAAAACAAATTGAAAATCTCTCTGTCCTTTGGCCTTCGGCCAGGACTCCGACGAAGAGCCGTCGTACGCGCCACCGTACGCGCCATCGTATATGGAGTTGGAGGCCAGCGACTTCGCTTTTAAATGTGAGTCGAAAGGTAAAAACCCCTTTTATTTATTTATGTACTCGTATATTCAATATTCGCATGAATCAAAGAAAAATAAAAATAAAAAATAACACGAATAAAAAAAATCTGAAATCACCTATATTTGTTGGGCTTTTCTCTGTTTATTTCAGTGTATTTGCATGTATATTTTTCTCTGTGTGTGTTACAGATTCTATTAGGGTTATATAGCCCCGAAGATAATGAAAATGTAATGACCCAAATTTGGGCCTAGTAGAATTGGGCCTAATGGGCCTTGGGCGTAGGAGTGTTTAAAATTTTTGAGAACAAGAGAACGACATTATTTCAAGTTGGATTTATTAGGAAGGTGATTTTAGAAAGTTACGAGATTCCTAGGAAGTTCCGGGTTCAAGTTAGGCAATGGGTAAATTTTTGTGTTTAATCACTTTAAGGAGAGAAGATAAGTGGCATCAATGCTTAAGGAAATAAGAGTGTATTTTGCTAGCACAAGTGGAGCACATGGTGGAGTGGTGTGGCGTCAAGTAGAGAACATGAAGGGGAAGGGTTCGAATCCCATCTATTGCATTTTTGATTAATTTTTGTGCTTCATTTTCAATGTGTCGGTCATGGCTTTAATATGGTAAGGAAGACTTTTTAATTATGGAAAGAAGACTAAGGATTATGGAAAGGAGAAAAGCAAGGGAGAAACAAGGAAAGAAATTAAAGAAGGGATAAGGGAGTGGGGACATGTTGGCCAAATATTAGGAGTTGCCTAGGATAGAATTTTGGTCAGCACTCATCTTTTTGGTAAAGATGAATACACGGTTTTGGTAGGGGGAGTGAGGGGCCGATTTTCTTATAGTTTTTACAAGTTTTGGTGCATGAAAGGCTTATTCTTCTTTTAGCATTTTTTTTAGTGTTTTCTTTTCCCAATTTCTTCCCTCATTGTCGAAAATCTAAAGCCAAAAGTAAGTATCTTTTTCCTTTGTTTTGCCGAAACTAACTAGCCATTTTGTCCAATTCATTTTTGCTCATTTTCCCTTGGATAGCAGAAACCATCTAGTACTCTCCTCCATCTCTTCTTTTCTTTTTACCATTTCTTCAACTTTCTCTCTTTCTCCCAAAACAACTTTACCTTGTGGCCGAATCTTCTTGCTCATTTTTTTTCTCCTTAGCCGAACTTCTTAACCCTTCATTTCTTCTTCATTATTTCTTTCTCGTTCGTGTTGGCACTCAATTCTTTGATCAAATAGGTAAGTGGTCTTATTCTTCTCTTTTTTATTTTCTTTTTCTTTTCTCCCTAGCCGAATGTGTGTCTATTAACATTCGGATGTTTCACTATTGTTCAAAACTGAAATATCATTCTCTCATAATCTTTATTAACATTCGGATGTTTCACTTTTGTTCAAAACCGAAATATCATTCTCTCATAATCTTTCATATCGTGATCATCTTCTAATGTAGTGTTATAAAAGAAAGCCGAATCTCATATCCTTCATCGTTAAGGTAAGGAGTTTCTTCTTGGATTTTTCGTTATATCTCTACTTGGCTATGTTGCAAATCGGATCAAAGTTTCGACTAATCGATTATGTTTTTAGAGATGAAATCACTGGATTTTCTCTACTTGCTAATCCTTCGGAAATAGTGGTAAGCCGAAACCTCTCCTTAGATAAATAAGTTCACATAGTATTATTTCTAACCGAGACTCTTTCATTGGAGGCAAGTGGTAACGATTTGAAAGGAAAAGCGACTGGAGTACACAAAAGGAGTGGATTTGCAATTCCTACTCCTAAGTTCAAACGTAGGGCGGTATCAGTGGTTTGGGATTTCCCACCGGGTTGTGGACCATCATCCGGTGAAAATAGACAAATCATGGTCGTTCACGATTCTAAGGGTAAGCATTCCATTAGATCGTTAGATTTAGATATTTAGATTAAGATACCTCTTTTTGGTTGATAATCGAGTGTAATGGTGATTTAGGTGCTGACGATCAAGACAGTTTAATCCTTACCGTAATCAGGTGTGTAATCTCACACCGAAATCCCGTAGATTCATGATTCGATATCACGTTGGAAAATAGATCGTTATTATTTATACGGCTACAAATCGTAATATGGCTTAAATTGAGAAATTTGCTTAAATTACATTATTTCTATAGATTTGTCAAAATCGGTATTAAAATTGTTAAATTTACAAAAATGCCCCTATGTGCCGATTTACCAAAATGCCTCTATGGGTCGATTTATGAAAATGCCCCTATGGGCCGAATTATGAAAATACCCCTATGGGCCGATTTACCAAAATGCCCCTATGGACCGTATTATTATTACTTTAATGGGCCGAATATCCGAAATAAATTACTAGATTAATGGTTGTTATTTATATGTGAACACTTTATTATGTATGTTGCATTTTCATATTTTGCATGGGATGGGAAAAATGGTGAAGAGCAGTGTAGCCTGGTGGCATTGCCACAAAATGTTCATTTTTATACTTATGATTTCGGTGGCTTGGCCACAATAAAAATATATAATATAGCAGCTCGGCTGTAATTTGTTGTGAGTGGCGGGGTGGGTTGACTTGATCCCCACAGGTGTGATTGGCTGGTCGGAGGTGTGATGGATGGATGGATGGGTTGGGTTGCATACATTTACTTCATTTTATTATTGATCATGTAAATAGGCTTAAGCCCAAGTTATTGCTAAATGGATTCAGGCCTAGTGGATGACGATAAGGGGATTATACACTGAGTTCTAGAAACTCACCCTTTTTCTTAACCCTTGCAATGCTCAGTGATGTGGACTTGGGCCATGGATGACTCAGTGGAGGCCATACTTCAGAAATGGTGTTTTTGAACTTTAAATTTCTATTTCCGTTTACTTTATTACTTTTACTATTTTGGGTTTTTAAGTTGTAATAAGGCCTCTGGAATATTTTGCTTTTGGTTTATGTTTGACGTACTTAATATCTTGCTTGATTTATTTTAAATAGGAATTTTCTAAAATCATAAATAACAGTTTCCAAAAATTGATTGACAAATGGTTTTATAATAAATACGTATAAATAATTTAACTCGAATTCTCTTTCAAATTATCAACGTCATTTTCAAAAGTCATGGTTTTAAAGTTCACTACCTCGATTTTTGACTCATCAATCAACCTCTCAAAAATATTTGTATTTTATCAAATATTTTATCCAAACTTGTTTTCTTAACCATAACCAAATAACACCTATTTTAGTACGAATCACAAGGACTTTATACGTTTTTCTCATGTGACATGTCAGATCCGGTCATACCGCATGGACCGGGTTTGGGGTGTTACAGAAAAAAAGGAAATACAAAGATTTTGTCATATTTGCTGCTGTGTTTCTTTCCTTTTGCAGGTGAATGGCGTGGATCTCAGCGGTGGGGCGTAGTTCGCGTGCGGATTACGGTGCGACCGAAGGCTGGTGTCGCTGGGTGCTGCGGCGCAGTGGAAACCTAGGGTTTCCTGCGTCTGAAGACCATTTGGGCCACTGGGCCAACTTAATTTGTTGAGTCGATTTTGGGCTAATCGGGTTTTGTCTTAGGTATTGGGTTAGTGGGTCTAATTGGGTAATGGGTTATGTAATCTGTTTTGGGTATTTGGCTTGTAATTGGGTTGTTGTAATGTATTAGGCTGTTAATTGGTTTTGGGTTTGGGTTAGTTGGCTATAAAATGGACTTTAAACTGGACATTGGTTTATTACTATTATTATTTTATTTTTGTTTTGCTTTTGTTTGTTTAGGCCCGGGCAATAATGGGCTATTACAATCTACTTGAAATTTGAATACCTTATTGATATAGTCTGATGATTACTGAGCCCCGTTTGAACCGTAGGAATTCAAAAGATACAAGTGACATGTCACTAAGGTTACCGTTTAGGTTGAGATCCTGCATGTGTTGCAAACTCACCGCAGCTCGGATGAGCTTACTGATATATTAGCTCGTAAGAGCTTACTTTTCTCAGCTCGTTAGAGCTTACTGTTTCCAGCTCGATAGAGCTTACTATTCATCAGCTCAGGAGGAGTTCACTGATCATAGTTTGAAAGAGTAAATACGATGATGAATTGATAGATTACCGATTAATACATTTAGTGTGTATCACTTGTGTATCTATCGATATTCTATTAGGTTCAACAGACATAATTCTGCTAATGGTTATACGGGTGTATTATTGGTTATATAAATGGATTATCGATTATATGAATGAGGATTGAATTGTTACTTATGTTATACATGTTATATGAATTTGGTATGACATAATACATTGATGTATGAAATTGAGATAAAGGCTGATTATATGTACTTATGAGAGTAACATATTGATGAATGCTTGTGTATAGGCATTTGGCAAGTGAATTTGATATACTTTGTTTAATTGTTTGATTATGTATAAATGGTAAGTTAAATTTTGAATTATACGGGCTTACTAAGCTATAAACCTTACTCTGTTACTTTTTTCGTGTTTTATAGAGGTTCAATAGCTCGCTCGATTAGGATAAAGTTAGAGTTACGCATCACACTATCCAATTGCTGATTGGTACTTTTGAACTCATGGATATATGTAAATATGGCATGTATAGGCTAGTTATAAGGATGATAGTTACGGTTACTTAAGCTAGTGATTTTAGTACATGTTGTGGTATATGATAAAGTCATTTGATTTGGCTTAACTTGGTTTAATGCTTTGGTTGCATATAAGTATTCAAATATGTGTATGAAATTTTATGGATTGGCTGCCTATTGAGTTACAAAATGTTGCAAATTATGCTTGTACAGGTATATGAAAATACGGTGGCAAAATAGCTATACACAAGAAAGAAAAGAAAAATTGTTGCATTACACCCTTAAAGCCAAATGTTCCTCTCTTATTTCTCGCTTGGTTCGGTTTGCACGAAGAAAAGATGGAAATGTTTTTGTTTTTGCCTGCTATTCCCATTATCACTTATGTTCTATTTAATTAAATTTTCATTTTATATTTTCATTACTAATGTTTTATAATATAACATACATACTTCAATAACCGGCCATAAATATTATGGGTATAATTACTATTTAACCCCTTAAAATTAAGTTCTAATTATAAATTCTTAAGCAAATTACAAGATGACACAATGGGTGTAACTGTCGCATCAAGCGATAGTTTCCCATATAAAAAAAATATATTTTCAAAGCCGAACGTTACACCCTTGGCATGTTTTAACAATTCCAAAAACAAAATTTTTTGCAATGTTACACCCTTAAAGCCCAATGTTCCTCTCTTCTTTATCCCTTGGTTCGGTTTGCACGAAGAAAATATGGAAATGGTTTTGTTTTTACAAGCTATTCCCATTATCACTTATGTTCTATTAAATTAAATTTTCATTTATAATTTTAATTACTAATTTTTTATAATATAGCATACATACTTACTTCAATAACCGGTCGTATATATTCTAGGTATAATTACTATTTAACCCCTTTAAATTAAGTTCTAGATATAAATCCTTAAGCAAATTACAAGAGGACATAATGGGTGAAACCGTAGTATCAGTTTTTTTATAATAATAATAATATTTTTATAATAAGACGACACAATGGGTGAAACCGTCGAATTAGGCGGTAGTTTCTCTTATAAAAAAAATTATTTTCAAAGTTGAACATTACACCTATGACATGTTTTAACATTTCCTAAAACAAGAATTTTTGCGGCGTTACACCCTTAAAGCCCAACGTTCCTCTCTTATTTGTCGCTTGGTTTTGTTGCACGAAGAAAAGATGGAAATGTTTTTGTTTTTGCCACCTATTCCCATTATTACTTATGTTCTATTTAATTAAATTTTCATATTATACTTTTATTACTAATGTTTTATAGTATAGCATACATGCTTACTTCAATAATCGGCCATATATATATTCTAGGTAGAATGACTATTTAACCCCTTTTAACTTAAGTTCTAATTTTAAATCCTTAAGTAAATTACAAGATGACGTAATGGGTTTACAGTAGTTCCATGATAAAAAATAACAATATTTTATAACAAGATGATGCAATGGGTGAAACTGTTGTATCAGTTTTTTTCGTTAAAATTTCCTCCGCAACAATTTCATGATAAAAAGAATAATGTTTTTATAATAAGACGACACCGTACGTGTAACCATCGTATCAGGCGGCAGATTCTAATATAAAAAAAATTTTCAAAGCCGAATGTTACACCTTGAACAAGTTTTAACAATTACAAGAACATAAAATTTTGGGGTGTTACACTCTAAAAGCCGAACGTTCGTCTCTTCTTTCTCCCTTTGTTCGGTTTGCACAAAAAAAAGATGGAAATGTTTTTGTTTTTGCCATCTATTCCCATTATCACTTATGTTCTATTTAATTAAAATTTCATTTTATAATTTTAATTACTAACATTTTATAATATAACATACATACTTACTTTAATAACCCGCCGTATATATATTCTAGGTATAATTACTATTTAGCCCCTTTCAATTAAATCTAATTATAAATCCTTAAGAAAATTACAAGACAGCATAATTGGTTTACAACAATTTCATGATAAAAATAATAATATTTATAACAAGATGATACAATGGGTGAAACTGTTGAATTATTTTTTTTTTGTTAAAATTACCTCCGAAACAATATCATGATAAAAATAATAATATTTTATAATAAGATGACACAATAGGTGAAATTGTTGTATTAGGTGGTAGTTTCTCATACAAAAAAAATATTTTCAAAGTCAAACATTACACCCTTGTCATGTTTTAACATTTCCAAAAACAAAAGCTTTTGGGGCGTTACACCCTTAAAATCGAACGTTCCTCTCTTATTTCTCTCTTGGTTCGGTTTGCACGAAGAAAAGTTGGAAATGTTTTTGTTTTTGCCACGTATTCCCATTATTACTTATGTTCTATTTAATTAAATTTTTATTTTATAATTTTAATTAATAATGTTTTATAATATAACATACATACTTTCTTCAATAATCGGCTATATATATTCTTGGTATAATTACTATTTAACCCTTTTTAATTAAGTTTTAGATATAAATCCTTAAGCAAATCATAAGACGAGACAATGGGTTTACAGCAGTTTTATGATAAAAATAATAATATTTTATAACAAGATGACACAATGGGTGAAACCGTTGTATCAATTTTTTTTTTTTGTTAAAATTGCCTCTGCAGCAAGTTCATGATAATAATAATAATATTTTTATAATAAGACGACACAATGGGTGAAACCTTCGAATCAAGTGGCAGTTTCTCATATAGAAATATATTTTCAAAGCCAAATGTTACACCTTTGACATGTTTTAACATTTGCAAAAAAGAAAAGAAAAATTGTTGCGTTACACCCTTAAAGCCAAACGTTCCTCTCTTATTTCTCGCTTGGTTCGGTTTGCACGAAGAAAAGATGGAAATGTTTTTGTTTTTGCCTGCTATTCCCATTATCACTTATGTTCTATTTAATTAAATTTTCATTTTATAATTTTCATTATTAATGTTTTATAATATAACATACATACTTCAATAACCGGTCATAAATATTCTGGGTATAATTACTATTTAACCCCTTAAAATTAAGTTCTAATTATTAATTCTTAAGCAAATTACAAGATGACACAATGGTTTACAAAATTACTAAAATACCCTTAGTTTACAAAATTACTGAAATACCCTTGGTTTACAAAATTACAGAAATACCCCTAGTTTGCGATATTACTGAAATATCCCTAGTTTGTGAAATTATCAAAATACCCGATTTGTAAAATTACCAAAATACCCTTAGTTTATGAAATTACTGAAATACCCCCGATTTGCAAAATTACCGAAATACCCTCGATTTGCGAAATTATTGAAATACCTCCAGTTTACGAAATTATCGAAATACCCCTAATTTGTGAAATTACTAAAATACCCTCAGATTGTAAAATTACCGAAATACCTTTGATGGGTAAAATCACCGAATTACCCCTGTAGGGTAGAATTACCGAAATACCCCTAAGGGGTAGGATTACTGAAATACCCTTATAGGGTAAATGACTGTTTTGCCCTTGTAGGTAAATGACTGATTTAGACTGTGAATTGGACTGAGTTGACTGTGATTGTATGACTGTGTTTTAATTGACTTGACTGTGGGCGTGTGTCTGATTTACTGTTAATATGTATTGAAATCACTACTACTAAGCATGGCCATTTTGCATACATGTGTAATGATTGAGCATGACATACACGGCATATTGCATTGGGTTGGGCTTGATGATCGAAGGAAGTGTATTCTGGTGGCCCTGCCACATTCTGTTTTAGTGGCTATGCCACATATATTATTTTGGTGGCTCAGCCACATATCAACATTATTAGCAGCTTTTGCATTATTGGAGAGCTTGGCTCTGTGCCATCTTGAATATGGCTTTGTGCCAATCGTATTTACCCGTGGTTTTGTGCCTAACAGATATCGATGACTCTGTGTTGATCCTATTTACCCAAGGTTGTGTGCCGATTATATTACTGTAACATCCTAAATTAATGGGCCTATGCATTTAATGTGTGATTATGTTTAATGTGTTAATTAGAGTGTTAAGGGTCTAGATTAGGCTCGAGGTTGGGCTAAGGCCTTAGCAGAATTAGTTATTGGACACTCTAGTGGAAAGCCAGCTCAGTTAGGGCTTTAAATATGTTATCTGTGTTCTAAAATACAAAATGGACTTGTGGCCCAAGGCTAAGTGGCGCTACATGGGACTATGGGGTGGCATCATTAGCAGATGAAGAGGGCCCAAGTTCAAGTCACTTGAAGCTCAATTCTTTTATTTAAATTTTAGCTAATTTTTGGCTTTTAAATGGATAGAGTGGGACGGCATAGAGGCTTGTAAATAGGAGGATAATTGAAGGGATAATAACATGTGGATAATGTGCTGATAAAGGGAGGAAGAGGTGGTGCTATCTAGGCCTCTTTTGAAGGAGTGATCAGATAAAGATAAGGGGGGAAGTTTAGAAATTATCTGCTAAGCACAATGGCCGCTGAATTTCCAACTCTAGGGGGTGCCGAAATTCTCTTTAAATAGAGGGGATATCTCTTCAATTCCGGCATTTGGAACCCTATTCTTTTTTTCTTTCCCTGTGCTGAAATTCTCAGTCTTCCTCTACAAGTTCTTTTCTTTTGATTTCTTCAAAAGCCGAAACCTCCCAATCTTCTCAACATCTTTTCTTCTAAAAGCCGAAAACGCATTAATATCTCTCTTGTTCATCTTTTCAGGATTTTCTTAAAAGTCGAAATCCCTAGATCTCATCTCCTATGATTGCTGAATTTTCTCTGTGATGTCTGCTTGTGCCGAATCTTGAAGGAAACTGAAGGTAAGTGTCGATTCGCAAGATTTCAATTTTTTTGGCTTTTAGAGATCTTAGCCAAATGACTATATGGTTAACTAATCGGGTGTTTTCTCTCATTTGCGGCATTCCGGGATTTGATGGGGATTCAATCGCTTAGATTTCTAAGCCAGAGTTTAGTAGCACTCGAATCGTGTTCCTTTCGGGATCTCAAGGTAAGGAGATCTGTTAATTTAAACGTATAAATTTGGGTAAACACTAACCTTTGGCCGAATATAGGAGAGGCCTTATCTTCGCGTTCTTCCGGCTTTTGAGCAAAGTTGTAGACAAAGGACAGTAGATCTGATTAGTGAAGGTATCGACATAAAGAGTAGTACTACATGTTATCAGGTGTGTAACACTCTCACACCATTTCGATTGCTTGATTAGTATGCATATAAACCTATTATATTCTGTATATTCTGTTAAATGCCGAAATACCGGCATGGCTATTGAAAACCCGAAAAGGGGTAAAGGCGAATCACCAGGTTAGTGATCTCTGTCATTCTAAAGTGAATGTTTCTGTTGAGATGATATATTTTATATGTATGCATGGGGTTGGGTGATTGATGAAAGGGGAAGTGCTCTGTTGTAGTGGCTAATTCCATGATCTGTTGTAGTGGCTATTGCCATGATCTGACGATGAGCAGCTATCTACAGCATGACTGCCATCGATGGTGTGTAGCGGTGTGGGTTGATTGTAGAAATCCCCAATGGTGTGATTGGCAGGTAAGTGTGGTGTGTAGCGGATGGAAACCTAGGATTGGGTTGGGCTTTGCATAATTTCTGTTGTATGATATTCTGTTATTCTGTTCTATGGGCTAAGGCCCAATCTAATGGTGCACGAGGGTTGCACACTAAGTCTCGCGACTCACCCTATTATTTAACATTTTACAGGAGACACCTAAAGCATCGGACCGGGCTGGAGAGGAACGTAAGGTGGCAATACACGAGCTCATTTTGGATACTGCAAAAGACTATATTTTGTTTATTTACATTTAATATTTTGAATTAAGGTTGGGTTATATTTTATTGTAATAAATCCACGGCTATTTATTTTATATTTTTGGGTTTTGGGCTTCATTTTTAGACACTTGAATTATCCGATAAAAATTGAGACTAAAGCATATACTAAATTTCAGTTTTTAATTCATAAAAGCTTTATATAAAATTTATATCTTGTGTACATTATCAAATTACAAAGTTTTTCCGGTTAAAATGTATAAGCTCAACAAATGTTTTTCCAAAGACTCGACATGTATTATAAAATCTTCTTAGTGACATGCCAGATCCGGTCGTGGAGTCTGGGCCGGGTTTGGGGTGTTACAATTACCGTCAGTGATGGCTATGTACCGATTATGATTCTGGTGGCTCTGCCACATTCTGTACTGGTGGCTATGCCACAATATACTGATACTGGCAGCTTTGTTGTGTTTCTACTGGCAGCTCGACTGCATTCTTGGAGTGTAGGGTTGGGTGGGTTGACTTGGACCCCACAATGGAGTGTAGGGCTGGTACGGGTGGAGTGTAGCGGATGGACTATTAGGTTGGGTTGCATTTTCTGTTTGCATTACCATGACTTTAGGGCCGTGGGCCCAAATTGATACTGTATGGGGCTTAGGCTCAGACGGAGACCATGATTGTGACTGGAATCGGGATTACACACTGAGTTCTTGTAACTCACCCCTTTTTCCATAACATTGCAGGTAATCCCCAGTAATAGCGGATTTGGGAGCTGCGGAGGACTCAGTGGTGGCCATACATCAGAGTCGTACCTCACGAAACTCATTAAATTTGGTCTTTATATTATTTCCAAGATTATTTGATTTGGGTTATTGTTTTGTAATAAGGCCATTGGACTAAATTTTCTTTTAAACTTTTATTTCCGATTGCTTACTATTATATGTTTTAAAATAGGGGCTTTTCTAAAATATTAATAAATATTTTCCAAAATATCACGTTTCTGCAAATGATCCAAACTCGATTTTGATAACCAAAGTAGTCTACAAGATAATAACTATAACGTTTTTCCAAGGAACCTTAAAAAGCACAATCGAATTTCACAAACAATAAAATCGAAGTTTCAAAAAGACCGCAAACTTTTTAACGAAAGCATGGTTTTTAAAGCAACCCTTCTATGTGACATGCCAGATCCGATCATAACGTCTAGGCCGGGTTTGGGGTGTTATAATGGGACTGCTGGTCTGATGGTTAAGTGGTGTGTTATTATGGTGGAGGTCTTGTGTTCGAATCTCTGCACAAGCAAGGGAATTATTTTGCTGCTAATGTTGTGTAAGAGTTTGAGTTTTAGTTAACCACTAACGGTGGAGTGTTGGAAGGAGAGAATTAAGGAGTTGAGAGGAAGGAGTTATCAGAATCTGATCAGTTAGTGCATTTGGAAAAATTCGGTTTCCTCTCCTCTTCAGCATTCTGACGTTTTTCCCCTTTCCTCCATTTCTCTTTTTTTTCGTTTTCAATTATTGTTCTTCTTACTCCGTTCATCCAATTGAGGCCTTCTGAAATTCATTGCGTCATCTTGTCGTTAGTTGGTAAGTAGTTTATGCGCATTGTAGTTTGATTTTTAAGTTATTGATTGGAGGGTTATATCTTTTGTTTGACAGTAAGGAATCGTTTGGAACTGTATTCCTCTTCTGCAAAATTTTAGTCTTGTTCATTTGGGGCTTCGAGGTAGGTGTTGTTCTAATGAATTAGTAGTATTGTCGGCTTTGTGGTTTAGTGCAAATTGTGAATTAAGACTAATGTAGCGTTTGACTGATCAATTATAGGTGCTGGTGATCTCGGGATTGCGTTAAAAGTGAAAACGTACCAGGTCTGTACCCAAAAATGCAGAAAATAAGGTTTTGACGAAAGCCAAAAACTTTCCTGTCGATGCCACACGGGCGTGTGGTCGATGAGCTCGGTTATGCACTTGTGAGGGCCAAGCGAGGCCGTGTACGACACACGGGCTCAACCAATTGGGCTGTGTGGGCCACACAGGGGTGTGGGCCCACACGGGTGAACTGCACGGGTGTGTGGGATTTTGGGCTAGGCCGTGTGATCTACACGGCCAAGGCCAATTTGGGCCGTGTAGGCCACATGAGCGTGTGGCCTACATGGGCAGGCCACATGGGCGTGTAAGCCCATATTTTTGAAATGTTCTGTAAGGTTACACGGGTTGCCCAAGTCGACTATAGACCTACCGTAAGATCGATAAGGAATACTTATACCCCTAACTGAATGATCTGTCTGTCTGATTTCTGTATTAAGCATGTATACTGAACTGAATATATATGAGTTTAATTGCATAATAGCATGTCATACTTGTATGTTACATTGCATCGGGGTGGGTTGATTATGATTGGGGGAAGTATCTGAAAGGCTCTTCAGCCTGTTATCTGGCAGCTCAGCTGCAAATTTTTTATTATGTGTCGCATTCGGTACAACCTGGTGTGTTGGGCTGGGTGGGTTGATTTTATCCCCACATGGTGTGTAGGGTTGGATGGAGTTGGTGTGTAGAGGCTGGTGGGTAGGACTCTATTTTTTGCATATTATGTCTAAAATGGGCTAAGGCCCTAAAATATGTTTAATTCTGTATCTGAGTGGGCTAGGGTCGACACCGCTTCTGTAATGGGCTCAAACCCGAAATGTGAAAATCATGTGTGCTATCTGATATTTCCGTGTGTATGTTTTTTGTGGGAATTAGACACTGAGTTTGCGAAAACTCACCCTTTTCTGTTTAATCTGTTCAGGTAATCCCCAGCAGTAGACGGATTGGTGCGGCGGAGGACTGACGGTGACCACGGTTCTGGATTTTTATTTTACGGTTTTATTTTTTTAAAATATGATTTGGTTATATTTGGGGTAAATTTTATGTAATAAGGCCATTCGGATTTTTGTTTAAAACTTGGGAATTATTGTTTTATAAACTACTAGCAATAGGACAAACGCGAGTTTTCAAAGTAAACAAAGATTTTATCAAAATACGTACGACCTTGCAAATTATTTTAAAAGCTTTCACAACGTATAAAGTTTTGAAATTGAATAACAAACAAATACACGACACGTTTTGACGATAACCGAAGATACCTAAAAATGGTTTTAACGCAGTTATGATTTCTAAAAGCACTATCATGTAACATCGCCAGATTCGGCCATAACGTTCAGGCCAGGGTTGGGGTGTTACACTTATTATCACTAGTGTTCTATTTAAATAAATTTTCATTTTATAATTTTAATTACTAATGTTTTATAATATAACATACTTACTTACTTCAATAACTCACCATATATATATTCTAGGTATAATTACTATTTAACCCCTCTAAATTAAGTTCTAATTATAATTTCTTAAGCAAATTACAAGATGGCACAATGGATTTATGTAACGCCCCAAAAATTTAAGTCTTTAATTTTTGCAGGATATGTCACAAATTGCTTGTTTGCTTTAATGGCAAAGTGATTTGGGTGTGTATGGGAGTGTTTGAGAAGCCTAGGTTCAAGTCTTGGCTTTTGCAAAATTCTTAGTTTTGCTCTTAAATGAATCTGGACACTGGCATATAGGCTTTAAAAATAACAGTGCTTGTTTTATGACACAAAAAGAGCTTGTGGTCTAGTGGCAAGGTGGCGTGTTGTGTAACTGTAAGGTTTGAGGTTCAAGTCCTGGGTTGCACAATGGAGTATTTATTTTGCTGCTTGAGCTGTGTAGGTAGTGGAGTTGGACTGAAACACAGCTAAAGGGAGTTAAAATAGAAGTTGAATGGAGTTGTTGGGGGAGTTGAGGAGAAATCGGTGGAGTAATTCAAGGAGAGATAAGGGGAGTGATACTAGGAGAAAATCAAGGAGTTTGATTGAGAGTAAGTGTTGTGTCGTTTGGGGGAATTCTAGCTTTGAGAATTCAGCTGGGGGAAAATGTTTGTCATTTTCAGCATTGGAGGAACATTTCTCTGTTAGCATCTGCCGAATTCTCCTCTCTTCTCTTCCTCAATCTGTGTTCTCTTTTGGCTGAATATCCTTTTTTCCTTTCAATCGGTTTACCTTTGTCAGGCTATTTCTCCTTTTTACCTTCTAGGTTCTGCTCTTAATTGATTTTACTTGGTCCGATCCTTCTCTTTTTGTTTTCTCCCTCCCAATAGTTTTCTTATTTTGACCGAGAGCTATCTCTCCTTATCGATTGTGGTTTAGTCGAATATCACCCTTTTGTTTTATCACACTCTGCACCGATCTTCTCTTCGCTACTTCTTGTTGTTCCAATGCTGCAAGTGTTTCTTATTATCGGTAAAGTGTTTATACTCCTAATTTTTTTATTAAACCTGTTCTCTTCTATTCTTTTTCTTAAAATCGAAGACCCTCCTTTTTATCCTTTGATTACCGACTATTGCTTCTTTCCTCACAATGTGTTACTCGTTGCGGTTCTAGGATTTTCCTCGAGGAATGGTGGAGTGTAAGTGGTTTTGAAGTAGTCACAACCCTTGTTCTTAGCGTTCAATCAAGGTAATACGTTACCTCACTCTTGGAGTTTAGGTCATATACTGATTATGTTCTTATAGGATATCAATTGTGGATTGAGGCCACTTATATGGCCTACCTTGGTTAATGAGATCGGTGTTTGTGGTACAGATAATCGATAAAACTGTGTGATCACTTTTGGTTAGCGGTCTTGAAGGACTAAGTCGCCTCATTCAAGCAAGGTAAGGATGGTGTTTTGGTTTAAGTGTCAATAAGAGGGTGTTTTACCCTAACAATTAAAGAACTGACATTGGGTTATGTTTGAATCTAGGTTGGGTGCTTGTGAAACTTGGAGCGGTTGCGTAAACAGGTGTGCAATCACACCGTCTTAACTGCAAATCGGCAAAAGCCGAAAAGCTGAAAAACATGGCGTTTGAGGCCACATAGGTGTGCGATCGCTTATGTGGTAATCTGAGCCCACGAAACATGGTGTTTGACTGTAGATGCCGCCATGAGCGATCTCATGGGCTTAGGCCGTCATGGGCCATGTTGGGCCGAAATAGGTCGTGTGGGCCCCACACAGATGAAATCCAAAATTTATGGCAAATACTGGAATGGGCTACGTAGGTCTCGTAGCCGTGATAAAATCTGGGCTAAACGGGCCGCACGAGCGTGTAGGCCCACTTGGGCCGAGTAATGGGCCTTGGGCCCATTTACACTATTATGACCATTTAGGTTACCGAAGTCGCTCGAGGCGACTGCGGACCTTCTGAAAGGTCGATATCTGCATCGAGACCCCAAAGTAGGTAAAATGACCAAAATACCCCTAAAGGGTGAAATGACTATTTTACCTTTAGTAGATGGAAATTACCGTTATACCCCTAATGGTACGTTGACTGATGTGTTCATGATTTGTAGATGACTGTTACTAAGTATGACATTCTGCATATACGTATGATTTATGACATGACATACTGCATGGGGTCGGGATACTAATATAGAGGAAGTATACTGTACGGGTGGCTTTGCCACATATACTGTTACTAGCGACTTTCTTTGCAATCATGTCTTGGCAATTTTGTTGCGATCATCATTCTTGCGATTTGTTACGATATTGATGTGTTGGCGGGGTGGGTCGATTTTGTCCCCACATGGTATGTTGGTGGTACGGAGTGGTGTGTTGGCTGGATTGGGATGGGTTGCATTATTGCACTGTACTGATATGGTATTGGGCTAAGGCCCACACTGTTACTGTATTGGGCTAAGACCCACACCGCATCATTCTTGAATAGGGCTCAGGCCTAGACTGTTATTGCATGTTATATACTGACTGACTGATAGGGGATTACACACTGAGTTTTCGTAAACTCACCCTTTTCCTTTTAACTGTACAGGTAATCCCCAACCATAGGCGTTTGGTGCTATGAGGGACTCGGAGGTGGCCACACAACTGTAGCTGTTTAACACTTGCTTTTATTTAAATTTAAAGTTTGTGTTGGGTTTTGTTTATGTAATAAGGCCATTTATGTTTGTTTAAATTTTTAATTAGGGCTTTTGTTTACTTATTTTAAACTGCTAGTTTAGGAGAAGACGAATTTTCAAAATAATTACCGTTTTCAAAGACACGAAATTTAAACATTAGGATTCTCAAAAGCTTCCGCGATTTTAAATCAACCTGCTATAACAAGAGCAGATAATAAGGCAAACATTTTGACTAGATGATTGGTTAATTAATTATAAAGGGGTTTTTAAACTTAGAAACGAATTTTTACCAACAAGTCAAATTTTCGAAAGACACTTCAATGTGACACGCCAGATTCGACCATAACGTCTAGGCCGGGTTTGGGGTGTTACAGTTGAAACACCCCACACCCGGCCCACGAGCTTTGACCAGATTTGGTATGTTCCTCAAGTAAACCGGTTTCAAAGTTCTTTGTTACTTAGAGAAAATTTGTGCGATTTTAAAAAAAAAATATTGTTTGGGTTGGGCTTGTGTTGAAAACCAATTTGATTTTTATATTAGAAACTTTTTTTAAGTTTAAGTGACAAAATATTTAGGGTTTAGTTTAAAAGAAATTTTACTTAAACTTTAATAAATAAAACCCATAAACATAATAAATAAAAATAAATGTAAAACATTTCAACTATGGCCTTATGGCCTTATTACATCAAATAATTTCCAAATAGTTCAAGGACTTAAATAAAAATAATAGTCCATAAAAATAAAGACTTCATGTTGAGCATGGCCACCACAAGTTCTGCTGTCCCGGTCCATCACTGTTCATCAGCTGAAACATGGTCCCACAACGAGGTGAGTCAAACAGACTCAATGTGTACACGACACTAAATCATAATAGAATTAGGCATACAAGAGTTACACATTCAGAACAATGAATACAAGTTATGATGCATTCCCAAACCCAAACCTAATTGTCCATCCGCTACACACCCCCGTACCTGCCAGTCACACCGTGGGGACTACTAAATCGACCCTCCTTCCGCTATACACCAATTTGCGGTCTTAGGTCACCGCATTCGTGGTCTTAGGTCACCACGTTCAGATTACTGTGGTCTTAGGTCACCACTTTTCAGACATCACGGTCTTAGGTCACCGTGTTCGTGGTCTTAGGTCACCACATTCACTTCCCCTTTCAAACAAACCCATATGCCCCATATAATAATAATATGCATAAATATGCCAGAGTTCACGTCCTTATCATATTCTCATGTTACTAATAACATTTTTCATATTCCTAGTAGGAGTAGGAAACGTACCTGGGTACTTTGTACCATAACATGGTACTTTAGCCACTTTCATATTCTTAACGTCACATATTTTAATTAACATAGCCATAAAACGTATTATAAAATAGTGTGGGGTACACACCTGATTCGCTTAACAATTTCCTTGAGATCTTGAAATCTGAGCTACCGCTTAGATCCTTAAACCCTACATTGATTTATCACTTATTACCTTAATAAAAAGCCATTCGGCCACAAATCCAAATCCTAGTAGGATTAGTATTCTTAAAACTTACCTTGTTGCCGATTGGGGCACCAACAAATCCCGAAATTGATCCTTGTTTTCCTAGGAATGTCGAAATTCCTATAACCTTGCGTTAGATTTAATCTAACCATTAAAACATAAAACATGGCCTTTGGCCGAATATACATATGTCTTACCTTAATCTTAGAAATCCAAAACTCACCGAATAACTAGGGAACACGTGGCCTATGGTGTACCTTCGGAAAAGAACTTCTCCTTCCTTGTAGTCGACACTTAGTAAATCCCAAAGATCTCTTCAAAGTTTGGCAACAAGATATTAATGGGGTTAGTCCTAGATTTCTAAAAATCTTAAAAGAAAAAGGATGAAACCGAATGAGATCTTACCCTTACTTGAAGAAATCGATTGCACTTTCACTTCAACCTTGAGAGATTCGGCTATGGCTAGATGATGATCTCACAACTTTCGGTTTTGGAGGATTAGAAAGAAAAGAGAAGGAAGAATAAAGATGGAGGATTAGGCTAGAACACAAGGTATTTTGGCTTGGCAAAACATAAAAGAGAAGAGAGAATTTTGCTAGAGAATTTTCTGAGATGAACAAAAGAGAAAAGGAAGAATGAAGGTTGGCCTCTCTTTTCCTTTTATAGTTTGAAATTACTAGGCTAGAGTCCCTTACTTGGCCACCACTCTTCCTTATTTTTTTCTCCTTATCTCCTTATTTAAAAATTAAAGAATAATCCCTTATTTATCTCTTTAATTATCACCTAAAATAAAAGATAATTCAAAGTCCCTTACTTGGCCATCACTTCTCCCTTATTTTCCTCTTTATCTCTTTATTCAAATTAAAAGAATTTAATCCAACAATTATCTCTTGAAAATAATGATAAATAAATCCCTTATTTATCCACTATTTATAAAAGAATAAAAACTCCTAATTTATAGCCATGTGCCGTCCACCTCTCTGCTCCTTGTAGCAAAATAAAATTTCTTTTATTTGCTTCCCATGCGACTCGAACTCAGGCCCAACACCCTTGTATGTGGCGCCATTTCCAGAGGCCCTAAGTGGCATCTCCAGGCCACTTTTCCAAGCCTGTTTGTGTGTCAAATTTCACAAACTTTTTCTTTTAAGGCCACCTTGCCTTAATTTCCTCTTTTAAACTTTAAAACTCGACATTTCTAAGTCATTTCTAAGTTTCCAAAAATTTTCGTTCGGCTCTTTAAACTTGACATTTCCTTACATTTCCAAGTTTCCAGAAATGTTCACTTTCCTTTTTTGAATCATTTCTAAATCATTTTCCTAGTTTCCATAAATGTTCACTTTCCTCTTTATTCCTTTACATTTTCAGGACATTTCCCTACATTTCCAAGACAAGACATTTCCTTACATTTCCTTGCATTTCCTTACATTTCCATACATTTCCTCACATTTCCTTACATTTCCTTACATTTCCATACATTTCCATACATTTCCTTACATTTCCTTACATTTCCTTACATTTCCATACATTTCCATACATTTCCTTACATTTCCATACATTTCCTTATTTCTAGAATTCACATAACACATTCATAATTCATAAAACATGCCATTTTACCACATGGTTCCTTGTGTCATGCTTCACACGGAGTTTCTTTTAAAGCCTTATTTACCTAGCTCCCTTTTTACTTAAAACCAATAATTTTCCAAAGCTTTCTTCTTCCATCCTAGAATTCTAAAACCCTTAATACACTTCCAACACTTGCCAAAACGTACTAACTCATGAATTAGGCACGAACGCATAACCCCTAATCTAGGATGTTACGATTCTACCTCCTTAAAAATAATTTCGTCCTCGAAATTACTTACTAACAATCGTCGATCCTTCTCACCGCACTATGCTTACGCCGCGCTTTCTGATCTTAATAGAGCCATCATACCTTCTAGGCACAATCTCTAAGTTCACGTCCCTAGAACTTATTTCTAACGTCGTGATTTAATCTGTTAACGAGTTTTATGCATCAAAACTTTTGTTTCACCGATTAACGCGAAACGATTTTATGAAAAGAGATGTTTAAAAGTAGTTCTTTCGATCAAACAAAGTTCTCAGTTCAAGTTCACTATTCGAGAAAGTCACGTTCACATTCATCAACCAATTATGAACTTTCGTTCATTCGGAGAAATGTTGTAGTTTTCATTGTTGTTGTTTTTCCACTACCTGTGGTATTTTAAGTAATTTGTCCTACTGGGAATGCGTTAAGTAATTTTTCAAAATAAGGTTCCTTGGCGATTTTGTCAATAAAGGTATTTTGGTAATTTTGCGTTCCTGGGGTATTTTTGGAAATTTTGAAATCCGAAGGCATTTCGGTAATTTTGGACCTCGGGGGTATTTTGGTAATTTTTCACAAATCGGGGTAAATTTGTAAAATTTAGTAAATCAGGGGTATTTCAAAAGTTGCAAAACTTTGAGGGTTCTTTTTGAGAATTGTACTTTCCAAAACAATGATGTTGCAAAAATTTTGGAAATAAGGGTTATTTTTGGTAATTTTGTACGTCAGGGGCAATTTCATAAATTTTCCAAGTTCAAGGTATTTTTGATAATTTGCAAATTAGGGTTTTTGAACATTTTATAAAGTAATGAAATCTTGATAAGAACTGTGGGTATTTTGGGAATTTCATAAACCAAAGGCATTTTTGTAATTTTACCACTAGGGGTATTTTAGTAATTTTGCAATTCAAAAATATTTTGGGAAAAATTTTCCAAACTAAATTCTAATATACTTTAAAAGGGTAATATGGTGATTTTAAAACTAGGGTTTTCATAAAAACACGGCTAGTCCCTTTCGGGTTTTAGTTATTGTGTTTAGCCTATGACCGAGTCCTCTTGGTTAAGGTGAACCGAAGCTACGCACCAGGTAGGATTCCTGCGAAGAGGAGGTGAGTCACTAGGACTACTTAAGTACCAGGCTCTTCTGGATCCAATCCTAGACATGCGCACAATGGTTACCACACCCTAACTCGGCTACTTAGCCATAGGTTTGTTGAGTGCATTAAGTCTTATGTATTTGTGTTTGAGTAGACTAGTCCTAGGGTTCGAGTTCCTATCATGCTATTCTACGTTCCATGCCTTTTCTACCCTTCTAATATTCATAACATAATTCACATAATCACCCAAATAGTTGGGGTACTTACACAGTGGGATCATGGTAGGAGACTTGGGTGCCATGCCAGAAAACCTGCTCATCTTCAAAAATACTTTCATAAAACTTATTTGGGCTTGATTTGAAAATGTTTTGGGCCTTAAACCCCTAGGCTGAGGGTTTGAAACTGGGCTCTGATACCAAACTGAAACATCCCACACCCGGCCCACGAGCTTTGACCAGATTTGGTATGTTCCTCAAGTAAACCGGTTTCAAAGTTCTTTGTTACTTAGAGAAAATTTGTGCGATTTTAAAAAAAAATATTGTTTGGGTTGGGCTTGTGTTGAAAACCAATTTGATTTTTATATTAGAAACCTTTTTTAAGTTTAAGTGACAAAATATTTAGGGTTTAGTTTAAAAGAAATTTTACTTAAACTTTAATAAATAAAACCCATAAACATAATAAATAAAAATAAATGTAAAACATATCAACTATGGCCTTATGGCCTTATGACATCAAATAATTTCCAAATAGTTCAAGTACTTAAATAAAAATAATAGTCCATAAAAATAAAGACTTCATGTTGAGCATGGCCACCACAAGTTCTGCCGTCCCGGTCCATCACTGTTCATCAGCTGAAACATGGTCCCACAACGAGGTGAGTCAAACAGACTCAATGTGTAAACGACACTAAATCATAATAGAATTAGGCATACAAGAGTTACACATTCAGAACAATGAATACAAGTTATGATGCATTCCCAAACCCAAACCTAATTGTCCATCCGCTACACACCCCCGTACCTGCCAGTCACACCGTGGGGACTACTAAGTCGACCCTCCTTCCGCTACACACCAATTTGCGGTCTTAGGTCACCGCATTCGTGGTCTTAGGTCACCGCGTTCAGATTACTGTGGTCTTAGGTCACCACTTTTCAGATATCACGGTCTTAGGTCACCGTGTTCGTGGTCTTAGGTCACCACATTCACTTCCCCTTTCAAACAAACCCATATGCCCCATATAATAATAATATGCATAAATATGTCAGAGTTCACGTCCTTATCATATTCTCATGTTACTAATAACATTTTTCATATTCCTAGTAGGAGTAGGAAACGTACCTGGGTACTTTGTACCATAACATGGTACTTTAGCCACTTTCATATTCTTAATGTCACATATTTTAATTAACATAGCCATAAACGTATTATAAAATAGTGTGGGGTACACACTGATTCGCTTAACAATTTCCTTGAGATCTCAAATCGATCTCACCGCTTAGATCCTTAAACCCTACATTGATTTATCACTTATTACCTTAATAAAAAGCCATTCGGCCACAAATCCAGACCCTAGTAGGATTAGTATTCTTAAAACTTACCTTGTTGCCGATTGGGACACCAACAAATCCCGAAATTGATCCTTGTTTTCCTAGGAATGTCGAAATTCCTATAACCTTGCGTTAGATTTAATCTAACCATTAAAACATAAAACATGGCCTTTGGCCGAATATACATATGTCTTACCTTAATCTTAGAAATCCCGAAACTCACCAAATAACTAGGGAACACGTGGCCTATGGTGTACCTTCGGGAAAAGAACTTCTCCTTCCTTGTAGTCGACACTTAGTAAATCCCGAAAGATCTCTTCAAAGTTTCGGCAACAAGATATTAATGGGGTTAGTCCTAGATTTCGGCAAATCTTAAAAGAAAAAGGATGAAACCGAATGAGATCTTACCCTTACTTGAAGAAATCGATTGCACCTTCACTTCAACCTTCAGAGATTCGGCTATGGCTAGATGATGATCTCACAACTTTCGGTTTTGGAGGGATTAGAAAGAAAAGAGAAGGAAGAATAAAGATGGAGGATTCGGCTAGAACACAAGGTATTTTGGCTTGGCAAAACATAAAAGAGAAGAGAGAATTTTGCTAGAGAATTTTCGGCAGATGAACAAAAGAGAAAAGGAAGAATGAAGGTTGGCCTCTCTTTTCCTTTTATAGCCGAAATTACTAGGCTAGAGTCCCTTACTTGGCCACCACTCTTCCTTATTTTTTTCTCCTTATCTCCTTATTTAAAAATTAAAGAATAATCCCTTATTTATCTCTTTAATTATCACCTAAAATAAAAGATAATTCAAAGTCCCTTACTTGGCCATCACTTCTCCCTTATTTTCCTCTTTATCTCTTTATTCAAATTAAAAGAATTTAATCCAACAATTATCTCTTGAAAATAATGATAAATAAATCCCTTATTTATCCACTATTTATAAAAGAATAAAAACTCCTAATTTATAGCCATGTGCCGTCCCACCTCTCTCTGCTCTTGTAGCAAAATAAAATTTCTTTTATTTGCTTCCCATGCGACTCGAACTCAGGCCCAACACCCTTGTATGTGGCGCCATTTCCAGAGGCCCTAAGTGGCATCTCCAGGCCACTTTTCCAAGCCTGTTTGTGTGTCAAATTTCACAAACTTTTTCTTTTAAGGCCACCTTACCTTAATTTCCTCTTTTAAACTTTAAAACCCGACATTTCTAAGTCATTTCTAAGTTTCCAAAAATTTTTGTTCGGCTCTTTAAACTTGACATTTCCTTACATTTCCAAGTTTCCAGAAATGTTCACTTTCCTTTTTTGAATCATTTCTAAATCATTTTCCTAGTTTCCATAAATGTTCACTTTCCTCTTTATTCCTTTACATTTTCAGGACATTTCCCTACATTTCCAAGACAAGACATTTCCTTACATTTCCTTGCATTTCCTTACATTTCCATACATTTCCTCACATTTCCTTACATTTCCATACATTTCCATACATTTCCTTACATTTCCTTACATTTCCTTACATTTCCATACATTTCCATACATTTCCATACATTTCCTTACATTTCCTTACATTTCCATACATTTCCTTATTTCTAGAATTCACATAACACATTCATAATTCATAAAACATGCCATTTTACCACATGGTTCCTTGTGTCATGCTTCACACGGATTTTCTTTTAAAGCCTTATTTACCTAGCTCCCCTTTTTACTTAAAAACCAATAATTTTCCAAAGCTTTCTTCTTCCATCCTAGAATTCTAAAAACCCTTAATACACTTCCAACACTGCCAAAACCTACTAACTCATGAATTAGGCACGAACGCATAACCCCTAATCTAGGATGTTACAACAGTTTACAACAGTTTCATGATAAAAATAATAATATTTTATAACAATATGATATAATGGGTGAAACCGTCGTTTCAATTTTTTTTTTTGTTAAAATTGCCTCAACAAGAATTTCATGATAAAAGGAATAATATTTTTATAATAAGACGACACAATGGGGTGAAATCGTCGTATCAAATGGCAATTTCTCATATAAAAAAAATATTCAAAGCCGAGTGTTACACCCTTGACATGTTTTAACAATTTCAAAAATAAAAATTTTAGGGGCGTTACACCCTAAAAGTCTAGCGTTTCTCTCTTCTTTCTCCCTTGGTTTGGTTTGCACGAAGAAAAGATAGAAATATTTTTGTTTTCACCACCTATTCCAATTATCGCTTATGTTCTATTTAATTAAATTTTCATTTTATATTTTTAATTACTAATGTTTTATAATATAACATACATACTAACTTCCTTAGCCGACCAAATATATGTTCTAGGTATAATTTCTATTTAACCCCTTTAAATAAAGTTCTAATTATACAGTCTTAAGCAAATTACAAGATGACACAATGAGATTACAAGAGTTCCATGATAAAAATAATAATATTTTATATCAAGATGACACAATGGGTGAAACCGTCGTATCAATTTTTTTGTTAAAATTATCTCTTCAATAATTTCATGATAATAATAATAATAATAATAATAATATTATTATTACTATTATTATTATTATTATTATTATTATAATAAAACGACACAATGGGTAAAACAGGCAAATCAGGCGGCAGTTTCTAACATAAAAAAATATTTTCAAAGTCGAATGTTACACCCTTGACATGTTTTAACAATTCCAAGAACAAATTTTTTTGGGCGTTACACCTTTAAAGCCGAACGTTCATCTCTTCTTTCTCCCTTTGTTCGGTTTGCACGAAAAAAAGATGGAAATGTTTTTGTTTTTGCCAGCTATTCCCATTATCACTTATGTTCTATTTAATTAAAATTTCATTTTATAATTTTAATTACTAACGTTTTATAATATAACATACTTACTTACTTCAATAACCGGCCATATATATATTTTATGTATAATTACTAGTTAGCCCCTTTCAATTAAAATCTAATTATAAATCCTTAAGCAAATTACAAGATGGCACAATGGATTTACAACAGTTTCATGATAAAAATAATAATATTTTAGATGACACAATGGGTGAAACCATTGTATTAGTTTGTTTGTTTTTTTTTGTTAAAATTTCCTCCGAAATAATATCATGATAAAAATAATAATATTTTTATAATAAGACGACACAATGGATGAAACCGTCGAATCAGGCGGCAATTTCTCCTATAGAAAAATATTTATGAAGTCAAACGTTACAACATTGACATGTTTTAACATTTGCAAAAACAAAAATTATTGGGGCGTTACACCCTTAAAGTCGAATGTTTATCTCTTCTTTCTCCCTTGGTTCAGTTTGCACGAAAAAAAGAGGGAAATGTTTTTGTTTTTGCCAGTTATTCCCATTATCACTTATGTTCTATTTAATTAAATTTTCATTTTTTAATTTTCATTACTAATGTTTTATAATATAACATACATACTTCAATAACCCGCCATATATATATTCTAGGTATAATTACTATTTAACCCCTTAAAATTAAGTTCTAATTATAAATCCTTAAGCAAATTACAAGATGACGCAATGGGTTTATAGCAATCTCGTGATAATAATAATAATAATAATAATAATATTAATATTAATAATAATAATAATAATAATAATAATAATAATAATAATAATAATAATAATAATGATATTAAGTAGTTTAAATGCATCTTCAATTGGTCTTAAGTGTTGAGTTGAATCCAATATATTGCAGGGGGTTTTAGTGAACTTTTAATTGATATTTACAAAAATTTACCAAATCAATACCTAGGCTTTAAAAGTTAAAATTTCCAAAACAGAATGTGATTTTGGTATCGTTTTTAACATCAGTATCGATATTGAAGGCTAGGTATTGATACCTAGGCCTAAGGTATTGATACCTAGGCCTAAGGTATCGATACATTCATCAAACTTTGAATTTCCAGAGTTCCAGAATGCTATTTTGGTATTGATTTTGTGAAGTGGTATAGATACTTTTTTAAAAGGTATCGATACTTTTTGTTTAGGTATCGATACTTTTCCCATGTTTTGAGTAAAAACAATGTTAAAATCATTTCCAAACATAATCTAACATCCAATAATGACCCCACACATTTATATTAATCATTTTTGGGTTAAATAAGTTAATATATGATGGGTAAATGTTTAAATTATATAGTGTATAACCAAAATTACTTTGGCACCAAATGTAATAGTTTTATACTGAGTCCATACGATCGAATCGGGTATAAGGGTGTTACATCGATCCTCGCCCTGGATATGGAGCACTCTCGTGGCCGACATCTACCCCATAATAGGCCTACAAAACGCGAAGGATTAGTTACTGTGTAATAGCCCAAATTTAAGTGATATTAGAATTAGTGGTTCGAGACCATCAAATTTGACAAATGAACTCGTAGATTGTATTATTTAATATTTACGAGCCAAATGTAGCTTTTAAAAGATTTTTGAAATAGTAAATTGTGTTTTATAAAGATTTATTTGGTCAAGAAATCGAGAAAAGGAGGTATCGAGATCTTGGTGTTATAAACCTAGTCATAAATATTTTTATGAATATTTACGGATGTCAGTAAGGTAGTATAAGAATTTCGTTAGAAAATTTTGACGTTTGGGTGGTTAATTAAATAAAAAGGACTAAATTGAAAAAGGTATAAAAGTTGCTAGAAGGATTAAATAGCTTAATTGTCAAATGAGGAAGGACCTAAAGTGCAAATAAGCCCAAAGGAGATATTTTGGGCGGCAATAGCTGAGAAAAATCAGGAAATGGGTGAAATAAGGGCAAAATTAGAAAATTGCCAAAATTAGTTAAAAAATGGGACTAAATTGGAATATCTAGAATTCTCTTCATTTTTCTTCATTTTCTTCAGCTGAAAAACAGCCATGGGAGGGAGTTCAAGCTGGTTTTCATACTCAAGCTTAATGTAAGTTTAATTCTTGCTTTCTCCTTGAAATTTCTATGTTTTTGGACTTTTACAATTGGGTCCAACTTATTAATTCATTAGTTTTTGATTCTATGGCTAATTTTTAAAGTTGATGTGGATTAGTGCTGGAAGAATGTGATGAATAAATATTGAATTGAAGCTTTAATTTTGTTATATGATGATTTTATCAAGTAAAATTGATGGAAATTGGATTTAGGACCTAATTGTGAAAGAGTTAAAATTAAGGCCTAGTGTTAAATTTCTAATTTTCAAAGGTTATGAAGTAGTTTAAAATGATAGAATAAAGTATTAAATGAGAAAATTAGCTCAATTGAGGGGTTAATTGAGCAAGGATTGAATTGTATGAAATGTGGAATTTGGGACAAAATAGAAATCAACATGTTATACTAAAGCAGTTTTAGACAGCAGCAGTTGTCTAACTTTGACAAATCACCAAAAATGGTATAAATTTGAATTATAAGTTGAGTGGGATATAGAATTAAAGCTTGTTGAGTCTATTTCATATAAAAGAAACAGAGCAAGCAAAGGAAGTCTACATTTTGACATATTTAAATTTTTGTAAGACTGGTTTAGAATAACTTCGTTATCCCCTGTTCTTACTTTAGAAATTCACTAAAAATTGTAAAACAATAATTATGAGTTATAATTTATATGTTTATATTCCTTGAGTATATTTTCATTAGAAATAATCGGAAATACTATATGAAAATCGTACTATGAGATAATTAATTTTTAGTGAAGAGAGGTTAGAGTCGTAGGACTGTGTAACAGGGGAGAACTTAACTAATAAACTGTACTAATTGGCCAAACCAAAAATTCTGGAAAAATTATAATAAGAAGATATGTGAGTCTAGTTTCAAATAAAATTAACGGATCTTAATTTGGAGTTCTGTAGCTCAATATAAAAATAATTTAGTGACTATGACACGGATGGACAGCTTGAATATTCACATAAGTAAATAGTGAAAATTATAGATAATGTTAATTACAAGTGTATTGTTTATACTAAGGATGTGGATGGAGAGGAGGAGGAAAAATAATATATGAATGACTTGTGTATAAATTGATTACATGCTCGATTATAATTGATAAATGTTGAATTAGAAATGATATAATGTTTTATTTAGAATATTTATTATGAAATTATGATTATCATATCGTTATAATACAAAAATTGAACTTGTGAGTTTATATGGCTAATTTTTAGTGATCATTTGTTAATTTTATGAACTTCATGATGTGTTATTTCATATGTATTGATGATAAAATCGTGAATAATGTAAAAGCATGAAAATTGAATAAATGATCAAATTGAGCACTTCAGTTTAGTGACAAGACGAATTGACGGAAAATACCATGGTTGAACCATGGCAACAAGTGATAAGTGATAGCTTCGGCTATACTTATCTGATCAAGGATAAATGAAAGTGATAAGTGATAGCTTCGGCTACACTTATCTGATCAAGGACAAGTGAAAGTGATAAGTGATAGCTTTGGCTACACTTATCTGATCAAGGACAAGTAAAAGTGATAAGTGGTAGCTCCGACTACCTGACCAGTGAAAAGTGGTAGCTCCGGCTACCTGATTAGTGAAAAGTGGTAGCTCCGGCTACCTGATCAATGAAAAGTGGTAGCTCTAGCTACCTGATCAGTGAATAGTGGTAGCTTCGGCTACAAGTGACGAGTGATTTCCGTGTAAGACCATATCTGGGATATGGCATTGGTGTGATACGTGTTTAAGATGTAAGACCATAGCTGGGATATGGCATTCTAGTGAAAAGTAATGAATTGACGGATAAGTCCATGGTTTCACCATGGCATAATGATATGAAGATGTAAGACTATGGCTGAGCTATGGCATTCTAGTGAAAAGACCATAGCTATGTTATGGCATTAGTGATTATCAGTGAAATTCAATGCATACCGGTGCAGAACAATTCCGTAAGACGTTCACTAATTTGATGAAGTTGGTAAGTGTTACATAGAATTATGTGATATAATGAGATATGAGTTGATGAGACATGAACATAGAACTTGGTTGATGAATGAGTTCATATTTTATTATATATTTGTACACCCTTGAGTGTATTATCCGTATGAATTAGTGTTCCAAATGAGTTAATGAGAAGAGTTCTAATATGACATAATCTAAATTCGAAATGAAATATTATGAAAACGTACTTGGAATACATTGGTATGTCTTACATATGTTATTTGAGTTCATAATATGGAAAGTAAATGTATGTGAAAATATGATGTGATGATACCTGTACATGGAATTTATTGGTGGTTACGTACATCCTAATAGATTTTAGTGAACATTGAAATTGGGCTCAATAACTGATTTGTCAATTTAAATTGTGATTGGCAGGAAGAGTTAGATGCTCTATGGCTTAGGAATAAGCCAAGGGTAGGCTCGAGCTGTAGGAAAAATTTTTATTTTTAAGCTTTAGTTAAAGGGAGTTGAAGGAGCTAGGGGTTAAGAGTAATTCGTGGGGAATTTTAGCACAAGAATTCAGTTGGCAAAGTGGTAAGGAGGTGCCACTTAGAGCCTTGAAGGTGACGCCACAAGTATTGTGTGGGAGCTTAGGTTCGAATCCTATGGATGATTTTAAGGTGACTTTTATTTTTGCATTTATATGGCATGTATTGGTCAAACTCTAATTATGGAAGGTTGGACTTTCAATTTTATGGCAAGTTGAATATTAGTTTAGGAAAGCTTGAACTTTGGGAAAGGAATCTTAAGATTTATGGAAGGATAGGGGGACAAAAGGCTTGGCTTAAGGAAGATGTTTTGGAAACTCTCCTATGGCCATTAGTCCATGTATGTGGACGGCATGGGTGTCTAGGGGGGTGGCCGAATGTTGATAGGAAGTTTGGGGGGGATTGGTTGGTCAATTTTTTTAACATTTTGTGTATCTTCTGCATTTTTCTTTTCCTCTCCAAAACTTCCTCCTTAGCCGAATGTGTATTGGACATTAGGTACAATTTTGCTTTTGGTTTAGCTCTCATTTTTGTATGAATCAAATTCTAATTTCTTTCTCTCATTTCTCTTTTGAAACCGAAACCACATTTTTGCACTTTGTGCACTTTTCTTTTTCAGCAAACAAATTGTTTGGCCGAACCTCTTTCTCCCATCTCTCTCTTTTCTTTCTTTTGATATTTGCTCAAAACCACATTTCTTTTAGTTTCTCTTGGCCAAATCTTCCTCCTTCCCAATTCTCTTTTCTTTGTTTTACTTTTACTCAAAGTTAATAACATCCATTTCCATTCTATTTTCTTCTTCCATTTTCTTCTTTCTTCCATTTCTGAATCCTCTTTCTCCTATTTTTCACTTTTATTTTCTCTTCTTGTTCTCCACTATAGCCGAATCTTTTTCTCTCTTTTGGTGTTATCTTGGCCGAATATCATCTAGGGAAGATATTTTTTGGGTTCACCTATAATCAGTTTTGAAGATAGGTAAGTGTCTTGACCGATTTTTCTTTTCTTTTATCTCTATTATTCCTCATGAGGGCAAAGGCCAAATTTTTGGGCATTTGTTAGCAAGGTTCTAACTATTCTTAGGAATCAATTTTCTTCTAGACTCTTCGGGGCTTTGGAAGCAATCGATCTAAGCCCTATTTCTTTAGCAATCGAAGTTGGTAAGTCAAGTGGTAAGGATTCATGTCGATTCATCATTCTTTTAGTGGTTGAAAAGCCAAAGGCTATTGGGATTAAGGTGTGTTGTTGGCCGAATGGTTTTGCTTATAGTTTTGTGGTTTGGCCGAATGTAGGACAAGGTGATCTAGTGTGGTAGATTGGATCTTCGGATTTTAAGTACTTTCGTTATTATCAGGTGTGTATCTTACACACTTTATGATTCGGTAATATATATATTTATTAATATACTAATCATGTTATTAAAGTTGGAAACTATGTGATTTTGATATGATACCGTAAAGGGTATAAGCAAGGATTCGGGTAAGTCCGTTTCGATATGTTTTGCTATATGATACTTATTACCATGACATGTGATATATATTTCTATATGATACATAAATGAGCATATGGCATGATTTGCATAATATTTGCATGGTTACGGGTAACATGAGAGGAGGGGGAAGATTTGATATCCGTGTCTTTGGGACACCAGAGGTTTGGCACCTCCAATGGTTTGGTACCACAACTATTTCGTGTCTTTGGGACACTGGAGGTTTGGCACCTCATAGCGATTCGCCCCAGTGGCTTCGAACCACAGTGGGTTGGCCCCACATTTGATATTACGAGATCATCGCCAGTGATTTGGTATCACAAGTGGGTTGGCCCCACAACTTTATTATTCGTGACTTTGGGTCACCAGTGGTTTGGTACCACATATTTCGTGTCTTTGGGACACCAGAGGTTTGGCACCTCATAGCGACTTGTCCCAGTGGTTTAACACCACAGTGGGTTGGCCCCACAGTTGATATTTTGGGATCGTCGCCAGTGATTTGGTATCACACGTGGGTTGGCCCCACAACTTGATTATTCGTGACTTTGGGTCACCAGTGGTTTGGCACCACATTATTGGATATCGTGACTTTGGGTCACCAGTGGTGCCAAGTGGTTTAGTACCACACGGGGTAGAAAAGGAGTTATGGATGGCTAGGTTGGGTGCATTATATATATATATTACTTGGTTATAAATTGTGTAAGTTTGTTGCATCAACCGGGGGAAGGATTTATGCACTGAGTCTTGGTGACTCACCTTCTCCCTTATTTTTTCAGATGATTCGTGAATCGCGGATGAGGAGCCGGATGGACTCGAGGAGGCCATGCAATAAAATTCGATTTACACGGATTTTGGTTTGGGTATTATATTTTATTTAAATTTGGTTTTTCATCTTTATTTGGATTTGTAATAAGGCCTTTCAAATTATGTTTTTGGATTATTTATATGCTTTGGACTTGTTTTAATCATGGCTTAATAAACTACATGGTTAATTAAATAATATAAGCGCAAAGTTTTCTAAACTACAAAATGCAATGGTTTTCAAAACGTTACCATCGGGTAATATAAATCATTTGATAATATTTAACAACTTAAGTGTTTTCGATAACTCATACTATTTTGCAAAACTCAAGTTCCCAAATTTCAATTAGAAACTGTTTTCAAACTATTCGCTTTGGTTTCGTTTAAATTATAAAAGGTTTTCTAATCCATGGATTTACAACTATGTTTTAAAGATTTATTTACTTTAATTTCAAAGAAAATTATCGCTTTTAACTTATTATACACCTGATTTCTACAATCATAGAACAACAAAGAGTTTTTCACTAAAATTTAATTGTTAACTTGATTTTCTTAAAAATGTTTTCCTCTGTGGCATGTCAGATTCGGTCATGGCGTATTGACCGGGTTTGGGGTGTTACAAATTGGTATCAGATCTATGTTCAAAGGCTCGACTGTGGGTCTGAGGCCCAAAATGTTTTAAAGAATGGACTTTAAAATGTCTTTGTTTGAAATTATATGATTTGAAAGGCATGGCACCGAGTCTCAGGCACCGATCCGCCCAGGTAAGTACCTCAAACTGTTGATGATATGATGATGATGGTATGACTGTATAGTAGTAGAAACTACTCTAGAGACTCAAAACTATAGGTTGGATGTACTCGCGAAACAATCTCTTATTAAAAATTATTCATAAAACTGTGTTTTAAAGAAAGTGAAAAGACTCTAATGTATAAAACTTTTAAATTAGATAAGTCGAGACTTTAGACATGAGTACTCGAGGTCGGGGTCGTATTACTCGTGGACGCGGTCGGGGTAGGATGGCTGTGTCTGAGCCAGTGAGGTCTGGTCAAGGATCCGAGAATAAGGTACCACCACCCCCACCACCAGCGGTTGGAGTTGAGCATTAGGATCAAACGGGGGATGACGCAGTTGTCTCGAGCGATCTGCAAGTTCTTGAGAGGGTAGGCCGAGTAGGTGGAGGCACGGAGCTCCAAAATCATACTGAGCGACTCCGAGCCAATGGAGCTGAGGTATTTCGAGGTGTTTCGGGTGTGGCTCCTAATACGGCTAAATATTGGCTAGAGGCGACGGAGCGAATCATGGATGACTTGGATCTGAATGCTGAGGAAAAACTGAAAGGGATAGTGTCGCTTCTTCGGGATGAGTCATATCAGTGGTGGCTCACGGTGCGGAATAGTGCTGCAGCGGAGGATCTCACTTGGGATTATTTTAAGGCAGCGTATCAGAAGAAATATGTTGGGTCTAGTTACATTGATGCACAACGTAAGGCATTTCTGAGTTTGGTCCAGGGGAGTAAGTCCGTATCAGAATATGAGGCAGAATTTTTAAGATTGAGCCAGATGGACTCGAGGAGGCCATGCAATAAAATTCGATTTACATGGATTTTGGTTTGGGTATTATATTTTATTTAAATTTGGTTTTTCATCTTTATTTGGATTTGTAATAAGGCCTTTCAAATTATGTTTTTGGATTATTTATATGCTTTGGACTTGTTTTAATCATGGCTTAATAAACTAAATGGTTAATTAAATAATATGAGCGCAAAGTTTTCTAAACTACAAAACGCAATGGTTTTCAAAGCGTTACCATCGGGTAATATAAATCATTTGATAATATTTAACAACTTAAGTGTTTTTGATAACTCATACTATTTTCCAAAACTCAAGTTCCCAAATTTCAATTAGAAACAGTTTTCAAACTATTCGCTTTGGTTTCTTTTAAATTATAAAAGGTTTTCTAATCCATGGATTTACAACTATGTTTTAAAGATTTATTTACGGAATTTCAAAGAAAATTATCAGTTTTTAACTTATTATACACCTGATTTCTACAATCATAGAACAACAAAGAGTTTTTCACTAAAATTTAATTGTTAACTCGATTTTCTTAAAATTGTTTTCCTCTGTGGCATGTCAGATTCGGTCATGGCGTATTGACCAGGTTTGGGGTGTTACAAATTGGTATCAGACTAAGATAGCTGAAGGGATAAAGGAATCTGTAAGGCATAATCACGACTGGAATAAGAATAAGAGAAGTTTTGGATCATCTGAGTCGGCCGGAGATTCTCAGAAGAGGGCTAGGCATGGTGGGTCGAATCAATCTGGGAGGCTCATCGCGCTAATCGTGGACCAAAGACAGTTGTAATCAATGTGGAAAATCTCATTGGGGAGAATGTTGGACTGGTGGAAAAGGATGTTTTGAGTGTGGCTCGTTGGATCATCGTGTGAGAGACACGTAAGCTAGCCAGGAATCAGTCTGAGGGTCAAGGTCGTGCTCAGTTCAGAAATGAGGGACCGCCACCGCAGAGAGGTCGTGGTAATGGTAGAGGAGGTAATGGTTCTGGCTGAGGTCGTGGAGCATCAGGCAGGGGTGTAGATGCGAGACAGCCAGGGTTAGTTTATGCAGTCAGGCGTCACGAGGATAGCGATGCGCCAGTTGGGACAACGGGTATGTCCCTTATTTCTGGAATACCCTTTATTGCCTTTTTTGTTATAGAGCTAGTTCGTTCTTGTGTTTCTAGTGAGATGTATAGAACCTTGAGCGTGAACTTTGAGACTGTTCATAGAAAGTATGTTAGTTTTATTAAGATCAGAGTGCGCAGCAAGAGCTTAGTGTAGTGAGTGAGGATGCACGACTGTTAGTTAGTTGGAAATTTCGAGGACGAAATTTCTTTAAGGAGGGTAGAATTGTAATATCCTGAACTAGGGGTTATTTGTGATTGTATTGTTTTGCATGAGTTCGGTTTGTTGTGTTGTTAAGTGAGATGTTCTAGGGCTTCGGAATAAGCCAGGGGTAGGCTCGAGCTGTAGGAAAAATTTTTATTTTTAAGCTTTAGTTAAAGGGAGTTGAAGGAGCTAGGGGTTAAGAGTAATTAGTGGGGAATTTTAGCACAAGAATTCAGTTGGCAAAGTGGTAAGGAGGTGCCACTTAGAGCCTTGAAGGTGACGCCACAAGTAGTGTGTGGGAGCTTAGGTTCGAATCCTATGGATGATTTTAAGGTGACTTTTATTTTTGCATTTATATGGAATGTGTTGGTCAAACTCTAATTATGGAAGGTTGGACTTTCAATTTTATGGCAAGTTGAATATTAGTTTAGGAAAGCTTGAACTTTGGGAAAGGAATCTTAAGATTTATGGAAGGATGGGGGACAAAAGGCTTGGCTTAAGGAAGATGTTTTGAAACTCCTATGGCCATTAGTCCATGTATGTGGACGGCATGGGTGTCTAGGGGGGTGGCCGAATGTTGATAGGAAGTTTGGGGGGGATTGGTTGGTCAATTTTTTTAACATTTTGTGCATCTTCTGCATTTTTCTTTTCCTCTCCAAAAACTTCCTCCTTAGCCAAATGTGTATTGGACATTAGGTGCAATTTTGCTTTTGGTTTAGCTCTCATTTTTGTATGAACCAACTTCTAATTTCTTTCTCTCATTTCTCTTTTGAAACCGAAACCACATTTTTGCACTTTGTGCACTTTTCTTTATCGGCAAACAAAGTGTTTGGCCGAACCTCTTTCTCCCATATCTCTCTTTTCTTTCTTTTGATATTTGCTCAAAACCACATTTCTTTTAGTTTCTCTTGGCTGAATCTTCCTCCTTCCCAATTCTCTTTTCTTTGTTTTACTTTTACTCAAAGTTAATAATATCCATTTCTATTCTATTTTCTTCTTCCATTTTCTTCTTTCTTCCGTTTCCGAATCCTCTTTCTCCTATTTTTCACTTTTATTTTCTCTTCTTGTTCTCCACTATAGCCGAATCTTTTTCTCTCTTTTGGTGTTATCTTAGCCGAATATCATCTAAGGAAGATATTTTTTGGGTTCACCTATAATCAGTTTTGAAGATAGGTAAGTGTCTTGACCGATTTTTCTTTTCTTTTATCTCTATTATTCCTCATGAGGGCAAAGGCCAAATTTTTGGGCATTTGTTAGCAAGGTTCTAACTATTCTTAGGAATCAATTTTCTTCTAGACTCTTCGGGGCTTTGGAAGCAATCGATCTAAGCCCTATTTCTTTAGCAATCGAAGTTGGTAAGTCAAGTGGTAAGGATTCATGTCGATTCATCATTCTTTTAGTGGTTGAAAAGCCAAAGGCTATAGGGATTAAGGTGTGTTGTTGGCCGAATGGTTTTGCTTATAGTTTTGTGGTTTGGTCGAATGTAGGACAAGGTGATCTAGTGTGGTAGATCGGATCTTCATATTTTAAGTACTTTCGTTATTATCAGGTGTGTATCTTACACACTTTATGATTCGGTAATATATATATTTATTAATATACTAATCATGTTATTAAAGTTGGAAACTATGTGATTTTGATATGATACCGTAAAGGGTATAAGCAAGGATTCGGGTAAGTCCGTTTCGATATGTTTTGCTATATGATACTTATTACCATGACATGTGATATATATTTCTATATGATACATAAATGAGCATATGGCATGATTTGCATAATATTTGCATGGTTATGGGTAACATGAGAGGAGGGGAAAGATTTGATATCCGCTTCTTTGGGACACCGTGAGGTTTGGCACCTCCAAAGTGGTTTGGTACCACAAATATTTCGTGTCTTTGGGACACGAGAGGTTTGGCACCTCATAGCGATTCGTCCCCAGTGGCTTTCGCACCACGATGGGTTGGCCCCACATTTGATATTACGGATCGCCGCCAAATGATTTGGTATCACACGTGGGTTGGCCCCACAACTTTATTATTCGTGACTTTGGGTCACCAAAGGTTTGGTACCACATATTTCGTGTCTTTGGGACACCGAGGTTTGGCACCTCATAGCGACTTGTCCCAGTGGTTTAACACCACGATGGGTTGGCCCCACATTGATATTTTGGGATCGTCGCCAAATGATTTGGTATCACACGTGGGTTGGCCCCACAACTTGATTATTCGTGACTTTGGGTCACCAAAGGGTTTGGCACCACATTATTGGATATCGTGACTTTGGGTCACCAAAGTGGTTTGGCACCACCAAAGTGGTTTGGTACCACACGGGAAGAAAAGGAGTTATGGATGGCTAGGTTGGGTGCATTATATATATATTGCTTGGTTATAAATTGTGTAAGTTTGTTGCATCAACCGGGGGAAGGATTTATGCACTGAGTCTTGGTGACTCACCTTCTCCCTTATCTTTTCAGGTGATTCGTGAATCGCGGATGAGGAGCCGGATGGACTCGAGGAGGCCATGCAATAAAATTCGATTTACACGGATTTTGGTTTGGGTATTATATTTTATTTCAATTTGGTTTTTCATCTTTATTTGGATTTGTAATAAGGCCTTTCAAATTATGTTTTTGGATTATTTATATGCTTTGGACTTGTTTTAATCATGGCTTAATAAACTACATGGTTAATTAAATAATATGAGCGCAAAGTTTTCTAAACTACAAAACGCAATGGTTTTCAAAATGTTACCATCGGGTAATATAAATCATTTGATAATATTTAACAACTTAAGTGTTTTCTATAACTCATACTATTTTGCAAAACTCAAGTTCCCAAATTTCAATTAGAAACAGTTTTCAAACTATTCGCTTTGGTTTCTTTTAAATTATAAAAGGTTTTCTAATCCATGGATTTACAACTATGTTTTAAAGATTTATTTACGAAAGTTCAAAGAAAATTATCAGTTTTTAACTTATTATACACCTGATTTCTACAATCATAGAACAACAAAGAGTTTTTCACTAAAATTTAATTGTTAACTTGATTTTCTTAAAAATGTTTTCCTCTGTGGCATATCAGATTCGGTCATGGCGTATTGACCGGGTTTGGGGTGTTACAGCATGTTTATGAATTGTTACATGTATTTGTCAAAATACGAGGAAATAATGGTTATTGATACATGGAAATATGAGACTATAATATATAAAAACATGGAATATGTTTGATAAATGTGCTCATTCATAATTATAGAATTGTGCATATAAAGTGCACTATATGTGTAAAGATGATGTTTCAAATGATTTGATAAGTAAAACTTAAATATGAAGTAGTTTGAAACCAAGACAAATTGTTATAAAAATGTATATGAAATACAGAGGTATGATTGTTATCTGTTATATGAATACATAGTGTGAAAAAGTATAAAGTACAAGAGAAATTTAGTGAGAATTGAGCTCATATACGTTTCTTGTTATTTATATGAAGTGTACGACTAATAAATGGTATTAAGTATAAGGCTCAGTTGAATATCTTAAATTGGTTTTTATATGTATTAAATGTGGGTGAAGAATAAGGGTCAAATGAGTGAGCAATATGGCTTGGAAAATAGCCTAATTTGTGAAAATTAACTTTACCACACGAGCGTGTACTAAGGCTGTGTGACCCAAGTTCCTTCATAGATGCAAGTCAGAGAGTTATACGCCCCAGAAGCACGGTATGTGAGCCACAAGGGTGTGAGACCCTTGTAAATGAGATAAACTTAGGGATTTTGCGAAAAATCTGATTTAGTCCCGACCCAATCCCAATGCATGATTTGGACTTCAAGGGTCCGTTAAAGGATTTATAATCAATTTTGATATTTGAGCGATAAATGGTTTAAATCATCAATAAGTGTTTCGTACTCCTCGGTAATGCCTCGTACCCTGTTTCGACATCAAATACGGGTAAGGGGTGTTACATACTGGGCTCGTTCCGGTAGATACATTGAGAAATAAAAATAAATCAAGTAACCAAATTGGTTTAAAGATAAATTGGGAGATGTTTTAGATTCTTTTATTAGATATGAGTAAAAAAAGAATCCAGGAGTTTGTAGATGAAGAAAATGAAAGCTGCAAGATGACGATGTCATGACTACCTGCCTGAGTATGAAGATATTGCAATTAAGGCACCACGGTTTTAGCTCAAAATCAATGGAGTTTACTTTTTTTTTTCAATTTTCACTAGTACAAAGTTAATACAATATAGATATAAGTATATTTTCGATCAATTACAATCAGGATTTAATTAATATATTCTATAACGGGTTTTTTCTATTGAAAGTTTCACTAGTACAAATACAGTATATGTCAGGTACAAATATATTATCAATCAGTTACAATGTAAATTTCAATCAATACAATGCATAATGAATGAAGAATTAGACAAAATTTGAACTAATCTAGAAAAAAAATCAAACAAAACCCACATAAGGCATATTTACAAGATAAAATGGAGACCCAAACACCGCAATTACAAATGATGAAACTTGAAGGTCCGAACCCTAACTTTTTTCAATGGGTTAAATATAAAATTAGTGCTCAAACTTGTCCATTTCTCCCAGATTGGTACTTATGGCTTTTTGTCCTAGATTGGTACTTTAACTTTTTTTCTGTCAACTAAATCGATATCTGAGCCTAACATCGTTAAGTCTAAGACATGTGGCAGAATAAGATTGTGACACGTGGTTTAAATAACGTCATGCTGATGTCACAATCTTAAAAATTAATTTTTTTTCTTTTGAATTTTTCTCATCTTCCAATTTTTTCTGTCGTTCCTTTTTTTTTTCTTCTTTCTTCTTCTTCTTCTTCTTGTTTGGCAGTGACAGAATTGCTCCACACTAGACGAGGACCCTTTTCTTTGGAATGTTGTAATAAAGTCGTATTCCCATGGACGTGAGGCATGACAAGCTTTTATCATTCTTTGTTTGATGCTTGAGAGGGTTCCTTTGATAAATTCTTGTTGCCTTTGGTGCTTAAAGCCTTCTCACGATTAGGCATACATTTTGTTGCAGGGATAATGTCTTTCTGGTCAAGTCTCGCCTACTATTGTGGGGCTAAAATGTCTCTCTAGTTTGTACTTGCATTACAATTCTCTGTCTGGGGAGATACCTAAAGAACTCTCCAATATTTAAGAGTTAACTGATTTTTATCTTAACGATAATAATCTGTCTGGTACCATTCCTCATCATATTGGTAACATGGCTACTTTACAAGGTTAATTCATCATTTGGCTTCTAAATTTTCGTTTATTTTTAGTTTTCATAGTAACAACAATAAATCTTTTTCCTTGTAGTTGTGGATTTATGTTGCAATCACTTGACAAGGAATATACCTACAGAGATAGGGGATTTGAAGGGATTAAGTGTTCTTTCTTTGCAGCGAAATAGACTAGATGGTAAAATTCTAGCTAGCTTAGAGAACTTAGTAATGTTAAGAAGACTTGATTTGAGCTACAATCATCTCTTTGGTGAAATTCCTACAACATTAGCTAATATTCTACAATTGGAAACTCTGGATGTTCGAAAGAATACGCTTTATGGAAATGTCCCTTCAAGTAACATTGATTAAATATTGTTCATATATAATAATTCATGTTCTTCATGTCAACTTATATTGATTTGTAATCTGTAATGAATGAAGACCAAGGTCTTAAGAGATTAAATGGAGGGTTCCTTGGTGACAACAATAGAGGTTTATGTGGAACAGGCTTTTCAACATTGAGAGTCTATACACGTTTTGACAATATAAACATGATAAGCTATAAAAGTAACATATTTTAATCCTATTCTTAATGCGGTTTTGGATGATTAATTATGCAAATTAGTGAATTTTATGCTTCTGTTAAATTCATGTTTCTATACTTAGGAGAGCATTTTGGGAGTGAAAGGAGCGAAAAATAAGCCAAAATCGAACAAATAGAGCTGTTTTCAGGATCCACACGGCCTGGGCATTTTCACACGGGCTGGCCACATGCCCATAGACCTCCTTTTAATTTCTTTCAAACTTTTATTGAGTTTCTTTATGCCTTGTGGTTATTTTGACTTTGAGATGTTTCTATTCAAGATCATGAACTAAATTCCCCAGATTCCTAAAAAGGATGAAACCTATGATGAATCCTTTTATCTAATTTCTGTTTTTATGCGATAAATACTTGATTCTTGTTATCAATTATGTATGTTTTTTTCTTGTTTTAATAATTCTGGGATATTAGCTCATGTTTAATGTGCTTATTTCAGTAGAACAAAAGTCTCTGTTTAAGAGTAAATCTAGTATAACTGAGTGGAGTTGCATGCAATCCTAGAAATAGGACGACATAAATCTACTAGATTAGAGTCAAATCTAATAGGGGAATCCATAGATCGAGTTAATGCGACGATAGGGGTTTTAATTAGAAAGAGATTTCAATTAATTAACCTAGAGTCAGTTGTTCTTACTCTCGAAAGAGATATTAACATAATTTAAGTATTTCTACAAATCAAGACACAAGTGAATAAATCGTTTAATTCAGATTCATAATAAAAGGTAAAGTCTAGGTGGATTCTTTCCTGGGTATTTTCTATCTCATTGGTTAATATTCGATTATTTCCTCAATTCATTCTCGGTTGCGTTCTTAGATAAATTAGTTTAGTAATTTTAGATTAAATTACATCACCCCAATTTGTCAGCTAGATAATAAGAAAACGGTAATTACTAGTACTTTTAGTTCTCGTGGATACGATATTCCCTACTTACTATAGCTATACTATTGTTCGATAGGTGCACTTGCCTTTTGTCGTATTTATAGTTAGTTTAGTGACTAGCAAAACATCAACTAGCTTGAACATTTCTGATTTGATCTAAATGACATGGTTCCATGGGTTAACTAGCATATAGTACATAATAAGGACATTGCAACCACACTCATTTCTCGAATTCACCGAGATTCCTGAAATTACCTATTATTACAGGGGTTATTACAGTCAGTTTCATTTTTATGGTTGTTGTATTTCTAGCAATTTTCCATTACAGTAGGAAGAAACAAAAGATTGGAAACACATGTGAATCTTCTGATGGGCGTCTTAGCACTGACCACCAAGAAAGGAACTTCAAAAGAATAGAAATGTTTCTCCGCTTGTAACACTTGAATATTCATATGGATGGGATCCATTAGGTGATGGACGGGACAACATTGGATTTTCTAAGGAACATTTAGATAAGTTCATATTCAATCTAGAAGAAGTCAAGTTCGTAACTCGGTGATTTTCTGAGTTAAACTTACTGGGAAAGACTAATTTCTCATCAATGTACAAAGGAGTACTAAGAGATGGTTCTGTTGTAGCCATTAGAAGCATAAACGTGACCAGCTGCAAATCAAAAGAAGCAGAGTTTATTGAAGGCTGTACTTGTTAGCCTCATTGATACATGAAAACCTCATTAGGCTTTGAAGGCTTTGTTGTTCAAAAGGCAAATGCGAATGTTTTCTCATTTATGACTTTGCTTCTAAGGCAAACTTGTCTAAGTATCTTGGCATCTTATCGAACAAAATTTGGGCATCTTCTATGTTCCCACACTTTACAAACCCATTAATCATTGAATTCCAAGAAATCAAATCTCTATCAAGCATTTTCTCAAAAAGTCCCAAAGCCAAACCCATCCCATCTCTCAATTACATGTAACCACTAAGAATTCCAAGTTATCAAATTCTTATCCTCTAGTGGCATAATGTCAAACAACTCCCTTGCTAAATCAATCATCCCCCTTTTAATATACCCATCAATCATCGAATTATATGAAACAGAATCCCTCAAAGACATTCTATCAAATAATTGACGTGATATCCAATAAACCAACAACATAAATAATAAGAAATCAAATAATTTTGCAAAAAAAAAATTAGACCCAAAATTCAACTTTCTCGGCAAACCATGAACCTGCATTCCTTCCTTCAACAAACCCAATCGAGAGCATGCTTTAAGCACCAAAGACAATGAGAATTTATCAAAAGGAACCCCATTCTCAAACATCAAACAGAGAATGATAAAAACTTTTTGCACCTCACGTCCATGGGAATACGACTTTATTACAGCATTCCAAAGAAAAAGGTCCTCGTCTAGTGTGGAGTAATTTTGTCGCTGCCAAACAAGAAGAAGAAACTTTGGTTGAGTGAAGAAGAAGAACAAGAAGAAGGAAAAAAATTCGGGTACCAATTTGGGACAAAAAAAACCATAAATACATATCTGGGAGAAGTGGACAAGTTTGTGTACTAATTTTATATTTAACCATTTTCCAATAATACCAAAGCCTCATTCGCAAGAGTTTTTTAAATTTCATTTCAATGGTTTAAAAAAAATTAGATTATATTTATTGATCTGACAGGATTCAAAAATATATTTATTTGGTATTTAGTCATATCTATGTTTGTATTATTATTAAATCATTGACTAAGTGCATGAATTAATTGAATATAGTTTTTTGTAAAATAACAAATATTATTTATTTGTCGGTTCATTTTTTCCTCTAATTTAAAAGTGAAGAGAGATTATGAGTAAAAGAATAAATTTAGAAAGTGGGAGTTGAATCTAAAATAAGGTCTTCAAAATATTAATTTTATCATTTTAAGCAAAGTCCAATTAATATTTTATATTTATTTTTCATACAACAATGATTTGAACTTAGGTTATTGTTTAGATAGTTGAACACTCAACTAGTAGGTCACAACTTGAAATTTATTTTTATATATTTCTTTATTTGTATAATGAGTGTATCATAATTTTAGTTTTTAATTAAACTTATATTTTTTTTTTTTACTTTGATGTTGTTGAATTAAATTCACTAAATATAACTTTAAAATCAATTTTAAATTATTTGTATTATATAATAAAAGTATTTCAGCCTTTTAATTAGTCACATAATATTTTTTAAAAATTATTTTAAAATTTTGTTATTTGTTAAAAATTATTATTCATTAAATTATATATTTCTTATGTGTCATAATTCAATATATTTTAAATTCGATTATTTTATAAGTCAATACAACTAAAAATCATATAAACAAAGTCTACTACCCTAGCATGAAATAGTCTGCCTTCTTTGGCACGTATCTTAGGTTTTCTCTTTCTCTTGTTCTTGTCAATTGTTTGTTTGACAACGGTGCACTCTAAAACTCTCTTGTCTCTTGCACAGCAATGCGATATTCAAGACTGGGACTTCTACCTGCAATTAATGGTAATCGAATTAGTGGGATTAACACTTAATAAAGAAGAAGAAATAGTCTTACAAATTCAAATAGAGCCGAATACAGAAAGAGAAGCGGAGGTTTTCAGGTTAGTGGGTTGTTTCTTAACAGCTAGTATTATTCACTTCCCAGCAATGAAAAGTACTATGGCAAACCTTTGTCACCCTGTTCAGGGTGTTCAAATTTGAGATCTGAGAGAAAAATAATTTTTGTTTCAAGTTTATCATGTTATGGATATGAATAGGGTTCTGAAAGGTTCTCCATGGACGTTTAATAATCATATACTAGTGTTACATAAATTACAGTGAGGGAGGATCCATTAAAAGTGCCCTTAATCCTGACGCCTTTCTGGGTATAGATCCATGATGTTCCTATTGGCCTCTTTTTTTTGAAAAATTGGTAGTGCAATTGGGCAACTTTATAGGGAAATTTATAAAATATGATGGACCGAATCTGGGGAAAGAAAATAGAAATTATATGAGAATAAGAGTTCAGATTGATGTACGGCGTCCGTTAAAAAGGAAAAAGCAGATTATGTTTTGTAGAAATTGCACATATATGAGATTTAAGTATGAAAGACTATCACTATTCTGTTTCTACTGTGGTCGCTTGAGCCATAATGATTCTTTTTGTGAAGTAAAGATGGTGCTAGGTGTGGAAATTACTGAAATGGGTTGGGATCTATAGTTGCGAGCTCAATCTCAAAAGGCTCTAGCAATGAACAGTGTGTAGTTGCGAGAAAAAGGTGAAGGGAAATTGAATGGTAACAGAGAGGATAGTCATATGAAAGGAAATAATTTATGGGTCATTGAAAACAAAAAAGCTGGATATGGACAGCTCTTTGATCCAGTCTTGGGATTCATTCTGGAAGACAGACCGGCATTTTTGAATCACTTGGGTGAAAAATTATTTACAGATCAAGCTTTAACTGATATGGAGCATGATCTAGAAGACGGAGTCTTATTCGGAGACGAAGGGAAGAAAAAGGCTAGAGGGGAGATGGAGGAGTCAATAACAATGGGAGAGATCAACACCTCGGCGGTAAGAAATAGGAGATTGTCGGAGACTAATCACTTTTCATCGGCGGCTGCTAAGAGGCAAGCCGGCCGGGCGCAATGAAAATCTTAAGCTGGAATGTTCATGGATTGGGGAGTCCACAGATAGTTCGAAGACTTTGGCATATGTTGAAGACATAAAATCCTCAAATGGTCTTCTTTATGGAGACAAAGTTATGCAAAAGTTAGATGGAAAGAGTTCGTTACAGTTGTGGTTATGTAAACGGGATTGAAGTTGATCCGGATGGTGCTAGAGGAGGATTATGTCTAGCGTGGAGAAATGAGATTTGTGTCACGCTTCGAAACTATTCAAAAAGACATATTGATGTGGTAGTTGACAATAATGAAGTAAGAGGTAAATGGAGATTCACTGGTTTCTACGGGTCTCCTTATGTATAAGATAGAGATAATTCCTGGGCTATGTTGAGGAATTTATACACTGGTGAGGAGATTCCTTGGTTTGTTTGTGGGGACTTTAACGAGATCATGTATGGTTTTGAAAAAAAAAAAGGGGGTTACCTCGAGATGAAAGTAGAATGGAATTATTCCACAATGTTCTAGCGGATTGTCAATTAATGGATGTGGGGTTTCCTACAAATTGGTTTACATGGGAGAGAAGAAATTTACCTGAGACAAATATTCGCGAACGGCTAGATAGAGGAGTTGCAAATGAAGAATGGATGGCCATGTTTTCTGCGGTAACTATTCTACATCTAATCTACTCTTTCTCTGATCACTGTCCCCTTTTAATTAATACGAGAAAGGTTGAAAAATGGCCGACTGAGAAAGCCTTTAAGTTTGAAGCCTGGTGGATAACGGAGAAGTCATTTAGTGAAGAGGTTAAAAACATTTGGGAGACATCATCAGGTAATCTGTTGCAGAAATTGGATAATTTAAAGAATGGTTTGAGAAGTTGGACTGGTCAGATCCAAACAGATAGACGAAGGCGAAAGGACCTTTTTACAGCCAGGTTATCAGAACTTACAGAAGCCGAAAGAGATGGCTTCAATTTGGATGAGATGATTGATACGAGGATTCAACTAAATTTTGAAATTGAAAAGTATGAGCGCTATTGGGAACAAAGAGCTCGAATAAACTGGTTGAAATTTGGGGACAGGAACACTGCATTTTTCCATAGCCAAGTGACACAGTGTCGAAGAAGAATCCTTATTCATAAATTGCAAGATGAGGAAATGAGAGAAATAGAGATCATTCAAGAAATGGAAGGCATCGCGAGATCCTATTTTCAAAATTTATTTACGTCAAAAGCAAGAGGAAACCATGATCATTTGCTGTTGGGAATTGATAGATGCATCTCCGAGGAGGATAATCAAATACTCATGGCACTATACACAAAGGAAGAGATCAGAGAAGTAGTGTTTGAGATGGGACCTACAAAAGCCCCAGGGGAAGATGGATTTTCGGCTTTATTTTATCAAAAGTGCTGGGACATTATTGGGGACAATGTTATCAAATTTTGCTTACAAATCCTTAATGAAGGTAAGGAGTTTAAACAGATTAACTCTACTCATATAGTACTCATTCCAAAAATTGCCAACCCCTCTAATATGAAGCAGTTCAGGCCCATCAGCTTATGCAACGTGATTTATAAAATTTTGGCAAAAGCTATTGCAAATCGGCTTAGAGAAATTATCGAGAAATGCATTGATTTGGCTCAGAGCGCTTTCATACCATGTAGATTAATTTCGGATAATGTATTGTTGGCTTATAAAATCCTTCATACACTGAATCAGAATAGGCTAGGGAAAAAAGGGTTCATGGCAGTGAAGTTAGATATGAGTAAAGCATATGATAGAGTTGAATGGGATTTTATAAAAGAAATAATGGTTCGAATGGGTTTCGCCATAAAATGGATTGAAACTATTATGAAATGCGTAACCTCTGTCTCCTATTCAGTAGTAGTTAATGGATACACAGGGGAAAACTTTCGACCAACAATGGGACTTCGTCAAGGAGATCCATTGAGTCCGTTTTTATTTCTCATATGCGGGGAAGGTTTATCTTGCTTAATGTGACTTGCAACTGAAGAAGGACTATTGAAAGGAGTAAAAGCCAACAGAAGTGGGCCGCAGGTATCTCATTTGCTATTTGCAGATGATTGTATCTTATTTAGTGAGGCGACTAGTAGAGGAGCTACTTTATTGAAAGGAATTCTCAGAGAATATAGAACTTGCTCAAGTCAATGCGTCAATTTCGATAAATCAACTGTCTTTTTTAGCAAAAACACATCAGAGGATGACAGACGAGTGGTTGTCAACATTTTGGGAGTGCGAAGTTCAAACGACCCAGAGCGTTACCTTGGATTGCCTAACATGGTTGAAAGAAAGAAAAGGGAGTCATTTCAGAATTTAAAAGATCGGCTTAAAAAGTGTATTGATAATATGAGTACTAGACACCTATCTCAAGGCGGGAATGAAGTATTCATTAAGGGTATTCTACAAGCCATTCCAACCTATACAGTGGCCTGCTTCCTATTACCTAAATCGTTATGTACTGAGTTAGAGAGCATTATTGCCAAATTTTGGTAGCAGAAGGGACAAGGCAAAAGGGGAATACACTGGTGTGAGTGGAGGAACCTTTGTACTTTAAAGGAAAACGGGGTCTCAGTTTTCGAAATATTAGTCAGTTTAATATTGCATTATTAGCCAAGCAAGGTTGGTGACTCATTAATCATTCGAATTCCTTATTAGCAAGAGTTTTTAAAGATAAATATTACCTACATTCAGATTTTCGTAAAGCCCAATTATGAAACCTACCTTCACTTACCTGGAAGAGTGTCTGGGCTGCAAAGGGCTTGTTATAGAACGAGCTGTGCTGGAGAGTTGGAAGGGGAACTGGAATATCCATATGGGATGACTGATGGATCCCAAGAAAAGATTAGAAGATTGGAGCAACAGAAATGAAAACGAATGAGTAAAGTTAGTCTCTAATTTAATTGATGCCACAAATAAAACGTGGAAGACAGATTTAGTTAACAAAACCTTTCAAGCAGATATAGCTCAAAAATTTTTGCAAATCCCTCTTGTGGAAACACCCCACGATGATTTTCAAGTGTGGAAAGGAGAACCATCTAGTGAATTTTCAGTCAGAAGTGCCTACAAACTATTACAAGATGCTAACTGGGATCTTAATAATTTTTTAATACAGGCCGATTTAAAGGATTTCTACAAAAAGCTCTAGACTCTACAACTACCTTCAAAAATTACAATTACTATATGGAGAATATCCTAGAATTTTATCCCTACTCTTGTCAATCTAAAGTATAAACGAGTGACTGATAATGCATTATGCCCTCGTTGTGGACTTGGAGAAGAAGATAACATTCATGTTTTTCGGCATTGTCCTACAACATCAGAGGAATGGAAAATGTTGGACCTTTCTTGGGATATTAACAATATGATTCAAAGTTCCTGGGATTGGATTACCTGGATCTTTAAGAGGAGCACTTCTAAATAGTGTCAAACGTTCTACTACGGATTATGGTTCATATGGAGCTCGAGGAATAAACTCATTCATGAAAGAAAATCAGAGACAGAAAGAGAGTTATCACAAAAAGTTCAAAGTTACATGGCCGAACTTAAAGGTTTGACAGAAAGAAAGAGTACCTTGAACACGGATAGAAGCCATAGTCAACAAGATGCTAATACCAGAGTAACGATTCAATTCGATGCAGCTTTTGACAAAAGAAATTTCAAATCGGCATCAGGTTTGGTGGTTTGGGATCAGACGGGGGAACTCCTAGCAACGAAGACTATCTTGAACACAAATGTTCCATCTCCATTTGCAGCAGAAGCTTATGCAGGACTACAGGCTTTAAAGCTAGGAATATCGATGGGCTTTCTCTCAGTAACGATAATGGGGGATTCACACACAGTCATTAAGAAATGCCAAACAAAGAAGCAAGATAAATCAGTTATAGGGGCAATCATCAGTGATATTCAAAGAAAGAAAATTTGTTTTCAGGAAATTAGTTTCCAGTTAATCAACAGAACAGAGAACGTCTATGCTCATAAAATTGCAGAAGAAACTTAAGAAAGGGAAAGGAAACGCACCTGGTAAGAGCGACTTTAGATCTTTATCATTCGAATTCGAAGGGATGCTGGAGACGGAACCCAAACTGAGACTTGTTTTGAGAAGGAATAAAAGAATCAGATAGCAGGTAAAGCAAGATATTGGAAGAGCTATTGACAGAACAGATGGGACAAGGGATGTGAAAAGACGATGGAAGAAGGCGTCCAGTTGTTCTTGAAATCAACTAGAACAATTACATTAGGTTTCCTTTTTCGTAGCATTAAATGAATTGTTTTTTCCTAGGTTATGTTTTCTTTTGAATTTTGTTCTGTTTTAATGGGAAGGCCGAAAGTTTGATAGGCCTAAATCCAGTATTAGAATCCAGTTATGTTTTCATCCTTTATTATTAATAAAAGTACTAGTCGATTTTATTAAAAAAAATCATATGAACACTAATTAACATAAAATTGAATTAACAACCTAAGGCTCCAGAGACTATTTTCATTTTTGTTTTTGTTTTCTGAAAATGTTTTATAAAAGCAAAATTATGAAAGTAAGGGATTTGCTTAATACATAATTTGATATATTAATTAGTTTTTGATTCAATCTCGTACTTATCTTTGACAAAAATTATATATTCTGATACTCAAAGATGATTGTGTTAACTTTTTAGTGTTTAATCTAGGTTTTAGAATTGAATTAATGAAAATTCATAATTAGCTAATACTATTAACAATTAACTTTTATCAAATCAATTCTAAAACCCAAATTAAATCACATTCGTCAGATTGTTTTTGATAATTTAAACGTAAAACTGAAAAAAATCCACAATCAATGCTAAATTTATTCTATTAACAAAATCACGAAGAATTCAAACCTAATAATATTAACAATTAACAATTAACTTTCAACCCTAAAAGTCGAATCAAACAATAAAAAACTAATACCACCACCTTTGTCAAATATAAGTACAAAATTGGGCCAAAAAAATAACATAAATACTACATTAAAAAAAGGTGTCAAATTCAAATACCAAATGATATATTCAGCTTAAGGGTTTTTAACTTGGACTCTTGTTCAAACCTATATAAATATAAAACTATTCTTTTTAACAATTTTTCAAATATTAAATTTGGTATCCTAATTCGAATTAATATAAATGTAAAAAAATATTTTATTTCTCATGTTTCTATTATAAAAAAATAGTTATCAAACATGTTATTATTATTAAAAACAATTTTTTATTTATCCAATGTAACTTTAAATTTTTAAAACATAAAAATAAATACCTCAAAAACTTCGCTAGAATTTAAATGATTAACACTTTCATAACAATCTCCATATAAAAAACCTCAGTCTCTGAGTCAAAAATGAAAGATATGATAACTTATTTGGCCCTCTATCTTTACAAAATAAAAAATAAAAAATTATTTTTAACTCCTTATTTTATTTTCACCCCTTTTAGCTTTTGAATTTGTATTGTTTGTCAAATAACCCTAAAATTGATGGAAAAGTTAATATTTGTTAACTTTGTTGTTGCGGCATCCATGTAGCAGACCATTTATATGCTATGTTAACAATTAATTAAATTTTTTACTATAAAAATATTTTTATATTATTTAATAATTTTTAATTTTTTTCAAATAAAAATAAATAATTAGTTGTTGATGTGGCATCCGTGTATACCACCTTAGCAAAGTTAACAAACGTTAGTTTTTCTATTCATTTTGAGGAGATTTGACAAACAATACAAGTTTAAAGACTAAAAGAGACGAAAAATTAAATGAATATTAAAATGATTTTTTTGTAAAATTGAATGACGAAATAAGTCATTATGCCTAGACGATACCATGTCTTATTTGAAATATATTATAAAAATTAAAATAATTTTGAAAATAAAAAGAATATATAGTAAACCCATAAAATAGCTGCAAATGAAAAAGGCCCATAAGATGGTGAATAAACCCAAAGCAAAGAAAAGCAGAAACCATGAAAAATGGTTAATAGACCCCTAAACCGAAGGAGAGAAAAGAGCCCATACAAAAGCACAATTGAAAAAAACCTCGCCTTCTCCGGTTTTGTTCTCTGTCTAACTAGGGTTTAGTAAGGGTTTTTATTGCAAATCTCTGTTCCTTTTGTTTGGGTATTTTGTGTGGAAAGGAAGAAGATGGTGATGGAGGAAGGCAGCACTGCAGTTGGGAAAAGGAAAAGAAATATGGGTAAAAAGAAAGGTAAGAAGCCTAAGAATAAGAAGCTTAAGATGTTAGAGGGCAAAGGGAAAAAGCTTAGAGTAAGTAAGAAAATGAGAAATTTGTTTGAAAAACGTGCCCGTCAATATAATTCCGACGATGACGAGGAGGAGCGTGAGGAGGGGGAGGTAGCCCTCGGTGATACCCGGATCGGCCGCGGCGGTGATAATTCTTCTGAAGAAAGTGATGGTTCAGAAGAAGTTGAAATTCAACCCGGGGTAATGAAGTTTACTGACGGTGTTAGAGCTTTCAGGTTGGCATTTAAGAACATTATAAAGAGGAATGTTGCTGATGATTCATTGGTAAAGCTAGTTTATCTACTTGGGTCTTTCTCATTTTACTATAAATAAATAAAAAAATTGTTCCCCACAAAGACTGATTTTTTTTCTGAAATTTTCTCATAGGGTCCAGTATTATCAGGGCATAAGCAGCTTGTGGCAAAGAAGTTAGCTGAGGAGGAAGCTGAAAGGAAAGTTAAGGGAGAGGCTAAAAAAGAAAAACATTTGGTATTTTTCCTATAATAATTATACTTAAGGTTTTTACCATGACTTTTGCTGTTTATGCCATTTTATTCATGTGTTATTAATGTTACAGGTTGCAGAGAAGGGGCATGTCAAGCCTGCTAATTACTTGGATTCACATGAAAAGTTTCTCATTGGTATTGCTACAAAAGGAGGTAATATATATTTTTCTTCAAATGTATATATGATGTTTAGTTCATTGCAATTTCTTTCTCATACTAATTAAGTTTTGTTGTTTATGTTTTGTTGGGATTTCAGTGGTGAAGTTATTCAATGCTGTAAGTTGTTTTAGGGAAGCCTTACCCAATTTCTTTTTTTACCATAAACATATTAGGATTTGATTTTGTCTTGATAGATATTAGGTTGATTTTTATTACGATCAAGTTGGGTGTGAACTTTGTTCTTTCATATATCGTGTAGGTGAACAAAGCACAAAAGGCTGAGAAAGGACTGGACCCTTCAAGGTCTAAAGATGCAAAAGGTATGCTAATAATCTCTATGGCTATATAAGTTTAATATATCACTGGAAATTTGCAAGTTTATAACAATATGATAATCTCATTCGTATGTACGCAGTGATTTACCTCACTAGGGCTGCAAGCCCGTTGTACATATGTATATGTATCTATGTATGCACAGTATTTCCACTTTTTTTCTCATCAAATGGTGAATACTCTGTGCTTTCAGCTTTGAAGCTGATTGCATAATCATTAGTTCTAGAGTGAAGAGTAAACATACATCTTTCTCTTATATTTGCCTTTCCAGTACTATGCATGGCATAAAATTGCAAAGATGAATGGATCTTGTCATGATTGATTCAAATTTTCAAATATGTTATGCTTTTGAAACCCAATACTCATGAGACTGAAATTTTATCTAGGTCGTTTTCATTGTTGTCATCTCTATTACTTATAGAGATTCCTCGTGAATGAATTTTTGACCAAACATTTTCTCTACATATTTAATGTAAATCCTCCTCCCGTTGCCGCCATCTGATTTTGTATTTTGTGCACCCTGCTAGTGATAAGGAGGCGAAGGAAGGAAGCCTTCTTTTCAGAACTAGGCAAGACATCACGTGACTCTTCCAGTAAGGTTGGTTACCTCTTAACTATTTTACAGGTTTTATTGCATTCTGCTATACCATTCCATTTATCCTCCTCTCTTTGGCAAGCACCTTTGGAGATTGTTGGTGATCTACTAAAACTTAGTGTATGTCTATTATCTTGTCTAAGCTAACTGCATAAAAAATATGTTTATTATCTTGTCTGACCTAACTTTTGCTCGAAATGTTTATTATGAGTTTTATGACATGCAGGGTAATACATCTTCTGATCCTAGGAACGAGGAAGAACCTTCTTGGGCACCATTGCGTGATAATTACATGCTAACAAATCCTAAGTTGAAGAACTGGGATAAAGCGGCTGTAAGAATGTTCAATTCTCTTGAATGTTGACTAGTCATGTCCCCCTCGTTCTTTCACAGAAACAGACCATTAGATGCACGTGTATTTAACCATAAGCAGAGAGACTGACAAAGTTGTGTGTGATTCACAGGAAGCAGGCATAGCTGATGATGCTGGAAGGATGTCTGAAGATAGTGGGTCAGATGATGATTAATTTCATCCGAATTTAAGAAGCTTAAAGGTTCTCTCTTATAGTTCGGTCATAGAGCTAGTGCCTTCATTGTATAACTGCATAAATTGCCCTTCATTCTTTGACTACTCACCAATGCGATATAATGGTCTATTTATCATCTAAACATTATAAATGAGTTAAAATCAGAGGCAAATGGTTCTATTTTGGCTGATGATGTGTTTGGATACTCCATTCTCCATTCCTATGATTTTGTCTGCAAGTCAGGCTTGTCCGCTGTATGAGATTTAAGACTACCTTTGAACTTCAAATTTCAAACCATCTCCCCTTTTCGCTTTGATTTAAGGAGTGTATATCTCTAGATGGTACTCAGCTGAAAGCTCATCAAATATTCGAAATCCCAGCAGGCGTTGCCATATTTCAATGCTATATATATATATATATATATTAACACGTAAATACATAGAAAAATTCATAATCAATGCTACATGGCATTGGTAGAATCTGATGAAATCCTTGGTAGACATGAAGAGAAGGTTTACTCATTCCTATCGAAGGAAGCAAGAACTATAACATCTCTTGGAAGGCTGAGCAAAATTTAATTTGAATTAGTTTAATTGAGTTATTTGAATCAATTTGAATATGTAATTCAATTTTCTAAGTTCGAGTTTAGTTAAATTTTACAATTTGAATTATTTGAGTAATCCAAATAACTCAAATAATAAATTGATATAAATAATTTTTTGTCTCTGTACTAATTTTGAAAATGAGCACATTAATGCAAAATATCTATTAAAGCTCTAAATTTATATTTTTTTTAACTTTAAAAATTTTAAAAAATCTAAAAAATATGTAAAAAATGTTTAAAATTTTAAAAAGAAAAATAAAAAAACAATAATTTTGAAGATCTAGACAAGTAAATTATAAATTAAAGTTTATCGTACTAAAGTATGTTTTTTTTTTATTAAATTTACATCCTCTCACATAAAATTAGTTATATTGTAAAAAGATAATATTTTAACATGTTTAATTTTTTAATTAAACTCTATTTAAGAAATATTTAAATCAAGTTAGAATAATAAAATAAAACTCAATAACTCAAAAAAATTTTCATAGTACACTAACCCATATTCTCCCCCTCAAATTGCAGCAGCATTGGTAACATTGTAAAGTGAATATTTTAAAACATACATATATATAATATAAAAATAATCTCTGTGCGCATTCAGTTAGGGGGAACAAAAGAATGTAACGAATTTTTTCTTTTTTTCTACTTTGTACAGGTAACAAAAGATTTCATCCCAAGTGCAAAACAGTTAAATCCTATACTGTACATTCAAAGGATCTAAGCTATGCATATATGAATAGGAAGCAAGAAGAACAAAATTACAGCTGCATAAAGTTCAGCTGTGATTGGACATTTTAAGTTAGCATGTCATGGCGGCAGCAGCTGCCGCCGCTTTTATAGAAGCGCAGAGACCAGCTTAAGGTTAAAACTTGTTAGCATAAACCAACACTGGAACATAAAATACGACTTGGGAGGATCAATTAGCATTTTCATTTTGTACTAAAAAGAACTGAGGTGAGCTTGCTTGTACGTTTTATCGCAGGTGCTGGAAACCCACAGCTTAGTTTGACAGCAAAGACAATCTGGGAAGATCTTGCCACCAGATGTCATGTGATCCATCGATCTTTCTACGGGGGACCATGCCACTGCGATTTATTCATGGCAAATTTTTTTCGGGTTTTTGCATCCAACTTCTGATAGAAACCTGGAGCCCTGTGATCAAACCATACAGCTTGTCATTTAATCTTTAACTAGTTGAAAGAAAGAGTATTAAGCATCAATCTTTATTTTTAGGTAAGGAAAACCATTTCTTTCTAATTAAAATCATGTTTTTCTTTCCTTTGCATTGTTTTAAACATGGTTAAAAAAACTGTACTCTCAGCAGCTTCTGGTATGGTTCAATGGATCATAATCATAGGCATCACCGGCTTTGACAAAGCGTCCCTTTACGCGCTTTCTCACATCAGCCGTTGCCTTCCGAGAGGCATATCTCACTTGCTTATCAAACCTATCATGAAACAAGGAAAAAGTTAAATACATAAATTCCTTCAACATGTAGAATGGAACAATAATTTATTTATTTATTTTTAGAAAAATTCGGTGAAAACAAAGACCAGCAGTAAAATAAAATGTTCAGCGACTTTCCCAATTGATTGTTGATAAATATACACAGATGCAGGCACACGACACAAGTCCATGTTTCCTTACTAGAGAAGCAAAGTGAAACGAACTCCTTCAATGGCAGGATTGACTAAAATACACAGTTTATGGATTATGATACTGAGCTGCAAGAACACAAATGTTAAAATGATATAGACATGATATATTTTCATTCGGGGGCATGTGAATTCTGTTCTAAAAAGAGGTCTAAATAAAACATATGAACATTTTATTCGGGTTATTAGCATATACTTACTTCCGTGTCTTCTTCTTTTCCTTGTAACGCATGACCGCATTGCTTCGAGTTGCTGATTGGAAGGAGCTCTCAGCACATGGAGGACACCAAGAAGGTTCTCCCATGAGAAGCATTGACGAAGCCCCACAATCTTGGTAATCTCCTGCACTACTCTCTCCAGTAAGGCCAGAAAATGATACGCTTGAATGGGCTTGCCTTGCTGTAAAACACAGAATTGAATCGGTTTTGCTGCTCATCATGGAATCAGCAGATGCTGCATTGCTGCAAGCTGGCTGGATTGCATTGATCAGTCCAACAGACGATCCCTGGACAAGAATATAGTTCCAAACCATAAGGATATTTTCCAAGTACAAACTTTATAGGAATTATATTTTCCAAGTCCAACAGATGATCCCTGGACAAGAATATAGGAATTATGAAATGATTCTTTACAGTATAACTCACAAGGGAGATAAAAACAAACATTGAAGTACCAGCGTCTATAAGCAAACTATTAATGACACATGCATAATACAAGACACAAAAATATAACTACAACATATTTGTATACTTACTCCTTAATCTCATCACCGATAACGGCTCACAACCAATACGTCAAGATAGGGATATTTTCCCCATGTGGAAGGGCAGTAAACTTCCATTAGGTACATTGGTTATCTCTGAATATCAATGTACTACTGAGTACCATCCCAAGTAACTGAGGGATATTTTCTTTTGGTCGTTGTCCAAAGATAAAGACGACAAAGACCCACAAAATGGATGGACAGTAAACTTCATTTTGCTACACTAGTCATGTCTGAAAATCAAGGTTATTGATAATATTTGATAGTTGACAAAATGAATGATTTGTTTTTGAGTAACAGAATGGAAAATCTAGCATAAGAACAACCAACATTATACTGAACTTGTACTTGACCAAGAACTAGAACTTGCAACCCAATAAACTTGTACTTTAGAGAAACTAGAACTTAAAATCCATTCATCAACTTAGAGATTCTCACAACTGTCAATTTTTTTTCTCTATTTTCATTTTGGCAAACAATGCTTCCTTTTGCACATTAAGCAAATAATTAATAGCTTAAATATGCTACAGCATTTAAAAACACCAGAAAAGAAAAAGGATAACATCTAGAAAATGACAATACTATCATCAGAAAAAAGATAGTACAGATACCAAAAAAGCAAGATCAAAGAAGAGGAGAGAACCTCAGCAGCCACTGCACCCTGGCAGTTGGAATCAGCAGCAGCCATGTCCTTCGTCCCAAATAAGCTATCAATTCCACCATTCTCTAGCAGTTCTTCTGAATGATTGAGAGTTACCCCAAAGAGCTCTTCATAATTTTCAAGGTTCAAATCAACTTCATCCATGTTGAAGTCATCATACAGATCATCTTCACATATTCCAGGACACTTTGTTTGAGGGCAAAATAACAGCAAATTAGTAAGTATAAAATCAGCAAACATTCCCAAAAGAGAACATATTATCTCCTAATAACTAAAGGAAATCAGCACAAAGTTTTCCATGATGAAACTTTCACAAATATGTCAACAATGACCATGGACCGTCTAATGCTAAAATTCTATGGAATTACTAACAATGGAAGGCTATTCTACTATGATAAAAAAAAAAAAAAAAAAAACTGAACCAACAGTCTCTGTCCCTTGTATCCATAACTTTTACACTCCCCTAGTCCCTCTCAGTTCTTAAACTTCAAAAAAGTAGATGGGCCAAGAAACATATTATCCCCACAAGTAAAGTGGAATACAAGTTCACGGTATACGGTAGGTTTACTAAATAAGGACATGGTTTACATTTACATGAAAATCCAATATAATTTCAAGTAAAAAGATATTCTGAATGGACCTTTGATTGCCATCATAAGAAGTAATCAAGATAAACAAGGAACGGAAATTCTCCCCGTGCAAGAAAGTAAAAGAAAGTTGTTACTTTAAACTCAAGCTGGTATTATGGCCAGAAAGAGCAGTTACCACAGAACAGCCAGTGTATGCTTTCCAGCATTAAGTGCAGATTGCAGAATATGTTTGCAAATTCAAACCCACTTTTCTTGAGATGCTTACCATAATTCTTTAGTATTTTCCCAAGGTAACTGAGATAGCAAGGGCCTAAAAATTCCTAAAGAACAATTTATCTATATTCTTTAAAGATAAAATATTCCAAGTTAATCAATTACCTTGGGTAACGATGCACCTGTTGGTCCAGGCGGCTGATCCAGAACTCGAGGCATACATCTGAGATCAGGAATTGAAGAAGTCCCACCCCAACCGATTCCCTTATCGGTATTGGAGTCATGATTAACTTCAGCAACACCAGCACTATTCTGGTTTATGGTATTTTCTATAGCGCCCCAGGAAGTCCTCTCTATGTTTTCTGTGATGCACATTAGACCTAATTCTTGCTCACAACTAGATTCACCTGCTGGAGGGGACTGCGGGAAAAATGACCACATGGAAGAAAGTTCCGAAGGTGATGGGCAACCAGAGTAACAATTAATAGTTTGCCTCTTATGTGTTGAATTCGAGGTTGAGGCACCATGACCTATCCAATCACAGTTCTGACAGAGGGAAACTCTTTCTTCTGCACATCTAACAAAAGCAGGTTGAGAATTGCATCTTTCACACAACAGTGTTCTTGAATGGCGTCTCGAAAGTGCATTAGCAGAATGAACATTTCGATCACATGACAAACATAAACAGGCAGCATCAGATCGACAATATACCATCGACAGTTGATCCCCGCAGAAATCACAAATGTAACCCATCTTTCCAATCACACTATTCCTATTTAAAAAATAAAAAATAAAAATTCTCTTCACAGAATTCTAATCAAGCCATATATCGACCAGGGCAGGTAGCTTCTCAGATGATCCCCCAATTCAGCTATTTCCTCTGCCTCTTCAATAGCTGCGCATTGTTTACAAGATAACTCAGTTCATGTTTGATGTAAGACCAAGCTAATCAATAATAAATCTAGAATTTCTATCTTAAGTTACTTCAATTTTTTTTTTCATGCAATAATGATAAAAGTAACAGGTCAAATTCTAAAAACACTGTAATCATGGAAGATTCATAGGATCAGCAATGTCTAAGGGTAGACTCTATTTTCTTCATACGTTAAGCACCTAAAAAGTAAACGAGAAACTAAAATAAGAACATATAGAGACACACTCACATAGAATATGAAGAGAAAAGGAAAAAGCTCATCACATCAATAATGACTGAAACAGTCAAAATAAAATAAGAAGATAAAATAAAGAGAAAAAATAGCTTATTTTATTTTAATTGAAAAATGAAGAAGCAGGGGAGTACGAATTTCAATAACAGAATTTTAAGCAAAATTAATTCCATTTCAAAATGCGTAAATAAAATGATTAAATGAAGGAAATAGAGAAAAAGACTTACCAAACTGCAATCCAGATAATCAAAACTACACAAACAGATGAAGCCAAATGAAACAGAGGAAGAGACCCATAAACAGTAGCAACATTTTTAAAAATAATAAAAGAAAAAAAAAGTAAATCTAAAACCCAGAAATAAAATCAAAATTAGGTGAAGGATCAAGAAAAGATCCAGAAAGGAAAACCAAAATTTTCACAGCTAAAGCAGAAGAGAATAATAAATTTTACCGTCAGATTTCTCTCCTTTTTTTATTATTTTTTCTTCTTTTGAACTGTTCTTATTGCTCTGTTTTTTTGCCTCTGTTTTTAGTTTTATGCAAAGTAATAGGGAACTGGTGAGTGTTATATGGGAAATATGATAGACATTCCGATGATGCAAAAAACCCCAAAAATTAAAAATATATTTTAAAATAATAATAATAAGGGCAAAATAGGGAGTAAAGCAGAGTTGGGCCCTGTCCTTTTTCTTGGTCCCTTTTCTGAAAAAGGCCGTACTTGAGAGGAAAAGTAATATTTTTAAAATGTTTTTAATATTTAACTTGGTTAAATTTTACTATTAGTCCTTCCACTATTAATAAGTTATGGATTTAGTCACTAATACTATATTTTTTTAAGAGTATAATTAAGTATAGTAAAATCACAAGCAAAATATGTTGGAATATTTTTTTGTTACATATATAAATAGAATTAATTTAATATAAAGCATAAATCGAAAAATAGAATAGATATAATAATTTATTTGACATTTTAATTTTATATAAAAAAATTATTTTAGCTTTTCATTTAATTTTTTGTCTCTCAAATCACTCAAAAATAGATAGAAACTTAACATTTACTAACTTTACTAGCTTATTAGCAATTGATCATTTTTTAAATATAAACAACTAAAAAATTATTAAAAATTTAAAAAGTATAAAATTATAAAAATATATTTTTTTAATATTTTTATTTTCAAAAAATTAATTAATTGCTAACGTGAACGTGGATGTCATGTCAGCACAGTTAACAACATTAATTTTTTCATATATTTTAGAGTGATTTGATAAATAATGCAAGTTTCAAGACAAAAAAAATCAAAAAATTAAAATGACTTTTTTTATGAAATTGTAGAGTCAAATAAATCTAAACAAAACCATATAATGAAAAAAAAAAACCTGAGATAAATTTAAGAACAAAACCCATATATAATATTTGCTCAGAAACAATTGAAAAAATATACATCAAAATTGGATTTTTTTCATTTTTAATTAAATTATTGAAATTATTTAATTTTACGCTTGTGTAGATTAATGCAATTTATATTTTTCAAATTGTGTGTATAATATATTTTTATTCTTAATTAGGCCACTTGTGTAGTTGACAAATCTACTTTTAAGATTAAGTATTATAGAAAAGTGCTACTTTGATTCTACCTAGGTTATCTTCGGTTCGGTTCACTTCCCATACGGTTTCTTAGTTTATAATTTTAAATACAATATATATTTTTAAATTAATTATTTTATTTAAAAGATATCAAATTATTCATTACTCCATGTAATAAATATTGATTAATGTGTATAATATTTTATATCAGAAAATTTTATATAAAAGATATATTTATAAAAAAAAAAATCTGTTATGATACTTGTTATCACCGGCCCAAGCCTCGAATGAGTTTAGGTTGAAAGGGCCGGTTTCCATTGCGTATCAGCCTCGCAAACTAAGTACCTATGTTTTCTTGCGAGGTCACCCATGAGACTACATAAACACATGTTAAGCCTAGGGTAGCATACATAGTGATATGCATGGAACCTACTTAGCACATTGAATCAATGAACAGTACATATATCATATAAATAGACAAATACCACTGTCCAACGGACACAAAAAAAAAAAAAAAAAAAAAACACTAAACAAAATCATGAGGTTTTACTTGAAAAAATCAACTTGAAGTTTTAAATCTTATGATATTCTAAGCTCAAATTTCATAATAAAAATATTATTAAATTAATTTCTAAAAAAATAATAATAAACATTTAGAGTCGAAATCTATATTATTAATAAAATATCTGATTGGGTTGATATTACATGTTAACTAGGTATCAACTCGATTAGGAAATGATTATCATACCCTTTTATATGACTATTATTATTATTTTGATGGTTTTTTCTATACTTTTTCTATAATTTTAAAATAAAATTAAAATTAACATATATAAAGATTGAACAGTCCTGACCTTGAAGGTTGTTTGAGAGTGTAGTAGCCCAGGGCCTAGAGCTAGAAAGACCCAAAAAAATTATTTTTCAGCTTTTAATGTGAAAATTTTTTTTAAATTTTTATTATTATAAATACTTGATCTCTTAGAGCTCTCAAAATTTTTCAACTTTTATTATATTACATTTTATAATTTTTTTTTAAAAAGATCTAATTTATTATTTTATCTAAGGTCTTAAAAATGTCAATGACAGACATGAAATTAAATCATGCACAAACAAAGTTTTACCATTACACTAATAATAATTACTGACTAAAACTTTTAAAAATAACTTCAAATTTTACGTTATTATTTATTATATGATATTTTAAATTGGTAGTTTTCATAGTTAGATAATATTTTTAATTTAAATAATAGCATGAGGTGTAAGATAATTATTTGTTGAGATAAGGAGGCATAAGGTATTTTTGTACGTAATGAGTCAATTTGATTGATGCATCAGAAAAGGTAAAAGACACGTCAGATTCAAACACCACAAACACTACAAAAGTGCTTCGCTTTTTCCCTTTTCCCTTTCTTTTTTATATCCCCAATGTCCAAACTTCCCTTATGTCTCTCAATGGTTGACACTTGTCACTCTATTATTTTTCTTTAGGATACCCACATGTCTTCACTGTAATTTTCTATATTCCCAATTCTTCTATAACTAAAAAAAAGACTTTCAGAAAACGGGTAATGACATATTTGGCCCTGTACTTTATCAAATATTTCAATATAGCACTTATAGTTTCTACATGTTCAATGTACCCTCTGCATTTTTATTCCGTCTTCTAATGCGATACCTGAGCTCATGGTGTTAAGGCCTGACATGTCAGGACGCATGGCTCACTCTTATCACATTACATGTGACTTTTATGAAAAAAAAAAAAAAAAAAAAAAAACAATTTTGCCTTTTTTCTTTTCCAACTAGAGGTGTTTATGACATGAGTTCAGATCGAGCTCATGTAAGGAATTTAGACTAAAATTTTAAACCCAGGCTTGACTCTGCCCGAAATATAAGTTTACTATTTTGCCCAAACTTAAACCAATTTAAGAAAAGTAAACACAAACTTGACCTCACTCGTCTATATTTGATTTTTTTAATGTAAAAAAATAGAGGACAAAACAAAAAAGAAAAGAACATTAAAGGTTTATCATTAATACATTAGCTTTAAGATGATAAAGATAAATGAAAATATAAAGAGAAGAATTTTGAATATCAAAAAGAAATTCACGTTATTAATGAAGGTCTTTTTGTCTTGAAAAAAGGGTAAAATTGTTTTAGAGTCCCTTAACTTGATTTAAAGTATTTTTTTTGACATGTGCCATCATAAGAGTGATCCATGTGTCCTGACATCTCATAATTTAATATTGTTAGACCCAAGTACCAGATTAAAAGACGAAATAAAAATGAATTGGGTACATTGGACATTTAAAAAATATAGGTACCGCATCGAAAGATTTAGTAGAGGCAAATATTCCATTAGCTTAAAAAATGCTCTTGTATTATTTATCAATAATTTTTTATATTTTATAAGTACTATTAGAAATAAAACACTAGATAATGCGTGTCGAACTCACCAAAAACAATATTTCTACGCCTAAATAGTAAATAAATAGTTGTATAAAGAGTAGCGTCAATTCCACAAAGACTGTGATATCTAAATTGGTGTTCAATCCAACCAGGTTGCACGTTTAGGTAGTTGTCGTGCCCACAACATTTGACAGTTTACACAAAAATAAAAAAGGTCAAAACAATAAAAATAATTGAAATCGAAATAATAGTGAAAATAGGCAAAAATAAAATTAAACTAAATAAACCGATAAGATGAAGTTCTAACTTCAGGCTTGATTTTTGCTTTGATTTAAAATCAATCCATGATAGCAAGTCTTCTCCTTCAACCGATAACTCAGTTATACTGATCGAGGACGCCTCAAATCATCAATCCTTCCGTGTATAAATTAATTACGGTAATGCCTAATAACTAACACTTGCCAAGCGAATAATCACGAAATATGCATCCATGATTTAACTCTCTGGTAGCCTTGCGAATTAAATGGGCCCAACTCGAACCAACAACCTGAACCATGCAGATAACTTAGATTTGATTGCTATTTCCCTTTACGGATCCAACCAACTACTTAATTGGACATGCCAATGTGTTATTCGGTAGACGGAATACGACATACAGTCGATTTGGTACTTCCAACTATAAGCCTATCAATATTGAATTAACAAGCTCTTTTTAACTTGGTACCAATACAACTTTATAAGATGACAATATCTATCTCTTAAACTAAAAAAACTGCAAATATCGAATTGAAGAATTTTAAGCGCAAATTCACTCTTCATTGAATTATTTACCGGTCTAAAGGTAGATGGAAATTTTAGCTACTCATGAAATTGAGCATAATTACAGGAGGTTTTAAACAAATTTTAATTAAAAAAATAAAGGAAAAGAAGGTGGGGGCGATTGGGCAATATTGTGCAAATGAGCAGAGCAACAGAATAGCAACAGGGAAGGAAGATTTCAATTCAATTGAAAAACCAACAAACAATAAGTGTTGTTGCCTGCGCAATAAAGAAATAAAATAAAAATAAGATATTAAAGAGTTATTTAAATTAACTTTAAAATAAAGAAATTTAAAAACAATATTTTTAGAAATTAATCCTCAAACTAAAGTTATCAAAATTATATCATGGCCCTTCAACTGGTTGTTCAGCCTAACTTTTACGACAACCCGAATCAATGAAATTTCTTGACGTTCCGGTCTTACTTTTGCACCTAATAAAAAATCAAATAATAAATTCAAAATAAGTGGCATCTCATTCAAGAATTAATTTATAGCTAGAGGGAAGTGATCGTCATATTGTGCTACAAAATTACAATCGTTGTTGGAAAATGAAGTAGCAACATTGCAAAAAGAAGTGCGTTGTAGTTATTTACATACATAATCATTTTCAGCTGTAGTGTGACAAAAACTTCAAACTTTGTTGTACATGTTTCTTCTATCAAAGGTTGAAGATGTCACAGTGAGGGCATAGTCCTGGATTGTAACACCTCTCACCCGTATTCATTGCCGGAATAGGGTTACGGAGCATTACTAGACTTATAAATCAATTAAACATTCATTTCACATACATTTTCATATTTCATGCAACTATCATTCAAACTCAATCATAATGTCCCTAATATGAGCTTACGATGCTCAAAACATGCATTCAAGGTGGCTCGGGTCTAAATCAATAACTTTAGAAACTTTTATAACACTTAGAAAATTTTTGCAAAATACAGGGGACATACGCCCATATGGCCCGGCTGTGTGTCTCACACGGCCAAAGACACGCCCGTGTCACGGGCCGTGTGGACATCCGAAATGGGAGCACATGGTTGTGTCCCATCCCGTGTATGACCCCGTGTAACTTTCTGACTTCGGTCACACGGCCAACACACATGCCCTGTTGGCTAGCCCGTGTGCCCTAAAAATGGCCATACATGCCCATGTGCCAGGCTGTGTGCTAGACCATGCCAAACCTGTAGGGTATACTGACTTATGTCACACAACCAAGTCACACGTCCGTGTGTGAGGCCGTGTGGAGCATATTGACTTGGTTTCTAATTCAACACCAGGGGACACACGGCCGTGTACATGACTGTGTGTCACACACGATTGAGACAAACGCCCGTGTCTCTGCCCGTGTGGACAAAAATAAGCTATTTACCAAGCCAATTTATCACCCAAACTTTTACACACCTACACCAAACTCAATTGGCACAAAACATAGCATATAATAGGCATTCAATCAACCTCACTCAAGCATATTTTATACCATTTCCAATACCAATCAACACAAAACATAAATACTCAATATGCCATCCAAATTCATACCAAAATTTACTTACTCAAACATAAAAAATGACCAAACTCAAATATGCATTATTTAGCCTAATCTCACAAGTATGCCAATATCTACAACTCAACCATTTGATACTCATAATACCTATTACCATCAAGCATCACACAACCATCAACCAAGCACATATTAAGAATCATATGCATAAATATATACACAATCAAACCAACCAAGTTAAACCAACTTTCAAGACTATATACAATACCAATCTTAAACATTTACAAGCCAATTCAAATGGCTAAATTCATTACCAACACATAACCAAAATGACCAAAGTCCCTATACATGCCATATACTCAAGACATAAGCTTAAAAGTACCAAAGTGATAGTAGGATAGTATGATGTAGTCTCCGACGATCCCCGAATCTGAGCTAGCTTTGAAGTCACTATAAAACACAGTAAAATAAACAAGCCAAACTATAAAGCTTAGTAAGCTCGTATGAAAATAATAAGCAAGTCTCAACATTTATTTACCATTCAAATTAAATGACATAATATGCAATAATGCATTAATCTCAAGCTAACATGAACTTAACCACATACTTGATCATAAACTCACAACTTTCTTTGACTCATTACTTGTATAGTTTTCCGTACATACCTGTACCGACACGTATCTATTTCTCACCATTTCACATCTTCAATACACCCGTTGAACCATTCAGAATAAAATTTGGATACTCGAAACTGTCGCACCCTAGGTGCCAATATCATGGCCCGAAGCTAAATAAATGAACTCGCACCCGAAGTGCTAATATCATGGCCGGGAGCCAACTCAGTGAACTCGCACCTGAAGTGCTAATATCATGGCTCGAAGCCAACTCAATGAACTCGCACCCGAAGTGTTAATATCATGGCCCGAAGTCAATTCAATAAATTCCCTAATGACATGTCATTCGTATCCTAATCTATTCCTAAGGTTCAATCGGGATTTCCAATGCCCAATCTTCGTCGAATGTGTTCGCAAGTTCATAATTCATAATTTATGCAATATCAAAGCATTTAAAACACAAATATAACAATGCTTATTGCATACGAACTTATCTCTGATACAAAAACGGTAAAACGAATAGATCAATCCAAAACCTTGTTCTTGCCTCGATCTAAGTCCGTATTTTGTTGTTCCTGATCTATATAATATCAAATTTAACTTATTTAATAAGCTCTGTATTCAATTTAATTCAAAACATTCATTAAAGCACATTTACACTTTTGCTCCTAGTATTTCACAACTTTTACAATTTAGTCCTTATTTCATAATAAATTCATGCAATTAGGTCCCTACCCATGCTAGCGAAATTTCTCTTATTACCAAAGCAACCCATATTTTTCATTTATTTCACATTTTAACCATGAATTTTACACTTTTCACAAATTAATCCCTAATTGGCATTTTCACTAAAAATCACTTAACAAAACTTGTATAACTATCATCAAACATTCATAATCTATCATTAAACATCAAAATCCTCATGTATTCATCAATGGAAACATTTAAAATCTTTAACAGTTTTACAAAATAGTCTCTGGGCTACCTAGACCTAGTTGCAACGATATCAAAAATGTAAAAATAATTAAAAACAGGACAAAAACGGACTGACAATTGAGCTAGGAAGCTTGGTCGAATGAATCAGATAAGAATGGTGTTTCCTTGCCCTAATTTTCATTTGAAAACATAAAGAATAAAAGATGATACCTTTGTTTCTTTTATTCAATTTACCTTAATTACTAAATTACAAAATTAACCTTATTATATAATCATATTAAACATCCATTTTAAGCCCATAAATGTCCACTCACAATTGAAATGGTCTAATTACAGCTTAAGGACTCTTACTTTAAGGTTCTATAGCTATTAAACACCTTTAGCTAATTGAACACAAGTTTTACACTTTACGTGATTTAGTCCTTTTTAATCAAATTAACCATTCAGGCGATAAAATTTATTAACGAAATTTTCACACAATTATTCAATCATGTTGTAGACATTAAAATAATAATAAAATAAATATTTTGACTTCAGATTTGTGGTCCCAAAACCACTGTTTCGATTTGACTAAAAATGGGCTGTTACAACTCTCCCCCCTTGGGGATTTTCGTCCTCGATAATCTTATCAGTGAATAGGTTAGGGTACTATTTTCTCATAGCTTCCTCGGGTTCCCACGCAGCTTCTTCAACCCCATGACATTGCCAAAGTACTTTCACTAAAGCTATGCTTTTATTTCTCAACTGTTTAACCTCTCAAGCTAAAATTCTGATCGATTCTTTATTGTACATCATATCGAGTTGAATTTCAATTTCTGCCGGTGAAATTATATGTGATGGATCTGATCTATACCGGTGCAACATCGACACGTGAAACACGTTGTGAATCTTTTCTAATTTTGACGGTAAAGCTAGCCGATATGCCACTGGTCCTATTCTTTCAATGATCTCATAAGGCTCGATAAATCGCGGACTCAGCTTGCCTTTGTGACCAAATCTAAGAATTTTCTTCTACGGAGATACTTTCAGAAATACTTTATCATCGATCTGAAATTCAATGTATTTTCGTTTCAAATCCGCATACGATTTTTGTCAATCTGAAGCTGCTTTCAAACTATCATGAAAGTACACTTTATCTTCAGTCTCTCAGATCAAAAACCCTGTGAATCTTTTTCTCACTAAGCTCGGTCCAGTACAATGGAGTTCGACATTTGTGACCATACAAAGCTTCATACGGTGCCATCTTTATACTCGATTGAAAACTGTTGTTATACGCAAATTCAACCAACGACAAATATTTCTCCTAGTTGCTTTCAAATTCTAAAACACAAAAATGAAGCATATATTTGAGAATTTGAATTACTCTCTCAGACTGACCATCAGTTTGTGGTTGAAATGCAGTACTAAAGTTCAATTTCGTACCTAAAGCTTCTTGAAATTTCTTTCAAAATCGCGATGTGAACCTTGGATCTCTATCCGAAATAATAGAAATTGGCACCCCGTGTAATTTAACGATCTCTAAAATGTACAATTCAACCAATTTATCAAGTGAATAGTCTATACATACCGGAATGAAATGTTCACTGTTGGATCGCCGGCACCCCCATGGCGCAACAAAATAAAATTAATTCCGGTGATCCAAACCATGAATCCATGTGTGAGGAACGAATCGGGGTGAAATAAAGGTTTCGAAATTACCGAAACTTCAATCTGAGTAGACAGCGACGCCTCAGCAATAAGAGTTTTGATCTACTGTCGAACCAAGCCGCAACCTTTTTCCGATGTCGGCCTCTACATAGTCCACCTGGTTTGACTATGAATGGAAGAAATCTCCAAAACTGTTTTGGAGGTTTATTTGCTTGACGGCTGCTAGACCTCACAAGCAATTTTTACGGTTTTTTTTCCTAAAATCATAATTACATTAATTATATCTGAAAATTATAATTACATTAATTATAACAAGGATTTCGGTAAACTAAATTTATTTAAATTTATTTGCGAACCAAATTCATATATTAATAGAACTATGTTCTCATTATGTGTACAACGTCCTTGTACATATAATATGTTCAATATTTGATTGCCCAATTAAATTAATTCTTTAATTAATTTAATTCATGTGACAACCAAACACAATACCAACTATATTTTATTCTGTTCATCTCAACCATAGGGTGTGACCTGTAGGTTCTTGTAACGTTAGCAGTAATACTAGAACGTTTCTAATGTTACAAACAATGAGTGGCATCTAGCAATGCATCATTGCTACCTAAGTTACAAGAAGTCATGATTCGACATAACCTTTTGTAATTAACCTTTCATGCATTAATCCTTAAGTCCTTTATCTCTGGAATGGACACAAGTCATGGAATAGTCACACTTGCATAGTCCATCCCATGTTTCTTGATATCTTGAGTAGACTATGATATACAAATTAGTATGACATCTCATATCAACTTATTTGAGCATGGCCATGCATTTCTAGTCTCACTCAATCAAGTGGCCTAAGATATTACTCCTATTATGTAGGAGGGACTTATCCTATATTGATCAACCATATCCCTCTACATAGATTGTAGAATATCCAACATCAGCTTTTATAGAACTACCAGTTACGATGTACGTTTGACTGTATCAAAATATACAACTCACGATGTTGGGATAATGATGATCTCAAGTCTGAAGATCATATACATATTAATCACTATGAGTAATGTTGTGACAATTACATAATAAACCAAGAAACATACTCATAGCGGGTCAGTCCAATATGTTGTTCTCTAACACACATATTCATGCATTGATTTTGACACTTCATATCAATGACAACTCTTTATCATCAATCAACTACATGTTAGTTTTAATGCATTAATGTTGTCCTAGTCAACAATAATACTTGACTAAGGATCTTTTAAGAATAATCATATTATTCTCAAGACATTATTATAAAGCAATTTATTTGTACACATAGAAAAAAAAACTGAAATAATAATGACAATGCTTTATATGAATAAACATGGTAAATCAAGTATGTTAGTACAACCATCTCATGATTGATCTTTGGGCATACTCTTACAATCTCCCACTAGCACTAAGACCAATCACTCATATATCTAATACCAAGCGACTTAGTGTGACGATCATGCTTCTGCTATGTCAGAGGCTTGGTCAGGGGATCAGCAATGTTATCATCTGTAGATACTCTGCATATCTTTACATCCCCTCGATCGATAATCTCTCGAATAAGATGGTAACGCCTAAGTATATTTTTGGATCGCTAGTGAGATCTGGGTTCTTTAGCTTGTGCAATGGCTCCATTGTTATCACATCAGAGTTCTATAGCATCTGATATGCTAGGCACAACCCCTAGTCCAGTAATGAACTTCTTGATCCAAACTGCTTCTTTTGCTACCTCACTGGCTGCAATATACTCGGCCTCTATTGTAGAATCGGCTACTGTACTTTGCTTTGAACTCTTCCAGCTCACATCACCACCATTAAGGCAAAACACAAAACCTGATTGCGATCATGAATTGTCCTTGTCAGTTTGGAAGCTGGCATCAGTGTAACCTTTTACACTTAACTCTTCCTCACCTCCATATATTAGGAACGTATCCTTAGCTCTTCTTAAGTACTTAAGGATATTCTTGACTGTGGTTCAGTGACCTTTACCGGGATCTACTTGGTACTTGCTCGTCATACTTAAGGCATATGAGACATCTGGACGAGTACATAACATGGCATACATGATAGGTAGGAATCCTCTCTTAGATTCTTCCATACTGAACCTTTTCAGCACTTTATCTATGTATGTACTTTGGCTTAGACCTAGTAGTCGTCTTGATCTATCTCTATAGATCATGACTCCTAAGATGTAAGTGGCTTCGCCCAAGTCCTTCATAGAAAAACAACTTCCTAACCAAGTCTTAATAGACTGCAAGGTAGGAATGTCATTTCCCATGATAAGTATGTCATCCATATACAGTACCAAGAATGTGATAGTGCTCCCACTAACTTTCTTGTAAACACATGGTTCATCTTCATTTTTTATAAAACCAAACTCTTTGATTGTATCGTTAAAACGAAGATTCCAACTTTGAGAAGCTTGCTTTAATCCATAAATGGATCTTCATAGCTTACATATCTTTTTAGCATCCTTTGAATTGACAAAACCTTCAGGTTGTGTCATGTACACATCCTCTTCAAGTTTCCCGTTAAGGAAAGCTATTTTGACGTCCATCTTTCAGATTTCATAATCATGAAATACAGCTATGGCGAACAAGATCCTGATGGATTTAAACATAGCTACAGGAGAAAAGGTTTCATCATAGTCAACACCATGAATTTGGCGAAAACCTTTAGTGACTAATCGCCCCTTGTATGTTTGTACATTACCATCCATGTCGGTTTTCTTTTTGAAAACCCACTTGCACCCTATAGGTTTAACCCCTTCGGGTGGGTCAATCAAAGTCCGTACTTAGTTTTCATACATGGAATCCATATCAGATCTCATGGCCTCAAGCCATTTCTCAGAGTCTGGGCTCGTCACCGCTTCTTGATAAGTCCTAGGCTCATCTTGATCCATAAGAAGAACGTCACCATGCGTTGTAATGAGAAATCCATATCTCTCAGGTGCATGGCATTCTCTTAAAGATCTGCACGGTGGTTGTGTTTCTACAGTAGTTACTTTTTCCTTAATTTCTTGTGGAATTTGTTGTTGTTCTATCTCTGGTTCAGTGGTATCTTGTGATTCTCGAATTTCTTCAAGTTCAATCTTTCTTCCACTTCCTTTTCTAGAAATAAATTCTCTCTCTAGGAAGACACCAGTTCGAGCAACAAATATTTTGTTCTCAGTGGGATTAAAGAAATAATATCCTTTGGTTTCTTTCGGGTACCCCACAAAATTACACCTTTCAGATTTGGGTTCAAGCTTAGTAGATGTCTGACATTTAACATAAGCTTCGCAACCCCAAATTTTCATAAAAGACACACTGGGACGTTTCCCAGTCCACATCTCATATGGCATCTTTTGAACCGATTTAGATGGAACACGATTTAGTGTGAAAGTAGTTGTCTCAAGTACGTGTCCCCAAAAGGAAGTCGGGAGATCAGCATGATTCATCATGGATTGAACCATGTCTAACAGAGTTCAATTTCTTCTCTCAGAAACTCCATTCCATTGAAGAGTACCAGGAGGAGTAATTTGTGAGACATCCCACATTCCTTCAAAAGATCATCAAACTCTAGGCTCAAATACTCCCCACCTTGATCAAATCGAAGTGACTTGATAGTTTTGCCTAGTTGATTTTGTATTTCATTTTTGAATTCCTTGAACTTTTCAAGGGACTCAGACTTATGGCACATGAGATAAACATACCCATATCTACTGAAATCATCAGTAAAAGTAATAAAGTAGTGAAATCCACCTCTGGCCTGTGTATTTATTGGTCCACATACATCCGAATGTATTAGGCCCAATAAATCATTAGCTCGTTCACTTTTACCAGTAAAAGGAGATTTAATCATTTTCCCAATAAGCAAGATTCACATACTTCAAATTGTTCAAAAACAAATGAATCCAATAGACCGTCTTTATAGAGTTTGAATATGTGTTTCTAACTTATGTGGCCCAAACGACAACGCCAAAGATAAGTTTGATTTGAGTCATTTATTTTTAGATCTTTTAGTATTTATGTTGTAAATGGGATTCATTTGATCTAAAATATAGAGGCCATTAATCAATTGTGCCAAACCATAGAAAACATTATTAAGATAAAAGGAACAACAACTATTCTTAACAATTATCTTAAAACAAATTTTGTCTAAACAAGAAATTGAAATAATTTTTTTAGTCAAACTGGGCACAAAATAACAATCCTCTCAACATAAATCAAGTCCACTAGGCAAAGATAAAGTATATGTTCGCACAGCTAACGCAGTAACTTTTGCTCCATTTCCAACTTGCAAGTCCACATCTCCTCTAGCCAAAGTCCTACTGCTTTGTAGTCCCTGTACAGAAGTACAAATATGAGAACCACAACCAGTATCTAATACCTAAGAAGTAGTAGTTGATAAATTAATATCAATAACATAAATACCTGAAGCAGACGTTCCGCTTGCTTTAGCCTTTTTGACTTCCTCAAGATAGATAGGGCAGTTCTGTTTCTAATGTCCAGTCACACCACAATGAAAGTAGTTTCCTTCCTTAGACACCCCACCTTTAGGTTTCAAAGTCAGCCCTTTCCTTTTCCAAAGCTTGGGCCTACCTTTGCCCTTGGGCTTTGTCCGAACTTTGGCCTTTCCTTGCCTCCCTTATTACTTACGGACCATCAATATGGGTTTGGGTCCAACCTTTTCATGTTGCCTTCAAGAGTTCGTAACATACTAAGTAACTGTGGCAGAGTCTTGTCAATTTCATTTATATTGAAATTGAGGACAAACTGGCTCTAGCTATCTGACAACGATTGCAGAATAACATCAGTGGCCAACTCTTGGCTTAATGGAAACCCAAGCTTAAACAGGCTTTCAATATAGCCAATCATCTTATCGACATGAGGTCCTACTGGGCTTCCTTCAGCCATCTTACATTGGAATCGGGCCTTAGAGATATCGAATCTCTCTTGCCGTGCTTGCCCCTGATAAAGTTCTTTCAGGTGCTCGATCATATCATAAGCAATCATGTCCTCATGTTGCTTCTGAAGCTCAGGATTCATAGTGGCAAGCATAAGACATCCAACATCTACCATGTCATCGAGATGCTTCTTGTAAGCATCTCTATTAGTTCTTGAGGCATTAGCGGGTGGTTCATTAGGAAATTGTTGTTCAATGACATATAATTTCCGTTCTTGATTGAGGACAATCCTCAAGTTATGGAACCAGTCAAGAAAATTCAAACCATTCAATTTGTCCTTCTCAAGGACCGATCGCAATGAGAGTGCGCTAGTGTTTGTAGCCATAATATATCTACAACAATTAAATATGCGTGTGAGTAAATTTACCAACTTTATATCAATCATTAAAAAAACTTTATTAAATGATGTTCCCACTATTTTATTTCAAAATTAATAACCCTCATATATTAATTTCGGAAAAACTTTCTCAAAAGTATTTCTAGTGGGTTAAGGATCCATATTTCACCTCCTCTTAAGTCAGCTTTGGCTTTACTCTTAAGACTATGGTTATTTAGGTAAGCAACATTTGCTAATTACATCATATGTAACTCCTAATATTTGGTGAACAACTCTTGTTCTAATCATCTTATGATTTATCCAATTTACTTGCCTTTAGGTTTCTAATCCTATTAGAGTAACCTAGTTAAGTCATTAACCAATTTTTAACCAGCGAATATCACTTGTTTATTCTTCGCGTTTAACCAAGATAAATACTAGTACTTCGCTTTAGCAGAACCTACATAGTATTGATCGAGGCCTTAACGCGGGCCAAATTGGAAGGCCATGTTGACTTAATATTTTAATAGAGGGATTTTATTAAGGTTGTTGCATCTCACCAATTATGGTCTACTTTAGTTCATTTAGTCTTTTAATTGATCTCATCAATTAAAGGGGTTTATTATTATCAAATTTTAATACATAAAATTGGCATGCTTTAGTCATCCATAGCATCTCATACATGAAAAAATAAAGCAATAAAGAAATGCAATAGTTATAGCCCATAAACTAAGGTGATTCAACCCAAGCCAATGGGAGAACCAAAAGGAAACCTAAAGGTATAAGCCGTTTCACTAGCTATCGTTCTACACTAGTTGTCCCATCTTCCTTCTCGTTTACCCCACAGTAACTTTTTCAAATTACAATATGCAGAAACTCGTTTTACATACGAGAGAGTAAGATGAGAAGAGAAATACAAGAGAATAGTAGTAAGGCACGGTACGCAGGCCGTATTTATATATATATAATTACAACCTTTTATCAAATGGGTCATCGAGCTATAACTGTGCATTTCAAACACCGTGCATGTCAAAAATAGCATACATAATTCAATGTTTTTGCTAAAGTGAATTATAAAATATCCTTTCAACCTTTTGTGGCCCATCAAGTTTTCTTTTATTAATTTTTATTAAGAAAACATACTATAAGAAGATGGGGTCTGAGGCGGTCGGAGGGAGCAGCATACCCCAGTCAAATGAAACCTCACGATTTGATAACTTTTATCAACAGAATCGTGTTTTCAGGATTTTAATCCTTGAGGTTTCATACCGGAACAACCCTTGTTCCACTAGCCAATTAACTTTTACTAGAAACTGTAAATACCACCGGTGCATCATTACAGATCTGTTAATAGTTAATAGTAATAACATAAAACTGAATAGGCCACAACACCATGACTAACATTTAATCAATTATCGAAAGGAATAGTTATCAGGTTGTGCTTAAACAATTTAAACAGTTGAAAACATAATATAATTAAAGCATGCATCTCATACAATTGCATCACCTAAGTATTTAAACCCGAGTCCGTATCACACAAGTGGCTCTGATACCATAGTTGGATCGCTGACACCCCATGGCGCAGCAAAATAAAATTAATTCCGGCTATCCAAACCATGAATCCATGTGTGAGGAACAGATCGGGGTGAAATAAAGGTTTCAAAATTACTTAAACTTCAATCTGAGTAGACATCGACGCCTCGGCAACAAGAGTTTTGATCTACTGTCGAACCAAGCCGCAACCTTTTTTCCGATGTTGGCCTTTACGTAATCCACCCGGTTTGACTATGAACGGAAGAAATCTCCAAAACTATTTTGGAGGTTTATTTACTTGACGGCTGCTAGACCTCACAAGCAATTTTTAGGGTTTTTTTTCCTAAAATCTGTCTTAACCTATTACCTTTTATAATTGGTATAATGAATCATAATTAAAAATAAATAAATATAATAATATTTTAATCGAAAATTATAATTACATTAATTTTAACAAGGATTTCGGTAAACTATATTTATTTAAATTTATTTGCGAACCAAATTCATATATTAATAGAATATGTTCTCATTATGTGTACAACATCCTTGTACATATAATATGTTCAATATTTGATTGCCCAATTAAATTAATTCTTTAATTAATTTAATTCATGTGACAACCAAACACAATACCAATTATGTTTTATTCCGTTCATCTCAACCATAGGGTGTGACCCTGCAGGTTCTTGTAACGTTAGCAGTAATACTAGAACGTTTCTAATGTTACAAACAATGAGTGGCATCTAGCAATGCATTGCTACCTAAGTTACAAGAAGTCATGATTCAACATAACCTTTTGTGATTAACCTTTCATGCATTAATCCTTAAGTCCTTTATCTTTGGAATGGACACAAGTCATGGAATAGTCATACTTGCATAGTCCATCTTATGTTTCTTGATATCTTGAGTAGACTATGATATACAAGTTAGTATGACATCTCATATCAACTTATTTGAGCATGGCCATGCATTTCTAGTCTCACTCAATCAAGTTGCCTAAGATATTACTCCTATTATGTAGGAGGGACTTATCCTATATTGATCAACCATATCCCTCTACATAGATTGTAGAATATCCAACATCAGCCTTTATAGAACTACCAGTTACGGGGTACGTTTGACTATATCAAAATATACAACTCACGATGTCGGGATAATGATGATCTCAAGTCTGAGGATCATATACATATTAATCACTATGAGTAATGTTGTGACAATTACATAATAATCCAAGAAACATACTCATAGCGGGTCAGTCCAATATTTGTTCTCTAAGACACATATTCATGCATTGATTTTGGCACTTCATATCAATGACAACTCTTTATCATCAATTAACTACATGTTAGTCTTAATGCATTATTGTTGTCCTAGTCAACAATAATACTTGACTAAGGATCTTTTAAGAATAATCATATTATTCTCAGGACATTATTATAAAACAATTTATTTGTACACACAGAAAAAAAAACTGAAATAATAATGACAATGCTTTATATGAATAAACATGGTAAATCAAGTATGTTAGTACAACCATCTCATGATTTATCTTTGGGCATACTCTTACAATGTGCAGACTTTGTTAGTCGATCTATGACAACCCAAATAACATCTTTCTTATTCGGAGACAGGGTAATCCCGATACGAAATCCATCATAACTCTATCCCATTTCCACTCTAGTATCATCACAGGCTATAACAATCTCGAAGGCACTTGATGTTCGGCTTTGACTTGTTGACAAACTAATCATATCGATACAAATTCTAAAATTTCTCATTTCATACCCGACCACCAATACAGTTGTTTCAAATCATTGTACATTTTGGTACTCCCAGGGTGAATAGATAAACAACCATGGTGTGCTTCGTGTAAATTTTCTGAATGAGTTCAGAATTCTTTGGTATGCAAATTCTATCTCGAAACATTAAATAATCATCAGATTCGATCTGAAAGTCTGAATCACTAGTCGACTCACATTGCAATTTTTTAGCTTGTAATTCATTATCATAATTCTGAGCTTCGCAAATATGCTGAAGAAATACTGGTTTAGCTTTCAACTCTTCTAGAATCGAACCATCATCTGATAAGGTTAACTGAGTATTCATCGCTCTCAAATTAAGCAGAGATTTTCTATTCAAAGCATCTGCGGCTACATTTACTTTCCCCGGATGATAATTAATTATTAACTCATAATCTTTCAATAGCTCAAGCCATCTCCGTTGTCGCAAATTCAAGTCTTTCTGAGTCATTATATACTTTAAACTCTTGTGATTGGTAAAGATGTGACACTTTTCACCGTAGAAATGATGTCGCCAAAATTTTAATGCAAATACAATGGAGGCCAACTCTAAATCATGCTTCGGATAATTCTTTTCATGCAGCTTTAACTGTCTAGAGGCATAAGCTATAACTTTTCCTTCTTGCATCAAAACGCAACCCAAACCATTCAATGACGCGTTGCTGTAAATTACAAACTCTTTACCCAACAAAGATTGAACTAAAACTGGCGTCGTAGTTAACAATGCTTTCAATTGATCAAAACTCTATTGACATATCTCGGACCATTCAAACTTCACATCTTTCTGTATCAATCTGGTCATCGGTGTAGAAATCATTGAAAATCCTTTAACAAAATGTCGATAGTAGCCAGCTAACCCCAGAAAACTTCTAACTTTGGATATATTTCTCAGTGGTTTCTAGTCAACAACTGCAGAAACCTTGCTCGGGTCAACTCGTATGCCTTCAGCTGAAACAATATGTCCCAAAAATCTGACTTCTCGGAGCCAAAATTCACATTTGTTAAATTTAGTGAACAGTTGCTTATCTCTCAAAGTTTGTAGCACAATTCTCAAATGCTCGAAGTGCTCAGACTCATTTTGTGAATAAATCGGAATGTCACCAATGAACACAACAACGAATCTGTCTAAATACGGTTTAAAAATCTGATTCATCAAATCCATAAAGACTACAGGAGCATTAGTCAATCTGAAAGGCATAACAAGAAATTCATAATATCCATACCTCATTCTAAATGTAGTTTTTGGTACTTCTGAATCTTTCACTCGTAACTGATAATAGCCAGATCTCAAATCAATCTTCGAAAATACTGTTGCCCTTTCAACTGGTCAAACAAATCATCTATTCTCAGCAATGAATACTTATTCATTATCGTAACCTTATTAAGATGATGATAGTCAATACATATTCTCATCGATCCATCTTTCTTTTTTACGAATAACACTAGTGCACCCCACGGTGAAAAACTAGGTCGTGCAAAACCTCTATCTGTTAATTGTTGCAATTGAGCTTTCAACTCTTTCAATTCTGTCGGAGCCATTCTGTACAGAGCTATAGATATCAGTGAAGTTCTCGGCACTAATTCAATAGAAAATTCAACCTTTCTGATAGGTGGCAACCCCGGTAATTCTTCAGGAAACACATCTGGATATTCACAGACAACTGGCACTGATTCAATTTTAGATTCAGACACTTTTGTATCCAAAACATAAGCAAGATAAGCTTTGCAACTTTTCCTTACACATCTCTGAGCTGACATAGGTGAAATCACAACAGGAAACCCACTCGACTCATCTGATTCAATTTGTAGAATTTCATTGTTCTGACATTTCAATTCAATAATCTTTCGTCTACAATTTACAACAGCATCATGCAAAGTCAACCAATCCATACCCAGAATTACATGAAACTCATCAAATGGTAATAGCATCAAATTAGCTGGAAAACAGTAACCTTGAGTCATTAAAGGACTGTTCTTGCAAACTTTATCAACTAACACATACTTGCCTAAGGGGTTGGATACTTTAATCACACACTCAGTAAACTCAACAAGCAAACTCTTATTAGACACCAAATTCATACAAATATATGAATGAGTTGATCCAGGATCAATCAAAGCAATCACATTAGTGTCATAAAGAGAAAATGTACCGGTGATAACATCTGGTGATGACGCGTCTTCACGAGCGCGAATAGTGTAAACTCTGGCTGGTGCTCTAGCCTTGGATTTTATAGCAGATTCTTTTGTCGTACCTTTTCCACTAGACACATTCCTCGCATTTCTATGTGGTCTCCCTCTAGCAATCGTATTGATCAGTCTTGCACTCTGATATTTATCTTTCTCAGACAACTCAAGACAATCCCGAATAAAATGATCTGGCGAACCACATTTGTAACAAGCTTTATTACTTTTATTCCAACATTCTCCAAAATGTCGTTTCCCACACTATTGACACTCGGGTTTATTATTTCTCACACTGTCAATACTCAATACTGATGTTGCTTAAGCTTTAGAACTTGACTATTGCTTTCCTCGATCTCTACTTGGATATCCCACTGAAGCATTCGAACAAGTATACAAGTCCCTGGATTTTTTTAACAAAGATTGATATGACTTATTCATCGATCTTTTTCTCGAGTCTCTAGCCTTTGAATCTGCTTTTCTCTTTTCTTTGCTAAGCTCTTCGGCTTTGCAAGCTCTATCAACCAAAACAACAAATTGTTTCAATTATATAATTCCGATTAGAAGTTTAATATCTTCGTTCAACCCATCAACGAACCATTTGCTCATGATTTTTTCGGTAGAAACATACTCCCAAGCATACTTACTTAATCTTACGAATTCTCTTTCGTACTCGGTCACAGTCATACGGCCCTGTTTCAATTTTATAAACTCTTTGTGCTTTTGATCAATAAATCACTGACTTATATATTTCTTTCGAAACTCAGTCTGAAAGAATTCCCAAGTAACTCTTTCTCTCGGTACCACATACACCAAAGTATTCCACCATTGATATGTAGTATCCCTCAGAAGTGATACAACACATTTTAAACACTCCGCCAGTGTGCAAGAAAATTCATCAAAAAATCTGATAGTATTTACAAGCCAAAACTTGGACTCTGTCAGAATCATCGTCAATAGTAGCTTTGAACTCTTCGGGCCCGTACTTCTGAATTGTAACAACCCGATTTTGGGCCTAGTCAGATCAGTGGTTTCGGGACCAAAAATTTGACACAGCAAAGTTCATTTTAATTATATTTTTATGGTCTACAGTTTTACAGAATAATTTCGTAAAAAATTCATTCGAAGATTTTGACGTTTGGGCACTCAATTTAGTCAAAAGGACTAAATTGTAAAAAATGAAAAAGTTGAGTTCTACATGCTAGAGCTATGAAATTTTAAATAGAAGGTCCTTAGATGGTAATTAGACCATTTTTTAAGATAGTGGACAAAAATGGACATGGTGAGATAAAATTTCAAAGTTTTGAGTGAAAGACATTTTGGTCATTTGGTAAATAAAAGAATAAAAAGGGAAAATTAAGAAAAAATCTTGTCCATCTTCTCCATCAAGTGCCAAAAATTATAAGAACACCATAGCTAGGGTTTTTCTCAACTTCCAAGCTTGATTGTAAGTGCATCCTAGCCTTGTTTTTAATGCTCTTACGTTTTTGAAGTCATATTCACCAAATCTTTCTATTTCTAAAATTATTTTGAAGTAGGGTTCATTTTTGAAATTTAACCCATGTATGAAATGCATGTGTTTTGATGTTATATGGTAGAAAATGAAACAACTTTTACTAAGTGATTTTTTTATGAAAATGCTTAAAAGGTCCCATTTGTAAAAGTTATAAGATATGTAGTAAAAGTGTGTTCTAATGGAAATTGTGGGCTGTTATAGTTACAAAAATGGTTCAGCTAGGCTTGTACATTAAAGAAATTGCACATGTTTCCTTTTACGAGCCTAGGGGCAAAAATATAAATATGTCAAAGTTTAAGGGCAAAAATATAATTTTTCCATAATATAATTTTTGGACTGAATTGAGTATGTGGATAATAAATAAGTTAAATTTGCTATTATAGATCAAGAAAGACGAGGTTCGAACCTTGATCGGGGGAAAAACAAGGTTATTGACGATTAGGTCCATTTCTGCTATTTTTGTACCGAGGTAAGTTCGTATGAAAATAATGCATTATTATTTATGCTTTAATTGCTTTAATATTTTTTGAATTGTGATTTACTCTTTAAATGTAATTGAAAAATTTTGACAAGTGAGAAAATCCCGGTTGAACCTTAGGAATAGTTAGGATACAAATGTCATGACATTAAGGTTATTGAGATTTCGTGTAAGACCATATCTGGGATATGACATTGATACAAGACTTCGTGTAAGCCCATAGCTGGGCTATTGGTATCGATATGAGATCCCATATAAGACCATATCTGGGATATGGCATTGGTATGGTACTGTGAGTATGAGATATCCCGAGTATCCTTTAGTATTCCAAGTGGTTCAACGGGTAGTTCAAGTGAAACATTAAAGTTATGAAAGACTATGATATGATGTGAAAGATTATGGTGAGTTGCAAGTTGGTACAGGTATGTACATAAAACTCATGCTTAATGAGCTCGTTATGTGATAAAACCTCGGATTGGTTCGATTGAGTAAGGTATGATGTTAAGATTTTAATAACATCTATGCTAAGCTTGATTATGAATTCACAATGACATTTTGTGTTAATTTACTTTATGTTAAATATGTGTTAAAGTGTGTATGATGTTTATTATTTGCATAGAGACTTACTAAGCTTTAAAGCTTACTCCCTTTCTTTTTCCCTTGTCTTATAGTGTCACCAAGCTAGCTCGAGGATCAAATATGGTCGGAGATTCATTCACACTATCAAATTATCATTTTGGGTACTTATGATTTCAATATTTTGAGTTATGGCATGTATAGGGACTTGGTCTTTTTGTTATGTGTCATAATTGATTTGGCCATATGTATTGGCTTCAATAGTTGATAATTCATTTTGTAAATGGCCATTTGATATTGGCTAATATCGGTTAAGTATATATATAGGATGATGTTCTCATGAATGTGAGAAATTGCATGATTTGAGATGCTAAGTAGGTGATGTGGGTATGTGATAAATGATATTATGTAAATGATATGTGGATGCCTTTTGTATGGCTGATTGGGTTGAAAGTATATGCTTGGATTGGTGCTATGTTTTGTTGTGTAGGTTGGTGCATGGAAGGGTGGCAAAAAGGCTTGACAAATAGCTTTATATTTGTCCACATGGGTAGACACACGGCCATGTGCGACACACAGTTTACCCCATGGGCATGTGTTTCAGTCGTGTGCCCCCTGCACCTTAGTTATTGCAAAATAGAATGCCTAGTAATGAGTACACGGGCAGAGACTCGGGCGTATGTCTCAGCCGTGTGGGCAGAACGGCCCCGAACACGGGCGTGTGCCCTGGCCGTGTGAAGTCTGCACATATTTTATGAAAAATTATAAAAATTTAATCGATCACACGGCCTAAGCACACAGGCGTGTGACTTGGCCGTGTGACCTCAATTTGAAGATGACATCATAAATAGAATGCTCCCTAATTTGAACACGGCCTTAAGCACGGGCATGTCATAAGGTCATACAGGCGTGTCCCGAACCCACACGGGCGTGTGACCCCTTTTTCATGAAAAATTTTCTAAGTTCTCCAAAAGTTTCCAAAGTTCTCGTTTTAGTCCCGAATCACTTCCGATGTATGCTTTGGGCCTCGTAGGCTTGTTCTAGGGACTATATGAATGATTTTGAAAAGTTTTAAATTTGAGTAGAAATTCATGTCTCGATTTTGAATATTTGCTTGTAAATAAGTCTGGTAATGCCTCGTATCTTATTCCAGCGCCGGATACGAGTAATCGGATATGAGTAAAGGGTGTTACACAAATCTTATCAACTGGCAGCTTATTTAATCATAAAATTTCCAAATTTTGAGGAGCTACATGAACCGGTTGGGGATTAGGTGGGGTGGAGGTTGTTGAGCAGCCAAATTTGTCTGAACAAACTCTGTGAACCACTCATTCACCATTTGGAAAAAGGTTTCTTTAGCCTCTCCTCTGTAACTACTCCATATGTTTCTAGATTCAGATGGTGTTGCCCCTTGAGTGGGAGCTGGCGCATTACTCTCGACATCATCAGCTACAACTCGATTGGGATCCATTTACTATACGAAAACACAGTTTAAATTGTTAGGAGTCATCACACTATCACAGGTTATATATATGTAATGTATAGCTAGACTCTCACACATGCTATGTTAGTCCTGGGATCGACTAAACCGTAGCTCTGATACCAATAAATATAACACCCCTCACCCGTATTTAATACCGGAATAGAGTTATAGAGCATTACTAGACTTATAAATCAATTAAACATTCATTTTAAGCCCATAAATGTCCACTCACAATTGAAATGGTCTAATTAAAACTCAAAGACTCTTACTTTAAGGTTCTATAGCTATCAAACACCTTTAGCTAATTGAACACAAGTTTTACACTTTACCCGATTTAGTCTTTTTTAATCAAATTAACCATTCAAATGATAAAATTTCTTAACGAAATTTTCACACAATTATTCAATCATGCTGTAGACATTATAATAATAATAAAATAAATATTTTGACTTCAAATTTATGGTCCCAAAACCACTGTTTCGATTTGACTAAAAACGGGCTATTACATTGATTCCCTAAAAACCTAGTTATTTTGCAAATTAAGCACACTTAGTTCTCTGAGTAGAGTTCTTTAAGCAATGAGTTATTGGAAAAGTTCAAGCTACTAATATTAAGATGACATCAAGTTAAGCAATTTTGGTGTCGATAAAAATAATAACACAAGTGTAGACAATTGTACGAGACAAATAGGGAATAAAGATGATGGTATAAGGATAGAAATGATAGTAGAAACACCAAATATGAGTGAATGGATGGAGAAAGTGTTACTTGAAATAATAGGAGTTTTACCCTATTACCTTATTTCAATGCAACATTGGTGTTGTGTTTAGATTTGTATGTTTTCTGTCTAAGATTTTTTTTTCATCTTACTTTAGAGCTACTATGGGTGCGAGTGTGGGTGAATGTTTTGCTTGATCTTCTATTTTTTTGTTTTGTTGGAAAAGAACTTCAAATACATAATGGAAACAAACAAAGAAGATTAGGTTACTTGCAAAGTAAGAATTGTATTTAAACTGGAAATATTTTTAGATGAGATAATCGTAAAGATTTTTACTTGATGTTGAGTTTCTTCACTAGAAAGCTATCTATTTTTCAAGTGTTATTGTCATCTTTCTTTCCATTGTAGCTGGGTCACTTCGTTTGCTGGTTTCTCTTTTGAGCTTTGTTTATTCACAATTAAAAAAATTGTGATTTGTGATTCTTCTTTTTGGAGCTCATGTGGTGAGGACAAATTTGAATTCTCTATTTTTGTTTTGAGGGAATGAATTGAACTGGGAAGTATCATTTTATCCATTTGGTTGAGTTGCAAAAGCTAGGTAAATGTCTCAATGGTTCACCTAAATACTCAAGGTTCTTAAAATCATATTGATGGTCAAATCAGTTAAATTATCGATCTGTCTAGTTCAATACAATAAAAAAAATTAATTCACGGGTTAATCGATCTAACCCATTATTCTAGACTAGTGCCTTAACTGATTCCCAGTCCAACTAGTCTGACTGACCAGTCTGATTCTAACAATAGTGTGAATACCATTAGTTTCATTTGTGTCGTATAGTCTTCAATGAGCAGTTGGACTTTAGGCATACATAGGAATAATATTTTTACTTTAGAGGTGCACTTCAATGCATAAGTAGAAACTTATTGGTTATATAATTTGACTTACAATAAGATTGGGTTCTTTTCACTGTAATTTTTTGCACAATATCGACAATAGTTGTATTTAAAGGGAATATAATGTCTTAAAATAGATGTTGTTTCATGTTATGCATGTAGCATTGCAAGTAGTAGATATCGTACTATATCATGTGTGCATAATAGATTTGTAGATTAAAAGTTGGTAGTACAAAAAAAAAAAAATTGAAGGCTATTAAATATAGTAATAATAGAAGGTTATGTTGAAGGATGGAAGTAGCAGAGTATATTTAAGTAAAAAGGTAAGAAGAGCTTTAGTTAATTAATGATCTTTTTATATTAGAGTAAGGTGATAGATGTGATTCTAAAATTTAGTTCTGCATGTAGAAGAGCTACCTTATAATGGAAAAAACCACTAATTGGTAATCAACCAAAAACCCAAAAGTTCATTAGTTATCATAATCACATCTTGATTTTTTTATAATAAAAAAGCAACTTAGTGCCTTAAATCAATTTATTCTTACATAAGGAGTACCAATAATAATCTCATAACCTGAAATACAAGAAAATCAATAATATTATTCTAATAATTTGTTTTTAGAATTGGTGCAAGGACAATAGCGAACTAACCAATTAGTCACCTTTTTACCTTCCCTCGGCAATGTTGGAATTTAATTGCCTAAAAGTGCCTACATACTTCTTGAGTCTTTCGAATAAGAGTCATTGATGGAGTATTTTCTGAAAACTCCTTAATCATCTCCAAAGAAGACATACAATCACTCTCAATTATTGCATCTTGATTTAAATGCATCTTTAAAAGGTAAAAATCCTACAGGTCAAAATTCTTAAATTTTAAATTATTTCAAACCCAAGAAGTGATTTTTTCATGCAAAGAAGTAGTCTTTAAATTTTTGAACTAAAAAAAAGCCATAACTTTTTGGCATCATAATGGTGTTTAGGTCTTATTTGTTAAACGCTATTATAAGTTACTTACACAACATAAGTTAGTTATATGACATTTCCGAATCTAAAAGTTATTTCTAGATGGAAAATTTACCCATCAATTAAAAGAGAATAACATGATGTGCATCATTTAACTTAAAAAATGCTAAATTTTTAACATAAGAGTTCTAAAAATTAATTGTAAAATAAGTGAAGGCTTGCTGGAAATTGTAGATTGCAAATTCATAATTATTCATGAGCAGTTATTAGAAGGTGATGATTTATTCAAAAGATGCATTTGATTCCATGAGACATGTTTTTCTAAGAAGTATGTCCAATGGAAATCAAACATAAAGGATTGTGACTCTTTAAAATAGAGTATATTGAGTGTATATAAATAAAGAGTCTATGGTGCTCACAAATTACAATTACAATCAATCCTATTTTTCAAAAATTAAAGTAAGAGTTAGGGAATTCCTCGATTTTTCTAATTAAAGGAAATTCACAAGCTTTGTTGCATCTCGAGAGGACCTTTGTCTTAACCCTCTAGCAACTTTGTGTGGGGGCAAATAGTTCTCTTTGGAAAGCGTCACCTGCGCCTCGAAGTCTACTGTTTATTTCAATATCATCTTCGGATCTATCTTCTCCACTCTATATATCCAACAAGGCTCATTAACCATGTTTAACTCATAATGTAATCCCAAGACCTGGACTAACAAAAGTATAATTTCAAAATATCATAGCAATCATACGTAGATTCTATAACCATTATTATAAAATTAATCTTCAAGTATATATATCAGCAAAATTAGATTTACCATAATTTAAAGACAACATTGAGGAGGTGTACCTAGTCGACTTGGGTTGAACGTTAAGTAGCTCAGCTATTGTTGTAGGTTGTCTTTGCCTTTGTTGAGTTGGCAGTTTTCTTGTTGGGGAAAGAATTCCACTTCAAGTATATCATCTTTGAAACTACTTTAGTAATAACAAGTTAAAGTTATGAACAATAACATATACAAAGTAATTTTTATGAAAGATTTAAACCGTTACTTAAGCTCAATTGGTGGGAACATTAATGTTTAAGTAAACTTTATAGGTTGAGTTCAAGGTAAGGTACATATCACTTGTTTTTGTTGTATAAGTAGTTAGCATATAGAAGATGGATGCGGTGCTCTAAATTCTATTTTGCCCCTTTCTAATTAAAGATCAATCAAACATGAACCAATCCTTAGCCAAGCTTATAAGCAATTAATGACATTTACCAATCCTTACATTGTTAATCATCTCTATGTTGAGATCTAGTGCCCTTAGTGTAGTGATTTTGTCTATGTATTTGTAATTTTTTGAACAAATTGGTTTGGTAAAAATCCATCATTATCATTAGTACCTTTTGTATAATGTCCTCAATGGTATTTGCACATAAAGAAAAATGAAAGTAAATATTGGCTCACCGATTAACTAACGTTTAAACTAATATTAAAAAGCATTAGGTGATCAGATTATAATGCGAAAAGATAACTTATATTGGTAGATAATCTAAACATGTCCTTAGTCTAATCTAAACATGCGAAAAGACTAATATGTCATGTATCGGAGCGGATGACTCCCCAAGTAGAATAGATCCTAGAGTCGTTTATGGATTTTTTTCACTTGTGACATTCATAGTGTGGCATACCTTAATCCTAACTGGATGATGGACTATGTATGTGTGACTCGTATATTTTGATGTAAATGAAAGCCTGAGTTCAAATAAATAAGAAACCAAAAGCTAGTACATTGGGAATACGACTTTTGCATGATGTAGCATCATTTTCACAACCGTGGAATTCATAGTCTAATTAAGGGCAAATGATATCCTCTCATCAACATTATATGATAGATGGAAAGTAATGTGACAACAGGTCATTTATCTTAAAGATAAATGATTTAATTACTATTTGTTAGTAATTAACATTTCATGAAGGAAGATGTCACAGTTACCTTGAGATAAAATAGAATCATATTGTGAGAATGAATTTATTCCAAAGAGATTAAGGATATCATATGAGAGTAACACACTTATGATAATGTCATTGGCCAATCACTTAATGAGTGCCTTTTGTAATGGTATACAACAAAAGAGAGTTTAATCATGGTATTTTAGTGGAATGACTCCATGATTAAATAATGTTGTAATTAATAGGTGAAAAGCTTAATCTTAATTACATATTATTTGAGATCTAATTATATATGTCCAATTGGTCCCTCCATTAGCTCAAGATAACCAAAAATGAATTGCATGTAGAACCAGTAATATGAAATGAATGAAAACGATGAAATGGGAGAAATAGATCGCACGTATCACTTTTCGCAGGGAATGTATATTCTCACTAAGTACAAAAGATGGCTTAGAAATTAATTTCATTTATTCAAATTATTATATAATTAAATAATTGAAGTTCGAAGTAAGAATTAAATAAATTAGTCATTGTGGATTTGTTGTGTAAGAACCCGGTTTATACCCTAGTCGAAATAGTGGTTTTGGGACCACAAAACCTAGTCAGAAAAATATTTTAATATTATTTTCCATGTTTATATCATGTGAATTGATATGTGTAAAAATTTCGTATGAAAATTTTATTGTTTGTGTGTCGATTTGATAAAAAGGATTTAACTCAGAAAATGTAAAAGTTGTGTTATGAAGTGTCAAATTGACATGGCTTTTTAAATGAAAGGTCCTTATGTTGATATTAGACCATTGATAGTGGAATTTGACATAAATGGCCATTAAATGAACGATTTTATAATGTTTTAATTAATAGATAAAATAGTAATTTGGTTATTAAGTTAATATTATTAAAACAAAATCAATTTTCTATCATCTTTTATCATCCTTAGCCGAAAATCAAAAGAAAAGAAAGCCATGGAAGTTGTTTTTAGGGTTCGGCATTTACAAGCTTGATTAAGGTACGATTTTAGCTCGATTTTTGATGATTTCTACATTTTTGTGATCGTTGCTTTGAGTACTAGCTAGCCCATGCCTCACTTTTTGAAAGTGTTGATGATTTTGAAAGTTGCCATTGATTAATTCATGAGTTTTATGATGTTTGATGATGAATTATGCAAGCTTGGTGTTTGATATACATGTTTTGTAAAGTGATTTTTGACAAAAATGTCAATTATGGATTAAATTGAGAAAAGTGTAAATTGAGAGGTTAAATTGTGAAATAAATGAAAAATATGGGCTGCTAGGGACCTATAGAGAATTCGGCTAAGCATGGATCATATTGAATTTTGTGTATTTATAAAATAGGGACTAAATTGTAAAAAATGTGAAATGTTAAGGGCTAAAATGCAAATTGCCCATTTATATGTTCTTGGATGAAAATTGAATGAAATGTTGAATAAGTCAGTTAATTTTGATATTAATTAGATTGGCAAAAGCGGAATTTGGATCTAGATCGAGGGATATCAAAATATCGGATTAGTCGACTTAATTTGTCATTACTACGAATGAGGTAAGTTCGTATTTTAATAGACATTACAAAATCATGTTATAAATGCATATTATTTGTATGATTGAATTCAATACCGAATGGTAATGCAAATGCATGTATTTTGAATAAGTTATATATATGTTTTATGATATTGAATTGTTCGAGAAGCAGAATATATGAATACGAGAAAGTTCTGATAACGTGACTACGTCCAAAAAGCCCGTACGAACCCTAGGAATAGTAAAGGATACATATGTCATGACATAAGATTTCAAGATATGATTTCGTGTAAGAACACGTCTGGGACGTTAGCAATAATTTGAGATATCGTGTAAGACCGTGTCTAGGACATTGGCTATAACACCCCTTACCCGTGTTCAACGCCGGAACCGGATACGAGGCATTACTGAACTTATCTTGCTTGAACATATATTATCGGGCTATATAGTTTCATTTCAAACTTAAAACCTTTCATTCATATTCACAAAATCTTTATTATGGGCCTATGAGGCCCTAAACATAATTATGGAAGGTTTCAGAATTAAACCGGAAACTTTTGCGCACTTAGAAAATTTTTGCCTAAACAGGGCCACACGCCTATGTGGAATGGAACACGCCAGTGTGGGCAGGCCGTGTGGTCACACACGCCCATGTTCCTAGCCCGTGTAGAATTTATTTTTCATTTTGAACCTATAGGGGTTTTCACACCGCTGGACACATGCCCGTGTCTATAGCTCATGTCCCTCACACGGCCTAGACACGCCCGTGTTCTCACCCGTGTGCGAAAACCTTAGCATTCTGTTTATGATGTCAGCAAACTCTTAAGGGGCACACGGCCTAGTCACACGCCCGTGTGCTGGCCCGTGTGACAAATCGAACTTTTACAAATTTGATGCAGGGGACACACGGCCTATCAACACACCTATAGGGGTTGACCGTGTGTCTACCTTTGTGGACAATTAGAAGGCTATTTTCCAAGCCAATTGCCACCCTGAAACATAAACACATAATTACCCACACAAGCAACATTTAACACGGTCATAATACACTATGAAGAACCATTAATCCTCATTCATACATTTCACATTTTACTCCAACATTTGCATGAACTTTCACTTCATGAAACTCATCATTATTAGAAATAAGAAACTTGACAAATGTTGGCCAAATTCCAATGGCCCTTTACAAAATAAGTGTATAACATTAGTGGCCAATACTTTGGCTTTCAAATATGAAATAACACCAAAATGACCAAGTTCCTATACATGTCATACTCAAAATAAAACAACTTTACTATACCAAAAGAATGATTGATAGTGTGATCCGTGCTCTGACGTTCTACGATCCCCAAGCTAGCTTGGTGATACTACAAGGAAAGAGGGAAAAGAGAGGGGTAAACATATAGCTTAGTAAGTTTGCATGAATTAAAATAGCAACATAAGTACTCATGATAAAATCCATTCATCTCATAGAGCAATAACAACACAAGTTCTCATGAACTTAAACATACTTACTCATAATTATTCTTACCCATCACATTTCACATTACGATTTTCATAACTCATATTTTACTCATGGGTACCTGTATCACTTCATCACATGGTTTAGCGCTTATGCTATCTTGAACATAAACTTAATCATTATCTTCCTTAACTTAAATGGAACTCTTTGTCATCCTTGTATAACTTAGCTCCTTATCATCTTTACATACTTAGCTCTTTTGCCCGTTGAACTACTCGGAATATCAGAGGATTCTCAATCTCATCATACATTATCATGATGCCAATGCCATATCTCAGATATGGTCTTACATGGGATCACCTCTTGATGCCGATGCCATATCGCAGATATGGTCTTACACGGGATCTCTTATCTCGATGTCGATGCCATGTCCCAGACATGGTATTATATGAGATCGTACATAGATGTCGATGCCATGTCCCAGACATAGTCTTACTTGAGATCTTCCTTTGGTGCCGAAGCCATGCCCCAGACATGGTCTTATACAGGACCTTCCTTATTCGATGCCGATGCCATGTCCCAAACATGGTCTTATACGAGATCTACGTTCGGTGCCGATGCCATGTCCCAAACATGGTCTTATACGGGACCTACATTTGGTGCTGATGCCATGTCCCAGACATGGTCTTATACGGAACCTTCTTTATCTCATGTCGTGACATAGGTATCCTCGTTATTCTAAATCTTCAACCTGGACTTCAATTTAATATGTTCTCATCATTTTCTCATCGAGGCTTCATTTGTCGATTTTTCATGAAATGATATTCATTATCATAAGATCAAGCAATTTAAATTATAAAAACACTATGAAATTTTAAATTCACACAAACTTATCTCGGTACTCAAAACGTGTGTAGATATTCGATTTAGTCCACAATCTTGTTCTTGCCTTGATTTCGATCCGAGTTTCGTGTTTCTTGATCTATAATAACAATTTCACTTGTGTAGTACTCACATTGACTAAATTGACTCATGAATCATATTTTGGAAAAATTATAATTTTGCCCTTAAACTTTCACATAATTACACTTTTACCCCTAGGCTCGTAGAATGATTTTTATTCAACTTTCTTGTATTTTAAGCCTAGCCAAATTATTTTCTTAACTACAACAGCCCCCGATTTCCACTATTTCACTCATGTATGACCATTTTTATAACTTTTACAATTTGGTCCTTTTATGCATTTTTCATGAAAGTCACTTAGAAAAAGATGTTTATCATGCATCAAACTTTCACATTCTTCCATAAAACATCAAAATACATGCATGTCATACATGATTAAATTTTCAAACATAAACCCTGGCTTAAAATATAGCTAGAAATAGCTAAATCGAGCTACGAGGATCTCAAAAATATGAAGAACATTAAAAACGGGGCTAGGATGCACTTATTATCAAGCATGGAAGTTGAAGAAACCTAGCTATGTCTCCATGCAAATTTTGGCACTTAGAAGAAGAAGATGGGCAAGATTTTGACTTATTTTTCCCTTTTTAATTCATTAATTAAATAAATGACTAAAATGCCCTTAAGGCCCTTTCTTGAGATTTTTCCTTCCCATGTCCATTTTTGTCCATCTTGACATTTAATGGTCTAATTGCTAAATAAGGACCTCTAGTAATTTTTATAATTCTATTTCATACTTAAATATTCTAGAATCTCATATTTTCTAATCTTTGCAATTTAGTCCTAATGGACAAATTGATCACTAATAAATAAAATTTCCTTATGAAATTTTCACACAATCATGCAAACACCTCATAAGCCTCATAAAAATCATAAAACACACATTTCTACTTCAGATTTGTGTCTCACAACCACTATTCTGACCAGGCTGTTACACTGGCATCGATTAGAAATTACGTGTAAAACCATGTCTGGGACATCGGCATCGTATATAATTTCATGTAAGACCCTGTCTGGGACAGTGGCATCGATATTTGATTACATGTAAGACCACGTTTGGGACATTGGCATTGTACGAGCTTTCTGAGCTATCCGAGTATCCTTATTGATTCCGAACGGTTCAACGGGCGTTCCGAGAAATAAGTGATTAAGTGAATGACATTCTGATTCAGGTACGTTGAAATGTATACAGTATTTGATAATGAAAGTTAAGTATATATGTGCAAAGAATGTTATGTGATGTATATGCAAATGAAATGTGAATATATGCAAATGAAACATGAACAAATGAATAAGATGTTATTTATAAAGTGGCGTATGTGAAATTGTCAGATACTATATGAATGAAAGGTGCATTTGGGTATAAATGATGAAATAAGATTCATATGAGAAAAATATATGATTGGATATGCTATTTTCTATAATGTGCTTAATTGGCTATATGAAAGTGTGAATTGAATGATATAGGAGAATTGAATTGAATAAGCTTGTGAAAGCTAAAGTTAGTTAAGTAAGCAAGTATAATATTAAATGATGATAATTCGATATGAGAACATGTTATATAATTTAGAAAAGTTATGTAAGATAGCATATCATGCTTATGGCATTGTAATGAAATTATTTGTTACATTAAGTTTATTAAGATACGAGCTTATTGAGCTTTCAAAGCTTACTCTGTGTGTTTTTCCTATGTTTATAGATTTTCAGATGTTCGCTCGAGTTGGAAGTCAGCGGAGATCGCAGCACACTATCTGGCTAATGATTTCGGTATTTATACCCTTTATGACTTGGTTATACGGCATGTATAGGCTAGAAATGTTAAGATATGTTTTGGGACATGTATATCTAACCATGTGATATGGCTTGGTTAAGTTTGAGTTTATGAACGAATTTTGGATATATACTATGTGTTCTGAAATGGTACATTTTGAAGTATATATGTGGTCAAAGGAAAAGGCCAATTTGATATGTCCTGATGTGAATGAATTGGTATGTTTTGGTTATGTATGACATGGTTTAATTTGGATATGAAGTATGTGATTTTAGATGTGATTATAGTCCATGAAAGGTATGCCTTTGGATTGGTAATTGAATGTGGAATTAAATGATATTATGGTTTGAATGATGCATGTTTTGGTATTGGAATTGGCTAGAAATGTAGCATATTTGTTGCTTGTTTGATGCTTGTAGGGAGGACCCAAATTGGGTGGCAAATTGGCCTTGTAAATGGCCTATTTTGTGCCCACACGGGCAAGGGCACGGGCGTGTGTCTCTGCCGTGTTGCTCGAGGGCCACTTCGAAATGAGCCTGGGCAAAGCACACGATCGCACACACGGGCGTGTGCTAGGCCGTGTGACCAAGTCAATAGCCCCCCTAATTTTCATACGGCTTGGCATACGGGTGTGTCTTGTGGCCGTGTGGACAAGTCAATATGTATGCCCTGTTTTACCATGGCCTGGACACACGGGCGTGTCTAAGCCGTGTGAGGCACACAGCCTACCCACACGGGCATGTGACCTCTGTAACTTTGAAAAATGTTTAAGTTTCGAAAAAATTTGTATGTGCTCGGTTTAGTCCCAACCCCTTCCCAATGCATGTTTAAGGTCTCGTAGACCTTCTAAAGGGACTCTATGTGTATATTCCGCTATGGAATGTTTGTGAATATTTGATGTTAGTGAAATGTTTGTGATATGATCCGATATGTCCGGTAATGCCTCTTAACCTTAATCCGACGATGAATACGGGTTAGGGGTGTTACATGTTGAATATGAAAATTAAATATATTTCCTCATAAATTTTAATACGGTAAAGTTTTGATTGGAAAATTAAGTTAGTTAATTTAATTAATTAAATTAAATAAATAATATTTTAGGAAATAGAAAATAGTTATTGGGTTGGATAAATTATAACTGTTGGATAAAATTTCAGACAACACATAATTATACCTAACGCATGAAAGGCCCAAATAGACCCGGTAAATGCAAGGGGCAACAAACCCTAGTAATCTCTAGGCATGCCACTGCCCCTATATATTGTAATATCCTGGATATGAGCTTGTGCATTTTTGCTTAAATTATATGAAATGGTATGTCTTATGTGTTATGGATGTGTTGTGTGCATTTTTCGAATCTTGGAAATGTAAGGAAATGTCTTAGAAATGTTAAGTTTTAAAGTTTAAAAGAAGGAACTAAGGCAAGATGGCCTTAAGAAAAGTTATAGAGGAAATATGACACATAAATAGGCTTGGAAAAGTGGCTTGGAGGTGCCACTTAAGGCTCTGGAGATGACGCCATGCACAGTGCAAGGAGGGCTTGTGTTCGAGTCGCATGGGAAGCAAAATTTTAAGGATTATTTTTGTTAAGTGGCGTCAATGAGAGGGGTATAGGGGGACGACACTAAGGCTAATTTTTAGGAATTTTTATCCTTTTATTTTGAGAGATAAATGGTGGATAATTGAAGGATTATTTCTATTAACTCTAAACGAAGTGATAAGGATGTGAGAGTGATGGCCAAGTAAGGGAGTCTTGGCCTAGTAATTTTGGCAATAGGAGGAAAAGAGAGGCCATTCTGCATTATTTTCTTTTTCTTGAAAGCCTCTGCCGAATTCTCTCTGCAACCCTTTTCTGTTTCTTTTCAATTCTCCAAAAAGCCGAGAGTAAGATTCCCTAGTATTGCCGAATTTCCCTTCTCCTTATTCCACCATTGTCAAATTCCCTAGTGATTCTTTTCCCTCTCTTTTCTTTTGATAAAGCCGACAACACAGATAACCTCAAGCCGATTTCTTGTTAAGTTCCAAAAGCTGAAAGCTTGTTAAGATCTAGGCCATAACCGAATAGCGTGTGGATTCAAGTAAAGGATTGCCGATTTCATTATTGAGGGTAAGGATTCTCTTGTCATCTTTTTATTATTTTCTTTTAGCCGAAAGTTCAAGACTAATTCCTTTTATGTCTTTGGCCGAAACTTGGAAAGGGGGGTTTCGGGTTTTGATAGTTGTCGACTACAAGAGAGGGGATCCTTCGGGACTTTAAAAATTGCAAGGTAAGCTATGTGATATTCGGCCAGTGCTATGATTAAATGTTAGAAGTGGATCTAACATGTTTCCTGTAGGTTTCGACATCTTATTAGTCAAGAGATTACTTTTCGGGAGTTGAGATTCACAAGGTAAGTGAATCTAACATTCGGCCAAGGCCCAATATTACTATTTAGATATGTTTCCTATTCACTTAAAAGCCGAAAACTAACATAGTAAGTGATGTAATAGTGGGCCGATTTCAAAAGAGAACATCAAAAGGTTTCAGGATTTGATTAATAATAAAATCGGCAGCAAGGGACTAAGGATCTAAGTCAGTAGATGTAATATCCCGAAATAAGGGTTGCGAGTTTGGAAAATAACTCGAGTGTATTAGGCCTCAAGAGTAGTTTTGATGTGCTTTTGGAGTTCCTAAAACTCCCGGATTAAAATGGGACACTTTTGAAAATTTTGAAAATTTAGGGTTAAAAGTGGAAATTTGGGCAAGGAGGCCTTAAGAATAAATTTTGATAGGCTGTGGCATAATATTCCCCCTGGTAAAGTGGCTTCCGTGTGCCATTTAAGGGTCAGCGCTAAATCTGGTCAGGGGTTCGAGTGGCATGGGGCGCATAAGCAATTTTTATTTTGCAAATAGGCACTACATTATGGAAGGCTTAAAAGAAATCAGAGTAGAATTGCATCACAAAATGGCGCATGGGCGAGGTTGTTGGGACGTTAGTAGCAAGAGAGAGACCTCCGCAAGGACTTGCGTTCGAGTCCTGAAGGCTGCGCTTTATCTTGTTTTTGCGTCAGGCAAGGGGCGCATGCAAGTAAGGGTTAAAAGAATTTTTGATGCAGCTGTTAGCATGAAATGAACTTTGGGCCGAGTGGTTAAGGGCCTTGCTTGAGATCCGCGGCTAGGGGGAACTCGCGTTCGAGTCCCATTAGGGGCGCGCAGAGGCTTTATTTTTTTTTACTTGGCGCTAGAGTAAAGGAGAATTAGCGAAGAATGGTTTATAAGAATTTTCGAAGCAATATTGGCAAGAAAGTCACATTAGCAGAAATGGCAGGAAGTTTGGAGAGCTTTCTCCAGGCCTCGGGTTCGAGACCTGGGGACAGCGCTGGAGGTTTTCTTTTTGGCCTTTTTCAGGCGTGAAAAAAAAAATAGCAGCTGCATGGGCATTAAATGCATGCAGTAAGCACGCATGCAGCCTAAGAGTTGCTGCTATTTGCTTTAGTTTATTTTGGCATCATGGGATATTATTCTTTTATTGTTTCTATTATTTAGTTTTATTCCTTTTTTTATAAGGTGATGGAATAAGAAATAATCAATTTTTAAAAAAAGGGATGGGTCTTGGCTTTGGGGGAAGGAAGCATGTGTGGCTTGGGAAATTCAAATGCATGGCCGGCCATTTGCTTATCAAAGCATGGCCGAATACTTTGTTTTGTTTAGCCTATCATTTCCAAATTTGTTTGACCGAAATAAGCTTTGGACTTGGGGAGCTCCTTGATCAGCCTTAAGCTTGGAAAAACATGACCAAACATGCATGGTTTTGTCTTGTTTTCTCTCCCATTTGAACGTGACCGAATATGGTTCTTGCTAGGGAAGCTTTTCGATTAGGTATACCCTTGTTGTTGTGCCAAAATTTGCTTCTTCTTCTTCTTCTTCTCTTTATTCTTCCTTTGTAAGAGCTGATTATCCAACCCTTCTTTTGACAAAGCTTGACTGAAACTCTACCATTAGACACCTTAGCCGAATCTTCATGGAAGGTGCTATCACTATGTGTTTGTGATCTCTTCAAACGTTGGTAAGTGCTCCTATTATATAGTTGGTTTCTTCTCTCTTTCTTTTTGTATGCCGAAATCAAGGCTAGATCTTGATTTCTAAGAATGGCCAAATAAGCTTAAGGCCATGTTGATGTGATTCTTTTGTGCCAACTTTAGAGAACACTAAAGGAGCCTTGTGGGTTTCGGCTATTCAAAGAATATTGGTAACTACTAAGGCATGCAAATCTTTTGGGACTTGGGAAAAAACTAGGTAAGTGTTATGTACATTTCGGTCAAGGGCCATGTTTTTAGAAATATGCTTGAGCCGATTCTAATGGTTGGATTATAGGGATTTGAAGGGATCGTGTGACTAATTCGGGATTTCGGGCCATATCGACAAGAATAAAGGAAGCTCTCGGGTTTTGAACATCAAAGGTAGTGGTTGTGACTCTCGGCCATAGGCTATATTCTGAGTTTTTGGATGATAACCGACTGTTTAACCTTGGTTCCAAGGGTGGCTGAATGTGTATAAGGGCATAAGGCTGTACTCTGTTTGTGTGTAGCTAGTATTATGATGCATCAAATGAATCTTTCGGAAATTGAAGTACTCAAGGTTAGTAGTTGTGGTATTCGCTTAGGCCATTTTTGGTGAGTAAGTAGTTAACCGCTTTTTGTCCCCGATGAATTAGAGGCTAGTTGAGCAAGGCATAAGGGCAAGTTCGGATTTTAGACTTTGTTAGAATCTATAAATCGAATCTCGCTATAGTCGTCCCGTAGTTATCGTGACCGTTTCTTTTGCTTGATATATGTATTGTAAGTATTATTTTATGTAAATGAATGAGTTGTGCATGTTAGCCGAAATAAAGGCTAAAAGTATGGATACTAAGGTAAGTGATCGAAAAATCAAGTTAATGGTTATGATATTAACTTTTCAGTGATTTCCGATACTAATTGATTAGTAATGAATGCAAAACAAAGTGATAACATGTGATGTAAATTGTTCCGAGTAACATGTGACCACGATATATAAAATATATATTTGTTTCGTATAAAATGTTGCTATGGTACATATAAGTACGCATGAGATTTGTGATGTGACTATTGGAGAAAAGAGTGTACACTATGTGAGTGGTCTAATCCGAACCTCGTGTTGTATTCGTGCTTGATGATTTGTGAATTGAAAGATATGTGAGATCCCTAAGGGATCGGGGGCTTAGCCATGACCTTAAGAAATAATGTGCAAAAGAAGGATATGTGGATCATTTTGTGGATTGGACTTCGTAATTGTATATTCGTAATCATATTTATAATATTGTGTATTCATAATTGCATATTTATAATCGTATATTATATAAATATGGATTATGTGGATATGGGCCAAGCCCACATATGTGGAACATGTGTATTAACTATGCACTGAGTCTTGGTGACTCACTCTATTTTTATTAAACCTTTCAGGTGACACGTAAAGCTTGGACTGGGTCGGAGACGATAACAAAGGTGGCCATGCAAAAGTGGATTTTCATGCAAAGGAATCTCGTTTAAGGAATTAAATATTTGCATTATCCGTATTTTGATTAAGTGTGTATTGTAATAAGGCCCACTAAAGTATTTCAGTCATTTATTAAGTATCGTTATTATTATGCCCTAATATGAAAGGTTGATTGCAAACGATTTTATTTCCCCGAGCAAAGCTCGAATCCGATATTTTTATAATAAACTTCGATTTTCACTTAGAATATTACAAGTCACGAAAATGTTTTACCAAACTCGACAAAATTTTCATCGGTTTTACTATTAAGAAAGAACATTTTTGAAAATGTTCCGCAGTGGCATTCCAAATTCGATCGGAGTAAATGGGCCGGGTTTGGGGTGTTACATTTTGGTATCAGAGCATGGTTCAAAACTCGACTTTGAGGTTTTGGGCCCGAAAGGAGTTTTCGAAAGTGGGCTTTTCAAAATGGGAACTTCTATTTTGGGCTTGTTCTGGCATAGCACCTGTACCTCCGACCCGAAGTCCACCTGGTAAGTACCTCTGACTATTGAGGTATATTAAATATGTGAACCGTATGGGCATAATTGGGCTTGTAGATTAGAAAATTTGGGCTACCGAACCCTAAGACTAGTCTATTCAAAAACAAGTGCATAAGACTTAAGAACTGAAATGACCATAGAGGTATAGTGAATGAATGTGTCCCTGCTTGTGAACGTGTATGTGATTCTCTGAATAAGAAATAGCGAACTTGAACTGAGCCTATGTGTGATCGAAAGAACCACTTCTGAACATTTTATTCCATAAAATTGTTCGCGAATAAACAGTGGAACAAATTTATAATGCATAAAAACTTTTTAAGTCAGATTATGCGATAAGAGATAAGTTCTAGATGACGTAATCGAGGCAAAATGGCCGTACCGGAACTTGCTAGATCGGGTCAAGGGTCTGATAATGAGGTATCACCTCCACCACCAACTTTTGATAATGAGTAGCAAGATCAGACGAGAAATAATGCTGTATCGCGGACAATGTTACGAGTTTAGAGATGGTGGTTGGAGAGGGAGAAATATGAGAGCTCAAAAATTTGTTCCCGAGCGACTTTGAGCCAATAGAGCGGAATTGTTCCATGATGTATCAGACGTGGCACCCAGTACGATTGAATAATGGTTGGAAATAACCCAGTGAGTTGTGGATGAGCTCGTTTTGAGCCTCGAGGAAAAAGTGAAAGGAATAGTGGCGCTACTTCGCGACGAGACGTATTAATGGTGGCTCACAGTTCGAGATAGTGTTACAGCGGAGGACCCCACTCGGGAGTATGTCAAGACGGCATACCAAAAAAAGTATGTCAGTACTTACTACATTGATGCTCAGAGGCATGTGTTTTTGGGACTAGTTCAATGGAACAAGTCCATGGCAAAATACGAGGCTAAATTCCTAAGGTTAAGCCGATATGCTCGAAGAGTAATGACTACAAAACATGAATGATGTGTCTGGTTTAAGGACGGATTAAGAGACGGCCTGAGACTGTTGATAGTTCCTCAACAGGAATGGAAATTTGCTGTGTTAGTTGAAAAAAAGTTAAGATAGATGAAGAGATTAAGAACCCGATGAGATAAAACCGAGATAAGGATATGAACTGTGATAGAAGAAATTTTGAATTGTCTAAATTATCTGAGGGTTTTCGGAAAAGACCGAGGCTTGAAAGTTTTGCTAGTGTGACTAAACCAACTATGATAAATCGGGACCGTCCGTGTGCTCGAGTAGGAAAATATCATGTCGGCAAGTGTCGGAACCAAAATTTTGAAAATGTTTTAAAGTGTAAGTCTATAAGAAATTGAATATTGTTAAGGTTAGTTACAACCTTGTGTACATGTTGGAATCCTGGTTATAAATATAGTGAAAGCCGACTGTGGATAGACTTCCTATCATGAAATGTTACTCAAGTGATAAGTACAAGTGATATGTGGATAGACTATCTATCATGAAATATTATTGAGGTGATAAATACAAGTGATGTGAATTATATGGTTTATAATTTTGGTCAGCTTGTAATGAGATTCAGATGCTGATAATATTATATTTTAGGCTTTGATGCTCAGCGAGCTTTGTGCTGGAGTGTATATTTCAGCTTTGATGCTCAGCGAGCTTTGTGCTTGGTGTATATTTCGGTTTTGATGCCTAGCGTGCTTTGTGCCGGTGTATATTTCGGGCTTTGATGCCTAGCGAGCTTTGTGCTTGTGTATATATTTTCGGGCTTTGATGCCTAGCGTGCTTTGTGCTTGCCGTGTATATTTCGGGCTTTGATGCCTAGCAGGCTTTGTGCCGGTGTATATTTCGGGCTTTGATGCCTAGCAGGCTTAATGCCGGTGATGTGTCGTAATAGAGAATTCATGAATCACTTACAAGATGGAACATGTTTGTTACCATAAGCTAAATGCTCGGATAAGTGCAAGTCTTTCGTATTTGCAAGGAATAAGATAAGTTGGTATTTTCCCATTTGAATTAAGTGAGATGTGATATAGTCGAAGCTTTGGTAAGACTTTTAATATGTGCAATTGATCTTACCATTGATGTGTACAATATCCAAAATGGAATTTAAGCTTGAATATGCTTATGGAAAAGTGGCCATATGTGAAAATGATAAATGTGAAAGAGGTTGGATATGTTTGCATATGTGTAAAATTGGGTACATGTGATTAATATTTGGTGAATTGAAATATGCGGATGTTCGTTCGTAAGTAATTTCGAGGACGAAATTATTTTTAAGGGGGGTAGAATTGTAATATCCTGAAATAAGGGTTGCGAGTTTGGAAAATAACTCGAGTGTATTAGGCCTCAAGAGTAGTTTTGATGTGCTTTTGGAGTTCCTAAAACTCCCGGATTAAAATGGGACACTTTTGAAAATTTTGAAAATTTAGGGTTAAAAGTGGAAATTTAGGCAAGGAGGCCTTAAGAATAAATTTTGATAGGCTGTGGCATAATATTCCCCATGGTAAAGTGGCTTCCGTGTGCCATTTAAGGGTCAGCGCTAAATCTGGTCAGGGGTTCGAGTGGCATGGGGCGCATAAGCAATTTTTATTTTGCAAATAGGCACTACATTATGGAAGGCTTAAAAGAAATCAGAGTAGAATTGCATCACAAAATGGTGCATGGGCGAGGTTGTTGGGACGTTAGTAGCAAGAGAGAGACCTCCGCAAGGACTTGCGTTCGAGTCCTGAAGGCTGCGCTTTATCTTGTTTTTGCGTCAGGCAAGGGGCGCATGCAAGTAAGGGTTAAAAGAATTTTTGATGCAGCTGTTAGCATGAAATGAACTTTGGGCCGAGTGGTTAAGGGCCTTGCTTGAGATCCGCGGCTAGGGGGAACTCGCGTTCGAGTCCCATTAGGGGCGCGCAGAGGCTTTATTTTTTTTTACTTGGCGCTAGAGTAAAGGAGAATTAGCGAAGAATGGTTTATAAGAATTTTCGAAGCAATATTGGCAAGAAAGTCACATTAGCAGAAATGGCGGGAAGTTTGGAGAGCTTTCTCGTGCCTCGGGTTCGAGACACAGGGACAAATACTGAGGTTTTCTTTTGGCCTTTTCAGCGTGAAAAAAAATAAGCAATGCATGGGCATTAAATGCATGCAATGAAAGCACGCATGCACGACCTAAGAGTTCTTTGCTATTTGCTTTAGTTTATTTTGGCATCATGGGATATTATTCTTTTATTGTTTCTATTATTTAGTTTTATTCCTTTTTTATAAGGTGATGGAATAAAAATAATCAATTTTAAAAAAAGGATGGGTCTTGGCTTTGGGGGAAGGAAGCATGTGTGGCTTGGGAAATTCAAATGCATGGCCGGCCATTTGCTTATCAAAGCATGGCCGAATACTTTGTTTTGTTTAGCCTATCATTTCCAAATTTGTTTGACCGAAATAAGCTTTGGACTTGGGGAGCTCCTTGATCAGCCTTAAGCTTGGAAAAACATGACCAAACATGCATGGTTTTGTCTTGTTTTCTCTCCCATTTGAACGTGACCGAATATGGTTCTTGCTAGGGAAGCTTTTCGATTGGGTATACCCTTGTTGTTGTGCCAAAATTTGCTTCTTCTTCTTCTTCTTCTCTTTATTCTTCCTTTGTAAGAGCTGATTATCCAACCCTTCTTTTGACAAAGCTTGACTGAAACTCTACCATTAGACACCTTAGCCGAATCTTCATGGAAGGTGCTATCACTATGTGTTTGTGATCTCTTCAAACGTTGGTAAGTGCTCCTATTATATAGTTGGTTTCTTCTCTCTTTCTTTTTGTATGCCGAAATCAAGGCTAGATCTTGATTTCTAAGAATGGCCAAATAAGCTTAAGGCCATGTTGATGTGATTCTTTTGTGCCAACTTTAGAGAACACTAAAGGAGCCTTGTGGGTTTCGGCTATTCAAAGAATATTGGTAACTACTAAGGCATGCAAATCTTTTGGGACTTGGGAAAAAACTAGGTAAGTGTTATGTACATTTCGGTCAAGGGCCATGTTTTTAGAAATATGCTTGAGCCGATTCTAATGGTTGGATTATAGGGATTTGAAAGGATCGGTGTGACTATCGGGATTTCGAGGCCATATCGACAAGAATAAAGGAAGCTCTCGGGTTTTTGAACATCAAAGGTAGTGGTTGTGACTCTCGGCCATAGGCTATATTCTCGAGTTTTGGATGATAACCGATCGTTTAACCTTGGTTCCGGGGTGGCCGAATGTGTATAAGGGCATAAGGTCAGTACTCTGTTTGTGTGTAGCTAGTATTATGATGCATCAAATGAATCTTTCTGGAAATTGAAGTACTCAAGGTTAGTAGTTGTGGTATTCGGCTTAGGCCATTTTTGGTGAGTAAGTGGTTAACCGTTTTTGTCCCTGATGAATTAAGGGCTAGTTGAGCAAGGCATAAGGGCAAGTTCGGGATTTTAGACTTTGTTAGAATCTATAAATCGAGATCTCTACGCTATAGCCAAAAGCGTAGTTATCGCATCGTTTTTTTTTGCTGATATATGTATTGTAAGTATTATTTTATGTAAATGAATGAGTTGTGCATGTTAGCCAAATAAAGGCTAAAAGTATGGATACTAAGGTAAGTGATCGAAAAATCAAGTTAATGGTTATGATATTAACTTTTCAGTGATTTCCGATACTAATTAATTAGTAATGAATGCAAAACAAAGTGATGACATGTGATGTAAATTGTTCCGAGTAACATGTGACCACGATATATAAAATATATATTTGTTTCGTATAAAATGTTGCTATGGTACATATAAGTACGCATGAGATTTGTGATGTGACTATTGGAGAAAAGAGTGTACACTATGTGAGTGGTCTAATCCGAACCTCATGTTGTATTCGTGCTTGATGATTTGTGAATTGAAAGATATGTGAGATCCCTAAGGGATCGGGGGCTTAGCCACGACCTTAAGAAATAATGTGCAAAAGAAGGATATGTGGATCACTTTGTGGATTGGACTTCGTAATTGTATATTCGTAATCATATTTATAATATTGTGTATTCATAATTGCATATTTATAATCGTATATTATATAAATATGGATTATGTGGATATGGGCCAAGCCCACATATGTGGAACATGTGTATTAACTATGCACTGAGTCTTGGTGACTCACTCTATTTTTATTAAACCTTTCAGGTGGCGCGTAAAGCTTGGACCGGGTCGGAGAGGATAACAAAGGTGGCCATGCAAAAGTGGATTTTCATGCAAAGGAATCTCGTTTAAGGAATTAAATATTTACATTATCCGTATTTTGATTAAGTGTGTATTGTAATAAGGCCCACTAAAGTATTTCAGTCCATTTATTAAGTATCGTTATTATTATGCCCTAATATGAAAGGTTGATTATAAACGGTTTTATTTCCCCGAGCAAAGCTCGAATCCGATATTTTTATAATAAACTTCGATTTTCACTTAGAATATTACAAGTCACGAAAATGTTTTACCAAACTCGACAAAATTTTCATCGGTTTTACTATTAAGAAAGAACATTTTTGAAAATGTTCCGCAGTGGCATTCCAAATTCGGTCGGAGTAAATGGGCCGGGTTTGGGGTGTTACAGTAGATCAGATTTTCAGGAAATCAGTGAAATCGATAAGAATATCAGGTGTGTACCCTACCCTAAGTTTTAATATGTTTATGGCTGTGTTTTAAATTGAATGTGTTAATAAGACTGTGAAAATATGGCTAAGGTACCTTGCTATGGTACAAAGTACCCAGGTACGTTTCCTACTCCTACTAGGAATATGTATATATGTTATATATATAACATGTGAAAAGTGATAAGAATGTGAATTAAGGCATGATGTGCATGATATGTATGATATGGGGCATTCGGGTTATATGAAAAAGAGGAAGTGAATGTGGTGACTTTGGTCACATTATCTGAATGTGGTGACTTCGGTCACATTATTTGAATGTGGTGTCACATGACACAAATATTATCTGGTGGCTATGCCACGAAAATTATAAGGGCGATGAGCATGTCGTCTGCAGCGGCAGCCTTCGATGGTGTGTAGCGGATGGAGGGTTGACTTAGGAGTCCTCACGGTGTGCAGGTTGGTACGGGTGATGTGTAGCAGATGGTTATCTAGGTTTCAGGTTCGGGTTGCATCATATTAATTAAATGTTATATGTACATGTATGACTTGATATGCCTGAATTTGTTAGGACTTAGGGTTGGTTATACACACTGTGTCTATATGACTCACCCTGTTGTGGGAACATTTTCAGGTGACGATCAGTGATGGACCGGCCGTGCAGAGCTTAGGGGTGGCCATGCTCGGCAAGGAATTTTATTTTATTTGGACTTTCTATTTTACGTACTTGGAATTTAAATTTTGGGATTTATTTTGATGTAATAAGGCCATAATTGAATTACTTTATTTTACTTTTATTCATTATGTTACGAAATTTTTATCAATTAAAGATCAAACAAATTTATTCTAAAATAAACTCTAAATGTTTTGTCACCTAAATTAAAGGGTTTTCAATGTAAAATAAACCTGTTTTCAACTCAAGCACAACCCAAAAACATATTTTTTTTCCGAACACAGCTTTTCTAAAGTAACAAAAGAATTTTGAATCGGTTTACATCGTGGAACATACCCGATCCGGTCAGGGCTCGTGGGCCAGGTGTGGGGTGTTTCAATTTGGTATCAGAGCCCAGTTTTAAACTCTCAACCTGGGGTTTAAAGCCCACAATGCTTTAAAATTAAGGCTCAAATGAATTTTGAGAAAGTTTTTAAGCAGGTTTTTCTGGCATGGCACCTAAGTCTCCGACCTGAAGTCCACCAGGTAACTACTTCTATCTACTGTGTGATTTATAATATGACTTGTAGAAGGGTAGGAATGGAACGTAGATTAGTATGCTAAGTACTTGAACCCTAGGACTAGTTTACCCCAACTATTACATAAGACTTAATGCCTAATTAAACAAACCTATGGCTAAGTCGCCGAGTTAGGGTGTGGCAACCATTGTGCGCATGTCTAGGATTGGATCCTAAGAGCCCTAGATACTTGCGAATTCCCTAGTGACTCACCTCCTCTTCGCAGAATCCTACCGGGGCGCGCTTTCTGGTTCACCCTAACCAAGAGGACTCAGTCACAGGCTAAACTCAATAACTAAAACCCGAAAGAGATTAGCCGCATTTTTATGGAAACCCTAGTTTTAAAAGTCAATAAATTACTCTTTTATCGTGACAAATATTATTTTTGAAAATTTTTCAAAAAAAAAAATCTTCTAAGTTACAAAATTACCTGAATACCCCTGGTTGTAAAATTACAAAAATGCCCTTGGTTTATAAATATGTCCAAACTACCCACAGTTCTAATCAAAACTTCCTTACTTTATAACAAGTCCAAAAACCCTAATTTGCAAAATATCAAAATACCTTGATTTTGGAAAATTACAAAATTGCCCCTAACCTACAAATTACCAAAACGACCCTAATTTCTAAAATTTTTGCAACATCACCGTTTTGGAAAACAAATTCTCAAAAAGGAACCCCCAAGTTTTGCAAATTTTGAAATATCCCGGAATTATTAAAGCTTTACAAATTTACCCTGGTTTATTACCGAAATACCCTCCAGTTACAAAATTACCGAAATACCCTCGGATTTCAAAATTGCCAAAATACCCTCGGGAATGCAAAATTATCAAAATACCCTTATTGACAAAATCACCAAGGAACCCTATTTTGAAAAATCACGAAAATACCCCTGTAGGACAAATTACGAAAATACCCCTGAGGTAGGAATAGACAAAACTATAGAAATAATGAATATGTATGGTAGATACTACCAAATGAATGGTTGGATGAATGTGCTTCTTCGAATTAGGATAGAGAACTTGACCATTTGATTGACCGAAAGAACCCTATTAATTCTCGTTTCATAAAATTTCTTCTCGGATAATCAGTGGAACCTATACTAATACATAAAATTTCCTAATCAAATTAAGGTACGATTGTAAGAATGAGCTCTAGGGGACGTAGACGTAACGTACGAGGACGCGGTAGAGGTAGAATGACCGTGTCGAAACCCGTTAGATTGGGTCAAGGATCTGAGAATGAGGTACCGCCGCCACCACCACCACCGGTGGTCTTTGAGCAAAGAAGATCGGGACGGAGACGATAGTCAGTATCGCAGTGTCTTTGCGAGTTCTTGAGTTGATGGCTGGTGCAGGAGGAAATTCGGGAGCTCGAAAGTCGGTACCTGAGCGGCTTCGTGCCAATGGAGCTGAGGTATTTCGTGGCGTATCTGGTGTAGCACCCAGTACGGCTGAATATTGGTTGGAGGCAATCGAGCCCATTGTGGATGAGCTCGATCTAATCCTTGAGGAGAAGTTGAAAGGAATGGTGGCGCTGTTACGCGATGAAGCGTATCAATGGTGGTTAACAGTTCGGGATGGTGCCACAACGAGGATCCGACACAGGAGTATGTTAAGCCAGCATATCAGAAGAAATATGTTGGCACACGGTATACTGATGAGCAGAGGAAGGCTTTTCTGGGGCTTGTTCAAGGGAACAAGTCCGTAGCGGAGTATGAAGCTGAATTTCTGAGGTTGAGCCGGTATGCTCGAGGAGTAGTAGCTACGGAGCATGAGTGATGTGTCCGATTTGAGGATGGGTTAAGGGATGATCTGAGATTATTAATAGCTCCACATCAGGAACGGGAGTTTTCTGCTTTAGTAGAGAAAGCTAAGGTAGCTGAAGGGATTAAGGATTCTGTGAAGCAGAATATGGTTCAGAATAGGCCAAAAAGAGGTTTTGGATCGTCAGGATCATCTGGGAATAAGAGGCCTAGAGTTGATGGGTCATGAGGTCGCAAGTTTCGCTACTGGGAGGGCGATGATCGTGCTTGTGATCAGTGTGGGAAGAAACACTTAGGAGAGTGTTGGAAGAAGACGGGAGGATGCTTTAAGTGTGGGTCCAAAGATCATATGATCAAGGACTGTCCTATGAAACCAGATGGGAATCGACCAGCAGCTCAGAATGTTAATCAGGCTGGTAGAGGTAGACAGCAACTTCAGCGAGGTCGTGGTCCGAATAACAGAGGAAATGGTGCTGGAAGAGGACGTGGAACACCTGGCAGAGGTGTTGGTATTGTAGAGGCAAGACAGCCTGGTCTAATGTACGCGGTTCGCCGGATGGAGGATGGAGACGCACCGGATGTCATAACCGGTACGTTCCTTATTTATGGCAAGCCCTATTTTACTCTGATTGATGTGGACTCGACCCATTCTTATGTTGCATGTAGTGTAGTTGAGCCACTAGGCCTAGACTCTGAACTCTCTAATAGGCAGATGACTGTAGTAAGCCCATTAGGCCAAACTGTAGTGGTGAATAAGACCTTTCGGAGTGTACCTCTAGAGATTCAGGGAGTGAACTTTCGGGCTGACTTAATGGAACTACCCTTCGGAGAGTTCGAACTCATACTTGGTATGGATTGGTTGGTAGAGCACCGGGCCGTGTTGGATTGTGCGGCTAAGCGAATGGAGTTAAGGACCCCGGAGGATGAAGTAGTGGTTATGATAGGAGAAAGAAGAAACTACTTGTCTAATGTAGTTTCGGCGCTAAGGGCTGAAAAGATGGTGCGGAAAGGGTGCAAGGCGTTTTTAGCCTTCGTAAGTGCATTAGGTGGAAAGGAAGAAGGTGTTAGTGGAGTTAGAACTGTAAGGGATTTTGGAGATGTATTTTCGGAGGAATTACCAGGAATACCCCCAGATAGGGAGGTGGAGTTTGGAATTGACTTGCTACTGGGAACAGCTCCTGTGTCAATTACCCCATACCGAATGGCACCAAAAGAATTGGTTTAGCTGAAGGCTCAGATTCAGGAGTTGTTGGATCATGGATTTATTCGACCCAGTGTGTCTCCGTGGGGAGCACCGGTCCTGTTTGTGAAGAAGAAGGACGGAACTATGCGTATGTGCATAGACTATCGTCAGTTGAACAAACTGACCATCAAGAACAAGTACCCTTTGCCAAGGATAGACGACTTGTTCGATCAGCCCAAAGGGGCAGCGGTTTTCTCGAAGATAGATCTAAGGTCTGGATATCATCAGCTTAAGGTGAAGGAGGTGGATATCCATAAGACAGCCTTTAGGACAAGATACGGCCATTATGAGTTTGTAGTAATGCCGTTTGGGTTGACAAACGCCCCAGCCGCGTTTATGGACATGATGAATTGGGTTTTTCAATCCTACTTGGATCGGTTTGTCGTTGTGTTCATCGACGATATCTTGGTATACTCCAAGTCTGAAGGGAACATGACGAGCATCTTCGGATTGTGTTGCAAGTGTTGAGGGAGAAAAAGCTTTATGCCAAATTCAGCAAGTGTGAGTTTTAGCTAAAGGAGGTTGCTTTCTTAGGACATGTGGTATCAGTAGAAGGAATAAGGGTGGATCCTCGAATGATTGAGGCAGTGTTGGATTGGAAACCACCTAAGTCGGTGGCAGAGATTCGTAGTTTCCTGGGATTGGCAGGCTATTACAGAAGGTTTGTGGAAGGATTCTCATCGATAGCCGCGCCTTTGACAAAGTTACTAAGGAAGGAAGTACCTTTCATATGGATGGATAAGCAGCAGGAGAGCTTTGAAAAGCTTAAGAAGGTCTTGACTGAAGCTCCAGTTTTGATTCAACCTGAGGCAGGAAAGGATTTTGTGGTGTATTGTGATGCTTCTCACACGGGATTAGGATACGTATTGATGCAAGACGGGAAAGTAGTCACGTATGCATCTCGGCAGCTAAGGCCACATGAGGTTAACTACCCTACTCATGACCTGAAATTGGCGGTAGTGGTCTTTGCTCTCAAGGTGTGGAGGCACTTTCCTATGGCGAAAAGTCGATAATCTACACAGATCACAAGAGCCTTAAGTATTTGCTGACTCAGAAGGAGTTGAACTTGAGGCAGCGAAGGTGGGTAGAACTACTGAAGGACTATGATTGTTCAATAGAGTATCATCTGGGCAAGGCGAATGTAGTGGCAGATGCCCTAAGTCGGAAGGTTGTGTCGGATCTGAGGGCGATGTTCGCACATCTGAGTTTGTATGATGATGGAAGTCTGCTGGCAGAGTTGCAAGTTAAGCCGACGTGGTTGAATGAGGTAAAATAGGGACAGTTGGCCGATGAGGACCTAAGTGTTAAGCTACAGCAAGTACGAAATGTAGAGTTGAAGGATTACGGTATTAATGGCGATGGAGTATTGTGTTTCAAGGGTAAGGTATGTATGCCTAAGGATAAGGACCTAAGACAAAGGATTCTTCAAGAATCGCATAGTAGCCCTTATGCTATGCATCCTGGGGGCACTAAGTTGTACAGAGATTTGAGAGAACAATTTTGGTGCTTGGTTTGAAGAAGGAAGTTACAGAATTCGTTGGCAAGTGTTTGACGTGTCAGCAAGTTAAGGCTGAACACCAAGTTCTGTCAGGATTGCTTCACCCGATAATGATTCCACAGTGGAAGTGGGAGAGAATTACCATGGACTTCGTTAGTGCCTTACGCCTACTAAGAAGGACTCTGTATGGGTGATAGTGGATCGGTTGACAAAGTCCGCTCACTTTATTCCAGTGAGAGTCGACTATTCTTTGCAGAGGTTGGCAAAGTTATATGTGGCGAAAATTGTAAGGTTGCACGGAGTGCCGGTGTCAATCATTTCGGATAGGGACCCAAGGTTTACTTCTCAGTTTTGGAAAGCCCTACATCAGGCGTTAGGTACTAAGTTTGATTTCACTACGGCTTTTCATCCACAGTCGGACGGGCAGTCGAAACGGGTAATCCAAGTATTAGAGGATATGTTGAGGGGCTGTGTGATGGATTTCAGAGGAAGTTGGGAGGAATATTTGCCTTTAGTAGAGTTTGCTTACAACAACAGCTAGCAGGCCAGTATTCGGATGGCACCGTATGAAGCGTTGTATGGTCGGAGGTGTCGAACTCCTACATGTTGGACTGAATTAGGGGAACGACGAGTTTTGGGTTCAGAGATTGTGGCGGAATCCGAAGGGAAGGTTGAGATAATCCGGACACGGTTGAAGGAAGCTTCTGATAGACAAAAGTCATATGCAGATCTTAAGCGAAAGGAGATAGAATTTGATGTGGAAGATCAAGTATTCCTTAAGGTATCGCCTTGGAAAAAGGTGATGAGATTTGGTCGGAAAGGGAAGTTAAGTCCAAGGTTTGTAGGACCCTATCGAGTGTTGAAGCGAGTTGGATCAGTGGCATATCAGTTGGAGTTGCCACCGGAGTTGAAGCAGATGCATGACGTATTCCATGTGTCCATGCTACGTCGCTATCGATCGGATCCATCTCATGTGGTACCAGTTGAAGAGGTGGAGTTAAGGGCAGATTTGTCCTACGAGGAAGAGCCGATTTAGATATTGGAACGTGATGTGAAAGTGTCTAGTCAAAGTATTATGGCGCAATCATGGATCAGAGGAAGCTTCGTGGGAGCCGGAAGAAGCAATGCGACAGCAATACCCTCATCTATTTCAGCCAGGTAATTTCGAGGACGAAATTATTTTAAGGGGGGTAGAACTGTAATATCCTGGATATGGGCTTGTGCATTTTTGCTTAAATTATATGAAATGGTATGTCTTATGTGTTATGGATGTGTTGTGTGCATTTTTAGAATCTTGGAAATGTAAGGAAATGTCTTAGAAATGATAAGTTTTAAAGTTTAAAAGAAGGAACTAAGGCAAGATGGCCTTAAGAAAAGTTATAGAGGAAATATGACACATAAATAGGCTTGGAAAAGTGGCTTGGAGGTGCCACTTAAGGCTCTGGAGATGACGCCATACACAGTGCAAGGAGGGCTTGTGTTCGAGTCGCATGGGAAGCAAAATTTTAAGGATTATTTTTGCTAAGTGGCGTCAATGAGAGGGGTATAGGGGGCGGCACTAAGGCTAATTTTTAGGAATTTTTATCCTTTTATTTTGAGAGATAAATGGTGGATAATTGAAGGATTATTTCTATTAACTCTAAACGAAGTGATAAGGATGTGAGAGTGATGGCCAAGTAAGGGAATCTTGGCCTAGTAATTTTGGCAATAGGAGGAAAAGAGAGGCCATTCTGCATTATTTTCTTTTTCTTGAAAGCCTCTGCTGAATTCTCTCTGCAACCCTTTTCTTTTTCTTTTCAATTCTCTAAAAAGCCGAGAGTAAGATTCCCTAGTATTGCCGAATTTCCCTTCTCCTTATTCCACCATTGCCGAATTCCCTAGTGATTCTTTTCCCTCTCTTTTCTTTTGATAAAACCGACAACACAGATAACCTTAAGCCGATTTCTTGTTAAGTTCCAAAAGCTAAAAGCTTGTTAAGATCTAGGCCATAACCGAATAGCGTGTGGATTCAAATAAAGGATTGCCGCTTTCATTATTGAGGGTAAGGATTCTCTTGTCATCTTTTTATTATTTTCTTTTAGCCGAAAGTTCAAGACTAATTCCTTTTATGTCTTTGGCCGAAACTTGGAAATAGGGGTTTCGGGTTTTGATAGTTGACGACTACAAGAGAACGGATCCTTCGGGACTTTAAAAATCGCAAGGTAAGCTATGTGATATTCGGCCAGTGCTATAATTAAATGTTAGAAGTGGATCTAACATGTTTTCTGTAGGTTTCGACATCTTATTAGTCAAGAGATTACTTTTCGGGAGTTGAGATTCATAAGGTAAGTGAATCTAACATTCGGCCAAGGCCCAATATTAGTATTTAGATATGTTTCCTATTCGCTTAAAAGCAGAAAACTAACATAGTAAGTGATGTAATAGTGGGCCGATTTCAAAAGAGAACATCAAAGGTTTGGGATTTGATTAATAATCAAATCGGCAACAAGGACTAAGGATCTAAGTCGATGAGATCTGATTTTCGAAAATCGATGAAATCGATAAGAATATCGTGTGTGTACCCTACCCTAAGTTTTAATATGTTTATGGTCATGTTTTAAATTGAATGTGTTAATAAGACTATGAAAATATGGCTAAGGTACCTTGCTATGGTACAAAGTACCTGTGCACGTTCCTACTCCTACTAGAATATGAATATATGTTATATATATAACATGTGAAAAGTGATAAGAATGTGAATTAAGGCATGATGTGCATGATATGTATGATATGGGGCATTCGGGTTATATGAAAAAGGGGAAGTGAATGTGGTGACTTTAGTCACATTATCTGAATGTGGTGACTTCGGTCACATTATTTGAATGTGGTGTTACATGACACAAATATTATCTGGTGGCTATGCCACAAAAATTATAAGGGCGATGAGCATGTCGTCGCAATGCTGCGCAACCTTCCGATGGTGTGTAGCGGATGGAGGGTTGACTTAGGAGTCCCCACGGTGTGCAGGTTGGTAGGGGTGATGTGTAGCGGATGGCTATCTAAGTTTCAGGTTCGGGTTGCATCATATTAATTAAATGTTATATGTACATGTATGACTTGATATGCCTGAATTTGTTAGGACTTAGGGTTGGTTATACACACTGTGTCTATATGACTCACCCGTTGTGGGAACATTTTCAGTGACGATCGGTGATGGACTGGTGTGCGAGAAGCTTAGGGGTGGCCATGCTCAGCAAGGAATTTTATTTTATTTGGACTTTCTATTTTATGTACTTGGAATTTAAATTTTGGGATTTATTTTGATGTAATAAGGCCATAATTGAATTACTTTATTTTACTTTTATTCATTATGTTACGAAATTTTTATCAATTAAAGATCAAATAAATTTATTCTAAAATAAACTCTAAATGTTTTGTCACCTAAATTAAAGGGTTTTCAATGTAAAATAAACCTGTTTTCAACTCGAGCCCCACCCAAAAACAAATTTTTTTCCGAACACACAATTTTTCTAAAGTAACAAAAGAATTTTGAACCGGTTTACATCGAGGAACATACCCGATCCGGTCAGGGCTCGTGGGCCGGGTGTGGGGTGTTTCATATATTCTAGTTAGTCAAGAACTTCTATTTTCTATTAAAATATTATTAAGTAGATAAAAAATTATTATCTAGGGCAATAAATTCTTGTACCGTTTCTCTCTATATAGAACTATGTGTTGATCTATTAATATACATTATTGAGCGTTGTTATTTTGTCAGAAAATAGTGAAAATTTATTTACAGAATAAATTCTATTTTCTGGAAAAAAAATGCGTAGTTTCTAGTTATAGAGATAATTAATGTCCCCATTGAAAGTTAATAAAAATTTTCATTCTGTGCACTTGGTTCGTATTGTTTGATCCACACTCAAAGCAATTCAAATTTGAAAATAGTGGAGAAGGCCATTCGATTTTGTTTATAGTTCCTTTATGCGTTTTCAAATGAAGAATTTGTTCTTTCCATTTATGTTTTTAGGGTTTCATGAACTTTTCATCCATAGAAGAAACGTTTCTCCATTAGAGTTTTCTTATAACGATTTTGTCTGCTTTTATGGCATGGTTATGTCTGCTTTTATGGAACGGTTATGTCCGCTTCTATAGCATGGTAGTTTGAGTTTCTGTTTAGTTTTTTTAGTTTTCCAAGCGTATGGAAGAAAGAAGGTAAAGTTGCAGTTTGACGATTTGTTGAGTGGTTAAGGTGGCAGTTTTGGCGGCGCTATCTATAGAAGGTAGGGAAGTTGATGAGTGGCATATCAATTCCGATGAGGGGGAGGAGGAAATCAGGCGAGAGGTAGGAAGGCGAGAGGCAATGGCAGACGATAGGGGGATGGATTGCAGGAAAAGCCTTACCATTAAGCGCCATGGTGAGTCGAGTGGACTTCAAATTGTCAAAGATGTTGCCAGTAGATCGAGGAGTGGATATGAACTGGATGCTATCGTCTTGGAGAGGAATGAGGGCAGATTGGGGGTGAATAGATGGTGGTGGATCTTATTGGAGTCGGGGTTTCTCATCATTCATTTGTCATGGGAGACATGTGGTATCAAGAGAGCTTTGTACGCATCAATGTGAAAATGTCAGTTTGCACGAAGGGCAACTCAAACAGCGGTTAGATGCGCATGGGTCTTCCTTTTGACAAGATGCTAGTCAGCGAAGGGGACCCCGATCTTTTTCTTCTTGCAGAAGACGAACGAAAAAAAGTGTCCAGGAAGGTGATGTGGTGGATGGGTTAGGCCTGAGGGTGATGGTGGTGGGAGATGGAGGATTGGAATGGATCTCAACAGTTAGGGTGCTTACCATCGACTTGTTTACTACCGAATGCTTCTGCCACCGTCTGCAACTAGCAACGGATGTGGACAGAGGTAACTTTGGGAGCCTTTCAATTTCTTTGTATTATGGTTTCTAGACGAGGAAGGCTCAAATGCGGTTGGAATCTCGTTTTTCTTTTGATGTTTTCTTTTTAAGTTCAAGGGTTTGTATTTATTTGGATTTTTTTATTTTTTATTCCCATTTGTAAAACGTTGTCGTATTGCTTCAATAAAGATGTCCAACTTTTGTTAAAAAAAAAGTATTAAGTTAGTTTTATGTGGTGTTTATTTTTTAAATAAATTTTTAAATATTTTATTATAGTAACATTTTTTTTAAAGTTTTCCATAAACATCCTATCGAATTTAATCTCAGCATTTTAATTTCCTATATTACCTAATTTATTATCTTTTCACTTAAGTTATGTAAACATTGGAAAAATTTTAAGGTATATTTTCTAATAATTTTATACACTAAAATTATTATACAAAAAGCATATTATTTATAATAAAAATATTTTTTCCTTTTACATAAATCTTTTAATTAACAATTTATACACTTTTAATAATATATTCTTCGCTTTTCATTTATTTAACTTTTTCAATAAATTTATAATATAAAAACCAACTAAAAATATTGTCATAATGTTACAACTTGAAAATGAGTTAATTAAAACACAAATTTATTGCTTTAATAATACTACACATATTTCAATAAATAACATCAAAGTTGATTATATTTTATCCAATTTAAATACAATTAATCCATGCACTGTATGTAGGGGTGTTTAAATTTCGATTAAAATCGAATTAACCGATCGAATCAATCTAATTTGGTCGGAGGTCGGTTATTGATTTTTTGGAAGTTCGATTATTGGTTTCGGTTCGAAATTGGATAATTAACCGAACTTTATAATTAATAATACAAATTAAATGTAGTTTTAATTTGGTTAATTCAAATAATTCGGTCAAATGAATATTATCAATTTTTTTAATATGTTTTATACTTGTTTTAACAAAAAAATATATAAATTTTGGTTATTTCGGTTAACTGATATTTTAGTTCGATTATTGTTTTTTTTGAAAAAAATGGTTCAATTAACGGCTAAAAGATTAAAAAGTTCAGTTAATTCAATTAATACTAGTTCGGTTTAATTAACCGGTCAACTAACCGTTTGAACACTTTTAATTGCATGTGATAAAGAATTAGTATATATAATATAATAAGGTACATAAGCTATATATACTACAAGTGGCGCATTTGTGTTTCTTATTTAATTTTTACATTTTTTAAAGATAATTTTGATATTTAATGTAATATTTTTAAATATTATATTTTGAATTTAAAAATAAAAAAAAAAACCTTTTTCTACTTATTCAAAAAATACACTATAAAAAGTCTGCCATTTTGGCACGTTTCTCTCTGCCATTTTTTGGCACGTTTTATTAGGATCTCAGTTTAATCTCACTTTTTCTTATTGATTGCCTTCTTTGTAATTTGCGTTTCTTCTTTCCTGATTTGGGTGGTAAAAGGGGTTGAATCGCTAGAGTAATGGAAAACGGTATTGCAGATCTGAATCTGGATGATGGGGAGGATGAGGCTTTTTCTCTGATGGAGGAGGTTGAAGAACAAATACCTGCATATAGTTTTTGTTTGGTGGGTTGCTTCCTTACAGCTAGTGTGGTACATTTTCCAGCTATGAGAAATACTTTGGCAAATATTTGGCATCCATTGGAAGGGGTGCAAATATCAGATCTGGGTGAAAAACGTTTTCTTTTCAAATTTTTCAATGAGATTGATATCTCAAGGGTTATTAATGGTGCTCCTTGGACTTTCAATAATCATCTCCTTATTTTTAGTAGGGTTCAAGAGAATGAAGACCCGATGTCTATTCCTCTGGTGTATGCAGATTGGTGGGTTCAAATTCATGATTTGCCTCCTGGTTTTTTCAGAGATTCTTTGGCGGTACAGTTTGGAAATTTATTGGCAAATTTTTAGAGCATGATACAAAGCAACTTCTTAATGGATATAGAAATTTTATGCGTATTCGTGTGCAAATTGATGTGCGGAAGCCTTTGAAACGAAGGAAAAAATTTATGATTTCAGAATCTAAAGTTTCATTTGTAAATTTTAAGTACGAGATAACTTTATTCTGTTTCTTATGTGGTTGTCTGGGCCACTAGGAGAGTTTTTGTCCATTGAGATTACGTATTGGTACACAAGAGGTTGAATTTGGATGGGATTTGTCATTGAGGGCTCCAATGAGAAGGGCAGTCATGAGCAACAGCATATGGCTGAGGGAAGAAGGTGATAATAGTCGTTTTGGAAAGACTCAAATTGGTCAACAATTTGGCAATGGTTCCAATCAAAATCATAAAGTGGATCCGAGGAGAAATTTCAATATCTACCTTGGATTAAATTTGGAAGGGTCCAAATCCAGGAATGTGGGGAATGAAGATAAGGAAAATGATAGATGCTGTTATACAGGGTGGAAGCGTGTTGATCATGGTAAAACTCAAATGATGGAATATTCTCAAACTGACAATGTTTCTCAGATGGGAGTGGGATGTAAGGATGTTTTGAATGGGATGCTGACGTCAAATATGGAGTGTGAATTAGAAGATACTCCAATATGTAATGAGGAAGGTAATAAAAGACAAAGATCGAATTCTTTACTCTCTGATGTTTCTAATGTACAGGATTCATTTGAGGGTCGTAGTGGGTTTTTTGCCCATAACCAACAGATATTGACGGCTGCCAGGGAGCATGCCGATCGGACACAATGAAGATATTTTGTTGGAATGTTTGTGGATTGGGGAGTCCACGAGCAGTCAGAAGACTTCAGCACATGCTGAAAATCTATCATCCCCAAATTGTCTTCTTTATGGAGACTAAGTTGAATGTTCGTAGAATGGAAAAAGTCAGGAGAAGGTGCGGTTATTTCAATGGTATTGATGTACCAGCTGAAGGTTCTCGAGGAAGCTTAAGTTTAGGGTGGAATGGGGGACATCTAATTAATTTGAAGAGTTTTTCAAAAAACCATATTGATGTAGAAGTTCAAGAAGAGGAAGGCAAACCTTGCTGGAGGTTTACGGGTTTTTATGGGGATCCTAAGGTTAGAAATAAAGCAGCGACATGGGATCTACTTAGGCATTTGGGGCAGAATAATTCGGTGCCTTGGTTGGTTAGAGGGGATTTTAATGACATTCTCTTTGCGCATGAAAAAAGAGGAGGTCTAACAAGGGAAGAAGCTAGAATGGAGGCGTTTCGTATAGTGTTAGAAGATTGTTTCTTGGAAGACATTGGGTTTACAAGACCTTGGTTTACATGGGAAAGGGGTCGCGTGGAGGAAAGGAACATTCAGGAAAGACTTGATAGAGGAGTAGCGACAGATTCTTGGATCCAAACGTTCTTAAATTTTTCGTTGAGGCATCTCTCGCATTCTTTCTCTGATCACTGCCCGCTACTAGTTGATACAGTAAGTGAGCAAAAGAGAAATGGGAATAACAAATTTCGTTTTGAGTCTTGGTGGATTCTTAAAGAGTCATGTGAAGAGGAAATAAAAAAGCTTTGGGAAGGAAGTGCCGGTTCTTATCAAAACCGAATGACAAATCTTGCAAAAGGTTTGAAAATATGGGCGAGCACAATGCAATCTAAACGTAAAGGAGAGGTAAAAAGATTAAATCGAAGACTAGAAGAATTGAATGATGAGGAGAGAACAGATGAGAATTTGATGGAAATTATGGAGGTGAAACTTCATTTGAATATGGAAATTGATAAGGAAGAGAGGTATTGGGAACAATGGGCAAGGTTAAATTGGCTACAAGTGGGAGATAAGAACACTTCTTTCTTTCACAAGTATGCATCGTAGAGGAGGCTGATTAATCTAATAAGGGGGCTATAGAGAGCGGATGGGTCTATTACAACAAATGATAGGGAGATTGAAGAGGTGGCTCGACGTTATTTTTCTGATTTATTTGAATCCAGGGGAGTTGGAGATGTGACACACATACTGTCAGGGATTAAATCATGCATTTCGGACAGTATGAATCAAAGCTTGATTGTCCCTTACACTGAGGATGAGATAGTTGAGGCATTGAAGGGAATGGGACCTACAAAAGCGTCTGGTTTTGATGGTTTTCCTGCGATCTTTTATCAAAAATTTTGGCACATTGTGGGAAAAGACACTTGTGATTTTTGCATGGAGGTATTGAATTGTGGAAGATCACTCAAGGAGATAAACAAAACTATACTGGTATTGATTTCGAAAATTTCAAATCCTATTAATCTTAAGAATTTTTGCCCTATTAGTTTGTGCACAGTGATTTATAAGCTTATTGCAAAGGTGGTTGCCAACAGATTGCAAAAATTATTAAATGATTGTATTGATGATTCTCAAAGTGCGTTTGTCCCAGGAAGGCTTATTACTGATAATGTGTTGCTGGCTTATGAGGTACTTCATTCTCTTAAGAATAAAAGATCAGGGAGGAAAGGATATATGGCTTTAAAGTTAGATATAAGTAAGGCTTACGATAGAGTTGAGTGGCCGTTTATCAAAGCAGTTATGCTGAAGATGGGCTTTGCAAAGTCTTTTCTTGAGCTAATTATACGATGCCTTAATTCAGTTCAATTTTCTGTTTTAATCAACGGGGAGGAAGGATTGAATTTTGGAAGCACAAGGGGACTTCGTCAAGGGGACCCATTGAGTTCTTATTTATTCTTGTTTTGTGCAGAAAGATTGTCAGCGCTAATGAGATTGGCTTGTGAAGAAAAGAAGATCAGTGGAGCTAAGGTTTGTAGAAATTCTTCGTCTATCACCCACCTCATGTTTGCAAATGATTGTATTCTTTTCGGGGAAGTTTTGAATAGAGGGGTTAATATGATAAAAGATATTCTGAAAAAATATGAGGAATGCTTGGGACAGTGTATTAATTTTGAAAAATCAACGGTGTTCTTTAGCGCAAATGTATCTGAGCAAGATAGGAATTTGGTGTTTCAAAACCTCAGAGTTCGATGTTCTAATGATCCAGAGAAATATCTGGGACTTCCTAATATAGTGGGTAGGAAAAAAAAGTTGTCTTTCCAAGTTTTAAAAGATCAATTGAAACAAAGAATAAACAGTTAGAGTATCAGGTATATTTCACAAGGGGGCAGGGAGGTCTTTATAAAAGCTGTTTTGCAAGCTATATCTACATATACCATGTCTTGCTTTCTTTTGCCAAAGACGTTGTGCACTGAATTGGAAAATGTTATGAATGCTTTTTGGTGGAATAAAAATAACGGAAAAAGGGGAATGCATTAGTGTGATTGGAAATCATTATGCGCTCTTAAGGAAGAAGGGGGGATGGGATTTCATGATTTGAATTGTCTTAACATTGCTTTGTTGGCTAAACAGGGTTGGCGTTTGTTACATAATCCAAATTCGTTATTAGCCCGTACATTGAAGGCAAGATATTTTAAAGATTCTGATTTTTTAAAGTCGAAGATGGGTAGATTACCTTCTTTAACCTGGAAGAATGTGTGGGCCACAAAAGGACTTCTGTTGAAAGGTTTGGGATGGAGGATTGGAGATGGACAGCAGGTATCTATCTGGAATAATTGCTGGATTCCTGGAAATAACGTGCTGAATGGTCAGTATCAAGAGGTTAATTCTAATCTTGAAAAAGTTACAGATCTGATTGATTCAAACACAAGGAAATGGAAGACAGATTTGATACTTAATACCTTTGAAGAGAGAGAAGCTGTGAGAATTTTATGCATCCCACTGCCTTTGAGTCCATTTGAAGACTTTGTTGTTTGGAATGGAGAGCCAACTAGAGAATACTAGGTGAGAAGCAGACATAAAGCCCTTACACATGATGGACAGACTCAAGCACATGATAGATTTAATCAATTTTACAAGCGACTCTGGAAGCTAGATCTACCCTCAAAAATTAAAATTACAGTTTGGCGAAGCTCGCGCAACTATTTGCCTAATTACAGCAATCTATATTACAGGAGAATAATGGGCTCGCTAATCGACGGAGGTGTCAAAATGAGTCAAACGAGGAACATTTATTCGCAGATCACTGTTGCAAAGGATACATGGGAGAGATTAGCTATTGCATGGCCAGATTTAGCAGCTAATATGGATTTCAGCGAAGTCTTAAATTTTTTTTTTGAAGCTAACTCGCTGGGAATATGCAGGAAATTTGTGTGTGCAATGTGGGGGATATGGACAGCCAGGAACAAATTTATACATGAAGGCGATATGCAAACAGGAAGTCAAATCGCAAACTTTGTTGTCAAATATATGAGGGAGCTCGATGGGACAAAGAGGTTTTTACCTGAGAGCAGTTTCCACATGCATAAATGGATAGCCCCTTCAGGATCGCGGTTGAAGATAAATTTGATGCGGCTTTCAATAGGCAAAGAAAAGAGTCATGCACGGGATTAATAGTCAGAAATGGAAACTCGGAAGTCATTTGCTCGAGATCTATTATAAACAAGAATATACCTTCCGCCTTCGCAGCTGAGGCATTGGCATGCTATCAGGCTCTCGAATTGGGTGTCCAACTTGGTCTGCGGGATGTGGAAGTTGAAGGTGATTCTCGAACAGTGATTCGAAAACTGCAAGAGGAAAATGAAGACCGATCAGAAATCGCAGCATATATAGCAGATTCAAGGAAGATGACTTTTCATTTCAGATCTTGTGTTTTTCTCTTTCAAAACAGGGAAGCAAACGAGGAGGCGCACAAAATAGCAACTGAAGGTATTAAAAGATGGGAAAATACTTATCTTTCACAGAGGGCTTGGAATCTTGATGAAGCTACGGTCTTGGACGAACGCCGTGGAATGGAGATTTTGCAGGAAACAAGGGATTGAAGGTGGTAGACAGAAAGATGAAAGGACGAACGGTTTTGGTGTAAGAGTTTTTTGCACAAGAAGGAAGTGGTCTGACTGGAGCTGGATCGACAGTGATGGAAGATTTCAGGCGAACGGAAAAGGAGTCAGAGGAAACAAGGCGACGATGTTCGAAGATGAAGGTGAAAGGGTTTTCTTGAGAGATAATAATGGTGCCTGGAAGTTTTCTTAGCTGAAAGGTTTTGAAAATTTTCAAAAAGAAACTGTTGATTTCTGGGGGCTTCTACTTGGAAATGATGATAGCCATTAAATAAGGTGCTGATAACTTCTCCAGCACTCTTTGCGTGTTTCAAGGTGGGGCAATTATGGACAACAGCTGGGATGCAAATTCCCTATAGCAACCCCATTGTTTATCTGTTGCTGGTCTTTGTAGGTGTGGCTGAATTTTATTTTGTTTGTTAAGTTTGTTTTATTTTGTTTGATTTGGGCTTTGGTGCTTTAGTTTTTCTAGGCGTTGGTTTTTTAGTTTTCTGGGTTTGTTTTGTTTCTTAAGTTAGTTTTTCTGTTTTGGTTTGACTTTGTAGTTTTTGGCCCATATTTATGAAAATCCAGGAATTTATTATCAAAAAAAAAATACACTATAAAAATCAAAAACATTTTTTATAACGTCAACCTCACGTATATTAAAGTAAACAAAATTTAAATTCTTAAAAATATAACTGGAAAAGTTATAAATATTAAAATATTAAAAATAAAATAAAATTTTAAATAGTTAATTAAAGTTCTTTAAATAATAATTTAAAAATAAAAAGAGTGTTAAAATGTATTTAATAATTTAGAAACATATTTAAAAGCTTAAGATCTTGTTAATAAATTAAAAATGTTTAAAATTTACTTTATATTTTAGCCATTTTTTTATTTAAATTAGAATTTTTTACAGTAATATAATTTTAAAATTAAAATATGCTAAAAACTTTTAGGGCATAAATTTTAAAATTAACTTTAATAAATTTGAATAAATTTAAATATTTCAGCTAATTATATATATAAACTATTTTCAACTAAAATAATGGATGACAATATTAAATAAACTTTTTTCCACCAAGCCCGACTTGAGTAAATTTTTTTTCCCTTGGGCCTAAATTAAATAAAATTTTAAATATTTTTATTTGAAATTTAATTGTAAAAAATATAAATATTACTATAAATTAAAATATATCAATATTTTTAAAAGAGGTTAATACAAAGTTATACAAAAACTTTGATTTAATATGCATTTTAATATATTACCTTTGATTTGGTGGAGTTATACACATAAAACCATGATTGTAGTTCAAATGTACATATGAAACTTTAATTTTGATTCAATCATACACATTTAAAACTTGTGGCCAACATCTACCCCCTTAATGGGCATACAGAATGCAGAAGATTAGTTATTGGGCTCGCTTCGGTAGATATCTTAATAAATAAAGAAAAGAATTTAGTTTTATATTAAATAAATATAACTATTTGTGTATGTAATATATAAGCATAAAATGATGTTATATAAATAATTATGGGGATAAATCTCAAAATTATACATGGATTTTGGTTTAAAGTGCAATTGTATACATGAACTTTAATTTGGTGCAATTATACACATGAAAGTCTAATTGTGGTTCAAATGTATACTTGAAACTTTAATTTTGATTTAATCATATACATTTAAAGAAATAAATGCATCAATTTATTTTTATATTGGATAAATATAATTATTTATGTATGCAATATATAAACATAAAATGATGTTATATCAATAATTTTGTTAATAATTTACAAGAATTGGATCAAATCAAATATTATATATAAAATTGCACAAAATCAAAATTTATGTATAAAATTACACATTAGACTAAAATTTATGTATAATTTTGAGATTTATCCCTTTTTAAATTAGCGATATGAGTTATTTGAATATGAGTTATTTGAATGAGTTAAGTTGAGTCGAGCCTAAACTTGAACCTAGAATTTTTTTAAATTTAGGCTTTGACTCAAGTAATGGACAAATCTATTTATCAAATATTTATGAAATAAGTTACTTTTTTTAAATATAAACTTCTCATTAGAAGTTTTTTTTTTTCCACTTTTCAAAATCATTTTATTTATAAAATGTTGAGAAATTTGTACAAAAATTTAACAAAGAAATATAACATATTTTTAATAAATACACACAATCAATCTATGCAATACATAAGTTTTTCGAAGTTTTATTGTGATTAGAATTAAAAATGTTTTAAAACTTTTAAGTATTATTATCAACACGTATGCATGGTTATTATACAATTTTAAAAGGAACAAAAATATATATTCTATGTTTTTCTTTGTAATGAAGATAGTTTTATTAATTGTGTATGATTGTATTAAATACGGTAAAATTTTTATTTTTAATAGATTTTGAGATCGATTTTTAATTCTTGAATTTATTTCACATTATAATTTTATAAAATAAAATTTTTTTTGAATAATAAATAAAAAATTGATTTTATTATAAATAAATTTTTTATTCTAATTGTAATCCATTGCAATTAATGATGTAATATATTTATAATATTATTATAGCAATAATTTATTTTAATTGTGATTTATTATATGGATTTTAATTAATATTTAAAATATTTACTTTAAATAAGTTTTATAAATAAAAATTTAATAGATTACATAAACACATTTTCATCTATGTTTAATCTAGGAAATTATATAAAAATAGTTTAAGACAATATTTTATTTGATAAAATATTGAATTGCAAAAAATATAAAAAATATAAAAAAATTTAAATTTAGTTATAATATTAATCATAAAAGTAAATTTATACAAAATTATAAAATAAATTTAACATATTTTAGTGAATATATGCAATCAAATTTGTATCTCGTCATGAAAAAAATAATGTATATTTAACGGTTAAAATTTTTTTATATATATAAAACAAATAGTTAAAGATATAATTGAATTGAGAATAAGCTATGACTGTTGAATTGATAAAAATATTAATTATATAAAAAATTACTAAAGGAGTAAACAGTAATTAAATTTTACACCGATTAAGTGTAACCCTCCCCCATGCAATTAATTTTACCTCTACTTCTAAACAGCCCCTAATCCCTCCAAAGTGGGAGAGTGAAAATAAACCGTCGGTACATGTGTGGTAATAATATTACCGACGAAAGCTGGCGCGAAAGCCTCTGCCAAGATCTCAAAAACGCCATGGATCTAATCTAATCTAAACCCAACGATTTCCAAGCTTTAGTTTCTTTAGCCTGAAGGCGAAAACAAAATGAAGAAGACGGCTCAATCTTGGTTCTTAGGCGGATCCAGCAGCGGCGGTCTCGATAAACCGAAATCGGCGTCTTTGCTGGCTGATTGGAACGCTTACGCCTCTTCCCAAGACACTGACGCTTCCGCTATCGGCTTCGATATCGAATCCGCCATGCGTACCACCGGTGATAAAGTCAGTGGCACCTTTAACGTGTACGTATTTCTTGTGGCCTTTCTATTTGATTTTTGATAAACAACTGTTTGTTGTTCGAGTTTATCTTGTTTTCTTTGGCAACTAGATTGGATGCGAGTTTATTTAATCAGATAAATTCTACCCTTTAAAAAAGGACGGAAAGGGGGGGGGGGGGAGGCTTAAATGCAATTTATTCAGGTCATATAAGCAAGGATTGAATTTCAGACTCTCTTGTTGGAGGTGTCAGGTTTAGGAGTGCAATCAAGCCACCCTGAGAAGTTTTAGCGCCAAGCTTAATTTTTGCTCAATTTGGCTCAAATATGTTATTTTTTCAAGCAAGGAGCTTGATCCCAAATTCAATAACCAAGAAATGTTTGATAGTGAACGAATTGAGTGTAGCTTGACATATTTACACGACCACTAATCAGGTTTTGACCTTGTAAAAGGAGGGTAAGATTTGTTAGATGTAATAAACGAACCTCTCAACTTCCTTATTTTCCAAAATATTAGAAAAATTTGGCTTTGCAATCATTTTTGGTTTATTGGATGGTTGATACAGAGCAATAATGATCTAAAGAGAGGCAAAGATAGCTTTTGGAGAATGCCATTGTGCATGGTTTAGGTGGATCAATGTTGATAAGTAAAAATTTGGCTTTGCAATCATTTTTGGTTTATTGGATGGTTGATATAGAGCAATGATCTAAAGAGAGGCAAAGATGACAGCTTTTGGAGCATGCCATTGTGCATGGTTTAGGTGGATCAATGTTGATAAGTTGTCATTCCTTAAGGTAGCAATGTTTGGATTCTTTAACTTCCATATGTTTGGTGAAACCTATTGGGAATTTGCCTTTCTTTCCTTGTAGTGTGGTTACAGAGCATGGCATTGACAAGTTTCATATTTAAGATATTGTTAGGCTGTAATTGCAAATGTATCAAAACAAGAGTTCATGGATGTTTCAATCTAGGTTGCCTCATTTGCAAGTACTTGTTATGATTCACTGAGTGAGCTTTCCAAGCAAAGTAGATAGGTTTTTCATGTCACTACCATTAGCTCTACTACAGTTTAGTGATTGGCCCCATTTATTCTGGCTACCTGCTCTCCTTGCATCCATAGTTTTCAAAGTTTCTCCCTCTGCATTCTACCTGTGGTGCTGCTGATAATTAGTTATGATTTTATGTATTTTATGAGGATTAGTAGTATGATCATGTGGGTTCAATAGATTTCTTGTGAATGTGAGGAAAGGATAATATGTGTGCTTGCGTTGATACAGCTTATGTGAATAATATTAAGGGTTACCTTGATTAAATGATTATCATCTTAATCATATTCTGGTTTCCGTAGAGCATAAGAAGCCAAAGCCTTATTATGAGAAAGTCTGGGTTATTTATTTATTTATTTATTTGAGCTTTTGTCACTATTTTCTTCGTAATTATTATATCATATATTTCAATGATGATGCTGATTTACCTCTTCAGGGTCTCAAAAGGAGTCAGAGGCTTACCTGGCAGTTTTCAGTCTGCAAGCAGGAATGTACCTTCTGCTAAATCCTTAATGTACTTTGGTGTGCTCCTTGCTTCTGGAGTGTTCTTCATCTTCATCGCATTCACCATGTTCCTTCCAGTGATTGTGTTGGTGCCTCAGAAGTTTGGGATCTGCTTTACAATAGGTTGTGCATTAATTGTTGGTTCATTCTTTGCTTTGAAAGGTCCTAGATATCAACTTGTGCATATGTCCTCCAGAGAGGTATATTTGTTCACTTCTTTTATGTGTAGTCATATTTTAGTTTTACCACTTGAAACTTGCCATTTAAAGACCACCCCTGAATTCGAAGTAATTTTTTATTTATTTCCTTCTTACAATCTCCTTGCGTATTTTGTATTTTCAGAGGCTGCCTTTTACATTGGGTTTTGTTGGCAGCATGGTGGGAACCATTTATGTTTCCATGTGGCTTCACAGTTATGTACTTTCCATGCTGTTCTCCTTGTTACAGGTATTACCACCATATCATCTATAATTTCTTTGGTTTATTAGGGAAATGGGGGTACTGGGATAGCAGCCAATGCAGTTTTGAGTAGAGTTCTTCTATATCTATAAAGAGCCTAAAGTGCCGTTATGCATAAATTACTGGTCTGACAGCTGATTGCTGGCTGATTTATAAAATTGTCAAATGCATTCTTTATGTGCTAGCTGTTTCACTAACAAATTAAATGCCGTATTTTCAGGTAAATTATGTTATTCATACAATGCCTAGTACAAACACAATTTTGTTAGTGATCTTCCAAGATCTAGTGTTTTGCCAGCATAATTTTTTTTCAAAGATGTGAAAGTAGTATGATATGTTATGTTACGAAAAGTAATTGTTAGCTGCATGTTGTATTACTAAATTCTGCATTAAAGTTTTGGAACACAGTTAGTAGAAACTGATATCTCCTCTTCAATCTGATTTAGGTCTTTTCACTATCATACTATGCAATATCTTACTTCCCAGGAGGATCTTCTGGCTTGAAATTTATGTCTTCTACAATTGCCTCATCGGTCTTGAGATGCTTTGGAAGGTGATATGGGAGTCGGGTATTTTGGGTTTAGTAACTCTGTTGCAGCTATTACAAGATTCATTCTGATATCAATTCTTTGGGCAACATTTAGTAAGTTTGTGTATAAATATCATTGCAGTAACTTTGTGATGAAATAATGAGATGTATATATTTATATAATGAAGAATGTTATTAAGAAATAATTGTCTGTTTACTACCCAAAGCAGCTAAACTATTTTCTTGGCGTATAGCATTTGAGAAAGAAATGTGATCAAATAACGATTTCAAGGCGATATGGGAGAGATCTAAAACTTTCGCATCCCTTTCAACAATTATCCTCTGGAACCCCATGCATATACCCAATTATTTCATGGTAATCTTAAGCACCGAGCAAATCCTCATGGTCAGGGGTAATAATGGCAACCCCAACCTTAATAACACCATTTCCCCGGGGCTATCCATTTCACACACCCTCTCTGCCTGGGTAAGATCAGTTTATGCAGCAACTTGCCAAAGGTTAACTCTAAAAGGTATTAATTCTGAATGGAATAACTATTAATTTGATTAACCAAAATTTTGAAACTTATTAATCGGTCGAATTAATTTTGATTAATCAAATTAATCGAAACTTGGTACTTTTTTTTTTCTTTACTTTTAATTAAAACAACAACAAATAGCAACACTAAATTAAAAACATTATTATTTACTTTGTTTATTATTTTTATTTTTGTTGACTTTTTAGTTTAATTCATGTTTTTTGAAAATATTTTTAGTTTTCATAGCAAGAATATTTATAAATCCATTAGTTTTTATATATTGGGCTTATATAATGCATACGACCTATCTTTAATATACTGGATCTATCTAAAATATATTGGGCCTATAACATATTATTAATAATTTCAGTTAATCGATTAATTTAATTAATTACCAAATTTCTAATCAAATTAACTGATAATCAAAATTTACAAAAAAAATTAAACTGACCCTTGACCAAATTAGGTTCGTGACCTATCAATTAATCGAACTAATTCAAGTTAGTCGGTTAATTAAGTTAAAACCAAAAAATGACCACCCTTAAAAATTAGTGAATCCAATTCTATTAGTATATAAGGGAAAATTTGAACCACTTAATTTGTCATATTGGGTTTGATAAATATCAATGCATGGAATTGTTTCAAGGCCAATCATAATTGGCTTATCAGAACAGAACGAAATTCATTTATTTGATTAATACATGTACCTTAGCAATTCGACATAGATCCAATCTATTTTATCGAAACATAAAATGCTTCTATTCTAGAACAAAAAAAAAAACAATATGATATAACCCTTGTCTTATTTATATTCCATACACTATCCAGAAAAAAGAAGAAGAAGAATTTGTATTGAATTTATTGGTACCTTTCTTTTTTATATCTCCATTCAAATCTATAGGATAGATTAGGATTTATATCTATTATGATATATAAATCGAATTGATGAAATAAAAAAAACGCAAAAAAAAAAGTCTTTCTTTTTCTAAAAATTTACAATTTAAATGCACATCTTACGCACACATGAATGCCAAGTAGAGGTGGCCTAAAATTTTGCCCAAGCCTGACCCAGATAAAAATGCTAAAACCCGTGCTCGACCTGGCCCGTCCGTATTAACTTTTTATATTATTTTTATATATTTTTTAAATATATATAATACATCAAAAATACTAAAAACATCAAAATAAATATTTCCCAACAAATTAAAAATAAATTTTAAAAAAATAGACTTAAATAACACTAAGATAGATGCAACTTAACAAGCAAATGCCTCTAAAATAATAAAAAATTAACAAATGCCTTTAAAATAATAACAAAATTAACAATAAAAAAAGTTTTATACAATATCCAAACAATAACAACAAAATAACAGCAACATAATAGTAAAATGGTAGCAAAATAGGGAGAAAACAACAAGAAGATTACATTCAAAAATAAAAAAAATGCAGATTTTTTTGTCTTTTAGTGAATTCGGGCCGGGCCGGGCTCGGGCCAAAAATGCCACCCGAGGGCCGGCCTATTTTTTAAACGGGCCTTATTTTTTTGTCCAAACCCATTTTTCAAGCCTATATTTTTGCCCAAACCCTCCCACATTTTGGACAAGCCTTCGGGCTTGGCCGGGTTGCCCGACCCATGAGTAGGTCTAATGCCAAGTTGAAAATTGAATTTCTTTCAATTTCGAAAATTAGGACATAAATGTTACTTATAACTTTTAAAAGAAGGAAATCTCTGTATTTCTTGATTACAAAAGAAATTCCTTTGATTCTTCGCTTTGGTGAAGTTTCGATTTGAAGATTGTCAAGACTTGAATTTGGATAGATGTGGATTACCTCAATTGTAATGGTGGTTTGCTTTTAAAATGAGTTTGGACCTCCTTCCTTCAGTTGAAAAAGATTGAAAAGTTACTTTTTTTAGAAACGAAAGGCGATTTTCTTCAGAAATAAGTTTGTCATCTTTTTTTGATCAAACAAGATTGGAATAGAGCTTTCTTCAAAAATGATATGGTGTTCTTTTGGATTTCTTCAAGTTTTTCTACTTCTTTTAGAAATTCCTTGAGATTTTGGAGATAACTTCAAGTATGCAAAATCTTCCTTTTAGAGAACTTTTGGATTTCGAAATTTGTGAAGGTGTAAAATGACTTGGAGGTTACCCCTTTTGTCATTCAAATAAAAATATTCAAAACACAACAAACAACAACTCCATAGCAACAACATAACAGCCAGTTTCCCTTAAAACTCCATCTCTCCCTTTCTATCAAAAGACTAAACGAACTCCTCCTACCAGGGTGTTTTCTCAAGATTGAATATGATTTCAACAAGTTTAGCATTTTTTGTTGTAACACTCCAATCCTCAAAGTTCGATTGAAGTGTTACTCAGGCAGAAAACAAATATATGCATAATTCGATACTCAAATTAGTTGTGATACATATTAATTTGTCTAGGCGGGCCTTAGAAAACTTCTCAAAACACAAGTTTATTTAACAGTATACGCCATAGAATAAAAGTAAATAAGTTTAAATATTTTAAATGAAAACTCTTTTGTGAAATACAATACTAGAAGTAATGATTACTTATAAAATAGTTTGGTGTATACGAGTAGAAAGCATTTCATAAATCAAAACTTAACAAACTTTAACAAATCCCTTAAGGGTATCATTCTTATAAAAAAATTAGTTGAGTAAGAAGGCTACTTTTACATATTCATTTTTAGAACAGAATTACATGCCACCCCTAAAACATATGCATGTTACAGAATAAAAATAGATGAAACTCACTATAGAGATTGTTTCTTCTAGCTTAGTCCCCCTCAACAAGCTTACAACTCAAGACCATCTGAAATGAATGAAATAAAATGGGGTAGGTTCGAAAGAACTTAGTGAGTTATAGGAAGGAAAACTCAACACTTAAATAAGAATAGGTATAGTCAAGTTCATAACATAGACTTATACATTAGACTCTATACGCCGAGGCATACGGGAGAACACTTAACCTTGGCATACAACATTCCAGGTGTACTCACATATATGGCGCATACCATGATTTATGACATTGGGCATACACTTACCCCTTTTCCTCCACATAGTACTATAACTTTAACAGAATTTGTGCTTCTCCATAGACACAGTCCTTTTTCATAGGTACTTTTTATTTTACTACCTTTCTTCAGGCGAACTCATACTTGCTTCCAAAACTTACTTGGTCAGATTCAGTATATCAATCATCAATTCTTGACAAATACATTATGATCACAACGTATCAATAAGAATCAAAACATACCTTCTTAGTCATTAGTCTTTCTTTTCTTTTCAACTGATATATGTATCACGTAACATACACAGTATCATATTAACTTATTCCTTTCAATGCATAACATATCATATAACACATACAAAGACATATTAACTTACTCTTTTATAACCTTCCTTGGGTTGAACCTCAGGTTTTACATATCAGAACAGATCTTTTCATATAATATCATTTCGAACACCTACGTGTTCTTATGAGTACAAGGCTTTTTGCTATGGTTAACAACTAACATGTTCTACTATAGGCAACACCTATAATGTAACACCCCTTACCCGCGTTCAACATCAGAACCGGATACGAGGCATTACCGAACTTGACTTGCTCAAATATATAACATTGGGCCATAAAATTTTGTTCTAACTTAAAACTTTTTCATTCATATTCATAACATCCCTATTATGGGTCAACGAGACCCTAAACATACATATAAGATTATTCAGGATTAAATCGGAAACTTTTGCGCACTTAGAAATTTTTTGCTTAAAACAGGGGCCACACGCCCATGTGGTCACACATGCCCATGTTCCTAGTCTGTGTGTATTTTATTTTTCATTTCGAACCTACAGGGGTTTTCACACGGCCGGACACATGCCCGTGTCTGTGGCCCGTATCCCTCACACGACTTAGACACGCCCGTGTCCTCACCCATGCGTGAAAACATTAGCATTTTGTTTATGACGTCAGCAACCTCTTAAGGGCACATGGCTTAGACACACGCCCGTGTGTTGGCCCGTGTGACGAATTGAATTCTCTCAAATTTGATGCAGGGGACACATGACCTATCAACACACCCATGGGGCTGACCGTGTGTCACATACGGCCTAGACACACGCCCATGTGTCTACCCGTGTGGACAATTAGAAGGCTATTTACCAAGCCAGTTGCCACCCTGAAACATAAACACACTTATACCACCATAAGCAACACATAACATGGCAATAATACACTATGAAGAATCACTAAATCATCATTCATACACTTCACATTTCACTCTATCATTTGCATAAACTTTCACCTCATAAAACTTATCATCATTAAATATATGAAACTTGACAAATATTGGCCAATCCCCAATGGCCATTTACAAAATGAGTGTATAACATTAATAGCCAACACTTTGGCATTCAAATATGACATAACACAAGATGTCCAAGTTCCTATACATGCCATACTCAAAATAAATCAACTTTACTATACCAAAAGAATGATTGATAGTGTGATCCGAGCTCCGACGTTCTATGATCATCGAGCTAGCTTGGCGATACTACAAGGGAAAGAGAAAAGAGAGAGGTAAGCATATAGCTTAGTAAGTTTGCATGAATTAAAATAGTAACATAATGGCTCATATTAAAATCCATTCATCTCATTGAACAATAACAACGCAAGTTCTCAAGTACTTTGACATATTTACTCATACTTACTCTTACCCATCACATATCACATTATGATTTCATAACTTGTATTTTACTCATGGGTACCTGTATCACTTTATCACATAGTTTAGCACTTATGCTATCTTGAACATAAACTTAACTCATATTCATCCTTAACTTAAATGTAGCTTTTTACCTGTTGAACTATTCGGAATATCGGAGGATACTCAATCTCATCATACATGTATTACAATGCCAATGCCATATCCCAGATATGGTCTTACATGGGATCACCTCTTGATGCCGATGCCATATCCCAGATATGGTCTTACACGAGATCTTATATCTCGATGTCGATGCCATGTCCCAGACATGGTCTTATATGAGATCGTATATAGATGTCGATGCCATGTCCCAGACATGGTCTTATACGAGATCTTCCCTTGGTGTCGAGACCATGTCCCAAACATGGTCTTATACAGGACCTTCCTTATCTCATGTTGTGACATAAGTATCCTTATTTATAACACCCCTAACCTGAAACCGTCACTAGAATAGGGTTAAGAGGCATTACCGAACAAACAGAACATTTCTCATCCATTTAACGACACGAAGTCAATCATCATTAAAACATATCACAAAATAATCATATAGTCCCTTATTGAAGTCCACGAGACCTTAAACACATGCTAGAAAGGGGTCGGGACTAAACCAAACACTTATGATAGTTTTCAGAATTTCAAATATTCTTCAACACTGTTGAGGTCACACGCCCGTGCAATCAGGCCGTGTGCCTCACACGATCACCAGACATACCCATATGTCTAGGCCGTGTCAAAACAGAGCATGTATTCTGACTTCATCACACGGCCACCAGGCACGCCCATGTGCTAAGGCCATGTACTCTTAGGAAATATATTGACTTATTCACACGACTACTAGGCACGTCCGTGTACCGTGGCCGTGCATACTTAGGCTAGCTACTGACTTTATCCCACGGTCACTAGGCACGCCCATGTGCCATAATCTTGTAGGCAAAACAGGCCATTTGCAAGGCCAATTTGCCACTCATACAAGGGTCTACCAACAAGCTTCATAACAATGCCAATTCATGCTTCTAAATGCACTTAAACATACCATTTCATGCACTCAGTAACAATCAACATTACCATTTACTTCCATACCTAATGTCATCACAATAAATCCATTCAAAGTAACAATTGTACATCTCAAAACATGTACATATCATACATCATGTAACCCATATCATAAACCATATTCAAACCACATCTTTTCATCAATCACACAATCATGAAATATACCATTTTCATAACTCATTCATAAACTCAACATTATCCCACTTCCAAGCCAAATCACATGGTAAGGCTTAAACATCGCAAAACATACCATAACTTCTAGCCTATACATGCCATATTTCATCTACATACATCTTTCCAAAAGTACCAAAAATAGATTGCCGATAGTGTGATAGAGATGCTGACGATCCCTGGATTTGAGCTAGCTTTACTGACACTGCAAAGCAGAAAAACAAATCACACAGTAAGCTTTCCAATGCTTAGTAAGTTCGTAACATAACACATTTAAATCAAACAAACATCACATAGATTATTACACATCCATATATATATTGTACCATCCAAAACTAATATGCTCATTTAACGTTTCATAATCTCATTCATAGATTCATCGACCACATAGGTTCCGAACGTACCTTAGTCAACACTTAGCTGTCAATTACATTTGCTACTCAATACTCACTATTCCATTTCGATCAACTTTTGTATCCTCTTCGATTCAAACGCACACTTAGTGCCCAATTAGTTAGCCGAAGCTTAATTAGCATCGCACACATAATGCATCTATATCAAACCAATCTTAAATCGGTATCGCACACACAGTGCCAACCACAAAGCCAAAGCATATATTATTTCGCACACACAGTGCTAATCATCTCGGTCATATTTCCGAGTACGCACACTTAGTGCCCCATAACTCAAGCTCTCACATAGCATTCACATTTCAATATTATCGTACCACTCATTTCATAGCATTAAACATAACTAAATATACGCATTATGTCTGAACTTACCTCGGACGTTGAACTATCGAAACGGTTGATTAATCGAGCACCTTATCTTTGCCTCGATCTCTATCCGAACCTCTCCTCTCTTGGTTTATACACATTCAAATTCAATCCATTCAATCACCAAATCATTCATTTTAGTCCAAACACACATATTTAAGGCATTTTATAAAATAGCCCTCACATTTTCAAATTTCGACACTTTAGTCCCGAATTCATAAATTCATCAAATACACACAATTTGTTTGTACCCATGCCTATCCGAATTCTCAGTACACTCATACAAGTCCACACATTTCATTTATTTCACAATTTAGTCCTCCTACTTCTCATTTTCTCAAATAAGCCCAAAATACTCAATTTCATTAAAAATCCCAATACAAACTATGTTAACCCAACATTAAGCTTTCATTTTCCACCATTAAACATTCAAGAACTCACATGTTCATCAATGACACATTTCAAAAACATCATCAATTCACAAAATTTAAGCATGGGTTCGAAAAAGCACTAAACAACGATCTTAAAAACGTAAAAATCATCAAAAACCGATCAAAGAACATACCTCAATCAAGAGTAACAATGGCCGAATATAACAAAATTTTTCCCTTTCTTTTCTTTTGTGTTTTCGGTGGACAAAGATGAACATATTCATCTTATTTTAGTCTTTTATTTGTTTAATAAACATATTATTAATATATTTACTATATTATCCTTTTACTAAACATATATGTACATATACACATTAAGGGCATACTTGTCCTTTGCCACCCACTAACCATATAAATGGGCTAATTGCCTTTTAAGGGCTTCACATTATAAAGACATCAACAATTGAACACTTAACAATCAGCACACAACATTTTGTACTATACGCGATTTAGTCCTTTCTTTTAATTTGGCACACAATCGATAAAATTACCACACAGAATTTTCACACAGGCTATATCACATATAATCAACACCAAAAATAACATTAAAATATTATTTCAACCTCAGATTTGTGGTCTCAAAGCCACTGTTCCAACTAAGGTCTAAACTAGGCTGTTACATTGTTATTCTGAACGTTCAACCGGACTTCAACTTAACATGATCTCATTATAATCTCATCAAGGCATCATTAATCAACTTCATGGAAATAATATACATTTATCATATTATAAAGCAATTATAAACATAATAACATTATGTAGCTTTAATATCACACAAACTTACCTCGGTACTCAAAATGCATGTAGATATTCGATTTAGTCCACAACCTTGTTCTTGCCTCGGTTTCGGTTCGGGCTTTGTGTTTTTTGATAATCAAGCTTGAAAGTTGAAGAAACCCTAGCTATGGAGTCCTTGTGATTTTCGGCCAAGCTTAGAGAAGATGGACACCATTTTTGACTTATTTTCCCTTTTTAATTCATTAATTTACCAAATGACTAAAATGCCCTTAAGGCCCATTTTTTGAGATTTTTCCTTGCCATGTCTATTTTTGTCCATCTTAACATATAATGGTCTAATTTCTAAATAAGGACCTCTAGTAATTTTTTCTAATGCTATTCCATACTCAAATATTCTAGAATCTCATATTTTTCCAATTTTTGCAATTTAATCCTAATAAACAAATTGTTCACTAAGTAATAAAATTTCCCCATGAAATTTTCACATAATCATGTAAACATATCATAAGCCTCATGAAAATCATAAAACACATATTTCTACTTTGGATTTATGGTCTCGCAACCACTATTCCGACTAGGCCCTAAATAGGGCTGTTACATATAATGTTAGGTTGGTTAGAAACTAGCATGCCCTACCAGAACCTAACACTCACGCCAACTGGTTAGTAACTAACATACCCTACCAGTGGTCGTAACTGGTTAACAACTAATATGTCCTACCAGTGGCCCATCATATATCCTCCATCTGGTTAGCAACTAACATGCCTTATTAGTGGTCACAAATTTTTGCCATTCTGGTTTGCAATTAACATGCCCTACTAGTGGCTCATCTTATTCGGATACCAAGTTCACATCCCTAAGGAAGTCATTTCTGTTCATGCCATGATCATACATATACACACAAATAATTAGATAACATGTTTTCAAAGTTCAAATTTCATGTTCTCACTTGGACTCTATCTATGACATCCAAACTTTGTTACACAACACAGAATACAACCCAGAGAAGAATCACATAGTCTAGATACTCACAGATGATTTCAAGGAAGTTAGTTATTCTATCTCTACTGCTGCATGCACAACTTTTTCTATCTAATCAATCATTTTCTATTTCTCTCTAGCCACGAATTCTTAATAAGATTTCAAAGTGTAATAGAGCAAAAGAAAGAGAAAGAAAAACCTCGCTGCAAAGGGTTTTCACTAATATTTATATCTCACAACTTCCTCATACTCAAGGTTAACACATTGGTTAACATACAAAGCTAACTCAATTCTATCATGGCCAACACAATCATTACAGACTATAATAGATCAATAATAATCATAACACTTTGGTGCATTTCCAACTGGATCTCATTTAAATCACAACTAAAACTGAACAGAAATTACACGTGCACAAATAGACAATATTCAGATCCACCATCCCAAAAATCCTTTACTGGCATATATAAGCAAAAAGTCTTAACACATAGACTTTCCAAGAGAAACACTGTTTGGTGAGTTCCTCACCATGACTACGCCAGAACACAAAAATTACAACTTAGACTTCGCCCAAACAATATATCTTAACAGACTTATAAATCATACAATCCGCCACTCATGGCGCATAACTATTACAGACCACACTGGCGTATACAACATAAACTATTCTTACCTTAACATAAATCTTAACTTAACTTTAGCTTACTATTCATCCACATGACTATGCCGGGTGAGGTATTACATTGGTAGCTAGCCACTGTACCTCCACTAAAATAGAGTCCAACTCACTCTTTAAGTACTCCAAAATTTGGACTTTTTGAGCAACCACAATAGATGGGTCTAGTGTTTCATCTATCTCGGCACTAGTTGGGACAAAAGCTGAATGTGTAAGGCCATTTACCTTGTTGGTCAAAAAAACTTGTTGAGAATTTTGAAGGAATGGAGAGTTGCAGTCACCTCATCCTTGGTTAGAAGCACATTGTGTTGGCTCATGAGAATGTGGTAAATAAGAGAGGGGAAAGGAAAAAATTCTTTTGTAACTAAAGACTTAGCATGTGCTATGATATGTTTAAACACCGACTTACCTAGATTGAAGGAGATTTCTCTCTTAACTTTGTATAGTAGTCTCCCAAGTTGCTTATTCATAGAAGATTTATGCTCAGAAGGTATCTAGTTTCTAAGAGCAAGCTTGTGTGACATGACATATTTCATTTTTAGTCTAGAGAGTGACAAGGTCTTTTCTTTTAGCCAAAATTTACCCAAACCACCAGTAATAATAGAAGCAATTTTGTCAAACTTCTTGTGCACTTGCCTTTACCCCTAGAATGACCAAGAAAGGCATTTATAACATCATTGTTAGAGTTGAACTCATGACCCCTCAAGTCGACTTGAATATAATGGCTAGATTTCTTGTCCGCAATACTCTTTTGAAGATTGAAATAGAATTTATGAACAATATCAGAAGAAAAAAGCTTTGAAAAAGTGCTTGACTTTAAAAGATGGGTAGCACCAAGCAAGTGTAGCAAGCCATATTTTTCAAACTATTATTCATCAATGACATGCTTTATATCTAGATTCCTTTTGGACACAAACTGTAACACCCCTATCCCGTGTCTGTCACCGGATTAGGTTAGGAGCATTACCGGACAGATCGAAAACTTTCATAACATTTTATACATATCATTCATCAATCGTACACACAATGTCCCTTACATAGGTCATTGAGACCTTAAACATGCTTATAACCCGGGTCGACACTAAAACGAAACATCTACAGACATTCTCGGGAATTTAAAATTTTTCTAAATTTCAGGGGTCACACGCCCGTGTGGGCAGGCCGTGTGCCTCCCGCGGCTACTAGACACCCCCGTGTGTCCTTCCCGTGATTGAAACTGACTTCCACTACCACTAAGCACGCCCGTGTGCTTAGGCCGTGGTCGAATCTGCCAAAAATCACACGGTTACTACACAGTAGACACTACCATGTGCCAAGGCCGTGTACTATCCTGACTTGGTCACCACGGTCACTGGGCATGCCCATGTGCCACAACCGTGTGACATTATAGGCCATTTTCAAAGCCAAAATGCCACCCATTTGTGCCGTACCTACAAGCAACATTTATCAAGACATCTCATGCACATATAACCACCAAAAACATACCAAATAACCATTCAAACTACACATTCAATATCCATTTCCATCATGCCAATTTCCAAAACCAAATCATATACAAAATCATAATACATTCATTTGTTTAACTCAAAAGCTTGACTATTTCATGAATCAACTAACCATGCCAAAACATGCTTCACATATCATGATCATAATGCATAATCTCAACTCATCTCTAGCCAAATCTCATGGCTAAGTTCATATAACAACTTATACCAAAATACTAGCCTATACATGCCATATCTAGCTTTATACATTTCCAAAGTGTATAAAAATAAGTTAAGTAGTGTGATGATGATCCTCGACGGTCCCGAGCCTACAGTAGCTTTTATGACCTATAAAATAGAGAAAACACACACACACGAGTAAACTTTCCAAAAGCTTAGTAAGTCATATACAAACAAACCTTGCATGAATTGCACATAATCGAATTTATAAGATGATCAATACAGTTCTCATTACAAAAATCACCTCATTCTTTCTTAAGCTCATATGCTTAGCCATAACTTATCATATTGCCAATTCACATACCATATATGCATATAGTTCATCTAGTCAAGACTTAACATATCGTATTATCAATTCCATATACATAACATTATAATATGATCACATAGATACTTACCTTATATACACAATTAGTGTATAAGCAACATACCTGAAACGGATATTCATTCACTTAATTTATCAAAGCTTGGATTTGCAATTCGTATCACAAACTTGTCTGTTGAACCGTAAGGAATCTAGTAGGATACTCAGGAACTTGGAATAGTCATACAATGCCAACATCCCAGACGACGTCTTACATGCACTCGGATATCAATGCCACTGTCCCAGAAAGGGTCTTACACAAATCAATACGATGCCGATGTCCCAGACATGGTATTATACGTAAAGCTCAGATCGATGCCAACATCCCAGACGTGGTCTTACACAAGTCTCAAATCAATGCCAGTGTCCCAGACGTGGTCTTACATGACAAAACAAAACAGTTACCTATGTCATGACATAGCTAATCCTATCTATTCCTAGGTTCGTACGGGACTTTTCGGACTTAGTCACTATATCAAACTTATCTCGAAATTCATATGCTTAACCTCTCGTAAGTATCCATTATCAACATTAGTCATATGAACAATTATAATTTCATACAAATACATTTATTTGCATAGTGACTTACCCCAGATTCGATCTATCGGAATGAAAACGGCTACTCGGTTACTTTCGCTTTCTCGCGATCTAAGTCTGTTTTCCTCGGTTCTTGATCTAAACATATTCAGAATTAACTATTTTATTCACTAATCCATTCAATTCAATCCAAGGACACACATTTAGGGCTATTTGCAAATTAACCCTCACATTTGTACAATATATCAATTTAGTCCATTTTTCTCAAAACATCAAATTCACAAAATCAACACATACACATACTTAGCCGAATGCATATACATCTCATTCAAGCCCATATTTTCCATCAAATTTTCAATTTAGTCCCTCAAATTGCTATTTTCACAATTTAGCCCTATTTAGCTAAATTCATCAAAACTTCAAGAACAAAACATGTTCATCTAACTCAAATCTTTCATTTAACAACTAAACTCATCTCAAAACTCAACATATCAACAATGGAATCTCACACAAACATCATCAATTCACGAAATTAATATATGGCTTTTGTAGCTCTCAAAGTAACGATTACAAAAACGTAGAAATTATCGAAAACGGATCAAAAACTAACCTTGAATTAAAGCTTGAAACCAACCGAAACCCTTAAGCTTTTGTTCTTTCTTTCTTTTTTTCTTTAAAACATTCGGCCAAATGATAAAGCAATATGGCTTTCTTTTTCTTTTAATGCTTTGTTTTATAATAATAACTTAATAAATAAATATAATATAAATTTTAACATATAACATATCATATAAAAACATATTATAAAACCATGTTTCCGTACACTAGCCATATTTTGGCCAAATTGCAACATAAAACCCTTACAAACCAAAGCCATATCAATTAAATCACTTAATCAAATGTAAAGCCATTTTTAAACTTTATGCGATTTAATCCTTTTATCAAATTAAACACACAGACAGACGAATTAGCTTACGGAAATTTAGCACATGCTTAAACACTCATCAATGGCACAGAAAATAATATTAAAATTTTATTCGAACTCGGATTCGTGGTCCCGAAACCACTGTTTCGACTAGGGTAAAAACCGGACTGTTACACAAACTTTCATCTTTTCTTTGCATCATTATTCACAAAGTCTTGATATTTACCTTGATAAAGTCATGTTCATGTTTGGATCGAGCCTCTCTCTTGCATTTTCCACGAGTAATAGGTCTTGTGTACTTTTTTCCATAGGCAGTTTGTCTTTTGTTTTGGCTCGGAGCTCAACCAAGGTTTCACCAGCCTCGACTATATAGAAGCTAGCTATTGAGTTTACCTATGTTTTGGTCCCTTCATCTGAACTAGTCTACTCTTCCTCTCCTTGGTTTGTTCCACTTTCTGCCTGGACATTGTTGGAATTCAATTATAGAAAAAAATAAAATAAAAATAAAAACAAACATCAAAATAAACATATTGAAAAATGAAAGCATACAACAAATCAGATTCAATTAAGGATGAGTTTCAACAATTTTATCACGTCATCCAACATGAAAATGAATGGAAGAATTTATACCTTGAGCAAAGGTAGTCCCCATCCAAACTCGTACGAACACCAAACTCATTTGTCGAAAACCTATAGTCGTCTAAACGTCTGACCTTTAGCGGGGACCCAAAATAGGAATTTAGAAACCCTTTGCTATCTGATACATGTAAGGATGGGGTGAAATTCATTAAATTCCATTCACCAAATCTGCCAATTTTCAAGCTTAGAAAATCAACAGAATTGTGATGACTTTTTGGATGGGATCTTGACATTTTTGGGCTCAAATTCTTCATGAAGTTCGAAGATTATCTTTTAGAATTGAAACTCAGTTTGAATAACTCTATTTTGAGTTCAGAAGATCAAGTTATGATCGTTCTACTGAAGACTCCACAAGCAGAATTTTTGGATGGGATTATGACGGGAATTACAAGTTTCAGGCTTTTAATTCGAGTTTAAATCATATCGGGTTCGGGTTTTAGGCTTAATTTTATTATATATGAGCCTAATATAGTTTTTATCTGTAACACCCCTTACCTGTGTCCAACACCGGGACAGGATACGAGGCATTACTGTACTTAACCTTACTTGAACTTGCATTATTGGGCTATAAATTTCTTATCAACTTAAAACCTTTCCTTCTTAATCATAACATGCACATTATAGGCCTACGAGGTCTTGAACTTACTTCCTAGAGGTTCGGAGTTGAACTGAAAACATTTACTTTCTTGGAAAATTTTTGCCTAAATAGGGGTCACACGCCCGTGTGACATGGGACACGCCCGCGTGGGCAGGCCGTGTGGTCACACATGCCCATGTCCCTAGTTTGTGTAGAAATAAATTTTCAATTCGAACCTACAGGGGTTTTCATACAGCCGGACACATACCCGTGTCTTTGGCTTGTGTCTTTCACACGGCCTCGACACGCCCGTGTCCTTGCTCGTGTGTAAAAACTAGGAGTATTCTGTTTATGACGTCAGCAACCCCTTAAGGAGCACACGGCCTAGGCACATGCCTGTGTGCTGGCCTGTGTGACGATTCAAACTATCGTAACCAATTGCAAGGGACACACGGCCTATCAACACACCCATTGGGGTTGACCGTGTGTTGCACACGGCCTAGACACACGCCCGTGTGTCTACCCGTGTGGACAGTTTAAGGCTATTTTCCAAGCCTTTTTGCCACCCTGAAAACTCATTCATTTCATCACAAGTAGTGTATAACATAGCAACATTAAACTATTAAAAACCCTTAAGTTATCATTCATTCCACCCATATTATACTTAATAACTTGCATGAACATTCAATTCATTATACTTATCAACTTTATAACATGAACTTGGCAATATTGGCCAACTCTCCATGGCCATTTACAAAATGAGTGTAAAACATTAATAGCCAACCCTTTGGCCCTCAAACATGACATGACACAAAATAATCAAGCTCCTATACATGCCATACTCAACATGAAGTGAATTTACTATACCAAAAGAACGATTGATAGTGTGATCTGAGCTCTGACGTTTTACGAGCCCCGAGCTAACTTGGCGAAGCTACAAGGAAAAGGGAAAAGAGAAGGGTAAGCATATAGCTTAGTAAGTTTGCATGAAATTCTAAAGCAACATAATTGCTCAAACTAAATTCATCCATCTCATGAAATAATAGCAACATAAATCTCAAATGTTTAAGCATACTTATTCATACGTACTCACTCTTATTCTTACCCATCTCATGTCACATTATGATTTCTTAACTTTTACATATTCATGGTACCTATATCACTAAATCACATAACTTAGCACATATGCTAACATGAACATAAACTAAATTTTTTTCATCATTCTTATCATGAATGAAACTCAAGGTCATCCATAAATGGATTTAGCTCTATACTATTTTACATACTTAGCTCTTTTGACCATAAACAAATCAGATTATTGTGGGATATTCGAACTCGTCATGCATAAATCTTGATGCCAACGCCATATCCCGAATATGGACCTCTTGACGCCGTTGCCATATCCTAGATATGGTCTTACATGGAATCTTATAACTCGATGTCGATGCCATGTCCCAGACATGGTCTTATACGAAATCACACATGAATGTCGATGCCATGTCCCGGACATGGTCTTATACGAGATCTCCCTTTGGTGCCGAGGCCATATCCCAAACATGGTCTTACACGGGACCTTCATTATTCAATGCTAATATATGGGTATCCTCATTAATCCGAATCTTTATTCGGGATTTCACATAACTCATTTTCACCATTTCCTCATCGAGGCTTCATCACTCGATTATTCATAATAATAACATACATTATCATGATATTAAGTAGTTTCAAATATTCGAAACATTATGAAACTTTAACTTTATAAAAACTTACCTCGATTCTCAAAATGTGTATCGATGCTCGATTTAGTCCTCGATTTTGTTCTTGCCTCGGTTTCGATCTTGGCTTCGTGTTTCTTGATCTATAATAAAAAATTAACTTGTTAAATACACACATTGACTAAATCGTCTCATAATTCATATTTTGGCAAAATTATGATTTTGCCCCCAAACTTTTACATATTTTCATTTTTTGCCCCTAGGCTCGTAAAATAATTTTCATTCAACTTTCTTGTATTTCAAGCGACAAATCATATTCTTAGATATAACAACATTCAATTTCCACTATTTCACTCATGTATGACCATTTTCATAACTTTTACAATTTGGTCCTTACAAGCATTTTTCATGAAAATCACTTAGAAAAAGATGTTTATCATACATCAAACTTTCACATTCCTCCATAAAACATCAAAATAAATGCATGTCACACATAGGTAAATTTTTGAATATGAACCCTAGCTCAAAATATAGCTAGAAATAGCTAAACCGAGCTACGAGAATCTTAAAAATATAAAGATCATTAAAAACGAGGCTAGGATGCACTTACTATCGAGCTTGAAAGTTGAAGAAACCCTAGCTATGTCTTCCTTGTGATTTTCGGCCAAGGGGGAGAAAGATGGACACCATTTTTGGCTTATTTTCCCTTTTTAATTATTTTATTAACCAAATGACAAAAATACCCTTAGTGATCCTTTCTTAAGATTTTTTCCTTCCCATGTCCATTTTTGTCCATCTCTAATTGCTAATTAAGGACCTCTAGTAATTTTTATAATTCTATTTCATACTTAAATCTTCTAGAATATCATATTTTCTAATCTTTGCAATTTAGTCCTAATGGACAATTTATTCACTAATTAATAAAATTTCTTCATGAAATTTTCACACAATCATGCAAGCATCTCATAATCCTTATAAAAATCATTAAAACATATATTTCTACTTTGGATCTATGGTCTCGCACCACTATTCCGACTAGGCCCTAAATCGGGCTGTTACATTATCAGCTCTTATATTTTATTATTCTAAATTTTTAATAATTATTAAGTAGTTTAAGTTATTTAGGAGTTTTATGTCTACAAGAAAGTTTAGTTTAAAACTACTTCTTGTTTAGATTAAGTAGAGTTCTAGTACACTTAAGAGTTTTATTTAAATTTATTTAGCTAGCCTATATATAGGCATTTGCATTGTACAAAATTTAGACAATTGATTATTATTCAAATTCTTTGATTTTTTCTTTTTAAGAATTGTTCTTGAGTTTTCTTTTAGAAGAGTTTTAACAATCTTTTTAGATTGTAGGGATTATCTTCAAACTTTTTCTTGCCAAGTTTTCTTTATTGGAGGGAAAATTAAAGCAGCTTGAAGGGAGTTATGGATTCTTCTTGTTTCCAAGGCTTCTTAGGACTTCTACACGCCACGTTCTATCTTTTCCAACTATTTCCTTTATTTTCTTCTTTATTGTTCTATTCTTTGAGTTAGTGTTCTATTTTATTTATCTTAGTTATTTTAATTATTATTTTTATCTAACTTGGATTTGATTGTGTTTCAGGTTGTTTCATGATAAACCGTAAAAGTAACATATTTTAAGCCCACATTTAGCTTGCTTTTGGATGATTTAAGCACGTAATTAGGTGCTTTTAATCCTTTCTTTTCATGTCTTATATCCAGGAAAGCACCCGAGGATGAAAATAACATAAAACAGGCCCAAAATGGAGTAAATGGGCCTTAGCACGAAATCGACACGGCCTGTCCCAAACCCCACACGGTCGTGCCTCGTCGATCATCTAGAGCACGGCCTGACCCCCGACTTACACGGTCGTGCCTCAAGTTAGAAAGTCCGGACACGGCCTGGCCACGATTCATACGGGCATGTGCCATGGCCGTGTCTCTGTCGCTGGAAAGAGCAATTACATTCGGGAAAGGATACTTGGAGGCAAAAAAACACATTCCAAAGCCTATTCAAACAACCTATTAGGAATTCTACTTAAATTAGGATACTTAGGGGCCAAGTAAGGCATCTCAAAGTCTATATAAACACCCAATGGGGCAACTTGAAAGGGGAGTTTGGCAGAAGCTGGAACCGGCGTCGAACTAGGCTAAGGAGCCAAGCCGGAAAGGTCAGAATTGTGGGAATCGCTTGAAGTTAGCCAGTTGATCCATCCCAAGAAGCCAGAGTTATACTCAAGACGGCGGAATTCTCCTTCAATTCCTTCAGGGAGTTTTAGGAATTTCTTATGTTTTGTTTTATCTTTTCTCTTGAGATGTTTTCTTATTTAGTTATGAACTAAACCCCTCAGATACCTGAAGGGGATGAAACTTAGATGAATATTATTATTTGATTTCTGAATTTTATGATAAATACTTAGTTTGTTCTTAATTATGCATGCTTAATCCAAATCTGATGTGCTTAGGTGGAGGAGGAATAGACCCTGCCTAAGAGTAGATCTAGCGTAATTAAGCAGAGTTGATTGAACGCCTAGAGATAAGGTTACGAGATTTTGCCAGATTAGGGTGAAACGTAATATGGGAATCCATAGATCGATTTACTGCTATTATAGGGGTTATTATAAGAGAACGAGAGTTCCACTAATTAACCTAGGGTTAGACGTTATTCGCCTCGAGAGAGGGTTTACATAGGTTAAGGAGTCCTACAGATCAAGCTAAGTAAATAAATCATATGATTCAGCGGTAAATAACAAGTGAAGTCTAGGTGGATTCGTCCTGAGGGTATCGTCATGATCAATTGAGTTTTTCTTCAAGTTATTTCCCAATTCGTTCTTTTTGTCTTAGTGTCCTTAGCCTAGTTGTCGTTAATTTAGATTAAAACAAACTTCACTTTATTTTTAAGGCTAAATAATAAAAAGAAAGTTAGTATTAAACTTTTGGTCCCTTTGGGTTCGATAATCCGGTCTTGCCTAAGCTATACTACTATTCGATAGGTACACTTGCCTTTAATCGTTGTCAGAGTTAGTTTTCAGGTTCGATCATTCTTTTATAAATTTTAAAGCTCTGATTTCAGTGATCATTTCAAAATCCAAGTTTCTTCCCGAACGTCAAGAGCCCTAAGTCAAATCCTCGACTTGAACAAACTTTACAATTTGCTTCCATCCTACCACTCTCATTCTATATCATTTGGTATCATATTAGGGTGTTTTAGTTGTTCTTTGTGTTCTTATAAATTTTATTTCCAACAAATAGGCTCAAATTTTTTTTTTTACCCAGACAATTTTCGGGGGAAAAAATATTTTTTAGTAGGTAAAGGCTTTTCAAGCGATCTAAAAATTTTACATACTATTTCTTGACATTATTTTAGAATATAAAAAAATATTTACCACAAAAAAATTAATTGAAAAAGTATAGAAAGAAAAAAAGGAAAAAAAATTCTTGGGGTTGAATTTTGTGCCAAATTTTTTTAGATCAAATATACATTATTTGAGGAGGCTCTAGTTTAAATTTCATGATTTTGTGAAATTGGGAGCACCTCGAACGAAGTTTGTGAATTTGCTTCACAATTTTTTAAGGTTTTCGGGTTTCAACAATTTTCATTGACTCTTAACCATATGCTTTCATTTGTTTTTTCTTTTTATTTTTCCTATATGATTTCTAACACTTTATTGTTTCTTGTGTTAGTAGGTTAAAGCATGTTGCACATTCATTCTTCCGTGCAATACAATTCTTTGGTGTTTAGCCGATTTTGGACTTATAGTGCTATTAGGTTTGCTTTGCTAGTTTGATTCTAATACATTTTGATCTATTGATATAAACACTTTTAAAAGACTTGTAAGATTAATTCTTACCTCAATGAGAATTTCATTTTATTTCTGAGTGCATAACTTTAAGGTTTGCTATGTTTTTTTTTCCTTTTTGACTGTTTTTATTTCAACCTCTAATAATGGTACGCGAATATGGTATGCAAGAGGTTTTAGAACCTCCTACTGATGGGAACGATTTGATTGAGTCCAATTGTTTTATAGTGCGACAACCCTTTAAAATTCAAGTAAGAGACTATTCTGACGAAGTGCAAAGCTCTAACATCTTCCAATCAAGGTGCTTAATTCAAGGAAAGTTGTGTTCTCTTATTGTTGATAATAGTAGTTGTGCCAACATGGTGAAAAGTTTTTAGTGGATACTTTATCTTTACCTTAATTGCATTCAAAATGGGGAGTTATTCTGACGAGGTTTGGTGTGATGTAGTTCTCATGCATGCCGCCCATTTGCTTTTTGGAAGACCATGGCAATATGATAATGATGTGGTACACCATGACAAATTGAATTGTTACTCCCTTGTGTTTAAAAGAAAAAAATACACTTTAGCCCTTTCGGCGGCCAAAGATGTGTATAAGGACCAATTGAAAATGGCGAAATTCTGTGAAAGGGTTAAAGGGAAAGAAAAAATTAAAAAGATAGAGAGAAAAGAGACATTGAGTGATAATATTTTACTTGATGGTCCACTTTTGGTGAATGAAAATACATATGAGTTAAAAATTGCAAAGTTCTCAAGTGGGAAAAGAAAATGAAAAAGAAGAAAATATTCATGCAAAAGTAAGGAATGATTATGTTTTAACTAACCATAACTCAATTTTGTTTAATGGTGTTTCTTTTTTACAGGATTTCAAGGATTTATTGACGGACTTCCAATTACATTACTCTAACATTGATAGACAATTTCACTTGTGGGAGGGAGGTAAGTTGAACATTGATAATTCTCCACAAGTGCTACAATGTAAGAAAAGCAAGGAAACAATAGAAATTGATTTAAGAAGGCATACCTTGAATGTTTTTGAAAAGTATGCTACTGATTTTGTTTGTAAAATATTTCCTTACAACATGCTTTCTCGTTGGTCAAATTTTATGAAACCTTGGTTTTATAGTTCAACTAATTTTATGAGTTTATCTAAATTTGTAAAGGTTAAAAATAGTAATTCTGTTGCATTAAATAGGTTTTTTAAAGCATTTTATAGATATTCTCTTATAACAAAATTTTCTATCTTAACCTTTAACGATGAGTTTTTACATAATAATACTAAACTTCTTGATTTTTATGATTATGTGAAATTAATGACTTCATCGTTGGAAAATTTTAAGGATGACCATGTGTCACGGGGCTAGAACTTTAGTCTCGCATTCCGTGCGGCCTTAGGCGATCCTTTTTATGCAAACACACCTAAGTCAGCCTGATCACCACAAAGTGATGATTCACAAAGAATCCCTCCAAGGCACCAATTTATATAGCGGAAGCAACTTAGCACGAGAAAGTCAGAAAGTCAGAAAGTTTGAGTAAAACTATGCACGAGAGGTGTTTGAGTAAATGCTCTTAATTGTATTAATTTCTTTCAAAGAATACAAGAAACAATGAAAGAATGGAGTGAGTTACAAGTGAGGGGGAGGCTCTCTATTTATAGTTGAGCTCCCCTAAAATTGACGGTCTAAATCAAGTTATATCAATGAACGAGATTAGTCTATCCCTTAAATCAAGGGATTTACGAGATTACATAATCAATTTACATAATCAAATCAAATCAAATCTTACAAGATATGATTCCCCTCAATCTTCTAAGATTAGTTCTCATATTGACCAAGGTAGCTTATCATTCCACATCAGCATGATTAGGCCAGCCAGGCTTAAATCTGATAGGCTTCTCTAACAGCTCTTTGAATCAGGTCAGCTCTCCTGGGCTAAATAATCCCTATGTCAATGATAGACCTCCATGGGATGCATTGTGTGCGAAGGTCACGAGCTTTGAACTACGGCCCATGACATCCTCCCCCTCCCATTCTCACAATGCCCTCATTTTGTCTTTGGAATTACATTAACTTGATTCGTCTCGGTCTTGTCTAGACGCTTTAGCATTTTTTTGACTAGTCTCACTATCGGGCCGTTCCTTTCTTTGGAATTGTCGCTTCGACTTCCATCGCCTCTTAACTTGAACCGTTGCACTCATTGGTACGTCTAGTTGGCAAGAACTATCCTCTCTAACTTGCCCAATTTTGACTTTCTCCGATTGGAATCCCCTTGATTCTCACAACTTGGATTTGAATTCCCCACAGTCCCTTATCCTCCTTACTTAAGAACTTTGAAACAGTCCCTATGATCTTGCCAAGACAACAAGTCATAATTCAAAACACTACCAAAGTGCTCGAAATATACCTTACTCGTCTTGACTGTGTTTGCATCGCTACTTTTCCCTTGAAGTCCGATGCACAACCCTCACCCAAAGGTGATAGCTCTACAGTCAACTCTATAGGCCTTATATCGGTCTCATGCACCACTAACATTTCTGGAGGGGCTTTTGTAGCACTTCGTTCTATCGAGTTAATGTTCCTTCCATACGAAACATACTCGACTAGTTGGATTGATGAAAACACCTTGGTCCCAACCTACATATCTCGATGCACTAGCACAATAATTCATGATAAAGGATCGATAACGATATGAATTTGATCAGTCCATGGAAACATAAACGCCTGAATTTTGTCAAGGAAGTTTAAGCTTAACTCAAAATTGTAATAATCTAACTGGATTACCTCAAATTCTTCCTTTCCTTTTAATTTGTCGATTTGTAGCTCCATGTCTCGAGCTACTCCCACAGTTGGGGCCTCCTTAGAATTTACTGTATTGATCTTCTTATTTGATTTCCTAACCAAGAGACCAAGTTTCTTCACAGCTTTTTCTGATATGAACAAGTTCGATGCTCCTGTATCAACAAGAGCACTACTCTTTTGGCCTGCAATGTTGGTGTCTACAAATATCAACCCTTCCCAGCCATTCCTCTTTACAGGAGTGAGTACCATCAAATTAATCATCGATGTCTTTTTTCTCAACAAGCTTTGCTTCCTCTAGCTTATCATTCCTCTTGATAGTCGAAAGCGAAGATATCTTTGGGCAGTTCTTCTTCATATGTCGTCCCTTGCCAAGGAAGCATATTATCTTGCTATTTTCTCTTTTAGGCTGTTGGATCTCCACTTCCTATTTCATGGTTTCCGATTAGTACTGCCGTTGTTGCTGCTGTCATCGTTATGTCCTTTTTCTTCACGGTCTCCCCCACCATTGCCCTTCCTATTGGGCTTGAAAAACCAAAATTTGTCTTTCTTTCAAACAATCTTGAGCAATAACTTAGCTACAATCATGGATTTTGATAGTTCTTGGACACCTCGACATTCCGATTCCTGTTTAACCCATGGTTTCAGCCCATCCATAAAATAGAAGAATGCTTCCTCCTCACTCAGATTGGAGATTTAAAGCATCAACTTGCTAAACTCTTTTACATACTCCTGGATTGTGCCTTGTTACGAGAAACAACGTAACTTAAACTAAGCCTCCTTCTCGGCATATTGAAGGTAAAACTGTTCCTTAAACTTGTAACACCCCTCACCTGTATTCAACGCTGAAATAGGGTTACGAGGTATTACCGATCAATTCACAACAAATTTAGCATACATTTATGCAACAATAAGCATTCATTCTCATAAATCATTCAACACAATCGCATTGTCCCTTATAAAGGCCTATAATGCCTTAAACATGCTTTAGACGTGGTTCGGGACTAAACCGATATCATACGAAAATTCTGGGAACTTAAAATTTTTTGTGTAAACAAGGGTCACACGCCCATGTGAACAGGGCGTGTGCCTCACACGACTAGTAGACATGCCCATGTCTCAGGCAGTGTGAAAACAAGGCATACATACTGCCTTGGGTCACACGGCCAACCACATGCCCATATGTCTAGCCCGAGTACCCTTCGAAGTGGCCACACATGCCCATGTACCAGGTTGTGTGTGCTAGGCCGTGCCAAAACTGTAGGGTATACTGACTTATGCAACATGGCCAAGTCACATGCCCGTGTGCTAGGCCGTGTGCCAATTAGGGGGTAAACTGACTTGTACCACACGACCAGTCACACGCTCGTGTGTGAGACTGTGTGGAGCATACTGACTTCATTTCAATTTCAATATCGGGGGACACACGGTCATGTAACTTGACCGTGTGTCACACACGGTTGAGAAACACGCCCGTGTCTCTACCCGTGTAGACAAAAATAGACTATTTACCAAGCCATTTTGCCACCCCATTTGATACACACCTTTACCTACACATATGGCACAAAAACAAAGCAAAATAGGCAATCCATAACAACCAAATCAACCATAATTCTTACCATTTCATCTAACATTTCTTAGCCTAAACTTTAATCACTATCATCATCTATTTATCAACCATATCCAAGTAACATTAACACTTCACAAATAAAAACATTTACAAAACATACATCATTTTGTTCCAGGTTCACAAGCATAATACCAATTAAACAAACCTCATAATATAAGCCATAAGCACACTTACATTTACATAATCAAACTAGTCAAATTAAGCCAAATCTCATGACTATATAAATACAAACCAAAACTCAACCATTCACAAGCCATCCCAAATGGCAAAACTCACTACCAAAACTTAACCAACATGCCCATAATCCTATACATGCCATATGACCAAACCATAAGCTCAAAAGTACCAAAATGATGGATTGATAGTGTGACGTAATCTCTGACGATAAACTTAACTAATCACAAATACACATTTATCAATCTAAACATATTATCATGAAATTCAAGATTTACTAACAAACCTTTCACATGCTTATTCATAAGCTTATATACAAACTTTGTAACTTCTTTGGTTTTAAGCTCATAATATACATATACATATACATACCTGTACCAATCCATAACAAGTTTGTACATACACAGAATGCTGTTGAATACTCAATATTTCGCACACTGAGTGCCATATTCAATATCTCGCCCACTAAGTGCCAATCTCAATGTCTCGCACACTAAGTGCCGTACATAGCTGAAGCTATCTCAAATCGCACACTAAGTGCCATATTTAGCCGAAGCTATATCGAATCGCACACTTAGTGCCATATTTCGCCGAAGCTATATTGAATCACACACTAAGTGCCACAAATAGTTGATTTGTCGTTGAACATAAATGTAGTCCTGTATATACAATTTATGCAATATTAAAGCATTAAAAAGCATAATTATAACAATGCTTATTGTATACGAACTTACCTTGGATGCTAAAATAGCAAATCGACTCGATTAGTCGATAACTTTATCATTTCACCGATCTAAGTCCGTATTTCACTTTTCTTGATCTAATTATAATATCAAATTCAGCTTATTCAATCACTACTTTATTCAGTTTAATCCAAAACACACATTTGGGCATGTTTACACTTTTGCCCCTAAAGTTTCACATTTTTATAGTTTAGTCCTTATTTCACAAAAATCACAAATTAATGAAATTCAAGACTAACCCATGCTAGCCGAATTACCATAATGCCCCTAGCATCCCATAATTTGCATTTATTTCACATTTTAACCACTAACTTTACAATTTTCTCAATTTAATCCTTAATTTGCATTTTCACTAAAAATCACTTTACAAAACTTGTTTAATTCACAACAAACATTCATAATCTATCATCAATCATTAAAACTCATACATATTCACCAATGGCAACATTCAAAATCTTTAACATTTTTTCAAATTAGTCCCTGGGCTAGCTAGTACTAGTTGCAACAATCTCAAAAATATAGAAATCATGAAAAACAGGACAAAATACATACCTTAATGAGCAAAAATGCCTTAGTCGAATGGTAGCCCTAAAATGGTGTTTCTTCTCTTCCAAAAATTGGTGGAGAAGACGATACAACCATTAATTTGGTTTTTGTTTTATTTATGTTATGTTTAATAACTAATTTACAATTATAACCTTAATAATAAACCATTAAAATCATCATTGTAACACCCCAAACCCGGCCTAGACGTTATGGCCGTATCTGGCAATGTCACACAATAGTGTTTTTGAAACCTCGTTGTTACGATGAAAACAGTCCATGTTATTATCTTTAGTAAACCTTTGCTAGAACTTAGGAAGTCATCTTTGTTCCTTTAAAACATTTGTTTTGAAACATCCCTCGTTGCGAAAACTTTAATAAAACAGTCTAGGTGGTCAATCATTTAGAAATTACTTTAACTTTTTGAAAATTGAATTTCCTACGACCAGCAGGTATAAATCCATAAAGTAAAATAAATAAATAAAAACCCAAATTTAAAACCAAAGTCCCAGAGGGTCCTTAAATTACAACCCAAATAATCAATAATAATCAAATCATAAATCGTAAATTGAAAACCATGAAGTCCAAAACTTACTGTGGCCACTGCTGAGTTCTTTGTAGCACCGATCCGTCTAAGTTTAGAGATTACATGTGCACATTAAACAAAAAGGGTGAGTTTACGTAAACTCAATGTGTAATCCCACAGAAACAAACAAACAATCAGTATTCACAGTGCATAGTTGAACAGTCTTAGGCCTAAGCCTTTTTCAGTATCAGTGATAGTTTGGGCCTTAGCCTATCTCAGTACAGTGTCAAAATGCAATAGGTCCTTAGCCCATCATAGTATCAGTAGCAATAACAGTTATGCAGTAGCAAAATCTTACTCAACCAGCCTCTACACACCATCTCCATCCAACCCTACACTCCATGTGGGGATATAATCAACCCAACCATCCCTACACTCCAAGTAGTACCGAATGCGGCACAATACAATAGTTTTAGCTGAGCTGCCAGTAAATTAGGCTTAAAGCCTTTCAGTACACTTCCTCCGAATAACAACCCCCAACCCAATGCAATGCAACACACAATGGATGACATGCTATTATGCAATTCCAGTACATATATTCACTTCAGATATTAACATACCCAGTACAGATATCATTTGGTCAATTTCACACATTTAGGGGTCTAAGTAGCGCTTACCGACCCTACAATAGGTTCACAGTCGACTTGGGCGACCCGTGCAACCTTAAAATCATTTAGGTAAAAATGGGCCAACACGCCCATGTGATCTGCTCGTGTAGGCCTACATGCCCGTGTGGCCCACTCTGCCCAAATTGGCCTTGGCATGTGATCCATTTTTAAAGTAACCCATGCTAGCTCAATACTCATATATGTTTTCACTATTTACTTATATGTTCATTCAAAGCTGTCTACTTGAGTCATTATCACTAAATTATTTATATCTTGAGCTACAGAATTCTAAATTAAGATCCGCTTGATGTTTTTGAAACTAGACTCAAATACCTTTCTACCATAAAATTTTCAGAATTTATAGTTTATCAAATAAGTACAGTAAAATCTTTAAAGTTATCCCTATTCTGCTATTTGAAAGCTTCATCCTTTCCTTACTAAAAATTATTTATCTCTTAGTACAAAATTTAGATGATGTTTCTGATTGTTTCTCTTGAAAATAGACTCATTAAGGATTTAAAAATATAAATTTAAGCTCCTAATTATTTTTTTTTTTATAATTTTTGATGATTTTCCTAAGTCAGAATAGGGGAACCCGAAATCATTCTGATCTTGTCTCACAAAATTTATTATATCTCATTATTTACAATTCCATTGCTTACACTGTTTCTTCCGTGAAAAACTAGACTCAATAAAATTTAATTTCATATTTTATTCAACCTCTAACTCAATTCCCACTATTTTTTTATGATTTTTCAAAGTTAGACTACTGCTGTTGTCCGAAACTATTTTAGTGCAAAATGTTGATTTTCATGTTTATAACACACTTATTTCCTTTTCTCTACAAATTTTCACATCATTTTCTCTTATTTCTCTTATTTCTCGATAGCAAGCAATTTTGCCTTTTCGTCGAATCCCATTTTCTTCATTTCAGGTGCCCACCTAGTATCGTTTCTGATGCGTAAGCACTCCTAAGCCTCTAAAACCTAAAAAATCGACCAACATATCTCTAGATTAATCACTTAATTTGTCAATCAAACCAAATATACCCAACATAAAACTCGAGAAACTAAACCAACAATGATTCAGAAACTTACCGCGACAAATCCAATAACCAGTCGTCTGCACACACTGGAATATCCACTTAAAAACCTTTGAACAACACCTAAACGAGAGTAAAATGAACCCTTTGTTAATTGCCTAATCGAAATATGATAACTAAGGGGAAATTTCCACTTACCGAAACAGATGAAGTTGAAAGTTGCACTCAAAGAGGTGATTTGCAAAAAATACAGAAATGAAAAGAGTAGGAAAAAGAGAAGAGAATTTCAGCTATAGAGCAAGAGATGAATCAATCAAGAAAACAAAAAGAGAGGGGAAAGAGAAGAAACAAGATTAGACCAAAGGGGAATAAAAACCAAAAGTGAACAAGAAAGGAGAAGAAATGGCAGAGAAACAAAAGTCTAACGTGAGAAAATTTATTAAGAAAAAGAAAATAGAAAACTGATAAGAAGAAAATCTTATTTTGATAACTTCTCTCCAATTATCTCCTAAAAACACTCCCTATTAACATACTAAAACAGAACTACTCAGCAGTCCAGTTTAATTTGAACTCCACCACTCCACACGCCTCAAACAAAAATTAATTCCCTTGCTTGTGCAGGGACTTAACCACAGGACCTCCTACACACTAACACTCCACTTAACCACCAGACCAGCGGACCCATTCTGATATATTTTTACCAACAATCAAATAAAAGCCTATTGAACAAGAGTAAGGCCTAATTCATTCAAAATACCAAAATTTTCCCAAGCGAAGGCTTGAACTTGGGACCTCCCAAACACTACCAGAACACATAACCACTAAAGGTGACAGATATTTGAATCATATTTTCACAATAATAAAATTAGAAATTTTTGGGGCATTACAATCATATTAATGCCCATCTTTGTACACTTAAGTTTCAAATAGTTTAATTACCATTTAAGGTCACATATTCAAAAACCAAAGCTATTTAACACCTTTAACTAGTAGAATATGCATTTTACATCTTACGCGATTTAGTCCTTTTTATCAAATTGACCAATCAAACGATAAAATTTCTAAACGAAAATTTCACACAATCATATATTCATACTATAAACATTAAAATAATAATAAAATAAATATTTTGACTTTAGATTTGTGGTCCTAAAATCACTTTTCTGATTTGACCAAAAACGAGCTATTACAAAACTCATTCTGGAACTCCTCCCAAGTTCCAATCGTAGCCTAACCATGCTTTTCACCTATGGACCTATGCCTCCATCATAAAATAGCAAAGTTAGTAAAATATCGAGTAGGAGTATTTACCTTAACATTATCATCCTACGACACGGAAGTGCTATTCGACCTCTCATATAAAGTTGTCCACCTCACTTGTAGACCTTGCCCCCTTAAACTTCTCTGGTTTGGGGACATCCATATCGCGGTTGAATGTCACACCCAACACTCCTTTACCCATGGAAACTTGGTACAAAGCTAGCTTTCCCATGAGCTCCTCAACTCTTGCAGTTAAAGTCCTTATTATGGCCATTGTTTCCTCCTTCAAAGCTATTGCTATGGCCTCGAGAGCATCATCCCTCTTTGTCAGCTTATCCACAGTGGAATTGAGCACCCCTTGCATATCTTCCACATCAGAATTAAGAGACTCCAACACTATTTCTTTGAGTTGCTCTTCCTTCGAGTCCAACTCTGCAGTGCGTCCCCCGATCATCTCGGTATTATCCTTCACATCACCTATGGACTCTTTGAGATTGACCACTTGTTCCTCTAAAGCTGATAGCATGTCCCTCGACATGAGTCTCAACTGGCTCAATATAATCAGCAACTTCTTTTGACATCTTAACGGTGCCATTGCAACCAAAGCTCTGATACAACTTTTCACGTGGTTAGAACCTTAGTCTCGCGTTCAATGCGGCCTTAGGTGATCCTTTCGATGCAAACACACCTAAGTCAGCCTAACCACTACAAAGTGAGGATTCACAAAGAATTCCTCCAATGCATCAATTTATATAGCAGAAGTAACTTTGTAACAGCCCAATTTCGATAAGATTGGAATAGTGGTTTCGGGACCACAAATTTGAGCCAAAAAATTTATTTTAATATTATTTTATGATTTTCATTATTATAGGAAGGCATATGAAAATGTTGATACGCAAATTTTACCGATTGCATGTTTAATTAGGGAAAGGACAGAATTGTAGAAAATGCAAAAGTTGCCTTCTAGTAGTTTTAAGTATCAAATAGCCATAGAATTCAAAACTTAAGGACCTTATATGGTAATTAGACCATTGAAGAAAAGTTAGTAGATATTTTTATGACTTATCCATGGAAAATTAGAAAATGGTAGGGACTAAATTGGAAATCAATAAAATTAATAGATGATAATTAATTAAAAAGAAAAAAATAATCCATTTTCATATCATCTCCCCCAAAATTTCTATGGAAACCCTAGGAGAGAGGAAGACAACTTTTCAAGCTTAAAAAGGTATGAAATCAAGTCCCGTTTTTAGTAATTTTTATATTTTTGGAATAGGGATAGTTTAATCTTTCTATTTAGGGGATTTATTTGAAAAGTTATCAAGGTATGAAATTTGGGTCATGGATGAATATGCTAAAAATTAGAAATTTATGGTAGAAAATGAAAAGTTATTCATAGATAAACAACTTTTACAAAGTAATTTTTGATGAAAACTTGATTTAGGGACATAAATGAAAAGAAATGGTAAAACACATGGAAAATTCTAAAATTTGTGAAATGTATGTGCTGTAAATGTAATAAATAAATTTTGGCTAGGCTTGGAAAGGGGGTTACATTTCATGAATTTCATTTTCCGAGCCTAGGGACGAAATTAGAATTTATGAAAAGTATAGGGGTAAAATGGTAATTTTGCCTAGGATGTAATTGAATGCAAATGTATATGAAATGTGATAAATTGATAGTTAAAATTTTTTATATAGACCAAAAAAGACAAACTACTGAACTAGATTGAGGGAAACAAAAGGTTTCGGATTAGTTGAAATTCAAATACAAACAATTGTCAAGGTAAGTTCATGTAACCTAAATATGTATGTTAATGTGCTTGAATGAATTGTATGATTGTGTTGATATGTATGTGAAAATGTACATTATGAAATGACCACAAATTGGAAAATGATGATAAAATGCTATGTCCCGGTAGAATGTTGAAATTTGGTAGAATAAGGTGATTTCTAGAAAAGAGTATAATACTGCATATGTTGCAGATAGGATTTAGCCCAGACGGGTAATCCTGACATAGGCCCTCTCAAGCATATGTTATAGATTGGATTTAGCCCGGACGGGTAATCCAAATCAAGCTCTTTAGAGCATATGCTACAGAAAGGATTTAGCCTGGACGGGTAATGTAACAGCCCAAACCCGACCTAGAAGTTAGGCCCGAATCTGGAATGTCATATTAAAGGCGCACTTCAAAATAATTTACTATTTAACCATTTAAGACCCAAAAGCCCAAAACAAAAGTTTATTTCGAAAACCATATTAGCACTTTAATAATTTTATGAAATTTCTTAAGCGGGTAGTTGAAACAATAATAATAACCCAAAATATAAATTCAATTAGGAGTTACATGGCCTTATCGCAATCCAATGAAAAAAAACAAAGTATTTAAAACAAAATCATTTGAATAAATTAAAACATTTGAACAGCTTGTAGTGTGGCCATCTCCGAGTCTTCTCTCACCTCGAGCCATCTATTCAGGATCACCTAAAACATTAAATTAAAGGGTGTGAGTTTCGAAACTCAGTATGTACAACCCTTGGCAATCAAATCACATACAATTATTCGCATTGGGTCTTGGGCCTTACCCCACAATGACTTCATATCAAATCATATCGCATCGTATATAAACAAGATAATGCAAAACCCACCTAAAAGTCCATCCGCTACACACACCATTTCCCTTCCAACCTTATGACTCCTGTGGGGAATTCTAGCTCGACCCACCCCTCCACTACACACCAAGGGTAGCCCGGTTGCGGTACTACCGAATGTTTCAGAAAAGCTACTAATCATATATTAGGCTTAAAGCCTCCGGTGGATCCATACCATACGATCATGCAATCCTGGATCCATACTATACGACCATGCGATCCTCAAATCTTCCTCCGTACCATAATTCCCACCCATATTCATCCTAAGCAGAATATCATATGAATGCATCAAACACACAAGTAACATCTATAAGCTTATGTTCGTCACGTAGGGGTATTTTCGTCATTTCACTACCTAAGGGTATTTTTGTAATTCTACCCTACAGGGGTATTTTGGTAATTTGGAAAAATAGGGGTACCTAGGTAATTTTGCAAAATAGGGGTATTTTGGTACTTTCGCAAAACATAGGTATTTTGGGTAAATTTGCAAAACATGGTATTTTGGTAATTTACAAAACTAGGGGTATTTTAGTAATTTTACGAGGATAGGGTATTTGGTCCCTTTCGGGTTTTAGTTATGAACTTTGGCCCATCAACAAGTCCTCGCGGCTAAAGTGAATAAACACTATGCACCAGGTAGGATTCCAGAGAAGAGGAGGTGGGCCACTAGGACCGCTTAAGTACCAAGCTCTCCCTAGATCCAATCCTAGACATGCGTATGCCCGTTGCCACACCCTAACCTAGCGAATTGTTCATAGACATGTTTAATTAAATTAAGTCTTATAAAATTTCAGAGTTGTTCTAACTAGGCCTAAAGTCCATTAACCCTGACTTACTTGTCTACGTCCCCATAAGCCCATCAAGTCCATTTCATGTCCTTACGGCCCATTAGGCCCAAATATCATCATATGGCCTATTAGGCCCTAACAAATCCAGATCATGTATCATGCATGACTAATTCAATTCGTATTACCAACCAAACCATTTCATCAAACTTAGCCTCAGGGCCCACCGAGCCTATTTAGCCACCTTTGGCTTTTCGGATTTTTGGCATTGCTGATATCGTGTGTGTAGTGTTTGTACACATCTGGTAACCTCGCGTGCTGCGAACCCCTTAGTCACGAACCTACAATTGACATTACTAGTGATTAACCAAAGCGTTAACACATACCGACCAAAAACTGAAACCTCACCGTACCCTTACCGTGTGCCTCACGTTCTAGTAGCCCTTCCTTTGATACTATTGGCATTTATCTTCTAGATCTGCACCCAAAACACCTAGAACTTTAGAACCAAGTGACCTCTATTGTTCATAAGTCACCGCTATGAGCCACAATACCTCGGCCATCTACTAAACCATGACTGAATCGAGAATACTTACTGCCTTGATAACAATCCTTACCTACTGCGCTTGCGATTGCTGAGCCTCACCCTTGTTAGTAACGGAAAAGAGGGGTTAGATAGCCCTTCGACTTTTAATAAAACACACTAAAAATTCAACTAAGCTCTTATCAAAATATTCCTTTGATCCTGTGGTTTAAGTCCGACCTTTGAGACTAGTAAGGTGACAGAGGCAATTCGGCAACACTAGGGGGAATAAGAAATAAAAGTGATTTGGCTAGAACCGAGTGGTGAACCAAAAGGGAATTTGAGGAGGGGGGATATGAAGGATTCAGCTTTGGCACACTTAGAAAAAAACATCTGCCTCTCACAAGTGAAGAAATTCGGCTAGCAGGAAAGCAAAAATTCAGCATGAACCTAGGAACTTAATTCGGCACTCATATATATAGCCCCTAGCCGAACTTCCCTTCCCTCAGAGTCCAATTCAGCACCACTATATCCATCGCCCAATCCCTATCTTTTCTCCCTTATCTGCACCTTAAATTTCTCTCCTGAACACTCCTTTTCAGAGTCCCCTCCAACGCCAACTCCTGCTGTCCAGGCACAAAAATAAAACTCCTTAATTTCCCCTCTTAAGCCTCGAACCTTGGACCTCCTTAACAGCTTAACACGCCACCTCATAGACCTTATATGATGCCACTTTCCACTGGACTACAAGCCCATTTGTGTCCCTTTTCTTCTCTTAATCTGCTTGTGAGGCCTCCTACCTGGGACTAGGGTCCATTAAGTAAGAAAGAATAAATTTTCCCTATGGTCACCCCTAACTCTAAGGCCTCAAGTAATCCCGATACTATCTTAATAATATTATTCAAAGTGCTAAACATACTTAGGCACAAAAATTAGGGTTTCAAAATTTTAGGGCATTATAGGTAATCCTGTTATAAAATATGTGGCTTGAGAGTGTGCTATATGTTCATGTGCTAAATGGGTACTTTTAAACATGAATTGATGGATAGTTGATATGTATACTTTGTGTATACTACTCGAATGTCCATCGAAATTTCAATAGTTCAACGGGAAAGATTCATGAAATATGGAAAGGTGAAACTAAATAGAAGTTTATAATGCGATGAGCTCATCTATGTTTACTTGATGATCATATGATGTTATGTGACTAACCTGTTTGATTAAGTGTATATGTTTAGGTAAATTTACCCAAAAATTTTGGATGGTATGGTTATGTATGCTTATATGAATAAATATATCTAGTAAGTTTAGTTCCCGTTATACGAACTTACTAAGCATGAAAATGCTTACCTTGTTTAATTTTCTTTGTTTTATAGTGCTCGTAAGCTCGCAAAGGTTAGAGGTCAGTTAGAGCATCAATCACACTATCCACCATCTCATTTTGGTATTAATAGAAATCTCATTTTGGTATAATGGCATGTATAGACTCATTTGGCCAAATGATGGCTTGTAAGTGATGTTTTGTAATCTAGGCATTGGAATGGCTAGTGATGTTTTACTTAGTATGTTTATAAAGTTATTTCATGAATAAATTTCTATGTGCTAAGTTGGTTGATTGGATTATACTTAAGGTGTATGTTCTCTATAAATAAAATTATAAACATGAATTGTATGTGACAATATACCATGTTTGGTACTAGAATTGGATTGGTTTTAATGCTTGAATTGGCTGGTACATGTATACAAGTGTTGATGTAGGTTATTGGCAATAATTGGGTGAGAAAATGAAGCTAGGAAAATGGCTTTATTTTGTCCACATGGGTAGACACACGGGCCTATGTCTAGGCTGTGTGTGACACACGACCTACCCCATGGTCGTGTGACCTGGCCGTATGTCTCCTGCATCTTAAAAATGAGAAACAAAATGCTCAGAATTGGGCACACGGGTAGAGACACGGGTGTGTATCTCAGCCGTGTGATTGACACGGCCTTGAACATGGGCGTGTTACACGGCCGTGTAAAAACTGCACCTAAAATTTGAAAATAAAATTCGCCACACAGCCTAGCACACGAGCGTGTGACTTGGCCTTGTGACTTTAATTACTTCATGCCTTATAAGTCAAAAAGTTACACGGGTTAGGGACACGGGCGTGTGTAGTCACACTGCCCGACCATACGGGCGTGTGAGCACTGTATATAAGGAAAATTTTAGAATTTTGCAAAAAATTTTATTAAATCCCGATTTAGTCCCGAATTGATTCCACCGTTATTATTTGGCCTTGAGGGTCCATTTAAGGGACAATATGATTGATGTTGCATATGAATAGTATTTTCAACTCGATTTATCTGTAATTATTTTGTAAGTCTCGGTAATACCCCGTAACCCTGTTCTAGTGACAGATACGGGTTAGGGGTGTTACAAACTTAGCCAAAAGAAGGTACAAAAGAACAGAAAGCCAAAGAAAACTATGTACAAGAGGTGTTTGAGTAAATGCTCTCAGTTGTGTTATTTTCTCTCAAAGAATACAAGAAACAATAAAAGAATGGTGTGAGTTACAAGTGAGGGGGAGTTACAAGTGAGGGGGAGACTCTCTATTTATAGTTGAGCTCCCCCAAAATCGACGGTCTAGGTCAAGTTACATCGACAGATGAGATTAGCTTATCCCTTAAATTAAGGGATTTACAAGATTACATAATCAATTTACATAATCAAATCAAATCAAACTTGACAAGATATGACTCTTCTCAATCCTCTAAGATTAGTTCCCATATTAACCAAGGTAGCTTATCTTTTCCATATCAATATGATTGGGCACCCAAGCTTCAATTTAACAGGCTTCTCCAGCAGCTCTTTAAATCAGGTTAGCTCTCGTGGGCTAAATGACCCCCATGTCAATGATAGACCTCCATGGGATGCATTGTGTGCTATAGTCTCGAGCTTTGAACTGTGGCCCACATATTCAAAGAAAGTTACAGGTTATTTTTTACTTGAAGACTCATGTACCTAACACTTCTATTTTTAGTGTTAATACATTGCTTTTAAAGGAGACATACATGATCGAAGCTGATTTAAAGGATAAAAATGTTGTCTTTGATCCTGGAGATAGCTTTGGCGCACAAGAAAGCTTAGGTAAGTATTTTTTTCTTATTTTTTATTATTTATTCTAATCCTTTTTCTTTCTGTGCAGCTAAAGTTTCGGGGACAAATCTTTGTGAGTAAGGGGGAATGATGTGAGTCTTAAAGCCTAATTTCAGACTGATGAATGTGATTGGGTCACACTACCTCAAGGCCTAACAACAATGTCAAAGGCCAAGCAAATCAAACCAAGATTTTATCAAAGACAAGATTTGTTTTTGAATCTTTTCGAGGAAAAGGGGAATGATACATGCACGGATGGGGTGAAATTTATTAAATTTTATTCACTGAAGCTGCCAATTTTCAAGCTTGAAAAATCAGCAGACTTGCGACGACTTTTTGGATAGGATCTTGGCATTTCTGGGTTGAGATTTTCACATGGAGTTCGAAGATCTATCTTTTAGCTTCTAAACTCACTTTGAATCACTTGATTTTGAGTTCAAGAGATCAAGTTATGATTGTTTTAGTGAAGACCGCTCAAGAAGAATTTCTGGACGGGATTATGACGGGAATTACTAGTTTCAGGCTTTTAATTCGAGTTTAAATCATATTGGGTTTGGGTTTTAGGCTAAATTTTTTATTATATATGAACCCAATTTTTTTATCAGCTCTTATTTTTCTATTATTTTATTATTTTTGATTTTTTAATAATTATTAAATAGTTTAAATTATTTAGGAGTTTTATGTCAACAAGAAAGTTTAGTTTAAAACTACTTCTTGTTTAGATTAATTAAAGTTCTAGTATACTTAAGAGATTTATTTAGATTTATTTAGCTAACTTAAATATAGACATTTGTATTGTACACAATTCAGACAATTAATTATTATTCATATTCTCTTGAGTTTTTCTTTGTAAGAATTGTTCTTGAGTTTTCTTTTAGAAGAGTTTTAACAATCTTTTCATGTTGTAGAGATTATCTTCAAACTTTTTCTTGACAAGTTTTCTTTCTTGAAGGGGAATTTAGAGCCGTTTGAAGGGAGTTGTGGATTCTTCTTGTTTCCAAGGCTTCTTAGGACTTCTACATGCCACGTTCTCTCTTTTCCATCCATCTTCGTTATTGTTCTACTCTTTAAGTTATTGTTCTATTCTTTAAGTTATTGTTCTATTTTATTTATCTTAGTTATTTTAATTATTTTTATCTAACTTGGATTCGATTGTGTTTCAGGTTGTTTCAAAATTCAAGTTTCTTCCCGAACATCTAGAGCCCCAAGTCAAATTCATGACTTGAACAAACTTTACGATCCTCTTTCACGTTCATCTGCCTCATTCCTTATCACTATCTAATCATGTAGATCCACACCCTTTTTAGTATCAATCTCAATTCCAAAAGAAAACTAGAAGTAAAAATTCAAAGAATATTTTTTTATTTTTTTATTTGTTTATGAAAAGAGAGAACAAAAACAAAAACAACTCCATAAGATGTGAGGCTAAGTTTGAATATATAATCTAAGGTTTTAATCAAATTTTGATTAATTACACTTTAGCCCTTTGGACTTTGTTGAACTATTCAATTTAGTCTTTTCTCATTTTAATTTCAAAATTCCATTATCGTGTATGACCCATTAGTCTTCCAATTATGTTGGCAACAAATATAACTTATTTCTATCAAGAAATAATTATATTTTGATATCATGAATGGGATCTAACAACCCATAATGACCCTTAATTATTGAAAGAGTCAAAATATATTTCTGAAAAAAACCTTTCAGTGTTCGGTATGAATGTGTAATTCAATCCTTGCATCATATATCTCGAATAAGCTAAAAGTTGTGGCACAGTGTCTACCTTTGCTTATCCATGTTAGGCATTGCCTTGGCTAAGGCCTCGCAGTTAATATGTGTCAAGAGCATATATGATATGTCCCCTCATATCACTTGGGGTGATGGATCATCCTTGGACCACTCCAACACTTTTATATGCCTTATGTCAAACCCAAAACATCCTACCTTAAGCATTTATCAATATAGACTGTAACACCCATCACCCGTATTCAACGCCTAAATAGGGTTACAGAGCATTACCGAACTTATTTCGCAAAAAACCATACATTTCACATACATTTTCAAATTTCAAATAAACATCATTCAAAATCATTCACATTGTCCCTAATACGAGTCTACGAGGCCCTAAACATGCATTTAGGGTGGTTTGAGACTGAACCGATAATTTATGAAATTTCTGGAAAACTTAGAAAATTTTATGAAATACAGGGGACACATGCCTGTGTGGCCCGACCGTGTGTCTCACATGGCCAAAGACACGCTTGTGTCACATGCCGTGTGGACATTTGAAATGGGATCACATGGCCGTGTCCCAGCTCGTGTCCCACCCTATGTAACTCTCTGACTTGGGTCACACGGCCAACCACACGCCGGTGTGACCAGCTCATGTACCTTTTGAAATGGCCACACACACCCGTGTGCCCTTTAAAATGGTAATACACACCTGTGTGCCAGGCCGTGTACTAGGCCGTTCCAAACCTGTAGGGTATACTGACTTATGACACATGAACAAGTCACACGCCCGTGTGCTGGGCCGTGTGGAGCATACTGACTTGATTTCCAATTTAACACCAGGGGATACACGGCCGTGTAACCTGACCGTGTGTCACACACGACTGAGACACATGCCCGTGTCTCTGCCTGTGTGGACAAAAATAGGCTATTTACCAAGCCATCTTGCCACCCAAATTTGCATACACCTACACCAAATCAAATGGCTCCAAACATGACATTAATAGGCATTTATCCAATCTCAAATAAGCTTAATTCATGCCATTTCAATACCAATATTGTAACAGCCCGATTTAGACCCTAGTCGGAACAGTGGTTTCGGGACCACAATCTAAAGTTGGGTTCTATAAGTTAAAAGTGTCAAATAGCTATATAACATTAAAGGAAAGGTCCTGATGTGATAATTGGTCCAATTTTAAGTTAGTGGATGATATTTGGTTTGACATTTGTGTAAATTTGATTAATTTTAAAGGTTAATCTAGTAAAAAGGTGAAGAATGATAATAAATAAAATAAAACCAAATTTCATCTTTCTATTCATTATCTTCCACCAAAAATGAGAAAGATGAACAGCGATGGAAGCTTCAATATTCGGCCAAGTTTTGTGCTTTATTTGGTTAGTCGTTTTTGCTCGATTTTTAATAATTTCTACATTTTTGAGCTCGTTGTAGCTGAGCCTAGCTAGCCCGTATCTCTGTTTTTGAAACTGTTATAGATTTTGAAAGATGCCATTGTTGAATGCTTGGTTGTTTAGATGTTTTATGATAGATTATTAAAGTTTGAATCTAGATTAACAAGTTTTATAAAGTGATTTTTAATAAAAATGTCAATTGAGGATTAAATTGAGAAAAGTGTAAAATTCATGGTTAAATGTGTGAATGAACTAAAAATATTGGCTGCTAGTAGTTTGGGAAAGATTCGGCTAGTATGGGTTTGTCCTTAATTGCATGAATTTGCAATTTTATGTGATAAGGACTAAATTTTGAAAATGTGAAATTTTAGGGGCTAAAATGCAAAATGCCCATATATGTGATTTGGATGAAATTGAATGAAATATTGAATAAATTAGTTAAATTTTGATATTATCTAGATTGAGAAAAATGGAATTCAGATCTAGATCGAGGGAAAATCAAAGTATCGGATTAGTCGACCTAATTCGTCGTTACAGCGAACGAGGTAAGTTTATATTTTAATAAACATTATGAAATCATGTTATAAATGCATATTATTTGTGTGATTAAATTTAATGACGAATGATAATGTAAATATATATGTAATTTGAATAAGTTATATATGTTATTATGATATTAAATTGTTTGAGAAGTAGAATATATGAATACGAGAAAACATTGGCAATGTGATGACATCTGAAAGCCTCGTACGAACCATAGGAATAGTTAGGATACATATGTCATGACATAGGATTTCAATATGTGATTTTCTGTATGACCACGTCTGGGACGATGGCATCGACTTGTGATTTACGTGTAAAACCATGTCTAGGACATTGGCATCGTATTTGATTTCATGTAAGATCCTGTCTGGGACAGTGGCATCGATATGTGATTACATGTAAGACTATGTCTGGGACGTTGGCATTGTACGAGATTTCTGACTATTTGAGTATCTTTATTGATTCCGAACGGTTCAATGGGCATTTTGAGAAATAAGTGATTAGGTGAATGACATTCTGGTTCAGTTACGTTGGAAAGGATACAATATTTGATAATGAAAGGTAAGTATAAATGTGCAAAGAATGTTATGTGATGTATTCGTAAACGAAATATGGATATGTGCAAATAAATCAAGAACAAATGAATAAAATGTGGTTTATAAAGTAGTGTAAGTAAAATTGTCAAATACTATATGAAAGAAAGGTGAATTTGAATATAAGTGATGATATGTGATTTGTATGAGAATTATATGTGATTAGAAATGTTATTTACAGAATGTGCTCATTTGGATATATGAAAGTAAGAATGGAATGTTATATGAGAATCAAATTGAATAAGCTTGTGAAAGCTAAATTTAGTAAGCAAGTAAGTATATTATTGAATGGTGATGATTTGATATGAAATTGTGTTATCAACTTGAGATAAGTTGTGTTTTGGCATGTGAGATAGCATATCATGTTTATGACATTGTAATAAAATTATTTGTTATATTAAGTTTATTAAGATACGAGCTTACTAAGCTTTCAAAGCTTACTCTGTGTATTTTTCCTATGCTTATAGCTTTTCGGAGATTTGCTTGGGTTAGAAGTCGCGGAGATCACATCACACTATCTGGCTAATGATTTTGGTAATTATACACTTTATGACTTGGTTTTATGGCATGTATAGACTTTATGATTGTTTGAGGAGTAGTTGTAATTTGGGCAATTGATGTCTATGTGTTTGATATTGTAACACCCCAAACCCGGCTCATGCATTATGAGCGGATTTGGTATGTCACATGAAGAAAATGTTTTGAAAATTTATGTATGTACTAACGAATGACATTAATATAATATAGTTAAGAGAGCAAGTTTGATTTATAACTATTCGATAAAATACAAATTTCAAGAAGTTGATTGATGTATCGAAAACCGAACTTTTGAACTTAAAAAAAAACCATGAGGAAAACGTAAAACATCATGTGATTCTTACTAAAATAAGCGTTACTTGGTTGTGTTTAAGTAAACAAGTTTTTATTTGTAAATATTTGATAAAATACAACTATTTTGAAAAATCGTTTGATGAATCGGAAATCGAGGTAGTGAGCTTTAAAACCGTGACTTTTGAAAATATCGTATATAATCTTGAAAGAGAATCCGAGTTAAATTATTTGTAAAAGTTTACTATAAAATCCATTTATTAATCAATTCTGGAAACCATTATATATTTTTAGAAAATTCCCTTTTTAAACAATTTAAGAAAAATAATAAAAACATCCCAAACATAAAGGAAAATAAAAATAGTCCAGAGGCCTTATTACAACTTAAAAACCCAAAATAGTAAAAGCAGCTAAATAAAACGGAAAAGAAGTTTACTGAAGTCCGAAAATAACATTCCAAAAGTATGGCCTCCACCGAGTCATCCATGGCCCCAAGTCCTCGTCACGGAGCATTACCTACAAGGGTTAAGGAAAAGGGGGGGTGAGTTACAAGAACTCAATGTATAAGCCCCTTACCGTTGTCCATTGGCTTGAACCAGCTTAGCAAAAACTTGGGCCTGAGCCCATAAAGCATAATATTGGGCTGAGGCCCATTTACAAAATAATAAATAATTGAGACAAATGTAAGAATGTATGCAACCCATCCCATCCAGCCAACTCTCCCCCGTACTAGCCAATCTCTCCTGTGGGGATCAAGTCAACCCACCCCGCCAGTCTCTCCAATTTGCAATCAAGCTGCCTATTATAATATTTGTGGCTGAGCCACCAGATTCATATACGGTAATATAGTCAGCACATGGCCTTATTCACGATGGTACAAAGCCATGCTTACATTGGCACATAGCCATTATCAGAATTTGTGGCAATGCCACCGGTCTATACTTCTCTTCATTCAAATTTTCCCATCCCATGCAATATGTAAAGATGCATCATACATAATTGTAAAACATCCATATAAAAATAACATCCATTAACCTATTGAATACTTTTTATGAATCAGCCCATTAAAGCAATACGATCATTCGGCCCATAGGGGCATTTCGATAATTCGGTCCATAAGGACATTTCGGTAAATCAGCCCATTATAAAACTTTGCATATCGGCCCATTATAACAATCTATCAAATCGGCCCATACGGGCATTTTGGTAAATCGGTAATTTTACCCACCAAGGGTAATACGGTAATCTCGCAACCTAGGGTTATTTCGATAATTTACCCACCAAGGGTATTTTGGTAAATTCACAACCCAGACTTAACTACTAATGTGGGGCATAAACATTGAAACTGTCCATCTGCGTCAAGTTAGGAAACATGAAATTTAGATCCGTAAATTTTCCTTGAAACTAGACTCATATATCTTCTTACTACAATATTTCCAGAACTTTTGACTTAACCAATTAGTACATTTTATTCCTTAAATTTTCCCTTGTTTCACTATCCAACGATTTTGACCTCTCTTACCTTAATTTCAAATATCTCACTGTACGATTTTCATATACTGCTCCCACTTGTTTCTATTGAAAATAGTCTTACTAAGGAATCTATACATATAAACTATAACTCATAATTCACTTTGTAAAATTTTAAATGATTTTTCCAAGATAGACAGGGAACCACAAAGTCAATCAAAACCAGTTTCACTAAAATTAAAATATGACAGAATTTAAAATTCCTTTTCCTTCTCCGTTTCTTCCATATAAAAATAGACACAGTAAGATTTAATTTGGTATCTTATTCACTTTCTAATTCCCTTTTTCCTATTTTTCGTGATTTTTCAAAATCACACCACTGCTGCTGTCCAAACTGTTTCATTGCAAAATATGGTTACTACTACGAATATACGCACTCCCGATTGATCACGGATGTCGGTTTCTGGTTTTCTTCGATATTTCGACTGAATCACAAAACATATCATACAAACTTTCAGAGAGATATGAGATTACACACCATTTCAAACATGTATTCGAAAGGGTACATGATTACACACCTTGATTAGGATTCCATAAAGAAACACTCTTTGTTGCCCCCTAAAAATAAAATCGATCAAAAGTTAGCCTCGATTTCTTAAAGGTTCCAAAATTCCAAAAGTACTCACTCACAAGAGTCACTTACCACAATCGCGATCCTTCCCTACTAGATTCTAAAATCCGGTCTTGCACCTTAGATATTGCAACAAGTTCCAATCAACTTTCGAAACCAAGGCTAAGAGAAAGATAAGTAACAGCAAAGGATGGCTTGATTCAGCCTTCATCAAAAGAGAATAAGAGGAGTTTAAAATAACAACAAGTGGCTAGGTTTGGCTTAGCCAAGGGATGAGAGTTTTGGCTTAGCCAAATTAAGAGAAGAAAGAACAAACAATATGAAATAAGAAGAAAGAACATTTACCTTAATAATAGGGATGAACCGAAATGAAGAACACGGTTTGGCACTAGCAGCAAGACAACAAAGAAGAATCGGCTATGGAGGAAAAATGAACAAGAACAATTTCGGCTATAAGAGTATGGATTAGAGAAGAAGAAAGAGAAGAGAAAATGCCCACTATTGTCTTGAAGTTGCGGCAATGAGAGGAGAAGTTGGAAGAATGAACACAAAGGATGCCAAAAAGAATTAGGCCTAACAAGCACCAAAACTATCAAAATACTCCCTTCAAAATTCGACTACCCTCTCCCTTCCCAAACCATTATCATCTTTACCAAAAGATGAACATAGACCAAATAAAACCTTTCCAAAACATCCCCCACGAAAAATGCAAACATGTTCCCTATTCTTTCCCTTTCCTCATCCATTCCTTATTCCTTTAGCCACCTTGCCAAAATTAAAAAGTCCACCTTGCCTAAAATACTACCATGGCCGACATTTAGGGAAAAAACACAAAAAATAGTCATAATTTTGCATTTGATAGGATTTGAACCTCCTCCCTCAAAGTCTTTCATGTGGTGCCATATCCCCTTTACCATAAGCTCATTTATGCTAGCAATATGCACACTTATTTCCTTAAGCCTTGATGCCACTTACCTTCTCTCCTTAAAGTGCTAAAATACCAAATTTTTACTAAGGCCCAATTAAACCTTGAACTTCCTAGAAACCTCGTAACCTTCCAAATTCACTTAACTAATAAGTCCAATTTGCAATAACACCATTCTCATATTCTCGAAAATTTTAAACATTCCTATACCCAAGGCCCATTGGGCCCAATTCTTCTAGGCCCAATTACGGGATGTTACAGATGCAATTAGCCATGTGATATGGCTTGATAATGGTTGTGAATATGGTAAATGTCAATTATGTTTTGTGATGCAAAGTTGGCATATTATTGATGAATGGTTAGTATATTGAATTGGTAAGTTTTTGAATGGTGTTTGTATAGAAATGTTTAAAAGTTAAAATGTGATAAATGGTGCATAATTTGGTATGTTTGATATGCATTTGAATGGTTAGAAAAGATGGACATTATTGGTATGATTTGGTTGAATTTTGAGGGTATGAAATGTGTTTGTTTGTGCTTGTAGGATTGACCCTAAATGGGTAGCAAATTGGCATTGCAAATTACCTATATTTGCCTACACGATTGAGCTCACGGGCGTGTGGCTCGACCATGTCCCTAAAATTTGTAATTCAAAATAAGTCAGTGTTGACCACGGGTTGGACACACGGGCGTGTGACTAGCCGTGTGATGCAAGTCAGTTTTGACCACGAGCCAAACATACGGGCGTATGACCTTTGTAACTTTGAAAAATGTTAAGTTTTCTGAAAATTTTGTATGTGTTCGGTTTAGTCCCGACCCCTTTCTAATGCATGTTTAAGGTCTAGTAGAGCTCATTAAGGGACTATATGTCTATATTTTGCTATGATATGCTTTATGATGTGAAATGTTTGTAAAAGTTTCGATTTGCCCGGTAATGCCTCTTAACCTTAGACTGGCGATGGTTACGGGTTAGGGATGTTACATTTTATTGGTATCAGAGCTATGGTTTATCGATTCTAGGACTTCCATAGCGTATGTGAGTCTAGCTATACATGCTATATTTAATCTGCGATAGTGTGATATCTCCCGACTCTGACGAAAATTATTTTGATGAGATAGATAAATTTTCCAACCGAGCTAATTCTGATAGTACAGAAGTAAATACTCTAATATTTGAGTGGAAATGTGTTGATGATGAATTGGGACTCATAAAGGTAAGAATCAAATTGTATGACATGTTGTTATTGATAAATATTGTAATTATATGAGCATATGAGATATGATAATTGAGTTATGATTGCTATCTGAATTGCTCTGGTTGTGAATTAGTGATTTGAGTTGGCATATAAACAATGTGTTAAGAATAAAAGTGATTAAAAAAAGTTTATTAAATGTTTTGAGAATGTGAAATTTAAAAATGAACTGGCTATTTGTGATAGTATATGTTACGTGTATGTATGTGGAAGATTGGTAATGTGGTCAGAAAAGAGAATGAATTAGTGAATGAAGACAGTACTAAAAGAGATATTGGATAGTTCTGAAGACTATTCAGATTATGCAGAGTCACTGGTAAAAAAGAAGTTAATTCCAACTAAATGACGTATTCAGGTATGTTATCTAAAGAAAGTATTAACTGGAAGCTTTTCTGAATTTACTTTTGTTAACAATGGGATAATGTGAAAATTTCTAATGACAGAATTAGACAGTTGAATAATGATTGAATTGTATTGATGGTAGAATGCAATGGTTATAGTCGGGCAGTTACTATGATTCATTCTGGGCATTCTATGTGTACATTTATCCTCAGAAGTATATATGACTGTTTAATTTCAAAAAGCAAATTCCTATCATGTGAGAACGCTAGCTAAATGTACTGATAGATGAAAGCATTGTTGATCTGTTTGGGTTATGTTCGACATTGTTATGTCTTTCTCTGATAATATGTTTCATTGTATGGATATGAAAGTCGATGGTAAAAATCTGTATGAAACTAATATTCTATTTCTACTATTTATTGTTCTGTTGAATATATGTGAAGATTATATTGCTTCTGTTACTGTGGATTTCAATATTTAATAGTAACATCGTTCTTTCTGGACATTTTCTGGGATATCGTTGGAATTTTATATCATTCTATTTGGGTTGTAATTTTTAAATATCCCGTGTGACTCCATATGCTGAAATTTCGCTATTCCGGTCTTCTTATGATTCCATGTGATTATTTGCAAGAGATCTCTAATTGACAGAGATGACAATGTCTATTGTAATTATAAATTCTAGCTTGAAATGTGAGAGTATAGTGGTACCATCCTCAGAGTTATAGAAGTTATGTTTCTGCAGAGTTTACTATTAAAATCATATTTGATTCTTCTCTGTGTTCAAATGCTTCATTAACAGTCAGGATAATATCTATTTATAAGGTTGAGACATCGTTCTTATTAAGGCCCAAGGATTTCTATTTAGTTAAGATGATTTCAGTATAATTCAGAGTTTCGGTGATTAATATATGAGATAGCTTCATTATAAACTCTTTTCTAGTTCTCATGAAGGTTCAACATTGATAAAAGTGAAAATGACAGAAGAATAAGATCAAATCTGTGAAACGATATGTCTAGGTTATCCTTTTTAATGAGACGAAAAGATTTCTTTGAAAAGACTGATTCAGTGGTTTAGTCTGATTTGAATTATTTGATTGAAAAGAGAGTTGGGTTATACGTGTTTGAATCTATCCACCTGACTGGAAATAAACTTTGAATGTACATGTGTGAATTGAGGGATAGTCTGGATGAAGAACTCGTATTCTTGAAGACTTGATACAGAATTATATCTATCGGAACGATTCTATCTGGGAAATGTTGTGATAAATTAAAGTTAGTTCTATTATTGAAGTTTTCTTTTGCACGAAGATAATTTCGATCAAAATATCAGTTCTGGTTCAGTCTGAGTCCAATAAAGAGATTATGATTTTCGTCCTTATGTTAATGAATGGTTTGAAATGTATTCTAATACAAGAATGTGCAGGGATATCTTATGATTCTATCCAGTTAAAGCTACATAAAAAGAGTTATATGACATATTTGATGACTATAAGAGTTTAAAATTACTTAATGTCAAAGAAAGATCTGAACTTGGCACAGTAAAGTTAGCTCGAATCGTCGAAAAACTTTTGAGTCTATAAGTAATTCTTATCTGAGGAAAATGATTATAGTTTTGGATGTTTTGATTGGGTGATGAATACGCGATTAATCTTATTAGGTAATGAACAGTTGATAGTTGAATTAGAGGCTAAATAAATGTTTATTTAGTGAAGTTGTGAAATTCAGAAATGTGTCAGTGAATTATAAGTTAAAAAGTGGTTCAGCATAAATTGATTTCTGATTCAGAACCTCAGATGTGGTATCGATGATTATTTGTCATTTCGAGATAGAGTGTGTATACTGAAAATTTCTATGAATATACAACAACTGCTACAAAAAACTTTCAGTGGGATGATGAGTGTGAAATGTGATATTTCTGACTTTCTTGATTATGAAATAGAGGGTTGATGAATTTTGTATTGTGATTATCTTTATCATTGAAAAAGATAGAGTTATTTGAAATATGGTTAACTGTCTGAAGAAATCTCTCTGTACGTATAGATTTTCTCTTTCAATAAAATAGTTGAGTTATCCGTTTCTGTGTTGGTAAATCTGTCTATGGTGTCAGTTATCATTTTTTTGGATTGAGATCCCAAACTCATATGGTAACTCACATACATAGACTAAGCCACTCAGATAATAATACACACAACGAGGCTAAGCGTATGTCTTTATCTTGTACAATGTCTGATGAAGCCGTGGTACAGGCCAAAACAGATAATGGTACATAGCAAAGTTGGCGTCGTACATTCTGATTGCAATGCGATAACTTTGCTATCTGATCATGTTGCGCTTAAACCGCCCATTTCGATAATAGTAGTGTGCAATGAAAGTTTGCGCACATCTGATATAGTGCGATAAATTGCTATACATATCAGTTTGCAGTTAAACTACCAGTTCAGTATAGATACAATCTTCCTTCTCTTCACAACCTAACCCAAAATATTTAATGCTAATGCATGAATGCATTCAAGCTAACAGAACAGAGACATATTAATAGACAGTCAGCCAGAACAGTTACGTAGCACACTTCTCAAAATAGATTCAAAATCATACATCACACATAACCATCACATATATCGAGTCTTGAACTGCAATATCCTAAAATTTGAATTTTTATATGTTGCATTATTTTGGTGCTTAACTATTTTATTTATCCTATGTGTGTGTTAAAATAGTCCTGAGAAGGTTCAGGATTTATTTGGATTTGGTAAAGTTTTATGAAATTAGTACTTTAATGAAATGGAACAAGTGACCTTAAAGCTTAAGGTAACGAAGTGGTAAAAAGTTAGCATAATTGAGTTAGTAGTAAAGAGGATATGCGCCACAGGTATTGTCTTGAGGGGAGAGGTTCGAATTCCATGGTATGCATTTCTGTGACTTAAATTTTTGCACTCATCTAGCATGTGTCGGCCAAGCTTTATTTTTGGAAGGTTGGACTTTTAGCTTATGGCAAGGTGGCTAATGGATTAAGGCAAGAATTGAACATAGGGAAAGAAATCAATAGGATAAGGTATGTAGGGGAACAAGTGGCTTAAATTGAGGAATGTGCTATGGAAAGTAAAGTTGGCAAATGTTGACCCCTTTTTGGCTTGAACATGGACGATTTTTGGGGCTAGGGAGAGTGGCCGAATGTTGTTAGTAGTTTGGTTAGGATAAAGAGTTAGTTTTGGTCAATTTCTTAGCATCAAGTGTATCAAAAAAATTCTCTCCAATCTCTTCCTTCTAGCCGAATTTTGTCATAAGAAAAAGGTAAAGTTTTTTTTTTTCTTTTGGCCATTTCATCTTTGTGACCATTTTGATATCATCTTTTCTCCCTAAACTCTATTCCTCTTTGTGCCAAAATCATATAGTCTTTGAGTGACATTTTCTTTGTCTTCCATTTGGCCGATTATTCACCAACCGTAAGACTCTTTCTTTGTTCATCTTCCATCATTGAAAATCGATACATAAACACTCTCTTTCTTTTAATTCTTTTTCTCCTTCCTTCCTTCTTGCAAAAAACTTTTTGAACATTTTTTTCTTCTCCATCAAAATCTTTCATAATGACCGAATGTTAATAACCATATTCATAGCCGAATCTTCCATTTCTCATATATTTCTTCTCAATCATTTCTTCTATTCAAACTTTGGACAATCGGTAAGAGTTCTCTTCATTGGTTTCTATTTTATTATTTGTTGCTTTTGGCTGAATCCATAGGTTGGCTTAGGAGAGTTTTTTTATCGAAATAATCATTCATTTTCTTAGACAATTTCTTTTCATTTTATTTTAGTGAAATAGTGGAGGACCGAGTCACCATCTCCTCGAAGTTATCTCGAAATCATTAGAGTTTGGATCAAAAGTCTTCAAGGTAAAAAGAATTGTTCATGGATTTCATGATCACCCTCAGTATTATCAAGATGATTATCAAATTGGAATGAAGTAACTGAAAATTTTTATATAGGGATTCTTTTGGGGATCACTCAGAACATCGTGGTAAGCCTAGCTATATCATTTCTTTAAGTCCATAGTTTAGAATATTATCGATTTACTAAAGATCTAACGAATAGAGGCCCGTAGTGACATTTTGAAAGGGAAATCTAGTGGTGATTCCAAAAGGAGTGGATTGACGATCCCAACTCCTAAATTCAAGCTTAGGACTGTTTTGGCAATTCGAGACTTTGCACCGGGTTGTGGACCCTACTCTGGTGAAAATCAATTATTTGAGGTTATTCGCAGTTCGGAGCCATTAGTTGTTTGGGGTTTTCCAACGGGTTATGGGCCGTCAACCGGGGAAAATCGACAAATCGTAGTTATTCGCGATTTCGAGGGTAAATCTTAGATCGTTTCTTTAGAATAGCTTTATTAGATTGCGTTTACTTTCTAATCGAGCGTTAAACATAATTTTAGGTGTCAACGATCAAGAGAGCGTTGTGCTTACCGTAATTAGGTGTGTAATATCACACCGTATCTCGTGGGTTGGATAACTATATCGTGTTAAACGTTGAATTAAATTACAAGTTAGTGAAATCGGGTAAAATAGTATATTTATCACTTAAATGGTAAAAACTATGAAATCGGTATTAAGACAGTGAAAATTACGAAATTACCCTTAATGGGCTAAATCGATAAAAGTGACTAATGGGCCACATGTGATATTTGATAAATGGGCCATAAGTGATATTTGAGAAATGGGCCATAAGTGATATTTGTAAAGTGGGCCATATGTGATAATTGATAAGTGGGCCATATGTGATATTTGATAAATGGGCCAAGTGTGATATGAGATTATATAGGCCAAAATGTGTAATGGGCCAGATTGCAATAATATTTATAATGGGCCTTGTGTTAGAATAATTATATGAATGGTTTGTTATGCATATTATATACATGATTGCATGGGTTGGGATATTTGACGAAGAGAAGTTCTGGTAGCTTTGCTACAAAATTCTGGTGGCTTGTCCACAAATTGATATATGACTTAATGCCCAGTTTGATATATGGCTTAATACCCAGTTTGATATATGGCTTAAGGCCCAGTTTGGTGTGTTGGCGGGGTGGGTGGCTAAAGCTCCCCACAAGTGTGTTGGTTGGTACAGGTGGTGTGTAGCGGATGGAAAACTAGGTTTGGTTGGGAAATTGCATATCACATGCATGTTATATATGATATTATCTTATGATTGTAATGGGCTTTGGCCCAATAAATGCTTAATTGAATTTTGGCCCAGTGAAAATGGTAAGTGAATTACATACTGAGTTCTAAGTAACTGACCCCTGTTTTCTTTACCCTCCTCAGGTAATGATCAGTGATGGAGGCTTGGGCCGGGGATGACTTAGTGGAGGCCATACTATGAATTATGGGTTATTTAAATTTCGGATTTCTTTTTAAGTACTTTTTGTTATTTTTGCTATTTTGTAATAAGGCCTCTGGTTAAATGTTATGGATGTTTTACTTTTGGATGGGTTTTATAATATACCTTAAATACTTAAATGGGTTTATTTTTCTAAAAATAGAAATAAATGTTTTTCTTTAATAAACATACGGAAAGGATTTTATTCTTATATAATTTTAACTCGGATATTTTCTGTAACAATATTTTAAATTTTTTTTCAAATTACTTTCGAACTCTTAAAATTTTCTCAAAATATTAAATCAATTTTTTCTAAGTTTCAATTTATACGACTTAAATTATTAGATTTAGTATTCAACCTTAGTTTTAGTAACTCCATGTCAAAATTTTGTTTTGAAATTCCGATTTCTTTAAAAGACTAGATGTATGTTCATTTTGTGTGACATGCCAAATTTGGTCTTAACGCATAGACCGAGTTTGGGGTGTTTCATTTTATGGTATCAGAGCCCGGTTCAAAACTCAGCTGTGGTTTGGGTTCAAAGACATTTATGGTTCAAAACTATTTTGAATTATTGAACTTATGTTTTTAAAGGTAGTATGGCACCACGAGTATCCGGCACCAAGTCAAGTAAGTGTATGTTAATTGAATGATTATTATTGTGATATAACTACAGGAACACTCTAGAACTTTTAGTTTTAGGTGTTGAAACTATAGAGATTGAGACTATGGGATGCGTTTACGAAAACAATTCTACTTCTTATATCTCATAAAATATCGTTAATAAACACTGAAATAGTATACTGATTCATAAAACTTGTAATCAGATTAAAACGAAATAGTCAGTATGAGTGCTAGAGGACGTGGACGTGGTAGACGTGGCTGTGGTAGAGGCGGAGGTGCTAGAGTTGTGTCTGAGGCATCAGGACATATACCGGAAATGGACGCACCAGCATCACCTGTGTCGGATAATGGATCACATGACCGTATGAGAGAAGACATTGCTCTGTCCCAAGCAATGTTACGAGTCTTAGAAAGGGTTGCTGGGGCTAGATCAGGGCCAGTAGCTCGTGGGTCAATATTGGAGCGACTCAGATCTAATGGTGCTAAGACTTTTAGGGGTATCTCGGGAGTAGCCCAAAATGTCGCGGAGTATTGGCTCGAGGCCGTGGAGCGGATCATGGATGACCTGGTACTGCCGAGCAGAAACTAAGAGGAGCTGTGTCCTTGTTGAGGGACGAAGCGTATCAATGGTGGCTTACTGTTCGGGATGGCACTCAGGCTGATCGGGTTACTTGGGATTTCTTCAAAATTGCTTTCTAAGGAAAGTGTGTCGGGGCAAGTTATGTGGATGCCAGGAGGAAGGAATTCCTGAATCTGGTTCAAGAAAATAAGACGGTGGCAGCTTACGAGGTAGAATTTCTACGCTTGAGTCGTTATGCTCGAACAATAGTGCCAAGTGATCGTGAGCGTTGTGTATGCTTTGAGGATGGGCTGAGTGATGACTTGCGAGTACTGATAGCCCCACAACAAGAAAGGACATTTTCCACGCTTGTGGAGAAAGCCAAAATAGCTGAAGAGGCTAAGAACTCCGAGCATCAGAACTGAGAAAGAGACAGAGGTAGAGGCAAGAGGGACTTTAAGTACTCGAGTCCCACTAAAAGGTTTCAGAAGAGGCCCAGGAATGATGAGTCAGCTCCAGCTAGAGCACCTGCTGCTACCAATCAGATTCAACCATGTGTTGACTTTGGAAGACGACACCCTGGTGAATGCTGGAAGAGAATCGATGGTTGCTTCAAATGTGGTTCTAAGGATCACCAGCTTAAAGATTGTCCTCGACGGGCCGCTCCAAATCAGAAAGCTCGTAACCATGTTGTACAGCCAACTAGAGGCGTGCAGCAGCCACCGAGAGGCCGTGGGCTAGGTCGAGGTGGTATTGGCGGAGGATGAGGTCAAGGTGCACCAGGTAGAGGAAATGGCTTCAGATGTAATGCGGAGGCGAGACAGCCAGGGTTAGTGTATGCGGTCAGACGCCGAGAGGATGGTGATGCACCTGATGTGATAACTGGTACGTTCTTCATCTCTGATGTACCTGTTATTGCTTTGATAGATATCGGATCTACCCATTCGTATGTTGCTAGTGCTATATCTAAAAATCTGAATATTAGATTTGAGATTACCGATAGAGAGATGATGGTAATTAGTCCTTTAGGACAGTCTGTGGTAGTGAATAAACTGCATAGAGAAGTGCCTCTAGAATTTCAAACAGAAATATTTTTGGCGGATTTGTTAGAGCTGCCTTTCGGTGAATTCGATCTTATTTTGGGCATGAATTGGTTGGCAAACCACCGTGCGCACTTGGATTCTGCTGCAAAGCGGATGTCGATAAGGACTTTGGAAGATAAGGAAGTAGTAATGATAGGCGAACGGAGAAACTATTTAGCAAATGTGGTATCTACTTTAAAGGCAGAAAAGTTGGTGCAAAAAGGGTATGGAGCATTACTAGCCTTCATTTGTACTTTGGATACCAAGGAATTATTGGTGGAAGGTGTTAGAATGGTGAAAAAATTTTTAGATGACTTTCCCGAAGAACTTCCGGGTCTACCTCCAGACCGGGAAGTAGAGTTTAGCATTGAGCTTTTGCCCAGAACGGCTTCGATGTCCATTGCTCCTTATAGAATGGCGCCGAATGAGTTAGCAGAGCTTAAAGCTCAAATTCAAGAATTGTTGGATTGGGGATTTATTCGACCGAGCGTGTCTCCGTGGGGAGCACCAGTTTTGTTCGTCAAAAAGAAGGATCAGCCGATGCGTATGTGCATTGGTTATAGGCAGTTGAATAAATTGACAATCAAGAATAGGTATCCATTGCCGAGAATCGATGACCTGTTTGATCAGTTGAGAGGAGCTTTAGTTTTCTCCAAGATAGATTTGAGATTGGGTTATCAACAACTTAAGGTTAATGAGGCAGATATTCATAAGACAATATTTTGAACTCGTTATGGACATTATGAGTTCTTGGTGATGCCGTTTGGATTGACCAATGCACCAGCTGCATTTATGGACATGATGAACTGAGTCTTTCAACCCTACCTAGACCGGTTCGTGGTGGTGTTCATTGATGATATCTTAGTATACTCGAGGAATGAAGAAGAGCATGACTCACATTTGCAGATAGTATTGCAATTACTGCGAGAAAAGCAACTTTATGCCAAATTCAGTAAGTGTGAATTTTGGTTGAAATAAGTGACTTTCTTGGGACAGGTTGTGTCGGCCAAAGGAATCAGAGTTGATCCTCAGAATGTAAAGGCTGTGTTGGATTGGAAACCACCGAAGTCAGTGGCTGAAATTTAGAGTTTTCTAGGGCTGACTGGTTATTATAGACGTTTTGTTGAGGGGTTTTCGTTGATTGCTACACCCCTAACTAAACTATTACGAAAGGGAGTACCGCTTGTGTGGATAGAGAAACAACAAGAAAGTTTTGAGAAATTGAAGAAGATTTTGACAGAAGCGCCAGTACTGATTCAACCTGAAGCTGGAAAAGAGTTTATCCTTTACTGTGATGTGTCACACATGGGTTTAGGTTGTGTGTTGATGCAGGGTGGAAAAGTGGTGGCTTACGCATCTCGTCAGTTAAGGCCGCACGAAGTCAACTATCCTATCCATGATTTGGAGTTAGCTGTGGTGGTTTTTGCTTTGAAGATTTGGAGGCACTATCTCTACGGTGAGAAGTCGATTATTTATACGGACCATAAGAGTTTAAAGTACCTCCTTACCCAAAAGGAGTTGAATTTAAGACAACAGAGGTGGGTAGAGCTGTTGAAGGATTACGACTTCTCAATCGAGTATCACCTTGGAAAAGCTAACGTAGTGGCGGACGCATTGAGTCATAAGGTAATATCGGATTTGAGAGCGATGTTCGCTCATCTCAGTTTGTATAAGGATAGAAGTCTGTTAGCCGAACTTCAGGTGAAACTGGTATGGTTAGATCAGATCAAGGAAAAGCAGTCATTAGATGAAAAATTGGGTTCCTTACTTTAGCAAGTGGAAGGTGGTGTGATAGAGGATTTTGGATTGAATAATGACGTAGTACTGTGTTTTCGCGAAAGAATCTGTATGCCCAAAGATTCGGAATTAAGACAAATGATTCTGCGAGAGGTGCATAGTAGCTCTTATGCTATGCACCCCGGGGGAAATAAAATGTATCAAGATCTTTGTGATCAGTATTAGTGGCCAGGGTTGTAACAGGAAGTTACGGATTTTGTGAGTAAGTGCCTGACGTGTCAGCAAGTTAAGACGGAACACCAATTGCCATCGGGATTATTACAATCGGTGAAGATTCTGTTATGCAAATAGGAACGGATAACGGTGGACTTTGTTAGTGGGTTACCCTTATCACCTACTAAGAAAGATTCTGTCTAGGTTATAGTGGATCGATTAACGAAGACTGCCCATTTTCTACCCGTTCGTACGGATTACTCACTGCAGAAGCTGGCTAAATTGTACGTAGCGAAGATCGTGAGGTTGCATGGGGTACCAGTGTCTATTATTTTGGACAGAAACCCTAGGTTTACATCACGGTTTTGGAAAGCATTACATGAGGCTTTGGGAACAAAGTTAAACTTCAGTACGGCTTTTCATCCTCAGTTAGATGGTCAGTCGAAAAGAGTAATCTAGATTTTGAAAGACATGTTAAGGGGTTGTGTGATTGACTTCAGAGGTAGTTGGGAGGATTTTCTACCGTTGGCGGAGTTTGCGTATAACAATAGTTATCAATCCAGTATCCAAATGGCACCTTATGAAGCATTATATGGTCGTAGGTGTCGTACCCCTACTTGTTGGACTGAATTGGGGGAACGACAGTTGTTGGGTCCTGAACTGATATCAGAGACGGAAGAAAAAGTAAAGGTGATTCGAGCGCGATTAAAGGAAGCTTCGGATAGAAAAAAGTCATATGCGGATCTAAAGCGTAAGGACATTGAGTTTGCGGTGGGAGATCAGGTTTTTCTAAAGGTCTCACCTTGGAAGAAGATCCTCAGATTTGGAAGGAAGGGAAAGTTGAGCCCTAGGTTCATCGGATCGTACCGTGTGTTGAAGCGTATAGGACCAGTGGCTTATCAGCTTGAATTACCTCCGGAGTTGAGTCAGATTCATAGTGTTTTCCATATCTCTATGTTGAGGCGTTATTGATCGAATCCGTCTCACATAGTACCGATAGAGGAAGTTGAGTTAAGGCCTGACTTGTCATTCGAGGAAGAGCCAGCGAAAATTTTGGATCGATATGTTAAGGTGCTAAGAAAGAAGTCAGTACCGTTGGTTAAAATTCTATTGCGTAATCACAGAGCAGAGGAAGCTACATGGGAGCCGAGGACATGATTCGATAGCAATACCCTCACCTCTTTTAACCAGGTAAATTTCGAGGACGAAATTTTCTTTGAGGGGGTAGAATTGTAACATCCTAAAATTTGAATTTTTATATGTTGCATTATTTTGGTGCACAGCTAGTTTATTTATCCTATGTTGTGTTAAAATAGTCCTGAGAAGGTTCGGGATTTATTTGGATTTGGTAAAGTTTTTGGAAATTAGTACTTTAACGAAATGGAACAAGTGACCTTAAAGCTTAAGGTAATTAAGTGGTAAAAAGTTAGCATAATTGAGTTAGTAGTAAAGAGGATATGCGCCACATGTATTGTCTTGAGGGGAGAGGTTCGAATTCCATGGTATGCATTTTTATAACTTAAATTTTTGCACTCATATAGCATGTGTCTGCCAAGCTTTATTTTTGGAAGGTTGGACCTTTAGTTTATGGCAAGGTGGCTAATGGATTAAATCAAGAATTGAACATAGGGAAAGGAATCAATAGGATAAGGTATGTAGGGGAACAAGTGGCTTAAATTGAGGAATGTGCTATGGAAAGTAAAGTTGGCAAATGTTGACCCCTTTTTGGCTTGAACATGGACGATTTTTGGGGCTAGGGAGAGTGGACGAATGTTGTTAGTAGTTTGGTTAGGATTAAGAGTTAGTTTTTGTCAATTTCTTAGCATCAAGTGTATCAAAAAATTCTCTCCAAACTCTTCCTTCTAGCCGAATTTTGTCATAAGAAAAAGGTAAAGTTTTTGTTTTCTTTTGGCCATTTCATCTTTGTAACCATTTTGATATCATCTTTTCTCCCTAAACTCTATTCCTCTTTGTGCTGAAATCATATAGTCTTTGAGTGACATTTTGTTTGTCTTCCGGCTGATTATTAACCAACCGCAAGACCCTTTCTTTGTTCATCTTCCATCATTGAAAATCAATACATAAACACTCTCTTTCTTTTAATTCCTTTTCTCCTTCCTCCCTTCTTCCAAAGAACTTTTAAACATTTTTTTTCTTCTCCTCCAAAATCTTTCATCATGACCGAATGTTAATAACCATCTTCATAGCCGAATCTTCTATTTCTCATATATTTTTTCTCAATCATTTCTTCTATTCAAACTTTGGACAATCGTTAAGAATTCTCTTCATTGGTTTCTATTTTGTTATTTGTTGCTTTTGGCCGAATGCATAGGTTGGCTTAGGAGAGTTTTTTTTTTCGAAATAATCGTTCATTTTCTTAGACAATTTCTTTTCGCTTTATTTTAGTGAAATAGTGGAGGACCGAATCACCATCTCCTCGAAGTTATCTCGAAATCATTAGAGTTTAGATCAAAAGTCTTCAAGGTAAAAAGAATTCTTCATGGATTTCATGATTACCCTCAATATTATCAAGATGATTATCAAATTGGAATGAAGTAACCGAAAATTTTTATATATGGGTTCTTTTGGGGATCACTCAGAACATCGTGGTAAGCCTAGCTATATCATTTCTTTAAGTCCATACTTTAGAAAATTATCGATTTACTAACGGTCTAACGAATGGAGGCCCGTAGTGACGTTTTGAAAGGGAAATCTAGTGGTGATTCCAAAAGGAGTGGATTGACGATCCCAACTCCTAAATTCAAGCGTAGGGCTGTTTTGGCAATTCGAGACTTTCCACCGGGTTGTGGACCCTCCTCTAGTGAAAATCAATTATTTGAGGTTATTCGCAGTTCGGAACCATTAGCTGTTCGGGGTTTTCCAACGGGTTGTGGACCGTCAACTGGGGAAAATCGACAAATCATAGTTATTCGCGATTCTGAGGGTAAATCTTAGATCGTTTCTTTAGAATAGATTTATTAGATTGCGTTTATTTTCTAATCGAGTGTTAAACATAATTTTAGGTGTCAACGATCAAGAGAGCGTAGTGCTTACCGTAATCAGGTATGTAATCTCACACCGTATCTCGTGGGTTGGATAACTATATGGTATTAATCATTGAATTAAATTACAAGTTAGTGAAATCGGGTAAAATAGTATATTTATCACTTAAATGGCAAAAACTATGAAATTGGTATTAAGACCGTGAAAATTACGAAATTGACCTTAATGGGCTAAATCGATAAAAGTGACTAATGGGCCATAAGTGATATTTGATAAATGGGCCATAAGTGATATTTGTTAAGTGGGCCATATGTGATAATTGATAAGTGGGCCATATGTGATATTTGTTAAATGGGCCATAAGTGATATTTGTTAAGTGGGCCATATGTGATAATTGATATGTAATATCCCGGGTTAAGGGCTATTTTGTGTTGCATGATATTGCATGTGTTTAGTGTGCTGTGTTGCTATTTCGGTGTTTTCGGGGTTTAATGGTAGGCTAGGAGTAAGCCTGAGTAGGTAGAAAAAATTTTAGTTTTAAGCTTTGAGTCGGGAGCGATGGAGCCGAGGATGTGTAGTTTATGTTGTGTTTAGAGCACAAAGGAGGAGCTGGTGGTGGAGTGGCAAAGCATGCGCCACATGGGGAGCTTGATGTGGCGTCTTCTTCGGAGAGGAGGTCTAGTGTTCGAGCCAGAAAATCCCCTTTTTGGCTTCTTTTTGGGACGGCATGGAGAAGAGGTAGAAGGCTAGTGAAACTCTAGCTTGGACCAAGTCTTCATATTCAAATGTTAGGTGGGGAGTGAGTTTAGGAGGTTGACTAATTCAACTCTTTTGAATGAGTGGTTGTGAGTGATTGGAGGTAGTGGCCGAATGTTGGAGAGTTCATGGGGGGTGTGGACGGTTTGGTAAGTGGGAGAGTGGGGTGTGCCAAATTCATTTTTGAATTTTGGTGCATATTCGATCTTTTTGGTGTCAAAGAAAATCCTTCCTTTTGTTTAGCTAGCCGAAAATTTCAAGAGAGTTTTCTCTCATTTTCTTTTGCAAACCGAAAGTCATTTCTCAAAAACATTTCCATCATTTCTTTTCTTCCCAAAAATTCAAGCCGAACCTCTCTTCTATTGTTGCCGATTTCTTCTCTTTTTCTTAAACCATCTTGTCGAATTTTTGCATTTGTTTTCTATACTTAGTGTTGCTGGCCGAATGCTTTTCTCCCTAATTTCTTCTTCTCTTCATTTGGTATAAGCCGAAACCTATATCACTTTTCTCACACTTTCTTCTTCTTTCTTTAATAGTGCAAGCCGAAACTTACCTTGTTCTTAAACCAAAATCTTCATACATTCTTTCCATTTCTTCTCTGCTAGACTCTCTTTGTTTTCTTTCAAAGCCGAAAGTGGGGGTGTTAAACACTCAAGCCGAACCCTTCTCATCTGCTGGCCGATTTCTTCTCATCTCTTAAACCATATTTTCCTCTGTTGTACTTCTGAGTTCTAAGCCGAATACCCTTCTCCTAGTAGTCTCACTTGGCCGAATCTTTGGTGGTTCTCTCCTAGTGTGGTTAGCAGAATCTTTGTTGGTAAGTAAGGGGGTAAGTGTTTGGTTATTGTTAGTTCAATCTTATGATTTCGATCAAGTCAAAGGTGATTTGGGATTAACTATGTTTTTGTTAGGTGTTGGCCGATTATCAGAACAATCACTGTTGATTCGGGTTTGGTAGGAAACCAAACCAAGTGAAGGTAAGGGTTCGATATCAATCTCTTGGGTCATTTGCTGATGGCCGAATGTCATAGAGGCCTAACCCCTTATGTTTGGCCGATTGTAGGAGTCAATATTCGAGGGACTTAGCATTCGTTCTCGTTGGGATTTCTAGACTCGTAGTTATCAGGTGTGTAAACTAACACACTAATACTTAGTGAAATTATTAATAAACCGATTTGCCTGTTAAAGATTATAACAGTATGATGGACAAGTGAATACCCAAAATGGGGTATGTGGACGATTCGGGTAAGTTGTTCTATTGAGAGTACTATTAATAAAGTATAATATCATGACCTATGTTCTGTATGTATGTTATGAGAGACTGCTTGGTATGTTGGCATGATATGCATGATTTGCATGAGATGCATGATTACATGAGTATGGTATGTTGATGGGTGATATGAGATGAGGGAGCAGTGTGATTTTGTGCTGACGAGCACCAGTGCTTTGGTAGCACACTTTGTGACTTTGGGTCACCAGAGGTTTGGCACCTCCGAGGTTTGGTACCTCGCCTCGTCCCAGTGGCTCGAGTACCACGATGGGTTGGCCCCACGATGATTATACGGGATTGACGCCAAGATGTTTTGGTAACACACGATGGGTTGGCCCCATCACCCGATTTGTGACTACGGTCACCAGTGCTTTGGTAGCACATTGTGTCTTTGGGACACCAGAGGTTGGGCACCTCATTGCGACTTGTCCCTATGGTTTGACCACCGTGGGTTGGCCCCACTTGAGATATGGGATCGTCTGCTAGTGTTTTGGTAACACACGATGGGTTGGCCCCATCATCATTGGATTTGTGACCTCGGTCACCAGTGCTTTGGTAGCACAATTGTGTCTTTGGGACACCAGTGGTTTGGGACCACATTGATGGATAATGTGTCTTTGGGACACCAGTGTTTTGGTAACACATTGTGACTATACGTCACCAGTGGTTTGGTACCACACGGGGTAGAAAAGGTGATATGGATGGTTAGGATCGGGTTGCATTAATCATGTTGCTTTGTATTATGTGTGTTAGCATGTGGTTTATTCGGGAGCGGGATTTACACACTGAGTCACTCGACTCACCCTCTCCTTTGACATTTCAGGTGACTCGTAGACGCGGACTTGGAGCCGGGATGGACTCGGGGTGCACATGCCATGCTATAATAAAAGTGTTGCTTGGACTATTGAATTTGGGTACTTTAATTATTTACTTTCAGTTGGGTTTTTATTGGATTTGTAAAAGGCTTTATAATTTATGTTTTATACTGTTTATGTTTAAATTTTAATATGCCTTAACAAATAAGTTGGTATGAATTCTACTAAAACTTGGGAAGATAATGATTTCAAAATTTTAACGCAAGGGGTTTTCAACTATACCATCGGGTATCCCACTGATTTTATAAACCAATAGAGATCAAATGGCTTCAATCGTGAAATCAAATTTTATTAAGTCTAAATTTTAAACAACTTGTTTTTCACAAAGGAACATAGTTTTATCGAATTTATCTAATGCAACCTCGAAATTTTCAAACACGGTTTCCCGTAACATACCAGATTCGGTCGTGGTGTTTGGACCGGGTTTGGGGTGTTACATGATAAGTGGCCATATGTGATATTTGATAAATGGGCCAAGTGTGATATGAGATTATATAGGCCAAAATGTGGAATGGGCCAGATTGCAATAATATTTATAATGGGCCTTGTGTTAGAATAATTATATGAATGGTTTGTTATGCATATTATATACATGATTGCATGGGTTGGGATATTTGACGAAGAGAAGTTCTGGTAGCTTTGCTACAAAATTATGGTGGCTTGTCCACAAATTGATATATGGCTTAATGCCTAGTTTGATATATGGCTTAATACCCAGTGATATTTGGCTTAATGCCCAGTTTGGTGTGTTGGCGGGGTAGGTGACTAAAGCTCCCCACAGGTGTGTTGGTTGGTACGGGTGGTGTGTAGCGGATGGAAAACTAGGTTTGGTTGGGAAATTGCATATCACATGCATGTTATATATGATATTATCTTATGATTGTAATGGGCTTTGGCCCAATAAATGCTTAATTGAATTTTGGCCCAGTGAAAATGGTAAGTGAATTACACACTGAGTTCTACGTAACTCACCCCTGTTTTCTTTACCCTCCTCAGGTAATGATCAGTGATGGAGGCTTGGGCCGGGGACGACTTAGTGGAGGCCATACTACGAATTATGGGTTATTTAAATTTTGGATTTCTTTTTAAGTACTTTTTATTATTTTTGCTATTTTGTAATAAGGCCTCTGGTTAAATTTTATGGATGTTTTACTTTTGGATGGGTTTTATAATATACCTTAAATACTTAAATGGGTTTATTTTTCTAAAAATAGAAATAAACGTTTTTCTTTAATAAACATACTAAAAGTATTTTATTATTATATAATTTTAACTCGGATATTTTCTGTAACAATATTTTAAATTTTTGTTTTCAAATTACTTTCGAACTCTTAAAATTTTCTCAAAATATTAAATCCAATTTTTTCTAAGTTTCAATTTATACGACTCAAATTATTAGATTTAGTATTCAACCTTAGTTTTAATAACTTCATGTCAAAATTGTTTTTGAAATTCCGATTTCTTTAAAAGACTAGATGTATGTTCATTTTGTGTGACATGCCAAATTTGGTCTTAACGCATAGACCGGGTTTGGGGTGTTACATGAACCCCCTTACTAAACTTAGTTAAGGGTCGGAGCACACACAAACACATATTCAGATTGGAGAATGCATACAAACCATCATACGTATCCTAAGACCACATGCCTGTGTGCTCTAACCGTGTGGTATTGCCTAGGCCATGTGGGAGATCAAAAGCTCATGTGAGGAGGGGCACACGGCCGTGTGACAGAGGCACATGCTCATGTGAAGAAACACACATGACCATGTGACTGAGGCACACGCCCGTGTGGACCAGGGACATGATCGTGGGGACAAGTCGTGTAACTCTCTGTCTATTTGCACTAAATTTGAGTACAGGGTTGACACGGTCGTGTGAGGGTCTCACATGCTCGTGTGCCCACCAAAAATGGTCGTGTGTCCACAACACACACGCCCATGTGGAATCCCTAATTCTCAAATTAGCCACACAGCTATGTGACATTAAATCACTCAAACCCTAATCCTCAAACTCACACGCCCATGTGTCCTAAGGACACGACCGTGTGAGAAACGATAAAATCCCTAAGTTGACCACACGGTCGTGTGGCACCAAAATTGGCCCGGAAACCCTAATTCCCAAAAGCACACAGCCGTGTGGATTGGCACACATCCGTGTGGAAACCCCAGTGGCCACGAAACCACCTCGGAACAGGCCAAAATCACGAAACTAGCCACCCAAACCAGTCTTTAACCTTTACCATAACGTGAGTGTAGCAAAATATGCCATATACTCCGTATTAGTCAACCTCTAACATCCAAAATTGATGGAATTAAAACACACTCGAGAGATACCAAAACGAATAATTGCTAAATAAAATAAAATGAAAGTTTTGTGTCCCACACCTGATTCGATGACGGAGGAGCGAGAATCTTCGAAGTATGTGCAGCGAAATCATTTTCTAAAAGAACGAAAGAAAAACTAAAGCAAAAAGGAAAAAGGAAAAGAACAGAGAGAACATCCAGCCAAAAAGAAAAAGAAAATCAAATAATAAAAATAACAATGAATAATTAAAAATATTAAATTAAAACAAAATAAAATAAATTGCCTCTCCAGAATTGAACACATAAAGATTCGAACCCAGATCCTCAATGTATACTAACACTCACTAAGCCACCAAACCAGCGGCCCATTTTGCCACTCAAACACACCACTAAACATATAAGCACACCCAACACTCAGACCCTAACTACTAAAGCTCAAAACTTCTAACCCCAAATTCCAGGCGTTACAACTCACCCCTCCTTAAACAAATTTCATCCCCGAAATTTCCAACTAACGGATCAGTGGTATAACACAAGCTACACCACTATGCTCCCGCTGCACACTCTAACTCGAACAGAACCAAATCAACCTAAGACCTTACACACACCCCAGAGCATTTAAACATTGAAGCAGATACACAGTTATCCTTTCACACATATAAACATTATCCAACGAGCAATCATCAATTTCATTCAAATAAATCACACACAAATTCAAAACAATTTACCACCATACCTGCCTTAATGTCATCACGGACACTCCTTAATTTGATGCTCCGTGGACCCGCATCTAAGACACGCACTTGCCTTTTTCCAACACTTCTCTGGATGGCGCTTCTTTTAGTGCTAGCAAGACGAAATGCTTGCACCACCACTAGCACCCTCTGCAGAACCACTATTGCTACTCATATGCATTTTAACACACTTCGCAACATGAGGCTCCAACCTTAGAGGACTACGATCTCTTTTCTTCCCACAATCTACATACTAGCTTGAAGGGTTTCACTAGTCTCCCTTATCCTAGCCTCGAACACCTTCTCTAATACCTCCCTCACTACCCAAGTCAATGCCTCAGTCCCAAGCTCTAGGTTATCGCCACCAAAAGTTGGTGGAATCACACTGACCTCCGGCTCCTAAGCAGACACACGTCCCGGAGAAGTAGACGAATTCTCGCGATCTTGCTTACCTTTAAAGTCCATATCAGTCCTGTGGCTGACTTAGGATATCTATACTTTCAGAAAGCAAACACAGAATGAGTACATGAATCTATATTTCTAATCTTATACTTTCGAATTTTTACTTGGACCAGCATTGGAGTCTCAGACAGTTCTTTCCGTAAAGCTTTTCCCAAAACACAAATCATTTCAGCTTACAGTGGTACGGTTTTCTTAAAAAATTTTTAAAACCTTCATGTATGCACACAGATAAGTAAAAACACAGGCCGAGTTTTTGCAAATCTGGCTCTGATACCATTAAATGTAACACCCTCAACCTTACCTAGAAGTTTAGGCTGAATCTCAAATGTTACATTAATCACCGAACTGATCGTAGGTAAACTTTTACAAAACAATTTTCAAGTCAAACCGTAATACCTAAACGTTTAAAACCAACTATTAGAATTTTAGTTAACATAGTATATGTAAATGTAAGTGGAATAAAAACGATTAAAACTTAACTCAAAATTGTACCACAGCTTTATAAATCCTTACAGTTAAAAATCTGAATGTCAAAATAAAAATTGAAAATATAACGTTTTCTATAGTTTCTCGAGAAGATATCAAAACCTCCACATACTTGAGTGCGTCGAGAATTCGAGAAGTGGTACCAAAAAAAAGAAACACTAAGAGGGGGTGAGCTACTTGAGCTCAGTGTGGGTCTGAAACAAGTCTCAAACAGAGATACAGAATTCAAACAGTAGCACAATAAAATTTCAGTTGCTCACGAAGTCAGAACGCACACCTGGGACTAATGTGCCAACAGAACTTAACAACCAGAGCACATTCACTCAAATACTCAGCTCAAATGTTGATCAGACAAACAGTCCTGCAGTCAGAACACACAGAAAGATGCAAATGAAATGCAGTCAGATAAATATAACCCACCTATCCAGCCAACACACCTCTCCATCCCCCAGTCAAACTTCATAAGAGCTGTTAAAGCTCAACCAACCAATCACACCAATTAGGACCTCAGAAAGCCCATCCAACCCTACACTCTACATACGTGGACTAAGCCACTTAAATAATAATACGCAGCAGGGCTAGCATATTTGTTTGTGATCTTGTGCAATGCGATGAGACCGCGATGACAGGCGATTAGATAGTGGTACGCAAAGAAAGGCGACGTGCGTGCTGATCTGATGCAATGCGGGAACCCACTGTCTGATCATGTTACGATTAAACCGCGAGATCGGATAATAGTGCGCGCAAAGGTAGACGAACGTATGGTACAGTGCGATAAATTGCCGTACGTATAAGTTTACAGTTAAATTGCCATTTTAGTACAGATACAGTGTAACACCCCTAACCTGTATCCGTCACCGGAATAGGTTAAGAGACATTACCGGACTAGTAACTCAGTTCAGAATAATCATTTATGAGATATCATCTCATTTCAATAAATATCACTCATTCACATTCAATATATATTTAAATCGAGCATATAAAGCTTAAGTCGTGCATTCAGGACTAAATTGGTAACATATGAAAATTTTGGAAACTTAGAAAAATTTCAACATTACAAGTATCACACGCCCGTGTGAACAGGCCTTGTGCCTCACACAGCTAGTAGACACGTCCGTGTCTTAGACCGTGTAATAGGGCATACATACTAACTTGTGTCACACGACCGTGGACACGCCTGTCTGCCAGGCCGTGTGAAAACTGGAGAGTAAACTGACTTGGGTCACACGGCCAACCACACGCCCGTGTGTCTAGCCCGTGTGCCCTTCGAAATGGCCATACACGCCTATGTATCAGGTCGTGCCAAAACTGTAGGGTATACTGACTTATCAACACGGCCAAGTCACACGCCTATGTGCTAAGCCGTGTGCCATATAGGGGGTATATTGACTTGTACCACACGGCCGGTCACATGCCCGTGTGTGAGGCCGTATAGAGCATACTGACTTCAATTTCATTTCAACTCCAGGGTACACACGGCCGTGTACTTAACTGTGTGTCATACACGGCTGAGACACACACCCATGTCTCTACCCGTGTGGACAAAAATAGGCTATTTGCAAAGCCATTTTGCCACCTTATTTTCACAAGCTTATACAAGCATAAATGACCACATTTCATAACCCAATTGGCAATCATTTCATAAAAATTCATACACATAATATACCAATTCAACTTGATATTCAATTACTTAATTAATACTATGCATAATCCATTCATATATCAACTACATATCAAGACTTCACTTTCACATTTTCATTCCATCCATTTCTTACTAAAACATACCAAAATTGAACACTTAAAGTCAACCAAAACATAGTACCAGAATAAGCCAAATCACATGGCTTAACTTATACATAAAAACATACCAAAATCATGATATCAAGTAACATAACTAACATCTTTTAAACTAGCCTATACATGCCACATTTACATATATCCACAAGTTCAAAAATACCAATCGAAAATTGGATAGTGTGATGTGCAACTCCAACTTGTCCAAAATGAGTGAGCTAACGAACCTCTATAAAACATAGAAAAAGAAACAGAGTAAGCTTTATAGCATAGTAAGCCCGTATAATTCAGAATTAAACTTAGCATTTATACCAAACCAATACAAATAACTAAGGTAAACTCCATACAATTTCCAAATGCCTATCACAAGCATTTATCCATAGGTTAGACATGTTAATACATGAAATCATCCATTATCACAATTCAATACTCAATATAACTAGCATTCAATATTTCATTCTCAATCATATAACTAATAATCCATTCAATAACAGTACTCATCCATATAAACAAAATTTAATCCCGTTGAACCTATGAGAACTCCAAAGGATACGCGGGTGATAAACATCAGTAATCTGTCAATTAATTATCATTTATGCTCTTTCGTGCCATGATCGGTAAGCTCCTCCTGAGCTAATGAACTGTAAGCTCTATTAAGCTGAAATGGTAAGCTCTATCGAGTTGAACAGTAAGCTCATACGAGCTGAAATGGTAAGCTCCAATGAATTGAAAACAGTAAGCTCTTACGAGCTGATATATCAATAAGCTCATACGAGCTGTGGGGAGTTCGCAACAAATGCAGGAGCTCGACCAAAATGGTAACCCTAGTGACATGTCACTTGTATCCGACGAATTCATACAGTTCAAACGGGGCTCGGTAACAAATAGATTATATCAATAAGGCATTCATATTTCAAGTATACAATTACTTAATTATACATTCATTTCAAATATTTAAAAATATATGAAATTTCGATTCTAATTATACGAACTTACCTCGTATTGCTCGGATAAAAACTATCGGCTATTCATCGATCTTTCCTTTTCCCCGATCTAAACTCGATCTCGGCTTATCTTGATCTATATATTATCAAATTCAGTACATTCAGCATTTAATATATTCAATTTAGTCCATAATTCATATTTTGGAAAATTTACACATTTACTCATATATATATACTCATGACCACATATCATATTTTCATATAATACCAATTTATATCAAGCTCAATCCAATTCAATTCATATCATTTCATATCATCACATACATATCACCGTATCTTTCACAAGTTACTAATCATGAATTACTTACCAAATTCATGAGACAAGTAGGCATATTACCTCAATCAAGATAGTTTGATACAATTCATATAAATATATGGATATGAATTGGATTCAAATCATGGAAGCACAAACTAGGTTAGCTACTCGTTTACGGCTCTTGCCTTTCCTTTCTCTTGGGACGGCTTGACATTGTATTTAGTTATGTTCGATAATTCAATTATAAAAATGGAACTAGTTTCCACTCAAGCAGCTGAAAAACATAAAATCAAACATATTTTGCATTGTATTCATTTTATTCGCTATATTCAGCATACTTCTATTTTCAATATTTATCACCAGATCAAAATTTGATTTCATATCCTTTCATTAGTGACTTTGTAATTTTAAGAACATAATTTCTTAATAGGTTTTATTTTATTCCATTTTGTCCTTAATGTCACAAAACTAACTATCAAGCCTAGTTTAATTTCTAAACAATTCCCTCACTTTTTAATAATTTCTTGGTTAGTCCTAACATGCTCAAAACTCTTCAATTTCTCATTAAAAGAAAGTTCAATTTCATTAACTACCCTTTAATGGAAAGTTCAATTTCATTAACTAACCTTTGATGGAAACTTGATAAATATTTAGAAATTGAGAAATCTAAGACATAGGTAAGCTTAATCAAGCTTAGGTGATTGTGAAAACATAAAAATTTCAAAGAAAAGCATGCCTACCTTAAGATTTTCGATCAATTTGTAAAGAAAGCAAAAATAAAAGTTTTCTTTCTTTCTTTTTCACAGTGACAACAATGAAGAAAAGAAACATGAATGCTTCATCTTTTCCACTAAGATTTTCTATATATACTTAATTAATGGTGTCATTAAGCTTAATTAACTTAGTTTATTGACTATTAAGTATGTTTACTTAATAGTTAACCTTAATTAATTAAAGGCAAGTGGATGTACATCAAACTCCACTAATTCATTTCACATTAATGGTTAAATAACCATTTGGTCCTTTTGTTAATTGTTAAGTGGGTCCTTATGTATTTTATAAATTAAAAATCTATAATGATTGAATTTTTACAATTTAGTCCCTAAACTTTAGTTAACGATTTTCTCGATCTAATTTCTTAACCATTCTTTAAGATATTTTCATACTAGCTCTTTAAATCCTCCTAATCATATTCTCATTGACTCGATTTACAAAATTGAGTTTCGAAACCATATTTTTTGACACCATCAAAGATTGGGTCGTGACACTTACACTAACAATCTCTCACTAGCATGAAGCTAATTGCCCATATACCTAAGCCCTAGACCTTCCATGTGGCAATTGTGATTCTGTTGTCTCAAAACCTTAGTGAATGGATCAGCTAGATTATTATCCATAAGTATCTTTTCCATACTTATATGACATCTCTCAATAGTATCTCGAATCAAGTGATATCACTGTAATACATGTTTGGATTTCTGATGAGATCTTAGTTTCTTGGCATGTGCTATGGGTCCATATTATCACAATACAATGGTAGTAGATTAACAATGGTTGGAACCACATCTAGTTCAGTGATTAAATTTTTAATCTAAACAACCTCTTTTGCAATCTCATATGTAGAGATGTATTCAATTTCAGTTGTTGATTTACTGTCGTCACTTGTTTGGAACTTTTCCAATTGATTGTAGCACCATTTCTATAAACACAAATTCATATTGCATTTTTTTTTTCATCCTTATTTGATTGGAATGAAACATTTCTATAACCCTTAACTTAGAGTTCAATCCCTCTTTAGACCAGGAAAAAGTCCTTAGTTCTTCCTAAGTACTTTAGGATATTTTTCATGACAGTCCAATGATCATCACTAGGATTAGTTTTGTAGCGGCTCATGATACTTAAAGCATAAGATACATCTAGTCTTATACATAATATGACGTATATGATAGATCCCACTACCGAAGCATATGACACATTCTCCATTTTTGTCCTATATTCTAAAGTTTTAGGACTCATTTCTTTCAAAAGATGTACACCGTGCACCAAAGCCAAGTTTCCTCTATTGGAAGAAGTCATGCTAAAACTTTTTAGCATATTGTCTTTGTATATAGATTGAGAAAGTCCAAACAACCTTTTTTTATCCATCCATATAGATCCTAATTCTTAGAATATAGATTGCTTCTCCCAAATCCTTCATGGAGAATTGCTTGGAAAGCCAGATCTTAGTAGCATGTAGCACATATAATGTCATTTCCCATCATTATTAAGCTATTGACATATAATAGTAGGAAAGTAATTACATCATCATTTTTCTTCTTATAGACACACGAGTCATCAAGATTTTTAATGAAACTAAAATATCTAACTATTTCATTAAATATTATATTCTAACTCTGAGATGCTTATTTTAATCCATAAATGGATTTCTGTATCTGTATACTTGATTAGGATATGTAGTGGATTTAAAGCCTTCAGGTTGTATCATATACACCTGTTCCTACAAATTCCTATTAATGAAAGAAATCAATCTCATAATCATAGCATGTCGAAATAGCAAGCATAATGCGAATGGATTTAACCATGGAGACTAGTGAAAAAGTGTCTTCATAATCAATTCCTTCAACTTTATTATAACATTTTTCCACTATTCTGGCCTTATACGTTTGCATGTTGCCATTCTTGTTGATCTTTCTCTTAAAGACCCATTTACACCCAATGGGTTTATCCCTTCAGGTGGATCAACCAAAGTCCATACTTGGTTGATCTTCATGTCCTTCATATCAGATTTCATGACTTTAAGCCATTTTTTGGAGTCAATGTCACATATTGTTTCTTATAGGTAGTGGGTTCAGAATCTAAAGATAATTCATTTCTATCTAAAAGGAATCCATATCTCTCTAGTTCCAAACGTATCATCCTTGACCTTTAAAGTGGTAGTGCCTCTTGAACTTCTTACTAGACATCGTATGCTTCAAGCTTAGGTCCCTATGGATTGTTAGTTTCATTAAAAATTTTATATTGGTTGGAACCCTATTTAGAAGATAGGTCGCAGCTTCTAAGACATATCCCTAAAAGGATATTGAAAGGTTGTCCTAGACATCATGGAGAAAACCATTTCCAACAAGGTTTTGTTTATCCTCTCAGACACTCCCTTGTGCTATGGAGTTCTAGGTGGAATCTATTGAGACAAAATTCCATTTTATGTTAGATTATCCAAAAATTCTTGGCTATGATATTCTCCTCTGCCCGATCGAGGTGTCAAAATTTTCTTACCAGTTTGTTTCACTACTTCAACCTTGAGTTCCTTGAACTTTTGAAAAGCTTCAAGCTTATACCTCATAAGGTATACATAACCATATCTAGAATGATTATCGATAAAGGTGATAAAGTAGGAATACCTATTTCTAGTCGCTATGTTCATTAGGCCTCATACATCTGAATGTATTAGGCCTAATAAATCCTTAGCCCTTTCACCTTTTCCAGTAAAGGGTGTTTTAATCATTTTACTAAGGAGACAATTCACATGTTCCAACTGATTCATAATCAATTGTATCTAGATAACTTTGTTTATATAACTTGACTATCTGAGTCTTATTGACATGACCAAGTCTACAATGTCAAAATGTAGGTCTTAGATGAATCCCTTTTAGCTTTCTTGGTTATCATGTGAAGCATATGTTTTTGCAAATACAATTCATATAACCCATTGTGCAATGAGGTTGATCCGTAATGCATTCCGTTCAAAATGAAAAAGCAACTATTTCCCTTCATCTTAAACTCGAAACCATTATTCTCGGTAAGGTATGAAACCAAAATAATGTTTCTTAAAAACCTTGGAACATAAAGACATTCTTTTAGTTCCATCTTTAAACCTGTAGGTAAAGATAATATGCAAGTCCCAATAGCCTCAACATCAACTTTTGCATCGTTTGCTATTCGAAGAATTGCTTCATCCTTTTCTAAACGTCTACTATTGCTAACAACCTAAAGTCACCACATAGGTGTGCTCTACAACTTGAATCAATTATCCAAGTTGCAGTACCAACAACGGATAGGTTAAGCTCAATCATAAATACAGTAATATTAACTACCTTCCTTTCTTTGAGACATTTATCAAATTATGCCATTTCTAACATTTTGGACTTAACAAATATCACAGAAAAAAATATATGTTTAACATCTCACAACAACCTAAGTATGAAAAATGATAATCAATATTTGATTGCATTGTTAATACTAATTTAAGATGAGATATTAAATATTTAAATTATCACTCCCACTATATTTTCATAATAATATCCCTCACTATTATACAGAGGTCTTTACTAAATACCTCTAATGGGCTAAGACCCCTTTCAACATGATACAAAATTGAGTGACTCAACAAATTTCAACAAATCTATTTGGATAGGTAACAGAGCTTACCAATTGCATCCAATGCAAATTAGTTACGTGGTAACTCCTTACCTAAGCACATCATATGTGCTTCACCTAACCTTTGCCTCTAAAATCATGTACTTTTGAATGACTTAATAAACCCCAACGATATGAATACCAAGGTATCTTTTTATAGAAATGGATGGTAACTTATCATGGTTGAAAGCATAGACTCAATGTTTATGAGGGATTTCCATTATGGTCTTATCGAATTTGCATGCATAGCATTGATAATATCACATAAAATAAATCTACTATTATGCATACTACTATGAGCTGGTTATGGACTATCTAACTAATCTAATTTCCTTGAGCCACCAAAGAAAATTATATGGTCAATTCTTAGGTAATTACAAGCAAGTCTTCACAAGTCTTCTTGTAACCTCCTCTTCTTTCATGACACTTCACTTCTTGTTACTTCATCACGAGTTTACGAAAATTTCCAATCTAATCCTTGTTTACATTTTGATGTAACTAATTAAATTGAATACAAAGAAACCTTTAGTTACATTCAAGGGGATTTAGATGAGAAAAAATGTACAATCCAAGAGGAAAAAGTAAGATAAGGCATGTAACCTCCCTAATTTGACCTAGACATTATGGCTGGATTCTAAAGGCTACATTAACTACTGAAATGACCTAGTAAAATTATTGGAGTTTCTAAAATAGTCCTTTTAAAATATATCTTATCCTTAGAAGAAAACTTAGATTTTTATCTCTTTTTAACTAAAACATACGAGTTTCAAAAACCGATTGATTTTAACATTTTCTATCAAATGGTGACTATTTTTGAAAACTTAGTTGGTTTCTGATTTATTTTCTACTCTAACATTCATTTATAATATTGTAGCGAAAAAGTGATACTCGACAGGGTTTTGATTTAAAAACCTTAAATTTTGAAATTCAATAGCCTAACCAACTTAAGTGCCATGCATGCCAAAATTAACCCAAAACTTAAATCCCATGCCATAGTTCAAATAAAACAATACAGTTCCCAAGTAAAAAAAGTTATATATTATGTCTAAAATACTTTTAACGAAAATAATTTGAGTCGAGACCTTCGAATACCAAGTTCGTCTCCTAATCTTGCGGGTTATCTATAAAGATTGAAATACGAGGGGTGAGCTCAAAGAGCTTAGTGTGAGTCTAAACACAAGAAAATCAGTGTAAAATAATAGACATGTCATTCAGAATAAAAGTCTCGAAGCAAGCACAATTGTATAGCAAAACAGAATTTGACAGTTTATTTGAGCATGTTTAAGAATGTAAATGTAATTTATGTTTAGCAGAAAAGTTCCTACCCATATTCCTCTACACACCATAATAAAAGTTCCCTAGAACTTATCCATCCTTACACACCGCATTATGGATGAACTACTAGTAATTGTAGATAAATTACCAGTAAAAATAGTTGGTAAACAACCAAAATTTTTAGATAAAAAGATTGCAGATAAACTGCTAGTAAGTTATGGATAAACCACTAATGTTTGCAGATTTAAGACTTCCAGAACTTCCTCCTTTCATATCGTCTCAATCCCTATGCTATGCAATATGACATACTTATAACAATACAATATAGAAACAATAGTCATACTTATCATGCAATTAGTTTAATAGTAACAGTAGGTATGCTGAACACGTAATCAGTAATATAGAAGTAGCAATAACAATAATTGTTTATAAAATATACAGTGATAGCAGGCATGAGTAGTTTCCCAAATCATATAGACAATATAGTCTGAATTTAGTCTATAGTATCTTAAATTTCAGAACAATCATATTATCAGAGGCTCAATTGAATTTACGAAAGCTTGAGAAATAGGTTGGGGTTGATACTGTGACTAAATTGATCATATCACAAAATTATGGGAAAATTACAAAACAGAGGTTACACGGTCGTGTGGCCAGGTCATGTGAGAGGCTGAGGCCGTATGGAAGGGGGTACACGATTGTGTAACAACTTGAGGCCGTGTGAAAAATTATAAAATTCCCTACGATAAGGAAATGGCCATGTAACCGGTTGTGGCCTTGTGGATCATGAAGTATCCTACGATTTACAAGTGCACATGGCCGTGTGGTCCACACGCTTGTGTGAGAGACCGTGTAGCCCTAAAAATGCACACGATTGCCACCGATTCACTTGGAAAAGTCATACACCTTGCACCACAAGTCTGATTGATGCTCTTCACAAACAAGTTTGATCTAATTCACCTAAATTCGATCCTTAAATGATAAATACACACAAATTATGATTGGTATCAAATATTTTGATAAGATTCGAACAAGATTAATTAATCGAAACAAAAGATTAACGTGGGATAATGATATTAGAAAAATACGATATCTAATCATTGAAACGAAGTGTACTTATCGACCTTCGGCAAAGATAATGGATGATTGGATTACAATTCGACAATGCAATGGAAAAATAATGGTTTAAAGATGATGAAGATTGCGGTGGTGCAAACAAAAGAAAGTAGGAACAATTGAGAGAAGAATAAGGTAAAGAAAAAAAAAAAGAAGAAGATGGAAGACAAGTTTTATTATGATTTTGAAAAGGGGCATTCTGAACAAGTTATTAAGGATATCCTATGAGGGTAACACACTTATGACAAGACCATTGGACGAACACTTATTAAGCTGCTTTGGTAATGATATATAATAAAGGAAAACTCAATCACGATATTTTAGTGTAATGACTTTGTGACTAAATAAGTTTATAATTAATAGGAAAAAGCTGGAACTTAATTATAAATTATTCAAGCCCTAATTATATATGTCTAATCAGTCCTTCCACAAGCTCATTGAAACAAAAAATGAACTGCTTGTAGAACCAAATGAACATAATTTAATTGAAATGATGAAGTTAGAGAAATGGGTCGCATTCACAAATGAATGCGTTTCTCACAAAGTATATAAATGACTTGAGAATTAATTTAAGGTTTTTGATTTATTATTTAATTAATTATAATTAAAAAATTAGAGTTCAAAAATAAAATGAAATTAATTAGTCATTATGAATCTAATATTAAATATATTTCCTCATAAATTCTATACAATAAAGTCTTCATGATTTTAACAGAATTAGAATTGGGTTAAGACAATTATTTAATTTGAATATTAATTAAATTAAATTAAACAAAATAAATAAATAATATATATTTTGGAAAATAGAAAAAAATATTATGTTTGATTAAATTATAAACTATTGGGTCAAAAGTTTTTGAAGCACATATAATTGGACTCAATATATGAGAGGCCTAAAACTCCTTATAATAGATGAGAGGGGTGGTGGCCCTATTATTATCTAGGGTGTGCCACCCACCCCTACTCTACTTAAAGAAAGAATTTTTTTCTGTTAAAATAATATTATTTGTTAAAGTCTTTTTCAACCATAATTCTTCTATCTCTTCCTATAAATAGATGACACCAGTTGACCTAAAAAACAAACTTCTTGAGTATTCAGTTATCGTTATTCTGCTAGAAAATAGTGGTAATTTATTTACTTAGATTAAGTTATATTTTCTAGGAATTACGTTCTTTATTGGTTTTTATTGAGAGAATCAATTTTCTACTAAAAGTACTAGTATTGTTTCTTGTTTTGTGTTTGGTTCATGTTGCTCAAGCCCACACTCGGCGCAATTCGTGGTACAAGGATATCGAAGAAATTTATTTAGTTGAAAGTCAAGTCCAACTCGAACTCGTTTCGCACAAAACACAGGTACTTTTAATAAAAGTTTATTGTTATAAATATCACTTACCTGATCGATTTTGAAAAAAAAAATTAAACTTATGCTATAACTGTAAACCATTTTCTTAACCAAATTTTTCCAACATAGACTGCATTTCTCAATGGTGACATTGATGCGACATTTGTGTCTAGCGATGCAAAGTCAGTGGTTTGAAAATTAAATAAATACATCTCTGAGATTAAATAGGCTTTTTGTCGATGGTGTTATAAATTTTACCAAGTGATTATCTCAATTAGTTTTGAGATGAATCTGGTTGATAATTGTTTATACCACAAGTTTAGTGGGAGTAAGGTTCTATCTTTGGTTTTATATGTTGATGACATACTGTTTACCAGTAATAAGTTAAGTCTCAATCAATGGCTCAAGAATTATTTTGAGATTAAGGAGATGTAAAAGATTCCCTATGCTTTAGTAGTGGGGAGTCTAATGTATGTTCAGGTATGTACGCGTTTGAATATTGTGTACATTGTTAGGATGTGCAGATATTTGAGCAATTCAGGTTTGGTTTATTGGAAAGCAACCAAATGATTCATGTTTTATCTTTAGAAAACAAAACATTACATACTCACATATCAAATGTTTGATAAATTAGCGATTGTCTGGTATACAAACACCAATTTTAATGAAATATGGATGCCAAATTTTGTCACTAAGGAGCAAATTGTGACAATAAATGGAAATATTTTATTCCAATAACAATAAGAGCAAATCAAATTCAAAGCATATAGACTTTAAATTCATGGTTGTTAAAGTAAGAGTTTAGAGTTCAGAGTGCTTAGGAGTTTATAAAACATATTGGGATGAACTTCATAGTTGTAGATCCGCTTTGTAACATCCCAAAATTAGGGGTTTGTGATTTTTGCATATTGCATGTGTTGGGTTTAGTTAGCTAAATATTTGAGGGTGTTTAGAGGTTCTAGGGAGGCCTGGGTTCGAGTTCAAGCCCTGGAAAAATTTTGGCTTTTGGCCCTCTAGTGAAGAGGGCAATCAGAAGCAGGACTTACGTATAATTGAGTGTATTTTGATAACACAAGTGAGCTAGTGGAAAGGAGGTGTGGCATTTTCTCCTTTAGTTCTTTTTCAGAATTTCTTTCTGGGAAGCAATTGGTGCACTCTTTCTCTTTTTCTCTTTTTGTTTTACCTCTCGTGTTTCTTTCCATTTCTTTTGTTAAGTACCTAAACTTGTTTTAGCCGAATCTTCTCCTGCTCATCTATCCTCTCGTGGCATCAATTTCTTCTCTTTTCTTAAAGCCTAATAATCACCTCTACTTTTATTTTGATTTCCCTTAGCCGAACATCTAGTAGCCTAAAGCTTGGTTCTCTTCTGTCTGCCGAATCTTCCTTCTCATTCGGTCCTTCTCTAGTTACAGGGTAATGTTTTCTTTTCTCTTTATTTTCTTTTCTCTCTTTTCTATTTTCAAAAATCGAAACACTCAATCCTAACTCTTTATGGTCTAGGCCGAATTTACTCACCCTCTTCCATCTCGAGTTCTATTTGTCCTCTGTTGTGAGGGCCGAATCCTGTGGTTAGCCACTTGTCAATTATTGTCGTGCGTTTTTTGGTAAGTGTAACTATAGTCGAATAGGGGGTGGATGGTTGCTCTTTATTAATTTTTGAGTTCCTTAAGGCCGAAAGGCCGTTTCTATGTTGTCTTGAAACAATATTGCTAACCCGTGCTTTTCATTAGGGACTCGATTTCGTAATCGAAGGCAGTAAACCAAATACTCTAGCATAGCAAGGAGTGGTCGTCCTCTGGTAAGTGGAAGCAATGGGTAAAGTGTTTCAAGTTAAGATTATCAAGGGGAAAAACTAACTTGTTTTCTCAACTATTGTTATAGGTGTTGGAATCGGTGGTTAGCACAACTCGTAATCAGGTGTGTAGTCTCACACCATTGTTTGTGACAGCATGCGATGATCTGTGATTTGGCCTTAAGCCAAAGTGCCGGAAAGCCGAAAATCCATCAACTGTAGCCACTTGAGGGTGCAAGCGCTCGTAGTGATAAACCAAGCCGCTAGTGACGGCGGTAGATCGTTGAGAGTGTCACAAACACTTTCATGAATATGGGGTCGTAATGGGCCTTATCGAGCCAAAACGGGCTAAGTGGGCCCAGTGGGCTAACGGGCCCACATGAACAAAACCGATGGAAAATTACTGAATAATTGATGCGAATGCGAAGTATGCAAAACTGAGACCAAAAACGTACTAAATGGGCTACACGAGCGTGTGGGCTTGTTTGGGCCGGAAATGGATATTATGCCCAATTACACCGTAGAGACCCAGCAGGGGTCCCGTGTTGCTCGAGGCGATAGTAGGCCTTTGGAAAGGTCGATAGATGACTGAAATTACCGAAATACCCTCAGTGGGTAAATTACTGAAAAACCCTTAAAGGGTGAAATTACTAGAAATTACTGAAATACCCTTGATGGGTGAAATTACTGGTGAAACACCCCACACCTGGCCCACGAGCCTTGATCGGATCTGGTATGTTTCTCGATGTAAACCGGTTAAAAATCCTTTTGTTCCTTCGGAAAATAGTGTGTTTTAAAATAAATATTGTTTTGGGTTGGGCTCGAGAAGAAAACAAAATCGTTTTATAATAAAAACCCTTTTTAAATTTTAGGTGATAAAACATATAAAGTACATTTAGAATAAATTACTTAATCTTTAACTTAATAAAAATTTGTAAACATAATGAAACAATGAAATAATTCAACAGTGGCCTTATTACATCAAAACAAACCTAAATAATTATAAGGTACTTAAATGAAATAAAATGTCCAAATAAAATAAAACTTCAAGCTGAGCATGGCCACCACAAGTTCTGCCGTCCCGGTCCATCACTGTTCATCACCTGAAACATGTTCCCACAACGGGGTGAGTCAACAGACTCAATGTGTAACCAACACTAAAGTTAACAATTCAGGCTTACATAATCATATCACATATCAATACATATAACAGATAAAAATAATGATGCAACTCGAACCCAAACCTAGATGCCATCCGCTACACATCACCCGTACCATCCTGCACACCGTGGGGACTACTAAGTCAACCCTCTATCCGCTATACACCATCGAAGGCAGTCGCTGCAGTCGACGTGCTCATTGCCCTTATAAATATTTGTGGCATAGCCACCAGATTAAATAATTATGACCAAAGTCACCAAATTCAGATATCGTGGTCTTAGGTTACCACATTCAGATATCGTGGTCTTAGGTCACCACATTCAAATATCGTGGTCTTAGGTCACCACATTCAGATATCGTGGTCTTAGGTCACTACATTCACTTCCCCTTTTCAATAACCCATATGCCCTATATCATATATTATGCATTAACATGCCAAATTTCACATTCTTATCACTTATCACATGTTAAATATAACATATTTCATAATCCTAGTAGGAGTAGGAAACGTACCTGAGTACTTTGTACCATAACATGGTACCTTAGCCACATTCTTACACTTTCATATTAATACATATATCATGTTTAAGCCATAAATCTATTAAGATTAGTGTAGGGTACACACCTGATATGCTTAACGAATTCCTTGAAATCCCGAAAAAATCGATCTACTGATTTAGATCTTAAGTTCCTACATTTGATTAATCACTTACTATTTAGTAAAAGCTTATTCGGCCATAAGACTAAATCCCGAAGGAGTACTGGTAACCAAAACTTACCTTGTTACCGATTGGATTAAAAAAAATCAAATCCCGAAATTTGTAGTATTCTTTCCTTGAAATCAGCTAGCACTACAATCACTAGGCTTGGTTAGTTTGGCTTTTAAATATTTAAAGACCAAATCTAAATACTAAACTAGGCTTTGGCCGACTGTGCTTATGTACTCACCTTGCGATTTTCAACTCCCGAAAGTATCCCTTGTCTTAAATATCTGTCGAAATACATATACATATATGTTAGGTTCGATTCTAACATTAAACCATCATAGATGGCCCTTGGCCGAATGTAAATCCTGACTTACCTTAGATCATTGAATTCCCGAAAGATCCCTCCTTAAAGTCGACAGTTGTAGAACCCCGAAACACTCCTTATAATTTCAGCAACAAAATAATAATGATATTAGTTCCTATGTTTCGGCTTAAAGAAGAGAATGAATTGATGACCATAAAATTCTTACCCTTAATATTGAATTCGACAGATCCCTCCTGACACCACTTCAGAGATTTGGCTTAGAGACTTGATGAACAATCGGCTATGAGCCCCCTATGCATTCGGTTTCAAAGATGAAAGGAGAGAGGAATATTAGACTTAGAAGGAATCGGCTAGGAGGCTAAAAGAAGGAAAAAAAAGAAAAAAAAGAAAAAGATGGATGCTCAACAACAAGAAGAAATTCGGCAGAGAGGAAGGAGAATGAAAGAATGGTGAATGGCCTTAACTTTCCTCCTTTTGCCGAAATTACTAGGCCAAGACTCCCTTACTTGGCTACCACTCTTCTATTTTGATAGCTTTATCTCTTTAATTTAAAAAAATTAAAGAAAAAAATCCTTATTTATCTCTCTTGAAAATAATCTAAAATAAATCTATTATTTATCCCCTATTTAGCCGAAATTTAAAGAGAATAAAACTCCTCTTTTAAAAGCCTTAATGCCGTCCACCTCTCTGCTCCTTGTAGCAAAAATAAAAATTTTATTTTGCTTCCTAAGTGACTCGAACTCAAGACCATTTGCACCTGTATGTGGCGTCACTTGCTAGGCCCTTAAGTGGCGCCTTGTATCCATCCTTCCAAGCCCAATTTCATGTCATGCTTTACCTACAAATTTTCTTAAGGCCACCTTGTTTTAGTTTCCTCTTTTCAACTTAGCATTTCCTTACATTTCCAAGTTTCCAAAAATGTTTACTTTCCTCTTTTGAAACTTAACATTTCTGAAACATTTCTTTACATTTCCAAGTTTCCAAAAATGTTCACAATACATTCATAACGCATAAGACATGTCATTTTGTATAATTAAATCAAAAATGCATAGGCCCATTTCTAGGATGTTACAGTTCCACCCCCTTAAAATAATTTCGTCCTCGAAATTGCCTGGCTAAAATAAATAAGGGTATTGCTGTCGCATTGCCTCTTCTGGCTCCCACGAAGCTTCCTCCGATCCATGGTTGCGCCATAACACTTTGACTAGAGGAACTGACTTCCTCCGTAACACTTTTACATCTCGTTCCAAGATCTGAATCGGCTCTTCTTCGTAGGATAAGTCTGGCCTTAGCTCCACCTCTTCGACCGGTACTATGTGAGATGGATCTGATTGATATCGACGTAGCATGGAAACATGGAATATATCGTGCATCTGCTTCAACTCCGGTGGCAACTCTAACTGATATGCCACTGGCCCAACTCGCTTCAACACTCGATAGGGCCCTATAAACCTTAGGCTTAACTTCCCTTTGCGACCAAACCTCATCACCTTCTTCCAAGGCGAGATTTTCAGAAACACTTTGTCCCCCACTTCAAACTCTATCTCTTTCCGCTTGAGGTCGGCATACGACTTTTGCCTGTCAAAGGCTTCTTTCAACCGTGCCCGAATTATCTCCACCTTCTCTTCGGATTCAGCCACAATCTCAGGACCCAAAACTCGACGTTCTCCTAATTTCGTCCAACACGTAGGAGTCCGACACCTTTGACCATACAGTGCTTCATACGGTGCCATCTGAATACTAGCTTGGTAGCTATTGTTGTAGACGAACTTTGCTAAAGGGAAATAGTCCTCCCAACTTCCTCAGAAATCCATCACATAGCCCTCAAAGATATCCTCTAACACCGAATTACCTGCTCGCATCGCCTGGTCCGACTGGATGAAAGGCCGTAGTGAAATCCAACTTAGTGCCTAAAGCTTGATGAAGTGCCCTCCAAAACTGAGACGTAAATCTGGGGTCTCTATCTGAAATGATTGACACCGGCACTCCGTGTAACCTCACAATTTCCGCCACATATAACTTGGCCAACTTCTGAAGAGAATAATCCACTCTTACTGGAATGAAATGCGTGGACTTGGTCAAACGGTCCACTATTACCCATACTGAGTCCTTTTTAGTAGGCGTAAGGGGAAGCCCACTAACAAAATCCATGGTAATTCTTTCCCACTTCCATTGCGGAATCTCGATTGGCTGAAGTAATCCTGATGGAACTTGGTGTTCAGCCTTAACTTGCTGACACGTCAGACATTTCCCTACGAATTTAGTAACTTCCTGTTTAAGATCAGGCCACCAAAACTGTTCCCTTAGATCCCTGTACAACTTAGTGCCTCCGGGATGCATAGTATAAGGGCTAATATACGCCTCCTGAAGAATCTTTTGTCTTAACTCCTTGTCCTTTGGCATACAGACCTTTCCCTTGAAGCACAATACTCCCTCATCGTTAACACCATAATCTTCTAACTCTCCATTCTGTACTTGCTGTAGCTTAGCACTTAAGTCCTCATCCAACAATTGACTTTCCTTTACCTCATTAAACCATGTGGGTTTGACTTGCAATTCTGCCAGCAGACTTCCATCATCATACAAACTTAAGTGTGCGAACATCGCCCTCAGATCCGACACTACCTTTCGACTTAGAGCATCCGCTACCACATTCGCCTTGCCTGGGTGATACTCGATCGAACAATCATAATCCTTTAATAGCTCCACCCACCTTCGCTGTCTTACGTTCAACTCTTTCTCAGTCAATAGATACTTAAGACTTTTGTGGTCTGTGTAGATTATCGACTTTTCTCCATAAAGGTAATGCCTCCACACCTTAAGAGCGAAAACCACTGCCGCCAATTCCAAGTCATGAGTTGGGTAGTTAACCTCATGAGGCTTTAGTTGTCGAGACGCATATGCGACTACTTTTCCATCTTGCATTAGAACACAGCCTAATCCCGTATGCGAAGCGTCACAGTACAACACAAAATCCTTTCCTGCCTCAGGCTGAATCAGAATTGGAGCTTCCGTCAAGACCTTCTTAAGCTTCTCAAAGCTCTCCTGTTGCTTATCTGTCCATACAAAGGGTACTTCCTTCCTCAATAACTTTGTCAAAGGTGCGGCTATTGACGAGAACCCTTCCACGAACCTCCTTTAATAGCCTGCCAAACCTAAGAAACTTCGGATCTCAGCCACGGACCTGGGTGCTTTCCAATCCAACACTGCTTCGATCTTCCTAGGATCCACCCTTATTCCCTCTGCGGATACCACATGTCCTAAGAATGCCACCTCCTTAAGCCAAAATTCACACTTGCTGAATTTGGCATAGAGCTTCTTCTCCCTTAATACTTGTAACACTATCCATAGGTGCTCATCATGCTCTTCCTCCGACTTCAAATACACAAGGATGTCATCAATAAACACGACGATGAACCTATCCAAGTAGGGTTGGAAAACCCGGTTCATCATATCCATGAACGTGGCTGGTGCGTTCGTCAATCCAAACGGCATTACTACAAACTCATGATGGCCGTATCTTATCCTAAAGGCGGGCTTATGGATATCTGCCTCCTTTACCTTCAACTGATGATATCCCGACTGTAGATCTATCTTCGAAAACACAGCTGCCCCCTTTAGCTGATCGAACAAGTCATCTATCCTTGGCAAAGGATACTTATTCTTGATGATTAGTTTATTCAACTGACGATAGTCTATGCACATTCGCATAGTTCCATCCTTCTTTTTCACAAACAGGACCGGTGCTCCCCACGGAGACACACTGGGTCGGATGAACCCACGATCCAGCAATTCTTAAATCTGAGCCTTGAGCTCCACTAACTCCTTTGGTGCCATTCTGTACGGGGCAATTGACACAGGAGCTGTACCAGGTAGCAAATCTTTTCCAAATTCCACCTCCCTATCTAGGGGTATTCCTAGTAATTCCTCTGGGAACACATCCACGAAGTCCCTTACCATTCTGACTCTACTGACACCTTCTTCCTTTCTATCTAACGCACTTACGAAGGCTAGAAATGCCTTGCACCCTTTCCGAACCATCCTTTCAGCCTTTAGTGCCGAAACTACATTAGACAAGTAGTTCCTTCTTTCTCCTATCATGATAACCACCTCACCCTCCAGGGTTCTTAGTTCCAATCATTTAGCCGCACAATCTAACACGGCCCGGTGCTCTACTAACCAATCCATACCAAGTATGAGGTCAAATTCTCCGAAGGGTAACTCCATTAAGTCAGCCCGAAAGTTCACTCCCTGAATTTCTAGGGGTACCCTCTGAAAGATCTTATCCACCACTACAGTTTCGCCTAATGGGCTTACTACAGTCATCTCCCTATCAGAAAGTTTAGAGTCTAGGCCTAGTGTTTCCACTATACTACATGCAACATATGAATGGGTCAAGCCCACATCAATAAGAGCAAAATAGGGCTTGCCATGAATAAGGAACGTACCGGTTATGACGTCCGGTGCGTCTCCATCCTTCTTCCGGTGAACTGCATAAACCAAACCCGGTTGCCTTGCCTCAATGTTAGCAGCACCTCTGCATGGTGTTCCACGTCCTCTGCCAGCACCATTACCTCTATTATTCGGACCACGACCACGTTGAGGCTACTGTCCACCTCTATTAGCCTGATTAACGTTCTGAGCTGCTGGCCAACTTCCCTCCGGTTTCATTGGACAACCCTTAATCATATGGTCCTTGGACCCACACCTGAAACATCCTCCTGTCCTCTTTTTGAAGTGCAAGGAGATTGAATACTCAATGGGAGATTTTGTCTTTTTAAAAGTCTCACCTCGAAAGAAAATTTTGAGGTTTGGATGGAAGGGTAAGTTAAGCCCCAGATTCATCGGACCTTACCGGGTGTCAAAACATGTTGGACCGGTTGCCTATCAACTTGATATGCCTCCTGAGTTAAACCAAATACATAATGTATTCCACATCTCCATGCCGAGGCGCTATCATTTCGATCCTTCTCATATAGTGCCGGTGGAAGAAAATGAGGTAAGACCTGACCTGACTTTTGAGGAAGAACCGGTGCAGATTTTGGATCGTGATATTAAGGTGTTGAGAAGAAAATCTATTCCGTTAGTCAAGATGTTGTGGTGTAATCACAGTTCAGAGGAAGCCACGTGGGAGCCTAAGGAGGCAATGCGACATCAATACCCTCATCTCTTTTGATCAGGTAAAATTTCAAGGTCGAAATTACTTTAAGGGGGTAGAATTGTAACATCCCAAAATTAAGGGGTTGTGTTTCTTCCATATTGCATGTGTTGGGTTTGCTTAGCTAAATATTTGAGGGTGTTTAAGGGTTCTAAGAAGGCCTGGGTTCGAGTTCAAGCCCTGGAAAAAATTTAGTTTTATCAGAAGCAGGACTTAAGTATAATTGAATGTGTTTTGATAACACAAGTGAGCTAGTGGCAAGGTGGTGTGGCGTCACAAGGGAAGCATGGGGGAGTGGAGTTCGAATCTCAGACGCTACAATTGGTAGCTTTTGTTTTGTACTTTGGGAGAGGAGGAAGCAGAGTTGGGATCAAACTCTACTGTAGGAGTTGGAGAATGGGTCAAATGTTTCAAATGGATGACGGAGAGGGATTGTAGGAGGAAAAGAGGGAGAAAATCGTAGGATAGGGGAGAGTGGTAGAGTTGGCCGTGATTGGGAGTGTGAGTTAGGGGTAGTTTCGGCTAGAGAGGGGTCTTGTGTAGCAAATTCAGCAGCCTAGTGTATGAGTTGAACCGAAAACTCTCATTGGGTGTGCATTTTCTCCTTTAGTTCTTTTTCGAAATTTCTTTCTGGGAAGTAATTGGTGCACTCTTTCTCCTTTTCTCTTTTCATTTTACCTCTCGTGTTTCTTTCCATTTCTTTTGTTAAGTACCTAAACTTGTTTTAGCCGAATCTTCTCCTGCTCATCTATCCTCTCGTGGCATCTATTTCTTCTCTTTTCTTAAAGCCTAATAATCACCTCTACTTCTATTTTGATTTCCCTTAGCTGAACATCTAGTAGCCTATAGCTTGGTTTTCTTCTGTCTGCTGAATCTTCCTTCTTATTCAGTTCTTCTCTAGTTACAAGGTAATCTTTTCTTTTCTCTTTATTTTCTTTTCTCTCTTTTCTCTTTTCAAAAACCAAAACACTCAATCTTAACTCTTTATGGTCTAGGCCGAATTTACTCACCCTCTTCCATCTCGAGTTCTATTTGTCCTCTGTTGTGAGGGCCGAATCTTGTGGTTAGCCGCTTGTCAATTATTGTCGTGCGTTTGTTGGTAAGTGTAACTATGGCCGAATAGGAGGTGGATGGTTGCTCTTTATTAATTTTTGAATTCCTTAAGGCCGAAAGGCCGTTTCTATGTTGTCTTGAAACAACATTGCTAACCTATGCTTTTCATTAGGGACTCGATTTCGTAATCAAAGGCAGTAAACCAAATACTCTAACATAGCAAGGAGTAGTTGTTCTCTGGTAAGTGGAAGCAATGGGTAAAGTGTTTCAAGTTAAGATTATCAAGGGGAAAAATTAACTTGTTTTCTCAACTATCGTTATAGGTGTTCGAATCGGTGGTTAGCACAACTCGTAATCAGGTGTGTAGTCTCACACCAGTGTTTGTGACAGCATGTGATGATCTGTGATTTGGCCCTAAGCTGAAGTGCCGGAAAGCCGAAAAACCATCAATCGTAGCCACTTGAGCGTGTGAGCGCTCGTAGTGATAAACCAAGCCGCTAGTGACGGCGGTAGATCGTTGAGAGTGTCACGAACACTCTCGTGAATCTGGGGCCGTAATGGGCCTTATCGAGCCGAAACGGGCTAAGTGGGCCCAGTAGGATAACAGGCCCACATGAACAAAACCGATGGAAAATTGCTGAATAACTGATGCGACTGCGAAGTTCGCAAAATTATGACCGAAAACACGTTAAATGGGCCACACGAGCGTGTAGGCCCGTTTGGGCCAGAAATGGATATTCGGCCCAATTACACCGTAGAGACCCAGCAGGGGTCCCGTGTTGCTCGAGGCGATAGTAGGCCTTTGGAAAGGTCGTTAGATGACTAAAATTACCAAAATACCCTCAGTGGGTAAATTACTGAAAAACCCTGAAAGGGTGAAATTATTGGAAATTACTGAAATACCCTCGATGGGTGAAATTACTGGAATACCCCCGAGGGGTAAATTACTGTTTTACTCCCGATAGACCGAATGACCATTATACCCCTAGTGGTAGATTTAGTGTGTTGTGTGTAATCTGTTTAATTGCTATGATGATAATTTATTGTATACACTAAATTAATATGTCACGACATGTTGCATTGGGTTGGGTTTTATATAAGGAGGAAGTATTGTACTGCTGGCTATGCCACGTTATACTAATTCAGTGGCTCTGCCACGATATACTTATTTTAGTGGCTCACCACGTATACTGTTACTGGCAGGTTTGCTGCATTGATACTGGCAGCTCGGCTGCGTTCTTCGTTTGTAGGGCTGGGTGGGTTGACTTGGTCCCCACATGGAGTGTAGGGCTGGTACCGGTGGTGTGATGGTTGGATTGGGTTGGGCTGCATTTTTGTTGCATTACCATGATTTTGGGGCTTAGGCCCGAACTGATACGGTATGGGCTTAGGCCCAGACTGTGACTGTGAATGGGATTACACACTGAGTTCTTGTAACTCGCCCTTTTCCTTAACTGCGCAGGTAACCCCCAGCCTTAGAGGATTTAGTGTCGTGAGTGACTCGGAGGTGGCCACACATACCGTCTGTTTCGAGGGTGAATTTAGTTTTTTATTTTGGGATTACTTTGCTTTAATTATTGGGTTTTATAATTGATGTAATAAGGCTATTGGGACTGTTTTAATTTCTATTTGGGATTTCTCTAAACACTGCAATTTAATCAACTCGGGGTTTTCAAAACAACTAACAACTGGTTTTTCAAGTATCACGCTTTTGTAGTTACTAAGACCAAACTTCTGTAACTGACACGGGTTTTTTTTTACAAACAAGGTAATACGTGCATTTTTGAAAGAACAATAAAATGAGAAAACTTCTTTTGTGATTAAGCAGAGAGTAACAAAACTTTGAATGTTTAAGTTGGAATTTAACAATGTGTTTTCAAACAACCATGAGGTTTTAAACATCACCTGATGTGGCACGCTAGATCCGGTCGTAACGTTTAGGCTGGGTTTGGGGTGTTACACACTTACTAAGGGACTACCACCTAAGGTTTTTATGAGCACATTGCTCAGATGGGTGGATACCTTTTCAAGGTATTTAGTTTTAGTGGAGATTTGTAATTTTAATTATGTTTTTATTATAGATATATTTTCAATTATTTTAGTTTACGGATATAAATGGTTTTTTTTTGTAGAAATAAGGTTTATTTGGTTTACTCACACTCTGATTTTGGTAAGAGTTGATTTCTCCAAAATTTAAAGAGGATCAATTGGAAATAGACATGTTTAGATCAAATTACATGTAATTTCCATGCTAGGTCCATACTTGATCTATGTGATTTGGTTGTACTAATATATGTGAGGGATGAATTTTAGTTACGATATATGTAACAAAAGTCGTCTTGGTACTATGTTAACATAATTAAAGGGCAAGATTGTTTGGAATACCTTTTGGATATGATTGTAAAATTTTGAGCTCATAAAATATTATATAATGACATGTAATTATAATGTAATTAGTATATATATATACATACATATATGACTCACGCGAGAGTTTGTTGAATAATATGAACATTACATATATAATAAAAATAATTACATATTATTTACTATTATAAAAGGTAAGCCCAAATTAAAAGTGATCTAATTTGGTTAAGGCTTATTGGGCTTCAGTTATTAAATAAAGGTTAGATTATGCTATCAGTCCCTATCCTTTTCAAAAGTTACAGGTTTAGTCCATGTACTTTTATTTGATCAATTTTAGTCCTTGTACTTTTTGAATTGATAAATTTTAGTCCCTTTACTTTTCAAAAATTAAAATTTTAGTCTTTACCCAAATAGTAGCAATTAAATCCTTTTGGTTAAATTCAATTACTAGTCATATGCGATGCATACAATTGTAGATATAGTCCATTTTCTCCAATTAGATCATTTTATGTCCCCATACTTTTTGAATTCTGAAATTTTAGTTTTAATGCAAATGACAGTCAGTAATTGATTAACTAATGTTTTGTATTTAATATGTGGAAATAATAATTTGACATGACATTACACATGATAATTTGTTTGGTGCATTAGATTTTGGAAATAGAAGAATTTTACTTAATGAATTTAACAATTAGTGTTTGGTGAGGACTAAAATTTTAAAATTTGAAAAGTACAGGGACTAAAAATGACCAAATAAATGTACAAGAATTAAATCCACAACTTTTAAAAAGTACAATGAATAATAGTAGAATTTAACATTCAATACAGCAGTAGTTAAATATGTCTAGATACTTTAGCAACTAATTTCAAATTGATGATAGGTTGATTAGAAATTAATGTGCACAATTTATATATTAATGTTATGATATTCAAATTACACATACGCAATTTTTTTGATATCCCATTTTCAAAAAATAGAGTTACCTTTTTTAAAATACTTGTGTGTTAATTTAGAAGATCAAACTTTAAGGCTCAAAGATTTCAACACATCAATGAATTTAGGTACACTTTCGTATCTAATTTTTGTTTGTAATGATTTGATATGCGATATCTTAATTTATTAAATTTTATATCATAATTTTTATTCTAACATGCACAACTTCTTAAACTTGGTTCAAAAGATCTCCTGCTTTTTCATGAGCTTCTGCTTCAGGGGCTTTAACTCCCAACAACCCATTTATGAAAATCTAAAGGGCAAATTACACCAAGGAATAGTGTTGTTCCTATTTTCATCACTCTAATTTTTTTGTCAATTTAGTCACTAATTAAAATAATTGCGCCAATTGGTCATTGCCGTTCAAAATTCAATTAATCCACTAATGGATTAGTGACATGACATTTTTTTTACTTTTGACTAAAATTAGGGGCTTCTTTATAAGTATTAAAAAAACACCTTTTTCTGGTTTTTTTGCAATATAAGAACAACCAATCCTCATCACTACCTAGCACCAACCATAAATATCATCGATCTTCATCTCCATTCATCTTCTACTCTCCTATCTTTATCGCTCCTCAATCTGCTGTTCCTACACCATAAAAATCACCTTACATAGTTGCTTCTCCAACAAAAGTGATGCAAATATCCATTAAATTTTAGAATTTAAAACAAAATCCCAAGTTACTACAATAATTAAACACAACATGTAATGCCCTAAAAATCATGAAACCCTAATATCGGTGCCTAAGTATGTATAGCACTTTGAATAATATTATTAAGATAGTATCGGGATTACTTGAGGCCTTAGAGTTAGGGGTGACCATAGGGCAAATTTATTCTTTCTTACTTAATGGACCTTAGTCTCCGGTAGGAGGCCTCATAAGCAGATTAAGAGAAGAAAAGTTACACAGATGGGCTTGTAGTCCAGTGGAAAGTGGCGTCATATAGGGGCTATGAGGTGGCGTGTTAAGCAGTTAAGGAGGTCCAAGGTTCGAGGCTTAGGAGGGGAAATTAAGGAGTTTTATTTTTGTGCCTGGACAGAAGGAGTTGGCGTTGGAGGGGACTCTGAAAGGGAGTGTTCAGGAGAGAAATTTAAGGTGCAGATAAGGGAGAAAAGATAGGGATTGGGAGGTGGATATAGTGGTACCGAATTGGACTCTGAGGGAAGGGAAGTTCGGCTAGGGCCTATATATATGAGTGCCGAATTAAGTTCCTAGGTTAATGCCGAATTTTTGCTTTCCTGTTAGCCGAATTTCTTCACTTCTGAGAGGCAGACGTTTTTTTTTCTTCTTCTAAGTGTGCCAAAACCGAATCCTTCATATCCTCCCTTCTCAAATTCCCTTTTGGTTCACCACCCGGTTCTAGCCAAATCACTTTTATTTCTCATTCCACCTAGTGTTGCCGAATTGCCTCTGTCACTTTACGAGTCTCAAAAGCCGGACTTAAGTCGCAGGATCAAAAGAAGATTTCGGTAAGAGCTTAGTTGAATTTTTAGTGTGTTTTATTAAAAGTCGAAGGGCTATCTAACCCCTCTTTGTCGTTACCATGTACTAATAAGGGTAAGGCTAAAAAATCGCAAGCGTTGTAGGTAAGGATTACTATCAAGGCAGTAAGTATTCTCGACTCAGTTAGTGTTTAGTAAATGGACGAATCTATTGTGGCTCATAAGGGTGATTTATGATTAATATGGATCACTTGGTTTTGATGATATAGGTGTTTAGGTGTAGATCTAGAGGATAATCACCAATAGTAGCAAGAGAAGGGCTTCTAGAACGTGAGGCACACGGTAAGGGTACGGTGAGGTTTCAGTTTTTGGTCAGTATATGTTAAAGCTTTGGTTAATCGCTAGTAATGTCGATTGTAGGTTCATGACTAAGGGGTTTGCAGCACGCAAGTTTACCAGGTGTGTACAAACACTACACACACAATATCGGTAATGCCAAAAAGCTGAAAAGCCGAAAGTGGCTAAATGAGCCCGGTGGGCCCTGAGGCTAAATTTGATGAAATGGTTTGGTTGATTATATGAATTAAGTTAGCCATGATTGATACACAATCTGGATATGTTTTGGGCCTAATAGGTCATATGATGAGATTTGGGCGTAATGGGCTATAAGGATGTGATTTGGGCTTGATGGGCTTATGGGGACGTAGACAAGTATGTTAGGGTTAATGGACTTTAGGCTTAGTTTAAACAACTCTGAAATTTCATAAGACTTAATCTAATTATACATGTCTGTGAATGAGTCGCTGGGTTAGGGTGTCTAGGATTGGATCTAGGGAGAGTTTGGTATTTAAGCGGTCCTAGTGGCCCACCTCCTCTTCTCTGGAATCCTACATGGTGCGTAGTGTCTGTTCACTTTAGCCGCGAGGACTTGTTGATGGGCCAAAGTTCATAACTAAAACCCGAGAGGGACCAATTACCCTTATATTTTAAAAATTACCAAAATACCCCTATTTTGCAAAAGTACCAAAATACCCCTATTTTGCAAAATTACCAAAATACCCCTATTTTGCCAAATTACCAAAATACCCCTATAGGGTAGAATTACGAAAATACCCCTGGGTAGTGAAATGACGAAAATACCCCCACGTGACGAACATAAGCTTATAGATGTTACTTGTGTGTTTGATGCATTCATATGATATTCTGCTTAGGGTGCATAGGGGTGGGAAATATGGTATGGAGGAAGATTTGAGGATCGCATGGCCGTATGGTATGGATCCACCGGAGGCTTTAAGCCCAATATATGATTAGCAGCTTTGCTGCAACGTTCGGTAGTACCACAACCGGGCTACCCTTGGTGCGTAGCGGAGGGGTGGGCCGAGCTAGAATTCCGCAGAGGAGTCATAAGGTTGGAAGGGAAATGGTGTGTAACATCCTGGATTGGGGGCTATGCATTTAATGTGTTGTTATGCTTAAAGTGTTAATTGGAATGTTTAAGGGGTTCAGATTCGGCTCAGGGTTGGGCCAAGGCCTTAGTCAAAATTTTTCTATTTGGGCACTCTACTGGAGAGCCATCTGGGTTAGGGCTCAAAAGATATTGCTTGCATTTTAAGACACAAGTAGTGATGTGGTAAAGAGGCAAGGAGGCGCCTCTTAAGGCTCAACAAGGTGGCGCTACATAAGGGAGCTAAAAGGTGGCGTCAACTAAGGAGGTCCAAGGTTCGAGTCACATTACCCACTTATTTTAAATGTTTTTGGCATCAAAAAAGAGGGAGTTGGAGTCGGTTGGAATGCTTGAAAATTGGGAGATTTAATGAGTAGGATAATGTGGATAATATGGCTGATAATGTGGCAGATAAAGGAAGGAAGAGGTGGCGTTATTCATGCCTCTTGAGGATGAGTGATCAGATGGAGATAAGGGAGAAAATCTAGGAGTTACCTGGTAAGCTGAGAGGTGGCCGAATTTCAAACTCTAAGTGGGAAGGGGGAATCGATTTTCTATGGCTAAGGGGTGCCGAAATTTCCCTATTGATAGGATGGGATTTTAGGTTGCAAAAAAGGCATTTTCGGCATTTGTTTGGTGAAAGCCGAAATTCTCTTTAGGGGAGGGGAATACTTCTTTATTTTCAGCGTTTGGGTTTTATTCTCTTACTGTCTTCTCTCATTCTCTGCTAAAGCTGAAACCCCTAATTCCATTCTCTCATCTCCACTTTTATGCTAAAGCCGAATGTCCATTGTTTTTCTCTGCTTTGTCCTACAAATCAAAACCTCATAATCTTCCTCTGCATCTTTTTCTTTTGATTTCTTCATTAGGCCGAACCTTTATAGATTCCTTTACACCATCTTTCTTTTGGATTTTCGTGAAAGCTGAAACCGGTTAGGAGTAGCCAAATCTGTTGGTGTTAAGGTAAGTGTTGATTTCTTTTATGTTCCACCTTTCTCTTTTGGTTTTTGGAGGCCAAAGCCGAAAGGCTAATTGATGTGATAAGATTAACTTTGGAGTAACGTTTTGACTGTTCTTGTGTTCTCATCTTGGGGCGACATTTCGGGAATTAAAGTAGATCAAATCATCTAGATCCCAAAAGCCAGAAATCACTAGTCTCTAAGACCCATACCTCTTTTTGGGATTTCAAGGTAAGGGGTTCTCTTTAGATTTTTGTTAGGCTCGTTTATAGTATTTGTGGTCTTAACCCTGTGTTACGGATTAACAATCATATGTTGGTGGTAACAACTGATAAGGTGTTTTGATGGAATCAAATGTCGATCAGGTGAAGGAGGGGATTGGATCTGTAAACCCAATCCCTAAGTTTAAGAAACGAATAGTGTCAGCAGCTCGAGATTGGCCACCGGGTTGTGGACCGGCTTTAGAATAAAATCAAAGGAAGTCAGCTGTAGTATCGGCTACTGATAGTGTTGACATAGAAAGTATAATCTTGACTGTAATCAGGTGTGTAGATCTCTATCACACTAATTTATCTGTTCTATATATATGTTATGGGCTAAAAGCTAGAAAAAGGCTGTATGTACAGTCGTGTTACCTGGAAAGGGTAGGCAAGGGATGCCAGGTACGTAACCATAGAAACTTCTCTACGGGTATCGATGTATGTGATAGTCTATGATCTTTTAGGTAGTATATTGTTTTGCTTTTGCATGAATGTATGCATGGGATGGGATTGATATGATGAAGGGGAAGAGCATGTTAAAAGGTCACTGAGTGATCGGTGGTTAAACCACGATATGTACATTTAGGTCACAATAGTGATCGTTGGCTCTGCCACACTTGATTATAAGGTCACACAGTGATCGATGACTCTGCCACAGTGGATTATAAGGTCACATAGTGATCGGCATTATAACTGACAGCATGACTGTCGATATGGTGTGTAGCGATTGGTGGGTTGATTGTAGAAATCCCCGAGGTGTGATGGCTGGTACAGGCTGGTGTGTAGAGGATGGACTTTTAGGTTGGGTTGGGCCATGTTGCATGTAAATATTCTATTGCCATTATGTATGGGCCAAGGCCCATAATGTGTTTATGGGCCTCCAGCATTTTATGTGTTTTCGAGATTTGCACACTGAGTCTTGGTGACTCACCCCTTTATTTTCCCTGACTTTTCAGATGAGTAGTAGATCGTGGCATGGGAGCCGAGGCGGACTCGAGGGGCCATCAAGTCTTTTATTTTCATAAACTCTTTCCGGTTTTCATTTAAGTTTTAACTTTGGGACTATTTATGTAATAAGGCTCCATAGCTTAGGTTACCAATTTATATTTTTTAATGGTTACATTTTATAAATTTATGATCAAAGACTTTTTTTTTACAAGAAGGAAAATGAAAAGGGATTTTCAAACGAGTTCTAAAAAAAAAAACAACTGCAAAGGTTTTTTACAAATAACACTTATTTAACGAATACCTATATAAACAAACCGAGATTTCAAATCCCTACAAAGCAAAGTTTTTAACATTTAACCCGTAGCATACCAGATCTGGTTGTGGCGTTTGGGCCGGGTTTGGGGTGTTACATGGTGTGTGTAGCGGGTGGACTTTTGGGGTGGGTTTTGCATTATCTTGTTTCTATATGATGCGATATGATTTGATATGAGGTCATTGTGGGCTAAGGCCCAAGACCACCGATATTGATAGGGCTTAGGCCCAATGTGAATAATTGTATGTGATTTGATTGCCAAGGGTTGTACACACTGAGTTTCGAAACTCACACCTTTTAATTTAATGTTTCAAGTAATCCTGAATAGACGGCTCGACGTGGGGGAGGACTCGGAGATGGCCACACTACAAGCTGTTCAAATGTTTTAATTTATTCAAATGAGTTTGTTTTAAATACTTTGTTTTTTTTCATTGGATTGCAATAAGGCCATGTAACTCCTAATTGAACTTATATTTTGGGTTATTATTTTTGTTTCAACAACCCACTTAAGAAATTTCATAAAATTATTAAAGTGTTAATATGGTTTTCGAAATAAACTTTTGTTTTGGGCTTTTGGGCCTTAAATGGTTAAATAGTAAATTGTCTTGAAGTGCGCCTTTAATGTGACATTCTAGATTCGGGCCAAACTTCTAGGCTGGGTTTGGGGTGTTACACAACGGCTAAAATTTGTGGATGCTAATTCTCATAAGTTAAAAAAGCCATGAATTCAAGTCTAACTCCATTCCACAAATGTCAACACACTTGCATCAACAAAATAAATAACCCTAAACATAGTGTAAAACGAAAGCACCCGTCTTTTTTAGCTTTAAAAACTGTAAGATACTAAAATTTGAAGACTCAATAGTTGAAAATAATTACTCTATGCAAAGCAATTTAAAAGATTTGTTCTTTTCTAGTTCACTATAGCAAAACAGGTTTTTAGGGGCTTTTTTTAGCCTTATAGCTAAAACAATTTGCAGCATTTAGATAAGCGCCGCAAAAAATGCTGCTAAATTTTGTGGTATGTGGGAAAATGCCACTATAGAACATGACCCTAAGCAGTGCTTTTCCCACAAACGCCGCTAAAGAACATGATCTTTAGTGGCATTTTTAGTAAAAGCATTGCTAAAGGTCATGTTCTACAGTGGCGTTTGTGGAAAAAGCGCTGCTAAAGGTAATGTTATTTAGTGGCTTTTGTGGGGAAAGGGCCGCTAAAGATCATGTTCTTTAGTGGCGTTTTTAGTAAAAGTGCCATTAAAGGTCATGTTCTATAGCGACGTTTTTTGGGAAAACGTCACTAACTTTAGCAGATTTTACCAAACCATTCTAATTCATTTAGAACCCAAATTATCAACATAATTTCCTGTAACATCAAATCCAACCAAAAACTTCAAATCTAAATGATACTATTATGAAAGAAATATGTATATGATCTAAATTAATAAATGAAATAACAAAATATATTATATTCAAAAGTTATATTGTTAAAATATTCTCACAATAAGAAAATAAAAGTATAAGATGGTGGATTCTGTGACTGCTGAAACATCTTCATCATATTCTGAATATGTAGCTGGAGTTCGTCATATTTTCTTGTTGTCTCTACTTCCCTCGATGCTGCCTCTACTTTAAGTTGTAGCTAGAGTCCATCATATTTTCTTTAAGCCTTACTTCTCTCGATGTTGTCTCAGCTTTAAGTTGAGTAATTTGCTCAACTATGCTCACTTGCATCTGAGCCATCTGGTCTCTTAACCTCTGAACTTCAGCTTGAGCCTAATTCCCCGAAGGCATGTATTGCTACGAGCTAGTTCCAAAATATTGGGTTGGGTTAACAAATTATACTTGAAATCGAACCCGACCATACCTTTAAAGACCCAAAAATTCAGTAATAATTTGGTTATTAATGTGTTCCAGATTATCAGAACTATCACTTGAAGCGATCGCTTCATACTCCGCCCTTTTATCCTTTAGTTTTTCCTAATAAATCAATCAAGGAGATAGAAACAAAATATATAATCAAACAAATGCAAAATAACAATGAATTAAACCATTATAATTAAACATGATAAATATTTAAAATAATTTAAATTTTATTAAGTAAATATACCATAATTTCTGCAGCTTTTGTAGTCATAGGAGATCCATCTTTCTTTCTATGTGTAATGTCAAAAAGCTGAAGGCGTCCAACGTTTTGACCAAATGATAGTTCCTACAATATATGTAATACCCCAAACTCGGCCCAGAAGTTAGGCCCGAATCTAGCGTGTCACATTGAAGTGTTTTTCGAAAACCATGGTTTCATTGAAAACCCTCCTTAATATTTAAAAACAAAAGTCTCAGTTTGTGTTCATTCAATTTCAAAACGTGGTTCATTGAAAAGTTAATCATTTTAAAAAAACGTTATTAACTTCGTTAAAAATCTCTTTTAGTTGTGGAAGCTAATTTAAGGTAAAAAAGTTTAAAACTAAGTTTTTAAAAACAATAATTAGATTGAAAACTCGTCTACGTCTAACAAATATAAAACGTAACAAAATCCCAAATTTAGAATTAAATCCAGAGAGGCCTTATTACAGAAATTAAAACCTAAAATAGAATTTAAAACGCATATAAAGTCCAAAGCAAAACAGTTGCAGTCGTGTGGTCACCTCCGAGTCCCTCGCAGCACCGATCCTCCTAACACTGGGGATTACCTGCACAGTTAAAAACATGGTGAGTTTACGAAAACTCAGTGTGTAATCCCCTTACTAGAGTAACAGTTAGTATACGAAAATGTAAACGATGCAGGCCAAAGCCCTTTAACGATAATAGTAATGATGACAGGTCAATTTAAAGCATACGTGGGATTAAACCCACTACAATCTCATTTGGGTTACAGCCCATAACAGAATCAATTGGGCCCAGCCTAAACCAATACAAAACAAGTGGCCCTAGGTCCAGTACAGTGACAGATCTCATAAATAGATATGCAACAGTATGAGGATGCATCCCACCCCGATCCAGCCAACATACCACCCGTACCAACCCTACACTCCTGTGGGGATAAAATCGACCCACCCAGCCAACACACAAAGCTTAGCACCGGTTGCGGCACTAAGTCAACAGAACGGCTCGGCGCCGTGGACAGAATGACTAAAACCATAAATATTGTAGCAACACTGCCAGTTAACAGAACAACTAAGAGCCATAAACAAAATGGTTATAAACCATAATCAGGATGGCACAAAGCCATAATCCAGATGGCACAAAGCTATTGGTAACTGTAATAAGTTTGGCACATAGCCATCAGCGTCGGTAATACGGGTAATTATGATTGACACAAAGTCATCAGTATATATATTAGGCACATAGCCACGGGTAAATACGATTGGTACAAAGCCATAATCAAGATGGCACATAGCCATATTTAGATTGGCACAGAGCTATAATTTGGATGGCACAAAGCTATCAGTAACTGTAAAAGTTTGGCACATAGCCATCAGCGCCGGTAATATGATTGGCACACAGCCACGGGTAATTATGATCAACACAGAGTCATCAGTATATATGTTAGGCACATAGCCACGGGTAAATACAATTGGCACAAAGCCATAATCAAGATGGCATAGAGCCATATTTACATTGGCACAGACCCATAATCCGGATGGCACAAAGCATCGGTAACTGTAATAAGTTTGGCACATAGCCATCAGCGCCGGTAATATGATCGGTACACAGCCACCGGTAATATGATCGGCACATAGCCACAAGTAAATACGATTGGCACAAAGCCATAATCAAGATAGCACAGAGCCATAATCAGATTATGCGGCTTTAAGCCGTCCGCCGGTCCACAGTCGTCTCATTCGACCCATGCGACCCTATCAGAACTTCCTCTGTATCAATGTCCCAACCCCATGCAATATGTCGTGTATGTCATGCTCAATCATTACACGTGTATGCAAAATGGCCATGCTCAGTAACAATCCTTTAGACATATATTAAAAGCATACTAATCATACAACCACCATCAAGTCGGTTAAAACATAGTCATACAATCCCAGTCAAATCAGTCAAACCCATAATCTAAGTCAGTCATTTACCCACCAGGGCGAAACAATCATTTTACCCTATAAGGTTATTTCGGTAATCCTACCCTGCAGGGGTATTTAGTTAATTTTACAAACTTGGGGTATTTCGGTAATTTCACAAATTGAGGGTATTTCGTTAATTTTACAAATTGGGGTATTCTGGTAATTTCACAATCCTAGGGTATTTCGGTAATTTTATAAATCTGAGGATATTTCGATAATTTTACAAATTGGGGTGTTTCGATAATTTTACAAATCTAAGGTATTTCGATAATTTCACAATCCAAGGGTATTTTGGTAATTTTACAAATCAAGGGTATTTCAGTAATTTCACAATCTGAGGTATTTCGATAATTTCACAATCCAAGGGTATATCGATAATTTTACAAATCAGGGGTATTTCGGTAATTTCATAATCTGAGGGTATTTCAGTAATTTTACAAATCGGGGGTATTTTGGTAATTTCACAATTCGAGGGTATTTCGATAATTACACAAATCAGGGGTTTTCAGTAATTTCACAATATGAAGGTATTTTAGTAATTTTACAAATCGGGGTTATTTCGGTAATTTTACAAATCAGGGCTATTTCGATAATTTCACAATCCGAGGGTATTTAGATAATTTGACAAATCAGGGGTATTTTGGTAATTTCACAAATCGGGGTCTTACCGACCTAATATAAGGTCCATCGTCGCCTCGAGCGACTTAAATAACCTACACAATCACAAACGGTGTAAATGGGCCTAAGGCCCATTACTCGACCCAAGTGAGCCCACACACTCGTGTGGCCCAATTAGCCCAGAAATAGTCTTGGCTATACGAACAACACAGTTCAAACCAATAGAAGCCATATAACATGCATTTTATCTGTATGGGGCCCACTAGCCCAGTGGGCCCCCACAGCCCATTGCCCAAAAACGACCCTAGCCATGTGGACTGCACGGCTCGGTCTAACATTGACCACAATATGCAAATTTAATCCGTGTGGGGCCCACAGGCCTATTGGCCCCATACAGCCCATTCTGACCCCAACGCGGCCCATAACAACCTAAGCCCATGAGAACACTCATTGTGGCCTCAACCATCTTACGCCCATATTCGTGGGCTCGGTCCACCACACGTGTAATTGCATGCTCGTGTGGCATCATTTGCCGATATTTCGGCTTTTCAACATTTTGTCGATCTACAATAAGAATGAGTGTGGTTACACACACTTTATCGGCTTTCTCACCAACTATCGAATACAGGGTACTGTTACACACCCATGTGGCCTCAATAGCCGTATTTCTAGTTTTTCGGCATTCCGACTTTTACCGTTCTACAACTTGAGTAGTGTGTGTACACACGTTCGGCTTATCAACCGACTATTAGGTAAAGGGTAAAAATACACACCTATTAACGAAGTCGAGTGAACTGCTCACAAGCCCAAAGCCTACATTTAAACACATTTGTCATCAATCCCCTTCTTGTACAACTAGACCAACATCCAATAAACCCATACGTTATCGTACTTATTAAAGAACTCTAAATCCTTACCTTGATCGATCGACAGAAGGCCACACCTCTACATTGCTGCCAAAGATTAATCACTAGGCCTATAGAATTCCCGAATCGCAAAGTTACTTAAGAAGAAAGGAACAGTGGGCCCAAGCAATAAGGTGAAGAGAAAGAGTTGCTATCCCAAAAGAATTGAGAGAGGGGGAGAAAGACTATTCGGCCAACACACCCAATTCCAAAAGCTAGAGAGAAAAAAAAAAGGATGATCCATCAGTCAACCAAATTGAAAGAGTGGAGGGAGAAGGTGGAATATTCGGTCAAGGAGACCAAAAACAGATCAAAGAGAATCAATTCACAAACTTGTAGGGAGCCAAAAAGAAGAGAGATTAAAGGGAAAAGCAAAGTTCGATTTTGGCACATATATTAATTGTCTAAACGGCCAAGGAAGTAGCGTTTCGAGATAGAGAATGAAAAACAAAGAAAACCAGTAGCAGAAGGAGGAGGCAATTAAAGAATTCGGCACCAACAAGCACAAAAACCAAATGACCAAAGAAAAACACACAAAATCAAAACTTGAGGAATAACCCTCCACTGAAATTCTGAGTACCTCTTAAGCAAAATTTGGCACAATACCACACCAACTCAAACTCCACTTTTTCAAATTCCTTAAAATTCTCCACCAATCCCTCCACCGAATTTTCTCCTTGATTTACTCCAACTCCCCATTCAAATTCAATTCAAATTCTTATGACCAATTCAACAACAGAGTTTCAGTCTAGTTCCAACACCTCCCCAGATCAAGCAGTAAAATAAACATACAATTACGCATGCCATGCCTCGAACCTCAGACTCCTTGCCACACATGTAGCGCCACCTTGCCACTAGATCACCCACTCTCATTGTGTCACATTTTACCTTCAATAAATTAAAAGGTCTAAAGGCCAAGGTCCAGATTCCTTTAAAAGAAAAACCAGAATAAATTGCAAGAGCCAAGACTTGAACCCAGGCTCTCTTGTAACCTTAATGACGCCACAACCACTAGACCACATGCTTCCTTATGTCATTATTTCCCCAACAATATTCTTAAAGCCTACTTACTTACATTCAAGGTTTTATTCACCTAAAAGCAAATTTTTTGCTAAATCCCAGGTTTGAACCGAGGACTTCTCCAACACTTTTCAGGGCCCTTAACCACTAAAGTAAACATTTAATTGTGTTATTTCCTTGCACAATTAAATACTTATGTACAATCTCCTTACTGATCCATACCAAAATTTGGGGCGTTACAATATAGTAGGAAAAATATTATTTAGTAGAAAGTAATTAATATTTGACACAATTAATAAATTCAAAATGCCTTGTCATCAGCTACACAAGCAAAACTTTTTGACCCAGCTATGTGCGTGAATTTTTGTTTGTGCCTACTTGTAGTTCCAACTCGCTCACAATCCTACATTATGAAATTATTATTACGTATATAGTAAATACTAAAAATCAAAATAATTATAAGAGTTTAGAAGTACATAATACCTCTCCTTTCTTTGAATTCCAAAATCTAACAGCATATTTCAATTAGTATCTCAGCATTCCCGGCGAGACATTTTGCAATTTCTCTTCGAGGCTTATATTTTTCTTAAAATATTCTTTCTTTAACATTTTTTTCCTAATGCCTTCTTCACATAATTATCCGAGACCTCTAAAGCAAATCTCTCATGCAAATAACACAAGTTTAGAAAGTAAATATAAATGAAACTTAAACCAAAGCATTATGAATTACATTCACGTTATTACCTTAATATTATCGAGAGCTTGATTCTTGTTACTATTAGGGTTATGATGCCATGACTTGTAGTTGATTGGCAACAGATTGGCATTTCGTGCTATAATACCTAATTATCCTGCTAAAAGTCGAGCTTCTGATCCAATAGGCTGACCATGATTGTTTCTAGCTACTTTGACACGCTCAATAGAATTTAGATCATATAAATATCTAATAGCGTACGTCCTTGAGTTTTGCGCCTCCCACCACTTTCAGCTAAAAAATTGATATATGATAATATAAGAATTTGAAACAAAAATCAATAATAGAAGTCAACATGCATGTAAATTAAAATTAACATTACTTTGAATTTTTGCTGGTTCCTTAGCTGTATTCGGAACATTCGAAGATCCAATAGCAGTCTATTGTTCACTATTTCTTTCTTCTGAATTTGGAGGATTTCAAATAATACTTAGATCTCACAATATTCTTCTAGGCATTTTATCTATAATACACATAAAATAGTTGAAATATTAGTAACTAATTACAACAATAATAGTACATATAAAATAGTTGAAATATTTAATAAGAATAAGATTTAAATTATAATATTACATATAATTAAAAAAATCGTAAAAATCTTACTACATCATGATTCGTAAATATCTTCATCCACATCCCGGCGAACCCATTGAAATTGTGTACTAGTACTAGGGATAGTTTCATTCAAGTTTTGTTCTTGAAAAGGCAAAGTTTCTGATCTTTCGTCGATGTCATCTCTACTTCTATTGCCCATGTCAAACAAGTCTCAAGGGGTGTTACATAGTACAACGTACCAACCCTCATCAGTTGGATCTTTCAAGTAAACAACTTGTTTGACTTAAGAAGAAAATACATACGGCTCGTTTATCAATTGTTGTCCAGTATGAATTAATCAAGAGAAGTTCACCATTGTAAAACCAAATTAATCTTTTTTAATTCCATGAGCAGTATTAACATCAGCCCAATCACATCGAAATAAGACAACCTTCCGTTTGCCATAGTAATCCAACTCAATAATGTCCTTAAGAAGTCCGTAATACTTCAGATTTCCCTAAACAAGATTATTGTCCCTAGCACCAACATAACTTGTAATTGAAGAATTAATAACTATTCCATAATTTTGAGTCCTCCTCAATCTTTCACGAGATTTTGTATGAAACCTGAATACATTAATGAGGAAGGCAGTATATCTTTTTACTACTCTATTCAGACCTTGGGAAAGCCATTTAACTTTTGCATTGACATCCTTTCCACTCCAAACCTATTGAATCAAAAGTAAATTGATTAGTTATAAATGTTATACGAAAACATTATTTGTAACACCCTTCACCCGTATTCATTGCCAGAATAGGGTTACAGAGCTTTGCCAAACTTATTACACAATTAAACATGCATTTCTCATACATTTATCTATACCAAATATAAATCAATCACAATCATTCATATTGTCCCTAATACGAGCCTACGAGGCCCAAAACATGCAGTCAGGGTGTAACAGCCCGTTTTTAGTCAAATCAGAACAGTTGTTTTGAGACCACAAATCCAAAGTTGAAATAATTATTTTATTATTATTTTAAGGTTTACAGTATGATAGTATGATCGTGTGAAATTTTCATTAAGATATTTTATCGTTTAAGTGTTTAATTTGATAAAAATGACTAAATCGCGTAAAGTGCAAAAGTGATGTTTTAATAGCTAGAAGTATTAAATGGCTATGAAATTAAGTAGTGGAGGTCCTTATGCTATAATTAGACCATTAATAGCATGAGTGGACAATTATGGACATAAATTAAATGTTTTTTAATGTGTTTATTAAAGGTTAAAAAGGTAATTTAGTGAAATAAATAAGTAATATAATAAAACAACAAAGTTGTCATCGTTGTTTAGACTCCTCCACCAAAATTAAGGAAATATAAACTCCATAGATGCATGTTGTATTCGACCAAGCTTCCTAGCTCAATAGGTGAGTGATTTTTGTCCCGTTTTTATTGATTTCTATATTTTTGATATCATTGCATCTTAATCTAGCTAGCCCAGGGACTAATTTGCAAAAATGTTAAAGGTTTAGGGTTTTTCCATTGATGAATTTATGTGCATTTTGATGTCTAATAATAGAAAATGTATGGTTGTTGTTAGATAAACAACATTTGTTAAGTGATTTTTAGTAAAATGTCTAAATAGGGATTTAATTGTGAAATGTGTAAATTATGTGGTTAAATTGTGAAATAAATGAAAAATATGGACTGCTAGGGACCTAATTGAAATTCAGCTAGCATGGGTTGTGGTTGAATTACATGAATTTGTGATTTTATGAAATAAGGACTAAATTGTGAAAATGTGAAACATTAGGGGCAAATGTGTAAAATTGCCTTAATGTATATTTTGGACTAAATTGAATAGAGAGATTATTAAATAAGTTAATTTTGATTACATTTAAATCAAGAAAGGTGAAATACGGATTTAGATAGAGGAAAGAATAAAGTTTCGGATTAATCGACTTAATTCGTCGTTTTTACATTCGAGGTAATTTCGTATGTAATAAGTATTGTTATATTTATGTTTTAAATTCTTTAATATTGCATAAATTATTTATATGACATTGCGGACTTATTCGACAAAGATTTGGCATTGGAAATCCCGGTTGAACCTTAGGAATAGATTAGGAGACGAATGACACGTCATTAGGGGTTATTATTGTTTTGGGTACAGACCTCCTATTGGTGGCTGAGTTATCCAGCATGTGTTGCGAATTCTCATCAGCTTGTGTGAGCAGCACCATGTAGCTACGACATGACCGTCAACTTGTGCGAGCAGAATCATTGATAGCTCGAGAGTGTGCATTGTTGAGATATTTTATTGAGATAACTTCGACTATATATATTGGCACTTAGGGTGTGAGATTCCTGAGTATCCTGTATTATTCCAAATGGTTCAGCGATTATATTGAGGATATGAAATGGTGAGAAATAGATACGTATCAATACATGTATGTATGGAAACTGAATATGCATTGAACATATGAAAGAATTGAGTTCATGGTTAAATACACGATTGAATATATATTAACATTGTGGTTATATATATTTTGTAGTATGTTATATGCATAATTTAAATGGTAATGGTGAGTTCTGCTTATTATTTTCATATGATCTTACTAAACTTTATATCTTACATTGTTTATTTCTTCATATTTTACAGTGAAATCAAGCTAGCTTGGATTCGAGGGCCGTAGGAGACTTCATAACACTTGTAACGCCCCAAAAATGTAGGGTTTGTAATTTTGCATGATTTGGCTTAAATTTCATGTGTGCTTCAATGACTAAGTATTTGAGAGTATTTGGGGGTTTTTAGGAAGTCTGGGTTCGAGTCTAGGCCTTGGAAAATTTTTAGCTTTTGCTCCTAAGTGGAATTGGCTGTTAGCAGTTAGGACTTATGTATAAATGTGTGTGATTTTGTGTCACAAGAAGAGCTTGTGGCTTGATGGTTATGGCGTCACTAAGGTGGCAAGGGAATTGGAGTTAGAGTGGAGGAGTCTTGGCCGAATGGGAGAGCTTGAGTAGGGGGATTTCGGCTAAGGGAGTCATTTCTGCATTTTCGGCAACCTTGTGAGAGAGTAGAAACCGAAAATCCTCTTTGCCATTTCGGGTTTTATTTATGTACATTTTGAAATTTATTTCTTTTGTGGCATCTCGTGCAACATTTTTACCATTCGGGTCTTTTTCCCTGTCATCATTATTTCTCAATTGCTGCCACTCCTTGCCTAATCAGCTTTTTCTCCTTTAGGTTCCTCCTTTGGCCGAACTCTACTTCTTCTTTTCCCTCTCGTTATTCTTTTCTTTTCTTTTCAAGTTAGCCGAATATTTTTCCCTCTTAAAACCTTGGTTCTTCTTGTGTTGACCGAATCTGTTAAGGCCTAAACACCTTCTTCTCTTCGTTCCTAACCGTTTCTTAATCTCTTCGATTTATTGGTAAGTGGTGACTTTAGCCGAATCTTGGTTGGCTTCCTTCTCCATACTCGATTTTGTTTCTCCTGGGCCAAAAGGCTGTTTCCCCTTAGTTTCCATGGAGATAAGTTTATCTAACACCTTCTTTTTCATTCGAATGTTGCTAGGGACTCGTTTTCCTTAACCAAGGGGTAGGCCAATTACTTTTCCCCTGCAAGAGATCTTTTGATTCGTGGTAAGTGCTTTAAGCCAAGTATAAATATATTCTTATGGGATGGTAGATTCTTATGAATCGGTTAACGGTTCTTGTGAAGGTAATAGCATTGAAGGGATACGTGGTTTCAGAACTAGAGGAGATTGCGATTGTTGACTGGTAAGTAGCATTATTTTGATTAAAGCGTTTTCAATACTATGATGATGGATTAACAAGGGTTGGAGACTAATTGATGGGGCTGTTGTTATCATAGGTGTTTAATCTTGGAAACGCTTCAAACTACAACCCATAACAGGTGTGTAATCCTAGACCCATTGCTATTTCTATAAAAACGATGGATGAAGGTGTGTATTCACACCTCTGCATAATTGTGAATCAGCTAAATTTGAAAAGTCGAAACTTTGGCATTTGAGGGCTCACGAGCGTGCGAATGTTCGTAGGGACAAATCGAGCCACAATCATTGGCGATAGACCATAGAGGTCGCCACGAATGTTCTCGTGGGCTTAGGCCGGAAAGGGCCTCGTTGGGCCGAGATGGACTCCACCTGGGTAAAACTCACGATAATGGCAAATAATGGATTGGGCTGCGAAGTTCGCATAGCCGTGACTGAAATTGGGCTAAATGCCACATGAGCGTGTGGGCCTACTTAGGCCGAATAGTGGGTTTTGGGCCCAATTACACTATTTTGGCCCTACAAGAAATTCTAGTCGTTCGATGTGATAGTAGGCCTTTGGAAAGGTCGTAAAATTTACCGAAATACCCTCAAAGGGTAAAATTCTTGAAATGCCCTCGAAGGGTAAAATTACTGAAATACCCTCTAAGGGTAAAATTATCGAAATACCCTCAAAGGGTAAAATTACCAAAATACCCTTGAAGGGTGAAGTTACCGAAATACCCTCAAAGGGTGAAGTTATCGAGATACCCTCGTAGAGTAGAATTACCAAAATACCCCCGAGGGGTAAAAATTACCGTTTTACCCGTAACTGACAAAATGACTGTTATACCCCTAATGGTAGGTTAAGTGATGTGTGTATGATATTTATATAACTGATTATGAGTATAGTGTTGTAACACCCCAAACCCAGCCCAAACATTACGACCGAATTTGGTATGTTACAGAGGAAAATGTTTTGAGAAATCCCTTTAAGCCGATTTAAGTTTTGTCAAAACCTTTCATTTACAATTGTCTTGTTAAAACCATACTTAGTTTTGTTTAAAGATATTTGTTAAATCAGGTTGTTACCGATTTCAAAAGTACCCGATGGCACGATAAAACATTTTTCGTTTGAATTTGAGAAAACATGTGTACTTATTTTAATATCATTAAAATAGTTTAAACAAATTATTCAAAACATGTAAAATAATAAAAATAATCCCAGGAGGCCTTATTACAACTTGATTAAAATAAAACCAACAATAAAATAAAAACAGGTCAAAATTATCTAGTCCATATTTTCAATGCATGGCCACCTCGAGTCCATCCGGCTCCTCATCCGCGATCTACGAGTCACCTGAAAAATGTTAAAGGAGAAGGTGAGTCACCAAGACTCAATGTGTAACCCTTCCCCCGGTTTAATGCCACATCATACACAATTTATAACTAAATAAACATGCACTAAATCATGCACCCAACCTAGCCATCCAAACACCTTTCTCTACCCCGTGTGGTACCAAACCACTGGTGGTGCCAAACCACTAGTGACTTATAGTCACGATGTCCATCAATACTGTGGTGCCAAACCACTGGTGACCTGAAGTCACAATCAAATGATGGGGCCAACCTATCGTGTGATACCAAATCACTGGCGTCAATCCCTTAATATAATCCGTGGGGCTAACCCACTGTGGTGCTAAGCTACTAGGACGAGACGCTATGAGGTGCCAAACCTCTGGAGGTGCCAAACCTCTGGTGACCGAAGTCACAATGTGGTACCAAACCACTGGTGTCCGTCGACACGAATATCAATTCCCCCTTCACTCATATATCCCACATCAATCCATGATATACAACAGATTTCATGCCAACATATATTTAAATCACATATACCAAATATGTCATGCTTTCCAAAAGCATCATAAAGTAATCTCATAACAACAAGGACTTACCTGAATCCTTGCTTATACCATTTACGGTATCCAAATCTACATCATTCCAGATTAGCACACACAATGTATTTTAGCACCGTTAATTAATTATAAAGTGTGTATGTACACACCTGTTTCTACTGAAATTCCTAGATCCCGAAGATCCGATCTACGATGCTAAATCCCTTGACCTATAATCGGCCAACAACATGATTAGGGACTTAGCCTATTCGGCCAAACCAAATTAATACCAAAGGCTCTTTTACGGACTTACCTTGAACGGATTTGATTCCCAAACAAATCCTGAATTCGTCACTTGATTAAGACTCTGCCGAAATTCCTTTAACAACCCACAAAAAGATCAGTCACCACATATATTACCTAACATGGCCTTTGGCCGAAAATCATAGCCTACATACCGAGCTTACCTTAAATCCCGGAAGACCTCTCAATTCTTCTTAATGTTGGCTTTCTAAAAGGATTACAAATCCAAGATCCTGAATGGATTTATTCATACAAAAATTCATGGTTAAACCTCATGGTTTCGGCTATAACAAGAATAAAGATTAAACACCGAGAGTGTCCTTACCACACTTATTAGAATCGGCAGCACCTTGCTTTAGGGAGGATTCGGCCTTGCCCACCAAGAAACCTTAATTTTGGCACTTTAGGATGGTGAAGAGATAAACTCAAAGGGAAGGGAGATTGCAAGCCTATGAATTCGATTTAAGACTTTTGTTGAAATCGGCAGAGACACAATGGTTTTCGGCTTCCCAAAACAAAATAGAAAAGAGGGAGAGGAGGGTGTAGAGAGATTCGGCCAGCAACTAATTTGGAGAAAAAAAGAATTTTATTTTTTTCTATCAATTTTAGCCCCTCTTTAGGTGATAAACTGAATGTGGACAGCCCCCCAATGAGTCCTAAAATCGGCCAACACCTCCTTTTTGGTGATAAATTTCCAGCTTTTATCAAATCACCTTTATCTTTTATTTATCCCTTAATCTCCTCTTAAACAAATAAAATAGAATACAATACTAACAGTACTCTCCAAATTAATCCTAAGGCAAAAATTAAGCTATATCCTTATCAATTTAAAAGTCCAAATTCGGGCCATTACTCCACCCTTTTCACGCCACTTAAAAAAAATAAAATAAAATAAACCCCACTTGCAGCTCCCTTGGTTCGAACTTATAACCTTACTGCCCCAGCCCTCTCTTCCAATGCCCAGGCCACTCTTCTCAATTGACTTTCATGTCATAGAACCCCACCATTTAATTTTAAAGCCTTCCTACTTAAGCCCATCACCGCATACATAAAAAAATAAAACGCAAAATGCTGCTCCAGCCTGCGCCTATCCTCACCCCAACTCCTATGTTGCGCATGGAAGCCACTTTACCACCTGGACTTTCATGTCTATTAACCTTGCCATTTATTTTTAAGGCATACCTAGCCCAGTTTCTCTAGTTGACGCAAAAATAAAACCAAAATGCTGCCTTTGCAAACTAACTCTGCCCCCTTGCACCTTGAGGCGTCACCTTCCAAGCTCTAAAGTGGCGTCTCCCTTGCCACTCTACCAAGCCATTTCTTGCGTCTTAATCCCCCAAATATTTCTTTTAAGACCCCTATAGCCCAGCTCCCCTTTTTAACACTAAAAATCAAAAATTTCCTAAGTCATCCCTTACTTCTAGGGTTCTCCAAACCCCCTTAAACCTCATATAACTTCACTATAAGCCCACCATCTCTTGAGTTATACACTAGATGCATAACCCCTAAAACTAGGGTGTTACAGATGTACTACATACATGTAATATTTATGACACGACATCCCGCATTGGGGTTGGGTTTTTGATTTGGAGGAAGTACTGTACTAGTGGCTCTGCCACGTTTTTATCGTTCTAGTGGCTTCGCCACATATTCTGATTTTAGTGGCTTGTCCATGTTTACTGTTATTTGCAGCTATGCTGCGATATTTGGTTTGTTGGCTATTTGGGTCGACTTGGTCCCCACATGGTGTGTTGGTTGGTATGAGTGGTGTGTTGGCTGGACTGGGTTGGGTTGCATCTCTGCTCTGTACTGTTATGACTTTGGACTTACACCCACTCATATCAGATAGGGCTAAACCTGCATCGATCACATTAAATAGTCGCCCAGCATCATTCTCGCATGGTAGGGGATTACACACTGAGTTCTCGTAACTCACCCTTTTCTTTTAACTGTTTAGGGAATTCCAAACCTTAGAGGATTTGGAGCTGCAAGGGACTCAGAGGTGGCCACACGTTTGCAAGTATTTTGATTTATACATAGTTTTATCTAAGTTATTTATTTTGAGGAGATAATTATGTAATAAGCCCATTTGAGGTTTTTTACTTTTATTTGGTTTTAACTTTTTACGTTAACATATTAGATTAGGAAACACGGGTTTTCAAAATAATAACTGTTTCCAAAGAAAATCACGCAATTTCAAATTTTAAAGTTTATATTTGGAAAAGCTTCCACGATATTTAATCCTGATTAATAAATGATATGACCAATAAGTGAATAACAAGTTTTGATTTTACAACCCCAACGTTTTCAAAAAGGATTTATAATTTAGTAACGAACTTTTATCGACAAGCCCGATTTCCAAACAACAGTTTGATGTGACACGTCAGATCCGGTCATAACATCTAGGTCAGGTTTGGGGTGTTACAACACTATCCAGCTATCACTTCAGTACTTTTGAAACTATGTATATGGTTATATGGCATGTATAGGATTATGGTCATTTTGGTTATGATTTGATAATGAATTTAGCCATTTGAATTGACTTGTAAATGTCTAAAGTTTGGTTTTGTATATAGCCATGGAAGTTTTGGTTGGTTTGGTTGTGTATATATTTGTGCATATGGTTTGTGTGTGAGTTTAATGATGGATATGTGATGCTTGTTAATAATAGGTAATATGGATAGCAAATGGTTGAGTTATAATATCGGTATGCTAGTGAATCTAGGCAATTAATGTATATTTGGAATTGGTTATTTGATGTTTTGTAAAAGTGAGTTTTGGTATGAATTTGATTGGTGTGTTGTGGTAATTGTGTGATTTGGAATGGTTGATATTGAAATGGTATAAATTGAGCTTGATTGGAGTTGATTTACATGCCTAATTATGCCATGTTTTAATGCCAAAAGGATTGTTTTAGGTATGTGCAAAGTTGGATGGCAAATTGGCTTGGTAAATATCCTAATTTGGTCAACATAGGCAGAGACATAGGTGTATGTCTCAGCTGTGTGTGACACATGGTTGTGTTATACTGCCGTGTGTCCCCTGGTGTTGAATTGAAAGTGAAGTCAGTATGCTCCACACGGTCCAGCACACGGGCATGTGATTAGCCATGTGGCCTAAGTCAGTATAGGTAGGTTTGGCACAACATGGCATACGGGCGTGTGTGGCCATTTTTAGGGCACACGGGCGTGTGTGTTGGCCGTGTAACCCAAGTCAGAGAGTTATACGGGGTTGGACATGGGCTAGGACACGGCCATGTGATCCCATTTCGAATGTCTACACGGCCTGTGACACGGGCTTGTCTTTGGCTGTGTGAGACACACAGCAGGGCCACACGGGCATGTGTTTTGAAAAATTTTCTAAGTCTCGTAAAAGTTTTCTAAGTTATCGGTTTAGTCCCGAACCACCTCGAATGCATGTTTTAGGCCTTGTAGGCTTATACTAGGGACGATATGCAAGTTGTTGAATGATGATTATTTGGAACTTGAAATTGTATGTGAAATGTAAGTGTAGTTGTGTTATATGTTCGGTAATGCTCCGTAACCCTATTTTGGCATTAAATACGGGTGAGGGTGTTACATTTACTGGTATCAGAGCTATGTTTAGTCGATTCTCGAAGTAATGTAGTGTATGTGATAGTCTAGCTATACATGCCATATATAACCTGTGATAGTGTGATATTTCTTGACAGTTTAAATCGAGTTTTTATATAGTAAAGGGATCCTAATCGACCTGTAGTTGAGGATGTCAAAAGTAATGCACCTACCTCTATTCACAGAGTAGCACAATCGAAGTCTAGACCCGTATCGGGTAGCCAAAAAGGAGAGGCTAAAGAAGCCTTCTTCTAGATGATGAATGAGTGGTTTACGAAATTTGTTCGAACAAATCCGGCTACTCAACAACCTCCACCTCACCTAATCATCAATCGGTTCCCGTAGCTCCTTAAAGTGTAGAACTTCTACGACTGAATAAGCCGTCAATTGATAAGATTCGAAAATATGGGGCCGAAGAGTTCAGAGCTACTGTTGATGATGATCCCGAGAGAGCCGAATTTTGGCCTGAAAACACTATTAGAGTATTTGATGAGATTTCTTACACACCAGATGAGTGTTTAAAATGTGTCATATCACTACTAAGGGACACAGCGTATCGGTGGTGAAATCTCTAGTATTAGTAGTGCTGAGAGAAAGGGTCACTTGGGAATTCTTTCAAGCCGAGTTCAGAAAGAAATACATCAGTCAACGGTTCATTGATCAAAAGTGAAAAGTGTTTCTAGAGTTGAAACAGGGCCGTATGTCTGTGACTGAATATGAATGAGAATTTGTGAGACTTAGTAAGTATGCTCGGGAATGTGTTTCAACCAAAGCAATTATGTAACAGCCCATTTTTCAGTGAAATCGAAACAGTGGTTTTGGGACCACAAATCCGATCCAAAAATTAAATTTATTTTTACTTTATTACATGGTCCGAAATATGTTAGAAATGTCATGTGAAAATTCTGATAAGAAAATTTTACTAATTATGTGCTTAATTACGAGAAGAACTAAATCACATAAAATACAAAAGTTGAAATCTAGTAGCTATAACGATTAAATAGCCATGGAATTCGTCCTTATATGGTAATTAGACCATTAAAGAAAAGTATGTAGATATTTTGGTGACTCATCCATGGAAATTTAGAAAAAGGGCAAGGACTAAATTGGAAATTGAAAATAATTAATTAATTAAAAAGATGATAAAAGATATCATCTTATTTTTATGTCATCTTCAACCTAAAACACATGGAAACCCTAGGAGAGAGAGAAGAACTTTCATGGCTTAATTGGATAAGTTTTCTTGTCTCGTTTTTAGTAATTTTGATATTCTGAAACCGGGATAGCCTAATCCATATATTTGGGGGATAAATTTGAAAAGTTATCAAAGTATGAAACTTGGGTCATGGATGAATATGCCAAAAATTAGAAATTTATAGTAGAAAATGAAAGGTTATTGATAGATAAATAACTTTTACAAAGTGATTTTTGATGAAAACATGATTTAGGGACTAAAATGTAAAGCTACGAAAATTGATGAAAAATTATGAAATTTATAGAAAATATGTGCTGTAAATTCTACATTGAAATTTCGGTTAGGCTTGGAATAGGAAATAAATTGCATAAATTTCATTTTCCGAGCCTAGGGACGAAATTGGAATTTATGGAAAAGTTAGGGGCAAAATGGTAATTTTGCCTAGGACGTAAATTGAGTCTAAATGAATATGAAATGTGTGAAATTGATGATTAGATTTATCAAATGAATATGAAATGTGTGAAATTGATGATTAAATTTATTTATATAGATCCAAAAAATACAAATTCGAGGTTAGACCGAGGAAAAGATAAGGTTTCGGATTAGTAGATTTTATACACGAACAAGTGTCGAGGTAAGTTCGTGTAACTTAATCGAGCATGTGAATATGGTTAATTGAATGTTGTGTTTGTATGTAATGTGACTTATATTGATGTGAGTTAGTTTATTACAATAACGAAAAATTGAATGCATGCATGAAATGGTGAAAAAGGGGTTTGAATATTGAATTTCGATGAATATATGTGCTTTCCTAAAATGCATGAGGTCCTGTATTTGTTGCTGACGGATTTAGCTCAGATGAGTAATCCTATCGACCTCATTATAGAAAGGTTTTAGCATGGAGGTGTAATCCTAATATAATACCTTACGTTACAATTAGGATTTAACCTAGATTGGTAATCCTAATTAAGCTCTCCCGAGTATAAGTTATATAAAGAATTTTGCCTAGACTGTGTAACACCCCTTACCCATGTTTGACACCGAAACAGGGTACGAGGTGTTACCTGACATAAGCACATACTAACATACATTTTTGGATCATAAAAGTTCGTTCAAATTTAAAACTTTTCAAGCTTTGTCTTAAAATCCATAATATTAGCCTACGAGGCCCAAAACATACTTTAGAAACGGTTCGAGACCAAACCGAGTTCTTTAGAAAAAACTTTGGAAAATTTTACTTCAAATAGGGGCACACGCCCATATGGCAAGGGACACGCCCATGTGGGCAGACCGTGTGATCACACATGCCCATGTCCCTAGCCGTGTGGATTTATTTTTCAATTCAAACCTACAGGGGTTTTCACACGGCTTGGCACACGCCCGTGTCCATGGCTCGTGTCCCTCACACAGCCATGACACGCCATGTCTCCGCTCGTGTGTTAAAACCTTGACATTCTGTTTCTAACGTCAGCAACATTTTAGGGTCACACGGCCAAGGCACACGCCCGTGTGCTAGGCCGTGTGGAGAATTTAATTTTATATTTAAGGTGCAGACTTCACACGGCCTGGCACATGCCCATATATTATGGCCGTGTCATCTACACGGTTGAGACACATGGCTGTGCCTTAGCCGGTGTGGTTACTACTGGGCATTCTGTTTTACCAAATTAAAGTACAGGGGACACACGGCCGGACTACATACGCCCGGACTACACACGGCCGAACTACACGCCCATGGGGAAGACCGTGTGTCACACACAGCCTAGACACACGCCCATGTGTCTACTCATGTGGACAAAAACAATGCTATTTACCAAGTCTTTTTGCCACCCTTACTTGCACCAACATAAGCCACATCAAGTCACACCAATCAACACATAAACATCTGACCAAATCATGTATTAACCACATTCATGGAAACACCAATATTTACATATATCAATAACAAGTATTAGCCATCATCCATGGCCTTATACAAAATGAGTCAATCTTCAAGACAAGCCAACACATTCAGCCAAAACAATATGACACTTGAAAAAGGACCAAGTCCCTATACATGCCATACTCAAAATGATAAATCTAACTATACCAAAAGTTCAGATTGATAGTGTGATCGAGCCTCCGACGTCCTTTGATCCCTGAGCTAGCTTGGCGATAGTATAAGAAAATGGAAAGGAAAGGGAGCAAGCATAAAGCTTAGTAAGTTGCATGTAAATAAGTATCAACATCAACCATGCATCTTTAAACACATAGCATATTATAAACCAGCACAACATTCTTGAATTAGCAATGGTAGATTTACTACATAATTACACATCACAAGTATAAGCCAAAGATTACCAGATCGTACCGAAATCATTTTCATAGATAGAACTTACTCAATTTCATCCTTAGTATTAAGGCATCATAACTAAGCTCATATCTCATGAGTTTCGAGTAAGAACCTATACCACTCACAACATGATTATATCCTTTCATATCTTTACTATAAGCTTTAAATAACCCGTGGAACCATTTGGAATACTAAAGGATATCCGATAAGCCTCACACAAGAAGGTAAAACGCCAATGCCATGTCCCAGACATGGTCTTACATTGGATCTCATAATGTGGCCGATGCCATGTCCCAGACATGGTCTTACACCAGCACACATATCAACGCCGATGCCATGTCCCAGACGTGGTCTTACACTGGCTCTCTTAATGTGGTTGATGCCATGTCCCAAACATGGTCTTACACCAGCACACATATCAACGCCGATGCCATGTCCCAGACGTGGTCTTACACTGGCTCTCTTAATGTGGTTGATGCCATGTCCCAAACATGGTCTTACACCAGAACACATATCAACGTCGATGCCATGTCCCAAACATGGTCTTACACTGGCTCTCATAATGTGGTCGATGCCATGTCCCAGACATGGTCTTACACCAGCACGGATATCAACTCCGATGCCATGTCCCATACATGGTCTTACACTAGCACACATATCACCCAAATGTCATGGCATGGATATCCAACCTAATCCTAAGGTTCAACCGGGAGTTTTTACTACATCAATTTCTCATCATGCATATTCACAAAAATAATCATACACTTTATGGCATATTAATTGTTCAATACATAATAACAATAAAGTTGTATTATTTACGTACAACTTACCTCGGTATACAAAAAGTGGGTGACTAGATAGAATTAGTCTATTAGGTTGGTCTTACCCCGGTCTAGGTCTAAATCCGTTTTTCTTGATATATAATGATAAAATTTTCTTATTTAATCACCACATTAGTCAAGACATTCCAAAATTCCTACTTTGGCAAAATTACTGTTTTGCCCTTAAACTTTCATATAATTACGATTTTGACCTTAAGCTCGTAAAACGATTTTAATCAAATTTCCTCCTTTAGCAAGCCTAGTCGAACCTTTATTACTCTTATAGCAACTCACAATTTTCAATTATTTCACACATTTACAACCTATTTTATAACTTTTACAAAAAAGGTCATTTTAGATGTTTTCATGAAAACCCCTTTCACAAAAGTTGTCTATTTAACAACCAAGATTCATTTTCTTCCATAAAATTTAGCAAACAACATGAATACTCACATGGTAAAACCATAGACTCTCAACCATTTTGCAAAATAGTCCCCTCATTAGCTAGATTAAGCTATAGGGGTTCCAAAAACACAAAAATTAACAAAAACAACCACCAAAATCACTTACTTGCAAGAGAAAAGCTTGGCTGAAATTTGAGCTCTCAAAACCCTTAATTTTGCTGAAAATTTTGGTGGAAGAGAAAGAAGATGGGAAAAGATGATAACTTTTTTTCTTTGTTTTATTTTATTTTATTCATTTAGTCACCTAATGCCACTAAACTTCGACCATTCATGATTTTTGAATTCCATGTCCAACCACCACTAATATTATTGGTCTTTTTACTCAATAAGGACCTCTACTTTAGTGTTCCATAGCTACTTAACATCTTCAGCTTGTAGAACAAAACTTTTGCACTTTATGCGATTTAGTCCTTTTTCGAAATTAAGCAAGTAATCACTAGAATTAATTCACCAAAATTTTCATGTACTCATATAATTATGCTATAACACATAAAATAATATTAAAAATAATTTCTCTGGCCTCAGATTAGTGGTTCTGAAACCACTGTTTCGACTAGCCCTAAAATCAGACTGTTACAATTCTCCCCCTTAGGGATTTTCGTCCTCAAAAATCTTACCAATGAAAAGGTTTGGGTATTGGTCTCTTATAGTCTCATCGGGCTCTCATGTGGCCTCTTCAACCCCATGTCTATGCCATAATACCTTCACTAGTGCTATACTCTTTTTTTTTTTCAATTGTTTAATCTCACGAGCTAAGATTTTAACTAGCTCTTCACCATAAGTCATGTCTGATCGAATCTCAACCTTTGTTGGTGAAAGAACATGCGAAGGGTCAGAACGATAATGGCGCAACATCGACACATAGAAAACATTGTGGATCTTCTCTAACTCGGATGGCAAGGCTAGTCGATAAGCTACTGGTCCAATTCTTTTAGTCACCTCTTGAGGTCCAATCAAATGTGGACTTAATTTTCCTTTCTTACTGAATCTAAGGACTTTCTTCCTTGGGGATACTTTCAAAAACACCTTATCACCGAATTGAAACTCAATTTCTTTTCGTTTCAAATCCGCGTAGGATTTCTGTCTATCCGAACGGCCTTCAAATAGTCACGAATTACCTTTACTTTATCTTTGGTCTCTTTGACTAAGTCAACCTCATGAATCTAATTTTCTCTGAGTTCGTTCCAATACAAGGGCGTTCGGCACTTACTCCCATACAAAGCCTCATAATGAGCCATTTTCAAACTCGACTGATAGCTATTGTTGTCAGCAAACTCTACCAGCGATAAATACTTTTCCCAACTGCCTTGGAATTCAAGGACACAACACCGCAACATGTCTTCGAGAATCTGAATTACTCTCTCCGACTGACTATCGGTTTGTAGATGGAAAGTCGTGCTAAAGTTTAACTTTGTCCCTAAAGCTTCTTGTAAGTTCTTCTAACACCGCGAGGTAAACCTCAGATCTGTATTCAAAATAATCGACAAGGGCACTCCGTGAAGTCTCACAATTTTGGAAACATACAAATCAGCCAATTTCTCAAGCGGATAGTCAGCACGCATCGGTATAAAATGAGCTGACTTTGTTAGCCTGCCAGCCACAACCCATACAGCATCTTTCTTTTTAGGCATCAACGGTAATCCAAACACAAAATCCATAGTAATACGGTCTCATTTCCACTCGGGGACCATCATAGGCTGAAGTAAATCCGAAGGTACTTGGTGTTCGGCCTTCCCTTGCTGAAAAGTTAAACATTTAGAGACAAACTCTGAGATGTCCCTTTTCATTCCTGACCACCAATACATCTTCTTCAAGTCATTATACAGCTTTGTACTGCCTGGATGAATAGGTAAACATCCACTATGTGCTTCGTGCAAAATTTTCCAAATAGGCTCATCATCTCTCGGTACACAGACCCTATCTCTAAACATCAAACATCCATCAGAACTAATCTAAAAGTCTGACTCCATACCCGATTCACAATGAACTCTTTTGGCTTCTAAGCTTCGCAGATCTCTTGCAAAAACATTGGTTTCACTCTCAACTCGACTAAAATCAAACCATTGTCAGTTACTAACAATTGAGTGTTCATAGCCCTCAAGGCAAACAATGACTTCCTACTCAAAGCATTGGCAACCACGTTCACCTTCCCCGAGTGATAGTCGATCACCAGTTCGTAATCTTTTATGATCTCTAGCCATCTCCGTTTGTGAAAGTTCAGTTCCTTTTGAGTCATCAAATACTTTAGACTTTTATGGTCGGTGAATACTCGGCATCTCTCGCCATACAAATGGTGTCTCCAAATCTTCAGCGCAAAAATTATGGCGGCTAACTCTAAGTTGTGAGTCAGATAGTTTTTCTTATGCGGCTTCAGTTGTCTCGAGGCATATGCTATTACCATGCTTTCTTGTATGAGCACGTATCCCAGTCCATTCAAGGATGCGTGGCTATACACTACGAATTCTTTTCCCAATTCTGATTGCACTAAAATTTGAGCATCAGTCAACAATGCCTTTAGTTTCTCAAAACTCTGTTGGCATTTTTTCGTCCATTCAAACTTGACATCTTTCTGTAGAAACCTTATCATCGGAGTAGCAATCATGGAGAATCCTTTAACAAACCGTCTATAGTATCTGACTAAGCCCAAAAAGCTCCTAATCTCTGACACATTCCTCGATGGTTTCCAATCAACGATAGTCGATATCTTACTCAAGTCAACTCTAATTCCATCACTCGCCACGATGTGGCCCAACAATCTGACTTCTTGAAGCCAAAATTCACTTTTGCTAAATTTAGCATACAACTGCTTATCTATTAAAGTTTGTATGACAGTTCTCAAATGCTCCACATACTCACTTTCATCACGAGAATAAATTAATATGTCATTTATAAAAACAACTACAAACTTATCCAAGTACTGTCGAAAAATACGGTTCATTAAATCCATAAATACTGCAGGAGTATTTGTTAATCCAAAGGGCATGACGAGGAACTCATAATGGCCATACCTCATCCGAAATGTAGTTTTCGGTACATCTTTTTCCTTAACTCTTAGCTGGTAATAACCGGACCTTAAGTCTATCTTAGAAAACACTGTGGCTCCTTTCAATTGGTCAAATAGATCATCAATCCTTGGCAAAGGATACTTGTCCTTCACAGTCACCTTGTTGAGCTGTCTGTGGTCTATACATAACCTCATCAACACGTCTTTCTTTTTTACAAAAAGTACCGAAGCATCTCACGGTGAATAGCTCAGTCTTGCAAAACCCTTATCCGTTAACTCTTGCTACTAAACTTTCAACTCCTTTAACTCCGTCGGAGCCATCCTATACGGGGTAATTGAAATAGGTCCGTACCAGGGACTAACTCAATACCAAACTCAACTTCCCTAGTTAGAGGCAATCCAGGAAACTCTTTCAAAAACACATCCATGTACTCACATACCATAGGAACTAACTCAATCTTTACTTCCGACACTTGGGTATTCAGCACAAACGCGAGATAAGACTCATACCCTTTTCTTATATATTTTTCAGTAGTCATAGAAGAATCAGTACAGGTAAGCTATCTGGTTCACCTGATTCAACCTGAATAATATCCCCATTTTCACATTTTAGTTCAATAAACTTACTACCACAGTTTACTAACACGTTATGAACAGTCAACCAATCCATGCCAAGAATTAGGTCAAATTCATCAAACGGTAGTAGCATGAGGCTAGCCAGAAAATAATGACCTCTAATCATCAAAGGACAGTTTCTACATACTTTATCAACTATCACATGCTTGATTAATGGGTTTGAAACTTTTATCACAGATTCTGTAGACTCAACAAGCATATTCATGCTAGACGCCAATTTCACACAAGCATACGAATGGGTAGACCCCGGATCAATCAAAGCAATAACAGAAGTATCGTGAAGAGAAAAAGTACTTGTAATCACATCTGGTGACGATGCCTCTTCACGAGCGCGAATGACATAAGTCCTTCCAGGCGTTCGGTCCTAGGACCTTCTGGCAGAATCTCTATGCGCACCTCTGCTGCTAGTCCCACTTCCCGAGTTCTTTTGTGGTTTACTCCTAGAAGGAGCGTTACTTGATCTCACACCTTGATCTCTATCTTTCTCAATCATCTTGGGATAACTACGAATAAAATGGTCTAGTGACCTACATTTGAAACAACCTCTTTCATTTCCTCGGCACCCACCGAAATGACATCTACCACACTGTGAACATTCCGGTATATTCGGCTGAGCACTACCAACACTAGCGATAGAAGTGGTTTGTGTTGTAGACACCGTGTATTGCTTATTCTTATTTCTATTTGAGAATCCAACTGAAGCATTGCATTGAGTAGTGAACACTCTCGATTTCTTGGATGAGGGCTGAAACGATTTCCCCAACTATCTTTTGTTTGAGTCACGAGACTCAATATCAGCTTTCCTTTTCTCTTTGGCCAATTCCTCAGCCTTGCAAGTTCTTTCAGCAAGCACCACAAATTCCTTTAACTCTAGGATGCCAACCAAAAGTCGATGTCTTCGTTCAATCCATCCTCAAATCTCTTACACACGATGGCTTTGGTAGATACGCATTCTTGAGCTTATTTGCTGAGCCTCATGAATTCATGCTCATACTATGTTACTGTGATTCGACCTTGCTTCAATTCTAGAAATTCCTTCCTCTCCTGGTCTATAGACCTCTGACTAATATACTTCTTTCAGAATTCCTCTTGGAAAAACTCCCATGTAATCCATTCCCTTGGTACAACCGACACAAGGGTGTTCCACCATTGGTAGGTCGAGTCTCGCAGGTGTGACACAACACACTTCATGCACTCCTCAGATGTGCAAGATAATTCATCGAATACCCTAATGGTATTTTCTAGCCAGAACTCTGCCCTCTCTGGGTCATCATCTATATTCGCTCTAAATTCCTCAGCCTTTTGCTTCCGAATTCTTTCAACTGGAGGTTTTTCCCTTATTAACATCTCCACCACTTGGGGAGCTACAAGGGCAGACTGGGGAATTGGAGGGGTGGAGAAGGTGGATTGTTTGGGTTTGCACGAATAAACTACGAATACTAAGAATTCATCATAAGGAGGAAGGCTTCTCTAGCCCCTCCGCCCTAACTCAGTGTCACGGGCCCACTTTAAACTGGCACGGTCCCTTCTGTGAGAGCCAGTGCATTACTTTCTACATCATCTGCCACTGCTCCGTCGGGATCCATTTACTAAATAAAAACACAATTTAAACTCGTCAGGAGTCGTCACAGTATCATATTACATATATAACATGTATAGCTACACTCGTACATACACTAGGTTAGTTCGAGAATCGACTAAACTATAGCTCTGATACCACTAAATGTAACACCTCTTACCCGTGTTTGACGTCGAAACAGGGTACGACGCATTACCTAACTTAAACACATAGTAACATACATTTTCGGGTCATAAAAGTTGGTTCAAATTTAAAAATTTTCAAAATTTGACTTAAAATCCCTAATATGAGCCTAAGAGGCCCAAAACACACTTTAGAAACAGTTCGGGACCAAACTGATTTCTTTAGAAAAAGTTTGGAAAATTTCACTGAAAATAAGGGCACAAGCCCGTATGGCAAGGGACACGCCCGTGTGGGTAGACCGTGTGATCAAACATGCCCATGTACCTAGCCGTGTGGATTTATTTTTCAATTTGAACCTACAGGGGTTTTCACATGGCCTGGCACACGCCCGTGTCCCTTACACAGCCATGACACGCCGTTGTCTCCGCCCGTGTGTTAAAACCTTAACATCTGTTCCTAACGTTAACAACATTTTAGGGTCACATGACCAAGGCACACGCCCGTGTGCTAGGCCGTGTGGCAATATTAATTTTGCATTTAAGGTGCAGACTTCACACAGTCGTGTGGTGTTAGAGCTACGGTTTAGCCGATTCTCAGATTGAACGTCGAAAACACGAGTTTAGTTATACATGCCATTATATAAATTGTGATAGTGTGATGTCTCCTAATCATTTTAAATGTGTCTTTCATATAGTAATGTAATCACAACTGAGCTAGAGCTTAATCCGAGAAAGCTAAGAGCAATGTTTCAGCTTCAATTCAAAGAGTCGCCTTTGCGTCTGATAGTGAAAGGCCCATATCTGAGGGCCAAAGTGAGGGGGCAAAAGAAGCCTTCTTTCAAATGATGAATGAATGGTTTACACAGTACTTAAGAACAAACCCTGCTATACAACAACCTCCCCCTCCTGTTCCTCAACCGGTTCCTGAAGAACCACAAGGTGCTGAACTCGCTAGAACTAGTAAGCCTCCAATAGATAAAATACCTCAGGTTTAGAGCTACTGCAGATGATGATTCGGAGAGGGCTGAATTTTGGTTGGAAAATACCTCAGGTTTTTGATGAATTATCTTGTACACCTGCCGAATGTCTGAAATGTGGAGTATTTCTACTGAAAGACACAGCTTATCATTGGTGGAATACCATAACTTCAGTGGTACCAAGGGAGAATACTACATGGGAATTCTTCCTGACTGAATTCAGAAAGAAATATGTTAGTCAGAGATTCATGGATCAGAAAAAAAAAGAACTTTTAGAACTCAAGCAGGGAAATATGACAGTATCCGAGTATGAACAAGAATTTGTTCGATTGAGCAAATACGCTAGAAATAGGTCCAGTCTAAGGTCAAGATGTGTAAACACTTTGAAGAGGGTTTAAATGAAGATATCAAATTGTTTATTGGAATTCTTGTAATAAGGACATTTGTGGTATTGGTTCTTACGAGCACACAAAGCTGAAGAATTAATTAAAGAGAAGAAATAGGTTGAAAGAGAAGCTCAGTTTTCTAGAAAAAGAACTGTGACGTAAGTCACAATCATTTGCTTCTAAGAAATTAAAGAATTATTATGATCGCGTTACCACCTCTATGGGATATTCTAGAAGAGAGCGGGGCTCTTAACGTTCTTAACCCGAGGTCTTCATCTCTATTTGTGACCAGTGTGGGTAGTGTTGGTAATCCCAAACCAAAATGTAAACAACGTAACAAATTTCATCATGGAGAATGTCAGTCTAGAGGTGGAGCTTGTTATGGATGTGGTTCACTTAACCATTTTCTCAGAGATTATCCAGAAATAGTTGAAAAAGAAATAGATCCCGCTCCAAAGCCTAGTAATCCTGTCTAGAGGGGCAGACCGCCCCGTCACCCCGGTAATGTTAGTGGTAGTTGAGGTACTACTAGGGACACATCAATTAGATCGAGGCATGAGCACCTGCATGAACATATGTTATTCGTGCTAGAAAATATGCCTCTGCATCGTACATCATTACTGGTACATTTTCTCTACTTGATACTGTTATTACTGCATTGATTGATCCTGGTTCAACACATTCATACATATGCACAAATTTAGTGTTTGTTAAAAATTTACCTGTTGAATTCACTAAATTTATGGTTAAGGTTTCAAACACCCTAGGCCAATGCGTTATGGTGGATAAAGTCTATAAAAACTATCCATTGATGGTAAAAGGTTATTATTTTTTGGCTGATTTTCTGTTATTGTCATTTGATGAATTTGATGTGATTTTGGGAATGGATTGGTTAACCCAATATGATGCAGTGGTGAATTGTAAACAGAAATATATTGTATTGAAATGCCAGAATGGTGAATTACTAAAACACACCACACCCGGCCCACGAGCCTGAACCGGATCTGGTATGTTCCTTAAGAAAAACGGTTTTGAAGTTCTTTATTACTTAGAGATAATTTGTGTATTTTTCGAAAGATATTGGTTTTGGGTTGGGCTTAGGTTGGAAACCCGTTCACTTAATTTTAAAAGAACAATTATTTAAACTGACAAAAAAAAAAACAATCTAGGGTTTATTTAAGAAATATGTTTTTAAACAATCATTAATTTTAAAGTAATTCGTAACATAATAAATAAAATTTAAACAGAAATGAAGCAATCAAACTTGGGCCTTATGGCCTTATTACATCAAATAATTTCCAAAATTAAAATGAAAAGTACTTAGCAAAAATAAAGTCCAAATCGTTTATTTTTCTCCCCGCATGGCCACCTTCACTCTCCCGCCGACCCTTGGCCCATTACTCATCATCACCAAAAATAGTCCCACAAGGGGTGAGTCTACAGACTCAATGTGTACACAAAATTAACAATCAACAGATCAGACATACATATTCATATCAAGTACATATTCGAATCAAATGATGCAACCCAAACCCAAGCCTATTTGTCCATCCGCTACACACCACCCGCACTGCGGTCCACCACACCGTGGGACTACTAAGTCGACCCTACATCCGCTACACACCATCAAAGGCGCCGCATTGCGATGACGTGCTCATCGCCCATATAATTTGTGTCATTAGACACCATATTCAGATAATGTAACCGAAGTTACCAAATTCTGATAATGTAACCGAAGTTACCATATTCATATTATGTGACCGTAGTCACCATATTCCGTTGGTGAGACCGAAGTCAACACCTTCTTCCCCTTTTACATATAGCCCAAAATGCCCCAAATATTATTATATCATGCATAACATACTTATTTCTCATTCATGTTACTATTCACATGTTTAAAATATATCATATTCGTAATCCTATCAGAAGTAGGAAATGTACCTGGGTACTCTTTACCACATTTGTGGTACTTAGCCACATTCTCATTCTTATGCATATTCATATATTAAAATAATTATTGCCATAATATATTGAAAGTTAGTGTGAGTACACACCTAATTCGCTTAATAGGTTCCTTGAAAACCCGAAGAACAATCTACCGATCTAGATCTTTTACTCCTATATTCGGCCAATCATATATAAACATATTAATAACCTATTTGGCTTAAAAACCAAATCCTAGTAGGATTTGTATTACTAAAGAATAAACCTTGGCCGATTGGATCTATGGACTTACCTTAAAATTTCCAAATCCCGAATGTAATCCTTGCCTTGTATGTCTGTCGAAATTCCTATAGTTTCATGTTAGACTTAAATCTCACATATAATCCATAACTTTGACCAAATATGTGTAGATCTTACCTTAGATTCTTGAATCCCAATGATCTCTTCCTTGTAGTTGATAGCACTAGAAATCCAAAACACTCCTTATAGTTTCGGCCACAAAAATAATAACATTAGCCTCTATGTTTGACTTAAAGAGGAGAATAATCGATAACCACAAGATTCTTACCTTTTGAATTCGGCAGATCTTTCCGACACCGCCTTGTAGATTCGGCTTTGGCAAATTTCTCGGCTTTTGATGCTATGAAGAATTCTGCTAGGTTGGATTGTGTTTTTTGATTTTTGAAAAGAAGAAAAGAAAAAGAGAGAGAGGCTAGGAATTCGGCTAGACAAAAGAAAAGAGAAGAGAACCCTAAAAATTTTGGCAGAGATGAGGAGGAAGCAAAAATTGATGAGGAGCCCTCCTGCCTTCCTTTTATAGCCGAAATTATCAGCTAGGGAGTCCCTTACTTGGCCACCACTCCTCTATCTGATAGTTTTATCTTTTATTTATCATAAATAAAAGAGTGTAATCCATTATTTATCTCCTCTGAATAATCCTAAAAAAAAAATCCTCTATTATCTTCATAAATTGCCGAATTTTAAAGGGAATTAAACTCCCTTTTTTTTTCTAGAAGCCTTGCCGTCCACTCTTAGCCTTCTGGAAGCAAAAATAAAACTCTTTTTATTTGCTTCCCAAGTGACTCGAACTCAGGCCCAACACCTTGCATGTGGCGCCATTTCTCTAGGCCCTAAGTGACATCTTCAGGCCACTTTTCCAAGCCTGTTTGTGTGTCAAATTTTACCAACTTTTACTTTTAAGGCCCCCTTGCCTTAATTTCCTATTTTAAACTTTAAAACTTGGCATTTCTCGATTATTTCTAAGTTTCCTAAAATTTTCGATCGGCTCTGTAACTTGCCATTTTTCTTAAATTTTCAAGTTTCCCGAAATGTTCACTTTCCATTTTTGGAACATTTCCAAAAATGTTCAAGTTTCCAAAAATGTTCAGGTTTCCAAAAATGTTCAAGTTTCCAAAAATGTTTACTTTCCATTTCTTAAACTTAACATTTCCATACATTTTCAGGTTTCCAAAAATGTTCATTTCCAAATCATTTCTATTCATTTCCGGGTTTCCAAAAATGTTCACTTTCCTCTTTTGAAACTTGATATTTCTAGTATTTTCCAATTTTTTTCCCTTTTCACCTAAAGTTCTAAAAACCCTTAATACACTTCCAAACACTGCCAAAACCTACCAACTCATAAATTATGCACAAACGCATAACCCCTATTCTAGGATGTTACAGTTCTACCCTCCTTAAAAATAATTTCGTCCTCGAAATTACTTACTAACGAACAAACGTATGGTCTAACTCACCGTACTGCGCTTATGCTACGCACTCTGATCTTAAAGAACTATCATACTTTCTAGGCACATTCTCTAAGTTCACATCCAAGGTTTCAGTCACTTCACTAGCAATACAAGAATAAGCTAACCCTATAACAAGCAAAGCAATTAAGGGTTTTCCAGAAATAAGGAACGTACCTGTTGTCATATCTAGCACATCTTCCTCCTCTGACGGCCAACTGCATAAGCCAACCTTGGTTGCCTTGCGTCTGCACCTGCAGCATCTCTGCTTGGTGCTCCCCGTCCTCAGCCCGAACCATTTCCTTCATGGTTTGGACCACGACCTCGCTGAGGCTGCTGTCCACCTCTACTAGCCTGATTAGCATTCTGAGCTGTCGGTCGGCTCTCATCTAGTTGCTTGGGACAATTCTTAAGCATATGGTCCTTGGACCCACACTTGAAACATCCTCCCGTCTTTCTCCAGCACTCTCCCAAATGCTTCTTTCCACAATGCTCACAAGAGCGACATCGCCTCCTCAGTAGCGACTTGCGACCTCGCGCCCATCAACTCTAGGCCTCTTATTCCCGGATGGTCCAGACGGTCCCAAAACCTCTTTCTCGGCCTATATTCGATCCATAGTCTGCTTTGTAGAATCCTTAATTCCCTCAGCCACCTTGGCCTTTTCTACTAAAGCAGAAAACTTCCGCTCCTAATGCGGTGCTATCAATAGTCTCAGATCATCTCTTAGTCCGTCCTCAAAGCGGACACAGCGCTCATGCTCAGTTGCCACTACACCTCGAGCATAGCGGCTCAACCTCAAGAATTCAGCTTCGTATTCTGTAACGGACTTGTTCCCTTGAACCAGCCCCAGAAAAGCCTTCCTTTGCTTATCTGTATACCTGGTTCCCACATATTTCTTTTGGTACGCTTCCTTAACGTACTCCCAGGTCAGATCCTCAACTGTGGCACCATCTCGCACAGTTAACCACCATTGATACACTTCATCGCGTAACAGTGCCACCATCCCCTTTAACTTCTCCTCAGGGGTCAAGTCGATCTCATCCATGATGCGTTCCGTCGCTTCCAACCAGTACTCAGCTGTACTGGGTGCCACTTCCGACACTCTACGAAACGTTTTCGCTCCATTAGCTCGGAGCCGTTCAGGTACTGAATTACGATTTCCTGAAGTTCCTCCTGCACCAGCCACCAATTCCAAGACTCGCAGCACAGCCTGCGATACAGTATCTTCTCCCGTCTGAGCTTGCTGCTCAGCACCAACAGCTTGGGGGTGGTGGTGGCAGTGGTATCTCATTGTCAGAACCCTAACCAGATCTAACGGGTTCTGACACAGTCATCCTTCCCCTACCTCATCCACGACGACTACGTCCTCTAGAGCTCATTTTCTAGCGTCGAGATCTGATTAAGGAATTTTATGGATTAATCATTGTTCCACTTATTACCCGCGAAGATGTTTTATGAAAAAGAATTTAAGAGTGGTTCTTTCGCATTCATACAGCACACAGTCTTTTCCATTCATTCATCCATCCATCAAACAAGCATGAACTTTCGTTCATTCAGAGAAACGTTGTAGTTTTTTATCGTTGTTGTTTTTCCACTACCCAGGGGTATTTTCATAATTTTATCCTACAGGGGCATTCTCGTAATTTTTCAAAAGGAAAGAAAAACATTCTTTGGTGTTTTTGTCGAAAAGTATTTTGAGAATTCAAAGTCTCGGGGTAATTTGGAGAAATTTTAAAATTCGGGGGTATTTCGGTAATTTTCGACCTCAGAGGTATTTTGGTAAATTTTCACAAATCAGGGTAAATTTGTAAAATTTAGTAAATCAGGGATATTTCAAAAGTTGTAAAACTTTGTGGGTTCTTTTTGAGAATTGTTCCTTCCAAAATGGAGATGTTGCCAAAAATTTTGGGAATCAGGGTCATTTTGGTAATTTTGTAAGTTAGGGGCAATTTTGTAATTTTTTCCAAAATCAAGGTATTTTGATATTTTACAAATTAGGGTTTTTGAATGTTTATAAAATAATAAAGTTTCGGCAAAATCGTTGAGAAATTTGACAATTTGTGAATCAAGGGCATTTTGGTAATTTTACCACTAGGGGTATTTTTGTAATTTCCACAAATCAAAAATTTTCGGAAAAATCTTGTAAAGATGGTTTTCACAAACTCAAAAGAAAGTTTTAAAATTAGGGTTTGTTGTTTCATTCTTCTTCTTTTTTTTCAAAACATGGCTAGTTCCCTTTCGGGTTTTAGTCATTATGTTTAGCCTATGACTGAGCCCTCTTTGGTCAGGGTGAACCAAAGCTACGCACTGTGCAGATTCGAGTGGAGAGGAGGTGAGTCACGCGGATCGCTTAAATACCAAGCTCCCACCGAAACCATTCCTAGACATGCGCACGGAGGTTGCCACACCACTGAGCCTTCTGAGTTAGGGTGAACCGAAGCTACGCACTAGGTAGGATTCTGCGAAGAGGAGGTGAGTCACTAGGGCTGCTTAAATACCCAGCTCTTCCCGGATCCAATCCTAGACATGCGTACAGGGGTTACCACACCCTATCTCAGTGACTTAGCCATAGGTTTGTTAAGTTCATTAAGTCTTATGGGTTCTGTGTTTGAGTAATCTAGCCCTAGGGTTCAAATTCCTATCATTCTATTCTACGTTCCATGCCTTTCCTACCCTTCTAAGGCTCATAATATAGTTCACATAATCACCCAAAAGAGTTAGGGGTACTTACCTGGTGGACTGCGGGTCGGAGACTTAGGTGCCATGCCAGAACACCTGCTTTATTTCAAAGAAAATCATTTGGGCTCGAATTAAAAACGTTTTGGGCCTTAGCCCACAGGCCGAGAGTTGAAAACTGGGCTCTGATACCAAACTGAAACACCCCACACCCGGCCCACGAGCCTGAACCAGATCTGGTATGTTCCTTAAAAAAAACGGTTTTGAAGTTCTTTATTACTTAGAGATAATTGTGTATTTTTCGAAAGATATTGGTTTTAGGTTGGGCTTAGGTTGAAAACCCGTTCACTTAATTTTAAAAGAACAATTATTTAAAGTGACAAAAAAAACAATCTAGGGTTTATTTAAGAAATATGTTTTTAAACAATCATTAATTTTAAAGTAATTCGTAACATAATAAATAAAATTTAAACAGAAATGAAGCAACCAAACTTGGGCCTTATGGCCTTATTACATCAAATAATTTCCAAAATTAAAATGAAAAGTACTTAGCAAAAATAAAGTCCAAATCGTTTATTTTCTCCTGCATGGCCACCTTCAGCTCCTGCCGACCCGGTCCATTACTGCTCATCACCTGAAAAATAGTCCCACAAGGGGTGAGTCTACAGACTCAATGTGTACACAAAATTAACAATCAACGATCGTGCATACATATTCATATCAAGTACATATTCGAATCAAATGATGCAACACAAACCCAAGCCTATTTGTCCATCCGCTACACACCACCCGTACTCGCCGGTCACACCGTGGGACTACTAAGTCGACCCTACATCCGCTACACACCATCGAAGGCGCCATCGCAATGACGTGTGCTCATCGCCCATATAATTTGTGTCATTAGACACCATATTCGAATAATGTAACCGGTTACCAAATTCGAGATAATGCAACCAATTACCATATTCATATTATGTGACCGTAGTCACCATATTCCGCTGGTGAGACCAAAGTCAACACCTTCTTCCCTTTTTCACATATAGCCCAAAATGCCCCAAATATTATTATATCATGCATAACATACTTATTTCTCATTCATGTTACTATTCACATGTTCAATATATATCATATTCGTAATCCTATCAGAAGTAGGAAACGTACCTGGGTACTCTTTACCACATTTGTGGTACTTAGCCACATTCTCATTCTTATGCATATTCATATATTAAAATAATTATTGCCATAATATATTGAAAGTTAGTGTGAGTACACACCTGATTCGGTTAATAGGTTCCTTGAAATCCTGAAGAACGATCTACCGATCTAGATCTTTTACTCCTATATTCGGCCAATCATATATAAACATATTAATAACCTATTTGGCTTAAAAACCAAATCCTAGTAGGATTTGTATTACTAAAGAATAAACCTTGGCCGATTGGATCTATGGACTTACCTTAAAATTTCCAAATCTCGAATGTAATCCTTGCCTTGTATGTTTGTCGAAATTCCTATAGTTTCATGTTAGACTTAAATCTCACATATAATCCATAACTTTGACCAAATATGTGTAGATCTTACCTTAGATTCTTGAATCCCGAATGATCTCTTCCTTGTAGTTGATAGCACTAGAAATCCCGAAACACTCCTTATAGTTTCGGCCACAAAAATAATAACATTAGCCTCTATGTTTGACTTAAAGAGGAGAATAATCGATAACCACAAGATTCTTACCTTTTGAATTCGATAGATTTTTCCTGACACTGCTTCAGAGATTCGGCTTTGGCAGAATTTCGGCTTTTGATGCTATGAAGAATTCGGCTAGGTTGGATTGTGTTTTTTTGATTTTTGAAAAAGAAGAAAAGAAAAAGAGAGGGGAGGCTAAGGAATTCGGCTAGACAAAAGAAAAGAGAAGAGAACCCTAAAAATTTCGGCAGAGATGAGGAGGAAGCAAAAATTGATGAGTAGCCCTCCTGCTTTTCCTTTTATAAATAAAATTATCAGCTAGGGAATCCCTTACTTGGCCACCACTCCTCTATCTGATAGCTTTATCTTTTATTTATCATAAATAAAAGAGTTTAATCCATTATTTATCTCCTCTAAATAATCCTAAAAAAAAATCCTCTATTATCTTCATAAATTGTCGAATTTTAAAGGGAATTAAACTCCCTTTTTTTTTCTAGAAGCCTTATCGTCCACTCTTAGCCTTCTGGAATTTGCTTCCCAAGTGACTCGAACTCAGGCCCAACACCTTGCATGTGGCGCCATTTCTCTAGGCCCTAAGTGACATCTTCAGGCCACTTTTCCAAGCCTGTTTGTGTGTCAAATTTTACCAACTTTTACTTTTAAGGCCCCCTTGCCTTAATTTCCTATTTTAAACTTTAAAACTTGGCATTTCTCAATTATTTCTAAGTTTCCTAAAATTTTCGATCGGCTCTGTAACTTGCCATTTTTCTTAAATTTCCAAGTTTCCCGAAATGTTCACTTTCCATTTTTGGAACATTTCCAAAAATGTTCAAGTTTCCAAAAATGTTCAGGTTTCCAAAAATGTTCAAGTTTCCAAAAAAGTTTACTTTCCATTTCTTAAACTTAACATTTCCATACATTTTCAGGTTTCCAAAAATGTTCATTTCCAAATCATTTCTATTCATTTCCGGGTTTCCAAAAATGTTCACTTTCCTCTTTTGAAACTTGATATTTCTAGTATTTTCCAAATTTTTTCCCTTTTCACCTAAAGTTCTAAAAACCCTTAATACACTTCCAAACACTGCCAAAACCTACCAACTCATGAATTATGCACAAACGCATAACCCCTATTCTAGGATGTTACAATTACTTCATGTTGAATCTGATAAAATGGATGGATTAGCTAATGTGATGTGATTTCAGCAAAATCAGCACAGAAATATGTCAGAAAGGGGTATGATACTTATCTTGCATATGTGTTGGATACTAAAGTATCTGAGTCGAAGATTTAGTCAGTTCTGGTTGTATGTGAACTTCCTAATGTATTCCCAGAAGAATTACCTAGTTTACTAGCGGATAAAGAAGTCGAATTCTCAATAGATCTTGCCCCAGGTACAACACCTATATCCATAGCACCTTACAGGATGGCTCCTACTAAATTAAAAGAGTTGAAAGCACAGTTACAAGAATTGATTGACCTAGTTTCTCACCTTGGGTGCGCCGGTTCTATTTGTAAAGAAGAAAGATGGATCGTTGAGCCTGTGTATTGATTACAGACAGGTCAACAAAGTAACAATAAAGAACAAGTATCCATTGCCTCGTATCGATGACTTGTTTGACCAGTTAAAATGTGTCACTGTATTTTCAAAGATTAATGTCCATTCTGGCTACTACCAGTTACAGGTAAAAGATTCAGATGTACCAAAGACAGCTTTTAAAACTAGATATGGACACTATGAGTTTCTTGTGATGCCATTCGGTTTGAAAAATGCACCTGTAGTGTTTATGGATTTGATGAAAAAAAAAATTTAACCCATATTTAGACAGTTTTGTGGTGGTATTTATATATGATATTTTAGTTTACTCCTGTGATGAAAATGAACATGCTGAGCATTTGAGAATAGTGTTGCAAACTCAGCTAGAGAAACAATTGTATACCAAATTCAGTAAATGTGAATTTTGGCTATGGGAAGTTAGTTTTCTTGGGCACATAGTATCTGCTGAAGGTGTCAGGGTAGACTCGAATAAAATTTTAGCCATTGTTAATTGGAAGCCACCGAAGAATGCGTCTGAAGTCCAAAGTTTTCTGGGACTAGCTGGTTATTATCAGAGGTTTGTAAAAAGTTTTTTCGATGACTCATTTAATACAGAAAGATGTAAATTTTGAGTGGATTGATAAATGCCAGCAGGGTTTTGACAGATAAAAGGCTTTATTGACAGAAGCACTAGTGTTAGTTCAGCCTGAATCGGGTAAGGAATTTACAAATTTTTTGGGACTAACTGGTTATTATCGGAGGTTTGTAAAATGGTTTTTTATGATAGCTTCTCCAATGACTCATTTTCTACAGAAAGATGTAAAGTTTGAGTGGATTAATAAATACAAACAGAGTTTTGACAGATTAAATGATTTACTGACAGAAGCACCAGTGTTAGTTCAGCCTGAATCGGGTAAGGAATTTACAATTTATAGTGATGATTCGTTAAATAGTTTAGGCTATGTTTTGATACAAGAAGGTAAAGTAGTAGCCTATGCTTCAAGACAGCTAAAACCACATGAAAGAAACTACTCTACACATGACCTTGAATTGGCAGCCATAGTGTTTGCATTGAAAATCTGGTGGCATTATTTATCTGGTGAAAAATTTCATATATTCATTGATCATAAAAGTTTGAAATATTTGGTGTCATAGAAAGATTTGAATTTGACAGCACAGGTGGCTTGAATTACTGAAAGATTATGATCTTGTTATTGACTATCATCCGAAAAAAGCCAATGTAATGGCATATGCTTTAAGCAGAAAATTTTGTATACCTTGCAAGCAATGAATACTCGATTTTCATTATCTGATGATGGTTCAATCATAGCTGAATTAAAAGCTAGACCAATGTTTTTGCAGTAGATCTCTGAAGCTCAGAAAAATGATAGTAAGTTGCAAGCAAAATGGATACAAAGTGAATTGACTCCTGACTCAGAATTTCAGGTCGGGACCGATGGTTGTTTTTTATTCAGAGGCAGAGTATGTGTACCAAAAAGTTCAGAACTAGTACAGAAGATTCTAAATAAAGCTCATAATGGTAACATGTCTATTCATCCTGGTAGTAATAAAATGTACAACAATCTGAAAAATATGTACTGGTGGCCGGGAATGAAACGGGATATTTCTGAGTTTGTATCCAAATGTTTAATATGTCAGCAAGTAAAAGTTCAACATCAATTACCTTCTGGACCATTACAACCGGTTACGATACCGAAATGGAAATGGGAAAGAATTACTATAGACTTTGTATCAAGATTACCCCTGTCTCCAAAGAAGAAAGATGCCATTTGGGTGATTGTTGATCGGTTGACAAAGTCTGCACACTTTATTACAGTACGTATGGACATTTCTTTGGATAGATTGGTTGAATTATATGTTTCTGAGATTGTCAGGTTGCATGGAGTGCCTGCCTCCATTATTTCAGATAGAGACCCTCAGTTTACATCTCGATTCTAGAGCAAATTGCAATAAGCTCTAGGTACTCAGTTACATTTTAGCACTACATTTCATCCTCAGACATATGGCCAATCCGAATAGGTAATACAGATTTTGGAAGATATGCTTCAGTCTTGTCTACTTGAGTTTTAAGGTAACTGGGAAAAGTATTTGCCTTTGGTTGAATCTGCTTATAATAACAGTTATCAGTCTAGTATCAAAATGGCACCGTATGAAGCTTTATATGGTCACAAATGTAGAACTCCATTATATTAGACTGGACTTAGTGAGAAAAAGTTACACGGAGTTGACTTAGCCTATGAAACCGAGGAAAAAGTGAAAGTAATCTGAGACGGTTTAAAAGCAGCCTCTGATCGTCAAAAGTCCTATGCTGATCTTAAACGAAGAGAAATAGAATTTCAAGTTAGTGACAAGGTATTTTTGAAAGTATCACCTTGGAAGAAAGTTCTCCAGTTTGGTCTTAAAGGAAAACTGAGTCCATGGTTTATTGGGACATACGAGATTATAGAAAGAATTGGATTGGTTGCATATCGGTTAGCTTTACCACCAGAACTTGATCGGATTCATAATGTTTTCCATGTGTCTATGTTACGACGGTATCGATCGGATCCTTCACATGTTATTTCTCGAACAGAAGTTGAGTTACAGCCTGATATAACTTACAGTGAGGAACCAATCAAATTTTGGCACGTGAAACAAAGGAGCTAAGAAATAAAAAGGTAGCATTAGTAAAAGTTCTTTGGAAACAACACGGTATTGAAGAGGCTACCTGGGAACCGAAGGATACTATGAGGAAGCAATGTCCAAATCTTTTTACTGGTAAGATTTTCGAGGAAGAAAATCTTTAAAAGGGAGAGTTGTAACAACCTATTTTTTGGTGAAGTCGAAACAGTGGTTTCAGGACCACAAATTTGATCCGAAAGTAAATTTTATTTTTATTTTAAACATGGTCCGAAATATGTTAGAAATATCATGTGAAAATTCTAATAAGACAATTTTACTGATTATGTCCTTAATTACGAGAATGACTAAATCGCATAAATGCAAAAGTTGAATTCTAATACCTATAAGGAATAAATAGCTATGGAATTCAAAATTGAAGGTCCTTATATGGTAATTAGACCATTAAAGAAATGTATGTAGATATTTTGGTGACTCATCCATGGAAATTTAGAAAAAGGGCAAGGACTAAATTGGAAATTGAAAAATAATTAATTAATTAAAAAGATGATAAAAAGATATCATCTTATTTTTATGTCATCTTCAACCTAAAACACACGGAAACCCTAGGAGAGAGAGAAGAAACTTTCATGGCTTAATTGGGTAAGTTTTCTTGTCTCGTTTTTAGTAATTTTGATATTTTTGAAATCGGGATAGTTTAATCTATATATTTGGGGGATCAATTTGAAAAGTTATCAAAGTATGAAATTTGGGTCATGTATGAATATGCTGAAAATTAGAAATTTATGGTAGAAAATGAAAGGTTGTTTATAGATAAATAACTTTTACAAAGTGATTTTTGATGAAAACATGATTTAGGGACTAAAATGTAAAGTTGTGAAAATTTATGAAAAATTCTGAAATTTTTAGAAAATATGTGCTGTAACTTTTACATTGAAATTTTAGTTAGGCTTGGAATAGGGAGTAAATTGCATAAATTTCATATTTCGAGCCTAGGGATGAAATTGGATTTTATGGAAAAGTTAGGGGCAAAATGGTAATTTTTCCTAGGACATAAATTGAGTCCAAATGAATATGAAATGTGTGAAATCAATGATTAAAGTTATTTATATAGATCCAAACAACACAAATTCGAGCTTAGACCAAGGAAAAGAAAAGGTTTCTGATTAGTAGATTTTGTACGCGAACAAGTGTCGAGGTAAGTTCGTGTAACTTAATCGAGCATGTGAATATGGTTAATTGAATGTTGTGTTTGTATGTAATGTGACTTATATTGATGTGAATTAGTTGATTGCTATAATGAAAAATTGAATGCATGCTTGAAATGGTGAAAAGGGGGTTAAGTCCTATTTGAATATTGAATTCCGATGAATATATGTGCTTTCCCGAAATGCATGAGGTCCTGCATTTTTTGTTGCTGATGGATTTTGCTCAGACGAGTAATCCTATTGACCTTATAGAAAGGATTTAGCCAGGACAGGTAATCCTGATATAATACCTCTCGAGTATACATTACAATTAGGATTTAGTCTGGATTGGTAATCCTAATTGAGCTCTCCTAGGTATATATTATATAAAGGATTTAGCCTGGACTGGTAATCCTATTATACAATTGTGGCCTGAAAGTGTGTCCTTGTTTAAGTGCCCTAATGGGTACTCTTGAAAAATAATTGGCGGGTTATTGAATCATACACCTCGAGTGTACCACTTGAGCATCCATCGGAACTTCAATGGTTCAATGGGCAAAACTCTTGGCATGATAAGAGAATTATGGAATGAAATGAACAATGTCTTGAAGGAAAATAGTATGATGAGCTCATCTATGTTTACTTGATGTATATGAAAATTTTGTGACTAACATGTTTGATTGAATGTTTGTATTTAGGCAATTTTCCCAAGTTGATGGAAAACATGTTATTGTATGCTTACATTTAATAAACAGGATCGGTAAGTTTAGTTTTCCGTTATACGAACTTGCTAAACATGTCATGCTTACTCTGTTTTATTTTCCCCTGTTTTATAGTGCTCAGAAGCTCGCAAAGGTTGGAGATCATAGGAGTATCATCACACTATCCACTAGCTTATTTTGGGTATATATAGTAAAATCATTTTGGTATAATGGCATGTATAGGAAAACTTGGCCATTAATGGCTTGATAATGATGTTTGTAATCTAGCCATTGGAATGACTAGTTATGGTTGTTTTGATATACTTATAATGTTACATTATGGTAGCTATATATATGTTAAGTAGTTAATCAAATTATGTCTAACATATGGATTGAACCAAGGTAAGATGGTAAACATGTATGCTTGTAATGGTATGCTATGTTGAATGATGGAATTTGCTTAATTTGAATGCTTGAAATGGTTGGTATTTGGATGTAAGTTTTAAGTGCAGGTCAATGGTGTGATTTTGGGTGAGAGATGAAGCTAGAAATGGCTTTATTTTGTCCACACGAGCGTGTATCTAAACCGTGTGTGACACACGGCCTGGTACATGGGTGTGTGGTTAGGTCGTGTGTCCCCTGCACCTAAAATTTGAGAAACAGAAAGCTTAGAATTAAGCACACGGGCAGAGACACAGGCGTGTGTCTCAGTCGTGTGTGCCACACGGCCTAGAACACGGGCGTGTGTCTTGGCCGTGTGAAACCTGTACCTAATTTCAAAAAGATTTAATTAACCACACGACCTAGCACACGGGCGTGTGGCATGGTCGTGTGCAGAAGTCAGAGAGTTACAAGGGGTCGAACACGGCCTATAGCATGGGCGTATCCCTCAGACCACACGCTCGTGTGAGCCCTGTAAATTGGAAAAATTTTGTACATTCGCGAAAAATTCTTGGAGTTTCCGATTAAGTCCCGACTCGATTCTAATACTTGTATTGGGCCTCGAGGTTCCATTTAAGGGATGATATTAATAATCTCGGTTAATGAATAGTAAGTTACATGAAATATATGTGAATGTTCTGAAAGTTCTGGTACTGCTCTGTAACCTTATTCCAGGGACGGATGCAGGCTAAGGTTGTTACAAATTATGTGTAAAAGGTTCGAAGATGGATTGAATGAAGACATCATACTGTTGGTCGGGATTCTAGAATTGAAAGAATTTGTTGTTTTAGTTGACTGAGCTTGCAAAGCCGAAGAATTGGGAAAAGAATAGAGAAAAGCTAATTTTGAGGCTAGATGAGCAAACCATATTAGTCTTCGTCAAAAAAATCACGGGATTCGTACACTTGTTCAAATGCTTCAATAGGGTATCCAAACAGAGATTGTGGAAAGCAGTAATCAAGTCCTAAAACTCAAGCTACATCAGTATCGAGTGTTGGCAGTGTGAGAAACAATAAAACCGAGTATCAACAGTGCGGTCGACGAAATTTTGGAGATTGTTGGATGAATAATAACAGTAAAGCTTGTTTCAGATGTGGTTCGCAAAAACACTTTATTCGTGATTGTCCTCAGTTATCTGGGAAAGATAATCTTTAGACTTCAAGGCTGAGTAACACAGTTGCCAGGGGTAAACCACCTCGAAGTGTTGGAATTATGATAAGTAGTAAAGGAACAACAAAGGACTCCACTGTGAGATCCGAGGCCAGAGCACCTGTTAGAGCTTACGCTATTCGCGCTCGTGAAGGTGCGTCATCACCCGATGTTATGACTGGTACATTTTCTCTCTATGACACTAATGTAATTGCATTGATTGATCTTGGATCGACTCATTCATAGTAAGAGTTTGCCTGTTGAGTCTACTGAATTTGTGATTAAAGTATCAAACCCCTTAGGCAAGTATGTCCTAGTTGATAAAGTTTGCAAAAATTGTCCTTTAATGATGCGAGGTTATTGTTTTCTGGCAAATTTGATGCTATTATAGTTTGATAAATTCGATGTAATTCTGGGTATGGATTGGTTGACGCTACATGATACTGTTGTGAATTGTAGATGAAAGACTATTGAATTGAAATGTCAGAATAGTAAAATCCTTCGAATTGAATCAACTGAGTCGAGTGGATTGCCTGTTGTGATTTCGTCAATCTCAGCTCAAAAATATGTGAGAAAAGGTTATGATGCTTACCTTATGTATGTACTGGATAGAAAAGTGTCTGAATCAAAGATTGAATCAGTACCAGTGGTTTGTGAGTATCCAGATGTGTTTCCAGAAGAGTTACCAGGATTGGCATCGATTAGAGAGGTTGAATTTGCTATTCAGTTAGTACTGTGAACATCACCTATATCGATAGCTCCATACAGAATGACTCCGACAGAATTGAAAGAATTGAAAGCTCAGCTATAAGAGTTAACTGATAGAGGTTTCGTATGACCTAGTTGTTCACCCTGGGTTGCTCCAATGTTGTTCATAAAGAAGAAAGATGGATCAATGAGACTATGTATTAATTATCGTCAGCTCAATAAGGTTACGATAAAGAACAAGTATCCTTTGCCAGAATCGATGATTTGTTTGATCAGTTGAAAGGAGCAACAATGTTTTCGAAGATTGATCTGAGATAACACTATTATCAATTGGGAGTGAAAGATTCTGATGTACTGAAAATTGCGTTCAGAGAAGGGTACAGACATTATGAATTTCTTATTATGCCTTTTGGATTAACTAATGCTCCTACAGTTTTTATGGATTTGATGAATCAAATTTTTATACCGTATTTAGACAGATTTGTTGTTGTATTCATTGACGACATTCTTATCTATTCACAAGATGAGTCTGAGCATGCCGAACATTTAAGGATTGTGCTACAAACCTTGAGAGATAAGCAACTGTTCTCTAAATTCAGCAAATGTGAGTTTTGGCTCCGATAAGTTGGATTTTTGGGACATATTGTTTTGGCTAAAGGTATATGAGTTGAGCGGAGCAAGATTTCTACAGTTATTGATTGGTAACCACTGAGAAATATATCTGAAGTTAGAAGCTTTCTGGGATTAGCTGGTTATTACCGATGTTTGTTAAAGGATTCTCGATGATTACTACACCAATGACCAGATTACTACAAAAAGAGGTGAAATTTGAATGTCTGAAAAATGTCAGTAGAGTTTTGAACAGTTGAAAGTATTGTTAACTGAGGCACCAGTGTTAGTTCAACCTGAATCGAGTAAAGAGTTTGAGATTTTTAGTGACGCGCCATTAAACGGTTTGGGTTGTGTTTTAATGCAAGAGGGAAAAAGTGATAACTTATGCCTCCAGATAGTTGAAGCCACATGAAAAGAACTATCCGGCACACGATTTAGAATTGGCCGCTATTGTGTTTGTATTAAAAATTTGGCGAAATCATTTATACGGTGAAAAATGCCATATCTTTACTGATCATAAGAGCTTAAAGTACATAATGACTCAAGAAAGATTTGAATTTGCGACAATAAAGATGGCTCGAGTTGATGAAAGACTATGAGTTTGTGATTGGTTACCATCCGGGGAAAGTGAACATAGTCGTAGATGCTTTGAGTAGAAAATCTTTATTTGCTTTACGAGTGATGAATACACAATTAACCTTGTCTGATGATGGTTCGATTATAGTAGAATTAAAAGCTAAACCGATATTTCTTCAGCAAATTTTTGAAGCTAAAAAATGTGATAACGATTTGCAAGCCAAAAGAGTGCAATGCGAGTCAAATAGTGATTTAGATTATCAGATCGGATCCCATGATTGTTCAATGTTTCGAGGTAGAATTTGTGTACCAAAAAATTTCGAGCTTATTCAGAAAATTTTACACGAAGCACACAGTGGTTGTTTATCTATTCACCCTGGGAGTACTAAAATGTACAATGATTTAAAACAGCTGTTTTGGTGGTCGGTATGAAACGAGACATTTCAAAGTTTGTGTTGAGATGTTTAGTTTGTCAACAAGTAAAAGTCGAGCATCAAGTGCCATCAGGATTACTACAACCTGTGATGATACCAGAGTGGAAATGGGATAGAGTGACGATGGATTTTGTATCGGGATTACCCCTATCTTCGAAAATGAAAGATGCTATTTGGGTTGTCATTGATCGCCTAACAAAGTTTGCACATTTCATTTCGGTACGTACAGACTATTCACTTGAGAAATTGGTTGAATTGTGTACTTCTGAAATCATTAGATTGCATGAGGTGTCGGTTTCTATTATTTCGAATAGAGATTCGAGGTTTACGTCGTGATATTGGAAGAAATTGCAAGAAGCTATGGGCATGAGGTTGAACTTTAGTACCGCATTTCATCCGTAAATCAATGGTCAGTCTGAGAGAGTAATTTAGATTTTGGAAGATATGGCTCATTGTTATGTTTTAGAATTTGAAGGCCACTGGGAGAAATATTTATCGTTGCTTGAATTTGCGTATAACAACAGTTTTTAATCGAGCATAAAGATGGCACCATATGAAGCATTGTATGGTCGTAAATGTTGAACTCCGTTGTACTGGATCGAGCTCAGTGAGAAAAAGATTCACGGGGTTGATTTGATCAGAGAGACTAAAGATAAAGTGAAAGTAATTCGCAACAGTCTGAAAGCAGCTTCAGATCGAAAAAAAATTGTACGCGGATTTGAAATAAAAAGGAATTGAATTTCAGATCGATGATAAAGTTTTTCTAAAAGTATCTCTATAGAAGAAAATCCTTTGTTTTGGTCGTACAAGCAAATTGAGTCAGCGATTTATCAGACCGTACGAGATTATTGAGCAAATAAGGCCAGTGGCATATTGACTAGCTTTACCGTCAGAGTTAGAAAAGATTCATAATGTGTTTCATGTGTCAATGTTACGACGGTATCGATCAGATCCATAGCATGTAATTTCTTCGTCAGAGATTGAAATTCAACCAGATATGACGTATAACAAAGAACCTATCCGAATTTTAGCTCGTGAGGTTAAACAGTTGAAAAATAAAAGCATAGCTCTAGTGAAGGTTTTATGGAAATGTAATGGTGTCAAAGAGGCTATGTGGGAGCTTGAAGAAGCTATGAGAAAACAGTACCCTAACCTCTTTTCTGGTAAGATTTCGGGGACGAAAATTCCTAAGGGGGAGAATTATAATAGCCTGTTTTTAGTCAAATCAGAATAGTGGTTTCAAGACAATAAATCTAAAGTTAAAAGAATTATTTTATTATTATTTTAAGGTTTACAGTATGATAGTATGATTGTGTGAAATTTTCGTTAAGAAATTTTATCGTTTAAATATTTAATTTGATAAAAAGGACTAAATCGCGTAAAGTACAAAAGTGATGTTTTAATAGCTAGAAGTATTAAATGGCTATGAAATTAAATAGCGGAGATCCTTATGCTGTAATTAGACCATTAATAGCATGAGTGGACAATTATGGACATAAATTAAATGTTTTATAATGTTTTTATTAAGGTTAAAAAGGTAATTTAATGAAATAAATAAATAAAATAATAAAACAACAAAGTTGTCATCTTTGTTTAGACTCCTCCACCGAAATTAAGGAAATAGAAACTCTATGGATGCATGTTGTATTCGGCCAAGCTTCCTAGCTCAATAGGTGACTGATTTTTGTCTCGTTTTTATTAATTTCTATGTTTTTGATATCGTTACAGCTTAATCTAGCTAGCCCAGGGACTAATTTGCAAAATAGTTAAAGGTTTAGGGTTTTATCATTAATGAATCTATGTGCATTTTGATGTCTAATAATAGAAAATGTTTAGAGTTATTATTGTTTTGGGTGCTGGTCTGTACGTCCTACCGGTGGCTGAGTTATCCAGCATGTGTTGCGGATTCTCGTCAGCTTATGTGAGCAGACCTGTTGATAGCTCAAGAGTGAGCATTATGGAGATATTTTATTGAGATAGCTTCAGCTATATATATTGGCACTTAGGGTGCGAGATTCCATAGTATCCTGTATTATTCCAAATGGTTCAACGAGTATATCGAGGATATGAAATGGTGAGAAATAGATATGTATTAATACAGGTATGTACGAAAACTGAATATGCATTGAACATATGAAAGAATTGAGTTCATGGTTAAATAGACGATTGAATATATGTTAACATTGTGGTTATATATATTTTGTAGTATGTTATATGTGTAATTTGAATGGTAACTAAATGGTGAGTTTTGCTTATTATTTTCATACGAGCTTACTAAGCTTTATAGCTTACATTGTTTATTTCTCTGTGTTTTATAGTGAAATCAAGCTAGCTTGGATTCGGGGATCGTCAGAGACTTCATCACACTATCCAGGTATCGCTTCAATACTTTTAAAACTATGTATTTGGTTATATGGCATGTATAGGATTATGGTCATTTTGGTATGATTTAATAATGAATTTAGCCATTTGAATTGGCTTGTAAATGTCTAAAGTTTGGTTTTGTGTATATCCATGGAAGTTGGCTTAATTTGGTTGGTTTGGTTGGGTATATATTTGTGCATATGGTTTGTGTGTGAGTTTAATGATGGTTATGTGGTGCTTGTTGATAATAGGTACTATGAATAGGAAATGGTTGAGTTATAATATTGGTATGCTAGTGAATCTAGGCAATTAATTCATATTTGGAATTGGTTATTTGATGTTTTGTAAAAGTGAGTTTTGGTATGAATTTGATTCGTGTGTTGTGGTAATTGTGTGATTTGGAATGGTTGGTATTGAAATGGTATAAATTGAGCATGATTGGAGTTGATTTACATGCCTAGTTATGCCATGTTTTGATGGAAAAAGGATTATTTTAGGTATGTGCAAAGTTGGGTAGCAAATTGGCTTGGTAAATAGCCTATTTTTGTCCACACGGGCATGTGTCTCAATCGTGTGTGACACACGGTTATGTTACACGGTCGTGTGTCCCCTGCTATTGAATTGAAAATCAAGTCAGTATGCTCCACATGGCCCAGCACACGGGCGTGTGATTGGCCGTGTGGCCTAAGTCAGTATACCCTACAAGTTTGGCCAGCCTACTACACGTCCTGGCACACGGGCGTGTGTGGCCATTTTTAGGGCACATGGGCTAGGCACACAGGTGTGCGTGTCGGTCATGTTACCCAAGTCAGAGAGTTACACGCGGTCGAACATGGGCTGGGACATGGGTTAGGACACGACCATCTGATCTCATTTTGAATGTCTACACGGCCTATGACACGGGTGTGTCTTTGGCCGTGTGAGGCACACAACCGGACCACACTGGCGTGTGTCCCTTAAACTTTGAAAATATTTCTAAGTCTCGTAAAAGTTTCCTAAGTTATCGATTTAGTCTTAAACCACCCTGAATGTATGTTTTAGGCCTCGTAGCTTATGTTAGGGACGATATGCATGTTGTTGAATGACGATTATTTGGAACATGAAAATGTATGTGAAATGTAAGTGTAATTGTATTATATGTTCGGTAATGCTCCGTATCCCTCTTCCGGCGTTGAATACGGTGAGAGGTGTTACAAGGGTGGTTCGGGACTAAATCAGTAACACAGTAAATTTTTAAAAACCTGAGAAAATTTCTCAAAATACAGGGGAAACACACCCATGTGGCCTAGCCATGTGTCTCACATGGCCAAAGACACACCCATGTCGCAAGCCGTGTGGACATTCAAAATAGGATCACATGGCCGTATCCCAGCGCGTATCTGACCCCGTGTAACTCCCTGACTTGGGTCACACGGCCAACCACACGCCCATGTGACCAACCCGTGTGCCCTTCCAAATGGCCACACACAAATTCTTTGGTACACAAATTCTACCTCGGAACATTAGAAATCATCAGTTCTGATCTGATACTCTGAATCAATAGTCGACTCAGATTGCACTCTTTTAACTTGCAATTCATTATCATAAATTTGAGCTTTACAAGTTTGCTGTAGAAATAACAGTTTAGCTTTTAAATGAGCTAAAATCGAACCATCATCAGACAAAGTTAACTGTGTATTCATCGCCCATAAAACAAATAAAGATTTTCTACTTAGAGCGTCCGTAACTACATTAGCTTTCCCCAGATGATAATCAATCACTAATTCATAATCTTTCAACAGCTCGAGCCATCTTCGTTGTCGCAAATTCAAATCTTTCTGACTCATTATATACTTCAAACTCTTGTGATCGATAAAGATATGACATTTTTCACCGAACAAATGATGTCGCCAAATTTCAATGTGAAAACAATAGCGGCCAACTCTAAATTGTGCGTAGGATAACTCTTTTCATACGGCTTCAATTGTCTGGAAGCATAAGCTATCACTTTGCCTACTTGCATCAAAACACAACCCACACTGTTCAATGACACGTCGCTGAAAATTACAAACTCTTTACCCAATTCAATGACACGTCGCTAAAAATTACAAACTCTTTACCCAATTCAGGTTGAACCAAAACAGGTGCCTCAGTTAACAATGCTTTCAATTGTTCAAAACCCTGTTGACATTTCTCGGACCACTCGAATTTCACATATTTTTGTAGCAAACGATTCATTGGTGTAGCAATCATCAAAAATTCTTTTACAAAACACCGATAGTAACCAACTAATCCCAGAAATATTCTGACTTCGGATACTTTTCTTGGTGGTTTCCAATCAACAACTGCTGAAATCTTATCAAATCAACTTGGAAGCCTTCTGCTGAAACAATATGTCCCAAAAATCCAACTTCTCGGAGCCAAAACTCTCATTTACTGAATTTAGTAAACAATTACTTATCTTTCAAATTTTGTAACACAATTCTCAAATGTTCTGCATGTTCAGATTCATCTCGGGAATAGACCAGAATGTCATCAATGAATACAACAACAAATCTGTCCAAATACGGTCTAAAGATTCGATTCATCGAATCCATCAAAATTGCAAGAGCGTTACTTAATCTGAAAGGCATAACAAGAAATTCATAATATCCGTACCTTGTTCTGAATTCAGTCTTTGGCACATCCGAATCTTTAACTCGCAATTGATAATAGCAAGATCTCAGATCAATCTTCGAAAATACTTTTGCTCCTTTCAATTGAACAAACAAATCATCAATTCTAGGCAAGGATACTTATTCTTAATCGTAACATTGTTGAGTTGTTGATAGTCAGTATGCAGTCTCATCGATCCGTCTTACTTCTTTACAAATAAAATTGTTGTACCCCAGGGTGAAAAATTAAGTCGTGGAAAACCGCTATCTGTTAATCCTTGCAACTGAGTTTTCAACACTTTCAATTCTGTCAGAGCCATTCTGTATGGAGCTATCAATATCGGTGATGCTCCCAGAATTAACTCAATAGCAAATTCAACTTCTCTAATCAGTGGTAACCCAGACAACTCTTCTGGAAATAGTGGTTTTGGGACCATAAATCTAAAGTAGAAATATTTATTTATTTACTATTTTAAGGTCTACAGCATGGTAGAATAATTGTGTGAAAATTTCGTTAAGAAATTTTATCGATTAAGTACTCAATTTGTCTAAAAGGACTAAATTGCAATAGGTGAAAACCTTGAATTCTATAAGTTAAAGGTGTCTAATTACTATAAAATTTTAATTGGAAGTCCTTATGTAGTAATTAGACCATTATACTTTAGGGTGGACAAAAAAGGACATGGCTATGTAAAATTTGAAAGTTATGCATTAGGGGTATTTTACTATTTTGGTAAATAAAAATAAAATTAACTAAATTTAGTCCCCCATAGCCAAAATTCTCAAGAATACATAGCTAGGGTTTTTGGCCAAGCTATCAAGCTCGATTGTAAGTCCGTTCTTGTTTTGTTTTTAATGATTTCTATATTTTTGATATCGTTATAACCTAATCTACCCATTCCAAGGACTAATTTGAAAGAAAGTTAAAATCTAAAATTTTACCCATGTTGAATATGCATGTATTTTGATGTTTAATTATAGAAAATGCATGTTTATAGTTAGTTAAAAACATTTGTAAAGTGACTTTCGATAAAAACGTCAAATAGGGACTTATTTGTAAAAGGTTATAAAATGTGTAGAAAAGTGTGAATAAATAAAAATTGTGGGCTGTTATGAGTACAAGTGATGTTCAGCTAGGCTTGGGTTGTGCTGAAATCAACTGAAATTCATTTTTCAAGCATAGGGACTAAATTGTAAAATGTTGAAATGTTAGGGGCAAAAATGTAACTTTTGCCATAATGTGATTTTTGGTCTGAATTGAATAATGTGATGATCAAATAAGTTAAATTTGATATTATAGATCAAGAAAAACAAGGTTCGGACCTAGGTCAGGGTAAAAACAATATTTGACGAATAGGTCTTTTACGTAGGTAAATTCGTATGTTAATAAGCATTATTATAATTGCATTTTAAACGCTTTAATATTGCATGAACTATATAAATGACCTTACAGACACATTCGACAAAGATTAGGCAAAAGTGAAATTGTAACATCCTGAAAATGGGCCTATGCATTTTTGATTTAATTATATGAAATGACATGTCTTATGTGTTATAAATGTATTACTTAACATTTTGAAACACAAAATGTAAGGAAATGTCATGTCTTGGAAATGTAAGGAAATGTCTTGTCTTGGAAATGTAAGGAAATGTCTTGTCTTGGAAATTAAGGAAATGTCTTAGAAATGTAGGGAAATGCTTAAGAAATGTTAAGTTAAAGTTTAAAAGAGGGACATGAAGCAAGGTGGTCTTAAGAGAAAATGTAGGGAAAATTTGACACACAAATAGGCATGGAAAAGTGGCTTGGAGGTGACACTTAAGGCCTCTGTAAGTGACGCCACATGCAGGGGAAATTGGGCCAAGGTTCGAGTTTGTAGGGAAGCAAAATAAAAGTTTTATTTTGTTTGCAAGGATGGACAGAGGTGGGCGATTACATAGGCTATATTTTAGGAGTTTAAAATCCTTTTATTTTTATTATTATTTAGAGATAAAAGGTGTGATAATAAGGATAAGGGATAATGATGGATTAATTCTATTAATTTAAAACAAGGTGATAATTAAAGAGATAAAGCTATCAAAATAGAAGAGTGATGGCCAAGTAAGGGACACTAGGCCTAGTAATTTCGGCAAAAGGAGGAAAACTAAGGTCATTTATCATTCTTCCCTCTCCTTTTTCTCTCTGCCGAATTTCCTAAGCAATATTCTCTTTTCTCTTTTTATTTTGTTAAGTCGAAATCTACTTCTTCATTATCCACCATTTTCGATTCTTCAAGCCTCAACACCCTCTCTTTTCTTTTCCTTATTCAAGCCGAATTCCCTGTGTTGTGGCCATAGCCGAATGCTCTCCTATCCTTCAGGAGCCGAATTGATCATTTAAGCAAGAGCCGAAACACTTTGGGACTTCAAGCAAGGGGGTTGTCGACTTGTGCATTAAGGGTAAGGATTTTATTGTCAATGTTTAGTCTTTTTCTTCAAAACCGAAATTAAGATTCTAATGCCATCTGTGTCTTTTGGCCGAATCAACAAACGATCTCCCGGGTTTCTACAATTGTTGACTACAAGGAGGGATATTTCGGGATTCATAAGGATCTAAGGTAAGTACTATATTCGGCTAAGGGCCAGTTGTTAGTATTTAAATGTTAGAGGAGGATCTAACATGTACCCTGTAGGTTTCGACAACTCCATAGCCAAGAAATCACTTTCGGGATTTGAGAAACCTAAGGTAAGCACATGTGGTATTCGGCCAAGGCCTTATTTGTTGATTAAAGACTTGTTTCTTATTATCCTAAAAATCGAAAACTAACCTATGAAGAGATCTAGTGTTTGGCCGAATACAAGAAGGAGCATAGCAAAGATTTCGAGACTCCATTAAGTAGTGAAATCGGCACCAAGGTAAGTTTTGAGTAATAACAATCCTAATAGGATTTGGTTTTATGGCCGAATAGGCTTTTACTAAATAGTAAGTGATTAATCAAATGTAGGAACTTGAGATCTAAAGCAGTAGATCGGAATTCTTCGGGAAATCAGTAAATTCGATAAGTTAATCAGGTGTGTACCCCACACTAAATTTTAATAAGATTTATGGCAATGTTTAATGTGTGTATGTTTATAAGAATGTGAATATGGCTAAGGTACCATGTAATGGTACAAAAGTACTCAGGTACGTTCCCTACTCCTACTAGGATTATGAAATATGTTATATTTAACATATGATAAGTGATAAGAATGTGAAATGCATGGCATGTATAATATGGGGCATACGGGTTATATGAAAAGGGGAAGTGAATGTGGTGATCTAAGACCACGATATGTGAATGTGGTGATCTAAGACCACGATATCTGAATGTGGTGATTTAAGACCACGATATCTGAATGTGGTGACTTCGGTCACAATTATTTAATCTGGTGGCTATGCCACGAATATTTATAAGGGCGATGAGCACGTCGACTGTAGCGACTGCCTTCGATGGTGTGTAGCGGATGGAGGGTCGACTTAGTAGTCCCCACGGTGTGCAGGATGGTACGGGTGATGTGTAGCGGATGGCTAACTAGGTTTTGGGTTCGGGTTACATCATATTAATTTAATGTTTTATGAATATGAATGATTTGATATGTCTGAACTTGTTAAGGCTTAGTGTTGTGGTTACACATTGAGTCTGTTGACTCACCCCGTTGTGGGAATATTTTTCAGGTGATGATCAGTAATGGACCGGGTTGGCAGGAGCTTAGTGGTGGCCATGCCCAGCAAGGGAATTATTATGTGGACTCTTTATTTTTCTAAGTACTTTAAATTTCATTTTGGGTTGTTATTTGATGTAATAAGGCCATAGTGAACTATGTTATTTTCTGTTTTATTTACTATGTTACGAAATTTTATTTATTATAGATTAAGTCAATTTAATTCAAAATAAACTTTAATTATTTTGTCACTTGAAATTAAATGGGTTTCAATATAAAATAAATTTGTTTTCAACTCGAGCCCAACCCAAAAACAAACTTTCTTCAAAACACACAGTTTTCCAAAGTAATAAAAGAATTTTTAACCGGTTTACTTCGAGGAACATACCAGATCTGGTCCAGGCTCGTGGGCTGGGTATGGGGTGTTTCAATTTGGTATCAGAGCCCGTTTCAAACTCTCAGCCTGAGGTTTAAGGCCCAAAATGTTTTCAAAGCGAGCCCAAATAAGTTTTATGAAAACATTTTTTTTTTGAAATAAGCAGGTTTTTGGCATGGCACCCAAGTTTCCGACCCGCAGTCCACCAGGTAAGTACTCCTATCCTCTGTGTGAATTCTGGTATGAATTATAGAAGGGTAGAAATGGAACGTAGATTAGACTGTTAAGTATGTGAACCCTAGGACTAGTTTACCCCAACAAACACATAAGACTTAAATGCCTAACTTAAACAAACCTGTGGTTAAGTCACCGAGTTAGGGTGTGGCAACCATTGTGCGCATGTCTAGGATTGTTTTCGGTGGGAGTTTGGTACTTACGCAGTCCGCGTGACTCACCTCTTCTCCACTCGAATCCTACCTGGTGCGTAGCTACGGTTCCCCCTAACCAAACTCGCTAGGGTGTGGTAACCATGGTACGCATGTCTAGGAATGGATCCGGAAGAGCCTGGTACTTAAGCAGTCCTAGTGACTCACCTCCTCTTCGTAGGAATCCTACCTGGTGCGTAGCTACGGTTCACCCTAACCATGAGGACTTATTCATAGGCTAAACCCAATAACTAAAACCCGAAAGGGACTAGCCATGTTTTTATGGAAACCCTAGTTTTAAAATCCCCAAATTTACCCCTTTGAATAGTAACAAAAACTTACTTTTAGAACATTTTCAAAATATTCTCAATTTACAAAAAAATTACCAAAATGCCCCTAGTGGCGAAATTACAAAAATGCCCCTGGTTTCTAAAAATTACCGTACTACCCTGATTTCAATAAAATCTTCCTTACTTTATACCAGTACCCAAGAATCCTATTTTGCAAATATCAAAATATCTTGATTTTGGAAAATTACGAAATTACCCCTGATGTACAAAATTACCAAAATGACCCTAATTTCCAAAATTTTTGCAACATCACCATTTTGGAAAACAAATTCTCAAAAATAACCCTAAAGTTTTGCAAAATCTGCAATACCCCTGATTTATTGAGCTTTACAAATTTACCCTGGTTTATTACCAAAATACACCTGAGTTTCAAAATTACTGAAATGCCCTCGAATTTCAAAATTTCCAAAAAATACCCCGAGAACGCAAAATTACCAAAATACCCTTATTGACAAAATCACCAAGGAACCTTATTTTGAAAAAATTACGAACATACCCCGGTAGGACAAATTACGAAAATACCCCTGGGATAGGAATAAGACAAGAGTGCTAAATAGTGAATGTGTGTGTTGGATGCTACTGAATGAATGTCTGGATGAATGTGTTTCTCTGAATATGGATAGAGAACTTGAACGAAAACCTTGATTGGTCGAAAGAACAACTTCTAAACTTCTTTCATAAAATTTCTTCGCGGATAATAAGTGAAACAAGGACTAATTCATAAAACTTTTTAATCAGATCGCAATGTTAGAAATGAGCTCTAGAGGACGTGGCCGTCGTGGACACGGTAGAGGCAGCATGACCGTCTCAGAACTCGTTAGATCGGGTAAAGGGTCTGAAAATGAGGTACCACCGCCGCCGCCACCCCCAACTTTTGTGCGAGCGGCGGGATCGGACGGGGTGATCGTGTCGCAGTCGTGCTTGCAAGTTCTTGAGATGATGGCGGGAGCAAGTAGAGGCACGGGAGCTCAGAAGTTTGTACCCGAGCGACTCCGAGCCAACGGAGCGGAGGTGTTCCATGAAGTGTCAGGAGTGGCACCCAGTACCACTGAGTATTGGTTGGAATCAACTGAGCGGATTATGGATGAACTAGATCTGACCCCTGAGGAGAAGCTGAAAGGAATGGTGGCATTCCTACGCAATGAAGCGTACCAATGGTGGCTCACAATTCGTGATGGTGCCATAGCTGAGGATCTGACGTGGGACTATGTTAAGACGGCTTATCAGAAGAAATATGTCGGTACCTGGTATACTGATGAGCAAAGGAAGGCATTTATGGGGCTGGTTCAAGGGAACAAGTCCGTGGCTGAGTATGAAGCTGAATTTCTAAGGCTGAGCCGTTATGCTCGAGGAGTGGTAGCTACGGAGCATGAACAGTGTGTCCGATTTGAGGACGGTTTGAGGGATGATTTAAGGTTGTTGATAGCCCCACATCAGGAGTGGGAATTTTCCGCGTTAGTGGAAAAGGCTAAGGTAGCCGAGGGAATCAAGGACTCGGTTAAACAGAGCTCTGATAGGAATAGACCCAAGAAGGGCTATGGGTCGTCAGGACCATCTGGGATTGTGCAGAAAAGGCCCAGAGCTGGTGGGCCGCGAGGTCAGCAAGTTGGTGCAGGAGGGCAGTATCGTCCTTGTGATCAGTGTGGGAAGAAGCACTTAGGAGAGTGCTGGAAAAAGACAGGAGGATGTTTCAGGTGTGGGTCCAAGGACCATATGATTAAGGACTGTCCAATGAAACCGGAGGGGAGTCGACCAGCAGCTCAGAATGTTAATCAGGCTGGTAGAGGTGGATAGCAGCCTCAGCGAGGTCGTGGTCCGAATAATAGAGGTAATGGTGCTTTGCAGAGGACGGGCGTGGGCCGCATGCAATGCTTGCTATCACGAGGCAAGGCAACCGATTTTGGTTTATACAGTTCACCGGAGGGAGGATGGGGACGCACCGGATGTCATAACCGGTACGTTCCTCATTTATGGCAAGCCTTATGTTGCTTTAATTGATGTGGGCTCGACCCATTCTTATGTTGCATGTAGTATAGTGGAAACACTAGGCCTAGACTCTGAACTCTCTGATAGGCAGATGACTGTAGTGAGCCCATTAGGCCAAACTGTAGTGGTGGATAAGATCTTTCGGAGTGTACCTCTAGAGATTCAGGGAGTGAACTTTCAGGCCGACTTAATGGAATTACCCTTCGGAGAATTTGATCTCATACTTGGTATGGATTGGTTAGTAGAGCATCGGGCTGTGTTGGATTGTGCGGCTAAACGGATGGAATTAAAGACCCCGGAGGGTGAGGTGGTCATTATGATAGGAGAGAGAAGAAACTACTTGTCTAATGTAGTTTCGGAACTGAAGGCTGAGAAAATGGTTCGGAAAGGGTGCAAGGTGTTTTTAGCCTTCGTAAGTGCGTTAGATGGAAAGGAAGAAGGTGTTAGTGGAGTTAGAACGGTATGGGACTTCGTGGATGTGTTCCCAGAGGAATTACCAGGAATACCCCCAGATAGGGAGGTGGAATTTGGAATAGACTAACTACCGGGAACAGCTCCTGTGTCAATCGCTCCATACCGAATGGCGCCAAAGGAGTTAGTTGAGCTCAAGGTTCAGATTCAGGAGTTACTTGACCGTGGGTTTATTCAACCCAGTGTGTCTCCGTGGGGAGCACCGGTCCTGTTTGTGAAGAAGGACGGAACTATACGAATGTGCATAGACTATCGTCAGTTGAATAAGCTGACCATCAAGAACAAGTATCCTTTACCAAGGATAGATGACTTGTTCGATCAGCTGAAGGGGGCCGCAGTTTTCTCAAAGATAGGTCTACGGTTGGGATATCATCAGTTGAAAGTAAAGGAGGCAGAAATCCATAAGACAGCCTTTAGGACAAGATACGGCCATTATGAGTTTGTAGTAATGCCGTTTGGATTGACGAACGCACCAGCCGCGTTCATGGATATGATGAACCAGGTTTTTCAACCCTACTTGGATAGGTTCGTTGTTGTGTTTATCGATGACATTCTTGTGTATTCGAAGTCGGAGGAGGAGCATGATGAGCACCTACGGAGAGTGTTACAAGTATTAAGGGAGAAGAAGCTCCATGCCAAATTTAGCAAGTGTGAATTTTGGCTTAAGGAGGTGGCATTCTTAGGACATGTGGTATCCGCAGAGGGAATAAGGGTGGATCCTAGGAAGATCAAAGCAGTGTTGAATTGGAAACCATCTAGGTCAGTGGCTAAGATCCGTAGTTTCTTAGGTTTGGCAGGCTATTATAGAAGGTTCGTGGAAGGGTTCTCGTCAATAGCCGCGCCTTTGACAAAGTTGTTGAGGAAGGAAGTACCCTTTGTATGGACGGATAAGCAACAGGAGAGCTTTAAAAAGCTTAAGAGGGTCTTGACGGAAGCTCCAGTTCTGATTTAACCTGAGGCAGGAAAGGATTTTGTGGTGTACTGTGATGCTTCGTATACGAGATTAGGCTGTGTTCTAATACAAGATGGAAAAGTAGTCGCGTATGCGTCTCGACAACTAAGGCCTAATGAGGTTAACTACCCAACTCATGACTTGGAATTGGCGGTAGTGGTCTTCGCTCTTAAGATATGGAGACATTACCTTTATGGAGAAAAATCGATAATCTACACAGACTACAAGAGTCTTAAGTATTTGTTGACTCAAAAGGAGTTGAACTTGAGGCAGCGAAGGTGGGTGGAGTTACTGAAGGATTATTATTGTTCGATCGAGTATCACCCAGGCAAGGCAAACGTGGTAGCAGATGTTCTAAGTCGAAAGGTAGTGTCGGATCTGAGGGCGATGTTCGCACACTTAAGTTTGTATGATGATGAAAGTCTGCTGGCAGAATTGCGAGTCAAACCCACATGGTTGAATGAGGTAAAGGAAAGTCAATTGTTGGATGAGGACTTAAGTGCTAAGCTACAGCAAGTGCAAAACGGAGAGTTAGAGGATTATGGTGTTGATGATGAGGGAGTATTGTGCTTCAAGGGAAAGGTCTGTATGCCAAGGGACGAGGAGTTAAGACAAAGGATTCTTCGGGAGGCGCATAGTAGCCCTTATGCTATGCATCCCGGAGGCACTAAGTTGTACAGGGATCTAAAGGAACAATTTTGGTCGCCTGATCTTAAGCGGGAAGTTACGGAATTCATAGGAAAATGTCTGACGTGCCAGCAAGTTAAGGTTGAACACCAAGTTCTATCGGGATTACTTCAACCAATTGAGATTCCGCAGTGGAAGTGGGAGAGAATTACCATAGACTTCGTTAGTGGGCTTTCCCTTACGCCTACTAAGAAGGACTCGGTATGGGTAATAGTGGACCATCTGACCAAGTCCGTGCACTTTATTCCGGTAAGAGTTGATTATTCTCTTCAGAAGTTGGCCAAGTTATATGTGGCGGAAGTTGTGAGGTTACATGGAGTGCCGGTGTCAATCATTTCGGATAGAGACCCAAGGTTTACGTCTCGATTTTGGAAAGCTCTACATCAAGCCTTAGGCACTAAGTTGGATTTTACTACGGCTTTTCATCCACAGTCTGACGGGCAGTGTGAACGAGTAATACAAGTGTTAGAGGATATGTTGAGAGGCTATGTGATAGACTTCAGAGGAAGTTGGGAAGAGTATTTGCTTTTAGCAGAGTTCGCCTACAACAACAGCTACCAAGCTAGTATTCGGATGGCACCGTACGAAGCGTTGTATGGCCGGAAATGTCGGACTCCTACATGTTGGACCAAGTTAGGAGAAGGTCAAGTTTTGGGTCCAGAGTTAGTGGCAGAATCTGAAGAGAAGGTTGAGATAATTCAGGCACGGTTGGAGGACGCATCTGATAGACAAAAGTCGTACACAAACCTCAAACGGAAGGAAATAGAGTTTGAAGTGGGGGACCAAGTGTTCCTGAAAGTCTCGCCTTGGAAGAAGGTGATGAGGTTTGGTCGCAAAGAGAAGTTAAGCCCAAGGTTTATAGGGCCCTATCGAGTGTTGAAGCGAGTTGGACCAGTGGCATATCAGTTAGAGTGGCCACCGGAGTTGAAGCAGATGCACGATGTATTCCATGTTTCCATGCTACGTCAATATCGATCGGATCCATCTCACGTAGTATCGGTTGAAGAGGTGGAGCTAAGGCCAGACTTATCCTACGAAGAAGACCGATTCAGATCTTAGAACGAGACGTGAAAGTGCTACGGAGGAAGTCAGTTCCTCTAGTCAAAGTGTTATGGCGCAACCATGGATCGGAGGGAGCTTCGTGGGAGCTAGAAGAGGCAATGCGACAGTAATACCCTCATTTATTTTAGCCAGGCAATTTCGAGGACGAAATTATTTTAAGGGGGCTAGAACTGTAACATCCTGAAAATGGGCCTATGCATTTTTTATTTAATTATATGAAATGACATGTCTTACGTGTTATAAATGTATTACGAACATTTTTGGAAACCTGGAAATGTAAGGAAATGTCATGTCTTGGAAATGTAAGGAAATGTCTTGTCTTGGAAATGTAGGCAAATGTCTTGTCTTGGAAATGTAAGGAAATGTCTTGTCTTGGAAATGTAAGGAAATGTCTTAGAAATGTAGGGAAATGCTTAAGAAATGTTAAGTTAAAGTTTAAAAGAGGGACATAAAGCAAGGTGGTCTTAAGAGAAAATGTAGGGAAAATTTGACACACAAATGGGCATGGAAAAGTGGCTTGGAGGTGCCACTTAAGGCCTCTGTAAGTGACGCCACATGCAGGGGAAATTGGGCCAAATTTCGAGCTGTAGGGGAAGCAAAATAAAATTTTTATTTTGCTGCAAGGATGGACAGAGGTGGACGACACATAGGCTATATTTTAGGAGTTTAAAATCCTTTTATTTTTATTATTATTTAGAGATAAAATGTGTGATAATAAAGATAAGGGATAATGATGGATTAATTCTATTAATTTAAAACAAGGTGATAATTAAAGAGATAAAGCTATCAAAATAGAAGAGTGATGGCCAAGTAAGGGACACTAGGCCTAGTAATTTCGGCAAAAGGAGGAAAACTAAGGCCATTCATCATTCTTCCCTCTCCTTTTTCTCTCTGCCGAATTTCCTAAGCAATATTCTCTTTTCTCTTTTTATTTTGTTAAGCCGAAATCTACTTCTTCATTATCCACCATTGCCGATTCTTCAAGCCTCAACACCCTCTCTTTTCTTTTCCTTATTCAAGCCGAATTCCTTGTGTGGTGGCCATAGCCGAATGCTCTTCTATCCTTCAGGAGCCGAATTGATCATTTAAGCAAGAGCCGAAACACTTTGGGACTTCAAGCATGGGGGTTGTCGACTTGTGCATTAAGGGTAAGGGTTTTATTGTCAACGTTTAGTCTTTTTTCTTCAAACTGAAATTAAGATTCTAATGCCATCTGTGTCTTTTGGCCGAATCAACAAACGGTTTCTACAACTATCGACTACAAGGAAGGATATTTCGGGATTCATAAGGATCTAAGGTAAGTACTGTATTCGGCTAAGGGCCAGTTATTAGTATTTAAATGTTAGAGGAGGATCTAACATGCACCCTGTAGGTTTCGACAACTCCATAGCCAAGAAATCACTTTCGGGATTTGAGAAACCTAAGGTAAGCACATGTGGTATTCGGCCAAGGCCTTATTTGTTGATTAAAGAGTTGTTTCTTATTATCCTAAAAACCGAAAACTAACCTATGAAGAGATCTAGTGTTTGGCCGAATACAAGAAGGAGCATAGCAAAGATTTCGAGACTCGATTAAGTAGTGAAATCGGGACCAAGGTAAGTTTTGAGTAATAACAATCCTAATAGGATTTGGTTTTATGGCCGAATAGGCTTTTACTAAATAGTAAGTGATTAATCAAATGTAGGAACTTGAGATCTAAAGCAGTAGATCTGAATTCTTCGAGAAATCAATAAATTCGATAAGTTAATCAGGTGTGTACCCCACACTAAATTTTAATGAGATTTATGGCAATGTTTAATATGTGTATGTTTATAAGAATGTGAATATGGCTAAGGTACCATGTAATGGTACAAAAGTACTCAGGTACGTTTCCTACTCCTACTAGGATTATGAAATATGTTATATTTAACATATGATAAGTGATAAGAATGTGAAATGCATGGCATGTATAATATGGGGCATACGGGTTATATGAAAAGGGGAAGTGAATGTGGTGATCTAAGACCACGATATGTGAATGTGGTGATCTAAGACCACGATATCTGAATGTGGTGATTTAAGACCACGGTATCTGAATGTGGTGACTTCGGTTACAATTATTTAATTTGGTGGCTATGCCACGAATATTTATAAGGGCGATGAGCACGTCGACTACAGCGACTGTCTTCGATGGTGTGTAGCGAATGGAGGGTCGACTTAGTAGTCCCCACGGTGTGCAGGATGGTACGGGTGATGTGTAGCGGATGGCTAACTAGGTTTTGGGTTCAAGTTGCATCATATTAATTTAATGTTTTATGAATATGAATGATTTGATATGTCTGAACTTGTTAAGGCTTACTGTTGTGGTTACACATTGAGTCTGTTGACTCACCCCGTTGTGGGATCATTTTTCAGGTGATGATCAGTAATGGACCGGGTTGGCAGGAGCTTAGTGGTGGCCATGCCCAGCAAGGGAATTATTATGTGGACTCTTTATTTTTCTAAGTACTTTAAATTTCATTTTGGGTTGTTATTTGATGTAATAAGGCCATAGTGAACTATGTTATTTTCTGTTTTATTTACTATGTTACGAAATTTTATTCATTAGAGATTAAGTCAATTTAATTCAAAATAAACTTTAATTATTTTGTCACTTGAAATTAAATGGGTTTCAATTTAAAATAAATTTGTTTTCAACTCAAGCCCAACCCAAAAACAAACTTCCTTCAAAACACACAGTTTTCCAAAGTAATAAAAGAATTTTTAACCGGTTTACTTCGAGGAACATACCAGATCTGGTCCAGGCTCGTGGACCGGGTATGGGGTGTTTTAGAAATCCCGGTTGAACTTTAGGAATAGATCAAGATATAAGTGACATGTCACTAGGAATTTATGAGATTATGTGATTTATGTGATCCGAGTGGTGGTCCTGTACGTCCTACCGGTGGCTGAGTATACCAGCATATGTTGCGGTTACTTGACAACATGTGTGAGCAGCACCGTGTAACTACATCCTGACTGACAGCTTGTGTGAGCAGGCCAGTTATCACTCAAGAGTGAGTATTATGTGATTGTGGTAGCATTGGCTACATATGTGGCAACTTGTGTGCAAGATTTCTGAGTATCCAATAGTATTCCAATGGTTCAATGGGTATGTCAAAGATGAGAATAAGTATGAAACCATAACAAGATGGTACAGGTATGTGCACAGAGCTTATGAATATTAAATTCGCGAAATGATGAATTCAAGGTAAGTTGTGATGTAATGAAATATGGTTATGAGGTTATGGTAAATTATATCATCTTATATTATATTACTTGAATGTTAAATATATGGTAAGGTTTGCTTATTTCTAACATACGAGCTTACTAAGATATATAGCTTGCTCCATTTTACTTTTCATGTTTTATAGTGTCACCAAGCTAGCTCGGATTAGAGATCGTCGGAGATCGCATCACACTATCAATCTATCATTTTGGGTATCGATGATTTTAAACATTTTGACTATATGGCATGTATAAGGACTTGGTCGTTTTGTTATACGTGTCATCATGATTTTGGCCAAATGTATTTGCTTGTAATTGTCAAAGGCTTGAATTTGGTATTTGGCCATGTAAATTGGCTCATTTTGGTTAAGTTGATTGTAAGCTCATATACATATATATGCATGTATGTGCCAATGCCCCTTTGGTGATGTGGTTTATATTGATTTTCTAAATGTTGACTATGGCTTAATGACTCGTTGTTAAATGGATAAGTTTGGTTTATTGGTATGTTGGATTATTTTGATAAGTTAATGCAAATTGAAAGTAGTCTTAGTGGTGTTTTGAATTTGAATTAGTATGTTTAATTTGGCATAATGAGATGTCATGAGCACTATAGTTAGTGCTATTCCATTGACATGTATTGGCCATGATCGTGGATGTTTTGGTTGCCTAATCATACCATGATTCATGCCATTGAACTTGTGTATGTGTGTATGTAAATGAGGGTGGAAAATGGCTTGGTAAATAGCCTTTATTTTGTCCACACGAGTAAACACATGGGCATGTGCCATGGGCATGTGTTTCGGCCGTGTGTCCCCTGCACCTTAATTTTGATAAATAGAGGGCTCAGAATTCAGCTCACGGGCAGAGACACTGGCGTGTGTCTCAGCCGTGTGAGGGACACGACCTCAAGCACGGGCGTGTGTTCCGACCGTGTGAAATCTGCACCTATTTTATAAAAATTAAATTAAGCACATGGACGTGTGACTTCAATTTGTTCATGCATTGTAAGTCAGAGAGTTACACGGGTTAGGGACAAGGGCGTGTGTGACCACACAGCCTGCCCACACGAGCGTGACCCAAACCACACGGGCGTGTGACCTCTTTACATGGAAAAAATTTTCTAAGTTTTGTAAAAATTTCCTAAGTTCTCGGTTTAGTCCCGAACCACTTCCAAAGCATGTTTTGGGCCTCGTAGGCTCGTATTGGGGACGTTATGATTGAATACAAATGGTTTTTAATTAGGATACAAATTTATGACTCGGTTTGTATATTCACTTACGATGTAAGTCTGGTAATGCCTTGTACCCTGTTCCGACATTGAATACGGGTAAGGGGTGTTACATTTAGTGGTATTAAAGCTACGGTTTAGTCAATTCTCAGGCTAACGTAGCGTGTGTGAGAGTCTAGCTATACATGCCATATATATAAATTGTGATAGTGTGACGACTCTTGGCAATTTAATTTGAATTTTCATATAATAAATGAATCCCGATCGAGAGGTAACTTATGATGTTGAAATTAATGCACCGACTCCCACTCAAGGGATAGTGCAATCTGAAAGTAGACCAGTAATAGTTAGTCAGGGAAGAGATCCTAGAGAAGCCTTCTTCCAAAGGATGAATGAGTTGTTTGCTCAGTTTGTTCAAACAAATTCGGCTGCTCAACATCCTCCACCCCTACCTAACCCCCAACTGGTTCCCGTAGCTCCTCAAGGTGTGGAATTGTTAAGACTGAACAAGCCTCCAGTTGATAAGATTCCGAAACAAGGGGCTGAAGAATTTAGAGCCAATTTTGATGATGATCCCGAGAGAGCAGAGCTTTGGCTTGAAAAATCTATCAGTGTATTTGATGAGCTTTCTTGCACACCGAATGAGTGTTTGAAATGTGCCATGTCACTTCTAAGAAACTCAACATATCAGTGGTGGAATACTCTAATATCAGTGGTACCAAGAGAAAGATTTACCTGGGATTTCTTCCAAGATAAGTTCAAAAAGAAATATATCAGTCAATGATTTATTGATCAGAAATGCAAAGAGTTCCTAAAGCTGAAACAGGGCTGTATGTCTGTGACTGAATATGAGCTAGAGTTTGTTAGACTCAGTAAGTACACTTGGGAATGTGTTTCAACAGAGGCTATCGTGTGCAAGAGGTTCGAAGATGGGTTGAATGAGGATATCAAACTATTAGTTGGAATCTTCGAGTTGAAAGAATTTATCATGCTAGTCGACCAAGCTTGCAAGGCCGAAGAGTTAAGCAAAGAGAAGAGAAAAGCTGAGTTTAAGACTAGATATTCGAGAAAAAGACTACTGAATAAGTCATTTCAATCTTCGTCAAAGAAATCGAGGGATTTGTATACTCGTTTGAATGCTTCAGCAGGGTACCCCAACAGAGATCGTGAGAAGCAATATTCGGGTTCTAAAGCCCAAACTACATCAATAGCGAGCATTGGTAATGCTAGGTCTAATAGACCTGAATGTCACCACTGTGGTAGACGAAATCCTGGTGAATATAGAATGAATAATTGGGCTTACTTTAAATGTGGCTCCCCAAATCACTTCATTCGAGATTGCCCTGAAATAGCTGAGCAAGATAATTTTCAGAATGTGAGATCGAGCAACACTTCCACTAGAGGGAGGCCACCCAGAAATACGGGAAATCAGACCAGTAGCAAAGGTTTAACAAAAGATTCAACTGCGAGACCAGAGGGCAGAGCACCTGCCAGAGCCTACACTATTCACGCTCGTGAAGATGCGTCATCCCCTGATGTTATCACTGGTACATTTTCTCTCTATGATACTAATGTAGTTGCATTGATTGATCCTAGATCGACTCATTCTTATATTTGCATGAAATTGGTATCTAGTAAGAATTTTCCTATTGAGCCTACTGAGTTTCTGATTAAAGTGTCGAACCTCTTAGGAAAATATGTTTTAGTCGATAAATTTTGCAAGAGTTGTCCTTTAATGATTCGGGGCCACTGTTTTTTGGCTGACATAATGCTTTTATCATTTGTTAAGTTCGATGTAATTCTTGGAATGGATTGGTTGACTCTATATATGATGTCGTAGTGAATTGTAGACGAAAGATTATTGAATTGAAATGTCAAAATAATGAAATTCTTCGGATTGAACTGGATGAGTCGAGTGAGTTGCCTATGGTTATTTTATTGATGTTAGCTTAGAGGTATGTAAGAAAGGGTTTTGAAGCTTATCTTGAGCATGACTGAATATGAAAGTGTCTGAATTGAAGATCGAGTCTGTACCGGTAGTTTGTGACTATCCGGATGTATTTCCAGAAGAGTTTCCTGGATTAAAACTGGTTGGAGAGGTTGAATTTGCTATTGATTTGGTATCAAGAACTTCACCGATATTGATAGCTCCGTATAGAATGGCTCCAACCGAATTGAAAGGATTGAAATCTTAGTTGCAAGAGTTGACAGATAACGTTTTTGCAAGACCGAGTTTTTCTCCCTAGGGTGCACCACTGTTATTCGTCAAGAAGAAAGACGGATCCATGAGACTTTGTATTGACTATCGTCAACTTAACAAGGTTACGATAAAGAACAAGTATCCTTTATCGAGAATAGATGACTTGTTTGATCAGTTGAAAGGGGTAACAGTGTTCTTGAAGATAGACATGAGATCAGGCATTATCATTTTAGAGTTAATGATTCTGATGTCCCGAAAATCGTGCTCAGAACAAGGTATGGGCATTATGAATTTCTTGTTATGTCGTTTGGATTAAAAAATGCTCCTTCATTTTTTATGGACTTGATGAACCTAATTTTTCGACCGTATTTAGATAAGTTTGTGGTTGTATTTATTGATGACATCCTGATTTATTCCCAAGATGAGTCTGAGCATGCCGAACATTAAAGAATTGTATTACAGAATTTGAGAGATAAGAAATTGTTTGCTAAATTTAGCAAAAATGAGTTTTGGCTCCAAGAAGTCAGATTTTTGGGACACATTGTTTCAGTGGAAGGCATTCGGGTTTATCCAAGTAAGATTTCGACAGTTGTTAATTGGAAACCCCCGAGAAATGTATCTGAAGTTAGGAGATTTTTGGGTTTGGCTGGTTATTATTGACGTTTAGTTAAGGGGTTTTCGATGATTGCTACACCTATGACCAATTGTTACAAAAAGATTTGAAATTCGAGTGGTCTGAGAAATGTCAAAAGAGTTTTGAATAGTTAAAAGCGTTGTTGACTGAGGCATCGGTATTAGTGCAACCTGAATCGGGAAATAAGTTTGTAATTTTCAGTGACGTGTCACTGAACAGTCTTCGTTGTGTGTTGATGCAAGAGGGTAAAGTGGTAGCTTATGCCTCGAGAAAGTTGAAGCCGCACTAAAGGAATTATCTGACGCACGACTTGGAATTAGCTGCTATAGTGTTTGCTTTAAAGATTTGGAAACACCATATATTCGATGAGAAGTGTCACATCTTTACCAATCACAAGAGTTTAAAGTATTTAATCACTCAGAAAGATTTGAATTTGCGACAACGGAGATGGCTCGAACTATTGAAAGATTATGAGTTAGTAATCGACTATCACCCGGGGAAAGCGAAAGTAGTCGCAAATTCTTTAAAGAGGAAATATTTTTTTACTTTGAGGGCGATGAATACATGGTTAACCTTGTCTGATGATGGATTGATTTTGGCCGAGTTGAGAGCTAGACCGGTATTTCTTCAAAAAATTTGCAAAGATGATAATGAGTTGCAAGCTAAAAGAGTTCACTACAAATCAAATGGTGATTCAGAATATCAGATTGGATCTGACGATTTTTTGAAATTCCAAGGTAGGATTCGTGTACCGAAAAATACTGAACTGATTCAGAAAATTCTTCACGAGGCACATAATGGTTGTCTATCTGTTCATCCTGGAAGTACAAAGATGTATAATGATTTGAAGAAAGTGTATTGGTGGTCAGGCATGAAACGAGACATTTCAGAGTTTGTAATGAGATGTTTGATTTGTCAACAAGTCAAACCTGAACATCAAGTGCCTTCAGGCTTACTTCAGCTTGTGATAATACTCGAGTGGAAATGGGATATAGTTATGATGGATTTCGTTAACTCTAACTCTGAAGAAAAAAGATGTTGTTTGGGTTGTTGTGGATAGATTGACGAAATCGGCTCATTTCATTCCGGTACGTACTGATTATTCACTTGATAAACTAGTTGAATTGTACATTGCTGAGATTGTTAGATTGCACGGAGTGCCCATTTCTATTAAGGTTCACATTACAATTTTGGAAGAAATTGCAAAAAGCGTTGGGCACAAAGTTGAATTTTAGTACTGCATTTCATCCACAAACTGACTTTCAATCTGAGAGAGTGATTCAAATTCTTGAAGATATGCTTCGCTGTTGTGTTTTAGAGTTCGAATGTAGTTAGGAGAAATATCTACCATTAGTAGAATTTGTCTACAACAACAGTTTTGAATTGAGTATAAAGATGGCATCATACGAAGCATTGTATGGCCGCAAATGCCGAACACCATTGTACTGGACCGAGCTTAGTGAGAAATAGATTCACGGGGTTTATTTGGTTAGAGAAACCGAAGAAAAAGTGAAGGATAATTTGAGATTGTCTAAATCAGCTTCGGATCGACAAAAATCGTACGCGAATTTGAAACAGAAGGATACCGAATTTCAGATTGGTGATAAAGTGTTTCTGAAAGTGTCTCCTTGGAAGAAAATTCTTAGTTTTGGTCGCAAAGACAAGTTGAGTCTTCATTTCATTGGGCCGTATGAGATTATTGAAAGAATAGGGCCAGTAGCAATATCAACTAGCTTTGCCATCAGAGTTAGAAAAGATCTACAATGTATTTCATGTGTCGATGTTGCAATGATATTGATCAAATCCATTGCATGTAATCTCACCGTCAAATATTTGGATTCGTCCCGATATGACATATGGTGAAGAACAGATCAAAGTGTTAGCTCGAGAGGTTAAACAGTTGAGAAATAAAAGCATAGCTTTAGTGAAAGTTTTGTTACAACGACATGAGGTCGAAGAGGCTACATGCGAACCAAAGGAAGCTATGAGAAAAAAGTACCCAAACCTCTTTTCTGGTAAGACTTTTTGGGGACGAAAATCCCTAAAGGGGGAAAGTTGTAACAACCCATTTTTGGTCAAATCGGAACTGTGGTTTCAAGACCATAAGTCCGAAGTAGAAATATTTATTTATTTACTATTTTAAGGTCTACAACATGATAGAATAATTGTGTGAAAAATTCATTAAGAAATTTTATCGATTGAGTACTCAATTTGTCTAAAAGGACTAAATTGTAATAGGTGCAAAACTTGAATTCTATAAGTTAAAGTGTCTAATTTCTATGAAATTTTAATTGCAAGTCCTTATGTAGCAATTAGACCATTATACTTTAGGGTGGACAAAAATGGACATGGCTAGGTAAAATTTTAAAGTTATGCATTAGGGGTATTTTACTAATTTGATAAATAAAGAGAAAAATTAACTAAATAAAAGTTTCCATCTTCTTCAATTTAGTCTCCCATAGCCGAAATTCTCAAGAAGCCATAGCTTGGGTTTTTGGCCAAGCTTTCAAGCTCGGTTGTAAGTCTATTCTTGTCCCGTTTTTTATGATTTCTATATGTTTGAGATCGTTGTAACCTAATCTACCTATTCCAAGGACTAATTTGAGAGAAAGTTAAAGTCTAGAATTTTACCTATGTTGAATATGCATGTATTTTGATTTTTGATGATAGAAAATGCATGTTTATAGTTAGTTAAACAACATTTGTAAAGTGATTTTCGGTAAAAATGTCAAATAGGGATTATTTCTAAAAGGTTATAAAATGTGTAGAAAAGTGTGAATAAATGAATATTGTGGGCCGTTATAAGTACAAATGATATTCGGGTAGGCTTGGGTTTTGATGAAATTGAATGAAATTCATTTTACGAGCCTAGCGACTAAATTGTAGAATGCTGAAATGTTAGGGGCAAAAATGTAATTTTTTTCCATTACGTGATTTTCGGCTGAATTTGAATAATGTGATGATTAAATAAGTTAAATTTGAAATTATAGATCAAGAAAAATGAGGTTAAGACCTAGATAGGGGGAAAAATAAAGTATTTGACGAATTGATCTTTTACGTCGTTTTTGTAACCGAGGTAAGTTCGTATGTCAATAAGCATTATTATAATTGCATTTTAAATTCTTTACTATTGCATAACTGTATTAATGACCTTACGGACACATTCAACAAAGATTGGCAAATGTGAAATCCCAGTTGAACTTTAGGAATAGATCAGGATACAAGTGACATGTCACTAGGAATTTATGTGATTATGTGATTTATGTGATCCTGGTGTAGTCTTGTACGTCCTACCGGTGGCTGAGTATACTGACATATGTTGCGGTTACTTGATAGCTCGTGTGAGCAGCACCGTGTAGCTACGTCCCGACTGATAGCCTGTGTGAGCAGGCCCGTTATCAGCTCAAGAGTGAGCGTTATGTGATTGAGGTAGCATTGGCTACAAATGTGGCATCTTGTGTGCAACATTTCTGAGTATCCAATAGTATTCCAATGGTTTAACGAGTATGTCAAAGATGAGAATAAGTATGAAACCATTACAATATGGTACAGGTATGTGCAAGGAGCTTATGAATATTAAATTCGCGAAATGATGAATTCAAGGTAAGTTGTGATGTAATGAAATAAGGTTATGAGGTTATGGTAAATTATATCGTCTTATATTATATTACTTGAATGTTAAATATACGGTAAGGTTTGCTTATTTCTTACATACGAGCTTACTAAGCTATATAGCTTACTCCATTTTACATTCAATGTTTTATAGTATCACCAAGCTAGCTCGGATTGGAGATCATCGGAGATCACATCACACTATCAAACTATCATTTTGGGAATCGATGATTTTAAACATTTTGAGTATATGGCATGTATAAGGATTTGGTCATTTTGTTATACGTGTCATCATGATTTTGGCCAAATGTATTGGCTTGTAATTGTCAAAGGCTTGAATTTGGTATTTGGCCATGTAAATTGGCTCATTTTGGTTAAGTTGATTGGAAGCTCATATACATATATATGCATGTATGTGCCAATGCCCCTTTGGTGATGTGGTTTATATTGATTTGCTAAATGTTGACTGTGCCTTAATGACTTGTTGTCAAATGGGTAAGTTTGGTTTATTGGTATGTTGGACTATCTTGATAAGTTAATGCAAATTCAAAGTAGTCTTAGTGGTGTTTTGAATGTGAAATTAGTATGTTTAATTTGGCATAATGAAATGTCATCAGCATGATAGATAATGGCATTACTTTAACATGTATTGCCCATGATTGTGGATGTTTTGGTTGCCTAATTATACCATGGTTCATGCTATTGAACTTGTGTATGTGTCTATGTAAAAGAGGGTGGCAAATGGCTTGGTAAATAGCCTTTATTTTGTCCACACGAGTAAACACACGGGCGTGTGCCATGGGCATGTGTTTCGGCCGTGTGTCCCCTGCGCCTTAATTTTGAGAAACAAACTGCTCAGAATTGAGCACACGGGCAGAGACACGAGCGTGTGTCTCAGTCGTGTGAGGGACACGGCCTCAAGAACAGGCGTGTGTCCTGTTTGTGTGAAGCCTGCACCTATTTTATAAAAATTAAATTAACCCCACGGTCTAGCACATGGACGTGTGACTTCAATTTGTTCATGCATTGCAAGTCAGACAGTTACACGGGTTAGGGACACGAGCGTGTGTGACCACACAACTTGCTCACATGGGCGTGTCCCAAACCACACGGTCGTGTGACCCCTACACATGGAAAAAAGTTCCTCAGCTTTGCAAGCCCTGTCAACTTACATAACAAATTCCTTCAATTCCAAAATCTCGTCTAACAGTCTGATGTCTTAGTTTAACTCATCTTCGAATCGTTTACACATAATTGCCTTAGTGGAAACACATTCCCGAGCATACTTACTGAGTCTTACAAACTCTCTCTCATACTCGGTCACAGACATTCGACCCTGTTTCAGCACCAGAAACTCTTTGCATTTTTGGTCAATAAATCTTTGGCTGATATATTTCTTTCCGAACTTGGTTTGAAAGAATTCTCAGGTGACCCATTCTCTTGGCACCATAGATATCAAAATATTCCACCACTGATACGTAGTGTCTCTCAGAAGTGATATGGCGTATTTTACACATTCAGCTGGTGTCCAAGATAACTCATCAAATACTCTGATCGTATTCTCAAGCCAAAACCTAGCTCTCTCAGGATCGTCATCAACTGTAGCTCTGAACTCTTTAGCCCCGTATTTTTAGATTTTATCAACTGGTGGCTTACTCAATCGTAAATGTTTCACACCTTGAGGAGCTACGGGAACCGATTGCGGGATATGTGGGGGTGGATTGCTGAGCAACTGGATTAGTTCAGACAAACTCAGTAAACCACTCATTCATCATTTGGAAGAAGGCTTCCTTCGCCTCTCCTCCCTAACTACCCGATACAGGTCTCGACTCATATTGTGCTACTCCATGAATGGAGGCTGGCGTATTACTCTCAACATCACCAGCCACAGCTCGATTGGGATACATTACTATAAGAAAACACGTTTTGAAACTATCAGGGGATATCACAATATCACAGGTTATATATGGCATGTATAGCTAGACTCTCACATACGCTACGTTAGTCTGAGAATCGACTAAACTGTAGCTTTGATACCAATAAATGTAACACCCTTCACCCGTATTCATTATTGGAATAGGGTTACGAAGCATTGCCGGACTTATTACACAATTAAACATGTATTTCTCATACATTTATCCATTCCAAATATAAATCAATCACAATCATTCAAATTGTCCCTAATTTGAGCCTACGGGGCCTAATACATGCATTCAGGGTGGTTCGAGACTAAATCGATAACACAGTAATTTTTTAGAAAACTTAGAAAATTTTTCAAAACCCAAGGGACACACGCCTGTGTGTCTCACACGACCAAAAACACGCCCATTACACAGGCCATGTGGACATTAGAAATGGGATCACATGGCCGTGTCCCAACCCGTGTCTGACCTCGTGTAACTCCCTGACTTGGGTCACACGACCAATCACACGCCTATGTGGCCAGCCCGTGTGCCCTTCGAAATGGTCACACAATCTCGTGTGCTCGGCTGTGTGCTAGGTAGTGCCAAACCTGTAGGGTATATTGACTTATGCCACAAGGCTAAGTCACACGCCCGTGTGCTAGGCCGTGTGGAGCATACTAACTTGATTTCTAAATAAACACCAGGGGACACACGGCCGTGTCACCTGACCGTGTGGACAAAAATAGGCTATTTACCAAGCCATTTTGCTCACCCAAATTGCATACACCTACACCAAAACAATTGGCACACATCATGGCAAAAATAGGCATTCAACCAACCTCAACCAAGCACAATTCATACCATTTCAACACCAACAACAATAAGACACATTTGTACCACAATATGCTATTCCATTCATGCCAATTTCACATACTCAAATCATCTAATTGGCCACTTTCATTTATGCATCTCATTACCTAAATCACAAGCATACCAATTCTCAATTATCAACTATATGATACTCAATCTACCAATTCACAACCAACCATTCACCACAAGCATACCAAATGCATAACAAAGGCCATTTGCACATATTTATACATCACCAAAAATATACCAAATTAAGCAACTCACATGGCTATACAAATAACCAAACACTTAACATTTACAATACCAAATCAATTGGCTAAATCCATTACCATACTATATCAAAATGACCATAATTTCTATACATGCCATATAACCATAAACATAAGTCCAAAAGTACCAAAATGATAGCTTGATAGTGTGATGAGATCTCCGACGATTCCCAAATCCGAGCAAGCTTCGATTACACTATAAAACACGGAAAATAAATAGAGTAAGCTATAAAGCTTAGTAAGTTCGTATAATAATAAACTCATCTTACCATACAAACACAATTCAAACAATTTAACATATCATGATATAATTCATAATGATACACAACCTATCACATTTTCATTTACAAGGTTAAATATGAATTTCACAATTTTCATTGATTCAATGCTTGTACAGTTCACGTACATACCTGTACCATCTCGTATCAATCTCATACTCATTCGAATCTTTGATATACCCATTGAACCATTTAGAATACTATTAGATACTCGGGAATATCTCGCACCCTAAGTGCCACATACATAACCGAAGCTATCTTAATCTCCTATCACATAAAATGCTCACTCTTGAGCTATCAACGGGTTTGCTCACACAAGCTAACGGTCATGACCAAGCTACACGATGCTGCTCACACAAGCTGATGAGAATCCGCAACACATGCTGGATAACTCAGCCACTAGTACGACGTACGGACCAGCACCCAAATCACAACCCCTAATGACATGTCATTCATATCCTAATCTATTCCTAAGGTTCAACCGGGATTTCACATTTTCCAAATCATCGTTGAATATGTCCGCAACGTGGTATTCACAATTTATGCAATATTAAAGTATTTAAAACATAATTGTAACAATGCTTATTACATACGAACTTACCTTGGATGCAAAAATGACGAAATGATCGATTAGTCCAACACTTTGTTCTTCCCCCGATATAAATTCAAATTTCGCTTTTCCTGATCTATATCAAATTTAATTCATTTAATCATCCATCTATTCAATTTAATCCAAATATCACATTATGACAACTTTACACTTTTGCCCCTAATATTTTAATTTCTTTACAATTTAGTCCTTATCTCATAAAAATACAAATTCATGCAATTAGGCACCTACCCATGCTAGCCGAATTTCACATATTACCATAGCAGCCCATATTTTTCATTATTTCACAATTTAACCACAAAATTTACACATTTCACAATTTAATCCCTAATTGGAAATTTTACTAAAAATCACTTAACAAATGTTGTTTATCTAACAACAAACATACATTCTCTATCATCAAACATCAAAATACACCTATATTCACCAATGGAAAAACCCTAAACCTTTACCAATTTTTCAAATTAGTCCCTAGGCTAGCTAGATTAAGCTGCAACAATCACGAAAACATAGAAATCGCTAAAGATGAGACAAAAATACATACCAAATTAGCAAAGTGAAGTTACTAAAATTTGAAAGCTTAAAAATGGCTTGTAACAGCCCAATTTCGATGAAATCGAAACAGTAGTTTCAGGACCACAATCCGAGCCGAAAATAAAATTTATTTTTATTTTATTATATGGGCCGTATTATGTTAGAAAAGTCATGTGAAAATTTTTTATACGAAAATTTTACCAATTACGTGTTTAATTACGGGAAGGACTAAATCGCATAAAATGCAAAAGTGGAATTCTAGTAGCTATAAAGATTAAATAGCTATGGAATTCAAAACTAGAGGCCCTTTTATGGTAATTAGAACATTAAAGAGAAGTATATGGATATTATGACTCATCCATGGAAAAATTAAAAAAAAAGGCTAAGGACTAAATTGGAAAGATGAAAAGTTATTAAATGACAATTTAATTCAATGAAAAAGAACACAATTTCAAATCATCTTCCCCAAATATTTCCATAGAAACCCTAGGAGAGAGGAAAAAGACTTATCAAGCTTATTTGGGTAAGTAATCAAGCCCCGTCTTTAATAATTTTGATATTTTTGAAACCGGGATAGCTTAATCTATCTATTTAGGGGATTAATTTAAAAAGTTATCAAGGTATGAAATTTGGGTCATGGATGAATATTCTGAAAATTAGAAATTTATGGTAGAAAATGAAAGGTTGTTGATAGATAAACAACTTTTACAAAGTGATTTTTGATGAAAACATGATTTAGGGATTAAAATGTAAAGTTATAAAATTGAAGAAAAATGCTGAATTTTTATGAATAGATGTGCTGTTAATTTTTTCATGGGATTTTGGTTAGGCTTGGAATAGGGAGTAAATTGCACAAGTTTCATTTTCCGAGCCTAGGGACTAAATGGGAATTTATGGAAAAGATAAGGGTAAAATGGTAAATTTTGCCTAGGATGTAAATCAAGTCCAAATGTATATGAGATGTGTGAATTTGATGTTAAATTTATTCATATAGACCCGGATAGACCCCAATTCTGAGTTAGAACGAGGAAAAGGGAAAAAAGTCAGATTAGTATATAGTTGTACACGAACCTTTGTCAAGGTAAGTTCGTGTAAATTGTGTTTATTTACATGTTAGCATTGATTATGTTTATGTAAATTGCATAAATATCATAAATATGTCAAATGATTACATATCCGACCAAGCCCGATAAATGAAGATGTTTAAATTAAATGATAATGTCCGATAGATGATAAAGGATAAACGATGAGAATGTTACTTATATGCTTGATATGAATGTGGAATGTGTTTATTTGAATTATATGAATGTTGTGGATGTATGAAATAATCACATGTCTGATAATTCTTGAGAAAAATGTTTAAATCTCGGTTGAATAAAATGGAAAAATAGATGAATATGTGATTTCCAGAAATGAATGAGGCCTTGCATTTGTTGCTGGAGGGATTTAGCTCGGTCGTGTAATCCTATTGACCTCATCTCTAAAAAGTATTTAGCCCAAACGGGTAATCCTGATATAAGACCTTTCGAGCATAGGTTATGGATTGGATTTAGCCCGGACGGGTAATCCAGATCAAGCTCTTTAGAGCATATGCCATAAAAAGGATTTAGCTTGGACTGGTAATCCTGTTGTTATTATATATGTGGCTCGAGAGTGTACTCTCTGAAATAGTACCTTATGGGTACCATTGGACATAAATTGACAGATTCTGATTTGTACACCTTGAGTGTACTACCTATGTATCTATTGATATTTCGAATAAATTCAACCGGTAAAAGTTCTTGACATGCGAAGGTACGAATAAGAAATGAGTTATTACACATATCAGCCTGAAGTACAAGAAAATGATGATACATGACAAATGATATATGAAAAAATGAAATGATGGTATTTGTACATAGACTTTATTTGATGAATATATGTTCATTCTTGATTATAGACTTGTACACCTTGAGTGTACTAATTGTGGCCTTGATATTCCGAGTAAATTGAGTAAAGTTCTTATATGAAATGATCTAAACTTGAAATGAGCTATTATGAGATTATACTTGTAATAATGAGATGAATCATGCATGTTGAATGAATACATGTTGTATAAAGCATATGTGCATGGAAACTTGATTGTTTTTGAGCCCATATATGTTTGTGATGTTATTATGGAATATATGACTAACAAGGGAAATGAGGATGTGTGTAGAGCTTGAGGTCAAATTGATTGAATATGCCTTACATAGTTACCTCAAAATAGAATGAATGGTAAGTTAAATACCATGTTATACGAACTTACTAAGCATGTAATGCTTAGTTTTATTTCCCTGTTTTAGAGTAAATCTGAAGCTCATTGGATTGGAAGCTTGGCGTAGATCACTCACACTATCCATCGGCCAATGTCGGTACAATATGGTAAAGCAATTATGGTTACAATGGCATGTATAGTTTATATTGGCCATATTGGCATGTAAATGTAAATGATGCTTGTAATCTAGCCATTGGAATGGCTAGTAATGGTTTGTTTTGATATATTTGTAATGTCATACTATGGTAACTACATATGTGTTAAGTAGTTGATCAAATTATGCCTAACATATGGACTAAACCAAGGCAAGATTATGAACATGTATGCATGTAATGGTATGCTATGTTGAATGATAGAGTTTGCTTAACCTGAATGCTTGAATTGGTTGGCATTTGGATGTGAGTTTAAGTGCAGGTCATTGGTGTGATTTTGGATGAGAAATGAAGCTGGAAATAGCTTTATTTTGTCCACACAGGAATGTGTCTAGACCGTGTGTGACACACGGCCTGGTACATGAGCGTGTGGTTAGGTCGTGTGTCCCCTGCACCTTAAATTCGAGAAAAATAGAATTCTCAGAATTGAGCACACGGGCGTGTGTCTTGGCCGTGTGAAACCTGCACCTAATTTTGAATTGAATTAATTAACCACACGGCCTAGTACATAAGCGTTTGGCACGGTTGTGTGCACAAGTTAGAGAGTTACACAGGATCAAACAAGACTTGCAGCACGGGCGTGTAATAGGGTCACACAGGCGTGTCCCTTAGACCACACGGGCATGTGAGCCCAACACCTTGGAAAAATTTTGAAATGTCACTAAAATTTCTTAGAGTTCCCGATTAAGTCCCAACTTGATTCTAATGCTCGTATTGGACCTCGAGGGTCCAATTAAGGGGCATTTTTTATAATCTCGGTGAATGAACAGTGATTAACATGAAGTGTCTGTAAATGTTCTAAAAATTTTTGGTAACGTTTCGTAACCCTATTCCGGTGATGGATACGAGTTAGGGGTGTTACATGGCTTCTAAAGCCCTAACATTCTCTTAGAGAAGATGATAATAGGTGAAAATTTTGTTTTGTTTTATTTATTTAACCTTTATTTACTAAATATCAAAATTAACCTTTAAAATTATCACAAATTTCAAAATTACCAAGCCATTATCATCCACTAAAATATTAATGGGCTAATTACCACATAATGACCTCCACTTTAAGGTTCTATAACTATTAGACATCTTTAGCTAATAGAACTCAAGTTTTACAACGCGATTTAATCCTTTTTTTCAAATTAAGCATTTAAACGATAAAATTTCTTAACAAAATTTTCACACAATCATACTATCAGGCTGTAGACATTAAAATAATAATAAAATAATTATTTTGACCTTATATTTTTGGTCCCAAAATCACTATTCTGATTTAACTAAAAATAGGCTGTTACATTATTATTTCTCAATGAAAGCTTCAGTTGTATACTATTTGCCCTAACCATTCATGAAAAGATTCTGTGAATAACTTATGAATCTCTCGAAGTTGTAATCTTCGGGAGCATGAATGAGATCTCAAGACTTGTTTGTACTCACTATGTTAAAAAGTGGATTACTTGGTTAGAAAATAAACAAATTAATATTTATCAAATTTTAAAACTTACTTGCGTCATGGTTTAATTAAATCGTGGTGAAAAAGAACATATCGATGTGCTTGTACCTAAGATCTATCATCTAAGTGTGCAATTTCAACTTTACCGATTGGTTGTGTAACACCCCTATCCCGAGTCAGTCACCGGATTAAGGTTAGGAGCGTTACCGGACAGATCGAAAACATTCATAGCCAAAATCATACATTCAATCATCATTCTCAGACATAATGTCCCTTAATCGGGTCCTTGAGACCTTAATCATACTTATAAGTCGAGTCGGGACTAAACTGAAACACATATGAAATTCCATGAAAATTTGAAACTTTTCTAAAATACAGGGGAGACACGCCCGTGGGAGGAGACCGTGTGCCCTCCACGGCTTCTAGACACCCCCGTGTATCCATCCATGTTTATACTAACTATACCAACACGGTCATTAGGCACGCCCGTGTGCCATGGCTGTGTACTTTTAAGTCATATACTGACTTCCCCACCACGTCCACCAAGCATGCCCGTGTATTTGGCCGTGTACTTTTATGTTAGCTACTAACTTGCACACCACGGCCAGATGACACGCCCGTGTCGAGTCTGTGTGATGATAAACTGCATCCTATAATTCACCCACAATCGTTAGGCACGCCCGTGTGACATTATAGGCCATTTACAAGGCCAAAATGCCACCCATAAGGGTCAAACCTACAAGCCATATTTAACAAGATATCTCATGCACATATAACTATCAAAACATACAGAAATAATCAACCAATTCATGCATATTTGTCAATTAAGGTAATCACACTATAATCCATTCAATATTCATTTAATCTAACCATTCAAATCAATTCCAAACATACCAATTAGCATGATCAAATCTCAATTATGCTCAAGCATCAATCATCTATATACTTATCATTTCAAAACCATTTCATATATCTACTAATCATACCAAAACAACTTCACATATCATACTTCATTAAGCATATATCAAAACATATCTAGCCAAATCACATGGCTAAGTTCACTTTACAACTTATACCAAGACTAGCCTATACATGCCATATCTAGCTATATACATTTTCAAAGTGTACCAAAATAACATTAGTAGTGTGATGACGATCCTTGACGGTCCCGAGCCTTCAGTAGCTTTGACGACCTATAAAACAGATTAAACATACACAGAGTAAGCTTTCCAAAAGCTTAGTAAGTCAATATACAAACAAACTTAATATTTAAGCATTCAAGACATGCAATCAATATGAAATCACTAATAGCTCAATTGCATAGCCATAATTATTCTTGGCAGTTTTAATTAACCATTCATCATACAAACTTGCCTATCATTATATACTTGTTAGATCATAGCTTATCCATTCTTGTATCACATTTACATATGGCTCATTCATACATATTTTCACATATTATCTCATCATTTCAATGCACATATTTATCATAGTAAAACCATATGGACACTTACCTTTCATTCGTACATAGTATATCTTTTAAACACACCTAAAACAAATACAATTCACATAATCGTTTGTTTCTCGGATTTATCTGTTGAACTATTTGAAATATAATAGAATACTCAGAAAGCTCAGAATACTGTACAATGCCTACGTCCCAGACGTGGTCTTACATGTAGTCAGATGTCGATGCCATCGTCCCGCAGGTCTTACACGTGTCGAATATTGATGCCACTATAATGTAGTATCTAAATTCAATTCCACATGTTTGGTAACACACATATACATATATTCCACATGACTCGATGAAAATACAAATTAACCCATATAACTGAATACATATATATATACATACATGAACACCTTTAAACAACTCTCATGCTATCAAGTAAAGAACATCCACATAACCTAATGCACAACACATTTATTTCATCGTTTTATTTGCTCAATGACCGTACATATAACATATAAGTATGAAAATACATACCTTGCGGTTGAATTAACAAAATTCATTTGCATAAGCTTAGGCTTACTCAATTTGTTCCATGACTTAATCCTTTCGTAGTCTAAACTCGGAATTGTAAATCACCGGTATAAAACCTGTTAGGCGTCAGCCTGAATCACACACCGGCACTAAGCCTACTAGACCCGAGGTCTGAAATTTAAACACCTGCATTCAGCCTGCTAGGCAATAAGCCCGATATAATTCACCGGCACAAGGCCTGCTAGGAAATAAGCTCGAATATTCATATTACCAAACCAACTCATTCACATTACACATTAACAATATCATAAATATCACATATAATTCACATCCTTACACATAGTGAACTCAATTTAATTAAATTACATATCATTGCTAAATTACTTTCACACATTCGGCTTTGACATATTTCAATCCGCAAATTCATAATTCAACATGTATACTAGATTATAATCGATACTTACGATATTAACTTGCTTAAAGACTTACCTCGGATATCGTCGGATGACAAAAACCAACTACTCATTAACTTTCATCTTTCCCCGATCCAAGTCCATTTTTCTTTGTTCTTGATCTAAACTTATTCAATTTAAGCTCATTCAAACACATTTCATTTCAATTTAATCTAAATGGGTAAATTACCATTTTTCCCCTAATATTTCACTTTTTTACAATTTAGTCCTATTTGCACAAAACACAAAACATGCAAAATCTCCCAACAATATAGCTAGGCCGAATCTTCTACATAGCCATATAAGTCCATACATTTCATTTTTTTTGCAATTTAACCCCTCAAAAATTTATTTTCTCAATTTAGCCCTATTTACTCAAAATCACCAAAAATCTCAATACAAAACATATTAATTTAACATATATCTTTCATAATCCATCAACTATCATCATAAAGCTCATGAACTCATCAAGGGCACATTTTAAAATATTCATTGAAATCAAAAATTCAAGCATGGGTCTTAACGTATTCGAAGCAACGATTTCAAAAACGTAAAAATTATCGAAAACCAACTAAGAACACATACCCGATTTAAGCTTGAAATATGGCCAAATGTAACAAGCTCACACCCTTTTCTTTCTTTCTTATTTTCAGTGATAGGAAGATGATGAACATGGCTTATTTTAAGCTTTGTTTTTATTATAATTAACTTAATTACTAAAGTACAAAAATAACCTTTCATTATAATAAAATTATCATTATATAAGGCTATTTTATACATATGCCGTCCACTCACCTTAATAATGGGCTATTTTCCCTTTTAATATCTCATATTAACAAGCCACTATCATTTTAGCACTTTTCACTATAGTATGCAACTTTTGCACTTTACGTGATTAAGTCCTTTTTGTCAAATTAAGTACACAAACGATCAAATTTTCATATGAAACTTTCACACATTATAAATCACATATAATTAGCACAGAATATAATATTTAAAAAATTTTTAGACTCGGACTCGTGGTCCCGAAACTACTGTTCCGACTACGGTATAAACCAGACTGTTACAGGTTGTCCATAACTTCGAAATAGATAAGTTTCAACTAAGTTATGATTAGTGACCCTAGCATTTCTACTTGGTCTATTAGTCTTGTTTCAACATCTTCTAAATATCTAGAGTAAAAAGTCATACACTTCTCTACCAAGTAACCTTCAGCAATTGATCCTTCTGGATAACGCCTATTACGACAATAAGACTTCAATTTGCATAGAAACCTAAATGTAACAGCCTGACTTAGGGCCTAGACGGAATAGTGGTGCGAGACCACAAATCTGAAGTAGAAATATGAGGTTTATAAATATTATAAGGTATATGAGGTGATTTCATGATAGTGTGAAAATCTCATGAAGAAATTTTATTAATTAGTAATTAAATTGTCCATTAGGACTAAATTGCAAAGAATAGAAAATATGAGATTCTAGAAGATTTTAGTATGAAATAGAATTATAAAAATTTCTAGAGGTCCTTACTTAGCAATTAGACCATTGTATTGGATGTTGGACAAAAATGGACATGGGAAGGAAAAATCTCAAGAAAGGACCATTAAGAGCATTTTGATCATTTGGTTAATAAAAAAAATTAAAAGGGAAAAAGAAGCAAAAATCATGTCCATCTTCATCCTCCATAGTGGAAATTTGCAAGGAGCCATAGCTAGGGTTTCTTCAACTTCCAAGTTTAATAGTAAGTGCACCCTAGCCCCGTTTTTAATGTTCTTCGTATTTTTGAGACCCTCGTCGTAGCTCGATTTAGCTATTTCTAGCTATATTTTGAGCTAGGGTTCATGTTCAAAAATTTACCCATGTGTTACATGCATGTATTTTGATGTTTTATGGAGGAATATGAAAGTTTTATGTATGATAAACATCTTTTTCTAAGTGATTTTCATGAAAAATGCATAAAAGGACCAAATTGCAAAAGTTATAAAAATGGTCATACATGGGTGAAATAGTGGAAATCGAAGGTTGTTATGGTTGAGAATATGATTTGGCTAGGCTAGAAATACAAGAAAGTTGAATGAAAATCATTTTACGAGCCTAGGGGCAAAAATGTAATTATATAAAAGTTTAAGGGCAAAATTATAATTTTTCCAAAATATGAATTATGAGTCGATTTAGTCAATGTGTGTATTTATCAAGTGAAATTGTTATTATAGATCAAGAAACACGAAGCACGGATCAAAATCAAGGTAAGAACAAAATCGAGGACTAAATCGAGCATGGATACACATTTTGAGAATTGAGGTAAGTTTGTATGAAGTTAAAGTTTCATAATGTTTTGTATGTCTGAAACTACTTAATATTATGACAATGTATGTTATTACTAGGAATAATCGAGTGATGAAGCCTCGATGAGGAAATGGTGAAAATAAGTTATGTGAAATCCCGAATAAAGATTCGGAATAATGAGGATACCCATGTATTAGCATTGAATAAAGAAGGTCCCGTGTAAGACCATGTCTAGGATATGGCCTCAGCACTAAAGGATGATCTCGTATAAGACCATGTTCGGGACATGGCATCGACATTCATGTACGATCTCGTATAAGACCATGTCTGGGACATGGCATCGACATCGAGTTATAAGATTCTGTGTAAGACAATATCTGGGATATGGCAACGGCGTCAAGAGGTGAACCCATGTAAGACCATATCCGGAATATGGCGTTCGCATCAAGATTTATGCATGATGAGTTCGAATATCCCACAATAATCTAGTTTGTTTATGGTCAAAAGAGCTAAGTATGTAAAATAGTATAGAGCTAAATTAGTTTATGGATGACCTTGAGTTTCATTCATGATAAAAATGATGAAAAAAATTTAGTTTATGTTCATGTTAGCATATGTGCTAAGTTAAGTGATTGAGTGATACAGGTACCATGAATATGTACAAGTTAAGAAATCATAATGTGACATGAGATGGGTAAGAATAAGAGTGAGTAAGTATGAATAAGTATGCCTAAACATTTGAGATTTATGTTGCTATTATTTCATGAGATGGATGAATTTAGTTTGAGCAATTATGTTGCTTTAGAATTTCATGCAAACTTACTAAGCTATATGCTTACCCCTCTCTTTTTCCTATTCCTTGTAGTTTCGCCCAGTTAGCTCGGGGATCATAGAACGTCGGAGCTCGGATCACACTATCAACCGTTCTTTTGGTATAGTAAAGTTATTTCATTTGAGTATGGCATGTATACAAACTTGATCATTTTGTGTCATGTCATATTTGAAGGCCAAAAGGTTGGCTATTAATGTTTTACACTCATTTGTAAATGGCCATGATGAATTGGCCAATATTGACAAGTTTACATTATAAAGTCGATGAGTATAATGAATTGAATGTTCATGCAAGTTATTGAGTAAAATATGGGTGGAATAAATGAGTTTATGTTTCAGGGTGGCAAAAAGGCTTGGAAAATAGCCTCAAATTGTCCACACGGGCATGTGTCTAGGCCGTGTGTGTGACACGGCCTGCCCCATGGGTGTGTTAGTAGGCCATGTGTCCCTTGCACTATTTTACGAGAATACGATTCGTCACACGGGCCAGCACATAGGTGTGTGCCCTGGCCGTGTGCTAATTGGGGTTTGATGACGTCATAAATAGAGAGCTCCACGGGTAGGAGACACGGGGCGTGTCTAGGCCGTATGAAGGACACGGGTTATAGATATGGGTGTTTACTCAGCCGTGTGAAATAAGTTAGTGTCGACCACGGGTGATGAATACGGGTGATGAACACGGGCATATCTTAGGGGCACACAGGCATGTCCCTAGGATAACACAGGCGTGCGGCCCCTGTCTAGGCAAAAATTTTCAAAGAGCGTTAAAGTTCCCGGTTGAACTCTGAAACCTTCCAGATGTATGTTTAAGGCCTCATAGGCCCATAATATACATGTTATGAATAAGAAGGAAAACATTTTAAGTTGGAACGAATTTTTATGGCCCGAAAATGCATGTTCAAGTAAGGCTAAGCACGGTAATGCCTCGTATCATGTCCCGGTGTAGGACACGGGTAAGGGTTGTTACACTAAACATGATATACAACATTATCAAAATTTGTAATTAAAGGTATATTCATGAATGAATGAAAACTTTGCAAATAAATTAGCACCTCTCTATAGGATACATCCACCGATAGAAAATCGATCCACCAAGTTTTGCTTCATGAGGGAGACGGATTAGCAAGTGCACCATAGTAGTAAAGAGCGAAGGTGGAAAGATCTTCTCCAAGTTGCATAAAGTCAAGGAGGCTTGATCTTATACTTTCTCAAGTTCTTCAACAATCAGAACTTTGCCACAAATAGCTTTCATTATATTGGATAGTTCAATTATACAAGTGTAACACCGCAAACCCGGCCTAGAAGTTAGGCCCGAATCTGGAATGTCACATTAAAGGCATACTTCAAAACAATTTTACTAATTAACCATTTAAGGCCTAAAAGCCAAAAGCCCTTGTAACTTGTTAAGTGAAGATGAAAAGCCCATATTTTAGGAAAACATTCATATGTTTATTTCGAAAACCATGTTAACTGTAGAAATTTTATTTAAGTTTATTAACTGGATAGTTGAAACAATAATAATAAAACCCAAAATCTAAAGTCAATTATGAGATACATGGCCTTATTACAATTTAATGAAAAACAAAGTATTTAAAATAAATTCATTTGAACAGATTGAAAACATCTGATCAGCTTATAGTGTGGCCATCGCTGAGCCCTTTCCCACGCCAAGCCGTCTATTCAGGATCACCTGAAATATTAAATAAAAGGGTGTGAGTTTCGAAACTCAGTGTGAACAACCCTTGGCAATCAAATCACATACAAATACTCACACTGGGCCTAAGCCCTATCAAAATTGGTGGTCCTGGGCCTTAGCCCACAATGACCTCATATCATATCATATCGTATCATATACCAACAAGATAATGCAAAACCCTTTCCAAAAATCCATCCGCTAAACACACCATTTCCCTTCCAACCATTACACACCTGTGGGGATTTCTAAATCAACCCACTTACCCTATACACACCAAAGGTAGCACTCACAGCGGCACTACTCAACGTTGCAGCAAAACTGTTAATAATATAATGGGCTTAAAGCCTCCGGTGGATCCATGGTTGTCAAGCGACTATGCGACCCTCAAATCTTCCTCCGTACCATAATTCACACCGATATGCATCCTAAGAAGAATATCATATGAATGCATCAAACACATGAGTAACATCCACAAACTCATATTCGTCACATAGGGGTATTTTCGTCATTTCGCTACCTAGGGGTATTTTCGTAATTCTACCTTACGAGGTATTTTGGTAATTTGGCAAGATAGGGGTATCTCGGTAATTTTTTAAAACATGGGTGTTTTGGTTATTTGCAAAACAGGGGTATTCTGGTACTTTTGCAAAATAGGGGTATTTTAGTAATTTTACAAATCTAAGGGTATTTTAGTAATTTTACAAATCTAGGGGGTTTTTGGTCCCTCTCGGGTTTTAGTTATGAACTTTGGCCCATCAACAAGTCCTCGCGGCTAAAATGAACAGACACTGCGCACCACGTAGGATTCCAGAGAAGAGGAGGTGGGCCACTAGGGCCGCTTAAGCACCAAGCTCTCCCTAGATCCAATCCTAGACATGCGTATGTCCGTTGCCACACCCTAACCCAGCAACTTGATCACGGACATGTTTAATTAGATTAAGTCTTATGAAATTTAAGAGTTGTTCAAACTAGGCCTAAAGTCCATTAACCCTAACATACTTGTCTACGTCCCCATAAAGCCCATCAAGCCCATTTCATGTCATATATCCCATTGGGCTCAATTACAATCCAATCATACAATCGTTCATGCCAAATCATTAATCATGCTCACATATCAACCATTTTTGTTTTGGGTCCACAAGTTTAGCAGGCCCATTTAGCCACTTTCGACTTTTCGGCTTTTCGGCATTGCCGATATCGTGTGTATAGTGTTTGTACACACCTGGTAACCTCGCGTGCTGCAAACCCTTTAGTCACGAACCTACAACCGACATTACTAGCGATTAGCCAAAGCTTTAACACATACTTATAAAAAATTGAAACCTCACCGTACCCTTATCGTGTGCCTCACATTCTAGTAGCCCTTCTTTTGCTACTATTTGCGACTATCCTCTAGATCTGCACCCAAACACCTATACCGACAAAACCAAGTGACACATATTGCACATAAGTCACCCCTATGAGCCACATTAGATTTCCCCATTTACTAAACTATGACTGAGTCGAGAACACTTACCACCTTGTTAGCAATCCTTACCTACCACGCTTGCGATTGTTGAGCCTTACCCTTGTTAATATAAGTTAACGACAAGGAGGGGTTAGATAGCCCTTCGGATTTTAACAAAACACACTAAAAAGTTTAACTAAGCACTTACCGAAATTCTCCTTTGATCCTGCGGCTTAGATATCTACTGAATAAGATTCGGCTTCCAACGTGACTAAGAGTAGATAACAATTGATTGAGGTGGAGGGACAACAACAAGGGTTCGGCAAGAGTAGAGATTCGACAAAAGAAGGATGATAGTAATTTCAGCAATGAAGGGAATTTGGCTATAGGGGAATTTGGCTTTCATAGAAAGAAGAAGAACACAACTCTAATAGGAATTTCGGTAAAAAGAATGATGGGTTTTCTTTTCGGCAAATGAAAGAATTCAGCTGAGGGGGAGAAAAGGAAGAAATAACAGAACCCAAGGAACCCTTCAATGAATTCGGCACCCCTTTTTATAGCCAAAGCCGAATCCTACCTTCCCCCCACAGTCCCATTCAGCATCAACTCCTCCTTCTCTTCATCTTCTGACTTTTCTCCCTGATAACACCTTAATCTTATTCGAAATTTCCTCCACATCCAACACACCTGTTTACTTCAAACTCTCTATGGTAAGAGTTTAAAACCAACACAACTCTGGCCGTCCATACAGTAAAATAAAGACTCTACAAAATACCACTCCTAAGCCTCGAACCTTGGACCTCTTCAGCTTACAACATGCCACCTTATAGCTCCCAAGTGACGCCACTTACCACTGGACCACAAGCCCATTTGTGACTTATTTCTTCTTCATTTATTAAAAAGGCCTACTAACATGCTTATAACCCGGGTCAGGACCAAAATGAAACATATACAGACATTCTCGGGAATTTAAAACTTTTCTAAATTTCAGGGGTCACACGTCCGTGTGGGTAGGCCGTGTGCCTCCCACGGCTACTAGACACCCCCGTGTGTCCTTCCCATGGTCGAAACTGACTTGTCTTCCACGGCCACTAAGCACGCCCGTGTGCTTAAGCCGTGGTCGAATCTGCCAAAAATCACACAGTTACTAGGCAGTAGGCACCTCCGTGTGCCAAGGCCGTGTACTATCCTGACTTGGTCCCCACGGTCACTAGGCACGCCCGTATGCCATGGCCATGTGACATTATAGGCTATTTGTAAGGCCAAAATGCCACCCACTTAGGGTCAATCCTATAAGTACATATGATCTATATATCAATTCATACAATCTCATTTTCAAACATATCAACTTATAAGCTAGCATATACAACTTAAACACATTTAATACTAAACATCATTCTTTCCCAATTTCACTAAATCATATTAGCATTTTACCATCACAAAGATTTCCATTCATAAGCCAATTTCTCAACTCACAATCCGTACCAAAAGATGCATCATATATACCAAAGTCATTCATCCTAAAACTAGCACATATCTAGCCACATCTCATGGCTACTTACGAATCTCAAACATGATTCAAATGACCAGCCTATACATGCCATATTTTAACTATATACATCTTTCCAAAATACCCCAAAATAGATTGTCGATAGTGTGACTCAGATGCTGACGATCCCCCGATCCGAGCTAGCTTTACTGACACTGCAAAGTAGAGAAGGAAATCACACAGTAAGCTTTCCAAAGCTTAGTAAGTTCGACATACAATACAATTATCTCATCAAATCAAACCAATGTATATAATAAACAATCACATAGATCAATTTTCTCATATTCATGCCCTCTCATCCATAGCTAAAATACTCATTCACTCAATCATAGCTTGTTTATAACTTATCAACCACAAAGGTTCAATACGTAACTTAGCTACACATAGTTATTAAACTTCCAAGCTATTCAATGCTCGATATTACTTGTCAATCATCCTTTAATATTCATTTAATTTGATCGCACACTCAGTGCTATATACATAATCGTAGCATATTTGTCTTCGTACACTTAATGCCTATTCTTTTAACTGACTTATCTTGACGTCGCACACACAGTGCCAAGTCAATAAGCCGTAGCTTTCATATCATCGAACACCCAGTGCCATTCATTTCTGTTTTGATTTACATTTCACACACTTAGTGCCATTGGAATGGTGGAAATGTGCAAGTATACACAATCGTAACAAGTAATAAAGTGACAAGTAAATGTCAAGTTATCGTACCCACAGGGACTGTAAAAGAATTATTTATGAAAATTGTTCAAACACTTTGGTGACAGAAAAATAATTGATTTTGAGGATTTAAAAACTAAAAGAAAAACAAAGTAAAAATAAAATAAAATAAAACAAAGTTCTAATGCACGATTTCAAAAACTGATTTTAATCAAGATGACATAATTGTGTTGGATTAATCACATTTCATACCTTAGAATTATTAAGCTCGTGTTTATACTTGTTAAAACATGGCAACTCGGTAATTTGCTAACTTATGAACATACTTACAAATAAAAATCCATTCATCTCTTGTACATATTTCTATGCAAATTCGAACGATTAAACAGACTTCTACTAGTAAGCATGTTATTGCACATACATACTTATTAAATTAAACAATCTCTCGCATATTCCTATGTCGATACAAACGATTAATTCAACCTAACAAGCATATAAAATATCATGTGAAGTAACAAAGTATTTTTACCTTGAAACAATTTAATCACAAAAATCCTGCAAGTTATGCAAGGCATATGTATCGTCAAATACAATGCTAAATTAATCTTCAGCTACCTTAGAAGAATTAAACATGCACAGATTAAGTATTGTGTCCATTAATTACAATTTCAATGTGTTTAAATAATTGCTTCATTAGCTATCTAAACAATTATGATGCCAGATAACTTAACATGATTTTACGTAATCAAACATTTCATCAAGGCCTTTAACAGCATAAACACAATTTTAATAATATAAGAGAGCGAAATGAATCAAACCAACACGAATTAAATTCAAGATAAATTGATTAAATTAAAATTTTCAAAAGCATGAATATTCATAAGCATGTTTGTCAAAACAACAACAAATAATTTAAAGAGATAGGAAATAAGAAACAAATCCGGTGGCTCTCCGTGGCTTGTCTGATTGATCCCTTCTTCGTTCTTCGTTCTTCGTTGTCCTCGGCTATCAAAGGGGCTTATGAACACTTCAATCACTGCTTTAAATGGCTGGAAAAACACCTCTTTTCCAAGAGGAGAAATCGGCACAAGAACACCAAAAAGGGAAAAGGGAAAATGGAGAATTGAGAGAAAATGAGAGAGGAGAATGTGAAGGCTTGAGGTGTGTTTTGAATGAGCAACTAGGGGGTGTATTTATAGCTGATCAAGGACTAAAAATAGCAAATAGCAGCAGCAAAAGAGGCCTCCCTTGGCCGGCCATCCCATGTGGCAAAGTTGAAGGATTCAACTTTGCTAAATATAGCATGGGGCAATCTACAAAGCCATAATTTTTAGAGGGGTTTGAATGCAATTTTGAAAAGTCCTCAAGGGCTTCTTTGCAAGCTTAATTAATCAGCTATTAAGCTGATTTGGGCCATCATTATGGACAGTTTGGACTGCCCAATTGGTAGCTGGTTCAGTTCAATCGGTTCGGTTCAACCAGTGCGGTTCAACTAGCCCTTTTTTCCCATAATTAATTAATAATAATTTATTTAGCCCAAATTAAATTGGGAATAAATTAAAATTAATTATATTATGATTAAATACTCATAATTGGACCGTCTTGGGCTGGAAATAAATTTCGCCTTGAACTTCAAATTGCTTCTCGGTTTTGTTCTTCGAGCATTGTCTGCCGAGCCGATTTTCGCCCTTTGTGCGAATCTGTCAAAAATAGTCAAAATTAAACAAAATTAACTATAAAAATTAATTAAAATTCATCATGTTCATATTTTAAACACAATTTTATTATTTTATAATATTTAGTTATTTTCCGACAAGAATTTACTCGATACCACATGAATTTGGGTCAAAAAGGGCATGAAAAAGTATATAAATTTTCGTGTTTCCACACCCCCAAACTTAATTCATTGCTCGTCCCGAGTAATGCAAAAATTTGAAAAGAATTTTATCGGAAACACCTTTGAAAAATTCCTTCAGAACAACTTTTTTCTCAAAATTATGAATTTGATATACTTAGGCTCAAAAATAAGAAATTTGATAATTATGCTACTTAAGTATACATATCGTTCAAATTACCTCCATCAATTATTATACTAGCAAAATTAGACTAAATGTTTTCTTAATAAAGACATGTTTCTTCCTACCAATTTGATTTTAATTCCTTATTCAAAAAGTAAACTGCAATCTTTAAGCTTAACTAATGTCTTCATATGTTGAACAAAGCAATTTCTCTCCACTAATGTAGGTAACATTGGAATTTTGAATCAATAGGTCTTAAGTAAGGTTGTAACGTGGCTGGGCTTAGGGGTAGGTAAAAGATAGATAAATTTTTGCCTTAAAACCCTAGACTCAGCTTAAAATCGAACCTTTGGAACTTTCACCCTTGATACCCAACTTGTGCTCTTTCGATCACTTATTTCATTTGGAGTACATGTTTTTTTTTTAATTCAAGATCAAACTCGAGCACTTGCTTCATGTACTACAATTTTTTTCGAGCCATTGATACTTCTTTTCAACTCCCCCAAACTTATTTTCCAACGATCTTCTGAATAGTACTGAGTCTAGTGTTTGGGACAATTTTAGAAGTAATGAAGAGAACATTGAAGGCTAAATATTGCATAGGTCCGAAGAAAATTAGGCCATATAGTCTCAAAATTGGGTTTCAAAGGATAATTTTATCAGAGTCGGCTTGAAAGGCTCAAATGGTCCAAACAATAGTTGCCTAAATCATTTTCAACATTCCATGCTTCCTAGGATTTCGCCTCAAGAAATTACTAGGTCAATTCTAAAGACTCAAGCTTTCATGCATGCCTAATTTTTTCGTAGGGAACTAAAAATTTTATGATACAAATTTACACATTTTATTAAAAATACATTCACATCTTTATTAAGCTAACATAATAATTTATTGAAATAATAGAACTTTATTAATGTTGAAGTTTAGCATAATTAACAAAATTTCAAATTATTGAACAAAAACATATCCTAATCATAACTAAAAGAAAATTTTATTCTGAATGGAATTAATTCAAATTTTCGGTCTCCCTACTTAAAGTGAACAATGTCCTCATTGTTTAAAGTGAATAGATACTATATACCAGGTAGGAAAATTAGAAAAGAGGAGGTGAGTCAAAATTGACTGCTTAAGTACCAGGCTCTTTCTAAAATCCAATCCTAGACATGTATATATCTATTGCCACACTTTAGCCTTTGAGACTTGTTCAGATTTTATTCATGCTTCCTATCTCTTATTTTATTGTGCAAAAATAAAAATTCCTAATTAACCTAATCCTAGAATACTTAAGAAAGAAATAAACGAAAGTTGAAGTCCTCCCTTTTTTATTTGTTCATCGATCCTTCCGAATTCGACTCATCTTTTGCTCCATTAGTATTGCCTCTGCATGAATCGCCTTGCTTCTTCTTTGATGATGAAACCCATGGCTCAAATATGAAATCTGGAAACTCAAGTACAAAAATAAATGGGTCATTATAAATTTTCTTGAGGGCACTCCTCATCGAGTCATCCTTGCATATCTCCAGTAGGCTTGTTGCTACCATTGCATGTGTTGCATTAAGTCCATCAGCTTCAACAGCTCATCACGATGATCTGGGCTAGGCGGTGGAGCTCTAAATATTGAAGGTTCGATATCAGGTTCAGCTTCTGGTTCCATTGATTCTACCTCATGAGGGACTTCAGTTGATTGCTCTGGCGGGATTTCTGTGGGTTTATCTTCTGCTTCTTCGGGATCCTCACTTTCTTTAATTCTTTGCTAAAGAACAGAATCTCCAGCCACTCGGTAGAGGTCCCAATCGATGATTGTGCCTTGACTATACTCTGTCTTCTTTACGTTCGCAAGGAGTTTTGCTTTTAAGCACAGAATTGTCATTGTAAAGGGGAAATAGGCAGGGCCAGAACGTCTAACGGCACAATTTCGCATCTCTCTCAGAATGATTTTGCCCACATCAATGGTCTTTCCAGTTAAAATCGAGTATAATAGGACCGTTCGCTCTAATGAAATTGTAGTCTCATTTGAACTTGGCATAAGGCTGAACCAAATGAAATAAAACCATACCTTCACAAGTGGTGTCAAATACTCTTTTCGACACGTGTGGATTCCTTGCTTTGACACAGTCCACTTAGAACCTGGAACCGTGAGTTCTTCAAGGATTTATTGCATATTTTCAGGCTTAATATTGCTCAACAGAGAGGAATATTCATCGTTGTCGAAATTAGGTAATTCAAAGAACTCATTAATAGCATTAGAATTTATTGGTACCTTGATTCCGCGGATTGGAACTTCAGTCAATTCGCTTGAGATTAAGTTTGCGTAGAATTCACGAACTAATTCCTCATCCACACTTGGTCTCTTTTCACAAAACAATTCCCAATTGAGGGCTTCAGCAACTTGACGAATACGTGCTATAAAGTCTCTGTAGTTGTGAAACATCCCGAATTTGGGCCTAGTAAGATTGAGCCCAATGGGCCTTGAGCATAGTAGCTTTTAAAATTTTTGTAGAACAAGAGATCGGCTTTAGTGCAAGTTGGACCAATTGGATAAGTGATTTTAGAATGTTAGAGGGCATCTATGAAGTCCCGGGATCAAACATTGGCTTTAAGGAAATTTTGGTTTTCTTTTTAAATGGACTTTAGAATTTGGATATAGATTTAAAATTAGTTGTGCATGGTTTAAGATACAAATGGGCTTGTGGCCCAGTGGCAAAGTGGCGCCACTTAAAGAGCAGGGAAGTGGCGTCAACTGAGGAGGCCTAAATTCAAGTTGCATGAAGCCCAATTATTTTAATTAAAATTTTTGCATTAGGGTTTTATTCTCCTATTCTCTTCTTTATTTTCGGCATTTAGGGTTTTCATCTTCTCTCTTTTCCTTCTTTTCTGAATAAGAGAAGAAAACTCCCTTAAGCATTTTTTCTTTTCACATTTGTCTGCCATAGCCGAATCTGCCCTAGCTTTGCCGAAATTCTTCTTTTCCCTATACTGTTCCTATCACTTCTTTACGTTTGATATTACTCTTTTCTCTCAATCATCTCCTTCTCAAAAGCCTAAATTTTATAGATCTCTTCAGATCATCTTTTCTTTTTGATCTTCTCAAAAGCCAAAATTTTATAGATCTCTTGAGATCATCTTTTCTTTTTGATCTTCTCAAAAGCTGAAACTTTATAGATCTCTTGAGATCATCTTTTCTTTTTGATTTTTGCAAAGAGCCAAAATCTTCTAGGAGTTGCTGAATTCTCTGTAAAAGTAGGTGTCGATTTCTTCTGATCTATTCTTTTCCTCTTTCAGTTTTTAGAAGACAAAGCCGAAAGGCTAATGGATTGTTGGTTTCTTATGTTTACGTGTTGGGTGACATTCGGGAATTGAAGTAGATCGCTTAGATCTAAAAGCCGAAACCGCTAGTCTCTGAACCTCATATCTCTCTTTTTGGGATTTCAAGGTAAGGGGTTCTCGTTAGATTTTCACTAGGTTCATTTTCGTAATTGTGATTTTAACCCTATGATATGGATTAACAACCATATGTTGTGATGGTAGCAACTGATAAGGTCTTGTGATGGAATCACATGTCGTTCAGGCGAAGGAGGGGATTGGATCTATAAACCCAATCCCTAAGTTTAAGAAACGAGCAGTATCAGCAGTTCAGGATTGGCCACCGGGTTGTGGACCGGCGTCAGAACAAAATCTTAGACAGTTAGCAGTCGTATTGGCTTCTGATAGTGTCGACATAGAAGGTCTTGTCTTGACTGTAATCAGGTGTGTAGATCTCTATCACACTAATTAATCTGCACTTTATATGTTTTGGGCTAAAAGCTTTAAAAAGGTGTAGAGACGACCGTATTATTACTAAAAAGGGTAGGCAAGGGATGCCAGGTACGTAATCATAGAAACTTCTCTATGCGTATCGATGTGTGTGATAGACTGTGATCTGTTAGGTAGTATATTATTTTGCTTCTGTGTGGATGTATGCATGGGATGGGGTTGATATGATGAAGGGGAAGAGCATGTTAATAGGTCACTTGGTGATCGGTGGTTAAACCACAAATTGTAAAATTAGGTCACAATAGTGATCGGTGACTGAGCCACGTTATATTATGAGGTCACATAGTGATCGGTGGCTAAGCCACGTTAAATTTATTCCTGATTGATAGGAATAGGTAGCATGACTGTCGATATGGTGTGTAGCGGTTGGTTGGTTGATTGTAGAAATCCCCAAGGTGTGATGGCTGGTACGGGCTGGTGTGTAGAGGATGGACTTTTAGGTTGGGTTGGGCCATGTTGCATGTAAATATTTTGTTGCCATTGTGTATGGGCCAAGCCCCATGATGTGTTTGTGGGCCTCAGGTCGTTGTGTGTTTCGGGATTTATACACTGAGTCTTGGTGACTCACCCTTTCATTTTTCTCTACTCTTTCAGATGAGCAGTAGATCGTGGACATGGGAGCCGAGACAGACTCGAGGGGCCATCAAGTTATTTATGTTCATAAACTATTTCAGGTGTTTATCTAAGTTATAATTTTTGGGACTATTTTTGTAATAAGGCCTCCCTTTCTTAGTGGTTTCAATTTTCTATTTGTTAATGTTTACAATTTATAAATTTACGTTCAGGGATTTAAGTCATAAGGAGTAATAAAATGGGATTTTCAAACATGTTCAACGGAAAAGCAAAGTTTTTCTTCAAATATCACTTATTTTAACGAATACCTAAATAAGCAAACTGAATTTCCAAAAACCATCAAAGCAAGGTTTTCAACATTAAACCCAGGAACATACCAGATCTGGTCGAAGCGTTTGGGCCGGGTTTGGGGTGTTACAAGTTGCTTTCCTTCAATGTGAAGCCTTCCTCTGGATGCATCTGTTGATTTTGGAAGATATTTTCGTATCTTACTTTGGCTTCTTCACAGTGAAATTTGCTTTGTGTTTTTGTCGATTTGAGCGGAGGCACGAGTTCTCTTGCGAGTCATAATTAACCTCAATATCAGATGGAAAAAATAAAAATTAGCTTCTTAAAAATTTAATAAAAATTACTAAAATTTCAATAAATTGAAAAATTAAGTAATTGAATAAAAAATTAAATTTAAGAAAGAAAATTATTCTTACCACCTTCCTTGTAGAATTTAAAAACTTCTAAAGTAAAACTATACTAATGAATTAAAAGGGAGAATTTAATGGAGGGTTAGCTTAGGTTGGGGGAAGGGAGATGTGTGCATAGGCGCACAAGTCAGCAAGCAGGTGGCGCGCAAGGGGACTGCAGCAAGGCCTTGCGCTAGGCAGGCCACGGGCTGGTCTGGCGTGGGGCGATGGTGCACACAAACGTGCGGTTTGAGGCGATGACGCACGAGCCACGACACAGGTAGGAGCCGGTCTTTGGCGTCGCGGCGTGTCTTTGCTGAGCCGCTAGCAGCCGAATGGTGGCTTGGGGTGGTGCGGCACTTAGTGTTTTGGTGGATGGGAGTTTGAGTGACGAGTGAACGGTGAGAACAAGCGTGCAATTTATAGATGGAGGAGTATAAATTGGAATAGAACTCTTAGAACAATTAAAGCATTAACAATAAGAGTCCCCTTCTAATTTTACTCATGATAAACAACAATTAATAATTAAATAAACACATATAAATTATCATTTGCTATTTAATTGCCAAGATAAATTTAAAATAAAATTAAATCTAATCCTAAGCTAAGTTGATAAAAGTTAATAAATAAATTATAATAAATATAATTATATATTAAAGTTTATCAAGAATTTATAAGTATAAAAATATTTATTTTAGATGCCCTTTAAAAATATTTACAAGAAGAGGCACCTATTTTTTATTATTTACAAAAATAGCAACCAAATTTTGAAAATAATTCAATTAAGTCCTTAGACTTAATGAAAATTTGAAATTGAGTTGCAATTTAAGACTTGGGTCAAAATTGACCTTTTTATTTGAAAAACTAAAAATTTATTTTGTCATTTAGGTGCTAATTCCTTGGAAAATTATGCAAAAATCAATTCCCAGGAAAGATTGGAGGGGTCACAAGCGGTCCCGCTTAAGTTCCAATCTCCTAGACAGAATTTATTTGAGCATAATAAACCCAGAAATATTCCCTAAATAGTTTATTGAAAGCAATAAAAACTAAGGGTTAGATAAACTGAACGAGATTTTATCCCGTTCAGGGTTTTCTCCGTAATAATGTTTCAAACGCTGAGCATTGACTTGAAAATTACCTCTCTTACCTTGGAGTTCAATAGCTCCGTATGGATAGACGCGATGAATTGTAAATGGACCGGACCAACGTGACTTCAACTTACCAGGAAAGAACTTTAATCTGGAATTAAACAACAAGACTTGCTGACCTGCATCAAATTCTCGAACTTGGATATGCTTGTCATGCCATTTCCTAAGTCTTTCTTTGAGTAATTTGGCATTTTCATATGAGAACATTCGAAATTCTTCTAGCTCGTTGAGTTGGAGCATTCGTTTCTCTTTAGCAAGCTTGAGATCCAAATCGAGTTGTCAAAGAGCCTAGTAAGCTCTATGCTCTAACTCCAGAGGTAGATGACATGCTTTCTCAAAGACCAACCTGTAGGGTGACATTCCTAAGGGTGTCTTGTATGCTGTTCTGCAAGCCCATAAATCATCATCTAGTCTCTTGGACCAGTCTCGTCGGTTCGGGCAAACTACCTTCTCAAGTATGCCTTTGATCTCCTTATTTGCTAGCTCAGCTTGTCCATTTGTCTGCGGATGGTAAGCTGTAGCAACCTTGTGTTTCACTCCATGTTTGTCTAGCAACCATTTTAACCACTTGTTCACAAAGTGGGTTCCTTCATCGCTGGTAATAGCTCTTGGGGTTCCGAACCTTGTGAACACATGTTTCTGCAAGAACTTCATCACAACCTTGGCATCGTTCGTCGGGTAAGCTTCAGCCTCAACCCATTTGGACACATAATCTACTGCTACCAATATGTACTTGTGATCAAAAGACGGAGGAAAAGGACTAAGAAAATGAATAACCCAAACATCAAACAATTCTACCTCAATGATATTTGTTCGAGGCATTTCATTTCTGTTGGTGACATTTCCAACCCTCTGACAGCGATCGCAATTTTTTACATACGCGTATGCATCCTTGAATAGTATTGGCCAAAAGAATCTAGCTTGGAATACTTTGGCCACTATACGTGTACCTCCAAGTGTCCCCCACTCGGAACTGAATGACAGTGGTATAAAATCTTTGGTATTTCATCTTCTGTCACACATCTTCTAATCATCTGATCTGCATACTTTTTGAGCAAATATGGCTCTTCCTAAAAATAGTACTTCACATTGTGAAGAAACTTTTTTCTTTGCTGATATGCTTTATCAATTGGCATCAAACCACAAGCTAAATAGTTAGCAAAATCAGCAAACCAAGGAGTATTATGGACATGATTTACCTTCAGTATGTGTTCATCTGGAAATGTCTCTTGGATCGATAAAAGTGAAGAATTTTCCTCTTGCGGCTCCAATCTGGATAATTGATCAGCTACTTGGTTTTCTACTCCCTTTCAATCTTGAATTTCTAGATCGAACTCTTGAAGTAAAAGCACCCACCAGATCAATCTTGGCTTAGCATCTTTCTTAGCCAATAAGTACTTAATCGCGGAGTGGTCCGTATAGACAATCACTTTGGTACCTACACGATAAGATCGAAACTTGTCGAAAGCAAACACAATAGCAAGTAACTCTTTTTCTGTTACCGTATAGTTCAGTTGAGCTCTGGTTAGAGTTCTACTTGTGTAGTAGATAGGATGAAAAACTTTGTTCCTTCACTGGCCAATGACGGCTCCAATGGCGAAGTCACTTGCGTCACACATCAATATGAATGGCGAATCCCAGTCTGGTGTGACGATTATGGGTGCCGTGACTAATCGACTCTTCAAATCATTGAAGGCCTTTAAGCATTCCTCATCAAACTTGAACATCGAGTCCTTCTCCAACAGCTTGCATAAGGGTTTAGCCACTTTGGAAAAGTCCTTGATGAATCTTCGATAGAAACCGGCGTGGCCTAAAAAGCTCCTAACACCTTTTACAGATGTTGTAGGTGGGAGTTTTTTGATAACTTCTACTTTCGCTTTGTCCACCACGATCCCATGTCTCGTTATCTGATGGCCTAGAACAATTCCTTCTCGTACCATAAAATGGCACTTTTCCCAATTGAGTACGAGATTTGTTTCTTCGCATCGCCTTAGTACCTTCGCTAGATTGGCTAAGCAATCATCGTAAGTATCTCCAAATACTGAGAAATCGTCCAAGAAAACTTCCAAATACTTCTCAACCATGTCAGTAAAAATAGCCATCATACATCTTTGAAATGTAGCAGGTGCATTACATAAACCAAATGGCATGCGTCTAAATGCAAACGTACCGTACGGACAGGTGAATGTCATTTTGTGTTGATCTTCTAGTGCTACCGTAATCTGATTATACCCTGAGTATCCATCGAGAAAACAATAGTAGTCTCATCCTGCGAGTCTATCCAGCATCTGGTCCAAAAATGGCAAAAGGGAAGTGATCTTTCCTAGTTGCCTTGTTCAGCTTTCGGTAATCGATGCAGATTCTCCATCCCGTAACTATCCTAGTTGGTATCAACTCATTGTTCTCATTCTCCACGACCGTGATACCTCCTTTCTTCAGCACGAACTGGACTGGACTCATTCATGAACTGTCTGAGATGGGGTAAATTATACCCGCATCTAACCACTTGATGATTTCCTTTTTCACTATATCTTTCATGATTGGGTTCAGTCTCCGTTGTCCATCAATCGTTCCTCTCTCGCCATCTCCTAATATGATCTTGTGCATGCATACAGATGGGCTAATACCGCGAATATCAACTATGGTCCATCCAATAGCCTTCTTGAATTGTTTCAAAACTATGATAAGTTTCTCTTCTTGTTCAGTAGTTAAATCTGCTGAAACAATCACAGGTAGAGTAGAGGCGTTACCTAAATAAACATATTTCAAGTGTGAAGGTAATACCTTGAGTTCTAACTTAGGTGGCTCCTCGATTGATGCTTTTGGCTGCATGTAATCTCTTTTCTCTAATTCCAAAGATTCAAAACGGGATTGTGGATTAAATCCATTTTGATTAGCTTCTAGCAAAGCTAAGTATTCGTCCTCTTCTTCCTCATTTGGGGGATCCGATGTCAAAATTCTTTCCAATGGGTCATCAACACCGTTAAGTTCCTTCTCTACTATTAATTCCTCTAAACCAGCTACTGCAGAACAATCATCCATAGTGTCAGGAAATCGCATTGACTTATAAACATTAAATGTTACCTGATCATCCTGAACACGCATAGTCAGCTCGCCCTTTTGCACATCAATAAGGGTTCTTCCAGTTGCTAAGAATGGTCTTTCTAGGATGATTGGCACTTCTTTGTCTGCTTCAAAGTCTAGAATTACAAAGTCAGCAGGAAAGATAAATTTATCTACACGTACCAATACGTCCTCAATTTTTTCCTTCTGGATGCGCTAAGGATCGATCTGCTAGTTGAAGTGTAACCGTAGTTGGTCTAACTTCTCCTATCCCCAACTTCTTAAATATTGACATAGGCATCAAGTTGATACTTGCACCTAAGTCACATAATGCTTTACCACAATATGTTGATCCAATATTGCATGCTAGGGTGAAACATCCAGGATTCTTCAATTTTGGGGGTGGTTTGTTCTGAAGATATGCACTGCATTCCTTCGTCAGAGCTACCATCTTAAATTCTCCAAGCCTTCTTTTCTTTGACAAGATATCCTTCATGAACTTGACGTAGTTCGGCATTTGTTCAAGTGTTTCGACCAACGGGATGTTGATGTGTAGTTGCTTGAGTACGTCAAGGAACTTCCAGAATTGAATCTCCTGCTTCGGCTTTTGAAGTCTTTGAGGGTAAGGTGGTGGTGGTTTCATTACTGGAACTGGTTCTGGTTGATTCGCCTTTGGTGGTAATTCTGCATCTAATGACATTGTTGGTTGATCAGAATTGACTGGTCCTGAGGTTACTTTGCATGGTTTTACAGATATCGGTTCTGGTGAAACTGGGGTTTCAACACTTGGTTGAACTTCTTCTGAGTCTTGAACATCAGCTTGTTCCTTTTCAACTTCGGCAGTGTTAGGTTCTACTATTTTTCCACTCCTTAATTGCAATGCTTTGCAATGTTCCTTCCTTGGACTTCTCAGATTTTTCGTGTCACTAGGTAAAGCACCTTGTGGTCGGTTCCTAAGTTCAGTTGCAAGCTGGCCCACTTGATTCTCCAAATTCTTTAATGTAGCTGCTTGGCTCTGGATTAAAGCATCATTCTTTGCTAGATATGTCTTTAGCAAACTTTCTAGGCTATTGGATGCTTCAGCTTGAACTAGTTTCTGAACTTGTTGTGAAAAATTAGGCAGCTGGGTCGGTCTGGGTTGGGTGTAAGTGGTACTAGTTTCAGACCCTTGGTTACTCCAGGAAAAATTCAGGTGGTTCCTCCATGAGGGGTTATAAAAGTTGGATTGCAGCCCTTGTCTTCCTCGATTTTGGTTCTGATTGCCCATGTAGTACACAGATTCTGGGTTCGACGGACATTCTTCGAACAAATGTCCCTCCCCAGAATAGACACAGGCTATATTTTCAAATTGATTAGACGGCTATGCTGTAAAACTATTAGACCCATTAGTAGTAAGGTTTTTAAGCATTAAGGATATCGATAATACCTGAGTTGCGAGTGAAGTAAGAGTGTCTACTTCATGAATTCCAGCGACTCGTCTTCCTGACCTTGCTCGACTGGTTGGCCATTGATAGTTGTTGCTGGCAATCCTCTCGATAATTTCATAAGCCTCGTTATAAGACTTAGAAAGGAGAGCACCATTAGCAGAGGCGTCCACTAGCATCCTTGTGTGAGCGTTGAGACCATTATAGAATGTCTCAAGTTGAATGCAATGAAGGATTCCATGATGAGGGCATTTTCGTAATAATTCTTCAAATCTTTCCCATGCCTCATACAAGGACTCGTCATCCATTTGGTGGAAAGCAGTGATCTCATTCCTCAGTTTAGCATTCTTGCTTGGCAGAAAATACTTCATGAGGATTCTCTCGGCTAACTCTTTCCATGTAGAAATGGAGTTCAGTGGCAATGAATTCAACCAGGCACGAGCTCTGTCCCTTAACGAATATGGGAACAACTTCAATCGTAAGGCATCTTCGAAAACTCCGGCTAATTTGAAAGAATCGCTCACTTCCATAAATAGTCTTAAGTGAAGATGAGGATCTTCAGTAGGCATTTCACTGAATTGGCCCACTGTCTGAAGCATCTGGAACATGACTGGCTTCAGCTGGAATTGTTGTGCCTCGATTTCAGGTCTCCTAATACCCGGAGTAAGATCATTAAACACTGGCAAGGCATATTGTCTTAAGGCTCTATCCCTATCATCAGCAATAAGGATAGGATTTTGAGCAGGGTTTGCTCTGTTTCCTTGGTTCATATTCTCGAAATTCATTCCTTCGATCCTTCTCTGGTTTGCTTGTCTTCTTTGTTGACGAAAGATCCGTTCTATTTCAGGGTCCACAGGGAGTAAATCAATAATCTGGTCAATACTCATAAACACCTGAAATAATCACAGAAAAACTGAGTAAGTAAAAAAAATATGTAAAATAAATAAACCAAAATGTAAACAGATTCACAAATAATGACTTTGAAAACACAGTCCCCGGCAGCGGCGCCAAAAACTTGGAACGATGGAAATGTGCAAGTGTACACAGTCATAACAAGTAATAAAGTGACAAGTAAATGTCGAGTTATCGTACCCACAGGGACTGTAAAAGAATTATTTATGAAAATGGTTCAAACACTTTGGTGACAGAAAAATAATTGGTTTTGAGGAATATTTAAAAACTAAAAGAAAAACAAAGTAAAAATAAAATAAAATAAAACAAAGTTCTAATGCACGATTTCAAAAACTGATTTTAATCAAGATGACATAATTGTGTTGGATTAATCACATTTCTTACCTTAGAATTATTAAGCTCGTGTTTAAACTTGTTAAAACATGGCAACTCGGTAATTTGCTAACTTATGAACATACTTACAAATAAAAATCCATTCATCTCTTGTACATATTTCTATGCAAATTCGAACGATTAAACAGACTTCTACTAGTAAGCATGTTATTGCACATACATACTTATTAAATTAAACAATCTCTCGCATATTCCTATGTCGATGCAAACGGTTAATTCAACCTAACAAGCATATAAAAGATCATGTGAAGTAACAAAGTATTTTTACCTTGAAACAATTTAATCACAAAAATCCTGCAAGTTATGCAAGGCATATGTATCATCAAATACAATGCTAATTTAATCTTCAGCTACCTTAGAAGAATTAAACATGCACAGATTAAGTATTGTGTCTATTAATTACAATTTCAATGCGTTTAAATAATTAATTCATTAGCTATCTAAAAAATTATGATGCCAGATAACTTAACATGATTTTACTTAATCAAACATTTCACCGAGGCCTTTAACAGCATAAACATAATTTTAATAATCTAAGAGAGCGAAATGAATCAAAACAACACGAATTAAATTCAAGCTAAATTGATTAAATTAAACATTTCAAAAGCATGAATATTCATAAGCATGTTTGTCAAAACAACAACGAATAATTTAAAGAGATGGGAAACAAGAAACAAATCCGGTGGCTCTCCGTGGCTTATCTGATTGATCCCTTCTTCATTCTTCGTTGTCCTTGGCTATAAAAGGGGCTTATGAACACTTCAATTTTTGCTTTAAATGGCTGGAAAAACACCTCTTTTCCAAGAGGAGAAATCGGCACAAGAACACCAAAAAGGGAAAAGGGAAAATGGAGAATTGAGAGAAAATGAGAGAGGAGAATGTGAAGGCTTGAGGTGTGTTTTGAATGAGCAGCTAGCGGGTGTATTTATAGCTGATCAAGGCTGCTAAAAATAGCAAATAGCAGCAGCAAAAGAGGCCTCCCTTGGCCAGCCATCCCATGTGGCAAAGTTGAAGGATTCAACTTTGCTAAATATAGCATGGGGCAATCTACAAAGCCATAATTTTTGGAGGGGTTTGAATGCAATTTTGAAAGGTCTTCAAGGGCTTCTTTGCAATCTTAATTAATCAGCTATTAAGCTGATTTGGGCCATCATTATGGACGGTTTGGGCTGCCCAATTGGTGGCTGGTTCGGTTCAATCAGTTTGGTTCAACCAGTGCGGTTCAACTAGCCCTTTTTTTTTCCCATAATTAATTAATAATAATTTATTTAGCCCAAATTAAATTGGGAATAAATTAAAATTAATTATATTATGATTAAATACTCATAATTGGACGGTCTTGGGCTGGAAATAAATTTCGCCTTAAACTTCAAATTGCTTCTCGGTTTTGTTTTTCGAGCAGTGTCTGCCGTGCCAATTTTCGTCCTTTGTGTGAATCTGTCGAAAATAGTCAAAATTAAACAAAATTAACTATAAAATTAATTAAAATTCATCATGTTCATATTTTAAACACAATTTAATTATTTTATAATATTTAGTTATTTTCCGACAAGAATTTACTCGAAACCACATGAATTTGGGTCAAAAAGGGCATGAAAAAATATATAAATTTTCGTGTTTCCAGCCATCAACTGATTCTTGCACATAGCATCTCACTCTCATAATCATGTACATATTCATTCCATAATGCTAAAACATATCTTAATAACATGTATTATATCCGAACTTACCTCGGATGTCGAACTATCGAAATGGTCGATTAATCAAGCACTTTATCTTTACCTTGATCTCGATCCGAACCTATCCTCTCTTGGTCTATACACATTCAAATTCAATCCATTCAATCACTAATTTATTCAATTTAGTCCACACACACTCATTTAGGGCATTTTACAAAATAGCCCTCACATTTTCAGATTTCGGCACTTTAGTCCCTATTTCACAAAATCATCAAATACACAAAATTTCAATACACATGTGCGTAGCCGAATTCTTCCCATGCTAATACAAGCCCACACATTTCATTTATTTCACATTTTAACCCTTCAATTTGCTATTTTCACAGTTTAGCCCTAATTAGCTATATTCATCAAAAATTCAAAAACAACACATGTTAATCATTCACCTATCTTTCATAACTCATCATCAACTATCACAAAGCTCAAGCATTCATCAATGGAATAACTCAAAATCACCATCAATTTCTAAAATCAAAGCATGGATTTGAAAGAACACGAAGCAACGACACAAAAATGTAGAAATATCAAAAACCAAGCTCAAAACATACCTCAATCAAGCTTAGCAAGTGCTGAAATTTTAAAAGCTTCAATGGCGATTCTCTTTTCTATTTTTCGGTGGAAGAAAGATGAGAAAATGGCCATCAAATTTGGTTTTTTTTAATTAATAATAACTTCTTAAACAAATACCAACTTTGCCCTTTTATAAGTCATATAAAACAAATACATTTTAAGACTAGTTTGTCATTTAACACCCCACTATCTTAAAAATGGTTCATTAACAACATAAGGCCTCCTCCTTAAAAAGCCATCAACATTTAAGTACTTATAATTCAGCACATAGCTTTTACTCTATACGCGATTAAGTCATTTCTCTTAATTCGACACACAAACGACCAAATTATCACACAAAATTTTCACACATGCTATAGCACATATAATCAACACCAAAAATAATATTAAAATATTTTTACGACCTCGAATTTGTGGTCCCAAAACCACTATTCCGACTAGGGTCTAAATCGAGCTTTTACAGCCAATATGCCAATTGTTATTTTTCTCGCTCACTTTAAAAAAAATTGAAATCCAAAGCCCAAAGCCCAATAGGCCCAATTCTTCTAGGCCCAAATTCGAGGCGTTACAACAAGACATCACCTTTTTTGACATACAACACCATAAAGCAACTGGCAGTAAATCGTGCATCAAGATGTGGTAATCATGTGATTTTATGGAATATAGTCTTCGATCCTTAAGACTTACACATCGAGATATATTTGATGCATATGCATCTGGTCCTTTATATCCTTCAACACTGTGCAGAACATTTCTTTTTCTTTCTTCGACATTGCAAAAATAGAAGGCGACAACTGAGATTTTCCATTCGGAAGTAAATATGGATGAAGATCACGTCGAATTCCCATGTCAACTAGATCAAGTCGACTCTGAAGATTGTCTTCGATTTTCTATCAACATTCAGAATTGTCCCGATGATGTTCTCGCAAACATTCTTTTCAATATGCATGACGTCAAGATTGTGTCGCAAAATGTGATGCTCCTAATAAGGCAACTAAAAAAAATACTTCTTTTTTTTCCACAAGTCCACCTTATTAAGATCATCCTCTTCATCAGATTCATCATCACTCTGCCGGTCAATATTGCCAACATATGCCTCCCTCAGTCTTCTCTTTGTTTGCCTGTTGGGTGGTTGATTCATCTTCCCACAACTGAAATTGATATCTTTTAACATGAACAAGATTTCAGATCCAATGGTCTGCTCAGGAGCTTCTCTAAACTCTTCAGTACCATCAAATAGAGTCATCTGAAATCTAAATCTATGATTTTCATCTAACCACCAATGATGCCCCATATAAGAGAACTTTTTCCTATTATCTAACCACTTCGAACATGTTTATGCCGCACAACAAAGAAAAGCATAACGTCCTTTGGTACTCCAACCAGATGAATTGGCATAAGCCAGGAAATCATTAATAGTCCACAACAAAGCTACACGTAAATAAAAGTTCTCTTTTCTCAAGACATCATATGTTTCAACACCCGCCCATAACTATTTCAACTCTTCAATAAGTCACTGCATATAAATGTCAATATCATTCCCGGGACCTTTCTCTTTAGGGATAATTATAGATAAGATAAAATATGATTGCTTTATAAAAATCCACGGAGGCAAATTGTAAGGAACAAGCACTACAGGCCAAGTACTGTACAAAGTACTCATGATTTTAAAAGGATTAAATCCATCAGATGCTAGCCCAAGCCTCACATTCCGAGGATTTCTTGCAAAGCTTGGAAATTTACTGTCAAATTATTTACAAGCTAAAGAATCCTCAGGCTATCTTAATAATCCATCATTGGTTCATTGATCATGATGCCAACTTATAGACTCAGCTTCCTTTGACGACATGAAAAGCCTTTGAAGCCTTGGTATTAATGGAAAATATCGCAAAATCTTTACTGGCTTCTTTCTTGATTGTGCCTCACCTTCATCCTCAGTCACATCTTCTGCATTCCTATTCACCCAACGAGATTTACCGCAAACATGACAAGACTGATGGCTTTTCTGATCACCCCAATACAACATGCAGTCATTTGGGCAACTATGAATTTTGTCGTACCCAAGGCCTGAATCTTTTATCAGTTTCTTCATATCTTTGCTTGAATGAGGGATTTTTGTAAACAGAAACATATCTCTCAAAAACTCTAACAGCAGTGTAAAAGAGTTTCTGGTCCACCCTCCCAAACATTTTAAGTGAAAAAGACAAATGCAGAAAGACGATTTTGAAAATTTCGATCCCTTATAAAGTTCTTCATTCATTTCATTAAGTAACTTGTAGAACTTCGCCATTTCTCCATTTGGCTTTTCATCAAGTGCACTTCTTCTCGTTTTGGTAAAAGCATTTCTACCAATATCACAATCATCGAATGCAATAATTTCAAGTGGAAACGATTGCAAACCATGAGTATGCATATTAAATGTATCCCGCAACATACCTTCCATGTCATCTTCTCTAACAGACTAATGGTAAGCATTATGAGGGTAAGCCGGAATAATCATTGAAGAGGTTTTACGAGGTGTACACTCTCTATGGAAAATCCATTTTTTATACCCCCGAATAAAGCCATCAACAATTATATGTCCATAAACAACTTCATAAAAATGCTAGTTGATGTTGCCACACTTCTTACATTGGCAAAGAATCATATTCTCTTGGCTTGCATTTTGAAATGCAAAATTTAGAAAAGTTTGTACTCCATTTTGATAGTCGTTGCTTACCCTTGACAAATCCATCCAACTCTTATCCATTTTGTAGTTCTTGAAGTCTAAAGTTGACAATAAATTACGGTTACTTAATTGTTCTAAATAAATTTAAATCATGTCATTGTACTAAAATAGATAATATAATATCAAGTATCAAGTATCTAATTATTTAAAAAAAATATTAGTGAAAACATTTTTTATATTCTCTAAATGTTAGAAATTACATTTTTTTTATACTCTTTAAATATTTATGTAAGTTATGATAATAATTAACTTTTATTCTTATTTTCCCTTTTATTCATTTTACTAAATTTTTTTAATCTGGTTTGGAGATGTAACCAATTTGTTGTTATAAATGGAGCCAAGTTATGTAAAATCTTGCACAAAATATTATTTTATCATAACAACACTATTTGAACTTCCATCAATTAATATATTGATAATAATTTCTTTTCAAGTTAAAAACTTGTTGTCTGTTTTATTTATTTAGTTTTAAATTTTTAAAAAATTCGATTAAATATTGCAACCATTTCTTATGTTTATGGCTTTGAAAATTGGCCTCCAACTTTTGCTTCATTTTCATCATTGGCAATACATGATATTAATAAATAAAACTCAAATTCAACTTTGAAAAACATACATGTAGTTACTGTTCATGTAACTTAATAGAGTAGTGATAATAACATGATATGGTTAACTTAATAGAGTAGTGTAAATTAATTAATTATTCATAAAATAAATTCATTATGTTAAATTTAAAAATTAAAATAAAATAAATAAAAAATAATTGAACATTTAAAATACAAAAAAAAAATTCATGTCATCTTCCACATGTGGATCATACATTGATTATTTTTATTATCTTATAAAAAAATCTTATAGTATATTAAAGTATTTTGTATAATGTTTGATAAATTTAAATATCAAATTAGAAAAAAAATTAAGTACTAAATTAAAAAAATATAAAATTCAATTATTAAAAAAATAGTATGGATTGACTAAACGAACTCATTTTTCATCATATGATTATATGATTATTTAATTAATTAATTTTATATATCATAAAATTATTATGAAATATGATTATTTATTTAATTAATCAGAAATTAATTGATTATTCATAAATATAAAACGTGTATTTAGTTAGTAGAGAGAAAAACTGGAATTTGGGAATGCTAGCATTGAGATTGGGAAAATAATATATACATTTTGGTAAGTTAAAAGGAAAATGTGGGAGTAGTTAATAACTAACCAAACCAAGTGATGCCTAACTTTGGATGGAAGTGTTCAATAGGAAATCTTGGTCAAGGATAAGTTATTTATGTACATACAATATTGTCAACTATACTAATATTCTACTACTAGTAGCAGTATTAAATAAGAGGGTAGAACAAGTTGAAAGTAGAAAAAATCAAAGAGACAGAGAGGCGAAGGCAACATAGTTGTTAGTAAAAAATGGAAAGAAAGAAAGTAGTCATAAAGAAACTAACAGCACAAAAAAAAATTACTACAATAAGAACTGTCTACTTGTGTTTCAGCAATCGACTTCCTTACAAGTTCTTTCAATAGATAGTGTACCTAAAGATCAAAGCATCATTTCAAGTTTTAGTATAAACTAAGAACTCCAAATATCTTACTCTTGTTTCAATATAAACTAAGAAAAAACAAGAGATTAGAACTACATGAAAATGGCCAAATTCACATGCATTCAATAAACTAATTAATATTGTATAATAGTTCATTAGATTTCTTAAGCATCATTTCAAGTTTCAACCTTGTAAAATAGTGTTGAAAGAACTTATTTTTGAAAAGGAATCTGACCCAATTAAATTTCACATATAATAAAAAATTTGAAGATAAAAAAATTCAATTAGCTATGAGCATATAAGAACTAAATTCACAACTTACACAGAACTAATATTGAACTTTGTTTTTTCTATAATTAGAGAGAGAAGTCATGTACTCTGTTTGTAACATCCTAAAATTTGGAATTTTATGTGTTGCATTATTTCTGGTGTTAAGCTAGTTAAATTATTAATTGTGTATGTTTAGGGGATCTTGAGAAGGCTTGGGGTTTATTTGGTCCTAGTAAAAATTTTGGCATTTAGCACTTTAAGGAGATATAGTTAGTGACCTCAAAGCTTATGGAAATAAATGAGTAAATTGTTAGCATAAATGAGCAATTAGTAAAGAGGTTATGGCATCAAGTAAAGGACTTTGAGGGAGGAGGTTCAAATCCCATAATGTGTAAATTTTGACTATTTTTTTGTATACTTTCCCTAAGTGTCGGCCAAGATGTATATATGGCAAGGTGGACTTTTTATTTTTGGCAAGGTGGCTAAGGAAATAAAGAAAGTTTGAGGTTGGGGAAAGAAATCAAAAGAAAAGGCAAGTACGGGGGACATGTTGGCACAAAAAGAGGAAAGTGTTATGGAAAGTTTGGTTGGCCAAAATTTTTTGACAGTATTGGCATGTTATGGACGGTTTTGGGTGTAGAGAGGGGTAGCCGATTTTTTTCTTGGTCTTTTGGTAAAGCTTTAGTGCTTGTTTTGGTCAAAATTCCTTTAGCATCAATTGTGTCATTTTCTCCAAATTGCTATTCTCATTGTCAAATCCTCAAACCATTAGTGAGTTTAGTTTTTCTTCTTTTCTTTCTTCTTTGCTGAAACCTCCTAGCACATTTGTGCATTTTTCTTCTCTTTTGTTTGGTCAAAACATTTATCTCTTGTTCATCTTCCTTTGTTAGCCGAATCACCTAGCATCCATCCAACCTTCCACTCTTTTCTTTTAACCATTTCTTCAATCTTTCCACTTCTCTAAAATCGACACACCATAAGATCACATCTTCTTGTTTGATTATCCTCCATAGCCGAATATCAATATTCATTTTCCTCTATAATCGAACCTTCATCTCTTCTCTATCTTTTCTTCTTATCCGTATTAACACTCATTCCTTGATCAATCGGTAAGTGTTCTTTTCAACATTTTATTTTTCTTTCTCTTAATGCCGAATTTATGCTTTGGTTTGGGATGGTCATATTGACCAAGACCATCACCTTATTCTCTCTCAAACGAGATCATTTTCTTCTTCGTAGTGATATAGTGGAAGGCCGAAACTTTGATTCTTCTGAAGTTATTGTATAATTGTTGGGAATCGATCCTAAAAATCTTTAAGGTAAGGAGTTCTTCAAGGATTCTATGAAATCGTTCTTTATTCGTTAAGATGTTATTAGAATAGTGATGATTAACCGATTATAATTTTAGGGATTTAATCACTCGATCTATCCACTCGTTGATCACTCGAAATTAGTGGTAAGCCGATCTTTTACCCTTTGACAATTCATATTTTATCGTAATATCGATCTATATAAGATCTAATCGAATGGAGGCTTGTGGTACCGATTCGAAAGGAAAGTCGAGTGGAGAACTCAAAAGGAGCGGATTAGCGATCCCTACCCCTAAATTTAAGTGAAGGGCGGTATCGGCGGTTCGGGATTTTCCACTGGGTTGTGGACCGTCATCCGGGGAAAACTGACAAATCGTGGTCATTCACGATTCCAAGGTTAAGCACCTTAAATCGTTCATTTTAGAGTTGATTAATAAAATCAAGCATGTCCACTAATCTAGCGTTATAATATTTTAGATGTCGACGATCAAGAAAGCTTAGTGCTTACCGTAATCAGGTGTGTAATCTCACACCATTTTTCCGTGGGTTTAAGATTAATATCATATTGGTAGTAAATTGCTTGACTAAAATCGTATTATGGTGAAACCGGGAAAATTGGCTTAGATCTCACTATTTTGATAAAATTGACAAAATCGGTATTAACACCGTGAAAGTTACGAAAATGCCCCTAATGGGCCAAATCGATATATTTTGCTAAATGGGCCGATCTGATATTTTGCTAAATGGGTCGATCTGATATTTTGCTAAATGGGCCGATCTGATATTTTGCTAAATGGGCCGATCTGATAATTTGATATAATGCTTAATGGGCTAATTTGATACAATGCCTTCAAAGGCCAATTTGTAAAGTGTTAATGGACTGAACTTTTGTCTGAATTAATTGTTGTTATTATATTCGCAAATACTATAATTGGCTATAAATGATGCATTTACATGATTTGCATGGGATGGGAAAATGATGAAGAGAAGTGATTCTGGTGGCACTGCCACGAAATTGTTTGTAATCTGATTCGATATGATTTTCGTGGCTTGTCCACAATTAAATTTGTTATAAATGGCTTAATGCCTGCGATTGGTGTGTTGGCGGGGTGGGTTGACTTGATCCCCACAGGTGTGTTGGTTGGTACGGGTGGTGTGTAGCGGATGGATTACTAGGTTTGGTTTGGGAATTTCATTACATACACATGATATAATTGATACATTATTGTTGTAAATAGGCTTAGGCCCAAATTATTGCTAAATGGGATTCAGTCCCAGTGAACAACGATAAGGGGGTTATACACTGAGTTCTAGTAACTCACCCCGTTTCCTTATTCCTTTCAAGTAATGCTCAGTAACGGAGACTTGGGCCATGGATGACTCGGTGGAGGCCATACTACAAAAACGGTTTTATTTGGACTTTGGATTTCTTTTTAGTACATTTAATTACTTTACTATTTTGAGTTAAGGTTGTAATAAGGCCTCTGGATTATTTTTATTATGGTTTTATGTTTGACGTATTTATATTTTGCTCTAAGTACTTTAAATGAGATTTTTCTAAAAACTTAAATAAACATTTTCTAAAATGGATATACAAATAATTTTATAGTAAATTTTCTTATATATTTTTAAATTAGAAATCTTCTCTTAAATTTTCATCAACATTTTTTTTCAATAGACAAGTTTGTAAAATCATTAGTTTAAATCTATCGATTTATCAATCAATTTTCTATTCAGTAATTGTCTAAATTTTAAATGGGAATTTGTTTTACTTAAATTTAAATCAATATCCGTTTACATACAAATGAAAAAGGACTTAAAAGCATTTTTCTCATGTGACATGTCAGATCTTGCCTCAACGCATGGGCTAGGTTTGGGGTGTTACACTGTTCCTTTTATATTGAACTAATGGTTGAAAACAGTTTTAGATTGTTTTCTCACAAATACTGACTTATATTTTTGACTTATCTTTGTGTTTATTGTTATCACCTTCTTCACTAATACTCATTATAATTATGTTTCTTGTTAAGTCAATCTCTAAGTTTTGAAATATATAAAACAATGAATGGTGACCATCAATATATCACCCAAAATCTCAAAATCATTTAACACAAAGAAAATCATTACTTCGATTAATTCAAGCCGAGAACAAAAAACAAAATTTTATATACAAAACTTTCTGCCTTAACAAACAAAAAATTTTAATTATTTTCTAATAAAATTTCCTAATAAAATTTTTACCAAAACATAGTGAAACAAAACTTTGTTCTAATAATCAATGGTGGTGTGTCGTTGAAAGCACCAAAAATAATCTATCCCTATGAAATAACGAAAAGAATAGTATAAGGGAAGTAGGGCCAAACCCTCAGGGACTGGATTTGCACAACTTCTTGTTCCTTAAGATCCCGAGAACCGTCGTGCCCAAGAAAAAGTGGCGTACCAGGAAAAAATAGAATTTAAAAAAATGGAGGGGTTGAAATTGTATAAATTGAAATCGAAATTGTAAAGAGAAATAGGATTGAGAAAAGAGATTCTTTGATTGAGAGATTTCAGCCTTCAGTTATCTTGATCCTCCTTGAGTTCGATTTTAGGCTTTTAGGTGATCCTTCTCATGACAGAATAAGCCAGTTATAATGGAAGAGGACGCATACGACCACCAGCTCCACTTAGATTTTAGCCTTACGATTTAGAGAACCTGGCTCTAGCCAATTGTCACTTTTGTGGGACCGTCTTACACTAGATCATCATTTCTCAATGGCAAATGTCACGCTATTTTTTCTCTTGGGCTTGACAACCTCTGACATAGTAAGTTAACGAACTGGCTGTGCAACCTTCCTAAAACATACAAAGTGACCACCTTTGCACAAGATGAAAAGATCACTTTTGGAAGGACATGGACGGACGCGTCAATCCCGTAATGCGGAGAAACGATGAATACTCGTTGAAAAGGGTAAGTGCGAGTTCTAACCCTAATGAACCTTTTTTGGGGAATCTCGATAACCTATGGCTCGATGACTTTAGTGGCTCGTGTTTTTTGGGAAAAAAATAAGTTTAATAAAGTGGAATTTTATTGAAAAATGAAATGAACAAAAAGCTAGAGGTTTTTGGGAGAGGGAGTTTTTACAGAAAAGACGAGTGAATATTTATGTCACTCCATCCCTTAGTCCCCAAATGCAATTCTTTATTATTACTTTTTACTTGTTTTTCCTTCTTCTTTTTTTCTCTTTTTTTTTTGTTTTTCTTTTCTTAAGAATATATTGAACCTTTTGATGCGAAGAGAGATGACAACCAAGCACCTCACCCGGTTACTCAGCCCAACATACTCCTAATTTTTTATATTTATATATGTTTTTCTTTTCTGAAGAATATATTGAACCTTTTGACGCGAAGAGAGATGACAACCAAGCACCCCACCCTGGTTACTCAGCCTAACAAATTCTTAAAAATTTTTGTTTAATTCCAGTAGTGGAGTTTTACCTAACACGTCACACAACCTTTTGATGCAAAGTAGGATGACAACTCAAGCACCCTACCCCAGTTACTCAGTCAGTTACGTTTTAAGCTGTGCTCATAACCACGGAAGCATTATTATTATTTTAATGAAACATAATTTTAATTTTGGAGGACTAGGAAAAACAATCAAGTGTCAAAAATAAGTTTCGATAACTACCTAACAATCATGAAAAGAGATTTAGCATGCATTCGTATTAAGTGTCCTCTTTGCATTTAGACTTAATCGATTTTACTATAAGCAAGATAGAGTTAACTTCATTATATCATAATTATTTTAGCTTAAATAGAAATAAAATAGTGGAGATGAAATCAAATTAGCAAAATCATAACTAATTCAGTAGATAAGAATCATGCTTGGAGGTCAAACAGTGGCAATTTCTGGTTAAAATCTTGGGCATGAAAAGAGGCAAGATATACTAAAATAAATAAATGTGGGCAAAAATAAGCACAAGGCAACATCAACAGCTACACAACAGAAAAAACGGCAGATAAAACGACAAAAATAATGAGGAATGCCTCCCCCTACTTAAAACACATTGTCCTCGATGTGAAAGAAAAAGGTTTTAGAAAACCTCCCCATGTAGTCACTGTCATTCACATAACTGCAAGGAGGGAAGGTTTCGCGTCGCCAAGGTCGACTTGTTGGGGTGCTGAGAATCAGTGCCGACGGTTGTTAACAGTGAAGGAGGGTTCGACTGCGGTGCGGCTCCTAGTCCTAGCCATGGTGGTTAAAAAATCGGCGGTGGGGTGGGGGGAAGGGCTAACGGCGCTTGAGAAAGTTTTGGGTGAATATGGGTGAAAATTTAGGGTTTGAAAGTGTAGGAGGAAGGATATTTGGCTGTAGGGTTGGTGTTTGGGTGTAGGTTTGGGTGATTTTAAAGTAGAGATGCGCTATTCCTACTTGGACTAGGGTAGAATATGGGATTTTGCTAAAACATACCCATTCCTTAAAGATGTCATTCCAATTTTAATTTTTCTTCTCGTTGATTTTCCTGGATATAAGAAGAGAGAATAAAATTTATTAACATGAAAGAAAATAAAAATAAAATATATAAAAATAATAATAAAAAAATACAATTGGGTTGCCTCTCAACAAGCACTTGTTTAACGTCATTAGCTTGACGCCCCAACTAGTATTATGGTTGTTCCAGCTGAATTCTTTCAATCGTATGGGTTTAAAAATTCTCCTTTTTTACCACATCCAACATATTTGGGTTTAATCGTCTTTGCACCTCTTGCTTTGGTTTCATATTTTCCTCCAAGAAAATCTTATGTGTACATGTCAAGGGGTTAATCCCTTTTAAGTCGGCAATGGTCTCATCATTCTCTAAAAATGCACACTTGAGATGCTCGGGAAATGGTTTTAATTCCAGATCTGGTGCCTGCACAATAGAAGGTAGAAGTTTAATGTTCATAGGAGCTGATAATTCATTAATAGATTCGCAAATCGATCCTGAATCAAAATTATAATCAAATAATGTTTCAAGTTTATCTCCATAAAATGAATCAAAAGTTCCTTCTACTAATGAGTCAATATGTCGACACGGTTTACATTCAAAATTTCACTAGGATGACTAATAGCACCATAAATGTTAAACTTTACGATCTCCACGTCAAACACCATCGTGAGGGTTTCGCTAAGCATGTCAATCTTAGTATTTGTAGTACTAAGGAAAGTCGCCCTAACAAGATGTCTAAAGACCCATGAGCGTTATCTTCCATTTTTATCACACAAAAGTCCGCAGGAAAGATAAGTCCGTTAACTTTCACTATTACGTCCTCAAGGACTCCTTCGGGATGCACAATAGACCTATCTGCTAATTGAATGATAACACATGTTTTCATCAAAAAACCTACATTAAGTGATTCATAAATAGAAAAAAGGCATTACATTTCTAGAGGCCTCTAAATCACACATAGCTTTTTTAATTCCTAAGTGGTCTATTTTGCATGGTATTGCAAACATGCCCCTGTCTTTACATTTTATTGGCATCCTTTGCTGCAACACCGCAGATACATTTTCACCAACACTTACTCTCTCATTTCCAGTCAATTTTCGCTTGTTGGTGCAAAGCTCCTTAAGGAACTTGGCATATCGAGGAATTTGTTTGATGGCATCCAACAATGGTATGTTGATCTCAACATTTCTGAATGTTTCGAGGATGTCTTTTTCCTTCTTACCTCTCTGATGTTGGTTTAATAGTCCTGGTTGAATTATGGGCAATAGAGGTTTTGTTCGGACTTGTTCATCGTTCTCTTATTTTTTCTAGGCGGAATCTTGATCAAGATTCCTGCCAGGAATTGGTTTTAGTATTTTTCCACTTCATAACGTCACTGCATTTGCATGTTGTCTTGGGTTAGGTTCCGTTTATGATGGCAGCTTTCCTTGTGAGTTCATTTTCTCAATTGATGTGGTCAACTATCTTATAATGCCTCAATTTTCTATTGAAAATCTTTTGTTTACTTTTGGAAATCAAGAGTTTACCGTTGTATTTGCTGTTGGAAATCAACAGTTTGTCGTTGAATCTACTGTTGGAAATAAAGCACATTAGGTGCTAATTTATTGACCATGGTTTCTAGAGAGGCACCTGAATCTTGCGTTTGTTGTAGAAACTAGTTTTGGTATGGCTGGTTATATTGTAAGTTTGTCCCATAACTCAAATTAGGATGTTCTTTCCATCCTGGGTTATATGTATTTGCATAGGGATCATATTGCCTTTGGGGCGGTTCAGGAAAGTTCTCCACAACATCTAAATGGGCCATAGTATCATCACACAAACTAAGGCATGCATCAGTTGTATGTTTGGGTGTTGAACAAATTCCGCAGAGTCAGGCTGGTCCTATTTTTACTGCAAAAAAAGAATTCACGATATTAGTAAGTCTATCAACTTTATCTTCTAAAGTTGAATTACTTAGCTGGTGAACCCTTTTAGTGGGTTCAGGATTGGCTCAGAATTGATGAGTATTTTCAGCCATCTAGAGATCAAGTCCCTTGCCTATTGGGGGGTCATGTTGACTAATGCCCCTCCACTGGCGACATCTATCATATTCATTTCCATATGCTTCAAGCCCTCAAAAAAGTACTAGAGAAGAGACTCCACATCTTTTTGCCTTATCCCAACAATCTCCTTCCTTAATTCAGCTGCGTGTGATGTTGGAAAAAATCTGTTGAGAAACAAACGGGAAAGATTAGCCCATGTTGTGATAGATCTATAAGGTAAAAAAAATAACCATTCCCTAGCAGAGTCTGCTAGGAAAAAAGGGAAAACACGTAATTTGATTTGATCCTCAGTTACGCCTTGAGGTTTCATACTAAGACAAACCATATGAAACTCTTTTAGATGTTTGTGTGGATTTTCATTTTGTAATCCATGAAAATTCGGCAGCAACTAGATTAATCTTTACTTAATTTCAAAATTAATATCCATAGTAGGATACGCAATGCATAACAGTTGTTGTTCTACGGGAGCTTCAGCCATTTGTCGAATCGTTTGAGCTATACGTTGTTGTGCTAGATTCAAGTTTTCGTTAACCCTAGCGTTAAGCACTTCTTCTGGTAGATCAACTCCTATTCTTTCGTTCTCTAGTGTTTGAGTAGGGTTTTTGTTAACCCTAGACTCAACTTCGTCTCCTGCTTCTATTTCTGACGGTGGATTACTCTGAGTTCCTACCACCTCTGACTATTTTTTCCATAGCTTTATTTCCTTGTGATTAGCTTTCACAGTCTTGTCTATTTCTGAATCGAATGTAAGATTTCCTGGAGCAGATACGGTCATAAAAAAAAGAAACAAGATTAGTACATTACCACCCTCGAAAATGGCGCCAAAATTTGGTGTGTCGTTGAAAGCACCAAAAATAACCTATCCCTATGAAATAACAAAAAGAATAGTACAAGGGAAGTAGGATCAAATCCTCAGGACTAGATTTGCACAACTTCTTGTTCCTAGAGATCCCAAGCACAGTCGTGCCCATAAAAAAGCGGCGTACCTGGAAAAAAACAGAATTAAAAAAAATGGAGGGGTTGAAATTGTATAAATTGAAATCGAAATTGTAAAGAGAAATAGAATTGAGAAAAGAGATTCTTTGATTGAGAGATTCCAGCCTCCGGTTATCTCGATCCTCCTTGGGTTCAATCCTAGGCTTTTAGGTGATCATTCTCATGGAAGAATAAGCCAGTTATAGTGGAAAAGGACGCCTACGACCACCAACTCCAGTTAGATTTCAACCTTATGATTTAGAAGAACCTGACTCTAGCCAATTGTCACTTTTGTAAGACCGTCTTACACTAGATCATCATTTCTCAATGGCAAATGCCACTTCATTTTGTCTATTAGGCTTGACAACCTCTGACGCAGTAAGTTAACGAACTGACTGTGCAACCTTCCCAAAACATACAAAGCGGTCGCCTTTGCACAAGATGAAAAGATCACTTTTGGAAGGACATGGACGGAAGCATCAGTCCCGTAATGCGGAGAAACGATAAATACTCGTTGAGAAGGCTAAGTGCGGGTTCTAAGCCTAATGAACCTTTTTTAGGGAATCTCGATAACCTTTTTCTATGAGTTTAGTGGCTCATGCTTTTCGGGAAAAAATAAATAAGTTTACTAAAGTGGAATTTTATTGAAAAATAAAATGAACAAAAAGCTAGAACTTTATGGGAGAAGGAGTTTTTACAGAAAAGACGAGTGAATATTTATGTCACTCTATCCCCTATTTATAGTACATAGAAAACCTAGTTTGTTCCTATTTAAACTTTAAAAGATAAATAAAGATAAAAGCTAAAATTAAATCTATATAATAATCCTAGCAATAATCCTAATAAAATTCAAATTTAAATAGAGTCTTATATTTATAGATCTCTTCTTTGAATTTTTTCCCCCAAGTCTTTCACACTTTGTGTTTTCAGCACCATTTCTTCCCTATTTCGCATGCTAGCCCATTTTATTTTTACATTCACGCTTTTTTCCTCCAAATTTCCTTTTGCCTTCAATTTGGTCCCTACAAGATAAAAAACCATAAAAAGCAGAATTTAGTAGAATCATACTCAAAATATATATGCAATTAACACATAAAAGTATGTCATTTTAGAGTATTATCGAATGGCCAACAAATGCAGGAAAAGAGTTCACATTGTTTCCAATCTCGAGATAAAAAGCTAACATCGGTCACAAAGTTCAACTAAAACAAAATTAATAAAACAACAAAAGAACTTAAACAGAACCATTCCTTTATTTTTATTTATTTCCTTCTTGTTTACCAGCAACCAAACACAGCACCAATTAACAAACAAAAAATGAAAACATAATGCGAAATTAATCAAATAAAAAAGGTGTGCGTGAGGAAGAGAATAATTGATTACCAGCTAGGAATGGAAGTAATACAAGTTGGAGAAAGCAATGAAAACCTTGAAAACCTTGTCGATTTAGAAAAACATATTGATTATAGAAGAGAAGTAAGTCGGCGAAAATCCCGAACGCCAAAAAAAAAAAAGAAACAAACAAGAATTAGCAATTACCTCAAATCGAGAACAAGAAACAAATGAGATGATATATATCTCTGTACCAAAAGCAATCACCAATCTTTATCTTCTTCAACAAAATATCAATTTTGTGCATATATTAGGAAGGGGGAACTGATTTGGGGAAAAGAAATTCGGGAAAAAAAGAAAGGGATTTCGAAAAAATTTAGGGATTTCGGGGAGGAGGAATTGATTTGGGGAAAAAAATTAGGGAAAAAAGAAAGGGGTCTGGGAAAGAAAATTAGGGATTTTGGGGACAGGGGGAACTGATTTGGGGAAAGAAATTGAGGGATAAAAAAAGGGTTTGGAAAAAATTTTAGGGATTCGGAGAGAGGGGGAACTGATTTGGGAAAGAAATTGGGTGATAAAAAAGGGTTTTGGGAAAAATTTAGGGATTCGAGGAGAGGGGGAACTGATTTGGGGGAAATTTTTGAAGTTTCGGGGCTAACAAAACGGAGCCGTTTCGCAAAAATTTAATACATATTCGCGGCGTTTATGAAAAAATGCCGCTATTGCTGACCTGTTGTGATGTTTATGAGAAAAATGTCATTATAGCTTTACCCTTTTGCGGCGTTTATTCAAAAACACCGCTAATGCCTTACCTTTTGCGGTATTTTTGGTTAGCGCCACTAATGTATAGCCTTTCCGGCATTTTCGGTCCAAATGCTGCTAAAAGCTTAATTTCCTTTTAACACCCAAATTCAATAAAATTTAATAGACCAATAGCTAAAACCTGTTTTAAAGTTGAGTTTTACTAGATGATTTGTGAACTTTTATCCATTAAAATTGAAAAAAAAAAACACAAAACAAACACACCTTAAGCATTTGAATTATTCATGTTGGAGAAGCAGTCGTGTAAGATGGTTTTTATGGTGTAAGGGCAGCAGAGTGAGGAGTGATAGAAATGGGGGAATAGGGGATGGGTGGTGATGAGGATGGATAATCTTTATGTTGCAAATAAACCAAAAAAATATTTTGGATTGATTATAAAGAGGTTCCTAACTTTAGTCGAAAGTAAAAAAAGTGTTATGTTAACTATTCGTTAGTGGACTAACAGAAATTTTAACAACAATGATCAATTTGATCAATTATCTTAATTAGAGTGACTAAAATAACAAAGTAATTAGAGTGACCAAAATAAAAATAACGTTATTTTAGAGTGACTGCTAGTATTCAATTTTAAATAATGAAAACCTTAACAAAATATGAATTTTTTTCTAAAAGAAATAGAATTAGAAATGTAGAAAACAATTAAAATCGTTATATATGAATAGTAATTGATACAATTATGGGTCAATGGTAACTTTGAAGACTTGATTCAACATGGTTAATCAAGAAACTTTCAATATTTTATAGGGATTAGGACATTATCTCCTTCTATAAGTCTAATGGATTATGGTACTCTAATAATCTCCAGGAAATCAGTAAAAGGATTATATTAAGGTAAAATACAATTTACTTCCTAGTCTGTATATTGGGAGTCGTATTCGGGAGAGAATATCAGATGCAAGTATCATGTAGAAATATTAGTAGTGTGAGGAGGCGAAACTTAGGTCCATAGAATACAGGTGCTTCAGCATGAACAAATAACATGGATATGAATCGAACGTGAATATGTTATTAAAACCGAGAACATGACAGCAGCAGACTTCCTCATCTTCAATATATTATCAGATTTTTTTATGCAACTTGATATGTATAATGTGAATATGTAATCGTTTCTAAATAACGTGGCCAATTTCTATATAGCTCAAAGCGGTAACATATCTGCTTCAGTAACTTGAATGATTATAATCTACGTTACTCGGAGAAGAATAATATACAGTATACATGAATGAGAATGGCTATACAAGAACTATTTAATGGTTTTTTCTTTTCTTAAATGGAAATTGTCGAATGCATACATTGAATCTCACTCAGTCTTCCATGCATAAAGAAACAAGCTGAAATCGCACGTATTGGCGGGGCTTCTCGTGGAATAATACCTACTCCCAGTGCTGGTATCACTGTCTCCTCCATGCCCACTCCCCTCTATATCACTGTCAGCTTCGGCCTCAAGGGGCGTGAATATAAACAAACCATGCCCCGTTGCAGGGCTGGTAAACAACCAGTCATGCACATCCCACATCACTTGAACCGGTTGTTTATCCACCAAAACTGTCTGGTTTCCCCTGAACTTCCACTGCAAATTCTTAACATGAATCAACACTACCCCATCCATGCTTATCCACATTTCAGGGTCTTTTAATCCACTCGTTGCGCTCTCCACAATGATGTCGTGCTCTTTTCGCTTCTCCCCGAACCGAACTTTTGTCGCGAAGCTCTTCTTGCCAAACACGTTTTCCTTCTTGTAATACAGCAATGGTTCAACCAATGCGGGTCTTGATTTCGTTCTCTTGTAGGCCTTTTTCTTGTAATCCCCCAACAATAAAGCCACTTCTTGATCTGCAACTAGAGCTACATAATAATCCGCCGTCGGTTCGGGGCTGCTGTTGAATTTAGCCGAACGAAGGTCCCAGTAGACATCAACTTGTTTGCCATCAACGTGAAATGATTTATATCCCTTTCTGCTCCAGAAATGCCAGGGCTTAAGATCGATCTTGCAACTGTATTGAGAAGTTCCTTCCATACTGTTTACCATTATGGTGAGAGAATGGTTCATAAGGTTCTTGCACCACAAAATCGTAATGCTTTGCAAATACCCTACTAAGTTTGTTTGGTACATCAATGTGACGGTGGTCTGAGCATTTTTGTTATTAACATGAGGCTGTGGTTCTTCGGCTGTTTGCTCTGAATAATGATCTGAACTTCTTACATACTGGTGTCTCCTGGGGAAATAAAATGCCATTGTAATGCAATTTGCATGCAAATGGGATAATCCAATCTCCTATGACCCTCAAGATGAAGCATATAATGATGCAATCCTATTGCATCTGATGTTAAAATGGTTTACCAGGACCCCAAGGACTGATCATATATATAAATATGATTATGATGGCATTTAATTTTGATTGGTCACCAAAATCAAGTCCCCCCCCCCCCCTTGGCTTGGAAAGTTCCAGACATCAATGTAAACCTGAGATTCTGGTGCCAAAAGTTTTGCAGTTGAAACTAATGCAACCGTTGGAGGGTTGGTTTGTTTACCGAAAGTTAGTAATTTCTTTTTGGTCTGGGGAAAGAGACAGATTTGAAAGGAACAGAAAACCAGACAGGAATTTTGTGTTTTTTGGTTTTATTTTTCCCATGGATGAAAAATGATGTCCATGATGTTAGAGGTTGAAACTGAAAATGGTGTCCGAAACATGAGGGTCAAGACTCAATAAAATGTGCTCAAAATCTAACGCTCTATTTGCTATATACAGTCAGTCAGTTTGACTACTTAATTAACAACTTACAGTTTTCTTAAGGGAAAATTATACTTCTACCATGTATCTTAACAGAAATGCAAGATCCGAACCGCCATAAAATGGGTAGTAGAGCTCATATCTTTTCTTCTTTTTTTTTTTTTTTTAATAAACAATATATCTCCGATTTAAAACACAATCTTTTCGGGATTCATTGGTAACTTTCTCAACAATATTGTTTCTATGATTCTAATTGAAATTTTCTTTTTAGAAGTAAAATATGCTTTATCACTACATCTTGTACTTATTACTCATATATTTCTCATTTAAATATTGGTTTAATTATTGTACACTCATGATTTGATGGAAAAAACTTATAAATATTTTTATAAATAATTTATATAAAAATTAAATACATTTTTAGTTGAAATGATATAAGTAAACTTAGGATTAATTTCACCATACTTATATATATAGACTTAAGGGTGTAAAAAACCTTCAATTTTTTTAAAAAAAAAAGTAATTAAGCCCCTGGTTTTGTTTTTTAGCACTCAATTGGGTACTTGAAGTTTCAAAATGCATCAATATTTCTTGTCCTCTTGATCTTGAATCTTCAACTTATTTTAACTTCGCTTATCTTCGAACTTTAAATGATTGGAATTGGATTGATTTTTTCAAAATTTGCTCCACCACCCATGGAAATCTTGTTCGAGCATTTTATTCAAATGCCTTCCTTGAACATGACTCGTCGGGTGAGACGGTTGTTACGATAAATTCTTTTATTTTGAACACACTAGTTCGTCTCACTTTAGAAAATTTTGGAGAATTTTTAAAACTTCCTCCCGATGGAGAGACAAATGAATAAGGCCCTTTTAACCTGGCCTTAGTTATTTTGTTTAGCATGTTTATCTGTGCTTTCAACGCACTTTGATTATTATGTCGACCTACTTGTTGTGCGAGTCATATAGATATCCCCCTTTTATGACTTAATAGGCTTCTTATTTGCCATCCTGGCATACTACGTTGTTACCATGAGTTGCACCTGTTCGCCATTGGATTGCGCCATGGCTTAACCATGGTCTTTTGATTCTAAAGAATCAATAAACCCTTTTTGAGGTGTCACCCCGAATGACCTATATATCGTTTACACGGTGTCATCCTGAAGGACCAGTCAATAACTGCCATCGCGGTGTTGCTCCACAAAGTAGATAGACTGTCTTCACGGTGCCGCTTTAGTGAGCCAGTAGATAACCATTCCACGATGTTGCAAAATCCCTTGTATCCCATAACAGTCCACCCATTCCTCCATTACGCCACCTTTCCTATCTTCATCTACCCCGTCACGATAATTTCCTCCGTACTCTGCATATAATATAAACATGCATTTCATATGACTCATTGAACTCATTACTATACATATAGTACGCCAATTATCTATTCATCATTTCGTAACTATATTACATCCAACAAGCAAACTTGCAAGAGCACACCCTCTCACACAATTGTTATGCATGCATAGCATACTCATTCATCAGGTTCATACATATCATGGACTTAGGCAAAACTAGTGTAGAAACAAACGTGGTTCATGTAAGCAACACAACATCATCGGTCACCAAAAGGCAGAATACAAAAGCTCACTTGAACTCATTTATCCTCATCAGCTTGGCTTTTCTAAATGCCAAAGCCTGCATTGTCCTAGCAACTAAGCACGATAATTATGTATCAGTTAAATCGAAGGCATTCAAACCTTAAAACCCAAACCTATTTTACAGAAACTTATTAGGAGTCTTTATTCTCCTTCTTCCTCCAACCCACGAGTACAGAAAGATAAGAAAGTTTACCAGTTTATCAATTTCTTTAATTTAGACTTCAAATCTCACAACTAATACTCTAGGCAGAGCTCTCCTAAATTTTCCTCTTCTTTGGAACAACCAAAGAAGACGTCATAGAGGAGATGAAATTTGCAAACATATTTGAGAAGAATTCCTTTAGCAGGAATATCCCTTCTCACCCAAATTTATAACTCCTCTAACACGATCTTCGTAGCTCAAATAGCCATCCAGTAATAATCATTATGTCTCCTACCATGGAACAAATTGGTTCCATCTTAACCAAACCAGATTTGAAAATCAACTAATTGCCAAACAATCAAAAAATTTCCAAAATTTTCCCAGTATAGCCCGCCAACTTCTGTTTTTATTCAATTTGTCCCCATCTCTTCTTTAAATTTGGGTATTTAATGTGAACCAGGTGTGACACCATTTGTCAAGTATCGATAAATATTGTTGAGTATCCATAGATTCATAGTTTTACAAAAACCTTTTTCAGTATCGATACGAAATGACATTTTGTCTTTAAAATTATTTATCACGTATTGATACTGTATCAATACCTTTTGCTTGGTATCAATAAATTTATTCAAGTATCGATAGTGGTACACTTTTATCAATACTTTTTTCGATATCAATATGAAGTTAGCATTCTGACTTTCAAAGTATTTATCAAGTATCGATACGGTACCGATACGGAACCGATACCTTTTATTTGGTATCGATAAAATTCCCTTAATATCAATATTGATGGCTCCAACGGTTCCTACACTGGGCATTAAATGCTAATAGTATCGACACTTTTAGAAAAAAAGGATATATACCTGTTGTTGCAGGTGACATTAATGCACTGGTTATTTCATCCACAACGACTCTATTCAATTTTTCAACAACCACAACGGTTGGAAATCATTTAAAAGGTATAAATACCAGCTTTCAGAGACTCTACAACAATAAGAGAGATTATCAAAGCTCAAATTTCAATAAAAAAACCTTTGTGCTTAAATTTTCATACTTTTCTTGTAAACACTTGTGAGGTTTCATTGTTGTTCATTCAGCTCAAGTGTTCTCAATTTGCAAACAATCAAATCTTATAATGATTCATTTTTAGTTTGCTTATTTGTTTCACTCTTTGAGAGAGTTATATCTTCAGGTTTGGGTAGAAACCTTAAGAGAGTTGGAAGGTTAAACATTGTCCTCAAAGGTTAATCAAATTAGTGAATTTGGAAAAATCCTTAGTAGTGGAAAGCTAAAGTAATAAAGTAGGCAATTAAAGTCGAACCACTCTAAATCGTTGTGTTCATTTGATTTATCTTTTCCTTCAAGCTTCCACAAATTTTTTAAAAAAGTCAGTTCACCCCATATTGTCAATTTCAGATTGATTAATCAAGCTAACAATATCGCAAGCCATAAGGCTGTTGGCTCGAAGGAATAGTATCATCCTAGTTTTCCAATATGAGTAGTTGGCCCCATTGAAGTATGGAAGCTTGAATATAGATTGAGATTCGCCAAAGAAAACTAACCCAGAAGTGGACGTCATTGCTGTAGAGAATGTTAATGATCTTTTGAGCTTCTTTGAGGATCTTCTCTTGGTTGTTAAATCGTCTTTAGAGACTAACTCTGATACCAACAATTAGCTCGATCAATCAATTGAAACAACCAAGAGGGGAGGTGAATTGATCTTTTAAAAATTTATGGAAGCAAATGAGAAAATATGAAACAATGAACACAAGAACTTAGAGTGGTTCGACCCTAATTGCCTACTCCACTACTTTAGCTTTCCACAACTAAGGATTTCCCAAATTCACTAATTTGATGAACCTTTGAGGAAAAGGTTTAACCTTTCAAATCTCTTAAGATTTCTACCCAAATCTTAAGATACAAAGTCTCTCAAAAGAGCAAACAAATAACTAATCCTTACAAGATTAGGATTCTTGCCAATTAAGCACTAATACAAAGAAAATAATTGAGCTGATGGAAAACAATAAATGCTCACAAGTGTATACAAGAAAATTATGAATAATTTTAAGCACAAAGGTTGATAGGATGGCTTTTTGATCTTTTTGCACTCTCTTGTTGTTGTAGGTACTTTTGAAGATGTTATTTATGCTCCCAAATTGATTTTCAACCATTGTGGTTGTTGTGGAATTGAATAGAGTCGTTGGGATATATATCCAGAGCATTAATGTCACCTACAACAATAGGTATCAATACTGTCGTAAACATTTTTTGAAAAAAGGGGAATCGACTTGGGTTTTGAAAATAAAAAAAAAAGGAGTCACCACCGATCTTTTTCAGGTGTGATCAGATCACCTTTGTTTTAATAAAACATTTTGATTTACTAAAACATGTTTTTTTATGTCTACGAAACTCGAGAAAATAGGTTCGGGAGTCGGTTACGTGCAAGGAAGGGTTAGCACCCTTGCAACGCCCAAAGTTGGTACCAAATTGATTAATTAGTGTCCTTGCATTGAAAATTTGAAAAAGTTATAGAAGTTTTTGGAAGAGTAATTGATATTGAATTTGAATCTCAAGATTAACTCGTTTCGAAGTAAATAAAAATGTCACATCCAGTACGTTAGGACATGACACCTTTATACCCTGACCCTGAGATCATCTTTGATCTTCAAGACATGCAGTTAAAGAAGGATATTTGATTATCTGGTTAGGCAGAAAATTGACACCCAGTACGTTAGGGCATCATTTTCTGATTTTCCAGACACACGAACATTGCCTTATTTTGGAAGAACAAAATTTCATATTAGGCTTAAAATAATTTAAATAAAGTAAACATTTAATAAAAAACTAGATCTTATGAGAATTTGGGGCGTAATAGTAATAGAGTGCATAAAAACTAACCATGAAATACACACAAATTAAAGATCGTATAAGCAACATTCTATAAGATGCAAGTTTTCTTAAAGAAAGTTAATTTATATTAAATCTTGCATTTCAAGATTAGTTCGTTTCGAAGGAAATAAAAATGTCACATTCAGTACGTTAGGGTATAACACCTTCATTCCTCGACACCGAGATCATCCTTGGTCCTCAAGATAGTTAATTGAAAAGGATATTTAGCCATCTGGTCGAATAGGAAATTAACACCCAGTGCGTTAGGGCATCGTTTTCCATACTCCCAAACATACAAATATTGCCTCATTTTTGAAAAATTTGAAATACTCAATTTTAAAATTATCTCCAAGTATATTTTTTGAACCAATATTCAATAATAAAAAGGGCATATCGAGTACGGAATAATAATGTGTGAATACAACATTGCGAAAATGACAGATATAACAATACTAACATATAATTCGAAATATGTATACAAAAGGATTTTAAAACAAGCATTATATAACTAGAAAATTAAAATAATTAGTATGCAAAAGCATAATGATGTATAAGAGTATTTAAAAAATAGTATGTAAATCTTTAAATAAAAAACATACATAAAAGTGAATTTTAAAGTAAACAAATCATATACTAAAATATGTTTTATTTATTTATTTATTCCTAAGATTATAAACAAAAGAATAAGAACATATCTGATTGGAATAAAAAGAAAATTAAAGCTACTTTATAAATAAATAAAATTATTTTAACTAAAGCCGGGGTCAAACTAAAATGCGTACAAATATCCAAGGATTAAACTAGTAAATACCCCGATGATCAAAACGCGGCCTGATTTGAAATAGCGCTCAATATTCGGGGTAAAATTAGCAATAAACAAAAGGAACAAAGAAAGGGACTTAATCGGATCACCGCGAAACAAGGAAGGACCAATCGTACAAATAGACCAATTGTAACAAAATTCGCGGATCCAAAGGAAATTGGGTCGGGTCAGATCGGACGGCCTTAAGTGACGCCGTTTAAAGCTATTGTGATGAACCAAATGGCACTGTTGCATTGATAGATATTAACCTTCCCCTAAAATAGAACTAAAGCATAAGGTCAAAACCCTAGCCCTTTTATCTTTTCTCTCAGCCGCTCTCCCCAAAACCTTTTCAACTAGCCACCGAAACGCTACCACCAACACCACAACTCGCACATCCGATTCAAACAAACACCCCTCGTCCAACTCCGAAGGCAATAGAGAGAACAAGGGATGGATCTAACAAAGGTAATCTTATTTCGCTTACTCTTTCTTTGCTAACCAATCAACATCACAGACGGTAAAAACGGTAAATGAAAGCTCGATTTAGCCACCTTTTCGTTCAAACCCCGTTTGCGACGGAGAGAACGAGGGCAGAACCTTTCGACGGTAACCTCTCTTCTTACTTCCTCCTACTTTATTTACAACTCAATATTCACAAAAGAAATCAGGAATAAAACAAGGCCAAAAAATCATCTTTAAATCTTTTGCTTCTGTTTTCTATTTCTGCTATTAGTGCGAGCAAAATCATGTCCCCCTTTTTTATTATTGTTAGCAAAGGTTTTAAAAACAATGTAAAAGTAAAGACGAGATGAAAGTAACAGTATTGTGTAAAACGAAAAAGGAATTTAAAATCAACCTTCTATTTTTCTGCTTTTCAATTTCTGATTGTGTCCAAAAGGAAAAAAAAAAAGTCCTCTTTACACTGTTTTTGGGTGGCTTTATAGCCGAAAGACACCAACTTCTTAGTATTCTATTATTTTCATTCCATGCTTCTTCGCTCTTTGTTGCCTCTGTTTCTCTGTCTGTCGCAGGTATGGGCGAGGCAGAAGCGTGCGCGAGCGTTTGGTCGAGGAGCGACAGTGGTGAGCATGGTGCGCTAGGGGGCTGCAACCGTTGGGACGCGTGGGCGTTGGGAACAGAGACCAATGGCCGAGGTGGCGCACGTGGGTTGCGACACTAGGGTTTGCTTGGCCGATGGTGTTTAGTTTGTGGGCTAGGTCTTTGGGTTAGGGTTTTTAGAATTTGGGCTTGTAAAGTGGGCCATTCGAGTTGTTGGGCTCAGGGTCTTTTTTGTAAATAGACATTGGACTTTTTTTATTGGGCCCCTTTTTATTATTGTTTTTGTTTTATTACTCGGACTTTATTATTTGATGGGCCTCGGTTGTTTCTGAAGGGCCCGGGCCAAAATTGGTTATCACAACTGCCCCTCTTTGCTCATTGTCGTGAAATGAGAATAGAGCAAAGAAAATAGAAGAACCAATTTTGCCCGGTCTTGGCCAAGCCTTGACTTATTGGTCCTCGTCTTTCTCAAACATCTTCAAACCCTATTGCTTTGATCCACTCCACTGCTATTTCCAAGAGATATGACCTGTAGATTCCATTTACTTTTCCTCAATCTTCTAAGGGGTGGAATTTGTTTATTTTTAACTTGCTCCAATATGACTTCAGGGCACGAAGAGATTTGTAGCTTCGGTCTACTAACTGCTCCATTGGGACTTCGATGAAATCTGAACTTTTTAAACTGCTTCCTTATTCTTGCAATATGAGTTGGCCCTTTTCTTTTTTTTCTTTTTTTTTTTTTTTTTTTGAAGACAGAAATTGAAAAACAGAAATTGAAAGACAGCAATTAAAAATACCTTGGCATGTGACCCGAGGCTCAACTCACCTCTCGTATTATGAGTTTGTATTTTGAGCAAAAATTGAAAAACACCTCAGGGTGTGACCTGAGGCTCAACTCACCTCTCGTATTATGAGTTGATATTTTGAACAGAAATTGAAAAAACACTTCAGGGTGTGACCTGAGGCTCAACTCACCTCTCGTATTATGAGTTGATATTTTGAGCAGAAATTGAAAAACACCTCAGGGTGTGACCTGAGGGTCAACTCACCTCTCGTATTATGAGTCGATATTTGCAAAATAAAAATTGAAAAACACCTCAGGGTGTGACTTGAGGCTCAACTCAGCTCTCGTATTATGAGTTGATATTTTGAACAGAAATTGAAAAACACCTCAGGGTGTGACCTGAGGCTCAACTCACCTCTCGTATTATGAGTTGATATTTTGAATAAAAATTGAAAAACACCTCAGGGTGTGACCTGAGGCTCAACTGACCTCTCGTATTATGAGTCGATATTTGAAAAATAAAAATTGAAAAACACCTCAGGGTGTGACCTGAGGCTCAACTCACCTCTCGTATTATGAGTTGATATTTTGAACAGAAATTGAAAAACACCTCAAGCAGTGACCTGAGGCTCAACTCACCTCTCGTATTATGAGTTGATATTTGAAAAATAAAAATTGGAAAACACCTCAACGTGTGACCTAAGGCTCAACTCACCTCTCATATCATGAGTTGATTTTTCAATCAGAATTTCAAAACATACCATCTGGTAGAACTCGGAGTCTTCTTTTCCTTGGTTTGGTAAAACTATCGTCAAAATTTCTCGTTTTATTGGTGTACCTGTTTGTGTCCTGCGTGATGTTATCATGATATGCACGTGCTTGTCTTAAATGCTTTTATGCCTACATGATTATGCCATGCGCCCTGGGCTTGTTTGTCATATATCCTTTTCGTTACGGCTTTCATGATGACCTGCATTCATTGCTTCGATTCTTGACTTTCCTTTCAGGTTTTGTACCCGTCTTCAAGCTTTACGAGTAATCTGTGTTTCTCGTATATCGCCCTTTTGCCTCCTGTTGAATTTTGTCCTTGCTTTGAGGCTCTTGTGCTTACCAAATTTTCATCCTGGTAATGCTCAACATTCCTTTTGTTTAGAGTATGTCATTTCACTATTTATCATTTAACTGAACCAAACATGAGATGCATGAAAACGACAAAGTAGGTATGAAAGGGATACCTCACACCCATATTTATTTCAAAAGTGACAAGCAAAGAAAATTGACAAGGAACAATTTAATAAAGGAAATGCTATAGAAAGGAAAGTAGGTTCAATTGTCGCAAATGCTCTGGATATCTAATACATGAACTTTTCCATATTTCTTCATCCTGGATCTTTTCAAGCAAAACTTCTTGTGTAGAAGATTTTAAGCTTCCGAGTCCGCTTCAAATATTAATATCTCGCCATTTGACTCCCTGTTCAAATCGCCCTTGCTCTTAAGCCCAAATTTGCTTCCTTAGGATGCCCTTTTGGGTTTTCATCCTAAACCTTTTCGAGTTTTCATCTTGATCTCTTTTTTTTCTTTTTTTATATAAAGACGCCCCTTTCGGGTTTTCGTCATGGTGATTTTTCTTTTCTCTTTTTTTTTCAGGTGTAGTACTTCTTCACGGCATCTGAGTTCACTGGATTTGGTACCTCTTTCCCATTCATCTCAGTGAGAATCAAAGCTCCACCCGAGAAGGCCTTCTTTACGACATATGGTCCTTCCCAATTCGGTGCCCATTTTCCTCGAAAGTCTTTTTGTATTGGGAGAATCTTTCTCAGCACGAGTTCTCCTTCGTGAAATTCCCTTGGCTGTACCTTCTTGTCATGGGCTGTGATCATTCTCTTTTGGTACATCTGTCCATGATAGATTGCTTTTAAGCGTTTTTCTTCGATCAGATTTAGTTGGTCATATCGAGCTTGAACCCATTCTGATTCTTCTAGTTTTGACTCCATTAAGACTCGTAAAGAGGGGATTTCAACTTTGATGGGTAGCACAGCTTCCATTCCATAGACTAGAGAGAAAGGAGTTGCCCCCGTAGAGGTCCGTACATATGTGCGATATGCATATAGGGCAAATGGTAGCTTCTCGTGCCAGTCTTTATATGTCTCGGTCATTTTTCGAATAATCCTCTTAATATTTTTGTTGGCCGCTTCTACTACTCCATTTATCTTTGGGCGATAGGGCGAGGAATTATGATGCTTTATTTGAAATTGCTCGCACGCCTCCTTCATTATCTTGTTGTTCAGATTCAAAGCATTATCTGAAATGATTCTCTCAGGTAATCCGTATCGACATATGATCTCCTTTTTTAAGAACTTGCAAACTGCGATCTTTTTCACATTAGCAAACGAAATGGCTTCTACCCATTTTGTGAAATAATCTATGACCACGAAAATGAATCGATGTCCATTAGAAGCCTTTGGGGAGATTGGCCCTATAACGTCTATGCCCCATATAGAAAAAGGCCACGGAGAAGTCATGACATGAAGGGGTGAAGATGCTACATGAATTTTATCACCGTAAACTTGACATTTGTGGCACTTTCGTGCGTAACTAATGCAGTCGTTTTCCATCGTCAGCCAGTAATAACCGAGTCTCATAATCTGTCTAGCCATAGTGAAACCATTGGCGTGCGTTCCACAAACTCCTTCATGGACATCTTCAAGTATTTTTCTAGCTTCACTAGTATCCACACATCTCAAGAGCACTTGATCTTTTCCTCTTTTGTATAGGATGTCCCCATCAAGAACAAATCCCACCGCTATTCTTCTGATTGTTCTTTTGTCATTTTCATTTGCTTGTTCGGGATACCTTTGATTCTTGACATATTCTAAGATATCATGGAACCATGGCTATCCATCTACCTCTTTTTCAATGCTAAAACAATACGCAGGGGCCTCATATATGCTCATCTGGAGAGGCATTATTTCCGTTTCTCGGTTTACTTTGAACATTGAAGCCAGAGTGGCTAAAGCATCAGCCAATTGGTTTTCTTCTCGTGGGAAGTAATTAAAGGTTACTTCTTCGAATTCTTTGATCAGCTCTGTCACGAGATCGCGATATTTGACTAACTTTGAATCTCTCACTTCCCAAGCTCCACAGACTTGGTAAATCACCAGCGCTGAGTCTCCGTAAACCTCTAAGATTTCGATGTCTCATTCAATAGCTGCACGAAGTCCCATGATGCAAGCCTCGTATTTTGCTATGTTATTGGTATAGAAGAAATTTAATCTGGCAGTGAACGGATAATGATTCCCTTCTGGTGACACTAAGACTGCTCCAATCCCATGCCCCAATGCATTTGATGCACCATCAAAGCTCATCTTCCATGATTTCTCTTTTGACGACTCATATTCTTTTTCTGTAATGCACATCAATTCTTCATCTGGGAAATCAAATCTCAATGGCTTGTATTCCTCTGTCGTTCGAGTTGCCAGGAAGTCAGCTATTACGCTCCCGTTTATCGACTTTTGGTTCACATAGATGATGTCGTACTCCGACAGTAGGATCTGCCATCGTGCCATTCTTCTTGAGAGTGTAGGTGATTCCATCATGTACTTTATTGGGTCTAGTTTTGAAATCAACCACGTCGTATGATACATCATATATTGTCTGAGCCTTCGAACTACCCAGACCAAAGCACAACAGAATTTTTCGATTGACGGATACTTTGCTTCACACTCTGTGAATTTCTTACTGAGGTAGTAAATCGCTTTTTCTCTTTTCCCCGACTCATTATGTTGCTCCAGTACACAACCCATTGAATTTTCGAACACAGTCAGATACAATATTAATGGTCTCCCGGGAGTTGGCGGTACTAGTACCGGGGGGCTAGATAAATATTGTTTTATCTTGTCAAAAGCCGCTTGGCACTCCTCGTTCCATTCTCCAAGATTGTGTTTTCGAAGGAGTCGAAAAATCGGGTCACACTGGTTGGTGAGTTGAGTAATGAATCAACCGATGTAGTTCAACCTCCCTAAAAATCCTCTGACTTCCTTTTGTGTACGCGGAGGCAGTAGTTCTTGTATGGCTTTTATCTTATCTGGATCAACTTCAATACCTCTCTCACTGACCATGAAGCCTAGTAATTTTCCCGAGGTAGCCCCAAACGTACATTTAGCTGGATTAAGTTTCAGCTAGAACTTCCTCAGTCTTTCAAACAATTTCCTGAGCTTCCCAACTAGCTCTCTTTCCCCCCGAGATTTGGCGATGATATCATCGACGCAGACTTCTATTTCTTTATGCATCATGTTATGGAACAATGTCACCATAGCTCTCTGATATGTTTCCCCAGCATTCTTTAATCCAAATGGCATCACTTTGTAGCAGAATGTTCCCCATATCGTCACGAATGTAGTTTTCCCCATATCCTCGGGAGCCATCTTTATTTGATTATAACCCGAAAATCCATCCATGAAGGAGAATAACGAATGTTTTGCCATGTTATCCACCAACGTATCGATATGTGGCAAGGGGAAATTATCTTTAGGGCTTGCTCGATTCAAATCGCGATAATCTACGTACATTCACACCTTACCGTCTTTCTTCGGCACCGGGACTATATTAGCCACCCATTCTGGATATTTAGAAACTTGTAGAAAGCCAGCATCAAAATGTTTCTTGACTTCTTCTTTTATCTTTAAAAGCATTTCAGGCCTCATTCGTCTTAACTTCTGTTGAATAGGTTTGCATTCTGGTTTCAGTGGGAGTCTATGGACCGCTACGTCCTCGTTCAAACCTGGCATGTCCTGATACGACCATGCAAATACATCTTTGTACTCATGAAGCAAGGCGATCAAGTCACGTCTGGTATTCTCTGAAATGGAGGTCCCAATCTTCACTTCTTGCCTCTTCTCTTCACTTTCCAAATTTACTGTCTCAATGGATTCTTGATAGGGCATAATCTGTTTATCTTCTTATTCTATCATTCTTAGTAAGTCAGGGGACGAGACATAATTTTCAGCATTTTCCTCAGCTTTGTATTCTCCTAAAGAAATAGCTTTCTCGAAATCGATTTTAGGACTTATAACGGGATCGTTCACGTCGTTGATATCTGAGCACCTGAAAGGTGAAAGGAAAAGAAAACTGTAGAGAAGCATTAAGGTATTGGAACCCACAAACATAATGCTATGGCATGATATGAGGTTTATGTAAGGAAAGACTGTAAGAAGAGGGAGCAATTATGAAGTTAACGAGAATGAAAGGACTATGACAAAATGCATCTCCATTAATGTTCATTTAAATGATAAAGATCCAACATTAGTTCTTACAAAAGGATCCCACTATTACTTAGGGGTCCACAAAAAGGAGAGTTAACATTGAGCATTACTCTGAAGAGGACTTAGAAACTACAAAAAGATCCACGACAGTCCAATTGTTCAAAATGCATCTAGGAGGACAAGGGCGTATCATTGAAACATCTTTAATTGCATCATCTCTTTTGTCAATAACATTTATACTAACGTTTTGCAGACCCCTTTCAACCAATAACAACATGCTTCGTGAATCATCTCTCCCTGGGTACATCATTCCTACAGATGTAAATGTTTTTGACAAAGGAGGATATGTTATGGCTCCCATTCCAATTCCCGACCTGAGGCTCTCGCGATCCTCTTTTCTTGATCTTTTTGCAACTGTTTTCTTCTTTGTCATACATCTGGCTTGAATCCTAAACCTTGTGATGTACTGGCTTAAGTGCTCTGGCTATCCTTTGCTGATATCTCCCCAAACCTTTCTTCGCTCGGGCTCCTTTTCCCACAGTCAGCTTGATTCCCATCTTAGTATTCCTTGACAACTTGGGCGTGGGGCTTTGCTTCCTTCAGCGACAAATGCAGCATTGATAAATTATAAGGAATGGAAGGAACATTCTACTGCATCTTTATTTACTTCAATGTAAGGGCGTCAGTAGAGATGGATGCAATAATGTCTTCTTCACCAGCGACCGTGATCAAGCGGTTATCCATGACAAACTTGACCTTTTGATGGAGAGATGAAGGAACTGCCCCAGCGGAATGGATCCAAGGCCTCCCTAAGAGACAATTATACGAAGGTGCGATGTCCATGACCTGGAACTCAATATCATATATACACGGACCCACTTCTAGAGGAATCTCAATCTTTCCCATGACCTCTCATCGTGTCCCATCAAACGCCCTTACTGTGGAATGACAAGGCCTTAGGTAAGACATATCAACTGGCATCCTGGACAGTGTAGCCAAAGGCATGACGTTGAGCGCAGACCCGTTGTCAATAAGCACATTCGATATTATGTAGCCCTTGCAACCGATTGTGATGTGCAATGGTTTTACAGAGCCCCTACCGTTTGGTGGTATTTCATCATCACTGAAAGAGATGAGATTATCCGCATTTAAATTGTTCACCCACCTATTAAGCTTTTCGACGGGTACGTTGCTCGACACATACGCTTCGTTTAACACTTTCAGTAAAGCGTTTTGATGTGGTTCCGAGCTCAACAGTAGAGATAACACTGAGATTCTTGCCGGTTGCTTGTTCAACTGCTCCACGATGTTATATTCACTATGCTTGATAAACTTTAAGAATTCATGTGCTTCATCCTCATTCACAGGTCTTTTAATTTCCTCTTCAGATGGAGTTCCAATTTCGACCTCAGCATCATGCATTGGTGCCTTTCCTTTCTAATTCGCGTCAACGGCTTTCTTCTTTGGTTCAACCACTTCAGGAGAATAATATCTCCCGCTGCGGGTAAAATGCCCCACCTCGCTAACACTTCCAGTCGTAGCTTCAGGTATGGTAATGTTGACATCGTATTTCCATGGCACCGCCTTGCTGTCCTTGTAAGGGAAAGGAGAAGGTACTTGAATTATCATCTTTGGTTTCACTTCTTCCTTTTTTTACCTCGTAGTACATCACCAAAGATCGATCAATGCTATAAGGGGAACCTAATGATTGACCATCAGAAGCGCATATCTCCCCTTCATCGTCCTTTTCCATCTTATTGCAGATTTCGACCTCCTTATTGTTCATCATGTCTTGGAGTATTTTTTTGAATTCCCCACAAGACTGGATGTTATGCCCTTCTACACCATGTAAGATACAAAAACTTTGACCTTTTTTGTACTTTCTTCCTTGAAGCTTCTGTTGAGTGGACAGAACAAACCCTTCTCAGTCATTATTTCACATATCTTCCATAAAGGTGTCCTTATCTTGGAAACACAACTTTTGGCTCGCCGTCTTCCTGTGTCACCACGCTCACGTTCCTTTCAGTATGATTGGGGAGAGGATTTCCAGCCATGTTACTAACACCATCAAATCGTAAAATGCCTGCATCAATAAGACCTTGAACCCCTTTTTTTAAAGGCTAGACAATTTTCTGTAGAATGTCTGTGGTTTCTAGCATGGTACATGAAACTAGCATTAGGATCGTACCATTTTGGGTATGGAGGTTTTAGGGGTGCCATATAATGTAGGGAAATTAATTATTTTTCTAGTAATTTTGGGCACAGCTCTCCATACGACACCGGAATAGGGGTGAATTGAAGTTTTTCAGGATTGGGTTTTGTCGGTCTTTGTTCATTTTTGGGCTGACTTTGAGTAGGCATAGTACTTGGCGGGAATATAGTGAATGGTCTTTGGTTATCAGTGGCGTAGACGGGGTAAGGAGAAGGTGTTTGATAGTAAGGGTTTTGAGGAGGAAAATAGAAGTTTGGAGATGGGCGAAATTGAAGTCGTGGTTGGGTTGGGTACGGATTAGAAGCATAATGGCTCTCAGTCCCCACCATATGGGTTTCAGGCTCTTTTTTCTTTATAGGTATTGGCCTTTTCGAACTCTCGGGACCTTCCATCCTTCCACTCTTGATACCATTTTCAATGAGTTCCCCAGACATTACGATATCGGCGAAGTCTTTTGTGGCGTTTCCTACCAGCTTGTCATAAAATGGCGCTTTCAAAGTGTTGATAAAAGAGGATCGTTATCTCAGTTTTAGTCAGTGGGGGTTCTACTTGGGCCGAGATATCCCTCCACCTTTGAGCGTATTGTCTAAAAGTCTCTGTTGGCTTCTTTTCCATCATCTGCAGTGTTAGTCGATCAGGCACTATCTCGGAGACATGCTTGTATTGTTCACAAAATGCTGATGCTAGGTCCTTCCATGATCGGATCCTCTCTCTGTTGAGTTGATTATACCATCGGAGGGCTGATCCGATCAAGCTATCTTGAAAACAGTGTATTAGCAATTTGTCTTCATTCACATAACCAGCCATCTTCCGACAAAACATGATAAGATGCGCCTTTGGACATCTCGTTCCATCATATTCTTCAAAATTTGGCACTTTAAATTTTAGAGGCAGGACCAAATCAGGGACCAAACTGAGCTCTTTGGCACTCAGTGCCGAGAAGACTTCAGTACCTTCTATCGCATTGAGTCTTTCTTCCAGACTCTTATACTTGTCCTGAGCATCACACTCATCTACTTTCAACCTGGCTATTTCTACTGGATCATCCAAATCAGGAACCATTGGATTGGCAGAATTATCTCCGGAGTTCGATACAAACATACCTTGCCCTAGATGAGCAGGTGGTGCAGGTCGTTGCTCTAGGCCTATCGGTTCCCCTTGAGGATATCCTTTTTGCGTTGCATGGGCGTGGGGTGAAGTGAATCCTAGGGGACAGAATGGATCCTGATTAACTCTTGAATGGGGTTCTGTAATATCAGGACTCTGTGCGGGTCCTTTTCCTTTGACCAGAGCTGCCATCATCTCTACCATTTTGGCCATTTGATCCTTTTGCTCGAGCGATTCCTTTCAGGATTTTACCATCAAATCTCTTGCTTCTTGCTACGACTTGGTCAACTGCTCTTGCAACTCTCTTTGGATCCTTTTTATTCTTTCGATTCTTTCATTGAGTTCAGCATCGATAGCTCTAACTCTTAGGCGTGTCCTATAAGGATGACGTGATTCCAGGTTCGTAGTGTCGCAACTGTGGATTATACAATTTTAGCCTGAGTAAATGATTAGGGTGATATGATACTACTGCATGTAATGCACTGCAAATGCATGGTATGAATGCAAAAAGGTGTCAACTCTGATTCAATTCCCCATAGAAAACTTTATTAGAAAACAAAACTCTTTACATAAAATAGATTACAGATATGGTTTGGCCTTAGCGCCCAGAGCCCTAATCTTTCGTAGTAACGAAGCCAACTCCTGTCCTCGGCTTGTCTGTGACTCATGCAGCACGCTTAATACCTCTACTTTTGCTGCCAAAATTTGCAAGTGTTCGGCCACCTCTCGAATCTGATTTATGGCCTCTCTCATGAAATAGTCCCTATTTTTAATTTGCTTCTGGGCATTATGTAACTCCTCTTTCTGTTGCTCCTTACTCTCTTTCAAGTCCCCAATATAATTCTGACAATCCTGCAGTGTCATTTCCAACTCTTCAGTCTTCTTTTCCATTTCTTCAATTCTACTCAAACTTGCTTTTAATTCTATTACTGAGTTACGGTTTCGATAATAATTAAGGGACCTTTCCAACTCCACCACTCTAGACTTCAATTCAATTTTTTCGTTTTGGCCTTCTGACACTTGCCTTTCTAGGATCTCCTTCTGAGCTTTTATTTCTTGAAATTTCCTTTCCCATTGCTCGATCTTAGCTCTTTCTTCTTGTAATTCTTGTTGCCATTGACTTGAAGTCTTTCCTAGCCCCGCAGTTCTCATTGAGAGATGCATCTTTTTGTAGTCCCTCTTTAGGCTATCTAGCTCTTCTTCAGCTTTGCTCTTCCCTTTTCTTATTTTCTCTGCTTCTGATTTCAATATCTCTACATCCAATTTCAAAAGCATCTTGATAACGGTCCGTCTCGGGTTAGGAGGCGAATCGTAAATGTTGCCCGATCGTAAATTAGGTAGTTTCTCTTTTAATTAACAAAGGGATAATTTTATTGGAAATAAAATCTTTGAAAGGTAAAGATAGGTGATTGGTTGAAATGGGTACGTTTTTTTTTTTTTGAAACAAGAAAGAACCTTTAATAAAAATTAAAGACCCGAATCTTATAAGTTTCAAAAATTGATGGAATGAGTTTTGAAACAAAACCGAGACCCACTATCTAGCGAGATAGGAACCAACGGTATAGGTAGAAGAACGCCACACCCGTGAGGATGATAAGTTCAAAACAAGGAAAGAACGACGCCACTAGAAAACTAGATAAGTCAATTCAAACCTCGAGAATTTAGGAGAGTGAATACTCACCAAAAGAAAATTTTCTTTCATTCAAATTCAAAGTTGTTCTACAAATGAAAATTAACAAGTTATTTATAAGCCTAAGATACTTGTCATAGCTATTACAATTCTATTTGTGCACATAAAAAAAAAATTGGTCATGTTTCTTTTTGGTGTGCCGTCCACTTAACTATGGTATATGTTATCTAATTTTTCAATCCCACTTTGGTCTTGTCGTCCACTTGAAGATGGCACATGTTATTTATTTCTTTCAATCCTAATTTGCTGTCCATGCATTTATTCCACTAAGCAACATTTAAGCAATTATTTATTCCATCATGATTTACACTCCAATCCAAAGCATTGCCGTCCATATAGCACCATTCATCCACTTTTGAAAGATCATGGTTTTATTTCACATGATGCTTGTATCATCCTTGTTAAAATGCTCCATCATTCTAGTTATTTATTCTCCCATTAATCTTCCAATGCCGTCCACCTTTGTTTACAAAAGACAAAATCTTCAATTTCACACATGTTTTAATTTCATTGTTTATTACACCTTTCTACTATGCCGTCTCATGCTAGGTGCCCTCCACTAATTTCCATTCATCCCCCAAATTATTTTATTGCTCCATTAATAAGCTCCATAATATTCCATACATAGTGCCGTATATGCTTGCCACACAATCCCCCAATTTGCCGTCCAAACATTCTTCAATTAGCACATGTTTTGTTTCCATTTTTTTTTATGTAGTCAACATAATAAACAAATGAAAACTCTTTTCAAGTGTGTCCCAAGTGTAGCCTAATCCCTTGAAAACCTGCACCAAATTAATTAATACATTAGCTCCTTAATTTAGCACAATAAAATAGCACAATTAGACTTCATCAATTTAGCAGCCACTTAAGATACTTAACAACTTAATTTTAGACACCAACAACATTTAATTCAAGTGCGTTTTTAGCCAAAATAAGTGTTAATATAACTTAGACATACTAATAATCACTTCGACAAAGACTAACTAAAAACTTGTACTATCTAAACAAACAAATATGAAATAAGAAAATAAAGCTATTACTGAAAATAAAACATGCGTAATTTAAAGTGTTAAATAAACTAGCAGTCGGACTAGCTAGTATATTCAACTTCAAATAAGTTGTATGGGTTCAGCATGTTTGTGGGCTCTCTTCTATGGTCATTCCAAATTTGTGCCACCAACACCATTGTGGCATCTTTGAATTGTTTGGTTCGGGATCGTGTAATTGGCCCATTAGGTAGTCTCATCGGGTCATGATTGACGTCCGTCACAGGCATCGTTGGTGAGCTCGTATCATCCCCTCCCTCTTTAAGTTGATTCGTCCTCGGATCATCACCTACATCGAAAGGAGAAAGATCAGAAACATTAAAACTCGCACTCATATTATAGTCACCTGGCAAGTCCAATTTGTACGAGTTGTCATTTATGCGTTCAATGACTTGAAATAGACCGTCCCCCCTTGGGAGAAGTTTAGATCGCCTTTGCTTGGGAAACCTTTCTTTTCGCATATGAACCCAAACCCAGTCCCCTGGTTCAAAGAGAATGCGTCTACGACCTTTGTTAGCTCGTTGGACGTATTGCTTGGTTCTTGCTTCAATATTCTCGCGCACCTTTCGATGCAGCTCCTTTATGTATTCCGCCTTTTTCCTAGCATCAGAATGGATAAATTTATCTGAAGGCAGTGGCAATAAATCAAGAGGAGTGAGAGGGTTAAAGTCGTAAACAATCTCAAAAGGCGTAAATTTAGTTACAGAATGAACAGCTCGGTTGTAAGCAAATTCGATGTGAGGCAGACAGTCTTCCCACGTTTTGAGATTTTTTTGCACTAATGCCCGCAACAAGGTTGATAGGACTCGGTTCACTACTTCGGTTTGTCCATCCGTTTGAGGATGACACGTGGTCGAGAATAGTAGTTTTGTCCCTAACTTTCCCCACAGAGTTCGCCAAAAGTGACTTAAAAATTTTACATCCCGATCAGATACGATCGTCTTCGGAACTCCATGCAATCGTATGATTTCCCTAAAAAACAAGTTTGCAATATGCACAGCATCGGCAGTCTTAGAACAAGGGATAAAATGGGACATTTTAGAGAAATGATCAACTATGACAAAAATTGAGTCCTTCCCAGTTTTTGATCTTGGTAATCCAAGGATGAAATCCATGGAAATGTCGACCCACGGAGTGTCTAGAATAGGAAGGGGCGTATATAAACCGTGAGGCTGGACCCGTGATTTGGCTTGTTTGCAAGCAATGCAACGTTCACAAATTCGTTCAACATCCTTGCTCATTCCTGGCCAAAAAAAATGTTCTTGAAGAGTGGACAATGTTTTGTCTCTTCCAAAGTGACCCATAAGGCCACCACTATGTGCCTCTATCACAAGCATGTCTCATATAGAACCTTGCGGTATACAAATCTTGTTTTCCTTGAAAAGGAATCCTTCATGCCTGTAAAACTTATCAAAAGCACCACTCTCACAAGCATTATAGACATTGCTAAAATCAGCATCGTTAGCATACAATTCTTTAATATGATGGAAACCAAGTACTTTAGAATCAAGAGAGGTTAATAAATTGTACCTTCGTGATAACGCATCCGCTACTACATTTTCCTTACCTTTCTTGTACTTAATTACGTCATGGAAATGATGATTCTAAATACTTGATCCATTTTGCATGTCATTTGTTGAGCTTGTCTTGACCTTTAATATACTTGAGTGCTTCATGATCTGAATGAATAACAAACTCTTTCGGCCTCAAGTAATGTTGCCACGTTTCAAGCAATCTTATTAGAGCGTACATCTCTTTGTCATACACGGGTAATTGAGTGCAGCTCAGTTCAATTTCTCATTTGAAATCGCCACCGGTCTTCCATTCTCGAGTTAGAACAACTCAGATCCCTACACTCGATGCATCACATTCAATTTCAAAAGTTTTATTAAAGTCGGAAAGGGTTAACAAAGGAGCTTTAACAAGAAATTCTTTAATGGCATTAAAGACCGTTCTTGCTCCTCGGACCAATGGAAAGCCGAATTTTTCTTGATCACGCTTGTTAAAGGAGCGGCTATCGTGCTGAATTTGGGCACGAATCGGCGGTAAAAACTAGCCAACCCATGGAAACTTCGTACTTGGCTAACCGTTGTAGGACGGGGCCATTCTTGGATTGCTCTAATCTTCTCTTGGTCCACCTCTAATCCATTTTCACTTACGACGTAGCCTAAGAAAATAACCTTGTCAGTATAAAAAGAACATTTTTCGAGATTGGCGTACAATACCTCTTTTCGCAGTGTTTCTAAGATCGCACGTAGATGTTGGAGATGATCCTCCAAAGATTTGATGTACACTAATATGTCATCAAAGTAAACAACACATTATTTGCCAATAAAAGCTCGTAAAACATGATTCATAAGTCGCATAAAAGTACTCGGAGCGTTTGTAAGTCCGAATGGCATTACCAACCATTCATACAAACCTAACTTTGTTTTGAAAGCCGTTTTCCACTCATCGCCCTCTCGCATCCTAATTTGGTGATAACCACTTTTGAGGTCAATCTTTGTAAAGATTCGAGCTCCACTTAACTCGTCGAGCATGCCATCGAGTCGGGGTATCGGGTGTCGGTATTTGATGGTAATCTTGTTCATGGCGCGACAGTCTACACACATCCGCCAAGAACCGTCTTTCTTTGGTACTAGCAACACCGGTACCGCACATGGACTAAGGCTTTCTCGGATATATCCCTTTTCTAGCAATTCAGTGATTTGCTTTTGGAGCTCTTTTGTTTCGTCAGGATTGCTCCGGTACGCAGGTTGATTGGGCAGTGAAGCTCCCGGCACCAAGTCAATTTGGTGTTCTATGCCTCGAATGGGCGGTAAACCACTTGGTATCTCTTCTGGAAAGATGTCCTTGAATTCCTGAATCAGAGACAACACAGAGGAAGGAAGATTCTCGGGTAAGTCGTTAGTGTTCAAAAATGATTCCTTGTATAGTAAGACATACATCGGTTGTCTCACACACAAAGCTTTTCAAATATCTCTTGCTTTTGTAAAAACACTCATTTTTCCATTTTCTTTTTCTTCCTTTGTTTCCTCTTCTTTTTGTTCACACTCTCTTATTTTATCACTTAGTTTCTTGTCCCTCTTTTTTTTTAAATTCTTTTCTTTCTCATTTCTCCTCTCACTTTCTTTTGATTTTTCTATTGATGTCTTCATTTTCAACTGATCCTCATAAACTTGCTTGGGTGTTAACGGAGCTAGTGTCACGTTTATTAAAGTATTTAAAAGTGTACCGATTAGTGTAGCCGTCATGGATTGCTCGCTTGTCAAATTGCCAAGGTCGTCCAAGCAGGAGATGTCCCGCTAGCATCGAAACCACATCGCACAAAACCTCATCTTGATACTTCCCTATTGAAAAGGAAACCAAAACTTGTTTTGTGACCTTAAGTTCTCCCGCGTCGTTAAGCCATTGTAGCTTATACGGATGGGGATGTTTTGTGGTAGTCAATCCAAGTTTCTCCACCAATATGATGCTAGCCACATTAGTACAGCTTCCTCCGTCAATAATGACGCAACAAATCTTCCCTTGTATTTGGCAACGCGTATGGAAGATGTTTTCGCATTGTTGCTCATTTTCGACACCTTGTAAGCTAAGGCTCCTTTTTACCACCAAGATTTCTCCACTTTTGGCTTGTTCTATCTCTTCCTCATCTTGGGATGTCTCACTGGCATCATCTTCCTCTTCACTTCCGGATTCAATCTCGCCATTATCTCGGACAAACATAGTGTTCCGGTTTGGACATTGACTTGCAATATGTCCTCATCCCAAACATTTGAAACACTTAATGTCTCGGGATCGATTTGGAAGAGCTTCCATTTTACCTTTGCTCGTTTCACCGATTGGCTTGGTAAACTTGGGTGTGCCATTTGTTTCTTTGGCTCAGTTTGGCATGTCACGTTTATTGGTCACTTGCCCCCACTTCGATGTTGAAGCATGATTGGGGTTTGCTCTAGGCGTAGCTTTTACTTTGTTTGTTTTTCAACCTTTATAGCCATGTGAACCATTTCGATGATATCGATGTAATGATGTAATTCTACAATATTTGTGATATCTCGATTGAGGCCAGCGCTAAAACGTGCCATGGTGGCTTCTCGTTCTTCTTCCACATTGGCTCGGATCATGGCCACTTCCATCTCTTTGTAGTAATCTTCTACGCTTCGGTGACCCTGGGTTAGGCTTTGCAACTTTTGATGCAACTCGCGGTGATAGTAGGTTGGGATGAACCTTTTCCGCATTAGCACCTTCATTTCCGCCCATGTGGATATTGGGTGTTCACCATCCCGTCTTCGACTCGTCGTTAATTGATCCCACCAAATGAGGGCGTAATCAGAAAATTCGATGGCAGCAAGTTTCACCTTCTTATTTTCTGAATAATTATGACAGTTGAAAATTAGTTCCACCTTCTTTTCCCACTCAAGGTAGGTTTCTGGATCAGACCGCCCTTGAAAAGTAGGAATCGCCATTTTAATGTTCTTTAAATCGTCATCGGCCTATTCTCGATCTCTTTGCTCACGGACTCGTGGACCTTCTCTTCGTTCATCTTATTCAAAAGCCGGGTTGCTATCGACTTCACTTGGTTCATAGACGTCGTTGTTACGTAACCAAGGTTGTTCTCGTCCCCTTCTCGGAATTTGAGGGGTGTTTGCTCGAGGTCTTCGTTCATCTCTTCGATCTAATCGTTCAGTGATTGATCTGAACATACGTGTGATTTCTTGTAATACTGTTTGCACATCCTGATTTCTCCCTTCGGGATCATTCCTTCGGGGTTGTAATCCTCCTCCACCTCCGGCGGCGTCGGATGCTTCGTCACTTATTATTTGACGTTCAGGGCTCCTAGACATGTTTTTAAACAAAATTAATGAATCCTCACTACAATCCTCACTTGTTCACTCACAAAGAAAATTATCAACACTCACACTCGTGTTTTTACTCAATTCTGGCTTTTTCCTTAATGTATTCACTCTTGCCTTTTATCGCTCAAATTCACTCTTCTAGATTCTAGAAGGTTGTCTTTGGCTTACTAGAAACTCGTAGGTCGTTTCAAGCTAATTGAGCATGAAGCTGGAAAGCAGTTTAATGTAGAAAAGCCAAGAGATGACAAAGATATGTTGGAGGAGGTAACAATTGCAGGGAAGTCAACTATAGTTGATTCCCAACATCTTATAGAGCTAACTAATTATACAGACAAGGGTTCGTCTCAGTTAGTATACTTTGTAAAACACTGGGAATATAAGCAAGCAAATGTCATTTGTCTTCTTAGAAAAGAACTTGACAATCTAAACAGGCTACAGTAGGAAGAGGGTTCTTTTTTTTTTTTTTGAAACTTACTCGAAAAAATTCAAAACGATCAAAACGTGCCTAATTTAACCTGGCTCTGATACCAGATGATAACGGTCCGTCTCGAGTTAGGAGGCGAATCGTAAATGTTGCCTGATCGTAAATTAGGTAGTTTCTCGTTTAATTAACAAAGGGATAATTTTATTGGAAATAAAATCTTTGAAAGGTAAAGATAGGTGATTGGTTGAAATGGGTACGTTTTTTTTTGAAACAAGAAAGAACCTTTAATAAAAATTAAAGACCCGAATCTTATAAGTTTCAAAAATTGATGGAATGAGTTTTGAAACAAAATCGAGACCCACTATCTAGCGAGATAGGAACCAACGGTATAGGTAGAAGAACGCCACACCCGTGAGGATGATAAGTTCAAAACAAGGAAAGAACGATGCCACTAGAAAACTAGATAAGTCAATTCAAACCTCGAGAATTTAGGAGAGTGAATACTCACCAAAAGAAAATTTTCTTTCATTCAAATTCAAAGTTGTTCTACAAATGAAAATTAACAAGTTATTTATAAGCCTAAGATACTTGTCATAGCTATTACAATTCTATCTGTGCACATAAAAAAAAAATTTGGTCATGTTTCTTTTTGGTGTGCCATCCACTTAACTATGGTATATGTTATCTAATTTTTCAATCCCACTTTGGTCTTATCGTCCACTTGAAGATGGCACATGTTATTTAATTCTTTCAATCCTAATTTGCCGTCCATGCATTTGTTCCACTAAGCAACATTCAAGCAATTATTTATTCCATCATGATTTACACTCCAATCCAAAGCATTGCCGTCCATATAGCACCATTCATCCACTTTTGAAAGATCATGGTTTTATTTCACATGATGCTTGTATCATCCTTGTTAAAATGCTCCATCATTCCAATTATTTATTCTCCCATTAATCTTCCAATGCCGTCCACCTTTGTTTACAAAAGACAAAATCTTCAATTTCACACATGTTTTAATTTCATTGTTTATTACACCTTTCTACTATGCCGTCTCATGCTAGGTGCCCTCCACTAATTTCCATTCATCCCCCAAATTATTTTATTGCTCCATTAATAAGCTCCATAATATTCCATACATAGTGCCGTATATGCTTGCCACACAATCCCCCAATTTGCCTTCCAAACATTCTTCAATTAGCACATGTTTTGTTTCCATTTTTTTTTATGTAGTCAACATAATAAACAAATGAAAACTCTTTTCAAGTGTGCGTCCAAGTGTAGCCTAATCCCTTGAAAACCTACACCAAATTAATTAATACATTAGCTCCTTAATTTAGCACAATAAAATAGCACAATTAGACTTCATCAATTTAGCAGCCACTTAAGATACTTAACAACTTAATTTTAGACACCAACAACATTTAATTCAAGTGCGTGTTTAGCCAAAATAAGTGTTAATATAACTTAGACATACTAATAATCACTTCGACAAAGACTAACTAAAAACTTGTACTATCTAAACAAACAAATATGAAATAAGAAAATAAAGCTATTACTGAAAATAAAACATGCGTAATTTAAAGTGTTAAATAAACTAGCAGTTGGACTAGCTAGTATATTCAACTTCAAATAAGTTGTATGGGTTCAGCATGTTTGTGGGCTCTCTTCTATGGTCATTCCAAATTTGTGCCACCAACACCATTGTGGCATCTTTGAATTGTTTGGTTCGGGATCGTGTAATTGGCCCATTAGGTAGTCTCATCGGGTCATGATTGACGTCCGTCACAGGCATTGTAGGTGAGCTCGTATCACATCTTCTCCTCCTCCAACAGCTCAAGTTTTTCTCGAGCTCTGAACTCCGCTTTACAAAATCTTGCTTTATAATTTCTAACTCTGTTGGTATCATTTGCAAACATTCCTCCATAGACTGAGCATTGTCTGAACTTGGTCCCGGGATATTATCGTTGATTCTTTTACTCAACCATGCTTTATACTCAATGGTCACCATTTTGCCCATGCTTATTCCTCTCATCTGACGAGGTCGTATCCAAGCATCGACAATCTCCCGACTCTTTTTCTTGTAATTTTCCACTTTATAAGAAAATTCACTTTGAGCCAACCCGTGCGTTACCGGCATAAACTGCCTAGACTTATACTGTCTTGCCGCAAATAGCGGAGCATACCCAATGGCTCCCCATATTCCCGGTAAAGGGACCCAATTAAAATCCCCGCATCTGTACAGTATCTCGTCGGGCACCATCCAAGGAGCTCTCCACACGACCTCATCTTCTTGAAGATTCTACAAGACTATTATCTACCTTTCTTCTGACATATCCTCCCATCTTGGTGCAGCCACTTCCTTTTCCAAAGGTGAATAATTCTCACAATAAGAAACCTTATCTATCTTCCAAAAGTGACTATGAAACCATACTATCAATAACTGTGCACACCCAATAAACCTACCTTCTCCGACTTTTCGACATGCACTTAAAGACCTAAAGGTCTCGGCAAGAATCGCGGGAACTAGTGTAACTTGCTTATTCAATCGATCAAACAAATCTGCCACTACTTCGTCTACGTGCCTTAGGACTCTAGGGAAAATAACTAATCCGTAGACGCTCAAAGCAAAGATGTCCACCCTCCTCTTCACATCGGGGTGTACCGAAATTAAGTCCCTTAAATTTTCCCAAGGAATGCATCTTCCCTCGCCCTTTTGTTGTATCCGAGCCGAAACCCACTGCTTGATCATCCCGGTAATGCTCATCAATTTTTTCACGAAGGATGGAACATTAGCAATCCTAGTATAAACTTTATTAGCCTGTATCCCCGGACAACGAAGCAAAGTAGTGTACTCTTCTATAGTAGGTACCAGATCTACGCTCCCAAAGGTGAAACAACTCTATGCTGAATTCCAAAACTGAACCATAGCCCGAAATAAGTGTCGATCTACTCTGACATCAAGCAAATGAGAGATATCGCCATAATTGCTACAGAACATCTGTTTAGTACCATCCTCCCAATGAGTCCAAATATCCCTTAATTCTTGAAGCTCATTTTGTGCTACATTAATGCGGGTGTAATCGCACGACTCAGAGACATATCCTTCAACTAGACTGTCCCCCTTTTCCACTTGCAATCCTTCTGACCCATGCACGAACAGCAGCATTGTCCTCTACCTTAGCAAGAAATTCGTTTTCCATGGTAAATCTTCTATCTTAGTAACCGAACAGGAATCGACACCTCTTTAATGCGAAATGTTATGCAGATAACAAGCCAATCGAAACAAGTCAGTATCGCATAAAAAAATCAGAATAGGTAAAATGTTATCAAACACTCATCTAAGTAACCACTAAAGGTTCGGCATTATATCTAGGGTAGGCTTCTGGGGTTTACTATATATGGTTCGGTTCTAAAAAGGGGTACCTGAACCAGCAAATTCCTCAATCCTCACCCATTATAGGCTCATATGGATCGAGTTCAGTTCAGGGGGATACATTTCCCTATGCCCATGCAGAGGTGAAAACCTCACGAAAGCTTAGTTTCTTACTCCCACTTAAAGGTGTGACCGCAATGGTCATGCAATGCAATGCCAAAGTATTTCACGAGACTCGACACTATAGCACAAGCAAATGCATCAAAAAGAAACACGATTTTTCAAAATAATTTTCCAAATTTTCAATCAAAAGGACAAAAATCAATCAATTTATGGCCTGACTCTCAAAGTCCCCAGCGGAGTCCCCAAGCTGTCGTAAACATTTTTTGAAAAGACGGGAATCGACTTAGGTTTTGAAAATAAAAAAAAAATGAGTCGCCACCGATCTTTATCAGGTGTGATCAGATCACCTTTGTTTTAATAAAACATTTTGATTTACTAAAACATGTTTTTTTTTTCTACGAAACTCGAGAAAATAGGCGCGGGAGTCAGTTACGTGCAAGGAAGGGTTAGCACCCTTGCAACGCCCAAAGCTGGTACCAAATTGATTAATTAGTGTCCTTGCGTTGAAAATTTGAAAAAGTTATAGAAGTTTTTGGAAGAGTAATTGATATTGAATTTGAATCTCAAGATTAACTCGTTTCGAAGTAAATAAAAATGTCACATCTAGTACGTTAGGACATGACACCTTTATACCCCGACCCTGAGATCATCTTTGATCTTCAAGACATGCAGTTAAAGAAGGATATTTGATTATCTGGTTGGGCAGAAAATTGACACCAGTACGTTAGGGCATCATTTTCTGATTTTCCAGACGCACGAACATTGCCTTATTTTGGAAGAACAAAATTTCATATTAAGCTTAAAATAAATTTAAATAAAGTAAACATTTAATAAAAACTAGATCATATGAGAATTTGGGGCGTAATAGTAATAGAGTGCATAAAAACTAACCATGAAATACACACAAATTAAAGATCGTATAAGCAACATGCTATAAGATACAAGTTTTCTTAAAGAAAGTTAATTTATATTGAATCTTACACTTCAAGGTTAGCTCATTTTGAAGGAAATAAAAAAGTCACATTCAGTACGTTAGGATATAACACCTTCATTCCTCGACACCGAGACCATCCTTGATCCTCAAGATATTTAATTGAAAAGGATATTTAGCCATATGGTCGAATAGGAAATTAACACCCAGTGCGTTAGGGCATCGTTTTCCCATACTCCCAAACATACAAATATTGCCTCATTTTTGAAAAATTTGAAATACTCAATTTTAAAATTATCTCCAAGTATATTTTTTGAACCAATATTCAATAATAAAAGGGCAAAGCGATTTCAGTGCGGAATAATAATGTGTGAATACAACATTGGGAAAATGATGAGATATAACAATACTAACATATAATTCAAATATGTATACAAAAGGATTTTAAAACAAGCATTATATAACTAGAAAATTAAAATAATTAGTATGCAAAAGCATAATGATGTATAAGAGTATTTAAAAAATATTATGTAAATCTTTAAATAAAAAACATACATAAAAGTGAATTTTAAAGTAAACAAATCATATACTAAAATATGTTTTATTTATTTATTTATTCCTAAGATTATAAACAAAATAATAAGAACATATCTGATTGGAATAAAAAGAAAATTAAAGCTACTTTATAAATAAATAAAATTATTTTAACTAAAGCCGGGGTCAAACTAAAATGCGCACAAATATCCAAGGATTAAACTAGTAAATACCCCGATGACCAAAACGCCATGTCTGAACGCGGCCTGATTTGAAATAGCGCTCAATATTCGGGGTAAAATTAGCAATAAACAAAAGGAACAAAGAAAGGGACTTAATCGGATCACCGCGAAACAGGGAAGGACCAATCGCACAAATAGATCAATTGTAACAAAATACGCGGATCCAAAGGAAATTGGGTCGGGTCAGATCGGACGGCCTTAAGTGGCGTCGTTTAAAGCTATTATGATGAACCAAACGGCGTCGTTGCATTGATGGATATTAACCTTCCCCTAAAACAGAACTAAAGCATAAGGTCAAAACCCTATCCCTTTTATCTTTTCTTTCAGCCGCTCTCCCTAAAACCTTTTCAACTAGTCACCGAAACGCTACCACCAACACCACAACTCGCACATCCGATTCAAACAAACACCCCTCGTCTGACTCCGATGGCAACGGAGAGAACAAGGGATGGATCTAACAAAGGTAATCTTATTTCGCTTGCTCTTTCTTTGCTAACCAGTCAACATCACAGACGGTAAAAATGGTAAATGAAAGCCCGATTTAGCCACCTCTTCATTCAAACCCCGATTGCAATGGAGAGAACGAGGGCAGAACCTTTCAACGGTAACCTCTCCTCTTACTTGCTCCTACTTTATTTACAACTCAATATTCACAAAAGAAATCAGGAATAAAACAAGGCCAAAAAATCATCTTTAAATCTTTTGCTTCTATTTTATATTTCTACTATTAGTGCGCGCAAAATCGTGTCCCCTTTTTTTATTATTGTTAGCAAAGGTTTTAAAAACAATGTAAAAGTAAAGACGAGATGAAAGTAACAGTATTGTGTAAAACGAACAAGGAATTTAAAATCAACCTTCTATTTTTCTGCTTTTCGATTTCTGATTGTGTCCAAAAGGAAAAAAAAAAAGTCATCTTTACATTGTTTTTGGGTGGCTTTATAGCCGAAAGACACCATCTTCTTAGTATTCTATTATTTTCATTCCATGCTTCTTCGCTCTTTGTTGCCTCTGTTTCTCTGTCTGTCGAAGGGTATGGGTGAGGCAGAAGCGTGCGCGAGCGTTTGGTCGAGGAGCGACAGTGGTGAGCCTGGTGCGCTAGGGGGCTGCGACCATTGGGACGCGTGGGCGTTGGGAACAGAGACCAATGGCCAAGGTGGCGCACGTGGGTTGCGGCGCTAGGGTTTGCTTGGCTGATGGTGTTTAGTTTGTGGGCTAGATCTTTGGGTTAGGGTTTTTCGAATTTGGGCTTCTAAAGTGGGCCATTCGGGTTGTTGGGCTCAGGGTATTTTTTGTAAATGGACATTGGACTATTTTTTTATTGGGCCCTTTTTTATTATTGTTTTTGTTTTATTACTCGGACTTTATTATTTGATGGGCCTCGGTTGTTTCTGACGGGCCCGGGCCAAAATTGGTTATCACAAATACCTTTTGATGTGTATCGATACTTAAAGCATTTAATGTCTAATTTAGTGACTGTTGGACCTTTCTCACATCGATACCTAGAGAGATTTATCGATACTTGATTAAACGTACTAATATTTGGGTAATTTGTTGAATAATTTTCAAAACATCAAACCTTAAAATCATATCGATATCAGAGGAAGGTATCAATAAATTTTTTATAGGTATTGATACGTAATTACAAGTATTGATACTTAACACTTTTGCTCAAATTTCTCTCGAAGTTAGAATGCCAATTTCGTATCGATACTAAAATAAGTATCGATAAAAATATCATGGTATCGATACTTAATGATAAATATTGATACTTTTACTTTGATTAAAAAAATTCAAAATCGTATTTTCGTATTGATACCATGCATAGGTATCGATAAAAATGTCTAGGTATCGATACTTGTTATTTTTTCTCAATGTTTCAAAACTTCGAAGCTCAAAAACAATATTATAAGTATTAGGGAGTAATTTTTCACTTGTTTAAAGAAATTTGTAATTTGTCTAGAATGTTTTCTAGGTGTTCAAAGTGATTCTCAAAGTGTTTGAAAAATTTTCACTTTGAACTTAATTAAGTCTTTATTCAAAAACATTTTCTTTTTTATATCAAAATAATTTATGAAATAAAGCTTAGTTTAACCTAGCTCAAGTGTTTTTCTTTGTATTAGTGCTTAATTGGCAAACAATATTCTCATCTTGTAAGGATTGTTTCTTAGTTTACTTATTTGTTTGCTCTTTTGAGAGGGTTTGTATTTTAAGATTTTGGTAGAAATCTTAAAGGAGTTGTAAAGTTAAACTTTGTCCTCAAAGATTTATCAAATTAGTGAATTTGGAAAAATCATTAGTTGTGGAAAGCTAAGATAATGGAGTAGACAATTGGGGTCGAACCACTCTAAATCCATTTGTCCATTGTTTCATACTTTAGTCTTTTGCTTCCACAAAATTTTAAAGGTCAATTCACCCCTCTTGGCTATTTCAGTTGTTTGATCGAGCTAACATGTGAAAATCCTTATCTAAACCCAAGCCTACAGGGGCGGGTGGGCTACTCAGCCCTTGAACATGTCTAATCATTAGGGGTGAGCAATTGAACAGGTTTGTGTAGAAAAATCGAATACAGACAAAAACAACTTCCCCATTTTTTGAAACCGAAACCGAACTAACCTTGGGCTACAACCGAAAAAACTTACCCAAGTTTATGGAAGTCGGTTTGGTCAGCCGACTGATCAAATCGAAATTAATATGCTGTTTTGTTTTTTTGGCCAAATATGATAAAATGAATATAGCAATTGACAAAATCACAATTCAGCATTTGTAAGAAGCTATCACTCAGGATGCTGCAGAAAATCAAGTGAAAATGTAGAGAGTTGCTTCTCTTTTCTTCCACTTTGTATTGCAAATGATAAAAGCACAATTAAGTAGAAGGGATTGATAGAAATTAACTTAAAATCACTCCATCCTATCCTATCTTTGTCAAGCCTAACCTCATATTATTATCGTTTATTATTTTCAAATCACCAAAGCATAAAGGTCTTTGACAAATCCCCACTTCATGAATCAACAAAACCTGCATTCTAGAACAAGGAAAATTAACTCAAACATGTGTAACATTTGGTGAACATGAAAAGAACCAGGAGCATTGATAAAACTCTACAAATTACCTTACAACATATTTGAAAGATTGAGAGAGGCCTCCGTTAATTGGCCAGCAGCCGACGACTGAGGGTCAAAGATGAGTCAATTCCACCCGAATTAATAGATTTAATCGAATTTAAAAAAATGGATCATAAACTGAATCAATTCGATCTGTTTAAACGAGTTGGGCCAAGTTTTGCACAATCCTAAGTATCACCAATTTCAATTAAACATTTTATATAGTATACATACACACCAATTTCTATTAAACATTTTATATAGTATACATACATACTTTTTTATAAATAAAATAGCATATCAAATAATATCCTACACTATTTGGAAAATAGCATTTAAATGTTTTAAAATAAATTATGCAAAATGAAAAAAATCATAAAACCAAGAACACGTTTGTGAACAATTTATCAATAAAAGACATGTCTACAATCACAAACTAAATCAGCAGTAAGAGATAAAAGCCAAAAATTTTGTGTTGGACAAATATAAAATTAAAAATGTTTAGGAATCAAAGCTAAACTTGCATTAACATAATTTAAATTAAACTAAGTTTTTGAAGAGACCGAATTTTTTTTATTTCATTTTATCAAAGAGTTAGAAAAATTTGAGTGTAAATAAAAATCTACATCTAATCGGGAGTTAGCTAGGGACACTCGCAAGGTCTCGGTCCATTAAAATAGAAATTTTTTTATTTAAACTCTTTAGAATTTTTAAAAATTTTAATTAGTAAAAATAAAATTACACTTTAATCCTCCCTAAAAATGATAAAATTTTAATTCAATATTTTAAAAATTATAAATATATAAACTATTATATTTTTACCATCATAAAAATGATAATTTAATTTTAACCTCTAAAAAATTATTCTACTTTCACCTCTACATTTAATTAATGGTTGAAAGCCTCAAGCGGATCCCCCTGACTTTGCCCTTGTCTGTGGCTGTGATCTAAAGTAGAAACATTTAGATTTGCTTGGGATTTAATCTTAACCATGAAAGAGTGGCAACTCAAAATTCTCACAGGGCTTTTAGTGGGAATTATGAGACAAGAACCTCCATGGATGTTTCAATTGAGGTTTTGAGAGGGGGTAAATTTGGAGACGTGGTCAATAAATGTAAAAGCTATTTTTGTTCTCCTCTTTTGCTGTGTCGGTGAAATAGACATTTTCTCTGACAGGAATTAACTTCCAACCACTTTATGATGCTTGAATTGTCTGGTGTCTGCGTACTTCTTCATATTGTTTTTTGGGTTTTCAATTAATGCATTGCATCTGCTTGGATTCTTTCCTAGAAAGTGGTTAGTGAGATCGAAAAGGACAGTTTCGAAAATGATAATTCAGTGGTAAGTAATTTCTCTGCCTTGGCCAACCTATTATTTATCAAATATAATCCATCTCTCATAATTAATATAATAATTCAATCAATTAATTGAGTGCCGACATCAACAATAGATAAAGCTAATAGTTAAAAATTTTTAATCTTGGCATGCATTATTTATACGAACGGAACATAAAATATGATAATTGAATTGTTAAAATATTAATTATATAAAAAATTAAAAAAAAGTCTAAAACTACTCAAGTTTTACATTACATCTATGTAAATGGATCCATCCCCTTATTTTTATTTCAAATTATTATGCTTTAACCTAAAAATAGTTGTTAAAAATAAAGGTAAAACTACACCCAAGGCTACTAAATTTTTTGGTAAGTTTATATTTTGATCGTTCAGCTTTTAAAAGTTACGAAATGGTCATTGAACTACTCAAAACTTTTCATTTAAGTCATTATACTATTAAAATCATTGTTACATGACATTCTTTGTTCGTATTATCTGCACTAATCGAAAGCTCTCATTTCCCTTCTCTTATACAATTTATTTATTTTTCATAAAAAAACTTTAAACGTTATGAATCTGCAAACTAAAATCAACATAGTGTTTTTCTTCCATCTCCAACATTGGCCATTAGATCAATTTAGATCTAAGGTATGGTCTTCTACTCCTCGACGGCTACTATCCATCGTATTGATCGATGAATCGTCGAATAGTTACTTAAAGCTTACTACTGAACTTAAAAAAAAAAACTAAACAGCATTGTGACTTAAATACTTTTAAATATTTCAATAACCATTTTATAATTTTTTATTATTTAATGATTAAATCCTAAACTTACTAATATTTATCTTTGAGAAAGGTGTAGTTCACCCTAAAAATAACAGTGAGAGTTGATTTGTTAGCAACTCAAACACAGCAAATCTTACGGTGGTTTCTAGGAATAACAGTAACAAAGTTATCAGAATCAACGCACAAACAAAATCTTCAAATGCGTTTGTGGTTAAAACTTTAGCTATAAGGTTAGGTTCTAATGGCCGGCAAAAGTCATTGTTGAATCCAACTACTCTATGACTATATGAATTATTTGAGGAAATCTTGGAATGTATGTACAATTATTAGGGACATTGTTTCTCATACTTCGACCTTTGGTTCGTATAAGTCGGAGAAAATTTGTACCAATCGACTTTCATGATATGTTATTATTTTTAAATTAAGATTTAATATAATATTTAGTATTGAACTTGATTTTTTTTAAATTGGGTATTTAAATATTTTTTGTCTAATTTTTTTTAATTTGGTATTTAAATATTTTTGTCCAATTTGGTACTTAAACTTGATATTGTTTCTTAAGTTAGTACTTAATCTTCTTTGGGGTACCTAAATTGACTCTTTTTCCTAATTTGATGCCTAATCTATTTTTTTGTTTGATTTGGTACTTGAACTTTTCAAACGTTTTACAAATTATTCCAATATGCTAACAATGTAATTTTTTTATGAGATAGTAAAAATAATCAATGTATGATCGACATGTGATAGATGATATGATATTCTTTTGTATTTTTTTCTTATTTAATATTAATTCGTTAAGCATAGATCAATACTTATTTTGTTAACATGAATTTCCTCTAATACTGACAATATTTTTGTAGCATAACAAAAAAAAACTAACACCATTAGTGTTTTGCATAATTTGTATAACATTTAATAAATTTAGGTATCAAATTGAACCTAAAAAAAAGAAGCTTAGGTACCAAATTAGGAAAAAAATACCAATATCAGGTACCAAATTAGGAAAAAGCGTCAAGTTCAAATACCAAATTGGGCCAAAAAAGAGTTTAGGTACCAAATTAAAAAAAATCAAATTTAGATACCAAAAATTATATTAAGTCTTAAATTAATTTAGAGATAATTTCATAATTTAAACTTTTTTAGAAGTCTTTATAAATAAATTATATTCTTTATGGATTATTTATCTTTAATTGATTTAAATTATCATGAGAAAAATAATAAATAAATATTTTATTCCTTGTAGATCACTCATATAAAAATGTTACATTTTATAAGAACTATCTTGTACTTGCCTGAGTGGGTCATCTCCAAGCCATTCTACACAACTTCAGAAGTTCAAAAGTCTAGAAGTTTAGAAATCAAAACTTGGAGAGAAGATGTTAAAGACTAGAGATCCTTTCCAAAATCTCAAGAAACATTTGAAGAACTCGAAGAACTTTTAAAGAACACCACATTAGTTTTGAAGAAAGCTGTTCTTCAATCTTGTGCAACCAATAGAAGGAGAGCAAATTTGTTCAGCAAGATCAAGCCAAGCAAGCGGCCTTTAAAGTGGAATCAACCATTCAAGATCAAGTTACAAAGACCCTTGGATCCAAACTCTCTTCAAACTTATTTTTAAGATCAAGTCTTGATGACGCTTGGAGCAGAGTTCATTAATTCAAAATTAAGTCTCAAAGACTCTTTAATCTAAATCATATCAAAATTTCAAGTAAGCATCTCTCCAAACTTAGTTTCAAGATCAAATATTAACGACCCTTGCATCCATCTAAAATAAAGTCTAGACGACCCTTAGATTGGAACTCCATTGCAAAGAAGAATCAAAGAATTTATTTAAAAATTACAACTCAAATTTTATAAATAGAATTCTTTTATTTACTCTAATTTTTTATATCTTATTTAAACTTGAAATTTTTATTTACAATGTGCGTTTATTTTCTTCATATCGTAAACAGAGTGGCAGACTAGGTGGCTATAAGAACCGTTAATGGCTCATGCCCTGTCTCTTGAATGGTCCAATTCCGAATGAATTGAATGAAGGGGGTTGGCAAGAGTTTGGGTCCTCTTAAAATGAAAAATTTAATGTTTAGGTCTTTTATAATTTATAAAATTTTAAATCAGTATATAATAAAATTACATTTTACCTCGAAAAATTTAATTTAATCATTTAAAAATTATAAACATATAAACTATTAAAATGATGATATTGTATTTTTTTTATTCTAAAAATATAGGACTATACTTCAAAAAAATTCTGCTAAAAATGGTTATGTAGTTTAATGTGCTTTATTAATTTATTTCAACAGGTGAATCTGATTTCATTTTTATTTTTGAAGTTAGATATGTCATGCTTAGTTTACATTTGTTAGTTTTGATCATGCTGTAAAAACTGGAACGTGAACAAGCCATCTTGATCCACCCAATTTTGATTTTAAAAATAATAAAGGTAATTCGTTTAAATGGTTTGTTTGATATTTAGTAAGATTCTAATAAAATATTAAATTAAAAAAAAAACAATTGAACTGCTGGATCCAAACCATCAATTCTTTATTACTTTTAGAATCCAAATCATGTAAAATTAATGATGAACAGAAATAGGTAAAAATTGATATTTTAAGTATGAACAGGAACTGGAATTTCATTATTAAGTTGGAGCTGAATCCAACTGATCTAACACAACATTGCCCAAATTACTTGGGGGGTTTTATAAGAAAAAATCCCCAACAAAGATGAGGAGGTACATGAGAAAACATCATTCAAGCTTAATTCTTTTAGCAGTGATATCCATAGCTGTGGCTTCCGCCATTGTCGTTTACAAGGTTTCAAAAGGACTTTCATGGCATTATTTGGCATCTCCATGGACATGGACTTCAACCCTTGGAGGACCCTTCCCTTCCCGTCATGCCATTGTATATATATATATTTCCATCTTCCTCTATGTACCCATTGATTTAGGTTAATTCATTTATTTCGCTGTTGTTGGTTATGCAGGATAAAAGAAAGGAGAAGGCCAAAGAATATATAAATCTGGAGAGGATTTGGAACGACGAATCCGTTAAAAGAATAGGTAAACACCGAGATGGAAGTCTGGAGATGGTAGAAGCGGATCTTGCTAAAGCTAGAGCTTTGATACGGGATGCGGCGTTAAACCCCAGTAACAGCAGCACTTCGGAACTTCCCGACTCCGATTACGTTCCCCAAGGCGACATTTACAGGAACCCTCACGCATTTCACCGGTACTCTACCAATATTTTTTTTTTCATTTTCTTCTTTCTTCTAAGGCCCGTAACCTTAAATCAACCGACCGGACTTCGAAGTTTGTTTATTAAACAAATCAAGTTACTATAATATGAAAATATTAACAAATTATATTTAAAATTTTAATAAAAGATATATAAATTACTAAATATTAAACAGAAATATTGGACAACTTATCTTTCCAACTTAGTTAAATATGTAATGATATAAGCTAGCTCATGAACTTTTCTTTTTTCAATCTTTAATGGCAACTATATGAGGTGGTTCTCTAGCTTGCTTAACCTCAACTTTGATTTTTTACTTTTATATACACTTGAACCGACTTCGTCCTAAACTAAATTTATTACTTTACTCCCGGCCTAACCCTGTCGGCAAAAAAAAAAAAAAATTCCTGCTTTGAAATGTTATATTATATTTATTTTTTATAAAATTAAAATGTTGTCTACTTGAACAAGTCAAGCTTGTACCAATACTTGGATTGGATTCTCAGTTGCTTTGTTTTGTGGCTGTGTTTTATCAGGAGTTATCTGTTAATGGAAAAGATGTTCAAGATATTCGTTTACGAAGAAGGGGAACCACCTTTATTTCATTACGGATCATGCAAAGATATATACTCCATGGAAGGACTGTTCATGAGCTTGATGGAACAGGATACAAGGTATCGTACATGGGATCCTAATGAAGCACATGTTTATTTCCTTCCTTTCAGTGTGGTAATGATACTAGAGCATCTCTTCGATCCCATCATCCGCGATAAAGCTGTGATGGAGCGAACGGTTGTCGATTATGTTGGAATCATATCCAACAAGTATCCTTTTTGGAATCGAAGCATTGGGGTTGATCATTTCATGCTCTCCTGCCATGACTGGGTAAATAATATATTTCCATACTACTAATCAAACTGAATCCCAAATGGAAGTGAAATAATGTTTGTTGACGATGATGGATTGACAGGGGCCAAGGGCAACCTGGTACGTGAAAGAACTTTACTACAATTCCATTCGAGTTCTATGCAATGCCAATACTTCAGAGTATTTCAATCCAAAGAAAGACGCATCCTTTCCTGAAATCAATCTTGTGACGGGGGAAATCACCAACCTAACAGCCCATTTGCCTCCCTCAAATCGTTCCATCTTAGCATTCTTCGCAGGCAACTTATATCACGGTAAAATTAGGGCACTTGTATTTAAGCATTGGAAGGGAAAAGATAATGACATACAAATCTACGAAAAACTTCCGGTGGGGGTTTCCTATAGTGAAATGATGAAGAAAAGCAGGTTTTGCTTATGTCCAAGCGGGCATGAAGTTGCCAGTCCAAGAATTGTGGAGGCAATTTACGCAGAATGTGTTCCGGTTATAATATCGCAGAACTATGTTCTTCCTTTCAGTGATGTTCTGAGATGGGAGTCGTTCTCCATACAGGTAGCAGTGAGCGAAATAGCCAATCTGAAGAACATTTTGATGGGGATATCTGAAGAACGATATGATAGAATGGTGGAGAATGTTAAGAAAGTGCAGAAGCATTTCTTGGTGAATGATCCTCCCAAGAGATACGACGTGTTTAATATGATTATTCATTCGGTTTGGCTTCGTAGGTTGAATGTACGAATTTATAGCTGATTTTTTTTTTCTCATATACCAAATATTGCAAAGAAAAAAAAAATTCACATTTTGGTAATGAAACTTAGCCAACATCACATCGAGTGATGTTGGAAACTTAGATCTATTCTAAATGAACTTGGATACAAACATTTTTGGAATTTTCATTTAATTTATGTAAATTCGTATCATTTAATCACTTGATATTTTATTTGGATGGGTTCAATTTTTTTTTTCAAATCAAATTAAGGTAAATGTATTATGGAAGTCATAATTTTAGAAGTTCAATTACATTTTATCCTTTTACTAATAAAAAGTAAATTAAACTACGGATGTTTGATCAAATAGTAAATTAGTCTTTTGTGTTAAAATTTTCATCCATTTCTATTGCTAAAAACTAATGTACCTGATAGAATAACCAAACAATGGTATATGGCATGCCATTTGTACCCCATGTTGATGTATAAGGACCAATTTTTAACAATAGAAATGGATGGAAATTTTAACAGAAAGACTAGTTTGCTTTTTGATCTAACGTATAAAGATTAATTTTGCCATCTTTTAAGTAGAGGGGGCAAAATGCAAATAGACTATTAATATAGGGACCTCTATGATACTTTTACCATCAAATTAATCGAATGTTCAAAACAAATTCGAATTCTTATAATTGAATCCTCCTATGCTAGTGATGGTTTCATAGAGCTAGAACTTTAAGCTAGCAAACCACGCCACTTTAGGTGTTTCATTTACTTCAAATTCACCTAATTTAGCCTGTCTCTTGGAAAGGCAACAATTCTCAAAGAAATTCTCTAAAGCACTGAAACTAAGGAGAAGCAAACTCTTAAAAGTAAAGAAGTAACGTGCGAATAGAAAAGCCAAAAGAAAGTAAATGCACACAAAGTGTTTGAATAAATGCTCTCAAAGTGTTGGTTACTTTTAATGAATTACATCGAGTGATTACAAATGAGGGAAAAGGCCTCCATTTGTCACACTCAAAGTCTTAGAATCTATATTTTGACTGGTTGACACGGTGGCTTAATCTTGTAAGTTAGTTCGTCAAATCAACAAGATAAGACTGATTTTTTGGGCGGAATTGTCTAGAGAATTATTTCGCTGTGATCCGCCATCTAGCAGACTTTTGCTTCTCTAGTATTGGCGAACTCCTGCATTGGTGAATTCTCCTATGCATGAACACGCTAGGGGCAAATCCTTTTATAGTCGAGTTATTGTTTAATATTTTAATCTTAGGTAGGTGGGACACATATCAGTTATATGTCAAGCTCTTAATAAAGAACATGTCATTTAGCATGACACCTGTAAAACATCGTTAATGGTGTTTGATTAGTGGAATTATGTCTGATTAGTGGAACTGTGTGTGCATGAAAAGTGTAACGCCCTGAATAATTTACTTTTACTTCTGTAAATATTTGACATAAATATGTATTTGTTTCACTGGTTGAGTGTTCTAAGTGTGTGTATGAGGTTTGGGGTTCAAGTCCCACTTCTGCTAATTTTTGTTATTTTTAGAATCAAGCCCTATCTTTGTTTAGTGGGCTTATATTAAATTATCTATATATCCATATCAGAATGAGCTTGCTGGTTCAAGTGGTAAGGGAATTGGTGTGCTGGGGGGTCTTGTGTTCGAATCTTTGCATTAGCAAAAGGGTTATATTGTTTTGCTCTGTTAACTAATAGAGTTCCGATAGAGTTGGGATTCTGAGTAGTTGCTTGTTACTGGGTTAGTGGAGAGAAATTAGGGATATGCTAGCAGTGTTTCTATTTTCCCAAAATTTTCTTCTCCCTCTGGCGTTTTTCTTTCTATTTTTCACTTCTTATTTTTTTGATTTCCATCAAATTTTTCCTTCCTAACCATGGTACGTTGACGTTTCATTTCCTCCGTGTTGTTGTGTAGGTAAAGGTTTCAAAGTGTTTTTGAGATAGTTTGTTTTTGCGTTAGTTTCTGTTAGTGTAATCATGGGATTTGATTTTTTTGCGATTATTTTGGGTGTAGGAGAAGGCTGTGAACAGTGAGTTTTCGCACCATTTGCTTGAATGGTTTAGGTGGTGGTTTTCGTCGCCGATAAGTCTTGAGCGTTACTTCGGGTTTTGTGTCAATTTGTAAATTGACTATTTAAACGGCTTTTGGATGCTCCTTTCTTAGGTTTCTAGGCCTCGAAAGTGATTTTGCATCTAAACTGTAACAGGTGTGTACTCGAATCGCAAAAAATTGAGTTTCGACAAAAGTTAAAAAATTGTTCTGTCGATGCCACACGGGCATGTGGTCACCCGTATGGTAGGCCGTGTACGAGACATGGCTGTGTGATCGACGTAGGCATGGCCATGCGCAAGACACGGTCGTACGGCGGCTTGAGTGTGGCCGTGTGGGCTACATAGGCTAGGCCAAGTTGGGCGTGTAGGCCACACGGGCATGTAGGCCCACACGGGTATGTCATACAGGCATGTGGATTTTGGGCCAGGCCGTGTAGGCCACACGGGTAAGGCCAATCTGGGTGTGTGTGCCACATAGACGTGTGGGCCCACACAGACATGTGGGTCCATATTTCTGTAATTTTTCCTAGGGTCGCATGGGTCTCTCCAATCGATTGTGGGCCTGCTGTAGGGTCAATAAGGGCTAACTTAACCCTTTTTTGTGTGTTATGATATTCTGATAGATTGAACTGAGTAGGATTCTAAATGTATGTTTGACCGCACTACGATGTGTATATCTGTATCTGGTTATAAGCATGTCAAGCATGTTTAAATCTATTGTATCTGTGTCTAATTTTCTGTTTCTATTATTGGGTGGGATATGTATATACGGAGAAAGTATTCTGAACGGCGATCATCGCCTATATTCTGGCAAATTGGCTGCACATTATTTGACTGTGTCATATTGGCACGATACAGTGTGTAGGGATGGGTGGGTGTTTGTAACCCCACATGGTGTGTTAGGATGGACAGAGTTGGTGTGTAGAGGATGGGGATAGGATTATGTATGTTCTGATCTGTATATCTGATTCCGATGACTGTATCTGAAACTGGCATGAGCCCGAATCTGTATCCGATTATTATGAGATTTCTGTATGATTGCATGCTTAATTATGTTGGGTTACACACTGAGTTTACAAAAACTCACATCTATTTGTCTGTTCTGTCCAGTAATCCACTGGCTTAGGCGGATCAGTGCGGCAGAGGCTCAGCAGTGGCCACTCGACCGTAAACTGCTTTAATTTAATAATTTATGGTTTTTATATAAATTTTAGATTATTTGAAAGTTTGTAATTTCTGGGACTCTTTGGACTGTATGGACTTTTAACCGTTGGTTTTTGGTTTTGGATTGTTTGTTAACTTACATGTTTCGATAAAATGTTTTATGATAACGACAGTTTTATACAAATAAAGTTTTTCCAAAAATACATATCGTGTTTCTGAAAGGTATCAGTTTTATTAAGCTTCCGCTGTAAATAAGTTTTAGCAAAAAAAAAACAATTAATTAATGTTTTTTATTATGGTTTTAAAAAGATTTTGAGATAATAGACTTAGATGATTTAACGTAACAACTCCGTTTTCAAAACTCATTCTTTGTGACATCTTCGGATTCGGCCATAATGTCTAAGCAGGGTTTTGGGTGTTACATAAAGTGATTAGGTAACCTGTTATAGTGGGATTAAGAGCAAATTCCTATGTAAATAGGATGAAATCTTAACAGAGAATGACTTTATTTTTCTTTTCTTTATTCATCCCTGTTCTTTCAAAAAGAAACCTAGTGTATACTTGCTATGTGAAAAAGGTACTAGCTTTCAAGTTGATTGACTTTTCTCATGCTAATCGCTAGTGTAACACCTCAGCACAAGTTCACCATTACCCACATCAATAACAGTTCGAGCAGTAGCTAAAAAGGGTCAACCTAAAATCATGGGTATCTCAACATCCACATCCATGTCCAATATAATGAAATCAACAGGGAATATGAATTTATCTATTTTAACAAGTACATCCCCAATAATACCCCTAGGATACTTAATTGATCTGTCAATTAATTGAATACTCATCCTAGTGGGTTTTGGTTCCCAAAACCAAGTTTTTTAAACATATTATAAGGTATTAGATTTATACTAGCACCCAAATCAGCCAAAGCTTTTTCAACATTTAAGCTACCAATAAAACAAGGGATAGTAAAACACTCTGGATCTTTAAGCTTGATGGGTAGTTTGTTCTGGAGAATGGGTGAGCACTTCTCTCTGAGCTCCACAGCAGACAGTTCGTCTAACTTCCTTTTATTTGTTAACAACTCTTTTAAAAATTTTGTATATTTGGACAACTGCGATAGGGCTTCAACAAAAGGTAAGTTAATATGCAATTTTTTTAGAAGTTCAAGAAATTTACCATATTATTCATTTATGTGGTCTTTCCTCACTTTTGTTGGATATAAAATTAGTAGTTTGTATTATTTGATCACTAGATTATGCTTTTTCTTTCATTCCTCAACTCCATCATTTTTTTCAACAGCTTCTAGATTTAGCTTCTTTTCAGGCTCGACTAACACATTTCCACTTTGTATAGTGATTGCGTGACTTGTTTTTTTTTAGGGGGTTGGTTTCAATGTTACTAGGTAAACTGCCTTATTGTCTTTCCGAAACTAATTTAGCAAGCTAACTAATCTAATTCTCGAGTTCCTGAATATATGTATGTTGATCCCTCAAAGTTGTTTCAGTGTTCTAAAGTCTAGTTTCTGACACTGAAATAAATTTAGTCAACATGTCTTCCAGATTTGGCTTCTTTTCTTACTGTCAAGGTTGTTGAAAACCTAGAGTGGGTTATGACCTTTGGTTTCTTTGACCACCCCAAGAAAACTTTAGGTGATTCCTCTATCCCGGATTATAATTTTTGTTGTAGAGGTTATTCTGAGGTCTAGAATTATTACCCATAAAGTCAACTTGCTCATGCTCCATGTTAGACTTAAAAGATAAACACTCCGGATTAATCATCCCCACTCTAGTTACATCGCATTGCATTACCGGATTTACCTATTTACAGTAACTCAAATCACCAATCTTTTTACTTAGCGCTTCCACTAACTTGCCAACATAGCAATTGCATCCATATTAAAAACACCAATTGCCTGAATAGGCTTTGTTCTCATAACTTGCCACTGATAGTTATTCAGTGACATCTCCTTCAATAAACTCTTGGGCTGCCTCAAGTGTCTTATTATTTAGTGCTCCACCAGCCGCTGCATTAATTATTTGCCTAGTTGAGGGATTCAAACCATTGTAAAATGTTTGAACTTGAGGCCACAAAGGTAACCCATTATTAGGACACCTTCTCAGAAGATCCTTAAATTTCTCTCATGTATTATATAATTTCTAAAGCTCAAATTGAGCAAAAGAAGAGATGTCAATCCTTAACTTAGTTATTTTGGCCGGTGAAAAATACTTCACAGAAACTTTTTAGTCATCTGATCCCAAGTCGTGATAAAACTACATGGAAGTGAATTTAACCACTATTTCGCCTTATTCCTCAAAGAGAATGGGAACAACTGTAAGCGTATGGCATCATTAGTAATGTCATTGATCTTAAATATGTCCAAGATATCTAAAAAGTTAGGTAAATGAGCATTCAAATATTCATCTTGCAACCCATCAAACTAAACATACTGTCATACCATCTGATTTGTGTTCGACTTAATCTCAAAATTGTTTGCAGCAATAGTCAGTTTGACAATACTCGATTCAGCCCCAACCAGAGTAGGCTTAGAATATTCATACATAGTCCAAGGAGCAGAACGTGCAGGAGGTTACTGATTAACAAGATTTGTAACACCCTAAACCCAACCTAGACGTTATGGCCGAATCTGGCGTGTCACGTTGACGTGTCTTTCGAAAATTGGACTTGTTGGTAAAAATTCATTTCTGAGTTGAAATCTCTTTGTTAAAACTCAAATCATCTTAACCATTTACTAACCATTTAAAATGTCTTTACTTTAAAACATTGTTTGTTGCGAAATCAATATCCAAAAAATGTTACGAAAACGCGGTGTTTTGAAAATAGTTAATCTTTTTGAAAACCAGCATTCTGTCACTATCAGTTAAGTATCAAATAAATAAAGCCAAAATAACTTAACTTAAGTTTAAGAGGCCTTATTACAGAATCAATAGCCTAATAAGAAATTTAAATAAATAAGTCTAAAGCAGAACATTAGCGATCGTGTGGCCACCTCCGAGTCTCTTGCGGCTCCAAATCGTCTAAGGCTTGATATTACCTGTACAGTTAAAAAAAAGGGTGAGTTTACGAAAACTCAGTGTGTAATCCCCTATCGGTCGATCGAACAATATATGCGATAATGATGCGGGCCTTGGCGCTATTCAAGATGCTTGATGCGGTGTGGTCCATAGCCCATTTCAGTAACATTGTGGGCCTAAGCCCAATACAGTATCAGTACGGTGCAAATATGCAACCCACCCCAATCCAGCCAACACACCACCTGTACCAATCAACACACCATGTGGGGATAAAATCGACCCACCCACCCAGCACACCAATATCGTAGCATAGTTCCCAGTAATAATAACGCAGCAGAGCTGCCAGTAACAGTATGGGTAAGAGCCATAAATAGTATAGCTATAAGCTATAAACAGGATGGCTAAAAAGCCATCAGTAGCTATAATATGACCGGAACAGAGCCATCGATAGCTGTAGTCTAACCGGCACAAAGCCAGCAGTAACTGTAATATGACCGGCACAGAGCCATTGGTAGATATACTATAATCGGCACAAAGCCATCAGTAGTTGTAATATGATCGGCACAAAGCTATCGGTAGCTGTAATATGAACGGCATGAAGCCATCAGTAGTGGTAATATAATCGGTACCAAGCCATTAGTAGAAATAATATGCACGACACGAAGCCATCAGTAAGTCCACAGTCGTCTTGTGCGACCCGTGCGACCTTGGGTCTATAGTCGTCTTGTGTGACCTGTGCGACCCAACAATACAGTAATCTTCCTCCGTAACAGTACCCCAACCCCATGCAGTATGTCGTGTATGCAGAATGTTATGCTCAGAATCAATCATACAAATCACAGACAAATCAGTCATACAACTCACAGGCAAATCAGTCATTAAGTCACTGAAAAATCAGTAGTTGACCCTCAAGGGGCAAAATAGTCATTTTACCTTTTAGGGGTATTTCGGTCATTTTACCTTATAGGCGTATTACAGTCATTTTACCCTATGGGGGCATTACGGTCATTTTACCCTACATGGGCATTACGGTCATTTTACCCTACAAGAGCATTACGATCATTTTACCCTAGGGGGCATTACGGTCATTTTACCCTACAGGGGCATTACGGTCATTTTTCCCTACGGAGCATTAAAGTCATTTTACCCTACGGGGGCATTACAGTCATTTTACCCTACAGGGGCATTATGGTCATTTTACCCTACAAGGCCTTACGATCATTTTACCCTACAGGGGCAATACGGTCATTTTACCTTACGGGGGTATTATTGTCATTTTTATCAGTTTCGGCCCAAGTACTCTTAGGCCCATCATTAAGCCCCGGTCGTCTCGAGCGACTCATGCGACCATAATAGTGGAGACAATGGAATTGGGCCCAAGCCCATCAAGCAGGCCCATGTGGGCCCACACGATCGTGTGGCCCACCAAGCCCAAAATTTGGCCTAAGCCATGTGTGCGTCACAGCCAGGCCAGTAATACCCCCCTAACGGTATGTTTCACTCGTATGGGCCCATACGGCCTATTTCAGCCCAAGCCCACGAAATCGCTCATGGTGGCCGTTTCTCAATGTAGGCCCACATTTCGTAGGCTCGGCTGGTCACATGTGCGTTCGTGTGCCCATGTGGCCAAAAGCCCAATCTTTCAGCTTTTTGACTTCTTGACATTTCGGCATTTCGACTTTTGCCGTTATAGTCTATACAGTGTGAAAACATACTTTACCGGCTTTTACGCCTATTACCGTTTGCAGTGTACGGTACACACCCTTTTTAGCTTTTAAGCCGATTATCATTCACGGAAAATAGTTATACACCTATTTGCGATAACGAGTGAACAGTTCACCGCCCAAAGCCTACATTCATTCAAGATATACAGTTAGTCTACCAATCGTTAGGGTTCACCAACACTTAATTAGCAAATCGCCAAACACCACCTACCTTGAACGAACAAATATGGCTTAATGCTCTTAGGTTGCTGACGAAAATCGATCACCCGATCCTTGCCGATTAATTATATCAACAATAGACCTACCAATCAGGATTGTTCATATATGTAGCCTACATTCACAAACGTAAGCCCACAGAACCCAAACAATATTCAGCCTATACCAAAAGAAGGTAAGATAACACATTTACCTTAATTGAACGATGAGAGCAATAGGTTTAGATTGCTTCAACAACACTTGCACTCTTTCACTCCTGGGGAAACCCAAAAACCCAACAGACTACACACCACGAGAAAGGGATCAAAAGTCAGCAATCAGAGGACAAGAAGAAAGAGCATTCAGCTTTAAGCTAAAAGTGAAAGAGTACACTTGAACACATACCGATTGACAGAAAAATCTTGCCACACCGAACAATACACCAACGGCAGTGTAAGGGAGTAATCAATAACTGTAGAATCGATAGAAAAGGGATGAGGGGAAAAAGGATATACGAAACTGCTCAAGGGAGAAGGTAGAAATGGTATTCGGTTTAGGGTACTAGGATAAGCACGTTAGAAAGGATAAGAAAACTGAAAGAAAGAAAGAAAGAAAGAAAATGCCAAAGTAGAAAAATACCCGAATGGCCAATGCGTAAAACGGCTACCAAAACAAGCTTGAAACCAAAAGAGAGAAAAATCATAAGAGGAATAGCTACCGAAAAACAAATAAACAAAAGCTAGACAATTTTGGCACTAAATGCTTATGACCGAATTGGCACCAAAGGAAATCCTACTTTTGGCAAACACTACCACTCCCCTACTCCTTGATCCACTCCTCAAATCTATCCACAATATTCGCCTTATTTTTCTCCTCATATCACTCCACAAATCACTCAACATCCAATTCAAATTGCCTACAACCACCTCATGATCAATTCAAACTCAGTGTTCCAGTCTAACTTCACCTCCTACACGGCTTGGGCAGCAAAATAAATACTCATTGTTGTTACACCAACACTCGAACCTTGGATCTCATGCACCACTCCACATGCCAATACCACTAGACCAATAGGCTCTTTGGATCATAAATTCACCATAATTATTCTTAAGGCCTCCAGGCCAGAATCAATGTTCACTTAAGAGAAAAACTAAAATTTTGCTAGAGCCTAGGTTTGATCCCAGGACTTCTCAAACACTCCTAAACACTCCAAATTGCTTAACCACTAAAACAGACAATCATTTATGTCATTTCTTGCACACATAAATTTTTATGTGTTCCTATGCTCAAGACTTGTTTCCGTCTAGGCCTGAATTCGGGGCGTTACAAGATTATTATCCATCTCCACAATAATGTCCTTTTGCTCTTGATCATCTATTAAAATATGTTGACATTGCCTTGCTTCTCTAACTTCTCTACGATTTCTGCAAGTAGTTTTTTCGATCTCACTGTAAAAAATTAACAATTCCAACAGGTTGCCTTTAGTTATAAACCAATGGAACCTATAGGTATCAAACAAAAGAAAAAAACTTAGTGTGTAATAATTAAATTAAAAACAAAAATATTAAAATAAAAATAAAAATGGCTAAATTAATAGAAATAAAGTTTTCCTAATATTCTAGTCCCCGATAACGGGGCAAAAAACTTGATGCATCATGAAACTAACTAAAAATTTGACTAGGCAAGTGCACCTATCAATAAATAGTATAGCTACGATGAACAAAGATATCGTTCCCACCAAGAATAAAAGTATTAGTAATTACCGTCTTTCTATTATTTAACCGAATAATTCAAGTGGTTGATTAAAACTACAATTAACTAAATTAATTAACTAACAAACACGACGAAGAACAAATCATGAAAATAACTGATTAGCAACCAAAAAGCTAAACAATACCTAGGAAAAATCCATGTAACAACCCGTTTTTCAGTGGTGTCGAAAACAATGGTTTCAGGACCACAATTCCCACGAGTAAGTTAGTAAATATTATTTTATTTAATATTTACGAGGTCATTAGTTTCATATTAAAATTTGGTTCAGTACTTTTATTATTTGCATAGTTAATTAAAGAAAAAGGATTACATCGTAAAAAGTGAAAAAAAGGCAATTGTTAAAGCTTTAATAGTGCAAATTCTTTGTGAACCATAATTAGATGGTCTAAAAGGGAAAATTAACCACCCTTTAATTAGTGGACGATAAGTATATGTTTGTATTTAAAAAATGTGATAAGTAATGGTATTTTTGTAATTAATGTAAAATCAAACAAAAGAAGAAAAAAGAATTGTCATCATCTTCATTTTATTTTTGGGTTGAAACCGAAGGCCGTTGTTGAAGAGAGGAAGGAAGCTTCAGTTTGCTATTTTCTTTGCATGTAAGTGTGTTTGTCATCCGTTTTTCATGAATTTTACGTTTTTATGATCGTTGTAGTGATATCTAGCGATTTTAGGGACTATCTTGTGAAACTATCGAAGTTTAGAAAAATTAAAATTGATGTTCTTGAAGTTTTCTCGATGTTTATTATTGGGTTTGAGCTTTGGTGGTGACTTTGAGCTCGTTTGTAAAGTAATTTTGTATAGTTTTTAAGTTTAAGGATTTAATTAAAAGCATGTAAAATTTGGAAAGGTTTTATTAAAAATTTAGAATTTAAGGGTTGTTTTTATATGTTTAAAGGTTCAGAAAAAATCGAGTTTATGAATTAATTGCGATAATAGACTCATTTTAATATTAAGGAAAAATTGTAAAATAAAATTTAAAGGTCACATGAATAGAAATGAGTTTGATAGTGTATTTGAATTTGATAAATTGAATTTAATCATTATATAGATTAAGAATTGAATCTTACAGAGGAGAACGGGGGAAAAGGGAAAGTTATCAATTAGTCCCGAAATTTAGCTATTTCTGCATTTTGGTCATGGTAAGTTCGTTTGGTTTAGTTTAGTATTGTTTGAAATGTTATATTGATTGTGAATTGTGGTTGTTGAATAAATTATAGTATAATTGAATTGTTATAAACTGTTGTGAGTTGAGAAAGTAATGGATTTGAATATTGTTAAAACGATGAAATGTTTGGAGCCCGGATGAACGTAGGATAGAGTACAATTGGCATGCCAATAGGTTATATTGCGCGGTGTACAGTGTAACATCCCAAAAATCGGGGGTTAATAGAATTGGGTTTGTGAATCAAGAGAGAGTGGTCATGTCTTAATTTTAGAGATTATCTATGCATTTGTAGGAAATAAATGAGGTATTGATTTTTTGGTTAAGTGTTAGTGAAGCGTTTCTTGAAACCCAAGTTTAAATCCCTTCTCTCGCATCATTTTTATTATTTTGCTAATTTTGCCTTAAACCCTAATATGTGGCATGCCTTATTTTTAAAATAAATATTGCAAAATTATTTTAAAAATGAGGAAAATGCCTAATGGTTAAAAGAAATATGAAAATGCATGGAAATTAAATGAGATCCCAAGTTTGAATCCTTTCCTTTGCAAAATAAATAAAATTTGCAAAATCCCTTGTTTTTTTAATGTGTATGCCATCCATACCCTTGAAACCTAAGTATAAATACAACTTTTTATTTTATTTTTCAACCTTTAATTCAATTTTTTCCTACCCTAGCCATTCACCCTTTTCCTGTCCTCTTTTCTTTTCAATTTTCTTTCTTTCTCCCATTGTAGTCGTAGCATACACCTGCCATTTTATCTTCTCTTTATTCTTCTTTTTACATCAAGATTGTGCACCATCTCCTTTACTTTATTGCTGACATTTATCCTCATCTAAATCAGCCCAAACTCTAAAATCTTGAACCCCAAGATCGATCCCAAACATTGCCAAGAAAGAGCCATTGTCATTTATCTCAACTAGCTTGGGTACGATCTCTTTTCTCTTCAATTTCTTAATTAATATTGTAAGTTAAAAACCAAAATTTATAGATATTGAATCTAATATATTTTAAATGATTTCAAAGGTTTTTTTCCAGATTTTAATGAGATCTCAAACCATTTTAAAATTCAGCCTCAATTTTGGCCACCATGGATGGTGGTGCGTGCGCCTATGTGCAAGAAAGGGGGCTGTTTTGTTTCTTGGTTCTTGCTTATATTTTTCCATCCTTAATTTTATTTCTTGAACCCTCCTAATCAGATTTTAAACCCATTTCAATTATGAAAAAAGGTTCTTGGTCGCTTGGCCATTCAAAACCCACAAATCGTGAAGCGTAAGTGCAATTAAGGGTAATTAGTTTGTTATTTCGACATAGTTGTTGGGTAAAGGTTATGAATTGATTAAATTAAAGAATTTAATAAATAATTAGATACTGATTTTCTAGTATATTATTGAACTAGATGCTGACCCAAACGCCCCAAATCATTCGTAAAGGCGAAGAACGATTGTACGTACAATTCACATCAATACAGTGTAAAAAATCTAACTAGTTTGAATTCATAAAATTGTTATAATTTCAAGGATTGGTTTGAACTCACAAGTGGGTATTTGGGGGCTGGTTTAATGGTAAATTTATTGAATTTATTTTGATTTTTTTTGGTTTGTTTAAGGGATTATTAAGGAAAATTGGAAGATTCGCTAGTGTACTGGAAGGAAGCGAAAAATAAGGTGTGGGTCCTAAACTTTTAAAATTGTGTACTAAAAAGGGTGTTATTTATGCACAATGAAAATCCATAAAGTATGTGAAATTGAGCGATATTGATTGATACCAACACAATGGTAATTTGAAAGATTGGAACACTGTTTCCATTTACTGAAAGTATATGATTATTGAGGACATGCTGAGCATATCAAATAAATGTGAAAAATATTGAGATATGATTATGTATGGGATTGTGTGACATATTACATATGTATTGGGTTGGGATTTTTTGGTTGACGGAGGAGTTCCGTAGAATATTGGCGTTAGGTCCGCATTATTCGTAGTCAGTGCAGTACACCTGGAGTATCGAGTGGAATGGCGATTTATCACATTTTTATTGGCAGCTTGTCTGCATTTTTATTAGCAAAATTTTCTGCATATTGTTATCAGTGGTTTTAACCACAATGGGCTTAAGCCCATAATGTTTTGGAGTTCGGATGATGGGTTCTGGGGAACACGTGTTGTGTAGCGGATGGTATGGGTAGGAACTTTTTTGCATTGCATCATGCTCACAACATATTCAAATGTTATTAATTTATGATATGTGTTGCATTGTGTTATATTGAATGGTATCGAAATTAATGATTTTTAGTCGAATGAATGATGTCTCATGCTCATACACCGTTTGACATCGATATTGATAATAGCTATGTAATGATATGAAATTCCAATGATGGTTTTGTGTTCTTCTATTAATGCTAATATGTTTCACTGTATTCAATATTTATGTTTTTATCCGTTTAAATAATTGTTCAACTCACACTGAGCTTTTCATAAGCTCACCCCCAATAGTGTTTAACTCTTCAGGTAAACCTTGAAATTAGGATTAGATTCAGCATTCAAAGAATCATCTTGAACCTCGGACTATTTTTAATAAGTATTAATCAGTTTCTAATGGTTTTGGTTTGAATTTTTAATGACTTCTAACTTGTGGCTTGGTAACTTTTCTTTTGGGATTTTTTGCTAATAGAATCAGGGAATGAAGTTTCCAAGCCCCTGTGTCCTGGGGAGTGTTTTGAATAATGGGACTGTGGAAGAGATCACTGTATTTTTAGAGCTAATCTAGAGTAATGTTCAAAACACGCTTGTTGCCTTAAGCCTAGAGGCAATAAGAACCCCTTTTTGTGAAATAGGCTTGTGTCTGAAATTTTATTTCAATAAAATACATTTTCTTGAACAAATATTCTTTTATTCATTCATGATCGTATCATAGAAATAAATATTCTTTGAATCATTTATTCTTTGGAATCTTCCTCCGAACCTACACTAGGTCTCCAGATATCAACGATGTGAGCAACGTACCACTGACTCAGAGTCTCCTTTCGAGTAAGATATGTGTCTTGAAGGATCTCAAGACTTTGAAGATGACAGAGATTGTAACTTATCTTCTGATTCGTTAAGAACGGTGGAACAAGAGGAAAAATAGATCCTACCTTACATAGGGTCAATGGACATTGCGAGCCTAGAAAAGGGGAGAAGATCGAAGCCCAGTTCACCATAGAAATAATGCGAGACATCATTGAGTTATTTTCAAGAATTCAAGGATGTTTTTGCACGATCATATCAGGACATGCCTGGGCTACTAAGATGCGGGCTAAACATGAGGATCAGGCACTATTGATCTACATAGAAAGGGATGGTATCAGTTGTGTCGTATTAAAGGAGACAAGATTCATGTGCCTTCTCCAGTTCTTCACAAATTTTCCATATGTGGGGGCATGGATGTGATGGGGCTAATCTCGTCAAAAACTTTTAGCCAATATCGATTCATCATCGTGGTTGTTGTTTACTTCACTAAGAGGGTAGAAGTAGCTTCATATGCCAATGTTGCAAAGTCGAAGCCATCAAATTAAAAAATTAAAAAAAAAGGAAAGGATCAGATGCTAGTAAAGAATGCCATAAAGGATCATGTTTAATAATACATAACTGTACAAAGTCAAAATTTACAGTTTGATTAGGCAGCATATCACAGTGCAGCAAAAGTTGCCAAAAAAAATAGAAAGTGACTAAGACTTGTAAAGATTGGCATAAAAAGCTATCATTTACTCTCTATGATTATCAAACGTTGGCCAGGACCTTTTCCAGGGCAACATCTTACCCATTGGTTTATAGATTGGAAGCGTTTTTATCAATTAAACCTAATTGAAGAAAAGTTTAAAAGCTATCCATCACGGTTAGATGATGCAAGCTTACGACAAAGAGGTTCATCCTAGAAAATTCCATGAGGGGAGCCTGATGTTGAGGGAGATCCTTCTTATACAAAAAGATTTCAGAAGAAAATAGATGCCAAACTGGGAAGGACTTTATGTAGCAAAAAGGGCTTGTTCTAGAGGAGCATTGATGTTGACCAAGACAGACGGTGAAGACTTGCCCAATTCGGCGAATTCAGGTTTAGACAAGAATTATTTTACCTGAAAGAGGAAAGACCAAGATGAAAACCCACAAAGGGTGCCTTGAGATCTAATTCAAAAAAAAAAAAGGGAGAGGCCATGGCGAAAGCCCGTAAAGGGCGCTTTGAGACCAAAGGGGATTTGAGCTGAAAACCCGAAAAGGGCAGCTCAAATTTTGATCAAAGATAGGGCATGTGGTAGTCTTGCTATGCCTGAATTAATAATGAGGAAGTATGCTACGTCTTGGGGCATTGATAAAGTACTCCGGATCCTCTAAACACGTATTGAGCTCAAAATGGTCCTCAAGAAGTTTGTACAGAGAAGCTCAGGCTGCGATATCTGGGGCACTTAGCTTCTATCTTACCTTTTTGAATTTGCTATCTTTAATTACTTTAGTCTTTTCAAGATACACCCTAGTCAATTTTCTTTTATGGCCGTGGTTATCTTTGATTACTTTATTCTTTCTTGTCCATTATTGTAATCTTTTTCAAGCATTTTGTATTGAAATAACGATTAATGGACTAATAATACTTTCATAAAAGGAGTTTCGCATATTACTTGGGAAGCTTCTAAATAATATGAGAATCTGAAACAGGCTATTATTTAGAACTCACCAAGCCTAAGGGTTGGAAACAATGAAGGGTGATTATCTCTTCAAATTTTATTGGATAAGACATATACATTTGGTCATTATACCCAGGGAATGGTGTAACAGATCAAATTCTATACCTCTGAGTGGTAACAGATTGGATAGAATGTTATTTCCCTGAAGTTGCAGTCGGGGTACAAACTTTACGTCCCAAAAGGTACAGTGGAAGGGACTTTGAAATTACAGCAGGGCAAGCTTGCTGAACAGAATATGATTGTTTCTTTGGGTTTTCTTTCAAAGATACCAGCTGAACGAGAAAGCATGGTAGCGCATCAATGATAGAACCTTGATGAACTATGAGCAATGACAACCCAAACATTAAATAGGGATCATTCTCACATTTCCAATTAGGAGCTTTTGATTCATTCCGATCATTGTATCCTAATCATTGTACAAAAAAAAAAGAAGAGGAAATCACTCTCATGACATTCTGCATTCATGCAAATGTCGTCCATAATACATTTAGTTAGGAGCATTAGATTCATTTCGATCATTGCATTCTAATCATTACACATTTAAAAAATAGGATCATTCTTATGACATTCTGCATTCATGCAAATGTCGTCCATAATATATTTAGTTAGGAGCATTAGATTCATTCCGATTATAACATCTTAATCATTTCGCATAAACATAAGCATAATACATTCGAGTCTACAGAACATGTCCCTAGAGGACGGTGTAGCAACATCGGTGAATTCACCAGTCCTATCTCCCTGACCAGCAGTGGGATAGATCGAAGATTGTAGATATTGTCACCCTAGGCAGTAGTGGAACAAGATCGAACAGCGAATTTTATCTCCATGAAGCAGCGGAGTAGATTTATGCCGAGATGGTAGTGGAGCAGACTAAAGATTGAAGTCTTCCTGATATAGTAAGGAAGCAAATTGGAAAGTTTAGATTTTGTTCCCTAGAGATGATAGTGGAGCAGACTGAAGATTGAAGTCTTCCTGAGATAGTAAGGAAGCAAATGGAAAAGTTCAAATTTTGTTCCCTCGAGATGGTAGTGGAGCAGACTGAAGATTGAAGTCTTCCTGAGATAGTAAGGAAGCAAATGGAAAAGTTCAGATTTTGTTCCCTCGAGATGGTAATAGAGCAGACTGAAGATTGAAGTCTTCCTGAGATAGTATGAAAGCAAATTGAAAAGTTCAGATTTTGTTCCCTAGAGATGATAGTGGAGCAGACTGAAGATTGAAGTCTTCCTGAGATAGTAAGGAAGCAATTTGAAAAGTTCAGATTTTTTTCCCTCGCGATGGTAGTGGAGCAGACTGAAGATTGAAGTCTTCCTAAGATAGTAAGGAAGTAAATTAGAAAGTTCAGATTTTGTTCCCTAGAGATGGTAGTGGAACAGACTGAAGATTGAAGTCTTCCTGAGATAGTAAGGAAGCAAATTGGAAAGTTCAAATTTTGTTCCCTAGAGATGATAGTGGAGCAGACTGAAGATTGAAGTCTTCCTGAGATAGTAATGAAGCAAATGGAAAAGTTCAGATTTTGTTCCCTCGAGATGGTAGAGGATCAGACTGAAGATTGAAGTCTTTCTGAGATAGCAAGGAAGCAAATTGAGAAGCTCAGATTTTGTTCCCTAGAAATGATAGTGGAGCAGACTGAAGATTGAAGTCTTCCTGAGATAGTAAGGAAGCAAATTGAAAAGTTCAGATTTTGTTCCCTAGAGATGGTAGTGGAACCAACTGAAGATTGAAGTCTTCCTGAGATAGTAAGGAAGCAAATTGGAAAGTTCAGATTTTGTTCCCTAGAGATGATAGTAGAGCAGATTGAAGATTGAAATCTTCCTGAGATAGTAAGGAAGCAAATTGAAAAGTTCAGAGTTTGTCCTCTCGAGATAGTAGTAGGGCAGACTGAAGATTATAGATCTGGCATTCCTGAGATGATAGTGAAGCAGATCGAAGATACCAATCTGGCATTCCTGTGTTTGCAGGGAGCAGATTGAAAATAACAGACCTGGCATTCCTAAAGTTGTAGGAAGCAGATTGAAGCCATAAGACTTATTGTAAAGAAGTTCTAATGCCGTTGAAGTTGCAGTGGAGTTGGAGCCATTTGAAGACGAGGATCAAGAACTCAAGATTCGGCAAGACCGGGAAAATTTGGTCCTTTTATAGTCTTTGCTCTATCCTCGTTACATGACAATGAGCACAGAGGGGCAGCTGTAGGTGGCCCATTTTGCCCGGGCTTAAATAAAACAAACAAAAAAACAAAATAAAAAAATAATGTCCAGTTATAGTCCTTTTATAAAACCAATTTACAGGCCCAAATTAAATACCCAAAACCCAAACTAAACCCGATTAGCCCACTTACACCCTTAGCCCAAATATTAACCCACTACCCAAACAGATACCACCAGAACCAAACCCAAATAGACCCATTGACCCATTAGACCCAAAGTTCGCATGGCCCAAAAGGCCCAATACCTAAACGGATTCAGAAGAACTAGGGTTTTCTGGAAAACCCTAGGCGTCGCAAGTCTCGATCCCAGCAGCCCCTCACACCTAGGCCACCAATCGCGCTGCAATCAGCATGGATATCGCGCCCTATCGTTGCCAGGATCCGCGCCTTTAACTTGCAAAAAAAAAAAGGAAAAGGGAGCAGCAAAAATGGCGAAACAGAGGCCAAATTTTTGTTTCTTTTTTTATTTTTATTTCAAGGACTATAAAAGCCCTAGACAAACCTGTAAAAGCGGACGGATACACAAATTTGAAATACGATAAGATACACACAAAAAATACACAAAATACAGAAATAAAAAAATCAGAGGTGATTTTTGGTTATTCATTTTCTTTTTTTATTTTCTAATATTTTTTCTCTATTTTGTTCTTTTAAAAAAAAGTATAATATATATTAAATAAAAAAGGGGAAAGTTTTACCTTTTTTGAGTTCCGACCACCGTGCGGCGGCGACGAGCGGTGGTCATTGGTGCTGAAGTTTTGCCAAAATCCTCACCGAAAATCGCCTGGGTAGAGGAGTCCGGAATGCTCCTTATTCTTTTTTTTAAAAACCGAAGGAAAATGAAATTTTTTAAAAAAATTTGGCCTTATATACAATTTGAAAACGGCATCGTTTTGCTTAAGGCCTTTAAATGCCAAAACGACGTCGTTTCACCTATGACCCGCGCGTGTTGTAACATCCTGAATTTTTGAGCCTATGCGTTTAATGGGTGAATATGTTTAATGTGTTAAATTAAGTGTTAGGGGTCCAAATTAGGCTCAGGATGTGGTCGAGGCCTTGACTAGATATTCTATTTAGATACTCTAGGGCTTAAAATAAAGTCTTGGTAGTTTAAATGACATACTGGGCTTGTGGCCCAGTGGCAAAATGGCGCCACTAAGAGGGAAGGGAGTTGGCGTCAATGGCAAAGGAGGAAGCCCAAGTTTTGGCCGCATGTAGCCCATGTAATTGGGCCATTTTTTTGCACTTAAAGGAGGAGTAGGTTGGACGGCAATAGGGCTTAAAAATAGGAATTATTTAATGAGATAATAAGGTGGATAATGTGCTGATAAAAGAAGGAAGAGTTGGTTCTGTCTAGGTTTCTTCTGAAGATGTGGATAGATTAAGATAAAGGAGAAAAGATAGGATTTATCTGCAAGGCTAGGTGGTGGCCGAAATTTTGACTCTGAAGAGGAGGAGAAATCAGTTTCTGATAGAGCAAAGGGGTGCCAAATTTTTCCCTTTTATTTGCTTAATTTTTAGTTATCAGAAAGGGCACTTTCGGGTTTTGATAGGTAGGTGCCGAATTTCCTATAAATAGGGGGGATAGCTCATCAATTCCGGCATTTGGAACCCTATTCTTTTCCTCTCTTCCTGTGCCGAAATCCTCAGTCTCCCTCTGCAATTTCTTTTCTTTTGATTTCTTCAAAAGCCAAAATCTCCCAATCTTCTCAACATCTTTTCTTTGAAAAGCCGAAAATCACCTCCCTCACCCTTTCTTCTTTCTTTGAAAATTTCCTTTTAGCCGAATCTTCTGATCTCCATTGTTATTCTTCTCCCATTCACTAAAAGCCTAAACTACACTCTTGTTTGTTCTTGTAGCCGAAATCTCCCTCTTGTTCATCTTTTTTGGGATTTCTTAAAAGCCGAAATCCCTAGATCTCATCTCCTGTGGTTGCCGAATTCTTTCTGTGCTGTCTGCTTGTGCCGAATCTTAAAGAAAACTAAAGGTAAGAGTCGATTCACGAGATTTCAATCTTTTCCGACTTTTAGAGATCTTAGCCGAAGGGCTATATGGTTAACTAATCGGGTGTTTTCTTTCATTTGCGGCATTCCGAGATTTGAAGGGGGATTCAATCGCTTAGATTTCTAAGCCAGAGTTCAGTAGACTCGAATCGTATTACTTTCGGGATTTCAAGGTAAGGAGATCTATTAATTTAAACATATAAATTCGGGTAAATATTAATCCTTGGCCGAATATAGGGGAAGCTTTATCTTCGCATTCTTCCGGCTTTTGAGCAAGGTTGTAGACAAAGGGCAGTAGATTTGATTAGTGAGGGTATCAACATAGAGAGTAGTACTACGTGTTATCAGGTGTGTAACAGTCTCACACCATTTAGATTGTCTGTTAGTATATGCTATAAATCTGTTATATTCTGTTAAATGCCGAAATACCGGTATGGCTGTTGAAAACCTGAGAAGGGTAAAGGCGAATCACCAGGTTAGTGATCTCTGTCATTCTAAAGTGAATGTTTCTGTTAAGATGATACGTTTTTATATGTATGCCAATTTCTATGTATGTACAGGGTTGGGTGATTGATAAAAGGGGAAGTGTTTTGTTGTAGTGGCTAATGCCATGATCTGTTGTAGTGGCTATTGCCGTGATCTGACGATGAGCAGCTAACTGCAGCATGACTGCCATCGATGGTGTGTAGCGGTGTGGGTTGATTGTAGAAATCCCCAATGGTGTGGTTGGCAGGTAAGGGTGGTGTGTAGCGGATGGAAACCTAGGAATAGGTTGGGCTTTGCATATTATCTGATTTATGATACTCTGTTATCTGTTCTGTGGGGCTAAGGCCCAGTTTGATGGTGCACGAGGGTTGCACACTGAGTCTCGCGACTCACCCCATAATTTAACATCTTTCAGGTAGCACCTAGTGCGTCGGACCGGGCTGGAGAGGAGCGCAAGGTGGCCATGCGAGAGATTATTTTGATTCAGCAAAAGACTTTACTAGTTCATTAATTTTTTTAGTATTTTCAGTTAGTGGGTTTTAATTTCATTGTAATAAGGCCATGGGCCACTAGCTTGATATTTTTGTTTGTTTTGGGCTTTTATTATTACTAGACATTTAGATTTTACGTTTTAATTAAGTTAAGGAATGTACTCAATTTTGGGTTTTTAATTCATAAAGGCATTTAAATGAAAATCTATATCTTCTACAAACTATCCAAAATATTAAGTTTTTCGGTATACATGTCTACACTCGACGAATGTTTTCCAAAAATGCGACAGGTTTTACTAAATCTTTTTAGTGACATGCCAGATCTGATCGTGGTGTTTGGGTCGGGTTTGGGGTGTTACAAATTGGTATCAGAGCCCAGTTTAAAACTTGACTTTTGGGGTTTTGGGCTCAAAACATTTTCTAAAGATGGGTTTTGGAAACATGCATGCTTATAAATAATACAGGATGGTTTTCTCGGCATGGCACCTGCGTCTCCGGCCTAAGTCCGCCAGGTAAGTATTCTGAACTGACTGTGTGTTATATATATATGTGGGCTTGATGGGCTTTAAGGGACGTAGATTATCTTAATTAGAATTTGATGGACTTTAGGCTTAGCTTAAACAACCTCTTAAATCTCATAAAACTTAATCCAACCGAACAAACCTGTAGACAAGTCGCAAGACTAGGGTGTGGCAACAGGCATGCGTATGTCTAGGATTGGATCCTAAGAGCTCAGTACTTAAGCGATCCTAGTGACTCACCTCCTCTTCGCTGGAATCCTACCTAGTGCGTAGTGACTGTTCGCCCTATCCACGAGGATTTGTTGACGGGCCAAAATCTATAATTAAAACCCGAAAGGGACCAGCCATCCTATTTTGCAAAATTCCCAAATTACCCCTGATTTATAAAATGACCAAAATATCCTGATTTGTAAAAATTACCGAAATACCCCCGAATTGCATAAATTACCAAAATACCCTTATTTCACAAAATCACCAAGGAACCCTATTTTGGGAAATTACGAAAAAACCTCTGTAGGATAAATTACGAAAATACCCCTAGGTAGTGAAATGATTAAGATACCCCTACATGCTTAATGTAAGTTCGTGGATGCTGCTTGTATGTTAATACTTGATGACTGAATGTATGTGCTCCCTAGAACTAGGAGATGTGAACTTGAGACTGAATGGTAGTTATAATTGCGAATTCGAAAGAACCACTCTTAAAACTACTACCCATAAGATTGTTCATGGTTAATAGGTGAAAGAAATTAATAATTCATAAAATTTCTAATTCAGATAATACGAGAATCAACGATGAGCGCTAGAAGAGGAAGAAGAGGCCGCAGCCGAGGCCGTGGAAGTGTTAGGATTGATATGTTGACTCAGCTAGTTAGGGAGGTTCTGAAGGAGGTTAAAGAAATCGGTGAAACACTTCGGGTTGGTTGCGTGGACTGTAAGAAAAAAAGAGATCATAGTTTTCTAGGGTTGCAGTCTCGTTCTGTGAAGCATGTTAGGGTACATCCAAACTTCTAGGTTTGCGAATATTGCAGAAGGCGTCATCCGGGTGAATGTTGGAGGAAGTCAGAAACGTGTTTAAGATGCGGGTCTGAGGAGCATAAGGCTCGGGATTGTTCAATCACCATTAAGTCAGGTATGTTTGTGGATGCTAAATCTTTGGGTATAGAAACTGTATGCGTACAATGTTTATATATTATTAAATTAGAGTGCGCAGCGAAAGCATAGTGGTGAGACTTGGGTAGTACAATTAATAGTTAGTTGGAAATTTCGAGGACGAAATTTCTTTAAGGGGGTAGAACTGTAACATCCTGAATTTTTGGGCCTATGCATTTAATGAGTGAATATGTTTAATGAGTTAAATTAAGTGTTAGGGGTCCAAATTGGGCTCAAGATGTGGTCGAGGCCTTGATTAAATATTCTGTTTAGATACTCTAGGGCTTAAAATAAAGTCTTGGTAATTTAAATGACATATTGGGCTTGTGGCCCAGTGGTAAAATGGCGCCACTAAAAGGGAAGGGAGTTGGCGTCAATGGCAAAGGAGGAGGCCTAAGTTTTGGCCGCATGTAGCCCATGTAATTGGGCCATTTTCGGCACTTAAAGGAGGCGTAGGTTGGACGGCAATAGGGCTTAAAAATAGGAATTATTTAATGAGATAATAAGGTGGATAATGTGCTGATAAAAGAAGGAAGAGTTGGTGCTGTCTAGGTTTCTTTTGAAGATGTGGATAGATTAAGATAAAGGAGAAAAGATAGGATTTATCTGCAAGGCTAGGTGGTGGCCGAAATTTTGACTCTGAAGGAGAGGAGAAATCAGTTTCTGATAGGGCAAAGAGGTGCCAAATTTTTCCCTTTTATTTGCTTAATTTTTAGTTATCAGAAAGGGCACTTTCGGGTTTTGATAGGGGTGCCGAAATTTCTATAAATAGGGGGGATAACTCATCAATTTCGGCATTTGGAACCCTATTCGTTTCCTCTCTTCCTGTGCCGAAATCCTTAGTCTCCCTCTGCAATTTCTTTTCTTTTGATTTCTTCAAAAGCTGAAATCTCCCAATCTTCTCAATATCTTTTCTTTCAAAATCTGAAAATCACCACCTCCCTCACCCTTTCTTCTTTCTTTGAAAATTTCCTTTTAGCCGAATCTTCTGATCTCTATTATTATTCTTCTCTCAGTTAGTGGGTTTTAATTTCATTGTAATAAGGCCATGGGCCACTAGCTTTATATTTTCGTTTGTTTTGTCTTTTATTATTACTAGACATTTAGATTTTACGTTTTAATTAAGTTAAGGAATGTACTAAATTTTGGGTTTTTAATTCATAAAGGCATTTAAATGAAAATCTATATCTTCTACAAACTATCCAAATTACTAAGTTTTCCGGTATACATGTCTACACTCGACGAATGTTTTCCAAAAATGCGACATGTTTTACTAAATCTTCTTAGTGACATGCCAGATCCGGTCGTGGTGTTTGGGCCGGGTTTGGGGTGTTACACGTGTGACCCGACCCACAAGAAGGATCCGCGTGTTTTCATAAAATACGTTAATTTCCATTTTAGTCCTCCGACATTTTATTTTTTTAATTCTGTTTAATTTTAGTTTTTTTATTTTTTTAATTTGGCCCTAAAAGTTTATTTACATTCCAATTTAGTCCCTCTGGCTGCATTAAGGGCTAAATTCATTACGACGCCGTTTTGAAGAAAGGCATAATTGCCCAATAAATCTATGTGGATTAAGATGCATTTTGATTTAATCCTCTTAATCTGTTTTAATTGCTATTTAACCCCTATTTTCTTTGTTTTATTTTATTTTTGTCCTTTTATTTTATTTTATTATTTTACATTGTATTAAACTATTTTATTATATTAAATAGTCTATATTATTTTCCTTATTATCTATATATTAATTTATTTATGTATGTATATTTTTTTATGTATTATCTTTATATATATTAATTTATTATTTATTATTCGGTTTAATATTATTTTTTATTACATGTTTTTATAATTTATTTATTATATTATACACTTTTTCTATATTATATAGTATTATATTATATCATATATTATTTTTAAAATTTTATTTTTTATAAAATCTATTTATATTATATAACTTATTTTATTTACATATGTAATTTTATGATTAGTATATATTTTTTCATATAAAATTATTATAGACTATTTATTAATTGTTTTTATTATATATAATTATTTATATGCATTAAATTATTAAATTATATTTATTATAATATTTTTAAGTTTCTTTTTATATATTGTTATACATATTAATTGCTTTACAAAATTATCATTTTTTTTACTCTTTTTATTTTTATTTTGTTACAATATTTATTTAATGTTTAGATATATTTTTAATTTATTTGTTTCTCATAATTGATCTTATTTATAGAACTTTATATCCATTTCTTGAATTCTTATGCTTACTATCGATTTTAAAATTGTTATTGCATATTTTATAACTTGTATTTATTTATTTATGTTTTCTTATTGCTTAATATTGTTTTAGCATAGTTTAACTATTATCATTCGCTGTGTCATATTGTTCTTTTATTAATTGTCTATATCATTTGTTAGTTCGACTTGTATTTATAGTGAATTGATATTTGATTTATATTTTGTAATACATACCAATGCAAAATCGAATTCATAACATTTTTATAGAAACACTTTTTCGTGAAATTGTCGTATTTTATTCAAAGCTTTTTAAAAAAACGGTGATAGGTGATACTTGAGAATTTCAAGAAGAATCGTGCCCTAACTTACTGGGTTTCAATTTTTTTCGTAGAACTTAAGGTATTAAATATTCTTTCTCTTTTAAAATTGAAACTTACAAATTTCAAATCAAAAACCTATTCTTGAGAATTGAAAACATTGTATCCAAACTTACTGGATATGATGTTTTGTGTCTCGATGTAGGAATTTTCTAAATTAAAGGCGAGCCGAACTTCGAAGTCGTGAGGTGTTATATCCTAACTTACTGGATATGACATTTTATTTCTTTGAAATAGGTAAGTCTTGGCTTTCTAATAAAAGGATCATATTTTAATTTTTTTTATTTTCAACATTCGAACATGATTTTATCAATTAGTACCAATTTTTGGGCGTTATGAGAGCGTTAACCCTTCCTCATACGTAACCGACTCCCGAACCTGTCTTTTTGTATTTCATGAACCCAAAATAAATGTTTTAAAATAAAATGTTTTACAAGGTGATCCAATCACACCTAAGTAAAAAGGGATTGGTGGCGACTCCATTTCTGAATTTTTTAAAGTCGATCCCCGTTTTTCATAAAATTTAAAATTGGTTTCGACACCGGATAATGCATGATATCGGGCTTAAGTAAAATATGATATTGTTCCCTAGTTTCTGCTGCATTGCAAATGAACCGTTTTTGAAAAATAAATCGATAAGGCAACTAAATTTCCAAAATAACTTGAACAATGTTTTTTTTTTTGCTGCATTAGTTTAACATCAAGTTTTTTTTTTTAAAGAAAAGCAATAAGAATTTTTTTTTCTAAAATAACACAATCAACAATAAAATGAATCATAAGAATACACGACCTAATGAATGAATGCTTTTACGCTAACTCAAAGTACAACTATGGTTTTCTCTAAAATGAGTTTATTTAAGTTATTCAAAAGTAACGTAAGTTAGCTTAGCCATTTCGGTGGCTAATGTGGCCTTCTCAATCTAGCCATAACGTCTAGGCCGGGTTAGGAAGGTTACATACGGGATTAACTTGTGATGAGATGATGATTCCTAACTTGTTATTATCCACTAAATATACCGGAGTTCAGTATTTTTTGCGGACAATCGTGTTATATTTATAGTGATTTTGGCGTGTTACCAGGGTATAAAATGTGGTGCCATTCAAACAAGTTTAAAACATACCAAATCCTAGAAATAGGATTATGCCATCTGGTAGATTTAACCACCGATTTAAGCATTTCAAACATGGATTAATAATCTAGAAATATCAAACCAAGAATTAAGCACACATAACCGAGAATAAGAAACTAAATATTTATTGCATAAAATAAAAATCAAATGACATAATCCATCATAGGTTTCATCTCCCTAGGTATTTAGAAAATTAGTTCATGCTTGAAAATAAAAACATCCATGATACAGTATAATCGAAAGAAATAAAGAAACTCATTATAATCTCCTAAGAAATCAACTAGGAATCTTCAATCTTGATGGAAATTTGCTTCAAATTTGGTTTCAATGGTGTTTTTCGAGTTGTTTTCTTGAATATTCTCTCACGACTCCCTCCTATCTTCTTATTTTTATCATATATACGCCTTAGAATGTTTGAAAAACCTAAAAATCTTGATTTTCTGTAGTTCAGTGTGCAATTTTGTGAAATCGGCACGGCCTACCACACTCTCGTATAGGTTACATGGCCATGTAGTCTGGCCATAAGGAATGGTTTAGCTCATGTGGCTCCTATGGCTTGCTCTGGCACTCCAATTTTCACTCGTTTTTCGCTCATTTTACTCTCAAGTGCTCTATTAAGCATTAAAACATGAATTTAAAGGATTAGGAGCATAAAATTCATAATTAACATAGGATAATCACCCAAAAACACATTAAGAATATAGTTGTTTATTCTTGAAGTCTTAAAGATATATAAGGGATAATTAGTTAGATTTGATTAGTAAATAACATTGATGTCTTAGTTTAATTTCCAAATTAATAAGGCCTTAGTTTCCTTTAAATCAAATTCAACTTCATGAGGTTCTCAGTAATATTTATATTGGTTCAATTCATCCATATTTTCTATTGTAGTTTTAATTTTAAAATTTTTGGAATGTGCATTGATGTTTACTTCATTCATTAGGATAGTGTTATTATTCATAGGGTGAACTATCAAAATAGTCATTTTTGTTTGCCTCAGGTTACATTTTAGTCACTTATGTTTGAAAAGTTATATTTTAGTCACGTTATTGTTTTGTTACGAAATGGTCACTCTGCCATTAAGATTTGTTACCTCCCAAACGATATCCCGACTTGACAGTTAAAATGAGTTTTAAATGCCAACGTGCATGTCTAGTTGGGATGGGGAAAGTTAAAATTTTTTTATGAAAATAGAATACAATTTTTTTTCCATAAAACCTAATTTTCACTAATTTAAAAAGAAGCAACAATTGGGTTTTTTTGTTACCATCAAAGAAGAGAAGAGTAGATCGACAAAGAAGAAGAAGAAATAGATGCACCAACCTCTATACCTGCTTGTTATTGTGGTTCCCCACAATACACAAATAAACAAAGATGAAGCATGTCCTTTTTGTCTGTCACATAAATAGAAAAACATGAAAACATGGGCCGTCTTTTTGAAAAAAAAAACTTATAATATCTGAACCCAAAACCCAAGTAAATAACAAAAGAACCTCTTACTTATTGTAATCCATGCCTAGACCCTCCATTGAATTGATCATTTGTTCTTCCATTTTGAATAAAAAATCCAACCAATTGATGGAATACTCAATTTGATTTCTATTGTTTCGATGCAACAAAGATGGCTATGAAAATGGATGGTTTTTTAGTCAAAATAGAAACGAAAACTAAAAGAAAAATGAGACCAATGGTTCTTCTTTTTCCCATTGAAGGATTAATCTAATGTATTGGTTTTGATTATTTTGAGAAACAAAATTAACATTTTCCTTTAAGAAATTTAGAAATTTTAATTAATTGAATTTATTTAATTAAAAAATCAATTAATTTACTTGACTGGACATTCATGTTGGCATCTAAAACTCTTTTAACTGCCACGTCGGACTGCCATTTGGGAGATAACAGATCTTAATGACAAAGTGACAGTTTCGTAACAAAATGATATGTAAGTGACTAAAACGTAACATTTCAAATATAAATGACTAAAATATAGCCAGAGGCAAACAAAAGTGACTATTTTGATAGTTTACCCTTATTTGGCTTTTTTACCTATATAATATAAAATAAATAATAAATATCAAAAATGGTATCCTACCACCATTAATTATAGGAATGGGATGTTTAAGGTGGTGGAGGGTGTCAGAGAGGCGGCACCACCCCTCTTTTCTACAATTGTCATCAACCGTTAAACAAAAAAATAACAATTTTATAGTGGGTGAAGGCTTGTTGATTGGTAGCACCAAAATGAGTTATTTATACGAGTTAAATACCGATTTAGATCGGTCAAATACGATTTGGTGGTGCCTTCTTGACAGGCAACATGGTCGAGGGCACTCTAGAGAAGGCATCAGTAGAGTGAAGCTCTTCTTAGAGGCGACACCAGTCAAGCCTTTCTTGGGGGTGGCACCAATGGTCATACTAGTATTTAATCAGTGTTTTGTGAAAAAAAAAATTAGTGCAAAAAATTTGTAGAAAAAGAGTAAACAGACAAAGAAGAATTCTCAAGGTTATTATATATGAATTTCATTTTTTTACAGTATTTTTTTAAAATTGTATTGAGAACTTTTAATTTGTTTTTAACATATTTAGTATTGAAGATGGATAATCAAATTTTCATATGCGTTTATTTCAATGGATTAATTTTGACAACAACAGTTGGATGTATATTTGAATGTCGCCAACAAATAGCAATGAGATTTAATAGAAATATCTCGATTTATGATATAAAGGAAAGGATTAGTACAAAATTTGTTAGATATTGTAGGAGAAGAATCTCAAAACTATTTTACAAGTATCCAGTTTTGACAGATCCTGTCAAATTTACCGAGATGGAACTTGTAGGCTATGAAGACATGGAGACAATGGTTGCTCTTTATTATGGAATTAAGAACCACCAAAATGCACCGATTCAATTATTCGTTGAGTTAGCTGATGTGGAACCAACTAAAGATTCCACTCCAATAGGTGAAGAACATGGAGTTCAAGATCCCACTTTGATAGTGTATGTTGATAGTCGATCAACTTTACATGGGATTGACATCGATCTTAATGTTGCACCTGCTCTAAGAACCTTAACTCAGGCCCCGTTTACAAATACATCCCGTGATGTTTGAGACTAATGTGGGTGGTGATGATGGATATGATAATAGTGATCCATCTGATCACGAGGTCACAGATTATAGTGATCCTAATCTAGACGAGGTCCCTGATGATATCGACGATAAAGGCGTGAATGACAATGGAAATATTAACGAGTCTTCAGCCGAGAACTAGATTCGATGCATTATGATACGTAATGATCCTAGACCACACATGTCGCTCATAGAACCTAATGTGGCGCATGCAGCCGAGTTCCTGGAGTACTCTGATATATTACCTGCTCATTGATTGGCTGTAGATTTCGAACTTGAAAAGTTGTTCGCGGGCCAAAAATTCACAACTAAGGAAGAGTGCGGATTTACCATTAAGTGGTATAGCATGAGTGTGTCGGTGGACTATAAAGTCATTGTGTCTAAACTAATATTGTATATTGAGGAGTGCTGGAGGTTGACAAAAGGCTACAATTGGCGGGTACGAGTCGCATTTATCCAAAAGTCACAAATGTGGGAGATCCAAAAATTTGTTATGCCTCATACACACAAGATCACTGGAAACTTGATTCCAAATCTATATGCACCTGTATCATGCCAATAGTGAAGGACATGCCGACCATTCCTATTTTAGTGTTGATTACTGAAATGCAAGCATGATTCCTGTATCGAGTATCATACCGAAAAGCATGGATAGCTAAACAGATGGCAATGGAGCAGTTGTACAGAGATTGGGATGCATCGTACAATGAGCTACAGTGTTGGATAGCCGCTATGTAGGAGTATGTGCTGGGGACTGTCATTGAGTTGGAGACATGACTTTATTATGGCTTGGATGACCAACTACAACTGGGAAGAAGAATTTTCCACCAGATTTTCTGGATGTTTGATCCATGTGTGTGGGCATTTCCCCACTACAAGCCACTTGTGTAGATAGATGGGACATGACTATACGAAAAGTATACGTAGATCATACTTATTGTGGTTGCTTAAGATGAGAACAAGAATGTGCTCCCGATAGCATTTGAAATTGTGGACAAAGAGAACATGGAATCATGTGAATTCTTTCTCACGAGCCTATGGACTTATGTTATTGGGGACGATAATATTTGTATCATATCCGATAAAGTGAAAGGAATAATTGCCACCATTAGGCGTTTCAATTTTCCATGGAGATCCGTTTATTACATCTGGCACATCACGACTAACTTTTGCCGAGAGTACAAGAATGCAGACTGATAGAGACATCTTGTGAAAATGGGTAAAATTTAGTTTTAAAATATGTTTTAAGGTTACTAATAGTAGAATAAATTAATTTGAGACTATAACTTGTCTTTTCTTAATACATACACAATGCACGAGCTAGAGCCACACTTTTTCTAGCAAAGGATGAACAGACTTGAAGGTGACATACAAGGTGAAATGAACACTCCTTTCCAAGAGTGGTTGGGTACCATGAAACCATGGAAATGGGCTCAAAGTTTTGGTGATGGGTTTCGATATGGGCAAATGACCACCAACCTAACAGAGGCGGTTAACTCCGTCTTGAAGAAAACACGACATCTTCCGATTTTATATGTGTTCTCAGCTATGTTCTACAGGCTAGCTACCTTGATGCCAAGAATGGGGCTGAAACAAGTTAACCAGATGGAAGCAGGACACGTGTTTTTCGAACATGTAAGGAATGCAATGGATACGAACCATCGAAGGGCGAGGTCGATGAATGTAGAAATATATTCTCAACAGTTTGAAATGTTTCGAGTTACGGATTCCATCGATCATCGACCCAGGATCCCACCTAGGTCCTACGGAGTTGATCTCTGAAACAGACGATGCAATTGTGGGAGGTTCCATTCACTTCGTTATCCTTGTGCGCATGTCATTGTAGCTTGTGCTTGCGCCTCGATCAATGTTGAATAGTTTATCGGTGAGGTGTACACTCTCGAGCGCACATTGCATGTTTGGGAAAATGAGTTCCCCGTCCTGTGTGATCGGTCTACATGTAAGGTGCTTTCGCCGACTTTCGAGTTTGTCTCGAACAAAGGATTTACGTAGGAATTCGAAAGGTCGTTCGCAAGTGACCAGAATCCATAATAAAATAGACATGAAGGAGAAAATTAACGGGAAGCTTTGTGGTGTGTGTAGATTAGCTGGGCATAATCGGAGTAAATGCCCGCAGCAAACCAACCATATTGGACAATTATCATGATCGGGTAAGAATTGAGCTAATGTACTCCATAATGGAATTTGGATATATATTACTGTAACACCTGCTACCCGTATTCGTCGCCGAAATAGGGTATGAGGCATTACCAAAGTTTAGCGAATTATTATTATTATTATTATTATTATTATTATTATTATTATTATTATTATTATTATTATTATTATTATTATTATTATTATGAACTCAATATATTCCCTTTATAAATATCCAATCTTTCCTGCAATTTTAAAACCAACCAATCCAATCCAATTCAATCAATTTGATACCAAATCATACTTCTATTGTAATTATACTATTTAGCATATTCATCACTCTTTACTTTAATACATATTCATTAAAAAAGTTTTGGTATTTATATAATCATCAAACCATGTACATGCCATATAAATCAAAAAGAAAATTTACAAAAGCTACCGGAGATTATCTGGATAGTGTGATCCTCAGTGTTGATCCGATCCTCCGTATATTTCTACGTCAATCTACATGAGATATTGAATACACTCAAGTAAGTTTATAGAAACTTAGTAAGTTCATAGGCATAAAATATAAATCTTACCAAACATTCATACACTTATGCATTATACACAATTACTAAGTTCACCTGTCTACAACAATTTGGTGAGTCCTCTTGTATAAACTCACTACCACTTATCCATTTACTTTAACTCTTTTGGGCCCTTTTGTCACTTACCATCCTTAATCAAATTAGGGAACAATTACGAAAAAATGAGTACTTCACTTCCACTTTGCCATAGTATAACTATGATCATATGTATGATCACTTATCACTTTCCGAAGCCATAGCCTTGCCACGGTCTTACACGGATCACATTTATCACTTGTCACTTATCACTGATCAGATAAGTGTAGCTAAAGCTATCACTTATCACTTGTCACTTTTCATTGATCAGATAAGTGTAGCTAAAGCTATCACGTATCACTTGTCACTTGTCACTGATCAGATAAGTGTAGCTAAAGCTACCACTTATCACTTGTCACTGATCAGAAGTACTCAAATCCGATTTTCTGATCAATTTGATCATTTATTCAATTTTCACATTGTTGTTTTATTCTCAATTCATCAACAAATATATCTCATCATACATTATATAATTCATGAAATTAACATTTAATCATTAAATTTCAGCCATATGAACTTACCTAGGTCAATTTGCAGAATTTGTGAAAATTCAGGTACTAATCAGCTACCTTTTCTTTTCCTCTACTTGCTTCGGGTTCTCGATCTATCATTGTAAAATCATTAACTTATCATTATTGACTTCACCTTTACTCTATTTCACATCCTTAATGTTTATAATCCGCATATAAGTAACATTATCTATAATTTCACTATTTACTTATGTGGAAATTCAAGCTGTCCATCCGTGTCACAGTCACTAAATTATTTTCATCATGAGCTACAGAACTCCAAATTAAGATACGCTAATTTTCTATGAAACTAGACTCACATATATTCTTACCATAAAATGTTCAAAATTTTTGGTTTATCTAATAAGTACAGTTTATTCTTTAAATTCACCCCTTTTCTGCTGTCTGACAATTCCAACCCTTCTTCACTAAAAATTAATTATCTCCTTGTACGGGATTTATATGATATTCTCATTAATTTCTCTTGAAAATAGACTCACTCAGAATTTTAAATATATAAATTTAAGCCCCTAATTATTTTTATCCAATTTTTTATAATTTTCCAAAGTCAGAATAGGGGAACCAAAAATCGTTCTAACCTTGTCTCACAAAACCTACTATATCTCATGATTTACAATTCCATTGCTTATACTGTTTCTTTTATAAGAAACTAGACTCAATAATATTTAATTTCATATTTTATTCATCCTCTAATTGGATTTCTAAAATTTTTGGTGAATTTTAAAATTTAGACTACTGCTGTTGTCCAAAACCGTTTTAGTGCAAATTGTTGATTTCCATTTTGCCCCAAATTTCACAGTTCATACAATTCAGTCCTTGCTGAATTAACCCTTCAATTAAGCTAATTTTTTTCAGTTAATACTTTACCTAGACATTATAAGTTATATCACAACTATTGAAATTCAGAATTTCCACATAAAACCCTAACTTCAAATTCTTTTAAAATTAGGTCTCAAACATTCACTTTCTATTCAATTTTTTTCAATAAAATCGGCATATAAAAAATTTAAAGCTCTAATTCCATGCTAAATCATCATATACTTCCAGCACATATTCATAGCAACTTCCAATTTCATTCATAAATTCTAAAACTAATGAATTCAACAAGTGGACCTTGTTGTAAAAGTCACAAAAACACAAAAATTTCAAGAAATAATCAAGAATTGAACTTACTTGCAGTAAAAATATGAAAAACTAGCTTAAGGAAACCCTTCTATGGTGTTTTTTGCTGATGAGAATGCAGAAAAATAAAGAGAAATCTAGATAATTCCACTTTAATCCTAGCTTTATTAAGTAAATTTTGCAATATTCCAATTTTGCCCTTAATTCTCCTTATTTTCTTGCTGATTTCACGTCCTTACCGTCCAGCCCAAATAGACCTTGGGTCTATTTTCCTTTTAAGCCCTCTTTCTTTTATCATTTAAGCTATTTAGTCATTTCCCATAATTTTACATTTGTTACAATTTAGTCCTTTTTGTTCAATTAACTATTGGAACTTTAAAATTTCTTGACGAAACTTTAATACTAACTTATTAACACTCCATAAATATTTATAAAATATTTATGGCTAGATTAAAAATTTCCAAGGTCTCGATACCTCGTTTTCAATTCTAATTATTTTAAATTTTTTTTCCAATACACTATTCACTATTTCAAAAATTTTCCTAACTTCACATTTAACTTATACTCACTAAATTAATAATATTTTCTACTCACTTGTCGGATTTAGTGACCTCGAATCACCGTTCGGACACCACTGAAAATTCAGGCCATTACAACTCTCTCACCCCCCTTTTAGGAAATTTCGTCCTCGAAATTTTGTACCTGTAAATAAATTCGGATACTGAAATCTCATCAATTCCTCCGTCTCCCAAGTTGCCTCCTCCAATCCATGTCGATTCCATAACACTTTAAGTAGTGGTACACGTTTATTCCTCAACTCTTTAACTTCCCGAGCTAGAATTTTCACCGATTCCTTTGAATAAGTCATGTCGGATTCGAGCTCTATTTCCGTATGAGGAATTACATGTGATGGATCTGATCTGTACCGTCTCAACATAGATACATGAAAAACGTTATGAATATTTTCAAGCACTGGGGGCAAAGCCAATCTATAAGCTACCGGACCGATTCTTTCAGTGATTTCATACGGCCCGATAAATCGTGGGTTAAGTTTTCCCTTTTTGCCGAACTGCAAAACTTTCTTCCACGGCGACACTTTCAAAAATACACGATCACCAACATTAAACTCTATATCTCTTCTCTTCAAATATGCATATGATTTTTGCCAATCGGAGGCAGCTTTTAAACATTCTCGAATAATACGAACTTTTTCTTCGGTTTCCCGAATCAAGTCCACTCCCACTAGTTCCGGTTCACTTAATTCAGACCAATATAATGGAGTTCTACACTTTCTTCCATACGAGCTTCAAACGGTGCCATTTTAATACTAGTTTGATAACTACTATTATAAGCAAATTCAGTTAAAGGTAAATACCTTTCCCAGCTATCGCCAAACTCAAGTATACAGCACCTTAACATATCTTCTAAAATTTGAATCACTCACTCTAACTGCTCGTCTATCCGGGGATGAAAAGCTGTGCTGAAATTTAATTTGGTGCCCAAAGATTCTTGTAATTTACCCCAAAATCTCGAGGTAAATCTCGGATCTCGATCTAAAATAATAGATGTTGGCACCCCATGTAACCTCACTATCTCTGACACATAAAACTCCGCTAACTTATCAAGCGGATAATCTACTCTGACTGGAATAAAATGTACTGATTTAGTTAACCGATCAACAATCACCCAGATCGAATCTTTCTTCTTCGGAGTTACTGGTCATCCGGATACAAAATCCATCGTGACATGTTCCCATTTCCACTCTGGAATCATAATGGGCTGTAACAACCCTGTCGGCACTTGATGCTCGGGTTTCACCTATTGACAAATTAAACATCTTGCTACATACTCACAGATTTCTCGTTTCATTCTGGGCCACCAATACATTTTCTCCAAATCACAATACATTTTCGTACTACCCGGGTGAATAGAACACATACTACTGTGAGCCTCTGATAAAATATCATTTTTCAAGTCTAAATTATTTGGAACACATATTCTATTACGATAATATAACATACAATTTTCATCAATGGAGTATTCTGAGCTTAACTCATCTTGGACCATCTGTCGTTTTAACATCAACTTTGGGTCTTCATCTTGTAACTCCCGAATCCGTTGAAAGAACACAAGTTTAGCTTTTAATTTTGCTAGTACAGAACCATCTTAATTAATAGATAAATGAGCATTCAATTCCCATAATGTAAATAATAATGATTTTCGACTAAGTGCATCTGCTACGACATTTGCTTTCCCTGGGTGATAGTCAATGACAAGAACATAATCTTTCAGCAACTTTAACCATCATCTCTTTCTCAGATTTAACTCTTTCTGATTAATTAAATACTTCAAGCTTTTATGATAAGTATACACGTAACATCTCTCACCATATAAGTAATGTCTCCATATCTTCAAAGCAAACACAATCACTGCCAATTCCAAATCATGTGTAGTATAATTCTTCTCGTGCGGTTTCAGTTGCCGAGAAGCATATGCCACCACTTTGCCTGACTGCATAAGTACACAACCCAAACCATTCAGAGACGCATCACTATATACCACAAACGGTACACCCGATTCTGGTTGAGTCAACACTGGAGCATCTGTCAACATCTTTTTCAACTGATCAAAACTTTGCTGACATTCACCTGACCATATAAAGTCAACATTCTTTTGTAGTAATCAAGTCAACGATAAGGTAATCCTTGAGAAATCTTTGACAAATTAGCGATAATAACCTGCCAGTCCTAGAAAACTTCGTACTTTAGTAACATTCTTTGGAACTTTCCAATTTATCACTGCCGCTACCTTACTTGGATCCCTTTTGATTCCATTAGCTCATACAATATGACCCAAAAATGCAACTTCATGGAGCCCAAATTCACATTTGCTGAATTTTGCATACAATTGTTTTTCCTGTAAAATCTGTAATACAATCTTTAAATGTTGTGCATGTTCAGACTCTGTCTTTGAATAAATCAATATATCATCAATGAACACAACCACAAATCTATCCAAATATGATTGAAAAATTTGATTCATCAAATCCATAAATGCAGCAGGAGCATTGGTTAAACCAAATGGCATCACCAAAAATTCATAGTGACCATACCGGGTTCGGATGGCAATTTTTGGCACATCACACTCTTTAACTTTCAACTGGTAATACCCGGATCAAAGGTCTATCTTGGAAAATACTGTAGCACCTTTCAACTGATCAAATAGATCATCAATACAAGGCAAAGGATATTTATTCTTTACCGTTACCTTATTTAACTGCCTGTAATCTATACACAGTATTAAAGAACCATCCTTCTTTTTCACAAACAAGACAGGTGCACCCCAAAGTGACATACTCAGTCTGATGAACCCTTTATCTAATAACTCCTACAACTACGTCTTCAACTCTCTTAATTCTGCTGGAGCCATTCTGTACGGTGTTACTGAGATAGGAGCTGTTCCGGGAATCACATCAATTACAAATTCAACTTCTCTATCAGATGGTAAACTGGGTAACTCTTCAAGAAACATATCAGAAAATTCATTCACCATTGGCACTTGTTCAATCTTTAAATTGGAACCCCGAGTATCAAGAATATAGGCCAAGAATGCTTCGTTGCCTTTGCGTAATAACCTCTGAGCAGAGAGAGCTGAAATAATTCTGACTGTATCACCCATATTTTCAGACCCAACTGAGATTACATCCCCTGTTTGACATTTCAAACTGATCTGATTATCACGACAATTCACTACCGCATCATGTTTCATTAACCAGTCTATCCCCAGAATAATATCAAATTCCCAAAAGGGTAACAACATCAAATCAGCATGGAATTCATAGCCTTTCACTTTCAGTGGACAATTACAACATATCAAATTAACTATTACCCTTTGACCTAATGGATTAGTGACTTGTATATCAAATTCAGTGGACTCAAAAGATAGTTTCTTTTCAGATGCTAGCATAGCGCAAATATATGAATGAGTAGACCCAGGGTCTATCAATGCATAAATAGTAACATCATAAAGATAGAAAGTACCAGCAATTACATCAGGGGCCGTAGCCTCTTTCCTTGCTCGAATGGAGTAAGTACATGCTAGTGCTCTATTCTCTAATCGACTAACTGATTCTCTGATACCCGAACTGTTTCTCTGATCGACTAACTGACTCTAGCTCTGGCCCGAACGTCTACTTCTTTGGGGAGTGATTCTCTGTATCTCTTTCTGTTCCACTTCATCTTTTTGTAGTTGGGGACAATCTCGAATAAGATGATCAGTAGCCCTACATTTATAATAAGCCCCCATCTTAGTCTTGCGCTCATCGAAATTATGTCTTCCATAATATTGACACTTAGGTCGGGAAGTATTCTGAACACTGCTCACACTTGCTGTAGGTCTATCAAATACCCTGAAATCAGATTGTCTTGATCTACCTCTACCTGATCTTCCCGGCACTGACGTAGTTCGACTAATTTCTTCTCTAGATTTCTTTATCGGCAAATCTGAAAATGACTTAGAAGCACCTTTTTTGAATGACTATTTACTTTTTTGATCCCGCTGCATTTTTCTATTATATACTTCTTCGAGCTTTTGAGTACGGTCTGACAGAACAACGAACTCCCGTATTTTATTGCCCCAAATCATTATTCTAATCTCATCATTTAACCCTTCTTCAAATCTGATACACATTTCTTCTTCAGTAGGTATAATGTCTCGGGCATATTTGCTGAGGTAGACAAATTCTCTTTCGTATTCAGCCACTAACTTATTTCCCTGCCGTAGATCAAGGAATTCCCTTTTTTCTTTTTATCCAAATACCGTCTGCCCATATATTTCTTCTTAAATTCATTTTGGAAAAATTCCCAAGAAATCTTCTCTGCCGGTACCACGGCCTCAATCGTTTCCCACCAACAATAAGCTTCTTCTTTCAATAGGGACACAGTACATCTCAAATAATCATCTGGTGAGCAAGCTATTTCTTTAAAAAGTCTTATCAAACTCTGTAACCAGTATTCAGCTTTGACGGGGTCATCATCAGTCCTTCCCTAAAATTTTTCGGCTCCAAGTTTTCTAAGCCTTTCCAATGAAGAACGTTTACTGAATTCAATCATTGTAGGAGGTGGAGGAGCAACCAAGGGTACCACTGATGGAGCAGTGGTGGGAGGAGGTGGCTAAGCCTAATTTCTTTCTTGCATCGTTTCAATATACCCCTGATTCATAATCCCATAAATCATATTCTTTAATTCTTGCTCTCGCATTAGAGAAATCAGAACATCATTGCTTGTTGCTCGTTCAGAAATCTGTATTCCACTGTTAACTTCTCCCTGCTCAGTACGTTCAGTTCTATCTGACATCTTTATAATCGGAGAGTATCTATAGAAATAACAAAGATTAGATCGGATCATACACATCACACTATCACAAATTTATATGGCATGTATTTCTAAACACTTTATACATCACAAATGTTCCGAGAACCAACTAAATCGGGCTCTGATACCACTAAATGTAACACCCCTACCCGTATTCGTCGCCGGAATAGGGTATGAGGCATTACCAAAGTTTAAAGAATTATTATTATTATTATTATTATTATTATTATTATTATTATTATTATTATTATTATTATTATTATTATGAACTCAATATAGTCCCTTTATAAATATCCAATCTTCCCTGCAATTTTAAAACCGACCAATCCAATCTAATTCAATCAATTTGATACCAAATCATACTTCTATTATAATTATACTATTTAGCATAGTCATCATTCTTTACTTTAATACATATTCATTAAAAAAGTTTTGGTATTTATATAATCATCAAACCATGTACATGCCATATAAATCAAAAAGAAAATTTACAAAAGCTACCGGAGATAATCTGGATAGTGTGATCCTCAGTGTTGATCCGATCCTCCGTATATTTTTACGTCAATCTACATGAGACATTGAATACACTCAAGTAAGTTTATAGAAACTTAGTAAGTTCATAGGCATAAAATATAAATCTTACCAAACATTCATACACTTATGCATTATACACAATTACTCAGTTCACCTGTCAACCACAATTTGGTGAGTCCTTTTGTATAAACTCATTACCACTTATCCATTTACTTTAACTCTTTTGGGCCCTTTTGTCACTTACCATCCTTAATCAAATTAGGGAACGGTTATGGAAAATTGAGTACTTCACTTCCACTTTGCCATAGTATAACTATGGTCTTATGTATGATCACTTATCACTTTCCGAAGTCATAGCCTTGCCACGGTCTTACAGGGATCACATTTATCACTTGTCAGTTATCACAAATTAGATAAGTGTGGCTAAAGCTACCACTTATCACTTGTCACTTGTCACTGATCAGATAAGTGTAGCTAAAGCTATCACTTGTCAATTGTCACTTGTAACTGATCAGATAAGTGTAGCTAAAGCTACCACTTACCAGTTATGACTTGTCACTGATCAGAAGTACTCAAATATGATGTTCCGCTGAATTTGATCATTTATTCGGTTTTCACATTGTTGTTTTATTCTTCATTCATCAACAAATATATCTCATCATATATTATATAATTCATGAAATTAACATTTAATCATTAAGTTTCAGCCATATGAACTTACTTAGGTCGATTTGCAGAATTTGTGAAAATTCAGGGACTAATCAGCTACTTTTTCTTTTCCTCGACTTGCTTCGGGTTCTCGATCTATCATTGTAAAATCATTCACTTATCAATATTGACTTCACCTTTACTCTATTTCACATCCTTAATGTTTATAATCTGAATATAAGTAACATTATCTATAATTTCACTATTTACTTATAGGGATATTCGAGCTGTCCATCCGTGTCACAGTCGCTAAATTATTTTATCTTGAACTAAAGAACTTCAAATTAATATCCACTAATTTTTTCTGAAACTAGACTCACATATCTTCTTACCATAAAAGTTTCAAAATTTTTGGTTTAGTAAATAAGTTAAGTTTATTCTTTAAAGTCATTCCAATTCTACTGTCTGATAGTTCCGACCATTCTTCACTAAAAATTAATTATCTCCTTGTACAGGATTCGGATGATATTTCTCATTTATTTCTCTTGAAAATAGACTCATTTAGAATTTTAAACATATAAATTTAAGCCCCTAATTATTTTTATCCAATTTTTGATGATTTTCCAAAGTCAGAATAGGGGAACCCGAAATCATTCTAACATTGTCTCACAAAACCTATTATATTTCATGATTTACAATTCTACTGCTTACATCATTTCTTTTATAAGAAATTATTCATCCTCTAATTGGATTTATACAATTTTTGGTGATTTTTCAAAGCTAGACTATTGCTGCTGTCCAAAACTGTTTTAATGCAAAGTGTTGATTTCCATTTTGCCCCAAATTTCACAGTTCATACAATTCAGTCCTTGCTCAATTAACCCCTCAATTAAGCTAATTTTTCTTAATTAATATTTTACCTAGACATTATAAGTTATTTCACAACTATTGAAATTTACAATTTCCGCATAAAACCCTGACTTCAAATTCTTTTAAAATTAGGTCCCAAACATTCACTTTCTATTCAATTTTTTCAGTAAAATCGGCATATAAAAATTTAAAGCTCTAATTCCGTGCTAAATCATCATATACTTCCAGCACATATTCATAGCAACTTCCAATTTCATTCAGAAAATCTAAAACTAATGAATTCAACAAGTGGACCTAATTGTAAAAGTTACAAAAACACAAAAATTTCAAGAAATAATCAAGAATTGAACTTACTTGCAGTAAAAATATGAAAACCAGCTTAAGGAAAACCTTCTATGGCATTTTTTGCTGATGAGAATGCAGAAAAATAAAGAGAAATCTAGATAATTCCACTTTAATCCTAGCTTTATTAATTAAATTTTGTAATATTCTAATTTTGCCTTTAATTCTCATGATGTCCAGCCCAAATAGACCTTGGGTCTATTTTCCTTTTAATCCCTCTTTCTTTTTTCATTTAAGTTATTTAATCATTTCCAATAATTTTGCATTTGTTACAATTTAGTCCTTTTTGTTCAATTAACTATCGGGACTTTAAAATTTCTTGACGAAACTTTAATACTAACTTATTAACACTCCATAAATATTTATAAAATATTAATGGCTAGATTAAAAATCTCTGAGGCCTCGATACCTCGTTTTCGATTCTAATTATTTTAATATTTTTTTCTAGTACACTATTCACTATTTCAAAAAATTTCCTAACTTCACATTTAACTTATACTCACTAAATTAATAATATTTTCTACTCACTTGTCGGATTTAGTGACCTCGAATCACCGTTCCGACTCCACTAAAAATTCAGGCCATTACAATTACAGAGTTTGTTCCAAGTTTGTTCCAAAGCATCTTATTTAAATTACAAAGTTTGCTCCAATACATCTCATTTAAATTACAAAGCATCTCATTTTTTATGTATATAAGTCGATAATTTATATCTTAAACACCATCTCATTTAAATTTAGTAGCAAAATATCCAAAGTTTGTTCCAAAAGAATTAAGTCAGATATAAATCTGAAAGTTAAGTAAAAAATGAGTTAAAATGTCCAAATTTTACTATAGTTAAATAAAAATAAACTTGAACATTGCAATTACAGAAACCCCTAAAATTGATGATTCAATACTGTGGTCCTAGGGGTAAATCGTTGTGGTGTCCGATGTTGACGTTGCGGATGCCCATTGAAACACCCCAAACTCGGCCCACGAGCCTTGACCGGATCTGGTATGTTCCTCGATGAAAACCGGTTCAAATTCTTTTGTTACTTAGGAAAAACTTGTGTGTTTTGAAAGAAGGATTGTGTCGGGTTGGGCTTGAGTTGAAAACAAGTTTATTTCATTATTAAAATCCTTTACTTTAGGTGACAAAACGTTTAGGCTTTGTTTTAAAAGAAATCTACTTAAACATTAATTGATAAAAATTTGTAAACATAATAAATAAAATAAATGTAAAATAGTTCAACTATGGCCTTATTACATCAAATAAACCCAAATAATTTAAAATACTTAAATAAAATAAAATGTCCAAATAAAATTCCTTGCTGAGCATGGCCACCTTTAAGCTTCTACCGACCCGATCCTTTACTGATCATCACCTGAAAAATGTTCCCACAACGAGGTGAGTCAACAGACTCAATGCGTATACAAACACTAAGTCCAAATAAATTCAGGCATTTCATATCATACATATTCATATATCATTAAATTAAAAATGATGCAACCCGAACCCAAACCTAGATGCCATCCGCTACACATCCCCGTACCAACTTGCACACCGTGGGGACTACTAAGTCAACCCTCCATCCGCTACACACCATCGAAGGCAGTCGCTGCAGTCGATGTGCTCATCGCCCTTATGAGTATTCGTGGTCTTAGGTCACCACACTCAGATATCGTGGTCTTAGGTCACCACATTCTGATATCGTGGTCTTAGGTCACCACATTCAGATCTCATGGTCTTAGGTCACCACATTCACTTCCCCTTTTCAATAACCCATATGCCCCATATTATATATGCCATGCATATCACATTCTTATCACATGTTAAATATAACATATTTCATAATCCTAGTAGGAGTAGGAAACGTACCTGAGTACTTTGTACCATTATATGGTACCTTAGCCATATTCTTGTACATTCTTATAATCACATACATATATTTATTAAGCATTGCCATAAAACTTATTAAGAAATAGTGTGGGGTACACACCTGATTAACTTAGCAACTTCACTTCAAATCCCGAAAATCCGATCTAAAGCCTTAGATCCTTAGTCCCTACATTCGGCCATTACTTAAAAATTTAATGAAGACCATTCGGCCATAAAACCAAATCCTATTAGGATTGTTGTAACCCAAAACTTACCTTGGTGCCGATTTCACTATAAATCAAATCCCGAAAACTTTGTGCTACTCTCCCTTCAATCGGCCAATGCTAGATCATTTAACTTGATTAGTTTTGGCTTTTTTAAACAAATAAAGAATAGATCTAATTACCAAAATAGACCTTGGCCGATTGTACTTATGCACTCACCTTGCGATTTCAAATCACGAAAGTATTCCTTTTCTTAATTATCTGTCGAAATACCTATACACATATGTTAGATTCGATTCTAACATTAAATCATCATAGATGGCCCTTGGCCGAATGCTATAGACACTTACCTTGTGGATTTTAAATCCAAAACTCACCGAATAACTAGGGAACACGCGGCTATGGTGTACCTTCGGAAAAGAACTTCTCCTTCCTTGTAGTCGACACTTAGTAAATCCCGAAAGATCTCTTCAAAGTTTTGGCAACAAGATATTAATGGGGTTAGTCCTAGATTTCGACAAATCTTAAAAGAAAAAGGATGAAACCAAATAAGATCTTACCCTTACTTTAGGAATCGGCAATCCTTGCTTGAACCTTTAACAATATTCGGCTATGTAGGCTAGAAGGATCTTGATTTCGGCTTTTGATTGGTAGAAAGAAAAGAGAAAGAAGAATAAAGATGGAAGATTAATTTAGAGCACAAGGTATTTCGACTTGGCAAAAATAAAAGAGAAGAGAGGAGTTATTTGCTAGAGAGAATTCGGCAGAGAGAGAGTTGAAAGAAAGAATGAATGGCCCTCTTTTCCTTTAGTAGCCAAAATTACTAACTTAGAATCCCTTACTTGGCCATCACTCTTCTATTTTGATAGCTTTATCTCTTTAATTATCACCTAAAATAAAAGATAATTCAGCAACTATCCTTACTTAACCGAAATTATTAAACTCAAAGTCCCTTACTTGGCCATCACTTCTCCCTTATTTTCCTAATTAAAGAATAATTCCTCATTTATCATCTTTTATCCTTAAATAAAATAAAAGGGATAAAACTCCTAAAATATAACCTATGTGCCGTCCACCTCTGTCTATCCTTGCAGCAAAATAAAACTTTTATTTTGCTTCCCCTACAGCTCGAACCTTGGCCCAGTCTCCCCTGCATGTGGCGTCACTTACAGAGGCCTTAAGTGGCACCTCCAAGCCACTTTTCCATGCCCATTTGTGTGTCAAATTTTCCCTACATTTTCTCTTCAGACCACCTTGCTTCATGTCCCTCTTTTAAACTTTAACTTAACATTTCTTAAGCATTTCCTTACATTTCTAAGACATTTCCTTACATTTGCAAGACATTTCCTTACATTTCCAAGACATTTCCTTACATTTCCAAGACATGACATTTCCTTACATTTCCAAGACATTTCCTTATATTTCCAAGACATGACATTTCCTTACATTTCCAGGTTTCCAAAAATGTTCGTAATACATTTATAACACATAAGACATGTCATTTCATTAAATCAAAAATGCATAGGCCCATTTTCAAGATGTTACACCCATGATGATCAACATTATCCTCATCCAAACCTGAAGGTGTGCTAAACATAGCAGAAAAATCATATGCCCCAAATGTTTGCCTAGAAGGTGTGGAGTACTGCGGTGGTAATGGGCTAAAGATATCAAACATCATCGATCATCTCAGATCTAGATGATTAGAACTAGATCCAAGAAACTCCAAATGATATTCGTGGCTTGATGAACCTTGGAAATAGTTTTCGACCCCCAAGTCCAGATGATAAGAACTACCCCTAGACTCGGGTGTCTGCTTGGGTTCGGGTGAGGGCTCCAGATCGGGTGCAAAAGGCGAATGTAGGAGGAGATGGGAGGGTTGCCCAAGTCGTGGCATGTACAAAGAGACTAACATCGATTTCCTACTAAAGAAATATGGTTTCCCCATCTCGAAGTACCACTGTATGTACTCTAATGAGGGCTGCAAAATGAAAGAAAGATTCATATGAGGTCTCTGCCTCATCTGGTTGTTCCACACTGCAATATATTGTTGATGCACTACCGCCCAGTTCATTCCATATTTCACCCTCTTGTTAATTCCATAGATCTTCCCCAATTCCTCTGGCAATGCCGGGATATACTATATGCACCCAAACTATGGTGCGTTAATGCACCAAATGTGTGAATGGATATGAGCAGACGAGGGAATAGCAACTGCAATGTTCGGGAAGGAATAGGGCATCCAGATGAACTTCACAATTAATAGCATGATTATAGTAACATGGGTCAAATAAGATAAATAAAGTAATTGCATGTCATGAATAACTTACTCTCTCCCTGGCGTATGTCTCAATCATTTGATGGCATATCGAAATTGTGTATTACCTCCTGATACCCGGATAAGTACTCTATCTACGAAAAAGAAAACTTGTTAGAACAAATTTACATAAAAAATGTCAAATAATTTCTATAAAGCTTAAATTTTATCACCTATTCACGAGTAGGAATACATATGCTTGGTGACTAACTGATGCCAAGAAAAGCATCTGGTAAAGCGCCCAAGATGTAACACCCTTCACCCGTATTCAACGTCGGAATAGGGTTATGGAGCATTACCGGAATTACAACACATTTAAACATACATTTCGCATACATTTAGTCAATTCATATACAATTCATTTACAACCAAACATTTTGTCCCTAATACTAGCTTACGACTCCCTAAACATACATTGGGAGTGGTTCAGGACTAAAACCAATAACTTTGGAATCTTTTGAACACTTAAGAAATTTTCTCGAAAATAGGGGTCACAGGCTATGTGGACATTCGAAATGGGAGCACATGGCCGTGTCCCACCCCGTGTTCGACCCCGTGTAACTTTCTAAATTGGGTCACACGGCCAACACACATGCCCATATGGCTATCTCGTGTGCCCTGAAACTGACCATACACGCCCGTGTGTCAGGTTGTGTGCTAGACTGTGCCAAACCTGTAAGGTATACTGACTTATGCCACACGACAATGTCACACGCTCGTGTGTGAGGCCGTGTGGAGCATACTAACTTGATTTTATTTTCAACACCAGGGGACACACAGCCGTGTACATAACCGTGTGTCACATATTGCAGAGACACACGCCCATGTCTCTGCCAGTGTGGAAAAAAAATAGGCTATTTACCAAGCCATTTTGCCACCTAAACTTGTGCACACCTACATTAACCCAATTGGAACCAAAACATAGCATCAATATACATTTTAATCTTCCAATTCAAACATAATTCATGCACATTCTATATTCTCATTCTCCATACACACAAATCACAAACAACGCCATAACTTTCATACCAAATTCACTTATCAACTCATCAAAAATAACCAATCTCAAATATGCATTATTTAGCCTAATCTCACAAGCATACCAATTCTCAATATCAACCATTTAGTATCTACCATATCTATGCCTACAAGCTTCATAATATAAGCCATACACATATCCATCATGAACTTACAATACAAACCTTATATGCACATATATATATACATAACCAAAACAACCAAATTAAGCCAACTCTTATGGCTATATTTACAAACCAAAACATATACATTTACAAGCCATTTCAAATGACCAAAATCATTATCAACCCATAATCAAAATGACCCAAAATACCTATACATGCCATATATTCAAATCATAAACTTAAAAGTACCAAATTGATAGCCTGATAGTGTGACGTAGTCTCCGAAGATCCCCAAATTTGAGCTAGCTTAGAAATCACTATAAAACACGAAAAAAATAAACAATGTAATCTTTATAGCATAGTAAGCTCGTATGATAATAGGAAATAAATATCACCATTCATTTACATTTTCAAATAAGTAACATAAATTGCATCAAAGCATTAAACACCAAGTTAAAATGAATTTAATCACATAATTGATCATAAGATTACAACTTCCTTTGATTCATTTCTCAAATAGTTTACCGTACATACCTGTACCAATACGTATCTATTTCTCACCAATTCACATCTTCAATATACCCATTGAACCGTTTGGAATAGAAGTCACATACTTAGGAGTCTCGCACACTAAGTGCCAATATCATGGCCCGAAGCCAACTTAATATATCTTGCACCCGAAGTGTCGATTTCATTCCCCGAAGCCAAATAAAACTAACTCACACCCGAAGTGCCAATATCATGGCCCGAAGCCAAATTAAAGTATCCCCTAATGACATGTCACTAGTATCCTAATCTATTCCTAAGGTTCAACTGGGACTTCGAATGCCGAATTGTTGTCGAACCACTATCGAACATATCAGTAGTCTTGTATTCACAGTTTATGCAATATCAAAGCATATAAAATACATTTGTAATGAAACTTATAATATACGAACTTACCTCGGACGTAAACACGACGACACGAGTAAACTAATCCGAGACTTTGTTCTTTCCCTGATCTAAGCTCGTATTTCGCTTTTCTTGATCTATATAATATAAAATTTAGCTTATTTAATTATCTATCTATTCAATTTAATCCAAAACACTCATTAAAGCACATTTACACTTTTGCCCCTAATATTTCAACATTTTTACAATTTAGTCCATGGGCTTGTAAAACAAAATTCATTCAATTTCATCACAACCCAAGCCTAGCCGAATATTTATCATGCTTATAGTACCCCAAAATTTTCATTTATTACACATTTTAACCACTAAATTTACACATTTCACAATTTAGCCCCTAATTTGCATTTTCATTAAAAATCACTTAACAAAACTTGTATATCTATAAACAAGCATTCATAATCTATCAAGAAACTTCAAAATACATGCTTATTCATCAATGGAAATATTCAAAATCTTTAACATTTTTGCAAATTAGTCCCTAGGCTAGCTAGACCTAGCTACAACGATCTCAAAAACGTAGAAATCATTAAAAATGGGACAAAAATCATACCTAATTGAAAGGACTTACAATTGCCGAATATTGAACCCTAAAATAGCTTTTCTTCTCTTCAAAGTTTTGGCTATGGAAGATGAATGCATTAAAAATTTTGTTTGTTTTTATTTATTAAACCTTAATATCCAAATTACCAATTTAACCTTAATGAAAAACCATTAATATCATCCATTTAATGTCCAAAAGTGTCCACTAAGTAAATTAAGGGACTATTTACCATATAAGGACCTTTACTATTTAATTTCATAACTATATAATACCTTTAGTTTAGAAAACTCAAGTTTTACAATTTTCGCGATTTAGTCATTTTTTATCAAATTAACTATTCAAACGATAAAATTTATAAACGAAACTTTCACACAATGATATTATCATGCTGTAGAAATTAAAATAATATTAAAATAATTATTTTGACTTCATATTTGTGGTCCCAAAACCACTGTTTCGATTTGACTCAAAACGGGCTGTTACACAAGACTGCAGCAATATGAGGCAGCCCACCCATGTCCACGGCACAAGGCTTTGTCGTCCGAAAAAGCTCATGATACAACATAGCTAGTACTACTGAACCCCAACTATACTAACGAATGTTTTGCAAATTAGTTAACAGGGTCAAGTACATCAAGTAGACCTTGTTGTTTTTTGCATCTAGCATGAGTACACCACCTATAATGTGTATAATGTATGCTCGAGCAGCGTACTTCACCTCTTGCTCAGTGGCAGTACTCGGTAAATGCTTGAAATTGGCTTTTAGCCATGAAAACCTCGAACTCGTAAATTCCGACTCAACATCACCAGGTGAGCATCCTAGTAAATCATAACAAAGGGTGATTGACTCAGAGACCGTACTTATGCCTGTGACCGCACTTTCATCAATTGGGAGCCCGAGTTGCAGTGCAAAATCCTCAAGAGTGATGGTGCACTCCCAACACGACAAATGAAATCTGTGGGTCTTTGGGCGCCACCGCTCGACCAAAGCGGATGTTAAGTCGTATCACAAATCAAACATTCGGATTAATGTCATTGATTCGAATCTGGCTAACTCCAAGTATGGCATGAGGCGTTCATCCGACAGATAGCCTACACCATTCACATGACCCCTCAATGCGAGGTACGGGCCTTGACAATATTAAATTACCAAATAGTGAATATAACCTAATTTAATTCCATAAATGACTTGGAACTTTTTATAAAGGAACCCATGAGTAACAAATAACAATTTTATTACCATCACATTAACTTTTTTTTATATGTGATTATTATCGTTAATCAAAGAACCCATTTACATATGTAACAGCCCAATTTCAGTGAAATTGAAACAGTGGTTTTAGGACCACAAATCCGAGCCGAAAATAAAATTTATTTTTATTTTATTGCATGGTCTGTATTATGATAGAGATGTCATGTGAAAATTCTGATAAGAAAATTTTACCGATTATGTGCTAATTACGAGAAGGACCAAATTGCATAAAATGCAAAAGTTAAATTCTAGTAGCTAGAAAGATTAAATAGCTATGGAATTCAAAAATTGAGGTCCTTATAAGGACATTAGACCATTAAATAAAATTATGTAGATATTTTGGTGACTCATCCATGTAAATTTAGAAAAGGGCAAGGACTAAACTGGAAATTGAAATAATTAAATTAATTAAAAGATGATAAAAGATATCATCTTATTTTTATGTCAGCTTCAACCTAAAATACATGGAAACCCTAGGAGAGAGAGAGAAGAAACTTTCATGGCTTAATTGGGTAAGTTTTGTTGTCCCGTTTTCAGTAATTTTGATATTTTTGAAACTTAGATAGCTTAATCTATCTATTTGGGATATCAATTTGAAGAGTTATCGAAGTATGAAATTTGGGTCATGGATGAATATGCTGAAAATTTGAAAATTATGGCAGAAAATGAAAGGTTGCTGATAGATAAACAATTTTTACAAAGTGATTTTTAATGAAAACATGATTTAGGGACTAAAATGTAAAGTTGTGAAAATTGATGAATAATTCTAAAATTTATAGAAAATATGTGCTGTAAATTCTATATTGAAATTTTGGTTAGGCTTGGAATAGGGAGTTGCATAAATTTCATTTTCCGAGCCTAGTGACGAAATTGGAATTTATGGAAAAGTTAAGGGCAAAATGGTAATTTTTCCTAGGATGTGAATTGAGTCCATTTGAATATGAAATGTGTGAAATTGATGATAAAATTCATTTACATAGATCCGGACAACACAAATTCGAGGTTAGATCAAGGAAAAGAAAAGGTTTCAAATTAATAGGTTTTTAAACGCGAACAAGTGTCGAGGTAAGTTCATGTAACTTAATTGAGCTTATAAATATATTAAATTGAATGTTGTGTTGTATGGAATGTGTTTTATATTTATGTGAGTTAATTTGGATGTTATAACATAAGAAATAATTACATGTTCGGAAATGTTAGAAAAGGATTAAGTTCCGATTGAATCTTGAATTTCGATGGATAAATATGATTGCCTTATAAAATGAGGCCCTGCATTTGTTGTGGACGGGATTTAGCTCGGACGAGTAATCTTATTGACCTCAGTATAAAAAGGATTTAGCTCGGACAGGTGATCCTGATATAATACTCTCGAGTATATGTTACATTTAGGATTTAGCCTGGATTGGTAATCCTAATTGAGCTCTTCTGAGCATACGTTAAATAAGGAATTTATGTAACACCCAAAACCCGACCCAAACACCACGACCGGATCTGGTATGTCACTAAGAAAATTTTGGAAAAACATGTCGTATTTTCAAAAAATATTTTTCTAAAGTTTATCTTCTTATTCAAAAGAAATTTAATAGTTGATAGTTTAAATAAAATATGCCTTTATAAATTAAAAACCCAAATTTAAATACATGCATTAGTTCAATAAGAATTTAAATAACTAAAAGTAATTAAAGCCCAAAATAAAACAAAACATAAACTAGTGGCCCATGGCCTTATTACAACAAGATTTAAAATCCAGTAATTAAAAATATAAAGTATTAACTTGAGTCTTTTTGCTGGATCCAGATATTCTTTTGCATGGCCACCTTGCGTTCCTCTCCAGACCGGTCCGAAGCAGTAGGTATCACCTGAAAGGTTAATTAATAGGGTGAGTCGCGAGACTCAGTGTGCAACCCTCATGCACCACTAGATTTTGGCCTTAGGCCCACAAAACAGATTAATAATTTCATTTATAAAAAAAATAACAAATAATATGCAAGGATCAACCCGTTTGCCTAGGTTTCCATACGCTACACGCCCCCGTACCAACCATTCACACCATTGGGGATTTCTACAATCAACCCACACCGCTACACGACAAGATGGCAGTCATGCTGCTCATCACATATTATGGCCGAAGCCCTTATAACAGATCACGGCATTAGCCGTTACAACATATAACAGATCGCGGTATAAACCGCTACACATATAACGTATAACTTCCTCCTTTCATCAACCTAACCCATGCAATCATAAAATCAAGATACTTTTATCATATAAAGTCAAAACATTCACTGACCTGGTGATTTGCTTCACCCTTTTCGGGTTTCCAACATTAAACCGATATATCGGCATTTATCACAACATATAAACTTACGAACATACATTAATAATCAGATCTAGATGGTAGGGAAGTATTACACACCTGATATCACGAAATCCAATATTCTTAGTCGATGTCCTTGCTATCCGGATATATTATCCTCAATGTAAAGCCTTGCTCAAAAGCGGAACAATTGCGAAAATAGGCCTCTCCTATATTCGGCCATGGTTAGTATTCTACCCGATTTTATATATATAAATAAACAAATCCTCTTACATTGAAATCCCGAAAGTAACACGATTCTATAACTTAGAGATCTATGCGATTGGCCTCCTTCTTCAAATCCCAGAATGCCGAAAAGAAGAGTGAAATAAAAGATTAGTTTCTAATAGCCATTCGGCTAAGGACTTTTGAAAAGTCGAAAGAACATTGAAATCCCAAAATCAATACTTACCTATTGTTTCCTTCAAGATTCGGCACAAGCAAACTCCTTTGAAGAGAATTCGGCAACTTCAGAAAGTGAGATCTAAGAATTTCGGCTTTTAGAAGATGTACGAATTGAAGAGATGGCTAAGAGAGATTCAGCCAATGAATATTAAGGAGAAGAATAGAATAATAGAGATGTGGTTTCGGCTTTTAGGGATTAAAAGAAGAATAACAATAGAGGTTAAAAGATTCGGCCAACCAGGAAATTTTAGAGAGGAATAAAGGGTGAAGAAGATGGTGGTTTTCGGCTTTTGAGAGGAAGAAGATGAGAAAAGAAAATAAAAGAGAGGCTTCAAAATTTCGGCACACCCCCTCTTTATATAGAAAATCGATTCCTCCCTTTAGCAGATCGATTTTCTACAACAACACCACCACACATGATAGCTCCTGTCCCTTTTCCCTTATCTTAATCTGTTATCTCTTCAAAAATAACCTTTATCTGCTTATTATCCTTAAAGACAAAATCCCTAAATAATAGCCTTTATCTGCTTATTATCCACATGAAATAAATATAATAAAATTCTCAAAAAAATAGCCTTGTGCCGTCCCCCCTTACTCAATTAAGTGCCGAAATCTAGCCCTATAACTTGGGCTTCAGGCAACCAAAAATTTGGGCCTTCATCATGCACTAGTGACGCCACTTATAGCTCACCTTACTGTGCCCCTAGTTGCTGGGCCACGAGCCCAATATGTCAATTAAACTACTACAACTTCAATTTAAGCCCTTAGAGTGTCTAAACAAAATATTTAAAACAAGGCCTCAGCCCAATTTGAGCCCCAATTGTACCTCAAATTCTCAAATTAATATTTTAAGCATTCAAACACATGAAATGTACAGACCCAATTATTCAGGATGTTACAGTTCTACCCCCTTAAAGAAATTTCGTCCTCGAAATTTCCAACTAACTATTAATCGTACTACCTAAGTCTCACTACCATGCTTTGTACACTATGGTAGAGTACGCATCGGTATTCACATCTAGAGCATCCTCGTCCCTTTGTACTCATGCTATCGGTTTGTGTTTATCTGATTAAAATTGTTTTAGGAATTATTGGTTTTCTTCCACTGATTATCCACGAACAGTCTTATGATTAGTAGTTTTAAGAGTAGTTCTTTCGAATTCGCAATTCAGTCTCAAGTTCACCTTTCCTAGTTCTATAAACTACATACATTCAACAATCAACATACATACAACATCCATACATCCACACTCAATACATAGGGGTATTCTCGTTATTCCACTACCCAGGGGTATTTTCGTAATTTATCTTATAGGGGTATTTTTGTAATTTTCCAAAATAGGGTTCCTTGGTGATTTTGTGAAATAAGGGTATTTTGGTAATTTACAATTTGAGGGTATTTCGATAATTTTGAAATCTGGGGGTATTTCGGTAATTTTAAAATTCGGGGGTATTTTGGAAATTTTGAAATCCGGGGGTATTTCAGTAATTTTAAAAATCAGGGATAATTTAGTAATTTACAAATCAGGGGTACTTTGGCCATTCTACAAGTCAGGGGTATTTTCAAAAAAAAATTTTACAAAACTAAGGGGGTATATATATATTTTTAAAACAAGGGTATCTTGGAGAATTTGATTTCAAAGGAATAATAGTAGTGTTCAAGTGTTTGTGGGTTTTTGGTTGTTGTTGTGTGTTGTATGTGTGTTTTTTTTAAGGAAAAATTTGTTGACTTTGTAAATCGGGGTATATTTGCAAATCAGGGTATCTTGGTACTTTTTTTTTCAAAATAAGGGTATTTTAGCAATTTTGTAAAAATAATATGGCTGGTCCCTTTCGGGTTTTAATTATAGATTTTGGCCCGTCAACAAATCCTCGTGGCTAGGGTGAACAGTCACTACGCACCAGGTAGGATTCCAGCGAAGAGGAGGTGAGTCACTAGGACTGCTTAAGTACCAGGCTCTTCCAGATCCAATCCTAGACATGCGTATGCCTGTTGTCACACCCTAGTCTTGCGACTCGTTCACGGGTTTGTTTAGTGAAATTAAGTCTTATGAGATTTAAGGAGTTATTTCAGCTAAGCCTAAAGTCCATCAAGTTATAGTCTAAATAGCCCATGAAGCCCACATACATATATAACACACAAAGAGTTCAGAATACTTACCTGGCGGACTTTGGGCCGGAGAAGCAGGTGCCATGCTGAGCTAACAGACCTGTTATCATTTTCCCCAAAAAAAATGCATGTTTAACAAAACCCTTTTTTAGAAAACGTTTTGAGCCCAAAAACCCAAAGCCGAGTTTTGAACCGGGCTCTGATACCAATTTGTAACACCCAAAACCCGCCCCAAACACCACGACCGGATCTGGTATGTCACTAAGAAAATTTTGAAAAAACATGTCGTATTTTCAGAAAATATTTTTTTTCTAAAGTTTATCTTCTTATTCGAAAGAAATTTAATAGTTGATAGTTTAAATAAAATATGCCTTTATAAATTAAAAACCCAAATTTAAATACATGCATTAGTTCAATAAGAATTTAAATAACTAAAAGTAATTAAAGCCCAAAATAAAACAAAACATAAACTAGTGGCCCATGGCCTTATTACAACGAGATTTAAAATCCATTAATTAAAAATATAAAGTATTAACTTGAGTCTTTTCTTTGGATCCGGATGTTCTTTTGCATGGCCACCTTGCGTTCCTCTCGGCCCCTGGTCCAAAGCGATAGGTATCACCTGAAAGGTTAATTAATAGGGTGAGTCGCAAGACTCAGTGTGCAACCCTCATGCACCACTAGATTTTGGCCTTAGGCCCATAAAACAGATTAATAATTTCATTTATAAAAAAAATAACAAATAATATGCAAGGCTCAACCCGTTTGCCTAGGTTTCCATCATTCTACACGCCCGTACGACCATTCACACCATTGGGGATTTCTACAATCGACCCACACCGCTACACGACAAGATGGCAGTCATGCTGCTCATCACATATTATGGCCGAAGCCCTTATAACAAATCACGGCATTAGTCGCTACAACATATAACAGACCGCGGTATAAACCGCTACACATATAACGTATAACTTCCTCCTTTCATCAACCCAACCTATGCAATCATAAAATCAATATACTTTTATCATATAAAGTCAAAACATTCACTGACCTGGTGATTTGCTTCACCCTTTTTGGGTTTCCAACATTAAACCGAGATATCGGCATTTATCACAACATATAAACTTATGAACATATATTAATAATCAGATCTAGATGGTGGGGAAGTATTACACACCTGATATCACGAAATCCAATATTCTTAGTCGATGTCCTTGCTATCCGGATATATTATCCTCAATGTAAAGCCTTGCTTAAAAGCTGAACAATTGCGAAAATAGGCCTCTCCTATATTCGGCCATGGTTAGTATTCTACCTGATTTTATATATATAAATAAACAAATCCTCTTACCTTGAAATCCCGAAAGTAACACGATTCTATAACTTAGAGATCTATGCGATTGGCCTCCTTCTTCAAATCCCGGAATGCCGAAAAGAAGAGTGAAATAAAAGATTAGTTTCTAATAGCCATTCGGCTAAGGACTTTTGAAAAGTCGAAAGAACATTGAAATCTCGAAATCAATACTTACCTATTGTTTCCTTCAAGATTCGGCACAAGCAAACTCCTTTGAAGAAAATTCGGCAACTTCAGAAAGTGAGATCTAAGAATTTCAGCTTTTAGAAGATGTACGAATTGAAGAGATGGCTAAGAGAGATTCGGCCAATGAATATTAAGGAGAAGAATAGAATAATAGAGATGTGATTTCGGCTTTTAGGGATTAAAAGAAGAATAACAATAGAGGTTAAAAGATTCGGCCAACCAGGAAATTTTAGAGAGGAATAAAGGGTGAAGAAGATGGTGGTTTTCGGCTTTTGAGAGGAAGAAGATGAGAAAAGAAAATAAAAGAGAGGCTTCAAAATTTCGGCACACCCCCTCTTTATATAGAAAATGATTCCTCCCTTTAGCAGAGATTGATTTTCGGCCAACACTGCCACACATGATAGCTCCTGTTCCTTTTCCCATATCTTAATCTGTTATCTCTTCAAAAATAGCCTTTATCTGCTTATTATCCTTAAAGACTAAATCCCTAAATAATAGCCTTTATCTACTTATTATCCACATAAAATAAATATAATGACGCCACTTATAGCTCACCTTACTGTGCCTCTAGTTGCTGGGCCACGAGCCCAATATGTCAATTAAACTACTACAACTTCAATTTAAGCCCTTAGAGTGTCTAAACAAAATATTTAAAACAAGGCCTCAGCCCAATTTGAGCCCCAATTGTACCTCAAATTCTCAAATTAATATTTTAAGCATTCAAACACATAAAATGCACAGACCCAATTATTCAGGATGTTACAATTTAGCTTAGACTGGTAATCCTGTTAAAATAAGGGATTTAGCCTAGACTGGTAATCCTGTTACATGATATGTGGCTAGAGAGTGTATTCTTTGATTAGTGCCCTAACGGGTACTCGTGAATGTGAATTGACAGGTTGTTGAATTGTACACCTTGAGTGTACTACTTGAGCATCCATCGGAATTTCAAGGATTCAACGGACAAAACTCTTAGCATGATAAGAGAATTATGAAATAAAATGAATAATGTCATGAAAGATTGATGATCTCATCTGAGTTATTTGTTGAATATGAGAAATTTGGTGATTAACATGTTTGATTGAGTGCTTGTATTTAGGCAACTTTGCCAAGTTGATGGAAAACATGTTATTGTATGCTTAGATTTAATTAACGGGATTGGTAAGTTTAGTTTCTGTTATATGAACTTACTAAGCATATAATGCTTACTTTATTTTATTTTCCCCTATTTTATAGTGCTCGGAAGCTCGCGAAGGTTGGAGATTGGTTGGAGTATCATCACACTATCCACTAGCTTATTTTGGTTATATATATATATAACAAATCATTTTGGTATAATGGCATGTATAGGTTAACTTGGTCGTAATTGGCTTGATAATGATGTTTTGTACCCTAGCCATTGGAATGGCTAGTAATGGTCTATTTTGGTATTATGAAGTAGATTATTATGTTAATCATACATGTGATTGAAGTGAATGTGATAAAGATGTTAATGCCTAGATTAAATTAAGGTAAGAATATAAACATGCATGCCATGTTGAATGATGAATGATGAAAATTGCTAAATTTAAATGCTTGAATTGGTTGGTTCTTGGATGTAAGCATTAGTGCAGGTCATTGGTGTGATTTTTGGGTGAGAAATGAAGTTAGAAATGGCTTTATTTCGTCCACACGGCTAGACACACGGGCGTGTGTCTTGAGCGTGTGTGACACACGGCCTGGTACATGGGCGTGTGGTTAGACCATGTGTCCCCTGCACCTTAAATTTGAGAAACAGAATGCTCAGAATTGAGCACACGAGCAAAGACACAGGCGTGTGTCTCAGTCGTGTGTGCCACACGGCCTAGAACACGGGCGTGTGTCTTGGCCATGTGAAACCTGCACCTAAATTATGAAAATTGAATTAATCACACGGCCTAGCACACGGGCGTGTGGCATGGCCGTGTGCACAAGTTAGAGAGTTACATGGGGTCGAGCACGGCCTGTAGCACGGACGCGTCATTTAGACCACACGGACGTGTGAGCCCTGAACCTTGGAAAATTTTTGTAATTTCGCGAAAAATTCTTAGAGTTTCTAATTAAGTCCTGACTCGATTCTAATGCTTGTATTGGGCCTCGAGGGTCCATTTAAGGGACGATATCAGTAATCTCGATTAATGAATAGTAATTTACATGAATTATTTGTAAATGTTCTGAAAGTTTCGGTAATGCTCCGTAACCTTGTTCCGGCGACGGATACAAGTTAGAGGTGTTACAAGATATCTGCAATTTCAAAAAAAAAATGAGTTCAATTAGTTTGCTGCAAAAAACACATTTCGGTAATTAATCTGTTATTTGGGCATTTTTAACCCACTAATAGGAAAAGCATTATTAAAATACTGAAATGAGACACCCTAACACGAAGTTACGAATAACATATTTAAGTAATTAATTTCTAAGATGGTCCATTTTAAATAATTATCAAAACACATAAATATTACAATATATATGGTACAATAATATCATTACAAAAAAACTAAACAGTTTTGTCCACATCACATTTCTTGTCATACTATTGCAGTGTATAATAAACTTATTTACATTGGTTTAGTAAATAAAAAAATAAAAATATCTTATTAATTCCAACTCAATGGTCCTATCTTTTGCCTACATAAAAAAGAAAAAAATGTTAAAATAACAGAAATTATCAAAACAAAATAAACCTAATGAGACTATATGTTGTTATTTGCATCTAATAATAAACAAAAAAAAAATGCCAATCAAAAAATAAAACATAAACATGCCTACACACTTTCTTTCAAACAACCTTCCTTTCTTACAAAACTAATACCTTACAAAAATAATACCTTATAAAAATAAATTAAAAAGTAAAATTAATCAAAATATGAATAAATAAATAAAATTCTAAAATAAATAAAAAACAGCATTTATAACCTATAAATAAAAATAAACACTAAACTAAACAAATAATTTATAAATACAAAAAATACCTCTTTTGATATTTTCTATTTAAACCCTAAGTAAAATCCTCTTTTGATCTTTTTTAACTCTTTTTTTATTTAAACCCTAAACAAAACCTCTTTTGATTTTTTAGACCCCAGAACCCATCACAACCCTTTTTTTTTAAACTTCTCATTTCTCTTCTCTAACCCATCGTGTTTTTTTTTTGTTCTCCTTTCTTTCTCTTCTATCTTTTCTACTTATCTCTCTCTCCCTCCCTCCTCCTCTCCCTCTCTCTCCCTCTCTTCCTCTCTCCCCCCTCTCTCCCCCTCTCCCTCCCTCTCTCTCTCCCTCTCTCCCTCTCCCTCTCCCTCTCCCCCTCCCCCTCTCTCTCCCTCTCCCTCCATCTCTCCCTCTCCCTCTCCCCTCCTCTCCCCTCTCTCCCCCTCTCTCCTCTCTCCCCTTCCCCTCCCTCTCCCCTCTCCCCTCTCTCTCTCTCTCTCCTCTCTCTCCTCTCCTCCTCCTCTCTCTCTCCTCTCTCCCTCTCTCTCTCTCTCTCCTCTCTCTCTCTCTCTCTCCCTCTCTCTCTCCTCTCCCCCTCTCCCTCTCCTCTCTCTCTCTCTCTCTCTCTCTCTCCTTCCTCCCTCCCCCTCCCTCCCTCCTCCAAACTCCTAATTCAAGAGACCCTTAAAGGTATCATTCTAGCACCCAATAGGAGTGTTCTAATAAAGTCAAGGGTTGACACCGATGCTGCCTGTCAGGAAGGCTTCACCAGCATAGATCCCTTTTACAATTTTCCTCAATTTTTTGTATTTTTTTGTATTTGGGTTAAGATTTAAACCTGTATTTAAATTTGATGTCGCCTACAGCCAACCTCCATCAATACAATATTTATTTTTTTAAAACAAATTATTAACATGTGTCGGAAAAGGGAATAGTGCTGTCTCTCCACTACCCTCCACCACCTTCAAGATACCATTTCTATAATTAATGGTGATGGAATATTATTTTGGATATTTTTTTAATTTTTATATTATAGGAATAAAAAAACACCGTTATTTACAATAAAAAATTTATAAGCTTAGATTGTTTTGCGTTTCTCACGTCTCAAAGATCAATGCTTCTAATTTCTAAATCCAATGCAGGAGTGTCCGTGATGGCGACGTTCCTCTAACTAAAACCAGAGGCATCCCCTGTCCCTAGTCCTCTGTAAAACCTAAATTTAATACTATGAAATGATTTAAGAAAGTGGAATTATCCAAAGAAAGAACTTGCATTAATTCATTCATTCTAGTTTGATCAATTTTGATAAATAATAATAGTTATTCACTGACTTCATTCATTACTTTAGTTTATATATAGATAAATATATAACTATATTTAAAATGAAGTTCCTAAGATATTTTCTTTTATTAACATGTGAATATATTGATATTGGTGCAACTTTTTTTAATTCAACATACAATTGGTTAAATTTCACTTTTAATTTTTTTTCAAAAGAGGATGTTGATTGTCGGTAGTAGTGATTAATTTTTTCGTTACGGGTGTTCTTTAAAAAGGTAAACAACTAATCATGAAATATGATTCATTTCCATAAGCAACTTCTTGTCTTTTTATTATGTCTAAATTTAAAATTTAATAGTCATAATTTGGTTCCTATAATAGTTCATATCGTTAGCATTTTTCAATAAAATGTTAAATGATTATATATGATTTGAATGCCTTCAAGATCTCATACATTATCAAATTGAAACATATCTTCCATTTATTTTGGGTTTACATAGTTTTTTACACTATAAAACAATGATAAAATTTTAGTTTTGGTTCCTATACATCCACATTTTCAACATTATTTTTATTATTACATAATTATCAAGTGATTCTTTTTTTATTTTAAAATGTTACGCAATAATTTTAATAGAAAAATTTAAACAATGATAATAATTATACTTAAAATTTAAATTTTATTAGATTAAATTCTTGAAAACAAAAATAGAAGTTAATTCTTTTATAGAAATTTAATATGGCGTGTCATTCTCGGGTGACTTTGAATTGCTGAGCTGACTTGATTTTCCCAGAGTTGTTTGTAGGAGCAACGTTGCAGACACGCATAGCAAGTAATAAATTAATTTGGTAACTTTGAGAAGAGAAAATAATAAAATAAAATAAATGGGCATAAAATTAGAGCAAGTGCAAAATATTATATTGTTTTCATTGGGAAATAGAACCAACTTTGAAAAACAAAAGAGGAAGCGTGACTCGAAGAAAACTTCATTTAACTTCTCCACGTTGAACATTACCATGCAATGCAAGCATCCCATCTCTTTCGAGAATCTCTCTGGCTGGCAGCAAAGAATAAGTATAACCAGCAACCAAGTAATGAATCACTCACTTGTCTTTTTCTGACATAACCCAAGTTAACTACCACACTGTCTGAATTTTATTGAATGACTTGTCTCAACAAAGTTGCAATGGCACCTCCTAGTTCTGACCACAAGCGGCCTCACACTCCGTCATCTTTCTGCTTTTCTTCATTGAATTTGGTTTGGTTCCTTGTTGTACCTAGTACTGTGTTTTTTCTTGTTTCTACTTTGGCTCCTCATCGACCCTCTATTTCCCCTCTTTCTTCGCTTCTACAAGTGTCATTTTCTAATAATTCCCTCCAAATCCAAGGCTCTCCCATCTTTAATGGATCCTCCATTGATTCTTCTTTCCAGCTGGAAGCCGAAACTGATTATTTTGTCTCTAATATGCCCTTTCCGGATGCAATTATTGAGAAACACACGATTCAACTTGTAAGAATTTTCTTTTACTTTTTTTTTTCTTTTTTTTTTTTTAATTTTCTTTTTAGAACCCCTTTCTATGTTTGCTTACATGAAATTCTATACTGTGGGATAAAAGCAGGACATGTCGAAGAATAATGAATCTGAACCTGTTGTTGATGTTACGTCGAAAATTGTAAAGAAAAACGGTAAGTTGGAGAGAAATGAAGCAAATTTGGCAAGAGTTCGGTCATCCATAAAACAAGCTGCTTTAGTTAGGAATTTGACATCGACCCATCAAGACCCTGACTATGTGCCGCATGGTCCAATCTATAGGAATGCCAATGCTTTTCACAGGTATACTCCAAAATGACATCCAATTTGTATTTATTTATTGCAAATTCACAATTTATAAATATATTAACCTGGATAATTCAGGAGTTACTTGGAGATGGAAAAGGTGTTCAAGATTTATGTGTACAAGGAAGGGGAACCACCAATATTCCATAACGGTCCTTGCAGAAGCATATATTCCTCAGAGGGAAGGTTCATTCACGAACTGGAAAAGGGCAATTTTTATACAACTGAAGACCCTGATGAGGCCTTGGTTTATTTCCTTCCCTTCAGTGTTGTCATGCTGGTTCATTACCTCTACGAACCAGAAACCTCTAACACCGATGCCATCGGACGGACTGTTGTAGACTACATCGATGTCATTTCCGGTAAATATCCCTACTGGAACCGAAGCCTCGGAGCGGACCATTTCATGCTCTCCTGCCATGATTGGGTAACTAATTGTTCTAACTGCAATCAAGCCTTAAAAAAAAGAGAGAGAAATTCTTACAAGGATTTGAATGAATTATTTTTTGCAGGGGCCGCGAACATCATCCTATGTTCCACATTTGTTCCATAAATCCATTAGAGTTTTATGTAATGCAAACACGTCTGAAGGATTTAATCCATCTAAAGATGCCTCATTCCCAGAAATCAATCTCTTAACAGGTGAAGTGGAAGGTCTCTTAGGAGGCCCTTCTCCATCTCATCGGTCCATTCTCGCCTTTTTTGCTGGCCGTCTCCATGGTTACATCCGGTACCTCCTTCTTAACGAGTGGAAAGACAAGCGGGACCCCGATGTCCAAGTCTTCGACCAACTCCCCAAGGGAGTTTCCTACATGTCCAAGCTGAAGAACAGCAGGTTTTGCCTATGTCCTAGCGGATACGAAGTGGCGAGCCCGAGAATTGTGGAGGCAATCTATGCTGAATGTGTTCCGGTGTTGATTTCAGACAACTATGTGCCCCCATTCAGTGATGTATTAAATTGGAAATCTTTCTCCATTCAGGTTGCAGTGAAGGATATCCCCAACATAAAAAAGATATTGATGGGTGTTTCTCAAAGGCAATATTTGAGAATGCAAAGGAGAGTGAAACAAGTACAAACGCATTTTGTGGTGAATGCAACTCCAAAGCGATATGATGTCTTCCACATGATTAACCATTCTATTTGGCTTCGAAGATTAAACATTCACATTCGGGACTTTCATCAGTCTTGACTTTTAACAAGTTTTCTCAACAAATGTCATGACCCAAATATGTATAAGTTCTAATATGATATTTTTTTCTAGCCTGGTTCATTCATTGTATCATTGTAATGATGCTGCCCGTTAAAATTTGTCTTGTCTCGCAGCTAACACGTACATCCTTAAAGGAGGACTAGTGTTGCTAGAGAAAATCAAGGGAGCATCTAAATTAGATAAAATAACAATTACATTTTAAAAAAAAAAAACTGACAATTTAATTTAAACTCTTTTAAGATAATTTTTTTTACTTTTACCCCTATATTTTATAAATTTTTTTCCAATCTTTTTACACAAATTTCATAAAATTTGTTCTACATAATCCTCGTTTTTATAAATTAAGGATCATCTTTCCCAACTAAGGTAACTCTTTTTAGTGTGAAATTGAAATTAAAATTAAAATTTTCTTTGACATTGTAAATTAATTGGGAGATCAATTATCTTAAAAGCTTAAGTCAATAGGAAATGACAATTATTATCACCTGAAGGATTTTGTTAAGGAATAATTTAATAAGCTGAATGAGTTTTAAATTTCTGTTTATTCTGTTATGTTTTAAGTTTAGTATGCAATGCAACATTTAGGAGGGGACTTTAATGAAACAAATTGTTTTGATCTGTTGGTGCAAAACGCGTGTTTTACTTAGCCTTGTAACCGTTTCTTTTCTTTTGTTCCACGTGGCAATTCTTCTTCCTCAATGTAATAGAACCAAAGGGAATGAGGAATGCATGTTTTCAATCATCGATTAAATCAATGAAATTCATTTATTTTTTATTTTGTTTCTTCTTTATTCTTCCTGGTTTTTCTTTTTTTTGGAAATTTTCTCATAACAAAGATATCAGAGCTGGTTGATTCTCATGGCTGGGGCCAGGGTTTCCACATGTTTGAAACAAGAGGTCACTCACCTACAGCAAGAAGCTACTAGGCTTCATTCTGAGTTTTCCCATTTGGACAACCGCATTGGGGACAAATTCAAGGAACTAAAGAGGATTTTCGGGAAGAGTTGAAGTTTGAACTTCAAGGTTAACTGCATGGGTTATTTGAGCAGTACTTAGGGAAGCTCTTAGCATCTGACAAAAGGAAAGGAGTGTTGATTGGTCCTCCACCAGGATTCCCTCCTAAGGATTCCTTGTTTCCACCATAGAGGGTTGATAGTGTATCCCAACATTCTAGTATAGATGTTAGTTCAAAATCTTCTAAATTGGATTATTCTTGCTTTGATGGTACAAATTTTAGGGGTTGGTGGGCAAAACTAGAATAGTACGTGATGAGGTACCTGTGAATGCCAGAGTGAGGGTGGTCATGTTGCATCTGAAGCAAACGACTCTAGATTGGCATAAGTTTTATACTTAGAGGAAATGTGGATTTCACATGGTAGAGTGGGAGTCCTATGTACAAAGTCTCAGGGAAAGGTTTGGTTCTCAGACTTTTCAAGATCCTATAATGGATTTAGTGTCCCTAAAGCATGTAAGATCGGTGGATCAATACCATGACTCTTTTATTAGTCTGTTAAACCAACTGCACTTACTTGAACCTTATGCTTTAAGCATGGAGGGGTTTTGGACTGCCAGACAGGTGGAAGCCATCCTTAATGGCTCCTCCAAAGGTGGATTGTTGATTGGTTGGGGTGTTCAACCTAAAACCACACCACCATCGAGTGTGAGTTCTGTGCAGGGGGTCAACTGGTGTTTCAAGGTAGTCTCGAGGAGTACCTAGGTCTCTATCTTTTTTTGAGATAGAGAAAAGGAAAAAGAATGGGCTTCGTTATTGGTGTAGGGCAAAATATCCAGGTTATACCAACTGTTGTTAGAACCAGGTACAGAAGGTGACATTGGTGAATTTCAAGAACGCAGTGATCAGTTGGAATATCTGAGTCTAAGGGAGGAGTCTACTCTTGGTCCAATATTGTCTTTACATGCTATACATGGGTCTCAAGGCATTCATACCATGAGGGTAGCAGCCAGCATTGGTCACACCTAGGTCATCCTTCTAATTGACTCTGGTAGCACTCACAATTTCATAAATGCTAAGTGAGTCAAGCAGTTGGCATTACCAATTAGTCCCAAGAGCAAATTGAAAGTTACAGTGGCCAATGGAGCTACCTTATCAGCTTGTGGAATCTATAATGCATTCCAATAGAAGGTGCAATCCACTAAGTTCTATATTGACTTTTATGTACTGCCCCTTAAGGAATGTGATTTGGTTTTGGGAGTATAGTGGTTGTTGTCCCTAAGAACCATCACTTGGGAGTTCAGTTCTCTAATCATGAAATTTATGCATAAAGGGGAGACCTGTGTTTTGCATGGTATTCAACCTGAAAATGTCCATCTGGTAGAAGGTTCTCAGGGTTCTAAGTGTTTCTCCTTGGTAGAGGGACCCCTAGGACCTTCTTCTATATTGGTACCTACTCCAACACAAGCATCTCTACCGGCCATGATAGTTTCTACTCCTGATATGCTACAACCCTTGTTGGAAGTATTCCAAGACATATTCCAGAAACCTAAAGGGCTACCACCCCTAGGCTTCAAAACCATAAAATCCCTTTAAATGATGAAGTTGTTGTGGTAAACTGAGACCTTATAGGTATCTTGGCATACAAAAAAATGAAATAGAGATGATGGTGCAGGAAATGTTGCAGGCTGGCATGATTAGGGACAACAACAACTCTTTTGCCTCTCTTATAGTTATGGTGAAAAAGAAAGATGACACATGGTGGATGTGTGTGGACTATAAGCATTTGAACCAGTTGACCATTAAAGATAGATTCCCAATTCCTATTATTGAAAAACTGCTAGATGAATTGGGAAGGCAATGGTGTTTTCCACGTTGGATCTTAGGTCAAGCTACCATCAAATCAAGATGTGGGAGCCTGACATCCACAAGATTGCCTTTAAGACACATCTACTTAGGGGTGAGCGTTCGATTGAATTGAATCAAATCAAATGAAAAAAATTTCGAGTTAATCAAGTTGACGAATCCTATTTTATCATCCTAACTCGATTTGACATTTTCTCAAATCGAGTCGAGTGAGATGAAATTTGAATCGAATCGAATCAAATATATTTGTTTGAGTTAAATTAAAAAAAATGATTTTGGGTCCTTGTAAAATCACTGTCACCCACTGTAATCAAATTTGTTATTAACTTTCACCCCCTCATAATTTATTTATTAATCTTTTATATACGGGTTAGCTTCTTTACTTATTTAGTTGCTTCAATTATCTTTTTATTCTTGGCACTATGTATTTTGAAATTAAAAAATATATTAAATGTAATTTTTTAATAAAAGTTATCTTAAAGATAAAATGTGAAATTAATACCAACATTAAATTTTAACATAAATATTTTATGGCATCACAATAATTCAATTTTAACAAAAAATTATAAAGATTCAATATGATTAAACAATTCAATAATATCAATAATACAAAATGTGAAATTTAATTTAATAATATAAATAGTAAATATAAATAAAATTATTACTATTTAGGTTTAGGGATTTTTTAGATGATTTTAATTTTTTGATTTGGGGGTAAAGGGTGAGAAGTAAAAGTTTAGGTAGAAAATAAAAAGTTTTGGGGGTTGAGGGAGTAAAATTTTGGGGGGAGAGTAAATGGGGGAGTAAAATTTTGGGGCGGAATATTCAAAAAAAAAAAATGGGGGGGAGGAATGGGTTTGGGGTAGAACAGGGTGGGATGGGAAGAGAGCAAAAGCTTTAGGGGGAAAGTGAGAGGGAATAAAGTTTTGGGTGGAAAGTAAAGAGGTTTGGGGTAAAAATATAAAATATTATAGTTTAATATTCGGTTTATTCGAATTCAAAAATCAAACTCGATTCGAACTTGAAATTCGAAAAAAAATCGAGTTGACTCTAACAACTCGATTCATTTAACTCAAAATTCTAATTATTTTTCGATTTTTTATAGTCGAATCAAGTTTTGCTTATCCCTAGTCTCACTAATACTCCATATACTTTTTAGGCCCTTATGAACTCCATATTTAAAACCCTATTGAGAAAGTTTGTACTGGTCTTTTTTAATGATATGCTTTTCTATTTTGTGTCATGGCAAAATCATTTAGACCATCTAAGGAAGGTGTTTGACATTTTAAGGGCTCAACAAATTTATGCAAAGAAGAGTAAGTGCTAATTTAGAGTTAAGAAAATTGATTACTTGGGGCATATAATCTCACATGGGAAGGTAGCTATGGATAAGTAAAAAATTGATAGTCTAATGGCTTGTAAGGTTCCTTTGTCACTCAAAGAGTTGAGAGGGTTCTTGGGGTTGTCAAGATACTATAAGAGATTCATTAAGGGATATGGATATATAGCCAAACCCCTGACTGATTTGTTGAAGAAAGGGAGGTGGTCACCTAAAGTTGATTAGGCCTTCATGTCATTGAAAATTGCTTTGAGTTCAGCACTTGTCCTTGCCTTGCCTGATTTCCAAGTGGAATTCTACATTGACACTGATGTAAGTAGCACTGGTGTTGGGGCGGTTTTGCAGCAAAGGGGTTATCCCATTGCTTACTTTAGTAAAGCCTTGCGCATAAAGCATCAGTCACTCACAATATATGAGAAAAAAATATTAGCAGCTTTGCTACCTGTTAAAAATGGCATCCATACCTGGTGGGGTGCCATTTTTACATTAGAACTAACCACCAGAGTTTGAAATTTCTTTTAGATCAACAGGCTATTACCCTCATTCAACAAACATGAGTAGAAAAATGTTAGGGTACGATTTCAGGTGGTTTACAGAAAAGGAAGTTCCAATATGGTAGCTGATGGCTTAACCAGACAGCATACCACTAAAGATGGGTAGTGTTGGCAAATAGGAAACACTTCTACAGTTTTTGATTTATTGAGCAAGGTGCAAAATTTATGGCAATGGGATTAGAGGCTCAAGAAGCTTTGTGAAGCTTTGCAACATTAATCTTCATCTCATCCAAAAGATACATGGGATGGTCATTTTTAAAAAAGGAAAGGAAAACTAGTGGTTGGGTTGGAAAGGGATGAATGTTGATGTTAAGAAGTGGGTCAAAGAGTGCACAGTGTGCTAGCATTGTAAGTATGATACTACTACTCAGCCTGGTCTCCTTCAGCCCTTGCCTATCCCATCAAGGGCCTAGTCTGAAATAACTATAAACTTCATTTAGGGGTCTACCTTTTTCAAAAGGGAAAGATATGATCCTGGTGGTTATTGATTGACTGACCAAGTATGGTCATTTTATAGCATCGAATCATCCTTACACTGTTGTTACTGTGGCTTTAGAATTCTTGGACAACATTTATAAGTTGCATGGGCTACCTAATGCTATTGTGTTTGATAGAGATCATGTGTTTACTAGTTTTTTTTTTTTTTTGGAAGGAGATGTTTTGAAAGCTTGGCACTAAAATTAAATTGTCTACAACTTACCATCTAGAGAGTGATGGTTAATTAGAAGTGCTCAACAGATGCCTTGAAAGATATCTACGTTGTATGACTAGTGAAAGACCTGGGGATTGGTACCCTTGGCTCTCACTGGTAGAATGGTGGTACAACTCCACCTACCATTCTTCCATTCAATCCACTCCCTATGAGGCCTTGTATGGTCAGCCAACTTCTCAACACCTTTCCTACTAAGCTGGATCTCCCAAGGTTGACAGCATGTGTAACAACCCAAATTTCGGTGAAATCGGAATAGTGGTTTCGAGACTACAAATTCGAGCTGAAAAATAAAATTTATTTTTATTTTATTATATGATCCATATTATACTAGAAATGTCATGTGAAAATTTTGAAAAGAAAATTATACCGATTATGTGCTTAATTACGAGAAGGACCAAATCGCATAAAATGCAAAAGTTAGATTCTAGTAGCTAGAAGGATCAAATAGCTATGGAATTCAAAACTTAAGGTCCTTATATGGTACTTATACCATTAATAAAAAGTATGTAGATATTTTTGGATGATTCATCCATGGAAAATGAGAAAAAAGATAGGGACTAAATTGGAAAGTGAAAATATTAATTAATTAAAAAAATGAAAAGAAAATAAAAATCATATTTTCTCATCTTCTTCCCCAAAATAAACACTAGGAGAGAGAGAATAGACTTTAATGGCCAAATTGGGTAAGTTTCCTTGTCCCGTTTTTAGTAATTTGATATTTTTGGAATCGGGATAGCTAATCTCCCTATTTGGGGGATTAATTTGAAAAGTTATCAACGCATGAAAACGAGTCATGGATGTATATGCTGGAAATTAGAAATTATGGTAGAAAATGAAATATTATTTGTCGAAACCATTTTTAATTTTTGAAAAAACGGGGTCGACTTTTAAAAACAAAAGAGGGAGTCGCCACCAATCCCTTTTTACTTGGGTGTGATTGGATCACCTTGCAAAACGTTTTATTTTAAAATATCTGATTTTTTGGTTCTCGAAAAACAAGAAGACAGGTTCGTGAGTCGGTTACGTTTGAGGAAGGGTTAGCACCCTCATAACGCCCAAAAATTGGTACCTAATCGATAGAATCATGTCCAAATGTTTGAAATTTAATAAACATTTAAAATATGACTAAAAAAATTAAACAATTTGATTTAAAACTTGAGATTTCTTTGTTCCGAAAAAATACAAACATCACATCCAGCACGTTAGGACACGATATTTTTAAACCTTCGTAACTAAAATCATCTCATAATTTACGAAATTTATTAAAAGGGTATTTAATTATTTAGTCAAACGGAAAATCGAAACCCAGCACGTTAGGGCACTATTTCCCGAATTTCTAAATACTAAACATTGCCTTATTTTAAAATCTTTAGGTAAAATGTAGTAATTTTGTAAAATGCATTTTATTTTAAAACGATGATCTTATGAAAATATCATATTAACACATTATCAAACATCAAAAGCAATTATAATATACTAACATTTAATATAGGCAATAATAATACAGAATATGAAAAATAATAATTCCTACACTAGAGCTATTGCAAATACATGATGAAGTATAAACAAATACAATAAACAATAAGATAAATATGAATGCATTTCATGCAGGTTGAAAATTTTCATACAATAACTATATCAAGTAATAAATAAATACAAATATATATGTATATATATATGTATTGAGAAAATAAGTAATATATTTTAAAATAAATAAATAATTTGTATTTATAAAACTACTTTTTAAGAATGAATAATTATACCATGCAATATAAGTAATTTTAGATAGAATAAAATTTTATAAAATAATATAAGATATAATACTATATAATATATAAGATATAATGTAAATGCTAATGTATAAGTTACAAATTCCAAATAAAATGATAAATAATAATAAATTTAAAAAAATAATACATAAAAAATACATATATACGAATTTTATATAAATAATAAGAATATTTTAATATTTTAATATAATAAAATAATTAACTATAGTATTGTAATAATTAAAAAATAAAATAAAAAAGGTTTTAAAATAAATAAGGATTAAATAAAAATAAAAAAATAAATTTAAAATACAAAAAAGGACGATATTGAAACGTGCACTAAAATGCAAGGACCAATTGGGCAATTACGCCTCATTTCTGAAATGGCGTCATTCTGCTACTGGCCCTTAAAAATAGCCCAAGGGATTAAATTAAAAAATGAACAAACATTTAAGGCCAAATTAAAAAGAAAAAAATTAAACGGAATTAAAAAATAATAAAAATGCGAGAGGACTAAAATGGCAATTAGACCATTTAACGAAAACATGCGGATCCTACCCGGGTTTTCAGGTCAACATGCGGATCCCCTAGCCCTGAACGACGTCGTTTTGTGCTTATTTGATTAAGCAAAAATGGCACCATTTTCACATTGTTATATAAATAAAAAAAATGGTTGAAAATCATTTTTAAACTGCGTTTAAAAAAAAATCAGAAAAATTCTCTGAAATCCTCCCTCCTCTGTTTTGAGTTGGTTACCGGATCTCCGAGCTACGCGCTCCACGGGCCTCTATGGCCGATGGCTGGAGGCCGAAAACTTCGATTCTCGGGCCCGAATCAAAAGGTAAAGTTCTTTTTCTCTGTTTTCGTATTTATATATATATATATACATGCATAAAAAATAAAAAGAATGCGAAAATAAAATCACCTCTATATTGCGAAAGATTTGTTTTTTTATTCCTGTATTTTTTCTATGTATTCTCTGAGTTGTGTATTGTGTGTCGATTTACAGGTTTTATAAGGCTTTTATAGCCTTCGAAACAAAAGATAAAAAAAGAAATAAAATGTTTCCATGTTTGTTTTGCTGCCATCTTTCCTTTTCTTGCAGGTGATTAACGAGGATTTCGACGATGGCGCGAGGTTCTTACGCGTTGATGGCGGCGCCACCAAGGGCTGATGGGTGCGGCGCTTGTGGCGAGACGATTGGGCTCCTGCCGGGGCGTTTGTTCTTGTGACTCCTAGGGTTGCAGAAAACCCTAGGTTGCTGACATTATTTACGTGTTGGGCCACCCTCGTATTAGGCCATTTAGTTGGGTCTGAGTATTTGGGTCAAGGGTCTTGGTGTAAATGGGTTACGGGTTTAGTTTTAGTTTTGTGTATTGGGTTAAAGTCTGTTGGGCTAATCGGGTAGTGGGTCAGTTTGGTTGTAAATGGACTGTTTAAAAAAACTAAACTTTATTTTTTTTATTCCGGTTTATTTACATGGAATGGGCCCGGGCAAAATGGGCCTGTTATAGTTGCCCCTCTTTGCTCATTATTGTGAAACAAGAATTGAGCAAAGACTATAAAAGGAACAATTTTGCCCGGTCCTTGTTGAGCCTCGACTTCTTGGTCCTCGCCTTTTCCACTGCAATTTCATCTTGATTTCAATTAGTCTGATGTCTTCAATCTGCTTCCTGCAACTTCAGGAATGTTAGATCTACTATTTTTCAATCTACTCCACTACAAACTCAGGAAGATAAGATCTGATGTTTTTGATTTACTTCCTGTAACTTTAGGAATGCCAAATCTGCTATTTTTCGATGTGCTTCACTACAAACTCAGGGAGATAAGATCTGAAAGTGTTCTTCGATCTGCTTCCTGCAACTTTAGGAAGGTGGAATTGTCTGTCTTTAGTCTACTCCATTGCAACTTCAGGGAGATAAGACTGAAAGTCTTTTGATCTGCTTCCTGCAACTTCAGGAAGATAAGATCTTTTGTTTTTAGTCTATTCCGCTGCAACTTCAGGGAGATAAGGCTGAAGATGCCTTTAATCTGCTTCCTGCAACTTCAGGAAGATAAGATCTTTTGTCTTCAGTTTACTCCACTACAACTTCATAGAGATAAGGCTAAAAATGCCTTTGATCTGCTTCCTACAACTTCAAGAAGATAAGATCTTCTATCTTCTGTCTTCTCCACTGCAACTTCAAGGAGATAAGGCTAAAAATGCCTTTGATCTGCTTCCTGCAACTTCAAAAAGATAAGATCTTCTATCTTCAATCTACTCCACTGCAACTTCAGGGAGATAAGGATGAAAGTGCTTTTGATCTATTTCCTGTAACTTTAGGAAGATAAGATCTTCTGTCTTTAGTCTACTCCACTGCAACTTTAGGGAGATAAGGCTGAATGTGCTTTTGATCTGCTTCCTGCAACTTCAGGAAGATAAGATCTTTTGTTTTCAGTCTACTCCGCTGCAACTTCAGGGAGATAAGGCTGAAAGTGCTTTTGATCTACTTCGTGCAACTTCGGGAAGGTAATATCTTCTATCTTCAGTCTACTCCACTGCAACTTCAGGGAGATAAGACTGAAAGTATCCTTTGATCTGCTTCCTGCAACTTCAGGAAGATAAGTTCTTCTATCTTCAGTCTACTCCGCTGCAACTTTAGGGAGACAAGACTGAAAGTGTCTTTTGATCTGTTTCCTGCAACTTCAGGAAGATAAGATCTTCTGCCTTCAGTTTACTCCGCTGCAACTTCAGGGAGACAAGACTGAAGGTATCTTCGATCTACTTCCTGCAATTTTAGGAAGATGAGATCTGCCAATTCATCGATATTGCTAAACCGTCCACTAAGGGACATGTCATGTAGACTCGGTTTCATACGGTTTCGTATGTTTATGTCACATGACTAAGATGCTATGATTAGAATGAATCAAGTGCTTCTAGCTACATGTAACATGTTATGAAAATGATTCCTTTTAAAGGATTCAGATTAGGATGCAATGATTGGAATGAATCAGATGCTCCTAATGAAATTTTCTATGATACAAAAATGTTATGAGTATGATTCCTATTTTAGATGTTATCACTCATTTGTTCTTTATTCTTATTCATCAATCATGTTCTGCTCAACAAGCTTGCCCCAATGTAATTTCTGAGTCAACTCCGCTTGGATATTGAGAACACAAGGTTTGTACCATCCTACCATAATAGGAATTGAACCCATTCCAATTTTATTTCGAATTCAATCCATTCCACCACAATTCAGGGTTTCTAAGTTCATCATACCACCCCTCAAATGTTATGACCTGATGATATCACTTACTTCATCACATCAACTCATTTACTTTGTCCAATTATCAATTAGACCAAAAATTTAGAGAAATAGTCTCTATCCAGACTCTTCTTTCTCAAATATTTCTATACACATGGAAATTCTAAACAATTGTCCTGTTTTGGTTCCTTGTCTTATTTAGAAATTTCCAAAGTAATATGTAGAACTTCTTTTTGTGAAATAATTAATTCGTCAATCATTATTTCAATGCAACACATTTATGAATAATGGGTAACAAATAAATTGATCTAAAAAAGAGTTAAAATTGAATAAATTATCAAAAAAACAAAGGAAATTAACTGAGAACATATCTTTGAGAATAAAAAGAATCCCAAGATACTAAAATGAGCAGGACAAAAATCAGATGCCCTAGATATCGCTGGTTGAGCTTTTATATAAAAACTTTATGAAGACTGCCTTGAGCTCAACATGTGTTTAGGAGATACAAAGTACTTTGTTGATGCCCCGATATGCAACATTCTTCATTTTATTGTTGATTCAGGTGTAGCAAGATGACTTCGTGTTTATTTAGAATTTGAGCCGCCCTTTTCGGGTTTTCAACTTAAAACCCCTTTGGTCTCAAGACGCCTTTGCGGGTTTTCGCCTTGGCCTCTCTATTTTTTTTTTGAAACTCAAAGCGCCCTTTGCGGGTTTTCACTTTGGCCTCTTCTCCTTTTCAAGCAAAATAGTTCTTTCGAGTTCACAGGATTGGGTAAACTTTTCCCATCCGTTTCGGTCAAGATTAGTGCTTCTCTAGAGAAAGCCTTCTTCACCACATATGGTCCTTCCCAATTAGGCATCCATTTTCCTCTGAAATCCTTTTGTATAGGAAGAATCTTTTTTAGTACAAGGTCCCCCTCATGAAATTCTCTTGGGCGAAATTTTTTATCGTAGGCTCGCATCATTCGTTTTTGGTACATCTGACCGTGACGAATAGCCCTTAGCCTTTTTTCTTCAATTAAGTTCAACTGATCATACCGAGCCTGAATCCATTCAACTTCATCCAGCTTTATTTCTGACAAAACTCGAAGAGAAGGTATTTCCACTTCAATTGGTAGAACTGCCTCCATTCCATAGACCAACGAGAAAGGCGTTGCCCCAGTAGAGGTTCTGACGGATGTGCAATAAGCATAGAGTGCAAACGGTAGTTTCTCATGCCAATCCTTATAGGTCTTAGTCATTTTTCCCTACTATCTTCTTGGTGTTTTTGTTAGCTCCTTCCACTGCCCCATTCATTTTTGGACGATATGGAGACGAGTTGTTGTATTTGATCCTGAATTGACTACAAACCTCTGCTATCGTACTATTGTTCAAGTTTATTGCGTTGTCTGATATGATCCTCTCGGGCATTCCATATCGACAAATAATCTCTTTCTTCAAGAACCGACTAACCGCTGAATTAGTGACGCTAGCATAGGAAGCAGCCTCTACCCATTTCGTGAAGTTGTCAATTACTACGAAGATAAATCGATGTCCATTCGAAGCTTTCAGTGAGATTGGTCTGATAACATCCATGCCCTACATGGAAAAAGGCCATAGGGAAGTCATAACATGCAAAGGTGATGGAGGTACATGAATTTTGTCTCCATAAATCTGGCATTTATGACATTTCTGAGCATAGCTGATACAATCCCCTTCCATGGTGGACCAATAATATCCAAATCTCATTATCTGTCTGGCCATTGTGAATCCATTAGCGTGTGTTCCATAAATGCCCTCATGAACCTCTTCCAGGATTTTCCTAGCTTCCACTGCATTAACGCATCTCAACAATACTTGATCTTTTCTCTTTTTGTACAAGATATCCCCGTCTAAAACATAGTCGAGGCCAATCTTCTTAAAGTACTTTTCTCATTCTTAGTGGCATGTTCCGGGTATTCATGACTTTTTACATATCATAATACATCCTGATACTAAGGGTGATCATTTTTTTCCTCCTCTTCCACATTATAACAATGAGCTGGAACTTCAAAGATACTCATCTGAATAGGTCTCATATCCTCTGGTCTGTTTACTTTGATCATAAAAGCCAGGGTCGCCAAAGCATCTGCCATCTAGTTTTCATCGCGTAGGAGATAATTGAAAGTAATATCGTCAAACTCCTCAATCAATCATAGAACTATTTTTCAATAATCAATTAGTTTGGGATCTCTTGTCTTCCACTCTCCTTTAAGCTGATAAATTACTAAGGCAGAATCTCCATATAGTTCTAGCACTCTGATCTTACGCTCTAAGGCTGTCGAATTCCTATGATGCAGGCTTCATATTCCGCCATGTTATTTGTGCAATCAAAATCCAACTTGCATGTGAATGGATAATAATCTCCACTAGGGGATACCAAGATTGCCCCAATTCCATTTCCCACGGCATTTGATGCTCCATCAAAGTTTAGCTTCCACGGGCAATCTTTAGTTTTTGCCACATACATTAGCTCTTCATTTGGGAAATCAAAGCTGAAAGGTTCATAATCCTCCAAAGCTCTGCTAGCCAAATTTCTGCTACTACGTTTCCTTTTATATCCTTTTGGTTCACATAGACTATATCGAATTTAGACAGCAGAATCTGCCACCTAGCCATCCTTCCATTCAAAGCAGTGGACTCCATCATATACTTTAGCAGAGATAGTACTGGTGCATTTGACAGATATTGTTTGACTTTGTCGAAAGCTGTTTGGCATTTATCGTCCCATACACCTTGTTTGTGTTTCTTGAGAAGACGAAATATGGGATCACATTTCTCAGTTAATTGTGAAATAAACCGAGCAATGTAATTTAACCTTCCAAGAAAACCTCAGATTTACTTCTGAGTGCGCGGTAGAAGTAATTCTTGTATAGCTTTAACTTTGTTCGAGTCAACTTCGGTTCCTTTCTCGCCAACCACAAAACCCAGTAAATTCTCTGACCGAACTCCAAAAGTACACTTTGCCGGGTTTGAGCTTCAATTGAAATTTTCTCAACCTCAGAAACAACTTCTTCAACACCTCAATGTGTTCCTTTTCTGTTCGAGATTTAGCAATCATATCATCAGCATATACTTCAATCTCTTTGTGCATCATGTCGTGGAACAATGTTACCATGGCCCTTTGATATGTTGCCCCAGCATTTTTTAGTCCGAATGACATTACCTTATAGCAGAATATACCCCACAATGTTATGAAGGTAGTTTTCCCCATATCGTCAGGGTGCATCTTGATCTGATTATATCCCGAAAAACCATCCATGAAAGAAAACAGTGAGTATCTCACCGTATTATCTACCAATGTGTCGATATACGATAAAGGGAAACTGTCCTTTGGGCTAGCCTTATTTAAGTCCCTATAGTCCACACACATCTAGACCTTTCTGTCCTTCTTAGGGACAGGAAAAATGTTGGCAACCCATTCTGAGTACTTGACCACTTGTAAAAAACCAGCATCAAACTATTTTTGGACCTCTTCTTTTATTTTCAACACTAAGTCAGGCCTCATCCTTCGTAGCTTTTGCTGATTGGCTTGCACTCCTCTCTTATGGAAAAGCGATGTACTACAATATCGGTACTTAGCCCAGGCATATCTTGGTACGACCATGCAAAGACATCTTTGATATCCCATAGTAACTCAACAAGGTCTTGTTTTGTCTCCTTAGCTATACGCGCCCCAATTCTCACAACCTTTCCTTCTTCCAAGGCTATGTTCTCTACCTCCTCCTCATAGGGTAAGATCTGTTTCTCCTCTTGCTTTACCATTCTTAACAAATCTGGAGATAAATCACAATCTCAGTCACCTTCAAAATACTGAGATTCCTCTAAACACATATCTTGCTCAAAGTGGACCTTTGGATCTGTATTATCGTTGCTCACATCATTAATATCTAGGGACCTGTGACGGGTAACAAAGAATATACAAAGAACAAATGAATTCGAGGACAGTTATTCACATGATATGAATGAAAAATATAAAATTTGGAATGAAATTAGAAAGTCAAAAGAATGAAATGAAAGAATATTTGCTCAAGTTAATTATCAAAAATTTATTTTATTGAAACAACAATTTCTAAACATGAGCCTATTTCACAAAAGAAATCTTATTGTTCCTAGGCTAAAAAACTACAAGAGTGTTCTGAATATTACTCTGTATAATCTCTAAAAACTATAGGAAGTTTCTCTGCAGTCCAATTGTTCAGAACGCTTCCAGGTTCATAAGGGTGAATGCCCAATAGGTTTCTTTGTTCAACTTCCTTACCATGTATAGCATTGATGTGAGGACTTTCCAGTAACTCTCCCTCAGGGTGAATTATCCCTCCAGATATGAAGGTCTGGGATATATAGGGGAATGTCATTGATTCCAACTGGATTTATTCTCCATTCAAGCGTGGCCTTCTTCTTTCTTTCTTTTTTTTCGATTTTTTTTCTCCTCTATTTGGCATATGGCCTAAAACCCAAGCCAAAATGGTCTCTTTTCTCTTTCAGCAATGGCACTTGAATATTTCCTTGGGGATATCTGCCTAGTCCTTTTCCTGGTAAGGCTCACTTCCCCACCATCATTTGTAAGCCTATCCTCGTGGTCTTGGATATCTTGGGCACCAGAACTTTATTTCCTTCCAAAATGAATGTGGCATTAATGAACTCTAAAGACCGGAAAGAACACTCAACAGCCTTCTCATTTATCTCTACATATGGCGCGTCATTGGTAACAGTCGCTATGTTATCTTCCTCCGCATTTATAGTGACCAGTCGACCATCCATCACCAGTTTCAGTTTTTGATGAAGGGATAAAGGCACTGCTCCTGCCGAATGAATCCCGGGCTTTCCCAGCAAGCAACTGAACGAGGGCTTTATATCCATCACCAGAAAGTCCATCTCATATGTGTTTGGCCCAATCTGCAACGGTATGTCAATTCTCCCCATCACCCTTCTCTCGGTGCCTTCAAACGCTCTCACTATGTTCTGGCACGTCTTCATGTGAGAACTATCTATTAGCAACCTCTTCAGTGTCGACAATGGTAAGATATTCAAGGCTAATCCATTATCGATCAGCATGCTCAGTAGAGTATATCCCTTGCAACGAGTAGTTATGTGTAGGGCCTTGGTCGATCCCATACCTCCAGGTAGAATTTCATCGTCACTGAAAGAAATAAAGTTGTCAGCACTTATGTTACTAACTAATCGGTCAAGTTTATTAACAGATATATCTTTAGTAACGTAAGTTTTGTTCAGCACTTTCATCAAAGCCTCACGATGAACTTCTAAACTTAAAAGTAAGGCTAGCACCGATATGCGAGCCGATTGTTTGCGCAACTACTCCACCACGCTGTATTCGTTGTGCTTTAGGAATTTTAAAAATTCTTTAGCCTCTTCTTTCTTTATAGGTACGTTGATAAGGGTATCAAGTCCTTTCTCTGGTTCAATGGGCACATTTTTTGATTTTACTAGCTCTGTTCTGACGTTTACCGAGTCGTAATGCCTCCAATTTTGTGTGTAGAATCCCTCTCTTTGAACCTCCTTGGAAGTGCTAGCTGAGTTTTCTACTCACGGTGTCATCACGTTACAATTGTAGTTCCATGGTACCATCTTGTTATCCTTGTAAAGAAAGGACACAGGTCTCTGGATTACAACTTTAGGAGCGATTTGTGCTCCGCCTTTTGTATTTCTCAGTCGGGAAATAATGATCCTCGGATAATTGACTTTTTGAGTTGTCAATTCTCCTTCAGTTGCATGTATGTTTCCTCTCTCTGAGTCTTTTTCGTAAAACTCCAGCTCCTTATTGTTCATGAGGCTTTGTACCAATAGTCTAAACTCAGCATATTCCTGGATCTCATGTCCTTCAGCTTTGTGGAACTCACAGTAGTTCATTGGTTCTTCACCTCCTTCCTCGGGACTTGATTTTATCAGTCCCCTTCTTAACATTTCCTTCCACACTCTTCTCAACGGAATTTTTACTTCTGAGACATCTCTTTTAATCTGTCTCACAACATTTCCCCAATCGCATTTATCACCTTATCTACGTGATTGGGTAACGGGTTCTCTGCACTGGGTGTATCATCAAACTTGACAATCCCTATCTTGATGAGCCTTTCAACTACCTTTTTGACGGCAGTGCAATTTTTTATGGAATGCCTCAATATTCCCGCATGGTAATCACAATGAGAGTTGGAGTCATACCATATAGGATATTGGGGTTGTAATGCTGTAGATAATATGGGGACACTACGCGTGCCTCGAATAAAATTTGATATAGCTCCTTATACGTCATCGGGATTAGCGTAAATTGAAGCTTTTCAGAATTTTGTCTGGAGCCTGATTCTTGTCTTGTCGACCCTTATTAACTGGCAGTAACTACTTTCGGCTAGTTAACAATAACTGCCTTTGAGTACCCTTTGTTGTATGTACTCGTATTGTTCACCTCATTGTCCTTCTTTCTAGGAGCAAATCTTCCAGTACTTTCTCCTATTTCAACCTTACCACCCCTTATGGCATTTTCTATCATTTCCCCTACCATTACTATATCTGCGAAGCTTTTGGTGGTACTTCCTATCATATGGGTGATAAAAGGCGCCTTTAGAGTGTTGATAAACAACATGGTGGTTTCCTTTTCCAAGAGAGGCGGTTGAACTTGCATGGCAACTTCCCTCCACTTTTGCGCATATTGTCTGAAGCTTTCATTCAATTTCTTTTCCATGTTTTGCAACATAATTCTATCAGGCACCATGTCTATGACATGATTATATTACTTCATGAAATCTTGAGCTAAGTCTCTCCATGAGCTAATATTAGCGCGGCTAAGTTGATTGTACCACCTAGACGCTGCTCCCATCAAACTATCTTAGAAACAATGAATCAAAAGTTGATCGTTGTTCACATAGCCAATCATGCATCTACAGAACATAGTGATGTGGGCTTCAGGGCAACTAGTCTCATTGTACTTCTCAAATTCTGGCATTTTGAATTTATAAGGAAGCACCAGATCTGGACCAGACTCAAATCCTTTGCCTCAATACCATGGTGATGGTCGGCATTTTCCAAAGCCTTGAATTTTTCTTCCAACCATCTACAACAATCTTCCAACTGCCTCGAGGATTCAATTCTGATCCCCTCTCTTTCCGCTATGTCCAAATCAGGAATGATAGGATTAGTGGGGTTGTCCCCTGGATTGGATCCTATGCCAACTTGAAAATTCATGGGCATTCCAGTGTCAGCTTGCCCTTGCTGAGGCCTAATTGTGACAGGTGGCCTTCTGGGATATTCTTCAGGCTATGTTTGCACGTGTGGTGGAGTGAATCCCCAAGGAAAATCATCACTGTCTTCAGTGTTGACTATGGGACCTTTTTCTTTGTCCATTGCCCCACTCAGCATTTGGGCCATTTGGGCCATCATCTCTTGTTGGAGTTTTGTCATTTGCTCTTGCATCTGGTCTTGCATATCTCTTTGGAATTGTTCTAATCTTTGATCCATTTTCTTTGATTTGGCATGTGTAACGTAAGGATGTTCAGCTTCCAGATTTTCATTCTCTTTCTTTCTCTTTCTCTCTCTCTCTCTCTCTCTCTCTCTCTCTCTCTCTCTGTGTTATAATTTCAACTAATTAGACTCTCTCTATAGACTTGAATGCAAATGATATGATGTAATGCAAATGCATGAATGCAAAGAGACATCGATTCTGATTCAACTTTATTTTAAAAAACTTTATTAGAAAACAAAATCCTTTACATAAAACGGACTACAGATATGCTTTCGCCCTAAGTCTTAAGGTTTTGATTTTCCCAAGCAAGGAAGATAGCTCTTGACTACGATCGGACTACAGCTCATACTTCATGCTCAACGTATCAGCCTGTGATGCCAAAGTCTGTAGATGATCAGCTACCTCTCGAATCTGAACTATTGCTTCACCCATGAGGTAATCTCGACTTCTAACTTGATTCTGAGAATGGTGAAGCTCTTCCTTCCAACGCCCTTATCTTGTTTCAAGAAGCTCGATCCGAAGTTCACAACTGTACAATGCTGATTTTAACTCTTCAATCTTATCCTTCATTTCCTCAATCTTGTTCAGGCTTGACTTTAACTCGATCACAGAATTACAGCTTCGATGGTGATGAAGAGATCGTCCAAGTCCAGCCACTCTAGCTTTTAATTCTCCCTTTTCATTTAAACTTTCTGCGAAATTTTTCTTTAAGGCCTCATTTCGCGCTTGCATTTCTCGAAACTTCATCTCCCAATAGTCAGCTTTGGCCTTTTCCTCCTGGACCTTTCGTTGCCATTGTTCAGAAGTCTTCCTCAATCCAGCGTTCTTCATTATCAGTCGCATCTTCTTATACTCTATCTTCAAGCTGTCTCGATCTTCCTTGATCTTCCTTTTCTCCTTTCTTACTTTCTCGTCTTCTGATTTCTGAACATCCACATCTAGCCTCAAGTACATTTTTTCTTCTTTTAGCTTCTCTATCTTCTTTCCGAGCTCTAAACTTTGCCTTTTGAAGTCTTGCTTTATAATCTCTAACTCCGATGGGACCACTTGTAAATACTCTTTCATCGATCGAGCACCCTCTAAACTTGGCCCAGGGATGTTATCGTTGATCCTTTTGCTCGTCCACTCCTTGTACTCTGGGGTTGTCGTTGGTCCTCCAGTCAATATCTTCATACAGCGAGCTCGCTTCCAAGCCTCAAAAATCTCTTGAATCTTCTTCTTATAATTATCCCCCTTATATGAGAATTCACTTTGAGCTAACCCATGTGTCACCGGTATGAACTGTCTTCCTTTGCATTGCCTTAGTACGAGCAACGATGCATATCCAACAACTCCCCAGATTCCAGGCAGAGGTACCCAATCAAAACTTCCACACCGATAAAGGACTCCGTCGGGAACCAACCAAGGGGCTTTCCACTCAACATCTTCTTCTCGGAGGTTTTGAAGAATTTCCATCCACCTTTCTTCTGATAGATCGTCTCTACTTGTTGTAGCTGTGGCCTCCTTTAAGGGAGAATAACTTTCAGAGAACACTCGGTAAGGAACCCTGTCAACCTTCCAAAAATGACTGTGCAACCAAACCATTAATAACTGTGTGCATCCAATGAATCTACCTTTACCAGCTCTCCGACATGCAGATCTGAATATCTTGGCTAATATCACAGATACAGGTGTGACCCCTTTGTTAAGTCGATCGAATAAACCAGTAACTTCTTCATCTATATGTCTTAGAGCTTTGGGGAAGATCACCAAACCATAAATACATAAGGCAAAGATGTCGATCTTCTTCTTTTCATCTGGATGTGCTAGGATTAGGTATCTCAAACTCACGCAAGGTATGCATCAACCTTCACCTTTCTCTTGGATTCTAGCTGTAACCCATTGTTCACTCATCCCTGTGATACTCATCAACTTCTTCACAAAAGTTGGAACATTGGCAGCCCTAAAATAAGCTTTGTCTACTTGGAATCTCAAACAGCGAAGCAAGGTCGTATATTCCTCCAGTGTGGGCACTAAATCTAACTCCCCGAAAGTAAAACAGCTATAAGCAGAATTTCAAAATTGAGTCATAGCCCAGAATAGATGCTTATCTACCTTGATGTCGAGCAAGTAAGGCAGATCACCATAATTACGATAGGACATCTGCTTTGACTCATCGTCCCACTGGGTCCATATTTCTTTCAACTCTCGGAATCATTCTGTGTAATACTAATACGAGTAAAATCCCATAGTTCAGACACATACCCATCAACTAAGCTATTCCCTTTCTCCAATTGCATTTGCTCTGACCATGTGCAAACAGCTGCATTGTCTCCCACTTTGTCAAGGAACTCGTTCTCCATAACCAGCTTTCTAACTTAGAAACTGACCGTGAATCGATACCTCTGAAAATATGAAATGACATGCACAAAAATGAAACAAAACGAGTTAGTACCACAAAATAAAATATAAAGCAAGTGAAATAAACTACTAAAGTTTGGCATAGCTCTACCTAAGGTGGGTTCTTAGGGTTTACTATATGCGGTTTAGTTTTAAAGTTGAGGTACCTGAACCAGCAGATTCCTCGATCCTCACCTATTATAAGCTCATACGGACCGAGTTCAGTTCAGGGGAATACATTTCCCAATGGCCATGCGAAAGTGAAAACTTCACGAAGACATTGGTACAGACGTATTCTGGAAGCAGTCCACTAGCCCATGCGGAGGTGAAAACCTCATGAAGGCATAGCTTCTGGCTCCCACTTAAGGGTGTGACCATGACGGTCATGCAGTGCAATGTAAAGATATATATTTTAAAATCACATACAGTAAAAGGATCAGACTTTTTTTAAAAAAAAATCAAAATTTTAAATTCGAACAAAATGACACGAAATTATCGATTTTACGGCTTGACTCTCTTATTTGTCCCCAGCGGAGTTGCCAAGCTGTCAAAACCATTTTTAATTTTTGAAAAAAACGGGGTCGACTTTTAAAAACGAAAGTGGGAGTCGCCACCAATCCCTTTTTACTTAGGTGTGATTGGATCACCTTGCAAAACGTTTTATTTTAAAACATCTGATTTTTGGTCTGCGAAAAACAAGAAAACGGGTTCGGGAGTCGGTTACGTATGAGGAAGGGTTAGCACCCTCATAACGCCCAAAAATTGGTACCTAATCGACAGAATCATGTCCAAATGTTTGAAATTTAATAAACATTTAAAATATGACTAAAAAAAACTGAACAATTTGATTTAAAACTTGAGATTTCTTTGTTCCGAAAGAATACAAACATCACATTCATCACGTTAGGACACGATATTTTTAAACCTTCGTAACTAAAATCATCTCATAATTTACGAAATTTATTAAAATGGTATTTAATTATTTAGTCAAACGGAAAATCGAAACCCAGCATGTTAGGGCACTATTTCTCGAATTTCTAAATACTAAACATTGCCTTATTTTAAAACCTTTAGGTAAAATGCAGTAATTTTGTAAAATGCATTTTATTTTAAAACGATGATCTTATGAAAATATCATATTAACACATTATCAAACATCAAAAGCAATTATAATATACTAACATTTAATATAGGCAATAATAATACAAAATATGACAAATAATAATTCCTACACTAAAGCTATTGTAAATACATAATGAAATATAAACAATAAAATAAATATGAACGCATTTCATGCAGGTTGAAAATTTTCATACAATAACCTATATCAAGTAATAAATAAATACAAATAAGTAATACATTTTAAAATAAATAAATAATTTATATTTATAAAACTACTTTTTTAAGAATGAATAATATACTATGCAATATAAATAATTTTAGATAGAATAAAATTTTATAAAATAATATAAGTTATAATACTATATAACAAATAAGATATAATGTAAATACTAATGTATAAGTTACAAATTACAAATAAAATGATAAATAATAATAAATTTTAAAAAAGAATAATACATAAAAAAATACATATATATGAATTTTATATAAATAATAAGAATATTTTAATATAATAAAATAATTAACTATAGTACTGTAATAATTAAAAAATAAAATAAAAAGGTTCTAAAATAAATAAGGATTAAATAAAAATAAAAAAATAAATTTAAAATACAAAAAGGGACGATATTGAAACGCGCGCTAAAACGCAAGGACCAATTGGGCAATTATGCCTCATTTCCGAAACGGCGTCATTCTGCTACCGGCCCTTAAATAGCCCAAGGGATTAAATTAAAAAAATGAACAAACATTTAAGGCCAAATTAAAAAGAAAAAAATTAAATTAAATAGAATTAAAAAATAATAAAAATGCGAGAAGACTAAAATGGCAATTAGACCATTTAACGAAAACATGAGGATCCTACCCGGGTTTTCGGGTCAACGTGCGGATCCTCTAGCCCTGAACGACGTTGTTTTGTGCTTATTTGATTAAGCAAAAACGGCACCGTTTTCACATTGTTATATAGGTAAAAAAAATGGCTGCAAATCATTTTTAAACTACATATTAAAAAAAAATCAGAAAAATTCTCGAAAATCATCCCTCCTCTGTTTTGAGTTGGTCACCGGATCTCTGAGCTACGCGCTACACGCGCCTCCGTGGCTGATGGCCGGAGGCTGGAAACTTCGTTTCTCGGGTGCGAATCAAAAGGTAAAGTTCTTTTTCTATGTTTTCGTATTTTTATATATATATAAATATACATGCATAAAAATAAAAAGAATGCGAAAATAAAATCACCTCTGTATTGTGAAAGATTTGTTTTTTTATTCCTGTATTTTTTCTGTGTATTCTCTAAGTTGTGTATTGTATGTCGATTTACAGGTTTTATAAGGCTTTTATAGCCTTCGAAACAAAAGATAAAAAAAGAAATAAAATGTTGCCATGTTTGTTTTGCTGCCATCTTTCCTTTTCTTGCAGGTGATTAACCAGGATTTTGGCGATGGCGCGAGGTTCGTGCGCGTTGATGGCGGCGTGACCAAGGGCTGATGGGTACGGCGCTTGCTGCGCGACAGTTGGGCTCCTGCTGGGGCGTTTGTTCTTGCGGCTCCTAGGGTTTCAGAAAACCTAGGTTGTTGACATTGTAACACCCCAAACCTGGCCCATGCGTTTCGACCGGATCTGGCATGTTATCGAACACATAACACTTTATCGCGTTTTGAAAACACAAGTTAATTAAATTTGAATAAAGGAGAGACTTTTTGAAAATAAACCTCTTTGTATTTTTATTATTAAGTATAAATAAACCTTATCATAAAATTCATAAGTTGCTTAACATTGATAACTGCTGATTTGTATGAACACTAGGGGCCTTATTACATAAATATTCTCGAAATAACAATGAAATAAATTAAACTTTAAGAAATCCCAAAAGAAAATAACTTGTAGAAATAGAACTTGATGGCCCCTCGAGTCCGTCTCGGCTCCCATATCCACGATCTACTGCTCATCTAAAGAGTAGAGAAAAGGAAAGCATGAGTCACAAAGACTCAGTGTATAAATCACAAAACACACATCGACCTGAGCCCACTAACACATTATGGGTCCTGGCCCATACAGGAAGGCATCATTCATAATCACATAATAAACAATAAGGAATGCATAACCCAACCCATCCTAGGTTTCCATCCTCTCCACACCAACCCGTACCAACCATCACACCTTGGGGATTTCTACAATCAACCCTCCATCCGCTACACACCAAAACGACAGCCGTACTACCTATTCCTATCAAGTAGGAATCATTAAACGTGGCATAGCCACCGATCACTATATGACCTTACATTTATATTATGTGGGATTTCTACCACCGATCACCAAGTGACCTATCATGCCATTTCCCTTCAATTATCATCATTCCCACCCCATGCATACATACATAAGAAAACATCATGCAAACTTAAAATATTTTTCGATACACATAGGGAGTTCCATGTTTACGTACCTGGCATCCTTGCCTAACCCTTTTAGGGTTCCATTCGACTGTCTATACAGCCTTGTTCCGGCTTTTTAGCCCATAACATGCATAAATAGATATACATACAAGTTTATTAGTAGTGTGTTAGAGATCTACACACCTGATTAATGTCGATACCCTCGCTAAACCGATCTACAGCTTTGCTTCAAAAAGCCGGAAGGATGTGAAACTAGGGCCTCTTCTATATTTGGCCATGGTTAGTGTTCTACCCAATTTTATATATTTGAATAAACAACTCTTCTTACCTTAAAATCACGAAATTGGAGACTAGCTATTTTCGGCTTTTAGATCTAGTTGACCAAGCTTCCTTCAAATCCTGAATTGCCGCCCAATCATAGAACCATTAAACTATTAGCTTTTCGGCTTTTGCCTTTCTAAAATAGATTATGAGAACTAATCAAAAATTGACTCTTACATTAGCTTAGGAGATTCGGCTAGCACTAGGGAGAGGATTCGGCAATGCCAATGGAAGATTTAAATGCCGGAAGTATAAAACAATTCCTCAAATATGATGAATAAAAGAAAAAGCGATAGATGCTTCGGCTTTTTAGAGAAATTGGCACAATGGAAAAGAAAGTGGGGAGAAGTTTCGGCTTTTGAAGTAATTTGAAGAAAGAAATTTGGAGAAAGAAATTGGAGAGGGAGAGGCTAAAGAATTCGGCACAAAAAATAGAGAAAACTAGGGTTTTAAAATGTCAGAATCAAGGAGCTAGCCCCCCTATTTATAGATTTTTGACACCTATTGCTAAATACCGAAAACACCCTTAAAATTTAAGCTAAAGGAGAGGAGAATTTCGACACTTTGCCATGCAGTAGCCGAATTTTACACTCCTCTAGGTGATAGATTTTCGGCCAACACTTCCCTTGGAGATAAGCTCCTAACTTTTCTCCTTTTTGTCTATGATATTATCACTTAAAAATCCACATAATTTTTCCTATTTTGTAGCCTTGTAGCCGTCCACCCCTACTAACCCTAATGTCAAATTTAACTCACTTAAATTAAAAGATCTGGACCTCTTTAAACTTAAATTTTGGGCCTCTAAATCCCTTGTGTATGGCGTCACTTCTAATTCCCTTATAATGCCACTTAATGTTGGGCCACAAGCCCATGTTTGGCATTTTAAACATAATTAACACCTTTTTAATTCTTTAATGCCCAATCTAATAATTTAATCAAGGCCTTAACCTAATCCAGAGCCCAATTTGGACCCCTATCACTTAAATTAACCTATTAAAGTTATCCCTACGCTAAATGCATAGGCCCATAAATTTAGGATGTTACAGACATTATTTGGGTGTTGGGCCACCCACGTATTGGGCCATTTAGTTGGGTCTGAGTATTTGGGTCAAGGGTCTTGGTGTAAATGGGTTACGGGTTTAGTTTTAGTTTTGTGTATTGGGTTAAAGTCTATTGGGCTAATCGGATAGTGGGTCAGTTTGGTAGTAAATGGAGTGTTTAAAAAAACTAAACTTTATTTTTTTATTTTTATTCTTGTTTATTTACATGGAATGGGCCCGGGCAAAATGGGCCTGTTACATTATTGATAGATAAACAACTTTTACAAAGTGATTTCTGATGAAAACATGATTTAGGGACTAAAATGAAAAGTTGTAAAATTTGATGAAAAATTTTGAAATTTTATGAATACATGTGCTGTAAAATTTGTAATGGGGCTTTGGTTAGGCTTGGAATAGGGAGTAATTTGCACAAGTTTCATTTTCCGAGCCTAGGGACAAAATGGTAATTTATGGAAAAGTTAGGGGCAAAATGGTAATTTTGCCTAGGATAAAAATTGAGTCCAAATAAATGAAAAATATGATAAATTGATGTTAAATCTACTCATATAGGTACGGATAGACCAAATTTAGAGTTAGAATAAGGAATAGGGAAAATGTCGGATTAGTAGATTTTACGTACACGAACATTTGTTGAGGTAAGTTTGTGTAACTAAATTGTATATGTTTTTATGCTTGATTTAAATGTTGTGTCTGTGAATTTTATCAATGTCATAAATATGTGAAATGATCACCTACTCAATATAGCCTGGTAAATGAAAATGCCCGATAAAATGGTAAATGAATAAAATGTTACTTGTATACTTGGCATGAAAGTGGAATGTGTTTTACTCGAATTACATAAATGTTACGGAGGTATGAAATAATCAAATGCCCGATAATTCTTGAAAAATGTTTAAATCCCAGTTGAATAAATGTAAAATCGATGGATATATGATTTCTTGAAACAAAAGAGGTCTTGCATTTGTTGCGGATAGGATTTAGCCTAGATGAGTAATCTTTCAGCCTCAATTCTGATAGGATTTAGCCCGGACGGGTAATCCTGATATAAGTCCTCTCGAGCATATATTATGAATTGGATAATTCCGGATGAGTAATCCTGATCAAGCTCTTTAGAGCATATGTCATAAGAAGGATTTAGCCTAGATTGGTAATCCTGTAGTGTATATATATGTGGATCGATAGTGTACTCTCTGAAATAGTACCTTATGGGTACCATTGAATATGAATTGACGGATCCTGATTCGTACGCCTCGAGTGTACTACTTATTTATCCATCGATAATTCAAATAAATTCAACGTGCAAGGTTCTGACAGGGGCAAATATAAATCTAAGTCAAGTTGACATGGAACGGTGTATATGATATGGAAATATGACATGAAAGAATATTACATGAAATGCAAGAAAATGATGATACATGACAAGTGATATATGAAATATGAGATGACGATATTTGTACCTAGAAACTATTTGATGAGAATGTTCATTCTTGATTATAGACTTGTACACCTAGAGTGTACTAATCATGACTTTGATATTTCGAGTAATATGTGTAAAGTTCTAATGTGAAATTATCTGAATTCGAAATGAACTATTATGAAATTATACTCAAAATAATGAGATGAATTATTTATGTTGAATGAATTCATGATGTAGAAAGCATATGTGCTTGGAAACTTGATTATTGTTGAGCTCATACTTTTCTTGATATTACTATGGAATATATGACTAACAAGGGCAATGAGGATGTATGTAGGGCTTGAGATCAAAGTGGTTGATTATACCTTACTTAGTTACCTCAAATAGGATGTATGGTAAGTTAAGTACCATGTTATACGAACTTACTAAGCATTTTATGCTTACCCCGTTTCATTTTCCCCTGTTTTAGAGTAAATCAGAAGCTCGTTGGATTGGACGCTTGGCAGAAATCACTCACACTATCCATCGGCCCATGTCGGTATTGTATGGTAATTCAATTGCGGTTGTAATGGCATGTGTAGGATATGTTGGCCATATTGGCATGTAAACATAAACGATGCTTGTAATCTAGCCATTGGAATGGCTAGTAATGATTGTTTTGATATACTTGTAATGGCATATTATGTTAGCCACATATATGTTAAATAGTTGATCAGATTATGTCCAACATGAGGGCATAACCAAGGTAAGATTGTAAACATGTATGCATGAAATAATATGCCATGATGATGGATGGAATATGCTTGATTAGAATGCTTGAAATGGTTAGTAATTGTATGTGATGATATATCATGTTAAATGATAGAATTAACTTGAATAAAATGCTTGGATTTTTTGGGTTATGAATACAAGATATGGTGTAGGATTATGGAAAATATTGGGGTGAGAAATGAAGCTAGGAATGGCTTTATTTTGTCCACACAGGCATGTGTCTAGGCCGTGTGTCAGTAACAATGGCATGTGGTTAGGCCGTGTGTCCCCTGCACCTTAATTTTGAGAAATAGAATGCTCAAAATTGAGCACACGGGCAGAGACACGGGCGTGTGTTTCAGCCGTGTGTGCCACACGGCCTAGAACACGGGCGTGTGTCTTGGCCGTGTGAAACCTGCACCTAATTCGAATTGAATTAATTAACCACACGGCCTAGCACACGGGCGTATGGCATGGCCGTGTGGCGTAAGTCAAAGAGTTACCTAGTTTTGAACACGGCCTACAGCACGGGCATGTCCCTTGGACCACACGGGCGTGTGAGCCCTGCACCTTGGAAAATTTTAGAATTTCGTGAAAAATTCTCTGAGTTCCCAATTTAGTCCCGACTTGATCCTAATTCTCGTATTAGGCATCGAGGGTCCATTTAAGGGACTTTATGAATTACCTCAGTGAATGAATACTAACTTGCCTGAATTAATTAATAAATGTTATGAATGTTCCGGTAACGCTCCAAAACCCTGTTCCGGTGACGGACATGGGTTAGGGGTGTTACAACGTAGACCGTAGCCTGTAACAAAGAGAAGCTACTTGACAGTAACTCAGGTACCACTTTAAACATGCCCAAGACTGTATGAAACACTATGCAATAATAGGAGAAGTGAGAGAAGTTTTAAAGTACGTGACTGGGTGTATTTGAAACTTCAACCTTATAGGTAGCATTCTTTGAGGAGGGTAAGGAATCAGAAGCTCTCTTCTAAATTTTATGGGCCATTTCTGATTAAGGCTAAGGTGGGTGATGTAGCATATGCCTTACAATTGCCCCTTGGCTCGAAGATCCACCCAACTTTCCACGTTTCCCAACTCAAACGCCATGTTGGTTATTAACCAGTCACTACCACATTGCCACTTATTGGACCTGAAGGTATGCTGTTAAAGGAGCCATCTTGAATTTTAGATTGTCGAGTGGCCAAGAAGGGTCACCAAGCAGTTACTGAGGTCTTGGTCGAGTGAGGGAACTCGTTTCCAGAATATGCTACTTGGGAGGTTCTGTCTATCCTCAAGCAACACTATCTAGCCTTTGATCCTTAAGGTCAAAGATCCTTTGATGAGGGAAGTATTGTTAAGGAATGATTTAATAAGCTGAAATGGGTTTTAAGTTTTTGTTTATTCTGTTATGTTTTAAGTTTAGCATGCAACACAATGTTTAGGGGGCTTTAATGAAACGAATCACTTTGATCCGTCAGTGCAAAATGTTATGTTTTACTTAGCCTTGAAACCATTTCTTTTCTTTTGTTCCATGTGGCAATCCTTCTACCCCAATATAACAGAATCAGAGGGAAGGAGGAAAGCATGTTTTCAATCATCGATTAAATCAGTGAAATTCATCTCTTCTCTATTTTGTTTCTTCTCTATTCTTCCTGTTTAATTATCCATAATAGATTTGATAACATCTCACATTCATATTGGCTGAAGAAATATTATTAGCATTTTTAGTTGGGGAATTCAATACCCCAATTAGTTCGAACATTGTTCGAATGCAGTTTCCTTTCTATGGGGATGAGATATAAGTAAAAGTACTATAAACTTTCTCCATATTTATTTTGAAAGTATTTATATGATTAAATAAGCAATATATTATATAATGTAAATAAAAAAATTAAATTAAATTAATATAATTATATAAATAATAAAATATAATTTCATAATTTTAAATAATAAATATTTTATCATTTATATATAGAGTTTGAACTAGTCCGCAACTCAATTTCACAAATATTTTCAAACGTAACATGTTAGCCCGTTTCACTAGTAAAATATTAATAATATATATTTTATTAATTTTTACATATTTATAATTAAACTTAAACTTAATATTATTTTTAATTATTTAAATCGAATCGAGCCTACGAAATCGAGTGGACAACTAAGTTCATGAATAGATCTACTTTATATATATATATATATATTATAATAAAACTTATTTATTTAATTTAAAGTGCAATAATAATTTTTTTTTTACGGGACAATATTATTACTTTTAATATCTATTATTAACTATTAACTATTTTATTATATTTAATAAAAATTGAAAATATGAATATATTAAATAATTATAATTATTATTTTGATAATGGTATTTTAATATAATTATAAAAATATTTTAATAAAATGTATTAATGTATTTTAATATAATTTATGATAATAAATTTATTATTTTTAAAAATATTAGTTTATTTAATTTTTTATAAGATTAATATTACATAAAATATTATTTTTTATCATTTGGTAGAATCACTCATTTTCAATCTATATCATTTTACTTAACCAAACAATATAATGGTATTACTTTTATTCAACAAGCCAAGTTATGTAATACTTTTTACTTCTTTGTATCATTTCCACTGCATAACTATTATATTCCATTTCAATGAATTAAATATGCTGTAAAAAAGTACTTGAATTTTAGATAATATTTAAATTAGATCAATTATTTCAAACATCATAAAAAAGCTATATTATTTAATATTTGAGTTTGATAAATAATTTAATAATTGAAGGTTACACTCTCAAATGGCATCTGCACCATGTTTAGGACCAATTTTTCATTTTTTTTAAATGTAGGACCAATTTTTATTTTTTTAATATTACCAATTTTTCATTTTTGTTGCAACTAGGATGATTACGCTTGCTTCGCAATGGGTTCTGAAATTCGATCTATACATAGTATCAACTTCTGAGAAATTAGATGTATATAGAGACAGTGTGAACTGATGCAATTTGATTACAACATAAGGGAAAACTTTCATTTGATATCAGGTTGTTCAAAATGAGGCAATTTGATCACCACTAAGTTCACATATCAAAATTACCGTATGAAGCACAGTTTCAAAAGCTATTTAAGTACAATTAAGAGGCATAGTTCAAAAGCCATTTGAGATGGCGATGGCTTAGCATGTTTGTTTTCATTTATAGTTGGATAGAGGTGTCAATTGCTTTTTGTTGCATCACATCTCTAGCATATATATATATAGCTTCCCAGGTACTGCTAAAAGAGTTTGCCTAAATTCATGGAGAAATATCTAGGCATTCTTCTTTGAATAGAGTGATGAAGCATGCAAGCTGGGTTTAAATAAATGTCAGTATCGTAACAAATAAATTTATATGTGAGTTGAATGAGAATAAGGTTAAAGAAAGCAACTGGCAATGCAAAATACTAGCAATTTATGGTGTTCTTTTTATCTTAAGATAACAATTCAATATGCAAAGGACTAAATTTAAATACTGGGAATGCATAATAGTCAGTTTGTAGATACTCAAATTAGGCATGATACCTCCCATTCAATCATGATATGTAGAGAATGAACGGTGAGAAGAGTACCTTTGTTTGAAATGTCTGTAGGTAGCGGAAGGGATCGCTTCTTGTGAGGGCTGGATATTGGTAGCATTTGTGTTGCCTTACGATGTGGCTATTGAATTGGACATGACTGGGCCATTTTATATTCTTGGAGGTCTTCTAAAGGACTGCTTTAAGATAATAATAATAAAAAAGTAGGATTAAGTGAAAAAGATGTTCTCTATTTGTAGTAGTGGTGCATGTATTTTTGGTTATTAGGTGATACCTTATTCGAGTTGTCTTTCAAGGAGACTCTTTAGGGATTAATTCTTCAATTCCTTGGTTATTTCTCCTTTTTCTTTGTTTTACTCAATAATCACCAAGAAGGGGTGAATTGGTGTTTAAAAAGTTCAAACAAAGAGGGGCAGTTGTAATAGCCCATTTGTGTCAGGGCCCATATCAATAATAAAAAAAAACCAAAAAAATAATAATAAAAGTCTATCAGTATTTTTTTTTACAATAAACGGGCTTAAAACCCAAAATCAAATGCCAACCCAAAACCCGTTACACCCAGGCCTAATTGGTCCAAAACAGAGACCCAATACCCAAACTATTTTAGAGGACCTAGGGTTTCTGGAAAACCCTCGCGCCGCAGCTTAGCCACCAGCCTTTATCACCGTTGAGATCTGCACTGTTCACCTGCAAAAGGAAAGAAAAAACAACAGAAAATAGCAAGTATAGCAGACAGTAGCAGTAAAATAGGGTCTTGTGTTTATTTCCCAATTTATTTTTGGGTTATAAAAACCCACTGTAATCTGTAAACTGTGAACTACGATTTTTTTTCACTCAAATATACACAGAGATTAATACACAAAAAAAATCAAAGAACAGAAGGTGATTTATGATTATCCTATTTCGTTTAACTTTTTTTTTTATTTTTCTATAAGAATCATACAGATTATTATTTTTTAAATACTACTAGAAATAAGGAGCACGAGTTTACCTTTTGATTCGCTTTTAAAAAAATGAAGTTTCTGGCCTCCGGCCGCCGTATATGGTGGTGCTTAAGGATGCGCGTGCGGTGGCGCGTCACCGGAGCCCAGGCCGGAATCTGGCCTCAGGCCAAGGAGAAGAGAGACTTTCAAGGCCTCTATTTTGTTTTTTTTTTAACAGGTGTTAAAAATGATTTTTTTGGGCTAATTTTTAGCTTATATAGGCCATCCATACGACGCCGTTTTGGGGGTCACCTTTAAAGGCCAAAACGACGTCGTTTAAGGGCCAAGATCCGCACGTTGACCAGATATCCAGGGAGGATCCGCGTGTTTTTATAAAATGGGCAATTTGCCTCTTTGGTCCTTCCGCATTATTGTAATTTTATAATTACGCCCAATTTGCATTTTTTTTATTTTCAATTTAACCCAGAATTATGGTCTTTATTTCAATTTGGTCCTTAAGGCCATTTCAAGGCAAGAGATGTAACGGCGTCGTTTAGGAGATAAAGCATAATTGCCTAATGGGTCCCTATATTGTGGCACGTGTTCTAATCTGGTCCTTTTACATTTTATTATGGTTTTTATTTTTCATTTCGATTTAATCCTTGTTTCCCTAATTTTTTATAATCCTCTTTTATTTTTTTCTTTATTATTTTAGTATTAAACCAAATTATCTCATTTTTATATAGGTTATTCTATTAAATTATGTATTATTTTTTATTTTTAAAATTTGTATATTGTATATTATTTAAATTGATAAAGTTCCTTATGTATAGCTTATTTTAAATATATTATTTTTTATATATAATCAAAGTTTTTTTATATTATTTTAAAACATATTTTTGTACATATTTTTTTAGGTTTTTTTTTATATATTATTTTAAACATATATTTATTTTATTATATATATATATTTTTTCATTTTAGCTTTTACCATATCACTTTTTTTATACATTTTTTTTTAAAAAAATGGTTATAGTATTTGTTTATTATTTATTATATGTCATTTATCTTATAGTGATAATTATTTGATCTTGCATGTTTTTTATTTCATTCTTTACTTTATATTTTCGAAACCTAGTGAGTTAGGGTAGAATTTTTCTCGTAGTCCCCAAATATTATATATCGCTGTTTTTTTTTAAAAAATTTTAAATAAAATGCAACAATTTTACAAGATGACTTTTTATTAAAGAAATGGTTCGAATACAATATTGCATTAATACATTATAAAACACAAATGCCAAAACAATTTACGAAAATTACGTAATATACTAACATTTAATACTAACATAGATGATTAAAAGAGAGAATAACGTAAAATAGCGAATCAAGCAGGAAATAAAATGATTATACTAAAGAATAAAAATATCTTTGGATTCTTTTTCTTCTCAAAGATGTTTCCCTAGTTATTTCTTTTTAATCGATGATTTATTCAGTTCGAACTATCCTTAAAATCAAGTTATTTGTTGTCCATTATTATTATTTATAAGTATGTTGCATTGAAATAATGATTGATGAACTAATAATTTCACAAAAGAAGTTCTACATATTACTCTGGAAATTTCTAGATAATACAAGAAACTAAAATAGGACAATTGTTTAAGAATTTTCATATGTGAGAATGGGAAGTACTTGAGAAAGTCCAGATTGAGACTATTTCTTTGAATTCTTTGTCTAAATGGTGATTGGACAAACTAATGAGTTGTTGTGACAAAGCAATATTAATCCTAAGAGAGGATCATTTTACAAACATTCTTATTGGGTCATAACATTCGGGGAATGGTATGACAGACCAAGTTGACGGGAAAAGATTCAAAAACCCTAAATTGCGATGGAATGGATTGAAGTTGAAACAGAGCCTGTGGATTAAATCCTATAATCTGGGTGGGATGGTTTGAAAGCGGTATAAGCATCGTGTCCTCAAGGTTCAAATGGAATGGGCCCTAAAATTTCTATGGGACAAATTATTTGAGCAATAATATGATACTTCAAGAGGAACGAAGATGAAACGTTGACGAATAAATGAGTGATGACACCTAAAATAGGAATCATTTTCATAACATTTTTGCATTCACTTATTATAGCATAGGAGCATATGACTCATTTCGATTAAGGCATCCTAGTTATTAGGCATAAGCATATACCCATTCTACAGGTTATGGACAATGTAGTAAGGTAGATTGAAGATATTAGTCTTGTCTCCCTAAAGTTGTAGTGGAGGAGACTAAAAATAGCAGATCTAGCATTCCTGAAGTTACAGCGAAGTAGATCGAAGATACTAGTCTGGCCTTCCTAAGTTTGTAGTGGAGCAGATTGAAGATAGCAGATCTTGTCTTCTTGAGATTGTAGCGAAGCAGATCGAAGATACTAGTCTGGCATCCCTGAGTTTGCAGTGGAGCAGACTGAAGATAGTAGATCCTGTCTTTCTGAAATTGCAGCGAAGCAGATCGAAGATACTAGTCTGAAATCCCTGAGTTTGCAGTGGAGCAGACTGAAGATAGTAGATCTTGACTTCCTGAGATTACAACGAAGTAGATCGAAGAAACTAGTCTAGCATCCCTGAGTTTGCAGTGGAGCAGACTGAAGAGAGCAGATCTTGTCTTCCTGAGATTGCAACGAAGCAGATCGAAGATACTAGTCTGGAATCCCTGAGTTTGTAGTGGAGCAGACTGAAGATAGCAGATCCTGTCCTTCTGAAATTGTAGCGAAGCAGATCGAAGATACTAGTCTGGAATCCCTAAGTTTGCAGTGGAGCAGACTGAAGATAGCAGATCTTGTCTTCCTGAGATTGCAGTGAAGCGGATCGAAGATACTAGTCTGGCATCCCTGAGTTTGCAGTGGAGCAGACTGAAGATAGAAGATCTTGTCTTTCTGAGATTGCATTGAAGCGGATCGAAGATATGAGTCTGGCATCCCTGAGTTTGCAGTGGAGTACACTAAAGGATTGCAGATATTGTCTTCCTGAAGCAGTGAAGCAGATCGAAGACATTAGCCTTGCCTCTCTGAAGTGGCAATGAAGCAGATTGAAGCTGTCAGACTTGTTTCCTTGAAAGGGCAGTAGGACAGACAGTTCAATACTTCTGAAGTTATAGTTAAGTTCCAATACTCCTAAAGTTGCAATTGGGTTGGAAGCCATTTGGAGAAGACAAGGACTGAGAAGTCAAGTCTTGACAAGACCGAAAAAAATTAGTCCTTTTATAGTCTTTGCTCTATTCCCGTTACACGAAAATGAGCAAAGAGGGGCAGCTGTAATAGCCCATTTGTGCCCGGGCCCATATCAATAATAAAAAAACCAAAAAATAATAATAAAAGTCCATCAGTTTTTTTACAATAATTGGGCTTAAAACCCAAAACCAAATGCCAACTCAAAACTCGTTACACCCAGGCCTAATTGGTCCAAAACAGAGACCCAATACCCAAACTGTTTCAGAGGACCTAGGGTTTCTGGAAAACCCTCGCGCCGCAGTTTAGCCACCAACCTTCATCACCGCCGAGATCTGCACTGTTCACCTGCAAAAGGAAAGAAAAAACAATAGAAAATAGCAAGTATGGCAGACAGTAGCAGTAAACTAGGGTCCTGTGTTTATTTCCCAATTTATTTTTGGGTTTTAAAAACCCGTTGTAATCTGTAAACTGTGAACTACGATTTTTTTTCACACAAATATACACAGAGATTAATACACAAAAAAATAAAAGAACAGAAGGTGATTTCTGATTATCCTATTTCATTTAACTTCTTTTCTATTTTTCTATAAGAATCATACAGATTATTTTTTTTAAAATACTACTAGAAATAAAGAGCACGAGTTTACCTTTCGATTCGCTTTTAAAAAAACGAAGTTTCTGGCCTCCGGCTGCCATATATGGCGGCGCTTACGGATGCGTGTGCGGCGGCGCGTCACCGAAGCCTAGGCCGGAATCTGGCCTCAGGCCGAGGAGAAGAGAGCCTTTCAAGGCCTCTGTTTTGTTTTTTTTAACAGGTGTTAAAAATGATTTTTTTGGGCTAATTTTTAGCTTATATAGGCCATCCATACGACGCCGTTTTGGGGGTCACCTTTAAAGGCCAAAACGACGTCGTTTAAGGGCCAAGATCCGCACGTTGACCCAATATCCAGGGAGGACCCGCGTGTTTTTATAAAATGGGCAATTTGCCTCTTTGTCCTTCCGCATTATTGCAATTTTATAATTACGCCCAATTTACATTTTTTTATTTTCAATTTAACCCAGAATTATGGTCTTTATTTCAATTTGGTCCTTAAGGCCATTTCAAGGCAGGATATGGAACGGCGTTGTTTAGGAGATAGGCATAATTGCCTAATAGGTCCCTATATTGTGGCTTGTGTTCTAATTTGGTCCTTTTACATTTTATTATGGATTTTATTTTTCATTTCGATTTAATCCTTGTTTCCCTAATTTTTTAAAATCCTCTTTTATTTTTTTTCTTTATTGTTTTAGTATTAAACCAAATTATCTCATTTTTATATAGGTTATTCTATTAAATTATGTATTATTTTTTATTTTTAAAATTTGTATATTGTATATTATTTAAATTGATAAAGTTCCTTATGTATATCTTATTTTAAATATTTTATTTTTTATATATAATCAAAGATTTTTTTATATTATTTTAAAACATATTTTTATACATATTTTTTAGGGTTTCTTTTATATATTATTTTAAATATATATATTTTATTATATATATATATTTTTTCATTTTAGCTTTTACCATATCACTTTTTTTTATACATGTTTTTTTTAAAAAAAGAAAATTTGGTTATAGTATTTGTTTATTATTTATTATATGTCATTTATCTTATATTGATAATTATTTGATCTAATATGTAAAGTTTCATAAATTTTTTTCATTCTTTATTACTTTATATCTTTATTTGATTATCCATGTTTTTTTATTGGCTTATTATTTTTATGTTTGCTTTAGTATAATCATTTTATTTCTTGCTTCATTCACTATTTTACGTTATTCTCCCTTTTAATCATCTATGTTAGTATTAAATGTTAGTATATTACATAATTTTCGTAAATTGTTTTGGCATTTATGTTTTATAATGTATTAATGCAATATTGTATTCGAACCATTTCTTTAATAAAAACTCATCTTGTAAAATTGTTGCATTTTATTTAAAAGTTGTTTTTTTTTAAAAAATGGTGATACATAATATTTGAGGGCTACGAGAAAAATTATAACCTAACTCACTGGGTTTCGATTTTTCTCGTTAAACTTAAAATATCAAGTTTCCTTTTTTAAAAAATTGAAACCCATAAACTTCAAATCAAAACTTATTCTGAGGAATTCAAAATATTGTATCCTAACTTATTATTGGATATGATGTTTTGTGTCTCTAGGTATGGATTTTCTACAAATAAAAGCAAGATTATTTTAGAAGTTTTGAAATGTTACATCCTAACTCATTGGGTGTGGTATTTTATTTCTTTGAGCTAAGAGAGTTTTGGTTTTCTTTCAAATAAAAGGATCATATTTTAAATTTTTTAAATTTTCGACATTAGGACATGAGTTTATCAATTAGCTACCAATTTTTGGGCGTTACGAGGGTGTTAACCCTTCCTCGTATGTAACCGACTCCTGAACCTGTTTTCTTGAATTTCGTAGGCCAAAATCAATATTTTAAATAAAAATGTTGTATAAGGTGATCTGATCACACCTAAGCAAAAAAAGATCGGTGGCGACTCCCGTTTTCATTTTTCAAAATCGATCCCCATTTTTCTAAAATAAAAAATGGTTTCGACACAAACAATAGAAACTTAAGAATTTATAGTGGTTCGACTTCTACTATCTTAGCTTACCACAACAAAGGATTTCTCAAATTCACTAGATTTAAACCTTTCAAAGACAAGGTTTAACCTTTACAATTTCTATCTTTTCAAAAGGTAAGATAGGTTCACTTTCCCTTAAGGTTTTCTACCCTAAACCTAAAGTAAATTTTCACAAAAATGATAAATAAAGTATAGAAAGGACCATCACCTCTAAAAGGTTGATATATAACAATTAAACACTCTCACACAACAATACAACACTTGAAAGAACAAATAACAACTAAATCCAAAAGTGTGTACAAAAGAAAATGAGAATAATAATGGAAATTATTGAAATTAAGCTTTTGATCTTTGTATACTTGTTTCTTAACCTTTTTTGAATGTTCTAGTGCTCCATTTATACCCTCTCATGGATTAATAGTCATTTGAGGTTGATGAAAATGAATTGGAGCTGTTGGAGTCTTCAATTGCAACAATAAATGCTTCTGCATAGCTTTAGGTACCAAGACCCAAGCCATATAGATTTGGTTCCTTTCGTCAAAATGTGACCGTTGGGGTCATGAGTACTGCACATCAGCTGAGAGGGTTGTAATACCTCTTCATGGAGGAGTGGTACTTAGGCAATGGTGAGCCTTAAGAAAATAGGATAGACATAATTCCTTTGAAAGGGGTGTGGTACCACTGCATCCTCTTTGCTCACCAATTTTTAGGTACAGCACCATTTTCCAAAAGGGTTTGACACCCTTGAGTCATTTTGCCTACTAACTCTTGGATACCACACCTTTTTGGTTTTAGGATACCGCAATTGACCTAATGCATCTTGAAATTTTTTGTTTCATTTTAAAAATTATTTTGAAAATAATTTCTTAAAAATCTATTTTACTAGATTTGATTTAGAAGCTATTTACCATATCAAAATATTAGAAAACCAAACTTAACAACCTTCCCCTTTTTTATATAACAAACTTAAAATTTTTCCTTTGAGAACTCCCCTAAATCAAAAAATATTTCAAGTTGTGACTCCTCTTTTTAAAACATTTTTTGACTACAAAATTACCAACTTTTGATTTGAAATCTTTTCTTGCTGAGAGCTTTAAAAAGACAAGTATTTATATTTGGACAATTTGAAAGATTTAAAAATTAAGTTTATCCAACATATTTTTATTTTGAATATGAGTGCTCGATTTGAAAATTTTAATCTATTTTCTCTCCCTCTTTTTGGTATATCAAAGAACATTAAAAAAATCAAAGATACAGAGACAAAGCATAACTAATAAAGCATTCTACAAGGCAAGGTATATATCATAAAAGAAAAAATAGAGGAAACTAAATATCATTCAAAGTAGATGAGATAATTATCCAACTTAAAGTCATAAGCAACAATCATAAGTTTGTCAAGCATGTAACACTCTACACCTGACCTATGACACTCGGTCTTTATTAAAGACTTGAAGTTAATAGAGAATGGGGGTTGATTGGATTAAATAGTAAGTTGGCGGATTCTACTAGAAATTTTGTGATTGTTGGGCAATTAGTTGAGTTTCAATTCTAGTTTGGTTAAGATGGGACGAGCTGGTTCCATAGTGCGGTTGGTTGTGGGTTAACGCATGGTTCCGACTCGTTTACTAGGGAATATGTTAGTTGATGAAATCAAGGTTTTAAATGGTTGATTTGATACTGATTATTTAGTATTTTTTGGTCTTAGGCACTGACTTAAACGTCCCAGATCAACAATGAAGTTGTTAGTCGTTTGCGCCCACATTTGCACGAAATCAATGTAAGTAGCCTAATCAATTTGGATTTGGAAATTTTATTGGTAATTCTAATTTGATTGAACCCTTAAAGGGGTTTTCTAAGGCTATTTTGAAAGCACCCTAACTCGATAAAAATTTTATTTTAATTTAGGTTTAATTTAAGGTCTTAAGGAGAAATTGTAAGTTTCACAAGTAGTGTTGCAGTAGTGCGAAAATAAGGTGTGGGTTCTAACATATAAACTTGAATGCTTTAATAATAGTTTTAATGTTTAAAATGATGATTAAGCTTGTTGTTTGGGCTTAATTAAAGTGGTCGAATCAAGTACATTTCGAGCCCTAGTTAAATGGCATGTTTGAAAGGTTGCATGATTGAATGTTTGAATGTTTGGAATTGGTGTGAATTAATATGAATTGTTTTATGACATAATGTATGGTGGTTGTATGAGTAGCATGTATTAGAATGAAAAAGAAATGTATGTTTGCGTAAAATGCTGTGAAATATATTAAATGAAAATCTGCAACACATGAATTGGAAAATTGCTTATGAATAATAATGAAATTATGACATGTTGGAATGTCACCGTATTGATGTGAAACTAAATGATTGATAAGTGTCATTACCGAATCGAAGTGAATGCTATTATGAGAGCATGTAAAACATGCTATTGAAATGGGAATGTAATGGAAACATGATTTTGATTGAAATTTGTATGACATATCGCATGTGCATGGGATGGGATTATGTGGATGACAGAGGAGTTCTATGGAGTAATGGAAACATATTAAGTCAACATATATGTTGCCAGTGCACTGCACTGGGAGTAATGAGGAGAGCGATGATTATATCGCATTTATGTTAAATGGTAGTATAATTACATTACGTATAATGGTGGTTTAACCACATTGAGCATAACTTGCAGTGTTTGGAGTTTAGTAGACGGGTTTTGTAATATTCCTAAACTAGGTCTAGTAGTTTCGAGTATATTTTTTGGGTTTCGAGTGTGAAACAAGGAATTTATAGGGTTTTTTATTATTTTCTTTAATTTTAGTTAGGAGGTTAATTTTATCTAAAATCGATTAAACAATAATCAAGAAAATTTTAAAAATATTTTTGAAAAACTAATTTTAAAGATTTTAAATAATTATTAGTGAAAATAATCAATTTGGGTTGAAAAAAATTATAAAATAATTTTTATTGGGGGTAATTTGAGTAAAATTTAAATATTAATTAAATAGGATTAAATTGTAAAACAAAGGAAAATTTAGAGTACTTATATGGAAAATAAACCTTAAAATTCGAAATTTTGGAGGGAAAGGATTAAATGATAAAGTAAAGGAAATGTGGGAGTGGCCATTAGGCAAATTTCCCAATTTTTAAATTTCTGGTGGGTGGTTTCAATTTTAAAACTAATGTACCTAGCCCACTTTTCACACATTTTACATCAGATTAAAGCACTTTAAAATTCGTTTTCTTTGTATGATTTTAAAGATTTATCATCAGAAAATAGATCCAACTAATTTCCTTCTCAAAATACTTTCTCAATTCACCCAAAATTATTCTCAAAATAGCCAAAAACATTCTAAAATTTCTCAAGTTTCTTGAATAAAGATCTTCAATCAACGAATTTAGAGTGAATCAAAGGTAATCGTCAATCCTAAATTGTTTTTATGATGATTAGAAACATTTTTATATGATTTGAGAGTCAATTAAAGGATTTTCATCAATGTCATCTTCTTCCAAGAACACATGGTTCTTCAATGGTGGATCTTGAATTTTGAGAGGAAATGCACAAATTAATGGACGTTCCAACTCAAAATGGATCTATTAAAAGGTTTTTTTTTTTTATCTTATTTATCAAGATTAAACATATTCATGAACCGATTTTCCAGAATTTTGTGAAATTGATTTAAAGATAAAATTGATGCTTAGTATATGTGTATTTGGTCTAGTATTGATGATTGAAAATGTTTATGAGGGCTGAAGAGATCGATTTTGTGAGGAATCAAGTTTTCGACTTGATGTTACAAATCTGGTAAGGTATCTTCGTAAGAGGATTTCGATTAGTATAGTTAATTAAAATTTGTGTTTATTATAGCATTGGAAAGTGGTAATGTTTACTTTATCTCTGTTGAAACTTTGAATCTTGAAGAGGACCGAGCTAACCAGAATTGAAGCTTGGATTTGCTTGGTTGATCACTTGTTTATGGTAGAATAAATTGTTTGGTGAGTGTTTCTAAAGGTGATTTGGTAAATTGACCCTCATTTATGTTTAATTAGTAGCTTAATTGATGATTTCAATTGATTAATTATGGTTGAATGACTGATTTTTGCAAGATTGATATTATATGTAATGGAGTTGAATTTTTATTGAATAATGGTAAGTAAGCATTTAGGTGGTTTTGTGCAATTTAATTAGGTTAATTATATTGATAATTAAAACATGTTTACTGGAGTTTTTTATCATGATATATTGGTATTACAATTGGTAATTGTACATTGGAAAATGGAAAATGAAATGCTTAATTTAATTGGATGTTAAATGGCTATGTTACATGTTACACATAAGCATTTTGTCACATTAAATTGAGCACAATAATGACTGATTTATATGCTATGGTTGACTGAATATATTGGCAACATGCATGGTGGATCCATTAGATATAGTTAGCATGCCATAGGATTTTTGAGTACTCACCTTTATTTGTGACATTGTGAGCATACGGCTCTAGGTGGACTGATTTGTTTGGAGTAGATAAAGGAGTGTTGAGCATGAGTCTCCACTCACTGGGTTATTTGAGGCGCTATGAGGGAGCGTGTGCTTCGGTCCGCTCAACTTGGTGGATTGTATTTGATATTTGTAAGACCTCAGAGATCCGTTTATCCGATGTATGATCACCCGATTGAGCCATGAGAAGTGTATGCCAATATATTTATGTGTGATGATTGTTATATCATTGGATGTTTGTAAGCAATGAATAATTGATTATTGATATTGATAAAACATATAGAAATTAAATTTACATGTTTCTTTATTATGGCTGATAATTGGTGATTGAGTGGATGTGATTTAAGCATGATTTGGATGTTGATATACTAGTCATTTTTGTTACATTCATTGAGCTTTTTAAAGCTTACACCTTCACAATTCGTGCAGATAATCATCGGGCTTGAGGAGTTGAGGAGTTGAACAAGAGAGTTCCAAGAGATTTAGGCTTGGTAGAGACTTTATTACACGTTTTAGAGGCTGTAATCTGGCATTGTGGAACTCCTGGGAATTAGTTTAATTTTGGTTGTAATTGGACTTTGGATATTGGATATTTTATTTTGAATGATTTTATAATAATTTTGAGGCATGTTTTAGTGTAATTATTGAACGATTTACGGTGTATTGTTGCTTGATAATACGGTGTGGTGTGTAAGGCATGAAATTTATACTAACGATTGTTTAAGTGTAGTTTCCATGGAGTGGTTTACTAGCGACTAAGGTATGCCACTTGATTGATTTATTCAATGTTTGTTATGCATGAAATTGATTGTCTAATTCTATATAATTGAGGCTTAATTGATGTCAATAAATTCAATTGAAGGTGTATGTATATGTATCTTAATTAATCTTAGTTAAATTGAGTTTAATTGGCCATTAAAATATGCAAAATCAGGTTTGAAAATGAGTTTTTCGTAAAAATAGGTGCAATGATTTTCAAACGAGTGTGTGCCTGTCCACACGGGCATGCGAAGGGTTGCATACGGGCATGTGGAGACTAGAGTTATCACACACGAGCATGTGGGATTTCTACACGGGAATGTGCGATCAGCCTACAAGTTTTTCACGACATGGACATGACCAATTAGTGACACATGGTCTGGGGGACATGACTGTTTGGGTTTTGAGGGTTTGAATTTTTATCTTTTAAAATTGGTGTTCCAATTTGTTAGTCACAATTTAGTCCTGAAAATTGATTAGTCTAATTAGGCCTTAGATGATAAGGAAACTTAGTAAAATTTTAGGATTAGTCTCGTAATGAGTAAAATTTGACAGAAACGCACTTAATTTATAATTCGGAAGAGTTCTTAATAGTTAGTGTTTGTTACAATTTAGTCCCTAATAATAAAACTTGAATTAGACATAGTAAATGAACTCAAGTTAAGCTGAAATTTTTAGGTTTGCATAATTTGACTAAAAGAATGTCGGTAAACACTTAGATCTAAAATCAGGTTAGTTTTACCATAGGTGGTAAAATGACAAAAATGCTCTTAGGTTAAATTTCCTAGGAAAAGTTTAAAATTGGCTCATAATTTGCTTCCGCATTAATAAATAACTAATAATTAGATAAGATTGAGGTGTTATAAGGTTGGGGTGTGTCATGGGTGGTCGTTAGCCGGAGATTCACTTAAGTGGCTAATGTCATGCTTCAAATTTGAGTTGATCAGTCCCGATCGGGTTTGAGGTGTCACTGGTTCTAGGGAACTCGTGGTGTGTAGCGGATGGTTGGTAGGATGCTTTATGCATTGCATATGTCCATGACACACTCAAAAGATAATGTTTTATGCTATGTAGTATGTTGCATTAATTTACTATTTGATGTTTGATTGAATGTCTGAATGTTATTATTGTTAGACTCACATTGAGCTAGTTAGCTCACCCCATAGTTTCAACCATCTTAGGTAATGATCGAGACTAGGATCGGACATGGCATGCGGACATACAATGAACTTCAAACTTATAAATAATACTACTTACATTTTTCGTAAATTTGTTTGTTTTTGTTTGGACTGTAAAGTTATTTATACTGTGGTTTGGATTTTATTTTGTTTTGAGTTTTTCATGCATGCATACTTGACACAATAAATTAGTTTTCAAAGCATATTTTGAAATCGGACAGACTTGAGTTTTCTGTTGTAACCAAAGATAATAAGGTTTTATAAGAGAAACTATGAGCAATGTGTTTTATAAACTACGTTAATGCTATTAACATGACCTAAGAATGATTGATTTAATTAATGAATGTTTTCCCAAAATGACAAAGGTAAACCATGGTTTTTTGTAAAAGAGAGAATTCCTAACATTTTCAATGAATAGTATAGTAGCTTTGTCACATAGGTGACCAATGTGACCTTCACGATATGGCCATAACATTTAGGCCGAGTTTGGGAGGTTACACGCACCATGTTCATACATAACCACGGGTTCAGGCAGCACAGAACTAACACAAACACATATCATTCCAGTAGTTCAATGTCATCAATCACCCAAAGATGGAGCACAGAAACTCACCTGAATTCCTATATCCTTGCCAGCTCAGCTTTTCAAATGCTAAAGCCTCCATTGTCCTGACTGCTAAGCACGACAATCGTATCTTAGTTTAATCGAAGGTAATCTAACCTTAACCCTTGAATCAAATTTTCTTTATACAGGAGTTCTTCAGGGATTCTTACTTCTCTTTCCTCCAATTATGGAAACAGAGGGACTTAAGCTCAGACCTAACGACCACTGCCCCATGCAACGTTTTGCTTAACCCTCCTTACTTCGAAGCAATCGAAGAAAACGGTCCAACCGAGAAGGAAATACAATTAGAATTTAGAAGTATTCCTTTGTTGAATAAGGCTTTTTCCCTATATATATCCCTTCTCGCATGGTCATCAAAGCCCCAATTAACCACTCACCGATGATTATTGTGTCTCCCACTAAAGGACCAGCCAATTCTATTCTAATTAAAACAGAATGGAAACCTAACTATTTGCCCAACAACCATAAAATTTTTTCCAAAATTCCCTGTCGAAACCATTTTTAAATTTTAAAAAAAACAGGAATCGACTAAAAAATGGAAACGGGAGTCACCACCGATTCTTTTTTGCTTAGGTGTGATCAGATCACCTTATAAAACATATTTTGTTTAAAATAATAATTTTGACCTACGAAATTCAAGAAAATACGTTCGGGAGTCGGTTACGTACGAGGAAGGGTTAGCACCATCGTAACGCCCAAAAATTAGTTCCTAATTGATAAAATCATGCCCTAATGTTGAAAAGTTTTTAAAAAAAATTAAAATATGATCCTTTTATTTGAAAGAAAGCTAAAACTCACTTATCTCGAAGAAATAAAATGTCACACCCAATAAGTTAGGATGTAACATCTCAAGGCTTCAAAATTAAGCTTGCCTTTTATAACATCCTGTATTTTTAGGCCTATGCGTTTAATGGGTGAATATGTTTAATATGTTAATTTAAGTAATAGGGGTCCAAATTGGGCTCAGAATTAGGCAAAGGCCTTGGTTAAATTATTAGATTGGGCATTATAGAGTTAAAAGAATGGTAATTATGTTTAAAATACCAACGTGGGCTTGTAGCCCAACAAAAGGTGGCACTGTAAGGGAATTAGAAGGTGATGCCACACACAAGGAGTTAGGGGCCCAAAATTTAGGTTTAATGAAGCCCAAATCTTTTAATTTAAGTGAGTTAAATTTCGGCATTAAGACTTGATGAGGTGGACGGCTACAAGGCTTAAAAATAGGAAGATATATTTGGATTTTATATTTGATAATATAGAAGATAAAAAGGAGAAAAGATAGGAGCCTATCTACAAGGAGAGTGATGGCCGAAAATCCACCACTGAGAGGAGTAAAGAAATCGGCTACTGCATGGCAAAGGGGTGCCAAATTTTCACTTTTATTTAGCTTAAATTTTAATTAATTAGAAATGGCGTTTTCGGTTTTATACAGGAGGTGCCAAAAATCCTATAAATAATAGGGGATAGCTCCTTGATTCTGACACTTAAAATCCTAATTCTCTCCTCAATCCTTGTGCCGAAAATCCCTAGCCTCTTCGTCTTCAATTTCTCTTCTTCAATTTCTTCAAAAGCCGAAACCTTTTCTCCATTCTTCTTTCCCTTGTGCCGATTTCTCTAAAAAGCCAAAACCTCTATAGTTTTTCTTTATTCATCCTATTTGTGAGTTAAATCTATTCTTTCGGCATTTAAAATCTATTACTTTGGCATTACTGAATCCTCTTTCTAGTGCTAGCTGAAATCCCTGTGTTAAGGTAAGTGTCGACTTCTGCTAGTTTCTCATATTCTATTCCGGTTTTTGAAAGGAAAAAGCTGAAAAAAGCTAATAGTTAATGGTTTTATGATGGGCGGCAATTCGAGATTTGAAGGAAGCTTGGTCACTTAGATCTAAAAGCCAAAAATAGCTAGTCTCCACTTTCAGGATTTTTAAGGTAAGAAGATTTTCTTAGATTTCTATTAGATTTCATCATTATATACAAGATCTTAATGTTATAATGAGGATTAACGATTAAATATTATGATAGTAGTTCTGATAAGGACTTGTGATGGAATTAAATATGTATCAGGCAAAGGAGAAAATCCCTAAGTTTAAGAAAAAGCGATTCTCGCCATTCGAGATTAGCCACTTGGTTGTGGACCGGCTTCAAACAACACCTTAGGTAGATAGCGGTTGTGACGACTAATGATAGCGTCGATATAGAAAGCATCGTTTTATCGGTGTCGTGTGTGTAGATCCTTACCACATAAGTTTTATTTTGTATTATACCGTTAGGGGCTAAAAAGTCAAAAATGAGGTCAGATGAACAATGTGTGTGTAGATCTCTAACACGCTAATAATGCAGATGAATATATGTATGTTTATGTTATGGGCTAAAAAGCCGGAGAAAGTGGTCATGTAGACAATCGAATGAAACCCAAAAAGGTTTAGGCAAGGAATGCAGTGCACGTAATCATAGAACTTCTCTATGTATCGATGTATGCAAAAGATCAGTAAACTCTTAGGTAGTAGATTGTTTGATTTTGCATGAATGTATGTATGGGATGGGTTTGTTATGAAAAGGGGAAGAGCATGATTGGTCACATGGTGATCGGTGGTAGAAAACCCACCTAATGAAATGTTAGATCACATGGTGATCGGTGGTAGAAAACCCACCTAATGAAATGCTAGATCACATGGTGATCGGTGGTAGAAAACCCACGAAATGAAATGTTAGGTCACTTGGTGATCGGTGGTAGAAAACCCACGTTAAAATTCCTGATTGATAAGGAATAAGCGATATGACCGCTCGATATGGTGTGTAGCGGTTGGCGGGTTGATTGTAGAAATCCCCAAGGTGTGATGGTTGGTACGGGTTAGTGTGTAGAGGATGGAATTCTAGGATGGGTTGGGCTATGCATCATTTATTATCTATCATGTAATTATGATTGTTGCCATTGTGTATGGGTCAGGGCTCATAATGTGTTTGTGGGCCCAAGCCTTTATGTGTTTTCGGGATTTACACACTAAGTCTTGGTGACTCACCCTATTATTTTTCCTAACTTTTCAGATGAGCAGTAGATCGTGGACATGGGAGCCAAGACGAACTCGAGGGGCCATCAAGTTTTACTTCTATAGATTATTTTCAGTTTTCTTTAAGTTTTTGGTTTTTATTTCCCGAATATTTATGTAATAAGGCCCCATAGTTTATACTCACCTAAGTAGTTTTTAATATATGCAACTTAAGAAATTTTGTCAAAAGGTTTAATTATTCAAAATAATAATAATACAAGATTTTATTTTTAAAAGGTCACCATTTTATTTAAATATTGTCTAATTAACTTACGATTTCTGAAACCAACGAAGCAAAAGTTTTCAATGTACAACCCGTAGCATACCAGATCTGGTCGAAACGTATGGGCCGGGTTTAGGGTGTTACACCTTTATTTGTAGAAAATTCTTACCTCGAAATACGAAACATTATATCTAATAAGTTAAGATATAACATTTTGAATTTTCAATAATAAGTTTTGATTTGGAATTTATGAGTTTTTTTTTTTTAAAAAAAAGATACTCGATACCTTAAGTTCCATGAGAAAAATGAAAACCCAGTGAGTTAGGGTATAATTTTCCTCAAAGTCCCCAAATATCATGTATCACTGTATTTAAAAAACTTTGAATAAAATGCATCAATTTAGCAAAATGTGTTTTTATAAAAAATGGTTTGAGTAAGATATTGCATTAATATATTACAAAACATAAATGCCAAATAGCAATTCTCCATAATTACAAGTCATATTAACAACTAATACTAATATAGACAATTAACGAAAGAATAATGTAACATAGCAAATGATACATGAAATGAAAGGACTATGCTAAAGCAATAATAAGCAAATAAAAGAACATAAATAAATAAAAACAAGATATAAAATAATCAGCAGCAATTAAAGATCTATGTGAAAGATAAAAATTTAAGAAATGAACATTAAACTTTACAGACAAGATCAAATATAAAAGTAAATAAATGAATGAATGATATATTTAAACACTGAATAAATATTATAACAAAAAATAAAATAAAATAAAATATGACAATTTATAAAACGATTAATATGTATAAACAATATATTTTAAATAAATGATATAAAAACTTAGAATATATGAAAACTATCAAGGATAACTTATAATAAATGTATAATTTAATAATTTAGTATATATAAATATAAATAATAATACATGATAAAAACAATTATAAGTAAATAGTATATAACTTTAAATAAAATATATATTTATAATTCAATAATCATAAAAACTACATATTTAATATAAACAATATATGTTATACAATATACAAAGTTTTATACAATACTAAGGATAAAATGATTTAAATGTCATATATAATATAATGTAATAATCTATAATATACAAAATAAAAAGTATAATATAATAACTAATGTGCACATTGTAAAATAATATATAATATATGAATAATACAATAAAATAACCTAATATGAATAATAAATAGTAATAATTTAATACATATAAAAATAATACGTATTTAAAATAAACAATACATCAAAACTTTATATTATCAATAACTTAATTTAAGTAATATACATTATACGAATTTTAAAAAATTAAAAATAATACAGAATTTTAATAAAAATAATATAATTAGATATAATGTTAAAACAATTTTAAAAATAAAATAAAGTAGTAATAAAAAGGAGTTTTAAAAAAAAGAAATAGGGATTAAATAAAAATAAAAATAAAATGTAAAAGGACTAGATTGGGATGCGCATCACACTGTAGGGACTAATTAGGCAATTATGCCTTATCTCCTAAACGACGTCGTTCCATTAACTGCTTTAAAATAGCTCGAGGACCAATTTGCAAGAACATATAAATTTCAAGGCCGAATTAAAAATAATAAAAAATTTAAATTGAATGAAATTAAAAATAATAAAATTGCGGAAGGACCAAAGAGGCAAATCGCCCCTTTTATAAAAACATGTGGATCCTCCCCGGGTCGAGTCAACGCGCCGGTCTTATGCCTTTAAATGACGTCGTTTTGACCTTTAATGGTGACCCCAAAACGGCGTCGTATAGATGGCCTATATAAACAAAAAATCAGCCCAAAAAAATCATTTTATACACCCCTTAAAAAAAACAAAATGAGAGCTCCGAAATGCTCTCTTCTCCTCGACTTTGAGGCCGAATCCGCACAGGTTCCGTGATCGCCATCAGACACGCACCCGCCGCTGGCGCCTTAAATGCGCCAGCCATATATACAGATGCCGAAGGCCAAAATTTCTATTTTTTTAACGCGAATTGAAAGGTAACGAGTGTCCTTTATTTCTAGTAGTATTTTTATGAAAATATTTGCATGAACCGAAAAGAAAAATAAGAAAAAATGAAAAGCGATCATCGGAAATCACCTCTGCTATTGGGTTTTCTCTGTTTTATTATTGTATTTGCTTTTATGTATATTCCTCCGTATATACTTTACAGAATATATCAGGGCTTTTATAGCCCCGAAAAATAAATCAAAAGTAAATACAAAGATATGGTCTTCCATTCTTGCTGTTTTCTGTCATTTTCTTTCCTTGTTTTGCAGGTGAATGGCGAAAAGCATGGCGGTGGAGCAATAATTTGCGCGTTGGTTGCAGCATGCCCGAGGGTCTTGTGCTGGAAGCTGTGGCGCCTAGGGTTTTAGAAACCCTAGGCTTCTGATTCTGTTTAGGTGTTGGGCCCTTTTGGGCCACATAGGTTTGGGTTTGGGTATAATTGGGCACGGGTAGTGGGTTTAGAAAATTAGGCATTACTGTTTGGGCTTGGACTTTAAACCTGTTTATTGTAAAAAACATGGACTTTTTATTTTTTTTACTTGTTTATTATTGTTTTGGTTTTTGTATGGGCTCGGGCATAAATGTGTTGTTACAGCTACCCATCTTTGCTCATTTTCGTGTAACAAGAATAGAGCAAAGACGTTAAAAGGACCCATTTTGCCCGGTCATGTCAAATGGCTATATCTTCAGGGAGATATGCGAGTATCTTCAATCTGCTTCACTGCAACTTCAGGAAGACAAGATCTGCTATCTTTGATATGCTCCACTACAAATTTAGGGGGCCAAGACCGATGTCTTTGATCTACTTCGCTGCGAACTCAGGAAGACAAGATCTGCTATCTTCAGTCTGCTCCACTGCAAACTCAGGGAGGTCAGACTAGTATCTTCGATCTGCTTCATGCAATTTCAGGAAAACAAGATCTCTTATGTAACATCCTAAAATTTGGGTTATGTGGTATTGAATTAATTCTTTTGTGTTTGAATTGCTGAAATATTATTTGCGGGGCAATAAGGCTTAATTAGAGGACTTGGGTAAGCTCGGAATAGTAGAAAAAAAAATATTTTTGTAAGCTTTAAAGGTAGGAAGCCTTAGTAGGAAGGGGTTACAAGAATAAATGGAGGATTATCTGACACAAAAGTGGCCTCGGAAAAGTGGCAAAAGGAAGGCCACTTAGGAGCTGCATGTGACGCCACAGTGAGCAAGGGAGAATCTGTGTTCGAGTCGCGAAAATCCCTCTTTTTGCTCATTAATGGGACGGCATAGGGGGAGAGATTTTCTCTCTTTAAACTCTTTTATTTTGATTGATAAGATAGTAAGGGATAATATTAGTATTTTATTGGATTTTAATTGTATTATTTTGTGATTAATCCTAAAAGAGTTGGCAGAGGAAAAATAGTCATGTAATTAATTCAAATAATTTTGAATTAATTTAAATGGTTGGTCAGGAGCAATTCAAGGAAATTGTTAAAATTTGAACTCCTTAATTGATAGGAGTGGACGGCAAGCATAGGGAGTTGGTGCCGAATTCTTATAAAAGCACCTACATATCCCCTTGTTTTTCTTTTCTTCATTTTCTTAAGTAGCCGAATCCCCTATACCTTAATCTCCCATCTATTTCTTCTTTTCTCTTCTCAAACCCTTAGCCGAAACTCTATCTCCTCCCCATTATTTTCTTTCCCTTAGGCCGAATACACCCCTTTGAAGTGCCGAATTTCTTTTCCCTATTTTTAAGCACCTTGGCCGAATATTGAACAAGGGGGGGAGGCTTTCTTTTAATCGATTTTGGAAGGTAAGTGTGTTAGGCCGAATGCTTGTGTCCTCTTTCCCCTATCTTGTCGACTTTGGTAAAGGTATGTGTTGGTTTCGGAAACTGTTGTTAAGGGCGCTAATCACAGGTTGAACCGAATTTGTTGTAGGATCTTCGTGATATTTGGAACGAGCAATCTAGGCCCTGGTCTTCAACAGTTGACTTTGGTAAGTGGTGGTAAGGTTTGATTTTCATTGATTAAAATATATGAATATACTCGAAAGCCGAAGGCTATCATTTAGAATATTGTTGATAGACCGATTAAAGTTGGTGAAGCAGATTCGGGTAACGTGTGTTGAGGCTAGTATTTAAACATGTGTAGGTAAGGTTCTCGGGTTTAATAATTAAGCCTTTTGAATATTATGGTTTGGCCGAATAGGCCTTTGGTACTAACAATGATGGTTGGACGAATATAGGGTCCACATCTAACGCTAAAGATTGGAAACTTCGGGATCTAGAAATTTCAATAGAAGCAGGTGTGTAAGATCTCTATACACGCTTTATTAATTTACATGCTGTTATTATTTGCCTTAGATCTTTTGGTTGTGGTTAGCTTGTGGCATAATCATGGATTTTGGATAAGTCCCCTAATTTGTAATTTTTATATGTTTGCATACCATCACATGATGTTTAATACTATGACATGATATATGAAATTTGATGTGCAAGCATGTGATGGTGGGATTGATGAGAGGAGGGGGATGAATTATGGACTGTCGTCAGTGGTTTTGACCACAAGATGGGTTGGCCCCATCAGATTATTTGTGACCTATGGTCATCAGTGGTTTTGACCACAACGATTGATTATTTGTGACTAAGTCCCAGTGGTTTGGTACCACCAGTGGTTTTGACCACATTTGATATTACGTGACCTATGGTCATCAGTGGTTTTGACCACACGATGGGTTGGCCCCATCATTGAAATTGTGACTTTAAGTCATCAGTGGTTTTGACCACACGGGGTAGGAAAGGAGTATGGATGGCTAGTTGGGTTGCATGAGCATGTTTGTTAATGAATTGTGTATGAGATGTATTTTCCGGGTGGGGATTTACACACACCGAGTCTTGGTGACTCACCCTTCCATTAACATTTTGCAGATGAGTAGATCGCGGAGATAGAGCCGGATGGACTCGAGGTGGCCATGCAGTGGAAATTTTAATTTGGTGGACTTGGACTTTATTTCATTTAATTTTAATGTTGGTTTAATTTTTATTAAGTTGTAATAAGGCCTCCTAGGATTATTTTTATTATTTTTACATGTTTTGAATATTTTGTTTAAACTTTTTAATGAAATTAAAACGGGTGCACATGTTTCCTCAAATCAAACGCAAAATGTTTTAAAGTGCCATCAGGTACAATTGAAATCTATAATAACCCGACTTAATAAATATTTTTAAAACAAACTAAGTATGGTTTTAGCAAGACAAATGGAAATGGAAGATTTTCGATAGAACTTAAATCGGCTTAAAGGGATTTTCAAAAATACTTTCTCTGTAGCACACCAAATTCAGTCGTAGTGTTTGGGCCGGGTTTGGGGTGTTACAACTTATCTTCGATGCCGCTCACTGCAACTTCGGGATGCGGACATGGTATCTTCGATCCGCTTGGCACAGAAACTCAGGAAGACAAGACTGATGTCTTCGATCTGCTTCACTACAACTTAGGGAATGCCAGATCTGCTTATTTTAATCTGCTCCACTGCAAACTCAGGGAGATAAGACTGATGTCTTCGATCTACTTCACTGCAACTTCAGGAATGCCAAATCTGCTATTTTTAGTCTGCTCCACTGCAAACTCAGGGAGACAAGACTGATGTCTTCGATCTGCTTCACTGCAACTTCAGGAATGCCAGATTTGTTATTTTTAGTCTGCTCCACTGCAAACTCAGGAAGACCAGACTAATATCTTCAATCTACCTTACTACATAACCTGTAGAATGGGTATATGCTTATGCCTAATACTTAGGATGCCCTGATCGAAATGAGTCAAATGCTCCTATGCTATGATATGTGAATGCAAAAATGTTATGAGAATGATTCCTATTTTAGGTGTCATCACTCATTTATTCATCAAGGTTTCATCTTCGTTCCTCTTGAAGTTTGCCCTATGAAAATTCTAGGGCCCACTCCATTTGAACCTTGAGGACATGAGGCTTATTCTGCCTTCAAACCATCCCACCAAGATTATAGGATTTAATCTACAGGATCTGTTTCCACTTCAATCCATTCCACCATAATTTAGGGTTTTTGAATCTTTTCCCGTCAACTTGGTCTGTCCATTCCCCGAACATTATGACCCAATGAGAATGCTTTGTAAAATGATCCTCTCTTAGGACTAACATTACTTTGTCACAACAACTCAATATTTTGTCACCATTTGGACAAAGCATTCAGAGAAATACTCTCCTTTCTCAAATATTTCCAGTCCACGCACATGGAAATTCTAAACAATTGTCCTGTTTTAGTTTCTTGTGTTATCTAGAAATTTCCAAAGTAATATGTAGAACTTCTATTGTGAAATTATTAGTTCATCAATCATTATTTCAATACAACATGCTTATAATGGACAACAAATAACTTGATTTTGAGGATAGTTCGAACTGAATAAATCGTTGATTAAAAAGAAATAATTAGGAAAATATCTTTGAAAGAAAAAGAATCCAAAGATAATGAATTGATATGACTAGGACAAAGACCATATGCCCTAGATATCACAGATTAGGCTTCTATATACAAACTCAATGAAGACTGCTTTGAGCTCAACATGTGTTTAGAAGATCCAAAGTTTTTTTGTTGATGCCCCGATATGCAACATACTTCATTTCTTGTTGATTCAGGTATAGCAAGATCATTGCATGCCCATTCAGAATTTGAGCCCCCCTTTTCGGGTTTTCAACTCAAAATCCCTTTGGTCTCAAGGCTCCCTTTGCGGGTTTTCACCTATGCCTCTCCTTTTTTTTAGAAGTCTCAAAGCGCCCTTTGCGGGTTTTCACCTTGGCCTCTTCTCCTCTTTAAGCAAAATATTTTTTGACTGAATCCGAGTTCTCGGGATTGGGTAAGCTTTTTCCATCCATTTCAGTCAGAATCAGTGTACCTCCAGAGAAAGCTTTCTTCACTACATATGGTCATTCCCAATTCAGCATCCATTTTCCTCTGAAATCCTTTTGTATGGGAAGGATTTTTTTTAGTACAAGGTCCCCCTCATGAAACTATCTTGGGCGAACTTTTTTATCATAGGCTCGCATCATTCGTTTTTGGTACATCTGACCGTGACGAATAGCCCTTACCCTCTTTTCTTCAATTAAGTTCAACTAATCATATCGAGCTTGGATCCATTCAGCTTCATCCAACTTTATTTCTGACAAAACTCGAAGAGAAGGTATTTCCACTTCAATAGGTAGAACTGCCTCCATTCCATAGACCAATGAGAAAGGAGTTGCCCCAGTAAAGGTTCTGACGGACGTCCGATAAGCATAGAGTGCAAATGGTAATTTCTCATGCCAATCCTTATAAGTCTCAGTCATTTTTCCTACTATCTTCTTGATATTTTTATTAGCCGCTTCCATTGCCCCATTCATTTTTGGATGATATGGAGATGAGTTGTAGTGTTTGATCTTGAATTGACGACAAATTTCTGCTATCATGCTATTGTTTTAAGTTCAGTGCGTTGTCTGATATGATCCTCTCGGGCATTCCATATCGACAAATGATCTCCTTCTTCAGGAACCGACTAACCGCTGACTTAGTAACACTAGCGTAGGAAGCAGCCTCTACCCATTTCATGAAGTAGTCAATAACCACGAAGATGAATCGATGCTCATTTAAGCTTGCGGTGAGATCGGCCCAATGACATCCATGCCCCACATGGAAAAAGGCCATGGAGAAGTCATAACATGCAAAGGTGAAAGTGGTATGTGAATTTTGTCTCCATAAATCTGACATTTATGGCATCTTTTGGCATAGTTGATACAATCTCCTTCCATAGTATACCAATAGTATCCAAATCTCATAATTTGTCTAGCCATTGTAAAACCATTAGCATGTGCCCCACAAACACCCTCATGAACTTCTTCCAGGATTTTCCTAGCTTTAATAGCATCAACGCATCTCAATAGTACCTAATCTTTTCTCCTTTTGTACAAGATATTCCCATCTAAAACATAGTCACAGGCCAATCTTCTTAATGTCCTTTTATCATTCTCAATTGTATGCTTCGGGTATTCATGATTTTTTACATATCGCAATACATCATGATACCAAGGGTGGTCATCTTTTTCCTCCTCTTCCATATTATAACAATGAACTGGAACTTCGAAAATACTCATCTAAATAGGTCTCATATCCTCTGGTTTGTTTACTTTGATCATAGAAGTCAGGGTTGCCAAAGCATCCGCCATCTGGTTTTTGTCACGTGAGAGATAATTAAAAGAAATATCATCGAACTCCTCAATCAATCCCAGAACTATTTTTTAGTAATCAATTAGTTTGGGATCTCTTGTCTCCCATTCTCTTTTAAGCTGGTAGATTTCTAAGGCAGAATCTCCATATACTTCTAGCACTCTGATTTTACGCTCTACAGCTGCTCGAATTCCCATGATGCATGCTTCATACTCCGCCATGTTGTTTGTGCAATCAAAATCCAATTTGTATGTGAATGGATAATGATCACCAATAGGGGATACAAAGATTGCCCCAATTCTATTTCCCACAACATTTGACACCCCATCAAAATTTAGCTTCCACGGACATTCTTCAGTAGTTGCCACATACATTAACCCTTCATTGGGGAAATCAAAGCTCAAAGGTTCATAATCCTCTAAAGCCCTACTAGCTAGAAATTCTGCTACTGCGCTCCCTTTTATGGCCTTTTGGTTTACATAGATTATATCAAATTCAGAAAGCAAAATCTGCCACATTGCCATCCTTTCATTCAAAGCAGTTGACTCCATCATATACTTTAACAGATCAAGCTTCGAAATTAACCAGGTTGTATGATATAGCATATACTGCCTCAATCTCCGAGTTGTCCAAATCAAGGCGCAACACAATTTCTCAATTGACGAATATCTCATTTCACATTCAGTAAACTTTTTACTGAGATAGTATATCGTCTTTTCTTTTCTTCCTGACTCATCATGTTGACCAAGCACACATCTCATGGAGTTACTAAACAATGTCAAGTAAAGTATTAATGGTCTATCTGGATTAGGCGGAGTTAGTACTGGGGCATTTAACAGATATTGTTTTACTTTGTCAAAAGCTTTATGGCATTCATTGTCCAATACACCTTGGTTGTGTTTCTTAAGAAGACGAAATATGGAATCATATTTCTCAGTTCATTGTGAAATGAGCCGAGCAATGTAATTTAACCTTCCAAGAAAACCTCGAACTTCTTTTTGAGTGCATGGTGAAGGCAATTCTTGTATAGCTTTGACCTTATCTGAGTCAATCTCGATTCCTCTCCCACTAACTACGAAACCCAGTAATCTCCCTGACCGAGCTCCAAAAGTACACTTATCCGGGTTAAGCTTTAATTGAAATTTTCTCAATCTGAAAAACAACTTCTTCAAGACTTCAATGTCTTCCTTTTTTGTTCGAGATTTAGCGATCATGTCATCAACATATACTTCAATCTCTTTGTGCATCATATCATGGAATAAAATTACCATAGCCCTTTGATATATCGCTCCTGCATTCTTCAGCCCGAATGGCATCACCTTATAATAAAAGGTACCCCACAATGTTATGAAAGTAGTTTACCCCACAATGTTATGAAAGTAGTTTTCTCTATATCCTCAGGGAGCATCTTGATCTGATTATATCCGGAAAAACCATCCATGAAGGAATGCAGTGAGTATCTCGCCGTATTATCCACCAACGTGTCAATATGAGGCAAAGGGAAATTGTCCTTTGGGCTGGCTTTATTTAAGTCCCTATAGTCTACGCACATCCAAACCTTTCTATCCTTCTTAGGGACATGAACAATATTGGCTACCCATTCTGAGTATTTTACCACCTGTAGAAAACCAGCATCAAACTGTTTCTTGACTTCCTCTTTTATTTTTAGCACCTCATCAGGCCTCATCCTTCGTAGCTTTTGCTGAACTAGCTTACACTCTTCTCTTATGGGGAGATGATGCACTACAATATAAGTACTTAGCCCAAGCATATCTTGGTATGACCATCCAAAGACGTCTTTGAATTCACGTAATAACTCAACAAGGTCTTACTTCGTCTCTTCGGCTATGCGCGTTCCAAATTTCACAACCTTTTCTTCCTCTTAGACTATATTCTCTACCATCTCTTGATGGGGTAAAATATGTTTCTCTTCTTGCTTTACCATTCTTAACAAATCTGGAGATAAGTTGTAATCTCTTTCACCCTTAAAATCTTGAAATTCCTCTAAACACATGTCTTGCTCAAAAGAGACTTCTGAATCTGTAGTATCATTGCTCATGTCATTAATATCTAGGGACCTATGGTAGGCACAAAAGAATGTACAAAGAACAAATGAATTCAAGAACAACTATTCACATGATATGAATGAGTATAAAAAATTTGGAATGAAATTAGAAGATCAAAAGAATATAAAAAATGAAAGAATATTTGCCCAAATTGATCATTAAAGATATATTTTATTAAAACAAAAGATATTTGAACACGATCCTATTTCACAAAAGAAATCTTATTGTTCCTAGGCTTAAAAACAACAAGTGTGTCCTGAACATTACACTGTGTAATCTCTAAAAACTACAGGAAGTTCCTCTGCAGTCCAATTGTTCAAAATGCTTCCAGGTTCATAAGGGCGACTGCCCAACAGGTTTCTTTGCCCAGTTTCTTCCTCATGTATGGCATTGATGTGAAGATTTTCATTTTTCAATCCTCTCTCCGGGTGAATTATCCCTCCTGATACAAAAGTCTAGGATATGTGAGGAAATGTCATCAACTCCCATTTGACTTCTTCCCAATTCAGCCGTGCCCTTCTTCTTTCTTACTTCTTCTCTATTTCTCTCTTCCTTTGTCTAGTATCTAGCCTGAAACCCAAGCTAAAACAGTCTCTTTTCTCTTTCAGCATCGGAACTTGAATCTCTCCTTGAAGATGTCTACCCAGTCCTTTTCCTGGTAAGGTTCCTTTCCCCACTATCCTTTGCAAACCCATTCTCGTGGTCCTGGATATCCTAGAGACTGGCACCTCATTCTCTTCCAAAATGAATGTTGCGTTCACGAACTCTAAAGATCGAAAGGAACATTCAGTGGCCTCCTTATTTGCCTCTAAGTATGGTGCGTCTTTGGTAACAGTTGCTATGATGTCCTCCTCTGCATTTATAGTAACCAGTTTCAATTTTTGGTGCAGTGATGAGGGCATTGCCCCTGCCAAATGAATCCAGGGTCTTCCCAACAAGCAATTGTAGGAGGGCTTGATATCCATCACCAAAAAATTCACTTCATATGTGTTTGGTCCAATCAACAACGGTATGTCAATCCTTCCCATCACTCTTCTCTCAGTGCCATCAAATGCTCTTACTATGTTCTGGCATGTCTTCATGTGAGAACTGTCTATAGGCAATCTTTTCAGCGTAGACAATGGTAAGACATTCAAAGCTGACCCATTATCGATTAACACGCTTGGTAAAGCATATCCTTTGCAACGAGTAGTGATGTGCGAAGCCTTAATCGATCCCATGCCTCCAGGTGGAATTTCACCATCACTGAAATAAATAAAGTTATTGGCACTTATATTACTTACCAGACGGTCAAATTTATTGACAGATATATATTTACTAACATAGGTCTCATTCAACACTTTCATCAATGCCTCGCGGTGTACTTCTGAGCTTAAAAGTAATGCTAGCACTGATATGTGAGTCAGTTGTTTGTGCAGTTGTTCTACCAAACTGTATTCACTGTGCTTCAAGAATTTTAAAAATTCTTTAGCCTCTTCTTCCTTTACTGGTTCATTGATAAGTGCCTCAGGTCCTTCCTCTCGTTCTACTGCCAAAGTCTTGGATTTCACTGGTTCTGCTCTAACGTTTACTGAGTTGTAACTTGTTCTGCTACGTGTGTAAGATCCTTCATTTTGGTCCTCCTTTGGAACCACTAGCTAGAATCTTCCCTCCTGGTATCGTCACATTACAGTCATAATTCCAAGGTATCATTTTGTTATCCTTGTAAGGAAAGGAAATAGGTTTCTGGATCACGACCTTTGGCACCATTTGTGTTCCACCCTCCGTGCTTCTTGGTCGAGTGATGATGATCCTCAGATAATTGACTTTTTGGTTTACCAATTCTCCTTCTGTCACGCATATACTTCCTCCCCCTAAGCCTTCCTCATAAACTTCTAATTCCTTATTGTCCATAAGGCTCTACACCAAGTCTCTGAACTCAACACATTCTTGTATTTCGTGCCTTTTTGCTTTATGGAACTTACAGTAGTCCCTTACTCCTTCGTAGCCTTCCATAGAATTCAATTCTATCAGTCCTCTCCCAACCATTTCTCTCCGGATCATTCTCAACGGGGTTTTTACCTCTGTAATATGCTCATTGATCCTTCTCACGATATTTTCACCAATCGTGTTTATCCCCTTATCTCCATGGTTAGGTAACGGGTTTTTTACACTAGGTGTACCATCAAATTTTACAATCCCCATCTTGATGAGTCTCTCGACTACCTTTTTGAAGGCAGTACAGTTTTCTACTGAATGCCCCGATATTCCCGCATGGTAATCACATTGAGCATTTGAGTCTTACCATTTAGGATATGGGAGCTGTAACGGTTTTAGATAAAATGGGGACACCACATGTGCATCAAATAAACTTTGATATAGCTTCTTATACGTCATTGGAATTGGCGTAAATTGGAGCTTTTCAGAGTTTTGCCTTGCGCCTGATTCTTGTCTTACTGACCCTTATTGCCCAGCAATAATTACCTTTGGATGGCTAACAGAGATTGCCTTCGAGTACCCTTTGTTGTATGTACTCGTATTATTCACATCATTATCCTTTTTCCTAGGAGCCAACCTTTTAGTGGTTTCCCCTACTTTAATCTTGCCACCCCTTATGGCATTTTCAATCATTTTTCCTGCCATCACTATATCTGTAAAGCTCTTGGTGGTACTTCCTATCATGTGAGTGATGAATGGAGCCTTCAAGGTATTGATAAAAAGCATTGTAGTTTCCTTTTCTAAGAGCGGTGGCTGAACTTGCATGGCAACCTCCTTCCATCTTTGCGCATACTGCCTGAAGCTTTCATTTGACTTCTTCTCCATGTTTTGCAACGTGATTCTGTCAGGCGTCATGTCTGTGACATGATTGTATTGCTTCATAAAAGCTTAGGCTAGGTTCTTCCAAGAACTAATCCTAGCATGGCTCAGTTGATTATACCACCTGGACGCTGCCCCCACTAAGCTATCTTGGAAACAATGGATCAACAGTTGATCATTATTAACATAGCCGGTCATCCTTCTACAAAACATGGTAATGTGGGCTTCAGGGTAGCTAGTCCCATTGTACTTCTCGAATTCTAGCATTTTGAACTTATGAGGAAGCACCAAATTTGGAACCAAACTCAAGTCTTTAACACCAATTCTATGGTGATTATCAGCATTTTTCAAGGCCTTGAACTATCCTTCCAACCATTTACAACGATCCTCTAACTACCTTGAGGATTCAGTTCTTGTCCCCTCCCTCTCTGCTATATCTAAGTTAGGGATAACAGGATTAGCAGGGTTATCTCCTGGGTTGGATCCTGTGCCAACTTGGAAATTCATGGGCACTCTAGTGTCAGTTTGCCCTTCTTGAGGCCTAATCGTGACAAATGGCCTTCGGGGATACTCTTCAGGTTGTGTTTGTGGATGCGATGGGGTAAAACCCGGAGGAAAGTCCTCATTATCTTCAGCATTAATTATGGGACCTTTTCCTTTGTCCATCGCCCCGTTCAGTAGCTGAGCCATTTGAGCCATCATATTTCTTTGGGCTTCTAGCATTTGGTCTCTCATCTCTTGTTGGAGCTTTGCCAATTACTCTTGCATCTGGTCTTGCATGTCTCTTTGGAACTGTTCAAGTCTTTGATCCATGCTTTTTGTCTTGGCGCGTGTACCGTAACGATGTTTAGTTTCCAGATTTTTTCCTTCTTTCTCTTTCTCTCTGTGATAATTTCAACTAATTAGGATCTTTCAATGGACTTAAATGCATATGATGTAATATAATGCAAATGCAAGAATGCAAAAAGAATGCATCGATTCAGATTCAATTTCATTTAGAAAACTTTATTAGAAAACAAAATCTTTTACATAAAACGGACTACAAATATGCTTTCGCCCTAATGCCCAAAGTTTTAACTTTCCTAAACAACAAAGCTAGCCCTAGACCACGATCCGATCAGAGCTCATATTTCATGCTCGATGTATCTCATCAGTATTTTGCCAAAGTCCAGAAACGATCGCCTACCTCTCGAATCTGAACTATTGCTTCCCCCATGAGATAATCCCGATTTCTAACTTGATCATGGGAATGGTGGAGCTCTTCCTTCCAATATCCTTCTCTTACTTCAAGAAGCTCGATCCAGAGTTCACAATTCTGCAATGTTGATTCTAATTTTTCAATCTTGCCCTTCATTTCCTCAATCTTGTTCAGACTTGGTTTCAGCTTGATTGCAGAATTACAGCTTCGATGATGGTGAAGAGACCGTCCCAGTTCAGCCACTCTAGCTTTCAATCCATATTTCACTTTTTGGCTTTCTGCCAAACTCCTTTCTAGGGCCTCATTTCGCATCTGCATCTCTTGGAACTTCTTCTCCCAATGGTCAGCCTTGGCCTTTTTCTCTTGAATCTCCTGTTGCCACTGCTTCGAAGTCTTCCCCAATCCGACATTTTTCATTGATAGACGCAGCTTCTTATATTCTGTCTTTAGGCTATCCAGATCTTCTTCGACCCTTTTCTTCCTTTTTTCTTAATTTTTCGGCCTCAAATTTCTGAACATCCACGTCTAACCTCAGATACGTTTTTTCTTCTTCCAACTTCTCCATCCTCTTTCCAAGCTCTGAACTCATCCTCTTGAAATCTTGTTTTATAATCTCTAATTCTGATGGGACCACTTGCAAGTATTCCTCTCTTGATTGGGCGCCTTCTGGATTCAGCTCCGGGATGTTATCATTAATCCTTCTAATCCTCCATCCGTTGTATTTTGGGGTCATCATTGGGCCTGCGAATAATCTCTTCATCCTACGAATCTGATTCCAAGCACAAGAAATCTCCTTAACATTCTTCTTATAGTTATCCCCTCTATATGAGAACTCACATTGAGCCAGTCCATATGTTGCAGGTACGGACTGTCTTGATCCATATTGCCTTAGTACGAGCAAAAGAGCATACCCAACAACTCCCCAAATTCCAAGTAAAGGAACCCAGTCAAAATTCCCACACCAATAAAGAATTTCGTTGGGAATCATCCAAGGAGCCCTCCACTCGATGTCTTCCTCTTGGAGGTTTTGAAGGAGCACCATCCAGTTTTCCTCAAACACATCCTCTCTCATTGGTGTAGCCACTATCTCTTTTAATGGATAATAGTTCTCAGACAAAACCCGATAAGAAACTTTCTCCACCTTCGAGAAATGACTGTAGAACCAAACTAATAATAACTGCACGCATCCAATGAACCAACCCTCACCTGCTCTTCGACATGCATTCAAAGTTCTGAACGTTTCAGCTAAGATAGCAGGTACAGGTGTGACTCTTTTGTCAAGTCGATCGAATAAATCAGTAACTGCTTCATCTACATGTCTGAGAGCTTTAAGGAAAATTACCAAACCGTAAATACACAAAGCAAAGACATCGATCTTCTTCTTTTCATCTAGATGTACTAAAATTAGGTCCCTTAAACTTACCCAAGGAATGCATTTACCCTCACCTTTCTTCTGAATTCTGGCTGCAACCCACTGTTCGCTCATCCCCGTGATATTCATTAATTTCTTCACAAAAGTTGGGACATTAGCGGCCCTGGAATAAGCTTTGTCGACTTGGACCCTTGGACAGCGAAGCAAGGTTGTATATTCCTTCACCGTGGACACTAAATCTACTTTCCCGAAAGTGAAACAACTGTAGGCAGGGTTCCAAAACTAAGTCATAGCCCGAAACAGATGCTTGTCTACCTTGATGTCGAGCAAGTAGGGTAGATCGCCATAATTACGATAGAATAGCTGCTTAGCCTCATCATTCCACTGGGTAGCCTCATCATTCCACTGGGTCTATATTTCTTTCAACTCTTGGAACTCATCTTTGCGTAACATTGATACGAGTGAAATCCCATAGTTCTGAGACATGCCCCTCAGCTAAGCTATTCCCTTTCTCTAATTACGTCTGCTCGGACCACATGCAGACGGCTGTATTGTCTTCCACTTTATCAAGAAATTCGTTCTCCATAACCAGCTTTCTAACTTAGAAACTGATCCTGAATCGATACCTCTTAAAATATGAAATGACATGCACAAAAAATAAAGCACAATAAGTTAGTATCATAAAATAAAATATAAAGCAAATAAAATAAACAAACCTATCTGGGTGACTACTAAAGTTTGGCATAGTTCTACTTAGGGAGAGTCCTTATGTTTTCTACGTGTGGTTTAGCTCTAAAGTTGGGGTACCCAAACCAGCAGATTCCTTGATCCTTACCCATTATAGGTTCATACGGACCGAGTTCAGTTCGGGGGAATACATTTCCCTATGGCTATGCGGAAGTGAAAACTTCACAAAGACATAGGTACGGATGTATCCCAGAAGCAATCCACTAGCTGATGCGGAGGAGAAAACCTCACGAAGGCATAGTTTCTCACTCCCACTTAAGGGTATGACCACAACGGTCATGCAATGCAATGTGCACAAGAAAATAACAAATCATATGCAATGACACAAACAAATGCAACAAAAGGATCATAATTTTCAAATCAAATTTTCAAATTAAATTTTCAAATTTCCGACAAAGGACAGAAAATAATCAATTTTATGGCTTGACTCTCTCTATGTTCCCCAGCGAAGTCGCCAAGCTGTCGAAACTATTTTTAAATTTAAAAAAAATAGATCGACTAAAAAACGAAAACGGGAGTCACCACCGATCCTTTTTTGCTTAGGTGTGATCAGATCACCTTATAAAACATGTTTTGTTTAAAACATTAATTTTGACCTACAAAATTCAAGAAAATAGGTTTGAGAGTCGGGTACGTACGAGGAAGGGTTAGCACCCTCGTAACGCCCAAAAATTGGTACCTAATTGATAAAATCATGCCCTAATGTTGAAAAGTTTTTAAAAAAATTTAAAATACGATCCTTTTATTTGAAAGAAAACTAAAACTCACTTATCTCAAAGAAATAAAATGTCACACCCAATAAGTTAGGATGTAACATCTCAAGGCTTCGAAATTAAGCTTGCCTTTATTTGCAGAAAATCCTTACCTCAGGATACGAAATATTATATCTAATAAGTTAAGATATAACATTTTGAATTTTCGATAATAAGTTTTGATTTGGAATTTATGGGTTTTTTTTTTTAAAAAAAAGATACTTAATACCTTAAGTTCCATGAGAAAAATGAAAACCCAGTGAGTTAGGGTATAATTTTCCTCGAAGTCCCCAAATATCATGTATCGCTGTATTTAAAAAACTTTGAATAAAATGCATCAATTTAGCAAAATGTGTTTTTATAAAAAATGGTTTGAGTAAGATATTGCATTAATATATTACAAAACATAAATACCAAATAGCAATTCTCCATAATTACAAGTCATATTAACAACTAATACTAATATAGACAATTAACGAAAGAATAATGTAACATAGCAAATGATACATGAAATGAAAGGACTATGCTAAAGCAATAATAAGCAAATAAAAGAACATAAATAAATAAAAACAAGATATAAAATAATCAGCAGAAATTCAAGATCTATGTGAAAGATAAAAATTTAAGAAATGAACATTAAACTCTACAAACAAGATCATATATAAAAGTAAATAAATGAATGAATGATATATTTAAACACTGAATAAATATTATAACAAAAAAATAAAATAAAATAAAATATGACAATTTATGAAACGATTAATATGTATAAACAATATATTTTAAATAAATGATATAAAAACTTAGAATATAATGAAAACTATCAAGGATAACTTATAATAAATGTATAATTTAATAATTTAGTATATATAAATATAAATAATAATACATGATAAAAACAATTATAAGTAAATAGTATATAACTTTAAATAAAATATATATTTATAATACAATAATCATAAAAACTACATATTTAATATAAACAATATATGTTATACAATATACAAAGTTTTATACAATACTAAGGATAAAATGATTTAAATGTCATATATAATATAATGTAATAATATATAATATACAAAATAAAAAGTATAATATAATAACTAATGTGCACATTTTAAAATAATATATAATATATGAATAATATTGAACTTAATAAAATAACATAATATGAAGAATAAATAGTAATAATTTAATACATGTAAAAATAATACGTATTTAAAATAAACAATACATAAAAACTTTATATTATCAATAATTTAATTTAAGTAATATACATTATAAAATTTTAAAAAATTAAAAATAATACAGAATTTTAATAAAAATAATATAATTAGATATAATGTTAAAACAATTTTAAAAATAAAATAAAATAGTAATAAAAAGGAGTTTAAAAAAAACAAAGAAACAGGGATTAAATAAAAATAGAAATAAAATGTAAAAGGACTAGATTGGGATGCGCATCACACTGTAGGGACTAATTAGGCAATTATGCCTTTTCTCCTAAACGACGTCGTTCCATTAACTGCTTTAAAATAGCTCGAGGACCAATTTGCAAGAACATATAAATTTCAGGGCCGAATTAAAAATAATAAAAAATTAAATTGAACAAAATTAAAAATAATAAAATTGCGGAAGGACCAAAGAGGCAAATCACCCCTTTTATAAAAACACGTGGATCCTCCCCGGGTCGGGTCAACGCGCGGGTTTTATGCCTTTAAACGACGTCGTTTTGACCTTTAATGGTGACCCCCAAAACGGTGTCGTATAGATGGCCTACATAAACCAAAAATCAGCCCCAAAAAAATCATTTTATACACCCCTTAAAAAAATAAAACCAGAGCTCCGAAATGCTCTCTTCTCCTCGGCCTAAGGCCAGAATCTGGCCTGGGTTCTGGTGACTGGCCACTGCACGTGCCTCCGTATGCGCCTACGTAAGCGTCGCCATATACAACAGCCGAAGGCCAGAAGTTCTGTTTCTTTAACGCGAATCGAAAGGTAACGAGCGTTCTTTATTTCTAGTAGTATTTTTACGAAAATATTTGCATGAACCGAAAAGAAAAATAAGAAAAAATGAAAAGGGATCATCGGAAATCACCTCTGTTATTGGGTTTTCTCTGTTTTATTATTGTATTCTCTTTTATGTGTATTCCTCCGTATATATTTTACAGATTATATCAAGACTTTTATAGCCCCGAGAAATAAATCCAAAGTAAATACAAAGATATGGTCTTCTGTTCTTGCTGTTTTCTGTCGTTTTCTTTCCTTGTTTTGCAGGTGAATGGCGAAAAGCACGGTGGTAGAGCAATAATCTGCGTGTTGATTGCATCGTGCCCGAGGGTCTTGTGCTGGAAGTTGCGACACCTAGGGTTTTAGAAACCCTAGGCTTCTGATTCTGTTTAGGTGTTGGGCCCTTTTGGGCCACATAGGTTTGGGTTTGGGTATAATTGGGCCACGGGTAGTGGGTTTAGAAAATTAGGCATTACTGTTTGGGCTTGGGACTTTAAACCTGTTTATTGTAAAAAAAAAATGGACTTTTATTTTTATTTTTTTATACTGGTTTATTATTTTTTTGGTTTTTGTATGGGCCCGGGCATAAATGGGTTGTTACATTCCCAATAGAGCCCGTCAGCTCACCATTTGCTCAATTAAGTCCCAAAATTCCTTTAAATTCAAGTCCTTAAAGAAATTTGGCCGTGGCAATCTAGCCAAAACAAGAAACTCGCCAACTGCGAAATAAGAATCTGTAAACTTGACAAAGCTTAATGAAATACTTCGCTAGAATATTTGCCAAAGCTAACCAGTCTAAGTCTCACAACTTAGGCGGTCTCGCCAGTACATTCTCTCAAGCAATACCAGTTCGCCAAATGATGGTGAGACAAAGCAAAACACACAAAAAAAACCATAACAAAAAAGTGAAAGAAAGTGAAAAACAACCAAGAGCTTAAATGACCTAATCATCCATAAGAGGAAAAGGAGGGAAACGAGTCATAAGTGCTTCCACGTTGTCCTTAAGGGTAAATATGTGCCCTTAAAACGAAGTAGAAAACGAATCAATGTGGGCATCAAAATGAGCATAATTTTTATTGAAGTGCCCTTAAATGTGATATTGGTATAATCAAATGGAATTGATTGAAAATGAGGATTGGGTATCATATTATTAAATGCATATGTGCTTGAACTTAAATGGGATTGTTTGTATACATGTTAATATAAGGCATGGTATTGAATGTTTCAATTGGTTATTAAATAATCTAGCATATGAGATTGATATTTGAATAGTGGACATGTAAATTGATATAAATGAATATTAACATACATTGATTGAATCCTTATTGTGATTATGCTCATCTTATGACTTGAATCATGAAAGTACCATTGAGCTTTATCGCTGAGCGTACAGTTTGTTTACTCCGTGTGTAGGTATAGTTGGATCTCAAAGTCTCGAGAAGTGATTCAGTATCCAATCTGCAGCCCTCAACTCAATAATGTTTGTATAGTTCTTTTTGTTTCGATAAACGAGATGTACCTAGGTTTTGAGCCAATTTTGTATCATAAGTGGTCATTTTGGAAGTTTGGTTAATTAATGTTAACTTAAATAAAGATTTTGCTATATTTTGGCATGTATGGGTTTGCTATATCATTTGAAATGGTTGAATTGATGCATTTATACATCTGTTTTATGTGTCTTGATTTGGTAGCATATGGTTCTTTTGGAAACAATGAATCTCATCATGACAACAAATTCTCAACGTTGCAATGAGATCTAGTCAGTGAGTTGCGTTGTGACCTGGAACCTTCAAAGTCACAATGTCAACCCTATAGCTTGCAAATTTTACAATTTGATCCTTATTCGACCTTGAGTCAACTTAAGAGCTTTTGTAAGCTTGTATAAGACCCGAACACGTTTGTACAACATGTCATAATGATGTTTTAATATTAATAATATGTGTTAACTGTAAATTTGAAATGTACTCGATCATAGTTGCTTTAACAACGAATAAAGCATCCTATAACTCAGACCCAATGATCGAGTCAGAGTATGGGGTCTTACACTATTTCCACTTTCCGAACGTATTTTTCAATTTTCAAAATATAAAAAATAAAAATTATTTCTTGAAAAGGAAAATGAAATAATAAAAAATTCTCGAAAACCAAAGGAAGACATATTTTGTTGAATTAAATGTCTATCTTATAAGCTTACGAGGAAATAACATAAGTATCTACCATCATATTTAAGTTTAATGTTGGTGAAAAAGTCGAATTGAAAAAGAAATTGAAAAAACAAGTAAAAGTGCAAAAAAAAAAAAAAAAAAAAAAAAAAAGAGCTTAAATTATATTAAGATTATCTTTAAAAGTTTATTTTTGTGCATCTATTACATAAATACCACTTTATGTATTTTTAAAAAATCTTATATGACTAAATTTTCTCCTTAATAAGGTTTTAACTCCAATTATCTTTAATTTTTGTATTAATTGATTAAATAAAATTTAACCACTAAAAATAGTAAAGCAAGATTTTGGATTTAGATTAAGATTTATAGAGGAATTTAAGGTTTACAGTTTAAATTTTAAAATTTTTAGATTTAGGGTTTAAAAGGTGGGATTAAGGTTAAAGTTTAGAGATTAGGATTTAATTTTTTTACTTATTTAATACTTTTATTTTCAATTAATTAACTAGAGATAAAATTATATTAGATGCAGATAAGTGCATCATAATAATTTTTTAATAGCTGACATTCATTAAATAAGAGGGGAAAAGCAAACCTGGAGCAAAAATGCCCCCACAAATCCACAGAATTTTTCAGTAAAAAACAAACAAACAACAATAAAATCAAAGAGGAAACCTAAAACCAGAAAACTCTCTTCCCTTAAAAACCGAAACGTCAAATGAAGCCAGTAAAAAAATCCTCTCTACAAAGACTCATTGAAATGCTGCATGAACCACCAGTAAAAGAATCTAGGAGAGATCTTACTTTGGAAACCATTGGAGTGAAAAATAAGGCAGTCTCCAAAAACCCAAAGCTCTTAGTTTTTATTGTTACCCACCTAACTCCGTGATAGCCATTTCTACCAGTTCATAGTCGTCGTGTGTTCGACCGCTGATGGAGCTTCCTCTATCCAATACTGTGGCGTCAAAAGACGACACCCACCTTTCGCAAAAACGTGAGTCGCTTCATTAGTCGATCTACCGACAAAGCAAAAGGTAATACTGTCAAAACAACCCATTCTTTCCTTAATATCTTGTATAATCGGACCCAATACTGATTTGTCAGGGGTTCCAGTGTTCAATTTCTTAACGACTATGAACGAGTCCCCTTCCACCTGTATCAATCGTAACCCTAAGTCTTGGGCAAAGACAACTGCTTGTTCACATGCCCTTGCTTCAGCTATGAAAGCATTAGCAATGCCATGATGTAGATAAGTGCAAGCAGCCATAATTTCCCCAAATTCGTTTCTAGCTAAAATACTCGATGTAGAGGTATTCGTACTAGTGTTAAAAGAAACATCACAGTTTAGTTTTATGTTATTCAAATCTGGGGGCACCCAGATCTCTTGTTTATGTAGGAAACTGGATGGCCTCAACTCAATGGCCTTGATTTCCAGCAGGTAACCCTTAATAAGAACCACCAGCTCTTGAATATTGGGTTTAATTCCTTCATGAACCAATCTATTTCGAGCTTGCCAAACTAGCAGTAAGAATTACCATAACCTTCTTTTCTCTATCATTCGCTTGGTTGAAGACCGTTGCTAACCAAATTTTGTAATCTGGAAATTGTGAAACAGGTAGCACCCCCGATTTTCAGCGAGACCAGCATTTGCTTAGAGACAGAACAAGATCTCAACAAATGATCCATCGTTTCTTTAACTTCTTTGCACAGAGGACACAACTTATCAACATGCAGCATACGCCTGGATAAATTCCCGAAAATGGTTAAGAAGTTATGAATAAACCTCCAGAATGTAATCTTAATTTTCCCTGAAAGTTGTAAAATCCACATTTTTGTATAAAACATTGTAATTGGAGTAGACATGGCCATAGGATGTACCCTCTTAGTATGTAACTCTTCATCAAGCAGCAACTTGTAACCACTTTTATATGAGTATTCCCCCGACCCTTCATAGCGCCACACCGAAGTATTTGGAGGTCTCGTTCATGCAAGCGGGATTGAAAGCACTCTTCATCCTTCAAGCTAGGTACACGTATTTGAATTTATCAATTGGGACATAGTAGAAAATCGAACATTCCATTTCAATTAAACCTCTTGTGCTTAAGATACTCTTCCATTTCTCGCACTGAATTTTTCCATTTCTCGACCCAGGAATCCAAGAATCTTTCCATATGTTGACACCATCCCCAATACCAATTCTCTAACCAGCTCCCATTTCAATTAAACCTCTTGTGCTTAAGATACTCTTCCAGGTAAAAGAAGATTAAGTACCTAATCTAACCGACATAAAATCTGATTGTGGAAAATACCTGGCCTTCAAAACTTTAGCCAACAAACTATCAGGATGGGTAATAATACGCCAATATTGTTTGGCTAATAATGTTAAACTTGGACAAATAAAAAAAAAAAAAAAAAAACCTAGCCCTCCGTTCGCTTTTGGCAAACAAAGTGGATGCCGTGTAGACCAATGTATACTACATCGAGATTAGGGGTGAGCATTCGATCAAATCGAATTGAATGAAAAAATTTCGAATTAATTGAGTCGACGAATCATATTTTATCATCCTAATTTGATTTGAAATTTTCTCGAATCGAGTCGAGTGAGATGGAATTCGAATCGAATATATTTGTTCGAGTTAAATTTTAAAAAATAATTTTGGGTCCTTGTAACCATTATCACACATCGTAATAAAATTTGTCCACCTTAACCAAAATTTTTTATTAACTTTCATCACCAAATAATTTATTTATTAATCTTTTATATACGGGTTAGCTTCTTTGCTTGCTTAGTTCTTTCAATTATCTTTAGATTCTTGTCACTATGTATTTTGGAATTAAAAAATATATTAAATGTAAAAATGTGATTTTTAATAAAAGTTATTTTAAAGATAAAATGTGAAATTGATACCAATATAAAATTTTAATACGAATATTTTATGGCATAATTAATAATTCAATTTTAATATAAATATTCAATATGACTAAACAATTCAATAATATAAATAATATAAAATGTGAAATTTAATTTAATAATATATATAGTAGATATAAATAAAATTATTACTATTTATGTTTAGTGATTTTTTTGGATAATTTTGATTTTTTATTTGAGAGTAAAGGGTGAGAAGTAAAAGTTTAGGGGGAAAATAAAAAGTTTTGGAAATAAAAGTTTGAGAGAAAATAAATAGGGGGAGCAAAATTTTGAAGGGAAAATATTAAAACAAATTGGAGGGGGGAGGGTTTGGGGTAGATGGGAGGTGAAATGGGAAGGAAGTAAAAGTTTTAGGGGAAAAGTGGGAGGGAGTAAAAATTTTGGGGGGAAATAAAAAGTTTTGAGGGTTTTTGGGAGTGAAATTTTGAGAAAAAGTAAATGGGAGAGTAAATTTTGGTGGGAAATAGATTTTGGGTAGATTGGGGGGTTGGGATGGGAAGGGAGTAAAAGTTTTGGGGGGAAAGTGTGAAGGAGTAAAAGTTTTGAGGGAAAAGTAAAAAGGTTTGGGAGTTTAGGGTAAAAATGTAAAATATTATTGTTTAATATTCGAATTATTCGAATTATTCAAGTTATTCGAATTCGAAAACTCAACTCGATTCAAACTCGAAATTCGAAAAAAAAATCGAGTTGACTCGAATAACTCGATTCGTTTAACTCGAAATTCGAATTTTTTTTTTCGATTTTTTCGAGTCGAATCGAGTTTTGCTCACCCCTAATCGAGATTTGTTATTCCTCCACCAAAACGTGTTGAGAAAATTTTCTAATTGGCTACACAACACTTTTGGCAATAGAAAACATTGCATTGCATAGACAGGCAAAGCTTGCAAAACATCTTTAATAAAGACCTCTTCCCCACCAATTGACAAAAATCTCATGCTCCCAACCTTCTACTTTCATGCTAAAATGATCCAAATAATAAGTAAACACTTACTTCTTACGTTTCCCAACCATCATCGATAGACTCAAATACTTCTCAGGATTTTTCAAAATTTGAACACCTAATAGGCTACCCACAATCTCCCACTCAATCAATCCAACATTATCTCCAAAATAAATAAGAGACTTATCATAATTAACCTTTTGTCCCAAAGCATTTTCATATTCAAAAATTACCTTATGAACATTCTCAACACCTTCTCTAGAAGTTTCATTGAACATAATGCAATCATCAGCAAAGAATAAATGATTTATGGTCAACCTCTCCCTTCTAATTCGAGCCCCCTTTATTAACCCAGCTGTCTTTACCTCATTGAGCATAGACGATAAACCCTCAACACACACTAAAAACATATAGAGGTTGAGAGGATTACCTTGCCACAAACCTCTCGAAGGTAAAAATGATTCACTAGTAGCACCATTTCCGCTGATTGTATACGAAATAGAGGTCACACACTTCATAACCAACGTCACCCAACTATCTTGAAAGCCCCTATGTAGCATCATCCTTGCTAGAAAATCCCACTTAACCCTATCATAAGCTTTGCTTATGTCAAGCTTAAGCGCAAAATTACCCTGTTTACCCAATCTCTTCATCTTAAGGGAATGCAAAATTTCATATGCAACAAGGACATTGTCTGAAATTTGTCTGCCAGGTATAAAAGTTCCTTGAGCCTCATTAACACAATTTCCCAATATGCCACTCATTTTACCTATTATTTCTTTAGCAATGATTTTATACAAAGCATTACACAAGCTACTAGGCCTAAATTGCGTCAAATTACAAGGACTACTAACCTTTGAGATCAAGACAATATGTGTCTTATTTATCTCCTCAACAACAACCTCCTCATGAAAAACCACCAAACAGTATCTCGTAATATCATTCCTTATAACATGCTAATATTTTTTTTATAAAAGAGAGCAAGGAAACTATCAATACCTGATGCTTTAAGAGGTTCCATAGATTTAACCACAACGCAAACTTCCTCAGGTCGAAAATGACAGAAAAATTAATCATTTATCTCCGACAAAATCTTTCTGTGAACATTAGCATAAACCCGTGAAGCATCCCCTGTATGAGAGGCCATGGAAACATCAATGAAATAATTAGAGGTAATTTTCAAAACCTTTTCCTCTTCAGATATGCAACTCGCCTCTTCCCCCCTCAATACTAACAATCTTGTTACGCTTCTTCTGACCAGTTGTAACCTTATGAAAAAAGGTAGTATTCCTATTTCCATTAGAAAGTCAATAACACGAGCTCTTTATTCCTAAAACAATTCCTCCTTATCATCTTCTAAAATTAGCCCAAGTTGAATCTTTGTCAGTTCAGCAAGGGTATCATCATCTGGCTCCTTTTCATAAAGCTCATTCATTCTGAGATCAAGCCTTTGTTTATTAATCACTCTATTCCTTTTTACCAAATGGCTCTAATATCTCAACTTTCTTCCCAACCCAATCAATTTTAAAGGCAAATCATCTACAAATTAAGACCAAAATTGGCGTATTTCTTCCTCACAAGAACCCTCCAAGCACCAATTATCATCAAAATGAAAATTACAACAACCCTTTCGCTACCCACTTCTTCACCCTACTGTAGCTACTACAATCGGACAATGGTCAGAAAAAGAATATGTCTAATGAACTATAAAATAATTTGGACAAGAACTCCACCAAGCTGAATTCGCCACACCTCTATTAAGACTCTCCCGAATGTTGTTTGCCACTAATCGACCCTCCTCCCACATGAACTAGTACCCTATAAACCCCAAATCACTCAAATCATTATCTTGTAATGCAGATCTAAAAGCCTCCATAATCCTCTCCGTTATCAGTTTTCCACTCTTATTTTCAAAAGAAAAAAACTATCTCAGTAAAATCCCAACTACCAGCCACGGAACAGATTGATTTTGACCCAACTGATGAAGAAGATCCTAAGAGTTACTTCGTAATCGTTCCTTAGGGTGACCATAAAAACTAGTAAAGCACAATAACAAACCTTTCTGCTCATCCTAAATATCAACATCTATATGATATTTTGAATAACTTCACAAACTAACCACATAATTCTATCTCCAACCCAACGATAATCCTCCTCTAGAACCCATTACTTCCACATCAATTCCGTTAGCAAAACCACATTTTCTCCTAACAACTTCCATCCTTCTCACACTAATTTGTGTTTCCATAAGAAACATAATTTGGGGGACCTATTTCTTTCAGCTTATTCATAAGATGATTTACAGCCTGTGGTCTCCCCAACCCACAGACATTCCAACTTAAGATTTTCATTGCACTCGGTTGCCCTATATGGTAGAGCTAGCCGATCTAACTTGACCTTCCCTGACACTCCAACATCGCCTTTAATCACCTTAGTAGAAATCTCCCCGAGCACCCTTTGTATCTTTTGTCTTTCAACAAATTGAATAGAACACTCTTCACCATATGAACCCAACTCCATTAGCCCAGAATCACTATATCCATCAATTTTCGAATCATTCTCCTAGTGAGATACTCTTACCTTTGCCTTAGCCAATTGGTATCTAGTGGACCCCACTAAATTTTGGTTACGATTAGGATAAATATTCGAAACATTGTCCCCAAAATTACTCCCCATCAGACTCATTTCCTTATCCATCCTCTGACTAAGTGTTCCATCCGTCTCCCACAACCATCGATTTACCATCGAGGATCCTCTTCTCACCGAAGCATGTAATGAAATGTTCCACCCAAACAGAATTTTAGCCGAATCTATTCTCACTGTAACACCCCTAAACCCGGCCTAGAAGTTAGGCCTGAATCCGGCGTGTCACATTGAAGTGTTTTTGTGAAAACCTTGTTTTCATTGAAAACCCTTATAGAGAAAAGTTAAGTAAAATCCAGTTTGCTTTCAATGTTCTATGTAAAAATTTCCTTGTTCTATGTAAAAATTTTCTTTGACAGCGGAAGCTTGTTCTTAAAGCACAATTATTTTCAAAAAAAAAAAACACTTGAAATATGCTTAAAAGAAATAAATCCAGGTTCCGTTTCAAAATCATAATGCATAGTGGAAGTAATGGAATAATATCTAGAGGGAAAACCTTATTATAATCCGAAATAAAATAACTTAAAATAAATAACTTAAAATCTAGAATTTAGATATTAAGAAAAATAAGTCTAATCGTCTTGCTAGTTGGCCACCTCTGAGTCCCTCCATCCGTCGAACCGCCTACTGAGGATCACCTGAGAAAAATAAAAGAGGGTGTGAGTTTTCGAAAACTCAGTGTGTACGACACTCATCAAACAAAAAAACATACATATCATATTATTAACATAATAACATCATACATGCAATGCAATGCAAACCCTCCCCAAATAATCCATCCGGTACACTTCGTCTTCGTCCAACCGAAACACTTCTGTGGGGATTTCTAAATCGACCCACCCATCCGATACACTTCAAGTGTAGCCCAGTTTTGGTACTACCAAACGTTGCAGCAAAGCTACTTATCATATAATAGGCTTAGAAAGCCATCGGTGGATCCACAGTTGTCACGCAACCATGCGATCCTCATATACTTCCTTCGTTCCATATTTCCCACCCATATGCATCCTAAACGGAATATCATATGAATGCAGCAAATGTACATATAACATCCATAAATCTTACAATCAACACATAGGGGTATTTTAGTCATTTCACAAATCAAGGGTATTTCAGTAATTTTGTAATTTAAGGTTATTTCTGTAATCCTACCCTACAGGGGTATTTCAGTAATTCTTAACAGTATGGGTCTTAATTACGAACCTTGGCCCGTCAACAAGTCCTCGCAGCTAAAGTGAACAGACACTACGCACCAGGTAGGATTCCAGAGAAGAGGAGGTGGGTCACTAGGGCCGCTTAAGTACCAAGCTCTCCCTAAATCCAATCCTAGACATGTATATGTCCATTGCCACACTCTACCCTGGCGACTTTTCCATAGACATGTTTGATTATTAACTTAAGTTTTATGCTGTTTAAGAATTCATCAAAACTAAGCCTAGAGTCCATTAAAACCCTAGCATGCATTTCTAAAATCCCATAAGGCCCACTATGCCCAATCTTGTCCATCTAGCCCATTAAGCCCATTCATGTATATGTAGCCCATTAGGCCCAATCATAATCAAATCATACAACCATCCATATCAATCTATCATTCAATTTCACATATCAACTCTTACCGATTTGGGCCCACGAGCTCGGCAAGCCCATTTAGCCCATTCTGGCCCGGTTGGCCAAACAGTGGCCCAAGACCATGAGATCGCTCTCTTAGTTTCGGTATTTGTATTGGTGTTCCCACACGAATGTTCGTATACTCGTGCAGTTGTCGGCGCTAACCTTTCTATTTTTCGGCATTCTAGTTTTTTAGGATTTCGGCTTTTTCTGATTTGTCGTGTGACCAGTCCTAATAGCCCTTCCTTAGCTACCACTCACGAATATCCCCTAGATCTACATCAATCTTAATCGTTAAAGACAAAATAATAGGTGACTTGTATCCACTTAAGTCACCATTTCCCTTACTATAGACAATTCGGCCAACTTATCCCAAAATCAAGAACACTTACCCAAAAACCGAAACGTATAGATAGCTTTTCGGTAGGGACTTGTAGATCCAAGCTTGATTCCAATTTTTCCAAGATCGGTCCACCAAAAATCAAAGGAATAATGACAACACGATAGAGATTTGGTCACTAGAGTATTCGGCACAAGGTTTGGGGCGATGAAGAAATCGGCTCCAAGAGCAAAGGTTTTCGGCTTTTGAAGTCACGAATATTTGGTCCCCAACAATTGAGATGAAGGTGGGACGGTACAAGCAATGGAGAAAGAAGAGAATGATATTCAATTTAAGGCTATAGAAGAAAAGAAAACACATTAGGAAGAGGCGAGGTTTAGAACAGAAAAAATGAAGGAGAATTCGGCAGAGCACTATAGTTGCCGAAATAGCACAGGGGGAATTCCAATTGCTGAAATAGCACAGGGATTTCGGCCCCCCTATTTATACACAAAATTGAAACTCTGCCGACCCCCCAAAGTCCCAATCGTCTCCAGCTCGTCCCCATCTCATCTCCTCGTTTTTCTCCCTGATAACTCCCCAATCCTTTTCCTAAATTTTCTCTTCTGATCACTCTCCTTAGAGTCCATCATCACACCACTTCCAACCTTCTAGAAGGCCAAAATTAAACTCCTAAAAAAATACTAAGCTAGGATTCGAACCTAAGATCTCCTTACTAGCCCATAACGCCACCTTCCTATACCCTAAGTGGCGTCACTTAGCCACTCCACCACAAGGCTCTTTGATGCCATTTTCCCTATTTTTATTTAAAAGCCCAACTACTCACCGCCCTGGTTCCTTTAATAATTAATTAAAAATTCCTTCTCCTCAAAATTCGAACCCAGCACTTCTCCAACACCCCTAGACACTCCAAGTTTATTAAACCCTTAAAGCCAACATGTCATTTGTCATTTTCTTGCTTAAAAAAAATTATAAGACCCAAAGCCCAAAGCTCAATTCATCTAGGCCCAAAATTCGGGGCGTTACACTCACTTTAAGAGGGCAGAAGCTCTCCCCATGCCCAAGCTTCCCATGGAGAAAACAAAACATGCTGAGCTTTTCATATTGAAACCTAGCATATACCATCTGACTAGCCCCCAACATGATCTTCTTCAATGGAACTCAGACATCCAAATGGAACTTAATCCTCGTGAACTGCTTCGCAGTAGACAAAGAAATCTTCATATCATAATCAAGAAAATTGCTCAGAAAAGAACCAAACTGCCTTGCCATAACTTCCAACATTAGCCCCAGAGGCAAATTGTGGATTTGCATCCAAAACTTCGCATATAACAACTACAAAGTATTTGGATCCTCCCCTAGCTAGAGATCCTATGCAACAATACAAGTGATTGTTAAAAAACCACAAAGTCCCCTCAAAAACCCTATTCACATAAACTTCATAAAAGAATTAGAATAAAACAAGCTTTTCTCCCAGATCTTTGATGAAAACTCCACCAATAGGGTGTCATAAATAAACTAAAGTGTTCCTCAAGGAAGAAAAGTGCACAACACTATCTGTTAAACAATATCCAACCAAACACAACTTAAGCTCCTCCTCAACCTCGCCCTTCTCCTGAAACGCTTCCTCCTCCACATCAACAAGTGCTAGATTTGTTAACTCGTCTTCCATAGCCCCCTCCACAAACCCTAGAAACTGTGTCAAAAGACAAAAGAAATAATTGCGTGCTAGTTGGCAGACTAAATTTGATTTTCCCTAATCCCACTTCTTTTTTATAATCAATTAAATTAAAATAATTAAATATGCAAATATATGTGCAGTGCATCATAATAATTAGATCCGCAATATGGGTGAAAAAATTATATAACAACTCTATAAAAAAAGTTGATACAAAAGCTAAATACTGCTTTGGTTGGAATAGTAAAATTGAGGTAAGAAAGATTTAGAAGTCTAAGTGAACCATCGTGTGCATCTATTTTTTAATATATATATATATATATATATATATATATATAATGGCAAGAACACCCTCAAAATTAGATTTGTTGCTTTATAAAAATGTTGGACTTTTAATTATTTCACAATTAGATTAAGATTTGGTTGGAATGATACCAACACAATTAGTATAGATCATTTAGTTTTTAAATAATGTCTAAAAATAAAACTTTTTAAAACGCACAACTTGAATATCACGATTAGAAGTTAGAACCAATTAATACTAATACTCTTAATCTACCGTGAGTTAAATTCAAAAAAATTAGGATTTATCAATAATTTTAAAGATGTATCAATATTTCTAACGATTTTTTAAAATTTCCAGCACTTTAAAAATATATTAAATCGCAAATTTGATAAATTATTAGAAATATTGATAAGTGTGTCTAGAAATAATGTCATTTTTGTTGGGAGATATAAAAGCTTCGGTTCTGTATATTTCTGGTTTGTGAATAGATGGGCAAATAGAGTAGGCTACGTACTTGGTGGGTTGTGGGTAAAGATAGTGATAGCCTGCATGGGCAAATTATGTTTGATGCTGTTAATGCTTATTAATATAAGTGATGACTTCTACTTTTAAAAAGAAAAAAGTCACTTCTTTCAAATTAACTAAAGGATAAATAGGATAAAGGTGGGTAGACCTTGAAGTCTTGTGGGCTCTCTAAAACACAAAATGGCTTGCTTTTTTAGTATTAGCTGATAACAAAATTGCTTGTCTTTTTTTGTCTACTGTGTATACATTATAAATTTAACATTGAGGAAATATATTAGAAGAAATTATTTATCTCATGATTTATGTAAATTAAGTCTCAAATTATATATACCAATTAAACTTTAGTTTTATTGACATCGGAATTGTTGCCAATATAGGAGAACGTGAGTTCAAGTGCGCTGAAGTGCATTCTTCTCATATTAAAGGATTGTGGAGGGGTTATGGGTAGTTTTAAGTATTGTTTCAAAAAGAGTAGATATAATAAGAACCTATAATGGGATTAATGTTAAAAAAAAGAAGCTCAAATTACATATTAAATCCTACATATATTTTATATATACTGCATACAACTAGTTTGATTTGACTTTTTAAGAGGAATAGGAATGAAAAATAAAATACATGGTACAAACGTTAAATAAAATATTATAAACAACTATATACTCAAAAAAGAAAACATTATAAACCGGTCTTAAATAAATTAGAGATGTATTATCTAGATCAAACCACTGGAAATTACATTCCAGTCTCACCATAATGAGATGAACTTGACAACAAACTTTGACCAACCTAGAAATTATTGTCAATAGTTTCAAGAGACCCACCACAATTGTGATGCATAAAAAATCAAGTTTGAGATAACCTATCATCTTCATCATATTTGAGTTTAATTTTGTGACTATTGTAAGTATTTTAGTGAAAAAAAACTTAATGGATGAAGGAAATTGAGCACCTTTATTCAACAATCATTCAGACTTTATACAAAATAAAATTAACAACCCATCCTAAACTTAAGCAAAATAAAACCAACAACCCACTAACTTTTTCCTAAACTTAAGCAAAATAAAATCAACAGCTAATTCCTAAAATCAACAACTAATTCCTAAAATCAGGAACAAACTTTGACACAATCAACTTAACCAAAAAAAAAAAAAAAAAACTTTGACATGTTTCAGTCCTAAAGCATTTTCTTAACACTCCTTCTTGCTTTAGGAGCTGCAAATACCAAGTCTTGACCTCAAAAACTCGAACTTGGAAGTAGGGAATGGTTTGGTTAAAATGTCTGCAACTTGATTTTCTGTTTTGCAGTAGACAAGAATCACATCTCTATGTTTCTATACTTCCCTTAAGAAGAATAGCTTGATGTTAAAATGTTTAGTCTTCCCATGAAACACGGGATATGAGAGATAGCAATAGCAGCTTGGTTGTCAACAAGAATCTTTGTGCTTTCCTTCTGTTCCAGATCAAGATCAAGTAAAATTTTCCTCAGCCATAAAGCTTGATAAACAGTAGCTGTTGCAGGAATAAACTCTGCTTCGGCAATAGATTGGGCTACAGTTTCATGCTTCTTCGAGCTCCATGAGAAAACACCAGAGTTAAGAGTAAAACAGTAGCCTGAAGTGCTCCTCATGTCATCAATGGAACCTCCCCAGTCACTATTAGAAAAACCAACCAGCTTGAACTCCTTGCTCCTTATGAACTTAACACCAAAATCACTTGTGCCTTTGACATATCGAATCACTCTTTTGGCTACCTTGAGATGTAATTCACTTGCACAATGCATGAATCGAGACAAAATACTTACAGCATTCAAAATATCAGGCCTTGTTGTTGTGAGATACATCAAGCAACCAATCAATCCTGAAATATCCTTCATCAACTTTGTTAGCACCGTCTTCTTTGCACAACTTCTCTTTCTAATTCATTGGAGTGCTTGTTGCCTTGCACTCCTCCATCTGAAACTTCTTCAGTATTTCCTTTGCATACTTTTTATAGCAAATGAAAACTTCACCTTACCCTTGCTTGATCTCCATGCCAAGGAAGTAGGACATGAACCCGAGATTTGTCATTTCAAACACTTTTATCATCTCCTGTTTGAAATTTTGAATATGATCTGTATTGTTTCCTATAACCAGTAGGTCATCAACATACAGTGAAACAATAAGAATGTCAATATCATTGTGCTTGACATACAAAGTTGTTTCTGATAGACTTTTCACAAATCCCAAGTTCAACAAATGTTCATCAATTTTGCTATACCAAGCTCTTGGAGCTTATTTTAGACCATAAAGGGCATTCTTAAGAAGATAGACTCTATCTCCTTCACCTTTCTTCTCAAATCCTTGAGGCTTCTCAACATTAATTTCTTCTTGTAAGATACCATTTAAAAAAGCTGATTTGACATCTAACTAGAACACTTTCCAACCTTTTTGTGCAGCTATTGCAAGCAATAACCTGATTGTGTCCAATCTAGCAATAGGAGCAAAAGTGTCAGAGTAATCAACACCAAAGATTTGGGCATACCCTTTAACCACAAGCCTGGCTTTGTGCTTGTTGATTGAGCCATCAGCGTTAAGCTTGGTTTTAAACATCCACTTAACTCCAATTACCTTCTTGGCTTGAGGTCTGTCCACAAGGATCCAAGTCTTGTTCTTTTCTATCATTGACAGCTCCTCCTCTATTGCAGCTATCCACCTTTGATATTTTTTTACTTCTGCATAGTCGGCAGGTTCACACACAGAAACATTACACCTTTCATAAACATCTGAGAGTAACCTTGTTCTTCTCACGGAAGCATCATCCACTGTTTCATTCTGCCAGTCATCTTCTTCTTCAATGCTTGAATTAGAAAACTTGAGTTTTAGCTCTGTCATGGTCTGACCCTTTTTCTTTGCATTATCCCAGCTCCACTCTTCATCCTCCATGAAGTGAACATCCCTACTAATAACAATATTTCCAGTTTGTGGCTGAAAAATTTTATAGGCCTTGCTAACAGTACTATAGCCTATAAATATACCTGGTGAGGCTCTCCTATCAAGCTTGTCACACTTGCTCTGTGGAACATGAGTGAAACACAAGCGACCAAATACTTTAAGGAATTTCAGAAATAGTTTGTAACCATACCATGTCTCAAATGGTGTATGTTCCTTTACCACCTTTGTTGGAAACCTATTTTGAAGAAATACAACCATATTTGCTGCCTCTGCCCAAAACTTCTTTGGCAACATCTTCTCATGCAGCATGCATCTCGACATCTCCATGATGTATTTATTTCTTCTTTCACTAACCCCATTTTGTTGAGGTGTGTAAGGGGCTGTAAGCTGATGCTTTATTCCTGAATCTTCATAAAACTTGTCAAATTCTGCCGAAGTGTACTCCTTCCTATTGTCAGACCTTATACTCTTAATTTTGCAGCCACTTTCATTCTCAAATCTTACCTTGAACTTCCAAAAAACTTGAGCTACTTCTGATTTAAACGTCAAGAAAAAAATCCAGCAGATTCTGGTGAAGTCATCAATAAAGGCAATATAATAGCGACTACCTTTTAGAGAAGGTGTTCTTTGAGGGCCTACAACATCTATGTGGATGAGCTAAAATTTGTAAGTGGCTCTCCAGGTTGACTTCGAAAATGTTTTCCTACTTTGCTTGCCAAACTGACACACTTTACAGCTTGAGATTGCATCACTAAGCTTGGGAACATCAAGTACCAACTCATTTTCTCTTAGTTGTAGTAGCCCTTAATGATGATAGTGTCTGACTCTCTTGTGCCAAATCTGTGTGACATCTTCTTTGAGAGGAAAAACAGATTGCTCCTCCTCCAAAGGATTGAGTAAAAAACTCTTTCCTTTCATTTTTTACTTTAAAGATATCTTGATTAGCTGCATCCTTAATCAAGCAATATTCATTTTCAAAAGTAACTTTAAAGCCTTTTTTAATAAGTTGACCCACAATAGATTTTGGTCAATGTCAGGAACAAAGAGAACATCCTGTATATGTTTTGTACCTGTACAGCTTGCAATCGCAATAATCCCTTTTCCTTTGATAAAGATATAATCCCCATTGCCAATTCTGACTTTGGTGATGTTAGTTGGCTTCAAATCTCTAAACAACTCATTTTCATGAGTCATATGGTTGGTGCAGCCACTGTCAATCAGCCAGCTTTCATTTGATTCACTGCCTAAGAAGTATGTAGCCACAAACAGTTGATCCTCATCCTCATGATTAGCAATCTTAAACTCTTCATCTTGCTGTTAATTCTTGTCCCTGCAAATTACCGCTTCATGCCCCATTTGGTTACATTTGGTGCGCTCAGCATCTGGTCTTCTTCAGCATTTGTAAGGAGGATGACCCTTTCTATTGCAATGTTGACATGGAGGGTAGGATCCCTTCTGACTCCTGCTTTGTTGTTGGATGAAGATTCTCTAGTAGAATTTTGATTCTTCTTGAAAAACTTCTTCTTGTTGTTCCTTGCATTCTCATGATGCTTAGTTGGAAAGGATCCTTCAACAGCACCTTCTTGCCTTATGGCTCTTCTTTACTCCTGTGCCTAAAAAGTATTGAGAATCTCTGCAAGAGTGATTTGAGTCAGATCCTTGGTATTTTCTAAGGTTGAAATAGAAGCCTCAAAATTTTCAGGCACTATTACAAGAATTTTTTTCAACAATTCTTGAGTCCTTGAGCTCAGAACCAAGTAATCTGATTCAGTTTGCAATGTCCAATAACTTATCAGAATACTCTTTGATTGATTCTGTTTCCTTCATCTTCTACAACTCGAATTCTTGAATCAAGTTTAGCACACACATTCCTTTGATTCTTTCATCTCCCTCATACTCTGACTTGAGATAATTTCATATCTCATATGCTGTGTAACACCCCTTACCCGTATTCAACGCCGGAACCGGATACGAGGCATTACTAAACTTATCTTACTTAAACATACAACTTTGGGCTATAAAATTTCATTCAACATAAAACTTCTCATTCATACTCATAACATTCTTATTATGGGCCTACGAGGCTTAAAACATACTTACGAAAGATTTCAAAATTTAACCGGAAACTTTTACGTACTTAGAAAATTTTTGCCTAAACAGGGGCCACACGCCAGTGTGAAATGGAACACACCCGTGTGGGTAGGCCGTGTAGTCATACACGCCCGTGTTTTTAGCTCATATGGAATTTATTTTCAATTTGAACCTACAGGAGTTTTCATACGGCCGAACACACGCCCGTGTCCCTGGCCGTGTTCCTTACACGGCCTCGACACACCCGTGTCTTAGCCCGTGTACCAAAACCATGGCATTCTGTTTATGACGTCATCACCTCACTAAGGTCACACAGCCTGGGCACACGCCCATGTTCATAGTCGTGCCTCTCACACGGCTGAGACACACGGCCGTGTCTTTGCCCGTGTGTTTACTACTGAGCATACTCACTTGTAAACCTAGCATGCATGGGATCACACGGCCAACCAGCACGCCCATGGGGCTGACCATGTGTCACACACGGCCTATACACACGCCCGTATGTCTACCCGTATGGATATTTGAAAGGCTATCTACTAAGCCAAATGCCACCCTATACGACAATCATACTTACACCAATTCAATCCAACATATATCAGGACTATAAGACACTTCTAAAGACTCAAAATCAAGACATCCACACAAGCATACACTTAATGAATTTCATTATCATTGAACATATATAAACTTGTCAAGTATTAGCCCAATTTCAAAAGACCACTTACAAAATGAATTAGCAACATTAATAGCCAACACTTTGGCTAACAAATATGACATAACAAAAGAGACTAAGCCCTATACATGCCATACTCAAAATAAAATTAACTATGCTATACCAAGAGAGGCTGATAGTGTGATTTTTCGAACTCCGACATTCCCGAGCTCTCGAGCTAGCTTGACAATACTATAAGGACAAGGGAAATAAGAGGAGTAAGCATAAAGCTTAGTGAGTTTGCAAGAAGTAAATAGCAACATAAGGCTCTTAATATCATTCATCCATGGCATTAAATAAAACACAAAGTCTTAGGCACATTGCCATAACTTACTCATGCTTACTCTTACCAATTGCATATCATATCACATATCGTAAACTTTTCTCGTGAATTACTCACATGTACTTGGTACCACTTCATCACACGGATTTAGCACTAATCTTATTTCTATTCCAAGGTTAACTATTTATCCCACTAGATCACTTAGGATTTTTGATGATACATGTTCATCGTCATTAACATAATACGACGCCAATGCCACATCCTAGATGTGGTCCTACATGAGGTCACCTCCGAGTGCCGATACCATATCCCAAATATGGTATTATATGGGATCTCATATCAATTATCGATGCCACATCCCGAATATAGTCTTATACGATTTTTTTATTCAATGCCGATGCCATATCCCAGATATGGTCTTATATGGGAACTCAATTCGGTGCCGAGGCCATGTCTCAGACATGGTCTTACACGGGACCTTATCCATCTCTTGTCTCGTTAATAGTGTTCTCACATTCACTATAGTCCAATCGGGACTTTAACATCACAATTTTTATCATTTTTCTCATTTAACATCACAACTCATGTTCATAGAAAATTTATACAACATCACTAATATCAAACTTTTAGAAACTTAATAACATGATGTTAAATTTATCGCACACAAACTTACCTCGATATCAAAATAGGCTAAATTGTCGATCTAGTCCGATACTTTTCCTTTTCATCGGTCGAGGTTAATTTTTTGTTCTTTTTTATCTATAATAGCAAATTAGTTCATTTAATTATCACCTTAACTAATGCATTTCAATAATCATGCTTTGGCTAAAATACTATTTTGCCCTTAGGCTTTCACAAAATGACCATTTTACCCCTAGGCTTGGAAATCAATTCTAATCAAATTTCTTTTTTAATGAGCCTAGGTGAACATTTATTACTCTTATGGCAACCATCAAAACCCATTATTTCACACACTTACCTCTTATTATACAACCTTTACAAAAAGGTCCTTTTAGGTGTTTTCATGGTAACACCCTTTACAAAAGTTGTTTATTTAACATCCATGACTCATTTTCTTCCATAAAAATGCAACAAACAACATACATACTCATATGGTAAAACTCTAAACTTTCCACCATTTTGCAAAATAGTCCACTCTTTAGCTAGCTTAAGTTTTGGGGGTTCCAAAAGTACAAATATCATCAAGAAAAACCATTAAAATCACTTACTTGTAGGGAGAAGAGTTTGCTAAAATTTTTGAGCTTTCAAACCCTATTTTTCGTGTGTTTTTCGGTGGAAGAAGATGTGTGAAGAGAAAGATATCATCTTTTTTTTATTTTAATATAAAACAATCAATTTAGTCACCAAATCCTTACCAACTTTGACTAATTTTGACTTTTTTGTCCCCTATGGCCGGCCACCTTATGTCTAAGGGTCTATTTTCACATTAAAGACCTCCAATTAATATTCTATGGCTATTAGGCACGTTTAGCTTATAAAATAGAACTTTCACACTTTATACGATTTAGTCTTTTTTCGCAATTGGGCATACAATCGCCGAAATTAAAGTACCAAAATTTTCATGCACTTATATAATCATGCTCTAACTCATAGAATAACTAAAAATAATTTTTCGACCTCAGATTAGTTATTTCGAAACCACTTTTCCGACTAGCCCCTAAATCGGGCTATTACATGCTAACTTCAAAGTCATAATCCGAGTGAAGATAGTAGATGAGACTGCAGTGAACAAGTAGGCCTTTGCCTTGGATTTCTTTGTCTTTTTCTCCTTCTGCAATTTGATTTGCGCCATGGTAAGATTGTATGGGAGAACAGGAATTTCATAATCCTCTTCCACTGCTTCCCAAATATCCAAAGCTTCCATATACACCTCCATACGAACTGCCCAAACTTGATAGTTGTCTTCATCAAACACTGGTGGAGAAATTGAAGAGAAACTAGAACTTGCTTCGACGTCCATGTCACAGCAATCTCGCACACTCACTCACAGATCCCTTAATAATGCAGCTCTGATACCAATTGTAAGTATTTTAGTGAAAAAACTTAATGGATGAAGGAAACTGAACACCTTTATTCAACAATCATTCAGAATTTATACAAAATAAAATCAACAACCTATCCTAAACTTAAGCAAAATAAAATCAACAACCTACTAACTTTTTCCTAAACTTAAGCAAAATAAAATCAACAACAAATTCCTAAAATCAAGAACAAACTTTGACACAATCAACTTAACAAAAAAAAAAAAAACTTTGACATGTTTCAATCCTAAAGCATTTTCTTAACAACTATCATCATAATGTTTTATCATGATTCCCCAATAAATTTAACCTCTACCTTAATAATTCTCATACACATATATATATACCAGAACTCGACTAAAAACTAAAATAATCACTAGTTTGAAAGAAAACGAAACAAAAACTACTACAACTAATAAACTAAAATAAAACGTACCACAGTTTTCGAATAAAATAGAATGAACTAAAAGTAAAAAACATAAAAGATGAAAAATTAATTCTAAAAAGTTGAGTCCCTGAACTGTACAAATTTGATTTAGTTTGATTTTAAACAAAAAAAAAATTGTATTAAGTACACTTTGTTTTGTATAAATTAATGATAAGAAATGGGAAAGAAATTAACTATTGATCTTTTTTCACATTATTTGAGAAAAATATGTATGTTTTTTTTTTTTCGATATAATGGTTATGGTTAGAGAAAGAAACAATATGAGTTTGCACTGCAAAGCTTGCATCTAATTTAATGATTAGTTTAAAGCAGCTGGCTATTGACCAATGAGAAATGATCTGACATGACATCATTTCAATATCGTCATCCTCACCTTTGCATTCATTTTTTTTTTTAATGTTGAGAAATTTATATTTCACTTTTCAAAGTAATTAACCCCACTCATAGGGTTAAATCCCATTTTTAAAATTTAATTTGACAATTTTTTTATATTGAATTTAAATATTTTTATTCGAGTTAAATTTTGAAATTGATAAATATTATATTAAGGACTAAATATTTTTTTTTAAGATATGTCTTAAATTTGGCAAATGTTCTTACATTAGGATTTGAATTTTTTATTATCTAAATTAGTCATTGAAAACCTTAAAATTCAAGCTTTAATACGTGAATAATTTTCAAGTTTAGACCCTAATATGAGAATAATTGTCAAATTTAAGGCTTAACTTGAATAAAAAAATATTCAAGTCTCAATATGAGAAAAGTTGTCAAGTTTAAGCCTTAATGTGAGAATAATTGCCAAATTTAATATTTAAGTTAAACCAAAAAAAAATTAGAACCCACTATAAATTTTTTTTTATTAAAATTCTAATATCAAATAATGATTTGATCCTATTTTTATTTATATCATGTCAAGGTTTTATTTTAGAACTTCTATATAGGGTTAATCGTTCAATCGAATCGAATAAAAAAATTTTAAGTTAATTGACTTGACGAATCTTATTTTATCATTCTAATTCGATTTGAAATTTCTCGAATTGAGTTGAGTGAAATGGAATTCGAATCAAATATATTTATTCGAGTTAAATTAAAAAATAATGTTGGTGTTTTTTATTTTTATATAATTTTTTTGAAAATATTTTTCTTTAAATTTTTCAAAAATGATCATATAAACAAAATTAAAGTAAACAAATAAAAGCAACTGATTAAAAAAGAATAAAAAGATTTTAATTTTTAGGGGTAAATGGGAAGAAATAAAATATTTATGGGAGATTTTGACTTTTGGAAGTAAAAGGGGAGGGAAAGTAAAAATTTATGGAGTTAAAGAGGAATAAAAAATTTGTGGAGATTTGATTTTTGGGGTAAAAGGGGAGGGAAAGTAAAAAATAAAATTGAAGAGAAGAGTTGGGGGGAGGTGGAGTGATGAGTAGTTTGATTAACTCGGTTCGAATAATTTGAAATATAAATTTTTTTCTAATTTTTTCAAGTTAAATAGAATTTTACTTACCCCTATTTCTATATACCGTTAAACTGAATGATTCAAGGTGGAGTTTTGATATTTGCAAATATTATAAGCAAATTTCCTTTCAAATTAATTATTAATCTATTATATTTTTTTATTGAATTAATTGAATTATATATAATTTATATTTATTTTATTTTAAATCTCAAATTCGAGGATTAAATGGATTTTGAACCTGAAAAAGTTCATAATTATTCTCTTTAATTTATTACACACAAAAATTTAAAACTCTACAAATTTATAAATAAATTAGCTTAAAATGTGTTTAAAGTAAAAGCTTTCAACCAATAATTTTGTATCTACTTGGAAGATGAGATATAAAACATTGAATTAAATTTCAAATAACAATATTCTCCTCTCCCAATTAAAGACAAAAATTACATTCATCCAAATACACGTTTCTTATCCTATGGTTGAATAATATATTAAGTTTTAGCATAAGATAATCATAAATTGTATACACAAAGGGTTTACTTTCTACATGAAGTCTATGCAATAATTGAAGTTCACATTGTATTTGACCCCAAAAGGTGATAAAAGAAAAAGGAAAGGCTTCTTTCTTTATAATATTTGGCGTGTGGGCAGGGGGAGGGGGTTCAGTCTCGGTCAAGAGACGGCTAAACCGCGTACCCTAACGCCACCCATTAAATTTCATCTCTTTTCTGCCCTACCAAATTATATATGATAGGGAATAGAGATCCTCTATTCTATGGTTTTTATTTTATATTGGTGTATTTTAATATATTTGTTTAGATTTATAGATGTTTTTAAAATATTATGTTGTCTTTATAGTTTAATTTCTATTTTTAATATTATATACATACAGATAATTATATTTTATTTTTAACCTAAATAAAAAATTTAAGGAAAAAATAATAATAATAATATTGATCAAAATATACTCAAACAATTTCGTTTTTCAAATAAACTCAAAATTTCTATTCCATGCCAATGAGAGGGTTTGGTTGTGCCAGAAAAAAAAGGACTTAACAACTTTGAATGTCTAGATTTATGTGAAAATTATACTTGAGCTAGTTAGTTAATTAAGGATTTCTTAGATGGGTTGTGCGTTTATCTCTGATTAGGGTAAAAACAGTAATGGCGGTAAAATTAATTACTGTAGCGTGAGACAAAAAGAGAGTTAAACGCACTGCACTGGAATACACTACCCATCCAAAAAGACCCTAAGTTGGCTTAAGTTAATTAATTAATTAATTTAACACGAGTTAAATTGTTCAAATTAGTTTGCTTGTAATGATTAATTATAAAAAAAATCATGATACCTTATGTGAAAATAAATCCTATAAACCATTTATTTACCGAGCCAAGAACAAAAGATTACCATCTATCAAAAGTAAAGAAGAAAATTTATGGTAAATTTTATTGTAGGTAAATTGGTTCAAATTAATTGCTCTCTTATTAAATAGATAAATTTAATTTATATATCATTAAAAAGAATCAAATTGTTCATTTCTTCAAACGGAACGAACGGAGATAAAATTAAACCGATTCCCTAAGTGCCTTTCTAGATATTCCCCAATGTCCTTACTATTCACAGAATGTGAGAAGCGGATGAATAATCATCCACTTTCGGAAGAAATTGTAACGCCCCAAAACCTGGCCTAGAAGTTTAGACCCAATCCTGGAGGTTACATTGGCCACCAAAAGTGGCGGAAATAAAAACTTTAATTCAAACAAAGAAAACCTTTTTGTTCATTGTGTTTGAAACAATATTAAACCGGCATCAAACATTCGGAAATAAAATCCACAGTTTCTAATGTTCAGTCCAAATAACACCTTACGAAAGTCCTGCATAAAAACTTGTAGCACAGTTTATATAATCGTTTTACAAACCGACTTAAAATTAACCGTATAAAACTTATGAGATTTTACTTAAACCGAATCAAACTATATCTTTTTGAGGCCTCCGGTATACCGTGTCCAGCTTTAAAATACGGAATATACCTGAAAGGAAAGACACTACAGAGATGAGCTATGCGAGCTCAGTGTGAGTCTGAAACATAAACATGTTGCAAAAGATTGAGTGACAATAAATACTTCAGACAAGCATGTGTATAAAAATATCACTTACGAAAGTCTCAATCGGTATGTAAAATGCAATATCTAACTACAGAATTGATGTTCCGATCGTATGCAATAATCAGAACATATTACATGACATTAACTATATTGTCAATAACCAGAAGTTTACACAAACAGACAAAAAACAGACGTATATTCAGATGGGAATGGATGCACAAGTCAAAATCCCACCCTACCAACCAAACACCACTTCGTCCACCCAGCACACCACATAAAGGCTATGGTAGGCCTGTCCACCATGCACACCACATAGAACGGCACTAATGCTAGTTGGACCTATTAGGTGAGTGATTTTGGAAGGTTAGGAGGTTTCCATGAAGTCCCAGGATCAAACCTAAGCTTAGGAAAAATTTTGGTTTTAGGTGAGTAAAACTCTGAGAGTTAGTAAGTAGGCTTTAAGGATAAAATATGGAGAAAAATGACACAAAAGGGGTTGTGGTCTAATGGCAAATGACGCCACATGGGAGATAAGGTGGTGACGTCACACAAGGAAGCAAGGGGTCCAAGGTTCAAGTCTTGGCGCTTGCATTTCATTTTGATTTTTTTTTAAAGGAACTTAGACTTTGGCCACAGACTTATATTTAGTTGCGCATGTTTTAAGACAGGAGCTAGTTGGTAAAGTGGCTAGCGGCGTGGATTATGTTACAAGGGAGCCTGAGTTCGAATCCCATTGCAAGCAAAAAGGGATATTTATTTTGCTAAGTTGGGACGGCCAGAGTTTGTGTTGGAATTAAACTCTACTGAAGGAGGGATCCCACATCGGGAAGCTAGCAAGAGGGAAGGTGAGAAGTTGGCTTTAAATAGAACAAGCTATGAGGAGAGTAAGCATACTTGGGTTGGCATTTGGACATAGGAATGGTCAGAGCGCGGATTAACTCCAGATTCCTATCAGGTGTGTATTTTGCACTACTCTAGCTGTAGAGAGGCAAATGCCGAAATGTCGGTCACACAGCAATGGTAGCCATACGAGCGTGCGAGCGCACGTGTGGGGGCTTCGGCGCGATAGTTGAGGCCATCATGAGTGTTCTTGTGGGTTTAGGCTGTTTGGGCCGAAATGGGCCATGTGGGGCCAAAATAAATTGTATGATTGTGTAGTAAATAGTGAACTGGTTTATGTGAATATCATATCTGTGGCTAGATTTGGGCTAAATAGGCCACACAAACGTGTGGGTCCATTTGGGCCGAGAATGGGCCCTAGGCCCATCCGCATCGTTATCTCTATTTAGAATACCTTGGTTTGTAAAATTATCGAAATATCTCGATTTGCGAAATTATCGAAATACCCCTGGTTTGCAAAATTACCAAAATACCCCCAGTCCTTGATACCTTGGTTTGTAAAATTACCGAAATACCCCTAGAGGGTAAGATGACTGTTATGCCCTTGAAAGGTAGAATGACTAAAATGCCCCTACATATTTTATGATTATTTTTGTATGCGATTTATGGTTGTATGCATTCATGTAATATTATGCTGCATGGGGGATGGGATTATTGATACGGAGGAAGTTCTGTTAGGATCGCATGGTCGCTTGACGACCGTAGATCCACCGATGGCTTTAAGCCGATTATATGATTGGCAACTCTGCTGCAATATTGGTTAGTGCCGCAACCGGTGCTACATAAGGAGTGTAGGGATGGATGGGTCGATTAAATCCCCACAAGAGTGCAGGGTTGGTATGGGCATTAATGCATTGCATTCACTTGTTCTGTTATTGAGATGGGCTTAGGCCCAGATAGTTGTGATCTGTGACTTTTGTTATGGGCTAAGGCCCTACCGAGGCTATTTTGGGCTAAGGCCCAAATGCCACCGTTACTGTAATGAGCTTAGGCCAAGATTGATTTGATACATGCCTTATGACTGATGAGGGTTGTACACACTGAGTTGTCGTAAACTCACCCCCTCTTTTTATTAAATGTTTCAGGTAATCTTCAGTAGGCAGTTCGACGTACTGGAGGACTCGGAGGTGGCCACACTACGAGCAGCTTGAATTTTAGTATTCTATTCCACTTTATTTACACCGTTTTCTTATTGGGTAGTAATAAGGCCTCTCTCAAATTCCAGTTTTTAATTTGGGATTTTTAGTTTATTATGATTTAAATCTGCTAAAAGTTGAGCACGGTTTTTCCCAAAACGATAACTATTTTCTAAACACTACGTTTTCGCAACTCAATTTTTGGATAACACGTCTTCGTAAATCATTGTTTTAAATGAAGCTTCCGCAACAACAAGGTTTTGAAATTAATAACTTTTAATAAACGTCGATTAATTAAACAAGCGCAAATAGAGACTTTAGTTTTTTTTAAATATCAAGAAGGGTTTTCAATAAACTCACGGTTTTCGAAAAACACTTCAACTGTGACACGCCAGATTCGGGCCTAACGTCTAGGCCGAATTTGGGGTGTTACAATCGCAATTAAAACTGCTATGTCTGTCTTCCTTCTCTTCATAACCAGAACCCAAAATTTTCATGCTATGCAACAATGCACACATTACACAGATAATATATAGAAACAAACATTAACATTTCCAATTGAACAGATTCAGATTTGATTACACTTTTATTCTAATATTCAGTTATGACAACAATAATAAACTCATACTTATTCATCACATAAACGAGCAATAAAACTAAAGCCCATAAACGTACATATATTCACGAACCAACTAAATCGAGTCCCAAACACACTTACCGAGGCTTGACCTTACATAGAAACATAAAATAGATAGTTTATTACTTAAAACAAAAAGTATGCAAAATGGGCCACATGGTCGTGTGCCCCGGCCGTGTGGAAGTGCCTAGGCTGTGTGGAGGCCTACACTCCCATGTAAAGGCCACACACACTCGTGTGGAGGGGACACACGCCCATGTGAGCAGCTCGTGTAACTCACTGTCCCAAAATACCAAAAATAAAGAGTAGAGGCGACACGGCCGTGTGGAGATCTCACATGCCCGTGTGGCCAGGCCGTGTGGCACAAAAATTCACCCAAAAACCCAAATTTTCAATTTCACACAGCCATGTGAGCCACCCATGTGGGGAACATGCCCTTGTGGTCACGAAACCACACCGAAACATCCTGAAATTCATGCTTTTGATGTCGAAACGATCCCCAACCCTTGGTAACCCAAAATTATGCCAAAACATATAGAATTTCATGCACTTTAGAAAAAAAAAATATGATACTTCAAATAGCTAATCTCATAAACACACAAGACATTATTGAATTTCACCGTATTTCGATACCGAAGTTAAACCGTTTCAAAACACACACCTTAGAAAACGATATCAAGCAGCACCTCTGATAAAACGAAATGCACAAGGACGACCTCCTTTGACAAAACGATAAATGAATTGCGTAAAACAGAAGAAGAAAAAACATACGTAATTAAAATTGGAAAGAATAGGAAAAAAAGAAGAATGATGGGAAAGAAAAATAAAAAGTAACAGATGAAGAATATAAACTTATTTTCTATTCTAAAAAATAACTTCCTCTTTTTAAAGTAAAATAAAATAACGTAAAATAAATAAATATCAAAACACTCACAGGGATTCAAACACGAGACCCAGAGAAACAGTAACACGCAACTAACCACCAGGCCAGCAGGCCCATTTTGACATTAAAACACAAAATTGAACCCAAATGTTCAACCCACTCATTGGCTTTAACCACAAACCTCAAAACTTTTAACCCAAGACTCTGGGATGTTACAACTCACCCCTCCTTAAAGAAATTTTGTTCCCGAAATTTCCAGCTAACAGAACAACCGTCTACATACAAAACTCACGATTACGCTCCCGCTACGCATTCCGACCTCTAAACACTACCATATCATACTAAACCTTAAAATTTAGCATACATACCCAGAACACTTAACGACTGAACTAGATCAATTTACTTTTCTATTACACACACAAACACAATGCCATATTCAGAAAGTCAAATCATTTACAAACAATAGCACACAAAGTCAACAATATCACACAACCATACCCGACTCAATGTCGCTGAGGACCCGCATATGATACAAGAGGAGTTTCGACTACATCTATTTAAGGGTTGAAAAAACTTGTTCTAATCAAAGTCAAATAGTAGAAATATAGTTCTATACGGCCCCCGGCCTCTCGCCTCCACAGATCCCCTTATTTTTTCATTGTATTTATTTTTTTAACAAGTGATGAAATTCGGGTCACACAAACTCTAAAATTAATATAGTCTAGACTAGTGATTATACGGCGAATTGTTGTCGATAGACAACTAAATAAGGCGGTGTTGTAGTGATTCTAAGGGGAATTTGGTCATCAAAGGTGGTATCGTATATTTTCTTCAACTCCTCGAAATATATATATAATTGAATTTGATTCTTTTATCTATTTAATCATTCATCATTAACAAGTTTGTGAACTTAAGCATTCAACTGAGCTAAATTTATTATGTCCGTACAAGTCATATACTATAAATGATTTTTGTACATTTCTAAATTAAACAAAAATCCAAGTAATAGAAAAAAGAAAGGTCAGGCACCTGCTCTATAATTTAATCTAAAGTAACCACAATCATCTAAAGAAAAAGATTGCCTCAAATATATTATTAGTATTATTATATCATCTTGGTCCTACTTCTTTTCTTGAATACTAAGAGAGGGTTCACATTTAACAACTCCTTATTCTACATGCTTTATTGTGAGTTAATTATTTCACCATATTAATTACATGAGTTTGAATTTCTTAACTTTTGTTACTCCTTTTGGAAGAAAAAAGAAACCTTTTGTCGCTCCTCGATGGAGTCATTGTCAACAAGAAAGTGATTATATTTATATATAGAAAGAGGATTGATTTGGAAACCAAATCATTCTCACATTTTCATTATTTTTATAATTTATATTTACTTTTTATAATTTGATTAGAATAATTCATATAAAGTATACGCATTAATTTTTTAATAAATTAAATATTATACTTATTTGCTCGATTTTGAAAGGAAAATTTAAAATTTTACCCATACGATGAGCATAATTATATTGTTAAACTCAATAATTAATGTCTTAATATATTAATTAATCTCCATTTATGTATAAAAGCCAAAGCTTCGACTAGAAAAGAAAAATATCTTTTGTAATCCTCTAATATTGTGACCTATGGAAATGGACTAAATTAGCTATATAGTTGAAATACTTTGTTAATTGGCTATATAGATTGATTTTTTGAAAATTTAGAAAAATAGATTGTACTTGGAGAGAGTGTGTGAAACGCATCCAGCTCTGCACATGTGAGTTCTTTCTTACTTCCTTTGAGTTATGAAACTTTCATATATGTGGGTTGTGTGCGGTAAGTTGCTCTTCTGTAAATGAATCAATGTGTTATGTCTGGACATGTGTGTGAGTATGACTATTGTTAATGTAAAAACATCTTTCTTGTTGCACAAGCCCAGTACCAGATAATTTATGATATGTGAAAATTGTGGAAGGGAGACCTATATGTGATGTCTCTGGTAGGGCAACTATATTGCAAACCAGACTGGCAGATCATGACCCAACCTTGTGCGAGAACACGTGTTTGACTTAACAAGGATATGAAATGAAAATAAATATGACTGGTATGTGATTCTGATTTCTGAGATATGGGTCTGAGGCTAGCACAAGGATGAGTTGTTGATAACCATGTAGGGTTGTGGAAGACATGTATAAATAGGTGAAATGTGTCCGCCTGAGTGTTGTATGTGTTATGTTAAAATGGTGTAGTGTTGCCGCCAAGGAACCATGGACAATTAGCGTATTATGTCTGTATAACAGAGTCTCACGAAAAAGGCTGTTGTTCTTTTCTTACGAGTATTGATGCTTGTTGATTATCAGAATCCTTGTAAAACTAATTGTGTCTATTTTGGAATTCACTAAGTTTAAATGAACTTAGTTCGGTACTTTTCATCCTCAAGCATTTTGATAGTAGAAGAAGGATCTGATGAAGGGGACTACGCTAGAGTTGCGGTTGCGAGTGAGCCATTTGTTTATTTTTGTATCATGCATGGCTATATAGCGGATGGACTTGAGTCTGCCTCGCACTAAACACAACTATAATTCTAGTTTAGGCTTATTACTATAAATATCACAACGATTCAGTTTTAAGAACAAATTTAAACTTTTGTTGTAACTAAATAAATATTTTCTTAACTAGATTTTTCCAATACTATTTTTTTTAAGATAACTCATTTTAGAAGGATGACAAAGAAAAATGGCAATTTTATAGAAGGTTGATTCTCTACAAAGAGTATTGTTTTTTATTGTGAAATTAAACAAATGAATGGACATTAAAAGACAATTTATCATATTAGAAGTTAAACGAGTTGATAGATAAATTGAAGAAAAAGATCAATATCGAAAATAACGACTAACATGATAGATTGAAGAAGAAGAAATTAAGAATACTTAAATACTTTTTTAATATTATTAATATTTATTTTAAATAAAATTTTTTATTTTGAAGTTTAATTTTTTATTTGATTTAAATGCAATTTTATTTAATTTTTTAGGAAGTTGATTTAATCTTTATTAGAAAATAAAATATTGTAAAATTAGAAAAATGTAATCATAATCTTCGATCTTTAATCTTTAATTTGTTTTTAATCTTTATTTATATGTATATGAATATGTTTGTTTGTTGTTCGAGAGAGTAATTATTCAATGTTCATAAAAATATTTATTTTGGATCTATTTGGACAACATAGAGTAATTGAATGAAAGTGTAATTATTAATGTGGTAATTACACTCTCTTATAATTTTCTAGATGTGTTTGACTAACAGAGTAAAATTACATCGTAATTTCCTATGTCATGTTTAGTAGTACAGATTGTAATTACATAGTTACATAGTTTATATATTTTAAAAAATATTAATTACTATAAAAATTATTAGAATGATAAAAATAATTTTTAAACAACAAAAATTAATATCAAATCATCATATATATTATGTTAGTCTAAAAAGTAGATGATAATATGATTAATAATAAAAATAACAAGAAAAATAAACATCATATGTAATTTTATCTAATTGTTCTAGTGGATATTTGTTGGATTGTTCCATCTTTAATATTTAACATATGCTTCTTATTATCATTTGTGAGTCTTTGATCGAGTTCAACATCATCTCAGTCTTTTTTTAATGAAAAACAACTGTTAACAAAAATTACTTAAAAAAAAACCATCAATTTAATGCATAAAGTAAATGGATTTAGAATTTTAAAATAATTATACTATGCCTATTTCATGACAATGACCAATTTAATTAAGTTGTATATATCCACAAGTTATGTAATAATGAATTCTAATAAATTTTATTCTACGGGATCAATCTGAAAGTTAATTTTATCCTTTAAAATATTTTATAACTAAATTTTAAGAAAAATAAATAATTAGAGTCAAATGCAATCAAATTTAAATATTCTATGCCAACAAGATCTGGTTGGAATTATAATACTTTGGTTGAACATTGGGATGAAATTAAAAAATTGTTTTAAAAGGAGTCAAAGATAAATCATAAATTATTGGGTATTAAAATATAATTTTACTATTATACTAATATATAATTTCATAAATATATAATGAACTAAATGAAAAATCTATCACTTTTTGAAAGCCAAGGTCATTGTCTACCCCTTCGTGTGTTATTGTCACTCGGAACAATTATTTCCTAGTGCATAAGGCTAAATCCTAATGCTATCAAGATTTATCAACAAAATCAAATACATATGCCCCTCATTGATATGGTATCATCCTTTAATCTGGTTTCAAGTTAGTTGAGTAATTATCAAAAATATTTTTTATAAATAAAAAATATTATAGTGGAGATATATTTATTATTTCAATCATGTGAAATCTATAAAAAAATAAGTAGATGAGAAATAAACTTAAAAGCTACAATTCTTTATTCTTTCAATTAAAATTTCATTTTATTTTTAAATATTTTTTTTATAAATATATTTGTCTTATTATGATATGATTAATATGAATGCGCTTGTTTCTTCATCAATGATGATTAGAAGTCCCAAGCATCAGCATTTCATATATATAGTATGAATCATGAATGAATTTGTGTTATTTGCTTGGATGGAGAAGAAGAAGATTCAAAACCGACTTCATATTATATAAAAAATTGATGAAAAGAAAGTAGGGGACCGGAGTGAAAGAGGTGACGAAGTAAATCTTGGTAGGGTCAACAGCTTTCATCCTGGAACTTTCACAGAAATATCGCCCAAACTCACAACACACCCTCTATAAATTGACCAACTCATATTTTCCCACACAAAACAAACAGCACAAGTAGTTCCTCTCTCGATATTTTCCTCATTTCTGCCACTCTTTAGGAAAACTAAAACAACTCTATTCTTGACACCATGAAGGTATGTAAAGTAGAGTATGTGTTTATGATATCAAATACCATGAAGAGTTTGAATTGAGTTGTTCTTTTTTGCAGCAAAAGATGGTAGTGAAGGTGACTATGAGCGACGAGAAATCCCACTCCAAGGCCTTGAAGGTAGTAGTCGGTTTCTCAGGTAATCATCCATACGATGACTCAATTGAAATGTTTTAAAGTTTATGATGAAATTAGAATTTAACGTTGCTGTATTTATTAATGGGATTCATAGGGGTGGAGTCAGCTTCATTGAAAGGAGATGACGAGCCAAATAGAGGTAACAGGAGATGGGGTGGACGCAGTTCAGCTAACAAGTCGGCTAAGGAAGATAGTGGGGCATGCGGAGCTAGTGAGCGTTAGTGCTGTCGGCGGTGAAATGAAGGAAGAGGCCAAGGCGCCCCCCGCCACTTATATATGGCCTTATAATCAGCCTTTATATGTGTATCAAGAGTTGCCATATGCTCATCAACAAGACCCTTGCTCCATCATGTGAGGTATTTTATTACAAGGGATACCCATACAACCAATCCCACACATCCGTCCATGGCCTTTAATTGATCCCACAACTGATGAGTTGGGAGAAATTTATTACTTTTATCTTTGCAGTTTGTAATACCCAAATTTGGTCCGAGCCCATTAAACCAAGCCCAGAGCCTAGCAAACTTACAACCCCTAAAAACTTGGGCCCAAATTACAAAATAATAATAAAAAAGGGGCCTGATTCTTAGGCGGCCCAAAAGGCCCAAAATCTAAAAATTTTTCAGATGGCTAGGGTTTTCAGAATCCTAGCGCCGCACGCCTCCACTGCCGCAACTCCACGCCACCAAAGACCGCGCGCCGTTTGTCGGCCACCACCACGCCATCGCCCATACCTGCGAAAGAAGACAAACAGTGACAGCAAATAAACCACAACAGCGAATGGGCATTATTTTTTTATTTTATTTTTTATTTCTCGTTCGGCTATAAAAGCCAACTCAAAACAATGTAACGAGGACGTTTTTTCTTTTTTTTCTCTCTTCACAATCAATCAAGAGATAAAAAGGCAGATTCAAAAAAAAACACAAATCGCAGTAGCATAGAGTTTTCGAAGGTATTTTTCATCTATTTTATTTTCCTTTTTGTAAATATATCTATAAATATATAAAGATAAAAATAAATAAATAAAAAAATAAAAAAATAAGGGATTACCTGTTGCGAATTCCGGCCACCGCACGGAACCCACGGCAGGGCCTGACCGGAGCGATGCCGGAGAACCCCTCCCCCTTTCGCAGACCTGCAGAGAAAAGAGAAGAAAAGAGTTAGTTTTTTTACAGAGAAGGAGAAATGAAGCTAAACAAAATTTTTAACCTTTATATAAGCATACAAAACGGCGCCGTTTCAAAGGGAGAGGGGTCGTAGCGTTGACCCGGATCCGACTCGGAGATCCGCGTCCCCCATCGAGGGGCTAATTGCGCCCAAGTCCTCCATCTTTTGATTTTTACTAATCGAGTTTCTTTTTTATCCTAAACTTTCCCTTCAATTTCAATTCGTGTTCATTTAATCCCAAATTAAGCGCTGCGTTTCACGAATGCGGGAAAATTCCCCTTTAAACCCCTTGGCTCTTGCGCGCTTTACAAATAACCCCTCTTCCTTTTATTTTATGTTAAATCAACCCCAGATTTTCATTATTAGATGCAATTGGATCCCTCTTTAGTTATTTTGCAATCTTTTATTGTCATTATTATTATTACTATTATTATTATTATTATTATTATTATTATTATTATTATTATTATTATTATTATTATTATTATTGTTATTATTATAATATATATATTATGTGTTGTCATCATATTTTATTATTATATTTATATTAGTATATGGTGTATATTATGTGTATTATTATTATTATTCTTATTACTACCATATTTATATTATTATCTCACATATATTTTGTATTATTATCTTATTATCATTATCATTACTTATATATTAATATTATCATTATTATTAGTATTAGTATTATTATTATCATATTACTCACTAGTACTATTATTATATTATCGCACATACACAGTATTATTATTATATTTCTTATTACTACTATTATATTGTTAATATATTATTATATTAGTATATTGTATATACTTTTATTATTATTCTTACTATTATTACTATGTTACTACCATTATCATTATATTGTTAGATTATCATTATCACTATATTATTACTATTATTATTATTGACGGTATTCATATCATGATATTTATTATCCTCATCATTACTAACTCTATCATTTTGACACCGTTCCTTTTTATCTCTCGCTTTTTTTTACCTTTGTATTTTATGTCTTTGTTTTTTTTGTTCCGATATTTTAATGATTATTTTTATTCGAGTCATTTATACAATTCGACCGTTTTGAGATAGTCTTGGATTCAAGAATTTAAAATATCATGGCCTAAAGTATTGGATGTGATATTTTATTCTTTTGGAACAAGAAGATCTTATTTTTTTATTATTCAAAAACTACGGGATAATCTCCGATCCGAAGATTTAAACTATCGTGTCCTAAAGTATTGGATGTGATGTTTTAGTCTTCTAAAACGAGAGAATCTCGATTTTCAAAAAACTATGGGATAATCTCCGATTCGAAGATTTAAATTATCATGTCCTAAAGTATTGGATGTGATATTTTAATCCCTCGAAAACGAGAAAATTTCGATTTGCAATCCCGGAAAACTATGAAATGATCTTAGGATCGAAGATCTAAACTATCGTGTCCTAAAGTATTGGATGTGACACTTTATTTCTTCGGAACGAGAAAATCTCGATTTAGTTCAAGAAAAATACAAATATTTTCAAAAGGGGTCAGATGTTTTAAAATACCTTCAAAGTTTTCAAACTTTCGACATTAGGACATTAATTAATCAATTTGGTACCAATTTTGGGCGTGACGAGGGTGCTAACCCTTCCTCGCACGTAACCGACTCCCGAACCCATTTTCTCAAATTTACAGAGACCAAAAGCATTGTTTTAGTAAATCAAAATGTTTTATTAAAATAAAGGTGATCCGATCATACCTAAAAGATCGGTGGCGACTCCCGTTTTTAATTTCAAAACCCAAGTTCGATTACCCGCCTTTTCAAAAAAGGATGGTTTCGACAGCTTGGCGACTCCACTGGGGACGATTAGAGAGTCAGGCCGTAAAATTGATTACTATTTGTCCTTTTGTCGAAATTTGGAAATTTATTTTTGAAAAATCATGTTTCTTTTGTCTTATCAAATACTTTGGCATTGCATTGCATGACCGTTGAGTCACACCCTTTTAAGTGGGGTGAGAAGCTACTCTTTTCGTGAGGTTTTCACCTCCGTACAAGATAGTGGATTGCTTCCGGATACATCCGTACCTATGTCTTCGTGAGATTGTCATCTCAGTGTAGCCATAGGGAAATGTATTCCACAATCAACTCAATCTATATGAGCCTATAATGGGTGAGGATTGAGGAATCTGTGGATTCGGTACCTTTTACTCTAGAACCGAACCCCATATAACGAACCGTAAGAACCACCCTAGATAGAGCCATGCCGAACTCTAGTGGTTACCTGGTTAAGTTTTCGTATTTACTGCTTATTGATTACGAAATAATGATCTGCTTTATCTTCATCTCTTCGCATAGCATATGCATCAAAAGATGTTGATTCCCATTCGATTCTTTGAATAGGTAGCTTATCATGGAAAAGGGATTTCTTGATATAGTGGAAGACAATGCGTCGTCCGGATATATGGGGTGAGACAGATCAAATGAGAGAAGGGGGATAGCCTCACGGAAGGATATATATCAGAGTTGTGGGATTACACACGCATTAGTGTGACTCAAAATAATCTTCAAGAAATGAGGGAAATATGGGATCAGTGGGACGACAAGATCAAACAGTTATTCTATCATCATTATGGCGACACGCCTTATCTGCTTACGCGTCAAGATAGATCAACACTTGTTCCGAGCAATGGCCCGGTTTTGGAATCCAGCGTACGAGTGCTTCACTTTTGGGAAAGTAGACTTGGTTCCTACCATAGAGGAATATACACCACGATTCACGCTGCCCAGAATCCAAATTGATAAGGCTTATTTGAGAGCCGTTAATGTCCCTACATTCACGAAAAAAAGTTGATGAATATTACGGGGATGAGCGGCGGTGGGTCACGGCCCCGACAAAACAAAAGGGAGATTGTAAGTGCATCCTTGGAAGAATCTAAGGACTTGATCATAGCTCATCCCAAGAGAAGAAGAGGGTTGATGTCTTAGCTTTGAGCATTTACTGATTAGTCCTCTTCCCTAAAGCTTTAGGACATGTGGGCGAGGCGATGATCGATCTATTCGACAAATTAGACAGAGGGGTCACTCCTATTCCTGCGATTCTCGCTGAAACTTTTAGGTCTTTAAGCGCGTGTCGAGAGCCGGCGAAGGGAGATTCATCGGTTGCGCCCAACTCCTAATGGCATGGTTTCACAGTCATTTTTGGAAAATAGAAAAGGTATCGCGTCTGATCTTCACCGAAGACTATTCTCCGCTAAAAAATATAGTAGCAACGCCTAGACGAGATGACATCACGGAAGAAAGTTGGATGGTGATTTTGCAAAGCTTACAAGAAGAGGACGTAGAGTGGAAAACTCCTTGGATGATTCTTGACGAAATTTTGTATAAGTGTGGAGACTTTGATTATGTCCCCATGCTCGGAATATGGGGAGCCGCCGGATACGCTCCTCTTCTCGTGTTAAAACAGTATAGGTCAAGACAGTTTACACCGCCTACACAAGGGTTAGCCGAGTGCGAATTCGAGTATAAAGGGAAAATTACAAGAAAAGAGTTCATGAGATATCAAAGGCTTGGGGCGAATTTATAGAATGAAAAGGTTTGTTGCCAATCCGATGACGACCAGAGTATGTCCAATGGCGAGGTCAAAGAATCAATGACAACATCCCCACCTCGATCAAGAGAACACCCGATCGCTAGAAGAGCGATTCTGGTGTGATTCCTCTCGAGCTTGAAATCATTAAACAAGACTTCAAGAAAGGAATCGGGAATTAAGGAAAAAATAGAGCAACTAGAGGAGGAGAAGATGCAACTAGGTTTGGATGTCGATGTTCAAAAGTCGAAACCGAAGTGGAGAAAAGGGAAGACTAAAGCCGAAGAAGATTTAAACGATTTAAAGACCGACTACAAGAAGCTACGAAGGTCGATAAGAATGGCGGGACTGGGAAAAACGTCAGAGCAATGGCGTCAAGAGATCAAAGAGGAAAAGAATAAAGCGAGCGATGGGAAAGGGAACTCCAAATGCCCATGACCGAGAAGATGCCCTAAAACAGAAAATTGATGAAAAGCCAAGATGAGAAGGGTAAATTAGAAACACGGATGTCGAATCGGAAAGATTGTTTGATCGATGATCAAGTCGTAAATCCATAGCTGAATTAGAGGCTAGTAAGAGCAAAATTGAGGAAATGAATGCAAGGATTGAAGAACTAGAATCTGTCGCACATGGCTACGAGCTACGGAAGAACTTTTCAAAGTTAATGAGGAGCGATGGAAGCAAAGAATTGTATGACTCCCAAAACCAAGTCGAAGCGGGATTATGTTATAGGAGAAGCCCTAGCTCAAATGCGAGGAGTGGCGGATCACTTGCAAACCTTGGCAGTTCGAGCGGATGCATTAGGTTTGATGTACGAGTCAAGGTCAGAAAAAGGTCGAGAGTTAGCTTGCCTTCTTGAGGAGGTCAAGGCGTTAGGTGCTAGGGCGACCTTTTTTGTGATCCATTTTATGTAAAGAAACTTGTTTTCTAGAAAAACTATTCTAATGGAAATCGAATTGGAATCAACATTTTTTGCATACATTTCATGCATTTGCATCACATTACATGCATTTAAGTTTATAAAAAGAACCTAATTGATTAAACCTACCAGACAATAAAGAGGAAAGTGAAACCTGGAAGCTGAACACCCGTACGACACGCGTGCTAAGTCTAAGAAAATGGATCAAAGATATGAGCAACTCCAAAAAGAAATGGCACAAACACAAGAACAACGTTGGCACAAATCAAGCGGGACATGACTAACAAGATGGCGGAATCAGAGAAAACTTGATGGCCCAAATGGCCCAAATGACCCAACTACTTGAATGGACTTGTGGAGAAAGGAAAAGGCCCTATGGCTATTACCGGGAAGAAAACGAAAGCACTCCTTCTGGTTTTACCCCGCACACGCACCTATATTGCACGAAGAATATCTTCCGAGGCCACCACACGATTAGGCCCCAACAAGGTCAAAATAATATCGGACCACCCGCGAATCTCCAAGGGTGTTCCGGATCCAACCTGAGGGATAACCACATTAACTTGGTCGCCCACGATTTCGATATGATAGAGAAGGAAGAGGCAAGAACTGAATCCTCAAGACAGTTAGAGGACCGTTGTAAATGGTTGGAGGAGGAAGTCAAAGCTTTGAAAAACGCCGGCCATCGCCCTGGTGTTAAGGCAAAAGAATTGAGTTTAGTCCCAGATCTGGTACTACCCAATAATTCAAGATGCCGGACTTCGAAAAATACAATGGGACAACTTGCCCTGAAGCCCATATTACAATGTTCTGTCGAAGGATGGCGGGATACGTCCATAATGACCAACTGTTAATCTATTGTTTCCAAGATAGTTTGATCGGATCTGCAGCTAAATGGTATAATCAATTGAGTCGCACCCAAATTACTTCATGGGAGGACTTGGCTCAAGCTTTCGTGAAACAATATGGCCATGTAACTGATGCGGCACCTGACAGATTTGTGCTACAAAACATGGAGAAGAAGCCAAGTGAGAGCTTCAAGCAGTATGCCCAACGATGGAGGGACATAGCAATGCAAGTTCAACCGCCACTCTTAGAGAAAGAGAGAACCATGCTCTTCATCAGTACACTGAGGGCCCCGTTTATCACTCACATGGTAGGGAGCACAACTCAAAGCTTCACAGATATAGTCATGGCGGGGGAGATGATTGAAAACGCCATAAGGGGTGGATGGATAGAAGCGGGTGAGGCTACTAAGAGACCCGTTCCCAGAAAGAGGAATAATGAAGTAAACAATGTGAATATGTATAATAAAGGAAGCCCGAAGACAGTTACCGTTAATTCACCAAAAGTCGTGGCTGCCAAGTAACAAGGGACGACAGGACAAGAACCAGGCCCAAAACCAAATTTTGAGAGGCCCCAATTTACGCCAATCCCGATAACATACAGGGAGATGTATCAACGACTGTTCGACGCACACATCGTAGCTCCGTATTATCTAACGCCATTACAGCCCCCATACCCCAAATGGTACGATCCGAATGCCGAATGCGAATACCATACAGGAGTAACAGGCCACTCGATAGAAAATTGCACGGCCTTTAAAAAGGTAGTCGAAAAATTTATCAAGATGGGGATCATAGAGCTTGACGATCTGCCTGGTTCGGGGAACCCATTACCCAATCATGGGGATGGAGCGGTAAACATGATCGGAAAGGATAGAGCAAGAAAGACCAAGGAAAACATCTCGGATGTAAAGACCCCACTAATAATTGTGTGGGGGGAAATGATAAAGAGAGGGCTGATAAAATCAAGTCTCGAAGGAAGAAGCGAAAAACCTGGAAATTACTGCGCGTTCCACGAAGGTGAAGGGCATAAGATCCAAGACTGCACAGAATTTAGACTATTGGTGCAAGGCTTCATGGATAATAAAGAGTTAGAATTTTATGAAGAAAGCTCGGAGGAGGGGAACATCCATGCGACAGAAGGGGAATCGACCCGTCAAAAGGCCAAGCTTCCGAAGATCATCATTTCCTGCCCGAGAAACCCAGAAAGCAGAGCTCAAACAGTGCCTAAGATTGTAATCAAGAAACCAGTATCTTTCCCTTACAAGGATGACAAGAAGGTACCGTGGAACTATAATTGTAACATGACAACACCAGGAGCCGAAGGTTCAACCAGCGCTGTAAATGAAAACCAAAAGGAGGGGTTCCACACACGAAGTGTAAGACGTTATGACCCAACGGGTGTCAGGATAAACGCGGCAAAGGCTATGGCAGTCGGACCAGAGGAAGAACCTAGCGCCCTCGTTAATGTACCCGTAAGAGAGGAAGAGGCGAAAGAATTCTTGAAGTTCATGAAGCATAGTGAGTACAGCGTGGTGGAGCAACTGCATAAGCAACCGGCCCGCATCTCGGTGCTAGCTTTGCTATTGAGCTCGGAAGTACATCGTAAGGCATTGATGAAAGTACTAAACGAGACTTACGTTACCAAAGATATATCTGTCAATAAACTTGACCGATTAGTTGGCAACATAAGTGCTGATAACTTTATCTCCTTCAGCGACGATGAGATTCCATCTGGGGGCATGGAATCTACCAAGGCCCTGCATATAACTACTCATTGTAAGGGATCCATCCTACCTAGCGTATTAATTGACAATGGGTCGGCCTTAAATGTTTTACCATTGTCAACTTTGAAAAGGTTGCCAATAGACAGTTCTCATATGAAGACATGCCAAAACATAGTGAGAGCGTTTGATGGCACCGAAAGAAGAGTGATGGGGAGGATAGACATACCATTACAAATCGGACCGAATACATATGAAGTAGATTTTCCGGTGATGGATATCAATCCTCATACACTTGCTTATTGGGAAGACCACGGATTCATTCAATGAGGCGATACCTTCATCCTCCATCAAAAACTAAAGTTGGTGGCAAATGGTCGATTGGTCACTATCAATGCGGAAGAAGACATCATAGCAACAGTTACCAATGACGCGCCATATGTAGAGGCGGACGAGGAGGCCGTTGAATGCTCTTTTCGATCTTTAGAGTTCGTCAATCGACATTTGTTCGTGAGGGGGCTAAAATTTGGTACCCAAGATATCCGGACCATGAGGATGGGCCTCGCAAATGATGATCGATGGGGGCTTTGCCAGGAAGAGGGCTAGGCGGATGTCTCGGGGTGAAGTTTAAGTGCTATCTCGAAAGAAAAGAGAGAGACTGTTTTACCTGGGTTTTAAACCAAATGCCAGTGAGATAAGAAGAGAAATAGAGAAGAAGCAGGAGAGGAGAAGAGCACGACTGAATGGGGAAGAGGCCATGTGGGAACCAATGACATTCCCTCATATATCCCAAACCTTCGTGTCTGGAGGAATAATTCACTTCGAGAGAGGGTCGTCAAATGGTGGTCCTCACGTCAACGCCATAGATGAAGGAGAAAGCTGGACCAAGGAACACATCGGGCATTCGTCCTTATGAACTTGGGAGCATTTTGAACAATTGGATCACAGAGAGAATTGCTGTAATTTTTAGAAATTCCACGAGTAATGTTCGAGAACGCGTTTGTTGTTTTAAGCCTAAGAACAATAAATTCTCTTTTGTGAAACGGGCTAATGTTCAAGAATCTTTATTTGAATGAAATGCATTTTGGTTCATTATCAAAAATATTTCATGTTTCCCTCTAGCGAATTTCTTTTGTTTTCCTTCTTTCCTCATTCGTTGCATAAATAATTGTCCACAAATTCATTCTTCATGCATTTTGGCACCCATTACAGGTCCCTAGATATCAATGATGTAAGCGACGATACTACAGACCTAGAGGCCCATTTTGAGCATGACATATGTTTAGAAGGATCTCAAGATTTTGAAGGTGACAAAGAATGTGACGTATCCCCGGATCTGTTGAGAATGGTACAGCAAGAAAAGAAACAAATCCTTTCCCATGACGAGGAAGTAGAGAACATATCCTTAGAAGAAGGAAAGATGGTAAGAATCGGAGCACACATAACCGAGGAAACGAAACAAGGCCTGGTGCAGTTACTGCAAGAATTCAAAGATGTCTTTGCGTGGTCATATCGATATCTGGGTTTGAGTCTTGATATTGTAGTACATCGCCTCCCATAAAGGAAGAATGTAAGCCAGTGCAGCAAAAGCTACGGAGGATGAGGCCTGACGTAGTTTTGAAGATAAAGGAGGAAGTGAAGAAACAGTTTGATGCTGGTTTTCTACAGGTGGTCAAATACTCAGAGTGGGTGGCCAATATTGTTCCTGTCCCAAAAAAGGATGGAAAGGTCCGAATGTGCGTAGACTATAGAGACCTAAATAAAGCCACCCCCAGAAAGATAATTTCCCTTTGCCCCATATTGACACGTTGGTGGATAATACGCGCAGATACTCGTGGTTCTCTTTTATGGATGGATTTTCCTGATATAATCGAGATCAAGATGCACCCGAGGACATGGTGAAAACCACCTTCATAACATTATGGGGCACCTTCAGTTATAAAGTAATGCCATTCGGACTGAAGAATGCAGGGCAACATACCAAAGAGCCATGGTAACCCTATTTCATGACATGATGCACAAAGAGATCGAAGTGTACGTGGGCGATATGATCGCTAAATCTCAAACAGAAAAGGAACACGTCGAAGTCCTGAAGAAATTGTTCCTAAGATTAAGGAAGTTCCAATTAAAGCTCAACCCAACCAAGTGTACTTTTGGAGTTAGGTCAGGGAAACTGTTGGGTTTCGTGGTCAGTGAGAAAGGGATCGAAGTGGACTCAGATAAAGTCAAAGCCATACAAGATTTGCCACCACCTCGCACTCAAAAAGAAGTCCGAGGTTTTCTTGGAAGATTAAATTACATTGCTCGGTTCATTTCACAGTTAACCGAGAAATGCGATCCTATATTCCGTCTTCTTAAGAAACACAACCAAGGGGTATGGGACGAAGAATGCCAAAGAGCTTTCGACAAAGTCAAACAATACTTGTCAACGGCTCCAGTGCTATCCCCGCCAAATCCAGATAGACCATTGATACTGTATCTATCGGTGTTCGATAATTCCATGGGATGTGTACTAGGTCAACATGATGAGTCAGGGAAGAAAGAAAAGGCGATATACTACCTCAGCAAGAAGTTCACTGAATATGAAATGAGATATTCGTCGATTGAAAAATTATGTTGCGCTTTGATCCGGGCAACCCGAGGCTAAGGCGCAAGACATGTTATACCATACGACAGCTAATTTCAAAGCTTGACCCGTTAAAATATATGATGGAGTCAACTGCTCTGAACGGTAGAATGGCAAGGTGGCAGATTTTGCTATCTGAATTTGACATAGTCTACGTCAATCAAAAGGCCATAAAAGGGAGTGCGATAGCGCGAATTTTACAGCTAGCGAGCCTCGTAAGATTACGAGCCTTTGAGCTTTGAATTCCCCAATGAAGAGTTGATGTATGTGGCAAATACTGAAGAAGTACCATGGAAGTTGAACTTTGATGGAGCATCTAATGCTGTGGGAAATGGAATTGGGGCAATCTTGGTGTCTCCTAGTGGTGATCATCATCCGTTCACATGTAGATTAGATTTCGATTGCACGAATAACATGGCAGAATATGAAGCTTGTATCATGGAAATTCGGGCGGCCATGGAGCGGAAGATCAGAGTGCTAGAAGTGTACGGAGATTCTGCACTAGTGGTTTATCAACTCAAAGGTGAATGGGAAACCCGAGACCCTAAACTAATCGAATACCGAAAGATAGTTTTGGGATTGATTGAGGAGTTTGACGACATCACTTTTAGTTATCTCCCACGTGATGAAAATCAGATGGCAGATGCCTTGGCAACCCTGGCTTCTATGATCAAGGTAAACAGGCCAGAGGATATGAGACCCATCCAGATGAGTATTCTCGAAGTCCCCGCCTACTGTTGTAATCTAGAAAATGAGGAAAAGATGATTACCCTTGGTATCGAATGTCTTTGCGATATATAAAAACCACGAATACCCGGAGCATGCAACGGAGAATGAGAAAAGGACGCTCAGAAGATTGGCCTCCGACTATGTCTTAGATGGGGACATCCTGTACAAAAAGAGAAAAGATCAAGTGCTACTTAGATGTGTGGATGCTATTGAGGCTAAGCAGATCTTGGAGGAAGTCCATGAGGGTATTTGTGGAACGCACGCTAATGGTTTTACAATGGCTAGACAGATCATGAGGTTCGGGTATTATTGGTCACCATGGAAGAAGATTGCATCAAATATGCCAAGAAATGCCATAAATGTCATATTTACGGAGATAAGATTCATGTACCCCCGTCACCTTTACACGTGATGACATCCCCATGGCCCTTTTCCATGTGGGGCATGGATGTTATTGGACCAATCTCACCGAAGGCTTCCAACGGGCATCGATTCATCTTCGTGGTCATTGATTACTTCACCACGTGGGTAGAGGCTGCGTCGTATGCCAATGTCACAAAATCAGCAGTCAGTAAATTCCTAAAAAAGGAGATCATATGTCGTTATGGAATGCCTAAGAGGATTATATCTGACAACGCATTGAACCTGAACAACAACACTATAGCAGATGTTTGCAGCCAATTCGGTATCAAACACCACAACTCGTCTCCCTACCGCCCAAAAATGAACGGTGCAGTGGAAGCAGCCAATAAAAATATCAAGAAGATAATAGGGAAGATGACCGAAACTTATAAGGATTGGCATGAGAAACTACCATTCGCACTCTACGCTTACCGAACGTCGGTCAGAACCTCTACTGGGGCAACACCTTTCTCGTTAGTTTATGGGATGGAAGCAGTCCTACCTATCGAAGTGGAAATACCTTCTCTTCGGGTTTTGTCGGAAATAAAATTGGATGAATCCGAATGGATCCAGGCTCGATACGATCAGCTGAACTTAATCGAAGAAAAGAGGCTAAGGGCTATCCGTCATGGTCAGATGTACCAAAAACGAATGATGCGAGCTTATGATAAAAAGATTCGCCCAAGAGAGTTTAAAGAAGGAGATCTTGTGCTAAAAAAGATCCTTCCCATACAAAAGGACTTCAGGGGAAAATGGATGCCGAACTGGGAGGGACCATATGTGGTAAAAGAAGCTTTTTCTGGAGGGGCATTAATTCTGGCTGAAATGGATGGAAAAGTCTTGCCTAGTCCAGTAAACTCAGATTCAGTCAAGAAATACTACGCTTAGATACTAAGGTGAAAACTCGCAAAGGGGCGCTTTGGGTCAAAAAAAAAAAAGGGGGGGCGCCGCGGATTCAAATGACCTTGCGGCACCAGAATTGACGAGAAGCGAAGTTGGGGGCATTAGCAAATCCTTTGAGTCATCTAAACACATGCTAAAGCTCAAAATAGCCTTCATGAAGTTTGTATGTAGAAGCCTAATCAACGATATCAGGGTGCTTGACCTTTGACATTTTTCTTCGAGACCTGTTCTCTGACAGTTTTTCTTGTATTCTCGGACAATTAATTCGATTTTCTTTCGAAATCAATTTATTGCCACATGTTGCATTTAAATAATGAGCGCTGAACTAATAATTTCACAAAAGAAGTTCCATACATTACTTTGGAAATTTCTGAATAAAACAGGAAACCAAAATAGGACAGTTGTTCAAAAATCCCCCAGGCAGGTGACAGGACTGAATGCTTTGAGCGGTTCAGCAATTGTGATTAAAACATACCTTTTTGGATCATTTAGTGGGTGATTTGATTACGACTTACAGCTCGCGAGCCCCAAAATTACCATAAAAGCCAAGTGTTCAAGAGAATGATATTTCGAAATAAATAAGTGATAACGCCTTTAAAAGAAACCAAAATCATAACATGTTTGCATCGTAGCACGTCTAAGTAGGAGCATCTGACTCACCATTGATCATGACATCCTAATCAATAAGCATAAGCATGCATCCATTCTACAGGTCGTGTCCTCGAGAAGGGCAGTGTAGTAAAGTGGTGGAAGACAGAAGATTTGGCATTCCTGAGCTTTGCAGGAAGCAAGTCTAAAACAGCAAGTCTGGCATTCCTGAGCTTTGCAGGAGGCAGATTAAAGACAGAAGATCTGGCGTTCTTGAGCTTTGCAGGAAGCGGATTGAAGACAAGAGATCTGGCATTCCTGAGCTTTGCAGGAAGCAGATTGAAGACAGAGGATCTGGCATGCCTGAGCTTTACAAGAAGCAGATTGAAGGCAGAAGATCTGGCATTCTTGAGCTTTGCAAGAAGCAGATTGAAGACAACAAATCTGGCATTCCTGAGCTTTGCAGGAAGCGGATTGAAGACAAGAGATCTGGCATTCCTGAGCTTTGCAGGAAGCAGATTGAAGACAGGGGATCTGGCATTCCTGAGCTTTGCAGGAAGCAGATTGAAGGCAGAAGATCTGGCATTCTTGAGCTTTGCAAGAAGCAGATTGAAGACAACAAATCTGGCATTCCTGAGCTTTGCAGGAAGCAGATTAAAAACAGAGGATCTGGCATTCCTGAGCTCTGCAGGAAGCAGATTGAAAACAGAGGATCTGGCATTTCTGAGCTTTGAGGGAAGCAGATTGAAAACAGAGGATCTGACATTCCTGAGCTTTGCAGGAAGCAAATTGAAGACAGAGGATCTGGCATTCCTGAGCTTTGCAGGAAGCAGATTGAAGACAGAGGATTTGGCATGCCTGCGCTTTGCAGGAAGCAAATTTGGCAATACGAAACAGATCGAAGTTGCAGTAGAGTGGATCAGGATAAAACTCACTGAAGTTGTGTCGAAGCAGTTGCGGTGGGTCAGAATGAGACTACCGGGGACAAAGAGCATTAAGAAGTCAAGACCTAGTGGTTCCTGACAAATTTGGGTCTTCTTTATATCTTTACTCTATTCTCGTTACACGACAATGAGCAAAGAGGGGCAGCTGTAATACCCAAATTTGGTCCGAGCCCATTAAACCAAGCCCAGAGCCTAGCAAACTTACAACCCTAAAAACTTGGGCCCAAATTACAAAATAATAATAAAAAAGGGGCCTGATTCTTAGGCGGCCCAAAAGGCCCAAAATCTAAAAATTTTTCAGATGGCTAGGGTTTTCAGAATCCTAGCGCCGCACGCCTCCACTGCCGCAACTCCACGCCACCAGCACCACGCCCGTTTGTCGGCCACCACGCCATCGCCCATACCTGCGAAAGAAGACAAACAAAGGACAACAAATAAACCACAACAAATGAATGGGCATTATTTTTTATTTTATTTTTATTTCTCGTTCGGCTATAAAAGCCAACTCAAAACAATGTAACGAGGACGTTTTTTCTTTTTTTTCTCTCTTCACAATCAATCAAGAGATAAAAAGGCAGATTCAAAAAAAAACACAAATCGCAGTAGCATAGAGTTTTCGAAGGTATTTTTCATCTATTTTATTTTCCTTTTTGTAAATATATCTATAAATATATAAAGATAAAAATAAATAAATAAAAAAATAAAAAAAAAGGGGATTACATTGTTATGAATTCCGCCATCAAGACGGAACCACTAGAGGCTTTGACCCAGCGATGCCGGAGAACCCCTCCCCCTTTCGCAGACCTGCAGAGAAAAGAGAAGAAAAGAGTTAGTTTTTTTACAGAGAAGGAGAAATGAAGCTAAACAAAATTTTTAACCTTTATATAAGCATACAAAACGGCGCCGTTTCAAAGGGGAGGGGGTCCGCGCGTTGACCCGGATCCGACTCAGGATCCGCGCGTCCCCCCCATCGAGGGGCTAATTGCGCCCCAAGTCCCTCCATCTTTTCAGATTTTTGCAATCGAGTTTCCTTTTTATCCTAAACTTTCCCTTCAATTTCAATTCGTGTTCATTTTAATCCCAAATTAAGCGCTGCGTTTCACGAATGCGGGAAAATTCCCCTTTAAACCCCTTGGCTCTTGCGCGCTTTACAAATAACCCCTCTTCCTTTTATTTTATGTTAAATCAACCCCAGATTTTCATTATTAGATGCAATTGGATCCCTCTTTAGTTATTTTGCAATCTTTTATTGTCATTATTATTATTACTATTATTAGTATTATTATTATTATTATTATTATTGTTATTATTATAATATATATATTATGTGTTGTCATCATATTTTATTATTATATTTATATTAGTATATGGTGTATATTATGTGTATTATTATTATTATTCTTATTACTACCATATTTATATTATTATCTCACATATATTTTGTATTATTATCTTATTATCATTATCATTACTTATATATTAATATTATCATTATTATTAGTATTAGTATTATTATTATTATCATATTACTCACTAGTACTATTATTATATTATCGCATTATACACATGATTATTATTATATTTCTTATTACTACTATTATATTGTTAATATATTATTATATTAGTATATTGTATATACTTTTATTATTATTCTTACTATTATTACTATGTTACTACCATTATCATTATATTGTTAGATTATCATTATCACTATATTATTACTATTATTATTATTGACGGTATTCATATCATGATATTTATTATCCTCATCATTACTAACTCTATCATTTTGACACCGTTCCTTTTTATCTCTCGCTTTTTTTTACCTTTGTATTTTATGTCTTTGTTTTTTTGTTCCGATATTTTTATGATTATTTTTATTCGAGTCATTTATACAATTCGACCGCTTTGAGATAGTCTTGGATTCAAGAATTTAAAATATCATGGCCTAAAGTATTGGATGTGATATTTTATTCTTTTGGAACAAGAAGATCTTGTTTTTTTATTATTCAAAAACTACGGGATAATCTCCGATCCGAAGATTTAAACTATCGTGTTCTAAAGTATTGGATGTGATGTTTTAGTCTTCTAAAACGAGAAAATCTCGATTTTCAAAAACTATGGGATAATCTCCGATTCAAGATTTAAATTATCATGTCCTAAAGTATTGGATGTGATATTTTAATCCTCTAAAACGAAAATTTCGATTTGCAATCCCGGAAAACTATGAGATGATCTTAGGATCGAAGATCTAAACTATCGTGTCCTAAAGTATTGGATGTGACACTTCATTTCTTCGGAACGAGAAAATCTCGATTTAGTTCAAGAAAAATACGAATATTTTCAAAAGGGGTCAGATGTTTTAAAATACCTTCAAAGTTTTCAAACTTTCGACATTAGGACATTAATTAATCAATTTGGTACCAATTTTGGGCGTGATGAGGGTGCTAACCCTTCCTCGCACGTAATCGACTCGAACCCATTTTCTCAAATTTACAGAGACCAAAAAGCATTGTTTTAGTAAATCAAAATGTTTTATTAAAATAAAAGTGATCCGATCATACCTAAAAGATCGGTGGCGACTCCCGTTTTTAATTTCAAAACCCAAGTTCGATTACCCGCCTTTTCAAAAAAGGATGGTTTCGACACAGTTCATGATATATATATATATATGTATAAGTGAGGAAGGGCTTCCATGTGTTGTACAATTATAGCCGGTTGATTTCTTTAGTGAATTCTCATGTTCTCATATTTCATTCTTTGTTTTCTCCCCTTCTTCTAACCAATATTGTGATTTTGGGATATGTAAAAGGACAGGTTCCAAAATCAATGGTCTTTTAATGTCAACCCAAAGTTTAAGCCTAAATTTGTTCATACAATTAACTTTTTTTTTATACATGAGTGTACGACCTAATTTATGCCTGAGGCCCAATATTAACCAGATTAAAAAACCAAAAAATAAACGGTCTAGTTTATTAAAGTCCATTACAGTAGGCCCAATTGGCCCAAATACTAAACCCAACAAATCAAACCCGAGCCCAAATACTAAACCCAATACAAGCCCGGATAACCCAAAGCAAGTTAGGGTTTCAAAAACCCTAGAGGTTTCTAGAGTCTTCAACAGCCTTCCCCCACCCATGCGCCGCAGTCTCCAGCAACTCCACGTCACCCCATACGTGCGCCTCCAATGGTTTCGCCTGCAAATAAGGGAGCAAAACAGCAGCAAAAAAAAGGCCAGTAAAGAATAACAAAAATGGCCAGCAAGATAACAGAAATGGAGAGGGTTTTTATTTTATTTTTATTTTATTCTTAAAATTTTGGCTATAAAAACAAAGGCTGAAGCAAATTTGTACTGGCTACATATTTTTACAAACATACAATATCAATAAAAAAAAAGCAAATCAGCTAAAAAAGGGTTTTCATTTTATATTTGTTATTTTATTCTTTTTTGTTTCGAATCTGTTCCTCTATTTTTAAAAGCTTCTTTTTCTTTTTTAAATATACAAAAGTTCTAAAAATATAGTATAAAAAGAAAAGAAAAGAAAAACTTACTTCTTCGAACTTCGTGTGTGTGCAGCGCGATCAAGAAGTCGAGTCTTGCTTGAGGTCTCACCGGAAATTGCTTAGAGAGAATTTAGAAAAACTCTTTTTTGTTTTTTTTTTTTTTTGAAAAGAAAGAAGAAATGAAAAATTTAACAAAAAATTTGGCTTTTATAGCCTGTTAAAATGGCGCCGTTTTTGGGTAGCCCCCCTAATGCCTGAAACGACGTCGTTTTGGGGGGCTGACCCGATTACCCGACCCGAATGCCCTCAGGATCCGCGTGTTTTTGCGGAAGAGACTATTTGCGCATTTGGCCTTTTAGCATTTTTACCCCTTTTTAATTCAGTTTTTCTTTATTTTCAAATTTGCCCCTATCTTCTGTTTTAATTTAGTCCCGCGCAGAACGATGGAGCATACATACTGACTTATCCACATGGCCACAAGACATGCCCGGGTGCCATGGCCGTGTGAAATTAAGCTAGCTACTGACTTGGTCACACGGACACCAGGCACGCCCGTGTGCCACGGCCGTGTAACTTGCCCAAGCACACTTCGAAGTGGCCCTTATGCCACACGACAGAGACACATGCTCATGTCCCTTGGATGTGTATGCAAAATAGGCCATTTGCTAGGCCAAAAATGCCACCCACTCTTGGGTCATACCTACAAGCTCATACAAACCTATTCTCACACACAATTTGGCAACCAAATACATGTCAAATAATCCACATATTATCTCATTTAATCTCATCTCCAATCATGCCAATTTGCACAACCAAAACACATGTATAACTAAGCATGATTCAATCACAATTTACTATCATATAACTATTTCATTGATCACACATATGTACCCATATAGCATCAATTTGCTTATTACAATTTTGGCCATTTCATAGGCATGAGAACATACCAAAACCAACATCATATACCACATTCACAAATGCATATTATCAACATTTAACTAGCCATATCACATGGCCAATTTCATATCTCAAACTTATACCAAAATAACTAGCCTATACATTCCATATTTAGCTATATACATATTTTCAAAGTGCCAAAACAAGTTTGAGTAGTGTGATGACGATCCTCGACGGTCCCCGAACCTTCAGTAGCTTTGACGATCTATAAAATAGAGCAAACACACAGAGAGTAAGCTTTCAAAAGCTTAGTGATCCATATACAAATAAATTTAGCATAAAGTGTACATAACCATATTGATTCAATGATATTAATGTTTCTCATTGCAAATTCATCACATATTCTTTGGCTCATTTGCTTAGCCATAACTTTCCACATTCTTCAACTCAAATACCACATATAAACATAGCTCATTCAAGCTTATATTCACGTTTTACCTCATTATTTCAATACACACATATTCACTTTAGTAAGTTCATATAGACACTTACCTTCCATACATACATAGTGTACATATCAAACATACCTGAGACAGATATACAAATCAGATAATTGTTCGTTTCTCAGACTTACCCGTTGAATCGTTCGGAATCTAATAGGATACTCAGAATACTCGGAATAGTCGTACAATGCCAACGTCCCAGACGTTGTCTTACATGTAATCAGATATCGATGCCACTGTCCCAAACAGGGTCTTACACGAATCAATACGATGCCAATGTCCCAGACATAGTTTGACACGTAAATCTCATAGCGACGCCATCGTCCCAGACATGGTCTTACACGAAATCTTGAATCAATGCCAACATCCCAGACTTGGTCTTACATGATATCTCATAACGGACACCTATTGCATGGCATATACTATCCTATCTATTCCCAGGTTCAAACGGTACTTCTCGAACATTAACCATCTTTCGATACTTTCTCGGAATCCATATATTCATCATTTCGAGTATTATTCATAGCAATTCAAATTTCATATATTCACAAATAAGTCAATTCAAATACATTTATTTGTATATCGACTTACCTCGAGTTCAGTTTAACGGAAACGTACGGCTATTCAATGATTTTCGACTTTCCCCGATCTAAATTCATTTTCTTCGGTTCTTTATCTATACATATACAGATTTAACTGATTCATTCATAAAATCATTCAATTCAATCCAAAACACATATTTAGGGTAATTTACAATTTAACCCTCACATTTTCACATTTGGGCAATTTAGTCCCTATTTCACAAAAGCACAAAATACACCAAATTTGCTTTTACCCATGCTTGGTCAAATACACACTATGCCCATATCAATCCATACATTTCATTTATTTCACAATTTAGTCCCTCAAATAATCATTTTCTCAATTACAACCAAATTACTCAAAATCAACAAAACTCTAAAGATGAAATATGCTAATCAAACACATATATTCCATATTTCATCATCAAATATTTCAAAGCTCATGTGTTCATCAAAGACACATTTCACAATCATCATCAATTCTCAAAATTAAGACATGGGTTTTGTAGTATACGAAGCAATGATGGCAAACATATAGAAATTATCAAAAATCGAAGTCAAAACTTACCTTAATCAAGCCAAAATGTATGCCGAAAATCAAAAGAGCTTAAACCTTTCTTCTTTCTCTAATATTCGGTGGATGAACATAACATATTAGCTTATTTTTAAGCTTTTGTTTTATTATAATCATGTTATTTTACTATTTACTAAGAAACATATATATATTAAGGGCATATTTGACCTTTGCCACCCACTAACATAAAACATGGTTTAATTGCCTCATAAGGCCTCCACATTAAAAAGCCAACCCAAAAGAGTACATTATCATATAGTATGTCACTTTTACCTTTTATGCGATTTAGTCCTTTTGTCAAATTAAACACACAGATGGACAAAATAACTTACGGAACTTTAACACATGCTTAATCACATATCAAGGGCATAGAAAATAATATTATAATAATATTCTAACTCAGATTTGTGGTCCCAAAACTACTATTCTGACCAGGGTTTAAACTGGACTGTTACAGGTCGTACTGTATTCTGAAACGAGTGGAGCCAGTCGCATATCTGCTGGAGCTACCTCTAGAGTTGGATCACATTCATGATGTTTTCAATGTCTCAATGTTGAGACGCTACCGCTCTGATCCCACGCATGTTGTTCCTGTCAAGAAGATAGAAGTTAGACCAGATCTGACATTTAAGGAGGAGTCGATCCAAATCCTGGATTGTGACATCAAAGTTCCGCGAAGGAAGTCTATCCCCTTAGTGAAAGTGTTGTGGCGGAATCATAACACTGAGGAGGCCACTTGGGAGCCAGAGGATTCGATGCGTCAGCAGTATCCTCACCTTTTCTGATAAGGTAAAATTTTGAGGACAAAATTTTCTTTTAAGGGGTAGAGTTGTAATGCCCCGATTTTCTTTAATTTTGGCTTTTGTAATTTTGTGACACAACTGTGTATTTGCTTCAGTGGTTAAGTATTCTGGGTGTGTGTGTGAGGTCCCAAGTTCAAGCCTTGACTTGGGCGAATTTTGGTATTTTTATGAATTAAGCCCTATCTCTGGTTAGTAGGTTTATAAGTAAAAGTGTGTGAGTAATTAGCAGAATGATCCTGTTGGTCTGGTGGCTATATGGAGTGTTGAAGTTGTTGGAGGTCTGGAGTTCGAATCCCTGTGTAAGCATTATTTTTTCCTGTCACGTCCCGAGTATTTGTGTTGGACTAAAAATCTGATAGTAATGAGAGATTTAGGTAGATGATAGGGGAAATATCATAAATCTGTTCATTTTTCCTCTCCTCAACAAAAACAAAATTCGGCCCTATCTTCCTCCTTTCCGAATTTCTTTTGCTAATATTTTTTCCTCTCACTCATTGCCAAAATTTTGTTCTCCCCTCATCCTTTCCCTCTCCCATTTCTTTATTTCTCGATTCCCTTGTGCATCGTGGACTTCACGCATTCGGTAAGTTTAGTTTTGTAAACCTTAACTTTATTGTGGTCAAGTGTTAATGAAGGGTTTCGATTGATGTTAGAGATTAATCGAAGGGTCGAAGGCTGGTCATAGACGCTTTAAAGTGCGTGGAATTCTTGTTCTTGCTCGAAGGTAAGGTTTTATTAGAAAAGACTGAATACCTCATTACAGGTTTCATTAAAATTTCGTTGCTATCACTGAAATTGTGTTTGGATTATGGATTTTTAGGTTCTGGAGCACTCGTGGTTACTTTAGTGTCAATTTGATACTAGGTGTGTACTCAAAAATATAGAAAACGAGGTTTCAACGAAAGCCGAAAACCTCTCTATCGATGCCACACGAGCGTGTGGTCGCTCGTGTGGTAAGCCGTCTACAAGACTGTAAGTCACCACACGACCGTGTGATCGACGAGCCAGGCCGTATGTGAGTGACACGATCGTGTGATGGCCGAGCGAGGCTGTGTGCGATGCATGGGCTCAACCAATTGGGCCGTGTGGGCCATACGAGCGTGTGGTATTCTGGGCCAGGCCATGTGATCCACACGTCCAACACACGGCCAAGGCCAATTTGGGTCATGTGGGCCCACACAGGCAGGCCACATAGGCGTGTGAGCCCATTTTAAGGAAATATTCTGAAAGGTTGCACGGGTCGCCTAAGTTGACTATGAACCTAATGAGGGGTCGGTAAGCAGTACTTAGACCTGTAGCTCTGTGATTTGATTAAGTGAAATCTGTATTGAACATGCATACTGATTTGAATGTATGGACTGTTGTTTGCATAAAAGCATGTCATATTATGTATGTTGCATTGCATCAGGGTGGGTTGATGATATTTGGAGGAAGTATCTAAAAGGCTCTTAAGCCTGTTATCTGGCAGCTCCGCTGCAACTTTCTGATTATGTGCCGCATTCGGTACACATGGTGTGTAGGGATGGGTGGGTTGATTTTATCCCCCCATGGTGTGTAGGGTTGGACGGAGTTAGTGTGTAGAGGCTGGTGGGTAGGACTCTGCTATTCTGTTCTGATCTGCATATTATGTCTGAAATGGGCTAAGGCCCTAGAACATATCTAATTCTGTATCTAAGTGGGCTAAGTTCCACACCGTATCTGTAATGGGCTCAGACTCGAACTATGAATTCATGATTGTCTTCTGACATTATGGCATGTGTATGTTTTCTGTGAGGATTACACACTGAGTTTGCGAAAACTCACCCTTTTCTGTTTAATCTGTCCATGTAATCCCCAGTAGTAGACGAGTCGGTGCAACGGAGGACTCGGCGGTGACCACGGTTTTGGACCTTTACGGTTTTTAATTATATTCATTGTTAATTATATCTGAGAAAAAGTTTATGTAATATGGCCTTTACGGATTTTTGTTTAAATTTGGGATTTTTATTTTATAACTGCTAGCAGTAGGATAAGACAAGAGTTTTCAAAATAAAAAAATGTTTTATCCAGATATACACGAATTCGTAAACTATTTTAAAAGCTTCTGCAACATATACTGTTTTGAAAACGGATAAGGAATAAACAAACGACACGTTTTGACAGTAACCTAAGATATCTAAAAAATGGTTTTGTCGTAACTACGTTTTCTAAAGCACTATCATGTGACATCGCCAAATTCGGCCATAACATCCAGGCCGGGTTTAGGGTGTTACAAAATGTTTATTACTTTAGATATCACAACCAAGATATTATTTTGGAAAAAAAATTAAAACTCTAGTTTTTCCATAAATTTATTTTTCACTACGTTTTCCAAACTCATTTTTTCAAACTATTGGTATCCTAAGCCAGGTTGTGTTCTATCTATAAGTATAAACAAATAATCAAAATAAATTTCTCTTCTTCTTGAATGATTTGATTACATAAAAAGTGACATTCTTTAGGTATTATGCATATTTTGAGTTATATATGGGAATAGATGCGATATTATATATTTTTATATAATTTTTTTATTGTTGGGGTTATGGTTTTTAGGAAATAGACAGTGGACTATCATCTCCACGTAAGGCTATTTTTTAAAAAATTCATAGAATTCTTGTTAGCCGGAAATGAACATAGAACTTAAATTTAATTTTTCCAAAAGGAGTTCATAATGAGGAAAAAATGCGATGGCGGTTGAAGACCCAATGAATGCCTTGTGGCAAAAAATTATGTAATTTTATTTTCTAGAAATAGAACCATGGAAACCTTGGATGACAGTTTTATTTTAATTACCCATCTCATTATAAATTTGTTTTATAATTGTTTATAATATCTATATTATATGATGTTATAATTGTGATATATATATGAGATAATCCACAGTTGATCAATAAAAAAAATAAGAAATGTGGTAATGAGAATGTGCATGTCTAAGATTAGCTCTGGCTAGAAAAGGCTTGGTTTTTAAGCGGTCAAATTTGACTCACCTCCCTTTCTTGGGACCCTACCTAGTGCACGGTTCATATTCACTTCTTTGGTTTTTCCCTTAAAAAACTGTGGAGAATCAAAATTGTTTGTTTTTATGATTAATTGATTATTATGAATGAATGTGAATATTATAAAATTATCATAACATGCCATGCATATATTGAAAGCATGTTGTTTTCATTAGGTAAGAATGTCACTAGGACTATTGTATGATCATTCTTGAAATTTGGGATAAAAAACCTTACATGTTTTGAAAATACTGAGTGGGAGAAGATCTTTGAACAAGACCCGCAGCCTCTATTGATGGTCCCTAAGTGATAGCATGATAAAGTTTCGAGCCGGTTCCTACCTTGGCCGCACCCTAAGGTAAACTTTGTCATGTGGTTTCACTAGATAGGATTTCCTTTTAAGGACAACTAGTCATGCATGGCTTTCAAAGAGATTATCCTAAGATGACTCACAAATGAGAGCATGTTCATGAAGGATGTTGAATCAATGATTACACAATCAATATCATCTATTATTAAATAGTTTCCCAAGAAATGATATTTATGCTAAAGATGATGGCCAAATGTTAAACGGTCCTTAGTTCATGTGTAGTCTTGAGAATTAAGATTCACAAACTAGTTGCATGTAATCCATGTCCTTGTTAGTTAATCATGGGACCCCAAGACAACATGGTTGATGGGTGTGAGAATGATCATAGCAACGAAAAAAATTCAAGGTTTTAATACAAGACGCATGCATCACACTGCATTTTTGATATGTTGCTAAAATGAAAAATATTTGCTTAATACAAAGATAGTAATTAGTGAATCTTTATTTTTTTTTTCAATTGAAATATGTCTCCTACTCCTCTTATTAGCATTCTCACTAAGAATAAATCAAATGGGGATAACTTTTGAGAATGGAAAAGAAACTTGCTAATAGTTCTCAGCTATGAGACACTGGGTGAAGCTAGTTATATTCTTGGAATTTGAATCCTTAGGGATAGACTCTATCTCAAGCTTCATCCATTAATAAGGTACTAGAACGTTTTGCAATGATTGATGCAAAGCCAGTTGTTTAGCCGACTGCATCAAGTTTTCATCTTTCTTTAAATGATTGTCCTAAAACAGCGGAAGAAAAAGAGTATATGACTAAGGTTTATGCTTCGGCGACTGGAAGCCTTATGTATGCGATGTTTTGCACATGTCCAGATATATGTTTCAAAGTAGGAATGGTTAGTTAATATCAAACGAATCCAAGTCTTAAGCATTGACAAGCTATACAGCATATATTAAGGTATCTTAAAAGAACCAAGGATTATATGCTTCTGTATTCTAGGGAGAACCTTACTCCTGTTGGATACACAGATTCAGACTTTCAAACCTATAAAGATTCGAAGAAATCAACGTCGGGAAATATATTTGTTCTAAACCGTAGATCCATAGTTTGGAGAAGTGAAAAATAAACTTGCACTGCTGACTCTACTATGGAGGTCGAGTATGTGGCTGCTTATGAGGCAATGTAAGAAGCAATATGACTTCGAAAGTTCTTAATTGATCTTGAAGTCCTTCCTGATATGGAAAATGTTATAACACTGTATTTTGATAATAGTGCTGCAATAGCTAATACCAAGGAAATCATAAGTCACAAGAGAACGAAACATATTGATCGAAAGTATCACTTGATACGAGAGGCAGTAGCCGAAGGAATTATAGATGTGATGAAACTAGTTTCTAAAGATAACCTTACGGATCTGTTTACTAAGACCCTTGTAACTAGAAGTTTTAACAAACACGTCAAAGATATGAGAATGGGAAACATAACAAATTTACTTCACTAGGGCAAGTGGGAGATTGTTGAGAAATGTGCCCATATTGTAGTAAAGATGTAACTATTTTCTATTTATTTGAATGATGAATAAATACATAAAGTTAATTTCACATTTCACTATTATGTATTTTGTATTTCTTTCTTTTATATTTTGCATGCATATGGAAATTGGGACAAGCAAATATTAGCTCATTGATTGTCTGAGTTCAAACTAGAGATAGTATTGTAAGAACGTTTGTAACATCCCGGTTTACGGCCTAGATGGAGTTGTAGTGTGAGACCACAAATTCGAGGTCTATGTATGAGTTTTTGAGATTTATGCTATGTTTCCATGTTAGTGTGAAAGTTTCATGAAGCAATTTTGTGAAAATTTCGGTTGAATTGTCCAAAAGGACTAAATTGAAAAAGTTGCAAAATATGAGATTCTAGAAGCTATTTGTGTGAAATAGCTTTAGAATATATATATTAGAGGTCCTTAAATAGCAATTTAACCAAATTCTAATTTTTGGACAAATTTAGGCATGGATGAGTTAAAATAGGAAGTTTATCAAAAAGGGCATTTTGGTTATTTGGCAATTAAATGATTAAAATGGGAGAAAAGATGACAAAATTCATTCATCTTCTTCTCCAAGGCTGCCGAAATTTTCAAGAGCCATTGTTAGGGTTCTTCAAATTTTTCAAGCTTGCTAGTAAGTGCATCCAAACCCTGTTTTTGATATTCTTCGTATTTTTGAAGTCCTAGTTGTATGAGTAAGCTATTTTTAGCTATTTGATGAGCTATATTGAATGTTCAAAAATTTGGCCATGTATGACATGCATGTATGTTGATGTTTTATGGAAGATTATGAAAGCTTGATATAGTAGAAACATATTTTGTTATGTGATTTTCCATGAAAATGCATGTAGGGACTAGTTTGTGAAATTTTTAAGTTTGGTCATACATGAGTGATTTAGTGAGAATTGGTGAATGCTTTAGTTGAGTAAGTGATTCGGCTAAGCATGAAAGGCTAGAAAGTTGAATAAAAATCACTTTACGAGCCTTGGGGCAAAAGTGTAATTATAAGAAAGATTAGGGGCAAAAGGGTAATTTTGCCAAAGTATGAGATAAGTGTCAATTTAGTCAATTTGTGTGTATTGAATAAGCTAATTTATTCATTATAGATCAAGAAAGACAAAGCCCGGATCTAAATCGAGGCAAGAGCAAGGTGGTGGACTAAATTGCATATTTCTATACTTTTGAGTATCGAGGTAAGTCTATGCTTAAACAATGCATTCATACTTACAATTTCTTAATGTTAGCTAGTGTGTAGCATGATTGAGAATGATTGAGAACCTATGTGGGATGAATGTGGTAGAATTTGTAAATGGATGTATGGTTAAGTAAGTAGATATATGAATGTGTAGTGAGAATGCTAAATGGTGGGCTAAGTGCAATACCATCTTAATGCATATTGACGATAAGCTGGTTATGTGCGATGCTATCGTTAGGTATATCATCTAGTGGGATATGTGTGAAATCACTATGAATACCTTTGTAGTAGGCTAAGTGCGATACTACCTTATTAATTGATTGTGGTGAGCTAAGTACGAAACCATCGAGAAATTAGCTGTGTGGATTAGCTACGTAGATTAGTTGTGTGGTTATATTATTGAGTTAATTAGCTGTGTGGATGAATTATAGAGAAATGATGTTGTGTTGTATATTGTGTAAATGTGATATTGAATGCAGGGGTGCATTTCAATGGTTATGAGTATGTAACTCATGATGTGTTGGAAATGTGGTAAGGGATAGAAAGAGTAAGCATTGTTGTACACTATATATTAGTATGATGCTAATTGTTGTTTAGCTTATACTATGATGCTTAATTGTTTATGTGTAAACTTACTAAGCTCAAAGCTTACTCCCTTTCTTTTCCCTTGTCTTATAGAGTAAAAGTGTTGAATCGAGATACGAGGATCAATTGGAAGATCATCCTCATTATCAATACACTCTAGTACATGAGACTCAGTGTTTTGTATATGGCATGTATAGAGGCTAGACAAGTTAGTAAATTTTGTTGTAAATGGCTAAGATGTGTTGGCCTTTAGATGGATAGTCTATTTTGTATAATGCTATAGTAGTTGGCTATCTTATTTTATGAAAAGATTGTAGTTATCTATGTGAGATTGCATTTCAATTTGAGTTGATTTTGGATGTGTTGAATGAATGCACATTGTGTATGCTAGAGGGGTGAAAGGAACTTAGCACATAGCTTTTTTTTTGTCCATGTGGATAGACACACGGGCGTGTGTCTAGACCATGTGTGACACACGATCAGCCCACGGGCGTGTGACTTGGTCGTGTGTCCCCTGCATGTAAACATTTTAAGTCAGAATAGACCACGGACTAGCCACACGGATGTGTGCATAGGCCGTTTGAGTTTAGTCAATGTTGGCCATGGGCTAGTCACACGGGCGTGTGACTAGGCTTTGAGGCCGTGTGTATGTAGTCAGTATTCACCATGGTTGTGGACCATGGGCGTGTGGGTCTATTCACAGGCGTGTCTCTCCTTGCACGGGCGTGTTAACCCTGTACAAAAGAGAAAAGTTTTTTTAAGATTGGAAAAAGTTCTGATATTGTCTCGAGAGCCCTCGTGTGTATGAGTGAGGCCTCGTAAGTCAAGACTGAGGTTGTTGAGGTGACTTAAGAGAGTAGTCACGATGAGCCTAAGTGGTGATCAAGTGGTTTTATTACGGTAACGCCTCGGGCTCGGTTCTGGCGTAGAACTCGGGTAAGGGGTGTTACAACGTTTATGTTGCGAGAAAGACAACTCACTTCAGTAGATACTCTAAATAAGTTTGTAATCTTGTAAAATAATCCAAGTGAGCATTTGATTCAAATACTGAGAAGATTATTATACCGTCTACAATTCTAATTGGGGAGATGGCTAGTCTTGACTATCAGAGCAGTTGACTCCACGGGTAGAAACATAGATGTATTCATTGGTAGAATGATACATTAGACTAGACCCAATATAAATTAATTCTGAATCCGTTTGTAAATTAATTCACTTGTGACGTTCACGATATGGTTTACCTAAAACCTGAGTCAGCCACTGACCATACGTATGCAACTCATGTGTTTTGATATAAGTGCAGACTTATGCTCTAAAGATGATCGAGCCCATAGCTAGTATGTTAGGTACATGACTTGTGTATGGCATGGCTTTACTAGTAATAGTGGAATTCATAGTTGAATTAAATAGTTATTGATGGCATTGTGAGGATTGATAAATATAGAACATGGTCACGGGTTGCTTGTTCTCGAATGAACAATTTATCACAGTCATTTGTTGACAGTGATCATATTAATCATTAAGAAGACACAATGGTGACAATGAGATAAAATAGGATTGTATTGAGTGAACGGATTTAACTCAAATGAATCAAGGATATCATATGAGGGTAATACACACATGATGAGGTCATTGGACAAAAAAGTTGGATGAATTTTTTTCATAATGAGTATGTAATAAGGAGTTGTCAACCATGGTACTTCTTGTGCACTGACTCCATGATTAAGTAATTGCAAATTATCAGAACGATACTTCTAGACATAATTGCAATAACTAGAGCCTAACTGTATATGTTTGGTTAGTCCCTCTACTAGCTCAACAAAAGCTCGATTGGACTACATTTGAATCAAAAGAAAATTGTACGACTTTGGAAATAATTTAATTGAGTTGATTTATTTGATATGGAATTAAATTAGGTGGTCGTGAGAACTGTTCAACTAGAGAATTTAATTAAAGAATTTTCTTGAAAAATTAATTTGGAAAATCTAAGTGATTTTTGGGAAATTTAATTTTGATCAAGTAAAATTAAATTAATCAAATTAATTAAAATTAATATGATATTTTTGGAAATTAATTTTCAAGTTAGAAAATTGACCTAATGGGTAATTGAAATTGAAAATTGGACCTTATATCGTAAATTGGGCTCGGGAGCCCAAAAACTAGTCAAACAGGGCTCGGTATGTGAAAACGGGCCGACGATCCAACCGGTGGCTAGACCAGACTGGTCGGTTTGTCATTGGATCGAATCGAACCAGTAGCAACTGAACCGGCTCAGGGTGTTGTTAGGGTGTCGCACCTACGTCACTAGACACCGCGGTGTCGACGACTAACGATTGTGTCTTAGTGGCCGGTGGTAGTTGGTCTAAGGTGGTTGAGTTGTGCAAAAGTGAGACTCCTATTGGAACTCTACCACAGAATTTGATTTCAGATTAACTATTCTGATTAAGTGTTTATTACTTCAGATATAACAACCAAGATCTTGTTTTGGAAAAAAAATTTTAAACTCTGGTTTTTCCCTAAATTTATTTTTTGTTGCGTTTTTCAAACCCATTTTTTCCAACAGATTGGTTGCCAGTTCTACGACTCGAAAGGTTTAAACTTATGTTTGAAAGGATTCTGTATTTGGGGTACTATTTCCATATGTGTCCAAACAAGGATTTGTTCTCCACATACAGTTTAGCTGAAGGTGGGATTGTGCTCATGGGGAATAGTTTACCCTGTCAGGTAATTGGTATTAGTACCGTTCAAATGAGGATGCACGATGGAATTATCAAGACACTTTCAGATGTCAAGCATGTGCCTGATTTAAAGAAAAACCTCATCTCTCTAAGTATGTTAGTCTCGAAAAATTGTAGAATCGTCATTAAGTCAAAAAACATTAAGTTATCTCTTGGAGTTCTCATTTTGATGAAAGGTCAGAAGACTGACAATCTATATACTCTGCAAAGTACAATAGCGATTAAAAAAGCAACAATTTCCTCGTCTATTAAGGAGTCGGAGTCGACTCGTTTGAAGAAAAGGTGACTTGGTCACATAAGTGAAAAAGGTATGACTGTTTTGAATAAAAAAGGTTCTCTTCCAGGTGCAAGAGTTGGTAAGATAGTACACTACGTTTATGGGAAACAAACACATAGTACACTACATTTATGGGAAACAAACACGAGTCAGCTTTGATTTGACAGTTCAGAAAACTAAAAGTCTTGTTATAAACGGAAAAATATATAGGATTTTTCCTATGTAATTTATCACCTTTTTACTTAAATCCGTTGTTAAAACTAAGTAATTGTTTAATAAATTAATGAAATATGTGAAAATATGAAATTAGGACATAGAAATTATTAAAATGTGATTTTATGCTTTATTATATAGGTTTCATGCAATAAATGGCTTATTTTATATTAATTTGAAGATATTATATTTTTTAAGACATAAAGTGGGCCATGCATGATTAAATTAAATAATTAAATATAAAATTATATTTAATAATCCATTTTAAAATATTTCATTAATAATTTGGGTTTTAATTCAATAATTAAATTGGATAAATTTTATTCTTTGGTCCTCTAACTTGTTGATTTATTCTGGACAGGTCTGATAGCTTTACTAGATTACAAAACCGTTCAAATTGGAGACCAAGTCAACCCAATATTCGGCTACACATGGCTGTCCATTTAAACTATTCTTTGGTTTAATTACACAAGGTCCTTATAGTGTTGAAGAAATTAGAGATTTTCCCGAAGATTTACAATTGACTGAGTCTCAATCCTGAGTTGTGTGGCATCCAAAATTGATTAAAAATCAAGCAAATATCAAGTCAAAAGCCACTAAGCATGGTCGAACACAATTTGAAGAGATTTGAAGAGGTTAACATCCACTATTTTTAGCAAACTATCCCCTTCTTCTCACCTATAAATAAGACCCTATCATTCCCTCATTCGTAATCCCTCAATCATTCCTCATCATTCATAATTCTCTCTTCTCTCCAAATTATCTTAGCCTTTTCCATTCCCACGCCTAGCATCATATCTTCATAGAGATTTTAGCAATTAAACCTCTTAAAGAACCCTTGGTCGGCCACTTTGGAGAGCCATCAGCAAAGGAGAAAAGTAAAGGAACGAAGGAGCCTCGTCAGTCAGAGTCTTGGGTGACAGCCACTCTGAATTGGGTTTAATCTTCCTTTTCTTTAATTTAATCTAAAGATGTTTGCTATGTGTTCTTTGTTCTTGTTTACAACAATGTTAGGTTAATTTTATTTAAGCTAGGATGATTGCTTTGATTAAATAATATTTATTTAATTCATGCTTATAATGTTTGTGCCTTAATCGATTACGTTTTCAATTAAAATCAAGTTTGTGTTTCATTCATACGTGATTGAAATACACCTGAATTAGCTGAGCGATCCTGACCATACGACGGCTAATGGACACATAATTGAAATGTGCATGCTCAATTTAGATCCTAACCGATTAAATTGTAGGTTGCATAATAACTCTGACCAAGCTCTGTTATCTGCATAGTTTTTAGATTTGTGTGATTAAACTGTTTCAAACCTGACACGTCCCTATTACCTCACATGAATGCTAAGAAACCTTTAGTAAATAAGGATCAGTAAAATGCGTATTTTCTAAGTAAAGGATTCCAAAAGGACCTAATGTGGTTTCCAAACTCATGAAAGATCGAGGCTATAGAATGTTTTTCCGAATGTTATTAAACATGTTGATAATAAATTGAGTTTAATTAAAGTAATTGTCCTAGTTTATTTATGTTATAATTGTTGCAAATTGTGCTTAATTTTAATAAAATCTATTTCATTCATATAATTTACATACTTAGGATAATTTGCATTAGGGATCATTGCATTTAGTTTGATGTATTTTAATCACCACTTCTCAACTATATTGTGTTTTTATTTACCAAATTGTTAATATAATTTTACAAATTAAGTGACTTAGCACAAATACAATCCCTGTGGAGACGATAACTCAATACTTACTTATTACTTGATAACAGCTGTGTACACTTGCACAAACCTACGAGTTACACTTGTTGTTTCAAAGCTGAAGCATTGCTTGGACTCAGTTAAGTATCCTGCAAAATCAAGTTAGGCCCCTGATAGGGCTCAGAAAAAAGGTGCTTTCGGAAACACGAGTCATGGAGTGTGGCTTGCATTTTGTTTGAAATAGAGTCATCATTTTGACAAGAAAGAGACAACGTCCCAATGACACGACACACGACATCCCGATGAACCAATAGCGACGTCACGACATGGTGACATGTATTCAATTTAAACCGGGTTTCTTCTCCCAGTTAAACTCTTTTATCTTTTCCTAGTTGAACTCTGATTATTTTAAGGATATTTTAGTCATATATTCACACTAATTTCATGCTATAAAAAGGCCTTTGAAACCATATAAATCATATCTTTATTGTAACACCCCTAACCCGTATTCATCGCCGAAATAGGGTTACGAGGCATTACCGATCAAATCACAACATACATCATACATTTCTCACACGTAAATCCATTTTCACATAAACATCAAGCAAATATAATCACATTGTTCCTTATAAGGCTCTACGAGACTTTAAAACATGTTTGGAAGAGGTTCAAGACTAAACCGATAACATTTGAAAAATTTGGGAAACTTAGAAAATTTTCATACATATAGGGATCACATGCCCGTGTGAACTGGCCGTGTGCCTCACACAGCCACCAGACACGCCCGTGTCACAGGCTGTATGGAAACAGGGCATACATAATGACTTGCATCACATGGCCGGAGACACGCCCATGTGTCTAAGCCGTGTAACTCTCTGACTTGTTTAATTAAGTTACAGTAGACACATAGTCAAGACACACGCCCGTGTGTTCAACTGTATGGGGCGAAATTAGGCTTGGTTTAAGTCATGTTTCTTACCCACTTCAAGCATACCTAAACCACAACATTTCATACCATTTCAATACACTTATAGGCAACCAAAACATACCAATTCATATACAATTCATGCCACAAAATGTACCAATTCATCATCCCTATATCATACCAAACATGCCAAAACACAAGGCCATATATACATCACATATCACTTACCAAATTCATAAATTAAGCCAACTCAAATGGCCAAATACACACCCACATTTACATCATTTATGAGCCAAATCTCATGGCTAATAGCATAACTCAAAACATATCATCTTAACACTAGCCTATACATGCCATATACCATATATACATAACATCAAAAGTACCAACAAGTTGATTGATAGTGCGACGATGTTCTTGATGATCCCCGAGTCCAAGCTAGCTTCGATTATATATAAAACAAGGAAAGAACACACAAAGTAAGCTTTAAAAAGCTTAGTAAGCCATTTACAAATAAAATCACCAAACGAATTAACATCATTTCCATCAATAGGCAATCTATGAGTAAATACATAAAAAGTTCACAAACCTTTCCCAATGTATACATATTCAACATCATAAGTGAATTCATCAAATACTTCCCTTTTCAATACTTGTATGAATCTCGTACGTACCTGAGTCGCTTAACTCATTCACACATTCTTTCTCGACTTGACTTTTCCCGTTGAACCTTTTGGAATTGTTAAGGATACTTGGAAATCACAAATAGCTCGTACAATGCCATATCCCAAATATGGTCTTACATGTTATCACATATCGATGCCGATAGCCAAGCTATGGTCTTGATGCCGATAGCCAAGCTATGGTCTTACACGAAATCAAATAACGTTGCCAATGTCCCAGACATGGTCTTACATGTAATCACATAATGATGCCAATGTCCTAGACATGTTCTTACACATAATCACATCTTGTTAATCCTAATGTCATGACATCTGTATCCTATACTATTCCTAAGGTTCGTAGGGGACTTTCGAACGTCGTAACCCTGTCGATACTTGCTCATATTCGATCATTCGGTATTCAATACAATTCAATGATAAATAAATACTTATAATTCAATTTAAATACATTTATTTGCATATAAACTTACCTCGTATTAGGGATAAACGGACTGGATCGACTATTCGATAACCCTTGATTTTCCCCGATCTAAATCCGACTTCTTTCGTTCTTGATCTATATACATTCAAAATTTATTCAATTATTCATCAAATCATTCAATTCAGTCCACAAACACACATTTGGGCATTTTTACACTTTAGCCCCTAAAGTTCCACAGTTTTACAATTTAGCCCCTATTTCACAAATATACAAAAATTCATGCAATTTAATACCTTCCCAAGCTAGCCAAATTTTCCTAGTGCACTTATCAGCCCATTTTTATCATTTATTCACACATTTAACCAAACATTTTCACAAATAAATCCCTATTTAACATTTTTTTTCAAAAATCACTTTACAAAACTTGTGTAACTATCAACAAATATCCATTTTTCATCATAAAACATTTAAAAGCTCAAGCATTCATCAATGGCATAACAACTTCAAAAATTAAGGCATGTGCTAGCTAAAATACAAAGCAACGATCTCAAAAACGTAAAAACCATTAAAAATCGAGCAAAGAACATACCTTAATCAAGCTTCAAAGGTGTTGAAACTAAAGCTCTCCAATTCTAGGTTTTCTTTCCTATTTTCGGTTGAAATAAACAAAGATGAACATGTTTTCATCTTTTGTTTTTTTAATATATCATTTAATAACTAAATACCAATTTTAACATTAGTTAATAAACATTTAAAACATCAAATATATGCCCATTTATGTCAAATTCCACTATCAATGGTCTAATATCATCATAAGGACCTTTGGTTTAATAAATCATAGAAATTAAACACTTTTAACAAGTAGAATGCAACTTTTACATTTTATGCAATTTAGTCCTTTTTATCAAATTAGGCATCCAATCAATAAAATTAAATCACAAAACTTTCACACATATATATTCACATGCTATAAACACCAAAAATAATATTAACGTAATTTTTTGACCTCAGATTTGTGGTTCCGAAACCACTGTTCCAACTTAGCTAAAATCGAGCTGTTACATTTATCACATTTAAGATTAAAAAAATATTGAGAGAGTTTTAAGGGAGCTTCGTGTTTTAGCCAGAGAGCTTTGTTTTTTCTGGGATTCAAGGAGTTTATATTTTGGTTATCTTCATATTGTACTCTTTCAGATTATTTGCTCATTTAGTAAAGCATACTTTGTTCGTTGTATTTTATCCTCTTCGAAAGAATTTTTCCACGCAAATATTAGTGTGTCAAATTTTATTTTTCTTTTTTAAGTGGTGGTTTGTTGTATATACAGGTTGATCCCCAACAAATTTTGCAGGTAAGAATATTAATCAATATATTATCCTTTTTTTAATGTTTTCTTTTTAAATTTTAATTATACATATATATTTTTTCTCATTAAAGTATTTACTCTTTGAATTTTTTCAAAATGATCAGTTTACTTTTAATCTAACATATAGAAATTAATTTATTTATTTTTAATATAAAGAACAAAATACAATATAATTCCTAATATAAAGGTCTTCAAAGTATTTCTATCTAAATAATTACTTTTTTAACTTAACTTTTGCAGTTACATATATTAAATCATTAAGCTACACAGAAACAGTTTTAATATACACGTGTCATTAAGCTGTTATGACAAATGTGAACTAACAATCTTACTGTCAAAACTTTTTTTTTTTTTTTTTTGAAGTTCATATATGTTTTAGTATATACAAGGGTTTTCCTATCCCGCACGGGTCAAACATATGCAATTTAATATTTCAACTTATTTTCAATTAAGATTTAAGGCATATACAATCTAAAAGTAAAGTTGAAAATTGTTTTTAGTATTGTATGATATAAAATATTTTGGCATTAGATATTACAAAGTCAAATTTTCATTATCCAATGGTTGATAATATTAATATATGTCAATATGAAATATTTTAAAAAATAGAGGAACCAAAAAATAAATTTTTTATAGTTTTAATATTTTATATTTTAAAAAATATTATTTTTTATAATTTATTAGAACTTGCTTTGATTTTTTTAAGAATTTATGAATTTTTTTATAATTTTTATAAGTTTATAAAAGTTTTAAATGTTTTAGTTATTATAATATTTTTATAATTTATTAGAGTTTTCTTATTTTTATGAATTTTTATAATTTTTAAATAAATAATTTTTATAAGTTTAATATTTTTATACTTCTAAAATATATTGTTAATAATTTTAAATTTTTTATGATTTTTTTTGTGTTAAATAGAACCCAATACAAAATCACATTAAACTACTTAAAAATAGTGGGTTCTTTGCAAACAAATGCAGACCCTCATTTCTATCGAAAACTAACTTCGCGATGCAATCTGTTTCTGTATTCTCTTCCCTAGAAACATATAAAAGTTCTCATTGCATCATTCTCACCAAAATCTGCTGAATATGTCTAATCACTACACCAAAACAGACTTTTAGCGGCGTTTGAAAGAAAACGTCGCAAAAAGTTAAGCAATAACGGCGTTTTTGGACCAAACGCCGCTAAAGATCTGAGCATTAGCGGCGCTTTCGAAAAAATGCCGCTAAAGATCTGAGCATTAGCGATGCTTTCGTAAAAACGCCGCTAAAGATCTGAGCATTAGCGGCACTTTCGTAAAAACACCGCTATAGTTCTTAGCATTAGCGGCGCTTCCTTAAAAACGCCACTATAGATCTGAGCATTAGCTGCGTTTTTATAAAAACGCCACAAAAGGTAAGCTTTAGTGGCATTTTTTATAAAAGCACCGCAAAAAAATATATTTTTTATTTTAGGGTTTAGGGTTTAAAATTTAATGTCTATAGTTTAGAGTTTTAAGGTTTATGATATAATGTTTATTATTTTGGGTTAAGGGTTTATGTTTTATAGTTTAGGGTTTTATAGTTTGATTTTGGGGTTTAAGATTTAAGGATACTGTTTGAAAACCGAAAAACATTTGGAATTTACTGAGGTTCATGCTATTTTGTACTACACCCATATTATTTAATATAAGAATATAAAATATATGTTTTATACTACACTAACATTGGCCACATGAATTCCCAAAAATTTGGTCTCGGATTATGGTTTAAGGTTTGCGGTATAAAGTTTAGGGTTCGAGTTTTATGGTCTACGATTTATGGTTTTGGGGATTTGAGTTTGGGGTTTATGGTTTGATGTTTGTAGTTTAGGGTATAATATTTAGGGTCTAAGGTTTATGATTTAGGGATTAATCTTGGATTTTTTTAGAATATAAATCAAAATAAGATAAATGTAAATTATTATTTTCAAAAAATATATATCAAAATGGGTTAAATCCCAAAAGCATACATGAATAATGGTTTAGTGTGCAATTGTATACATAAACTTTAATCTGATCCAGATCTTGTAAAATATTAACACAATTATTGATATAATTAACATCATTTTTTATTTATATATTGCATACATAAAAATTTATATTTATTCAATATAAAAATATATTGATGTATTTATATTTTAAAATAATGTGTATGATTAAATCAAAATTAAAGTTCAACTATACATTTAAACCACAATTAGAATTTCACATCTAGAATTACACATTAAACCAAAATTCATATAAAATTCTGAGATGTATTTATATCAAAATTTAGGTGTATGCATATAATTAAATGTCATTTATATAAAAATCTAAACAAATAATGTTGATGTAAAAAGAAAGAAAAAAGAAATTCCAAAAAAGAGTTGATAATGGTAATTAAATTTTTAAATTTTAATAATAAAAAATTAAAAAATTTAAAACTTAAAAACTTAAAAACTTAAAAATTTAATATTTAATATTTTAGGTAAAAAGTTCAATACTCAAAATATAATAAAAATAAAAATTCAAAAAAATGATAATCTCAGCACAAAAATTTTGAAAGAAAAAACATAGAAAAATATAGTTTAAAATTACATTTGAAAAAAAAATTAAAATTGAAATTGAAAAAGAAATTAAAATTAAAATTGAAAAAAATTAAAATTAAAATTAAAATTGAAAAAAAAAATTAAAGTTAAAATGAATTGAGTGCCCAAACGTCAAAATTTTCGAACGAAATTTTTACGAAATCGTTCTATAAAACTGTAGACCATAAAAATATAATAAAAATGAATTTTACTGAGTCGAATTTGTGGTCCCTAAACCACTGTTCCAACTAGACCCAAAATTGGGCTGTTACACCATCAATCGACTTGTCACCTGAATTCACTGATACTTTTCCAACATCCATATTCAGTTGAGCATTGATTAACTTGACCATTGAGTTCATCAATTCAGATAATGGTACTTTGGAAGTTTCCGCTAATTTAAACAACTCCCCTCGTTCCCAAATGGTCCGATTGAGCTTCCTTACTCCTCTAGACGAGCCTCTTTTATCGCCCAAACCACGCCCTTTTGAACCTGATTTACCAATATTCGGGTTTTAATTTTCCTTGAACGTAACTGTGGAATGTTTATCTAGGTCAAACACAATAGGATTTAACTCTACTTCCTTCTCCATCGATCCTTTGAAAGTGGGGCTAAAGTGTGTAGTAGCCATTAGAGAAGGGTCATAAAAAGAATTATATAACATCCCGTTTTTAGTGAAATCAGAATAGTGATTTTGGGACCATAAATATGACGTGAAAATATTTATTTTGTTATTATTTTAATGTCTACATCATGTTAGTAGTATCGTACAAAAATTTCGTTAAGAAATTTTACCGTTTGCATGATTAATTCGATAAAAAGGACTAAATCGTAAAAGGTGCAAAAATAGAGTTCTAGTAGCTAAATGTATCAAATGGTTATAGAACTTTAAGGTGAGAGTCCTTATGTGGTAATTAGACCATTAATGAATTTAGTGGATGTTTATGGCTTGGTTTTAATGAAATTTTTAATGCATTAAAAGGTTAAACAAGTAATTTAATAAATAAAGGTTAAAAATCATAAAAACAAAAGAAAAAAATGGATATCATCTTCTAAATTGGTTCTTTTCAACTGAAACTATCAAACCTCCATAGCTAGGGTTCGTCCACTTCCATTTGATTGCATGGTATGTATTTCGATCCCGTTTTTAATGATTTCTATGTTTTTGAAGTAGTTGTAGCTTAATCTAGCTAGCCCAGGGTATAATTTATAAATTTGTTGAAAGATTAAAGTTTTTCCATGAATAAATTCATGTTTTTTGTGAAGTTTGATGGTAGAAAATGAATCGTTGTTGTTAAATAAACTTTTGTAAAGTTATTTTTGATAAATTAGTCAATTAGGGATTAAATTGAAAAAAATGAGAAATGTTCATAGTGTAATTTATGAAATAATGAAATGTATGGGCTGCTATAAGCTTGTATGAAATTTGGCTAGGCTTGGGTAGGGGTGAAATTGCACGATTTTTATTTTTCGAGCTTTAGGACTAAATTATAAAGAAATCAAAACAATAGGGGCAAAAGTGTAATTTTGCAAAAATATGAATTTGGATTGAATTGAATATAATGGATATTAAATTGATTGAATTTATTCATTTAGATCAAGATAGACCTCATACGACTTTAGATCGAGGCAAAGAAAAAGCTTCGGATTAATCAACTTCATTTCTACATTTTATCGTCGAGGTAAGTTTATACGTTTAAATAGCTTTTTAAATTATGTTTTAAATGCTATTATTTTATAATATAAAATTGTGTCTCAATGGAAAAATCCCATGGCTTCTCGACGATCATCGACCAATGAAGAGGGATAGCTTCGGCTATCAAATTATGAAAAGGGATGGTGATGATCATCAACAATGAAAAGGGATAGTGACGACCATCGAACTATGAAAAGGGATAGCTTTGGCTATCAAATTATGAAAAGGGATGGTAACGACCATCAACTATGAAAAGGGATGATGACAACCATCAAAATATGGAAAGGGGTAGCTTCGACTATTGAACAATGGAAAGGGATGGTAACAACCATTGTGATTTTACATTATGTAAGCTTTGGTAAGAGTTTCCGATGTAATTTACCTTATTACTATGGAAGGTAGGAAGTATGTGTTTTCATGATAATGAAAAGTATGAATTCATATGATTTAAGCTTATGAATCATTTATTCTTATGTTGGATTGATACATATGTGTTCTAAGATTATGCAATGTATTGACAACCATAGATTATTTATTACGAACTTACTAAGCATAACATGCTTACCTTGTGTTCATTTTCTATGTTTTGTAGTTAATTGGAAGCTCGTTCCGGTTGGAAAGCCATCAGAGATCTATCACACTATCCATCGACTATATCGGTAGATTTTGACGTCTTTAAGTCTTGGTTATAATGACATGTATAGGTATTTTGTTTTGGATGAAATGGCCAATAGATTTGGTTTGTGAGTATGGTATCCTTGGTGAAAGGTTTTGTTGTTATTTTGGTAAGTATAAATGGTTTTATGATTGTTAACATTTTGGCATTTTGGAACCTGGTTGGTTTGTGTTGAAATGGTCAATTGAATACATGTTATGAATGGACATTTTGGTATGTTTGAATGTGGCAAAAGTAGAATGAAATGGTATGAAATTTAGGTTGTAAATATTAAGTTGATAATGACTAGATTATGCTTGTAATTGGACATGTTTAATGTCATGTAAATTGAGGTGCCTTAGAGCATATTAGTTGTATGAATTGGCATCATATTGTTTTAGCTGGATTATGCACATTTTAGGTACATTTTGGAGGCTTGAATTGGATGCATTTGAGTTGCATGAGTGTGCAAAATTTGGGTGAAAGAAATAGCTTGAAAATGACATATTTCTTGTCCATACGGCCTAAGACACGGGCGTGTGTCTCAGTCATGTGTGACACACGGCCATGGGACATAGCCGTGTGTCCCTTGTAGCTTACAAAAGGTTGCAAGTCAGGCAGTTACACGGCCTAGCATACGGCCTAGCACACGGGCATATGAGGCCATTTCAAAAGGTACACAGGCTGGCACACGGTTGTGTGGCTTGGTCGTGTGACCCAAGTCAGAGAGTTACACGGGTACGGACATGAACTGGGGCACGGCCATGTGTCCCTTCTTGGAATGCCCACACGGCCTAAGACACGAGCGTGTCTCAGCCGTGTGACCCCTGCAGTATGAAAATTTTCAACTATTTTCGAAAAATTCTATATGTTTTCAATTTAGTCCCTATTGATTTCTAATGTGTTTTTAGGGGCTCGAGAACTCGTATAAAGGACAATATGTGTGAGTTTGAATAATATTTCTATGATTAATGATATGTTTTGAATCTTTTGAATATTTGTTCGTATGAGATGTTAACCTTCGATAATGCTCTGTAACTCTATTCTAGCGACGGATACGGCTAGGGGTGTTACAAATTATGCACTCGACTAGAGTCAAGCTTAGACACTACGAGGTCGATATGCAAAGTTGAAATTAGGGAGGAACCATTACTATTATTTTCCACTGCTCTAGAGTTCCATAAACATGCTAAAATTGTTTCACTTTCACCTTTCTATACGGGAGCTGAAAACAAAACAACGCTTCCATCGTCTTCAACCATGGGCCTCTTGCCCAAAAATTTCAAAACTAAATTCGGCTTATCCAAACCTAATGTGCCTTGCCCAACTCATTTATTTTCATCCGAAAAACTTAGGTTATCAACTCCCATTGGCCTTTCAATGTTCACCCCCTTTAGAGCCTACACCAGAATTAAAACCCCCCAAAATCTTAATACCAGCCCTTGAATTTTCCCCTTTCTCTTTCAGATTCTCCTTCACCACTGCACCTGCTCCCAAATTAATTCAATCGACCCCAGGTCCCTTATCATGTTGGCTCCCCAAATCTATTAAAACAACAAATCTAGATCTTGAAGATTCCTTTCCCGATATTCCAGCCTTTTGATTTTTAAAATCCTTAAAATTTCACCTTGATTTCTTTTCTACAATTATCCATGGACTGTAGCCCGATTGATCTCCGATGCTAATATTCTCGTTTGGAGCAGATTTCATTCTTTTCTCCCCCTCCAACTGATTTTTACTAGGTAAGGAAAACATATATTTGACATGCCCGTATTTCCCACAAGCAAAGCATATCGTAGGTAATGATTCATATTCCACCTTTTAGATAGCTCCATTGTAATACTCCTAACCCATATCCGTCGCTGAAACAGGGTTACGGAGCATTATCAAAATATACAGATCAAATACAGACATTTCATATTATTTAACATTCATATCAGAAATCAATCATAAAGTCCCTTATATAAGCTCTTGAGGCCCAAAATACATATTAGGATCAAGTCGGGACTAAACCGGGTACTCAGGAAATTTTTCCGCAAAATATCAAATTTTTTTCCAAAATGCAGGAGACGCACGCCCGTGTGGCCAGGCCATGTGTCTTACACGGTCAAGAGACACGCCTATGTCTCAGGTCGTGTGGACATTTGAAATAGGGGCACACAGTCGTATCCCAGCCCGTGTCCAAATTAGGGTGCTCTCTGACTCGGGTCACATGACCAAGCCACACACCCGTATGCTAGGCCGTGTGAGCATATTGACTTGCATGAAATAGGTGCAGGGGTCACATGGCCAAGCTACACGCCCGTGTGCTAAGCCATGTGAATAATTATGAGCATTCTGTTTTACAAATTTAAATATGCAGGGGACATACGACCAAACCACACGCCCATGTGTTAGGCTGTGTGTCACACACGGCTGAGACACACGCCCATATCTTTGCCTGTGTGAACGAAAATAGGTCATTTCCAAGCCACTTTTATCACCCAATTTGTCTTCCACCTACATTAACATTTTAACACATTCACAAACCAATACAAGTTATTCAAACCAATCCAAAACTAAGCCTTAAGCATGTCATATTTTCACATTATCTTATTATTCAAATTACCCTATTGATCAAAACATATATTTGCTTCCTTATACCAAATGTACTATCTCAACTTAATCATCAACATGCCTATAGACTATCCATTATTCAAACACACCAAACATATATCAAGCATGATAAGACCACACACATATATATACATCAAAATATATTAATCACAAGCCATTCCAATGGCTAGTTACAACCACAACATTATCATGCCAACATTGGCTAATTAACCTATACATGCCATTATAACCAAAATTAATTTACTATTTATACCAAAATGAGTTGATGGATAGTGCGATGTTGCTCCGACCAGCTTTCAACCAAATCGAGCTTCTGAATTACTATAAAACGGGAAAAATAAAATAGAGTAAGCTTTTAAGTTTAGTAAGTTCGTATAACGGGAAATTAACTTACCATTCATTTACATTTAAGTTATGAATACAAAATGCATCCAAAACAATTTGGCCAATAGCCTAAACACATATCCTCATCAAACATGTTAGTCATGAATTTCATATGAATAACAAGCAACATATAGCTCATCAAATATCAAATTTTCATGTTCATAAACTTTCCACAACTTGTATTCAAATATCAATTCCATGTATATCATGTATATACGGGTAATCATTCGTTTAAGATTCATCTTAACTCATATCAGAACTTTGCCCGTTGAACCATTTAAAATATCGATGGATACACGGGTAGTACACACTAGGTGTACAAAACTGTAATCCGTCAATTCTTATAATATTTGTCAATTCATGTTCGGGAATGCTCATACGAGCACATAAACAGGAAACTCTCTCTTGAGCCATATAATGGGAAGCTCATGTGAGCCTTGTAACGAGAAGCTCATAAGAGCCATAACTGGGAAGTTCAAGCGAGCCAATATCGGGAAGCTCCGGAGAGCCATTAATCAGGAAACTCACAAAGAGCCTTTAATCAGGAAGCTCCGAAGAGCCAATTTCGGGAAGCTCATAAGAGTCATAAACGGGAAGCTCGCAAGAACCATATAACGGGACGCTCTTTCGAGCTGCGGTGTGTCCGCAACACATGCAGGATCACAACCAATTCGGGAACCCTGTATCTATCGAATTTCATTTATTCAAACGAGACTTAATACTTGTCGATCATCGTCGGATTTTTGAATAATTTCATATACATGGCACTTATACATTTTAAATACATAACGTTCAATTTAAAACATATAAATATACAATTTAGTTACACGAACTTACCTCGATAATTGTACGTTGATTTGTTGTTTACTAATCCGATACTTTTTCTTTTCCGCGATTTAACTTTGTATTTGATTTATCCGGATCTATATGAATGAATTTAACATCAATTTAATATAATTCATATCTTAGGCAAAATTACCATTTTGCTCCTATACTTTTGATTAATTACAACTTTGTCCCTAAGCTCGAAAAATGAAATTCATACAATTTAATCCTTGTTCCAAGCCTAACCAGTTTTTACATGTAACAATAGCAGCCCATGTATTTCAAAAACTTCATAATTTTTCCATGAATTTTACATCTTTTCAATTTAGTCCCTAAATCATAATTTCATAAAAATTCTTTTTACAAAAGTTGTTTATCTATCAACAACCTTTCATTTTCTACCATAAAACTTCATAATTCATGCATACTCATCCATGGAAAAACCCTAGTACTTTGATAACTTTATAAATTAATCCCCGAAATAGCTAGATTAAGCTATTACGACCTCAGAAACATAAAAATCACTAAAAACGAGACTTGAATACTCACCTAATTGAGCCAAAATAAGTTTGTCTATCTTCAAGCTTCAAACTAGGGTTTCCATGTATTTTTATTTGGGAAAGATGATAATATATTTTATTTTGTCTTATTTTAATACTTATCATCTTTAATTATTTTTACTTTCCAATTTCATCCTTTTCTTTTCTTAATTTTATTGATGACTAATCATCCTTATCTACTAACTCTTCTAAATGGTCTGTTTGCCATATGAGGACCTCAAATTTTGAATTCCATAGCTATTTGATACCTATAGCTACTAGAACTCAACTTTTGCATTTTATGCAATTTGGTCCTTTTATCAATTAAACATGTAATCAGTAAAATTTTCTTAACGAAATTTTTATACGATATTCTTATCATACGGTAGACCATAAAATAATTTTAAAATAAATCTTCTTCTAGACTCGCATTTGTGGTCCCGAAACCACTGTTCCGATTTCACTGAAAACGAGTTGTTACATCCATTCACTAAAACTTAAGATATCATAGGCTTATCAAGATCCACATAGAAGACCATTCGAGCAGACTGTCCCCTAGTTTGGTTGTCTGTATTAAAGTCTAATTTGGCCACATTTCCAATCAATCTACCGATCTCTTCAAGTATTTTTTTTATTGTATAAAAAACCAGGAAAACCCAGTAACCTAACCCACGCCATCACCATACTCGTGTAAAGCTGCGAAGGGTTGAAATCTTTGGTCCAAGGTTGAATAGTCAAATATTGGTCATAGATTAACCAAGGACCTTGGGATAAAACTTTCACATAATCCTCAACATACTGGAACTGAACAAAAAAAAATACCCATTCTTAATGTACATAAAATGGAACAACTTTAATGACCTCCAAAGGCTACAAATTCGGTTTTGAAGAGCCACATAACTTATGCTTCTCCCCAACAATTTTAGCACCACTATTGTTTCCATCCCTTTATAGAGGATTTGTTGAATTTTGTCAGAGAATTCAATGGATGGAGTCTCGTTCACGGTAGAGCTCGTGACATATCCTTCCAAAAAGGATTAAGTCTTCTCCGTTACTCACAACCAAATCAACCCCCATTTCCCCATTACGACTTAAGCCTCTACCCAACAACCGGCCCTTCCAAGAGAGAGATGAGACCGGCTATGGATCCACCAACATATCCATATCCACATCTAATATACCTTCCTTGAAGCGAACTTTTTTAGTATCACTATCCTTGGAACTTTAGACCTATCGTCATCTTCACTACTTAGAGAACTCATATATTAATATTATTTTAATTATATTTTCACATTTAAATTTTTTTATGATTTTAAGGAGAAAAATATAAGATTAAATTAGAACTTATGTAATGGCCTAAATTCAAGGTTATCGGAACAATGGTTTCGTAACCATAAATCTGATTTAAAGAGAAATTTATTTTAATATTTTTGCATGAATATTTATATGATAGGAAAATCGTATTAAAATATCGATAGAAAAATTTTACCGATTTAGTGGTTAGTTAGAAAGAGGAATTATTGAAGGACTTGGGTGAAAACAAGGTATCGAGACCTTGATCTCATAAAATTGAGTAGGAAATATTTTTATAAATATTTATAAAATGTTAGTAATATAGAATTAAAATTTCGTTAGAAAATTTTAACGTTTGAGTATGTAATTAGATGAAAAGGACTAAATTGTAACAAATACAAAATTATGAAAAATAATTAGATAGTTTAAATGATAAAAGAAAGAGGGCTTAAAAGGAAAATAGACCCAAGGTCTAATTGGGCTGGACGGCAAGGGTATGAAATCAGCAAGAAGATAAGGAGAAATAAGGGTAAAATGGGAAAATAACAAAATTTGCTAAATAAAACTAGGACTAAATAGGGATATCTAGAAATCTCTTCATTTTTCTTCACTCTCATCAGCTAAAAACGCCATAGGAGGGGTATCTAAGCTGGTATATCATAATTTTTGCACCAAGTAAGTGAATCCTTGCCTATTTCTTGTAATTCTGTGTTTTTAAAGACTTTCAGAACTAGGTCCTACTATTAAATTCATTAGTCTTTGATTTCATGGATGAAATTGAAAGCCACCATGGTTGGTTTATGTAAGTTTATGATGAAATAGCATGAAATTTAAGCCTTAATTCGTTTAAGAGATGATTTTATTAGGTAATTTCAATAGAAATTGATTTTTGGGACCTAATTATGAAAGTGTTTGGAATTAAAGTCTATTACTGAAATTGTGATTTCCAAAGGTTATAAAGTCGTTTAAAGTGATAGAATAAAGTGTTAATTGAGAAAAATAAGCTCAATTGAGAGGTTAATTGAGCAGGGACGAAATTATCATTCATTGAAAGTTTAGGGGAAAAATGGTAATAACCAGCTTGTACTAAAACAGTTTTTGACATCAGCAGTAGTCTAACTTTGAAAACTCACCATAAATTGTATAAGTTGAATTAGACGATGAAAAAAATATGAAATTAAAGCTTATTGAGTCTATTTTCATATGAAAGAAACAAGGAAATAAAAGAAGTTCTGTATTTTGAGATATTTAGATTTTTGTAAGACTGGTTCAGAATAAATTCGGGTTCCCCTGTTTTGAATTTAGAAAATCATACAAAATTGAAGAAAAATAATTAGGGGCTTAAATGTATATGTTTAGAATTCTGAATGAGTCTATTTTCTATAGAAATAAATGGGAACACCATCTAATTTCCGTATGAAGAGATAATTAATTTTTAGTGAAGAAGAGTCAGAACTGCCAGACAGCAGAATAGGGGCAACTTTGATGAATAAACTGTACTAATTGGCAAGGCTAAAAATTCTGGAAATTTTATGGTATAAAGAAATGTGAGTCTAGTTTCAGGAAAAATTAATGGTTCTTCATTTGGAGCTCTGTAGCTTGAGAAATAAATAATTTAGTGACTGTGACTCAAGTAGACAGCTTTGAATAAGCTAAAAATAATAATAGAATTATAGAAAATGCTACATGTGAACATGAAATGTATTGAATTGATGATTGAATTTATTTATTTAGATCCGGAAAACTCAAATACGAAGCTAGATCGAGGACAGGAAAAAGTCCCGGATTAGTAGATTTTATAAACGAACTAATATCGAGGTAAGTTCGTGTAACTTGAATTATATTCTTAAATGTTTGAAATGTATGTTATTGATATGAATATGATTTGAATGTCCATTGTATGAAATTTGATGAAACATTGGTATATTTGATAAAAAGGGAAAGAAATCCCGGTTGAACGAAAGGAAAATTCGATGGATCTCTGAAAAGGAATTGACGGTAAAAAGGATCTAGCCCGGACGGGTGATCCTATCCTGATATAGCCCTCCCGAGGAATATGTGGAAAATGGATTTAGCCCGGACGGGTAATCCGAATTAGGTCCGAATTTAGCTTTGGACTGTAATTCGATCCAAGCTCATTAGAGTAATTGTCGTTGCGAGATTTAGCTCGACTGTAATCCCGACAATACTCTATGAGTTTATATTGCGAGGATTTAGCTCGACCGGTAATCCCATTGTAAAGATGAGGTTCAAGGAGAGTGTGCTCTCTCAAATGAAAATGCGCACATGAATATGAATTGACGGACCGGATTTGTACACTAAAGTGTACCTCTGAAAATCCATCGAAATTCGAGTAATTTAACGGGATAAATATGGAAAAATAACAAGGAAATGGAAATCATGATATTGATGAACTCATCAATCATGGCGTGTATATTATTGATATATGGAAATTAATCGACTAACTTGGATGTTGAGTTTGTGAATGTTAGGGTAATAATGCATTGAGTGAGTATATGAATGTTTATTGCTTGTATTGAAAATACTAGGTAAGTATAATTCTTGTTACATGGGCTTACTAAGCACAAAGTGCTTACCCTATTTCCTTTTTCCTGTTTTGTAGTGTTAAGAGCTCTGAGGTCGGATCGGTGGGAGACTCATCACACTATCAACCCCATATTTTCGTATTTTTAAGAAACTTTAGTTTGGAAATGAATGGCATGTATAAGCTAATAAAATAAATGTTAATATGAAATGAATGTAAGGTCAGCCATTGGTATGGCTAACAAATTTCTAGTTTCAGTATGTAATGAGGTTATCTTATAAATTTGCATGGATATATTTTGAAAATATGTTGAATTGGATTGGTTGGTATGAATTAGTTTCGGTTTAAATATTTGCAGGGAAGACTAGATTAATTATAAAGGGGTTATATTGAGTAAAAAAAAAAAATTGTAAACTCCGGTAATGCCCTGTTCCCTATTCCGATAATAAATACGGGTAAGGGGTGTTACAACTTATCCCATGTTGTTTCCTGATTGATCCACCAATTGATTTAATGGTTAACGACATAAATTGTTAACTAATAGACTTAATTTATCTTTTTATTAATGACTGGGGTTCACTTGGATATCAATTTAGTGCATGATCTCATTTGATTTTTTTTTTCTGTTTTTCTTAAACACCTTTTATACTTATAAGTGATTTTTAAACATATAAGAATCTCTAAAAATAGTGTATTTCTCATATCAATATTTTTCAAAAATCGAAAAATATATGGTTTTTCATATGATTTCTAACTTATATTTTTAGATCTACCATTGTTTTTGGTTTACATGGTGTGAAGGTATCAAGTTTTTTTAAGTCTCATCTACAATTTTTTTTTTCTTTCTAAAAATGTATCTTCATGATTTTTTTTTAAAAAGTCAAAAAGAAGAAAATTTTGCCCTATTTCTATTTTTGTTTTACTTTAAAAAAAGGCCGAATTTTGTAATAAAAAAAATCAAGGAAATAAAGCTTTACCAACTGATTATTTTTTAGTTGAAGTTAAAGTTGAAACGTTTTGTTTTAAAAATTTGAAAAAGCAAAAGGCTTCCCTACTTGTATCAGTATTTTTTTCACTTGTTAAAAATTTATTCATACAATTTGCTGAAAATATTTTTAAGTTGAAACGTAAGTTTTGATTTTTTTTAATTCTTTTTAAAATTAATACTTAAATATGTGTTTAATTCATTTTTTTTAAATAAAAATATTTTATTTTATTCTGTAATTAAAAGGGTTGGAGTAAATACATGGTTTCTATAAAAGTTTATGGTATATACCCAAATTTCACTAAATATTAATTTTGCAAAATTATAGTCAATGCTGTTGTTTCATTACATTAATTAAGTTATTATTTGACTTATTTATGATAAATTTATTGATTGTATCTAATAGAGAAACGAAAGAGAATAATTTGAATTCTATTTTTGGTATAATAATTTAGATTTTTGTTATACTGCATTCAAATCTAATTTTAAAAGAAATTAATGAATAATAGAGTTGGATTGATGGTCAAAGTGTCCACTGCTTTAGGCGTAACCTGTGTTTGAGTCGTACTAATTATGTTGTTGTTATTGATTTTATTTTATGTGACTAAGTACAATGCTTTATATAGAAAATTAAATCTAATTTCCTATTCTAATAATATGGTGAAATTCGATAACTAAAATAATTTTTTTAAAAATACCGCAAAAAAAAAACATAACTTTTATTAGTTTATTTAAAAAGTTTATAAATTAAGAGTTAAAAATTTATAATTACGACATGCTAAACAATATAAATAATTAATAAATGACTATGAATGTGTACACTATTACTTATGCATAAATATAACCAAACCATGATTGCTTTGCTAAAATATTCATTGCTAACCATTGTTTAAGATTTTCAAGCAACAGTTAACTAAAATTTAATTTTAACCCCTCTATTATGTCTAAATTTGATATTTAAATTTGATATTTTAAATTTTAATATAATTTTATCCTTATATTTTTATAATGTTATTAGCTAGTCCAGATAGTTAATATTGATTGTTAACTTCTCGATTAAAATGTTATGTGGTTATATATAATTTTTTACATAATTTGATCCTTTATTTTATAATGTCATTAGTTAGTCTAAATAGTTAATATTATTATCTATTACAATTACTATGTTGATGTCATTTTTTTCTAAATAGCATTATTCCAACAAAAGAAAATTATTTTATCATAGTGAATTTAAATGGGAAATTTTAAGAAAAAAAACCATCAAAATTTTCTAGTTTAATTTTTTATATCATTACCACATTAATTTTATTTATTATTTTTAAAAATGTGACACCCATGAATTTCACAGGATAACAATTATAATTAAATTTTTAAATTTAAAAAATAAAGTAATTAAATTCTTAAAGAAAAATCATACTATTTTGTTGTATTAAAACTGGGATTCAGCTTGCGGCTCAAGGATTGTCGCCCTGGCTTTCCAAGAGATTGAGACAAAAGGCGAAGTCCAAATCAGACTTCACTTGCCTCAAATACATTTTTATTTACTATCATATGGAGAAATGAAAATAGCAAGACAAAGAACAGTCAACCAAAAAGAAAGAAAAGCATGTGCAATGATGGCAACTTATGGACCTGCTTGACTCCTCTGATGCCAACTAGGAAGGGCCAATTCCTTATCAACACCATCCTTAGTTGGCATCCAGGGAGCCAGGCAGATCATCATCACCTTCATTTTGTAATTGTAAAAGGGAATGGCACTCAATTGAGGGGAAAGTAAAGTTTAGGGAGCAATGAAGTAAAAGCATATAGTATAAAGTCCTTGATTCTGGTTTAAGATTTAGGAAGGTGAAGCAATATAAATGCGAAAAATCATTCATTTATAAATATAATTTTCACAATATGGATAAAAAAATAAATATAATCAAATAATTAAAGAAGAAAAAGAAAAAGTTCACAGGCAGTGAACGCTTACAGTTGAATAATCATAGGGAGGCAAAGCAAGCAAGTTCAACTCATGCACACCATCTCTCCCTCTCTCTTGATTTACTGCTCTCTTTATCAAGTACCCATATATATATATATATATATATATATATATATATAAAATTCAGATTAAAGTTGGAAGTAAAATAAGGATATTACTATGTGGGGTTAAATAAACAAAGATGGGTAAGAAAAAGACGAAAAGAAATCCAGAGAAAGAGGGGATAGAGGACTGCAAATTCTTGGATTCTTCTTAAATTGATGCTATTTTTTTTATTAGAAGCATGAGAAGCAAGCCTATTAGTTTTGTAACTTAACAAATATTTGAGTAGGTATTATTTTATGCAAAGGATGATTTGGCAGTGGGTGCCCATAACGGCTATTGACAGCAGTGCACAGTGCCAAGTCCGAAGAATGAGACAAACTGACAGCCTTGCCGTGGGTGGTTTGACGGACTATTTGACGCTCCTTTCTCACCTTTTTAATTTCAGTTATATGAGGGTTAATCTATTTTTGCCCCAACATCCTTACTTGCTACTTCAATTTTACCCTTTCCTATTCTATTAAAATAAATTTATATCGGTGACACGTGATAATTTCACACTTTTTACACGTGACAAACAAAAAATAAACCTAAACAATTGATTATTCAAATACATTTGACCTGGACAATAATTTGTTCATATTCATTTCAAACATGTTTTTTTGGTAATTTTACATATCCTTCCTTTTTCATTTTTAAAACACTTGTTGGTTATGATATCTAAAGTGATAGTTTTGATTAAATAGAGTACTTATGCTATGAGGCTCACGAAGATGTCCAAATCGTAAAAGGCTTTAGGAGACGCTCGAATTTTTCCGAACAATTCGGACTGTAGCTCAAAGTCGTCAAGCTTTAACACAGAAAATTGAGCACGGATGAAAAACAAGACTTTCCAAAAAGGTGGAAGTCGAGTAACCTCTATATGAATATCGCAAACCGAAATCAACTTCTATATTTGAATTATAATTGTTAAATAATTACAATTATATATAATTAAAATTCAAAACAGGTAAATAAATTTATTTCTTTTCTTAAAATCCCAGTCATATTTTTATCTAACAACAATCTATTTGGATTGAAATTATTATTTGCTAAATGAAACAAATTCATAAATAAATGTGGGTAACAATATCACAAGTCTTTTTTTGGGTTAAATTAATTACAATAATAATTACTTTTAAAATTTTATTTTTCTGTTTCCTTTCAAAAAGATATAATTGAAAAATATAATTAATATATACAACTTGTCGGATTCTAATTAATTGGTCTAGACAATTTTTTCTAAATGACGTGTAACAAAATAAAAGTTTAGGTACTACCTTTAATAAAAATGCCAAGCAAATTTCTTTTAGTTTTTGCATTTTGGAAAATTATTTTTGAGTCAAATAATATTTTTAACTCTTATTTTTAATTTATTGTATTTTATGTAATATTTATACTGATATACAATAATTTTTTTTTTATTGAATACATAGCATTTTATATTTAAAATATATTTTATATATTCAAATTAAATTTTACTTATAATTAATATTAATTACTTTAAAATATTTAAATTTTATTTTTTATCTATCAAAATATTAATAATGAGTTAAACAAATTATTTTTTTATATTCTTACTAAAATATCATAATATTAACAAATTTAAATATTATTTAAATGTATCCTTTTTAAAATTTGAATATCCTTTTTAAAAGTATTATGAAAAGTATTATGATAAGGACTAAATTGTAAATGACTTCACTAATGAGCTTTGATTGAAGAAATGTCGGTGGCCTTATGTGACAATTAAGCCAAGGAGTAGATAGCTATTTTTACCCATCTTTAAATTTGGATTAGTGGATTAAAACGATCATAACCGTCCACTTCCACTCATTTTATTTTGGTGAACAAATAACCATTGATTTAATATTTGTTTCGCTGGGAGAGATGTATATGAGAAAAGAATTAGTTCATTATATTTCTATTTCTATTTCTCTTTATCTATTAGACTAAGGAAAAGAACTAAAAAAAAAAAAAGGAAAACTAGTTTTGTTCTTCATCACTTTCAGTTCAAAATCCACAAGGTAAACGGGTTCTTTTTGGTGAATTGTTTTATGGATTCTTATTCCTTCAAGCTTAATTCAGTTTGCTCATGTGTTAATTTTTCTTACTGCTAAGCTTTATTCAAACTACCATCCTTATGTGTTAGTGAATTAAAAGTTTGAAAATTATAATTTTCATTGTAGTATAAGCTTGGGTATATGGATAACAAATTAGAAATGTGGTGAGAAATATTGAATTAAGTTTGAAACAAGCTTAAATTATATGAACAATCATGTGTCATTAAGGACCAATTTCTAAAGAATCTAAGTTGTTGGGAATAAATTTATAAATTGGTAGTTTGAGGTCCCTGTACTATATTTATGAAGTCAGAATAAGATTCGATGGATAAATCGTGAAATGCGAGTGTTTCAGATATTAGGGTTTTGAGGGACTAAATTGAATAACATGCATTTCATGTTTATTTGTGTTTTTATATTTAATATGTAAAATTAATGTGTTTTCGTAAATCGAATTTATTGAACGTAACTAAAAACAATATCGAGACATCTAGAGATAAAGGAAAAGCTAAAGTCGTAGATGGGTAGCTATTCTAATTTGTGCTTACATAATTCACTTTCAATATATATATATATGCATAATTCAATATCCGAATAGAAATGAAAAGGATGTTAATGTTGCACATAACTGAGAGGTATGTATACACTTTACTATGTGATATGTTTGAAGTAAGATGAAGGAATGTGTATATATGTGATTATTTGACATGCTAGTTGAATATATAAATGCTTCTTATGTGTTATTTGATCACTATTCTATTGGAAATATGTTATGTGATAATTGGTAATGGGAAATGCCCTATTAACGTTGCTAGATAGAGTTGTAGGCATATTTGGCAAGCCATAAGGTCTGTTTTGATAAGTGAGAGATTCAACGCGATGCAAATACTATATTATGATAGTTCTCTAATATCATGGGGGCCGAGAGCATATCACCAGCTCAAATACCCTGGGTGTACAAGTATATTCTGATGTGGTTGGTGGGATCGATGCTTCAATGCCCGACTAGTGCTTCAATGCATGTGTTGCTGGATTGATTTGAGTATGTGGCACTCTACACCTAACTTGTTAATAGGATCAAAACATGTGACATCACATTACGTTGCCGAAACAACTCAAACTAATACAACATAATTTCACCATGTTTAATTCACATTTATCAATTGCATAACAATAAATTCATTTAATACAACCATTCACAAGCATTCATAAGGTCAAAGATATTATTTCATTTAATTACAGGGTTATGCTAAGTCAATACCAAAGTTAGGACATGAATTCGAACTCATTTGTCAAAATTCTAGGTTAGGTCTCGAGACATGGGACTCCATGTCTCGAGAAAAGCCATATTTTAATTTTGGAGATTTTTTTCTTTGATGATAACATGTCTCTAGACACTAAAGGATGTGTCTCGAGGCAAGTTCCCTTCTCAAGACAGACCTCTCCTATTTTCTTATTTTAGGTTCAATGTTTATATGTCTTGAGACAAGGGTTTCTTGTCTTGAGACTTGGAGCATGGTAAAACTTACTTAGGTTTGATGTTTTCTTATCTTGAGATAAAGGCAACTTGATTCGAGACGTAGATGAGATTGTCTCGAGACGAACTCAACATGTCTTAAGGCATCAAGCATTTGGATGCACAACAATTTAATTTTTTTAGTCAAACAGTCTTGACATACTCTTCCTGTCTCAAGACTTAATGGTAAAAAGGCTTAAAATGCACATTTTCAAGTGTTCAAAACCTTAGCATTTTGCACTTAAACTTGTCTAAAACTAACACCTACACAAAATCACCAATTCAACCGATCTAAACTCATTCAAACATCACCAAATCATAAATTTCAATTCTGTCATACCCCATTTTATGTTTTATTATTGTTAATTTTTTGTACATGAGTGAGTTATGGCCTAGTGGTTAAGACGTAGTGTAGCTTCCCTTGAGACCCAAGTTTGATTCCCTTTGGGTATTTTTTTAAAGAAATTTGGCATGCCCTTGGTCAACCTCCTCCTTGTCGCCCATTTAAGATGTCATACACAGAGAACCTTTCTTCCCTTTTTCTCTTCATTTCCTTCCTTTCTCCTTTTTCTACTCCATTGTCCCCTCCCTTTCCTTTCTTCTCCCTTGTTTCCCTCACATACCATTTTGTTTCCTCCTTTTGACTAGTGCGCCACCCCAAAAAAAATAATCATTTTGTTTTCTTTTGTCATCTTTTTCTCTAAACTACCACAATGTGTCACCCTTTCATCTTAACTCCTTCTTTCTCTTCTCTTTTCTTTCCCTTTTGTCGCCACACTTCCTCTTTTGCCACTGTTTGTACCACCGCTGAACCACCTTACCGCCACCTACTTTCACTTCTTTTGTTCATTACCGCCCCTTTTGTTCCACCATACATCACCATTGTTGCCACCTTGTACCACCATTGCCACCGCCCCTTATTCTTTTGCCACATTCCATTCTTCTCCCTTTACTTCTCATTTCTTCTTCCTTTCTTTTGCCACCGTATCACCACCACCGTGTTGCTATTGTATTATCACCGTGCCGCCACCATCACCTTTCTTCTCTTCTCTTTTGATATATTTTTCTATACCTGAATTCTTTTTGTCATCTAAAAATTCCTACTGAATATTCATTCTTGATAAATCTTTATTTCGACCCCCTATTCGAATATATCATATTATTTCGGTCAATTCTACTGAGTATACAATTTCTGTCTAAGGCTAGATCGAGATAGTTTAAATCTCCACTAACGATTGAGATAAAAAAAAAGTCTTCTATCAAATCTATGTTAGAGTAAGTAAATTAAAAGATTAAAATTCATTACTCATTTCTAAATCTGTCAAAAACCAATTCTAAAAGTTTGTATTTGGTTATTGGAAGTACAGATCTAATACTTCATATCAACTCTAATATATAAGAGTGATACTGATCCAAATATGTAAATCATGGATAAGAGTAAGTATTTTCCACCTACTCTGTAAATAAAACCTCTAGATCTTCTTCCAGATTTAGTATGGCCAAATTTAACATGGTGTTGACTGTGGATATGATGCAATTCAAAGCTCAAATATTCATCGTAGGAGTGTTGAGAATCAGAGTTAGTGTGAACGGAATTGCAATTGAAGGTATGGGTTCTAAACAATTAATGAATGTGGATGTTCTGTCCATAAATATATGTATATATTAATAATAATATCCATATAAACTCTTGCTATATTTATGACTAATCGATTGCATAAGTATTCTTGGTGAAGTGATCAATGAGTAATAAATTCTTTATTAGGATTGGCCAAAAGTAAGTGCCTTTAATTTACGAAATCTGTAATATCGATCACGTGTGCAATGATATTAAATGATGCTATATTGTTTTGCATGATCTATGTAACACCCCTTACTCGTGTTCGATGTTGAAACAGGGTACGAGGTATTACCAGACCATAATACAAACATTCATGCAAAACCGGGCCATAAAATCTCTTTCAATTTAAAATTTTTCATATTCAATCATAAAGTCCCTAAAATGGGCCTACGAGGCCCAAAACATACTTTGGGAACGGTCCGGGACCAAACCGAGAACTTTAGAAAAAATTAGAAAATTTACATAAAAGCTAGGCACACGCCCATGTGGCACAAGGACACGCCCGTGTGGGCAGGCCGTGTGGTCACACATGCCCATGTCCCCAGCCCGTATGGTTTTATTTTTCATTTCGAACCTACAAGGGTTTTCACACGACTGAGCACACGCCCGTGTCCTAGGCCGTGTCCTTCACACGACCGAGACAGACGCCCGTGTGCAAAAACTTGGGTATTCTGTTTTTAACATCAGTACACATTTTAGGTCACACGGCCAAGGCACATGCCCGTGTGTTAGCCCGTGTGACGGACTTAATTTTTTGCAAATTAGGTGCAGGGGACACACGGCCAAGCTACACGCCCATGAGGTAGACCGTGTGTCACACACGCCCGTGTGTCTACCCGTGTGGACAATTATAAGGCTATTTACCATGCCTTTTGACACCCTGAAAAGCATCCACACTTATACCATTTTCAACCAACTTAACATGCTATTATTAAACATCTATTTGTCCACATTAAAAGCATTCATGCACCATTTAATAAACATACTCATCATAAATAACCACACTTCCCACACTTCAATTTCATGCTATCATTCATTCCCACTTAGGCAAGTAAACTCATTCATGAAAGGCCTCATCATAGACTTATAACACAACCAATATTAGCCACATCAGATGGCCTTATACAAAATGATATATCAAATGACATAGGCCACATTCTTGGCCAAACAATTATGACACTTACAAAATAACCAAATTCCTATACATGCCATAATTCAATGTAAATCTCAATATACCAAAATGTGTAGATAGTGTGGATGTTCCTCTGACGATCTCTGTATCTCGCGCTGGCTTGGCGACACTATAAAACAAGGGAAAAGAGAAGGGAGTAAGCTTTAAGCTTAGTAAGTCTATATGTAAACAATGAACATCATAACACATACTTATCAATCAAGAACATTACATACTAATCAAGAGCAATTCAGATCCTTGTAGTTGCACTTACTCATTTCAAACCTTACCACATTCCAAATACATATCATAGACATTGCTCACAATTACATGCACTTATAACCCTGCACTTGTCACCACATTGTCACACATAATTTTACTTAGTCAAATTTTCCCGATGAACACTTCAGAATAATACTGGATACACGGTGGTTTCACACACAGCCCACCAATAATAAACATGTATTCACGGTGGCATCGCACACAGCCCACCAATAATAACATATTCACGGTGGTATCACACACATCCCACCAATAATCACATATTCACGGTATTCATCCGTATCCTTTTTCTATTTCGAAGGTTCATCTGGAAATTTTCTCACTTTTCATTATTTTAATAAATATAAATAATATTCACTCACATTTCACATAACACATTAATATGTAAAAACATAAATAAAAAGGATGTATCATTTACATATAAACTTACCTCGATACAAAATGTGTTAATTTGCAATTTAGTCCGAAATCTTGCCTTTTCTTCGGTCAAGGTTGATTCCACGTTCTTCTTGATCTATAATGACATATTTAGCTTATTTAATATACACATTATTCAAATCAGTCCAAAATCTTCCTATGGCAAAATTTACAATTTACCCCTTAACTTTCTCAATTTTTACACTTTAGTTCCTAGGCTGGTAAAAATGAAATGTGTTCATTTTTCACACACCCAAGCCTAGCCGATTCATATTCTCTCTTATAGAAGCCCACAATTTTAACTATTTTACATTTTCTAATGCTATCTCATCTTAAAACTTATAAAATCTCATATTTTTTAATTTTTACAATTTAGTTCTAAAAGATAAATTGATCATTAAATCATAAAATTTCTTCATGAAATTTTCACACAACCATGCAAACATATCATAGACTTCATAAAAACCATAAAACATATATTTCTACTTCAAATTTGTGCTCTTGCAACAACTGTTCTGACTAGGCCCTAAATCGAGCTGCTACAATCTATGTGTTGGGAAATGTGCCCATATTGTCGTAAACATGTAACTGTTTTTATTTATTTGAACAATGAATAAATAATTAAAGTTAATTTCACATTTCACTATTATGTCTTTTGTATTTATGTCTTTTATATTTGGCATGCATAGCGAAATTGTGACATGCAAATATTAGCTCATTAATTGTCTAAAGTTCAAACTGAAGATAAGTGGCGTTGTAAAGAATGTTTACTGAGAATCAAAGTGAGCATTTGATTCAAATACTGAGAAGGATTATTATGTCGTCTACAGTTCCAATTGGAAAGATGGCTAGTCTTGGCTATTGAAGCAGTTGACTCCATGAGTAGAGACATAGATGTATTCATTGGTAGAATGATACATTGGATTGGACCCAAGATGAATTAATGATGAATCCGTTTGTGAATTAATTCACTTGTGACGTTCATGGTATGATTTACCTAAATCCTGAGTTAGTAACTAATCATGCGTATGTAACTCATTTGCTTTGATATAAGTAGAGGCTTATGCTCTAAATATGATCGAGCCCATAACCAGTATGTTAGGTACATGACTTGTGTATGGCATGACTTTACTAACAACAGTGGAATCCATAGCTCAATTAAAGAGTTAATGATATACTCTCATTGGCATTATGTGGATTGATAAATATGAAACGCAGCCACTGGTTTCATGTTCTCAAACGAGCAATTTATTACAGTCATTTGTTTTCAGTGATCATATTAATCATTAAGAAGACGCAGTGGTGACAATGAGATAAAATACGATTGTATTGAGTGAACAAATTTAACTCAAAAGAATCAAGGATATCATATAAGGTAACACACACATGACGAGGTCATTGGACAAAGTAGTTGGATGAATTACTTTCGTAAAGAGTATACAATAAGAATTTTTTCAATCATGGTACTTCTTGTGGACTGACTCCATAATCAAGTAATTGCGAATTATCCAAACGATCTCCATGATTAAGTAAATGTGAATTATCCAAACGATGCTTCTAGACATAATTACAATCACTAGAGCCTAATAATATATGTCCGATTGGTCCCTCCGCTAGCTCAATAAAAGCTCGATCGGACTAAATTTAAATCAGAAGAAAATTTTATGGCTTTGGGAATAATTTAATTGAGTCGATTTATTCGATGTGGAATTAAAATAGGTAGTCGTGAGAATTGTTCAACTAGAAAATTTGATTAAAGAATTTTCTTGAAAAATTAATTTGGAAAATTTAAGTGATTTTTGGAAAAATTAATTTTGATCAAGTAAAATTAAATTAATCAAATCAATTAAAATTAATATGATAATTTTGGAAGTTAATTTTCAAGTCAAACAATTGGCCCAATGGGTAATTGAACTTGAAAATTTGACCTGAGATCATAAATTGGGCCCGAGAGTCCAAAATCAAGACCAAGACCCAAAAACTAGTCAAACTGGAGCCGGTATGTGAAACCGAGCAAACAGTTCAACTGGTGGTTAGACCAGACCGGTCAAGGTCGTTATTGACTCGGATTGAATCTGCAGCAGCCAAACTGGCTTGCATCATCAGACAGGCGGTGCCGATGGCTACAACGGTGATGTCCTGATGGCCGACAATGGTTGGTCATCTGTGGTTGAGCAGTGGAAGAGTTACACTCTCACTGGAATTTTACCAGAGAATTTGATTTTAGAGTAATTAATCCAAAAATAATATTATTTTAATAGTTTAATTTTAAATTTAATTTAATACATATCTTAATAATATTTTATTAATTTAATATTGAACTGATTATCTTAATATTAAATTTAATTTAATGTTTATCTACAAGATAAATATTCTATTATTGAGTAAGATTATATTAAATTTAATCTAATATTTATCTTGATAAATATTATATTAATTTAATATTAAACCCAAAAGTTTAGAGAAATTATAAAATTACCCCACTGGTAATTTTTGTGAAAATTTTTCTGATTCGAAGTGAGCCCACACTTGGCAGACGTGAGCTTGAGGATAGTAAACAAGACTACTCGGTCGAAGCACTCATCCTAAGAAAACATCGAAGCTAAAATAAGAAAACATGGGAGGTCCATCTAGAGGCCAATCTCGAGACTTGAGGGGCTTTGTCTCGAGACATAGACCCTAAGGTTTCAAGACATATCTACATTGAAGTAAAAATCTCTAAAATAAAAATAGGTTTGTCTCGAGACATGGAACTCAATGTCTTGAGACACAATGTTAAATTTTGTCAATAAAGGTTTGAATTCAAATCCTAACTATATTATACACTTTTTACAACCCTTAAATGCATAACATGTGATTAATGTGCATTCATTGAATTGATTTATGTGTATATGTTGATAATGTATGGGAATTTATTCACTTGAATGTCATGTTACTTGTCATTTGTGATTGAGTTTGCTTTATTTGCTCTAACAATGTAATGTAATGTCACATATTCGAATCCGATGATCTGATCAGATATAGGATGTCACAGTTTATGCTTAATAAAATAAAGCTTTTGATCCGACAATTCTATCAAATTTTGACCTAACCAAGGATAATTTATTGTCTCATCTATTGTTTAAACAAGGACTTTTTAGTCCTCTAAATTTAATTGTTATGATTATTTTCTCGATCACTTTTTTAACTTTTGTAATTAATCCTCTTGTCTTGTGGTTATTGCATTGTACATTTGTAATAGCTAATTTAAATTATTACTTAAAACATTGTTACATTTATTTAATTTATTTTTTAAGTATAAATTAAAATATATGATCATGTTTATCTATATTATATATTAAATCCTTTACTGAGTTGATGCCACGAGTCAGTTAGACAACAACTCAATTAGGTAATGAATGAAATATAATTTCTTTACAAAATAAATTATATTTTTAAGGCGGTGTTGTTTTTTTTATATATTATATGAAAATAAAAACACACACATGTATAATAATATTTGAACCTAAAACATTAATACGTGGAACATCAAGATTTTCAACAACTTTCTTTACCATTTCAACTAAACCCTCATTTATTTCTTATATTAGTTTTTATAAATATATTTCTTACATAATTTTGACTTTCAACCACATCATTGTTGTCCCATAATTTAGTAAATAAAAAAAATACTTATTTTGTCAAAAAAAAATCCTTATCAAATAATTATTTTTGGGTAAATTACACCCAATGTCACTCAACTATTTGTAAGTCTACATTATTTTCACTCAATTACAAAATGTTATAAGTTGGTCATTGAACTGTTTGAAAGTTACAAGTTGGCCATTGTCCCATTAACATGGCAACGGACATTAGATGTGGGGACGGGTGAATTTACAATTCAGTCATTCAACTGTTAATAACCTTACAATTTGGTCACTCAATTTCAAAAAGTTACAAATTGGTCATCGAAATATTAGTAAGTTTATAAGTTTACAATTTGATCACTTAATCTTTGTACCATTACTTCCTAACCCGAGAATCCAAACATTATCAACAACTTAAAGGCCAAACCCCTAGCAAAGCCATTGTTAACCCCATGTCTCACCTCTATTACCTAACCAACTCACCAGCTCTTCATTCTTAACCCATTTACCATTTTCCCTTTAACCAAAACCGTGACCCAAGAAAATCCACAATCAAGCTATTTACACACCTTTACCCCTAATCAGCAACCAAATATCACCATAACGATAATCAAAGTAAACAAAATACTAAAAAAAAAAAAAGGCAAATACAAAGAAAGAAAGAAAGTATCTTGTTTCAACAAGCCCTAAACAAGACTTACATAAGCAAAGGGACAATTTTTAAGAGAGAATTAAAACATAAAAAATGAGACTCAAACGTACTAAATTCAAGTAAGAGTTAGTTGGAAAGTTCCAAGTGACGAAGGCTCAATCAAAAAGATCAAGAAGAAAGTTTCGTTGAGAAGAGGAACACATTGAAGTTTGCTAGCCATTCGACACAATTGATAGAGATTAAAAAGCTTCCCCATTAGGGCTTCAAGTTTAAATCAACGAAGTTTCATGCCATTTCAAGGAAAATTAACCATAAAGTTGAAAGAGGAAGAAAAAAGCTCTGGTATATGTGCTTTTTGCCCGAGGAAAAGGTCGAATGGTGGTGAGATTACTGAAATACAATTCTTAAGGAGGTCTCTAATACCCTAAAACTTTCAAATAGTTCAATGAACAACTTATAACTTTTTTCGAAATTGAGTGACTCAAGTGCAAACTTACTAATAGTTGAGTAGTCTTGAGTGTAATCTACACTATGATGGATCATTAGTTAATAGTCACATTTGACATTCTTACCAAATTAAAGAACTAGTAACAAACTTGTAATTTTCAAATAGTTTAATGATCTAGCTTATAACATTTTAAAATGTAAACTTATCAATAATTTAATGATGTATTTTTGTTTTTGTTTTTTGCTTAAAACAACAAAATGATACCTAAGCTATACTAGTTTTCTCAAATTGGTACTTTTAACTTCTTTTTTTCAAAACTAATACCTAAACTATAAATTTGTTACCAATTTGACCCCAACTGTTAGTCATGTTAGAAAAAAAATCCAGTCAATCACAATTACTTGCCTCGTAGCCATCTATTTATTTTACCCCAACTGTCAATATAATAGTGTTGATTTTACCATATTTTCTTATATTTCCTTCTCATCAAACAATTTTTACTAGGTTTTCTTACATTTTCTTATCAACCAAACACCCAAAAAAAAAAAGCAATTGCTTCCTTGTACAAAGCTTCCACCATTTATCATTTTCAAGCTTCAACTGCTTCTACCATCTTCAAGCTTCCAGTCTTCTTCTTTCTTCATCTTTTGTTTTGGGGGTGTTTCGATTTTATAATTTTTAATTGTTATTGAAACATTAATGGAATTAAAGGGTCAAATACTAAAATAGTGTTGACGTTTGAATCGAGTTAAACAACAAAGAATCGATTCAAGCAATAAAAAGAATTGAGTCAATCAACAAAACAATCGATTCAAATAAGTAAAGAATCGATTTAAGATAACAAACAATCGATTCAAAAGAAACAACAATGCTTTTGGTGCTCAAGCAAAGAAAAGAGAGAGCGAAAGAAAATGAGCCAAAAAATGTTGGCATTTGAATTGAGTTAAACAACAAAGAATCGATTCAAACAATAAACAAACGACTCAAACAGAAAAAAGAATCGAGCCAAACAACAAAACGAATCGATTCAAATAAGCAAAGAATCGATTTAAGACCAATCTGCAAACTGATCTCAATTACTTTTTTCTTCTTCAAAAAGTGTTTTTTTTTTTTTGATATAGGAATCTCTCTATCATTATATGAAAGTGAAGTTTTGACTTTCTTTTTATGCATTCTCTTTAATTAAAGATTTTTTTGGGTTTGCCATACCATTGTATAAGGAAAGAATCGGGTGAAGAAAGAAGAATACTGGAAGCTTGAAGATAGTAGAAGCATTTAAAGTTTGAAGGTGATAAAATGGTGGAAGCTTTGTACAAGGCAGCAATTGATTTTTGTTGGGTGTTTGGTTGATGATAAAATGTAAGAAAAGTTGGTTAAATTTGTTTGATAAGAAGAAAATAAAAGAAAATATGATAAAACCAACACTATTACATGGTAAAATAAATAGAGATTTACGTGGCAAGTTGTGATTGAATGAATTTATTTTTTAGGGGACCAAAGTTAAAGTAAAATGGGCAACGACTGAATTTAGGTACCAATTTAAAAAACTAATACAATTGAAGGATGATTTTGTTGCTTAAGTTTTTTTTAAGTATTCTGTTAATAATTCTTCGTGGTTAAGATAACCGACAAACAGCCTGTTGCTATAGAAAAGAAGGTTGTTGCGTTTCGTTTCCTTCAATTATTGTTATTATTGTTTTTAATTGAAATAAAAGAATTGCTGTGTTAGAATGAAGAAAGAAAGAGAACATTAATCACTCTAATACTTTTTTTTCCTTTCAAATTCTCTTTTAAGAACATAGAGTTAAATACATTTGTTTTAGAGGAACTATTTTTTCCTTGTTTGTTTTGCTTCTTAGTGATAAAATTCGATTTTTCTTTTTGTTCATAAGATCTGCCCATTCATTTAGAAATCGTAAGTATAAAAGAGTCTCAGATTTTGGGTATTTGGGGTTCTTACTAATACGAGCAGAAGAGATGTCCTACGCTTACCTCTTCAAGTACATTATCATTGGAGATACTGGTAAGATCCCTTTCCTGTTTTCCTTCCCTAAGTTTTTTTTTTTTTAATTTGTATATGGGTCTTTGCTCTTACGTTTTTAAGTTCTGAATCTGCTAGGAAATTAAAGCTTCACTAGAGGGTTTTTTGTTGACACCGTAAAATTTTCATCAATTTTATTTTTTTATTTGGATGAAGCCATTGGTTTCTATGACTTTCCTTAAGATAAAAACACAATCTAACATGGAGTAATGGCTTTTTTTAGCATGATAATGTGATAGCATTCAAATGTTGAGATAATAGTGAAATTGCATTCCGGTGAACATTTTTGCATATGATATTCAGTTTGGCCAGTTTTGCGATATTGTTTTACCAAGAATATCATGGTAGTGCTATCTAGCATAAGTATTTTCCTTTTGCAGGAGTTGGAAAATCATGTCTTCTTTTGCAATTCACCGACAAACGGTTTCAGCCTGTTCATGATTTAACCATTGGTGTTGAATTTGGAGCCAGAATGATCACTATTGAGAACAAGCCAATAAAGCTTCAGATATGGGATACGGTTGGTTTTTCCTTTTCCTTGGCTTTCAAGTGTTCTCAGTGTAATGTCTGTATGTGTTGTTACATTGCACAGTGATTCTCTAACAAAGTATCAAAATGGTGTGTTGAAGGTTCAAAATTCTGCCCATCCTATAAAATTATGGTATGCCTGGCTTGCCAGTGTATGACCTTGTCTAGGTCAAACTTTCATGTTAAATGTATCTTAGTTGTACATTTAATATCAAATTACTAGTCAATCTCTGAAGAGCACAAGTTCATAGGATTGATTCATGTTATCATGGAAAAAATGCATTATAATGCGATAAAAGTACCATGGAGGCCCCTGTAATAGGATTCAAATTGCAGTTTGCCCCTTCTACTAAAAATATGGGCAAATTAGTCTTTGTATGTTGGACCAAGGAGCAAATAGACCATTCTGTTTAAAATTTCATCCATTTCTACTATTAAAAATTGGTTTTTGTACGTCAACATGACGTACACGTGGCACACCACACATCATTGTCTGGTTATTCCATTAGGCACGCGCATTTTAACAGTACAAATAGATTATATTTTCAAAAGAAATGACTAGTTTACTCTTTGATCTAATGTATAGGGACTAATTTGCTCATTTATTGAGTAGAGGGGGCGAAATGCAATTTGACGCCTAGTACAGGGGCCGATATGGTACTTTTACCATTACAATGCTTTTTAGTAGGATAGCAATATCCCTTGATTATACCAGAGTCTTTGGTGGCATTTGATCTTAGTCGTTGCTATGTCCATTGCAACAAGCTTTCTCACTTAGTCCCAGCTTAAGATATTTAAAATGTGAAGCATGTTATTTCTTTTTCAGTTAAGGGGCTGAATGTACTTTGTTTTTCCAGGCAGGCCAAGAATCATTCAGATCTATTACAAGGTCTTACTACCGGGGAGCTGCTGGTGCACTTTTAGTTTACGATATTACTAGGTGCTACATTTGTTCTTTCCAGAAGTTTGAGTTTAGCCAATGAAGTTACTTAAGCTTTAGACGATTGACCTTTTTTCTTTTACATTCTTCAACCTGCATATATTATTCATAGAAGCAATTTTATCTGCGCTGTTGTACTTGGCTGCAATAATAACACTTTTACATCCTTGTATGATTAATAATCAGGAGGGAGACTTTTAATCACCTGACTAGCTGGTTGGAGGAAGCAAGGCAGCATGCAAATGCAAACATGACTGTCATGCTTATTGGCAACAAGTGTGATTTGTCTCATAGAAGGGCAGTGAGCACAGAGGAAGGTGAGCAGTTTGCCAGGGAGCACGGACTGATATTCATGGAAGCTTCTGCAAAAACGGCTCAAAATGTTGAAGAGGTTATAATTTTAGTTCTCTTGTTTATGTTTATGATTTCTTGAGAATGCTAGCACGAGTATAAATAAGCTTTCAATCACCTTAATTTATAACAAGAAAATTTTTACAGGCATTTCTAAGTACAGCTTCGAAAATCTACAAGAAAATCCAGGATGGAGTTATTGACATATCAAATGAGGTTAGCTTTGTCTGCTTATTTTTCACTACAATTTCTACCATCTCATTATATCAATTATCAAATGATTGAGTTGAACTCACCACAATTTCTAATCTGCATCCTCAGCATATAGAATTTATTGGAAATTGGCTTATGCCTCTTAAGTAGAAGTCATAAGAATTAGATTGGCCATGTTCTTTTAAGCTTTGCTTGGTAGAGTGAAAAGATAATTTGAAGGATGGAAAATTGGAGTTAGATGAATAGAAAGAAAAATATATTATTTGATAGGGTTGAAAAATAAGGAAAGAAAATGGAAGTTTTTAAAAATGCATAATTTTGAACTAAGTTACATCTTTCTAATTTTATTTTGTCTCATCATTTCAATATGGAATGATTTGTTTTTATCTATTAGGATGGAAAATGTTGATCTTTCACTTCCATTTCTTACCAAGCATACTAAAAAAATATTTCCGTCCCACTTTCACTCCCTCTTCCCATCCTTCAGCTTTCCGACTCAATCAAGTACACCCTTAAAGTTTTAGGACAGTGCATCAGTTGCTTTATAGGAAATTGTTGGGAACATGAATTGTTTCAAAGGCAATGATCGTTATATGTTTTTAAACCCTCTTTATTGCAGTCTTATGGCATAAGAATTGGACATGTAAGTCAAGCATCTTCATTTGGCGGTAGAGATGGTAGTGCTTCTCAACCAGGCGGCTGCTGCAGCTGAATATAAAGATGATTGCTGAGATTGTCCTATGTGCTTTGTCTGTGGATTTGATAGGTTTGTTGTACTTCTGCTGTTGGATACTTTTTCCTCGTATTGTTTTTACAATAATCATCCATAGGTTTTATTATTAGATTTATACATTTAATTTATTTCTTCTGCATATGTTTTGTTTTTTCTTGCTGTGGAGAATAACAATTGAGATTAACATTTTTTTATTAATTTCCACAAATATTTGTTTAAATATACCAACATATAGATATTCACTGATAACATTTTCCAATCAATTCCATCTCTTTTCCCTATTTCTGGTCCAAAGGATAGGGTTTTAAAAGTCTGGGATTTAAACCCAGATGTTGGATGGTATTTTTTTTTTTTTTTCCTTTTCTGGACATATAAATATATTTACACCATTACTATTTATCCCGCAGAATGATATGAAATAATTTAGAATTAGAATTTGAAGGAGTTGGAGTTGGAGTTGTTTTGTGGGTATAACTTACGATTTTAGAGTTTATTTGAGAATTGAATAATTTTTTTTTTTTTTTTACTTTGGATGTTGACTTTGACTTTTTGTTTGATTGCATTAATAGGGTTTACTACATGACAAACTAATTAATTGTTTTTTTTTTTTTTAATTTGGATAAAAATGTGGAAACTAAAAGAAGCATGACAAATAAACCAGCATGAAAAATTTTATATTTACTTTTATGTTAATTCTATTTAAAATATTATATATTGTGTGTTGTATAAAAATATTGTTTTCAAATTATTAAGTTTGATATTATTTAAATAATTTTTAGTTTTGTGTTACATGCTATTGTCAAAATTTTATATATTTTGATAGGCTAATAAATTTTTTTATAAAATATTTCATTAATATGATATGCATGTCACTTTTCTGTAAAATTATATTTCATATTATGTTTGTTTAATGTATCTTGTTTTATATAAAATGGGAAATTTTTTACTTGCCAACCTGATATATAAATTATGATTTTGTACATTATGATTTTAATTTTTATGGATCATAAACACCGCTCCATATTAAAATTCACGAATTAAAATTTATATGTAATTATGATATTCATCTCTTTGTTTTAATCTTTCAAATTTATTACAAAATATAACATAATAGCAAGCATATACATACATACCATTTCTTGTATTTTAAATGTTGAAAAAAATTAACCAAAGAGGACAAAAGCCCCCATTTACTGGCCCTTGCCATTGAAGAGAAAACCCTCGTTCCAATTTCAACCTCTTTTCTCTCAAAATCTCGTAAATCTTTCAACATTTTCCTTCATTTTTGTTATACCTCCCCCTGCGAATGAAGACGCGTGGCCAGACAGAAGGCCACCAAAGGGATGAACTCCACCTGCTACCAACCAAAAGATCAATAACAACTTCACCTCCCGTCTTAACCATTCTAATAACATTCTAATAAGCAGGGAGAAACCATTCAAGGAAGTTAATAATTTGATTCCTTCAACCTGATGGACGTGATTTTCTTGGTCATCAAATCTCACGTGGATTCAACTATTCCATACCACCGAATTAAAATAAATGACAGGATCTGTTCTATTAACATTCTCGTATTATCAAAGACATCCATCCCACACATTTGAAAATGATAGTTTGATGGAAAGCTCAACATGTCAACACCGCCTCGCATGGAACCTTTGCCTATAAAATCCCCCAAAAGACGATGAAGAAGGGATGGAATCTTTAGCATACAAAGCCTATACTCTTGCCAACTTACTTCTAGTACTTAGCCTTCAGACTCTCTCCACCTCATCCTTGTAATCTTTGGCTTTCCGTCCCGATTGGATGAACCATCCTCCATTGACACCACCACATCCTCTTCCTTTCTCCTTTATTATATCAATGTATCAACAATTTTCATGTAAAATGACTTTACAGAAACCTCTCTTGAGCCATTCTCCTTATCATCGTCATCATCCACTCATTTTAGGTTTGAGTTCTATTAGGAAAACACCAAGCTAATATGAGAAGGTATGGTTTTTGGTAAGAGTTATTAATTTCTAGCATTCTCTGAGCCATTTATATGATTATTTAATGTTAGTCTCTTATGTTGATATGCATCCATTTTATTTTGTATGATTTATGAAAAAGAAAGAAAGGAAAAGGGAAAATTGGGGAGTGAAAGCCTTGGAAGAGCTTTCTCATATTTTAAATGTGTTGAATATGTTAAGAAATATGTGAAGCATAACCCATTAGACATTTTTGTGTCATAAGTGTGTTAGATGAAATATGATTGTACTGTTATAATCAAAGGAGTATATTTAAATGCCACTACTATGCTTGGAAAATAAATGTGGGAAGGGTAAATGAGATAAATTGAAATTCATGTGCTTTTGTTATTGTGGAGTATGACATCGACTTCAAAAAATATATATGATAAAATGCTTAGATATGAAAATATGTAAACTTATGGTGAATTGTGAGACTTGATGATTTTGATCATGTGAAGGAACCTGAATTGCTTTGGCCTAACTATCTACCACTCTACTTCTTTCTTTTCTTCAATAAAAATGCCACTCCGTTAACCACGTGAAGTTTTGTGAATTACAATGTCACGAATACTCTACTCATTTTCACCAAGAAGACTAAGCCATCTACTACTTGTTAATAATTTGTACTGTTAGTTATCTCACATTACTAACTACAAAGAATTTAAATAGATAATTTGTAGTGAGAATTCTCAATGAGTGATACAAGACCTCAGTTTGTACATTTATGATTTGGGATCATTATAAATTGTTGCATAAACATATTAATTGCATTCAAGGTGTCAAGGTGAGTAGATAGTGATAATATGAACCCTTGGATTGAGCTTGAATATGATTTTCCGAATTGGAGGACTAAAATGGATAAATTAAAAATTTGCATGAATTGTTTTGAAATATGATGTGTGTTATGGAATTGAGTGGAAATATATTGAATGTCATGGAATATATGTGATATGATGATAGAATGGATTGTGGTAGTGAATATAATTGAGAAATGATATGTGTATTAAATTGTAAATGAATTGAATATTGGTACCCTATTACCTGTTCGAGCTGTGTCAAATATAGTTGGCATGTCATAGGATTGGTTTACGTACGGGATTATGCGTCAGGTTGCACTTCGTATGCCAGATATTTACTTCGTGCGCTAGAATGCACTTCGTCTACCAGTATGCGCTTTGTGCGCTAGGATGTGTTTTGTATCCCAAGTTGCATGTTACGTGCCAGTTGCCCTACTTCAATTTATAAGTATTTATAGTTATGAATTATAAGTAAGTGCCTATTGTGAAAGAACAACCCCAAAAACTTTTTACTAATTATTTTCTCATACTTATCAGTCTCTTAAGTCCGCTTGTTTATAGAATTAAAAATGTGTAATCAAATAATAATCCAATGTATTAAGTGAAGTATATATTTTTATTAAATGATAAATAAAAAAGATTTAGTAAGTTTTTATAGTTACGTATTACAATCAAGTGATAGTTGTGAAATAACAACCCCAGGTGCTTTTTACTAATTATTTTCTCATACTTATTAATCTCTTAAGACAGTTTATTTATAAAGTTAAAAATGTGTATATCAAATAATAATCCAATGTATTAAGTGGAGTATATATTTTCTATTAAATGATAAATAAAAAAGATTTAGTAAGTTTTTATAGTTACGTATTATAAGCAAGTGATAGTTGCAAAATAATAACAACCCCAGATAGTTTTTACTAATTATTTTCTCACACTTATCAGTCTCTTAAGCCTGCCTGTTTATAGAGTTAAAAAATTCAACATTTGTATATCAAATAATAATTCAATATATTAAAGGGAAATTATTTAATACAATATCAATGGAGTTTCTAGATTCCACAAGTAGGGTCAGGAGGTCGACAAGTATACTATAGGAGTATAGTAAAATATTAAAAATATATATATGTGTCAATTTTTTAAGAATACTTGTGAAATAAAAAAGGTAAATTGAGACTGTATCAAATATTCATCCTATATTAAATGAAGTATATATTTTTATTAACTTATATGTCAAAAAAGCCATTAAGAAAATGCAAAAAATAAAAATAAAAAAATCAATTAAGCCCTTGTATTAAATTTGCACCCAATTAAGCTCCCGTCTTTAACTAAAACAATCAATTAAGCCCCTCCGTTAACGGTTTTTGTCATTGACCATATTGACCGTTAAAATAAATTGATGGACCAATCTGATGGTGGCATGTGGCAGCTCTTAGTTTAATATAATATTTTTCCATAAATAAAGATTAAAAATCATAAAAAATTTATAAAAAATAAAAAAATAAATATATAAATATTAAAACTAATATAAATTTATATAAACTTATTAAAATTATAAAAAAATTATGAAAACTTATAAATATTATAAAATTAATTAAACTTATTTTAAATATTTAAAATTTTTTAAAAAGTATTAGAATTCTTAAAAATAATAAAAATTGTAAAAAGTTATAAAAATATTAAAATTGATATAAAATTATAAAAAAATCATAAAAATTAAGTTGGATCGATTAGCCTGAAATTGGCAAGGGTATCGGTCCAAGAAAAGTCATTAGACCGGTTGACCTAGGAACCAGACCATTGAATTGTTTTTTTTTTTTTAAGTATTTTTATTGAACCAAAATTTTATTATCCAACTATTAGCTTATGTTAGAATGAAATATTATAACTAAGGTTTTTGGAACCAAACAAGTGGTAGAATCGATCAAGCCATCCATTTGCCAATTCGACTGATCCGTCTAGTTCAATTAAATAAAACATTAAAAATAAAAAATATTAAAAAAAATATCGGTTTAATTGTCCCAAGTTAATCGATCTAATGGTTTTCTCTAGACTGGTACCCTTGTTGATTATGGTCTAATCAGTCCAACCGACTGATCCGTTTCAATTCAAGTTTTTATGATTTTTTATATAATTTTTTAATATTTTTAATACTTTTTATTATTTGGATGATTTGTAGGCTTGTTTATAAAAATTTAATTTCTTTTTATCAATTTTATAAAAATTTTAATAATTTATTAGAGCCAAGGAGGAGTAGGTATTTCTAAGTTTTGAAATATTCAATTTGTTTTCAATATTTTTGAGTTCTGGTTTAACTGTCTTTATTAATGTATTATTATTTTGCTGAGTATTGATACACAGTCCAGTTAGCCATGGGTTAGGCGTGTCAAGGACAAAGTATCCCTATAGGTAACAATAGTAATCCAGAAATCTTGATAGTAGAACCCTCTTATAGGATATAAGAAAACAAAGATTGTTTCTCTTCCTTAGAAGAACCAATTCTTCTGTAAGCTTTGTTTCCAATCAATCCCAAGAGTCCGACCAAACCTCAAACAAGACCGTTAATGAACAAGAAGAACATTACGAAAATATTCCCCAAAGATTTGATAATTGGACTCTTCCAAGAGTTCTAACAAACGAAGTTTACAAGCAAACAACTTTTGAAAATTTAAATGCTTTTTACAGTTACGTTATAAAAAGGAAAAAGAAAGGAGTTTACCTATTCAAAAAGAATATGAAACAATCCAATTATTAGATAAAGTCGTCATTAATAAACTTAAAGAACAAAAATACAAATATGTCCACTTCGGATTAGTCCAAGTTGGTGTCAAACCTCTTAGTGTTAAAACCACTAAAAATACCTCAATTTTAATTGTCTTAAAAGACCAAAGACATATCATGTTTAATAACTCATTATTAGGAACTATTGAAACAAGCTTATGTACTGGCCCAATACATTTTAATTATTATCCAAATTTTATGGTATCTTTAACTGATAAAAAATATTTAATAATCTTTGACCCTCTAAATTCATACTCATAACTACAAAATGCTTCTTGGTTCAGAGGTACTAAGTTTAGTTTATAGACTCCACTTCAAACCTATGTATTTTGTAGTTAATACCAAGGCTTTACTTCAAAGTCCAAAAGGAGAAACCCTCTTAATAGAAACAGATACCTCAAGATCTCATACCACAATCCCAAGAACAAAACAATGGCATGAAATAAACTTTCCTAATAGGTGAAAACTTGAGGGTTCTACATACCCTGTGGCAATTCCAATAAGAAACACTTCATTAAGTGAAATCTCCTAACACCAAGATGGCATAGTTGAATTAATATTCAACAAGCCATGAAGAATGCCTCCAAGACATTCCTTTGAAATAGGAAGTACCAGCACAACTTTTAGGAGGATAAATTTAGACGAAGAGTCAAATCCAGAAACATAAATGGTAGATTTTAGGAAAGCTAGAGCCTCTGTCTCTTCTATCCCAACAACATTTAGAACCAATTTACAGGAATAGATAATTCCTCAAATATAGCTCAACCTATCTATGCCAGACAGGAAGAGAGTCCCCAAAATTCACTAATATGTCACCAACATATTCCTTGATGACTAATAATGTAAGACAAGGAGAAAATTTAGAAATACTTTTTTCTAGAAAAATCTTTTGAGATAAATAAGGAATGGTGTAGAAAACACTTCTATTCCAACAAAAATAAGCAAAAAAGAAAAGATTACTTTAAAAATTATAATGATAAAAAAAAAGCATTCTTCAAGAATATTATGAATTCATGAATACCCATAAAGTTCATATAAAATTATTTGAATGGTTTGAAAAATATTATCCAGAATCTGTTAATACATAAAACATAATACTAGATGGCAGACTAATAAATGAGAAGTTGAATCTCAACATCCCATTTAATGGAGGTTCAATATCTTCATAAAAATACTGGAATAAAAGCAAATCCTTTAAGAATGAAAGCTCTTGATGCAGGAGAAAAAAGATATTAAAATGATAGTAGAACAAAACAACCATACAAATATCAGTATTCATACAATAGGAAAACAATTAGATTATATTGAAAATTTGGTAGAAAATCAACCAATTAAGAAAGAACCAGTAAAAGAGGTAGTAGAAAAAAGTTCTAAAGAACCAATATTTACACCTTATGAAATTCCAAAACCTTTCCAAAAATCCCAAAATGATTTCTTTACAGAAATTCAAAATAGACTAGATGCTTTGGAAAGTTATAAGTTTGAATTAATTGCACCTGATACCCCAATGCAAGCCCAACATTTAGTAAACACATTACACTAATCTTCTCAATCTGACTCTGACCAATCAGATGAACAACAAATCAACAAAATGACCTGGAAAGAACTAAAAAGATTATATTACCCAAAAATCACTGCACCTGATCTTAATATAGAAGAAAAACCTGTTTTCCAAAATAAATACAATGCTAAAATAATTTATGAATGGAATATAGACGAAATGTCTGAATATAATATTCTTAGTTTATTGCAACAAATGACAATGGTTTCAAATGTTTATAAAACCCAAAATCAAAATGGATTAATCAGTGATCATGCTATAGCCAATCTTTTAGTTGTTGGGTTCACCAGTCAATTAAAAGGATGGTGGGACCATGCACTTACTAAAACCCAACAAGAAGAAATCTTGAAAGCAATAAAAAAAGATGATGAAGGAAGAATTATTTTGGATGAACAAGGAAGAGAAATTCAAGATGCAGTAGCAACTTTAATTTTCTAAATCTCTAAACACTTTATAGGAGATCCTTCTCATCTTAAAGATGGAAATTCATAATTATTATCAAATTTAAAATGCAAAAAAAATTAACTGATTTTAAATGGTATAAAGATATCTTTATGACTAGAGTTATGCAAAGATCTAATAACTAACACAACCATTCTGGAAAGAAAAGTTTTTAGCAGGACTTTCTACTTTACTAGGAGAAAAAGTTAGAAATCAAATAAGAGAAAATTACAGAGGTATTATTCTGTATGAAAAACTTACATATGGTGAACTAATTAGTTTCACCCAAAAAGAAGGATTAAAAATTTGTCAAGATAAAAAAAACCCTAGTCGTCAAGAGTGCTCTGTCCAGTGTCCTAGCGAAAACAGCCTCTGCTGCCGCTTGGGATGGAGGAGAGTGGTGGCAACGAGGGGTTGAGAGAAGAGGCGGTCTCCTTATTGGCTGAAGAACTCATCCAGTTATCGATCAAAAGTTTAGTAGTGGATTCTGGTGGCAAGCCGGCGCTGATCTGTTCTGTATGAACTTGCAAGACATATAATCCAGACAGCTTTCGTGCGCAGATGAGAAGTATCTGGAAATTAAAAAGCAAATTTGATCTTCAGTTGGTAGGTCAAAATCTATTTTTGATTACTTTTGAATCTGTTGATGACTTAGATTTAATAATTGAAGGTCAGCCATGGCTTTTTAGAAAGCAATTGATTCTTTTTGATAGACTGCATCAAACGATAGAAAGGAGTAAAATTAAACTCAAGTCGTCATTATTTTGGATTAAAGTAGGGCCCTGTCTGCCAGAGTTTGATAAAAAAGATTTAATGCATGCTGTTGGGGCTACATTTGGTGGTATTATTAGATCTGAAATCAAAGGGGATTTTTGTCGTATCCGAATTGTGCTCGATGTTCAAAAACCTCTGCGGAGGGGTATTTTTGTTTCTACTGGAGGTCATGGGAAGCATTGGCAATCCTTTAAATATGAGAAATTGCCAACGTTTTGTTTTGGTTGTGGAAGAATGGGACATGCTCTTTCTAGCTGTTTATTGCTATCAGACACGGAAAAACAGGAAGTGCGGAATGACCCCCCATATTCACTTGCGTTAAAGGCTGAATCAAATCTTTTTGGGAAAGAATATGTGCAATTGAAAGCTATCTCTAACAAGGTCCAATCTCAATGCTTATATACGGGCCAAGTGGAGGGAATTTCAGTGGGAGAGTTGACGCCACAATACTTTGATAGTTCAGGGGTAATGGTTGACACACAGACAGTGAAAATGTCGGCAAAGCAGATGACGTGTCAGGAGGAGGAGAATCCCCCCTCAGAAGTTCAGGAGGGGAGTTCACGTTCATGTAGGAAAGTTAGCTGGAAACGGGTTACTACGCTGAGGGATATTGAGATTAGTGATGTTGATTGGGTTGTAAGAAAGAGGAAACTGGAGAATTTTGTGGGTGGGAATCTTGAACAGGATGAGGCTGTGGACGTGGCTGGTAAGAGACACAAATTTATGAATCAGGAGTTAATACGGATGGAGGAGTCAGAGTTAGAAGAAGGGCGTCAGGAGGCTGGTGTTTCTCCTACCCATATTATATCGGCGGCTGCCAGTGAGCATGCCGACCGGTCACAATGAAAATTTTAAGCTGGAATGTCCGCGGATTGGGGAGTCCACGGGCAATTCGAAGGCTTCGGTTTTTACTGAAGCATTGTAACCCCGATTTGGTTTTTCTAATGGAGACCAAAGTTGATAGTAAGCGAATGGAGAGGATAAGGAGGAGGAGTGGTTTTGGAAGTGGAATTGATGTGGGAGCAGAAGGGTCAAGAGGTGGGCTTTGTCTGGCTTGGAGGGATGAGGTTAGAATTCGATTAAAAACTTTTTCTAAATATCATATTGATGTATTGGTTGAAGATAGCAATGTTCAAGGCGAGTGGCGTTATACGGGTTTCTATGGATCACCGTACGCTAATGCTCAGGCTGATACGTGGAGGTTATTAAAGGTGTTAGGACAAGAACAGCATGGCTCGTGGTTGGTCAGTGGGGATTTTAATGAGATTCTTTACTCTCATGAGAAAAGTGGTGGGCAGATGCGAGAGGAGAGGAAAATGATAGCTTTTAGAGAAGTTTTGGAGGATTGTAATCTAATGGATTTGGGATTTCAGGGGCCTTGGTTTACATGGGAAAGAGGTTTATTGCTAGAAACGAATATTCGAGAGAGACTTGATAGAGGGGTGGCTAATAAACAATGGATGGAAGCTTTTCCACATGGAATGGTTCGACATTTAACTCATTCTATTTCAGATCATTGCCCACTTTTGATTCATACGGGAAAGGATAGTCGGGTTAGGCGAAAGCCTCGGTTTAAGTTTGAAGCATGGTGGACATTAGAGGAGTCTTTTGAGGAAGAGGTCAAAAAGTCTTGGGAGTCTTCCACTGGCTCAATGTCTGAGCGTTTGGAGAATTTGCAGCATTGGTTGTTAAGATGGGCAAGCCACATAAAGTATGACAGGAATAAAATGAAGAAGGAGCTTACAAAAGAGTTGGGAGCTCTTCTTGACGGAGAGCGGAATGACGACACATTGGCAAAGATTATTGAGACTAGGATTCACTTGAATATGGAGATTGATAAAGATGAAATGTATTGGGAACAGAGAGCTAGAGCCAATTGGCTAAAGTTGGGTGATAGGAATTCAGCATTTTTTCACAAATATGCATCTACTCGAAGACGAATTAATTCTATCAGCAGGTTGGAAACGGAGGAAAGACGGGAAGTCTCTGATGATTCAGAAATCGATGATATAGCCTTCAGATACTTTCAAGACTTGTTCACGTCCCGAGGCGTGGGGGATTCGTCTCATATTCTTTCAGGTATCACTCAGTCCATATCTTTTGATATGAATGAATTGTTGCAATCACCCTATTCAGCGGATGAAGTTTTGAGAGCGCTTCAAGGGATGGGTCCAACTAAAGCACCGGGTTATGATGGTTTTCCAGCTATGTTTTCCAGAAATACTGGCATATTGTGGGGAAGGATGTAGAGGCATTTTGTTTAGGAGTGTTAAATGAAGGGAAGGAGTTTGAGTCGTTTAATAGAACAGATATTGTGTTGATTCCGAAAGTCCCTCATCCTTCTAGTTTGGCTGACTTCAGACCCATTAGTCTTTGCACAATTCTTTACAAATTAGTTGCAAAAACTATTGCTAACAGATTGCAAGAGTTTATTGGACAGTGCATCGATAGTGCGCAAAGCGCCTTTGTACCTGGGAGGTTAATCTCGGATAATGTGTTGATTGCATATGAGCTTCTTCACATATTAAGACATAAGCGTGTTGGAAAGAAAGGGTTTATGGCTGTCAAACTTCATATGAGTAAAGCCTACGATCGAGTTGAGTGGAGTTATTTGCAGAAAGTGATGCTACGAATGGGTTTTGCTGAAGAATGGGTTCGATTGGTCATGAAGTGCATCTCAACAGTTTCTTACACTGTCAATATAAATGGGAATAGGGGTCGGTTTTTTCATCCTACAAGAGGTTTACGACAAGGGGATCCGCTTAGCCCGTACCTTTTTTTGATTTGTAGTGAGGGCCTTTCGACTTTAATCAGGCAGGCAGTAGGAGCAGGGACTTTTCGGGGAGTTAAGGAAAGTAGACGGGGACCAGCAATTTCCCATTTATTGTTTGCGGATGATAGTCTCTTATTTGGGGAAGCAACTAAAGAACGAGCAGTTTTTCTGAAAGAACTATTAGAAAAGTATGAGCAGAGTTCGGGCCAATGTGTGAATTTGAATAAGTCTATTATCTTCTTTAGTTGGAACACTTTGGATGTGGTGAAACAGGAAATATCGGATGTTTTGGGTATGCGGCAGTCTAATAATGTGGAAAGATATCTAGGTCTTCCTAATGTGGTGGGCAGGAAGAAGAGAGAATCTTTTCAGAATTTGAAAGATAAGATTAATCACAGAATTGGACAATGGAGTTCACGGCACTTATCCCAAGGGGGAAAAGAAGTTTTCATTAAGTCAGTGCTTTAGGCTATACCAACGTATGCAATGACGTGTTTTCTTTTACCAAAGGCTTTCTGTAGAGAGTTGGAAAGTCTTTTTGCTAGGTATTGGTGGCAGCATGGGAAGAATAAAAAGGGGATACATTGGTGTAAGTGGAGTTTCTTGTGTCGTGCTAAGGAGGAGGGGGGACTAGGTTTTCGAGACATGGCGAAATTTAACATATCTTTAGCTAAACAGGGCTGGAGATTGATGACTAATGTTGATTCGTTAGTTGCGAGAGTGCTTAAAGCCAAATATTATCCACATGATCAATTTTTAAATTCCCGATTAGGGAATACGAGTTCTTATATTTGGAGAAGCATATGGGCTGCAAAAGATGCTTTGAGGAAGGGCTTAATGTGGCGAGTGGATACAGGAAGCAGTATTTCCATTAATGGTGATGCATGGATTCCAGGGGCTATTAATTTTAGATTATCATATCAGATTGAAGAAATGCGTGACTGTTGCGTTGATATGTTGATTGATAGTAATACGCGTAAATGGAAAGAGGGGTTAGTAAAGAATACCTTTGCTGTGGCTGATGCCGAGAATATTCTGCGGATCCCGTTGGCTAGCTTTTCTCATGATGACTTTCTGGCTTGGGGAGGAGAAGCGTTGGGGGAGTTTTCGGTACGTAGCGCTTATCAACTATTACAAAACAGTACAGATAACCCTAGAGCTTACGCTTTACAAACCAGCTATAGGAATTTTTACAAGCAGTTATGGCTTTTAAATCTACCAACCAAAATTAAAATCCTCGTATGGAAGATCACGTGGGGTTTTTTGCCCACAAGAGTTAATCTTCAGCATAGGAGACTTATTGTTGATCCTGTCTGCCCACGTTGTGGAGAGAAGGCTGAAACGATTGACCATCTGGTTCGCGAATGTTCTGTCACAGTAGTAACTTGGTCAGCTTTGGGTCTTCGTCACATACTAATTCATGATAATAGAAATTTTGAACAGTGGCTTATCTGGGTATGTGAGCAGCTTAACATGCATTGCTTTCGGACTGTTTGTTGTGCTTTATGGGCCATTTGGGGGGCTAGAAACTCTCGAGTTCATGATCAAATAGTTAGTACTGGAACAGACACTGGAAATTTTGTTAAAACTTATTTGGCAGAAATTGATGGACTGGAAGAGAGAAGACTTGGGACCAAAGGTCATTTTCAGATCTGGACTTACCCACCTCCAGGAGTCGTGAAAATTAATTTTGATGGCGCCTTCGACGGTCAGAATAGTATGTCAGCGTCGGGAGTGGTGGCACGGGATCACGAAGGGGTTACACTGTTTTTAAGGTCACGCATCCACAATGAGGTCTATTCGGCTTTTGCTGCTGAGGCTCTTGCATGCCGAGATGCGGTTCAGATCGGGGTGACCCATTCCTGGCCATCGGTTCTCATTGAGGGAGATTCCTTATCAGTCATCAAAAAATGTAAGAATAGGGCTTATGACAGATCCATGGTTAGTGCTTATATTCACGATATTAAAACGATGACATTAAGTCTGGAAAGGGTTGATTTCCAGTATGTATCAAGGGTGAGGAACAATATCGCACATGTTTTAGCAAAGAATGAGTTAGAGAGGTCTACAGGATCTTACCAGGGCAGATCGGCTTCGGAGCAGGCGGAACGGCGGAGGCTGAGAGTGTTGGTGCGTGAGCCGGACTGATGAAGAGGTTCAGAGCATGGTGTTGGAAAGGGGAAGTTACGAAATGATGAATCTGGAAGGGGAAGGCTTCTCCTGCTTTTGGAATCGGTTTTCAAGGAGCATTGATGGCGTGACTGACTTTGCCGATTTTCAAGGAGTTCTGATTGGGTGTCGGTTTGGTGGAGCTGTTTCTTTATTTTAAAATTTGGTTTACTTTCTAAAATATCTAGATATTTTTGATTTTCAATTTTCTTTTGATCTAAGTCGGGCCTTTGTTTGTTGGGCCCCGAAAATTTTGTTTTAGTAAGGTTTTGATTGTTTCTGTTTGTCTTAGTATAATAAAAGCCCAATCAGATTTATTCAAAAAAAAAAAAAATTTGTCAAGATTTAAAATTACAAAAACAACTTAAGAAAGAAAGATATCAATGTAAAATGGAATTAGGATCATTCTGCCACCGATTTGACATTAGGAATAAACCTTCTTCTTCAAAAACATGTTGCCCTGTAAAACCGAAAAATAGGAAAAAGAATATTTCAGAATATTATAAAAAACCCAAATATAGAAAATATAGAAAAGAAAAGAAACAACAAAAAACAGAAAACAAAATAGATAAAACAATAAAATGTTATAGATGTGGAAAACTAGGACACATATCAAAATATTGCAAAATTAGAAGAAAAATTAACAATTTAAATCTAGATGAAGAAATAGAACAAAAAATAAATGAGGTTATCTTAGAAACAACTTCTTCTGAAGATGATACATCTATCGAAATAGATGAATTACAAATAGACAAATTACATACAATATCCCAATCTTCTGATGATGAAAATGAACCTTCAATTAATATGTTAACCAAAGATCAAGAATTTATGATTGAAGTTATTGATAAAATTCAAGACCCATAACTTAAAAGAGAATACCTTTTGAAATTAAAATCCCCATTAAAAGATAAACCAGAAAAAGAAAAAGAGATTATTTCTAGTAAATCACAAATGTACAATATACAAGATATAATATTTAATAAATATAAAAAATAAAACCCAGACAAATCACAAATTTTGAATTACAATTAGAAATAAAATAAATTAAGTTGGAACTTTCTCAGCTTAAAATGGAACAACAAGAAATGAAAAAACAAATGCAGACCTTAAAATATGAAATCCCATAAAATAGTTCGTCAGAAACTGAACTCGAACATGAAGAAAATACATTGGAATATATGATGGTTCTAACTGAAGTTTCTATCCAAAGATATTTAATAAAAATAAATATTGTTATAAATAATGAATTTCAATCAGAAACAATAGCCCTTTTTGATATAGGAGCAAACCAAAACTGTATTAGAGAATGGATAATTCCAACAAAATATTATGACAAAACATCAGAATCTCTTAAGGCTGCAAACGGTAAAAAAACTAAAAATTACTTACAAAATTCCCAATGCAGAAATCTGTAACAAAGGTATAAAATATCAAACATGTTTTCTAATGGCAAAAGATATTACCCAAGATGTCATATCAGGAACTCCATTCATATCCTTACTCAAACCATATAAAGTAACAAATAGTTCAATCTCTACCAAAGTTTTAAACACTAAAGTAGAATTTTCTTTTATAGAAAAACTCAAAATAAAAAATCTCAACTTATTAAAATATTTATCCATCCATAATGGGCAAATCAATAATTTAATTAATCATAAACAGAACCAAATCTCTTTTCTAAAAGAAGAAATATGTTTTAAAAAATTGAGTGAACAATTAGAAAAAAGAAGCCCAAAAAAGGATAAATCAAATCAAAGAATAAATAGAATAAAAAAATTGTTTTGACATTCCTAATGCCTTTTGGGATAGAAAAAAAACACGAAGTAACATTACCATATGAAAATAATTTTGATGAAAGATAAATACCCACAAAAGCAAGACCAATACAAATGAATAAAGAAAGGGAGGAATTTTGTAAAAAAGAAATACAAGATCTTCTTAATAAAAAATTAATTAGGAAAAGCAGTTTTCCTTGGAGTTGTTCAACATTTTATGTAATGAAAAGCGCAGAACTCGAAAGAGGAACGCCAAGATTAGTAATTAATTACAAGCATCTCAATCAAGCCTTAAAATGGATTAGGTACCCAATACCAAATAAAAAAGATTTGTTACAAAAACTCTGCAATGCAAATATTTTGTTAAAATTTGACATGAAATCGAGATTTTGGGAAATCCAAATAAAAGAAGAAGAAAGATACAAAATGACATTTATTGTACCATTTGGACAATATGAATGGAATGTCATGCCTTCTGGATTAAAAAAAATGCTCCATCCAAATTTCAAAAAATAATGAATGATATTTTTTACCAATATTCTCAATTTACAACGGTGTAAATTGATGATGTATTAGTGCTTTTAGAAAATTTAGAAAAATACTTCAAACATTTATTCATCTTCGTAAAAGTCATAAAACAATGGTTTAGTAGTTCCTAAACCTAAGATAAGTTTATTCCAAACCAAAGTAAGATTCCTAGGTTATTACATTACCCAAGGAACCATTACCCTAACAGAAAGGTCCATAGAATTTGCTAGCAAATTCCCAGACTAAATTCTTGATAAAGTCCAATTACAAAGATTCTTAGGAAGCCTCAATTATGTCATAGACTTTTATCCAGGTCTTAGCAAATTATGTAAACTATTATATGATAGGCTCAAAAAGAATCTACAACCTTGGACAAATGACTACACCAATATTATCGCCCAAATTAAAAACCAAATTACTAAGCTTCCTTGTTTATATTTAGTTGATCCAAATGCCCCTAAAATAGTAGAAACAGATACTTCTGAAATTGGATACGGTGCGATCCTCAAATAAGTTAAAAGGGAAAAGGAGCAGATAGTCTAGTTTACTTCCAGACATTGGAATCCAACTCAAAAAAATTATAGTACTATTAAAAAAGAGATTTTATCAATTGTTTTATGCATTACAAAATTCCAAAGCGATTTATTAAATCAAAAATTTCTTTTATGAATTGATCGCAAATCAGCAAAAGAAGTTTTACAAAAAAAATGTTCAAAATATTGCCTCAAAACAAATTTTTGCAAGATGGCAGGCAATTTTGAGCATATTTGATTTTGATATTGAATACATCAAAGAAGAAATTAATTTTTTGCTTGATTTTCTCATCAGAGAGTTTCTTCAAAAATGCCATCCAAACTCAGAGACAAAGAGAAAGGAAAAATAGGAGAAACATCCAAAACCCAAATTTCCTCAAAACCAATTAAGTCATGGCATGAAATTTGCCATGAAGAAGAAAATGAAAGATCATCATCCTCATCAAAATCCTCCAAAAATACATTTGTTCAAGATGCACAAGATCCAAATGAAATTGGTTCTCAAATTAAAAAATAGATTGAGTCTCTTTCTTAATCTCCAAAAGTGGCATTGGCCTTTTCTCAAATGAAAGAGGAAACTCCTGTCAAGCAAATTGCTGGTGAAGCAGCAAAGATTTCAAAAAATAAAGAGATTGTTTACACAAACCAGAATCTCTCAAAAATATTTTAAAAGAGACATCTCTCCAAGATGTTTTTCCAAAAGAAATAGCAGTGTCTTTACAGACTGCTACACAAAAATCCTCACATTATTTTCCAAACAAATGTTTTGAAAAAATTCTTATTATGAAGGGAGTATTTTCAGAAAAACCTCCACATATACTTGCAAAATAACTTTCAATGGATGATATTTCAAGCCATTGGATTCTAAAAAACCCTAACAGTATTATGAAAGCATATTGGTTCAACTGGATCAGTACTTTCAAACGCTACACAGACCTAAAAGATCCAAGTTTTATTACCCATTCAACATCCCAAATATTAAAAATTCTTCAACCAAGGGATTGGGGTGAAAACCCAAATTCTCCAAAGAAATTTCCAGCCAAATTTACCACCAAAATTGACCACCACTCATATTTTACATATTGAGATTATCAAATGGCATGGTACAATGCCTTCTTAATGAACAATCAACATATAAGACATTCCTGGCTCATATATTTCAAATATAGTACCCAATTCAAATTCCCAAACTGGTTCCAAGAATGGTGGAATTGGTATGGACCATCATCTTTTGAGATCCTACCAAAGAAAATTCAAAACTTATAACCCAAATTCTTTGACAATTTTCAACCTGAACAAAACCAAAAACACATTTACAGAACAATTCATTTTTTCTCAAAACTGTGCATTTCTTGGATTGTTTCTTGGAATTACTCCTATGAACAAGATCCACATACTAGAATTCTATTATTAGTTCGAAAATTCAGAACTAAATGGTGAGACAAATTTAATGATGAAAAATATTTGGATAATTTTTTTAACAAGAATCCGAGATTATGCAAGTCAGCAACCTCGGATCAAACCACAGCAAAATTCCTTCAAGCAAAATCGATAGCTAATGCAATGCTAGCTCAAGCCAAGACCAAGAAGGAATACAAAAAACTCATGGTTGAAATGATCAGCTCAATGGATTTCGAATCTGAAGACGAAAAATCTTCAACGTCTTCAATCAAATCAGTGGATCTTGCAAATGATACCACCTCAGTAACCATTACCAGGAACAAGAAAAAATGATGCAAAAGAAAGAAGATGAACATGAAATATTCTCTGGCGTGAACAGTAAATATTCCCTGCAAGAAAAGACGAGTGAACAATGAAATATTCTCTGGCATGAACAGTAGAAATCTCTAGCCGAAACAGTAAGATTTCTAGCATGAATAGTGAATATTCTCTGTAGTTTGTATTTTTGTAACCAGAGAATATATTCTCTGAAAAGTTTCAATTATGTAATGAAAGTTTGAATTATGTAATGATGTAAAGAGACAATAGACCTCTATAAAAGTCTATCAGATTTAAATGAAAGGCACGACTGGAAATACCCATTTCATAGATCAAAACTCGTTTCTCCAAATTTTATTTTAAGTTTTCAAAAAAGTTTTTAATTATTTTCCTTTAAAAAATTTAATCAAACAATCTTTCAAATTTTAATTTCAAATTACAAATTACGATTCCGACTATCATTTTACAAATTCCATCCTCAAATCCTCGGGACAATATGGTATCAGAGCCAATTTTCATATTTCAAAATTTTAATAATTTATTAGAATTTTTTATTTTTTATAACATATATAATTTTTTAAAAGTTCATGTGAATTTTCATATTTTTTAAATTTTTCTGTTTTTATTTTTAACAATTTTTAATATTTTTATGAAAAAATATTAAATTAAATCAGAAACTATCGCGTGTCACTATTTGGTTGACCCGCCAATTTATTTTAACTGTCAATGTAGTTAATGACAGCAACTATTAATGGTGGAGTTTAATTAATTATTTTAATTAATTAAAGGGACTTAACTGGATGTGAATTTAATATAAGATATTAATTGATTTTTTTACATATAAGTTTTTTTATTAAATGATAAATAAAAAAGCTAAGTTTTTATAGCAACGAATTATAAGCAGTGACCGTTGTGAAATAACAAACACCAGATACTTTTTACTAATTAATTTTCTCACACAAATCCCGTCAAACATCAGATCCACAAAGCTGCCACTGCCACATACTTGCACTCATTTTAGAGTTAAACCGCGAAACCGCAAATGGCGAGCATGACCGCATTGGGTGCTTTCAGGTCGCCTGCTACGTTGTCGTCCAATGCTTCTTTCGTTTCTCGGAGCCGTCTATCCACTGCTCCTCGGACCTTGTCCTTTTCGGCTTCTTCTTTGTCCGGCGACCATGTTGTTTCTAGAACCATTACCGGTTCCCGCCAAAAGGAACGTACTCCATTGATCGTTTCGCCGAAGGCCGTTTCGGATTCCAAGAACTCGCAGACATGTCTTGAACCCGACGTTAGTCGAGTAAGTTTCCATTTATCTTTGTGTGATTCTGATGAAATGTTGTTCTAATGCCAAAGCATTTGCTGATGACACTTTGATTGGTTTTGGCAGAGTGTTTTGGGGATTATATTGGGAGGTGGAGCAGGGACAAGGCTTTACCCGCTAACAAAGAAGAGAGCAAAGCCGGCTGTTCCATTAGGAGGAAATTATAGGCTAATTGATATCCCCGTTAGCAATTGCTTGAACAGTAATGTGTCCAAAATCTACGTTCTGACTCAATTCAATTCCGCTTCTCTCAATCGCCATATTTCCCGCGCATATGCTAGTAACATGGGTGGTTACAAGAACGAAGGGTTCGTTGAAGTTCTTGCTGCTCAGCAAAGTCCCGAGAACCCAAATTGGTTCCAGGTTTGCTATGCTACTAAAATGGATTAAATTGTTTACGGATTATGATTATGAGTTTTTCTTTTAAAAAGATAGTGTTTTGACTTTGATTATGGACAGGGGACTGCGGATGCTGTGAGGCAGTACTTGTGGTTGTTTGAGGAACATAATGTTCTGGAGTTCTTGGTTCTTGCTGGGGACCATTTATATAGAATGAATTACGAAAGTTTTATTCAGGCCCATAGGGAGACTGCTGCTGACATTACGGTGGCTGCATTGCCTATGGATGAAAAACGGGCTGCTTCCTTTGGCCTGATGAAGATTGATGACGAAGGCCGTATAATTGAATTTGCTGAGAAACCCGAAGGGGACCAACTCAAAGCTTTGCAGGTAGGATCCTCCTGACCATGAGATTTTCTTACATGAACGTCACTGTTTCTGGTTCTAGTTTTGATGGTGTTGTTTTAGGTTGACACCACAATTTTAGGTCTTGATGACGAGAGAGCAAAAGAAATGCCTTACATTGCTAGTATGGGCATATATGTTGTCAGTAAAAAGGCGATGTTGGACCTTCTTTCGAAGAAGTTTCCTGGTGCCAATGATTTTGGAAGTGAAGTCATTCCAGGTGCTACTTCCATGGGGATGAGGGTAAGTACTCTTTCCTGCAGTCTTCCATCTGAATGGACTTCACCATTACCAAGCTGAATTAGTAAAGGAGATGATCTCAAAACATAGATCCTAGTGGCTTATTTATTTGCTTTTCAATATCTGAGGCACCCAGTTCTGTTTCTTTTTTCATGGAAAGCTATGTTCTTCTTTAAACATGATATTTTGGACTTCATTTATTCGTCAAGTTACTTCTCAGCACTAGCATTTCCAACAAGAAGTTGAACAATGTGGAGATTGGATCCTGCTCTGTCTTTGTCTAGTAACAAACAGTTTCAAACAAGGTTATGTCCAGGATATACAGTCATGTCGAGGGCATACCTTAGAATAATTTTGTCATGTATGCTAGAATGAAGCTCCATTAATGAATTTGATTCATGATGGAGTTTGTTTATGTTCCCATATTGAAATTTTTTCTTCACATAACTAAGAATTACTAATTCTAGAAGTCTAATTGCCTGTTATGCTTAGGTGCAAGCTTACTTGTATGATGGCTATTGGGAAGACATTGGTACAATAGAGGCATTTTACAGTGCAAATCTGGGAATTACCAAAAAGCCAGTGCCGGATTTTAGGTAGTTCTGATTCCTCACTGGATTATCATTTTACAATCATGATGGATCAACTTAATTAATTACTTTTATTGTTTTGGACTTTCTCCCCAGCTTCTATGACCGTTCATCTCCAATCTACACCCAGCCTCGCTATTTGCCTCCATCCAAAATGCTTAATGCTGATGTTACAGATAGTGTTGTTGGCGAGGGTTGTGTTATTAAGGTTAGTTCCTTGGGGTATTGCTTTGAAATGTTTACTGGCTAATTGGAAATTAGATTACTTAGGAGTTTATCCTCGGGGCTTTTTGCTGATTGCAGAACTGTAGAATTCACCATTCTGTTATTGGTCTCCGATCTTGCATTTCTGAGGGTGCAATCATAGAACATACCTTACTAATGGGAGCAGATTATTATGAGGTAGTTCAACCTGAAAGTTCTTAGCTTTCTTTTCTATTGTTTTACCGACATATATCATTTTGTATCCATAATGATCTCTATTTCCTCATTACCATCCTCCAGACTGAGGCTGACAGAAAGTTTCTGGCTGCAAAGGGCAGTGTTCCAATTGGTATCGGAAAGAATTCGCACATCAAGAGAGCCATCATTGACAAGAATGCTCGGATAGGCGATGCTGTGATGGTTAAGTCTTTATTTTATCTATTAAATTGCTTTTTATTTTGAATGATCTGACTCTGAACTGGTAACTAAACGCTTTTCCTTGGAAAAAGAGGAGTTTCAGTGATCATTTGGTAAAATATCACCTTGGTGCTGCCTCCTCTGCATGTAGCTTGAGGAATAAGAAATCTTCTCTTATCAAGTTTGTCATTGCTTGTTACCTTTGTGGTGCATTGTGGATGGTCGAATCTGAAGGCAGTGGTACATAAAAGTGCTGACAGTATAAGATTTAAAAAAGAAAAAGTTTTAGTGCATTAATGTCACTGTCTCACAAATTTGGAACTATTTAACTTCTTATCCCATCTAATATCATATCCATGTTTATTTAAATGAATGTGGCAATTTCAGATCATTAACAACGACAATGTGCAAGAAGCTGCAAAGGAAACGGATGGATATTTCATTAAGAGTGGGATTGTGACGATAGTGAAGGATGCCTTGATTCCCAGTGGAACTGTAATTTGAACTAGTAGAGGTACTGTTCCCTTAGTTATTCCTGAGAAAGTATTGCAATAGCAATTTTTTCGTACAGTTTAATGACTTTGCACCAGATGGTACATATTACCTGAGAAACAATGCCGTAAAGGTCATTTTCAGTTTAAATAATACTTTTTTGTCTGCAATTTTTTATGTTTTCAAGGGATATTGGTTGCTTAGATAAACGCACTACCTTCCAAATTGTGACGACTCATAATTTTTTACCATTTGGACTAATTACTTTATGTGTTCATTATTTTATGTTTTCTGATTTTTCTAATTACAACTCAATATTAACAAAATTAAATAAACGAAACCAAAGCTTACTTAAGTGTTAGGGATTAAAGAGTAATAAATCTATTAACTCAATCTCAATATGTTGGCTAATCTCTTTAATTGTAAATCTAACAACACTCCTCCTATTCATCTCATATTACTTTTAAGTGATAATCAATTTTATAATTTTTCAGAACAGGCAACTGATGCTTCTCACCAAATCATATATAATTGGAAAATTCAGTTTCAATGATAGGTTAGATATAGCTAGCACATGTATATTTAATTTTAAGTACTTTTATTATTTATTAAAATCGTTAGGTCAACAAAATTTTCGAAATATTATATTTGATATTTACGTTTATTTTTTTTAATTTTGCAATGCAATTAATTTAACCTAATTTAGGAGAAATTCTATTTATCATTTGTGATTTCGTAAAAAAAATTAGGGTAAACTATATTTATGGTCACTCTAAAATATAGTAAATTACATTCATGATTATTCTAAAATGGTAAAAAAAAATTATCATGTGTCCGTCAATCACTCAGTGTCACGTCAGCAATCCGTTAAAAGAAAATAAAAAAATTAATAATAGTGATTAATTCACACAATTATTTTATTTATAGTGATTAAATTGAGAAAAAATTTGAAGTGACTAAAATAGGATAAACCATATTTTAGAGTGACTATGGGCACCCAGCCCCCTAAATGAAAAATTGCCATTTAGGCCCTTTATTTTTTTTAAAAATTTTAAATTAGTAAAGGTAAAATTGTACTTGGCCCCCCTAAAATTATAAAAATTCGATTTAATCCTTTAAAAATTATAAAGATATAGACTATAAAAAATTAAAATTTCATTTAACCTTCTAAAAAATTGTTCTAACTTCGCCCCTGACCATGGGTGTAGTCTACCCAAAAAATTAATATTGCATAGTGAAATACTTTTCATATAATTTACTATAACTCAAATTAACATAAGTTAGGAAAACCTAAAAGTTTAATATATATTTAACACAATTTGTATAAATATTTCCATAAATACGTGAATATATATTTTATCATTATAAAATATTTCCTTGAATATGTTAATTGCCAACTGTAACACTCCTTACCCGTATTCGATGCCGAGACAGGGTAGGCGTTACCGAACATAAATACATGAATTCATACAAAACCGAGACATGAAATTCCACTCAAATTTAAAACATTTCATTTACGTTCATATCGTCCCTATTATGGGCCAACGGGGTCCAAAACATACATTGAGGGCGGTTCAGGACTAAACCGAGACCTTAGGGAGATTTTACGAAACTCAGAAAAATTTTGAGGCTTTAGGGGTACACGCTCGTGTGAGTCAATGGACACGTCCGTGTGGCATATCACACGCTCGTGGGCTTAGGCTGTGTCGATTTTAGGTTGCATTCTGTTTATGACGTCAACAATAAATGATAGCCAGACGACCAAGTCACACACTAGTGCGCTAGGCCGTGTGGTTAATTTTATTTTCATGATTTTTTTCATAAATCAGGTGCAGACTTCACACGGCCAGGGCACACACCCATGTCCCAAGGCCGTGTCACTCACACAGCCGAGACACATGCCGTGTCTCAGCCTGTGTGGCCAATTCTGGACATTCTGTTTTGCTATATTAAGGTGTAGGGGACACACGGTCGGATCACACGCCCATGGGGGCAGACCGTGACCGTGTGTCACACACGGCCTAGACACACGCCCGCGTGTCTACCTGTATGGACAAATACAAGGCTACTTTTCAAGCCATTTTGCCACCCTCACTTGCACACATTCACACAACATCACATGTCATTCTCATATCATCATTTGTCATACTTAATCATCAGATTTAGCTCATGATAACCATACTAGCTTCACATTCACAACAGGGAATTAACACATGCATAAACATATAATCAACATAAGCCATCATTCATAGCTATATTCAAATTGAACCATAAACCATTTTAGGCCAACACATTTGGCTACATTAACAATGACATATTTAATCAAAAGACAAAGTCCCTATACAAGCCATATCTCAAGAAGGCTTGAATACTTATATCCAAAGTGACAGCTTGATAGTGTGATAGCATCTCCGGTGGTCTCCAACCCGAGCTAGCTAAATTAACTTATAAGAGATAGGAAAGGGAGGGGAGTAAGCAATAAAGCTTAGTAAGTTATATGCAAATAATTAAACAACTATTGACATTCATTTATTTTACGCAACCATAAAGATATTATAATACAATTTGCATTTAATCTCATAATTCCCACTTAATCATTCATAATGCTTACTCTTTTATCTTATAAATACCATTTACGAGCCTTGGCATTAGCCTAACCACCATAGTCTCTCCATTATAACTTATCACATTATTTAACAAGTCATTTCCATCCTCTTAATCACATGCACATCATTTATGAGTAATCATAATTTCAACATATGGTTTAACCACCTTTCATTTGTCAAAGCTCATATCATACTATATTCTCATAGTGACTTTATTCGGCAATTATGCATGTATTTCCTTTCTCTCATATCCAATGAAACACAAATTTAAATAAATAAACCATACTATATCACAATTTAATTTGGTTCATAAACCCATCACATGATCATTATCAAATCTTATCATGTATCCATTCATCATGAATGTAGATCACTAATCACAAGGTTATCAATATTTCACAAGTATAAGCCAAAGATTACAAGATCGTCCCGAAATCATTTTCATAGATAGAACTTACTCAATTTCATCCTTACCATTAAGGCATCATAACTAAGCTCATATCTCATGAGTTTCGAGTAAGAACCTGTACCACTCACAACATGATTATATCCTTTCATATCTTTATCATAAACTTTAAATAACCCGTGGAACCATTTGGAATACTAAAAGATATCCGATAGGCCTCACACAAGAGGGTAAAATGCCGATGCCATCTCCCAAACTGGTTTTACACTAGCTCACATGTCGAGGTCGATGCCATGTCCTAGACATCATCTTATAATAGCTCTCGTCTCAATGCTGATGCCATGTCCCAGACATGGTCTTACACTGGCTCTCATAATTTGGCCGATGCCATGTCCCAGACATGGTCTTACACTAGTACACATATCAATGTCGATGCCATGTCCCAGACATGGTCTTACACTGGCTCTCATAATGTAGCCGATGCTATGTCCCAGACATGGTCTTACACTAGCATACATATCAATACCGATGCCATGTCCCAAACATGGTCTTACACTGACACACATATCAACCAAATGTCATGGCGTGGATATCCCATCTATTCCTAAGGTTCAATCCGGGAGTATACCACATCAAATTTCATCATGCATATTCATAACAATAATCAGACATTTTATGCAATATCAATTGTTTAATGCATAATAACAATAGAGTTGTATTATTTACGTACAACTTACCTCGGTATACAAAATATGGGCGACTAATTTGATTTAGTCAAATAGCTTAGTTTTCCCTCAGTCTAGGTCTGAGTTCTGTTTTTCTTGATCTATAATGATAAAACTTACTTATTTAATCACCACTTACTCAAGACATTCCAAAATTCCTACTTTGGCAAAATTACCTTTTTGCCCTTAGACTTTCACAAAATTACAATTTTGCCCCTAGCCTTGTAAGACGATTTTAATCAAATTTCCTCCTTTAACAGGCCTAGAAAAACCTTTATTACTCTTATAGCAGCTCACAATTACAATTATTTCACACATTTACTACCCATTTTATAACTTTTACGAAAAGGTCCATTTTAGGTGTTTTCATGAAAACCCCTTTCACAAAAGTTGTTTATTTAATAACCAAGATTCATTTTCTTCCATAAAATTTCAGCAAACAACATGAATACTCACATGGTAAAACCCTACACTCTCAACCATTTTGCAAAATAGTCCCTTCATTAGTTAGCTTAAGCTACAAGGGTCACAAAAATACAAAAAATCATCAAGAATGACCATCAAAATCACTTACTTGCAAGGATGAAGAGTTGCTGAAATTTCAAGCTTCCAAAGCCCTTATTTTTGCTGATATTTTCAGTGGAGAGGAGGAAGATGAAAGGTGATATTTTTTTTTCTTTATTTTATTTTATTTCTAGTCAAATTTGTCACCAAAACCTCACCTAACCTTTGACAATTTCATTTCCTTGTCTCTATGGCCAGCCATCACCCTCTTTAAGGCCTATTTGCACATTAAGGACCTCTAATTTAAGGTTCTCTAGCTATATGACACTTCTAATTAGTAGAACACAAAATTTGCCTTTTATGCAATTTAGTCCCTTTTCAAAATTAATCATAAAATCACTAAAATTATTTCACCAAAATTTTCATGCACTCATATAATCATGCTATACCACATAAAATAATATTAAAAATAAATTCTCCGGCCTCAGATTAGTGGTTTTGAAACCACTGTTCCGACTAGCCCCAAAATTGGGCTGTTACACCAACAATGTGTTGTGACTAAATATTCTATTTACCTTTAAATAACATTTGCTTAAAAGAAACTAGTTGTAGTGATCATGAAAATGATAATGCAAATTTTCTTTTTGAGTTATATAAATTTTTAAAATTTTAATAATTTTATATCTATTTCAAATTTTGATTTATTCCTATTAACAAGGTAAATTTTTATTGTTTTCTATAATTTTGTACAATTTTTTTCTCCTTGATTTTAGAATGGAAGGGAAAACAAATTAAAATCGAACCAATGGAATTTAAAGACTACGATAAAAGTGAATATCTTTTAGGAAAAGGTTGCCAGTAGAAATCGTTAAAAAAAATTACAAACACTCCTCCACACCCATTGACAGGCCTCGACAGGATTTTTTGGGCAAACACAACAAATTGAAGGTTTTCAATCAAAAGTGTGTATCAAAGAATGAAAAAAGACATGTGGAACACACAAGATGATAAGTGGAAAGCTGTTTGGAAATATTAGGGACCACATCGTGTTTGATTCTTTCTATGGCTGGCTTGCAAACAAAGATTGCTTGCTAACCTAGAGTGCGTACGAAGGGGTGTTGGACAAAATATGTCATGCCCAGTATGCCATCATGAATCAGAAGATATTTTGCATGTCCTTAGGGGCTACCCAGTTGCTAAAGAAGTTTGGAACTACTTTGTACAAAGGACTCATCATGCATAATTTTTCTCAAGAAGCCTCTCGGAATGAATTAGGACAAATTTAGGGAATTCAAGATGGAGATTGAGGAATGAGGTTCCATGGTCAACCCTCTTTAGGTTACTAGGATAGCGTATATGGAAGAATGAAATCTCTTTGTCTTTCAGGGTCTTTTCTGGAACCTTTTAGAAACCATTAAAATTTCCTTATGTTGGGCAACACAATATAGCTTAGCACAAAGCTGAGATCAAACTAGCGAGAGTAACTTAGGTTATGAGCGTAATAGGATTGATGAATGATTGTATTAGGGAATTAGATTAGTTAATTTTTTTTTTTCTGAGAAAAGAAAGTGAATATCTTGACTTTTGATGCAAGTGGATTAAATAACTTAATGATTTAATTTTTCAAAATTAATTTTAGAGGTGGCACCGATCTGTTATTTAAAGCCAAATATATATATATACTAGGGTTCTTTCAAATGATGAAGGTAGGCAGGAGAAAGAAATTAAAGAAAAAGATTTATGCTTTTTTTTAAGAAAAGTTTATTTTTAGATTTAAAGGTTACATGGAGGGGGAAATTTCAACATAAATCCTTCATAGTTTTATATTTATTTAAAAAGTCCTTCTGCATATTTAAATAATTGAATTAGTCAAAATTATTTCTTAATAAAAAAATTTTAAATGGTTTTTTTTTAAACAACAATTGTAACACTCCTAACACGTATCCGACGTTGAAACAGGGTTACGGAGCATTACCGAACTCATAACTCAAACATCAAACATTTCATGTTCACAAATCATTCAATTCAAATACCATTCATATACATCCACATAGTCACTAATACTAGCCATCGAAACCCCAAATAGGCATTAAAAGTGGTTCGGGACTAAATCAAATACTCAAGAAATTTTTAGAAAGACATTAAAAATTTTCAAAGTGCAGGGGACACATGCCCGTGTGGCTAGGCCGTGTGAGAGACACGTCCGTGTCTCAGGCCATATGGACATTCGAAATGGGATTACATGGCCGTGTCCCAGCTCGTGTCTGACCCCGTGTAACTCTCTGACTTGGGTCACATGGCCAAGCCACATGCCCGTGTGCCAGGCCGTGTACCACTCGAAATGGCTCCATACGCCTGTTTGCCACGCTGTGTGCTAGGCCGTGTGAAACTGAAGGGTATACTGACTTGTGCCACATGGCCAAGCCACACGCCCGTATGCTAGGCCGCGTGAAGCTACTAACTTGATTTAAATGAGGTATCAGGGGACACACGACCTTGCAAACTGGCCTTGTGTCACACACAGCTGAGACACACGCCCTTGCCCCTGCCCGTGTGGACAAAAATAGGCTAGTTTCCAAGCCATATTTCTCACCCAAAGTGGTACTAACTTGAACTCAATGTTTCACATGCAACCATGGCATAAATAGAAACTTAACCCAACCAATATTAAGTTTATAACATGTACTTTCACATGTACAACATGATATTCCTAAACACATTCAATTAATCACTTTATAACATACTACACATACTTCCAAAGTATATCTAAATGGTCATCTCACCCATGTGATCTTGTGCCTAAATTCAACATGCATACGACCTTTCAATTTCGACCATTTGGTACTCAAATACCAATTCATCAACAAGGTAATCATATAGCAACTAAACATCTCATTACATAAGGTCATATATACATCTTTAAATAACCAATTAAACCAAAATAAGCCAAATCATATGGCTATATACATGACCAAAACACAATAAAACAAATAGGCCACATTAGCCAAAACACCTATACATGCCATTTAACCAAAATATCAAAAGTCCATAGTACTAAAATGAGTGATTGATAGTACGACACAGTCTCCGACAACCTCCTAATCGAGCGAGCTTCTGAAATACTACAAAATACAAAAAAATAAACAGAGTAAACAATTAAGCTTAGTACGTTCATATGATACTTATTAGACTTACCAATTGACTTCAATTTAAGTAAGAAACTCAAAACAAGGCAAAATTCAATTTGGCCAAAGCCTATAATACAATCCATAATCACATTAGTCATATATTCACATAAAACCAAAAATCATATATGAAATCATCAATTAATTGAATTCCATGCACATGTAACATTTATGTTATGTAAACATAAATAAAATATCAGCCATTTCCATGTAAATACCTGCACTTATTTATATTGAACTCGTATAATCTCATAATACAACTATGCCCGTTTAACCACTTAGAATCTCATTAGATACGCGAGTAGTACACATGAGGTGTAATGAACTATAACAAAATGGTAAGCTCCTCCGAGCTGAATATCGGTAAGCTCATACGAGCTGAAATCGGTAAGCTCATGTGAACTGTGGCGAGTCCGCAACAAATGTAGGGCCTCAACCATAACAGTAACCTTAATGACATGTCATTTGTTTCTTATGAATTTCTAAGGTTTAAACGGAGCTCGATATTTATTGTACATTGTTGATTACGTACTCGATAATTATACATAATAAATAAACTAATCTCATATATATTTCAATCAAAGCATATAATTATGCAAATTATTTATCCGAACGACGGAAAACGATCGTTTAATCGATAACCTTGTTCTTTCCTCGATCTAATTCTGTGCGCTGATTTTCTTGATGTATATAACCAAATTTAACTCATTTAATCATTATTCTATTCAATTTAATCCAAAATTCATGTTATGGTAAAATTATTATTTTACCCCTATACTTTTGACTCATTTACAATTTAGTCCCTAGGCTCGTAAAAATGAAATTCACGCAATTTCGTCTATACACAAGCCTAGCCAATTTTCACATATACTTATATCAGTCCATATATCTCACAATTTCACATGATTAACACAAAATTTTCATATTTCTCAATTAAGCCACTAATTGGCAATTTCATTAAAAGTCCTTTAACAAAAGTTGTTTATTTAACAACCAAGATTCATTTTCTTCCATTAAACTTAAAAAAAACCAAGATGTTCTCATGGAAAAATCCTATACTTTCAATCATATTGCAAATTAGCCCCCTAATTAGCTAGCTTAAGCTACAAGGGTTCCAAAAACATAAAAATCAACAAAAACAAACACCAAAATAACTTACATGCAAGGGGTTTATGATGCTGAAAATTGGAGCTCTCCAATGGATATTTCTTGGTGGAAAAATCAGTGGAAGAAGATGAAATGAAGGTGATATTTTTATTTCTTTTATTTCTTTTGTTTATTTTATCTTTTAATAACCTAATACAAATTTCATGATTGCAATCCATGTACATTCACTAATTCTATTATTGGTCTAATTACCCAATAAGGACCTCTAAATTAAAGTTCTATAGCTATTTAACACTTTTAGCTAATAGAACACAACTTTCACACTTAATTCGATTTAGTCCCTTTGCACAAATTGAGCATACAAATGGTAAAATTTCTTATGTCATAATTCTAACATGCTGTAGACCACATAATAATATTAAAATTAATTTTATGACATCAGATTTGTGGTCCTGAAACCACTGTTTCGATTTCACTAAAAACGGGTCATTACATCAATTTAATTTGGAATCCAAAATATTATTTTGTTTAATATTTCATAGTAAAAATTAACTGATATAATATCTTCCAAATTATCATATATATACACACATTTCTAAAATAATATGTTCAATTTATAAAATGATATGCTATAATATCCTCCCAACCTTTTTTTTTGACAAACTATTAATATTCTACAAATTATACATTTATATTATTATATTTTTAACTTCTCAATCATAACATTTTCGAAAGGTTATAATTTTTTTAATAAACATATAATATACTAATTAATATATACAACCAAACTCGTCCATTGCACTTGCCTATCATTTTTTTCTAACATTGCAAGATAAGTTGTAATACCCCAAAATTCTTCGATTTGTCATATAATACGTTTTCGAAGATTCTATCCATAGTCTTGGGTGATATCATTCTCTAATTCTATTTGAATTTGAGCATTAGAGGTGTCGTGAGTTAGTGTAATACCCCTAGACCCGACCCAGACGTTTTAAAGCTTAGAAACCCAAAATCTAAGCAACTTTGTTAAGTAATGATAAAAGCCCATGTTATAGGTATTTCAAAAACCATGTTTAAACTTTGGAAATTTATTCAAGTTTAACAATTAAGCAGTTGAAAACATAAGGAACCCAAATGTAAAGTCAACTGGAGATACAAGGCTTTATTACAAACGAAATAATTAACAATAAGTCATTCGAAAACAAATAAACAAAAACTTCTAAGTAACTTGTAGTGTGGCCATCTCCGAGTCCTCTCCCAAGTCGAGCCGTCTACTGATGGTCACCTGAAACATTTAATAAAAGGGTGTGAGTTTCGAAACTCAGTGTGTACGACCCTTGATACTCCAATCAACATGCAAATATCACATTGGGCTTAAGCCCTAACAAGATCGGTGGTCTTGGGCCTTAGCCCTCTATGACCTCATATCACATTAGTATCACATGAATACAATGCTCCCATCCCAAATCCAACCCTGCACTCCATTTCCCTTCCAACCCTACACTCCTGTGGGGATATAAATATCAACCCACCCATCCCTACGCTCCAAAGGTAGCACCAACAGCGGCACTACTCAAACGTTGCAGCAAGGCTGCTAAGCATATAATGGGCTTAAAGCCACCGGTGGATCCATGGTCGTCAAGCGACTATGCGATCCTCACATATCTTCCTCCATATCATCAAACCCACCTAAGTGCAACATATATCTCATGAATGCAACATACACATTTTCGCACATTAAGCACCTAGGGGTATTTTAGTCATTTCACTACCCAGGGGTATTTTGGTAATTTCACAAACTGGGGTATTTTGGCAATTTTGCAAATCAGGGGTTTTAGTTATGAACTTTGGCCCATTAACAAGTCCTTGCGGCTAATGTGAACAGACACTATGCACCAGGTAGGATCCTAGAGAAGAGGAGGTGGGTCGCTAGGACCGCTTAAGTACCAAGCTCTCCCTAGATCCAATTCTAGACATGCATATGTCCATTGCCACACTTTAACCTAACGACTCGTTCACAGACATGCTTGATTGTTAAATTAAGTTTTATGATATTTAAGAGTTTATCAGAATTAGGCCTAGAGTCCATAAACCCTAGCATGCATTTCTAAAATCCCATAAGGCCCACTAAGCCTATTCATGTCCATATAACCCTTTAAACCCCATCATGTTTATATGGCCCATTAGGCCCAATCTTATTCAAATCACACCACCATATCAATCCATCATTCAATTTTCACATATCAATTCTTGCTGATTTGGGCCCACGAGCTTGGCAGACCTATTTAGCCCCTTTTGGCCCGATCGGCCAAATAGTGGCCTAAGCCCAAATGATCGATCTCTTGGCCCCGGTAATCGTATCGGTGTCCTCACACAAATGTTCGCGCGCTCATGTGGTTTCTAGTGCCAACCTTTCGACTTTTCGGGATTTTGGCTTTCACCGATTTGTCGTGTGTGAAGTGTATGTACACACCTGGTTACTGCGACGTGCTACATTATCCTCAGCCTTAGCCTACAATCAATACCAATCTCCAAGTCAATACACACTTAACTATAGTATTTACCCAAAAACCGAAGCCTTACCATAACCTTACTGTGTGCCACCAGTTCTAGTAGCCCTTCCTTAGCTACTATTCACGTAGATCTGCACCCACACAAATATTATCAAAGATCAAGTGACTCATATTCCATACAAGTCACCCCTATAAGCCATACTTATATTCGGCCATTCACTAATCCACAACTGAGACGAGTATACTTACCACTTGCTAACGATCGTTACCACGCTTGCGATCTTTGAACCCTGCCCTTGATAATACAAGGTTAACGGCAAGGAGAAATTAGATAGCCCTTCGGCTTTTAACAGAACACACTAAAGAGGTTGACTGAGTACTTACCCTTTGATCCTGCGGCCTAGATAGCTACTGAACAAGATCCAGCTTTTAATCACTTGATCAATAGATTTGTGATGGAGGAAAGACAACAAAGATCGACACAAATAGGGATTTCGACAAATAGGGATGATGGTATTCGACAATGGAAAAAAAGATGAGGGGAAGAAAAGAAAGAAAGATGGAAACTCAAAGAACCCTTCTAAGGAATTCGGTACCCCCTTTTATAGCCAAAGCCAAACTACCTTCACCTCACAGCCCTATTCAGCACCAACACATCCACACCTCAATCCCCTATCTTTTCTCTCTTATCTTTACCTTAAATTTCTCTCATGAACTCTCCCTTCCAGAGTCCACTCTAGCGCCACTACCTTCCTTCCATGTGCAAAAATAAAACCCCTTAATTCGCCACTCTTAAGCCTCGAACCTTGGAACTCCTCACCTGCTAGTAACGCCACCTTGTAGCTCCCCAAGTGACGCCACCTTGCCATTGGACCACAAGCCTATTTGTGTCCTATTTTCCCCTTAATCTGTTTAAGAGGCTTAAAACCTGAGACCAGGGTCCACTAAGACAAAAATTAAATTTTCCCTATGGTCTTCCCTATCGCTAAGACTTCAAATGTAACACCCCTAGCCCGTATCTGTTGACAGATTAGGGTTACGGGCATTACTAAGTCTCATACAAGGCAAAATACTTTGTAATAAAACTACCAAGATAAAAATATACATGTATCACATTAGATCACCAATTATAAGCATATGAATTTCAATCATATATTATATCATTAAATTTTATAACACAATTGAAATCATTAACATCAACTAAGGATTTATTCACCAATGAATAAATATTTACCATTTGATATTTTCTTCGAACCCCATTATCACAACGATTTAAATCAATAGCTACATTTTCTTGCAATATTCGGCCATTTCATAAATACCCTTTATCGATGCCTTTTGATCTTTATTTAACACATCAAGCATACAAGCCGAACCTATACCATTTATAACACTCACATATGCGATATATATAAATATATAACCCTTATCAATTATCTCTAGTCACTTAACTATACTTATAAGAGCATGCTAAATCAACCATCACATTAAACTATAATATAGTCATTTAAATCCTTTCACATAATCAAACTTTGAACACCATTCACTATGACATGTAAATCTATAATAATTTTAACCTTGTTCGAAATAATGAAAGTTCAAAACAACCAAAGCTTAGCCATTTTCGCATGGCATACATATATACATCTCAACCAAAATAGACCAAAATATTCAAGCTTATACATGCCATAATTTTTCCAAGTGATAACGTCAAAAGGGATGGTACCAAAATAGGTGATAATGTACTCGACTTCGACAGGATCCCCGTGTATGAGCTTCAACTTTAAATATCTATACCATGAACAGACAATTACACAACAGTAAGCTATTGAAGCTTAGTAAGATATAAGCCAAAGAGGTAGTAAATTAATCAAATGTAATAGTTTGTAATTGGTTTAACTTAGACATAGAATAGACTGCAACATAATATATATAAAACGCCATTAAATTGTAAAATACCTATTCAATCACCAAATGAACTCGAATATTCACATGTTAAATGTCCAAAGCAAAACAACTTATCTGATTTACATTGAGAATGAACGATCGTATAATATTTAAATACCTGACATTCTTGTTTACTTTACCTCCACTAATTGCTTTGTCTTTTAGGAAAAAGAAATCTGAAAACCCGTACACGTAGTACAAGCCCATAACATATCGCTCACATAGAGCCGTTACTTAAAATATCCGCACACATAGTGCCACTTCCCGTAACGTATCACTCACATAGAGCTGCTACTCAGTATTTCCGCATACACAGTGCCACTTTCCGTAATGTATCGCTCACATAGAGCCGTTACTCAGCATTTTCGCACACACAGTGCCACTTTCCGTAACGTATCGCTCATATAGAGCCGTTACTCAATTAAACACATAGTTGTTTATTCAATTATCACCATCGCTCATTTCATGTTTCACCAGTAAATACTACTCAACCTATAATTATTTATGCAGTCCAAGCATATCAAATTTCTTTCTCATGTATGTATATATATATCAAATATACCTTTACTCAATAGCAACAATCAAATTTCCGTATGTCATATTTTCACATTCGGCACAAACCAACTACACATACAGAGATACGTATTATTAACCATACTTTCGGTTCAAATCCATCTCATCTCATATTCGTATATATAGCTCATTTCTGAATCATAAATATATATACATATATGTTCAAAACACTCAATGCATCCACCTTTATACATGTATATAAATATATGTATTTCAACTTAGCATTCGGCCATACTATAATTATGTTTGTTCTCATACCTTACTGAATTTGACAACATTGAATTTTACAACTAATCCCAATTTATCCAAGAAATATATCCATATACAAGTGCTTAATAATTCCCATTACATCATCATATTCAAAATCTATATCCCATTCGGCATCATTATAATTGGAGCTTTAAATTCATTTGCACAAATACGTTTATTTATTAAAACCACTCAAACAAACCAATGGCTTATAAACTTACCTCTGAGGTCGATAAATTCGTATTTTCCGGCTATTCGTTCACTTTAGCTTTTTCCCGATCCAGCTCCTTTTCTTTTTGCTCTAGATCTAATTAAATGTCAAATAAAACTTATTCACATTTATTTCCATTTAATTTAATCCAAAATTCAAGATTATAAAGTTTATCCTTTCACCCCTAGAATTCTCAAATTTTGCTATTTAATCCCTCAAAGCATAACACTAGAAGTACAAGAAATTTAGACTAAATTCTCAAGGACCGAATCTTCCTCATCTTTTATTAAATCTATTCGAACCGTTAATTTGCATATTTAACCCTCAATCGTTTACCATGCTTACAATATAATCCTTCAGGTTCTAAATACAAGATATTAAAAATCTAATAACACCAACTCAATGCCGAATATTCATAGTTGATATATCATCTCTTATTATTATTATTTTTTTTTTGCTACATAGTTTATTCATGAATTTTCTTTTCATGAGTTCCTCATTGAAATGATTTCCATCAAGAATTTCAAAGAAGAAATTGATAATCTAACATATATATTACATGTTCTAGTTTAAACCACACAAACACAAAATTCTTGTCCATGGCAACATTCGAATGACACATCTATAATGAAAATTTGAGCATGGGTTAACTAATTTACAAGACTACAACCTCAAAAGTTTTGAAATTATCAAAAATCAAGATGAATTAGTCACCTAATTAAACCATGCAAAGACCGAAAATGATGAAGGCCATTTCTCTTCTTCTTCTTTAAAGTTTCGGAAATAACAAAGAAATAAAAGATGGACATTCCACCCACTAGTGACTTGTTTTTGTTTTTATTATAATAATAATTTCATACATATATTATTATTCATTTCATATTATAAATATAAAACATTTATTTAGTATTATTTAAAGTGCTTTTGCCGTCCACTATACCTTCATGGTGGTTAATTTGCCACTCCAACACCCATGCAAATAAGACTATTCAATTTGACTACCAACTTTCATAGAAACCAATTTTTTTTCCACTTATTTGATTTGGTCCTTTTACCTAAATTATTCACATTAACTAAAAATTAACAATCACGGAAAACTAGCATATGTTCAAACATGTATATTAAACATGAAAATAATAATAATAATAATAATAATAATAATAATAATAATAATAATAATAATAATAATAATAATAATAATAATAATAAAAATTACTCCTATTAGTTCGGATTCGTGGTCCCAAAACCACCATTTTGAATAGGGTCGTAATCGGGCTGTTACATCAAATAACCCTCAAAGTCCACATGCCAATTGTCATTTTCTCGCTCACTTAAAATTTTCTATGACCCAAAGCCCAATAGGCGCAATTCCACTAAGCCCAAATTCGGGGCGTTACAATTAGTACGCAAATCATTTTTGAAAATTTGGACTTGATCTGTAACAACTGGATTTTTAATGATGTTGAAAAATATGATTTTTGAACCTCATTTCCGTAAACCGTAAACCAAGTCCGTAAATATAAAATAGGAATATTTACAACTCAAATTTTAGTGGTGTTGAAAAATATGATTTTAGAACCTCATTTCCATAAACCGTAAACCAAGTCCGTGAATATAAAATAGGAATATTTACGGAGTTGATATAAAAATATAATAAAGTTCGGTTGAGTAATTTAACTGAGGAAATGGTTAATTAAAACTCAGGGACTAAATTGTAAAAGTCCAATTGCTATTGAATTTTAATTTTAGAAAGGTTTGGGGGCCTAGATAACAATTATCCAAAGAATTAAAATGGTTATTTAACCATTATTCAATATGAATAAGTGGATGTTGATGATGAATTCCATTAAGATTAAATTGTGATTAAATTAAGTTTAATAATGTTTTAATTAGTTAATTAAGTAAGATTAATTAAACTAAACCAAAGTTAGGCTAAGTATAAATACCTAGTGGGAAGAAAGACGAATCATCATCTTCTTCATTGTAACAGGCCGATTTTGGGGCTAGTCAGAACATTAGTTTCGGAACCACTAATCTGAGGTCAGAGGAATTATTTTTAATATTATTTTATGTGTTATAGCATGATTATATGAGTGCATAAAATTTTTTGTGAATTAATTTTAGTGATTGCATGCTTAATTTTGAAAAAAGACTGAATCGTATAAAAGGCGAAAGTTTTATTTTAATAGATAAGGGTGTTAATTAGCTATGGAACATTAAATTAGAAGTCCTTATTGAATAAATAGACCCCAAAGTGATTAGTGGCTGAACATGGAGACAAAGAAATTGCAAAGTCAGAGGTTTGGTGGCATTAGGTGACTTAATTGATAAAATAAAAGAAAGTTTTCATCTTTTTCATTCTCTCTTTCTTCTCCACCTATTTTCACTCAAGAAAAGGGCATGGAAGCTTGAAAATTTCAGCAACCTTTAATCCTTGCAAGTAAGTCATCTTGATGGTTATTTTTGATGATTTTTGTTTTTTTGAAACATTTATAGCTTAATCTAGCTAATGAGGGGACTATTTTGCAAAATAGTTTAAAATCCAGGGTTTTGCCATGTGAGTCTTCATGTTGTTTTCTGAATTTTTATGGAAGAAAATGAATCTTGGTTGTTTAATAAACAACTTTTGTGAAAGGATTTTTCATGAAAACACCTAAAAGGACTATTTTGTAAAGGTTATAAAATGGGTAGTAAATGTGTGAAATAATTGGAATTGTGAGTTGCTATAAGCTTAAAATAGATTTGACTAGGCTTGGTTAATAAGGAAATTTGATGAAAATCATTTTACGAGCCTAGGGGTAAAATCGTAATATTGTGATAATGCAAAACGGTAATTTTGCCAAAGTGGGAATTTTGAAATGTTTTGATTAATGTGGTGATTAAATGAGTAAATTTTGTCATTATAGATCAAGAAAAAGGGGATCCGGACTTAGACCGGGGGAAAACTAAAATAGTGGACTAAATCGAACTAGTCGCCCATATTTTGTATACCGAGGTAAGTTGTACGTAAATAATACAACTTTATTGTTATTATGCATTAAAAAATTGATATGGCATAAAATGTTTGATTGTTGTTATGAAAATGCATGACGAATATGATGTGGTATACTCCCGGTTGAACTTTAGGAATAGATTGGATATCCATGCCATGACATTTGGGTGATATTTGTGCTAGTGTAAGGCCATGTCTGGGACATGGCATCGGCGTTGATATGAGAGCCAGTGTAAGACCATGTTTGGGACATGGCATCGACATTGAGACGAGAGCTAGTGTAAGACCATGTTTGGGACATGGCATCGGCCTCGATATGTGAGCCAGTGTAAGACCATGTCTGGGACATGGCATCGGCATCGTACCCTATTGTGTGAGGCTTGTCGAGTATCCTTTGGTATTCCAATTGGTTCAATGGGAAATTTAAAGTTTGTGTCAAAAATGAGAAAAGTTACGACTATGTTGTAAGTGATACAGGTACCTACACGAAATTCATGAGAAATGAGCTCGATTTATGTTGTATGATTACTAAGGATGAAAATGAGTAAGTTATGCCTTTAATTATCTGAGAATTTGGTGCAAGTTTATGATATGCTATAAGTATGATAATGTATGGAAATTGTTGGTAATTATTTACATGCGACTTACTAAGCTTTATGCTTACTCCCTCTCTTTTCCATTTTCTTATAGTGCCGCCAAGTTAGCACGGGGATCAACAGACGTCGGAGGCATCGATCACACTATCAATCTGAACATTTGGTATAGTTAGATTTATTATTTTGAGTATGGCATGTATAGGGACTTGGTATTTTGTTAAGTGTCATATTGTTTTGGCCAAATGTGTTGGCTTGTCTTAAAGATGAATTCATTTTGTATAAGTGTAACACCCCAAACCCGGCCTAGACGTTACGACCAGATATGACGTGTCACATCGAAGTGCTGATTTGAAAACCTATCTTGTCGATGAAAATTTGTGACTAAAGTTTTAAATCCCTTTTTAAACTAATTACTATTGAAAATGTTGGGGCTGTATAATCGAAACTTGTAAATCACTTATTGGTCATATCATTTATTACAAGTTTATTAATATGGATTAAAAACCGCGGAAGCTTTTCCAATTGTAAACTTTAAAATTTGAAAATGCGTGATTTTCTTTAGAAACAGTTATTATTTTGAAAACCCGTGTTTCCTAATCTAGCAGGTTAATGTAAAAAGTTAAAACCAAATAAAAGTTAAAAACCTCAAATGGTCTTATTAGATAAATATCTCCCTAAAATAAATAATTAAAAAAACTAGGTATAAATCAAAATACTCGCGAACATGTGACCATTGCCGAGTCCCTCGAAGCTCCAAATCCTCTACGGCTGGGGATTACCTATACAGTTAAAAGAAAAGGGTGAGTTACAAGAACTCAGTGTGTAATCCTCTATCATGCAATAACAGTCTGGGCCTGAGCCTATTCAATAACAGTACAGTGTGGGCTTTAGCCCAATACAGTAATAGTGTGGGTATAAGCCCTAATAAAAATAGAACAGAACAGTGATGCAACCCAACTCAAACCAGCCAACACACCAATATCGCAGCATAGCTGCTAATAGTAACGCAGCAAAGCTACTAATAGCAGTAAACGTGGCCAAGCCACTAAAATCAGAATACATGGCAAAGCTACTAGAACAGTAAAAACGTGGCAGAGCCACTAGTACAGTACTTCTTCCAAATCGGAATCCCAACCCCAATGCAGAATGTCGTGTCATAAAAATTACGTGTATGCAGTATGTCATATTCATAAATAGTCATATAGATAGCATACACACATCAACTAAACTACTACTAGGGGTATAATGGTCATTTCATTGGCTAAGGGTAAAACGGTAATTTCACCCCTCAGGGGTATTTCGGTAATTCTACTCTACAAGGGTATTTTAGTAATTCTACCCTCCGAGGGTATTTCGGTAATTTTACCCTTCAGGGTATTTTAGTAATTTTACCCCACTAGGGTATTTCGGTAATTCTACACTTTGAGGGTATTTCGGTAATTCTACCCTATGAGGGTATTTTGGTAATTCTACCCTACGAGGTTATTTCAGTCATTTTACTCATTAGAGATATTTCAGTACAGTTTACGACCTTTCTAAAGACCTACCGTCATCTCGAATGACTCGGGCCCAAGGCCCATTACTTGGCCCAAGTGGGCCCACACGCTCGTGTGGCCCATTTAGCCCTCATTTCGTCACGGCTATGTAAACCTCGTAGCCCAATCCTTTATTAGTCACTTACCGTGGATTTCGTCCCTGTAGGGCCCATGAGCCCATTGGGCCTACATGGCCCATTTCGGCCCTACGAGGCCCATTATGATTTAAGCCCACGAGAACGTTCATGGCGGCCTCTACGGTCTATCACCAACGATTGTGGCTCGATTTGTCCCTACAAGCATTCGCACGCTCGTGAACCCTCAGATGTCGAAGTTTCGACTTTTCGGCTTTTGCCGATTCAAAATTAAACAGGGGTGTGAATACACACCTTTATCTGTCGTTTTGACAGAAACAACATTGGGTGTACGATTACACACCTGTTCGTGAAACTAGCCAAGATCCACGCTCTCAGAATCCTATAATCAACCAAAATATCGTATCAGATTTACAACCAATAAGGTTAACGCATACTCTTAATCCACCACCTTTATTAAGTTAAACCACAACCACTCACCTTGCTAAAACTAACCGATACTAGCGCCTCCCTGCTGATCTAGTGCGATTTCCCCTCCTAACATGATTCGGCAGATCAAAAGTTATTAGAAGTCAACCATGCATTCGACCCCAAGAGAAAAAGAAGGGAAAACCGAAGCTTGTTAATAAAGCCATAAGAAATCTGACTAAGAACGAAATAATAAAGTGGTTGTAGTACCCTTTACCAATACCAATAAACAAACGTATGTCAGCAGTAGTCAGACAAGAAGATTCAGCCCGAACCAAGAAAACAAAAAGATTTGAGAGTGAGAGAGTATGAGTATTTGGCCTAATAGAGAAAGGAAGACGAAATTCGAGAAAAGAAGAAAAAATGGAAGTAAAAGAGAAGAAGACTACCAATTAGGCAAAGAGAAAGATGTGGAGAAGAAAGAAAGGCTTCAATGGAGAATTTGGCAATTGGGAATTGGTATTGTGTTTGGAAAAAGTGAATAACAATTGAGAGAAAAAGAAATTTGAAGAGAGAAAGCCCCGAATGGTAAAAAATGATGCATGAGACGCCACAGAGAGCAAAACCCGAAACGCAACAAAAGAAAAACCCAAAATACCAAAGAGGAAATTCGGCTTCTACACTTACCCCAAATGCCGAAAATGCACAAATGAAATCCCCTTAGCCGAAATCTCCCTACTCAAGCTCTTCCAAGTTTGGCTATGACTCCTTCATATCCCAACTCCTTCAACCTTTCCACCGATTTCTCCTTTATTTTCTCCCAGCCTCCCATTCAAATCCATTCAAATTTGATGACCAAGTCTCCAACCACCTCTGTAGAGTTTGAATCCAACTCTACCTCTCTCGCCACAGAGACAAAAAATAAAACTTCCTTATTGCATGCCATGGGATTCGAACCTCAAACCACTAGAAAACTCCACACGCCACTTGCCACCTTACCAATAGAATCCTTATTTCACAAGCCAAGCACACTTAATATATACGCCCTTTAAGCTAACATCCAGGTTTCCAAAAGAGCAAAAATCAAAATTTTTCCAAAGGCCATACTTGAACCTAGGCTTCCTAAAACCCCCAAAACACACCCAAAACAATTAGCCATTGAAGCAAACAAGCAATTTGGTTAGAACATGAAAAATTAAAGACCCTAAATTTTGGGGCGTTACAATAAGGCCATGGATGATGGCTAATACTTGTTATTGATATGTGCAAATGATGACGCTTCTCATGATTGAGCAAATTACGTGGTTGAGTATTTAGTATGTTAATGCATGAATGAGTAGGATGTGTGATGGAATTAATAAAGTTTGTGTGAATTGGTCTTGCTTGATGTGGCTTATTTTGGTGCAAGTAAGGGTGGCAAAAAGGTCTTGGTAAATAGCCTTATTATTGTCCACACAGGTAGACACACGGGTGTGTGTCTAGGCCATACGTGACACACAGTCTGCCCTATAGGTGTGTAGTTTGGCTGTGTGTCCCCCTGTATCGCAATTTGGTAAAATAGAATGCCCAATAGTAACCACACGGGTTGAGGCACTGCCGAGTGTCTCAACTGTGTGGAAGAAACGACCTTAGGACATGGGCATGTGCCCAGGCTGTGTGAAGTCTGCACCTTAAATGCAAAATTAAATTCACCACACGGCCTAGCACACGGGTGTGTGCCAAGCCGTGTGAAAACCTCTGTAGGTTCAAATTGAGAAACAAATCCCCACCGGCACGGGACACAGGTGTGTCCCTATGTGCTTAGGTCGTATGAGTTACACGGTCCTTCAACATGGCCATGTTATTAGTGATGTGTCTCTAACTAACTATGATCACAATAAAGGCAAGCACACCTATTGTTTAATAGTATAGTTATGGTAAGACTGGTAATATCGTATCCAAAAGGACCAAGAGTACTAGTAATTACTATCTTTCTATTATCTAGCCTAAGAATTGAAGTGATTTCTTTGAAACTAAAACAAATTAAGAGCACGACAGAGAATGAATTGGGAAAATACTTTTGGACAACTTTATGAGAGAGACAATACCCAAGGAAGAATCCACCTAGACTTCACTTATTACTTTTGATTCATACGATTTATTCACTTGACTTAATCCATAGAAATCCCTAAATTATGTTAATATCTCTTTCAAGACTATAAATAACTGAATCTAGGTTGATTAATTGAAATCTCTTTCTAATTAAAACCCCTATTGTCGCATTAACTCGATCTATGGATCGCCTTATTAAATTTGACTCTAATCCGATAGATTTATGTCGCCCTATTTCTAGGGTTGCAATCAAATTTGTTTAATTGTGTTGATCTACACTTAGACAGGGACTTTTACTCTTCTGAATAAGCACATTCGACTTGAATCAAAAATCTGAATTATCAAAACAAGAATAAGAACTCACAATTAAGAATAAGAACAAGTATTTATCTTATAAATCAAATTATAATAAGATCCGTCTTAGGTTTAATCCCCTTAGGTATTTAAGGGATTTAGTTCATACTGATAGAAGGAAACATCTTAAAATAAGGAAAACTACAAAACATAAGAAAACCCAAAAACTTCAAGAGAAATTGATAGGAGATCTTCAGTTTTGATGGAGATCCTTCTTCCAAGCTGCTCTCGATGGCTGTCTTCGAGTATTTTCTGCTTTCTACTCTGCATGTCTCCTTAGGTCCTTCCCTAAGGTGTTTATATAGGCTTTGGGACGCCTTTCTTGGCCCACAAGTATACTTTTTCAAATAGAATTAAACCTGGGTTCGGCAGGGACATGCCCGTGTTCGATAGCCTTAGGTCGTGCTTGATTCTATTTGTCCCACACGGCCGTGTTTGATAACTTAGGCCGTGCTTGATTCTGCTCATCATACACGACCGTGTGGTCTGCTCGTGTGTGATAGTCCAGGCCGTGTTGATTTTCGAGGTAAGCCCATTTTGTTCCTTTCTTGCCTGTTTCTCGTTCTTTTCGACTCCCTAAGCTCTCCTGAGTGTAAAACATGAAATTAATGGATTAGGAGCATCAAATTCATCAAATATAATGAAAATTCATCCAAAAAAATAAGCCAAGCATGGGGTTAAAATATGTACAAATTATGGTTTATCAAATATCCCCACACTTAAGCCTTTGCTTCTCCTTAAGCAAAATCCTCAACTCACAATTAAAATGAACTTCCTCAATTTATAATTCTAATCAATAATGTCTCATCATAATTCATAGATAATTTATACATTGATAATTTAACTAAAAGAGTCCTTAAAGGTTCAAACAATCGAAGTCACAAATTTTTAAAGCACGAAAACATAGGTGTTTCCCCTTTTCTAAATAATTACCTTTTATTCAAAATTGACAAGATTTGACATCCTCACTAAAGATTCACTCAAATCACTCAAAGTGTTTAAGGTTCAATTTAAGCACTCAAAAGTCGAACATGAAAAGTTATTACCATAAGCTTGCATGAAAATCAAATCTCCACCACTATGAAATGATATGATACACAAATCAAAAGGTCTTAAAAAAGGGTTGTAATGGGGCTTGGGTTAAAGGTGTGGATAAAGGATGAATTTAAAGGGTTAGAATCGATATTGAATTGACAATTTACCTAACTAGAAAAATAATGAACTAATAATGGATAATTACATCAATTGAACTTATCACTATTAACACGAGCTTCTTCTCAGAATATAAAATTAACTATTTAAGCTCAAAAAACATAGAACTAAGTAATTTTTTTTAGAATAAAGAAATTAACAACTGAAATGGAGAACATAGTTAGGCAACTGATCAAATCAAATCTCGACAAAAAGTGGTTAACACAATAGGGAAAATTCTTAATGAATAAAAAAGAATGAGTTTTGGGTTAATATTAAGAGTGAGTCAAGAAACGATTTATTAGACTTAAAAGGGGTTCACTAGGTGTTAATTATGAAGGTAGGCTTTTTATGGAGTAAGTGGTTTAAAACCTAGGTGCCTTTATCATCTCAGTATATCAAATCAAAAGTGTGGTCTTGACATCCATAATCGAAGCAAGTTCTAGAAATAACAAATCAATATTGTCACACTCATAACCAATAAAGTGAGCAAGAAAACAATATGCTTTAAAAGGCTCAAAATCTCACAAAATTTATGGTTTTTGATGTCAACCTTGCAAATTTTAAACTTCAAAGTGACATTTAAATTTAGGGAAACAACCTAAATTTTTTTTATTATGAAAATCGACTTATCATGCTCGATTCTCTAATGTCTTAGAGTATAAACCATCAATGCACAATTTCCTATGACTTAATTCAAAACATATCAAGAAAAATCATAAGTCAATAGAAGTTACATTCCAATAGTAATGTGATAAAATTACTTAAGAACAATACAAAATTCAGGGATTTTTCTTGATAATCAATTAAATATCCTCCCCACACTTAAGATGTACATTGTCCTCAATGTACAAAGATAGATAATAGTAATGAAAGTAGAAAATCATAAGAGAGGGAAGGAGGTGAAACTTCCTGAATTTTGGATGGAATTCGTGAAAAGAAACCTGATACATTTGGGCAGAGGTGAACGTGGGGGAGGATACTCCGGCAGCACCTCGAACCTTTTGAAATCGAATCAATGAAACAGCCGGCATGAACTTATGGTACCCTAAGCTATATCTAAATGGCAAGAAGAATAAGAACAAAACAATAAAGAAAATAAAAATAAATAATGGAAAATAGATATGAATTTAAAAATAAAGGGGAAAAAGAGTGACCAACAATGGCAAGGATGGTGGTTGGTGTGGTGGCGGTGTAAAGAAGGAATAAGGGAAAGGGGGAAAGAAGGGAGAAAGAAAACAGGAAAAGAAAAGGGAAAGATGGGGGTTTTCAGGCTGGGAAAGAAGGGAGGCAGAAAGAAGATTTGGGGAAAAAAGTGAACAGAAGAAGAGGGTTTAAATAGAGATTGGGACATATGGTCATGGCCCATGCCCGTGTGCCCTTGGCGTGTTAGGTCACACAGTCGAGTCGCACGGTCGTTTGATACTTCATTCGTTTCTCCCATGCTTGTGTAGAGGTTTCCACGCCCATGTTGATTGATCAGTATCGACCATGGCTTTTAGGCACTGGCGTGTTGCTCACCCGTGTCATTTACTCAGTATTGCCTGCGGTTGTAAGGCACGCCCGTGTGAGTTTATCAGCATCCCATGTTCTTTAGTCAATGTCGACCACGGCCAAATCGCACGACCGTGGCATTTTATTACAGCCTGTGTTTTGGAGAAAATTTTCGTCCTATTCTCGCATGGTCTCTGTCACGCCGGTGTACCTACTTGTGGTGTCCATACGGCCACGACCACGCCCGTGTGTAAGACCGTGTGGGTAGGGAGACCTGCGCCTTTTTATTTAGGTGCTAAAAATCGAAAATAATGACATTAGTGAGGTTAGTGCTCGGGTTGCCTACCGAGAAGCGCTCGTTTAAAGTCTTAAGCTAGACTTACCTTTCATTTGGATGGCCATGGTGGTTTGGGGAGTTGACACTCCTCTCTCCTGCTATCAGTTCTTTTATATAGTTTGAGTCGAGTAGTGTTTAGCTTAACAGTACCGAACTTAAGATTAGTTACCTCGACTGTTCCGTATGGGAAGACATTGAGTATCGTGAAAGGGATCGCTCCGTTTGTATTAAGGGCTAAAGTGGCGATTCGAGGGTCTGTTCTATCCAACAATACCTGATCCCCGATCTTAAATTGGTTTGCCCCATCCTTAGGTTTGTCATGGAGTCGCTTTGGTTCATCATGATTTTTCGGTTTCTCCTTAATGTGTGTCCACCATTCATCTAGTTCATCGATTTGTGGTCTTCTTACCTCATGAACAGTTTTGTTCTCAATATGAGAGCTAGACCATGGCTCTGTCATCTTTTTCTGAGGAACTTCCTGCAAAGAAGATTGAACATTAAGTTCACTTACATCAACAAGACTTGTATCATCTTGATCACTAGATATTCTGTCAGAATAACGTGCTTGGAGTTTAATCATGTCATCACCTACACGAAGTATTAATTCCCCTGTATCAACATCAGTAATGGTCCTAGTAGTTGCTACAAAGGGTCTTCCTAAAATTAAAGGAACATCACTATCCTCATCCATGTCTAAAACAACAAAGTTTACTGGGAATATGAATTTATTAATTTTTACTAGCACATCTTCAATTATACCCCTAGGAACTCTAATGGTTTTATCAGCCAATTGAATGCTCATCCTAGTTTGTTTTGGTTTCCCAAGACCTAACTGTTTAAACATTTTATAAGGCATAACATTGATATTTGCCCCTAAATCAGCCAAAGCATTATTAACATATAAACCACCAATTAAGCAATGAATCGTAAAACTCCTTAGATCTTTTAATTTGCGGGTAGCTTATTTTGTAAAATTGCTGAGCACATTGCATTTAGCTCCACGCACGATGCATCGTCTAACTTTCGTTTGTTTGTCAAAAGCTCTTTTAAAAATTTTGCTGAATTGGGCATCTGCGAAAGAGCTTCAATAAACGGTAAGTTAATATATTAATTTTTTAAAAGTTTAAGAAATTTACTGAATTGTTCATCTGTACGGTCTTTCTTCGTCGCATTGGGATATGGCACACGAGGTTGGTACTCTGTACTTACTAGTTTTGGTTTATTATGGCTTACCTCCACCTTACCTTTATCTACCAAGTTTTCTTGCCTCTGGTTTGGTTCGTATAACCCTTCACTATCTTGAGCAGTTACGGCATGAAGTTGATCCTTTGGGTCAGTTTTAGTGTTGCTTAGCAAGCTACCTTGTGGTCATTCTGAGATTAACTTGGCAAGCTGACCTATTTGGTTTTTGAGCCCTTGAAGCTACCTTGCTGTTTCATTGTTTTCAAAATGAGTTTCTGACACCAAGATGAACTTTGTTAGCATATCCTCAAGGTTCGGCTTCTTTTCCTGTGGGTAGGTTGTTGTTGAAAGCCTGAAGGGGGTTGTTGTCTCTGATTTCCTTGACCACCCCATGAGAAGTTGGGATGGTTCCTCCAACCTAGGTTGTAAGTGTTACTATAGGGATTATTCTGAGGTCTAGAATTATTACCCATATAGTTCATCTGTTTGCTTTCTATGCCAGGGTTGTGGGATGGATATTCTGTGTTACCCATTCCTCTTCCATTCGTAGTGCACTATATCACTGGATGTACCTGCGAAGAACCACACAAACTATTGATCTTTTTACTGAAAAGCTCTACCTAGTTTGATAGCATGGTCACTGCGTCGAGGTTGAAAATGCCAGCTGCCTTTGTTGGCTTTGTCCTCATAACTTGCCACTGATAGTTATTCAGTGACATCTCTTCAATGAATTTGTAAGCAGCCTCAGGTGTTTTATTGTTTAGTGTACCGCCAGCGGCTACATCAATCAATTGTCTAGTTGAGGGATTCACACCATTGTAAAAGGTTTGAACCTGTAGCCATAAAGGTAACCCATGGTGAGGGCATCTTCTCAGTAGATCCTTGTATCTCTCCCATGCATCGTAAAGTGTTTCCAAATCCATCTGCACAAAAGAAGAAATATCATTCCTCAACTTAGCCGTTTAGCCGGCGAAAAATTTTTCCATCATTTGTTCCCATGTAGTGATTGATCCTCGTGGTAACGAGTTCAACCACTGTTTAGCTTTGTTCCTCAACGAGAAGGGAAACAACTGAAGGCGAATAACATCATCAGAAATGCCATTAATTTTGAAAGTGTTGCAAAATTCTAGAAAGTTAGCCAAATGAGTATTTGGGTCCTCATCTTGCAAACCATCAAACTGAACAAACTGTTGAATCATTTGAATAGTGTTAGGTTTCAGTTTAAAATTATTTGCAGCAATAGCAGGTCTAACAATACTCGATTCAGCGCCAGTTAAATTAGGCTTAGCATAGTCGTAAATAGTACGAGGAGCAGGATTTTTGGCAACCATCAGAGGAAGCGGATTATTATCAGCCATCTCCTCGGTTGTATTAGTATCGCCCTCTTGCTCGTCTTCTATGTATTGTAGACTTCGCCTTATCTCCCTACGATTTCTGTGAGCGATACTTTCTATCTCACTGTCTAAAAGTAAGGGTCCTGACGGGTTTCTTCTAGTCATAAACTAGAGTTACCTGCCAGAAGTAAAGAAAAATTAGAAAAGTAAAAATAAAATTAAAAATAAATTGCAATAAAATAAAAATGGCTAAAGTAATAAAAATTTAGTGTTCTTAATGTCTTAGTCCCCGGAAACGGTACCAAAAACTTGATGTGTCTCTAACTAACTATGATCACAATAAAGGCAAGCGCACCTATCGTTTAATAGTATAGTTATGGTAAGACCGGTAATATCGTATCGAAAAGGACCAAGAGTACTAGTAATTACTATGTTTCTATTATCTAGCCTAAGAATTGAAGTGATTTCTTTTAAACTAAAACTAATTAAGAGAACGACAGAGAATGAATTGGGAAGATTTTTTTGGACAACTTTATGAGAGAGGCAATACCCAAGGAAGAATTGATCGTTGTTTTATGCGATGTCAAAGTCTTAAAATTTATACAAAGTATGATCGAACCTGGAAACTAACTATGACAACGATTTAAGGCAAGCGCACCTATCGAACAATAGTATAGTTAAGGTAAGACCGAAATGTCGAACCCAAAGGAACCAAAAGTACTAATACTAACTCTCTTTTTATTATTTAGCCTAAGAATTAAATGAGTTTTTATCTAATCTAAAATTAACTAACTAATAAACTAAAGACTCTAAGACAAAGAAGAATGAATTTGGGAAAATAACTTTGAGGAAAAACCAATTGATTAAGACGACACCCAAGGAAGAATCCACCTAGACTTCACTTGTTATCTAACTCAAACTGCATTTATTTATTCATTTGACTTGATCCGTAAGATTCCCTAAGTTATATTAATCCCTCTCTCGAGGCGACTAATGTCTAACCCTAGGTTGATTAATTGAAATCTCTTTCTAATTAAAACCCCTAGAATTGCATTAACTCGATCTATGGACTCCCATATTAGGTTTCACGCTAATCCGGCAAAATCTCATCACCCTATCTCTAGGAGTGCGATCAACTCTGCTTAATTATGCTAGATTTGCTCTTAGGCAGGGACTTTTGCTCCTCCACCTAAGCAGATCACACTTGAATTAATATCCTGAAAATATTAACACAAGAATTAAGAACACATAATTAAGAACAAGTCAAATATTTATCATATAGCTTAGCAAACGATAACAAGATTCACCTTAGGTTTCATCCCCCTCAGGTATCTGAGGGTTCAGTTCATAACAATAAAAGAAAACATCTCAAAAGAAAAGATAAAACAAAACATAAGAAATCCCTAAAATCCTCTGAAGGAATTGAAGGTGAGATCCTCCTTCTTGAGTATGATTCCGACTTCTTGAGATGAATCAACTGGCTATCTTCGAGTAAATCTCCACAAATCTGCCCTCTTTGGGCTAGCTGGACGCCCCTTGACTAAAGCCTTGGGTTCCCCCTTTTTAGGTCATACTTAGGGTGTTTATATAGGCTTCTGAATATGTTTCTTTGCCCCTAAGTATCCTAATCCGAGTGAAACTCTTCTTTCTCAAGGTAGGGACACGCCCATGGCGCACGCCCGTGTAAGTCGTGGCCAGGCAATGTTTGAAGCTGTTGAATGAGGCACGGTCGTGTGATCTCAGGCCCAGGCCATGTGGATTTCCTGATATGGCCCATTTACTTTGTTTTGGGCCCATTTTCCGTTCTTTTCATCATCAGGTGTTCTTCTGTGTATAAAACATAAAAACAAAGGATTAAGAGCACCAAATTACATAATTTAAGGTTTAAATCATCCAAAAGCATGCTAAATGGGGGCTTAAAATATGTTACTTTTACGGTTTATCAAATACCCCCACACTTAAGCTTTTGTTTATCCTCAAGCAAAATTCTCAACTCACAATTAAAATGAACTTCCTTGATTCATAATATTCATCAATAATGTTTCATCATAATTCAAAGATAATTCATACATGGAAAATTCAATTCAAAGGGTCCTAAAGATTCAAACAATCAAAGTCATGGTTTTTATAGTATGAAAACATCGGTGTTTCCCCTTACTTGAATAATTACCTCTAATTCAAAACCAACAAGGGTTGACATCTTCACTAAAGATTCACTCAAATCACTCGAAGTGTTTAAGGTTCAGAATTAAGCACTCAAAAGTCAAACATGAAGAATTAATCCCATAAGCTTGCATGAAAATCAAATCTCCACCACTAGAATATCAGATGATACACAAATCAAAAAGTCTTTAACAGGGTTGTAACGGGGCTTGGGTTAAAGGTGTGGATAAAGGCTGAATTAGAGGGTTAGAATCGAGATTGACCTGACAAATTACCTTACTAGAAATATTGAACTGATAATAATTAAAACTTGTACTACTAATAATAGTATTCTGATATGAGCTTCTTCTTCAATAATTGGAATTTAACGTATGAGCTCGCCTAGTCACAAAACTAATAGTGAATATTTTTTTTAAGAACAAGTCAAATATATAATAAAGGATAAATTCAACTACTTGAAATAAAGATCATAGTCAGGCAACTGATCAAATCAAATCTCGACATAAGGGTAGTCAAAAGGAATGGTGATAACAAATACAAAGGGTTTAGGGTTAATATTAGTGGGTGAGTCAATAAAAAGGGTTGTTAGGATTAAACGGGGTTCACTAGGGGTTAATTGTGAAGGTAGGCTTTTAGTGGAGTGAGTGGGTTAAAACCTAGGTGCCTTTATCATCTCTGTATATCAAATCAAAGGTGTGGTCTTGACATGTATAATCGATGCAAGTTCTAGAATAACAAATCAATGTTGACACACTCATAATAAATAAGGTGAGCAAGAAAAAGAATATATGCTCTATAAGGCTCAAAATCTCACATAAAATTATGGGTTTTTGATGTCAACCTCGTAAATTTCAAACTTCAAAGTAATATTCAAATTCAGGTAGACAACCTAAAAAATTTTTAATTTTGAAAAATAGACTTATCATGCTTGATTCTCTAGTGTCCTTCAAATTTAATCATCAATGCACAATTATTAATGACTTAAACCAAAACATATCAATAAAAATCATAAATCAAAGGAACTTTCATTCTAATCATAATATGATAAACTTACTTTAGAACAAGGCATAATTCAGGGATTTTAAAATAATACTATAGTTAACCCCCCGCAGTTAATATGTACATTGTCCTCAATGTACAAAGATAGATAATAGCAATAGAGTAATCAAAAGATAGGGAGAGAAGTGAAACTTCCTGAATTATGGATAAAATCCTTGGGGGTGTGGAAACTTGATTTGGAGGTGAAACATAACTTAAAGGGGCCGCCTCGAATTCCTGCGCTAGATGGAGAAATTGGGAAGCTCGTAGAGAATTAGCCAGGGAATATAAAGACATATTTAAAATGAACTAAATATATAATTAAGGAAAAGAAAGAGAAAGAGAAAGAAAATAGAGATGTAAATAAAATTAAAATGAAAGATGAATGGACCGAAGAGTCCTTATTGTTGGATGGTTCGCGAGGTGGGTGTGACTTCTAAGGTTGTAGTGAGGTGGTGGTCGTGGTTTCGGTGTGATTCCCTAGCAGCCTTTAGAACCTAAAACCAAGAAACTAAGATAAAATAAACTAAATTAAGCAAAAGATAGTCAAAGAGAAGGAAAATACTGGAGAAAAGTGAAGAAGAAGAAAAATTAAATGGCCTTAAAGATCCTTGGCTTGTCGAGTGGATGAAGCGGCCGGCATGAACTTATGTAGATTGGTCTCCCTAAGGAAGACTGTGCTTGGATCCTTCCGTTTCTTCGACATGGCCATTGTGGAGATAAAGAGTTAGAAGAATGATATAGGAGGTTAAAGATCTGAAAACGAAAAGGAAAAGAAAATGATATGGAAGAAGGGACATGAGGAGTAGGTTAGAAGAGGGAGGGGGTGGTTTAAATAGAATTTTCAGGTTTGGTACGTCCCTACGCCCATGTGCCATCGGCATGTTGTGTTAGACAGCCATATTGCAAGACCGTATTGTGCTTTGTTCGCTTATCCCATGCCCATGTTCTGATCTCCACGCCCGTGTATGATCTAACAGTGTCAACCGCGGCCACATTGCACGGCCGTAGCGTGGTAGTTAGAGCCCGTGACTTGAAAATTGATTCGCTCTGACTCGTACCATCTCTGCCATGTCAGTACAGAGATTCGGTGCATCCATACGGCCACGGCCATGGCAGTGGGCAAGGCCGTATGGCTTGATATTCTGTACTTTTGGTTAGTTTATTGTTAGGTGCTATAAAAAAAGGATAAAATAAAAATAAAAATGTAAAAGTTAATGGGGTTAGTACTTGGGTTGCCTTCCGAGCTCGTTTAGAGTCTTAAGCTAGACTTACCTCTCATTTGCATATTCATGGTGGTTTGAGGAGTTGAAAGTCCTTCCTCATGCTAGCAGTTCCATTATCATGAGAAAGTGTAAGACGAGTAGCGTTTATTTTCAAAGGGCCAAAAATAGGGTTACTTACCTCGACTATTCCGTAAGGGAAAACATTGACCACCTTAAAAGGGATTTGTTTGTTTGTGTTAGGATCGGGGGTATTCGTGGGTCTGCTTTATCTAACAATATCTGATCACCAATTTTGAACTTGTCTATCTCGTAGAGTGGCTTTGATTCTACTTCATGTATCCCTATTTTTTCTTTGAGATGCATCTTCCACTCTTCTAGTTCATCGATCTGAATCCCTTGTTCCTCATGAGTTATTTCTTTGTTGGCACAGGGTCTAGGATTGGGATCATGCTGTGGTGCTTCCTGAAAAGAAGGGTTAACCGGATGGTTATCAATAGAGTTTAATTTCTCACCTTGATTATTTGATGTCCTAGCTGAATCGAGAGCTTAAAGAGTGACTGTCTCGTCACCTACACAGAGTGTGGGTTCGCCTGCATCAACATCGATTTTAGTTTTGGCAGTTGCTAAGAATGGTCTTCCTAAAATTAGGGGGATTGTGTTGTCCTCATGCATGTCTAAAAATGACAAAGTGTACTGGGAATACAAATTTATCAATTTTCACGAGTACATCTTCGATTATACCCTTAGGAATTCTAACAGTTTTATCAGCTAATTGAATGCTCATCCTAGTTTGTTTGGGTTTCCCTAGACCTAGTTGTTTAAACATTTTATAAGGCATGATGTTTATGGTTACCTCTAAATCAGCTAACGCATTCTCAATAGATAAACTACCAATTAAGCATGGAATTGTAAAACTCACTGGATCTTTTAATTTCTGTGGTAGTTTATTTTGCAACATTGCTGAGCATACTGCGTTCAGCTCCACATGTGATTTCTCGTCTATCTTCTACTTATTTGTCAATAGCTTCTTTAAAAATTTCCTAGAATTTGGCATCTGTGAAAGAGCTTCAAGAAACGGTAAGTTAATATGTAATTTCTTTAAAAGTTTAAGAAACTTACCGAACTGTTCTTCTGTGTTGTCTTTTGTTATCACTTCGGGATATGGTATGCGAGGTTTGTACTCTTTGATTATCGGTTTTGATTTTACCTCAACCCTTCCTTCTTCTACCACATTCTCGTGCCTTAAATTGGGCTCGTCTAACTTTTCACTATCTTGAGCTGTTATGGCTTGAATTTGCTCATTTGGGTTAGTCTCGGTGTTGCTTGGTAGGCTTCCTTGTGGTCTTTCAGAAATTTGCTTAGTGAGTTGCCCTAATTGATTCTCGATCCTTTGAATCGAAGCTTGTTGATTTTTTAGGGTTGTCTCAGTATTCTGAACATGTGTTTCTGTGGCTGCTTGAATTTTGTGAGCATCTTCTCGAGGTTTGGCTTCTTTTCCTGTGGGTAGGGTTGTTGTTGGAAGTTTTGGGATGGTTGTTGTCTTTGATTTCCTTGGCCACCCCATGAGAAATTGGGGTGGTTTTTCCAACCTAGATTATAAGTATTATTATAAGGGTTATTGTTAGATCAGAAATTGTTACCCATAGAGTTCATTTGTTCGCTTTCCGTGCCCTGTCCATAAGGTGGGTACTCAGGATTCACCACTTCTCCACTTACGTCACACTACATAAATGGATGTGCCTGCGAAGAACCATATAAACCATCAAATTTTTTATGTAGCAACTCTACTTGATTTGATAGCGCGGTCACTACGTCTAGGTTGAAAACTGCAGCTCCTTTGGCTGGCCTTGTCCTTGTAACTTGCCACTGATAGTTATTCAGTAACATTTCCTCTATACACTCGTAGGCCACTTTAGGAGTTTTGTTATTCAGAGTTCCGCCGGCAGCTGAATTAATTAGTTGCCTTGTTGAAGGGTTCATACCATTGTAGAAAGTTTGGACCTATAGCCACAAAGGTAATCCGTGGTGTGGGCACCTTCTTAACAAATCTTTGTATCTCTCCCATGCACCGTAAAGTGTCTCTAAGTCTATCTGCACAAAAGAAGAGATATCATTCCTCTATTTGGCCGTTTTTGCCGGTGGGAAATATTTTAATAAAAATTTCTCAGTCATTTGATCCCATATAGTGATTAGCCCTCATGGAAGAGAATGCAACCACTGTTTGGCTTTATTCCTCAGAGAAAAGGGAAATAACTGAAGACAGATGGCATCATCAAAAACGCCATTTATCTTGAAGGTATCACAGAATTCTAGAAAATTCACTAAGTGTATGTTAGGATCCTCATCCTGCAAACCATCAAACCAAACAAACTGTTGTATCATCTGTATAGTGTTAGGTTTCAGTTCAAAATTATTAGTAGCAATAGTAGGCCTAACAATACTAGACTCAGTTCCTGTTAAACTAGGTTTAGCATAATCATACATAGTGCGTGGAGCATGATGTTCGGCCATCTCTGGAGGTGGCAGATTATTCTCAGCCATCTCTTCGGTGGTATTAATTTCGGCTTTTTGCTCTTCTTCTATGTAGTTTAAGATTCGGTTTATTTCTCTATGATTTCTGCAAATGGTACCTTCAATATCACTGTCGTAAAACAGGGGTCCTGTCGGGTTTCTTCTAGTCATAAACTAGAGGTACCTGAAAGGAGTGAAAGAAGAAAATTTAGAAAAACAAAAATAAAATTTAATTGCAAAAATAAAATAAAAATAAATATGGCTAAATTAATAAAAATTAAGCGTTCTTAATATTTCAGTTCCCCGGCAACAGCGCCAAAAACTTGATCGTTGTTTTATGCGATGTCAAAGTCTTAAAATTTATACAAATTTATACAAAGAATGATCGAACCTGGAAACTAACTATGACAACGATTTGAGGCAAGTGCACCTATCGAACAATAGTATAGTTAAGGCAAGACCGGGATGTCGAACCCAAAGGAACCAAAAGTACTAATACTAACTCTCTTTTTATTATTTAGCCTAACAATTAAATGAATTTTTATCTAATCTAAAATTAACTAAATAATAAACTAAAGACTCTAAGACAAAGAAGAATGAATTTGGGAAAATACTTTGAGGAAAAACCAATTGATTAAGACGACACCCAAGGAAGAATCCACCTAGACATCACTTGTTATCCAACTCTGAACCAGATGATTTATTTATTTGACTTGATTCGTAAGATTCCCTAAGTTATATTAATCCCTCTCTCGAGGTGACTAACGTCTAACCCTAGGTTGATTAATTGAAATCTCTTTCTAATTAAAACCCCTAGAATTGCATTAAATCGATCTATGGACTCCCATATTAGGTTTCACCCTAATCCGGCAAAATCTCGTCACCCTATCTCTAGGCATGCGATCAACTCCGCTTAATTATGCTAGTTCTACTCTTAGGCAGGGACTTTTACTTTTCCACCTAAGCATATCACACTTGAATTAAAATCCCGGAAATATCAACACTAGAATTAAGAAAACATAATTAAGAACAAGTTAAATATTTATCATATAGTTCAGCAAACGATAACAAGATTCATCTTAGGTTTCATCCCCCTTCGGTATCTGAGGGTTCGGTTCATAACAATAAAAGAAAACATCTCAAAAGAAAAGATAAAACAAAACATAATAAATCCCTAAAATCCCCTGAAGGAATTGAAGGCGAGATCCTCCGTCTTGAGTATGATTTCGGCTTCTTGAGATGAATCAACTGGCTATCTTCGAGTAAATCTCCACAAATCTACCCTCTTTGGCCTTGCTGGACGCCCCTGACTAAAGCTTTGGGTTCCCCCTTTTTAGGTCATACTTAGGGTGTTTATATAGGCTTCTGAATATGTTTCTTTGCCTCTAAGTATCCTAATCTGAGTGAAACTCTTCTTTCTCACGGCAGGGACACATCCATGGCACACGCCCGTATAAGTCGTGGCCAGGCCGTGTTCGAAGCTGTTAAATGAGGCACAGCCGTGTGGTCTTGGGCCCAGGCCGTGTGGATTTTGTGATATGGCCCATTTACTCCATTTTGGGCCCATTTTTCATTCTTTTCATCATCCGGTGCTCTTCTGAGTATAAAACATAAAAACAAAGGATTAAAAGCACCAAATTACATAATTTAAGGTTTAAATCATCCAAAAGCATGCTAAATGTGGGCTTAAAATATGTTACTTTTACGGTTTATCAAGAATCCACCTAGACTTCACTTATTACTTTTGATTCATACGATTTATTCACTTGACTTAATCCGTAGAAATCCCTAAATTATGTTAATATCTCTTTCAAGACTAAAAACAACTGAATCTAGGTTGATTAATTGAAATCTCTTTCTAATTAAAGCCTCTATTGTCGCATTAACTCGATCTATGGATCCCCTTATTAGATTTGACTCTAATCTGACAGGTTTATGTCGCCCTATTTCTTGGGTTGCAATCAAATTTGTTTAATTGTGTTGAGCTACTCTTAGACAGGGACTTTTGCTCCTCTGAATAAGCACATTCGACTTGAATTAATAACCTGAATTATCAAAACAAGAATAAGAACTCACAATTAAGAATAAGAACTCACAATTAAGAATAAGAACAAGTATTTATCTTATAAATCAAATAATAAGATCCGTCTTATGTTTCATCCCTTAGGTATTTAAGGGATTTAGTTCATACTGATAAAAGGAAACATCTTAAAATAAGGAAAACTACAAAACTTAAGAAAACCCAAAAACATCAAAAGAAATTGATAGGAGATCTTCAGTCTTGATGGAGATCCTTCTTCCAAGCTGCTCTCGATTGCTGTCTTCGAGTATTTTTTGCTTTCTACTCTGCATGTTTCCTTAGGTCCTCCCCTAGGGTGTTTATATAGGCTTTGGGACGCCTTTCATGGCCCACAAGTAGCCTTTTTCCAATAGAATTAAACCTGGGTTTGGTAGGGACACACCCGTGTTCGATAGCCTTAGGCCGTGCTTGATTCTGTTTGTCCCACACGCTCGTGTTTGATAACTTAGGTCGTGTTCGATTCTACTCATCATACACGACTGTGTGGTCTGCCCGTGTGTGATAGTCTAGACCATGTTGATTTCCGAGGTAAGCCTATTTTGTCCCTTTTTGTCTCGTTTCTCGTTCTTTTCGACTCCCTAAGCTCTCTTGAGTGTAAAAAATGAAATTAATGAATTAGGAGCATCGAATTCATCAAATCTAAAGAAAATTCATCCAAAAAAATAAGCCAAGCATGGGGTTAAAATATGTATAAATTATGGTTTATCAATTAGGTCACACGGGCGTGTGCCCTTTTTTTTAGTGACATTTTCCAAAGTTTTCTAAAGAACTCAGTTTGATCCCAAACCATTTCTAAAGTTTGTTTTGGGCCTCGTAGGCTCATACTAAGTATTTTAAGACAAAGTTTGAAAAGTTTTATATTTGGACGAACTTTTATGACTTGGAAAAGTATGCTAGTATGTGCTTTAGTAAGGTAATGCCTCGTACCCTGTACCGACGTCAGTTACGGGTAAGGGGTGTTACATTTATCCATGCTTGGTTGTCCCATCTTAGAAAGAAAAGAAAAAAAATATTTCATTTGTTTCAACATTCAACCACAAAAATTTACTAGGTAACAAAACTAAATTCATGGAATTTTTATAGATTTATGATCATGAGAGCTTAATTTAGCTAGCTCATGTTTTAATTTGTTCAATTGTTAAGTTCTTAGCAAGTTACCATTAGAGAGAAATTGATGAATTAGGCTTCAATTTGATAGTTAATAAGCTTAGATTGTAAAAAGGACTAAATTGTAAAATTGATTATGTTTGTTAGATAACTTTGTAACATTAGTGACTAAATTGAATAAATTGAAAATCTGTCAAGAAATTATGTTATGAATAGAAAGTATAGGGTCTCTAATGAAAGAATGTGAAATCAGATTTTGATCCAATGCTAGATACTGAAAAATATGCATATCCCGAGTATAGAGTCTAAATTAAATAAAATGCAAAATATGAGTGGCTATGTATTTGAATATGAATTTGATGAAATCTAATATCATTTTGTCTATTGAATTATTGAATATAGCTATAGACGATGTCAGGCCATCGCGAAAGAAAGGAAAAACGAGAGTCATTATCGAGTGATAAGAGAAATTTTGGTTTGTACTTTTATGATTTGAGATCACTGAATTTATATATCTCTATATATGCTGAGTGTATGATTTACTATCAGGGCAAGCTTATAATGTCATATAAACTAATTCGTATTGTTTGATATTGAATATTGAGAAATTAAACTAAATTGAATGTAATAGAAATAAGCATGATATAATTTATAGTGGTTCATGTGATGAATTGAGTAGATATGAAATGGTGATATATGATCTATGGTATAGTTGATGATGGAATTTGTTATAGAATTATGATTTTGAATATGAATCGATATGTAATTAGACACTGAATACCCTATTAACTATTCAGGTAAAGTCGGATATAGTTGGTATCATGCCCCATTTCTTTTTAGTTATTGTTATCATTTGAATGAGATGGAGTTCTAGCCTAGCAGTTAAGAGCAAGCTTAGTTATCCTTGAGACATAAGTCAAAGTCACCCTTTTAGCATTTTTATTTGAATTCGACACATCCCCTTGGTCAAACCCTTTTGCCGCCCAAAAATGTTGCCATACACTAAAGATTCCTTCCTTCATTTTCTTTTTCCTTCCTTATTTAATCATCTTTTCACTCCTTTTGTTCCCTCCTTTTCCTTTATTTTCCCTTATTTCCCTCATTTCCTTTTCATCCCATTTGACTTGTTTGTGCCACCCCTATCACCAAAGAACCATTATTCTTCATTATTCTCATCTTTTCTCTCCTATTTTCCCTTTTTCTCTTTTCCACCAACTTATACCACCATATTTTCTTTTTGTCACCACTCTAACCACCAATTGTCAATGTTGCACCACCACATAACCACCTTTCCCTCTTTTCCCTTTTTTTGCCACCATTGCCGCTGCCGTCACCACCTATTTTTCTCCCTTTATTCTCATCTTTTTTTTTCTTTTGGTTGTAATCGAATCTCCTCTCCTCTTTTTTTTTTCTTTTGGTTGTAATCGAATCTCCTTACTCTTCTTTCTATTTTTTTTAAATTGGATATGTTACATTTCTACTTATCTTTTCTTGATTTATATTTTTTTTTCTCTGTAATCGTTCTTCCTTCATCTATTCAAGTTTTCCATTGAACTGTAGCTTTTGATCTAATCGATAAATCATATGTGATGATTAGCATAATCTAAACACAATTCTTTCTTTTCTTTGTAAGGCCAAAACTTATATATATATCTTATATATAATATGTTTTCGATGAAGGTTTCAATCTAGAACGCTTGGATTTACATTAACGTAAAAATATTATTGGATCTCTATTTGAAAGAATGTAGAGTAAGTGATTCTCATTCGATTTAATGAAAGGATTTTAATGGATTGTATAGCCGAAATTGACACATGTATGTTTTTGGTGTATGTACCATTACGCTATAATCAGATGGAGATGAGATCTGGTTAGATCTGAAGCGTAGGAGTGTGAAGGTGTAACATCCCGAATTAGGGCCTAGTCGGAACAGTTGTTTTGAGATTACAAATCCGACGAGGAAAATTTTATTTTTATTATATTTTTATGGTCTACAATTTTACAGAAAGTTTTCGTAAAAATTTTGTTTAAAAAAATTTTGACGTTTGAGCACTTAATTTAGTCATAAGGACTAAATTGTAAAAAGTGTAAAAGTTGAGTTCTATATATTAGAGGTGTCAAATTGCTATGAGTTTTAAATTGGAGGTCCTTAAAAGGTAATTAGACCATTGGATAACTTGATGGACAAAAATGGGCATGAATAGGACAAAATTGAAAAAGGGTATTTTAGTTATTTAGTGTTTTTAATGAATAAAAAGACAAAATACAAGAAAAAAATCTGCTCATCTTCTTCAAGTTGCTGCCGAAAATTCCTAGACTCCATGGCTAAGGGTTTCAAGCTTTTCAAGCTTCATAGTAAGTGTTTCTGAGCCCCGTTTTTAATGTTCATCGTATTTTTGAAATCCCGGTAACTTAGTTTAGCTATTTCTACCATTATTTTGAGCTAGAGTTTAATTTTAAAAAATTGACCCATGTTGAATAATTGTGTATTTTGATGAATTTTGGTAGATTTTGCATGTTTATGATTAGAGAAACGAGTTTTATTAGATGATTTTTGATGAAATCGTATAAAAGGGGTTAAATTGTAAAAGTTATAAATTGGTCATAAGGGTGTGAATTAGTGAGAAATTGAAGTTGCCATAGAAGAGAAAAATGATAGCATGTTATAAAACATAAGAATAAGGGTTGAAGTTTAATTTATGAGCATTGGGGAAAAAGTGAAAATATGTGAAAGTTTAGGGGTCAAAGTACAATTTGTAAAAAAAATGATTTTTGGACCCATATGAATAATGTGACTAATTAGTAGGCTAAATGTGATATAGATCAAGGAAATTGAGATTCGGGCTTAAATCGGGAAAATAGAAGGTTATGGATTAAAATGGTAAATTGCCGTTTCTGGATCCGAGGTAAGTTGGTGTGTTAATAATAATGCAATAATGTCGTAATGTATGTTTGAAACCTAAATTGTGGTATTAAATTGATTTTGTTGAATTACATATTTAGTATATTATGTTGGTGAATTGATTTAATAATATGTTTATGATAAAAGGTGACATAGGTGACATGAAAAATGGGTTGAAATGTTGTGCTTAAAGGTGTTTTCTATGACTATGGTTATTATGTGAAATGAAAAGTTTATATGTAAATAATGCATTTATTGTACTTGTTCAATAATTATTTTGCTAGATATTATGGAAGTCATTGGGTGATATCTATAATATGAAAATGTATGGAATGTGAAATTCTCGATTGGACCTTCGGAAAACTGAGAGATACGGACAATATGTAGCTAGGTCACACGAGTGATAAGGGACCTTCACCGTGTGCACAAGAAAGCTACGAGATGGCAAATTTGATATCTAGCTAGGCCACATAGATGATAAGGGACTTTCACCATGTGTACAAGAAAGCTACGGGATAATAATTTCATATGTAACTAGGTCACATGTGTAATATTGTGTGTATACCATGTGTATAAGAAAGTTACGGGTTATGAGTAGTTAGGTTGCATGAGTGGTTCCTAGTGTTGGACGCCATGTAGATAAGAAAGCTACGAGATGGAATTGCTAGGCCACATGGGTGATAAGGGACCTTCACCATGTGTACAAGAAAGCCGAATTATGTGTAGGTGGAGCTATGTGCTGAGACCACCGAGTATCGGGCATTTTTCGAAGGGGTTCAACGAGATAAATTACTAATGGTGATGATTATTCATTTGTATGGCTAGTATTGAACATGCTTGGTGTTATGTGTGCATATATGAAAGTAATATAAAGAAAACATGGGAGAGTAAAATTTTCAGTAAAATAGATTGAAACAGCAACAGTTATGAGATTTTGAAAAATCACCATAAATAGTAGAAGTTGAATTTTATACTGAATGAGAGATGAAATTAAATCTTATTGAGTCTATTTTCAATAAAAGAAATGGTGTGAATAAATAAATTTTATTTTATGAGATTTTTAAATTTTTGTGAGATAGGGTCTGAATGGTTTCGGAAATCCCCTGTTCTAGATTTAGAAAATCATTAAATATTGTGTAAAAATGGTTATGGTGTGTAATTTATATTCTCAGAATCCTTGGTGAGCCTAGTTTCGAGAGAGACAAACAGGAAGATTATCCAAACTTTGTATAATGAGAAATTTTGATTTTAGTGAAGAGGTGTTAGAGCTATCAAACAGCAAAACAAGGGAATCTTTAATGAATAAACTATATTGATTGGCTAAACCAAAAATTCTGGAATTTTTATTGTAAAAAGGTTTGTGAGTTTAGTTTCAGGGAAAATTAACGGATCTTAATTTGGAGTTTTGTAGCTCCAGATATAAATAATTTAATGACTGTGACTTGAGAAAACAACTTAACTGGAATTTGAATAAATAAAAAGAATATGAAAATAACATGTTATCGCATTGCTTATTGTTTTCATGCGAGCTTACTAAGCATAAAGATTACTCCCTCCTTTCCATTTCTTTTAGTTTTGTCAGGTCAGCTCAGGGTTGGAGATCGTCGGAGGGAGCATCACACTATCGAGCCATTATCCTTGGAGTATTGGCATGTGTATGTTAAATGTTTTCAAGTGAGTGGCATGTATAGGGACTTAGTTTTTCTATGATGGATGTTGTTGTGATTAGCCAAATGTATTGGCTTATATTGATTTGTTGATTATAGCCATGAGATGTGGCTTATAATGATTTTGGCTTATAAGCCTATTTGTCCATGGTATGTGTTAATGTCTTATTATGTGGTATAAGTGATTAAATAGATGACAAGGTCAAATGCATGTGTTTGAAAAGTTTTAATTTTGGGTGAAATTTGGCAACACAATTTTGTATGATTGTGAATGTTTAAGTTTGGTAACGCCTCAAACCCTATTCCGAATGTAATATCTCGAATTTAGGGGTTATGCGTTCGTGCATAATTCAAGTGTTAGCATGCTTTAGTGTATGGTTGGATGAGTTTTAGTGGTGTTGTGAACTCTAGGATGAAGGAGAATGCTTAGAAAAAATTATTGGATTTTAAGTAAAAAAAAAAAGGGAAACTAGGCTGAGGAGGCCTTAAGGAAAATTGTAGGAGTTTTGGACATGAAATTGGGCTTGGTAAAGTGGCTTGAAGGCGCCACTTAGGGCCTTGGTATGTGACGCCTCAGGCAAGGGGGAATGGAGGAGGTTCAAGTCATGTTGGCAGCATGGAGTGCTATTTTATTTTGCATGTTGGCGTCATGAGAGGGGGGAAGGAGTTGGACAGCAAGTGGGGACTTTAAAGGATGAGATAAGCCTTGTTTTTCTTTTTAAAATTCGGCTAAAAGAAGGATAAATACTGGCTTATTCAATTTCTGTTTGAATGAGTGTGGAAGAGAGAATATAGGAGAAGAAAATGGGATATGATAGGGGAAGGAGTAGTGGCCGACCAAGGGACTCTTTTGGTTGGTAAAATTCAGCCATGAAGAGGGGGATAAGTGCCAAAATTTAGCTTAGCAACGTGCCGAATTGGTCTTTTCTCTCTAGCCGAATTTGTTCATTTTCTGCCTAGTCTCATTCTTTCTTCATGCCAAAATTTTATGGTGATCAACTCTTTGTTTCCTCTTTTGATTAGCTCTGCCGAAACCTCAAAGAACACTAAGGGCATTCCTTGTGTTTTCTTCCCTTCTTTCTCTCTATTTCTTGGCCGAATCTACCTTTCTCATCCTACCTCCCTTTTATTTCTTTGGTAGCCTTAAACCGATACCTACCCTTTGGATGGCCGAATATTTCACCTCTAATTGAGAGCCATAGCTGAATCTTCAAGTGGTCTTACTCTCTTTTCTCTGCCACAAGTTTTAGAAGCCGAAAACCTTTTCTCCTTAAGTCTCTTCAGGTAAGCGATAGTGGTAAGTATTTCCATAGAAATCGGTTTTGAATTCTTTTCTTTTAGGGTGCCGAAACCAAGGGTAGGCCTTGATTTCTGAGGATGGCCGAATATGCTTAAGGCCATATTGATGTGTTTCTTTTGTGCCAACGATAGGGTGCATCAAGGGAGATCTCCCAGGTTTTAAACATCAAGGTAAGTAACTATAATATTTGGCCAAAGGCCATCTTCATGGATTTATTGTGTATAGCTGATTCTAACAATGGCATATAGGATTTCAATAGTCTCAAGGAGCAAGCAAGTATTTCGGGATTTGGTAAGCAAGGTAAGGAAGTGTTGACATTCGGCCATAGGCCATATTTGGTATTTAAGTGTGTCCGATTTGACTATGATGGTTTAGGGGCTAATCGACAGGAGTAAGCAGAGTTTCAGGATTCGAGATCATTTGGTAAGAATATTTAGTAAGTGTGGATTCGATACACTTAGACTACAACAGTGTTGATTAATCGAGTGTTCTGATTAAGTGTTCTACGATGGACGTGAATACCAGTCATGAGGGAAAAGGGAAAGTCCCTATTCCGAAGTGTAAGAAGAGATCGGTTTCCGTGGTTCAGGATTGGCCACCAGGATGTGGGCCAGCAGCAGGGGAAAGCTATAAGCAGATAGCTGTGGTTTCGCTTAGTGATAGCATCGGGATCGAGAGTGTAGAACTTCAAGTTATCAGGTGTATGATTAACCCATCGTTTTTCGGGTTTATGTTATATAGTATGTGTTGTGTAAATGCTAATATGTGCAGTGGCGATTATGAATGGATACCCTTAAGGGGTATATCGGAAATCAGGTCATTGTTAAATATTGATAAGAATGTGAATATGCCAATGAGAATATGATTGTATGCCTGAATAACATGTACATGCATTATTCAATATGTCACTATTATATGTTGCATGTGCATGGGGTGGGATACGAAAATGACTATCGAAAGACAGGGTGTACATATTTATGTACGTGGTCTGATGTTAGCCTTGTGCTACATTGGCGCTTGATGTTGGCTATGTGCTTCATCAAGAAGGGGTGTTGGCTATGTGCCACATCGTGGGCGGATGATAGCTGTGTGCATCATTGTGGATAGAGGATGACCTTGAGTCACCTCGTGGATGTGGGGTCACTTAGGTGATCGGTGGCTAAGCCACGGCTTTGAGCAGCATGACTGCCAAAAAGATGTGTAGCGGTTGGAGGGCGATTTAGGAATCCCCAGTGTGTGCGCAGTGCGGGGGTGTGTAGAGGATGGACCCTAGGCTGGGTTGGGTGCATTTACTTTGCATAATCATGTGTGAAATGTGGATCGATGTGGAAATGGGCTAAGCCCAATATGTGGAATCATGTGGGTAATTACCTTATTATCCGGAGTGTGGTATGAATATGGGCCAAAGCCCAATTGTGGTAATTATGTGAGTAAGTTGCCTTACTATCTGAATTGTAATATGATTTGTGGTTGTGGGCTAAGCCCACATGTGGGTGGAAATCAGTGGACTAATTACACACTGAGTCTGTATAACTCACCCAAATTTTTACAAACATTGCAGGTGACACGTGAATCTTAGACCGGGTTGGAGTGGATACAAGGTGGCCATGCAGAAGTTTATTTTATTTGTTCCATGCAGAAGATATTTTATTTATTTTATGTGATTTATAATTCAGTACCTTTGATTAATTCTTTATTGTAATAAGGCCACTTAAAGTATTTGGAAACTTTATTTAGGATTTTGAGGTTTATATTATTATTGGAAATATTCTTTTGAATTAATTTATATTATAACAACTTATATTAAAGTTTTAAATTCGGGAATGTGTGACAATAAAGTTTCACTTATGAATTTTAAATATACAATGTTTTACCAAAAAACAACAAATCTTTATGTTTTCACCCTTAAGTCAAAATCTTTCAAACGTTTTTCCACAGTGACATACCAGATCCGGTCAAGGCTCGTGGGCCGGGTTTGGGGGTGTTACAGTTTGGTATCAGAGCCAGGTTTAAAACTTGACTTTAAGGGTTTTGGGGCCCAAAAACATTTTTCAAAGATGGGTTTTCAAAAACATCGACTTTACTAAAATTTTCGTGTTTATTACGCATGGCACTGTATCTCCTACCCAAGTCCACTGTAAAGTACTTCCTCATCAAGTGATTTGAATATGTGAACTATGTGGGCATTAAGGGATCGTAGATTAGTAGAATAGGGCTGTTGAACCCTAGGACTAGTCTACTCCAACACAGAATTCATAAGACTTAAGGATAACCAAACAAACCTGTGACTAAGTCGCCAAGCTAGGGTGTGGCAACAGTTGTGCACATGTCTAGGAGTGGATTCAGTAAGAGCTTGGTATTTAAGCAGTCCTAGTGACTCACCTCCTCTTTACTTGAACCCTACCTGGTGCGTAGTGACCATTCACCCTAACCAAGAGGACTTATTCATGGGCTAAACTCGATAATTAAAACCCGAAAGGGACTAGCCTTACTGTTTTATAAAAACCTTAGTTTTAAAATTTTCAAATTGCCTTTTTGGATTTGTACAAACTATGTTAAAAACATTTTTTCGAATTATTCCCGATTTACAAAATTACCTAAATACCCCTGGTTGTAAAATTACTAAAATGCCCTTGGTTTCTAAAATTACCATATTACCCTCGATTTTAATAAAATTTTCTTACTTTGCAAAAGTATCCAAAAACCCTATTTTGCGAAATATTATGACACCTTGATTTGGAAATTTACTAAATTACCCCTGATTTACAAACTACCAAAATAACCCGATTTCTGAAATTTCTGCAACACCTTTGATTTGGAGAAAAATTTTCAAAATACCCTCCAGTTTTGAAAATTTTAGAGTGCTTTGATTTATTAAGATTTTCACATTGACCCTGATTTATTACCAAAATACCCCTATAAGACAAATGACGAAAATACCCCTGGGGTAGGAATAGACAAAAATGCTTGAATAGTGAATGTGTGTGGTGGATACCATTGAATGGATGTGTTTCTCTAAACTCGGATAGAAGACTCGAAACTTTGATTGATCGAAAGAATCCCTATTAATTTTCTTCTCATAAAACTTCTTCGCGGATAATCAGTGGAACAAAGGCTAATACATAAAATTTCTTAATCAGATTAAAGCGTGATGATAGAAATGAGCTCTAGGGGATGCGGACGTAATGTGCGAGGACGTGGTAGAGGTAGGATGACTGTGTCGGAACCCGTTAGATCGGGTCAAGGGTCTGAGAATGAGGTACCACCCCACGCAGCGGTGTTGGTGTTGAGCGGCGGGATCGGCGACGGGGATGATGCGCGATGTGCGCGCGGTCGCGAGTTCTTGAGATGGTGGCTGGAGCAGGCGGGAATATGGGAGCTCAGAAATCTGTACCCGAGCGACTCCGAGCCAATAGAGTTGAGGTGTTCCGTGGCGTATCTGGTGTGGCACCCAGTATGGCTGAGTATTGGTTGGAGGCGACCGAGCGGATTATGGATGAGCTGGATCTGACCGCTGAGGAGAAAGTGAAAGGGATGGTGTCGCTACTTTGCGATGAGTCATATCAATGGTGGCTCACAGTTCGGGATGGTGCCACGGTTGAGGAACTCACTTGGGAATATGTTAAGGCGGCATACCAGAAGAAGTATGCTGGTACTCATTACATTGATGTGCAGAGGAAGGCATTTTTGGGGCTAGTTCAAGGGAACAAGTCCGTAGCAGAGTACGAGGTAGAATTCTTAAGGTTGAGCCGGTATGCTCGAGGAGTAGTGGCTACGGAGCATGAACAATGTGTCCGGTTTGAGGACGGACTAAGGGATGACCTGAGGCTGTTGATAGCTCTACATCAGGAGCGGGAGTTTGTCGTGTTGGTTGAAAAGGCTAAGGTAGCTGAAGGGATTAAGGACTCTATGAGATAGAACAGAGATAAGGATAAGAACCGGGATAAGAGGAGTTTTGGACCGTTAGAATCGACTGAGAGTCTTCGGAAAAGACCGAGGGTTGAGAATTTTGCTCGTGTTTCTAAGCCAGCTACTGGAAATCTGGACCGACCGTGTGCTCGGTGTGGGAGGTATCTTGTTGGCGAGTGCTGGGGACGGGAACGGGAATGTTTTAGATGTAAGTCTAAGTCTCATTTGATTAAAGATTGTCCTCATTAACCGAATAGGGCTCGGACAGCAGGTCAAGGTTATGTGCAGCCAGGCAGAGGTGGTCAGCAGGCAACAAGGGGTCGTGGTCCGAACCATGAAGGGAATGGTTCCGGCCAAGGTGGCAGAACACCAAACAGAGGTGCTGAAGGTTCCGAAGGGAGGCAACCAAGGTTGGTTTACCCAGCCAGGCGTGGTGAGGAGGATGATGTACCAGATGTGACAACGGGTACGTTCCTTGTTTTTGGAATACCCTTTATTGCTTTGCTTGTTATAGAGTTAGCTCATTTTTTTGTTGCTAGTGAAGTGCCTGAAACCTTGGATGTGAACTTAGAGACTGTGCTTAGGTAGTATGATAGTTTTATTAAGATTAGAGTGCGCAGCATAAGCGTGGTGAGGTGTGTAGGGGTGCATTTAGCCAAGTAATTTCGAGGAGAAAATTAGAACTCTAATATCTCGGATTTAGAGGTTATGTGTTCGTGCATAATTTAAGTGTTAGCATGCTTTAGTGTATGGTTGGATGGGTTTTAGTGGTGTTGTGAACTCTAGGATGAAGGAGAATGCTTGGAAAAAATTATTGGATTTTAAGTAAAAAAAAAAAAAGGGAAACTAGGCTGAGGAGGCCTTAAGGAAAATTGTAGGAGTTTTGGACATGAAATTGGGCTTGGTAAAGTGGCTTGGAGGCAGCACTTAGGGCCTTGGTATGTGACGCCTCAGGCAAGGGGGAAGGGAAGAGGTTCGAGTCATGTTGGCAGCGTAGAGTGCTATTTTATTTTGCATGTTGGCGTCATGAGAGGGGGAAAGGAGTTGGACGGCAGGTGGGGACTTTAAAAGATGAGATAAGCCTTGTTTTTCTTTTTAAAATTCGGCTAAAAGAAGGATAAATACTGACTTATTCAAATTCTTTTTGAATAAGTGTGGAAGAGAGAATATAGGAGAAGAAAATGGGATATGATAGGGGAAGGAATAGTGGCCGGCCAAGGGACTCTTTTGGTTGGTAAAATTCAGCCATGAAGAGGGGGATAAGTGCCGAAATTTAGCTTAGCAACGTGCTGAATTGGTCTTTTCTCTCTCGCCAAATTTGTTCATTTTCTGCCTAGTCTTATTCTTTTCTTCATGCCGAAATTTTATGGTGATCAACTCTTTGTTTCTTCTTTTGATTAGCTTGGCCGAAACCTCAAAGAACACTAATGGCATTCCTTGTGTTTTCTTCCCTTCTTTCTCTCTACTTCTTGGCCGAATCTACCTTTCTCATCCTACCTCCCTTTTATTTCTTTGGTAGCCTTAAACCGATACCTACCCTTTGGATGGCCGAATATTTCACCTCTAATTGAGAGCCATTGCTGAATCTTCAAGTGGTCTTACTCTTTTTTCTCTGCCGCAAGTTTTAGAAGCCAAAAACCTTTTCTCCTTAAGTCTCTTCAGGTAAGCGATAGTGGTAAGTATTTCCTTAGAAATCAGTTTTGAATTCTTTTCTTTTAGGGTGCCGAAATCAAGGGTAGGCCTTGATTTCTGAGGATGGCCGAATATGCTTAAGGCCATATTGATGTGTTTCTTTTGTGCCAACGTTAGGGTGCATCAAGGGAGATCTCTCGGGTTTTGAACATCAAGGTAAGTAACTATAATATTCGGCCAAAGGCCATCTTCATGGATTTATTGTGTATAGCCGATTCTAACAATGGCATATCGGGTTTCGACAGTCTCAAGGAGCAAGCAAGTATTTCGGGATTTGGTAAGCAAGGTAAGGAAGTGTTGGCATTCGGCCATAGGCCATATTTGGTATTTAAGTGTGTCCGATTTGACTATGATGGTTTAGGGGCTAATCGACAGGAGTAAGCAGAGTTTCAGGATTCGAGATCATTTGGTAAGAATATTTAGTAAGTGTGGATTCGATATACTTAGACTATAACAGTGTTGATTAACCGAGTGTTCTGATTAAGTGTTCTACGATGGACGTGAATACCAGTCACGAGGGAAAAGGGAAAGTCCCTATTCCAAAGTTTAAGAAGGGATCAGTTTCCGCGGTTCGAGATTGGCCACCAGGATGTGGGCCAGCAGCAGGGGAAAGCTATAAGCAGATAGCTGTGGTTTCGCTTAGTGATAGCATCGGGATCGAGAGTGTAGAACTTCAAGTTATCAAGTGTGTGATTAACCCACCGTTTTTCGGGTTTATGTTATATAGTATGTGTTGTGTAAATGCTAATATGTGCAGTGGCGATTATGAATGGATACCCTTAAGGGGTATATCGGAAATCAGGTCAGTGTTAATTATTAATAAGAATGTGAATATGCCAATGAGAATATGATTGTATGCCTGAACAACATGTACATGCATTATTCAATATGTCACTATTATATATTGCATGTGCATGAGGTGGGATATGAAAATGACTATCGAAGGACAGGGTGTACATATTTATGTACGTGGTCTGATGTTAGCCTTGTGCTACATTGGCGCTTGATGTTGGCTATGTGCTTCATCAAGAAAGGGTGTTGGCTATGTGCCACATCGTGGGCGGATGATAGCTGTGTGCATCACCGTGGATAGAGGATGACCTTGAGTCACCTCGTGGATACAGATATGTGGGGTCACTTAGGTGATCGGTGGCTAAGCCACGGCTTTGAGCAGCATGACTGCCAAAGAGATGTGTAGCGGTTGGAGGGCGATTTAGTAATCCCCTGGTGTGTGCGGCAGGTACGGGAGTGTGTAGAGGATCGACCCTAGGCTGGGTTGGGTGCATTTACCTTGCATAATCATGTGTGAAATGTGGATCGATGTGGAAATGGGCTAAGCCCAATATGTGGAATCATGTGGGTAATTACCTTATTATCCGGAGTGTGGTATGAATATGGGCCAAAGCCCAATTGTGGTAATTATGTGAGTAAGTTGCCTTACTATCTGAATTGTAATATGATTTGTGGTTGTGGGCTAAGCCCACATGTGGGTAAAAATCAGTGGACTAATTACACACTGAGTCTGTATGACTCACCCAAATTTTTACAAACATTGCAGGTGACACGTGAATCTTGGACCGGGTTGGAGTGGATACAAGGTGGCCATGCAGAAATTAATTTTATTTGTTCCATGCCGAAGATATTTTATTTATTTCATGTGATTTATAATTCAGTTGTAACACCCCATACCCGGCCCATGAGCCACGGCCGAATTTAGGATGCCACTGCAGAAAACGTTTGAAAAAAAATATTTTGACTTAGAGTGAAAACATAAAAATTTATTTGTTTTTCATAAAGCAACATGGGTTTAAAATGCAAAATAAAGTTAAGTTGTTACAAAATATTCGGTTGAAAATTTTAATAGAAGTATTTATAATATCACTTGATTATCAAAATCATTTCCAACTTTAGTTTAATAATAATATAACCTCAAAACCATAAATAAAGTCTCCAAATAGTTTAAGTGGCCCTTATTACAATAAATAATCATTCGAAAATACTGATAATGTAAAATGCATAAATTAAGTGAAAACATATTATGCATGGGCTCACCTTGTATCCACTCCATAATCCTTGCCTTTTGTCCCCTCATTATACCATAATTCCTTGATACCATACCATAAATAAGTACTTGCCTTATTCCTTAGTCTACTATCCATAAATAAGAAAGTCCATCCTTACCATAAGTAAAATTTGACCAACACATGCCATACAAAAATTAAAAGTCACCTTAATGTCATCCATGGGATTCGAACCTAAGACCATTAATACACTCCACACTCCACTTGCCACTTTACCAATTGACTCATTGTGATTAAAACCTCAAACTAATTTTCTTAAGGCCAATTTTGCTTAGCGCCCCTTCTAAGAATAAAAATCTAATATTTTTCTAAGGCATTCCCTTACATTCTAAAATTCTAAAACCCCTTAAAACATATCCAAACACACACTAAGCCCACTATCACTTGAATTATGCATAAATGCATAACCCCTAAATCTAGGATATTACAGTTCTACCCTCCTTAAAAATAATTTCGTCCTCGAAATTACTTACTAACGAACAATTGTACATCCTAACTAACCACACTACGCTACTGCTGCGCACTCTGATCTTAATAAAACTAACATACTTTCTACTAAATCTTGGAATCCCGACTGCACCCAACCGGTTCCAAATCACACCATTCTCGCTCTACCACGTCCTCTAGAACTCATATCTACGATCGTACTTTAATCTGATTAGAAAGTTTTATGCATTAGTACTTTTGGTTCCACTGTTTATCCGCGAACAGTTTTATGAAAAGAAGTTTAATAGTAGTTCTTTTGATCAATCAAAGTTTTCATCTTAAGTTCACTATTCTAATTCAGAGAATCACATCCATTCACAACGTTCAACACACTATTATGGGCATCTTTGTCCATTCCCAACCCAGGGGTAATTCTGTCATTTTTCCTATAGGGTATTTTAGTAATAAATCGGGGTCAACTTAAAAATAATCTTGACAAATCAAAGGCATTCTAGAATTTTCAAAACTCGAGGGTATTTTAAAAGTTTTTTTCCAAATCAAGGGTATTGCAGAAATTTCAGAAATCGGGGTTATTTTGGTAATTTTGGAAGTCAGGGGCATTTTAGTAAATTTTCCCAAATCAGGGTATCTTACTATTTTGTAAAATAGGAGTTTTTGGTATTTTTGTAAAGTAAGAATGTTTTTACAAAAGTCGTGGGTAGTATGGTAAATTTATAAACCAATGGCATTTTCGTAATTTTTCATCCAGGGGTATTTTAGTAATTTTGTGAATCAAAAAATTTTTAGAAAAATTTTCAAAGTCGAAAATAGTTTTTTTTTTTTTTTACAAATCAAGGGGAAATTCAATGATTTTAAAACTGAGATTTTTATAAAAATACGGCTAGTCCCTTTCGAGTTTTAGTTATCGGGTTTAACCCGTGAATAAGTCCTCTTGGTTAGTGTGAACCGTTACTACGCACCAGGTAGGATTCCAACGAAGAGGAGGTGAGTCACGAGAACTGCTTAAATACCAAGCTCTTCTTGAATCCAATCCTAGACATGCGCACAATGGTTGCCACACCCTAACTCGATGACTTAGTTCACAGGTTTGTTCGGTTGTTCTTAAGTCTTATGAATCTTGTGTTGGAGTAAGCTAATCCTAAAGTTCAATAACTTAATTTACTAATCTACGTTCCCATCATACCCACATACCAATCATATAATAATTCACACAACAATTAAAGGTACTTACAGTGGACTTCGGTCGAGATACAAAGCCATGCCAGAATAAACCTGAAAAATTTATGAAAGCCCAAAGCTTTGAAAAGCCTATCTTAAAAATGTTTTTGGACCCAAAACCCTCAAAGCCAAGTTTTGAACCAGGCTCTGATACCAATTTGTAACACCCTAAACTCGACCCATGAGCCACGGCCGAATCTAGGATGCCACTGCGAAAAACATTTGAAAAAAATTTTAACTTAGAGTGAAAACATAAAAATTTATTTGTTTTTCATAAAGCAACATGGGTTTAAAATGCAAAATAAAGTTAAGCTGTTACAAAATATTCGGTTGAAAACTGTAATACAAGTATTTATAATATCATTTGATTATCAAAATCATTTCCAACTTTAGTTTAATAATAATATAACCTCAAAACCATAAATAAAGTCTCCAAATAGTTTAAGTGGCCCTTATCACAATAAATAATCATTCGAAAATACTGATAATATAAAATGCATATTTTAAGTGAAAACATCTTATGCATGGGCCACCTTGTATCCACTCCATAATCCATGCCTTTTGTCCCCTCATTATACCATAATTCCTTGATACCATACCATAAATAAGTACTTGCCTTATTCCTTAGTCTACTATCCATAAATAAGAAAGTCCATCCTTACCATAAGTAAAATTTGACCAACACATGCCATACAAAAATTAAAAGTCACCTTAATGTCATCCATGGGATTCGAACCTAAGACCATAAATACACTCCACACTCTACTTGCCACTTTACCAATTGACTCATTGTGATTAAAACCTCAAACTAATTTTCTTAAGGCCAATTTTGCTTAGCTCCCCTTCTAAGAATAAAAATCTAATATTTTTCTAAGGCATTCCCTTACATTCTAAAATTCTAAAAACCCTTAAAACATATCCAAACACACACTAAGCCCACTATCACTTGAATTATGCATAAACGAATAACCCCTAAATCTAGGATATTACATCAGTACCTTTGATTAATTCTTTATTGTAATAAGGCCACTTAAAGTATTTGGAAACTTTATTTATGATTTTGAGGTTTATATTATTATTGGAAATATTCTTTTGAATTAATTTATATTATAACAACTTATATTAAAGTTTTAAATCCGGGAATGTGTGACAATAAAGTTTCACTTATGAATTTTAAATATACAATGTTTTACCAAAAACAACAAATCTTTATGTTTTCACCCTTAAGTCAAAATCTTTCAAATGTTTTTCCATAGTGACATACCAGATCCGGTCAAGGCTCATGGGCCGGGTTTGGGGGGTGTTACAGTTTGGTATTAGAGCCAGGTTCAAAAATCGGCTTTGAGGGTTTTGGGGCCCAAAAACATTTTTCAAAGATGGGTTTTCAAAAACATAGACTTTACTAAAATTTTCAGGTTTATTCTGGCATGGCACCTGTATCTCCGGCCCGAAGTCCACCAGGTAAGTGCTTCTGACTACTGAAGTGATTTGAATATGTGAACTATGTAGGCATTAAGGGATCGTAGATTAGTAGAATAAGGCTGTTGAACCCTAGGACTAGTCTACTCCAACACAGAATTCATAAGACTTAAGGATAACCAAACAAACCTGTGACTAAGTCGCCAAGCTAGGTGTGTGGCAACAAGCATGCGCGCATGTCTAGGAGTGGATTCATGAAGAGCTTGGTATTTAAGCGATCCCTAATGACTCACCTCCTCTTTACTTGAATCCTACCTGGTGCGTAGTGACCGTTCACCCTAACCAAGAGGACTTAATCACGGGCTAAACCCGATAATTAAAACCCGAAAGGGACTAGCCTTACTGTTTTATAAAAACCTTAGTTTTAAAATTTTCAAATTGCCTTTTTGGATTTGTAAAAACTATGTTAAAAACATTTTTTGGAATTATTCCCGATTTACAAAATTACCTAAATACCCCTAGTTGTAAAATTACTAAAATGCCCTTGGTTTCTAAAATTACCATATTACCCTCGATTTTAATAAAATTTTCTTACTTTGCAAAAGTATCCAAAAACCCTATTTTGCGAAATATTAAGATACCTTGATTTGGAAATTTACTAAATTACCCCTGATTTACAAACTACCAAAATAACCCGATTTCTAAAATTTCTGCAACACCTTTGATTTGGGGAAAAATTTTCGAAATACCCTCTAGTTTTGAAAATTTTAGAGTGCTTTGATTTATTAAGATTTTCACATTGACCCTGATTTATTACCAAAATACCCCTATAGGACAAATGACGAAAATACCCCTGGGGTAGGAACAGACAAAAAAGTTTGAATAGTGAATGGGTGTGGTGGATACCATTGAATGGATGTGTTTCTCTAAACTAGGATAGAAGACTCGAAACTTTGATTGATCGGAAGAACCCCTATTAATTTTCTTCTCATAAAACTTCTTCGCGGATAATCAGTGGAACAAAGGCTAATACATAAAATTTCTTAATCAGATTCAAGTGTGATCGTAGAAATGAGCTCTAGGGGACGCGGACATAATGTGCGAGGATGTGGTAGAGGCAGGATGACTGTGTCGGAACCTGTTAGATCGGGTCAAGGGTCAGAGAATGAGGTACCACCCCCACCACCAGCTGTTGGTGTTGAGTAGCAGGATCAGACAGGGGATGATGCAGTATCGCAGGCGGTGCTGCGAGTTCTTGAGATGGTGGCTGGAGCAGGCGGAAATATGGGAGCTCGGAAATCTGTACCCGAGCGACTCTGAGCCAATAGAGCTGAGATATTCCGTGGCGTATCTGGTGTGGCACCCAGTACGGCTGAGTATTGGTTGGAGGCAACCGAGCGGATTATGGATGAGCTGGATCTGACCGCTGAGGAGAAAGTGAAAGGGATGGTGCCGCTATTTCGCGATGAGTCATATCAATGGTGGCTCACAGTTCGAGATGGTGCCACGACTGTGGAACTCACTTGGGAATATGTTAAGGCGGCATACCAGAAGAAGTATGTTGGTACTCATTACATTGATGCGCAGAGGAAGGCATTTCTAGGGCTAGTTCAAGGGAACAAGTCTGTAGCGGAGTACGAGGCAGAATTCTTAAGGTTGAGCCGGTATGCTCTAGGAGTAGTGGCTACGGAGCATGAACGATGTGTTCAGTTTGAGGACGGACTAAGGGATGACCTGAAGCTGTTGATAGCTCCACATCAGGAGTGGGAGTTTGTCGTGTTGGTTGAAAAGGCTAAGGTAGCTGAAGGGATTAAGGACTCTGTGAGACAGAATAGAGATAAGGATAAGAACCGGGATAAGAGGAGTTTTGGACCGTCAGAATCGACTGAGAGTCTTCGAAAAAGACCGAGGTTTATGTTATATAGTATGTGTTGTGTAAATGCTAATATGTGCAGTGGCGATTATGAATGGATACCCTTATGGGGTATATCGAAAATCAGGTCAGTGTTAATTATTGATAAGAATGTGAATATGCCAATGAGAATATGATTGTATGCCTGAATAACATGTACATGCATTATTCAATATGTCACTATTATATGTTGCATGTGCATGGGGTGGGATATGAAAATGACTATCAAAGGACAGGTTGTACATATTTATGTACGTGGTCTGATGTTAGCCTTGTGCTACATTGGCGCTTGATGTTGGCTATGTGCTTCATCAAGAAGGGGTGTTGGCTATGTGCCACATCATGGGCGGATGATAACTGTGTGCATCACCGTGGATAGAGGATGACCTTGAGTCACCTCGTGGATATAGATATGTAGGGTCACTTAGGTGATCGGTGGCTAAGCCACGACTTTGAGCAGCATGACTGCCAAAGAGATGTGTAGCGGTTAGAGGGCGATTTAGTAATCCCCTGGTGTGTGCGGCAGGTACGGGGGTGTGTAGAGGATGGACCCTAGGCTGGGTTGGGTGCATTTACTTTGCATAATCATGTGTGAAATGTGGATCGATGTGGAAATGGGCTAAGCCCAATATGTGGAATCATGTGGGTAATTACCTTATTATCCGGAGTGTGGTATGAATATGGGCCAAGGCCCAATTGTGGTAATTATGTGAGTAAGTTTCCTTACTATCTGAATTGTAATATGATTTGTGGTTGTGGGCTAAGCCCACATATGGGTGGAAATCAGTGGACTAATTACACACTGAGTCTGTATGACTCACCCAAATTTTTACAAACATTGCAGGTGACACGTGAATCTTGGACCGGGTTGGAGTGGATACAAGGTGGCCATGCAGAAGTTAATTTTATTTGTTCCATGTAGAAGATATTTTATTTATTTCATGTGATTTTTAATTCAGTACCTTTGATTAATTCTTTATTGCAATAAGGCCACTTAAAGTATTTGGAAACTTTATTTATGATTTTGAGGTTTATGTTATTATTGGAAATATTCTTTTGAATTAATTTATATTATAACAACTTATATTAAAGTTTTAAATCCGGGAATGTGTGACAATAAAGTTTCACTTATGAATTTTAAATATACAATGTTTTACCAAAAACAACAAATCTTTATGTTTTCACCCTTAAGTCAAAATCTTTCAAACGTTTTTCCGCAGTGACATACCAGATCCGGTCAAGGCTCGTGGGCTGGGTTTGGGGGGTGTTACACCGGAGTTGGATACGGGTGAGGGGTGTTACAGAAGGAGTGGATCTAGTATTGTGGGACTTTCATTCAAGGTGTGAGTTCTTACCAATGAAAAATTGTGGTTGATTTGTTCATAAGTATTATATGTGATTAATTAATAAAATTCTTGTGATCCATATCGGATTTATGATTAACCGAATGCATGAAAGTTATTGGTGAAGTGACCGATGAGAAATAAATCTTTTGATAAGGATTGGCTAAAAGTATGTATTAGGATTTACAGAAATATTGATTCTATGTCCATGGTATTATATGATGTTATATTGTTTACCTGCTTTATGATGTTAAAGCATGTCATTGTTCTATTATTGATAATGATCGCATGATAAATTATGTTCATTGAAACTGATAAATCTAAATGCATGTTGAAGACATGCCCACTGCTTTTGCTAAAGTTGATTATATGTTAAAAACATAATTACTGATATTGAAATACTGGAAGCATTATAATCCGTGCCTATTATTCTATCATTGATCGTATGTGAAAAATCATGCCTACTGGACTGATCTGTTATTGATACTGCATATCATACTTCATTGCATGAGGTTGAGACAATGATGAAAGGAGGAATTATTGTCAACTTGTCTATTGTTAAAGTATGCCTAAAGACCAATCATGAGATGATTGTAATTGCATACTCGTTTTACCTTGTTTGTTAATATAAGGCATTGCTATTGTTATTTTAGTTTCTTTTTCTCTGTGTGTAAATGAAATGATTAATAATTAAGTCCTGATAATAATTTTATTATTCTTAAAAGGTCTTTAGTCAAGTATTATTGTGAGCTTAGAGAATAACAATGCATTGAGACTAATATGTAGTTGATTGATGACAATGTGTTGCCATTGACACAGGGATGTGAAAACTAATACACGAGTATATGTTAGAGAACAACCTATTGGACTGACCCACTATAAGTATGTTTCTTGGATTATTATGTAATAGTCACAACATTACTTATAGTACTATGTATATGATCGTCAGACTTGAGATCATCATTGTCCCAACATCGTAAGTCATATATTTTGATACAATCAAACGTCTACCGTAGTAGGTTGTACTATAAATAATGATGTTGGGTATGCTAGATTTGGAGCCCTAAGTCTAGTATTTTCGTCTAAGTACACTTGTAATTCTTTTGAACAGATTGGTTAATAAAACAAATTCATTGATTACATTAATATACTTTGTATATTTTTCCTCACATACTTTTGCACGCAAAGCAAAATGGAAGCAAATGTTGCTCATTGGTTGTCTACATGTTTAACTAATACTAAGCAATATTATGTGGTTGAATCGTAGTAAGGAAAGACAACTTGTATTAGTAGACGAACCTAAACACATCCTTAGTCTAATAAGAGAAATGCCTTGTCTATCAAGTCCAATTAGGGAGATATCTTGTCTTGGGCATTGGAATAGATAACTACCAGAAGATAGAGACATAGATATGATTGACTGGACTGACAGTACATCAGATAAGACCTAATCAGAATAGGTCCCGAATTTGTTTATGGATTTATTCACTTGTGTCATTCATAATGTGACATACTTAAATCTTGAGTGGATGGTGGACTATGTATGCATGACTTGTACACTTTGATGTAAGTAAAAGCTTGAGTTCAAATAGATAAGGAACTGAAAGTTGCGTTAGGTGTATAACTTTTATAGTATGTAGCGTCATTTACAATAGTGGAATTCATATCCCAAAACATGGGTAAATGATCTCCTTTCATTGGCATTATATGGTTGATGAAAATTAAACATGGTCACGGGTCGTCCATCTTTGTGATGGACGACTTGATTACTATTTGATAGTGATTGACTTTTCATGAAGGAAGATGTAATGGTTACCATGAGATAAAATAAGATCATATTGGGAGAACAGATATTATCCCAAAGATATCAAGGATAACCTATGAGAGTAACACACTTATGACAAGGTCATTGGACGAGTACTGAGTAGTTGCTTTTGTAATGGTATGTCATTAGGGAGAGCTCAGTCATGATACTATAGTGGAATGACTTCATGACTAAATGAGTTTATAACTAATAGGTGAAAAGCTGGAAATTAATTATAAATCATTTGAGCCTCAAGTACATATGTCCAATCAGTCCCTCCACTAGCTCGTTGAAACCAGAAATGAATTACGGGTTTTAATAGAAATGAACAGAATGAATAGAAAAAGAGAAATAGGAAACATTCACAAATTATTATGGTTTTCTTTGAAATGGAGAAATGAAACCAATTGGAAATGAATGTAGGTTTCCAAAAATGGAAATGGAAACGATCCATTTGCAATCCTATATGGATCACTTAAAAAATGATCGAAATGATGAGTTTATGTTTTTGGATTATTTTGAAGCCCAAAAATTAAAATAAACCATACAACCATAGTGAACATGTTGAGTTGTGAAATATTAAACATGTTTTCTTGAAATTTTACCGGGGGTAAAATTGTTAAAATTTTATTAAGGGTAAAATCATAAAAAATTTGCTGGGGGTAAAATAGGGATGAGAAAAATGGTTTTATATATAAATATTTAAGTTTATTTTGGGAAATAGAAAAATTGAATCGGGTTGGATCATATTATAGAGTATTGGGTTAAAAAGGCTAAAAAGTACTTGTAATTGGACCCGATGTGAAAGAGGCCTAAAAACCCCTCATGGACATGAAGGGGGCAGCAACCCTAGTAGGAATACTAGGGTGTGCCATCCACCCTAGTTTAATTCTAAGTAGGATGTTGTTTTTCTATTTGAAATAAACCACTACAACTCAACAAGGGTTCTACCTTCTCTTCCTATAAATAGATGGCACTGGTAGAGCTATTAACACAACTTTGAGAGATTGTTATTCTATCGAAAAATAGAGAGAATTCATTTTCAACTATTACATATATTTTTTCAGAATAACAATTCTATTGGTTCCTATTAAGAAGAGAGAATTTTTATTTTCACCCTAAAAGGAGAGAAAAAAATTTTTAGTTATGTATTTTGATTCAAATTTTTCGAGCCTACACTTGAAGCAGTTCATGGTAAGAGAATGGCAGAGAAGATCACCTAGTTGAAAGTCAGGAACAACGAACGTTTGCTAAGCTGAAAACAAAGGTACGGATTTTATTAAGGTTTATTGCTATAAATATCACAATCAAATCGATTTTCAAAATTTTAGTTTTTCGCTATGCAAGAAAATCATTTTCAGGCTGAATTTTTTTCCAACAGGGTATGTCACAATCTATGCAGTGGGATATGATTGATCAATATAGGATTTGTCCCTCCTACATAATGAAAACAATATCTTTGGCCACATGATGGATTGAGACTAGAAATGCATGGCTGTGCTCAAATAAGTTGATATGAGATATCAAACTTATGTGTTTATTGTAGTCTACTTTGAATATCAAGAAAAATGATATTGGAATATACAAGTGTGATTGTTCCATAACTTATGCCTAATCTAGATATAAAGGATAAAATGATATAATACATGAAAAATTTATCACAGAAAGATTATGTTGAATCACGACTTCTTGTAACTTGGGTAGCAATGAAGCATTGCTAGATGACACTCATTGCTTGTAACATTAGAAATGTTCTATTATTACTACTAATGTTAAAAAAGCCTACAAGGTCCCACCCTATGGTTGAAGCGAACAAAATCCAAACATAGTTGGTATTGTGTTTAGGTGTCACATTAATTAAATTAATTATTGAATTAATTTAATTTGACGGTTAAATATTGAACGCATTACATGTAGAAACTTGTTGTACACAAATAGGGAACATAGTTCAATTCAATATATGAATTTGATTCATATAAAAATATTAATTGAATATAGTTTACCGAAATTATTAAAATAAATAGTTATAATAATTTCGGTCAAAGATAAAAAAAATGGAAGTTATAATGTTTTAATAATTTCCATATGCTTCTCTAAAGGAAAAGAAAAAAGAAAAGGATGTTACCAAGTGTGTGAATCCCTAAGTGTGTGGATGTTACCAAGAAAAAGAAAAAAGATGGTCTAGCAACCATTTTTAATTATTCTCTCTAAAAGGTTCAAGGAGAGTTTTTGTTGTTTGTTCTTTAACTGGGTGGACTACGTAGAGACCGGAATGGTTTTGTTGTGGCTTGGGATCAACATTGCACAAGGGGATCAGATCGAAAAGGTATATTTTCAACTCTGTTTCAACCTGGTTCGTTCATCGTACTTAGATCAATGGTTGTTGGTCACCGGAATGATTTGTTTCCACTGCACCATGGGGCGTACTGGCGTTCCAACATCTGCAACATTGGTGACTTGTCCACACATTACTGTCAGCTTGTCTACAACACTGGTGGCTTGTCCACATATTTCTAGCAACTTGTTTGTAATACTAGTGGCTTGTCCACAATACTGGCAATTTATTAGCAATTACTATTGACTTGACCACGAACTGGTGTGTTATTGGATGGATGAGGTCTGGGGAACTCTTATTATGGTCTGTAGCGAAGTTGGGTAGGAACTACTTTGAAAATATTGCATTGACATGTTCATGCATATTGAAACTATGAATCCATACTGATCTCTATTTTAATTACTGGCTTGACTACTATTATTCTGCTTTACATTGATTACTTGCATTATGACTCACACCGTTCACCCTTTAGTTTACTAATTTAATTTCAGATAATTCTCGAGGTTAGGACTTAGACTACTTTCAGAGGAGCAACTCAGATGTTTTTGCTATTAAAGTATTTTTAAATTTATTTCTATTATTTGTTTTGAGACTTTATTAAATTTATTGGACTGTGGCTTGGGTTTTAAATTTTTAGATTATTTTTACTTGTATGACATTAATTTTTAAACTTCTTAAAATGATATTTGAAAAGGTTATGAATGAAAATTGGTTTTTAATAAAAATCTATCAATATCACACTTTTTCACTGCAATACTAAAAAACGAGTTTTTAATAAAATCCAAATTAGTTTTGAATAATGATTAAATTTTTACAAATGAAATACTAAATCTATTGATTTCTAAAATTGTCTTGTTTTTGCGAAATTAAGATAAACATTTGATTTCACTAGTTTTGAACGTATAGGCCAATGGTTTTAAAATATGTTTGAAACTATCAAAGTTTAATTTAGGCCATTTTTGAAACACCTCAAACCCGGCCCACGAGCCTTGACCGGATCTGGTATGTTCCTTGAGTAAAACAGCTCAAAACTTGTTTGTTATTTTGGAAAATTTGGGTGGTTCTGAAGACTAGATTTTATTAAAACAATATATATATTAGAACTTGAAGTCAATAAGTTAAAGGTATTGCCGAGTTTTAGAGTTTAACATGGAATTGAAAATCATTTGTGTTTATGTGTCAAAACATTTAAAATTTAATTTTAAGAAAGATATTTAATTTTGATTTCATAATATTCGTATCATAATAAACCGAAGAAAATGCATACTTAGAACAGTCAATAGTAATGGCCTTATTACAACTGAAAAAAAATACCAAATAAATCCCGAATAATAAAATAATAAGAAAACGCATATTCAACTAATTGAAATCCCAAAAATGTTCAGCATGGCCACCACATAGTCTCCGTTGACCCGGTCCATCTACTGAGTGTCACCTGAAAAGATATCCCACAACGGGGTGAGTCAAACAAACTCAGTGTGTAACAGCCAACACAAATCCCAATGATTTAGGCATATCAGATCATACATATATATATAGCAAATATAGATAATGATGCAATGTCGAACCCAAACCTAGATACCATCCGCTACACATCACCCGTACCAACCGATCACACCGTGGGGATTACTAAATCGACCCTCCATCCGCTACACATCATCGAAGGCAGTCGCTGCAGACGACTTGCACATCGCCCTTATAAATTTGTGGCATAGCCACCGGATAATTAAATGTGACATAAGCCACCACATTCAGATTATGTGACATGAGTCACCAGATATCATGGTAAAAACCACCAGATCACTTCCCCTTTTCATTTTCACCCATATACCCCATGTGTCATACCAATCATGCAAATATCATGCCTTATGCCTTATTTCATATTCGTAACCAATTCTCATATATGCCACATTCAAGGTTCATAATACTATTAACAGAGTTTTGGAGAATAACGTTCCTGAATATGCCGTACCATTGAATGGTACTTTTAGCCATATCTTTCACATTCTTATTAACACATATATTAATTTAATACTGTAAATCTATTAAGAATTAGTGTGGAGTTACACACCTGGTACTAACGCTTTCACTGAAATCCCGAAAAGTCTATCGAAACAGATCGTACTCCTCCCTAAAGATCATAGTTAGAATCGACCCAATCAAAAAACACTAAATGTGGCCTTGGCCGAATATCAAGGCTCCCTTACCTTGATTATCTAGATCCCGAAATTATCCCTTGTCTTTGAAGATGCCGAAATACCTACAAGGTGTATGTTAGATCTTATTCTAACACTTGAATAAATGGCCTTCAACCACACCTTACTTACCTTGAAGAACCAAATCCCGAATGATCTCCCCTAGAAGTCGGCTACACCAGAAATCCCGAAAGATCCTTCATAGTTTCGGCCAAATAATATTAATGGGATTAGTTCCTAAATTTTGGCTAAAAGAGAAAAGATTGGAAATCGAATAACCATTGATCTTACCCTTAATATTGAAATCGACTGCACTCATGCTTGACACCACTTGAGAGATTCGGCTATAGGCTAGATGTGGATCAACAGTTTTCGGCTTTTGGGGCTTAATGAGAAATCAGCTAGGGGTTACTTTGAGTGTTCGGCTTTGAGTGATTTTGCAAAAGAGGAAGAGAAGGTTGATGATGGAGATTCGGCTTCAACAAGAATGAAAAGAGAGGAAGGAGCTTTCGGCTTTGACAAAATAAAAGAAGAAGAAAAGAGTTGTTTTCAGTTTTTAGCCAACAGAGGAAAAAGATTTCGGCAGAGACTCAATTGAAAGAAAAGAAAGTAAATGGCCTCACTCTCCTCCCTTTTGCCGAAAATACTACACCTAGACTCCACCAATCGGCCAACTCTCCTTCCCCCTATCTCATCCCTTCTTTTTCTCCTATTTTCTCTCCTTTTTGCATATTCAAAAAATAATTTAAATAAACCAACATTTATCTTCTATCTTAGCCGAATTTTAAAAGAGATTAACCAAGTCTAATCCTCATCTAAATAAAAGTCCCTATGCCGTCCACTACTGCTCCCCATTGCCTCAAAATAAAAGCTCCCTTTTTGCATCCCTTGTGACTCGAACCTATGCCCTTTGTACTGCTTGTGGCGTCACTTTCAGAGGCTTTAAGTGGCGCCTCCTTGCCACTTTAACAAGCTGATTCTTGTGTCTAATTTCCCCTACAATTTCTCTTAAGGCCTATCAGGCTTAGCTCCCTCTTTGAAACTTAAAATCTGAAAATTTCTAAGTCTTTCTCCTACATTTTAATATTCCCGAAATTCATAAAACACATTCAACATACACATAGACATGCTACTTCATACAATTAAGCATTAATGCATAAGCCATCAATCCCAAATATTACAGTTCTACCCCCTTAAAATAATTTCGACCTCGAAATTACCTGACTAAAATAAGTGAGGGTATTGCTGTCGCATTGCTTCTTCCGGCTCCCAAGATGCTTCTTCCAATCCATGATTACGCCATAACACTTTGACTAGAGGAACTGATTTCCTTCGCAACACCTTCACGTCTCGTTCCAAGATCTGAATCTGCTCCTCCTTGTAGGACAAATCTGGTCTCAGCTCCACATCCTCAACTGGCACTATATGAGATGGATCCGATCAGTAATGACGTAGCATAGAAACATGGAATACATCGTGCATCTGTTTCAACTCCGGAGGCAATTTAAGCTGGTATGCTACTGGACCAACTCACTTCAATACCCGATAAGGTCCTATAAACCTTGGACTTAATTTCCCTTTGCGACCAAATCTCATCACTTTTTTCCAAGGCGAAACTTTAAGAAACACTTGATCTCCCACATCAAATTCTATATCCTTGCGCTTAAGATCTGCGTACGACTTTTGCCTATCAGATGCTTCCTTCAACCGTGCCCGAATTACCTCAACCTTCTCCTCGGACTCTGCCACAATTTCTGGACCCAAAACTCGACGTTCCCCTAATTCCGTCCAACATGTAGGAGTGAGACACTTCCGTCCATACAGCGCTTCATACGGTGCCATTCGAATACTAGCTTAATAGCTGTTATTGTATGCGAATTTCGCTGAAGGCAAATATTCTTCCCAACTCCCACTGAAGTCTATCACACAGCTCCTCAGCATATCCTCTAACACTTGGATTACTCGCTCAGGCTGGCCGTCCGACTGCGGATGAAATGCCGTAGTGAAATCTAGCCTGGTGCCCAGAGCCTGATGTAGCGCTTTCCAAAACCGAGACATAAACCTTGGATCCCTATCTGAAATAATCGACACCGGCACTTCATGTAACCTCATAATTTCTGCCACATACAATTTCGCCAACTTCTGTAAAGAATAGTCAACCCGCACTGGAATGAAATGTGCGGATTTTGTCAATCGATCCACTATCACCCATACCGAGTCCTTCTTAGTAGGCGTAAAGGGAAGCCCACTAACGAAGTCCATGGTGATTCTCTCCCACTTCCACTGCGGAATCTTTATCGGCTAAAGCAATCCTGACGAAACTTGGTGTTCAGCCTTAACTTGCTGACACTTTAAGCACTTCCCTACAAATTCTGTAACTTTCCGCCTAAGACCAGGCCACCAAAACTGTTCCTGTAGATCTCGGTACATCTTACTACCTCCAGGATGCATAGCATAAGGGCTTTTATGCGATTCTTGAAGAATTCTCCGCCTTAACTCCTTATTCTTAGGCATACAGACCTTGCCTTTGAAACACAATACTCCATCGCTGTTAATACCATAGTTTTCCAACTCCCCACTCTGCACTTGCTGCAACTTAGCACTTAAATCATCATCTGCCAACTGTCCTTCTTTCACCTCTTTTAACCACGTCGGCTTAACTTGCAATTCTGCCAATAAGCTTCCATCGTCATACAAGCTAAGATGCGCAAACATCGCCCTCATATTCGACACTACTTTCTGACTTAGAGCATTTGCCACTACATTCGCTTTGTCCGGGTGATACTCTATAGAACAATCGTAGTCCTTTAATAACTCCACCCACCTTCGCTGTATCAGGTTCAGCTCTTTCTGAGTCAGTAGATACTTAAGGCTCTTGTGGTCTGTGTAGATCACTGACTTTTCTCCATATAGATAATGCCTCCATACCTTAAGAGCAAAGACCACTGCCGCCAATTCCAAATCATTCGTCGGGTAGTTAACCTCATGCGGCCTTAATTGTCAAGACGCATTAGCGACTACCTTCCCATCCTGCATCAGAACACATCCCAAACCTGTATGAGAAGCGTCACAGTACACCACGAAATCCTTTCCTGCCTCCAGCTGAATCAAAACCGGAGCTTCAGTCAAAACCCTCTTAAGCTTCTCAAAGCTCTCTTGTTGCTTATCCATCCATACGAAAGGTACTTCCTTTCTCAACAACTTTGTCAACAGTGCAGCTATTGATGAGAACCCTTCTACAAACCTTCTGTAATAGCATGCCAATCCCAAGAAGCTACGAACCTCAGCCACAGACTTAGGTGGCTTCCAATCCAACACTGCCTCAATCTTCCTAGGGTCCACCCTTATCCCTTCTGCAGACACTACATGCCCTAAGAATGCGACCTCCTTCAGCCAAAATTCACACTTGCTGAATTTGGCATAGAGCTTCTTCTCCCTTAACACTTGCAACACTATCCAAAGATGCTCAACATGTTCCTCCTCTGTAATATCCTGAAATTGGGCTTGTGCATTTTTGCTTAATTTTATGAAATAGCATGTCTTATGTGTTGTGGATGTGTTGTGTGCATTTTAGAACCTTGGAAATGTAAGGAAATGCCTTAGAAAATCGTAAGTTTTAAGTAGTAAAAAAAGGGAACTAAAGCAAGATGGCCTTAAGAGAATTAGTAGGGAGAATATGACACACAAACGGGCTTGGAAAAGTGGCTTGGAGGCGCCACTTAGGGCCTCTGGAAATGACGCCACATGCAGGGGTAAATGGGCCAAGGTTCGAGTCGCGTGGGGAGCCAAATGAAAGTTTTATTTTTTCGGCAATAAGGAAGGGTAATGGACGGCAATCGGAGTCTGAGGGAGGAGCTTTAGATAGGCTTAAATTCTCTTGTAAATTTTGGCTAGCAAGGGATAATTATTGGATTCAATTTTTATTAATTTGAATAGGTGATAATTGAAGAGATAAAGCTATCAGAATAGGAGAGTTGGCCGAATAAGGGTCTCTAGGTAGACTAATTTCGACAGAAAGGGGAAAATGGTGGCTATTCTTCATTCTTTCTTTCTTCTTTTCCCTCTGCCGAATTCTCTAGCCATATTTTCTTTTCTCTTTTATTTTTACTAAGCCGAAATAACTTGTGTTCTAGCCGAGTTTCCATCATAAATCTTTTCTCCTTCTTCTCGTAAGCCGAAACTAAATACTTGCTAGACCCTAGCCGATTGTTCATTGAATCCCAAAGCCGAATCTTCTGTGGTGTCAGACAAGGGTGTTGTCGATTTCTTCAAGTAAGGGTAAGATCAAAATTCAGTTTCCATTCTTTTACTTTTAGACTTGTCGAAATCAAGGTATTAATCCTATTAGGGATCTTTGGCCGAAACTTGAAGGGTTCTCCAGGATTTCTGCTATTGTCGACATCTCCATAGTCAAGTGGTATTTTCGAGATTTTAGATTCGCAAAGGTAAGTGTATCTACCCATTCGGCCAAGGCCTATTTAGCAACTTAGATCTATTTCCTACTTATTCAAAAGCCGAAAATTAACCAAGTCAGGTGATTAAATGTTAGCCGATTGCAAGGAGGGAAGACTACAAGTTTTCAGGATTTGATCAGTAGACAAATCGGCAGCAAGGTAAGAAAGTAGTTACGTTAATCCTTCGGGATTCGGTTTCATAGCCGAATGGCTTTTCACTGACATGTTCAGGGTTGGCCGAATATAGGGATTAAAGATCTAAATCAGTAGATTGGGTTTTCGAGATTTGGAGTAAACTTGCTAAGTAAATCAGGTGTGTATCCCACACTATCTTTCAATAGATTTATGGCACCTATTTAATATATATGTGTATATAAGAATGAGTAAAATATGGCTAAGGAACCATGCAATGGTACAAGTACCTAGGTACGTTACTTTAACCTTAAGTTAATAAATGCTATGAATAGTGGAATATGGTACATGTGTAAATAATGATAAAAATGTGAAATAAGGCCTATGGCATGAGATTGCATGATATGAATGATATATGGGGCATATGGGATATTATGAATGGGGAAGTGAATGTGGTGACTTATGTCACGATATCTGAATGTGGTGACCTCGGTCACATTATCTGAATGTGGTGTCTCATGACACGAAATATTATCTGGTGGCTATGCCACAATATTTATAAGGGCGACGAGCACGTCGACTGCAGTGACTCCCTTCGATGGTGTGTAGCGGATGGAGGGTTGACTTAGTAGTCCCCATGGTGTGCAGGTTGGTACGGGTGATGTGTAGCGGATGGTACCTAGGTTTGGGTTTGGGTTGTATCATTACTTTTTATTTGTTATATATTTGTATGACACGATATGACATGCCTAAATCTTTTGGGACTTAGTGTTGTGGTTACACATTGAGTTTGTTTGACTCACCCCGTTGTGGGATTATTTTTCAGGTGACGATCAGTGATGGACCGGGTCGGCAGAAGCTTAGGGGTGGCCATGCTTAGCAAGGAATTTATTTTATTTGGACTTTTTATTTTAAGTACTATGAATTTAATTTTGGGTTTTGCTTTGATGTAATAAGGCCGTAAGTATTGAACGGTTTTATGTTGGTTTAGTTGTTTTTATCACGATAGGATTATTGATAAATTAAAGACTAAGTAACTTATTTAAAAATGAATGTTAAACGTTTTGACACTCAAACACAAATGTTTTATAATGTATAAATAAAACTAAAAATCAAATTCAGCCTGTCCTATATAAAAACAAGGTTTTCAATTAAACCCAACACACACTAAAGCTTATCAAGAAAAATCCCAAAGTTTTCCACAAAGACAAACAAGTTTTGAACCGTTTTACTCTAGGAACATACCGGATCCGGTCAAGGCTCGTGGACCGGGTTTGGGATGTTTCATCCTCAGTCGTGGAATACACTAGAATGTCGTCGATGAACACAACGACGAATCGATCCAAGTAAGGTTGAAAAACCCGGTTCATCATATCAATGAACGCGGCTGGGGCGTTCGTCAATGCGAACGGCATTACCAAGAACTTATAATGCCCGTACCTTGTCCGGAAAGCTGTCTTATGGATATCTGCCTCCTTCACCTTCAACTGATGATATCCCAACCTTAGGTCGATCTTTGAGAATACCGCAGCCCCCTTAAGCTGATCGAACAAGTCGTCTATCCTTGGCAATTGGTACTTGTTCTTGATGGTCAGCTTATTCAACTGACGATAATCTATGCACATGCGCATAGTTCCATCCTTCTTCTTCACAAACAATACCGGTGCTCCCCATGGAGACACACTGGGTCGAATAAACCCACGATCAAGCAACTCCTGGATTTGAGCCTTGAGCTCAACCAACTCCTTTGGTGCCATTCTGTACGGGGCAATTGACATAGAAGCTGTACCTGGTAGTAAGTCAATTCCGAACTCCACCTCCCTGTCCGGGGGTATTCTAGGTAACTCCTCCAGAAAGACATCCACAAATTCCTTTACTGTTCTAACTCCACTAACTCCCCCTTCATTTGCATCCAATGCGCTAACGAAGGTCAAAAATGCCTTGCACCCTTTCCGAACCATCTTATCAGCCTTTAGAGCAGAGACCACATTAGACAAATAATTTCTTCTTTCTCCTATCATAATTATCACCTCATCCTTCAGGGTCCTTAACTCCATCCGCTTAGCTGCGCAATCCAATATAGCCCGATGTTCCACTAGCCAGTCCATGCCAAGAATGAGATCAAATTCTCCGAAAGGTAGTTCCATCAAGTCGGCAGGGAATATCACTCCCTGAATCTCTAGAGGTACACTCCGAAATATCTTATTCACCACTACAGTTTGACCTAATGGGCTTACTACAGTCAACTCCCTATCAGACAGCTCAGAGGCTATGCCTAGTGTTTCAACTACACTACATGCAACGTAAGAATGGGTCAAGCCAACATCAATTAAAGCAAGGTAAGGCTTGCCAGCTATAAGGAACGTACCAGTTATGACGTCCGGTGCGTCTCTATCCTCCCTACGGTGAACTACATACACCAGACCCGGCTGTCTTGCCTCTGTGTTACCAACATTACGGCCGGTGTTCCACGTCTTCTTCCAGAACCATTACCTCTACCAATCGAACCACGACCCCGCTGAGGCTGCTGTCCACCTCTTCCAGCCTGATTAGAACCCTGACCTGTTGGTCGGCTCCCGTCTATTTTTATAGGATAGTCCTTAATCATGTGGTCCTTGGACCCACACTTGAAACATCCTCCTGTCTTCTTCCAACACTCTCCTAAGTACATCTTCCCACACTGATCACAAATACGGTATTGCCCTCCTGTCACAGCCTGCTGACTTCGCGGCCCATCAACTCTAGGCCTCTTTTGAACATTCCCGGATGGCCCTGATGACCCAAAACCTCTCTTCTGCCTATTCCGGTCAGTGTTCTGCCTTACAGAGTCCTTAATCCCCTCGGCTACCTTAGCCTTTTCTAGCAACATGGCAAACTCCCGCTCTTGCTGTGGAGCTATCAACAACCTCAGGCCATCCCTCAATTCGTCCTCGAACCGGACACATCGTTCATGCTTCTAGCCACAATTCCTCGAGCATACCGGCTTAACCTTAAGAATTCAGCCTCGTACTCCGCTACGGACTTGTTCCCTGAACCAGACCCTTCTAAATGCCTTTCTCTCACAAGATCGGTATAATCGGTACCAACATACTTCTTCTGATACGCCGCCTTAACATGCTCCCAAGTGAGATCCTCAGCTGTAGTACCATCCCGAACTATGAGCCACCATTGATATGCCTCGCGCGAAGTAGCGACACCATTCCTTTTAGTTTCTCCTCAGTAGTCAGATCCAGCTCATCCATAATTCGCTCTATTGCCTCCAACCAATACTCAGCTGTACTGGGTGCCACACTGGACACACCACGAAATACTTCAGCTCCATTGGCTCGGAGTCGCTCGGGTACCGATTTTTGAGCTCCCATAACTCCACCTGCTCCAGCCACCATCTTAAGAACTCGCAGCACCGCCTGCGGTACTGCATCATCCTCCGTCTGATCTTGCTGCTCAACACCAACAGCTGATGGTGGGGGTGGTGGTGGTACCTCATTCTCAGACCCTTGACCAGACCTAACGAGTTTCGATACAGTCATTTTGCCTCTACCACGTCCTCGCACATTACGACCATGTCCCCTAGAACTCATTTCTACGATCGCGCTTTAATCTGATTTAAGAAATCTTATGCATTAGTATTTTGTTCCACTGATTATCCGCGAACAATTTTATGAAAAGAAATTTAGTAGTGGTTCCTTCGATCATTTCAAGTTTTTCGTTTCAAGTCTTCTACCCTAATTCAGAGAAATACATTCATTCTATAGTATCTACTACACACATTCACCACTCGAATATTTTTGTCTGTTCCTACCCCAGGGGTATTTTCGTAATTTGTCATATAGGGGTGTTTTGGTAATTTTCCAAATCAGGGTATTTTGGTATTTCGAAAAATAGGGATTTTTGGTATTTTGTAAAGTAAGCAAATCTTAATAAAATTTGAGGGTAGTATGGTAATTTTATAAATCAAGGGCATTTTAGTAGTTTTACAACCAGGGGTATTTGGGTAATTTTGTAAATCGAGAATATTTTGGAAAATAGTTTAAGAAAAATAGTTTTTTTTTTTTTTTTTTTTTTTTTTTACAAATCAAGGGGTAATTTGATGATTTTAAACTAAGGTTTTTATAAAAAAATATGGCTAGCCCCTTTTGGGTTTTAATTATTGAGTTTAGCCTGTGAATAAGTCCTCTTGGTTAGGGTGAACCGTCACTACGCACCAGGTAGGATTCGAGCGAAGAGGAGGTGAGTCACTAGGACTGCTTAAATACCAGGCTCTTCCTGAATCCAATCCTAGACATGCGCACAATGGTTGCCACACCCTAACTCGATGACTCAGTCATAGGTTGGTCTTAATTAGGCATTAAAGTTTTATGTAACTCTGTGTTGGGGTAAGCTAATCCTAGGGTTCAATAACTTAATATACTAATCTATGTTCCCGTTATACCCATATACAAATCATACAATAATTCATACAACAGTTAGGGGTACTTACCTGGTGGACTTCGGGTCGGAGACTTAGGTGCCATGCCAGAAAACCTGCTTAATTCACAAAATTTTTCACAAAACTTATGTGGGCTTAATTTTGAAAATGTTATGGTCTTTAAACCCAAGGCCGAGAGTTTAAAATTGGGCTCTGATACCAAATTGAAACACCCCAAACTCGGCCCACGAGCCTTAACCGGATCTGGTATGTTCCTTGAGTAAAACAGTTCAAAACTTGTTTGTTATTTTGGAAATTTTGGGTGGTTCTGAAGACTAGATTTTATTAAAATAATATATATATATTTGAACTTGAAGTCAATAAGTTAAAGGTATTGCCGAGTTGTAGAGTTTAACATGGAATTGAAAATCATTTGTGTTTATGTGTCAAAACATTTAAAATTTAATTTTAAGAAAGATATTTAATTTTGATTTAATAATATTCGTATCATAATAAACAGAATAAAATGCATACTTAGAACAGTCAATAGTAATGGCCTTATTACAACTGAAAAAAATACCAAATAAATCTCAAATAATAAAATAATAAGAAAACACAAATTCAACTAATTGAAATCCTGAAAATGTTCAGCATGGCCACCACATAGTCTCCGCTGACCCGGTCCATCTACTGAGTGTCACCTGAAAAGATATCCCACAACGGGGTGAGTCAAACAAACTCAGTGTGTAACAGCATACACAAATCCCAATGATTTAGGCATATCAGATCATACACATATATATAGCAAATATAGATAATGATGCAATCCTGAACCCAAACCTAGATACCATCCGCTACACATCACCCGTACCAACCGATCACACCGTGGGGATTACTAAATCGACCCTCCATCCACTACACATCATCGAAGGCAGTCGCTGCAGACGACTTGCACATCGCCCTAATAAATTTATGGCATAGCCACCGGATAATTAAATGTGACATAAGTCACCACATTCAGATTATGTGACATGAGTCACCAGATATCGTGGTAAAAACCACCAGATCACTTCCCCTTTTCATTTTCACCCATATGCCTCATGTGTCATACAATCATGCAAATGTCATGCCTTATGCCTTATTTCATATTCGTAACCAATTCTCATATATGCCACATTCAAGGTTCATAATACTATTAACAGAGTTTTAGAGAATAACGTACCTGAATATGCTGTACCATTGAATGGTACCTTTAGCCATATCTTTCACATTCTTATTAACACATATATTAATTTAATACCGTAAATCTATTAAGAATTAGTGTAGAGTTACACACCTGGTACTAACGCTTTCACTGAAATCCTGAAAAGTCTATCGAAATAGATCGTACTCCTCCTTAAAGATCATAGTTAGAATCGGCCCAATCAAAAAACACTAAATGTGGCCTTGGCCGAATATCAAGGCTCCCTTACCTTGATTATCTAGATCCCGAAATTATCCCTTGTCTTTAAAGATGCCGAAATACCTACAGGGTGTATGTTAGATCTTATTCTAACACTTGAATAAATGGCCTTCGGCCTAAACCACACCTTACTTACCTTTAAGAACCAAATCCCGAATGATCTCACCTAGAAGTCGGCTACACCAGAAATCCCGAAAGATCTTTCATAGTTTCGGCCAAAGAATATTAATCGGATTAGTTCCTAAATTTTGGCTAAAGGAGAAAAGATTGAAAATCGAATAACCATTGATCTTACCCTTAATATTGAAATCGACTGCACTTCTGCTTGACACCACTTGAGAGATTCGGCTATAGGCTATATGTGGATCAACAGTTTTCGGCTTTTGGGGCTTAATGAGAAATCAACTAGGGGTACTTTGAGTGTTCAACTTTGAGTGATTTTGCAAAAGAGGAAGAGAAGGTTGATGATGGAGATTCGGCTTCAACAAGAATGAAAAGAGAGGAAGGAGCTTTCAGCTTTGACAAAATAAAAGAAGAAGAAAAGAGTTGTTTTCAGTTTTTAGTCAACAGAGGAAAAAGATTTCGGCAGAGACTCAATTGAAAGAAAAGAAAGTAAATGGCCTCACTCTCCTCCCTTTTGCCGAAAATACTACACCTAGACTCCACCAATCGGCCAACTCTCCTTCCCCCTATCTCATCCCTTCTTTTTCTCCTATTTTCTCTCCTTTTTGCATATTCAAAAAATAATTTAAATAAACCAACATTTATCTTCTATCTTAGCCGAATTTTAAAAGAGATTAACCAAGTCTAATCCTCATCTAAATAAAAGTCCCTATGCCGTCCACTACTGCTCCCCATTGCCTCAAAATAAAAGCTCCCTTTTTGCATCCCTTGTGACTCGAACCTATGCCCTTTGTACTGCTTGTGGCGTCACTTTCAGAGGCTTTAAGTGGCTTCTCCTTGCCACTTTAACAAGCTGATTCTTGTGTCTAATTTCCCCTACAATTTCTTTTAAGGCCTATCAGGCTTAGCTCCCTCTTTGAAACTTAAAATCTGACAATTTCTAAGGCTTTCTCCTACATTCTAATATTCTCGAAATTCATAAAACACATTCAACATACACATAGGCATGCTACTTCATACAATTAAGCATTAATGCATAAGCCATAAATCCCGGATATTACAATTTTCATGGTTAATGTAGCCTTCTGAATTCGACCATAACGTCTAGGCCAGGTTAGGGAGGTTACGATTGGCATGCCATTGGGTAGATTGTGAAAGGGTTATTTCGATTATATCGTTGAGTGTTGGGCGCATTTTACTTTAAATGTTTCGATAAGTTCTAGGCACACATTTACTTTGATTATATTGACGAGCATTGGGCATAATTTATATACTTCGGATGTTCCAATGAGGCACTAGGTGCTAGATTGGTGTGCTAGTTGGATAATTCGTGTATCCGTTCAAGTTCGATTTAGGTTAATAGGGAATAAAAAGAATGAATTGGATAAATGATATTTGAATTGAATTGATGATATGAATTGGTATTAAAAAAGTTTATAAGTGAAATGTGATTAAATATAACATGTGAAAGATCATGCGAGCCAATCTATACGATCCCGGAGGTCCGTTATAGAACCATAGCGAATCAATTGATTCGATACAAAAATGAGATAATGATGCATTTAAATTTTTTTTATTGAAATGGAATTGAGTGCATTAATGCTAATAGAAAACAAAGTATGAATGTTACATTGATATGGTTAATTAGTTAAATTGGAACATATGTTGCATTGTCTAGGTGATGTGAATTGATATGGTATATTGATAGTAGAAAGTATAACAAAACATGTTTTATGGAATTTTTTAATTTGATAATGTATGATTCATATAAGTATATATGTGATATGTATTAGTGATATTGGAATGATAGTAACTTGAACATGCTTATTCTCATTCTTATCATTTTTATGTTTTTAGTTATATAACTTGAATGATTCATATATTAGTATATATGTGATATGTATTAGTGTCAAGTTTATTTATTTCGTGTGCAAGTTTAGGTGGATCACGAAGCTGATCTCTAGAATCAGAGTCTTAAAATTTATAAAAAAAGAGAATGATCGAACCTAGAAACTAACTCTGACAATGATTAAAGGCAAGTGTACCTATCGAATAGTAGTATAGCTTAGGCAAGACCGGATTGTCGAACCCACAGGAACTAAAAGTACTAATACTAACTTTCTTTTTGTTATTTAGCCTAAAATAAGTGAAGTTGTTTTTAATCTAAAATTAACGAACTACTAAGCTAAAGACACAAAGACAAAAAGAACGAATTGGGAAAATAACTTTAGGAAAAACTCAGTTGATTAAGACGATACCCTCAGGAAGAATCCACCTAGATTTCACTTGTTATTGAACCCTGAACCATATGATTTATTCACTTAGTTTGATCCGTAAGACTCCGTAACATATATTAAACCCCCTCCTAAGGAGAATAACGTCTAACCCTAGGTTAATTAGTGGAACTCTCGTTCTCTTATAATAACCCCCTAGAATAGCAGTAAATCGATCTATGGACTACCATATTAGGTTTCACCCTAATCCGGCAAAATCTCGTCACCCTATCTCTAGGCGTGCGATCAACTCCGCTTAATTATGCTAGATATACTCTTAGGTAGGGTCTATTCCTCCTCCACCTAAGCACATCAAATTTGGATTAAGCTCACATAATTAAGAACAAACTAAGCAATTATCATATAATTCAGAAAACAATAACAAGATGCATCATAGGTTTCATCCCCTTCAGGTATCTGAAGGGTTTAGTTCATAATAAATAAAGAAAACATCTCAAGAGAAAAGATAAAACAAAACATAAGAAATCCCTAAAACTCCCTGAAGGAATTGAAGGAGAGATCTGCCGTCTTGAGTAGAATTACGGCTTCTTGAGATGGATCAACTGGCTATCTTCGAGTGATTTCTCACAATCCTGACCTTTTCGACTTGGTTCCTTGGCCTAGCTAACTGCCCCATTTCAGCTGACACTTAGGGGTTTTATATAGGCTTTCTCCTTAAGTATCCAAATCCGAGTGAAATTGCTCTTACCAACGACAGGGACACGACCATGTCACACCCTGTGTGGATCGTCTTTGGGCCGTGCTCAAATTTCTTTAATGAGGCACGGCCGTGTAACTCGGGGGTCAGGCCATGTTCTAGTAGCTCGGTGAGGCACGGTAGTGTGGTCTTAGGCCTGAGTCGTATCAATTTCGTGATATGGCCCATTTACTCCGTTTTGGGCCTGTTTTATGTTCTTTTCATCCTCGGGTGCTTTCCTGGGTATAAAACATGAAAAGAAAGGATTAAGAGCACCTTTTTATATGAATCAAGGGATAAATCATCCAAAAGTATACTAAATGTAGGATTAAAATATGTTACTTTTACGGTTTATCAGAAGCCATAAGAAGTAATTCAGCATCCAAACTATAAGCCTCGTGTAACACCCCCAAACTCGGCCCATACGTTTTGACCAAATCTGGTTTGCTACAGGTTTAAAGTTAAAAACTTTTCGTTAAAAGGGCTTTGTAAAACATAGTTCGTTTTTGAAGATATTTGTTAAATAGGTGGCACTTGTAGAAAATCTTTGTAATTTATCTTTCCAAATAAGTGTTACTTAAATAATGTTTAAATATCCCATTTTTATTTCTTTAAAACATAAGTCTTTGATCATAAATAAAAAAAATCATAAGCATTAACATATATCAACTTATAACCTAAGCTATGGAGGCCTTATTACATCCAATAATTCCGAAATTAAAACTTAAAATAAAATGGAAAGTGTAAAAACAAATAACTTGATGGCCCCTCGAGTCCGTCTCGGCTCCCATGTCCACGATCTACTGCTCATCTGAAAGAGTAGAGAAAAATGAAAGGGTGAGTCACCAAGACTCAGTGTATAAATCCCGAAACACACAACGACCTGAGGCCCACAAACACATTATGAGCCCTGGCCCATACATAAAGGCAACAATCATAATAACATGATAAATAATAAATGATGAATAGCCCAACCCATCCTAGAATTCCATCCTCTACACACCAACCCGTACCAACCATCACACCTCGGGGATTTCTACAATCAACCCTCCATCCGCTACACACCATAACGATAGTCGTACTGCCTATTCCTATTAATCAGGAATCATTAAACATGGCATTGCAACCGATCACTATGTGACCTAACATTAGATTTTGTGGTTTAAACACCGATCACCAAGTGACCTATCACGCACTTCCCCTTCATTATCATAGTCCCACCCCATGCATACATACTTAAAAAAAACAAGAAAACAGGTTTTCACATATACTAATACTCATAGAGTGGTTTCTATGATTACGTACCTGCCATCCTTTGTAAACCCTTTTTTGAGTTTTATTCGACTGTCTACACAGCCTCTTTTCGGCTTTTTAGCCCATAACATATATATTGCAATTAACTAGTGTGTTAGAGATCTACACACCTGATTACCGTTAGAACGAGACTTTCTAAGTCAACGCTATCCATTGCCAACATGAAACACCCCAAACCCGGCCCACGAGCTTTGACCAGATTTGGTATGTTCCTCAAGTAAATCGGTTCAAAGTTCTTTTGTTACTTTGGGAAAATAGTGTGTTTTGAAAGAAATATTGTTTTGGGTTGGGCTCGAGTAGAAAACAAAATCGTTTTATAATGAAAACCCTTTTAAATTTTAGGTGATAAAACATATAGAATACATTTAAAGTAAATTACTTAATCTTTAACTTAATAAAAATTTCATAACATAATAAATAAAAACAGAAATACAATAGTGCACTACGGCCTTATGGCCTTATTACATCAAGTAAATCCAAATAATTCGGAGTACTTAAAAATTAATAGTCCATAAAAATAAAAACTTCATGTTGAGCATGGCCACCACAAGTTCTCGCCTGTCCCGGTCCATTCTCTGCTCATCACACAAACATGGTCCTCAACGGGGTGAGTCAACAGACTCAATGTGTACACAACACTAAATCATAATAGAATCAGACATAACAAATATTACACATTCATATCATAGCATACAAATTATGATACATTCCCAAACCCAAACCTAATAAGCCATCCGCTACACTCCCTCGTACCAACCTGTACACCGTGCGGACTACTAAGTCGACCCTCCTTCCGCTACACTCCATATCGCGGTCTTAGGTCACTGCATTTGTGGTCTTAGGTCACCATATTCAGATATCACGGTCTTAGGTCACCGTGTTCGTGGTCTTAGGTCACCACATTCACTTCCCCTTTCAATAACCCATATGCCCCATTTTGTAATATGCATTAATATGCCAAAGTTCACATTCTTATTCTCATGTTACAAATAACATATGTCATATTCCTTAGCCACTTTCTTTTAAGATTTGCCGAAATCTAGGACTAACCCCATTAATATCTTGTTGCCGAAACTTTGAAGAGATCTTTCGGGATTTACTAAGTGCCGACTACAAGGAAGGAGAAGTTCTTTTCCCGAAGGTACACTATAGGCCGCGTGTTCCCTAGTTATTCGGTGAGTTTCGGGATTTAAAATCCACAAGGTAAGTGTCTATAGCATTCGGCCAAGGGCCATCTATGATGATTTAATGTTAGAATCGAATCTAACATATGTGTATAGGTATTTCGGTTTCATCCTTTTTCTTTTAAGATTTGCTGAAATCTAGGACTAACCCCATTAATATCTTGTTGCCGAAACTTTGAAGAGATCTTTCGGGATTTACTAAGTGCCGACTACAAGGAAGGAGAAGTTCTTTTCCCGAAGGTACACCATAGGCCGCGTGTTCCCTAGTTATTCGGTGAGTTTCGGGATTTAAAATCCACAAGGTAAGTGTCTATAGCATTCGGCCAAGGGCCATCTATGATGATTTAATGTTAGAATCGAATCTAACATATGTGTATAGGTATTTCAGTTTCATCCTTTTTCTTTTAAGATTTGCCGAAATCTAGGACTAACCCCATTAATATCTTGTTGCCGAAACTTTGAAGAGATCTTTCGGGATTTACTAAGTGCCGACTACAAGGAAGGAAAAGTTTTTTTCCCGAAGGTACACCATAGGCCGCGTGTTCCCTAGTTATTCGGTGAGTTTCGAGATTTAAAATCCACAAGTTAAGTGTCTATAGCATTCGGCCGAGGGCCATCTATGATGATTTAATGTTAGAATCGAATCTAACATATGTGTATAGGTATTTCGACAGATAATTAAGACAAGGGATACTTTCGGGATTTGAAATTGCAAGGTGAGTGCATAAGTACAATCGGCCAAGGTCTATTTTGGTAATTTGATCTATTCTTTATTTGTTTAAAAAGCCGAAACAAATCAAGTTAAATGATCTAGCATTGGCCGATTGAAGGGAGGAGTAGCACAAAGTTTTCGGGATTTGATTTATAGTGAAATCGGCACCAAGGTAAGTTTTGGGTTACAACAATCCTAATAGGATTTGGTTTTATGATCGAATGGTCTTCATTAAATTTTTAAGTAATGGTCAAATGTAGGGAATTAAGGATCTAAGGCAGTAGATCGGTTTTTTCAGGATTTCAAGGAATTCGTTAAGCTAATTAGGTGTGTACCCCACACTATTTCATAATATGTTTTATGGCTATGTCTAATTAAAATATGTGATATTAAGAATAAGAAAGTGGCTAAGGTACCATGTTATGGTACTAAGTACTCAGGTACGATTCCTACTCCTACTAAGAATATGAAATATGTTATTTGTAACATGAGAATAAGAATGTGAACTTTGGCATATTAATGCATATTACAAAATGGGGCATATGGGTTATTGAAAGGGGAAGTGAATGTGGTGACCTAAGACCACGAACACGGTGACCTAAGACCATGGTATCTGAATGTGGTGACCTAAGACCACAGTAAACTGAATGCGGTGACCTAAGACCGTGATATCTAAATGTGGTGACCTAAGACCACAAATGCGGTGACCTAAGACCGCGATATGGAGTGTAGCGGAAGGAGGGTCGACTTAGTAGTCCCCACGGTGTACAGGTTGGTACGGGGGAGTGTAACGGATGGCTTATTAGGTTTGGGTTTGGGAATGCATCATAATATGTATGCTATGATATGAATGTGTAATATGTGTAATAAGGAAATGACTTGGAAATGGAAGGAAATGTCTTGTCTTGGAAATGTAAGGAAATGACTTGGAAATGTAAGGAAATGTCTTGTCTTGGAAATGTAAGGAAATGTCTTGGAAATGTAAGGAAATGTCTTAGAAATGTAAGGAAATGCTTTAGAAATGTCAAGTTTAAAGTTTAAAAGAGGAAACTGAGGTAAGGTGGCCTTAAGAGAAATTGTATGTGAAATATGACATGAAATTGGGCTTGGAAAAGTGGCTTGGAGGTGCCACTTAAGGCCTCTGTAAGTGACGCCACATGCAGGGGAAATTGGGCCAAGGTTCGAGCTGTAGGGGAAGCAAAATAAAAGTTTTATTTTGCTGCAAGGATGGACAGAGGTGGACGGCACATAGGCTATATTTTAGGAGTTTAAAATCCTTTTATTTTTATTATTATTTAGAGATAAAAGGTGTGATAATAAGGATAAAAGATGATAAATGAGGAATTATTCTTTAATAAGGAAAATAAGGAGAAGTGATGGCCAAGTAAGGGACTTTAAGTTTAATAATTTCGACTAAGTAAGGATAGTTGCTGAATTATCTTTTATTTTAGGTGATAATTAAAGAGATAAAGCTATCAAAATAGAAGAGTGATGGCCAAGTAAGGGATTCTAAGTTAGTAATTTCGGCTACTAAAGGAAAAGAGGGCCATTCATTCTTTCTTTCAACTCTCTCTCTGCCGAATTCTCTCTAGCAAATAACTCATCTCTTCTCTTTTATTTTTGCCAAGCCAAAATACCTTGTGCTCTAGCCGAATCCTCCATCTTTATTCTTCTTCTCTTTTCTTTCTACCAATCAAAAAGCCGAAATCAAGATCCTTCTAGCCTACATAGCCAAATATTGTTAAAGGTTCAAGCAAGGATTGCCGATTCCTAAAGTAAGGGTAAGATCTCATTCGGTTTCATCCTTTTTCTTTTAAGATTTGCCGAAATCTAGGACTAACCCCATTAATATCTTGTTACCAAAACTTTGAAGAGATCTTTCGGGATTTACTAAGTGCCGACTACAAGGAAAGAGAAGTTCTTTTCCTGAAGGTACACCATAGGCCGCGTGTTCTCTTGTTATTCGGTGAGTTTCGGGATTTAAAATCCACAAGGTAAGTGTCTATAGCATTCGGCCAAGGGCCAAGGGCCAAGGGCCGCATGTTCCCTAGTCATTTCCTTACATTTCCAAGACAAGACATTTCCTTCCATTTCCAAGTCATTTCCTTACATTTCCAAGACAAGACATTTCCTTCCATTTCCAAGTCATTTCCTTACATTTCCAAGACAAGACATTTCCTTACATTTCCAAGTCATTTCCTTACATTTCCAAGAGAAGACATTTCCTTCCATTTCCAAGTCATTTCCTTACATTTCCAAGACAAGACATTTCCTTACATTTCCAAGTCATTTCCTTACATTTCCAAGTTTCCAAAAATGTTCACCATACATTCATAACACATAAGACATGCCATTTAATATAATTAAATAAAAAAAGCATAGGCCCATTTCCAGGATGTTACAGTTCCTAAAAAATAATTTCGTCCTCGAAATTACTTACTAATGAATAATCGTACATCTTAACTCACCGCACTACGCTTATGTCACGCACTCGATCTTAATAGAACCATCATACTTCCTAGGCACAATCTCTAAGTTCACGTCCCTAGAACTCATTTCTAACGCTGCGATTTAAGCCGATTAAAAGTTTTATGCATCGAAATTTTGTTCCACTTATTAACCGCGAACAATTTTATGAAATAAAGATATTTAGAAGTAGTTCTTTCGATCACACAAAGTTTCAGATTCAAGTTCACTACTCTAATTCGTGAGAATCACATTCACATTCATCAACAGAGACACCTTCATTCCTCAATAGAGGCACATTCATTCATCAACATAGACATATTTATTCATGGGTATCTACCACCCACATTCACTATTCGAACACTCTTTGCCTTATTCCTATCCTGGGTATTTTCGTAATTTGTCCTACTGGTATTTTCGTAATTTTTCAAAATAAGGTTCCTTGGTAATTTTGTCAATAAGGGTATTTTTGTAATTTTGCGTTTCCGGGGGTATTTTGGAAAATTTTGATATCCGAGGCATTTCAGTAATTTTGGAACTCGGGGGTATTTTGGTAATTAACCAGGGTAAATTTGTAAAGCTCAATAAATCAGGGGTATTGCAGATTTTACAAAACTTTAGGGTTATCTTTGAGAATTCATTTTTTTCCAAATCGGGGATGTTGCAAAAAGTTTGGAAATTAGGGTCATTTTGGTAGTTTGCAAGTTAGGGGCAATTTCGTAATTTTCTAAAATCAAGGTATTTTAATATTTTGCAAATTAAGGTTTTTGGACATTTATGAAGTAAGGAAATTTTGCTAAAACTGTGGGTAGTTCGGACATTTTATAAACTAAGGGCATTTTTGTAATTTCGGCACTAGAGGCATTTTGGTAGTAATAATTTTTTTTATAAATCGAAAATATTTTGAAAATTTTCTAAAAGTAAGTTTTAGTTACCATTCAAAGAGGTACTTTGGTGATTTTTAAAACTAGGGTTTCCATAAAAACATGGCTAGTCCCTTTTGGGTTTTAGTTATTGGGTTTAGCCTATGACCGAGTCCTCTTGGTTAGGGTGAACCGAAGCTACGCACCAGGTAGGATTCCTGCGAAGAGGAGGGGAGTCACTAGGACTGCTTAAGTACTAGGCTCTTCCGGATCCAATCCTAGACATGCGCACAGGGGTTACCACACCCTAACTCGGCGACTTAGCCATAGGGTTGTTTAGTTAGGCACTTAAGTCTTATGTAAGTGTTGGGGAAAACTAATCCTAGGGTTCAAGTACTTATCATGCTAGTCTACGTTCCATTCCATTTCTACCCTTCTACAGATCATTCAATAAATCACACAAATGGATAGAAGTACTTACCTGGTGGACTGCGGGTCGGAGACTTGGGTGCCATGCCAAAAACCTGCTTATTTCAAAAATATTTTCATAAAACTCATTTGGGCTCACTTTGAAAACATTTTAGGCCTTAAACCTCAGGCCGAGAGTTTGAAACAGGCTCTGATACCAAACTGAAACACCCCAAACACGGCCCACGAGCTTTGACCAGATTTGGTATGTTCCTCAAGCAAACCGGTTCAAAGTTCTTTTGTTACTTTGGGAAAATAGTGTGCTTTGAAAGAAATATTGTTTTGGGTTGGCCTCGAGTAGAAAACAAAATCGTTTTATAATGAAAACCCTTTTAAATTTTAGGTGATAAAACATATAGAATACATTTAAAGTAAATTACTTAATCTTTAACTTAATAAAAATTTCAGTAACATAATAAATAAAAATGAAATAAAATAGTGCACTCGTGGCCTTATGGCCTTATTACATCAAGTAAATCCAAATAATTCGAGTACTTAAAAATTAATATTCCATAAAAATAAAAACTTCATGTTGAGCATGGCCACCACAAGTTCGCTGTCCCCGTCCATTATCGTTGATCACCAAAACATGGTCCTCAACAGGTGGTGAGTCAACTCGACTCAATGTGTACAAAACACTAAATCATAATAGAATCGGGCATAACAAATATTACACATTCATATCATAGCATACAAATTATGATGCATTCCCAAACCCAAACCTAATAAGCCATCCGCTACACTCTCCCCGTACCAACTTTGTACACCGTGGGGACTACTAAGTCGACCCTCCTTCCGCTACACTCCATATCGCGGTCTTAGGTCACCGCATTTGTGGTCTTAGGTCACCACATTCAGATATCGCGGTCTTAGGTTACCGCATTGAGTTTACTGTGGTCTTAGGTCACCACATTCAGATACCACGGTCTTAGGTCACCGTGTTCGTGGTCTTAGGTCACCACATTCACTTCCCCTTTCAATAACCCATATGCCCCATTTTGTAATATGCATTAATATGCCAAAGTTCACATTCTTATTCTCATGTTACAAATAACATATTTCATATTCCTAGTTGGAGTAGGAATCGTACCTGAGTACTTAGTAGCATAACATGGTACCTTATCCACTTTCTTATTCTTAATATCACATATTTTAATTAGATATAGCCATAAAACATATTATGAAATAGTGTGGGGTACACACCTGATTAGCTTAACGAATTCCTTGAAATCCCGAAAAAACCGATCTACTGCCTTAGATCCTTAATTCCCTACATTTGGCCATTACTTAAAAATTTAATGAAGACCATTCGGCCATAAAACTAAATCCTATTAGGATTGTTGTAACCCAAAACTTACCTTGGTGCCGATTTCACTATAAATCAAATCCCGAAAACTTTGTGCTACTCCTCCCTTCAATCGGCCAATGCTAGATCATTTAACTTGATTAGTTTCGGCTTTTTAAACAAATAAAGAATATATCAAATTACCAAAATAGACCTTGGCCGATTGTACTTATGCACTCACCTTACGATTTCAAATCCCGAAAGTATCCCTTGTCTTAATTATCTGTCGAAATACCTATACACATATGTTAGATTCGATTCTAACATTAAATCATCATAGATGGCCCTTGGCCGAATGCTATAGACACTTACCTTGTGGATTTTAAATCCTGAAACTCACTGAATAACTAGGGAACACGCGGCCTATGGTGTACCTTCGGGAAAAGAACTTCTCCTTCCTTGTAGTCGGCACTTAGTAAATCCCGAAAGATCTCTTCAAAGTTTTGGCAACAAGATATTAATGGGGTTAGTCCTAGATTTCGGCAAATCTTAAAAGAAAAAGGATGAAACTGAATGAGATCATACCCTTACTTTAGGAATCGGCAATCCTTGCTTGAACCTTTAACAATATTCAGCTATGTAGGCTAGAAGGATCTTGATTTCGGCTTTTTGGTTGGTAGAAAGAAAAGAGAAGAAGATTAAAGATGGAGGATTCGGCTAGAGCACAAGGTATTTCGGCTTGGCAAAAACAAAAGAGAAGAGAGGAGTTATTTGCTAGAGAGAATTCAGCAGAGAGAGAGTTGAAAGAAAGAATGAATGGCCCTCTTTTCCTTTAGTAGCCGAAATTAGTAACTTAGAATCCCTTACTTGGCCATCACTCTTCTATTTTGATAGCTTTATCTCTTTAATTATCACCTAAAATAAAAGATAATTCAGCAACTATCCTTACTTAGCCGAAATTATTAAACTCAAAGTCCCTTACTTGGCCATCACTTCTCCTTATTTTCCTTATTAAAGAATAATTCCTCATTTATCATCTTTTATCCTTATTATCACACCTTTTATCTCTAAATAATAATAAAAATAAAAGGATTTTAAACTCTAAAATATAGCCTATGTGCCGTCCACCTGTTTATCCCTTGCAAAGAAAAATAAAACTTTTATTTTGCTTCCCTACACACTTGAACCCTTGGCCCAATTTCCCCTGCATGTGGCGTCACTTACAGAGGCCTTAAGTGGCACCTCCAAGCCACTTTTCCAAGCCCAATTTCATGTCATATTTCACATACAATTTCTCTTAAGGCCACCTTGCCTCAGTTTCCTCTTTTAAACTTTAAACTTGACATTTCTAAAGCATTTCCTTACATTTCTAAGACATTTCTCTACATTTCCAAGACATTTCCTTACATTTCCAAGACAAGACATTTCCTTACATTTCCAAGTCATTTCCTTACATTTCCAAGATAAGACATTTCCTTCCATTTCCAAGTCATTTCCTTACATTTCCAAGACAAGGCATTTCCTTCCATTTCCAAGTCATTTCCTTACAGTTCCAAGACAAGACATTTCCTTACATTTCCAAGTTTCCAAAAATGTTCACCATACATTCATAACACATAAGACATGCCATTTCTTATAATTAAATCAAAAATGCATAGGCCCATTTCTAGGATGTTACACAACACAACCGCTATCTGCCTAAGGTGTTGTTCGGAAGCCGGTCCACAACCCGGTGGCCAATCTCGAACAGCAGACACAGCGCGCTTCTTAAACTTAAGGATTGGTTTTACGGACCCAATCCTCTTCTTTGCCTGATCCATATTTAATTCCATCACAAGTCCTTGTCAGAACTACTATCACAACATATGGTCATTAATCCACATCATAGAGTTAAGATCTCACATACGATAGATGAGTCTAACGAAAATCTATGGAAAACCATCTTACCTTAAAATCCCGAGAAGAGTATGATACTTAGAGACTAACGATTTCTGACTTTTAGATCTAGACGATCAGGTTTCCTTTAAATCCTAGAATGCAACCCAAAACGCAAAAAGAGAGAAAGTATTAGCCTCAATCGACATCCTTAACAAATCAAGTGACCATTCGGCCTTGTCTCCTAAAAACCTAAAGAGATCTTTAAGGAATAGTAAGAGTCGACACTTACCTTAATAGAGAAAATTCGGTTACTCTTAGGAGATTTTGGCTTTCTGTGAAAATCAGGAAGTGAAGATGATTCAAAGAAGTCTATGGTGATTCGGCTTTTAATGAAGAAATCGACAGGAAGAAAAAAAGAGAATTTCGACAAACTAGGGGTAGGTTCGGCTTCAGCAAAGATCAAAAGAAAAGAATGTAGAGAACAGGTTATAAGGTTTTGGCTTTTAGAAGAAATTAAAAGGAAAAGTTGCAGAGAATGGCTGAGGGTTTTGGCACAGAGAATGAAGGAAGGAATAGGGTTCAAATGCCGGAATTGAAGAGATACTACCCCTATTTATAGAGAATTTCGGCACTTACTTATCAAATCCCGAAAGTACCCTTCCTGATAGCTAAAGATTAAACAAATAATAGGGAAAATTCGGCACCCCTTATGGAAAATAGAAACCGATTTCTTCCCCCCTCTTAGAGTTAAAATTTCAGCCACCACCTAACCTTGCAGATAACTCCTTGATTCTTTCCTTATCCTCATCTGACTACTCATCCACAGTGTCATGGATAACACTACCTCTTCCTTCCTTTATCAGCACATTATCCACCTTATTATCACATTAAATAAATTCCTAAATTTAAACATCATTGCCGAACTCCACTACTGCTCTTATAAATGCCGAAAATATTTAAAATAAAAGGTACCAGGCGACTCGAACCTTGGACCTTCAATTGACGCCATCTCCCTTCCTTTTTAGTGGCGCCATTTTGCCACTGGGCCACAAGCCCATTTGTGTTTTAAAACACAGCTAATATCTGTTATGCCCTAACTTAACAAGCTTTCCACTAAAGTGTTCAAACAAGAATTTTAACTACAGCTTCGGCCCAAACCTGAGCCCATTTTGAACCCCTAACACTCACATTAAACATAACCACACATTAAATGCATAGGCCCAAAAATTCAGGATGTTACACCTCGACTCAACAATGTTTGTATAGTCTTTTATGTTTTCTGATGTATGGCATGTACCTATAGTCGAGCCAGTCTCATATTGTATATGGCCTTTTGGTATATTCAATTTGCATATGCCAAATGAAGTTACATTTTGAAATGTTAAATTTTCATATGTATATATATGGCATATAGTTTCAATGGTTCAAATGGAGGAAATGGTCTTGTATATCATGGTTATCTTGATGAGTTTGATAGTGATGATGCATTTCTAGTAGTATATAAGGTATTTAAAAGTAAGTCTATATGTTCAACAAGTTTAATATGGAATTGGCCAATTTGTTAAGCCATTGTGAATTGGTACCAATTGGACCCTTTGGAAATAGACAATCACGTCATAACATTTGAATCTTAACGATGTGATTAGTGAAAGTCAATGAATTACGTCGCGACCTAGAACCCTCGATGTCACGATGTTAATTTGATAGTTTGAAAATTTTACAATTTGATCCTTATTCGAAATCTGTAATGAGCTTTTATAAGCTCGTATAAGGCTCATATATAATTGTATAATATGTTTTAATAATATTTTGAACTTAATAATATGTATTAACTGTTAAATTGATCTAGAAATCGATCGTAGTTGCTTCGATAATGAATATGGCATCTTGCAGCCTGTACCTAGTAATCGGTCGAGTATGGGTTGTTACATGATCAGGTAAAAAACATGAGATGAGATTATGACATGCCACACTAGACTCAGTCACTGGATTTGAATGCGAGACATCATATTTGTTGTTGAAGCAATTCAGACCAACTCCGAACTTGAAAACCATTAAGAGTTCATACAAATACTACTTAAGTTATCTCATTCAGAGTAATTGAATTCATTTACAAGAGAATTAAATCAATTTAGAAACATTTTAAATTGTTCCCAAGGTGTCCGAAGGTGATTGGGATCGAGTACAGGTCCCCGAGGGTCAAAACAGCTCAAAATAGGGGAGGGACCTCTATTTAGCATAGATATATTGCTACAACTGGGAACTTGTACTGATACAAGTTCCTATAATTGTTCATTTTTTGCTACTAACTTACTTGTTGCAATACAACTTGACCCATGTGTTGGTAAAACTAAACCAATACTTATGACACTAAAAAAACCATGTTTAAAATATTGAAAACACTCCATAGGACACCTCCAAACATTAGGATCACATATGAATTACTAACTTAATCATTAAGCAACCTTGATTGGCAAACAAGTAACCAACATTTTCATACATAACCTCTATAACTTTACTAAATACCTTATATGTAAGTCCTTAAACATAAGCTTAACATATATTTACATGTCAAAACCATAAAATTAATTCAAAACACACAATCATTAAAGCACTAAATGAAACCTATAAAATTCCAACAACTACTTGATGACTTAGGTACATGCCATGACACAACATATAATCAAAATAAACATTACAAACTTTAGTTGAGCTGAGCGTAAGGTCTTGGATGTTGAATTCCTTTTAATTTAATTGTCATGCTTAAATGGAACATTATTGGATGTTTATTTTTTTCCATGAAAATGAACAGTATTCCTTGTGTGATTGATTGTTTCAATTATATGTAATGTGAATATATGCTTTTTGCTAATTTGATTGATTAGTTTGGACTAAATTAAATAGTTTCATAACTTGGAATTGACAAGTTCAAGTTAAAGTCAAGATAGGATAGGCCGAAAGGATGTTCTATCATGTAAATTTGATTTAGTTTGACTTAATTGAATAAGACTACGAGGAGAATTTGATTAGGCTCTTTATTTAGTTAATTGAGACCGTGAAGTAAAATTGATTAAGTGACAAAATTTCACTTCTAATTTCAATTAGCATTTGTCCATAACATGAAAGAGAAATGACCAATAACTATTGTTGCTTATAGTATATACTACCAATTGAATCCTTTACTTTAATAATTTCTTGTACTGTAATTAATTTCATTGCAAACTCACTCTTTTATAATTGTTGAAGTAACTTGTTCATCAATTAGACTAATAGCCTTCATGTTGCATGTTTTTCATCATGTGTGTTAAATCATTATATGTGACACTCCAAAAATCCTCAATATTTATTTTCGTATGTTTGTGACACAAATATCTATCGGCTTCAGTGGTTATGTGTTTTAGGAGTGTCTGAGAAGTCCTGGGTTCAAGCCTTAGCTTGGGCAGTTATTTTTTTTAAATGAATAAACCCCTATCTCAGGTCAGTAGGCTTATAATTAAATGTTGGTAAAATATGTCAGAATGGGCCTGTTGCTCTGGTGGTTAAGTGGAGTGTTAAGATGCTGGAGGTCTTGAGTTCGAGTCCTTGTGTGTGCAAGGGAGTGTTTTATTTTACTGCTTGTGTCGTGTGGGTGTTTTGGCTAAGCTAAAATACTGAAGAGTTTGAGTGAAATTTGAATCCGGTGATGGAGGGAGGGGTGGACGCTTTTTGGGGAGTGGATTGAGGGATTTAGGGAGAAAAATAAGGATAGAAGAGTTTGAAGGTAAGAAAAATAGGTGGTGGCAAATTCAGCTACTCAACTCATTCTCTCAGTTTTCTTTTTTTTTGCTTTTGGTCTTTCTCTATTGATTTATTCATTTTCCCCCACGTGCTGCCGTTTCTCTCCTCTCACTCTCCTAAATTCGGTGCTTTGGCATAGTTTCTTTCTTTTTTTTTTTCCAAGTTTGCTGTCGCACGCACCTTCTTTGCTCTCCTAGCCAAATTTTGGCTTTATGCTCTCCCTTTCTGACGCTTTTCTTTATCCCTACTGTTCTTTTCTCCCTTTTCCCCGGTGCTGCCGAATTGGCCCTTGAATCTTTCTCATCTTTGTGCATCCTTTTCGATCGTTCGAGACAAGGTGTGCGTTCCTCCTTCTCTGGTTATACGTCGGTAAGTAAAGGGTAGGTTATGATGATTTGGTCTAGTCGTTGCTTGGTGAAAAATCGTTTCTTTTTATTTCTTGTGTTTTCGTTACTAATTATGCTTTGTTTTTAGCAACAAATCGTGTGGATCGAGACCCTTCCCATACTTTTTCGTAAGCAAACCGAGTTGAGGCGTTATGGGTAACTTTCGGTCGCTCTTAAATTGAGTAAATGGTTGGGTTGGTTTAATTTGGCTACTAGGTGATTAATGGGGAGTGTGTGGATCAATTTTTTTTTAGGTATTACAGAAATCAGAAGTGTTTAGCGGTGAATCGATAACAGGTTTGTAAACACGACTCTGGAAATGGAAATCGATGAAAAGCTGGAAAACGTGAAAGTCGACGCCACACGGACGTACGGTCCCTCGTATGGTAGGCTGTGTGATCGGACACGGGCGTGTGATCGATGAGGTAGGCCATGTACAATTCATGGGCCAGACCGAATTCGGCCGTGTGGGCCCTACATGGATGAACCACACGGGCGTGTAGGATTATTGGGCCAGGCCGTCTGATCCACACGGCTAAAGTCATTTTGGGCCTTGTGGGCCACACTGGCGTGTAGGCCGACATGGGCAAATTACATGGGCTTGTTGGCCTATTTTCACTGTTTTGACAGCTAAGGTTGCACTGGTCGCTCAAGTCGACTGTAGACCTACTGTAGGATTGGTAAGATTACCTAGATCTCTAATTAACTGAATAATTGTTATATCCATGTACTCTCTATATATATACATGTACGACTGTATTTTGAGCATGCTATTAAAACTGTACTGATTACATATATGATACCATGATTTGGCATGACATGATTGTATGATGCATTGCATGGGGATGGGTTTATATGGATCAGAGGAAGTGTACTGAAAGGCTTCGAGCCTAACTTACTAGCAGCTCAGCTGTAAACTAATGTATAGGGTCGCATTTGGTACTTTTTGGAGTGTAAGGATGGGTGGGTTAATTATATCCCCATATGGAGTGTAGGGTTGGACGGAGATGGAGTGTAGAGGCTGGCTGGGTAGGACTTGTATACTGCATATTTTGATACTGTACTAATTACTGATATTGTAATGGGCCAAGGCCCAGATGCATGACTGCCTCTATAATGAGATGGGCTAAAGCCCAAACTAATACTGTCACTGATTTTGAAAAGGGCTTAAGCCCAGACTGTGGTTGCTTTCTGTCTGTCTATTTGTTCTATATGGGATTACACACTGAGTTTTTGTAAACTCACCCTTTTGTTTTAACTGTATAGGTAATCCCAAACATAGGCGGATCGGTGCGGTGGAGGACTCAGCGGTGGCCACACGACCTATTTCATTCTATTTTAGTAATTAATTAAAATTTTGATTTTATTTTGGGGTATTTACTATAGTAATGGCCTCTTTGGTTTTTCATGGATTATTTGGGATTTTTATTGTTTTGATTTATAACGACTAGTAGTAGGGACAATCGAGTTTTCAAAAATCAAACCTTGTAACAAATTGCACACAAATATGCAAACTATTTTTAAAGCTTCCGCTATAAGTGACGTTTGAAAATTAATAACGTTCTAAATGTAAATAAATTTTTGATAATGATCCATGTTTTGGAAATGAACAACACATCTTAGAATCAATTAAAGGTAATAAAAAGAATACTAATAGAAAAGAGGGTTTTTCTTTAATAACAACTTTTTTTATGAAAAACACTTTAATGTGACATCGCCAGATTTGGCCATAACGTCTAGGCCGAATTTGGAGTGTTACATTCAGTGGTATCAGAGCCAGGTTACAAAACTCGGCTGTGGATTTGGGCTTTGAAATTTGGTTTTCTTTTAAAGCACTGATTTTCGGATGATTGAAATATTTTCACAGTATGTGTGGTACACCGAGTTTTTGGTGTTGATCTCGTAAGTTCACTGAAACTGTTATATGTTTTAATTTGAAACTGATATAGATAGTATATATTACGACTACTATAGAAGATTGCACTGAAGACACTTAGGATAGTGTATATTGATACTATAGTAAAATCGATAGACACTACATCGTATGAAAACAAACCTTATACTTTTGATATTATTTTCATAAAATATTTGTTAATAAAAACTGGAACTATAAATTGATGCACAAGATTGTTAATACAGATAAACAACAATCAGACAATGAGTGCAAGAGGTACTCATGGACGGGGTACAAGAGGTCGTGGTAGGGGCCGTAGAGGTGCTCGAGCTGGGTCCTCGTCATCTGGCCACATACCTAATTTGGAAACTAATGAGACGCTAGCTTCACCTGTGGTTGAGACTGGGTCTCATGATCGAGCGGCTGGAGGCAACAAATTGTCCCAAGCCATGTTAAGGGTTCTGGAGAGAGTCGCTAGGCTCAATACTGGAGCTGGAGGCTGAGGGTCGGTTACGGAATGACTCTGGTCCAATGGAGCTGAGATTTTTAGGGGTATTATTGGAGTTACCCCTAACGTGGTTGAGTACTGGATCGAGGCCACAGAAAGGATCATGGATGATTTAGACTGCACCTCCGAGCAGAAACTAAAGGGTGCAGTGTCATTGCTGAGAGATGAGACTTACCAGTGGTGGCTTACGGTTAAGGAGGGCACTCAACCCGATCGACTGACCTGGGAGCTCTTTAAGACCGCTTTCCAGGGGAAGTATGTGGGTACCAGTTATGTGGATGCCCGTAGGAGAGAGTTTCTTAATTTGACTCAGGGGGATAGATCAATGGTCGAGTACGAGGCTGAATTTCTGTGACTAAGCCGCTGTACGCGAGGAATGGTGGCGACTGAGTATGAGCGATATGTTCACTTCGAGTATGGCCTCAGGGATAATCTGAGGGTTTTGATAGTTCACAAAGGGAGTGAGACTTTGCTGTATTGGTCGATAAGGCAAAGATCACTGAGGAAGTGAAGCGCATTGAGCACGAGAACAGAGAGAGAGGTAGGAATAAGAGGGAATCAGAGCCCTCGAGTTCCGCTTCGAGGCCTAAGAAAAAGGCCAGAGTTGATAGGCCGATCAGAGTTGGGGCTCCTATTGCTGCTACCGGACAGCCACTGTGTACTGACTATGGTAGACGCCATCAGGGTGAGTGTTGGAAAAGAACTATGGCTTGTTTGAGGTGCGGTTCATTAGAGCACCGTATTAGAGATTGCTCGTGGAGGTCTGATCAGATGCAAGCTTCTGGCATTGGTACTGCACCACCGAGAGTAGTTCAGCAGCCACCAAGAGGCTTTGGCCAGGCCAGGGGTGGTAACAGTCTAGGTGAAACACCCCAGACCCGGCCCACGAGACTTGACCAAATCTGGTATGTTCCTTGAGTAAAACATTTTCAAAATTCGTTTGTTACCTTGGAAAACTTAGGTGGTTTTGAAGAAAATTTGTGTTGAGTTCAATTGAAAACATTGTTATTTTTTGAAAGATAAGGGATTTATTAAAATCTTGTTTTTAAATTAGAAGACATGCCGAATTTGTTAAAGATTTATCTTTAAATTGGAAATCATTTGTATTTAGGTGTCAAATCATTTGAAGGTTTATTTTAAGAAAGATTACTTAAGCGTTAATTTAATAAAATTTGTATCGTACCAAAATAATTAAAATGCAAGCGTAAACAGTTCATACTATGGCCTTATTACATCAAAAACAAAACCAGAATAAATCCAAATATGAAAAATAAAATAGAAAGTCCAAATTAAAAATAAACTCTGTGCTGAGCATGGCCACCACTAAGCTCCTGCCGACCCGGTCCATTACTAAGCATCACCTGAAAACATATCCCACAATGGGGTGAGTCAAATAGACTCAGTGAATAACAACCACACTAAGTCCTAATGATTCAGGCATATCAGATCATACATATACATATCACAATTTACAAATAATGATGCATTCCCGAACCCAAGCCAAGATAACCATCCGCTACACATCACCCGTACCAACCATCACACCGTGGGGACTACTAAGTCAACCCTCCATCCGCTACACATCATCGAAGGCAGTCGCTGCAGACGACGTGCTCATCGCCCTTATATATATTGCGGCATCGCCACCAGATAAAATTTTGTGACATGAGTTACCACATTCAGATTATGTGACCGAAGTCACCACATTCAGATATTTGTGGTATAAACCACTAGTTCACATCCCCTTTCCATACAACCCATATGCCCCATGTCATACAAATATGCATAAACCATGTCATATTTCTTATTCACATTCTTATAAAACTTGTTTGGGCCTTACTTTAAAAACGTTATGGGCTTTAAACCCAAGGCCGAGAGTTTAAAACTGGGCTTCTGATACCAAGCTGAAACACCCCAGACCCGGCCCACGAGACTTGACCGAATCTGGTATGTTCCTTGAGTAAAACATTTTCAAAATTCGTTTGTTACCTCGAAAAACTTAGGTGGTTTTGAAGAAAATTTATGTTGAGTTCAATTGAAAACATTGTTATTTTTGAAAGATAAGGGATTTATTAAAATCTTGTTTTTAAATTAGAAGACATGCCGAATTTGTTAAAGATTTATCTTTAAATTGGAAATCATTTGTATTTAGGTGTCAAATCATTTGAAGGTTTATTTTAAGAAAGACTACTTAAGCGTTAATTTAATAAAATTTGTATTGTACCAAAATAATTAAAATGCAAGCGTAAACAGTTCATACTATGGCCTTATTACATCAAAAATAAAACCCGAATAAATCCAAATACGAAAAATAAAATAGAAAGTCCAAATGAAAAATAAACTCTGTGCTGAGCATGGCTACCACTAAGCTCCTGCCAACCCGGTCCATTACTGAGCGTCGCCTGAAAACATATCCCACAACGGGGTGAGTCAAACAGACTTAGTGTATAACAACCACACTAAGTCCTAATGATTCAGGCATATCAGATCATACATATACACATCACAATTTACAAATAATGATGCATTCCCGAACCCAAGCCTAGATAACCATCCGCTACACATCACCCGTACCAACCATCACACCGTGGGGACTACTAAGTCAACCCTCCATCCGTTACACATCATTGAAGGCAGTCGCTGCAGACGACGTGCTCATCGCCTTTATATATATTGTGGCATCGCCACCAGATAAAATTTTGTGACATGAGTCACCACATTCAGATTATGTGACCGAAGTCACCAGATTCAGATATTTGTGGTATAAACCACCAGATCACTTCCCCTTTCCATATAACCCATATGCCCCATGTCATACAAATATGCATAAACCATGTCATATTTCTTATTCACATTCTTATAATTTCACATATGTGCTGTACAGATCATATTATACTCATAGTAGGAGTAGGTAAACGTACCTGAGTACTTTGTACCATTGCATGGTACCTTAGCCCACTTTGCACATTATTATAAACACATATATTAAATTTAATGGTGTAAATCTATTAAGACTTAGGGAAGGGCTACACACACGATTTACTTATCGCTTTCACTTTGACTCTCGAAAAATCCGATCTAGTGTCCTAGATCCTTAGTTCCTACATTCGGCCAACACTTAATATTTTAACAAAAGCCTATTCGGCTATAAAACCAAATCCCAGAAGGATTAACGCAACCAACTTCTTACCTTGCTTTGCGATTTGACTACTAATCAAATCTCAAAACTTTATGATGACTCTTCTTGCAATCGGTTAGACACTAAATCATTGAACTAGTTAGTTTCGGCTTTTTAACGAAGTAAGAAATAGATCTGAGTCACTAAGTATGGCCTTAGCCGAATGTCAGATGCACTGACCTTGTGAATCTAAATCCCGAATTTGCTATCTACTAAAGAAGATGTCGAATCTCATATAACCTTTGTTAGAGTCGATTATAGCACTTAATGGACCAAGACAAATGGCCTTCGGCCTAAGATCATATTTGCTTACCTTAGCTCCTGAAATCCCGAATGATTTCCTCCTTGTTAATCGACAACTACCAAATCCTGAACCCTTCTTCAAAGTTTCGGCCAAAGAACACTAATAGGATTTGTTCTTCGATTTTGACAAGTCTAAAAGAAAAAGGAATGGAAATCGAATAACATTTGATCCTACCTTCCCTTCAGAAATCGACAGCACCTTGCCTAACACCACAGAGATTTCGGTTTTGAAGAACACTAGGGAGATTCGGCTTTCGCTTAACAATAGTGGTAATGAGAAAGAGATGAAAAAGAATGTTATGGAGGCTCAAGTATGAATCGGTTAGAGGGGGAAAAGAGAGAATTGAGAGAATTGGAGAAGAGGATTTTCGGCTAGGAGAGAAACTTGAGAAAAGAAGAAAAGAATTCAAATGAAGAAGATGAACATTAGGCTTCAGAATTTCGGATATACACCACCTTACACTCAGTGTTGGATATTCGGCCAACTCTCCCTATTCTGATAACTTTATCTCTCAATTATCACATCATCTTTTCCCATTAATTCCTTACCTTAATTAATTATCTCCATTTATCTCTTAAAAATAAAAAGATTTAAGCTCCTAAAATATAGCCTAAGTGCCATCCATCACTTATCCCCTCCTTGACGCCACCATGCAAAATAAAAGCCACACTCCCATTCTACCAACATGATTCGAACCTCCTCCCTTCTCCCTTGCTTGAGGCATCACATACCAAGGCCCTAAGTGGCGTCTCCATGCCACTTAAACAAGCCCATTATTATGTCATATTTCCCCTACATTTTCTCTTAAGGCCTATCAGGCCTAGCTCCCTCTCTGAACTTAAAATTTGATAATTTCTAAAGCACTCTCTTATTTTCTAAAGTTCAGAAAATTCATACAACACATTCATAACACACAAAGGCATGCTTTCTCATATATTTAAGCACAAATGCATAAGCCCAAAATCCAGGATATTACAGATCTACCCCCCTTAAAAATAATTTCGACCTCGAAATTACCTGGCTAAAATAAGTGAGGGTATTGCTGTCGCATTGCTTCTTCCGGCTCCCACGAAGCTTCCTCCGATCCATGATTGCGCTATAACACTTTAACTAGAGGAACCGATTTCCTCCGTAGCACTTTCACATCTCGTTCCAAGATCTGAATCGGCTCTTCCTCGTAGGATAAATCTGGCCTTAGCTCCACCTCTTCAACTGGAACTACATGAGAGGGATCCGATCGATAACGACGTAGCATAGAAACATGGAATACGTCGTGCATCTGCTTCAATTCCGAAGGCAACTCTAACTGGTATGCCACTGGTCCAACTTGCTTCAATACCCGATAAGGTCCTATAAACCTGGGACTTAACTTCCCTTTGCGACCAAATCTCATCACCTTCTTCCAAGGCGAGACTTTCAGAAATACTTGATCTCCCACATCAAATTCTATTTCCTTTCGCTTAAGGTCTGCATACGACTTCTGCCTGTCAGATGCCTCCTTTAACCGTGCCCAAATTACCTCAACCTTCTCCTCAGATTCTGCCACAATCTCTGGACCCAAAACCTGACGTTCCCCTAATTTCATCCAACACGTAGGAGTACGACACCTCCGTCCATACAACGCTTCATACGGTGCCATCCGAATACTGGCCTGATAGCTGTTGTTGTATGCAAATTCCGCTAAAGGCAAATATTCTTCCTAACTTCCTCTGAAGTCTATCACACAGCCTCTCAACATATCCTCTAACACTTGGATTACTCGTTTAGATTGCCCGTCCGATTGTGGATGAAAAGCTGTAGTGAAATCCAATCTGGTGCCTAAAGCTTGATGTAGAGCTTTCCAAAACCGAGACGTAAACCTTGGATCCCTATCTGAGATAATCGACACCGGCACTCCGTGCAATCTCACAATCTCTGCCACATACAATTTCGCCAACTTCTGCAAAGAATAATCAACTCGCACTGGAATGAAATGCGCGGACTTTGTCAACCGATCCACTATCACCCATACCGAGTCCTTCTTAGTAGGCGTAAGGGGAAGCCCACTAACGAAGTCCATGGTGATTCTCTCCCACTTCCACTGCGGAATCATTATAGGCTGAAGCAATCCTGACGGAACTTGGTGTTCAAATTGACTTCTTTCGACACGTCAAGCATTTGCCGACAAATTCAATAACTTCTCCTTTTAGACCAGGCCACCAAAGCTGTTCACTTAGATCCCTATACAACTTAGTACCTCCAGGATATATAGCATAAGGGCTACTATGCAATTCCTGAAGAATCCTCTGCCTTAACTCCTTATCCTTAGGCATACAGACCTTTCCCTTAAAACACAATAGTCCCTCGTCATTAATACCATAATCTTCCAACTCTCCATTCTGTACTTGCTGTAACTTAGGACTTAAATCCTCATCCACCAACTGACTTTCTTTTACCTCATTCAACCATGTCGGCTTGACTTGCAACTCTGCTAACAAACTTCCGTCGTCATACAAGCTTAGATGTGCAAACATCATCCTCAGATCTGACACCACTTTCCGACTTAGGGCATCTGCCACTACATTCACCTTGCCCAGATGATACTCTATGGAACAGTCGTAGTCCTTCAACAACTCCACCCACCTTCGCTGTCTCAGGTTCAACTCCTTCTTAGTCAACAAATACTTAAGGCTCTTGTGGTCTGTGTAGATCACTGACTTTTCTCCATAAAGATAATGCCTCCACACCTTAAGAGCAAAGACCACTGCCGCCAATTCTAAATCATGCGTCGGGTAGTTAACCTCATGAGGCCTTAACTGTCGAGACGCATAAGCGACTACTTTTCCGTCTTGCATCAATACGCATCCCAATCCTGTATGGGAAGTGTCACAATACACCACGAAATCCTTCCCTACCTCAGGTTGAATAAAAACTGGAGCTTCAGTCAAGACCCTCTTAAGTTTCTCAAAGCTCTCCTGTTGCTTATCTGTCCATACGAAAGGTACCTCATTCCTTAACAACTTCGTCAAAGGTGTGGCTATTGATGAGAATCCTTCCACAAACCTTCTGTAGTAGCCTGCCAATCCCAAGAAACTACGAACTTCAGCCACAGAGTTGTGGTTTCCAATCCAGCACTGCCTCAATCTTCCTAGGATCCACCCTTATGCCTTCAGCAGACACCACATGACCTAAGAATGCAACCTCCTTAAGCCAAAATTCACACTTACTGAATTTGGCATAAAGCTTCTTCTCCCTCAACACTTGTAACACAACCCGGAGATGCTCATCATGCTCCTCTTCAGACTTGGAGTATACTAGGATGTCGTCGATGAATACAACGACGAACCGATCCAAGTAAGGTTGAAAAACTAGGTCCATCATATCCATGAACGCGGCTGGGGCGTTCGTCAAACCAAGCGGCATCACTAAGAACTCATAATGCCCGTATCTTGTCCGGAAAGTTGACTTATGAATATCTGCTTCCTTTACCTTAAGCTGATGATATCCAGACCTTAGATCTATCTTCGAGAATACTGCTGCCCCCTTCAGCTGATCGAACAAGTCGTCTATCCTTGGCAACGGATACTTGTCCTTGATGGTCAGCTTATTCAAATGACGATAATCTATGCACATACGCATAGTTCCGTCCTTCTTCTTCACAAACAAGACCGGTGCTCCCCATGGAGACACGCTGGGTCGGATAAACCCATGATCAAGCAATTCTTAGATCTGAGCCTTGAGCTCCACCAACTCCTTTGGTGCCATTCTGTATGGGGCAATTAACACAGGAGCTGTTCCTGGCAGCAAATCAATTCCAAACTCCACCTCCCTACCCGGAGGTATTCCAGGTAACTCCTCAGGAAAAACATCCACAAACTCTCTTACTGTTCTAACTCCACTCACTCCCCCTTCTTTTGCATCCAACGTACTAACGAAGGCCAAAAATGCCTTGCACCCTTTCCGAACCATCTTATCAGCCTTTAAAGCAGAGACTACATTAGACAAGTAGTTTCTTCTTTCTGCTATCACAATTATCACCTCATCCTCTGGAGTCCTTAACTCCATTCGCTTAGCTGCACATTCCAATACAGCCCGATGCTCCACTAGTCAGTCCATACCAAGTATAAGATCAAATTCTTCGAAGGGCAGTTCCATTAAGTCGGCAAAAAATATCACTCCCTGAATCTCTAGAGGTACACTCCGAAAGATTTTATTCACCACTATAGTTTGGCCTAATGGGCTTACTACAGTCATCTCCCTAACGGATAGTTCAGAGGCTATACCTAGTGTTTCAACTACACTACATGCAACATAAGAATGGGTTGAGCCCACATCAATCAGAGCAAAATAAGGCTTGTCAGCTATAAGGAACGTACCGGTTATGACGTCCGGTGCGTCTCCATCCTCCCTCCGGTGAACTGTATAAACCAGACCCGGCTGTCTAACCTTAGTATTACCAACACCTCGGCCCGGTGTTCCACGTCCTCTTCCAGAACCATTTCCTCTACCAATCAGACCACGACCTCTCTGAGGCTGCTGTCCACCTCTACCAGCCTGATTAACACCCTGACTTGTTGGGCGGCTCCAGTCTATCTTAATAGGACAGTCTTTAATCATGTGATCTTTAGATCCACACTTAAAACATCCTCCCGTCTTCTTCCAACAGTCCCCTAGATGTATCTTCCCACACTGGGTACAAGTACGATATTGCCCTCCAACTTGCTGACCTCGCGGCCCATCAACTCGAGGCCTCTTCTGCATATTCCCAAACAATCCTGACGACCCAAAACCTCTCTTTTGTCTATTTCGATCAGAGTTCTGCCTTACAGAGTCCTTAATCCCTTCAGCTACTTTAGCCTTCTCTACCAATGCAAAAAACTCCCGCTCCTGGTGCGGAGCTATTAACAACCTCAGGTCATCCCTTAATCCGTCCTCAAAACGAACACATCGCTCATGCTCCGTAGCCACTACTCCGCGAGCATACCGGCTCAACCTTAGGAATTCAGCTTCGTACTCTGCTACGGACTGATTCCCTTGAACCAGCCCCAGAAATGCCTTCCTCTGCGCATCAGTGTAATGCGTGCTGACATACTTCTTCTGATACGCCGCCTTAACATACTCCCAAGTGAGATCCTCAGCTGTGGCACCATCCCGAGCTGTGAGCCACCATTGATATGCTTCGTCGCGAAGAAGTGACACCATTCCTTTCAGCTTCTCCTCAGCGGTCAGATCCAGCTCATCCACAATTCGCTCTGTCGCCTCCAACCAATACTCAGCCGTACTGGGTGCCACGCCGGATACGCCACGGAATACCTCAGCTCCGTTGGCTCGGAGTCGCTCGGGTACAGATTTTCAAGCTCCTATATTTCCACCTGCTCCAGCCACCATCTCAAGAACTTGCAGTACCGCCTGCGATACTGCATCATCCCCCGTCTGATCTTGCTGCTCAACACCAACAGCTGGTGGTGGGGGTGGTACCTCATTCTCAGACCCTTGACCCGACCTAACGGGTTCTGACACAGTCATTCTGTCTGTACCACGTCCTCGCACATTGCGTCCGCATCCCCTAGAGCTCATATCTATGATCGCACTTTAATCTGATTACAAAGTTTTATGTATTAGCCTTTGTTCCACTGATTATCCGCGACCAATTTTATGAAAAGAAGTTTAATAGTAGTTCTTTCGATCATTCAGAGTTTCAAGTCTTCTATCCTAATTCAGAGATGTACATCCATTCGGTAGCATCTACCACACACATTGATCATTCAAACATTGTTGTCTGTTCCTACCCCAGGGGTGTTTTCGTAATTTGTCCTCAAGGGTATTTTGGTAATAAACCAGGGTCAATTTGAAAAATCTCTATAAATCAAAGGTATTTCAAAATTTGCAAAACTTGGGGTTATTTTTGAGAATTTGTTTTCCAAATCGGTGATGTTGCAGAAATTTTGGAAATCGGGGCGATTTTGGTAATTTGTAAGTCAGGGGTATTTTAATAAATTTTCCCAAATCAACGTATTTTGATATTTTACAAAATAGGGTTTTTGGATATTTTTGTAAGGTAAGCAAATCCTAGTAAAAATCAAGGGTAGTATGGTAATTTGAGATTTTTCAAACCAATGGCATTTTAGTAATTTTACAACCAGGGGTATTTAGGTAATTTTGTAAATTGGGAATATTTTGGAAAATTTTCAAAAAATAATTTTCTCAATTCAAGAGGGTAGTTTGTCGATTTTTAAAAATAGGGTTTTCATAAAAAATATGGCTAGTCCCTTTCGGGTTTTAGTCACTGAGTTTAGCCCGTGAGTAAGTCCTCTTGGTTAGAGTGAACCGTTACTACGCACCAGGTAGGATTCGAGCGAAGAGGAGGTGAGTCACGAGGACTGCTGAAATACTAGGCTCTTCCTGAATCTAATCCTAGACATGCGCAAATGGTTGCCACACCCTAACTCGGCGACTTAGTCACAGGTTTGTTTAATTAGGCTTTGAGTTTTATGAATATCTATGTTGGGGTAAACTAATCCTAGGGTTCAAGTACTTCATATACTAATCTACGTTCCCATTCTAACCTTATACCATTCATACTGTAATTCAGACAACAGTTAGGGGTACTTACCTGGTGGACTTCGGGTCGGAGACTTAGGTGCCATGCCAGAAAAACCTGCTTATTCACAAAATTGTTCACAAAACTTGTTTGGGCCTTACTTTAAAAACGTTATGGGCTTTAAACCCAAGGCCGAGAGTTTAAAACTGGGCTTCTGATACCAAGCTGAAACACACCAGACCCGGCCCACGAGACTTGACCGAATCTGGTATGTTCCTTGAGTAAAACATTTTCAAAATTCGTTTGTTACCTCGAAAAACTTAGGTGGTTTTGAAGAAAATTTATGTTGAGTTCGATTGAAAACATTGTTATTTTTGAAAGATAAGGGATTTATTAAAATCTTGTTTTTAAATTAGAAGACATGCCGAATTTGTTAAAGATTTATCTTTAAATTGGAAATCATTTGTATTTAGGTGTCAAATCATTTGAAGGTTTATTTTAAGAAAGATTACTTAAGCGTTAATTTAATAAAATTTGTATTGTACCAAAATAATTAAAATGCAAGCGTAAACAGTTCATACTATGGCCTTATTACATCAAAAATAAAACCCGAATAAATCCAAATACGAAAAATAAAATAGAAAGTCCAACTGAAAAATAAACTCTGTACTGAGCATGGCCACCATTAAGCTCCTGCCAACTCGGTCCATTACTGAGCGTCGCCTAAAAACATATCCCACAACGGGGTGAGTCAAACAGACTTAGTGTATAACAACCACACTAAGTCCTAATGATTCAGGCATATCAGATCATACATATACACATCACAATTTACAAATAATGATGCATTCCCGAACCCAAGCCTAGATAACCATCCGCTACACATCACCCGTACCAACCATCACACCGTGGGGACTACTAAGTCAACCCTCCATCCGTTACACATCATTGAAGACAGTCGCTGCAGACGACGTGCTCATCGCCTTTATAAATATTGTGGCATCGCCACCAGATAAATTTTGTGACATGAGTCACCACATTCAGATTATGTGACCGAAGTCACCAGATTCAGATATTTGTGGTATAAACCACCAGATCACTTCCCCTTTCCATATAACCCATATGCCCCATGTCATACAAATATGCATAAACCATGTCATATTTCTTATTCACATTCTTATAATTTCACATATGTGCTGTACAGATCATATTATACTCATAGTAGGAGTAGGTAAACGTACCTGAGTACTTTGTACCATTGGATGGTACCTTAGCCCACTTTGCACATTATTATAAACACATATATTAAATTTAATGCTGTAAATCTATTAAGACTTAAGGAAGGGCTACACACCTGATTTACTTATCGCTTTCACTGAGACTCCTGAAAATCCCGATCTAGTGTCCTAGATCCTTAGTTCCTACATTCGGCCAACACTTAATATTTTAACAAAAGCCTATTCGGCTATAAAACCAAATCCCGAAGGATTAACGCAACCAACTTCTTACCTTGCTGCCGATTTGACTACTAATCAAATCTCGAAAACTTTGTGATGACTCTTCTTGCAATCGGTTAGACACTAAATCATTGAACTAGTTAGTTTCGGCTTTTTAACGAAGTAAGAAATAGATCTGAGTCACTAAGTATGGCCTTAGCCGAATGTCAGATGCACTGACCTTGTGAATCTAAATCCCGAATTTGCTATCTACTAAAGAAGATGTCGAATCTCTGCATAACCTTTGTTAGAGTCGATTATAGCACTTAATGGACCAAGACAAATGGCCTTCGGCCTAAGATCATATTTGCTTACCTTAGCTCCTGAAATCCCGAATGATTTCCTCCTTGTTAATCGACAACTACCAAATCCTGAACCCTTCTTCAAAGTTTCGGCCAAAGAACACTAATAGGATTTGTTCTTCGATTTTGACAAGTCTAAAAGAAAAAGGAATGGAAATCGAATAACATTTGATCCTACCTTCCCTTCAGAAATCGACAGCACCTTGCCTAACACCATAGAGATTTCAGTTTTGAAGAACACTAGGGAGATTCGGCTTTCGCTTAACAGTAGTGGTAATGAGAAAGAGATGAAAAAGAATGTTATGGAGGCTCAAGTATGAATCGGTTAGAGGGGGAAAAGAGAGAATTGAGAGAATTGGAGAAGAGGATTTTCGGCTAGGAGAGAAACTTGAGAAAAGAAGAAAAGAATTCAAATGAAGAAGATGAACATTAGGCTTCAGAATTTCGGATATACACCACCTTACACTCAGTGTTGGATATTCGGCCAACTCTCCCTATTCTGATAACTTTATCTCTCAATTATCACATCATCTTTTCCCATTAATTCCTTACCTTAATTAATTATCTCCATTTATCTCTTAAAAATAAAAAGATTTAAGCTCCTAAAATATAGCCTAAGTGCCATCCATCACTTCTCCCCTCCTTGACGCCACCATGCAAAATAAAAGCCACACTCCCATGCTACCAACATGATTCGAACCTCCTCCCTTCTCCCTTGCTTGAGGCATCACATACCAAGGCCCTAAATGGCGCCTCCATGCCACTTAAACAAGCCCATTATTATGTCATATTTCCCCTACATTTTCTCTTAAGGCCAATCAGGCCTAGCTCCCTCTTTGAACTTAAAATTTGATAATTTCTAAAGCACTCTCTTATTTTCTAAAGTTCAGAAAATTCATACAACACATTCATAACACACAAAGGCATGCTTTCTCATATATTTAAGCACAAATGCATAAGCCCAAAATCCAGGATATTATAGATCTACCCCCCTTAAAAATAATTTCGACCTCGAAATTACCTGGCTAAAATAAGTGAGGGTATTGCTGTCGCATTGCCTCTTCCGGCTCCCACGAAGCTTCCTCCGATCCATGATTGCGCCATAACACTTTAACTAGAGGAACCGATTTCCTCCGTAGCACTTTCACATCTCGTTCCAAGATCTGAATCGGCTCTTCCTCGTAGGATAAATCTGGCCTTAGCTCCACCTCTTCAACTGGAACTACATGAGAGGGATCCGATCGATAACGATGTAGCATAGAAACATGGAATACGTCGTGCATCTGCTTCAATTCCGAAGGCAACTCTAACTGGTATGCCACTGGTCCAACTTGCTTCAATACCCGATAAGGTCCTATAAACCTGGGACTTAACTTCCCTTTGCGACCAAATCTCATCACCTTCTTCCAAGGCGAGACTTTCAGAAATACTTGATCTTCCACATCAAATTCTATTTCCTTTCGCTTAAGGTCTGCATACGACTTCTGCCTGTCAGATGCCTCCTTTAACCGTGCCCGAATTACCTCAACCTTCTCCTCAGATTCTGCCACAATCTCTGGACCCAAAACCTGACGTTCCCCTAATTTCGTCCAACACGTAGGAGTACGACACCTCCGTCCATACAACGCTTCATACGGTGCCATCCGAATACTGGCTTGATAGCTATTGTTGTATGCAAATTCCGCTAAAGGCAAATATTCTTCCTAACTTCCTCTGAAGTCTATCACACAGCCTCTCAACATATCCTCTAACACTTGGATTATTCGTTCAGATTGCCCGTCCGATTGTGGATGAAAAGCCGTAGTGAAATCCAATCTGGTGCCTAAAGCTTGATGTAGAGCTTTCCAAAACCGAGACGTAAACCTTGGATCCCTATCTGAGATAATCGACACCGGCACTCCGTGCAATCTCACAATCTCTGCCACATACAATTTCGCCAACTTCTGCAAAGAATAATCAACTCGCACTGGAATGAAATGCGCGGACTTTGTCAACCGATCCACTATCACCCATACCGAGTCCTTCTTAGTAGGCGTAAGGGGAAGCCCACTAACGAAGTCCATGGTGATTCTCTCCCACTTCCACTGCGGAATCATTATAGGCTGAAGCAATCCTGACGGAACTTGGTGTTCAGCCTTGACTTGCTGACACGTCAAGCATTTGCCGACAAATTCAATAACTTCTCGTTTTAGACCAGGCCACCAAAGCTGTTCACTTAGATCCCTATACAACTTAGTACCTCCAAGATGTCGAATCTCTGCATAACCTTTGTTAGAGTCGATTATAGCACTTAATAGACCAAGACAAATGGCCTTCAGCCTAAGATCATATTTGCTTACCTTAGCTCCTGAAATTCTGAATGATTTCCTCCTTGTTACTCGACAACTACCAAATCTCGAAACCTTCTTCAAAGTTTCGGCCAAAGAACACCAATAGGATTAGTTCATAGAATTCGACAAGTCTAAAAGAAAAAGGAATGGAAATAGAATAACATTTGATCTTACCTTCCCTTCAGAAATCGACAGCACCTTGCCTGACACCACAGAGATTTCAGTTTTGAAGAACACTAGGGAGATTCGGCTTTTGCTTAACAGTAGTGGTAATGAGAAAGAGATGAAAAAGAATGTTATGGAGGCTCAAGTATGAATCGGCTAGAGGGGGAAAAGAAAGAATTGAGAGAATTGGGGAAGAGGATTTTCGGCTAGGAGAGAAACTTGAGAAAAGAAGAAAAGAATTCAAATGAAGAAGATGAACACTAGGCTTCAGAATTTCGGCTATACACCACCTTACACTCAGTGTTGGATATTCGGCCAACTCTCCCTATTCTGATAACTTTATCTCTCAATTATCACATCATCTTTTCCCATTAATCCTTACCTTAATTAATTATCTCCATTTATCTCTTAAAAATAAAAAGATTTAAGCTCCTAAAATATAGCCTAAGTGCCATCCATCACTTCTCCCCTCCTTGACGCCACCATGCAAAATAAAAGCCACACTCCCATGCTGCCAACATGATTCGAACCTCCTCCCTTCTCCCTTGCTTGAGGCATCACATACCAAGGCCCTAAGTGGCGCCTCCATGCCACTTAAACAAGCCCATTATTATGTCATATTTCCCCTACATTTTCTCATAAGGCCTATCAGGCCTAGCTCCCTCTTTGAACTTAAAATCTAATAATTTCTAAAGCACTCTCCTATTTTCTAAAGTTCACAAAGTTCATACAACACATTCATAACACACAAAGGCATGCTTTCTCATATATTTAAGCACAAATGCATAAGCCCAAAATCCAGGATATTACACTAGGCCATGGTCAGAAAGCACTGGACAGAGGTTCTAGTCATACTGAGGCAAGGCAGCCGACTCTAGTTTATGCTGCACATCGCCGAGAGGATGGAGATGCTTCGGATGTCATTACGGGTACGTTCTTTATTTATAATGTTCCTTATACTGCACTGATAGATATAGGATCCACTCACTCCTATATAGCTTGCACTGTATCTGAAAACTTGGGTATACTGGTTGAGAGCACTACGATTGAGGTCACTGTACTTAGTCCGCTGGGTCAATCGGTGAGGGTTAACAATCTATTTAGAGATGTTCCTATAACAGCCTGGTTTAGACCCTAGTCAGGATAGTGGTTTTGAGACCACAAATCTGAGGTCAAAAAAATATTTTAATATTATTTTCTGTGTTTACAGTATGTGATAAAGTATGTGTGAAAGTTTTGTGTGAAAATTTTACCGTTTGTGTGTCGAATTGCGAAAAAGGACTTAATCGCGTAAGATGGAAAAGTTGTGTGCTAATTGTTAAAGTGCTTAAATGCTATGCCTTATTAAATGTGAGTCTTTATGTTGTTACTATACCACACGCTTAATGGATGGACAAAAATGGGTTTAAGTTAATGGAAATTTTAATGATAATATTAAGGGTAAAATGGTAAATGGCATATTAATTTAATATTAAAACAAAAATAAGCTCCATTATCATCATCTATTACCAAAAATTGAAAGAAAAAGAAAGAGTTAAGGCTTTGAAAAATTCGGCACTTGCATAGTTCAATCAAGGTATGTTTTGAGCTCGAAATTTAGTGATTTTTACGTTTTTTATGATCGTTGCATAGCATTCTATCAAGCCCATGTCTTAATTTTAGAATTTGATGATGCTTTAGAGATGTGCCATTAATGAATATGTGAGCTTTATGTTGAAAGTTGGTGAATGGAAGTTTCTTGTTGGGTTAATATATTTTGTCGTTGAATTTTTGATGAATTTGAGTAAAATGGGCTAAATTGTGAAAATGAGAAATTAAAGGTCTAAAATGTGAAATAAATGAAATATGTGGGCTTATTTGAGCTAAGGGAAAATTCGGCTAGGCATGTGTGAAATGAAATTATGTGTATTTGATGATTGAAACAGGGACTAAAATGTCAAAATGTACAAATATGAGGGCTAATTTGTAAAATTCCCTAAATATGTGTGTTTGGATTAAATTAAATGATTTGGTGATTGAATGAGTTGAGTTTAATATTATATAGATCAAGAAAAGAGAGATTTGGATCGAGATCCAGGCAAAGACAAAATGCTCGATTGATCGACTTGTTTCGTAATTTCAACATTCGAGGTAAGTTCGTGTATAATACGATTTGTTTAAATCGTGTTCATATATTATGTAATGAATGAATATATGTGGCTGATGAATTAGTAATGCTATATGTGGATTTGAGTGTTGTGGCACTAAGTGTGTGTAAATGGAATTGATACAGTGATGAACAGCACTATGTGTGCGAAATAAAGAAAGCATCAATTATAATGATTAGCATTGTGTGTGCGATACCGAGTTAAATTCAGTTTAATGTAAAGGCACTAAGTTTGTGATGATATTAAAGCTTCAGCTAAGAGAATTGGCACTAAGTGTGCGAGTAAATCGAATGATTAATGAAGATTTAACGAAAAATGGTATTGAGCATTAAATAGCAAATGTGATTGTTAGTTAATTGTTGGCACAGATACGTATGGAACCTATATGGTTGATGATATTGTATATGGATAAATGGATGATTATGTGATTAGTGACTATGAATGAGATTGTACACCATTGTGAATTGAACCATGTGATAGTTTATCATGTATATTAAATTCGAATGATTAAGTTAAGTGTATTATATGACAAACTTACTAAGCTTTTAAGCTTACTGTGTGAAGTGTTTCTCTTTTTTACATTATCATTAAAGCTAGCTCAGATCCGGAGATCGTCAGCGACTCAACCACACTATCGGCTATCTATTTTAGAACTATTGGAAGTTGTATATATTTGCTATATGGCATGTATAGGCTAGAGATTATGGTATGTTTTGAAGTGTATAAATCTTGCCATGTGATATGGCTTGATAGTTTAATGATTTTGGTATATGCTTTGGGTATGTGTAATGGATGGTTAATATGTATATGTGTGTTCAATGTGAATGACCATTATGGCATGAATTATTATAATGGAAATGGTATGTTTCATGTTTAGCATTGGTAAGGGTTGAATGATGAATGGATTATATGATTTGGATGTGAAGTTGATAATGTGGATTGGTAAGTTGAGTTGAAGTTGTATAGGGAAATGAATGATGATGTTAAGAGTTTAAACTATGCCATGTTTAGTATGTTTTGGATGCATTTGAGGTATGATTTTGGAATGGTTTGATGTTTGTAAGTGTGACCCAAAGTATGGGTGGCCAATTGGCCTTGCAAATGGCCTATATTGGCCCACACGGTTGAGCACACGGACGTGTGGCTCGACCATGTCTCTTAAGATTTCAAATTGAAGCAAGTTAGACTCACACACGGGCTGGACACACGGGCGTGTGACTGGCCGTGTGATATAAGTCAGTGTCGACCATGGGCTAAGCACACAAGCGTGTCTTCGACCATGTGGACAAGTCAGTATGTATGCCCTGTTTTGCCGCAGCTTGGACACATGGGTGAGTCTGAGGCCCTGTGAGGCAAACGGCCTACCCACACACTCGCGTGTGATATAGCTCTGAAAAATGTTAAGTTTCAAAAAAAATTTGTATGAGCTCGGTTTTGTCCCAACCCCTTCTTAATGCATGTTTAAGGTCTCGTAGACCTTATTAAGAGACTTAATGATGTTGATTGCTTATGATTTAATACTGTATAAACTATGAAGGTTAAAGGTTTTGATTTTATCGGTAATATCAAATAACCCTAGTCTGGGGACGGATACATGTTAGGGGTGTTATATTTAATTGGTATCAGAGCTACGGTTTAGTCGATTCTAGGACTAACGTAGTGTGTGAGAGTCTAGCTATACATGCCATATATATGCCTGTGATAGTGTGATGATTCCTTACAATTAAAAATGTGTTTTTATATAGCAAATGGATCCCAATCGAGCAGTAGCTAATAATGTCGAAAGTAATGCGCCTGCTCCCGCTCAAGGGACAGTGCCAACTGAATTAAGGCCAATAACTAGTAGTCATGAGGGAGAGGCAAAGCAACCTTCCAAATGATGAGTCAGTGGTTTACGGAGTTCGTTCAAACGAATCTGACTGCTCAACAACCTCCACCTTTGCAAGTTCCTATAGTGCCACAAGTTTTAGATCCGATCCAATTAAGTAAGCCTCCTGTGGATAAAATACGAAAGTACGGGACTGAAGAGTTTAGAGCAACAGTTGATGATGAAGCTGGGAGAGCTGAATTCTGGCTTGAGAATATCGTAAGAGTGTTTGATGAATTATCGTGTACTCGTGATGAATGCTTAAAATGTGTTGTTTCATTGTTAAGAGATACAGCATATCATTGGTGGAAAATATTGGCATCTGTGGTTTTGAGAGAAAGAATCACCTGGGATTTCTTTCAAGCTGAATTTCGGAAGAAATACATTAGTCAACGGTTTATAGACCAGAAACGTAATGAGTTCTTAGAGCTGAAACAGGACCGTATGTTTGTTATGAAATACAAACGAGAATTTTTAAGATTGAGCCAGTATGTGCGAGAATGTGTTTCGACGGAGACTACTATGTGTAAACGATTCATCGAAGGTTTGAATAAAGACATTAAACTGTTGGTTGGAATACTTGATTTGAATGAATTTGTAGTATTGCTTGAAAGAGCTTGCAAACCAAAGAACTTAGTAAAGAAAAGAAGAAAGCTGATTCAGAGGCTAGAGATGATAGAAAAAGGTCGATGAGTAAGTCGTATCAACCTTCGTCAAACAGATTTAGAGATACAATCAATCGCTCAAATATTTCGTTTGGACATTCGATTAGAGATCGTATGAAACAAAATACTAGTCCTAAAACTCAAACTCCAATTAATTCAAGTGTTGGAAGTGTTAAAAGCAACAAGCCTGAATGTAGATAGTGTGGAAGACGTCATATCGGAGAATGCCTGGGCAAGTACAATAATAGAGCTTGCTATAAATGTGGATCACGAGATCACTTTATTTGGGATTGTCCAGAGTTAGATGAGAAAGATATTGCTCAGAGTGCGAGGTTGAGTAACACTACAGTTAAGGGTAGACAACCCAGAAACACCAAGAATGTGAGTGGTAATCAAAGAGGAACAACGGATACAGCAGTGAGATATGAGGCGAGAGCACCTGTCAGTGCCTACGTTATTCGCGCTCTCGAAGAAGCGTCATCTCCAGACGTTATAACTGGTACTTTTACTCTTTTCGATACTGATGTGATTGTATTGATAGATCAAGGATCTACTCATTCATATATATGTATGAACCTAGTATCCAGTAAGACTCTACCTATTGAGTCTACTGAGTTTGTAATTAGAGTATCAAACCCCTTAGGCAAGCGTGTTCTGGTTGATAAAGTGTGCAAGAATTTTCCGCTAATGTTTTAGGATATTTGTTTTCTGGCTAATTTGATGTTGCTAACTTTTGATGAATTTGATATAATTCTGGGTATGGATTGGCTAACCTTGCATCATGCTATTGTGAATTGTAAACGAAAAAGTATTGATTTGAGAAGTCAGAATGGTGAGATAGTTTGAATTGAATCCAATGATTTAAATGGACTACCGGTTGTAATATCTTCAATGAAAGCTTTGAATTATGTGAAAAAGGGGTGTGAAGCTTATCTTGCATATGTGATAGATACTAAAGTGACAGAAAAGAAGGTTGAATCTGTGTCTGTAGTTTGTGAGTTCCCTGATGTGTTTCCTAAAGAACTACCCAGATTACCTCCGATACAAGAAGTCGAGTTTGGTATTGATTTAGTACCGGGATGACTCCTATCTCAATAGCTCCGTATAAAATGGCACGGGCTGAATTGAAAGAGTTGAAGTCACAGTTACAAGAGTTGACCGATAGAGGATTTGCACAACTGAGTTTTTCGCCCTGGGGTGCTCCTGTATTATTTGTGAAAAAGAAAGATGGTACTATGAGGATGTGTACTGATTACCGACAGTTGAGTAAAGTAACTATAAAGAAGAAATATCCTTTACCGCGAATTAACAACTTGTTTGATCAGTTAAAAGGAACTACAGTGTTTTCGAAAATATATCTGAGATCGGGATATTATTAGTTAAGAGTCAAAGAATCCGATGTGCCAAAAACTGCTTTCAGAACGAGGTATTAACATTATGAATTTTTAGTTATGCCTTTTGGACTAATAAATGCTCCTGCGGTATTTATGGATTTGATGAATTGAATATTTAGACTGCATTTGGATTGCTTTATCGTCGTGTTTATTGACGATATTTTGATTTATGCTTGTAATGAGGCGCAACATGCCGAGCATTTGAGAAACGTGTTACAGACTGATAAACTGTAATATATACATATTTTAATCCCACATTTGGCATACTTTTGGATGATTTATCCCTTGAATTGTGGAATTTGATGCTCCTAGTCCTTTAATTTCATGCTTTATACTTAGGAGAGCATAGGAGGATGAAAAGAATGAGAAACGACCCAAAAACAGAGAAAATGGGCCAAAGTAAGAAATCCACATGGCCTGGAGTTCATCACATGGCCGTGCGACTTTAGCAGACTGAAACACAACCCAGGGCTCGATTCACACGGGTGTGCCACACGGGCGTGTCCCTGCCATGACCTGTTTTAATTCCACTCGAAAAAGGATATTTAGAGGCAAAGAAAGACATTCCGAAAGCCTATATAAACAACCTAGAGACCAACATATGAGGGGGAGTTGGAGAGTTCGACAGAAGGCCTCTGTCAGGGCTTTTGACAGGAACGAAGCCAGAGAGAGCTGAAATTATAGAATTACTCCAAGAAAGCCATTTGATCCATCTCAGAAGCCTGAATCACGCTCAAGACTGAAGATCTTCCCTTCAATTTCCTTCAGGGGGTTTCAGGGTTTTCTTTATGTTTTGTTATTTAATTTCTTCTGAGATGTATTCTTTTATAAGCATGAACTAAACCCCTCAAATACCTGAGGGGGATGAAACCTAAGACGGATCTTGTTATTGTTTTCTGAAATGTATGATAAATACTTGATTTGTTCTTAATTATGTGTTCTTAAATCTTTCTTTAATATTTCAGGATATTGATTCAAGTATTGATGTGCTTATTCAGAGGAGCAAAAATCTCTGTTTAAGAGTAAATCTAGCATAGTTAATCGGAGTTGATCGCACTCCTAGAAATAGGACGACAAAAATATGCCAGATTAGGGTCAAACCTAATATGGGAGTCTACAGATCGAATTAATACAACACTAGGGGTTTTAATTAGAAAGAGATTTCAATTAATCAACCTAGGGTTAGACGTTAGTAGCCTCGAAAGAGGTATTAATATAAATTAGGGAATCCTACGGATCAAGTCAAGTGAATAAATCATCTGGTTCAGAGTTAAATAACAAGTGAAGTCTAGGTGGATTCTTCGTCGGGTATTGTCTTAATCAATTGGTTTTCTCAAAAGTATTTTCCCCTACTCATTCTCTGTGTCTTAGCATCATTAGTTTAGTAATTAGTTAGATAGACATCAATCCTCTTTATTTTAGGCTAGATAATAAAAAAGAAAGTTAGTACTAGTACTTTTGGTTCTCTTGGGTTCGACATTCCGGTCTTGCCACTAAGCTATACTACTGTTTGATAGGTGTGCTTGACTTAATCGTGGTGATAGTTAGTTTTTAGGCTCGATCATTCTTATTATAAATATTACTACTTTCAGACCACCATAAAGTTTTTGGCGCCGTTGCCGAGGAATTGAAATATTAGGAACGCTCAATTTTTATTACTTTAGCCATTTTTCTTTTATTTATTTATTTCTTTCTAATTTTCAATTTTTGTTTTCTGATATCTCTTTTATTTTGCTTCTGATAGTTTTTTCTAGTTTATGACTAAAAGGAACCCGTCAGGACCCTTGATTTTTGACAGTGATATAGAAGGTACCATTCACAGAAACCGCAAAGAAATAAGGCGAAGCTTGCAATACACAGAAGAAGAGCAAGAGGACGACACAAATAATACCGAAGAGATGGCTGATCCCCAAAACAATCCGCTATCTCCTGTGATCGCGGCAGATCCGGTGAATCAAAATCCTGTTACACCTACTATGTATGATTATGCTAAACCTAGATTAATTGGTACTGAATCAAGTATTGTTAGACCTACTACTGCTGTAAATAATTTTGAACTGAAACCTAACACTATACAGATGATACAACAGTTTGTTCAGTTTGATGGTTTGCAGGATAAGGATCCTAACACGCACTTAGCAAACTTTTTGGAATTATGCAATACATTTAAAATTAATAGTGTTTCTGATGATGCCATTCGCCTTCAATTGTTTCCCTTCTCATTGAGAAACAAAGCTAAACAGTGGTTGAACTCGTTACCACGAGGATCAATCACTACATGGGAACAAATGACTGAAATTTTTTTGTTAAAATATTTTCCACCGGCTAAAACGGCAAAGTTGAGGAATGATATCTCTTCTTTTGTGCAGATGGATTTAGAGAAATTTTACGATGCATGGGAGAGATACAAGGATTTATTGAGAATGTGCCCTCACCATGGGTTACCCTTGTGGCCACAGGTTCAAACCTTTTACAATGGTGTGAACCCCTCAACTAGGCAGTTGATTGATTCAGCCACCAGCGGAACCCTGAACAACAAAACACCTGAGGCTGTCTATGAATTCATTGAAGAGATGTCACTGAATAACTATCAGTGGCAAGTGACAAGGACAAAGCCAACAAAAGCCACCAGTGTTTTCAACCTCGACGCAGTCACTATCCTATCAAAACAGGTAGAGCTTTTGAATAAAAAGATTGATGGTTTGTGTGGTTCTTCGCAAGTACATCCAGTTATGCAGTGCGATATGAATGGAGGAGGAATGAGCAATACAAAATACCCACCTTACAACCCGAGCGCCGAAAACGAACAAGTTTACTATATGGGTAATAATTCTAGACCTCAAAATAACCCGTATAGTAATACTTATAATCTAGGTTGGAGGAACCACCCCAATTTCTCATGGGGTGGCCAAGGAAATCAGAGACAACAACCCCTTCCAGGCTTTCAACAGAAACCCTACCAACAAGAAAAGAAGCCGAACCTTGAGGAGATGCTAACAAAATTTATATCAGTGTCAGAAACCCGTTTCCAAAACACAGAGACAACACTCAAAAATCAACAAGCATCGATTCAAGGGATCAAGAACCAATTAGGGCAACTTGCTAAGAAGTTCTCTGAACGATCACAAGGAAGCCTGCCAAAAAACACTGAAACTAACCCAAAGGAGCAACTTCAAGCAACAACCGCTCATGATAGTGAAGGGTTAGATGACACCAATTTGAGGCAAGAGAATATGGTAGAGGAAGGTAAGGGTGAAGTAAGTCATGATAAGCCAAAACCGCTAATTCAAGAGTACCAACCTCATGTACCATACCCCAATGTGATGAAGAAAGACAACACAGATGAACAATTCAGAAAATTTCTTAAACTTTTAAAGAGATTACATATTAACTTACCGTTTCTTGAAGCTCTTTCACAGATGCCAGATTCAAGGAAATTTCTAAAAGAATTTTTGACAAACAAAAGGAAGTTAAACGAGGACTCGCATATGGAGCTAAACGCAGTGTGCTCAGTAATTCTGCAAAACAAACTACCACGAAAATTAAAAGATCCAGGGAGTTTTATGATTCCATGTTTAATTGGTAGTTTATCTGTTGATAATGCTTTAGCTGATTTAGGGGCTTGCATAAATGTTATGCCTTATAAAATGTTTAAACAGCTAGGTCTAGGGAAACCCAAACAAACTAGGATGAGCATTCAATTAGCTGATAAAACTATTAGAATTCCTAGGGGTATAATTTAAGATGTACTCATGAAAATTGATAAATTTATATTCCCAGTAGACTTTGTCGTTTTAGACATAGATGAGGACAATAATATTCCTTTAATTTTAGGAAGACCCTTTTTAGCAACTACTAGAACAAAATCGATGTTGGTACAGGCGAACTCATACTTCGTGTAGGTGATGAAACGATCACACTTCAGGCTCTTGACTCTGCTAGGACATCGAGTAATCAAGGTGAGAACATAAATTCTATTAATTACCATTCGGTTAAACCTTCTTTTCTGGAAGCACCATGGAACTACACAACTGAGCCAGATCCTAGACCTCATGCCAACAAAGAAATAACTCACGAGGAACGACGGCTTCAAATCGATGAACTAGATGAGTGGAAGACACATTTCAATGAGAAACTAGGAATACACGAAGAAGAACCAAAGCCACTCCATGGGACAAACAAATTTAAGATCAGAGATAAGGTATTGTTGAATAAAATAGACCCTCGAATCCCCACGTCAGACCTGAATACAAACGAAGAGATCCCTTTCGAAGTGCTAAATATCTTCCCATACGGAACAGTCGAGGTAACTAATCCCAAGTTCGGCACTTTTAAGGTAAACACTACTCGACTCGAACTATACAGTAATCATAAAACTAATAGCAAGGGTGAGGAGTTTCAACTCCTCAAACCACCATGAATACGCGAATGAGAGGTAAGTCTTGCTTAAGACTTTAAACGAGGGCTTCTCAGGAGGCAACCCGAACACTAACCCCATTAATTTTCATATCTTTATCTTTATCTTTATTTTTTTTTATTTTTTATTTTTTGCACCTAACTAAAAACTAACCAAATTAATGAAGCGCAGTTTTCCCTACACACACGGCCTTGCATACGATCGTAGCTGTGGCCGTGTGGACACCACGAATTTGTACACCGGCATGGCAAATATCGTGCGGAAATAGGACGAAAATTTCCCCAAGACACGGGCTCTGACTAAAGGCTACAGCCGTGCGATATGCCGTGGTCGACACTGATTCCTCAACCATGGGCGTGGCGACCTGTACAAGGGCATGGGAGAAGCGAATGAAGCTCGGCACAGCCGTGCGATACGACTGTGTGGGATAACATGCCCACAATACACGAGCGTGGGCTACATATCAGGCATGCCAAAACCTTAATTTTCAACACACACGGGTTAAAAACGAATCACACGGGCGTGTTACATGCCCGTGTGCACCTTATTCTATATAAACCATTCACTATTCATTATCTCCTTCACTCAAACCCTAGCCCTTCTTCCACCACCACTCACACAAACCGCCACCCTTCATCCCTCTTCCCCTATTCCAACCACCACTATGACTAAGAGCAAGCCAAACATACCACTCCCATGTTAAAAAAGAGAAAAGATCCTGGCAAGGTCACCCTATGCACAATCACTCTTCATAAGCTCATGGCGGCTGCATTTACCCAACAACACAAGGATCTTTAAATCTGTTCATTTTTTCGTTTTCTTTTCTCTTCTCCTTTATTTTCCTTCCTTTTATCTTTCTTATATAAAATTTTTATTATTACATTTTGATTTCTTTGATTTAGGTTCTAAATGCTGCTTGAGAATCACCACACTACGACCACTGCCAACTCAAGGAATCCATCCAAAATTCAGGAAGTTTCGCTTCTCCCTAACTCTTATGATTTCATGCTATACATCTTTGTACATTAAGAGCAATGTACATCTTAAGTGTGGGGGTGAATTCTAAAAGTTCCTAACTTTTTGCATTATTCTCAAATCCCTGAATTTTGGTTTTCTTTTCTCATACCACCATTAGAACAAATTCTAATTGACTTATGATTTTTATTGATATGTCTTGAATTAAAACATAGGCGGTTGTGCATTGATTGTTTAAACTTGAAGGCTTTAGAGAATCAAGCATGATGAGTTGATTTTTGAAAATTAAAAATTTGCTAAGTTATTTCCCCAAAAGTTTGGGTATTATCTTGAAATTTAAATTTCACAAAAACCAATAAGTTCTGTGAGATTTTGAGCCTTTAGAGCATATATTCTTTTGTGCTCACTTTTATTGTGATTTGAGTGAGTTAATATTGATCTGTTATTCTAGAACTTGCTTTGATTATACATGTCAAGACCACACTTTTTATTTGATATACTGAGATGATAAAGGCACCTAGGATTTAACCCGCTTACTTCCCTAAAAGGCCTAACTTCATGTTTAACCCTTAGTGAACCCCTTTGACCCTAACAACCCATTCATTGATTTACCCTTAATATTAAACCCCAAGACTTACTCTTTTTGATTCATTAAGAATTTTTCCCTATTGAATTAACTTCTTTTTGTCGAGATTTGATTTGACAAGTTGCCTAACTATGTTTTCCATTTCAATTGTTAAATTCTATTATTGTACATAATTATGTGTTCTTAAAAAAAATTTGAAAGTATATCCATTATTAGTTCTATGTTTTTATGAGCTTAAACAATAAATTTCACATCTTTAGAAGAAGCTCATATTATTAATGTAATTTTTCATTATTAGTCTATTTTTATAGTTAGGTAATTTGTCAATTCAATCTTGATTCTAACCTTTTTTTAGCCTGTGACCACACCCCCTAACCAAGCTACGTTACAACCCGTTTTAAAGACCTTTTGATCAATGTATCATCTCAATATATAGTGGTGGAGATTTGATTTTCATGCAAGCCTATGGTAATAACTTTTCATGTTGACTATTGAGTGCTTAAAATTTTTTCCCTTAAACACTTAGAGCGATTTGAGTGAATCCTTAGTGAGGATGTTAACTCTGTGATGTTTTGAATCAAAGGTAATTACTTAGATAAGGGGGAATACCTATATTTTTCCATGAATAAAATACTCAGCTTAGATTGTTTGAAACTTTAATATTCTTTTAGTTGAATTCTCAATGTATGATTACCTATGGATTATTTCAAAACATCATTGATAGGAATTATAAATTGAGAAGAACGAATTTTAATTGTTAGTTGAGGATTTTTCCTGAGGATAAGCAAATGGTTAAGTGTGGGGGTATTGATAAACCGTAATATATACATATTTTAATCCAATATTTGGCATACTTTTGGATGATTTATCCCTTGAATTGTGGAATTTGATGCTTCTAATCCTTTAATTTCATGCTTTATACTTAGGAGAGCATAGAAGGATGAAAATAATGAGAAACGGGCCAAAAACGGAGAAAATGGGCCAAAGTAAGAAATCTACACGGCCTGGAGTTCGCACACGGCTGTACCACTTTAGCAAATCAAACATGGCCCAGGGCTCGATTCACACGGGCGTGCCACACGGGCGTGTCCCTACTGTGACCTATTTCAATTCCACTCAGAAAAGGATACTTAGAGGCAAAGAAAGACATTCCGAAAGCCTATATAAACACCCTAGAGAGCAACCTATGAGGGGGAGTTAGAGAGTTCGATAGGAACAAAGCTAGAGAAAGCTAAAATTAGAGAATTACTCCAAGAAAGCCAGTTGATCCATCTCAGAAGTCGAAATCATGCTCAAAACTGAGGATCTTCCCTTCAATTTCCTTCAGGGGGTTTTAGGGTTTTCTTTATGTTTTGTTATTTAATTTCTTCTGAGATGTATTCTTTTACAAGCATGAACTAAACCCCTTAAATACCTGAGGGGGATGAAACCTAAGACGGATCTTGATATTATTTTCTGAATTGTATGATAAATACTTGATTTGTTCTTAATTATGTGTTCTTAATTCTTACTTTAATATTTCAGGATATTGATTCAAGTATTGATGTGCTTATTCAGAGGAGCAAAAGTCACTGTTTAAGAGTAGATCTAGCATATTTAAGTGAAGTTGATCGCACTCCTAGAAAGAGGACAATGAAAATCTGCCGGATTAGGGTCAAACCTAATATGGGAGTCCACAAATCGAATTAATGCAACACTAGGGGTTTTAATTAGAAAGAGATTTCAATTAATCAACCTAGGGTTAGACTTTAGTAACCTCGAAAGAGGTATTAATATAAATTAGGGAATCCTACGGATCAAGTCAAGTGAATAAATCGTCTGGTTCAGAGTTAAATAACAAGTGAAGTCTAGGTGGATTCTTCCTCGGGTATTGTCTTAATCAATTGGTTTTCTCAAAAGTATTTTCTCCAATCATTCTCTGTGTCTTAGCATCCTTAGTTTAGTAATTAGTTAGATAGACATCAATCCTCTTTATTATAGGCTAGATAATAAAAATAAAGTTAGTACTAGTACTTTTGGTTCCCTTGGGTTTGACATTCCGGTCTTGCCACTAAGCTATACTACTGTTCGATGGGTGTGCTTGCCTTAATTGTGGTGATAGTTAGTTTTTAGGCTCGATCATTCTTATTATAAATATTAAAGCTTTCAGACCACCATCACAGACCTTGCGTGAGAAGCAATTGTATGAAAAGTTTAGTAAATGTGAGTTTTGGTTTCGTGAGGTTGGTTTTTGGGGACATATAGTGTCAGCTACGGGAATACGAGTTGATCCAAAATAGATTTCAACAATTCTAGATTGGAAACATCCGAGAAATGTGTCTAAAGTCTGTAGTTTTCTGGGATTAGCGAGATATTATAGATGATTTGTGAAAGGCTTCTCGATGATTACGACACCGTTGAAAAAATTACTGTAAAAAGATGTTAAATTTGAGTGGTCAAAAAAGTGTCAGCAGAGTTTTGAACAGTTGAAAGTATTGTTGATAGAGGCACCAGTGTTAGTCCAACCTGAATCGGGTGAAGAATTCATAGTATACAGTTATGCATCGTTGAATGGTTTAGGCTGTGTGTTGATGTAAGAAGGCAAAGTTATAGCCTATGCTTCGAGACAGTTAAAATCGCATGAAAAGAATTACTCGACGCATGATCTTGAATTGGCAACTATTGTATTTGCATTGAAGATTTGGCGTCACTACTTATTTGGTGAGAAGTGTCACATATATATGAATCACAGGAGTTTAAAATATCTGATGACTCAGAAAGAATTGAATTTGAGACAGTAGATATTGTTAGAATTACTAAAAGATCATGAATTAGTAATTGATTATCATCTGGGAAAAGCTAATGTTGTTGCTGACGCTTTGAGTTGAAAGTCTTTATTTTTTTTACGAGCAATGAGTACTCAGATAGATCTGTGTGATGATGGTTCGATTTTGGCTGAGTTGAAAGTGAGGCCAATGTTTATAAGTCAGATTTGTGATGCCCAGAAAAGTGATGCTGAGATGATGGCAAAATGAACTCAATGTGGTTTGAATTCTGATTCAGAATTTTGAGTTGATAATGATGATTTCTTGAGATTACAAAATCGAATTTGTATTCCGAGAAATTTAGAATTAATTCAGTTGATTTTGAATGAGGCTCATAATAGTCGTTTGTCTGTTCATCTGGGAAGTACGAAAATGTACAATGATCTGAAACAGTTTTATTGGTGGCATGGTATGAAACGAGATATCTCAGAGTTTGTTTTGAGATGTTTAGCTTGTCAGCAAGTTAAAGTTGAACATCAGGTTCCATCCAGTTTGTTACAACCGATCATGATTCCCGATTGGAAATGGGAGAGAATTACAATAGACTTTGTGTCGGGGTTGCCTTTATCTCTGAGAAAGAAAGATGCAATCTGGGTGATAGTTGACAGATTAATGAAATCAACTCATTTTATTCCAGTGAGAACATATTATTCGCTTGATAAGTTAGCTGAATTGTATATTTTTGAGATTGTGAGATTGTACAGGGTACCATTATCCATTTTGTCTGATAGAGATCCAAGATTTACTTCGCGATTTTGGAAGAAACTGCAGGAGGCTCTCATTTCAGTATTGCATTTCATCCGCAAACAGATGGTCAATCCGAGCGGATCATTTAGATTCTCTAGGATATGTTCAGATGTTGTATTCTTGAATTTGAAAGTACATAGGAAAAGCATTTGCCGTTGATTGAATTCGTGTATAATAATAGTTTTCAATCTAGTATTAAAAATGGCACCATATGAGGCTCTTTACGATCGTAAATGCAGAACTCCATTGTATTGGACTGAGCTTAGTGAGAATAAGATTCACAAGGTCGATTTGATTAATGAGACTGAACAAAAAGTGAGAGTGATTCGTGATAGTCTGAAAGCTGCATCAGATTGTCAGAAGTCTTATGCATATTTGAAATGAAAAGATATTGAATTTTAGATTGGTGATAAAGTGTTTTTAAAAGTGTCTCCGTGGAAAAAAATGCTTCGTTTTGGCAGAAAAGGCAAATTGAGTCCGAGGTTTATCGGGCCGTATGAGATTATCGAATGTATTGGGCCGGTTGCTTATAGATTGTTGTTGCCACCTGAGCTAGAAAAGATTCATAATGTGTTTCTCGTATCAATGTTTAGACGATATAGATCCGATCCATCACATTTGATTGCCCCTACTGAAGTTGAGATTTAGACTAGTCTGTCGTATAATGAAGAACCGATTCGAATTTTGGCACGTGAGATAAAAGAGTTGAGAAATAAAAGAAATTTTTTAATCAAAGTGTTGTGGCAAAAACACGAAGTTGAAGAGACTACGTGGGAGCCTGAAGATGATATAGAGAGCAATATCCGAATCTATTCACTAGTAAGATTTTCGGGGCCGAAAATCCCTAAGGGGGGAGAGTTGTAATAGCCCGGTTTAGACCCTAGTCTGAATAGTAGTTTTGAGACCACAAATCCGAGGTCAAAAAAATATTTTAATATTATTTTTTTGTTCACAGTATGTGATAAAGTTCGTGTGAAAGTTCTATGTGAAAATTTTACCGTTTGTGTGTCGAATTGCGAAAAAGGACTTAATCGCATAAGATGTAAAAGCTGTGTGCTAATTTTTAAAGTGCTTAAATGCTATGCCTTATTAAATGTGAGTCCTTATGTTGTTATTATACCATATGCTTAATGGATGGACAAAAATGGGTTTAAGTTAATGGAAATTTTAATGATAATATTAAGGGTAAAATGGTAAATGGCATATTAATGTTAATATTAATAAAACAAAACAAAAATAAGCTTCATTATCATCATCCATTGCCAAAAATTGAAAGAAAAAGAAAGAGTTAGGGCTTTGAAACATTCGGCACTTGCATAGTTCAATCAAGGTATGTTTTGAGCTCGATTTTTATTGATTTTTACATTTTTGTGATCGTTGCTTAGCATTCTATCAAGCCCATGTCTTAATTTAAGAATTTCATGATGATTTGAAATGTGCCATTGATGAATATGTGAGCTTTATGTTGATAGTTGGTGAAATATGGAAGTTTATTGTTGGGTTAACATATTTTGTCTTTGAATTTTTGATGAATTTGAGTAAAATGGGCTAAATTGTGAAAATGAGAAATTGAAGGACTAAAATGTGAAATAAATGAAATATGTGGGCTTATTTGAGCTAAGGGAAAATTTGGCTAGGCATGTGTGAAATGAAATTATGTGTATTTGATGATTTTATGAAATAGGGACTAAAATGTCAAAATGTGCAAATATGAGGGCTATTTTGTAAAATGCCCTAAATATGTGTTTGGATTAAATTAAATGATTTGGTGATTGAATGAGTTGAGTTTAATATTATATAGATAAAACAAAGAGAGATTTGGATCGAGATCAAGGCAAAGACAAAGTGCTCGATTGATTGACTTGTTTCTTAATTTAGACATCCGAGGTAAGTTCATGTATAATATGGATTGATTAAATGGTGTTCACATATTATGTAATGAATGAATATATGTGGCTAATGAATTAGTAATGCTATATGTGGTTGTGAGTGTTCACTAAGTGTGCGTAAATGGAATTGATACAGTGATGAACAACACTATATGTGCGAAATAAAGAAAGCATCAATTATAGTGATTGGCATTGTGTGTGCGATACTGAGTTAAATTCGGTTTAATGTAAAGGCACTAAGTGTGCGATGATATTAAAGCTTCGGCTAAGAGAATTGGCACTAAGTGTGCAAGTAAATCGAATGATTAATGAAGATTAAACGAAAAGTGGTATTGAGCATTGAGTAGCAAAAATGGTCGTTAATTAATTGTTGGCACAGGTATGTACGGAACCTATGTGGTTGATGATATTGTATATGGATAAATGGATGATTATGTGATTAGTGACTATGAATGAGATTGTACATCATTGTGAACTGAACCATGTGATAGTTTATCTTGTATATTGAATTCGAATGATTAAGTTAAGTGTATTATATGACGAACTTACTAAGCTTTTAAGCTTACTGTGTAAAGTGTTTCACAGTTTTACATTATCATTAAAGCTAGCTCGGATCTGGGGATCGTCAATGACTCAATCACATTATCGGCTATCTATTTTGGTACTTTTGGAAGTTGTATATATTTGGTATATGGCATGTATAGGCTAGAGATTATGGTATGTATTGAAGTGTATAAATCTTGCCATGTGATATGGCTTGATAATTTAATGATTTTGGTATATGCTTTGGGTATGTGTAAAGGATGGTTAATATGTGTATGTGTGTTCAACGTGAATGACCATTATGGCATGAATTAGTATAATGGAAATGGTATGTTTCATGTTTAGCTCTGGTAAGGATTGAATGATGAATGGATTATATGATTTGGATGTGAAGTTGATAATTTGGATTGGTAAGTTGAGTTGAAGTTGTATAGGGAAATGAATGATGATGTTAAGAGTTTAAACTATCCCATGTTTAGTATGTTTTGGATGCATTTGAGGTATGATTTTGGAATGGTTTGATGTTTGTAAGTGTGACCCAAAGTGTGGGTGGCAAATTGGCCTTGCAAATGGCCTATATTGGTCCACACGGTAGAGCACACGGGCATGTGGCTCGACCGTGTCTCTTAAGATTTCAAATTGAAGCAAGTCAGACTCGCACACGGCCTGGACACAGGGCATGTGACTGGCCATGTGGAATAAGTCAGTGTCGACCACGGGCTAAGCACACAGACGTGTCTTCGACCGTGTGGGCAAGTCAATATGTATGCTCTGTTTTGCCACAACTTGGACACACGGGTGAGTCTGAGGCCGAGTGAGGCACATGGCCTACCTACACGGGCACGTGACGTCTGTAGCTTTGAAAAATGTTAAGTTTCAAAAAATATTGTATGAGCTCAATTTAGTCCCGACCCCTCCTTAATGCATGATTAAGGTCTCGTAGACCTTATTAAGGGACTTAATGATGTTGATTGATTATGATTTAATATTGTATGAACTATGAAGGTTAAAGGTTTTGATTTGATCGATAATACCTCATAACCCTAGTCCGACGAAGGATACGGGTTAGGGGTGTTACAGTTCTTCTAGAGGTTCAAGGAGCTAGCTTTTTGGCTGATCTGATGGAACTGCATTTTGGAGAATTTGATCTAGTACTGGGAATGGACTGTTTAATAAAACACCGAGTGAGCTTAGATTGTGCCACAAAAAGGGTTGTACTGAGAACTGAGGGGGATAGTGAGGTAGTCATAATTGGTAGACGTCAAAACTACTTATCGAATGTGATTTCTGCATTGAGAGCTGAAAAGTTGGTTCGTAAGGGATGTGAGGCGTATCCGGCCTACATAAGTGTTTGAGATTCTAGGGATTCTTTAGTTAAGGGTATAAGGATAGTTAAGGACTTTTCGGACGTTTTTCCTGAGGAGCTGCATGGGTTACCTCCGAATCGTGAAGTAGATTTTGGGATTGAGCTCCTTCCTGGTACAGCTCCGGTGTCCATCGCCCCTTATAGGATGGCACCGAAGGAGCTCTTGGAGCTTAAGGCTCATATTTAAGAGTTACTGGATCGTGGGTTCATCCGCCCTAGTGTGTCTCTGTGGGGAGCACCAGTTCTATTCGTGAAAAAGAAGGATGGATCCATGCATATGTGTATTGACTACTGACAACTGAACAAGTTAACCATCAAGAATAAGTACCCCTTACCGAGGATAGACGATCTGTTTGACCAGTTTTGAGGGGCTTCAGTTTTCTCCAAGATTGATCTCTGATCAGGATATCATTAGTTGAGGGTTAAAGAGACTGATGTTCACAAGACAACATTTAGGACTCGATATGGTCATTACGAGTTCCTGGTGATGCCATTTGGACTGACGAATGCACCAACAGCTTTTATGGATTTGATGAACCGAGTGTTCCAGCCCTATCTGGACCGGTTCATAGTGGTATTTATTGATGATATACTGGAGTATTCAAAAACGGAGGATGAACACGATGAACACCTCAGAGTGGTCCTACAGATTCTGCGAGAGAAACAATTGTACGTCAAGTTCAGTAAAAGTGAGTTCTAGTTACGTGAAGTAATGTTTCTGGGACATGTGGTTTCTGCTAAGGGGATTAGAGTCAATCCTTGAAAGATTGAGGCTGTCATGGATTGGAAGTAGCCTAAGACTGTATCTGAGATCCGCAGTTTTCTGGGATTGGCAGTGTATTATTGCTGATTTGTAGAGGGGTTTTCACTGATTGCCGCACCCTTAACGAAGCTGCTGCGTAAAGGTGTGCCGCTTAACTAGACTGATGCGTAGCAAGAGAGCTTTGAGAAGCTCAAGACTGTACTGATGGAGGCCCCTGTCTTGATACAGCCAGAGTCTAGAAACGAGTTTACTATTTACAGTGATGCATCACATGTTGAGTTAGGATGTGTGTTGATGATAGAAGGTAATGTGGTAGCGTATGCGTCTCGTCAGCTTAAGACTCATGAGGAAAATTATCCGATGCATGACTTGGAACTGGCAGCGGTGGTATTTGCACTGAAAATCTAGATGTATTACCTGTATGGTGAGAAGTGTATCATTTACACTGATCACAAGAGCCTCAAGTACCTCCTCACTCAGAAGGAGCTGAACCTTAGGCAGCGTAGGTGGATTGTGTTGCTTAAGGACTACGACTGTACGATTGAATACCATCCTGGTAAGGCCAATGTAGTGGCCAACGCGCTAGGCCATAGGGCTATGACTGATCTGAGGGAAATGTTTGCTTGCCTCAGTTTATTTGATGACAGTAGTCTGTTGGCCAAACTTCAAGTTAAACTAACGTGGATAGAGCAGATTAAGAGTAAACAGATGGAGGATGAGTCGTTGAGTCTTCGTTTCCGACGGGTTAAGAATGGGAATACTGAGGATTTTGGACTGAATAGCGAAGGATTGCTTTGTTTCCATGGGAGAATCTGTATACCGAAAGATACTAAATTGAGGCAGTTTATACTAAGAGAGGCGCATAGTAGCCCTTACGCTATGCATCCTGGCGGAAACAAGATGTATCGAGACCTTCGTGAGTTATACTGGTGGCTAGGTCTTAAACGAGAGGTTACTAAACTTCTGGCCAAGTGTTTAACATACCAGCAGGTTAAGGCTGAGCATCAGTTACTTTCGGGATTGTTGCAGCCAGTCAAGATTCTACTTTGGAAGTGGGAGTGGGTTAACCCTCACACCCACTAAGAAGGATTCTGTATGGGTCATCGTGGATCAATTGACCAAATCTGCCCACTTCATACTGGTTCGTACTGACTACTCTTTGCAGAAGCTGGCTAAACTGTATGTGTCTGAGATAGTGAGATTGCATGGGGTACCGATTTCGATAATATCTGATAGGGATCCTCACTTCATGTCTCGATTTTAGAAGAAGCTACATAAAGCTCTGGGTACAAGGTTGGACTTTAGTACTGCGTTCCATCCACAAACATATGGTCAATCTGGGAGGATGATTCAAATACTGAAGGACACGTTGAGGAGTTGTGTGATTGACTTTCGAGGAAGTTGGGCGGATTACCTGCCACTAGTAGAGTTTACTTATAACAACAGTTATTAGTCTAGCAATTAGATGGCACCTTACGAGGCACTATATGGTCGTAGGTGTTGCACACCTTCGTGTTGGACTGAGTTGGGCAAGCGACGCGTTCTGGACCCTGAACTAGTTTCTGATACCGAGGACAAATTTAGATTGATTCGAGACCTACTGAAAGCGGCATTTGACAGACAAAAGTCCTATATAGACCTAAAGCATTGATAGTTAGAGTATTCAGTGGGAGACTATTTTTCCCAAGGTCTCACCATAGAAGAAAGTACTGAGGATTGGTCGTAAGGGTAAGCTAAGCCCTAGATTTATTAGGCCTTATCGCATCCTGAAACGAGTGGGGCCAGTAGCATATCAGTTGGAACTACCTCTAGAGTTGGAGTGGATTCACGACGTGTTCCACATTTTTATGTTGAGGTGCTACCGCTCTGATCCCACGCATATTGTTTCAGTTGAGAAAATCGAGGTTAGGCCAGATCTAACCTTTGAAGAGGAGGCAGTCCAAATATTAGATCGCGATGTAAAGGTTCTAATAAGAAAGTCTATCCCACTGGTTAAAGTTCTTTGGCGTAATCATAGTTCTGAGGAGGCTACGTGGGAGCCTGAGGATGCGACGCGATAGCAATATCCTTATCTGTTCTGATCAGGTAAAATTTCAAGGCCCAAATTTTCTTTAAGGGGGTAGATTTTAACGCCCCAAAAATCCTTAATATTTATTTTTGTATGTTTGTGACACAAATATCTATCTGCTTCAGTGGTTATGTGTTCTGGGGTGTCTGAGAAGTCCTGGGTTCAAGCCTTCGCTTGGGCAGTTTTTTTTGTTTTTAAATGAATAAACCCTTATCTTGGGTCAGTATGCTTATAATTAAATGTTGGTAAAATATATCAGAATGGGCTTGCTAGTCTGGTGGTTAAGTGGAGTGTCAAGATGCTGAAGGTCTTGAGTTCTAGTCCTTGTGCTTGCAAGGGAGTGTTTTATTTTTCTATTTATGCCGTGTGGGTGTTTTGGCTACGCTGAAATACTGAAGAGTTTGAGTGAAATTTGAATTTGGTTGTTAAGGGAGGGGTGGACGGTTTTTTGGGGAGTGGATTGAGGGGTTTGGGGAGAAAAATAAGGATAAAAGAGTTTGAAGGTAACCAAATAGGTGGTGGCAAAGTCGGCTACTCAACTCATTCTCTCAGTTTTTTTTTCTGCTTTTGGTCTTTCTCTACCGATTTCTGCATTTTTCCCCCACGTGCTGCCATTTCTCTCCTCTCACTCTCCTAAATTCGATGCTTTGGCATAGTTTCTTTCTTTCTTTTCCAATTTTGCTACCGCACGCACCTTTTTTGCTCTCTTAGTCAAATTTTGGCTTTATGCTCTCCCTTTCTGATGCTTTTCTTTATCCCTACTGTTCTTTTCTCCCTTTTCCTTGGTACTGCTGAATTGGCCCTTGAATTTTTCTCATCTTTTTGCATCCTTTTCGATCGTTCGAGACAAGGTGTGCGTTCCTCCTTCGCTGGTTATACATCGATAAGTAAGGGGTAAGTTATGATGATTTGGGGTAGTTGTTACTTGTTGAAAAATAGTTTCTTTTTATTTCTTGTGTTTTCGTTAGTGATTACGCTTTGTTTTCAGCAGCAAATCATGTGAATCGAGACCTTTCCCATACTTCTTCGTAAGTAAACCAAGTTGAGGCGTTAGGGGTAAGTTCTGATCGCTCTTAAATTGAGTAAGCGGTTGGGTTGGTTTAATTCAGGTACTAAGGTGATTAATGGGGAGTGTGTTGATCAATTTTTTTTAGGTACTACCGAGCTCAGAAGTGTCACCGTAAACACGACTCTGGAAATGGAAGTCGACGAAAAGCTAAAAAACGTGACAGTCGATGCTAGATAGGCGTGCGGTCGCTCGTGTGGTAGGCCGTGTGATCCGACACGGTTGTGTAATAGGCGAGGCAGGCCATGTGCAATTCATGGACCAGGCCGTGTGGGCCCTACGAGCTTTCGAGCCCCACATGGGCATGTGGGATTACTGGGCCAGGCCATGTGATCCACATGGCTAAGGCCATTTTAGGCCTTGTGGGCCACGCTGGCGTGTGGGCCTACATGGGCAAATTACATGGGCTTGTGGGCCCATTTTCACTGTTTTGACTGCTAAGGTTGCACGAGTCGCCCGTGTCAACTGTGGACCTAGTGTAGGGTCGATAAGATTACCTAAATCTCTAAATGACTGTTATATCCATGTACTTTATATGTATACATGTACGACTGTATTTTGAGCATGTTGTTAAAACTGTACTAATTACATATATGATACCATGATTTGGCATGACATGATTGTATGATGCATTTCATGGGGATGAGTTTATATGGATCGGAGGAAGTGTACTGAAACGCTTCGAGCCTAACTTACTGGCAGCTCAGCTGCAAACTACTATTTAGTGCCGCATTCGATACTTTTTGGAGCGTATGGATGGGTGGGTTGATTATATCCCCACATGGAGTGTAGGATTGGACAGAGATAGAGTGTAGAGGCTGGCTGGGTAGGACTTGTATACTACATATTTTGATACTGTACTGATTACTGATACTATAATGGGCCAAGGCGCAAATGTATGACTGCCTCTGTAGTGAGATGGGCTAAAGCCCAAACTGATACTATCACTGATTCTGGAAATGGCTTAGGCCCAGATTGTGATTGTTTTCTGTCTTTCTGTTTGTTCTATATGGGATTACACACTAAGTTTTCATAAACTCACCCTTATGTTTTAACTGTATAGGTAATCCCCAAACATAGGTGGATCAATGCGGTGGAGGACTCAGTGGTGGCCATAGGACCCATTTCGTTCTATTTTAGTAATTAATTAAAATTTTGATTTGGGGTATTTACTATAATAATTGCCTCTTTGGTGTTTCATGGATTATTTGGGATTTTTATTGTTTTGATTTATAACGACTAGTAGTAGGGACAATCAAGTTTTCAAAAATCAAACCTTGTAACAAATTACACATGAATACGCAAACTATTTTTAAAGCTTCCGCAATAAGTGACATTTTGAAAATTAATAATATTCTAAAAGTAAATAAATTTTTTATAATGATTCACGTTTTGGAAATGAATGACAAATCTTAGAATCAATGAAAGGTAATAAAAAGAGGACTAACAGAATAGAGGGTTTTTCTTTAATAACAACTTGTTTTATGAAAAAAACTTCAATGTGACATCGCCAGATTCGACCATAACGTCCAGGCCGGGTTTGGGGTGTTCATTATATCTCCTTTGGGTTCTATCTTCGGAATACTTCCTTATTTCATTGTAAATTTTTTATATTACAATTTGACCTGTATACTTGCAGTACAAACCATATTTTCTTATTCATATTTTGCTCATATTTAGCATACGTATGCTAGTAAGTTTTATATGAACTTACCTGGAAAAATAGCAATAAACAAAACATTGATGACTAATTTGTAATTTTCCCTTTTCCTCGATTATCTTCCGATTGATTCAAATCCCGATCTATAATAATTCATTATAATTTATCAAATTATAAACATCTTTTAACAGCCTATTAGATGCATATAACAATTCAAATTCATTTTACAAAAGTTCTCTAAAGTTTTGCATTTTATTCACTTTAGTCCTTAAAACCGAAACAACTATAAATTCCATATTTTAGCATCATTTTTCATTCTCATTTCAATTAAATCCTTCTAAAACCCTCTACTATCAGTTTCTATCAAATTCTCATGACATTTTCACAATTTATTCATTTAAATCCTTATACTCAAAAACTAGCATTTCACTTTACAAATTAGTCCCTTTTTCATTTCTAAGCTTAAAAGTTAACATATTAATATCAAAATTCTAAAAAATCATTAATGTTAACATTTTGAAACTTCAAAAATTTTGGAAAATAAAACACGGTTTAGCTAAATTGAGTTACAATGATCTCAAAAATATAAAATTTACGAAAAACGATTTTGGTTTGGCTTACCATGCAAGGATCGATTTCTTGAACTTAACAATGGCTTCTCTTTTCAGTTTTTTTCTTTGATGTTTCAGCTCAAGAAGAAGAAGAAAAATGACATCTTTTGTTTCTTTAATTTTATTAATAAGCATTACTAAACCATCCACTATTAATTAAATATGGTTTAATTGCCACTTTAACCCTTTTAACTAATAGAAATAATTAATGATTAACTTCCACGATTTTTACAATTTAGTCTTTGTAACTTAATTAGTCACTAATTCAAAAAAATTACTTATCCAAACTCTAACTCACCTAAAAAATAACTCTGTAAATATTTAATATAAAATAAATATTTAAGGTCTCAGTTTACGGAAACAAGGTTTTGATACCTCATTTTCTAACATCACTGACTTTAGGGTCAAAACACTTTTACCTTAACTAATTATTCAATTAACAAATTCGTCAAACCAAAATTCAATATAAAACTATAATTAAATCAATAATATTAATTAATAATATTTATGGACTCGATCATCGGAGGATAGGGTTCTAAAACCACCATTTTTGGCACCATTGAAAAATGGGTTGTTACAATTCTTTAACTAGTCATATTAAGAAGTTTCAAGTGAAGACAATGTTTATCATTATCCTTATATCTTGAGAGAATTTTGAAGTAGTTGGAAGACCGATTTATGAATAATTTTATTTAATGAATATTCAGGATAATTAATGGGATAATTTTAGCTTTCAAATAGGAGTTTAAAGCTTATCAAAACTATTTTGGATGGATTCTTGTATCAGCTTTATAAATAGGCTCATTGTGGCATCACTTAGAGAAATTTTGAAGTGTCGTTGTTGAAAAGTTTGTTGTGTTTTCTTGTAGTTATTTTGTGACACTCATTTAGGTGTTTTTTGGAGACTTTTATTGATTGTATTGTGAGGTATTTGGGTGAGTGGTTTGTCGCAATTAGGGTCAATATTGGGGCTACAATTACTTCTTTGTGTAACAGTAGATTGGGCTTAAGCCAATAGGTGATACAAATGATTGTTAAATAAAATCATTCATTGGGGGAGGCTCCACAGACGTAGGATCATTGTGTCTAAACTGCATTAACAAATATTGCGTGTTAATTCTCTCCTTACTTTGCTATTTGGGTTACTTTGCATTCAACCGTTCTATTTGTCTCTATTCTAAAGATAGTTGGAACGATACTATTTTCTAAGTGCAAACCGAAGAATTTTTCAATTTGTTTCAGAGCAGGCTTCAAGAGTTATTTGAAGGTGGTCCTGCATTAAATTTGCAACTATGGATTTCATGATGGAAAGTATTTCAATTGTTCAACACCTGTTGCTACTTGGTTCAGAAAACTATGCATATTGGAAACTTCGTATGAGGGCTTTCATAATGTCTAGTAATGAAGTTGCTTGTAAAGTTGTTGAAAAAGGGTGGACTCAACCCATTATGATAGTTGTTGATGGCACCACACGACCAAAAGATAGAAGCAAATGCAATGTTAAAGAAAGAGAAAGGCTACTCATAGAAGCTTAGAAGCTTTAAATGCTATATTTAGTGGAGTTGACATGGAACAATTAAGAAGATTTCTACTTATGAATTAGAAAAAGAAGCATGGACTATTTTGAAATTGCAAATTTTGACTACCAGGTTCAAAAATTTTAAAATGTTTGAAAACAAATGAGCAAATCAATTCAAAGATTAATATGTCATCTATCAAGTCTAATTGAGGATATGTTTTGTCTTGGGCATTGGAATGGATAACTCCAGAAGGTAGAGACATAGATTTGACTGACAGTACATTGAATAAGACCCTAATAGAATAAATCCTGAATCCATTTGTGGATTTATTCACTTGTGACGTTCATAGTGTGGCATGCATTAAGCCTGAGCGGATGATGGACTATGTATGTGTGACTCTTATACTTTGATGTAAGTAAAAGCCTAAGTTCAAATAGATTAGGAACCAAAAGTTGGTCCGTTGGGTATACGACTTCTACAGTATGTAGCATCATTCACGATAGTAGAATTCATAGCCCAAGACATGGACAAATGAGATCCTCTCATTGACATTACATGATAGATGAAAAGTAAATGTGGTCATGGGTCATTTGTCTTTGTGATGAATGACTTAATTACTATATAATAGTAATTGGCTTTTCTTTAAGGAAGATGTAATGGTTACCATGAGATAAAATAGGATCCTATTGGGAGAACAAATTTATCCCAAAGAGATTAAGGATATCCTATGAGGGTAACACACTTATGACAAGGTCATTGGACGAGCAATGGTCGAGTGGCTTATGTAGTGATATGTTATTGGGGAGAGCTTAGTCGTAATACTATAGTGGAATGACTTCGTAACTAAATGAGTTTATAATTAATAGGCAAAAAACTGGGACTTTAATATAAATCATTTGAATGCTAATCACATATGTCTAATCAGTCCCTCCATTAGCTCGTTGAAACCAGAAATGAATTGCATGTTGAATGAAATAGATAGAAATGATAAAATTAGAGAAATAAGTTACATTATTAAATGAATGTGGTTTCTTATTTAGTATAGAAATAACTTGAGAATTAATTTAAGTTTTTTCAATTATTATTTAATTAATTCAAGCTCGAAAATGGAATAAATTAATTGGTCATAGTGAATTTGTTGAAGGTAGAAATTAATTATATTTTCTCATAGATTCTTTTATAGTAAAGTTTCCATGTAAAATAACTAACAAACCCGATACAAGAGAGGCCCAAAACCCCTCATAGTAAACATTATGTAACAGCCCGATTTTGGGTCTAGTCGGAATAGTGGTTTTGGGACCACAAATTCGACAAAGAAAAACTTATTCAAACCCGATACAAGAGAGGCCCAAAACCCCTCATAGTAAACATTATGTAACAGCCTGATTTTGGGTCTAGTCGGAACTGTGGCTTTGGGACAAACAATTCGACAAAGAAAAACTTATTTTTATTATATTTTTATGGTCTACAATTTTATGGAACGATTTCGTGAAAATTTCGTTTGAAAATTTTGACGTTTGGGCACTCAATTTAGTTAAAAGGACTAAATTGTAATAAGTGCAAAATATGAGTTCTATAGGTTAAAGGTGTCTTATTGTTATGAAATTTTAAATTGGAGGTAATTGGTTAAGTTGGTGGACAAAAATGGACATGGTTTGGTATGTTTTTAAAGTTTTTCATTAAGGGCATTTTAGTAATTTGGTAATTAAATGAATTAAAAAGCCAAATTAAAAGCCAAATTTTTGTCCATCTTCCTCCCATGGCCGAAATTCACAAGAGGGAACCATGGCTAGGGTTTTCCAAGATTCCAAGCTTGATTATAAGTCCGTTATAGCCTTGTTTTTAATGATTTCATGTTTTTCAAATCCTTGTAACATGATCTATCTATTTCTACCACTAATTTAAGATACGATCAAATTCTAAAATTTTACCCATGTTGAACATGTATGAATTTTGATGTTTGATGGTAGAAAATGCATATTTTTTTTATAAACGACTTATGCTAAGTGATATGTGTGTATTTATGAGAGTCGAATTAGAGGCTTTACGACCTCACCCTCTTACTAATGTGGTTATAATGAAATTTCACGTGATTTAAGTTGAATGAGCTCACAAGTAAGAGACTAAAGACTTCAGTAGTGGAATAACTAATAATGTGGTCAGAGTTAAGAATAGTTTGACAAAGGAATACAATTTTGGAAAAGATTCCAAGTTATTCTAAAGATCATTCGGATTTCGCAATGTCATAGTTAAAGAAAAAGCTAATCTCGGCTAATCGACTCATTCAGGTATGATGTCTAAAGTATGTATTTGCTGGAATTTCTTCCAGATTGATCTTCGTTAGTAAATGGAATAATACGGGGTTAGTGATGATAGAATTAGTCAGAGAAATGATATTTGAATCGTAAAGATGTCTGAGTGTAACAGTTGTAATTGAATATGATGATCTCTCCTGAGTATTATATATGTAACAACCCATTTTTCGATGAAATCGAAACAGTGGTTTTTTACCGAGAAATATAAAATATTTATTTTATTATTTTATTAAGGTTTACAGCAAGCTAGAATTATTGTGTGAAAGTTTCGTAAAGAAATTTTACCGTTTAAATGCTTAATTCGGTAAAAAGGACTAAATTGCATCAGGCGTAAAATATGAGTTCTATTAGTTAAATAGACCAAATAGCTATGGAAATGAAATGATTGAGCACTTGCTTGGTAAATATACCATTAATAGAATGAGTGGACAACTTTGGACATGTTATAGGTGGGTTTTTAATGTTTTATTAAAGGTTAATATAGTAAATTAGTAAATAAGGTTAATTTTAATTAAACAAATTGTATCATCTTCTTCCATTATCTTTTCATCACTGAAATTAGAGAAAGAAAATAGCCATTAGAGAGTTTAAGGTTCGTCCAAGCTATTTGTGCTCATCTAGGTACTGTTTTTGCTCAGTTTTTAATGATTTTTATGTTTTTGAGATCGTTGCTTCATAATCTAGCTAGCCCGTACCTCCGATTTCAAAATTGTTAAAGGTTTTGATAGTTTCCATTGTTGAATACATGTGTTAATTGATGTTTGATGATCAAATATGAAATTTTGATGATAGTTTTACATGTTTTATAAAGTGATTTCGAGTAAAAATGTCAATTTTGGACTAAATTGTGAAATATGAAAATTTTATGGTTAAAATGTGAAATAAATTAAAAATATGGGCTGATAGTAATATATGGAAAGTTCAGCTAGCTTGGGTTTGTGTTTAATTTCATGAAATTGTGATTTTATGTAAGAAGGACTAAATTGCAAAAATGTGAAATTATGGGGGCAATAGAGTAAATGCACTTTAAAGTAAATTTTTGGATTAAATTGAATAGAGAGATAATTAAATAAGCTGATTTTGATTATAACTAGATTGAGAAAAGCGAAATACGGGTTTAGATCGAGGAAAAGATAAAGTATCGGACTAGTCAATCTGTTCCGTCGTTTTAACGATCGAGGTAAGTTCGTATAATCAGAATCGAACTTTTCTATATTTGAAAATATTTGAAATGAATGTATGTGATTGAGTAATTGATATACTTGAAATACAAATGCCTTATTGATATGTTTTATGCCAAAATGGGTTCATTTGGCTATATGGAGTTGTGAATTGGATGTTAAATGAGGCATGAGTTATGTTTGTTTTAACTATATATACATTAGGTATATAACGTGCAAAATACTGTTACTTGATTATAGTTAACACGATTCACTTTGGCTAAAGAAAATGTGAAGAATGTTGGTTTGAATGAAGTTATATAGATAGTTGATTTTGTATATGTAAATAGGATCAATTAGATAAGAATGTTTTTGATCCGTATGAGCATAGAAATAAATAAACCTGTGAAGCTTTGTTAATTATGTGATTTGAATTATGGTATAAAGGTGAAACCAAATGAATTTATATTATAGTATATGTAAACACTTAATATGTGTTTATTCAATAAGATAAGTTTAATATCATACGAGCTTACTAAGCTTTATAGCTTACTTTGTGTTATCTTTCTATGTTTTATAGTGTTTTGGAAATTCGCTCGGGTTGGAAGTCGGTGGAGATAGCATCACATTATCCAATTTTTGATTTCGGTATTTATAAACTTGTGATTTGGTTATATGGAATGTATAGGCTTGAGATGTGGATATGTGTTTTGGTAATGTTGAATGTGAGTTTGGCTTATGATATATGCTCATATATGTGCTTATGGTGTATATATATATTTGGCTTTATGTTTGGCAAGATTATTATGGAAAGGGCGATGGTTTGGTGATTATGAGTTCGGTTGATGATAAATATATATATTTTTTGAGAAATGGTATATTTTGGTAACGGATAGAAATGGTGAATTGGTATGTTCGTAATGTTAGAAATGGTAGTTAAAATGATGATAAAATGCTTGTATCTGAACTAGATGAAATGGATGGTTTTGGTATGGAATTGGTATATTTTTGTAAAGCCCCAAAAATCTCGAAACTTTAAATTTCTATGCATGGAGGTTGGTATGCATGAGTAGCACTTAGAATATTAATTTTAAAGTATTATCAGGATTATTTGAAGTCTTAGAGATAGGGAAGACCATAGGGAAAATTTTATTTTTCTTGCTTTAGTGGACCCTAGTCTCAGGCATTAGGCCTCTTAAGCAGATTAAGAGAAAATAGGACACAAATGGGCTTGTGGTCCAGTGGCAAGTGGCGTCACTTGGGGAGCTATAAGGTGGCGTGTTTTCAGCTGAGGAGGTCCAAGGTTCGAGCATTAGGAGTGGTATTTTTGGAGTGTTTTAGTTTGCATAGGTGGACGGCCAGAGTTGTGTTAAATATGAACTCTTACGTTGGAGTGTTTGAGTGGTGAGGGGAACTGATAATGGAGGGAAATTCGGATAAGGCTAAGGTGTTATCAGGGAGGAAAGTTAGGAGATGAGGAGGGGGAAGAATTTGTGCCGAATGGGACTATGATTAAAGGAGTATTCGGCTTGTGGCTATAAAAGGAGAGGCCCGAATGCTTTGAAAGGTTCTTTGAGCTTTCATTAGTTTTTCTTTTCCCCCTTTAATCGGTTTTCCTATAGCCGAATTCTCCCTATTGCCAAAATCTCCTATAGCTGAATTCTTTTTGCTGAATTCTCTCATAGCCAAACTCTCCTATTGTCGAATTACCATCAGCCTTCCTTGCCGAAATTCCTATTTGTGCCAAACCCTTGTTGTTTTCCTCCATCACAAATCAATTATTATCCACTATCAATCAAGGTTAAAAGCTGAATTTAGGCCGTAGGATCGAAAGTGGATTTGGTAAGTATTCGGTTAACCTCTCTTGTACGTTTTGCTAAAAGCCGAAAGGCTATATAACTGTCCTGTCGTTAACTCTATGATAACAAGGATAAGGTTCAAAGATCGCAAGCGTGGTAGAATCGTTAGCAAAGGTAAGTGTACTCAACTCGATTGTGGTTTAAGTAAATAGCCGAATGTGTGTATGATCTATAGGGTGACTTGTGTGGATTATTAGTCACTCGGATTTAATGGTGTATGTGTGAGTGCAGATCTAGGGGATACTCCTGATTAGTAGCTAAGGAAGGGCTATTAGAACCCGGTGGCACACGGTAAGGTTACGGTAAGGTTTCGGCTTTTGGTAAATGTTTTTATTTAGTGATTTATTGAAGGTTGGTTGGTTGTAGGTTCAAGGCTAAGGATAGTATAGCACGTCATGATAACAGTGTGTACAAACACTACGCACACACGATCTGAGCAATGCCTGGGAAAGCCGCCGGAAGTGGCTAAATGGGCCCGGTGGGCCCTGAGGCTAAGTTTGATGAAATTATTTGGTTGGTTATACGAATTGAGTTAACCATGCATGCTACATGATCTGGAATTGTTTTGGGCCTAATAGGCCATATGGATGAGATTTGGGCCTAATGGGCCGTAAGGATGTGATTTGGGCTTGATGGGCTTTATGGGGATGTAGACAAGTATGCTAGGGTTTAATGGACTTTAGGCCTAGTTATAAAAAACTCTTAAACCGCATAAGACTTAATCTAATAATTAAACATGTCCATGGACAAGTCGCTGGGTTAGAGTGTGGCAACGGACATATGGATGTCTAGGATTGGATCTAGGAAGAGCTTGGTACTTAAGCGGTCCTAGCCCACCTCCTCTTCTCTGGAATCCTACCTGGTGCATAGTGTCTGTTCACTTTAGCCGCAGGGACTTGTTAATGGGCCAAAGTTCATAACTAAAACCCAAGAGGGACCAAATCCCCTTAGATTTATAAAATTACTAAAACACCCCTGATTTGAAAATTACCAAAATACCTTTAAATTTTTAAAATTACTAAAATACCCCTAATTTGAAAATTACCAAAATACCCTTAGTTTGAGAAATTACCAAATACCCTTAGTTTGAAATTTACCAAAATATCCTTGGATTTGCAAAATTACTAAAATACCCCTGAATTATAAAATTACCAGAATACCCTTGATTTGCAGAATTACCAAAACATCCCTGATTTAAAAAATTTCCAAAATACCTCAGTTTTGCAAAATTACCTAAATACCCATGTAGAGTAGATTTATGGAAATACCTCTGGGTAGTGAAACGACTAAAATACCCCTAAGTGCCGAATGGGTGGAAATATGTATGTTGCATTCAAGGAATATATGTTGCACTTGGGTGGGTTTTGAGGGTACGGAGGAAGACTTGAGGATCGCATAGTCGCTTGACGACCGTGGATCCACCGGTGACTTTAAGCCTATTATAGCAGCTTTGCTGCAACGTTTGAGTAGTGTTGCTGCTGGTGCTACCTTTGGTGTGTAGGGATGGGTGGGTTGATATTTATATCGCCACAGGTTTGTAAAGTTGGAAGGGAAATGGTGTGCAGGGTTGGATTCAGGATGGGTGCATTACATTCATGTGACTCTGATGTGGTATGAGGTCATTGTGGGCTAAGGCCCAAGACCACTGATTTTGATAGGGCTTAGGCCCAATGTAATATTTGCATGCTGATTTGATTGCCAAGGGTCATACACACTGAGTTTCGAAACTCAAACCCTTTTTATTAAACGTTTCAGGTGATCCTCAGTAAACGGCTCGACGTTGGAGAGGACTCGGAGATGGCCACACTACAAGATATTTAGAAGTTTTATTTATTTCTTTCAATAGACATGGTTTTTGATTGCTTTATTTTCATTGGATGTAATAAGGCCTTGTACTCCATTTTGACTTTGGATTTTGAGTTTTGTTGTTTCAACTGTTTGCTTAATTATTAAACCTGAGTAATTTCTTATGTTTAAACATGGTTTTCGGAATACTTAAAATAATTAAATGGGCTTTTATCACTACTTAACAAGATTCAAGGATTTTGGGCTTTTACGCCTTAAATTTCAACTTAAAAAAATTGTTTGAAATTGTGCCTTTGATTTGACATTCCCAGATTTGGCCATAACGCCTGGGCCGGGTTTGGGGTGTGACAATTTTGGAGTATTAAATGTGTATTAAATTGGTTGATGTTTTTAGGCTATGAATTGGGCATAATTTGTTGATGTTTTGGGTTGCCTTTTGTGTATGAATTGGTGCCACATTTTGAGTTTGCAGGGTAGACCATTATGGGTGGCGAATTGGCCTTGCAAATGGCCTATTTACGTCCACACAGCTGAACACACGGGCGTGTGGCTCGACCATGTGTCACATATGGCCTTGATGCATGATTATGTGTTCCCTAGAAATAATTAGAAATTCAAGTCAGCCTTGCACACGACCTAGACACACGGGCGTGTATGGTGGCTGTGTGAGGCACACAGCCTTGGCACTAGACATGTATGACCATTTCGAATTAGCACATGGGCCAGACACATGGCCGTGTCAGTTTACCCTTCAGATTTCACACGGTCAAGGCACATGGGCATGTCTCCGGCCGTGTGATGTAAGTCAGTATATATGCCTTTTTTCCACATGGCTTGTGACACAGGTGTGTTTGATGACCGTGTGAGGCACACGGCCTGTTCACACGGGCGTGTGATCCTTGTATGCATGGAAATTTTCTAAGTTTCAAAAAGTTTTCAAATGTTATTGGTTTAGTCCCAAACATCTTCCAAGCATGTTTTAATGTATCGTAGAGCCTTATAAGGGACAATGTGATTATATTTGATTGATGTATATGTGAAAATGGATTTACGTGTGAGTAATGTATGATGTTATGTTACAGCTTTAGTCCCGAATGCATGATTTAAACTTTATATGTTTGTTTTAAATACATATTGAATGTAAATGAATGATGTTTATTGAAATGAGATGATATTTGATAAATGATTGTTCTAATCTGAGTTACAAGTCCGGTAATGCCTCTTAACCTATTCTGGCGACGGATACGGGTTAGGGGTGTTACAGTATATATATTCATGTATCCTCAGAGATATATGTTACAGTTTGTTTTCTGATGGAATTCTTATCGTGTGAGAATACTTGCTGATTATAATGATAGATGAAAGCGTTGTTAGTCTGGTTGGTTGATGAGCAGCATTTCTTATCTCTTTCTTTGGGATTCTGTACTATTATGTTTGGAATAAAAGTTGTTGGTGAAAACTTATGTGAGGCTATTCTTCTGTTTCTACTGGATGTTGTTTTGTTTTGTATATATATATTTGGAAAATATATCATCTCTATTACAATTGATTCCAAAGCATATAAGCAATGTTTTTCTTTCGGTTTTCTCTGAGAAATCATCAAGATCATTATTATTTTCTTATGAGTTATGTTCTCAGACTTCCAGTATGATGTCGCATCTTGGATTTCTTTATCTTGATCTTCTTATCATCCTTATTTCGTAATTAATCTATCATGGCTCATCTTTAAAGTGTTTTCTTTGACTTGAAATAACTATGTCTATTATGGTTGTATTTTTGGTTCGATCATAGGAAGGTGGTGATTCTGGTATCAGGATTTCTCCAATTTTCGTGAAAAGAATTGACATCGGTAAAGGTATAGATAGTGAAAGCTCAAGCTCAAATTGTACGATGGGTTTCTTTTCTTAGGTAAGTTTGATTAAGGTTAATGAGTTCAATCAAGATATTTGTTTCCTTGAGCTAATATGATTGTAAAGATCTTTTGACTAGCTTGTGAGGAAATTTTGAAAGATTGTATGTTTGAGTTGTTTTAACAGCATGAAGAAGGGAATATTTGATATGATATTATTTGATAGTTGAGATCGGCTTAGTTGTTTTTATCTGAGTGAGCTGATTAGTTGAAAGGTAATTTGAGTTATATGCATTTAAGTTTATCCTCAGGTAAGAAGATAAAATATTGTACATTCATGGGTAAATTGACGAACTGTCTGAATGGAGAATTTATATTCAAAAAGGGTGTGATACAATGATGTATCTATTAGATTAGTTCTAATTGGATGATATTATTATGAGTTAAAGTTGTTTTGATTGATAAAGTTATCTCATTTGTGAAAGTTTGAATGGTCTATTGAGTGTTAAAAAAGTTGAAAATAGTTGAAGGTATTGCTAAACGAAGCACTGATTCTAAGTCCAGTTTAAATTGAGTAAAGAAATTGTGATTTTTCAGCGATGCACTATCGAACGGATTGGAATGTGTTTTAATACAATAATGTAAAGTTATATATGCAAGTGAGGGTGGCAAATGGATTGGTAAATAGCCTTTATTTTGTCCACACAGGTAGGCACACGGGCATGTGTCTAGGCCGTGTGTGACACACGGTTAGCCCCTTGGGTGTGTGATCTGTCCATGTCTCCCCTGTACCATAATTGTTGCAAATCAGAATGTCCAAAATTGAGCACACGGGCAAAGACAAGGGCGTGTATCTCATCCGTTTGTGCTACACGGCCTAGCACACGGGCGTGTGGCACAAGTCAGAAAGCACCCCTAAATTGAACACGATCTAAAGCTCAGACGTGTCCCAGGGTCACACAGGCGTGTCCCTTGGACCACACGGGCATGTGGGCCCTGCAGTTAGCAAAAAATTTCTAAGTTTTGTAAAAATTTCTAAAGTTCTCAGTTTAGTCTCGAACCGCTTCCAAAGCATGAATTGAGCCTCGTATGCTCGTTTTAGGGACGATATGAATGTGTATGAAAAGTTTTAAATTTGAATGGAAATTTATGTAACACCCCTTACCCATGTTCAAAGCCAGAACCAGATACGAGGCGTTACCGTACTTAATTTGCTTAAACATACAGCATTGGGCTATAAAAATTTCATTTCAACTTAAAACTTCTCATTCATATACATAACATCCTTATAATGGGCCTACGAGGCCCTAAACATACAAACAGAAGGTTTTTGAATTAAACCGGAAACTTTTGTACTCTTAGAAAATTTTTGTCTAAACAGGGTCACACGCTCGTGTGGGCAAGCCGTCTGGTCACACATGCCCATGTTCCTAGCCTGTGTGGAATTTATTTTTTATTTCAAACCTAAAGGGGTTTTCACACGGCTGGACACACGCCTGTGTCAATAGCTCGTGTCCATCACACAGCCTAGACACGCCTGTGTTCTCATCCGTGTGTGAAAAACCTGGGTATTTTGTTAATGATGTAAGCAACCTCTTAAGGGCACATGCCCGTGTGCTGGCCAGTGTGACGAATTGAATTCTCGCAATTTGATACAGGGGACACACGACTTATCGACACACCCATGGGGCTGACCGTGTGTCACACACGGCCTAGACACACGCCCGTGTGTCTACCCATGTGAACAATTAGAAGGCTATTTTTCAAGCCAATTGCCACCCTGAAACATAAACACACATATACCAACACAAGCAACACATAACATGGCAATAATACACTATGAAGAATCACTAATCATCATTCATACACTTTATATTTCACTCCATCAATTGCATGAACTTTCACTTCATAAACTCATCATCATTAAATATATGAAACTTGACAAATATTGGCCAATTCCCAATGGCCATTTACAAAATAAGTGTACAACATTAGTAGCCAACACTTTGGCTTCCAAATATGACATAACACAAGATGACCAAGTTCTTATACATGCCACACTCAAAATAAATCAACTTTACTATACCAAAAGAATGATTGATAGTGTGATCCGAGCTCTGACGTTCTACAATCCCTAAGCTAGCTTGGCGATGCTACAAGGAAGAGGGAAAAGAGAGGGGTAAGCATATAGCTTAGTAAGTTTGCATGAATTAAAATAGCAATATAAGTACTCATAGTAAAATTCATTCATCTCATAAAACAATAACAAACACAAGTTCTCAAGTACTTTAACATACTTACTCATACTTATTCTTACCCATCACATATCACATTACGGTTTTCATAACTTGTATTTTACTCATGGTACCTGTATCACTTCAGCACATAATTTAGCACTTATGCTATCTTGAACATAAACTTAAGTCAGTATCATCCTTAACTTAAATGAAACTCTTTGTCATCCTTGTATAACTTATCTTTTTATCATCTTTACATTCTTAGCTCTTTTGCCCGTTGAACTACTCGAAATACCGGAGGATACTCAATCTCATCATACATGCATCATGATGCCAATGCCATATCCCAGATATGGTCTTACATGGGATCACCTCTTGATGCCGATGCCATATCCCAGATATGGTCTTACATGGGATCTCTTAACTCGATGTCGATGCCATGTCCTAGACATGGTCTTATACGAGATCGTACATAGATGTTGATGCCATGTCCCAAACATGGTCTTACATGAGATCATACATAGATGTCGATGCCATGTCCCAGACATGGTCTTACACGAGATCTTCCTTTGGTGCCGAAGCCATGTCCCAAACATGGTCTTATACGGGACCTTCCTTATTCGATGCCGATGCCATGTCCCAGACATGGTCTTATATGAGATCTACGTTCGGTGCCGATGCTATGTCCCAGACATGGTTTTATACTGGACCTTCCTTATCTCATGTTTTGACATAAGTATCCTCGTTATTCCGAATCTTTAACCGGGACTTCAACTTAGCATATTCTCATCATTTTCTCATCAAAGCTTCATTTGTCAACTTTCATGGAAATAATGTTCTTTATCAAAATATCAAGTAATTTAAAATATGAAAACACTATGAAACTTTAATTTCACACAAACTTACCTCAGTACTCAAAACATGTGTAGATATTCGATTTAGTCCACAATCTTGTTCTTGCCTCAATTTCAATCCAGGCTTCGTGTTTTTTGATCTATAATAACAATTTCACTTGTTTAATACTCACATTGACTAAATTGACTCATGAATCATACTTTGGCAAAATTATGATTTTGCCCCTAAACTTTCACATAATTACACTTTTGCCCCTAGGCTCGTAGAATGATTTTTATTCAACTTTCTTGTATTTTAAGCCTAGTCAAATTATTTTCTTAACTACAACAGCCCCCAATTTCCACTATTTCACTCATGTATGACCATTTTTATAACTTTTACAATTTGGTCCCTTTTATGCATTTTTCATGAAAATCACTTAAAAAATATGTTTATCCTACATCAAACTCTCATATTCTTCCATAAAACGTCAAAATACATGCATGTCATACATGGGTAAATTTTTGAACGTAAACCCTATCTCAAAATATAGCTAGAAATAGCTAATCGAGCTACGAGGATCTCAAAAATACAAAGAACATTAAAAACGGGGCTAGGATGCACTTACTATCAAGCTTGGAAGTTGAAGAAACCCTAGCTATGGTGCTTTTGTGATTTTTGGCCAAGCTTGGAGAAGATGGACACCATTTTTGACTTATTTTCCTTTTTAATTCATTAATTAACCAAATGATCAATTGCCCTTAGGTCCCCTTTCTTGAGATTTTTCCTTCCCATGTTTATTTTTGTCAATCTTAACATATAATGGTCTAATTTATAAATAAGGACCTCTAGTAATTTTTAAAATTCTATTTCATACTTAAATCTTCCAGAATCTCATATTTTCTAATCTTTGCAATTTAGTCCTAATGAACAATTTAATCACTAATAAATAAAATTTCCTCATAAAAGTTTCACACAATCATGCAAACACATCATAAGCCTCATAAAAATCATAAAACATATATTTCTAATTTAGATTTTTGGTCTCACATCACTATTCCGACTATGCCCTGAATCAGATTGTTACAATTTATGACTCAAAATTGTGTGATTGCTTGTGATGTGTGTTCGGTAATGCCTCGTACCCTATTCTGGCGTCAAATACGAGTAAGGGGTGTTACATTTGGTGGTATCAAAGCTACAATTTAGTCGATTCTTGGACTAACGTAGCGTATGTGAGTCTAGCTATACATGTCATATTACTACCTGTGATAGTGTGATATCTCCCGACTGATGAAATTGTTTTGTTGACGCATAGATGCTTTCCAACTGAGCTATTTTTGAAAACGCTGAATGTGGTACTAAGATATTTGAAATGTGTTTGTGATGAGTCGAAACTTGGAAAGGTATGAATAAGAGTTCATGATATGTATGTAATGATGTACAAAATGAAAAAAAACCATAAGTTGTGAAATATGGATAAAATGACATTGTTCCGATTGAATGTTGTATTTCGATGGATTATGGTGATTTTATGAAATGGATAAAATGTTTTAGATGTTGCAAAAAGGATTTAGCTCAGACGGGTAATCCTTTCGAAACAAAGGAGTTCAGAAGTGAGATAGTGAATAGTATTTTAAATAAGCTCTGAACGAGTTTGTTTCAGATGTTAAAATTCAAACCGGATAAGATTTCTATCATTATGGTTACCATGAGGTAGAATGTGCATGTTGATGAATCTAGAACTTATGTAGAAGTTTTAGTATGAAACTCAGTAGTAGCATGTTTGCTTATTCGAGGATAAGGGAAGGTGCAGTTATATGCATAGATATTTTGATATGATTGAGTTTATGTTCGGAAGTAGTTGACCAGTAAAAGCTGAATTATCAGAATGTTCAAAGTTAGGACTATTTTAGTCAGTAAGGATCCTAGTGAAAAAGTGTGATAAAATATTATAGATTTCGAATTAGGATTGACATGATATCCCAAGGAGGGGGATGTCATCCGAATTATAGTAGATTATTTAATAAAGATCTAAAGGATCATTTTAGCTTGTGCAGAGTTCACATTTGTCAGATTTCTGAGTATGTGTACCCTGTAGAAAGAGTAAGCTAGGTTTTAAAGTCGTGCTTCAACCCTGTGTATTACAGCCTAAAGGTTTTTAACGAGAGAAACTTGAGGATAAATCGATTTGCGATTTTAAAAAGTCAGTGGAATTGTTTCATGAATGTTGAAAGCAACTTCTCCTGATAAGATTTTCAGGGACGAAAATTCCTAAGGGGGGAGAATTGTAACAGCCTGAATTAGGGGCTAGTTGGAACAATGACCTCGGGGCCATAATTCAAGGTTGAATAAAAATATTTTGATATTATTTTATATGTTATAATATGTTTATAAAGGGGCATGAGAATTTTGGTGCTTTAATTTTAGCGATTGAGGGCTTAATTGCGAAAAAGGACTAAATCGCATAAAGTGTGAAAGTTCTATTTTAATTGCTAGAGGTGCCAATTGACTAAGGAATATTAATTGGAGGTCTTTAAAGTGCAAATAGGCCATTGACGGAGTGATGGTCGGCCATAGAGGACAAGATCATTAAATTAGTCAATGTTTTGGTGTGTTAGGTGATGAATGAATAAAATAAGAGAAAAATAAAGAAAAGAGAAGTATCATCTTTTCTTCTCTTCATCACCACCAAAAATTGGCAGCAAACAAATTTTGGAGAGCTCAAAAATTTCAGCAAACATTATCTCCTCACAAGTAAGTGATTTTGGTAACCTTTCTTGATAAAAATTATACTTTTAAAATCCCCAAAGCTTAAGCGAGCTAATGAGGGGACTAATTTGCAATATGGTTGAAAGCCTAGGGACTTGCCATGAGAGATTTTATGTTATTTTCTGAGTTTTTATGGAAGAAAATGAATGATAGGAAGATGAGAAACAACTTTTGTAAAAGGTGTTGTCATGAAAACACCTAATTGGGACTAAGTTGTAAATGTTTAAATTGGTAATAAATGCATGAAATAGTTGAAATCTTGAGTTGCTATAGAAGAGAATATGAATCAGCTAAGCTTGATTAGTAAAGAAGTTGAATGAAAATTTATTTATGAGCCTGAGGGAAAAATCATAATTTTGCCAAAGTCCAAGGGCAAAATGGTAATTTTGCCAAAGTAGAAATTTTAAAATGTGTTGATTAGTATGGTGATTAAATGAGTAAATTCTATTGTTCTAGATCAAAGAAAATGAGATTCAGACCTAGAACGGGAGAAAAGAGAAATATGGACAAATAGGTCCTTTTCTACCCTTTTCGATATCGAGGTAAGTTCATGTGCTAAATTATGCAACTCTAAGTGAAGTATTTAATATTTCGATGTTGTATGAATTTTTTATTTCCTCCATGTATGCGTTAAATACGTTTTGACGAGATGTCAAGAAATGAAAGTCTTAATTTAATCTAAGACTAGTGGGAATGCAAATAGCATGATATGATGATAATTAAGGTCTCGTGTAAGACCATATTGGAATATGGCCTTGATGTGAGATTTTGTGTAAGACCATGTCAGGGACATGGCATCGATATGATATTTCATGAAATACCCTATCAAGGGTATGATGTTGATTCAAAATTGTATGTATGAAATTCAAGAGTGTTCTTTAGTATTTTGAATAATTCAACAGGTATGTTTGAAAATGAGAAAGTATGTGGTTAGACCATGAGAGGTACAGGTACGTGCCCAGAGCTCATTTGAGGTGAATTCGGTAGGTGAGAAATTCATGGTGAGTTATGAGTAAACGATACACTTTGATTGCATATGTTATAATAATTAAGGCATTTTGTGAATGCAAATGATCATGGTAGGAATCTAGTTAAGAATGATAGTGTGTGAAGTGTTCCCGGATGAACATTAGAGATAGGGAGATGTATGTGGATAAATATCCGTAAATGTATAATAATGGTGGGCTATGTGTGATACCACCTTATAAATTGTTAAATGGTGGGCTATGTGCGATACCACCTTATACATTGTTAGTGATGGGCTGTGTGCGACACCATCGCCAATATTCTTAACGGTGGGCTGTGTGCGTTACCACCTTATTATTTGTTACTGATGGGCTGTGTACGATACAATCGTGTTTAGTATCAAATGGTGGGCTATGTGTGATACCACCCTATTAAAGATTGATGGCGGGCTAAGTGCAATACCACCGAGTGATTGGTATTATGAATTGCTTATTGAGAAATTATGATGTGTTGTATCATGAGACTAGGTGATGTTAAGTGCAGGGATGTACGTTAATGAATGTGAGCATTAAGCTCGTGATATGGTTAGAATATAGTAAGAAACGGAATGAATAAGTATTGTGAATGATTGATTGTGAAATCATGAGTTTAAGAGTAAACCTCTTTATAACACCCGTGTGGTGGAGGATGACTAATGAATATAAATAGTTGATTTATATGCATATAAATGAGATAATTCAAATGTGATAATTCAAGAGTCATAATTGATGATTTGTGGATTTTATGTGATGGTGTATGAATATGTGCAAGTGAAGGTGGCTAAATGGCTTGGAAAATAGCCTTGAATTGGTCCACACGGGTAGACACACAGGTGTGTGTCTAGGCCGTGTGTTCCCTGCATGTTGGTGTTGTAAGTCAGTGTCGACCACGGGCTAGCCACATAGGCTTGTGTCTAGGTCGTGTGTTCCCTGCATGTTGGTGTTGTAAGTCAGTGTCGACCACGGGCTAGCCACACGGTTGTGTCTAGGCCGTGTGGAGCACACGGGCGTGTATCCGGCCGTGTGAAAAGCCATGTAGGTTCTAAATAAAAATAAATCCCACACGGGGAGGGACATGGGCGTGTGTGACCACACGGCCTGCCCACACAGGTGTGTCCCATTTCACACGGGCGTGTGGCCCCTGTTTAAGTGAAAATTTTTAAAATCGTAAAGGTTTCCGGTAAGGTTTCAAAACCCCTCGTATGAATGTTTAAGACCTCGTAGGCCCTCAATGAGGTTATGATGGCCATAGAATATGTCTAGTTGGTACTGAAAGCTATTGATTAAAGCCGTATGGTTAAGGGGACTAAGTCCGGTAATGCCTCGTGCCCGATTCCGGCTTAGAATACAGGTAAGGGGTGTTACAATACCTCATAATAAACGTGCACATTGATTATTAGTATTCACCTCTCAAGCATGTACTTTAAGATCTTTCAATTGTTTAAAGCTCATATATTTTCATACTTCCATAATCATTTTAATAGGCAATTATGCCAATCTTTCCTTTTTCTCATATCCGGTAAATCACAATTTGTGTGAATGATCATGCTATATCATAACTAAATTTGGCCTGAAAGCCAATTACACGATCACCAACCGAATTTACCATGTATTTCGTACATCACAAGTATAGACCAAAAATCACAAGGCTTTCACAAAAACATTCTCGTGGAAACCATGAACTCACAATATCATAAAGTCAATGCTTATAAACTTTATGTACACACCTATGTTAATTCATAATATTTACATGCTCTTTCTCTTCTTTGACATACTCATTGAATTTCCCGTTGAACCACTTGGAATACTATCGGATACTTGGGAATCTAGTACACACGGTACCATACCAATGCCATATCCCAGATATGGTCTTACATGTAATCTCGTATCAGTGCCAATAGCCCAGCTATGGTCTTACACGTAATCCCAGTAACCCTAATGTCATGACATTTGTATCATATTTATTCCTAATGTTCAATCGGGATTTCTTGCTTGACGAAAATTTGTCGAATACGTCTGAGTCAACCAAAATTCATACAATATTAAAACATTTACAACATAAATATAACAATGCATTATTTACATACGAACTTACCTCGACATTAAAATGGCGAAAAGGACCTCATCGTCAAATACTCGTTTTTCCCCTATTCTAATTCCAAACCTCGTTTTTCTCAATCTATAATATCACATTTAACTTATTTAGTCATTATACTATTCAAATCAGCCCAAAATCACATTATGACAAAAATTACATTTTTACCCCTAAAGTTTGACATTTTTACAATTTAATCCCTAGGCTCGTAAAATGATTTTCATTCAATTTCTTCAAAACCCAAGCCTACCTGAACCATTTTCATACTCATAACATCCCAAATTTCTCATTTATTAACATTTTTACTACATATTTTACAACTTTTACAAATAAGTCCTTTTTTACATTTTTACCGAAAATCACTTAGCAAAAGTCGTTTAACAAACAACAAACATGCATTTTCTACCATCAAACAACAAAATACACACATGTCTAATATGGTTCAAACCCTAGACCTTCATCATTTCTTAAATTAGTGGTAGTTATAGATAGATCATGTTACAATAATTTCAAAAACATAAAATCATTAAAAACGAGGCACGGACTTACAATCGAGCTTGGAAGCTTGAAAAACCCTAGTCATGGTTTCTTCTTGGTACATCCGGCCATGGGGTAGAAGATGAGAAAAAATTGGCTTTTAATTTGGATTTTTAATTCATTTTAATTACCAAATTATTACAATGCCCTTAATAAAATACTTTAGAAATATACCAAACCATGTCCATTTTTTTCCACCAACTTAACCAATGGTCGAATTACCGTTTAATGACCTCCAATTTAAAATTGCATAGCAATTAGACACCTCTAGCTTCTAGAACACACATTTTTCACTTATTACAATTTAGTCCTTTTTACTGAATTGAGTGCCCAAACGTCAAAACTTTCGCGAAATCGTTCCATAAAATTGTAGACCACAAAAATATAATAAGAATAAATTTTTCTACGTCAGATTTGTGGTCCCGAAACCACTATTCTGACTAGACCCAAAATCGGGCTATTACAACTCTCCCCCCTTCAGGGATTTTCGTCCCCGAAAATCTTACCTGAATATAAATTCGATTTCCATGTCCTCTATCTCGTGACACTGGCAAAGAACCCTTACTAAGGTTATGCTTTTATTTCCCAACTTTTTAATCTCGTGTCAAAATTCTGATCGGATCTTCATTATACAACACATCGGCTAAATCTTAATCCCAATCGAAGAATTCATTCTCAAAGTGTCCAATCGATACCATCGCAACATAGGTACACAAAACATATTTTGAATCTTTTTTCGAGGCAATACTTTCGGAAGCATGCTATCGCTGAACCAGAATTTCATATCCTCATGTTTCAAATTCACATATGTTTTCTGACCATCTGAAGTGGATTCTAAACTGCCACGAATCACTTTTACTTTCAGTACAATTTCTGATCGGATAGTCTCTTAAACATATAACTCAACTAATCTATCATGTTACATACCCGACCACCAGAACATCTATTTCAAATTACTGTACATTTTATTACTCCTTGAATGAACAAACAAGCTACTACTAAGCTTCGTACAAAATTTTCTGCATAAGCTATGAATTACTCAGTGTGCAAATTCTATCTCGGAATAATGATAACAGTCATCAGGTCCGACCTGAAATTCAGAATCAAAAGTTGTCCCACATTGTACTCGTTTTGTTTACCACTCACTATCACATTCCTAAGGTTCTCAATCTTGCAAAGGAAACATCGCTTTAGCTTCTAATTTAGCTAGATTTAGACCGTCATAAAATAAGATTAATCATGTATCCAATACTCACAAAATAATCAAAGGTTTCCATTCAAGCATTTGCAACTATATCTTCTTTCCCAAAGGTTAATCGATAACTGCTCACAATCATTCAATAGTTCAAGCCATCTATGTTGTTTTAAATTTCAGATCCTTCTGTGACATTAGATACTTTAAACTCTTGGGATCAAGAATCATATGACATTTTTCGTCAGACAACCGACGTCTCAAAACATGATCAAATACAAACTCATTGAACTTTCACTATTTAATACTCGAATAGGTTCTGTACGTACCTGTATCGCCTCGTACTAACCTCTTTCTCAATCACATCATTCATCTACCCGTTGAACCATTTGGAATAGAAATCGGATACTCAGGATTCTTGTACAATAAGTACCTATACCATGGCCCGTAGCCAAATCAAGGTAACTTATCCGAAGAACTATTATCATGGCCCGAATCCAAATTATTCGATATGCATGGCCCGAAGCCAAATCATCCGATATGCATGGCCTGAAGCCAAATCGGTAAAATACACACCCGAAGTGCTAATATCATGGCCAAAAGCCAACTCAAAGTATCACTTACTGACATGTCCATAGTATCCAAAACTATTCTTAAGGTTCAACCGGGCTTTCACCCTTTTTGTTTCTATCATCGAATGCATCCATAAAGTCATTTTCACAATTCATACATTATCCATAATCTTATTTTAACAATTTAGGCAATATTAAAGCATTTTAACATACATTTATAATGTAACCATCACATACGAACTTACCTAGTATTCTAAATTGACGGATCGGATCGACTACTCGATAACCTTACTTTTCCCCCGATCTAAATCCGAATTCTTTCTTTCTTGATCTATATGAATTCAAAATTAACTTACTCAATCACATATTCTTTCAATTTAGTCCTTATCACACTTTAAAGAACTTTTACACTTTTGCCCAAGTATTTCACAACTTTTACAATCTAGTCCTTATTTCACAAAACACAAAATTCACATAATTTCAATAAACCCAAGCTTGGCTGAATTATTTATAGGTCCATAGCAGCCCAAAACTTCCATTTATTTCATATTTCAACCACTCAATTTTCACTTTTCACAATTTCATCCCTGTTATGCATTTTCATCAAAAATCACTTAACAAAACATGTAAAACTATCATCAAGCTTTCATATTTCAACATTATACATCAAAGAACACTTAGATTCAACAATGAAAAATCTCAAAATCTTTAACAGCTTCGAAATTAAAGGTACGGGCTATCTAGATTGAACTACAACGATTACAAAAACATAGAAATCATTAAAAATCGAGCTCAAAAATACTTACAATTGGAGCATGCATTAGCCGAACCCTAATATGCTTCCAACCTTTCTCTTTCCTTTGATATTGGGTCACCAAGGAAGAAGATGAACACAATTTCATGTTTTGTTATAATTTAATTAACTTAATTTATCAATTTACTTATTTACCCTTAATGAATAAACATAGAAATTTATAATGCATGTCCATTAACACTACCAATGGTCTAATATCATCATAAGGACTTTTAATTTAATTAATCATAGAAATTAAACACATTTAACAAGTAGAATGCAACTTTTGCATTTTACGCGATTTAATCCTTTTATCAAATTAACCAACCAAACGATAAAATTAGCTCACGAAATTTTCACACATATCAAATAACATGCTGTAAATACCGAAATAATATTAAAAAAATTTGACATTGGATTTGTGGTTCCGAAACCACTATTCTAATTTAGCTAAAACAGATATGTTACATTAGATACTTTAAACTCTTGGGATCAGGAAACATATGACCTTTTTTGTTGGTCAACCAGTGCCATCAAATTCTCAACACAGACATAAAAAGTGACCGACTCTAAATCACTCGTTGGACAGTTCCTTTCATGTGACTTTAACCATTTGAAAGCATATACTATCACATTACATTCTTGTATTAAAACACATTCCAATCTATTCGATAGTGCATTGCTGAAAAATCACAAATTCTTTACTCAATTTAAACTGGACCCAGAATCAGTGCTTTGGTTAACAATACCTTCAACTATTTTCAACTTTGCTAACACTCAATAGACCATTTAAACTTTCACAAATGTGATAACTTTATCAATCAAAACAGCTTCAACTCATAATAATATCATCCAATTAGAAGTGATCTAATAGGTATGTCCTTGTATCACACCCTTTTTGAATATAAATTCTTCATTCAGACTATTCGTCAATTTACCCATGAATGTCCAAGATTTTATCTTCTTACCAGAGAATAAACTTAAATGCATATAACTCAAATTACCTTTCAACTAACCAGCTAGCTCAGATAAAAACAACTGAGTCGATCTCAACTCAAATAATATCATATCAAAATACTCCCTTCTTTATGTTGTTAAGACAACTCAAACATAAAAACTTTCAAAATTTCCTCACATGCTAATCAAAGATTTTTACAACTACATTAGCTTAAGGAAACAAAATATCCTGATTGAACTCATTGACCTTAATCAAACTAACCTGGGAAAAGAAAACCATCATACAATTTGAGCTTGAGCTCCACTATCTATACCTTTGCTGATATCAATTCCTTTTACAAAAATTAGAGAAATCCTGATACCAGAATCACCACGTTCCTATGATCGAACCAGAAATACAACCATAATAGACATAGTTATCACAAGCCAAAGAACACACTTTAAAGATGAGCCATGATTGATAATTTACAAAATAAGGATGGTAAGAAAACCGAGATAAATAAATCCAAGATGCGATATCATACTGGAAGTCCAAGAACATAACTCATAAGAAAGTAATAAATATCTTGATGATTCCTCAAAGAAAATCAGAAGAAAAACAATGCTTATACGCTCTGGAATCAATTGTAACATAGGTGATATATTTTCCAAATATATATACAAAACAAAACAACATCCAGTAGAAACAGAAGAACAGCCTCACATAAATTTTCACCAACAACTTTTATTTCAAACTTAATAGAATAGAATCCCAAAGAAATATATAAGAAATGCTGCTCATCAACCAACTAGACTAACAGCCCTTTCATCTATCATTATAATCAGCTAGCATTCTCATACGATAAAAATTTCATCAAAAAAAAGAACAATCATATATATCTCTAAAGATAAATGAATATATAAAATACCCAGGAGAGATCATCATAATCTATTCAATTACAACTGTTACACTCAAACATCTTTCTGATTCAAATATCATTTCTCTGACTAATTATGTCATCACTAATCTCATATTATTCAACTCTCTAACGAATATCAATCCAGAAGACATTCCAGTAAATACATACTTTAGACATCGTACCTGAATGAGTCAATTAGCCGAGATTAACTTTTTCTTTAACAGTGACATCGTGAAATCTAAATGATCTTTAGAACAATCAAGCATATTTTTCCAGAACTGTATTCACTTGCCAAACTATTCTTAACTCTAACCACATTATTAGTTATTCCGCTACTGAACTCTTTAGTCTCTTACATGTGAGCTCATTCAAATTAAATCTCATGAAATTTCGTTATACAATACCACATTGGTAAGGGGGTGATATCGTAAAGCCTCTAACTCGACTCTCATAAATACACACATATCACTTAGCATTCATTATCAACATAATATCTTTACAATCATATAATTCACTTCAAGCTAATTAACATACATATTTATGTCACATGAACTTTTCGGTTACCTTTACTCAAACAAGTGTACTTAAACATACATTCCATAAATTTTGATTAAGTTTACTTATCGCATTCACTTAATCAAACAAGTTAGGCACATAACATCATATGAATGCAAACAAACATGGATGAGCTTATCACAATATAAACTTTCATTTCACTTCACCTTTCCATGTTCCAAGAAAAATTCTATTACACCCCTTACCCTATTCGACACCTGAACAGGGTACGAGGCGTTACCGAACTTATACACAAGCAATCATACAAAATCGAGAGATAAATTTCCATCCAAATTTAAAACCTTTCATATACACTCATATCTCCCTATTACGAGCCTTTGAAGCCCAAAGCATACATCGGAAGTGGTTTAGAACTAAACCAAGAACTTGGGTAACTTTTGCGAAACTTAGAAAATTTTTCACGCAAAAGGGGTCACACGCCCTTGTGGGTTCGGGACACGCTCGTGTGACCCTAAGACACGCCCGTGCTTCAGGCCGTGTTCAAAATGGGGAGCTTTCTGTTTATGACGTCATCATCAAATTAAGGTCACACGGCCAAGTCACACGCCCGTGTTCTTAGGCCGTGTGATCGATTATATTTTCATAATTTTTCATAAAATAAGTGCAGGCTTCACACGGCAGGACACATGCCCATGTTCAAGACCATGTCATCCATATGGCTGAGACACGCCCGTGTCTCTGCTCATGTGCTCATTACTGAGCATTCTATTCTACAACAGGCAAGCCGTGTGTCACACACGGCCTAGACACACGCTTGTATGTCTACCCGAGTGGACGAAAATAAGGTTATTTACCAAGCCATTTTACCACCCTTACTTGCACCAACTTACACAACAACAAGCAACACAAATTCAAGTATATACATATACAACCAATTCAGCCACAATCAAGTCATCCATACATCAATTACATGCTATTTCCTATCACGCACAACATCTCATACTTATAATATTAAACCATGCAAACTCCACATTCATGAAAAACATCTTCATATTCATATATACTCAACCAATATTAGCAAATTCTAATGGCCATTTACAAAATGAATCATCAACCATTATAAGCCGACACATTTGGCCAAATCGAATATGACACATAACAAACTGACAAAGTCCCTATACATGCCATAACTCAAAATAATATAATCATAAGTACCCAAAATCTTAAGTTGATAGCGTGAATGGATCTCTAACAGACTTCGATCCAAGAGCTGGCTTGGCGACACTATAAGACAAGGGAAAAAGAAAGGGAGTAAGCTTTAAAGCTTAGTAAGTTCCTATGCAAATAATAAGCATCACAAACACACTTGAACATGTACTCAACATGAAATAAATTCACATAAATGTCATAGTAAATCTCATAGTCAAACTTGGCATAGATGATATCTAAACCTTAACATCGTAACTTACTCAATCAAACCAAACCGAGGGTTTATCACATATCGAGTTCAATAAGCATGAGTTTTATGCACATACATGTACCAACTTGTAACTTACCATAATATTTCACAACATACCATGGTCTTTCATGACTTAAACATTGCCGTTAAGTTTTCCGTTGAACCACTTGGAATACTAAAGGATACTCGGAAAATCTCACACATATAGTACCATACCAATGCCATATCCTAGATATGGTCTTACATGGGATCTCAAATCGATGACAATATCTCAACTATGGTCTTACACGAAGTCTCATATCGATGTTATATCCCAAATATGATCGATGTTATATCCCAGACATGGTCTTACACGTAATCTTAATAACCCTACTGTCATGACATTTGTATCCTATCTATTCCTCAGGTTCAACCGGGACGTCTCGCTTATCGAACTTTGTCGAATTCAGTCAAAGAGAAAATTACAATTCATACAATAATTATACAAGTAAAACATGAATAATAGTGCATCATTTACATACGAACTTACCTCGGTACAAAAATACTAGAATAGGGATTTAATCGTCAAACACCTTATTCTTTCCCCAATCAAGGTTCGAACCTCGTTTCTCTTAACTATAATCGCAAATTTAGCTTATTTAATAATCACATTGCTCAATTCAGTCCAAAAGTCATATTCTGCCAAAATTACATTTTTCCCCTAACCTTTGACAGATTTACATTTTTGCCCTTAGGCTCGGAAAATGAAATCTATTCAATTTCCTCAATTCCCAAGCCTAGCCAAACCTCTTTAATACTTATAGCTGTCCACATTTTTAATTTAATCACACTTTTACATACATTTTGAAATCTTTTTACAAATAGGTCCTTTTGTCAATTTTCACCAAAAATCACCTAGCAAAAGTTGTTTATCTAACATTAAACTTGCATAATCTACCAGTAGACATCAAAATACATGCATGTCACACATGGGTAAATTTTTAAACATGAATCGTACTTCAAAATAATAGTAGAAATAGGTAAACCAGGTGATAACGATCTCAAAAACATAAGGAGCATTAAAAACGGGGCTAGAATGCACTTACAATCATGCTTGAAAGTTGGAAAAACCTTAGCTATGGCTCCTTAGAATTTTCGGCACAAGCATGGAAAATATGAGCAAAATTTTGACTTGATTTTCCCTTTTTAATCTTTTAATTACTAAATGACCAAAATGCCCTTAATGCCTTTCTTTGAAATTTTACCTATCCATGTCATTTTTGTCCATAAAAATAGAAATTGGTCAAATTGCTATTTAAGACCCTCTAATTAAAAATCCATGGCAATTTCATGCTCAAAGCTTCTAGAATGTATATTTTGCAACTTATTCAATTTAGTCCTAAATTTCGAATTAGTCAATTTATGCATAAAATTTCTTCATGAAATTTTCACACGATCATGCAATCATGCTATAGACCTCAAAATGTCCATAAAATAATTATTTCTACTTCGGATTTGTGGTCTCGAAACCACTATTCTGACTAGACCCAAAATCGGGATGTTAAAATTCCCATTGAACTATTGTAATTTCGATGGATACTCGAGTAGTATACTCAAGGTATGCATGTCAATAATCCGTCAATTCTTATTCAAAAGTGCCCCTTTGGCCATATTCATATAGCACACTCTCGGGCCACTTATGATATAACGGGATTGCCAATCCAGGCTAAATCTTTTCAGTAACGTTTGCTCTAAAGGGCTTACTCTAGATTACCCGTTCGGGCTAAATCCATTTCATAACTTATGCTCGAGACGGCTTAATTCAGGAATACCCTTCCAAGCTAAATCCTTTTTAAAACATTTAAAACATTTTATCTGTTTCATAAAGTCACCATAATCCTTCGAAATACAATGTTTAATCGGAACAATGACATTTTATCCATATTTCTCAACTTATGGTTATTTCATTTTGTACATCATCACATACATATCATGAACTCTTATTCATACCTTTCCAAGTTTCGACTCATCACAAACACATTTTCAAATATCTTAGTATCACTTTCAACGTTTTCGAAAATAGCACAGTTGGAAAGCATCTCTGCCTCAACAAAATAATTTCATCAGAGTCGAGAGTTATCACACTATCATAGGTAGTAATATGGCATGTATAGCTAGACTCACATACACTACATTAGTCCTAGAATCGACTAAACCATAGCTTTGATTGTAACACTCTTTACCCGTATTCGACACCTGAACCGGGTACAAGGCATTACAGTACTTAACTTGCTCAATCATACAACATCGATCCATAAAAATTCCATTTCAAATTAAAACCTTTCATTCAATACCTTATTGCCCTTATTATAGGTCTACCAGACCGTAAACTTGCACCCTGAATGATTCGGGATAAAACTAGAAACTTTTGAACACTTAGAAAATTTTGACACAAAATAGGGCCACACACCCGTGTGAAGAGGGACACACCTGTGTGGGCAGGCCGTGTAGTCTCACATGCCCATGTCCCTAGTCTGTGTGGATTTTACTTTTCATTTTGAACCTACAGAGGTTTTCACACGGCCTGACATACGCCCGTGTCCATAGCCCGTGTCCCTCACACGTCATGACACGCTCGTGTCTTTGCCCGTGTGTGAAAACCTTGGCATTCTGTTTATGATGTCATCATCTCAGTAAGGTCACATAGCTAAGGTACAATCCCGTGTGCTCAGACCGTGTGTCGAATTAAATTCCTAATTTCAGGTGCAGACTTCACACGGCTCGGGCACATGCCCGTGTCATAAGCCGTGTCTCAACCTGTGTGTTTACTACTAGGCATACTAACTTACCAACTTAGCATGTAGGGGTACACACGGCCTATCAACACGCCCATGGGGCTGACGGAGTGTCTCACACAGTCTAGACACACGCCCGTCTGTCTATCCATGTGGACAATTGTAAGGCTACCTACCAAGCCAATTGCCACCCTACAAAGCAACCACACTTATACCAATTCAATTCAACATACATTATGACCATAAGGCACTTCTAAGAACCCAAAATCAAAACATCCACACAAGCATGCACTTCATGAATTTCATCATCATTGAATATATGAACTTGTCAAGTATTGGCCAATTTCCCATGACCATTTACAAAATGAATTTAATAACATTAATAGCCACACATTGGCTAACAAATATGACATAACACAAAATAACCAAGTTCCTATACATGCCATACTCAAAATTAATCAAATTATGCTATACCAAAGAGAAGTTGATAGTGTAATTCCGAACTCCAACATCCCATGATTCCCGAGTTAGCTTGGCGATACTACGAGAAAAAGGGAAATGATAGAGGTAAGCATGAAGCTTAGTAAGTTTGCATTAAATAAATAGCAACATTAAGGCTCATAATGTCATCCATCCATTGCATTGAATAAAAACACAAAGTCTCAAACACATTGCCATAACTTGTTTATACTTACTCTTACCAATTACATGTCATGTCACATATCGTAAACATTTCTCGTGAATTACTCACATGTACCTGTATCACTTCATCACATAGCTTTATCACTAATTTCATCTCTGTTATAAGCTCAACTACTTATCCTGAAAAATCACTTGGAATACCCGAAAATACACAATCATCATCATACACATAAACACAACGCCAGTGCCATATCCCAAATATGGTCTTACATAGGGTCACATCTCGATGCCGATGCCATATCCCAGATATGGTCTTATACGGGATCTCAATTCGGTGCCAAAGCCATATCCCAAATATGGTCTTACACAGGACCTTACCTGTAATATCCTGAAATTGGGCTTGTGCATTTTTGCTTAATTTTATGAAATAGCATATCCATTGTGATATGGATGTGTTGTGTGCATTTTTAGAACCTAGGAAATGTAAGGAAATGTCTTGGAAATGTAAGGAAATGTTTTGTCTTGGAAATGTAAGGAAATATCTTGGAAATGTAAGGAAATGTTTTGTCTTAGAAATGTAAGGAAATGTCTTGGAAATGTAAGGAAATGTCTTGGAAATGTAAGGAAATGTCTTGTCTTGGAAATGTAAGGAAGTGTCTTGGAAATGTGAGGAAATGCTTTAGAAATGTTAAGTTTAAAGTTTAAAAGAGGGTACTAAGGCAAGGTGGTCTTAAGAAAATTTATGGAGGAAATATGACATGAAATTGTGCTTAGAAAAGTGGCCTGGAGATGCCACTTAGGGCCTCTGGAAATGACGCCACATACAGGGGTATTGGGCTAAGGTTAGAGCTGCAGGGGAAGCAAAATAAAAGTTTTATTTTGCAGCAGAGATTAGCAGCAAGGGACGGCACAAGGCTATAATTTAGGAGCCTTTATTCTTTTATTTTTAAGAGATAAAAAATGGATAAATGAGGGATTAATTTAATTAATTTGAACAAGAGATAAAGGAGAAAAAGGAGGAAGTTGATAAGAACGAAAGGGTTGGCCGTCCAAGGAAGTATATGGTTGGTAATTTCGGCTTTGCTAGGATAGTTGTGCCGAAATTTATCATTCTCTTCATCCCCTCTCATTTGTGCCGAAATTTTCACTCTTTCTCCTCTCTAAACCTCTTCTACTTTTTCTCTCTTTAATTCTGACTAGCCGAAATATTCTCTGAGAAAGCCGAATCCTTATTCCACCATTGTCGAATTCTCTAGGGACTTCTTTTCCTCTCTTTTATTTTGTCAACACCGAATATATCAATAATCTCTAGTGAAATCGATTTCTTTTAAGCCTCAAAAGCCGAATCTTTGTGGCTTCAAGCAAGGTGCCAAATCATCGTGGTATTAAGATAAGAACAATGGATTTTTTGTTGTTCAATCTCTTTTAATCGAGATCTAGGAACTGATTCTCTTGTTGTCTCTTGGTCGAATATTAAAGGAGGAATTCCGGGATTTTTGATAGTCGTCGACTACAAGGAGAAAGGTTTCGGGATTACAAGGATTTAAGAGACTAAGGCCAGGTGACTATTATCGGGATTAATATCCACAAGGTAAGTGATTATAAGGTTCGGCTAAGGCCTATTTCAGTACTTAGATTTATTTCTTACCTATTCAAAAGCCGAGAACTAACCAGATAGGAGTTTTGGTGGTTAGCCGATTGCAAGGGTGAGCATCACAAAGTTTCAGGGCTTGATCCTTAATTCAATTCGGCAACAAGGTAAGATGTTTTAATCCTTCCGGATTTGGTTGATTAGTCGAATAGGCTTTTACTAAAAGTACTAAGTGTGGCCGAATGTAGGGATTAAGATCTAAAGCGTAGATCGGGATTTCAGGGAAATTGCTAAGTGAATCAGGTGTGTACCCCACACTATCTTTTAATAAGATTTATGGAAATATTTAATATTAGCATGTTTATAAGAATGAGAATATGGCTAAGGTACCATGCTATGGTACAAAGTACCAAGGTACGTTTCCTACTCCTACTAGGATTATGAATACATGTTATGTATGATATGTGAAAAGTGATAAGACTGTGAATTTAGGGCATGATGTGCATGATATGTATGATATGGGCATTCGGGTTATATGAAAAGGGGAAGTGAATGTGGTGACTTCGGTCACATTATCTGAATGTGGTGGCTTCGGTCACATTATCTGAATGTGGTGTCACATGACACAAATATTATCTGGAGGCTATGCCACGAAAATTATAAGGGCGATGAGCATGTCGTCGTCGCAATGCGATACTTCGATGGTGTGTAGCGGATGGAGGGTTGACTTAGTAGTCCCCACGGTGTGCAGCGGTTGAGTACGGGTGATGTGTAGCGGATGGCATCTAGATTTTGGGTTCGGGTTGCAGATCTTTTCTATCTCATTATATAAATACGTATGTGATATGATAATGTATGCCCGGATTGTTAAATTTTAGTGTTGGTTACACATTGAGTCTGTTTGACTCACCCGGCTGTGGGAACATGTTTGTGTGATGAACAGTGATGGGGACCAGATCTGGCGTAACTTGTCTTTGTCGCCATGCTCAAATTTGAAGTTTATTTAATTTTGGGACTTTTACATTTTAAGTATTTGGATTTATTTCGAATTTTGAATGTTGATGTAATAAGGCCACTGTTGGGCTATTCCATTGTTTTATTATGTTTACAAATTTTTATTAAGTTAAAGATTAAGTAAATTTACTTTCTAATGAACTCTAAATGTTTTATCACCTAAAACTAAAAGGGTTTTTCAATATAAAACGAATTTGTTTTCAACTCAAGCCCAACCCAAAATAATATTTCTTTCAAAACACACTATTTTCCAAAGTAACAAAAGAATTTTAACCGGTTTACATCGAGGAACATACCAGATCCGGTCAGGGCTCGTAGGCCGGGTTAGGGTGTTTCAATTTGGTATCAGAGCCCAGTTTTAAACCCTCGGCCTGGGGTTTAAGGCCCAAAATGTTTTCAAATCAAGCCCAAATGAGTTTTATGAAATATTTTTGGAAATAAGCAGGTTTTTCTGGCATGGCACCTAAGTCTCCGACTCGCAGTCCACCAGGTAAGTACCCTTATCCATTGTGTGATTTATTGTATGATCTGTAGAAGGGTAAGAATGGAACGTAGATTAGAATATTAAGTATGTGAACCCTAGGACTAGCTACCCCAACAAATACATAAGACTTAAATGCCTAGTTAAACAAACCTATGGCTAAGTCGCTGAGTTAGGGTATGGCAACCCCTGTGCACATGTCTAGGATTGGATCCGAAAGAGCCTGGTACTTAAGCAGTCCTAGTGACTCACCTCCTCTTCGCAGGAATCCTACCTGGTGCGTAGCTTCGGTTCACCCTAACCAAGAGGACTCAGTCACAGACTAAACACGATAACTAAAACCCGAAAGAGAGCTAGCCGTATTTTTATAAAAACCCTAGTTTTAAAACTCTTAAAATTACTCTTTTAATTTTTGAGGACTACTTTTACAAAATTTTTCAAAAAAATTTTCGATTTATAAAAAATTACCTAAATACCCCTAGTGGTAAAATTACAAAAATGCCCTTGGTTTATAAAATGACCAAACTACCCATAGTTTTATCAAAATTTCCTTACTTTATGACAAGTCCAAAAACCCTAATTTGCAAAATATCAAAATACCTTGATTTTGGAAAATTACGAAATTGCACCTAACTTGCAAATTACCAAAATGACCCTAATTTCCAAAATTTTTGCAACATCACCGTTTTGGAAAACAAATTCTCAAAAAGAACCTCCAAGTTTTGCAAATTGTGAAATACCCCAAAATTATTAACACTTTACAAATTTACCCCGGTTTATTACCGAAATACCCTCGAGTTACAAAATTACCGAAGTACCCTCAAATTTCAAAATTTCCAAAATACCCTCGGGAATGCAAAATTACCAAAATACCCTTATTGACAAAATCACCAAGGAACCATATTTTGAAAAATTACAAAAATACCCCTATAGGACAAATTACGAAAATACCCCTGGGGTAGGAATAGACAAAAATAGAGAAATAGAGAACGTGTGTGAATGAATGTTTGAATGAATGTGCTTCTCTGAATTAGGATAGAAAACTTGAACTTTGATTGATCGAAAGAACTCCTTCTAAACTTCTTTCATAAAATTTCTTCGCGGATAATCAGTGAAACCAGTATTAATTCATTAAATTTCTTAATCAGATTAAAGCACGCACGTAGACATGAGCTCTAGGGGACGTGGACGTAACGTACGAGGACGCGGTAGAGGTAAAATGACCGTGTCAGAACCTGTTAGATCGGGTCAAGTGTCTGAGAATGAGGTACCACCGCCACCACCACCCCCAACTTTTGATGGTGAGCGGCGGGGATCGCATGTGGGGTGATCTTTGTATCGCAGTCCGTCTTTGTGAGTTCTTGAGTTGGTGGCTGGTGCAGGAGGAAATTCGGGAGCTCGAAAGACGGTACCTGAGCGACTTCGTGCCAATGGAGCTGAGGTATTTCGTGGCGTATCTGGTGTAGCACCCAGTACGGCCGAGTATTGGTTGGAAGCAACCGAGCGCATTATGGATGAGCTCGATCTGACCCCTGAGGAGAAGTTGAAAGAAATGGTGGCACTGTTACACGATGAAGCATATCAATGGTGGCTCACAGTTCGGGATGGTGCCACAGTTGAGGATCTGACCTAGGAATATGTTAAGGCTGCATATAAGAAGAAGTATGTCGGCACAAGGTATACTGATGAGCAAAGGAAGGCTTTTCTGAGACTAGTTCAAGGGAACAAGTCCGTAGCAGAGTATGAAGCTGAATTTTTAAGGTTAAGCCGGTATGCTCGAGGAGTTGTGGCAATGGAGCATGAGCGATGTGTCTGTTTTGAGGACGGACTAAGGGATGATCTAAGGTTGTTGATAGCTCCACATCAGGAACAGGAATTTTCTGCGTTAGTTGAGAAGGCAAAAGTAGCTGAGGGAATTAAAGATTCTGTGAAGCAGAATATGGATCGGAATAGGCCAAAAAGAGGTTTTGGATCGTCAGGATCATCTGGGAATAAGAGGGCTAGAGTTGATGGGTCGCGAGGTCAACAAGCTTCTACAGGAGGGCGGTATCGTACTTGTGATCAGTGTGGGAAGAAACACTTAGGAGAATGTTGGAAAAAGACAGGAGGATGTTTTAAGTGTGGGTCCAAGGATCATATGATTAAGAACTGTCCTATGAAACCAGAAGGGAATCGACCTGTAGCTCGGAATGTTAATTAGGCTGGTAGAGGTGAACAGCAGCCTTAGCGAGGTCGTGGTCCGAATGGCAGAGGTAATGGTGCCGGCAGAGGACGTGGAACACCGGGCAGAGGTGTTGCTAATACTGATGAAACACCCCATACCCGGCCCACGAGCCTTGACCGGATCTGGTATGTTCCTCGATGTATACCGGTTCAAAATTCTTTTATTATTTTGGAAAACTGTGTGTTTTGAAGAAAGTTTGTTTGTGGGTTGGGCTCGAGTTGAAAACAGGGTTATCTTATATTGAAATCCCTTTATCTTAGGTGTCAAAACATTTAGGTTTAGTTTAAAAGAAATTTACTTAAACTTTAATTGATAAAAATTTGTAAACATAATAAATAAAATAAATGTAAAATAGTTCAACTATGGCCTTATTACATCAAATAAACCCAAATAATTTAAAATACTTAAATAAAAATAAAATGTCCAAATAAAATTCCTTGCTAAGCATGGCCACCTTTAAGCCCCTATCGACCCGGTCCATTACTGATCATCACCTGAAAAATGTTCCCACAACGGGGTGAGTCAACGGACTCAATGTGTACACAAACACTAAGTCCAAATAAATTCAGGCATTTCATAACATACATATTCATATATCATTAAATTAAAAATGATGCAACCCGAACCCAAACCTAGATGCCATCCGCTACACATCACCCGTACCAACCTGCACACCGTGGGGACTACTAAGTCAACCCTCTATCCGATACACACCATCGAAGGCAGTCGCTGCAGTCGACGTGCTCATCGCCCTTATGAGTATTCGTGGTCTTAGGTCACCACACTCAGATATTGTGGTCTTAGGTCACCACATTCAGATATGGTGGTCTTAGGTCACCACATTCAGATCTCGTGGTTTTAGGTCACCACATTCAAATATCGTGGTCTTAGGTCACCACATTCCCTTCCCCTTTTCAATAACCCATATGCCCCATATCATACATATTATGCATTAACATGCCAAATTTCACATTCTTATCACTTATCACATGTTAAATATAACATATTTCATAATCCTAGTAGGAGTAGGAAACGTACCTGAGTACTTTGTACCATATCATGGTACCCTAGCCACATTCTTACACTTTCATATTAACAAATCTATTAAGATTAGTGTAGGGTACACACCTGATTAACTTAGCAGCTTCACTTCAAATCCCAAAAATCTGATCTAAAGCCTTAGATCCTTAGTCCCTACATTCGGCCATTACTTAAAAATTTAATGAAGACCATTCGGCCATAAAACTAAATCCTATTAGGATTGTTGTAACCCAAAACTTACCTTGGTGCCGATTTCACTATAAATCAAATCCCAAAAACTTTGTGCTACTCCGTCCTTTAATCGGCCAATGCTAGATCATTTAACTTGATTAGTTTCGGCTTTTTAAACAAATAAAGAATAGATCTAATTACCAAAATAAACCTTGGCCGATTGTACTTATGCACTCACCTTGCGATTTCAAATCCCGAAAGTATCCCTTGTCTTAATTATCTGTCGAAATACCTATACACATATGTTAGATTCGATTCTAACATTAAATCATTATAGATGGCCCTTGGCCGAATGCTATAGACACTTACCTTGTGCATTTTAAATCCCGAAACTCACCGAATAACTAGGGAACACGCGGCCTATGGTGTACCTTCGGGAAAAGAACTTCTCCTTCCTTGTAGTCGACACTTAGTAAATCCCGAAAGATCTCTTCAAAGTTTTGGCAACAAGATATTAATGGGGTTATTCCTAGATTTCGGCAAATCTTAAAAGAAAAAGGATGAAACCGAATGAGATCTTACCCTTACTTTAGGAATCGGCAATCCTTGCTTGAACCTTTAACAATATTCGACTATGTAGGCTAGAAGGATCTTGATTTTGGCTTTTTGATTGGTAGAAAGAAAAGAGAAAGAAGAATAAAGATGGAGGATTCGAATAGAGCACAAGGTATTTCGGCTTGGAAAAAATAAAAGAGAAGAGAGGAGTTATTTGCTAGAGAGAATTCGGCAGAGAGAGAGTTGAAAGAAAGAATGAATGGCCCTCTTTTCCTTTAGTAGCCGAAATTACTAACTTAGAATCTACTTGGCCATCACTCTTCTATTTTGATAGCTTTATCTCTTTAATTATCAGTATATTCAAATTAAAAGAATTTAATCCATCAATTATCTCTTATCTCTTAATAAAAATAATACTAATAATAACCCATCATTATCTATCTATTTGCCGAATTTTAAAGAGAATAAAACTCCTCTTTTAAGAGCCTTAATGCTGTCCACCTCTCTACTCCTTGTAGCAAAAAATAAAATTCTTTATTTGCTTCCTATGCGACTCGATCCTTGGCCCATTTGCCTATGCATGTGGCGTCACTTGCTAGGCCCTTAAGTGGCGCCTTGTAGCCATTTTACCAAGGCTATTTGTATGTCATATTTCACATACATTTTCTCTTAAGACCACCTTGCTTCATGTCCCTCTTTTAAACTTTAAACTTGACATTTCTAAAGCATTTCCTTACATTTCTAAGACATTTCCTTACATTTCCAAGACATTTCCTTACATTTCCAAGACAAGACATTTCCTTACATTTCCAAGTCATTTCCTTACATTTCCAAGTCATTTCCTTACATTTCCAAGAGAAGACATTTCCTTCCGTTTCCAAGTCATTTCCTTACATTTCCAAGACAAGACATCTCCTTCCATTTCAAGTCATTTCCTTATATTTCCAAGACAAGACATTTCCTTCCATTTCCAAGTCATTTCCTTACATTTCCAAGACAAGACATTTCCTTACATTTCGAAGTTTCCAAAAATGTTTACTTTCCACTTTTGAAACTTAACATTTCTGAAGCATTTCCTTACATTTCCAAGTTTCCAAAAATGTTCACCATACATTCATAACACATAAGACATGCCATTTCGTATAATTAAATCAAAAATGCATAGGCCCATTTCCAGGATGTTACAACTGAGGCAAGGCAACCGGGTTTAGTTTATGCGGTTCGCCGGAAGGAGGATGGAGACGCGCTGGACTTCATAACCGGTACGTTCCTTGTATTTGGAAAACCTTATTATGCTCTGATTGATGTGGGCTCGACCCGTTCCTATGTTGCATGTAGTGTAGTCGAGACACTAGGCCTAGACTCTGAACTTTCTGATAAGCAGATGACTGTAGTAAGCCCATTAGGCCAAACTGTAGTGGTGGATAAGATCTTTCGGAGTGTACCTTTAAAAATTCAAGGCGTAGCATTTTCTGCCGACTTGATGGAACTTCCCTTCGGAGAATTCGATCTCATACTTGGTATCTATTGGTTAGTAGAACACCGGGCCGTGTTGGATTGTGCGGCTAAGCCAATGGAATTAAGAACCCTAGAGGATGAAGTAGTAGTAATGATCAGAGAAAGAAGAAACTACTTGTCTAATGTAGTTTCGGCGTTAAAGGCTGAAAAGATGGTTCGAAAAGGGTGCAAGGCGTTTTTAGCCTTCGTAAGTGCGTTAGATGGAAAGGAAGAAGGTGTTAGTGGAGTTAGAACTGTAAGGGATTTTGGAGATGTGTTTCCAGAGGAATTACCCGGAATACCCCCAGATAGGGAGGTGAAATTTGGAATAGACTTGTTACCGAGAACAGCTTCTGTGTCAATCGCTCCATACCGAATGGCGCCAAAGGAGTTAGTTGAGCTCAAGGCTCAAATCCAAGAATTGCTGGATCGTGGGTTCATCTGACCCAGTGTGTCTCCATGGGGAGCACCGGTCCTGTTTGTGAAGAAGAAGAACGGAACTATGCGTATGTGCATAGACTATCGTCAGTTGAATAAGCTGACCATCAAGAACAAGTATCCTTTGCCAAGGATAGATGACTTGTTCGATCAACTTAAGGGGGCCGCCGTATTTTCAAAGATCAATCTAAGGTCGGGATATCATCAGTTGAAGGTGAAGGAGGCGAATATCCATAAGACAGCCTTTAGGACAAGATACGGTTATTATGAGTTTGTAGTAATGCTGTTTGGGTTGACGAACGCTCCAGCCGCGTTCATGGACATGATGAATCGGGTTTTTCAACCCTACTTGGATAGGTTCGTTGTTGTGTTCATCGACGACATTCTTGTGTACTCCAAGTCAGAAGAGGAGCATGATGAGCATCTCCGAGTTGTGTTGCAAGTATTAAGGGAGAAGCAGCTCTATGCCAAATTCAGCAAGTGTGAATTTTGGCTTAAAAAGGTGGCATTCTTAGGGCATGTGGTATCCGCAGAAGGAATAAGGGTAGATCCTAGGAAGATCGAAGCAGTGTTGGATTGGAAACCATCTAGGTCCGTGGCTGAGATCCGTAGTTTCTTAGGTTTGGCAGGCTATTACAGAAGGTTCGTGGAAGGGTTCTCGTCAATAGCCGCGCCTTTGACAAAGTTGTTAAGGAAGGAAGTACCCTTTGTATGGACGGATAAGCAACAGGAGAGCTTTGAGAAGCTCAAGAGGGTTTTGACTGAAGCTCCAGTGTTAATTCAGTCGGAGGCAGGAAAGGATTTTGTAGTGTACTGTGACGCTTCACACACGGGATTAGGCTGTGTACTAATGCAAGATGGAAAGGTAGTCGCGTACGCGTCTCGGCAATTAAGGCCTCATAAGTTAATTACCCGACTCATGACTTGGAATTGGCAGCTGTGGTCTTCGCTCTTAAGGTGTGGAGGCATTATCTTTATAGAGAAAAGTCGATAATTTACACGGATCACAAGAGTCTCAAGTATCTATTGACTCGGAAGGAGTTGAACTTGAGGCAGTGAAGGTGGGTGGAATTACTGAAGGATTATGATTGTTCGATAGAGTATCACCCGGGCAAGGCGAATGTGGTAGCAGATGCCTTAAGTCGGAAAGTGGTGTTGGATCTGAGGGCGATGTTCGCGCACTTGAGTTTGTATGATGATGGGAGTCTGCTGGTAGAATTGCAAGTCAGACCAACATGGTTGAATGAGGTAAAGGGAAGTCAGTTGGTGGATAAGGATCTAAGTGTTAAGTTGCAACAAGTATAGAACGGAGAGTTGGAGGATTATGGTGTTAATGATGAGGGAGTATTGTGCTTCAAGGGAAAGGTCTGTATGCTGAAGGACGAGGAGTTAAGACAGAGGATTCTTCGGGAAGCGCATAGTAGCCCTTATGCTATGCATCCCAGAGGCACTAAGCTGTACAGGGATCTAAAGGAATAGTTTTGGTGGCCTGATCTTAAACAGGAAGTTACTGAATTCGTGGGAAAGTGTCTGACGTGTCAGCAAGTTAAGGCTGAACACCAAGTTCCATTAGGACTACTTCAACCGATAATGATTCTGCAGTGGAAATGGGAGAGATTTACCATGGACTTCATTAGTGGGCTTCCCCTTACGCCTACTAAGAAGGACTCCGTATGGGTAATAGTGGACCGTTTGACCAAGTCCGCGCACTTCATTCCAGTAAGAGTTGATTATTCCCTTCAGAAGTTGGCCAAATTATATGTAGCAGAAATTGTGAGATTACATGGAGTGCCGGTGTCAATCATTTCGGATAGAGACCCAAGATTTATGTCTTGGTTTTGGAGGGCACTTCATCAAGCTTTAGGCACTAAGTTAGACTTCACTACGGCTTTTCATCCACAATCAGACGGGCAGTCTGAACGAGTAATCCAAGTGTTGAAGGATATGTTGAGAGGCTTTGTGATGGATTTCCGAGGAAGTTGGGAAGACTATTTGCCTTTAGCAGAGTTTGCCTACAACAACAGCTATCAGGCTAGTATTTGAATGGCACCGTATGAAGCGTTGTATGGTCGGAAGTGTTGGACTCCTACATGTTGGACAGAATTGCGAGAACGTCGAGTTTTGGGTCCAGAAATGGTGTCAGAATCTGAGGAAAAGGTTGGGATAATTTGAGCACGATTGAAGGAAGCATCTGATAGGCAAAAGTCGTACGCGGATCTGAAACGGAAGGAAATAGAGTTCGATGTGGGGGATCAAGTGTTCCTTAAAGTGTCACCTTGGAAGAAGGTAATGAGATTTGGACGAAAAGGAAAGTTAAGCCCAAGGTTTATAGGACCTTATCGAGTATTGAAGCGAATTGGTCCAGTGGCATACCAGTTGGAGATGCCTTTGGAATTGAAGCAGATGCACGACGTATTCCATGTGTCCATGCTACGTCGATATCGCTTAGACCCATCTCATGTGGTACCTGTCGAAGAGGTGGAGCTAAGACCAGATCTGTCCTACGAGGAGGAGCCAATTCAGATATTGGAACATGATGTGAAAGTGTTACGGAGGAAGTCAGTTCCTCTAGTCAAAGTGTTATGGTGCAACCATGGATCGGAGGAAGCTTCGTGGGAACCAGAAGAAGCGATGCGACAGCAATACCCTCATCTATTTCAGCCAGGTAATTTCAAGGATGAAATTATTTTAAGGGGGTAGAACTGCAATATCCTGAAATTGGGCTTGTGCATTTTTTCTTAATTTTCTAAAATAGCATGTCCATTGTGATATGGATGTGTTGTGTGCATTTTTAGAACCTAGGAAATGTCTTGGAAATGTAAGGAAGTATTTTGTCTTGGAAATGTAAGGAAATGTCTTGGAAATGTAAGGAAATGTTTTGTCTTGGAAATGTAAGGAAATGTCTTGGAAATGTAAGGAAATGTCTTGTCTTGGAAATGTAAGGAAGTGTCTTGGAAATGTGAGGAAATGCTTTAAAATGTTAAGTTTAAAGTTTAAAAGAGGGTACTAAGGCAAGGTGGTCTTAAGAAAATTTATGGAGGAAATATGACATGAAATTGGGCTTGGAAAAGTGGCCTGGAGATGCCACTTAGGGCCTCTGGAAATGACGCCACATACAGGGGTTTCGAACTACAGGGGAAGCAAAATAAAAGTTTTATTTTGCAGCAGAGATTAGCAGTAAGGGACGGCACAAGGCTATAATTTAGGAGCCTTTATTCTTTTATTTTTAAGAGATAAAAGATGGATAAATGAGGGATTAATTTAATTAATTTGAACAAGAGATAAAGGAGAAAAAGGAGGAAGTTGATAAGAACAAAAGAGTTGGCCGGCCAAGGGAGTATATGGTTGGTAATTTCGGCTTTGCTAGGATAGTTATGCCGAAATTTATCATTCTCTTCATCCCCTCTCATTTGTGCCTAAATTTTCACTCTTTCTCCTCTCTAAACCTCTTCTACTTCTTCTCTCTTTAATTCTGACTAGCCGAAATATTCTCTGAGATAGCCGAATCCTTATTCCACCATTGTCGAATTCTCTAGTGACCTCTTTTCCTCTCTTTTATTTTGTCAACACCGAATATATCAATAATCTCTAGTGAAACCGATTTCTTTTAAGCCTCAAAAGCCGAATCTTTGTGGCTTCAAGCAAGGGTGCCGTCGACTGTGGTATTAAGGTAAGAACAATGGATTTTTTGTTGTTCAATCTCTTTTAATCGAGATCTAGGAACTGATTCTCTTGTTGTCTCTTGGCCGAATATTAAAGGAGGAATTTCGGGATTTTTGATAGTCGTCGACTACAAGGAGAAAGGTTTCGGGATTACAAGGATTTAAGAGACTAAGGCCAGGTGACTATTATCGGGATTAATATCCACAAGGTAAGTGATTATAAGGTTCGGCTAAGGCCTATTTCAGTACTTAGATTTATTTCTTATCTATTCAAAAGCCGAGAACTAACCAGATAGGAGTTTTGGTGGTTAGCCGATTGCAAGGGTGAGCATCACAAAGTTTCAGGACTTGATCCTTAATTCAATTCGGCAACAAGGTAAGATATTTTAATCCTTCGGGATTTAGTTGATTAGTCGAATAGGCTTTTACTAAAAGTACTAAGTGTGGCCGAATGTAGCGATTAAGATCTAAAGCGTAGATCGGGATTTCGGGGAAATTGCTAAGTGAATCAGGTGTGTACCCCACACTATCTTTTAATAAGATTTATGGCAATATTTAATATTAGCATGTTTATAAGAATGTGAATATGGCTAAGGTACCATGCTATGGTACAAAGTACCCAGGTACGTTTCCTACTCCTACTAGGATTATGAATACATGTTATGTATGATATGTGAAAAGTGATAAGACTGTGAATTTAGGGCATGATGTGCATGATATGTATGATATGGGCATTCAGGTTATATGAAAAGGAGAAGTGAATGTGGTGACTTCGGTCACATTATCTGAATGTGGTGGCTTCGGTCACATTATCTGAATGTGGTGTCACATGACACAAATATTATCTGGTGGCTATACCACGAAAATTATAAGGGCGATGAGCATGTCATCTGCAGCGGCAGCCTTCGATGGTGTGTAGCGGATAGAGGGTTGACTTAGTAGTCCCCACGGTGTGCAGGTTGGTACGGGTGATGTGTAGCGGATGGCATCTAGGTTTTGGGTTCGGGTTGCATCATCTTTTCTATCTGTTATATAAATACGTATGTGATATGATAATGTATTCCTGGATTGTTAAATTTTAGTGTTGGTTACACATTGAGTCTGTTTGACTCACCCCGTTGTGGGAACATGTTTCAGGTGATGAACAGTGATGGACCGGGACGGCAGAACTTGTGGTGGCCATGCTCAGCTTGAAGTTTATTTAATTTTGGGACTTTTACATTTTAAGTATTTGGATTTATTTTGAATTTTGAATGTTGATGTAATAAGGCCACTGTTGGGCTATTCCATTGTTTTATTATGTTTACAAATTTTTATTAAGTTAAAGATTAAGTAAATTTACTTTCTAATGAACTCTAAATGTTTTATCACCTAAAACTAAAACGGTTTTTCAATATAAAACGAATTTGTTTTCAACTCGAGCCCAACCCAAAACAATATTTCTTTCAAAACACACTATTTTCCAAAGTAACAAAAGAATTTTAACCGGTTTACATCGAGGAACATACCAGATCCGATCAGGGCTCGTGGGCCGGGTTTGGGGTGTTTCATTACCAATCTCATGTCTTTATGATGATATCCTCTCACTTCTTAAAGTCAAACCGGGACATTCAACATCATAAATTTTCATCATATTCTCATTTAACATCATTACTCAATTTCATAGAAATAATATACATCTTCACGAATATCAAACATTTTAAAACATAATAACATTGTGTTGAATTTATTACACACAAACTTACCTCGGTACCAAAATATGCCAATTTGTCGATCTAATCCAAAACCTTGCCTTTTCCTTGGTCAAGGTTAATTCCACGTTCTTCTTGATCTATAATAGCAAATTAGCTCATTTAATTACCACATTAATTAATACACTTCAATAGTCATACTTTAGCAAAACTACCATTTTGCCCTTAGACTTTCACAAAATGACGATTTTACCCCTAGGCTTGTAAATCGATTCTAATCAAATTTTCTCCTTTAACAAGCCTAAATGAACATTTATTACTCTTATAGCGACTTCTAATACTCATTATTTCACATAATTACCACTTATTTTACAACCTTTACAAAAAGGTCATTTTAGGTATTTTCATGGAAACACCTTTCACAAAAGTTGTTTATTTAACAACCAAGACTCATTTTCTTTCATAAAATTTTAGAAATCAACACTAATGCTCTCATGGAAAAACCCTAGGTTTTCAACCATTTTGCAAAATAGTGCCCTCATTAGCTAGCTCAAGCTACAAGGGTCTCAAAAGTACAAAAATTATCAAAGTATGACCATTAAAAAACTTATTTGCAAGGAGAAAAGCTTGGTTGAAATTTTTGAGCTCCCAACCCCTATTTTGTTGCTAATTTTTGGTGGAGAAGAACAGAGGAAAGATGATATCTTTTCCTTTTCTTTATTTTATTGTAAAACATCAATTTAGTCCCCAAATTCCTACCAATTTTGACTCATTTTTCAACTCTTTGTCCCCTATGGCTGGCCAACCATTATTTGAGGGACTAATTTCACTTTAAAGGCTTCCAATTAATATTCTATGGCTTTTAGACACCTTTAGCTTGTAAAATAGAACTTTTTCACTTTATGCGATTTAGTCCTTTTTCGCAATTAAACATGCAATCGCTAAAATTAAAGCACCAAAATTTGCATGCACATATATAATTGTGCTTTAACTTATAAAAATAATTTTCTTCAACCTCGGATTAGTGGTACCGAAACCACTGTTCTGACTAACCCCTAAATTAGACTGTTACAATTCTCCCCCTCTTAGGGATTTTCGTCCCCGAAAATCTTACCGGTAAAAAGGTTGCGATATTGGTTTCTCATAGTCTCTTCGGGCTCCCATGTACCCTCTTCTACCCTATGTCTTTACCATAGTACTTTTACAAGGGCTACACTTTTATCCCGCAACTGTTTGACTTCTCATGCCAAAATCTTAACCGATTTTTCGCCATAAGTCATGTCCGATCAAATTTCTACCTCTGATGGTACAATCACATGCGAAGGGTCTAATCGGTAGTGGCGCAATGTAGATACGTAGAATACATCATGAATCTTCTCCAACTCAAATGGCAATGCCAAACGATAAGCTACCGGCCCGATCCTCTCGGTAACCTCATAAGATCCGATAAAGCACGGACTCAAATTTGCCTTTCCGGCCAAATCTGAGAACCTTCTTCCATAGTGATACTTTTAGAAACACTTTATCACCGACTTGAAACTCAATCTCATTCCGTTTCAAGTCTGCATAGGACTTTTGTCTATCAAAAGCAGCTTTTAAACATTCACGTATCACTTTTACCTTCTCTTTGATTTCTCTAACTAAATCGACCCCGTGAATCTGATTCTCTCTGAGTTCGGCCCAATACAAGGGTATTCGGCACTTCTGCCCATATAATGCCTCGTAAGGCGCCATTTTCAAGCTTGACTGGAAACTATTATTGTAGGCAAATTCCACCAACGGTAAGTATTTCTCCCAATTACCTTGGAATTCCAAAACACAACATCGAAGCATGTCTTCAAGTATCTGTATTACTCTCACCGACAGCTTGTCGGTTTGCGGATAGAAAGCTGTTCTAAAGCTTAATTTTGTGCCTAAGGCCTCTTGCAACTTTTTCCAAAACCGTGATGTAAATCTCGGATCTCTATCTGATATGATCGACAAAGGCATTCCATGCAATCTCACAATCTCAAAAATATACAATTCGGCCAACTTATCAAGCGAAAAATCAACCCGTACCTATATGAAATGGGCTGACTTCGTAAGTCATAAACCACGACCCATACGGCATCCTTCTTTTTCGGTGTCAATGGTAAACCCATCATGAAGTCCATAGTAATATGGTCCCATTTCCACTTGGGAACCATAATAGGCTGAACTAGACCCGAAGGTACTTGGTGTTCAGCCTTCACTTGCTGACAAATTAAGCATCTCGATACAAAATCAGAAATGTCTTTCTTCATACTCGGCCACCAATACCATTTCCTCAAGTCATTATACATCTTTATGCTGCCTGGATGTACAGATAAACATCCACTATGTGTTTTGTGCAGAATCTTTCGAAGAAGCTCATCATCTCTGGGTATACAGACCCTATCTCAGAACATCAAACATCCATCAGGACTTATCCAAAATTTCGACTCAACATTTGACTCACATTGAACTCTTTTAGCTTATAAATCATTGTCGCCTTTCTGAGCTTCACAAACCTCTTGGAGAAACATTGGTCTAGCCCTCAACTCAGCTAGAATAGAACCATCATCTGACAAAGCTATTCGTGTATCCATGGCTCTTAGCGCAAACAAGGATTTTATGCTCAAGGCATCGGCGACCACGTTCGCCTTTCTCGGATGGTAGTCAATCACTAGCTCATAATCCTTTATTAGCTCTAACCATCTTCTCTACCTTAGATTCCATTCCTTTTGAGTCATCAAGGACTTTAGGCTCCGACGATCAGTGAACACCCAACATTTCTCACCATACAAATGGTGTCTCCAAATCTTTAGTGCAAATATAATTCCAACTAACTCCAAATCGTGGGTCGGGTAATTTTTCTTGTGCTCCTTTAGTTGTCTAGAGGCATATGCTATCACCTTGCCTTCTTGCATGAGTACACAACCCAATCCATTCAAGGATACATCACTGTAAACCACAAATTCTTTTCCTAGTTCAGGTTGTACTAGAACTGGAGCCTCAGCCAATAATATCTTCAATCTCTCAAAACTCTATTGGCACTTTTCTGTCCACTTGAACTTCACCTCTTTTTGCAATAGCCTCGTCTATGGAGTAGCTATCATGGAAAATCCCTTGACAAATCATCAATAGTAGCCAGCTAGCCCAGAAAACTCCTAACCTCGGTCACATTCCTTGATGGTTTCTAATCCACAATTACTGAGATCTTACTTGGGTCGACTCTAATTCCATCTCCCGAGACAATGTGCCCCATAAATCAAACTCCCTTAAGCCAAAATTCCCTTTTACTAAACTTGGCATATAATTGTCTATCTCTCAAAATTTGCAAAACCGTTCTCAAATGTTCACCATGCTTGTTCTCATCTCGAGAGTAGATCAATATATCATCAATAAAGACTACAAAAAATTTATCCAAATATGGTCGAAAGATGCGATTCATCAAATCCATGAAAACTACAGGGGCATTTGTTAAACCGAAAGGTATGACCAAAAATTCATAGTGACCATATCTTGTTTGAAATGTGATTTTCGACACATCCGAGTCCTTGACTCTCAACTAATAATATCTAGACCTTAAGTCTATCCTGGAAAACACTGTGGCTCCCTTCAATTGATCAAACAAATCATTGATTCTTAGCAACGGGTACTTGTTCTTCACGGTTATTTTATTGAGCAGCCGATAATCTATACATAACCTCATAGAACCATCTTTCTTCTTCACAAATAATATGAGAGCACCCCACGGAGAATAACTTGGTCTTGTGAAGCCTTTATCCGTTAACTCTTGTAAAGGTGCCTTCAATTCTTTCAACTCTGTTGGAGTCATCCTATACGGAGCAATTGAAATAGGCACAATACCAGGAGCTAACTCAATCCCAAATTCAATCTCTCTAACCGGAGGCAACCCTGGTAGTTCTTCTGGGAAAACATCTGGATACCCGCATACTATGGGTACCAATTCAATTCTTAACTCAGTTTCTTTAACATTCATCATAAAGGCAAGGTCAACTTCGTACCCTTTTCTCAAGTATTTCTGAGCCATTATGAAAGATATCACTACAGGCAATTTGTCTTGCTGATCTGATTCAACACGAAGAATATCCCTATCTTCACATTTTAGTACAGTAAATTTCCTTCCAAAATTCACTACCACATCATGAGTAGTTAACAAATCCATCCCAAGGATTACATCAAATTCATCAAACGGCAATAACATGAGATTAGTTGGAAAGTAATAACCTCTAATCATTAAAGGATAATCTTTCATACTCTATCGACTAACATACATTTGCCTAGGGGATTTGACACTCTTAATACAAATTCGGTAGACTCTACAGGCATGTTCATGCTAAAGACTAATTTCATGAAAATATACGAGTGGGTAGATCCTAGATCAATTAAAGCTATAACATGAGTATCATAGAGAGAGAATGTACCCGTGATCAAGTCGGGGGAAGACACCTCTTCGCGAGTGCGAATAGCGTAAGTCCTCGCAGTCGCTTTACCCTCAGATCTTACAGTCTGCCCTCTAGGTGTATTCTTACTACTCATTTCATTTCCCAGGTTTCTCTGTGGCCTTCCGCTAGTAGTACTTCTAGGTCTTGAACTCTGAGGGTTTCTCTTTCTCACCCAATTCGGGGCAATCTCTGATAAAATGGTCTAGAGATCCACACTTGAAACAAGCTCTCTCATTTGCTCGACACTCCCAGGCATGACGTCTACCACACTGCGGATATTCCAGTCTACTTGGTCGAGCGTGGCCAACACTAGCAACCGAAGTGGTCTGAGCTTTAAGTCCCGAGTACTGTTTACCCTTACTTCTATTTGAAAGCCCAACCGAAGGGGCCGATCGGGTAGTAAACTCTCTTAATTTCTTAGATGAGGATTGAAATAATTTGCCCAACTGTCTCTTCCTCGAGTCACGAGACTCAATTTCAACTCTTCTTTTCTTTTTAACCAGTTCCTCGGCCTTACAGGCTCTATCTACTAACACAACAAATTCTTTTAGTTCTAGGACACCAACAAATAAACGGACATCCTCATTTAACCCATCCTTGAACCTTTTACACATAATGGCTTCTGTCGATACACACTCTCAAGCGTATTTACTAAGTCTTACGAACTCACGTTCGTATTGAGTTACCGTCATTCAACCTTGCTTTAGCTCCAAGAATTGATTTCTTTTCTGGTCAATGAACCTTTGACTAATATACTTCTTCCAGAACTCTTCTTGAAAGAATTCTCAGTTAACTTTCTCCCTTGGTACAACCGACACAAGGGTGTTCCACCACTAATAGGTCGAATCTCTTAAGAGAGACACGACATACTTCATACACTCTTCGGGTGTACAAGATAATTCGTCAAATACCCTGATGGTATTCTCAAGATAGAATTTCTGCCTTCTCCGGATCATCATCTTTACTAGCTCGAAATTCCTTATCTCCTTACTTCTAGATTCTATCAACCAGAGGCTTTTCTCTTCTTACTACCTATACCACTTGGGGAGCTATAGGGGTGGGCTGAGGAATAGGTAGGGGTGGAGGAGGTTGAACATTAGGATTTGCTCGAATAAACTCAGTGTACTAGTTGCTCATCATATGGAAAAAGGCTTCTCGAGCCTCTTCTCTCTGACCCAAAGTCTCGGGTCTACTTTCTACTGGCGCGATCTCTTGTGCGGGAGCCAGTGCATTACTTGCAGCATCATCAGCTGCAGCTCGGTCGGGATCCATTTACTATATAAAAACACAATTTAGATCATCAGGAGTTGTCACACTATCATTATGTATATACTCCTATGTATGACATATATAGCTAGACTCATACTTACGCTACGTTAGTCCAAGAATCTACTAAATCATAGCTCTGATACCACTAAATGTAACACTCTTTAGCTGTATTCGACACCTGAACCGAGTACGAGGCATTACTGTACTTAACTTGCTCAATCATACAACATCGATCCATAAAATTTCATTCAAAATTAAAACCTTTCATTCAAGACCTTAATGTCCTTATTATAGGTCTACGAGACCCTAAACTAGCACCTGGAAGGATTCGGGATCAAACTAGAAACTTTTGAGTACTTAGAAAATTTTGACACAAAACAGGGCCACATGCCCGTGTGAAGAGGGACTCGCCCGTGTGGGCAGGCCGTGTAGTCTCACATACCCATGTCCCTAGTCCGTGTGGATTTCACTTTTCATTTCGAACCTACAGGGGTTTTCACACGGCCTGAAACACGCCCGTGTCCATAGCTTGTGTCCCTTACACGGCCATGACATGTCCGTGTCTTCCCATGTGTGTGAAAACCTTAACATTCTGTTTATGACATCATCATCTCAATAAGGTCACACAGCCAAGGCACACGCCTGTTTCCTCAGACAGTTTGTCAAATTAAATTCCTAATTTCAAGTGCAGACTTCACACGGCCCAAGCACATGCACGTGTCTTAGGCTGTGTCTCCCACACGGTTGAGACACACGGTCATGTCTCAGCCCGTGTGTTTACTACTAGGCATAATGACCTACCAACTTAGCATGCAGGGGTACACACAGCATATCAACACGCCCATACGGCTGACTGGGTGTCACACATGGCCTAGACACACACCCGTGTGTCTACCTGTGTGGGCAATTATAAGGCTATCTACCAAGCCAATTGCCACCCTACAAAGCAACCACACTTATACCAATTCAATTCAACATACATTATGACCATAAGGCACTTCTAAGAACCTAAAATCAAAACATCCACACAAGCATGCACTTCATGAATTTCATCATCATTGAATATATGAACTTGTCAAGTATTGGCCAATTTCCCATGACCATTTACAAAATGAATTTAATAACATTAATATCCATAGATTGGCTAACAAATACAACATAACACAAAATAACCAAGTTTCTATACATGCCATACCCAAAATTTATCAAACTATGCTATACCAAAGAGAAATTGATAGTGTAATTCTGAACTCTGACGTCCCACGATTGCCGAGTTAGCTTGGCAATACTATGAGGAAAAGGGAAATGAGAGAGGTAAGCATGAAGCTTAGTAAGTTTGTATGAAATAAATAGCAACATTAAGGCTCATAATGTCATCCATCCATTGCATTGAATAAAAACACAAAGTCTCAAACACATTGACATAACTTACTTATGCGTACTCTTACCAATGCATTGAATAAATACACAAAGTCTCAAACACATTGCCTTAACTTACTTATGCATACTCTTACCAATTACAAAGTCTCAAACACATTGCCATAACTTACTTATGCTTACTCTTACCAATTACATGTCATGTCACATATCGTAAACATTTCTCGTGAATTACTCACATGTGCTTATATCACTTCATCACATAGCTTTACCACTAGTTTCATCTCTATTATAAGCTTAACTACTTATTTTGATAAATCACTTGGAATGCTCGAAAATACACAATCATCATCATACACATAAACACGACGCCAATGCCATATCCCAGATATGGTCTTACATGGGGTCACATCTCGATGCCGAAGCCATATCCCAAATATGGTCTTATACGGGATCTTATATCAACGTCGATGCTAAATCCCAGATATGGTCTTATACAATTTTCATACTCGATGCCGATGCCATATCCCAGATAAGGTCCTATACGGGATCTCAATTTGGTGCCGAGGCCATATCCCAGATATGGTCTTACACGGGACCTTACCAATCTCATGTCTTTATGATGATATACTCTCACTTCTTAAAGTCCAATCGAGACATTCAACATCATAAATTTTCATCATATTCTCATTTAACATCATTACTCAATTTCATAGAAATAATATACATCTTCACGAATATCAAACATTTTAAAACTTAATAACATGATGTTGAATTTATTACACACAAACTTACCTCGGTACCAAAATATGCCAATTTACCGATCTAGTCTGAAACATTGCCTTTTCCTCAGTCAAGGTTAATTCCTCTTCTTCTTGATCTATAATAGCAAATTAGCTCATTTAATTATCACATTAATTAATACATTTCAATAGTCATACTTTGGCAAAATTACCATTTTGCCCTTAAACTTTCACAAAATGATGATTTTACCCCTAGGCTCGTAACTCGATTTTAATCGAGTTTCCTCCTTTAACAAGCCTAGCTGAACATTTATTACTCTTATAGCAACTTCCAATACTCATTATTTCACACAATTACCACCTATTTTACAACCTTTACAAAAAGGACATTTTAGGTGTTTTCATGGAAACACCTTTCACAAAAGTTGTTTATTTAACAACTAATACTCATTTTCTTTCATAAAATTTCAGAAATCAACACCAATGTTCTCATGGAAAAACCCTAGTTTTTCAACCATTTTGCAAAATAGTCCCCTCATTAGCTAGCTCAAGCTACAAGGGTCTCAAAAGTACAAAAATTATCAAAGAATGACCATTAAAACACTTACTTGCAAGGCGAAAAGCTTGGCTGAAATTTTTGAGCTTTGAACCCCTACTTTGCTGCTAATTTTTGGTGGAGAAGAAAAGAGGAAAGATGATATCTTTTCCTTTTCTTTATTTTATTATAAAACATCAATTTAGTCACCAAATTCCTACCAACTTTGACTCATTTTTCAACTCTTTGTCCCCTACGGCCGGCCAACCGTAATTTGAGGGGCTAATTGCACTTTAAAGGCTTCCAATTAATATTCTATGGCTTTTAGACACCTTTAGCTTGTAGAATAGAACTTTTGCACGTTATGCGATTTAGTCCTTTTTCGTAATTAAGCATGCAATCGCTAAAATTAAAGCACCAAAATTTTCATGCACCTATATAATCGTAATTTAACTCATAAATAATATAAAATAATTTTCTTCAACCTCGGATTAGTGGTTCCGAAAACACTATTCTGACTAGCCCCTAAATCAGGTTGTTACATTGATACCACTAAATTAACACCCATTACCCGTATTCGACGTTGGAATAGGGTACAAGGCATTACCGGACTCACATCACAAGCAATCACACAATTCCAAGATATAAAACTTGTGTCCAAATTAAAACCATTCATATTCAACCATAAAGTCTCTATTACGAGCCTACGAGGCCCAAAACATGCTTTCGAAGTGGTTCGGGACTAAACTGAGAACTTAGGAAACTTTTACAAAACTTAGAAATTTTTTTCTAGAAGCAGGGCTCACACCCCTGTGTGGTCCACGGGGCACGCCCGTGCCTCAAACCGTGTTCAGATTAGGGTGCTCCCTGACTTATTCCACACGGCCGTGCCATACGCCCGTGTGCTAGGCCATGTAGCACACACGGCTGAGACACACGTCCGTGTCGCTGCTCGTGTGCTCAATTCTGGACATTCTATTTTTCAAAATTAAGGTGCAGGGGACACACAGCCGGAGCACATACCCGTGGGGCAGACCTTGTGCACACACAGCCTAGACACATGCTCGTGTATCTATCCGTGTGGACTAAAACAAGGCTATTTACCAAGCCATTTTGTCACCCTCACTTGCACACATCAACACAACATCACATGGCATAAATTCAAGCATATAAGAGCAACTAAACAACCACAACCAAGACAATAACATGTTATCCTCATGCCATTATTTGCCATACTTAAAACATCAAACTCTCCACACCAAATCATGCAAGATTCCACATATTCAAACATTTCACATTCTTGTCATAAATCATATATACCATATTCATATCACCAGAGACATTAGCACATATATATCTATACTTAGGCTGACAACCATTATAGCCCAAATAAGCCAATCTACATGGCCAAGTATCAAAACAAGCCTTTAACAATCACAAGCCAACACATTGGCTACAATCATTAATGACACATTTAACAAAATGACTAAGTCCTTATTTACATACGAACTTACCTCGACATAAAAATGGAGAAAAGGACCTAATCATCAAATACTCGTTTTTCCCTCATTCTCGTTTTTCCCTCATTCTAATTCTGAACCTCGTTTTTCAACATCTAGCATACAACATTTAACTTATTTAATCATTATACTATTCAAATCAGCCCAAAATCATATTATGGTAAAATTACATTTTTGCCCCTAAAGTTTGACATTTTTACAATTTAGTCCCTAGGCTCGTAAAATGATTTTCATTCAATTTCTTTAAAACCCAAGCCTAGCCGAACCATTTTCATACTCATAACAGCCCACATTTCTCATTTATTACCATTTTTACTATATATTTTACAACTTTTACAAATAAGTCCTTTTTGACATTTTTATCGAAAATCACTTTACAAAAGTCATTTAACAAACAACAAACATGCATTTTCTACCATCAAACATCAAAATACACACATGTCTAATATGGGTCAAACCCTACACTTTGATCATTTCTTAAATTAGTGGTAGAAATAGATAGATCATGTTACAAGGATTTCAAAAACATAAAAATCATTAAAAACGGGGCTAGAACGGACTTACAATTGAGCTTGGAAGCTTGAAAAACCCTAGCCATGGTTTGTTCTTGGTACTTTCGGCCATGGGGTAGAAGATGAGCAAAAATTGGCTTTTAATTTGGCTTTTTAATTCATTTTAATTACCAAATTACTAAAATGCCCTTAATGAAAAACTTTATAAATATACCAAACCATATCCATTTTTGTCCACCAACTTAACCAATGGTCTAATTACCATTTAAGGACCTCCAATTTAAAATTGCATAGCAATTAGGCACCTCTAGCTTCTAAAACATATATTTTGCACTTACTACAATTTAGTCATTTTCACTAAATTGAGTGCCCAAACGTCAAAATTTTCGAACGAAATTTTCGCAAAATCATTCCATAAAACTCTCAACCACAAAAATATAATAAAAATAAATTTTTCTACGTTAGGTTTGTGGTCCCAAAACCACTGTTCCGACAAGACCCAAAATCGGGCTGTTACAATTATGCCCCTAGCAGCCCATATTTTTCATTTATTTTACATATCTACCACACAAACTACATATTCAAAGTCTTGAACAGTTTTGTAAATTAATCCCTGGGCTAGCTAGACCTAATTACAACGATCTAAAGAACATAGAAATCATTAAAAATAGGTACACGGCCTGGCTACACAGTCGTGTGACGTACACGGCCTGGCTACACGGTCATGTGTCATTTGTAAATTCCTACTGTATTAAGTCAGTGAGTTACATGGCCTAGCACAGGGCCTGTGACAAGGCCATGTGTAGCAAGTCAGAGAGTTACACGGCCTGCGACACGACCGTGTGACCTAACTCAATGAGTTACACAGGTGGAGACACGGACTAGGACATGGCAATGTGTCCCTTTGCTCGATTGTTACACGGCCTGGGCTATGTCACACTGCCGTATGACCCTTGTTTTCAAATTTTGCATCTTTTTCTTAAATCTTTTGTTTTGTTTCAAATTATTCTCAAATTTCTTCTAAGTTATTTTTAGGGCCTCGAAGGCTCAATTTAAGAACCAAATGCATATGTTTGATAGGTTTTTGAATGAGATAAATTTATTAAATGATAATGTTAAATGATGTTCTGATTGTTCGGTAATGTTCCATAACCCTAATCTAACAACGGAGACAGGTTAGGGTGTTACAATAATAGTAGAAAAGGTCGTTTAGTTGAAAGCCAGAAATGTCTAGGATCTCTCTAACCCAAAACACATGTATTATTTTGGGAAATTTTTATTGTTATAAATATCACAAACCGGCTCGATTTTTAAATTTTTATTTTTCTATTGTGTAAGAAAATCGTTTTCGAACTAATTTTCCATCGAAAGGCACACTTGATGCCAAACATAAAAGATCCATCTTTATCATTTTTTTAACTCTTTTTTTATTTTTCCCTTCACTATTTTTAGGTTTTTAGTTTTTCCTTTCTTAGCTTGGTTAGTTAGTAGATGTTAGTTCTTCATTTTACTGTAGCTTTTACTTTCTTTCAATTAGATAGAACAACTTTCTCTTGTTACTTTGATTTCTCTTTAAAATATCCAATAGATTTTATCTTTGAGAACTTTCAAAAGTGTAAAAATCTCAAATTTGGTTGTTCTTTCATCACCAATAGTGTTGTTATCTTCTCCAGCAAAAATTCTCTAAAGCGTCACTAAGATTTTCTCAACCTTGCCTTTTTATGTTTTCTTTGATGAATCATTTAAGCATGAACTCAATTGATATTTGTATCTTGGTGATGGATAGTCACTAAATCTTATGGTGGTTTGTTGATTGAAATGTTGCATGGTTAGTTTTTGGGTCAGGGACTAAATCATAAAAAAAAGACTAAATCGAATAAATTTCAAAACCTATAATTGATTCCTCTAGGTGAAAATTTAGATAGGTGAAACCGAGAGGAGATTCTATTGCAAACCAATTCAATTGTCCCGATTTAGTTTAGCAAGGTCAAGAAATAAATCAGGCTAAATAGTCAAATTGGTTAAAACGGTGATAAAAAGGTAAATTTGAACCAATTAGGAATTTGAGTAATTTAGATCCTTAATCCAATAATTGACTAGAAACATGGATATCAACCGACCACTTGATTTCATTGAATTGATATTTGTGCACTTTTTTCTGTTATTTGATTTAGTTCTTTTAGGTGTAACTTAGTGTAGTTAGCATTTGATGATGATTTTCCATAATATGACACTTTGTAATTAGCTAGCTAGACTTCTTAGTTGCATGTATTATTGTAACACCCCAAACCCGGCCCAAACACCCCGACCGGATCTGGCATGTCACTAAGAAGATTTTATAAAACTTGTCGCATCAATTTTTTTAAAAAAGCATAGTTTAAACATTTATACGGGAAAAACTTAATAATTTGATAATTTTGTAAAAGAAATAAATTTTAATTAATGCCTTAATGAATAAAAACTGAAATTTTGCCTTTAAGTTCTATTATTTAAACACATGCCTTAGTTTCAATTAATCATAAAATCTAAATGTATGGAAACCCGAAAACGAACACATAAAACCAATAAACAATAGCCAGTGGCCTTATTACAATAAAATATAAAACCAATAAACAATCACCCTCACCGCTACACACCACCAATGGCAGTCATGCTGCAGTTAGCTGCTCATCGTCAGATTTGTGACATAGTCACCAGAACAGATCGTGGCAGAGCCACTACAACGGATCGTGGCAGAGCCACTACAACAGAACACTTCCCCTTTCATATACAACAATTTCCCAACCCCAAGCAAACATAGGAAACGACATACGTGCATATCATATCAACTCATCAGAATCATTTTACTTAAGGAAAATCACAGAAATCACTAACCTGATGAGTCGCCCTTACCCTCCACAGGTTTTCAACAACCATGCCGTGATTTTGGCATTTGACAGAATATAGACAGATTCATATATATATATATCAGACAATAAAGATGGTGTGAGAAATTACACACCTGATTACGCTTAATGCTATGCTATTGAAATTAATGCTCTCCCTAGCCAGAATCGTGATTATCAGATCACTATACTACCGGTCAAAGACTTCACTTTAAGAGATTGATTTGAGTAACCACCCAACAAGGTTAAATGTCAGATTGGAGATAAACCGATTTAATAAAATGACAAAGATAAATCTTCTTACCAAAATTGATTGAATCCCGAAAGTAGTATAATTCGAGTGCTACCGATTAGAATCCTAGGCGATTAAATCTCCTTCAAATCCCAGAATGCCGCCCATGAAAGAAAACACAAGATCAATCCACCATGTAGACATTTGGCTATGGTCTCTAAACCCCAAAAAAGATTAGAAAAATAGCACAATCGACGCTTACCTCTACAGAAGGTTTCGGCTACCCCTTGCAGAAAGATTCGTCAATCACAGAAGAAGATCGAAGCGTAGAAGATTAGAGATCTAGGAATTTCGACTTTTAAGAAAAGCCCAAAAAAGATGAACAAGAAGAATGCTGTCTTACAAGGGATATTTGGCCAATGTGTTTGAAAGAGAAGAGACAGAAAATAACAGTGTTTTGGCAATTGATGAGACTTCAGAGGGTTTTGACTAGAAGGAAAAAGAAAAGAAAGTGGAGAGGGAGAATGAAGTGGTGATTTCGGCAGAAAAGAAAAAGATGACAAGAACTCAGTAGACAAATTTTTGGCACACTCCTTGCCTATACTAAACCGATTCTTCCTCCTCTCCTGTGTTTGATTTTCGGTCAACACTAGCCTCCTTGATAGATCCTCATCCTATCCCTTATCTTTCTCAAAACACCCATCCAAAAGTGTCCTACATCACACCACTTCCTCCCTCTTTTATCCGAATAATATCACATATTTTAAAACATTAAAAATCCCCTATATTTTAGCGTTGTTGCCGTCCCCCCTAGCCCCCTTTAGGTGCCAAATTTGGCCCAAAACATGGGCTCCAAGCGGCCAACACTTGGGCCCTCTCCATCCACTAGTGACGCCACCCTTTGGCTTCTTTGTAGTGCCGCCAAACTTTGGGCCACAAGCCCACTTGCTACTTTTAAACACAGATACCTACCTTTAAACCCTATAATGCCCCAACAGAAAATTAACCAAGGCCTCAGCCCAAACCTGTGCCCAATTCGCATCTCACATTCTCAAACCAACACATTAAACCTACAACACACAAAATGCACAGGCCCACTAATTCAGGATGTTACAGTTCTACCCCCTTAAAGAAATTTCGGCCACGAAATTTACCTGATCAGAAGAGATGGGGATACTGTTGTCGCATAACATCCTCTGGCTCCCATGTTGCTTCCCCTGCACCGTGGTTTCGCCACAACACCTTGACCAAAAGGATGGACTACTTTCTCAACACCTTTACGTCTTGAACCAAGATTTGCACTTACTCCTCCTCAAAGGACAAGTCTGGCCTTACTTCAATCTCTTCTACTGGCACAATGTGCGATGGATCAGAACGGTAACGTCTTAGCATTGAGACATGAAACACGTCATGTATCTGCTCCAATCCTGGAGGCAACTCCAATCGATACGCCACTGGCCCCACACGTTTTAGTACCCTATAAGGTCCAATAAATCGGGAACTTAGCTTGCCCTTCCTACCAAACCTCATTACCTTCTTCCACGGCTACACTTTCAAAAAGACTTGATCTCCCACTGCAAATTCCAACTCCTTACACTTTAGATCCACATAAGATTTCTGCTGATCAGACGCTTCCTTCAATCGAGCCCAAATTAACCTAACTTTTTCTTCCGTCTCCGAAACTAGTTCTGGACCCAACACCTAACGCTCACCCAATTCTGTCCAACAAGTAGGGGTACGACATCTCTGTCCGTATAATGCCTCATAAGGCGTCATCTGAATACTAGATTGGTAGCTGTTATTGTATGCAAATTCTGCCAGAGGTAAATACTCCTCCCAACTACCTCTGAAATCAATGATGCAACCCCTTAACATATCCTCCAAGATTTGGATTACCCTCTCAGACTGACCATCAGTCTGTGGATGGAAAGCGGTACTAAAGTCTAACCTTGTTCCCATTGCCTGATGCAGAGCCTTCCAAAATCGTGACGTGAACCTAGGGTCTCTATCCGATATGATCGACACAGGTACACCATGCAGTCTCACAACCTCAGCCATGTACAGTTTAGCCAACCCTTGCAGAGAATAATCAACACGAACCGGTATGAAGTGAGCAGACTTCGTCAGCCGATCAACAATCACCCAAATCGAATCCTTCTTAGTGGGCGTAAGAGGTAACCCACTAACAAAATCCATCGTGATTCTTTCCCATTTCCACTGCGGAATCTTCACCGGCTGCAACAATCCTAAAGGCAACTCGTGTTCTGCTTTCACCTGCTAACACGTCAAACATTTACCCACGAATTTTGTTACCTCTCGCTTCAAACCTGGCCACCAGAATTGCTCTCGCAAATCTCGATACATCTTCACCCCTCCAGGATGCATAGCGTATGGGCTACTATGCGCCTCCCGCAGAATCATCTGCCTTAACTCAACATCCTTTGGCATACAAATTCTCTGACGAAAACACAGAACCCCATCACCATTCAAACTATAGTCCTCTCCTTCACCACTTTGCACTTACCAGAGTCGAGCACTCAAGACATCGTCTAGAAGCTGCTTCTCTTTGATCTGACTAATCCACGTTGGTCTCACTTGGAGTTTAGCTACCAGACTACCATCCTCGTATAGACTGAGATGAACGAACATCACCCTCAAATCCGCTACTGCCTTTCAACTCAGCGCATCTACCCCCACGTTAGCCTTGCCCGGATGATATTCGATCGAGCAGTCATAGTCCTTCAAAAGTTCAATCCACCTACGTTGTCTTAGATTTAACTCCTTCTGGGTAAGGAGATACTTCATACTTTTATGGTGGGTGTAAATAACAGACTTCTCCCCATACAGGTAGTGTCTCCAGATCTTCAGAGCGAACACTACCGCAGCCAATTCTAAATCATGCGTGGGGTAGTTCAACTCATGCGGTCTTAACTGTCGAGACGCATAGGCAACAACCTTTCCATCTTGCATCAACACACATCCTAAACCCATCTGTGACGTATCACAGTAGACAGTAAACTCTTTTTCCGCCTCTGGCTGAATTAACACCTGTGCTTCTGTAAAATTTTCTTTAACTACTCAAAGCTCTCCTGCTATTTGTCGGTCCAAACAAACGGTACTCCCTTCCTCAACAACTTAGTTAGAGGTGCCGCAATTAATGAGAACCCCTCAACAAACCTTCTATTGTACCCTGCCAATCCCAAGAAACTTCGAATCTCTACCACCGTCTTTGGCGGTTTCCAATCCAATACAGCTTCTATCTTCCAAGGGTCAACCCTAATTCCCTCTGCAGAAAGCACATGTCCTAAGAAAGTTACTTCCCTTAGCCAGAACTCACACTTACTGAACTTAGTGCACAGCTGCTTCTCCCTCAAAACTTGTAACACTACATGAAGATGTGCATCATACTCCTCCTCGGACTTGGAATAAATCAGGATATCGTCAATGAACACCACAAAAAACTGATCAAGGTATGGTTGGAACACCCAGTTCATCATATCCATAAATGCTGCTGGCGCATTCGTTAACCCGAATGGCATCACCAAGGATTCATAATAACCGTAGCGAGTTCAAAATGCCGTCTTATGAATGTCCTCTTCCTTTACCTTTAACTGATGATAACCCGACCTTAAATCTATTTTAGAGAAAACCGAAGCTCATTTGAGCTGATCGAATAGATCATCGATTCTCGGCAGCGGGTACTTGTTCTTAATCGTTAACTTATTCAGTTGACGGTAGTCTACACACATACGCATGGATCTATCCTTCTTCTTCACAAATAGGACTGGCACTTCCCACGGAGACACACTCGGTCGAATAAAACCTCGATCCAACAGTTCTTCAATCTGAGCTTTGAGCTCCACCAGCTCCTTCAGCGCCATTCGGTAAGGAGCAATGGACACCGAAGCTATACCCAAAAGTAGCTCTATTCCAAACTCTACTTTGCAATCTGGAGGTAACCCTGGCAGCTCCTTAGGAAAAACGTCCACGAAATCCTTTACCGTTCTAACCTCCTCAACGATTACCTCCTTAGCATTCAAAGCACTGATAAAAGCTAGGAATGCATTGCATCCTTTTCGCATCATCTTAACAACCTTTAATGCAGATACTACGTTGGACAAATAATCCCTTCTTTCCCCTAGCACAACCACCTACCCGCCTTCCGAGGTACTCAACACCATGCGCTTAGTCTCACAATCCAGCTTAGCACGATGTTTAGCCAACCAATCCATTCCTAAGATAAGGTCAAACTCCTCAAACGATAATTCCATTAGGTCTGCCGGAAACACTACTCCTTGAGTCTCTAAAGGTACACTCCTAAATAGTTTGTCCACTATCCTAGATTATCCTAACGGGCTAACCACAGTCATCTTCCTAATAGTTGTTTCAGATTCTATACTTAAGGTCTCAAATATCGAGCATGCAACGTAAGAGTGGGTTGATCCGATATCAATCAGAGCAAGAAATGGTTTATCAGCAATAAGAAACGTATCGGTTATGACGTCTGGTGTATCACCATCCTCCCGTCGACGAGCTGCATAAACCAGACCTGGCTGTCTCGCGACTACATTACTTGTACCCCTACCAGGGGCTCCACGACCCCGATCAGACCCATTTCCTCCTCTGACTGGGCCACGACCCCTCGATAATGGCTAACCACCCCTCCTAACCTGATCAGAACCTCGTCCAGCTGGTTGTACCTGATCCACCTGTGGACAGTCTTTCACCATATGATCCATAGACCCACACCTCAAGCATCCACCAGTTCTCCTTCTGCACTCCCCCAAATGTACTTTCCTGCACAGGTTACATGATCGATTCTGACTCCCAGTAGCAGCTGTCGGAGCACGAGCTGGCCCATCAAACCTAGGCCTTTTTTGAAAACTCCCAGATGATCCTGACGGCCCCAAATTTCTCTTATTCCTATTCCGATCCTTATCTTTATTTTGCTTCTCAGTCCGTCTCACCTCCTCAGATATTTTAGCTTTCTTGACTAGAACGGTAAAGTCCCTTTCTTGCTGCGGTGCTACCAACACTCTCAACTTATCCCGCAATCCATCTTTGAACCGTACACAGCGCTCATAGTCAGTCGCTACAATTCCTCGAGCGTAACGGCTCAATCGCAGAAATTTCGCCTCATACTCGGTCCCAAATTTACTTCCCTATACCAAATTCAGAAATGCCTTCTTCTGTGCCTCCATAGCTGGCCCCAACGTACTTTCTCGAAAATAACTTCTTAAAGAAATCCCAGTCAATCCGGTCTGCGGTAGTACCCTCCTTTACTGTGAGCCACCACTGGTAAGCCTCGTCTCGAAGGAGAGACACGACCCCTTTCAACTTCTCCTCCGCCGTGAAGTCTACATCATCTATTATACGCTAACTCGCTTCTAACCAATACTCAGCTGTGTTAGGGGCTACGCCAGAAACACCCCTAAACATCTCCGCTCCGTTGGCTCGGAGACGTTCAGACACAGATTTTCGAGCTCCTGAACCTGTGCCTACCCCAGCCACTCTCTCAAGGACTCGCTACATCACCTGAGATACCGCATCATCTCCGGCCGTCTGCTCTCGAAATTCTCCCTCCACAGCCAGCATATCCGGCATCTCATTTCCTGACCCGTGGCTAGACCCTACTAGCTCTGACACGGTCATCCTACCCCTACCACGACCACGCAGTGGATGTCCTTGACCCTTTGTACTCATTCTTCCGATTGGTGTTTATCTGATTAGAAATTTTATGAATTATTAATTTTCTTCCACTGATTAACCACGAGCAGTCTTATGAATAGTAGTTTAAGAGTAGTTCTTTCGAATTCGAAATTACATCTACAAGTTCCAGTCTCAAGTTTGTCTCCTAGTTCTAGGAACCACACACATCAACCATCAACATATAGACGACATCCATGAACCCACATTCAACACATAGGGTATTTTCGTCATTTCACTACCCAGGGGTATTTTCGTAATTTTATCCTACAGGGTATTTTTTCAAAATAAAGTATCTTGGTGGTTTTTTTAAAGGCAAGGGTATTTTGGTAATTTCTATTTAATTTCGCAAACCGGGTTACTTTTGTAAATCTAAGGGTTTTCGAGTAAGTTTGCAAAACATGGGTATTTTATAAAATTACGGTTATTTTGGGAAGTTTCACAAACCAAGGGTATTTTGGAAGTTTTGCCAACCAGGGTGTTTCGGTATTTTTTTTTACAAAACTAGGGACATTTTAGTAATTTTGTGAAAATAAGGTGGCTGGTCCTTTTCGGGTTTTAGTTATAGATTTTGGCACGTCAACAAATCCTCGTGACTAGGGTGAACAGTCACTACGCACCAGGTAGGATTCCAGCGAAGAGGAGGTGAGTCACTAGGACTGCTTAAGTGCCAAGCTCTCCCTGAATCCAATCCCAGACATGCGTATGCCTGTTGCCACACTCTAACTCAGCGATTTGTTCACGGGTTTGTTTGGTTGGATTAAGTCTTATGGAATCGAAGAGTTGTTTAACTAGGCCTAAGGTCCATCAAGTTCTAATTAAAATAATCTACGTCCCTTAAAGCCCATCAAACCCACATACATATATAACACACAGTGAGTTCTGAATACTTACCTGGCGGACTTGGGCCGGAGACACAGGTGCCATGCCGGGAAAACCATCCTGTATTATTTATAAACTTGCATGTTTCCAAAACCCATCTTTAGAAAACATTTTGAGCCCAAAATCCCCAAAGCCAAGTTTTGAACCTAGCTCTGATACCAATTTGTAACACCCCAACCCGGCCCAAACACCCCGATCGGATCTGGCATGTCACTAAGAAGATTTTATAAAACTTGTCGCATCTATTATTTTTTTTAAAAGCATAGTTTAAATGTTTATACGGGAAAAACTTAATAATTTGATAATTTTGTAAAAGAAATAAATTTTAATTAATGCCTTAATGAATAAAAACCGAAATTTTGCCTCTAAGTTCTATTATTTAAACACATGCCTTAGTTTCAATTAATCATAAAATCTAAATGTATGGAAACTCGAAAATGAACACATAAAACCAATAAACAATAGCCAGTGGCCTTATTACAATAAAATATAAAACCAGACAAATTGAAAATACTAAGGGAAAATAGTTAAAACAACGTCCTTTATTGAAACAAAATAAATCCATGCATGGCCACCTTGCGCTCCTTTCCAACCCGGTCCGATGCACTAAGTGCTACCTGTAAAATGTTAAACAACGGGGTGAATAACAAGACTCAGTGGGCAATCCCTCGTGTACCATCAAACTGGACCTTAGCCCCACAGAACAGAATAACAAAATATCACATATCAGAATTAAACAAAGCCCAACCCAATCCTAGATCCATCCGCTACACACCACCCTTACCTGTCAATCACACCATTGGGGATTTGTACAATCACCCTCACTGCTACACACCACCGATGGTAGTCATGCTGCACTTAGCTGCTCATCGTCAGATTTGTGACATAGTCACTAGAACAGATTGTGGTAGAGCCACTACAACAGATCATGGCAGAGCCACTACAACAGAGCACTTCCCCTTTCATATACAACAATTTCCTAACCCCGAGCAAACATAGGAAACGACATACATGCATATCATATCAACTCATCAGAATCATTTTACTAAAGGAAAATCACAGGAATCACAAACCTGATGAGTCGCCCTTACCCTCCACGGGTTTTCAACAACCATGCCGTGATTTCAGCATTTGACAGAATATAGACATATTCATATATATATATATATATATATATCAGACAACAGAGATGGTGTGAGAAATTACACACTGATTACGCTTAATGCTATGCTATCAAAATTGATGCTTTCTCTAGTCGGAATCATGATTATCAGATCACTATACCGCCGATCAGAGACTTCACTTTAAGAGATTGATTTGAGTAACCACCCAACAAGGTTAAATGTCAGATTGGAGATAAATCAATTTAATAAAATGACGAAGATAAGTCTCCTTACCTAAATTGATTGAATCCCAAAAGTAGTATAATTCGAGTCCTACCGATTAGAATCCTAGGCAATTAAATCTCCTTCAAATCCTAGAATGCCGCCCATGAAAGAAAACACAAGATCAGTCCACCATGTAGCCATTCGGCTATGGTCTCTAAAAGCCAGAAAAGATTAGAAAAATAGCACAATCGACACTTACCTCTACAGAAGGTTTCAGCTACCCCTTGCAGAAAGATTCGTCAATCACAGAAGAAGATCGAAGCATAGAAGATTAGAGATCTAGGAATTTCGGATTTTAAGAAAATCCCGAAAAAGATGAACAAGAAGAATACTATCTTACAAGGGATATTCGGCCAATGTGTTTGAAAGAGAAAAGATAGAAAATAACAGTGTTTCGGCAATTGATGAGACTTCAGAGGGTTTTGACTAGAAGGAAAAAGAAAAGAAAGTGGAGAGGGAGAATGAAGTGGTGATTTCGGCAGAAAAGAAAAAGATGACAAGAACTCAGTAGACAAATTTTTGGCACACTCCTTGCCTATACTAAACCGATTCTTCCCCCTCTCCTGTGTTTGATTTTCTGCCAACACTAGCCTCCTTGATAGATCCTCATCCTATCCCTTATCTTTCTCAAAACACCCATCCAAAAGTGTCCTACATCACACCATTTCCTCCCTCCTTTATCCGAATAATATCATATATTTTAAAACATTAAAAATCCCTATATTTTAGCCTTGTTGCCGTCCCCCTAGCCCCCTTTAGGTGCCGAGTTTGGCCCAAAACATGTGCTCCAAGCGACCAACACTTGGGCCCTCTCCATCCACTAGTGACGCCACTCTCTGGCTTCTTTGTAGCATCGCCAAACTTTGGGCCACAAGCCCACTTGCTATTTTTAAACACAGATACCAACCTTTAAACCCTATAATGCCCCCAACAAAAAATTAACCAAGGCCTCAGCCCAAACCTGAGCCCAATTCGCATCTCACATTCTCAAACCAACACATTAAACCTACAACACACGAAATGCACAGTCCCACTAATTCAGGATGTTACCATTATCATTATTAGTCTCCTTATCGTCCACTCTCTCTTGGGTTCGATCATTGAAATACTCGAAGTGTTCTATTGTAACACTTAATAATATTATAACTGACCAATCAAACTTGCAATTAAGCCACCTTAATTATTGATATTTTGTGTTGATTCTCTTCTCGGCGTTCATACATCGTGGCGTGGTCATATCTACTTACCCTCTTTCAACATTAGGAATTAGGGTATCATCCTCATCATCCACTACCACTGTAGTTTGCCTAACCATGCCTCTCACTATTGTTCCCAAACAAAAAGTAATAGCCTTCGCATGCTCTTTACCATCCTGCTTAGGGTTATTATCAATATTACTAGGGATACTCGTGTTGACATTTGATTGCAATACTTGGAGTAATTTCTCTATTTAACATTGCATTTGATGCATAGTCACGTGCATTGAATGCATCCTTTCATCAAGATTTCTCACCCTAATGGTAATTAGAGGGTCAATACTATTGATGGTTTTCTCTCTTGATTTTGAGGCTAGAAAGACTGTGGAGGTTGGTATGGAAGAGCTTGCCAAAGGTGGTTAAAATTTCCTATCCCTTAGTTGGAGGCTTCTCTTGGTTTCCTCCCCACTTAAGGTTAGGATGATCACGCCACCCCAGGTTATAAGTATTCAAATAGTGGTTACCAACCCTATTACCTATTAGTTTACCTCAGAATAATTCCCCTCTTATTACCCCAAACAATATTTTCAATCTCTCCACCTACATGGACTACCACATACAAGTGTTGGTTAAAAATCTAAGGTCTATTCAAGTTAATTTTGAGTTTGTTAAGCCTCTCAAGGATTTATTGAAACTTATCCTCACCATTGACTGCATTCACAGTCAGCGGTTTAGCTCTATACTTGAACTCACCAGTCAGCCACATGTAAGAATTCATTACCACGTCTTCAATAAGTTGGAAACCCTTAACATATGTTTTAGACATGAACACCCCCGTAGACACTCCATCTAAACTAGACCTTAATTCCCATCTAACCCATTGTAGAAAATTTGTAACTGCAACCAATCCTTAAGACCATGGTAAAAGCACTTATGTAGCATAAGTTTGAAGCGCTCCAACAACTCATAGAGTGATTCCCCTTCTGACTGTTGAAATTTGGTGATGTTCATCCTTTTTTTCATCGTCTTGCTTGGTGGGAAATACTTTACGAGAAATCGATTGGCAAGTTCCTCCCACATTCTGATGGAATCTACAGGCTACGAATCTAACCACATGGAAAAGTCATCACATAATGAAAAGGGGAAGACCCGAAGATGAGTAGCATCATCAAATACCTTATTATATTTAAAAGTATCATACAAGGTTAAGAAGCACCTAAGATGTTATTTAGGGTCTTCGTTCATCGAACCCTAGAAATGCAAATTACTCTGGATCATCATAAACTTAATCTCAAAATTATTAGCATTGACCCTCATCCTGTTGATACTTCCTCACACAACATTTAAGTTGGGCATGGCATAGTCTCTCAATGTACGATGTGACATTTTTCTCAGCCTAAATAGAAGGTTGGGTTCCTCTTCTTACTAAACTTGCAACAATGGTTCCTCAAAATTTGAATTATGTGAAACACCCCTCACCCATCTTCGTTGCTGAATAAGGGTTAGGGGATGTTACCACACATAACAGAACAATATCATGCTATATCAATGTAAAATTCCTCTAAGCAAATGTTAATCATCAAACATATAATCAAAAACATGTTATTCATATATATTATCGAGGTTAAATCAAGCTTATAGAAGCTCTAAAACAATTTAAAACAAAATAAGGACTCATTTGAAACATTTCAAAAAAAAGAGGCAAAAATACAAAATAGGGGTCACATGGCTATGTAGCCAGGCCGTGTGACAGGCTGAGGCTGTGTGGAGTAGAACCACACAACTGTGTCCCCAAGCCATGCTACAAAATGATGTTGTGTAATTCAAGGTCACACAATTGTGTAATTAACTGTGGTCATGTATACCAATTGACACCTAAATCACATAGACCATACATTCTTGCCATATACCTGTGTATACCTCTATATCTCTTTCTGAAACCATGATGCCCAAAAACTTGCCTACTCTTACTCCAAAAGCACAGTTCTCTGGATTTAACTTCATGTTATAAGCTCGTAAAATAACAGATCCTCAATGTGCCCCCTCAAAGTATTACTCTTCATTAACATATCATCTACATAAACCTCAATATTGCAACCAATCTACTCCCTAAAAATATTATTAACCAGTCATTGATAGGTTGCTCATGCATTCTTCATCCCAAAAGGCATAACTCGGTAGCAGAACAAACCCTCCTCTATAAAAAATAGTATTATCTTGGTCCTATGCCATAGAAATCTAACTATACCCTGTGAATGCATCCATGAAGTTCATGAACTTGTAACTCGCTGAAGCATCCAATAATCTGTCAATTGATGTGTAACAGCCCAATTTAGGGGCTAGTCGGAACAGTGATCTTGGGATCACTAATCTGAGGTTAGAGAAAAAAATTTCCATGATATTTTATGAGTTATAGTGTGATGGTATAAGTGTATGAAAATTTTGGTGCTTAAATTTTATCGATTTCTTGCTTAATCGCGAAAAAAAACTAAATCGCATAAAATGCAAAAGTTCTATTTTATTAGCTAAAGGTGCCAAATAGCCATAGAATGTTAATAGGAGGTCTTTAAAAGGCAATTAGCCCCTTGTAAATGGATGGTCAGCCATAGTAGATCATAGGAGACAAGAATTGACAAATTGGTCAAGGTTGGTAATAGTTGTTGACTAATTGATAAATAGAATAAAATAAAGAAAAGATGATATCCATCTTTTCTCTTCATCTTTCTCCACTGAAAATAGCAAGCAAATAGGGGTATTTGAAAGCTCAAAATTTTAGCAAGCTCTTCTCTATTCAAGTAAGTGATTTTAATGATTTTTCTTGAAGATAGTTGTACTTTTTAGAACCCCTAGACCTTAAGCTTTCAAATTAGGGGACTAATTTGCAATATGGTAAAAACTTTAGAGCTTTTTCCATGAGAGCTTTCATTTTTATTTGCTGCATTTTTATGGAAGAAATTGAGTCTTAGTTGTTAGATAAGCAACTTTTGTGAAAGATGTTGTCATGAAAACACCTAAAAGGACCTTGTTGGAAAGGTTATAATAGTGGTTGTAAATGTGTGAAATGTTGGGTTTTTATGATAGCCATAAGATAAATAAATGTTCACCTAGGCTTGTTGAAGATAGAGATTTGATTAGAATAAATTTTTGAGCCTAGGGGCAAAATGGTCATTTGGCCAAAGTTTAAGGGCAAAATAGTAATTTTGTCAAAGCATGATTATTTAAATGCTTTTATTAATGTGATGACTGAAACGAGCTAATTTTCTATTATAGAGCAAGAAGAACCAAGAATCCACCTCGATCGAGGAAAGAATAAAGTCTCAGAAATGTCTTTCTTCATACTCGGCCACCAATACCATTTCTTCAAGTCATTATACATCTTTGTGCTGCCTGGATGTACAGACAAACATCCACTATGTGTTTCGTGCAGAATCTTCTGAAGAAGCTCATCATCTCTGGGTACACAGACCCTATCTCGGAACATCAAACATCCATCAGGACTTATCCAAAATTCTGACTCAAGATTTGACTCACATTGAACTCTTTTAGCTTATAAATCATTGCCACCTTTTTGAGCTTCACAAACCTCTTGGAGAAACATTGGTCTAGCCCTCAACTAAGCTAGAATTGAACCATCACCTGAAAAAGCTATTCGTTTATCCATAGCTCTCAGCGCAAACAAGGATTTTCTACTCAAGGCATCGGCGACCACGTTCGCCTTTCCCAGATGGTAGTCAATCACTAGCTCATAATCCTTTTGAGTCATCAAGTACTTTAGGCTCCTACGATCAGTGAACACCCAACATTTCTCACCATACAAAAGGTGTCTCCAAATCTTTAGTGCAAATACAATTGCAGCTAACTCCAAATTGTGGGTCGGGTAATTTTTCTTGTGCTCCTTTAATTGTCTAGAGGCATATGCTATCACATTGCCTTCTTGCATGAGTACACAACCCAATCCATTCAAGGATACATCACAGTAAACCACAAATTCTTTTCCTGGTGCGGGTTGTACTAGAACTGGAGCCTCAGTTAACAATGTCTTCAATCTCTCAAAACTCTGTTGGCACTTTTCTGTCCACTTGAACTTCACCTCTTTCTGCAATAGCCTCGTCTTCAGAGTAGCTATCATGGAAAATCCCTTGACAAATCGTCTATAGTAGCCAGCTAGGCCCAGAAAAATCCTAACCTCGATCATATTCCTTGATGGTTTCTAATCCACAATTGCTAGAATCTTACTCGGGTCGACTCTAATTCCATCTCCCGAGACAATGTGCCCCAAAAATCCAACATCCTTAAGCCAAAATTCACTTTTACTAAAATTGGCATATAACTGTTTATCTCTCAAAATTTGCAGAACCGTTCTCAAATGTTTACCATGCTCGTTCTCATCCCAGGAGTAGATCAATATATCATCAATAAAGACTACAAAAAATTTATCCAAATATGTCCGAAAGATGTGATTTATCAAATCCATGAAAACTGCAGGGGCATTTGTTAAATCGAAAGGCATGACCAAAAATTCATAGTGACCATACCTTGTTTGAAATGTGATTTTTGACACATCCGAGTCCTTGACTCTCAACTGATAATATCCAAACCTCAAGTCTATCCTGGAAAACACTGTGGCTCCCTTCAATTGATCAAACTAACCATTGATTCTTGGCAACGGGTACTTGTTCTTCACGGTTATTTTATTGAGCTGCCGATAATCTATACATAACCTCATGGAACCATCTTTCTTCTTCACAAATAATGCGAGAACACCCCATGGAGAATAACTTGGTCTTGTGAAGCCTTTATCCGTTAACTATTGTAAAGGTGCCTTCAATTCTTTCAACTCTGTTGGAGCCATCCTATACGGAGCAATTGAAATAGGCGCAATACCAGGAGCTAACTCAATCCCAAATTCAATCTCTCTAACCGGAGGCAACCCTGGCAGTTCTTCTGGGAAAACATCTGGATACTCACATACTATGGGTACCAATTCGATTCTTAACTCAGTCTCTTTAGTATTCATCACAAAGGCAAGGTAAACTTCGTACCCTTTTCTCAAGTATTTCTGAGCCATTATGAAAATATCACTACAGGTAATTTGTCTTGCTGATCTGATTCAACACGAAGAATATCCCTATCTTCACATTTTAGTACAGTAAATTTCCTTCCAAAATTCACTACCACATCATGAGTAGTTAACCAATCCATCCCTAGGATGACATCAAATTCATCAAATGGAAATAACATGAGATTAGTCAGAAAGTAATAACCTCTAATCATTAAATAACAATCTTTTCATACTCTATCGACTAACATACATTTGCCTAGGGGATTTGACACTCTTATCACAAATTCGGTAGACTCTACAGGTATGTTCATGCTAGAGACTAATTTCATGAAAATATACGAGTGGGCAGATCCCGGATCAATTAAAGTAATAACATGTATATCATAGAGAGAAAATGTACTCGTGATCAAGTCGGGGGAAGACACCTCTTCTCGAGCGCGAATAGTGTAAGTCCTCGCAGTCGCTCTACCCTCAGATCTTGCAGTCTGCTCTCTAGGTGTATTTTTACTATTCATTTCATTTCCCGGGTTTCTCTGTAGCCTTCCTCTAGTAGTACTTCTAGGTCTTGTACTCTGAGGGTTTCTCTTTCTCATCCAATTCGCGGCAATCTCTGATAAAATGGTCTAGGGATCCACACTTGAAACAAGCTCTCTCGTTTGCTTGACACTCCCCGATATGACGTCTGCCACACTGCGGATATTCCAGTCTACTTGGTCGAGCGTGGCCAACACTAGCAACCGAAGTGGTATGAGCTTTAAATCCCGCGTACTGTTTACCATTACTTCCATTTGAAAATCCAATCGAAGTGGCTGATCGGGTAGTAAACTCTCTTGATTTCCTGGATGAGGATTGAAACAATTTGCCCAACTATCTCTTCATCGAGTCACGAGACTCGATTTCAGCTCTTCTTTTCTCTTTAACCAGTTCCTCGGCCTTACAGGCTCTATCTACTAACACAACAAATTCTTTTAGTTCTAGGACACCAACAAATAAACGGACATCCTCGTTTAACCCGTCCTCAAACCATTTGCACATAATGGCTTCTGTCGATTCGCACTCCCAAGCATATTTACTAAGTCTTACGAACATACGTTTGTATTCAGTCACAATCATTCGACCTTGCTTTAGCTCCAAGAATTCATTTCTTTTCTGGTCAATGAACCTTTGAATAATATACTTCTTCCAGAACTTTTTTGAATCCCTTGGTACAATCGACACAAGGGTGTTCCACCACTGATAGGTCGAATCTCTTAAGAGAGACACGACATACTTCATACACTCTTCGGGTGTACAAGATAATTCGTCAAATACCCTGATGGTATTCTCAAGCTAGAATTTCTGCCTTCTCCGGATCATCATCTTTACTAGCTCGAAATTCCTCATCTCCTTGCTTCCAGATTCTATCAAGCGGAGGCTTTTCTCTTCTTACATCCTATACCACTTGGGGAGCTATAGGGGTGGGCTGAGGAATAGGTGGGGGTGGAGGAGGTTGAGCATTAGGATTTGCTCGAATAAACTCAGTGTACCAGTTGCTCATCATATGGAAAAAGGCTTCTCGAGCCTCTTCTCGAGTCGGTGCATTACTTGCAGCATCATCAGCTGCAGCTCTGTCGGGATCTATTTACTATATAAAAACACAATTTAGATCGTCAGGAGTCGTCACACTATCATTATGTAAATACTCCTATGTATGGCATGTATAGCTAGACTTATACTTACGCTATGTTAGTACAAGAATCTACTAAATCATAGCTCTAATACCACTAAATGTAACACTCATTAGCTGTATTCAACACCTAAACTGGGTACGAGGCATTACCGTACTTAACTTGCTCAATCATACAACATCGATCCATAAAAATTTCATTTCAATTAAAACCTTTCATTCAAGACCTTAATGTCCTTATTATAGGTCTACGAGACCCTAAACTTGCACCTGGAAGGATTCGGGATCAAACTGGAAACTTTTGAGCACTTAGAAAATTTTGACACAAAACAGGGCCACACGCCTGGGTGAAGAGGGACACGCCCGTGTGGGCAGACCGTGCAGTCTCACATACCCATGTCCCTAGTCTGTTTATGATGTCATCATCACAATAAGGGCACATAGCCAAGGCACACACCTGTGTCTTCAGACAGTTTGTCGAATTAAATTCCTAATTTCAAGTGCAGTTTTCACACGGCCCAAGCACATGCACGTGTCTTAGGACGTGTCCCCCACACGGTTGAGACACACGGTCGTGTCTCAGCCCGTGTGTTTACTACTAGGCAGAATGACCTACCAACTTAGCATGCAGGGGTACACACAGCCTATCAACACGCCCATGGGGCTGACCGGGTGTCATACACGGCCTAGACACACGCCCGTGTCTACCTGTGTGGGTAATTGTTAGGCTACCTACCAAGCCAATTGCCACCCTACAAAGCAACCACACTTATACCAATTCAATTCAACATACATTATGACCATAAGGCACTTCTAAGAACCCAAAATCAAAACATCCACACAAGCATGCACTTCATGAATTTCATCATCATTGAATATATGAACTTGTCAAGTATTAGCGAATTTCCCATGACCATTTACAAAATGAATTTAATAACATTAATATCCACAAATTGGCTAACAAATACAACAGAACACAAAATATCCAAGTTCCTATACATGCCATACTCAAAATTAATCAAACTATGCTATACCAAAGAGAAGTTGATAGTGTAATTCTGAACTCTGACGTCCCACGATTCCCAAGTTAGCTTGGCAATACTATAAGGAAAAGGGAAATGAGAGAGGTAAGCATGAAGCTTAGTAAGTTTGCATGAAATAAATAGCAACATTAAGGCTCATAATCTCATCCATCCATTTCATTGAATAAAAACACAAAGTCTCAAACACATTGACATAACTTACTTATGCTTACTCTTACCAATGCATTGAATAAAAACACAAAGTCTCAAACACATTGCCATAACTTACTTATGCTTACTCTTACCAATTACAAAGTCTCAAACAAATTGCCATAACTTACTTATGCTTACTCTTACCAATTACATGTCATGTCACATATCGTAAACATTTCTCGTGAATTACTCACATGTACCTATATCACTTCATCACATAGCTTTACCACTAATTTCATCTTTATTATAAGCTTAACTACTTATCTTGATAAATCACTTGGAATACTCGAAAATACACAATCATCATTATACACATAAACACAACACCAATGCCATATCCCAGATATGGTCTTACATGGGGTCACATCTCGATGCCGATGCCATATCCCGAATATGGTCTTATACGGGATCTTATATCAACGTCGATGTCATATCCCAGATATGGTCTTATACAATTTTCATACTCGATGCCGATGCCATATCCCAGATATGGTCTTATACAGGATCTCAATTTGGTACCGAGGCCATATCCCATATATGATCTTACACGGGACCTTACCAATCTCATGTCATTATGATGATATCCTCTCACTTCTTATAGTCTAGTCGGGACATTCAACATCATAAATTTTCATCATATTCTCATTTAACATCATTACTCAATTTCATAGAAATAATACACATCTTCACGAATATCAAACATTTTAAAACTTAATAACATGATGTTGAATTTATTACCCATAAACCTACCTCGGTACCAAAATATGCCAATTTACCGATCTAGTCCGAAACCTTGCCTTTTCCTCAGTCAAGGTTAATTCCTCTTCTTCTTGATCTATAATAGCAAATTTGCTCATTTAATTATCACATTAATTAATACATTTCAATAGTCATACTTTGGCAAAATTACCATTTTGCCCTTAAACTTTCACAAAATGACGATTTTACCCCTAGGCTCGTAAATCGATTCTAATCAAACTTCCTCCTTTAACAAGCCTAGCTGAACATTTCTTACTCTTATAGCAACTTCCAATACTCATTATTTTACACAATTACCACCTATTTTACAACCTTTACAAAAAGGTCATTTTAGGTGTTTTCATGGAAACACCTTTCACAAAAGTTGTTTATTTAACAACTAAGACTCATTTTCTTTCATAAAATTTTAGAAATCAACACTAATGCTCTCATGGAAAAACCCTAGGTTTTCAACCATTTTTCAAAATAGTCCCCTCATTAGCTAGCTCAAGCTACAAGGGTCTCAAAAGTACAAAAATTATCAAAGAATGACCATTAAAACACTTACTTGCAAGGAGAAAAGCTTGGCTGAAATTTTTGAGCTCTGAACCCCTACTTTGCTGCTAATTTTTGATGGAGAAGAAAAAAGGAAAGATGTTTCCTTTTCTTTATTTTATTATAAAACATCAATTTAGTCACCAAATTCCTACCAACTTTGACTCATTTTTCAACTCTTTGTCCCCTATGGCCGGCCAACCATAATTTGAGGGGCTAATTGCACTTTAAAGGCTTCCAATTAATATTCTATGGCTTTTAGACACCTTTAGCTTGTAAAATAGAACTTTTGCACTTTATGCGATTTAGTCCTTTTTTGTAATTAAGCATGCAGTCGCTAAAATTAAAGCACCAAAATTTTCATGCACCTATATAATCATAATTTAACTCATAAAATAATATAAAAATAATTTTCTTCAACCTCAGATTAGTGGTCCCAAAATCACTATTCTGACTAGCCCCTAAATCGGGATGTTACATTAATACCACTAAATGTAACACCCATTACCCGTATTCGACGCTGGAACAGGGTACGAGGCATTACTGGACTCACATCACAAGAAATCACACAATTCCAAGTTATAAAACTTGTGTCTAAATTAAAACCATTCATATTCAATCATAAAGTCTCTATTACGAGCCTACGAGGCCCAAAACATGCTTTCGAAGTGGTTCGGGACTAAAATGAGAACTTAGGAAACTTTTACAAAACTTAGAAACTTTTTGCTAGAAGCAGGGCTCACACCCCTGTGTGGTCCACGGGGCACGCCCGTGCTTCAAACAGTGTTTAGATTAGGGTGCTCCCTGACTTATTCCACACGGCCGTGCCATACGTCCATGTGCTAGGCCATGTAGCACACACGGCTGAGACACACGCCCGTGTCGCTGCCCGTATGCTCAATTCTGGACATTCTATTTTTCAAAATTAGGGTGCAGGGGACACACAGCTAAAGCACATGCCCGTGGGGCAGACCTTGTGTCACACATGGCCTAGACACACGCCGGTGTATCTACCCGTGTGGACTAAAACAAGGCTATTTACCAAGCCATTTTGTCACCCTCACTTGCACACATCAACACAACATCACATGGCACAAATTCAAGCATATAAGAGCAACTAAACAACTACAACCAAGACAATAACATGTTATCCTCATGCCATTATTTGCCATACTTAGAACATCAAACTCTCCACACTAAATCATGCAAGATTCCACATATTCAAACATTTCACATTCTTGTCATAAATCATATTTCTATCATCCACCAAGAATACCATATTCATGTCACTAGAGACATTAGCACATATATATCTATACTTAGGCTGACAACCATTATAGCCCAAATAAGCCAATCTACATGGCCAAGTATCAAAACAAACCTTTGACAATCACAAGCCAACACATTGGCTACAATCATTAATTACACATTTAACAAAATGACTAAGTCTTTATACATGCCATAAACTCAAAACACTTGAATTCATCAATACCCAAAGTGATAGCTTGATAGTGTGATAGGATTTCCGGCGATCTCCAATCCGAGCTAGCTCAATGACACTATAAAACATGGGAAAGGAAAGGGGTAAGCTATATAGCTTAGTAAGTCCATATGAAAATAATAAGCCACTTTTACCAATCATTTACCAAGTCCGATAATATAAACACAAGATAATATAAATTGCTATAAAACTCACAGTTATAATTTATTCAGTCACATTGTTTACTCTATAAATTTGCAAGCATAATTTAACATCTTTTGATATTAGCCTAATAACCGTAATCTCTCCATTATAACAAATTACCACAATCAACCAAACATTTCATACCTTATAATAAACATGCACATTAATTATTAGTATTCACCTCTCAAGCATGTACTTTAACATCTTTCGATTGTTTAAAGCTCATATCTTTTCATACTACCATAATCATTTTAATAGGCAATTATGCCAATCTTTCCTTTTTCTCATATCTAATAAATCAAAATTTGTGTGAATGAATCATGCTATATCATAACTTAATTTGGCCTGAAAGGCAATTACACAATCACCAACCAAATTTACCATGTTTTTCGTACATCAAAAGTATAGACCAAAAATCACAAGGCTTTCACAAAAACATTCTCGTGGAAACCATGAACTCACAATATCAAGAAGTCAATGCTTATAAACTTTATGTACACACCTGTACTAGTTCATAATACTTACATGCTCTTTCTCTTCTTTGACATACCCATTGAATTTTTCGTTGAACCACTTGGAATACTATCGGATACACGGGGAATGTAGTACACATAGTACCATACCAATGCCATATCTCAGATATGCTCTTACATGTAATCTCGTATCAATGCCAATAGCCCAGCTATGGTCTTACACGAAGTCTCATATCGATGCCATATCCCAGATATGGTCTTACATTTAATCTTAGTAACCCTAATGTCATGACATTTGTATCCTATCTATTCCTAAGGTTCCACCGGGATTTCTCGCTTGACGAAACTTTGTCGAATACGTCCAAGGAATCAATCACAATCCATACAATATTAAAGCATTTAAAACATAAATATAACAATGCATTATTTACATACGAACTTACCTCGACATAAAAATGGAGAAAAGGACCTATTCGTCAAATACTCGTTTTTCCCTCATTCTAATTCTGAACCTCGTTTTTCAACATCTAGCATATAACATTTAACTTATTTAATCATTATACTATTCAAATCAGCCCAAAATCACATTATGGTAAAAATTACAATTTTGCCCCTAAAGTTTGACATTTTTACAATTTAGTCCCTAGGCTCGTAAAATGATTTTCATTCAATTTCTTCAAAACCCAAGCCTAGCTGAACCATTTTCATACTCATGACAGCCCACATTTCTCATTTATTAACATTTTTACTATATATTTTACAACTTTTACAAATAAGTCCTTTTTGACATTTTTATCGAAAATCACTTTACAAAAGTCATTAAACAAACAACAAACATGCATTTTCTACCATCAAACATCAAAATACACACATGTCTAATATGTGTCAAACCCTACACCTTGATCATTTCTTAAATTAGTGGTAGAAATAGATAGATCATGTTACAAGGATTTCAAAAACATAAAAATCATTAAAAACGGGGCTAGAACGGACTTACAATTGAGCTTGGAAGCTTGAAAAACCCTAGCCATGGTTTCTTCTTGGTACTTTCGACCATGGGTAGAAGATGAGCAAAAATTGGCTTTTAATTTGGCTTTTTAATTCATTTTAGTTACCAAATTACTAAAATGCCCTTAATGAAAAACTTTAGAAATATACCAAACCATATCCATTTTTGTCCACCAACTTAACCAATGGTCTAATTACCATTTAAGGACCTCCAATTTAAAATTGCATAGCAATTAGACACCTCTAGCTTCTAGAACATATATTTTGCACTTATTACAATTTAGTCCTTTTCACTAAATTGAGTGCCCAAACATCAAAATTTTCGAACAAAATTTTCACAAAATCGTTCCATAAAACTTTCAACCACAAAAATATAATAAAAATAAATTTTTCTACGTTAGGTTTGTGGTCCCAAAACCACTGTTCCGACAAGACCCAAAATCGGGCTGTTACAATTATGCCCCTAGCAGCCCATATTTTTCATTTATTTTACATATCTACCACACAACTTACACATTTCTCAATTTAATCCCTAGTTTGCATTTTTCTCAAAAATCACTGAATAAAACTCGTATAATTCATAACAAATATTCATAATATATTATCAATCATCAAAACTCATACATATTCATCAATGGAAACATTCAAAACCTTTAACAGTTTTGCAAATTAATCCCTGGGCTAGCTAGACCTAACTGCAACGCTTTAAAGAACATAGAAATCAATAAAAATAGGACAATAATCGTACTTAATTGAGTCAAAATAGCATGGCCGAAAAAAACCTAATAAAATAGCTTCTCTTCTCTTCGATTTTCGGTGAAGAAAATGATAAAATATGATAAAAAATTGGTTTTCTTTTAATTTAATTAAGTATATATACCAAATATCAAAATTCCCCTTATTACTAATTCAAAATTTCAATAATACCAAGCCATTAACATCCACTAACACATTAATGGGCTATTTACCACATAAGGACCTTCACTTTAAGGTTCTATTGCTATTAGACACCTTTAGCTAATAGAATGTCACTTTTGCACTTTACGCGATTTAGTCCTTTTTCTTAAATTAACCAATTAAATGATAAAAATTCTTAACGAAGTTTTCACACCAACATAATAACATACTGTAAACATTAAAATAATAATAAAATAAATATTTCAACTTCAGATTTGTGGAAAACCACTGTTCTGATTTGACTAAAAACGGGTTGTTACATGTGAGAACTATTGAAAAGGAAAGGTTACGGTTATATGGAAAGGCACACTATGTGTGAGCATTCTCGAGTATCCAATGTAATTCTAGATGGTTCAACAAGTAAGTAAAAGAAATGGCATGGTAAGGATATAAATGAAATGGTTTATGGTCTTATGAAAAGGTTGATGGATTAAATTATGTGTATATGAAATTTACTTACTATATGTTTAAACTCATATGTATCATGGATGAACCTACTAGCTTGAGAATTTGGGGCTGCTTATATAGGCTTTTACAAAGCATATGGCCCTGGTAATGACATTATGCATATTTTATAGTTTGTGCTAAGGAAATGGCAAGTTATGTTTGAGTTTATACGAGCTTCATAAGCACTCATTGCTTATGTAGTTATTTTCCTTTGTTTTATAGATTGTCAGAAGCTCAATTGGTTAGAAGCTTGTCAAGGATCAATCACACTATCCAGCAACCATTTCGGTAGATTTTGTGTATTTTGGCCAAGGTTATAAATGACCTGTATAGGAACTTTTGTAATGGTATTTCCTGAATGCGTAATAGATGTTTTAGTATGCGTGTGCTTTGAAGTTTATGTTTGATTTGATTGACTTTAATGCCTTACCAAGTTAGGTCATTTTGGCCACTTTTAAGTGCTTGTATATAAGATCATTTTTTGTATGTTTTTGATGGCATGTGAAGGGTTATATGTGATATCATTTGGTAGATAAAAGAACTAGGTTTTATGCTTGAAATGTGGTTATGTTGCTTTGATTTGATCAATGATGTTTTGACACAACTGTGGTGCCTTTGAATGGCATATTGGTTAGATAAATTAGGATGTTTGAAATGGTATATTTATAAGTGTTTGATTGAGGCTTAGGTCAACTGAATGTTGCACAAATGGAATGGATGGTTACGTGTGTTTTGGCCTTGAAATGGCTTCTTTTAGGGTCAATTTATGGATCACACGGCCTGGAACACGAGCTACCATATGGCCGTGTGACGTACACGGCCTGGCTACATGGTCATGTGTCATTTTTAAATTCCTACTGTATTAAGTCAGTGAGTTACATGGCCTAGCACAGGGCCTGCGGCACGGCTATGTGATGCAAGTCAGAGAGTTACACGACCTGAGACACGACTGTGTGACCTAACCCAATGAGTTACACAGGTGGAGACACGGACTAGGAAATGGCCGTGTGTCCCTTTGCTCGATTGTTACACGACCTGGGCTATGTCACACGGCCGTGTGACCCTTGTTTTCAAATTTTGCATCTTTTTCTTAAATCTTTTGTTTTGTTTCAAATTAGTCTCAGATTGATTCGAAGTTATTTTTAAGGCCTCGAAGGCTCAATTTAAGAACCAAATGCATATGTTTGATAGGTTTTTGAATGAGATAAATTTATTAAATAATAATGTTTAATAATGTTCTGATTGTTCGGTAATGTTCCATAACCCTACTCTAACAACGGAGACAGGTTAGGGGTGTTACAATAATAGCAGAAAAGGTTGTTCAATTGAAAGCCAGAAATGTCTAGGATCTCTCTAACCCAAAACACATGTATTATTTTGGGAAATTTTTATTGTTATAAATATCACAAACCGGCTCGATTTTCAAATTTTTATTTTTCTGTTGTGTAAGAAAATCGTTTTTGAACTAAATTTTCCATCGAAAGGCACACTTGATGCCAAACATAAAAGATCCATCTTTATCATTTTTTTTAACTGTCTTTTTTATTTTTCCCTTCACTATTTTTAGGTTTTCAGTTTTTCCCTTCTTAGCTTGGTTAGTTAGTAGATGTTAGTTCTTCATTTTACGGTAGCTTTTACTTCCTTTCAATTAGATACAACAACTTTCTCTTGTTACTTTGATTTCTCTTTAAAATATCCAATAGATTTTATCTTTGAGAAATTTCAAAAGTGTAAAAATCTCAACTTTGGTTGTTCTTTCATCACCAATAGTGTTGTTATCTTCTCCAGCAAAAATTCTCTAAAGCGTCACTAAGTTTTTCTCAACCTTGCCTTTTTATGTTTTCTTTGATGAATCATTTAAGCATGAACTCAATTGATATTTGTATCTTGGTGATGGATAGTCACTAAATCTTATGGTGGTTTGTTGATTGAAATGTTGCATGGTTAGTTTTTGGGTCAGGGACTAAATCATAAAAAAAAGACTAAATCGAATAAATTTCAAAACCTATAATTGATTCCTCTAGGTGAAAATTTAGATATGTGAAACCGAGAGGAGATTCTATTACGAACCAATTCAATTGTCTCGATTTAGTTTAGCAAGGTCGAGAGATAAATTAGGCTAATAGTCAAATTGGTTAAAATGGTGATCAAAAGGTAAATTTGAACCAATTAGGAGTTTGAGTAATTTGGATCTTTAATCCAATAATTGACTAGAAACATGGATATCAACCGACCACTTGATTTCATTGAATTGATATTTGTGCACTTTTTTCTGTTATTTGATTTAGTTCTTTTAGGTGTAACTTAGTGTAGTTAGCATTTGATGATGATTTTCCATAATATGACACTTTGTAATTAGCTAGCTAGACTTCTTAGTTGCATGCATTATCATTATTAGTCACCTTATCGTCCAATCTCTCTTGGGTTCGATCATTGGAATACTTGAAGTGTTCTATTGTAACACTTAATAATATTATAACTGACCAATCAAACTTGCAATTAAGCCACCTTAATTCTTGGTATTTTGTGTTGATTCTCTTCTCGGCGTTCATACATCGTGGCGTGGTCATATCTACTTACCCTTTTTCAACATTAAGAATTAGGGTATCATCCTCATCATCCACTACCACAGTAGTTTGCCTAACCATGCCTTTCACTATTGTTCCCAAACAAAAAGTAATAGCCTTCACATGCTCTTTACCTTCCCGGTTAGGGTTATTATCAATATTACTAGGGATACTCGTGTTGACGTTTGATTGCAATGCTTGGAGTAATTTTTCCGTTTGACCTTGCATCTGATGCATAGTCACGTGCATCGAATGCATCCTTTCGTCAAGATTGCTCACCCTAATGGTAATTAGAAGGTCATTACTATTGATGCTTTTCTCTCTTGATTTTGAGGCCAAAAAGACTGTGGAGGTTGGTATGGAGGAGCTTGCCAAAGGTGGTTAAAATTTCCCATCCCTTGGTTGGAGGCCTCTCTTGGTTTCCTCCCCACTTAAGGTTAGGATGATCACGCCACCCCAGGTTATAAGTATTCAAATAGTGGTTACCATCCCTATTACCTATTAGTTTACCTCGGCATAATTCCCTTCTTATTACCCCAAACAATATTTTCATTCTCTCCACCTACAGGGACTACCACATACAAGTGTTGGTTAAAAATCTAAGGTCTATTCAAGTTAATTTTGAGGTTGTTAAGCCTCTCGAGGATTTATTGAAACTTATCCTCACCATTAACTGTATTCACAGTCAGCGGTTTAGCTCTATACTTGAACTCACCAGTTAGCCACATGTAAGAATTCATTACCACGTCTTCAAAAAGTTGGAAACCCTCAACATATGTTTTAGACATGAACAGCCCCGTAGACACTCCATCTAAATTAGACCTTAATTCCCATCCAACCCATTATAGAAAATCTGTAACTGCAACCAATCCTTAAGACCATGGTAAAGGCACTTATGTAGCATAAGTTTGAAGCGCTCCAACAACTCATAGAGTGATTCCCCTTCTGACTGCTAAAATTTGGTGATGTTCATCCTTTTTTTCATCGTCTTGCTTGATGGGAAATACTTTACGAGAAATCAATTGGCAAGTTCCTCCCACATTCTGATGGAATCTACAGGCTTTGAATCTAACCACATGGAAAAGTCATCACATAATGAAAAGGGGAAGACCCGAAGTGTAACACCCCTTACCCGAGACCTTTGCCGGAGTCGAGTATGTGGCATTACTAGACTTGACTACTAATTCGGGGCATAATAATTTAAAACTGTCCAACTGCGTCATGCTGACTAAATTGACCATAACTTGAGTTACAAAACTGGAAATTTAGATCCGTAAATTTTCCTTGAAACTAGACTCATATAAATTTTTACCATAATTTTTCCAGAATTTATATGGCCAATTAGTACAGTTTATTCATCAATGTTTCCCCTATTTCACTGTTTGATGATTCTGACCTATCTTTACAAAAACTCAGTTATCTCATTGTAAAAAATTTCAATAATGTTTTTTTTATTCCAATCAAAAATAGACTCATTAAGGATTCTAAGCATATAAACTATGATCCATGATTATTTTTGTACAATTTTTAACAATTTTTCCAAGACAGAATAGGAAATCACGAATTCATTCAGAACAGGTCTCACTAAAATTTAAATATCTCATAATATAAAATTCCTTTGCTTTTGCTTACTCTGTTTCTTTCATATCAAAATAGACACAATAAGATTTAATTCTATATCTTATTCACTTTCTAATTCAATTTATCCTATTTTTGGTGATTTTTCAAAATCACATCACTACTGCTAACTAAAAACTATTTCATTTTAAAATATGATTAACTAGTTTATAACCGAATATACCCACATACAATTCATACTGTCCATGCATTTTAATCATTTATGCAAATTAACTTATACCTAAAACATTCGTGTAATATCATAACATCATCGGTTTATTAACAAAACACAACTATGGTTCCATATAATCAAGTGTACCATTGGTTACTGACCGCAACACCTAATTAAAAGGTTCATTTCATAAACATACATTTCCTTATCAAATACGATTAAACTTCGATTAAAGATGCACAAACATTACCAACATAAACTGACATTTGTATCAAAAGCACAAAAGCATACTTAACTAAAAAGTTAGCCATATTCGCATGGCTATTATATACATGAACCAAAAGTTTTCATCAAAACAAAGACAAAGTCTTTCCTATACATGCCTTCACTCAAAACCAAAATGAAAGAGTACCAAAATAGTTTGATAGTGTGGACGACTTTCTCGAACGATCCCGACGAGCTTGTAGCTTGCACCTAATCTATAAGACAGAGGGAAACATTTCGCACAAATAAGCTTACTAGCTTAGTAAGTCCTAAGCTCCTAATAATATAACATTCAAACATTAAACATTTAAATTAAAAATAATTCCACTTGTATGTTTGTAATCACATTTACTTTCAAGCTTTCAATTCCATACCTATATAACATATAAATTCATAGAACAATTTCTCTTTAACCGAATGCTTATATAATCAAAATATTTACTCATAATCCAACCTTTCAAAACCAAAATGTCATTATATAACCAAACGTATAAACATTCATATACTTAAAGCTCAATTATTATCATATAGCATCACATACACGAACTATCCATGTGGCCGAATATACCTGGTCTTGTATACACATAATAGAAGACCAAAACCACAATATTCATATCATTCATTTATAAAACCGAGAACACATATTATAATCATATATATATATAAACTTCATTTGTAACACATACAATTTGTAATAAATAACTGAGTTACTTGCTTACCTTATTTTAAATAGGTAAGAAGTTAATTCATACCTTACATGCTTACCTGAGCCATTAACTCAATAAATTAGCTTTAATTTGCCTTGAACAAAATTTGGTTTCTCTTTTGTAAAACACATCACCGGCATCAAGCCTGCTAGGCGTAAAAGCCCGATAAGTGACACCTAGACAAAGCTCAAGCTAGGCGTAAAAGCCTAAAAAGTAACACCTAAGACAGAGAGCACACTAGGCGTAAAAGCCCGAATCTTATCAATGTAATTAAACATTCCAAACACACTTCATAACTATTATATATATAAGTCCAATTCAATTGAGCTTGCTCACATTAAACCAATAAAATCATTATATCATTATACCATCCAACAATTCACATCGCATAACCAACTTTAATCATCAACCTAGTATACCTATATACATTCGGCCATGATATAAATAGGTACTAAAATTCATCAATTCTTACTATTTAATATAGTCATAATTAGTTCTTTAACATATTTTAGCTAAAGGACTTACCTCGATTGTCGATAGACCGTGTAAACCTGGCTTATTCGAGAACCTTTGTCTTTCCCCTGGTCCAATTCCGCTTTTCTTTGTTCTTGATCTAAACACATTAAAATTAACCCATTCAAGCATATTTCATCTCAGTTTAATCCAAAAACACTTAAATAAACAATTTACCATTTTGCCCCTAGTGTTTCCCATTTTTACAAATTGGTCCTATTTACACAAAACACAAAATGTGCAAAATTTCCCAACACCATAGCTAGGCCGAATCTTCTCCATAGCCATATGAGTCCATGCATTTCATTTATTTGTCACTTTAACCCTTCACAAATTTATTTTTCTCAATTTAGCCCTATTTACTCAAAATCACCAAAAACTTCAATACAAAACTTGTAAATCTTTAACATATATTTAATCTAAAACCATCAAATATCAAAACCATCCAAGCATGTTAATGGCCGAATCCTATGTACATAATATTTTCAAAAATTTAGGCATGGGTCGGGTAATATATGAAGCAACGATCTCAAAATCGTAAAATTTATCAAAAACTAAAAACTGACCATACCTTAATTAAGCTTCCTAAGTTGCCGAAACTTAAAGCTCTACAATGGTGTTTTCTTTTCTTACCTTCGGCTATGAGAGGAGGAAGGTGATGATGGCTTTATTTTATGTTTGTTTAATATATACACTAACATTATTTCTTTATAAAATACTAACATAACCTTATATATAAAAAAAATAATTAAACTAACATATATAGATAGCTAACTTGGGCCATTGCCGTCCATCACTATGGTCAATGGGCTAATTGCCCTTTTAGGACACCCACTTAAAAAGCCACAAGCAAATTAGTACCTTTCACTTTAGCATGCAACTTTTACGCTTTTCTCAATTAAATCCTTTTTATCAAATTAAGCAATTAAACGATAATATTTTTCTACGATATTTTCACACACATTAGTCCACATATAATAAACATAGAATATAATATCAAAATGTTTCTCGGGCTCGAATTTGTGGTCCCAAAACCACCGTTCCGATTAGGGTCAATATTGGTCTGTTACACGAAGATGAGTAGCATCATCAAATACCCTATTATATTTAAAAGTATTATACAAGATGTTATTTAGGGTCTTCGTTCATCGAACCCTAGAAATGCAAATTACTCTGGATCATCATAAACTTAATCTTAAATTATTAGCATTGACCATCATCCTATTGATACTTCCTCACACAACATTTAAGTTGGGCATGGCATAGTCTCTCAATGTACGATGTGACATTTTTCTCGGCCTAAATAGAAGGTTGGGTTCCTCTTCTTACTAAACTTGCAACAATGGTTCCTCAAAATTTGAATTATGTGAAACACCCCTCACCCATCTTCGTTGCTGAATTAGGGTTAGGGGATGTTACCACACATAACAGAACAATATCATGCTATATCAATGTAAAATTTCTCTAAGCAAATGTTAATCATCAAACATATAATCAAAAACATGTTATTCATATATATATTATCAGGGTTAAATCAAGCTTATAGAAGTTCTAAAACAATTTAAAACAAAATAATGACTCATTTGAAACATTTCAAAAAAAAAAGAGTGCAAAAATACAAAATAGGGGTCACATGGCTATGTAGCCAGGCCGTGTGACAGGCTGAGGCTGTGTAGAGTAAAACCACACAACTGTGTCCCCAAGCCATGCTACAAACTGATGTCGTGTAATCCAAGGTCACACAACTGTGGTCATGTATACCAATTCACACCTAAATCACATAGACCATACGTTCGTGCCATATACCTGTGTATACCTCTATATCTCTTTCTGAAACCATGAAACCCAAAAACTTGCCTACTCTTACTCCAAAAACACAGTTCTCTGGATTTAACTTCATGTTATAAGCTCGTAAAATAACGAAAGCTTCAAACAGATCCTCAATGTGCCCCCTCAAAGTATTACTCTTCACTAACATATCATCTACATAAACCTCAATATTGCAACCAATCTACTCCCTAAAAATCTTATTAACCCGTCATTGATAGGTTGCTCATGCATTCTTCATCCCAAAAGGCATAACTCGGTAGCAGAACAAACCCTCCTCTATAAAAAAATAGTATTATCTTGGTCCTAAGCCATAGAAATCTGACTATACCCTGTGAATGCATCCATGAAGTTCATGAACTTGTAACTCGCTGAAGCATCCAATAATCTGTCAATTGATGTGTAACAGCCCGATTTAGGGACTAGTCGGAACAGTGATCTCGGGATCACTAATCTGAGGTAGAGAAAAAATTTTCCATGATATTTTATGAGTTATAATGTGATGGTATAAGTGTATGAAGATTTTGGTGCTTAAATTTTATCGATTTCTTGCTTAATCGCGAAAAAGGACTAAATCGCATAAAATGCGAAAGTTTTATTTTATTAGCTAAAGGTGCCAACTAGCCATAGAATGTTAATAGGAGGTATTTAAAAGGCAATTAGCCCCTTTTAAATGGATGGTCGGCCATAGTAGATCATAGGAGACAAGAATTGACAAATTGGTCAAGGTTGGTAATAGTTGTTGACTAATTGATAAATAGAATAAAATAAAGAAAAGATGATATCCATCTTTTCTCTTCATCTTTCTCCACCAAAACTAGCAAGCAAATAGGGGTATTTGAAAGCTCAAAATTTCATCAAGCTCTTCTCCATTCAAGTAAGTGATTTTAATGATTTTTCTTGAAGATAGTTGTACTTTTAGAACCCCTAGACCTTAAGCTTTCAAATGAGGGGACTAATTTGCAATATGGTGAAAATTTTAGAGTTTTTCCATGAGAGCTTTCATTGTTATTTGCTGCGTTTTTATGGAAGAAATTGAGTCTTAGTTGTTAGATAAGCAACTTTTGTGAAAGATGTTGTCATGAAAACACCTAAAAGGACCTTGTTGGAAAGGTTATAAAAGTGGTTGTAAATGTGTGAAATGTTGGGTTTTCATGATAGCCATAAGATAAATAAATGTTCACGTAGGCTTGTTGAAGATAGAGATTTTGTTAGAATAAATTTCTGAGCCTAGGGGTAAAATGGTCATTTTGCCAAAGTTTAAGGGAAAATAGTAATTTTGCCAAAGCATGATTATTAAAATGCTTTTATTAATGTGATTACTAAAACGAGCTAATTTTCTATTATAAAGCAAGAAGAACCAAGAATCCACCTCGATCGAGGAAAGAATAAAATCTCGGACTAGATCGACGATCTAGCTTATTTTGAAATCGAGGTAAGTTTGTATGTGATAAATTCAACGGTATGTTAGCGTGTTTGAGAATATTTGGTAGCATACTGATACATGATGTTCTACTAAATTGAGTATTTGATGTTGAATGAGTAAGTTGAGATGTTGAAGTCCTAGTGGACTATAATAAATGTAAAAATGCTGTCATCGAGACATGAAATGGATAAGGTCCCATATAGGACCACGTCCGGGACATGGCCTCGACATCGAATTGAGATCCTGTATAAGACCATATCTGGGATATGGCCTCGGTATTGAATATAAGAATCCCATAAGACCATATCTGGGATATGGCATTGACACTTGATGATTCTGTATAATACCATATCTGGGATATGGCATCGGCACTTAGAGGTGACCCCATGTAAGACCACATCTGGGGTGTGGCATTGGTTTTGTACTTATATTAATGACGATGAATATGTGTCTTTGAGTATCCCTAGTGATTAATGGGACAGATAGATAAGCTTGGAAATAGAAATGAGATTAGTACTAAAGTCATGTGAATAAGTGAATACAGGTACTCGTGAACGATTCACGAAGAAATATTTACGACATGTGGCATGGTATGTGCTAAATAAGGGCGAGTGTGAGTAAGTATGGCAAGAAGCCTATAACCTTGTCCATGGATGGACTTTATCATGAGCTTATTGTTGTCATTTATTTCCATGCAAACTTACTAAGCTTTGTGCTTACCCCTCTCATTTCCCTTTTCCTTGTAGTATTGCCTAGATAACTTGGGGATTGTGGGACGTGGAAGTTCGAAAGTCACACTATCAACATCACTTTGGTATAACAACTTAGACTTATTTTGAGTATGCCATGTATAGGACTTGGGTATTTTGTTAGGTCGTAATTGCTAGCCAAAATGTTGGCTCTGTATGTTATTAAAGTCATTTTGTATATGGTCATTAAAGTTGGGCCAATACTTGGCAAATTCTTATGTTTAATGAAGATGAATTTATGAAGTTTATGTTTGTGTGAATGTTTTGAATTGAGTTCTTGGATGTGCCTTTGGGTTATGAGTTGTTTTGAGATAAGTTGGAATAAGTATTTTTGCTATGCAGTGTGGCATTTAGCTTGGAATATAGCCTTTTAAATGTCCACACGGGTAGTCGCACGGGCGTGAGTTTGTGAGGCTCAGCAAGTATGCTCGGGAATGTGTGTCCTCCGAAGCCATTATGTGTAAGAGGTTTGAGGATGGACTAAATGAAGATATCAAATTGTTTGTTGGCGTCCTTGAGTTGAAGGAATTTGTTGTACTAGTGGACTGGGCTTGTAAAGTCGAAGAATTAGTTAAAGAGAAAAGTAATGCTGAGACAGAGTCTCGTGATTCAAGAAAGAGACAGTGGAGTAAGTCATTTCAGTCCTCGTCCAAGAAGTTGAAAGATTTCTCTACCCGATCAGCTACTTCAGCCGGGTTTTCAAGTAGAGGCAAGAGTAAATAGTACTCAGGTTCTAAAGTTCAGACTACATCAGTTGCCAGTGTTGGCAACGCCCGATCAAGTAAACTAGAGTGTCGGCAATCTGGTAGACGTCATTCCGGTGAATGTCGAGCGAATGAAAAGGCTTGTTTTAGGTGTGGGTCTCTAGACCATTTTATTAGAGTTTGCCCAGAGGGCAATGAGAAAGAAAAGCCTCAAGATGCAAGACTGGGAGGATTACCAGAGGAAGACCACAGAGAAACCTCAGAAGTGGGGCAAGTAGTAAGAATACGCACAAAGAGCAGGCTGCGAGATCTGAGGGTAGAGCGCCTGCGAGGCCATTCGTGCTCGCGAAGAGGCATCATCTTCTAATGTGATTACGGGTACCTTTTCTCTCCATGATACTAAAGTTATTGCTTTAATAGATCCGGGATCTACCCATTCATACATCTGCATGAAATTAGTATCTAGAATGAGTATGCCCTTAGATCCACAAAATTTGTGATAAAGGTGTCTAATCCTTTAGGCAAAAGTGTATTAGTTAATAAAGTATGCAAAGATTTTCCATTGATCATTAGAGGTCATTATTTTAAGGCAAACCTCATGTTATTGCCATTTGATGAATTTGATATTATTCTTGGTATGGATTGGTTAACTGCTCATGATGTGACAGTAAATTGTGGAAAGAAATATATTGAGTTGAGATGTGAAAATGGGGACACTCTTCATGTTGAATCAGATGAACAAGACAGATTGCCGGTAGTGATCTCCCACATGTCGGCTCAGAGGTATATAAGAAAAAGATATAAAGCATATCTTGCCTTTGTGATGAATGCCAAGGAAACCAAATTAGGAATTGAATTAGTACCGATAGTGTGTGAGTACCCAGATGTTTTTCCCGAAGAATTGCTAGGGTTACCTCTGGTTAGAGAGGTTGAATTTGGCATCAAGCTAGCTCCCAGTATAGTACCGATATCGATTGCTCCTTACAGAATGACTCCAATGGAGTTGAAGGAACTAAAGGCACAGTTACAAGAGTTGACAGACAAAGGATTTGCTAGACCGAGTTGTTCTCCATGGGGTGCTCCAGTGCTATTTGTGAAAAAGAAAGATGGTTTCATGAGGTTATGTATAGATTATCGACAACTTAATAAAGTAACAGTGAAGAACAAGTACCCATTGCCAAGAATCGACGATTTGTTTGATCAATTAAAAGGAGTCACTGTGTTCTCCAAGATAGACTTGAGGTCGAGATACTACCAGTTGAGAGTAAAAGATTCAGACGTGCCTAAGATGGCTTTTCGAACGAGATATGGGCACTATGAATTTTTAGTCATGCCTTTCAGTTTGACAAATTCCCCTGCAGTGATTATGGATTTAATGAACCGCATCTTCCGGCCATTTTTGGACAAGTTTGTTGTTGTTTTTATTGATGACATACTGATATATTCTCGGGATGAGCATGAGCATGCTGAGCACTTGAGGACCGTTCTACAGCTTCTATGAGATAATCAGTTGTATGCCAAGTTTAGCAAAAGTGAGTTTTGGCTTAAGAAAGTTGGATTCTTGGGGCATATTGTCTCGGGAGAGGGAGTCAGAGTAGACCCAAGTAAAATTTCAGCTATTGTGGATTGGAAACCGCTGAAAAATATATCAGAGGTTAGAAGTTTTCTGGGCTTAGCTGGCTACTATAGATAGTTCATCAAGGGGTTTTCCATGATAGCAACTCCAATGACGAAACTGTTACAGAAAAATGTAAGGTTTTAGTGGACGGAAAAGTGCCAACAGAGTTTAGAAAGATTAAAGGCAATGTTGACAGAGGCTCCAGTTTTAGTACAACCCGAGTCGGGGAAAGGAATTTGTGATGTACAGCGATGCATCCTTAAGTGGATTGGGTTGTGTACTTACGCAAGAAGGCAAGGTGATAACGCATGCCTCCAGACAGTTAAAGCCACATGAGAAGAATTACCCTACGTATGATTTAGAATTGGCCGCCATTGTGTTTGCATTAAAAATATGGAGACACCATTTGTATGGTGAGAGATGTCGGATATTCACAGATCATAAAAGTCTAAAGTATTTAATGGCTCAGAAAGAATTGAACTTAAGGCAATGGAGATGGCTAGAGTTGATAAAGGATTATGAATTGGTTATTGATTATCACTCGAGAAATGCGAATGTAGTCCCCGATGCTTTGAGCAGACAGTCCCTATTTGCATTGAGGGTTATTAATACACGGATGAATTTATCAGATGAAGGTTCCATTCTAGCTGAGTTGAGAGCTAGACCGATGTTCCTCCAAGAGATTTATGAGGCTCAGAAGGATGACAGAGATTTACAAGCCAAAAGAGTTTAGTGCGAGTCGGTGTTAAATCCAACTTTCGGATTAATTCAGATGGATGTTTAATGTTCAGAGATAGAGTTTGTGTATCGAGAGACGATGAGCTCATTCGTAAAGCTTTGTATGAGGCACATAGTGAACGTTTATCTATACATCTAGGTAGCACCAAGATGTATAATGACTTGAAGAAATGGTATTAGTGGCCGAGTATGAAAAAAGATATTTCTGAGTTTGTTTCAAGATGCTTGATTTGTCAATAAGTAAAGGCCGAACACCAGGTACCCTCGGGTTTACTTCAACCTATAATGGTACCTGAGTGGAAACGGGACCAAGTTACCATGGATTTTGTAACGGGTTTGCCATTGACACCGAATAAGAAAGATATTGTATGGGTTGTAATTGATAGACTTACGAAGATAGCCCATTTCATACCTGTTCGAGTTGACTACTCACTTGACAAGTTGGCAAACTTGTATGTTTCTGAGATTGTGAGGTTATACGGAGTGCCCTTATCGATTATATCGATAGAGATCTGAGATTTACATCCAAATTTTGGGAAAAGTTACAAGAGGCCTTGGGCACAAAGTTGAATTTTAGTATAGCTTTCCACCCCCAAACCGACGATTAGTCGGAGAGGTTAATACAAGCACTTGAGGATATGCTTCGGTGTTGCGTTCTTGAGTTTCAAGGCAGTTGGGAAAAATACCTACTGTTGATGGAATTTACCTACAACAATAGTTTTCAGTCAAGTTTAAAAGTGGCGTCTTATGAGGCTTTATATGGGCGTAAGTGCCAAACGCCTTTATATTGGGCTGAACTTAAGGAAAACCAGATTCACGGAGTTGATTTGGTTAGAGAAACTGAAGGAAGAGTAAAGATGATTCGAGATTGCTTAAAAGCTGCTTCTGATCAACAAAAATCCTATTCGGATCTAAAAAGGAAAGAAATTGAGTATCAAGTCGGTGATAGAGTATTCTTGAAAGTGTCACCATGGAGGAAAGTACTCAGATTTGGCTGGAAAGGCAAATTGAGTCCGCGTTTTATTAGACCATATGGGATCACCGAGAGGATAGGGCCGGTAGCTTATCGAATGGCTTTGCCACCTGAGTTGAAAAAGATTCATGATGTATTTCACGTGTCAATGTTGCGACGCTACCGATCAGACTCTTCGCATGTGATTACACCAACAGAGGTTGAGATACAACCTGATATGACTTATGGTGAAGAACCAATTAAGATTCTAGCCCGAGAAGTCAAGCAATTGAGGAATAAAAGTATAGCTCTCGTGAAAGTCTTATGGATGAGACATAGGGTAGAAGAAGCTACATGGGAGCCTGAGGAGGCTATGAAGAATCAGTACCCAAACCTTTTCACTAGTAAGATTTTTGTGGACGAAAATCCTTAAGTGGGGAGAATTGTAACAGTCCGATTTAGGGGCTAGTCGAAACAGTGATCTCGAGATCACTAATCCGAGGTTAGAGAAAAAATTTTCCATGATATTTTATGAGTTATAGTGTGATGGTATAAGTGTATGAAAATTTTGGTGCTTAAATTTTATCAATTTCTTGCTTAATCATGAAAAATGACTAAATCGCATAAAGTGCGATTTTGAGTATGGCATGTATAGGATTTGGGTATTTTGTTAGGTCGTAATTGTTAGCCAAAGTGTTGGCTCTGTATGTTATTAAAGTCATTTTGTATATGGTCATTAAAGTTGGGCCAATACTTGGCAAATTCTTATGTTTAATGAAGATGAATTTATGAAGTTTATGCTTGTGTGAATGTTTTTAATTGAGTTCTTAGATATGCCTTTGGGTTATGAGTTGTGTTGAGATGAGTTGCAATAAGTATGTTTGCTATGGAGGGTGGCATTTGGATTGGAATATAGCCTTTTTAATGTCCACACGGGTAGACGCACGGACGTGCCTCTAGGTCATGTGAGACACACGGTCAGCCCTATGGGCGTGTTGATCGGTTGTGTGTCCCCTTGCATGCTAGGCTTGCAAGTCAATATGCTCAATAGTAAACACACGAGCATAGACATGACTATGTGTCTCAGCCATGTGGGAGGCACGGCCTTGGACATGGGCATGTGCCCAAGCCATGTGAAGTCTGCACTTTAAATGTGGAATTTAATTTGACACATGGTCTAAGAACACGTGCGTGTGCCTTGGCCATGTGACCATAGTGACCATGTGTCGAGGTTGTGTGAGGGACACGGGCGTGTGCTTGGCCGTGTGAAATAAGTCAGTGTCGACCACGGGTTAGGGACATGGGCGTGTGTGACCACACGGCCTGCCCACATGGGCGTGTCCCATTTCACACGGGCGTGTGGCCTCTGTTTATGCAAATTTTTTCTAAGTGTGTAAAAGTTTTGATTCTTTTCTGAAACCTTCTGGAAGTATGTTTAGGGCCACGTAGGCCCATTATAAGGAGGTTAGATATGAGAATGGGAAAGTTTAAGTTGTAATGGATTTTGATGACCTAAAGTGGTATGATCATGCGAGTCAAGTACGGTAATGCCTCGAACTCAGTTCTAACATAGAATACGGGTAAGGGATGTTATATGATGGCAAAGGAAAACTATTTTTTAGGCATGCTTTGTTGAGACAGGTAAAGTCAATGCACATTTTCCATTTTTCTTTAGCCTTTGTTACCATAACAACGTTCGATATCAGTCAGGGCACTCTACTTCCCAAATAAACAACATTGAAAGCAATTTCCCAACTTCCTGTTTGATGGCCTCCACAATCTATGGAGTGAACTTTTTCCTTTTTTACTTAACTGACTTGGCTTTGGGAGACACATTCAGCCGATGTGCAATCACCTATAGGTCCACACCAGGCATGTCCACTACTGACCATGTAAAAATATTCGAATTATCCCTCAAGCACTATACTAAGTCCCTATTTTCCTCTTCAATTAATGTTGATGAAATCCTTACCAACTTTTCTATGTCATTATAAAATAATTGTAGAGTTTCTGTGACCTTTGTTGCCTTTGGCTTGCGAACTCTTTCCTTACTTCTAACATCCAAACTATCCAAATCTAAAACATAACTAGCCACCTCCACCTACTGCGAACTCTAACCTTGTAACTCTTGCTCACGAGTCTGTTTAATTGACAACATATGACATTATCTGGCTAACCGCTGGTCAGATTTCATGAATCCTACACCTGTTTTGGTAGGAAATTTGATTTTCATGCAAAAGGTAGCAATTATCATTCTAACCATTCTCATTATAGGACACCCAAAAATGGCATTGTAAGTCATAGGATGGTTTGCCACAAAAAATTGAATGTATTCTGTAGCAATATGTTCGCCATCCCCAAGGGTAACAGATAGAGTAATACACCATTTTACCTCAACTAGATGATTATCAAAGTCATATAAAGGGCTCGCCTTATTCAAAGCCTATTCCTTCAGCCCCATCTTCTGATATGTGTCCCAAGTTAAAACCTCTACAACACTTCCACTATTAACCAAAATCCTTTTAACCTCGAATCCAACAATAGTTACAATCATGACCATAGGATCATTTCCTTTCTCATCACATACTGACTAGGTCGTATAGCTGGTGGACTCGAAAAATTTCCCAATCTTTTTACCTAGTTAAAAATATAGGTACGAAAAGTATTTAAAGGAGTGTAAGCTTCAAATTTTCCATGGGGAACATAATTTCTCATGTGCTTGCCTTGAGGCTTCTAGAAAGCCCTTAATGATTCATTATGTGAATAATTCCTCTATTCTCCCCACCTTAGACCCGTAGACTCTGAGAAGAAGGGCCTTGTTGGCCATGCACACTCTGACGACCCCTAAACTGCCTATCATCCCTCTGAAAGGTGTTCCGAGCTGGTCTTTTGATTTCTTTCACCTCAACAAACTTATACGCCCTCTCATATAAGTATGCTAAACTCTGTAGTCTATTATCAGTAAATGAGTACTGAACATGCTTGCTTTGAACTCCCATGATAAAGGCATCAATAGCCCATTAGTCCTCAAATTTCTTCGTATTCAGTGTGGCTGCATGAAACCTATAACAACCCGTTTTCAATGGTGTTGGAAACAATGATTTTGAGACCACAATTATTGTAACAGCCCGATTTAAGGGCTAGTCAAAATAGTAATCTCAGGATCACTAATCCGAGGTTAGAGAAATTATTTTCATATTATTTTATGTGTTATAACATGTTTATAAGGATGCATGGAAATTTTGGTGCTTTAATTTTAGCGATTTCATGCTTAATCGCGAAAAAGGACTAAATCGCATAAAGTGCGAGAGTTCTATTTTATTTGCTAGAAGTGTCAAATGGCTATAAAATATTAATTAGAGGACCCAATTGTGAAATTTGGCCTTGTTTTAATTGAGTTGGCCGGCCATAGTATGCATAGGGGACAAGAGCATTTAATTTGGTCAATAGTTGGTGATATTAGTTGATAAAATGAATAAAATAAGATGAATAAGCAAAAGGCTATCATCTTTTCATTTTATTTTCCTCTCCCATCGAAAATACAAGCAAGAATGGGGGTTCTTGAAGCTCAAACCTTCAGCCAAGCAATCTCTTGCAAGTAAGTGATTTTGATGATATTAGTTAATGATTTTTGCATTTTTTGATACGAACTCACCTAAGAAGCCTGTGACAGAAGTCAACCACGACCCAATCGAGCTACCTAATGGGCCAATTACACGTTCCCGTGCTAAACAATTCAAAGATGTCGCGACGGTTTTGGTGGCACAAATTTGGAATACTTATCGAAAAGAGCCCAAGAACATGCTGAACTCTTACAACTTATTTGAAGTTGAATATACTAGTTAGTCTGACTGCTAGTTTATTTAACACCTTAAATTACGCATGTTTGATTTATTTTCAGTAGTTATTGCATTTTCTTAGTTCATATTATTTTGTTTAGATAGTACGAGTTTTAATAAGTCCTTTGTCAAAGTTGAATGTTAGTATGTTTTACCTGGTGTTTTAAATAAATTGTTTAAAATTTGTGTTAATGATGGTCAGCCGAATTTTGCTAATAATGTTGGTTTATATGTTTTTGTAGTTGCCCCACGTTTTGATGCAAGTAGATGGATGAAGCAAAATAATAGCACTATGGAGAGCATGCGTGAAAGGCTATGAGGAAACCATAAACAATTGAAATCAAAAATGTGCAAGAATGGGTGGGTGTAGAAGTGCATGGACGGCACCAATTAAATAAGGCATAGTGGGTGCATATTTTAAGCAAGCCATGAGATGATGAATGCATGGAAGATAGTGGTGGACGGCTAGCATATTTTAATTAGGCACATGGAGCATAAAATAATAGCATAATGGAAACCAAGCATGAAAAAAATAGTGGACGGCACAACACTTCCTAAATTGGAATAATTTAATCAAGCACAATGGCATTGATAAGATGAGCATGCGGCACTAAGAAGAGGAGAATTGAATTTTTTTTTAGAAGATGACACCTAGCATGGACGGCAGAGGATGGTGCTTGAAGGAAGGGATTTTAAATTGAAAACAAATAGAATGTGGGGTTTATCCATCTTTGAATTAAATAATGACTTGATAAGGGCCACATTCTTCTAATTGATTTGGACGGCAATGAAGGTGAATGTACAGCCAAAACATTACTTAAAATTCACTTGAGTGGAGGCATGGCTAAATGGGATTATTTGACTTGAATATAATAATGAAGCCCATTTGTTGTTGGTAGAAAATGGGACGGCAAGAAGGAGCATTTGAGATAAATATTTTGTTGCTAGTTAATTGGGCAACACTTTCATGAATTTAAATTCTTGAAGAGCATAAGAGCTGAGAAACAATTGTAAACCCGGTAACCACTTATCCTATAAATAGGTGGTCCTTTGTCATTTGTAGACACTTTGGAATTTTAATGAATGAAGATTTTCTTTTGGTGAGTTTAATTCACTCTCCTAACTCTCAAGGTTCGAATTGACTTATCTAATTCCTAGTGGCGTCGTTCTATCCTTGTTTCGAACTTATCATCCTTTCGGGTGTGGCGTTCATTTATCTATACCGTTGGTTCCTATCTTGCTAGATAGTGGGTCTCGGTTTTTTTTTCAAAATCCTTTCATCAATTTGAAGCTTATAAGATTCGGGTCTTTAATTTCTGTTAAAGGTTCTTTCTTGCTTCAAATTCGTATCCACCTCAACTACTTACCTATCTTTATTTTTCAAAGATATTATCAATAAATTACCCCTTTTGTTATCTAAATGAAAAACTACCTAATTTACGATCGGGCAACATTTACGATTCATTTTCAAACCCGAGACGATTCGTATCATTTTTGGAGTCCCAAAAGCTTAAGCTAGCTACTGAGGGGACTAATTTGCAACATGGTTGAAAGTATAGGGACTTGCCATGAGAGAATTTGTGTTGTTTTCTGAGTTTTTATGGAAGACAATGAATGTTTGGAAGATGAGAAACAACTTTTGTGAAAGGTGTTGTCATGAAAACACCTAATTGGGACTAAGATGAAAATGTTGTAGTTTGTTCATTAATGCAGGAAATAGTTGTAATTGTAGATAGTTGTAAAAGGATTAAATGTTCAGCTAGGCTTGTTTAATAAGAAAATGTGATGAAAAGTGATTTACAAGCCTAAAGGTAAAATCATAATTTTGCCAAAGTATAAGGGCAAAATAGTCATTTTTGCCTAAGTGTGGTTTATGATGTATTATAATTTATAAATGATTAAATGAGTAAATTCTATTGTTCTAGATCAAAGAAAACAAGATTCGGACCTAGAAAGAGAGAAAAGAGACATATGGACAAATAGGTCCCTTTCTACCCTTTTCGATATAGAGGTAAGTTCGTGTGCAAATGTTGCAATTACATGTGGGTTATTTAAAATTTCAATGTTGTATGGAATGTGTATTTACTCTATGAATGTATTAATTATGTTTTGACGAGATGTCAAGAGAATTGAATCTAAGAATAGTGGGAAAATATGAATAGCATGATATGATGATAGTTAAGGTCCCGTATAAGACCATATTAGAATATGGCCTCGGTGTGAGATATTGAATAAGACCATGTCAAGGACATGGCATCGATATGATATTTCATGTAAGACCCTATTGGGGGCATAATGTCAATTGAGATTATATATATGATACTCAAAAGTGTAATTTAACAATTTGAGTGATTCAACAGGTATGTTGAAAACGAGATAGTATGTGGTTGTACCATGAAAGGTACATGTATGTGTTAGAATTAAATTGTGGTGAATTCGGTATATGATGAATCCATAATGGCTTATGTGTAAACAATGCCATTTTATATACACATTGTTGTTATTGATTGGTGTATGGCATGATTAAGAACGTGTATGTTTTAATGTAGATTGAATTTGATAGTTATTGTATATTTTTGTATGAATGACGAAATAGTTATGTGAATGTGTAATAATCACACTTGATGGTGGGCTAAGTACGATACCACCTTATTACGTAATTACGATGGGCTGTGTGCGATACCATCGTTTATATTGATATTTGGTGGGCTATGTGCGATACCACCGTAACTATTCTTTTGGTGGGCTAAGTGCGATACCACCCTATTAAAGATTGATGGTGGGCTAAGTGCGAATCCATCGAGTAATTTAGCATTGTAAGTGGTTTAGTGATAAATTATGATGTGTTGTATCATGAGAATTTATGGTGATAAGTGCAGGGAATGTATGTGAGCATTAAGCTCGAGATATGGTTAGAACGTGGTAAGAGATGGAATGAGTAAGCATTATGAAGGGTTGAATAGGTAACTATGAGTTTTGGAGTAAAACTCATTATAATACCTTGTGATTTAGTATAATCAATGAATATCAAGAATTGTTTATTATTTGTATATGAACTTACTAAACATTATTGCATACTCATTTTCCTTTCCCATCTCTTATAGGTTAATTTATCTAGCTCGGGTTGGAGACCGCCGGAGATGTTTTCACACTATCAACCAGACACTTGGTATGAGGTTTCAAGTCCTTGTAAGTTATGGCATGTATAGGGATCTTATTTTAGTTTAGTTTAAGTCATTGTTAATGTGCCAAATGTGTTGGCCTAAACGAGTTATGAGACGATTGTGTATAGCCATAGATGATGGCTTAAGTAGATTGAAATTGTACTAGAAATAGTTCTCCCTTGTGTATGGGATGAAGACTTCATTTTCATGAATCAAATGTGTTAATTCAAGTGTCATAATTGATGATTTGAAGAATGTTGTGTGATGGTGTACGGTTATAAGCAGGTTAGAGTGGCTAAATGGCTTGGAAAATAGCCTTGAATTGGTCCACACGGGTAGCCACATGGGCGTGTGTCTAGGCCGTGTGAGACACACGGTCAACCCAATGGATGTGTGACTTGGCCGTGTGTCCCCTGAATGTTAGTTTTTGAGTTAGTGTCGACCATGGGCTAGCCACACGGGCGTGTGCCTAGGCCATGTGACCATTATGAGGCTGCTGACATCACAAACAGAATACCCAAGTTTTTACACACGGTCGTGTCTAGGCCGTGTGGAACACACGGGCGTGTCTAGGCCGTGTGGAACACACGGGCGTGTCTAGGCCGTGTGGAACACACGGGCGTGTCTAGGCCGTGTGGAACACACGGGCCAAGCACACGGGCGTGTGTCCAGCTGTGTGGAAACCCCTGTAGGTTCGAAATAAAGATAAATCCCACACGGGGTAGGGACATAGGCATGTGTGACCACACGCCCTGCCCACATGGGCGTGTCACATTTCACACGGGCGTGTGGCCCCTGATTAGGTGAAAATTTTTTAAGTGTTTGTAAAGTTCCAGTTTGGTTGCGCGACATCCCAAGCGAGTGTAAAGGGTCTCGTTTAGGGATGTTACGATGGTGAATGAAAAGTTTTAAATTAGAGAGGATTTTTATAGCCTAAAGTGGAATGATCAAGCAAGTCAAGTTCGATAATGCCTCGTGCCCGATTCCGGCGTAGAATCTGGGTAAGGGGTGTTACAATTATGACTAGTGTGTCAGTGTTTTATTATTTATTTATTTTTGTATATTTATTATAATGTAGTATTAAAATATGGTTAAGAAATTTTAATGTTTAATTAGTTAATTAATTAAAAAAGACTGAATCGTAAAAGCTGCAAATATTAATTGTTATAGGTAAATTGTGTCAATTGGCTATATGAGTATGATTAGATGGTTATATATGGTAATTAAACCAAACCTATATGTAATGGATGGTTTTGGCTTAATGATTAAAGAAATTTCTATTAATTTACAAGGGTAAATAAATAATTTAGTAAATAAAATGATAAATTAAATAGGAAAAGATGGCTATCATCTTCTCCAATAGATTTTTGCCAATCGAAATACCCTAGAAATAAAGCTTGAAGGTTCGGTTCATATTCTTCTATGCATGTAAGTGATTTTGGCTTCCCTTTGTAGTAATTTTTATGTTTTTGAAATGTTGTAGCTTAATCTAGCTAGCCCATGGACTAATTTATAGAACTATTAAAATTTTAAGGACTTACCATGAATGAATTTGAAGTGTTGTGAAGTTAATTGTCAAATTTATGAGCTTGATGGCTAAATAGGAACATTTTGTAAAGTAGTTTTCATTAGTTTTAAATTTAAGGACTTAACGGCTATAATGTTGAAATAGGCATGGTTTAATTGGAATTATTCAATTGTTAAGGGTTGTAGAGGGACTACAATGAATTCGGCTTAAGGGTTTTTAATTTAATTGTAGAAATTTTGCAAGTTTGAATTTAGGGACTAAATAGTATAAAAGGTAAATGTTGGGGGTAATTTTATAAATTTACTTTGATTAGGGTTATAAGCTTAAAATAATTATTTAAGCTATTTGAATTGTTTAATTGAATAAAAATTATTATCTAAATCAAGAAACGAATAAGTCAGACTCAAATTGCGAAAAAGTCAAAGTAGCAGAGTAGTCGTCGATTCGTGTTAGTAATCGTTTTTGTATAGGTAAGTTTGTATATTGATTAAGTTGGTTAATTATTATTTTAGTTGAACTTTTTATTATTGTTGTGCTTCATATAGCTTGAATTGATTGTTAAATGTTAACCAGTGAATTAGATTAGATTATAATGTTAATTAAATTAATGATTGTGTTTGAAATATGAGTTGCATGGATGTATCTTTGATATAAATAATTTGAGTATGTAATGTGTCAAGTTTGAACCTTGTGAATACTTAGTATACAAATGACATGTCATTAGGCATTATACAATTTCGGGTGCTGGTCTTGGATGTCCTACTGATGGTTGAGATACTGCATTTGTTGCAGATTCTCCACTACTCGTGTGAGCAGCATCATGTAACTTTATATCTCGACCCACAGCTCGTGTAAGTAGGCCCATTTAACAACACGTGTGAGCATTATAGATACGGTTACAATTATAGATACATGCAAACTTTGTGTGACTATGGTTCCCGTGTATCTGACATTGTTTCATTTGGTCAACGAGTAAATGAAACTTAATGGAATAATTGTAATTACAGGATATGTTATGTAACCTTAATGAATGAAATGGGAAGGGCTGTATAAATGCTTGAAATATATGAATGTTACATATTGGAGGTGTGATGAATGTAATGTATGTGGATACGTTCCAAATATATGTTTCATGAAATGGGTAGATTCTATGTTTCATTTTTGAACTCGCTAACTTGTGAGACTGGTGTTGTAATTAGGAAATGAATAATCACATGAGTATGCCAATGGAATTATGCATAAAATATGTAAATTAAGCCTATTTGGTAAGTTTGCGTTTAAGATTTATACGAGCTTACTAAGCATTAGTTGCTTACGTTAGTGGTTTTTCTTTTCTTTTAGATAATCGGAAAGCTCGAGCGATTGGAACCTAGTTGGAGCTCATACACATTATCCGTCCATCATTTTGGTAGATGTTTGGTTTACTTTGGTGATGGTTATAAATGGCATGTATTAGGATTTGTTATGCTATTTTGCAAATATGATGTGGTTTGGACTTACTTTTAACTTATTTGTATATACATGACTTTAGTTTTGGCTTGTAAATGTCTATGTATATGTGTATTTGGCCACTTTGTTTATGCCTCTTGAAAGTAAATAGGATATGCTGGAATGGAATGTGAATAGTATTGTTAAAATGATATATTTGATATATGTTTAAGATATGAACTTGTAGCATTGAAATTGGATTAATTTAGTGTATGATTTGTGGTGCCAAATGATGGCATATTGGTTAGGCACTTAGGTTGAATGATTTGATATGTTTTAGGCTTGATTACATGTGTTTGAAAGCATGTTTAAGGCTGATTTGGTTTTGGCTTGGTACCTAAGGGAATTGGTATTGTTTTGCCTTGTTTTGGAAACAAATTTAAGAGCACAAGGCTTGGGACATGGGTTGTCACACGACCGTGTCCCACATACAGCCACACTACATGGCATGTGTGATTTTGATTTTTAGGTGCAGGTTTGCCCACATGGTCACAGAGAGTTACACAGCTTAACAGCACGACTGTGTGACCCTATTTCAATTTGTACACGGGCTGCGACACGACCGTGTGACCCATACTTCGAATGGTACACTATTCGACCACACGACCACGTTTCTGAGCCACGCGGTTTAGGCTCTATCACAATGCCATATGACCCCCTATTTCTAAAATTTTCAAGTTTTTCCATATTTTTCTAATTTGATTCAAATTGGTCCCTAAATGTTCCTAAACTATTTTTAAGGCCCCATAGGCTCGATTTAAGGTCCATAAATGTAAATATGCTATTAATGATATGTAGTTTGAATATTTAGTATTTAAATTAATATTTGAAAGGTTTTAACATTGCCATTTGTTTCATTGTGTGTTGTAATACTTTGAAACCCTAATCCAACGACGGAGACAAGTTAGAGGGGTTATAAAATCATTTCACATAATCCTGTAAAGATTCTCCATCTCTTTGAATCGCTAACATTAATCTCATTGCAGTGCTCATTATCGTCCTATGGGCACGGAACCTACCCAAAAATATTTGACTCAGCTATGAGAAGCTTTGAATGGAACCCTGTGGCAAAGATAAATATCAATCCTTCACGCTTCCTCTTAGAATTGTCGAGAAAGTCTTACACTTAGCTGCGTTAGAAGCTCCTAACACATTCATGTAATCATTATATTGCATGAGATGTGCTATTGGATCCCTTCTTCCTTCAAACATTTCCTTCGGTACTTTAAACTTCGATGGTAGGTTCATTACTGCAACCTTTGAAGACAAAGGGTTGTTGGAACAAAACAACTAATCCATGTCTTGTACATCAGGGTGTAATGCTTGAACGTCCCTATGCAAAGCATCCATCTCATTTTGCCATGACTTTGCATGTACTTAAACGACCTCCTACTAGAGAGCACAACATTGTCCTAGAGATCAGAATAGTCGAACTGCATCTTTCTCCCCAATTCCTCATTCTATTTGAGCCGCTCCTGGTGAAACAATTGTTATTGCTCGAACTTGGTACTCAACTGAGTCATTTGTTCTTCCATTAATCTTAGTTGTTCCTGTAAACCAAACAATTGTTACGGCGATGCTCTCTGATTAGAGGGAAAGGATATCCCCTAACCAGATGGAACATTGAGATCAAAAGAGTTAGAAGCACCTCCTTGGCCTGAGTTGCCTAAGTTTTCTAGCCGATCAGCAAACCAACTAATGAAAAGGTCAATCTCTCGGGGTTGATTGCCGGTGTCAGAAACTTGAACTTGGTCCGATGGGAAGTGGCTAGGGAAATTCTCATTAGGGTTAGTCATCTTGATTCTCTAATTTTCTGATGGTCAGAAGTCTACCCACGCTCACTGTACCAAATTGTTGAGTGGTTTTGTTTTCCTGTCCCTCAAGGAGGCTAATTTTCCTATTTATATGATCCGGTTCCTGAATGTGACGTCTTAAGTAAGCCTCCATGCATGCCAACACATACCCTATCCTAAAATTAACATGTGTTCTCTAAGTGTGGGTTCGCTTGTATGATGATGCGAACTCACCACGTGCGAGCTCATGTAAAGATGCAAACCCACCACGTGCAAACTCATGTAAGAAAACTATGCATGCTATCATTATTGGAGTAAAAGTGATTGGGTCGGTCTCAGTCAGGTAACCAGGTAGCGGGTCGGTAATGGAAAACACCATAACAAGATTATAATAAAGATGTAGCATCGATAATTTAGTATATTACAATACAAGTCTATAATTACTAATACATAATATATTATTCAAATTTAACATCTTAATAAAATATTATTTTTATTAAATTATATTTTGAATTTGATTTTAACTTTTACAAATTGTATTGGAGTGTTGGGTTTAGTTTCTTTTTTATTTTGGAATTGATATTTGGGCTATAATTAGTTTATTTTGACTTTGAGTAATAATAAATATATTGTTTGGGTTTGGGATTGGTATAATATATTTGAGTTTTAGAATAAGTATTTTGGAATATGACTATTAGGTTTATAAATTTAATAAGAATGATAAAAGTTATTCAATTATCAATAAAACATCATAATAAATAATAAAAGATATTTTCGTCAATCAATATACATATTACTTAATAAATTTTACATACAATTGGCAACTTAATTATTTTTATATAAAAGAACTCTATTGAATATTTAATTTATGTTTTTTATAAGACAAATTTAAATTGTGTTGTCATTGTATAAAAGCAAAATAAATTATTAATTAGAAATTAAAATATTTATAACTTAGAAAATTTAAAATTACTTAAGTCCATCAGAGCCTACTCGATTTGATCCAAGCTCGAGTCCAAAAAAAAAATTAGAGCTCAAAAAGTTTTAATCTAAAAAAATTTAACCCAATCCAAGCCCACGTGAGTTCCCGTATTTGCCACCTCTACTTTGTTATCATTTGGTAAAGTAGTATTGAATTGAGAAAAAGGAAAAGTTGTCCTAAAAAGTTACTGATATAAAAATTGAAAGAAAATTGTAAATTTCCTTTCTAATTGTTGTTTTATGCTGTCTGAAAAATCTTATGTGTTCTTTATAGTGACACCAAACTTGTCATAATGTGTAAGATAAATATTATTAAAGTTTACTACTAGTTTAAAATTATTGTAAAAAATAAATAAAAGTTTTTGAAATTTAATAAGAAAAATATAAAGCTTTTGGAGAAAAAAAAACTAAAAATAATAATAAATTCCAAAAATAAAAAATTTGTAAAAAAGTGATGCTTCCCTAAAATAGAAAGTTTACAAAAAGGGACAATTTTGTCTAATAAGCTTCCTCCGACCTCATGAACGTTATGACCCAATTTTATATGACTAGTAATAAAGTATTGGACAAAAAGATTGAGCTCAAATTTTAGTTATTGGACCACTATGTAAAACAATCACTTGTTGATTTTTCATAGTTCTTATCAATTTCATATTGTTATTTTCATATAATCCTTATAGAAAAAATTATTTTATTTTAATTAATAAATTTAATAATTATTAATTGAGTTATGATTAAAACTCGAACAGGTCTAAAAGTAATTAAATTACAGAACAAAAATTAATTCACCAATTTACGAGAACAATATTAAATTTCATCTAATAAATTTAATTATTTCTATTTGAATCAAGAATAAAAATTTAAATTTTAAAAATATAAAAATTAAAATTAATTATTTCAAAAAATACAAAACTAAACTCCACTAAATTAAAACACATGAATTAAATAATTTTCACATAGTACATAGTTTGAGCAAGATTAAAGGAAGATTCCAAAATTTCAATATTATCTAAAATTATTTAAATTGATTTATTTTTGCTTGGTGTCGGCAATATAGAAGAATATGGATTCGAATATGTTAAAACACATTAGCCTCTTATTTAAGAATAAGAAGAGATTATAAATAATTACAAACATTATACCATATCATAAACAACCTATAATAATAATAATGAGCATATATTACTTTTGCTTGATTTGAATTCCATGACTTTAGCTGATCAAATTTTTGGAAACAAGTGAAACATAGTGTCTGCATCAAATTAGGGTTCGCCTCGGACAATTGAGTTGTTGGGTTTTAAGCCCATTCGATCCAGTCTTCTCCACCCAGTTCCAGCTTCCACATTCCAAACCATCTAAAGCTGAAACCCAGGTTTATACTTCGTACTCGTCTAGACTTTAGAGAGTTTCATCAAATTTTCAGTGTTCCATTTCTGTTTCTTTGCAAATCCACTCGTTTCATTCAAAGGTAGCCTCTCTTTTCTGTTTTTAAATATATACATATACAAAGTTGAATCCTTTTACCAATACTTTTTGATCCTCTTAAAATCTTTAAACCCTGCTTCAAACAGGAACTCTTGGTTTTTCTGTTTACGTCTTCTTCTTTTTTTTATGGATTTCTTTTGTAACTGTCGTTATTTGCAGCAAAAATATTAGACATAGAAAATGGCTTTCTTCAGAAATGCAAAGCAACCGCTTGGGATCTTATTGTACAACACCAGGCTGCGTACTTGTAGCAGACATGGGTACTCTACTTGGGCAACCAAAGGAACCTCCTTTGCTCAATCTACAGATACCAAAGCCTCAAAAACTACTTATTTGTATTGGGTTTCTAGAAGATTCAATTCTCAGGCAGCTTCTTCTGCTGAGCAAATGAGCCTTATCAAGCAACTCAGGGAAAGAACGAGTGCTCCCATAAAGGATGTCAAGGCTTCTCTTGTTGATTGCAATTGGGATATTGGTATTCAATAGAAAATAGCCTGATTTTTTTTTTTGTTTTTCTCTGATGTTATTTTTTCCCTTTTAGAATTGATTTATATCAAATTATTTTGGATTATGATTTTGAATTGAATGCAGAGGCTGCACAGAAAGAATTGAGGAAAAGAGGAAAGGTTTTGGCCATGAAAAAGTCGTCAAGGACTGCTACTGAGGGTCTGCTTGCTCTGGCTCAAAATGAGGGCAAGGCTGCTGTAATTGAACTTAATTGCGAGACGGATTTCGTTGCAAGGAATGAAATTTTTGAGTACTTGGTTAGTGGGAGTTAAAGGGGTTAATGATTTTCTTGTTAGCGCAAAAATTCCCATTTGAATCCTATCCTTGAAAGTTTTGCTCTCTGTTTCCCTTTCTTGTATGCTACTGTTGTTACTTTTATTGGTACTGCATCATTGCTTGTAAATTACTGATATTGTGTTTCATACAGGCTTTGGCATTGGCAAAGAAAGCTTTGTTTGTCCAAAACTCTTCCCAACATATTCCTGGGGTTTTCTCATTTGGGCCTGAGTGTTTAGAGGTGAGAAATTTCTATACAAAAGCTTGTTATTATTTCTTTTTGTATTGGCATGAGATATGTTGTTTGTTTTTACCCTTTTCCATGTACACAATGTCTTAGTCCATATTTATAGGTTGGAAGATTCTTTTACGGTTTCAGTCTATCTTCAATCTTTGTGATCAATAAGAATCAGTTTTATAGGACCTCATCTAGGGATACAATTCTGAAGTTCTTTACAGGTATGGAAAAATGGACTGTATTAAGTAGCGGATGCATTTTTGTTCTAATCTCTTCAAAATTCAAAGAACCAACTTTGGTTTTCGTTTCTAAGTGAATTCTCTTGTTATGGTTGTAAAAGGCAATCATATGTGCTTTAAAACTTTTATTATGAACTCATTCTTGTTTACAGATGTCATGAAACACTAATTGGTTTCCCCATCAAACCAGTGAATAAAACGTTTGGTAGGTTAGCATAAGATACTTATGTTGGCATTTTATTCTGAGTATGTATCAAATACCTGTTCCCCTCTCCCACTCTTTTGCAACTATAACGGGAATTGCCATGCCTTGAAGCTCCTTGATTATTCAATTGCTACCAGGACTTAAAATTAAATCTTGACCATCCAAAAATTAGTGGGGAGACAACCATTCAAAATGCAGTTACAGAAGTGGCTGCAATGATGGGAGAGAATATAAAACTCAGGAGGGGTGTTGTGATGTCAACATCTTCGCATGGAGTTGTTTCTGCTTACCTCCATAGATGTCCTCAACCAGGTTTGTTTCGCGGTGTTATTGTATTGTTTGGTAGCCAGCATGCTTCCATCCCTGCCCGAACAGACATAGAGTGCATTTCTCCCCCATTTTTCAACGCGTTATCTTAGTTGTAATGTTAATTCCTTGCAAGGCAAATAGAATTTGGCACAACAAAAGATATAATAATTTTTAATGTGGATGTAGGTTTGGGTCGAATTGCCGGAATTTTATCTCTTGAAGTTGAGAATGAGATTTCTCAATTGGATGCCCTCCAAAAGGTTGGCTCAGAGCTAGCAATGCATATTGTGGCAGCGAAGCCATTATTCTTGACAAAGGAACTTGTGACCTCTGATGTGCTTAACAATGAACGCGAGATTCTGAAGTCTCAGGTACCTGTAATTCCATTCTCAGTTGCCTCTATTGTTTGCAAATATGAATTATGCCAAAACTTTAATTTTCATCTATGGGAACAAACTTTGACACTAGCAAGGAGATGACCAGGGAGTCTTGTTAGTATAGTTCTTAAACCTGGACTAGCCATAGTGGTGGACTGCTGTTCTGAAGTCCCTATCTGGAAGGGGTCTATACCTGGTCAAAGTTTTTGATAAAGATCTATTGCAAACCAGTAGACTCCTTTGCTAAATTGCGTCAAGAATAATCACATAAGTGCTTTGGTGGGAATTCAACCCATGTGTATTATTGAGTAAGACCCTTTAGACTAGGCCTTGTCATGTGTGGTTTACTAGTTACAAGTTCAAAGTGGACATTTCATATATAATTAAGTCTTTTAGATGGTAACTATTTCTGGTACATATATTCATTTATTGAAAGGTTTCACCTATTGAGCAGACATTCATAGGTAAACTGTCTTAGCCGGGCTCTTTCCCTTATTTTTACTTCTTCCTCATGAATAACCTATGACGAACATGTGGAACTCGTCAAAGGGAATTCCACACCTTAGACTCTTTAAGCGAGAGTCTTAAACCTCGGAATATTGGAATAAATTTTTACATAATTTTATTTTTCTCAATTAGTCTTTTAAATAGAGATTACATAGGTTTACTTATTTGAATAAAAAACTTATAAGCCAAGGAAATTAAAACAAAGACTCTAAATAAAGAAAGACTTTTAAGCGCTAATACCATAAAGATACTTTTAATTAATGATCTCCTAAAGATATAAAATACTCATAAATGAAATCTCCTTATACCTCTCCTAATAAAATAATAATAAACTAATCAACTAATAATGAATGGGCATCTAACAATAATGGGGGCAGGCTTTAATAACCATGATTCCTATGCTTTTGTTCCTTTCATAATGGAAGAGAAGATTTTATTGGGTCTGCGGAGAAGATTTTGTTCGACAGAAATGTATGCATATGTAAAATAATATCTGATTCCCATTACCTAGCGTGATAGCTGTCATTTGTAGTTAATAGCAACTTACAGATATAAAGCCTTAGAAAATGCAAAACCTTCTTGGATATATCTGCAAAATACATGTCAACATGTAATCTCTTGCATAATATTAGTTTTATTTTGATGCATCATATACAATGTAATGTGACTATCCTGGTCTTAAACTTCATTTCTATGGATACTGATTTATTTTTATGTCAGGCCATAAGTACCGGAAAGTCTCCGATGGCCATAGAGAAAATGGTTGATGGTCGTCTGCGTAAATACTTTGAGGAGGTTGTTTTTATGGAGCAAAAGTATTTCTTAAATGATTCTTTAAGTATCAAGGTATCCTCTCTGTTGTATTTCAAACTTAAACTTGCTTTTAACTAATATGAAACTCATAGCTCTTCTTATTTGCTCATGGGATTGGGAATTCAAGGGGGCTAAAAAGAGGGTATCAGAAGGTCGAGACTTTCAAAGTTAGTCTCGCCTTGAAGCTTTGTACCCAGTAGTTGTTGGTGCACTCACTTCAATGTGGTTCCACTTTTATCAACCTATGGGGAACGTTCTGTCTATACACGATGTAAAGATTTGAGTGCATTAAAACACTTGTTGACTAGTAATACTTGTGATTGCGCATGTGCATATGGTTTTTAAAAGTAAAATAGTGGATTAAAACTTATACCTTGTGCCAGACAATTTTGGATAATGTATCAAAGGAAGTTGGCTCACCAGTGAAGATTGGCAACTTTTTCAGAATGGAAGTTGGAGAAGGAATTCAAAGGTAAAGCAATCCCTACATTTTTATTTTTTTTCCTCGTGTGGGTGGGCTGCCCTCACTAAGATCATTCCTTTCTGCTAATTCGGGGTTCTTTTGGCGTCTCTATTTTCAGTCAAGAAGCGTCGAGTTCAGCAGAACCTGTTGCGCAGGCTGTTTAAGCTTAAAGACAGAGTTCCATGAGGGCAAAGGGTTAAACCTTGAAAGCAGTCGACATAGGGTTAAGATTCTTATATATACTGAAATGATTGTGGAGGAGGCCTTTTCATTTCTTATTCTCTGGGACTGTTTTGTTCTATATTTTGCTTCTTCCAAGTTTTCTCTGGATTTGACTGTATAATTACCTTTTTTGGTCTGAAACAATGTTGGAATAATCAGGAAACCATCCTAGTTTCAGTAGGCAAGTAGGAAATGTTAATGTTGTCTTCTACATTATCCAATTCACCGTATCGACTCCTAATAATACTACTTATTTCATAAAATAATGATGGCCGGATACTTCCGTAAGCATAACAAGACACATTATTAACTTTTATATCAACTGTTTTTCATGCATTTAATTGTTTATTAATTTTTCAAATAATATATTTTTAATTACTCAAATTGTTGAACATAAAATTTATTTATTTATTTATTTCTTCATAATAAGAAATTTTAAATCATAATTACAGCATTTTATCATATTCAATATACAATTTTATGTAATCAAGACAAAGGAATATTATTCAAAATAATAAGTTATTTATAAATATTTTATATTTTCTTATAACCAAATATTTATTAAAATTTAAATTTTTATTTATAAATGCGATAATTTTGCAAATAAACAAAAGTATATTTAAAATGATAAATTTATTAATATAATGGACAATAAATGTGAAACTCGTGCAAGTAGTTTTTATATAAAGAATATATAAAATGATATTTATTTAAGTGAGTTTTTTAAAATAGTGGCTTAAGTTATTTTGTTTAAATATATTATATAAAAATTTTAAAAGATGGAAGTATTTTTAAAATATTTGTTATTTAAAAAAAGTTTTTGGATTTTTAAATTAAATTAGCATCTGGTTAACTCGTGATATAATTTTATAATAAGATAGATTAATGATATAAAAAATATTTTTTTTATATATATATTTGCAATTGACTTACTTCTGACAGAGTAAATCATTATCAACTCACTTGTCACAAAACATGATTGTATATTTCAAACTCACAATATGGATTTTGGAGTTGAACACTCAATGTCATTAGGCCAAGAGTTAAGTTCATAACAAAGTGAAGTACAGGAATAAACAAGTTTTCTTATCCGTGTGATGTAAGAGTTCATTATATTTATTAATTAAATTATATTTAGATTGTTTTTAAAAAAATTGTATCATTTCACAAATTACATGATGCAAAATTAAAATATAATAATATATAAGTTTAATTTTTAAAAGATGATAATTGATTTTGAAGGTAAATGTGTGATTCTATCTATTTTCTTATTTCATTTGTAAGTTTCGAGAAATATTGTTGATTTATTATGGAAATGGTTTTTTAATAATTAGATGTTGTTATTATTATTTATTTAATATATTTAGTTAAAATTTATAATTATGAAAATTATAATTTAGAATTGAAAACAATTTAAATAATCATTAGTTTTTCTTTTCAAAATAGATCTAAGTGGACAATTAAAAATGCTTATCAAAATACTCATTTGATTTGGTGCATAACTGGTTGATCATTTAATAAATTTAAATATTAGATTGAAAATAATAAAATAAAAATTAGATCATATATAGAAAAGTTGGATAAAAAATGGTAAGTTTTTTATGCTTGTGACTCAGTGAAAATTTGAATCACGAGTAAGTAAAAAGTTGAAAACTTAATATTACATAATAAATAAATTAGTTATACAAAAATGAAAACTTAAGTTCTAATTTATGTCAAATTATGAAAATTATTTAAAAATTAAATTTTAAAGGGAAAAAAATCAAGTGGTTGATCACATTGTTATAGATAGCTTTTGATAGAATAGAAGATGTGTATGTGTATATTAAAGCACCTACGGAGCTCGGAGCTGATTTTTATGTCAATAAAACAAATAGTTTTCTCGTATATGATGGATTAATTTAATTTTTTTTTATGTTTTCTTTCAAAAATAAAATAAGGAGGTAAAAAAGTTATATAATTTTTTGTTCAATTAAAAAAAAGTACTCATTTACATATGCGAGTATATTTCTACTTATTTTTGTGACATTATAATAATATTTTGTGTGTATTTTAGATGATAAATAAAAAATTATTTTTATAATTATAAGTGTAATGTATTTTATTCGTTTGAATAAAATTTTTAAATCATTATATTTATATTTAAATTAATAATATTAAAAACGATATGTGCTTTCTATAAAATAATTGAAGAACAAACAAGATTTAAATTGACAATTTTAATTTGTTGATTTCAAGTTTAAATATTTATAAAAATTAATATAATGATATTCTATAAATTTTTTAATCACTGATTTTGTATATTATTTAATTTTATTGTTTTTAACATGGTTTAATTTTAATATTTAAATAATAAAAAATGAAATAGTGGTACAACAAATTATGTTTATACCAAAGTTTACACCATTATTTTCTCCTTAGTTAAAATGAGGTAAAAATAATATATTTGTTTGATTAAAAATACCAAATGTAAATTAAAATATTTTTTATTTTATTGTATTTATTATTAAAATATAATTCTAAAAATGAGATAACTAAATATTTTAAAATTTAAAGAATTAACCTAAAACTTATTATTTGCGTATTTGCTTGCTTGGCTTCCTCTTTTATATTTGTATTAAGGAATTGGGAAACAGTAAGAGACGTTGCATTTTTATTTTTTTATTTTTTTTTATTTTTTGTTGAGAAATTGATTGAAATTAACCAACAGAATAAACCCGCAATCGTGAATCAATTTCACTCTCTTCTATTTTAGGATCGCGAATTATGTCAAGTTAAATTATAAACATAATTAGGCCAAATCGGGATTAGATTTAAAGTAAATCTATTTCGTTTTGAAATATTTATAAAAATGTCCCTAATATATATATACACTAAATTTTTGTTTTTAATATATAAATAAATATATTAAGATTCAAGTCTAAACTCAAAAAGTTATTTTTATTTGCTTCAAAATAAAAAAAATAAAAGAATTAAAAATATATTCTTACTAGGTTCAAAATAAAAAATAAAATTATTTAATTAAATTCGAGGCCAGACTAGGTCTGTTCTTAACATTTTCGAGGCTTTATGTGAAACAATAAATTGGATCCCTTTTTTTTAAAAAAAATTATAAAATGTAATACATTAAAAGCTGAAAAATTTTTAAGGCCTTAGAGAAAACATTTATGATAAAAAATTGAGAGCCCTAGGCATTTAATTAATTTATTTTAATTTAAAAATTTTTTTCCACATTAAAAGTTGAAAAAATATTTTTTTGGTGCCCCTTCCAGCCTTGGGCTTTGGGCGGCTACACTTTCAAACAAACCCCAGGACTAGGTCTGGGTGGGTTAAGACGAAGTCGGATTATCTTCTATTAAAATTTGAGTTTGGATTCGGAATGGGTATTTTTCTTAAGAGTCAAGGTGAGCTACATTCTACCTCACCTCGCCTCATTGCCATCTCTACTTTTGTCCACAACAGCGTGAGATGAAGAGAAAATAAAATAAGTAAAGAGATTATTGATAACTAGATTTTATCACACCCATAACAAAAATAATTATATTAAATATATATTTATAAAATTATTTTAATAATAATTACTGGTGGAATGGTAAAAGATTTTTATTTAAATTTACAATATTTTTGTGTTGTTTTGTTTGAAGGTGAAATAAAAATATAAAAAAATATCTTCTGTGATTAGTGGCAAATATTCCCTTGTTAACTAAGGAGAATTGTTTAATTTTCGAAATATTGGGGAGTATTGAGCAAAAAGGAGATGGCTTGTTACAAAAGATGCCTTCTTTCACACTAATAGCACATACCAGTCCATCAAAATTTCTGCATTGGTAAAATGAAGTGCGACTACAGGTCTTCTGCATTCTTTACGTATAATTAAAATCGTGGAGGAGAATGGGAGTTCAGAGTTTTGAAGTCTACGAAAAAAGTGTTGGGAGAACGGATGGTGAAATAATTACACAAGGCATGGCGTGTGTTGTTGTTTTCCAATGCTATATATAATAATAATCATTCTTTCCAAACAGGGATGATTCCTTGAGCTGCCAAACGCTTTTCAATCCAGAAATTTACATGCTTCGCTGTGATTTTCTTCTCATCAACCATGAAAGGCTCCACGGTGCTTGCTTCCCACCCATATGAACACAATGAAAAGCCCTTTGGACCTTTTTCAAGAACAATGTCAGCCATCATTCAATTTCAGTGGACCGAGTTTGCCATATACTGTTCATACCAGTAAGTTCTCCATTAGCGAAGAAAGCCCAGAATGAATAAGGCCACCCATTCTTCAGAAATGAACCTTCCAACTGTCAAATTCGGAATGTGAACAAGATTCATAAACCCCTTCTATTATTAATAAATTAAGGAGGAAATAGAGAGACAAAACCTTGTTGTCTTGGAAAGAGAGTTGGATTTGAGAGAGATGATGTTAGGATTCAAGTATTGTTTTCAATTGAGGAATAACATCCTCCCACATCAACACCGGTAGTAACTTTGCTGCTGGTTTGGGGCGCTTGCCTTCCTCCTAATTCTTAGCGGTGGCTAATACCAAATGAAAACACTTTTTAAAGCAAACTCGCAACTTCAAAAGATGAGCTTTGCTTATGGACAAAAGTAGCTCTATGTCACACCACTTAGAATGGAGAAACCTACTCACTCACTTGTAGGAGTTGACGATTCTTGAAAAGCAGAACAGGTGACACATCCACGAGAAGGAATAAATTTACTCATCATTTGCTGCCAAGTTACACACCAATGGTTCAACATGCATGCATACAAGACCAGAACCGGAGTAGTAGCCATACAAAACAATACATTTAACAATTCCCAAGAAGAAGCTCTTGAGTTGTACTAATTTTAAATTTTAATTGATTATTCCGAAAATATGAAACTCTTTCGTTTTCAACTGTGAATTTGAACTTGATGATGCTATACAGAGAAAGTAAATAATCTTCACAGCAAACAGAGAGTTTGTACCTATTATCTATGACTGGAAATGAAAATTGTAGCTATATACAAGATAAATTTACCATTAATAGTGTGCAGGAGAAAGAAGAGTAGGTGGCTCTGGAATTCCAACTAAGGTATGAAGATGATGATGGAAAGCTTGACAACCCAACTTCTCTCGTCCCCACTATAGCCATTTTAATACTATCACTCCACACGTTAGGATGAACCTCTTTACCTACTTCCAATTTTTGTTCTTTTCCTTCAACCATCAAACATTTTTGAGGCAAAGGCAAAGGCAGAGGCAGAAAAGATTGATTAGCATTCAATAGAAGAGAAGAGCAAAGCTCTCTGATCCACAAGAAGGTTAGGAGAATATATGCCACTGATTTCCTCAATTTTCCTTCTCTCTGAAAAACGATAGATATACTATTTATTTTCCTACTGGGATAAGCTTAAATAAAAAATAAATAGGACGAATATAGTGGTCCAAATACCACAAACAATCTTAGGAATGAAAATAAAAAAGAGGAAAAATAGCAATGGCTCTTTCCCTTTCCAATTTGGAAGGAAAAAATGGCACATTAACAAATGTTTTCAATAATCCAACCAACCAAACTATTTTGTTTTAATAACATGAAATTTAATCCAGACTTCTAATTTATAAAATACATTTAAGCCTACCTATCTATTTTAGGTTGTTAACCATATTAATTATACTATGCTATTATTTTACAGATGTATTTACTATACCATCTTAGTTGATGCCGCAGCAGTTGACTGAAACGGAATTCACAGTTTCCAAAACCAAAAGTTGGTTCAAGGTGCATCAAATTAGAGCTTTTTCCAATGCGAGTGTTAACACCTGATATTGTTTTTCTTCAAATGAATACAAGTATGCTTAATTTTTATTTATTTGAAAAAGAAATTATGCATTCAAACAGTCGAATATGAATAATTAAAATTAAACGATAGAATTTTTTTAAAAACAATTTCCTTAACAAGGGACCAAAAGAAACAAGAAAAAGGAGGATATATACGAACCATCTCAACAATCATACACTATATCATGCTATTTGTTTTAAAGCCCTATTTGCCAATTTATATTTGTATTATAAAAAGAATAAACACAAAATACCCCTCATCTTATGCATATGGGGCGGATGATTTTAACCGATTGATTCGCTGAATTATGTAACTTTCCATAGCCACAAGCTGGATGAAGCTTAATATACACCAACCTGATCCAAATAACAGTACTGCACCCTCTCACGTAACCCTCCCATGTTTTTCAAGCAGCGCAGGGCCGATGACAAGCTTTAACTGCTCATTAATGGTTCATCAAACCAAAGCAGGCAGCAGCAGATAGAACAGTCATGTGTTCCACTCCAAGGCACAGTGTAAAACCATGAATTTGATTAGCTATATAACCCAAGAATCGAAGGTTAGAACAGCTCCTCTGAATTGAACTTGTTCCAGGCTTCCTGTTTTAAATGGAAACAAAATGAAGCTATCTGAGAAAGAAAACTAAATGAAGGACCGATGCAAGATAGCATCATAAAAATGGAAATCAGTATAATTAAAGGCTCTAATACTAAAATGGCACACCAACCATGAAGTGCTTCAGTCAAAAGATTTACCAAGTACCTTAAGCAAGTCAAACACCTTCTCTGCAACGTATTTCTGTTGAAGATTGGCACCTTTTTGCTGGACTTTATCGGGATGGATGCAAAGTGTTGCCTTTCTGTAAGCCTTTTTAACTGCAGCACCCGTAATCAAATCCGTCAAAGAAACAGGCTGCCAACCACATTCAGGCCAAAGGACCTAATATCAAACAGGTTCAAGAGACAAATTAGTTAAATCAGTTACCAAATAAAATTTGTACTACAACACATTCAAATAAACAAAATGATGAAGAGAAACAACTATGAAAATTTCATAAGGTCCCTTTCCATTCACTTTAAAAGGACCTCTTGTCAATATCATAGCAGTGGTCATCACAATCAATTTAATCAAACCTTCATATGAATGTTGGCATAGGTAAGTTCAAGAACCTGTGATGCATGTATCCTACATGATTGTGTATTAGATGCTTACACCAAGTTCAACATCCACCTACACTGGCTCATTTGGTAGCAAGCAAAGAACAGGGATGCCACATGTTATGTAGCTCAACCATTAGATTAAAAACTTTTTCCTTCCTTAATCCTTTCTTACCTTCCTACCATACCTTACAGTGGTTCAAGAAACTATAATGCCCACTAAATAATCGCATGCCTGTCACAACAGTAGTTCCTTGACTGAAAGAATGAAACTGTGAGAGCCAGCTGGTGAACATCATGTAAGGGAAGAAGCTCTAAAGACATATTCTTATGCCTTTTAGTCCTTAATTCTAAAAGTCTGCTAGATCACAAGTCTAAGCTAACAAAATGGCCGCTGAACAACTTTCCAGTCCTGTATCCTTTTCAAGTTTGAATTCTACTTAAAATCAGCATCAGATGTTACAGAACATCCATCAGACATAACAACAATGCAGTGAATGTAAAAGAGTTGGGCAACTTAAATAGGAGATTATCAAAAAGCTTAGAGTTAATTTTCAAGGAGTTTCTTATGTTTGAATCCCTCTCGCTCAGTCTTCCTTCAACAATGTATCTCATACTTTGCTTTGAAGTCCTCTACTGCTTGTATGAAGCATCTCAAAAATGTAATACATCAGACAGTGGGCAATAAAATGAGAACTGAGCAAGATATATAGCCCAAAAAAGGGAAAAAAAAAAAAAAAAAAAAAAGAAAGAAAGATAGCTGGTTCCTACATAAAATACTATGCAAGAGAGGACAAAGAAGATTAAATGGTTGTAATAAGTTATAACACACGTATTGCAATGTTGACAGCAAAGCACGCAAATTTCCCTCTTTTCCAGCAGTCCATCTCTTGATTTCAACATCTAGTGTTTCAGAAATTCTCTGAAATAAGATCATAGATCAATATTAGACAAACACTAACTAAAATAAACTTTTGCAGACATGTGCACGTATGTACAGGAACTTATAAATTCCAGACATATATTATACATAATGCTTTCATGACAGAATAGTTTTTCACCGCAGTAAGTATTATTCTACATTCAATACTTGAGCCAATCAAATCCAAATTAACATAACATTCGGGTGCAAGACTAGTTGGGCATGTTAAAAAAACCTATAGTTTCATATTTGACATTATTCCTCAGTCCTAAGGCATCTCACTGGTGATACTGGGGGTTACGAATTGAGACAAAAATAAGGACCAAGTTTCAATTTATTATATATAACATTATCAGGAGTCTCCACATAATTATGTTAAAGGATCAAGAACCAAGTTAATCTTCATTTTTCCTCATGTATGTTTTATCCAGAGCCAAAATCGATTTCCTTTGTATATATTAGTAATTTAGTACAATCCTTTCAAAAAAAAGGTTAGTAGTTTAGTACAAAGAATAAGTAAATGTGTAACCTGCCCTAGAGTTAACTTTATAAACCCTGACCTTAAAGAAGGCAGAGTGAAGTGAAGAGCAATCAAATGTGCCATTGTGCAATGTATATGATATGAAGGCTGGGGTCAGGAGAAAAAAGTCATTTAGGTTGGATCGCATTGAAAAGTAAACTCCAACAAAAAGCCCACTCAAAAAATAAAAAGACGACGAAAAAGAATAGAATGAACAAAAGTAAAAAGAAAAAGAATGTTCACTGCATCTGCTTACATGTCTCTCAGCCTGCTCCCTTTGCACTTGAAGGTCCCGTTGATTTTTCTCAGCCAGTGCTTTTGCCTGGATACAAGAACTCAATAGTAAAAGAGAGCTAGCAAGCAGTTTATAAGTTATAACAGGACAAGAGAGAAAAGATAACAAAATCATGCAACAAAGAACACATACCGCGCGCTCCTGAGTTCTTTGCTGGCGTTCCAACCTGGCTCTTCGCCTTTCTTCAGTTTCCCCATCAACCTCTTGGAACTCCCCAAATGAGGATGCAGCAGCTTTAGCAAGAGAAGGACTTTGGTCAGTTATCAACTATGGAGAAGAACATATATACAACATTACAAATTCACAAAGATCATTACATCTCAAGTTTGCAAGTACCTCCGAAAATAGAGCTGAGATCATCAACAATATTTGCACTTGAAGAAGCTTTCCTCATGCTAGATGAGGATCCGGAATATGTTCCCCTAGCTACTTCAGGCCCTCCCTTATTTTGTCCATCAAACAGGGGATCCTGCAAAAGCAAAAGGTTGGGTTAGAAACTGGACAGGCTGATACTACAACACAAAGCAGAAGCTGAATACAGTATGACATTCTTATAGTCTTACAGAAGAGTTAGTTCTTGGTCTTGGAGCACTGCTTGGTCGAGAACCCATACTAAAGAAGGATTCAAGATCATTGTCATTATTTTGCTGGCTTGCCCTTGCAGAAGCAGCTGCTCTTTCTCGAGCCTCAGCAGCAGCCTTCTCCGCAGCAGCTCTTTCAGCTCTAAGCTTTGCTTCAGCTCTTTCAGCCTTCTCCTGGGCTTCCTTCTCTTTTGCTTCCCTTTCTCTCACTTCCGCAGCAGCTCTTTCAGCTCTTTCTCTTGCCTCAGCTGCTGCTCTTTGACGGGCTTCAGCTTGTGCTCTCTGCACTGCAGCCCTTTCGGCACGTTCTCGAGCTTCAGCAGCTGCCTTTTCAACTGCAGCCCTTTCAGCTCTCACACGAGCTTCAGCTGCTGCTCTTTCACGAGCTTCTCTAGTAGCCCTTTGAACAGCTTGTCTGGCCCTTTCCTGTTCCCTCTCTTTCTCAAGCCTTCTTTGTTCTCTCTCCTTCTCCTCCCTTTCCCTCTCCAATTCATATCTCCTTTGCTGTCTCTCTTCCTCCTCCATTTCCCTTTGTTGCCTCTCACGCTCCAATCTCTCATGCTTTTCTCTAGCTTCTCTACCCAAAGCATCTTGCATAGCTCTCTCATCTTTATCCATTACACCAGCTTCTTTATTTCTTGCAGCCTTCAAATTCTCTCTCTCCCTCATTTCCTTTGCATGCCTAAATTTAGCCTCTGCTCTATCCATTGCCTCTTTCATCGCAGCAGCAGAAGCTACAGCAGCAGAGCTGGTCCCAAAATCATCACCAGAAAAATCTTCAGCATGGTCCACATTATTCCAGTCCCTACCCATTGCAAAATCTTCTAGTTCATCAATTTGAGATGCAACAGAGCTGCCTGCAGCAGCACAAGTTGAATGAGGGGTGTCTTTGTACTGAGCTGAATTTGGGAAAGAAGAATTGTCATTGAACTTCTTTTTTGCATTTGAGGAAGAAAATGAGCCTGTCGCTGATTTTGAAACTCGTGGTGGTCTTGGAGGTGGTGGTCTTGAAGGGGGTGGGGCACTAGTAGGAAGGGTAAAGAGAGGAACCTCTGACACAGTGAGCCACACATCTTCAGATGTGTCAAAGTTCTCCTCAGATCTTGGAGTTGCATTTACCTGGGAACTAGTGTCGTTAGAACCAAAATTTGAGTAAGGAGGAGGGCTAGCAATGTGATGAACAGAGCTATGAAAATCAGTTGACATACTAGGCATGTCAAACACAGGTTGATGAGATTGAGGAAAATTTTCTGTAGAAGGCATCCTTTTCTTAGTATAGTGCTCAGAATCTTCATCATTTGGCTCTTTACTAGTTTGTGATCCACTTGCTGTTCTTAAAGGGCTCCTATCCATTCCTCTCTTATTGATCTCAGTTGACAGAGGCACAGATTTTCCAAGACCTTCAAGAGGATCTATATCATCAAATAGTCCCTCATTTACAGATGACATTCCAGACTTCCCTGATCCATTCAGCTTAGTTATTTCTTCCAAAGGGTCCACAAACAGCCCTGAGGATGAATCTGCTGTGTCTGATGTTGATTCAAAGACATGAAAAGGATTCTCCATGACATTAGAGCCAGTCTTGCTTGAATTAGAGGCTGGTTTCTCGGGGGCAGCATCTGATGTTGACCTGTCCAAAGAATGGAGCATGACATCAGCTAATATTTACATGGTATTAGCTAAGTCTTATTAAGAACAAAAGACAAATATAGAGTCTAAACTCTAAAGTAAGTTTAGAGTCCAAAGATACATATCTCAAGCTTCATACAATATGTTTAGAGTTCAAATGTACCATAAACATAAGTAGTCCTTTTACTGCCTTTCTTCACACTAAGCTAGCAGTGACATGCACAAAGAGTTTCAAATTAAACTAAACACAATTGTAATTGCAAATTTGTAATAAGTTTTTACATGTTTGGTCCACTTACCTCTGGCATAGTGGCCACATCTAACACATTGGCAATTTAAAGTAGAAGCCTCATCCTATTTCTAAATTCTACCCATCAAATGACTTAAAAACTAAAAAATGTTCATAAATCTCACAAGAAAAATTCCGAAGTCTCTGGCATTACCTATTGCTATTGTCCTATTCTAACAAACATTGGATAACCAACATGATACCTACCCAGTCCAGCCTAATTAATGAATTCCACCGAGCAACTTTGGCACCTAAATGAGCAAGTAGAAATAAACAGAAGATGACAATCATTCCTGTACCAACAAAAATATTGCAGAGGCTAGCAGGACGAAGTAGGACTAATAAAGCTACATCTGTATTCATGTGAAATTTCTAATAAAATGTTCTATTCAAGCAAGCGTGAGCCTGGTTTGACAATAAAGAGGTATTAATTGACAAATAGGTCCAGCTCTTCAAGTAATCTAAGTAAATTTTTGCAAGTAAATTGCCGTCTTTAGTATCTAACATTTTTGGACAAATGGCTAACTTGCCAATATTTAGAACAGACAACCAGTAAAACATAACCTTGATCAGTGCACTTACAGAAAAAAGCACTAAAATCTTAACCACGTCCGCTTAATTAAAAACTGGGCTTAAGAATACTGATTTCATTGAAATATTTTTCCCCATTATTAGCTAACTGCTGATGTCTAAGCTGCCAATATCACAACCAAATCCCAGAAACTGCAGACTTAAATGCGAAGGACATTTATGCAAAATACCATAAATCGGAAAACTCTAAAATAAAAAATGAACATACAACATAGAAGTGTACAATATTCATTTATATAAAACCCAAGCCTTATAACCAGTAAATTACCTCGCCGATGCAGGAGAGCTACTCCGACCAAAACCAGGAAGCAAATCGTCAAAAAGAGGCGCGTCTTTCTCCGCTTTCATTTTTTCGCTCTTCGTCTTCGTGTCAGTCTCTTTCCTCCCTAAATTCCCAAGCAGATCATCAAACGGCGAGCTGCCCGGGGACTTGTCCCTTGAGCGAGACGTAGACTGGGAGATCCCGAAAACGTTGTCGTACTTAGCAGCCGAGGCTGATGAAGAGCTCTTGACCCCGGGTAATCCATCGAAAAGATCATCATCGTAAACAGGCTTGCCAAAAACCGGCGGCTTAGAGTCCTTGAAAAATGAGTCGTAATCGTACGACGACGTTTGCTCAGCTGTGGCTTGAGACTCCGAGGAGTATTCTGGGGGCCCACCATAGACGTCGTTAAACATGAGCCCGTCGCGATCCTGATCGTCGAAAATTGAATTGGAGGATGATCTGTCGTTGCCGTATGAGGACCGGGTAAAATCGGATCGAAACCCGTAATTGGTACCAGATGAAGGATTTCTAGGAGGTGCCATCGGGGCTGACTTGCCTTGGGGTTTGATCTCAAAATCTTTGGCCAGTAAACCTGGAAAATCATCCATTTCGAATCGGATTCTAGTATTAAACCGCCTGTTTTTATCTAATTTCCTCGCTGATTTGCCGAATCGATTTCGCCCCTAAATTTCTGAGAAAGTTCAGATCTGAGAAGCAACAAGAAGAACAAAAATGGAGGGTGAGGACTTAATTATCAAATAATTTTGAGCAAATTAATGAAAATAATAATTATTTAATTATGATTATTTTGGATTTGAAAATATTTATATGTGGGAGAAAAATGGAGGGAGGCAATAATTTGCGTTTTCGGCTTTTTATTTTATTTTATTTTTCCCGTTTTTCCGTGCTTCCTTTTTCCTTCCCTTTGTTTCAGGGCTCGAGTATAACATTTTCTTCCCTCCTTTTGATAAATCTATTAAAATAGTTATTTTTATTTATTTTAAGTTATATTATAATTATTTATATTTTAATTATTATATTTTAGTCACTGCTGTTAAGATATTGTTATATTTTAGTCACTATGCTATTAATTTAAAGTTAATAATGTAATAATAAGTTGATTGACACGTTAAACTATCATTTCTAAACAAAAAATTTAGGCTAAATTATACAGTTGGTCCTTGTATTTTTTTCATTTTGAGTAATTTAATTTTTTTCTTTTATGTTATTTTAACTTTCCTTTTTTTAACTCTTCTACTTCTCTCTCTGGTTTCCTCCCTTCTTTTATCTTTTTTAACATAGTTTTTTTATATTTTTCATTTGTTAAAATCTTTTTATGTTTATGAAAAAAGAAAAAGGCAAAAGCTGAAACCAGAATAAAACTTGATTTGTATATTCTTACCCCACAATTACAAATATTCATCATCCATAATGAACCAATTTGGATCTCTTAATGACCTAGTCCACAAGCTCGCATCACTCGAAGACCTCACTAGTCGTGATTTATGACAATCCACCCTTAACAAAGTTTCCTGAACCTGTTCCCTTAACCTCCTAACCAACCCCATTACCACCTTATCTATCTTACCTACAACATTCTCGTCCTCTTGAAACTATGTTGTTTCACGAATTCTTCAAATGAGCTCTACACTTTTAATAACTAAAACGACCACCGTACAAAACTTACCCTCAGCTTTACCAAAACTAGATTGGTTCCATGCTCCCTTTCTCTCTTTAGTTCATCTATGCTCGACTTCCAATCAAGCTTGCTTGAGAATATCTAAGAAGATTTAGATCAATTTTATCGTTTGCTTCATTTTATTTGTCAAAAAATAAAATAAAATGCAAGAAATAATCTACACAATTCTGTAAAAGTTTGGAAACGAATTTTTTTTTAATATAAAGAATTCAATTTATGTTTAGATTTGATTAAGGATATGATTTTTTATATTGATTAGTTAGATCCAATTTTAGTTTCAAAATTAGGTAATATTCAAATCGAAATTTGCTTAAGAATGATTGATATTTGGTTTTGAGTGAAATTCAATTTAGGAATCATGTGAAACAAATAATGACTTGATTTATTTGGTGGGTAAAGATTATGTTTCTGTAGTGAATAATATGAGAAATGAGAAAATTAAGGGAAGAAGAAAAGAAAAATAAAGAAATAATAAGAAAAAAAATTAAATTATTTAAAAAATAAAAGTATGGGGACTAGTTTTAACAATTGGAATACATAGAAAAACTACGTTAAAAGAAACGGAGAAGGGAGGAAAACAGGGGGAGAAGGAAAAGAGAATGGAAAAAAAAGAAAAGTTTATATAACATAAAAGGAAAAAAAAATTTAAATTGCTCAAAACGATCATGAGTCGGGCCACCTGGCCCGGCTCGAAGGCCTGCCCGAAATGTGGGAGGGTTTGGGCAAAAATATATGCCTGAAAAATAGGCTTGGACAAAAAATAAAGCCGGTTTAAAAAACGGGTCGAGTCTCGGGTAAGGCATTTTTAGCCCGGGCCAGGCCCGAATTCACTAAAGGACAAAAAAAATTTGCTCTTTTTTTTTAAAAAAAATTTTGAATGTTATTTTCTTATTGTTTTCTCCCTATTTTGTAACATTTTTACTATTATGTTGCTACTATTTTATTGTTATTGTTTGGATATTGTATAAAACTTATTTTATTGTTAATTTTGTTATTATTTTAAAGACATTTGTTAATTTTGTTATTATTTTAGAAGCATTTGCTTGTTAAGTTGCATTTATCTTATGTTATTTAAGTTTACATATTTTTTAAAATTTATTTTTAATTTGTTGTGAAATATTTATTTTGATGTTTTTAGTATTTTTGATGTATTATATATATTTAAAAATTATATAAAAAATTAATACAGGCAGGCTGGGTCGGGCCTACGTTTTAGCATTTTTATCCGAGTCGGGCTTGGACAAAATTTTAGGCCCATTTTTCGGGCTGGGTCCGGGCCTAATAAATGGGGCCGATTTTTTAGTTGAGCCTGGCCCGGCCCATGAACACCTCTAATGCCACATCACCATAACACTCAGAGACTAAAATGTTACAACATGATAATGTTAGTGACTAAAACGTAACATTTCAAACATAAGTTACTAAAATATAACGAGAACCAAATAAAAGTGACTATTTTGGTAGTTTACTTTTTTTTTTTTTCCTTCTTATAAATGACTTTAAAGAAAAAGAAAATAACAAAATGGAATGGTTGGTTTAGAAAATTTCATTTTGGTGCAGTTTTCTTTAGTTGTTTGGCGGACCCACTAAAGTTTTGAATCTTTATTGTTTTTACCACGCAAATTCCGAATGTAGTGATCAATGAATTATCAAAACCAAATGGTTTGTTTGACCATAACATATATATAGCACTTACACTAAGAAATTTTTTTTTTTTTTTTTTTTTTTACGAAAGTGATTAAGGCTAATTCTCTCTGAATGCCCCAAATATACTCATCAATTATGGGTCACTCCAATTAATTGCCTTAGCTTTCAATTTTCATTTCTAAGATCTATTTGCACATCTAAAATATTAAAATTTCTTATAATTACTATCTACTCTTCTTTTTATTATCACTCTTAAGAAACCTAAAGCTCCAAACATTATCATTTTATTATTCTTACAATAAATTATTACTTTTTTTACATTTTAATTATATGCTTTTTAATAAGGATAGTGGTAAAGGAAGATTGGATCCTGCCATCTCTTCATTTTAATCCTTCAACCAACATTTTGTTTTTATTTGTTTTTCCAAAAATATTTTGCTCCATTATTACTGCAATTTAACAAAGAGCCCCAGAGAGAGGGTAAATTAGAAAGAAAAAAAAAGTTAATTACAGATTTAGGCTAATTTCCCCCAAATTGAGGAGAATAAATCAATTTTGGAGAGAAATAGAAAATATGACAACGCATTTTACAAAACATGTTTTTCTTTTATATTTTGACACATTAGTTTTTTTGGTAAGATGGTTTTATCTTGAGTCTTAGGCTCAATTTCTTTCCTACTTACATTGGTATTTTTTTATTTCATGTTGTTAAATTTTTTTAAAATTAATTAATATTTTTAATTAATAAATATATTGTTATCAAGTTTTTTAATTCATCTTTTTAATTATTAACTCTTTTAAAGAGTTAATAATTAAAAGAATGACGGCGTTTTTTTAGCCTTTAGCTGTGCTTTCACAAGAGCCGCTAAAAGTGCTGGTCTTTAGCGCTTTTATGAAAAACGCCGCTAAAAGTTTTGGTCTTTAGCGGCGCTTCTATAGAAAACACCGCTAAAAGTCCTTCTCTTTAGCGGCGCTTCTTTAGAAAACACCGCTAATTTGGGCAGATTTGCATCATACATTTTTCACCAATATCCCACCCTTCCTACATAAAATCCAACCAAAAACAGCAAATATAACATGGAATCCAACCAAAAACAACAAATCTAAATGATACAAAATTATACGAAAGATATATGATATAAATTATAAATGAAGTATAATTTAAAAATTTCTTACAATAATGTTAAAAGTTACAAGAAAATAAATGTCTAAGATGGCGGTATTTGCGACTGCTGGAACATCTTCATCATAGTCTGAAGCTGTAACTAGAGTTCATCATACTTTCTGCTCTACTCTGCTTCCCTCGTTGTTGCCTCTGATTCCCTTGCTGCCCTCGCTGCTGCCTCTGCTTTAAGTTGTAGATGGAGTTCTTCATATTTTCTTTGAACCTCAGCTTTTCTTGATGCTGCATCTACTTTAAGTTGTAGCTGAAGTTCTTCATATTTTCTTTGAACCTCAGTTTCTCTCGATGTTGCCTCCGCTTTCAGTTGAGAAATTTGCTCAACTATACTCGCTTGCATCTAAGCTATCTGGTCTCTTAACCTCTGAACTTCAGCTTGAGCTTGACTCCCGGCAAGCATGTATTGCTACGAGCTGGATCTAAAATATTGGGTCGGGTTAACACCGGATCCTTGAAATCGAACCCGACCATACCTTTCAGGACCCAAAACTTCATTAATAATTTTGTTATCAATGTCCTCAAAATTAACAAAACTATCAGTCGAAGCAATCGCTTCATACTCCGCCTTCTTATCTTTTAGTTTCTCCTAATAAATCCAATTAAAGAGTTAAAAACGAAATATATAATAAAAAAGGAATGCAACATAACTTAACATATTTAAAACTACTAAAGACGAATTAAACCATTATAATTAAACATTATAAATATTTATAATAAATCAAATTTTATTAAGTAAACATACCATAATTTCTATAGCTTCGGATGTCATCGAAGATCCATCTTTCTTCCTATGCGTAATGTCAAAAAGCTAAAGGCGTCCAACTTTTTGACCAGATGATGCTTCCTTCAATATAGTAGTAAAAATATTATTTAATAGTAGAAAGTCATTAATATTTGACAAAATTAATAAATTCATAATACCTGGGCCTCAGCTACACAAGCAAAACTTCTCAACCCTGTCGTATGTGTGAATTTTTGTTTTTGTCTGCTGCTTGTTTCAACTTTCTCACGGTCCTACATAATGAAATTATTATTTCGTATATAGTAAATACTATAAACCGAAAAATTTATAAGAGTTTGGAAGTACGTAATACCTCTCCTTTCTTTGAATTCCAAAATCTAACTACATCTTCCCATTAGTACCTCAGCATTCCCGGTGGGACAACCTTCAAAACTGATAATTATTTATTATGCCGACTGAAAAACCCTTGATTAAATTATGCTGATTTGTCGCTTGGTGTCGTGACACTACCTTTCGAGTTTGAATTCTTTGGCTTTGAAGTTCAGTGTTGTGACATCATAGCCCAATGTTGCGACGATGCCTTCATCCTTTGCGTTCTCAACCCCAAATTAGTGTTTTGCGTGCTCGAGTAGCTCGTTAGATCATTCTTAGGTCCGTATAGGTCCATTAGGTAATATGGCTAAAAATTGCATAAAAACGTTTATTTTGCGAAAATTAAAATTAACTTACTAAAAACATAATAAAAACATGTAAAAGAGCTAGAAAACAAGCTCGTTAAGTGCTGAAAAGACTTTAATTTGTCACAACAAATTGTGGCAGATCATTGACCCATCCTCACTCGTAATGTAACGTCTCAATTTTTTCGGTATAGTAAGTGACATTATTCTAGAAACCGCTACAGTAAATTTTTGAGAAAAAAATTGATAATAAGACAATAAATAGAATACTTTAAAGGTATTATAAGATTTTTGTTGGAAAAAAATAAAGTAGAATTTGGATATGAAAATGTGGAAAAAATATTAACTTGTAAATTTAGAAAAGATAAGGACAATAGTGTAATTTGACCAAATTAAGGAAAATAAAAGTTAATGTGGGTGTGCCTAGCATTTATCAGACATTTTGCAGGCATTTATTGGAGACAAACGTGCGACGTCACGACGAGGAGATATGTGATGTTGCGACAATGCCACGAGCAAGGGGCGACGTCACGGGTCGTCGGGATAAGGCAATGATCTCTTCAAGAAGGAGCAGGGGCGATGTCACGATGAGGAGAGTTGTGACGTCGCAACGATATCTTACCTAATGCAGCCACGTTTTAGACTCCAAGCGAAACTTCTTCTCCTAGTTGAACTTTGAATATTTTAGGGATATTTTAGTCGTTTTAGACCTTCTATCTCAGTATATTTAAAGGGGCCATTGTATCGACGTTTTGAAATGCCAATTAGCAATCTTTTTCTTTGAGGGCGACAAGATGTAGTCGCATATGAGTTTAAGAGAGTTTTTATGGTAACTATAGAGAGAAACTTGTTCCCAAGTTAGAGCTTTGTTTTAAGGTTTTGGGTTTGTACGTTTAGTACATTTAGATGTATTTACTCCATATTGTACTCTCATTTGTTTACTCATTTATTGAAAAGCTAAAGCCTTTTTTGCCGATGGTCTTTATCCTCTTCGGAGGAGTTTTCCATGTAAATATTTGTGTTTGATCTTTTCTATTTTACTTGTTCGTTGCTTATACAGGTCAATCCCCAACATATTTAAGTGGCTGGGATGTTAAAAATGATGTTATATGGCTTTCTTTATTTGCATTGCTTACACCAATCAAAAGCTCTATATGCCTTTCTCTTTTGTAGTCCAATTTTTTTCCATGAAACATCTTTGGACATCATGAATTTGCAAACTAAAATTCAAACATAATTTTTTCTCCGATCTTCAGCACTAACTATTTGATTGACTTGCATCTAATGTATATTGTTGTGCTCGTCCATGGGTACTGGTCCACTATAACAATCATCAGATCGTTGCTCAAAGCTCGCTGACAAAACTTTTTTTTTTTAAAAAAAAGAGAAAAACTTAACAACTCAGTGACTTAAATAAAAACTTTTGAATAGTTCAATGACTTAAATGAAAACTTTCAAACAATTCAATGATAAAATTGTACTTTTTTTAATTAAATAATCAAAACAAAAATTTACTCAAAATTTTATAACTAATGATACAGTTTACCCAAAATATTATGATTCAATGCACTAGAAAAAAAATACATTTTAATAGATAAGCTTAAAAATTATTCTCTTAGATTTCAATTCCATATAAAGCATTCGAATAAACGTGAAAATTTTATCACTAATTATGGAAGGTGAAATGTTAAATTGAATAAATTTTTTTTAACAATCTTATTATAGGTTTTGATCATATCTAAAACTACCCATAACTTATACTAAACAAATTACAACATTATAAGGAATCCTTAAAATGGTAAGTAAGCCTATACTACACAAATTAAAAAAAAAAAAACCCTTAAAATGGTAAGTAACCCTATGTTAAACAAATTGCAAGAAATCCAATCCAGATTTAAGAATTTATGATTTTATCTATCAAAATACAAATTTGGGTGTATATTAGGTGTGTGTTTTCCTTGTATCTCTATTAGTTTCATCTATATTAAATGAAGTTCAGTGTTATGACACCATAGCTCGATGTCGCGACGTTGTCTTCGTCCTTCTCGTTCTCAACCCGAAATCAGAGTGTCCTGCATGCTCGAGTAGCTCGTTAGTTCATTCCTAGGCCCGTATAGGCCCATTAGGTCATTATATGGCTAAAAATTGCATAAAAACGTTTATTTTACAGAAATTAAACTTAACTTACTAAAAACTAAAAACATAATAAAAACATGGTAAAAGAGCTAGAAAACAAGCTTGTTAAGTGCCGAAAAGACTTTAATTTGCCACAACGAATTGTGGAAGATAATTGACCCATCCCCACTCGTAATGTAACGTCTTAAATTTTTCTGTATAGTAAGTGACATTATTCTAGGAACCGTTACAGTAAATTTTTGAGAAAAAATTGATAATGAGACAATAAATAGAATATTTTAAAGGTATTATAAGGATTTTTTGTTGGAAAACAATAAAGCAAAATTTGAATATGAAAATGTGGAAAAAAAATATTAAATTGTAAACTTAGAAAAGATAAGGACAATAGTGTAATTTGACCAAATTAAGGAAAATAAAAATTAATGTGGGGTGTGCCTTGCATTTATCAGACGTTTTGCAGGCACTTATTGGAGACAAACGTGCGATGCTACGACGAGGAGATATGTGACATTGTGACGATACGAAGAGCAAAGGGCAACGTCACGACGAGGAGAGTTGTGACGTTGCAACGATATCTTACCTAATGTAGTCACGTTTTAGACTCAAGCAGAACTTCTTCTCCCAGTTGAACTCTGATTACTTCAAGGATATTTTAGTCATTTTTTCCCTTCTATCTTAGCATATTTAAAAGGGTCATTCTATCGATGTTTTGATATGCTAATTAGCAAGGTTTTTCTTTGAGGGATACAAGATGTAGTCGCACATGAGTTTAAGAGAGTTTTCATGGTAACTATAGAGAGAAATTTGTTCCCAAGTTAGAGCTTTGTTTTCAAGTTTTGGGTTTGTACGTTTAGTACATTCAAATTTATTTTCTTCATATTGTACTTTTGTTTGTTTACTCATTTATTGAAAAGCCAAAGTCTTTTTTGCCCATGGTTTTTATCCTTTTTGGAGGAGTTTTCTATGTAAATATGTGTGTGTTTGATCTTTTCTATTTTACTTGTTCGTTGCTTATACAAGTCGATCCCCAACAAATTTAAGTGACTGGGATGTTAAAAATGATGTTATATAGCTTTCTTTATTTACATTGCCTATACCAATCAAAAGCTCTATTTCCCTTTCTCTTCTGGAGTCCAATTTTTTTTTCATGAAATAGCTTTGGACATCATGAATTTACGAACTAAAATTCAAACAAATTTTTTCTCCGATCTCCGACACTGATTATTAGATCGACTTGCATCTAATGTATGTTGTTGTACTTGTCCATGGGTACTGATCCAGTATAATGATCGTCAAATCGTTACTTGAAGCTCGCTGACGGAACTTTCTTTTTTTTAGAAAAAAAAAAAAAGAAGAAGAAAAACTTAACAATTCAGTGACTTAAATAAAAACTTTTGAATAGTTCAATGACTTAAATGAAAATTTTTAAATAATTCAATGACTAAATTGTAAATTTTTTAATTAAATAATCAAAACGAAAATTTACTCAAAATTTTATAACTAATGATAAAGTTTACCCAAAATATTAAGATTCAATACACTAGAAAAAATATACATTTTAATCGATAAGCTTAAAAATTATTCTCTTAGATTTCAATTCCATATAAAGAAGTCAAATAAACTCGAAAAACTTATCACTAATTATGGAAGGTGAAATGTTTAAATTTTGATTTTAACAATCTTATTTTAGGTTCTTGATTATATCTGTTTTTTTACATAATGTCTAGAACTATAATTAAACAAGTTACAACATCATAAGGAAACCTTAAAATAGTAAGTAAGCCTATACTACACAATTTAAAAAAAAAAAAAAATACTTAAAATGGTAAGTAACCCTATAGTAAACAAATTGCAAGAAATCCAATCTAGATTTAAGAATTTATGATTTTATCTGTCAAAATACAAATTTGGGCGTATATTAGGTTTCAATATCGTTTTCCCTGTATCTATATTTAAAGAAATTATTTGCTTATTTGAAAAATAAAATACTGGTGATTGATGGAGAAGGGAAAGAAGGCAATCCAAGAAGAAGAGAATTCATCCTCCAAGCCTGGAAATGCATTTCATCAATCAGGTACATCAATCAAATCTCAATCTTTATATCAAAACTAGGGATAAAATATGGGTCATGGCTCCAACAATAAACATGATTTCCCTTCCTAATGGCTCCTCAAAATGTTCTCTTTTGTCTTCTCTAACCAATATATCAATTCTAGAAATTATTTAAGAAGGTAAAGGTTGATTAGATTTGTGATTTCTTTAGAAACGTAGTTCATTATTTTTAATATAATAATGATTAATTTAATTTTTAATTTTTATATTTTTTTAATTAAATTTGATGATTAACATTTTAAAAAGAATCAAATTATTTTTTAATAGAAATGACATTATATTATTTGTAATAAATGTCACGTCAAAAATTAATTTAAAAATTATAAAAATATTCAATAAATAAAATAAAAAATAACATAGATTACAAAATTTAACATTTTAATCTATATTTTCAATAAAAAATTAATTCAAATCTTTTTTAAAAGTTGGTGAAAATTTCAACTCTTGTTATGAATTAAAAAATAATATTTTTAATCTCATTATTTAAGATAATGGCATCATTAAAGAGTGCTTTAATTTTTTTTTATTTGCTCCACAAACTTGAGGCAAAACTATTCCTTTAGTCACTTGGGTTTATTTGTGTTCTTATATTAGTCATTTATTTTAAAAATTGTTATTTTAGTTATTCACGTAAAATAACTTATCAATTTTAATCACTCTTATTAGATAAGCTGTCAATTTCAGTTACTTTATTATTAAAATGGGTTTAATCACCAAAGGAAGAGTGACATGGCCTATTATAATAACAAAATTAGCTCTCGATATTTATTTATTTTATTAATTTAATCTTAATTTTTAAAAAAAATTTAACCTTCAATATTTATACGTTATACAATTAATTGGACAACGTTGTTAAAAAGAGGAAATCAAATACTTTTGCAAGTCACTTAAAACAAATGCACACCAAGCACTTATTGAAATAACAAACAAAGATTAAATTTTCCCGATCCAATGAATATAATAATAACACTATCTTCTTTGCCCTACAATCTAAAATCATCTCATCCCCCACCATCTTTTCACTAACATTTATTGGTTTTTTACTTCCTACCTTTTTGCTTTGATGTTCGCTCCAATTGTCAACTTTTCTTGTAATACCTTCGTATCTATGCTCATCAGACATAATTTGTAAAATCACAAGTGAAAAATGAAGATGCAAAATTCACATAATAAAAATTTTAAAAAAAAATTCATGGAGTTTCTAAGGAGTTAAACCTATTTTTTTTAATAGTTTTTGAGTATTTTATCTATTTTTATAAATTTTAATAAAATTTAAATTTTTATAATCAAGACTAAATTGGTATAATGTGTAAATATTAACGGTTAAATTTGTTGTTATTTTCAAAATCAGAATTAAATTAATAAAATGGATAAATATTAAGGGCTAAATTTGTTGTTATTATACCAAGCTACCTATACATTTCTTTTGGTGATCAAACCCATTTTAACAGTAAAGTGTGATTAAAATTGACAACTTATCTATCATGAGTGATTAAAATAACAATTTTATTAAATGAGTGATCAAAATAAAAATACGAGTAAATTCAGGTGACTAAATAAATAGTTTACCCTAAATTCAATTGATCGTGGAGCCCACATTTGATACAAAGATTTCTAAACGAAAGCATCCTGTCTCATTTTAATTTTAATTTTTTTAAATTTAATAAGGAATGATATGTGTTACTCATACATTGAACCATCCTTCTAATGTGATGAGATTTTTAAAAAACATTGAACCATCCTTCTAATGTGATGAGATTTTTAAAAAACATTGAACCATCCTTGTAATAATATTTTGAGTAAATATTTATTTTCTTATACTCAGCACTGCCAACACAACCCATGGAGAAGCCATTTGAATACAGGAAACGACCACTTTCTCATCAAGAACTTGAAAACATAACAAGAACTGATCCGAAGAGGGCAAAAAGGTATGGATTTTAGTTGGTAATACTATATTTTTATTACTTTTGCAGTTTCCAATGTTACCATTTTCTTTTAAATTAAAGGATTATTATAAATCGGAAATCAGCTTTGAGGGCTAAGGAAAAGAAGAAGCTTGACACTTGCAAACTTGAACAATGGTTTCAGAAGTTGAAATCTCAAGCTGCTCAAGTATCACTTCAATTCAACTTATTGCAGGTAATCACTTGTATAATTGATGAAGAAAAAATATTCATTTTAACTTTCCATATAATTTAAGCGTTTAATCAACTTGACAATCTGACTGTGTTTTGTGTTGTTGTATGTAAAATGGGCAGATGGAGCAAAAATCATTGATTAATGAAAATTCGATGCTGAAAGATCATACAAAGTTGACTAAGCAAATGATTGAGCTCCAAGAATGTAAGGGCTTGTTTAACTAAATCAACCAAACCCCTAAATTAATTTGTGTTATAAGAATTTTGGTGTTTTGTTTTTTTACAGCAAAAAATGATGTTATTAGGAAGGAGATTAAGTTTTATCAACATTTTATGCCTACACAAAAGTGTGGTACAGTCGGTGGAAACATGGTGAACAACTTAATTCCAGTTTGGGTTAACAATTCGTCCATGGTTGCCACACAAGGCTTGACTTCACTGCACCCAGTTGGACAACTATCCAATCAAACTCAGCTGCCCAGGCCACAACCACTTGGACAATAGAAAAACCTCAACTATCACCCTCATATTAACTACAAATTCGAGGTAACCTTCTTCTTTTGAATAACACATTTTTCAGCATCATGGACACATTAAGTTGTAGGTTAATTGTTTGAGTTTTAAAATATTTATTTTTTAGTTATATTTAAAGTGAGTATAGTTTTAAAATTAAGTTTCTATTTATTACATTAATTATATGTTCCAAACTATTAAATATTCTAAATAATTCATTAATACACTTTTTCGTATCTGCATTATTGATCCGTAATACTCTATTGTGAATTGTTACTACTAACACAATTTATAACTAAATCAATTAATTACCATAATAGTCAACAATTCATTTCATATTATATATGTTTTAACTGCTACCTTTGTCTTTAAAATTAGACAACCATTATTTTTTAAAGATAATAGAAAAATCTTTAATGTTGACTGTGAAAATTAAAGTGAAAATTACGAAAAATAAAACCAGGAATAATTTACATAAAATAAAAGCAATATTTAATGCCCACCATTCTTTCATTTATGCATACATGCTGGCTTCTAAATAGGATTTCTGCAAACATGATGAAACACCACATAAAATTATAAAATCATATCACTAGTTTTTTAACATTATTTTTCTATTTTTAAAATTTTCTTATATATGCTTTATATATTTTAATCCTACTTTCAATCATTCTTTTAACTTTTTCACATTTAAGGATTTGAAAAAATGAATTTGACGAAAGAGTGATAGTATAGTTGCAGCGTAAGCTAACATGTGCAGGACACTGTACTTATAATTAATGAAAATTTTATTGAATAAAATTATTAAAATTTATCAATAAAATTTCATTTATTCAACCAATCAATTGGTTGGACAAGGTATAATATTTTATACAATATTTAGGTTATATTATTTTATATTATTGGTGAAATGTACTTTTTTTTTAATTTAAAAATAATTTTAATATATTATAATTAATACATATAATAAACATGTACATCTCACATTATAAGAAACTAATTTATGTTGTTGAGGGCAGTTGACAAAAAGAGACCCAGGAAATGTTATCTACATACTAATTTATCAAGTATTAGGGTTGAAGAATGTGTGTTTGGTTTGATGTTAATATGTTATTAAAATATGATAAGTGTTAGGTGTAATGCTAAGACATATCGTATTATTAAGGGGAGACATAAATTTAAATTTTGAAAACAATATTATTAGGAGTGATAGCCATTAACCTCGAACATTAACAATAAAACAAACATAGAACTAGAAAAAATATATAATACCAAACTATTGGGAAAAAATATATAATACCAAACTATTGGGAACTTGGCTTAATTCATTTTCGTGTGAGTTTTTATCTTTCTACTGGTAAATGATACTATTGTTGAGCAACAAGCCATTGTTTATATGACCTAAATTGTTTTAACATATAGAATTTTATGATCATGAAATGTTTGTATAAAATTATATTAAAGTATATCAAAATTATAAAAAAGTTATTTTCCAAGTACATGGTATGACTTGATTTTGAATTGAAGTCGTGACAGAGAACAAAATTATGACTTTTTATTTAGAAGGTTAATTAATTAAATAATAAAATAAAGGAAATGAAAGGGCATGAAAAATGAGACAAGAAAGGATAACAAATGAAAACAAAAAATAATTCAATAATTTGTTAGTTTTACGTTTACAACATTTTTTTCCTATAATTATTTATTATATAAATTTTAATAACTCTGTATTCCTAAGCATATTTTAATAATTTTGATTTTTTTGTGTTGCATTTAATTTTTAATTAATATTTATGTTATATTTCAATTCATTTATTATTTGTAGAGTTTCATATACTGATTCGATTTGAAGAAAAATATTGTATTGGTCTCATGTCTCAATTCATAACATTTGCATAGTTTGTTATAGTGATTCAACTTAAAAGAAGACAATTTTGCATTTGTGTCATGTCTCAATTCATAACATATTTTACATAGTTTGTTATAGTGGTTGAGTTTAAAGAAAAAATATTGTATTTATGTGATGTCTCAATTCATAACATATTTTGTATAATTTGTTGTAGTAATTCAATTTAGAGAAATTAATTTGTTGTGATGTTTTTTTGTGGTTTTTTTTTCATGTATTTAAAGTGTTATAAATTTACACATGTTAATAATTCATTATATAGAAATTTAAACATATTTGTATATTCGTATTAAGTTCATATTACTTTAAATGTTGGAACGCTTTGATTATTTTCTCATGTATTTATATTGTGTTTACATGCCTAATTTTATGAAATTGTTTTTAATGAGTTGTCACAATCAGTAAGAAGTACCTCTTTGTACTTGATTTCTCCAACTAATCTTTGTTTTTCTTTTTTTCACAGCAGGATTTCCAATTTTGAGGATTTCATTATCTTTAAATACCAAGTCACAGCTTTCCAAACTTCATGTGGCTCGTCAACACATATCAACATCACTATTATTATCTCTTCGAAATTTGTCCTTACAGTTATTGAAACATTGAAAGTAACAGAACACATTTTTGCTGCAAAAAGCAACATAGTTGTTTAGTTGATCATCATCATTTTCTTTATCACTCCAAGTAACATTTAGGGACTTCTCTTTCTTCTTGAATGTATTTATACATTCAACTTTTGTGTTCAAAGCTTTGACATTCATGTTGTTGAGTTTCTTTCTTCTTATGATCTTTATTAACCTTTCCTTTTCTTTTGCTAGAAATTTATTAGTATATGAATTCTTATCATTCTTGGAGAAATGCTTAAGAAGTATGTTACAATTTTTGGTAAGAAGTCCAATCTCTTATAGAGAACCAAATGTGGGTTCAGTTGTTGCAACAATGAAAACAATATTCTTCTCATAATTAACTTTATCTCTTGTGCTTTCTTCAAGGTTCATCTCGAACATCTGTAATAAGCAAATCAACTCATCTATTTGCATTGTGTTGATGTAATACCCCTCATTCGACCTGATCGTTGGATTTGAGCTGTAAGATGCTACATTCGTTGCGGGAGTAACTTCATACAATTTTACAACATTCAAACAATCACATACGCAAACAAGTATCATTCACATTCTAAATATGCATCACAATCATTTTTGGGTCCCACAGAAGCTTAAGAAAGCTCTTTTTGTTAATCCGAGCATGAATTAGGACCAAATTATAAAGTTTTAAAAATTCTCAAACCGACGTAATGAATTCACAATCTCCACCTAGCGTGTATGCGACGGGGCTTAAAATTATGCAACGAGATATGGAAATATGTGTGGTGTCTGCAAGTGTACAAGTCAAATTGTAATATATTTTTGTTTTTACAAACGAAACGTTTTGGAAGTATTCCGAAGATCGTATCCAAGAGCGATTTGTTTAAACTAAATTATAAGAAAATAATAACAAACTAATTAGGTCTAAATACTACTCACATCCAGATCATATTACGACAGAATCATAAAAAGGTGTATAGCAAAATAAAATAAAACCTAAATACCAAAATCAGAATAAACATAAACAGACATAAGGGTGACTCACTTGGAAATTGTACTTGTTTGTTCAATCTACAGTAAGTTGATAGTTGTACTCTAAAATTAAATACAATGTTAATGTGATGGATGATATCAGGTGGAAGATCATGCTAATTGTGTATTACGAACCTTGAGGGCCGATGATGTTATAAAAAAAAATAGATATATGCAATTGGTAAAATGAGGCATGAATGTTATTATGAAAATGTCATATGCATGATAAAGATGAATCAATATAGCAATGATTTGATGGTGTTGCATCTAAATATGATATTAGATATGGTGGTGTAAAGCTTTGAAAACATATAGAGATGATTATATACATGACTTAAACCGAATATAGAATTCCATAGGAAAGCACTAAGTAGTGAACTTAGCATAAAGATGCTTGTTATAAATATGTGATTATATACGAGTTCATAATTAGCTTACAAGCTTAATTGGTTTATGCAATGTTTTCAATTTATGTTTGCACCATAGAACATCCTTGCTCAGTGTGCGAATTTGTTTATTTTTGTGCACATGTATAGATAAGGTTGGTGACATTTAAGACTCAATTCCCAGCTCAACAATGTTTGTTTTCATGTTTTGAATGTTAAGTTTGAGTTGGCATGTACCTAGTGTCAAAATGTAACTTTGGAGTCCCTCTTGATGTTTTGGTAATTGCAATGTTACGAATTTGAAATCTAGGCATAATCATTCATGTATAAATATGTGTAAAGGTGTCGTTATCTAGATATGATGAAATGCATGACTTAATGAAGTGTGTATGCCATGATTCAAGTGATGCTTACATGCCAAGCTAGTGAACTTGATGTTTGAAATTGGAAATGTTGTTATCATGTTATTAGCCATGTGATTGAATGTGTTTAAATATGATTGAATGATGTTTAGAACATGTTTTTAGTGACCCATAATGTTTAAAAATGAAATGGTAATGTTTTGAGCCAAACTAGGAGGCTTTAGGGGTCTTTTTTTTAGTCCTGACAAACTTGTTTCGATACAAAGGGTCAAATGTATCGGTACAAGTTAGTAGTAAAAAATGAAATAGTATTAGCTATATATATTGGCACAAGTAAGCACTTGTACTGATACAGTTGGGTCAGATAGCGGTCCCTCTCCTATTTTGAGTTGTTTGAACCCCTAGAGACCCGAACTTAGTCTCAATCATCCTCGAACATCTAGAACTCATTTTAAAATGTTCTTAATCACATTAAATTACTTGAAATTGATTTCAATCAATGTGAAAGTGTTGTTATGTATTGTTAATGCTTGATATTCTTAATGACTATTGAAAATGGAAATTAGATCAAGTTGTTCCAACAATGAATGTAATATCTTGCATCCAACTCCAACAACTGGATTGGGCGTGGGGTGTCACACATTGTATCAATCTTAATGCGCTCTTATTCATACTCTTGTTCTTTCTTTTTACAACATTCATATTTTTCATAAAAATAAAACAAAATAAAAATTTAATGTTTAATATTTGTGTTTGATATATATCTGAATATATAATAATCATTTAGATCTAGAAGAAAATATTAACAAAAAATAATCTTTATCAAACATGTACTTGTATTTGAAATAGAACAAAATGGAGGATTATACCATCTCTGCTAAAAACTTATTTATTTTGGCTACTCTACAAAAACAAATGATTTACTTCAACAAGAAAAATATATAAACAAATAACACAAGACAGATAAAACATGCACAATTAGAATATTGATTTTTGAATAAGTATAAATCTTTACATGTTTGCCTCTTTATTTTGAGTCTACGTATTTGTCTACCTTAGGGCCCTTTTAGATGAGAATTTACTTTAAGTATGGTGCGTTTAGCTTTCTTTTTGCCCCATCCTATAGTATCTAATCTTACTGCCACTGATGTTGTGAAAATAGGATGACAATAATGGCAGTGTATCGCAAAGAAATGAGAGAAAATAGAACACACAAAATTTTACGTGGAAACCCTTTTGGGAAAAAAACCACGAGCAGAGGAAAAGAAAAGTCACTATGTTGAATTCGAATGATACAAGAGGAGAGACAATTACTTCAATTTATAGGTTTGAAACCTTATTCTAATCAAAGTCAAATAGAAGTAATGCAGCAAGGTTAAAACACCTTATTTGAATCAACATAAAATAGAAGAAGTAAACTTCTATACAAATTCCACTTGTGCAGCCTGCACCGTACCACGAGGGCTAGAGCACCCCCAGTTGCAACCCCAATCCAATATTTTGCTTATTGGGGATCTATGATGGGTTGAGGCGTTCGCCCTCGTAGAACCCCCTATCTTGCCACTTTTATTTTATGTTTAATTGGAATTTGGGTCACACAACTTCTAATAGTCACATCGCTCATCCAAAGGGACCCTTAATTGCAGTTTCTTGTCTTGCATTGTCAAAGTTCCTTTTTTTGTGGCTTTTTCGTGGTGCTTAATTTCTTGTTTGTTATCATGGAAAAGGATATTCAAAAATTTTCTCTTGAAGAGAAGGAATGTAATGATCCAAAAATTTAAATGTTTGACTGTTGGTTTCTATTGTAATTAAATCTTTGTATCTGTGGCTTTGTGCTCTATGTATATGTTTGAGATCAGGGGTTTGACTCGTGCCTTTAGAAAGTTTTTCTATTTTATTCTAAACTAACCTCTATTCTTGAACTATTAATTTGAGTTTAATTCTGCGCAATTCTATGTCAAGAATGAACTTGCTGGTTCAATGGTTAAACTTCTGTATACCATTTGGTCTAGTGTTCGAATCTCTGCGTATGCGTTAAGGAAATATTTTTGCTGCCTAGTGAAGTTTGTTAGTTTTGATTTAATTTTAAAATTAGTTTCACATTAGTTCTTTTCTTCTTTCTCTTTTCTTTTCATTCATTCATTCTTTTCTCTTCTTTCTTTTACTTCCTTATTTTTTTTTCTTTTTTCTTGTTTTTGTAACGGTACCGGGCCGAATTGAGAATTCTAGTTTGTTGTTGCAGTGATCAAGACGTAAATTCGTAAGTTCTGTCGTTCAATTTTTGTTAACTCTCGCTATTATTCATTTCTTTCAAACGTGGATTTTCTGATGGTTTTGCCAAATTCTTTGTTGATATGTTTGATTGTTGTTCATTAGGAGAAGGTCTCGTGGATAACGTTTACCCCAATGTCCACAACTCATGATTTGGGTTGTCCTGTATAAAAGTCTTGTTGTTGTTCATTTGGAAGTTTGTGTCAAAATCTTCGACGAGTTTCGGTTTTGTGCTCTAATCGAGCATTTTTTAAAGTTAATTGAGTGATTGAATCTTGTTTTGAGGCTTTGGTAGTCTTGTGATTTACCCTTGCAACAATGTTACATCATTTGGGTATTGAAAATCCCTTCTAGTTCGAGTTTTGGTCGTCAAAAAATAGGATTTTAAACGCCACATGGTCGTGTGCCAAGTCGTATAACTCATTGTTCACGAATTAGAGACACACAAGCTAAGGATAAGGGTGTGTGTCCAGATCGTGTGTGAGAATATTTTGTGCAGAGTTCACATGGACCAATGACATGGGCGTGTATCCAAGTCGTGTAACACACTATTTGAACATTAGGACCACACGAGTAAGTGGCATGGCGTGTGTCAGGTCGTGTGAAGCACACAGGTGAGTGATTGGCTGTGTGGAGACACACAGACCAACTCCCAGACCGTGTGAAACCATATGGGCGTGTGGACAAAAAATATGGAATTTCTCTCTCAGGTCACAAGTGTTATTTGAAACGAATCCAAGCCTTCTGTGGGGCCCGTATAATCTGACTCAAACTATATAAATTGCTATTTTGTGATTTGAGACTGAGTATTGAAAACCTGTATGTGTGTACTGCATATAATGTCTATTAATGATATTAATTATTCTATATGAACATGAAATGTATTTGAACGGTTATGTAGGCCTCTGTATTAGCTAATATTTGAAATCTGCATCTGTATTGGGTGGGAATTGAGTAAAGGAGGAAGTATTCTGTTATTAGACAGTGGCTAAATCACCAATATTTATATTTTGATCCTGTAGCTAGTTTGCAATTATTGGAACGTGTTATACCAACACTATGTGGTGTGTAGGGTTGGATGGGTATTCAATACCCTATTTGGTGTGTTAGGTTGGTCGAAGATGGTGTGTAGCGGTAGGGAATAGGAAAACTGCATTTATCTTTGATCGATCCGCTCAGATCTCGAGAATAATCGCTTACTATCTGTCTCAACTGCTCGCTCATTAAAGCTCAATGATTTACTTACTTCGGATCTATTTCATTACAACTCAAATTTGAGACTTTACTAGTTCTAACCTAAATCTATTTGAACATATAGTTATTTCTTTATAAGATCATTAATTTATTTCTTCTGTTGACTAAATCACAGGTAACCTACAGATTTGATTGGGTCCGCGGATCGGGAGCTCGATTATACTATTTATCCACTATATCATCATTATTACCATTGACTCATTTGTAGTAGTTTCAAGACATATAATGGTTAAGATACTAGTTTTCGTACTACATGTTAGGTTTGTTAAACTCTGGTTTGCTTTGGAAAGACTTTTAACAAAGATTCAGAAGTATTGTTTTGTGGAAATTTTGATGTAACTCTCCAAGCTTGGCCTTGTTGTCTAGGCCGAGTATGGGATGTTACAAGGAAGAGGAGGAGTTGGTCGTCGATCCTGAAGATCTCATTGTTGTCAACATTGACTATGATTTATGTCTAGTCAGTAAGTTTCTTACAGAGAATGTGATAAACTTTGCAGTTGTAGAAATGACTTTTTTGTGGTTATGGTGTTCGACCAGAGGTGTTAGCATCAAGTTGATTTGTGATAACTGGTTATATTTTGATTCAATTTTTTCATGTGGTGGATCTAAAAAAGATTATTTTAGGGTCTATGGTCTTTTAACAATTGTCTTTTTTTGGTTTATAAGTTGGCTAAATGAGAGAATCCGGAGAATGTTAATTTTTTCTTTGCGGATTTTTAGGTTCAAGTCTATGATTTGCCACCCGATTTTGCTTCATAAGCCTTGGCAAAGAATCTCAATAATGTTACGGGTTCTTTCTTAGATTATGATGCTAGTAGCATATTGAACGTGTTGAATAACTTCATGAGAATTTGTGTGTATCTAGAAATTCATTAGCCTCTTATGAGGAAAAATAAATTAAAAAAACGGGGTTATCTTATTTTGTGGTCAGTTTTAGTTGCAAACGACTTCCTATTGTGTGTTATTTGTGTGGTATAATAGGACACAATTACTCTAGTTGCCAAAGATTGCTCGACTCTTCGGAGGGGGAGTGTAACACCCTTAACCCGAATCCGTGCTGGAATAGGGTTACGGAGCATTACCGGAGTTTACAAATTGTAGTAGGCCCAATTGGCTCGGGCCCAAATTAAATATAAAAACAAAAAAAGCAAAAAAAAAAATATTTACGATCCAATTATAAAAAAAGAAACAGCAGGCCCAAGACTAAACCCAAATTAAAAAAAAAAAAACCTAGCCCAAAACCACCCTAAGCCTTAAGCCCGAAATTTTCAGAAAAATGGAGAACCCTAGGGTTCCTCTTGCGCCGCACCTCCTCGCACCTGTCTGCGTCTACCACCACCGCATGCCACTTCTGCGTCCTCGCCCAGTACCTGCAGACAAGACAAAAAAGACAACAGACACAGAGGCAAAAAGAAATAGTAGCAAAAACAAACAAAATATCATAACGAAATGTATTTTCGGCTATAAAAAGCCACCACACACAAGTTGTAATTTTTTATAGAGATTGAAATACAAAAATTGAGAAATCAATCAAAAAAAAAAGTTCCAAAAGGTTTCTATTTTTTTTTATTTTTCTTTTCGCCTTATATTTGCTTTCATTTTAAAGAAGAAAACAAAAAAAGAAAAGAAAAGAATCGAATCGAATCTTACCTCTTTTTTGTATTTGCGCTGCCGTAGGTGGCCGAGGTTCATCGATTCTGATAAAAATTGACATCTAATGGGCTCGGGGAGTCGAAATGCCAAAAAATGGCCTTCTTTTGATTTTCTAGCCACCGTAGACTGCGGCACAGTTATTGACGACCGGCGGCCACCACGGTGGCCCGGCGACTGGAGGATGGCCGGAGTGGGGAGAGGGTGAGAGTTTGAGAGATTTTAGTTTTTTTTTAGAAAGGATTTGAAGAAAATGAATTTTTTTTAAAAAAAATTAGCTTTTATAGATTTTTAAAATGACGTTGTTTTGGGCCCTAACTCCAGGCGCCAAAACGATGCTATTTTGACCAACCTGCATTTGACCCGACCCAAAGCCTCAGGATTCGCGTGTTTTTGGACTAGGGTATAATTACAGCCCTAGTCCTTCTGCTTTTCGCATGGCTCACAATTGGGTCCAAATCCTATTCCTTATTTTGCTTTTTACTTTTACCCCGTAATTTTTGCGTCTGTTTCATTTTAGTTCATATTGAAACTGCGCGTTTTGGAGGACATGGAATATTGTCCATTTGATCCCTCCATGTTATTCGCGCTTTACAACTTGGTCCTTCACCTTACTTTCATTCTCGATTTTTACCCAGATTTCCGATTAAACTTTAATTTAGTCCTTTTGCGTTTATTTTATTATAATTTTAGCCCCTCTTATATTCATAAACTTATTTTATTAGGATTTGGACTCTTAATTTTATTTCAATGTCAATTTAATCCCCTTGTTGCTCTGTCTAGGTTTTATTTTTATTTTTTTGTGTTCTATTTATTTTATTTATTTGCTTACCTTTTCCTTTTTTATTTTAATTTTCGTATTTAATGATGCTTTTATTTTATTTTACTTTATTTTATTCTTGACCTTCATTATTACTATTATTATCATTATTATCATTTTTCATTATTAATACTGTTCTATTATGCATATTATTGTTATGATTTTATTATCATTTTATGCTTTATTAGTTCATTATAAATTTATGTCGCATTATCGTTCGTGAAATATGAGATTTTTACGTTTTAGCCATACTCGAATAAACTAAACGTATATTATTTTAAATATTACATTAATTTTTACCCAAATTCGTGAAAAAAGGAAAATTTTGAAAATAAAGGCAATATTCCGTATTTGGAGCTTCGAGAAATTCGTACCCTAGCTTACGGGGTTTTGATTTCCTCGTTAAACCTAAATGGCGAAATATCCTTTAAAATTAGAATTTACAAGTTTTTTTTTTTAAATTTCGAGGGTTCAAAATGTCATGTCCTAACTTACGGGATGTGAAATTTTATTATTTCGAGGCGAGAGAGTCTTTAACGTTTGTTTCAATTTATTCAAGCGTTTTTCTAGTAAAATTAACACTAAAAAAGAGAGATCGTATTTTAATTTTTTTTTCAGGTTTTCAACTTTTCGACATTAAGACATTAATTAATCAATTAGGTACCAATTTTGGGCGTTACAAGGGTGCTAATCCTTCCTCGTACGTAACCGACTCCCGAACCCGTTTTCTTGAATTTCGTAGACCAAAAATATTTATTGTTTTAGTAAATTTAGACTTTTATTAAAACGATCAATTCACGAGGTGATCCAATCACACCTCATAAAAAAGGATTAGTGGCGACTCCCATTTTCGTTTTTTAAATAAAAAGTTGACCTTTTTTAAAAAATAGTTTCGACAACTTGGCGACTCTACTGGGGAACTAATAAGAGAGTCAAGCTGCGAGTTGATTACTTTTGGTCTTTTTTGTCGAAAATTGATAATTTGGTTTAAATATACGACCCCCTCATTGCATTTCATCCTTCAGTTTTGTGGTCTTCATCATTTTGTTACATAGTGATATATTTGCTTTATTGGTTCAAGTCTCTTGGTATATTTTCGCGTATTGCATTTGCATAACCAATCGATTATATCCTTTTAAGTGGGAGTGAGAAACTATTCCTTCGTGAGGTTTTCACCTTCGTATAGGATAGCGAATCGCTTTTGAGATACATCCGTACCTATGTCTTCGTGAGATTTTCATCTCCTTATAGCCGTTGGGAAATGTATTCCCCTGAACGAGCCTATATTGGGTGAGGATCTAGGAATCTGCCAGTTCAGGTACCCTTACTTTAGAGCCAAACCGCATATAATGAGCCATAAGAGCTTGCTCTAGGTAGAGCCACACCAAACCATTAGTGGTTACCCGAATAGGCGCTTTATTATTTCTTGCTTACTTTGAATTCTAGCTTTGTATACTGACTTGTTTTATTTTGTTTTGACTGTGATTGTATGGCATTTTCATTATAAAAAGGTGTTGATTCACATTCGGTTACCAAATAGAGAGCTTACCATGGAAATGAGATTTCTTGATAAAGTGAAAGATAATGTGGTTGTCCGAATAGGGTCTAAGAAAACACAAATAGAGAAAGGTGATAGTCTGAAGGAGGGGTACGTGTCAGAATTGTGGGACTTCACTCGTATCAGCGTGACCTAGAACAATCTCCAAGAACTGAAAGAGATATGGGTCCAATAGGATAATGAAATCAAGCAAATATTTTACTATAATTATGGTGATTTGCCTTATCTACTCGATATCAAAGTGGACAAGCACTTGTTTTAAGCTCTAGCTCAATTTTGGAATCCCGCCTACAGCTGCTTTACTTTTGGAAAAGTGGATTTGATACGTACTATGGAAGAATACACGACCTTACTTTGTTGCCCAAAAATTTAAGCTGACAAGGTTTATTCTAGAGCTGCCAACATCCCAACTTTCTTAAAAAAGCTAATAAATATCACGGGGATGAGTGAGCAATGGGTTGTAGCCTGGATCAAGCAAAAGGGAGATAGTAAATCTATCCCTCGGAATAGTTTGCAAGATTTGATCTTGGCACACCCAGATATGAAGAAAAGGGTCAATGTCTTTGCTTTGAGCATTTACGGGTTGGTTGTTTTCCCTAAAGTACTAGGGCACATGGATGAGATGGTTTCAGATTTGTTTGACCGACTCGATAAGAGGGTCACACCCGTCCCGACAATTTTGGCCCAAACATTTAGATCGTTGAATGCATGTCGGAGAGCGAGTGAAGAAAGATTCATCGGGTGTGTGCAACTCTTGCTAGTTTGGTTTCACAACCACTTTTGGAAAATAGAGAAGGTTTCTTATCGAGCATTCTCTGAGAACTATTATCCGCCAAAAGAATTTCTAGCTACTCTAAGATGAGACGACATTTCGGAGGAGAAATGGATGAAGATGTCGAGTGGAGAGCTCATTGGATGATCCTTGACGAGATTCTATACCGATGTGAGGACTTTGACTGGGTCCCTCTACTTGGGATATGGGGATCTGTTGGATATGCTCCTCTACTGGTGTTGAGGCAGTATAGATCAAGGTAATTCGTATCAGCGATGCAAGGGTTAGCCCAGTGCGATTTCCCGTATAGGGGCAATAACTACAAGAAAAAGGTTCGGGAAATATCTAATGCTTGGAACCAAACCCGCAGAATGAAAAGTTTTGCTGCAGGTCCCTTGACAACCCTTGAATATAATTGGTGGTGGGGTAAAAGAGTCAATGACAACATCCCCGTGTCAAGTTCAGAAGGCACTCGATCAACGGAAGAACACCTAGAAGTGGTCCCGTCCGAGCTAGAGATCATAAAACAGGATTTTGTAAAGGGGAATTTGAAGTTAGGAAAGAAGATCCAATGATTGGAGGAGGAAAAAATGCAATTAGGATTAGAGGTTGACGTTCAGAAGCCAGAGGTTGAGAAATTGAGAAAGAGAAAGAACAAGGCTGAAGAAGATTTGGATAGTTTGAAAATGGATTATAAGAAGCTACGTTTGTCGATAAGAACTGCCAGATTAGGGGAAACGTCAGAGCAATAGTGATAAGAGATCAAAGAAGAAAAGATTAGAGCTGATCGGTGGGAGAAGAAATTACAAGATGCTCAGGTTTGAGAAGAGGCTCTAGAAAAGAGTTTATCAGAAAGCCAAAATGAAAAGATCGAATTAAAGGCCCGGGTAGCAGAACTAGAAAATTCACTTCATTAGTATCGTAGTCGCAACTCCGTAATTGAGCTGAAAAGAAAGATAGAAGAGCTCGAGACCCTATTACAAAACTATGAACTTCGAGTTGAACTCCTTGAAGCAAATAATGAACATTGGAAAGAACAACTCCACCGTTCTCAAGGTTAAGTTAGGAACATAGATCATATTATAGGTGAAGTTGTGGCTCAACTACGAGATGTGGCCGATCATTTACAAACCCTAGCAGTTCAAACTAATGTGCTAAGCTTAAAATATGAATCAGAATTGGATCGGGGTCGAGAGTTAGCTTGGCTTCTTAAGAAAGTCAAAACTTTGAGCATTAGGGCAATGCCATATATGTAATTCGTTTTATGTAAAGAAATTTGTTTTCTAGTAAAGTTGTTCTAATGGAATTGAATTAGAGTCAATGTCTTTTTGCATTCATTTCATGCATTTGCATCACATTGCATCATATGCATTAAATTTCATAAAAAGAACCCTAATTGGTTAAAATTATTTCAGTTAATCTGGAAATCGACAAAAGTCTACCAACTAAACATTGTTACAGTACTCGCACAAAAAACCAAAGTAATGAACCAAATATTGGAAAGGCTTGAACAAATTCAAAAAGAAGTGCAAGATCAGCGACAAATGCAGTTGCAAGAACAGTTAGCAAAAGTACAATAGGATATGAGGAATCAAATCCAGGAATCTAACAGAAGCATGATAAGCCAACTGACACAGTTGCTGGCTGGGGGACTTGAAAAAGGGAAGAGCACTGTGGCCAACTCAGGAAATGATAATTAGGATCCTATCTACCCCCTGGGTTTTACCCTGACAAATGTCCAGACACAACCAGAGGCATACCCACGAAGGGTACCCGTTACAATCAGTCCTCAACAATGTCAGGTTGATACTTCGGGCCAATGAACTACCAAACACGCTCAGGTTCTTATCCAAAGGATAATCCAACTAATCCCGTTGTTCCTGATCTAGGCGATATAGCAGAAATGGAAAAAACAAGGGTGGAACTACCAAAACAACTTGAAGATCGATTCAGATGGTTAGAAAAAAAATTCAAACCAATGGAAAACATTGATTATCATTGTAGAATTGATGCTAAGGACTTGAGCTTGGTCCCAGACCTAGTGCTCCTTCCAAAATTCAAAACTCCAGAGTTTGAAAAATATAATGGGACTAGTTGTCCTAAAGTTCACATTACTATGTTCTTTCGAAGGATGACAGGATACGTCAATAATGATCAATTATTAATCCACTACTTTCAAGACAGTCTGGTCGGGTCAGCATCCAAATAGTACAACCAACTAAGCCGTACCAAGATCAATTCATGGAAAGACCTAGCACAAGCTTTTATGAAGTAATATAGTCATGTGACGGACATGACACCCGAAATAATCACGTTGCAGAATATGGAGAAGCAAAATGAGAGCTTTAGGTAATATGCCCAAAGATGGAGAAAGGAGGCAACAGAAGTCCACCCACCTCTTTTGGAAAAAGAAACCACAATGCTTTTCACCAACACTTTAAAAGCCCTATTCATCAATCATATGTTAGGAAGCACTACTAAGAGCTTCTCAAACATAGTGATGTCTGGCGAAATAATTGAAAACGCAGTGAAGAGTGATAAAATAGACGCGGGGGAAAGCACCAAAAGATCAGCCCCAAGAAAAAGGTAAAATAAGGTAAATAATGCAAGCATGTATAATAAGGGATATTTAAAACCAATCACTGTGGGCCAGCTAAGGACAGTGACTACTAGCCATTAGGGCCCCTCAAGGCAAGAATCTAACACAAGGACAAATACAGAGAGGCTTCAGTTCACACCCATACCAATGACATATAGGGAGCTGTATTAGAGCCTATTTAATGCACATTAGTATTCCCCTTCTACCTGAAACCTATGCAACCTCTATTTTCGAAATGGTATGACGCAAATGCTCAATGCGAATACCACGCGGAAATCACGAGACATTCAATTGAAAACTGTACCGCATTTAAAAAATTGATCAAAAGGTTCATTAAGATGGGAATTGTGAAGTTCGATGACCTATCAAGACCTAATGTGGCAGGAAATCTATTACCAGTCATTTTGACAAAGGGCTAAATGCGATAATTGAAGGTGGGGGTAAGAAAATCAAATATGGTGTGGCGGAAGTAAAAACCCCACTAAGATGGGTTTGGAAAAAGATGGTAGAAAGAAGATTAATCGTACAAGATTCAAAAGAAAGACTTAAAAGGATGAAGCAATACTATGAGTTCCATAATGGAGGGGGTCATGAGATCTAAGAGTGCATCGAGTTTAGGGCCCTAGTGCAAAACTTGATGGATAATAAAGAAATTGAATTTTATGAAGATGTCAAAGGCGCAGAAGAAGGAAATGTATGCGCATCGGAGGAAGGATCGACGGAGAAGGTCCAAAAGGTCAACTACCTGGTGGTCATTATTTCACGACCAAGAATCAATGAAGTCGGAGTACAAATGGCACCAAGGGTCATAATCCAGAATCCTGCAGCCTTTCCCTATAAGGACAGCTTTGGAATTATGACTGAAACGTGACGATCCCGGGAGAGGAGAACCCGGTTGGTTCTTCAAGAGAGGACCAGGTTGTGGGTTTCTATACGTGCAGTGGGGGGCGCTACAACCTATCAAATGCAAAAGCTGAGCCTGCAAAAGGAAAAGCCTTGGCGGCTGAACAAAAGAAAGAAAATGAGGCCAGACTTGAATCGTCTGTTAACGAACCGGTAACTAAAAAGCAGACTAAGGAATTCTTGAAATTCTTAAAGCACAGCGAGTATAGCATTGGAGAGTAGCTGTATAAACAATCAGCTTGCATATCAATGCTAGCTTTACTCTTAAGCTTGGAGGTACATCGTAGCGCGTTGATAAAAGTATTAAATGAAACTTATGTTGTTAATGATATCTCCGTCAACAAGCTAGACCGTCTGGTTAGTAACATAAGTGCCGATAATTTCATCTTTTTAATGATGATGAAATATCGCCAGGGGGCATGGGATCGACTTAGGCTTTGCACATTACCACCCACTGCAAGGGATTACACTGCTAGGGTTGTTAATTGATAATGGATAGGCCCTGAATGTCCTACCCTTGTCCACACTTAATAAGTTACCTGTGGATAGCTCTTATATGAAGACATTTCAAAACATAGTGAGGGCATTCGATGGTACCGAAAGGAGGGTAATGGGAAGGATTGAAATATCTCTTTTGATTGGCCCAAACACGTACGGGATAGACTTCTTGGTGATGGACATCAAACCTTCTTATAATTGCTTTTTAGAGAGGCCTTGGATTCATTCAGCAGGGGCAGTGCCTTCATCACTGCATCAAAAGCTAAAGTTGGTAACAAAGGGTCGACTGGTAATGATAAATATGGAAGAAGACATTATTGCATCTATAACCAATGAAGCACCATACATAGGGGCAGACGATAAAGCGATAGAATGTTTTTTTCGATCGCTGGAATTTGTGAATGCGACCTTCATTATCAAAGGGAACAAGATCTCAATGCCCAAAATATGCAAAACTACAAGGATGGGCCTGCAGCTGATGATTGGGAAATGAGCTTTGCCTAGAAGAGGACTTGAGAAATACCTCCAAGGGAGAGTCGATGCACCTATGTTGATAGACAAATGAGACCACTTTGGCTTAAGATTTAAGCCAGATGCAAGGCAAAAGAAGAAGGAGTTAGAGAAGAAACATGAAAGAATAAGAGCGCGTTTGAGCAGGGAGGAGGTCAAATGAGAACCAATGACCTTTCCCCGCATATCCAGAACATTCGTGTTAGGAGGAACTATTTACCCTGAATGGAATATGTCAAGAAAAGAAGTTGCGAAAGAAATGTTGATAAATCTAAACATCAACGCCATAACCAAAGAAGGAATTTGGGAAGAGAATTTATCGGGCATTTGCCCTTATGTACCTGGAAGTGTTCTGAACAATTGGACTGTGGAAGAGATTCCTGTAATTTTTAGAGCTAATTCAGACTAATGTTCAAAACACACTTATTGCTCTAAGCCTAGGAGTAATAAGAATCCTTTTGTGAAAAGGCATATGTCTATTTTTTTTTTATTTTGTTTCAATGAAAATGCATCTTTCTGTCTCATCTTGAGAAAATATTCTTTTATTCTTTCCAATTCATTCATAATTATATCATACAGATAATTATTCTTAGATTCTTTTATTCTTTGGATCTTCCTTCATCTCTATAACAAGTCTCTAGATATCAATGATATGAGCGACATTGCTACTGACTCAGAGTCTCCTTTTGAGCAAGATATGTGTATGAAGGATTCTCAGGGTTTTGAAGATAATCGAGACTGTAACCTATCTCCTGATTTGTTTAGGATGGTAGAACAAGATGAAAAACAAATCCTACCGTACAAAGAGTCACTAGAAATTGTGAACTTGGGAGGCAGACAAGAAAAGAAATAAGTAAAGATCGGAGTTTGTCTTACCGTAGAGACAAAGCGAGACATCATTTAGTTACTCCAAGAATTCAAAGATGTCTTTGCATAGTCGTATCAAGACATGTCTGGTCTAAGTGCTGATATCGTGGTACACCGACTCCCTATAAAAGAAGAGTGCAAGCCAGTTCAACAGTAACTTCGAAGGATAAGGTCCGACGTCCTATTAAAAATAAAAGAAGAGGTCAAGAAGCAATTTGATGCTGGTTTCCTACAAGTGGTTAAATACTCGGAGTGGGTAGCCAATATAGTTTTCGTCCCTAAGAAAGATGGGAAAGTATGAATGTGTGTAGACTATAGGGATTTAAACAAGGCTATCCCGAAAGACAATTTCCCGTTGCCTCACATCGACACCTTGATGGACAACACGATAGGTTATTCACTGTTCTCCTTTATGGATGGCTTCTCCGGTTACAACCGGATAAAGATACATCTTGAAGATATGGAAAAGACCACATTCGTAACCATGTGGGGAACATTTTGCTATAAAGTGATGTCATTCAGACTGAAAAATGCAGAAGCGACGTATCAAAGAGCCATGGTAACCTTAGTTCATGATATGATGCATAAGGAAATCGAGGTTTATGTTGACGATATGATTGCAAAATCCTAAACAGAAAAGGAGCACGTACAAGTCCTGAGGAATTTGTTCTTGAGGTTGAGAAAATTTCAGCTAAAGCTCAATCCAACAAAATGTACCTTTAGGGCTAGGTCGAGAAAATTACTAGGATTTGTAGTAAGTGAAAAGGGGATCAAGATCGACCCAAATAAAGTTAAGGCTATACCGGAGTTACCTCTGCCACACACCCAAAAAGAAGTTCGAGATTTCTTAGGGAGATTAAATTACATTGCTAATTTCATTTCACAATTAACCGAGAAATGTGACCCCGTATTTCATCTCCTTAAGAAACATAATTCAAGCGTATGGAATGAAGAATGTCAGAAAACTTTTGACAAGGTTAAACATTACCTTTCTAATGCCCCAGTGCTGATGCCACCTAGCTCAAATAAGCCGTTGATACTATACTTAGTAGTATTCGAGAATCCATGAGATACGTACTTGGTCAACATGATGAGTCGGGAAGGAAAGAAAGAGCAATATACTATCTTAGTAAAAAGTTCACTAAGTGTAAGACAAGATACTTGCCAATCAAGAAATTGTGTTACGCCTTGATCTGGACAACTCGGAGACTAAGACAGTACATGCTGTACCATACAACTTGGTTAAACTAAAAAATGGACCCTCTAAAATACATGATGGGGTCGACTACTTTGAATGGAAGGATGGCCCGATGGCAAATTCTACTTTCTAAATTTGATATAATCTATGTGAATCAGAAGTAGATTTTCTAGCCAGTAGATCTCTAGAAGATTACGAGCCTTTGAACTTTGATTTCCCGAATGAAGATCTAATGTATGTCGCAACCATTGAAGAAGACTCTCAAGAAGGTCATCCCTGGAGGCTAAACTTTGACAGAGCCTCAAACACTGTGGGTAACGGAATAAGGGCAGTCTTAGTATCCCCAAACGGATATCATTTTCCCTTTACTAGTAAATTGGATTTTGATTGCATGAATAATATGACAGAATACGAAGCATGCATCGTGGGTATCCATGTAGCCAAATAACGCAAGATCAAGGTACTAGAGGAATATGGGGATTCTGTACTAGTGATCTATCAACTTAAAGGTGAATTAGAGACGAGAGACCCTAAATTGATCAATTATCGAAGGCTGGTTCTAGAGCTAATTGAAGAGTTTGATGACATCACTTTCTGCTACCTCCCGCGAGATGAAAACCAGATGGCTGATACATTGGCTACTTTAGCTTCCATTATAAAAGTGAAGAAACAAGAGGACGTAAAACCTATCCAGATAAGTATTTATGAAACTTCGACTCATTGTTACAACATTGAGGAAGAAGAAAAGGACGATCACCCTTGGTACCACGATATACTGCGATATGTGAAGAATCGTGAATACCCTAACCAAGCATCTGAGAATGATAAAAGGACATTGGGAAGATTGGCTAGTGACTATGCCTTAGATAGGGAGATCCTATACAAAAGAAGAAAGGATCACGTGCTACTAAGATGTGTGGTCGCTATTGAGGCTAAGAAAATCTTGGAAGAAGTCCATGAGGGTGTTTTCGAAACACATGCTAATGGTTTTATAATGGCTAGGAAAATCATGAGATTTGGGTCTTATTGGTCCACCATGGAAGGAGATTGTATTAATTATGCCAAGAGATGTCATAAGTGCCAAATTTACAAAGACAAAATTCATGTGCCTTATTCACCTCTTCATGTCATGACTTCTCCATGGCCTTTCTCTATGTGGGGTATGGATGTCATTGGGTCAATATCGCCAAAAGTTTCTAATGGGCATCGATTCATCTTTGTGATCATCGATTACTTCACCAAATGGGTGGAAGCCACTTCATATGCCAATGTCACAAAGTCGACAGTCAGCAAATTCTTGAAGAAAGAGATCATATATCGGTATGGAATGCCAGAAAGAATCATATCTGACAATGCACTAAATTTGAATAACAGTATGATAGCGGAGGTCTACAGTCAATTCAAGATCATACACCACAACTTGTCGCCATATCACCCAAAAATGAATGGTGCAGTGGAGGCAGCCAATAAAAACATTAAGAATATCGTGGGGAAAATGACTGAAACTTATAAAAACTGGCATAAGAAGTTACCATTTGCCCTCTATGCTTATCGAACGTTTGTCAAGACCTCCACTAGGGCAACACCTTTCTCTTTGGTTTACGGAATGGAGGCAGTTTTGCCTATTGAAGTGGAGATTCCTTCCCTTTGAGTTTTGTCAGTACTAAAGTTAGATGAAGCAGAATGAATCCAGTCTCGATATGATCAGTTGAACTTAATTGAAGAAAAGAGGCTAAGGGCTATCCGTCATGGTCAGATGTACCAAAAATAAATGACGCAAGCTTATGAAAAAAAAGTTCGCCCCAAAGAATTCCATAAGGAGGACCTGGTATTGAAAAAGATCCTTCCCATACAAAAGGATTTTAGAGGGAAATGAATGCCAAATTGGGAAGGACCTTATATGGTAAAGAAGGACTTTTCCAAAGGAGCACTGATTTTGACCGAGATAGATGGTAAAAACTTGCCTAATCTTGTAAATTCAGATTCAGTTAAGAAGTACTTCACTTACAAAAAAAGGGGGAGAGGCCAAGGCAAAAACCCGCAAAGGGCGCCTTGAGACCAAAGGTGTTTTAAGTTGAAAACCTGGGAAAGGGCAGCTCAAATGTGGATCGAAGATGGGGCATGTGGTAGCCTTGTCCTCTCAGAATTAACAAGGAGGAGGAACGTTGCATCTTGGGGCATCAAAAAAATACTTTAGATCTCCTAAACACATATCTAGCTCAAAATGATCCTCGAGAAGTTTGAATAGAGAAGCTCATGCTGCAATATCCGGGGCACCTAGTTTTCATCTTACTTATATTGTATTTTAACAGTATTTTCTATCTTTGATTAATTTATTCATTTCGAGCTCTGCTCCCAATCAATTTCAATCTTGTCCATTGTTACGACCTTTTTCAAGCATTTTTCATTGAAATAACGATTAATTGACTGATAATATTCACATAAAAGAAGTTTTGCATATTGCTCTGAAAAGTTTCTAAATAGTACAAGGACCTGAAACAGGACTACTAGTTAGAAGTAACCAATTTCAAAAGTTGGAAACATTTGAGAAAGAATAGTCCAAATTGTGACTATTTCTTCAAATATTCTATCAAAGATACCAATTAAGCAAGAAGGTATGGTAAAAACGAGCAATGTCAACCTAAGCATTAAAAAGGGATCAGTCTCGAAAAAAAATAATGACATTCTGCATTTATAAAAATATCATTCATACACATTTAGTTAGGAGCATTTGATTCATTCTGGTCATGATATCCTAATTGCTTGGCATGAAAAGGCCTATGAAACAGATTCTACAGGTCATGTTCCCCAGAAGATGGTGTAACAGATCAGAAAAACTATAAATCCTATACCCTTGAAGTTGTAGTGGGATGGATTGAAGTTATCATGACAAATCTTATCTTTTTGAAGTTGTAGGGGAGTAGATTGAAGCCACAAATCTTATCTCCCTAAAGTTGCAGTGGAGTATATCGAAGATAGCAAGTCTTATCTCTCTGAAGTTAAAGTAGAGTAGATTAAAGCTATAAACCTTATCTCCCTGAAGTTGCAGCAAAGAAGGTTGAAGTTACAAGTCTTATCTCCCTGAAGTTGCAGTAGAGCAGATCAAAGATAGCAAATCTTATTTCCCTTAAGTTGCAGTGAAATAGATTAAAGCTAGAAATCACAAATCCTACCCCTGAAGTTGCAGTGGGATGGGTTGAAGTCATTATGGAAAATCTTATCTCCCCGAAGTTGCGGAGGAGCAGATTAAAGCCACAAATTATCTCCCTAAAGTTGCAGAGGAGCACATTAAAACTAGCAAATCTTATCTCCCTAAAGTTGCAGTGGAGCAGGTTCAAGCTACAAGTCCAATCTCCTTGAAGTTATAGTGGAATAGATTGAAGCAACAAATCTTATACCTCTGAAATTGCAGTGGGTTAGAGCGAGACTACTTGAAGAAGATGAGCACCAAAAAACCAAGATTCGGCGAGACCGGGCAGAATTGGTCTTTCTTAAAATTCTTTCCTCCATTTTTATTACACGACAACGAGAAAAGAGGGGCAGCTGTAGTAGGCCCAATTGGCCCGGGTCCAAATTAAATAAAAAACAAAAAAATAAAAACAGAAATAAAAATATTTACAATCTAATTAGAAAAAAAAAAACAGCAGGTCCAAGACTAAACCCAAATTACAAAAAAAAAAAACCTAGCCCAAAACCACCCTAAGCCCTAAACCCAAAATTTTCAAAAAAATTGAGAACCCTAGGGTTCCTCTTACGCCGCGCCTCCTCGCACCCGTCTGCCTCTGCCACCACCGTATGCCACTCTTGTGTCCTCGCCCAGTACCTGCGACAAGACAAAAAAGCACAACAGACATAGAGGCAAAAAGAAACAGTAGCAAAAACAAACAAACTACTGTAACGAAATGTATTTTCAGCTATGAAAAGCCACCACACACAAGTTGTAATTTTTTACAAAGATTGAAAATACAAAAACTGAGAAACCAATCAAAAGAAAAAAGTCCCAAAAGGTTGCCTTTCTATTTTTGTTTTTATTTTTCTTTTCGCCTTATATTTGTTTTCATTTTAAAGAAGAAAACAAAAAAAATAAAAGAAAAGAGTCGAATCTTACCTCTTTTTTACATTTGCGCTGCTGTAGGTGGCCGAGGTTCGTCGGTTTCGATTAAAATCGACGTATAATGGGCTCAGGGAGTCGAAAAGCCAAAAAATAGCCTTCTTTCGATTTTCCAGCCACCGTGGACGGTGGCGCCATCGCCGGCGACCGGCGGCCACCACAGTGGTCCGGCGACCGGAGGATGGCCAGAGTGGGGAGAGGGTGAGAGTTTAAAAGATTTTAGTTTTTTTAGAAGGGATTTGAAGAAAATGAATTTTTCTTAAAAAAATTAACTTTTATAGACTTTTAAAACAACGCCATTTTGGGCCCTAACTCCAGGCGCCAAAACGATGCTGTTTTGGCCAACTCGCATTTGACCCGACCCAAAGCCTCATGATCCGCGTGTTTTTGGACTTGGGTATAATTACAACCCTAGTCCTTCCTCTTTTCGCATGGCTCACAATTGGGTCCAGATCCTATTCCTTCTTTTGCTTTTTAGTTTTAACCCGTAATTTTTGCGTCTGTTTCATTTTAGTTCATATTGAAACTGCGCGTTTTGGAGGACAGGGAATATTGCCTATTTGATCCCTCCTTGTTATTCGCGCTTTACAACTTGGTCCTTCACCTTACTTTCATTCTCGATTTTTACCCAGATTTCCGATTAAACTTCAATTTAGTCCTTTTGCGTTTATTTTATTATAATTTTAGCCCCTCTTATATTCATAAACTTATTTTATTAGGGTTTGGACTTTTAATTTTATTTCAATGTCAATTTAATCCCCTTGTTGCTCTATATAGGTTTTATTTTTATTTTTTTGTGTTTTATTTATTTTATTTATTTGCTTACTTTTTCCTTTTTTATTTTAATTTTCGTATTTAATGATGCTTTTATTTTATTTATTGTACTTTATTTTATTCTTGACCTTCATTATTATTATTATTATTATTATTATTATTATTATTATTATTATCACTATTATCATTTTTCATTAATAATACTGTTCTATTATGCATATTATTGTTATGATTTTATTATCATTTTTATGCTTTATTAGTTCATTATAAATTTATGTCGCATTATCGTTCGTGAAATACGAGATTTTTACGTTTTAGCCATACTCGAATAAACTAAACGTATGTTAATTTAAATATTACATTAATTTTTACCCAAATTCGTGAAAAAAGGAAAATTTTGAAAATAAAGGCAATATTTCATATTTGGAGCTTCGAGAAAGTCGTACCCTAACTTACGGGGTTTCGATTTCCTCGTTAAACTTAAATGGTGAAATATCCTTTAAAATTCTAATTTACAACTTTTTTTAAAAAAAAATCGAGGGTTCAAAATGTTGTGTCCTAACTTACGGGATGTGACATTTTGTTATTTCAAGGCGAGAGAGTCTTTAACGTTCGTTTCAATTTATTCAAGCGTTTTTCTAGTAAAATTAACATTAAAAAAGAGGGATCATATTTTAATTTTTTTTAGGTTTTCAACTCTTCGATATTAAGACATTAATTAATCAATTAGGTACCAATTTTGGGCGTTACGAGGGTGCTAATCCTTCCTCGTACGTAACTGACTCCCAAACCCGTTTTCTTGAATTTCGTAGGCCAAAAAAATTATCGTTTTAGTAAATTTAGACTTTTATTAAAACGATCAAATCACGAGGTTCTCCGATCATACGTCATAAAAAAAGATTGGTGGCAACTCCCATTTTCATTTTTAAAATAAAAAGTCGACCTTTTCAAAAAAAAAAAAAAGGTTTCGACACAAATCAAATAGACAAAAAATGAAAACATTTCATATCATATAGCATTCATGTCAAAAACCAATCAAAATCATACATATTGTCTCTTCATATGAGCCCTCGAGGCCCAAATTATGCATCAGAAACAAATCGGGACTATATCAAAAACTCAGAAAATTTTTCAGAAATATTTAAAACTTTCAACACTGCATGGATCACACGACCGTGTGACTCACACGGTCAGGAGACACGCCCATGTCTCAGGCCGTGTGGGCATTCGAAATAGGGACACACGGCCGTGTCTCAGCCCGTGCTCATGACCGTGTGAGTATACTAACTTGGGTCATGCGGCCAAGTCACACGCCCGTGTGCTAGGCCATGTGAGCAATCTGTTTTGTGTAAATTTAAGATACAGGGGACACACGGCCGTGCGTCATACACGGTTGAGACACACGCCCGTGTCTCTACTCGTGTGGACGAAAATATGCCATTTTACAAGCCATATTTCTCACCCAATTTTTGTGTCAACTTACAATCAACATTATACATATCAACAAGCCTTAATTAGGCGTCCAAAACAAGCCAAAATAAGTGGCTAATTTTAAAAAATTACATATAGGCCAACATTAAACAAAATACCTATACATGTCATTATAACCAAAATCAAAACATTCGAAAGTACCGATAGAACCGATAGATAGTGTAATATAACTTCAACAAGCTTCCAACCCAATTGAGCTTCTGTAATATGAAGAAAATATGCAAAACCAGTTCAAGGAGCTCTCCCCAGGTCTGTTTGGACCGAAAATGGTAGAAGAATTGCCTAGAGATCTCCTAGAAATTCAATTTGTACTTTTAATTTCATAATAATCACCATTTTGCCATTAATGTTATGCTACCTCATCCTATTCATTTAGGTATATTTTCTATTTAAGTCCTCCCTCATTTATTAATCAAGACATTTAATCACTTAAATATTTTAATTAGCAAGTTTTGCACATTTTTCAATTTAGTCCTTTTTAATGAATTAACTATCGAAACATTAAATTTTTTCAAAGAAACTTTAATACCATCTTAATGAAACTCCATAAATATTTATAAAAATATCTACAGCTCAGTTTATAGAAACGAGGTCCCGATACCTCACTTTCTAAAACCACTTGACCTAATAAATCATTATAATACACAAATTACTAATTCAAAAACCTTTTTAAAATCATATTTGACTCGTAAATATTAAATAATAATATCTATGAACTTACTTGCCGGATTTGATGGCCTCAAACCACTATTTCCGACACCACTAAAAATCAGGCTGTTACAACTCTCCCCCCTTGACTATTCAGCTATTGACTTGTTGACATAATTTGGGATTACCTGAGAAATAAAAACCAATATATAAGTTTGAGCTCGATCTTCCATTGTATACACTTTTTCCGTTACCTATCCTTTTCATAAAAGCTCAACAACAATAGTGCACTTTGAATTGAAAGAGGAAAACTAAATGTAGTCCCACTAATAACCAATATAGTAATACAACCTCTATCTTCTGAGATCTACATCATCGAGCTCCCATAATCAAAACAGAATTTATAACAATAATATATGTGATTACCTCCGGCTCATGAATATCTTTTACAGATGAACCATGTTTGATAGATAAAATCAAACCATAAGAATGATAAGAAAACCGAGATAATGAAATCCCAGATGTGAAGCTATACTGAATTTTCGAGAATACAAACCACATTGAATAATAAAGAGATCGATGATATCCAAGAGAAAATCCAGAAGAAGAATATCACTCATACGCACTAAAATCAGTTGTGACAGAGACAACATAAATTACAAATATATATTTCAAAGCATCAACCAGTAGAAGAAATAAAATAACATCATATGTGTTTTATCATTAAATCTTCTACCTAACATAATAGAATAGAATGCCAAAGAAATATAGAGCAATACCGATCATAAATCAACTAGACTAACAATACTTCCGTCAAACGTTATGATTAGTTAGCATTTCCATATGATAAGAATCACATTTGAAAATGAATAATTGCATATACCTCTAAAGATAAAAGAACATATAGAATACCCAAAAGAGATCACTGTAAGATACCCGACTATAACAGCTGCATTCAGATATCTTTTCAATTACAACACTATTCCACTGACTACTAAAGTCATCAATAATCTTACATTATCTCAATCACTAAAGAAATCAATTCAGAAGAATTTCCAGTTAACCCATTCTTTAAATACCATACTTGAATAAGTTGATTACTCGTGAATAACTTCTTCCTAATAGCAACATTGTGTATCCTGAATAATTTTCAGAAAAAAAATCTGATATCTCTTCTAAAACCGTCTTTACTTGCTAACCCAATCTCAGTTCTGACCGCATTATTAATCATTCAGCTATTGAAATCAATTTCATACTTGTGAACTTAATCAATATAAATCTTGTGAATTCCATTGTATAAGACGTACAGGTGAGGGGGTGAAGGTCGTAAAGCCTCAACATTTGACTCTCATATATATACACCTATAACATAACATTTATCATCAACATAATATTATGAACTTTTATTCATACCTTTATGAGTTCTAACTCATCATAAACAACATTTTAACTCAGATGCTTGAGTTTCGCTTTCACCATTATCGGAATTAGCTCGATTGGAAAACATCTTTTTCTATAAGTAAAACAAATCTCATCAAAGTCGGGAGATATCACACTATCATAGGTTATATAATGACATGTATTTCTAGACTTCACATATGCTACGTTCAGCCCGAGAACCGACTAAACTGTAGCCCTGATAACATTAAATGTAACACCCTTAACCCAAATCTATCGCCGGAATAGGGTTATGGAGCATTACCGGAGTTTATAAATCAAATAGATAGAAAATGCAAACATTTCATATCATATAGCATTCATGTAAAAAAACAATCAAAATAATATATATTGTTCCTTAATACATGCCCTCGAGGCCCAAGTTACGCATCAGAAACAAATCGGGACTAAATTAGAAACTTAGAAAATTTTTCAGAAATGTTTAAAATTTTCAACACTGCATGGATCACACGGTCGTGTGACTCACATGGTCAGGGGACACGCCTGTGTCTCAGGCCGTGTGGACATCCAAAATAGGGACACACGACCGTGTCTCAATCCGTGTCTGTGCCTGTGTGAGTATACTGACTTAGGTCACACGGCCAAGTCACATGCTCATGTGCTAGGCCGTGTAAGCATTCTATTTTGTGCAAATTTAATATACAGGGGACACACGACCGTGTGTCACACACGATTGAGACACACACCAATGTCTCTGCCTGTGTAGACGAAAATAAACCATTTTAAAAGTCATATTTCTCACCCAATTTTTGTGTCAACTTACAATCAACATTATACATATCAACAAGCCATAATTAGCATCCAAAACAAGCCAAAATTAGTGGCTAATTTCAAAAAATTACATATAGGCCAACATTAAACAAAATACCTATACATGCCATTATAACCAAAATCAAAACATTCGAAAGTACCGATAGAACCGATAGATAGTGTGATATAACTCTGACAAGCTTCCAACCCAATCGAGCTTCCGATAATATGAAGTAAATATGCAAAAGCAGCTCAAGAAGCTCTCCCCATGTTTGTTTGAATTGAAAATGGGAGAAGAATTGCCTAGAAATCTCTTAGAAATTCAATTTGTACTTTTAATTTAATAATAATTACCATTTTTCCATTCATTGGCCTTTTATTATTATTTTTTCTTGTTATGCCACCTCATCCTATTCATTTAAGTATATTTACTATTTAAGTCCTCCCTCATTTATTAATCAAGCCATTTAATCACTTAAATATTTTAATTAGCAAGTTTTGCACCTTTTTCAATTTAGTCATTTTTAATTAATTAACTATTGAAATGTTAAAATTTTTCAACCAAACTTTAATACCATGTTAACGACACTCCGTAAATATTTATAAAAATATCTACAGTTCAGTTTATAGAAACGAGGTCTCGATACCTCACTTTCTAATTTATAGAAACGAGGTCTCGATACCTCACTTTCTAAAACCGCTTGACCTAATAAATCATTATAATACACAAATTACTAATTCAAAAACCTTTTTAAAACCATATTTGACTCATAAATATTAAATAATAATATTACGAACTTAGTTGCCAGATTTGGTGGCCTCAAACCACTATTTCTGACACCACTAGAAATCGGGCTATTATAGGAAGCGGATCCAAGGTTGGTCGGAGGATATATCAGCGGAGGTCAAACATAGGAATCGAAAACAATTTATTTAGTGGAGGCATGATTTAAGAAAGAATAAGAATTTTTGGGCGACATTTCAGGTGGGATTATATGATAAAGTGTGTTAGAGTATGGAGTCTGTTAGTCTGTTGTTAAATCTGTTACTTAGTTTGGTATGTTGTTGGTAGTTGGTTAGCAGCAGTTAGACATATACAAGTATATAGACTCTATCATTTTACTCATTCAAGTAGATAAGAATACTAAGCAATATTTTTTAGTATTTTTAATTCTGTCAATTTGTTCTCTGTTTTACGCAATAATATAGTTACTAACATGGTATCAGTAGCTAATTTCCTAGTGATTGCTTCTGCTATAGATCCATGGCTAATTCAATAGATTCTACTTTAGCTGGTCATACTAGTCCTTCCTTTTCCAGCTCGCGTTTGGTTTAGTCATTGCCTCGTCATGGCATCTTAAAATTAGATGAAGGAAATTTTGTGCAATGGCAGCAACATGTTTGTTTAATCACAGAAGGATATGAGTTGCAGGGATTTTTAGAGGGTATGTTACCTGCTCTGCCTAGATTTGTGGCTTCTCCGGATGGTGTTTTGACTCAGAATTCTGATGCGTCATTATTTGTTCAACAAGATAAGTTACTCGTCTTGTAGTTACTCTCTACGATTAGTGCTTCTTTTTTGTCTTGTTTTACAGTTGCTAAAACAACATGTGAAGTCTGGAGCATTGCGAATCGTCTTTTCGCCACTTCTACTGGTGCTAAGATGTCACGTATTAAACATGAACTGCACTCCATTAAGAAAGGAGCGTTAACTGTCAAGGAGTATATTGTCAAGATTCAGAATACCTATACGCTGCTTGAGGCTTCTAGATCTATCGTTTCAGAGGTCGAAAAGGTGGAGGTTATTCTTTTCGGACTTTGATGCGATGTTAACTCTAGCGTCATTCTTATCGGAGACTCTTCCGTTCTAGAAAAATATTTGATCTACTATTAGAGTTTGAAAGCCGTCAGACACGAGCGGTGAGTGATGTTATGGCCCCAATTACAGTGGTGGCTGAGTCGGATCGTGGTGGTTGTTCCACATCTGGTTCACATGGGCATGGTTTTCTTCCTCGGATACAGTGTCAGATATGCAGCTGTTATGGCCACCTGGCACAGCGTTGCTTCTACCATTTCAACTGCCACTACGACAGTCCTGCTACTCCAACCACTGCTCGATTCTTTTCTGGTCATGATGGACAGGGGTTGTATGGTAATTTGTTTGATCGATCTACTGGTTTCGGTGGGTCTGGGTAGCATACTGGTTCGGCGAGGACTGTTCCGACTCAATTTCCTAGAGGCATCTCGTAGGGAGGATGGCACCATTGCAGAATTTTGGGTTTAATCTGCCACAAACTAGGGTTTCCAATCCCTTTTCCTATAATAAAATTAATGAGACTGGTTATTTGGTTGGGTCTGCTGGTGGACCACCCGGTGATATGGTTAGGTCTACTGGTGGCCCAGGTCTATATTATGGCCCATATAGCAGACAACTTATGGAGCGCAATTTGAGCCAACATCGTCTTGGCCCTTCTGCTGGTGTCCACAGATCGCATGATGTAGGCCAGAATATTGGGCCGTCTAGTTCTAGTGGGCAGGCCACTGCTGGTCCAAATTTTGGACAAAATTCTCTTGGGCCTACTGCTAATTATGTTGGCCTTAAGGGCTCTTTTGGATCTGGCCAAGGGTTTGGTCACACTGCTTCTATGCAAAATAATGGGCTTAGAGTTCCGTGGTAGACTTAACGACGAACACACGTTATTGATTTTGAATCCTCACCGTGTATTGGGCTACCCCGTATCCCTGATTTTTTGGCTGCCACTTAGTATAGGTCCAATTTTGATAATAATGATTCGTATGTTCCTGTGCCTATATAGACCTCGTCATGGTATCCAGATTTAGGGGCTACTTATCATGTTTGCCAAAATGCCTCTGGTTTAAATGAGTCCACTCCATACTCAGATATTTCTTCTCTTTTAATGGGGAATGGGCCCCCACTAAAATCTCACCTACTGAAAATTTTGTTTTGCCTACGAAGAAGAAGTTATTACATCTATCTAATATCTTGTGCGTGTCGAGTATCCGAAAGAATCTTATGTTTGTCTCTTAGTTTTTTAATGACGAATTTCATCCATCTTATTTTGTTGTGATGGTCTCTATTAATTTTTGGCTAGTCCGTCTGTTCCATCTAATATAGCTCCTTCTATTCACAACACCAGGATCCAAGATTGCCCTTCAGATGATGATGCTTTTACATTGTGTCATAAAAGACTTGGTCACTCTTCTGCCGCAGTTGTTAAACTAGTTCTTGATAAGTGTCAAATTGTTTCCGATAAAAAATGTCTTGATAATGTTTGTATTGACTGTCAGAAAGGGAAATCACATAAATTGCCCTTTTCACACTCTACTATTGAATATATGGATTTTTTTGACTTGATGGTCTCTGATTTGTGAGGGCTGACTTCTGTTGCTTGTGGGAGTAATTTGTATTATGTTTCGTTTATTGACATGTGTAGTCAGTTTACTTGGATTTATCTGATTAGACGTAAATCTTAAGCAGTTGAATATTTTTTTCAGTTTCAGAAGATGGTCAAAACTCAGTTTGGGAAGGATATTAAGAAATTTCAAAGTGATTGGGGCAGTGAGTTTCGTGCCTTTGCATTGGTTCTGGCTAGTCATGGGATTCTTCATCATTTTTCCTGCCCACATACGTCCAAATAAAACGGTGTTGCTAAGCGTAAACACAGATACATTGTTGAGATCGGTCTTACACTATTGGCCTAAGCCAATCTACCCATGGATTACTGGGGTTATGCATTCTGCAGTGCCGTTCATCTAATCAATCGTTTACCTACTCTGGTCCTAAAAGGTCAGTCTCCGTATCAGGCTCTTCATGGCCATGAACCTATGTATGATCACTTGAGGGTGTTTGGTTGCTGTTGTTTTCCATATTTGTGCCCATTTGTGCATCACAAGCTGGATTTTCGTTCACAACCATGTACGTTTTTAGGGTACAACTCTCAACATAAGCGCTATCATTGTCTCACACCAGATGGTAAGGTTATTATCTCTCATCATGTTTTTTTTGATGAATGCCGATTCTTATTTCCTTCGCCTGCTTTGGACACCGTTTAGTCTAGTCCATGTGTCACCACATATGTTCCTATCATTCAGCCTTTATCTTTTCGATCCACCGTAGTGCCCAGCAGGACCACTGTGCCTTCCCCTACTGTATCTTTACCTTTTGCTCCAAGTTACAGTCTAATGCCATCTATATCAGTTGATTCGCTAGCTACTTGTAGTCCCATACTCCGTCTCAGTTGATTCGTCGATTGACTTAGGATCTGATTGTAGGGAGCATCGTCTTCCAACCCCGTCAACTTAGGATAGTCCGTTTGGTCCAACCACAGTTTCTTCAAATATTCCTTCTGTTCCTCTGGGGAATACTCATACTATAGTTACTCGGTCTAAGGCCGATATTTTTAAACCCAAGGTGTTGTCAGTTGAAACTGTCGACTTTGATCCTCGCACAGTTGATGAGGCACTTGCTAATAAGTAGTGGACCTTGGCAGTCCAAGCTGAATTTGATGCTTTAATGGCTAACTCTGCCTTGGAACTTGTTCCTTTACCTCCAGGTAGAAAAGTGATTGGGTGCAAATAGCTTTTCAAAATCAAGAAAAATCATGGTGGGTTAGTCGATCAGCGAAAGGCACGGTTGGTAGCAAAGGGTTGTTCACAGTACTCGGATGTGACTTCAAGGAAACATTTAGTTCAGTGGTCAAACCTGCTACTATTCGAACCATATTATCTATTACTGTATCCAGTGGTTGGCAACTCCGTCAAGTCGATGTGAACAATGCCTTTTTAAATGGTGATCTCACTGACGAAGTGTTTATGCAGCAACCTCCAGGCTATGTTCAGTATGGTTCGAATGGTGAGCCCTTAGTGTGCCGTTTGACAAAGGCATTGTACGGATTACGGCAAGTTCCATGCACCTGGTTTGACAAATTGAAATAGTTCCTTGTCTCTACTAGTTTTGTCTTATCTAAATCTGATGCATCCTTGTTTGTTCGAGTTACGACCAAATCCATCATTTATGTTCTGGTCTATGTGGATGATATTATTGTTACTGGAAGTTTGACTGACAGAATAAATAGTTTTGTTCAGCAACTACATAACGAGTTTTCTCTAAAAGACATGGGCAACCTTCACTATTTTTTAGGTATTGAAGTCACTCGATCGTCTACTGGAAGTATCCACTTATGCCAGTGCAAATACATTCGGGACCTGCTTGACAGGAGTTTCTTGGCTAATGCAAAGAGTGTTCACACGCTGATGGTCAGTTCCTCTACTTTGTCTAAATATGAGGCCGATCGTCTTACTGACCCTACTGAATACAGAAGTCTTGCCGGTGTTCTCCAATATGTGGTCTTAACTCGGCTGGATATTGCTTATGCGATAAATCGTGTGTGTCAATTCATGCATACACCTATTACAGTACATCTGGTAGCGTTAAAATGAATCTTGCAGTACTTACATGGCACTATTAATCATGGGCTAGTTTTTCGTCCATCCAACAGACTATCTTTAGTTGGTTATGCTGATGCCAACTGGGGACTGGATTTTGATGACCGCCGATCTACGACAGGCTATTGTGTCTACTTTGGTCATACACCTATCTCATGGTGTTCTAATAAACAACAAGTTGTTTCTCGATCTATGGATGAGGCTGAATATCGGAGCTTAGTTGCAGCTACCTGTGATATTACTTGGTTAGTTTCTCTACTCACAGAATTACAAATCAGTTCTACCGATCCTCCTACTGTTTGGTGTGACGATTCCAGCGCAGTAGCTGTTACTGCCAATCTGGTCTTACACTCTAAATTCAAACATGTCGAGCTTGATTTATTTTTTGTTGGCGAAAAGGTGGCTAGTGGTTCCCTTGTTCTCGTGAAGTCTTGGCATGTGCTATGTAGACTCAGGTCGATATCCTCACGAAACCATTGTCTATCTCCACTTTTGCTTGCTTTCGAAGTTTACTTTGGGTTTTACCTATTGAGAAGCTGAGTGAATGTTAAGAGTATAGAGTCTGTCAGTCTGTTGTTAAATTTGTTACTTAGTCTAGTATGTTGTTTGTAGTTGGTTAGTAGCAATTAGACATATACAAGTATATAAACTCTATCATTGTACTCATTTAAGCAGATAAAAATACTAAGCAATATTTTTCAGTATTTCCAACCATTTTGTTCTCTGTTTTAGGCAATAATATAGTTACTAACACAGTGAGAGGGGGAGTAATTCACACACCCAAAAATAAATGGCTTTCTTATCTAAAACAGGTAGCTCTCCGTGTCAATGTTGGAGCTACTGATCAGGGCCAAGGGGCATCAAGTGGACAATCGAATGATGGCCCTTTTCCGGGGTATCTATTTGGGCCAATTAGGAGTGTTGAACAAGCCATTAAAGATTCTATTATGGATGTTGAAGAAAAAAAAAGTCTAGGGTCGATTCTAATGTTTCAGCCCAGCATGTTTCTTCAAATGATACGGCCCAGCTTACTACTATTTGGGGGAGCTCTAGCCTTAAACAAACTACTGTATTGGTCGGTCTCTTAGAGGAGACCCATCGGAAGCCATAATTTGTATTGCTTGGAACTGCCGGGGACTGGGTCAGGGAGCTTGTTCATTCTAATAAACCCAGTATTTTGTTTTTATCTGAGACTTTAGTTCATTAAAATAAAATTGAAGAATTGTGCATTTCTTTACTTTTTGGTTATTGTTTATGTGTAGACCGTCTTGGTCGTAGTGGTGTACTTGCATTATTTTGGAATTCAACTTTTAATATTTCTATTTTCGGGTATTCTTAGAATCAGATTGATGCTCTTGTTGAGTTAGACAATGGTTTTAAATAGAGGCTTACTGGTTTCTATGGTTTTCCGGAGTCTAGTAGGAAGCGTGGTTCTTGGGCTTTGCTAAGACATTTGGCGTCCCTTAGTTCTCTTCCATGGATGTGCTTTGGGGATTTCAATAATCTTTTGTCAATTAATGATAAGAAAGGTGGTGCAGTTTACCTTACCGTTTGGCTCGATGGTTTTCGTGATTGTGTTTCAGACTGTAATCTTTTAGAGGTTCCTCTTTTACTTGGGAACAGGGTAGGGGAACCAGTTCTTTTGTCATGGAAAGGCTTAATAGGGCTTTTGTAAATGACGCGTGGGTTCAACGCTATTCATTCCATAAGCTTTATAGTATTGTGTGTCCCATTTCGTATCACTCACCTATTAAATTTGTGGTGAAAGCTAGGTTTCAACCCCAAGAGTTCGGCGCTTCAAGTTTGAGAAGTTTTGGCTTAGTGAAACAGGTTTTTTTGATGTCATTGCAGATGCTTGGTTTATGGTGTCGAATGGGTCTGTTTCTGCCAAGTTAAGTAATTGTGTTATTTCTCTTTCTTAATGGAGGTACAAGTTGGGAGGAAATTTCAGTTCTTGTATTAAGGTTGTTAAGGAGGAACTTTTCCGGTCATATTCTATAGGGAATAATGATGATGAGGTTCTAAAGTTATGTTTTGACTTAAACATTTTGCTTGCTCAAGAGGTGTTTTAGAAACAGCGAGCTAAAGTTTTTCCATGCTTGGGTGAGTAAAAGAAAATGGTTAAATCATATTTCTATGCTTTATGATGATGTGGGTCAGCAATGTACTGATTAGGCGGGCATGCATTTCATTGTTCTTAGTTATTTTACTTCTCTTTTTTCGGTTTCGGCTACCTTGCAGTTTGATGCTTTTTCTGATTTTGATTCTCGTGGTACGGACTCTGATAATAATGCTCTTCTTTCTCCTTTTACTACTGAGGAGTTTAAACCGGCATTGTTTGAAATGCATCCAGATAAAGCTCTTGGGCCGACGGTATAAATGTTGCATTCTATCAGAAGTGCTAGCATATTATTGGTGAGGAGATTTTTCAGAGTGTTGTGAATGGCTGAATGTAGCTGCTCCCCCCCCCCCCCTTTAGATTAATGATTCCATTATAGTTTTAATTCCGAAAAATCAGAAGCCGACATCTATGAAAGATTTGAGGTTGATTGCGCTTTGTAACATTGTTTATAAACTGGTGGTGAAGGTTCTTACGAATTGTCTGAAGATCTTGTTACCTCGATTCATTTCTCGGTCTTAATTTGCTTTTGTTCCTAGTCATCTCATTACTGATAATATGATGGTTACTTTTGAAACCATTCATAACATGAAGAATAAAGGGCGAGGTTTGATGGGGGAGATCGCTTTAAAAGTTGACATTAGTAAAGCCTATGACATGGTGGATTGGATCTTTCTTCATTTTATTTTGGAAAGGCTGGGTTTCATCACAGATGAGTAGATTAGATGATGCTTTGTGTTCCCCTGGTCAACTATATCATTTTGTTTAATGGCACTGAGTTGGGACCAATTTCTCCCAAACGAGGCCTCTGTCAGGGTGATCCATTATCACTGTATCTTTTCATTCTGTGCACTGAGGGGGCAAGTTATTTGATGATGAATGCAGAGAGATGAGTGGATATTCATGGACTCTCTATTTTTAGGGGAGTTCTACATTATCACATCTGCTTTTTACAGGTGATAGTTTCTTCTTTTTTCGTGCTATGGAGACACAAGCTGAGGCGGTGAAGGGGTCATTATTATGTTACAATGAAGCTTCTGGGTAGGCCATTAATTTCTTTGAGTCTGGAATTATGTTTGGTTCTAATACCAAGCAACAAGGCCGTTAGAGAATTTGCTACGTTCTTGGTGTTTCAATGCCTCTTAATCATGGTCGTTATTTGGGACTTCCATCGCTTACTGGGCGTAAAAGAAAGCAAGTCTTTGCTTTCCTAAAGGAGCATTGAGCAAGCGTATCCATAGCTAGAAAAATAGATTTCTCTCTAGTGCAAGTAAGAAAGTTGTGCTTAAAACTGTGGCTCAGGCTGTTTTAGTCTATAGTCAGAACGTGTTTCTACTACCTCATAATGCTTGTGATGACCTACTGAAGATGATGAGTTCTTTTTGGCAGGGTTTTGATAATGATGGGCGGAAAATTCACTAGGCTTATTGGGATAGGTTTTGTGTTCCTAAACAATTTGGTAGATTGGGTTTTTACAACTTGAGAAGCAAGGTTGGCAAATTCCTTTCAATGTCTGAGTCTCTTTCTAGTAGAATTTACAAAGCTAGATATTTCCTAAATTGTGGGTTTCTTGATGAGTTGGAAGGTAATTCTCCTTCTTTCATTTGGAGAAGTATTCATAAGGCTATTAAGGTGCTTTCTAAAGGGGTTAGATGCTGAGTTGGTGATGCGAGGGCGATTGAGGTGCACAATGATTCGTGGATTAGTGACAATGATAATTTTTTTTTTTATTAATTGTACTCCAATTGAGGGTTGTGAACATCTGGAAGTCAATGGTTTAATCCACTCTAACTGTGGTGCATTGGATACAGATGGTTGAAGGACTCCTTACCCCATAAGATGCTGACTGTGTGCTTCGTATGCTGATCAGTTGGTCTACAGGGGTTGATCGGTCATTATATGGTGAAATTTTCTTATAAAGTCGCTTTGGGTATATTCACAACTTATGATGAGTTTTTTGCCGATGGTCCTTGGAAAGCGTTGTGGAATGAAGTGTTGCTGGCTAAAATAAAGGTTTAACTTTGGCGTTGTTTGCTTGGGATTTTCCGTGCAATAGTAAGTTTTTTCATCGTGGAATCCAAGTTGATTCTCTCTGCTTTAGGTGTCAACAGTCAGAAAAAGACATTGATCATGTTCTTTTTTGTTGTTCACATGCCAAAGTTGTTTGGGATTTGCTAGATGTTGAGTCCCAATCTGCTTTTAGAATGATGACGGAATCTGTTGTGTATCAGGCGAGGTCGTTCCTGCAAGGTTGGTTGGTAGCTCAAAAATGTGCATGAGTCAGCCGATGTTTAGAACACTAGTTGAGGGTGGTGATGACCACTGGTGCTGTCCACCAGCAAGTAAACTAAAAAATGCAACTTTGATGTCGCTATTTAAATAACTATGGTTCCATGGCGAGGAGGTTATGTTCGTTCCATCACCGGTTTTATGAAGAGTGACATGGTCAAAGTTCTTGCTGCACGTGAGGCTCACTCTTGGCTAAAATCATTGCAGAAGGATGATATTGTTCTGGAAACTAATTGTCGAAAGGCTTTGGTATACTATTTCTAACAATAGTTTGAATCTGTCGGATATAGTCATTGATATCTAATTGTACCTCATATCATTTCCAGCTCAGTCTTTTTCTATCCGTAGGATCGCTAACAAGAATCCATAACTGCGGCTACTATAGGCAAGCAACTAAAACATTTTATCTCTTTGCATTGAAATGCAGCTACGATCAACATTTGTTCAATGATTATACAGACAGTTTCCTTCTACAAAACTAAATATTCACAAGCTACATCAACTATTATAGTTCTTACAATTTAATCATGAAGAAATGAAATTTGTCACATTCTAATTTATAAAGAAAGAACACGCATCAAAAACATTACTTCATCTCAACTGACTTAAACCCGAATGTATTTCAGAAGCTCGGTGTTGAGTATCCTAGCTCAAGACAAATTGTCAGAAGTATCATCAGTAAGCCCTGGGTCATGATTTCATTGCATTGGACGGCTGAGGAAGGATGTTGTTGGCCAGTTCTTCATTTACCTTGACAGGAAGTGGAGGCATTTGTTTCATCACCTCGGGCTGGTCATTCAAGCTACAGATAACTCGTCCATGTTAATTAATGTACAGAAGACATATCGGGTAAATTGCTATATATGTTCGAACGCAATGTGCTATAATAATCCTGATGTGAAGAACAAGTTCACAGACAACTGATGAAATTTCCCAATTCTTGACGCCTTAGCTAACGAAATTTCCTACTAATCAAACGAAACAATTTCGCATATCTTTATACACGATAACATGCAATAATAATGAATACCTCGAAATTCACTAAAGCGGTTATTTTTTCTATGTTACCCGGACTCTTCAGTTTCTCTAGAGAACCCATGTATGACAAATACTTGGCCACAAGAATAAATGGTATGATCATCCACACATATGGAAAAACTTAAGAAAAAATACCCAGACTCGTATCCATATCTAAGGTACCCCAAATCTGAGTATCTCTTTATGCAAGGGATATGCATAACATCAACATTGAGGAAAATAAAATTTTCATTTCAGATTAGTCTCTTGCACAAAGCAGACCAAGATGAAATTATATGCTTCAAGGATTTCTCTTATATTTCCCTTGAATTGAGCCAATCGAAACAATTGCCACCCAAAGGCAATAGCTCACACAATTTTCATTAGATCTAGCAAGTCCCCCCAAGCATTTGATTTCTGGTAGCCCTTGAACAAAGGATCTTAATGACAATGACACATGCATCTAGCCATCAATGCCGAGGGACACCCAAGTATTTGACTTGTTAATCAATTTTACTTTCAGAATCTTCACATAAATCTGAATATTTTCATACATCAGTGGTTGTCAATTTTATTCAGCAAAGACGTAACAGAGTTGAGGGCAATCATCATAACTTCATATTAGACAAGCCAAATCTATCTTGCAACAAGACCAGGTGATTTATAGGAAAAGGCTATTAATCAAAGGGTTAAGATTCATAAAGCTTAATCTGACAGTTAAGCTACAAAGGAGGAAAGTGGTTATGAAATTGAAACATTTGATTAACAAAGATACCATCCTCACTCCATTCCATCCTTATACCAAGCAAGCCTTAGTGGCGGGTAAATTTTATGGTATAATGATGGAGCACAATGAAAAGTACTGCAAAATTGCTACCAGAAAAAGGTTCAGGAGCTAAAACTACCAACTACACCCTCGACAGAACTTTTTCACATCACTTGCTTTGGATTGGCCAGTTGTATGATCATTTGTCTTCCTAATTTTCACACGGGCAAATTCAGAAATTTTTTTAGGAGAGGCCAAATTTTAAGATGTCAAACCATAATTTTATTATTTATTAATTTATAATTTCATCATTTTTAAGGGACTAAAAAGAATTTTTTTTCATTTTTGGGAGGCCAAAGTGCAATTTCACCATATATTAATTTATAATTTCATCATTTATGAGGGGACTGAAATAGTAATTTTCCATTTTTGGGAGGCCAAGGTCCCTCCCTGCCCCCCTAAATACGCCCCTGTTTTCACTTCTCCAACTTTAACATGATCTTTAGTTTTCTATTACAAACTTGCAATCGTGCAATAAATATGCAAATATATCTAATTTGGACGACACGTAACAGAGAGCACAGAGGAAATAACATACTCATTCAAGATTGTGAGGATATTGTCCCGTGCTTTGCATAAGAGATTAACATTATCATGTATCTGCATGAAAAAAAGAATAATAACAATCAATAAAGAAAGAATATGAAGCTACTAGGGAAACAGCGGCTTCCAAACCTACAACAGTATGATAATAAGGCCAACCAAATAGATGGTTGTAATCATCAAATAACTTTTATTTTTCATACAGAACCTTTAGACAGTAAACTGGCATCAACTTATTAGGTGGCAAAAAAATAACAGATAATATTAAATATTGAAGAATCTGAGTAATAAATGAAATTGAAAAGTGATGTCTAATAATGGGACACCTGTCTTTGCATGCATGAGAATGGCATACAAAGTATTAGTTACATCTACAGAACCAGAGTGTTGGTGCCTTCTGATAAAATTGAATTTTTTTTGGTTCACGATTTGATTTTTCATTCTTTTTATTCCAATTTTTAACGCGTTGCTACTTTCAGTCAAACCACCAAAGACCTGATACAAACAGGTCCAGTGGGAAAATATTATACTTAGAATAATAGAAAGATATCAACTCCTATGAATACAACTTGACAACGCATAAACCTTGAGAGTTGAAAGAGAAAGATGGCCACTTAAAGCAAAATGAAGCAGCAGCAGCAGCAGCATTAATGAATGCAAAATTAGAAAGTAACAGATCAGAAGAAAGTCAGAGCAGATGTACACAGGTATACAATTATGAAGGAAATTGTATCCAAACCAAACATTTCACCTGGAAAGATGAAAAATTTGCAGATATTTGATTAAACATTTGAGCAGTTTGTTCCAGTAGGTCTCCTGTCACACCACCGATAGCTGAAAAGACATAATTCAAATTATAAAAGGGTATAGAGAGCAAGATGACCATATTGACATCTTAAATAAAGTTCCCTCTAATCTATCCTATCCTCTTTCCGTTTTCCATTCTTCCATTGGCCAATTTTAGACACGTCCTAAGATTTATGATCTACATGGTCACTGAACCTTGTCAGCTCCAAATAAACCTCTGTACTAGTCAAGTTCTAAGCTTGATAAAATCTGATATATTCTAAAAATAAGCATTGTCTATAGGGATAAAAAGTTCAGCTCAAACCTTTGTATGGGATGCCATCATCATTGTCCATAGGGATCACTGGTGGAGCATATGAAGGACCATTAGGCCTAGTTGGTAGATGAGATGTAGACTTTGCAGAAGAGTCTGTACCCTTTTCCTGTAAACAATGTCCTTATCAACTTGAGTTTTCAGGAAATGAAGCAACCTACCTAAATAAAAACTAAGATGCAAATAGAAGAACTGCCTAACTAAGAGGGCTGAGGAAGCTTTTAACGATAAGGTGAAGTCCCTTCACCCACCTGAGCTTAAACAACAACGGGCATAATTCAACTTTCAACCACATCTAATTATGCCTGAGACATGCTTGATAAATCTTTTAGTTAATTAAACATGCACCTGAGATATAATGGGAATTTCCATTTATGTAACCTTGATTTTTTTATCTAGTTGAGTCAATAATTTTGATATGCATGTTTAATGGAGAATGATGAAAGTACAACAACCACAGAAATGAATGGTAGACGCTAGACGTATATTCATTTCAAGCAACAGTCAAGTCAAGAATGCTTAAACATGGCATCATCGGTCATAGGTAAAAACTGTGACCATAGTAAAAACTACTGACGTAACACACAGGCTAGGCAATTTCATTTAGGAAACAATCATGGGAACTGAATTTTCTTCAGAAAACATGCTTCAAGGATCCAATTTAGAAACATAAAGCATGGGAGAAAAACATTGCATCAATTGTACTAGCATGAAAACTTTAAAAAGCATACCCTTCTGTCTTTATTTTTCCTTGCTGTATTATGATCATCTTTCCTTCGTTTGCCATTTTCCTTTTTCTGCAAACAGATTGAAGTAAGTTATGATTCAAATAGACTGCACAATTACACGCATGTTTACTTGTACCAAGTGAAAAACACAAGAAAATCTATTACAACAGCACATTAAGCTGTAAACTATTCCAGCATAAAAATTATCATTTAAAGCGACAGATGCTAAAATGGAGCAAAATTTAGTAAACAAATGCAATTCTTGAACAAAGAGTTTTTAGACCAAAACTATCAAGGTTCAGGTAAAATGAAATTTTTGATCCAAAATAGTCAATTTATTGAAGTTATAACCATATAAACTGCTTTGAAGGAGAACAAGTTAAGAAGTTATGCATATCATGAATTCTTTCAAGCTGTTTTCACCCAAAGAATAAATAAATAAATTAATAATGGTGTCAAAGTTCCAATAACATAAAATTCGAAATGACCAACTTACAGTCATCCATCTACAACGCAGTGCCACATCCCGAACGGTTTTGTCTTTCAACTGCATTGCGATCTTAGCATATCGAACAATGGTTGAATCAGAGGCATACCTGCAAACGCAATATTATCAGTACATATTTGAAATACATAACTTGTGTTCTCAACGGAATTTAGCATTCATCAAGGGAAAGTAATACATAAATAGATACAACGAGATACAACTGAGAAATACAGAAATAAAGAGATAAAAAAAACATTATCACTTCAGTTTCCTTAAACTTAAACAAATAATAAGGCCGCAACTGCGTACTCAGTGGAACTAAAAAGGTTCTCATGTCAACAAAGACAGTAATTCACTTTACATATAAAAGTTGAAAATTGACATCAAGAATCTGCTATTGATGTCTTAACCAACCTGAACTAACTTTTTTCTTATACTAAAAGATTTGAAGATAAGATAAATAATATTTCCGAATTAAAAAGAAAGAGAAAGAGAGAGAGAGAGAGAGTTGGAAATAGAAAAAACGGTGAGTACAAGTTGCAGAAATGAAATTTGAAGTGAGAAAACAGGAAAGGGAGTTACTTAGCGAGCAAATCTTCGAGCATCGATTGTTCATCAGACGTCCAGTCGACGGAGATGCCAGGGTTGTGCCTCAAAGCAGACTTGGTATCAGCAGAGACAGCGGCGGAGGTATTGCCCCCGCTGCTGTTGGAATTAACGGAAACGCCATTGGCTGGTGGAGGAGGAGCCGTCACCTTCTGGCTCGACGAAGCTTCCTGATTATTCCCCGTCGGATTCGCACTCGCAGCCATTACAAAATTAAAAAGCTACTAGCTCTTGTTTGTTTATTTTGAAATCTAACGTTGGAATTAGGGAATTGAAATCTTATTTATTTCTGAAGCAAATTACGAAATTAAAAGTATGTAGAAAATATAATTAGAGAGGAGGAAGGCAAGAAGGGATGAATTCTTGCAAAAGGGATAGACATGGAAATGGAGAGCCGTCTTTCGATTGCCAGACTAAGAAAGCGAATCTTTTTTTTTTATTAATTTTTGCCTTTTTCTCTTTTTTTTTTTTGGGAAAAAAAACAATTTGGCTTTTTTTTTTTTTTTTTTTTTCAGAGAGTGTGACATAAAATTTCTTTTCTTTTTCCAAAACATGTTTAAGATGCTTCTTTTGAGACTTCACTATGAAGAGACTTTTGGCAAAAGGCTTACTTACCCAACCGTAATTATTTTTTACCATATAAAAACAGACTCCTGACAAATATCTGAACTGTTCAAATTTATATTAGATATTGCAATAAAAATAAAAACAATTGAAATTTTTTTAAGGTAAAAATTAAACTATTGTAAAATAAATAATTTATTCATATACTTTTTTAGGTAATATGAAAATATTTGTGTCCCTTAAACGAAAATAATTGTTGGAAATTGATTATATTTTAAAAAATCAATATATTTTAATGTTTGAATGGTTTCATATAAAATATTTTTTGATATTTGGAATATTTTTTAAAAGCATTTTTGGAATTTTTTTTTTGTAATAAAAGACATTTATGTCATATAAGCATTTTTTTGAACAATCTAAATTTTTTTTATAATAAAATGATATTTTATTATAAATAATATCTTATATAGACCTAATAATAATACATGATTAACTAAAATTTAATTTGAAGTTAGATATTATATGTATAAGAGTAGAATAATGAGATATTGGAGTTGAAAGGGATAAATGAAACTAAACAAGATTTAAACAAATATTATATTTATATTATTAAAATATTCATATTTAATATTACAAAACATTTATTACTAAATATTTACAAATTTTAATACATATTTATTAATATATTAATATATTTTGTTTAAATAAAATATTAATAAAATAATTTAAATTATTAATGTTAAAATTTATTATTAAAATAAAATTTTAATATTAAATAATTTATTAAAATAATTAAGAATATTAATAATTTATTATATGATTAAATATAAATATGTATGTATAATAATATTGAAAATTATAATATTTGATATTAATTTTTAAATATTTTTAGAAAATAAGACATTGTTATGAATGATATTTTGTTTTTAATATAAAATCAAGTTACTCATGATAGGCTCTTTTACGAAAAATGACTTAACATTTTTCAAAAGGTGAAAATATTTGAAAAAAAATGTTTATTTTCCATTGACCAGTAATTTATTTTTTATTGACCATGCTATTTTCCTTAAAATAAATACAAAAAAAAAACTAAAAAAATATATTTTTTTCATAAGTTATTTTCTGTGAAAGAAATATACTCACAGTCAAATCTCAAAAAGAGAAGTTGAACATACAAAGGTTAAAGATTTTAAGCATCAAAATCAGACTGCATTAGCAGAACAAACTAGTTGAAAGAATTAGATTGCATTGGCTGAATGAACTAGTTGAATAGAAAATCGAAAATATAATCGATGTAACCAAAAAAAAATAAGTCAAGAAAGATTTAAACTAGTAAAAAACCAATTGAACCACTAAAAATTTGGTCTAATCAAGTAAACCAAGTTGAAGCTAATTCAAATATTTAGCTTTGATGTTATAACTTATAAATGAATGTTTATGTTTCTATTATTATTTATTTGTGTTTATTTTTTTCTTTTTTTTTCTTTTTTATGAATTTTCTAAAAATCATTTTATAATTAAATTGAGAATTAATGATCTAACTGGTTTGACCACCTATCTAATTCTTACAACGTTGAACATGGGCAAAGAATAATCAATAGGCATAACAACAATCCCAACAAATCAAATTGAATTAAAACCAAAAAAATTATGCATCAAAAAAACCAAAAAGAAAGGTCTAAACCGCTTCAAGTAGTAAAAAGGTTCATTAAGTATGTAACAACAACTTCTACGTAGGTAGAAAACGGTTGTTCAAGTATTTCATGATCATTAATCTTCAATTTAAGTTTAAATCATGCTAATAAAAAGCTCAATCATTAGCTTCTACTGATATGTTAACAGTGCCTAGTGTTGGTAATACAAAAAATATGGTCATTGGAATTTGACTATTACAATATGATCGTTGAAATTTAACAGTTGCAATATGGCCATTGGAATCTAACTATTGCAATATGAACGTTGGAATCTAACCATTGTAATATGGTCGTTGAATTTTTGGATCACTTTGCTCCTTTGAGAATCCTATAAATAGGAGGTCATTTCTTCTTATTTTTGACAAGCAACAAAATGAGAGCTTCTCTCATTCTTCTCGATTCTCTTATCTTTCTTTTCTCTAAAATTTTGGCATTTTACTAAAATTACATTAGAGGAAATTCTGTCTAGGATATTGGATTTTAAGCAGGACCATCTGTGATCCCTTTAACCTTTCCTAAGAATTGACCTTAGTGTGATTTTTCTGTCCAAGTTTTTCCGACCAGCTTTAAAACTTTATATTTTATCTTATTTCTCGTTTCCTCAGAGAAGAGCAATACCAATTGTGTTCCACCTTCCTTATTCAGATGTAGGAATATTGAAGTTCTGTGTTAACCTTGGGGGGCAACGTCCACTACACAATTACACTGACCATGGTGATTTGCTTCTAAGGCGGTGGTTCTTCCACAACATAGTGATTGATAGCAAGATAAATTTGTATTTTAAATATATTTATTCTTGGCTAATTATCGGATAAAATGCTATTAAATCTGGATTTTGCTTATCAGGAATGAAGTTGGTGTGCTGAATTCAAACTCTTACAAAAAGGGGCTAAATTGGAACAAAAAGCAAAGATGAGAGCTTGTTGAAGATTCAAAGATGCCTGGATAAAGATTGAAGGATTGAAGATTTTTTTAAAGTAGCTGGATAAAGATTAAAGGATTTTTTATATTGTTACAACTCTATGATTAGTTTAAATTTAATCTCTAGTTTAATTTGAATTTTAAATTTTGAATTATTTAGTGATAATATTTAGGATTATGTAATGATAATATTTGGGAAAAATCTAGTTAAATTTTAGCACAAAAAGTGTGTATAAATACCTAGTGACTACAACCAATTGAACACACACTTTGCTTTGGCACTTAATAAATTCCTTTTTTTTTTTTTTTTTTTTTTTTTTTACTTTCAACCTTCTTTTGGTTTAATTTCCTTCCAAGGCCCCTCCCCTTTCTATCACCTACAATTCCACAAATCTATTTTCAAAGCATGATTTCCTCTATGATTAACTAAACCCCTATTTAGATTAGCCCGAAAATTACTCCAACAAAACAATCATGAGATATGAACTCGCTAAAAAAGACCTATCAACACAGTATTTTCTATCTCTCTGGTATACGGATAGTACAAATTCGTCCCTTAAAGTTGATTCAGCTTTGATTCAAAAAGTGCATGTTGGGTTGGAGTTGTTTGGCGTACAATTGGGAAGACGAATCGACCATGTTGTGTTCGAATTCCCGCGAACAAATTGGCGTGTCTAGGTGGAAAAAACCAGTTGGATTCTGTCAAGGGAGATAGAGATCGAATTTAAGCGACCTATGCGATTAAAGCTGTTGATTCAAGTTGGGCTTTTCAGATCGCAAGGCTGTTGAAATCTTAAATTGCGAACACGTATATCGCAGTTAGAAATTTGGCAAGAGTCGATTTGCAGGTTGTACTGGGATTGACTACATAAGGAAAAGTTGGCGGTTGGGACGTTCTCGGCCGCTATAACCAACTTATTGTTTGGAAGGGAAGATTTATTTCAAGGATCAATTCAAGATTGGAGTACACTGAGGCTAAGGCTAAGCTTAAAAAAATATTTTATTTGTGCACTTATTTTATTTTCTTAAATTTATTTTTGTATTTTTGAATATGTTTTTATTTTCTTAAATTTGTTTTTGTATTTTTGAATATGTTTTTATTTTATTATCTTAATCAATTTAAACCCCCATTTTTATTTTTATTTTCAGCATTTCTACGCACAGGTCGTGGGCACGACTATGACTGCGACAGCGAATTTGGTCACGAGAAAAGGCGAAATTAGATAGCTAGTCCCTGTGGATTCGACCCTACTGCTCTATACTGCTAGTTCCTATTATTTTTTCGTAGGAATTTATATTTGGTGGCTTCGATGCCCATCAATGATTCTTTCTTTTATTTATGCTTGATTTATTTTCTAGTTAGTGCTAATGATTTTGTTTTGCAGTCGTGTTTTTCCAACGATATAGAAGCAAATTTGCTACTGTTTAAACATGAGAATCATTTACGTTTCCCATTGCTGGAACCAATGAAGGTTCTCATAGGCAACGAGCTGGAGTGTACACTTAATGATAGTTGGAGCAAGTGAAGTGTCCTATTGAGGCAATCGATTTGAGGGTATCTGATTAGTGCAATAGTGTGTCTAAGTAGAGTTAGAGAGGTTGCAAGCTCCATCTGTGTTGGCCAGTAGGCTATTGTAATCAAGATGGGCTTGGAACGCCTAGCGATATTGAGCCAAGATGGGTCGGAGGACCTTTCAGTTTGAGTTGGGTGGAGTGGATCGTTGGATCCTTGTGTTTGGGATAGGGCTTACGATGCCTTTATCCATGATAAACTACTTATACAAGAGATTTGTGGAGCTAGTTTAAGCATCACCGAGTTTTTAACCAAAGTATACTGGAGGATTATCGGGTTTGAGAGCTTGAACAAGAGAACTAGTGGGGGATGTCATGTTCAGGCAACCTATGAGATTGTGCGAAGAAAGGAGCGGCGTGCTAGATTTTATGTGAATGAGCATTAAAGTCCAAAATTGAGATTAAGATCGACCTAGTTCAATGGTTGACCGCCTCTCTCCGTCATTCTAAACGAAGAGAGAAAAATGAACACTCTAGGAACTAGAATAAAATATCCCGGCTTACTACAAGTGTGACAGGTCAATTGTAATATTTGTAGTATTACAATAGAACACTGAAGTATTCTAAGGATCGAACCCAATAGAATCAGGGATTGAACAATTTCTAGATAACGAGCATGCAAAATAAAGAGTCTAACCAACTAATCGCAGAAAATTATATTATGGCAAACCATAGAATCAGGGAATTAAACAAATCTACGATCTAGCTAGTAAGGACTAAATTGTAAACTGTGCAAAATTATGAAATTAACAATTAATTAACAAACGATGGTTGATTGGTCTCGATGTGGTTTACCAATCTTCAAATTAAGGATCCAAATTGCTTAAATTCCTAAAGTGGCTCCATTTTACCTTTCGGTCTTAATTTTACCAAGTTAGACAAATTAATTTGGATTATCTCTCGATCTCATCGATTAACCTGGAACTAATGATTTGGTGCCTAATAAGATCTTCTCTCGATCTCACTTGCCTAGATATTCCCTTAGGATCGCCAATCCTAAGTTTTTAGGTTCATTCAAATTAGTCCAATTTATTACGATTTGGTCCCTCATCCAAAAATCAACTCACCACATCTCTATCAACCAATCCCCTTTAAAGCTTAGTTACTCATACTAAAAATAAAGTTAATGAACATGAAAATGAAACGCATGGAAGCCATTAAAGAAAAGCTTAAGAAAAATATAAAATTTTAGATTTTTATGCAAGAAAACTTAAAGGACATGTAAAAAGAAGCTTACAATAAGAAAATCTAAAGCAAGGAATATAAAAGGAACAAGCTTTAATAGATTTAAAGTAAAGGAAACTGAAATACATTAAACTAAAGCTAAAAATGTCATTACAAGTAAGGTACATGGACTGAAAGTGCAAATAAACCTAAGCTGCAATGTTAACTAAACTAACTACAAGAACACTAAGAATAAGAAGAAAGTGCAGTAAAATAAACTCTAAATGTAACACCCTCACCAAACCTGATTGCCTAATCTGGGTATGGAGTGCCAAAAATGGACTGGATTGATCCTTGCCACAACTTTTAAACTTAACTAATTCAAAGACAAACTTTTACTTATTAATAAATATTTTTACAATAGAAACTTTAAATTAAAATAATAAAAAAACTATCTCCAATTTCAACTCTAAGGGAACTGTTTGGTTACAATCTATTTGATCCCTAGGCGAAGCCTTTGAAGGTACCCCCTAATATGTGCATGACACCAAACTAATAATTGCTTCTTGATTTATCACGGTATGGCTTGGTCCCTCATCAAGATCCGTAATCACCCATGAGCCTGTAAGTATAAGCCAAAATTCTATAACTTTAAAAGAATTTAGTGAGTTTCTTTACTGACTCACTCAAATATAATTCCTATATTGCAGGGGTAGTAAAAGAAAAGAAATGAGTTATGATTAACTCCCTGATCATTTGGAACAATTTCTCTCAACCTGAAGTAGTGGTCTCTGATTTGTTTCCGAGCTTATTCATTGGCGGTTAGATCGTTAAACGATCTTTCCCTGGCCAATCCTGTCAACCTTTGACTAGTCTTGATAAGTCCTCGGATGTCTCGCCATATTCGTAGAATCTGTCATTCCTTTACTTGTATTCTTTTTTTCATCTATTCTCAGTGTAGATTCTTCTTTCCACCATGTCCTTATAAGGTAATCCTTTGGCCTACCCTCCTAATGACCTTTGGGTATGTTCCTCTTGGTGATCATTCTAAATATGTTTAGTCCTTGGCAGACTCATTTTTCTTACCATAGTCCTTGGGTATATCTGCAAATTAATGAGGTCCTACACCACTCTGGCAGACTAAGTCCCACTTGGGTTAAGTAGGGATTGGATTACTTCCTTGTAATCTGCCTTATTCGTGATACCTTGCTTATAAGTGTAACATGTATGTCTGCTGGAAACCGCTTAGGCCTACAGTATTTTGGTAGACTGTCATCTGAGTGACCATTTGAGTTTACTATTTCTCTCATATGATGGTTCCCTACAGAACTATCCCTTTGGTTGACACTTTCTCAATAGTTTCATCTTAAAGAGGAATAGTCTTGACAGACATATTTGTCACTCGATTATTTCTTCTTAATACCTCTTTCTATCAATGGGTTCTAATTAACCCCTCTTTGTCGATTTGTTGATTCGGAGTATAGATAAATAACCTTCCCTGTAGTTGAACCTTATGTCGGGAGCGTATTTCCCAACAACCTTCCAAGGTTCTCCCTTTACATAAAGAGCTTCTTTAAACCCTACTTGGCGATTCTTAATGGTAGAACCTTAATCGCAATCTACGAATAAGTCATCTTCCTTTGCCTATGTACAAAGGCATTACTGGCACGACATTACCCATGTCCATTCTTATTGGGTTACCACCCTTATGCCCTACTAGTTTCTGCGATTACTGTTTTGGTGGACTGTTCCCCTTTCTACTGCTTTTACCTTGTTCAACGGATTCCTCAAAACCCATTTTCTAGCTATCTCTTGTATTTTCTTTTTAACCCTGTTTTCATATTCGTGATTCCCATGATTTCTATCTTAGTAATACACCCCGTGTTTGTTGTCTCAGCGGACTACTTTGTGTTTATTGTCTCGGTGAACTACCATACTTTGCCATTATCGAGCTATGGTTTTTCCTCTACATGTCTCGTTTTTGATGTCCTAACGGATCATCTCGTCTTTATTGTCTCGACAACTTACCCCATTTTTACTATTCTGGTGGACTCTCGATGTTGCCATATTCGAGCTATGGTCTTACACATTTTAACTCCATGTTTAACGTCTTGGTAGACTATACTGGTTGTCATAGATGAGCCATGGTCTTACTCATTAAGCCTCTTTTGAAGTGTCGCCCTATAGGACCTTACTGTTGTCGCGGTGTCACTCCAAAGAGCTTACTGACTGCCATCGCGGTGTTGCTCTATGAAACCTAATTACTGTCGTCATAGTGTCGCCCCGAAGGACCAGTCAATATTATTATTTTTCTTATTTAACCTTGATGCTCGAATACTAAAGTGTCCCCCGCAAAGCCCGAAGCTTCACACATCGTATGACAGAATCTTAACAAAATTCCATTTCCCTATTCATCTGCCCATTCCTTCATTTCGCCATTCCTAACCTTGATGCTCGAATTATTAGTGTTTTACTAAATTTTTTTAAAAAGTTTGAAATATTGAATTGAAAAAAAGTTTGACATATACCTCTAATTGAAGAAAAGTTTGAAATATCTAGCTTAAGAGAGTTTTAACTTATATCAAATTATTAGTGTTTTACTTAATTCTTTTTTTTTAAAAGAGTCATTAATTGATTTGACTATGCACTCAATTGAGCCCTAAGCGATAAAAAAATTCATTTAGGCCTTTTCAAAAATAAAAACTATCATTAACCAATTTAATTATTAATAGACGCTTCAATGAGAAGCTAACACATGGCATACCACCAGATAAGTATACTGATGTGGCATGTCACATACCATATATTAAAAATCTAAATTCCTAAACATATATATAAAAAATGAATACAAATGAACAAAAAAGTCATGTTATTTGATCAGTTTTGTAATTCAAGTTGATATTCATCAAAATGTCTCAATTTAGCAAGAAGAATTATTTAAAAAGGTTTTCCTATTCATTTTTCATATGAATTATGGGTATAATGAGTACATACTAATTTGATTTTTCATTAACTAAAAGTTTAACAAATTCAATAGGTGCGTTCATTAGGCTTAATTTATTTTCTCATATCATTAAATTAATATATTACATCACTATGTATTTTATATAACCATTAAATTTGAATTTTGTATTTTAGATGAACTTTGAATATTTATTATACATATATAACAATGCATGAAAAATTATTTGAATTTCATAATTAAAAATTAAAAATTTATTTAAATTTAAAATTTAATCATTTATAATATAATTATATAATATTTAAAATATCACACATATTCTTTCAGGAGTGGAGTAAAAAATTACAGATGAGATGAATCAGATGTTAACGGGAGTCTATATGAAGGAGGAGACTTTTATTGCAGTGAAAAGTATGGGGCCAACGAAAGCAGCGGGTAGCGACGGTCTTCTAGCAATTTTTATCAGCATTTTTGGCATATTATTGGACATGATGTAAGCAGTTTCTATCTAAGCATTCTGAATGAAGGTATCTCCCTTGAATCTTGCAATGCTACTAAAATTATTCTTATTCCGAAAATTGCTCAACCCACAAACTTATCAAATTTTAGACCTATAAGTTTGTGCTCGGTTTTGTACAAGATAATTTCTAAAATGGTAGCAAATCACTTCCAAAAAGTTTTAGATTGTTGTATTGGTGAAGCTCAAAATGCCTTTGTCCTAGGCCAATTGATAACTGATAATGTATTACTTGCTTATAAAGTTCTGCATACGTTCAAACAAAAAAGAGTATGGACGAGAGATTTTTTGGCATTGAAATTGGACATGAGTAAAGCATATGATCGTGTTGAATGGTCTTTTCTATGTCAAATGCTATTGAAGATGGGTTTTGTTAATTCATGGGTTGACTTTATTATGCACTGTATCGAATCAGTCTTCTATTTGATAGTGATAAACGGGTGTGAAGGTGAAAAGTTTAAGTCAACAAGGGGATTAAGGCAAGGGGATCCTTTAAGCCCATATCTTTTTCTGATATGCAGTGAGGGGTTATCGAATTTAATGCGTTTAGCTGAAAAGGATGGGATGATGAGAGAGCTAGAGTAAGTCGATGGGGCCCAAAGATTTCCCACTTATTATTTGCGGATGACCGTATATTGTTTGGGGAGGCATCGGATCAAGGGGTTCAAACTTTAAAGAAGATTTTGCATGAGTATGAAGAGGCTTTGGGTCAGTGTGTAAACTATGAGAAATCTATGATTTTTTATAGTACAAATACAACTGAACAACTAAGGAATTCTTTTACACGAATGCAAAATGTTAGAAGTTCTTCTAATGTAGAAAAATATCTGGGTCTCCCTAATATGGTAGGGTGTGTAATAGCCCGATTTTTAGTGGTGCCGGAAACAGTGGTTACAGGACCACAATCCGAAGAGTAAGTTCGTAAATATTATTATTTAATATTTAGGAGACAATTATGGTGTTAAAATAAATTTTGAATTGGTAAATTATACTATTTGAAAGAATAATTAGGTTCAAATGGTATGACCTTAAAGTCAAATGGTTTTAGAAAATGAGGTATCAAGACCTCGTTTCTATAACCCGAGCCGTATATATTTTAATAAATATTTACGGAGTATTATTAAGGTTGTATTAAAATTTCGTTAAGAAAATTTAACGTTTAGTTAGTTAATTAAAGAAAAAGGACTAAATTGAAAAAGGGACAAAATATAGAAATTATAGTATTTAAGTAATTTAATAGCTTGATTATTAAATTAGAAAGGATCAATGAAGTAAATAGTCTTTAACATTAATTTTGGACGTCATTATGGATGAAAACTATTAAATATTACATGATTTAATGGCAAAATGATAAATTTTATAAAGTCAAAACAAAAATTAAGGGAATTAAAAGACATTTATTCTTTCCATAGCCGAAACACCATGAAATCTTAGGTTTAAAGGTTCGGCTAATTCACCCTCTTGCATGAGTAAGTTTTGAGTTCCGTTTCTTGTAAAATTTATATTTTTGAGATCGTTGCAACTAGGTCCAGCTAGCCCGTACCTTCGTTTTTATTATGTTAAAAATTTTGGAAGTTGCCATTGATGAATATTGAATGTTTTTTATGAATACCATGTATTTGGAGCTTTGATTATGCTATTTGATGAATTTGTAAAGTGATTTTTGTTAGATTTTGATTTTAGGATTAAATTGTGAAAATGTCAAAATATTAAGGTTTGTTAGTGAATTTGATGTTTATTAGGAGCTGTTTGAGGTCTTAGTATATTTAGATAAATTATTGATTTGAGAAAAATGGTTAATTTTATAAATTTAGGGTTAAGAGACTAAATTGCAAAAATGGTAAAAGTTTGGAGTAATTGTATAATTTTGAAAAATAAAAGGGTATTAATTGTAAATTGGTTTGGAAATGAAATATATGCTGATAAATGAGGAATTTTACATTTTAGATCAAGATCTTGTAGATACTCATGGAAAAGGAAAAATAGCGGAATAGGCCATGAACTGCTGCAACTACTACAATTTAGTCCAGGTAAGTTCGTACGGTTTAGAATTTAATATCAATATGAATTATTGAGTAGATTATCATCGGACAACTTATATATTTATTTTTAATTGTGGATAATGAATAGTAAATTGAGTTATATTATTGATTTTAATACTTGGTTTGGATTGAATGCGAGATTAGAGTACATTCGTGCTTTGATAAATTACGGGGGTTTGGAATGGAGATGGTATTGGAGGGAGATACCGGTATATTACCCAAGTAAACTGAGGTTCAACACTCGTTGCGAACTCTCGTGTTATACTTTTTGTTTGGAGTGACTTGGGTAGATCAACTCTTTTGAGCTTCTGTTAGCTCTTTTGAGCTTCTGTTCAGCTCCTATGAGCTTCTGTTGGCGTGTTCGGGAGGACCAGCTCTTATGAGCTTTTGTTGACGATGTACTCTTACCCATAAGTCGTTCTTCGAATGGAAAATCTCGCTATGGTAATCTGTTTAATGAATTTGAAAGATATGTTATGTATTTCACATTGATCTGAACATGGATGAATGCATCGATTGAAGTTGTTAATGACAGGGAGTTCTCTTAGATGATTATTATTGTTTGAATTATTATAATTAGTTCGGTAAAATTTATCATTTAATATGTCAAACTTACTAAGCTTCATTAAGCTTACTTGTGTTGTTTAATGTCATTGTAGATTCTCGGAAGGTTGGACGACCGGATCGGCACTCAAGTCACACTATCCAACTTATTTCAGTAGTTTTTGGAACATTTAATACAAATTATATGGCATGTATAGGCTCTTGTGTGGTTTGGTTAATGTTTGGCTTATTTAAATATTGTGAATAATATTTTGTGGAAATAACCAACTTACATATTACATGAGAATGAGGTATAGTTATTATGCTAGTATGTATGGTGTATATATATAAATGAAATATTGTGATTGTGGTACCTTTTATAGGTATTTTGATTAGGTATTGCTTGAGTGAATTGATGAATTGAATCGATGTTTATTTTGTTGTAAAATCATATATACTTGTGGTACCAATGAGGGTACATTGGTTAGGCACTTATTAGGTTGGTTTTGGTGTGTTTTTGGCTCAATTAATGCCATTTTGAATTGGTATTTTGGTTGGTATTTGAGTTTCTTAAGGTACAAGCAAACTTGAAATGGTAAACTTGTGTTTTAAGGTTCATTTTGGGGCCACACGGTCGTGAGTTCCTTATAGGTTAAAAGCATACAAGTCAGGAAGTTACATAGCCTAGCACACAGCCTAGCACACGGGTGTGTGAGGCCATTTTGAGGGTGACACGGTCTGGCACATGGGCGTGTGGCTTGGCCGTGTGACTCAAGTTAATGAGTTACATGGGTATGGACACGGACTGGGACACGGCAGTGTGTCCCTATTTCGAATGTCCATACAGCCTGGCCACACGGCCGTGTGACTCCTGCAGACCAAAATTTTTAACTTTTTCCTAAAATTTCCAACTGTTTTCTATTTAGTCCCAAACTATTTCTATAGTATTTTTAGGGCCTCGAGGGCTCGATTAAGGGACGTTATGAATGTATTTAATTGTAATTAGATTATGTTCCATTGATGTATGAATTAATGGTTTACTATTTCGTTTGTCCGGTAATGCTCTGTAGCCGTGTTCTGGAAACAGATACGGGTTAAGGGTGTTACAAGATGGGGGAAAAATTGGCGTTTCAAGTTTTAAAAGATCGTATGAAGCAGAGAATTGCCAATTGGAGTACTAAGTTCCTATCATAAGGTGATAAAGAAAATTTAATAAAATCAGTTCTACATATTCTACGGCTTGTTTTTTATTGCCTAAACCGTTATGTTCCGAGATGGAAAACATTTGCGCATCTTTTTGGTGGCAGAAGAGCCATGGAAAGTGGGGGATTCATTGATGTGCTTGGAGACAGATTTGTGACCTTAAAGAAAATGGTGGTTTCTTTGGGGTTTCGTAGTTTAGATAAATTTAATCTTCCGTTACTTGCTAAACAGGGTTGGCAATTGATTAATTATCCCAATACGTTAATTGCATGTACTCTGTAAATGAAATATTATTCGAACTCCAATTTTGAGAGTGCAAGTTTAGGGGCTATACCTTCCTATACCTGGAAGAGTATTTGGGCTGCGAAAGGAGTGCTCCAGGAGGGGTTGGGATAGAAAGTAGATACTGGAACAAAAATTCTAGTTCAGGACTCAGCATGGGTACCATGAGCTCCAAACTAAAAAATTCAAAATAGTGTATGTTGTCAGAATAATCTATTGGTAGCAGATCTGATTGGCGATGTTACTAGGGAATGGAAAGTGGATTTTATTAGAGATAACTTCAGTGACAACGATGTTAGACGGATCCTGAATATCCCATTGTCCAAGTTTCGACATGAAAACTACCAAGGGTGGAGATGGGAGGCGTTTGGAGAATTTACAGTTAGTAGTGCATACAAAGCTCTATTACATTAGGATTCAGAAGCTAATCATGTACAACACAACCAGGAACAAATTAGAAACTTTTACAAAAAAACCGTGGGACTTAAAATTGCCCTTTAAGCAGAAAATTACAATCTGGCGAATCTAAAAAAAACTATCTGCGTACCCTAAGTATGCTACACTATAGAAGAATGGCTAATTCTAGTCTCTGTTCGCGATATGCAGGTGGAATTAAAACCAGTACCCATGCCCTACGGGACTGCCCTGTGACAAAGGATTTTGGCATCATTTAGGCCGGATTTAGCATGAAACAATGTTAAATATGGAGTTACTGGAGTGGCTCACCTGGTATTTTGAACATAACACCAACGAATATTGCAGGTTGTTTGCATGTGCTCTCTGGGCCATTTGGACAGAAAGAAATAAGTGGATTCATAAGGGTCAAAGAAGATCTAGAATATCTATAGCAGACTCTATAAGAAACCATATTCGCGAGATTGATGGGTTACAAGTTCCCTTACCTATTCGATGGATGGAGTCGAAAAGATGGCAACTGCCGAAACCCCCGTTCGTGAAAATAAACTTTGATGCGGCCTATAGAAAAAAAGATGAAAAATCATGCTCTGGAATTGTGATTTGAATCTCGGAGGGACAAGTTCTGACTTCAAAAATAGTTATTAATGCAAATGTACCTTCAGTTTTCGCGGTGGAAGCGCTTGCATGCATTCAAAGTATCCAGGGGGGATTTGATCTAGGTTTAATGGACACGCAGGTTGAAGGAGATGCACTTTCTGTCATAAAGAAATTGTCAAATGAAGGAGAGGATAGATTAGAAATTGGAGCCTTAATCAGAGATGGAAGACTTTTGGGTAAGCAGTTTCATAATTGTATTTTCAAATATTGCCCTCGAACAGTGAATGCAGTTGCACACAAGGGCGAAGCGAAAACAATTGGTTAGGAAGCCGGATAAAATTTTAATTTTTATAGTTTATATCTTTATAATTTATAAAGGATTAAATTGAATTTTTATAATTTTAGGGGAGGCAAAGTATAATTTTACCTTTACTAATTTAAAATTTTTTAAAAAAATTTAAAGACCTAAATAACAATTTTACATTTTAAGGGGGGTCGGGCCCATGTCAGCCCCCCTGGCTTCACCCCTGGTTGCACACTTACTGGCTGTTGAAGGCTTGAAGACATGAGAACAATGGAGATCACGAGATAGTGTTCATAAGAAATAACCAATCTTGATTTAGCTGATCAAAACAAGAGCACATCATGCGAATTATTTACAATTTTACTGTCTAAATTTCTTCAACTATACAGGGAAGTCCAAGTATTTTTTGTATCTAGGAGAAACTTATTTCTCTAGGATCCAAAAATAAAAAATAACCACATATTCTTCATTGGTGGAGGAATGGCCGAAAGCCATCGTCCTTCTATTATTAATGGTCGAATGCATATACATCTTCAAAGTCCAGATGTCATTCTTCCATCAATAGAAAAGAAAAAGTCATTTTTTTATTCTTTCCCATGGCCTTACGCCATTTATCATTTGCTTTTGAATTAAAAAAAAATGCTTCTTTCTTACGTTTTTTGACAAAGGAAGCCTTTGACCAATTCTTCCTCAACTTCCCGAGAGCTGAACTAAAACTGCCTTTGCAGTAATCTTATTGTTTTATTTTTTAAATTTAACTTAAATGGAAATTAACATTTTGTAATTCAAAAACACAAACGGGTCCTTTGTACCGTTTCCAACTATTCTCATAACCTTTCCTATAAAATAAAACTTGTTATTTTTATAAACTTGCAAAAATTTTAATATTTCTAATACGAAATTAAAATTTTAATTAATACTAAAATTTTTATCGTAATATCAAAATCTCTTATGCAATATCAATATTTTTAATGCAATGCCAAAATTTTTAATGGATACCAATATTTCTAATGCAATATCAAAATTTCTAACAGATACCATTTTTTCTAACATGATACCAAATTTTTTAAGAGCATATTGTTAAATATTCTGATAAAAAAAGGTAAAGGGTTATACGAAAATTTCTAAGATGTTCTTAAAAATTTTGATATTTAATTAGAAATTTTGGTATATCAAAATCCAGAATTTGATAACAACTGCCAAGAAGGTTGTCACTCTCTGTTGGCTGATCAACACCAAAAATACACCTCAACATTATTTTGACCTCTTTTTTCCAAATCTGATAACAATTTTGCCAAATATAGGCCTCGTTTTCCTAGATTTATAGCCAAACTTTCGAGCTTTCCTTCTTTGATCTCTATTTTCAGTCATTGGATCAACCTAAGATTTGAGTATGTTACTCACCTCCTCCTAACCTATCATTTCGTTGTTCAAATTTGTTAAAAATTATCCAAAATTTGCTCAAGAATTCAATAAATCCTCTCTCATTCTTCAAGAAAATAGAAAATCCATTGTTTTGCTTTTGTTATTGAACATCGACTTTTCTACTTGGAAAAAAAGCGACCTTCTTTTATTTATTTCATCATTAGAAAAAACTCATCTCTATTCTTGTCCTAAGAATCAAATTTTGTTTGCATGAAGAGATTTGGGTGTTAAACAATCGAAAGATTCTTAAAATATTCTTTTGGGTGATGGTTTTTATTCAAAAAAAAAAAAAATACAAGATTAGTTTTGAAAACTATTTTTGGGTTTAGACTCTAAATTTTAGAAGAGAAAAAAAAAATGAAATTTTGAAGAAAAACCAAAAAGATTTGAAAACAAAAAAAAGTTTGTTCTAAAATTGTAGATTTCGATTATCAAAATCTAAAATTTTGAGTTTTGAATGAAAGATTTGAATTTGTGGGATTAGAGTTTTAAAGAGCGGAGAACATTAAATTTTGGTATTACGTTACATATATTGGTATTTGGTTTGAAATTTTTGTATCTAGTTACAAATTCTGGTTTCCATTAGAAATTTTGTTATTTGATTAGAAATTTTGGTATTGTTGGAAAATTCAATTAGAAAGCGGGTTTTAGTGGAAGTTTAAAAATTTTGAAAATCAAGCCGATTTTTGAAATTTATAATGATAAACTTTTCTTGAAAAGTACCTATGGTTTATGCAAGACGGATTCGAAATGTTCCTAGCTTTCAATTGAGTAATCTTCTTCGCTATCCTCGTCCACCAAATTACGCCAAGTGTGGGCTCGAGCAACACGAACCAAACACAACAAGAAATGAATTTATTACTTTCAATAGGAAAGTACTTTTTCTCAATAGGAACTGAAAAAAAAAATTGTAATTTCTAGAAAATATAATTTATTTTCACTACTTTTTGGTAAAATAACAATATATGAAACTTGTGTGTAAATAACTCTACCAGTGTCATCTACTTATAAGAAGATGGAGGAGAATACTGGTTGAATAAAAATAGCACAAATAACATTTATTTAATAGAAAACACACTTCTAATCTAATTAGAATAAAGGGGGCAGCACACCCTAAATAATAACACTAGGGTTGACGCCTCACATGTAATATGAGAGATTTGGGGCCTTTCCAGTATTAGGTCTTATTATTTGTGCTTATTGAACTTTTGACTCAGCATTTTATAATTTAATTCAACCTAATATTTATTTTTCTATTTCCCAAAACAAATATTATTTATTCAATTAATTAAATTAAATTAATTAATTTCTCAAGTAAATAATTTTCTCAACCTAATTCTAATATCATCAAAGTCATGACAACTTTACCGTAAAAGAATATATGAGGAAATATATTTAATTTTTACATTCAACAGATTCATAATGACTAACTAATTTAGTTCCATTTTTGAACTTCAAACATGGATCAATAATCTAGAAATATTAAATCAAGAATTAAGCACGCAAAATTAAGAGTAAGATCTAACTATTTATTGCATAAAATAAAAATCAAACGATAGGATCCATCATAGGGTTCATCTCCCTTAGGTATTTAGAAAATTAGTTTGTAACATCCCAAATTTTGGGGTTAGAAGTTTCTAGTTTTGTGGTTAGGGTCAATGAGTAGGTTGTGCTATTGTGTTTAGTTGCGCGTTTTAGTGTAAGAATGGGCATGCTGGTCTGGTGGTTGGTTGTGTGTTAGTTTAGTTTGAGGTCCTAGGTTCGAGTCACCAGGAGTGTTTTGAGGGGTTATTTTTGTTTTAGTTTAAAAAGATTGGATAATTATTTCGTTTACTTAGTGTTATTTTATTATTTTTTCTACTTTTAGGGCTCTTTTCTTTTTCATGTTCTCTCTCACTCTCTCTCTCCCTCTCTTTTGTTTGCTTTTATTTTTATTTTTATTTTTTTCTTCTTTTGGGAAACGGTTTTGCTTGCGATTTCGGAGAGCTTCGCTCATTTGTTATCTAGTTGGTGTCTGGACGTCATTGATCGCGAATCAGGTGTAGGTTCCAAATCTTCTCTATTTTGTTTGTGAATTCTTGAGTTGATTCCATGAAAGTCAAAATTTCACGTGTGTATGTTCGTAACTGATTATTTGTGATGCTGCATTACTGTTTTATGCTTAGAACTTGTTCAATTTGGTATGGTTTTGGGTTATCGAGGGATGGAAAGTGTTTCGAGTGTAAACGCGCGATTTTTTAAGTTGTTTTAGGGTGGTTTCGTGACCACACGGGTGGGCACACGGGCGTGTGCCCCTACACGCATAGTCCATACGATTGTGTTAAATTGGGAGTTAGGGTTCCGGGCCAATTTTAATACCACACGGTCTTGTGGCCGATTTGGGTATTTTAGTCGATTCCTACACGACCGTGTCCCCTGGGCACATGGGCATGTGCGTTTGGGAATTATGGTTTTAGTGATTTGATGCCACACGCCCTCACCACACGGTCATGTGGCTAATTTAAGGATTTAGGGATCCCATACGGGCATGAGTTTTAGACACATGTCCCTGTCTAGTGGGCACACGGGCGTGTGAGACCCTCACACGGCCGTGTCTGCCCTGTACTCTATTTTAGCACAAATGGACAAAGAGTTACACGGCCTGTTCACACAACCATGTCCCTAGCTCACATAGGCATGTGCCTCAGCCGCACGATCGTTGACCCCCACACGGCCGTGTGGCCTTAAGTTACTAATTTTAGTTCTGTGTATGTTTTTCTCTGAAAAATGTGTCTGTGTGTTTCGACCCTTGGCTAGGCTTTAGTGAGGTAGTTAAGAATCTGATCTGGGCTTCAGCTTATGTGTTATTTGTGACGGTTGTGTGAGATATCTGATTCTGAACTTGGTTAGCTAGGCGTGTGCATGTCTATTTCTGTCTGACTGTCTATCGATGTGTTCATTGTTTCAGTGAGGTTGTAAGCATACATACACTTGCATAAAGTAATTTTTGAGTTGGTTGTGAAAAGAGGAAGACTGATTCTGATCTGATATGGCAGTTTAACTGCAACTTATTAGTACAAAGATGTTTACCGTCATCGCATCGCATGTACGCGGCCTTTACTCGTGTACTATTATCCGATCTAGCGCTTTAAATCGCGCAACATGTCCAGACAAATGTTTACCGCAGCAGTGTCTTTATCATCGCATATATGCCAGCTTTGTTGCATTTTATTATCTGAGTGGCTTAGTCCACATATATGGTGTGTAGGGTTGGATGAGCCTTTCGAGGTCCTTTGTGGTGTGTTTGGTTGGTGAGCTTAAACAACTCTTTTGGGGTGTGATCGGGGGATGGAAAGGTGTGTTGGCTGGATGGGCGGGCTTTTACTACTTGACTGCATTTATACACATCTGATTGAATGAATGGGTGTAAGTTTGTTTGTCTGTATTCTTTCAGCTTGTCTTAATGTTCATGACTGTTCTAATTGCGGTCATTAAGGTGTAAGCGTAATTCCAACTTTCTTATCATTGTGTTTGTGATAAAAGTGTTTTGGTATCAAATCGTTGATGGGTTTGCCTGCTGTGATTCCGCGTATAGTCTAAGTGTGTTGATTGTGACGTATGGTTGGGACGTAGGTTCTGAGTTTACCCTTTATTTCTATGTATCTCTGTAAATACACTATGCCATTGAACTGCTATTTGGATTTCTGCTCTATAATTCTGTTGTTTGTCACTTTTTGAGACTCACACCAAGCTCGTGTAGCTCACCCCCTTAGTGTTTCCCCTTTCAGGTACATTATCGCTTTTTGAAGCTTGGACTTGGCATGCCGAAAGTCTAGGACTGTCATGATAAGGAAACATGCTTAAGAGTCTTCTTTCCGATTGCTATTTTGGTAAATGGTTTTGAAATGTAGATAGTTACAAAAACTGTGGTACGATTTTAGTTTGGGCTTTTTGGAAATAGTTCTCTACATAATTTTTTTTTGTAATAACGAGACTTTATTTCTGAGCGTCTTTACGGAACTTAAATGCTGTAATGTTTTTTCGATTTGTTAAACTAAATTTCTCACAATCACTTCGGTGATCAATGTGACCTTCTAAATCCTTCCTGAATTTCTAGGTCGGGTTTTGGGGTGTTTCATTTAGTGGTATCAGATCAGGTTTGTAAAAATTCGGCTTGTGTTTTTACGTAACCGTGTGCGCAAGTGTTCGTGTTAAAGAAAAAAATTTCAGGAAACTATACCATAGTTTTTTGAAATGACTTGTGATTGGAAAAACTTTCTACAAAAACGAGATGTCAAAGACTCTGATGTCAGTTCGCGCAAAACTTAGGGAATTATAAGATTAGTTCGATAAGCTTAGAATTGTAATATTTAGACATTTATGCTTGTGTGTGATTTTGGAAATTGTAGATTCTTAGAGCTTAGGTACAAGATCAATATGGATATTGAAGGTAAGCGAGATCGTGATGAGTCGCCGGACGTGTGTTTGTTCAAGAGTCAGAGATCAATGAGATTTCGCCAACTTCGGGTAGCGATAACCCGGAGCTTGGTACTAAGGCATTAACTCATGTAGTGAGGGAAGTGCTAGAGAAAGTGTTTGAGGCTAGGTTAGAGAGGACTAGAGAAATGCTTCAAGCTAGGTACGTAGATTGTGAGAAGAAAAGAGATCGTAGTCCTATGAGGTTAGAGCCTTGGCCTGCGAAGCGTGTTAGAACACATTTGAGTGGCAATAAAGGTTTTACGGAGGGTGCCGGTAGTAGTACGAGTGCTCTATTTTGTGAGCATTGTAAGAAGCGCCATCCGTGCAATTGCTGGAAAAAGGTGGAAACATGTTTTCGATGTGGGTCCACAAAACATCAGATCCGGGAATGTCCTCGACGAATTTTAAACAGGTATGGTTGTGAATGTTTCGATGTTTTGGTTATAGTAATTGTGTGGGATAGGACAAATGTATATCTGCTTCAGTGGTTAAGTGTTCTAGGTGTGTATATGAGGTCTTGAGTTCAAGTCTAGCGTAGTAGCACTCTACGACTAGAATGCGTAGCGAGAGCGTAGTGGTGTAGCTTGTGTTATACCACTGTTCTGTTAGTGGGAAATTTTGGGGATGGAATTTCTTTAAGGAGGGGTGAGTTGTAATATCTTGAATTTTGGGGTTAGAATTTTTGAGTTTTATGGTTAGGGTCAGTGAGTTGTAACAGTTCGATTTTGGCCTTGATCATAATGGTGGTTTCGGGACCACGAATCCGAGTCTGAAAAATATTTAAATATTATTTTCTGTGTAAATTATATGTGAATTAGCATGTGTGAAAGTTTCGTGAATTAATTTTACTGTTTGTATGCTTAATTTAGTGAAAGGATTAAATCGCGTAAAATAAAAATTTGATGGTTAGTTGTTAAAGTGCTTAATTGTTGATGTCTTTTTAACATGAAGGATTTGCATTGTAATTAGTCCCTTTTATAAATAGTGGACATCATGTTTGTTTATAAATGACTTTATTATAGGTATTATATATATTATAAAAGTTATAATTATTAATTATATATTATATTAACTTATAATAAAACAAAACAAAAAGCCATTATCATTTCTTTGGTAAGTGACCGAATGCTTGAAGGAAGAAAACAAAAATTCTTCAACATTTCGACAACTTTGAAGCTTGATTGAGGTATGTTAGTTGTTCAGTTTTGATAATTTCTACGTTTTTGAGATCGTTGCTTAGAAATCTTCAAGAGCCATGTGTTAATTTTTGATTTTGATGAATATTTTGAGTTGAGCCGTTGATGATAGCTTGTTGTTTATGATGTTTAATGGTGAAATATGATATATATGTGATAGATTAACAAGTTTTATCTTTGAATTTTTGATGAAATTGAGTATGTTGGACTAAATTGCAAAAATAAATTTTTGAGGGACTAAAATGTGAAAAAAATGAAATGTATGGACTTGTATGAGGACTAGGGACATTCGGCCCTTAAGGTGTTTAGTCAAATTTTGTGTATTTTGTGTTTTGTGCAAATAGGATTAAATTGTAAAAGTGTGAAATATTATGGGCAAAATAGTAATTTACCCATTTATGTGATTTTGGATTAAATTGAATGAAAATATGTTTGAATGAGCTTAATTTAAACATGTTTAGATCAAGAACCGAAGAAAATAGATTTGGATTGGGGAAAAGCGAAAATAGTTGAATAGCCGGTTTTTGTCATCCGTGGATATCCGAGGTAAGTTTTTAAGCCTTAAAACATTCATAAATTATATACATAATTTAGTATAGGCTATTTTGGAAATTATGGAACTATATCATTGAATAGCCGAATGTGAAAATTCATAGAATTTGGTATGATGAAGTTTATTTTGATTGAGATTTGATATGTGAATGTTATACAAAAATTTTGAGGTACATAAAAGGGTCGACATTATGAAATATATGTGTGAGGCAAATTAAAAGTATCGTTATTCAAGCTGTGAGCCTAGCAAGCCTTGGGCTGGTGAACTTAATCGGGCTTCGTGCCTAGCAGGCTTATTGTCGGTGATTGAATATCAGACCTCGGGTCTAGCAGGCTTAATGCCGGTGTGTGACTCAGGCTTATGCCTAGCAGGTTTTATACCGGTGATTTAATTACAAGCTTATGTTTATGAAGTGTTCAAGTTATGGTGGAAATTGAGTAAGTTAAAGCTTAGTTAAATGATTTAGATTATATTCAGCCACAAGGTATGTATTTATATATATATATATATATATATATATATGATGTTATATTGGACTTTGAATATGTAGCCATGAAGTTATGCCTAAAGGTGATATTATAATTGATATTTTATTCGGCTAAATGAGAAAGTACATAGGTGATGCTCAATTTTGTTCTTACATATTCGGTCATATAGATATGCATGGGTGAAATGTGATATTTGATTTTCTATGATTGATTAAATATGTGAGGTTGGCTTGTAAAGTTGATGGTTGTGTCATGAGCACAAGTATGTGATTGTAAGCATAATTGAGTTTATGAGTTTTTGAGAATGAAAAGTTGAATGATAATAAGTTAAAGGTGCATTAGTTGCTTTCGAATAAAATAACCCTTGTATATAAGTATAGGTTTTAAATAAAATATGAGATGATATGTTTGTGACAGTATACCTTATTAATGCTATAATTTTGATTTGTCTTTAATGTTTCGATTATCAATACGGATGTTATTTGCTTAAAACTTACTAAGCTAAGTTAGCTTACTCTGTGTGTTTTGTTATTCTGTTTTATAGATGTTTGATTGAAAGTTGCGAGCTCGGGGGATCGTTATTGAAGTCGTCCACACTATCGCCTTATTTTGGTACTTTTAAAGTTTGGATTTAGAACTTAAGGCATGTATAGGCTAGCTTATAACTTTGATGATGTTTGAAAGATGTAAATATAAGCCATGCGAAAATGGCTCGTTTAAAATGCTAATGATCTAATGATTAATACATCTTAATTGTAGTATGTGCATATGTTCTGCTTGGATTATGAATTTGGCTGTGTTATAATTCATGTTAAGTATAGATATATTTGTATATATATGTTTTGGTATGATGTAATCATTTATGATTTATTATTAGTTCTTTTGGAAAGTTGACATATGTGGTTGTTTAATAAGTTTGGGTTATGATTTGTTAAAGACTTACTATTGAAGTGTATAATTGATTCATGAATCAATTTTGGAAATCGTTTATATTGTAACTTTGTATTCGGCAAGATGATGAAATTATAGGTTATGTACTTAGGTTGGTTTATTCGCATATTATATACATATGTGCATGTGTAAAAAGGTTCAGATTTATGGGTTATGGATTCTGGGAGATATATTTGGTCTTGTTAATTCGACTATGTTCTTGTATATGAAATGATCTATATAATGTTTGGATGTATTTGCACTTGGTATGGAAATTTGGATATATCTTAGATTCGGTTAAATAAGGTCTATGAAAATATATATGTCTGTTTAGTTTTGATAATTGATAACTTGCTTTAGTAAAGTAATTATGAGCATGTGCATATTTAGTCAATGTAATTTGAATGACCAAATGAATAGGAACCTTTTGATGGAAAATATTTATATATGAATTTGGCTAAATGGATTTCAGATATGTAAGTTATTGTTTATGCATACTATGAAAATGCTTACTCATAATGCATTCAGTTATGACCATATGAATAGTAAATATTTGTTATGACTTGTGCTGTGTCTAGTAATTCCTTGTAACCCTAATCTGACGATGGATATGGGTTAAGGGTGTTACATTTGATTGGTATCAAAGCTTACGGTTTAGTCGATTCTAGGACTACCATAGCGCCTGTGAGTCTAGCTATACATGCCTTAATTTATGATGCGATAGTGTGATGACTTTTGACTTTTGAAATGTGTTTTTATATAGTAAATAGATCCCGGTAGAGCCGTACCTGATGATGTCAAGAGCGTAGCGCTTAATCCGGCACATGGGACAGCGCTGGTTGCATCTCGACCTACCTCAAGTAGCCATGAGGGGGAGGCTAAGCAAGCTTTCTATCAAATGATGAACGACTAGTTTACTCAATATATCTGGACTAATCCGGCTGTACAACAACCTCCACCCCTGAATAATCCATTTCCGATACCTATGGTACCTCCGAGGATAGATCTGATGAGATTTAATAGGCCTCCTGTAGATAAAATCAAAAAACACGGGGCCGAAGAGTTTAAAGCTAATGATGATGATAATGCGGAACGAGCTGAGCTGTGGCTTGATAATACTATCTGTGTGTTCGACGAGCTATCATGTACTCCAGATGAATGCTTAAAATGTGCTATATCCTTATTACGAGACACCGCATATCACTGGTGGAATACACTAGTATTGGTGGTTCCGAAAGAGAAAGTGTCCTGGGAATTCTTCCAGACTGAGTTCCGTAAAAAATACATCAGCCAGAGATTCATCGATCAAAAATGCAAAGAATTTCTGGAACTGAAGCAGGGTTGTATGACCGTAACTAAGTATGAACAGAAATTTTTGAGACTAAGCCGATATGCTCGTGAATGTGTTTCAACCGAAGCTATCATGTGTAAAAGATTCGAAGATGGTTTGAATGAAGACATTAAGTTGTTGGTCAGCATAATTGAGATTAAAGAGTTCGTGGTACTTGTTGAGCGAGCCTGTAAAGCCGAAGAGCTTGGAAAAGAGAAAAGAAAAGCTGATTTTGAAGCCAGTGACTTCCGTAAAAGATCATCGAGTAAGACTTTTCATTCAGTATCGAAGAAGTTCAGAGATGATTCTAGTCGAGATCGACCTTCTGTGGGTTCATGATCTACATCGATTGCCAGTGTCGGTAATGTTCAGCAGAATAGGGTTGAATGCATGCATTATGGTAAATGGCATTCTGGAAGTTGTAGATTACATGATCGATCCTATTTTAAATGTGGATCGATGGATCATTTTATCCGGGAGTGCCCGATGTTAGCCGAGCAAAACACTGTTCAGAATGTGAGACCGAGCAACATGTCATCGCGAGGCAGACCACCCAGGCATTCGGGTAATGTAGGTGGCAGTCAGAGAGGAACAAAAGATACAGCGGTTCAATCTGAGGCTCGTGCACCTGCTAGAGCATATGCTATACGCGCTCATGAGGATGCTTCTTCCCCAGATGTTATTACCGGTACTTTCACTCTTTATGATATTAGTGTTATTGTGTTGATTGATCCTGGTTCGACTCATTCTTATGTGTGTGAAACATTAGTATCTAGTAAGACTCTGCCTGTTGAGTCTACTGAGTTTGTGATTCGAGTATCAAATTCCTTGGGCCGGTGTGTATTGGTTGACAAAGTGTGTAAAAATTGCCCGTTGATAATTTGAGATTCATGTTTTCTAGCCGATTTAATGTTGTTACCTTTCAACGAGTTTGATATAATTTTGGGTATAGACTGGTTGACTTTGCACGATGCCGTTGTTAATTGCAAAAAAAAGACCATTGATTTGAGATGTTAGAACAGTGAAATTATTCGGATTGAATCTAATGATTTGAATGGGTTACCAGCATTAATATCGTCGATGTTGGCTCAGAAGTATGTGAGAAAAGGTTATGAAGCTTACTTTGCTTATGTGCTTGACAGTAAAGTGATTGAAAAGAAGATTGAATCTGTATCCGTTGTGTACGAGTATCCGGATGTGTTTCCTGAAGAATTACTGGGTTTGCCACCTGTTCGAGAGGTAGAATTTGGTATTGAGTTAGTACCGGGGATGACTACGATTTCGATAGCTCTGTACTTAATGAAAACTACTGAATTAAATGAGTTGAAAGCACAGTTGCAAGAGTTAACAGACAGGGGTTTTGCATGATCGAGTTTCTCTCCTTGGGGTGCGCCAGTTCTATTTGTGAAAAAGAAAAATAGAACTATGCGAATGTATATTGATTACCGACAGCTAAATAAGGTAACTATAAAGAATAAATACCCGTTGCCACGGATTGACGACTTGTTTGATCAGCTGAAAGGGGCTTTAGTGTTTTCAAAGATAGATTTGAGGTCGGGTTATTATCAATTGTGAGTCAGAGATTCTGATGTGCCAAAGACTGCTTTTCGGATGAGGTACGGACACTATGAGTGTTTGGTTATGCCTTTCGGACTTACTAACGGACCTGCTGTTTTTATGGATATGATGAATCAGATTTTCAGATAGTATTTGGATCAGTTTGTTGTAATGTTTATAGATGGTATTCTGATCTACTCCAAAAATAAATCCGAGCATGCCGAGCATCTGAGACTTGTGCTACAAACTTTGCGAGATAAACAGTTGTATGCAAAGTTTAGTAAGTGTGAGTTCTGGTTACGTGAAGTCAGTTTTCTGGGCCATCTTGTTTCAACATCAAGTATTCGGGTTGATCCGAATAAAGTATCGGCTATACTTGATTGGAAACCACCGAAAAATGTTTCTGAAATTTAAAGCTTTCTGGGGCTCGCTGGTCACTACAGACATTTTGTGAAAGGTTTTTCTATGATAGCTACACCGTTGACAAAGCTATTACAGAAAGATGTTAAGTTCGAGTGGTCGAAAAAGTGTCAGAAAAGTTTGATCAGTTGAAAACTCACTTGACCGAAGCTCTAGTGTTAGTTCAGCCTGAATCGAGTAAAGAATTCATTATTTATAGTGAGCATCTTTGAATGGTTTGGGTTGTGTTTTGATGCAGGAAGGCAAAGTCATAGCTTATGCCTCGAGACAGTTGAAGCCACACGAAAGAAACTATCTGACACATGATTTGGAGCTAGCAGCTATTGTGTTTGCGTTAAAGATATGGCGTCATTATTTGTTCGGTGAGAAATGTCATGTTTATTCAGATCACAAAAGCCTGAAGTATTTGATGACTCAGAAAGATTTGAATTTGAGACAACACCGATGGTTAGAGCTGTTGAAAGATTATGAACTAGTGATTGACTATCATCTGGGAAAAGCAAATGTTGTTGCGGATGCTTTAAGTCGAAAGTCATTATTTGCTTTGCGTGCGATGAACGCACATATGGTTATGTCTGATGATGGTTCGATAGTAGCGGAATTAAAAGCGAAACCGTTGTTTATTCAACAAATTGGTGATGCCCAAAAAGTTGATAAAGATTTGTTGGCAAAACGAGCTCAGTGTGAAAATAATGTTGAGTCAGAGTTTCGAATTGATGAGAATGACTGCTTGAAGTTCAAAGATCGAATATGTGTTCCGAGGAATCCAGATTTGATTTAGATGATTTTAAATGAAGCTCATAGCAGCTGATTGTCTGTACATCTGGGTAACACAAAAATGTATAACGATTTGAAACAGTTCTATTGGCGGTCTGGTATGAAACGAGACATATCTGAATTTGTTTCGAAGTGCTTAGTTTGTCAACAAGTAAAAGTCGAACATCAGGTACCTTCTGGGTTGTTTCAGCCGATCATGATACCAGAATGGAAATGGGACAGAGTCACTATGGATTTTGAATCCGGTTTACCTATGACACCGAGCAAGAAAGATGCAATTTGGGTTATTGTGGATAGATTGACCAAATCAGCTCACTTTGTTCCAGTTCGTACAGATTATACACTCGATAATCTTGCTGAGTTGTATGTATCTCAAATTGTGAGATTACATGGTGTGCCTATTTCTATTGTTTCAGACAGAGACCCGAGATTCACATCGCGATTTTGGAAGAAATTGCAGGATGCTCTAGGTACGAAACTGCATTTCAGCACAGCTTTTCATCCGCAGATAGATGGTCAGTCTGAACGAATCATACAGATACTTGGGGATATGTTGAGATGTTGCATCCTCGAGTTCGAAGGTACGTGGGAACGATACTTACCTCTGATTGAATTTGCTTATAATAATAGTTTTCAATCAAGTATCAAAACGGCATCCTATGAAGTTTTGTACGGTCGTAAATGTCGTACACCATTGTATTAGACCAAGCTCAGTGAAAATAAGAAACACGGGGTTGACTTGATCAAAGAAACTAAACAGAAAGTGGCAGTGATCCGTGATAGTTTGAAAGCTGCATCAGATCGTCAAAAGTCATACGTAGATTTGAAACGTAATGACATTGAGTTTCAGATCGGAGATCGAGTATTTTTGAAAGTTTCACCGTGGAAGAAAGTACTCAGACTCGGTCGTAAAGGCAAATTGAGTCCGAGATTCATTGGACCATATGAAATCACAGAGCGAATTGGGCCAGTTGCTTATAAATTGCAGTTACCACCTGAGTTAGAAAGAATTCATAATGTCTTCCATGTTTCGATTCTTCGTAGATATCGATCTAACCCTTCACATGTGATTTGCCCGACAGGGGTTGAGATTCAGCCTGATATGACATATGAAGAGGAACCGATTTGTATTCTGGCTCAGGAGATAAAAGAATTGAAAAATAAGAAAATTTCGTTAGTTAAAGTGCTGTGGAAAAAGCACGAAGTTGAAGAAGCAACCTGGGAGTTAGAGGATACAATGAAAGAGCGTTATCCAAATCTATTCACTAGTAAGATTCTCAGGGACGAAAATCCCTAAGGGGGGAGAGTTGTAACAGTCCGATTTTGGCCCTGATCGGAATGGTGGTTTCGGGACCACGAATTCGAGTTCGAAAAATATTTAAATATTATTTTCTGTGTAAATTATATGTGAACTAGCATGTGAGAAAGTTTCGTGAATTAATTTTACTGTTTTGTGCTTAATTTAGTGAAAGGATTAAATAGCGTAAAATGAAAATTTGATGGTTAGTTGTTAAAGTGCTTAGTTGTTGATGTCTTTTTAATATGAAGGATTTGCATTATAATTAGTCCCTTTTATAAATAGTGGATGGCATGTTTGTTTATAAATGACTTTATTATAGGTATTAAATATATTATAAAAGTTATAATTATTAATTATATATTATATTAACTTATAATAAAACAAAACAAAAAGCCATTATCATTTCTTTTGTAAGTGACCGAATGCTTGAAGGAAGAAAACAAAAATTCTTCAACATTTTGGCAACTTTGAAGCTTGATTGAGGTGTTCAGTTTTTGATAATTTCTACGTTTTTGAGATCGTTGCATAGAAATCTTCAAGACCCATGTGTTAATTTTTGATTTTGATGAATATTTTGAGTTGAGTCATTGATGATAGCTTGTTGTTTATGATGTTTAATGGTGAAATATGATATATATGTGATAGATTAACAAGTTTTGTTTTTGAATTTTTGATGAAATTGAGTATGTTGGACTAAATTACAAAAATAAATTTTTGAGGGACTAAAATGTGAAAAAAATGAAATGTATGGACTTGTATGAGGACTAGGAACATTCGGCCCTTAAGGTGTTTAGTTAAATTTTGTGTATTTTGTGTTTTGTGTAAATAAGACTAAATTGTAAAAGTGTGAACTATTAGGGGAAAAATGGTAATTTTCCCATTTATGTGTTTTTGGATTAAATTGAATGAAAATATGTTTGAATGAGCTTAATTTAAACATGTTTAGATCAAGAACTGAAGAAAACAGATTTGGATGGGGGAAAAGCGAAAATAGTCGAATAGCCGGTTTTTGTCGTCCGTAGATATCTAAGGTAAGTTTTTAAGCATTAAAACATTCGTAAATTATATACGTAATTTAGTATATACTGTTTTGGGAATTATGGAACTATATTATTGAATAGACGAATGTGAAAATTCATAGAATTTGGTATGATTAAGTTTATTTTGATTGAGATTTGATATGTGAATGTTATACAAAAATTTTGAGGTACATAAAAGGGTCGACATTATGAAATATATGTGTGAGGCAAATTAAAAGTATCATTATTCAAGCTGTGAGCCTAGCAAGCCTTGGGCTGGTGAACTTAATCGGGCTTCGTGCCTAGCATGCTTATTGCCGGTGATTGTATATCAGACCTTGGGTCTACCAAGCTTAGTGCCGGTGTGTGATTCCGGCTTATGCCTAACAGGTTTTATACCGGTGATTTAATTACAAGCTTATGTTTATGAAGTGTTTCAAGTTATGGTGGAAATTGAGCAAGTTAAAGCTTAGTTAAATGATTTAGATTATATTTGGCCACGTATTTATATATATGATGTTATATTGGACTTTGAATATGTAGCCATGAAGTTATGCCTAAAGGTGATATTATAATTGATATTGTATTCGGCTAAATGAGAAAGTACATAGGTGATGCTCAATTTTGTTCTTACATATTCGGCCATATAGATATGCATGGGTAAAATTTGATATCTGATTTTCTATAATTGATTAAATAAGTGAGGTTGGCTTGTAAAGTTGATGGTTGTGTCATGAGCACAAGTATGTGATTGTAAGCATAATTGAGTTTATGAGTTTTTGAGAATGAAAAGTTGAATGATAATAAGTTAAAGGTGCATTAGTTGCTTTCGAACAAAATAACCCTTGTATATAAGTATAGTTTTTAAATAAAATATGAGATGATATGTTTGTGACAGTATACCTTATTAATGCTATAATTTTGATTTGTCTTTAATGTTTTGATTATCAATACGAATGTTATTTTGTGTAAAACTTACTAAGCTAAGTTAGCTTACTCTGTGTGTTTTGTTACTCTATTTTATAGATTTTTGATTGAAAGTTGCGAGCTCGGGGGATCGTTATTGAAGTCGTCCACACTATCGCCTTATTTTGGTGCTTTTAAAGTTTGGATTTAGAACTTAAGGCATGTATAGGCTAGCTTATAACTTTGATGATGTTTGAAAGATGTAAATATAATCCATACGAAAATAGCTCGTTTAAAATGCTAATGATCTAACGATTAATACATCTTAATTGTAGTATGTGCGTATGATCTAATTATAATTCATGTTAAGTGTATATATATATGTATATATATGTTTTGATATGAAGTAATCATTTATGATTTATTATTAGTTCTTTTGGAAAGTTGACATATGTGGTTGTTTAATAAGTTTGGGTTATGATTTGTTAAAGACTTACTATTGAAGTGTATAATTGAAACATGAATCAATTTTGGAAATCGTTTATATTGTAACTTTGTATTCGGCAAGATGATGAAATTATAGGTTATGTACATGGGTTGGTATATTCGCATATTATATACATATGTGCATGTGTAAAAAGGTTCAATTTTATGGGTTATGGATTCTGGGAGATATATTTGGTCTTGTTAATTCGACTATGTTCTTGTATATGAAATGATCTATATAATGTTTGGATGTATTTGCACTTGGTATGGAAATTTGGATATGTAACAGTCCGGTTTATACCTTAGTCGGAGCAGGGGTTTCGGGACCACAAGTCTGAGTCAGTATGATATTTTAATATTATTTTTTGTGTCTTTGATAAGTGGTTAAGCATATGGTAAAGTTTCGTATGTTAATTTGTTCGTTTGTGTGTTTAATTGGACAAAAGGACTGAAATGCATTAAAGGTGAAAGTTGCTTACTATCTGTTAAAGTACCAATGTGTTGTGGCTTTGTAAAGGTGAAGGCCTTATATGGCAATTAAGCCAATTCTATGGATAGTGGATGACAATGAATGATGATATGTATATATTATATGCTTATTATATTTTCTTTAATAGTTAAATTTATTTTATATCTATTTTATAAGTTATGTTAATATTATTATATTATAAGAGTTTATAATAAAAGAAACATGAGTAAGTGGCCTCATTTTTATCACCTTCTTGCCGAAAACACAAAGAAAAAGAAATAGCTTAAGCTTGTTAAGGTTCGGTCATTTGAGGGCTTAAATTCAAGGTATGTTTTAGTCGGTTTTCGATAATTTCTACGTTTTTACAATCGTTGTTTTGAGAGCTACAAAACCTATGTATCTATTTTCTATATTGATGATGTTTGTGTGATATGCCATTGATGATATGTTGAGCTTTGTAATGAATTTAGTTGTTAAATGAAAGATTTGAGTTAGATGAACATGTTTTGTTCTTGAAGTTTTGATGACTTTAGCTAAATAGGGCTAAATTGTGAAAAAGCAATTTGAGGGACTAAATTGCAAATTTGATGGAAAATACGGGCTTGTATGTTATATATGTACATTCGACTAAGCATGAGTGTGGGTTGATTTTGTGAATTTGATGTTTTGAGAAAAATGGACTAAATTGATAAATTATGCAAATGTGAGGGTTAATTTGTAAAATAGCCCTAAATGTGTGTCTTTGGATTGAATTGAATGAGTTAGTGAATTAAAGGGTTAATTCTGAATATGTATAGATCAAGAACCGAGGAAAACAGACTTAGATCGCGGGAAAGGGAACGTAAACGAATAGCCGCTTCTGTTTCTACTAAGCCGAATCCTAGGTAAGTCACTATGCAAATAAACGTACTTGTATGAATTTGTAAATGCTCATATGACTAATAATGATAATGAATGTTTATGAGAGGTTGTGCATATGAATTACGAGATAAGGTCAATATAGCGACAATGTCCGAGAAGTACCATTCGAACCTAGGAATAGATAGGATTAGCTATGTCATGACATAGGTATCTGTTCTGTTTTATCATGTAAGACCACGTCTGGGACGTTGGCGTTGATTTGAGATTTCGTGTAAGACCACATCTGGGATGTTGGAATCAATATGAGTTTTACGTGTAGGACCACGTTTGGGATGTTGGCATCGATCTGAGCTTTACGTGTAAGACCATGTCTGGGACATCGACATCGTATTGATTCATGTAAGACCCTGTCCGGACAGTGGCATCGATATCCGAGTGCATGTAAGACCTCGTCTGGGACGTTGGCATTGTACGACTATTCCGAGCTTCTTGAGTATCCTACTAGATTCCTTACGGTTCAACGGGCAAGTCTGTGATCAGAATGGCTATGTACATAGAGAACCCGTTTCAGATACGTTGATTTATACACCAAGTGTGTATATAAGGTAAGTATCTACATGATCTTACTATGATGAGTATGTATATTGGGATAACAATATGATATATGAAAATAAGCTTGAAAGAGCTTTGTATTTGTAAGACTTTTGAGTTGATGAATGTGGCAAATATGGCCAAGTACATGAATCAAAGTATATATGTGATAATTTATTAAGTGATTTAGATGTGCCAATGTATCTATGAGTATGTATATGCCTTATATGCTAAGTTTGTTTGCATTATGACTTACTAAGCTTTTGGAAAGCTTACTCCGTGTGTGTGATTTCTCTGTTTTATAGGTCGTCAAAGCTACTGAAGGCTCAGGACCGTCAAGGATCGTCATCACACTAATCAACTTGTTTTTGGTACATTTGGAAATATATTTTGCTAGATGTGGCATGTATAGGCTAGTCTTTTGTATTTGTAAATGAAGTGAATTTAGCCATGTGCTTTGGCTAGTTATATGTTGGTATTTTGCTTAAAGGAATTTGTAATGTGTGAAGCATGTTTTGGCATGGTTAGATGATCCATGAAATGGTTAAGTTTTGAGTTAGTAAATGAATGAAATATGCTTGTGATGAGATGAATTATAGTCTTGTAATTTGACATGTTTGGAACTAGTTTTCAATACATGAATTGGTTGGTTTAATTGGTATGCTCTTGCTTGACATATGTGCATGAAATGAGTTTGTAATTCTTGCTTGTAGGTATGACCCAAGTGGGTTGCATTTTGGCCTTGAAAATGGCCTATAATGTCACACGGTCGTGGCACACGGACGTGCCTAGTGACCGTGGGCTAAGTCAATAGATAGCACAAGAGTACACGGCCTTGGCACACGGTCGTGTTTGCTGCCTAGTAGCCGTGTGATTTTTGGCAGGATCGACCACGGCCTGAGTACACGGCGTGCTTAGTGGCCGTGAAAGATAAGTCAATTTCAACCACGGGGAGGACACACGGGGGTGTCCAGCAGCTGCGGGAGGCAAATGGTCTGCCCACACGGGCGTGTAACCCCTGAAACTTAGAAAAAATTTTAAATTTTAGAGAATGTCTGTATGTGTTTCGGTTTAGTCCCGACCCGGATTATAAGCATGCTTAGGGTCTCGATGACTTATTCAAGGGACATTATGATTGAAATAGATGTACATTTGTATGACATTTCTGTATAAGTTTTTGAATCTGTCCGGTAACGCCTTTAACCCTAGTCCGGTGATGATTACGGGTTAGGGGTGTTACAGGATATATCTTAGATTCGGTTAAATAAGGTCTATGAAAGTATATGTATGTATGTTTAGTTTTGATAAGTGATAACTTGCTTTAGTAAAGTAATTATGAGCATGTGCATATTTAGTCAATGTAATTTAAATGACCAAATGAATAGTAACCTTTGTTATTTGATGGAAAATGTTTATATGTGAATTTGGCTAAATGGATTTCAGATATGTACGTTATTGTTTAAGCATATTATGAAAATGCTTACTCATAATGCATTCAGTTATGACCATATGAATAGTAAATATTTGTTATGACTTGTGATGTGTCTAGTAATGCCTTGTAACCCTAATCCGGCGACGGATATGGGTTAAGGGTGTTACATGAGTAGGTTGTACTATTGTGTTTAGTTGCGCGTTTTAGTGTAAGAATGGGTCTGCTGGTCTGGTGGTTGGTTGTGTGTTAGTTTAGTTTGAGGTCTTAGGTTCTAGTCACCAAGAGTGTTTTGAGGGATTATTTTTGTTTTGGTTTTAAAAGTTTGGATAATTATTTCCTTTATTTAGTGTTATTTTATTATTTTATTATTTTTTATAGTTTTAGGGCTCTTTTGTTTTTCACGTTCTCCTTCTTCCTTTCCTCTGTTTACTTTTATTTTTATTTTTTTCTTCTTTTAAGAAATGATTTTGCCTGCGGATTTCGGAGAGCTTCGTTCATTTGTTGTCGAGTCGGTATCTGGACATCACTGATCACGAATTAGGTGTGGGTTCTGAATCTTTTCTATTTTGTTTACGACCTTTTGAGTCGATTTCGTGAAAGTCGGCATTTCACGTGTGTGTGTTCGTGACAGGCCAATTTTGATGCCAAACGGCTGTGTGGTCGATTTGGGGATTTTAGTCGATTCCCACACGACTGTGTCCCCTGAGCACACGGGCGTGTACGTTTGGGAATTAGGGTTTAAGTGATTTGGTACCACATGGCCGTGTAACTAATTTTGAGATTTAGGGATCCCATATGGGCATGTTTGCCCTGTACTCTATTTTAGCACAAATGGACAGAGAGTTAGACGGCCTATTCACACGACCATGTCCTTGGCTCACACGGCCGTGTGCCTCCTCCCACACGGGCGTGTTGACCCCCATGCGTGCATGTTGACCCTCACATGACCTAGGGATCTTCACACGGCCAGAGCACATGGCCGTGTGGCCCTAAGTCACTAATTTTAGTTCTGTGTATGTTTTTGATCTGAAAATGTGTTTGTGTGTTCCAACCCTTGGCTAGGCTTTAGTACGGGTAGTTAAGACTCTGATCTGGGCTTCGACTTATGTGTTATTTGTGATGGTTGTGCGAGATATCTAATTTTGAACCCGGTTAGCTAGGTGTGTGCATGTCATTTCTGTTTGACTGTCTGTTGATGTGTTCATTGTTTCAATGAGGTTGTAAGCATACATATACTTGCATAAATTAATTTTTGGGTTCGTTGAGAAGAGAAGAAAGAATGATTCTAATCTGCTCTAGCAGTTTAACTGCAACTTATTGGTATAGTGGTTTACTACACTATACCGCATGTACGTCATCTTTGCTACATACTATTATCTGATTTGGCAGTTTAAACTGCAACATGTCTGTACAACGGTTTACCGCAATGCACTGTACTATATATATGCCAGCTTTTTTGCGTGTGATTATTTGAGTGGCTTAACCTATATACATGGTGTGTAGGGTTGGATGGGCCTTTCAAGGTCTTTTGTGGTGTGTTTAGTTGGTGAGTTTAAACAACTTTTTTGGGGTGTGATCGGGGGATGGAGAGGTGTGTTGGCTGGATGGGCGGGTTTTTACTACTTGACTGCATTCATATGCATCTGATGGAGTGATTGGGTGTAAGTCTGTTTGTTTGTATTTTATCAACTTGTCTTAATGTTCCTGATTGTTCTAATTGCGTGTATTAAGGTGTAAGCATAATTTCACCTTTCTTATCATTGTGTTTGTGATGAAAGTGTTTTGGTATCAAACTGTTGATGGGTTTGCTTGTTGTGATTCTGTGTATAGTCCAAGTGTGTTAATTGTGGCGTATGGTTGGGACGTAGGTTCCTAGTTTACCTTCTGTTTCTATGTATCTCTCTGTAAATACACTATGCCATTGAACTGCTATTTGGATTTTTGCTCTATAATTCTGTTGTTTGCCACCTTTTGGGACTCACACTAAGCTCGTGTGGCTCACCCCCTTAGTGTTTCCCCTTTTAAGTACATTATCGCTTTCTAAAGCTTGGACTCGGTATGCCGAAGGTCTCAGGTAGTCATGATAAGGAAACATGTTTAAGAGTCTTCTTTTCGATCTCTATTTTGGTAAATGGTTTTGAAGTGTAAACAATTATAAGAACTATGGTACGATTTTAATTTAGGCTTTTCGTAAATGGTTTTCTTTGGGCAATTTTTTTTTGTAATAACGGGGCTTTATTTCTGAGCATTTTTATAGAACTTAATTGCTGTAATTTTTTCTCAGTTTTTTAAACTAAATTTTCCATGATCACTTCTGTGATCAATGTGACCTCCGGAATCCGGCCTAAACTTCTAGGCCGAGTTTTAGGGTGTTTCATAGTTCATGCTTGAAAATAAGAACATCCAAACGACAGTATAACTGAAAGAAATAAAGAAACTCACGATAATTTCTTAAGAAATCAAATGAGAATCTTCAATTTTGATGGAAATCTGCTTCAGAGTCAGCTTTAATGGTGTTTTTTAAGTTATTTTTCTTGAATATTCTATGATGGCTCTCTTCTATCTTCATATTTTTGTCATATATACGCCTTAGAATGCCCGAAAAACCTAAAAAATGCATTTTTCGAAGTTTGGAGTACAAATCTGTGAAACTGACACGACCTACCACATGGCCATGTGGCTCACACAGTTGTGCGTCCAGGCAGTGTGGAATGGGTCAGCCCGTGTGGCTCCTGTAGTTTGCTTCGATTTTTTGGTTTTCACTCATTTTTCTCCCAAATGCTCTATTAAGCAGAAAAAACATGAATTTAAAGGATTAGAAGCATAAAATGCACCGTTAACATAAAATAATAACCCAAAAACGCATTAAGAATGAGGTTTAAACATGTTACTTTTAGCACTTATCAAATATCCCCACACTTAAGCATTTGATTGCCCTCAAGTAAAATTCTCAACCCACATTCAAGTTAACCTCCCTCAATTTATTATTTTCATCGGTAATGTTTTTGGATAATTTACAGATAATAATGTATTGGAAATTTAAACTAAAATGACACTAAAGAATACAAGCAATCTAAGTAAAAATTTTTAAAGCATAAAAACATAGGCATCTCCTCTATATCAATAATTACCTGAAATCCAAACTCAACAAGAATTAACGCCTTTACTAAGATTCACTTAAAACATTCAGAGTGTTTAAGGTTCAAGTAATGTGCACTCAACAATCAAATGAGAAATGTTATTACCATATGCTTTCTTGAAAATCAAATCTCCACCACTATAGAATGAGATGACACATCATTCAAGAGGTCTTTACAAGGCTGTAATGGGGCTTAGGTTAAGGGTATGGAAAATGACAAAAAAGTTGGTTACAATTGAAAGCGAAGTTGATAAAGATGTCAAACCACAAAAAGAATCATTTGCTGAATTACAAGAATTTAAATGAATAAAAAATAAATAGGGGAAATGAGCTTTTCAACAGAATATGAAACTAACAATTAAAGCTCAATCAATTTTTTTTTATATATTATTTTTTTTGTTTTGATTTTCTTCTTTTTTTTCGTTTTCTTTTTGTTTTGATTTTTTTAGAGTAAAGTAAAATTCAACTATTCAAATGATGAAACATAGTCAGGTAACTAACCAAATCAAATATCGACAAAAAGGTAGTCAATAAGAAGGATAATTTTACAACATATATGTGGGTTATGGGTTAAAATTAACGGGTTAGAAAAAAACGTGTTAGGATCAACGGGGTTTACTAGGGGATAATACAACAGGTAAGATGTTTAAAGGTTAGGTGAGTTCAATCCTAAGTGCCTCTATCATCTTTGTATATCAAATCAATAATGAGGTCTCAACATGTATAATTGAAACAAGCTATAGAATAACAAATCAAATTGATATACTTACAATCAAAAATAAAATGAATGCGAAATAAAATATATGCTCTATAGGCTAAAAAACTCACAAAAAATTATAGTTTTGATGTGAAACTTGCAAATTTAAAAGTTCAAAATAATTCTTCAGTTCAGGGAGACAACCAAAAACAATAATTTCTGAAATACGACTTATCATGCGTGACTCTCTCGTGGCTTAAAGTATAAATAAAAAATGCACAAAAATCCATAAATTATTCCAAAACAAAATCAATAAAAACTCCAAATTTAAAAAAAAAAGAACTTTAATGATAGGTTTGAGAAAGTTACTTAAGCACAAACAACAATTTAGAGACTTTATTGCATAAACATATAACATCATCCTCAAACTTATAAAATCATCCCCACACTTAAGATGTACGTTACCCTCAATGTACAAATAAATATAAACTAATAAGCAAAATATCAAAAGGGAGGGAGAGAATTGAAACTGCCCTGAATTTGGATGAATTTGTCAGAATAGTGAAATCTGAAATCGTAAGAGATTCTAAATGAAGTACATATTTCCGAGAACACTAATAAGAAAATAAATAAAAATAAAATAAGATAAAGAGATGGCAAAACAAATAGAAAAACAGCCGACAAAAAAATAAAAAAGGAAAGTGCATAATAAAATAAAACATATAAATTTAAAAAATAAAATAAAAAACAAATAACAATAACAATAAAAGTAAAAGTAAAAATACAAATAAAAATAAATAAAACATAAAACTAAATGAAATCACTTTAGTTGGGGTAGGAAGGAAACAAAAGAAGAAAAGAAAAAGAAAAAGAAAAAGAAAAGAAAACAAGCTTTAAAGGAAAAAAAGGTACATAGCCATGTGCTAGACCATGTGGGCCATATGGCTATGTGGCCAGGCCGTGTGAGGCGCACGACCACGTGGCCTATTAGAAAATTTTAAAAATTTGCTCGAGTGTTCACACGGCTTGTGACACGCCTGTGTGTCCAGGCTGTGTGTCACACATAGTCGTGTGGCCAGGCCATGTGGAATCACCCAGACCGTATGCTATTGTCATTCGTTTCTCCCATACCCATGTACATGGGTGTGTGGGTCATACAACCGTGTCTCTAGGTCGTGTGCCTCCATTTAGACCGTGTGGGTCAAAAAATAATTTTGAAAAATTAGCTCCACTGTTCACACAGCCTGTGACATGCCCGTGTGTCCAGGTTGTGAACAATCACCCAGACTGTGTGTTGTTGTCGTTCGCTTCTCCCATGCCTGTGTACATGGGTGTGTGGGTCATACAACCGTGTGCCTCCGCTCAGACCGTGTGGGCCAAAAAATAATTTTGAAAAATTAGCTCTAGTGTTCACACAACCTATGACACGCCCGTGTGCCCAGGTCTTATGGATCACCCAGACTATCTGGACCACTTTTTTTTTTTTAAAAATTAAAATTTTTAATTTTTTTTAAAAAAATTCATTTTTAAAATTTTTTTCTTTATTTTTTGGTATATATTTTTTTATTTTGTTTTTTTTAAAAAATAAAATGGAAGTAAAATAAATAAATAAAATAAAAACACTTTGGTTGCCTCCTGAGAAGCGCTTATTTAGAGTCTAAACTCAACTTCCCTTTTGAAGCTAACGGATGCAAAAACCTAAGATCTAGCAGAAGAAACCAAATATTTGGAAGTCTAGAAAATAAGGTGTAAAAGTTGAACATTGACAATGACAATATAGAACGATTGCAAAGCAAAAAGAAAGAAAAATAAGAACACACAGATTTTACGTAGAAACCCTTTTGGTAAAAAAATCACGGGCAGAGGAGAAGAAAATTCATTAATGCCGAATTCAAATGATACAAGAAGAGTTTAGACTACATCTATTTATAAGTTGAAAAACCTTATTCTAATCAATGTCAAATAGAAGCAGTGTAGTAAGGTTGAAACACCTTATTCTAATCAATGTAAAATAAAAGAAGTATAGTTTTATATGGATTTTACTTTTACTTTATTTTATCACTGGATTTTATTTTAACAAGGATTCGAGTCATTTAACTCTAAAATCTCCACCTTGACACGAACTCTCAACGAACAAGTTCTTTACCACGAACTCTCAACGAACAAGTTCTCCACCTCTTCCACGAAACCCCTTAAAGGGTATTCTTCAACAGTGAACACCAACCAAGTCCAAACAATGCTCAAACTTGGTTATAGGAAGTGACTTAGTCATCATATCTTCATGATTTTCATGAGTACTAACTTTGCTCATAACAATATCTCCACGATCAATAATATCACGCACAAAATGATACCGAATATCAATGTGCTTTGTTCTCTCATGAAACATTTGATCTTTCGTAAGGAAGATGACACTTTGACTATCACAAAACACTGTACTGATCTAAAGGCCTTTACTGACTTCACCAAAGAGTCCCTTTAACCAAATAGCTTCTTTACAAGCCTTAGTAATCGCCATGTACTCAGTTTCAGTAATAGACAAAGCAACTATAGTTTACAAAGTGACTTTCCAACTGATTGTGCAACCCCCAATAGTAAAAACATACTCTGTGAGAGATCTTCTTTTATCAAGGTTTCCAGCAAAACTAGAATCAATATACCCAGTGGCTCCATCTCTAGTTCTTCCAAACTGTAAACAAACATCAGTAGTACCTCGTAAGTATCTGAAAATCTACCGAACCACTTTCTAGTGTTCTTTGCCAGGATTCACCATGTATATACTAGCTGTACTAACTGCAAATGATAAATCTGGACGTGAGCAAACCATAACATACATGAGAGATCCCACTGCACTAGAACATGAAACACGTGACATATAGTCAATTTCATCATTTTATTGTGGAGACAAAAACGATGAAATTCTGAGCGGGCTGCTAATAGAGTACTAACAGGCTTGGCATTCTGCATATTGAACTTGCAAAAAACTTTCTCAATGTACCATTTCTAACTTAGGTACAATTTACATGCTTTTCTATCTTTGAGAATCTCCATCCCAAGTATCTTTTTTTGTTGAAAGTGATCATATTAATCATTAAGAAGACACAATGGTGACAATGAGATAAAATGTGATTGTATTGAGTGAACGAATTTAACTCAAATGAATCAAGGATATCATATGAGGTTAACACACATATGACAAGGTTATTGGATAAAACAGTTGGATGAATTGCTTTTGTAAAGAGTAAACAATAAGGAGTTTTCAATCATGGTACTTCTTGTGGACTGACTCTATGATTAAGTAATTGTGAATTATCAGAACGATACTTCTGGGCATAATTGCAATTACGAGTGCCTAACTGTATATGCTCGATTGGTCCCTCCATTAGCTCAACAGAAGCTCGATTGGACTGTATTTGAATCAGAAGAAAATTCTACGATTTTGGAAATAATTTAATTGAGTCAATTTATCCGATGCAGAATTAAATTGGGTAGTCGTAAGAATTGTTCAACTAGAGAATTTGAATAAAGAATTTTCTTGAAAAATTAATTTGAAAAATCTAAGAGATTTTTGGGAAAATTAATTTTGATCAAGTAAAATTAATTTAATCAAATTAATTAAAGTTAATATGATATTTTTGGAAATTAATTTTCAAGTTAGGCAATTGGTCCAATGAGTAGTTGAACTTGAAAATTGGACCTGAGATCGTAAATTGAGCCTAGGAGCCCAAAACCGAGACTAAGACCCAAAATTGGTCGAACTGGGCCCGGTATGTGAAAGTAGGCCGACGGTCTAACTGGTGGTTAGATTGGAATGGTCAGGTCGTCTTTGACCCGGACCGAACCGACTTGGGGTGCTGGGAGGGTGTCACACCTGCACCGTCAGACACGGTGATGTTGACAGTATTCTGGTGGCCGACGATGGTGGTTCTCTGGTGGTTGAGTAGTGGAAGAATTACTTTCCTACTGGGACTGTACGAGAGAATTCGATTTCAAATTAACTATTCCAATAATAATATTATTTTAATAGATTTAATATTAAATTGAATTTAATATTTATCTTGTAGATAAATATTCTATTAATTTTGTAAGATTTAATATTAAATTTAATCTAGTATTTATCAATATTATATTAATTTAATATTAAAATGATTAAGTTTAATCATAGTTAAACTCTCTAAACTCTCTCTATATAAGGAGAGCCTTGGGTTATTATTTTTTACACATTCTTATTCAAGAGAAAGTTATATAGAGAAAATTATTTGAAGAAATTATTTCAAAAAATTTCTAGAGATATTTTTCTGATTTACAGCTTGACTCAAAAGTTTAGAGAAAATTTGAAATTACCCCACTAGTAATTTTTGTGAAAAAAAATTTTGATTTGGTGCTTCTCTCAATTATTCCAAATTGAAAGTTTTTGGTTGTCTGTATCCTTGGCTTTGTCCATATACAACACACAAACTTGAATCATGTTCCAAACCATGCATTTTCCTTGGGTATTCTCTTACTCAAAGTGCCTATTTTTGTTATGATCCATCCACAACCAAGATCTATGTTTCTAGACATGTGAAGCTTGTTTAGTCCATCTTTCCTTTTACATCTTTACTTAAGCTCCTCGTCCAAATTCCACCATTATTTCCACTTGTATTCCACCACTAATATAGGTCAACATTCCACCATCATGCATATCACCATTCAAAATCGGTACCCAACAACCCCAATGTGAAGCTCCAACACAATATCTACCCGTGACAATCCAAACAACCACTTCCCACCACTCCATAAATGACTCTCAAATTCAATCCATCCATTGACTTCCAGTACAAACCCTTCACCTCCCGTCCCTCAAGCTACCCAAAACACACCACGACCAAACCATCCAATGCAAGCCATAGCAAAAGCCAACATTCATAAACCTGTTCAAAAATAAAGCCTTCATACTCAATTATCCAAATCGTCTAACCTTAAACCCATAACAATAAGTCAAACTTTGAAAGTACCAAAATGGCATGGTGCAATTTCAGAAGAATATGATGCTTTTGTTCGGAGTGGAACTTGGGAGTTAGTGCCACCTGATTCTAGTCAAAATGTAGTGGTTGTAAGTGAATTTTTCGAATTAAACATAACTCAGATGGTTCGATTGACTGGTACAAGGCACAATTAGTTACAAAGGGGTTTCATCAACGTCTAGGAGTTGATTATCATGACAACTTTAGTCCAGTAATCAAACCAACCACCATCCGTCTTGTTCTTAGTGCTTGATGTCAATAATTCCTTTTTACAAGGCCATCTTAGTTTAAATGTGTATTTGACTCAATCATCAGAGTTCATTGATCAAGATTTTTCGTCATATGTATGTAAGCTTCGAAAAGCTATCTATGGCCTAAAACAAGCACCTCAAGCTTGGTATCAGGAACTCTTCAATTTCTTACTTCATTCAGGCTTGAAAAATTCACATGCTGATACATTTCTATTCGACTTCAAATTTGATGGCCATTCATTATATCTACTTGTTTATGCTAATGATTTAATTGTCACTAGGTATAATGATGCAATGGAAATCTGTTTGTTCATTTCTTAGCAAGTCAATTTTCACTTAAGGACCTAGGCATGCTTTCTTACTTCATTTGTCTTGAAGGTCTTCCCAACAAGCATGGTCTTGTTCTTTCTCAACGGCGTTACTTGTTGAACATTCTTGCTCGTGCACAGATGTTAGATGCTAAACCAGTTCAAACACCACTACCAACAAGCTCCTTACTATTACAACAATCTAGGACTGCCTTATCTAATCCTTCAGAATTTCAAGCAATAGTGGGTAGTTTACAATAACTATTACTTACACGCATTGACATTGCCTTTGTGGTTAATAAGTTGTCTTAATTTATGCACAAGCGAACCACTGAAGATTGGGCCCTTGTTAAACGACTACTCAAATACCTTTGTGGCACTTCTCGTCATGGTCTCCAGCTCTACCATGACTCTCCTACTTCCTTGCTTACATTCTCTGATACTGGTTGGGCTAGAAACATCAATGACTTCTCATCCACCAGTGCTTACATCGTTTATTTGGGTTGCAACCCTATCTCCTAGAGCTCCAAAAAGAAACGAACCATTGCTCATTCCTCCACTGAGGTCGACTATCGATCCTTTGCTAATACTACTGCTGAAATAAAGTGGGTTTGCTATCTGTTAAATAATCTTGGTCTTCAACCTTCTACATGCCCAATGATATATTGTGACAATACTAGGGCAAACCAATTGTGCTCTAACCCAATTTTTCATTCACGAATGAAAAATGTGGCTATTGACTTTCATTTCATTCATGTTCAAATGCAAAATGGTACTTTGCGGGTTGCACGTGTATCCTTTGTTGATCAGCTCGCTGATATTTTAACAAAAACAGTCCCTCAAACTCACTTTCTCTTTCTTCAGGACAATATTGGTCTCTCTTATTGAGATCCATCTTGAGGTGGCCTAACAGAAGACTTCCACCACAAGATCGGTTCCTATGGAATCCCATCAAATCTATTTGTATTTCAAGTTTATTTACTTTTGCTTTCTGTTTTGATGTGCTCCTGATATACAGGAGATTTCAAATTTCTTTACTCTTGTTTTCTGTTTTGATGTACTCCTGACTCCTGATATATAGGAGTTAGTTTTGGGCTTCATATTTGGGCTTCATATGTGTACATATCATTGAAATGAGAAATGAAAGCTGCAGAATCCCGTTCTTCTGTCATACCATGTATGGATCTTTTTCCATATTTATTTTGATTTATATTTGAATATATTTTGATTTGTTAGTCCATTTTGCTTTTGTATTGAGTTTATTCAAGTTTTAGTTGATCGGAAATATACTATTTTATACCAATGTTTTAGTTATAAACTCTAAAAAAATAAAATTATTGTTGGGTATTCAAGATTCATACCATGCGTATATTAATGCTAGAATTATGAAGGTAAATAATTTTAATGTAAAATGTTATAAAAAATCTTAAAAATTGGGAATAAGGATTATTTATTATTTGATTATGAAAGATTAATTTTACGGATAAAGATATTATTAAAGTGAAAATATATATCTTTATATTTTAAGAATAAAATGAAAATAATATTATGTTGAAGGTTTGAAGTAAATTTTTAGGATTATAAAAAATAATTTATTTATTTATTGTAATAAAACATTAATATTAAGATTTTTAAAAATATTTTATTAATTTATCTATAGTTGGTAAATATTGATAAAATTGAAAATTCTGTATTCTTTCTGTATATTAAGTTACATATAGGACGTAAATATGATTCAATTTCTTTATATTTTATGAATGATATTTTCATAAATGTGGTCAATATTGGTCACTAAGACTATAGTGTAAATGTGATTACACTGTAAAAATACCTTTGAATTGTTTTATAATTTGAAACTTAAATAAATATGTAGGTTTATTTGGTGAAAAGTGAGAAAATAGCACAAAATCTGAATGAGTATGTTACTCAAATTATTGGAATAGATGTGTGTGGGATGTAAAAATTTATAAAATAGTGCTGCAATCTGTTTGAGTGGGTAGTAAGCAGTAAATAATGCGAAATGTATTTGATTCCAAAAACAATTAGTAACAATACAACCAATAATTTGATTATTTAAACTTTTGGAAGAAAACAATAAAATAAATATAATATTTATACGTAAACTTTGATATTAAGACTAAAGAAACAAAACTTACACTGTAAGTTGGGGAAAATTATACTATATTAATGCTGCCAGCCTTCACATTAGCAATTAAACTCACAATATGTTTTTCCCATTTTAAATGCTCATCCCTTCACAATTACTTCAATATGCGGTTCAAAATTTACAAATCAAAACGTGGGTGTAGACATTTTTTTTTATGGAAAAATAAAATTTCCCAATATAGATCACAACTTATAACTTTAATCCAAATTAATATCGAAACATTGAAAACTGATATAAAGTGTTATATATTAACAGCTTAATTTATGCATTTTGGTAAATAATATATAAAAAAAAAAAAATTGAAGCGCCTATAAGGTTTTCAATTTTTTTTAAAAATAATTAAGTTGCTGCATTTTTTTTTTACTCAATTGGGTACTTAAACTTTTAAAATACATCAAAAAAACTCTCAAACTTTTTCAAAAAAACAATTAAGCCCCTGCTTTTTTTTTACACTACTCAATTGGGTACTTGAACTTTCAAAATGCATCAAAAAGATCCTCAAACGTTTTCAAACAAAGCATTAAGTTCCTGAAATTTTTTTGCACTCAATTGGCTACTTGAACTATCAAATGTATCAAAAAAGCCCTTTGGCCGTTAATGTTAATAGTTGACCATTAAAGTTAACTGCCCCTAATTTTTTTCAATTAAAGCCACCCCGTGTTACAACCACAGCGTGACATGTCGCAAAAAATAATTATAAAAAATAAAAATCAATAAAATTTATATGAATTATTAAATTTTAATAAAAATATAAAAATATTTAAAATTTTAAAAAATCATAAAAGAAGTATGAAAATTTCCAAAATTTTATAAAAACCATAAAAAATTATAAAATGCATCAAAAAGACCCTTTAACCATTAACTTTAATTGTTGACCGTTAAAGTTAACGACACCAATTTTTTTTTTTTCCAGTTAAAGCCATCATGTGTCGTAATATAGTATGACATGTGGTGAAAATTGATAAAAAAATAAAAACCAATTAAATTTATAGAAAAATTATTAAGTTCTTCGTTTACTACGATAATTTTTATATATATTTTTATGAATATTATATTTCTTTACATTTTCTATAATTTTCTCATGATTTTATAAAATTTTATAATTGTTCTATATTTCTATATATTTTATATAATTTTACAATTTTTATATAATTTTACAACTTTTTATAATTTTTACAATTTTTTATAATTTTTTTATATTTTTATTAAAATTTAGTCATATTTATAACTTTTATTATTTTTTATTTTTATCATTTTTTGTCACATGTCACGCTATGGTTGTGACAAGTGGTGGCTTTAACTGAAAAAATTAAGAGTGGTTCAAGTACTTAATTGCGTGCAAAAAAAGGCAGGGGCTTAATTGCTTTTTATGAAAAAGTTTGAGGGCCTTTTGATGCATTTTGAAAGTTCAAGTACCCAATTGAATACCAAAAAAAAAAGGTTTAATTGTTTTTTTGAAAAAGTTTGAATATCTTTTTGATGCATTGTGAAAATTTAAGTACCTAAATAAGTAAAAAAAAAATAGAAACTTAAATACTTTTTTAAAAAAAGTTTGAGGGCTTCTATAAAAATGATATATATATATATATATATATACATGTTTACACGTTATATGCATGCAGAGAGTCGTGTAAAAATATGAATAACCATATTTTCTTTTTAACAAAAATCAGCTGATGATATTAATATTGGGAGAAGTAGTCGTTGAATTGCCTCACCCATCTCAAATCTGATTGGTTATGTGGGTCGGTGTATTAAATAACAAACTTGAAGAAATAAATCTAAACAACTAATAGAAACGATAGAAAAAATCTGAATAACATAGAAATAAAAATAAAACAAACTTCTTAAGAAAATGAAACGACACACCCCTGTGTAATTTCATGCTTCAGTGTTGATTACCACTGTAAATCGGAACAAATTTTCTTTCCACTCCCTTCGGTGACGGCATGACTTCATTGACGACAATCCACTCCTTTTCATTTGACAGCATTGGAGTGTAAGATAGCTCTAAATCCTCCAGCATAAAAAAACCCCCTCTCATCTCTCATTATGCATGTCACATCGATTTCACTCTACTTTTGCCTCCACTTCGACCAGGGCTTCCTCTATCCAAAACCTGGGTGAAGCGTGCCTTCTCCCTTCCTCGACTAGAATGTGTGCTGCTTCATTTGCCTTCCTAGGTACGTATCTGAAATCAATCAAAGCAAACCACCTAACTCATTCTTTGATTTCTTTAATCAAAACACTAATGGTTTAATTTGTCTTCCTCAGGAGATTTTAGCTTATTGATAATTGTCAGCGCATCCCCCTCCACCAAAATATTTCAAAACCCTAGCTCCTGAATAAAAATTAGGGTTTGCAAACATGCCTTTGTTTCCGGCCACTGTTGAATCTGCCACATGCTCATACGGGTAACTGCATGCCACCATTACTAGACCCTCTCTATTTCTAACTAGAATCCCAACTACTGCACTTTTGTGTTTTGATGGAATGAGGCGTCAAATTTTGCTTTCATGACTTCTCCTATTGGTGGTTCCCATTTGTAACATTCTGGCCTTTGTATAATTGTTGTTGCATTTCCTAGATTCTCTAGTTCTTGAATGTATGCCTTAATAAATGCAATTAATCCATAGACATTTTGGATAGCTCCTTCATGGTAGGTTCTGTGACGATTATGCCACAATGCCCAAAAAGTAATGGTCATCACCTTGCATATGCCCAGATTATTGTTAATAAATCTTTCGGTAACCAAATTTTCCAACTGACTTCTCTGTTGGAGGGTGATGACGCCACTTTTAAATCTTGCAAGATTTGGCGTGTGAAGAGACGTTCTTGAAACCCATGTTTTATTGATTCCTCATCAGCTCGACAGATGGGACAACAACTCACTGCTGCGATTTTCCATAATGTAGTCATGATTTTACTAACAACATTAAGGCTCTATAACAGTAATACCCTTAACCCGTCTCCGTCGCCAGATTAGGGTTATAGAGTATAACTATACAATCAAAAACATTTGAACGTTATATCATACATCATTCATACACATGCATATTATTCTTAAATCGAGCCCTCGAGGCTCTAAAGTATCTTAAAAGCAAATCAAGGCTAACTTGAAACAATTTGGAAAGTTTAAGAAAAAGATACAAAATTTGCAAAATAAGGGTCATACGTCCATGTGTCAGGCCGTGTAACTCTCTAAGTTACTTCACATGCCCGTGTGACAGGTCGTGTGTTAGGCAGTGTAACTCACTAATTTGCACCCTAAAGAAATCATCAGATGACACACGCCCGTATCGTCAGGCTGTGTGTCTCACACGGCTGAGTCACACGCCCGTGTAGAACCAAAAATGCCTATAATCAAGTCATTTCAAGTTCATTACATCCATAACCAATCAACCTATTTAAGAACACTTTAAAAGGGATCTAAACAACATCTAAACACACATCAATATCCCATTTTAAGATCCTAAATCAACTAACCAATATGCCATTGAAAGGCACCACAATTATAACAACACAACATTTTCCAAAACATGTGAGCATTACCTAATTCCATTCATAAAGACTTTATTCTATTGTGTGCCTAACACACAACAGAATTGACCATTTCCAAGCTAACATCTTGTACCAAAATGCCATACACAACAATTCTCAAAATTGACTAAAAGGACTTACCTAAACAAGCATTATAAGTCCATCAAGCATTCATAAACATCAAGATACAAACATACTAAAATACCGTTTACATTTTCATCACAACACCATATAAACAATCTTATACATGCTATTATAAACCTTTGTCAAAATGAACAAAATCTACTAATTTGAGTTCTAAATAGTGTGATAGATCTTCGACGAGCTTCCAATCCGATCGAGCTTCCGATAATCTATAAAACAAAGGAAAAATAATTACATAAGCAATGAATGTTTAGTAAGCTCGTATAAACCAAGCTTAACTTACCATATCCTTTGCATAATATAAAGCATAAGCATAAAATAACCATAACCATAACCTTGACATAAGCGTAAACAACAACATCAAGTTCAGAAGTTAGTACACTTGTTCTTATATATATGAAATCATCCATTGGATATGTGATTCATCATGTATAAACATAACATTTTACACCTTCAATGTTTCATAATGTCATGATTCATTGAATTTACATACTTATTGTTTCGTTTCCTTTTTCTTGCCCATTGAACCATCTAGAATTATATCGGATACTCGGGAAAGCTTACATAAAGTGCACCTTTACATATAACCGTAATCTTTTCTTTACATCATTTTTCATGTGAGCTGTGAAATGCGCCTGCTCGCACGAGTTGTGGGTCAAAATTTAAGCTACATGATGCTGCTCACATAAGCTGTGGAGAATCCGCAACAAATGTAGAACCTCATTCATCGATAGGATATTCAAGACTAGCACCCGAAACATGAAATCCTTAATGACATGTCATTTGAACTCGATATCTGTCAATTCATCACAACATTGATACGTTTATGTATCGATTCATTTACATTATAAATAACATAATAAACATTCAATTCAATTAACATAAACACGATAATCGTTCATATGAACTTACCTCGATGTCTATAGGTGTAGTAGTTAAGTTGAACTAATCCGAAGCTTTTGCTTTACCTCGATTTAGGTTCATGCGTGGTTTATCTTGATCTAAATAGACAATTTTAATCAATTTAATACTTTTAGTATTCAATTTAATCCACATTTCATTTTATGCAAAATTACCAATTTACCCCTAACATTTTAATTTTTCACAATTTAGTCCTTAAGCTCGTAATTTGAAATCTAACCATTTTCATCCTCCATTCAAGCTAGCCGAATTTCATAGGGACCCATACCAACTCATTTAAACCAACATTTCATAATTTTAACATGAAATTTTACTATTTTTACAAATCAATCCTTAAATGCAATTTCATCACGAATTACTTTACAAAACTTGATCATTTTTTCAAACCAAGATTCATAATCTATCATTTAACATCAAAACTTACTAAAAAAATCCATGGCAAGTCCCTTAACCTTTAACAATTTTACAAATTAACCCTCGAACTAGCTAGATTAAGCTAAAACGATATAAAAAAACATAGAAATAATTAAAAATGAGATGAAAACACTTACCATGCAAGCATATAAGTCAGCCGAAACTTTAGAACCCTAAATAGCTATCCTTCCTTTGAAATTTTGGTGGAGAAATGATTGAGAACGATGAAGTTAACTTTTGTTTTATTTAATTTCACTATTAATTACACATTTACTTTTTTAACCTTTAATAATTATCAAAATTTCATTAATACCTTGCCATGCACATCCACTATCTCATATAAATGGTCTAATTACCATTTAAGTCCATTAGATTTCCTTTCCATAGTCTTTTAGCCCTTTTAACTAATAGAACTCCTCTTTTAGACTTTTTACAATTTAGTCCATTTCACTTAATTAATCAAGCAAACATCAAAATTTCTTAACGAAATTTTAATACGACCTTATTATAATCTCATAGACATTAAAATAATAAAAAATAAAAAATAATAATTTAATCGTCAAAATTGTGGTCCCAGAACTACTGTTCCAATATCATTGAAAATGGGCTATTACATCTCTCCCCTTAAAGGAATTTTTGTCCCCGAAAATCTTACCATGAAATAAATTCAAGTATTGCACTTTCATAACCTCTTCCGGTTCCCAAGTAACCTCTTTAATTCCATGACATTGCTAGAGAACTTTAACTAAAGTTATACTTTTATTTCCTAATTCTTTAACTTTTAGAGCTAAAATTTTAATCAGTTCTTCACTGTTTGTTATATTGGCTGAATCTCAACATCTATAGGTGAAATCACATGTGAAAGATCTGATTAATACCGTTGTAACATCGATACATGAAATATGTTATGAAGCTTCTCTAACTCTAACGGCAAAGCCAATCGATAAGCCACTGACCCAATCCTCTTAATTATCTCATACAGCCTGATAAATTGCGGACTAAGCTTTCCTTTCCAGCCAAACCAGAGAACTTTTCTCCAGGATGATACCTTGAAGAATACTCCGTCACCGACTTAAAATTCAGTATCTTTTATTTTCAAATCTGTGTAAGATTTTTGACGATCAGAAGCAACTTTCAAACTGTCCCGTATGACTTTTTCTTCGGTTTCTTGAATCAAATCAACACTGAATAACTTTTTTTCGCTCAGCTCAGTCCAGTATAACAGAGTTCGACATTTTCGGCCATATAAACTCTCATACGGTGCCATTTTAATGCTTGTCTAATAACTGTTATTATATGCAAATTCAACCAACGGTAGAAATTTCTCCCAATTACCTTTAAACTCTAAAACACAACACCGGATCATATCCTCGAGTACCTGAATTACTCGCTTAGACTGACCATCAGTTTGTGGATGAAATGCTATGCTAAAATACAGTCGAGTACCCAAAGCTTCATGTAATTTACTTTAGAATCGAGAAGTAAGTCATGGATCCCTATAAGAGATAATAGACATCGGCACACCGTGCAGTCTAATAATCTCAGAAATGTACAATTCTGCCAATTTCTCCAGTGAATAATTCGTGCGCACTGGAATGAAATGTACGGATTTCGTAAATCGATTTACAATAATGCATATTACTTCTTTCTTTTTTGGAGATAGAGAAAATCCCGATACAAAATCCATTGTAACTCGTTCTCATTTCCATTTTGGAACCATCACAGGCTGTAATAAACCAAAATGTACCTGATGCTCGGCTTTAATTTGTTGGCAGATTAAACATTTTGATACGAACTCTAAAATCTCTTGTGTCATACCTGGCACCAGTACATCTATTTTAAATCATCATACATTTTATTGCTACTAAAATGTACTGATAAACTACTACTGTAAGCTTCCTGTAAAATCTTTTGAATGATATCAGAATTCTTCGGAACACATATACGGTTTATTCTAAACCAATATGAAAGTCTGAATCAGATGTCGACTCAATCTATTTTCGTTTAGCAATTAATTCATCACCATTTTTCTGAGCTTTACTAATTTGTTGCAAAAAAGTCAGTCTAGGTTTTAATTCAGCTAAACTAGAACCATCATCAACCAATGTCAACAGTGTGTTCAAAGCTGACAAAGCAAACAAAGATTTTGTACTCAGAGCATTAGCAACGACATTAGCCTTTCTTAGATGATAGTTGATGATCAAATCATAATCTTTCAGCTATTCCAAATCTTTCTTTGACATCGAATATTTTAGGCTCTTGTGATACGTAAAGATATGACATTTTTCTCCGTACAAGTGGTTTCACCAAATCTTTAAAGCAAACAAAATAGCTGCAAGTTTTAAATCGTGAGTCAAATAATTTTTTTGTGTGGTTTTAATTATCGAGAAGCATACGCTGCCATTTTGCCTTCTTGCATCAAAACAAGTAGTTTTGTCAACGGTGTAGCAATGATTGAAAATTCGTTAAAAAATCTCTGATAATACTCGGCGAAACCCATAAAATTTTTGACTTCTGAAACATTTCTCATAGGCTTCTAATCAACTATAGCTGATATTTTACTCGGGTTAACTCTAATATCGTCTGTTGATAACATGTGTCCCAAAGATCCAACTTATTGGAGCCAGAACTCGCATTTGCTAAACTTAGCAAATAACTATTTTTCGCGTAAAGTCTGTAGAACTATTCTCAAATACTGGGCATGCTTTAACTCTTCTCAGGAATAGATCGGAATGCCATCAATTAACATAACAACAAATTTGTCTAAGTATGACCTAAATATTCTGTTCATCAAATTCATAAACACAACATGTGCATTGGTCATATAACACCCCTTACCCGTATTCTATGCCAAAACTGGGCACGAGGCATTACCGGATTTAATCTACCTAATCGCACACTTCAGTCCCAACTTGACATTTCTCTTTCATCATCACAACACACCTCATTAAGGATATACGAGGCCCTAAACATACATACGAGGGGTTTCAGAACCCAACCGGATACTTTTACGATTTTAAAATTTTTTCACCTAAATAGGTGCCACACGCCCGTGTGGAATGGGACACGCCCGTGTGGGTAGGCCGTGTGGTTTTCACACCTATAGGGTTTTCACAAGAGTGGACACACGCCCGTGTGCTCCACACAGCCTAGACACGCTCGTGTCCTTGCCCTTGTGTAAAAACTTGAATATTCTATTTGTGACGTCAACAACCTTATAAGGGTCACACGGCTTAGGCACACGCTCGTGTGGCTAGCCCGTGGTCGACACTAACTTACAACACCAATATGCAGCGGACACACAGCCAAGTCACATGCCCATGGGGCCGACCGTGTGTTTTACACGGCCTAGACATATGCCCGTATGCCTACCCGTGTAGACAAGAACAAGGCTATTTGCCAAGCTCTTTTCACCCCTTTAGCTCACACAACATGGACCCATTCAACATATCATCAAGAAACTCATATTTTGCAAAATAAACTTCCATGATTAACTACATCTTTTTATATATAATAAAATGCCAACACTAAAGCTATATACACAAGAGTTTCCCATAAAAGGGGGCCAACACATTCTTGGCCAAAATAACAAAACAACAAACCTAGTCTAGCCCATATACATGCCATACTCAAAATTACTAAGTTTAGATATACCGAGGTGAGCTGATAGTGTGGGCGATCTTCTGGTTATCTACGTATCTCAGCTTAGCTCTTAAACTCTATAAAACAAGGGAAAAGAGAAGGAGAGTAAGCTTTAAGCTTAGTAAGTTTACATGTAAACAAATAACATTATAGTATGAGCTAAACAACAAATAGCATTATACTAAACAAAGGCAATCCACATTCACATTCATGCTTACTCATTTTATCCCTTACCACATTCCAACCAAATTACAAGCTTATTGCATACATTCATTCACTTGCATTCTTGCACTGAACACAAAAAATTCTCGTGATACAATACATCGTAATTTCTCGCTAATCCAACCACAATGCCAAATCACTCGGTGGTTTCAGACTTAGCCCACCATCAATCGTTAATAGGGTGGTATCGCACAAAGCCCACCAAAAAGGATAGTTACAGTGGTATAGCACATAGCCCACTAAATAATGATATAAATGATGGTATCGCACACAACCCATCGTAAATAAGTAATAAGGTGGTATTGCACTTAGCCCACCAACAAGTGTGGTTATTACACAATTACATGATTATTTCGTCATTCATATGAAACTATACAATAAATATAAAATTCAATCCATTTGAATCATACATGTTCTCAATCATGCCATGTACCAATCAACAACAATAATGTGTATATAAGATACATCGTTTAAATATAAACTTACATCGGTGCAAAACGTGTCAACTAACGGTTTAGTCCTTAACCTTGCCTTTTCTCTGGTCAAGGTTAATTCCGCACTTTTCTTGATTTATAATAATAAAATTTATTCTTTTGGATCATTCTATGATCATAATGCATCAAAATCTACACTTAGGAAAAAATGACCATTTTGCCCTTGTACTATGTCAAAATTATGATTTTACCCCTAGGCTCGTAAATCATTTTTCAACTCATTTTCTCATTAACTAAGCCTAGCTGAACATTTATTTCTCTTACAACTACTCACAAATCCAACTATTTCATGCATTTATGACTCAAAATCAATCTTTGCACTTAAGTCCCAATTATGTGTTTTCATGGTAATACCTTTCACAAAAGTTTTTTCTCATCTCCCTAGCATTCATTTTCTTCCATAAAAACTTAGTTAAATACATCAATACTCTCATGGAAAGTCCCTATACTTTCAAACATATTGCAAATTGGCCCCCTCATTAGCTAGCTTAAGCTTTGGGGACCCCAAAAATACAAAAATTATCAATTAACGCCACCAAAAATCACTTGGGTGAGGACAAGTTGTTGAAATTTCAAAACTTTCAAAACCCTTATTTGAATGTAAAAATCGGTGGAAGAAGAAGAGAATAGAAAAAGATGATAGCCTTTTCTTATTTTATCATATTTTAGTCAATTAGTCACCAACTATTACCTAATTTGACTAAAATTAATGCTCTTGTCCCCCTATGCATCCTATGGCCGGCCATTACACTCCAAAATAACCAAATTGCACTTTAAAAACCTCCAAATTACATTCTATAGCTATTAGGTACCCCTACCTTATAAAATAGAACTTTCGCACCTTATACGATTTAGTCTTTTTTCATAATTAAGCATGCTATTGCTAAAATTAAAGTACCAAAATTTCCACATAGCCATATATAATTACCATAACACATAAAATATCATCAAAATAATTTTCCCTATCTTCGATTTAGTGGTCTCGAAACCACTGTTCCAACTAGCCCCAAAATCGGGCTGTTACAGGTCAAACCAAATGGCATAAAAAGAAATTCATAGTGTCCGTACCTGATTCTACAAGTAGTTTTCGGCACATCCGAGTCTTTAACCCATAACTGGCAATATCCAGATTGGAGGTCAATCTTTGAAAACACTGTCACACCTTTCAGCTGATCAAACAAATCATCTATACGTGGCAAAGGATATTTGTTCTTCATTGTGACTTTATTGAGCTGTCTATAGTCGATACACAATTGCATAGACCCATATTTTTTAACGAACAAAACAGAAGCACCCCAAGGAGAAAAGTTGGGCTGAGCAAAGCCCCTATCTGTCAATTCTTGTAAATATGCTTTCAATTCTGTATGTGTCATTCTATACAGAGCTATCGATATCGGAGATGTTTTCGGCACTAACTCAATAGCAAACTCAATTCCTCTGAGAGGTGGTAACCCTGTTAACTCTTCTAAAATCCTGGAATCAAATATGTAAGCTAGATATGCTTTACAACCCTTTCTAACACATTTCTATACCGTCATAGCTGAGACAACTTTAGATGTACCATCCAATCTATCTGATTCAATTCAGATCCTTTCATCATTTTTACATTTTAACACAATATGCTTTCATCTACAGTTTACAACAACATCATGCAGAGTTAACCAGTCCATACCTAGAATCACATCAAACTCATCAAAAGGTAACAACATCAAATCAGCTAGAAAGTTGCAACCCCAAATCATCAAATAACAGTTTTTACAGACTTTATTAACTAACATATACTGACCTAAAGGGTTTGTTACTTTAACAACAAATTCAGTAGACTTGAAAGGTATTTTCTTATCTGACACTAAGGTTGTGCATACATATGGGTGCGTTGAACCCGGGTCAATCAAAGCATTAACATTAGTATCAAATATAGAAAATGTACCAATGATCACATTAGGTGTTGAAGCTTCCTCTCGAGCACAAATCACATAAGCCTTAGCTGGTGCCCATGCCTCAGATCTAACAGCAGAATCTTTCGTTCTACTTTGACTATTTCCCACATTTCTAGTGTTTCGGGGTGGTCTCCCTCTTGTAGCCGTATTACTAGAACGAGTATTCTAAACCTTTTCTTTATCTAATCTTTCTAGAAAATGTCTGAGAAAATGATCATAAGAACCACATTTAAAACACGACTCATCTTTCAATCTGCATTCCCTGAAGTATTGTCTATTGCATTGTTGACATTCGAGTTTGTTATTTCTGACGCTACCTGCACTCCTACAAATGTAGCTTGATGTCTTGAACTCGAATGTTGCTTTCCTTTATCTATTTCAGAGTAACCTACTAAATCTGATGAACGACTGTGGAATTCCTTTGATTTCTTCGATGGAGATGAGAATGATTTTTCTCATAGGTCATTTTCCTGTATCACGAGCCTCAGAATCTGCCTTTCTTTTTACTTTGTTAAGTTCTTTGGCCTTGTGTGCTCTATCAATCAGAACTACGAATTCTTTCAATTCTAAAATCCTGACTAACAACTTGATGTCTTCATTTAGACTGTCCTCAAACTATGTACACATAACTGCTTCTGATGGTATGCAATCCCGAGTGTACTTGCTAAGTTACACAAACTCTTCTTCATACTCAGCCACAATCATACGACTCTGTTTCAATTCCAGAAATTATCTAGAAGAAGGCTTCATTATCCTCTTCTTCTCAGCCCTTAGTAACAGGCCTACTATCACTAAAAGCTACTCCATGAATGGAGGCTTGCAAGTTATTTCAACTTCATCGGAATCGGCTCAGTTGGATAACATCTTATCTATATGAAAACATAGTTCAATTTAAGTCATGAGTTATCACACTATCACAGTTTATATAATGACATGTATTTCTAGACTCTATACATGCTACGTTCAGTCCGAGAACCGACTAAACTGTAAGTCTGATACCACTAAATGTAACACCCCTAACCAGTCTCTGTCGTTGGATTAAGGTTACAGAGTATTACTGTACAATCAAAAACATTTGAACATTATATCATAAACCATTCATACACATGCATACTATTCGTAAATCGAGCCCTCGAGGCCCTAAAAATATCTTAATAGCAAATCAGGACCAACTTGAAACAATTTGGAAAGTTTAAGAAAAAAGATGCAAAATTTGCAAAACAAAGGGTCACACGGCTGTTTTTCCTCACACGGCCATTTGCCTCACACGGTTGAGACACGCTCGTGTCTCAGGACGTGTAACCTTCAAACTAGGGACACACAACCATGTCCCAGCCCGTGTCCGCACACATGTAACTCTCTAAGTAGGGTCACAAGGCCATGTCATACGTCCGTGTAACTCTTTGAGTTGCCCCACACGCCCGTGTGCCATGCCATATGTTAGGCCGTGTAATTCACAAATTTGCACCCTAAAGAAATCATCAGATGACACACGATTGTATGTTTCACATGACTGCGTCATACACTCGTGTGCCTCACACGGCTGAGTCAGATGCCTGTGTCTCAGGCCGTATGAACCCAAAATTTACCTAGAATCAAGCCATTTCAAATCCATTACATGCATAACCATTCAACCTATTTTAGCATACTTTAAAAGGGACCTAAAAACGTCCAAACACACATCAATATGCCATTTTAAGAACCTAAATCAACTAACCAATATGCTATTGAAAGGCGCCACAATTATAACAACACAACATTTTCCAGAACATGTGAAAATTACCTAATTCCATCCATAAAGACTTCATTATATTATATGCCAGACATACAAAATAACTGACCATTTCCAAGCCAACATCTTATATCAAAATGCCATACATAATAACTCTCAAAACTGACTAAAAGAGCTTACCTAAACAAGCATTATAGGTCCATCAAGCTTTCATAAACATCAAGATACAAACATACCAAAATACTATTTACATTTTTATCACAACACCATGTAAACCACCCTATACATGTCATTATAAACCTTTGCCAAAATGCACAAAATCTACCGATTTGACTTCTAGATAGTTTGATAGATCTCAGTCGATCTTCCAAATCGATCGAGCTTCCAATAGTCTGTAAACCAAAGGAAAAAAAAACTACGTAAGCAATGAATGCTTAGTAAGCTTGTATAAACCAAGCTTAGCTTACCATATCATTTGCATAAAGCATAAACACAAAATCAACAATAACCATAAGCTTGACATAAGCCTAAACAATAACATCAAGTTCAGAAGTTAGTACACTTGTTCATATATATATGAAATCATCCATAGGATAGGTGATTCATCATGTATAAACATACATTTTTCACCTTCAATGTTCCATAATCTCATGATTCATTGTATTTACATACATATCGTTTTCTTTCCTTTTTCTTGCCTACTGAATCATCTAGAATTACATCGGATATTCGGGAAAGCTCACACGAAGTGTGTCTTTACAGATAACTGTAACATTTCCTTTACATCATTTCTCACACGAGTTGTGAAATGGGCTTGCTCACATGAGCTGTGGGTCAGAATGTAAGCTACACAATGCTGTTCACACGAGCTATGGAGAATCTGCAACAAATGCAGGACCTCATCCATTGGTAGGACATTCAAGACCAACATCCGAAACATGAAATCCTTAATGACATGTCATGTGTATCCTAGGAATTCCTAAGGTTCAACCGAGACTCGATATTCGTCAACTCATCACAGCATTGATACTTTTATATATCGATCCATTTACATTATAAAAAACATTATAAACGTTCAATTTAAATAACATAAACACGATAATCGTTCATACAAACTTACCTCGATATCTATGGGCATAGTAGTTAAGTCGAACTAATCCAAAGCTTTTACTTTACCTCTATCTAGATCCGTACATTTGTTTATCATGATCTAAATAGACAATTTCAATCAATTTAATACTTCTAGTATTCAATTTAATCCACATTTCATTTTATGCAAAATTACTAATTTGCCCCTAACATTTTAACTTTTCACAATTTAGTTCTTAAGCTCGTAATTTGAAATCTAACCATTTTCATCATCCATTCAAGCTAGTCAAATTTCATAGGGACCCATACCAACTCATTTAAACCAACATTTCATAATTTTAACATGAAATTTTACTATTTTCACAAATCAATCCCTAAATGCAATTTCATCAAAAATCACTTTACGAAACTTGTTCATTTTTCAACCAAGATTCATAATCTATCATTTAACATTAAAACCTACTAAAAAACATCCATAAAAAGTCCCTTAACCTTTAACAATTTTACAAATTAACCCTTAGGCTAGCTAGATTAAGCTAAAACGATATCAAAAACATAGAGATCAATAAAAACGTGATGAAAAGCACTTACCATGCAAGCGTATAAGTCAAATGAAGCTTTAACCTTAAATAGCTATCTTTCTTTTGAAATTTTGGTGGAGAATAGGTTGAGGAAGATGAGGTTAACTTTTTTTTTAATATAACTATGAATTACACATTTTCCTTTTTAACCTTTAATTATTATCAAAATTTCATTAATACATTGCATTGCACATCCACAATCTCATATAAATGGTCTAATTTCCATTTAAATCCATTAGATTTCCTTTCCATAGCCTTGTAGCCATTTTAACTAATAGAACTCCATTTTTATACTTTTTACGATTTAGTCCATTTCACTTAATTAATCAAGCAAACATCAAAATTTCTTAACAAAATTTTAATACGACCTTACTATTATCCCATAGACATTAAAATAATAATAATTAAATCATTGAAATTGTGGTCCCGAAACCACTTGTAACACCCCTAACCCGTAACCGTCATCGGAATAGGGTTATAGAGCATAACTATAAAATTTAAAATTCAAAAATTCATTTCGAAACATTTCATAAATCATGTCATATTCCATTCAAAACATGCATATCGTCCCTTATTCAAGCCCTTAAGGCCTTAAAAATATTTCAGAAACAATTTGGGACTAAATCAGAAACATATATACCTTTTGGGAAAAAGTTGAAAATTTTCACACTGCAGGGGTCACACGGCCGTGTGAGTTACACAGCTGAGACACATGCCCGTGTCTTAGGCCATGTGGGCATTCGAAGGAGGGACACACGGCTGTCTCCCAGCTCGTGTCCGTGCCCATGTAACTCTCTGACTTGGGTCACACTACCAAGCTACACGCCCATGTGCCAAGCCGTGCGCTAGGCCTTGTAACTGCCTGACTTACAACCCTTTGAAACCTAAAGGGGACACACGGTCCTGTCGCATACAACCAATATCCAAAAGACATATTCATACAACTAATATGCCAAAATGCACCTCAATTCACATGACATTAAATATACTCAAACACAAGCATAACTTAGCCATTTAACAACTCAACAATTGCGACCAATTTCCATACCAAATTCTACCATAATGACCATATACCAAGATCATATTCAAGCATACCACAAGAGTCACTCTATACATATCATTTCTAACCATTTCAACATTAGCCAACAAGCACCAAATATCAAAGTATCATTAACTAAAGTACTTTAATTACAAACCAAACATATTGGCCATTTCATCAAAAACAAAACACCTATACATGCCATTATAACCATGACTTAGAAACATCAAACGATATAGCAGATGGATAGTCTGATAGGTCTCCGACGATCTTCCAACCCGAACGAGCTTCAGATTAACTATAAAACATAGAAAAAGAACACAAAGTAAGCATATAATGCTTAGTAAGTTCACAATTTGTAAACAATGCTTACCATCACAATACATAAGCTTAAAATAAGTATGGATCAATCCAACACAAGCTTGACACAAGCCTAAGCATCACCAATAACCCAAATTAGTGCTTAATCACATAACTTTAATATCAACACATGATAAGATAAATTTCATAAGTATAAATCATATGAACTCATACTATCCATAATTATGAATACACATACTTTCTACCTTTCCATAATAACAAAGTAAATTGCATCGAAAACCTTTATCGAAGCTCACACGAAGTGTACTAACGATGGTCATAACCATCCCTTTTCATAGTAGATGGTCGTCAGCATCCCTTTCCATTAATCGATGGTTGTCAGCATCCCTTTTCATAATTGATGGTCGTGACCATTCCTTTCTATAGCTGATAGTCGAAACTATCCCTTTTCATAGTCGACAATCGAGACTATCCCTTTTCATAGTTGATAGTCGAAGCTATCCCTTTTCATATACGATGGTCGTCACCGTCCCTTTTCATAGTTGATGATCAAAACCATCCATTTTCATTGATCGATGATCGTTGTTACACCGTTGGATTTTTTCATCAAAACATAATTTGACAATATAACATGTAACACCCCAAATCTGGCCTAGACGTTATGGCCGAATCAAGGAGTGTTACAAAGAAGGGTTTTGAAACTAACATCACTTCGGTAAAAACATTGTATAGTTACTTGTTAAAAAGAGTCTGACTTTTGAAAAACATATTCACTTACATATTCATTACTAAAATCGTCATTACTTTGTTCATTCACCGAAACATAATTTACAGCGAAAATCTAGAAAGCTTTTATTTTTTTGAAAACCTAGTTCGTGTTTTTAGAAAATGTTTGTCTGCGTAAAATCGAGTTTTTGTCAATCATCGCAGTTTAGAAATCATAAACGTATCCAAATCCAAAAATTTAAAACAAACAGCCCAAAAGTCCTGTGAGTCAAAAATTTACTAAACTCTCAAGATAAACCAGAATTAAAATATATAACTGATAACTAAAAGATAGTTTTTATACCAGTGGTCACTGCTGAGCCTCCGTCACACCTACCTGCCTATGTCTGAGGATTAACTGAACATATTAGACAAAAAGATGTGAGTTTTATAAACTCAGTGTGTAACTCATGGAAATACACATGCATAAAATTTAGATTTCCAGTATTTCAGAATAGAAGTGAACATAAGTCCATAACAGAGTCAGATCATATCAGAATCAGATTTTCAGAACATACAAATATACAAAATCCTACCCCCATCCTCTACACACCATCTCCATCCATCCCAACACACCATGTGGGATATAAAACACCCACTCATCCCTATACACCACAGTCTCTATAGAATCCAGAGAAGCTACCAGTATATCGGTGATATGTCGCCTCACAGAACACTTCCTTCACATATACAAATCCACCTAATATACAAATACAAATAGCAGATAACAGATATAATCGAATTATCATGTCTAGCATGCTTATATATATATAGATAACATACATGTTATTACGAACCAATCAAATCATACTTATTAATTTCTAGATGCTCAAATCAGTCTATCAGAATACAGATATCATGCATTAAGGGTTGTTTGCCCTTACCAACCCACGAAAGGCCATTAGTCGATTGGAACGACTTATGCGACCCTAGGGAAAATTTTAGAATTTTGGGCCCACATGCCCGTGTGGCTTGCCCGTATGGACCCATAGGCCCAAATTGGCCTTGCCCGTGTGGTCCAAATGCCCAAATTGGCCTAGCTTGTGTAACCCACACGGCCACACACTTGCCCGTCACACGGTCGTGTGTTGCACACGGTTGGGCACACGCCCGTGTGGCATCAACAGGCCGTTTTTTTGACTTTCATTGAACCTCATTTTTTCATGTTTTCGTTAATATCTCATTCATTTTTTATGCAAAAATAATCCCGAGACTACCAGAACCTAAAAACCTACAATACATGCCCCAAAATCAGTCCTGAATCCTTAATTAAACCAAAACAAAGAGGTTGACTACAACGAAACTGAAGTGTTTGTTACTTACCCAACTTCCCAAATAATCCCTTTGTTGTAATTCCACAAGTGACGAGTTTTGTTCCTCATGATTCACTGTCGCTAATAACCCAGAAACAACATTAACGAAAAGAATAGCAAGTTTAGAACAGGTTTGAAATTTACCCCTAAACCGAAAAACGTCACCACCTCTACTTACCAAACTGTGTGAAGAACACCAAGGCACAGTGATTTAAAAAACAGAATTGAGATAGAATCCAAAAAGGCAAAGAAAGAAATTTTAGTCTCAAAGAACAGAAAAAAACGTCAAACAGATGAAGGTTTTTGGGAAAGAGAAAAATATAAAATATAAAATAAAAATAAAAATAAAAATTAAACTAACCCCACTCCATCCACTAACCACTTTATCCCATAGAATCCTACCCACTAACCACATCTTTAGAAACCCAACTCAATCGAAGCAAAAAGTATCATCCATGCTCACATAGGGAATCAAACACGAGACCTTAAGGCAAGCTAACACCTTACCACTTGAACCAGCAGGCTCATTCTAATATGGGTTTACCAAAAAATAAAACTTTAACCCACCTAAAAGGGATAAGGATAGGGCAAAAAGATAACATATTTTCCAAAATTGGGACTTGAACCCAAGACCTCAAACACACACCCAAAACACTTAACCACTGAAGCGGATTCATATTTGTGATAGAATTTATAGAAAAAATAAATAAATAATTCAGGGCATTACAACTATACCCCTTAAAAGAAATTTCGGCTTTGAAATTTACTTGATCTGAACAGATGAGGATACTGTTGATGTGTTGAAAGCTCAAGTTCCCATATGGCTTCCTCAGTGCCATGATTCCGCCATAGAGCCTGAACTAATGGAATATACTAAATAAACTTCCTCTTCAGAATCTTTACCTCACGATCCAAAATCTGGACCAGCTCCTCCTCAAAAGTCAAATCTGATCTAACATCGATCTCCTCAACCGAAACAATGTGAGATGGGTCAGATCGATACCATCTCAACATCGAGACGTGAAACACATCATGGATACAGTCCAACTCTGGAGGTAGCTTTAATTGATAAGCTACTGGTCCCACACGTTTCAGAATCTGACACGGCCCAATGAACCTATGGCTTAACTTGCCCTTACGTCCGAATCGTAGAGCCTTCTTCCATGGGGATACCTTAAAAATTTGAAGTCAAACACAGAGTACTCAATATCCCTTATTTTTAGATCTGTATAAGACTTTTGTCTATCAGAAGCTGCCTTAAGATGATCTCGTATCAGTCTAACTTTGTCCTCAGTCTCAAAAACCAACTCAGGACCTAAAACTCGTCACTCACCCAGCTCGGTCTAACACAGTGGAGTGCGATATTATGACCATACAGAGCCTCGTAAGGTGCCATCTGGATGCTAGACTAAAAACTATTGTTGTAGACAAGCTCAGCTAAAGGCAAAAAATCCTCTTAACTACCTCAAAAATCACACAACTCCGAAGCATATCCTCCAGTATTTGAATAACCTTATCGGATTGACCATCTATCTAAGTATGGAATGCAGTAATGAAGTCCAATCTCGAACTGAAAGCTTCAAGGGGTTTTTTCAAAATTGAGAAGTGAAGCGAGGATCCCTTTCAGAAATTATCGAAACCGAAACCCCGTGAAGTTTCACAATCTTGAAAATATAGAGCTTGACCAACTTCTGCAGAGAATAATTCGTCCGAACTGGAATGAAATGGGCGGACTTGGTCAACCCATCCATGATGACCCACACAGAATCCTTCTTAATAGGTGTCAAAGGTAACCCACTAACTAAGTCCATCGTAACACATTCCCATTTCCACAAGAGAATCTTAACGAGTTGGAGCAAACCCGAAGGTAACTGGTGCTCAGCTTTAACTTGCTGGCACGTCAAAAAACACGAAACAAAAATCTGTTATCTCTTGTTTCAAACCTGGCCACCAGTACAGTTCACAGAGATCTCGGTACATCTTATTTCTACCAGGATGCATAGCATAAGGACTACTATGCACTTCCCTTAGAAGCAACTGTCTCAAATAAGAATTGTTCGGTATACAAACTCGTCCTCGGAAACACAGAATCCCATCACTATTCAACCCAAAGTTAGATGTACTACTACTCTCAACTTTAAAGAAACGCAGGACCAGAGAATCATCCCTTATCTGCTTATCCCAAATTTGATCAATCCAAGTTAGCTTAACTTGCAACTCGGCTAACATACTTCTATCATCAAACAAATTGAGACGAGGAAACATAGCTCTCAGATCAGACATTGCTCTACGACTGAGAGCATTGACCACCACATTGCCTTACTGGGATGATACTTTATCATAAAGTCATAGTTCTTAAGCAGCTCAAACCATCTACGATGCCTAAGATTCAACTCCTTTTAGGTAAGAAGGTACTTGATGCTCTTGTGATAGGTGTAGATGATACACCTCTCATCGTACAGATAGTGCCTCCAGATCTTTAAAGCAAACACCACGGCAGTGAACTTGAGATCATGCGTCAGATAGTTCCCCTCATGTGACTTAAGCTGTCGGGACGTATAAGCCACCACCTTACCATCTTGCATCACTACACATCTTAAACCAACGTGCGATGCAAAACTATAAACCATGAACTCCTTACCAGATTCAGGCTGTATCAGAATAGGAGCCTGAGTCAGAATAGACTTGAGATTATCAAAGCTCGATTACTGCGTATCAGTCCAAAAAAAGGGAACATTCTTGCATAGAAGCTTAGTTAGAGGAGTTGCAATCAACGAGAACCCCTCAACAAACCATCGATAGTAGCCTGCAAGACCCAGAAAACTACAGATCTTAGAAACGTTCTTAGGCTGTTTCCAATCAAGTACAATCTCAATCTTTCGAGGATCAACTCGGATCCCATCAGCAGAAACCACGTACCCCAGAAATGTTACTTCTCTTAACCAAAATTCACACTTGCTCAACTTAGCGTAGAGCTGTTTCTCTCGATGTATCTGAAGCACTACTCTAAGATGTTCATCATACTCATCCTCAATCGTAGAGTGCACCAGAATATCATTGATAAAGACCACGACGAACTGATCCAGATACGACTGGAAAACCTAATTCATCAAATCTATAAATGCAGTCAGAGCATTCATCAAACCAAAAGGCATGACTAGGAACTCGTAGTGCCCATAACGAGTTCTAAAAGTCGTCTTAAAGATATCAACCTCTTTAACCTTAAGCTGATGATACCCAGAGCAGAGATCTATCTTAGAGAATACCAAAGCCTCACGAAACTGATCAAACGAATCGTCGATCCTCAAAAGTGGATACTTATTCTTCACAGTCAACTTATTCAACTGTTTGTAATCGATACACATACTCATGTACCATTTTTTTTCTTTAGAAAAAAAATTGGTGCCCTCCACGGGGACACAATAGGGTGGATGAATCCACAATCTAGAAGCTATTGAAGCCGAGCCTTAAGCTCCATAAGCTCATTCGGTGCCATTCCATAAGGAGCGATAGACACCAGAGCTGTACTCAGTAGAAGCTCAATGCCAAACTCAACTTCCCAATTTGAAGGTAAACCCAGTAGCTCATCAAGAAATACATCTGGACCGAAGAGTCCTCAAAAATTGAAACACTTACAAAGGCCAAATATACTTCACACCCTTTCTGAACCAATTTTTAGGCCACTAGAGCGGAGATTAAGTTAGACAAGTAATCTCAACACTCATCGATCACAACAATTTCTACATCATCCTCGGTTCTCAGAACGACCCTATTAATCGCACAATCTGTAACAGCCCAAATTTGGGTCTAGTTAGAACAGTGGTTTAGAGACCACAAATCCGACGAGGAAAATTTTATTTTTATTAAAAAATTTCGTTCAAAAATTTCGATGTTTGAGCACTCAATTTAATCAAAAGGACTAAATTGTAAAAAGTGCAAAAGTTGAGTTCTATATATTAGAGGTGTCAAATTGCTATGAGTTTTAAGTTGGAGGTCCTTAAAAGGTAATTAGACCATTGGATAACTTGATGGACAAAAATGGGCATGAATAGGACAAAATTGAAAGGAAAGCCTTAAGAGTATTTTAGTCATTTAGTGTTTAAATGAATAAAAAGACAAAATAAGAAAAAAATCTGCTCATCTTCTTCAAGGGGGCTGCCGAAATTTGCTTGACTCCATGGCTAAGGGTTTCAAGTTTTTTTTAAGCTTCATAGTACGTGATTTTGAGCCCCGTTTTTAATGTTCATCGTATTTTTGAAATCCCGGTAACTTGGTTTAGCTATTTCTACCATTAGTTTGAGCTAGAGTTTAATTTTAAAAATTTACCCATGTTGAATAATAGTGTATTTTGATGAATTATGGTAGATTATGCATGTCTATGATTAGAGAAACAAGTTTTATTAGAAGATTTTCGATGAAATCGTATAAAAGGGGTTAAATTGTAAAAGTTATAAATTGGTCATAAGTGTGTGAATTAGTGACAATTTGAAGTTTCCATAGAAGAGAAAAATGTTTAGCGTGTGATGAAACATAAGAAAATTGAATAAAAATTATTTTACGAGTTTAGGGGTAAAAGTGTAATTTTTGAAAAGTTAGGGGCAAAATTGTAAATTTTCCAAAATTTGATATGTGAATTGAATTGATTAGTGTGTTGATGAAATGTATTAAATAAGTCTTAATTTGACATGTTAGATCAAGAAAATTTGAAATTTGGACTAAGATCGGGGAAAAACGAAGTTGTGGGCTAAGTCGGGAAAATTAGTTGTTTCGGCTTTTGAGGTAAGTCTGTATGATTAAATGAGCATGAGATTGATGTCATTTTTATTATACTTTAGAATCTATCTTGCCATGATTGTATTAAAGTTTATGTTGATAATATTGTATATGAGAAAGTGATGTCAAGTGTAAATAACATTTGTGTGTAAATAATGCACTATTATGTTTAAATAAATTTATGTATTGTTAAATTGTTATACATGTGATATAACGATTTTCATTACAAATATTTGATAGTTGCAAAATTAGTATGTGAAATGTGTATTAATTTGAGAAATGAAATTGTATGTATAAGTGATACTGAACAAATAAGTGAAATCCCGGTTGAATCTTAGGAATACTTTAGTGATAAGTGGTAGCTTTGGCTACATATCAAGTGGTAGCTCCGACTACATATCAGTGGTAGCTTCGGCTACATATCAGTGGTAGCTTCAGCTGCATATTAATGTGGCACTTATGTGCAAGATTTCTGTGTATCCTTTAGTATTCCAAATGGTTTAACGGGTAAATTGATGATACATAAGATGAGAAAGCATGTAATTGTTTATATAAGTAATGTGCAAGTATGCATGTAAGCATGAAATTATATGTACAAATGGTACAGGCATGTACGTAAAGTGTTGGTCTTATGATATTATGAGTTATTATCATTATGAAAGTGACCTTAAGTGAATCTTAGGAATAAGTAATTATGTTGATGATGTATGCATTTGGTTGAGAATCATGTATTAGGATTTTGAGCCATATCAAATTGAGAGATAAGATGTTTAGTATATTTGTTTTATGATGCTTTGGATATTTGTGAAACATAAAATGTTAGTGATAATCATGAAATCATTGTTATGCTAATTACAAGCTTAAGTCTTTGGTGTTATGTACGTTTAAATAGAAGTGAATACAAAGAAAACACGAAAGAGTGAAATTAACATTAAAACAGTTTAGACAACAACAGTTATGTGAATTTGAAAAATCACCAAAAATAGGAGAAATGGAATTATAAAGTGAATAAGATATAGAATTAAATCTTATTGTGTCTATTTTCATATGAAAGAAACAATGTAAGAAAAGGAATTTTATATTCTGAAATATTTGGATTTTAGTGAGACAAGGTCAGAATGAGTTTCTGAATCCCCTATTTCAAATTTGGAAAATTATTAAAAATTGTAAAAAATAATTATGAGATATAATTTTTATGTTTGAAATCTTAACTCAGTCTAATTTCATTAGAAACAAGTGGGAATGACATATAAAAACTGTACAATGAGATAATTGATTTTTAGTGAAGAGAGGTCAGTACCGTTGGACAATATAATAGGGGAGAATTTAATGAATAAACTGTACTAATTAGCCAAACCAAAAATTCTGAAAATTTTATGGTAGGAATATATATGAGTCTAGTTTCAAGGAAAATTAGTGAAACTTAATTTGGAATTCCGTAGCTCCAGATATAAATAATTTAGTGATTGTGACTCGAGAAAATAACTTGACTGGAATATGAGTAAATATGCAAATTGGGTTGTATTACCATGAGAAACAATAGGATAAATTGTTTTTTTTCTTTTCATACGGTCTTACTAAGCTATAAAGGTTACTCCCTCCCTTCCTTTCCTTTAGTGTTTTCAGGTTAGCTCGGCGTTGGAGATCGTCGGAGGCAGCATCACACTATCAAGTCGCTACCTTTGGAATAATGAAGTATATATATTAGAAATTTCAAGTGAGTGGCATGTATAGGGATTTAGTTGATTGACATGCATTATTTTGCTTTGGCCAAATGTGTAGGCTTATATTAAGTTTTATGCATATGGCCATGAGATGTGGCTTATATTGATTATGGCTTGTAAGCCAAGTTATTCATGTCATATCTTAATGTTTATAATGTGATTATATTTGTTTGCCATGCATGGTTAGTAATATGACATGAGTGCTTGATAGATAAGTTGGTAACCATATTATAATGGTAAAAGTGGTCATCAAAATAACAAGTCTTATAAGGGTGAAATATGAAATCTGGACTTGGTATTGCATGAATGTGTATGTTTAAGTTTGGTAATGCCTCGTACTCTGTTTCGGTGTCGGTCGTGGATAAGGGATGTTACACAATCCATATTGACTTGGTGCTCTACTAACCAATCCATACCCAGAATCAAGTCGAACTCTCCAAATGGTAGCTCCATCAGATTTGCCGGAAGCACAACCATAATCCCCAAGTTTTCAAAAATAGAACTTCCAATGGTAAATTCCTATACAGTCTGTTTACTGGAACCGACTAACCCAGTTGACTCAGAATAAAAATCTTACCCGAAGTACTCTTAACCACAATCCCCAAGTTTTCAAAAATAGAACTAGCTACGTACGAGTGCGTTGACCCTATGCCTATCAAAGCATTATAAGGGGCATCACAAATAAAGAACGTACCCGTAATCACATCAGGGGCGTCTCTATCCTCACGGTGTCAAGCAGCATAAACCAGTGTAGGCTACCTCGGCTCAGTCTGATTAGCATCTCTGCCCTCTGCCAAAACCATTACCACGGTGTCAAGCAGCATAAACCAGTGTAGGCTACCTCGGCTCAGTCTGATTAGCATCTCTGCCCTCTGCCAAAACCATTACCACCCCTGGTCGAACCATGGCCCCTAGGTGGTTGTTGTACTACCCTTTGAGGCTAAACAAAATGTAACACCCCTAACCTGTATCCGTCGCCGGATTAGGGTTACGGGCATTACTTACCCAAAACACAAGTCCATACACTTTATAAAAACTACGAGGTATTACTCAACTAACCACAATGTCCATCCATTCACATGAATCTTATTACTTAAATAATAATATCACAATAAGCAAGTCATCTCAAAATAATATCACTAGAATTATTTAAAAATAAGTAATTACATTCAAATAACAAAACACTATTCACTTGGTCATTTAAGAGCAAGGGCCAAATTGGCAAATGGTACTTATTCATTTATTTCATTTCTATTATCAACGACACATTCAAACATAATCATTGCTGAACATACGCATCACTTTCAATCATATTCATTCCTCATTTCTATACCACATACGATTATATCTTTGACCTATATACTTATTCTTTATTCGATTATACCATATAAATAAATTTCAAATAAACTCATTTATCTCATAATTTCTTGTCACATTCGGCAATGTTCATTACATATATATATATTCCATCATAAGCACACCTTAGCTAGATATTACATCAATGATTTAGCCATTTATATCTCATGGCCGAACATACTATATCACTCAAAGGGAGAATTTAAGCTTCAAACTAAAACAAGTCATGGCCGAATATCTACAAATGAATACACATCAATTTGCTATTAATGTATCACCTATGATAATCACATACACAAAATGTGACCTATTTCATTCATGTCTAGTCACGTTGGTACATTCAAATAATTATACCAAAAACATTTTTATCAACCCAATGTCTTATATGCCATATTCAACCAATTTCAAAAGCTCAAAATTCACATGTAACATATTATGAAATAACTTTCAAACTAGGCTTTTAATATATAAACTAATATACTCAAATAGTAATTCCATAATTAAACATGATCAAACCAACTCAAACATAAAAGCATAGCCATTTTCGCATGGCATATACATATGTATACATATCATTCGAACACAACCCAAGGGATATAGCCTATACATGCCATATGTTTCAAAAGAGATACAACTATTAGAATACCGAAGTTAGGTGATAGTGCGATAGACTTTGACGTAGATCCCCGAGCACGAACTAGCTTTCAGAATCTATAAAATAATCAAGTAAACACAACGATAAGCTATCTCAGCTTAGTAAGTTATAAGCAATGGTAAAGAATGTAATTAAACATCACATAAGTAAAATTAAATTAACTTGAGTATCATCAATCTCATAGCCGTAGGTTTATATACATACATATCTATCAAACTACCATTCCATAACTACTATGTTTGGTAATTTCAAAACCAACATTCTTGTATTTATTATTCGATATCATTTAAAACTATGCATCATCAATCCATTCAAAACATACTCGAAAACTCATAACCACATAACATAACTCAAGTTTCATAAGCTAACTTCACTTACCATCTTAATACTAACCTTCTTAGCTTTCATGAATCACATACCTGTTCATGCCATTACGTTTAGTACAATTCACTAGTTGATAACTTTAATACATTCGCAACCCGCACACTTAGTGCAAATTCATGTAACGTATCGCACACTTAGTGCCGTTACTTGATAAAACGCACACATAGTGCAAATCCCTTGTAATGTATCGCACACTTAGTGCCATTACATTATATTCCGCACACATAGTGCCCATCGATCGATTTCGCACACACAGTGCTCGGTATCTTGATTCGCACACTTAGTTCTTTATTCGAACCTGTTACTCACTTCCTTATACATAAATACATATATATAATATAGTTCGTTTCATTCCCAAATCATTTTCACATTCGACATTTCCCACAATTTGCATACATACAATTCATTTGATCAATTTCATTACTTAAGTCAACATCTCATGTAACTACATTAACAAATAAGTACATTTTTTTTTATTCAAGTAAACTCATTGTCCACCTACTACCACATTCGGCCATCCCCTTTATTTTTATACTTAACTCTATTAAAACATATTCTTCATTATGAATAAAAATTCAATACAGCCCAATTGCTCAAAAACTTACCTCGGAAATCGTCGAGGGTTTTCCAACTATTCGTTCAACTTCGCCTTTCCCTGATCCAATCCCGTTTCTTTTTGTTCTTGATCTAGATAATTCGAAATTAAGCTCATTCAAATATATTTTCATTCAATTTAATCCAAAAACACATAATTATGCAAATTAACATTTTACCCTGACAGTTACAACTTTTACAATTTAGTCCCTATTGCACAAAACACAAAATACACATAATTTGAATTTACTCCTTTAGGGCCGAATGCTCCTCATGCCTACATAAGTCCTTACAAGCCATTTATTTTTCATTTTAGTCCCTCAACTGTTTATTTTTGCAATTTAATCCTTGACATTCAAATTCATCAAAATTTCCAATTCAAAATATGTTAATTCAAAACATATCCTTAATATTTTACCATCAAACATTACAAAACATAAGCATTCATCAATGGCCGAATATCAATCATGCTTCAAATTCAAAAATTCCAACATGGGTCGAATAGTAATCAAAGCAATGATCTAAAAAACGTAAAAATTAACAAAAACCGAATAAATTACATACCTAGATCAAGCAAAATCCAAGGCCGAATATGCTAAGCTTTCTTCTTTTATTTCTTTTGTGTTTTTCGGTCGAAAAGATGAACATATGCATGGCTTCCTATTTTGTGTTTTATTTTAATTACATAATACATTATTAATTACAATTTTATCCTTTAATAACTTATTATAAAAAACATAATAATAAGGTAACTCTTGGCCTTATGCCGTCCACTACTATAAGAAATGGACTATTTGCCCTTTAAGGATTCAACATTAAAAAGCCACTCTCAATTTAGCACTATTACAACTAACCATCACATTTCCATTTTTCGCAATTACATTCTTTTATATAATTAAGCACACAAACACTAAAATTTTTATACGAAACTCGCACACATGCTAATTCACACACAATTAACTCAGAAAATAATACTTAAAAAATTTTTCGACTCGGATTCGTGGTTCCGAAACTACTATTCTGATTAGGGCTAGAATCGGGCTGTTACAACTCTCCCCCTTAAGGGATTTTCGTCCCCGAAAATTTTACCAATGAATAAGTGTGGGTAGCGTTCTTTCATGGATTCCTCGAGTTCCCAGGTTGCTTCCTCAACCCCGTGCTTATGCCACATTACTTTAACCAACGAGATTTTCTTATTTCGTAACTCTTTCACTTTACGAGCTAAGATACGAATTGATTCTTCCTCATAAGTCAAGTCGGGTTAAATCTCAATCTCTGATTAAATCTCAATCTCTGATGGGCTAATCACATGAGAAGGATCGGATCTGTATCGTCGAAGCATCGACACATGAAAAATATTGTGAATCTTGTTTAGCTCAGATGGCAACATAAGTTTGTACGCAACCGGCGCAACATGCTCAATAACTTCGTACGGCCCAATAAATCTTGGACTCAGCTTTCCTTTACGACTAAATCTAAGTATCTTTTTCCATGGTGAGACTTTCAAAAATACTCAGTCGCCCACCTGAAACTCTATATCTTTACGTTTCAAGTCCGCATACGACTTCTGACGATCTGAGGCGGCTTTCAAACTTTCTCAGATTACTATTACTTTCTGCGCAGTCTCTTTGATTAAATCAACCCCGTGTATCTTGCTTTCACTTAGCTCAGTCCAATATAGAGGTGTACAACATTTACGACCATACAAAGCTTCATAGGGTGCCATTTTAATACTTGATTGAAAGCTGTTATTATACGTAAATTCAATCAAAGGCAAGTATCGTTCCCACGTACCCTCAAACTCAAGAACGCAACATCTCAACATATCCTCGAGTATTTGAATAACATGTTCTGATTGACCATCCGACTGAGGGTGAAAAGCAGTACTGAAATGCAATTTGGTACCTAGAGCATCTTACAGTTTCTTCCAAAACCACGATGTAAACCTCGAATTTCTATCCAAAACAATAGAAATAGGTACTCCGTGCAATCGTACGATCTGAGATATGTACAACTCAGCTAACTTATCAAGTGAGAAATCTGTACGTATCGGGATAAAATGGGCCGATTTCGTCAATCTATCTATAATAACCCAAATTGAGTCTTTCTTGCTTGGTGTCAACGACAACCCAAATACAAAATCCATCGTGACTCGATCCTATTTCCACTCAGGTATCATAATCAGTTGAAGTAATTCCGATGGTACCTGATGCTCGGCTTTCACTTGTTGACATATTAAAAACTTCGACACATAGTCTGAAATATCTCGTTTAATACCATGCCACCAGTAATGCTGTCCCAGGTCATTATACATCTTCGTACTACCTGGATGAATCGACAATTTACTTTTATGAGCTTCATCACAGATCATTCGAATCAACTCAGGGTTCTTGGGCAGACAAATTCGGTTTCTAAACCGTAAGCATCCTTCAACATCTAATTGAAAATCTGAATCAGCACTCGAGCCACATTGACTCCTTTTTACTATTAAGTCATTATCAACCTCTTGAGCTTCGCTAATCTGTTGTACGAACAGTGGTCTCGCTTTCAATTCTGCAATAATCACACCATCATCAGTCATAGCTATATCCGTGTTCATTGTACGAAGAGTAAATAGTGACTTTCGGGTAAGTGCATCAGCCACCACATTAGCTTTCCCCGAGTGATAATCAATCACGAGCTCGTAATCTTTTAATAGCTCCAACCATCGTCTTTGTCTCAAATTCAGATCCTTCTAAGTCATTAAATATTTTAGACTCTTGTGATCTGAATAGACATGACATTTTTCTCCAAATAGATAGTGACGCCATATTTTCAAAGCAAAAACTATAGTAGCCAACTCAAGATCATGCGTCGGATAGTTCTTTTTGTGCGGCTTTAATTGTCTCGAGGCATAAGCTACAACTTTACCCTCCTACATCAAAACACAGCCTAAACCATTTAAGGATGTATCGCTAAAAATAACGAACTCCTTTCCCGACTCTGGCTGAACAAGCACTGGAGCTTCCGTTAGCAAGGCTTTTAGCTGATCAAAACTCTTCTGACACTTTTCTATCCACTCGAATTTAACGTCTTTCTGTAATAGCTTTGTCATCGGAGCTGCAATCATAAAAAACCCTTTCACGAAGTGTCTATAATATCCGACAAGTCTCAGAAAACTCCGAACTTCAGAAACGTTTCTCGGAGGTTTTCAATCAAGTATAGCTGAAACTTTACTCGGGTCAACCCGATTGCCTGATGATGAAATGACATGCCCCAGGAAACTAACTTCATTCAAACAAAACTCGCATTTGCTGAATTTCGCGTACAACTGCTCATCACGCAAAATTTGTAACACAAGTCTCAAATGCTCGGCATGCTCGGTTTCGTGCGAATAGATTAGAATGTCATCTATGAATACAGCCATAAACCGATCTAGATACGATCTGAATACCCGATTCAGCAGATCCATGAAAACAGCAGGGGCATTAGTGAGTCCGAATGGCATGACTAAAAACTCGTAATGGTCGTATCTCGTCCGAAAAGCAGTCTTTGGTACATCCGGGTCTCTAAATCGCAACTGATAATAACCTGACCTCAGATCAATTTTTGAAAATACCGAAGCTCCTTTAAGCAAATCAAATAAATCATCGATACGTGGCAATGGATATTTATTCATTACGGTCACTTTATTGAGTTGTCGATAATCGATGCACATTCTCAAAGTTTCGTCCTTCTTTTTCACAAATAGGACTGGTGCACCCCAGCGAGAGAAATTCGGTCGAGCAAAACCTCTATCTGTTAATTCTTGCAACTGTGCTTTCAACTATTTTAATTTGGTCGGTGTCATTCTATACAGAGCTATCGAAATCGGAGTTGTCCCTGGCACTAGTTCAATACCAAACTCTACCTCCCGAATAGGTGGCAATACCGAAAATTCCTCTGGGAATACATTCGGATACTCACAAACAATCGGTACAGATTCAATCTTCTTTTCAATTACTTTACTGTCAATCACATACGCAAAATAAGCTTCGCAACCCTTTCTCAAATACTGTCGAGCCAACATCGAGGATATTACTGCTGGTAATCCTTTCAAATCCGCAGATTCAATTCGAATTATCTCATTATTCTGACTTCGTAGGTCGATAGTCTTTCGTCTGCAATTTACTACCGCATCATGCACGGTTAGCCAATCCATACCGAGAATAATATCAAACTCATCAAATGGTAGCAATATCAAATCGGCCAGAAAACAAGAGTCTCGAATCATTAAAGGGCAATTCTTGCATACTCTATCAACTAACACACATCGGCCCAGGGGATTCGAAACCCGAATCACAAACTCAGTAGACTCAACATGTAGAGTCTTGCTGGATACTAATGTTTCACACACATACGAATGAGTTGAACAAGGATCAATCAGAGCAATTACACTAGTATCAAAGAGAGTGAATATACCGGTAATGACATTTGGAGATGAAGCCTCCTCTCTGGCACGAATGGCATAAGCTCTAGCTGGTGCACGGGCCTCTGATCAAATAACTGCATTTGAAGTCCCCCTCTGAGCGCCTCCCCACCTCCCACATTACGCGATGGTCTACCTCTAGCTGCAGTACCGCTCGGTCTTGCACTCTGAGCATTATCTTTTTTAGCTGTGTCCGAGCAATCTCGAATAAAATGATCCTGCGAATCACACTTGTAGCAAGTTCGATTGTTAGATTTACCCCAACATTCACCAAAATGCTGTCTACCTCCTCGGCACTCAACACGCTTAACCTCTTTGGCGATCTTCGCCTTGTCCACCAGAACGACGAACTCTTGCTCCTACTGCGGAGCAATCAGAACTCTCAAATAGTCCCTCAACCCATCCTCAAAGCGTACATATTTCTCATACTCAGATGCCACCATCCATCGAGCATAGCGGTTTAGTCTCAGAAATTCGGCCTCATACTTGGCCATAGTCCTATCACTTTGTGTGAGATTCATGAACTCACCTCTACGAGCATCCACATAACTCACTTCCACATACTTCATCTGAAAAGTAGTCTTAAAATACTCCCAACTAATCCGATCCGGCTGAGTATCCTCTTCAACCAATAACTACTACTGATATGCCTCGTCGCGAAGCAAAAAAACTGCACCTTTCAATTTTTGCTCAAGAGTACAGTTGATGTCATTCATGATTCTCTTGGTGGCTTGCAACCAGTACTCCGACCACAGCAGGGGTGACTTCAGTGACGCTCCTAAATAGTTCAGCTCCATTGGACCGAAGTTGTTCAGTTACCAACCTACGGCCCCTAGATCCAAAATGGGGTCCAGTAATCCTCTCCAAGACTCTCGACATGGCTTGGGACAATGCGTTGTCCCCAGCCGAGCGACTTTGAGACCCAATCTCTGTAATAGGTGAAATCAGTGTCTCGCTCGATTCCCCTTACGGTGCCCGACGCGCCCACAAGTACTTGACCACGAGTTCTACGAGCGCTTATCATTTTTCAAGTTTTATGTACGTTACGAAATTTTATGCATCAGTTTCAGTGTGTATTAGCAAATGTCTCATGCTTAAGATATTTATCAGAAGTTTTAGAAATATTTCAGAAGTCTCAGTTTCTAACTAAATCAGTATAGTTTTAGACAATTCTAACTATAGTATTTCTAAGTTTAGAAGTACTTACAGGATCGGCGCTGGAGACTCTGTGTATCACATACTTTACTCATAAAAGGAAACTTATTTGAAAATTGTTTCTTTTTCAAATGCAATTTTGAACCCAAAATTCGCAGCCCGAGTTTTGCAACCTTGCTCTAATACCACTAAATGTAACATCCCAAACCCGACCTAAACGTTATGGCCGAATCAAGGAGTGTTACAAAGAAGGGTTTTGAAACTAACATCACTTCGATTAAAACCTTGTATAGTTACTTGTTAAAAAGAGTCTGAGTCTTGCAAAACATATTCACTTACATATTCATCACTAAAACCGTCATTAGTTTGTTCATTCATCAAAACATAATTTCCAGCAGAAATCTTAAAAGCCGTTATTTTTTTTAAAACCTAATTCGTGTTTTTAGAAAACGTTTGTTTGCGTAAATTCGGGTTTTTGTCGATCATCGCAGTTTAGAAATCATAAATGCATCCAAATCCCAAAATTTAAAACAACTAGCCCAAAAGTCTGGTGAGTCCAAAATTTACAAAACTCTTAAGAAAAGCCAGAATTAAAATATATAATCGATAATTAAAAGATAGTCTATATATGAGTGGTCACTGCTGAGCCTCCATTGCGCCGACCCGCCTGTGTCTGAAGATTACCTGAACAGAACAGACAAACAGATGTAAGTTTTATAAACTAAGTGTGTAACAAAAATACAGATGCATAAAATTCAAATTTCTAGTATTTCAGAACAAAAGCGGACATAAGTCTCTAACAAAGTCAGATCATATCAGAATCAGATTTTTAGAACATACATATATATAAAGTCCTACCCCCATCTTCTACACACCATCTCTGCACATCCCAACACACCATGTGGGGTATAAAACAGCCACCCATCCTTACACACCACATAGTCTCTATACGACGCTTATTAGAATAGTATGCAGACAAGCGGCCAGTATATTGGTAATATGTCACCTCACAGAACACTTCCTCCACATATACAAATCCATCCCCATATACAGATGCAAAAATCAGATAACAGATATAACCGAATTATCATGTCTAACATGCTTATATATATATAGCATACATGTTATTACGAACCATTCAAATCATACTTATCAATTTCTAAACGCTCAAATTAGTCTATCAGAATACAAATATCACATATTATGGGCTATTTGCCCTTATCGACCCTACAGAAGGCCTCTAGTTGATCGGAATGACTTATGCGACACTAGGGAAAATTTCAAATTTTGGGCCCACATGCCCGTGTGCCTTGCTCGTATGGGTCCACACGCCCAAAGTGGCCTTGCCAGTGTGGCACGCCTGTGTGGGCCCATATGCTCAAATCGGCCTAGCCCATGTGACCCACAAGGCCACACACTTACCCGTCACACGACACACAGCCGGGTACATGCCCGTGTGGCTTTGACAGGCTGCTTTTTCGACTTTTGTCGAACCTCATTTTCTTATGTTTTCGTTACATATCTGGTTCAATTTTTATGCGAAAACAATCCCAAAACCACCAGAACCTAAAAACTAACAATACATGCCCCAAAATCAGTCCTTAATCCTCAATTAAACCAAAACAAAGAGGTTGGCTACAGCGAAACTCAAGTGTTCGTTACTTATCCAACTTCCTGAATAATCCCACTACTGCAATTCCACAAGCGTCGAGTTTCATTCCTCACGATTCACTGCCACCAATAACCCAGAAACAACATTAACGAAAAGAACAACAAGTTTAGAATAGGTTTGAAATTTACCTCTAAACAGCAAAACCTCACCACCTTTACTTACCAAACTGTGTGAAGAACACCAAGGCACAGTGATTGAAACAACGTAATTGAGATAGAATCCAAAAAGGAAAAGAATAGAAAAAGATCTTCAAACAGAGGAAGATTTTTGGGAAAGAGAAAAATATAAAATATAAAATATAAAATAAAAATAAAAATTCAAATTCAAATTAAACTAACCTCACTCCATCCACTAACCACTTTATCCCATAGAATCCTACCCACTAACCACATCCAACTACCTAAAAAACACAACTCTATCAAACCTTTATCAGACAACCGAAGCAAAAAGTATCATCTATTCTCACATAGGGAATTGCACACGAGACCTTAGGGTTAGCTAACACCTTACCACTTGAACCAACACGCTCATTCTAATATTAGTTTATCAAAAATAAAACATTAACCCACCTAAAAGGGATAAGGGTAGGGCAAAAAGATAACATATTTTCTAAAAGTGGGACTTGAACCCAATACCTCAAACACCCACCCAGAACACTTAACCACTGAAGCAGATTCATATTGGTGCCAAAATTTACAGAAACAAAAAAAAAATAATTTAGGACGTTATATAACATGATAGCATTTAAGACATAAATTTAAAACGCTATTTAAACGTACGAACTTACCTCGACGATAAATTGTAGATACATAGTCGATCAGCCCAAAACTTTATCTTTACCCCGATCTAAAGCCGTACGAGGTCTATCTTGATCTAAGTGAATAAATTCAAGCAATTTAATTTCCATTCTATTTAATTCAATCCATTTTTTTTGCAAAATTATGTGTTTTCCCCTAATGTTTTGATTTCTTTACAATTTAGTTCATAAGCTCAAAAAATAAAATTCATCCCTACCCAAGTCTAGCTGAATTTCATATGCATCCATAACAACTCATAGTTTTCATTATTTCACAATTTCAACCACACATTTTACAAAATTTACAAATAAATCCCTAATTAACATTTTCAACCAAAATCACTTTACAAAAGTTGTTTATCTAACAACAAAGATTCATTTTCTTCCATCAAACATCATAAACAACTTGAACACATTCATGGAAAAACTTTGATCTTTTAATAGTTTTGCAAATTATTCCTTGGGGTAGCTAGATTAAGCCACAACGATATCAAAACCATAAAAATCATTAAAAACAGAGCTAAAACATATACCATGCACACAATAATTTCATGGTTGAACCTAGCATGGTCCCGTGGTTTCTTTTTCTTTGAATTTTTGGTGAAGGAGAAGTTAAAAGATGAGAACTTTTGTCTTTTCTTTATTTTATTAACACATAAGTATTAATTTACAACTTTAACCTTAATTACTAACCTTTAAAATCACATGTTTAATGTCCATAAAAGTCCACTCATGATAATAATGGCCTATTTACCACATAAAACCCTCAACCATTTAATAGCATAGCCACTAGGTCCCTTTAACTTATAGAACTCAAGTTTTGCATCTTTTTCAATTTAGTCCTTTTATCGAATTAAGCATGCAAACGGTAAAATTTCTTAACGAAATTTTTATACAATACTACTAACATGCTGTAGACATTAAAAATAATGATGAAATAAATATTTCCACATCGAATTTGTTGTCTCAAAACCACTATTTTGATTTCACTAAAAACGGGTTATTACAATAACTTTGTATAGAAAGCCTTTAAGATTATATCACAGTTTTTTCGCATCATAATCCACTGCATTTGCATCTGCTACTATGAGCCATTTGTAGACAATCTTAATCGAATAAACTCCCGTGTTGTCCACACGCCACACAAGTTCATTTGTTTAAGTAAAACTGGAAAGTGGGATGGTCATAATCTTATCTACATATTCTTTATCAAATAACATATTTAACACACCTAGCTTCTAAGTATTCAAATTTGAGTCTATCAGATTTGCTATATATGGATAGTTTATATTAATATTCTAAACATTCACTCTCCTTTGACCAGGTCCCGGTAACCATGAATCGTTTTAGATGTTAACTATCGCCCCATTGCCCACCTTTCAATCAGTGCTCTTTTCCAATAGCCTTCAGATACCCCAAATGCTTTGCCAGGTATAGGAAGGTAAGACCCTAGCCTTGAACTCATAAAATCATATCCTTGATAATATTCAGCTTTTGAAACTCGTGCAAACAAATAATTTGGCTTTGTTAACAACTGCCAGACCAGTTTTGCTAACAAGGCCACGTTAAATTTGGCTAAATCTCTAAAACCTAACCCACCTTGTGATTTTAGCTTGCAAAGCAACCTCCATTGGCACCAATGTATGCCCTTTTTGTTATACTATTGTGCCACAAAAATATATTGATAATGCTCTCTAATTCGTGACACAACATAATTGGTAACAAAAAGTATTGCATTGTATAAATTGGGATTGCTTGTAATATGGTCTTAATAAATACATCTTTTCCTTCTGCTGATAAATGGTGAACACAACTCTGTATTCGTTTTATAAACCTTTCTTTAAAACTAGAAAATGCTTCATTCTTCCTTCGCCCAATAATTGTTGGCAGCCCGAGGTACTTTTTCAGGTTACTTGGGATTTGTACTCCCAATACATTCCCAACTCGTTCTTTCATCCCAATGAGTACGTTTTTACTAAAATAAACAAATGATTTTTCAAATTTGACCAATTAGCTCGAAATTCCTTCATATTCTGATATAATTGCTTTCATTGCATTAGCTCCCTCCTCATTTGCCTCATCAAAAATAATGTTTCCATCTGCAAAAAACATATGTGTTTATGTCAGACCACTTTGTCATACATTTTTTCCTTGAGTTACCCCTTTTTGTTTCGCTAGTTTGAGCAAATTGGACAAGCCCTCCGCATAAATTAAAAATAAATAAAGGACTTAATAGATCCCCTTGTGGCAATCCCCTGGAAGGCTAGAATACTTCCTCCCTGAGTTCCATTGAATATTACTGAGTATGATACTGATGTTACACATTTTATCACAAAAGCAACCCAAGCATTGTTGAAACCTAGTCACATCATCATCCTTTCAAAAAAAAAAAAAGAAAACCCATTCCACCCTATCGTAGGCCTTACTTATATCCGATTTTGACACAAACAAACTATGAAGGCCATCACGTCTCTTCTTGAAGGTGTGCAATATCTCATATGTGATAAGAATGTTGTCGAATATCTACCTCCCAGGAACAAACCCCCTTAAGCCTTATTAAAATAAATATCTAGTACTTGCCTAAATCTGTTGACCATTTCTTCGAATATGATCTTATAAATAGCATTGCAAAGACTAAGAGGCCTGAACCGTGACATTGTGCTTGGAGTGTTGACTTTTAGGATAAGCACTATGTTTGTACGATTGAGTGTATCAAACTCTTGTCTTCTGTTTAAAACATCAACACAATACTGGGTTTTTTCCCTGCCTATACTTCTGAAAAGATAAAGCTGGAAAACCATCCATACTTGATGCTTTTAGTGGAGCCATACTTTTAACTGTGACCAACACTTCATATTCCCTAACCTCAGCTGATAGCTCTTCGTTCATACCTTCCAAGATGCAAGGTTGTATTCTTGACAAAACATGTTCATAGTTCTTTACTGTTGAAGTCGTGAATTACTCTTTGAAATAATCTGTCACGATTACATCCATCATTTTCCCCTGTTATCCATACTCCATCCTTTTCCTTTCAGCCACCTGATAGTATTCTTTCTCTTGTGATACAATGCAAACTGATGAGAACAGGTCATATTTCGATCTCCAAATCTAAGCCAATTTGCTCTTGCTTGTTGCTCCGCTACAGCAAAACAGGTTTTTAGCGGCGTTTTTTTGGTCCTATAGCAGTGCTTAAGCGCGCTAAAATAATTTGCGGCGTTTTGATAAGCGCCGCAAAAAACTCCGCTAAATTTTGCAGCGTTTATGTGGAAAAATGCTGATATAGAACATGAACTTTAGCGGCGTTTTTCCCACAAACGCCGCTATAGAGCATGACCTTTAGCGGCGCTTTCCCCACAAACGCCGCTAAAGAACATGACTTTTAGCGGCGTTTTTGGGAAAACGCTGCTAAAGGTCATGAAAAATAAAAAAAAATTTAAAATATTATAAAAACACCACAAATCCATTCCCATCCCTTTACCTGCTTAAGCAAATCCTTTAGAAATATTGTTATCAGTACATACATCACTCCAGCAAAAGTGGGATTCCACCAATTTAGAAATGTATAATTTAATTTGAAGATGTCTTAAAATGGAAATATATGAACAAGAATATCAATGTTTTTCACTATATCTCATGCAGCAAGTCAAGTTGCCTTTGATTACATAAGATTCCTTTAAATTTTTTTTTTTTTTAAAATTCAAACTAGTTCATATCAACTTGCTCAAGTTGTATGTATGAATTGCAAGATCAACACCTTATTTGAACTTACAATTCTAGGAAAGCATAAAATGTAGTTCTATGAGCATGCATTTAAAGTGGCAGAAAAAATTTACTGATTACAGTGACAGTCTAAGCTCCAAATGTAGCTCTTGTGTGTCGCTTGATTCTGAATTCTGACTGCTCGATCCCAATAAGTTGCTGCGATGTTTCTTGCTTCTTGAATGTGAATCTTATAAGAATGTAAGGAACTAAAACAAGTTAAATTTTAAAACACAACCATCACATGATACATAAACTAAAAAAAGGAAGGGACTTGTGTGTAGCAACCTCAACATGTAGGTTTAGAAGTTCTGGTCATGTTTGGTTGTGCAAAATGTTGGGTGTCTAAGAAGCCACTGCTTGGCTGGGAATCACCATATCTGATGTTTGCTCTTTAATCATATTCTCTAACCCCCATCTGTAATAATATATAATTGTAGCACTTGATTTCATTAATATAGTTATTGATGCATAAAGAAATGGGGGAGATCATAATGGAAAGTAGCAAAGACTTAATATATCTAGGGTTAGCTGAAAATTATCAGAAACTACAATTTTTTTAATTTTTGAATGAAAAAAAAAAGGATTTGATGGTATACTGTATAGAGAGAAGAAAGAGAGTGAGAAGGTTCACTTACCATCATGTTGGGGTACTAGAAACCATAAGAAGGCGAGGAAGTTGATGAATAAGAAAAAGATGATGAGGCCATAGATGAATAAGCTCTCATGTTATCTTCCTGTATGTACAGCCATCATCAAATTCCACGCACAAACTCAAATATGATAAAACTTCAATTCATTCAATCACTGAAACCTGCAGGCAAAAAGAAGAAAAAAGGGAAAATACCTAGTTGAAATCAGCAGGGTAAGTTTCCAGCTTTCAAACTTAATAAATTTCAGCATTTGAACATAACACCCCAATTTCAGCAACTAAACAATTCAATTTGCAATACTTAAAAACTTCAATTTGCAACATTTAAACATTTCAATTTGCAGCACTTTGTCACTTCAATTTACAACATTCAAACACTTCAATTTGCAGCACTTTAACACTTCAATTTACAACATTTTAACACTTCAATTTGCAGCACTTTAACATCTCAATTAACAACATTTATACACCCCAATTACAGCGATAAAACATCTCAATTTCCAGCAACTAAACACTTCAATTTGCATCACTTAAACACTTCAATTTACAACATTTAAACACTTCAATTTACATATCCACCATCAATAAAGTAGCATCAGGATACAGATCCACCACCTTTTAGCACCACTTGCAAAACTATCGTAAACACTTCAATTTACATATCCACCATCAATAAAGTAGCATCAGGATACAGATCCACCACCTTTTAGCACCATTTGCAAAACTATCATAAGTTTATATACTCATAGCCGCAAACATATAATAGAACCTATAAAGCTAAAATATTAGAGACTGACCTTCTTTTCCTTTTCCAAAATTTCTCTTATGGGACAAGGTAGTACTGCCTCTTTGCTTGTCGTGGAATAGTTTTACTAGCAGATGTCTGCTCCATTTGTGGAAACCTAATCTTTTCCATAACATCAATCTTCCCTTCAGAACTTGCTCCTATAGGCTGCACAATAATTTAACAAAGAGCTCGTTAAATTCACAGGATAGAAATTTTTAGAACACAATATTTGACAACAAATGCAATACTAAATAACATCATTTCTAGCAGTAAAATAATTTAAGTCGCATACCCCACGCCCATTATCAGTTATGCTTACAGAACCATATGAATGTAAAACAACATCTATTTGTGTTGCAAAACCTGCTTGAGCCTCATCAACAACATTATCCAATATCTCGTATACCTAATAAAAAGAAATTACCAAATGGTGCAAACTGATACGTCTAATGATAAAAGAATGTACAACGGGTCTTAATATACAATACAAAGTGGGAAATGAATAAGGGAATGTAATTCTTACAATACGATCCAAGAAAAAAGAAGAGATTTCAGGTGTCGAACACATTACAATACGATCCAATGCAGATGCAGAGGTGCAGAGGGCTGCCGATTTGGGGAAACTGGGGGGAAAAATAAAGGGAATTGGGGTAGGGGAGAAGTGGTTTGGGAAAAATAAGATGGGGAAAAAAGACTAAGAGATTTCAGGTGGGATTTCTAGGGGTGAGGGGGAATCGATTTTGGGAAAAAGAAGGGGGAAAAAAAAAGAAGAGATTTCATTTGAAATTTTGGGATAAAAAGATATAATTACAAAACGACGCCGTTTTGCAAAAAACATATTCGTGGCGTTTGGAAAAAAAACGCCACTATCGCTCGACTTTTAGCGGAGTTTGGACCAAAAATGTCACTATTGCTCAACACTTTTTGTAGTCTATGCAACAAAAATGCCGCTATTGCTTACCTTTTGCAGCGCTTTTTTCATAAACGCTGCTAACGCTTGACTTTTTTACAATTTTTATTATTGAATTATTGTATCTTTAATATAAAATTTAAATAAATATTTTTTAAATTTTAAGTAATATTTAAAAGAATTAGATAAAATTATAATTTTTATATAATTTTTTATGTAAAAAAACAAAAACAAAAAATTCTAAAATATGAAAAAAAGCTTTTAATTTTTTTTTTACTTTTTTAATTATATATTCTTTCAATATTTTAGGAAATTAAATTATATTTTTCAATTTACTAGTTAAATAATAAATAGAAGATGATGAAAGAGCGCATGAGTTGTTGAAAAGAATACATGATACCCACTTGGATGATGGCTGAGAATACAAGCAGCAAAACAACTCCATTTTGTTTAAAATAAAATGATTTGTTTGCGGGCTTTTTATCAAAACCCTTAAACACTAAAGCCTAAACCATAAATATTAAACCGTAAACCCTAAACTCAAAACCCAAAACCTTAAACTATAAATCCTAAATCGTAAAATCATAAAACCCTAAAATCATAAATTTTAAAGCCTAAACCCTAAACTTTAAATCCTAAACTCTAAACCATAGACCCTAAACCCTAAAATAAAATAATTTTTACGACGTTTGATAAAAAAATGTTGCTGTTGGTTACCTTTTGTGGCTTTTTCTCGTAAACGCTGCTAATATTGCTTGACTTTTTTAATGACATATGGGCAATTTTTATATTGAATTATTATATCATTTATATCAATTTTAAATAAATAATTTTTGAAAATTTCAGTAATATTTAAAAGAATTAGATAAAATTTGAAATTTTTATATATTTTTTATGTAAGAAAACAAAAAAAAAAATTTCAAAATATGAAAATAAAAACAAAAAAGCTTTAAAATTTCTATTCTATAATTATATATTCTTTCAATATTTTAGGAAATTTAAATAACTTTTTGAATTTACTAATTAATTTTGTTTCTCTAGAGATACATGGGTTAGCAATTTTTTTAATTTTAATATATATAAAGTTTATCTATTATCTCTTAAATAATTTAAACTATAATGATAATTTAAATATATTAAAATTAATATTATCTTTTACAATTATATAAGAAATTATTTAATATATAAATTAAAAAAACACTCAGTCATATATCAAAAAAACTTTAAAATTATTTTAAATAATAGTATTTTAATTTTTTTCATTTTTTACTTATATTTTTCTATGTTTTTCTTTTCAAATTTTTTTCTACGTGTCATTAAATTTTCTGAAGATTTTAAATATTAAATTAAAAATAAATTGTACTTTAATTAATATAAAGAAACTAGTTAAATAATAAATAGAAGAGGATGAAAGAGTGCATGCAATGGTGAGAATATAGGGAGCAAAACGGCGCCGTTTGTTTAAAATGTAATGATTTTTTGTGGTGTTTTTGTCCCTAATGATTGACCTTTTGCGGCGTTTTTATCATAAATAAAAACGCCGCTATAGCTCTAACTTTTTGTGGCATTTTCTGATTAGCGCCACTAATGTTTAACTTTTGTGGCATTTTTGGTCCAAACGTTATTAAAAGTGTCGCTAAAAGCTTAATTTCCTATAGTGCTCCCAAAACAATTCTTCTTTATCTACTTCCATGTTCAACGCAAGCTTAATCTCAGTTAGCTCAACTAGATTGTCCTCGTCAAGATCAACAAAAATCAGCTCTTCCAACTGAGCACTCAATTTAGAGAATCTTCATTTTCGATCTGTTTGATTCACTCTTGCCCAGCTACTTAGTTCCCAATTCTTCCAATTTTGTCAACATATCCAACCTAGATGATTCCCAAAAATTTTTAATTGCGTCTCACATGTTTTCTAAAGTGCCCAGTTCGCATTCTAATGGTGTTTCTATTAGTTTGTAATTGATTCTCTCTTATCTTTACTAAAAAAAACAAAATATAGGTGTCATTTAGATATGATTTTGTTTCATTTCCACATGTTCGAAGGAGTGGTTTTGTTTTATTATTATTATTATTATTATTATTATTATTATTATAAAGAATCATCATTTTTTTATTTTTATATAGGTTGTAAATAATAATCATAATTCATACGAGAAAAGTTGCATTTATGTCCAAATTGTTAAAAAAATCATTTTTCCCAGTTTTAAAGGGTTAAAATATGCTATTTTTTATTTAAAGATATCAGTCAAGTATTTAAAATTACAAGTATTTTCTATTAAATTTGTTAACTTGAAATTTTGATTATGTTGTCCTCATATTGCATAGAATATGATTGAAAGAAAATAAATATTATAAACTAACACATTTTGATAGAAATTATCAATAATGACAATGATTGGATTATAATTTTTAAATTGAAAAAAAAAAAAGATTGAGTTTTAACTTTTAAAGTAAAGAAACTAAATCTCAAATTTTATACAAGTAAAAGGATTAACAGCAAATTTTAACCGTTTTAAATAAAAGACTTCATACTACGGTGGAGTTGTACATGAGCTGTATTCAGGTAATGTTAGGTCAGAACTTCCAATCGGGCTAAACTTTCACAAAATAGAAGTTACTGGTACATGGGCTGTATTTAGGTAATATTGGCCCCAATTTCCAATTCAGCTGACTATCCAATAAAGACTTAATTGATTGTAGTTTTAATTAAGGATATAATTGAATTTTTAATTATTTTACAATCGAACTGAATTTGGAGTATTAAAATAAATTTGTCATAATATAAAAAATAATTAGTATAAATTTAAACTTAAAATTAAAAAAATAAGTAAAACTCTAGCAAAAAAGATAAACAATTTTTTTCTTCTCTTAATTTAATGCAGGTGATGCATGTGATGATATACAGCGCTAGAAAGATTGAAATTTCTTCTATGAAACACAAGCGTTAGAAAACAAAAAGGTCACTCTGGAAGCCATCATTGAAATACTAAATCCAATCATTGATTCCCCTCATCTACAACTTCAGCTTTGAGTAGAAATTTATTTTTAGCCATTTCAACAATTATACAAACTTAATCATTGATTAGTTTAATTCTTGCACTTAAATAAATTTATAGTAAATTTTTGAAAAAAGAATATATAAAAAAAATTAAACAAATTTCTACTCGAAATCGTGATAATTTATAGCGAGGAGAATGGTTGAAATTAAGAAAAAAGGAAAAGCAATAGCGGTAGACAAGAAAAACGACCCCCCCCCCCCCCGGGGGGATGCCGCCAGCAGCCAAGGCTGAAGAACTTAGTCTCAAGGCTCCAACTATTCATTTGTTTATTGGCTTTTTGAGATATCCAAGTATTTATTTAATCTAATCTCTATTAAAATTATAATTAAACATATATATATATATATACACAAGTGATTGAGATTCAATATATACCTGCCAAATTACAAAAAAAAAAAAATGTAATTAAAAGAGGTTCTGCAATGGGAATTCAAAATTTTATGATTGGAGCAGCAGCCTCGTGTCCCTTATAAAAAAAAGAGATGAATATTGGTTGTTGCTTTGTTGAACAGCCAGCCCTTTTGAGAAAGTAAAAAAAAGCTCCTAAAGGAGTCTAATAATTAATTTGCAAAAGTCCAAAACTAACAAATTCATGCACTTCTTCTATGTAGTTTCTACGTACGTCTCTATCTATAAATCATGACACTCACCACCACCACCACCGCAACAGAAACCTCATCAAAACCTATCAAGATTTATCAACTTTAATTATCCCTTACGCACTCCTCTTCCTCCTCCTCATGGGCATGGCTCCCCGCTTTAACTTCCTCCTTCATGCATTTCTCTGCCTGGCTCTTGCAACCACCTCTTTTTCCTTATCTCCCAAATTTTATGACAATGTCTGTCCCCAAGCTTTGCCTGCCATCAAGAAAGTAGTTGAGGCTACCGTCCACCGGGAACCCCGGATGGGAGCTTCTTTACTTCGTCTTCACTTCCACGACTGCTTCGTTACTGTAACTTCCTTCCTTCATACTACTATTCTATATATGCCTTACAATGATCTTGAGCTAATCTTCTTTGTATTCTAGGGTTGTGACGGTTCACTACTTTTGGATTCTTCATCTGCTTTCGAAACCGAGAAAAATGCTCGTGGTAATTTCAATTCTGTGAGAGGGTTTGAAGTTGTTGATCAAATTAAGGCTGAAGTGGATAGAGTATGTGGACGCCCTATGGTCTCTTGTGCTGATATCTTAGCAGTGGCTGCTCGAGATTCAGTAGTTGTGGTAATGTCAAATTCTTTTATTTTTTCGTTATCAGAAATGTGCATGTTGCGTTACGTAAAAAAGAAAATATTTCTAAATAAAAATTACTATGATTGCAGCTCGGAGGTCCGATATGGAAGGTTCGCTTGGGTAGAAGAGACTCAACCACAGCTAGCAGGACATTAGCAGACAGCGTGCTTCCATCAGCATCGATGGATCTCCCTGCGTTGATCAGCAACTTCAAGAACCAGGGCTTGAACAAGAGAGATCTTGTAGCTCTCTCCGATGGCCACACCATCGGATTGTCACGATGTGCTATCTTTAGGAACAGGATTTACAATGCTACCAATATTGATCCAAGTTTTTGCCAAAGAGCGTAGAGCAACTTGCCCACGAACCAGTGGAAACACTAATCTCGTTCCTTTTGACCCAACGCCTGCTCGATTCGACACTGCATACTTCAAGAACTTGGTGAAGGAAAGGGGACTCCTCACCTTTGATCAAGCACTTTTCTATGGTGGGTCGACTGATAAACTTGTAGAGACTTACAACAAGAATCCTGATGCTTTTTGGGTTGATTTTGGAAAGTCTATGATTAAGATGGGTAACATCAAGCCTTTGACTAAAAATCAAGGACAAATTCGAGTCAACTGTAGAAAGGTGAATTAAAGAATATGTTGTGCTATTTAACGACTATCCAATTAATTAATTCTCATCGTTTTGTTGTTAATTAGTGTATTAATTGTTGTGTAAATTAAAATACATAAAAGAAATGGTAGATTATGTGCCTCGTATCATTTTATTTATTTCATTGTAACCATTAAAAAAATAAAAATAAAAATATCTTATGTTTAGTCTCTCTCTCTCAGCTAATTGTAGGACTATTGTTAAAATACGAAATTGAATACCAAGTATTTTCTCATTTTCATCAAAGAGATTGACACATAAGAATTGATTTTTGTTAATTCCATCCTTCTATTTATAAAAGTTTAGAATTGAATTGGTAAAATGCAAGGAATAGTCATTTTTTATGCATGGGCAAGTTGTTGTACACTCTTAGGCAAATGTAAGAGCAACATTTGTTGTATTGCAAATTATGTTGTTAAAGATAACACTTTGTATAGCAAAAGTATTGAAATTTATTTTCGCATCAATGATTAGTTCTGTTAATTAAAATTGAGATTTCGTTTTTGAGATTCTCATCTATTGATTTATCATGTTTAATTTGCGATTTTATTTAGTTATTAATATTTTAGTTTTAATTTTTTATTTAGTTATTTAGATTTTAGTTATTTAGTTTTTTTTTTTGTTTCTCATCGTACTAATCAACTATCTTGCTCACTAAGCACATCCACGTTTTTTTTTTTTTTGAAAAATTACCTATTCGAAGCAGATTGGTACAAAATCAGTGAAGCGACTCAGAGTTTTTTCATTTGTAGTCCAACCTTGTTATACCCTACACCCGACCCGATCATTGAGTCCGAGCTACAAAATATCACATTCGTCATCGTAACGACTACGATCAATTTTGTTCAGCTTTAAACCATTGTAAGATTTAATTCAATCAAACGAACATTAATCACAATAATTAACCATTTACAGGATTTATACGAGCTCAAAAAAGCTCCAAGAACTAATCTAAGGTTGAATAGGGACCAAACACCTGTCATATGATACAAAATTCAACAGGAGCATTCACTTAAGAAGAAACAAACTAGACTCAACTAGGTACATGCCAACTTAGAATAAAAATGGAGTATACAAACGTTGATGAGTTCGAGATTCTTGACTGGATGCTGATTGTAGTTCAAATATATTGAATGATATCGAACCTGCGCACGAAAACAAACCGTATGTTGAGAAATGGAAATCAATAGTAATTCTATGATTCAAATAACAAAATTGCAAGGTAAGAAAAATATAACATCCAAGTAGTATGTTATTCATATCAAGTGGTAAACTAATTCATTTAACATTGCAATAGAAGTGATCAATTCCATTTACATGCCAACACTTATCATAAAGTCTTTTTAAAATTCAATATCAATCATGAATCAAACATTTATATTATTAACATTATAACAACCAATTTCATGTTCATTCCATAACAATAAAACATTTAAGAATAATTCAAGTATCTTTCTGAAGTTAGTCGACTCGATTGTATTCATTTCAGCCTTCCCTAGGGCTCGTTTCCAATTTATCCATACAAAAGTTCATATATTTCCTTTGTAATGATCCACACACACACACACACACACACACACACACACACACACACACATATATTCACAATTGATTCCATAGCATTATACTATTTCATTTCGATATCTTTTATCAAGTCACAAACTCATATAAATTTCACATAACTCATTTCATTACCATATTTTATTGTCAATCTATTTCATTACATTTTCAAGGTTCCAAATCCAGTTATAATATCACGCCCGATGTAACCATTCATATTTTTACACATCATGTCTTTTAATTATTTTCAATTACATATCATACACTGAATCCGATCGTATTTGCATACTATTCTTATTGTATGATAATGATTTCATTACAATTCAATTCAATTTATATTTACATTCACATTCAATTTCAAAATCACAACTTAATTCATCATCAATTCTCAATATCTCATGATAAATGTGTCTTATGAATATTCTCAAATATGAACAAATAGCTAGTTTAGGAATTTATCATGTTAACATGTCATTTCCAAAACTGGATCGTTGAATTCATCACAATTTCGTACCAATCTTCCGGACTTATAAATCTTTTTTATAATTTTTTTTCACATTAACAATTCTTTTCATTTATCATTATAAATTTTTACATATTAAATCCTTATTAATTTGACTTGGACACGAATGGATACACGAATCCAATCAATGCCCCAATTTGGCACTCGATGCCTCATCCGACAATTTTTGAAGAAAATAGATTGTGCCTAGCAGTCATCAATATGATTGAAGTAAAATTTGTGCCTAGTGCCTCATCGAAACATTCGAAGTAATTAGTTTGCGCCCAACACTCATCTGTATAACTAAAGTAAAGGTTGTGTCCAACACTCATCGACACATTGTCGAAATAACCATTTGGCACTAGGTGCCTCATTGGAACATCTGAAGTAATTAGTTTGCGTCCAGCGCTCATCGGTATAACCGAAGTAAAGGTTGTGCCCAACACTCATTGACACGTAGACGAAGTAACCATTTGGTACCCGGTGCCTCATCGAAACGTTCGGAGTAATTAGTTTGCATCATGCGCTCGTCGGTATAATCGGAGTAAAATTTGTGCCCAACACTCATCAAAATGTCAAAAGTAAAATATGCCCAGTGCTAATCAACATATGGTCGAAATAACTCCGCCTGAACAGTTAATAGGTAATCATTTATCCAATTCCCTTATAAGTTCAATTCTCCTTCTATCGATTTTGATATCATCAATTCATCACTCATGGTATCATTTCATACATAACATAGTATACCGTCTCAATTCCAAACCAAATTCACCATTTCATTTAGTTTTAATATTTTCACTTTATATAATTTAATCATATATCTCAATAATCAATTAAATTCATACCAATATGATTCGATCAGTCATAATCAACTATTAATTCATTTTATAACTCTTCTATTTTTTTTCCTCCTCCTCCTCTTCATTCCAATTCCTTAATTTACAAGTATTTATACTAGAATCTTTACCCTTAGTATGACATGCTTTTATCTAACATGAATTATCCTTTCACTATTCATATATATATGCTTTTAACAAAGCTATCTTCTTGAGTAGTAGTCACTAAATTATTTATATCTGGACCTACAATATTCGAGGTTAAGATCATATTTTTGTTTTTGAAATTATACTCATTGAAATTTTTACCATAAAAATTTCATAATTTATTTCAAAGTAGATTAATACCTGTTTTTTTTTTTTAAAACCTCCCCTATTCTACTGCTAGGCAGCTTCGACTCTTCTTTACTAAAAGTTAAATATATTTTTGTACAAGTCTCATATTATGTTTTCGTTTGTTTCCTTTAAAAATAAACTCATTAATATTTTAGGAATATAAATTTCATATTCTAAACAATTTTGTACAATTTATAATGATTTTTCAAAGTTAGAAAAAGGGAATCCAAAATCATTCTAACATTGTCTCAAAAAAATTATCATATCTCATAATCTAAAATTCCATTGCTTTCACCGTTGCTTTTATGAAAAACTAGACTTAATAAAATTTAATTTCATGTTTTATTCAATCTCTAACTCAATTCTTAGACTCCATAAAGTATTTAGTGAAACATTTTGCTATTCCATGATTTGATTAAGTTTTTCTCATCTCATTGTATGACATAATATATTCTAACCAAATTCTATGTCAAAACGTATAATCACTAAGGTACTCAATTTTTCATTTCTATTCAAATTAGTCCTCTAGTTCGGTAATCAATCTCAAACATAATATTTTAAACTCAAATAATCATTTCAATTTACCTCGATATTATACATTGCAAAACAAAATAAATATGTAACAAATATAATGATTCAATTTATAGAAATAAAAACATAACATGAATTAACTTAGTAAGTTCCATATGAACTTACCTGGCAAAACAACAACCAAATGAGCTTTTAAGGACTATTCGACAATTTTTGCTTTTCCGCGACTAGCCTCGATTTGGTTCAATTTTTTATCTACAAAATAATTCAGTTTAATTTATCAATTCCAAACATTTCATATCATCCTATTATAAGCATGTATCAGATCAATTTCATTTTGTTGAATGTCCCCTAAACTTTTGTATTTTATTCAATTTATTTCTTAAAATTGGAATAGTTATATCTTTTAAATTTGAACTTTATTTTACAATTTGATTTCAATATCATCCTCCATAAACTATCTACTATCTTTTTTTATCAATATCTCATAACAGCTTTACAAATAAATCACTTTAGTCCTTGTATGGAACAACTAATAACTAAACTCTATAATATAGTTTTTTTTTTCACATTAAAGCTTAAAATCTATCAATTTAACACCAAAAGTTCAAGAAATCATCAATGACAACTTTTTAAAACCTTAACAGTTTTTCCAATTAACACATGGGCTAACTAGATTTAGTTCCTACGATCTCAAAATCATAACGATTACAAGAAAGGACTAAATTGTACTAATCAATTTGTTGATTAAAGCATGGAGATCCTAAGGTTGAATTTCCCCTGTTTCTTTTCTTCTAAATCGTGTGTGGAAAGATAGAGAAGATGACATCTTTCCACTAAAATATGTTTTTTTATAATATAAAAACTTTATTATTTATTTATTTTTCTTTTTTTCTTTCCTTTTTTTTAAAGTAACAGCCTACTTACCATCCACTAGATTGTATTTAGAAATGTCTAATTGCAATTTTTGGCCTTTTATTTAATAATAAATCTATAGCAATTAATTTTTTTTATGATTTAGTCCTTATACCACAATTAACTATTAATCCAACAAAATTACTAGACCAAACTTTAATATATTTTTATACCAGCCTCGTAAATATTAAATATTAATATTTACATACTTAGATTACAAAAATGGGATTTCGAAATTGCACTTTCTGGCACCATTGACTTTCTGGTCGTTACACCAATCTATAAGCTAGGCCATAATCTAATGTTAATAGGCTTAGGCCCAAAGAAAGTTTAAACCTATGTGATGCCATAAGCACCCAACTTTTGTAGTTGATAGCCAGCGAGCCAAGCCATCTTGCACAATTGTCAAGACCCAACAACCTTGATTGGATGGTACTAAACAACTCCGGTTGCAAGAATAGTAAACCAACCATTAAGAAAACCATGGAGGCCATTGCTCTAGTATGGTCAAACAAACAATCAACAACCATTCATTGAGAAATTCCTTGGGTAGCCTACACTCTAAATATAAATACTTAGGTACAAATCTTATTCCAAACATTTATACTTGCAATCTCTTATTATCTTAAGTTGCATCGTTTTTATTCCTAAACTTTACCCATTGTTGACTTAAGCATTAAAGTATATTTCAAAACACAAGCTTCTATACCATATAAGTTTACATTTATCTTGCGAAAAACCTAAACTCTAATCTAAATTTACTATTCTCAAACAACTATATCTAGGTCAAGTTTGCAACAAGAAACCAATTGCAAGCCTAATCCAAAAGCCACGATTAGGTGTGAAGCTAGCAAATAAACGTGATTTTTTGCCTTCCTTGTTTTTGGAATTCTTCGGTATTTCAATATTACTATTCCAGATAATCTAACATTTCTTTAAATACTTTTATTTTTATTATTTCAATGATTACAATGAAATGTATCAAAACAACATGAGGCATATAACCTAACATTTCATTTGTGTGCTTTAATTTCTGCAACAACTAATACAATAATTAACAACAAAACGATGAAAATTGATTAGTTGGACAGTCGATAAATAGCACGGTAGATTCATTCATTCACTTTCCTGCAGTTAACACGAATCTTTCCTTGCTTTCCAGTCAAAGGCTTGATGTTAGCCACCCTAATCATAGACTTGCCGAAATCAACCCAGAAAGCATTAGGATTCTTACTGTAAGTCTCTACAAGTTTATCAGTTGACCCACCATTGAAAAGTGCTTGATCAGGGGTGAGTAATCCCCTTTGCTTCACGAGGTTTTTAAAATATGCAGTGTCAAAGTGTGCAGGGGTTGGGTCAAAGGGAGCGAGATTAGTGTTCCCTCCGGTGCATGGGCAAGTTGCTCTACACTCTTTGGTAAAGGAAAAATCAATATCTGTTGTATTGTAAATCATGTTCCTAAAGATAACACATTGTGACAATCCAATAGTGTGGCCACCAGAGAGACCTACAAGATCTCTCTTGTTCAAGCCCTGGTTCTTGAAGTTGTTGATCAGTGTAGGAAGATCCATTAATGCTGATGGGATGGTACTGTTCACTAAATCATTCCAAGCTCTCGTAGAGTCTCTCCTACCTAAACGAACCTTCCATGTCGGACCCCCAAGCTTCAACAATTTACTTTTCATCTAGAAATGACTTTCTAGACGTATGAATTGATAATTAGACGATAAAAAAAACCCAAAATATTGAATATTATCGCAAGAATTGAATTTTAGGCAGCCACAACTAAGATATCAGCACAAGAGACTACAGGGCATCCGCAAACTCTATACACTTTAGCCTTAATTTGGTCAACAACTTCAAACCCTCTAACATTTTTTCAGTTTCGAAAGATGTAGAATCCAAAACAAGTGAATCGTCACAACCCTATAATAGAATGAGGATTAGTTCTAGATCGGAATATATGCATAGAACTTAGAAATTACTAGTATAATATTATATAATATCACTGTTTCTGAAATGAATGAACATACATTAACGAAGCAATCATGAAATTGAAGAAGAAGTAAAGAAGCACCTATGCGGTGCTCCTTGTGGACAGTAGCCTCCACTACTCTCTTGATGGTAAGCAAAGCTTGGGGACAAACTTTACCATAAAAGTTGGGAGATAAGGAAAAAGCAGTGGCTGCAAGAGCCAACCAAAGGAAGGCGTCAAGAAGGAAATTGGTGGGGGAAACCATGGCTTAAACTTGCTTTATCTTGATGAGGTTAGTGTTGTGTTATGTTGTTTGTTGTGACTTTGGGTGATAGGTGTCGTTGGTAATTTATAGATAAGAAACTTACGTACAGGCGGATGATCGTGTTTTGGAGGGGTTCATATATAATTTGTCAAAGGGCTCAATAACCAAAATTCGTTGTTACCTATAAGACATAGGATTCTTGCACGCATCTTGTATGTTTTGGGGCTTTAAACTCGATCCTACACTCATCAGCCTGTTGGTGGAAAGATGAAGGCCCAAGACACACTTTCTATCTTCTATGCAGTGAGTGTACAGTCACACTGGAAGACGTAGCTTTACAGCTGGGTTTATCAGTGGAGGGGCCAGTCATCACAAGGTCTGCAATCATTCCCGGTAAAGAGGACATTTGCGTGACATTTTTGGGTAAGGTCCCAAATAAGTTTAAAGGTCGCCAGATATTGATGAATTGGTTGGAAACCAATTTCAAGGAGCTTCCTCAGAACTTGATCGATGTCGTCAAAGAACAATACGCCTGAGCATTCATCTTGAGGTTAATCGGGAGCATTTTAATGCGTAATAAATCTCAAAATTTGTTGCATATAAGGTGGCCACTACACCTAGTTGACTCCAAAGAATGCGAACGACTGAGTTGGGGATCAGTTGTTTTGGCAACATTGTACCAGGAATTATGTCGGGTAACACAACCAGATAAGATGTTAATGGGGGGTTGCTTGCTCCTACTGCAGTCTTGGGCTTGGTGGCAACTGTCGTTTCTACGTCCTCGAGTGAACGACCCATACATGTTCCCGTTGGTAACAAGCTGAAAATCACGGCGTGATAAACATGTAGTTTGTATAGTAAACATTGTTTATTTATTATATGTTTGAACTAACATATCAGTTATGGAACCATAGGCCATGTTACGTGGGACTACTCGACCAGCCCGAAGATATCAGGCTATTGTTAGATCAACGTTCAGAAGCTAAAGTTAGTTACTTTTCCTTTCCAACCTATAATGATTATGCAATGAATTGTAAAATAAATTTTCGTACATAACAAAATTTATAATTATGCACTACAGTTTGAATGGATGTCGTACACCGAGGCAGATATCATTGAATGTGTCGCTCAGGAAATTTTGACAATCAGAGTATGTGGGACACAAAGATGACGTTGATAGTGTACACGATAGTGGAAACGCACAAATTGAATCTAGTGTTGCAGCAGTTTGGGTAGAGGCAACAAATTTTGCCACCACCACGAAACATGGATGAACAGCACAAGGTGGACCTGTGGGGAAGAACGACGTGAATTGACGAGACATTCACGCTGAGTACATCACGCTTGGGATCATAGGATAGAATTCTTACCCATCCACGAATCCTTTTTCTCATCAGACACAACAACCTGTTTGGAGTATATGTCGTGGTTCAGAGTCGTCGGCAAGTCGTATCTGCTATCGGTTGAGGTGAGGAGTAGGCAACTTTATCAGAAGAGGGAATGACGACCACCCTAATGGTGTAGGTCCAAACGCAGCCGCACTACTGGTTCGTCATCGGCTCTGACTGAACTAGGACCACCGCAGGTGTCTACACAATATCCAAGTCAATTCACTCCACTTATTCATGTTCATTTTACTAACCTCGTATCTTTTTCACAACCACTGCACTACGCACCACTGCACGTCTCTGGCACTACCCCTCCCATAGGTAAATATTCCGGGGATCGACGTCCCCCACATTCTACACCCTTATGCCAACATTAATGCTGACTCATGGTCCATCACTAATGACGACACCGATGCCACCACTGATCTAGCCATCGATGCTAGTGTCGATGCCAGAGTCAATGCTGACGGTTTTGCAATACCATACATTTCCATGTGTACAGTGGAAAGCGCAGCTAGCTAGGTGTGCTTTCCTGCCATGTCAACAGGGAAACTCGCTCAGTGGGGATTGCTTTCTCTAATATTTTTCTTATGAAGGAGATTAAAAGTACTTGACCTATCTATTTTTTAGTTAGTTTTAAGCACGTTGTTAACATATTCGTAGAAAATGCTAGTCGTGTGGCGCGCTTTCGACCAAGGAAAATTTCTACTTAGCAATCCAACCCTTCCCCCGTACCTATAAAATGGGTGTCCCACTCAAACCTTCATCATCCCGCAAACAACTTCTCCCCAAGCCTTTCTATTCCTCCACTATAAAACATTGCTCCCTTCTTAAAAATTTCGATCGCTAAAAATATTTGGTTCATGTTCGAGGTGTTCTTGAGTCATCGGTGATGCGATATTGCTTCGAGCCAAACACATTTCATAAATCATGCCAAGATGGAACCATTACCTCCAAAGCCTATCCTGGGGAGGTTGGGTTCTGTGGTAATTTGGCTTTGTACGGTCACATGTGGAAGTCTACGAGAAGGTCTCAATCGATGGTCATTATTCGGTCATGGATTGAGGTATAATGGGAGAGCCAATTGATGCTCGTTATGCGACCATAAGCTCAAATTTCTGGATACCCAAAAATGTTGCCTTACAAATATGAAACAAAAGTTTGAGGGTATAATCATATGGAAAAATTGTGACTTTTCCCATTATAATCAACGTAATGTTTTTCTCTATTTCCAGGCTATCGGTACATTTAACATTTCTTCTTATTCGAAGGTTGGCACCATCGTGGACGTAGGAGGACTCTTAGGCGGGGAGCAGTTGTTTCGGTGGAGTAAAGGTGATGCTCCTTTCGGACCGACGACAGTTGTTGTTATTAAACAATCAATTAAAAATTATAATAGCTACTGTGTTGACTTGAGTTTGACCTCTACTTCCGTCAAAACATCCACTCTCCCTCTGAGAGTCTTCTTGTTTCCACGTCGGTGTCATCCTTTGGATAAGAATGAAAGGTTAAGGATACCAACTGCTTGGAAATAGAGAAAACAATTACATTGATTATGCCGAAAATCCCTCCGTTTTTCCCTATTATTATGACCTCAATCTTATGTATGGTACATATAAGGCATCATTTGCGAGGTATTCAAAAAGTTTGAAGTTGTGACTGCGTAACAATTGTCAAATTGCCCCGATTATACTCAAACCCATGACCATATCACGACCGCTGACTGGGACTTCCACCTAGACTTCAACCCTTTATCATATCAAACACTGTCACCCCAAACCTTAATTTCCCCAAGGTGGGTTTCTTAGGTGATGGTTGTAACACTCCTAACCCGTATCCGTCGCTGTAATAGGGTTACAGAGAATTACCAGAGATTTCAATTCAAAACAATTAAAATTTTTAAAATATTTAATTAACATCATCAATCATAACAACCAATCAAAGACATACATATTGTCCCTTTTACGAGCCCTCGAGGACCTAAAAACACATTAGAAACAAGTCGAGACTAATTTTTTCCAAAAAAGATGAAAATTTTCAATTTGCAGGGGTTACACAGCCTAGCGAGCCACCCGTGTCTCAGGTCGTGTGGACATTTAAAGTAGGGACACACAGTCGTGTCCTAACTAGTGTCCTTACCTGTGTAACTCACTAACTTGTGTCACACGGCCAAGCCACACGCCCGTGTGCCAGGCCGTATACTTTTTGAAATGGCCTCACATGCTCGTGTGCCAGGCCATGTGCTAGGCTGTGTAACAGCCTGACTTGCAACCTTTTATAAGCTACAGGGGAAAAACGGACGTGTCATCTGGCCGTGTGGATGAAAAATAGGCCATTTCCAAGTCAGTTTTCTCACCTATTCAAGCACATACCTACGACCAAATTTCCACATGTAAACAAGCCTTCAAATTGCATTCAACCAATATGCCCAAAGATACCTCAATCACAACATTAAAACATGTATAACCATATGCATAATTTAACCAAAACTTACCACTTTGTTCACATTTCAAATTCACATTCACAAGTATCAAATATGCCATTTAACATCTACCACTAATAGCCATATATGTAATCTATAACAAATATACCAAAACACCATATTCAAACATATCACAAGACCATTTATAACATACATTTTTAACTACCATTCCATCTCCTATAATTCAAGCATAATAAGCCATGATATCAACCATTATAAGGCCAAATATATACATGCCAAAATTAGTACCATTTAACCATCCAAAATGCTATAAACACAAGTCAAACACAAATTGCTAAATCATCAAACAATAACACCTCTACATGCCATTATAACCAAAACTTAGAAACACCAATTTAGCCGATGGATAGTGTGATATAACACTGGCAAGCTTCCAACCTGAGCGAGCTTCGATTTACTAAAAGCATGGAAAATAACGCAGAGTAAGCATAAATGCTTAGTAAGTTCTTATAATGTAAAACATAACTTACCATTTCATCACATAAGTAAATAAGTTTAACATGGGATAATCCAACCACAACTTAGCCAAAGTATAAGCATTTACCCCAAACATGTTAGCCATATAAGCATAAAACATAAGCAATTTACTCATGGATGATCACAACATCTAAACATCTAAACATGTAACATATACAAATATCATCCATCTCAACTTTTATTATTCCGTATATCACCAATTTAGTGCAAATCACGTGTATTCATGTCTTAGTTCGTATCGAAATCTTACCACTTTCTTTCAGATCATACCCGTTAAACCATTTAGAATACCATTGGATACCCGGGATAGCTCACACATAGTGTGCTAACTCATAACTGTAATCCGTCAATTCCTGTACATGTATGCTCACACGAGTTGTGAATCAGAATGCTTACACGAGCTGTGAAAATGGGCCTGCTCACACTAGCTGTGGGTCGGAATGTAGCTAACGATGCTACTTACACAAGCTTTGGAGAATCCACAACACATTCTGGACCTCAGCCATGGTAGGACATTCAAGACCAGCACCAGAATCATGTAAACCCTAATGACATAACCTTTGTATCCTACGAATTCCTAAGGTTCAAACGGGGCTCGATAGTCAACGAAACATCATTGGATATGCAATCGGTATATATATATACATGGTAGTCCACAATACATGTAGTTCAATCAAAAGCACACAAATATAATATAATTACACGAACTTACATCGACGATTAAACGTAGATACGGAGGCGATTATTCCGAAACTTTATCTTTGCCCTGACTAAAGCTGTACGAGGTTTGTCTTGATCTAAATGAATAAATTCAGCTTAATTCAATAATTATTTTATTCAATTTAACCCAAACTCATATTTTAGTAAAATTACATTTTTGCCCTTATAATTTTGATTTCTTTTCATCTTAGTCCCTAGCTCATAAAAATGAAAATTCATGCAATTTTTCCCAAAACCCATCATAGCCGAATTTCATATAGGTCCCTATCAAGCCCTATATCTCATTTATTTTACAAATTCACCATGAATATTTTCTATTTTTCAATTTAACCCTTTTTTGACAAATTCATCAAAAATCATTTAAGAAAAGTTGTTTATCTAACAACAACTATCCATTTTCTTTTATCAAACATCAAAAGCGACCTATATTCATTCATGACAAAACTCTAATATTTTAACAGTTTTACAAGTTAGTCCCCAGGTTAGCTAGATTAAGTTACAACGATCCCGAAAACATAAAAATCATTAAAAATGGGACAAAAATCACTTACATGCTTGCACTTGTACTAGCCGAATGTAAAAAGCCCTAAAAACTGTAACAGCCCAATTTTGGGCCTAGTCGGAATAGTGGTTTTGAGACCACAAATTCGACGTAAGAAAATTTATTTTTATTATATTTTTATGGTCTAAAATTTCACGGAACGATTTCGTGAAAATTTCGTTCAAAAATTTTGACGTTTGGGCACTCAATTTAATCAAAAGGACTAAATTGTAAAAAGTGCAAAACTAGAGTTCTAGAAGCTAGAGGTGTCAAATTGCTATGAAAATTTAAATTGGAGGTCCTTAAATGATAATTAGACCATTGGTTAATTTTTTGGACAAAAGTGGACATGAAATAGGTGAAATAGAATATTTTTTATGTTAGGCGCATTTTGGTCATTTAGTAATTAAAATGAATTAAAAACAAAATTAAAAGCCAATTTTTGTCCATCTTTAACCCCATGGATGAATTTCACAAGGGGAAAACATGGCTAGGGTTTTTCAAGCTTCCAAGCTCGATTGTAAGTCCGTTCTTGCCCCGTTTTTAATGATTTTTACGTTTTTTGAAATCCTTGTAATAAGATCTATCTATTTCTACCACTAATTTGAGATATGGTTAAAGTTTAGGGTTTTCAACCATGATGAATATGTGTGTATTTTTGTGTTTAATGGTAGAAAATGCATGTTTATGGTTAGAGAAACAACTTTACTAAGTGATTTTCGGTAAAAATGCCTAAAAAGACTAATTTGTAAAAGTTATGAAATTTTTCATAAAAGTGTGAATTAGTGGAAATTGTGGGCTTTTGTAGTTATGAAAATGGTTCGGCTAGGCTTAAAATATAAGGAAATTGAATAAAAATCATTTTACGAGCCTAGGGAAAAGTGTAAATAAGACAAAGTCTAGGGGCAAAAATGTAGTTTTTTCAAAATGTGAATTTAGGCTAATTTGAGTAGCAGGATGAATAAATAAATTAAATGTGTTATTATAGATCAAGAAAAATGAGGTTTGGAACTAGAACAAGGGAAAAACGAGTAATTGACGAATAAGTCCTTTTCACCGATTTTGCTTTCGAGGTAAGTTTGTATGTAAATAATACATCGCTTTTTATTTATGTTTTAATATTTTGTTATATTATATGAGATATGGTTGAATATGGAGTAATTAGTTGATGTAAATTATGAATTGTGATTGATTATGGATGAATTGGTAAAATGTTGAAAAGTGAGAATTCTCGGTTGAACCTTCGGAATAGAAAAGATACGAATGAGGTAGCTTGGTCACATGTGTGGTACTAAGTGTAGGCCACTATGTGTATAGGAGAGCTACGCGATGGTTTTAGGTCATGTGTGTAGTACTAAGTGCAAGCTACTACGTGTACCAGACAGATAGGTCGCATGTGTAGTACTAAGTGCAGGCTACTATGTGTACTCGGTAGCTTCGATCACATGTGTGGTACTAAGTGCAGGAAACTATGTGTAAGTGATGGTTTTGGTCACATGTGTAGTACTAAGTGCAGGCTACTATGTGCACCAGATAGTTTTTGCTACAAGGGTGGTACTATGTACAGGCCACCGTGTATCTGTTATTATTCCGATGGGTTCAATGGGAAATTGACTAAGTGAAAATACATGTGATCATGTAATGACTAAGTGTAATTGAATATGACTATGTGATGAATAAGTGCAGGTATAAGTGTGAAAATTTATGAACAATGCGCTCGATATTTGATCGAACCTTCGGTAAGATGAAATGGAGTAAGTGAAATTATGAAAGAGTAAATTTAGCAACAAAACAGTTTTGGACAGCAGCAGTTGTGTGACTTTGAAAAATCACCAAAAATGGTGGAAATAAAATTAGAGGTTGAATAAGATATGAAATTAAAGCTGAATGAGTCTATTTTCATATAAAACAATGTAAAGAAAATAATTTCATATTCTGTTATATTTGAATTTTTGTGAGACAGGGTCAGAAAGATGTTGGAATCCCCTGTTCCAACTTTGGAAAATCACTAAAAATTGTATAAAAATAATTATGCTTTACAATCTATATTCTTAAATTTCTTAATGAGTATACCTTCAATACAAACAAACAAGAACATCATCTGGATCTTGTACAAAGAGATAATTAATTTTTAGTGAAGAAGGGTTGAAATTATCAGACAGCATAACATGGGAGAATTTAAAGAATAAACTGTACTTATTTGATAAACCAAAAATTCTGAAAATTTTATTCTAAGAATACCTATGAGTCTAGTTTTAGGGAAAATTAACGGATCTTAATTTTGATTTCTGTATCTTGAGATATAAATAATTTAGTTACTGTGACTGGAGTAGGCAGCTTGAGATGAACATGAATAAATAGTGGAACTATGTGCAATTATGATTGTATTAACTTGAGAACATATTGTGAAGATTTATAAAATCCTGTTAATAAATCACTTATTATTTACATACCTACATACTAAGATATAATGTTTACCCCCTTCCTTTCCTTTTTCCTATAGTGTCATAGTGGCTAGCTCGGGTTGGAGATCGTTAGAGATTTTATCACACTATCAAACTTTTGACTGGTATCAATGCCTTCAAGTAATTTAAGTCTATGGCATGTATAGGGACTTAGTAATTTTGTGTATGTGTTATTATGTCTTGGCCAAATGTATTGGCTTGTAATGGTTAAAGGTTATTGTAGTATGTAGCCATGCTAATTGGCTTATATTGGCTAATTGATTGTAAGCCTATATATATTATTTATATGCCAATGTCTTGTGATGTGAGCTGTGTTTGCATGATACATGATGAGTTGTGGGTTATGACCTAAATACCTAATGGTTGAATGTGCTAGTAGTCTTGATGTCGAATGGCTAAGTTTGGCTCAATAATATGGTATGATAATTAGATATAATTATGCATGTATAAGAGTTGTTGAGGATGCATATTGAGTGTGACCCTGTTTTGAAGAAAAATTTTCTAAGTGTTGTGAAATTTTCTAAAGTTCTCGGTTTAGTCCCGAACCGCTTCCAAAGCATGTTTTGGGCATCGTAGGTCCATATTAGGGACTCTATGATTGAATATGAAAAGTTTTAAATTTGGATGGAAATTTGTGACTCAGAAATGATCGGTTATATGTGATTAAGTTTGGTAATGCCTCGTACCCTATTCCGGTGACGGATACGGGTAAGGGGTGTTACAAAAATGGTGTTTTTGCCTTGAATAATCGGTGGAGAAGATGAATGCATGAAGAAAATGTTTTTTTTTTAATTTTAACCTTTATTTACCTAATTACCAAAATAACCTTAAAAATTATTCAAAATTTCAATAATACCAAGCCATGTACATCCATTATCTTCATTAAAGGTTTAATTACCACATAAGGACTCATAATTTAAGGTTCTATAGCTATTTAATACCTTTAGCTACTAGAACACTACGTTTGCACTTTATGCGATTTAGTCCTTTTTATCAAATTAAGCATGCAAATGGTAAAATTTCTTGACGAAATTTTTATATGGTAATACTAACATGCTGTAGAAATTAAAATAATGATAAAATAATATTTATACATCGGATTTTTTGTCACAAAAGCACTGTTCTAATTTTACTGAAAAACGGGCTGTTACAATGGTCTTATCTTGCCATGACATATGACATGTATGTGTTATAAGGCGCGTTATCACATCCCTAACACCTCAAGATATTAAAAACCCTATGAAATTCTGTGTTTTCATTTTAAAACCCTAAACCCCAAAACCCTAAACCTAAAAATATTAAAAACCCTAACCCTCTCTCCAAAAATAGCCTATTTCCCTAAATTTTTAAAAAATGACTTAAAACCCTAATTAAAAAAATATACATATACCTCTAATTTAGCCTAAAAATACATAAATTTGGTGACAAATGGTTATTATCTTATTTTATTATTGAACTTGTTCGATCTCAATACATAAAATGTTTTTAATTAATTAAGTTAATTTTTACAAGCCATTTTGAACCTCTTCTCATCATTTTTGGATATTATTGTCTTCACATGACTAATAGAGTACAAAATTCAACCATTAAAAATATATTATAATAAAATTTTAGAGTTCTAGATCTCCAGATATGAAAAGGGATAACTTAAGATGCTTCCCAAGTGTAGGCTTTTTTTTATATTATTATTATAAAAGAAGGCAACCTAGTTCCTTTAATCAACTCATTTTTACATAAGGAGTACCTAATTTATCTTCTAATAATAATCTCCTAACCTGAAATACAGGAAAGTCAATAATAACAGGATCAAAATTAATACAAGGATAATATCGAGCTAACCAATCTACAACCTTATTACCTTCCCTTGGCACATAATTAAATTCCCTCTCAATATGTGATTTAATGAGCCAATAACCATCAATTCTTCACCTTTAGCGAGCTTATCAATCCCACTCAATTTCATGAGTCTTCCACTCTTCAAACTTTGTAAAGTCATCTTCAACAGTGCCTCCAAATGTGCTCCCAAGTGCCATTCACCTGAATGTGTTTAAACTTGTAGGATATTGAAAAAATATTAGTTTGCAGTAACAAGAATTTTACTAAACTCAGAGTTCGTTGCAATGATAAATAAAATGAACACATAATGCGAGAGGAAGAAAGGTAAGGAAACTAGAAACGAAAAAACCAATCTCTCTCTTTTTTTTTCTTTTCTTTTTTTACTTTTCTCAACCAATCTGACATATTTAATATTTTAGTATATATAGTATTTGAATTAAAAGCACAAAAAAGATGTATAAAATTTTATAAGTGTTAAAATAATAATATTAAATGTTGTGACGAGTAGAACAAAGTAAGTGTCCACATTTAAATAAAAAAACCCTTCTCATTCCAAGTGGATCGATGCAACATCATTGAAGTGACTCAGGTTTTGTTATTTGTAGTTTAGCATTACTATACCAACCTATAAATAAGTCCATGATCCAATTGGTTACTAGTGTAATTGTTGGTAATGTAAAAATATGGTCGTTGGAATTTGACTGTTACAATATGGTCATTGGAATCTGATAATTACAATATGACTGTTGGAATCTGACTGTTGCAATATGGTCGTTGAATTTTTGGGATGACTTTGCCCTTTTGAGAATATTATAAATAGGATTCATTTCTCCTTATTTTTTACAAGCAACAAAATTAGAGCTTCTCTTATTCTTCTTGATTCTCTCATCTTTCTGTTCTTTAAAACTTTGGCATCTTACGAAAATTACATCAGAGGAAATTCTGTCTAGGAGATTGGATCTTAAGCGGGACCGTCTGTGACCCCTCCAACCTTTCCTGGGAATTGAATCTAGTGTGATTTTTTTGACCAAGTTTTTTCGACCAACTTTAAAGCTTTACTTTTATCTTATTTCTCGATTCCTCAAAGAAGAGCCATACTAATTGTTTTCGATATTCCTCATTTGGGTGTACGAAATTGGAAGCATTGTATTAACCTTGGGGGTGACGTCAATTTCTGATTACACCAATCAGGGCAAACCACTTCTAAGTCAATAGTTCTTCATGACACAATATTTATTTATTTATTATTCCCTTATTATTTGTACTTGTCAGTACTAGCATTTTTGTTTTGCAGTAGTAATTTTCCAACTATTTAGAAGTGATTTACTTACTGCTATAGAAACAATGTCTTTCATCGTTAACAAATACATCACTAATCTGTCCAAACTAGGAGCATTGCACGGAACCAAATATTGAAATCTTCTGAAGCATAAGAAACGAGACATGTCCTTAAAGAAACTGTTCTGCCACATCAAAATCGAGGAAGCTAATCGTCTTAAAGATAAGGATTCTATCACTGCCACTGAATTATCTTTTAAGGCTAACCTCGTGGAATCTTCTTCTAGTCCTAAACTAAATAGGTTTAAGAATGTTGGGACTCCAAAGAAGAAAGTCAAGCCTCAATCCAAGAAGCTTGCTAACTTGAAGAAACTGGGAAAGAATCAAAAGTCCAACAACCCGGTGAGTTGTTATGTATGCAACATGCCAAGACATAAAGCATACCAATGCTTTCGGCGCTCTGACCACTTTGGGAGTCATAATCAGAATGTGAACAAACCACTAGTGCATCTGATTTAAGATCTAGATGAGGTGATCACTATTGTGGTCTCCGAGGTCAACCTAGTGGAAAATGACACTGAGTGGATTTTAGACACATGTGCTTTTAAACATTTCTGTGCCAACAGAGAAATGTTCACCAAAATTTAGAATGTAGCTGAAGGTGAACAAGTTTACATAGGTAATTCTAGTAGTTCAAAAGTAGTCGATAAATGAAAAAGTTTACTTAAGCTTACTTCTTAATAAACGCTTGCTTTAAATAATGTTTTGTATGTTCCTACTTTACATAAAAACTTGATTAGTGGTGAACTTTTGAATAAGGCAGACATTAAACTAGTCTTTGAATTCGACAAACTTGTACTTTCCCGTAATAGAACCTATGTGGGAAAAGGTTACTTGAGTGGAGGTTTGTTTGTGATCAAGACTGTGTATAATGCTATTAATAAAACTTCTACCTATGCTTACACTATCGATCCCTCAATATGTGGCATGCTAGATTAGGAAATGTGAACTTTCACTCCCTTAAAATGCTCAAAGAGACGAAACTGCTTCCTAATCTAGATAACAACATGCTAGGGATGCTCAATATGATAATGAACTTAAGAGGAGTAAAAGAAAAAAAACTGCAACTAGTTTTGGTCATGACTTCCTTACTTCTTTTATAACTGAAATTGTTGACTTAGACTCAATAAGTGATTCTGTTGTTTATACTTTCCTAATAGATGAGGATCCAAAAACATATAATGAAGCTGTAAAATAAATTGATAATATTTTTTGGAGAGATGCTATTAATGATGAGCTAGAATCTATTATGTCTAATCATACTTGAATGTTAGTGGACTTACCTAAATGTTGTAAACCTATTAGTAATAAATGGGTTTTTAGAAAGAAATTTAGATCAGACATAGGAATCCAATGGTATAAGACAAGACTAGTTGTAAAGAGATTTACTCAAAAAATTTGGAGTTGATTTTTTTGATACATACTCTACCATTACTAAGATTTCAACCATTCGTGTTTCTTTTTTTAGCTTCCATTCATAACTTGTGCATCAGATGGATGTGAAGACTATTTTCTTTGATGGTGATTCAGAAAGAGCAACCTTCAGGCTTTCTGGCACCTAGGAAGGAAGATAAAGTATGCAGACTCAAGAACTCTTTGTACGGTCTCAAATAATCTCCAAAACAATGGTATGAAATGTAACACCTAACCCATATCCGTCGCCAAAATAGGATTACGGAGCATTACTAGAAACTTTTAACTTAAAACATTCGATTACAATCAATCATAAAACACATCATATTCCATTCAAATACATGCATAACGTCCCTTTTTCAAGCCCTCGATGCCTTAAAAACACTTTAGAAATGATTCGGGACTAAATTGAAAATATTTAGAACTTCATGGTAAAAGATAAAAATATTCAAACTAAAGGGGTCACACAGTTGAGACACAGGACCGTGTTTTAGGCCGTGTGGGCATTCAAAGTAGGGACACACGACCGTGTCCATGCCCGTGTTCGTGCCTTTGTAACTCTTTGACTTGGTTCACGCGGCCAAGCCACACGCCCGTGTGCCTGGCCGTGTTACCATTGAAATGCAACCTTTAAAACCTACAGGGACACACGACCGTGTTGCGTGGCCATGTGTCACACATGGTTGAGACACACGCCAGTGTCTTAGGCTATGTGGACAAGAAATAGGCCAAAATCAAGCCATTTCCATCACCCTTTTCAAGTTTGTACCTAAACACATTTTGCACATATGACTAATGCATCATAACATGTTCAAACATGCATAAAATGGTCAATTTCAATGGCCAAAATTTCATTCAACCAATATGGCATATAAGGCACCTCAAAAGCAAGCATTTAACTTAACTAAACATATGCATACTTGGTCACCTTGCTACCATTTTAAAACATATCATACTTGTCTTATACCATGTCAATATAACTTATCATTTGAACCATTGTTTTCATGCATCTCAAATAGACATATACTTAAACATATGCATAATTCATCCATTATTCAATCATACGTTTATAACCTAAAGTCCATGTCAAATTACCACAATGACCACATACCGAAATCACATACAAGTATACCAATTTGGTCATTCAAAACTTAACTTCACTTGACCACTTCAACACATGCGTCAAAACCATCAAAGTGACACAAAACTAGCCATTACCAAATGGTTCCAACAAACAATAAGGCACCAAGAATACCATAAGTTCATCAAATCCAAAGCAACATTACAAGTCACAAACATCAACTAAACATTAAACTTAAGCCCACCTATACATGCCATTATAGCCATAACCAAGACATCAATTGCTACCAAAATAACCGTTGGATAGTGTGATAGATCTCCGATGAGCTTCCAACCCGATTAAGCTTCCAATAATCTATAAAGTACAGGAAAAACAACTACGTAAGCAATGAATACTTAGTAAGCTCGTATAAACTTTAAACATAACTTGTTTAGATTATCTACTGAAGTAAGTTATCTTTCTCGCCTCGCAATGTAAATGTTCTTATAGTGTCACTTATCATCAATTTGAACTTAGACAGTCAATGAGCTAATATTTTCTTGTCATGATTTCACTATGCATGTAAAACATGAAATACAAAAACACAAAAGACATAATAGTGAAATGTGAAATTAACTTTATTTATTTATCGTTCAAATACATAAGAAACAACTACATATTTACTACAATATGAGCACATTTTTGAATAATCTCCCACTTGCCATAGTAAAATAAATGTGTCATGTTTTGTGTTCCCATATCCTCAACGTGTTTGTTAAAACTCCTAGTTACAAGTGTCTTAGTAAATAGATCCGTAAGGTTATCTTCAAAAGCTACTTTCACCACATCTACTATTCTTTCGGCTACTACCTCTCATATCAAGTGATACTTCCGATCAATGTGTTTTGTCCTCTTGTGACTTCTTATTTTCTTGGTATTAAATATTGCAACATTGTTATCACAATACAATGCGATAGTTTTTTCCATACTAGGAATGACTTCAAGATTGTTTAAGAACTTTCGAAGCTATATCGCTTTTTTCGTTGCCTCAAAAGCAGTCACATACTCGGCCTCTATAATAGATTCAGCAGTGTAAGTTTTTTACACTTCTCCATACTATGGCTCCACTCCCTTGGACAAATACACTTCCCAATGTCAATTTCCTTGAATCTTTACAGGTTTGGGAGTCTCAGTTATTCAATAGGAGTAAAGTTCTTTACAGAATACACAAGCATATAAACTTTGGTTCTTTTAAAATACTTAATATATGCTCTATAGCTTGCCAATGCCTGAGACCAGGATTCGTTTGATATCGACTAACCATTCCCACTACGAAACATATATCTGGACATTTTCAAATAATCGCATACATAAGGCTTCCAACTACTAAAGCATATGGAACATTACTCATGTGCCCTCTTCTTCTACTATTTTAGGACAGTAATTCAAAGAAAGATGAAAACCCAATGCAGTCGGCTAAGCGCTTAGCTTCGTATCAGTCATTACAAATCGTTCTAGTACCTTATCTATGTATGAAGCTTATGATAGAGCTATCATTTTATTCTTTCGATCCCTAAGGATTTGAATTCCAAGAATATAACTAGCTTCACTCAAGTCATTCATGCTAATTGTTGAGATAACCACATTTTAAATGATGAAAATTCTCCTACATCGTTTCAGATAAATAGAATATCATCGACATATAGAATGAGGAGGACCACCTTTTTGTCTTTTATACGTTTATAAACACAATGTTCATCAGCATTTTGTTCAAACCCAAAAGTCTTGATCAGTTGATCAAATTTCTTAATCCATAAGCGGGATTTAACTTAAGTTCATAAATGGATCTTAGCAATTTGCAAACTTTCTGCTTCTTTCCTTTAACAACATACCTAGTAGGTTGAGCCATGTAAATGGTCTCGTCAAGATAAACATTCAAGAATGTTGTATTGACATCCATTTTTCATAACTAGTAATCAAGAGCAGCGAAAATAGATAAGAGTATACGGATAGACTTGAGCATGACTACTGGAGAGAAGGTTTCATCATAATCAATGTCATCTTTCTATGTGTAGAATTTCCCTACAGGTCTAACTTTATGTCTTTTCACTTCCTCTTCCGTATTTCTCTTCTTTTTGTAGATCCACTTGCACCCTATGGGTTTAATCCCAATCGGTAAGTTTACAAGTTCCCACACCTTACTGGATTTCATAGAATTCATTTTGGCATCCATGGCCTATTTTCAGAGCTTGGAATCAATGTACAGCATAGTCTTTTCGTAAATGAGTGAATCGTCATTCTCATGATTGGCTTCCGTATTATAAATACTACCATCATGGATGAAGAAGTTCAGTTTGTAACAGCCCGTTTTTAGTCAAATCAAAACAGTAGTTTTGAGACCACAAATATGAGGTCTAAATATTTATTTTATTATTATTTTCATGTCTACAGTATGATAGTAAGATTGTGTGAAATTTTCGTTAAGAAATTTTATCGTTTGAATGCTTAATTTGATAAAAATGACTAAATCGCGTAAAGTGTAAAATTTGTGTTCTATTAGCTAAAGGTGTCTAATAGCTATAGAAATTTAAAGTAAAGGTCCTTAGGTGGTAATTAGACCATTAGTATGTTATTAGACATTTATGAGATTGGTATTATTGAAATTTGTTTTAAATTAAAAGGTTAATTAAGTAAATTAACAAACAAGTGATAAATAAATAAAATAAAATAATTTTATTATCTCTTATCATCTTCTCCAACCGAAGCTAGGGTGTAAAGAAGCCATTTTTAAGCTTCAATATCCGGCCAAGGCATTTTTGTCCAATTAGGTATGATTTTTGTCCCGTTTTTAATGATTTCTATGTTTTTGAGATCGTTACAGCTTAATCTAGCTAGCCCAGGGACTAATTTGCAAAACTAGTAAGGTTTAGGGTTTTACCATTGATGAATGTATATGTATTTTTATGTTTGATGCTAGAAAATAAATGGTTATGGTTAGATAAACAACATTTGTTAGGAGATTTTTGATAAAATTGTCAATTAGGGATTTATTTGTGAAATGTGGAAATTTTATGGTAGAAATGTGAAATAAGTGAATATGGTAATAAGGAAAATTCGGCTAGCATGTGTAGGGACTTAATTGCATGAATTTTTATTTTTATGAGCTAAGGACTAAATTGTAAAGATGTTAAACAACTAGGGGCAAAAATGTAATTTTGTCATAATGTGATTTTTGGGCTAAATTGAATAGAATGATAATTGAATAATTTAAATTTGATATAGGTCAAGAAAAATGAAGTTCAGATCTAGATCGGGGGAATAACAAAGTATTGGACTAATCAATCCATTTCGTCGTTTTTGAGATCCAGGTAAGTTTGTATGTTAATAAGCATTAATTTAATTGTGTTTTAAATGCTTTATTATTGAATTAATTGTGAATACGACCTTACAGAAATGTTCGACAAAGATTCGGCAATGTGAAATCCCGATTGAACCTTAGGAATATATAGGATACAAATGACATGTCATTAGGGGTTACGTGTTTTAAGTGCTGGTCCGTACGTCCTACCGATGGCTGAGTTATCCGGCATGTGTTTCAGATTCTCGTCAACTTGTATGAGCAACACCATGTAGCTACGTCATGACCGTCAACTTGTGTGAGCAGACCCATTGGTAGCTCGAGAGTGAGCATTATATTAGATATGAGATTGAGATAGCTTCGACTATGTATTGGCACTTAGGGTGCGAGATTCTCGAGTATCCAATATTATTCCAAATGGTTCAATGAGTATATCAAGAATATGGATGAGTATGAGATTGATACGAGTTGATACAGGTATGTACATGAACCATACAAGCATTGAATCAAAGAAACTTGTGAAATGAATATGTGATAAGTTTGAGGATCAATATGAATTATATTATGATATGTTTAATTGCTTAAATTGTGTATATATGGTAAGTTGAGTTTATTACTATACGAACTTACTAAGCTTTATAGCTTACTCTGTTTACTTTTCCGTGTTTTATAGTGAATATTGAAGCTTGCTCGCATTTGGGAATCATCGGAGATCTCATCACACTATCAAGCTATTACTTTGGTACTTTTGAACTTATGTATTTGGTTATATGGCATGTATAGGAGTTTCGGTCATTATGGTATATATGTTGGTAATGGATTTAGCCAATTGATTTGGCTTGTAAATGATAAATGCTTTGTTATGTGTATAGCCATGTGAATTGTCTTATTTTGGTATATTTGGTGATGCATATATGTGCAAATGGACTTTTGATATATTGTATATAATTGCTTTATAAATGCTTGTTGTGAAATGGTATTTGGAGTACCAAGTGGTTGAAAGTTGAGATTGGTATGTTTGTGGTATTAGGCAAAATAATGCATAATTGAAAGTGACCATATAGGTGATTTGTGATTGTGAAATTGGCATGAAATTTTATGGCTAATTATGATACTTATGTGTCTTGTGGTTGATGGTATGGAGTTAGCATGAATTAGGCTTGGTTCAGATTGGTTTGAATGCCTATTTATGACATGTTATATGCCATTTGATTTGTGTAGGTGAATGCAAATTTGGGCGAGCAAAATGTCTTGGTAAATAGCCTATTTTTATCCACACGAGTAGAGACACAGCCGTGTGTCTCAGCCGTGTATGACACACAGTTAGGTGACACGGCTGTGTGTCCCCTAGTGTTTAATTAGAAAACAAGTCAGTATGGTCCACACGGTTCAGCACAAGGGCGTGTGATTTGGCCGTGTGGCATAAGTCAGTATACCCTATAGTTTTGGCACAACCTAGCACACAGCCTAGGACACTGCATGTGAGGCTATTTCGAAGGGTACACGAGCTAATTACATGGACTTGTGGTTGGCCTGGTGACCCAAGTCAGAGAATTACACGGGGTCGGACAGGGGCTGGGACACGGCCATGTGATCCCAATTCGAATGTCCACACGGCCTATGACACGGGCATGTCTTTGGCCGTGTGAGACATATGGTCGGGCCACATGGACGTGTGTCCCCTGTATTTTAAAATTTTTTCTAAGTTTTCCAAAAATTTCCTGAGTTATCGATTTAGTCCCGAACCACTTCTAATGCATGTTTTGGGCCTCGTAGGCTCGTATTAGGCACTTTATGATTGATTGTGAATGACTTTTATTTAGAATTGATAATTATATGAGAAATGTATGTTCGTTTAATTAATAAGTCCAGTAACGCTCCGTAACCCTATTCCGGCGATGGATACGGGTTAGGGGTGTTACACGGTTTCTTAGAAACTCTCCCACTACGACGGATTCCCCTATACTGTTGATTGTTTGTAGGTCTTTCTACAACTTTATCGAGAATTGAACTTGGTAATTGTTCTACAACTCCCAAAATTTCCTCGAGTACCACTTTACTTTGGGGATTAAAGTTATCCATGTACCTTTCCTCAAGGAAAGTAGCATGAGTAGAAACTTTAATCGTATTATCTTTCAAATTATAGAGTAATCCACCCTTTATTCCTTTCAGATATCCCACAAACATGCCCAATTCTATCCGTGCATCCAAATTCTTTGTATCCTTATCCAGAATGTGTGTTGGACAACCCTATATTCTAAAGTGATTTAAAGTAGCTTTCTTTTCATATCGTAGTTCATAAGGTGTCTTACAAGCAGACTTGGTTGACACATCATTCAGAATATAGCAAGTTGTTTGTATTGTATATCCCTAGAAGGAAGTAGGGAATTGTGAATAGTATAAAATCGAACGAACCATGACAAGAAAGGTTTTATTCCTTCTCTCAGTTATGCCATTCTTTTATGGAGTACCAACACAGTCAATTTGAATAACATCCCATTCTCTATAAGGTATCCTAAGAACGCATCAAACAAGTATTCCCTACTTCGGTCAAATCAAAGATTCTTTATGGATAAACCTAATTGCTTTTAAACTTCCTCACGAAACTCTCAAAATTTATCAAAGGTTTCATTTTTGCAGTGCATTAGATACACATATCCATATCAAGAATAGTCGTTGATGAAAGTCATGCAATAATCATAACCTTCTCGGGCACTAATGCTCATGGGACTGCATACATCAATGTGCACAAGTTCTAAAGGTTGGTTGGCCCTTGTACCTTTTGCCTTCCAAGCAAGATTCACATTGTGGAAGACTAACTTCCTTAAGCATACTTAAGGGACCATCTGTCACGAGTCTAGTGATTTTTTCTTGGTTAATATGACCAAGTCTTAAGTGTCATAGGTACCCCTCATTAGAGTGTGAAGTTTTAAGCTTCTTATTCACCATTTCAGTTTGAAGCCTCGAGTAGTTATATGGTATGATAAAGTAGAAATTGTTTTCCATCCATCCATTACAGAATAAAGAATGATTTCTGTGAATAACAATCCTTTTATTGACTGACACGAAATAAACGTCATAAAATAAACATGCTACAAAAATTAAGTTCCTCTTAAAATGAGGTACATAAAACACATCCTTTAAAACAATCTTCCTAAAACTATCAAAATGTAAAATAACTTTTCCTACTGCTTCAGCTGAAGCTCCCATCTCTAGTCCACAACGAAAGGCTCATGTCACGTACACTTCTTGCTTCGCCGAACCCTTGTAAAGAAACACACACATGGTTAGTGGCGCCAGAATCAATAACCCAGTTGTCAATTGATTCTTCCACTAAGCAAGCTTCAAAAACAAAGAGTTTCATACATTTTCCCTTTTTGGCTAGATAATCCAAATACTCTTTCCAATTTGATCTGAAGTGCCCTTTCCTATTGCAGAAGAAACATTTGATCTTTCTAGGTTCTTTTGACTTCTTAGTCTTCTTCCAATCCACACGAGGTGGAACCGAAGACTTAGTCGCTTTCTTCTTTCCCTTAGCTTTTTTCTTCCACTTAGAGGATGTGGTCTCACAACTAAGTTTGTCTTAGGTTTCTCCACAACTGGCTTACCACAATTCATCATCAATTCATAGGATTGTAATTCCTTCATGAGCTGAGTCAAGATAAGCACCTTGTTCCCCAAGTTGTAAGCTGCCCTAAAGTCTGCAAACTCCTTGGTCAATGATTTAAACACTATTTCAATCTAAATGTTCACGTCTAGTTCAGTCTCATTGTCCTCCGCTTCCGCAAAGAATCCCATAACCTTAAGCATATGTTCTTTGATCAACGTGTCGTGTTTTTGTTGGGAGTTCATCAAATTTGTAATAGTAGACTGTCAATCCAATGCAACTTGACCTCCAAGCAAATCTTCCATATTTGTCATGATCTCTTTAGTAGTACGAAAATTCTTGTGTTGCTTTTGTAGCACACTACTCATGCTTGCTAACATATAACATTAAGCAATCGAGTTAGAATCTCTCCAGCGATTTCTCACTTTGGGCTGAGTTTTAGGTGGGCAAGGTTCGCCAATGATGAATTTGTATATCTCATAGTTGAGAACTATCAACAAGTTCTGTTTTCATTCTCAAAAGTTATCCCAATTTAATTTATTCTTAGTAAGAATGCTAGTAAGAGGAGTAGAAGATACATTTAAACAGAAAACAATAAAGATTCACTAATTACTATCTTTGTATTAAGAAATTATTTTCATTTCAGCAACATATCAAAAATGTAGTATAATGCATGCCTCTTGTATTAAAACCTTGAAAAACATTTTTCCCTTGATGCAATCATTCTCACACCCATCAATCATGTCGCCTTAGTGTATAATGATTAAATAGCAAGAACATGGATTACACATGTAATCAGTTCGTGAATCTTAATTCTCAAGACTCCACACGAACCAATGACCATTTAACATTTGACCATCATCTCTAGCTTAAATATCATTTCTTGGGAAACTATTTAATAAGAGATGATCTTAGGTGTCTAACCATTAACTCAACACTCATCATAAACATGCTTTCATTTGCGAGTCATATTGGGACAATGTGACTAAGAGTCATGCATGACTAGTTGTCTTTAAAAGGGAATCACATCTAGTTAACCTAAATGATAAGGTTTACCTTGGGGTGTGGCCAAGGTAGGAACCACCTCTAACTTTTATTATGCTATCACTTATGGACCATGAATAGAGGCCGTAGGTCTTGTTCAAGGACATTTACCCCCTCAATATTTTAAAAACATGCAAGAATTTTATTCTAGATTTCAAGAATGATTCTACAGTAGTCCTACTAACATTTTGAACTAATATATATGACATACTTCCAATATATGTATGACATGCTATGATAATTTTATAATATTTACATTCATTTATTCACAAGAATCAAACAATCATAAAAACAAAAAATTTTGATTCTCCACAGTTTTTCTTTAAGGGAAAAATTGAAGAAGTGAATGTGAACCATGCACCAGGTAGGTTCCTAGGAAAGTGAGGTGAGTCATATTTGACCACTTAAAAACCAAGTCTTTCCTTGCTAGATCCAATCCTAGACATGCACCTTCTCAATACCACACTTCTTATTTTTAATCAATCAATTGTGAATCATCTCATACATATGTATCAAAATTATAATATAACATAATATAAATATTATAAACAATTATAAAATAGATATATAAGGAGATGAATAATTAAAATAAAATTGTCAGCTAAGGTTTCCATGGTTCTATTTCTAGAAAATAAGTGAAAAACAAAAATTACACAGTTTTTCACCACAAGGCATTCCTTAGGTCTTTAGTTGCCATCACTCCATTTTCTCCTCATCATGGACTTCTTTTGGAAAAATTACATTTATGTCCTATGTAAAAACTATATAAAAACATATAATATCACATCCATTTCCATATATAACTCAAAACATGCATAAGATCTAAAGAATGTCACTTTCTATGTAATCGAATCATTTAATAAGAGAAATTTATTTTGATTATCTATTTATACTTATAGATAGAGCACAACTTGACTCTGATGCCAATTCTTGGAAAATTGAATTTGAAAAACGAAGAGAAAAATAAGTTTAAGGGAAAAATCAGAGTTTAATTTTTTTTTTCCAAAACCAGAGCTTGGTTGTGATATTAAAGCAATAAACACTCAATCAAAATTGTACCTTTATGATTCATCTAAGATGAAGGCTTCAAAAGAGTAGTCTTCTCCGCTATCCTCAAGCTCACGTTTGTCAAGTGTGGTCTCACTTCGAATCAGAAAATTTTCCACAAAATAACTAGTGGGGCAATTTAGTAATTTCTCTAAACTTTTAAGTCATGTGTAAATAAGAAAAATATATTTAGAAATCTTCTGCAATAATTTCTTTAAAGAATTTTCTCTTTACAACTTTTTCTTGAGTTCAAGTGTGTGCAAAATAATGACCCATGGCTCTTTTCATATTGGGAGAGTTTACAAAATTCAACTATGATTAAACTTAATCTCTTTAATATTAAATTAATAGAAAACTTATTAAGATAAATATTAGATTAAATTTAATATTAAGATAATCACTTTAATATTAAGTTAATAAAATACTATTAAGATAAGTATTAAATTTAATTTAATACTAAATATATTAAAATATTATTATTTTTGAAATAGTTAATCTGAAATCAAATTATTTGGTAGAGTCTCAGTAGTAGTGTGATCCATCCACTGCTTAACAGCCAAAGACCACCCATCGACGTCATTGTTGTTGGCACTGTCATATTCGATGGTGCGACAGTACGTGTGATACTCTCACGGCACCTCAAGCCGATTCGGTCTGAGCCTAGTGATAGCCCGACTAGTCCAGTCCAGCCACCGGTGGGACCGTCGACCCGATTTCACATACTAGGCTCGGTTCGACCAGTTTTTTGGTCTCAATCTTAATTTTGGATTCTCGAGCCCAGTTTTCGATCTCAAGTCCAATTTTCAAGTTCAATTACCCATTGGGCCAATTATCTAACTTAAAAATTAAATTTCAAAAGTATCATATTTATTTTAGTTAATTTGATTAATTTACTTTTACTTGACCAAAATTAATTTTCCCAAAAATCACTTAGGTTTTCTAAATTAATTTTTCAAGGAAATTCTTTAATCAAATTCTCTAGTTGAACAATTCTCACACCACCTAATTTAATTCAACATCGAATAAATCGACTCAATTAAATTATTTCTAAAGTTGTAGAATTTTTCTTCTGATTCAAATGCACTTCGATCGAACTTTTGTTGAGCTAGTGAGGGGGACCAATCAGACATATACAATTAGGCTCGAGTAATTGCAAATATTTTTAGAAGCATCTTTTTGATAATTCACAATTTACTTAATTATGAAGTCAATCCATAAGAAATACCATGATTGAAAACTCCTTACTGTATACTCTTTAGAAAGCAAATCATCCAACTACTATGTCCAATGACCTCGTCATGTGTGTTTTACCCTCATATGATATCCTTGATTCCTTTAAGATAAATTCGCTCACTCAATACAATCTTATTTTTATCTCATTGTCACCATTATGTCTTCTTAATGATTAATATGATCACTATCAACAAATGACTGTGATAAATTACTTGTTTGAGAACAAGCAACCCGTGGCCACATTCCATATTTATCAATCCACGTAATGTCAATGAGAGGATATCATTAACTCTTTAATCGAGCTATGACTTCTATTGTTTCTAGTAAAGCCATGTCATACAAAAGTCATGTATCCAACATATCAGCTATAGCCTCGGCCATCTTTAGAGCATAAACCTCCACTTATATCAAAGCACATGAGTTACATACATATGGATAGTGACTAACTCAGGATTTATGTAAATCACACCATGAATGTCACAAATGAATTAATTCACAAATGGATTCAGAATTAATTCATCTTGGGTTCAGTCCAACGTATCATTCTTCCAATGAATGCATCTATGTCTCTACCCGTGGAGTCAACTGCTCCGATAGTCAAGACTAGCCATCTCCCCAGCTGGAATTGTAGATGACATAATACTCCTTCTAGGTATTTGAATCAAATGTTCACTTTGATTCTTTTACAGGACTATGGACTCGTTTAGATTATCTACTAAAGTAAGTTATCTTTCTTACAATATAAACGTTCTTACAGTGTCACTTATCATCAGTTTGAACTTAGACCATTAATGAGCTAATATTTGCTTGTCACAATTTTGCTATACATGCAAAACATGAAAGAAAAAAACACAAAAGACATAATAGTGAAATGTGAAATTAACTTTATTTATTTGTTCATCGTACAAGTACATAGAAAACAATTACATGTTTACTACAATATGAACACATTTCCCAACGATATGGTCATTGGAATTTGACCGTTACAATATGGTCATTGGAATCGAACCGTTAAAATATGACTGTTGGAATTTGACCGTTGCAATATGGCCATTGAATTTTTTGGAGCACTTTTCCCCTTTGAGAATCCTATAAATAGGATTCATTTCTCCTTATTTTTTACAAGAAACAAAATCAAAGTTTCTCTGATTCTTCTTTCTTTTCTCTAGTACTTTGGTATCTTACTAAAATTACATTAGAGGAAATTTTTTCTAAGTGATTGGATTTTATGTGGGACCATCTATGTCCCCTTCAACCTTTCCTGAGAATTGAATCTAGTGTAATTTTTCTGACCAAGTTTTCTCTACCAGCTTTAAAGCTTTATATTTATATTATTTGCCGATTCCTCATGTAACACCCGGCCCGGCCGCTGGACTCGAGTACCAAGATGCCACATCAACCAACGCAGCTATCACATGCACGCATAACATACAAGCAAGGTCATTTATTAATAACTTAAATACTTATAGAGGTGTTCACGGCTCAACATTTGAAAATTGACGTTAGAAATAATTTTAAAACATGCTTAAGGACCATTTAATAGATTCCTAAATAAAACCATGTAGGTATCGATTCACAAACGTAGGTATCGATATTTTGGGAAAAATGTACCGATAATGGTAAGAAAATCAATACCAAACTAGCATTCTACCAATTTAAAAAAATTTTATTGAAACATGAGCAAAGGTATCGATATTTTTACCTCGAGAAACGATACTAGTTATTGGGTATCGATACCAAATTGAGCTACTGACTTGTCGAAAACACTTTTCAACTCTGAGGTATCGATATTTATGTCCCGAGAATCAAATTTTTATTTTTGTGATAAAGTCTTGAATGAATGAATTGAGTTTTAACTTTAGCTTCTTGGATTTGGATCTCGTGATTGGTCATTGAGGAAACCTATGCCCATCTCCATTACGACCTTTGAATTGGACCAAGCTGCTCATATCATTCCCCTCTTCTTTAAAAGGATTCGCCCTCAAATTTACAATATTAAAAGGAGAAGGGTCAGCAACATTAAAAGTGGCACTAACATTATACTCGCTGGGAAGATCAATTTGATATGCATTATCGTTAAAGCACTTGAGTACTTGAAAAGGTCCACCACCATGTGGGTCCAATTTTATCTTGTGTTTATTTAGAAATCGTTCTTTTCTCATATGAACCAAAACCCAATCACCGGGCTCAATGATAACTTGTTTGCACCTTTTGTCAGCTTTGTTGGAATTCATCTCATTTGTTTTTTGTGATTTGTTGTCTTGCTTTCTCATGCATGGATTTCACTAATTCAACTTTCTTCTCACCATCTAAACTAGAAATTTTTTCTATAGGAAAAGGCACAATATCAAGTACAATTAGTGGATTAAAACCATAAACAAGATCAAATGGGGAATAGCCAGTTGTAGAGGGAACAAATCGATTATATGCAAATTCAACAAATGGCAAACATTCTTCCTAATTTTCAAGGTTCTTACCCACAATAGCTAATAGTAAAGCACCTAAGATTTGATTAACTGCCTCAGTTTTTCCATTGATTTGTGGGTGAAATGTAGTAGAATATAATAATTTAGTACCAAGCTTACCCCACAACACTTTCCAAAAGTGGCTTAGGAACTTTACGTTTTTTTCAGATACAATGGTGCGAGGTATCCCATGTAGGCGTACCACGTCTCTAAAGAATAAGTCAGCCATATGTTTAGCATCATCCGTTTTGTGACAAGGAATGAAGTGAGCCATCTTTGAAAATCTGTCAACAAAAAAAAAAAGATACTATCTCGACCCTTTTTAGTTTGCAGTAAACCAAGAATGAAATCCATGGATAAGTCTACCCATGGTGAAGAGGGAATTGGCAAAGGAGTATAAAGTCCATAAGGCATTACCTTAGGTTTTGCTTGTTTACAAGTAATAATTTAGAATATACCTTTTCAATGTTCTTCTTCATATGTGACTAATAAAAAAGTTCATGTAGAATATCTAGTGTTTTGGTGACACCAAAGTGTCCTATTAAGCCTCCACTATGTGTCTCATGAATTAGTAACTCTCTCATGGAACATTGTGGAACACATAACCTGTTTAGGCAAAAAAAGGAACCCATATACAAGATAAAACTTGTTAAAGGTACCTTTCCCACAATTGGAACAAAACATTTGCAAAATCAACGTCATTTAAGTATAAATATTTTATATCTTCAAACCCTAAGACTTTAGCATTTAATGTATTTATCAAGGAATATTGACGAGATAAGGCATCAACAACTACATTTCTCTACCTGTTTTGTACTTAATTGTATATGGAAATGTCTCTATGAATTCTACCCATCCAACATGTCTCTTGCTCAACTTACCTTTTCCCTTTAACCATTTTAGGGATTTATGACCCGATTAGATAACGAACTCATTTGGTAGCAAGTAATGTTGTCAAACTTGTAGAGCTCGAACTAATGCTAGCAACTCCTTTTCGTAAGGCGCCCCAGTCAGTTTTTCACTAAAATATGCGATTGACCTTTTTTCTTGCATCAATATGGCACCAATTCCAATACCTAGAGCATCACATTCAAGTTTAAAAATATTATAAAAATTAGGTAATTAAAGAACCGGAGCAGAACATAACTTATCCTTTAAGGCTTGAAAAGCCTTTTCCTGAGCTTCTTCCCACTTAAAATCCACATACTTTTTAATAACCTCAGTTAATGGAAAGGCATTAGTGAAGAAATCCTTAATAAGAATGTCTATAAAAACTTGCTAAACCATGGAAAGCTCTCACCTCGATAATTGATTTAGGAGTGAGTCACTCCCTAATTTGCATTTACTTTGTCCTCATCTACATGAATACCTTGAGCACTTACTATAAAACCTAAAAAAACAAAAAAAGTTTATCACATTAAAAAAATGCATTTATCAAGGTTGGAAAATAACTTTTCATCTCTCAGAATGTCCAAAACAGATTTAACATGGAAAACATGATCATCTAAAGAAGTTGAATAAATCAAAATATCATCTAAATATACTACGAAAAATTGACTCAAATAAGGTCTCAAAACATGGTTCATCAAACGCATTAAAGTACTAGGTGCATTAGTCAAACCAAAAGGCATGACTAGGCATTCATATAAACCGAACTTAGTTTTAAAGGTCGTTTTCCATTCATCCCCCTCTTTCATTAGAATTTGATGGTGGCCACTTTTTAAATCAATCTTTGTAAAGATACAAGCACCATAAAGTTCATCAAACGTATCATCAAGCCTTGGAATAGGATATCTATAATTAAAAGTAATTTGGTTAATTGGTCTACAATTGACGCACATTCTATATGTACCATCTTTCTTTGGCACCAAAATTACTGGCATTGCACAAGGACTTAAACTTTCACGAATGTGACCCATCGCCAAAAGTTCATCCACTTGCTTTTGCAACTCCTTCGTCTCCTCAGGATTGCTTCGATAAGCTGGTTGATTTGGAATTTTTGACCCAGGTACTAAGTTAATTTGATGCTCAATACCCCTTAAAGGTGGCAATCCTTTAAGTGCCTCTTCAAAAATATCTTCATATTCCTACAAAAGAGATACAAAAACACTAGGCAAAGAGTCATGAAGGTTAGTCAAAGATAAACAACTTTGCCTAAATCGGACAAGGATGTAAGGTTGTTTAGTGAATAAGGTTTGTCACACATCTTTTCCACTCGCGTAAAAAGTGTGAACCACTCTTTTTTTTCTCACAAGAGGATGCACTCACCATTGGGCCATCATTAATTTAGCTATTTTTACTAGAGGCAACTTTTCTCTCAGCCTTTTTCGAATTTTGTGTCTTACTGCCTATAACCTCATTATAGAATTTCATCATCTTGATCATTATGAACATCTTTTAGATTCAAAAGGGCCAAAATGTACTTCCCATGGAAAAAAAAGGAATATCAATTTAATTTACCTTGGTGAATAACATCACAGTTGTATTGCCATTGTCCACCAAGTAACAAGTGGGCGACATGTATGTGTAATGACCCAAAATTCACAGACATCAAAAAAGTGCAGTATCGGGCCTCCGTCTTAGTAAACCGAGTCCGTAAATAATTATTAAAAGTAATTATGAGTCTAATAATGTGTCTAATTAAGTTTTGATTAGGTGAATTTAACTTAATTTAGAGTAATTAAGACAAAGGATTAAATTGAATAAAGCGGTAAAAGCCTAATTATAGATTAATAGAAAGAAAGGGGGAGCAAAATAGAAAATATGCCATTTAAGGTAATTGAGGCGGCAAGTTGAAAGAAAAATCTGGGATTTTTCTTTAGATTTTATATTATAATAAAAATTAGAATTAAATAATTAAATAAATAAAGCCAAATGTATGATAAAAATTATATACATGTGTAGTTAAAATATGTAAACAATTGTAATTTATAGATTTAATTTACTTATTAATTAAGTATAAGATATTATTTATTATTATTATTATTATTATTATTATTATTATTATTATCTATAATAATTATATTATAAGATTTTTATACGATAAATAAAGTATGATTTTGACAAGTGGACAGTGATAAAAATATACAAATGTAATAACAATATGTATACAATTGTAATATAAATATTTAATTACTTTTTATTTAAGTATAGATATTTATTATTTATTATTATTAAGTAAAATATATTTATTAGATAAATAATTAAATTATAAGATTTTTTTATATGATAAATAAATTAAATAGTGACAATTGTAAGGTGATGATGATATACACTTGTAATATATATATTGTTTATTTAATAGATATTTTTATATTAATTATTAATTACTATTAAGCTAATTAAACAAAATAAGTAAATAAGTAAATGAAATAAAAAGAAATAAAAGTATAAAAGAAAGAAACAAAGGCAAAAGTAACAGAGAACCATTCGAAACACAGCAGGAAAAAGAAAGAAAGAAAAGAAAAAGGAAAAACTAAGGGTTTAAGGTTTAAAACTTTGATTGGTAAGTCAATTAAGCCCTTTCTACTTAATTTTGATGTTTTAGAAGCTTTAAAACAAAGTTTTGTTGAAATTAATTTGAAGTCTTGGAAGTTCATAGGTTTTTAAGCATGGTTCATGTTGGATAAATTGTTGAATTAGGAATTTAACTGAATGAATTTCAAGTTAGGATTGATAAATGGACGAAATTGATAAAAGAAGCTATAAGTTTTGTGATTGAGGGATTAAGTTAAAAGAAATTTTAAATTAGGGTCTTATTATGAACACTTGATAGTTAGGTTGAATTTGATAGGAATTTGAATAAGAATGAAGTATGAATTAAGTTAGTAAAGTGAATGAGTTAATTAAGACCTAACTGAAAATAAGGTGTAAATTGAATAGAAATTCAATTATTTGTTATAATTAGTGTTGTAATTAATGATACAATTATTTTAATTTTCGTAGCTAGCAAAGAACCCGAAGCATCGGCATCGAAAGGAAAGGGAAAAGTTGTCGAGGAGTAATCGAATAAATCCGGGTTTGTATTACTATAATTCAAATTACTTTTTATTAAATATTTTATATAAATTATATTTAATAAATGAGTATAAGGTAAGTATTAATATTTGAGTTGAATGGGATTTGGATTGGATGGTGAATGTGTATTTATAATTGAATTGTATATTGATTTGAATGTGAAATTGAAATTGAATAGGGATATTAAATTTTGTATGAAAGTGAAAATTTAATTGAGAATCGGAATACCGTATTAACTGGTCGTGATTGTGATAATGACATTAATGACAACAATAATGTTTTACATGAGAATTATAAAAACAAAATCTGAGTTTCATAAAAAAAAAAAGAGAAGCTGAAAATTTCAAAAAGATTACGAACTTTTAAACGAAAATAATTAATATAAATATTTTATTAAATATTACTTTTTATTTAGGTATATTAAGTGTGCAAATGTATTGGTTGAAAGATTGGTTTTGGATTGTATTCAGTTTGAAAATTGTAAGGAATGTTAGATGTTTGTAAAGGAGTTATATTGAGTTTTTTTTTTAAATTTATGAAAAATTTCTAGAGTACTCGAACAAGTTTCGTTCCACTTCTAATACGTGGTTTGGGCCTTGAGGGTCCATCTAAGGGACTTTTTGATTATTTAATAATATGTCCGTTAATTATTTGTATATTACTTGTAAATTGTCCGATATGTCCTGTAATGCCTCGTAACCCTATTCCGACAACGGTTTAGGGTTAGGGTGTGTTACAGTATAGGAATGACATCACACCAAACTTCATCAATATAAGTCCCAAGTTTAAAAGTGAGCAAGCACTGTTTTACCACACAGACCTCCAAACCTTCGTTAAGCCATTGAAGATTGTATGGTGTAGGGTGTTTGCTACATGGCAAATCAAGAGAGTCCACAAGATAGTTGTTTGCAGCGTTAGCATAACTTCCGCTATGAATAATAAGTGAGCAAATTTTACCTTTAATCAAACATCTTGAATGGAATTTATTAGTCCTTTGAAGATCATGATCATCCCTCAATTAGATATTGAGGGTGTGCCTCACAACAAGACAATGAACATCATTTATTGGGTCTAACAACACCTCCATCATCAACATAATCAATTAATTTGGGCATATCTGGATCTGTTTTGTTTGAATTAGAGGTATACTCACCATCTTCTTTGATAAAAAAAAGGCTAGTGTTGGCATAACCACGACTCTAGTGCCCACGCCCTTTGCAGTTAAAACAATAAATTTCATGAGCTTTTTGTTATTTTAGTGAAGAATTAGTAGAAGTGGGTTGCTTAGAAGATGTAGAAAAAGGTTTTATAGGAGCCCCACTTTTCCACTCAAAACGTTTAGTCTCATCATGTTTTGGCAGCAACTTATTAGTAGCATAAGGAGGTTTCAAATTCTTGAAAGTAGAATTAGAACTCGTACCTCTATAATATTGTGATGCGCTCACTTCATCTTCTCGAACATTTGCGCTATGCATAAGCATCTCCATCTCCTTAAAGTTTGATCAACAGATCGATTACCTTGAACAAGGTGTTGAAGTCTTCATGTAATATCTTTATAACAGTGAGGTCAGATAAAATGTTTTCTAATGATTTATGTCAACTGTTCCCACGAATCAACATCTTGTTCATGATTCATTTGGTGATTCAACACAAGTTGAGCCCACCAACTCAATGCAAAATCTGAAAATGCCAATGTAGTCAATGGAACTTTCACCTCCTCCATAATCACAATATGCATCTAGATCATTCTTCCCTCGAAATAGTGGAATGTTGAACTTTGGTTTAGCTACAGAAGGCTGGACTCGATTAGGAATACCCAAGGTTTCATCAATTTGATGAAAACCTCGTCTACCAGTATTAGAACGAATACAAAGTTGTTCATTGTCCCTATCATCAGCACTATCACGAGTACGAGATTTTCGATTCGAAAAAGTCTCCAAACAAGCAACAGCTTGAGTTAGCATTTGAATTTGATTGATAAGTTGATTGGAAAGCTGATTAATATTCTCTTGTAGTTTCGTTCGACACTTAGTCAAATTGGCCTGTAGTTCCGTTCGACACTTAGTCAAATTGGCCTCAAATGTATCACGTACCTTGTTCAATTGTTGATGTTGAAATTTTACCATCCCCACAATATTCTCAAATGTAACATCTCTTTCTTTGTCATCGAATGGTATCTCATCATGGTTTTTATGGTTACGAGTGTCACGAGTCATTGTAAAAGCCTGGAAAAACACAACGCTCAAAAGAAATATTAAGCAAACCTCACCTTATGCACTCAGAAATAAAATAAAATTCTCAATGAGGTAAGAATTAATCTTGTGAGTCTTTTAAAAGTTTCTATATCAATCAATCAGAATGTATTAGAATCAAACTAATAAAGTAAACCTAGTAGCATTATGAGTCCAAAATCGGCTACACACCAAAGAATTATGTTGCACGAAGAAATGAATGTGCAACATGCTTTAACCTACTAACAAAAGAAACAATAAAGTGTCAGAATGTGTAAAGGAATAAGAAAAAGAAAAAACAAATGAAAACCTAAGGCTAAGAGTAAATGAAAATTCTTGAAACCCGAAAACCTAAAAAATTGTGAAGCGAAATTGACAAACTTCGCTAAAGGTGTTCCTAATTTCAAAAAATCACGAAATTTAAACTGGAACCTCCTCAAATAATATATATTTGATTTGGAAACTTTTGGCACGAAATTCAACCCACAGAAAATTTTTTACTTTTTTCTTTCTCATTTTTTTTTACTTTTTCAATAAATTTTAACATAGTGCCAAGAAACAGTATGTAAAATTTTAGTTCATAAGAAAAATGTTTACCAACTAAAAAAAAAATTCTAAAAACTTTCTAGGTAAAAAAAAAATTGTTTTGAGATTGTTTGTAAGATATCAGTTTATAAGAACAAAAAAAATCTAAAACACCCCAAATCTGATGCCAAATGATATGAACGAGGCGGATGAATGTAGAAGAAGATCGTAAAATTTGTTCAAGTCGTGGATTTGACTAAGGCCCTAGACGTTCTAAAAGAAATTTGGATTTTGACACAACCTGAACACAATCAACTCCAAGTCAAATAAAACAAATAAATAAATAAGAAAAATCGAACAATAAATCAAAGATTGGAACAATAAAGAAGAAAATAAAGAAGACAAATGGAAAAGATAGAACATGATATGTAGAAGTCCTAAGAAGCCCTAGAAACACAAAGAATCCAGAACTCTTTCAAGTGGCTCTAATTTCCCCTCCAAGATAGAAACATTGGCAAGAAAAAAGTTTGAAGATGATCCCACAATCTAAAAACATTATTAAAACTCATCTAAAAAAAAACTCAAGAACAATTCTTGAAAAGAAAAACTCAAAGAGAATTTGAATAATAATAATCAATTGTATGAATTGTGTACAATGCAAAGACCTTTATATATGCTAGCTAAATAAAACTCTTAGTATACTAGAACTCTAATTAATCTAAATAAGAAGTAGTTTTAAACATAACTTTCTTGTTGAAATAAAACTCCTAAAGAACTTAAAATACTTAATAAGTATAAAAATTTAGAATAAAAAATTATAAAATAATAAAGGTTGATAAATACAATATTGGGCTCATATGTAATGAAAATTAAGCCTAAAACCTGAACCCAATTTAAAACGCTTAAGCTTATGGGATTGATTGAGTTCCTTGAAAGGAAACACCTAAGCTTGTTAACATTTCCCACATGGGTCTATGATCATGTATTGAGAGTTTATGTCCACGAAAAAAATTAGTCTCTTCTATTTAATCCTCGGTCCAAAATCCATCGTCTTGAAGTTTCAACTTTTTTCTCAAATTTTTTTGTGATAAAGTCTTGAACGAATAAATTGAGTTTTGATTTTAGCTGCTTGGATCTGGATCCCGTGATTGGTCCTTGAGGAAACCTAAGCCCATTGCCATTATGGACTTTGAATTGGACCGAGCTGCTCGTATCACTTATGGCATGCCAACCATATCCAACGGCCTCAAAAGGTCACAAGGTCAAAGTATCCACAATTTTTCACAAATTTTTTTTATTGTTTTCTACACACTTTCACTGCTCATTTACATTATAAACGCAACATCATTATTATCATTTGGCACATTTAACATGCTCACAACTGATGCATTTCACAAGAGCTAACATACACAATCACATGTCCCATTAACGCATCATTTTACTCAATCCACAATACATAGTAACAATTTTGCAAAATAAACAAGAGGAGTAAAAACACTTGAAACTTAGGATAGGGGTTTAGGCTACTCCTAAGCTCCCGTATAACACTATGAAACGTGTTTACAAGTAACAATTCCACATTATTAAACCCATAAATTATTGTTTTAATATCCAAATTATTTTCATTGGGTATTTTTAAAACTTTGGTATTATTAAACTTTAAAAAAATTATTTTAAAAATAGGGTATTTTTAAAACTTTGGTATTATTGTTTTAAGTTACCCTTAAATTAAACCCTTTTACAAAACAATCCCATTATAAATTTAAAGGTCTTTTCCACATTATTTTCATAAATTGGTTTAATTTTCAAAAAACCATAGACGAAGATATTTTCGGGCTACCACATTACAAATTTCCGAACTCATTTGAAGCCATAATTCCAAAATTACCCTTGAAACTTCTATACCCAATTTCAGGATGTGACATCTCAGAGAAGAGTAATATCAATTGTGTTCTATCTTCCTTATTCGGGTGTACGAATTTGGAAGCATTGTGCTAGCTTTGGGGGCAACGTCCATTTTCGATTACACTAATCAGGGTGAAATCGCTTCTAAGGTAGTAGTTCTCCACGGTGTAGTATTTATTTATTTATTTTCCTCTTATTATTTGTATTTGTCAGTATTAACATCTTTGTTTTCCAGTAGTAATTTTCCAACAGTAATAACATGAAAAATTTATATTATACATCTGTGTTTAAAATAGACAGACATAGAATTAAGAATAATTAATACGAATTTAAACTTGAAGTTAGAAGGATTGGTAAAATTTATATAAAAACTAAGATCTCTTAAAAATAAGAGAAAAAAAAACTATTCTCTTTACCACAAATAAGTCATGTAAGTGGCTAAAAATTATCAAATACAATTAATTTACAACCAACTCATGACTAAGGCATAGTTTGGATGGGTGGTGTGTTTACCTCCGGTGAGATTAAAAACAGCGGTGGCGGTGAGATTAGTTACTGTAGTAGTGAGATTGGATACTGTAGCAGTGAGATTAGAAACAATGGTGGAGTGTGTGTTTGGATTCAAACGCAGCTGTAGCGGTGAGGTAAGAATATAAAATGACTATTAAGGACATCAGATTAGAATTGATATATAAACTTTTACAAAATTATTAAAAATATGTTAATTTATAAATTTATTTAATAAAATATTAAAATGTATCTTATATATTTTATTATAAATATTTTAATTAATTATATAATTAATTATTATAAAAATCTAATTAAAAATAGTATTTAATATCATGAAAATATAAACAATATTATTATAATGAAACATTGTTTTTAAATTTAATAAAACTAAAATTTTAAATATAAAAGAGATTGGGATAAAAGATAAAATGAGATATATTTTACCAAAAGTATAAAAAATGCACATGACAAAGACAAAAGGGTAAAAGCATACCTGCGTTGAACCCACTGGCAATTTTCTCACCAGTGAAAAATTCCATTTCTATTGGTATTGTATAGCATTCAACGCACTAATGCTGTGCAATCCAAATAGCTTCCACTGGCATGATTGCATTGAAATAACACTTAATCGCACCACACTGGAGGAAAACGGACATCCGAAGGAGCCCTAAATCATGTAAAAAAAAATTTAATACACTTACCAAACATTTAAACAAACTATTTCACGTTATTAACTTCGACAAACCAATTCATTTAAATATGTTTTAAATGATGGTTCATAGGTATTTTTTTTTTAAATAATGCTTTTTAACTTATAATACAAAAACTTTAAATTATAAAAAAAATATAAAAGTAAATAAATACAAATTTAATTTTTGGTGTAAAATTAACATATGAATACATATAAACATAAACATATGTGCTCAAGGTGTCTTCAAAATTGACCCCTAATAGTATATAGTGAAGAGAGGAATATTGAAATTTCTTCTTAGAAGAAATCACTGAAAGAAGAAAAAGAAAAACAGTTAAAACAGAAAAATTGAAGCTGCCAGCAGCCAAAGCTGAAGACAGCCTCCAAGTACTTTGTTTAATCAGTACATGCTCTCGCTGTTGATAACGGGGAACAACGCAGATAGAGAGACATAAGAGGGAAGTACATTAAAGAATGGTATGAATTTGTTACTTTTGGACATTGCAAATTAATTAATGAATTTGTTAGTTAAAATAATAATAATTTTGTTTGCAGAAGTCAACACAACTCATCCATCGACAGTAAGTTATTATTACCCCAAAATTTATGCTTCTCTTTTTAAATAAAATCAAATTTAAATAATGATAACAACAATTGTAAATATTAATTCCTACTATTTGTGATTCATTATATCTAACAATCAACATGATTAAAAACTATAATATTTTAGAGGAGAATGGAGTAGCAGCCTCGTGCGTTTTATTGAAGTTTAAAACAATGGGGAGAAAATATTTGTTGTGGCATGCTTAAACAGACAGCAAACCCCTATGAGGCAAACAAAAGCTCCTTTTAAGAAAGAAGGAAACAGTCTAATCATTGATTTGCACAAGTTCAAAACTAACAAATTCATTCATGCATGCACTTCTTCCACGTAATTCCTGCCTCCTACGTACGTTTCTTATCTATTAATAACCAAGGACGCCCATCAACCAGAGTCGCAACAAACAACATAACCAGGGCCGACCTGGGGCTGTTTTGAGGTGCAGCCCAGGACCCAACGATAAAAGGGACCCAAAAAATATTTATTTTATTAATAATAAAAGGAGTTTAAAAGATAAAAAATATTTTTAAAATAATATTTATTTTAGATAAAAAGTTTCTTAAATATTATTTGTTGTTTGGAATAAATAATAGATTTTTAGTAGGGCAATTATTCTGTCCAATATTAATGGAGTAAAAAATTCAAAAAGCATATCTAAACTAATGCCAAGTGTTTTTTTAATTATTATTTTATTATACACTAAAAACAAATAACATCAATTTAGATAGAATTCTTTTTACTCCAGTACCAATATATAAAATAATAATTTTTTAATAAATTCACAATTAAATTAAGATTGGATTAATTCATCATATAGTTAAGTAAATTTCTTAAATAATAATAATAGTATGAATAAATATTTTTTTCTTGAATACAAAATTTATATTTTTTTGGCGCATTAAAATTAAAAATTATGATTTATTGTGATAACCATCACGCCATATTCACTTATAATTGGCTTTTTATATAAAAATCTAAAAAAATAATAATCTAATCTACTGGATTTGTACAACGGTGACCTAGGTGTAACTAAAATAGATACTATATATATAATAGCTTAAAATGTGCTTTTAAATTCTTATACTTTTTGTATATTTGAAATTTAATCCTTTTATATTTCATGTTTTAAAATTCGGGTTCAATTGTTAACTCCGTCCAATTTTTCTAATAAGTTCACTAATATGATATTTTAAAATAAAAAAGATACTCACTTAATAGTCATGTATAATATTACACATTAGACCAAAATTCGTGCGTAATTTTGAGTTTTGTCCCCTTTTTTTAGTAATAACTAATTTTAAAATAAAAAATTGAGAATGATTTTTTTGGGAAAACATTGATGTTGATGTTATCATTAATGATTTTGCATCTCAAAATGGTCGTAGAACCCATTTCTTATGATTTTTTTTTTTTTTTTGTGTTTTTGTAGTTGATGACTTAGGAGTAGATTGAATGAAAAATATATTTTTAATTTTTTTAGAAAAATATATTATTCGCTTAATGCCATAAAACATATTATTTTAATGAAATTACTAGTATATGATTTTATTTTATTGTATTACATTTTATAATTTTTTTAAAAAGGGTCCGATTTATTGTTCCGCCTAGAGCCCAAAAATGTCAAGAACTGCCTCAACATAACACAACACCAACCTCATCAAGATAAAGCAAGTTTAAGCCATGGTTTCCCTCACCAATTTCCTTCTTCACACCTTCCTTTGGTTAGCTCTTGCAGCCACCACTTTTTCCTTATCTCCCAACTTTTATGACAAAGTTTGTCCACAAGGAGCGTCGCATGGGTGCTTCTTTACTTCTTCTTCACTTCCATGATTGCTTCATTAATGTATGTTCATTCATTTCAGAAACAGTGATCTTATATTATATTATACTATTAATGTCTAAGGTCCATGCATATATACTGATCAAGAACTATTCTTCGTTCTATTGCAGGGTTGTGACGGTTCACTTCTTTTGGATTTTACATTTTCTTTCGAAACAGAGAAAAATGCTCATGGAAATTTGAATTCTGTTAGAAGGTTTTTAGTTATTGACAAAATTAAGGCAGAAGCGAATAGAGTTTGTGGACGCCCTGTAGTCTCTTGTGTTGATATCTTAGTTGTGGCTGCTCAAGATTCAGTAGTTCTGGTAATATTCAATACTTTGATTTTTTTTTTATTGTCTAAGATAATTATCAGTTCATATGCCTAGAAAGTCATTTCTAAATGAGAACTAATTTGTTGTAGCTTGGATGTCCGACATGGAAGGTTAGTTTTGGGTAGGAGAGACTCGACCACAACTTGCAAGGCTTTAGCGAGCAGTGTCCTCCCAACAACATCAATGGATCTCCCTACATTGATCAACAACTTCAAGAACTAGGGCTTGAACAAGAGAGATCTTGTAGCTCTCCCCAATGGCCACACCATTGGATTGTCACAATGTGTTATCTTTAGGAACAGGATTTATAATACAACAAATATTGATCCCACCTTTGCCAAAGAGCATAGAGCAACTTGCCCACGCACCGGTGGGAACACTAACCTCGCTCGTTTTGACCCAACCCTGCACGCTTTGACACCACATACTTCAAGAATCTGGTGAAGGAAAGGGAACTACTCACCTCTGATCAAGCACTTTTCAATAGTGGGTCGACTGATAAACTTGTAGAGACTTACAACAAGAGTCTCGATGCTTTCTGGGTTGATTTCGGGAAGTCTATGATTAGGATGGGCAACATCAAGCCTTTGACTGTAAACCAAGGAAAAATTTGTGTCAATTGCAGAAAGGTGAATTAATGAATCTACTGTGCTATTTATCGACTGTCGAATTAATCAATTTCCATCGTTTTGTTGTTAATTGTATTAATTGTTGCAAAAAATAAAGCACATAAAAGATATGTTAGGTTATGTGTCTCATACCATTTGATTCATTTCATTGTAAATTGAAAATTATAAAAATAAAAATAAAAATATTTAGAATATTTATTCTTTCTCCTTTCAACTAATTGAAGGACTAACGTTAAAATATGAAATGAATACAAAGTACTTTATCATTTTTAGGAAAAATATTGTCACATAAAAATTGATTTTTTAATGCATTCCTTTTTTTTTATTTTTAAAAGTTTGAAATTGATTTCATAAAATGCAAGAATACTTACCCTTATTGCTATTTCTAGCTAATAATAATAATCTAATATGACCATACTCCACACCTTTTGTATTAATCACCAAATTTTGTACTACCTCAACATCCAAGAAAGTTCTACATAACCCTGACACTTCAAAAACCCATATTAAGCTATGAGAGAGAAGTAAGGTTGTGTCACCATGTTTTTTAACAATCTACTGTTAGATCCGTAAAACAATATCTTATACAAAACTTAACAAACTAGGATTTGTCATATAAAATCATCAAGAATAAATCAAGAACAAAACTAGATGCAGAAACATACCTAAATCCATCTATTTCTTGAAATCTTTAGATCTTATGGTTTTGATTTCCAAATTATTACACAAGTAATTCAAAGAAGGCGACTCTCTCTTTTTTCATGATGAGATATTAGAAATGTTGCGTATGTCTAATTTGGGAACCTTAACCCTAATATATATAACTTTTGCAAATTAACTCTAATTTCTAATCAGCCCATCATCAATTAGAAATTAGTTACTAGAGTATCTACACATATTTGACCCATAATTTATTTAATAACTAAAGCCCAATAAACCTTAACCAAATTAGATCACTTTTAATTTGGGCTAATCTTTTATGATAGTAAATAATAACATGTAATTACTCTTCTTATATATGTGATGCCCATATTTTCTAAAAATCTCTCACTTGCACCACATATATACTAATTACTCTATAATTAGATGTCATTATATAAACTTATGAGCTCAAAACTTTACTATCATATCCAAAAGGAATTCTGAACAATCTCGTCCATTAATTATGTTAACATAGAACCAAGGTGACTTTCGTTACATATATCATAATTAAATCCATCCCTAATCACGTATATTAACACAACCAAATGACATATATCAAATATTGATGTGTAGCATGGAAATTACATTCAATATGATCCAAACATGTCTATTTCCAATTGGTCCTCCTTAAACCTTAGTGAGATCAAACCTTACCAAAACCAGAGTGTGAATAAACCAAATAAACTTTATTTCTGAAAAAAAATTAAGTTGAAATAACTGAAAATTTTTCTATAATATAAAAGCATTTAAAATTACAAACTCCCATTAAAATTGAATATCTTGGAATGATATTACACTCATATGAGCAGTGTGCTCTTATAAAACCTAGGGTATAGTCTCTTTTACTTTAACAATCAAGAACTTAAAGTCTATATGCTTTAACTTTGCTGTGGTCCTATTGTTATTGGAATAAAGGACTACCAATTATTGTCACAATTTGTACCACAGTGACAAAATTTTGCATCAATATTTCATCAAAATCGGAGTTTATATACCTAATGATATCTAACTTATCAGACTTTCAATATGTGAGCATGTAATCTTATATTATCTGAAGATACCTCATAACTCTCTTGGCTTATATCCAATGGTCCATACCAGGGTTGCTTAAATGTTTGCCTAACATCCTAAAAATGTACACATTATCCAAACGCGTACATACTTGAGCATACATTAGACTCCCAACAATTGATACATAGGGAATCTTTTTCATTTCCTAAATTTTAAGGTTACTTTTAGGGCATTGAGTAAGATCAAATTTGTTTCCTTTAACAACAGGGGTGTCACCTGGTCTACAACCTTACATGCCAAACATATTTAGTACTTTATTGATATAAGTCTTTTGTAACAATCCAGGAATAACCTGAGATCAGTCTCGATGTATCTGAATTCCTAAAACAAAAGAGGTGTCCCCATGATCTTTCATCTCAAAATGCTTAAATAAAATCCTTTTGGTTTCTTACAATAAGCCTATATCATTAGTGGCAAGCAAATTTTCATCGACATATGAAACCAAGAATATATACTTACTCCCATTGAATTTGAGATACACACAATCATCAACAATATTCATCTCAAAATTGAATGAGACAATTACTTGATGAAACTAGTGGTACCATTAACGAGAAGCTTGTTTGAGTCCATAGATGAATTTTTTTATATTGCAAATCATATTCCTTGGGGTCTCTTGACTCAAAGTTTTCTAGTTATACCATATAAATTTTTATTTAATGTCACCATTGAAAAACACAGTCTTAACATCCATCTAATGTAACTCAAGATCAAGATGAGCAATAAAAGTCATGATTGTCCTAAAAGAGTCTTTCGATGAAACTGGAGAGAAAGTCTCTGTAAAATTAATGCCTTATTTCTGAGCATATCATTTAGCTACAAGATGCGCCTTATACCTCTCCACATTACCATTTGCATCCCTCTTATTTTTAAATATCTATTTACAACCAATTGATTTTGCACCTTTAGATAATAGGAAAAGTTCTTAAACTTTATTGTCTTGCATAAACTTATACTCTTCTTACATAACATAAATCCACTTTTGAGAATTAGAACTTTTCATGGCCTGACAAAAGTTGATTGGATCATCTTCCATCATTCTATTGGCATCCTCATGTTCTTGGAGAAATACAACAAAATCATCTAAAATAGTATTTCTCCTCTCTCTTGTGGACCTCTTTAATGACATTTCTTCTTGAGTTTGTTCTTCTGAAATAATTACCTCATCTTAAATAGGGAGTTTTTCAACATTGTCTTCTTGAGGTTCTGGATTTACATCTTGATCAATGATAGGTATGAGAACCTAAACATCATCAAAAGTGATACCAGGAATTGAGTTAGAATCTGATTCCTTCTCAAAAGCAATGTCTCTAACCTTATATCTCCCTCCAAACTCAACATCCTTAAATAATGTTAAAGTTCATGTCTCAAAAATATTCCTAATTGTGGGATCATAAAACTTATACCCCTAGGTTGCTCAGAATAAACAATAAAGTAGATACTTACTATTTTGGAGTCCAATTTCTTTTAATGTGGCCTATAAGGCCTTGCGTCAACTAGACATTGAACACCTCTAAATGTGTTATCATTTAGAGTAAAAATCGTGCTACATGTCAAAGTGTAATATAAAAGTGTTACAACGAAACACCGGTAAATATTCTGAGGATTGTACCCAAGGGATTGCATATTGGAGAAACTATTATTAAATTAATTACAAAAAATAATTACTAATCTAATCAAGTCACGAAGTAGTAGTGTTAATCCAAATTGAAATTATAATTAAACTACTAATTAACCTAGATTAACCTAATGGAATTTCCAATTCCTAGTTCAGACAATGCGAGCCTCTAGCCTATGATCGATTAAATCCTTAATTATCTAATTAAATAATTAATTATCCTTAATTGAGTTATTTATCACCCTTAGCTAAGAATACCCTTTCAGTCTCATCTTCACTAAGGATTACCACCTAAGTCACCCTTCCGGTCTCTTCCTAAGCATACAAATACCCTCTCGGTCTAACCGCTTGGCACAACTTATACACGACAGGATACCCTTCTGGTCTCATCTGTCTAGATATTTTATCAGGGGCATCACTCCTTAATATACTAAGTACTCTTGAATAACTAACTAATTTCAGATAAGTAATCACTTAACAATTAAAGTAGTTAAATAACCAAGTCATGCAAGATATAAAAAAAGCACAAGGATTTATCCCAATATCTATACAAATGTTATCTGGTCAAGTTAATGAAATATAAATAAAAGAATAAAAGAGAAGAGTAAAGAGAATTGTAATCTCCCAAAACCGGCCTAGGCTTTATGGCTAGATTGAGAATGCTACATTAGCCACCGAAATAGCTATGCTAACTTATGTACTTTTGAAGACCTTAAATAAACTCATTTTAAAGAAAATCGTAGTTATACTTTGAGTTAGCTAAAAAGCAGTTATTCATTAGGTCGTGTATACTTAGGATTCATTTTATTGTTGATAGTGTTGTTTTAGAAAAATCATTTTCTTGTCGCTCTTTTTTTTTAAAAAAACTCAATGTTAAACTAATGCAGCGGAAAAAACCATTTTCCAAGTCATTTTGGAAACTTAGTTGCCTTATCGATTTGTTTTTCAAAAATGGTTCATTTGCAATGCAGCAAAAACTAGGGAATAATATCAAATTTTATTTAAGTCCGATATCATGCATTATCCGGTTATAATGCTTGAGTACTCTATGCATGCAAAAATCCCAGAAGAAAAGATACCAAGCCATAGACCAGAAGTTATTAAAAATTACAAACCAAAACCAATAGAGACTGATTAATACTTATTGATCGTGGTCTGAAAGCTTTAATATTTATATAATGAATGATCGAGCCTAGAAACTATCACCACGATTGAGGCAAGCCCACCTATCGAACAGTAGTATAGCTTAGTGGCAAGACCGGAATGTCGAACCCAAAGGAACCAAAAGTACTAGTACTAACTTTCTTTTTATTATCTAGCCTAAAATAATGGGGATTGGTATTTATCTAACTAATTACTAAACTAAAGATGCTAAGACACAGAAAATAAATTGGGAAAATACGTTTGAGAAATCCAATTGATTAAGACAATACCCGAGGAAGATTCCACCTAAACTTCACTTGTTATTTAACTCTGAACCAGACGATTTATTCACTTGACTTGATCTGTAGGATTCCCTAATTTATATAATACCTCTTTTGAGGCGACTAACGTCTAACCCTAGGTTGATTAATTGAAATCTCTTTCTAATTAAAACCCCTAGTGTTGCATTAATTCGATCTATGGACTCCCATATTAGGTTTGACCCTAATCCGGCAGATTTTCGTCGTCCTATCTCTAGGAGTGCGATCAACTCCGCTTAACTATGCTAGATCTACTCTTAAACAGGGACTTTTGCTCCTCTGAATAAGCACATCAATACTTGAATCAATATCCTGAAATATTAACCCAAGAATTAAGAACACATAATTAAGAACAAATCAAATATTTATCATACAGTTTAGAAAACAATAACAAGATCCGTCTTAGGTTTCATCCCCCTCAGGTATTTGAGGGGTTTAGTTCATACCTGTAAAAAAATACATCTCAGAAGAAATTAAATAACAAAACATAAAAAAACCCTAAAACCCCCTGAAGGAAATTGAAGGGGAGATCCTCAGTCTTGAGCGTGATTCCGGCTTCTGAGATGGATCAAATGGCTTTCTTGGAGTAATTTCTTGTATTCAGCCCTCTCTGGCTTCGCTCCTGACAGAGGCCTTCTGTCGAACTCCTCTTTTAGGTTGCCCTCTAGGGTGTTTATATAGGCTTTCAGGATGCTTTATTTGGCCCACAAGTATCCTATTCTGAGTGGAATTAAAACGGGTCACGGCAGGGACACGCCCGTATGACACACCATGTGAATCGAGCCCAGGGCCTTGTTCGAGTCTGCTAAAGTGGCACAGCCGTGTGGTGAACTCCAGGCCGTGTTGATTTCTTACTTTGGTCCATTTTCTCTTTTTTTGGCTCGTTTCTCATTCTTTTCATCCTCATATGCTCTCCTAAGTATAAAACATGAAATTAAAGGATTAGGAGCATCAAATTCCACAATTCAAGGGATAAATCATTCAAAAGTATGCCAAATGTGGGATTAAAATATGTATATATTACGGTTTATCAAATACCCCCACACTTAAGCATTTGCTTGTCCTCAAGCAAAATCCTCAACTCACAATTAAAATTCGTTCTTCTCAATTTATAATTCCTATCAATGATGTTTCGAAATAATCCATTAGGTAATCATACATTGAGAATTCAACTAAAAGAACATCAGAGTTTCAAACAATCCAAGCTGAGCATTTTATTCATGAAAAACATAGGTATCCCCCCTTATCTAAGTAATCACCTTTAATTCAAAATATCACAGAGTTAACATCCTCACTAAAGATTCACTCAAATCGCTCTAAGTGTTTAAGGGACAAAAAATTAAGCACTCAATAGTCAACATGAAAAGTTATTACCATAGGCTTCCATGAAAATCAAATCTCCACCACTATAAATTGAGATGATACATCAATCAAAAGGTCTTTAAAAAGGGTTGTAACGTGGCTTGGCTAGGGGTTGTGGTCACAAGCTAAAAGAGGGGGTTAGAATCGAGATCAAATTGACCAATTACCGAACTTAGAAAAAATGGACTAATAATGAATAATTACATTAATAATACGAGCTTCTTCTAAAGATGTGAGATTTACTGTTTAAGCTCATAAAAACATAGAATTAATAATGGATATACTTTCAAATTTTTTTTAAGAACAAATCATGTACAATAATAAGAATTTAACAACTGAAATGGAAAACATAGTTAGACAACTTCTCAAATCAAATCTCAATAAAAAGGTTAATAGGAAAAATTCTTAATGAATCAAAAAAGAGTAAGTCTTGGGTTAATATTAAGGGTAAATCAATGAATGGGTTGTTAGGCTCAATGGGGTTCACTAAGGGTTAAACATGAAGGTAGGCCTTTTGGGAAGTAAGTGGGTTAAATCCTAAGTGCCTTTATCATCTCAGTATATCAAATCAAACGTGTGGTTTTGACATGTATAATCGAAGCAAGTTCTAGAATAACAAATTAATATTGACTCACTCAAAGCAACAATAAAAGTGATCAAGAAAAGAAAATGCTCTCAAAGGCTCAAGATCTCACAGAAATTATGGTTTTTGATGTCAACCTTGTGAACTTCAAATTTCAAGATAATACCTAGACTTGGGGAAACAACCTAGAAATTTTTAATTTTCAAAAATCAACTTATCATGCTTGATTCTCTAAAGCCTTCAAGTTTAAACAATCAATGCACAACTGCTTATGTTTTAATTCAAGACATATCAATAAAAATCATAAATCAATCAGAATTTGTTTTAATAGTGATATGAGAAAGGAAAGACAAAATTTAGGGATTTAAGAATAATGCAAAAAGCTAGGAACTTTTAGAATTCACCCCCACACTTAAGATGTACATTGCCCTCAATGTACAGAGATATATATCTAGAGATTAATAGCATGATATCATAAGCGAGAGGGGGAAGTGGAACTTCCTGAATTTTGGATGGATTCCTAGAGTTGGAAGTGGTCATGGTGTGGTGATTCCCAAGCAGCCTTTAGAACCTAAATCAAAGAAAGCAAAATGTAATAATAAAAATTAAAGATAAGAAAGATAAAGGGAAGGAAAATAAAGGAGAAGATAAAAAAAAAAAGAAAAATTCAATGGACTCAAATGTCATTAGCTTGTCGGATAAATGAAGCGGTCTGCATGAACTCATGTCGATTGGTCTCGTACGAGGAGACTGTGCTAGGGTTCTTTCGCTTCTTTGACATGGGAATGGTAGTGTTGGCCTTGCCTTTGGACATTGAGTGATAGTGGTAAGGATGGTGAAAAAGGAAGAAAAACTATGGTGGCTAGGGTTGAGAGGAAAGGGGTTTGGTTGAGAAAGTGAGCAGAAAAAAGGGGTTTATATAGAAATAGGGATCTGGTGGCTTCCCATGCCCGTGTACCATGGGCGTGTTGTGTCACACGGTCATATCACACGGCCGTGTTATGCTTCGTTCGTTTCTCCCACACCCGTGTAATGGTCGTCACGCCCATGTTGATAAATTAGTATCGACTACGACCGTGGCATTTTATCGCCCCCGGTGGTTTGGAGATTTTTCGTCCTTGGTTCACACGATCTCTGCCACGCCTGTGTGCAAATCTGTGGTGTCCACACGGCCACAGCCACGCCCGTGTGTAAGGCCGTGTGGTAGGGAAGCCTATGTTTCATTAAATTGGTTAGTTTGTAGTTAGATACTAAAAGTAAAAAATAAAAATATGAAAATTAATGGGGTTACTGTTCGGGTTGCCTCCCGAGAAGCGCTTGTTTATAGTCATAAGCTCGACTTACCTCTCATTCGCACATTCATGGTGGTTTGAGGAGTTGAAACTCCTCTCCTCTGGTATCATTTTTATGATCGCTATATAATTTGAGTCGAGTAGTGTTTACCTTAAAAGTGCCGAACTTGGGATTAGTTACCTCAACAGTTCCATATGGGAATATACTCAGCACTTCAAAAGGAATCTCTTCGTTTGTATTCAGGCCTGAAGTGGAGATTCGAGGGTCTGTTTTATTCAACAATACCTGATCTCCGATCTTAAATTTGTTTGTCCCATAGAGTGGCTTTGGTTCTGCTTCGTGTATTCCTGGTTTCTCCTTGAAATGTGTCTTCCACTCATCTAGTTCATCGATCTGAAGCCGTCGTTCCTCGTGAGTTATTTCTTTGTTGGCATGAGGTCTAGGATCCGGCTCAGTTGTGTAGTTCCGTGGTGCTTCTTGAAAAAAAGTTTAACCGAATGGTAATTAATAGAATTTATGTTCTCACCTTGATTACTCGATGCCCTAAATGAGTCAAGAGCTCAAGAGTGATCATTTCGTCACCTATACTGAAGTATGAGTTAAACATGTACCAACATCAATTTTAGTTCTGTCAGTTGCTAAAAAGGGTCTTCCTAAAATTAAAGGAATATTATTGTCCTCATCTATGTCTAAAACGACAAAGTCTACTGGGAAAATAAATTTATCAATTTTCACGAGTACATCTTCAATTATACCCCTAGGAATTCTAATAGTTTTATTAGCTAATTGAATGCTCATCCTAGTTTGTTTGGGTTTCCCTAGACCTAGCTGTTTAAACATTTTATAAGGCATGACATTGATGCTTGCCCTTAAATCAGCTAAAGCATTATTAACAGATATACTACCAATTAAGCATGGAATTGTAAAACTCCCTGGATCTTTTAATTTTCGTGGTAGTTTATTTTGCAGAATTGCTGAGCACACTCCTTTTAGCTCCACATGCGACTCCTCGTCTAACTTCCGTTTGTTTGTCAAAAGCTTTTTTAGAAATTTCCTTGAATCTGGCATCTGCAAAAGAGCTTCAAGAAATGGTAAGTTAATATGTAATTTATTTATAAGTTTAAGGAATTTACCGAATTATTCATCTGTGTGGTCTTTCTTCATCATATTGGGGTATGGCACACGAGGTTGATACTCTGTGATTACCGGTTTTGGCTTATCATGGCTTATCTCAACCTTACCTTCCTCTACCACATTCTCTTGCCTCACTTCTAGTTCATCTAACCTTTCACTATCGTGAGCTGTTATGGCTTGAAGTTGCTCCCTTGGGTTAGTTTTAGTGTTACTTGGCAAGCTACCTTGTAGTCATTCAGATATCAGTTTAGCAAGTTGTCCTAATTGGTTCTCGATCCCTTGAATCGATGCTTGTTGATTTTTAAGTGTTGTTTCGGTGTTTTGGAAATGAGTTTCTGATACCGCGATGAATTTTGTTAGCATCTCATCAAGGTTCGGCTTCTTTTCTTGTGGGTAGGGTTGTTGTTGAAAGTCTGGAAGGGGTTGTTGTCTCTGATTTCCTTGGCCACCCCATGAGAAATTGAGGTGGTTCCTCCAACCTGGATTATAAATATTACTATACGGGTTATTTTGAGGTCTAGAATTATTACCCATATAATGAACTAGTTCCTTTTCAGCGCTCGGGTTGTAAGGTGGATATTCTGTATTGCTCATCTCTCCTCCATTGATATCGCACTGCATTACTGAATGTACCTGCGAAGAACTACTTAAACCATCAATCTTTTTACTTAATAGTTCTACCTGGTTTGATAGCATAGTGGCTGCGTCGAGGTTGAAAACACTAGTAGCTTTTGTCGACTTTGTCCTTGTGACTTGCCACTGATAGTTATTCAGTGACATCTCTTCAATGAATTCATAGGCAGCATCAAGTGTTTTGTTGTTCAGGGTTCCACTGGCAGCTGAATCAATCAGCTACCTAGTTGAGGGGTTCACACCATTACAGAAGGTTTGAACCTGTAGCCACAAGGGTAACCCATGGTGGGGGAACCTTCTTAATAAATCATTGTATCTCTCCCATGCATCATAAAGTGTCTCTAAACCCATCTGCACAAAAGAAGAAATATTATTCCTCAACTTGGCTGTTTTGGTCGGTGGAAAGTATTTTAATAAGAACTTTTCGGTTATTTGTTCCCATGTATTGATTGACCCTCGTGGAAGAGATTTCAACCACTGTTTGGCTTTATTCCTTAAAGAAAAGGGAAATAACCGAAGGCGAATGGCATCATCAGAAACACCATTAATTTTAAACGTATCGCATAATTCCAAAAAGTTCGCTAAGTGATTGTTTGAATCTTCATCCTGTAAGCCATCAAACTGAACAAATTGTTGTATCATCTGAATTGTGTTAGGTTTCAGTTCAAAATTATTTGCAGCAATAGCAGGTCTAACAATACTTGATTCAGTTCCTGTTAAATTAGGTTTAGCATATCATACATAGTACGAGGAGCAGGATTTTGATTCACCGGATCTGTCGCGATCATAGGAGGTAGCGGATTGTTTTCAGCCATCTCTTCGGTAGTATTGGTATAGTCCTCTTGCTTTTCTTCTATGTATTGTAAGCTTCGCCTTAATTCTTTGCGCTTTCTGCGAATGGTACCTTCTATATCGCTGTCAAAAATCAAGGGTCCTGACGGGTTCTTTCTAGTCATAAACTAGAAAAACCTATCAGAAGCAAAATAAAAGAGATATCAGAAAACTAAAAATAAAAATTAGAAATAAATAAATAAATAAAAGAAAAATGACTAAAGTAATAAAAATTGAGCGTTCCTAATATTTCAATTCCCCAGCAACGGCGTCAAAAACTTGACCGTGGTCTGAAAGCTTTAATATTTATATAATGAATCATAAAGCCTAGAAACTAACTATCACCACGATTGAGGCAAGTGCACCTATCGAACAGTAGTATAGCTTAGTGGCAAGACCGGAATGTCGAACCTAAAGGAACCAAAAGTACTAGTATTAACTTTCTTTTTTTTATCTAGCCTAAAATAAAGGGGATTGGTATTTATCTAACTAATTACTAAACTAAGGATGCTAAGACACAGAAAATAAATTGGGAAAATACTTTTGAGAAAACCAATTGATTAAGACAATACCCGAGGAAGATTCCACCTAGACTTCACTTGTTATTTAACTCTGAACCAGATGATTTATTCACTTGACTTGATTCGTAGGATTCCCTAATTTATATTAATACCTCTTTCGAGGCTACTAACGTCTAACCCTAGGTTTATTAATTGAAATCTCTTTCTAATCAAAACCCCTAATGTTGCATTAATTCGATCTATGGACTCCCATATTAGGTTTGACCCTAATCCGGCAAATTTTCGTCGTCTTATCTCTAGGAGTGCCATCAACTCCGCTTAACTATGCTAGATCTACTCTTAAACAGGGACTTTTGCTCCTCTAAATAAGCACATCAATACTTAAACCAATATCCTGAAATATTAACCCAAGAATTAAGAACACATAATTAAAAACAAATCAAATATTTATCATACAGTTCAGAAAACAATAACAAGATCCGTCTTAGGTTTCATCCCTCTCAGGTATTTGAGGGGTTTAGTTCATACTTGTAAAAAAATACATCTCAGAAGAAATTAAATAACAAAACATAAAGCAAAACCCTAAAACCCCCTAAAGGAAATTGAAGGGGAGATCCTCAGTCTTGAGCTAATTTCGGCTTCTGAGATGGATCAACTGGCTTTCTTGGAGTAATTTCCTGTATTCAGCCCTCTCTGGCTTCGCTCTTGTCAAAAAGCCCTGACAGAGGCCTTCTGTCGAACTCCTCTTTTAGGTTGCCCTCTAGGGTGTTTATATAGGCTTTCGGGATGCTTTACTTGGCCCACAAGTATCCTATTCCGAGTGGAATTAAAACGGGTCACGACAGGAACACGCCCGTGTGAATTAAGCCTAGGGGCGTGTTCGAGTCTGCTAAAGTGGCACAGCCATATGGTGAACTCCAAGCCATGTTGATTTCTTACTTTGGCCCATTTTCTCCGTTTTTGGCCCATTTCTCGTTCTTTTCATCCTCCTATGCTCTCCTAATTATAAAACATGAAATTAAAGGATTAGGAGCATCAAATTCCACAATTCAAGGGATAAATCTTCCAAAAGTATGCCAAATGTGGGAAATAAAAAATAATCTGAGTAACGCCGAGTCTGGTCCAAATTTTGAAGTTTACCTGAAAAGTTAAATACTATTGGGGGTGAGCTTATGAAAAGGTAAGTGTGAGTCAAACAATTATTTAAACAAACATAAATGTCGAATATAGTGAAACAAATTAGCTTTAAAAAAAGAAAACATAACCATCATAAGAATTTCATATCATTACATAGTCAGTATCAAATTGATGTCAAATTGTGTATGAGCATGGGAAATCAATTATTCGAGTAACAATCATTAATTTTGATACCTCTCAATACAACACAGTACAGCTCAATAACATTTGAATATGTCGTGAGCATGATGCAATGCAAAAAGGTTCCTACCCATACCATTCGCTACACACACGTGTTCTCTAGAACAAGTCATCCGAACTGCAAAACATTATAGGTTTAAGCCTGTTGTGGTTAAAACCACTGGTAACAATATGCAGAAAATTTTGCCAGTAAAAATGCAAATAAGCTGCCAATAAAAATGCGATATATCGCCATTCCCCTTGGTACTCTAAGTGCAGTGCACTGACTACGAATAATGCAAACTTAATATGCCTCCAGTACTCCATGAAACTTCTCTGTCAACCACAAAATCCCAACCCAATGCATATGCAATATGTCACACAATCTCATACATAATCATATCTCAATACTTTTCACATTCATTTAACATGCTCACCATGTCCTCAATAATCACATACCTTAAGTAAATGGAAATAGTGTTCCAATCTTTCAAATTACCATTGTCTTGGTATTAATCAATATCGTTCAATTTCACATACTTTACGAATTTTCATTGTGCACAAATAGCACCCTTTTCAGTACACAATATAACAAATATCTTATGCGTTTAAATCATACATAAGCTTAATATCTCAACACATTATATCATTCAGTCAAACATTCTCATATCTCATAACTCAAATATGCAATTACAAACTCAATCAAACATTCATACTATCAAACTAGAAATTTTGCCAACATGTTAATCTTTTAAGGCTCAAAACATACCTGGTTCAACCACTCACAAAATCAATAATTTGGCTATTAAGCCAATCCAATCAGCAAGCTAATTTATCACATATAACATGATATTTAACATTTTTCAAACAATTTTCTGAGTATAGGACCCATACCTTATTTTTCGCTTCCTTGCAGCACACTAGCGAATCTTTCAATTTTCCTTAATAATTCCTTAAACAAACCTAAACCAAAATTCAGTATAAATTCAATCAATTTACCATTAAACCATCCCCCAAACACCCACTTATGAGTTCAGACCAATTTTTGAAATTATAACTATTTTATGAATCCAAACTAGCTAGATTCATTAAAATGGGAGGTGTAGGTGACGACAACAATGGGAGAAAGAAAGAAAATTGAATAGAAAAGAAGAGAGGAAGAGGATGAACGGCTAGGGTAGGGAAAATTTGAATTAAAGGCTGAAAATACAATGAAAATTTGTATTTATACTCAGGGTTAAAGGGTATGGATGGCACAAACAAAAAAAAAGGGATTTTGCAAAATTGAATTATATCGCAAGGGAAAGGATTCGAACTTGGGACCTAGTTTAATTTCCATGCTTTCTCATGTTTCTTTTAACCATTAGGCTTTTTCCTCATTCTTTAAATAACTTTTCAATATTTATTTTAAAAACAAGGCATGTCGCATACTAAGGTTTAAGGCAAAATTTCCAAAACAATAAAAATGATACGAAAGAAGGGATTTGTACTTGAGCTTCAAAAAAAACGTTTCACTAACACTTATCCAACAAACCAATATATTATTTATTTCCTAAAAATGAATAGAAAATGTAACACCCCTAACCTGTAATCGTCGCCAGAACAGGGTTACAGAGCGTTAACAGCACTTTTCAGAACATTTTCAAATAAATTATGTAAATCACTATTCATTAACTGAGATTGTTCAGGACGTCCCTTAAATGGATTCTCGAGGCCCAATACGAACATTAGAATTGAGTCAGGACTTAATCAAAAACTCTAAGAATTTTTCATGTCGTTTCAAAAATAATTCCAAGGTGCAGGGCTCCCACGCCCGAATGATCTAAGAGACACTCCGTGTGACCCTTAGACACACCCGTGCTTCAGGCCGTGTCCAATTTAGGTTGCTCTCTAACTTGCACCACACGGCCTAACACACGGGCACGGCCATGCCACACGCCCGTGTGTTAGGCCGTGTGGTTAATTAATTTAATTCGAATTAGGTGCAGGTTTCACACAGCCATGACACACACTCGTGTCCAAGGTCATGTCACCCACACGGCTGAGACACACGCTCGTGTCTCTGCCCGTGTGCTCAATTCTGACCATTCTTTTTTTCAAAACTAAAGTACATGAGACACACGGCCAGCCAGAGGACACACGACCAGACAACAGGCCCATGTACTAGGCCGTGTGTCTAGACACACGCCCGTGTGGACAAAATAAAGTCATTTCGTAGCCTCATTTCTCACCCAAATTTTCCATCTTCTTGCACCAACACTTAGAAGTATAATCCAACCAATTACAAGTATAATTCAAGCCAATTTCTATCCTCCAAATTGATACATTTCATCATATATTTGTGTTTAATGACTTACCTTTATGTAACTTACATAATTTGCAAAATTAGATTTTCATACTTATCATTTTAGTTAATGTAATGACTCTACCATAACATATATCAAAACATAAGTATATTAGCCATTCCAATGGCTAAGTTTCATTCATCATTTACATATCATCATTTGATTTATTTAGCCTATACATGCCATTAACAAAATAAGATTTTCATTTATACCAAAACGACAGTTTGATAGTGTGATGATTTGCTCCGACCAATCTCCAACCTTCACAAGCTTTGAGCACTATAAAATAGGGAAAATAAAACCTAATAAGCATATTATGCTTAGTAAGCTAGTATAACAGAAATTAAACTTACCCATTACATTCAATATATTAACCATACATTACATGCTTTTCATCAATTTAGCAATTTGCCTACTCACATAAATTCAACCAACATGTTAGTCACAAATATACCAATATGCATAGATGAGCTCATCATGTCATATGTGTATTTTGTCCATTGAATCATTGAATTTTCGATGGATATTTCAAGTAGTACACTCGAGGTGTACAATTCCATTATCCTTCAGTTTATATCCAGTAGTACCTTATAGGTACACTCTCGAGCCACATATCACACAGTAAAATTACCAGTCTAAGCTAAATTCTAGCTGTTATATATACTCTAAGGGCTTTTTCGAATTACTAGTCCAGGTTACATCCTTTATATGATAAAGAATTCCCTATAGAGTTCATTCTGGATTACTAGTCCAGGCTAAATCCAGTCAATTAGGATTACCAATCCAAGCTAAATCCTAACTAAAACATATACTCGAGAGGCTCATTTTGGATTACTCGTCCGGGCTAAATCCATTCTGCAACACATGCAGTTTTATCAGGGAAATCACATTTATCCATCGGAATTCAATATTCATACGGAATTTTTACCCTTTATCAATAAATGTCCATCATATAACATTCTATTCATTACAATTTCCATACTTTTCATACATAAAAATTTCATACAACATATACAATATAATATAGCATTTAAAACAATACATTTCTATTCTCATTTAAGTTATACGAACTTACCTTGATAGAGTGTAACAGCTCAGTTTTAGCTAAATCGGAGCAGTGGTTTCGAAACCAAAAATCCCATATCAAAAAATTATTTTTAATATTATTTTCGGTATTTACAGCATGTTATTTGATATGTGTGAAAATTTCGTGAGCTAATTTTGTCGTTTGGTTAGTTAATTCGATAAAAATGACTAAATCGCTTAAAATGCAAAAGTGTTGTTCTATTATCTAAAGGTGTCAAATAGCTATAGAACCTTAATGTTAAGGTCTTTATGTTGTAATTAGACCATTAAATTGGTGGGTGGACATATATGGACATTTCATGGAAGTTTTAAATGGTTTTTCATTAATGTTATTATGGTAATTAGCATAATTATCATATGTTTAATAAAACAAAATCAATTTTAAGCTTAATATCATCTTCTCCACAGAATTTGTTGAAGAAAAAGAAGCCATTTTAGGGTTCTTGATTTGGCACACTCCTAGCTTGATTAAGGTACGGTTTTAGCTCAATTTTTAATGATTTCTATGTTTTTATAATCGTTACAGCTCAATCTAGCTACCCCGTACCTTAGATTTTGAAATTGTTAAAGATTTTGAGAGTTTCTATTGTTGAATCTATGTTTTCTTTGATGTTAATGTTAAAATATGAAAGCTTGATGATAGTTTTACATGTTTTGTTAAGTGATTTTTGATGAAAATGCATAATAAGGATTAAATTGTGAAATTTGCAAATTGGGTGGTTGAAATGTGAAATAAATGAAATTTTTGGACTGTTAGAGACCTATATATAATTCAACCAAGCATGGGTTTTGTTGAATTGTGTGAATTTTATGCATTTGTGAAATAGGGACTAAATTGATTAAATGCAAAAGTTTAAGGGCTAATGTGTAAAAATTACCAAATCTGTATTTTTGGATTAATTGAATGAGTAGATGAATAAATAAGTTAATTTTGAATTCATATAGATCAAGAAAGAAAGAATTCAAATTTAGATCGGGGGGAAAGCAAGGTTATCGACTAGTCTACCCGATTCGTCAATTTCGATACGAGGTAAGTTCGTATGTGATGATTACATTATAAATGTATGTTAAAATGGTTTAATATTGCATACATTGTTAAAACGAGATTATGGATAATGTATGAATTGTGAAAACAACTTTACGGATGCATTCGATGACAGAAACGAAAAGTGATACGTTGAGTTGGCTTTGGGCCATGATATTAGCACTTCGGGTGCGTATTTTACCGATTTGGCTTCGGGCCATGCGTATCTAATAAGTTGACTTCGGGCCATGATTATAGTTCTTCAGATAAGTTTCCTTCATTTAGCTATGGGCCATGGTATATGTGCTTATTGTACGAGACTCCTGAGTATCCGATTTCTATTCCGAATGGTTCAACGGGTAAACAAATAATGTGGTTGAGAAAGAGGTTAGTACGAGGCGATATAGGTACGTACAGAACTTATTCGAGTATTAAATAGTGAAAGTTCGATGAGTTCATATTTGATCATGTTTTGAGACATGAGAAAGTTTTGTAGTTAATGCATATATGGTTTTGTCATGTGTAATTGGTTGATTTGCATTTATTCGATGAATTAAGTTATTCACATACAAGCTTACTAAGCTATGAAGCTTACTTCATGTTATTTTTCTATGTTTTATAGTGAATCAAGGCTAGCTCAGATCCGGGAGTCATTGGGAACATCATCGCAGTATCAAACATCTATGTTGGTACTTTTGAATTATACATTTATGGTATATGGCATGTATAGGCTAGATGTGGTATTTTGGTTGTGATTATAGCCATGAGATTTGACTTGTAAATGATGATGTGTGTTTGGCTATTAGAAATGGCTTGTAAATGTATATGTTTTGGTTTGTATATATATATAGCCATGAGTGATGGCTTATTTTGGTTTGTTTTGGCATGGTTGTAACCAAGACATTATGGAAACTATAATGGTTATGTGAATTATGGTAAATGAACCATATTGTTTGATATTGTTTTGGCATGTATTTGGCTAAGTAAATGGTAGTGATTTGAGAATTAGAATAGATAAAATTATAATAGTATGAATTGTGCATTTGGTTGATGATTTTGGCTACCTGATTGTATGATGAAATGGTACCATTTTGCCTTGTGTAGGTACATTGAAGTTGGGGTGGCAAATTGGCCTTGCAAATGGACTATTTTTGTCCACATGGGCATGTGTGACACATGGTCATGTTACACGGCCGTGTGTCCCCTGGTGTTGAAATTATATTGAAGTCAGTATGCTCCACACGGTCTCACACACGAGCATGTGACTGGCCGTGTGGTCCAAGTCAGTATACCCCCTAATTGGCACACGGCCTAGCATATGGGCGTGTGACGTGGCCGTGTTACATAAGTCAGTATACCTTACAGATTTGGCACGGCCTGACACACAAGCATGTGTGGCCACTTCAAAGGGCACACAGGCTAGACACACGGGCGTGTGGTTAGCCGTGTGACCCAAGTCAGTATGTATGCCCTGTTTCCACACGGCCTAAGACACGGGCATGTCTGGAGCCGTGTGAGGCACACGGCCTGTTCATACAGGCGTGTGACCCCTGTATGGTTGAAATTTTTCTAAATTTCAAAAATTTTCATATGTTATCAGTTTAGTCCCGAACCACTTCTAAAGCATGTTTAAGGCATTGTAGGCCCTTATAAGGGACAATGTAATTGTGTTGAATGATTTATGAGAATTAATGCTTTATGTTTTGATAAATGTATGCTATATGTTGTGAATTTATAGGTAATACCTCGTAACCTTACTCTAGCGACGGATACGGGTTAGGGGTGTTACATTTTATTAGTATCAGAGCTACAGTTTAGTCGATTCTAGGACTAACGTAGCTTGTGTGAGAGTCTAGTTATACATGCCATATATACTCTACGATTGTGTGATGATTTCTGACAGCTTAAATTGTGTTTTCGTATAGTAATGGATCCCAAAAGAGCTGTAGCTGATGATGGAGAGGGTAATGCACCCGCTCCTGCTCAAGGGGCTGCACCGTCTGATTCTAGGCCTGTAATGAGTAAGCACGAGGAGAGGCTAAACAAGCCTTTTTCTAAATATTGAACGAGTGGTTCACGGAGTTCATTCGAATGAATCCGGCTACTCAACAACCTCCACCTCGACCTAGTTCTCAACAAATCCCTATTGTTCCTCAAGTCATAGATCCGATACGATTGAACAAGCCGCCAGTAGATAAGATTCGTAAATATAGCGCTGAAGAGTTCCGGGCTACTGCTGATGATGATGCTGAGAGAGCTGAGTTCTGGCTCGAAAATACGATTTGAGTATTCGATGAATTGTCTTGTACTCCTGATGAATGTATTAAATGTGTTGTCTATTTGCTGAGAGACACCACGTATCAATGGTGGAACAAGTTGATATCTGTGGTTCTGAAAGAACGGGTTGCTTGGGAGTTCTTTCAATCTGAATTCTGAAAGAAATACATCAGTCAAAGATTTCTCGATCAAAAACACAAAGAGTTTCTAGAATTAAGACAAGGCCGAATGACTGTAACCGAGTATGAAAGAGAATTTTTACGGTTGAGTAAGTATGCTAGGGAGTACGTTTCTACCGAAGAGATTATGTGTAAGCGGTTCGTTGACGGGTTGAACGAAAATATAAAACTACTAGTTGGAATTCTAGAGTAGAAAGAATTTGTTGTTCTGGTTGAAAGGGCTTGTAAAGCCGAGGATCTTAGCAAGGAAAAGAGAAAAGTAGATTCAGAAGTTAGAAACTTGAGAAAAAGATTGATGAGTAAGCCGTATCATTCTTCATCAAATAAATCCAGATATTTGTACCCTCGCCCAAATACTTCAAATGAATATTCGAATAGAGATCGTAGAAAACAATACTCAAGTTCTAAAGCTCAAGCTACATCAGTATTGAGTGTTGGCAGTGTGAGAAACAGCAAACCCGAGTGTCAGCAGTGTAGGAGATGACATTTTGGAGAATGCTAGAATAAAAGTAATAAAGCTTGTTACAAATGTGGTTCACTAGATCACTTCATCCGGGATTGCCCTAAGCTGGATGAGAAAGATAAAGTTCAGAATGTGAGACCAAGTAACACATCGAATAGAGGTGGACCACCTAGAATTGCCGAAAATGTAAGTGGTAGTAGAAGGGCGACAAAAGATTTAGCTGTGAGATTCAAGGCCTGAGCACCTGCTAGAGCCTATCCTATTCGCGCTCGCGAAGAAGAGTCATCTCCAAATGTTATCACTGGTATTTTCACTCTCTATGATACTAATGTGATTGCATTGATAGATTCAGGTTCAACTCATTCATATATATGTATGAGAATATCGGATAGAGATCCTCGCTTTGCGTCTCGGTTCTGGAAGAAGTTACACGAGGCTTTGGGTACAAGATTGGACTTCAATACTATGTTTCATCCTTAGACAGATGGTCAATTAGAGAGGGTGATTCAAATACCAGAGGATATGTTACGGAGTTGTGTAATAGATTTCAAGGCTGTTGGGAAGACTATTTGCCATTGGTAGAGTTTGTGTACAACAATAGCTACTAGTCTAGCATACAGATGGCACCTTACAAGGCATTATATGGCCGTAGGTGTTGTACTCCTTCGTGCTGGACTGAGTTGGGTGAGCGGCGTGTTTTGGGCCCTGAATTGGTTTCTGATAATGAGGACAAAGTTAAATTAATTCGGGATCGATTGAAGGCGGCACCAGACAAACAGAAGCCATATGCAGATTTGAAGCGTAAGGAGATTGAGTATTCTGTGGGGGGACTTCGTTTTTCTTAAGGTCTCGCCATGGAAGAAGGTTTTGATATTTGGACAGAAGGGCAAGTTGAGCCCTAGATTTATTGGGCCTTATCGCATACTGAAACGTGTGGGACCAGTTGCCTATCAACCTGAGTTACCTCTAGAGTTGGATCAAATTTATGATGTGTTTCACATCTCTATGCTGAGGCATTATCACTCTGATCCCACACACATGATTTTGACTGAGGAGATTGAGGTTAGACCGGACCTGACTTTTGAGGGGAACCGGTTCAGATTTTAGATCGTCATGTAAAATTTTTAAGGAAGAAGTCTATCCCACTGATTAAGGTACTTTGGCACAATCACAGCTTAGAGGAGGCCACGTGGGAACCCGAAGAGGCGATGCGTCAATAATACCCTCATCTGTTTTGATCAGGTAAATTTTGAGGCCGAAATTTTCTTTTAGGGGGTAGAGTTATAACGCCCTAAAAATTTAAGTACTTATTTTTGCATGTTTGTAACGCTAATATATATCTGCTTTAGTGGCTAAGTGATTTGGGTATGTTTGGGAGTGCCTGAGAAGTCCTGGGTTCAAGCCTGGGCTTGTGCAAAAAGTTTTGTTTTTAGGGAATAAACCCTTGCCTATAGTTAGTAGGCTTTTAAATTATTGTGGGTAAAGCATGACATAAAGAGTCTGTTGGTCTAGGGGTAAGTGGCGTGTTACCTATGCCAGAGGACTGATGTTCAAATCTTGGTGGGAGTAGGGGAGTATTTATTTTGCTGCTGTACCGTGGAGGTGTTGGAGTTTGACTGAGGAGAATCAAATTGAGTGGTTGAGGGGAGGTGTGATCAGGTGGAGAGATTTGAGGAGGGATTTTAGGAGAAAATCAAGGGAGATGAGGGGAGAGGGAGAGGGAGAGTTATGCTGAAAATAGACTCTGGCACTCAAGAATTTCGGCTAGAGTAGTACTCCTCATTTGGTATGCTTCACATTTCGATTTTGCATTGTTTTTCTCTTTTTGCTTGAAGGACGATTGTGGTAGGGGTCTTTGGGTATTCTTCTGTTCACTTTTTTTTGTTCGTTTTTGACAACCTTTCTTTGGCCAAAAGTACTCCTAGTGCTCCCTTTCTCTTTTGCTCTCTTTTGCAAACTCAGTTTTATTTGTGTTTTCTCTGCTATCAAGTCTACCGTATCTCTCTTTCTTTCTTGTTTTTCTAAATTGTGTAAGGTGTGTTCGGCTAGACCATTGTTCATTTCGGTTTTGCTTTTTCATAACAATCATTTTTCCTCTTCTCTTCTTTTTCTGTTGTCGGCCGAATATACCTTCTTCCCCTCCTTTTTCTTTTCTCTTTCTCTCTTAAACCGATTCCTCTTATCATCTTGGTACCTAGGCAGATTACTTCATTCCTCAACCACTATTGTGTCTTCAGTTTAGCGACTATTCTCTGACAAATCGGTAAGAGCACTCGACTTCTTCTTGTTTCTCTTAATCTGTAACAAGTCTTTCCTTTCCTATACTGTTAAAGTCGAATACTCTTGTGTTTCTTTCAGTTTTTTTAGAACTTCTCGAGGAGTGAAGGAGTCGCAAGTGGTAGTGAAGCGTTCGAAACCCTTCTTTCTTCACTCGATCAAAGGTAAATACTTTGTCTTGCATTGTAGGTAAAGGCCAAATGCTCTTTCCCCTACTTTTGGGGTTCTGTGGTGCTGTAAGTTATTACGTATGGATTTAAGCCATGTATAAACAACTCTGATTAATAGAATCTGCTTGTAACGCAGATATTCGTCAAGGAGGTGGTAATCAACCCTTGTCAGTGGTCTAAGAGGGCTAAGCCACATTTGCTCAACCAAGGCAAGTGTGGTGCTCACGGTTATTCGCACATTTTCGCAAACATGTGTGTAAACACTGCCCAAATCGCAATTCGGTGAAAGCCGAAAAATATGACAACTGACGCTACATGAGCGTGCGCTCGCTCGTGTGGTACTCTGAATGCATAAAACGTGGGCGTTTGATTATTGAGGCCACCATGAGTGATTTCATGGTCTTAGGTCGTTTTGGGCCATGTTGGGCCAAAATGGGTCGTGTGGACCCAACGGGCTTGTAGGCCCCACACAGGTAAACCACACAAACCTGTGGAAAATATTGGGCCAAACTGTGTAAATTTCATGACTGAGACCAATTCTGGGCTATGTGGGCCACACGAGTATGTGGGCCCACATGGGCCCGCATTATGGACCTTGGGCCTATTTTTATTGTTTGACTGTTAAGGTTGCACGGGTCGCCCGAGACGACTGTGGACCTACTGATGGGTCGGTAAGTATACCTAGACCCCAAACTGATAAAATGACTGTTATGCCCCTATGATATAAAATGACTGTATGCTTTATGTTATGTATGATTGTATATGAGCATGCCACGATATCTATATGTTGCATACATGTGCGATATGTTGCATGGGATGGGATTATATGATTGGAGGAAGTGTACTATACTAGAAGCTCTGCTGCAAATATTGTTTAGTGCCGCAACCGGTGCTAATTTTGGAGTGTAGGGATGGGTTAGTGATTTTGTCCTCACATGGAGTGTTGGGCTGGATGGAGTGGAGTGTAGAGGCTGGTTGGGTAGGATTTCTGATTGCATGCCTGAACTCGCTCATCATCATCGAATGGGCTAAGGCCCACACTAATCTTGATCTTATCAGAATTCGCTAAGGCGCAACTGATCTGAACTGTTATTGATTTGGCCTTATGCCCAAACTGTACTTGCCTAAGGCATGATTGGCTATTTACTTACATAGGGTTACACACTGAGTTTTCATAAACTCACCCCTCTGTTTATCTGTACAGGTAATCCTCAGTCTTAGGCGGATTGGTGCTGCGAGGGATTCGGAGGTGGCCACACAACCGCACTTGCTTTTATATTTGAGTTTTACTTCCACTAAAATTTGATTTGGGTATTTGTTTTTGTAATAGGGCCTCTTTAAATTTTTAACTTTTAATTTGGGATTTTATTTATTTTAATTCATATATAAGAGTAGTAGGACACGGTTTCTCAAAAGATAAATGCTTTTCAAAACACCACATTTTCGTAACATACTATAAAAGCTTCCGCATCAACCATTGTTTTAAAGTATAGTTACAAACTAATAGGATCAACTTGCTGCTAAAAACAACTTGAGTTTTAAATGAACAGACACACTAAATTTCCAATAAGATCACAGATGAGATTTAATTCAGAACGGATTTTCCAATGAAATTATGTTGTCGAAAAACACTTCAATGTGAATCGCCAGATTCGGCCATAACGTTTAGCCCGGGTTTGGGGTGTTACATTTATTGTGAAAAAAAAAATAACCTCGACATACTTGGGTAGGAAGTCAGCCTGTGTCACGCCATGCAAGGGCTATGGCACGACACGACATGTGTTTTCTGCCTTGTGTCGTTCGTTTCATGCTTTGACGTCCCGAAAAGCTTGTGCATCACTCATCCTTTGCTTCCATGTCAATTGTGCCTTTAAATATTCATCCTACATGCTCAATTGAACATATTAGTACTATCTAAGGCCCTTGTCGGCCTATTAGGTCACAACACTCACGAAATGTGTTAAAAAACACTTATTTTACTAATATTTAGTTCTAAGTCCTAAATACCAGAAACAAAATATAAAATACTGAATTGCATAGTAAACAAGCTCCTCAAGTGTAGAAACATCCCGAATTAACTACTACATTTAGCAGAAGGTCACATGCCAATTTTGAAATATTTACAATTTAGTCCTTATGTTCAAAACTAATAAATTTCACTTTACAAATTAGTCATTTTTCATAACTAAGCTTCAAATCTAACAATTTCACACCAAGAACTTCAAGAAATCAATAATGAAAACTTTATAAAACTTTAATAGTTTTGAAAAATAACACACGAGTTAGCTAAATTAAGCTCTCGAGATTTCAAAAATATAAAAATGACAAGAAACAAACTTGAAATCACTTACCAATTGCAAGGTTAAAGTTGAAAGCTTCTAAAACCTAGTTTTTCTTTAAATGGACAGTTGATGAAGAAGATGAATGAAGTAATCTTTTTTTTTTTTACTTATGTTAAAATTAATAAAACTTGATTTCTTAAACTAAATTAATTAACTAAACACTAAGCATTATTAAGAAAATATAAGTGGATGATGGCATCATCATCCACCATCCAACATTATAAAAATGTTAAATTTCCCAATTAATTATTTAACTAATTAAAAATCTATAGTGATTACCTTTTACCACTTATTCACCTTTTACCACTTATTCAATTCAGTCTTTATCCTTTAATTAATTATGAATTCATCAAAATTATTGGACCAAACTTTAATTAAACTTTATAATAACCTTGTAAAAATTAAATAATAATATTTAAGGACTCACTCATCGAAAATAGGGTTCTAAAACCACCATTTACGACACTACTAAAAAACAAGTTGTTACATTAATGGTTATACATTCAAGATCTTCTAGTTAAGTAACTCCCCACAGAGCTCTACTTATGTTAGAATGATGGCCAAACGTTACACAATTATTAGTACGTGTGAATGCCTGAGGAATTGAGTTCATGTACTAATTGGATAGAAATCCATGTTCTTACTAGTTGATCATGATCACCATACGGTGGTTTGATTCAATGGTTGTGGGAAATATCGTTGCAACGACTTACAAATGTTTTCAAGCTTTAATGTAAAACACATGAATCATCTTAATGCATATCGTAATGTTGCAAAATATTTTCTAATATTTGCTTACTATAAAGATATTAATATATGAATGTTTTATTTCCGATTCGAAAATGACACCAACTCCCTTTATTAAACATACTCACTGAAAACAAACTGGATGAAAATAACTAAAATGAATAGAAAAGGAACTTAAAGATTGTCCTAGGCTATTAGATACTTAAATCAATTATTGATAATAAGTTCCCTTCGGCCATTCAAGCTAAGGGTAGAAAATGCTGGGAGGAGTTTGATGAGATAACTCGTTTCTATATGTTAGCAAGCGTGACTAACACCCTATATAAGCAACTAGAGAGTTGTAAGATTGCCAAAGTGATTCTAGACAAGCTAAAAGACATGTTTGGAGGCCAATCTGCCTTAGCTCGATAGTCTGCTATAACTAGCTTGATGAATGCCCAACAAAAGCTCAGTACTCTAGTCAAAGACTATATGATAACTCTTGTGGGATACTTTGTCGAGGCCACGGACAATGAGGCCAATTTGGACCAGAACACTCAAATTGATATGGTGTTCCAAAGTTTGTCCAAGACTTTGCTTGCTTTCGGGCTGCATATAACCTTGGCATCAAGAACCCAACGCTTACACAACTAATGAATGAGTTACAATCTTATGAGTTGATGTTGAATGGCAGTCAGCTGGTCTAAAGAGTAGAAGCAAACATAGTTGTTGCTTTTTCCCCAAAAGGGAAAGGAAAGTGTGCTAGGAAAGGCAAGAGTAAGATCTCTAGGCCACCACAAGTGGAAAGGAAGAGAACTAGAAAGCCTAAAGACTAATCTAAGTCTAAATGCTTCTTTTGCAATAAGAAAGGGCACTTCAAGGCAAACTGTAAATAGTGGAAAAAATACTTGACCACCAAAGGCAAAGATATGAAAATCTTAATGATAGAAGCTTGTTTAGTGGAGGATTCAATAGACCATTAGGTTATTGATTCGAGAGCCACTAATTATGTTTGTGTTTCTCTATAGGGGTTTGAGGAGATGAAAGATCTTAGAGATAAGAGTCTAACATTGCGGATAGGAAATGAGACCACTGTGGTAGCTGAAGCAGTGAGATATGTACATCTTTATTTTGATAATTTTAGGAATATTATTTTCAGAGGTGTTTTTTATGTACCAAGTTTAAAAAAAAACTTTATCGCAGTTGCATGTTAATATAAAGATGACTTGATCGTGACTTTTAATAATAAAATTGCAATATTTAGAAATCACAATCTTATTTGTAATAGATGAATGTCAAATAATCTCTATTTTATCAAACCAAAGATGTATACACTGCTTGAGGCATACCTTTAGCATTTGAGACTTGGTCATGTTAACTAAAAAAGAATCATTAGACTTGTAAAAGACATCATTTTAAGTTCGCTTAAAGAAATTGATCTTCTATAATGTGAATTTTGCTTGGAAGGTAAGATGACCAAACAATCTTTTAATGCAAAAGGAATGAGGGCTCCTAAACCCCTAAAACTTGTGCACACTAACGTATGTGGCCCCATGAACGTTAGTGCAAGAGGTGGTTACTAGTGTTATGTAACATTTGTTGATGATTATTCTAGATATGGGTATGTATACCTTATGCACCACAAGAGTGAAACCTTTGATAAATTCAAAGAGTTTCGTGACGAAATGGAGAAACAATTATGTTTACCCATAAAAACACTTCAATCTAATCGAGGTGGGTAATATTTATCATATGAGTTCTTAAGGTACCTCATAGAGAATGAGATTCTATCCCAGTTAATCATGTCTGACACTCTACAATAGAATGACGTGGTAGAAAGAAGGAATTGAATGTTGTTAGACATGATACATTTGATGTTAAGTTATTCGGAGCTACAAATGTCTTTTTAAGGATATGCGATACAAATGACTTGTTATATTCTGAATGATGTGGCGATTAAGGTCGCATTGAAAACTCTATACAAATTGTGACACAACAAGAAGCCGAATCTAAACCATTAAAAGATTTGGGGATGGCTGGTCTAACATAATTCATTGTGGAAAATTAGAGTCTTTTTGGCATTTAACGAGCTTGTTTTCTAGTTGTTTTAGATTATTTGTTACGTTTTCTATTTTTAGTAGCATGTGTTTAATTTTAGTAAACTAAGCATTTTTTACGCATATTTTGGCAATGTAATGACCTACTGAGCTAATACGGGCCTAGAGAAGGACTAGCAAGATGATTTAGGGCCTGTTTAGTAGTGCTTAAAAAAAGCACTTCTGGCTCCAAAAGCACTTTTGGAAGAAAAGCTGTGCTAAACAAGCTGCTTTTGGATGAAAGTTTTGGCTTTTCACAAGTGCTTTTCACAAAAAGCACTTCTGAAAAGGAGAAGCTAAAATTTTTAGCTTTTCCTCCCCCAAAAGCACTTTTGGTGCTTAATTACTTTTCACCCCTCTAATAACTTAGTACTTCCCTTTTTTTTCTTGGTGCTTAATTACAAATGTGTTAAAATTATTAATTGAAAATAAAAAATATTTTTTAAAATACTAAATACAAATATTTAATGGTAATATTTAAATATTTACAATATAGTTTATATATTCTAATTAAATTTTATAAATAATTAGTATTTATTGCTTAAAAATATTTAAAATTTATATTTCATATATTTAAATATTAATAACAAATTATAATAATTTTTTTTATATTCTTACTAAAATATAATAATATTAACTAATTTAAATATTATTTAAATGCATATTTGTTACTTGGTAATAACATGTGTAAAATGGATATTTTATTTTTGAAAAGCACTTTTTGACAGCAATTCTGAACACTCAAATTTTAAACCAAACTTTTCAAAAGCATTTCTCAAAAGCACTTTTTCACAATACTTTTCCACAACATTTTTCAAAAGCATTGCTAAACTAGCCTTTAATGTGCAGAACACAATTTTCAGGCTAAGAATGCAAAGGATGACGACAACATTGCCACACAAGCATATGGTGTCGAACATTGCACTTCAAAGCCAAACAGCCATATACGAAGTTTAGTGTCGCGAAAATTGTAATATCCTAAGATAGGGCCTGAAAGTTTTGGCCTCACAAGTAAGGTTGTCACACCCTATATCTTATTTATTTATTTGCGCTAGTTCGTGACACAATGGATTAAATAGCCTAGTGGTTAAGTGTGTGAATTTTTTTCCAAGCGGTCCCAAGTTCAAGCCCCCATAATCTCACATTTTTAATTAAAATTTTAACACCTTAGGCTATTGTGAACACCCTTGTCGTGCAACCTACATCTTATCATACTTGGGAATATTATTTCCTTGATTACAAGGTCAACATTCCCCCTTTCACTCACATGATCCCCTTTCAATGCCTTTGTCCCCCTAACATACCAAATTTCCCCCTTACCTTACCTTGGCCAGTCATGCACCTAGACATATCCATTTCACTTTTTATTTTTTTTCATTTTTCTCTCATCCCCTCTCTTTGACGTCCACCACTTTGCTCCTCCACTTTTCTCTCTTTTTTCTTCCATTTCACCACCTAAGTCATCCTTTTCTTCTCATTTCTCCTCCAATCCACCACGACATAAGGCTACCACACCTCCACCTCACCACCATCCCTCCTCTGCCGCTACTGCACCACCAACCACCATCGAAAATTCCCAATTTTCTTCTTTTCTTCTCTCTCCGTAATTGATTTCTTTAATCTCTCAATTCTGATTTTTGTTCATAAAAAGATTATACCACATCCTATTTTCTAACTACTTAATCTTATATCATGTTATTATCTGTTTAGTGACAAATCCTCCTCTCTAATCAATATTTTGTGGGAAGTGTTGAGCTCTTTTTCCTCCATTATTGCATAATATAAGATTAAGGATTATTTATTTAAGTAAGCATTCTAATACATGTGAATGGTTTAACAATAGAGGCTTGAGAATTGAACTCATCCGTTAGAAGTTGGAATCGAAACCCTTGCGATCAAATTTGCAAAGTCAGGTATGGGGATTTATTTTGATAAAATAATTAATATTATATTTAATCGAGATAAAATTATGTATGAGAAATATTTAATTAATGTTTAAATAAATCTCTAAAAAGTGTATTTCGGTGAATACGTAAAAGTATTTGTATGGATTGGTAAAATTTGTAAAAGGAGGATTTCAAGTAAGTATTTACAAAACTTCAGATCTGTGATAAAATATGCAATTGTGTGATTTTTCTGTTAAAGATGTTGATGTATGAATTCCTAACACTCATGATATGTGATATATGGTGATTTTGGATAATACATGTATTGTAAACATGATATTGCTATATTGATATTCTGGTTTGCATGCGATTATGAATATTTTGATTATGATTCGCATGTTAAGCATGCTATTGTTCTGCTTATGATTTGCATGTTAAGCATGCCATAAATTTGATTCTGATTCCAATGTTAAGCATGCCACTGTGTTAAACTGAAAATTAATCTGATTTGCATGTAAAGCATGCCTATTGTAAAATCTATTTTGTATGTCATATCACATGCATGGGGTTGGGATAATGTGTACGAAGGAAGTATCTGGCAGTATATATGCAGTTTTTGGTGGCTTGACCACAATATTCTGTATATGGTGATATATCTGCAATTATCTGGTGGCTCTACCACAATATTCTATTCCTGGCAGCTCGACTGCACTATCTGGTGGCTTGTATACAATATTGGTGTATTATTTGGTGGACGAGTTCTGGGGAACTCATTATGGTGTGTAAAGGAGATGGGTAGGATCTGTTTTTTGAAATATGTGCACTGATTTTGAAAAAAAGTTGCATTGGCATTGCCATCATGCATTCTGATAAATGTGATTCTGTGAACTGAATATTGTATGAATATGACCCGCTTAAACTAATGCTATTATGTGTTAATTTATGTTATCATGAATTGCAACCCACACTGGGCTTTTTAAGCTCACCCATTTTAGTTTTGACTTTTCAAATAATAATCGAGGATAGCATGGGCTCGGCTTACGAAGGTGCACTGGGTCAGTTTTAGAAAAACTATATTATTTGGTATTTGATATATTTTGGGATGTGTTTTATTATTGTGGACTTTGGCTTAGGACTTTATTATGGTTTTATGGTTTTTGGATTGTTTGCACGACTTATGTTTTTAAACTATCACTTAAGAGGGTTTATGAAAATGATAATTAATCAATAGATTTTTCACAATAATGTTAAAATTTAACTCAATGATAGTGTTTTCAAATACAATTCTTCGATTTCAAAACTTGACGCTACCTACTAAATAAACTAGTATTTTACAAGATTTTTATATATTAAACCCACATTTTCAAAATGATAAAACGAGCTTTAATTATGTTAATTTCTACTGTGGCATTTACTTTGAAAGTAATATTTTCCGAAAACTATCAATACTTGAATTTTTATAAAGATAGACGATTTCAATAAAATTTTTCAAAAGAAAATTTAAAGACAATATTTGGATTTTCTTTAAGGGAAATTAAATTAAGTTTTAAAAATAAGGACAATTATTTAGAGGAAATAGAGAAAAATATTTTCTGCGCCAACAACTTGGCCAATGTGATCTTCGAGATTCGGCCATAACGTTTAGGCCGGGCTTAGGGGGTTACAAAGGGTTCCCCAATTGTTCCGATGAACGGGGGTTTCCAAAGAGAATATCAGCAAGGAGTTCGCCAATGTTTTGGTGGAGTTGATGACTATTAGAAGGATCGATAAGGAGTTCGCCAGTGTTTTGGCAAACAGGTACACGCCAAAAGATGTAATAAGGGGGTTAGCCAGATTTGTTGCAAGTTGGATTTGCCAGTTGGTTTGGCGAGTTGGGGTTCGCCAGTTTGTTTGGCGAGCTGGGGTTCACCAGTCTGTTTAGCGAGTTGGGGTTCACCAGTTGTTTGGACGAACTGGGTGTAACACCCCAAATCTGGCCTAGCCGTTATGGACAAATTTGGAAAGCTACATTGGCCACCGGAATGAACTAGAAAAACTAATGTAATTTCAAATTTACTTTTTAAACCATTTGCGCATTTCGTTCAAAACTAGTAAAATCAAATGTTCAACTTTATTTTCAATCACATTTCAAATCCATTTTCCATGAAAATGGCCGAAATAATCTTTCAAAATTTTGAAAAAAAAAATATTTTAAATCTATTGGCTTATCAATTCAAAATAAATGAAGTGAAGTTTTTATTTTAATTTCGTAAAAACCGTACAAATTTTAGGAATCAAAATAATTAATATCTCAATCATAGACATTTAATCTTTTATGCAAAACTATTCTAGATTTTCAATCATACTTCTAAATCATTTGTATATTAACTTTAAAAATCAAATGCCTTTAGAATTCTCATTTGTAAACATTTATAATTTTGAAAACTAAGTCTAATTTTATTAAAAGCTCATTTTTCAGAAATGCAGCGGAAAAATATATTATTAACATATTTTATTTTTAAAAAAAAACTAATTTTCATACAAAATCTTATCAAATACTAACTTATACAATTTTTAAAACTTAATGTCATGAAATGAAGTCATGCAAATTAGAATAAAGTTCCCCAAAGTAAAATCCCATGCCATAATACCATAATTTAACATAAAAAGTCCAAAATAGCAATAAATCCCATAAAAATCCAAATCATAAATAAAAGTCCATATATTTAAAAACCATTTCCGAGAGCATCACCAACGACCACATCCAAGTCCTAACCGCGAGGATTATCTGAAACACATAAGTAAAGTAGGTGAGCTTTAAAGAGCCCAGTGTGAGATCAACACAAACATAATCACATACATAAAATATCAATTTCAACATATTAATCATCATAATATTCATAAATTATAACACTGATACTTACGCATGAAAATGTCGATGCATATTTTAAAACGATGCATATTTTATAAAATTTCCTACCCATCTCCGCTACATACTAGTATCGAGTTCCCTATAACTCGTCCATTCGAAACGCCATTTATGGACAAGCCACCACTAATTTGCAAATAAACTGCAACTAATAACACTTTGTGGACAAGCCACCACTAATTTGCAGATAAATTGGCACATACTTCCACCTTTCACAAAACCCACCCCATGCATGTGATATGGCATTTTCACTTTTTAACACATATTATTCACTTTTACACTTAGGCATGTAAACATGCTCTCGTAATCACATATAACTTAATAATCACTTTCACACGCTTTAACATACTGTTCATATTAGATTATAAATCTCAATATTAACATACACATATGTAGATATCACATATTTAAATAATCAAACGTAACACATAAGCCATGCATCACATATCATGAGGATGAGATCTACACATACATTTTTGTCAAAGTTATAATCATATCTTATATCATGCATTTTGTAACAACCCAATTTAGGGGCTAGTCGAAACAGTGATCTCGAGATCACTCGAGTTTAGAGAAAATTATTTTCATGATATTTTATGAGTTAGAGCATGATTGTATACGTGCATGAAAATTTTGGTGCTTTAATTTTAGCGATTTCAAGCTTAATCGCGAAAAAGGACTAAATCACATAAAGTGCGAAAGTTCAATTTTATAAGCCAAGGGGGTTAGATAGCCCTATATTATTAATTGGAGGTATTTAAAGGTAAATTAGTCCCTTAGAACATAGAGTGGCCGGCCATAGCAGATAAAAATTGACAAATTGGTCAAAGTTGGTAAAAGTTGGTGACTAAATTGACTTGTATTAATAAAATAAAGAAAGAAAAGATATCATCTTTTCTCTCCATCTTCCTCCACCAAAAATAGCAAGAAAAATAGGGGTTTTGAAAGCTCAAAATTTCATCAAACTCATCTCCATTTAAGTAAGTGATTTTAATGGTTTTTCTTGAAGATAGTTGTACTTTTAGAACCCCTAGAGCTTAAGCTTTCTAATGAGGGGACTATCTTGCAATATGGTGAAAAGATTAGAGTTTTGCCATAAGAGCTTTCATTGTTATTTGCTGCATTTTTATGGAAGAAAATGAGTCTTAGTTGTTAGATAAACAACTTTTGTGAAAGCCGTTACTATGAAAACACCTAAATGGACCTTGTTGTAAAGGTTATAAAGTTTGTAGTAAATGTGTGAAATGTTGGGTTTTGATGATAGCCATAAGAGAAATAAATGTTTACCTAGGCTTGTTGAAGGTAGAAATTTGATTAGAATTAATTTACTAGCCTAGGGGTAAAATGGTCATTTTGCCAAAGTCTAAGGGAAAAATAGTAATTTTACCAAAGCATGATTATTGAAATGTTTCTATTAATGTGATGATTAAAATGAGCTAATTTTCTATTATAGAGCAAGAAGAGCCAAGAATCAACCTCGATAGGGGAAAGAATAAAATATCGGACTAGACCGACAATCTAGCTTATTTTGAAATTGAGGTAAGTTTGTATGTGATAAATTCAACATTTATGCTAGCATGTTGAGAATGGTTGATATTATAATGATACATGATATTCTATGAAATTGAATATTGGTGTTGAATGAGAAGGATGATAAAAGCTGAGATGTTGAAGTCCCGGTGGGACTATAATAAGTGTAAGAATACTATCATCAAGACATGAGATGGATAAGGTCCCGTGTAAGACCATGTCCGGGACATGGCCTCAGCACCGAATTGAGATCTTGTATAAGACCATATCCGGGATATAGCTTCGGTGTTGAGTATGAGAATCATATAAGACCATATCTGGGATATGGCATCGATACTTAATGTTAGAATTCCGTATAAGACCATATCCGGGATATGGCATCGGCACTCAGAGGCGACCCCATGTAAGACCACATCCGAGATGTGGCATTGGTTTCGTGTTTATGCTAATGGTTATGAATATGCATCTTTGAACATCCCTAATGATTTATCGGGATGAATAGATCAGCTTAGAAATAGAAACGAAAATTTTATTAAAGTTATGTGATTGAGTTAACACAGGTACTCGTGAGTAATTCATGAAGAAACATTTACGATATGTGGCATGGTATGTGCTAAATAAGGGAAAGTATGAGTAAGTATGGCAAGAAGCCTATAACTTTGTGTATGGTTAATTAATGCCATGGATGGATTTTATCATGAGCTTATTGTTGCTATTTATTTCCATGCAAACTTACTAAGCTTTATGCTTACCCCTTTCATTGCCCTCTTCCTTGTAGTATTGCAAAGTTAGCTCGAGAATTCACGGACGTCAGAGTTGGAGATCACACTATCGACCAATTTTTGGTATAGCCAAATTAGACTTATTTTGAGTATGGCATGTATAGGACTTGAATGTTTTTGGTTATGTCATATTTGCAAGCCAAATGTGTTGGCTACTAAGATTGTTCCAATTCATTTTGTAAATGGTCATTAAAGTTGGGCCAATACTTGACTAGTTCTTATATATATACACATTAATGATGAATCATGAAGTGTATGCTTGTGTGGATGCTTGATTTGAGTTGGTATAAGTAAAGCTGCTATGTAGGGTGGCATTTGGCTTGGAATATAGCCTTTTTTAATGCCCACACGGGAAGACACACGAGCGTGTTTCTAGGTCTTGTGAGACACACGGTCGGCCCCACAGGCGTGTTGATCGGGCGTGTGTTCCCTTGTAAGCTAGGTTTACAAGTCAGTATGCTCAATAGTAAACACGCGAACAAAGACACTGCCGTGTGTCTCAGTCGTGTGGGAGGCACGGCCTTAGGCATGGGCGTGTGCCCAGGCCGTGTGAAGCCTACACCTGAAGTTAGGAATTTAATTCGACACACGGTCTAAAGACACAGGAGTGTGCCTTGGCCGTGTGACCTTAGTGAGGTGATGACGTCATAAACAGAATGTCAATGTTTTGGCACACGGGCTAAGACACGGGAGTGTCGAGGCCATGTTAGGGACACAAGCGTGTGTTCGGCCGTGTGGAATAAGTCAGTGTCGACCACGGGTGAAGAACACGGGCATGTCTTAGGGGCACACGGGCGTGTCCCTAGAACAACACGGGCGTGTGGCCCCTATTTTGATAAAAAAATTTCTAAGTCTTCTTGAAGTCTCCTAAGTTCTCGGATTAGTCTTGAACATTCCCCATGCATGTTTTGGGCCTAGTGGGCCCATATAAGGGGTGAATTTGAATGTGAATGAGAATTCTAGATTGAATAAAATTTTATAGCCCGATGTGTTATGTTTTAGCAAGTTAAGTTCGGTAATGCCTCATATCTGGTTCCGACTTCGAACACAAGTAAGAGGTGTTACACATTTCATAGAATTACTCGATTAGAGTCACTTACTTGGGTTCCCCTTGATGAGTTTTTCAAATGCTCTTGGAATACTTAGTGTACTTACAATTAATTATAATTAATTTATTAATATCAAAAAGCAAAAACATCACACACAACAAATAGTATTGAACCCATACCTTTTTCGTAGGTTCGATATGCCACAATCCCCTAGTATTGATTCCGCTTGGATCTAAACTCAAAAGATGTATCTAAACACACAAATTATCTCTATTGGTTAGAATCCATCAAAAAATATTTATTATTAATAGATTGATCACTAAAAATCTCACTAGAACACTTACACCACAGTTTGCACATTCGAATCTACAATCTTCAATCCAAAGTAAAGGATCTCTCCTATTATTATCGATTAGACCTTCAAAGAGTGTAAAGGAAAGTATTAATACGTAAATAATTAAATAATAATAATTACTATGGCTATTATACCATTCGACCAAGAAAGGAAATCACCAAGATGAGGAGTTTATGATCAAATAACCCACACTTACACACTTGATCAATTCAAGATGAACAGTGGGTCGATATAAACACGAGGTTGGAGATTAAGGTGATCTAAAAGAATTATTAAAGCGAGAGGGTATAAGATTAATCAAAATAAAAGAATGGAAAAGAAATGTGGAGAAAAAGAGGAAAACTCAACCACTGGCGGTGATGGTTTGGCGGTGGTGGCGGTTTGACAAAAGGTGTAGTAAAATAAATGGTGAAGGCTCGACAAAAAAAAGGTGAAATATTGCAATGAAAGAAAGAGAAATGGAGGAGAAAAGAAAACCACAGTGGTTTTCAGTAGTGGTCATGACGGTAATAGGTAGCAACGAGGAAGAAGAAGAAGAAGAGGAGAAGAAGGAGAAGGTGCGGTGGCCACGAGGCGCAGTGGCCGGTGGTAGAGAGTTCAGTTACGATGAAGGAAGGAAGCAAAAGTAAAAAGATGAAAGGGTGGTGGTATTGCAAAAAGAGAGAAAAATAGGTGAGATTGAAGAGAGAAAAAAATGAATATGGAGGAGTGGGAGGAAAAGTTGGTCAACTACGTCTAGGTTCAATGAACCACTTCTCTGGCAATGGTGGGAAGAAATGGCAAGTGAGGGAGACATGGAGTAAAAAGGGGGATCATGTTACCTCAACTTATAGTAAGTTGACTCTTTTAAAAGGAAAGGAATCCTCCTAGCATGGTAACAAGTAGGGTGGACGACAAGCATATAATGCACATGGGAAAATATGTTAAAAATTAAATAAAAAGATGAGAACAAGAGGACTTGAACTTAGGACCTCTAGGATAGCTTAGGAGCACTTAACCACTTGACCATTTCACTTCCTTGTTTTTATGTTAGCAAAAAATATTTAAAAACATGGGATGACCTTTGCTAAGGGTTTAAAATAAATTTGCACAAAAAAGAAATTAATGAGAGGGAAGGGATTCGAACACAGATTATTAAGGACAACTTTACCACTACTCAGTCACTATACTTGATACTTATTTATTATCAAATGAGTAAAATATTATTTAAATAAAAATTCGGTCGTGACCACTCTCAGCTCATTAACCCAATTTCTACAAACCCGATTTTTGGGATGTGACATAGGGTTCGCCAGTTGAGTTGCGAACTAGGTGTTCGCCAGTCAATATTGAGTTAGACTGAAATTAGGAAATAAATGTATGGTATATCTAGGATACTTTTCATGCACGTAACTCTTTTCCTAAGTAAAGTAGGATATCCTAAGATTAATAGGACACTTAGTGCCTAAAAATAAAACTATTATTCCATGAAAACTCTTTCATCAAGTATTCTGTTGTCGAGTATCTGTTCTAAACCAAGTTCATAGCAACCAGGGTAAGTCTTTGTCCTATTAGGTTTGATTGTCCAGAAAGTTAGGTTAGCTTGTATGTTTGTGTATGTTCTATTGGTAACTTGTGTATATCCATATATGTAGTTACAAACCAGCCAGACCATTTACCAGTAAGGATAAAGGCAAAACAAAACTTGTTTGAATTCTTAGCTTTTTCGGCGAGTGGTTAAGAATCGCCATATGTGTGTTAATTATCATGTTTTCTAATATGAGTGTTCAAATGGACTATTATGCTTTCCAAGATCTTTGTTTTAAATTAAGTTCCAAGAGTAAGTTTTTCCTATGAAACTCTGTTTTTAAGTTCTGATACTCTGTTTTCAAGATATGTTTTCAAGATATGTTTTCAAGATGTTCTTAAGCTATGTTTTATGCATGCTCCTGTGCAAGCTTATGTTTTAAAGTATGTTTTAAAAAGTACGATTTTATAAACTATGTTTTTACGAGCTCTTTATGCAAGCTCTATGTGATAAGTATTTTGTGCGAGCACCTCTATGAGATTATATGTTGGATATATACCAAAGGATTATGAGTACTCACCTATAAGTTTTGTGATTTGGGCGTTGAGGCCCTGGGACATGTGAAGTGATGAGGGAATTTCGAGCTATGCTTCATTCATAAAGTGTATAGCTTTTTTCTACACTTATGGAACATGTTGATGACTCTTTTAGTCACAAGTAAAGCAATATAAGGAGATCCGTTAATCCAATAGTAAGTTAAGACAAGTGCTAAGAGCATGTTTTCTGTTCTTCAATGATTCTATAATAGCATGACTCATGCTACAAAAGACCGGTATATGAACAAGACTAAGCCAAGTTTTTAAGTATGATTTTAAAAAAGTACATCTAAAACTATTTTTACAAACTTATGTTTTTTGACAAGCAAGTTCTGCAAACTGGGTCTCACACGTCACCGCAAACCCAACACGTGATACGATTTTCAAAATAAGTCTTTCTTCTATTTTAAATTCTGTATTTTAAGCATACTCTGATGATTCTTGATTATTCACTGAGTTCGCAAAGAACTCACCCACTCCTTTCTTACTCCGCAGGTAAGTAAGTCGCAGATGGCAGTGGCGAGGTAGATGATCCAGGCAAGGCCAATCCTTGAACAGAGATCGAGGAACCTGGAGAAAGGCGATGGGGTTTTATATATGTGGGTTTAGAATTACTATAGTTTGATTCTATTATTAAAATAATTTCCTTAAAAGCTTAAGTTTGTTCTTAAATTTTGCGAGCCTTGAAGTTAACCATTTGTTGTTAATTTCTCTTTCACAACATGAATAAAGTTTAATGTTTTATTAATTCTCCTTGTATGCATGTCAGTTGTACTTCTATAAAACTTTATCAAGGTATGTCATAATACCATATGTGATTTAGTTCTACTGTGAAGTACTATTCTTTGAGACCCCTGTATGTTTGCGACCCCAATATGCATGTGAAAACCTTTATAGTAATTATCTTGCTTTTAAGCGAACCCTACAAATTATGCGAGCCCTATGTGAATGACCCTACTATTTGTGAAGCCTGTATTACGTACGAACCTAGATATATATATTTAGATGTGAAGTTCTATATTTTTGATCCCATGTTTTTATGCGAACTCATATCTTATGTTGTAGTGCAAACTTATGCTGGATGATATATGCGAACCTTAATAAAAAAAATTTAGATACTCATGTATTTATGTTTGAATGTGTGTGTTGTATAGTACACTGTTTATTTCCATCATCTGGACCCTTAAGGTTTACTGATTAGGAGGCATGCGAACCATTCCCTCATTTTGTCTTACAAGCACGCATATTTTATATTCTATGTATGATATTATTCCACTGCTATGCTTTAACTTATCATATGATATGTTGTAAGTAAGTGGTGTGTTGGAGGTTAGGTTGAGAGTTAATGAAAAGTCACTTTGGTGGCTTATGTAGCTCACCAAATTTGGGTCGAACATATTCGATCGGGTTTGGGGTGTTACAATGGTGTTTTCATCTGTACAGCACATTTTATTCAGTCTTATGACTTGTAACTGACCTAGTTAGGGCAGAACATATGGCTATAAATGTTCATATTTAGCCTAAGTTTAGAAGGTTAACCGAGAGACCTGTTTTAGTGTAACACCCCTCACCCGTATTCAACGTCGGAATAAGGTTACGGAGCATTACCGAACTTATGAAACAATTAAACAATTATTTAACATAAAATTGTTCAATTCAATCATTAATCATTCAATCTCAATCAATTTGTCCCTATTAAGAGCCTACGAGGCTATAAATATGCTTTGGAAGTGGTTCGGGACTAAACCGAAAACTCTAGAAATTTTTCAACACTTAGCCTGTGTGAAAACAGTGGGTACATACTGACTTGGATCACACGGCCAACCACACGCCTGTGTGTCTAGCCCGTGTGCCCTTCGAAGTGGCCACACATGCCCATGTGCCAAGCCATGTGTTAGGCCGTGCCAAACCTGTAGGGTATAAATTATGCAACACATCCAAGTCACGCGCTCGTGTGCTAGGCCGTGTGCCAATTAGGGGGTATACTGACTTGTACCACATAGCTGATCACATGTTCGTGTGTGTGACCGTGCGTAGCATACTGAATTCACTTCAATTTCAACACCAGGGGACACACGGTCGTGTATCATGACCGTATGTCGCACACGGCTGAGACACACGCTCGTGTGGACAAAAATAGGCTATTTACCAAGCCAATTTGCCACCCACATTTAAGCACACCTACACAACTCATATGGTACATAACATAGCATCAATAGGCATGTAATTCAATACCAAATCAAACATGACTTATACTATATTAAACACCAATCAATACAAAACATATTTATCACATCATACCATTCAAATTTATACCAAACCTTATCTTTCAAAATCAACAAATTGACCATTAACAATTATACATTATTAGGCCTAATTTCACAAACAAGCCAACTTCCACAAATCATCAATTTAACTTTCATAATACCTATTTGCAACAATGACCACAATTCTCATAATATAAGCCATTTCCATATCCATCCATAAACTTAAACATTAACATATATGCACATAACCAAATTCACCAAGTTAAGCCAAATATCATGGCTATATTTACAAACCAAAACTTAAACATTTACAAGTCATTACAATTTACCAAAATCATTATCAATCCATAATCAAAATGACTCAAAATGCCTAGACATGCCATATACTTTAATACCAAAGTTCAAAGATACCAAGTGATAGGTGGTAGTGTGAAACGATCTTCGACAATTCTCGAGTCCAAGCTAGATTTAATGTCATTATAAAACACAGAAAAATACACAAAGTAAGCTATATAGCTTAGTGAGCTCGTATGTTAACAATGAGCAACTATCATCATTCATTAATCATCGATGATAATATCCCTACATCATTCCAAGAATGTCATTACCATATAGAACGAGAAAGACCACCTTTCCATCCCCTAAATGTTTATAAACACAAGGATTATCTACATTTTGCTCAAATCCAAAAGTCTTGATTGCTTGATTAAATCTTTGGTTCCATAAGCGGGATGCTTGCTTAAGTCCATATATGGATATAAGCAGCTTGCAAAATTTATGCTCATTTTTTTTAGCTTTATATCCGGTGAGTTGTATCATATAGATTCTCTCTTTAAGATAGTCGTTCAAAAATGTTGTCTTGACATCCATTTGCCAAATCTCGTAATCGATAGTTGCTACAATGGATAGTAATATGCGGATTAATTTAAGCATGGCAACCGGAGAGAAGGTTTTTTCGTAATTGATACCTTCTTTCAAAGCATAACCTTTTCCTACAAGTCTGGCCTTATAAGTTTCCACTTTTCCATATGAATTTCTTTTCCTGTTGTAGATCCAATTACACCCTATGGGTTTTATCCCTTCTAGTAAGTTTACAAATTCCCAAAATAAGTTGGAGTCTATAGAATCCATCTCGGTTTCCATATTTATTTCCCAAAGCTTGAAATCAACACTTTACATCACTTCATCATACGTGAGTGGTTCATCATCTTCCTGTTCGGCAAACTTAGTGTTAAAAACACTCCCACCAAATTGGAAGAACATAGGCCTATAAGATACCCTCCCATTGCGGCAAAGCACCCTATGCTGCTAGTCGTTTACAGGTTTACTATTAAGAGTTGGTTTTGGAACTGTTTCTGTAGGGTTTTGCATATTTCCTAAAATTTTCTCAAGTACCTCTTCACTTCAAGGTTTGAATTCATTCATGTAACTTTCTTCAAGGAAAGTAGCATGAGTTGACACTATAACAGTTTGCTCTTTCAGGTTATAAAACAAGCCACCCTTTGATCCCTTTGGATATTCTAAGAACATGCACAATTCTATCCCTGAGTTCAACTTCTAAGAACCCTAAAATGGCTTCTTTTTCTTCAACAAATTCGGTGGAGAAGATGATATTAAGCTTAAAATTGATTTTGTTTTATTAAACATATGATAATTATGCTAATTACCATAATAACCTTAATGAAAAACCATTTAAAACATCCATTAAATGTCCATATATGTCCACTCACCAATTTAATGGTCTAATTACAACATAAGGACCTTAACATTAAGGTTCTATTGCTATTTGACACCTTTAGCTAATAGAACAACACTTTTGCATTTTACGCGATTTAGTCCTTTTTATCGAATTAACCAACCAAAGGATAAAATTAGCTCACAAAATTTTCACACATATCAAATAACATGCTATAATTACTGAAAATAATATTAAAATAATTTTCTGACATCAGATTTGTGGTTCCAAAACCACTGTTTTGATTTAGCTAAAACCGAGCTGTTACAACTCTCCCCCTTTAAGGATTTTTGTCCTTAAAAATCTTACCAGTGAATAGGTTCAGGTCTTGTTTCTCATAGCATCCTCGAGTTCCCATGTAGCTTCTTCAACCCCGTGTCGATGCCATAATACTTTCACTAATGCGATTCTCTTATTTCTTAGCTCTTTGATCTCACGAGCTAAAATTCGAATCGATTTTTCAACATATGACATATCAGACTGAATTTCAACCTCGGTCGGGGAAATGACATGTGAAGGGTCGGATCGGTATCATCGAAGCATCGACACATGAAACACATTATGAATTTTCTCTAACTCAGATGGTAAAGATAGTCGATATGCCACTGGCCCAACTCGCTCAGTAATCTCATACGGTCCAATGAATCGCGGACTCAATTTCCCTTTCTGACCAAACCGCAATATCTTTTTCCACTATGACACTTTCAAAAACACTTTATCCCCGATCTGGAACTCAATATCTTTTTGTTTCAAGTCTGCATAGATGTGTTCCAGTATGTTTTCAAAGTGTTTTGAAGTTGAATTTTGATCCCTTGCAACTAAGTATCAGTATTTTCCATGCTGGTATAAGTACTTGATAAGTTAGTAACCAATTTTTAACTCTAGGTGTGTCATGTATCGGTACTTTTGTCCAAAGTATCAATACAAGTCAATTAAGTATCGGTACATCTTATGTTAATACTGGAACTTGACAAGTCAATAGCCAAATTACTACAGTAACTAAGTCAAAATATTGGTAATTCCAAGAGGTAGTATCGATATCTTGACCCTTGCACCTATAAATCTTATATTTTGGTTGTTTTGAGTCATAAAAAGCTCATTTTATGTTTGCACCATGTCCAAACACTTGAATTAAAGCTTTAGAAATATTGGAGATGATTTTAATGTGATTTTATTAATTTGATTAAATGATGTTTTTGTTAAAAGAAATCTTGTATATGCATAGAATGTGTGAATGTAAATCACTTACTCGTGGTGAATGTCGAACCCGAGTAAGAGATGTTACTAAGCCATGAATCTTTCTTTCTTTTTTTCTTTTTTTTTTTTTTTTTTGTATAATGATGATTCGAACCCAAACTATGCTTAGAGTAGGTGAATACTCAAACAATAGACCACAACTTGAGTTTACACGACCCATGAATCATGTTAATAAAGAAAGTATTTTTTTACATAGGAAGTATGTGAAAGAGTTAACAATCGATGGCAAAAGAACTCGGTAGGAATTATTGAATTTAGGTCATTAAGAAATTGTAAAGATGTAGTTAAGTACAATTGCAAATTAATCAAAGGTATTAAATACCCAAATCTTTGATGCCTCTTGTCCCACTTAAAATTGGAAAGTAAATAAAATTTTTAAATATGCTAGAGGCCCCTATATTCTTATGAAATTAAAATTTTAATTCTTTTACTTTAATTTTAAGATATTGAATCCCTATTTTTTTATTTAATAATCTTAGTGTTGCACAGACGTTAGTGAAATTAACAATAATATAAAATATTGATTTAAATCACAAGATCGAACTAGAACAATATAGATATATATATAAAATCTGAAAACATAAATTGGAAATAAAAACCAGATCAAAATTTGTACTCATAGGTAGGCAGAAATCTGACTGGTAGTTGAGGCATGTTTTCACAGTTTCCTTAAGACAAATTCGGTCACTCCTTTGGTGCTGGAAAAACGTTGGTCAACTGTCTCCTAGGATACAACAACGAGATGAGCATGATAGTAGCATGGCTACAATGATCAATGAACTGTAGCATTGCTTTCTTCTATCACTAAAAACAGCTTCGAAATATGCAGGGAAAAAATCTCAAAAATTTTGCAGAAAAAATAAAGGAAAATTCATTGTTTTTTTTTTGTTATTTCCTGTAGATTATTTCGGTTTTAAATAAAATTCAAAATGAAAGAACTTTTGAAAATTTTGACTAATGGAGCCATTAATGTCTGAATTAAAGGAGCCATTAACCTAAGAGGTGAGATAAGCTCTGCTGAGAAAAAAATAAGATTATGTATTGGGCTAAAATATCCGCAGGTCTAGAAGGGCCCGACCGATCCAGACATTTTGCGTCGCCCACGTTGTGCAGATGCACCCCCAACCCCCGGCAGGTTTGGATTTGTAGCCTCGTACGCGCGAGGGAAACCATTAGCTTAGTCATTCAATAATCACCAAGTTGGTTCATATATATAAACATATTACACACTTGATATATAACCAATGTGAAACTAAGCTTTCCATTTTCCTCAATATAATTCACAAGTAGCTTACTTTGAGCATCAATTTTTCATTCATCACTCAACCATTTTGAGCATATGATATACCGTTATAAAGGTCTCATGAGGTAGAATATAAAACCATAATTTTATTATTCAATTCTCCACATTTACTAATAGAGAATATGCCTCAAAGCTTCCAAAAATCTATTTTTTCCAACATTTAGTCCCTCGGTCCAATTTTGCCATTAGAGTTGTTGATATGGCAGTTAAAAAAAAAGAAAAAAACAACTTTTTGGACCTTAACATTTACAACTTTTATTAATTTAGTCCTTACTCTTTAAAATTATAATTTTTTTAAATATATATATTTTTAGTATTTTAAATAATATATAAAAAGTATAAAGTTAATTTTTTTAAAAATCCAAAAATTATGGGAAAAAACTCTTTAAAAATTTAAAATTAATTTTATTAAAATTCATTTTAAAAAATTATGAAGAAAATAAAAAAATTAAAATATATATTATTCTTCTAAGAATTGTAATCTTATATTCATGGTAGAATATGTATCACGCGTAAATATTGGATGTAGATAACTATACTACTATGGGCTAGTTTAGCATTACTTTTGAAAAGTATTTTTAAAAAGTGTCGTGAAAAAGTGCTTTTGAAAAATTTAGTTTAAGATTTAAGTATTTAGTATTGCTCTCAAATAGTGCTTTTGAGAAATAAAATATTTATTTTAGACATGATATTATAAAACAATAAATATGCATTTAAATAATGTTAAAATTAGTTAAAATTATGATATTTTAGTAAGAATATAAAAATAATTTATTATGACTTGTTGTTAATATTTTAATATATGAAATATAAATTTTAAATATTTTTAAGCAAAAAATATTAATTATTTATAAAATTTAATTAAAATATATACACTATATTTTAAATATTTAAATATAACCATTAAATATTTTTAATTAGATATTAACACATTTATATTAATTTAAAAATATTTTTTTAATTAATGATTTTAACACATTTATTTTATTTTATTTTAAAATGTGTTGTTGAAGGGATGAAAAAGTAATTAAACACTCAAAAGTGTTTTTAGAAAGAATAGATAAAAATTTTAGCTTCTCTATTGGGCCAAAATTGCTTTTGAAAAGTAAAAAATCTCAACTAAAAATTATTTGTTTAGTATAACTTTTCTTCCAAAAGTGTTTTTCCACATCAATGATAAACAACGCCTATAAATGAAAGGAAGGCCTTAAGAAGATGATGGTTAAATTTCGTTGTAATCCCTCTACTTTTTTTATATTATATAAGAATAGTTATATTTCAATTTTGATTTCTATATTTCTCTCAACTTTAAATTTTAATCACTATACTTCAATTTTGACATAATTTGGTACTTTCATTCTTAAAATGTCATTAATTAGTCTAAATATTTTATTATTAACACCGTTGAAATTCTCTATTAAATCCGTGTTCATTACAATGTCATTTTGTTTGTTATACGGATACCAAGTGATTATTTTTAATTTTAAAATGTCACACTAGTAAATTTAATAAAGAATTATAACGGTGTTAATAAATAGATCTAAAATTTTAAAATTACTAGTAGGGGGTCTAAATTCCTAAAATAAAAAGTATAAAGATTAAATTTCAAATATACGAAAAATACAAAAACTTTAAATATATGGTGAGCTTTAAATTTTTGTTCTATAATTTAGCCCTAACTCAACATAGAATGTACATAGAAACCATACTAGTCAGAGTACATAGATGACGTGTATTAGCCCTTTATTCACCAAAACTTGTAAATGCAACACATAAACAACCAAAGTTAAACATTGTAAATTCTTTATTATTTGTTAATACGACCCATAAAGAATATGGTGCCGTGGTGTAGTTGGTTATCACGTCAGTCTAACACACTGAAGGTCTCCGGTTCGAGTCCGGGCGACGCCAGAATCGAAATCTTTTTAAGACTCACTCTCTTTTTAAGACCATCACGGCAAGGCATCAATGATCACGCCCATATCTAAGTTTGCCCCTTATTGGGCTCGTCCAAACAGATCTCTAATTTCTTTCTATTTGTAAAAATTAAATTTATGATTCTTGAATTTTAAATTATTAGGGAATCAATACATGAATTAAATCTTTTAAATGAAATTATTTGAAGTAATGATTGACTCAAGTTGAAACGTTTTCATCCTCTTTTCTTCTCCTAAATATTAAAATGATAAATATCAGTGATCCAACTTGATTTTAGAGCAAATTAAGTTTAGATTTTAATTGAGATGCAATAATACTTTAGATATGGATTCTAAGTTATCATGTAAATTAACTACTACTTTTTATACAAAAGAGAAAGAAACAGAAATCAAACCACTCGTTGCAAAGCTACACCATGCCAAATTCTTTAGGATTGCAGCAGGTGGAGCTATGAAGATATGACTACCGATAGAACAACCAAATGCCAGTGATGCCATACCGTTACCAACCTTATTACTTCCCTTATTCGCATGTGCTATCCTAACATACCAAGGCTGCTGCAACAGTCTCAAAATTGATCGACTAACATGATATTGATGGTGCTCGTTCGATCTACTGCCCAACAAATTCACTGTTGTTAAGCTGTCCAACTCAAGCACCACATTCCTTGCACCCAAGTTCCTGGCTCCTATTAACCCATCGAAAGCCCCCCAAAGTAGGTTTATAAAATGGAGCAGTGGCCAATGTTCCTGGCAAATCCCATAAACCATCTTCCGTTACTGAAGTAGCCAACTCCACTCATAACTTAGTCGATTCAGAGCCAGTGGTTTGCCTTTTCGAAGAGCAATCGAGAAGGAGATTAGTCATTATTACCGGTGATGGATATCTTAGTGTTAAAAAAAAATACAAAATTATGTAATAAATATACAGTCAACTCTCTCTATAACAATCCCATTTGTCTACACAAATTTTGTCTGTTATAGTGGAGTGGTTATTATACACCTATAATAACATGTTGTTATAGGGAGATTATCATTGTAAACTTGACATAGAATTCATATTGTGAATTTTCATCAAATAAAGAAAGTGAGAATCAAATCAACAAATTTGCAAGACTTGCAGGTGCATGCATTATTGTTTTTATGCATATTTTTGTTTTACATTCTTCCACATGTTTAATTATAAAGTTCATAAATCTAAAAATTTAATTAATCAATATGAGTTATCGAATTTAATTAATTAATTAATCACGAGTCACTAAATTCAAGTAATTAATTTATGAATTTATGATGTTCCAAATTCATAATGAATATTTAATTAAAGAACTTAATAGTTTATTGAATTGATATCTTTAATTCTACTCATTTGAAAATTATTTTTCATTTAATAAGATAAGATTAATAGATTTTTTTCACATGAAATTTAATCATTTTATAGAAATAATATATTAATTAAGATCATATTTATTTAATAAATGATAATTAATAAGCTTGCTTATATGAAATAGTTATAATTTTACTTAAAAATTTAGACAATATGTTATTATAGAGAATTAATTTAATAAAAAGTGTACTTTACAACAATGAATGTTATTGTTATGAGTGAAAAATTGTTATAGAGAGTCAAAATAAAATATAAAAATTAATTCTACTAAAATTTGGTTGTGATAGCAGTGGCGTATCTAAGGGGCTAGTAGGTGCTCCGATCCTTCTAAAATGAAAAATATTCTATTCAGGCCATTTAAAATTTTTAAAATTTCGATTTAATCCTTTAAAAGTTATAAAAATATAGGCTATTCAAATAGTAAAATTGCATTTTTACTATTGTAAAATTTATAATTTAATTTCATCCCCTAACAAAATATTATGGCTTCGCCCTATGTGATAATGAAATGCTATTTTAGCGAGTAGATATTATAGAGGGTTGACTATATTTATAAAATATTAATATAAATAATAAATGAGACTTTGGTTGAGTTATGATATATAAATGCGGAAAACTAAGGAAGTATGAGTTCAAATTTTATTATGTGTATATATTTTTTATATGAAAGATATAATTTAACAAAAATACTCTTAAAATAATTTTTTTTTTTTTGATAAAAACGACCCAAAGGGTCACCTCATATTATAGCATCTTTCAAAATACAATTATGAATCTCCAACGGGTAATCAACTTTGAAGCTCTTAAAATAATATAATTTACTTTATAAAGTGAGGGTATTCTTTTACCTTTTCTCAAATGAATTAATATTTAATTAACCCGTGATACTAAATTAATCAAGAGTTTATAATAAGTATAGATAAATAAACAATCATTCTATTGTAATTTTTTAAAAAAAAAATTCTAAATATTTATAATGAGTAGGGTTACGAAAAAGTGAAAGTAAATAGAAGAAAGAGAGGGGAAAAGTATAGGAATTTTTTTAAAAAAAATTGTTTTCAAAAAGTATTAAAATTTTTTATTTGAAATAATTATATCAGTTTGCATTATATAATTAACAGACTCAGTAATAAAAAATGATAAATGATAAATTAATAATATTATGCTCTGTTTGTTTGGTGGAAAATGTTTTCTGGAAAATATTTTCCGGATTTTCCTGCGTTTGGTTGATGGAAAATGTTTTCCTTGAGGAAAACATTTTACAAACACTGGTAAAATGGCTTCTTTATTCCTGTAAAACGTCTTACCAATTTTTTTTCGGTAAGACATTTTCCAAAGCTTTCCCCTTCATCATCCAGGTACATTCTCCTTCTTCCCTTCTTCATTCATTCTCCTTCCTTTTTTCTTTCTCAGCCAACAAATATCTTTCTCTCTTTCTCAGACTTGGAATCTCTCCTTGGAAAATTTCATCTCTGATCTCCTCCAGGTATGGCATATTTCTCTGTTTATTCTCTCAATTTTTACTGGAACTAAGACCCCTTTTCTTCTTTTTCTTCTTCTTCTTAGTTAGTTCTTCACAAAATTCTTCTTTCCACCACTCTCTGGGCTTTCTGTTCCTCTGCTTCTTCCGAATCTTTTCCTTTTTATGCTCAACGCTGGAACTGGAAACCTTACTATCATTAATGTTATCGATTGAGCTTGGAGAAGTAAGCGATTCATTTTTGGGTCTTTCCTTTTTAATCTCATTCCCAATCCATTCCATTACATAATCTTTAACTCTCCCTGATTCAGATCCAACCCCAGGATCCTGCTTCCACCACTAATCTCTTCTCGAACCACCCTTTTTGTGACCAGCTAAATCTCTCCCACTTTCCACACTGACCTTGTCAAAGAGTCCTTTAGATAAAACACTCCATTTTTCCAGTCCCACCTCCGATGACAAAGCCGGCGACGCCTCGAAATCCAAAACTCTAAGCACACACTTTCCGGTGATCTATGGCTATCGACAATAATCAAACTCGCCTTCTTCTTCAAAACCCGCAAAACGCTCTCTGTTTTTTCTAAAATCGATCCGTTATCTTCTACAACATCTTTTTTCCTCAAAACTTCACCTTCTTCAAGCCCTTCGATTAGATCCTCCGTTTTCAATCTAGCAAGATTGGTGGTTAGATGGATTTAGTGGTGAATTCAATATATATGTATATAAAAGAAAAACAATTTTTTTTTGTTTGACTCTGGATATAAAACTGCTACGATCTTGTATACATGTATCATTATATATGTATATACATATAGATAAAATAAATAATCTCCAAATAGATAAAATATATAAGTATAGAATTATACTTGATCTTACTGGACATTGCCTCAGAAATGATAAAGACACTCAATCACTGGTATACAATTAGGTATTTTCCTTCACATTCTTAGTCTTGACCCCTTGGGATATTCTACCACCATAGGTAAAGAAAACAACCACAAAAATGTCAATACTGATTCCAACTTTCAGTTTATCAAAGCATTTAGTTTACAATTATCTTGTAGGAAAATAAGTTATGGCTACTATCAAGACTTTGAGGTTCAACAATACAACTATGAAAAGAGAAATTAAAATTTCTTGCCACCTTCACTTTGCAAAATAAGAAATAGAAAAAGAATCAACGAATCTTGAAAGCAAGAGAGAGCATGTAACATATGAATCCCATTCTGCTCCCTCAAACAAAGTTAAAGACTAAAGATTCTTCTAATGCTTAATGCATAAACATTATGAAAAAGTAAATAAATACAAATACCAAAGAAGCGTAATCAAAAGCCTACAACAGAGTCAAACTAAGTGAACCATGTTTAGCAAAATAACCATACACTTAATCCAAAAACAAAAGAATATCGGATATGTTTATAACAAAACAACCGCCAAATAACAAGACATTAGGAGAATCCGCACAAGGTACCATAAATTTCCTAGAAGGCGTGTTGCTAGCAATATTTAAGAAATCAAAGGAGTCATTTCTGGAAAAAGTCTTGCTACGTTAATCTAATTTAGGGTGAAGAAGACAAATAATCAAACATAGAGTAAGCTTGACATATGACAAGTAATATAGAGAATGATGACTGCAAGAATAAAGGGAGGGGGGCTTACAAACTTTCTCCACAACATATCTACATAAAAAGTGAAGTGAAAACTAATTCCTATGAAGCAAAAGTTTCAAACAAATAAAACAACTAAATTACAGTAGATCCAAAACAGATATTTTTATTGGTATCCACAAAGTAAAAAGGAGCAGCGAGAAAAGGTAGCTTTATTGTTTATACTTCCATCATAATGCAAAATAGCACAAAAATTAAACCAACTTGTCTTATACAAAGAATCATTCAATTTATATCATAATTTTCAATGGAGGCTGATCACATAACTACAATTCCACAGTTAATTGAATGCAAGCCTATAATCAATATTCCAGATAAAGTTGATAGAACAGAAAACCAAACCCACCACATAAGCATTTGAACCCTAAAATACACTGAACTTCTTTTTAAAAATAAATAACTTTTTATACTAATCATAAAAGTAAAACACAAAATTAGTTGCTTAATTACACAAAAAGCACATCAATTTTTCTATTATAATGTGTTCAATCAACCACGAAATTCACAATTCCCAACAAAACACTCACAGCTAATTGAACTGTAATGGAAGAAGGGGCATCTGAGTTAGACTGGGACGGAGTCGAAAGCATCCGAATCACTCTATAAGACAGAGATTTGGGAGTTGAATTGTAGCTTGTTTTTGAGGAAATTAAACAAAACCCATTACCGGGATGAGGCTTCTTTAGTCTTTGAGAGATAAACCCAGATGAACACCCAAGAATTTGTATAGCTTTTAGCATTAGGAAGTTGAAACAATGAAAAAGAAAGGGAATAGAGGAGGAGGAAATTGAATATAGTTGAAGAAAAGGGATATTTTTGGTAATTCAAATGATATATAATCTTATGAATGTAAAACGCCGTGGTTGGTCGATGATGTTTATGATTTCATTCTGCCTTGTTTTTCCACAGATAAGATGATAACCAATATCTATTTCCATTTTATTTCATTTAATTCTCCACATAAATGCTCCAATATAATATTAATTCAATATAAAAATAACAAAAAAATTAAAATGAACGTGGTTTTTTTTAATTAGTATAATAACACAAATAGTTTTCTATACTTATATATTTTATCTATTTGACCTTAATTCTACATAATTTAAAAAAAAAATTAATTCTTAATTTACATGACCACTGTCAAAGCATGCAAAATATATATAGCACTCTAAATTACAAGGCTTTTAAATTAATTAGGGGTGAGCAAAACTCGATTCGATTCGAAAAAATCGAAAAAAAATTCGAATTTTGAATTATTCGAATCGAGTTAATAGAGTTAATCGAGTTAATCGAATCAACTTGAATTTTGAGTTTCGAATTTCGAGCTCGAATCGAGTTGAATTTTCGAATTCGAATAACTCGAATAATTCGAATAAACCGAATATAAATTATATTTTTTTTTATTTTTTAAAATTTTGGGCTTTTATTTTACCGACCCATTTCCCCCCAAAGGCCCAAACCCGTCACACACACTCAGCCCCATTTTTTGTTGGGCTAAATAACAAAAGAAAAGAAGCCCAAGAAAACTAAAAAAACAAAGACCCTAAAGCATTTTTTTTCAATCTCATCTGTCTCCCTCCCGCCGCTAGTCAATCTCATCCAATTCCAGGTATTTTTTTTCAATCCCTTCTATATTCAATCCTACTTGTTCTTGAAGTTGCCAGTAAATCAAATTTTCTTTTTGGGTTTTTCCTCATCTATAAGGATCTCCTATGCGCAGCTATTGTATTGGTAAACTGCAACATAGGATATTTTCTTTTCGTCACTTCCGCTCTTCTCTGTTAAACGCTTAGCCGTCGTTGTCTGCCATCGATTTGCTTAGGACCTAAGGTACACCGGAAATGGCTTTCTTTTTTCTCATATATAATAATTTTATATTACTTTTTATATTTTTTTTCTGGTTTCATTTCAAGTTTTAGAGTGTTTTATTTATCGTTTTTTTTTTTTAGAATCAGTTTGACAATAAACACAAAGAAAACGACCCTTTTTGTCCCATGATTGAGATTGTTTATTAGCTCCTCTTAACCAATTTAAAGTCTCATTTTTCTTTGGCTTTTTATTGGGTGTTTTCATCATTTTTCCCTTTCTTTGTATGGTGGGTTATTTCTCGTTTCTAATTTGTTTATTATTTTCATTATCATTGCATGAGTTTATGTTTCAAATATTGATTCTGAGTATTGAAAATTTTCCGATTATGCTGATTTATTGATGAATTAGAATTGTTTATGTAGAAAGTTCTGCTAAAATTTGTAAAATATTGATGTTGTTTGTACAACTAAAACACATATTTAATGGAAAAAGCAGCGTGCAAACTAGGCCTTTCAGTCAAAAAATTTCATCTAAAGTGGCTGACAGAATAACCAGGTAATTATATTTGATGCGCTACATGTATAGAATGAATAATATAAGAAGAAACTCTAGTTTAAAATTTCTTTATCAAATATGGAAAATCAATAATTTAAAAATAAATAGCTATGCTGCATTATACCTTAAGTTTTGTATTCACTGTTAAAGTGTCTCAAAAGTTTGAATTCCCTGTTATTTAAAGGTTTTTCAACTTTACTAGAGTTAACAAATTTGTCTCAAAAGTCTAATTCTTTTATTAAAAATTTGAGATATTCCTTTGTATAACAAGTACTTGATTTAATATTGTAAAAATTTGGTTGAATGATAACTTTGGTTCAGAAAATGAATTAAAGCATAAATGTTATTAAGTTTGATTTTAAATCAATTATTGGTCATCATTAGTGATTGCAACAAATGTTTACTTGTAGATGAGTGATCCAAAGCAAGATGGTTCAACTCAAAGTTCACAAAATTCTTCCCCAAGTAGAGATGATCAAACAATCACCAAGGAAAATGTTCGAAAAAAGATTACTCCAAGGGCAGCTTGTTGGAACCATTTCACCAAGGAGAGCAAGGTGCAATGCATGTGATGTTACTTACACCATGGAAACAACTATGGGTTCTACAACAAATTTGAATAACCATTTGAAAACATGCCTAAAAAGACCTCGAGGTAATACTTACGATCCGGCAATCGAAAATTAACATTTGTGAATGTTAGGCAAGAAACAACGGATTTATCAACTTGGGTGTTTGATAAAGATGCTATTAGAAAAGCATTGGTTCGTATGATGATTGTGGATGAACTACCTTTTAAAATTGTAGAGGGAGAGGGCTTTAAATACTTTCTTTCTATAGCATGCCCACGTTTTAGTCTTCCATCTCGTTGGACAATTAGAAGGGATTGTCATGATTTATTTAACTCCATGAAGAGTGTGATGAAGAATTGTTTTGAAAAGATATAAGTAGAGTTTGTTTGACGACGAGACACTTGGACTTCATTGCGCAGAGGATATCTTATATGGTTTTAACAAAGACATTGGGTGGATGATGAGTGGAGGTTGCAAAAAAAAATTATAAATTTTTGCCTAATATCCGCTCATAGAGGTGAAAGCATAGGTCAAGCTATTGAAAAATGTCTTCGAGATTGGGGATTGAGAGGGTCTTCACTATTATCGTTGATAATGCATCCGCCAATAGTGTTGCCATTGAATATTTGAGAAAGAAATTGAATCATCGAAATGCTTCATTGCAAATGGAAAATTTATTCATATGAGATGTGTTGCACACATTCTTAATCTCATTGTGCAATACTAGTATTAAGGATGTTTCGTGTCTGTGGATCGAGTTAGAGGTGCTGTGAGGTATATAAGAGCATCACCATCGAGGTTGATAAAATTCAACCAACGGGTAAAAGAAGAAATGATAGATAGTAAGGCTCAATTGTGTTTAGATGTGCCTACTAGATGGAACTCAACATATATGATGTTAAAGGTGGCCAAAAATATGAGCGTGCATTTGAATCATACGTGCGTGATGACCATAATTTTTTCTTGACCTTACATCTTTGGAGATGGAGTTCCTACATTTGATGATTGGCAAATTGTTCAAGAGTTATAAAAGTATTAGAGCCTTTTTTATCATCTTACACTGAAGGTGTCCGGATCTTTGCATGTTACCTCTCATTCACTTTTTGAAGTATTGACGGATGTGCATTGTCTTTTTGATGGGTGGCAAAGTTGTGGAGATCTAGACATAGTTTCTATGACTTCCAAAATGAGAGATAAATATAATAAGTATTGGGGTGAAGGAAACAAGATCAACATGCTAGCTTACTTGGCGGTCATCTTTGATCCACGATGTAAAATGAGTTTTTGAACTTTGGGGTCAACTTGCTTTTTCCTAATGTTGCTAATGACATTATGAAAATGATTGATAAAGAATTGCATTGCTTGTTCAACGAGTATTCTTCTAATGCCGGAGAATTCAACAGGTTTGAAGGTAGATCTAGTTCTTCGATAAATCATTGTAGTTCAATGGAAATAGATCATTCAGAAATGAAAACGGGCTTGGCCAAACAAAAATACCTTCAGAACAAGAAACAAGTTGGATTAGAAAGCAAATCTGAGTTGGATAGATATTTGGGTGAGGATGAAGAAGTAAACAATTCAAGTTCATTTGATTTACTGTTGTGGTGGAAAATGAACAGTCCTAGATTCCCTATTCTTTCACAAATGGCTCGAGATATTCTTGCTACTCCTATTTCAACAGTTGCCTCGGAAAGTGCATTTAGCACGGGTGGACGTGTTCTCGATAGTTTTAGAAGTTCTCTAACTCCTCTCATGGTCGAGGCTTTGGTTTGCACACAAGATTGGCTTCGGAAATCTAATGATCCCATCAATCTTGAAGATTATGTTGATGAACTTCAAACCATGGAAGATGGTAATATATAAATTTTAATTTATAAAATAAGCTTTTGTGTTATTTATATTAGTAAGCATAATTTAACTAACACTTTTGTTTTTAAATTTGCTAGACTTGTCAAAAATACCTGAAGATCAAGAAGGTAATACACTTAGCATTAGTTTATAAAGTTAAATGTTTATTTAATTTTTTTTTTGCAAACATTTTTATCATTTAACTAACTCATTCAATACTTTTACTAGATGTTTCAAGATTATCAATGCCAACGGTGTTTGAAGCACAAGAAGAAACTTAAACTATTCTATAATGGTTTTTGAACTGATGTGTTATTATTATTAGTTTGGTTTGGTTTGTTATTGTTGTTGGTTAATTTAATTTTAGGTTGATGTTGTGTTGCTTTTGTTTATTCACTTGTTTATTTCAATTTTTTGTTGTATGATCATGTTTAAAAACTTTAAAGACTTTTTTTTTGAAAAATTACATAAAAATAAAAAACACTAAAGTCATTTTTTTAAAACTTAACTCGAACAAATATATTCGATTCGAATTTTGTCTCACTCGACTCGATTCGAAAAAATTTCAAATTAGGTTAGGATGATAAAATACGATTCGAAAACTCGATTAACTCGAAAATTTTCAATTCGATTCGATTCGATTCGATCGAATGCTCACCCCTAAAATTAATCAGTGATTACATTGCTAACAAGCATATTAGTAGTAAACAAATTATTATAAAGATTCCTCTACATCTCTCCAAAAGAAAAAAAAAAGGATTAATAATAATAATGATAATAACAATAATAAAATATTTAAAAAAAAAACTGTTCATTTGGAAGTTTCTGGTATTGATGTCTTCCAATGTCATGTCTTCTTATCCTCCTATCTTTGAAATAAATGTCTTCAGCTACATGCCACTCTCGTATCATGGTCTCTCTGCTATTTTCCCAGCCAACTTTAGTATTTACTATGACTTGATGCTGATGAGGATGGTCAGTAGTTCTGGATTGCAAATTTTTTTCCTCTTTTTTAGATAAATTGTTTTGATATGCATGTTGGAAATTCATACGTTAAAACCACTTCAGAATCATAATAAAGGATTTAAGATATATATGGTTTATTGGTAGATTTAATATATTTTCTAAAATAATTTTCCCCCTTTGTATTTATTTGTATTTCGATCTTATGAAAAGCTTGCACCTTTTTGTAGTAATAAAATATTTGTGTGGCATTGTTTTGTGTAGATGGATCGTAGTCAAGATCAAAATGCAATTGTCGAAGCCGTAGCTTCAGTTTTAGCGTTTGGGGATCTTTCGATTAAAAAATTAAAAACTAGGAATGAAATTGCTTCTCACCCTCGTGTGAATCGAGATTATGAAAGAGAAAATTATATTAATAGTATTTTATATAGTGGTGACCAACATTGTATTAATCTGATAAGGATGAGACCGATTGCCTTTTTTAGTTTGTGTGATATTCTTAGTAGGAATAATTTGTTACAATCAAGTAAATCTGTGAATATTAGGGAGCAAGTAGTTATATTTTTACATATAATTGGTCATAATGTAAGGTTTCGAGTGATTGGATCTAGATATTATAGATCAACTGAGACAGTTCACCGTTACTTTAGGGTTGTATTGAGAGCTATTTTGAAATTGTATAAACTAGTTATTAGATCACCTGATGAGTCAACTCCTAGTGAAATCAGAAACAATCCAAGGTTTTATCCGTATTTTAAAGATTGTATTGGAGCATTAGATGGAACTCATGTTCGTGCATCCGTTCCACATAGCATTCAAGGAAGATTTCGTAGCCGTAAAGGGGGGACGACACAAAATGTATTGGCTGCCATTACATTTGATTTGAAATTTTCCTATATTCTAGCTGGTTGGGAAGGTAGTGCACATGATTCTCGTGTTTTAAGTGATGCACTTTCACGCCCAAGAGGATTAAGAATTCCGGAAGGTAATAGTTATTATTAAATACCAATTAGTTCTAGTAAGCTCATAATTTATTAGTATTAATTATGTTTTGTAAAATTGTAGGTAAATATTATCTTGCTGATGCTGGATATGGCATCCGAAATAGATATATTACCCCATATCGTGGTGTCCGATATCATTTAAAAGAGGTTAATGCTCAGGGGCCTAAAAATGCAAAAGAACTCTTTAATCTTCGACATTCATCATTGCGAATCACTATTGAACGTGTTTTTGGGATTTTGAAGAAACGGTTTCGTGTATTAGGTGCTGAACCATTTTGGAATTTTCAAACTCAAGTAGATATATTTTTGGTTTGTTGTATCATTCATAATCATATAATGGAAGTTGATCCTAATGATTTACTTAATTAAGGATTATATGAGGAGTCTGAGTCTAATTTGATAATACCAACTCTTACGAGCGAGAGAAAGAGAAGAAGAAGCAGAGAATGGTCTCATTAAGAGAGACGAAATTGCACAAACTATGTGGACTGATTATATGGCTAGAAATATTAGGTAGGTTTAGGGCTTAGGGTTATTGTTTCTATGTTATGTATGTTTAGTATTAAAATTGTTTTTTTTTTGTTAATGTTGGTTGGATAATGATATTGAAATTTTAGTTTGTTGGATTTTGAAATTATTATGTCTTGAATTTGTTAGATATTGATTATGTTTTAAGCTTGTTAGATATTGAATTTATTATGTTTTAAGCTTGTTGGATATTGTAATGATTGATAATGACAATTATTAATGTAGAATTGGTAAGGGCAACAAAGAAGGAACCTCCAAGCAATTTAGGTGGACAAAACCAATGGAACATGTTTTTCTTGAAATTCTAGCAGATTAGGCTAAGAAAGGAAATAAGCCTTCTAATACTTTCAAAGCAGTTTCCATTAATCGAGTTGTCCAAGCTATTTCTAAAAGATTCCAAGTCCAATGCGACGTGAAGCATGTGGAAAATCATTTGAGGACTGTAAAAAACCAGTGGCAGATTATATGCAAAATTCGAGGTGAAAGTGGTTTTGGATGGGATGATAACATGAAAATGATCACATGTGATAGAGCAACATATGATGCAGCAGTGATGATAATATATGTAAGTATATTTCAATTGTTTTTTACTTGTTATTCTAATTGTGTATAATATCCAACAGGCACACAAGAAGTATGAACCATTTTTGAATAAAAGCATCGATCACTATGATGAAATGACTTTGGTTGTTGGCAAAGATATGGCAACAGGGAATTTTGCCAGAACATTTGCTGACGTAGATTTGGATGATGATATCCAAGATTCAGTGCCTCTAGACTGCGGCAATGAAGAGGATGAAGAGGTAAGAACAAATGTATCTTCATCTGGCACATCCAAACGTAAAAGAAAAAATGTTCAAGAAAGTGTCGTTGATTAACAAATTAAATTTGTGGATGAACAACTTGGGAAAATTGCTAATGCTTTGGAGCAATTTACTACGGATAAGACACCACAGCTTTACGAACAAGTGATGCCGATGGAGGAAGAAGGATTTGATGATGACTTCTTGTGTTCTGTGTTTGATTATCTAATGAGTCATAAATCCGAGGCAAAAGCTTTTTTAGTTAAAAGTAAAAAGCATAAAAAAATTTGGCTCCAAAAATTTTCTCAAGGTTGAAGATATTGATACTTTTATGTAGTGTAATATTAGTTATGTACTTAGACAATGTTGTTGCTATTACGAGTGTATTACTAATTATGCATTTGGATGATATTATTAATTTCTAGTATTAATTGTGGTTTGGAAGTTTATTTATAATTATTCAATCCTTGTTTTTTATTTTTTTAACACAATTACAAAATTTAACTTTGGTTGTTTTCATTTTATGACGGTTAATAATGTAGCTTAATAATTGATTATTATATATTTAATTTAATTTATTTATTTATTAATAAATCATTGCAAAATATGTAAAAATAATTTAAAATATAAAAATTTATTAATATGTATATAAAATTTATTAATATATGTAAAAATAGCTTTTCCGGAAAATATTTTCAGGAAAACTGTCAAACAACAGAAAATATTTTACACAGATTCATCCAAACACCAGAAAATATTTTCTATAAATTATTTTTCAAAAAAGTAAATTATTTTCCAAAAATTATTTTCCGAAAAATATTTTATTACCAAAAAAACGAAGCCTTAAGATCGTATCATAACTTTTTAAAGATAAGAATGTAATTTAAACAATATAAAAGCCATTAAACCTGTAGTTTCCCTTTCTTAAAACGTGGGTCAATAAAAAAAAAAAGCCAAGAAAATCAATCGTGGCCGTTGATTTACTGATATAAAGTCTCGCTAGGGTTTAGAAATATAACACATTCTCTCTTGGCAGAGCCACAAGACTCGGCCGCTTAAAAAAACCAGAGTGAAAGCCATGGTAATACTCTCTTCACAATCGTTTTCCGTTTTTATTTTTTCTTCTTCTAATTAATACCATAGTTTAGCTTCGCATTTTGCATTCTAGATCTCATTGTATATGTTATTTATCTCCAGTTTATAATGTCAGATATTTGCATAATTTTGTTCGAGAAAAGAATCAATAGAATCAATTATAAAATCTGTTGTTTTGTTGCCTGTAACAGAATCAAGTGTATTTTAACCAGTATCTGATTTTCTGCTGTAAACTCGAAGGTTCTTTGTAGTTTAAGTGTATATTAAGCAGTTTTGATATTTCGCTGTAAACTCGAAGGTTTTATGGAGTTTAACTAATGTCAAATTTCATTTGCATTATTTTTTTCCACTTTTATTTCATTTTCCTTCTCGCTGATAAGCTATCCTGAGATTCACGGTCAGCAGCGAGAAGTTAAAAAGCTTAAGGTTGTAAATTCCTTTTATTGAATAAATTTAGGTAATATTTGGTTGTTAGTTTTGTTTTAGTTTTTCACATTCGTAAAATATATTAAACATGTGTTTATGGAAGGAAACATTGTCTTAGATTACTACCAATTATTTTCTTTGTTTATTATATATGCTTTCTTGGTTTTCTGAGTTGCTTAGTTTTATGCTACAGCCTTTCGTTAAAGCTCAAAAGACCAAGGCTTATTTCAAGAGATATCAAGTTAAGTTCAAGAGAAGGCGAGGTACTATAATTAGGCCTATATCTGTATAGTATCACACTTACTGTTTTGATGTTGTAATAATTGTTTTAATCTTGTAGAGGGCAAGACGGATTATCGGGCGAGGAATCGTCTTATTAATCAGGACAAGAACAAATACAACACCCCAAAATATCGTTTGGTTGCACGATTTGTATCCTATATCTAACTGATTTTTTTCCCTCATCATGTTGTTTGCATTGTCTATCCCAAGCAGCACTTGTTTATGTTATTTATAGTGAATAATTTCTGTTTTGGTTGAGTGTATACTGTTTAGACATATAGGCTGCTGAATGTGCTGAAATACCTTGGTTAATTCAAAATGTGATTATTTGTTCTTTTATGGGTTCATAGTTAATACTTTTAACCTTAACTTATTTATTAGACCAACAAGGATATAATTGCACAAATTGTACATGCTAGTATTTCTGGTGATATAGTTCTTGCAGCAGCTTACGGACATGAGCTTCCTCGCTATGGACTTGAAGTTGGCCTTACAAATTATGCAGCAGGTGGGATTTACTTTTCTAGATGTTAAGATGATCTTTTTCTTCTGTTTGAGTATATTATCTTATTCAATGACATTTTGAACACAGCTTATTGTGTTGGGCTCCTTTTGGCTCGCCGAACACTGAAGCAGCTGGAGATGGATGCTGAATATGAGGGCAATGTTGAGGTATGCATTGGCCATGGTTTCTGAAGTGTGAAGATATATGTTTTTTTTTTCTCAGAGGGATAATAAGTATGTTGAAATTATGATTGGCACTTGCTTACAGGCAACTGGGGAGGACTACAGTGTTGAACCAGGAGAGAGCAGGAGGCCTTTCCGTGCTCTCCTAGATGTTGGCCTTGTCAAAACAACCACTGGTAATCGTGTTTTTGGTGTGCTCAAGGTATATTGGAATCCCTTTCTATATGATATAAATGTCCTGAATCTAACTTTGTTCATTGTTTTTTCTATTTTATATGCATAAAGCATGGTCTTGTATTGAGGTTAGGTTGTTAAATTCTGGTAGTGAGTAGTTTTGTGCATAGTGGAGCTAATATGAAATGTTGTTCTCGTTTTTGTGCTGCAAGGATTCTTTTAGTTTCTCTTTCTAAATCAATGGCTTTGCTGCCTGTTTCCAGCTGAAGAAAGCCACTCCTAGTTATTGTTTGGCTTTTAAAATTTCCACCTATACTATCTCTATATTCAACTTTGGCATGTATTTATCCTTTGCATTTCCTTTTAGGGAGCTTTGGATGGAGGAATTGATATTCCTCATAGTGAGAAGAGGTTTGCTGGATTTAACAAGGACAGTAAACAACTTGATCCTGAAGTTCACCGCAAATACATTTATGGTGGCCATGTTGCATCATACATGAGGGTAGGATTTAAGAATTTTAAGTAGTTAGAGGAAAGTAATAATGGTGTTGAATCTCTCCTCTTTGGGCGGTTGGGTTTTGGGGTGTTAATTTGACAATGTTTTATGTTGTATCTGTGTGAAAGTCTCACTTTGTCAAGTTGACAGACTTTGATGGAAGATGAGCCAGAGAAGTATCAGTCTCACTTCAGTGAGTACATAAAGAGGGGCATTGAGGCAGACAACTTGGAGGGAGTTTACAAAAAGGTTCATGCTGCTATTCGCGCAAATCCAGAAGCTAAGAAATCTGAGAAGCCACCTCCCAAGGAACACAAGAGGTATATAACTTCTTGCCACTAAACTGGTTTTGTTATTATCATTTGAATGTTCATTTAAGTTTGTCCTGAAGAATTTCAAGTCTGATGTAATGTTGGTTTGTTCACGATAGGTACAACCTGAAGAAGCTGTCTTATGAGGAAAGGAAAGCCAAGTTGATTGATAGGTTGAAAGCTCTCAATTCAGCTGCCGGAGTTGATTCTGATGAGGATGATGAGTAAATTGCTGGTGTTGATAATATGATGCTAAGGATGAGGATAATGTTGAGTAGACTCGGAAATAGAATTTGGGGCATGTTTTGCCCTGTTATCTTTGGTTTTGATGCTATAATTTACATTAAAAACCTGAATCTTTGCTTGCTTCTGCTTATTAGGGATGACAAACTAGCCTTTTTCCCTGCCGATCCTCTGGTTTTGGGGGATTGCGCTTTCATTTATTTGGTACTTTTATTATATGAGCACTACTGGGCATTTTGTTATGTCATAATCTTCGCGGTGATTGCCTTTCTATCAAATGACTTCGTCCTATCTCATGCCTACTGTAAAAAATAAGTGGTCACCATTAGGCAATACAGGTAGGTTGTCGCATTCGTGTGGGATACAGATGATAGATGAGAGCTTAGTTTTAATGGTTAAGATGGTAATGGTTTTGCTTACGTAAGGTTGAGAACATGGATATAGAATACGGGGATTTTTTATGGGATGAGTAGTCAATATTTCAATGTAGCTTCAAGTCACTTGTGTCTACACTTTACACGCGCAAAAAGAAGGTAAGGATTTATTTAAAGTATGATTTGAGATGAAGAGTTGATTTTATTAGCTCGTTTATTTAATTAAAATATACGTAAGCATAATTTTGTAATAATTAAGGTTGACACGTATAACCCCTTTGAAGAATTTTCACTAGAGTTTTGTCAAGTGATTTCAACACTCGGGTCGTCATAAATAGATGGAAAAAGGATCCCCAATGAGTAGGGTGAAAACGTAACGCTTTCCTCTGAAGAGTAAAGACTACGAAATTTGAAAAATTTTCACTAGAGTTTTGTCAAGTGACTTCAACACTCGGGTTGTCATAAATAGATGGAAAAAGGTTCCTCAATGAATAGGGTGATAACGTAACGCTTTCCTCTGAAGATTAAATATTACTTTTCACTAGAGTTTTGTCAAGTGACTTAAAAACTCGGGTCGTCATAAATAGACGGAAAAAGGTTCCTCAATGAGTAGGGTGAAAACGTAACGCTTTCCTCTGAAGAGTAAAACTACGAAATGTCACATTGCAACTCACATGATGTTATTTTAATAGTTCAATACATTCTTCGATTACATTTTAGATTATGTATCAAGAGCTTTTTCATGGCCAAATGGCTTTTGCATTCAAAACATCTGTATGATGAGGAGTGTAGGACAATACACCTTCCAATTACATTCTAAAAGTACTCCGTTGAACCCATGTTTCAACATGTTTCGCATGATTCTACAACAATGCATTTGAATAACAATAATGCAAGGCTTTGATTGTGCCATAATTTATTTATTTTTTCATTAAATCCGTTAAGCCTAAAAGTTTCATTAGGTTTTTTTGGGAAAGAAAGTAAGTCAAGAGTGCTCTCTCTTAGTGTCCCAGAGAAACAATGATTGTTGTGGTTGGGAAGTTTTATAATTCTAAAGCTTCTTAGTAGTTCATTGGAAAATATGTTATTGTAGATAAGGTCTTTTTGTTTTGGTTGCAAAGACTAGGGCCTGATGTTCGAGAGGGAAAGCAAAGGCAGTTCAATTATATTCTCTTACTATTAGTGTTATTTTTTTCACATGCAGCAGTCACAGGAGTTTGTTAACATTGCAAATAGATAGTTTGATGGGTTGATCAGCAAAGGACATTGAAATTACTAATGAAATATTTTCAGTTGGCAGTATTGATTTTGATCGTCAGGTAAGCAAACCAACTGTTGCTCAGTTGCTTTGATCAATATGTACCATTGGAGGCTCGAGGCTAGTTAGGCAAGCAAATTCATCTAAGTTCTTCACCTTCAAATTGCTTCACTGCCCTGCATGAACAACTTATATGTTGCATTGCTCAAAAGTCGAATTGTTGTTTGGTATTTATTTGCTTTTATGTTATTTTGTTTTATTTATCCAAGAAGTTGTTAAACTACTAATGGTACGCAGTCCACTAGATACACAACTTAAAGTATCTCAACCGACTCGAAATGTAACGATCCGATAGTTAGGGGTGTTGGAAGTGCATTCCCGGGACTCCATTCTTTTAAATTGGACTCGTAAATATTTATCAGCTAGTTGTGTAATTAACTAGATTTCTGTTAAGTGAAATTGCATGAATTAAGAGTTATTATAGTATCAGGACTAAATCGCATATAGGGTAAAATTTAAATTATAGATTAAAATTAATTGAGGAATTAAAGTAGCAAATATACCTTTATATATGTAGTGGACGGCATTAATGGGGTATTATATATATAATAGTTTAATATATATATAAGTTATATATTATGATTAATAAAATGAATTTAATGTGTATATAGGTTATAAAAATAATAAAAGTTATAATAATAAAAGACAGAATAAAGAAATAGAAATAGAAGTAGAAATGCATGCAAAAATTTGAGAAAGAAAAGAAAGGGAGAAAAGAGAAAGAAACGCACGGCTAAGGGTTTCTAATTTTTTAAACTTTAATCGGTTAGTTAATTTAGTCTATTTTCTTGTAATTTTTACGTTTTTAAAATTTCGGTACTTAGGGCTAATCGACCCGTATTGTAATTTTTGGTATTGCTTAGAATTTTGGATGTTATTATTGTTGAATAGTTTAAATATTAGGGGCTAAATTGATAGATTTTTTAGTTAGAAATAGAAAAGGACTAGATAGAAGTTAATTTTTGATTTTGAGTAATAGGGACTAAATTGTGAAAAATTTAAAATTTAAGGGTAAGATTTAAAATAGGGAGTTAAATTTAGTTTAAAGTGAGATTAGTATGAAAATATAGAGCTAAATTGTGAAGATTAAAAATTAGTCTCGATTTAGGGATTAAATTGAAATTTAAGCAAATATTGAGTAAAAATTGAAATATTCAATATGGAATTGAATTTTGTTGTATTGATGTAATTTAATTGTTTTAATTCTGTAGTTAATGTCGTATCGGAATCCTCGACTAAAAAGGGGAAGGATAAAATCGACGTCGAATAACTCGAAATCCACGGTTTGTGTTTCTATAATCCAAACTAATTTGTAAATTATTGCATGTTGAATTATTGCATATGGTAAGCATTGGAGGTGGGAATTAATGTGCTTTACAATTGAATTGAATTCGTAGTTGATTGAATTGGATTGAATTGACATATTGTAACACCCCTTACCCATGTTCGACGCAAGGACAGGGTACGAGGCGTTACCTATCTTAAACACATGCAAACATACATTTCCAAGTCATAAAAGTTCGCTTAATTTTTAAAACTTTTCAAACTTTGCCTTAAAGTCCCTAATATGGACCTACGAGGCCCAAAACACACTTTGAAAACGGTTCGGGACTAAACCAAACACTTAAAAAAACTTTAGAAAATATCATTGAAATCAGGGGCACACGCCCGTGTGGAAGAGTGACACGTCCGTTTGACCTCTTAACATGGCCATCCTGAAGGACCGTGTAGCTCACACGGCCGGAGCATATTGGGACACGCCCGTGTGCAAAAACCTTAACATTCTATTTCTAACGTCATCAACCCTTTAAGGTCACACGGCCAAGGCACACACTCGTGTGCTAGGCCGTGTGGTGAATTTAATTTCACCATGTGTCACACACAGCCTGACACACGCCCGTGTGTCTACCCGCGTGGACAGAAACAAGGCTATTTACCAAGCCTTTTGCCACCCTTACTTGCACCAACATACACAACATCAAGTAACACCAATCCATGCACAATACATGACCAATTCACCACAACTAAGACATTTACACAACATGGCCACTTCATTTCATTTACATGAAACACTTATCACATTCTTTATCAATTCAATCATACAATTTGCTCAATCATGCATTAACATACCATATGCTCAACCATGCAAATTTTTACATTCATGAAAAACATCATCATATGCATATAACAATAACAAATATCAGCCATCATCCGTGGCCTTATACAAAATGATCTATCAAATAGCATAGGCCCACATTTAGCAAATTCAGCTATGACACTTAACAACATAATTAAATCTCCTATACATGCCACAACTCAACTACTTGAATTCAACAATACCCGAAGTGATAGCTTGATAGTATGATGGTATCTCCGACGTTCTCCAACCCGAGCTAGCCTGAGGACATTATAAGCATAGAAAATAGATAGAGCAAGCTATAAAGCTTAGTAAGTACGTTTGTAAATAATAAACAATTGATTACCCTGCTTTTAACAATTCTTATTATAATCTCTCAAGATAATACCATCATTATTGTATAAAATTTCACAATCCATTTATGTTCATCTTGAGCTGTTTACTCGAGTTACAGTCACTAAATTATTCTTATCCGGAGCTACGGAACTCCAAATTAAGATCCGCTAAGTTTCCCTGAAACTAGACTCACATATCTTCTTATCATAAGATTTCCAAAATTTTTGGTTTAGCCAATCAATATAGTTTATTCTTTAAAGTCTCCCCTGTTTTGCTATCCGACAGTTCTAAACCTTCTTCACTAAAAAATTATTTTCTCGTTGTATAGAACTCGAATAATGTTCTCGTTTATTTCTCTTGAAAATATACTAATTAAAAAATTCAAGCATATAAATTTTATCCCTTGATTATTTTTGTACAATTTTTAATGAATTTTCCAAGTCAGAACAGGGGATTCCAAAATCATTCTAACCCTGTCTTGCTAATATCCAAATATCTCACCATATGAAATTCTTTTTCTTATTTTGTTTCTTTTATGTAAAAATAGACTCCATAATCTTTAATTTCATATCCCATTAAACCTCTAATTCAATTTCCACAATTTTTGGTGATTTTTAAAAGTTATACAACTGCTGCTGTCTAAAACTATTTTATTGCTAATTTTACTCTTTCATGATTGCTTTGTATTAACATCCATTTAGTCATACATAACACCAAAACATATCCTTAACTAGCCATTCCAATAGCTAGTCATTATCGAATATTTACATGCAATTTATTTTCCCCTTTAACCTATACATCAACAACAAAACTTAAACTTATCATGTCTCAATTTAATTTGGCCTAAAAGCCTCACACATGATCATCAATCAAATCTACCACCTATTTATACATCATAAGTATAGACCTATAGTCACAAGGTCATCACACGATCATTTTCATAGGTATGACTTACTCATTTACATTTTATCAAATGTCCCATATACATCGATTTCAGTACTCATGAATTTTGCGTACATACCTGTACCCTTTCAACATGATCATACTTTGTCATTTCTTTGACATCATCTTTGGATTTACCTGTTGAACCTCTTGGGACACTAAGGATACTCGTACATGATGTATCGTACCAATGCCATGTCCCAGACATGGTCTTACGCTGACTCTCATATTGTGGCCGATGCCGTGTCCCAAACATGGTCTTACACTAGCACACATATCAATACCGATGCCATGTCCCAGACATTGTCTTACACTGGCTCTCATATTGTGGTCGATGCCATGTCCCAAACATGGTCTTACACTAGCACACATATCAATGCCGATGCCATGTCCCAGACATGGTTTTACATTGGCTCTCATATTGTGGCCAATGCCATGTCCCAGATATGGTTTTACACTAGCACACATATCAATGCCGATGCCATGTCCCAGACATAGTCTTACACTGGCACACATATTGCCATGGTCCAACCATGGTCTTTACCGTCAATTCATCACATGTCGAAATTCGATCATACTCAGCCCTGCATTTCTCTTAATTTGATCTTTCAATACAATTTCGTAATTTTTATAGTATTCATGATCCAATAATAACATACGAAATAACACATGGTATCGGTTAAGCATTTAAACATATTAAATTTAATGCTTATTAACATACGAACTTACCTCGGTATGAAACGACGGAATAAGTCAATTACTCGATTATCTTGCTTTTCCCCCGATCTAATTCCGAATCTCATCTTCCTTAATCTACAACAACACATTTAATTTATTTATTCATCATGCTACTCAAATTAGCCCAATTTCACATTTTTGGTAAAATTACATTTTTACCCGTAAACTTTGTCATATTTACACTGTAACACCCCAAACCTGGCCCATAAGTTTCGACCAGATCTGGTATGCCACGGGTTGTACATTGAAAACTTTTGCTTCGTTGGTTTAGAAATCGTAAGTTAATTAGACAATATTTGAATAAATAAATGTCATTTGGAGAAAAACCTTGTATTATTATTGTGACTAATTAACCTTTGACAAAATTTCATAAGTTGCAAATATTAAATACTATGCAGTGAAAGAAATATAAACTATGGGGCCTTATTACATAAATATTTCCAAAATTAAAAACTTAAAGAAAAGCAGAAATAATCTATAAAGATAAAAAAAAAAAAACACTTGATGGCCCCTCGAGTCCTTCTCGGCTCCCATGTCCACGATCTACTACTCATCTGAAAGAGTAGAGAAAAATGAAAGCGTGAGTCACCAAGACTCAGTGTATAAATCCCGAACACACTAACCTGAGGCCCACAAACACATTATGGGCCTTGGCTCATACATAGAGGCAACAATCATAATTACATGGTAAACAATAAATGATGAATAGCCCAACCCATCCTAGGATTCCATCCTCTACACACCAACCTGTACCAACCATCACACCTTGGGGATTTCTACAATTAACCCTCTATCCGCTACACACCATAACGACAGCCGTACTGCCTATTCCTATTAATCAGGAATCATTAAATGTGGCATATCCACCGATCACTATGTGACCTAACGTTTGAATTTGTGGTTTAACCACCGATCACCAAGTGACCTATCATGCACTTCCCCTTCATTATCATAATCCCACCCCATGCATACACACATGAAAAATTGAAAACATCATACCATCTTTACGAAAACAGGCTTTCATAAATACATATCGATACACATAAAGTTTTCTATGATCACGTACATGGCATCCTTTGTCTAACCCTTTTAGGGTAATACGACAGTCCATACAACCTTTTTCCGGCTTTTTAGCCCATAACACATATATATTACAGTTAACTAGTGTGTTAGAGATCTACACACCTGATCACCGTTAGAACGAGACTTTCTAAGTTAACGCTATCCGTATCCAACACTACCGCTATCTGCTTAAGGTGTTGTTCAAAAGCCGGTCCACAACTCGGTGGGCAATCTCGAACCGCTGACACCGCGCGTTTCTTGAACTTAGGGATTCTCTCCTTTGCCTGATCCATATTCGTTTCCATCAAAAGTCCTTGTCAGAACTACTATAACGAAATAGGGTTGTTAAATCATACCCTATATTTAAGATCACAGGTGTGTTAGCAAATCTAACAGAAATCTAAAGAAACCCCTTACCTTGAAATCCCGAAATTAGAGACTAGCGACTTTTGGCTTTTAGATCTAAATGATTAGGTTTCCTTCAAATCCCGGAATGCCGCCCAAAACGCGAGAAGAGAGAAAGTATTAGTCTCAACCAACAGCCTTAACAAACCAAGTGGCCATTCGGCCTTGTCTCTTAAAACCCGAAAGAGAAATTGAAGAGATAGGAAAATCGGCACTCACCTTAACACAAAGAATTCGACTACCCCTTAGAGATTCCAGCTTTTTGAGAAGATCAGAAGAAAAGTTGATAGGAAGGAGTCTATGTAGATTCAGCTTTTAATGGAGAAATCGGCAAAAGGAAATAGAGGTATTCGGCTTTGGAGAAGAGAAGAGAGTTCAAGGTTTCGACTTTTGAAAGAAAAGATGTTGAGAAGATTGGGAGGTTTCGGCTTTGGCTTCTGAAGAAATCAAAAGAAAAGAACTTGCAGAGGGAGACTGAGAATTTTGGCACAGGGAAAGAAGAAAAGAATAGGGTTCCAAATACCGAAATTGAAGAGATATCCCCTCTATTTATAGAAGATTTCATCACCTACTGCTTAAAACCGAAAATGCCCTTCCTAATAACTAACAACTAATCAAATAGTAGGGGAAATTTCGGCACCCCTTTGCCATAAAGAAACCGAGTTCTTCCCTCCTCTAGGTGATGGAATTTCGGCCAACACCTAGCCTTGCAGATAGCTCCTATCTTTTCTCCTTTTATCTTCCATATTATCAACTATAATATCCACATTATCCCGTTCACATAAATCCTCCTATTTTTTAGCATTGTTGCCGTCCACTCCACCTAACCCTAATGCCGAAAATTAGCTAACTTAAATTAAAAAAATTGGGCTCCATGAACCTTAAATTTGGGCCCCTTACTCCCTTGTGTGGCGTCACCTCCTTGCTCTCTGCTGGCGCTCATCGACCACCACCACAACCCAATTTGTGTTTTAAAACACAGCTAATATCTGTTATGCCCTAACTTAACAGGCTTCCCACTAAAGTGTTCAAACAAGAATTTTAACTACAGTCTCGGCCCAAACCTGAGCCCATTCTGAACTCCTTACACATTTTAATTTACCTATTAGACGCATAGGCCCAATAATTCAATAATTCAGGATGTTACATACACTTTTGCCCCTAGGCTCGTTAATTGAAATGTGTTCAATTTCTTTACTACCTATGCATAGCCGAACCTTTTTCATGCTTATAGAAGCCCACATTTTCCATTATTTCACACTTCTACCGCCTATCTTACAACTTTTACAAAATGGTCCATTTTAGATGTTTTCATGAAAATCACTTAACAAAAGTTGTTTATTTAACAACCAAGATTTATTTTCTTCCATAAAAATGTAGAAAACAACATGAATATTCTCATGAAAAAACCCTAGACTTTCAACCATTTTGCAATATAGTCCACTCATTAGCTAGATTAAGCTAAAAGGGTCCAAACACTACAGCAAAACAGACTTTTAGCGCCGTTTTTTTTGGCCTTTAGCGGAGTTGGCACTTTTAAAAACGCCACTAAAAGTGTTTGCGGCGCTTTTAAAAGTGCCGCAAAAAACGCCGCTAAATCAACCGCCGCAAATTTTTGCGACGTTTATGAGAAAAAAACGCCACTAAAGATTATGACTTCTAGCAGCGTTTCTGGACAAAGCGCTGCTAAAAGTCATGACCTTTAGCGTCACAAACTCCGCTAAAAGTCATGACCTTTAGCGACACTTTTCCCACAAACGCCGCTAAAAGTCTTAACCTTTAGCGACGCTTTTATTGAAAAACGCCGCTAAAAGTCATGAAAAATAAAAAAATTTATTATACTTTTAGCGGCGCTTTTTTTCAAAAACACTGCTAAGTCATGAATAAAAAAAATTATAATATTATAAAAACACCAAAAATCCAATTTAAAAATGTATAATTTAATTTGAAGACATTAAAATGAAAATTATAGAAGAATACATATTTCTATAATTCCAGCTATCAAGATTATTTTCATCTTCGGGTGGTTTTATCTCGATATTGTATGAGAATAATGCCGAAAGCCTCCACCTCCTTGTAATCATCTTCTGGACCCAACATCCTAGAACCAAGTATCAGCACTGAATGTGGAAGTTTGTTCAACAACTTTTGAAACACATTATATAACCGTTCTGATTGGAGGAGGAGCTTCTCAACATCCCTCAGGTATAAGATGATGGAGCCAGTTTCTGATACTAAAGCTGGTACCTGCAAAAGGACAACAGCATAAGGCATGCAATTTTAGGCTCAGATAAAGAACTTGCTGAAGTGTACCAGCATATGTATAGTATGGTTAAAAGAAGGAATAATCTAGAAATACAATTCATGAGTGGTCGCCAAACTGATTACTCAGTATTTATGGCATACCTTGTAAAGTGACTGCAGAAAGAGTTTCTGATCGAAGCACCAACTGCTAGTGTGCTTGTGCACTGCTTCACAAATAAAAGGGACAAAAAATATCAGTATTTTTTACACATCCTATCATGCGCCAAGAAATTGCATACTAATATATATGCTTAGCAACAGCGAAAAGATTATGCATGAAGCCTAGAAGATTCACTTCAGTTTAAAGGATTGAGTACTCTATCAGACACTAGAATATAATGGGGAACTTATCAAGCAATCATCAGTTGAGTTCACCTTTGGCAAAATACAATTTCATTACACTCCAATAAATCCAAACTATCAGGTAACCATTCAACCAGGTAAGTAAGAGGAGTTCACTGAGCTAACTATGCAGTAAACAACAAGCTGCAATCAGAGAATATGTAAGTTATTTGAACAGAAGGTCAATGAAAGGATGATCAGAAGAATCAACTATTTTTCTTTTTTAATTCTTGACTGCAATAACTTGATGACATCATACAAATCTTTAAGCTTTTCATACAGAACTAAAGAAGATATATAAAGGGTAACCTGGATTTGTGACAGAAGCCGAAGAGATGCTACTCATATCAGATGCTGCAGAGAAATTTCTATCGAGTTTTGGATGATTGTTTGAAACTTCCACAGCCCTGCAAATATATGAAGGAGAATGTTATAGGGGACACCTCATCTCTGATCCAGCAGTAACAACCAGCCCACAAAGTATAATAACCACTTTATATTCTTGTTCCATGAAAATGGGAAAATTGAAGGATAAAAGCAATCACCTGGACTTAATATCAACAGCGCTACCCGGTCGACGTAATGTACCTGTAAGAAAAATCTTGATTAAAACTATGGTGAAATAATGTTTTAGAAAATGAAAAATCAACATGATGTAAAAGATTAAGATGACAATTGAATACTAAAACCAAGCAGATTTTCTAACATAGTCTTGATGAAAACTCAAAAATAAACCACGACTGCCTAAGCAGGATTCAGCAGAGAATCAAAATGCAGAAAAATGAGAACCTAAGGAGGCAATATTCTTCAGAGAATAAATACAGTTTACATGTTGAAGACAGGATAACCAATTCTATAATGTGATTCAACAAATTCAATACTAGGTAACAGATGAAATGGTTTACAAGGGTTTTCTGTTGAGTTGGATGGCAATGATTCAAACTTAGTTCTATTACTCAGTCTTGTCAAGTGTGAATTAAATTCCAGTATGCAGAATGCAGTATCAGCATAAGATACATTAATTACACTACAAAAAATGGATAAAGATGTACAACAAAAACAAAAACAAAACTTACTTGATTCCAAGATCGATGTGCTCCTGGATGCCAAATCCAAAGCAGCCTGTATCACTAAAGTTCCTTCTCAAAAGCTCATATTCCTTGACCTTCAAACCAGTTGTTAGTTGACCAAATAACCAAATATTTAATACCAAAAAATGAAAAAAAAATGCAACCTAAGCTGCAAATTTCAATGAAGCAAAAGATTAAACAAAAAGAATAGGACAAATCATATAGCATAAAGTTTCCATAAAGACGTGTAACTGGCTTAAATGACTCCATCCAACATCATATAATAACATCAAGCATGAATTTTTGTAGTACATATGTAGAAACTAGACAGAAAAGAAGCAAGTAATAACTGCGAGAAAATTAAGGAAAATCTGGTAGGAAAATCTGGCGATCTCTTTGTTCTGCATATTTGTAAAGGATTGTTGTTCCAGTTTCAAAAGATAATTGCAACATTCCTAATGAATTTCGAACTAAATTATCAGTAATAAATTATCCAAGACCTCAATCATTTGAAGATTAAGGATATTGAATCAAATTGACAAATTGAAGACAAATACTGGAATTCTAAAATATAAAAGGATTTACAATAAACAAACTAGAGTTGAGTTGAGTCTGCATACAGAATATTGATCGGTAGTAGCTTAGAGTTGATTCTTCCACTTGGTAGACCCGAATCTTCCCCTTTAAGTCCAACCTGAATTCATGATTGCAAAATTTTTAATATATATATTAGAACAGTTTGAAAATTTTATTGGGCTAAAAATTATATTTACAGATGTATAAGTTATAGTTTTGAAGTTATGTTTTTGAGCTATCAACGGTCTACCATTGATCCCTCCATACTATTAATATAAATGATTAATATACCATGAGAACATTAATATACTTGAAATTCGAAAATTTTTCGAATCGAATTGAATTTTGCTCATCCCTACAAAAAAAAAAAGTATAAACCAGAAGAATAAAAAACTGTAAAGCTCTACGTAGTACTCTGTTTTGGGGGGTAACTTATAAATTCAATAATTAATTGGTTCAACTCAAAGTAGTGGATAGGTTTAGCCATCCTCTATGACGACAATATACCTGATCTCAAGGCAGACCATGACCCTTGAGTTTATACTTATAAGGGGACCAACTGCCCATCCAATTTAATGTTTCAAAACTTTCCAACGTGATTGTAATAAAAATATTTCATCCACAATATCCCAAACAACTTGCATACCCCAAAAATGAAAACCCAAATAATACAAACATTCAAACTAAATTTCATCAATTTCAACTCTACATCTAAATTATTTTCAACGTGTCAACCAATTTAATAAAAAATTTAATGCCAAAACTTATAAATTTCACACTTACCATATATAACCAATGCTGCACCGATGTAGAAACACTAAGTACTCATAAGCTTTGAATTTCAAAATGCTCAGCTAAATCGATACTAATATGTTAAGCCAAAAGTTAATGTTTGTTGAATCTTTATTATTTTCTTTGGTAGATATAGTTGCATGAATTAACTTAAGCTAAGCCCGAGTTTGAATAAAACTTATCTCTGCTGCTACAGATTAAAAATTATGGGCGTGTATGGAGTATTGGCTTGCACTAATTTATCTCGCCTGAAATTACTATTTTATTTTTATATATAAAAATATTATAATATATTTACACAATTAATCCTAAAATATTTGAGATATTTATAAATTATTATATGTGTACATTAAAATTATCTGAAATAATTAAATAAATATCAAATGATATTCACAGTTTAGAAAAATCATATCAATGAACTTAAATCTTAGTAGAGTAAATGATAAATAATTATTATAAAAAAAAAAAAACCATAATGTTATGAACTAAACCACCATTAAACCATTAAACCACCATTAAAAGCCACTAATTACTTTGGTTTAGTGATATAAGCTTCAATCCACTTCCTAAACTTATTCGAAAATCCAAGAACCGTTGGCACTAGTAACAGGAAATCCCAACTTCAGGAATCAAAAGCCTTCTTTAAGTCCACTTTTAGTGTACATCTTGGTGAAATAGTCTTTCTACTGTAACTGTTAACCAATTCTTGTGCTAATAAAACATTATCATTCAAATATCTCCCCTTCATGAAAGCTCATTAGTTAAGTGATGATGCTAGGAAAACATTTCTTAAGCTGATTAGCTAGAATCTTTCTTACACATTTGTAAAAAGTGGAGCAGTAGGAAATTGGCCTAAAGTTTGTCATGTAAATAGGATTTGGAACCTTGGGAACTAAAATAATGATTGTGGAATTAAAGAAAGCATTTTTCCAGTAGTGAAAAAAAAAAACCTAACAACTTCCACAAGGGTTGAACCCACAATCCTCCAAGTTTTTCGAAAAAATCCAGCTAATTAACCATCAGGGATAGGAGGTTTTTAGGGTGCATAGAGAAAATTGTAATTTTAATTTCCTTAATAGTGATAGGAGAAATAAGAGCATTCTTCAATTCTTTGACCACTTAAACTTGTAATAAACAACCATTAACTCATCTGAAATTCAGTAGCTCTTGGATCCTTAGTGCCTAATGTATCCTTGAAAAAACAAATCACCTCCTTAGAAATGGCATAAACGGAATCCAATTTCTTACCAGTAGAGTCAAAGAGAGTTTGAATAGTAGCCTAATTTGAACTTGCTTATGAAAAGAATGAAGTATTTTGATCCCCCTCCTTCACCCATTGCACTCTTGATTTTTGCCTATAAAATTTTTTCCCTTGTTACTAAAAGAATGCAAGTTCACTCGCAACCTTTTTCTCTGTCATAATCAGTGTTTTAGTAGGTTTACTTAACATTTTCATTTGCAAATTTTCCAACTCTCCTTGATACTTTACTAAAATGAGTGATATTAAACTCGTTTATGACAACTTTGAGTCTTTTTAGCTTGCAGGAAAATCGTTGCATTGGGTCCCTATGAATAGGCTCACACCAAGATTGCTAGACAATCTTGCCACAATCAGGGTGACCATCCCAAAAAGAGAAATATTTAAAAGGCTTTAAAGGACATGAAATAACAAATTTAAGCTTGACCAAGCTCAGTGAATGATTAGTTACAGCAAGAGGAAGAAACTCTACTACTGAGACTGGAAAACATGAGTGCCAAGCTAAATTAACCAATACTCTATCCAACTTCCTAAAGAGAGGTGATTCCAGTCTCATGTTACAGCAAGTAAACAGAGTCCCTATAAAAGGGTGATCAATAACCTTCAAATTTTCCATACAATCAACTAAACAGTTTTCTATTTTGATTTTGATTTTGATTTTGATTTGACAACTATCGAAATCAACCGTTACAAAAATACTGGATTAACTCAATTTAACTAAACTCGACTAACTAACAAGCCTACACTAATCTTTTTTACATAATGAGACTGAACATTTAAGATCCCATGATTCAACTTACCAGCACTAGCAACATTTCAGAAAATTTAAAGAAAAAAAAGAGAGAAATAACCTGTTTTGAGAAGGAAGAATCTGAATGGTAGCGTAATCTAAAATCGCATCTCCTCCGTCCATCTCTTATGGGTTCTTCTTCTTGTTCTTTTTTGTTTCTCTACCAAAAAAAATCCCAAAAAAATAAGTAAAAATCGAGAATTAGATTAGGTTAAATGTAGAATGATTTGAAAGCTGAACAGATCTGAAGAGAATCAGGAAACAAAAGAATGCAGATTCTTCACACCTTCAGCTTTCAGCTTTCAGCTTTTGAAGTGGAAAATTAGAAATTTTTTGAAATGAAAATTTAGAATTCCTCGCTTACACCAAGAGGAGTGGGAGAACAGGGTGACAATGGCGGAAGAAATCGGGGATTAGAAATGAGGAGTTAGGGATTAGAATTGGGTGAGTCGGCTGAGGAGGGAAAGAAAAGGAAGGGGCAATGGCAAATGTAAAACGGTGACGTTTTTTTACAGTTTGAAACATATTTGAAAAAAACGCCACTATAGCATGTTTTTTGCGGCGTTTTCATAAAAACGCCACTAAATTGGTGGAAATATTTTTAGCGTTTTTACAAAAATGCCACTGTTTCTCAATTTTAATTTTTTTTTCCTTTTCTAATATATTTTTTTCTTTCAAAAACAGTTTTTTGGAATTTTTTTAATTTTGAATATTAATCTTTTTAACTGAAATATTGACTAAAATATTAAAATTTAAAGTTTTAAGTTTTAAATTTTATAATTTTTTATTTTTAATAGTTTAAATTTTTTTCAATATTTTTATAATTTTTAAATTAACATATAAAAAATAACATTTAATTATATGTATACACCTAAATTTTGATAGCGATACATCTCAGAATTATATATATATGAATTTCGGTTTAATGTATAACTGTAGACGTGAAATTCTATTTTTGGTTTAAATGTATAGTTGAAACTTTAATTTTAATTTAATCATACACAATTTTAAAAAGTAAATACATCATATATATTTATATATTGAATAAATATAAATATTATGCAATATATAAATATACACATTAAACCATTGTTGATCATGTATGCTTTTGAGATTTAACCCATTTTGATTTATATTTTTAAAATAATAATTTATATTTATCTTATTTTCATTTATATTCTAAAAAATCTAAGATTAATCCCTAAAACATAAACCCTAGACCTTAAATATTATACCCTAAACCACAAACACCAGCCTTAATCCATAAACTCAAAACTCAAAACCCCAAAAAAAATCATAGACCATAAAACTCGAACCCTAAACTCTAAACCGCAAACCTTAAACCATAATCCGAGACCAAATATTTGGGAATTCATGTGGCCAATGTTAGTGTAGTACAAAACATTTATTTTAGTAGCTAACACATTAACTATAAATCCCTTATGAGGGATTTCGGTTTCGGGATTTTGGGTCATATAGCTAATACCCTAAATCCTAAACCCTAAACCCTAAACTTAGAAACCTAACACGTTCACCATTCTTTCTAAACCCCTAACCCTAAACCCATAAACTATAAACCCTAAACCCAAAACCATAACCCATTAACCATTTCATCCTAAACCCTTAACCCTAAACCTTAACCCCTAACCACTAACACTTAAACCTTAATACCGGTAAACACTAAGATATTAAACACTATACAGTAAACCCAAACAACAAACTTTAAAACACTAAACCCATACACCAAAATAACAAATCCTAAACCATGAAATTAATATACTAAATATTAAACCCTAAATCAATTTTAATAACTTAATTTGTAACTTAAATGAAAACTTTTAAATTGTTTAGTTAGCAATTTGTAACTTTTCATAATTAAGTAACTAAAATGGAACTTTCTCATTGCTTATAAGTGAATGTATCAAAATAAAATATAATTCAAAGCAAGAACAAGAAAAAAATATGAAAACTTTTAGCCGTGTTTTTCCAAAAGCGCCGTTAATGCCCAGACTTTTAGCGGCGTTTTTCCAAAAGCGCCGCTAATGCCCAGACTTTTTGCCTGTTTTTCGAAAAGCGCCGCTAATGCCTAGACTTTTAGCGGCATTTTTCCAAAAGCGCCGCTAATGCTCACACCTTTAGCGGCGTTTTACGAATAAATGCCGCTATATATCCTTTTTAGCGGCGTTTTACGCCGCTATTGTTTATTTTTTGGCGGCGTTTTCCTTCAAACGCCGCTAATGTATAATATTTGCGGCATTTTTCTTTAAAACGCCGCTAAAAGTCTGTTTTGCTGTAGTGAAAAATACAAAATCATAAAAAAATGACCATCAAAATCACTTACTTGTGAGGGTTAGAAGTTGCTGAAATTTTCAAGCTTCCATGGCTATTTCCTTGGGTAAGAATCGATGGAGAAGAAAGAGAAATAAAAAGATGGTAGCTTTTGCTATTTTGTCTTATTATACCCATTAACTTTTTTACTAATTTAACCTTTTAATAACTTCACCAAATCCACCTACTACATGTCCATCTTTGTCCCCTCACTTTTCTATTGGTATAATTACCATGCAAGTGCTCATACTTTTCAATTCTATAGCTATTTAGTGCCTTTATCAATTAGACCTCAAATTTTGCACCTTACGCGATTTAGTCTTTTTGTCAAATTGAGCACTCAAACGAGGAAATTTCTATATGAAAATTTCACACAACTTTAGTATCATACTGTAGACATCAAAATAATAAAAATAAATAAATTTTTCGATGTCAGATTTGTGGTCCTGCAACCACTGTTCCGACTAGACCCAAAATTAGGATGTTACATATATTATGAATGTATTGAGTAATTGGAAATTGAAATGAATATATGTTTAAATGTGATAATGTGCAAATATGAGAATTGGATATTGGTTGTATTTGAAAAGTGAAATGAAACCCTATTATCTGTTTCGAGCTGAGTAGGATATTGATGGCGTGCCATATGATAGGAAGAGTTCAAGGATTTTTTCAACTACGAGTTGATGAGGCACTGGGTGCCAATTTGTTTCGGTTTAACCGATGAGACACTGGGTGTCAATTTATATAACGGTGGGTGCAATTATTACTTTGGATTTATCCGATGAGGCACTGGGTGCCAAACTGGTGTGTTGGTCAGATCCATGTATCCATTCGAGTCCGAGTCGTCTTAATAGGGGTAAATAAATAATAAAGTTCTATATTTGATATTGAAATGGCATGGTATATGAAATGGAAATGAGATAATGGATTGAAACATGAAATGTGAAAAATGTTGTGAACAAATGAAATATATGAGTTAGGTACTCATGAATTGAATATGGAATGAGTTGTGCCATTGTATAGATGCAATGTTGATTGATATATGGAAAACTATTTATATAGCAAGTGTTGTGAATTGAGATATTTGTTAAAGCCAAATCAAGTATAAAATCATGTGAAAAATTGAGTACAACATGAAATGATGTATTAATATGCATGAAATTGAAATGATGATATCTTGTAATGGAATGCTTAGTTAATAGTGTGATTGAATAATTCAATTTGAGCATTCATGTATTATTATGTCTTTAAATGTTCAGATTATAGAAATGTCACTGAGTTTTACTTAGCGTACGATTTTGTTTCCCGTGCGCAGGTTAGGTACTTCTATTTTGATCGCTGACTCAACATCCAACAACAATCCCGACCTCAAATGTGGTGATGTTTACCTTTTGTGATGGCATGTACCTAAGGTGTCTTAGTTGATAGTTATTTTGTGGATGGATTGTAAATGAAGTTATAAGTATAATGTTGGTTTGAGTATATAAATATATGTTTGTGTTTGAAGCCATAATTTGGCATATTGTTTTGAACCAATGCTTGTTAGGTGTATGTGAACTTAATATTGATATTTAGGTAGTTATAAACTAGGCTAAATTGAGTGATTTTGGCATGTTTTAAACTTTGATTTGAATGATGCATTATTGATATGTTTTGATGATATAATTGTGGTACCAATGAGGGTACATTGGTTAGGCATCTAAGATGGTTGTTTTGGCATGTTTGGAGTATGTTTGATCGTATTTTGGATTGGTTAAATGATTGGTTTTTGAGTTGCTTATTGTCCAAGCAAGTAGCAAATGGTAAACTTGTTGATTAAGGTACATTTTAGGTCCACACGGCTAGACACACGGGCATGTAACCTATGGAGTGCATAGGGAGTAAGTCAACTAGCACACGTCCTGACGCACGGGTGTGTGAGGCCATTCCGAGAGTTACACGGCTTGGCACACGGGCGTGTGGCTTGGCCGTGTGAACCAAGTCAGAGAGTTACACGGGCACGGACACGAGCTAGGACATGGCTATGTGTCCCAATTTCGAATGTTACACGGCCTGAGACACGGGCGTGTGTCTCAGCTTTGTGATCCCTACAGTTGAATTTTTCTAACTTTTTTTTCATTATTTTAAATGTTCTCGATTTAGTCTCGAAACATTTATAAAGTGATTTTAAGGCCTCGAAGGCCCGAATAAGGGACGATATGCGTGTATAATATTGGTTTATGTTATATTCATTGAAATGCTTTTAAATGAATGATTTAGGTTATGTTTATTCGGTAATGCTTCGTAACCTTATTTTGACGACGGATATGGGTTAGGGGTGTTATATGAGCGTTGAAGGATTTAAACCTCAGGCATTAGAAAGACGGTTGAATATGTTGCAGTGCTCATTAGACCAACATGGAAGCCATAAGAATATTGCATCATTGATAGTTGATATTTTCAAGTACAACTACCATTGTTGCCAATTCTGTTGCTTTGACAGGAATTGCGTAAACTTGTTCGAAGAGTGCAAACGAGTCAAGAACAAAGCCAAAATGTGAGAGAAGAAGATAAGGCAAAAATAGAAGCAACAATAAGGAGTGCCAGAAAGTCCCTCATTTATTGTAGGTTGAAACGAACACTTTCTTAATTTATTGTAGGGCCTTCTATTTCTAAACCCCTATTTTTGTATTTATTCACAAAATTTTACACGTAAATATTAAGTGAGGAAATAAAATTAAAATCTCAACCAAACACAACAACTCATCTCAAAATCCGTAAGAGTAGGCATAGTAGCAACTTTTCTAGTTTGGTCCACAATCATTTATGTTTGTTTTCGAAAGCTCAATAACCACAAATATCTATATATATCACCATTGAAGAATCTCACCATTTCTGAACAAGAAGAAGAGTGTTGATATTTGCGATCCCCTCAACTTCCTCTTCTTCATGGCGCGAATTACATTTGTTGCTGCTATTTGTGCTCTTCTTCTATCACATCCCTTTATATCAAGTAGTTCCATTCTGGAAACATTGAATGATGTTTCATCAATTTTTTTTAGCTATCTTTGGGTTCACTAAATTTTTTTACTGGTTTTCTTTACACTGTGAACAGGAGTGCAAGGAACAAACTTTACCATAGTAAACAAATGCAATTACATGGTACGGCCTGGAATTCTCTCAAACGCAGGCGTTTCCACAATTTCCAACACAGGTTTCACTTTCCGAAGAGGTGAATCCAAAACCATTTATGCCCCGACATCATGGGGAGGTCGCTTTTGGGGAAGACCTATTGTTCCCAAGATTCCGCCGGTAAATTCTCATGTTTGACGAGCGATTGTGGTTCCGGGAAGCAAAAATGTTCAGGGAACGGCACGACTCCGACGACACGCGGGTCAGGAAATCCTGAAATAGTCTTGCAAGAAACGCTGAAGCAATTACACGGCGTCTCATTGTTTTCATTCCAGTCGGTGAAGATTGACCAGCCTGAAGGTTAGTCCACGATAAATTTTAATGAGAGAAGAGAAAAGCCATCAGGAGAAAGTGAAACGACTATTTTCAAATGTCAAAAGAGGAAGATGAAGAAGAGTCTAAAGAGAACCAGCTTCTTTATGTATTGGGAAAATTTTGGGGGGTTTTGACTGAGGAAGAAAGAAGGAAGCTGAAGAAATGTAGAACCAGAAAATGAAAAAAAGGGGAGAGGAGGGAAAAAGAAAAAGAAAAATGAGGTATGAGAGTAAGCCACGTGGCGACATGTGATTAGTCAATGTTATGTCGCTATAAAAAATTAACATAGTTGGTTTTAAATATCAATATACTGGAAGGAAAAAAAAAAGTTTAGGTAAGAATGTACGAGAAAAAAATTAAAAGTATCAATTTAGGAGGATGGATAATTTTATATACTAATTTTATATTTAATCTTTATTTAAAATTCTTGATTAATTTGAATAAAAAAACCTTCATTAGTTCAAGATTTTTTTTTTAGAGATGGAGGTTATCGTTTGATTTAACAATGGGTAAGGGATTTGGTTTTGGTGTAAGGGGCCGTGGGAGAAAGTTGAGAAGGTAGATGATTTTGTATATGGGAATGTGAGATGTCGGCTAGAAGAAGTAAAGGAGAGTATTGAGATTTTCTTTTTGGGTAGAAAATGGAAGTAAAATGAAAAAGGCATAATTCCATAAAATATCCTCAACATTTAAGGGTTTTTGGTTTTGTGCCCTTGACATTTGTTTTTTTTATTTACACCTTTAATATTATGATTTTTTCAAAAATCAACTCAATTTTAACAGTAAATGTGAGTTGACCATCAATCAAGCGTAGATGAAGTAAGCCTATGTAACATCATAGATGACGTTATATATATATATATATATATATATTTTTTCATTTTGTTCTATCTTTGTTTTTCTTCTCCCTTCCTCTCTTCCCATTGCTACTACAACACAAAAAAAAAAAAAAAAAAAAAACTTTTTCTCCACCATTACTGCTACTGCTGCTGCCACTTTCACAACCACCCCATCGCTCTTCCACCTGGGTTTTACGAGAGCGATGCCATCACCTCTACCCCAAATGATTCAATCTAAATTTTTTTTTCATTTTGTTCCATCTTCTTTCTTCTTCTCCCTTCCTCTCTTCCCAAAGTTTAATTCATTTTCATCTAGCACGTTTATTTTACTGTGCATTAAAGGAAAAACCATTTCTACACACCTCTCTTCTTCATCTTCATCTTCATCTTCTTCCCTTTTGATTCCAACATCTTTAGTTATAAATCTGTCTCAAAGCTTGAATCTTTGAAACCCATTAACCCAAAGAAACTTATGTTTTAAAGCTCATAAATTTCAAGTCCTCTCCAATAGACAGGGGCGAAGCCAGAACAATTTTTTAGGGGGGCGGATAAAATTTTAATTTTTTATAGTTTATATCTTTATAATTTGTAAAGGATTAAATTGAATTTTTATAATTTTAGGGGGCCAAAGTGCAATTTTACCTTTACTAATTTAAAATTTTTAAAAAATTCTAAGGGCCTAAATAGCAATTTTACATTTTAGGGGGGCCGAGGCCCATGCCAGCCCCCCTGGCTTCGCCCTTGCCAATAGAGCTATTTGACCCTTTTAAATTCCTTTATTAATTATTTTGACTACTTTGCTTCATTAGGATTCGACTCATGGATTCAATTCTTGAATCTTGAAATCCCGCCCAAAAAAGTGGTTACTAATTGCAGCTTAGTTAAAAGCATCGAATTTTGGGTTGAATTATCTAATTTCCAGCCATGAAAAAGTTTTCAAGTTTGGATATTTTTCAAGACTCACCTTCAAAGAAAAAGTTGAAGTTCAAGCTTGTGGGAGCTCAAAAGGATAGAAGGAAGTTCAATGACATTGACACCAGTATGAATATATATTGTCAACTTACTCATTTTTGCTATTCTGTTATCTCTGATTGGCTATGATAATAATCAGTAAAATTGGTGGGTTTTTTTAAATAATTTCATTGTCCTAATAACATACATTAATTTGCAGATACTATGCAAGAAAGAATAAATTCATGGCTGACAAAGACCCTGGTGGAAGAAGAAAAATTAGAATGAATCATTTGGGGTGGAGGTGGTGGCATTGCTAGGTCAAAACCCGGGTGGAAAAGAGGTGAGGTGGTTGTGGAAGTGGCAGCAGCGGAGGATACAACAACAATGGTGGAGAAAAAGAGTAATTTTTTTTTTGTGTTGCAGCAGTAGTGGGAAGAAAGGAAGGGAGAAGAAAAAAGAAGATGAACAAAATGGAAAAAAAAATGACATCATCTATGATGTCACATAGGCTTACTTCATTGACCGGCGCTTCACTGACGGTTAATTTAAGTTTACCGTTAAAATTTGACTGATTTCTGAAAAAATCATAATGTTGAGAGTATAAATAAAAAAAGGTCAATGGCACAAAACCAAAAACCCTTAAACATTGAGGGTATTTTATGCAATTATGCCAATGAAAAAAATAAGAGTAAAATATTTTTTTTTGAAAACCAAGAATAAAATGTTAAATGTTAAAAGAATTAACTAAATGAAATATTATTAAATGAATTTAAAATTAAATAATATAATAATTTGCACCAGAGAGGGTAGGGAGTTTGCGCCATAATCTAACCAATCACATGGGTGGGAATATTAGATTTTTGGGTAAAACTATTAGTAAGTTTACATTTTAACCATTTAACTTCAAAAGATTATAAAATGGTCACTAAATTATTCAAAAAAATTTAGTTAAGTCACTGAATTGTTAACTTGGTTTTTTAAAGTCTGACTAGTAAGCTCCAAGAGACGATTTGACTATTGGTATTGTAGATTAGCACCCATTGATGAGTCAGAGAACATATTGATGATCTAAGTCAATCTGATGGTCAGTGTTGAAGATCGAAGAAAAAAGCTATTTGGATTTTGGTTTGTAAATTCCTGACGTTTAAAATTGTTTCATGAAAAAAGCTAAATTGTAGAAGAAAAGGGGAGGGAAAACTTTCAATTGGTAAATGCGGTGTGAACATATAAGGCCATACAGCATTGATTTTAACATCCTAGTGACTTAAATGAAAACTTTTGAATAGTTCAATGACCATTTTTTAACTTTTTGAACTTGAGTGACCAAAATGTAAATTTACTATTAGTTTAGGGCATAGTGACTTATTTGGCCCTCCAACTTTACAAAAAAATCATTTTAGCCTTCTATTTAAATTTTCACCGCTTTTAACCTTTAAACTTGCATTATTTGTCAAATCATCCCAAAATAGATGAAAAAGTTAATGTCTCTTAACTTTGTTAATGTGACATCCGTATGGAAGTTAATGTGTATGCCACATAAGCAATTAATAAATTTTTTAAAAATTTAAAAATAGTTTTTTTTATAATTCTATACTTTTTAATATTTTTTTAAATTTTTATATTTAAAAATTAATTAATTGCTAACATAACATACATGTGGCAATCCTTGTGTATGCCACGTCAGTAAGGTTAACAAATGTCAACATTTTCATCATTTTTGGAGTGATTTGACGAACATCGTAAGTTTAATAGTCAAAAGAGACTAAAATGACTTCTTTTTAAAAGTTAGAGGACCAAATAAGTCATTATGCTATAGTTTAGCTACCTTAAGTATTGTTTACCCTAGATTTTTTAGGTCATAAGTTAATTTTGTTTAGGCTTTTCATAATTTGATAGTCTTACGATTTGGTCCTCCATTCATTTTAATTTAATCCTTATTAATTTAATTTGATACTTCCTATTTTATTTATTTGAATTTATTTATGTTTATCTATATTTATTTTTATTTATGTTTGAATTTAAATTTTCGAGTTTATTTCATATGATTCTAATTACTGATTATTTATTTTATCAAAATTTTAAATGTATTAATAATTTTATACATATTAAACCGGTGCATCGGGAAAGACAATACGAGCTAAAACTCCCACTACGACGGTTTTTGACTCCGTGACCCCCAAAAATAATAAAAATAATAAGTAAATAAATAAGCCGGAGAAGCTACGGACCCGAGGCCTTGGACATGAAAAGAAAGGAAAAAACTCGTATGGTGTTGGTGGTTCGTCCCTTTTCAAACCCTAAAAAAGTAGGGACTTAATTGCTTCCATTACCTGCTCCTGAAAGCTCTCCAACTTCATAAGATCTTACCCATTCTACCCCGCTTCACTCCCTCTTCAATTCGCTCTCTTTTATTTCACTGGTCAATTTCTCCACCTTTTCCCCTTCTTTTATTTTTTATTTCTTTCAAAAGTTTGCGCGGTTTTTGTTTTTCGTTTGATGTTTTTAAAAAAAATACTTTTTCGTAGGTTTTCTTTTACTTGCATTGAAGCGTCAGGACCGAATTTATCAGAGGAAGAGAGGAGCTTGAATTTTTATTTTTTTTTGCTTTGCTTTTTCTCATGATCTGAAAAATGTTCCTCGGCGACTTTGTCTGAGTCCATGTTTGAGGTATTTCTTGGTTTCTTTTTATGTTTCTTGTTTTTCTTAATTGAAGTTTTTCTTTAATGATGAATTATGATGGTTTCCCCCCTAATCCTTTTTTTCTTTATGTAATTAGTAATTTGTTCGGACACTGTCCTCTATGTTTATTTTTCAATTTTATTGAGAATTCATTTAAATTTGACGATTCTGCGGAGAAAAATTAGAAGAAAATTATGAAAAAAAAAATGTAATTTGAGTATGTGGTTTTGGCGTTTGCTACGTGTAGAATATTATCCGGTTAGATAAAACGAAGAAGCATGTGTGAAGGTTCTCGCTTTAGTGTTTAAAGCAAATTTTAGTGGCAAAACTAGAGATGCCCTGACTAACTAAACCTTTTATAACTTGAAACTATGTGGAGAGAAAGTATTCCATATGAGCTAATTTCAAATTTTCAGTGCAATGAAAGTGTCATGGCGTCGCTTGTAAACTGTTGTAGCTTACCATTAACATAGAATTTAGTATTTATTTTTAAATTTAAATACTCTAGTAGTTGGCTTGCTTTGGAAATTAATACGAAGTTCTTATAAATTTTAATTGGGTGAAGAATGGGTTAGTTACATACTACTATCACCACCCTCAAACCTGTGTTTAGATTTCTTTCTGTGGCTCTAGGTGCTTTGCTATTAACCTAAATAATTAATCCAGGTTCAGCAACCATTTTTCTTTTTGTTCTGAAATGAAAGGGTAATCTGGTTACCAAGTTGACTTTTATCAGTTTTACTAGACATATAATTTGTTCAACTGTGCAATATGTCAGCTATTAAATTATTGACATTTGAGGAGGGTGAAAGGGGCTATGGACCTCTTTCCTTGCTTCAGAAGTCGCTAGTTTTCTGTTAAAAAGTTCATAACCTACCCTAACCTTGCTTATTAGGGAATAGATCAAACTTAAAACAACCTTTTGAGTTTATTAATGAACTAGGTTAATTAATGTCTCACATTGCATGTTACATATAATATGCAGTTCCTTTTGATATATGTATGTGCACCTTATTTAGCTCAGACAACCACTTTTTTGCATCTTGAGCTTTAGGTGATATAGGGTCTTACTGCTAAGAGTGCACCTTGTGCCCTTGTCAACACTGAATTTGAAGCAAGTAATCTTGATCCAGGCATCTTGCAAGCTTTATATGAATCCAGAGCTCTTTAACCTACTTGTCACATTTTGAACCAAACTTTGGCTGTGTGTTCTTCTCCTCAATGGGTTCCCCTAGATCAGTAATGATTGAAGAAAATGACGATTGAGGGTGACATATATGTTGTAACAAAATCATTTTATTGTTTGGTGCTAATATTATTATTTTGAATGTAAAGAAAAAAAGTTGTAAGAAATATGATGGTAAAGAAATCATTTGCTAAATTGGAAAAGTCGTATATTTGATGTGATAGTTGGCCATAGAACTTAAAATTATAAGGTGCTAGTTCCACTCACATGCTATAAAGGGGAACAAATTGAAAAAGAAAATGTGCTCATTATAGGCTTGTAAGTTCTATGTAGTTTTGGTTAGAAAATATGAGTGTTGGTGTCTCTACATCATGTGACAATTTCGTGTTTAACTTACCAAAGTTCTACTTGAATAAATTTTTACCTGTACAGATGTTTTACATGATTTTCATGGATTTTCGTGACTTTGGCTAGGAAATTGCAGTTGGTGACATTACATGTTTCATGAACCATTAACTCATGGATGCTGGAGGCAATAAATTTGGAGGAGGTACTATAAATTTTTAATCTTGGTTATTACTGTATTTTGAAGTTTTCATTTCATTTGTTTGGTTGAGATAGGCTTTGGATTTGCTATCAGGTTTTCTATATTATATCACTCTTTTGTGTTGTATCATTCATATCTTGATTATTGTACCTTTTTTACTTCTAAGTTTAACCTACCATATTGCTAATCAGAAGCGCATGTTAAGAAAGTATTAACAGTTATCCTCCGTTAGACCTGACTGAGGAATCTGGAAATCAGAGCAAAGCGAAGGAACTAAGAATCTTGGGTGTTGTAGTTGGTCATATCTGACCGTGTTGAACTCAACTTTTGTAGGTTAAAACTATCCTTTGTGGTGCTAACACTTAATTGTGCATGTGTCAGCTGTATTGTTATTACATAGCGTGGAATAGAAGCAAGATATAGGAAACCAAAACAGTGAACGAAAACCAAAGCAGAGTCTTAAATTGATGTAAAAGCAAATCTGGTACAATGGAACCAGGGTTCAGGGTTGTTGGTCTGTTGTCATAATAGCCAAGTGTAATTGGGTTGTTAATGTGTCTAAAATACTATTTATACTGCAGCTTTTCATCTGAGCCCTTGATATACTCGATTCAAACTTATTAAGTGATGACATGCTAGTTACTTGGCCCCTTGATAAATGAAAACATACAAACCAATAACTAAAATAAAACATTAAACATAAAGAAAAAATATACCAAGATAACCAATTTAGCTAAATTCTAGAATGCTCCATTACCATGTTGGCTCTTTCTCTCCCTTCCTTTCAATACCTAATGAACAGTTACTAGATTTCATCCAATTTTTGGATTGCCCAAACCAAACAGTTTGTTTTAACAAGTTTTTCTCTCATCATTCTTACTTTAGACACCTATATCTCTTTTATATTGAAGATTCTGAAGTGTAAGAAAGTCTTACTGCCAACTTAATTTATTTCCATCCTAGTTAAGGAAATTGAGTGAGTGATTAATAATTTTATTTTACTTGCTTTGTAAGTAAAATTAAAAATGACATTTTTGATGACAACAATAAATCTTATGCTGTTTGTAAACCTGCTTTAAAAATAAACAAATTTTAATAATTTTATTTTTATCATTCAGTTTTTTAAATTCAAATAATGTTTTCAAACATGCAAAAAGGGTCAAAATCTTCGTGTTATTATAAATAAGTATTGCATTATGTTCAACATCTATACTGGACATAAAGCATTTCAGTGACATAATGCATTTGTTTAATCTAGCTTGGGCCTTAGTTCTGTTTCTTCCATGGTTTCCTTTTTGCCATCTATGTGCATATTTGTGGCTCAGACATTGCCTCGAGGTATGCCAGTTATTCGGTAAAACTAATTAAAGATAATTTAAATTTACGAATAAAGTTTTGGATGTATTCTTTTTCCCGTAAAATAATATTTTAAGGACATTGCTTTGTTATCATTCAGTGTCATTCTGATATAGCACCGTCATGCACTATTATATGTTGCATCAGTATAAAATATTTGAATGCCATGCTTGATGGTTGTTTAATTTGGTTTTATCATCTCATCATTATCATATATTTATTCATAAACCATCTATTTATATATATTTTAGCTTTAAAACTGTCCTCATGGAATAATATAAAGTGTTTCATTAATAAAACAATTTCATTTATATAACTTACCTCACCAAATAATTACCTAAAATCTTAACACTATGCACTCTCTATGACATGCAAGAGTTGGACATGATGCATGGTGTGCATGTGCATTACTCACTGAAAATCCATATAGACTACCAGGCACTGATTCAGACTCATAATAAAACTGTTTGACTGAAAATTGAGAAGCAGGTGACAATAATTTCATGTAAAGTTATTTGGTGTTGGGTTTTTTTTTTAATTTTTTAAAATCAGTCCTTTTAATTGATGAGAAACTGTTTATATGAACAAATAGGACCAAGGGAACTTAGTGGTGTTGTCGATCTTATAAGTCGATATAAGTTGTTGCCTCACCATGACTTCTTCTGCAAGAGACCTCTTCCTTTGTCCATTGCAGACACACATTATCTTCATAATGTGGCGGGAGATACTGAAATTAGAAAAGGAGAAGGGATGCAATTGGACCAGCTTAATCAGAATACATCTCATAACAGAGATACTAATGCCCGCATACAACCTTTTGACTTTGATATTCTTAGAGAGGCTTTTCAGCTGAGAGAAACCACTCCTGTTGAATTGCCACCGGTAAGAAATTTTCTGCTTTGAGACTAGCCTTATTTAAGTTTCTTAAGCCAAATGGCATCCGTAGACATTATGGCATTGTTTAATTAACGAGTAAAATGTAATGGTCCTACTGTTTTACTATTCTTATTGCCAATTTTCTTCTCATTTTTTTTTTTTTGTAGACTGAAAAAGGAATGCCTACTATTGCTGGGAAATCAAAGAGTGAGGTCAAAGATAAAGAGAGGAAGCATAAAAAGCACAAAGATAGAGATAAGGAGAAGGATAAAGAGCATAAGAAGCACAAGCACCGTCATAAAGATAAAGATCGAAGTAAAGATAAAGACAAGGAAAAGAAGAAGGGTAGAAGTGGGCATCATGATTCTGGTGCTGATCACTTAAAAAAGCACCATGAAAAGGTTAGATGTTTGTTGCCTCTTGCGACATTTTCTTTGACCATTAATGATAACTGATAGCTGTTTTGCCGAGCTTCTGTTTCCCTGCATGAATTTGCCCTTTGAAATTAAGTTGATTTTAAATGGAATTCCATATAAATTTTTTGCATTTCATATACATTCAGAAAAGGAAGCATGATGGAGATGAAGATCGTAATGACATTAACAGACACAAAAAAAGTAAGGTAAAGCATATCATTCTGGATTTTGCTCTTTTTTTTGTTTCACTATGTGGATTATCTTTTAAGTAAGGTAAAGATATCTTTTATCTTTTATGTTTCACTATATGGATTATCTTTTATGTTTGTGATACGTTAGGTACTGCCATGGATTAAATGGATTATCTTTTTTTGTTTCATTAAGAAAACTTAATTCACATTTATTGATTAAATGGGGGTGGGAAGGGCATTTGGATGGCATGGAAGGTTCTCATGCTAGCTCTTGTTTTTGTGCAGAGTAAGCTTGTAAATTGACTGAAGAATGCGTAGAAAGTGAATTCTCTGATTGATGGATATTTCATGCAAGGTATAAGTTGCTGAAAATGGACCCTTTTCTTGTATTGTAATAGTGGGTAATATAATTAAGATAGCAGGCAAAACTTCGGATTTTTTTTAATATATAGTTCACGATGGGATGACTCTTCATTTACAACACGATGATTGTAGTCTTAGCGTGATTTATTTTAATCATTGTGATTTAGGGATTCAGAGGATTTTGTACGTAGGAAAGAATAATGTCTTAACATATTCTAATGGGTTCCTGCAAAGTTGTAATTGTAAGGCACATGTTATCACATCAATGTCAATCCCTTTTTTTACCCTTTAATTTGAGATTATTCTTTCCTTTTGGGGTATATTCAATCAGTGAAAGACCCTAGCAATTGGTCTACAATAAGTTGAAAGTATCCCGGTTTGACTAGAAATTCAGGGGCAATTGACCCATCAATACCCAAAAATAAAAAAATTTACGGAAAAGGGCCGGAATTGGGAAAATTACGGGAAAGGGCGAATCCCCAAAAACGCCGCCACGTAAGCGCTTTTGGGGGGCGAGGATTAAAAGCGCGCCGCCGACGCGTTTTTGTCCACGCCGACCAAAAACGCGCCCACGTGGACGCGCTTGCCGACGTGGACAAAAACGCGCCCAGCAGGCGCTTGGTCCCAACGGTCAATTTTTTTGACCGTTAGCTCCCAACTACGAAAAAAAAAAAACTATAAAACCCCCCCTTTATTCTTCACATTTCAATCCTTTCTCAATTTTCTCTCAATTTTCTCTCAATTTTCTCTCAATTTTCTCTCAATTTTCTAAATTTTCTCTCAAGGTCCTTGAAATTAACGCTCAAATTTCAAAATAGTCCTTTACTAATTACTTAAAAGCCCTTAATTTTTTTAAGATATTTTTATCGGAAAATTTTAAAGCCGATTACAATGGTCGGGAATTACTTCGCCTAGGCGAGAAGCACATTGCACGACGAGCAAATAAAATGGTAAGTTTTAATTTTAATTTTGCAATATTATTTAATTTTTATCCAATTATGTAATTTTAATTAATTTTGAATTTTATGATTTTTAAACAATCAGATCGGGTGTTGGAATGTTATATTCGCAAACATGCATGATCCCCATCGCCGTTGATCGAGAATTACTGCGGGAAGCGGGTTTTTGGCATGTGGCCACGACAGTAGAGGGTTCAAGTTGGAGCCGCTTTGATCGCCGTAGCGTTGATTGAGAGGTGGAGACCCGAGACTCACACTTTCCATCTGGCCGTGTGAGAGAGTGTACAATCACTCTGAAGATGTTCAATTGCAGCTTGGGATTACCGGTGGACGGGTCGGTGAGTCACCGGTCCACAACATCTACCGATTGGAGGGCGTGTGCTACGAGCTTCTAGGTGCCATTCCTGATAGAATTCGAGGAGCTCTGATCGATTTGGCGTGGTTACGAGACACATTCCCGTAGCCGCAAGAGGATTCGACCAAGTAGAAAGAATACGGTATGCTCGAGCATACATTCTTCAAATAATTGGAGGTTATCTCGATGCCGACCTCTCTAGAAACCTCGTCCCACCGAGATGGCTCCTCAAACTTGTTGACTTCGAGCAAATGGTGAATTGAGTTGGGGTCCGCCGTCGGCCGAGGTTGTACCGAGAGATGTGCGCGACGGTCAGCGAGAGTAAAGCAAAAATCGGAGGTTGCATATCATTGCTGCAGTCATGGGCATGGTATCGATTTCCATTTTTACGCCCTCGACTCGACCACCCATATTCATTCCCACTGATAACGAGGTAAATTTAATATTATATTTTACAATTATTTCGTAGATTTATAGTATAATTGCATGCTAAAATATTATTTAATTAGGTGGAACCATCCGGCGAATCATGTTGGAATACCGAAATCGCTTGAGGATATACGGCTCCTGTTAGACCAAAGGTCGGAATCACAAGTAAGTTTCGAAATTTGTTATTATAATTTAGTATTTCGTATGTAGTGTCTAATATGAGGTATATGTCTAAAATTTTCGTAAAGTTTGAATGGACACCGCATTTACGACCCGTAAATTCGTGCGATGAATTCGGAAGAGTTCCACCAAAATCCGAACGGTTGGCACGTAAAGGTCCCATTGATCACCTACTCGACCGTGGAGATGCACCAGCGGATCGGGTTATGCGCAATTTGATTTCGCAAACGATTCCTCAGACACCGGAGGTGCTCGATGATGAGCACAAAGTAGACTTACGGCAAACATATACGAATTGGGCAAGATTTTGGTCGTAACATATCGAGACGTGGGAGAACCGATATGACTATATACCCGACCGAAACCGATAGTCGTTCCGAGAGTTAGCATGCGTCTTGAGTACATGCCATGGTTTAGGATCCATGGCAAGCCATATCTATTGCTCCGAAGAAGAGAGGCGGCGACAACCGAGAGCGCGGCGGAGGAAACGCCGAGGCCCTTTACACCCAAGGAGAAGGGGGTGATGAGGCGGGGCAATCATCACCGCCGACACGATCCACCGGCCCAAAGAACGGCGCCTACACACATCCACCGGGCCCATCGGGCTCAACCGACAACACCGGCCCATCACAAAGATCTACCGCTCATGCCAAAAACGCACCTTCCCCTTATATGTATCCTCCTAACCCATATATGTTTCGCTTTCCTATTCCTAGCCCAGTTGGATCGCATGGCCGGGTTCGAGCTCGCATCGACTACTTCCCTCGCCATCCGATGGTGAGGCCGACGCGTCGCATGTGGTTCGTAGGAGGCGATCGGAAGCACTTCTTTCTGCCAGCTCGCTGCTCGGATGCACCATCACCCCGCCGTGGTTTATGCAAACACCTCCGGCGCCAATATTTTATCGAGTGGGTCACCATCGCAACATCCGTAACTGCACCCATCGCGGAGGAATCGATTCCCGCCCGAGGTTCCACAACCCCACGGAAGCGAAGAAGGAGGAATCCAAATACAGAATCGTCGACCGCCTCGTCGTGGCACATCGGTTCCCACCCCAGATCGAGACTAGAATTTTTAATTAAGTTTTTTTGTAATTAATGTTTAATATATTTAATAAAATTTGAGTTTAACTTGTTGCCTTGTCATTTAATTTTTATATTTGTTTTACTTATTTTAATAAAATTTGAGTTTAACTTGAATTGATTTTTTTTGTAATTAATGTTTAATATATTTAATAAAATTTGACAAAATAGAATTGATTTTTTTGTAATTAATGTTTCCTTGTAATTTAATTTTTTAATTTGTTTTACTTATTTTAATAAAATTTGAGAAAATAGAATTGATTTTTTTTGTAATTAATGTTTAATATATTTAATAAAATTTGACAAAATAGAATTGATTTTTTTGTAATTAATGTTTCCTTGTAATTTAATTTTTTTAATTTGTTTTACTTATTTTAATAAAATTTGAGAAAATAGAATTGATTTTTTTGTAATTAATGTTTAATATATTTAATAAAATTTGACAAAATAGAATTGATTTTTTTGTAATTAATGTTTCCTTGTAATTTAATTTTTTAATTTGTTTTACTTATTTTAATAAAATTTGAGAAAATAGAATTGATTTTTTTGTAATTAATGTTTAATATATTTAATAAAATTTGACAAAATAGAATTGATTTTTTTGTAATTAATGTTTCCTTGTAATTTAATTTTTTTAATTTGTTTTACTTATTTTAATAAAATTTGAGAAAATAGAATTGATTTTTTTTGTAATTAATGTTTAATATATTTAATAAAATTTGACAAAATAGAATTGATTTTTTTGTAATTAATGTTTCCTTGTAATTTAATTTTTTTAATTTGTTTTACTTATTTTAATAAAATTTGAGAAAATAGAATTGATTTTTTTTTTGTAATTAATATTTAATATATTTAATAAAATTTGACAAAATAGAATTGATTTTTTTGTAATTAATGTTTCCTTGTAATTTAATTTTTTTAATTTGTTTTACTTATTTTAATAAAATTTGAGAAAATAAAATTGATTTTTTTTGTAATTAATGTTTAATATATTTAATAAAATTTGACAAAATAGAATTGATTTTTTTGTAATTAATGTTTCCTTGTAATTTAATTTTTTTAATTTGTTTTACTTATTTTAATAAAATTTGAGAAAATAGAATTGATTTTTTTGTAATTAATGTTTAATATATTTAATAAAATTTGACAAAATAGAATTGATTTTTTTGTAATTAATGTTTCCTTGTAATTTAATTTTTTTAATTTGTTTTACTTATTTTAATAAAATTTGAGAAAATAGAATTGATTTTTTTTTTTGTAATTAATGTTTAATATATTTAATAAAATTTGACAAAATAGAATTGATTTTTTTGTAATTAATGTTTCCTTGTAATTTAATTTTTTTAATTTGTTTTACTTATTTTAATAAAATTTGAGAAAATAGAATTGATTTTTTTTTTTGTAATTAATGTTTAATATATTTAATAAAATTTGACAAAATAGAATTGATTTTTTTGTAATTAATGTTTCCTTGTAATTTAATTTTTTTAATTTGTTTTACTTATTTTAATAAAATTTGAGAAAATAGAATTGATTTTTTTTTGTAATTAATGTTTAATATATTTAATAAAATTTGACAAAATAGAATTGATTTTTTTGTAATTAATGTTTCCTTGTAATTTAATTTTTTTAATTTGTTTTACTTATTTTAATAAAATTTGAGAAAATAGAATTGATTTTTTTGTAATTAATGTTTAATATATTTAATAAAATTTGACAAAATAGAATTGATTTTTTTGTAATTAATGTTTCCTTGTAATTTAATTTTTTTAATTTGTTTTACTTATTTTAATAAAATTTGAGAAAATAGAATTGATTTTTTTGTAATTAATGTTTAATATATTTAATAAAATTTGACAAAATAGAATTGATTTTTTTGTAATTAATGTTTCCTTGTAATTTAATTTTTTTAATTTGTTTTACTTATTTTAATAAAATTTGAGAAAATAGAATTGATTTTTTTTTTTTTGTAATTAATGTTTAATATATTTAATAAAATTTGACAAAATAGAATTGATTTTTTTAATTAATGTTTCCTTGTAATTTAATTTTTTTAATTTGTTTTACTTATTTTAATAAAATTTGAGAAAATAGAATTGATTTTTTTTGTAATTAATGTTTAATATATTTAATAAAATTTGACAAAATAGAATTGATTTTTTTGTAATTAATGTTTCCTTGTAATTTAATTTTTTTAATTTGTTTTACTTATTTTAATAAAATTTGAGAAAATAGAATTGATTTTTTTGTAATTAATGTTTAATATATTTAATAAAATTTGACAAAATAGAATTGATTTTTTTGTAATTAATGTTTCCTTGTAATTTAATTTTTTTAATTTGTTTTACTTATTTTAATAAAATTTGAGAAAATAGAATTGATTTTTTTTTGTAATTAATGTTTAATATATTTAATAAAATTTGACAAAATAGAATTGATTTTTTTAAATTAATGTTTCCTTGTAATTTAATTTTTTTAATTTGTTTTACTTATTTTAATAAAATTTGAGAAAATAGAATTGATTTTTTTGTAATTAATGTTTAATATATTTAATAAAATTTGACAAAATAGAATTGATTTTTTTGTAATTAATGTTTCCTTGTAATTTAATTTTTTTAATTTGTTTTACTTATTTTAATAAAATTTGACAAAATATAATTGATTTTTTTTTGTAATTAATGTTTAATATATTTAATAAAATAAAAGTTATTGTACAAAAGTTAACCGCTTTCCTCCGAAAAATAGATATTACATAGCTTCCATGAGACAAAACACCTAAGAACACGGTCCAACTATTCCGACTTGGACACGAAGCGAGATGTATGCCCCGGTTCCTACACCATCCGCACAACCGACTTTGGTTGCTTGTTTCTGGATATCCATATTGTTGCGTATTCTAGACGAGCAAGGTTGACCTTTTGGTTTGCGCCTCAATTGTCTATCCGGCAATAGCTTATACGGTGCAAGCGATACCAAGGGCCACTTACGCTCATCCGGGATCGTGGGAATACGTGTCTCCACACGCTGTACATGTTTTGTAATTTATACACTTCGTCGACATATCTCATTGGATCAAGACGGAGATTCTCGATAAGCCGCAAGAACATGGGCGCATGGGTAACGGTGCATCAAATTTCCACGATCGCAGTCCTATTTGTCAAGTGTACACGATAATGGCCGCCAACAATACCTTGGTTCGGTCTCACAAACTCGTGACACGAAACCATAGGTTGTCGCGATCGTGACACACCGTGTGTGCATGGTGTTCGCCTGCCTTCCCACGGTTGATTTCTTGCAAGACCTTCGGGCTCCATACATGGCCTCCTTCCATCCGCCTCTATAAATCGCCGCTCTCTTCGGAAATAGTGCCGCTAACCGAAAATATGTCTCTCGCACGATCGATGTAATCGGCGGATGACGGGTTCCTTTCGTAATGAGTTTATGCATTCGGCAAGGTTTGTGGTCATATGCCCATATCGTAGGCCGCCGCCATATGCTTGTGTCCACTGCTCCAAAGGAATGTTGTACAGTATCTTGCGCTTTCTTCGCGTTATCTCGAGCGCAAATCGCCAAAGATCTCCCGAAAACGGTCTTTATTGATCTCATACCACGCCAATATACGTTGATAGCTAATATTACATACCACTCTTCAATTGCAAATAAATTGAATTTTTCAAAAGAAATTGTATTAATAGATATTTCATACCCATATCGATCACTTGTCGCCTCTCGTCTTTTAGATTGATGTTGCCCGTAGTAGTTGGATGCGACATGCCTCGTGCAATATCGATGGTGTGTGCGATGCCATACGCTTCTTCGGCGCGTTCTATTGCCGCAAGTATTCCAGGGGCCCGATCCGATATAACGCGCATATGTCGGGTTCGGGGCAAACATGCCTCCTTAACCTACTTAGGAAGAAGTCCCAATCATCACCGACTCTCCTGGTGTTATTGCGAATGCAATCGGAAGGATTCTCCCACATCCGTCTTGTGCCACACAAGCAGCAATAGCCGATGGGTATATCTACCATACATAAAGGTACCGTCAATTTGTACCAATGGCTTACAGTATTTAAAGGCATCTCGGCATTGCTTAAATGTCCAGAACAGACGCTTGAACACTGCGCATCCACGGAGCGCACGATCGCTTGTAGTACGCAGTTCCGCTTTCAAGTCCGTCATGCCGCTCGGGGACATATCTATCCAAAGACTGACACCACCGCCACACTTCATTATATGAAGTGTCCCACCCACCGTGTAACTTTTCTAACGCCTTCTGCTTGGCTATCCAAGCCTTTCTGTAAGAGGGCGTGTACCCCAATTGGCTACGAATACTGCCAATTAAGGTCGGCACCGTAGTATTTGGATCGGCCTTCAACATCGGGATTATCATGTCGCCCAACATCTTTGAATCCATCCTCGGATGATCTTGTGTTACACTCACAACGAAGTACGTTAAACAATGCAATATTACATATTATTATCATTATTCAAATCACCAACACATAGTGGTATCAGCACTTAAGACATGTATGTCGACCTTTGTACTTTTAATCTCCCACAACCTCGTCTTTTTCTTCAACGACGCCATGATTTTCCATTGACATGTGCCATCTTGCACTGCACACTTCGCCTCGAACTTATCGAGCTTCGATTTAACCACCGTATAGTTAACCCCGTTCTTAATGCTGTACTGTTTCAATGCAACAAGAAAATTATTCTTGTTCGCAAATTGGTTACCAACTTCTAATTCGTCAGAATCAAACGATGTATCTGTACGGTCACGCGTCCGGTGTGTTAGTTCAGGAAACTCCAATGCATCATCATGAGATAGATCGACATTATGCATGTGGGCTGGAGGCGAGTACGCCCTGAATAGCGGATCTTCTTCTTCTTCGCCTCGATCGCCTCAACGCCTTCAGTACAATTGGAACGGGCTCCGGTTGTAAAATAATCCAACTTCGCACCGTCGGGCCGCGCTCTCGAGGTGGATCCACATCGAATTCATCGTCCGACCCTCCATAACCTCGCAACAAACGAGGCCCTCGCCGGTGGATGTCGCCGGGAGTTCATCATCCTCCTTAAACATCTTTCGTATGATTCCAATCGTATGTGGATTGCCAACCACTAGAACTTGACGACGTCCCCCAGTACGTATTTCTATCATCGGACGTCGACTGACGGATATGCATGTCCCATCCACCGACCGAGTGTCGTGCAGGGGTTATGTTTTCCATACTACCACCGCACACGGGCACTTCTGTGTTTGGCCTCCCACTTACAGAGTGTCGGCTTGGGGTCGTGTATTCCCCTCGAACGACAAGATATGTCGAGGTCGCAGCAAGATCACTTAGAGATGAAAATTCTACATATACCTCCATATAGGGTGATCCACTGGCAATATGAGTCTCCACCATTGCCTCAAAGCCCCGAGCACCTTTGATGTCGAACGACTCATATCTCACCGGATCAACCGAAGCGCAAAACCTATACTTAATACACTGAACTTTCATTGGCGTTGTTCCAAATATTTTACGCCTAATTCTTTTGCGAAGTTCAACCAAATCGATGTTCCGATTAAAACTCAGTCGCGCTGTGTTCTCCGATAAGAAAACAACGCCATTTTCGGTGTCACGAACTTCACCGTCTAAATAAATAACGAGATTAATATCGTTCACTCATTTTCAATTTTTCCCTTTGCCTCAATTTCCCTTTACGCCAACCGAGAATGAATTTTCACCGATTTATAGCCTAATTTTTGCCGAGGCTATCAGAGCAAAGGCGCGCGTCCACGTGGGAGCGTTTTTCATTACGCATCTTGACGATGCGCGCTCTTTGGAAGCGTTTTTGGCCATCGCTTATTCGTAAACGCCCTCAAAATTATTTCTCCGTGAGACTCATCAGAGCAAAAACGCGTCCACGGTGAAGCGTTTTCCGATACGCATGCTGTTTTTGGCCGGTGTTTGTTCAGAAACGTCTCCTCAAAATTATTTTGCCGGAGACTATTGGGCCAAAAAATTCAACACGGTAGTAAGGACCAAACGCGCCTGCCGACGCGTTTTTGTCCACGCCGCAAGCGCGCATCCACGTGGACGCTGCGTTTTTGGTGGCGTGGACAAAAACGCCGTCCAAAGAGGCGTGTTTTTTGTCCGCGCCCCCCAAAAGCGCGCTTACGTGGCGCGCTTTTGGGGGATCGCCCTTTTCCGTAATTTTTCCCAATTCCGGCCCTTTTCCGTAAATTTTTTTATTTTTGGGTATTGATGGGTCAATTGCCCGAAATTCAGTCCTTGTTCAACTAAGTTTCACTTCGAAGATTGATTTCGGGTTAAAATAAAAAATTGAATCTTTTGAATTCATTCCGTTAAATTTGTTTGCATACCAAAAAAGTAAATTTGAATCAATTAGTTTGAATTGAAAATTTTCAATACAATTAAAAAACTAAAAAAGAAGAGGCAAATGCTAGGATATTCGAATTAATAAATAAAAAGTGTATGCGGGAGAATTTTCATTGTTTAATTTTCACTTACAAGGTGTTATTTATAAGTTTTTTTGCATTCAATTAATGAATGGATTACATTTAATCAATAAATGTGAATTAAGTTTTCTTAATTACCCCATTTAATCATCTCCTGATTATAAATAAAATAAAGAGTTTTATTTCGTTACTTTAATATGTTTAAAGAGGTTAAAGACATCCATTTAATGTTAGAAACTCCCCCTTGAATTGCTTTTAAATAAAAATGTTCCAAAAAGAGTACACAATCTCTCATTACAAGTTGTCTCGTTAAAATCTTTTACCTGGAAAATCCAGTGGGATAAAACCTTGGTTAAAAGAAAAGAGTATAACGTGTTTTAGACTCCCCCTAATGGCAACATCACATTATGTCTTTGAGTCGACGCATTCCAATATTGTTTTGTAGTCTTTCAAATGTTGAAGTTAGCAATGTGTTGGTAAAAAGATCTGCTAAATTATCACTAGAACGAATTTGTTGAACTTTTATGTCATATTTCTTCTCAAGATCATGAGTGAAGAATAATTTTGGTGAAATATGTTTTGTTCTGTCACCTTTGATATGACCATCCTTTAATTGAGCTATACATGCTACATTATCTTCGTATAAGATAGTTGACATATTTTCCTGTAAAGGCAAATTACGTATCTTCTGGATATGTTCAGTTAATAACCTTAGCCAAACACACTCTCTTGCCTCATGCATTGCAATTATTTCAACATGATTTGAAGAGGCAGCAGCTAATGTCTGCTTTGTCGAACGCCATGATATGGCAGTACCTTCACATGTAAATAAATATCTCGTTTGAGATCAACCTTTATGTGGATTTGAAAATATCTGGCATCAGCATAACCAACTAATAGAGGTTTTGAATCATTTGAATAAAATAACGCTATATCAATGGTCCCTCTGAGATATCTAAATACATGTTTAATTCCATTCCAATGTCTACGTATTGGAGAAGAACAATCTTGCTAACAAGTTTACTGCAAAAGCTATATCAGGTCTTGTGTTGTTTGCAAGATACATCAATGCTCTTATGACACTTAGATATGGTACTTTAGGACCAAGAAACTCTTCACCATTCTTACAAGGACGGAATTGATCTTTATTCACATCTAACGATCGTACAACCATTGGAGTACTCAATGGATGTGCTTTATCCATATAAAATTTCTTTAAGATGTTTTTCGTATAAGTTGACTGATGGACATGAATTCTATCTTTTACATGCTCGATCTGCAGGCCAAGACAAAACTTTGTTTTTCCAAGATCTTTTATCTCAAATTCTTTCTTTAAATAATTTACTGCATTTTGAAGCTCTTCAGGAGTTCCAATAATATTTAGATCATCAACATAAATAGCAATTATCACAAAGTTTGATCCATACCTTTTTATAAAAACACATGGATAGATTGGATCGTTTTTATTACCTTCTTTTAACAAATATTCACTAAGACGATTGTACCACATATGTCCAGATTGTTTGAATCCATATAAACTTTTTCTCTAATTTAATTGTGCAATTTTCTCGGGAAACTCTATATCCTTCAGGGATTTTAAATCCTTCTAGGATTTTCATATAAATTTCACTATCAAGTGTACCATACAAATAGGTTGTAACAACATCCATTAGACGCATGACAAGTTTTTCACGTACTGTCAGACAAATAAGGTATCTAAACGTGATTGCATCCACCAGAAGAGAATATGTCTCTTCATAATCAATGCCGGGCCTTTACGAAAATCCTTGTGCTCCAAGTCGTGCTTTATATGTTACGACTTCATTTGTGTCATTTCGTTTTCGCGTAAATATCCATTTATATCCTACCGGCTTTACATATTTAAGTGCTTGGACTATAGGTCCAAAAACTTCACGTTTAGAAAGTGATTTTAATTCTACTTGAATTGCGTCTTTCCATTTTGGCCAAATCTTTTCTATTTCTACCTTCCTCAATAGATTTAAGCTTAGGATCCTCATTTTCTTTTGCTATTTCAATAGCTACATTATAAGCAAAATAATTGTCGACAACTATATTTTTTCAGTTTCATCTTTTTCCTGAAGTAATATAACTTATTGAGATTTCTTTGTTATCATCATTTTGAGGTACCTGAACCTCTTCTGGGATTTTTTGATTAGTTATATCTTTGGCCTCTTCTTGGGCACTTGCCTCCACAATATTTCCATCTTGAATAATTGCTCCTTTCCTTTTACGAGGATTTTTATCTTTGGAACCGATTGGCCTTCCACGTTTCAAGCGTGGATTACTTTCTTTTGCACTAACAATTTTCCCTATTGGGATATCAATTCGTATTGGAGTATTTTCAACTGGTATGTGAGATTTTGTAATTCTCTTTAGGCCAGTAAATGAATCTGGCAGTTGATTGGCGACATTTTGCAAATGTATTATCCTTTGAACTTCTTGTTCATATTGACTTGTGTATGGATCTAATTGAGATAATGATGATCTATTCCATGTAATTTTTTTTACCAGTTATATTTTCTCTCCCCCTATTGTTGGGAATGTTGTTTCATCAAAATGACAATCAATAAATCCAGCAGTAAATAAATCTCCGGTTAATGGTTCAACATATTTAATTATAGAAGGAGATTCATAACCAACATATATTCCCAATCTCCTTTGAGGACCCATCTTTGTGCATTGTGGTGGAGCAATTGGAACATATACTGCACATCCAAAAATTCTAAGATGGGAAATATTTGGCTCCTGACCAAAAGCCAATTGTAATGGGGAGTACTTATTATAATTTGTTGGCCTTATGAGCACAAGTGCTGCTACATGCAAAATAGCATATCCCCAAGCTATAACAGGGAGTTTTGTTCTCATAAGCAATGGCCGAGCTATTAGTTGGAGGTGTTTGATAAACGATTCAGCTAAACCATTTTGTGTGTGAACATGACCTACAGGATGTTTAACTTTTATCCCAATTGACATACAATAATCATTAAAAGCTTGGGATGTAAACTTACCAACATTATCAAGACGAATAGTTTTGATTGCATAATTTGGAAATTGTGTTCTTAATCAAATTATTTGAGCAAGTAGCCTCGCAAACGCCAGGTTGCGAGTCGATAATAAACACACATGTGACCACCTACTAGATGCATCTATTAATACCATAAAATATCTGAATGGTCCCCATGGTGGATGAATGGACCCACATATATTACCTTGAATACGTTCCAGAAATGTGGAAGATTCAATCCTAACTTTAGTTGGTGATGGTCTAATAATCAATTTTCCTTGAGAACAAGCAACACGAGATAAATCTTTGAATTCAAGAATTTTTTGGTTCTTTAATGGGTATCCAATTGAATTCTCGATGATTCTTCTCATCATAATAGATCCAGGATGGCCTAATCTGTTATGCCAAATAGTAAAAGTATATGGTTCTACAAACTTTTGGTTTGTAGTAACCTGTGACTCAATCGCACTAATATGTGTATAATAAAAACCTGATGAAAAAGCAGGTAGCCTTTCCAAAACATATTTCTTTCCACATTCAACATTTGTAATATATAGATATTCAATATTTTTCTCATTCACAGTCTCAATATGATATCCATTAAGATGAATAGTGGAATATAAAGCATCATTAATGACAAATTTTGAACCTTTAGGTAATAATATAATAGCTTTTCTAGAGCCTTCAATAAGTTTTGAACTACCCGATATTGTATTAACATGGGTATTACTCATTGTCAAATGAGAAAAATATTTTTTTATCTTTGAGAATCATATGTGTTGTAGCACTATCTGCAAGACACATGTCTCCATTGATTTTGGATCCATCAAAATTTTGTTGGATATTCATATTCTTCATAAAAACAAACAAAATATGAGAAATATTGCAAATATTTATTAAATATATAAATTATTATTTATACAAGAAAATAAAACATACTTAAAACAAAATAAAAATGTCAAAATAACATCAATTTTTCTAATGATTTTCAAAGAAATCTGACACATCTAGGTGAGTTATATTTTTAAGGTCATTAAATTTATCACCCTCGTAAGCATGGTCAGTTTTAGTAATATAGTGAATATCTTCATCTTGTACCTCCATTTCATTATTTTGGGATATAAAATTTGTCTCCATATGCTTTCCCTTCTTTTCAATGGATGCTTGATAAAGTTCCACTAAATACTCAGATGTACGACAAGTACGTGACCAATGCCCCTTCATATCACATCGGTAGCATATATTCTCAACAATCTTTGAAGGATTATTTTGACCACTTCTTTATTGTTTTTTATTGTTATTCTTTTTCTGGTGGTTAGAAGTATCATTGTTATGACCACCATGATAACGATTACTAATACATCCTCGACCACGTCCCCCACTACGTCTACGACTACGATCGCAACCTACATTCACTTTAGGAAATGTTGCAGAACCAGTGGGACGAATTCCATGATTTTTCATCAACAACTCATTATTTTGTTCAGCCACCAAAATGCATGAAATCAATTCAGAATAGCTTTTAAAACCTTTTTCACGGTATTGCTGCTGCAGGAGCACATTAGTCGCATGAAAGGTTGAAAATGTTTTCTCTAACAAGTCCTCGTTAGTTATGTTTTATCCACATAATTTTAGTTGAGAACTAATTTTGAAAAGTTCTGAATTGCATTCACTTACAGTCTTAAAATATTGCAACTGTAAGTTCATCCAATCATAACGAACCTTAGGGAGTATCACCGTTTTCTGATGGTCAAATCATTCTTTCAAATTTTTCCACAACTCAAGAGGGATTTTCATAGAGATATTCCACTTTTAATCCTTCATATAGATGCTGACGGATGAAAATCATTACTTTTGCCTTGTCTTGATTAGATGCTTCTTTATCTGCTAATATAGTATTTCCTAGACTTTTAGCCTCCAGATAAATTTCAGCATCTAACACCCATGACAAATAATTCTTGCCTGAGATGTCTAAGGCAGCAAATTCAAGTTTGGTAAGATTTGACATTATAATCACTTGAATCAAAATAAAAAAAAAATATTAGTAAAATAATAAGCATTCTCAATCGTAAAATAATTCAATTATATATACCAAATTTTCTAAATTATAATATGTATGTCAAATATTGGCATAGAGAGGAATTGTCATAATAATAACTTAACACAAATTACATTAATTGAAATTTCTTTTAATAAAAAAACATGTATATATAATTATCATTATTAGATTTTAGTTGTAAAAATAAATGTGCAAATGTTACCCAAAGCAAATATTTCATCTAGAAAATAAAATAAAAGAATTATGAAAATACGTATGCCGTATATAGTTTAACGGAAGTTATATGGGCAAATTATATAAAGTCAAAATGATGTGAACTTCACTATGAACTCGTAGAATCTCGTGCTGATAACGTGTTATAGAAAAATTAATAAAACAATAATAATAAGTAAAAAGTGGATGAAAAATACGCGAGAATTTTCGTTATTTAATTTTCACTTACAAGGTGCTATTTATAAGCTCCTTTACATTCAATTAATAAATGTATTACATTCAATCAATAAATGTGAATTAAATTTTCTTAATTACTCCATTTAATCATCTCCTGATTATAAATAAAGTAAAGAGTTTTATCTATTACTTTAATATGTTTAAAGGGGTTATAAACATCCATTTAATGTATTTATAACATTTTTTTTAATTTATTACACTTTAACGGATACTTTCTTAGGATAATGTGTTGCATTTATAATCCCTAACTTTTGAAAGGTTAAGTTAAAACTCTCCTCCCTAAGTTTTTGCGACTAAATTAGACCCTCTAACTTTTACTAGGGTTCAACTAGTAATCTCTCTAGTTTTTGTGACTAAACTAGTAACCCTTCTAATTACAATTGGTGAAAAATGAAGTAAACAAGATAACCCTTCAAAAGTGTTTGCTTACAAATTTTAAGTACTCTCAACAAGAAAAATAAGAATGATACAGGAAATTACTAAAGAGACTACGTACAAGAGAATATAATAAAAGGGATATTTGAAGTGAACTTGCTTTCAATGCTTGACTATGTCTTTCTCGACTCTTGAAGTGTATTTGACTTCTATTTATATTAATGAACTAGTTTGTAGTTGTTTATAGCCATTGGGTTTGATTTAGAGCCATTGGGAAACATTAATCTCAAGGTTAAAAAGAGGCCCTGGATGTTAGGTTTTGATACATACTAAGGAGGCATCAATGCCTTGGCTGCACCTAGCATTTATACAACTGCTAGGAGGCTAGGTTTTGATACTTACATTGTAGGTATAAATACCTTGAGGTTAGGTATCGATACTTAGATCCCTAATTTCGATACTTAGCTACCAAATTGCCTTAATAAAATTAAAACACCTTAAAACTTTTTGGTATTAAGTCAAAAACATTTGTTATAAGTTAAAATATATTTAAAACTTGTTTTTAAGTATTTTGCAAGTCTTGAAAATGTTAGGTTTTTAAATGACTTAGTGATAACAAATTATCTTAAATGTTGTGTAACACCCCTTGCCCAACCTGATCGCTGGGTCTAAGCTACAAAGTGCTACATTAGTTACTAGAGCAATAACGATCAAATAAATATTCCAACTTATGTTGTTATACATTTAAATACAAGCAAAACATGCATATGATATGATATACAATCAATTTTGGGACTTACACGGGCTTATGAATACCTTTATACTACTTCGCATTTGAACAATGACCAAATTGTAAAGTATTTAAAATTTCCTAGACCGGCGTCACGACTTCATCATTTCCTTTTCACGACATGGTCATCTCAGTATGTCATGTCATGATGACATACATATGCTCATCGGGATGTCACTCTCTGATGATGACATTGCGACTTTAAGAGTCCAAGGTTGCGACGTAGCCCCTATTTTTGGCTACTTAGCTCATTTTGGCACCTAAATTACATGCTTTCAACCAAAACATATTGTTACCAACATTCAATTGACCATTTCACTTATGCCAAACCTAATAAAACATGCCAAAATGAACTTGTAACAATTTGAAATTAACTATTTAAGTTAACATACAATCCATGTCATTCATTCAAGTTCAATTTCCCCATTTACTTATCTAACCATGACAATTTCAATTACCTTAGATAAATATATGCATAACTACTCATTTTTTGAGTATCTAATATCCAAATGACAATGGAAAGAACCAAATCAACCATGCACGTAACCTATATTTCAAGCATGACTATCATTTTTAAAACTTTACATGCCATTTAGCAACCTAACCATTAAAACTATCATACTTATAATATTTATCGTGCCAACACCTATCAATTGAGATCATTATGCATACAAGCATTATGCATGATCAAAATATGAATCAATTTGATTACATAGCAAGCCAATTACATAAGTTCCAACCATTATAAACTTATCACATAAAATTAACACCAAATTGACCATTTGCACAACAAAGGTCCTTATGTACATGCCACAAAGTCTAGATTAAAATGAACATAAATCTACCGTCTTATGATAGTGTGAGCTCCTCTGTTGATCTTGCTCGGCAAGTTTCGAAAGATAACAATCTACAAGGAAAGAAAACAATGAAAGTGTAACACTTATACCTGACCTGGTAGCCAAGCCCAAATATCGGGATGCCACACCACTATCTCATGTCATAGACATAGTAAGTTGTCACATTATTAAGAAATCATCCTCTTTATCAGTGATCTTATAAATTTTTAGTCAACATATATCAATCATCATTAGAACATGCCTAACATACTTCAAATAGTCTTACAACAATAATTAAACATGCATAAGGTCCATTTAATAAAATCTCAAAACTGTCATGTAGGTATCGATATTGACACTAGGGTATCGATATTTTCTTTCAGTGGTATCGATACCACCTGAAAAAATGATACCAAACTTGCATTTTGTTTCTCAATTATAAGCCAAAGTCTAAAAACTTATCGGTACCTACCATGAAATATCGATATTTTAACCTCGAGAATTAATACTCGAGCAAAGGTATCGATACCAAATCTCTATTTTGACTCTCTGTACATTTCAAAACATAAAGGTATCAATTTTAAAACCCGATTTATTGATACCTCTATCTGGACCTCAAAAATGCAACATACATAAGCAATAAATCTATTCCAATTTAGTTCCTAAACATCGTACATCAATTACTTTGATAATTAATCATTCACAGGCCTAATTAACAACTCAATATCGCAAAATCGTGTTCGAGCAAGTAACGTCAATCCATCCTCATGTTCATGAACCCAAGCATAACAATAACATGTAACCCTTATAAACTGAACTAAAAACCAGCAAAATGTCTATAAGTTAACATGGCTATAAACAAGTCTAACACATTTCCTTATTCCCAAAACATAAACAATTAACAATAACACCTATGAAATCACAGAAATGGACTTGCTTGGATCACCCCTCGGAACCACACCGCTCACATTGGCACACAACTAATCTGTAATTGTTTAAGAAGGGAGTGGGTGAGCTTAACAAGCTTAGTGAATGCTTAGAACAACTACCACGTAAACAATTCATCAAGCATCAACGAAACAACCATATAGCACAACCTCAACAGTTCCAACACTAGTGTCGTCATGTTATACTTACTAGTGCATTATTTACAAGTTCTTCTACATGGTAATCATATATCACATTACACATATAATCACATAAGATTTAAGACTATATCACAATACTCATATATCACATAACATTTAAGCATATATCACAATATTCGTATAAATCACAACACTCAAAAACATGTTTATAGATAAATTGACACTTTAGCTATTAAACATAAAAGTGAGATCTACAATCACTCATCGAATACATGGATCTCCAACACACCACATAGACTCATAGAGTCAAACATTTCCCAAAAGTGAAGCATAAAGCTATCACTCCCATTATTTCCCCTCACGTCTCCCGTTGAAAGGAGCTTAGCTCACATTCCCTTATCCCTCCATGTCCTAAGGTCTCAATGCCTAAAATCACTATACATATAGGTGAGTACTCACAACCCTATGGCATGCCAACTATATCCAACAGTTTTAAGATCACAAGGCCAAAATATCTGAAATCAAACACATATCACTTACCGATTATCTATACACTATCACTGCATATTTGCATTTTTAGCAAAACACTGTCACTAGCATTTAACATATACATAACATGTACATGTTTGCACTTTCACAACAGTTATCATAACCACTATCACATGTTATAACATCTAAGCTCAATTCACATATTCACAAACACATAAGCACATAGTTCACAAGATAACATATGTAACACCCCAAACCCGGCCCACAAGTCCTGACCGGATCTGGTATGTCACTGCGGAAAATGTTTGAAAAACCTTTTTGACTTTAGAATAAAACTTGAAAATTTTGTTAACGTTTTGAAAACTATATCCATTAAAAATTATTAGATAATAGAAGCTCGATTTGAATTAAAACTTTATTATAAGTTGTTACGAAGTGAATCATTTGTAGAAATATTTCTAAGTATAATATAAACTTCAACAATCATAGATAGAATATTTTAAATCAAAAGTGGCCCTTATTACATCAAATAAATTCCCAAAATACGGATAATATAAAAATCATTATTAATTAACTAAACCAAGTAAAACATCCACTTCTGCGTGAAATCTTCTTCTGCATGGCCACCTTTGTATCCACTCCAACCCGGTCCATTACTCACGACTCACCTGCGATGTTTAAAAAGTTGGGTGAGTCACACAGACTCAGTGTGTAATTAACCATTGAAATCCACCCACATGCTAACCACATAATAACCCATGCATCAGATATCATATATCATATTCAGAGCATATCACATTCTGGGCTTGGCCCATACTCATAACACTTATCAAGTAACCGGGTAATTAGCCACATACCCTCCACATACTGGGCTTAGCCCATTTCTTATTCAAGTCCACAATCGCATGTATTCACATACCGCAATTATGCAATAATGAATCCCGACCCAAGCCTAAGGTCCATCCTCTACACACCCTCTTATCCAGCCTACCACACACCAGGGGATTCATAAAATCACCCTCTCCTTTTAACTCCAAAGGCATTCAATGCCATCCACGTGCAATTAAGCACAAAATCCACAACGCGACCTCAGTCAGCGCCAATCCACGATGTAGCCGTAGCTAACACCAAAACCACGATGGGACACATAGTCACTCATCAATCCATGATATGGCACATAGCCTATATCAATCACGATGAGGCACATAGCTACTCATCAACCACGTACTCGAAGTACACCCGTACCTTCTTTCATAGCCCACCCATGCGCATGCAACATAAAGTACAGTCATGATAATGCATGCACATGTTTATTCATAATCAAGGCATACTCACACATATACAAATCAATAGTCACATCCCAACAGGTTCGGAACTAACCTGGTCATCGCCATACCCTTGAAGGGTATCAATATCACACTTATCACTGCATTTGTTAGTAATCATATTACACATGCAAATATAAATCCCGGAAACAGTAGGCTAGCTACACACCTTATAACCTGAAGCTCTAAACCCTCGATCCCGACGCTATCGCTAAGCGAGACTACGGCTATCTGCCTATAGTTTTCTCCCGCTGCTGGCCCATACCCCGGTGGCCAATCCCGAACCGCCGAGACAACTCTTTTCTTAAACTTCGGGACAGGGGCTTTCCCTTGCCCACCTTGATTGGTAGTTGCCTCCATCAAAACGCTTAATCAGATAAACCGGTTAATCACCCAAATCATAAATCTAAACACCAAAACCAATTAAATATTTCTTACCAAAATATCTCGAATCCCGTGGAATCGATTTATTACACTAGATATCCTTGCTCCTTTATTCGGCCAAACATAGAGATTAGAAACAAGGCCATTCGGCCAAATCAAATAAACCATAAAGGTTAACGCTCAACCCCTTACCTTACAACCGATTTGGTTTCCTCCCAAATCTTGAACCCAACGATGGTTCACCTCTGACAATCGGCCACACCTTAAGACGCAAAACAGTTAGCCTTACAAGCCTTCGGCTTAACGAACATTAAAAGAATAGTCTATTAGAAAAACTCCTTACCACTTACCAACCGATTATTCAAGAAGATGGCTTCACCTGATTGTTCCCCAAAACCCGAAGGCCCTTCTCCAAGCGATTGAAAGAGGAAACCCGAAGAGATCAACACCCCTCTAATATTCGGCCAAAAAGAATCTAATAGGGGAGGGGAAGTTTTGGCAACCTAGCAAATTTGAGAGCAAAAAGGAAGAGAAGGTGCTTGGAGAAAAAGGTTTCGGCTACCAAAGTGGTTGAGAGAAAACACTTGCAAATTCGGCAAAGAGAACAAATGGTAAAAAGGGTGGCTAAAGGGGAGCATCCCCCTATTTATAGAATTCGGCACTCCCTCCCCTTGAAGACTCCAAAATTCGGCCACCACCTACTAATTCAAACTAATTTGAATTAGTCCAATTCCCTAATTTACTCCTCTCAATCCATTCAAAATAGTTTGAATGGTTTCAACAATTATCTTCACTTAATCCAAATAATAATAATAATCCTATACTTAAAATAACTAAGTAGATAAATAAATAAATTAAAAAAAAATAAAAGATAAACTAATAATTATTCCCTCATCCAGCCGAATTTAAAAGCAAAAGCTAGCCTAAACTTTATCTCTCAAAATAAAATAAGCAACGATTTATCTTCTATCTACCTATTTGAATTAAACAAATAAAAAAAATAAAACAAAACCATATGTATATCTAACTCTTCCAGCCGAATATAAAAGAAATAAATCAAAGCTTTATCCTCATCCAATTAAGACTCCATGTGCCGTCCAACATCTTTTCAATCTGCTGCAAAATAAAACACCCCTTATGCTGCCTTTGAGCCTCGAACCAGCGACCTCCAGGAGCCAAGAACTTCAGCTAGCGCCCCAGCCAATTTGCCAATGCGCTATTTGTGATATAATCCCCCCAAAACTTCTTTTAACACCTCACTCCCTAGCTCCCTTGTCTCAACGCCAAACCCAAAAATAAAATACCCTTGCTGCCGCCTGGATTCGAACCCAGGCCCTCATTAGCGTCACCACCAAGCCTTTAAGCAGCGCATGGAGCCACTTTGCCAACTGGACTTTCATGTCCATTAACCCTGCCATTTTTTTTAAGGCATACCTAGCCCAGCTCCCCTAATTGACGCAAAATAAAACCAAAATGCTGCCTTTGCAGCTCGAACATGAGACCCCCAAGCACCATGAGGCGTCCCCTTCCCAAAGCCCCAAGTAGCGCCTCCATGCCACTCCACCACAGACATTCTTGTGTCTTAACCTTCCAAATAATTCTCTTAAGACCTCTAAAGCCCAGCTCCCCTTCTTAACACTAAAATTCAAAAATTTCCTAAGTCATCCCTTACCTTCTAGGGTTCTCCAAACCCCTTAAAATTCATCCAACTTCACCCTAAGCCTTCCATCCCCTGAGTTATGCACTAAATGCATAACCCCTAGACCGGGATGTTACAACATAGGTATGAGAAAGCTTACACTCGAAATTTAGAGTAGGAGTTTAGGCTACTACTAAATTCCCAAATAATGTATTAAATCATGTCCACAAGAAATTATTCCAAACACTCACCAATTATGCTTTTGCTGAAAAGTCGAAAGCTCAAACTAGCTTTTCCTTGCCTTCATCTCTACGCGTAGAAGGTCCTAACAAATTTGAAGCTTCAACACAATAATTCACACAAAAATATATGCAAAGATTAGCTAAGGACTCACCACAAGCAATCAAAAACATAAGTCTAAGCTATGTTCTCATGTAACCAAAACCTTTAACATAACCAACTTGAAATCCAAATATCTGGATCTACACTTAATATTTTTGCCTAAAATGAGTTTCATTCATCTAATTATTCATCAACAACTAATTCCCAAACTTTAAACTACACAAAACTACTCAATTCATGGTATCAACTTTTTCGACATGTTTTATGACTATTTTTGATGTGTCTTTAACTAGCTATGATCACAATAAAGGCAAGCGCACCTATCATTTAATAGTATAGTTATGGTAAGACCAGTAATATCATATCCACAAGGACCAAGAGAACTAGTAATTACTATCTTTCTATTATCTAGCCTAAGAATTGGAGTGATTTCTTTTAAACTAAAACTTAATTAAGAGCACGACAGAGAATGAATTAGGAAAATACTTTTAGACAACTTTATGAGATATTCAATACCTGTAACACCCCAAACCCAGCCTAGAAGTTAGGCCCAAATCTGGCGTGTCACATTAAAGATTTTTTCGAAAACCATGCTTTCATTAGAAACCCTTCTTACAACGTAAAACTTTCTACTATTCAAAACCTCAGATTTCGTTTGCTTATTTTCAAAACGTGGTTTATTAGAAATTATTCATGGAAAACATTATTATCTTTAAAACCTTGTCTATTGCGGAAAGCTTAATTTAAAACAGTTGCGGAACGTGATATTTTGAAAAACAATAGTTATTTCCGATAAATCATGTTCTACTTCTAGCAATTGTAAAATAATAAAATCCCAAAACTTAAACTTTAGAAATCTTAAGGCCTTATTAATTTATAACCCAAAAAATTAAACTAAAATAAAAATAGACTTGTACTTTAAAGCCAATCGGACGTGTGGTCACCTCCGAGTCCCTCGCAGCTCCGATCCGTCTAAGCCTGGGGATTACTTGCACAGTTAAAAACCGGATGAGTTTGCGAAAACTCAGTGTGTAATCCCCTTACCAGAGTAACAATCGAGATATGAAGTAGAAACTCGAATATGCAGGCCAAAGCCCTTTCAACGATAATAATGACAAAGACAGATCGAGCATACGTGGGTCAAAGCCCACTAGAAATTATTTGGGTCATAGACCATAACAGTATCAAATGGGCCTAGCCCAAACCAATAACAGAACAAGCGGGACTAAGCCCAGTACAGTGACAGATATCATAAAGAAGTATGAACAGTATGAGGATGCATCCCAACCCAATCCAACCATCACACCACCCGTACCAGCCCTACACTCCATATGGGGACCAAGTCTATCCACCCAGCCCTACAAACCAAGAACGCAATCGAGCTACCAGTATCAACGCAGCAAAGCTGTCAGTAACAGTATACGTGGCTGAGCCACTAAAATTAGTATATCTTGGCAGAGCCACTGAATCAGTATAACATGGCATAGCCACCAGTACAATACTTCCTCCATAAGCATAACCCAACCCAATGCAGTGTGTCGTGTATGTCATGCTCAATCATTACACATGTATGCAAAATGACCATGCTCAGTAACAGTCATCTAAACATATATTAACAACATATCAGTCACACGCCCACAGTCAAGTCAGTTAAATTCATTGTTATACAATCACAGCCAAATCAGTCAAATTCACAGTCTAAATCAGTCATTTACCTACAAGGGCAAAATAGTCATTCTACCCTATAAGGGTATTTCGATAATCCTATCCTTCTGGGGTATTTCGGTAATTCTACCCTTCAGGGGTATTTCAGTAATTCTACCCTACAGGGGTATTTTGGTAATTTCATAAACTGAGGGTATTTCGATACTTTCACAAATCAAAGGTATTCTGGTAATTTTATAATTCGAGAGTATTTTGGTAATTTTACAATTTGAGGGTATTTCGATAATTTTCCAAATTAGGGGTACTTTAGTAATTTGTAAACCAAGGGTATTTTAGTAATTTGTAAACCAAGGGTATTTCGGTAATTTGTAAATCAAGGGTATTTCAGTAATTCGTAAATTAAGGGTATTTTAGTAATTTGTAAACAAAGGGTTTATAGTAATTTCATAAACCAGAGGTGTTTCGGTAATTTTATAAATCAGAGGTATTTCGATAATTTTACCCTTCGAGGGTATTTCTGTAATTTTACGACCTCCTAAAAGGTTTACAGTCGCCTCGAGCGACTTAAGAAACCTAATTCGACTTAACGGTGAAAATGGGCCTGAGGCCCATTACCCTGCCCAAGTGAGTCCACACACTCGTGTGGCCTATTAGCCTAGAAACAACCACGGCTATGCATTTCATTTGTGTGAGCCCACAAGCCCAAATCAATAACTTATCACACCACATACATTTCATTTGTGTGAGCCCACAAGCCCATTGGGCCCACACGACCCCTTTTCGGCCTTACGGGCCCAAAACACCTAAGTCATGTGCGCGACATGATAAGCCTATCTATTTCCCATTTAACAGTGAAATTTAACCCAATCGATGCATGGGCCCATTGGGCCCTCTCGGCCCATCGAAGCCCAGTACAACCCAAGCCCATGGATTCTCTCATGGTGGCCTTTTCTATCACACGCTCACGCTCCGTGAATTCGGTTCACCACACGTGCGATCGTATGCTTGTATGGCATCGTTCGCCGGTATCTCGGCATAATGCCGATCAACAGTCAAGATAGTACAATATAAGCACCTTCGGCTTTTCAACCGATTAACGATTACAACAGTGTATACGGATACACACCTTATCACGTAGAGTACTAAATAATGACAAGCGCCGTCACCTGCACTAGAGCGATCAACTGCGATTTGCCCAGTTAAACCAAAGTATTCGAAACAGAGATAATGATACGAATGGGCCTAGGGCCCATTCTCAGCCCAAATGGGCCCACACGCTCGTGTGGTCCATTTAGCCCAAATCTAGGCACAGATATGAGATTCACATAAACCAGTTCACTATCTACTACACAATCATACAATTTATTCATATGGGCCCACTGGGCCCACTTGGACCAAACAACCTAAACCCATAAGAACACTCATGCTGGCCTCAACTGTCGCGTCGAAGCCTCCACACGTGCGCTCACACGCTCGTATGGCTACCATCGCCGTGTGAACGTCATTTCGGCATTTGCCGCTCTACAGCTAGAGTAGTGCGAAATACACACCTGATAGGAATCTGGAGTTGATTCGCGCTCCGAACACTCTTATGCCCAAACGCCAACCCAGGTATGCTTACTCTCCTCATAGATTGCTCTATTTAAAGCCAACTTCTCACCTTCCCTCTTGCTAGCTTCCCGATGTGGGATCCCTCATTTAGCAGAGTTTAATTCCAACACAAACTCTGGCCGTCCCAACTTAGCAAAATAAATATCCCTTTTTGCTTGCAATGGGATTCGAACTCAGGCTTCCCTGTAACATAATCCACGCCGCTAGCCAGTTTACTAACTAGCTCCTTGTTGTCTTAAAACATGCACAACTAAATATAAGTCTATGGCCAAAGTCTAAGTTTATTTAAAAAAAAGAAATCAAAATGAAATGCAAGCGCCAAGACTTAAACCTTGGACCCCTTGCTTCCTTGTGTGGCGTCATTCCCTTGTCTCCCATGTGGCGCCATTTGCCACTAGACTACAACTCCTTTTGTGTCATTTTTCTCAACATTTTATTCTTAAAGCCTACTTACTAACTCCCAAGGTTTTACTCACCTAAAATCAAAATTTTCCTAAAGCCCAGGTTTGATCTCGGGACTTCATAGAAGCCCTCTAACCTTCCAAAATCACTCACCTAATAGGTCCAACTTGTATTAGTGCCGTTCTCTTGTTCTCAAAAATTTTAAATGTTCCCATGGCCAAGGCCCAATAGGCCCAATTCTACTAGGCCCAAATTCGGGGCGTTACAATACCTAGGAAAGAATCCACTTAGACTTCACTTATTACTTTTGATTCATATGATTTATTCACTTGACTTAACCCGTAGAAATCCCTGATTTATGTTAATATCTCTTTCAAGACTAAGAACAACTGACTCTAGGTTGATTAATAAATCTTTTTCTAATTAAAATCCCTATTGTCGCATTAACTCGATCTATGGATTCCCTTATTAGATTTGACTCTAATCCGGTAGATTTTTGTTGCCCTATTTCTAGGGTTTCAATCAACTCCACTTAATTGTGTTGATCTACTCTTAAACAGGGGCTTTTGCTCTTCTGAATAAGCACATTCGACTTGAATCAATAACCTGAATTATCAAAACAAGAATAAGAACTCACAATTAAGAATAAGAACAAGTATTTATCTTATAAATTAAATAGTAATAAGATCCGTCTTAGGTTTCATCCCCTTAGGTATTTAAGGGATTTAGTTCATACTGATAAATAGAAACATCTTAAAATAAGGAAAACTACAAAACATAAGAAAACCCAAAAACTTCAAGAGAAATTGATAGGAGATCTTCAGTCTTGATGGAGATCCTTCTTTCAAGCTGCTCCCGATGGCTGTCTTCGAGTATTTTCTACCTTCTACTCTGCCTCCTCTTTTAGGTCACAAGTAGCTTATTCCGAATAGAATTAAACTTAGATACGACAGGGACATGCCCGTGTTCGATAACCTTAGGCCGTACTTGATTTTGCCCGTCTTACACGGCCGTGTGGTCTGCCTGTGTGCGACATTCCAGGCCGTGTTTGATTCTGCTCGTAACACACGGCTGTGTTCGATGGTCCAGGCGGTGTTGATTTCCTAGGTAGGCCCATTTTGCCCATTTTGGCCCATTTCTCGTTCTTTTGGGCTCCCTAAGCTCTTCTGAGTGTAAAACATGAAATTAAAGGATTAGGAGCATCGAATTCATCAAATCTAATGAAAATTCATCCAAAAATAAGCCAAGCATGGGGTTAAAAGATGTATAAATTATGGTTTATCAATTTTTCGAAAATTTATTAAAACATTAGAAATCTTTAACGAAATTTTAAAGTATGTTTAGAAACCAATCATGTCAAAGTAAGTTTAAAAACACTTTGAAACCACGTTTTTACCCAAAATCCTGAAATCCATCATTAACAAACTAATTTTTGGCTTTATTTAAAAAATGTGATTTAATGGCCAAAAACTTAGTTTTAAAGATTAAATAACATTAGAAACCCATAAGGAATTGAACCATTACCTTATTTAACGTAAATCTAAGAGTTTGAGTGAAAACCCGAAAAACCCACAAGCTTGACAATGGAGAAATTTATGGTATTTTAGGTGTTTTTCTTGGATTCTATGGAGATATTTAGCTTGGGTGATGGTAGAAATAAAAAGATTTACATCATGTTTGGTTCACTAGAACGAAATAGGGTTGTAACAGAATAGAACTGTAATGGAATAAAACTGTAATGGTATAGAGCTGTAATCAGTAATTCAATTGTTTGGTTAAATGGAATTGAATATAGTTGTAATAGTATTCTTGTATTTGGTTAAATGGAATAGGGGTTGTAATAGCATGGGAAAAAAGCTGAAATGACCAGAACATCCTTAGCTGATTTTTTTTAAATAGATGATTTAATCATATCTTAATATTGTTATTAAATTTTATTAAAGAAACAAATTTAATCATATCTTAATATTATTATCAAATATAATTTTATAATATATAACTGAATAACATTTTTCGCATAATTATGTTTTTATTTTTGTAAAATATTTAAAAACCAAAATATATCCTTTAATTAAATTTAGTGATCATTTTGTAATTTTTTAAAATTAAATGACCAAAATATAAACTTACTAATAATTTAATTACTTGAGTGCAATTTACCCATAAAATCCCACTAAAAACCCAAAGCCCACTCACCAAAATTCCAACTGCACCCGCCATCATCTCTTTTTTCCCCCATTATTTTTTCCCTTTCACCCAAATTTTCCATCAACAAGAATAAACTAAAGCCCAGCAACCCAATCCAAAAGAAAGCTCTAGAAGCCACCATTGCTTCAACCAATGAAACAAAAGCAGTAAACTCTCTTGAAAAGTAACAATCATTAATTAATTTCCTTCGGTTACCTAAATAGTCCCCTTATCAACCTTCTTCAACCTTTTATTTCCTGCAAAATTGCCCTTTCCAGATCCTACATCCACCCGAGACTCCCCTCCCTTGAATTAGAAAACATATGTTCAAAGCAGTAAACATATGCCCTTCTCTGGCAAAATTAGGAACTCCGTCTTGCAGGCATTGAGATGATTGAGTCTCTTCTGCTATAAATTTTTTTTTTCTACCATGGTTTACTTATTGCAATGTTCAAATTAAAGTGTTGCTATTTTTTTTATCGATTTTCTTTGTTTAATTTTGGAGTTTTAAGTTAGTTTCTGCATGGGTAAATTGGGTAAAAAAAGAATATATTCCGGGAATCGCCGAATAACCCATTCAGAGGTGGGCATGCGTAATGGTGATTACGGGACTTTGTCGTTTAGTCCTAGAATGGCCATTCAGTGTAATGGTCATTCAGCCAACCAAACACCTGCTTCACTGTGGCGGGGTGAATACACCCGGAATGACTTGGCCATTCAGGTGAACCAAACATGGTGTTAAGGTTGAAGAACAAAAAATGGAAGAAATAAGCTTTGGGAGCAAGGGACGGCTAAAGCATGAAGATGGAGAAGACTAAGGTGAACTTTACAGGTTGGGGATGATATTATGGTGATTTTTAAAATTTGGTTTAATCGCCTCTTAAAAACTCACAATTTGACTCTTTTACAAATCAGTCCAATTTTCAAAATTGAAGGCATTTAAAACTCTTTTTCAAAAATTGACTTAATTTTCGAAGAACCATATTTAAAAACATTACCGATAAATCATGTCACATAATTCTGAACACTCTAAGGCTAAAATTCCTAAAATACCCTTAAAACTCCTAGGCCCTATTTTGGGTGTTACGCAAAGTAAGCATTAAGAATGCATAGTAAGTCCAAACGAAATCATTAAATATACCTTGATCATTTAGGGCATAAGTAAAACTAATTAAGTTGGTATACAACATAGCTACCCTTTGGCACATGATGATATAATTAAACATATAACAACATCGTGATTTAAATGTGTTAGTCACATTCCCAAATCATAAGTAAAACCAAGAATTTAATGGAATCACTTAGGTATTCACATATCAAGCATCAACAACTACCATTTCATTTCCAATTCACAATTAAGATTCCATTTCGAATTAATTGGATATCACCCAGTGGAATTATAGTAAAACATACTTAGATACATGAGAATAAGATGCTCACACAAGTTGACAGTATATTAGGGTTGCTCACACAAGCTGACGTTATGATAAAGTTGCTCACACAAGGTGACATTTTATCTAGGTTACCTGTTCAGGCTAAGGCTACGATACATATAACTTGAGAATCTGCAACAAATTCTAGGTATCATAATAACATGTAAAATCCTGAATCAAATACACATATAACCCTAATGGCATGCCATACGTATCCTAACCTTTTACTAAGTTCAGACATGCATCATTTCTATATATATGTCATTACCAATCCCTATACATGATTATATATTTCATTCACGAGTCTTGTGATCATTGGACATTTATATTTGCACCTTGTACTATTTCATAATAACCAATATTCACACGACTATTCAATTCAGGTCATTTAAGCCATATGTGCCAAAATTACTGAATTGTACTTAATTCTAAGATATAGATAAATTCAAGCATAATTCATACATAAATAAAATAGGGTGGTAAGTTCATATGGAACTTACCTATTCAAAATACGTAAAAGTGGACACTTCAGGGGCTAATCCGTAATTTTAGCTGTTCTCCAATCAACTCCTATTCGATCCAATTCTTGATCTATTAGTTGGCCGAATGTTTCAAAGTTTGGAAGCTTTTCTTCAATGTTTTTCTATGGTGGACTATTGAAATAAGGGAGATGATAATGAATTTCTACTTAGTTTGGCTTTTATACTTTAATTAATTATTAATTAGCCTAGTTTAGTTAATTAAATATATGGATTAATCAGTAAAAATTAATACTTAATCAAAACTAGTGGAATATGCTATCATCTTCCAATAATTCTTATTTAGAAATGTCTAATAAACATTTTAGCCCTTTGGTTAATTGCTATTCAAGTCCTCAAGCCTTTAGTCAATTAAGACTTTATAGTGATTGAACCTTTACAATTTAATCCTCGAGCCTTAATTAACTATTAATTCAGAAAAATTACTGGAGCAATCTTTAATATATTTTTATATTATCCTTATAATTATTAATATTTAATATTTACGGACTCGATTTACGAAAATATAGTTTTGAAATTTGTAACGCCCCAAAATTCTTATTTATGCTTTTGTGAAAATGTGACACAACTATGTATATGCTTTAGTGGTTAAGTGTTCTAGGTGTGTGTGAGAGGTCCCAAGTTCAAGCCCTATCTCTGTTCAGTGGGCTTATATTTAATTTTCTATAACTCCATGTCAGAATGAACCTGCTGGTTTGAGTTGCAAGGGTGTTGGAGTGTTGGAGGTCCTGTGTTCGAATCCCTGCGCAAGCGTGGGAGATTATTTTGCCCTGTTCTCGGTAAGAGTTTTGGTTAAACCAAAATTCTATGTTGGTTGAGATGTAGTGGGAGAGATTTGAGGGATTTGAGAGGCATTTTGATATTATCTTTATTTTATTTTGTTTTTCAAAATTTCTCTCTCCCAAATCTTTCTGACTCCATTCTTCTTTATTCTCTACCATCTTCCTTTCTTCTTCTTGATTTTGACGATTCTATTCTATTTTTAGCTATCATAATCTTGTGTCTCGACAACATGGTGTCCTTCGTGTGTTTTGGTAAGTGAGTTTTCGATTAACTGCAAGCTTGGGTTCTGTTAACGGTTTGGGATTTTTTCAATTCGTAGGGTTTCATTAATGGAGTAACCTAGGGGAAAATTTAATCTGATAAGATCAGTTGTGTAGGAATCGACGAGGAACCATTCGTTAGTGCTCCGACTGTTTAGAACGTGTTATCAGTGGTTGTCTTTGGCAGTAAGTTAGCTTCCTGTCGATTCTCGTTATTGAATCTGCTAAATCTTTGTTGGGTACTCTGTTTTTAGGCTTTGGAAGGCTCGTGAGTGTTTTTGCATCGAATCGATACCAGGTGTGTACCCGAAACGCAGAAAATGAGATTTGGCAAAAGCCAAAATTGCAATTTATCGACACCACACGGTCGCATGGTAGGCTATGCGGTAAGCCGTGTGAGACGACACGACCGTGTGATCAACGAAGGCTAGGCCTTGTGCAAGACAGGACCGTGTGATGGCCGGAGTGTGGCCGTGTGGGCTACATGGGTTAAACCAAACTAGGCGTGTGGACCACACGTGCGTGTGGGCTCACACGGGTAAGTCACACCGGTGTGTGAACTTTGGGCCAGGCTGTGTGATCCACACGGGCAAGGCCAATCTGGGCGTGTGGGCCCACATGGGTAGGTCACACGAGCATGTGGGCCCATTACACTAAAATTTTTTGTAGGGTCGTACGAGTCGTCCTAATCGACTGTGGACCTACCGTAAGGTCGATAAAGGCTTACTAACCCTAAAACTATGTGCTTTGCTAAACTGATGTACTGTACTGAGCATGTCTGTGCCATGTATATCTGCTATCTATTTTTATAAGCATGTTAAGCATGTATTATCTGTAATTCTATGTGCATGTTCTATTTTGTTACTGTTATTGTGGAGAGGAAGTGTTCTGAAAGGCAATTTTGCCTATTATCTGGCAGCATGGCTGCAATATATTTGTTATGTGTCGCATCGGTACACTGTGGTGTGTAGGGATGGGTGGGTGTTTTAAACCCCACGTAGCGTGTAGGGATGGTTGGAGAGGGTGTGTAGAGGATGGGGGTAGGATTCTGATATCTGTAACTGTATCTGTATCTTATATGGGGCCAGGCCCGAATATGAATCTGTTTGATTTGTGATATTCTGTATGTGTACATGCTTAATTCTGTAGGGTTACACACTAAGTTTACGTAAACTCACCCTTTTCTGTTATTCTGTACAGGTAATCCACAGAGTTAGGTGGATCAGTACACCGGAGGACTCGACGGTGACCACTTGCCAAAACTGTTTTATTTGTTTTAGTTTTATTTAAATTTGGGCATTAAGATTTGAGAGTTTGTATTATCTGGGACTCTCTGGACTATTTTTAAACTGTTTGGCTTTGGTTATTGGTTATTGGTTTTAATCACTTATAACTTGAATGGTTTTCTAAACACAACAATGTTACAGGCTTCTACTACAAATACGTTTTATCTCCAAATGGTTAAATGAAAGAGAGCTTTGAAATTAATAATAATGATAAAGGCTAAATGAACTAGAAAGGTTTTTTTTTTAATTTAACGGCAACGATTTTTCAACTCAGTTTATGTGACACTTCTGGATTCGGCCATAACGTCTATGTAACACCCCAAACCTGGCCTAAACGTTACGACTGGATCTGGCATGTCACATGAAAGGAATGTCTAAAAACTGTACGTTCGTTAAAAAGCTCGTATTCTTTATAGTTATTGTCAAAAATCGAGTTTAAGTAATTTTGAATAAGAAACAGTTTATTATCATTTTAGGAAAATCCCATATTGATCATTTAATAATAAGCAGTAACCAAATTGAAAGCTGAAACCAAATAAAATACCCAAGGCCTTATTACATAACAAAAACCCAAATAAAAATAAGTCCAAATAAAAGAAACAAATTTACGAGTAAACATATGTATGGCCTCCACGAGTCCACCTCAGCTCCCAAATCCGTGATCTAATGATTACCTGCAAAATTTAACTAAGGGGTGAGTCATCGAGACTCAGTGTGTAAATCCCCATCCAACGGGTGTTAAACCCTTACACAATTTCATATGAAAATATGCATGTCATGCAACCCAAGACCTAACCATCCGAAACTCCCGATTCTACCCCGTGTGGTACCAAACCACTGGTGGTGCCAAACCACTGGTGACCCAAAGTCACAAATAACATATGTGGTACCAAACCACTGGTGGTGCCAAACCACTGGTGACCCAAAGTCACAAATAATCATATGTGAGGCCAACCCACTTTGTGGTACCAAACCACTGGTGACGATCCCTTTTTATATAATGTAGGGCCAACCCACTGTGGTTCTAAGCCACTGGGACAAGTCACAAAGATAAATGTATGTGGTAGCAAACCACTGGTGGTGCCAAACCACTGGTGACCCAAAGTTACAAATAACATAGGTGGTGCCAAACCACTGAGACTTAGTCATAAAATAAGGAGAAGTGGGGCCAACCCACTGTGTGGTACCAAACCACTGGTGACAGTCTGATAATCATATCTTCCCCCTCCTCTCATCATACCCATGTTCATGCCATGTTCATCAGTCATAATAGTTCGTGTATGCAGTATGACATGTATGCAAATCATATATCAAAGATAACGCATGAAATGAATTATCATCATAATCAGAATAACAAATACGACATAACCAAGCTAATCAACCTCTAAGGGTATAACAGTAATTTACCTTCTAAGGGTATTTTGGTAATTTACCCACTAAGGGTATTTTAGTAATTCCGTACCTGAAATGGCCTTTCTGAAGGACCAATATCGCCCCAAGCGACACAACTACCATTTCCAGTCTTTACTGGACTGTTAGGCCTAAAACCCGATTTTGGCCCATTTGGGCCCACACGCTTGTGTGGCCCACCTAACACAAATCTAGCCACGTTATGAGATTCACCTAGTCTAGTTCACTATATACTACACCATCATACATTTTATTCAATTGGGCCTACGGGCCTATTGGGCCCAAGCAGACTCAACCCACAAGAATACTGCTGGTGGCCTCAACTATCGTGTCGAAGCCCTACACGTGCACTCGCACGCTCGTGTGGCTACTATTGCCGTGACCGGCACTTCGGCATTTGTCGCTCTACAACTAGAGTAGAGAGAGTTACACACCTGATAGGAGTCTGGTGTTAAACCGCGCTACGACCACTCCTATGCCCAAACGCCCACCAGGGTATGTTAACTCTCCTCCTGGAATGCTCTTTATATAGCTAGCTCTTCACCTTCTTTCTTTGTATCTTTCCAATGTGGGATCCCTTCGTCAGTAGAGTTTAAATTCAACTGAAACTCTTGCCGTCCAATCCGCAAAATAAATACTCCATTGCTTGTCATGAGATTCGAACCCAGGCTCCCTTGTAACATAATCCACGCCGCTAACCACTTGGCCACAAGTTCCTCTTGTGTCTTAAACCATGCGCAACTAAATATAAATCTATAGCCAAATTCTAAGGTCCAAGTAAAAAGAAAACCAAAATGCAAAAGCCAAGACTTGAACCCTGGACCTCCTTCCTTCCTTGTGGCGTCACCCCCTTGTCTCTTATGTGGCGTCACTTTGCCCCTACACCACACACTCCACTTGTGTCATTTTCCTCCACATTTTATTCTTAAGGCATACCTGCCAACTTCTAGGGTTTTTTTCACCTAAAACCAAAATTTCCCCAAAGCCAAAGTTCGATCCCGGGACTTCATAGAAGCCCTCTAACCTTTCAAAATCACTTACCTAATAAGTCTAGCTTGTATTAATGCCGCTCTCAAAAATTTTAAACGCTACTACGCCCAAGGCCCATTGGGCCCAATCCTACTAAGCCCAATTTCGGGATGTTACAAATCTACTCTCCTTAAAAATAATTTTGTCCTCGAAATTTCCAACTAACTAACAGTCGCACATCTTAACCTACCACACTACGCTCTTGCTGCGCACTGTGATCTTAATAAAACTAATATACCTTTAACTAGAATTTAAAACTCCTACACATACTCAAAAACACCTAGCCATTAAAATAGTCGAATATTTCATACGCACCCAACACTATGTCTAAACATCACATCCAAACCAAACACACAGAATAGATACCCGAAATACAACATATAACAAAGAAAAGTATCAGGAAACTTACAGTGCAGACTGGTGCCAGAGACTCGGGTGCCATACTTCCAGGAAAGAGATATATATATTTTTCTAAACCATATTTCAACCAAAATTTGAAAAACATTTTTGAACCCATCCACAGCCGAGATTTTGAACCAGGCTCTGATACCACAATTGTAACACCCCAAACCTGGCCTAAACGTTACGACTGAATCTGGCATGTCACATGAAAGGAATGTCTAAAAACTTTGCGTTCGTTAAAAAGCTCGTATTCTTTATAGTTGTTGTGAAAAATCAAGTTTAAGTAATTTTGAATAAGAAACAGTTTATTATCATTTTAGGAAAATCCCATATTGATTATTTAATAATAAGCAGTAACCAAATTGAAAGCTGAAACCAAATAAAATACCCAAGGCCTTATTACATAACAAAAACCCAAATAAAAATAAGTCCAAATAAAAGAAACGAATTTACGAGTAAACATATGTATGGCCTCCACGAGTCCACCTCAGCTCCCAAATCCGTGATCTAATGATTACCTGTAAAATTTAACTAAGAGGTGAGTCATCGAGACTCAGTGTGTAAATCCCCATCCAACGGGTGTTAAACCCTTACACAATTTCATATGAAAATATGCATGTCATGCAACCCAAAACCTAACCATCCGAAACTCCCGATTCTACCCCGTGTGGTACCAAACCACTGGTGGTGCCAAACCACTGGTGACCCAAAGTCACAAATAACATATGTGGTACCAAACCACTGGTGGTGCCAAACCACTGGTGACCCAAAGTCACAAATAATCATATGTGGGGCCAACCCAATTTGTGGTACCAAACCACTGGTGACGATCCATTTTTATATAATGTGGGGCCAACCCACTGTGGTTCTAAGCCACTGGGACGAGTCACAAAGATAAATGTATGTGGTAGCAAACCATTGGTGGTGCCAAACCACTGGTGACCTAAAGTCACAAATAACATATGTGGTACCAAACCACTGAGACTTAGTCACAAAATAAGGAGAAGTGGGGCCAACCCACTGTGTGGTACCAAACTACTGGTGACAGTCTGATAATCATATCTTCCCCCTCCTCTCATCGTACCCATGTCCATGCCATGTTCATCAGTCATAATAGTTCGTGTATGTAGTATGACATGTATGAAAATCATATATCAAAGATAACGCATGAAACGAATTATCATCATAATTAGAATAACAAATACGACATAACCAAGCTAATCAACCTCTAAGGGTATAACAGTAATTTACCTTCTAGGGGTATTTTGGTAATTTACCCACTAAGGTTATTTCAGTAATTCCGTACCTAAAATGGCCTTTCCGAAGGCCCAATATCGCCCAAGCGACACAACTACCATTTTCGGTCTTTACCGGACTATTGGGCCTAAAACCCGATTTCGGCCCATTCGGGCCCACACGCTCGTGTGGCCCACCTAACACAAATCTAGCCACGTTATGAGATTCACCTAGTCTAGTTCACTATATACTACACTATCGTACATTTTATTTAATTGGGCCTATGGGCCCATTGGGACCAAGCAGCCTCAACCCACAAGAATACTACTGGTGGCCTCAACTATCGCGTTGAAGCCCCACATGTGCGCTCGCACGCTCGTGTGGCTACTATTGCCGTGACCTGCACTTCGGAATTTACTGCTCTACAACTAGAGTAGAGAGCTACGCGCACCGATAGAGTCCGTGTTAAACCGCCGCTGCGACCACTCCGCAATGCCCAAACGCCCACCAAGGTATGTTAACTCTCCTCCTGGAATGCTCTTTATATAGCTAGCTCTTCACCTTCCTTCTTTGTATCTTTCCGATGTGGGATCCCTTCGTCAGTAGAGTTTAATTCAACTGAAACTCTTGCCGTCCAATCCACAAAATAAATACTCCATTGCTTGTCATGAGATTCGAACCCAGGCTCCTTTGTAACATAATCCACGCCGCTAACCACTTGGCCACAAGCTCCTCTTGTGTCTTAAACCATGCGCAACTAAATATAAATCTATAGCCAAATTCTAAGGTCCAAGTAAAAAGAAAACCAAAATGCAAAAGCCAAGACTTGAACCTTGGACCTCCTTCCTTCCTTGTGGCATCACCCCCTTGTCTCTTATGTGACGTCACTTTGCCACTACACCACACACTCCACTTGTGTCATTTTCCTCTACATTTTATTCTTAAGGCCTACCTGCCAACTTCTAGGGTTTTTTTCACCTAAAACCAAAATTTTCCCAAAGCCAAAGTTCGAACCCGGGACTTCATAGAAACCCTCTAACCTTTCAAAATCACTTACCTAATAAGTCTAACTTGCATTAATGCTGTTGTCAAAAATTTTAACCGTTACTACGCCTAAGGCCCATTGGGCCCAATCCTACTAGGCCCAATTTCGGGATGGTACAATCTAGGCCGGGTTTGGAGTGTTACAAAATTGCATTTTTTAGTACCACTGAAAATTGGATCGTTATGGTTCTCTCATTTTAAGAAATTTCATCCTTGAAATTTTACCTAAGAAAAGGTGGGGATATTAAGATCTCATAGCTTTTTTCGGTTCCCAAGTAGCCTTTTCTATGACATGATGGTGCCATAAGACTTTCATCAGTGCCATTTTCTTATTTCTTTATTCTTTTGTTTCTCGAGATAATATTTTTACAGGTTACTTGCCATAGGTCAAATTACTTTGCAACCTAATGTCATCAGGAGTTAAAACATGAGAGGGATTAGATTTGTATCTTCTCAGCATTGACGCATGAAAAGCATTGTGAATCTTGTCTTACTCTGGAGGTATGTTATAGGCCCAATTCTTTTGAGACTTTCATACGGTCTAATGAAACTTGGACCATGCTTCCCCTTTCTACAGAATCACATAACTTTCTTCTAAGGTGAAACCTTCAGAAATACTTTATCACCAATTTGAAACTCAATATCCTTTCTTTTTAGGTCAGCATAAAATTTTTGTCTACTAGATGCAACTTTTAAGGAATCTTTAAAAATTCTGACTTTATCTTTCGTTTCTCGCATCAAGTTTTTTCTTACTATTTTTCTTTCACTCAATTTTGACCAACATAGAGGAGTTCGACATTTACGACCATATAAAGATTCATAAGGCACCATTTTGATGCTCGATTGGTAGCTATTGTTGAATGCAAATTTCACCATCGGAAAAAATCTTTCCCAGCTTCCCTGGAATTCAATTACACAAAAACACATGTCTTCGAGTACTTGAAGTACTCGCTCAGATTGACCATCAAAGTTGGTGCCTAAAGCTTCATGCAATTTGTTCCAAAATTTGAAGGTAAACCTCAAATTTTGATATGAAATTATAGATAATAGCACGCCATGCAATCTCACAATCTTTAAAAAGTACAATTCAACTAGTCTCTCCAGTGAATAATCAACTATCACCGGAATAAAATGAATAGACTTCGCTAAGTTTTCAAAAATTACCCAAATTGAATCTTCCTTTTTGATGATAACAAAAATCCTGTACAGAATCCACAATGACTCATTCCCACTTTTATTCAGGAATCATTATAGGTTGTAATAATCCTGAAGGACTTGTTGTTCTGACTTAACTTGTTGACACACCAAGACCTTGGCTATGTATTTAGTTATCTCCCTTTTAATGCTCTACTACCAATATTGTAACATCCGGGATTTTGGGCTTATGCATTATTGCTTAATTAAATGATGTAGCATGATTGTAACATCCTAGATTAGGGGTTATGCGTTCGTGCCTAATTCATGAGTTAGTAGGTTTTGGAAGTGTTGGAAGTGTATTAAGGGTTTTTAGAATTCTAGGATGGAAGAAGAAAGCTTTGGAAAATTATTGGTTTTTAAGTAAAAAGGGGAGCTAGGTAAATGAGGCTTTAAAAGAAACTCCGTGTGAAGCATGACGCAAGGAACCATGTGGTAAAATGGCATGTTTTATGAATTATGAATGTGTTGTGTGAATTCTAAAAATAAGGAAATGTATGGAAATGTAAGGAAATGTAAGGAAATGTATGGAAATGTATGGAAATGTAAGGAAATGTAAGGAAATGTATGGAAATGTATGGAAATGTATGGATATGTATGGAAATGTAAGGAAATGTAAGGAAATGTGGAAATGTATGGAAATGTAAGGAAATGTAAGGAAATGTGAGGAAATGTATGGAAATGTAAGGAAATGCAAGGAAATGTAAGGAAATGTCTTATCTTGGAAATGTAGGGAAATGGCCTGAAAATGTAAAGGAATAAAGAGGAAAGTGAACATTTATAGAAACTAGGAAAATGATTTAGAAATGATTCAAAAAAGGAAAGTGAACATTTCTAGAAACTTGGAAATGTAAGGAAATGTCAAGTTTAAAGAGCCGAACGAAAATTTTTGGAAACTTGGAAATGAAAAGAAATGTCAAGTTTTAAAGTTTAAAAGAGGAAATTAAGGCAAGGTGGCCTTAAAAGAAAAAGTATCTGAAATTTGACACACAAACGGGCTTGGAAAAGTGGCCTGAAGATGCCACTTAGGGCCTTTGGAAATGGCGCCACATATAGGGGTAGTGGGCCAAGGTTCGAGCTGCAGGGGAAGCAAAATAAAAGTTTTATTTTGTTACAAGGATGGACAGATGGGTTATAATTTAGGAGCTTTTATTCTTTTATTTTTAAGAGATAAGGATAAATAAGGGATAAATAATGGATTTATTTATCATTATTTTCAAGAGATAATTGTTGGATTAAATTCTTTTAATTTGAATAAAGAGATAAATGAGGAATTATTCTTTAATTAGGAAAACAAGGGAGAAGTGATGGCCAAGTAAGGGACTTTGAGTTTAATAATTTCGGCTAAGTAAGGATAGTTGCTGAATTATCTTTTATTTTAGTGATAATTAAAGAGATAAAGCTATTAAAATAGAAGAGTGATGGCCAAGTAAGGGATTCTAAGTTAGTAATTTCGGCTATAAAAGGAAAAGAGAGGCCATTTTGCATTATTTTCTGTTCTTTGAAAGCCTCTGCCGAATTCTCTTCACCAAATCTTCTTCTTCCTTTATTTTTGCCAAGCCGAAATACCCTGTGTGCTAGCTGAATCCTCCATCTTTATTCTTCCTTCTCTTTTCTTTCTAATCCCTCCAAAACCGAAAGTTGTGAGATCATCATCTAGCCATAGCCGAATCTCTGAAGGTTGAAGTGAAGGTGCAATTGATTTCTTCAAGTAAGGGTAAGATCTCATTCGGTTTCATCCTTTTTCTTTTAAGATTTGCCGAAATCTAGGACTAACCCCATTAATATCTTGTTGCCGAAACTTTGAAGAGATCTTTTGGGATTTACTAAGTGTCGACTACAAGGAAGGAGAAGTTCTTTTCCCGAAGGTACACCATAGGCCACGTGTTCCCTAGTTATTCGGTGAGTTTCGGGATTTAAAAACCACAAGGTAAGCATATGAAGTATTCGGCCAAGGCTTATTTTTGGTATTTAGAATTATTTCCTATTTATTCAAAAGCCGGAAACTGACCTAGTTAAATGATTTGGTGGCTAGCCGATTTTTAAGGAAGGAATACTACAAATTTTGGGATTTGATTATTAATCAAATCGGCAAACAAGGTAAGTTTAAGAATACTAATCCTACTAGGATTTGGATTTGTGGCTGAATGGCTTTTTATTAAATTAGTAAGTGATTAATCAAATGTAGGGATTAAGGATTTAAGCAGTAGATCAGATTTCGAAATCTCAAGGAATTTGCTAAGTGAATCAGGTGTGTACCCCACACTACTTTGTAATATGAATTATGGTTATATGTATTAAAATATGTGTTAATGGAAATATGAATGTGGCTAAGGTACCATGTTATGGTACTAAGTACTCAGGTACGTTTCCTACTCCTACTAGGAATATGAAATATGTTATTCGTAACATGAGAATATTATACGATTGTGAACTTTGGTATATTATGCATATTAATATATGGGGCATATGGGTTTTTGAAAGGGGAAGTGAAAAGTGGTGACTTAAGACCACAGTAATCTGAAAAGTGGTGACTTACGACCACAGTAATCTGAAAAGTGGTGACCTAAGACCATAGTAATCTGAAAAGTGGTGACCTAAGACCACAGATGCGGTGACTTAAGCCCGCAATTTGGTGTGTAGCGGAAGGAGGGTCGATTTAGTAGTCCCCACGGTGTGTTTGGCAGGTACAGGGGTGTGTAGCGGATGGACAATTAGGTTTGGGTTTGGGAATGCATCATAACTTGTATTTTATGTTTTGAATGTGTAACTATTGTATGCCTGATACTATTATGATTTAGTGTCGTGTACACATTGAGTCTGTTTGACTCACCCCGTTGGGGAATATTTTTCAGGTGATGAGCAGTGATGGACCGGGACGGCAGAACTTGTGGTGGCCATGCTCAACTTGAAGTCTTTATTTTAATGGACTATTAATTTTTAAGTACTCTGAATTATTTGAAATTATTTGATGTAATAAGGCCATAAGGCCATAGTTGAATCATTTTACATTTATTTTTTTTATTTATTATGTTTATGAACCTTATTTAATAAAGTTTAAGTAAAATTTCTTTAAACTAAACCTTAAATGTTTTATCACTTAATATTAAAAAGGGGTTTCCAAAAATAAAATCGAGTCTGTTTCAACACAAGGCCAACCCAAACAATATTTTTTTTTAATCGCACAAGTTTTCTCTAAGTAACAAAAGAATTTGAAACCGGTTTCCTTGAGGAACATACCAGATCCGGTCAAAGCTCGTGGGCCGGGTTTGGGGTGTTTCAATGATTATGTGTGTTGTGAATATGTTTTATGAATTTTGGGAACCTTAGGATGTAGGAAAAATACCTTAGAAATTATTAGATTTCAAGTTTAAAAAGGGAAGCTAAGCCTGATAGGCCTTAAGAGAAATTGTAGGTGAAATATGACACACAAATGGGCTTGGAAAAGTGGCTTGGAGGTGCCACTTAAGGCCTCTGGAAATGACGCCACAAGCAGGTGTAGATGGGTCAAGGTTCGAGTCACAAGGGAAGCAAATAGAGTTTTTATTTTTTTGAGCAGAGTGAGCGATGAGGGGGCTGCACCAAGGCACTAAAGGGATGAGTTTAATTCTCTCTAAAATTCGGCCAAGATAAGAGATAAATATGGGATTATTTTTATTAAATTTTAAATGAGGAGATAAAGAGGAAAACAAGGGATATGATAGTGTTGGCCGAATAGGGGACTCTAGGCTTAGTAATTTTGGCAAAAGGGGGAAAAGTGAGGCCATTCTGCATTCTTTTCTTTTTCTCTTTGAAGCCTCTGCCGAATTCTCTCTGCAACTATTCTCTTTTTCTTTTCAATTCTCCAAAAGCCGAAAATAGGATCCCCTAGTCTTGCCGAATTTCCCTAAGTCCTATACTTTTCTTTTCTTTCTTTGTTAAAACCGAATCTTTCTAAATGTTCATCAAAAGCCGAAACCTGTGATCAACACTCAGTCTATAGCCGAATTCCTCAGTGGTGTCAAGCAAGTGTGCAATCAACAACAATATTAAGGTAAGATCGATTGTTCTTTGTTTGTCAATCTCTCTTTTAAGCCGAAAGTTTAATCTAATCCCTCCTAATCTTGTTGGCCGAAACATGGAAGGTGAATTTCGGGATTTCCATTATGCCCGACTTCTAGGGAGATCATCCGGGATTTCAGATCTAAGGTATTTCGGCAACTTCATAAGCCAAGTGACAAGTTTTTGGGATTTGGAATCGCAAGGTAAGGAGGTGTAATGTTCGGTTTTATTGGTTAACATGTTAGCCGAATCTGACTATGGTTATGTAGGGGCAGTCGACAGTGATACAAGGATTTCGGGAGTTAAAAATTGCAAGGTAAGTACATATGTACATTCGGCCAAGGCCTATTTAGTGACTTAGATCTGTTTCATACTTGTTCAAAAGCCGAAATTAACCTATGAAGTGATTTAATGCTAGCCGATTTCAAGGGGGAAAAACTTCAAGTTTTCTGGATTTGATTTGTAGTCAAATCGGCAATAAGGAACTAAGGATCTAGGATGTTAGATCGGGTTTTCGGGACTTCAGTAAACTTGCTAAGTATACCAGGTGTGTACCCCACACTATTTCTCTATAGGTTTATGGTTATGTTTGATTAAATATATTAATCAGAATGTGTTAGATATGGTTAAGGTACCATGCTATGATACAAAGTACTCAGGTACGTTTCCCACTCCTACTATGAGTGTAATATGATCTGTTATGGCATATGTGAAACTATAAGAATGTGAAATAGGAATATGACATGGCTTATGCATATTTGTATGACATGGGGCATATGGGTGATTATGAAAGGGGAAGTGAATGTGGAGGTTTTATACCACAATATCTGAATGTGGTGACTTCGGTCACATTATCTGAATGTGGTGACTCATGTCACAAATATTTTATCTGGTGGCTATGCCACGAATCTTATAAGGGCGATGAGTACATCAACTGCAGTGACTGCCTTCGATGATGTGTAACGGATGGAGGGTTGACTTAGTAGTCCCCATGGTGTGCAGGTTGGTACGGGTGATGTGTAGCGGATGGTTCCTAGGTTTGGGTTCGGGTTTGCATTATGATATTTAATTATATGTATATGTATGAACTATTGTGCCTAAAATCGTTGGGACTTAGTGTTGGCTGTTACACACTGAGTCTATTTGACTCACCCCGTTGTGGGAATATTTTTCAGGTGACGCTCAGTAATGGACCGGGTAGGCAGGAGCTCAGTGGTGGCCATGCTCAGCTCAGAGTTTAATTAATTTTGGACTTTTACATTTAAAGTATTTGGATTTATTTTTGGGATTGTTTTCATTTGTAATAAGGCCAATAGTACTTAATTGTTTTATGGTTGCTTTTATTTGTTTTATCTCGATACTACTATTGTTAAGTCTAACTTTATCTAAATTGTTTTTTTTTAAATAAACCCTCAAATGTTTTGTCACCTAACATAAATGATTTTCAATTAAAATGGTAAACTCTAAGAACTCGATTTTTACCTTTAACTTGTAATTTCAAAATTCAACAGTAAAGTTTTATAAAACCTAGATTACCAAAAATAAACTTGTTTTCAACCCAAGCCCAACACAAAGTAAAATTTCTTTCAAAACCATCCGAATTTTCCAAAGTAATCAAAAAGTTTTGAACCGTTTTACTCGAGGAACATACCAGATCCGGTCAAGGCTCGTAGGCCAGGTTTGGGGTGTTTCAGCTTGGTATCAGAGCCAGGTTTTAAACTCTCGGCCTTGGGTTTAAAGCCCATAACGTCTTCAAAATTTAGCCCAAAAGAATTTTTGTAAAAATTTTTGAAATGAGTAGGTTTTCTGGCATGGCACCCAAGTCTCCGACCCGAAGTCCACCGGGTAAGTACCTCTAATCATTTGTGTGATTTATAGTATGAATTGTAGAAGGGTATAAATGGAATGTAGATTAGTATATTAAGTACTTGAACCCTAGGACTAGTTAACCCCAACAATTACATCAGACTTAATGCCTAATTAAACAAACTTGTGAACTAAGTCACCGAGTTAGGGTGTGGCAACCATTGTGCGCATGTCTAGGATTGGATCCGGAAGAGTCTTGTACTTAAGTAGTCTTAGTGACTCACCTCCTCTTCGCTGGAATCCTACCTGGTACGTAGCTACGGTTCACCCTAACTAAGAGTACCCAGTCACAGGCTAAACTCAGTAATTAAAACCCGAAAGGGATTAGCCGTATTTTTATAAAAACTTCAGTTTTAAAAATCACCAAATTACCCCTTTAAATTGTAGCAAAATTGTATTTCAAAAATTTTCCAAAATATTTTTGATTTACAAAATTACCTAAATACCCCTAGTGGTAAAATTACTAAAATGCCCTTGGTTTCCAAAATTACCATACTACCCCGATTTCAATAACATTTTCTGATTTTGTAAAAATATCCAAAAACTTTATCGTTACAAAATACTAAGGTACCTTGATTTGGAAATTTACGAAATTACCCTTATTTTACAAAATTACCAAAACGACCCCCGATTTCCAAAATTTCTGCAATAACACCGATTTGGAAAACAAAATTCTCCAAAATAACCCCAAGTTTTGCAAATTTTGAAATACCCTTGATTTATTAAGATTTTCGAATTGACCCTGACTTATTACCAAAATACCCCTATAGGACAATTGGCGAAAATACCCCTGGGATAGGAACAGACCGAAAATGTTTGAATGATGAATGTGTATTGAATGAATGTGCTCCTCTGAACTAGGATAGAAGACTTGAAACCTTGATTGATCGAAAGAACCCCTATTAATCTTCTTTTCATAAAACTTCTTCGCGGATAATCAGTGGAACAAAATACTAACGCATAAAATTTCTTAATCGACAAAAGCGGTCGTAGAAATGAGCTCTGCAGGCCTTGGTCGTAATGTGTGAGGACGCGGTAGAGGTAGAATGACCGTGTCGGAACCCGTTAGATCAGGTTAAGGATCTGAGAATGAGGTACCGCACCACCACCACCACCACCGTTGTCTTTGCAGCAGCAAGATCGGACGGGAGATGATCTTTGTATCGTAGGTCAGTGTCTTTGTGAGTTCTTGAAATGGTGGTGAGTCTTTGGAGGAAATATGGGCGCTCGAAAGTTTGTACCCGAGCGACTTCGAGCCAACGGAGCTGAGGTGTTCCGTGGCGTATCTGGTGTGGCACTCAATACAGCTGAGTATTGGTTGGAAGCAACCGAATGAATCATGGATGAGCTGGATCTGACCCCTGAGGAGAAACTAAAAGGAATGGTGGCGCTGTTACGTGATGAAGTATATCAATGGTGGCTCACAGTTTGGGATGGTGCCACACCGAGGATCCGACACGGGAGTATGTTAAGGCGGCGTGTCGGAAAGAAGTATGTCGCGACGCAGTTATATCGATGAGCGAGAGGAAGGCGTTTAGAAATTTGGTTCAAGGGAACAAGTCCGTAGCGGAGTACGAAGCTAAATTTTTAAGGTTGAGCCGGTATGCTCGAGGAGTAGTGGCTACGGAGCATAAGCGATGTGTCCAGTTTGAGGACGGACTAAGGGATGACCTGAGGTTGTTAATAGCCCCACATCAGGAGCGGGAGTTTTTTGCGTTGGTAGAAAAGGCTAAGGTAGCCGAGGGAATTAAGGACTCGGTAAGGTAGAACTCTGATCGAAACAGGCAAAAAAGAGGTTTTGGATCGTCAGGATCGTCTGGAAATGTGCAGAAGAGGCCTAGAGTTGATGGGCCGTGAGGTCAGCAAGTTGGTTCAGGAGGGCAGTATCGTACATGTAATCAATGTGGGAAGATGCATCTAGGAGAGTGTTGGAAGAAGACGGGAGGATGTTTTAAGTGTGGATCTAAGGATCACATGATTAAGGACTATCCCATTAAGATAGATGGGAGTTGCCTAACAGGACAGGGTGTTAATCAGGCTGGTAGAGGTAGACAGCAGCCTCAGCGAGGTCGTGGTCTGAATGGTAGAGGTAACAATGCTGGAAGAGGACGGAGAACACCTGGCAGAGGTGTTGGTCATACAGAGGCAAGACAGCCGGGTTTAGTGTATGCGGTTCGCCGGAGGGAGGATGGAGACGCACCGGACGTCATCACCGGTACGTTCCTTATTTTTGGCAAGCCTTATTTTGCTTTGATTGATGTGGGCTCGACCTATTCTTATGTTGCATATAGCGTAGTGGAAACTATAGGCATAGCCTCTGAACTTTCTGTTAGGGAGATGACTATAGTGAGCCCACTAGGTCAAATTGTAGTGGTAAATAAGATCTTTCGGAAGATACCTCTAGAGATTCAAGGGGCGATTTTCCCTGCCGACTTAATGGAACTACCTTTCAGAGAATTCGATCTTATACTCGACATGGACTGGCTAGTGGAACATCGGGCTGTATTGGATTGTGCAGCTAAGCGGATAGAATTAAGGACCCCGGATGATGGGGTGGTAATTATGATAGGAGAGAGAAGAAACTACTTGTCTAACGTAGTTTCTGCTCTTAAGGCTGAGAAGATGGTTCGGAAAGGGTGCAAGGCTTTCTTGACTTTCGTTAGTGCATTGGATGCTAAGGAAGGGGGAGCCAATAGAGTAAGGACAGTAAAGGGATCTGTGGACGTTTTTCCGGATGAATTACCTGGAATACCCCAAGACAGGGAAGTGGAGTTCGGAATTGACTTGTTGCCGGGAACAGCTCCTGTGTCAATCGCCCCGTATCGTATGGCACCAAAAGAGTTGGTTGAGCTCAAGGCTCAAATCCAAGAGTTGCTTGATCGTGGGTTTATCCGATTCAGTGTGTCTCCGTGGAGAGCACCGGTCTTGTTTGTAAAGAAGAAGGACGGAACTATGCGTATGTGCATAGACTATCGTCAGTTGAACAAGCTGACCATCAAGAACAAGTATCCTTTGCCAAGGATAGATGATTTGTTCGATCAGCTTAAGAGGGCCGCAGTATTCTCAAAGATCGACTTAAGGTCAGGATATCATCAGTTGAAGGTAAAGGAGGCAAACATCCATAAGACAGCCTTTAGGACAAGGTACGGGTATTATGAGTTTTTAGTAATGCCATTTGGATTGACGAATGCCCCAGCCGAGTTTATGGATATGATGAACCGGGTTTTTCAACCTTACTTGGATTAGTTCGTTGTCGTGTTCATCGACGACATCCTAGTGTATTCCAATTCGGAGGAGGAGCATGATGAGCATCTTCGGATTGTGTTGCAAGTGTTGAGGGAGAAGAAGCTCTATGCCAAATTCAGCAAGTATGAATTTTGGCTTAAGGAAGTGGCGTTCTTAGGGCATGTGGTATCCGTAGAAGGAATAAGGGTGGATCCTAGGATCGAGGCAGTGCTAGATTGGAAACCACCTAAGTCTGTGGCTGAAATTCGTAGTTTCTTGGGGTTGGCAGGCTACTACAGAAGGTTTGTGGAAGGGTTCTCATCGATAGCCGCACCATTAACGAAGCTATTGAGAAAGGAAGTACCTTTCGTATGGACAGAGAAGCAACAGGAGAGCTTTGAGAAGCTTAAGAGGGTCTTAACTGAAGCTCCGGTTTTGATTCAGCCCGAGGTAGGAAAGGACTTCATGGTGTATTGTGACGCTTCTCATACAAGATTGGGATACGTGTTAATGCAAGATGGGAAGGTAGTTGCTTATGCGTCTCGGCAATTGAGGCCTCATGAGGTTAACTACCCGACACACGACATGGAATTGGCAGCGGTGGTCTTTCCTCTTAAAGTATAGAGGCATTATCTTTATGGAGAAAAGTCGGTGATCTACACAGACCAGAAGAGCCTGAAGTATCTGTTGACTCAGAAGGAGTTGAACCTGAGACAGCGAAGGTGGGTAGAGTTGTTAAAGGATTATGATTGTTCCATAGAGTATCATCCGGGCAAGGCGAATGTGGTGGCGGATGCCCTAAGTCGGAAAGTGGTGTCAGATCTGAGGGCAATGTTCGCGCATCTGAGTTTGTATGACGATGGAAGTCTGTTAGTAGAGTTGCAAGTCAAGCCGACATGGTTGAATGAGGTAAAAGAAAGTCAGATGGTGGATGAGGATTTAAGTGCTAAGTTACAGCAAATGCAGAATGAAGAGTTGGAAGATTATGGTATCAATGACGAAGGAGTGTTGTGTTTCAAGGGAAAAGTCTGTATGCCGAAGAATGAGGACCTAAGGCGGAGAATTCTTCGGGAATCGCATAGTAGCCCTTATGCTAGGCATCCCGGAGGTAGTAAGTTGTACAAGGATCTAAGGGAACAGTTTTGGTGGCCTGGTTTAAAACGGGAAGTTACAAAGTTTGTCGGCAAATGCTTAACGTGTCAGCAATTTAAGGCTGAACATTAAGTTTCGTCAGGATTACTTCAGCCAATAATGATTCCGCAGTGGAAGTGGGAGAGAATTACCATGGACTTCGTTAGTGGGCTTCCCCTTACGCCTACTAAGAAGGACTCGGTATGGGTGATAGTGGATCGGTTGACAAAGTCAGCGCATTTTTGACCAGTGCGAGTTGATTATTCTTTGCAGAAGTTGGCAAAGTTGTATGTGGCGGAAATTGTGAGGTTGCATGAAGTGCCGGTATCAATCATTTCAGATAGGATCCAAGGTTTACGTCTCGGTTTTGGAAAGCGCTACATCAAGCTTTAGGCACCAGATTGGATTTCACTACAGCTTTTCATCCACAATCGGATGGTCAATCTGAACGAGTAATCCAAGTGTTAGAGGATATGTTGAGGGGATGCGTAATAGACTTCAGAGGAAGTTGGGAAGAATATTTGCCTCTAGCGGAATTTGCATACAACAATAGCTATCAAGCTAGTATTCGGATGGCACCGTATGAAGCGTTGTATGGTCGGAGGTGTCGAACTCCTACGTGTTGGACTGAATTAGGGGAAGGTCGAGTTTTGGGTCCAGAGATTGTGGCAGAATTTGAGGAGAAGGTTGAGATAATTCGGGCATGGTTGAAGGAAGCATCTGATAGGCAGAAGTCATACGCAGACCTCAAAAGGAAGAAAAGAGAATTTGATGTGGGTGAGCAAGTGTTTCGTAAAGTTTCACCTTGGAAGAAGGTGATGAGATTTGGTCGTAAAGGGAAATTAAGTCCCAGGTTTATAGGACCCTATTGGGTATTAAAGCGAGTTGGACCAGTGGCATACCAGCTAGAACTCCAACCAGAGTTGAAGCAGATGCACGACGTATTCCATGTTTCTATGCTACGTCGTTATCAATCGGATCCATCTCATGTAGTTTCGGTTGAAGAGGTGGAGCTAAGGCCAGATTTGTCCTACGAGGAAGAGCCGATTCAGATCTTGGAACGAGATGTGAAAGTGCTACGAAGGAAATCCGTTCTTTTAGTCAAAGTGTTATGGCGAAATCATGGATCGGAAGAAGCTTTGTGGGAGCTGGAGGAAGCAATGCTACAGCAATACCCTCACTTATTTCAGCCAGGTAATTTCGAGGACGAAATTATTTTAAGGGGGTAGAACTGTAACATCTAGGATTTTGGGCTTATGTATTATTGCTTAATTAAATGAAGTAGCATGATTATGTGTGTTGTGAATATGTTTTATGAATTTCGGGAACCTTAGGATGTAGGAAAAATGCCTTAGAAATTATTAGATTTCAAGTTTAAAAAGGGAAGCTAAGCCTGATAGGCCTTAAGAGAAATTGTAGGTGAAATATGACACACAAATGGGCTTGGAAAAGTGGCTTGGAGGCGCCACTTAAGGCCTCTGGAAATGACGCCACAAGCAGGTGTAGATGGGTCAAGGTTCGAGTCACAAGGGAAGCAAATAGAGTTTTTATTTTTGTTTGCAGAGTGAGCGATGAGTGGGCAACACCAAGGCATTAAAGGGATGAGTTTAATTCTCTCTAAAATTCGGCCAAGATAAGAGATAAATGTGGGATTATTTTTATTAAATTTTAAATGAGGAGATAAAGAGGAAAACAAAGGATATGATAGTGTTGGCCGAATAGGGGACTCTAGGCTTAGTAATTTCGGCAAAAGGGGGAAAAGTGAGGCCATTCTGCATTCTTTTCTTTTTCTCTTTGAAGCCTTTACCGAATTCTCTCTGCAACTATTCTCTTTTTCTTTTCAATTCTCCAAAAGCCAAAAATAGGATCCCCTAGTCTTGCCGAATTTCCCTAAGTCCTATACTTTTCTTTTCTTTCTTTGTTAAAACCGAATCTTTCTAAATGTTCATCAAAAGCCGAAACCTGTGATCAACACCCAGTCTATAGCCGAATTCCTCAGTGGTGTCAAGCAAGTGTGCAATCAACAACAGTATTAAGGGTAAGATCGATTGTTCTTTGTTTGTCAATCTCTCTTTTAAGCCGAAAGTTTAATCTAATCCCTCCTAATCTTGTTGGCCGAAACATGGAAGGTGAATTTCGGGATTTCCATTATAGCCGACTTCTAGAGAGATCATCCAGGATTTTAGATCTAAGGTATTTCGACAACTTCATAAGCTAAGTGACAAGTTTTTGGGATTTGGAATCACAAGGTAAGGAGGTGTAATATTCGGTTTTATCGGTTAACATGTTAGCCGAATCTGACTATGGTTATGTAGGGGCAGTCGACAGTGATACAAGGATTTCGGGAGTTAAAAATTACAAGGTAAATACATATGTACATTCGGCCAAGGCCTATTTAGTGACTTAGATCTGTTTCATACTTGTTCAAAAGCCGAAATTAACCTATGAAGTGATTTAATGCTAGCCGATTTCAAGGGGGAAAAACTTCAAGTTTCGGGATTTGATTAGTAGTCAAATCAGTAATAAGGAACTAAGGATCTAGGACGTTAGATCGGGTTTTCGGGACTTCAGTAAACTTGCTGAGTATACCAGGTGTGTACCCCACACTATTTCTCTATAGGTTTATGGTTATGTTTGATTAAATATATTAATCAGAATGTGTTAGATATGGTTAAGGTACCATGCTATGGTACAAAGTACTCAGGACGTTTCCCACTCCTACTATGAGTGTAATATGATCTGTTATGGCATATGTGAAACTATAAGAATGTGAAATAGGAGTATGACATGGCTTATGCATATTTGTATGACATGGGGCATATGGGTGATTATGAAAGGGGAAGTGAATGTGGTGGTTGTATACCACAATATCTGAATGTGGTGACTTCGGTCACATTATCTAAATGTGGTGACTCATGTCACAAATATTTTATCTGGTGGCTATGCCACGAATCTTATAAGAGGCGATGAGCACGCGTCATCGCAAATGATCGCCTTCGATGATGTGTAGCGGATGGAGGGTTGACTTAGTAGTCCCCACGGTGTGCAGGTTGGTATAGGTGATGTGTAGCGGATGGTACCTAGGTTTGGGTTCAGGTTTGCATCATGATATTTAATTATATGTATATGTATGAACTATTGTGCCTAAAATCGTTGGGACTTAGTGTTGGCTGTTACGCAGTGAGTCTATTTGACTCACCCCGTTGTGGGAATATTTTTCAGGTGACGCTCAGTAATGGACCGGGTAGGCAGGAGCTCAGTGGTGGCCATGCTCAGCTCAGAGTTTAATTAATTTTGGACTTTTACATTTAAAGTATTTGGATTTATTTTTGGGATTGTTTTCATTTGTAATAAGGCCAATAGTACTTAACTGTTTTATGGTTGCTTTTATTTGTTTTATCAAGATACTACTATTGTTAAGTCTAAGGTTATCCAAATTGTTTTTTTTAAATAAACCCTCAAATGTTTTGTCACCTAACACAAATGATTTTCAATTAAAATGGTAAACTCTAAGAACTCGATTTTTACCTTTAACTTGTAATTTCAAAATTCAACAGTAAAGTTTTATAAAACCTAGATTACCAAAAATAAACTTGTTTTCAACCCAAGCCTAACACAAAGTAAAATTTCTTTCAAAACCATCCGAATTTTCCAAAGTAATCAAAAAGTTTTGAACCGTTTTACTCGAGGAACATACCGAATCCGGTCGAGGCTCGTGGGTCGGGTCTGGGGTGTTTCAAATATAATGGTTTCAAATCATTATACTTGTTATTTCCAGATGGATGCATCACATACGAACTATTGTGAGCCTCGTGGAGAATATCTCGCTTCAATGCTAAATCATCCGTGACACACAATCTATTTTGGAAGTATAACATTCTATTATTTCCATTTGTACTAAATTCACTAGTTTGATCATTTTCAGCTAACTTCTATTTAGTTTCTTGTAATAGCATAATTTCCAGTGGTATCGAAAATGATGGTTTCAAAACCTCATATTCTGATGATCGAGTCAGTGACTATTAATTATTGATAAGTACTAGTCTATTATAGAGTTATATTAATTTTTGGTCCAGTAATTATGTTGAGTGAATGATTTATTAGGGTATAAGGACTACATTGTAAAATATGTAAAACTTAATCGCTATTGAATTTTAGTTGATAAAAGGCTTAAATGATGAATTTCTAGGGATTTAATTGGAAATTAAGCCAATTCTAACTATGTTGGTCGGTTGGTGACTTTAAAATAGGTGAATTTGTTTATGTTTTATTAGTTATTTAGTTACAATAATAAAACATAATTAAAACTTACAGTAAAAGAAATAAAAAATCATTTTATTTCATCTTCCTTACCCCAAAATTGATTAAAAAAAGGCACAATAAGACCTAGCTTACGTCCAAGCTTGGTCCTTCAATTGGTAAGTCGATTTTTGCCTGTTTCTTATAATTGTTATGTTTTTGGAATCCTAAGAGCTTGATTTATCTACCCCAGGGACTATTTTATGAAACTGTTAAAGTTTTGAAATGTTTCTATTGATTATTTTTTAAGGTTTTAGTGATAAATGGTTGCATGTTAAGCTTAGATGTTAAGTAGGACTAACTTGTAAAGTGGATTTTGTCAGTTTTGAAGTTAAGGACCAAATTGTAATTATGTCAAATTTGACATAAAATTTCTATAAATTTTGATTCTAGAGGGTTACAGAAGGATAGAATTGAGATTAGATAGATAAATGGGGCTTAAATGTAAAAGATATGATAGTTCAGTTTTAGGGACAAAATTGAATAAAATGTAAAAGTTTAGGAAAATTTTGTAATATGTTATTAAAGGGGTCATATGCATCTATTTAGACATTATAAGGTATTTTTAATTGATAATTTGAAATTAATTATTATAAATATATCAATATCTAAAGCAAGTTGAAGATAAACAGGGAAAACAAAAAATTACAGATTAGTCCTCAATGTCGTTTTTTTTCGATTTTGATTAGGTAATTTCGTATGATATTTATTCTGATTAGTATTTGGTATGTTTATATTGTATAAATATGTGTTATTTATGATTAATTTATATAAAATAATAAGTTTGATATTGAAAGACTAAATTGTAAAATAAGGTTTAGTTGATAAATGCAAGTGAATATGTGAATGGAAATGATTGTATTACATGTATATGAAGATGTTAAAGAATTGAAATAGAATGGATATGAAATTAAGGCCTGTGTGAACTTTGTGAATGATTAGGACACAAATGATATGTTATTAGGGTTTAAAAATTTGCCAGTACTATGTACAGGTGTTTAAAAAGTATCAGGTACCTTGTATTGGTGTTGATAGCTTACTGATGGCTGAGATCCTACATGTGTTGCAGATTCTCTACAACTCGTGTGAGCAACATCAAGTAAAGGTTCATGTCCCGATTATAGCTCGTGGGAGCTAGTATATTTCACAGTTTATGTGGGCAATTCTATCTCGAGTATCCGAGGTTAATTCACTATAGTTCTCCGGGCGAAACTACATTATGAAATTGAATAAGAAGAAAATCTCATGTGTATAGATGTTATTCATGAATTGAGTATGGTAATTATGTTTATTATGTTTATTTATACATGTTATGCTTATTATGTGGTAATGTACTAACCAATTTGGTTATGGCATGAGTTGTATAAGGTGTTAGGGAATACCATGTTTTGTATATTTATATTCAATTCTTGAGTTATGAAATGTGGGGTAAGTTGTGTTCATTTCTGTACGAACTTACTAAGAATTAAGTATGCTTACCTTTGTTCTATTTTCTTCCTTGTAGATTTTCTTGAATTGTGCTATCGGTTGGATCAAATTGGAGCTCACACTATCCACCTACCAATTCAGTAGAATTTTGAACATTTTGGCCCAATTATAAGTGGCATGTAAATATTTGTAAATAGTTATATGTATGTGTGAGATTGAATTGGGAATTGGTTACTCTTGGTGGGAATATATGTGTGATGTATATAAGTATTGAAGTTGTTTTGGTTAGTTGAATCTTGAAGATGCATGTATGCCTTTGATAATTTAGCATGCTCTAATTGATGAGTTATAACACCTTTAGATGGTATTGCTATGGTGAATGTATATGTAATTGATATTGTGACATGATTGAAAGTGAATGGCTTGAATTAATTTTTTTGTGATATGGTGCCAAATGTGGCATATTAGTTAGATGTCTTGGGAGATGTTATAAGTTGTATTTTGGCATAGAATGTGAATGTTTTGAACATGTATATGTGTTAGCTAAAATGTGCGTTTTAGGTCCCTTTTAATGTTTGGTTTGTGCTATATATCTAATGACCTATTTATGCACCACATGAGCTGGCACACGACTGTGTGTCACAATGGTCTAGTGACACGATCATGTGCTCTTTAGAAATTAGGAAGCATTAGGAGCAAATGATTCCCTAATGTCACACGTGCTGGCCACACGACTGTGTAGTACTATAGATTTGGTCATTAGTTTTTCATATGGTTTCAGTTTGTTACATGACCCAACCACACGGTTGTGTGATTTTTTTTTATAAATTTTTGCATTTAGGTCCACACAACTTTAGCGAGTCACACGGCTTGGATATATGGCAGTGTGACTCCAAATCCACATGGTTACCATTTTTAACACGAAATGGGCAAACGGCCGTGTGATGTTTGTCTTGAAAATTTGCCTTATCTTTTGAAAAGTTTTCAATATTGTCCCCATTTGTGCTCGGGTCAACTTAAGAGCTTTCGTAAGCTTAATTGAGACTCGAATTAGTTTGTAAATAATGATTTGAGTGTATGTATGAGTTAATTAGATGTTTAATTGAGTTTTTATTTAAGAATCGCATAGAACTATTCAGTTAATTATTGTAGTATCTTATAGCTGAGTCCGGTGATCGGATGGATGAGTGGTGTTACATGTAGTGGTATCAGAGCTATAGTTTAATCTATTCTAGGACTGAACATAGCATGTATCATGTCTAGAAATACATGCCACATTATAACTTGTGATAGTGTAATGTCTCCTGATCTGATTTGATTATTTTTTTCTTATAGATAAAAGATGTTGGTCGAATCTAATTGAACCATTTCTGATGAAGTTGATAGTAATGTCCCAACCTCAGAGCATGGGGCTATTCATGTCCCGACCTTAGAGCATGGGGCTATTCAGAGCGTGCCCGATTCTCAAAGACCAAGAAGTGAGGCGCGTGGTGCCTTGTTCCGAATGATGAATGATTGGTTCTCTGAATTTATGCGAGCCAATCCTACAACTCAATAGCTTACGCCCCCACCTGTGCCTTCACTAACACCCCATCATCCTCAAAGTTCAACCTTGATAAATGTTAATAGGCCTTATATTGATATAATCTAGAAATATGGGGCTGAAGAGTTTCGCGGTAAAATGGGTGACGATCCTGTCAGAGCTGAATACTGGTTGAAAAACACACAAAAGGGTTATTGATGAAATGCTATGCTATTCTAATCAGTTGTGCTGTCTGCTTACTGAAAGAGGAGGCTTATCAGTGGTGGTCAACATTGGTTGTAATGGTTCCAAAAGATAAGCTGAATTAGGAGTTGTTCCAAGCTGAATTTCTAAAGAAATATATTAGTCAGTGGTATTTGGATAAGAAAAAGAGTATTTATTGAATTAAAGCAAGGAAGCAGGTCTGTGGTCTAGAATGAGAGAGAATTTGTTCGACTTAGTGTATATACTCCAGAGATAGTTTCGAAAGAAGCTGAGATGTGTACTCGTTTTGAGTGGGGTTTGAATGAAGAAATAGAGATGCTAGATGGAGCCCTTGAATGGAAAGAATTTGTTGTCTTGTAAGTGCAAGCAAAAAAGATAGAAGATATTTGTAATGAAAAGAAAAATGCCACATTGAAGCCTCCGGGCTTAGGTAAACGGAGTGCGACTAGAACCTTTTTGGCTTCCCGACCAAAGAAGATGAAAAATGGCCATAGTCGTTTCAGAGCACAATTTGGATTTTCTAAGAGAGACCAATCGAGATAGTAATTCCACAGATGACTTCAATGGCAGTGTTGGTAGTGTGTGAAATATGAAAAAATCTGAATGAAATCATTGGGGCAGAAACCACATCGACGAGTGCAGATTGAAAGATAGGTTTTGTGTCAAGTGTGGATCATTCGACCATTTTCAAAAAGACTGCTTGGATCAACTTGACTGAAACAAATATCAGAATGTAAAACATCTAGTTACTCCTACGAGAGGAATACGACCAGGATATAGTGGTAAAGCTAGAGTTAATAGAGGTGGAACGAAAGATACAGCTTTACCATCTGAAGCTCGAGCTCTATCCAGGGCTTACGCTATCTATTCTCGTGAAGATGCTTTAGCTCTTGTTGTTGTTGTTGACACGTTTTCTCTCTTTGATGTTATTGTATGCATTGATTGACCTTGGTAACACATTCTTACATATGCACTACTTTAGTAACTAAAAATAATATACCAATAGAGTCGACTGGGTATGTTGTCAAAGTAAAAAATTCGTTAGGTTAAAGTGTCATTGTTTATTTAATATGTAGACAATGTCCATTGTAAGTTCAGGGTTATAACTTTCCTTCTGATCTGATGTTACTGCTTTTTCATGAGTTTGATGTTATTCTGGGTTTGGACTGGTTGACTTTACATGGCACAATGGTAAATTGTAGATAAAAATAGATTGATCTGGGATGTCAGAATGACGAATTAATTACTATTGAGTCTGATAGATCTGATTGCATAAAAAATCTGATATCGACAATGTCTTCATAGAAATTGATAAAAAAGGGTTGTGAAGCATTTCTAGGTTATATCTTGGATACCGGAGTATCAGAAATGAAGATTGATTAGGTACTGATAGTTAGTGAATTTATTGATGTGTTTCCTGAGGAGTTGCCTGGGTTACCGCCAGAATGGGAAGTTGAATTCGGTATAGAGTTAATGCTTGGAACTACTCATATCTCAATTGCCCTATATAGAATGGCTCCGATAGAGCTAAAAGAATAAAAAGCACAGTTGCAAGAGTTGATTGATAGAGGTTTCATACAGTTGAGCATGTCACCTTCGGGTCCTCCAATACTATTTGTGAAAAAGAAAGATGGCTCGATGAGGCTGTGTATTGACTATAGGCATCTGAACAAAGTCACTGTAAAGAATAAGAATTCTCTACCCCGTTTAGATGATCTATTCGACCAGTTGAAAGGAGCCATTGTATTTTCAAAGATAGACCTTCGGTCTGGTTACTATCAATTAAAGAAGTTGATGTACCGAAAATTGCATTCAAAACCCGTTACAGACACTACAAATTTCTTATGATGCCATTTGGTTTGACCGACACTCCTATTGTGTTTATAGATGTAATGAATCGGGGTTTTTAGCCACATTTAGGTAGATTCCTAGTTGTATTCATTGATGATATTCTGGTCTATTCGAAGAATGAGTCTGAGCATGAAAAACATTTGAAAATAGTATTACAAATTTTATGAGAAAAATTGTTTGCGAATTTCAGTAAATGCAAGTTCTGGCTCAGAGATGTTGGGTTTCTTGGTCATGTGATTTTAGCAGAAGGTATATGGGTAGTTCCGAGTACGATATCCAAAATTTTAAATTGGAAGCCTCCGAGAAATGTTTCTGAGGTATGTAGTTTTCTCAGTTTAGCCCGTTATTATCGACACTTTGTTAAGAACTTTTCAATAATAACATCAATGACAAAGCTGTTGCAAAAATATTTTAGTTTTGTCTGGTCAGAAAATTGTCAGTAGAGTTTTAAGCAGTTGAAAGCAATGTTGATAGAGTTACCAGTGTTGACTCAGCCAAAATTTGGGAAAGAATTTATTGTCTATAGCGATGCTTCATTGAATGGTTAAGGTTGCATTCAGATGCAAGACAAAAAGGTTATAAGTTATGCTTCCCAATATCTTAAACCACACGAGAAAAATTATCCGAAACATGATTTGGAGTTAGCAACAATTGTATTGGCTTTGAAGTAGTGATTTATGTTTTTAGTAGTTTTTATTTCATATTAGACATCTAAATAAGGTTACATGGTGTTGTAGGATAAATTGAGAGCTAAAGATGCATATTTGGGCCGAAACTGTTTCCTATGTCATGACTTTAAGACACCGATGTCACAATATTGAAGACAGAAGTGAAAACAAGTCTTGTAGTGAAACTGCTAGCTATGTTGCGACACAACCCCTACTATGTTTTGACACCGGATCCTATGTTGCAACACCATAGGCCTATGTCGTAACACAACTTCTGGCGGCCCAAAAGTCCCTCCACGTGACAACTATATTTTTAGGGTAATTAGGAGTATTTTCCTAGTTAAACTCTAAGTACTTCAAGAATAGTTTAGGCACTTTAATATTTCGAGTTTAGCCTATATAAAGGCCATTCTAATAAGTTTAAATACACGAATGGAGGGTTTGATGCTTAGGCTTTTATTCCATTCTTAGTTTTTATTTATTTTACATTATGTTCTTGTAATTGGATGATCCTATTCTGAGTTGAGACTTTCATGAGCGAAGATTGTTTCGGAGCCACACTTTCATCGATAAATCCATGAGCATCTCTTTCTTTTATTCTATTCTTTATATTTCTTTCTTTAACATTGTTAATTGAATGTTTGTTGAAATATTAGAATCAATTTATACTTTATACATATTTTGCATGTTTCAATTGTACTAATCGAATTAATTTATTGACAGGTAGAGTTCAATTTGGATTGGTTAGATCTGATTGAGTGCAATTATACCCTAGGATTGACAACCTTAGGAAGTTATTTAGGTAGGAATTAACCCAAAATGAGTATTGCCCACTAAGCATCACTTTGTAGATTAGTGGTTAGGGAAGGAAGAATGTAAACCCTAGGATTGACGACCCTAGGAAGTCATATAGGTGTGAATTAACCTGAAATCAGCATTGCCTATCCTTGAAAACGTTACCCTATCTAGTCTGAACTGTGTCATCGAGAGGTGAGTAGTTCTTGCTGACTAGTTAGGTTAGTAGAAGGCTACGAAGCCCTGTTAGGTTAATTAGTAGCCAACTATTTAGAACCTTACATTAGTAATTAACTAGGTAAAACAATTGGATCTAGGCTAAAGGAATTCACATAGTTTAAACAAGGAATAGGAGAAGTCGATACATGAACTTAGAAGTAAATGTATATTTAATTCAGTTTATTTGGTTATTATTATTATTATCTTGATTCCAGATTAATAGTACTAATTCATGACTCGAGTAGATTAGTAGTTATTTTCGATAATTGGCTTAATAGCAATTTTCCAAAATTGCAATCCTAGGGTACGATCTTCGAAATACTTACCAAGTGTTTCGTTGTGAACAAACTATATTACAATATGATCTGTGTACTTGCGGACATTGCCTTAATTCCTATATTTAGTTGCAGTATTCTCACTTCTGACATTAGTACAGCGGGAGACGGTTAAGTTGTTGGTGCTGTTGCTGGGGATTGCTACGGTGAAAATTGTTATTTTTTTAATTTCTTTGTAAAATAATACTAATCGAAAGACGAACGAGCAAGATTGTGTGCTAATTTTTATATTCATTAATTGTGTTATATATTATTCTAAATTTTTTATTTACCTTGTTGACTAGAAGATTTAATAATGGAGAAATTTGATTATAGGTAGTTTAATGACGAGAGGACTTCTTGGGATGATGAATGGAACTACGTAACGAGTTGGTCGAATGGAGCCTGGACAAACCAATGGAACGATGATAGCGAATGTGGAGAAACTGAATATGAACCTCTGTATGAGTCACAAATCAAGAGAATGATATGCTCAAACATTCAGATGAGCCCTCTTGTGATTCGTATCAGATGCCCTCATGCGAAATGGCTAAGCCATCTAACTCCGAGCTGTTATCAAACATGTTAGACACAGAGGCACAAATAAGGAAAATGCTCCAAGAAATATCTGAGGTGCTACCTTTAAGGGAAGAAGTCGTGCATGATGTTCCCAACCTTGATGCTGAGGACCATCGTATGATCCTTGACTACCTTGAATTAGAAAATAGTAGCCAACAAGATTTTTGAATCGGAGATCATGGGGATGAATTGAATATGACCGAAGTCGTCTCTGATCCATTTGATGTAGTAGTAGACATAGACTTAGTAGTAACAACTGACATAGAGTTTCAACTGATTCTAAGTGAAAGTGTAAAAGAGTCGATACACTTTCTAACCGTAGTTGGAAAGGTGCCAACTAAAGAGGTCGAGGAGTTTGAATCATTCTCATTTGACAATGGCAGCAAAGATTGAGTAACCGAATCTTGACGAGACATGGAGGGGAGGAAGCTCGAGGTAATAATACCTTGAAAAACAATTTGGGGTTGGCTTAGATTTGGTACCAAATGGCTAGTAATATAGATGTCGCTTCGATAAAAAATAAAGCAATATCAATGGAATTTACCGAAGGTGTTGGTTCATATACATTGACAATGGAACAAATGACAGATCAAAGTGTCGAGAACGATCTGGAGGTTCTTCTATGGTGGTGACATGGATCGTCTCAGTTTTTCAAGAACTTCTATTTCTTGTTTTAAATTTTTTTCATTATTTTATTTTATTTTTATTATTCTTTTAAATTATTTTTATTAATATTAGTTGTGTTTAGTTTTTTTTCCTCCCATAATAGGTATAGATACCATGGAGTGATAGAATCGAAAAAAATCGAAGAAGTCAGAAACTGGGCTCGATGTCGCGACATCAGGGTGTGATGTCGAGACATCTAAGATAGAACGCCAATTTGCAACATTGAGGGGCCAAGTTTATCCGAATATTTTTAGACGTCTTGTCATCCATTATCGACACTTCTTCTTTTTCTTCTCATTTTCTTTCTTTCTTTATATTATATTTCGTATTTCTTGTCGTAATATTTTTCTTAGCTACTTTTTTGTCCACCTGGAGCACACAAATCCTGAGATTATCGGAACAACACAGATTCAACTTACTCAGGGAAGTTTTCTTGTTTGTGCTTTAATTATTTTACACTAAGGGCAATGTATGTTCTAAAGTGTAAAGGGAAGTACATAAGATTAGTTTGTGTGTTTATTTTGATTTAGTTGATTACTTATTTACAAAAAACATAATTATTTGTAATGCGTTAAACCAGACCCGATTCACCAGTTCCAGATTTTGGGTGTTACTAAACAAAACTTAATCATTAACAAAAACAATTTACAAGTTCCTATTTCTTTAAACATGTTCTTTGACATTTTAATTAAAAACTTATTACAAGAAAACAAGGGAAGTATTTAAAATATATTTGGTTACGTCAATCTTGATATAAATCTTTACAAGTTAGAAGTTTATTTAATACAAACTCAAAAGGCGTATTCCTAGACTACACCACAACTCCACTGTATGCATAATAGCCCACTTCGCCACCACCTTGGCGTACTCTTGGCGTTGTCCCTCCAACCGAAGTATCCTCTTAGATACCTAAAAAGCAATAACGAATATCATAAGTACATGAGTACTTAGTGAGCTCACTATAGCAATACTGTGATGGATACTTTGCAATCTTGTAAGAACGTCTGGGTGCCAATTATTCTACATCATATAATTCAGCGGAAACCACCACCGTGTACCGTTCTCTTATACACCAACTATCATGCTCTTGCCATACTCAATCTTCCTTATCTAACTAAGGAATCCTCCCAACCGTTTCATAAATCTCTTATCCCATAATAATTTCTTAATAGAACATGCCATCATAAACCACTACCAGTAATCCTTGCTTTAACCCATACTCTGATTTCAAATAGTTGTTCACTAACATTTATCACGGGCGGATACATATATGTTTGGAAAATACTTACACAGAATTTAATACGATCAATTCATACTTAGACATACCTTGATTCAGTACCACACATGTTCATACTAATAAATCATTGCATAAACCATCCTGACAAATTCCATATCGTGTTATATCAAAATCCCATAACTCAAGTTAATAATAACTCAGATTCAGAATAATTCTAAAAGATGATACAATAACCCTCACTTTCCATATTTACATATAATCATAATGGATACCCTTATTAACATACATATACACATATCTTTTTTGATGGAAATCCTTAAGACTTAGTCACCCTTAACCCAAAACATATCAATACCTCATTTTAGCTTTACTTATTATCAAACTAAAGAATTTACTCATATATTACAATAGTGTCAGGCATTCAAACTCAACTCTCACCAAATATTCCTGACTATTCATGCTGTAACACCCCAAACCCGGTCAATACGCCATGACCGAATCTGGCATGCCACAGAGGAAAACATTTTGAAGAAAATCGAGTTAATGATTAAATTTTAGTGAAAAACTCTTTGTTGTTCTATGTTTGTTGAAATCAAGTGTATAATAAGTTAAAAACTGATAATTTATTTTGAAATTCCGTACATAAATCTTTAAAAAAAACCTAGTTGCAGCTTAGATTTGTAAACCTTTTATAAATAAAGAAACTAAAGCGATTAGGTTGAAAACCGTAGCTAATAGAAATTTGGGAACTTGAGTTTTGGAAAATAGTATGAGTTATCGAAAACACTTAGGTTGTTAAAAATTATCAAATGATTTATGTTACCCGATGGTAACGTTTTAAAAACCATCGCGCTTTGTAGTTTAGAAAACTTTGTGCTCAAATTATTATAACAATCATGTAATTTATAACCATATTTAAAACAAATCCAAAGCATATAAATAATCCAAAAACATAATTAAAGAGGCCTTATTACAAATCCATAAAATATGAAAACCAAATTAAAATAAAATACCCAAATGGAAGTTCATATAAAACCAACTTTTATTGCATGGACTCTTCGAGTTCATCCGGCTCCTTATCCGCGAATTTACGAATCACCTGAAAAGGTAAGGGAGAAGGTGAGTCACCAAGACTCAGTGCATAACCCTCTCCTGGGTAAATGCCACTTACTTACACAAATTATAACCAAGCAATGTATATATATGATGCACCCAACCTAGCCATCCATAACTCCTTTTTCTACCCCGTGTGGTACCAAACCACTGGTGGTGCCAAACCACTGGTGACCAAAGTCACGAATAATAAAGTTGTGGGGCCAACCCACGTGTGATACCAAATCACTGGCGACAATCCCAAATCATCAAAAGTGGGGCCAACCCACGGTGGTGCGAAACCACTAGGACGAGTCGCTATGAGGTGCCAAACCTCTGGTGTCCCAAAGACACAAATATGTGGTACCAAACCACTGGTGACCAAAGTCACGAATAATCAAATTGTGGGGCCAACCCACGTGTGATACCAAATCACTGGCAACGATCCCAATATCTCAAAAGTGGGGCCAACCCACGGTGGTGCGAAACCACAGGGACAAGTCGCTATGAGGTGCCAAACCTCTGGTGTCCCAAAGACACGGATATCAAATCTTCCCCCTCCTCTCATATCGCCCATACCAATGCAACAAATGAACAAATCATGTCATTATACTTTATTAGGTAATCACATAGAAATTTCCATATCATAAATCGTATCATCATGCATCATATTGCAAAAGTCATATCAAAACGGACTTACTCGATTCCTTGCTTATACCCATCATGGTATCATATCAAGATCTCATAATTTTCCACTTTAATAACATAATTAGTTATTAACACACATATATAAATATATATAAAAACCGAGTTATAAGTGTGTAAGGTACACACCTGACACCAACGAAAGTACTAAGATCCGAAGACCCGATCTACCGCACTAGATCACCTTGTCCTACAATCGGCCAATATTTAGATTACAAATAAAGGCCATTCGACCATACCACTAAATCCCAATGAGTTATCACTTGAAAAACCAAGTCTTACCTAAAAGCATACCCAAAACGATTGACAAAGAAACGAGGCTTAGATTGATTGCTTCCAATGTTCCGAGGAGCCTAAAAGAAATCTGTTTCTAAGAATGATTAGAACCTTGCAACAATTGCCCAAAATTCGGCCTTTGTCCATAAGAGGAACAACATAGAAACGAGAAAAAGAATAAGGAAAAACGGCCATAACACTTACCTATTTCCCAAAACCGTTTGCAGAAAACCAAATGAAGTCCTACCCTTGAAGAAATTTGGCCAAGACAAATCAAATAGGATATGAGAGTTTCAGCTATGATTTTGAAAGAAAACAATTGATATTCGGCTCAAAAGAGATGAAGAATTAGTATGGCAAAGAAGAAAAGAAGAAATCAATTGATTTGAGACTAAAAAGAAATGAAATTCGAGAGTAGAGGGGATAATAAAAATGAGAGAGAGAGGATTCGGTTCAATCAACAATGGAAGAAAAGAACAAAAATAAGTTTGGAGAAGAGAGAGGTTCGGCCAAAAGAAAGAAAAAGGACATGTGATTTTGAGCAAATACCAAAAGTAAGAAAAGAGAGAGAGAGATGGGAGAAAGAGTGTACTAAAATGCAAAATGTGTTTTCGGTTTCAAAGGAGAAATGAGAGAAAGAATTAGAATTTGGTTCAACACAAAAATGAAAGCTAAAATCCAAAGCAAATTTGCACAAAAATGTCTAGGTACATTCGGCCAAAGAAGGAGTTTTTGGAGAGGAAGAGAAACAAATGCTAAAAGATGCACAAATGCTCAAGTTGGCCAACTATCCCCCCAAACCTCCTATCAACATTCGGCCACCCCCTAGCCACACATGCCGTCCACTTACATGCACTAAAGGCCTTGGAATAGTTTCCAAAACATCTTCCTTAAGCCAAGCCTTATGTCCCCCCATCCTTCCATAACCTTAAGATTCCTTTCCCAAAGTACAAACTTTCCTAAACCAATATTCAACTTGCCAAAAATTAAAAGTCCAACCTTCCATATATAAAGCTTAACCGTCCATTAATGCTAGGATACATAAAAATAAAATCTTCAAAATGCTAAACATGCTACTCGAACCTCTTCCCACAAGCAACCCTTCATGCATCCTAACCACCTTGCTACTAGCTCTCTTGTGCTAGAAATTAACACTTAAATTAACTTAAGTGTGAAGTTCACTTAATCCACTTCATTAAATAAACCATACTAAAAATTATTCTAGCTTCCTAAATAAAATCAAGCCTTCACAAGACTATGCTAAACACACAAAAATTCATCATAATAATAAAATAATATTCTAATTTTAGGATATTACACATGCCACATAGGCCTAACAAAACACGCTATATAGACAATCATAGAGACTCTTGTGTTTACTGTCCCGACGAACTTCATAGAAAACATCAAAGGCAAACAAACAATATACTGAACACGCCATAAGTCCTTATTACAAAATACACTCTAAAATTATCTAATTAGAGTATGCCAAATAGGCGATCCATACAGAGTATGCCACAAAGGCTGGCAGGATGTCACATAGGCATCCAAAAACTACTGTCTTTGTGATATGAATTTCCCTAAACTCATATTGAGTGAGGTTTGCCCATCAAAGCCCTAGGACACGTAGAGAACCCTATTAGATAAAATATCGTTCAAGGGTTCTTTTTCAGAGTGTGCCACGGCCATGGAATTTTTCCTTCAAAATTTCATATCAGAGTTGATGTTTACTGTCTCGACAGACTTCCTTAGCTACCATCGTGGTGACTCGACTCACTTTACAAACTCTACGAACCAGACACATCCCAGACCCAAAATTTCATAATTTCATAACAATCTTCATACATTCCATAGAACTTATTTTCAAACAGACTACCTTATATCTTAATCTAATCATAAATTTATTCTTATAGTCATAAAAGTCTCATATTCATACTATACTATCCATGATTTCCATTTTTCAGTTTCATCACTTTTATATAGATATACTTCAGTATGAAAAATATATATGCAAGAGTCAGAGTAGAAAGTCACTTGATTCTCACTAACTACAATTCAAAACTGCATATCTAGATATCAATCTCGAACCAACATCAACCACTTTTTAGAAACATCATTTCACTAGTACTACTCTTGTTCATACAAATTACTTATCTTATCAATCATTGACAAACTTAGGCAGAAACCTTATACTTACAGTCTTACTGTTTAGTTACCATATACAAACTTACTCATTCAGAACTTAACATACAGAACTGAAATACTTACCCTGATGTGAAATAACCACTAGTCATAAAAGAACCATAGCTTCTAAATCATCGATGTAAAATACATTTAGACTTAAGGAAGGTATCAGTAAATACCACTTAAGGAAGAGGAAGAAGAAAAAAGAAAGAATTAGAACTCATATCTAACATATAAATATGACTCAACTTACTTAATGGAATTTAAAAATTTTCATACATTTCAGAACATGCCTTCTTAATAGCCTACAGTTTCTAAGAGAAATATTAATAAATACCTTGCAATCATAGTTATCCAACTTGGCTATCCAGTTGATTTACCAAGTTAATTAAAATCTAGCTAGCACAATATTCCAGACAAATTAGGCGTACTTTACCTTTGGCAAATACTCATTCAATACTTCTCCTTTATCCATTAACACAACCTTCACCTTAAAATAGCAAAATATTATGAAATTCAAATTCTTACTAACTCATATAGCGATTACTATACTCCCACATGTATACACTAAACTAACCATTTAGGCAGATAACACTACACCAGACAAACTATTTACTGCTATATACTAAAACTTTAGACCCGCTGAATTTGGGGTGTTACATTTTTTTGTTGTTGTATGGTGCTTAGATTATGTTAATACTGTGAATAGTGGTTGAAAATAGTAAAACATAAAATGATTTTTTTTTCAAGCATGAAATTTTTTATTGATATGAGATAATTTGATTATATTTAAGAGAAATTGATTAGGTTACTTAGTTAAATTGCATAATAGATTAGAAGTACCCAAGTAAGAATGTTTGATGATGCTATATGAGATATAAGTCTTATAGATATTCGTAGAAACATGAATGCTTGAATTGATTATTATTCATTTAGTTTAATTAGAAAAACGAAATAAATTGTGTATGGTGGGATGCTTAGGGATGACTTAAGGCGTTATTTGAATATCCAGTTCTCAAATGACCATACCTTATTTCTATAAATCCCTAGTCTCCTTATTTGAGTCAGCTAACTGTTTTTTTGATGAATCAACGGAATTGAAACCCAAAAGCCAAAAATAAATTGAAAACTTAAACTCTTACCTATCCTTGGTCTTTTAATACATTACAAAACATACAACAGACCATAGATATTAAGGGTTTAGGTAGATACATCATGGTGGTTTAAAAAAATTAGAGTGAAATAGGAAGAAACAATGTGATACAATGATTATAGGACGGGCAAAAAAATGTGTGAAAAAAATAATCCAGAAAGAGTCAAGTAAAAATGAGAAGAAAAAGCATAGAACAGAAAAACAAGCATTGCAACCGACGAAAGTGTAAAAAGTCAACTGATAAAACAAAAAGTCACATAAGTGAGAGAAAACTCAATCATCAGTGCACTAGAACTCATTAAGTCGACCATAGTTGTTAGTATTATATCGTATCTTTCTACATAGAGAGATAATGAAGGTGTGAGAGGGAGATAAAAGACAGTGAGCTTGAAAGAGACATTTAGGAGGATGAGAGGGAACAACTTCACTTGCCTAACTATTTCTAGTGTTTGAACCGTTTTGAGTCATATCTTCCTTTGAACTCATACCGTCCTAGGCCTCAGAACATTATAAGCTTAGAAGACCAATGCGACTTAAATGTTTTCTGTGCATAACTTTTTGGAGTTGCTAACAATTATACTTACTGAATATTTTTGATTTGCATGATTGTGTCTGTTATATATCTGTTTGATTTATGTTAATGGTGATATTTTTAAACATTTGGTCATGGGAATTGCTTTTAATTTGTTAGTAATGTAACTTTGTAAATGAATCCTAATTTACATTAAAAAGTTTTCAAGGCATTGAACTATCAAGATTAAGTTTTATGTACGATAAGAATTGTTATACCTTTACTATTTAACAATCATGTTTGTAGTTGTAATAAAATTCAAGGGACATCTTCTTTTTGCATGCTATATGTCTAGACCTGGTTTGCTTAAGGACAAGCAAAAAGTTAAGTGTGGGGGAGTTGAAGTGTGATCTGCCATGATCTAGGCTTTTATTTACATTCATCTTCACTAACTCTAGCTTGTTTAACGAAAGAAATCATGTAACACCCCTTACCCATATTCAAGCTGGAACAGGGTTTGAGGCACTACCTAACTAATCTTGCTTAATCATCTCGAGTAGGGTTATAAAATTTCATTTAAACCCATCACTTGCATCTACTCAGCCTAGGATGCCCTAATCATACTTCTGAGAGGTTTCAGGATGTAACCGGGAACTTTAATGAACTTGGAAAGCTTTTCATCAAAACAGGGGCCATACGCCCGTGTTGAACTAGGGACATGCCCATGTGTCCCTAAGACATGCCCGTGTCTTTCACCCGTGGTCGACACTAACTAATTTCACACAGTTTTGACACACCTGTGGCTCTTGTCCGTGTGCCAAACCTTGTCATTCTGACTTAACCACACGAACACTAGACACGCCCGTGTGCCATGGTCATGTAAAAGTGGGCTAGCTACTGACTTGGCCACACGCCACAAAGCACGCCCGTGTAACCTGCCCAGGTACACTTCGAGGTGGCCCTTGAGCCACTAGACAGAGACACACACCCGCGTCATCTTGGCCGTGCACCCAGAATAGGCCCTTTATAAGGCCAAAATGCCACCCTACATTGAACACATACATACACCAACTCATTACAACATAATTTATAGCCTTAAGGCGCATTTAAAAACTCAATTTAACATCCATACACAAGTGCACACACTTTCAGGAAAATCAGTTTCATTAAGCATAAGAATTTGCCAAGTATCAGCCTAACTTAATAGACCATTACAAAAAGGATTCAATACCTTACAAAGCCAACAATTTGGCCAACAATTACGACCTAACAAAATACTCAATTGTTATACCAAAGTGATGTCAATAGTGTGATTTCCGAACTCCAACATCTACAACCTTTCGAGTTATCTTGGCAATACTCGATTTCAAAATGAGCTAACTCGTCGGTTTAGTCCAAGATTTTGTTCTTTCCCTGATCAAGGTGGATTCTCGATTCTTCTTGCTTTGAGAAGAGAATTGTAACAACCCTACCTGTGTTCGTCGTCGGATTAGGGTTAAGAATGTTACCTGATAGATCAGAAACTAAATCAGACATTTCATCAAGTATCTCATCAATTACCATCATTGTGTCCCTTCGGTAGGTCATCGAGACCTAAAGTATGCTCAGAAATAGGGTCGGGACTAAACTAGAACACATACAGAAATTCTCGAAAATTTAAAACTTTTCTAAGTTTTAGGGCTTACACACTCGTGCGGGTAGGCCGTGTGCCTCCCACGGCTGCTAGACACACCCCTGTGTCCTCCCAGTAATCAAAACAGACTTTACTCCACGGCCACCAAGCACGCCCGTGTACCCTGGCCGTGGTCGATCCTGTCAAAAATCACATGGCTACCAGGCATGTCTATGTGCCAAGACCGTGTACTCTTAGCTAGCTACTGACTTAGCCCCACGCTCACTAGGCACGCCTTCAGTAGTGTGAAAACACACATATAACAAGCTTATACCAAATACTAGCCTATACATGCCATATCTAACTATATACATTTCCAAAGTGTACCAAAATGAGCTTAGTAGTGTGATGACGATCCTTGACAGTCCCGAGCCTTCAGTAGCTTTGACGACCTATAAAACAGAGAAAACACACACACAGAGTAAGCTTTCCAAAAGCTTAGTAAGTCATAATACAAATAAACTTAACATAAAAGGCATATATGCATAAGGTACATTGGCACATAACATTTACTTAACAAACTAACACATATTTGCTTTGTTTCATATACTTGGCCCCAATTGCCACATTCATCCATTCGAGAATCATATGTATATACATAACTCTTTCATAATCATTCTTGCATCTCATTCTCGTTCTTATATTCAATCATACTTTTCTTCAAATCAAAGTCATATAGGTACTTACCTTTTATACACACTTAGTGTACATACCAAACGTACCTGAAACGAATATACATTCACGTAATTGTTCATAGCTCGGATTTGCTCATTGAACTGTTCGGAATCTAATAGGATACTCGAAAACTTAGAATCATCATATAATGCCAACGTCCCAGACGAGGTCTTACATATAATCGGATATCGATGCCATTGTCCCAGACAGGGTCTTACACGAATCAATACGATGCCGATGTCCCAGACATAGTCTTATACGTAAAGCTCATATCGATGCCAACGTCCCAGACGTGGTCATACACGAATCAATACGATGCCGATGTTCCAGAGGTCTTACACATAAAGTTCATATCGATGCCAATGTTCCAGACGTGGTCTTACATGAATATCAAATCAACGCCAACATCCTGGACATGGTCTTACATGATAAAACAGAATAGATACCTTTGTACTCCTAAGTTCATATGGGATTTCTCAGACTTATTACTATTTTGACCTTATCTCGTAATTCATATACATAAAATCTTGTAAGTATTCATTATCAACAATAGTCATATGAATATGCTCAATTCAATACAATTACATTTATTTGCAATATGTATGACTTACCTCGAGTTCAGTTTAACAGAAACGGAAATAGCTACTCGGTTCCTTTCACTTTCCCACGATCTAAGTCCGTTTTCCTTGGTTCTTGATCTATTCATGTTCAGAATTAACCCTTTTATTCATTAACTCATTCAATTCAATCCAAGGACACATATTTAGGGCTATTTACAAATTAACCCTCACATTTGCACAATTTATCAATTTAGTCCATTTTTCTCAAAACATCTAATTCACAAAAATCATCATATACACATGCTTAGACGAATGCTTATGAACATCACACAAGCCCATATTTTCCATCAAATTTGCAATTTAGTCCTTCAAGTTACTATTTTCTCAATTTAGACCTAATTAGCTAAATTCATCAAAAATTCAAGAACATAGTATGTTCATCTAGCTCAAATCTTTCATTTAACACCATAAATCATCACAAAGCTCAACATATCATCAATGGCATATCACAGAAACATCATCAATTCAAAAAATTGAGACATGGACTTGATAGTAGACTAAGCAACGATTGCAAAAACGTAGAAATTATCGAAAACCAACTAAAAACATACCTTTAATTTATGCTTGGAATGGCCGAATATAACCAAGCTAAACCCCTTTTCTTTTCTTACAAAATTTGGTCAAAAGATGAACTAAAATGGCCATCGTACATGTTTTTATCAAATTAAAACATACATAATAATCTATTTACCTTTTTAGCCTTTCATTAAACAAATAAAACAAACATTCATTAAGGGCACATTTGCCTTTTTTCCATCCACTATTTAAATAATGGTCTAGTTTCCTCATAAGGCATTTTCTTTTAAAAGCCACAACATATTGGTACTTAACAAATATCATGCAACTTTCACATTTAATGCAATTTAATCCTTTTTTCAAATTAAGCACACAGACAGAAAAATTAACTTATGAAATTTTAACACATGCTTAATCACATATCAACGACACAAAATATAATATTAAAACATTATACGAACTCTGATTTGTGGTCCCGAAACCACTGTTCCGACTAGGGTATAAACCAGACTGTTACAATTCTCCCCCTTAGGGATTTTCGTCCCCGAAAATCTTATTGTTAAACAGATTCAGATATTACTGTTTGATTGAATCTTTCAGGTTCCCACGTAGTCTCTTTTATTCCGTGTCGATTCCACAGTATTTTCACTAATGAAATTTTCTTGTTTCTCAACTCTTTTACTTCACGAGCGAAGATACGGATTGGTTCTTCTTCATAAGACATATCAGATTGAATTTTAATTTTAATTTTAATTTCAATTTGGTATCAGAGCCCAGTTTTAAACTCTCAGCCTGTGGGCTAAGGCCCAAAACGTTTTCAAGATTTGAGCCCAAATGATTTTCCTTGAAAATAAGCGTTTTTTCGGCATGGCACCTAAGTCTCCGACCACGATCCACCAGTCAAGATTTCCGACTTCAAGTGATTTGAATATGTGATCTCAGATGGGCTTTTATGGGAATGTAGATTAGTGAACTAGGATCTATTGAACCCTAGGACTAGTCTACTCAAAAACAAGTGCATAAGACTTAAGGACCATTAAACAAACCTATGACTAAGTCGCCAAGTTAGGGTGTGGTAACCACTGTGCACATGTCTAGGATTGGATCTGGAAGAGCCTGGTACTTAAGCAGTCCTAGTGACTCACCTCCTTTTCGCAGGTATCCTACCTGGTGCGTAGCCTCGGTTCACCCTAACCAAGAGGACTCAGTCACAGGCTAAACACAATAACTAAAACCCGAAAGGGAACTACCCGTGTTTTTATAAAAACCCTAGTTTTAAAACTCTTAAAATTACCCTTTTAATTTGTGAGAACTATCTTTACGAAATTTTTCGAAAAATTTTCAATTTAAGAAATTACAAAAATGCCCTTGGTTTATAAAAATGTCCAAACTACCCACAGTTCTAATCAAAATTTCATTACTTTATAACAAGTCCAAAAACTCTAATTTGCAAAATATCAAAATACCTTGATTTTGGAAAATTACCCCTAACTTACAAAATTACCAAAATGACCCTGATTTCCAAAATTTTTGCAACATCACCGTTTTGGAAAATAAAAGTCTCAAAAAGAACCCTCAAAGTTTTGCAACTTTTGAAATGCCCCTGAATTATTAAACTTTACAAATTTACCCTAGTTTGTAAAAAAATTACCAAAATACCCCTAGAATTTCAAAATTTTCGAAAGGCCCCGGGATTTCAAAATTACCAAAATACCCTTATTGACAAAATTACCAAGGAACCTCATTTTGACAAATTACAAAAATACCCCTATAGGACAAATTACGAAAATACCCCTGGGTAGTGGAAAGACAACAACAATGAAAACTACAACATTTCTCTGAATGAACGAAAGTTCATAATTGGTTGATAAATGTGAAACATGACTTTCTGAATAGTGAACTTGAGCTGAGAACTTTGTTTGATCGAAAGAACCACTTTTAAACATCTCTTTTCATAAAACTGTTCGCGGTTAATCAGTGAAACAAAAGTTTTGATGCATAAAACTTGTTAACCAGATTAAATCGCGACGTTAGAAATAAGTTCTAGGGGACGTGAACTTAGAGATTGTGCCTAGAGGGTATGATGGCTCTATTAAGATCAGAGTGCGCAGCGTAAGCATAGTGCGATGAGAAGGATTGTAGGACTGTTAGTAAGTAATTTCGAGGACGAAATTAATTTTAAGTAGGGTAGAACTGTAACATCCTAGATTAGGGGTTATGCGTTCGTGCCTAATTCATGAGTTAGTAGGTTTTGGCAGTGTTGGAAGGGTATTAAGGGTTTTTAGAATTCTAGGATGGAAGAAGAAAACTTTGGAAAATTATTGGTTTTTAAGTAAAAAGGGGAGCTAGGTAAATGAGGCTTTAAAAGAAACTCCGTGTGAAGCATGACACAAGGAACCATGTGGTAAAATGGCATGTTTTATGAATTATGAACGTGTTATGTGAATTCTAGAAATAAGGAAATGTAAGAAAACGTATGGAAATGTAAGGAAGTGTGTGGAAATGTATGGAAACATAAGGCAATGTAGGGAAATGTAAGGAAATTTAAGGAAATGTAAGGAAATGTATGGAAATGTATGGATATGTAAGGAAATGTAAGGAAATGTGAGGAAATTTATGGAAATGTAAGGAAATGCAGGGAAATGTAAGGAAATGTCTTGTCTTGGAAATGTAGGGAAATGTCAAGTTTACAGAGCCGATCGAAAATTTTAAGAAACTTAAAAATGACCTAGAAATGTCAAGTTTTAAAGTTTAAAATAGGAAATTAGGGCAAGGTGGCCTTAAAAGAAAAAGTTGGTGAAATTTGACACACAAACAGGCTTGGAAAAGTGGCCTGAAGATGTCACTTAGGGCCTCTGGAAATGGCGCCACATGCAAGGTGTTGGGCCTAGGTTCAAGTCACTTGGGAAGCAAATAAGGGAGGTTTTATTTTTGCTTCCAGAAGACTGAGGTGGACGGCACATGCTTCTAGAAAGGAGGTGTTTTATTTTCATAAATATTCGATTAAAAAGGTGATAAATAAAGGATTTTTTTAAATTAGATTATTTTGAAGAGATAAATGTTGGATTAAACTCTTTTATTTATGATAATTAAAGGATAAAGTTATCAAAATAGAAGAGTGGTGGCCAAGTAAGGGACTCTAGCCTAGTAAATTTGGCTATAAAAGGAAAAGAGAGGCCATTCAGCATTATTTACTCTTCCTTGATAACCTCTGCCGAATTTTCTCTGCAACCCCCATTCTTTTCTTCTTCATTCTTCTCCTCTCAATATTCCAAAAGCTAAAAGCTTGCTAAGATCAAGGCCATAGCCGAATCTTTGAAGGTTGAAGTGAAGGTGTAACCGATTTCTTCAAATAAGGGTAAGATCCAAGTTTGGTTTCCATTCTTTTATACTTTAGACTTATCGAAATCTAGGGCTAATTCCATTAATGTTCATGGTTGCCGAAACTTTGAAGAGATCTTTCGGGACTTACTAAGTGTAGACTACAAGGAAGGAGAAGTTCTTTTCCCGAAGGTACACCATAGGCTGCATGTTCCTTAGTTATTCGGTGAATTTCGGGATTTAAAATCCACAAGGTAAGTGTCTATAGCATTCGGCCAAGGCTTATTTTAGTGTTTGGATCTGTCTTTTATTATCTTAAAAGCAGGAAACTAATATGTTAAAGGGATCTAGAGTTGGCCGAATACAAGGAAGAAGGATACAAAGTTTCGGGACTTGGTTATTAAGTCAATCGGCAACAAGGTAAGTTTTAGTGTACTAATCCTACTAGGATTTGGATTTATAGCCGAATGGCTCTTTACTAAGTATTAAATGATTGATTAAATGTATAGAATTAAGATCTAAGGCATTAGATCAAGCCTTTCGGGATTTGGATTGGAAACCTTAAGTGAATCAGGTGTGTACCCCACACTACTTTGTAATATGAATTATTGTTATATGTATTAAAATATGTGTTAATGGAAATATGAGCGTGGCTAAGGTACCATGTTAAGGTACTAAGTACTCAGGTACGTTTCCTACTTCTACTAGGAATATGAAATATGTTATTCATAACATGAAAATATGATAAGAATGTGAACTCTGGTATATTATGCATATTAATATATATGGGGCATATGGTTGTATATTGAAAGGGGAAGTGAAAAGTGGTGACTTAAGACCACAGTAATCTGAAAAGTGGTGACTTACGACCACAGTAATCTGAAAAGTGGTGACCTAAGACCACAGTAATCTGAAAAGTGGTTTCCTAAGACCACAGATGTGGAGCCTTAAGCCCACAAATTTTTGTGTAGCGGATGGAGGGTTGACTTAGTAGTCCCCACGGTGTGCTTGGCAGGTACGGGGGTGTGTAGCGGATGGACAATTAGGATTGGGTTTGGGAATGCATCATAACTTGTATTTTATGTTGGAATGTATAATTACTGTATGCCTGATTCTATTACGATTTAGTGTCATGTACACATTGAGTCGGGTTGACTCACCCCGTTGGGGAAATATTTCTTTCAGGTGATGAGCAGTAATGGACCGGGTCGGCTGGAGCTAAAGGTGGCCATGCATCGCAAGGAGAAATTTAAAGACTTGGGCTTTTATTTTACTCAGTACTTAAATTTTATTTTGGGTTTTGATTGATGTAATAAGGCCATGAGGCCCAAGTAGGATTTCTTTATTTCTGTTTAAACTTTTAATTTACTATGTTACGAACTATTTTTGATTAAAGTTCAACTTATGAATTATTTATTTAAAAATAGACCCTAAACTGTTTTGTCATCGTAATTAAATGATTTCTAAGTAAATAAGTGGGTTTCGATCTAAGCCCAACCCAAAACAATATTTTTCAAAAATTACACAAATTTTCTCTAAGTAACAAAGAACTTTGAAACCGATTTTCTTAAGGAACATACCAGATCCGGTTCAGGCTCATGGGCCAGGTGTGTGGTGTTTCAGAATCCTTCCAATTACATTTGCAATAACACCGGGGGAGTCAGCTGATGACTGAGATTTCTTTCTTTCTAGGTTAATGAGTCATGTCTGCCCCCAACCTAATATCTGCGTTATATCGGATCGGGGCACTCGAATACTAGTCGCAATTAAGCGACAGGGAAGCCTATGGCATCTCACACACCATCGGTATTGCCTAAGACACGTTGCGTCCAACTACTACGGGCAATATCGATCTACAACTGAATGACGACAAGTGACCAACATGGGTATTTAATCTCTATTAATATAATTTTGTTTGTAATATTCAATTTATTCTGAAAGGAAGAGTGGTATGTAATTTTCGCTATCAACTTATATTGGTAGGGTATGGGATAAGTAAGGACCGTTTTTATGAGATGTTGGCAGTTTTGTGTTCAGTTAACGAAGAAGGCGCAGACTACCTCTGTAACATACCTTTCGAATAGTGGACACAAGAATACGACGACGGCCTACAATATGGTCATATGACATCAAACCTGGTTGAATGCATAAATTCTTTTCTAAAAGGTCATTTGCTGATAACATCGGTTCTGCGAGAGACATATTTTTGTTTAGCGACACTATTTCCAAAGCGAGCAGCGAGTTATAAAGGCCAAATACAGGGAGGCCATGTATGGTGCACGAAGGTATTGCAAGAAATTAACAAGGCAAAGGCACGGGCCAACACCATGCACACAGTGTGTCACGATCGCGACAACCTATGGTTTCGTGTGATGGAGTTTGACAGACCGAAGGTATTATTGGCGGGCAATATCGTTTACACTTGAGAAATAGGACCTGCGACTGTGGGAGGTTTGACACACTTCGTTATCCATGCACTTATGTAATTGCAGCTTGTCAGAATCTCCGTCGGGATCGCATGAGCTATGTCGATGAAGTGTAAAAAATAGAATACATGTACAATGTATGGAGACACGTATTCCCACCGGTCCCAGATGAACATAAGTGGCCGTTTGTATCGCTTGCTCTGTTTCAGCTGTTACCAGATAGAGAATTGTGTCGCAAACCAAAGGGTCGACCTTGCTTGACTAGAATACATAGCAATATGGATATCCGAGAACAACCAACCAACAGAAGTTGTGCAGATGGTGTAGGAACCCAGGCCATACAACTCGATCATGTCCAAATCGGAATAGCTGATAGTTGTTGTAATAAAATTATGTTGCATTATTTATATTTTAATTAAAAATATAAAAATATTAAAAATATTGCCTTATTCAAAAGAAATTTTATTTTATTAAAAATATAAAAAGTAAATTACAATTAAAATATTAAAAACAACTTTTATTTTATTAAATGAAACAACAAAAAAGTTTGTACAAATATATTAAAAATATTGCCTTATTCAAAAAAACATTTTATTTTATTATAAATATAAAAATTAAATTACAATTAAAATATTAAAAATATAAAAATTAAATTACAATTAAAATATTAAAAACAACTTTTATTTTATTAAATGAAACAATATAAAAAAGTTTGTACAAATATATTAAAAATATAAAAATATTAAAAATATTGCTTTATTCAAAAGAATTTTTATTTTATTAAAAATATAAAAAGTAAATTGCAATTAAAATATTAAAAATAACTTTTATTTTATTAAATGAAACAATATAAAAAAGTTTGTACAAATATACTAAAAAAATCAATGTTGGTGCCGATCGAAATTAGTGCCAAATGGGGGTCGTCGACGGTTACGCGTTGGATTCCTCCTTGGTTCAGCTTCCGGAGGGGGTTGTGGTTGCTCCGGTGGGGATTGTGGTTCCTCTGATAGGGGATCTGGTTGTAGGTGTTGGGAGGATGACCCGCCTTGATAGAATAATGACTGCGGAGGTGTTTGCATCACCCATGGCGGAGGTGTTTGGATCCCATAAGGCGATGGGGATTGGTAAAAAGAAGAGCTCTCTGACGGTGCCTCGTGCGATCCCTCATGCAACGACGGCTTATAGATTGTCAGTTGACTCGGAGTAATCCGGAACGGAAATGAACTGGGCCATGCATTCCAACCTGCCATAGGACTGGGAAAAGAAAACATATAAGGGTTAGGATACATATAAGGGCTAGGATATGCACCTGGCAGAATTTGAAAAGGCTGTGATATGGGTGTCGTCGGTTGAAGTGTTGGGCTCGGTGACTGTGTAGGCCCTGTTGATGGGCCCGGTGATTGTGTTGGCACTGTTGATGGGCTTGTGTCGTCATCCCTTCTTCTTGGATTTAATGGGCCCTGTCGTTCCCTTTGGACACAAATTTTCCTTCGCATCTCCTCTTTCGACAATAAATATGGTTTGCCATGGATCCTAAACCACGACGTTTATTCCGGCATGCACGCAAACTCAGGAATGATGATCGATTCTCGAGTAGGAATATAATCATACCGATTTTCCCACATTTCAATATATTTTGACTAGTATCTCAGCCAATCCATGTTCAATTGCCGTAAGTCGACTCTGTGCTCATATCGAACACCTCAGGTGTCACGAGAATCGATTTTCAGAATTCAAATTGCCATAATACTCTATCTGACTGGTGCATCTCCATGGTAGCATAGTTGACCAATGGGACCTTCACATGCCAAATGTTCAGATTTTGAAAGAATTCATCCGGAATTACTGCCCGAATTGCCGGATCCTCGTATGGTGTCCATTGAAACTATATGAACATGATAAAAATATTAGTTATATACATAATACTAAATACTAAATACTAACTACGAAATGACTATTTTATTATGTATATATATATTTTATTTAATACTTACTTGTGCTTCTGACCGTTGGTCTAATAGAAGCCGTATATCTTCAAGAGAGGTAGGTATTCCAACATAACTCGCCGAATGGTTCTACCTAATTGAATAAATTTTTAGCATACAATTATATTTTAAATCTACGTAATAATTGTAAAATCAAATATAAAATTTATCTCGTTATGAGTAAGAATGTACATGGGTGGTCCACTCGAGGACGTAAAAATGGAAAGTGAAACCGTGCCCATGATTGTAGTAGTAATAGGCAACCTCTGATTTTGGCTTTATTTGGTTGCATCACCCCACACATCTCCCGGTACAATGTTGCTTACACGACAGACCCCCAACTAAATTCACCAGCTACTCTAAAATCAACGAGTTTCAGCAGCCATCTCAGATGTGAGGTTTCGTGACAAGTCCGGCATCAAATAACCTCCAATCATTTCAAGAATGTATGCCTAAGCATATCGTATTCTTTCTAGTTCAGTTAATCATTATCTAACTCTAGGAATGTGTCTCGTAACCAGCCCATCTCGATCCGACCTCCATTAATATTATCCGGAATAGCACCCAAAAGCTCGTAGCATACGGCTCCCCAATCAACAGATTGAGCGGACCCAGTGACTGCGTACCCATCCACCAGAAATCCCAATTGCAACTGCACGTCTTCCAGAGTAATAGTACACTCTCCACATGGAAGATGGAAAGTGCGCGTCTCAGGTCTCCACCTCCCTATCAACGCACTGATTAGTTTTGGGTCTGTAACAGCCCGATTTAGGGGATAGTCGAAACAGTGGTTTCGAAACCACTAATCTGAAGATGAAGAAAATTATTTTTTATGTTATTTTATGAGTTAGAGCATGATTATATAGGTGCATGAAAACTTTGGTGCTTTAATTCTAGCGATTTCATGCTAAATTGCGAAAAAGGACTAAATCGCATAAAGTGCAAAAATTCTATTTTACAAGATAAAGGTGTCTAATAGCTATAGGATATTAATTGGAGGTCCCTAATGTACAATTAGGCATTGTATAGGGTGTTGGCCGGCCATAGGGACAAAGAATTAGAAATTTGGTCAAGTGGGTGGAAATTAGGTGACTTAATTAACTAGATATATTAAAATAAAGAAAGAAAAGATATCTTCTTTTATCCTTCACTCCTCCACTGAAAATTAGTAGCAAATAGGGCTTTGAAAGCTCAAAATTTTAGCAAACTCTTCTCCTCAAAAGTAAGTGTTTTAGTGATCATTTCTTGATAATATTTGTACTTTTGAAACCCCTAAAGCTTAAGCTAGCTAAAGAGGGGGCTATTTTGCAAAATGGTTGAAAGTTTAGATTTTTTCCATGTGGGCTTTTAAGTTGTTTGATTCATTTTATGGAAGAAAATGAGTCTTAGTTGTTAGATAAACAACTTTTGTGAAAGGTGTTACCACGAAAACACCTAAAAGGATCCTTTCGTAAAGGTTGTAAAATATGTGGTAAATGTGTGAAATAATGAGTATTGAGGGCTGCCATAAGAGTAATAAATGTTCACCTAGGCTCGTTAAAGAAATAAATTTGATTAGAATTAATTTTCGAGCCTCGGGGTAAAATGGTAATTTTGTGAAAGCTTAAGGGCAAAATGGTAATTTTGCCAAAATTATGATTATTGAAACGTATGTGTTAACGTGGCGATTAAATGAGCTAAATTGTTATTCTAGATCAAGAAGAGCGAAGAATTAACCTCGACCGAGGGAAGGGCAAAGCATCGGACTAGATCGATAATCTAGCCTATTTTGAAATCGAGGTAAGTTTGCGTGTAATAAGTTCAATGCCATGTTGGTATGATTTTAATTGTTTGATATCTATGAAGATGTATAATATGTCTATGAATTTGAATAATGGTGTTGTATGAGAAAATGATGACAATTGTGATGTTGAAGTCCCGGTTGGACTTAAATAAATGAGAGAACAATATCATCAAGACTTGAGATGGGTAAAGTCCCGTATAAGACCATGTCTGGGACATGGCCTCGGCACCACATTGAAATCCCGTATAAGACCATATCTGGGATATGACATCGGCATTAAATATAAGAAACGTATAAGACAATATCGGGGATATGGCATCAACAATCGATATGAGATCCCGTATAAGACCATATCTGGGATATGGCATCGGCATCTAGGAGTGACCCCAAGTAAGGCCACATCTGGGATGTGGCATTGGCATCGTAATTATAAGAATGAGGACGATCATGTATCCTTGAATATCCCAAGTGATTCAATGGGGCTAAATAGTTAAGCTTATGATAGAGATGAGATTAATGCTAAGACTATGTGATGAAGTGATACAGGTATATGTGAGTAATTCATGAGGAAGGTTTATGATATGTGGCATGATATGTAATCGATAAGAGTAAGTATGAGTAAGTTATGGAAATGAGCTTAAGACTTGTGTTTTTATTCAATGTAATGGATGGATGACATTACGAGCTTTATGTTGCTATTTATTTCGTGCAAACTTACTAAGCTTTATGCTTACCCCTCTCATTTCCCTTTTCCTTGTAGCATTGCCAAGATAGCTCAAGAATTCATGGAACGTCGGAGTTCGGAAATCACACTATCGACTACGTTTTGGTATAGCCAAGTTAGATTCATTTTGAGTATGGCATGCATAGGACTTGGTCATTTTGTTATGTCATATTTGTTAGCCAAAATGTTGGCTATTTATGTTATCAAATTCATTTTGTAAGTGGTCATTTGGAATTGGGCCAATACTTGACAAGTTTATATATATATATTCAATGATGATGAAATTCATTAAGTGTATGCTTCTATGGATGTCTTGATTTGGAGTCTATAGAAGTACTTTATAGTTCTAATACATGTTGGATTAAATTGGTGCAAGTATGGTTGCTGGGTAGGATGGCATTTGGTTTGGTAGATAGCCGTTCAAATGTCCACATGGGTAGACCGATGGGTGTGTGTCTAGGCCGTGTGTGACACACGGTCAGCCCCATGGGCGTGTTGATTGGCCGTGTGTCCCTTTTCATGCTAGGTTTACAAGTCAGTATGCTCAGTAATAAACACACGGGCAGAGACACGACCGTGTGTCTCAGCTGTGTGGGAGACACGGCCAAGGATATGGACGTGTGCCTAGGCCGTGCGAAGTCTGCACCTGGAATTAGGAATTTAATTCGACACACGATCTAAAGACACGGGCGTGTCCCTTGGCCGTGTGACCTTATCGAGGTGATGGCGTCATAAATAGAATGCCATGGTTTTTACATACGGGCTAAAACACGGGCGTGTCATGGTTGTGTGAGGGACACAGGCCAGGGGCATGGGTATGTATCCGGCCGTGTGAAAACCCATGTAGGTTCAAATTAGAACATAATTCCACACGGGTGTGTAACACGGGCATGTGAAATTCCACACGGGCGTGTTCTTCCCTTCACACGGGCGTGTGACCCTGTTTTATGTCAAGTTTGTCTATGCGTTTGAAAGTTTCAGGTTTGGTCTTGAATCATCTCGGGTACAAGTTTAGGGTCTCGTAGACCTATAGTAAGAACATTAAGGTCTTGAATGAAAAAGCTTTTAAGTTGGAACAAAATTTTATGGCTCGATGTTGTATGTTTAAGCAAGTTAAGTTTGGTAATGCCTCGTGTCCAGTTCTGGTGTTGAGTACGGGTAAGGGGTGTTATAGGGTCCAACTTGCACCCTCGGCCTATCGTGGCCACGTGCCAAAAACTCGATTCCCGCCGGTAATTCTCTATCAACGGCGATGGAGGACTAGACATATTACGGATATAGCATTGCAACACCCAATTTACAGACAGTTATAAAAAATTATAAAAAATTAATTAAAATTGTATAAATGAAAAAAATATTAAATAGTATTGAAAAATTAATTAAAATTGCATAAATGAAAAAAATATTAAATAGTATTAAAAAATTAAAATTATCACTTACCATAGTCATTTGATCGACGGAGATGTGTTTATTAATGAGATGAATTAATTCTCCGGCTATTGCTAACACGATCGGATATTTTTTAATTTAAAAAAAACTAATTCAAAAAAATTTTAAACGGAGCTTTTTTGAAAAATTAAAGAGAGCTTTTAAAAAAATTTGAGAGAATTATGAGAGGACTTTTGTGAGAAAAAAGGAAAAGTTTTTTGGACTGTTGGAGCCCAAACGGTAAAAAAAGTAGTCGTTGGGTAGGGGCAAAACGCGTCCCTGAGGGAGCATTTTGTCCACGTCAGCAAAGTGCTCCATCAAGGAAGCGCTTTGTGCTGACGTGGACAAAACGCTCCCCATGGGACACGTTTTGCTGACACATCACCTGAGAACGCGCTGGCGTGGACTTGATTTCGCGGAATTCGGCTCTTTTCGATAAATAATCAGAAATTGGCCCATTTCCGTAAATAATTTTAGAAATGGGAATTTTTGGGTAAAATGGCCCATTATAGCCTCAGAAGAAACACATTCACGAGCATATTTGCTGAGTCGTACAAACTCTCTTTAGTATTCTGTTACTAACATATGGCCCTGTTTCAATTCAAGAAATTCTTTTCATTTCTGATCAATAAACCTTTGGATGATGCATTTCTTTCTTAATTCAATTTGAAAGAACTCCTAAGTAACTCTTTCTCACGGAACTATAGATATCAAGGTATTCCACCACTGATACACATGTCTCTCAACAGTGATACAACACATTTCAAACATTCTTCAGGTGTGCAAGACAATTCATCAAATACCTGAATTATGTTCTCAAGCCAAAACTCAGCTCTCTCAGGGTCATCGTTAATAGTGGCTCTGAATTGCTTAGCCCTGTGTTTCCGTATCTTGTCAACAAGTGGTTTATTCAATAGCAAAGGATCCATACCTTGAGGAACTACAGGGATCAGTTGGGGAATAGGTGGGGGTAGAGCTTGTTAAGAAGCCGGGTTCGTAGGAATGTATTGTGTGAACCACTCGTTCATCATTTAGAAGAAGGCATCTTTAGCTTCTCCTCCCTGGATGCCCGTTACGGGTCTAGAATTAGAAGACACTGTCCCTTGAGTGGGAGCAGGTGCATTACTCTCAACCTTATCAACTACAGCTCGATCATGATCTATTTACTATATAAAAAATACATTTGAAAATGTTAGGAGTCATCACACTATCACAATTTATATATTTGACATGTATAGCTAGACTCACATACGCTACGTTAGTCCTAGTATCGACTAAACCATAGCTCTGATACCAATAAATGTAACACCCCTCACCCGTATTCAACACCAAAATAGGGTTATGGAGCATTACTGGACTTATAACACATATAATCGTACTTTTCTCATGCCTTCAATAATTTCATACAATCATCATTCAAATTGTCCCTTACAATAGCCTAAGAGGCCTTAAACATGCTTTAGGAGCGGTTTGGAACTAAACCGATAACTTATAAAACTTTCACAAAAAATTGAAAAATTTCTCAAAACAGGGGTTACACGCCCGTGTTGCCAGGCTGTGTGTCTCACACGGCCACTAGTCACGCCCGTGTGAAAACAGGGGTACATACTGACTTGGGTCACACGGCCAACCACACACTCGTGTGTCTAGCCCTTGTGCCCTTCGAAGTGGCCACACCCACTCGTGTGTCAAGCCGTGTGCTAGGCTGTCCAATCCTCTAGGGTATACTGACTTATGCAACACGACCAAATCACACGCCCGTGTGCTAGGCCGTGTGCCAATTAGGGGGTATACTGACGTGTACCAAACGGCCATTCACACACTTGTGTGTGAGACCGTGTGGATGATACTGACTTAGTTTTAATATCAACACCAGGGGACACACGGTCGTGTAACATGACCGTTGTTGCACATGGCTGAGACACACGCCTGTGTGTCTGCTCGTGTGGAAAAAAATTGGCTATTTGCAAAGATATTTTGCCAACTTATTTATACATGCATGCACAAGCATAAATTGCAACATTTTATAACCCAATAGGCAGCCAATCCACAATGTTTCATACACAATTTATACCAATTCGACATAGTATTCAAATACCTAATTAATATCATGCATTTTCCATTCATATGCCTATTACATATCAAGACAACATTTTCATATTTTCATTCCATCTACTACTTGCCAAAACATACCATATTTGAACACTTATACACAACCAAAACATTACACCAAGTTAAGCCAAATCACATGGCTTAAACTTATACCACAATATGTACCAAAATCACTATCTCAAGTAATCATAACTATCATCTTTATAACTAGCCTATACATGCCATATTTACATATATCCATAAGTTCAAAGGTACCAATCGGCAACTGGATAGTGTAATACGTAACTCTGACTTTATCCGTGTAACACCCCCAGACTAGGCCCAGACGTTATGGCCGAATTCAGGAATGTCACATCAAAGGCATAATTCAAAACGACTTTGCTAAGTTAAAAATTTAAGGCCTAAAAGCCCAAAATCCTTGAATCTTGTTAAGTTAGATTGAAAGTCCATTTTTTTAAGTGATAGCCGTTCCGAAAACCATGCTTAGACTTTAAAAAAATTTTATTCAAGTTTAAGAATCTAACAGTTGAAACAATAATAACAAAACTCAAAAGCTAAAGTCGAATCGGAGATACATGGCCTTATTACAATCCAACAAAAACAAAGTAATTAAAATCAAGTCTTTCAAAACTAATTAAGAAAACTGCTTGCAGTGTGGCCACCTCTGAGTCCTCTTCCACGTCGAGCTTTCTACTGAGGATCACTTGAAACATTTAATAAAAAGGGTGTAAGTTTCGAAGCTCAGTGTGTACGACCCTTGGTAATCCAATCAACATACAATTATTACATTGGGCCTAAGCCCTATAAAAAAGTGGTCTTGGGCCTTAGCCCACAATGACCTCATATCACATCAGTATCACATGAATGCAATGCACCCATCCCAAGTCTAACCTTGCACTCCATTTCCCTTCCAACCCTGTACTTTTGTAGGGATATAAATATCAACCCACTCATCCTTACACTCCAAAGGTAGCACCAACAGTGGCACTACTCAACGTTGCAGCAAGGCTGCTAAGCATATAATGTGCTTAAAGCCACTGGAGGATCCACGGTCGTCAAGCGACTATGCAATCCTCAAATCTTCCTCCGTATCATCAAAACCCACCCAAGTGCAACATATATTTCATGAATGCAACATACACATTTTCACACATTCGGCACTTAAGGGTATTTTAGTCATTTCACTACCCAAGGGTATTTCCGTAAATCTACTCTACAAGGGTATTTAGGTAATTTTACAAAACATGGGTATTTTGGAAATTTTGCAAATTAGGGATATTTTGGTAATTTCGCAAATCAAAGGTATTCTGGTAATTTTACAAATCAGGGTTATTTTAGTAATTTTGCAAATCTAAGGATATTTTGGTAATTTTCAAATCAGGGGTATTTTAGTAGTTTTACAAATCTAAGGATATTTTGGTAATTTTCAAATCAGGGGTATTTGGTCCCTCTCAGGTTTTAGTTATGAACTTTGGCCTATTAACAAGTCCTTGCGGCTATAGTGAACAGACATTATGCACCAGATAGGATTCCAGAGAAGAGGAGGTGGGCCACTAGGACCACTTAAGTGCCAAGCTCTCCCTAGATCCAATCCTAGGCATGCATATGTCCATTGCCACACTCTAACCCAGCGACTTGTCCACGGACATGTTTAATTACTAGATTAAGTGTTATGCGGTTCAAGAGTTGTTCAGAACTAGGCCTAAAGTCCATTAAACCCTAGCATACTTGTCTACATCCCCATAAAGCCCATCAAGCCCATTTCACGTTCATATAACCCATTAAGCCCAAATCACATCCTTATGGCCCATTAGGCCTAGATCTCATTTATATGGCCTATTAGGCCCAAAACATGTAACATGTATGACTAACTCAATTCATATAACCAAATTTGTAACACCCCAAACCCGGCCCAAAACACCACGGCCGAATTCGGAATGTTACTGGGAAAAAGATTGAAAAGAGTTCTGTTTTGAAGGTGGAAAATAAGTTTTAGGTTCTAAATCAAATACTTCGTTTAGGAGGGGTTCCTCGTTTAAAATTAGCAATTTGTCGACGAATAAAAACTTTGGGTTGTATAAAGTTCAAGTCGTTATTCATGCTTGAGTTTCAAGAAAAACGATTGTTTATAAGCGATCCAAAATTTAAACAAAACTTCATTTGTTACTCTCATGTTATAAATATCTTAAAACCACTTTTAGTTAATTAACCAATAATAAATCCGAGTTAAACCATAGTATCGCTAAACATTTAAAACGGCCTTATTACAATAAAAATATCCCAAAAAGTAATTAAAAGTTTATAATGTACTTAGAAATAAAACATCATCTGCATGGCCACCTCGGATCCACTCCAGCCCGGTCCAACGAACTACGAATTACCTGCATTGTTTGAAAAACAAGGTGAGTCACCAGACTCAGTGTGCAATTAAACCACATGATTCCACAAATGGGCTCGACCCCAAATCCACATCAAACCACATATCACGCATAATGATGCAATATGTTAACCCAACCCAACCTAGTATTCAACCGCTACACACCACCCGTATATCCATCCACCACACACCAGGGGATTACTAAATTGACCCTCCATCTGCTACACACCTCTTTGGCAGTCAATGCCATCGGCACACTGCTCAAAGTCCACTTAGTGGTCTAGCCACTGATCAACGTGATTAATTCACAATATCCACGATGAGACTCAAGGTCATCATCAATCCACAATGAGGCTCGAGGCCATCATTAATCGTGACAGAGTCACCCACATACATAAATGTACACACTTCCCCTTTATTCAATATATCCCGAACCCCATGCACATGCAGCATAATATAATGAAATGGCAATATAACATATGAACATACCAGATATGCATATATGACATGCTTACATAGATCCACAATTATTAACCACACCCTCAACATAGGTAGTATACTAACCTGATTACCGAATTACTCAATATGGGTAATAACACCGCCACAGCCACTATTTTGGCTACCACACACAACACATACATTTAAATTAAAGCAAATAAATAAACAGTGTGTTAATTACACACCTAAGAACCTGAAGCACTAGACTATCGATCTCCCTAACGTCCTCACTCGAAGAGACTATAGTGATCTGCTTATCTTTTTTCGACGCTCGCCCACACCTCGGTAGCCAATCCAGCACTGCTAAAACTGACCGCTTCTTGAACTTAGGGATAGGGACTACGTGTTCACCCCCTCCCTTTATCTAACTGGTACTCGATTCCGTCAGATGAGATCTTGTCAGAAGACCCGGTTAAACTTTGAGTCAAATAACAATGGAACTTAAAAGAATACTTGATTGAAAGGACATCTTACCAAAGTCGATAGAATCCTGAAACTATTCGCTTGAATCTAAAGGTTGTCGAACTCCTTACATAAACCACATTAGATTCGGCTTTACTGCTTAAAGTCAAAAAATGTGGCCTTTGGCCAAACATTATAGCCTTCTTACCTTGCTCAACTGAATCCCGAAAGATCCTCCTCCCTTAACGCTTGCTACAAACAAAGGGTACGAAATTAAGGCCTCATATAGATTTAGCCACACCCCCAAGTAGTGTTAGATTCTTGGTTTTGGCAAACCAAGGAGAAAGAAGAAAGAAAACTTAACAGAGAAGAGATCCTTACCACCCTTAGATATTCGGCTCTGACAGATTCGGCTAAGAAATGAGGCTGAACGAACACACGAGATAGAAGAGGGAAAAGAAGAATAGAACGAAAAAAGAGAAGTGAGGATGAATGAGAGATTAGGCCAAGTGTTCAAAGAGATAGAAGGGTTATACGGCTTTTAAAAGAAAAAGAGATTAAAGATGAACAATGATAAAAGGTTCGGCTTTAGAGAAGAGAGAAGAGAAGATGAACGAAAATGCATCAAAGGGTTCTCATTTTTGGCTTTTGAGGATGAGAAGAGAAGATGAATCAAATGACCCTATTGGTCCTCTAACTTTCGGCTAAGAATCAAAAAGAGGAAAAGAATTGCCAAGCTATGTGATTTTGGCACAAGAGAGAAATGAGAACACTACCAAAACAAGAGATGAAAAGCACATCTCAATGCCGAAAAAATGACCACTCACATTAGCACCAAATTTCGGCACCCTCCCCTTAAGCTCAAATGAGTTTGAATGATTCAAACCTCATGCTTACCTCTCCACCACACATTCAAAATGTTTGACCATATCAAACCTCCTAATCGAAACCACCTCTTCACTCTCCATGCTCAAAAATGAGCTCCAAAATGCTACCCTTGCAGCTCGAACTCCCATCCCCCTTGAACTCCCTCCTTGTAGCGTCACCCTCCTTGCTCCTAGGCATCACCCTGCCACTCCACCACTCCACTTGCTATGTCATCAAACACCATATCTAATCCCTTAAGCCCTAGCTCCCCTAGCTCTCCCCTAAAAGCTTAGAACCCAAAATTTCACTAAGGCTTAGCTTAACCCCAAGGTTTCCCGAAGCCCCTAAACACACTCAAACAGTCATGCATCACACACAGATTCAAGATAAATGCAGGACCCCTAAATCTCGGATGTTACAAAATCAATCAATTTCATCAAACTTAGCCTCAGGGCCCACTGGGCCCATTTAGCCACTTTCGACTTTTCGGCATTGCCGATATCATGTGTATGTAGTGTTTGTACACACCTGGTTACTGCGACGTGCTATACTATCCTTGGTCTTGAACCTACAACCAACCAACCTTCAATCAATCACCCATACTTAATCAAAATATTTACTAAAAGCTGAAGAATTACCGTAACCTTACCGTGTGCCACCGGGTTCTAATAGCCCTTCCTTAGCTATTAATCACGAGTATCCCCTAGATCTGCACTCATACATACACCATCAAACTACGAGTGACTCATAATCCACACAAGTCACCCCTATAGATCATACCCATATTCGACCATTTACTTAAACCATAATCGAGTTGAGTACACTTACACTTTGCTAATTATCCTTACCACACTTGCGATCTCTGAACCTTACCCTTGTTAATACAAGATTAATGACAATGAGAAGTTAGATAGCCCTTCGGCTTTTAATAAAACACACTAAGGGGTTAACTGAATACTTACCGAATCCACTTTTGATCCTGCGACCTAGATAGCTATTAAACTAGTTCCGGCTTTTAACACTTGATTGAGAGTAGGTAACAATTGATTTGTGATAGACGAACAACCACAAAGATTTGGCACTAATAGGAATTTCAGTAAGGAAAAAGATGGTGGTAATTCGGCAATGAGAGAATTCGACTATGGGGGAGAAGAGAAAAGTATTGAAAATCGAAAGAGCCCTTCAAAAGAATTCGGCACATAGGGATTCGACAAGAGAAGATGATGATACTTTGGCAATAAAAGAGTTTGGCTATGAGAGAATTCAGCAAAAAGGGAATCGGCTATAGGAGATTTCGGCAACAAGGCAAGGTATTTTCGGTTGTGGAAAAAAAAGGTTTCAGCAAGGAAAAGAAAAAGAATGGAAAATTCGGCATTACCTAGGACCCTAGATTCAGCACACACATATTTATATAGCCTATAGCCGAAACTTAGCCACCCTTAAAGTCCAATTCGACACCACTTTATCCACTGGTCATCTCCTAATTTTTCTCCATGATATCTCCCATATCCTTCTCCTAAATTCTCTCTATTGATCACTTCTCCTTAGAGTCCCTCTACAAGCCACTTCCAGCCTTCTAGAAGCCTAAAATTAAACTCCAAAATAAAGCTAAGCTAGCACTCGAACCTCAGACCTTCCTGCATGCATATGTTACCACCTCTCTACACCTTAGTGGCGTCACTTAGCCACTTCACCACAGGCTTCTTTGTGCCATTTTCACTTATTTTTATTTAAAAGCCCACTACTCACAACCCTGATTCCTTAATTAATTAAATTAAGAATCCTCCACCATAAAACTCGAACCCAAAGCTTCTCCAACACACCTAGACACTCCAAATTCATTAAACCTTTAAAGCCGTCATGTCATTTGTCATTTTCTTGCTCACTTAAAAATTTTATGAGACCCAAAGCCCAATAGGCCCAATTCTTCTAGCCCAAATTCAGGGTGTTACAATCCGGATTGAGCAAGCTATCAAACCTCTATAAAACATGAAAAAAGAAACAGAGTAAGCTTTATAGCTTAGTAAGCCCATATAATTCAGAATTTAACTTACCATTTATACATAATCAAAAAATTAAACAAAGTATATCAAATTCATTTGCCAAATCAAAAAATTAAACAAAGTATATCAAATTCATTTGCCAAATGCCTATACACAAGCATTCATCAACAAGTTAGTCATATAAGTGCATGTAATCATCCAGTATCTCAATTTAATACTCAATACATTGTATCATATCAAATTCATATATCATGTACATCATTTGTAACATTTCACTCTCAATTATATAAACAGTAAATCAATCGATAATTGTAACTCATCCGTTTAAACAGTATTTCATCCATATAATAGTAATTCATCCTTATAACACATAGCTTATTCACATAACAAATAACAGAATTTATGGGCGTTGAACCTATTAGAATATCGAGGGATACTCGGGTGATATACATAACATATAAATCAATAATCCATCAATTCATTACCATTTTCACTCTTTCGAGCTATGATCAGTAAGCTCCTCCTGAGCTAATGGACAGTAAGCTCTATTGAGCTGAAACGGTAAGCTCTGACGAGTTGAGAACAGTAAGCTCTTATGAGCTAAGAACAGTAAGCTCTTACGAGCTGTGGTGAGTCCGCAACACATGAAGGATCTCAACAAATAGTAACCCTAGTGACATGTCATTCGTATCCTACGAATTCCTACGATTCAAACGGGGATTGATAACCATTAGAATTTATCAATAAGGCATTCTTATTTCAAGTAGATCAATTACTTAATTATATACATTCATTTCAAATAATTACAAGTATTTAAAAATTCAATTCTAATTATATGAACTTATCTCGAGTTACTCGGATGGAAATTATCGACTATTCGTCCACTTTTCTTTTCCTTGATCTAATCCCAGTCTCGACTTATCTTGATCTATCTATTATAAAAATTAGCTTTTAATCAACTATTTATTCAATTTAGTCCAAAACACACATTGGGGCTATTTTACACATTTGCCCCTAAACTTTTATATTTTTACAATTTAGTCCTTATTACATAAAATTGCAAATTCATGCAATTTAGTACAAACCCATGCTTAGCTGAATTTTAATGGAGTCCCTAGTAGCCCATATCTTTTTTTAATCACACTTTTACCCACATAATTTTACATTTTCGCAAATTAACCCCTTTTGACATTTTTGTCAAAAATCACTTTACAAAACTAGTTTAACTATCAACAACTATTCAAAATCCATCATGAACCATCAAATTAGTCAAGAATTCAACAATGGAAACATGATAAATCTTTAATAGTTTCAAAATTTAAGATAGGGGCTAGCTAGAATACGAAGCAACAATCTAAAAAATGTAAAAATCATTAAAAACGGATCAAAAATCACTCACCTAATGAACTAGGAAGCTTGGGCGAATACACATGCATCCATGGAGTTTCTTTCTTCTAAAATTTAAGTAGAAATGTCTTAACAATGATGATAACCTTATTGTTTTTATTATTTTACTTATTAATTCAATAAATTACTTAAATAACCTCTGTTATAAAACATTTAAATTACTTATTATAAGCCTATAAATGTCCATTACCATAATAATGGTTTAATTACCATTTAAGACCATGATATTTAAAAGCCAAAGCTATTTAACACTCTTAGCTAATAGAATGACACTTTTGTACTTTAAGCGATTTAGTCCTTTTTATCAAATTAACCATTCAAACAGTAAAAATTCTTTACGAAACTTTCACAAAATTAATCTATCATGCTGTAGACCTTATTAAAATAATTAAATAAATATTTTGACTTTGGATTTGTGGTTCTGAAACCACTATTTCTATTTGACTAAAAATAGGCTGTTACAGATCATATCCATATTCCATACGAATCATTAATGCAAGTTCATTAGGCATACATTCTTCACAGAATGATCACATCATGCAATTTTAGCTTATTTTCACAGAAGGTTCTAACATGCATAATACATTTGTAAGAGTCGGCTTAGGGACTCACCTTATAACCTAGAAGGCTGTCAAAATTCAGATCTAATCCTTGTGACAAGAGAAGCTTGAGTTTCTAGATATTCCATTCAACCAGATATTATGGCTTCCTCTCCTTGTCAAATAGAGACATTTTGTTAGAACTCATTTGGGTAGCCTTTTACCTCTACTTTAACTCAGGAATATAACTAAGCCTTATTTATTTAAATATACTCACACATCTGTGTTTCCTTAGCAGACAGAGTCATAAAATGTACCTTGTTGGAAGGGAGCTCACTAGTAGAAAACCAGAGTTCCAGACTTGTATTTTTGAGAGGCATTCCCCATCTACTTAGCCTTTCTGCCCTTAAGAAAGAAGACAAGCCCCTTAATTTAACTCGAGTGTCCTTTTAACTTAACCCAAGTCTTTATGGGAACTTGGTGAATGTTATGTCAAGATTGAGTGGCTTGTCAAAATCTGCCATGTGTAAGAAACTTACCTGATACTCTTTAAGCCTTTAACTCTTTTGGTTCATGTTTGATTAGTTCCCAACTAGCTTTCCTTAGAAATCAACTGGTACAGGACCACATTGGTCATTGGAGGTATTTTGCCTTTTGGCATGGCCTCGTACCTCATAACCATCCTTTTCATAACCATCACTTTCATTTCACTTATCACCCTAATCTGACTAGGAATCCTTGTCTAGTTACTTCCATATCAGAGTCCGCCTGTTCTATATGCTGAAAATGTATTTGGGCAACTACTACTTAGTCAAATATTCCTCCCTATGATTCATTAATCATTCCTATTACACAGGGCCGTATGAGCAGAACCTTCTTGGTTTGCCTATTCTATACACTAAGATAGACCTTTTTAGGCGAACATTTCTTTGCCTGCCATTTTTCTATATAATTATACGCCTAATTTAGATACTTATACACTCTTACCATTATTCTTTGAATCGTCGTACTTAACTTAGCCATAAGTTTCGTTCCTCTAGAATACCCCATACTAAGGCGTCATAGATGCTCTCGAAAAGAAACTTATACTTAATCTAATCCTAACGTTGGACATTTAAAACTATCCTCTTAAGCCTTATTCCTATGGACTATATTTCAAACTTTCAGGACTTTTCCCAAGGGATTACTTGTGAACGTTGGTTTCCTAAATGAATCCATCTTTAATTATTCAAAAATCATTCCAAAATTCTTACTTCTAAAACAACACCCAAGCAATAGGGCTTCACCGGGTGGGATGTTACAGGTAATCCGTCAAAGAGTTTGATCAATCAACAAGCCAAATTCTGCTAAGAACAAAATAAAAACTAACTGCAATTACTACTAAAAAGAAACCTAAAATAAAAATATAAATAAAACTAAAAAAGAAGCGAAAAATTAGGCTAAGTACAAATAGTTCATAAACTAACCAGATCAATCTTATTTATAGGCCTGGGGTTGGTCGTCGGTCCTTGACCAAATTCAATTGACTATTTGAAGTTATAGTTTGTTGTGCGGAAATAAACACTCTTACTTTATTAATTGGTCTCGTCGCATTAGTATCATGACACCTCTGGCCTGTGTCGCAACACGACTGGTAGCCTAATAGCTTGGGTGTGCCTTCAAGGTTGTCTCGCAACACCCTTTGGTTGTGTTGCGACACTGAAGGTAGTCTACTCCTTTTGAGTACTCTGTTCACTGTATTGCGACATCGAAGATCTTTGTTGAATTATCGTGGGTAGACTATTGTCTCTATGTCTTCGAATTGTGTGCTACACTCTCACTGAACATGTTAGTCCACCTTTAGGTTTCTCTTGGCCCACCAGGTCGTATAAATAGTCAAAATTGCTTATTTTATTATATGCAAAATAAAAATGAAAACTAAAAAAAAAACATAGCTAAACTTATTTTTCCTACGAGTTCATTAAGTACAAAAAATAGTTTAATCTACTACAACAAATTACGATAGATTGGTTATCTATAGCGTGATAGTGGAAAAAATATTTTTGATTCATCTTCTCCACCAGACTTTGTTATCATCAAAGAAACCAGGATAATTCTTCTTTGCTAATAGGGGTATTAACTGTAAAGGTTTAGGAGAACTTCTATGCTAGGTGTCTGTTGGTATATTCTTAATCCTTCCTTTAAGTTTTACTAGATAGATATAAACTAACTTACGAAAGGATTGGTAGAATTTCTTTAAATACTGGGTAGGAAGGAAACTTTTATCCAAAAATCGTTTGCATGTTTATAGATTCTTATTATATAATAAGTTTTTGGTAATTTTCAATAATTAAAGAAGTTGTTTTTTTATTATTTTAGCTAAAGAAAATGGGAGAAGGTCCTAATGCTAAAAGAAAAGAACCAATAAAGTAGATAAAGCTCTAAGTAAAGTATTCTAGTGAGTTCCTCTGTTCCTTGTGTTTGGCATCTGTGTTAATTCATTTACCTCTAACCTCCGTACAACCAAGTGAGTGGCTTAGTCATTTGTTTCTAATGTTCATATATGAGGAGTCTCGTTCAAAGAGTAAGTGCATGCATATGGTTAAACATGCCCAATATACCTAGTATATATACAGTACGAGTACTCATTCCTTGATGCGCAAGCTCCATATCCAGATGAGTGTTAGGAGGTAACGGGAGGGGATGATATATACAATGATAAAGAAGACACATGAAAATACGCTTTGCCTCTAATGTGAAACTTAGATGCAAATCATGATTAGAGAAAACTCGGCCATGCGAAAGAACACTTATGTATTCATACAATAAAGGGAGTTAGGAGGATACAGATGTGATGTTGTTATGTAGCTTAGATGAGTTTATATGAAGATACATGAAAATTTGGTTATTCAGGAACCAGGATTAGAAGCTAGCACAAGGAAGGGAGTATGTGGAAAAAAAGGTGCATGTGGTAGTGCACGTTGCATGAAAACATGAACAATAAGCATGTCAGTCATAAATGGTAGTCCACACACGTGGCGTATTTGTGAAGCATATGTACCCATGATTGTCATATTTGAGTATAGAAAGCAACATTGTTCACCAATATGCTGAGTTAATTTGTGGTATCATCTGCCATTTAATCTATAAGCCAAAGTAATCTTAAGGTCTGATAGTAATTAATGTGGGATTGTTCTTTCTAGGAATTCACTAAGTTCTTATGAAGTTATCCTGTTTCTTCTTCTTTTTAGGTTCTTAGGTTAAGCGTGGTAATCTAATAAATACAGCTAGATCTGTGACCATTTGTGAGCTTTTTTAATTTTGGGTTAACATGTGCTTGCTGGGGGTGTTAGGCCAACTATTAGAAACTGCCAATTTGAAATTTTTATGCTGTATTGAACAATATTTTGAACACATTAAATGTTGAATGGATGCCTTAGTGACATAATGTTATTATGACTCATTGATGTTAATTAAGTGACCGCCAAAGGGCCATTCCATGCATCTTTAGTGCAATGGCTCTTTATTTTAAATCGCATTTTCAAAAAAAAGTGGTCTTAAACTAAGTGAATATCACTCTGGTAAAGAGGGTCTCGATCAAATTGGATAATGGTCTTTTCTTTAAAGAAAAATAGATAGGTGTGTTCTCTAATCTGGTCAACCTGTGATGCTCCATACCTAGATTTGGCTATCGAGTTGAGCTTGGGTTGTTAACATAAGGTATGCATTGTGGTGAAAAACTATGTAATTTTTGGTTTTTTGTTTATTTTCTAGAAAAAGAACCATGGAAACCTTGGCTGACAATTTTATTTTAATTACCCATCTCCTTATATATCTATTTAGTAATTGTTAAAGATATAATTGTGATATATATATGTATGAGATGATCCACAATTGATCGACTAAAGATAAGTGTGGTAATGATAAAATACATGTGTTGTATTGTTCTTTTCACTTCTTTAGGTTATTTGATTATCATGAAAAGTGTGGTAATGAGAAGGTGCATTTCTAGGATTGGCCCTGGTGAGAAAAGGCTTGGTTTTTAAGTGGTCAAATATGACTCATCTCCTTTTCCTGGGCCCCTACCTGGTGTACAGTTGACATTCACTACTTTGGTTTTTTCCTTAAAAGAAAAATTGTGGAGAATCAAAATTATTGATTTTATGAATAAATGAATGTGAATATTATAAAATTGTCATAGCATGCCATGCATATATGAGATAAGCATGTCATATAGTTTAGGAAAGAATGACACATGTACTTGTCATGCATATATTAATTATTCATGATTAAAATCGAAAATTAAAAACTTTATATGTTCTTAAAATATTTAATGGAAGAAGCTACCTAACCAAGACCTACGACCTTTATCAATGGTCTCTTCTAATGGCATGTGATGACATCACAAACTAACTAAAATACGACAAAGGCAAGCGCACCTATCGAATAGTAGTATAGCTATGGTGAGTCTGGAATATCGTATCCACGAGGACTAAAAGTACTAGTAATTACTATCTTTTTATTATTTAGCCTAATAATTAAAGGGGTGTTTTAATCTAAAATTAAACTATCTAATTAACTATGAATGCGACAGAGATAAAATTGGGAAAATTGTAACACCCCTAACCCGAAACTATCGCCGGAATAGGGTTAGGAAGCATTACCAGGCAATCATAACATTTCACATTCAATTCACGATAGAAAGTCAATCATCGATCAAACATAATCAAATGCGAGCATACAGTCTCTTGTCTAGGTCTTCGAGACCTTAAACACGTGTTGGAAAGAAGTCGAGACTAAACCGAACACTTATGAAAGTATTCAAAAAATCAAGCAATCCTCAATACTGTTGAGGTCACACGCCCGTTCAGTTAGGTCGTGTGCCTCACACGGTTACCAGACACACCCATGTGTCAAGGCCGTGTTAAAACAGAGCATGCATACTAACTTATCCCCACGGCCATTAGACACGCCAGTGTGCCATGCCCGTGTGGTGATATGCTAGCTGCTGACTTGGTCACACGGTCACCAGGCACCCCCGTGTACCACGGCCGTGTAACCTGTCTAGACACACTTCGAAGTGGTCCTTGAACCATACGGTGGAGATACACACCCGTGTCCCTTAACCAAATATGCAAAATAAGCCATTTGCAAGGCTAATTTGCCACCCACACAAGGGTCTACCAACAAGCTTCAAAGCAATGCCAATTCATACTTTTAAATGCATTCAAACACACCATTTCATGCGTTATTTAACCACCAACTATACCATCTACTTCCATGCTCATTATCATCACAACTAAGTCCATTCAAAGTGACAATTATACATCTCAAAGCATATGTAATTCAAGCATCATATAATTCATACCAAAATTCATCTTCTAATCTCATCTTTCACAATCAACAAAGTCATGAAATATACCATATTCATAGCTCATTCATCAATTCTACATCATTCAACTTCCAAGCCAAATCACATGGCAAGGATTAAACATTTCAAGATATATCATAACTTTTAGCCTATACATGCCATATTTAAACTATATACATCTTTCTAAAAGTACCAAATAGATTGCCGATAGTATGATAGAGATGCTGACGATTCACGAATCCGAACTAGCTTTACTGACACTGTAAAACAGAGAAATAATCACACAGTAAGCTTTCAAAAGCTTAGTAATTTCATAACAAAATACATTAAACTAAAACAAATCATCACATAGATTATTTCACTACCTCATATCTCATATCATCCAAAACTAATATATTCAATTTACCTTCCATAAAATCATTCATATTTTCATCAACCACATAGGTTCCGAACGTACCTTAGCCAACACTTAGTTGTCGATTACATATGCTACTCAATACTCACTATTTCATTTAGATCAATTTTCGTCCCTTCTTCGATTCAATCACACACTTAGTGCCCAAATAGTTAGCCAAACCTTAATCAACATCGCACACTTAGTGCATCCATATGAAACCGAACTTAAATCGATATCGCACACACAGTGCCAACCACAAGACGAAGCTTATATTATTTCGCACACACAGTGCCAATCATCTCAGTCTCATTTCCGAATACGCACACTTAGTGCCCAATAACTCGAGCCCTCACATAGCATTCACAACTCAATAACATCATATCATTCATCTCATAACATTAAACAGAGTTAAATACACGTATTATGTCCGAACTTACCTCAGACGTCGAAATACTGAAATGGTCGATTAATCGAGCACTTTATCTTTGCCTCGATCTCGATCCGAACCTCTCTTTTCTTGGTCTTGAATCAAGATGAACAAGGGCCAGAATTCTTAAAACTTAAAACCCTTCTTTTACTCTCAATTTTCGATGGATCAACATTCACTAAATGGCTTATTTTAGCCTTTTAATTAATGAATAATAACTTAATCACTAATTTCCCATTTTGTCCATTTATTAATCATATAAGACAAATAAACATTTTGGTTATTTAGTCATTTAAGCACCCACTAACTATATAATGGCTTAATTGCTACATAAGGTCTCCACATTATAAAGACAACCACAATTAGGCACTTATAAATTAGCACACAACTTTTCCATCTTATGCGATTGGATCCTTTTTTTCTTAATTCGGCACACAGTCAATAAAATCTTCACACAGAAATTTTACACAGGCTAAATCACATACTATTCACACAGAAAATAATATCAAATTATTATTCTGACCTCAAAATTGTGGTCTCAAAACCACTGTTCCGACTAAGGTCTAAACTGAGCTGTTACAACTCTCCCTCCTTAGGGATTTTCGTTCCCGAAAATCTTACCAGTAAATAAATGTGGATATTGCTCTCTCATAACATTCTTGGGCTGCCATGTAGCCTCTTCAATTTCGTGTTTGTATCATAATACTTTCACTAAAGAAATTCTTTTGTTTCTCAACTCTTTAGTCTCTCGTGCCAGAATTCGGATCGGTTTTTCACTATATGACAAGTCTGACTGAATATCATCTTTGGTAGGAGAAATCACATGAGACGAATCAGATCTGTACCGACGGAGCATCGACACATGAAACACATTATGAATCTTTTCTAACTCAGGTGGCAACATCAATCTATAAGCAATCGGCCCAACTTGTTCAATGATCTCATACGGCTAAATAAACCTCGAACTCAGCTTGCCTTTCCGGCCAAATCGAAGTATCTTTTTCCACGGAGACACTTTTAAAAATACATTGTCACCAACTTCAAATTTGATATCCTTCCGTTTCAAGTCTGCATAAGACTTCTGACGATCTGAGGCCACTTTCAAATTGTCACGTATCACTTTCACTTTCTACTCAGTCTCTTTTATAAGATCATCCTCGTAAATCTTATTATCACTCAGTTCAGTCTAATATAATGGAGTTCGACATTTTCGACCATAGAGAGCCTCATATGGTGCCATTTTAATACTAGATTGGTAACTGTTATTATACGCAAATTCAATCAACAAAAGATGTTTTTCCCACGTACTCTCAAACTCAAGTATATAGCATCTCAACATATCTTCGAAAATCTGAATGATCCGCTCGAATTGTCCATCCGTTTGCGGATGAAATGCAGTGCTGAAATGCAATTTTGTGCCAAAAGCCTCTTGCAATTTCTTACAAAATCGCAAGGTAAATCTCGAATCTCTGTCGGATACTATAGATAGTGGCACCCCGTGCAATCTCAGCTCTATATAATTTGGCCAATCTATCGAGTGAATACTCTATTTTCACTGAAACGAAATGAGCTGATTTCGTCAATCTATCAACTATCACCCACATTGCATCTTTCTTTCCCAGAGATAAAGGCAATCCCGACACAAAGTCCATCGTAATTATCTCCCATTTCCACTCAGGAATCATGATTGACTGTAACAAACTACATTGTGAACTACTACTGTATACCCCGAGTGAACAGCCAATCTACTATTGTGAGCTTCATTCAAATTCATCTGAATCAACTTTGAATTTCTCGGAACACAAATCCGATCTCTAAATCTCAGAAAATCATCACTATCCACTCAAAATTCTGAATCAACATTCAATTCACACTGAGTTCGTTTAGCTATCATTTCAACATCACTTTTTTGAGCATCACAAATCTAATGTAAAAACATCAGCTTTACTTTCAATTCGACCAAAACCACACTACCATCACACAGATCTTTTTGAGCATTCATTGCTCGCGAAGCACATATAGACTTTCGGTTCAAAGCATCAGCTACGACATTATCTTTACCTGAATGATAATCAATCACAAGTTCATAGACTTTTAACAATTCTAACCATCTCCTCTGTCGCAAATTCAACTCTTTCTGAGTCATCAAGTATTTCAAACTCTTATGATCAGTATAAATGTGACATTTCTCACCAAATAGATAGTGACACCAAGTCTTCAATGCAAACACAATCGTTGCTAATTCAAGGTCGTGCGTTAGATAGTTCTTTTCATGCGGCTTTAGCTGCCTCGAAGCATAAGCAATTACTTTGCTTTCTTGCATCAGCACACAGCCTAAGCCATTCAACGATGAATCACTGTAAACTATGAATTCTTTGCCTGATTTAGGTTGAACTAACACCGGTGCTTCCGTTTGATAACATTTTCAACTGCTCAAAACTCTGATGACACTTTTCTGACCACTCAAATTTAACATCTTTCTGAAGCAACTTCGTCAACGGAGTCACAATCATCGATAAGCCTTTCACAAATCGTCTATAATATCCCGCTAGTCCCAGAAAACTATAGGCTTTAGACACATTTCTCAGAGGCTTCCATTCTAATATAGCAGAGATCTTACTCGGATCAACTCGTATTCTCGCAGCTGAAAAAATATGCCCCAAAATCCAACCTCGTACAACCAAAACTCACATTTGCTAAACTTAGCATACAATTGTTTCTTACGTTGAGTCTGTAGCACAATTCTCAAATGCTCGGCATGTTGGGTCTCATCACAGGAATAAATCAGAATATCATCAATAAACACTGCAGGAGCATTTGTTAGTCCAAAAGGTATCACTAAGAATTCATATTGTCTGTATCTTGTTCTGAAAGCAGTTTTCGGCACATCAGATTCTTTAACTCTCAACTGAGAGTAGCTCGATCTCAGATCTATCTTAGAAAACACTGTAGCTCATTTCAGCTGATCAAATAAATCGTCAATACGAGGTAACGAATATTTGTTCTTTATCGTCACTTTGTTCAATTATCGATAATCAATACACATTCTCATAGTACCATCTTTCTTTTTCAAAAATAACACAGGAGCACCCCAGGGCGAGAAACTCGATTGTGCAAATCCTCTATCAATCAACTCTTGTAACTGAGACTTTAACTCTTTCAATTCTGTTGGTGCCATTCTATACGGAGCTATTGAAATAGGAGTAGTCCCCGGCTCTAATTCAATACTAAATTTAACTTCTCGATTCGGAGGTAATCCCGGTAACTCTTCAAGAAATACATCTGGAAACTCACAAACCATAGGCACAGATTCAACTTTCTTTTCTGACACTTTTATATCAATCACATATGCTAGATAGGCTTCGCAACCCTTTCTCACATAGTTCATAGCTTTCATCGCGGATACAACAGCTGGTAACCCTTTCATATCATTGGATTCAATTCGAACTATCTCACCATTCTAACTTCTCAATTAAATACTCTTTCTTTTAAAATTCACGATGGCATTATGCAGAGTGAGCCAATCCATACCCAGAATTATATCGAACTCATAGAATGGTAGTAACATCAAATTAGCGAAAAACAAACATCTCGAAACATCAATAGACAGTTTTTGCACACTTTATCCACTAAGACACACTTGCCTAATGGGTTCGATACTCTAATCATAAATTCAGTAGACTCAATAGGTAGAATCTTACTTGATACTAAATTCACACACGCATATGAATGAGTAGATCCTGGGTCTATCAATGCAATCACATTAGTATAAAACAGGGTAAAAGTACCAATGATGACTTCTGGAGATGACGCTTCCTCTCGTGCTCGTATAGCATAGGCTCGAGCAAGTGCTCTCGTCTCTGATCTCACAACAGTATCGGTAGTCCCTCTTTGAATTCCACTCACATTCCCCATGTTTTTGGGTGGTCTATCCCTAACCGTCACGTTACTAGATCTCATATTCTACACATTTTCTTCCTTAGCCATCTTTGGGCAGTCTCGTATGAAGTGATCTCGTCATCCACATTTATAGCAAACTCTATTGTTGTACTTGCCCCAGCATTCTTCCACATGTCGTCTTCCACATTGTCCACACTCAGGTTTGTTACTTTTGGACTATCAACACTTGATTCTATTGAAGCTTGAGTTCTCGGACCAACACTTAGTCTTGCGCGGTCTCTATTTGAATGTCCAAATGAAGTATTTGATCGGTTGCTTGTATCTCTAAATCTCTTCATCGGAGGTTGAGAAAACTTACTTATCGATCTCTTTCTTTCATCATGAGCTTCAGAATCAGCTTTCTTCTTTTCTTTACTGAGCTCCTCAACTTTGTAGTGTCTTCCGACTAAGACAACAATTTCGTTTATATCAAGTATCCCAACCAATACCTTAATGTCCTCATTCAATCCTTATATGAAGTGTTTAGACATAGTAGCTTCGGTCGAAACATATTCCCGTGCATATTAGCTCAATCTCACAAATTCCTGCTCGTACTCAGTAACTGACAAACAGCCTTGTTTCAGCTCTAGAAACTCTTTACGTTTCTGATCAATGAATCGTTGATTGATATACTTCTTTCTGAACTCAACTTGAGAGAAATCCCATGTGATTCTCTCTCTTGGAACTACGGATGTCAATGTCTTCCACCAATTATAAGCCGTATCTCTCAACAAAGAAACTACACACTTAATACACTCATCAGGGGTCAATGACATCTCATCAAATACCTGAATTATATTCTCGAGCCAAAACATGGCTCGTTCAGCATCGTCATCAGCTGTGGCCCAAAACTCTTCGGCCTCGTTCTTACGAAACTTATCCACAGAAGGTTTATTCAGTCGAATCGAGTCTTTCACTTGTGGCACAACAGGTACTTGTGGGGGTAGAGGTTGTGAAGTAACCGGATTTGTTCGAACGAACTTTGGAAACCACTCACTCATCATTCGAAAAAGGCTTGCTTTGCCTCTCCTCCCTCACCTCTATCATTCGACCTAGATGTGTCTTGTGTCGTCCCTTGAGCGGGAGCAGGCGTGTTACTCTCTACATCGTCAGCAACCACTCGATCGGGATCCATTGCTATACAAAAACACATTTATAACTGTCAGGATTCATCACACTATCGCAATTTTATATATGGCATGTATAGCTAGACTCACACAGGCTACGCTAGTCCGAGAATCGACTAAACCATAGTTCTGATACCAATAAAATGCAACACCCCTAACCTGAAACCATCGCCGGAATAGGGTTAGGAAGCATTACAGACAATCATAATATTTCACATTCATTTCACGACACAAAGTCAATCATCGATCAAACATAATCAAATACGAGCATATAGTCTCTTGTCTAGGTCTGCGAGACCTTAAACACGTGTTGGAAAGAAGTCGAGACTAAACCAAGCACTTATGAAAGTTTTTAGAAATTTAAGCAATCCTAAATATTGTTGAGGTCACACGGCCGTGCAGTTAGGCTGTGTGCCTCACATGGTTACTAGACACACCCATGTGTCCAGGCCATGTCAAAATAGAGCATGCTTACTGACTTATCTCCACTGCCACTAGACACGCCCGTGTGCCATGGCCGTGTGATCATTTGCTAGTACTGACTTGGTCACACAGCCACCAGGCACACCCGTGTACCACGACTGTGTAACCTATCCAGTCACACTTCGAAGTGGTCCTTGAACCACACGGTGGAGATACACGCCCGTGCCCCTTAACCAAATATGCAAAATAAGCCATTTGCAAGGCCAATTTGCCACCCACACAAGGGTCTACCAACAATCGTCAAGGCACTGCCAATTCATACTTTTAAATGCATTCAAACACACCATTTCATGTGTTATTTAACCACCAACTATACCATCTACTTCAATGCTCATTATCATCACAACTAGTGATAATTATACATCTCAAAGCATAAGTAATTCAAGCATCATATAATCCATACCAAAATTCATCTTCTAATCTCATCTTTCACAATCAACAAATTCATGAAATATACCACATTCATAGCTCATTCATCAATTCTACAGTATTCAACTTCCAAGCCAAATCACATGGCAAGGATTAAACATTTCAAGATATATCATAACTTTTAGCCTATACATGCCATATTTCAACTATATACATCTTTCTAAAAGTACCAAAATAGATTGCCGATAGTGTGATAGAGATGCTGACGATTCTCGGATCCGAACTAGCTTTACTAACACTGTAAAACAGAGAAACAATCACACAGTAAGCTTTCAAAAGCTTAGTAAGTTCGTAACAAAATACATTAAACTAAAACAAGTCATCACATAGATTATTTCACTACCTCATATCTCATATCATCCAAAACTAATATATTCAATTTACCTTCAATAAACTCATTCATAGTTTCATCAACCACATAGGTTCCGAACGTACCTTAGCCCACACTTAGTTGTCGATTACATATGCTACTCAATACTCACTACTTCATTTAGATCAATTTTCATCCCTTCTTCGATTCAATCACACACATAGTGCCCAAATAGTTAGCCAAAGCTTAATCAACATCGTACACTCAATGCATCCATATCAAACTGAACTTAAATCGATATCGCACATACAGTGCCAACCACAAGATGAAGCTTATATCATTTCGCACACACAGTGCCAGTCATCTCAATCTCATTTCTGAATACGCACACTTAGTGCCCAATAACTCGAGCCCTCACATAGCATTCACAACTCAATAACATCATATCATTCAGCTCATAACATTAAACATAGTTAAATACACGTATTATGCTCAAACTTACCTTGGACGTCAAAATACTGAAACAGTAGATTAATCGAGCACTTTATCTTTGCCTCGATCTTGATCCGAACCTCTCATTTCTTGGTCTTGAATCAAGATGAACAAGGGCTTCTCAAAACTTAAAACCCTTCTTTTACTCTCAATTTTCGGTGGATGAACATTCACTAAATCACTTATTTTAGCTTTTATTTTATGAATAATAACTTAATTACTCATTCCCATTTTGTCCATTTATTAATCATATAAGACAAATAAACATTTTGGTTATTTAGTCATTTAACCATCCACTAACTATATAATGGCTTAATTGCTACATAAGGCCTCCACATTATAAAGACAACCACAATTAGGCACTTATAAATCAGCACACAACTTTTGTATCTTATGTGAATAGATCCTTTTTTTCTTAATTCAGCACACAGTCAATAAAATCTTCACACAGAAATTTCACATAGGCTAAATCACATAGTATTCACACAGAAAATAATATTAAATTATTATTCTGACCACAGAATTGTGGTCTCAAAACCACTGTTCTGACTTGCGTCTAAACCGGGCTGTTACAAAAATATTTGAAGAAAAACCAATAAAAGAGACAATACCCAAGGAGAAATCCACCTAGATTTCACTTAATATTATGATTCTAAATTAAACAATTTATTCACTTGCCTTGATCCGTAGAAATCCCTAAATTATGTTAATTTCTCTCTCGAGACTATTAACAACTGATTCTAGGTTGATTACTTGAAATTTCTTTCTAATTAAAACCCCTATTTTCGCATTAACTTGATCTATGGATTCCCTTATTAGATTGAACTCTAATCCGGTAGATTTATGTCGTCCTATTTCTAGGATTGTAATCAACTCCACTCAATTATGCTAGATCTACTCTTAAGCAGGGACTTTTGCTCCACTGATTAAGTACATCAGACTTGGATTAATTTCCTGAAAATATTAAGACAAGGATTAAAAGCACATAATTAAGAACAAGAACAAGTATTTATCATGTAATTCAGATAATTAAATAATAAGATTCATCATAGGTTTCATCCTCCCTAGGTATTTTAGGGAGTTTAGTTCATAATGTAAAAGGAAAACATCTCAAAATAAGGAAAACAACAAGACATAAAGAACCCAAAAACTTCTAAGGAAATTTGATGGGGATCTTCAATCTTGAATGAGATCCTACTTCTGAATTGATTCTAACGGCTTCCTTCGAGTAATTTCTTCGTTCTCCTCTGCGTCCCACTTAGGTCTTCTTCTAGTGTCCTTTTATAGACTCTGGAATGCTCAAAAATTCCTAAAAATTGTCTTTTTTCGCCTAAAAATGAAACAGGGTGCGATAGGGACACAGACGTGTGATCAGCCTGTGTAATAATGCCCAGGCCGTGTGCAATACTGACATGGTTAGAAATTGACACGGGATGGCACACGGGCGTGTGGCTAGCCCGTGTGTCTCCCACGGGAGTGTGAGAAGCCCGTGTTAAGGTACCCAGTCCGTGTGTAATACTGACATGGTTCGAGATTGACACAGGCTGGCAGACGGGCATGTTGCCAGCCCGTGTGTGATACTTAAATCAGTTCTTTTTACTCGATTTTAGCTCGTTTTTCACTCCTTTCGCTCCCCTATGCTTACCTTAGTATAAAAACATGAAATTAAAGGATTAGGAGCATTGAATTCACAAAATTATATAATAAAACATCCAAAAGCATGCTAAGTATGGGATTAAAATGTGCTACTTTTATTATTTATCAGCATGGCAAGTGCAGTACCGCACAGTGGATTGCTATGTGGATTTCACTGAAAAGATTTCCTAAACGAGAGGAAAATTCTCTTGTGATTAAATGATAAGTGGACCGACCCTTATGGTAGGCATTATCATGTAATAGATCAAAAAATTCTATCTTCAAAAGAGGACAACTAGTCAAAACATGTTTCTTAGTGAGATTGTCCCACGATGACTCATTTGTGGTGCATGATGTGATAGGTGTTAAGTTGATGGTTATACATTCAAGATCTTCTAGTTAAGTAACTCCCCACGGATCTCTACTTAAGTTAGAATGATGGCCAAATGTTACACGATTATTAGTATGATTGAATGCCTAAGGACTTAGGTTCATGTACTAATTGGATAGAAATCCATGTTCTTACTAGTTGATCATGGTCACCCCACAGTGGCTTAATTTAATGGGTGTGGAAATTATCGTTGCAATGGCTTACAAATGTTTTTTAAGGTTTAGTGTTGCCACTGAGGGATAGTTGAAGTTCTAGAGGTTAGTTTGATAGATTTGAATTTTAGTATTGAAAAATGAGTAAATTGTAATGTCAATTGATGATTGTGTGATATAGGGACTAAATTACAAAAATATGAAATTTGTGGTATAATTGATAAATTGGAAATCTTATAGGGACTGTAATGATTTCAACATAAAGTTTGGGGTTTAATTGTGAAAGTTATGTTAGTCCCAGTTTTAGGGACTAAATTGACAAAATTTACATAAATTAGAAATTGAATGTGAAATTTTGTTGTGTATTGATGACATGTCTTGTTGTTTTAATCCGTAGCTAACGTCATTTCGGATCCCTAAAAATAAAGGAAAAGATAAAGTTGTTGAGGAATAGGTTGGAGTCCACAGTTTGTGTTTCTATAATCCGAACTATCTCGAATTTTGCATTTTAAATTACTTTGCATGGTAAGGTATTAAGGTGAGTTAGATGTGAAAGAAATGTTTTGAATTGATAAATTTGAATTGAATGAAATTGATTGAATGATTGGTTGTGATAATGGACTGTAACAGCCCGTTTCTAGACAAATCGAAATAGTGGTTTCAGGACCACAAATCTGAGGTCAAAATAATTATCTTATTATTATTTTAATGTCTAAATCATGATGGTATGATTGTGTGAAAAGTTTGTTAAGAAATTTTATCGTTTGAGTGCTTAATTTGATAAAAAGGACTAAATCGAGTAAAGTGCAAAACTTGAGTTCTATTAGCTAAAAGTGTCTAATAGCTATGGAACCTTAAAGTGGAGGTCCTTATGTTGTAAATAGCTCATTAATGAGATAGTGGATGATAGTGGCTTGATATTTGGTGTAATTAATAAGTATTTTTAAGGTTAATTAAGTAATTAAGTAATTAATGTTAAAATAAATTAAACAAAACAATGTATCATCTTTTTCTTCTTCATCTTCAACCGAAACTAGGGCAAAAAAAAGTGATTTTCATCCTTTACGTTCGGCCAAGCTTGTGTGTGCAATTGGTGAGTGATTTTTGTCCTGTTTTTAATGATTTCTATGTTTCTAGAGTCGTTGTAGCTTAATCTAGCTAGCCCAGGGACTATTTTATATAACTGTTAAAGGTTTAGGGTTTTTCCATTGATGAATATGTGTGTATTTTGATGCTTGATGATAGAAAATGAATGCTTGTTGTTAGATAAACAACAATTGTTAAGTGATTTTGGGTGAAATTGCAAATTAGGGATTTAATGGTGAAAAATGAAAATTTTGTGGTAAATGTGTGAAATAATGAAAAATATTGGCTGCTATGATAATAAGGGAAATTTGGTTAGCTTGGGTAGGGACCTAATTGCATGAATTTTTATTTTTATGAGCTAAGGACTAAATTGTAAATATGTTAAACTATTAGGGGAAAAAGTGTAATTTTTCCATAATGTGATTTTTGGGCTAAATTGAATAGATTATAAATTGAATAAGTTAAATTTGATATTATATAGATTAAGAAAAACAAAGTTCGGATCTAGATCGGGGGGAAAAAAGTAATGGACTAATCGATCCATTTCAATTTTTTTGTGAATCGAGGTAAGTTCGTATATTAATAAGCATTAATATAATTGTATTTTAAATGCTTTATTATTGAATTAATTGTGAATATGACCTTACGGATATGTTCGACGAAGATTCAGCAATGTGAAATCCCGATTGAACCTTAGGAATAGATTAGGATACGAATGACATGCCATTAGGGGTTATATGTTTTGGGTGCTTGGTCCGCACGCGTCTTGGTGTGGAAGTTATCCAAAGATGTGTTGCGGATTCTCGCCGACGACTACGTGAGCGATACCATGTAGCTACGTCATGACCGTCAACTTGTGTGAGCAGACCTGTTGATAGCTCGAGAGTGAGCATTATATGAGATATGAGATTGAGATAGCTTCGTCTATGTATTGGCACTTAGGGTGTGAGATTCCCGAGTATCCGATAATATTCCAAATGGTTCAACGTGTATATCAAGGATATGGATGAGTATGAGATTGATAAGAGTTGGTACAGGTATGTATATGAACCACACAAGAGGACCAAGTGTAACACCCTTTACCTGTATTCAACGTGGAACAGGGTACGAGGCATTACCGGTCTCACATCACAAGCAATCACACAATTCTGAGTCATGAAATTTGCGTCCAAATTAAAACCATTCATATTCAATCATAAAGTCCCTTATACGAGCCTACGAGGCCCAAAACATGCTTTGGAGGTGGTCTGAGACTAAACAGAGAACTCTAGGAATTTTTACAAAATTTAGACAATATTTGCTAAAAGCAGGGCTCAAACGCCCGTGTGGTCCAAGGGACATGCCTGTAATATCCCAAATTTGAGTATCATTTGTGTTGGCTTGAGTATGAATTTTGTGTGTTAGCATAGTCTTGTGAAGGCTTGATTTTATTTAAGAAGCTAGAATAATTTTTAGTATGGTTTATTTAATGAAGTGAATTAGGTAAGCTTGACACTTAAGTTAATTTAAGTGTTAATTAAAGCATAAGAGGAGTAAGTGGCAAGTTGGTTAAGGAGCTTGAAAGTTGGCTTGAGGTTAGAGGTTCGAGTATCATGGAATGCATTTTTGAAGACTTTATTTTTGTGTTCTAGCATTGATGGATGGTCAACCTATGTTTATGATAGGTTGGACCTTAAGTTTTTGGTAAGTTGAATTTTGGAAAAGGAAAGCATGAAATAGGGGATGAGAATCTTAAGGTTATGGAAGGTTGGGGAGACATAAGGCTTGGTTGTAGGAAAATGTTTTGGACAGTAATCCTAGGCCTTTAATGAATGTATGTGGACGGTATGGGTGTCTAGGGGAGTGGCCAAATTTTGTAAGTAGCTTTGAGGGGGGGAATAGTTGGCCAATTTCTCCTTTTGAACATCTTTTTGCATTTTTGTTTTCCCTCTCCAAAAACTTTCTCTTTGGCCGAATGTTATTGTGCATTTTGGTGCAATTTTGCTTTTGGTTTTTAGCCTTATTTTGTGTAAACCAAATACCATTTCTCTTCTTTCATTTGTCCTCTTGAAATCGAAGCAAGATTGGAACTTTTGTGCATTTTTCTTCTTTGGCAAAATAGTGTTTGGCCAAACCTCTCTCTTCCACATCTCTCTTTTCTTCATTTGACTTTTGTTCAATCACATTTTCTTTCATCCTCTCTTGGCCGAATCTTTACCCATCTCAAATTCCATTTCTTTTTCATTCACTCAAAGTTTAAACATCCATTACCATTCTATTTCTCTTTTCTTTTTTTTACTTCACCATAGCCGAATTTTTTCTACTTCCTTTTAGTATTATTTTTGGCCGAATATTCAAGGGGAAACTCTCTTTGATTTTTCTTCAATCGATTTTGGAAAAGGGTAAGTGTTCATGGCCGATTCTCTTTAATTCTTTTCTCGTCTCTATGTTATTTTCTTGTGGACTAAGGCCGAATCTATGGGCATTGGTTTGCAAGGTTCTAACCATTTTAGGAACCGATTTCTTTTAGGCTCTTCAGACGTTGGAAGCAATCGATCTAAGCCTTGTTTCGTTGACAATAGTTTTGGGTAAGTTTAGGCAAGACTAGGTATTTCGAAGGATAGCTATTCGGGATTTAGTGATATGGCCGAATGGCCTTTGTTCATAATCTTAATATTGGTCGATTGTAGGACAAGGTGATCTAGTGGTAGATCGGATCTTCGGACGTTAGTTCTTGCGTTGGTGAAAGGTGTGTACCTTACACACTTTATAACTCGGTTTTGTATATGTACTTATAATATTATTAATTTACTGATCATATTAACAAAGTGGGAAATACGATGAGATCTTGATATGATACCATGATAGTATGAATGAGGATTCGGATAAGTCCGTTTCTATATGTTGTTGATATATGTGGATTGAAATCATGATCTACGATTTATGATATTTTCATTATGTGATTTATATCAAAGTATATTGACATGATTTGTCTATCTATTGCATTGGTATGGGACACCAGAGGTTTGGGACCTCATAGCGACTCGTCCCTGTGGTTAACACCACCGTGGGTTGGCCCCACTTTTGAGATATGGGATCGTCTGCCAGTGATTTGGTATCACACGTGGGTCGGCCCCACAACTTGATGATTTGTGACTTCGGTCACCAGTGGTTTGGCACCACCAGTGATTTGGTGTCACATTCGTGTCTTCGGACACCAGAGGTTTGGCACCTCATAGCGACTCGTCCCTGTGGATTAACTCCACCATGGGTTGGCCCCACTTTTGAGATATGGGATCGTCTGCGCGGTGATTTGGTATCACACGTGGGTTGGCCCCACACTTAATTATTCGTGACTTTGGTGACCAGTGATTTGGTATCACAATTGTGTCTTTGGACACCAGTGGTTTGGCACCACCAGTGGTTTGGTACCACACGGGGTAGAAAAGGAGTTATGGATGGCTAGGTTGGGTGCATTATACATGTATGTGCTTTGTTATAATTTGTGTAAGTATGTGGCATTTACCCGAGAGGGAATATGCACCTGAGTCTTGGTGACTCACCTTCTCCCTATCATTTCAGTGATTCGTGAGATCGCGGATGAGGAGCCGGATGAACTCGAGGAGGCCATGCAATAAATTTTGGTTCTACGTGAACTTTGGTTTGAGAAATTTACTTTATTTATATTTGGTTTTTATATTTTGTGGGTTTGTAATAAGGCCTCTCTAAATTATGGTTTGGATTATTTTTATGTTTTGAGCATGTTTTAAATATGGGTTATAAATTTCTTGATTATTATAATAAATTGAGCACAAAGTTTTCTAAACTATACAACGCGATGATTTTAAAAGCGTTACCACCGGGTAACATAAATTATTTGACAATTTTACAACTTAAGTGTTTTCGATAATTTAAATGATTTTCAAATATTAAGTTGCTACATTCAAATGCAAATGGCTTTCAAAGTAATAATTCGAGTTTTCTTAAAATGATATAAATGTTTTTTAACCTATGATTTATTCGCCTATTTTAAAGTTTTACGAAATTTCAAAGTAAATTATTAGTTTTAACTTATTATATACCTGATTTCTTCAAATATAGAATTTAAAAAGGGTTTTTTTTACAAAAAATTAAATCGTTAACTCGTTTTTCTTCAAAGTATTTTCCTCAGTGACATACCAGATTCGGTCATGGCGTATTGACTGGGTTTGGGGTGTTACAACGCCCGTGTGACAAGCCGTGTAGTACATACGACTGAGACACACACCCGAGTCTCTACCCGTCTGCTCAATTCTGGGCATTCTATTTCTCAAAATGAAGGTGCAGGGGACACACAGCCGGAACACATGCCTGTCGGGCAGATTGTGTGTCACACACGGCCTAGACACACGCCCGTGTGGACAAAACAAAGACTATTTACCAAACCATTTGCCACCCTTTTTCACACATACACTTACACCAATTCAAGGCACAAACATAACATACATAGGCAACCAAAACATCCCCAATTATGACCAAGCCAATATCAACATCTATCATGCTCACAATAATTATTAGGCCACAATTGACTACTTTCAATATACCTAATTGTACACCACTTTATCATCTCATCAGTAAACCACATTGCCAGACATTTCACATTCATGTCATAAATCACATTTCTATCATTCACCAAGTATACCATGATCATATATCCAAATACATTAGCACGTATATATCTATGCTTATGATTACAACCTTGATAGCCCAAATAAGCCAATCTACATCGCCAAATATCAAAACAAGCCTTTGACAATTACAAGCCAACACATTGGCTACAATCATAATGACACTTATAACAAAATACCTAAGTCCCTATAAATGCCATACTTTCAAAATACTAAGATCATCAATACCTAAAACGAGAGAGTTTGATAGTGTGATGTGAATCTCTGACGATCTTCGATCCCGAGCTAGCTTGGTAACACTATAGGATAAGGGAAAGAAAGAGGGGTAAGCTATATAGGTTAGTAAGTTCATATGCAAATAATACAAAATATTATTCATACATTTGACATATAAATAATTTAGCAAATATTAACATAAATGTCATTAAAACTTCATAAGTATAACTTACTCAATCCCATTCTTACTAATAGTTCATCACATGAATAACATAAAATATATCAACATAAATACCATTTAAGCTTCATAAGCACAACTTACTCAATCACATTCTTACCAATAGCCTATCATGTGAATAACATAACATAATTCAACATAAATGTCGTTATATACTGAATCCATTTTCTTTGAGTTTTTCGTACATATTTGTACCAACTCATAACATAATCACGTACTTTCTCATCTTCGACATACCCGTTGAACCACTTGGAATACTATCTGATACACAGAAATCTTTGCACATAAGTGCCACATATGTAGCCAATGCTACCACAAATCATATAACATATATAAGCTCGCTCTCGAGCTATCCTCGGGCCTACTCATACAAGTTGTCAGTCGAGATGTAGCTACGCGATGCTGCTCACACAAGCTGTCAGGTATCTAAAACATATGCCGGTATACCCAACCACCAGTAGGACGTATAGAAACATCACCCGGGACACATAAATCACATAATTACATGGGTTCCTAGTGATATGTCACTTGTATCCTAATCTATTCCTAAGGTTCAACCGGGATTTGCTCGATTGTCGAAACTTCATCAATTTCATCCATAGAGTCAATCATACAATTCATGCAATAACAAAACATTATAAATACAATTATAACGTTGCATTATTTACATACAAACTTACCTCGATGCAAAAATAGCGGAAATGGACCTAATCGTAAACACTTTGGTTTTCCCCTGATCTAGACTCGAACTTTGTTTTTCTTGATCTATAACACAAAATTCATCTCATTTAATCATCACATTAATCAATTCATCCCAAAAGTCATATTAAGGCAAAAGTATATTTTTGCCCCTGAACTTTTGACATTTTACACTTTAGTCCTAAGCTCGTAAAATGAAATATATTCAGTTTCTTCAAAATCCAAGCCTAGCTGAACCATTTTCATACTCATAACAGCCCACATTTTCCATTTATTCACATTTTCTACTCATTTGATAGACTTTTACAAATAATCCTTTTTGACATTTTTACCGAAAATCACTTAGCAAAAGTCGCTTAACAAACATCAAACATCAAACATGCATTTTCTACAATCAAAATCAAAACGCATACATGTTCAGCATGGGTAAAATTTTAAACTTTAATCCCTCTTCAAATTAGTCCTTGGAAAGGCTAGATTAGGTTGAGACAATTTCAAAAACATAAAAATCATGAAAAACGGGGCAAGACCGGACTTACAATCGAGCTTGGAAGCTTGACAAACCCTAGCTATGTCTTCCTAAAATGGGAGGAAAAAGATGGACAAATTTTGGCTTTTTAATTCATTTAATTACCAAATTACTAAAATGCCCTTAATGAAAAACTTTAGAAACATACCTAACCATGTCCATTTTTGTCCACCAACTTAACCAATGGTCTAATTACCATATAAGGACCTGTAATTTAAAATTTCATAGCAATTGGACACCTTTAACATATAGAATTCAAGTTTTTCACTTTTGTAATTTGGTCCCTTTAACTAAATTGAGTGCCCAAACGTCAAAATTTTTGAACGAAATTTTCACAAAATTGTTCCATAAAACTATAGACCATAAAAATATAATAAAAATAAATTTTTCTGCTTCGGATTTGTGGTCCCAAAACTACTATTCTGACTAGACCCAAAATCGGGCTATTACAACTCCCCCCGAAAATCTTACCGGAATATAAATTCGATTTCCACGTAGACTCCTCTATCTCGTGACACTACCAAAGAACCCTCACTAAGGTTATGCTTTTATTTCCCAAATTTTTAATCTCTCGTGTCAAAATTCAGATCGATTCTTCATTATACAACACATCGGCTGATTCTTAATCTCTATCGGAGAATTCATACTCAAAGTGTAACACCCCAAACCCGGCCCATGCTGTATGATCGGATCTGACATGTCACATGAAGAAAATGTAATAAAGAACTTGTGAATGTACTAAAGATTGACGTTAATTTGATATAGTTAAGAAAGCAAGTTTGGTTTATAAATATTCGATAAAATACTACAAATTTCGAGAAGTTGATTGATGAATCAAAAATCGAACTATTGAAATTTAAAACCGTGACTTTTGAAAATATTATTGATAATTTGAAAGAAAATCCAAGTTAAATTATTTGTACAAGTTTGTTATGAAATCCATTTGTTAATAAATTTTGGAAGCTGTTATTTTTTATTTTAGAAAATCCCCTTTTAAAACAATTTAAGAAAATAATAAATACATCCTAAACATAAAGCAAATTAAAGCTTATCCCAGAGGCCTTATTACAACTTTAAACCCAAAATAGTAAAAGTAATGAAATAAAGCGGAAAATGAAATTTACTAAAGTTCAAAAACACCATTTCTATAGTATGGCCTCCACCGAGTCATCCGTGGCCCAAGTCCACATCACTGAGCATTACCTGCAAGAATTAAGAAAAATGGGTGAGTTACTAGAACTCAATGTGTAATCCCCTCTTACCGTCATCCACTGGGCCTGAACCCATATAGTATCATCTTAGACCGAAGCCCATTTACATAGCAATATCTAAATGAAGTAAATGTATGCAACTCAACCCATCCATCCATCACACCCCCGACCAGCCAATCACACCTGTGGGGATCAAGTCAACCCACCCTGCCGCTCACACCAATTTGCAGTCGAGCTACTATATTATATTATTACTGTGGCCATGCCATCGAATTCATAAGTAAGCATAATATTGAACAAATTGTGGCTAAGCCACCAGGCTACACTACTCTCCATACATTTTTTCCCATCCCATGCAATATGTAAAAATGCAACATACATAATAAAATATCCACATATATATATATATATATAACAGCCAATATAACAACCATTAATCTAGTAAATTGTTTCGGTGAATCAGCCCATTAAAGCACTTTGATAGTTCGGCCTACTAAGGCATTCTAGTAAATCGGCCCATAGGGACATTTTCGTAAATCGGCCAATAGGGGCATTTTCGTAAATCGGCCCATAGCGGCATTTTCGTAAATTGACCCATAAGGACATTTTCATAAATTGGAACTTTAAAGGCGTTTAAGCAATTCGGCCCGTTAAGGCATTTTGATAAAAAAGATGGCCCATTGAGGGTATATTCATAATTTGGCCCATAAGGGTATTTTCGTAATTTAACAAATATTATACCGATTTTAATAGATTTTAGAAATAATAATATTTAAGCCAATTATTAGATTCATGCCATATTACGGATATTAGACTTGTAAAACAACAACGATCTATTCTTCCAAAATAATAGTGAATCACGAATCTACGGGATTTCGGTGTGAGATTACACACCTGATTACGGTAAGGACTAAACCTTCTTGATCGTCAGCACCTAAATCACCATTACACTCGATTAACCAACAAACGAGATTTTATTAATCCAAATCTAAATCAGACGATCTAATGAGATGCTTACCCTTAGTATCGTGAATGACACGATTTGTCTATTCTCACATGATGATGGTCCACAACCTGGTGGAAAATCCCGAACCACCAATACCGACCTACGTTTGAACTTGGGAGTAGGAATCGTAAATCCACTCTCTTTTTGCTCTCATATCGATTTTCTTTTAATAACGCTACCACTTGCCTCCATTGAAAGAGTCTCGATTAGTATAATACTACTATGAGAGAAAGTAGTTGTTTAGGAATAGGATTCGGCTTACCACTACTTCTGAAGAACCAACGAGTATGGAAAAACGAGTGATTTAGTCCCTATAGTAATCGATTAGTCAAACTTTTGATCCGATTAGCAAAATAACCAAGTATAGAGATATCGAATAAACTAAGAAGAAATTTCTTACCTTAATAATGATAGATCCGATTCCCACCGATTCGACTTAAGGCTAAAGATGAGTCAACAGTATAAGATTCGGCTTTCCCACTATAACACTACAAATAGAAAATGATTAAGATATGAGGGAGTAGAAGGAAACACCATTTCGGTTTAGAAACAAGAATGATGAAGGACGCACATTCGACTAGGGAGAAAAGAAAATGAAAAGAGAAAAAAGAAACCACTTACCGATTTGATCAAAGAAGAGAGTGCCAACACGAAAGAGAAAGAAATGATGAAGAAGAGATTAAGGGTTAAAATGTTCGACTATAAAGAGAAATGAACAAGAAGATTCGGCCACCAAAATATTGATTAAAGAAGAAGAAAGATAGGTTGAAGAAATAGTGAAAGAAGAAAAGAAAAGACGGAGAAAGAGTGCTAGATAGTTTCGGCTAACAAAGGAAAAATGAGCATGTAACACCCCGAATTTGGGCCTAAAAGAATTAGGCCCAATGGGCCTTGGGAATGTGAGTGTTTAAAAATTTTTGAGATATAAGTAGCACTTAGAATATTATTAAGATAGTATCGGGATTAATTGAAGCCTTAGAGTTAAGGGTGACCTTAGGGAAAAAATTATTTTTCTCACTTAGTGGACCCTAGTCTCAAGCATGAGGCCTCATAAGTAGATTAAGAGGAGAGAGGACACAAATGGGCTTGTAGTCCAATGGAAAGTGGCATCATATAGGGACTATGAGGTGGCATGTTAGGCAGTCAAGTGGTCCAAGGTTCGAGGCCTAGGAAGGGAAAATTAAGGAGTTTTATTTTTGTGCCTGGAGAGAAGGAGTTGGCATTGGAAGAGACTCTGAAAAGGAGTGTTCAGGAGAGAAATTTAAGGTGCAGATAAGGGAGAAAATATAGGGATTGGGAGGTGGATATAGTGGTGCCGAATTGGACTCTGAGGGAAGGGAAGTTCGGCTAGGGGCTATATATATGAGTACCGAATTAAGTTCCTAGGTTAATGCTGAATTTTTGCTTCTCTGCTAGCCGAATTTCATCACTTGTGAGAGGCAGACGTTTTTCTAAGTGTGCCAAAGCCGAATCCTTCATATCCTCCCTTCTCAAATTCCCTTTTGGTTCACCACTCGGTTCTAGCCAAATCACTTTTATTTCTTATTCCCCAAGTGTTGTCGAATTGCCTCTGTCACCTTTCTAGTCTGAAAAACCGGACTTAAGTCGCAAGATCAAAGGAAGATTTTGGTAAGAGCTTAGTTGAATTTTTAGTGTGTTTTGTTAAAAGCCGAAAGGCTATCTAACCCCTCTTTACCATTACCATGTATTAACAAGGGTGAGGCTCAGCAATCGCAAGCGCGGTAGGTAAGGATTGTTATCAAGGTAGTAAGTATTCTCGATCCAGCTAGAGTTTTAATAAGTGGACGAATCTATTGTGGCTCATAGGGGTGACTTATGATCAATATGGGTCACTTGGTTATTGATGATATAGGTGTTTGGATGCAGATCTAGAGGATAATTGCCAATAGTGGCAAAGGAAGGGCTACGAGAAAGTAAGGCACACGATAAGGTTGCGATGAGGTTTTGGTTTCTGATAAAGTGCATCTTAAGTTATGATTAATCGTTAGGTGATGTCAATTGTAGGTTCGTGACTAAGGGCTTCGTAGCACGCAAGGTTACCCGGTGTGTACAAACACTACACACATGATATTAGCAATGCCGAAAAGCCGAAAGTGGCTAAATGGGCCCGGTGGGCCCTGAGGCTAAGAATTGATGAAATGGGTTGGTTTGTTAAACGTATTGAGTTAGTCACACATGATACACAATTTGGATTTTTTGGGGCCTAAAAGGCCATATGATAAGATTTGGGCCTAATGGGCCGTAAGAGTGTCATTTGGGCTTGATGGGCTTATGGGGACGTAGACATGCATGTTAGGGTTTATGAACCTTAGGCCTAGTTTGAACAACTCTTAAATTCCATAAGACTTAATCTAATTAAACATGTCTGTGAACAAGTCAATGGGTTGGAGTGTGGCAACAGACGTACGCATGTCTAGGAGTGGATCTAGGGAGAGCTTGGTACTTAAGCGGCCCTAGTGGCCCACCTCATCTTTTCTAGAATCCTACCTGGTGCGTAGTGTCTGTTCACTTTAGCCGTGAGGACTTGTTGATGGGCCAAAGTTCATAGCTAAAACCCGAAAAGGACCAAATACCCTTATATTTGCAAAATTACTAAATTACCCTTATATTTGTAATTTACTAAAATACCCCTAGATTGTAAAGTACCAAAATATCCCTGTTTTGTGAAAGTACCAAAATACCCCTATTTTGTAAAATTACCAAGATTTCCCCTATGTTGGAAAATTACAAAAAACCCCTATAGGGTAGAATTACAAAAATACCCCTAGGTAGTGAAATGACGAAAATACCCCTATGTGACGAATATAAGTTTATGGATGTCACTTGTGTGTTTGATGCTTTATATGATATTCTGCTTAGGATGCATATGGGGGGGAATTATGGTACGAAGGAAGATTTGAGGATCGCATGACCGTATGGTATGGATCCAAGATCGCATGGCCGTATGGTATGGATCCACAGAAGGCTTTAAGCCCAACATGTGTTTAGTAGCTTTGCTGCAACATTTGGTAGTATCGCAACCGAGCTACCCTTGGTGTGTAGTGGAGGGGTGGGTCGAGCTAGAACTCCCCACAGGAGTCATAAGGTTGGAAGGGAAATGGTGTGTGTAGCGGATGGATTTTTGGGGTGGGTTTGAATTATTTGTTTATAAATGATACGATATGCTATGATATGAGGTCATTGTGGGCTAAAGCCCAAGACCACCGATTTTGATAGGGCTTAGGCCCAATGTGAATATTTGTAAGTGATTTGTTTTCCAAGGGTTGTACACACTGAGTTTCCAAACTCACACCCGTTTAATTTGATATTTCAGGTAATCCCGAATAGACGACTCGACGTGGGAGAGGACTCGGAGGTAGCCACACTACAAGAGGCTTAAATTTTCATTTATTTGTTTCAAAATACATGTTTTTAGTTACTTAATTTTCGGTGGATGTAATAAGGCCTTATACTCCGTTTTGACGTCAGATTTATTTTGGGTTTTGAGACTAATTGTTTATTTAGTTATTAAACCTAAGTAAGCTCTTATGTTCAAAGTTGATTTCTGAAATACTTAAATTAATAAAATAGGTTTTTATCTTTAATTAATAAGACTAAAAGATTTTGGGCTTTTGGGCCTTAAATTTTTTTTTAGATTAGCAAAACCGTTTTGAATTGTGCCTTTAATGTGACATCAAGGATTCGGGCCTGCCGGGTTTGGGGTGTTACAGAGCAAGAATAGATTGAGAGTTTCGGTAAAATAAGGGAGAAAGATGAACAAATGTGCTAGAGTGTTTCGGCCAAAACAAGGGGAAAAAGAAGTTGGAAAAGAAAAGTACCCAAAATGCTAAAAGAAAACCAAAACCTTTCGTGCACAAATTTGCACAAAAACCATAAGAAAATCGGCTCCTTAACTCCCCCTACCAAAACCGTGTACTTCATTCACCAAAAAGGTCATGGTTGACCAAAAATTCTATCCCAAGCACCTTCTAAATATTTGACCAACATATCCCCCTTCTTACTCCTTTCCCTTACTTCTTTCCTTACTCTCCTCCTTACCTTATTTTCTTAGTCTTCTTTCCATCAATAAAAAGTCTTCCTTACCCTATTTAAAGCCTTGGCTGACACTTTGGAAAAGAAGCACAAAAAAATCCAAAAATTTTGTTAAAGGTGGGATTCGAACTCCACCCCTCTAGCCTCCTTCATGTGACGCCACACCACTCTACTACTAGCTCCTCTTGTGCTAGCAAAATACACACTTATTTCCTTAAGTCTTGATGCCACTTGCCTTCTCCACCTTAAGTGCTTAAACACAAAAATTTTTACCAAGGCCCAACTCAACCCAAATCCTTCTTAGGAACCCTAAACATACACAACTAATATTCTAAACTAGCCTAGTGCATGATATAGTGCAAAACATGAAATTCTAAATTTGAGGATGTTACACAAAGAGTCCAATCGTTACCATCGCAACATAGATACACAAAACACATTTTGAATCTTTTTCCAAGGTAATACTTTCAGAAGCATGCTATCGCTGAACGAGAATTTCATATCCTTGTGTTTCAAATTCACATATGTTTTCTAACAATTTGAAGTGGATTCTAAACTACCACGAATCACTTTTACTTTCTATACGATTTCTGATCGGATAGTCTCTAAAACATATAACTTGACTAATCTATCATGTTACATACCCGATCACCAAAACATCTATTTCAAATAATTGTACATTCTATTACTCCCTGAATGAACAAACGAGCTACTGCTGAGCTTCGTACAAAATTTTCTGCATAAGCACTGAATTACTCAGTGCGCAAATTCTATCTCGGAATAATGATAACAGTCATCAGGTTCAACCAGAAATTCAGAATCAAAAGTCGTCCCACACTGTACTCGTTTAGTTTACCACTCACTATCACATTCCTGAGGTACTTAATCTTGCAAAGAAAACATCGCTTTAGCTTCTAATTTATCTAGATTCAGACTGTCATCAAATAAGATTAATCATGTATCCAGTACTCACAAAATAATCAAAGGTTTTCCATTCAAGCATTTGCAACTATATCCGCTTTCCCATATGTTAATTGATAACTGCTCACAATCTTTCATTAGTTCAACCATCTATGCTATTTTAAATTCAGATCCTTTTGTGACATTAGATACTTGAAGCTCTTGGGATCAGAAAACATACGAAATTTTTTGTCAGACAACCGATGTCATCAAATTCTCAACACAGACATAAAAAGTGGCCAACTCTAAATCACCCGTCGGACAGTTCCTTTATGTGATTTTAATCGTCTGAAAGCATAAACTATCACTTTACATTCTTTTATTAAAACACATTCCAATCCATTCAATAGTGTATCACTGAAAAATCACAAATTCTTTACTCAATTTAAATTGGACCCAGAATCAGTGTTTCAGTTAACAATACCTTCAACTATTTTCAACTTTGTTAACACTCAACAAACCATTCAAACTTTCACAAATGTGATAACTTTATCAATCAAAACAGCTTTAACTCATAATAATATCATCCAATTAGAACTTATCTAATAGGTACGTCCTTGTATCACACCCTTTTTGAATATAAATTCTTCATTCAGACTGTTCCTCAATTTACCCATGAATGTACAAGATTTTATCCTCTTACCTGAGGATAAACTTAAATGCATATTGTAACAGCCCGATTTTAGGGCTAGAGGGAACAGTGGTTTCGAAATCACTAATCTAAGGTCGTAGAAAATTATTCTAATATTATTCTATGTGTTATAGCATGATCATATGAGTACATGAAAATTTTGGTGCATTAATTTTAGCGATATCATGCTTAGTTGCGAAAAAGGTCTAAATCGCATAAAGTGCAAAGTTTTGTTCTAAAAGCTAAAAGTACCAAATAGCCATAGAACCTTAAATTGGAAGTCTTTATTAGACCCATAGAAAGGGTAGGCCGACCATAGAGACAAAGGGGGAGACATGGTCAATGGTTAGGTAGCATTTGTTGACTAAATTGATTTTTTAATCATAAAATAAAGAAAAGCTATCATCTTCCCTATTTTTTTCTTCTTCTCTCCACCGTAATATTAGCCAAAGAGGGGTTTTAAAAGCCTAAAATTTTCAGCAACTTTTTACCCTTGCAAGTAAGTGATTTTGGTGGTCTTTCTTAATAATTTTTGTACTTTTGAGACCCTTGTAGCTTGAGCTATCTAATGAGGGGACTATTTTACAAAATGGTTAAAAGTCTAGGGTTTATCCATGAGAGCATTAGTGTTGTTTGCTGAAATTTTATGGAAGAAAATGAGTCTTGGTTGTTTAATAAACCACTTTTGTGAAAAGAGGTTCCATGAAAACACCTAAAAAGGACCTTTTTGTAAAGGTTGAAAAATAGATGGTAAATGTGTGTAATAATTGAAATTTTGAGTTGGTATAAGAGGGAATATGAATCGGCTAGGCTTGGGTGTGTGAAAACTGAACACATTTCATTTTACGTGCCTAGGGGTAAAATCGTAATTTTATGAAATTTTTAGAATGTCTTGTTTTATGTGGTGATTAAATGAGTGAAATTGTCATTTTAGATCAAGAAACACGAAGTTTAGACTGAAACCGAGGAAAGGATAAGGTGTTGGACTAAATCAAACAAATATATATATTTTGGTACCGAGGTAAGTTTGTGTATAATAATTCAACATCATGTTATTATGTTTTAAAATGCTTGACATATCGTGAAGATGTATATTATTTCTATGAAGTTGATCAATGATGTTCCAATGGGAAAATGATGAAAATTTATGATGTTGAAGTCCCGGTTGAACCTTAGGAAGTGAGAGGATACCATCATCGAGACATGCGATTTGTATGGTCCCGTATAAGACCATGTCTGAGACATGGCCTCGGCATCGAATTGAGATCCTGTATAAGACTATATCTGGGATATGGCATCGACATCAAATATGAAAATCATGTAAGACCATATCTGGGACATGGCATCGATATACGATCTCGTATAAGACCATATTTGGGATATGGCATCGACATTGATATATGATCTCGTATAAGACCATATCTGGGATATGGCATCGATATACGATCTCGTATAAGACCATATCTGAGATATGGCAGCGACATCGATATGAGATCCTGTATAAGACCATATTTGGGATATGGCTTCAGCATCTAGTTGTGATCCCATGTAAGACCATATCTGGGATATGCATTGGCATCGTATTATGTGTATGATGATTATTATGTATCATCAAGTATTCCAAGTGGTTCAATGGGATAAAGAGTTAAGTTTATGCTGAAGATAAAATTAGTACTAAAACAAATGTTGTTGCCGATGCACTGAGTAGAAAATCATTGTCTGTATTACGTGCTGTGAATGCTCAATTAGATCTGTCTGATGATAGTTTAGTGATAGCTGAATTGAAAGCAAAACCGTTGTTTTTACAACAGATATGTGATGCTCAGAAACTTGATAATGAAATGCTAGCAAAACGAGCTTAGTGTGATTCAAATTCTAATTCTAAATTTTGAATGCATGCTAATGATTGTTTAAGATTCCGAGATCGAATTTGTGTTCCTAGAAACTCAGAGTTGATTCAGTTGATTTTGAATGAAGCACATAACAGTCGTCTATCTATTCATCCGGGAAGTACAAAGATATATTATAATTTGAAACAACATTATTGATGGTCTGGTATGAAACAAGATATCTCTGATTTTGTGACGAAATGTTTAATCTATCAGCAAGTTAAGGCTGAACATCAGGTTCCATCTGGTTTGTTACAACCAATTCTGATTCCTGAGTGGAAATGGGATAGTGTAATGATAGATTTTGTTTTTGGATTGCCTCTGACTCCGAGAAAGAAAGATGCAATTTGGGTTATAGTTGATCGGTTGATGAAATTCGCCCATTTTATTCCAGTACGATCTGATTACTCACGTGATAGATTGGCTGAGCTTTACATTTTTGATATTGTAAGATTGCACGGGGTGCCACTATCCATTGTATCAGATAGAGATCTGAGGTTTACATCACGATTCTAGAAGAAATTGCAAGAAGCTTTGGGTACTAAATTGCATTTTAGTACTGCTTTTCATCCGCAAACGGATGGTTAGTCTGAACAGATTATTCAGATTCTAGAAGATATGTTGAGATGCTGCATTCTTGAGTTTAATGGTACGTGGAAACAATATCTGCCATTGATTGAATTTGCGTATAATAATAGTTTTCAGTCGAGTATCAAAATGGCACATTATGAAGCTTTATACGGACGCAAATGTTGAACACCTCTGTATTGGACTGAGCTTAGTGAAAATATGATACACGGGGTAGATTTGATAAAAGACACTAAACAGAAAGTGAAAGTGATCTGTGACAGTCTGAAAGCAGCGTCCGATCGTCAAAAGTGTCTCCGTGAAAGAAAGTACTCCGATTCGGACATAAAGGCAAGTTGAGTCCGAAGTTCATCGGACCGTATGAGATCATTGAACGTATTGGACCAGTGGCATATAGATTATTGTTGCCCTCTGAGCTAGCAAAAATACATAACGTATTCCATGTTTCGATGCTCCGTAGATACCGATCCGATTTGATCCGTCACATGTAATCTCTCCGTCTGAAATTGAAATCCGATCTGATATGACTTATGAGGAAGAACCAATCCATATCCTAGCTCGTGAAGTGAAAAAGTTGAGAAACAAGAAAATTCTGTTAGTAAAAGTGTTGTGGTATTGACATGGAATGGAAGAGGCTACGTGGGAGCCTGAAGATTCAACATGACAGCAATATTCGAATCTGTTTAACGGTAAGGTTTTCGGGGACGAAAAGCCTTAAGAGGGGAGAATTGTAACAGTCCGGTTTAGACCCTAGTTGAAACAGTGGTTTCGGAACCACAAATCCAAGTTAAAAAATATTTTTAATACTATTTTATGTACCTTTAATATGTGATTAAGCATATGTTAAAGTTCCGTAAGTTAATTTGTCAGTCTGTGTGCTTAATTTGATAAAACGATTAAATTGCATTGAATGCAAAATTTGCATGCTTCATGAAAAGACACCTATTTGAGATGGCTTTTAAATAAGGAGGCCTTATGAGGCAATTATGCCAATATTTAGATAGTGGATGGTTAAAAGATATTGATGGCCTTATATATATGTTATATATATGTTTTGTAATAAGGATAATTTTGTAAATGGGTTAATAATAGGATATTAAATAAAACAAACAATTGAAAGATGATGGTTACCATCTTATTTTGGCCGAAACATCAAAGAAGAAGAAAAGAAAATTTAGCTAGGGCATTTGGCTAGCTTTTGATCCAAATTAATGTATGTTTTGATTTTGGTTTTTAATGATTTTTATGTTTTTGAGATTGTTCCTTAGTCTACTATCAAGCCCATGTTGTAATTTGAAGAATTAATGATGTTTATGAGATGTGCCATTGATGAAATGGTGAGATTTGTGATAAGTATTGGTGTTAAATGAAAGATAGGTGTTTAATGAACATGTTTTGTTCTTGAACTTTTGAAGAATATAGTTAATTAGGGCTTAATTGAGAAAATAACATTTTGAGGGACTAGACTGTGAAATAAATGAAATGTATGGACTTGTATGAGATACATGAATATTCGGCTAAGCATGGGTATATGGTAATTTTATGTATTTTGTGATTTTGTGAAATAGGGACTAAAATGTCCAAATGTGAAAATGTGAGGGCTAAGTTTGCAAATTGCCCTAATTGTGTGGTCTTGGATTGAATTGAATGAATTAGTGAATAAATGGATTAAATTTAAATATGTATAGATCATGAACCAAAGAAAACAGACTTATATCGCTGGAAAGCGAAAGTAGTTGAATAACCGAATCCGATTAAATATTCGAATTCGAGGTAAGTCGATATACAAATAAATGTATTTGCATTGAATTATTTGAGTATATATGATATATGAATTGCTATGATTATCCATTGAGATGGAATGTATGTGAAATCTGAGTTTGCTAATAAATTGACAAGTTGTTAAAGTCTGAGAAGTCCCGTGTGAACCTAGGAATAGATATGAATTACGTATGTCATGACATAGGTGTCTGCTACGTGATATCATGTAAGACCACATCTGGGACGTTGGCAGTGATTCGAGATTTCGTGTAAGACCACATTTGGGACGTTGGTATCGAGATGAGATTTACGTGTAAGACCATGTCTGGGACATCGGCATCATATTGATTCGTGTAAGGCCCTATCTGGGATAGCGGCATTGATATTTGGTTACATGTAAGACCACGTCTGGGACGTTGGCATTGTACGACTATTCTGAGCACTCTAAATATCCTATTAGTTCCAAACGGTTCAACGGGCAAATCTGAGATACGAATGACCATGTGATTTGTATATTCGTTTCAGGTACGTTTGATATGTACACTAAGTGTGTACGAAAGGTAAGAGTCTATATGAACTTAATATGATGAATATGAGCAAAGAAATGATGGAATAATAAGTGAATATATGCTTGAGTGAGCTATGTGTATATGTGTTATTTGAGTTGAAGAATGTGGTAAGATATGGTTAAGCAAATGAGCCAAAGAAAATATGTGATGAATTTGCTATGAGAACCATTAATGTCATAGTATCAATATGGTTATGTGCATTTTATGCTAATTTTATTTGTATATGGCTTACTAAGCTTCTCAAAGCTTACTCTGTCTGCATGTTTGCTCTGTTTTATAGATCGTCAAAGCTACTGAAGGCTCGGGACCGTCGAGGATCGTCATCACACTACCTAAGCTCATTTTGGTATCTTTTGGAAATGTATATATAAAGTACGGCATGTATAGGCTAGTCATTTTTGGATTATGTTTGAAATGTGTATAAATAGCTATGTGATGTGACTAGTTATATGTTGGTTTTTTGCATTTGGGAATATGGTATATGATGTTGGTTTTGGTATTATCCCATGACTATGAAATGGTCAAGTTTATGGTAAGCATATGGATGAAATTTGAGTATGTATGTTTGAGCAAATAAATGGTTATAGGAAAGGTAAATGTGGATGAATCATGCTTGAATATATATGTGTCTTAGATGTGCAAATTGGCATAATTGGAAATGAGATTGAATATGGAGATTTGTTGATTATTTGACATGTCTTTAGTTGTCAATTGTACATGAAATGAATTGGTATATTGCTTGTAGGGTTGGCCTTAGTGTGGGTGGCATTTTGGCATTGCAAATGGCCTGCTTTGCCTACTTGGCTGTGGCACATGGGCGTGCCTGGTGGCCGTGTGAACAAGTCAGTAGCTAGACTAATTTTACACGGCCATGGCACACGGGCATGTCTGGTGGCCGTGTGGATAAGTTAGTATACATGCTCTATTTGGCAAGGACAGGACACATGGGTGTGTCTGGTAGCCGTGGGAGGCACACAACCTGGCCACACTGGCGTGTGACCTCTGTATGTTAGAAAAGTTTTTAAATTTTTGAGAAATTCTATATGCATTCGGTTCAGTCGCGACCCTATTCTAAAGCACGATTAAGGTCTCGTTGACCTATAAAAAGGACACTTTGATTGTGATTGATAAATTGTAATATAAAATGTCTATAAAAGTTTTTGATCTATCCGGTAACGCCTTTAACCCTAATTCAACGATGGATACAGGTTAGGGGTGTTACAGTATCGCCAAGCTAGCTCGGGGATCATAGGACGTTGGAGTTTAGTTCACACTATCAAGCCATTCTTTTGCTATAGTAAATTTCGATTATTTTGGGCATGACATGTATAGGAACTTGGTTGTTTTGTTATATGTCATATTGGCTATCCAAAGTGTTGGCTATTAAGGTTAATTATTCATTTTGTAAATGGTCATTGAATTCGGCCAAAACTAGCCAAGTTATATTTATTCAATGATAATGAAATTCATGAAGTGTATGTCTATCCAATTGAGTGAGTGATGTGTGAAATTTATATATGTATGACGAAGTAGTGAATATTAGAAGTGTTTTATGGTCATGCTATGTGTTGCTTCAGGGTGGCAAAGGGCTTGGTAAATAGCCTTGTATTTGTCCACACGGGTAGATACACGGGCGTCTGTCTAGGTCATGTGTGGCATACGGTCTGCCCTATGGGCGTGTGGTTTGAACGTGTGTCCCCCTGCATCCTAAGTTGGCAAAACAGGATTCCGAGTAGTAACCACACGGGATGAGACACGACCGTGTGTCTCAACTGTGTGGATGACACGATCCTAGGACATAGGCATATGCTCAGGTAGTGTAAAGTCTGCAACTGAATTTAGGAATTTGATTCGTCACACGGGCGTGTGTCTTGGCCGTGTGACCATCTGATTTTGATGACGTCAGAAACAGAATGTCAAGGTTTTCACACACGAGTAAAGACACGGGCGTGTCATGGCCGTGTGAAGGACACAGGCCATAGACAAGGGCGTGTGTCCGGCCGTGTGAAAATCCCTGTAGGTTCGAGTTGAGAAATAAATCTGTACGGACAAGGGACATGGGCGTGTGTGATGACACGGCCTGCCCACACGGGCGTGTTCCTTCCCACACGAGCGTGTGGCCCTATTTTGATAACATTTTCTAAGGTTTTCCAAGAACCTCGAATTGATTTCGAAATGTTTCTAAGATGTGCTTTGGGTCTTGTAGGCCGATATTAAGGATGTTAAGAGGAATTTTGAAAAGTTCTAAATTTGAACGGACTTTTATGATTCGAAATTGAATGTATGCATGTGTTTAAGTTAGGTGACGCCTCGTACCCTCTCCCGACGTCGGATACGGGTAAGGGGTGTTACACATATAACTCAAATTATGTAACAATCCGGTTTATACCCTAGTCGGAATAGTGGTTTCAGGACCACGAATCCGAGTCCCAAAATTTTTTAAATATTATATTCTGTGCTAATTAGATGTGATTTATAATGTGTGAAAGTTTCGTATGAAAATTTGATCGTTTGTGTGCTTAATTTGACAAAAAGGACTTAATCGCGTAAAGTGCAAAAGTTGCATACTATAGTGACAAGTGCTAAAATTATAGTGGCTTGATATTATGGGGTATTAAAAGGGCAAATAGCCCATTATTAAGGTGAGTGGATGGCATATGTCTAAAATAACTTTATATATATATGATAATTTTATTATAATGAAAGGTTATTTTTGTACTTTAGTAATTAAGTTAATTATAATAAAAACAAAGCTTAAAATAAGCCATGTTCATCATCTTCCTATCACCGAAAATAAGAAAGAAAGGAAAGGGGTGAGCTTGTTACATTCGGCCATATTTCAAGCTTAAATCGGGTATGTGTTTTTAGTCAGTTTTCGATAACTTTTACGTTTTTGAAATCATTGCTTCAAATACGTCAAGACCCATGCTTGAATTTTTGATTTTGATGAATATTTTGAAATGTGCGATTGATGAGTTCATGAGCTTTATGAGGATAGTTGATGAATTATTAAAGATATATGTTAAATTAATATGTTTTGTATTGAGATTTTTGGTGATTTTGAGTAAATAGGGCTAAATTGAGAAAATAAATTTTTGAGGGGTTAAATTGCAAAACAAATGAAATGTGTGGACTTATATGGCTATGTGGAAGATTCGGCCAAGTTATATTGTTGGGAAATTTTGCATATTTTGTGTTTTGTGCAAATAGGACTAAATTGTAAAAATGTGAAATATTAGGGGCAAAATGGTAATTTGCCCATTTAGGTGTTTTTGGATTAAATTGAAATGAAATGTGTTTGAATGAGCTTAAATTGAATATGCTTAGATCAAGAACAAAGAAAAACGGACTTGGATCGGGGAAAGACGAAAATTAACGAATAGTCAGTTTTTGTCGTCCGACGATATCCGAGGTAAGTCTTTATGCAGGTTAATATCGTAAGTATCGATTATAATCTAGTATACATGCTGAGTTATGATTTGAGGATTGAATTATGTCAAAGCCGAATGTGTTAAAGTAATTTAGTAATGATATGTAATTGAATTAAATTGAGTTCACTATGTGTAAGGATGTGAATTATATGTGATATTTGTGATATCGTTAATGTGTAATATGAATGAGTTGGCTTGGTAAAATGAATATTCGAGCTTATTGCCGAGCAGGCCTTGTGCCGGTGAATTATATCGGGCTTATTGCCTAGCAGGCTGAATGCCAGTGTTTAAATTTCAAACCTCGTCTAGGACGTAGGCATCATTATCTGATTATTTATAAGACGTCGTGTGGGACGTAGGCATCATTATCTGATTATTTATAAGACCTCGTCTGGGACGTAGGCATCATTATCTGATTTCATGTAAGACCACGTCGGGGACGTTGGCATCCATATCTGTTTATGTGTAAGACCTCATTTGGGGCGATAGCATTGTACGATTATTCTGAGTTTCTGAGTATCTGATTGAATTCTTTATGAATTAATAGGAAAGTCTATGATACTAATTACAAATCCGAGCTATGAACAAATATGTGATAGTAAATTCAATTCAGGTATGTTAATTATACACTAATTGTGTATACAAGGTAAGCATCAATATGATCTTACTATGATGCTATGAATATGGAATTGATGATATGTTGTATAAGGTTTTGGTGAAATGATATATGTGTTTATATGATCTTTGAATTGGGAATATGGCTAATGTGGTCAAAAGTGTATGAATCAAAGCAAATATATGCATTTTATGCTAAGTTGTTGTATATTGACTTACTAAGCTTTTGGAAAGCTTACTCTGTGTGTGTTTAATCTGTTTTATAGGTCGTCAAAGCTACTGAAGGCTCGGGACCGTCAAGGATCGTCATCACACTACTAGTATCATTTTGGTACACCTTGGATATGTATATAGCTAGATATGGCATGTATAGGCTAGTTGTTGTGATGATTTGTAAAGTGAACTTAGCCATGTGATTTGGCTAGTTATGTTTTGGTACCATGCTTAGATTAATGTGATATGTGAAGTTGTTATGATATGATTAGTTGATATATGGAATGGTTATGAGATGGTAAGTATATAGACAAATGGTGCATAGCTATAATTGAGTTTTAGTTATGCAAGTTGGTATGTTTAGTATTGGTTTTGAATGTATATATTGAATGAAAATTGAATGTATAGTTGTGAATATCTTAGTGATCAAATGTGCATGATTTGATGGCTATTTGTATGTTTTTGGTTACCATATATGCTTAATATGTGTTGGTAAATGATGCTTATAGGTATGAACCTTTTTGGTTGGCATTTTGGCCTTGTAAATGGCCTATAATGTCGCACGATTGTGGCACACGGCGTGCCTTAGACCGTGGGTAAATTGGCAAGATACAACCTAAAATCACACGGCCTCAACACGGGCGTGTCATCTGGCCGTGCCGTGCAAGTCAGTAGCTAACATAAAAATACACGGCCTCGACACGGGCATGCTTGGTGGCCGTGGTGGGGAAGTCAGTATATGGCCTAAAAGTACACGGCCATGGCACACGGGCGTGCCTAATGACCGTGTTGGTATAGTCAGTATAAACACGGATGGTTACACAGGGGTGTATAGAAGCCGTGGACGGCACACGGTCTCCTCCCACGGATGTGTCTCCCCTGTATTTTAGAAAAGTTTCAAATTTTCATAGAATTTCATATGTGTTTCAGTTTAATCCCGACTCGACTTATAAGTATAATTAAGGTCTCGAGGTCCCGATTAAGGGACATTAGGTCTGAGAATGATGATTGAATGTATGATTTTGTCTGTGAATGTTTTCGATCTATCTGGTAACGCTCTTAACCCTAATCCAGCGACGGACTCGGGATAAGGGTGTTACATTTGGTTGGTATCAGAGCTACGATTTAGTCGATTCTCAGACTAACGTAGCGTGTCAGAGTCTAGCTATACATGCCATATATCTAAATTGTGATAGTGTGATAAATCCTGACGTGTAAAATGTGATTTTATATATAGTATGGATCCCGAAAGAGCCGTAGCTGACGATGTAGAAAGTAATGCGCCTGCTCCCGTGTAAGGGACAGCGCCCTCTGATTCGAGATCGGCTACGAGCGGTCAAGAGGGAAAAGCTAAAAAAGCTTTCTTCCAGATGATGAGTGAGTGGTTCATTCAATTTGTGAGAAATAACCAGACTGTTTTGCAATCTCCACCGCTAATGTATTTTCCTCAGACATTTGCTATGCTTTTGACTATGAATCTGAATCTGATGAACATGCCTCCGGTTGACAAAATTCGTAAGTATGAGGCCAGACGGTTTGGGGCTGCTAATGATGATAATACCGAGAAAGTCAATTTTGAAGCTTGTAATAAAAGAAAAAGATCGATAAGGATTTTTCTCAACCTTTGACGAAGAAATATAGAGATGCAAGCAATAGATTAAATGTTTCAATCGGACATACTAGTAGAGAGCATGTGGGACCAAATGTTGGTCTAAGAACTCAAGCTCCAATTGAATCAAATGATGGAAGTACTAAAAGCAACAAACCTGAGTGTAGAAAGTGTGGAAGACGACATGTAGGAAAATGTTGGGGCAAGTATAACATTAGAGTTTGTTATAAATGTGGGTCACGGAATCACTTCATTCGAGATTGCCCAAAGATGGCGAGTATTAAAAATGTCAGATTCGAGCGACTCAAGTGTAAACGTTGTGGTAAAAGACATTCGGGGAATTTTAGATTGAATAATCAAGCTTGCTTAAGATGTGGATCGTTGGATCATTTTATTCGAGATTGTCCAAAACCTGTTGAACAAGAGACTACTCAGAATCTGAGATCAGATAATGTGTAACAGACCAATTTTGACCCTAATCGGAACGGTGGTTTCGGGACCACGAATCCGAGCCTAAGAGATATTATAGTATTATGTATTGTGTTTGTTATGTGTGTTTTTGTGAGTGTGAAAGTTTCGTGGAAAATTTTAGCTATCTGAGTGTTTAAATTGCTAAAAAGGTCTAAATTGCATGAAGGACAAAGTAGTGGGCATTAATAAAAAGGGAGCTAAGTGAATTGTCCATAAAACATAAGGATTTGCATGTCAAATTTCCCACCTTTAAACAAGGTGGACGGCAAGCATGCATATATGCTCTCTTTTTTTTTTTATTTTTGTATGACATTTAGGCAATATTATATTAAAGCATGCTATGATTATATACTTTTTAATTATATATTTTGATTTTTAGTAAAATTAAAAGAAAAAGCATGCTATAATTTATGTGGAGAGAAAAATAATAATAATAATAAAAAAAAAAGAAACAAAGGAATAATTCTCTCATCCTTCATCCTTTCTTGCCGATTTCTACCTTGAAGAGAAGAGAAGAATTTCATCTTCCCCATTCGGTCTTACAAGCACTAGATTTGGTAAGAATCAAACTTGATAGGGCTTAAGTTCTTGATCATTTTCTTCTCTTTTGAAACAAGCAAAAAAAATTTGCTAATGTGGGTATGATGAGATTCGGCCATGGATGTTAATATTGTAGTTTGTATTGATAATGAGTTAGATGGTATGAAAAGAAATGGCATGACTTAAGAAGATTTGTTGTTTTGGCTTGAAGGTACCCTCTTAGTTGGCCGAATAATAGGATGGATATTCATGAAAACATCTCTTCTTGTGCCTTGATGTTCGGCCATTCCCTTATGATGAAATTTACCATATAAGATTGTTATATATGATGTTAAGTTATTGGGTGAACTAAGTTTAAAACTTGATTTCTTGAAGTAAATTAGTGCAAGGGGTAAAATGGAGGGAAGGAAGGGTTAAAAAGAATTCTAAGAACCTAAGGGCCATTCGGCCATGTAGAAGAAATCCACATAGGTTGAATTGGAGTAGTTAAATGCATGAATTTGGAGTGGTTATTTAGCTTGTTGCTTGGTTGTATGTTGAGGAAAATGCATGGGTATTGAATTGACCTATTCGGCCATAGGAGAGAATGAATTGGAGATATTGTAATTGGCTATAAATGTATACTTATAAAATGAATGTATGGCCATAGGTAAGAAGATAAGTTAAACTAAGGTACATTAAATGTATGAAGTGAGGATTCGGTTCCTAGTCTGCTTGAATTAAATTTGTGTGTAATATTGTTTCGGGTTGAGTAAAAAGAGATAGGGTGGATATGAACAAAGATTTATTTAACATTTTAGATCGGGAACAAAAGGGAAGGAACAAGATCGAGGAAAAGCAAAGATTATCGAGTAGCCGATTTGCACGGCTTATCGACAACCGAGGTAAGTCCTTAAGTACTTATATGTTAAAGAGTTAATTATGAACATGTTAAAGGATGAAATTTAATAATGTTGACTATAAAACTTTGTGTTAGCCGAATGTAAAGGTGCTAAATTGGGTTAAATATATTTTGTTAATGTGATTTGAACAAGTATATGTTTTCGATATGATATGTGAATGTAATATGATGTATATGATTTGGTTGTGATGTTAGCATTAATAAATATGTGTTGAAGGTTTAATTATGTTGTAATTCGGGCTTGAGCCTAGCGGGCCTTGAGCCGGTGAGTAATCGGGCTTGAGCCTAGCGGGCTTTGTGCCTGAAACAATTCGGGCTTATTGCCTAGCGGGCTTAATGCCGGTGATATACTTCGGACCTTAAGTCCAGCGAGCCCTAGTGCCTTGTGAATGTATTTGAGCTCTAAGTGCATGAAAATCAAGTTATGAACATATCAAGAAATTTCGGTTTAGAAGCATGATTCGTATAAATTCGACAGAGAGGTACGTATTTTATAATTGGGTTACTCAACAAAATGACAAACAAGTATTCGAGTAAGTGAAAGTCTTATACATCAATTTATTAGAGATGAATGAATATGTATATGCAAATCATATCATGTGATAGTAAATATTTGGAAGCATGAATGTATTTAGTTGATTGGATAAGCATATGATATGTACATAAGTCTGTGATATACTTGATGATTGATGTATGTGAATAAGAAAGGTAAAGCTTAGTATTAAGTGCATCAATGATATTAAGTTGTTTCGGCCTTATAAATAAAAGAGGTTATGTATTATTTATGTTCGGATTAGTGATAGAAGATATTAATTCGAATGGTTGTATGTATTTTACTTAAATAAGTATATGTTTAATTAGGACTTACTAAGCTAGCAAGCTTATCGTGTGGAATGATTCCTTTGTTTTATAGATTTTGGTTACGTAGCGGGCTCGTGAAGGATCGTCAAGAAGTTCATCACACTATCGCCTTCCTTTGGTATTTTAAATTTTGGTTATGAATTAGAAGGCATGTATAGGCTAGATGAAGTCTTAGAAATATGCGATATTTAACCTTGTAAGTGTTTATGATAGCCATGCGAGAATGGCTACAATTTTTCTTAGTAAATATGATGTTGTGTTACGATATGTATGTTGGTACATGACGGCAATGTTCATGAAATTTTAAATCCAGGTTTAATCGTTTTTGCTAAGAAATATTTGCATGCATATAAATCCTTGAATTTGGGAAGTAGGTAGGTTCGGCTAGAAGTTTAACTTTCATAAAATTTAGCAGAACAGCTTATAGTGGCAGCATTGATGTAAATTAGAAAAATCACTAAAAATTGGGTACATTGAATTTGAAAGTGAATGAGATATGAGATTAAACCTTATTGTGTCTATTTTTATATGAAAGAAACAGAGTGGGCAAACGATTTATATATTATGAGATAATTGAGTTCTAGTGAAACCTGCTCTGAATGCATTCGTGAGTCACTGTTCAGTTTTGGAAAAATTGCCATAAATTGTATAAAAATAATCAAGAAGCATGGTTTATATGTGTAGAATCCTAAATGAGTCTATTTTTCATTGGTATAAATAAGAACACCATTGGAAAATTGTGCAATCTGATAACTGCAGTTTTATAGGGACAGGTTAGAACTGTCCAGCAGTGTAATAAGGGTAACTTTGAAGAATAAACTGTACAAATTGGCCACATGAAAAATTCTAGAAAAATTATGGTGAATAGATATATGAGTCTACTTTCAAGGAAAATTTACGGATCTGAATTTCGAATTTTGTAACTCGAGTTATAGCCAAATTAGTCGGCACAACGCAGTTTGACAGCTTTAAGATTTTCATGTTTTGAACTTGTAGTCAAGTCTAGTAATGCCTCTTACTTAATTCCGCGATGGTCTCGAGTAAGGGTGTTACATTTGATTGGTATCGAGCTTACGGTTTAGTCGATTCTAGGACTACCGTGGCGCGCGTGCGCAGTCTAGCTATACATGCCTTATTATATGTTGATAGTGTGGTGACTTCGGCGGCTGAACTTTGTTTTATATAGAAAATGGATCTCGATCCTGAAAGAGAGCAGAAATGGCGATGATGTAGAGAGCGTGGCACCGACCGTACCACGGATCAGCGCCGATAGACTCTCGACCTGTTTCGAGTAGCCACGAAGGAGAGACTAAACAAGCCTTTTATCGGATGATGAATGAGTGGTTTACCCAATTTGTTCAAAATAATCCTACTGTACCACAACCTCCACTCCCGAATAATCCAACTCCGATTCCTTCAGCTCCCCCCAATGATAGATCCGATGAGATCTAGTAGGCCCCAATTGATAAAATCCGAAAATTCGGGGCCAAGATTTTAAAGCTAATGATGATGATGATGCCGAGAGAGCCGAAATGTGGTCGGATAACACTATTCGGTACTTGATGATGAGCCGTCTTGTACTCGGATGAATGCTTGAAGTGTGCTATATCTTTGCTTTGCGAGACGCTGCATATCACCGTGGGAATACACTAGTATCGGTGGTTCCGAAAAGAAAAAGTGACATGGGACTTCTTCCGAATGAATTTAAGTAAGAAGTACATTAGTCAAAGATTTATTGATCAAAAACGAAAGGAGTTCCCGAGTCAAAAGCAGGGACGAATGATCAGAATCTAATATGAAAGAAAATTTGTCGGGCTCAAAGAGATATGCGAGAGAGTGTGTTACCACCGGGCGATTATGTGTAAAAGATTTGAAGATGGTTTGAATGAAGATATAAGGATGTTTGTTGGCATTCTTGAAATTCAAGAGTTTGTGACCTTAGTTGAGAGAGCTTGCAAAGCCAAGAGCTCTCGAAGGAGAAAAGAAAGGTGAGACAGAAGCTAGAGACTTTCGTAAAAGATCTTCTGCAAAGTCTTTCATACCACGAACAAGAAGCCCAGAGATGACTACAGTCGACAGAAAGCTGCTACAGGTCAGCCTAGACAAGATCGACCTCCTATGAGCTCCCGAGCTACCTCGATAGCCAGTGTTGGTAATGTTCCACAAAATAGAGTCGAATGCAAATCTTCGGGAAATGGCACTCGGGAGTTGTAGATTCCGTGATCGGTCTTGCTATAAATGTGGGTCGTCGGATCATTTTATCGAGAGTGTCCGGTTAATCGAGCGGCGAATGCAATCCGAACACTACACCGAGCAAAGTGCCAATGCGAGGTAGACCACCCGAACATTCGGGCAATGTAGGTGGTAGTCGAAAGAAACAACAAAGAACACTACAGATCGATCTGAGGCTAGAGCTCCAGCTAGAGCTTATGCTGCACGAGCCAGAGAGGATGCTTCCTCCCCCGACGTCATTACTGGTACTTTCACTCTTTATGATACTACTGTGATTGCACTAATTGATCCTGGTTCGACTCATTCTTATGTGTGTGAAAATTTAAAATTTGGCAAGACTCTGCTAGTCGAGTCTACCGAGTTTGTGATTCGAGTGTCCAACCCTTTGGGTAGATGTGTGCTTGTTAATAAAGTGTGTAGAAGTTGCCCGTTGATGATTCGAGATTATTGCTTCCCAGCTGATTTAATGTTGTTGCCCTTTGACGAATTCGATATCATCCTGGGTATGGATTGGTTAACTTCACATGAGGCAATAGTGGATTGTAAAAGAAAGCTTATTGACTTGAAATGTCGAAACGGTGAAACGATCAGAATTAAATCTTGTGACATAAATGGGTTGCCTCTGATAATATCTTCAATGGTAGCCCAAAAGTATGTGAGAAAAGGGTGTGAAGCTTATTTGGCTTATGTACTGGGAAATAAAATGTCCGAAAAACAAATGGAATCGGTACCAGTTGTATGTGAATTCACCGATGTGTTTCCTGAAGAGCTACCGGGCTTACCCCCAGTACGAGAGATTGAGTTCGGTATTGAGTTAGTACCGCAGAGCGCTCGATTTCGATAGCTCCGCACCGAATGGCACCTATTGAGCTAAAAGAATTGAAAGCGCAGATTGCAAGAGTTGATGATATAAGGGCTTGCGCGACCGAGTTTCTCTCCGTAGGGTGCACCGGTTTTATTCGTGAAAAGAAAGATGGAACTATGCGAATGTGTATCGACTCACCGACAACTAAATAAGGTAACCATAAAGAATAAGTACCCGTTACCTCGGATTGACGATTTATTTGATCAATTGAAGGGGGCTTGGTGTTTCAAAATAGATTTGAGATCGGGCTATTATCAGTTGCGAGTCAGAGATACAGATGTACCAAAGACAGCATTTCGAACGAGGTACGGGCACTATGAGTTTTTGGTTATGCCTTTTGGACTCACTAATGCACCTGCTGTTTTTATGGATCTAATGAACCGAGTCTTCCGACAGTTCTTGGATCGGTTTGTAGTAGTGTTTATCGATGATATATTGGTCTACTCCAAAAATGAAGCGGAACACGTTGAGCACTTGAGAGTAGTACTACAAACCTTGAGAGATCATCGTTTATATGCAAAATTCAGTAAGTGTGAGTTTTGGATGAACGAAGTCAGCTTCTTGGGTCATGTGGTTTCGGTGTCAGGTATTCGGGTGGATCCAAACAAAATAGCAGCCATACTCGATTGGAAACCACCAAAGAATGTTTCCGAGATTCGAAGTTTCCTAGGCACAGCGAGATATTACAGCGGTTTGTAAAGGTTTTTCTCATATAGCTACACCGTTGACGAGACTACTACAGAAAGATATCAAATTTGAGTGGTCAGAGAAATGTCAGAAAAGTTTCGAGCAGTTGAAAGCCTTTTTAACCGAAGCCCCAGTATTAACTCAGCCTGAAACGGGTAAAGAATTTACTATTTTTAGTGATGCTTCCTTTAATGGGCTGGGTTGTGTTTTAATGCAAGAGGGCAAGGTGATAGCCTACGCTTGAGGCAATTGAAGCCATGACGAGAAAAATTATCCAACTCACGACTGGAGTTAGCGACCATTGTATTCGCCTTAAAAATTTGGCGTCACTATCTATTTGGCGAAAAATGTCACATTTATTCGGATCACAAAAGTTTGAAGTATTTGATGACTCGTAAAGATTTAAACTTGAGACAACGTAGATGGTTGGAATTGCTAAAAGACTATGAATTAGTGATTGACTACCATCCGGAAAAGCTAATGTTGTTGCGGATGCATTAAGTCGAAAGTCATTATTTACTCTTCGTGCAATCGAATGCACGGGTGACTATGTCTCGATGATGGTTCGATCATGGCCGAGTTGCAAGCAAGACCAATGTTTATTCAGCAAGTTTGTGACGCACGTAGTTGATGAAAGGTTAGTTGCCATTCGGACTCAGTGTGAAAACGCTACAGAATCAGATTTTCAGATCGATGCGAATGATTGTTTGAATTATAAAGGCCGATTGTGTGTTCCTAAGAACTCAGATTTGATACAGATGATTCTGAGTGAGGCCCATAATGGCCGAATGTCGATACACCCGGGTAGCACAAAAATGTATAACGATTTGAAGCGGTTTTATTGGTGGCGGCATGAAACGGGACATATCTGAGTTTGTCTCCAAGTGCTTAATCTGTCAACAAGTGAAAGCGGAGCATCAGGTACCATCCGGTTTACTTCAGCCAATCATGATACCTGAATGGAAATGGGATAGAATTACCATGGATTTTGTATCCGGTCTCCCTATGACACCTAGTAAGAAAGATGCCGTGTGGGTTATCGTTGACAGATTGACAAAATCAGCTCATTTTGTACCGGTACGTACCGACTATTCACTTGACAAACTTGCCGAATTGTATGTGTCGCAGATCGTAAGATTGCACGTGTCACCGAGTTCCATTGTTTCAGATAGGGACCCAAGATTTACATCGCGATTCGAAGAGAAATTGCAAGATGCTTTAGGTACTAAACTTCATTTTAGTACGACCTTCCATCCTCAAGCGGACGGTCGATTCGAGCGAACTATTTTGATACTTGAGGACATGTTGAGGTGTTGCGTTCTCGAGTTTGAAGGTACGTGGGAACGATACCTACCTTTGATTGAATTTGCTTACAATAATAGTTTCCAATCTAGCATAAAAATGGCGCCTTATGAAGCCTTATATGGTCGAAAATGTCGCACACCATTGTATTGGACTGAACTCAGCGAAAATAAGATACACGGGGTTGATTGGATTAAAGAAACAGAACAGAAGGCTGTACTTATTAGAAATAACTTGAAAGCTGCTTCGGATCGTCAGAAGTCCTATGCCGATTTGAAGCGTAAGGATATTGAATTTCAGGTCGGAGATCGGGTGTTCTTAAAGGTTTCTCCGTGGAAGAAAATACTCCGATTTGGCCGAAAGGGGCAAGTTGAGTCCGAGATTTATTGGACCATATGAAATCATCGAGCGAATAGGGCCTGTTGCTTATCGATTGAAACTGCCCCTTGACTTAGAAAAGATACACAATGTGTTTCACGTTTCGATGCTTCGCAGATACAGATCGGACCCGTCCCATGTGATCACCCCGTCAGAGATTGAAATTCGATCTGATTTGACCTATGATGAGGAACCGATCCGTATTTTAGCCTGAAATGAAAGAATTGAGAAATAAGAGGATTCCATTAGTGAAAGTATTATGGAATCGTCACGAATTGAAGAGGCTACGTGGGAGCAGAGAGTCAATGAGGCAACAATATCCGAACTTATTTAACGGTAAGATTTTCTGGGACGAAAATCCTTAAAGGGGAGAGTTGTAATGCACCAATTTTGACCCTAATCGGAACGGTGGTTTCGGGACCACGAATCCGAGCCTAAGAGATATTATAGTATTATGTATTGTGTTTGTTATGTGTGTTTTTGTGAGTGTGAAAGTTTCGTGGAAAATTTTAGCTATCTCGAGTGTTTAAATTGCTAAAAGGTCTAAATTGCATGAAGGACAAAGTAGTGGGCATTAATAAAAAGGGAGCTAAGTGAATTGTCCATAAAACATAAGGATTTGCATGTCAAATTTCCCACCTTTAAACAAGGTGGACGGCAAGCATGCATATATGCTCTCTTTTTTTTTATTTTTGTATGACATTTAGGCAATATTATATTAAAGCATGCTATGATTATATACTTTTTAATTATATATTTTGATTTTTAGTAAAATTAAAAGAAAAAGCATGCTATAATTTATGTGGAGAGAAAAATAATAATAATAAAAAAAAAAAAGAAACAAAGGAATAATTCTCTCATCCTTCATCCTTTCTTGCCGATTTCTACCTTGAAGAGAAGAGAAGAATTTCATCTTCCCCATTCGGTCTTACAAGCACTAGATTTGGTAAGAATCAAACTTGATAGGGCTTAAGTTCTTGATCATTTTCTTCTCTTTTGAAACAAGCAAAAAAATTTGCTAATGTGGGTATGATGAGATTCGGCCATGGATGTTAATATTGTAGTTTGTATTGATAATGAGTTAGATGGTATGAAAAGAAATGGCATGACTTAAGAAGATTTGTTGTTTTGGCTTGAAGGTACCCTCTTAGTTGGCCGAATAATAGGATGGATATTCATGAAAACATCTCTTCTTGTGCCTTGATGTTCGGCCATTCCCTTATGATGAAATTTACCATATAAGATTGTTATATATGATGTTAAGTTATTGGGTGAACTAAGTTTAAAACTTGATTTCTTGAAGTAAATTAGTGCAAGGGGTAAAATGGAGGGAAGGAAGGGTTAAAAAGAATTCTAAGAACCTAAGGGCCATTCGGCCATGTAGAAGAAATCCACATAGGTTGAATTGGAGTAGTTAAATGCATGAATTTGGAGTGGTTATTTAGCTTGTTGCTTGGTTGTATGTTGAGGAAAATGCATGGGTATTGAATTGACCTATTCGGCCATAGGAGAGAATGAATTGGAGATATTGTAATTGGCTATAAATGTATACTTATAAAATGAATGTATGGCCATAGGTAAGAAGATAAGTTAAACTAAGGTACATTAAATGTATGAAGTGAGGATTCGGTTCCTAGTCTGCTTGAATTAAATTTGTGTGTAATATTGTTTCGGGTTGAGTAAAAAGAGATAGGGTGGATATGAACAAAGATTTATTTAACATTTTAGATCGGGAACAAAAAGGGAAGGAACAAGATCGAGGAAAAGCAAAGATTATCGAGTAGCCGATTTGCACGGCTTATCGACAACCGAGGTAAGTCCTTAAGTACTTATATGTTAAAGAGTTAATTATGAACATGTTAAAGGATGAAATTTAATAATGTTGACTATAAAACTTTGTGTTAGCCGAATGTAAAGGTGCTAAATTGGGTTAAATATATTTTGTTAATGTGATTTGAACAAGTATATGTTTTCGATATGATATGTGAATGTAATATGATGTATATGATTTGGTTGTGATGTTAGCATTAATAAATATGTGTTGAAGGTTTAATTATGTTGTAATTCGGCTTGAGCCTAGCGTGCCTTGAGCCGGTGAGTAATCGGGCTTCGAGCCTAGCGAAGCTTTGTGCCGTGAAACAATTGGGCTTATTGCCTAGCGGGCTTAATGCCGGTGATATACTTCGACCTTAAGTCCAGCAGCCTAGTGCTTGGGTGAATGTATTTGAGCTCTAAGTGCATGAAAATCAAGTTATGAACATATCAAGAAATTTCGGTTTAGAAGCATGATTCGTATAAATTCGACAGAGAGGCACGTATTTTATAATTGGGTTACTCAACAAAATGACAAACAAGTATTCGAGTAAGTGAAAGTCTTATACATCAATTTATTAGAGATGAATGAATATGTATATGCAAATCATATCATGTGATAGTAAATATTTGGAAGCATGAATGTATTTAGTTGATTGGATAAGCATATGATATGTACATAAGTCTCGTGATATACTTGATGATTGATGTATGTGAATAAGAAAGGTAAAGCTTAGTATTAAGTGCATCAATGATATTAAGTTGTTTCGCCTTATAAATAAAAGAGGTTATGTATTATTTATGTTCGGATTAGTGATAGAAGATATTAATTCGAATGGTTGTATGTATTTTACTTAAATAAGTATATGTTTAATTAGGACTTACTAAGCTAGCAAGCTTATCGTGTGGAATGATTCCTTTGTTTTATAGATTTTGGTTACGTGGCGGGCTCGTGAAGGATCGTCAAGAAGTTCATCACACTATCGCCTTCCTTTGGTATTTTAAATTTTGGTTACGAATTAGAAGGCATGTATAGGCTAGATGAAGTCTTAGAAATATGCGATATTTAACCTTGTAAGTGTTTATGATAGCCATGCGAGAATGGCTACAATTTTTCTTAGTAAATATGATGTTGTGTTACGATATGTATGTTGGTACATGACGGCAATGTTCATGAAATTTTAAATCCAGGTTTAATCGTTTTTGCTAAGAAATATTTGCATGCATATAAATCCTTGAATTTGGGAAGTAGGTAGGTTCGGCTAGAAGTTTAACTTTCATAAAATTTAGCAGAACAGCTTGTAGTGGCAGCATTGATGTAAATTAGAAAAATCACTAAAAATTGGGTACATTGAATTTGAAAGTGAATGAGATATGAGATTAAACCTTATTGTGTCTATTTTTATATGAAAGAAACAGAGTGGGCAAACGATTTATATATTATGAGATAATTGAGTTCTAGTGAAACCTGCTCTGAATGCATTCGTGAGTCACTGTTCAGTTTTGGAAAAATTGCCATAAATTGTATAAAAATAATCAAGAAGCATGGTTTATATGTGTAGAATCCTAAATGAGTCTATTTTTCATTGGTATAAATAAGAACACCATTGGAAAATTGTGCAATCTGATAACTGCAGTTTTATAGGGACAGGTTAGAACTGTCCAGCAGTGTAATAAGGGTAACTTTGAAGAATAAACTGTACAAATTGGCCACATGAAAAATTCTAGAAAAATTATGGTGAATAGATATATGAGTCTACTTTCAAGGAAAATTTACGGATCTGAATTTCGAATTTTGTAACTCGAGTTATAGCCAAATTAGTCGGCACAATGCAGTTTGACAGCTTTAAGATTTTCATGTTTTGAACTTGTAGTCAAGTCTAGTAATGCCTCTTACTTAATTCCGGCGATGGTCTCGAGTAAGGGGTGTTACATAATGCCCCAGAGAGAGATAGACCTTTCCAAAATATCAGAAATGTCAGTAGGTATTCAAAGGTCTACGAGGGATACTGTTGAAAAATCTGAATTTAGAGAGCCAACTGGAGTGCATGCTATTCGAGCTTGTGAACAAGCTTCATCTACAGATATTATTATGGGTACGTTTACTCTTTGTGATACTTTTGTGATTGTATTGATACATGAATTTAGTATTTAGTAAGACTTTGCCTGTAGAGTCTACTGAGTTTGCTACAAAAGTATCGAACCCCTTAGGTAAAAGTGTCATTGTTGATAAAGTATGAAAGAACTGTCCGTTAATGTTTTGAAATATTTGCTTCCCTGCTGATCTGATGCTTTTTCCATTTGATGAGTTCAATATTATTTTGGGTATGGATTGGTTGTTTATGCATGATGCTGTTGTGAACTGCAAAAGAAAGACTATAGATTTGAGATGTCTGAATGAGGAGATTGTATGAGTTGAGTCTAATGATTTGAATGGATTGCCTGCTGTGATATTTGTTTTGAAAGCTTAGGGTTATTTGAATAAGGGATATGAAGCATATTTCGCTTATGTGATTGATTCGAAAATGTCTGAAAGGAAGATTGAGTCAGTGCCTATTGTCTGTGAGTTTCTGATGTGTTTCCTGAAGAGTTACCGGGTTTACCTTCGATTCGAGAAGTTGAGTTTGGTATTGATTTGTTGTCTGGCACTGTACCTATTTCAAGAGCTCCGTATAGAATGGCACCATCAGAGTTGAAAGAGTTAAAGTAACAATTGCAAGAATTGACTGAGAGAGGGTTTGCTAGACCGAGCTTCTCGCCCTGGGGTGCTCCGGTTTTGTTTATAAAAAAGAAAGATGGCATGAAGAGGATGTGTATCGATTATCGTCAGTTGAATAAGGTGACAATAAAGAATAAATATTCGTTGCCCCATATTGTAACATCCTGGAAAGGGCCTATGCATTTTCGGTTTAATTGTATGAAATGACAAGTCTTAAGCATTATGAATAAATTTTGATATTTTTTGAAACTCAGAAATGTATGAAAATGCATGGAAATGAAAATAAACATTTTGGAAACTCAACATTTTGGAAACCTAAACATTTTTGGAAACACGAAATGCATTAGGACATGAACATTTTAGGAAGCCTTGAGAAATGTAAGAAATGGTTCAAAAATGGAAAGTACACATTTTTGGAAACTAAGAAATGAAAATGGAAATGATCCAAAATGGAAAGTATACATTTTAGGAAACTTGGAAATGTAAGAAAATGGCAAGTAAACAGAGCCGATCGAAAATTTTAGGAAACTTGGAAATGACCCTAAAATGATGAGTTTTAAAGTTTAAAATAGGAAATCAAGGCAAGAGGGCCTTAAAAGAAAAAGTTGGTAAGTTTTGACACACAAACAGGCTAGGAAAAGTGGCTCAAGAAGATGGCACTTAGGGCCTATGGAAATGGCGCCATGTGCAAGAGGCATGGGCCTGGTTCGAGTCACAAGGGAAGCAATTAAATGAAGGTTTTAGTTTTGTTTCCAGAAGCACAAGGAGTGGACGGCAAGCATCTTGAAAAAAAGAGGTTTATTCTCTTTAAAATTCGGCTATTAAGTGATAAATAAGAGATTTCTTATTTAGATTTTTAAATTTGGATTATTTGAGGAGATAAATGATGGATTAAATATTTTTTTTATTTGAATAATATTATCAGATATGTGGAGTGGTGGCCAAGTAAGGGACTCCTTGGCTGATAACTTTGTCTATAAAAGGAAGGAAGGAGGGCTACTCCTCGGTTTGCTTCTTTTTCTCTCTCTGCCAAATTCCCTAGCTCTCCCCTCTCTCTTCGAATTTTTCCTTAAGTAAAATCCATCTTCTCTTCTTCTATTTTCTTCTTTGTTTCTACTATCAAAGCCGAATCTTTGTCGATTCTAAGTAAAGGAGCAATCAACTACAACATCAAAAGGGTAAGATCTGTGGTCAATCAATTTCTATTTTTTTTTCTTTTTACCAAAATCAGGGTACTAATCTTATTATTGTGAATGGCCGAATATACAAGGGGTTTATCAGATTTCGACAGACATACATGAAAAGGAATATTTTTGGGAACTCAGGGATTCAAGGCAAGAAGTTATATTCGGCCTAGGTTATCTCTTTAATAATTAAATCTATTCGTTTTAATCAAAGATTTATCAAATCAGTGGATCTAGTGGGTAGCCGAAATTCAGGGAGGAATACCACAACTTTGGGATTTGATTTGGCAAACAAGGTAAGTGTTAGTAATTCTATTCCTAGTAGGATTTGGTTTTAAAATCAAAAGGGTATTAATATGTTTATATATGATGGGCCAAATATAGGAGTTAACAGATCTAAAGTCTGAATCTGTGATCGATTCACTTTGGGAATTCAAGGAATCCATTAAGCGAATAAGGTGTGTACCCACACTAACTCCCAATATATTACGGCAATTATTTTATATGTATATATATGAATATGCATGCGAATAAGAATGTGGCTAAGTGTCACAAATGAGGTAAAAGTACCCAGGTACGTTTCCTACTACCGATAGGATTACAAATACGATATATATATTTTTGAATATGTAATATGAATGAGAAATAAGATATGCATGATATAAATATTTGGGGCATATGGGATATATGTGAAAAGGGGAAGAATAGGTGTTGACTACGGTCTCACCAACGAAATATGGTGGCTACGGTCCCATTAAGTGAACATGGTAACCTCAGTTACATTATCTGAACATAGTGTCTAATGACACAACGTATATGGCGATGAGCACGTCGATCGCAGCGATCGCTTCGATGGTGTGTAAGCGGAAGGAGGGTTGACTTAGTAGTCCCCACGGTGTGATTGGCGTGTGCGGGTGGTATGTAGCGGATGGATAATTAGGCTTGGGTTTGGGTTGCATCATTTTGATATGTATATGTTCGATATGAATATGTATGCACAAATATTGTTTGTTAGTTGGTGTACACATTGAGTCTGTTGACTCACCACCTTTGAGGACATTTTTCAGTGATGAGCAATAATGGACCGGGTGGGCGAGGAGCTAAAGGTGGCCATGCGTAGCAAAGAAAATATTTATGAATTGGACCATCATTTTTTTATAAAGTTCTTTAAATTTTAAGTTTGGGAATTATTGATGTAATAAGGCCTAAAAAGCCATAGTTTTATTTTCGTTACCATTATTTACTTGCAATTACTATGCTTCGAAATACTTTACATTTATGATATTTTAATTTTATGTCTTTACATTTAAACCCTAAATTATTTTGTCACCCTAATTAAATGATTTCTAAATTAAATAAACGGGTTTTTAACCTAAGCCCAGTCCAAAATAAACAGTTTTCTAAAAATACACCAATATTCTCTAAGTAATAAAGGACTTCGAAAACCGATTTTCTTAAGGAACATACCAGATCCGGTTCAGGCTCGTGGGCCGGGTGTGGGGTGTTTCAGCTTGGTATCAGAGCCTAGTTTTAAACTCTCGACCTGTGGGCTAAGGCCCAAAAACGTGTTCAAAGCGAGCCAAAATGATTTTCTTTGAAATTAAGCAGGTTTCTGGCATGGCACCTAAGTCTCCGACTCGCAGTCCACCAGGTAAGTACCCCCAACTCTATGTGTGATTATGTGATTTATATAGGGGTAGAAAAGGCATGGAACGTAGAATAGTGTGATAGGAATTTGAACCCTAGGATTAGACTACTCAAACACATGAAACTCATATGACTTAATGAACTTAACAAACCTATGGCTAAGTCATTGAGCTAGGGTGTGGTAACCCCATGTGACGCATGTCTAGGATTGGATCCCAAGAGCACAGTATTTAAGCGATCCCTAGTGACTCACCTCCTCTTCGCAGTATATCCTGCAGTGCGTAGCTTCTGCTCACCCTAACTCGGAGGGCTCGGTGGTGTGGCAACCTCCATGCGCATGTCTAGGAATGGTTTCAGTGAGAGCTTGGTATTTAAGCAGTCCGCGTGACTCACCTCCTCTCCACTCGAATCCTGCCTGGTGCGTAGCTTTGGTTCACCCTGACCAAGAGGACTCGGTCATAGGCTAAACACAAAGACTAAAACCCGAAAGGGACTTAGCCGTTTTTTTTGAAGAACAACAAACCCTAGTTTTAAAATTTTAAAATCACTCTTTTAATTTGTGAAAACCATCTTTACAAAGTTTTCTGAAAAATTCCCAATTTTCAAAAAAAAAAAAATACTAAAAAAATACCACAGTGGTAAAATTACCAAAATGCCCTCGTTTATGAGATTTCCAAAATACCCACAATGATTTATCCAAAATTTCATTTCTTTATAAAATGTTCAAAACCCTAATTTGCAAATTATCAAAAATATCTTGATTTGGAGAAAAATTACGAAATTGCCCTTAACTTGCAAAATTACCAAAATGACCTTGATTTCCAAAATTTTTGCAACATCATTGTTTTGAAAAGTACAATTCTCAAAAATAATCCACAAAGTTTTACAACTTTTGAAATATCCCTGATTTACTAAATTTTACAAATTTACCCTGATTTGTGAAAATTTACCAAAATACCCCTAAGGTCAAAAAAAATTACCGAAATACCCCTGGATTTCAAAACTCTTCCAAAACTTCCCCGGAACCTTAAAAGTACCAAAATACTTCCGTCAAAATCATCAAGGAATTTTTCATTTTGAAAAATTTATGAAAATGCCCCTGTAGGACAAAATTACGAAAATACCCCTGGGTAGCGGAAAAACAACAACAATGAAAATTTCAACGTTTCTCTGGATGAACGAAAGTTCATATTTGTTTGATGGATGAATGAATGAATGGAAAGACTGTATGTTTGTATGAATACGAAAGAACCACTCTTAAATTCTTTTTCATAAAACATCTTCGCGGGTAATAAGTGAAACAAGAAGACTAATCCATAAAATTCCTTAATCAGATCTCGACGCTAGGAAATGAGTTCTAGATGACTGTAGTAAGCCCATTAGGCCAAGCTGTGATGATAGATAAGATTTTTCGGAATGTACCCCTAGAGATTCAGGGAGTGAACTTTCGGGCTGACTTAATGGAGTTACCCTTCGGAGAGTTTGAGCTTATACTTGGAATGGATTGGCTAGTAGAGCATCGAGCCATGTTAGATTGTGCGGCTAAACGTATGGAACTAAGAACCTCCGAGGATGAGGTAGTAGTGATGATCGGAGAAAGGAGGAACTACTTGTCTAACGTGGTTTCGGCGCTAAAGGCTGAGAAGATGGTTAGCAAGGGGTGCGAGGCGTTCTTAGCCTTCATAAGTGCGTTGGGAGGAAAAGATGAAGGTGTCAATGGAGTTAGGATGGTAAGGGACTTTGTAGATGTGTTCCCTGATGAATTACTAGGAATACCCCCAGATAGGGAGGTGGAATTTGGAATAGATTTATTACCGGGAACAGCTCCTGTGTCAATCGCTCCATACCGAATGGCGCCAAAGGAGTTAGTGGAGCTCAAGGCTCAAATCCAAGAATTGTTGGATCGTGGGTTCATCCGACCCAGTGTGTCTCCATGGGGAGCACCGGTCCTATTTGTGAAGAAGAAGGATGGAACTATGCGTATGTGCATAGATTATCGTCAGTTGAACAAACTGACCATCAAGAACAAGTATCCTTTGCCAAGGATAGACGACTTGTTCGACCAAGCTGAAAGAGGCAGCTGTGTTCTCGAAGATAGACTTAAGGTCGGGATATCACCGATTGAAGGAAGGTGAAGGAGGTCGACATTCATAAGACCGCTTTTAGGACAAGATACGGTCATTTTGAATTTGTGGTGATGCCATTTGGATTTACGAACGCTCCAGCCACGTTCATGGACATGATGAATCGGGTTTTCCAAATTTATTTGGATAGGTTCGTCGTGGTGTTCATCGACGATATTTTGGTGTATTCTAAGATGGAAGAGGAGCATGATAAGCATCTCCAAGTTGTGTTGGAAGTGTTAAGGGAGAAGAAGCTCTATGCCAAATTCAGCAAGTGCGAATTTTGGCTTAAGGAAGTGGCATTCTTAGGACATGTGGTATCCGCAGAAGGAATAAGAGTGGATCCTAGGAAGATCGAAAGCGATGTTGGATTGGAAGCCACCTAAGTCTCGTGGCTGAAATCAAAGTTTCTTAGGATTGGCAGGCTATTACAGAAGGTTCGTGGAAGGATTCTCGTCAATATCCGCGCCTTTGACAAAGCTACTAAGGAAGGAAGTACCCTTTGTGTGGACGAATAAGCAACAGGAGAGCTTTGAAAGACTTAAGAAGGTGCTGACAGAAGCTCCGGTGTTAATTCAGCCGGAGTGATGCTTCGCATACGGGGTTAGGCTGTGTGCTAATGCAAGAAGGAAAAGTGGTCACCTATGCGTCTAGGCAACTGAGGCCTCATAAGGTTAACTATCCAACCCATGACTTGGAACTAGCAGTAGTGGTTTTCGCCCTCAAGGTTTGGAGGCACTACCTTTATGGAGAAAGGTCAGTAATTTACACGGACCACAAGAGCCTTAAGTACTTGTTGACTCAGAAGGAGTTAAACTTGAGGCAACGAAGGTGGGTGGAGTTGTTGAAAGATTATGATTGTTCGATAGAGTATCACCCGGGCAAGGCGAATGTGGTAGCTGATGCCCTAAGTAGGAAGGTTGTGTCGAATTTAAGGGCTTTGTTCGCTCACCTAAGTCTGTATGATGATGGAAGCCTGTTGGCAGAGTTGCAAGTCAAGCCCACATGGCTGAAGGAGGTGAAAGAGGGACAAATGGCTGATAAAGATCTAAGTGCTAAGTTTCAACAAGTACGGAGCGAAGAATTAGGGGATTATGGCGTCAATGAAGAGGGAGTGTTGTGCTACAAAGGAAAGGTCTGTATGCCGAAGGATAAGGAGTTGAGACAAAAGATTCTTCGGGAAGCGCATGGTAGCCCTTATGCTATGCATCCTGGAGGCGTCAAGTTGTATAGAGATCTAAGAGAACAATTTTGGTGGTCCGATCTTAAGCGGGAGTGATTGAATTCGTGGGAAAGTGTCCGACGTGTCGCCAGTTAAGGTGAACACCAAGTTCCATCGGGATTACTTCAACCAATTGAGATTCCCCAATAGAAGTGGGAAAGAATTACCATGGACTTCGTTAGTGGGCTTCCCCTTACGCCTACTAAGAAGGACTCGGTATGGGTGATAGTGGACCGTTTGACCAAGTCCGCGCACTTTATCCCAGTAAGAATAGATTATTCACATCAGAAGTTGGCTAAGTTATATGTGGCAGAGATCGTAAGGTTAAATGGAGTACCAGTATCGATCATCTCCGATCGAGACCCAAGGTTTACGTCTCGGTTTTGGAAGGCACTTCACCAAGCTTTAGGCACCAAGTTGGACTTCACTACAGCTTTTCATCCACAATCCGACGGGCAGTCTGAACGGGTTATACAAGTGTTGGAGGATATGTTAAGGGGTTGTGTTATGGATTTTCGAGGAAGTTGGGAGGATTATTTGTCTTTAGCTGAGTTCGCCTACAACAATAGCTATCAGGCAAGCATTCGGATGGCACCATATGAAGCACTGTATGGTCGGAAGTGTAGAACTCCTACTTGTTGGACCGAGTTAGGAGAACGTCGTGTTTTGGGTCCGGAGTTAGTGGTAGAAACTAAGGAGAGGGTTGAGATAATCTGGGCAAGGCTGAAGAAAGCCTCTGATAGGCAGAAGTCGTATGCAGACCTTAAGCGGAAGGAAATTGAGTTTGAAGTGGGAGACCAAGTGTTTCTGAAATTCTCACCTTGGAAGAAGGTTATGAGGTTCGGTCGCAAAGGGAAGTTAAGCCCAAGATTTATAGGGCCCTATCGAGTACTACAGCGAGTTGGACCAGTGGCATACCAAGTGGAGTTGCCACGACTGCAAAGAAATGCACGACGTATTCCATGTATCCATGCTACGTCGCTATCAATCAGATCCGTCTCATGTAGTACCTGTTGAAGAAGTGGAGCTAAGGCCAGATCTATCCTACGAGGAAGAGCCGATTCGAATCTTGGAACGTGATGTGAAAGTACTACGGAGGAAGTCAGTACCTCTAGTCAAGGTGTTATGGCGCAACCATGGATCGGAAGAAGCTTCATGGGAGTCAGAAGAGACAATGCGACAGCAATACCCTCAATTGTTTAGTTAGGAAATTTCGAGGACGAAATTTTGTTTAAGGGGGGTAGAACTGTAACATCCTGGAAAGGGCCTATGCATTTTCGGTTTAATTGTATGAAATGACAAGTCTTAAGCATTATGAATAAGTTTTGATATTTTTGAAACTCGAAAATGTATGAAAATGCATGGAAATGAAAATAAACATTTTGGAAACTCAACATTTTTGGAAACTGAACATTTTTGAAAACTGAAATGCATTAGGACATGAACATTTTAGGAAACCTGAAATGTAAGAAATGGTTCAAAATGGAAAGTACACATTTTTGAAACTAAGAAATGAAAATGGAAATGATCCAAAAATGGAAAGTATACATTTTAGGAAACTTGGAAATGTAAGAAAATGGTAAGTAAACAGAGTGATCGAAAATTTTAGGAAACTTGGAAATGACCCTAAAATGATGAGTTTTAAAGTTTAAAATAGGAAATCAAGGCAAGAGGGCCTTAAAAGAAAAAGTTGGTAAGTTTTGACACACAAACGGGCTAGGAAAAGTGGCACAGAAGATGGCACTTAGGGCCTATGGAAATGGCACCATGTGCAAGGGGCATGGGCACAGGTTCGAGTCACAAGGGAAGCAATTAAATGAAGGTTTTAATTTTGTTTCCGAAGCACAAGGAGTGGACGGCAAGCATCTTGAAAAAAGAGGTTTATTCTCTTTAAAATTCAAGCTATTAAGTGATAAATAAGAGATTTCTTATTTAGATTTTTAAATTTGGATTATTTGAGGAGATAAATGATGGATTAAATATTTTTTTATTTGAATAATATTATCGATATGTGGAGTGGTGGCCAAGTAAGGGACTCCTTGGTGATAACTTTGTCTATAAAAGGAAGGAAGGAGGGCTACTCCTCGCTTTGCTTCTTTTACGCTCTGCCAAAATTCCCTAGCTCTCCCCTCTCTCACGTCGAATTTTCCTTAAGTAAAGTCCATCTTCTCTTCTTCTATTTTCTTCTCTGCTTTCTACTATCAAAGTCGAATCTTTGTCGATTCTAAGTAAAGGAGCAATCAACTACAACATCAAAAGGGTAAGATCTGTGGTCAATCAATTTCTATTTTTTTTCTTTTTACCAAAATCGTGGTACTAATCTTATTGTTGTGAATGGCCGAATATACAAGGGGTTTATCGATTTCGGCAGGACATACAAGAAAAGGAATATTTTCTGAACTCGAGGATTCAAGGTTAGAAGTTATATTCAGCCTAGGTTATCTCTTTAATAATTAAATCTATTCGTTTTAATCAAAGATTTATCAAATCAGTGGATCTAGTGGGTAGCCAAAATTCAGGGAGGAATACCACAACTTTGGGATTTGATTTGGTAAACAAGGTAAGTGTTAGTAATTCTATTCCTAGTAGGATTTGGTTTTAAAATCAAAAGGGTATTAATATGTTTATATATGATGGGCCAAATATAGGAGTTAACAGATCTAAAGTCTGAATCTGTGATCGATTCACTTTGGGAATTCAAGGAATCCATCTGATTCTGTCAACAAGTGAAAGTTGAACATCAAATTCTGTCTGGTTTGCTATAACCGATTCTGATTCCTGAATGGAAATGGGATAGAGGGACAATAAATTTTGTTTTTGATTTACCTCAGACTCCGGGAAAGAAAGATATAGAATTTGAAATTGGCAACAAAGTATTTCTGAAAGTGTCTCCATGTAAGAAAGTGCTTCGATTTGGACGTAAAGGCAAATTAAGTCCGAGGTTCATCGGACCGTATGAGATCATTAAACGTGTCGGGCCTGTTGCATATAAATTGAAGTTGCCTTCTGAACTTAAAAAAAATACAGAACGTATTTCATGTTTCAATGCTTCGTAGATATCGATCCGATCCATTGCATGTGATTGTTCCATCTGAATTTGAAATCCGAATGTCATACGAAAAGGAATCGGTACGTATCCTAGTTCGTGAAGTGAAAGAGTTGAGAAACAAAAGAATTCCGTTAGTGAAAGTACTATGGAATCGACATGGGATAGAAGAGGCTACATGGGAGCCTGAAGATTCAATGAGACAATAATATCCGAACATGTTTAACGGTATGATTTTCGGGGACGAAAATCCCTAAGGGGGAGAATTGTAACAGTCCGGTTTATACCCTAGTCGGAACAGTGGTTTTGGGACCATAAATCTGAGTCCAAAAATTTTTTAAATATTACATTCTGTGCTAATTATATGTGATTTATAATGTGTGAAAGTTTCGTATGAAAATTTGATCGTTTGTGTGCTTAATTTGACAAAAAAGACTTAATCGCGTAAAGTGCAAAAGTTGCATACTATAGCAAAAAGTGCTAAAATGATAGTGGCTTGTTAATATGGGGTATTAAAAGGGCAAATAGCCCATTATTAAGGTGAGTGGATGGCATATGTCTAAAATAACCTTATATATATATGATAATTTTATTATAATGAAAGGTTATTTTTGTACTTTAGTAATTAAGTTAATTATAATAAAAACAAAGCTTAAAATAAGCCATGTTCATCATCTTCCTATCACTGAAAATAAGAAAGAAAGAAAAGGGTGTGAGCTTGTTACATTCGGCCATATTTCAAGCTTAAATCGGGTATGTGTTTTTAGTCGGTTTTCGATAATTTTTATGTTTTTGAAATCGTTGCTTCAAATACGTCAGGACCCATGCTTGAATTTTTGATTTTGATGAATATTTTGAAATGTGCGATTGATGAGTTCATGAGCTTTATGATGATAGTTGATGAATTATGAAATATATATGTTAAATTAATATGTTTTGTATCGAGATTTTTGGTGATTTTGAGTAAATAGGGCTAAATTGAGAAAATAAATTTTTGAGGGGTTAAATTGCAAAACAAATGAAATGTATGGACTTATATGGCTATGTGGAAGATTCGGCCTAGTTATATTGTTGGGAAATTTTGCATATTTTGTGTTTTGTGCAAATAGGACTAAATTGTAAAAATATGAAATATTAGGGGCAAAATGGTAATTTACCCATTTAGGTGTTTTTGGATTAAATTGAAATGAAATGTGTTTGAATGAGCTTAAATTGAATATGTTTGGATCAAGAACAAAGAAAAACGAACTTGGATCGGGGAAAGACGAAAATTAACGAATAGTCAGTTTTTGTCGTCCGACGATATCCGAGGTAAGTCTTTAAGCAAGTTAATATCGTAAGTATCGATTACAATCTAGTATACATGCTGAATTATGAATTTGAGGATTGAATTATGTCAAAGTCGAATGTGTTAAAGTAATTTAGCGATGATATGTAATTGAATTAAATTGAGTTCACTATGTGTAAGGATGTGAATTATATGTGATATTTATGATATCGTTAATGTGTAATATGAATGAGTTGGTTTGGTAAAATGAATATTCGGGCTTATTGCCTAGCAGGCCTTATGCCGGTGAATTATATCGGGCTTATTGCCTAGCAGGCCTTGTGTCGGTGAATTATATCGGGCTTATTGCCTAGCAGGCTAAATGCTAGTGTTTAAATTTCAGACCTCGGGTCTAGCAAGCTTAGTGCCAGTGTGTGATTCAGGCTGACGCATAGCAGGTTTTATACCGGTGACTTACAATTCTAAGTTTATGTGTAACACCTCGTTTGGGGCGATAGCATTGTACGATTATTCTGAGTTTCTAAGTATCTGATTGAATTCTTTATGAATTAACGGGCAAGTCTATGATACTAATTGCAAATCCGAGCTATGAACAAATATGTGATAGTAAATTCAATTCAGGCATGTTGATTATACACTAATTATGTATACAAGGTAAGCATCAATATGATCTTACTAAGATTGTAACATCCTGGATTATAGCCTATGCATTAGTATGTCTTATGTGTTATGGATGTGATGTGTACATTTTTAAAATGTCTTGTCTTGGAAATGTAAGGAAATGTCTTGTCTTGGAAATGTAAGGAAATGTCTTGGAAATGTAAAGAAATGTCTTGGAAATGTAAGGAAATGCCTTAGAAATGTAAGGAAATGTCTTGGAAATGTAAGGAAATGTCTTGTCTTGGAAATGTAAGGAAATGTCTTGGAAATGTAAGGAAATGTCTTGGAAATGTAATGAAATGTCTTGTCTTGGAAATGTAAGGAAATGTCTTGGAAATGTAAGGAAATGTCTTAGAAATGTAAGGAAATGCTTTAGAAATGTCAAGTTTAAAGTTTAAAAGAGGGACATGAAGCAAGGTGGTCTTAAGAGAAAATGTCTGTGAAATATGACATACAAATAGCCTTGGTAAAATGGCTACAAGGCGCCACTTAAGGGCCTAGCAAGTGACGCCACATACATAGGCAAATGGGCCAAGGATCGAGTCACATGGGAAGCAAATAAAAGAATTTTATTTTGCTACAAGGAGCAGAGAGGTGGACGGCATTAAGGCTCTTAAAAGAGGAGTTTTATTCTCTTTAAAATTCGGCAAATAGATAGATAATGATGGATTATTATTAGTATTATTTTTATTAAGAGATGAGAGATAATTATTGGATTAAATTTTTATTAATTTGAATAAGGTGATAATTAAAGAGATAAAGCTATCAAAATAGAAGCGTGATGGCCAAGTAAGGGAGTCTTGGCCTAGTAATTTCGGCAATAAAAGGAAAAGGGAGGCCATTCTGCATTATTTTCTTTTCTTGAAAGCCTCTGCCGAATTCTCTCTGCCATTATTCTCTTTTCTCTTAAACTTTGTCAAGCCAAAAACTTAAGAAATCATTGTCGAATTCTTCATCTTTCTCTTCTCACCTTTTTGTCCCATTCTACTTAGGGTTTGAATCTCTCCTCCCAAAGGTTCCTCTTTGTCGAAATTCTTAGATCAAAATACCTTAGTTGCTTAGAACCTTTGTAAGTTACATCTCTTTTCTCCATCAAGTCTCAAAGCCGAATACTTCGTGGTGATAAACATAGGTCTTTGTCGATTTCTTGAGTGAAGGTAAGATCCAATTCGATTTTCATTCTTTTTCTATTAGGCTTATCGAAATCTGAGATCTAATCTCTACTGTTGCTTTATGGCCGACTATTTGAAGGAAGTTTCGAGATTTAGGCGTTGTTGACTTCAAGAAGGGATATTTTGGGATTTCAAATCATAAGCATTGGCCGATTGAAGGAAGGAGTGACACAAGTTTTCGGGATTTGATTAGTAGTGAAATCGGCACCAAGGTATGAATTTGATTACAATAATCCTATTGGGATTTGGTTTTATGGCTGAAAGGTTTTTATTAAATTTCCAAGTATTGGCCGAATATAGGCATTAAAGATCTAAAGCAGTAGATCGGATTTTTGGGATCTGAAGTGAACTTGCTAAGTGAATCAGGTGTGTACCCCACACTAATCTTAATAGATTTATGGCTTAAACCTGATATATGTGTTAATATGAAAGTGTAAGAATGTGGCTCAGGTACCATGATATGGTACAAGGTACGCAGGTACGTTTCCTACTCCTACTAGGATTATGAATATGTTATATTTAACATGTGATAAGTGATAAGAATGTGAAATTTGGCATGTTAATGCATAATATGTATGATATAGGGCATATGGGTTATTGAAAAGGGGAAGTGAATGTGGTGACCTAAGACCACGATATTTGAATGTGGTGACCTAAGACCATGATATCTGAGTGTGGTGACCTAAGACCACGATATCTGAGTGTGGTGACCTAAGACCTCGAATACTCATAAGGGCGATGAGCAGCACGTCGATCGCAGCCGATCGCCTTCGATGGTGTGTGTAGCGGATGGAGGGTTGACTTAGTAGTCCCCACGGTGTACAGGATGGTACGGGTGATGTGTAGCGGATGGCATCTAGGTTTGGGTTTGGGTTGCATCATTTTTAATTTAATGATATATGAATATGTATGTTATGAAATGCCTGAATTTGTTAAGACTTAGTGTTGTAGTACACATTGAGTCTGTTGACTCACCCCGTTGTGGGAACATTTTTCAGGTGATGAACAGTGATGGACCGGGGTCGGCGGGAGCTTAGTGGTGGCCATGCCCAGCAAGGAAATTATTATGTGGACCCTTTATTTTTCTAAGTATTTTAAATTTCATTTTGGTTTTTTTATTTGATGTAATAAAGCCATAGTGAACTATGTTATTTTCTGTTTTATTTACTATGTTACGTAATTTTATTTATTAGAGATTAAGTCAATTTAATTTAAAATAAACTTTAAATATTTTGTCACTTGAAATTAAATGGGTTTCAATATAAAATAAATTTGTTTTCAACTCGAGCCCAACCCACCAGCAAACTATCTTCAAAACACAGATTTCCGAAGTAATAAAAGAATTTTTAACCGGTTTACTTCGAGGAATATACCAGATCCGGTCCAGGCTCGTGGGCCGGGTGTGGGGTGTTTCAATGATGCTATGAATATGGAATTGATGATATGTTGTATAAGGTTTTGGTGAAATGAGATATGTGTTTATATGATCTTTGAATTGGGAATATGGCTAATGTGGTCAAAAGTGTATGAATCAAAGCAAATATATGCATTTTATGCTAAGTTGTTGTATTTTGACTTACTAAGCTTTTGGAAAGCTTACTCTGTGTGTGTTTAATCTGTTTTATAGGTTGTCAAAGCTACTGAAAGCTTGGGATCATCAAGGATCGTCATCACACTACTAATATCATTTTGGTACACCTAGGATATGTATATAGCTAGATATTGCATGTATAGGCTAGTTCTTGTGATGATTTGTCAAGTGAACTTAGCCATGTGATTTAGCTAGTTATGTTTTGGTACGATGCTTAGATGAATGTGATATGTGAAGTTGTTATGATATGATTAGTTGATATATGGAATGGTTATGAGATGGTAAGTATATAGACAAATGGTGCATAGGTATAATTGAGTTTTAGTTATGCAAGTTGGTATGTTTAGTATTGGTTTTGAATGTATATATTGAATGAAAATTTAATGTATAGTTGTGAATATCTTAGTGATCAAATATGCATGATTTGGATGGCTATTTGTATGTTTTTGGTTGCCATATATGCTTGATATGTGTTGGTAAATGATGCTTATAGGTATGAACCTTTTTGGTTGGCATTTTGGCCTTGTAAATGGCCTATAATGTCACACGGTTGTGGCACACGGGCGTGCCTTAGACCATGGGTAAATTGGCAGGATGCAACCTAAAATCACACGACCTCGACACGGGCGTGTCATCTGGCCGTGGTGTGCAAGTCAATAGCTAACATAAAAACACACGGCCTCGACACGGGCATGCTTGGTGGCCGTGGTGGGGAAGTTAGTATATGGCCTAAAAGTACACGGCCATGGCACACGAGCGTGCCTAATGACCGTATTGGTATAGTCAGTATAAACACGGATGGTTACACGGGGGTGTATAGAAGCCGTGGACTGCACACGGTCCCCTCCCACGGGCGTTAGTATATGGCCTAAAAGTACACGGCCATGGCACACGAGCGTGCCTAATGACTGTCTTGGTATAGTCAGTATAAACACGGATGGTTACACGGGGGTGTATAGAAGCCGTGGACTGCACACGGTCCCCTCCCACGGGCGTGTCTCCCCAGTATTTTAGAAAAGTTTCAAATTTTCATAGAATTTCATATGTGTTTCAGTTTAATCCCGACTCGACTTATAAGTATAATTAAGGTCTCGAGGACCCGATTAAGGGTTATTATTCTTAGAATGATGATTGAATGTATGATTTTGTCTATGAATGTTTTCGATCTGTCCGGTAACGCTCCAAACCCTAATCTGGCGACGGACTCGGGATAGGGGTGTTACAAATTACCTTTCAACTAACCAACTCGCTCAGATAAAAACAGCTGAGTCGATCTCAACTATCAAATAATATCATATCAAAGTACTCCCTTCTTCATGCTGTTAAAACAAGTCAAACATACAATCTTTCAAAATTTCCTCACATGCTAGTCAAAATATCTTTACAACTGCATTAGCTCAAGGAAACAAAATATCCTGATTGAACTCATTGACCTTAATCAAACTTGCCTGAGAAAAGAAAACCATCGTACAATTCAAGCTTAAGCTTCCACTATCTATACCTTTTCCGATGTCGATTCCTTTCACGAAAGTTAGAGAAATCCTGATACCAGAATCACCATGTTCCTATGATTGAACTAGAAATACAACCATAATAGACATAGTTATCACAAGCTAAAGAACACACTTTAAAGATTAGCCATGATTGATAATTTATGAAATAAGGATGACAAGAAAACCGAGATAAAGAAATCCAAGATACGATATCATACTGGAAGTCCAAGAACATAACTCATAAGAAAATAATAAAGATCTTGATGATTCCTCAGAGAAAACCAAAAGAAAACAATGCTTATACGCTCTGGAGTCAATTGTAACAGAGATGATATATTTTTCAAATATTTATAAAACAAAACAACATCCAGTAGAAACAGAAGAATAGCCTTACATAAATTTTCACCAACAACTTTTATTCCAAACATATTAGAATAGAATCCCAAAGAGAGAGATAAGAAATGATGCTCATCAACCAACCAGACCAACAGTGCTTTTCATCTAACATTATAATCAGCTAGCATTCTCACACGATAAGAATTTCATTAGAAAACGAACAATCACATATTCTCTGAGGATAAATGAATATATAAAATACCAAGGAGAGATCATCATAATCTATTCAATTACAACTGTTACACTCAGACATCTTTACGATTCAAATATCATTTCTCTGACTAATTTTATCATCACTAATCCCATATTATTCCGTTCACTAACGAAAATCAATTCGGAAGAAATTCCAGCAAATACATACTTTAGACATCATACTTGAATGAGTCGATTAGTCGATATTAACTTTTTCTTTAACTGTGACATCGCGAAATCCGAATGATCTTTAGAATAGCCTGGCATCTTTTCCAGAACTGTATTCACTTGCCAAACTATTCTTGACTCTGGCCACATTATTAGTTATTTCACTACTGAACTCTTTAGTCTCTTACTTGTAAGCTCATTCAACTTAAATCTCGTGAAGTTTCATTATAAAATATCACATTGGTAAGGGGGTGAGGTTGTAAAGCCTCTAACTCGACTCTCATAAATACACACATATAACTTAGCATTCATCATCAACATAATATCTTCACAATTATATAATTCACTTCAAGCTAACTAACATACATATTTATGTTACAGGAACTTTTTGATTATCTTTATTCAAACAAGTGTACTTAAACATACATTCCATAAATTTTGAGTAAGTTTACTTATCGCATTCACTTAATCAAACAAGATTGGCACATAACATCATATGAATGCCAAACAAACATGGATGAGCTTATCACAATATAAACTTTCATTTCGTTTCACCTCTCCATATTTTAAGAATAATTCCTATTGAACTATTGTAATTTCGATGGATACTCAGGTAGTATACTAAAGGTATGCATGTCGACAATCCGTCAATTCATATTCAAAAGTGCCCTTTCGGCACATATTCATAGAGCACACTCTCGAGCCACATATGATATAACAGGATTGCATGTCCAGGCTAAATCCTTTCAGTAATGTATGCTCTAAAGGGCTTACTCTGGATTACCCATCCGGGCTAAATCCATTTCATAACATATGCTCGAGAAGGCTTAATTCAGGATTACCCTTCCGGGCTAAATCATTTTTGCAACATTTAAAACATTTTATTTGTTTCATAAAATCACCATAATCCATCGAAATACAACGTTCAACCGGAACAATGACATTTTATCCATATTTCTCAACTTATGGTTATTTCATTTTGTATATCATCATATACATATCATGAAATCTTATTCATACCTTTCCAGGTTTCGACTCATCACAAATACATTTTCAAATATCTTAGTATCACTTTCAGCAATTTCGAAAATAGCTCGGCTGGAAAGCATCTCTCCTCAACAAAACAATTTCATCAGAGTTGGGAGATATCACACTATCACAGGTAGTAATATGGCATGTATAGCTAGACTCACATACGCTACGTTAGTCCAAGAATCGACTAAACCGTAGCTTTGATACCACTAAATGTAACTCCCCCTACCCATATTCAACACCAGAAAAAGGTACGAGGCATTACCGGACTCACATCACAAGCAATCACACAATTCCGAGTCATAAAATTTGCGTCCAAATTAAAACCATTCATATTCAATCATAAAGTCCCTTATACGAGCCTACGAGACCCAAAACATGCTTTGGAGGTGGTTCAGAACTAAACCGAGAACTTTAGGAATTAATACAAAACTTAGAAACTTTTTGCTAGAATCAAGGCTCACACGCCCGTGTGGTCCAAGGGACATGCCCGTGCTTCAAGCTGTGTCAAATTAGGGTGCTCTTTGACTTGTGCCACACTGCCGTACCACATGCCCGTGTGCTCAATTCTGGACATTCTGTTTCTCAAAATTAAGGTGCAGGGGACACACGACCGGAACACATGCCCATGGAGTAGACCGTGTGTCAAACACGGCCTAGACACAGGCCTGTGTGTCTACCTGTGTGGATAAAACAAAGGCTATTTACCAAGACATTTGCCACCCTTGTTCACACATACATTTACACCAATTCAAGGCACAAACATAACATACTTAGGCAACCAAAAGATCCACAATTATGACCAAGAAAATATCAACATCCATCATACTCACAACAATTATTAAGCCACAATTGACTATTTTCAAGATACCTAATTGAACACCACTTTATCATCTCATCAATAAACCACATTGCCAAACATTTCACATTCATGTCATAAATCACATTGCTATCATTTACCAAGTAGACCATGATCATATCACCAAAGACATTAGCACATATGTACCTATACTTAGGCTTACAACCATGATAGCCCAAATAAGCCAATCTACATGGCCAAATATCAAAACAAGCCTTTGACAATTACAAGACAACACATTGGCTACAATCATAATGACACAAATCACAAAATACCTAAGTCCCTGTACATGCCATACTTTCAAAATACTAAGATCATCAATACCTAAAACGAGAGGGTTTAGTGGTGTGATGCGAATCTCCGACGATATCTGATCCCAAGCTAGCTTGGTAACACTATAGGATAAGGGAAAGAAAGGGGGTAAGCTATATAGGTTAGTAAGTTCATATGCAAATAATACAAAACATTATTCATACATTTGACATATAAATAACTTAACAAATATTAACATAAATTTCATTAAGACTTCATAAGTATAACTTACTCAATCGCATTCTTACTAATAGCCTATCATATGAATAACATAACATACACCAACATAAATGTCATTAAACTTCATGAGCATAACTTATTCAATCACATCCTTACCAATAGTTCATCATATACAGAATCCATTTTCTTTGAGTTTTTCGTACATACCTATACCAACTCGTAACAAAAATCTTTGCACATAAGTGCTGCATATGTAGCCAACACTACCAAAAATCTCATAACACATATAAGCTCGCTCTCGAGCTATCCTCGGGCCTGCTCTGACAAGTTGTCAGTCGAGAGGTAGCTACGCGGTGCTATTCACACAAGCTGTCAGGTATCTGCAACATATGCTGGTATACCCAGCCACTGGTAGGATGTATAGGACCATCACCCGGGACACATAAATCACATAATTACATGGGTTCCTAGTGACATGTCACTTGTATCCTAATCTTATTCTTAAGGTTCAACTGGGATTTACTCGCTTGTCGAAACTTCGTCAATTTCATCCATAGAGTCAATCATACAATTCATGCTATAACAAAACATTATAAATACAATTATAACATTGCATTATTACATGCAAACTTACCTCGATGAAAAAGTAGCGGAAATGGACATAATCATCAAACACTTTGGTTTTCCCTCGATGTAGACCTGAACTTCATTTTTCTTGATCTATAATACCAAATTCATCTCACTTAATCAACATATTAATCAATTCAGCCCAAAAGTCACATTATGGAAAAATTACATTTTTTCCCCTAAACTTTTAACATTTTACACATTAGTCCCTAGGCTCATAAAATGAAATATATTCAATTTCTTCAAACTCCAAAGCCTAAACGAACCATTTTCATACTCATAACAGCCCACGTTTTCCATTTATTCACAATTTTCTACTCATTTTATAGACTTTTACAAATAAGTCCTTTTTGGCATTTTTACCGAAAATCACTTAGCAAAAGTCGTTTAACAAAAATCAAACATGCATTTTCTACTATCAAACACCAAAATACATACATGTTCAACATGGGTAAAATTTTAAACTTTAATCCCTCTTCAAATTAGTCCTTGGAAAGGCTGGATTAGGTTGAGACAACTTCAAAAACATAAAAATCATGAAAAAAGGGTAAGAAGGGTCTTACAATCAAGATTGGAAGCTTGAAATACCCTAGCTATGTCTTCCTTTGAGACATTTGACCATAGGAGGAAGAAGATGGACAAATTTTGGCTTTTTAATTCATTTAATTACTAAATTACTAAAATACCCTTAATGAATAACTTTAGAAACATACCTAACCATGCCCATTTTTGTCCACCAACTTAACCAATGGTCCAATTACCATATAAGGACCTCTAGTTTAAAATTTCATAGCAATTGGACACCTTTGACATATAGAATTCAAGTTTTGCACTTTTTGCAATTTAGTCCCTTTAACTAAATTGAGTTCCCAAACATCAAAATTTTCGAATGAAATTTTTACAAAATCATTCCATAAAAATGTAGACCATAAAAATATAATAAAAATAAAATTTTCAGCATCGAATTTGTGGTCCCAAAACCATTATTCTAACTAGACCCAAAATCGAGCTGTTACACCAAGCATATCAATTGAAAGTATCATATCATAAGGGAAGCAATTGTGAAAGGAATCATAGATGTATTCAAGGTCACATCTGAGGACAATCTTGTGGACCTGTTTCCCGAGACTCTACTAGCTAGGAGTTTTTAAAAACATGTGGAGATTATGGGCATGAGGAATATGATTCATCTACTTTACTAGGGCAAGTGGGAGATTGTTGGATCTGGAGCCCTGAGTGTAGTGTATTCATTTGTAAACTTGTAATTTTTTTTGAAAAGTTGATTAATAAAATAAATTCATTGATTACAATTATAATACTTTGTGTTATTGTTTGTAAATGGTTTTTGCACGCAAAGCAAAATAGAAGCAAATGTTGGTCATTGGTTGTCTAATATTTAACTAATTCTAAGTAATATTACGTGGTCGGACCGTAATATAAAAAGAAAACTTATATTAGTAGATGAACCTAAACATGTGATTTGTCTAATTAGAAATGAGTAAACTAATTGAAAAACTAATAAATCGTGTATCAAGTTTGATTGGGGAGATGCCTTGTCTTGGGCATTGAAGCAGATGACTCCCAGAAGATAAAGACATAGATGTGACAGATTAGACTGATAGTACAGTAGACATTTTCCCAGCAGAATAGATCCTAAATTTTTCTATGGATTTATTCACTTGTGACGTTCATAGTGTGTCATACCTAAATCTTGAATGGATGACAGACTATGTATGTCTGACTTGTTAACTTTGATGTAAGTAAAAGTCTGAGTTCGAATAGATAAGGAACCTGTAACACCCCAAACCCGGCCTAGACGTTACGGCCGAATCTGGCGTGTCACAAATCAAAGTTTTTTTTCGAAATCAAAGTCTGATGGGAGAAATCGTTTGAGTAAAAATCCATTTAGTTCTTGTTTCTTAGAAAACAATTGGCAAGTTATAAAAACCACCACTTAGTAAAACGGTTACCATGTTTGTTACTGTTGGTTTAAATTCGCAGAAGCTACTCTATTTAAGGTTATTTTGAGGTTGAAAATGTGTTTGCCTTGTAAAACAGTTATTAGTTGTGAAAAATTATTTGTACCCGTTCAGCAGTTCAAATTAAGGAATTAAAAACCTAGTGAAAAGAAATTAAAATTACCAGAGGCCTTATTACAAAAATATTAACCCAATATAAAATATTTAAATGATTATGTTTAAACAGACATCCTCGATCATGTGGCCCCCTCCGAGTCCCACGCAGCTCCAAATCCACTAAGTCTGGGGATTACCTGTACAGTTAAATGAAAACGGTGAGTTACGAGAACTTAGTGTGTAATCCCCTATCATGCAGTAACAGTCTGGGCTTGAGCCTTATTCAGTAACAGTATAGTGTGGCCTTAGCCCAATACAGTAGCAGTGTGGGCCTCAGCCCGATACAGTATTAGGATGGTGCAAGTATGCAAACCCACCCCAATCCAGCCAGCACACCACCCGTTTGTCCCCCCACCCAACCCTCACACCAATTTTGCATCATAGCTACCAGTAATAATAATGTAGCAGAGCTGCCAGTAATAATAATGCAGCAGAGCTACTAGTACAGTATATGTGGCAGAGCCACCAGTATCAGTATGTGTGGCAGAGCCACCAGTAACAGTACTTCCTCTATAACAGAATCCCAATCCCCATGCAGTGTGCCATGTCATCAATATTCCGATGCAACATGTCCTACTCAGTTAAGTCATGCAATACATATTTTCATCTGTCAATCTATCTCTAGGGGTAAAATAGTCATTTTCATGTATTAAGGGTAAAACGGTAATTTTTCCCTTTAGGGGTATTTTGGTCATTTTACTCATTAGGGGTATTTCAATTATTTTACTCCCTAGGGTCTCAATACAGTTAATGACCTTTTCAAATCCCTACAGTCTCCTCGAGCGACATAGATAATCCATTTGGTCGAAACAGTGTAAATGGGATCAAAGCCCAATATTCTGCGCAAATGGACCCATACGCTCGTGTGGCCCATTTGGCCCAAATTCAATCATAGATATGTGCTCTACATTGCGCAATCTGGTTTCTACCATCTTTCGTAAATTTTATCTGTGTGGGGCCCATGAGCCTATTGGGCACACACGGCCCAATTTGGCCCAATGAGGCCCATAACGAACCCAGAACACGAGAATGCTCGTGGTGGCCTCTACAGTTTATCGCCCATGATTGTGGGCTTGGTTCACCGCACAAGCGATCGCACGCTCGTGTGTCCTCAAATGTCAAAGTTTCGACTTTTGTCGATTCATAGTGGAGATAGTGTGATTACACACCTTTTTACGGAGTCGTTCCAAGATTTACGAGCACCCAACCTAGAATCATCGAGATCCAATGTTAGTCCTCATATGTTAGGGTAAAACACCCTCTTATCACATCTGTTCCTAAAAAGGCACTTACTACCTTACCTTGATTGAACGAACTACGGCCTGTTCCTTTTAGCTCATGGGCTAAAACCGGTCACCCTTTTCTTACCAGTAAACTGCGGTAGCAAAAGATTTTAATAGATGGGACCTGAAACACCCCAAACCCGACCCACGAGCCTCGACCAGATCTGGCATGCTCCTCGAGCGAGACACTTCAAAAGCTTGCTTGTTAATTCAGAAAATTTGGGTCATTTTGAAGAGAAATTGATTTGTGTTGTGATTAAATTGAAAACGTTGTCTTTATTGAAGTCCATATTTTATTAAAACATTATTTTCGTAATTGAAAACTATAAGTTATAAGATGTGGCCGAATTTCAACCCATTTGAAATTATTTTCAGAAAAACTGTTTGACAGATGGTTTAAAAATTAATCGTTTCATAATAGAAATTTGGAATGAAAGCATAAAACAGTTAATAGTAATGGCCTTATTACAACGAAGAAAAACTCAAAAATAAATCCAAAACTTAACATAAAAATCCAAAATGAAAGTAAACACTGAGCTGAGCATTGGCAACCACTAAGTCCCTGCCGACCCGGTCCATCACTGAGTGTCACCTGCAAAATGTTAGCCCACGAGGGGTGAGTCAAACAGACTCACTGTGTAACAGCCAACACAAAGTCCCAACGATTTAGGCATATCAAATCATATATATATACATAGCAAATATAGGTAATGATGCAAACCCGAACCCAAAACTAAGTATCCATCCTCTACACATCACCCGTACCTGCCATCACACCATGGGGATTACTAAATCGACCCTCCATCCGCTACACACCATCAAAGGCAATCGCTGCAGACGACATGCACATCGCCCTTAGAAATTGTGGCATAGCCACCAGATAATGTGACAGAGTCACCAGATAATAATATGTGACATAAGTCACCACATTCAGATTATGTGACATGAGTCACCAGATATTGTGGTAAAAACCACCAGATCACTTCCCCTTTTCATATTCACCCATATGCCCCATGCGTCATACAAACATGCATAAATCATGCCATATTCCTTATTTCATATTCGTTACAAATTCACATATGTGTTATAACAGATATTGATAACATTATTAACATAGTAGTAGTAGGTTAACGTACCTGAATACACTGTACCATTGAATGGTACCTTTTAGCCATATTTTCCATATTTCCATTAACACATACATAATATTAATACCATAGATCTATTAGGAATTAGTGTAGGGCTACACACCTGGTACTAACGCTTTCACTGAATCCCGAAAAATCCCGATCTAATGCTCTAGATCCTTAGTTCCTACATTCGGCCAACCCTAAGCATTTTAGCAAAAAGCCATTCGGCTAAATAATCAAATCTCAAAGGATTATCGCAACCAAAATCCTTACATTGCTGCCAATTTGGTTACTACTCAAATCCCGAAACTTTGGGATGTTTCCCCCTTGCAATCGTCCAAACACTAGATCACTTAGCTGGTTAGTTTTCGGCTTTTGAACGAATAAGAAACATATCTAAATCACTAGAACCCTTACCTTGCGGATCTAAATCCCGAAATTTATCCTTGCTCTTGGTGATGTCGAAATACCTATAGGCTTATGTTAGATCCGATTTTCAATCACTTAATGAACTTAATAAATGGCCTTCGGCCTAAGATCAAACTTTTTTTACCTTAGATCTAGAAACCCTGAAGATCACCTCTTGAAGTCGGGTACAATAGGAATCCCGAAATTCCCCTTCCAGTATTCGGCCAAAGAACATTAATAGGATTAGAGTCTTGATTTCGGCTAAAAAGAAAAGAAATAAGACGACAACAATTGAATCCTTACCCTTACTGCTGAAATCGACTACACCTTTACTTGAACCCACAGAGATATTCGGCTATGGCCTAGATGTTGATCAATTGGTTTCGGCTTTTGTAGTCTTGCAAAAAGAAGAAGAGAATGAAGTGCAGAGAGGTTCGGTTAAAGTGAGAGGAGGGAATGGGAGATTGGTATTCGACTTTGGCCTTTAAGAAAAAGGATTGAAGGGAGTTTCAATCAAGAATGGAAAAAGAAGGAGAACTTTCGGCTTTGACAAAATAAGAGAAGAAGAGAAGATTTGCTAAAGAATTTGGCAGAGGCATAATTGAAAAGAAAAGAATGAAAAATGGCCTCACTTCATCCCTTTGGCTGAAAATACCACACTTAGATCCCCCTATTCGGCCAACTCCTCATCTCTCTATCTATTCCCTTGTTATTTTCCAATTTTTCCCCCTTTCTACTCATTTAAAATAATTTGATTAAATCAACAATTATCTCCTCCCTTTAGCCGAATTTTAAAAGGAATTTAATCCCATCTAAAGCTCATCCCCTCAGTCTCTCAATGCCATCCATTACTACTCCTTTTGCCGAAAAATAAAAGTCCCAAAACGTTGCTTGTGCTGCTCAAACTTAAGACCTCCTTTCACTGCCTGTGGCGTCACTTACTAAGGCTTTAAGTGGCGCCTCCTTGCCACTTTAACAAGCCCATTTGTATGTCAAATTTCCCTTACAAATTTTCTTAAGGCCTCATCTGCCTAGCTCCACTTCAAGACTTAGAATCTACTATTTTCTAAGGCATTCACCTACACTCTAAAGTTCTCAAAATTCATAAAACACATTCAAAATACACACAGGCATGCTTCCACATATATTTAAGCAAAATGCACAACCCCAAAATCCCGAATATTATAGTTCTACCCTCCTTAAAATAATTTCGATGTCGAAATTACCTGGCTAAAATAAGTGAGGGTATTGCTGTCGCATTGCTTCTTCTGGCTCCCACGAAGCTTCTTCTGGTCCATGATTACGCCATAACACTTTGACTAAAGAAACTGATTTCCTCCTTAATACCTTCACCTCTCGCTCCAAGATTTGAATTGGCTCTTCCTTGTTGGACAAATCTGGTCTCAGCTCCACCTTCTCAACTGGCACTACATGAGATGGATCCGATCGGTAACGACGCAGCATGGACACATGGAACACATCGTGCGTCTTGTAACATCCTGAAAAGGGCCTATGCATCTTCGGTTTAATTGTACGAAATGACATGTCTTAAGTATTATGAATAAATTTTGAACATTTTTGGAAACCCGAAAATGAATGGAAATGATTTGGAAATGAACATTTTTGGAAACCTGAAAATGTATGGACATGATTTAGAAATGATTCAAAAGAGGAAAGTGAACATTTCTGGAAACTTGGAAATGTAAGGAAATGATTCAAAAGAGGAAAGTGAACATTTAAAAAACATGGAAATGTAAGGAAATGTCAAGTTTACTGAGCCGATCGAAAATTTTTGGAAACTTAGAAATGACCTAGAAATGACGAGTTTTAAGGTTTAAAAGGGGAAATTAAGGCAAGGTGGCCTTAAAAGAAAAAGTTTGTGAAATTTGACACACAAACAGAGCTTGGAAAAGTGGCTCAAAGATGTCACTTAGGGCCTATGGAAATGGCGCCATATGCAAGAGGAATGGGCCTGAGTTCGAGTCACTTGGGAAGCAAATAAAGGAGGTTTTATTTTTGCTTCTAGAAGACTGAGGTGGACGGCACATGCTTCTAGAAAGGAGTTGTTTTATTTTCATAAATATTCGATTAAAAAGGTGATAAATAAAGGATTTTTAATTTGGATTATTTTCAAGAGATAATTGTTGGATTAAATTCTTTTAATTTGAATAAAGTGATAATTAAAGGGATAAAGCTATCAAAATAGAAGAGTGGTGGCCAAGTAAGGGACTTTAGCTTAGTAATTTCGCTATAAAAGGAAAAAAGAGGCCATTCTGCATTATTTTCTGTTCTTTGGAAGCCTCTGCCGAATTCTCTTCACCAAATCTTCTTCTTCTTTTATTTTTGCCAAGCCGAAATACCTTGTGTTCTAGCCGAATCCTCCATCTTTATTCTTCCTTCTCTAATCCCTCCAAAAGCCGAAAGTTGTGAGATCATCATCTAGCCATAGCCGAATCTCTGAAGATTGAAGTGAAGGTGCAATCGATTTCTTCAAGTAAGGGTAAGGTCTCATTCGGTTTCATCCTTTTTCTTTTAAGATTTGCTGAAATCTAGGACTAACCCCATTAATGTCTTGTTGCCGAAACTTTGAAGAGATCTTTCGGGATTTACAAGGAAGGAGAAGTTCTTTTCCTGAAGGTACACCATAGGCCACGTGTTCCCTAGTTATTCGGTGAGATTCGGGATTTAAAATCCACAAGGTAAGCATATGAAGTATTCGGCCAAGGCTTATTTTTGGTATTTAGAATTATTTCCTATTTATTCAAAAGCCGGAAACTGACCTAGTTAAATGATTTGGTGGCTAGCCGATTTTTAAGGAAGGAATACTACAAATTTCGGGATTTGATTATTAATCAAATCGGCAAACAAGGTAAGTTTAAGTATACTAATCCTACTAGGATTTGGATTTATGGCCGAATGGCTTTTTGAAGTGATTAATCAAATGTAGGGATTAAGGATCTAAGCGGTAGATCAGATTTCGAGGTCTCAAAGAATTTGCTAAGCGAATCAGGTGTGTACCCCACACTATCTTTTAATACGATGTATGGCTTAAACTTGTTATATGTTCTAATATGAAAATATAAGAATGTGGCTAATGTACCATGTTATGGTACAAAGTACTCAGGTACGTTTCCTACTCCTACTAGGATTACGAAATATGTTATATTTAACATGTGAAAAGTGACATGAATGTGAATTTAAGTATGATATGCATAATATGAATAATATGGGGCATTCGGGTTATATGAGAAAGGGGAAGTGAATGTGGTAACTTCGGTCTCACTATCTGAATGTGGTGACTTCGGTCACATTATCTGAATGTAGTGACTTCGGTCACATTATCTGAATGTGGTAACTTCGGTTACATTATCTGAATGTGGTGTCTCATGACACAATTATGTGGTGGCTATGCCACAAATTTTATATGGGCGATGAGCACGTCGACTGCAGCGACTGCCTTCGATGGTGTGTAGCGGATGGAGGGTTGACTTTGTAGTCCCCACGATGTGACTGGCAGGTACGGGGGTGTGTAGCGGATGGACAATTAGGTTTGGGTTTGGGTTACATCATCATTTTTATCTGTTATATGAATAAGTATTTGATATAAAAATGCATGCCTGATCTATTGAATTTTAGTGTTGTGTACACATTGAGTCTGTTGACTCACCCCATTGTGGGACTATTTTTCGAGGGCGATCAATAATGGACCGGTTCGTGTGAAGCTTAGGGATGGCCATGCTCAGCTTGAAGTTTATTCAATATGGAAATTTAATTTTATTTAAGTATTTTAGAATTTTATTTTGGGATTTTACATGATGTAATAAGGCCATAAGTTACATTTCTTTACTTTTATTTTTAATTACTATGTTACAAATTATTTTCAATTAAAGTTAAGTAAAATTTATTCTTTAAAAATAAACCCTAATTGTTTTGTCACCTTAATTAATTGGATTTTAAAATAAGATAAATGGGGTTTTTTTTAACTCAAGCCCAACCCAAAACAATATTTCTTTCAAAACACACTATTTTTCCCAAAGTACAAAAGAACTTTGAAACCTGATTATTTAAGGAACATACCAGATCCGGTTCAGGCTCGTGGCTCGGGTTTGGGGTGTTTCACGTCTGCTGCAATTCCGAAGGCAACTTTAGCTGGTACGCCACTGGTCCAACTCGCTTCAATACCCGATAAGGTCCGATAAACCTGGGACTTAACTTCCCCCTGCGACCGAATCTCATCACCTTCTTCCAAGGCGAAACTTTAAAAAACACCTGATCTCCCACAGCAAACTTTATTTCCTTCCACTTGAGAACCGCATACAACTTCTGCCCATCAGACGCCTCCTTTAACCGTGCCCGAATTACCTTAACCTTCTCCTCGAATTCTGCCACAATCTCTGGACCCAAAACTCAACGTTCCCCCAATTCTGCCCAACACGTAGGAGTGCGACACTTCCGTCCATACAGCGCTTCATAGGTGCCATTCGAATACTGGCTTGATAGCTGTTATTGTATGCAAATTCCGCTAAAGGCAAATATTCCTCCCAACTTCCTCTGAAGTCTATCACATAGCCCCTCAGCATATCCTCTAACACCTGGATCACTCGCTCAGACTGGCCATCCGACTGCGGATGAAATGTCGTACTGAAGTCTAATCTGGTGCCTAAAGCTTGATGTAGTGTTTTCCAAAATCGAGACGTAAACCTTGGATCCCTATCTAAAATAATTGACACCGGTACTCTATGCAATCTCACAATTTCTGCCACATACAACTTTGCTAACCTCTGCAAAGAATAGTCAACCCACACTGGAATGAAATGCGCGGACTTTGTCAATCGATCCACTATCACCCATACCGAGTCCTTCTTAGTAGGCGTAAGGGGAAGCCCACTAACGAAGTCCATGGTTATTCTCTCCCACTTCCACTGCGGAATCTTTATCGGCTGAAGCAATCCTGACGGAACTTGGTGGTTCAGCCTTAACCTGCTGACACGTTAAGCATTTCCCTACAAAATCTATAACTTCCCGCTTAAGACCAGGCCACCAAAACTGTTCCCGCAGATCTCTGTATAACTTACTACCTCCAGGATGCATAGCATAAGGGCAACTATGCGATTCCTGAAGAATTCTCTGCCTTAACTCCTTATTCCTAGGCATACAGACCTTGCCACGAAAACACAACACCCCCTCACTGTTAACACCATAACCTTCCAACTCCTCATTTTGCACTTGCCGTAACTTAACACTTAAATCATCATCCACCAACTGACTTTCTTTTACCTCATTCAACCATGATGGCTTGACATGCAACTCTGCCAACAAACTTCCATCGTCATACAAGCTAAGATGTGCAAACATCGCCCTCAAATCCGACACTATTTTCCGACTTAGGGCATCTGCCACTACATTCGCCTTGCCCGGGTGATACTCTATAGAACAATTGTAGTCTTTCAGTAACTCTATCCACCTTCGCTGTCTCAGGTTCAGCTCTTTCTGAGTCAACAGATACTTAAGGCTCTTATGGTCCATGTAGATCACTGACTTTTCTCCATATAAATAGTGCCTCTATACCTTAAGAGCAACGACTACTGCCGCCAATTCCAAATCATGTATCGGATAGTTAACCTCATGTGGCCTTAATTGCCGAGACGTATAAGCGACTACCTTCCTATCCTGCATCAATACACATCCCAAACATGTATGAGAAGTGTCACAATACACCATAAAATCCTTCCCTGCCTCAGGTTGAATCAGAACCGGAGCTTCAGTCAAAACCCTCTTAAGCTTCTCAAAACTCTCCTGTTGCTTATCTGTCCATACGAAAGGTACCTCCTTTCTCAACAACTTTGTCAAAGCTGCGGCTATCGATGAGAACCCTTCCACGAACCTTCTGTAGTAGCCTGCTAATCTCAAGAAACTATGAATCTCAGCCACAGACTTAGGTGGTTTCCAATCTAGCACAGCCTCAATCTTCCAAGGATCTACCCTTATCCCTTTTGCAGACACCACATGTCCTAAGAACGCAACTTCCTTAAGCCAAAATTCACACTTGCTGAATTTGGCATAGAGCTTCTTCTCCCTTAACACTTGCAACATTATCCAGAGATGCTCATCATGTTCCTCCTCAGACTTGGAATACACTAAGATGTCGTCTATGAACACAACGATGAACCTATCCAAGTAAGGTTGAAAAACTCGGTTCATCATATCCATGAACGCGGCTGGGGTGTTTGTCAATCCAAACGGCATTACTAAGAACTCATAATGCCCTTATCTTGTCCGGAAAGCTGTCTTATGGATATCTGCTTCCTTCACCTTAAGCTGATGATATCCAGACCGTAAGTCTATTTTTGAAAACACCGCGGCCCCCTTAAGCTGATTGAACAAGTCGTCTATCCTTGGCAAAGGGTACTTGTTCTTGATGGTCAGCTTGTTCAACTGACGATAATCTATGCACATGCGCATAGTTCCGTCCTTCTTCTTCACAAACAAGACCGGTGCTCCCCACGGAGACACACTGTGTCGGATAAACCTACAGTCAAGCAACTCTTGGATTTGAGCCTTGAGCTCAACCAACTCCTTTGGTGCCATTCTATATGGAGCGATTGACACAGGAGCTGTACCTGGCAGTAAGTCAATTCCGAACTCCACCTCCCTGTCCGGGGGTATTCCATGTAACTCTTCCAAAAAAATATCCACAAATTCGCTTACTGTTCTAACTCCGCTAACTCCCTCTTCTTTTACATCCAACGCACTGACGAAGGTCAAAAATGCCTTGCACCCTTTCCGAACCATCTTTTTAGCCTTTAGTGCGGAGACTACGTTAGACAAGTAGTTCCTTCTTTCTACTATCATAATTATCTCCTCATCCTCCGGGGTCCTGAACTCTATTTGCTTAGCTGCACAATCCAATATAGCCCAATGTTCCACTAGCCAGTCCATGCCAAGAATGTGATCAAATTCTCTGAAAGGTAGTTCCATCAAGTCGACAAGAAATACCACTCCCTGAATCTCTAGAGGTACACTCCGAAATATCTTATTCACTACTACAGTTTGACCTAATGGGCTTACTACAGTCATCTCCCTATTAGACAGTTCAGATGCTATACCTAGTGTTTCAACTACTCTACATGCAACATAAGAGTGGGTCGAACTAACATCAATTAAATCAAAGTAAGGCTTGCCAGCTATAAGGAACATACTGGTTATGACGTCCGGTGCATCTCCATCCTCCCTCCGGCGGACTGCATACACCAGACCCAACTGCCTTGCCTCTGTATTACCAACACCTCTGCCCAGTGTTCCCCGTCCTCTTCTAGAACCATTACCTCTGCCAACCGGACCACGAACCCGCGATGGCTGCTGTCCACCTCTTCCAGCCTGATTAAAACCCTGACCGGTTGGTCGGCTCCCGTCGATTTTCATAGGACAGTCCTTAATCATGTGTTCCTTGGACCCACACTTGAAACATCCCCCTGTCTTCTTCCAACACTCTCCTAGGTGCATCTTTCCACACTGAGTACAAGCACGGTACTGCCCTCCTGTCACAACCTGCTGACCTCGCGGCCCATCAACTCTAGGCCTCTTTTGAACATTCTCGGATGACCCTGATGATCCAAAACCTCTCTTTTGCCTATTCCGATCCGTATTCTGCCTTACAGAGTCCTTAATCCCTTTGGCTACCTTGGCCTTTTCTACCAACACAGCAAACTCTCGCTCCTGCTGTGGAGCTATCAACAACCTCAGGTCATCCCTCAGTCCGTCCTCAAACCGGACACATCGTTCATGCTCCGTAGCCACGATTCCTCGAGCATACCGGCTCAACCTTAAGAATTCTGTTTCGTACTCCGCTACGGACTTATTCCCTTGAACCAGCCCAAGAAATGCCTTCCTCTACGAATCAATATAACTAGTACCAACATACTTCTTCTGATACGCCGCCTTAACATACTCCCAAGTGAGATCCTCCGCTGTAGCACCATCCCGCACCGTGAGCCACCATTGATATGACTCATCATGGAGAAGCGACACCATTCCTTTCAGTTTCTCCTCAGCAGTCAGATCCAGCTCATTCATGATTCGCTCTGTCGCCTCTAACCAATAGTCAGCCGTACTGGGTGCCACACCAGATACACCACGAAACACCTCAGCTCTATTGGCTCGGAGTCACTCGGGTACCGATTTTTGAGCTCCCATACCTCCACCTGCTCCAGCCACCATCTCAAGAACCCGCAACACCGCCTGCTATACTGCATCATCCCCCGTCTGATCCTGATGCTCAACACCAGTAGCTGGTGGTAGGGGTGGTGGTATCTCATTTTCGGACCCTTGACCAGACCTAACGGGTTCCGATACGGTCATTCTGCCTCTACCACGCCTTCGTACATTACGACCACGTCCCCTAGAACTCATGTCTACGATCACGATTTAATCTGATTTAAGAAATTTTATGCATTAGTATTTTGTTCCACTGATTATCCGCGAAAAATTTTATGAAAAGAAGTTTAGTAGTAGTTCTTTCGATCATTTCAAAGTTTTCGTTTCAAGTCTTCTATCCTAGTTCAGAGAAACATATTCATTCAATAGTATCTATTACACACATTCACCACTCGAATATCTTCGTTTGTTCCAAACCCAGGGGTATTTTCGTAATTTGTCCTATAGGGGTATTTTGGTAAATTCCAAATCAGGGTATCTTGATATTTCAAAAAAAAAAAATAAGGATTCTTGGTATTTTTGTAAAGTAAGAATATTTTAATAAAAGTCGGGGGTAATATGATAATTTTTATAAACCAAGGGTATTTTAGTAATTTTACAAACCGGGGATATTTGGGTAATTTTGTAAATCGGGAATATTTCAGAAAAATTTTATAAAAGAGTTTTTACAAATCAAAAGGGTAATTTGGTGATTTTAAAACTAAGGTTTTTATAGAAATATGGCTAGTCCCTTTCGGGTTTTAATTATTGAGTTTAGCCTGTGAATGAGTCCTATTGGTTAGGGTGAACCGTCACTACGCACCAGGTAGGATTCGAGCGAAGAGGAGGTGAGTCACTAGGACCGCTTAAATACCAGGCTCTTCCTGAATCCAATCCTAGACATGCGCACAATGGTTGCCACACCCTAACTCGGTGACTTACTCACAGGTTTGTTTAATTAAGCCTTAAGTTTTATGTAATTCTTATGTTGGGGTAACTAATCCTAGGGTTCAATAACTTAATATGCTAATCTACGTTCCCGTTATACCCACATACAAATCATACAACAGTTAGGGGTACTTACCTGGTGGACTTCGGGTCGGAGACTTAGGTGCCATGCCAGGAAACCTGCTCATTTCACGAAATTTTTCACAAAACTTGTTTGGGCTTAATTTTGAAAACGTTATGGGCTTTAAACCCAAGGCCAAGAGTTTAAAACCTGGCTCTGATACCAAACTGAAACACCCTAAACCCGGCCCACGAGCCTCGACCGGATCTGGCATGCTCCTCGAGTGAGACATTTCAAAAGCTTGTTTGTTAATTCGGAAAATTTGGGTCATTTTGAAGAGAAATTGATTTGTGTTATGATTAAATTGAAAATGTTGTCTTTATTGAAGTCCATATTTTATTAAAACATTATTTTCGTAATTGAAAACTATAAGTTATAAGATGTGGCCGAATTTCAACCCATTTGAAATTATGTTCAGAAAAACTGTTTAACATATGGTTTAAAAATTAATCGTTTCATAATAGAAATTTGGAATGAAAGCATAAAACAGTTAATAGTAATGGCCTTATTACAACGAAGCAAAACTCAAAAATAAATCCAAAACTTAACATAAAAATCCAAAATGAAAGTAAACACTGAGCTGAGTATTGGCCACCACTAAGTCCTTGCCGACCCGGCCCATCACTGATTGTCACCTACAAAATGTTAGCCCACGAGGGGTGAGCCAAACAGACTCAGTGTGTAATAGCCAACACAAAGTCCCAACGATTTAGGCATATCAAATCATATATATATATACATAGCAAATATAGGTAATGATGCAAACCCGAACCCAAACGTCAGTATCCATCCTCTACACATCACCCGTACTTGCCATCACACCGTGGGGATTACTAAATTGACCCTCAATCGAAGGCAATCGTTACAGACGACATGCACATCGCGCTTAGAAATTGTGGCATAGCCACCAGATAATGTGACAGAGTCACCAGATAATAATATGTGACATGAGTCACCAGATATTGTGGTAAAAACCACCAGATCACTTCCCCTTTTCATATTCACCCATATGCGCCATGCGTCATACAAACATGCATAAATCATGCCATATTCCTTATTTCATATTTGTTACAAATTCACATATGTGTCATAACAGATATTCATAACATTATTAACATAGTAGTAGTAGGTTAACGTACCTGAATACTCTGTACCATTGAATGGTACCTTTTAGCCATATTTTCCATATTTCCATTAACACATACATAATATTAATACCATAGATCTATTAGGAATTAGTGTAGGGCTACACACCTGGTACTAACGCTTTCACTGAATCCCAAAAAATCCCGATCTAATGCTCTAGATCCTTAGTTCCTACATTCGGCCAACCCTAAGCATTTTAGCAAAAAGCCACTCGGTTAAATAATCAAATCCCGAAGGATTATCGCAACCAAAATCCTTACCTTGCTGTTGATTTGGTTACTACTTAAATCTCGAAACTTCGTGATGTTTCCCCCTTGCAATCAGCCAAACACTAGATCACTTAACTGGTTAGTTTTCGGCTTTTGAACGAATAAGAAACATATCTGAATCACTAGAACCCTTACCTTGTGGATCTAAATCCCGAAATTAATCCTTGCTCCTGGTGATGTCGAAATACCTATAGGCTTATGTTAGATCCGATTTTCAATCACTTAATGAACTTAATAAATGGCCTTCGGCCTAAGATCATACTTTTCTTACCTTAGATCTAGAAACCCCGAAGATCACCTCTTGAAGTCGGGTACAATAGGAATCCCGAAATTCCCCTTCAAGTATTCGGCCAAAGAACATTAATAGGATTAGAGTCTTGATTTTGGCTAAAAAGAAAAGAAATAAGACGACAACAATTGAATCCTTACCCTTACTGCTGAAATCGACTACACCTTTACTTGAACCCACAGGGATATTCGGCTATGGCCTAGATGTTGATCAATTGGTTTCGGCTTTTGGAGTCTTGCAAAAAGAAGAAGAGAAAGAAGTGCAGAGAGGTTTGGCCATAGTGAGAGGAGGGAATAGGAGATTGGTATTCGGCTTTGGCCTTTAAGAAAAAGGATTGAAGGGAGTTTCAATCAAGAATGGAAAAAGAAGGAGAACTTTCGGCTTTGACAAAATAAGAGAAGAAGAGAAGATTTGCTAAAGAATTTGGCAGAGGCACAATTGAAAAGAAAAGAATGAAAAATGGCCTCACTTCATCCCTTTGGCCGAAAATACCACACCTAGATCCCCCTATTCGGCCAACTCCTCATCTCTCTATCCAATCCCTTGTTATTTTCCTATTTTTCCTCCTTTCTACTCATTTAAAATAATTTGATTAAATCAACAATTATCTCCTCCCTTTAGCCAAATTTTAAAAGGAATTTAATCCTATCTAAAGCTCATCCCCTCAGTTTCTCAATGCCATCCACTACTACTCCTTTTGCCGAAAAATAAAAGTCCCAAAACGTTGCTTGTGCTGCTCGAACTTAAGACCTCCTTGCACTGCCTGTGGCGTCACTTACTAGGGCTTTAAGTGGCGCATCCTTGCCACTTTAACAAGCCCATTTGTATGTCAAATTTCCCTTACAAATTTTCTTAAGGCCTTATCTGCCTAGCTCCACTTCAAGAATTAGAATCTACTATTTTCTAAGGCATTCACCTACACTCTAAAGTTCTCAAAATTCATAAAACACATTCAAAATACACACAGGCATGCTTCCACATATATTTAAGCAAAATGCACAACCCCAAAATCCCGGATATTACGGTACCGATCATAACTGTGGCTTAAATCCTTGAATATTAGTCTTATAGAAATATATAGAGATATTCGACCTATTGAAAAGGTAAGGTAATGTCTTTACCTTAATTGAATAATAGAAGACAGGGTTTGACGACTTGAGTAACTTCTACACTTCTCCACTCCTCGGGAATACCTAAACCCAATGATCACCACACCAAGAGGAAGGGATCACCATTCGGCCATCAAAGAACATGAAGGAAAGAAATATTCGACTTTTAGTGAAAAGACAGAAGGAAACGAATTCGCACACATATTACAATAATAGAGAACAAGAGAGGGAACTTTTGAATACCTATCGATTTGTCAGGATCGCTTGCATATATCAACCCAATATACCACCGGCAGAGTATGGAATAATCAGGATTTAGAGAGAAAATAAGCAGAGTATGCGACCACCCTAAGGATTAGCAGAAGAATAAACTTGGTTTAACACAATAAAGAAGTCAAAAAATAGAAAGAGAGTGGATGGTATGGTAAGTTCGGCCAACAAGAACTAATCAATGAAACTAAAGATGTGAGCAGGACATTCAGCCAAGGCTAACTGAATGGGAAGAGAAGGGAAAGGAAATGGAGAGAAAAAGACGAGTAGAGATTTGGCTAATAGTGTGAAGTGATTGAAGAAAACAAAAGGGGTATTAAACTAATAGAGAAAAGAAACCAAATTGCCCAAACTACCCGAATGGTAAAAGAAGGTTTAGCTTTCACAAAATAGACCAAAAGAGCAACTCACATTGCATCAAAAAATAAAGAAGAGAGTTCCCAAGCACGCAGTATTCGACCACTAAACAAATGAAAAGAATACCGACACTCAGGTAATGACCAAAATCGAATACTCTATTTTTCCCTTAGCAAATTCGGCAACAACCTTCAACAACTCAAACTCCCCTTTTTCCTCCTAAAATCTCTCCCCCAATCCTCTTCTTGAAATCCTCCACATATCACTCCAACATCTCATCAATTAGAATTTTACTACAACACAAACTCCATCCGTGCAAGGTATCAAAAATTGATCCCCTTATTGCGTAAACTAGGACTCGAACTCAAGTCCCCTAGCATTAGAAACACGCCACCTACCACTGGACCACAAGCTTTTTTGTGACATAATTCTGCCACAATTATTTTTAAAGCCTACTCTCTAGAACCAAGTGCCTTATTCACTTAAAAATAAAAATTTTTTGCTAAAGCCTAGGTTTGAACCCAGGACTTCTCAAACACTCCCAAACACACCCAAATCACTTAGCCACTAAAGCAGATAGGTATTTTGTGTCAGGACATGCAAAATTAAAGACCTTATATTTTTGGGGCATTACAGAACCGAAAGATGATGGGTTGGGTGTACGACTTTTGCAGTATGTAGCGTCATTCAAAACAGTAGAATTCATAGCCCGAGAAATGGGTAAATGATATCCTCTCATTTTCATTATATGATTGATGAAAAGTAAACATGGCCATGGGTCTTTCGACTTTGTAATGAATGACTTAATTACTATTCGATGGTAATTAACTTTTCACGAAGGAATATGTAATGACTACGATGAGATAAAATAGGATCATATTGGGAGAACAAATTTTATCCCAAAGAGATCAAGGATATCATATGAGGATAACACACTTATGACAAGGTCATTGGACGAGCAGTGAGTAGTTTCTTTCGTAATGGTATGTCGTTGGAGAGAGCTTAGTCATGATACTATAGTAGAATGAATTCATGAATAAATGAGTTTATAATTAATATGCAAAAATACAGAACTTGATTATAAATCATTTGAGCCCTAATTACATAGGTCCAATTGGTCCCTTCGCTAGCTCATTAAAACTAGAAATGAATTGTGAATTTGAGTAGAAATGAACAAAATGAATAGGACAGGAGAAATGGAAAACATTCAGGAATGATTATGTTTTTTGCTGAAATGGAAAAATGGAAACATTTGGAAATGAGTGTAGGTCTTGAAAAATGGAAATGGAAATGATCCATTTGCAATTCTATATGGATTACTTAAAAATGATTAGAAGAATGAATTTATGTTTTGAGATATTTTGAAGCCAGAAAATAAAAATAAACCATTTAGTCACATTGAACATGTTGAGTTACAAAATATTGAACATATTTTCTCAAAATTTTACCACGGGCAAAATCATTAAAATTTTATTAGAGGTAAAATTTTCAAAATTTTACTAGTGTAACACCCCAAACTCGGCCTAGACGTTATGGCCAAATCTGGCATGTCATGTTGATATGTCTTTCGAAAATTGGACTTGTTGGTAGAAATTCATTTCTGAGTTGAAATCTCCTTGTTAAAACTCAAATCATCTTAACCATTTACAAACTATTTAAAACATCTTTACTTTAAAAACATTGTTTGTTGCGGAAGCAATATCCAAAAATGTTGCGAAAACGCGGTGTTTTGAAGACAGTTAATCTTTTTGAAAACCCGCGTTCTATCACTATTAGTTAAGTATAAAATAAGTAAAGCCAAAATAATGTAACTTAGGTTTAAGAGGCCTTAGTATAGAATCAATTGCCCAATAAGAAATTTAAATAAATAAGTCTAAAGCAGAACATCAGTGATCGTGTGGCCACCTCCGAGTCTCTCGCGGCTCCAAATTGTCTAAGGCTGGGGATTACCTGTACATGTAAAAGAAAGGGTGAGTTTACGAAAACTCAGTGTGTAATCCCCTAACAAGCAAATGATCAATTAAACAGTCGATAAATGTAGTTTGGGCCTGAGCCCATTACAATAACAGTCCAGTTCAGTGTGGGCCTAAGCATTTTCCTGTAATAGTAAAAGATTGGGCTTAAGCCCAGCACAGTGCCAGTAACCAGTAGGGCCTTTGCCCAATTTCAGTAATAGTATCAGTGGGGCCTTGGCCCATAACAGTAACAAATATCAGTCATGCAGTGAACAGTATGTAATATCATTAATCGATGAAGTAACAGTACAAAATCATTAATCAGTGCAGATATGCAGTCAGAAATCCTACCCAATCCAGCCTCGACACACCACTCCGTCCTGCCAAACACACCATGTGGGGATAAAATCGACCCACCCAGCCAGACACACCAAGATTAGCACCGGTTGTAGCACTAAACAGAATTGCAGTAAAGCTGCCTGTAAAATAAATGACATATAGCCATCAGTTGGTCCACAGTTGTCTTGGGCGACCCGTGCGACCTTATCAGTACAGTGCACTTCCTCCAAATATAACAACCCATCCCCATGCAATATGTCGTGACATAATATCATACGTGTATGCAAAATGTCATGCTCAATCATAGTCATACATATCATAAAGCAAATCAGTCATACATAACATAAGGCCATAACAGTCATTTCATCTCTCAGGGGTATAACAGTCATTTTGCCCTATATGGGTATTTCAGTCATTTTATCCTATGGGGGTATTTCAATCATTTTACCTTATGGGGGTATTCCGGTCATTTTACCCTATGGGAGTATTTTGGTCATTTTACCCTATAGGGGTATTTCGATCATTTTACCCTATGGGGGTATTTTGGTCATTTTACCTATAGAGGCATTTCGGTCATTTTACCCTATGGGGGTATTTCGATCATTTTACCATATGGGGGCATTTCAGTCATTTTACCCTGTGGGGGTATTTTGGTCATTTTACCCTATGGGGGTATTTCGGTCGTTTTACTCTATAGGGGCATTTCGGTCATTTTACCCTATGGGCGTATTTCGATCATTTTACCCTATGAGAGTATTTCAGTTGTTTTACCTTATGGGGGTATTTCGGTCATTTTACCTTATGAGGGTATTTTGGTCGTTTTACCCTATGGGGTCTCGATTCAGATATCGACCTTTCAGAAGGTCCACAGTCATCACGAGCGACTCCGGTAACCTAAATGGTCATAATAGTGTAAATGGGCCCAAGGCCATTACTCGGACCAAGGCCCATTACTCAGCCCAAGTGGGCCCACACGCTCGTATGGCCCATCTGGCCTAGAATTAACCACAGCCATATGAACTATAAAGCCCAGTCTAGTATTTAGCACATTTTGGTGGAATTTATCTGTGTGGAGCTTACGAGCCCATCAGGCCTACACGGCCCATTTCGGCCCAACATAGCCCAAATCGGCCCCAAACCCATGAGAACAGTCATGGCAGCCTCTACAATCAGACACCCCTATTTCGTGGGTTTAGATTACCACATGAGCGATCACACACCCATGTGGCCTCAAACGCCGTATTTTTCGGCTTTTTGGCTTTTGCCGATTTACAGTCAAAACAGTGTGAATACACACTTTACTGGCTTTTACGCCTATTACCATTTGTAGGGTACGGTTACAAACCTATTTTGCAAAACTGTGTTAAGATCCATGAGCACCAAACCTTGTTTGAATGAGGGTGACTTTAGCTCGATTAAACTGTTGACGAAGGTTGATTCCAAGATTCTTAGCCAAAAATCGAACGTAGAACTAAGAATGGTAGATAGAAGTAATTTGTCTACACAAGCACCCCCTAAACCCGAGGCACGAGATGGTACAATCACACCCCTTAATCGAATGCAGAGAGAGAAATTCGACTACAAGAGAATTTGGCCAGCAATATAGGAGGGAACTCTAAGAAACCTAAAGAAAGTAGAGAGGGAGGAAAGAAGAAAAATCGAAATAGTGAACAAGGGAGAAGCCACCACAAGAAGCAGAGAGAAAAGGCAACAAAAGCCAATTTCTAGCATCCCCGGTATAAAGAACCAAAATGCAAAAGAAAAAGAGCATACAAAATCGAAAGTTTGAGAAAATAGCAGCTCAGCCGAAAATTCCTGTGTACCTACTATGCAATTTCGGCGCAACTCTACTACATTTCAAATTCCACTTTTTCCTCCCCTAAATCTCTCCTAAAATCCCTCCTTGAACCTCTCCATGACCAGTTCAAACTCCATATTACATAGTTTCAGTCAAACTCTACTACTCATACAGCGAGAATGTACAATAAATACTTCTTTGCGCATCATGAGACTCGAACTTGAGCTCCCTTGCAGCCTTAAACATTCGATTGCCACTGGACTACAAGCTCAACTTGTGTCATAATTCTACCATAATTTCTTTTAAAGCCTACATGCTAACACCAAGGTTCACTTAAGAGAAAACCAAAATTTTTCAAAAAGCTAGGGCTTGAACCCAGGACTTCTCAGACACTCCCAAACACTCCTAAATCACTTAACCATCAAAGCAAACAATCAATTGTGTCATTTTCTTGCACACATAAACTTTTATGTGTTCCCACGCTCAAGATCTATTTCCTTCTAGACCCAAATTCGGGGCGTTGCAACTAGGGTAAAATAGGGATGAGAAAATTGTATAATATAGAATATTAAAGTTTAATATAGAATATTGAAGTTTATTTTGGAAAGTAGAAAAATCGAATCAGGTTGGATCATTTTACAGTATACTAGGTCAAAAAGGCCCAAGAAGTACTCGTAATTTGACCCGATGTGAGAAAGGTCCAAAACCCCTCATATATAATGAAGGGGTGACAACCCTAATAGGCATACTAGGATGTGTCATCCACCCCATTCCTTCTCTAAGTAGGAAGTTGTTTTTTTTTATTTGAAATAAACTACTACAACTCAACAAGGGTTCTACCTTCTCTTCTTATAAATAGATGGCAATGATAAACCTATTTACACAACTTAGAGAGATTGTTACTCTGCCAAAAAATAGAGAGAATTTATTCTTAAATTTCAAATATATTTTTTCCAGTATAACAATTCTAACAATTTCTATTAAAGAAAAGAAAAGTTTTTCTTTCACTCCAAATAAAAGAGAGAATTGTTTTCTTGTTCTGTGTTTCGGTTCAATTGGTTCGAGCCCACGCTCGAAACAGTTTATGGTGCGAGAATAGCAGAGAAGATCATTTGGTTGAAATCTAATAACAACGAACGTTTGCTAAGCCGAAAACACATGTATGAATTTGGTTAGGATTTATTGCTATAAATATCACAAACTAGGTCGTTTTGAATATTTTAATTTTTCATTGTGGAAGAAAACCATTTTCAAACCAGATTTTTTCCCAATAAAAACTTCTTTTAAAATAGTCTTCCTAAATTTAACAAAATAAAGATGCACATCTCCCACTACTTCAGCTACCCCAGTTGTCTCATTTTCGGTCTGAACGATAGACTCTTATCTCTAAGAGCTTTCGTCTCCTCGAACCCTTGTAGAGAAACACATACATGATCAATGGCTCCAGAATCAATGACCTAGTGGTCTATTGAATCTTCCACTAAGCAAGCTTCTTTGTGATCGACGATACGTCCCGTGGCATAGCGAAAAAAAAATATTCCGGCAATGCACAACAAATGATCCATGTACGAGGAACGAATCGAGTTGAAATAGGGTTGAAAATATACCTTCTTTAATGAAAACATTCAAAGAATGTTACTGATTTGAGGTTGATCCAAGCCATAATGAAAATGTCCCGGCCTCTACATAACCCACCTCGTCAAAAACGAACAACCACTTTCTCTTGAACTTTTCAGAGAGAATTAAAAATGGTTGCTAGACCTTTTAAATTATTAAACTGGTAACCTTAACACACTGAGGGATTATCATCCTTTTATCCTCCTTGATATCACATATTAAAAAGGAAAACCAAGATTATTCCCTTATTAATAAAGAAATCAAATGGAAAGCTAGAAAAATGAATTATACTCTTTCCTATAAGAATTTAGGATTATTCCATTATTAATAAAGAAGACAAACGGAAAGATAGAAAAACTGAATTATATTCTTTCCAAAAGAATATAGGATTATTCCCTTATTTATAAAGATGGCAAATAGAAATTTAGAAAAAATGAATTACATTCTTTCCAAAAGAATATAGGATTATTCCTTTATTAATGAAAAGTAAGAAAAAATGAATTATATTGTTTCCAAAAGAATATTGATTTCCATGTCTTTTATATTTTGACTGAAATTAATTAATATATCTGTTTGTATTAATAAATTTGGTAAAATATATACAATTAATATTTTACATGAATCAAATTCATATATTAATTATATCTATGTTCTCTTTTTGTGTATAACAAGTTTGTACATAAAATGTGTTTAATATTTAACTATAAATTAAATTAATTCAATAATTAATTTAATTGAATTCATGTGACAACTAGACATAATACCAAATGTATTTGGATGCTCTTCGTTTCAACTATAGGGTGTGACCCTATAGGCTCTTGTAACATTGGTAGTAATACTAGAACGTTTCTAACATTACAAGCAATGAGTGGCATCTAGAAATGCATCATTGTGACCTAAGTTAGAAGAAGTCGTGGTTCAACATAACCTTTCTGTGATGATCTTTTCATGTATTATTTCCTTTTATCCTTAATATCTAGATTGGACACAAGTCATGGAATAGTCTCACTTGTATAATTCAGGCTCCTATTTTTTTATTTTCTGAGCAGACTACAATAAACAAATAAGTGTGACATCTCATATAAACTTATTCGAGCAAGACCATGCATTTCTAGTCTCACTGTGACATCTCATATTGTAACACCCCAAACCCGGTCCAAACACCACGACCGAATCTGGTATGTTACGGGGAAATGTGTTTGAAAATTTCGAGGTTGCACTAGATAGATTCGATAAAACTTTGTTCTTTTTTTTTTTTTTTTTTTTTTTGAAAAACAAGTTGTTTAAAATCGTTACTAAACATTTAGACTTAGAAAAATTTGATTTCACGATTGAAAACAATTGATCTTTATTGGTTTATAAAATCAATGTGATACCCGATGGTATAGTTGAAAACGTATCGCTTTGTTGGTTTGAAAACGTTGTTTTTTCCAAATTTTAATAAAATTCGTACCAAGTTATTATTTTACAGCATACCAAAATCTAATGTAAAACATAAACATCATAAAGCACATCTTAAAAAGGCTTTTTACAAATCCAAGATAAAACCCAAAATAAAGGTAAGCAAACTAAAGTACCCAAATGAAAATGTCTGAGTAAAACTTTTTATTCAAAGATGGCATAAGCACCAGAGTCCATCCTTACTCCATGTCCGCGTCTCGAGTCACTGAAATGTCAAGGAGAGGGTGAGTCGAGTGACTCGATGTGTAAATCCCGCTCCCAATAAAACAACATGCTAACACACATCATACATAGCAACATAATTAATGCAACCCGATCCTAACCATCCATACACCTTTTCTACCCCGTGTGGTACCAAACCACCGGTGGTGCCAAACCACCGTGACGTATAGTCACAATGTGTTACCAAAACACTGGTGTCCCAAAGACACAATATCCGTCAATGTGGTACCAAACCACTGGTGTCCCAAAGACACAATTGTGCTACCCAAGCACCGTGACCAAAGTCACAAATCCAAAGATAGGGCCAACCCATCGTGTGTTACCAAAACACTAGCAGATTTATCCCATATCTCAAGTGGGGCCAACCCACGGTGGTCAAACCACGTGGACAAGTCGCAATGAGGTGCCAAACCTCTGGTGTCCCAAAGACACAATGTGCTACCAAAGCAATCGGTGACCGTAGTCACAAATCTGATGATGGGGCCAACCCATCGTGTGTTACCAAAACACTGGCGTCAATCCCGTATAATCATCTGTGGGGCCAACCCACTGTGGTACTGAGCCACTGGGACGAGACGCTGAGGTACCAAACCTCTGGAGGTGCCAAACCTCTGGTGACCCAAAGTCACAAAGTGTGCTACCAAAGCACTGGTGCTCGTCAGCACAAAATATCACTGCTCCCTCCACTCGTATTACCCATCAACATACCATACTCATGTAATCATGCATATCATACAATCATGCGTATCATGCCAATATGTCTAATCTCATACCCCATGTCACATATATCCATAGTCATGATTTCATATAGATTATCAGTAACTCATAATAATATTAACACTGACTTACCCGAGTCCACGATCATACCCATTAGGGTATTATATCAATCATCACTGTTTCATTAGTTATCACACGGTTATCAATCATATTACTAAATATAAGTGTGTTAGTATACACACCTGGTAACTACGAGTCTAGGAATTCCAACGAAACGATCTAAGTCCCTTTGATGGCCTTGCTCCTATAATCGGCCAAGAAGGAGTTAGTCACTAAGACCATTCGGCCAACACAGAGACACCCAAAAGGGTTAAAGCTTGAACCCTTACCTTGCACACGTTTGGTTTCCTACCAGACCCGAACCACAATGGCCTTCTAAGACACTCAGCCTTCACCTTGAAAAGAATAACAGTTAATCCTTTATCATTCATGACTTAATCGAAACCAGAAGATTAAACTAACAACAACCAATCACTTACCCCTTACTTACCAATCGGTTACAAGAATGAAGACTCCTCTTGACTACCTCCAATATCCAAAGGCCCTAAACAAGAAGATAACCAATGGTCAATTCCTTCCAACCAAAGCCGATCATAGGCTTTGAACAAATCGCAAACAACATAGCACTTAGAGAATCGAAGAATGGCCATTCGGCCAATCACTTACCCCAACACCAACAAAGATTCGGCCAACACCACCCTAGGAGAGAACCACAAGAGATTCGGCCAAGGGAGACTACTAGGAGAAGGGAAATATTCGGCCAATTAATAGGACTTCTAGGAGAGAAGAGATTCGGCTACTAAAGTTTCAAGAAGACAAGAAGAGTGTTTGAGAAGGAGAGTTTCTTGGCTTGCACAAATGAATAAAGAAGAATAGTTTCGGCACAAAGAAATAGAAATATTGGTGGAGAATTCTGACTACAAATGAACCAAGGAAAAGGAGATGAAGAGGAGGATATTCGGCTACCAAAAGAACACCAAGGATTGAAGATGTTTGACCCACTTTTAGGAGTGTGGTATTTCGGTTCAAGAAGTGAAGAAAGATGAGAGAATTCTTTAAAATTTTAGCTTTGGTTTGACAAAAGAAAGAATTTTGGTTTGCCAAAGAGAAGACCGAAAATGTACCAAAAGCAAAAGTACATTCGCCCTCCCCTAACCCACACTATGCCGTCACTTCCCCCTCCAACTCCCTAAATTTCGCCACAATCCCCCCAAAAGCTCCCATTCATTCATTTGAAATGAGTAGACCAAGTCCTTCTCCTAAACTTGCTCTCCACCTTTCATTCGAATGTGAAGACCAAGTCAAAATCAGAGTTTGCACTGCCTACAAACTCCTCCCTCCATGCCGTCAAAATGAGTGCCAAAAAGGGGACTTTGCAGCTCGAACACAAGGCCTACATCCTTGCTTTAGGCGTTACCCACTCCAAGCCTTAGTGGCGCCTACATTGCCACTCCACCAACTTGTTTCTTGTGCTAACAAACACCCAAAATAAATTTAAAAGCCCCAGCTTCCTCAGCTCCTTATACCTTAGCTCAAAACTAAAAATTTTCTACCTACTCAGGCTTACTTCTAGCCTACAATTAAACCCCGATACAACACAAACAACAACACAGCATACCAAACACATGCAAAACATGCAACAACAAAATAGCCCTTAACCCGGGATATTACAGTTCTACCCCCCTTAAGAATAATTTCGGCCTCGAAATTACCTGGTCAAAAGAGTTGCGGGTATTGCTGTCTCATCGCATCCTCGGGTTCCCACGTGGCTTCTTCCACGCCATGGTTCCGCCAAAGAACCTTAACCAAAGGCACGGACTTTCTACGCAGGACCCTCACATCCCGATCAAGAATCTGCACAGGTTCTTCTTCCATAGTCAAATCTGGATTTACCTCGATCTCCTCCACTGCTACTACATGTGATGGATCTGAACGGTACCGTCGAAGCATCGACACGTGAAAAACATCGTGAATCTGGCTAAGCTCCGCTGGCAACTCAAGCTGATACGCCACTGGTCCAACTCGTCTCAATACCTTATACGGCCCAATAAACCTCGGACTTAGCTTGCCTTTTCTGCCAAACCTCAGTACCTTCTTCCAAGGTGAGACCTTTAAGAAGACCTGATCTCCCACAGCGAACTCTATATCTCTTCGCTTAAGATCGGCATAAGACTTTTGCCGGTCCGAAGCTTCCTTCAAACGAGATGAATCAACTTAACCTTGTCTTACTGTCTCAAAGAACCAACTCGGGTCCCAACAACCGGCGTTCACCTAACTCGTCCAACAAGTAGGTGAGCGACACTTCCTACCATCTGACGCCTCATATGGTGCCATTTTGATGCTTGCTTGATAGTCCGTTGTTATAGGCGAATTCGGCTAACTAAGAAACTCTTCCCAATCGCCCCTTTGAAGTCCGAACACAACCTCTCAAAGATGTCCTCTAAAATCTGAATAACCCTTTCGATTGACCGCCGATCATCGGTGAAAAGTCGTCGTCTTGAAATCTAAACGAGTACCCGAGCTTGATGCAACGCTTTCGAACCTCGGCGTAAACTCGGGATCCCTATCTCGAGATAATCGAAACTGGAACACCGTGTAGCCTTACTATTTCGACACATAAAGCTTCGCCAATCTACGAAGTGAATAGTCTACTCTCACCGAATGAAATGGGCCGACTTAGTCGACGGTCCACGATAACTCAAATCGAATCTTTCTTGCTTGGCGTAAGCGATAAACCACCGACGAAATCCATAGTTATCCTTTCCCATTTCCACCGAGAATCTTCACAGGCTGAAGCAAACCCGACGGTAACTGATGTTCAGCCTTGACCTATTGACAAGTCAGACACTTCCCAACATACTCTGTCACCTCTTTCTTCAAGCCAGGCCACCAAAACTGCTCTTTAAGATCCCTATACATTTTGCTACCTCCAGGATGCATAGCATAAGGACTGCTATGTGCGTCCTGAAGAATCTTCTGCCTCAACTCAACATCTTTAGGCATACAAGCCTTCCTTTGAAAACACAGAAACTCATCACTAGACAAGTCAGTAACCCTCCAAACCACCATTCTCAAGACTTGTAACCTTCGCGCACTCGTAACCTCATCCTCCAATCAAGCTTTCTCTTTAACTGCTCAACCCAAGTAGGCTTAACTCGCAGCTCTGCGCTGTAATACTCCCATCGTCATACAAACTCAAATGGGCAAACAAGGCTCTTAAGTCCGAAACAACCCTACGGCTCAACGCTGTCGCGCCACCACGTTAGCCTTGCACTTGGATGATATTCAATCGAATACTCGTAATCTTTCAAAGAACTCAACCCATCTGCGGCGCCTCAAATTCGGATCCTTCGAGTCAATAGGTACTTGTGCTCTTATGATCTGCGTAGTAGGCGATTGACTTCTCCCCGTACAAGTAATGCCTCCAGATTTTTAGAGCGAAGACTACGGCTGCTAGCTCTAAATCGTGCGTCGGATAGTTGACCTCGTGTGGCCTCAGCTGCCGAGAAGCGTAAGCCACAACCTTACCTTCTGCATCATCAAAGACACAACCCAATCACAGTATGTGATGCGTCGCGATGCTCGTGAATTCCTTACCAGCCTCGAGGTTGAATTAAAACAGGAGCCTCAGTCAAGATCTTCTTCAACTTATCAAAACTCTCCTGCTGTTTCTCAGTCCAAACGAACGGAACTCCCTTTCTTAACAGCTTAGTCATCGGTGCTGCAATTAACGAGAAACCCTCAACAAATCTTCGGTAGTATCCTGCCAAACCCAGGAAACTCCGAATCTCAGCGACTGACTTAGGAGGCTTCCAATCCAAAACCGCCTCAACCTTCCGAGGATCTACTCTAATCCTCAGCTGATACTACATGACCCAAAAACGTCACTTCACTAAGCCAGAACTCGCACTTACTGAACTTAGCATAGAGTTGCTTCTCCCTCAAAATTTGCAACACCACTCTTAAGTGTGCATCATGCTCTTCTTCCGACCTTGAGTAAACCAAGATGTCGTCAATAAAAACCACGACGAAACGGTCCAGATACTGCTGAAACACCCTATTCATCATATCCATAAAAGCTGCCGGAGCGTTAGTCAACCCGAACGGCATTACCAGGAATTCGTAGTGCCCGTACCGAGTCCGAAACGCTGTCTTATGGATATCCGCTTCCTTAACTTTCAACTGATGGTACCCAGACCTCAAATCGATCTTTGAAAACACCGATGCACCTTTCAGCTGATCAAACAAGTCATCTATCCGTGGTAACGGATACTTGTTTTTAATCGTCAGCTTATTCGGTTAGGCGGTAGTCGATACACATCCTCATCGTGCCGTCCTTCTTCTTGGACGAATAATACCGCGCGCCCCACGGTGAAACACTTGGCCTAATGAAGCCTCGATCCAACAGCTCACGAATCGAGCCTTAAGCTCCACCAATTCCTTTGGTGCCATCCTATATGGAGCAATAGACACCGGCGCATCCACGGTAGCGCATCTATCCCAAACTCTACCTCACGATCCGGTGGCAAACCCTAAGCTCCTCTGAAACACATCCACAAATTCCTTAACAAGATGCGAACCTTCTCAACAAAGCAGACTCTTTAGCCTCTAAGGCATACACATGAACCACATACGCTTCACACCCTTCCCCGACCATCTTTACGACTTTTAATGCCGACACCACATTGGATAAGTAATCTCTCCTATTACCGATCATAATCACCTCATCTCCCTTATCCGTCGATAGAACCATGCGCTTTAGCGCGCAGATCCACCCCGGCCCGGTACTTAACCAACCAGTCCATTCCAAGGATCGGTCGAACTCCCCCAACGGCGGTTCCATCGGATCGGCGAAAAAAATGACCCCTTGGAGTTCTGGGGTACATCCTTATACTGACTTATCTACGACTACTGAGTGACCTAGAGGCTAAAATACGGTCATTTGTCTAGAAGCGGTTTACGAGTCTAAGTCCATGGTCTCAACTATACTACTAGCAACATACGAATCGTGGAACCCAAGTCAATTAAAGCGGTATAGGGAGAACCAAAAATCAAAAACGCATCTGCGTGATTACGTCCGGTGCGTCGCCCTCTCGCGGTGTCTAGTGCATACACGAACCGGTGTCGTGCCTCGTAACTACCGCGCCTGCGCGGTGCTCCACGACTTCGACCAAATCCACTACCACCTCTGCCATTACCACGGCCCTCTGTGGTGGCGGTCCATTACCTCTGAATCGACATACGGCCACGACTCTGATCAATCTCCGCCATCCCACGCGGACAAATCCCCTAATGCGATGATCCGAGAGATCCACACTCGAAGCAACCTTTTCCACCACCCAACAACCACCCCAATGAGATTTCCCACACCGACATTACATCTGCGGCGGTCCTCGCCTAGCGCGAAACAAACCTAGCGGCATCGATTACGCCCCTCGGTCTAGCCCTCTTCTCGGATTACGGATGATCCGAAGACCCAAAGCTCCTCTTAAGCCTACTCTGTCCATGCTGCGTCTTCTTATCGACTCTTTAACACCTTCGGCTACCTTAGCCTTTTCAACTAAGACAACAAACTCGCTCTCCTCGCTGTGGAGCAATTAGCGACCTCAACTCGCCTCGCGAGACCATCCTCGAAACGAACACACCTCTCATGCTCGGTGGCTACAATGCCCACGGCATACCTACTCGGCCAGGAACTCACCCTGCGTGCTCAAGAGCATGATTTACTCCCTGAACAAGCCTCGAAAATGCCTTCATTGGGAGTCGATGTAACTAGCCCCGATGTATTTTTTTGATATGCAAACTCAAAAATAATCCCATGTCGATCCTCACCGCCACACTGTCGTCCGAACCGTGAGCCACCACCGATATGACTCATCCCAAGAAGCGCGACACGATGCCCTTCACTTCTCTTTAGCCGTCAAATCCGGATCGTCCATGATCCGCTTCGGTTGCCTCCACCAATATTCAGCGGTGCTAGGAGCAACACCGATACACTCGGAAAAATTCAGCCCATTAGCCCGGAGTCGCTCAGAACAGATTTCCTAACTCCTGCACCACCACCTACACCAGCTACCCTTTCCAACACCCGCAAAGATCGCTCGTGACACCGCATCGTCTCGATCGATCTCGAACTCACCACCTCCACCGGGTGGCGAATCCGGCATCTCATTTTCGACCCTTGACCGGATCCTACGGGTTCGAAACGTCATCCTACCTCGACCTCGACCACGAGTATTTCGCCACGTCCACCTCGAGTACTCATGACTAAACGATCTACGTTTCTGGTTAAGAAGATTTTTATGCATTAGTATCGTTCCACTTTCTTAACCGCAAAGAAATTTTATGGATGGAGTTTAATCAGGAGTTCTTTCGAGCAACCAAGGTTTCAATCTTCTATCCTATTCACCCAAAAGAGATTATACATTCATTCCTTAACCCTTTCCATACCTATTCACTCTTCGGACATTGCTGCCCATTCTAGCCCAAGGGTATTTTCGTCATTTTCCCTACAGGGTATTTTCGTAATAAAAGATATTTTAAACTTTCGTAAAACCGGTCACTTTGTAATTCCAAAATTTGAGAGTGTTCTTTGAAAATTTTGTAAAATACTTCGTTTTGGAAACCAGGGGTATTTTAGTAATTTTTCACAAACTGAGGGCATTTTCGTAAATTTCCAAAATCAAAATTTTCGATTGATATTTTGTAAAACAGAGTGTTTAAATTTCGTAACATCATTGAAATTTTGGGCAAAATCATTGAGTTGATATTTTATGAACCGAGGGCATTTTAGTAAATTTACCCCTAAGGGCATTTTTTTTGTAATTTTCGCAAATCGAGAAATTCGTTGTAAAAGTGACATTCTCAGTTTTGAAAGAGTTTATTGCAAAAGTTTGAAAACATTAGGGTTGTTGTGGTATTTTCGAAAACATGGCTAATTCCCTTTTCGGGTTTTAGTCGTTCGGTTAAGTCTATGACCGAGCCTTCTTGGTCAGGGTGAACTCGAGCTACACACCAGGTGGGATACCTGCGAAGAGGAGGTGAGTCACGAGGACTGCTTAAATACCAAGCTCTTCCGGATCCTCTCCTAGACATGCGTACAGGAGTTACCACACCCTAGCCCCATGGCTGAGTCACAGATTGGTTTAGTGCTTTAAGTCTTATGCTTTAGTTCGAGTGTTTGAGTGACCTAATCCTAGGGTTCAAGTCCTATAAATCTAACTACGTTCCATATCACCTACCCTTCTACAAATAATAATTCACAGAAGAGTTTAGAATTACTTACCTGGCGAACTGGTGCCGGAGACTCGGTGCCATGCCTTGTAAACCATGTATTCAACCCAAAAACACTTAAAACGAACTTTTGAAAACAATTTGGGCCTCAGGCCCACAGCCGAGCTTTTGAACTTAGCTCTGATACCACAATTGTAACACCCCAAACCCGATCCAAACACCACGACCAGAATCAACTGTATGTTACTGGAAATGTGTTTGAAAATTTCGAGGTTGCACTAGATAGATTCGATAAAACTTTGTTCTTTTTTTTTTTTTTTTTTTTTTTTTTTGAAAACAAGTTGTTTAAAATCGTTACTAAATATTTAGACTTAGAAAAATTTGATTTCACGATTGAAAACAATTGATCTTTATTGGTTTATAAAATCAATGTGATACCCGATGGTATAGTTGAAAACGTATCGCTTTGTTGGTTTGAAAACGTTGTTTTTTCCAAATTTTAATAAAATTAAATACCAAGTTATTATTTTACAAAGATACCAAAATCTAATGTAAAACATAAACATCATAAAGCACATCTTAAAAAGGCTTTTACAAATCCAAGATAAAACCCAAAATAAAGGTAAGCAAACTAAAGTACCCAAATGAAAATGTCTCAGAGTAAAACTTTTTATTCAAAGATGGCATAAGCACCCCGAGTCCATCCCGGCTCCATGTCCGCGCTCTACGAGTCACCCGAAATGTCAAGGAGAGGGTGAGTCGAGTGACTCGATGTGTAAATCCCGCTCCCAATAAAACAACATGCTAACACACATCATACATAGCAACATAATTAATGCAACCCGATCCTAACCATCCATACACCTTTTCTACCCGTGTGGTACCAAACCACCGGTGGTGCCAAACCACCGTGACGTATAGTCACAATGTGTTACCAAAACACTCGTGTCCCAAAGACACAATATCCGTCAATGTGGTACCAAACCACCGGTGTCCCAAAGACACAATTGTGCTACTCAAGCACCGTGACCAAGTCACAAATCCAAAGATGGGGCCAACCCATCGTGTGTTACCAAAACACTAGCGCACGATCCCATATCTCAAGTGGGGCCAACCCACGGTGGTCAAACCACAGGGACAAGTCGCAATGAGGTGCCAAACCTCTGGTGTCCCAAAGACACGATGTGCTACCAAAGCACTGGTGACCGTAGTCACAACTCGATGATGGGGCCAACCCATCGTGTGTTACCAAAACATCGGCGTCAATCCCGTATAATCATCTCAGTGGGGCAACCCACCGTGGTACTCGAGCCACTGGGACGAGACGCCGAGGTACCAAACCTCTGGAGGTGCCAAACTCTGTGACCCAAAGTCACAAAGTGTGCTACCAAAGCACTGGTGCTCGTCAGCACAAAATATCACTGCTCCCTCCACTCGTATTACCCATCAACATACCATACTCATGTAATCATGCATATCATACAATCATGCGTATCATGCCAATATGTCTAATCTCATACCCCATGTCACATATATCCATAGTCATGATTTCATATAGATTATCAAGAACTCATAATAATATTAACACCGACTTACCCGAGTCCACGATCATACCCATTAGGGTATTATATCAATCATCATCACTTTTTCATTAGTTATCACACGGTTATCAATCATATTACTAAATATAAGTGTGTTACTATACACACCTGTAACTACCGAGTCTAGGAATTCCAACGAAACGATCTAAGTCCCTTTGATGGCCTTGCTCCTATAATCGGCCAAGAAGGAGTTAGTCACTAAGACCATTCGCCAACACAGAGACACCCAAAAGGGTTAAAGCTTGAACCCTTACCTTGCACACGCTTGGTTTCCTACGGACCCGAACCACAATGGCCTTCTAAGACACTCACCTTCACCTTGAAAAGAATAACAGTTAATCCTTTATCATTCATGACTTAATCGAAACCAGAAGATTAAACTAACAACAACCAATCACTTACCCCTTACTTACCAATCGGTTACAAGAATGAAGACTCCTCTTGACTACCTCCAATATCCAAAGGCCCTAAACAAGAAGATAACCAATGGTCAATTCCTTCCAACCAAAGCCGATCATAGGCTTTGAACAAATCACAAACAACATAGCACTTAGAGAATCGAAGAATGGCCATTCGGCCAATCACTTACCCCAACACCAACAAAGATTCGGCCAACACCACCCTAGGAGAGAACCACAAGAGATTCGGCCAAGGGAGACTACTAGAAGAAGGGAAATATTCGGCCAATTAATAGGACTTCTAGGAGAGAAGAGATTCGGCTACTAAAGTTTCAAGAAGACAAGAAGAGTGTTTGAGAAGGGAGAGTTTCGGCTTGCACAAATGAATAAAGAAGAATAGTTTCGGCACAAAGAAATAGAAATATTGGTGGAGAATTCGGCTTCACAAATGAACCAAGGAAAAAGGAGATGAAAAGGAGGATATTCGGCTACCAAAAGAACACCAAGGATTGAAGATGTTTCGGCCAGCTTTTAGGAGTGTGGTATTTCGGTTCAAGAAGTGAAGAAAGATGAGAGAATTCTTTAAAATTTTAGCTTTGGTTTGACAAAAAGAAAGAATTTTGGTTTGCCAAAGAGAAGACCGAAAATGTACCAAAAGCAAAAGTACATTCGGCCTCCCCCCTAACCCACACTATGCCGTCACTTCCCCCCTCCAACTCCCCTAAATTTCGGCCACAATCCCCCCAAAAGCTCCCATTCATTCATTTGAAATGAGTAGACCAAGTCCTTCTCCTAAACTTGCTCTCCACCTTTCATTCGAATGTGAAGACCAAGTCAAAATCAGAGTTTGCACTGCCTACAAACTCCTCCCTCCATGCCGTCAAAATGAGTGCCAAAAAGGGGACTTTGCAGCTTGAACACAAGGCCTACATCCTTGCTTTAGGCGTTACCCACTCCAAGCCTTAGTGGCGCCTACATTGCCACTCCACCAACTTGTTTCTTGTGCTAACAAACACCCAAAATAAATTTAAAAGCCCCAGCTTCCTCAGCTCCTTATACCTTAGCTCAAAACTAAAAATTTTCTACCTACTTAGGCTTACTTCTAGCCTACAATTAAACCCCGATACAACACAAACAACAACACAGCATACCAAACACATGCAAAACATGCAACAACAAAATAGCCCTTAATCCGGGATATTACACATATAAACTTATTCGAGCAAGACCATGCATTTCTAGTCTCACTCCATCGAAAGGCCAAAGATATTGCTCCCATTATGTAGGAGGGATAAATCCTATCTTGATTAACCATATACCAATACATGGATTGTGGTATATCCAACATCAATATTTATAGTACAACCTATTGCGGTAGATGTTTTGACTGTATCAAAATATACTACTCATGATGTTGAGACAATGATGATCTTATGTTTGAGGATCATATACATAGTTATCACTATGAGTAATATTGTGATTATTACATAATAATCCAAGAAACATACTCAAAATGGGTCAATCCAATATGTTGTTCTCTAACACATACTCATGTATTGATTTTGACATCTTTATGTCAATGACAAATCTTTTTCATCAATCAACTATACATTAGTCTCAACGCATTATTGTTGTCCAAGCCCACAATAATAATTGATTAAGAAGGACCTTTTTAAGTGTAATCATATTTTTTGAGGACTTTATTACAATTCAATTTATTTATACACACAGAAAAGAAACTAAAATAATCATGGCAATGCATTATATTAATAAACAAGGTAAAACAAGTATGTGATTACAATAATCTCATGATTGCTATTTAGGCATACTCTAGCAACTTCTATCATAAAGAGTTCCATACCTTTGCCCTTAGTGGTCAAGTAATCCTTCCACTCTTTGCAGTTCACCTTGAAGTTCCCTTTCTTACTGCAGAAGAAGCATTTAGACTTAAGTAAGTATTTAGGCTTCTTGGTTCTCTTCCTTTCCACTTGTGGTGACCCAGAAACTTAATATTGCTTTTCTCAGCACACTTTCTCATCCCTTTTGAGGAAGAAGCAACAACTAAGTTTCCTTCTTCTCTTTGGACCGAGTGATCACCATTCAACATCAATTCATAGGATTGTAATTCCTTCATGAGTTGTGTAAGCGTTAGATTCTTGTTCCCAAGGTTATATGCGACACAAAAGCCTACAAAATCCTTGGATAAGCTTTTAAACACCATCATAATTTGAGTGGTCTGGTCCAAATTAGCCTTATTATCCATGGCATCAGGAAAGCATCCCATAAAAATAATCATATGGTCTTTGATTGGTGTTTCACCCTTGTAGGGTAGAATTATCGAAATACCCTTGTGGGGTAGAATTACCAAAATACCCTTATAGGGTAGAATTACCGAAATACTCTTGTAGGGTTGAATTACCGAAATACCCTCGAAGGGTAAAGTTACCGAAATACCCTCGTAGGGTAGAATTACCGAAATACCCTTGTAGAGTGAAATTACTGTTTTACCCCTAACCGACGAAATGACCATTATACCCCTAGTGGTAGTTTAGTTGATGTGTATATGCTATCTATATGACTGTTTATGAATATGACATATTGCATACACGTAATATTTATGACACAACATTCTGTATTGGGGTTGGGATTCTGGTTTGGAGGAAGTACTGTACTAGTGGCTCTGCCACGTTTTTATTGTTCTAGTGGCTTCGCCATGTATTCTGATTTTAGTGGCTTGGCCACATTTACTGTTATTAGCAGCTTGGCTGCGTTACTATTAGCAGCTATGCTACGATATTGGTGTGTTGGCTGGGTGGGTCGACTTAGTCCCTACATGGTGTGTTGGTTGGTATGGGTGGTGTGTTGGCTGGTTTGGCTTGGGTTGCATCACTGTTCTGTTCTATTTTTATTTGGGCTTATACCCACACTGATACTGTATTGGGCTAAGGCCCACTCTGTACTATTAGTGAATAGGGCTCAGGCCCAGACTGTTACTGCATGATAGGGGATTACACACTGAGTTCTTGTAACTTACCCTTTTCTTTTAACTGTATAGGTAATCCCCAGCCATAAAGGATTTGGAGCTGCGAGGGACTCAGAGGTGGCCACATGTTCACGAGTATTTTGATTTATACTTAGTTTTTTTCTGAATTATTTATTTTGGGGAGATATTTATGTAGTAAGGCCATTTGAGGTTTTTAACTTTTATTTGGTTTAAACTTTTTACGTTAACATGCTAGAATAGGAAACACAGGTTTTCAAAGTAATAACTGTTTCCAAAGAAAATCATGCATTTTCAGATTTTAAACTTACAATTGGATAAGCTTCCGCGGTTTTCAATTCAGATTAGTAAACTTGTAATAACTGAAACGACCAATAAGTGATTAACAAGTTTTTATTTTACAACCCCAACGTTTTCTATAGCAATTAGTTTTAAAAAGGATTTTAAACTATAGTCATGAATTTTCATCGACAAGATCAGTTTTCAAATCAACACTTCGATGTGACACGTCAGATTCAGTCGTAACGCTAGGTCGGGTTTGGGGTGTTACAAAAATAATAATGGCAATGCATTATATTAATAAACAAGGTAAAACAAGTATGTTATTACAATAATCTCATGATTGCTATTTAGGCATACTCTAGCAACTTCTATCATAAAGAGTTCCATACCTTTTCCCTTAGTGGTCAAGTAATCCTTCCACTACTTGCAATTCGCCTTGAAGTTCCTTTTCTTACTGCAGAAGAAGCATTTAGACTTAAATAAGTATTTAGGCTTCTTGGTTCTCTTCCTTTCCACTTGTGGTAACCCAAAAACTTAGTCTTGCTTTTCTCAGCACACTTTCTCATCCCTTTTGAGGAAGAAGCAACAACTAAATTTCCTTTTGCTCTTTGGACCGAGTGATCACCATTCAACATCAATTCATAGGATTGTAATTCCTTCATGAGTTGTGTAAGCATTATATTCTTGTTCCCAAGGTTATATGCGACACAAAAGCCTACAAAATCCTTGGATAAGCTTTATCCAATTTAAGTGGTCTGATCCAATTTAGCCTTATTATCCATGGCGTCAGCAAAGCATCCCATAAAAATAATCATATGGTCTTTGATTGGTGCTTCAGACTTTTGTTGGGAATTTATCAAACTAGTAATAGTTGACTGTCGAGCCAAGATAGCTTGGCCTCTAAACATATCTTCTAGTTTGTCTAGAATTGCTTTGTCAGACTTACAGCTCTTCAATTGTTTATAAAAGGTGCTGGTCGTGCTTGCCAGTATATAGCAAGACGTTACCTCATTAGAATCCTCCCAGCATTTTCTAGCCTCATCTTGAGTTGTTAGAGGGCATTTATTGTCAAGGACTATCTTTAGTTTATCACAACTTAGGACAATCATCAGGTTCCTTTTCCATTCCTTATAATTATTTTTGTCCAGTTTGTTTGCAGTGAGTATATTTAATAAAGGAGTGGGTTTCATTTCCTAACTAAAAATAAAGCAGTCATTCATTAATATCTATTTATTAAGCAAATATTTTAAAGTGTTTTGCAACTTTACGATATGCATTAAGATGATATGTGTTTCTTACATTAAACATTGAAAACATTTGTAAGTCGTTGCAACGATAATTTCTACACCCATTAAATTAAGTCATCGTGGGATAATCTTGATCAACTAGTAAGAACATGGATTTCCATCTAATTAGTACATAAACCTAATTACTTAGGCATTCACACATACTAATAATCGTTTAATGTTTAGTCATCATTCTAACTTAAGTAAAGCTTCATGAGAAGTTACTTAACTAGAAGATCTTGATGTATAACCATGAACTCAACACCTATCACATCATGTACCAAAAATGAGTCATCGTGGGACAATCTCACTGAGTAACATGCATTGACTAATTGTCCTCTTTGAAGAAATAACTTCTTGTTATATTACATGATAATACCTACAAAAGTATGATTGCAAAATAGTTCTACTTACTTTCAAGAAATATCCTTAGTGAGATTCACATGAAAATCCTATTGTGGGGTAGTTAAATTGTCATGTTATCACAAGAGACCATTGATGGATGTCGCAGGTCTTGTTTAGGGATCTTTTCCCCCTTAATCTCTTAAAAACATGCAAGATTTTTAATGTTTGCTTTCAATCATGAATAATTAATATATGCATAACAAGTACATGTGACATTCTTTCACTAAACTATATGACATGCTTATCATACATATGCATGAACATACTTTCACAGTCAAATAAATATCATCATGCTACCACATATATAAGCATACTTTGGGTCTTCTATTTTGCCACTACAGACTTCTACTATGGTATCGTTTCATGCTGTCATTGTTGTCATCTTTCTGCCATCGTTTTTGTGTCATCACTGCTTCTAGCCATCTTCAGACTATCTTAGGTCACCACTTTTGATCATCACCAGCGACCGTCCTTGTAACACCCCCAGACCTAGCCTGGACGTTATGGCCGAATCCGAGAATGTCACATCAAAGGCATAATTCAAACGATTTTGCTAAGTAAAAATTTAAGGCCTAAAAGCCCAAAATCCTTGAATCTTGTTAAGTAATGATAAAAGCCTGTAACACCCCAAACTCGGCCTAGAAGTTAGGCCCAAATTTGGCGTGTCACATGGAAGTGTTCTTCAAAAATCATGTTTTCATTGAAAACCCTTCTTTGTTGTTGTTAAAAACTTGTTTAAGATTTAAAGCCTCTTTGTTAAAACTCAAAACACTTAAGCAATTGTTATCTACTTGAAAATGTAATTAACTTTAAAACTTATCTGTTGCGGAAGCATATTTGAAATAAACAATTTACAAAAATGTGATGTTTAGAAATAGAGTTGTAGAAGCATTTTGAAAACGTTCCGGAAACGTAGTGTTTTGAAAACAGTTACTGTTTTGGAAATAGTATTCCACTTTTAGCAGTTAGAAAACATCATAAAGAAATATAAAAAATAATAAGTTAAAAATAAAGAGGCCTTATTACAAAATTATTAACCCAATAAATTAAACTAAAATGAAATAAAGTCGCTAAGTTTAACTTTAAGGCATATCTGACGTGTGGCCATCTCCGAGTCCCTCGCAGCTCCAAATCCTCTAAGAGTGGGGATTACCTACACAGTTAAAAACAGGGTGAGTTTATGAAAACTCAGTGTGTAGTCCCCTTACTAGAGTAACAGTCAGTATACAAAAAATAGATCCTGAAATAGTCTGGGCCAAAGCCCTTTAACAGTAACAGTACAGTCCAGTTCAGAGCATACGTGAGTCAAAGCCCACTACAATATCATTTGGGTCACAGCCCATAATAGAATCAATTGGGCCTAGCCAAAACCAATAACAGATCAAGTGGCCTAAGCCCAGTACAGAGTCATATCCCATAAACAAATATGCATAGTATGAGGATGCATCCCACCCCGATCCAGCCAACACACCACCCGTATCAACCAACACACCATGTGGGGATAAAATCGACCCACCCAGCCAACACACCAAGCTTAGTACCGATTGGGGCACTAAGTTAAGAGAATGGCTTGGTGTCGTAGATAGAACGACTAAAAGCTATAGATATCGCAGTAACGCTGCCAGTTAACAGAATGACTAAAAGCTGTAAACGGAATGGTTATAGACCATAATCAGGATGGCACAAAGCTATCAGTAACTGTAATAAGTTTGGCACATAGCCATCAGCGACGGTAATATAATCGGCACACAGCCACGGGTAATTATGATCGACACAGAGTCATCAATGTATATGTTAGGCACATAGCCCGGGTAAATACGTTTGGCACAAAGCCATAATCAAGATGGCACAGAGCCATATTTATCGCAGAAAGGCTGAAAGCCTTGTACAGAATGGCAATGGGCCATACACTTCCTCCGTAACTTTGTCCCAACCCCATGCAATATGTCATGTATGTCATGCTCAATCATCACAGGTGTATGCAGAATGACCATACTCGATAATGATCATTTAAAACATATATTACAAGTATATCAGTCACACGACCACAGTCAAGTTAGTTAAAACACAGTCATACGATCACAGTCAAGTCATGGCACAAAATCAGTCTTTTACCCTCAGGGGCAAAATAGTCATTTTACCCTATAAGGGTATTTCAGTAATCCTACCCTGCAGGGGTAATTTGGTAATTCTACTCATAACTAATCCATGTATGCAGTGTATCTCAAACATAATCAATCATACAATTAACACAAACAACACTAGTACTAACACGAGGGTACAACGATCATTTAATCGGTTAAGGGTAAAACGGTCATTTCGCCTAGTAAGGACATCTCGATAATTTTACCTGTCGAGGGTATTTTGGTAACTTTACCCATAGAGGGTATTTCGATAACTTTCCCATAGAGGGTATTTTAGTAATTTCGTAAACCAGGGGTATTTTGGTAATTTTGTAAACTGGGGTATTTCGATAATTCTGTAAACCAAGGGTATTTCAGTAATTTCACAAATCAGGGCTATTTTAGTAATTTTGCAATCCGAGGGTATTTCGATAATTTCACAAACCAGGGGTATTTCGGTAATTTTGTAATCTGAGGATATTTCAGTACTTTCACAAGTCAGGGGTATTTCGATAATTTTGCAATCTGAGGATATTTGATAATTTCACAAATTAGGGGTATTTTGGTAAATTTGCAATCCGAGGGTATTTCGATAATTTTGTAAATCAGGGGTATTCTAAACAAAGATAACGATGCGAATAGGCCTAGGGCCCGTTCTCGACCCAAATAGGCCCACACGCTTGTATGGCCCACTTAGCCCAAATCTAGCCACAAATATGAGATTCACATAAACCAGTCCAATATCTACTACACAATCATACAATTTATTCATATGGGCCCACAGGCTCTACATGGCCTCTTTCGGCCCATCGTGGCCCAAATAGCCTAAACCCACAAGAACACTTATGGTGGCCTCAACTATCACGTCGAAGCTCCCACACGTGCACTCGCACGCTCGTGTGGCTACCATCGCTGTGTGACCGGCATTTCGACTTTGCCGCTCTACAGCTAGAGTAGTGCGAAATATACACCTGATTTGAATCTAGAGTTGATCTGCTCTCCGAACACTCCTATGCCCAAACTCCAACCAAGGTATGCTTACTCTCCACATAGATTGCTCTATTTAAAGCCAGCTTCTCACCTTCCCTCATGCTAGCTTCCCGATGTGGGATCCCTCCTTCAGCAGAGTTTAATTCCAACACAACCACCTGTCACCCCAACTTAGCAAAATAAATATCCCTTTTTGCTTGCAATGGGATTCGAACCCTTGCCTTCTCCTATACTCCAGACGCTACATGCCACCACAACACAAGCTCTTTTTGTGACTTAAAGCATGCGCAACTAAATATAAGCCTATGGGCTGTCTAAGTTCATATAAAAAGAAATCAAAATAAATTGCAAGCGCCAAGACTTGAACCTTGGACCTCTTGCTTCCTCTATGGCGTCACTTCCTTGTCTTCCATGTGGCGCCATTTGGCACTAGACCACAACTCCTTTTGTTTCATTTTTCTCCACATTTTATTCTTAAAGCCTACTTACTAACTCCCAGGGTTTTATTCACCTAAAACCAAAATTTTCCTAAAGCGCAGTTTTGATCCGAGGACTTTACTGCAGCCCTCTAACCTTCTAAAATCACTCACCTGATAGGTCCAACTTGCATTAGTGCCATTTTCTTGTTCTCAAAAATTTTAAACGCTCCCAAGCCCAAGTCCCAATAGGCCCAATTCTACTAGGCCCAAATTCAGGTTGTTACAAAGCCCATATTTTTAGGTATTCTGAAAACCATGTTTAAACATAAGAAATTTACTCAGGTTTAATAATTAAGTAAACATTTGAAACAACAAACTCAAAATCCAAAGTCAAATCATAGTACAAGGCCTTATTACATCCAACGAAAATAAAGTAATTAAAATCATGTCTTTTGAGACAAATAAGTAAAACTTCTAACTATCTTGTAGTGTGGCCATCTCCGAGTCCTCTCCCACGTCGAGCCGATTACTGAGGATCACCTGAAACATTTAATAAAAGGGTGTGAGTTTCGAAACTCAATGTGTACGACCCTTGGTAACCAATCAACATGCAAATATCACATTGGGCCTAAGCCTTATTTAAAACGGTGGTCTTGGGCCTTAGCCCGCAATGACCTCACATCACGTCAGTATCACATGAATGCAATTCACCCATCCCAAATCCAACCCTGCACTCCATTTCCCTTCCAACCCAACACTCCTGTGGGGATATAAATATCAACCCACCCATCCCTACACTCTAAAGGTAGCACCAGCAACAACACTACTCAAACATTGCAGTAAAGCTGCTACAATGGGCTTAAAGCCACCGGTAGGTCCACAGTCGTCAAGCGACTATGCGATCCCCAAATCTTCCTCCGTATCATCAAAACCCACCCAAGTGCAACATATATTTCATGAATGCAACATACACATTTTCACACATTCGGCACTTAGGGGTATTTTAGTCATTTCACTACCCAAGGGTATTTTCGTAAAACTACTCTACAAGGGTATTTAGGTAATTTTGCAAAATAGGGGTATTTTGGAAATTTTTTAAATCAGGGATATTTTGGTGATTCCGCAAATTAAGGCTATTCTGATAATTTTACAAATCAGGGGTATTTTAGTAATCTTGCATATCTAAGGATATTTTGGTAATTTTCAAATCAGGGGTATTTGGTCCCTCTCAGGTTTTAGTTAGGAACTTTGGCCCATTAACAAGTCCTTGCGGCTAAAGTGAACAGGCACTATGCACCAGGTAGGATTCCAGAGAAGATGAGGTGGGCCACTTGGACCGGTTAAGTACCAAGCTCTCCCTAGATCCAATCCTAGACATGCATATGCCCGTTGCCACACTCTAACCCAGCGACTTGTCTACGGACATGTTTAATTATTAGATTAAGTCTTATGCGGTTTAAGAGTTGTCAGAACTAGGCCTAAAGTCCATTAAACCCTAGCATACTTGTCTACGTCCCCATAAAGCCCATCAAGCCTATTTCACGTTCATATAGCCCATTAAGCCAAAATCACATCTTTATGGTCCATTATGCCCAGATCTCATTCATATGGCCTATTAGGCCCAAAACAATTCTAGATCATGTAACATGCATGACTAACTCAATTTATATAACCAAATCAATCAATTTCATCAAACTTAGCCTCAGGGCCCACCGGGCCCATTTAGCCACTTTCGACTTTTCGGCATTACCGATATCATGTGTGTGTAGTGTTTGTACACACCTGGTTACTGCGACATGCTATACTATCCTTGGTCTTGAACCTACAACCAACCAACCTTCAATCAATCACCCATACTTAATCAAAAAATTTACCAAAAGCGAAGCCTTACCGTAATCTTACCGTCTACCACCGGGTTCTAATAGCCCTTCCTTAGCTACTAATCACGAGTATCCCCTAGATCTGCACTCACACATACACCATCAAACTTTGAGTGACTCATAATCTACACAAGTCACCCCTACAGATCATACTCACATTCAGCCATTTACTTAAACCATAATCGAGTTAAGTACACTTACACTTTGCTAATGATCCTTACCACGCTTGCGATCTCTGAACCTTACCCTTGTTAATACAAGATTAACGACAATGAGAAGTTAGATATCTCTTTGGCTTTTAACAAAACACACTAAGGGGTTAACTGAATACTTACTGAATCCACTTTTGATCCCGCGGCCTAGATAACTACTGAACGAGATTCGGCTTTTAACCTTGACTGATAGTAAGTAACAATTAATTTGTAATGGAGGAAAACAACAAAGATTCCACACTAATAAGGATTTTGGTAAGAAAAGATGATGATACTTGGGCAATAAAAGAGTTTGGCTATGAGAGAATTCGACAAAAAGGGATTCGGCAACAAGGCAAGGTATTAAGAAAAAGAATGGAAAATTCGGTATTACCTAGGACCTCAAATTCGGCACACAAACATTTATATAGCCTATAGCTGTAACATCCTAAATTAGGGCCTTTGCATTTTATGTGTTTGGGTGTGAATGCTATGCTTGTCATGCTAGTTTAGGGTACTTTAGGGTCCAGGAATGACTTAGGGGTAAGCCGGGACCTTAGTAAAAATTTGCTTTTTGGGCACTTTAAGGGAGAGCTGAATGGGATAGGACTTAAGGGTGGTTGGTTGTATGTTTAGACTCAAGAAGCACTTTAGTAAAGTGGTAAGGAGGTGCCACTTAAAGCTCAGGAAGGTGACGCCTCAGGGAAGCTGGTAGGGAACAGGTTCGAGCTGCGTGGATTCCCTTTTGGGGATGTCTTTTTGATGCCAAGGTAGGGAAGAGTTGCTTTCAGCTTGGATGGGTCAACATATTTGAATGAAGGGAAGAGAGCAATTCAAGGATAAGGAATCGGTCAACAGGTTTGAATGGAGAGTGGAGAGTGATCGGTGGAGAGAATCATGGGATTGGGAGAGAGGGAGAGAGTTTGGCTGAATATGGGAAGTGGGGTGTGTGAGTGTGTGTACGGTTCAGTGATGTTAGGGGGGTGGCCGAATGTTAGATGATAGCATTAGGAGTGTTGAGAATTTTGGCTAGCTAGAGAAATCGAGAGCATTCTTTTGTTCAATTCTTCTTGTCAAAACAGAAACACTCATACCACTTTGTGCATTATTGCTTTTCTCTCAAATACCGAAACCAAAACACTCTCATACATTTGTTTTACATCTTCTTTTCTTTCATTTACCAAAGACGAAACACCTCCCAATTCTCTTCACATTTTCTTCTTCTTTTTGTGCTTGGCTGAATCTCACATTACCACCCACTCTCTACCTACATTTTATTTTCTTTGCCTTTAACATCAAAGCCGAAACCCTGTCATCTTCTTCTCTTTTCTCTTAAACACCTTAGTCGAATCTTCCTTAGTAGATAGCACCTCTCTTCTCCATCTCTTTTCAAGAGCATAACATTTTCGGCATTCGGTAAGTTCTTTTTAGGTTAGCCGAATCTCTCTAATCATCTACTCACTCACTTTCTTCTCTTGATTTCTTTAAGAAGAAAGCCGAAACTTCTCATTTGTTTAAATAGTTCTTATTTGTGGGTTAGCCGAATTCCTCTGACATCCATATTCTTTTCTTTCAGCTCTTATTCCAGCAGATTGCCGTTACCTATTCTCCACCACTCCCAATTGGTTTTTCGAGTGTGGTGGGAGGCTTTATCTTCGCGTTCTTCGGGCTTTTGGTCTACTTTTGGAGTGTTTAAAGGGACAATCAGTTTTAGTCGATTCAAGTACTCGAGCGGTGCAGGATTCAAACCTTCTTAATCTCCGGGATTTGTTGATCTAGGTAAGGACCCTTAGTCTTGAGTGTTATTCTCTTTTTTTCGATTTCACTGCGTTAATCCGGTCTAGTGACCAAGGTTTTGTTCATGGACTTAAATGTCAGCCAAGCGAAAGGAGGGGTTGGACCCGTAGTCCCAGCCCCTAAGTTCAAGAAGCGCGCGGTGTCTGCTGTTCGAGACTGGCCACCAGGTTGTGGGCCGGCATCTGAGTAGAACAAGAGACAGTTAGCAGTAGTTTCCGAAAGCGATAGTGTCGACATAGATAGCGTGGTGCTGCGTGTAACCAGGTGTGTAACAGTTACACACTTTAATATTATTATGTGTTATTAATTATTTGGGGGCTAAAAAACTGAAACGGCTAGATGAATAAGCGTTATGCCATTATGGGCATGGCCGAAATACCAGGTAAGTACCCTGCTGTTTATGTATGCGCTGATGGATGTATGCCATAATGATATTGTGCACTTGACAGCATGTTGCATTCATTTGACACTTGTATGCATGGGTTGGATTTGATGTGAAAGGGGAAGTGTAAGACTGTCACTAGTGGTTTGGTACCACACGTGGGTTGGCCCCACATTCTTGACTCGTGACTAAGTCTCAGTGGTTTGGAACCACCAGTGGTTTTGTACCACATAAATGTATGATTCGTGACTCGTCCCAGTGGTTTGGTACCATAGTGGGTTGGCCCCACATATATGATTATTCGGGATTGTCACTAGTGGTTTGGTACCACAAGTGGGTTGGCCCTACATATGATATCTTGTGACTATGTCACCAGTGGCTAGGTGCCACATATGGAGTGTACCGGATGGAGGGTTGATTGTAGAAATCCCCACAGAGTGATCGGTTGGTACGGGTGGTGTGTAGAGGATGGAAAATCTAGGCTTGGGCCGGGTACATTGCATCAATATTTGTACATGCTATTTTTAGTGGGCTAAGGCCCAATATGTGTTTATGGGCTTGGAGCCATTTATGTGACTCAAAGGGGATTTACACACTGAGTCTCGGTCACTCACCTCCTCTGCTTAATCTTGTAGGTGATCAGTGAGACGTGGACTTGGGAACCGAGGGGACTCGAGGAGGCCATAGCTTGATATTTTCAGTAAACTTAGTTTTTTTTAAAACGCTTTAAGTTGGGATTTTATTTGATGTAGTAAGGCCTTTCTAAATTGCTAGTTGGTTTTAACTTTATTAGTTTTGAAATGTCATGACGTTATTTTACGACTTAAACATATTTCTTAAAAAGAAGTTTTCTAAACAACTGTAACCTGAATATCGATTTTTCTCACAAGAGCTAACAAAGATAACAATTGAATTATTAATCCAACTTGAAGATTTCTCTAAAGCTACAAACCACTATTTTCAAAAAATCACCTAAAACAAAAAAGTTTCAAACTTACGATTTCCATCAAAATTCCAAAATTTCCTTATAACCTTTTTCCCTGTGACATACTAGATCTGGTTGTAATGTTTAGATCAGGTTTGGGATGTTACAATAGCCGAAACTTAGCCACCTCTAAAGTCCAATTCGGCACCACTTCATCCACTGCTCATCTCCTAATTTTTCTCCATGATATCTCCCTTATCCTTCTCCTAAATTCTCTCTACTGATCACTTCTCCTTAGAGTCCCTCTACACGCCACTTCCAGCCTTTTAGAAGCCTAAAATTAAACTCCAAAATAAAACTAAGCTAGCACTCAAACCTCAGACCTTCATGTATGCATATGTCGCCACCTCTCTACACCCTAGTGGCGTCACCTAGCCACTTCACCACAGGCTTCTTTGTGCCATTTTCACTTATTTTTATTTAAAGGCCCACTACTCACAACCCTTATTCCTTAATTAAATAAATTAAGAATCCTCCACCACAAAACTCGAACCCAGAGCTTCTCCAACACACCTAGACACTCCAAATTCATTAAACCTTTAAAGCCGTCATGTCATTTTTCATTTTCTTGCTCACTTAAAAATTTTATGAGACCCAAAGCCCAATAGGCCCAATTCTTCTAGGCCCAAATTCAGGGCGTTACAGTCTTTGGCCTCCACTGTTAGTCCTTTCCGTCAAACCACCGGCAGCCTTTTATTGTTGGACCACCATCGCTCTATTGCCAATTTGGTTGGGCCAAGTTTACTTCATCTCGATCGACTTAGATGCATCTTGGTTCTCCGGATTCTGCTAAAAAATATAGGTTACTACGGTCTTATGTACGTGTAATAGCCTGATTTTCAATGGTGCTGGAAAAGGTGTTTTTGAAACCTTATTTCTATAAATCGAGTTTGTAAATATTAATATTTAAAATTTTAGAGGCTATTATAGAAATATATTAAAATTTGGTCAAGTACTTTTGTTGAATCGATAATTAATTAAGGTTGAGGGTCTAAATTGTAAAAGTCTTATCACTATAATTTTTCTAAATAGATAAAGGTTCAAAATGAAAATTAGACCATTTTAAATTTTCCAAACGGTGGTGGATAGCATTAAAAATCCACCAACTTGGTTAATTGTAACACCCCAAACCCAGCCCAGACATTAGGGCTGAATCTGGGAATGTCACATCAAAGGCACAATTCAAAACAATTTTGCTAAGTTAAAGTTTAAGGCCGAAAAGCCCAAAAATCCTTGACCATCTTGTTAAGTAATGATAAAAGCCAATTTTATTATTTAAGTATTTCGGAAACCAAGTTTAAACATAAGAAATTTACTCAGGTTTAATAACTAAGTAAACAGTTAAAACAATAATAACAAAACTAAAAATCTAAAGTCAAATCGGAGTATAAGGCCTTATTACATCTAATGAAAATAAAGCAATTAAAATTATGTCTTCTGAAACAAGTAAATAAAACTACTAAATATCTTATAGTGTGGCCATCTCCGAGTCCTCTCCCATGTCGATCCGTCTACTGAGGGTCACCTGAAACATTTAATAAAATGGTTTGAGTTTCGAAACTCAGTGTGTAGGACCCTTGGTAACAAATCAACATGCAAATATCACATTGGGCCTATGCCCTATCAAATTCGGTGGTCTTGGGCCGTAGTCCACAATGACCTCATATCACATCAGTATCATGTGAATGCATTGCACCCATCCCAAATCCAACCCTGCACTCCATTTCCCTTCCAACCCTACACTCCTGTGGGGATATAAATATCAACCCACCCATCCCTACACTCCAAAGGTAGCACCAGCAGTGGCATTACTCAAACGTTGCAGCAAAGCTGCTATAATGGGCTTAAAGCCACCGATGGATCCACAGTCGTCAAGCGAATATGCGATCCTCAAATCTTCCTCCGTATCATCAAAACCCACCCAAATGCAATATATATTTCATGAATGCAACATACACAATTTCACACATTAAGCACTTAGGGGTATTTTAGTCATTTCACTACCCAAGGGTACTTTCGTAATTCTACCTTACAGGGGTATTTAGGTAATTTTGCAAAATATCGTATTTTGCAAATTTTGTAAATCAGGGATATTCTGATAATTCTGCAAATCAAGGGTATTCTGGTAATTTTCAAACTAAGGGTATTCTGGTAATTTTCAAACTAAGTGTATTTTGGTAATTTTTAATTTAGGGGTATTTGGTCCCTCTCGGGTTTTAGTTATGAACTTTGGCCCATTAACAAGTCCTTGCGGCTAAAGTGAACAGACATTATGCACCAGGTAGGATTCCAGAGAAGAGGAGGTGAGCCACTTGGACCGCTTAAGTACCAAGCTCTCCCTAGATCCAATCCTAGACATGCATATGTCCGTTGCCACACTCTAACCCAACAACTTGTCCCCAGACATGTTGATTATTAAATTAAGTCTTATGCGGTTTAAAAGTTGTTCAGAGCTAGGCTTAAAGTCCATTAAACCTTAGCATACTTGTCTACGTCTCCATAAAGCCCATCAAGCCCATTTTACGTTCATATAGTCCATTAAGCCCAAATCACATCCTTATGGCCCATTAGGCCCAGATCTCATTCATATGGCCTATTAGGCCCAAAATAATTCTAGATAATGTAACATGCATGACTAACTCAATTCATATAACCAAATCAATCAATTTCATCAAACTTAGCCTCAGGGCCTACCGGGCCCATTTAGCCACTTTCGACTTTTTGACTTTTCGGCATTGCCGATATCATGTGTGTGTAGTGTTTGTACACACATGGTTACTGCGACGTGCTATACTATCCTTAGCCTTGAAACTAGAACCAACCAACCATCAATCAGTCACTAAATCAAAACATTTACCAAAAGTTGAAGCCTTACCGTAACCTTACCATGTGCCAGCGGGTTCTAATAGCCCTTCCTTAGCTACTAATCAGGATTATCCCCTAGATCTGCACTCACACATACACCATCAAAATCTGAGTGACTCATAATCCACACAAGTCACCCCACACATTCGGCCATTCACTTAAACCACAATCGAGTTAAGTACACTTATCCTTGCTAACGATCCTACCTCGCTTGCAATCTTTGAACCTTATCCTTGTTACCATAGAGTTAACAACAGGACAGTTAGATAGCCTTTCGGCTTTTAACAAAATGTACAAAAGAGGTTAACCGGGTACTTACCAAATCCCTTTTTGATCCTACGGCCTAGATAGCTATTAACTAGATCCGGCTTTCAACCTTGGCTGATAGTAGATAATAATCGATCTATGATGGGGAAAACAACAAGGGTTTGGCACAAATAGGAATTTCAACAAGGAAAAAAGATGGTGGTAATTCGGCGATAGAAGAGTTTGGCTATGAGAGAATTCGGCAAAAGGAATTCAGCTATAGGAGATTTCGGTAATTGGGAGAATTTGGCTACGGGAAATCGATTAAGGGGAGAACAGAAAAACTAATGAAAGCTCAAAGAACCTTTCAAAGCATTTGGCCCCCTCCTTTTATAGCCACCGGTGGAATACTCCTTTCCCCACAGTCCCATTAGGCACCAATTCCTCCCTCTCCTCATCTCCTAACTTTTCTCCTGATAACACCTTAGCCTTAATCCAATTTTTCCTCCATTATCAATTCCCCTTACCACTCAAACACTCCGACACAAGAGTTCATATTCAACACAACTCTGGCTGTCCACCTATGCAAAATAAAACACTCCTATGCCCAAGGCCCAATAGGCCCAATTTTACTAGGCCCAAATTCGGGGCGTTACATTAATTATAATTAACTTTTAATTAATTAAGGTTTAATTAAATAAATTATGGTTAATTAAGTTTTAATTAAAGTATATATGTTAAAATTAAAAGAAAAGCAACCCATTTTTCTCTCCATCTTCCTCCTCACCATAGAAAAAAAATAAAGAAATAAGGTTTGAAGCTTTCAAACTTTCAACAACAAATAGATAAGTTCAATTAAGTCATTTCCTAGTAATTTTTATGTTTTTTGAAGTCATGGGAGCTTGATTTAGCTAGCCTATGTACCAATTTGCAAAACTATTAATATTTTTCAAAGTTATCATTGATGGTTTCTTGATGAAATTGGAGTTAAATTGATAAATTGTAAGCTTAGATGTGAAAAATGACTAGATTGTAAAGTTTAATTGTTAGTTCTGTTTAAAAGGACCAAATTGAATAAATTAAATATTTGATGCAATTTATTTTTAATTATAGATAGTATAAGGTCCTAAAAGGACATGATTGAAATTGGTCCTGCAACCGAAGCTCAAAATTGAAAGTTATGGCTATTTCGATTTTAGGGACTAAATTGAATAAAATGCAAAATTTTAGGGGCATCTAAAAAATGAAATTAAATAGGTACATGCATATCATGGAATGGTTTAAAAGGTTTAGTTTATTGAACTGTCAAGGTTAGTTAAGTAAATTTCATACGAACTTACTAATCTTTCTGTAACACCCGTCACCGTCATCGAATGAGGGTTACGGGAAATTACAATAATTAACAGAACACAAATAGAACATTTCAATTAAAAAAAATATTTTCGAAATAATCAAAAATAATCTCATTTAATAAACATATCACTCAATCATATACAAAGCTTAATTCGAGCCTACAAGGCCTTAAAAATGATTTAGAAACAATCAGAGATTAAATTGAATCAAAATATGAAAACAAGGTAAAAAATGAAAAAATGGGTCATAAGGCCGTGTAGAAGAGACCAGCCCACGTGGCCTTAGACATGGTCATGTAGAAATCAAAATAGGATCACACAACCGTGTCACCAAGTCATGTAACAAATTTAACCCGTGTGGAAAATCCTGCACCTAAAAATTAATAAGACAAATGGCCATGTGGGATGGCCATGTGGGGTGGCCATGTGTGGCGCACGTCCGTGTGACAACCCGAGTCTCACGCCTTGTGCAACCAAATGACTTCCATTTAAGCTAATTGATCAACCATTACTTAGATCCCAAGCGAAACCATTTCCAACCACTTTCATCTATTCAAAACACATATGAACACACCTAAAACATACCAAAACCATAAAACCTAAATGCCTAACCAATATGCCCCATTGACACAACAATTTATATTTATCAAAAAGTAATATAACCAAAAACATAACCATCTAGTAAATCTTATTCAAACATCATTAAAGCTCCAAATACCAAATGCTAAGCTCATTCCTTTATACCACATATCAAGGACCAACATATTTATCCAAAACTATAAACTACTTAGACCATAATGTCCACTTCATATTTATGCATAAATGATACATCAAAACTACTACCATATCAATGTAACAAACATAAATTCATGCTTGTCGTATTAATGACACAAAACATTTCTCCACCTATTATAGCCATCATGAAAATTCAAATAGACTTTTCCACCAGCATCACAAATTAAACAGAAAACATGATATTACTATTATATAACATTACGAACAAAATTTACAAATCCAACTAGAAGTCTAAACTCATTAACTTTAAAGCCCTATATACATGCCACAAAAAAAGAAAAGTCAAGTCAGAAACTACCGAGCAAAGGCTGGATAGTGTGAGCTCAGAAGTTGATCCGTTCGACTAGTTCCGCAAAACGTCAACTACAGAAAACAAGAATTAAATGAGTAAGCTTAAGAAGCTTAGTAAGTTCATAGATATTTAAAAAAAACTCTTACCTCAGTTTACAATTAAGTAAACAGATATAACTAAATTTAATATGAGTTCCTATCAATACATTTAAAACAATTAGGTAAGTATTTCAGATATCAATTGTATAATCTCTCAAACATTTAATATGATATATTTTCATATCATTCAATAGGAAATATTCGACATATAAAGCATATAAACCATTTGATCATGCCAATTCATATTAATATTTCATTTCTTTTGAACACATGACTCCATCACAAATATCACATTTACAAAGCGAACGTTTCATATCTATAACTATAAACTTTCCAGATATTTCATATCGTTTTAAACAACCTTTAAACACATAATCATTATTTATTCAATTTCATCATTTAACATTTCAATAGTCATATAAATATATCATCTCTAAATAATTCATAAATCCAATACATATATTTTCTTTCAACATATGGCCCGATGAACTATAGCAAAGTAATTCGGATACTCAGGTACCCCAAAACATACAAGAGAGCATCGAAATGTTAACAGAGGCATGCCAACCGTATCCTCAAATGGAAATTTAAACAAAATTCTTAAAATTTATAAATTAGAGGCACTTCCATAATATTCATATACATGCTACAAATCCGTTATATTCATTTCAAGATCGTATAACTCACATTACACAATCATTCATAAATTCCAATTAAATACCCTCTCACCTTATACTTAATTGTAAACAATCTCTAGTTTTAATTCAATATTAAATATTCAACCATGTATCAATTTAATCAAATTCAAAAAAACATAAACTATAAATATTTATGTATACATTCATCACATTTCAAGTAATTCTTACTCACTTTACATTCAATCGTAAACAATTAATATCCTCAATTCAATATTAATAATTTAACCATAGATAAATTAACTAATTCATACAGCATATAACATGGACATATAAATACATACATACATATATATATATGTATATATTCTATGAACTTACCTAATACAACCAACAAACAAATTTGTTTGTAGGTCTATTCTACAATTTTTCCTTTTTTCTCGATTTTCCTCCGTACAATTCAATTCTTGACCTATATAATAATCAAATTCAATTTATTAAATTGAAATACATTATCATATTCATTATTATGTATATGACTTGTAATTCTCATTTTACAAATTTTCTCTAAACTTTTACACTTTGTTCAATTTAGCCCCTAAAATCGAAACTATTAAAAGTTTGACATTTAAGCCCCATTACACATAACTGATTCTAATTTCATCCATAATCAGCCTTAAATCACTTAAAAATTACAATATTTTCATGCTAAGTTTAAGAAATTTATAAATTAGTCCTTAAATGCAAAACTAACAAAATTCACTTAACAAAATAGTCCTAAAACATTTCCAAACTTCAAAATCTTCCATTTAATATCAATAACACCAAAAAATCATCAATGGTAATTTTAACAAGCTTTAATAGTTTTGAAAATAAAGATACGGGTTAGCTAGACCTAGTTGCAACGATCTCAAAAACATAAAAATTATATAAAAAAAAAAATACATCGATTAAACATCCATGCATGAGGAACAATTTAGCCGAGTTTGAAGCTTCTATGGTGTTTCCATGCTTTACATTTAGTGGAAGATGAAGAAATAAACAAAAGAATGGTTTTGTTTTATTTAATTCTAACATATTATAAATTAATTATAATTATTTTAACATTTTATCACTTAAAACAAAGCACTTGTAGTCCGCCGTTATACACTAGGGTCTAATTACCATTTAGATCCTTAAATAAACATTAATCATGCATTTTAGCCATTAAAAATCAACATGGATTAACTTTTACAATTTTTACGATTTAGTCCTTTTTTTCTTAATTAACCATCCAATCATTAAAAATTCTGAACCAAACTTCAACATACTAAAATAGTAACTCCGCAAATATTTAATAAAAATATTTATGAGCTTGATTTAAAGAAATGAGGTCTCAAAACCTCATTTTCCAAAACCATTTGACTTTAGGGACAAACCACTTATACTTAGCTTTTTGTTCAATTAACAAAAATTTTCATATCAAGATTTAATAAAACATTATAATTCAACTCATAAATTTTAATAAATAATATTTACGGACTCACTCATCGAAAGTGCGACCCCGAAACCACTATTTTTGGCGCCACTGAAAATGGTCTATTACACTTTTATTATGCTTCGTTGTTTTCCCTTCCCTTGGAGATTCCACCTTGCGAAACACGTTAAGCAGATAGTTCGAAGCTCACATCATCTCATTTTTGAATCGGTAGATTTTAAAACATTTTAAGTATGAAACTGTGGCATGTACATAGGTGTTTTACAAATGCTACCTTTGAATGTTGTATATAGTTGAAACTTACCTAATTCACGATTTTGGTAATGTTAACTTTTTGAAATGATATGATTTAATAAATGATTTGAGATGTGTATGTGGTAATTGAATTGGCATATTTGGATATGAATTTGTAGTAACAAGTTTGTATTTGGATGATTGATTGATCTGCATATTTGTGAACTAGTTGTTGGATTTGTGTATGGTTTAAAATGCATGAATTGGCATTTGGGATGCCTAGATGAATGGTTGTATTTTGATTAGGATTGTAAGACATGTATGGCACATACATTAGCATAGATGAGAAGTTGATTTTTTAATGGCTAGTTGGTTGAATGAAAATGGTTAAATGGTTTGTTTTAACAAGTTTTTGGTATGGTATGGTTAAGTTGGATTTGAGTGTTTGAACTTGTTAGGTGGAGATCATTTGATATAGGAATTTAGTGGACTACCTGTGATGTCGTGACATCACACCCTAAATGTCGCCACATTGACTTTGTTTTATTTTGAAAACTTTGCAATATGGTCCTCGATCAGTGAAGCTTCTATTCGATCTTCAATGTCGCGACACAAACTCTAGAAGGCACGACATGGACCTTAAATGTTTGAAAAACTGCAAATAAACTCTTATGTGATTTAGGTATGGTATCGAGCTTTTGTAAGCTCGTGTAAGACTTGCTCTGTTAAATTTATACTATAAACATAATACAACCTGGCTCTGGTACCAATTATTAGAAAAATTCCAATTCAAAAACGATTTTCTTGCATAGAAAAAAATAAGAATTTTGAAAATTGAGCCAATTTGTGATATTTATAGTAATAAACCCTTTACCAAAATCAAACTTGTGTTTTTGGCTAGACAGATCCTTGTCATTCTCAACTTTCAATCAAATGACCTTCGTCGCTATTCTCCTACCATGAGCTGTGTAACACCCCAAACCCGGCCTAGAAGTTAGGCCCAAATCTGGCGTGCCACATGGAAGTGTTTTTTTTTTTTTCAAAACCATCTTTGCAATTGTTAAAAACTTGTTTGAGAATTACAGCCTCTTTGTTAAAACCCAACACAACTAAAGCAATTGTGTCTACGTGAAAACATAATTATCTTTAATAAACCTTTTCGGTTGCGAAAGCATATTTGAAATAAACGATTTATGAAAATGTGACGTTTGAAATAGAGGTGCAAAAGCATTTTGAAACATTGCAAAAACATAGATAAAATACAAGTATTTTTGAGAGATTGATTGATGAATCACAAATCAAGGAATTGAACTTTAAATTCGTGACTTTTGAAAATGACGTTGACAATTTGAAAGAAAGTTCGAGTTAAGTCATATTTGTAAAAGTTTATTTTGAAATGCATTTGTTAATCGATTTTGGAAAACCTTTATTTACGTTTTTAGAAAAATTCTCTTTTTAAACAATCTAAGCAAAATAATAAGTATATCAACCATAAAGCAAATAATAAAATACTCCAGAGGCCCTATTACAACTTAAACCAAAATAGCAAAATAATAAAATAAACGGAAATAGAAAATTTAAATTTTAATAACACCATTTCGGAAGTATAGCCTCCATCGAGTCATCCATGGGCCCAAGTCTTCACTACGGAGCGTTACCTACAAGGATTAAGAAAGAAAGGGGGGTGAGTTACAAGAACTCAGTGTGTAACCCACTTACCGTTATCCACTGGGCCAAAATACATTAAGCCATTATTTGGGCCAAAGCCCGTTTACAAAAATATAAATGTAACATATATAATATGCATATGATATGCAATTCCCAAACCAAACCTAGTTTTCCATCCGTTACACACCACCCTTACCAACCAACACACCTGTGGGGAGCTTTAGTCACTCACCCCGCCAACACACCAAATATAGGCATTAAGCCATTTATATCAAATTTATGGAAAAGCCACCAGATTAACAAAATTTACATGGCATTGCCATTTTTCATATTTGTGGCAGAGCCACCAGAATTATGTATCAGAGCTACCAGAACTTCTCTTCATCATTATCCCATCCCATGCAAATCATGTATATAATGCATAGCCATTCACAACAATTTATTCAGATATTTCTTACAAACATTATGGCCCATTATAACAATTTATCAAGTTGGCCAATTAAGCAAATTATCATCTTGGCCCATTTAGCAATTTATAACAAATCGGCCCATATAGCAAATATCAAATGGCCCATATAGCAATTTATCAAATTGGCCCATATATAAAATATCAAACGGCCCATTAAGCAAATATCAAATGGCCCATTAAGCAAATATCAAACGGCCCATTAAGCAAATATTGAACGGCCCAGCCCATTAAGCAAATATCAAACGGCCCATTAAGGGTATTTTCATAATTTTCGTAATTTTACCCACTAAGGGTAATTCGGTAATTTACCCACTAAGGGTAATTCTGTAATTTACACGCTAAGGGTAATTCGGTAATTTCACAACCTAGGCTTAACTACTAATTTGGGGCATAAAATTGAAACTGTCCATCTGCATCATACTGACTAAACTGACTATAACTCGAGTTAGAAAACTAGAAATCTGAATCCGTAAATTTTCTTTGGAACTAGACTCACATATCTTTCTCCTAAAATTTTTCCAGAATTTTTAGCTTAACCATTTAGTACAGTTTATTCCTTAAAGTTTCCTTTGTTTCACTGTCCAATGATTCTGACCTCTCTTATCTTAATCTCAAATATCTTATAGTACGCTTTTCATATATTGTTCTCACTTGTTTCTATTGAAAATAGGTTCACTAAGGAATCCATATGTATCAATTATAACTCTTAATTCACTTTGTACAATTTTATACTATTTTTCCAATACAGAATAGAATACCCCAAAGTCATTCAGAACCAGTCTCACTAAAATTTACATATCTCAGAATATAAAATTCCTTTTCCTTCTCTGTTTCTTCCATATTAAAATAGACATAGTAAGCTTTAATCTGATATCCTATTCATTTTGTAATTCCTTTTCTCCTATTTTTTGTGATTTTTCAAATACACGGCACTGTTTCTGACTGAAACTATTTTATTACAAAATACGATTACCACTATGATCATACGCACGCTCGAGAGATCACGGATGCCGGTTTTTGGTTTTTCTTCGGTATTTCGACCGATTCACAGAATATTTCATACAAAATTTCAGAGAAGTGTGAGATTACACAACATATACGGAAGGTACGGGATTACACACCTTATTTTGATTTCCTAACGAACCACTTGTCTTTGATTACTAATTCCGAGTGATCAATGATTGGGTAGATCGAGCAATTTATCCCTATAAATTATATCGGTTAAATATCACCATCTTAATGAATAAAGAATGATTTATAGAATCCTTGAAGAACACTTACCTTAAAGATTTTAGAATTGGTTTCTAGCGATTAAACGATGACTTCGGAAAAATCCAAGTTTCGGCCTTCCACTATATCTCTACGAGGAAGAAAATGATTTCGAATGAGAGAAAGTAAGGTGATGGTCTCGATCAAAATGACCATCCAAAAACCAAAGTATGGATTCGGTCATAAGAGAAAGTAAATAAACATTGGAAAGAATACTTACCGATTGATTAAGGAATGAGAAAGAAAGAACTCAGTTATGGAGGAGAATGAACAATGATATTCGGCTATCAAGGAAATTAGACAAAAGATGAATATGTGATCAATTCAAGAGAAGAGAAAATTGCACTATTGTGCTAGAAAATTTTGGCAAAGAAAGTAGCAAAAAGAGAGAAGATGACAAAAGGTTGCAATAGGATTTTTGGCCAAAACAAAACCAAGACCTTCCCAAATGCCAAGGTAAAATTCAGCTATCACTCTAGCCCCAAACCGTCCACATTCATCCCCCCTAGGATAAAAGTTTGGCCACCCAAACTTTCCAAAACATCATCCACGACATAAGCCTCTTGTCCCCCCTTACTTGCCTTTTTCTTTTGATTCCTTTCCCTAACCTCAACCTTGCCTTATTTCTTTTAGCCACCTTACCAAAAATAAAGAAGTCCACCTTACCATAAATACTCATTGGCCGACACTTAAGGAAGGTATGCAAAAATAAAAGTCAAAATGCACACAAAGTGATTCGAACCTCTTCCCTCAAGATCCATCACTTGATGCCATAACCTCTTTACTAATTACTCATTTATGCTAACAAATTACTCATCTATTTCCATAAGCCTTGATGCCACTTACTATCTCTCCTTAATAGGCTAAATCACAAAATTTTACTAAGGCCCAACTCGAACTCGGAACTTCATAGAAACCTCGTAACCTTTCAAATTCACTTAACTAATAAGTCCAATTTGCAATAATTCCATTCTTTTGTTCTCAAAATTTTAAACACTCCTACGCCCAAGGCCCATTGGGCCCAATCCTACTAGGCCCAATTTTGGGATGTTACAAGCTGCTTCAAGTGTGGGACCAAATGAGTTTCAATCACAAAACCATAAATTATTTACATTACTTCTAGTAGGAAAGTGATAACTCTAAATTATATAAACTTTTATAACATCTTTTAATTTGGAATTTATGCAAATTCCAAGAATTTTGATAGCAAATTTGGAATTTATGCAAATTCCAAACATTTTAAGTACATGCTTGAGTAATTGGGAAAAGATAAAGTAAGATTGTAATTTTAAGTAATTAAATGCTAATTTTACATAATTTTAATTTATGTTGCTACATTTTGGAAATTACATATTTTTTGCTAAATTGTTGTACACTGACGTGCTGATGTTTGAAGCCATTATGGATGACCCATGGACATGAGCTGAAGACTAATCAGCATGGGACAACAAAGCTTAAGTATTAGACTCAAGGAATTAATTCTAGCCCAGCTTGGAAGTGGGTCGATGAAAGGAACAAGTCTGCTCTTAACATTGAAGCCCAAACCATCCATTAAGGGGGAAAGAATACAAATTCGACAATAAGCAATCCAAGTAGCTTTGGAATAATTAATTAAGGGTCCTTAAATATGTGAAAAAAATCAGAAAATAGCCTCACAAAATTCTTACGGTTGCTGTGAAGCCCCCTCCATTTAATCAAGCAAGAATCATGCTAAAATCAAGAAAAAAATGGACCTCTCTTTCCAAAAATTATGGTCGACCCTACATAAGAGACTTTAAAGGGATGCTCATGCTATTTTTAGCAAACTCTCAAGCATTTTCTCAGGTATAAATACCACCATTCATTCATCAATCATGGAACACATTCACTTAATTTTCCTTTCTTTCCCACGCCTAAGCCTTCCGTTTCCTTTCAAATTTACCATCCTTTCCTTGAGAGTTCCCACAGTAGGTAGTTCTTGAGAGAAAAGCTTTCTTGGCTGCCCACCTTGAGGAGTAATTTGCATTAGAGCAACGACAGAAATCGGAGGAAGCCATCATGGATAGTTCTTGGGAGATCACTGAATTCATCTCAGAGTTTCTTCTTTATTTCTCTTTAAATTGTTCTTAGTTTATAAACATGTTTGCAAATTATTTGATTTATTTTTTATTAATGATAATTACTTAATTTGTTTCAGCTGGGATGATTGCAATTTCGTTATTCAATTTGTTGAAATCATGTTTCTGATGTTCTTTGCGTTAATTATTTATGCTACCAAATAAAAACATTCATGTTGTTCATGCAATAAAATATGTTTGACCATATTAGAATGAATTGCTTAATCTGAACTGGGTGGTGATTAATGGACACAAAATTTAGAGGATGCATTGTAACACCCCAAACCCGGCCCAAACGTTATGGCCGAATCTGAGAATGTCACATCAAAGGCACAATTTCAAACAATTTTGCTAAGTTGAGATTTAAGGCCTCAAAGCCCAAAATCCTTGAATCTTGTTAAGTAGTGATAAAAGCCCATTTAATTATTTTAAGTATTCCAAAAACCATGTTTAAACATAAGAAATTACTCAGGTTAAATAATTAAGTAAATAGTTGAAACAACAAAACTCAAAATCCAAAGTCAAAATGGAGTACAAGGCATTATTACATCCAATGAAAATAAAGCAATTAAAATCATGTCTTTTGAAACAAATAAGTAAAACTTCTGAATATCTTGTAGTGCGGCCATCTCCGAGTCCTCTCCCACATCGAGCCGTTTACTGAGGATCACCTGAAATGTTTAATAAAAAGGGTGTGAGTTTCGAAACTCAGTGTGTACGACCATTGGCAATCAAATCAACATGCAAATATTACATTGGGCCTAAGCCCTATCAAAATCAGTAGTCTTGGGCCTTAGCCCACAATAACCTCATACCACATAAGAGTCACATGAATGAAATGCACCCATCCCGAATCCAACCCTACACACCATTTCCCTTCCAACCGTACACACCTGTGGGGATATAAATATGAACCCACCCATCCCTACACACCAAAGGTAGCACGAGCAGCGACACCACTCAAACGTTGCAGCAAAGCTGCTATAATGGGCTTAAAGCTACCGGTGGATCCACGGTCGTCAAGCAACTATGCGATCCTCAAATCTTCCTCCGTACCATCAAAACCCACCCAAGTGCAACATATATTCCTTGAATGCAACATACATATTTCCACCCATTCGGCCATTAGGGGTATTTTAGTCATTTCACTACCCAGGGGTATTTCCGTAAATCTACTCTACAGGGGTATTTAGGTAATTTTGCAAAACAAAGGTATTTTTGAAATTTTGTAAATCAGGGATGTTTTGGTAATTCTACAAATTAAGGGTATTATGGTAATTTTACAATTCAGGGGTATTTTAGTAATTTTGCAAACCTAAGGATATTTTGGTAATTTTCAAACAAAGGGTGTTTGGTAATTTCTCAAACTAAGGGTATTTTGGTAATTTTCAAATTAAGGGTATTTTAGTATTTTTACAAATCTAAGGGTATTTGGTCCCTCTCGGGTTTTAGTTAGGAACTTTGGCCCATTAACAAGTCTTTACGGCTAAAGTGAACAGACACTATGCACCAGGTAGGATTCCAGAGAAAAGGAGGTGGGCCACTAGGACCGCTTAAGTACCAAGCTCTCCCTAGATTCAATCCTAGACATGCATATGTCCGTTGCCACACTCTAACCCAGCGACTTGTCCACGGACATGTTTAATTATTAAATTAAGTCTTATGCAGTTTAAGAGTTGGTCAGAACTAGGCCTAAAGTCCATTAAACCCTAGCATACTTTTCTACGTCCCCATAAAGCCCATCAAGCCCAAATCACATCCTTACAGCCCATTAGGCCCAAATATCATCCATATGGCCTATTAGGCCCAAAACAATTCCAGATCATGTAACATGCATGGCTAACTCAATTTGTATAACCAACCAAACAATTTCATCAATCTTAGCCACAGGGCCCATCGGGCCCATTTAGCCACTTCCGGCTTTTCGGCTTTTCGGCATTCCTGATATCGTGTGTGTAGTGTTTGTACACACCTGGTTACTGCGACGTGCTATACTATCCTTAGCCTTGAACCTACAACTAACCAACCTTCAATCAGCCACTAAATCAAAACATTTACCAAAACCCGAAACCTTACCGTAACCTTAACGTGTGCCACCGAGTTCTAATAGACCTTCCTTAGCTATTAATCAAGAGTATCCCCTAGATCTGCACTCACACATACACCATCAAAATCTGATTGACTCATAATCCATACAAGTCACCCTTATAGATCATACACACATTCGGCCATTCACTTAAACTATAATTGAGTTGAGTACACTTACCCTTGCTAGTGATTCTACCACGCTTGCGATCTTTGAACCTTATCCTTGTTATTACAGAGTTAACGACATGACAGTTAGATAGCCTTTTGGCTTTTAGCAAAACGTACAAAAGAGGTTAATCGAATACTTACCAAATCCTCTCTTGATCCTGCGGCCTAGCTAGCTATTAACTAGATTCGACTTTCAACACTTGACAGCGGGTAAGTAACAATCGGTTTGTGATGGAGGAACAACCACAATAATTCGGCACTATTAGGAACTTTGGCAAGGGAAAGATGGTGGTAACTTGGTAATGAGAGAATTCGGCTATAGAAGAATAGAATGGGAGAGAAGAGAAAAGTATTGAAAACTGAAAAAGCTCTACAAAAGAATTCGACACAAAAAGATGATGGTGATTCGAAAAAAAAAAGAAACTGATTGAGTGAAGCAAGAAAAATTATTGGAACTCAAAAAACCTTCCAAAGACATTCGACCCTCTCCTATATAGGCCACATGCCGAATATGCCTCCCCCCCAAAATCCCATTCGGCACCAATTCTTCCCCCTCCTTATCTCCTAACTTTTCCCCCTAATAACACCTTAGCCTTATCCAAAATTTCCTCTATTATCAGTTCCCCTTACCACTCAAACACTCCAACGCCAGAGTTCATATTCAACACAACTCTGGCTGCCCACCTATGCAAAATAAAACACTCTAAAAATACCACTCCTAACGCTAAAACCTTGGACCTCCTCAGCTGACAACACGCCTCCTTATAGCTCCCCAAGTGACGCCACTTGCCTCTGGACCATAAGCCCATTTGTGTCCTATTTTCTCTTAATCTGCTTAAGAGGCCTAATGCTTGAGACTAGGGTCTACTAAAGCAAGAAAAATAAAATTTTCCCTTTGATCATCCCTATCTTTAAGGCTTCAAATAATCCCGATAATACCTTACAAATTAATATTCTAAGTGCTACTCATACATACCAACCTCAGTGCATTGAAATTTAAAGTTTTGGGATCTTTGGGGCGTTACAACTCTACCCCTCTTAAAAAAATTTACTGCCTCGAAATTTACCTTTTTGAAACAAGTGAGGGTATTTTCATCGCATTGCCTCCTCAGGTTCCCAAGTAGCCTCCTCGGTAGTATGGTAACGCCATAGCACTTTGACCAAAGGGACAGACTTTCTTCTTAGCACCTTAACATCCTGATCAATTATTTGAACTGGCGCCTCTTCAAAAGTTAGGTATGGTCTAACCTCGATCTCCTCGAATGACATGATGTGAGAAGGCTCTGAGCGATAACGTGTTAGCATTGATACATGAAACACATCGTGTATTTCGCTTAGTTCAGAAGGCTTAGCTTGCTCTTTCGACCAAACCTTAACACCTTCTTCCAAGGGGAAACCTTGAGAAAAACCAAGTCTCCCACTGCATACTCAATCTCTCTCTGTTTGAGGTCAGCATACGACTTCTGCCTATCTGCCACCTCCTTCAACCGATCCCAAATCAACTTTATCTTATCCTCGGTGTCTGCTACCAACTCCGAACCTAAAACTCGCCGCTCACCCAACTTGGTCCAACAAGTCGGAGTACGATATCTTCATCCATACAGTGCTTCATATGGTGCCATTCCAATACTTGCTTGATAACTATTGTTATACGCAAATTCAGCTAACGGTAAGTAATCCTCCCAACTTCCTCGAAACTCAATTACACACCCTCTTAACATATCCTCCAATACTTGAATTACCCTTTCCGACTGACCATCAGTCTGAGGGTGAAATGCTGTATTGAAATCCAACCTCGTACCCAGTGCTTCATGCAACTTTTTCCAAAAGTGAGACATAAAACGAGGGTCTCTATCAGATCTTATAGAAACCAGAACTCCATGCAACCTCACAATCTCCGCCACATACAACCTTGCCAATTTCTGTAATGAGTAGTCGGTGCGGACCGGTATCAAATGAGCAGACTTAGTTAACCGATCCAGTATAACCCACACAGAGTCCTTCCTAGTAGGCGTCAAGGGTAGCCCACTAATGAAATCCATCGTAACCCGCTCCTATTTCCAAAGTGGAATCTTAATCGGTTGGAGTAACCCTGATGGTAGTTGATGTTCCGCTTTCACTTGCTGACATACTAAGCATTTGCCCACAAATTCCATAACCTCGCGTTTCAATCCTGGGCACCAATAAAGCTCTCGTAAATCCTGATACATCTTGTTACCTCTGGGGTGTATAGCATAGGAACTACTATGTGCTTCCCGTAGTATAGACTTCCTTAGCTCTTCGTCCCTTAGAACACAAATTCTACCACGGAAACACAACAACTCGTCACTGTTTATCCCAAAATCTGTCGTTTCCCCATTCTCTATCTGCTTGAATCGAGCACCCAGAGTTTCATCCAATGATTGCTTAACTTTACTCTGCTCAATCCACAGTGGCTTCACCTGCAACTCGGCTAACAAACTCCCATCGTCATACAAACTTAACCGAGCAAACGTTGCCCTCAAGTCCAACATAACCCTACGGCTTAGCGCATCAGCCACCACATTTGCTTTGCCCGGGTGATATTCGATCGTACAATCATAATCCTTTAATAGATTAATCCATCTGCGCTGCCTCAAGTTTAACTTCTTCTGAGTTAAAAGGTACTTCAGACTCTTGTGATCTGTATAGATGGTGCACTTCTCTCCATAAAAATGGTGCCTCCAAATTTTAAGTACGAACACCACTGTCGCCAATTCCAAATCGTGGGTTGGGTAATTTCTTTCATGAGTCTTAAGTTGGCGTGACGCATATGCAACCACCTTCCCTTCCTGCATCAAAACACAACCCAAGCCTACATGTGATGCATCACTATAAATCGTAAACTCCTTCCCGTGCTCCAGCTAAATCAGAACAGGGGCCTCCGTTAAACCTTCTTAAGCTTCTCAAAGCTTTCTTGCTGTTAATCCGTCCACACAAGCGACACCCCCTTTCGTAGTAACTTGGTCAAAGGTGCAGCGATTAGGGAAAACCCTTCAACGAACCGCCTATAGTACCCTGCCAGGCTAGAAAACTCTGAATTTCTGGCACCGTCTTAGGTCGTTTCCAATCCAACACCACTTCCACTTTTCGAGGGTCAACTGTAATTCCCTCAGCGGAAACCATATGCCCTAAAAAAGTGACTTCCCTTAGACAAAATTCGCGCTTGCTAAACTCAGCATAAAGCTTCTTCTCATTTAGAATCTGCAACACAATCCTTAAGTGTGCATCATGATCATCCTCTATTCTCAAGTATACTAAGATGTCATCTATGAACTCTACTATGAACTGGTCTAGATACGGTTGAAAAACCCAGTTCATAAGATCCATAAAAGCAACAGGTGCGTTCGTTAGCCCAAATAGCCTTACCAAAAACTCGTAATGTCCATAACTAGTTGATACGAGCACGCCCGGGGCACCCATCGAATTTTCAAGTCGACGAAGCTCGACTCTAAATTTTTAATTTTCATGCTTTAAATAAAATTGAGTCTTAAATTGCAGGGAAATTAAATTGCTGAATTTAATTAAATAAATTGAACAATTTTATTTATTTAATTAATTTTCTACAGCAAATTAATTTGTCTAAATATTTTATTTAGTGTCTAAAATAATTTCTCTTAGTCTAAATTAATTTTTCACATTTTATTACATGTTTTTAAGATGTTTGATTTTAAAAGTAAATGTTTTTTTTTAAAATAAATTGCATCCTCAAATTAATTATTTCTTACCACAAATTAATGCGGCCTAATAATTTAAATTGGTGTCTAAATTAATTTGTCCAAGCTTTAATTAATTTGTTTGCATGTTTTTAATAAAATTTTAAGTTATCTAGTTTTAAAATTTTAATGTGTTTGCATTAGTCATAGTCGAATTTAATATGTCTTGACTTTATTAAATTGTTTAGTTTAATTTATGTATCTATTAATGTGTGTTAATTGTTGCATGTGTTTAATTGTGTTTTAAAGTCATTATTTTAATATGTGTTTAATTGTGTAGGTGGACGGCTTAGAATGGAATGAATAAATAAAATTTGGGAGTGCAAAAACCATCATGAATAAACAATTGATGCTAAGTGGGCGGCAAAGACAAATGCATGGATTACTTAGGTGGACGGCAATTCATTTGAATGAAGCATAAGAAAATTGTTGATTAAACAAATAAAAGGTGAAAGTGTGTGAAAGCATTTGCACGGCAAATTGGAGCAAGTTATTAAGCACATGGAACATTGAATTGATGCATGCGGCACTAATTTGAGGAAAGCATTAAACAATTATCCGAGAAACAAATTGCATCTGTATCGGTTGTATGTGAATACCCAGATGTGTTTCCTGAAGAACTACCAGGTTTACCACCAGTACGAGAGATTGAGTTCGATATTGAATTAGTACCAGGGACGACTCCGATTTCGATAGCTCCGTATCGATGGCACCTACTGAGTTAAAAGAGTTGAAAGCACAGTTGCAAGAGTTGACAGATAGGGGCTTTGCACGACCGAGCTTCTCTCCTTGGGATGCACCGGTTTTATTTGTGAAAAAGAAAGATGGGACTATGCGAATGTGTATCGATTATCGGCAACTAAATAAGGTAACTATAAAGAATAAATACCCGTTACTGCGATTGATGACTTGTTTGATCGATTAAAGGGGCTTGATATTTTCAAGATAGATTTGAGATCGGGCTATTATCGATTCATGAGTCGAGATACTGATGTGCCAAAGACTGCGTTCGGACGAGGTACGAGACATTTTGAGTTTCTGTTATGCATTTTGGACTCACTAATGCACTCTTGTTTTTATGGATCTAATGAATCGAGTATTCGAGCAGCTTTTGGATCGATTTGTAGTAGTGTTTATTGATGATATATTGATCTACTCCAAAAATGAAACCGAGCATGCCGAGCATTTGAGATTAGTACTACAAACTTTGAGAGATCAACAATCGTATGCAAAGTTTAGTAAGTGCGAGTTCGGATGAATGAGGTCAGTTTCTTGGGTCACGTTGTTTCAAAGATCGTATTCGGGTGGATCCAAACAAAATAGCAGCTATACTCGATTGGAAATCACCAAGGAATGTTTCCGAGATCCAAAGTTTCCTAGGCCTTACGGGATATTACAAACAATTTGTAATGGGTTTTTCTGTAATAGCTACACCTTTGACGAAACTACTACAGAAAGATGTCAAGTTTGAGTGGTCAGAAAAGTGTCAGAAAAGTTTCGAGTAGTTGAAAGCCCTTTTGACCGAAGCTCTAGTGTTAGCTCAGCCTGAATCGGGTAAAGAATTTGTTGTTTTTAGTGATGCTTCCTTGAATGGGTTGGGTTGCGTTTTAATGCAGGATGGCAAGGTTATAGCCTACGCTTCGAGACAATTGAAGCCGCATAAGAAAAATTATCCGACTCACGATCTGGAACTAGCAGCCATTGTTTTTGCATTGAAAATTTGGCGTCATTATTTATCTGGCGAGAAATGTCACATTTATTCGGATCATAAAAGTCTAAAATATTTGATGACTCAGAAAGATCTAAATTTGAGACAACGCAGATGGTTAGAATTGCTGAAAGACTATGAATTAGTGATTGACTACCATCCGGGAAAAGCTAACGTTGTTGCAGATGCGTTAAGTCGAAAATCATTGTTTGCTCTTTGTGTAATGAACGCACAGATAACTATGTCTGGTGATGGTTCGATTATAGCCGAGTTACAAGCAAGACCGATGTTTATTCAACAAATTTGTGATGCATAAAAAGTTGACAAAGATTTGATTGCTAGTCGAATTCAGTGTGAAAAGGGTGTAGAATCAGATTTTCAGATTGATGCAAATGATTGTTTGAATTATAAAAGCCGAATGTGTGTTCCGAGGAACTCAGGTTTGATACAGATGATTCTGAGTGAGGCTCATAGCGGTCGACTATCGATACACTTGGGTAGCACGAAAATGTATAATGATTTGAAACAGTTCTATTGGTGGTCTGGCATGAAACGGGATATATCTGAATTTGTTTCCAAGTGTTTAATCTGTCAACAAGTGAAAGCTGAGCATCAGGTACCCTCCGGACCACTTCAGCCGATCATGATACTTGAATGGAAATGGGATAGAATTACAATGGACTTTGTATCCGGTCTTCCTATGACACCGAGTAAGAAAGATCTTTGTGTGGGTTATCGTTGATAGACCGACTAAATCACTCATTTTGTATGCCATGACGCATGCATCACTATTCACTTGATAAACTTGCTGAATTGTATGTGTCGCAGATTGTGAGGTTGCATGGTGTGCCGAGTTCTATTATTTCAAACAGAGACCGGAGATTCACATCGCGATTTTGGAAGAAATTGCAAGATGCTTTAGGTACTAAACTTCATTTTAGTACAGCCTTTCATCCACAGACGGACGGTCAATCTGAGCGAACTATTATGATACTTGAGGATATGTTGAGGTGTTGCGTTCTCGAGTTTGAAGGTACATGGGAACGATACCTACCTTTGACTGAATTTGCTTACAATAATAGCTTCCAATCTAGTATAAAAATGGCGCCTTATGAAGCCTTATACGGGCGAAAATGCCGCACACCGTTATATTGGACTGAGCTCAGTGAGAATAAGATACACGGGGTTGATTTGATTAAAGAGACAGAACGGAAGGTAGTTATTATTAAAGGTAATTTGAAAGCTGCTTCGGATCGTCAAAAGTCCTATGCCAATTTGAAACGTAAGGACATTGAATTTCAGGTCGGAGATCGTGTATTCTTAAAAGTTTCTCCGTGGAAGAAAGTACTCTGATTTGGTCGGAAAGGCAAGTTGAATTCGAGATTTATCGGACCGTATGAAATCATCGAACGTATTGGGCCTGTCGCTTATAGATTGAAATTGCCCTCTGAGTTAGAAAAGATACACAATGTATTTCACGCTTTTGATGCTTCGCAAGTATGCATCGATCCGTCTCATGTGATTACACCGTCAGAGATTGAAATCCGATCCGATTTAACATATGATGAAGAACCAATCCGTATCTTAGCTCGGGAATTGAAAGAGTTGAGAAATAAGAAGATTCCACTAGTAAAAGTATTATGGAATAGACACAGGGCTGAAGAGGCTACGTGGGAGCCTGAAGATTCAATGAGGCAGCAATACCCGAAATTGTTTAACGGTAAAATTTTCGAGGACGAAAATTCTTAAGGGGGGAGAGTTGTAACAGACCAATATTGACCCTAATTGGAATGGTGGTTTTGGGACCATTAATCCAAGCCCGAGAAATATTTTGATATTATATTCTATGTTTATTATATGTGGACTAATGTGTGTGAAAATATCGTAGAAAAATATTATCGTTTAATTGCTTAATTTGATAAAAAGGATTTAATCGAGAAAAGCGTAAAAGTTGCATGCTAAAGTGAAAAGTACTAATTTGCTTGTGGCTTTTTAAGTGGGTGCCGTAAAAGGGCAATTAGCCCATTGACCATAGTGATGGATGGCAATGGGCCAAGTTAACTATCTATATATGTTAGTTTAATTTTTTTTTATATATAAGGTTATGTTAGTATTTTATAAAGAAATAATGTTAGTGTATATATTAAACAAACATAAAATAAAGCCATCATCACCTTCCTCCTCTCATAGCCGAATGTAAGAAAAGAAAACACCATTGTAGAGCTTTGAGTTTCGGCAACTTAGGAAGCTTGATTAAGGTATGGTCGATTTTTAGTTTTTGATAATTTTTACGTTTTTGAGATCGTTGCTTCGTATATTACCCGACCCATGCCTAAATTTTTGAAAATATTATGTACATAGGATTCGGCCATTAACATGCTTGGATGGTTTTGATATTTGATAGTTTTAGATTAAATATATGTTAAAGATTTACAAGTTTTGTATTGAAGTTTTTGGTGATTTTGAGTAAATAGGGTTAAATTGAGAAAAATAAATTTGTGAAGGGTTAAAATGACAAATAAATGAAATGCATGGACTCATATGGCTATGGAGAAGATTCGGCCTAGCTATGGTGTTGGGAAATTTTGCACATTTTGTGTTTTGTGTAAATAGGACCAATTTGTAAAAATGGGAAACACTAGGGGCAAAATGGTAAATTGGTTATTTAAGTGTTTTTGGATTAAATTGAGATGAAATATGCTTGAATGGGTTAATTTTAATGTGTTTAGATCAAGAACAAAGAAAAATGGAATTGGACTAGGGAAAGGCAAAGGTTCTCGAATAGCCGATTTACACGGTCTATCGACAATCGAGGTAAGTCCTTTAGCTAAAATATGTTAAAGAACTAATTATGACTATATTAAATAGTAAGAATTGATGAATTTTAGTACCTATTTATATCATGGCCGAATGTATATAGGTATACTAGGTTGATGATTAAAGTTGGTTATGTGATGTGAATTGTTGGATAGTATAATGATATAATGATTTTATTGGTTTAATGTGAGCAAGCTCAATTGAATTGGACTTATATATATAATAGTTATGAAGTGTGTTTGGAATGTTTAATTACATTGATAAGATTCGGGCTTTCACGCCTAGCAGGCTCTGTGCCGGTGTTACTTTTCGGGCTTTCACGCCTAGCAGGCTTTGTGCCGGTGTTACTTATCGGGCTTTTACGCCTAGCAGGCTTTGTGCCGGTGTCACTTATCGGGCTTTACGCCTAGCGAGCTTGATGCCTATGATGTGTTTTACAAAAGAGAAACCGATTTTGTTCAAGGCAAATTAAAGCTAATTTATTGAGTTAATGGCTCAGGTAAGCATGTAAGGTATGAATTAACTTCTTACCTATTAAAAATAAGGTAAGCAAGTAACTCAGTTATTTATTACAAATTGTATGTGTTACAAATGAAGTTTATATATATATGATTATAATATGTGTTCTCGGTTTTATAAATGAATGATATGAATATTGTGGTTTTGGTCTTCTATTATGTGTATACAAGACCAGGTATATTCGGCCACATGGATAGTTCGTGTATGTGATGCTATATGATAATAATTGAGCTTTAAGTATATGAACGTTTATACTTTTGGTTATATAATAACATTTTGGTTTTGAAAGGTTGGATTATGAGTAAATATTTTGATTATATAAGCATTCAGTTAAAGAGAAATTGTTCTATGAATTTATATGTTATATAGGTATGGAATTGAAAGCTTGAAAGTAAATGTGATTACAAACATACAAGTGGAATTATTTTTAATTTAAATGTTTAATGTTTGAATGTTATATTATTAGGAGCTTAGGACTTACTAAGCTAGTAAGCTTATTTGTGCGAAATGTTTCCTCTGTCTTATAGATTAGGTGCAAGCTACAAGCTCGTTGGGATCGTTCAGAAAGTCGTCCACACTATCAAACTATTTTGGTACTCTTTCATTTTGGTTTTCGAGTGAAGGCATGTATAGGAAAGACTTTGTCTTTATTTTGATGAAAACTTTTGGTTCAAGTATATAATAGCCATGCGAATATGGCTAACTTTTTAGTTAAGTATGCTTTTGTGCTTTTGATACAAATGTCAGTTTATGTTGGTAATGTTTGTGCATCTTTAATCGAAGTTTAATCGTATTTGATAAGGAAATGTATGTTTATGAAATGAACCTTTTAATTAGGTGTTGTGGTAAGTAACCAATGGTACACTCGATTATATGGAACCATAGTTGTGTTTTGTTAATAAACCGATGATGTTATGATATTACGCGAATGTTTTAGGTATAAGTTAATTTGCATAAATGATTAAAATGCATGGACAGTTTTAAATTATTATGCCCCGAATTAGTAGTCAAGTCTAATAATGCCACATACTCGACTCCGGCAAAGGTCTCGGGTAAGGGGTGTTACAGAATAAAACTCTTCCTTTCTAGAAAGCTTGTGCCGTCCACCTCTGGCTTCTGGAAGCAAAAATTAAACTTCTTTTATTTGCTTTCCAAGTGACTCGAACTCAGGCCCAACACCCTTGCATGTGACGCCATTTCCAGAGGCCCTAAGTGGCATCTTCAGGCCACCTTTCCAAGCCTATTTGTGTGTCAAATTTCACAAACTTTTTCTTTTAAGGCCACCTTGCCTTTATTCCCTGCTTTAAAACTTAAAACTCGACATTTCTAAGTCATTTCTAAGTTTCCAAAAATTTTCGTTCGGCTCTGTAAACTTGACATTTTCTTACATTTCCAAGTTTCCAGAAATGTTCACTTTCCTCTTTTGAATCATTTCCTTACATTTCTAAGTTTCCAGAAATGTTCACTTTCCTCTTTTGAATCATTTCTAGATCATGTCCATACATTTTCAGGTTTCCAAAAAAGTTCATTTCCAAATCATTTCCATTCATTTCCGGGTTTCCAAAAATGTTCAAAATTTATTCTTAGTACATAAAACATGTCACTTCGTACAATTAAATTCAAAATGCATAGGCCCTTTTCAGGATGTTACAGTTCTACCCCCTTAAAATAATTTCGTCCTCGAAATTACTTACTAACGAACAATCGTACGGTCTAACTCACCCTACTACGCTATTGCTGCGCACTCTGATTTTATAAAACTATCATACTTCCTATGCACAATCTCTAAGTTCATATGCAAGGCTTCGAACACATTCACTAGCAATACAAGAATACTCTACAATAATCAAAGCAATTAAGGGTATCCCAGAAATAAGGAACGTACCCGTTATCACATCTGGCATATCTTCCTCCTCGCGACGGCCAACCGCATAAACCAACCTTGGTTGCCTCGCGCGTTGCACCTTCAAAGATCTCTCGCTTGTACTCCACGTCCTCACCCGAACCATTTCCTCCATGGTTCGGTCCACGACCTTGCTGAGGCTGCTGTCCACCTCTACCAGCCTGATTAACATTCTGAGCTACTGATCGACTTTTATCTGGTTTCTTAGGACAATCCTTGAGCATATGGTCCTCGGACCCACACCTAAAACATCCTTCCATCTTTTTCCAACACTCCCCTAAGTGCTCCTTTCCACAATGATCGTAAAGACGATCATCGCCTCTTGTAGCGAAATTAGCGACCTCGCGGCCCATCAACTCTAGGCCTCTTATTCCCAGATGATCCAGACAATCCAAAACCTCTTTCTGGCCTATTCCGATCAGTGTTCTACCTTGTAGCATCCTTAATTCCCTCGGCTACCTTGGCCTTTTCTAATAAAGCAGAAAACTCCCGCTCCTGATGCGGTGCTATCAACAATCTCTCATCATCCCTTAGTCCGTCCTCTCAAAGCGGACACGATTAAGCTCATGCTCGGTTGCCACTACTCCTCGAGCATACCGGCTCAACCTCGTAAATTCACCTCATATTCCGCAAACGGACTTGTTTCCTTGAACCACCCGGAAAAGCTTTCCTCTGTTCATCCGTATACCGGTTCCAACATACTTCTTTTGATACGCTTCCTTAACGCATCTCCCGTGTCGATCCTCGGTTGTGGCACCATCCCGACGATTAACCACCACCGTACGCTTCATCGCGTAACGGTGCCACCATTCCTTTTAACTTCTCCTCGAAATCGGTCAAGCTCATCCATGATGCGCTCGATTTGCTTCCAACGATACTCGATTTCACTATCATCGGGTGCCACACCCGATACTCCACGAAACATTTCGGCTCCATTAGCTCAGAGCCGTTCAGGCACAGACTTACGATTTCCCGAATTTCCTCCTGCACCAACCACCAATTCCAAAACTCGCAGCACAGCCTGCGATATAGCATCTTCTCCTGTTTGAGCTTGCTGCTCAACACCCACAGCTGGGGGTGGTGGTGGTATCTCGTTGTCAGATCCTTGACCTGATCTAACAGGTTCTGACACAGTCATCCTTCCTCTACCCCTTCCACGACGACCACGTCCTCTAGAGCTCATTTCTAATGTCGAAATCTGATTAAGAAGTTTTATGAATTAGTCTTTGTTTCACTTGTTTACCCGCGAAGGAGTTTTATGAAAAGAGTTTTAGGAGTGGTTCTTTCGTATTCATACATGCACACAGTCTTTTCATTCTTTCATATATCCATCAACCAATTATGAACTTTCGTTCATTCAGAGAAACGTTGTAGTTTTCATTGTTGTTGCTCTTCCACTACCCAAGGGTATTTTCGTAATTTTGTCCTACAGGGGTATTTTCGTAATTTTTCAAAAGAAAAAGTTTCTTGGTGATTTGTCGACAAGTATTTTGGAAATTTTAAGTTCCCGGGGTATTTTGGAAAAATTTTGAAATCCGGGGGTATTTCGGTAATTTTAGACCTCGGGGGTATTCCGGTAATTTTTCACAAATCGGGGTAAATTTGTAAAATTTACTAAATCAGGGATATTTCAAAAGTTGAAAAACTTTGAGGGTTCTTTTTAAAAATTGTACTTTCCAAAACAGTGATGTTGCAAAAATTTTAGAAATCAGGGTCATTTTGGTAATTTTGTAAGTTAGGGGTAATTTTGTAATTTTTTCCAAAATCAAAGTATTTTTGATATTTTGCAAATTAGGGTTTTTGAATGTTTATGAAATTTTGGTAAAACTGTTGGGTAATTGAACATTTTACAAACCAAGGGCATTTTGGTAATTTTACCACTAGGGCATTTTTGTAATTTCATAAAGCGGAAATTTTTCGGAAAATTTTGTAAAGATGGTTTTCACAAATTTAAAAGAAAGTTTTCAGAGTTTTAAAACTAGGGTTTTGTTGTTTTTATTAAAAACACGGCTAGTTCCCTTTCGGGTTTTAGTTAGGGGTTTAGCATGTGACTGAGTCCTCTTGGTTAGGGTGAACCGAAGCTACGCACCAGGTAGGATTCCAGCGAAGAGGAGGTGAGTCACTAGGACTGCTTAAGTACTAGGCTCTTCCGGATCCAATCCTAGACATGCGCACAGGGGTTGCCACACCCTAACTCTGCGACTTAGCCATAGGGTTGTTTAATTAGGCATTTAAGTCTTATGTATTTGTGTTTGAGTAGACTAGTCCTACGGTTCAAGTACCTATCATACTATTCTACGTTCCATTTCATTTCTACCCTTCTACAATTTAATAAAGCACACAAAGGGTTAAGGGTACTTACCTGGTGGACTGCGGGTCGGAGACTTAGGTGCCATGCCAGAAAACCTGCTGATTTCATAAAATATTTTGACAAAACTTATTTGGGCTCGATTCGAAAACGTTTTGGGCCTTAAACCACAGGCTTAGTGTTTAAAACTGGGCTCTGATACCAAACTGAAACACCCCAAACCCGGCCCGCGAGCTTGAACCGGATCTGGTATGTTCCTTAAGTAAACCGGTTTCAAAGTTCTTTTGTACTTTGGGAAAAATAGTGTGTTTTGAAAGAAATATTGTTTTGGGTTGGGCTTGAGTTAAAAAAAAACCCATTTATCTTATTTTAAAATCCAATTAATTAAGGTAACAAAACAATTAGGGTTTATTTTTAAAGAATAAATTTTACTTAACTTTAATTGAAAATAATTCGTAACATAGTAATTAAAAATAAAAGTAAAGAAATGTAACTTATGGCCTTATTACATCAAGTAAAATCCCAAAATAAAATTCTAAAATACTTAAATAAAATTAAATTTCCATATTGAATAAAACTTCAAAAGTGAGCATGGCCATCCCTAAGCTTCTACGCTAACCCGGTCCATTATTGATCATCACCAAAAAATAGTCCCACAATGGGGTGAGTCAACAGACTCAATGTGTACACAACACTAAAATTCAATAGATCAGGCATACATTTTCATATCAAATACTTATTCATATAATAGATAAAAATGATGATGCAACCCAAACCCAAACCTAGGTGCCATCCGCTACACATCCTCGTACCAACCTGCACACCGTGGGGACTACTAAGTCAACCCTCCATCCGCTACACACCATCGAAGGCAGTCGCTGCAGTCAACGTGCTCATCGCCCATATAAAATTTGTGGCATAGCCACCAGATAATTGTGTCATGAGACACCACATTCAGATAATGTAACCGAAGTTACCACATTCAAATAATGTAACCGAAGTTATCGTATTCAGATAGTGTGACCGAAGTCACCACATTCAGATAGTGAGACCGAAGTCACCACATTCACTTCTCCTTCTTCATATAACCCGAATGCCCCATATTATTCATATTATGCATACCATACTTAAATTCACATTCATGTCACTTTTCACATGTTAAATATAACATATTTCGTAATCCTAGTAGAAGTAGGAAACGTGCTGAGTACTTTGTTGTACGTAAGACGGTACCTTAGCCATATTCTTATATTTTCAGATTAAAACATATATAAAGCCATGAATCTATAAAGATTGGTGTAGGGTACACACTGATTAAACAGCAAAATTCCTTGAGATCCCGAAAAGCTTGATCTAATGCTTAGATCCTTAATCCCTACATTTGATTTATCACTTACTACTTTAATAAAAAGCCATTCGACCACAAATCCAAATCCTAGTAGGATTAGTATTCTTAAAACTTACCTTCTTTGCCGATTTGGACACCAACAAATCCAAAATTGATCCTTGTTTCCCTAGGAATTGTCGAAATTCCTTTAACCATATGTTAGATTTAATTTAACATTAAAACATAAAACATGGCCTTTGGCGAATGTATATAGGGACTTACCTTGAAATTCTCAAATCTCGGAATCCTTTTATACCTCTGTCGAAATCCCTATAGACTTCTATATATTAGATCTAATTTCCAATCATTTAATCATGAGAAATAGCCTTAGATCGATTGCCTCACCTTAGATCTTTGAAAATCCCGACTGATCTCCTTTTGTAGTTGACCACCACTAAATCCAAAATTCCCTTCCATAGTTTCGGCCAAAATACAATATGAGGGATTAGTCCCTAAATTTCGACAGGCTTAAAAAGAAAAGAGTGGAAACCGAGTCTAGATCTTACCCTTACTTGGAGAAATCGACAGTACCTATGCTTAGAGCTCCTCAAAGATTCGGCTATGGAGTCTTGAAGACTAGACGACTATGGCCTAGAGGTGTATCAACACTTTTGATTCTTGAGGCTTAAAGAATCGGCAATGGTGGATAAAGAAGTAGTAGATTTCGGCTTGACAAAATAAAAAGAGAAGAGAGGAGAGGAGAGCACTAAGAAATTCGGCGAGAGAGAGAGGAAGAAAAATTGATGAGTAGCCTATTTTTTTTCCTTTTATAGCCGAATTTACTACTCAGAATCCCTTACTTGGCCACCACTCTTCTTAATTTGATAACTTTATCTCCTTAATAATAATAATAATAATAATAATCCTTCTATTATCGCTTCTTTTATCCGTTAAAAATAAAAGGAATGAATCCACAATTATCTCTTGAAAATAATTTAAAATAAATCTACTATTTATCCTTTTATTAGCCGAAATTTAAAGAGAATAAAACTCTTCCTTTCTAGAAAGCTTGTACCGTCCACCTCTGGCTTCTAGAAGCAAAAATAAAACTTATTTTATTTGCTTCCCAAGTGACTCGAACTCAAGCCCAACACCCTTGCATGTGGCGCCATTTCCAGAGGCCCTAAGTGGCATCTTCAGGCCACTTTTCCAAGCCTATTTGTGTGTCAAATTTCGTAAACTTTTTCTTTTAAGGCCACCTTGCCTTTATTCCCTGCTTTAAAACTTAAAACTCGACATTTCTAAGTCATTTCTAAGTTTTCAAAAATTTTCGTTCGGCTCTGTAAACTTGACATTTTCTTACATTTCCAAGTTTCCAGAAATGTTCACTTTCCTCTTTTGAATCATTTCCTTACATTTCTAAGTTTCCAGAAATGTTCACTTTCCTCTTTTGAATCATTTCTAGATCATGTCCGTACATTTTTCAGGTTTCCAAAAATGTTCATTTCCAAATCATTTCCATTCATTTTCGGGTTTCCAAAAATGTTCAAAATTTATTCTTAGTACATAAAACATGTCACTTCGTACAATTAAACCGAAAATGCATAGGCCCTTTTCAGGATGTTACATATCCTCTGGAAAACGAGTAGTAGGAGTAAATGAAGTTAATGTGCGTACTTCTTTGACAGCCTAGGTATCCTTTATCTCTTTTATGCTTAAGAACATAATTGTTAGTGGTTTCAATAGTAATCTGATAAGTTAGCAGCTGAACCAGTTTGAGAATATTTCTTATGAATACTGTGGAGATGGCCATTTTTTTGAAAATTGCCTATCGAGTCTAGAGTTAAAATAATACTTGGGAAATCAGAATTTGAATGGTCCACAATTGAATTCTTACAACTCTTCATGGTAGTATCATTCAAATTTTCCATGGAATAATTAATGGGCAAACCCTAGCAACTCTTCTATGCTATCTCGACCATATTATCTGTCAAAATATTCTCAACAAGTGCAACTATCCCCACCAACTGAATATTCAAGTGATCTTGAGGATTTGCTGAAGGCATGCATAGTGAAGTATGATTCCACTTTAAGAAATTTGGAGAATCAAGTGGGTCAGCTAACCAATGAAATTCAAAATAGACCCCAAAGAGCTTTTTCTAGTAATACTAGAAATTTGAGAATTTCAGGCAAAAAAACGTTGCAAGGCGGTCACTTCAGCTTTAAAGTGGTTGAGGTTGAAGATGAGCCTGCTATAGCTCAAGACAAAAAGGAAATTCAACCTAGTGTTCAAACGCCTAATTCACTAAAGTTGGATTCGGTGATCCTTGATAAGGTAAACTTTGAACCAATCAGTTCTAATAATGTGTGATCCTTGATAAGGTAAACTCTGAACCAATCAGTTCTAATAATCTAACACATTTGTCACATGCAGAGAAATTACCACAGAAGAGTTGTCTAGTTAAAGCTAAGTCCACCGCCGCCATATCCTCAACGATTCCAAAAGCAGCAATAAGATACCTAATTTAAAGAAATTTTTGATGATAGAGTGGCTTGTATTATCTTCAATGCTAGTAAATCCCAAGATGTAGTGGAAGACTGCTTTGCTATTTCCAAGATAGAATTGCAAACTTATACAAAATTGGAACTCAATTCTCTAAATGATCCGTTAGAACGTATTCTACTAGTGGATTCATCAAGTGATGATAAAGACGAGGAATGTTTGGCTGTGATAGAGGCTAAATTGAAGGGTTTCACCCAAGAACTTCTACTGGAATCATTAGAGTTATTATCTCGGGAGTACACAAAATAAAAGGCATTGTCTGAAGAGTCAGCTGAATTGGAACTGAAGATTGTGTATTCTCATTTGAAATATGATTATTTGGTCTATCTTCAATTTTACCTGTCATGAATTCAGTTGAGTTCACCAGGAATCAAGAAGAAGAGACAGTTGTGGTATTGGAAAGGCATAGGAAGGGTATCAGAAGAATTATCTTAGATATTCAAGTCATAGGTTAGAGGATTTGCATGAATTACAGGAAGTTAAACGAGGCCACCAAGAAAATTAATTTTGGTTTTCTTTCCCTAGTTAGATGTTTGACAGATTTGCTAGGAAAAAGTACGATTACTTCTTAGATTAGTATGGTTGGTATGAAAGATGGTCATTTGACACTGTCACGGTCAGCAACGGTTCGGAATAAAATGGAGGGAGTTCTCTTAAATTTTCTTTGTCTTTATTTTATAATTTTAGTTTCATTTATTTCATTTTTCCTTTACTGTTGTTTTACATCTTTAGCATAATAAAAAATTAAATTAGAAGAATTAATAAAATTGAGCAAATTTGCACATTAGTTCTTAAAGCTTTCGAAAAATAAAAAGTGTGGTAATAGAAATGTACATGTCTAGTATTGGATCTTTCGAGGAAAGTCTTGGTACTTAAGCAATCAAATTTGAGTCACCTCCCTTTCTTGGGATCCTACTTGGTGTACAATTCACATTCACTTCTTTGATTTCAAACAATGAGGACATTGTTTATTTTTATGTGGGGGACCAAAAATTGAATTATTCTTCTCAACAATTCATTTTTCTTATCAAATTGTAATTGAGTTAAGTTTTGCTCAAGAATTTAAATTTTTGTTGATTATGTTACGCTTTAGTACAAATAAGGTTCTATTATCTCAATAATTGTTATGTTAGTTGAATTATGACTGTAACATCCTAAATTTATGGGCCTATGCACTTAGTGTAGGGATAACTTTAATAGGTTAATTTAAGTGATAGGGGTCCAAATTGGGCTCAGGATTAGGTTAAGGCCTTGATTAAATTATCAGATTGGGCATTAAAGAATTAAAAAGGTGGTAATTATGTTCAAAATGCCAAACATGGGCTTGTGGCCCAACATTCAGTGGCATTATAAGGGAATTAGAAGTGATGCCACACACAAGGGATTTAGAGGCCAAAAATTTAAGTTTCAAGAGGCCCAGATCTTTTAATTTAAGTCCGTTAAATTTGACATTAGGGTTAGTAGGGGTGGACGGCTACAAGGCTACAAAATAGGAAAAAACTTATGTGGATTTTTAAGTGATAATATGATAGATAAAAAGGAGAAAAGTTAGGAGCTTATCTCCAAGGGAAGTGTTGGCCGAAAATCTATCACCTAGAGGAGTGTAAAATTCGGCTACTGCATGGCAAAGAGGGTAATTCTCCTCTCTTTTAGCTTAAATTTTAAGGGCATTTTCGGTATTTAGCAATAGGTGTCAAAAATCTATAAATAGGGGGGCTAGCTCATTGATTTTGACATTTAAAAACCCTAGTTCTCTCTATTATTTGTGCCGAATTCTTTAGCCTCTCCACTCCAATTTCTTTCTCCAAATTTCTTTCTTCAATTACATCAAAAGCCGAAACTTCTCCCCACTTTCTTTTCCCTTGTGTCGATTTCTCTAAAAAGCCAAAGCATCCATCGCTTTTTCTTTTATTCATCATATTTGAGGAATTGTTTTATACTTCCGGCATTTAAATCTTCATTTGGCATTGCCGAATCCTCTCCTAGTGCTAGCCGAGTCTCCCAAGCTAAGGTAAGATTCAATTTTTTATTAGTTCTCATAATCTATTTTAGAAAGGCAAAAGCTGAAAAGCTAATAGTTTAATGGTTCTATGATTGGGCGGCAATTCGGGATTTGAAGGAAGCTTGGTCAACTAGATCTAAAAGCCAAAAATAGCTAGTCTCCAATTTCGGGATTTTAAGGTAAGAAGAGTTGTTTATTCAAATATATAAAATTGGGTAGAACACTAACCAAGGCCGAATATAGGAGAGGCCCTAGTTTCACATCCTTCTGGTTTTTTGAAGCAAAGCTGTAGATTAGTTTAGCGAGGGTATCGACATTAATCAGGTGTGTAGATCTCTAACACAGTACTAATAAACTTGTATGTATATCTATTTATGTATGTTATGGGCTAAAAAGCCGGAATAAGGCTGTATAGACAGTCGAATGGAACCCTAAAAAGGTTAGGCAAGGATGCCAGGTATGTAAACATGGAACTCTCTATGTGTATCAAAAAATATTTAAATCTGCATGATGTTTTCTTATGTATGTATGCGCGGGGTGGGAATGATGATAATTGAAGGGGAAGTGCATGATAGGTCACTTGGTCATCGGTGGTAGAAATCCCACATAATATAAATGTAAGGTCACATAGTGATCGGTGACTATGCCACGTTTAATGATTCCTACTTGATAGGAATAGGCAGTACGGCTGTCATTTTGGTGTGTAGCGGATGGAGGGTTGATTGTAGAAATCCCAAGGTGTGATGGTTGGTACGGGTTGGTGTGTAGGGGATGGAAACCTAGGATGGGTTGGGTTATTCATTCCTTATTGTTTATTATGTGATTATTAATGATGCCTTCCTGTATGGGTCAGGGCCCAGAATGTGTTTGTGGGCTCAGGTCGATGTGTGTTTTGTGATTTATACACTGAGTCTTTGTGACTCACGCTTTCCTTTTCTCTACTCTTTAGATGAGCAGTAGATCGTGGATATGGGAGCTAAGACGGACTCGAGGGGCCATCAAGTTCTATTTCTACAAGTTATTTTCTTTTGGGATTTCTTAAAGTTTAATTTATTTCATTATTATTTCGAGAATATTTATGTAATAAGGCCCCTAGTTTTCATTCAATTCAGCAGTTATCAATGTTAAGCAACTTATGAATTTTATGATAAGGTTTATTTATACTTAATAATAAAAATACAAAGAGGTTTATTTTCAAAAAATCTCTCCTTTATTCAAATTTAATTAACTTAGCTTGTGTTTTCAAAACGCGATAAAGTGTTATGTGTTCGATAACATGCCAGATCCGGTCAAAATGCATGGACCGGGTTCGGGGTGTTACATTTTGGTATCAGAGCCAGTTCAAGACTCGGGCTGTGAAATGGGTCTAGTACTGTTTTAAAAAGTTGATAAAAAAATGTTTTGGATGAATATATGGCCTTCGAGTCTACAGGCACCGATCCACCCAGGTAAGTATTATGAACCCCTGATTGTGATATAAATGTAGGCTTAATGGGCTTTATGGGACGTAGACTATCTAGATTAGAACTTGATGGACTCTAGGCTTAGACAAACAACTCTGTAATTCCATAAGACTTAATTTCACTAAACAAAACCTGTAAACAAGTCGCAAGACTAAGATGTGGCAACAGGCATATGCATGTCTAGGAGTAGATCTGGAAGAGCTTGGTATTTAAGTAGTCCAAGTGACTGACCTCCTCTTCGCTGGAATCTTACCTGGTGCATAGTGACTGTTCACTTTAGCCATGACAGGGTGTGGCAATAGGCATACGCATGTCTAGGAGTAGATTCAGGGAGAGCTTGGTATTTAAGCAGTCCTAGTGACTCACCTCCTCTTTGTTGGAATCTTACCTGGTGCGTAGTGACTGTTCACTCTAGCTATAAGGACTTGTTCATGGGCTGAACCCATACTTAAAACCCGAAAGGGACCAACCACCCTATTTTGCAAACAAAAACCCTTAAGTTTTGTACACTTCCAAAAATATACACTTGAATTGAAAATGTTCACAGCTATGGAAAAAAAAATCAAATTACCCTTGTTTTGCAAAATGACCAAAATAACCCTAGTTTTTAGAATTACCAAATTACCCCCGAATTTCAAAATTACCGAAATACCCCCAGATTTTAAAATTATCAAAATACCCTCAAATTTTAAAATCACCGAAATACCCCCGAATTTTAAAATTACCAAAATACCCATAAATTTTAAAATTATCGAAATATCCCTGGATTTCAAAATTATCAAAATGCCCTCGAATTCCAAAATTATCGAAATACCCCCGGATTTTAAAATTTCTAAAATGCCCCGGATTTTAAAATTACCAAAATACCCCCTGGTTTCCAAAATTACCAAAATACCCCCGGGAATGCAAAATGTATGTGTTTCTTAGAGGATATGAACTTGAGACTGTATGGTGAATGCGAGTTCGAAAGAATTACTCTTAAAGCTATTATCCATAAGACTGTTCGTGGTTAAAATAGTGGAAGAAAACTAATAGTTCATAAAATTTCTAATCAGATAAACGCGAATCGGTAGAATGAGTACAAGGGGTCGAGGACGTCTGCCACGTGGTCATGGTAGGGGTAGGATGACGGTGTCAGAACCAGTAGGATCTGGTCATGGTTCTAGAAATGAGATGCCAGCCGCGGAGGAGGAATTTCAGGATTAGACTGCCGGAGATGACGCGGTATCTCAGGCAATGCTAAGGGTTTTAGAGAGGGTTGCTGGGGCTGGTATGGGCACAGGAGCCCGAAAATCTGTGCCAGAACGGCTTAGAGCCAATGGGGCAGAAGTGCTTAGAGGAATTTCTAATGTAGCCCCAAGTTCAGCTGAGTATTGGTTGGAGGCGGTAGAATGTATAATGGATGATTTGGATTTTACGGAGGAGGAAAAGTCAAAGGGAGTTGTATCCCTCTTGAGGGATGAAGCCTATCAATGGTGGCTTACAGTAAAAGATGGGCTGTGGCTGACCGTATCATCTGGGATTTGTTTAAAAAGGCGTTTCAGAATAAGTACATTGGATCAAGTTATGTGGATGCGCAGCGTAGAGCATTTCTGAATCTAGTGCTAGGGAATAGGTTAGTGGCCGCGTATGAAACTGAGTTCTTACGTCTTAGCCGATATACTCATGGGATGGTAGCCACGGAGCATGAATGTTGTGTTAGGTTTGAAGATGGCCTAAGGGATGACTTGCGTGTTTTGATAGCCCCACAGTGGGAAAAGGAATTTGCCGTGATGGTGGAAAAGGCTAAGATAGCCGAAGAGGTAAAGTGGACTGAGAAACAGAATCAGGATAAAGATAGAGGTGGAAATAAGAGGAATTTTGGATCGTCAACCGGGCGTACTCAGAAAAGGTCCAGGTCTGATGGATCGAAACGGGAAGAGAAACCTACTGCTGCTAACCAGACCTACTCGATGCGGCAAATTTCATGCCGGTGAATGTTGGGCAGGCAGTGGGAAGTGTTTTAGGTGTAGATCTACAGACCACCAAGTTAAAAACTGTCCGCAGGAACGAGACGGTGAACGGACCATGGGCCGAGGGAATGCTCAGCCTGGTAGAGGAGGTCAACAGCCACAAAGAGGTCGTGGTGCAGCCAGAGGTGGTAATGGTGCTGGTCAGGGTCGTGGAGCACCAAGTCAAGGGGCAGGAAACACTGAGGTAAGACAGCCGGGGTTGGTCTATGCTGTCAGACGTCGTGAGGAGGCTGATGCATCGGATGTTATAACTGGTACATTCTTAATCTTTGGTTTGCCTTACACTGCATTGATTGACATTGGGTCGACGCATTCATACGTAGCTAGTAGCATATCAGGAACTTTAAGACTAGAATTTGAAATTACCCCTAGGGCAATGACTGTAGTTAGCCCGTTATGACAATCTGTAGTAGTGGAAAAACTCTATCGGGAAGTACCTCTAGAAGTTCAAGGGATAGTTTTCCGAACGGATCTAACGAAATTATTGTTCGGGGAGTTTGATTTAATCTTAGGCATGGATTGGCTTGTGAAGTATCAAGCTAATCTAGATTGTACGGCCAAGTGTATGGTATTAAAAACCCCCGAGGGTGATGAAGTGTTGGTGATAGGAGAAAGGGGGAACTGTTTGTCGAATGTAGTGACTGCCCTAAGAGCAGAGAGGATGGTGAGGAAAGGATGTGAGGCAGTTCTATTGTTTGTTCGGGCTCTAGAAGCCAAAGATCTGACTGTTGGAGATGTCAGAACGGTAAAGGAATTTCCTGATGTTTTCCCTGAAGAGCTTCCGGGATTACCTCCAGATCGTGAAGTGGAGTTTGGAATCGATATTCTTCCAGGAACAGTGTCAGTATCTATTACTCCGTATAGGATGGCACCGAAAGAGTTAGTAGAGTTACAAGTGCAGATTCAAGAGTTACTGGATAGAGGATTTATTCGACCGAGTGTGTCACCGTGGGGAGCCCAGTGTTATTTGTTAAGAAGAAGGATGGATCAATGCGCATGTGCATTGATTATCGCCAGTTGAATAAGCTAACAATCAAGAACAAGTACCCATTGCCAAGGATCGATGACTTGTTCGATCAGCTGAAGGGAGCCTCAATCTTTTCTAAGATAGATCTGAGGTCTGGGTACCATCAGCTTAGGGTCAAGGAGGCGGATATACACAAGACAGCTTTTAGGACTTGCTACGGTCACTATGAGTTTATGGTGATGCCGTTCAGATTAACCAACGTGCCAGCAGCGTTCATGGACATGATGAACCGAGTATTCCAACCCTACTTAGATCAATGTGTCGTGGTGTTTATTGATGATATCTTAGTTTACTCGAAGTCAGGGGAGGAGCATGATGCTCATCTGCGAATAGTTTTGCAGATCCTAAGGGAGAAGCAATTGTATGCCAAATTCAGTAAGTGTGAATTTTGCCTGAAGGAAGTAACGTTTCTAGGGCACGTTGTATCCGCAGAAGGGATTAGGGTTGACCCTCGAAAGATTGAAGCAGTGTTAGAGTGGAAGCCACCCAAGTCCGTGGCTGAGATTAGGAGTTTTCTTGGTTTAGCTGGATACTATCGAAGGTTTGTTGAAGGATTTTCTTCGGTAGCAGCACTGCTGACTAAGTTGTTACGGAAAGGAGTTCCGTTTGTTTGGTCTAATAAGCAGTAGGACAGTTTTGAAAAGTTAAAGAGATTTCTAACGGAGGCTCCTGTGTTGATTCAGCCAGAGGTAGGGAAGGAGTTCGTAATATACTGTGATGCGTCACACGCGAGATTAGGGTGTGTGTTGATGCAAGATGGAAAGGTGGTTGCATATGCATCTCGGCAGTTAAGACAGCATGAATTGAATTACCCCACCCATGATTTGGAATTGGCGACAGTGGTGTTTGCTTTAAAAATTTGGAGGCATTATCTGTACGAGGAGAAATCTATCATCTACACAGATCATAAGAGCTTGAAGTATCTTTTGGCTCAAAAGGAGTTGAACCTAAGGCAGAGAAGGTGGATCGAGTTACTAAAGGATTACGATTGCTCGATCGAATATCACCCGGGTAAGGCTAATGTAGTAGCGGATGCTCTAAGTTGTAAAGTAGTCTCTGACCTTAGGGCAATGTTTGCACACCTTAGTTTGTATGAGGATGGAAGCTTATTAGCCGAACTTCAAGTGAAACCTACTTGGATTAGTCAAGTGAAGGAGCGGCAACAAACCGATGAGTTGCTAAAGGGGAAATTGCAGTTAATCTCAAAGGATGGGCCAACAGAATTCAGTATGAATAAGGAAGGAATGTTATGCTTTCGAGGGAAGGTCTGCATGCTGAAAGATCCGGAGTTAAGGATTTGAGAGATCAATTCTGGTGGCCGGGTTTGAAGCAAGAGGTAACTGAATGGGTGGGTAAGTGTTTGACCTGTCAGCAGGTCAAGGCGGAACATCAGTTACCATCAAGATTATTACAGCCAGTGAAGATTCCACAATGGAAGTGGGAAAGAATCACCATGGATTTTGTTAGTGGGCTTCCCCTCACACCCACTAAGAAAGATACGATTTGGGTAGTTGTTGATCGCTTGACGAAGTCTGCACACTTTATACCAGCACGTGTTGACTACTCCTTGCAGAGGTTAGCTAAGTTATACATAGTAGAGGTGGTAAGGTTGCATGGAGTACCGGTCTCAATCATATCAGATAGGGACCCTAGGTTCACCTCACGATTTTGGAAGCCGTTGCATCAAGCGTTGGGTACGAAGTTGGACTTCATCTGATAAATAAGTTTCATCCTCGGGATCGATGGACAATCTGAACGAGTGATCTAGATCTTAGAGGACATGTTGAGAGGATGTGTCATAGATTTCAAAGGTAGTTGGGAAGATTTCTTACTGTTAGCAGAATTTGCTTACAACAATAGCTACCAGTCAAGTATTCAGATGGTGCCCTACGAAGCTTTGTTCGGGCAGAAGTGTCGTACTCCTACATACTGGACAGAACTAGGAGAACGCCAGATTTTGGGTTCGGAGTTGGTGACCGAGACCGAAGAGAAGGTTAAATTGATTCGAGTTCGACTGAAGGAGGCACCGGACAGACAGAAGTCTTATGCTGATTTAAAGCGTAAGGACATAGAGTTTGCAGTAGGTGATAAAGTATTTTTAAAAGTGTCACCGTGGAAGAAGGTACTAAGGTTTGGTCGAAAGGGTAAATTAAGTCCTAGATTTTTTAGACCATATCGAGTGTTGAAGCGAGTAGGACCAGTAGCCTATCAGCTAGAGTTACCTCCAGAATTAAGCCAAATTCACGATGTATTCCACGTCTCTATGTTAAGACGATACCGTTCAGATCAGTCCCATATTGTGCCTGTGGAGGAAATCGAGGTAAGACCTGATCTATCCTTCGAATAGGAACCAGTAGAAATTTTGGATCGTGATGTTAAGGAGTTGAGAAGGAAAATGGTTCCATTGGTTAAAGTGCTGTAGCGGAATCATGGTTTTGAGGAGGCTACGTGGGAACTCGAAGAAGCAATAAGGCAGTAATACCCTTATCTTTTCTGATCAGGTAATTTTGAGGACGAAATTTCTTTAAGGGGGTAGAACTGTAACATCCTAAATTTATGGGCCTATGCACTTAGTGTAAGGATAACTTTAATAGGTTAATTTAAGTGATAGGGGCCCAAATTGGGCTCAGGATTAGGTTAAGGCCTTGATTAAATTATTAGATTGGGCATTAAAGAATTAAAAAGGTGGTAATTATGTTTAAAATGCCAAACATGGGCTTGTGGCCCAACATTCAGTGGCATTTTAAGGGAATTAGAAGTGACGCTACACACAAGGGATTTAGAGGCCCAAAATTTAAGTTTAAAGAGGTCCAGATCTTTTAATTTAAGTGAGTTAAATTTAACATTAGGGTTAGTAGGGGTGGACGGCTACAAGGCTACAAAATAGGAAAAAAATTATGTGGATTTTTAAGTGATAATATGATAGATAAAAATGAGAAAAGTTAGGAGCTTATCTCCAAGGGAAGTGTTGGCCGAAAATCTATCACCTAGAGGAGTGTAAAATTCAGCTACTGCATGGCAAAGAGGGTAATTCTCCTCTCCTTTCGCTTAAATTTTAAGGGCATTTTCGGTATTTAGTAATAGGTGTCAAAAATCTATAAATAGGGGGCTAGCTCATTGATTTTGACATTTAAAAACCCTAGTTCTCTCTATTATTTGTGCCGAATTCTTTAGCCTCTCCACTCCAATTTCTTTCTCCAAATTTCTTTCTTCAATTACATCAAAAGCCGAAACTTCTCCCCACTTTCTTTTCCCTTGTGTCGATTTCTCTAAAAAGCCGAAGCATCCATCGCTTTTTCTTTTATTCATCATATTTGAGGAATTGTTTTATACTTCCGGCATTTAAATCTTTATTTGGCATTGCCGAATCCTCTCCCTAGTGCTAGCCGAGTCTCCCAAGCTAAGGTAAGATTCAATTTTTTATTAGTTCTCATAATCTATTTTAGAAAGACAAAAGCCGAAAAGCTAATAGTTTAATGGTTCTATGATTGGGCGGCAATTCGGGATTTGAAGGAAGCTTGGTCAACTAGATCTAAAAGCCGAAAATAGCTAGTCTCCAATTTCGGGATTTTAAGGTAAGAAGAGTTGTTTATTCAAATATATAAAATTGGGTAGAACACTAACCAAGGCCGAATATAGGAGAGGCCCTAGTTTCACATCCTTCCGGCTTTTTGAAGCAAAGCTGTAGATTAGTTTAGCGAGGGTATCGACATTAATCAGGTGTGTAGATCTCTAACACACTACTAATAAACCTATATGTATATCTATTTATGTATGTTATGGGCTAAAAAGCCGGAATAAGGCTGTATAGACAGTCGAATGGAACCCTAAAAGGGTTAGGCAAGGATGCCAGGTACGTAAACATGGAACTCCCTATGTGTATCAAAAAATATTTAAGTCTGCATGATGTTTTCTTATGTATGTATGCATGGGGTGGGAATGATGATAATTGAAGGGGAAGTGCATGATAGGTCACTTAGTCATTGGTGGTAGAAATCCCACATAATATAAATGTAAGGTCACATAGTGATCGGTGGCTATGCCACGTTTAATGATTCCTACTTGATAGGAATAGGCAGTACGACTGTCGTTTTGGTGTGTAGCGGATGGAGGGTTGATTGTAGAAATCCCAAGGTGTGATGGTTGGTATGGATTGGTGTTTAGAGGATGGAAACCTAGGATGGTTTGGTTATTCATTCCTTATTGTTTATTATGTGATTATGAATGATGCCTTCCTATATGGGCCAGGGCCCATAATGTATTTGTGGGCTCAGGTCGATGTGTGTTTTGTGATTTATACACTAAGTCTTTGTGACTCACGCTTTCCTTTTCTCTACTCTTCAGATGAGTAGTAGATCGTGGATATAGGAGCCAAGACGGACTCGAGGGGCCATCAAGTTCAATTTCTACAAGTTATTTTCTTTTGGGATTTCTTAAAGTTTAATTTATTTCATTGTTATTTCGAGAATATTTATGTAATAAGGCCCCTACAACTTAGCAGTTATCAATGTTAAGCAACTTATGAATTTTATGATAAGGTTTATTTATACTTAATAATAAAAATACAAAGAGGTTTATTTTTAAAAAGTCTCTCCTTTTTTCAAATTTAATTAACTTAGCTTGTGTTTTCAAAGTGTGATAAAGTGTTATGTGTTCGATAACATGCCAGATCCAGTCGAAACGCATGGGCTGGGTTCGGGGTGTTACAATGACACAAATGTTAGTCTTAATAAAATATGTAAATCAAACCATGAAATTTTTAATTCCTTAGAAAAGCTAAGCATGAATGAAAGTTTAAATCTGTAGAATTGACTTAGCAATTTCTTAAGGTGTAATCCTATGAGGCATAAAATTTTGAAAATGATTTAGGCAGATTTTGTTTGGACCATTTGAGCCTTTCAAGCCAACCTTAATGAATATTTATCCATTGAAACCCGACTTTGAGCTATATGACCTGATTTTATTGGAACCTTGCATAAATGAGCCATCTGTTCTTTAATATTTATCTTTAAATTGTCCCAAACATTAGACTCAGCCTATCTAGAATATTCTCTAAAAATAAGTTTTGTGGAGTTGAGAAGAAATACCAAATGCTTAAAAAATATTGTAGTGCATGTAGTAATATGCTCGAGTGTGTTAAAAAAAAGCATATGTACATAAAAAGAGATGTACGAGCAGCATGTGTACTCAAGTTCAAAAATAGTTGGTGAATTTTGGGGCATTTATTCCGAAGGTCTGATGCAAGCTAAGTATAAGGTTTTTAAACTTAAAATTATCTATCTTTTACCTACCCTTAGCCAAGCCACATTACAACCTATTTAAAAGATCTATTGATTCAGATCTTTGTGCTGACTACATTAGTGGAGAGAAATTGCTAAACTAAACTTATGAAGACATAATTAAACTTAGGAATTGCAGCTTAATCTTAAATGAGGGAACAAAGTTTAATATGTAGGAATTTATTATATATTTATTAAGAAAGCGTTTAGTTTATATTCTTGTTGTCATGATAATAATTGAGAATAATTGAACAATGTGTATACTTAAGTTACATAATTTCAGAATTTTTGTCTTTGAGCATAATTGCACTAAACTCAAATTTGTGGGAAGAAAAGATTTTTGAAGAAATTTTCAAGTGTGATTTTTTAAACTTCTTTTTGGAATCTGTGCATTACTCAAGATAAGCAATGAATTAAGTTTGGGGGGTGTGTGAAACACCCCAAACCCAGCCCACGAGTCTCGACCGAATCTGGTATGTTCTGGGAGTAAAACATTTTCAAATTTGTTTGTTAGTTTGAAAACTTGGGTAGTTTTGAAGAATGTTTGATTCGTGTTGGGTTCAATTGAAAACATTGTTATTTTTTGAAATCAGGGATTTATTAAAATCTTGTTTTTAAATTAGAAGACATGCCGAATTCGTTAAAGATTTATCTTTAAATTGGAAATCACTTGTATTTAGATGTCAAAACATTTGAAGGTTTATTTTAAGAAAGATTACTTAAGCGTTAGTTTAATAAAATTTGTATCGTACCAAAATAATTAAAAATGCAAGCGTAAATAGTTCATACTATGGCCTTATTACATCAAAAACAAAACCCGAATAAATCCAAAGTACTTAGAAAAAGAAAGTCCAAAATTAAATAAACTCTGAGTTGAGCATGGCCACCACTAAGCTCCTGCCGACCCGGTCCATTACTGAGCATCACCTGAAAACATATCCCACAACGGGGTGAGTCAAACAGACTCAGTGTATAACAACCACACTAAGTCCTAATGATTCAGGCATATCAGATCATACATATACATATCACAATTTACAATTAATGATGCATTCCCGAACCCAAACCTAGATACCATCTGCTACACATCACCCGTACCAACCATCACACCGTGGGGACTACTATGTCAACCCTCCATCCGCTACACATCGCCGAAGCGGTCTCTGCGACGACGACGTGCTCATCGCCCTTATATATATATATTATGGCATTGCCACCAGATTAGATGTTTGTGACATAAGTCACCACATTCAGATATTGCGGTATTAAACCACCAAATCACTTCCCCTTTACATATCACCCATATGCCCCATGTCATACAAGTTGTACAGTTAACATGCCTTAGGCCTTATTTCACATTCTTATCAAGGTTCACATATGTGCCATAACAGATATTCATATTATCATAACTACAGTAGTAGGAAGTTAACGTACCTGAGCATCTTGTACCATTGCATGGTACCTTTAGCTACATCTTACTTATTCTTACTAACAAATTCAATAAAACATAACAATAAATCTATTAAGGCTTAGTGCGGGGTACACACCTGGTATACTTATCGAGTTCACTTCAAATCCCGAAAATTCAATCTATTGCTTTAGATCTCAAGTTCCTACATTCGGCCAACCCTAACCATGTTAGTAAAAAGCCATTCGGCTATAAACCAAATCCCGAAGGATTAACGCAACCAACTTCTTACCTTGCTGCCGATTTGGTTACTAACCAAATCCCGAAATTTCGTGATATTTCCCCTAGTAATCAGCCAACCACTAGATCACCTGAAGGATTAGTTTCCGGCTTTTGAATAAATAAGAAAGAGATCTAGGTCATTGTTTATAGCCTTGGCCGAATATGAGATTCACTTACCTTGTGGATCTAAATCCCGAAAAGTGCTACTTGGTTGGGGGCATCTGTCGAAATCCTTATAGACACATATTAGTATCAGCCTATTACACAAGATCTATTAAAATGGCCTATGGCCGAATATCACCCATAGCTTACCTTAGATCTTAAAAGTCCCGAAAACCTTCTCCCGACTATAGACAAATCCTGAAATCTCCTTCAAAGTTTCAGTCACAAAGTAATAATGGGATTAGCCCTTAATTTTCGGCTAAAAGAAAAAAAAGATAGAAAATCAAATGACATTCAGTCTTACCTTTAATGTTGAAGTTGACAATATTCCTTCCTGACACCACTTGAGATATTTGGCTATAGGCTAGGTAATGATCAACAAATTCCGACGAAGGAATCGGCTTTAAGAAAAGAAAAAAGTATATGACTTAGGGAAAATCAGCAAGACTAGGGAATCCTATTTTCGGCTTTTGGAGAATTGAAAAGAAAAAGAGACTGGTTTGCAGAGAGAATTCAGTAGAGGCATAAGAGAAAGAAAGAATGAAGAATGCCTTATTTTCCCCTTTTTGCCGAAATTACTACCCCAAGAGTCCCCTATTCGGCCAACTCCCCCTCTCACTATCAAATCCCTTGTTTTTCTCTTTATCTCTTTATTTAAAATTAATAGAAATAATCCATCATTTATACCCTATCTTAGTCAAATTTTAAAAAGGATAATCCTAATCTAAATGAAGTCCCCATGCCGTCCACTGCTGCTCCCTATTGCCGCAAAAATAAAACACTTTTAATTGCTTCCCTTGTAGCTCGAACCTAGGCCATTGCACCTTGCATATGGCGTCACACACTAGAGCTTTAAGTGGCACCCTGTAGCCACTTTACCAAGCTGATTTTTGTGTCTAATTTTCCCTACTCTGCTTCAGTTCCAGTTTAAGACTTAAAACTTAATATCTTCTAAGGCACTTATCTATACCCCAAGATTCTCAAGAATTCATACAACACATTCAAAAACACATAGGCATGCTACTTCACATAACTAAGCAAAATGCATAGGCCATAAATCCCGGATATTACAGTTCTACCCCCTTAAAATAATTTCGACCTCGAAATTACCTGGCTAAAATAAGTGAGGGTATTGCTGTCGCATTGCCTCTTCTGGCTCCCATGAAGCTTCTTTCGATCCATGATTACGCCATAATACTTTGACTAATGGAACTAATTTCTTTTGTAGCACTTTCACATCTCGTTCCAAAATCTGAATTGGCTCTTCCTCATAGGACAAATCTGACCTTAGCTCCACCTCCTCAACTGGTACTACATGAGATGGATCCGATCGATAACGACGTAACATCGAAACATGGAATACATCGTGCATCTGTTTCAATTCCGGAGGCAACTCTAACTGGTATGCCACTGGTCCAAATCGCTTCAATATCCAATAAGGTCCTATAAACCTGGGACTTAGCTTCCCTTTGCGACCAAATCTCATCACCTTCTTCCACGACGACACTTTAAGAAACACTTGATCCCCCACATCAAATTCTATTTCCTTCCGCTTAAGATCTGCATATGACTTTTGCCTATCAGATGCTTCCTTCAACCATTCCCGAATTACCTCAACCTTCTCTTCGGATTCTGCCACAATCTCTGGACCCAAAACTCGACGTTCCCCTAATTCTGTCTGACACGTAGGAGTGCGACACTTCCGTCCATACAGCGCTTCATACGGTGCCATCCGAATACTGGCCTGATAGCTATTGTTGTAAGTAAATTCCGCTAACGGCAAATACTCTTCCCAACTTCCTCTGAAGTCTATTACACAGCCTCTCAACATATCCTCTAACACTTGGATTACTCGTTCAGATTGACCGTCCGATTGTGGATGAAATGCCGTAGTGAAATCCAATCTGGTGCCTAAAGCTTGATGTATAGCTTTCCAAAACCGAGATGTAAACCTTGGATCCCTGTCTGAGATAATCGACACCGGCACTCCGTGCAATCTCACAATCTCTGCCACATACAATTTCGCCAACTTCTACAAAGAATAATCAACTCGCACTGGAATGAAATGCGCGAACTTTGTCAACCGATCCACTATCACCCATACCGAGTCCTTCTTAGTAGGCGTAAAGGGAAGCCCACTAACGAAGTCCATGGTAATTCTCTCCCACTTCCACTATGGAATCATTATCGGCTGAAGCAATCCTGACGGGACTTGGTGTTTAGCCTTGACTTGCTGACACGTCAAGCATTTCCCCACAAACTCTGTAACTTCCCTCTTAAAACCAGGCCACCAAAACTGTTCCCTTAGATCTCTGTACAACTTAGTACCTCCAGGATGCATAGCATAAGGGCTACTATGCGATTCCTGAAGAATCTTCTGCCTTAACTCCTTATTCTTCGGCATACAAACTTTACCCTTGAAACACAATAGTCCCTCGTCATTAATACCATAATCTTCCAACTCTCCATCCTGCACTTGTTGTAACTTAGCACTTAAATCATCATCTGCCAACTGACTTTCTTTTACCTCATTCAACCATGTCAGCTTGACTTGCAACTCTGCCAACAAACTTCCATCATTATACAAGCTAAGGTGTGCAAACAACGCCCTTAGATATGACACTACTTTCCGACTTAAGGCATCTGCCACTACATTCGCCTTGCCCGGGTGATACTCTATGGAACAATCGTAGTCTTTTAATAACTCCACCCACCTTCGCTGTCTCAGGTTCAACTCCTTCTGAGTCAACAAATACTTAAGGCTCTTGTGGTCTGTGAAGATTACCGACTTTTCTCCATAAAGATAATGCCTCCATACCTTAAGAGCAAAAACCACTGCCACCAATTCCAAATCATGCGTCGGGTAGTTAACCTCATGTGGCCTTAATTGTCGAGACACATAAGCAACTACCTTCCTGTCTTGCATCAACACGCATCCCAATCCTGTATGAGAAGTATCACAATACACCACGAAATGCTTCCCTGCCTCCCGCTGAATCCAGACCGGAGCTTCAGTCAAAACCCTCTTAAGCTTCTCAAAGCTCTCTTGTTGCTTATCTGTCCATACGAAAGGTACCTCCTTCCTCAACAACTTTGTCAAAGGTGCGGCTATCAATGAGAACCCTTCTACAAACCTTCTGTAGTAGCCTGCCAATCCCAAGAAACTGCAAACCTCAACCACCGACCTAGGTGGTTTCCAATCTAACACTGCCTCAATCTTTCGAGGATCCACCCTTATTCCTTCTGCAGACACCACATGCCCTAAGAATACAACCTCCTTAAGCTAAAATTCACACTTACTGAATTTGGCATAAAGCTTCTTCTCCCTCAACACTTGCAATACAACCCGGAGATGCTCATCATGTTCTTCCTCTGACTTGGAATACACCAGGATGTCGTCTATGAACACAATGACGAACCGATCCAAGTAAGGTTGAAAAACCCGGTTCATCATATCCATGAACGCGGCTGGGGCGTTCGTCAACCCGAACGGCATTACTAAGAACTCATAATGGCCGTATCTTGTCCAGAAAGCTGTCTTATGGATATCTGCTTCCTTCACCTTAAGCTGATGATATCCAGACCTTAGATCTATCTTCGAGAATACAGCTACCCCCTTCAGCTGATCGAACAAGTCGTCTATCCTTGGCAACGGATACTTGTTCTTGATGGTCAGTTATTCAACTGACGATAATCTATGCACATACACATAGTTCCGTCCTTCTTCTTCACAAACAAGACCGGTGCTCCCCATGGAGACACACTGGGTCGAATAAACCCACAATCAAGCAATTCTTGGATCTGAGCCTTGAGCTCAACCAACTCCTTTGGTGCCATTCTATAAGGGGCAATTGACACAGGAGCTGGTCCCGGCAGCAAATCAATTCCAAACTCCACCTCCCTATCCGGGGGTATTCCAGGTAACTCATCTGGAAACACATCTTCAAATTCTCTTACAGTTCTAACTCCACTAACTCCCCCTTCTTTCCCATTCAACGCACTTACGAAGGCCAAAAATGCCTTGCACCCTTTCTGAACCATCTTATCAGCCTTTAATGCTGAAACTACGTTAAACAAGTAGTTTCTTCTTTCTCCTATCACAATTATCACCTCATCCTCCGAGGTCCTTAACTCTATTCACTTAGCTGCACAATCCAATACAGCCCGATGTTCTACTAGCCAGTCCATGCCAAGTATAAGATCGAATTCTCCGAAGGGTAGTTCCATTAAGTCGGCAGGGAAAACCACTCCTTGAATCTCTAGAGGCACACTCCGAAAGATCTTATTCACCATAACAGTTTGGCCTAATGGGCTTACTACAGTCATCTCCCTATCAGAAAGTTCAGAGGCTATGTCTAGAGTTTCAACTACACTACATGCAACATAAGAATAGGTCGAGCCCACATCAATCAAAGTAAAATAAGGCTTGTTCGCTATAAGGAACGTACCGGTTATGACGTCTGGCGCGTCTCCATCCTCCCTTCAACGAACTGCATAAACCAGACCCGGCTGTCTAGCCTCAGTATTACCAACACCTTGGCCCGGTGTTCCACGTCCTCTTCCAACATCGTTACCTCTACCATTCGGACCACGACCTCGCTGAGGCTGCTGTCCACCTCTACCAGCCCGACTAACACCCTAACCTGTGGGTCGACTCCCGTCTATCTTTATGGGACAGTCCTTAATCATGTGTTCCTTGGACCCACACTTGAAGCATCCTCCCGTCTTCTTCCAACACTCGCCTAGATGCATCTTCCCACACTGGGTACAAGTACGATACTGCCCTCCTATTCCAGCCCGCTGACCCCGCGGCCCATCAACTCTAGGCCTCTTTTGCACATTCCCAGATGATCCTGACGATCCAAAACCTCTTTTCTGCCAGTTTCGATCAGTGTTCTACCTTATAGAGTCCTTAATTCCCTCGGCTACCTTAGCCTTCTCTACCAACGCAGCAAACTCCCGCTCTTGGTGTGGAGCTATTAACAACCTCAGGTCAACCCTTAGTCCATCCTCAAACCGGACACATCGCTCATGCTCCGTAGCCACTACTCATCGAGCATACCAGCTCAACCTTAGGAATTCAGCTTCGTACTCTGCTACGGATTTATTCCCTTGAACCAGCCCCAAAAATGCCTTCCTCTGTGCATCAGTGTAACGCGTGCCAACACACTTCTTCTGATACGCCGCCTTAACATATTCCCAAGTAAGATCCTCAGCTGTGGCACCATCCCAAACTGTGAGCCACCATTGATATGCTTCATCGCGTAGAAGCGACACCATTCCTTTTAGCTTCTCCTCAGCGGTCAGATCCAGCTCAACCATAATTCGCTCTATCACCTCTAACCAATACTCAGTCGTACTGGGTGCCACGCTGGATACGCCACGGAATACCTCGACTCCGTGGCTCTCGAGTCGCCGGTACTGATTTTCGAGCTCCCATATTTCCACCGCTCAGCCACCATCTCAAGAACTCGCAGATCAGCATCGCCGCGAGCATCGCATCATCCCCGTCGATCTTGCTGCTCAACACCAACAGCTGGTGGTGAGGGTGGTGGTACCTCATTCTCAGACCCTTGACCCGACCTAACGGGTTCTGACATGGTCATCCTGCCTCTACCACTTCCTCGCACATTACGACCACGTCCCCTAGAGCTCATTTCTATGACCGCGCTTTAATCTGATTACAAAGTTTTATGTATTAGCCTTTGTTCCACTGATTATCCGCGAACAATTTTATGAAAAGAAGTTTAATGGTAGTTCTTTCGATCATTCAGAGTTTCAAGTCTTCTATCCTAATTCAGAGAAGTACATCCATTCAGTAGCACACACATTCATCATTCAACCATTGTTGTCTGTTCCTACCCAGGGGTATTTTCGTCATTTGTCCTACAAGCGTATTTTGGTAATAAATCGTGGTCAATTTGAAAAATCTCTATAAATCAAAGGTATTTCAAAATTTGCAAAACTTGGGGGTTATTTTTGAGAATTTGTTTTCCAATTCGGTGATGTTGTAGAAATCTTGGAAATCGGGGTTATTTTGGTAATTTGCAAGTCAAGGGTATTTTAGTAAATTTTCCCAAATCAAGGTATTTTGATATTTTACAAAATAGGGTTTTTGGATATTTTTGTAAGGTAAGCAAATCTTATTAAAAAAATCGAGGGTAGTATGGTAATTTAAGATTTTTCAAACCAAGGGCATTTTAGTAATTTTACAACCAGGGGTATTTAGGTAATTTTGTAAATTGGGAATATTTTGGAAAATTTTCAAAAAATAATTTTCTCAATTCAAAAGGGTAGTTTAATAATTTTTTTTTTAAAACTAGGGTTTTCATAAAAATATGGCTAGTCCCTTTCGGGTTTTAGTCACTGAGTTTAGCCCGTGAATGAGTCCTCTTGGTTAGGGTGAACCGTCTCTACGCACCAGGTAGGATTCGAGCGAAGAGGAGGTAAGTCACGAGGACTGCTTAAATACCAGGCTCTTCCTGAATCCAATCCTGAACATGCGCACAACGGTTTGCCACACTAACTTTCAAATGACTTAGTCACGTGTTTGTTTAATTAGGCTTTAAGTTTTATGAATTTCTATGTTGGGGTAAACTAATCCTAGGGTTCAAGTACTTTATATACTAATCTACGTTCCCATTCTAACCTTATACAAATCATACCATAATTCACACAACAGTTAGGGGTACTTACCTGTTGGACTTCGAGTCGGAGACTTATGTGCCATGCCAGAAAACCTGCTCATTTCACAAAATCTTTCACAAAATTCATTTGGGCTTAATTTTGAAAACGTTATGGGCTTTAAACCCAAGGCCGCGAGTTTAAAACTAGGCTCTGATACCAAGCTAAAACACCCCAAACCTGACCCACGACTCTCGACCGGATCTGGTATGTTCTGGGAGTAAAACATTTTCAAATTCATTTGGTAGTTTTGAAGAATGTTTGATTCATGTTGGGTTCAATTGAAAACATTGTTATTTTTGAAATCAGGGATTTATTAAAATCTTTTTTTTAAATTAGAAGACATGCCGAATTCGTTAAAGATTTATCTTTAAATTGGAAATCACTTGTATTTAGATGTCAAAACATTTGAAGGTTTATTTTAAAAAAGATTACCTAAGCGTTAGTTTAATAAAATTTGTATCGTACCAAAATAATTAAAAATGCAAGCGTAAACAGTTCATACTATGGCCTTATTACATCAAAAACAAAACCCGAATAAATCCAAAGTACTTAGAAATAGAAAGTCCAAAATTAAATAAACTCTGAGTTGAGCATGGCCACCACTAAGCTCCCCGCCGACCGGTCCATTACCGAAGTCACACTGAAAACATATCCCACAACGGGGTGAGTCAAACAGACTCAGTGTATAACAACCACACTACGTCCTAATGATTCAGGCATATCAGATCATACATATACATATCACAATTTACAATTAATGATGCATTCCCGAACCCAAACCTAGATACCATCCGCTACACATCACCCGTACCAACCATCACACCGCGGGGATCGCTAAGTCAACCTCCATCCGCTACACATCATCGAAGCGCGTCAGCTGCAGACGACGTGCTCATCGCCTCTTATATATATATATTGTGGCATTGCCACCAGATCAGATATTTGTGACATAAGTCACCACATTCAGATATTGTGGCATGAGTCACCACATTCAGATATTGTGGTATTAAGCCACCAAATCACTTCCCCTTTACATATCACCCATATGCCCCATGTCATACAAGTTGTACAGTTAACATGCCTTAGGCCTTATTTCACATTCTTATCAAGGTTCACATATGTGCCATAACAGATATTCATATTATCATAACTATAGTAGTAGGAAGTTAACGTACCTGAGCATCTTGTACCATTACATAGTACCCTTAGCCACATCTTACTTATTCTTACTAACACATTCAATAAAACATAACCATAAATCTATTAAGGCTTAGTGCGGGATACACACCTGGTATACTTATCGAGCTCACTTCAAATCCCGAAAATTCGATCTATTGCTTTAGATCTCAAGTTCCTACATTCGGCCAACCCTAACCATGTTAGTAAAAAGCCATTCGGCTATAAACCAAATCCCGAAGGATTAACGCAACCAACTTCTTACCTTGCTGCCGATTTGGTTACTAACTAAATCCTGAAATTTCGTGATATTTCCCCCTAGTAATCGGCCAACCACTAGATCACCTGAAGGATTAGTTTCCGGCTTTTGAATAAATAAGAAATAGATCTAGATCATTGTTTATAGCCATGGCCGAATATCAGATTCACTTACCTTGTGGATCTAAATCCCGAAAAGTGCTACTTGGTTGGGAGTATCTGTCGAAATCCTTATAGACACATATTAGTATCAGCCTATTGCACAAGATCTATTAAAATGGCTTATGGCCGAATATCACCCATAGCTTACCTTAGATCTTAAAAGTCTCGAAAACCTTCTCCCTTGTAGTCGACTATAGACAAATCTCGAAATCTCCTTCAAAGTTTCGGCCACAAAGTAATAATGGGATTAGCCCTTAACTTTCGGCTAAAAGAAAAAAAAAAAGATAGAAAATCAAATGACATTCAGTCTTACCCTTAATGTTGAAGTTGACAATATTCCTTCCTGACACCACTTGAGAGATTCGGCTATAGGCTAGGTAATGATCAACAAATTCTGGCTTTTGATTAAGTGAAGGAATCGGCTTTAAGAAAAGAAAAAATTATAGGACTTAGGGAAAATTGGCAAGACTAGGGAATCCTACTTGCGGCTTTTGGAGAATTGAAAAGAAAAAGAGAATGGTTTGCAGAGAGAATTCGGCAGAGGTACAAGAGAAAAGAAAGAATGAAGAATGCCTTATTTTCCCCTTTTTGCCGAAATTACTACCCCAAGAGTCCCCTATTCGGCCAACTCCCTCTCTCACTATCAAATCCCTTATTTTTCTCTTTATCTCTTCATTTAAAATTAATAGAAATAATCCATCGTTTATCCCCTATCTTAGCCGAATTTTAAAAAGGATAATCCTCATCTAAATGAAGTTCCCATGTCGTCCACTAGTGCTCCCTGTTGCCGCAAAAACAAAACACTTTTAATTGCTTCCTTTGTAACTCGAACCTAGGCCCTTGCACCTTACATATGGCGTCACACACCAGAGCTTTAAGTGGTGCCCTGTAGCCATTTTACCAAGCTGATTTTTGTGTCTAATTTTCCCTACAATTTCTCTTAAGGCCACTCTGCTTCAGTTCCACTTCAAGACTTAAAACTTAATATCTTCTAAGGCACTTATCTATACTCCAAGGTTCTCAAGAATTTATACAACACATTCAAACACACATAGGCATGCTACTTCACATAACTAAGCAAAATGCATAGGCCATAAATCCCGGATATTACAGTGTGATAACTCTAAATTATATAGACTTTTAGAGCACATTTTAACTAGGAAATTATGCAAATTCTAAGTATTTTAATAGCAAATTTTGCATTTTTAGTGCATGTTTGAGAAATTGGGAAAAATTAAAGAAAGATTGTAATTTTAAGTAATTAAATGCCAATTTTATATATTTTTACTTTATGTTGCTACATTTTGGAAATTACATAATTTTTGCTAAATTGTTAGCAGCTTGGTACACTAATGTGATGGATGTTTGAAGCCATTATTGACGACACATGGACATAAGCTGAATATTAATCAGCATGGCACAACAAATCTTAAGTATTGGACTCAAGGAATTAATTCCAACCTAGCTTGGAAGTGGGTTGATTAAAGGAACAAGTTTGCTCTTCACATTAAAGCTCAAACCGTCCATTAAGGGGAAAAAGTCCAAATTCAACAATGAGTAACCCAACCAGCTTTGGTAGAATTTATTAAGGGTCCCTACATATGTGAAAACAATTTCACAAAATAGCCTCAAAAAATTCCCATGGTTGTTGTCAAACCCTCTCTCTTCAATCCAGCAAGAATTAAGCAAAAATCAACCTCTTTTTCCACAAATTATAGCTGGCCATGCATGAGAGAATTTCAAGGGATGTTCATGCTATTTTTAGCAAACTCTCAAGTCTTTTCTCATGTATAAATACCACCCTTCATTCATCAATTATGGAACACATTCACTTCATTCTCCTTTCTCTCCCACGCCTAAGCTTTCAATTTCCTTTCATTTTTCCCATCCTCTCTTTGAAAGTTCCCCTAGTAGGTAGTTTGTGAGAGAAAAGCTCTCTTGCCTGACACTTTGAGGAGTAACTTGCATTAGAGTAACGACAAAAATCAGAGGATGCCATCATAGATAGTTCTTGAGAAGTCACTGAATTCAGCTCAGAGCTTCCTATTCCTTTCTCTTTAAATTATTCTTTGTTTATAAACATGTTTGCAAATTATTTGATTGTTTTTCATTAATGATAATGACTTAATTTGTTTCAGTTAGGATGACTGCAATTTCTTGATTCAATTTGTTCAAATCATGTTTATGATGTTCTTTGCGTCAATTATTTATGCTTCCAAATAAAAACATTCATGTTGTTCATGCATTAAAATATGTTTGACTGCATTAGATTTAATTGTTTAATCTGAATCGGATGATGATTAAGGGACACAATATTTGGAGGATTCATACTTAATTTATATCCGAACAAGAATAAATTAAAGGTTCATAATAATTCCAAAAGAACATTGTTACCTTCCATAACTTTAAATTTATGTGATTAAATTGTTTCAAACCTGACCTGTCCCTGTTACTTTGCATAAATTCTAATGAATCTGTTAAATGTTGACATAAAAATATGCACGTTTTACTAAGTGATAAGTATAAGATCTCGAAAGAGCTTATGATTTTAGATTTCAAGTTCATAAATAATCGAGTTGCCATGAAATTTTTTTGGAAAGTTTGTTAAGCATGATGATGAATGAATTGAATTAAGAGTTGTAATTGTTCTACCTTAATCATGTTATTGTTGTTAAATATTGTGAATTGCTGCTAAACATTCCATTGCATTTTATTTTATCTTTTTTGCATATTAGTTGTCAATTTAATCAGGACATCTATCACCATTAAATATTTTATTTCATAAACAACTTGTAAAACATTAATTTTACAATCACTATTTATCAATACAGTCCCTATGGAAACAATACTCTTTTTACTCACTTATTACTTGATAGTGACTGTGTATACTTGCACATTCCGTCGCGAACCATAAAGCAAGTTCCTCTTCAATAGAAACTGATAGAATTGTTATTCCAGAACATATAATTTATTCTTAGAAAATATACTCTCACTATTTTCGGATAGAATAACAATATCTCAATGTTGTATTTTTAGCCCTATCGGTACCATCTATTTATAGGGAGAAGAAGTGAAACCCTTGTTGAATTAGTAGAAATCTGTTTCATTAGAAAAACTAAATTGTAGTCTAATTAGGATTAGGGGGCAGAAACACTAGTTAAATAAACTAGGGTCTGTTGTCCCATGTATCAATATGAGAGGCTTTTGGGCCTCTGCCATATTGGGTCTAGTTATAAGTACTTCATGGACTTTTAACTCAGTACTTTATAATTCAATCCAATCCAATATTTGTTTTTCTATTTCGCAAAATAAACATTGTAAAATCATTTAAATAGATAATTTAATTCCCCAATTAAATAATTTTCTTAAACCAATTCTAATTCTGCTAAAATCATGACGACTTTACCGTAAAAGAATTTATGAGAAAATATGTTTAATATTTCAACATTCAACGGATTCACAATGACCAATTAATTTAATTCGAACTGGAATTACTAAATTAATAAATTAAATAATAATTTGAAAAAGTATAAATTAATTTTCAGGTCATTTCCATTTAGAGAAAACTACATTCATTTCCAAATGATTCTCATCTCTAACAAATGATTCTCATCTCTAACTTTACCATTTCTATCCATTTTTGTTCATTCGATTCAAAATGCAATTCATTTTTGGTTTTAGCAAGCTAGTGAAGGGACCAATTTTACATATGTGTTTAGGGCTTAAATGATTTATAATTAAATTCCTGTAACGCCCCAAAATTCTTTATAATTATTTTTGTATGTTGTTGTTACACAAATATCTATCTGCTTCAATGGTTAAGTGTTCTAGGAAGTGTTTGAGAGGTCTCAAGTTCAAGCCTTAGCTTGGGCAGTTTTGGCTTTTAGAATGAATAAACCCCCTATATCTAGTCAGTAGGTGATAAACCGTAAAAGTAACATATTTTAGGCCAACATTTAGCATGCTTTTGGATGATTTAAGCCTTGAATTGTGTAATTTGGTGCTCTTAATCCTTTGTTTTCATGTTATATACCAAGGAGAGCACCGAATGATGAAAAGAACGAAAAACAGGCCCAAAACGGAGTAAATGGGACATATCACAAAATCCACACGGCCTGGGCCCAAGACCACACGGCTATACCTCATTCAACAGTCTCGAACACGGCCTGGCCATGAATTACACGGGCGTGTGCCATGGGCGTGTCCCTGCCGCGGCCAAGAGGAGTTTTACTCGAAATAGGATACTTGAAGGCAAAGAAACACATTCCAAAGCCTATTCAAACACCCTAGAAGGAATTGTACTTGAATTAGGATACTTAGGGGCCAAGTAAGGCATCTCAAAGTCTATGTAAACACCAAAAGGGGGCAACCTGAAAGAGAGTTTGGCAGAAGCCATCTGCCAGGGCTTTTGTCAGGGGAAACCAAGGCTTTAGTTAGGGGGCGTTCGACTAGGCCAGAGAAGGCAGATTTGTGAAGATTTACTTGAAGAGAGCCAGTTGATCCATCTCAAGAAGCTGAAATCATACTTAAGACGGAGGATCTCTCCTTCAATTCCTTCAGGGGGTTTTAGGGATTTCTTATGTTTTGTTTTATCTTTTCTTTTGAGATGTTTTCTTTTATTGTTATGAACTAAACCCTCAGATACCTGAGGGAGATGAAACCTAAGATGAATCTTGTTATTGTTTTTTGAACTATTTGATAAATATTTGACTTGTTCTTAATTATGTGTTCTTAATTCTTGTATTGATATTTCCGGGATATTAATTCAAGTGTGATGTGCTTAGGTGGAGGAGCAATAGTCCCTGCTTAAGAGTAGATCTAGCATAATTAAGCGGAGTTGATCGCACGCCTAGAGATAGGGTGACGTGATTTTGCCGGATTAGGGTGAAACCTAATATGGGATTCCATAGATCGAGTTAATGCGATTCTAGGGGTTTTACTTAGAAAGATATTTCAATTAATCAACTTAGGGTTAGACGTTGGTCGCCTCGAGAGAGGGATTAATATAACTTAAGGAATATTACAGATCAAGTCAAATGAATAAATCGTCTGGTTCAGAGTTAGATAACTAGTGAAGTCTAGGTGGATTCTTCCTTGGGTGTCATCTTAATCAATTGGTTTTTCCTCAAAGTAATTTTCCCAATTTGATTCTTCTTTGTCTTAGAGTCTTTAGTTTAGTAGTTAATTAATTTTAGATTAGATAAAAATCACTTTAATTCTTAGTCTAAATAATAAAAAGAGAGTTAGTATTAGTACTTTTGGTTCCTTTGGATTCGACATTCCGGTCTTGCCTTAGCTACAGTATTGTTCGATAGGTATGCTTGCCTCAAATCGTTGTCATAGTTAGGTTTCAGGTTTGATCATTCTTTTTATAAATTTTAAGACTTTAACATCGCAAAAACAGCGATCAGAAGGCTTATAAATAAATGTTGATAAAATATAGCAGAATGGGCATGTTGGTCTAGTGGATAAGTGGAGCGTAGGTAAGAAAGAGGTCTGGAGTTCGAGTATTGACGCAATTATAGAATTTATTTCTAATGTTGGTGCCGTGGGAGTGTTGTGGTTTGACCGAAACACTAAAGAGTTTGAGTGGAATTTGAATTAGGCGGTTGAGAGAGGGGTGGACAATTTTGGGGAGAAGTTTAAGGGATTTTAGTGAGGAAATTAAGGAGTGAGGAGTTTGAGCACATTCAAACTATATTTGCAAGTTCGACAATCCCTCTCCCTCTTTCTTTTCTGACGTTATTCCCTTCTCTAACATCTTTCTTTTCTTTTTGCCTCAATAGCCGAATTCTATCCCTCTTTCCCCCACCCCTTTTCGTTTTTCCTTTAACTTCTATCCCCCTGTGTTGCTGCCGAATTTTAAGTGCTTTCCCCTCTACCTGTTATTTTGTTCCCTCTCTATCATTTTCTTTTCTTTTTTGTTTTAGCCGAAATTCCCTATTGCTGCTGTCTTTCTCTCCAATTCTCTCTTATAGTTGCTGAAACTTTAGGTGTTCCCCTTACTTTCATTTTCAGTCTATCCTGTTCTATGTCGAATTAGCGTTCCATTTCTATTCTACGGGTTTGCGTTTTCGGTAAGTGGTGTAACATCTCGAATTAGGGCATAGTTAAAACAGTGGTTTCGAGATCACAAATCCGACGAGAAAAAATTTATTTTTAATTATATTTTTATGGTCTACAATTTTACAGAAAGATTTCGTAAAAATTTCGTTTTAAAAAAAATTTCGACGTTTGAGCACTCAATTTAGTCAAAAGGACTAAATTGTAAAAAGTGCAAAAGTTGAGTTCTATATATTAGAGGTGTCAAATTGCTATGAGTTTTAAATTGGAGGTCCTTAAAAGGTAATTAGACCATTGGATAACTTGATAGACAAAAAATGGGCATAATAGGACAAAATTGAAAGAAAAGCCTTAAGGGTATTTTAGTCATTTAGTGTTTTTAATGAATAAAAAGACAAAATACAAGAAAAAAAGGCTGCTGATCTTCTTCAAGTTGCTGCCGAAAATTTCTAGACTCCATAGCTAAGGGTTTCAAGCTTTTCAAGCTTCATAGTAAGTGTTTCTGAACCCCTTTTTTTTAATGTTCATCGTATTTTTGAAATCCCGGTAACTTAGTTTAGCTATTTCTACCATTATTTTGAGCTAGAGTTTAATTTTAAAAATTGACCCATGTTGAATAATTGTGTATTTGATGAATTTTGGTAGATTATGCATGTTTATGATTAGAGAAACGAGTTTTATTAGATGATTTTCGATGAAATTGTATAAAAGGGGTTAAATTGTAAAAGTTATAAATTGGTCATAAGTGTGTGAATTAGTGAGAAATTGAAGTTGCCATAGAAGAGAAAAATGATTAGCATGTTATAAAACATAAGAATAAGGGCAGAAGTTTAATTTACGAGTATTGGGGTAAAAGTGCAAATATGTGAAAGTTTAGGGTGTCAAAGTACAATTTGTAAAAAATATGATTTTTGGACCCATAAGAATAATGTGACTAATTAGTAGGCTAAATGTGATATAGATCAAGGAAATCGAGATTCAGGCTTAAATCGGGAAAATACAAGGTTATGGATTAAAATGGTAACTTGTCGTTTCTGGATCGGAGGTAAGTTGGTGTGTTAATAATAATGCAATAATGTCGTAATGTATATTTGAAACCTAAATTGTGGTATTAAATTGATTTTTCTAAATTACATGTTTAGTATATTATGTTGGCGAATTGATTTAATAATATGTTTATGATAAAAGGTGGCATAGGTGACATGGAAGATGGGCTGAAATGTTGTGCTTAAAGTTACTTTCTATGACTATGGTTATTATGTGAAATGGAAAGCTGATATATAAATAATACATTTGTTTTACTTGTTCAAAAATTATTTTGCTAGATATTATGGAAATCATTGGGTGATAACTAAAATATGAAAATGTATGGAATGAGAAACTCTCGATTGAACCTTCGGAAAATCGAGAGATACAGACAATATGTAGCTAGGTCACACGAGTGATAAGGGAGCTTTACTGTGTGCACAAGAAAGCTACGAGATGGAAAAATTTGATATGTAGCTAGGCCACATGGATGATAAGGGACTTTCACCATGTGTGCAAGAAAGCTACGGGATAATAATTTCATATGTAACTAGGTCACATGTGTAATACTGTGTGTATACCATGTGTACAAGAAAGTTACGGGTTATGAATAGCTAGGTCACATGAGTGTGTTTCTAGTGTTGGATGCCATGTAGACAAGAAAGCTACGAGATGGAATGGCTTGGTCAAATTGTTGATAAGGGACCTTTACCATGTGTACAAGAAAGCTGAATTATGTGTAGGTGGAGTTATGTGCTGAGACCACCGAGTATTGGGCGTTTTCTGAAGGGGTTCAATGAGATAACTTACTAATGGTGATTGGTGCGATCATATTATGAATAAGTGTAAGTGTGAATGTGACCAATTGAGAAATGTGGCAAATGTACGTGTGAGCAAGGGTGCATGTGACCATGTATGTGTATGTGCATAATGTGTTTGATATGCGATACGTGATTGAAATTGTGGTAAGGCTGATATGGTGTAAGCGCCGTTATGAGTACTCGTAAATATTGGTGATGATTATTCATTTTTATGCCTAGTATTGAACATGCTTGGTGTTATGTGTGCATATATAGAAGTAATATAAAAAAAACATGGCAGAGTAAAATTTTCAGTAAAATAGATTGAAACAGCAGCAGCTACGTGATTTTGAAATATCACCAAAAATAGTAGAAATTGAATTATAAGTTGGATGAGTTATTGATTTAAATCTTATTAAGTCTATTTTCATATAAAAGAACAGAGAAAACAATGGATTTGTATATTTGAGATATTTAAATTTTTGTGAGACTGGTTTAGAATGATTATATGATCCCCAATTCTGCCTTGGAAAAATCATTAAAAATTGTACAAAAATAATTATGGGATATAATTTATATGCCTGAAATCCTGATTGAGTCTATTTTCAAATTAACGAAACAAGAAGGTCATCTGAACTCTGTACAAGGAGAAAATTTATTCGTAGTTAAGAGAGGTCAGAATAGTTGAATAGTGAAACAAGGGAGACTTTAAAGAATAAACTCTACTAATTGGATAAATCAAAAATTCTGAAAATTTTATGGTAAGAAGATATGTTAGTCTAGTTTCATGGAAAATTAACAAATCTTAATTTGGAGTTCTGTAGCACCAGATATAAATAATTTAATGACTATGACTCAAGAAAATAGCTTAACTAGAATTTGAATAAATAGAAAGAATATGAAAATAGCATGTTATCGCATTGCTTATTATTTTCATGCGAGCTTACTAAGCATAAAGCTTACTCCCTCCTTTCCATTTATTTTAGTTTTGTCAGGTCAGCTCAGGGTTGGAGATTGTCGGAGGCAGCATCACAGTATCGAGCCATTATCCTTGGAGTATTGACATATGTATGTTAAATGTTTTCAAGTGAGTGGCATGTATAGGGACTTGATTTTTCTATGATGGATGTTGTTGTGATTAGTCAAATGTATTGGATTATATTGATTTGTTGATTATAGCCATGAGATATGGCTTATGATGATTTTGGCTTGTAAGCCTATTTGTCCATGGTATGTGTTAATGTTTTGTTATGTGGTATAAGTGATTAAATGGATGACAAGGTCAAATGCATGTGTTTCAAAAGTTTTAATTTTGGGCGAAATTTGGTAACCCAGTTTTGTATGATTGTGAATGTTTAAGTCCGGTAATGCCTCGAACCCTATCCTAGAGTTGGATACGGGTGAGGGGTGTTACAAGTGATACTCGTTCTGGCTTAGAATGTTCTTGTAAATATTCTTTTAACAGGGGTTTCGACTGGAATTGCAGGAAATAGTTGAGTAGCTTGTGACCATTCTTTTCCAACGGTTTAAGTGAGTAGGGCTTAGGTTGTTCAAACAGGGTAAGTGGTTGTCAGTCAAGTGCACAAGTGCTGGAATAGGGATCGTTTTAGATTTTTTTGAGGTGCGATTAATTGTGTGATCATGGTTGAACATAGGTTTTGGAGTGCTTGAGGATAGTGTGCGCATCTCTCGTAATCAGGTGGGTAAACATTATTCTATAATTGAAAATCAACAAAAAGCCGAAAAGAGTGAATCGTCAACGCCACACGGGCTTGCAACTACCCGTGTGGCAGGTCTTGTGACTAAACATGGGTGTGTGATTGACGAAGCCGGCCATATGCAATTTCATGGGCCAGGTTGAACTGGGCCATGTGGGCCACACGGGATGTGGGCTCCACACGAGTAAATCATACAGGCGTGTAGAAATTATTGGGCCATGCCGTGCATTTCACACGACCAAGGCCATTTTGGGCCGTGTAGGCCACAAGGGTATATGGGCCCACATGGGCTAGCATTATGCGCTCGTATGGCCATTTTCACTGTTTGACTGCTAAGGTCGCACGGGTCACTCGAGTTGACTGTGGACCTACTGATTGGGTCGGTAAGCTTACTTAGACCCCTAATTTATTGAATAACTGTTATGCCCCTGTGTGATATAGATATGTATAAGTACATATAACACTGTATTTTAGCATGCTATTTAAATTATACTGAATACATGTATGATACCATGGTATGACATGACATGATGGCATGATGCATTACATGGGGATGGGTTTTACATTGATTGGAGGAAGTGTACTGAAAGGCTTCGAGCCTAAATTACCGGCAGCCTAGCTGCGTATTACTGTATAGTGCCACATTCGGTACTTTCTGGAGTGTAGAGATGAGTGGGTTGATTATATCCCCACATGGAGTGTAGTGTCGGACGGAGATGGAGTGTAGAGACTGGATGGGTAGGACTTGTGTACTGTTTAAATCTGTTACTGCACTAATCATTGATAGTGTAATGGGCCAGGGCCCAAACACATGATTGTTTTGTACTGAGATAGGCTAAAGCCCAAACTGATATTGGCACTGATATTGAAAAGGGCTTAGGCCCGGGCTGTGTTTGTTTTCTATCTGTTTGCTTATATGGGATTACACACTGAGTTTTCGCAAACTCACCCATATGATTTAACTGTATAGGTAACCCCCAGACATAAACAGATCGGTGCAACGGAGGACTTAGAAGTGGCGACACGACCTATCTAGTCCGTTTTAGTATTTTATGATTACGATTTAATTTTTGGGGTATTTACTGTAATAATGGCCTCTTTGGATTTTTTTATTTAATTTGAGATTATGGTCGTTTTGATTTATAACTGTTAGCAGTAGGATAAGACACGAGTTTTCAAAAAGAGAAATGTTTTAGCAAAAACACCACGAATACCCAACCTATTTAAAAGCTTCAGAGATAAATGCCGTTTTTATAAAATTAAAAATGTTTTAAAAGTGAATAATTGTAAAATAATGAGTCACGTTTTGAAAATAAATGACACGTCTTGGAATCATCATAAAACAACACAAAGAGGTTAAATAGAAAATGGGTTTTCATTGATATCATGCTTTACGAAAAGCACTTCAATGTGACATTACCAAATTCGACCATAGCGTCTAGGCCGGGTTCGGGGTGTTACATTTAGTGGTATCAGAGCCAGGTTACAAAACTCGGCTGTTGATTGGGTTTTAAAAATTTGAAATTCCTAAAGAACTATTTTTAAATGATTCAAAGTATCTTGAAAGGTTTTATTGAATGTGTTGTACACCGAGTCTCCGTAGCTGATTCTATAAGTTTTCTCTCAAAAAAGCGTATTATGATTTGAATCAAATCATTATAGGTATTATTCATCGAGTCTCATCAGTAAGTAATATACCGTCTCGCAAACACACCTTAGTAGTGTACATTGGGACTGTAGCAAAACAGATAGATACCGCGCTCTGCGAAAATGAATACTAAATTACTGATAATGTTTTACATAAAACTTTGTTAATAATTATTGAAATTGTAAACTGATCTGCATAGAACTGTTAATTCAGATTATACAATATTGGACAATGAACACTAGAGGTACTCGCGGACAGGGTACAAGAGGCCGTGGTAGAGGCCGTAGAGGTGCTCGAGTTAGGTCATCGTCATCTGGCCACATACTTAATTGGGAAACCAGAGAGACACCAGCTTCACTTGTGACTGAGACTAGGTCACATGATCAAACGGCTGGGGACAATGCACTTTCCTAAGCCATGTTATGAATTCTAGAGAGGGTTACTGGGACAAATACTAGAGCTGGAGGCCGAGGGTCGGTTACAGAACGACTCCGGTCCAGTGGAGCTGAGATTGCACTCCCAAGTAAAAACTAAAGGGTGTTGTATCGCTGCTATGAGATGAAGCATATCAGTGGTGGCTCATTGTAAAAAGGGCACTCAGCCCAAGCTACTGACCTGTGAATTCTTCAAATCTACCTTCCAGGGAAAATACATGGGTGCCAGTTATGTGGATGCCCGAAGGAGAGAGTTTTTAAATCTGACTCAAGGGGACAGATCAGTGGTTGAAAATGAGGCCGAGTTCTTGAGGCTGAGCCGCTATGCGAGAGGTATGGGCGACTGAGTATGAGCGATGTGTTCGCTTCGAGGATAGCCTCAAAGATAGCTTAAGAGTTCTGATAGCTCCACAGAGGGAGTGATACTTTGCTGCACTAGTGGATAAGGCGAAGATTGCCGAAGAGGTTAAGCGGACTGAGCGCCAGAACCATGAGAAAGAGTGAGGTAGGAATAGGAGGGATTCAGAGCCCTCGAGTTCCATTCAGAGGCCTAAGAAAAAGGCCAGAGTGGATGGGCCAGTCAGAGTTAGGGACCCTCTGGTTGCCATCGGTCAACAGCCTTGTACCGATTATAAAAGACGCCATCAGGGCGAGTGCTGGAAAAGAACTAGGGCATGTTTGAGGCGTGGTTCATTGGAGTATCGTATCAGAGAGTGTCCATGAAGGCCTGACCAGATGCAAGCTCCTGGCATGGGTACTGCACAACCATCGAGGGGAGTTCAGCAGCTACTGAGAGGCCGCGGTCAGGCTCGAGGTGGTAATGGGTTGGGCTATAGGCAGATAGCACCGGTCAGAGGAGCTAATTAGACTTAGCCGAGGCAGCCGGCTCTAGTATATGCTGCACGTCCCCGGGAAGAGGGAGATGCTTTGGATGTCATCATGGGTACGTTCTTAATTTTTCATGTACCTTATACTGCATTGATAGATATAGGATCCACTCATTCCTATCTTACCTGCTCTGTTACTGAAAACTTAGGGATTCCGGTTGAGAGTACTTCGAGTGAAATTACAGTATTAAGTCTATTGGGGCAGTCCTTCCGGGTTAATAAGTTATTTAGAGATGTCCCTTTAGAGGTACAAGGAGTTAATTTTCTGGCCAATCTAATGGAACTCCTTTTTGGAGAATTTGATCTGATACTAGGCATTGATTGGCTAGTTAAACACTGAGTGAGCTTGGATTGTGCCACTAAATGGGTTGTACTTAGAACTGAGGAGGACAACAAGGTAGTGGTAATTGGGGAACGTCGGAACTACTTGTCGAATGTGATTTATGCATTGAGGGCCGAAAAGTTTGTTCGTAAGGGATGTGAGGTGTATCTGGCTTACATCAGTGTTTCAGATTCTGAGGATTCTACTATTAAAGATATCAGAACGGTTAAAAACTTTCCAAATGTCTTCCCTGAGAAGCTACCTAAGTTACCTCCAAGCCGTGAAGTTGAGTTTGGGATTGAGCTCCTTCCTGGTACAGCTCCTGTGTCTATCGCTCCTTATAAAATGGCACCGAAGGAGCTTGTAGAGCTTAAAACTCAAATCCAAGAGTTACTGGATCGTGGGTTCATCCGCCCTAGTGTGTCTTCGTGGGGAGCACTAGTTCTGTTCGTAAAAAAGAAGGGTGGATCCATGTGTATATACATTGATTATCGGCAAATGAACAAGTTAACCATCAAGAATAAGTACCCCCTGCCGATGATAGATGACTTGTTAGATCAGTTCTGAGGAGTTTCGATTTTCTCTAAAATTGAACTCCGATTTGGGTACCATCAGTTGAGAGTTAAGGATGCTGATGTATACAAGACTGTGTTTAGGACTCGCTATGGGCACTACGAGTTCTTAGTAATGCCATTTGGATTGACGAATGCACCAATAGCCTTTATGGATCTGATGAATCGAGTGTTCCAGCCCTATCTATATAAGTTCGTGGTAGTCTTTATTGACGACATTCTGGTGTATTCGAAGACTGATGATGAACATGATGAACATCTCCGAGTGGTTTTGCAAGTTTTGAGGGAGAAACAACTATATGCCAAGCTCAGTAAGTGTGAGTTTTGGTTAAAAGAAGTATCATTTATGGGCCATGTGGTATTTGCTGAGGGGATTAGGGTCGATCTTTGAAAGATTGAGGCTGTCTTGGATTGGAAGTAGCCTAGGATTGTATCAGAGATTCACATATGGGAGATTCGCAGTTTGCTGGGACTAGCTGGGTACTATCGATGATTTGTAGAGGGATTTTCTGTAATTGCAGCACCCTTGACTAAGCTGCTACGTAAGGGTGTGCCGTTTAACTGGATTGATTCATAGTAAAAGAGCTTTGAGAAGCTCAAGACCATACTGACCAAAGCCCCTGTTCTGATACAGCCAGTTCCTAGAAAAGAGTTTACTGTGTACAGTGATGCATCACATGTTAGTTTAGGATGTGTGTTGATGCAAGAAGGTAAGGTGGTGGCGTACGCGTTTCAACAACTGAAGACTCATGAGGCAAATTATTCGACACATGACTTGAAGTTGGCTTCAGTGGTATTCACACTAAAAATCTAGAAACATTACTTGTATGATGAGAAGTGTATCATTTACACTGATCACAAGAGTCTCAAATATCTCCTCACTTAGTAGGAGCTAAACCTTAGGCAATATAGATGGATTGAGCTACTAAAGGATTACGACTGTACGATTGAATACCACCCTGGTAAGGCCATGTGGTGGTCAACGCACTAAGCCGAAGGGCTGTGACTGATTTGAGAGCCATGTTTGCTCGTCTCAGCTTATTTGATGATGGTAGTCTGTTGGCTGAACTCCAGGTTAAACAGATATGAATGGAGCAGATTAAGGGTAAACAGTTGGAGGATGAGTCACTGGGTCTTCGATTCTGACAGATTGATAGTGGTATTACGTCAGATTTTGGAGTGAATAGTGAAGGGTTCTTTATTTCTATGGGAATGTCTGTGTACCGAATGATACTGAGTTAAGGCAGTCTATATTGTGAGATGTGCATAGTAGCCTTTATGCTATGAGTCCTAGAAGGAGCAAGATGTATCGAGACTTTCATGCGCTATACTGGTGGCCAGGTCTTAAGTGAGATGTTACCAATTTTGTGAGTAAATGTCTAACATGCCAACAGGTTAAGGCTGAGCATCAGCTACCCTTAGGTTTACTGCAACCAGTTAAAACACCACTTTGGAAGTGGGAAAAGGTGACTATGGATTTCGTAAGTGAGTTGCCCTTAACGCCTACTAAGAATGATTCAATATAGGTCATCATGGATCGGTTGACCAAGTCTACCCATTTCATACCGGTTCGTACTGACTACCCTCTGTAGAAGCTGGCTAAGCTGTACATATCAGAGATAGTGAGATTGCATCGGGTACCAGTTTCGATAATATCTGATAGAGATCCTCGCTTCATGTCTCGGTTCTGGGGAAATCTACATGAAGCTCTGTGTACAAGGTTGGACTTCAGTACTGCGTTCCATCCTCAGACAGATGGTCAACCAGAGAGGGTGATTCAGATACTGGAGGATATGTTAAGGGGTTGTTTAAATGACTTCCAAGGTAGTTGGGAGGATTTTTACCATTGGCAGAGTTCGCTTACAACAACAATTACCAGTCTAGCATACACATGGCACCTTACGAGGCCCTATAAGGTTGTAAGTGTTGTACTCCCTTATTTTTGACTGAGTTGGGTGAGCGACGTGTTCTGGGCCCTGAACTGGTTCCTGATACTAATGATAAGGTCAAGTTGATTCGAGATCGACTTAAGGAGGCATTTGATAGACAAAAATCGTATGCAGATTTGAAGCATCGAGAGATAGAGTATTCTGTGGGGGACTTCGTGTTTCTCAAGGTCTCACCATAGAAAAAGATATTCAGATTTAGTCGTAAGGGCAAGTTGAGCCCCAGATTCATTGGACCTTATCACATACTGAGGCGTGTGGGACTAGTTGCCTACTAGTTGGAGCTATCTTCGAAATTGTAGTGAATTCATGATGTATTCCACGTCTCGATGTTGAGACGCTACTGCTCTAATCCCACGCATATTGTGCCTGTTGAGGAAATCAAGGTTAGGCCAGATATGACCTTTAAGAAGGAGCTAGTCCAAATATTGGACTGCGATGTTAAAATTCTAAGAAGAAAGTCTATCCCACTGGTTAAGGTTCTTTTGCGTAATCATAGTTCTGAGGAGGCCACGTGGGAGCCTAAGGATGCTATGCGGGCGCAATATCCTCATCTGTTCTGATTAGGTAAAATTTTGAGGCCTAAATTTTCTTTAAGGGGGTAGAGTTGTAACGCCCTAAAATTATTTATAATTATTTTCGTATGTTGTTGTTACACAAATATCTGTCTGTATCAGTGGTTAAGTGTTCTGGGAAGTGTGTGAGAGGTCCCAAGTTCAAGACTTAGCTTGGGGAATTTTCAGTTTTAAATGAATAAACCCCTATCTCTAGTCAATAGGCTCATAAATAAATATTGATAAAATATAGTAGAATGGGCATGCTGGTCTAGTGGTTAAGTGGAGTGCAGGTAAGTAGGAGGTCTAGAGTTCGAGTATTGACACAATCATAGAATTTCTTTTTACTGCTGGTGCCGTGCGAGTGTTGTGGTTTGGCCAAAACACTAAAGAGTTTGAGTGGAATTTGAATTAGGTAGTTGAGGGAAGGGTGGACGATTTTGAAGATTAAGGGATTTTGGTGAGGAAATTAAGAAGTGAGAAGTTTGAGCATATTCAAACTATATTTGCAAGTTCGGCAATCCCTCTCCCTCTTTATTTTCTGACGTTACTCCCTCCTCTACCATCTTTCTTTTCTTTTTGCCTCAATAGCGGAATTCTATCCCTCTTTCCCCCACCCCTTTTCGTTTTTCCTTTAACTTCTATCTCCCTGTGTTGCTACCGAATTTCAAGTGTTTTCCCCTCTACCTGCTGATTTGTTCCCTCTCCATCCTTTTCTTTTTTGTTTTAGTCGAAATTCCCCATTGCTGCTGTCTTTCTCTCCAATTCTCTCTTGTAGTTGCCGAAACTTTAGGTGTTCCGCTTACCTTTCATTTTCGGTCTATCCTGCTCTTTGCCGAATTAGTGTTCCATTTCTATTCTACGGGTTTGCGCTTTCGGTAAGTGGTACTCGTTCTGGCTTAGACTATTCTTGTAAATATTCTTTTAATAAGGGTTTCGACTGGAATTACAGGAATTAATCGAGGAGCTTGTGATCATTCTTTTCCAATGTTTTAAGTAAGTAGGGCTTAGGCTGTTAAACAAGGTAAGTGGTTGTCGACCAAGTGCATAAGTGTTGGAATGAGGATCGTTTTAAATTTGGTTGAGGTGCGATTAATTGTGTGATCATGGTTGAACATAGGTTTCGGAGTGCTCGAGTATTGTGTGCGCATCTCTCATAATCAGGTGAGTAAACACTATTCTACAACCGAAAATCGACAAAAAGCCACAAAGGGTGAACCGTCGACGCCACACGAACTTGCGACTACCCGTGTGGTAGGCCGTGTGACTAAACATGGGTGTGTGATCGACGATGCCGGCCATATGCGATTTCATGGGCCGGGCCAAACTAAGCCATGTGGGCCCCACAAGAGTGTGGTCCCCACACGAGGAAACTGCACGGGCTTGTAGAAATTATTGGGCTAGGCTGTGCATTTCACACGACCAAGTCCATTTTGGGCCATGTGGGCCACAAGGGCGTGTGCACCCACATGGATTAGCATCATGGGCTCGTAGGCCTATTTTTACTGTTTGACTGGTAAGGTCGCACGGGTTGCCCGAGTCGACTGTGGACCTACTAATTGGGTAGGTAAGCTTAATTAGACCCCTAATTGATTGAATGACTGTTATGCCCCTGTGTGATATAGATATGTATAGGTACATGCATGACTGTGTTTTAGCATGCTATTTAAATTATACTGAATATATGTATAATACCATGGTATGACATGACATGATGGCATGATGCATTACATGGGGATGGGTTTTACATTGCTCAGAGGAAGTGTACTGAAAGGCTTCGAGCCTAAATAACTCACAGCACAGCTGCGTATTACTGTATAGTGCCACATTCGGTACTCTCTGGAGTATAGGGATGGGTGGGTTGATTATATCCCCACATGGAGTGTAGGGTTGGACGGAGATGGAGTGTAAAGGCTGGATGGGTAGGACTTGTGTAATGTTTAAATCTGTTACTACACTAATCATTGATACTATAATGTGCCAGGGCCCAAACACATGACTATTCTGTACTGAGATGGGCTAAAGCCCAAACTGATATTGGCACTGATATTGAAAAGGGCTTAGGCTCAGACTGTGTTTGTTTTTTGTCTGTTTGCTTATATGGGATTACACACTGAGTTTTCGCAAACTCACCTATCTGTTTTAACTGTACAGGTAACCCCCAAACATAGACGGATTGGTGCAACGGAGGACTCAGCGGGGGCCACACGACCTATTTAGTCCGTTTTAGTATTTTATGATTTCGATTTAATTTTTAGAGTATTTACTATAATAATGGCCTCTTTGGATTTTTTATTTAACTCGAGATTCTGGTCGTTTTGATTTATAACTGCTAGCAGTATGATAAGACATGAGTTTTCAAAAAGACAAATGTTTTAGCAAAAACACCACGAATATGCAACCTATTCAAAAGCTTCACGATAAATGACATTTTTATAAAATTAATATCGTTTTAAAAGTGAATAATTGTATAATAATGACTCACGTTTTGAAAATAAATGACACGTCTTAGAATCATCATAAAACAACACAAAGAGGTTAAATAGAAAAGGGGTTTTCATCGATATCACGCTTTACGAAAAGCACTTCAATGTGACACTACCAGATTTGGCCACAGTGTCTAGGACGGGTTTGGGGTGTTACAATTCTAGATTTTCACTAATTAATTATAAACTCATTTAGTCATGAAGTCATTTCACTATAGTATCGTGACTAAGCTCTTTTTAATGACATACCATTATGAAAGCAATTCGATCAGTGCTCGTCCAATGACATTATCATAAGTGTGTTACCCTCATAGGATATCTTTAATTTTATTGGGAAAAATCCACTCTTCCAATATGATCACATTTTATCTCATGGTAATTGGTACATCTTTCTTCACGTATTGTCAATTACTATCAAATAGTAATCAAGTCATTCATCACAAAGATGAGTGACCCATGAACATATTTACTTTTCATCTATCATGTAATGCCAATGGGAGGATATCATTTACCCATATCTCGTGTAACACCCCTTACCCGTGTTCAACACCGGAATAGAATACGAGGCGTTACCGTACTTAATTTGCTTGAACATACGTTAATGGGTTATAAAATTTCATTTCAACTTAAAACTTCTCATTCATATGCATAACATCCTTATAATGTGCCTACGAGGCCTTAAACATACATACAGGAGGTTTCGGAACTAATCCAAAAACTTTTGTGCTCTTAGTAAATTTTTGCCTAAACAAGGCCACACGCCCGTGTGAAATGGGATACGTCCGTGTGGGCAGGCCGTGTGGTCACACACGCCCATGTTCCTAGCCCGTGTGGAATTTATTTTCATTTTGAACCTACAGGGGTTTTCACACTTCCGGACACACGCCCGTGTCAATAGCCCCTATCCCTCGCACGGCCTAGACATGCCTGTTCCTCACCTGTGTGTGAAAACCTGGGTATTCTATTTATGACGTCAACAACCTCTTAAGGGCACACGGCCTAGGCACACGCCCGTGTGCTGGCCCGTGTGATGAATCGAATTCTCGCAATTTGATACAGGGGACACATGGCCTATCAACACACCCATAGGGGTTGACCGTGTGTCACACAAGGCCTAGACATACGCCCGTGTGTCTACCTATGTGGACAATTAGAAGGCTATTTTCCAAGCCAATTACCACCTTGAAGCATAAATACACATATACCAACACAAGCAACACATAACATGGCCATAATACACTATGAAGAATCACTAAATTATCATTCATACACTTCACATTTTACTCCATCAATTGCATGAATTTTCACCTCATAAAACTCATCATCATTAAAAATATGCAACTTGGCAAATATTGGCCAATTTCTAATGGCCATTTACAAAATGAATGAGTAACCTTACTAGCCAACACTTTGGCTTCCAAATATGACATAACGCAAAATGACCAAGTTCCTATACATGCCATACCCAAAATAAAACAACTTTACTATACCAAAAGAGTGATTGATAGTGTGATCTGAGCTCCGACGTTCTACAATCCTCGAGCTAGCTTGGCGATACTACAAAGAAGAATGAAAAGAGAGGGGTAAGCATATAGCTTAGTAAGTTTGCATGAATTAAAATAGCAACATAAGAACTCATGGAAAACTCCATTCATCTCATAAAGCAATAATAACACAAGTTCTCAATAACTTAAACATACTTACTCATACTTATTCTTACCCATCATATATCACATTACGGTTTTCATAACTCGTAATTTTACTCATGGTACCTGTATCACTTCAACACATAATTTAGCACTTATGCTATCTTGAACATAAACTTAAATCATTATAATCCTTAACTTAAATGGAACTCTTTGTCATCCTTGTATAACTTAGCCCCTTATCATCTTTACATGCTTAGCTCTTTTGCCCATTGAACTACTCAAAATATCTAAGGATACTCAATCTCATCATACATGTATCATAATAGCAATGCCATATCCCAGATATGGTCTTACATGGGATCACCCTTTTGTTGCCGATGACATATCCCATATATGGTCTTACACGAGATCTCTTAACTCGATGTTGATGCCATGTCCCAAACATGGTCTTACACGAGATCGTACATAGATGTCGATGCCATGTCCTAGACATGGTCTTACACGAGATCTTCCTTTGGTGCCGAAGCCATGTCCCAGACATGGTCTTATATGGGACCTTCCTTATTCGATGCCGATGCCATGTCCAGAATTGATCTTACACGGGACCTACATTCGGTGCCGATGCCATGTCCCAAACATGGTCTTATACAGGACCTTCCTTATCTCATGTGGTGACATAGGTATCCTAATTATTCCGAATCTTCAACTGGGACTTTAACTTAACATATTTTAATCATTTCTTCATCGGGGCTTCATCAGTCGATTTTCTTGGGAATGATATTATTTATCATAATATCAAGTAATTTAAAATATAAAAACATTATGGAACTTTAATTTCACAAAAACTTACCTCGATACTCAAAATGTGCATGGATGTTCGATTTTAGTCTAACACTTTATCCTTGCCTCGGTTTTGGTCCAGGCTTCGTGTTTCTTGATCTATAATAACAATTTCACTTGTTTAATACTCACATTGACTAAATTGACTCATGAATCACACTTTGGCAAAATTATAATTTTTCCCCTAAACTTCATCATAATTACACTTTTGCCCCTAAGCTCGTAAAATGATTTTTATTCAACTTTCTTGTATTTCAAGCCTAGATGAATCATTTTCTTACTACAAGAGCCCCTAATTTCCACTATTTAACTCATGTATGACCATTTTTATAACTTTTACAATTTGGTCTTTTTATGCATTTTTCATGAAAGTCACTTAGAAAAAGATGTTTATCATACATCAAACTTTCATATTCTTCCATAAAAAAATCAAAATACTTGCATGTCATACATGGGTAAATTTTTGAACATAAACTCTAGCTCAAAATATAGCTAGAAATAGCTAAATTGAGCTATGAGGATCTCAAATATACGAAGAACATTAAAAACGAGGCTAGGAGGTACTTACAATCAAGCTTGAAAGATGATGAAACCCTAGATATGAAGATCTTGAAATTTGTGGCACTTAGGAAGAAGATGGACATGAATTTTTGACTTCTTTTTCCCTTTTAATTATTAACCAAATGACAAAAATGCCCTTAAGGCCCTTTCTTGAGATTTTTCTTTCTCATGTCCATTTCTGTCCATCTTGACATTTATTGGTCTAATTGCTAAATAAGGACCTCAAGTAATTTTTATAATTCTATTTCATACTTAAATCTTCTAGAATCTCATATTTTCTAATCTTTGCAATTTAGTCTTAATGGACAATTTAATCACTAATAAATAAAATTTCCTCATGAAATTTTCACACAACCATGCAAACACATCATAAGCCTCATAAAAATCATAAAACACATATTTCTACTTCGAATTTGTGGTCTCGCAACCAATATTCCGACTAGGCCCTAAATCGAACTATTACATCTCAGGGTATGAACTCTACTATTGTGAATAATGTTACCTACTGCAGAAGTTGTATATCCAACGCACCAGCTTTCGATTCCTTATCTATTTGAACTCAGGCTTTTACTAACATTAAAGCATACGAGTCACACATACATAGTCCATCATACACTCAAGATTAAGGTATGTCTCACTTTGAATGTCACAAGTGAATAAATCCATAAACAAATTAAGAATATATTCTTCTTGGGTCAGTCTGATGTACTATTAGTGCAATTCGTCAAATCTATGTCTCTATCTTCTAGGAGTCATCCACTCTAATGCCCAAGACAATACATCTCCCCAATTGGACTTGATAGATGGCATATTAGTCTTTCAATAGGTTTGCTTATTTTTGATTAGACTAAGGACATGTTTAGGTTCATTTACTAATATAAGTTGTCTTTTCGTATTACGATCCAAATATATACTACTGTATAGTATTAGTATAAACATTAGCCAACCAGTGAGCCAATATTTGCTTCTATTTTTCTTTGCATGAAAAAACACATGAGGACATTATACTAAGTATATTAATGTAATTCGTGAATTATTTTATTAACCATTCTGTTCAAAAAATTACAAGTTTACAAACAAATATACTACACTTAAGGCAACATATCCAACACTTTCCCCCAAAAACTTTGCATTTAAGGAATTCCTTCTAAAACAAAATCAATGAAATTTTACCTTTTTAGGTAGGGGTAACAACTTTCTTTCATTGAATGCTCAAATCAAGTTTTATCTCACGAAAGGCCACTTTGAAGCCTATTATTCGTGTAACACCCCAAACCCGGTCTAAACGCTACAACCGAGTCTGGCGTGCTACGGGGAAGAAAATGCTTTAAAAATCGGTTTGTAAAATTTGTTGGTGGAGAAAACCCTTGGAAATTTTTTTAGAAAACGAATTCGAGTCTGGTGAAGTTCAAAACGTGTTAAGACTTGTTTTAGAAAACTTATTTGCTTTATTGTTATTCCTTATCATTTACTTAATCAGTGAGCATTGAAAAAAAAACGTACTTATCAAGGTTTTGAAAAAACACAACCAATTTATATCCATCAAGTTTGCTTATCAAAAGTTATAGGAACGACCAAGTAAAACGTCTAAACATAATAGTTAGGCGGCCTTATTACAACGATGTAAACCAAAATTGAAATAAAACAACTAAGTTCAAAAAGAAAACTTTGAAATAAAACAGCTGCTGAGCATGGCCACCTCGAGTCCACTCTGACTCCATATCCACGATCTAAGTCTGATCTGCAAAATGTAAAGGAAGGGGTGAGTCACCGAGACTCAGTGTATGAATCCCCATCCCAAGAAAATTATACTCCTACACAAATTCATACAATAATATACAAGTCATGCAACCCACCTAAGTATCCATCCGGGTCTCCCAAATCTACCCCTTGTGGTACCAAACCACTGGTGGGGCCAAACCACTGGTAACTGAAGTTACAAAATAATAATATGTGGTACCAAACCATTGGTGGTGCCAAACCACTGAGACTTAGTCACAATTTTGTAATATGTGGGGCCAACCCACTGTGTGATACCAAATCACTGGTGACAGTCTAATAGATCATACTTCCCCCTCCTCTCATCACCCATTGCATGTACTCTTGTAATCAATATCAGTATGATCATGCTTAACATATAAAATCACATTTACAAAATAACAAATTACCCGGTATCCTTGCTTTTACCCACAAGGGTATTTTCATGACCATTGCCATCATTCCGGCTTTTTAATAACACATAACATAAAACATATTACGTAAGAAAGTGTGTAAGAGTTACACACTTGATTTTCTTACTACCGCTTTTACTGCTTCTACGCTACTCTGGCGTTGGGTTTACAGATCCAACCCCTCCTACTGCTTGACTGTTATTAGTGGCCATAATAACCCTTTGGTCACTAAACCAATCAGATCGATAAGATCTAATAAATAGTAATAGCATTTAAAAGAACTCTTACCTAACTTTCAAATCCCGAAAAGTCCTTACGAACCCGTCACTTTCCAACCTACATTCAGCCATCCTCAAAATATCAAATAAACCGATAATCACCACCAATCTAGCCCTTATGGCATTCGGCCAAATAAAAGAAATCAAGAAAGGCCATTCGGCCAAACCTACCACTACCTACCTTCGGCTTCTCCACCAAATCGGAACAGGAGACCTTTAATGAGACAGATTCGGCTACTAGAAGTAGAGAAGAAAATAGACAGGCCTTAGAAAAGTGTTTCAGTTTAGATCTTAATGAAAAGAAAGAGTGAAATCGCATAGAACAAAATCTCGAAACTCACCAGATTACTAAGGAGTATGCGGCTTATGGTGCACCTTCGGGAAATAGAAACCTTTCTTATAAATTCGGCTATGGAAGAGGAATATGAGCAAGAAGATTTCAGCTTTCAGAAAGATGTTGGAGAAGAGAAGAGGGCTAAGGAATTTCGGTTAGAAGAGAGAAAGGAGAGAAAAGAATTTGGCTTGAGAGAAACATGAGAAAGTGAGAAAAACAAATGAAAAAGATGATAACTCTCCTTCCAATTTTCGGCTATACACAGGCACACACTCAGAGTTGGAGTTTCGGCCAACTCTCTCCCTCCTGATAGGTCTTATCTTGCATGATAACCCAATCCCTATCTCATCTTTAGAAGAGGCCAACTTAGAACCAACTCTTCCCTCTTAATTATCAGCTTTTAATTACTAAATTAAAACGAAATAAAGCTCCTAAAATGTAGCTCATGTACTGTCTAGCCCCTCCCGCTTAGAGTGCCAACTTTTTGACCATTAATTTGGGCCCCAAGCGGCCACACTAGGCCCAAACTCCTTCCCCTTGTGACGCCACCTATATGCCCACTTATTTCACTTCCAAACTTTGGGCCACAAGCCCAACTTGCTACCAAACATACTTACTTAACTTTTAATTATAAACTAACATTATTTATAAGCAATTTAACCTAGGTTTTAAGCCCAAACCTGAGCCCAATCCACACCTAAAAGCCTTTACCTACTAACTTAGCCATGCAACATACCAAATGCACAGACCCACAAAATTAGGATATTACAGTTCTACCCCCCTTAAAATAAATTTCGACCTCGAAATTTACTTGGTCAGAAAAGTTAAGGGTATTGTTGTCGCATAATATCCTCTGGCTCCCATGTCGCTTCCTCCGATCCATGGTTCCGCCATACCAAAGGAACAAATTTCCTACGCAAAACCTTAACATCCCGATCTAGGATCTGCACTAGTTCCTCCTCAAAAGATAAGTCTGAATTCACCTCTATCTCCTCCACTGGCACAACATGTGATGGATACGAGCGATAGCGTCTAAGCATGGAAACATGGAACACATCATGGATTTGACTCAACTCTGGGGGCAACTTGAGCTGATAAGCCACTGGTCCCACTCGTTTCAACACCCGATAGGGCCCAATAAATCTAGGCTTAACTTGCCTTTCCTTCCAAACCTCAAAACCTTTTTCCACAGTGACACCTTTAAGAAAACCTTGTCACCTTTGGCAAACTCTATATCCTTCCTTTTAAGATCGGCATAAGACTTCTACCTATCCAAGGCTTCTTTCATACGACACTTCCCACCATACAACGCTTCGTATGGAGCCATCTTAATACTCGCCTGATAACTATTGTTATACGCGAATTCTGCCAATGGTAAAAATTCTTCCCAACTACCCTTGAAATCCAAGACACATCCCCTTAGCATGTCCTCCAAGACTTGAATCACCCTCTCCGATTGTCCATCTGACTGGGGATGGGATGCTGTACTAAAATCCAACCTTGTACCCATTGCCTGATGCAAAGCTTTCCAGAACCTTGACGTAAATCTAGGGTCTCTGTCCGAAATAATCGACACTGGCACCCCCTGTAACCTCACAATCTCCGCTACATATAGTCTTGCTAACTTCTGAAGAGAAAAATCCATTCGTACAGGTATGAAATGAGCAGACTTCGTCAGACGGTCCACTACCACCCAAACCGCATCCTTTTTAGTGGGTGTGAGGGGTAACCCACTCACAAAATCCATTGTGATTCTTTCCCACTTCCATTGTGGAATCTTGATCGGTTGCAACAATCCTGAGGGTAACTGATGTTCAGCCTTGACCTGCTGACACGTCAGACACTTACCCACAAACTTCGTTACCTCACGCTTAAGGCCCGGCCACCAAAAACTGCTCCCGTAAATCCCGGTACATCTTACTACCTCCCGGATGCATAGCATAGGGACTGCCATGTGCCTCCTGCAAGATCTTCTGCCTTAATTCCACATCCTTAGGCATACACATTTTTCCTTGGAAACATAACACTCCATTACTGCTTAGACTATACCATTCCAGTCCACCATTCTGTACTTGCAACCATCGAGCACTTAAAACTTCATCTTCCCGCTGTTTTTCCTTAACCTCATCAATCCATGTTTGCCTCACTTGCAATTCCGCTAACAGACTTCTGTCATCATACAAACTAAGGTGGGCAAACATGGCTCTTAAATCCACCACCACCTTACGGCTCAAGGCATCTGTTACCACATTAGCCTTTCTCGGGTGGTACTCAATCGAGCAGTCATAGTCCTTTAACAGCTCAATCCACCTCCTTTGCCTTAAATTCAACTCCTTCTGCGTGAGAAGGTACTTCAAGCTCTTGTGATACGTATACACTACCGACTTCTCTCCATACAAATAATGTCTCCAAATTTTTTAACGCGAACACTACTGCAACCAATTCCAGATCATGCGTCGGGTAGTTCACTTTGTGAGGTCTTAACTGTCGGGAAGCGTACGCTACCACTTTTCCTTCTTACATCAGCACAAAACCCAATCCTGTGTGGGATGCATCACAATAAACCGTAAATTCCTTTCCAGCTTTCGGTTGAATTCACACCGGGGCCTCTGTCAAAATCCTTTTTAACTTCTCAAAACTTTCCTGTTGCTTGTCTGACCACACAAACGGAACCCCTTTTCTTAGCAACTTGGTTAACGGTGCTGCAATCAGAGAGTATCCTTCCACAAACCTCCGGTAATACCCTGCTAATCCTAGAAAACTTGAATCTCGCCACGGACTTGGTGCCTTCCAATCCAAAACAAAGATCAATCTTCCGAGGGTCCACCCTAATCCCCTCGGCTGACACCACATGACCCAAAAAGTTAACTTCCTTCAACCAAAACTCGCACTTACTATACTTTGCGTATAAACGCTTTTCCCTAAGAATCTGTAATACCATTCGCAAATGCGCATCATGCTCCTCCTCTGACTTCGAGTACACCAAAATATCATCAATAAATACTACAACAAACCGATCCAAAAATGGCTGAAACATCCGGTTCATCATATCCATAAACACTGCCGGTGCGTTCATCAACCCGAATGGCATTACCAAGAATTCATAGTGCCCGTATCGAGTACGAAATGCCATCTTATGGATGTCTCCCTCCTTCACCTTAAGTTGGTGATACCCCGACCTTAAATCTATCTTGGAGAAGATCAATGCTCCCTTAAGCTGGTCGAACAAGTCATCTATCCTAGGCAAAGGATACTTGTTCTTAATTGTCAATTTATTCAACTGACGATAGTCTATGCACATTCGCATCGACCCGTCCTTCTTCTTAACAAAGAGCACAGGTGCTCCCCACGGCAAAACACTTGGCCGGATAAAACCCCGATCCAGTAATTCCTGAATCTGCACTTTTAACTCCATCAATTCCTTTGGCGCCATCCTATACGGAGTAATAAACACCGGTGCTGTTCCCTGTAGAAGATCTATACCGAACTACACTTCACGATCCGGGGGCAAACCCGGAAGCTCTTCCGAAAAGACATCGACAAAGTCTTTCACCGTTCGAACATTCTCCATTCCTGATTCCTTAACTTCCAAGGCACACACGTAGACCATAACTGCCTCACATCCTTTCCCTACCATCTTCTCCGCCTTTAGTGCGGACACCACATTTGATAGGTAATTCCTTCTCTCTCCTATCATTACCACCTCTTCACCCTCAATCGACTTCAGCACCATGCGCTTAGCTGCACAGTCCAGCTCTGCTTGGTACTTTACCAACCAATCCATTCCTAAGATTAAATCAAACTCCCCGAAGGGTAGTTTCATCAAATCCGCTTGAAACACGACCCCTTGAAGTTCTAGGGGTATATCCTTATACAGTTTGTCTACTACCACAGAGCGTCCTAGAGGGCTAACTACCGTCATCTTTCTAGTAGCAGTCTCACTAACTAAGTTCAGAGTTTCCCCCATACTACTAGCAACATATGAGTGTGTCGAACCAACATCAATCAAAGCAGTATAGTATAACTCAGAAATTATAAATGTACCGGTTATAATGTCCGGTGCGTCACCCTCCTCTCGACGCTTGGCTGCATAGACCAATCCAGGCTGTCTAGCATCAGTACCTCTAGCACCTCGGCCAGGTGCTCCTCGGCCTCGCCCATTACCATTACTATTTCGACCCCTAGCTGCACCTCGACCCCTCTGTGGTTGCTGACCATCCCTCCTGACTTGACCACATCCTTGACCTTCAGCTTGAGTCCTAGCTAACTTTCGCGGACAGTCCCTTACCCGGTGCTCTAATGGCCCATACTCAAAGCACCCTCTACTACCGGCCAAACACTCTCTCGAATGAGACTTCCCACATCGAGCACACTAGGGTGGCCCCTGAGCAGTAGCAGGCTTTGTGGCTCTATCCGGCCCACCAAATCTAGCCCTTTTCTGACTACTTCTAGCAGACTCTGATGGCCTAAAACTCCTTTTATCCTTACTTCTGTCCTGATTTCGCCTCTCGGTTCTCTTCACCTCTTCAGCTACCTTGGCATTTTCCACGAGAACGGTAAATTCCCTTTCACACTGAGGTGCAATCAATACCCGCAGCTCATCTCTTAGCCCGTCCTCAAACCTAACGCAGTGCTCATGTTCCGTAGCCACCATACCCCGAGCATACCTACTTAACCTCAAAAATTCAGCCTCGTACTCGGGTATTGACTTATTTCCTTGTACCAAATTTAAGAACGCCCTACGTTGCCCATCAGTATAACTAGCCTCCACATACTTCCTCTGATAGGCTGCCCTAAAGTAATCCCAGGTGATATCGCTGGCCACTGCACCATCCTTGACCATGAGCCACCACTAGTACGACTCATCCCGTAGAAGCGACACTATCTCCTTCAACTTCTCCTCAGCCGAGAAGTCTAAATCATCCATTATCCGTTCTGTTGCCTCTAACCAGTACTCAGCAGTGTTGGGAGCCACACCAAAAACTCCCCTGAACACTTCTGCTCCGTTAGCCCGGATCGCTCAGCCATGGATTTTCGGGCTCCTATACCCGTGCCTGCCTCGGCAACTCTCTCTAAAACTCACAGTATTACCTGGGATATTACATTATTATCACCAGTATGACCCTAAAACTCAGCTCCCTCTGTCAGCAGATCCGGCAGTACATTTCCAGACCCATGGCCAAACCCTGCTGGCTCTGACAAGATCATCCTACCCCTACCACGGCCACGCGGCGGACGTCCATGTCCCCTTGTACTCATTCTTCTCGTTCGCGTTTATCTAATTAAGAATTTTATGAATTATTACTTCTGTTCACTATTTATCCACGGACAATTTTATGAGAAATAGTTTTGAAAGTGATTCTTTCACATACGAATCTATCTTAGAGTTTCAGTTCCAGGATTATCTCCTAGTTCTAAGTACATTCATTACACAAACAACATCCTCAGACCACATCCAACGTGTAGGGGCATTTTCATCATTTCACTACCCGAGGGTATTTTCATAATTTTAATTTACAGGGGTATTTTCATAAATTTCAAAATATGGTCTCGGGTGATTTTTGCGAAGAAGGGTATTTTGGTAATTTTCCAACTCGAGGGTGTTTTGGTAATTTTGCAAATTCGAGGGGTATTTTGATAATTTTGTAAATCTAAGGAAAATTTTTCAAGTCAGGGGCAATTTGGTAATTTTCACAAACTAAAGGTATTTTGGTCATTTTTCAAATCTAAGGTAGTTTCCACAAATCCAGGGGTAATTTGGTAATTTCAAAACTAGGGTTTTTACAAAACACTGTGGCTGGTCCCTTTCGGGTTTTAGTTGTAAGTTTTGGCCTGTCAACACGTCCTCGTGACTAAGGTGAATAGTCACTATGCACCAGGTGGGATTCCAGTGAAAAGGAGGTGAGTCACTAGGACTGCTTAAATACCAAGCTTTCCTTGAATCCGTTCCTAGACATGCATATGCCTATTGCCACACCCTGTCAAAGCTAAAGTGAACAATCACTATTCACCAGGTAAGATTCCAGCGAAGAGGAGGTGAGTCACTCGGACTACTTAAATACCAAGCTCTTCCGGATCTACTCCTAGACATGCATATGCTTGTTGCCACACTTTAGCCTTATGACTTGTTTACAGGTTTTGTTTAATAAAGTTAAGTCTTATGGATTAGAAAAGTTGTTTGTCTAAACCTAGAGTCCATCAATACTATCATGCTTAGCTACGTCTAAAGCCCACAAAGGCCAACAAATATATCGCAACAAAAGTTAGGGTACTTACCTGGGTTGATTGGCGCCGGAGACTAAGATGCCATGCTTTTCGGAAAAATAATCATTTCACAAACTCTTAAAACATATTTTGGGCCTTAAACCCACAACTGAGCTTTTGAATCGGGCTCTGATACCAAAAATGTAACACCCCAAACTCGGTCTAAATGCTACAACCCAGTCTGGCATGCTACGGGGAAGAAAATGCTTTAAAAATCTGTTTCTAAAACATTATTAGTGGAGAAAACCCTTGAAAATTTTTTTAGAAAATGAATTCGAGTCTAGTGAAGTTTAAAACGTGTTAAGACTTGTTTTAAAAAACTTATTTGCTTTATTGTTATTCCTTATCATTTACTTAATCAGTGAGCATTGTACAAAACACGTACTTATCGAGGTTTTGAAAAAAACAACCAATTTATATCCATCAAGTTTGCTTATCAAAAGTTATAGGAACGACCAAGTAAAACGTCTAAACATAATAGTTAGGCGGCCTTATTACAATGATGTAAACCAAAATTGAAATAAAACAACCAAGCTCAAACAGAAAACTTTGAAATAAAACAACTGCTGAGCATGGCCACCTCGAGTCCACTCCGGCTCCATATCCACGATCTAAGTCTGATCTGCAAAATGTAAAGGAAGGAGTGAGTCACCAAGACTCAGTGTATAAATCCCCATCCCAAGAAAATTATGCTCTTACACAAATTCATACAATAATATGCAAGTCATGCAACCCACCTAAGCTGGTAATCGAAATTACAAAATAATCATATATGGTACCAAACCACTGGTAACCGAAGCTACAAAATAATCGTATATGGTACCAAACCACTGGTGGTGCCAAACCACTGAGACTTAGTCACAAGTTTGTAATATGTAGGGCCAACCCACTGTGTGATACCAAATCACTGGTGACAGTCTAATAGATCATACTTCCCCATCCTCTCATCACCCATTGCATGTACTCTTGTAATCAATATCAGTATGATCATGCTTAACATATAAAATCACATTTATAGAATAACAACTTACCCGGTATCCTTGCTTTTACCCACAAGGGTATTTTCATAACCATTGCCGTCATTCCGGCTTTTTAATTACACATAACATAAAACATATTACGTAAGAAAGTGTGTAAGAGTTACACACCTGATTTTCGTACTACCGCTTTTACTGCTCCTACGCTACTCAAAGCGTTGGGTTTCTGAGATCCAACCCTCCTCTCGCTTGATCGTTATTAGGGGCCATAATAACCCTTTGGTCACTAAACCAATCAGATCGATAAGATCTAATAAATAGTAATAGTATTTAAAAGAACTCTTACCTAACTTTCAAATCCCAAAAAGTCCTTACGAAACTGTCACCTTCCAACCTACATTTGGCCATCCTCAAAATATCAAATAAACCGATAATCACCACCAATCTAGCCCTTATGGCATTCAGCCAAATAAAAGAAATCAAGAAAGGCCATTCGGCCGAACCTACCACTACCTACCTTCGACTTTTCCACCATATCGGCACAGGAGACCTTTAATGAGACAGCTTCGGCTACTAAAAGTAGAGAGGAAAATCAACAGGCCTTAGAACAAGTGTTTTGGGTTAGATCTTAATGAAAAGAAAGAGTGAAATTGCATAGAACATAATCTCGAAACTCACCAGATTACTAAGGAGTATGCGGCTTATGGTGCACATTCAGGAAACAGAAACCTCCCTTGTAGATTCGGCTATGGAAGAGGAATATGAGCAAGAAGATTTTGGCTTTTAGAAAGATGTTGGAGAAGAAAAGAAGCTAGGGAATTTCGGCTAGAAGAGAGAAAGGAGAGAAAAGAATTTGGCTTGAGAGAAAAGCTGAGAAAGTGAGAAAAACAAATGGAAAGATGATAACTCTCCTTCCAAATTTCAGCTATACACAGGCACACACTCAGAGTTGGAGTTTCGGCCAACTCTCTCCCTCCTGATAGGTCTTATCTTGCATGATAACCCAATCCCTATCTCATCTTTAGAAGAGGCCAACTTAGAACCAACTCTTCCCTCTTAATTATCAGCTTTTAATTACTAAATTAAAAAGAAATAAAGCTCCTAAAATGTAGCTCATGTGCCGTCCACCCCCTCCCCCTTAGAGTGCCAAATTTTCGACCATTAATTTGGGTCCCAAGCGGCCACACTAGGTACAAACTCCTTCCCCTTGTGACGCCACATATATGCCCACTTATTGCACTTCCAAACTTTGGGCCACAAGCCCAACTTGCTACCAAACATACTTACTTAACTTTTAATTATACACTAACATTATTTTGTAAGCAATTTAACCCAGGTTTTAAGCCCAAACCTGAGCCCAATCCACACCTCAAAGCCTTTACCTACTAACTTAGCCATGCAACATACCAAATGCATAGACCCACAAAATCAGGATATTACAATTCGACTAGGGGATTACTACCACTTGGATACGTGTTAGCATTAGAGTATCGTTGACTTCCCTGCTGATCCTATCTAAATTAATGCCTTAATGGGCCCACCTGCTTTGATTAAAGGAGCATTAGCACCCCACACTCTCTTCTACTCGCTCTTAGCACCATTGAGTGAGACCATCTGCTCCTCTTGTAAAAAGCCATCCAATCGCTCTTAGTTGTATCAATAATTTAATTCAATATTTGTTTTATATGAACAAAATATTTTATTCTGAATATGATTCTTATTTTTCTCATGCTAGTAACTCTATTAAAAAATACATTGAAACATATTCATTTAAAATTTACATTCAAAGTGTGGAACACTTCTTATTTTAGAGATTTCATTTAGATTTAAAGTGATTTCTTTTCATATATTAAAATATGTCCTCGCTAAGTATGATGAAAGTTTTAATATAATATTGGATTAATAAATATTAGATGTAATAATGTAATATTCATGTAAATGAATTTAAAATTAAAATTGAATCATTGAAACTATTTATATAAAATATTTATGGATAGAAAAAATGATATGATATATAATTGAATACACAAATATGTTAAAATACTATTCTTTTTTAAATGATAAAACAAATTATTAATGTATCCAAGTTTATATAAAAATAAATATTTTGAATACAATTATGAGTCATATAAAATAAGACGAATGTGAAAACGATGATAAATGACACAAAATTACAAATTATTTAATTCATTGCCAATTAGAGTTAACAATTTGAGAGATAACATGACTAAATTATACAAATACAATTCGATAAAGTAACATGACACATTACCTAAATAAATTAACATATAAATATGAATATGCGTATATAATTTTTAAATTGAAAATCCTATACTTCACAATTATTTTGTAAATAATAATAATGTAAATATGCATATAAAAGTTTTAAATTATTGATGGTGCTTTTTATTTTTTTTATTTGAGTGAGAGTGCTTTTTATGGGAGTGAATAGTTATTTTGAAATATAATAAACATTTTAGGATTTGTTAAGAATATTTTATTAAGTGGATTTCCATCATGATTAAGATAAAGTTTAATGTACTTTAAATTCTAATAGTTATTAGAATTAGATATCTACTTCTTTTATACTTCTTATGCCTATAAATAGAGACTCTGATAAAGCGTTGTAATTCATCCCTTTGATTAATAAAGTACATTCTTTATTGCTTTCACATTTTCTTTGTTTTTTATTCTCTCCGTCTCTCTTTATTTTATAATACGTTATCAGCACGATGATTCTCTATTTTTTCAAAATCTTTCGAAGTCATCCCACAAATAAAATTCCTTTTCACCTTAAATTTTCTCCCTTACAACTTCATCTTCAGGATGTTGAAAGATTTAGTCTCAAAATGGATTGTGGTTCTTATCGATATAATTGTACAAGCATGGGTAAAGAATAAATTTGTCAAGGTGATGACAATGATGTTAAAGATCTTCAGGTATATTTTACTATGTTTTATTTATTATATCAAGTTTATTATAATTGGAGACTAACCATGACAACATGAATAGACAGATTTTGATTTGATATCTCACGCATGTTTGCGATGGTGATTATGAAATAAAGAACCTATTGGGATGTTTATAATTCCGTCCTACTAGATTTGTTGCATTCTCCGAAGTGAATGTAAACATAAAGAAAATAAAAGATATACTCATGGACCACTAAAAGTGGGAACATAGTAATGAATAAGAGAACAATGAGAGTTCTTAAGATAACTCTTCAAATGGTAAAGATAACTTATGTTATCAATATGATATGAAATATTATTGGCCATATATGTGGCATATGCCCAAATATTTTGTTTTTGTTAATATTGTTTGAGGAAGGATATGAAAATGTAGTGATGAATTCTATCATTACAGTTAGAAAATATTTATCTTATTTAGTACTGAAAGAAACAAATATTATTCCAATATTTGATAGTACAAAATTAGTCAAAAGCTCTAAAGGAGGTAATATTTTAATATCTTATGATGGTTAATCCATTGGTTTTAAAAGATATTTATAATGGATCTTATATTGAGATTGTGAATTAGGAAAATATTATATTCATATGAATCACTATTGCTATAAATATTTATTTTGAAAGGATGAAAAAGAGAGGATTGAGTTATTAATTTATATTTATTTTATAATCTTTGTGATATTTTTTTTAATATCATCCCTATTAAAGGGTTGAAAACAAAAATATTTGACTATGAAAGATATGTTTATGAGCAATAGAATATGATAATTCTATCTAAAACTTATTATGGTTGGATGCACCTAATTGTGAGTATAACTCTACAGTATTCAGAATAAGTTCTCAATTAAAATTACATGGTAAAATATTACTGATGAGAACTTGGAAGAGAGAAAACCTATGTATGAAAAGTTATTGGTTATGTACCTGTTGTACACCTGGAAAATAAGATTCACTTTCAAAGTTTGCTATTAATAGATTTTTTGGCATTTGAAGATTTTGGCATATTTCCTGAAGTGAATACTACATATAATTATTTGGAAATAGTATTTATTGACTTAGTGGCATTATATACTTCACATTGATTTAGACATTTCCAGTAGTAAATGTCACAATAGTACTTATATGTAGATACAAATTAAAATGAATGATAGTAAAATTATCAATTTGTTACAATTTAGTACAACTGAAACACATGGTAAAGTAAACCAGAAGTTTACTAATACAAATGTGTTTACTACTTGCCTGACCAGTTAGACCATCATGGATTGTATATGATACGAAAATTAGTTGAGAATTCATATGGACATCCATTAAAGAACCAGAAGATTCTTTAATTTAAAGAATTCTCATTTGTTGCTTGTTCTCAATAAAAATTGGTTCTTAGAAACTCACTAGCTAAAGTTGAGATTTAATGTCTTGCATTTTTTAAATGAATATGGGCCCATTCATCCACCATGTGGATGGTTTTGATATTATATGATTTTGGTATATGCATCTACAAAATAATCACACGCATTATCAGCTTGTAACCTGTCGTTTGCGAGATTGCTTGTTTAAATGATTAATTTCATATTATGCAGCTAAAACAATTCATCTTGCTAATGTTGGTGAGTTTACATCCTAAGTTTTCAATGATTATTGCATGTTAATTGGGATAAAAGTTGAACATTGTAACATCCCGAAATTGGGCCTAGTAGGATTGGACCCAATGGGCCTTGGGCGTAGGAATGTTTAAATTTTTTTGAGAACAAGAGAACGACATTATTTTAAGTTGGACTCATTAGGAAGGTGATTTTAGAAAATTACGGGGTTCTATGAAGTTTCGGGTTCAAGTTGGGCCTTAGTAAAATTTTATGTTTAAGCCTATTAAGGAGAGATAGTAAGTGGCATCAAGGCTTATGAAAATAAGTGAGTAATTTGTTAGCAGAAATGAGAAATTAGTAAAGAGGTTATGGCATCAAGTGATGGACCTTGAGGGAAGAGGTTCGAATCCCTTTGTGTGCATTTTTGACTTTTATTTTTGCACTCTTTCCTTAAGTGTCGGCCAAGAGGTATTCATGGCAAGGTTGGACTTCTTTATTTTTGGTAAGGTGGCTATAAGAATAAGGCAACGTTGAAGTTGGGGAAAGGAATCAAGAGAAATAGGAAAGAAAGGGGGACATAAGGCTTATTTCGTGGGTGATGTTTTGGAAAGTTTGGGTATCCAAACTCTTATCCTAGGGGGGATGCATGTGGACGGTTTTGGGGTAGATAGGTGGCTGAAATTTTTATTTTAGCTTTTGGTATAGTCTTAGCTTTGTTTTGGCCAAAAATCCCTTTGACAACTTTGTGTCATTTCTCCCAATTTTGCAACCCTCCTTGCCGAAACATGTTAGCACAATAGTGCATTGTTTTTCCTCTCAATCTCTTTTCTTTTCTTTTCTTTTCTTTTGCTTTGTGCCGAAATTACAAACCTTGGTGACCATATTTTTTCTTCTTTCTTTTTACTTTGGCCGAATCTTTGACTCATCCGTAGCCATTGTACAATCATTATGAATCGGTTTTATAATCATTAAGGTAAGGGATTCATCATGGTTCTTTTGGATCTTTTTCGTTGATCGGTGATTTTGCTAAGCGAGTTAGTGGTGGTGACTAATCAAGTTTATCTATAGGGATTAAATTGCTCGATCACCTATCCCTCGTAATAAGAGACTCAGATTGTGGTAAGTGATTCAATTGTAAGTAATACGTTGGGTATGAAATCTTTTGGAAATTCGAGGTTAACTTTTGGTTGGTATTGTTCTAGGGTCAACGGAGAGTGGTTCTTTAGGGAATCCTAATCAAGGTGTGTAATCCCGTACTTTCCGTATATGGTGTGTCATCTCACACTTCTCTGAAATTTTGTATGAAATATTCTGTGAATCGGTCGAAATACCGAAGAAAACTAAAAACTGGTATCCGTGATCACTCGGGTGTACGTATGATCGTAGTGGTAATCGTATTTTGTAATATAACAGTTTCGGTTAGAAACAGTGTCTTGTATTTGAAAAATCACGAAAACTAGAATAAAAGGAATTACAAAGTGAATAAGATATCAAATCAAAGCATACTGTGTCTATTTTGATATGGAAGAAACGGAGAAGGAAAAGGAATTTTATATTCTGAGATATGTAAATTTTAGTGAGATTGGTTCTGAATGACTTCGGGGTATTCTGTTCTATCTTGGAAAAATCGTATAAAATTGTACAAAGTGAATTAAGAGTTATAATTGATATGTATGGATTCCATAGTGAACCTATTTTTAATAGAAACAAGTGGGAGCAGTATATGAAAAGCGTAAAGTAAGATATTTGAGATTAAGATGAGAGAGGTCAGAATCATTGGACAGTGAAACAAGGGAAACTTTAAGGAATAAACTGTACTAAATGGTTAACCTAAAAATTCTGGAAAAATTATAGGAGAAGGATATATGAGTCTAGTTTCAAAGAAAATCTATGGATTTAGATTTCGAGTTTTCTAACTCAAGTTATGGTCAATTTAGTTAGTATGACGCAGATGGACATTTTCGATTTTATGCCCCAAATTAGTAGTTAAGCCTAGGTTGCGAAATTACCATAATACCCTTAGTGGGTAAATTACCGAACTTGTAACAACCCAAACCCGGCCCAAACACTATGGCCGAATCTGGTCTGTTACAAGGAAAATATTTTGAAAACCCTTTTTGGAAACCAACTAAAGTTTCGAAAACCCTTTATTTAGTGATATTGCTAAAAGCCATACTTAGATTTAATTTGGAAATCAATTAGGTCAAGTTATTTTAAAATTTCAAATGTGCTCGATGGCTCGATAAAAACATTCACGAATTTAGTTTAGAAACCCTTTTTAACTCATTTCATAAATAGATAATTAAAACAAATATTCAAGCATTGAATAAAATAAAAATAAACTACTAGGAGGCCTTATTACATAAAGATAAAATTCAAATCCACAATCCCATGATAAATAAATTGAAATTCAAGTCTGAGAAAAAAAAATTAACTCCAACTACATGGCCACCTCGAGTCAACCCGGCTCCACATCCGCGATCTACTCGTTACCTGAAAAATGTAAAGGAGAAGGTGAGTCACCAAGACTCAGTATGTAACCCTTCCCCCGGTTTAAACAATTCCATACACAGCATTTAACAAATTAATATGCAAGACATCATGTGACCCAACCTAGCCAGCCATATACCCACTTTCTACCCGTTGTGGTACCAAACCACCGGTGGTGGTGCCAAACCACTGGTGACATATAGTCACGATGTGCTACCAAAGCACTGGTGTCCGTAGACACAAATCGGGTGATGGGGCCAACCCATCGTGTGATACCAAATCACTGGCGACGATCCCATATCTCAAGTGGGGCCAACCCCCCGGTGGTTTTAACCACAGGGACAAGTCGCTATGAGGTACCAAACCTCTGGAGGTGCCAAACCTCGGTGGCCAGTAGTCACGATGTGTTACCAAAACACTTCGTGCCCGTCGGCACACGAATACACCGCCCTCCCACTCAATCAACCCACATGGTCAATAGTCACATATAGATTTATCATATGTATTATCACAACATGCTTCCCAAAAGCATAAAATAGAAAATCATATGCACAGGTACTTACCTGGTTACCCCGTATACCGTTATGGTATTCAAGCCATTGCTACATACTTCACGTTAGCAATCACATTACTTAACATAATTTAATAAGTTAAATGGTGTGTATGTACACACCTGTTACTACGATAGTCTTAAATCCCGAGAAGAAACGTTGGTCGACCACGGATCTATCTCATCCCATATTCGACCAAAAACATGGGTTAGTCTTATGGCCTATTCGGCCAAATCCAAAATATTCAAAGGGTTAATATTTAACCCGAAGCCTTACCTAACACCCTTGAGTACTAGCCACCAAGTGTTTACGCTTCCTAATCGGCAATCATTAAGTTAGTAGCCTTCGACTTAATCGAATATCATGAATAAAGAAAACAGATCTTACCACCTTACCCCAAAACCGATTGCTCCAAAGCAACGGGTTCACTGCTTGCTTCCAAATCCGAAGGCCTATATATTTTAATCAAGCGATTAGTAGCCTTAATGATCATTGCCGAAATAGTCACTTACCAACCTTCAAGTCGACAAGAAGAGAAAAGAGAATCCTAGACATTCGGCCTAACATACTTACCCTCCAAATTCGATTAGAGAATGCTTCCCCTCCTTGTTCAATGATTCGGCCAAGGTTCCAAAAGAAGAGAGGGTTTTTCTTTTATCGGTTTTTGGGAGAATAATCAAAGACTAAACAACATCTAATGAAGGCTAGCCAAAAATTGAGAGAAGAGACTAAGGAAATCGGCACACCAATAGGGATTAGATTCTGCCTAGAGACTAAGAGATGGAAGTGGTTCTTAATTTTGAAGAAAGAAAAGAAATCAGATGGCAACTAGTTGGGAGAATTTCGGCTACTAAAAAAAATTCTAAAAATAATTTAAGATGGTAGATGGGGGTTTATATAGGATTTGGCACACCCCTTCCTATTACTTGTCATCCCACTCTCCCTAGGGAGAGTTCAAATTTCTGCAAAACTCTTACAACCTCTCTTGGCCACTCATTTCAAATAATTCAAATAATTTGAATTAATCACTTAATAATCCTTTTAATTAAGCAATAATCCAACTAAACAATTTATACTCATATTATCCTTTTTATCTCAACCTAATATTATCCCTTAATAATATTAATATTAATTAATAAAGGAATTTAAAAGGGAGAAAAATTCTCCTACTTATGCTGTCCCCTTGGAGTGCAAAAAGGGAGTTTTCGTGACTCGAACACAAGCTCTCCCTTGTGCATTGTGGCGTCAACTCAAGTACTTAAGTGGCCTCCTTTTGCCACTTTTCCAAGGCCTATTTAGTGTCAAATTATCCCCACTTATTCTTTTAACACCCTTCTGCTAAGGCTCCTACCTTTTAAGTTAGAAACCAAATTTTCTATTAAACCGAGCCAACTCAAAGCCTTAAATTAAGCTCTATTATTCCATAAATAATACCACAATAGTTCTTACATGGAAAAATAACTAAATTTCAAATAACCCCATTTTTGGGACGTTACAATTCTACCCCCCTTAAAATAAATTTCGTCCCCGAAATTACTTAACTAGAAAAGGTGGGGGTTTTGCGCCTCATTACATCCTCGGGTTCCCACGTAGCTTCCTCTGTACCATGGTTCCGCCACAAACACCTTCACCAAGGGCACGCGACTTCCTACGTAGAACCTTCACGTCTCGGTCTAAGATCTGAACTGGTTCCTCCTCAAACGATAAATCTGAATTCACCTCGATTTCTGCCACTGGCACTACGTGCGATGGGTCTGACCGATACCGTCTCAGCATTGATACGTGAAAGACATCATGGATCTGGTTCAGTTCGGCCGGTAACTCAAGCTGATAAGCTACCGGTCCTACTCGCTTAATCACCGTATATGGCCCGATGAACCTTGGGCTTAGCTTCCCTTTCCGGCCAAATCTCAACACCTTCTTCCAAGGTGACACCTTCAGAAAAACCTTGTCTCCTACCGCATACTCCATTTCCTTACGCTTAAGATCAGCATAGGATTTCTGCCTATCCGATGCTTCCTTAAGACGAGACCGAATCACCTTGACTTTATCCTCCGTCTCTGTCACTAACTCTGGACCCAAAATCTGTCGTTCACCCAATTCCGTCCAACATGTCGGAGTACGACATTTCCGTCCATATAGTGCCTCATACGGAGCCATCTGGATGCTCGCTTGATAACTATTGTTATAAGCGAATTCTGCTAACGGTAGAAATTCCTCCCAACTACCCCGAAAATCCAAGACACATCCTCTTAACATATCCTCCAAAATCTGTATCACTCTTTCCGATTGTCCATCAGACTGTGGATGGAAAGCGGTACTAAAATCCAACCGTGTGCCCATAGCTTGATGCACGGCTTTCCAAAACCTTGACGTGAACCTGGGATCCCTATCCGAGATGATTGATGTTGGAACACCATGCAATCTTACTATCTCAGACGTCATGACTTAGCTAGCTTTCAAGAGAGAAATCCATCCTCACCGGTGGTATGAAGTGAGCCGACTTAGTTAAACGGTCTACTATTACCCAAATCTGCGTCCTTCTTCTTGCGGGCGTGAGGGTAGCCCACTAACAAAATCCATAGTGATCCGTTCCCACTTCCATTGGGGAATCTTCACTGGTTTGAAGCAACCACGACGATGGCGATGTTCACCTTGACCTGGCGACAAGTCGACACTTACCAACAAACTCTGTTACTTCACGTTTTTAACCCGCCACCAAAATCGCTCTCTAAGATCCCTATACATCTTGCTTCCTCCCGATGCATAGCGTAAGGCTGCTATGTGCATCATGGAGAATCTTACGCCTCAACTCCACATCCTTTGGCATACACGCCGCCTCTTGAAAGCATAATACTCCATCACTCGACAGGTTATATCCTTCCAAACCACCATCCTGAACTTGTGCTCTCTTAGCGTTCAACCCTTCGTCCACTGACTGTTTTTCCTTAACCTCCTCGATCCATGTTGGCTTAACCTGAAGTTCCGCCAATAGACTTCCATCATCATATAGACTTAACCGAGCAAACATTGCTCTTAAGTCCGTCACGACCTTCCGGCTCAACGTGTCAGCTACCACGTTGGCCTTGCCTGGATGATACTCGATTGAACAATCGTAATCCTTCAAAAGTTCAATCCACCGACGTTGTCTCAGGTTTAGATCCTTCTGAGTCAAGAGATACCTCAAACTCTTGTGATCCGTGTAAACTATCGACTTCTCCCTATAAAGGTAGTGTCTCCATATTTTCAGGGCGAAGACAACTGCTGCTAGCTCTAAGTCATGCGTTGGATAGTTCAGTTCATGTGGTCTTAACTGCCGTGATGCATAGGCTACTACCTTCCCTTCCTGCATCAACACACACCCCAAACCAGTGTGAGATGCATCACAATAGACGGTAAACAACTTTCCCGCCTCGGTTGCACCAAAACCGAGCTTAGTTAAGATTTCCCTTAGCTTATCGAAGCTTTCTGTTGCTTTTTCTCGACCATACAAATGGGACACCTTTCCTTAGTAGCCGTCACTGGCGCACACGATTAGAAAAATCCTTCTACAAACCTTCGATAATACCTGCTAGACCTAGAAAACTTCTGATCTCTGCCACTGACCTAGGCGGTTTCCAATCCAACACCGCTTCAATCTTGCGAGGGTCCACTCTAATCCCTTCCGCCGACACTACGTGACCTAAGAAAGCTACTTCCCTTAGCCAAAATTCGCACTTACTGAATTTGGCATATAATTGCTTCTCCCTTAGTACTTGCAACACTATTCGCAAATGCTTGTCATGCTCCTCCTCCGTCCTAGAGTAAACCAAGATATCGTCAATGAATACCACAACGAATTGGTCTAGGTACTGCTGGAATACCTGTTCATTAAGTCCATAAACGCCTGCGGCGCATTGGTCAACCCGAATGGCATTACCAGAAACTCGTAATGTCCATACCGAGTTCTGAATGCCGTCTTGTGGACATCCACCTCCTTCACCTTTAGTTGATGGTAGCCCGATCTAAGGTCTATCTTTGAAAACACCGCGGCACCCTTCAGTTGGTCAAACAAGTCATCGATCCGAGGCAGCGGATACTTGTTTTTGATCATTAACTTGTTTAATCGGCGGTGAGTCGATGCACATTCGCATGGACCCGTCCTTCTTCTTGACAAATAGCACGAGTGCTCCCCACGGGATATGCTTGGTCGAATAAACCTCTCTATCCAAGAGCTCCGAATTTGGGCCTTCACTCCACCAATTCCTTTGGTGCCATTCGGTATGGTGCTATAGACACAAAGTGCCGCTCCGGGTAGCAAGTCAATCTCAATTCAACTTCCCGATCCGAGGCGGACACGGAAGTTCTTCCGAAATACGTCGACAAATTCCCCAACCGTTCGAACCTCAACTCTCGACTCCTTAGCTTCCAAAGCACGGATCCGAACCAAATATGCCTCGCAACCTTTCTTAACCATCCTTTCGCCTTTCAAGGCCGACACCACATTGGATAGGTAATTCCTTCTATCACCTATCATAACCACTTCATCACTCTCAGCCGTCTTAAGCACCATGCGCTTAGCCGCGCAATCCAAATTCGCCTGATACTTAACTAGCCAATCCATTCAAAGGATCAAATCGAACTCTCCGAAAGGTAGTTCCATCAGGTCGGCTACAAATACGACCCCTTGGAGTTCTAGGGGTACATCTCTATAAAGTTTGTCTACTACTACAGAGTGTCCTAGGGGGCTTAGCACAGTCATTTTCCTAAGAGTAGTCTCAGAGTCTAGGTCCATAGTTCCTACCACACTACTAGCAATGTACGAGTGCGTCGAACCCACATCAATTAATGCAACATAGGGTAAACCAAATATTAGAAACGTACCGGTTATGACGTCCGGTGCGTCTCCCTCCTCGCGCCGCCTCGCTGCATAGACTAAGCCAGGCTGCCTAGCCTCTGTGTTACCCGAACCTCTGCCCTGGGTTCCACGACCTCGGTTGAAACCATTGTTTCCTCTGCCATTACCCCGACCCCTCTGTGGTGGTCCAACATTTCGCGCCTGAGCGATTCGACCTTACGGGTGATCCTTAGGCGCCTTTGAGGACAGTCCCTTACCCGATGCTCCAAAGACCCACACTCAAAACAACCTTTGTTACCGGTCCAACAACCTCCCCAATGGGTTTTTCCACAGCGGTTGCACTGAGTCGGCCTTTGATTAGTAGTCGTGGGCCTACCGGTCTGATTTGGCCCACTCTGCCTAGCCCGCTTCTGAGCATTAGTGCTACCCGATCCAGCTGACCCAAATCCTCTTTTCTGGTTATTCTTGCTATAGTTTTGCCTTACGACCTCCTTAACCCCTTCCGGCCACCTTGGCCTTCTCCACAAGAGATGAGAACTCACGCACTGGCTTTGCGGGGCAATTAGTAATCTCGGATCATCTCTCGAGCCCGTCCTCAAAGTGGACACACGGCGCTCATGTTCGGTGGCTACGATTCCTCCGGCATACCTACTTAGCCTTAAAAACTCCGCCTCATACTCGCCACCGACTTAGTTCCTTGCACTAGACCTAGGAAGGCTTTCCTTTGAGCATCGGTGTAACTAGTGCCCACATACTTCTTCTCGAAAGGCCGTTTTAAAGTAGTCCCACGTGAGATCATCACCGCGGCTCCATCCCTGACGATCGACCACCACCACTGGTACGCTTCATCCTTTAGAAGCGACACCGCCCCTTTCGGCTTCTCCTCGTCGGTCGGTCGAGATCATCCATGACCCTTTTCGTAGATTCCACCAATATTCATGCGATGCTGGGTGCCACTCCCGAGACACCACGGAACACCTCGGCCCAGTTAGGGCAAATCCGCTCGGGAACAGACTTCCGAGCTCTCAAATTCCCACCAGCCCCGGCCACCATCTCCAACACTTGCAAAACAAATTACTTGCGACCACGGCCTCACCGGTGCGGTCTCGCTCTCGACCACGAAAGTAGGAGGTGGTGGTGGCGGTGGTACCTCGCTTTCCGAACCTTGACTGACTGACGGGGTTCGGACACCGTCATCCTACCCCTACCAAGGCGTCCACGGCGTCCACGTCCCTAGAACTCATTCTATCTACTGCGCTTTAATCGATTAAGAGAATTTTATGTGTTAGCATTTGTTTCACTTTCTTATTCACGAAGAAATTTTATGAACAGAATTTAATTAGGGGTTCCTTCGAGCAAACAAGGTTTGATCTTCTATCCTAGTTCACACAAAAGAGTTCATGCATCCATTCCTTAATACTTTCCATACCTATTCACTCTTCTGGACATTTCTTGCCCATTTCTAACCTGTGGGTATTTTCGTCATTTTCCTACAGGGTATTTTCAGTAAATAAAGAAATTTTAAAACTTTAGTAAAGTAGGTCATTTTGAAATTCCCAAAACTGGAGGTTATTTATAAAAATTTGTAAAATCGTGTCGTTTTGAAACCGGGGGTATTTTGGTAATTTTGTCAATCGAGGGCAATTTTGTCATTTTGATAAATCGAGGATATTTTCGATGGTTGTAAAACTTCGAGGTCCTTTTGAAAGTTTCCTTTTCAAATAGTGATGTTTGTAAAGATTTCCAAAACCAAGGTCATTTAGGTAATTTTGCCACTTGAGGGCGTTTTCGTAATTTTCCAAAATATTTTGTTGATTTTCAAAACTAAGTTGTTGGATGTTTGTAAAGTAGTTGAAATTTTTGAGCAAAACCCTTGAACTGGTATTTTATGAGTCAGGGGCGTTTTAGAAATTTTACCCCTAAGGGCATTTTTGTAATTTTCCAAAAATTTGAGTTTTTCTAGGAAAACGTTGTAAATATGAGGTTTTCTGATTTGAAAGAGTTGTTGCAAGAGTTTGGAAAACATTTGAGTTGTTGTTGTTTCGTTCTGTTTCGAAGACATGGCTAATTCCCTTTTCGGGTTTTAGTCATTAGGTTTAGCCTATGACCGAGCCCTCTTGGTCAGGGTGAACCAAAGCTACGCACCAGGCAGGATTCGAGTGAAGAGGAGGTGGGTCACGCGGACCGCTTAAATACCAAGCTCTCACCGAACCTTTCTAGACATGCGCACGCAGGTTGCCACACCACCGAGCCCCTCTCGAGTTAGGGTGAACCAGAAGCTACGCACTGGGGTAGGATACCGCGAAGAGGAGGTGAGTCACACTGATCGCTTAAATACTGGGCTCTTCCGGATCCAATCCTCGACATGCGTACAGGGGTTACCACACCCTAGCTCACTGGCTAAGTCATAGATTGGTTTAATTCTTTAATGTCTTATGTTTGGTTCATGTGTTTGAGTAATCTAATCCTAGGGTTCAAGTCCCATAAGTCTATCTACGTTCCATACTTCCTACCCTTCTACAGAATATAATTCACCAAGAGGTTCAGAAGTACTTACCTGGGCGGATCGATGCCGGAGACTCGGGCCATGCTGTTCAAAATTCAAAAATTATTTTACAAGGCCTTTTAAATCATTTTTGGGCCTTGGGCCCCCACAGCCGAGCTTTGAACTGGGCTCTGATACCAATTTTGTAACAACCCAAACCCGGCCCAAACACTATGGCCGAATCTGGTCTGTTACAAGGAAAATATTTTGAAAACCCTTTTTGGAAACCAACTAAAGTTTCGAAAACCCTTTATTTAGTGATATTGCTAAAAGCCATACTTAGATTTAATTTGGAAATCAATTAGGTCAAGTTATTTTAAAATTTCAAATGTGCTCGATTGCTCGATAAAAACATTCACGAATTTAGTTTAGAAACCCTTTTTAACTCATTTCATAAATAGATAATTAAAACAAATATTCAAGCATTGAATAAAATAAAAATAAACTACTAGGAGGCCTTATTACATAAAGATAAAATTTAAATCCACAATCCCATGATAAATAAATTGAAATTCAAGTCCGAGAAAAAAAAAAATTAACTCCAATCTGCATGGCCACCTCGAGTCAACCCTACTCCACATCCGCGATCTACTCGTTACTGAAAAATGTAAAGGAGAAGGTGAGTCACCAAGACTCGATGATGTAACCCTTCCCCGGTTTAAACAATTCCATACACAAAGATTTAACAAATTAATATGCAAGACATCATGTGACCCAACCTAGCCAGCCATACGCCACTGTCTACCCCGTTGTGGTACCAAACCACTGGTGGTGCCAAACCACTGGTGACATATAGTCACGATGTGCTACCAAAGCACTGGTGTCCGTAGACACAAATCGGGTGATGGGGCCAACCCATCGTGTGATACCAAATCACCGGCGATTTATCCCATATCTCAAGTGGGGCCAACCCACGGTGGTATTAACCACAGGGACAAGTCGCTATGAGGTACCAAACCTCTGGAGGTGCCAAACCTCTGGTGACCGTAGTCACAGTGTGTTACCAAAACACTGGTGCCCGTCGGCACGAATACACTGCCCCCTCCACTCAATCAACCCACATGGTCAATAGTCACATATAGATTTATCATATGTATTATCACAACATGCTTCCCAAAAGCATAAAATAGCAAATCATATGCACAGGTACTTACCTGGTTACCCCGTATACCGTTATGGTATTCAAGCCATTGCTACATACTTCACGTTAGCAATCACATTACTTAACATAATTTAATAAGTTAAATGGTGTGTATGTACACACACATTACTACGATAGTCTTAAATCCCGAGAAGAAAGCGTTGGTCGGCCGGATCTATCCGTCCATATTCGACCAAAAACATGGGTTAGTCTTATGGCCTATTCGGCCAAATCCAAAATATTCAAAGGGTTAATATTTAACCCGAAAGCCTTACCTAACACCCTTGAGTACTAGCCACCAAGTGTTTCTGCTTCCCTAATCGGCAATCATTAAGTTAGTAGCCTTGAACTTAATCGAATATCATGAATAAAGAAAACAGATCTTACCACCTTACCCCAAAACCGATTGCTCCAAAGCAACGGGTTCACTGCTTGCTTCCAAATCCGAAGGCCCTATATTTTAATCAAGCGATTAGTAGCTTTAACCAGTCATTGCCGAAATAGTCACTTACCAACCTCCAAGTCGACAAGAAGAGAAAAGAGAATCCTAGACATTCGGCTAACATACTTACCCTCCAAATTCGATTAGAAATGCTTCCCCTCCTTGTTCAATGTCGGCCAAGGTTCCAAAAAGAAGAGAGGGTTTTTCTTTTATCGGTTTTTGGGAGAATAATCAAAGACTAAACAACATCTAATGAAGGCTAGCCGAAAATTGAGAGAAGAGACTAAGGGAAATCGGCACACCAATAGGGATTAGATTCGGCTAGAGACTAAGAGATGGAAGTGGTTCTTAATTTTGAAGAAAGAAAAGAAATCAGATGGCAACTAGTTGGGAGAATTTCGGCTACTAAAAAAAATTCTAAAAAGAATTTAAGATGGTAGATGGGGGTTTATATAGGATTTCGGCACCCCCCTTCCTATTACTTGCCGTCCACTCTCCCTAGGGAGAGTTCAAATTTCGGCAAAACTCTTACAACCTCTCTTGGCCACTCATTTCAAATAATTCAAATAATTTGAATTAATCACTTAATAATCCTTTTAATTAAGCAATAATCCAACTAAACAATTTATACTCATATTATCCTTTTTATCTCAACCTAATATTATCCCTTAATAATATTAATATTAATTAATAAAGGAATTTAAAAGGGAGAAAAATTCTCCTACTTATGCCGTCCCTTTGGAGTGCAAAAAGGGAGTTTTCGTGACTCGAACACAAGCTCTCCCTTGTGCATTGTGGCGTCAACTCCAAGTACTTAAGTGGCCTCCCTTTTGCCACTTTTCCAAGGCCTATTTAGTGTCAAATTATCCCCACTTATTCTTTTAACACCCTTCTGCTAAGGCTCCCTACCTTTTAAGTTAGAAACTGAAATTTTCTATTAAACCGAGCCAACTCAAAGCCTTAAATTAAGCTCTATTATTCCATAAATAATACCACAATAGTTCTTACATGGAAAAATAACTAAATTTCAAATAACCTCATTTTTGGGACGTTACAGAACTACCCTTAGTGGGTAAATTACCCAATTACCCTTAGTGGGTAAAATTACAAAAATAACGAAAAATACCCTTTATGGGCCAAATTGAAATATGTTGCTATATGGGCCAATTGATAATTTGCTATATGGGCCGTTTGATAATTGCAATACGGGCCGTTTGATATTTGCTATATGGGCATTTTGATATTTGCTATATGGGCCGATTGATAATTTGTTATATGGGCCAATTTGAAATAAATTGCGAAATGGGCCAAATGTGATATGTGATAAATGGGCCAAATGTGATGTGTGATAAATGGGCCAAATGTGATACTTGATTTATGGGCCAATTGTGATACTTGAATTATGGGCCAAATGTGATACTTGATTTATGGGCCAAATGTGATATTGGCTACATGAGCCAAAATGTGATATGGGCCAGATTGTGAGAATTTTATAATGGGCCATATGTTTGTAATAATTATATGAATGGATTGTAGTAATTGAATGTATATATTTTATACATGATTTGCATGGATTGGGATATTTGACAAAGAGAAGTTCTGGTAGCTTTGCTACAAAATTCTGATGGATTAATGCCCAGTTTGCTATATGGCTTAATGCCCAGTTCGGTGTGTTGGCGGGGTGGGTGACTAAAGCTCCCCACAGGTGTGTTGGTCGGTACGGGTGGTGTGTAGCGGATGGAAAACTAGGTTTGGTTGGGAAATTGCATAACACATGCATGTTATATATGATATTATGTTATGATTGTAATGGGCTTTGGCCCAATAAATGCTTAATTGAATTTTGGCCCAGTGAAAATGGTAAGTGGGTTACACACTGAGTTCTTGTAACTCACCCCCCTTTCTTTCTTAATCCTCATAGGTAATGCTCCGTAGTGAGGACTTGGGCCCATGGATGCCTCGGTGGAGGCTATACTTCCGAAATGGTGTTTTTGAATTTTAAATTTTCTATTTCCGTTTATTTTATTATTTTTTCTATTTTGATTTAAGTTGTAATAGGGCCTCTGGAGTATTTTATTATTTGCTTTATGGTTGATATACTTATTATTTTGCTTAAATTGTTTAAAACGAGAATTTTTCTAAAAACTTAAATAAAGGTTTTCCAAAATCGATTAACAAATGGATTTCAAAATAAACTTTTACAAATATGATTTAACTCGAATTTTCTTTCAAATTATTAACGACATTTTCAAAAGTCACGATTTTAAAGTTCAATTCCTTGATTTTTGATTCATCAATTAATCTCTCAAAAATACTTGTATTTTATCTACATTTCCGCAATGTTTCAAAATGCTTTTGTAACTCTATTTCAAACGTCACATTTTCAAAAATCGTTTATTTCAAATATGCTTTCGCAACCGAAAAGGTTTATTAAAGATAATTATGTTTTCACGTAGACACAATTGCTTAAGTGTTTTGAGTTTTAACAAAGAGGCTGTAATTCTCAAACAAGTTTTTAACAATTTCAAAGATGGTTTTGAAAAACACTTCCATGTGGCACGCCAGATTTGGGCCTAACTTCTAGGCCGGGTTTGGGGTGTTACAAACATCCTGTAGCTCAAGTCCACATACAAAATGATTTAGCTGAATTGTTTATCAAAGGCCTCCAACTAATAGCTAAATCATTACTTATGAGAAAAAAACTTTCTATTTCAGCATAAGATTGTATTGATTTACATGTTGTACGCTTCAAGCCAATAAATTATAAATACTCTTCGTTACAATTGATTTTTGGTTAAGAGCCAAATATTTCCCATCTTACAATTTTTTGGATGTGCGGTATATATTCCAACTGTTGCACCACAATGCACAGAGATAGGTTATTATAAAAGAATGGGAATCTCTATTTATATGAGTCTCCTTATAATATTTTTGAGTTATTAATTTGATATTTAGTTACGACAAGAGTTGTTAGTTTTCCTAACATTAGAGGGAGAGAATAAAAACCTGGATTAATACAGTATTTGAAATGAATTATCAATGTGTAATATCCTCGTACAAAGCAATATGAACCAAAATTTCAACAGATAATTTATTTTACAAACTGCTGTAACGCCTCAAATTTTAGGGTTAGAAGTTTTTGGGTTTTGTGGTTAGGGCAATAAAGAAGGGTGTGCTATTGTGGTTAGTTGCGTGTATAAGTGTCAGAATGGGCCTGCTGGTCTGGTGGTTTAGTGGGTGTTAGTATACCTTAGGGTTCTGGGTTCGAGTCTTTCTATGAGCATTCTGGAGAAGTATTTTTATTTAGTTTTCTTTTAAGTTAAAATGTTATTTTATTTTTATTTTGACTTATTATGTTATTTTTATTTTTGTTTTGGCTGGACGTTTCTTCTTTCTCTGTTCTTTTTTTTCCTCTTTCTTTGTCTTCTTTCTTTTTTCCTTTGCTCTTTTATTTTTGAAAATGATTTACGCTGGGTATATTTTGAAGAATTTCGCTCCTCCGTCGTCAAAACATGAGTGGGTTCTGTATCTCTTTCTGTTTTAATTGCAAATTCTTCTTCGTCTTTACTAAAATTTGACATCATAGGTGTGGATGTTTGTAAATCTGCTAAACTCAATGTTGTATCATCGTATTATGCGTAGAAATTGTGTGTTTTGGTATATTTTCGAATCATTGAGGGCTGGAGAGTGCTTTGGGGTTGAAAGCACATTTTTGGGGCTATTTTTAGGGTGGTTTCATGGCCACTAGGTTTTTATACGGGCGTGTTCCAGTCCACACAGCCGTGTGATTTTGGGAATTAGGGTTTTGGGGCTGATTTGGGTAACGCATGGCCTGGCCACATGGACGTGTGGCTAATTTGGGGATTAGGGAGCCCAAAGGGGTGTGTGTGTTTTGGACACATAGCCGTGTCTGGTGGGCACATGGGCTTGTGAGACCCTCACACGGTCGTGTTAGCCCTGTACTCAAATTTAGTACAAATGGATAGGGAGTTACACGGCCTGTTCCCACGGCCATGTCCCTAGTCCACACAGGCTTGTGCTTTAGTCACATGGGTGTGTGCCTCTATCACACGACCGTGTGCCCCTTCTCACACGGGCTTTTGATCTTCCACACGACCTAGGCATTACCACACTGCTAGAGCACACGGACGTGTAGTTTTAATACACTTATGTTAGTTCTGTGTGCATTTCTTGTAACATCCTAGATTAGGGGTTATGCGTTTGGAGCATAACTCAAGTGTTAGTAGGCTTTAAGTGTGGTTGAGCATGTTTTAAGGGTTTTGAGAATCCAAGGACGTAGGAGGAAGTCTTGGAAAAGTATTGGAATTTTATTTTTAAAGGAGAAGTTAGGTGAATGAGGCCTTAAGGAAAATTTTTAGGAGTTTATGGACATGAAAACGGGCTTGTGCATTCTTGCTTAATTTTATGAAATAACATGTCAATTGTGATATGAATGTGTTATGTCAATTCTAGAAACCTTGGAAATGTAAGGAAAGTGCATTTTTAGAAATGTTGGAAATGTAGGGAAATGTCTTAGAAATGTAAGGAAATGATTTAGAAATGTTAAGTTTCAAAAGAGGAAAGTGAACATTTTGGAAATCTGGAAATGTATGGAAATGTTAAGTTTAAAAATGAAAAGTGAACATTTTTGGAAACTTGGAAATGTAAGGAAATGATTCAAAAGAGGAAAGTGAACATTTCTGAAACTTGGAAATGTAAGGAAATGTCAAGTTTACTGAGCGAACGAAAATTTTTGGAAACTTAGAAATGACTTAGAAATGTCGAGTTTTAAAGTTTAAAAGAGGAAATTAAGGCAAGGTGGCCTTAAAAGAAAAAGTTGGTGAAATTTGACACACAAACAGGCTTGGAAAAGTGGCCTGAAGATGTCACTTAGGGCCTATGGAAATGGCGCCACATGCAAGGGTGTTGGGCCTGAGTTCGAGTCACATAGGAAGTAAATAAAAGAAAATTTATTTTGCTTCCAGAAGAAGTGAGGTGGACGGCACAAGCTTTTAAAAAAGGAGGAGTTTTATTCTCTTTAAAATTCGGCTAATAAGGGGATAAATAAAGGATTTAATTTGGATTATTTTCAAGAGATAATTGTTGGATTAAATTCTTTTAATTTGAATAAAGTGATAATTAAAGGGATAAAGCTATCAAAATAGAAGAGTGGTGGCCAAGTAAGGGACTCTAGCTTAGTAATTTCGGCTATAAAAGGAAAAGAGAGGCCATTCTGCATTATTTTCTGTTCTTTGAAAGCCTCTGCCGAATTCTCTTCACCAAATCTTCTTCTTCTTTTATTTTTGCCAAGCCGAAATACCTTGTGTTCTAGCCGAATCCTCCATCTTTATTCTTCCTTCTCTAATCCCTCCAAAAGCCGAAAGTTGTGAGATCATCATCTAGCCATAGCCGAATCTCTGAAGATTGAAGTGAAGGTGTAATCGATTTCTTCAAGTAAGGTAAGGTCTCATTCGGTTTCATCCTTTTTCTTTTAAGATTTGCCAAAATCTAGGACTAACCCCATTAATATCTTGTTGCCGAAACTTTGAAGAGATCTTTCGGGATTTACAAGGAAGGAGAAGTTCTTTTCCCGAAGGTACACCATAGGCCACGTGTTCCCTAGTTATTCGGAAAGATTCGGGATTTAAAATCCACAAGGTAAGCATATGAAGTATTCGGCCAAGGCTTATTTTTGGTATTTATAATTATTTCCTATTTATTCAAAAGCGGGAAATTGACCTAGTTAAATGATTTGGTGGCTAGCCGATTTTTAAGGAAGGAATACTACAAAGTTTTCGAGATTTGATTTATAGTGAAATCGGCAACAAGGTAAGTTTAAGTATACTAATCCTACTAGGATTTGGATTTATGGCCGAATGGCTTTTTTAAGTGATTAATCAAATGTAGGGATTAAGGATCTAAGCGGTAGATCAGATTTCGAGATCTCAAAGAATTTGCTAAGCGAATCAGGTGTGTACCCCACACTATCTTTTAATACGATGTATGGCTTAAACTTGTTATATGTTCTAATATGAAAATATAAGAATGTGGCTAATGTACCCTGTTATGGTACAAAGTACTTAGGTACGTTTCCTACTCCTACTAGGATTACGAAATATGTTATATTTAACATGCGAAAAGTGACATGAATGTGAATTTAAGTATGATATGCATAATATGAATAATATGGGGCATTCGGGTTATATGAGAAAGGGGAAGTGAATGTGGTGACTTCGGTCTCACTATCTGAATGTGGTGACTTCGGTCACATTATCTGAATGTGGTGACTTCGGTCACATTATCTGAATATGGCAACTTCGGTTACATTATCTAAATGTGGTGTCTCATGACACAATCATCTGGTGGCTATGCCACGAATTTTATTTGGGCGATGAGCACGTCGACTGCAGCGACTGCCTTCGATGGTGTGTAGCGGATGAAGGGTTGACTTAGTAGTCCCCACGGTGTGTAGGTTGGTACGAGGATGTGTAACGGATGGCACCTAGGTTTGGGTTTGGGTTGCATCATCATTTTTATCTGTTATATGAATAAGTAATTGATATGAAAATGTATGCCTGATCTATTGAATTTTAGTGTTGTGTACACATTGAGTCTGTTGACTCACCCCATTGTGGGACTATTTTTCAGATGACGATCAATAAGGGACCGGGTTCGGCAGAAGCTTAGGGAGGGCCATGCTCAGCTTGAATTTTTATTAAATATGGATATTTAATTTTAATTAAGTACTTTAGAATTTTATTTTGGGATTTTACTTGATGTAATAAGGCCATAAGTTACATTTCTTTACTTTTATTTTTTTTAATCACTATGTTACGAATTATTTTCAATTAAAGTTAAGTAAAATTTATTTCTTTAACAATAAACCCTAATTGTTTTGTCACCTTAATTAATTGGATTTTAAAATAAGATAAATGGGTTTTTAACTCAAGCCCAACCCAAAACCATATTTTCTTTAAAATCGCACAAGTTTTCTCTAAGTAACAAAGAACTTTGAAACCGGTTTTCTTGAGGAACATACCAGATCCGGTTCAGGCTCGTGGTCCGGGTTTGGGGTGTTTCAGTTAGGTATCAGAGCCCAGTTTTAAAACTCTCGGCCTGTGGGCTAAGGCCCAAAACGTTTTCGAATCGAGCCCAAATAAGTTTTATGAAAATATTTTATGAAATAAGCAGGTTTTGGCATGGCACCCAAGTCTCCGACCCGCAGTCCTCCAGGTATGTACCCCTAACCATCTGTGTGATTATGTGAATTGTAGAAGGGTAGAAAAGGAATGGAACGTAGAATAGTATGATAGGTACTTGAACCCTAGGGCTAGTCTACTCAAACATACATACATAAGACCTTAATACCTACTCAAACAACCCTATGGCTAAGTCGCCGAGTTAGGGTGTGGCAACCCCTGTACGCATGTCTAGGATTGGATCCCGAAGAGCCTGGTACTTAAGCAGTCCTAGTGACTCACCTCCTCTTCGCTGGAATCCTACCTGGTGCGTAGCTTCGGTTCACCCTAACCAAGAGGACTCAGTCACAGGCTGAACACAATAACTAAAACCCGAAAGGGAACTAGCCATTTTTTTAAAAAAAAAAAAGAAAAGCAACAAAACCCTAGTTTTAAAACCTTTAAAATCACTCTTTTAATTTGTGGAAACTATCTTTACAAAATTTTCTGAAAAAATTTTCGATTTATGAAAATTACAAAAATACCCTTAGTGGTAAAATTACCAAAATGCCCTTGGTGAAACACCCCAAACCCGGCCCACGAGCCTTGACCAGATTTGGTATGTTCCTAAAGTAAACCGGTTTCAAAATTCTTTGTTACTTAGAGAAAAACTTGTGTGATTTTAAAAAAAAAAATAATTGTTTTGGGTTGGGCTTGACTTGAAAACAAATTTAACTTATGTTGGAACCCATTTATTTATGGTGACAAAACGTTTGGGCTTTGTTTTGAATAAATATACTTTAAACTTTAATAAATAAAAATAAAATAAAGTAATCCAACTATGGCCTTATGGCCTTATTACATCAAATAATTCCCAAACTTAAAATTAAAGTACTTAGTAAAAATAAAAATCCCAAATAATAAGATTTCTCCTTGCTATGCATGGCCACCTTTAGCTCCTACCGACCCGGTCTATTATTGCTCATCACCTGAAAAATATTCCCCAACGGGGTGAGTCAAACAGACTCGATGTGTAACTAGCACTAAATCATAATAGAATCAGGCATAACAAATATTACACATTCATATCATAGCATACAAATTATGATGCATTCCCAAACCCAAACCTAATTGTCTATCCCCTACACACCTCGTACCTGCCAAGCACACCGTGGGGACTACTAAGTCAACCCTCCATCCGCTACACACCAATTTGCGGGCTTAAGGCTCCGCATCTGTGGTCTTAGGAAACCACTTTTTAGATTACTGTGGTCTTAGGTCACCACTTTTCAGATTACTATGGTTGTAAGTCACCACTTTTCAGATTACTGTGGTCTTAAGTCACAATTTTTCACTTCCCCTTTCAATATACAACCATATGCCCCATATATATTAATATGCATAATATACCAGAGTTCACATTCTTATCATATTTTCATGTTACGAATAACATATTTCATATTCCTAGTAGAAGTAGGAAACATACCTGAGTACTTAGTACCTTAACATGGTACCTTAGTCACGCTCATATTTCCGTTAACACATATTTTAATACATATAACCATAATTCATATTACAAAGTAGTGTGGGGTACACACCTGATTTGCTTAGCAAATTCCTTGAGATTTCGAAATCTGATCTACCGCTTAGATCCTTAATCCCTACATTTGATTAATCACTTACTAATTTAATAAAAAGCCATTAATCCAAATCCTAGTAGGATTAGTATTCTTAAACTTACCTTGAGAAAACTTCTCAAAAATTGATCCTTGCCTCCCTAGGAATTGTCAAAATTCCTATAACCATATGTTAGATTTAATCTAACATATAAAACATAACCTTTGACTAAATATACATATGTCTTACCTTAGATCCTTGAATTCCCGAAAAATACCTTCTTGTAGTTGACAACTCTTAAATCCCGAAAACACCCTTCCATAATTCGGCCAAAATCAATAATAGAGATTAGTCCCTAAATTTTCGATAGGTCTAGAATATAAAAGAATTGAAACCAAACTTGGATCTTACCCTTATTTGAAGGAATCGATTGCACCTTCACTTCAACCTTTAGAGATTTGGCTATGGCTAAATGATGCTCTCACAACTTTCGGCTTTTGGAATATTGAGAGGAGAAGAATGAAGAAGAAAAGAATAGGGGTTGCAGAGAAAATTCGGCAGAGGTTATCAAGGTAGAGTAAATAATGCTGAATGGCCTCTGTTTTCCTTTTATAGCCAAATTTACTAGGCTAGAGTCCCTTATTTGGCCACCACTCTTCTATTTTGATAACTTTATCCTTTTAATTATCATAAATATAAAAGAGTTTAATCCAACATTTATCTCTTCAAAATAATCCAATTTAAAAATCCTTTATTTATCACCTTTTTAATCGAATATTTATGAAAATAAAACACCTCCTTTCTAGAAGCATGTGCCGTCCACCTCAGTCTTCTGGAAGCAAAAATAAAACCTCCTTTATTTGCTTCCCAAGTGACTCGAACTGAGGCCCATTCCTCTTGCATATGGCGCCATTTCCATAGGCCCTAAGTGACATCTTTAGGCCACTTTTCCAAGCCTGTTTGTGTGTCAAATTTCACAAACTTTTTCTTTTAAGGCCACCTTGCCTTAATTTCCCCTTTTAAACCTTAAAGCTCGTCATTTCTAGGTCATTTCTAAGTTTCCAAAAATTTTCGTTCGGCTCTGTAAACTTGACATTTCCTTACATTTCCAAGTTTCCAGAAATGTTCACTTTCCTTCTTTTTTTGAATCATTTCTAAATCATTTTCCTAGTTCCATAAATGTTCACTTTCCTCTTTATTCCTTTACATTTTCAGGACATTTCCCTACATTTCCAAGACAAGACATTTCTTTACATTTCCTTGCATTTCCTTACATTTCCATACATTTCCTCACATTTCCTTACATTTCCTTACATTTCCATACATTTCCATACATTTCCTTACATTTCCATACATTTCCATACATTTCCATACATTTCCATACATTTTCATATATTTCCATACATTTCCTTTTTTCTAGAATTCACATAACACATTCATAATTCATAAAACATGCCATTTTACCACATGGTTCCTTGTGTCATGCTTCACACGGAGTTTCTTTTAAAGCCTCATTTACCTAGCTCCTTTTTACTTAAAACCAATAATTTTCCAAAGCTTTCTTCTTCCATCATAGAATTCTAAAACCCTTAATACACTTCCAACACTTTGCCAAAACCTACTAACTCATGAATTAGGCACGAACGCATAACCCCTAATCTAGGATGTTACAGTTCTACCCTCCTTAAAAATAATTTCGTCCTCAAAATTACTTATAACAGTCGTACAATCCTTTTCACCGCACTATGCTTACGCAGCACAAGCACTCGATCTTAATAGAACCATCATACTTTCTAGGCACAATCTCTAAGTTCACGTCCCTAGAACTTATTTCTAACGTCGCGATTTAATCTGATTTAAGAGAATTTCATGAATTAGTCTTTATTCCACTGATTACCCGCGAAGAAGTTTTATGGAAAGAATTTTAGGAGTGGTTCTTTCGTATTCATACATGCACACAGTCTTTACATTCATACATCCATCAATCAATTATGAACTTTCGTTCATTCGAGAAACGTTGTAGTTTTCATTGTTGTTGTTTCTCCACTACCTGGGGTATTTTCGTAATTTGTCCTACTGTGGTATTTTAAGTAATTTGTCAAAATAAGGTTCCTTGGTGATTTTGTCAAAAAGTATTTTGGTAATTTTAAATTCCTGGGGGTATTTTGGAAAATTTTGAAATCCGGGGGTATATCGGTAATTTTGAAATTCTAGGGTATTTCGGTAATTTTTTTTCAAACCAGGGTAAATTTGTAAAGTTTAATAAAACAGGGGTATTTCAAAATTTGCAAAACTTTGAGGGTTCTTTTTGAGACTTTTATTTTCCAAAACGGTGATGTTGCAAAATTTTTGGAAATCAGGGTCATTTTGGTAATCTTGTAAGTTACGGGCAATTTCTTAATTTTTCTCCAAATCAAGGTATTTTGATATTTTGCAAATTAGGGTTTTTGAACATTTTCTAAAGTAATGAAATCTTGATAAGAACTGTGGGTATTTTGGACATTTTTATAAACCAAGGGCATTTTTGTAATTTCGCCATTAGGGCATTTTAGTAATTTTGTAAATTGGGAAATATTTTCGAAAATTTTCAAAATAATTTTTTTTTCACAGTTCAAGAAGCTAGTTTGGTGATTCTAGAAAAATTAGGGTTTCCATAAAAACACGATTAGTCCCTTTCGGGTTTTAGTTATCGAGTTTAGCCTGTGACTGAGTCCTCTTGGTTAGGGTGAACCGAAGCTACGCACCATGTAACATCCCAAAAACGGGGCTATTTGGAATTTCATTATTTCTATTATGTAAGAACTATTGTGGTATTATTTATGAAATAAATAAGCTTAATTTAAGGCTTTGAGTGTGCTCGGTTTGATGGAAAAATTTAGTTTTTAACTTAAAAGGTAGGGAGCCTTAGCAGAAGGGTGTTAAAAGAATAAGTGGGGATAATTTGACACTAAATAGGCCTTGGAAAAGTGGCAAAAGGGAGGCCACTTAAGTGCTTGGAGTTGACGCCACAATGCACAAGGGAGAGCTTGTGTTCGAGTCACATAAATCCTTTTTTTTTTGGCTCCTTATTTGGATTTGGTACAAGGGAGAGAATTTCTCTCCTTAAATTCTTTTATTTTGGATAAAAAGGAGGTTTTTGTTAATTATTATTTAGGGATAATTTGAGCACTTTAAATTGGTTTTAATTTGCTTAAAATTGGTGATAATAAGGGATTTTATTATAATGATAATAAGAGGATAAAGAAGATATTAGTTGGATTATTATTGGATTAAGAGGATTAAATCAATTAAGTTTGAATTAAAGTGAATGGGTGGCTTGGAGCAAAATAAGGTAATGGCTGAATTTTAAACTCCTTAGTGGAGTAGTGTGGACGGCAATGCTACTAGAAGGGTGCCGAATGTGTATAAAAGGAGCAACCTAGCACCATTCTCTTCTTTTTATTCATTTTGCTACTTGCAGAAATCTCTTAAGCCCTCTTCATTCTTCTTTTTATTTTTCTTCCAAATTCCCAAACCCCTTTAGCCGAAACTTCTATTCCCTCTCATCTCCATTATTTTCCTTCCTTCAATAAACCGAATACACCCCTCTTGAAGTGCCGAATCTCACACTCCTCCTTGGCAGTGTGGTTAACCGAATACTAAAGGAAGTATAAGACCCTACGAAAGTTAGCTTTCAATCGGTTTGAGGAAGGTAAGGAGGACATAGCCAAATGGTTTTGTTATTCTCTTTTATGATTCTGTCGATTTAAGCATGGGGAAAAACAGGAGTCCGGCACAGACTGATATTTGGCTATCTTTTGTCTAAACCGAAATGTTGTAGGGACTCTGAGATATTTGGAATCAGGCGATCTAGGCTCCATCTTCTACCAACCGAATTTGGTAAGTGTAGGTAAGGCTTATATTAGTATTTAAAAGCCGAAGGCTATGGTTATTAGTGCTATTAATTGACTAAGTGAAGTTTGTAAACCAGATTCGCAAATCGGACGCTGAGGCTAGTACTCGAAGCGATTTGGGTAAGGATTCGGGTACAAAGTATGACCCCTTTAAATTATTTGGTTTGGCCGAATGGCCCATATCACTAACCTTGATAGTTGGCCGAATATAGGGGCAAGGACTCGAGTGTGTGGCGATTGATTAACTTCGAGATTTAAGACTATCGTGGTAACAGGTGTGTACATACACACCATTTAACTTATTAAATTATGTTAAGTAATGTGATTGCTAACGTGATGTATGTAGCAATGGCTTGAATACCATAACGGTATACGGGGTAACCAGGTAAGTACCTGTGCATATGATTTGCTATTTTATGCTTTTGGAAAGCATGTTGTGATAATACATATGATAAATCTATATGTGACTATTGACCATGTGGGTTGATTGAGTGGAGGGCGGTGTATTCGTGTGTCGCGGGCACCGATGTTTTGGTAACACACTTTGTGACTACTGGTCACGAGAGGTTTTGCACCTCCAGAGGTTTGGTACCTCATAGCGACTTGTCCCTGTGGTTAATACCACCGTGGGTTGGCCCCACTTGAGATATGGGATCGTCTGCCAGTGATTTGGTATCACACGATGGGTTGGCCCCATCACCCGATTTGTGTCTACGGACACCAGTGCTTTGGTAGCACATCGTGACTATATGTCACCAGTGGTTTGGCACCACCAGTGGTTTGGTACCACAACGGGGTAGACAGTGGCGTATGGCTGGCTAGGTTGGGACACATGATGACTTGCATAATTAATTTGTTATATGTTGTGTATGAACATGTTTAAACCGGGGGAAGGGTTACATACTGAGTCTTGGTGACTCACCTTCTTCTTACATTTTTCAGGTAACGAGTAGATAGCGGATGTGGAGCCGGGTTGACTCGAGGTGGCCATGCAGTGGATTTAAATTTTAATGGACTTTGAACTTCAATTCATTTATTATTGGATTGTGGATTTTAATTTTATTTCGGATGTAATAAGGCCTCCTAGTATTTTTTTCTTTATGCTTGAATAATTGCTTCAACTATCTCTTTATGAAATGAGTTATAAAGGTTTTATAAGCTAAATTTGTGAACGTTTTTATCAAGCCATCGGGCACACTTATAATTTTATATTAACTCGACTTAACCTAATTTTCAAATTAAAAATCTAAATGCGGTTTGGCAAGCCCACTAAAATGAAGACTTTTAAAACTTAAGTGGGTTTTCAAAAAGGCTTTTCCAGAATATTTTTCTATGTAACGAACTGCATTCGGCCATAGTGTTTGGGCGGGTTTGGGTTGTTACAAAATTAATATCGAGCCAGTTCAAAGCTCCTACCAGTGGGGCCCAAGGCCCAAAAATGTTTTAAAAGGCCTTATGAAATAATTTTTGGATTTTGAGCAGCATGGCCCGAGTCTCCGGCACCGATCCGCCCAGGTAAGTACTTCTGAACATTCTTTGTAAATTATGTTCTGTAGAAGGGTAGGAAGCATGGAACGTAGATAGACTTATAGGACTTGAACCCTAGGATTAGATTACTCAAACACATGAAGCCAACATAAGGCGTTAAAGAACTAAACCAATCTATGACTTAGCCAGTGAGCTAGGGTGTGGTAACCCCTGTACGCATGTCGAGGATTGGATCCTAAGAGCACAGTATATTTAAGCGATCAGTGTGACTCACCTCCTCTTCGCGGGTATCCTACCTGGTGCGTAGCTTCGGTTCACCCTAACTCAGAAGGCTCAGTGGTGTGGCAACCTCTGTGCGCATGTCTAGAAAGGTTCAGTGAGAGCTTGGTATTTAAGCGGTCCGCGTGACCCACCTCCTCTTCACTCGAATCTTGCCTGGTGCGTAGCTTTGGTTCACCCTGACCAAGAGGGCTCAGTCATAGGCTAAACACAATGATTAAAACCCGAAAGGGAACTAGCCATGATTTTCGAAAAAAAAAAATGAAACAACAACAACCCTAACGTTTTCAAAATTTTTACAATGACTCTTTTAAATCTGAAAAACATCATTTTTACAACGTTTTCTTCGAAAAACTCAAATTTGTGGAAAATTACAAAAAATACCCTTAGGGGTAAAATTACTAAAACGCCCCTGACTCAGAAAATATCAGTTCAATGGTTTTGCTCAAAAATTTCAACTACTTTACAAATATCCAATAACTTAGCTTTGAAAAAAATCAACACTGAAATATTTTGGTTTTAGAAAATTACGAAAGCGCCCTCAATTTGTGAAAATTACCGAAATGACCCTGATCTTTTGAAAACTTTACCAACATCACCATTTGGAAAGGAAAAATTTCAAAAAGGACCCTCAAAGTTTTACAACTGTTGGAAATACCCTCGATTTATCAAAATTACAAAATTACCCCTGAATGACAAAATTACCAAAATACCCCTGGTTTCAAAACGATGCTATGTCTCTAATTTTACAAATTTGTCAAAAAAACCCTCCAGTTTTGGGAATTACAAAATGGCCTACTTTACTAAAGTTTTAAAACTTCTTTTATGACGAAAATACCCCTGTAGGAAAATGACGAAAATACCCCTAGGTTAGAAATGGGCAGAATGGTCCGAGGAGTGAATAGGTATGGAAAGTATTAAGGAATGGATGTATGAACTCTTTTGTGTGAACTAGGATAGAAGACTGAAACTTGTTTGCTCGAAAGAACCTCTAACTAAATTTTCTCCATAAAATTCCTTCGCGAATAATAAGTGGAACAAGTACTAACACATAAAATTCTCTTAATCAGATTAAAAGCGCAGTAGATAGAATGAGTTCTAGAGGACGTGGACGCCGTGGACGCCGTGGACGCGATAGGGGTAGGATGACAGTATCTGAACCCGTCAGGTCGGGTCAAGGTTCTGAAAATGAGGTACCACCGCCACCACCACCTCCTACTTTCGTGAGGCGGGACTAGACTAGGCCGGTGGTGGTGTGTCATCGCAAGTCGCTTTTGCGAGTTTTGGAGATGGTGGCGGGGTGGTGGGAATTTGGGAGCTCGAAAGTCCGTTCCCGGCGAATCGATCTAACGGGCCGAGGTATTCCGTGGTGTCTCGGGAGTGGCACCCAGCGTCCGCAGAGTATTGGTGGAATCTACGAAAAGGGTCATGGATGATCTCGACTGACCGTGGAGGAGAAGGCGAAAGGGCGGTGTCGCTTCTAAAGGATGAAGCGTACACGATGGTGGGTGACGATCGGGATGGAGCCGCGGCTGATGATCTCACGTGGGACTACTTTAAAGCTGCCTTTCAGAAGAAGTATGTGGGCACTAGCTACACTGATGCTCAAAGGAAAGCCTTCCTGGGTCTAGTGCAAGGAACTAAGTCAGTGGCCGAGTATGAGGCGGAGTTTTTAAGGCTGAGTAGGTATGCCAGAGGAATCGTAGCCACAGAACATGAGCGCTGCGTCCGTTTTGAGGACGGACTCAGAGATGATCTGAGATTAATAATTGCCCCTTAGCAGGTTCGTGAGTTCTCGTCCCTAGTGGAGAAGGCCAAGGTGGCCGAAGGGATTAAGGAGAGGCGTGAGACAAAACTATAGTAAGAATAACCAAAAGAGAGGTTTTGGGTCATGGGATCAGTGGTAATAGTGCGCCAGAAAGGGGCTAGGCGAGTGGGCCAAATCAGACCGGTAAGGCCCACGACTACTAATCAGAGGCCGACTCAGTGTAACCACTGTGGGAAAACCCATTGGGGAAGCTGTTGGACCGGTGGTAGAGGTTGTTTTGAATGTGGGTCTTTGGAGCATCGTGTCAGAGATTGCCCCCGGAAACTAGCTAAGAATCGGCCGGAAGAGGCGAGAACCGTACTCAAGACAAATATGGGACCACGGAGGGTCGCGGGAATGGTCGAGGAGGAAATGGTCCGAATAAGGTCGTGGAACTCGAGCGAGAGGATCGGGTAACACGAGGCTAGCTAGGCGGCTGGCTTAGTCTATGCAATGTGAGGCTTGCGAGGAGGAGAGCGCATTGCCGGACGTCATAACCGATGCGTTCCTAATATTTGGTTTACCTTATGTTGCATTAATTGATGTGGGTTCGACGCACTCGTACATTGCTAGTAGTGTGGTAGGAACTATGGACCTGAACTGCGGGACTACTCTTAGAAAGATGACGGTGCTAAGCCCCTAGGACATTCATGTAGTCGTAGACAAACTTTATAGAGAGCGTACCCCTAGAACTCCAAGGGGTCGTATTTGTAGCCGATCTGATGGAACTACCATTTGGAGAGTTCGATTTGATCCTTGGGATGGATTGGTGGTTAAGTATCGGTAATTTGGATTGCGCAGACTAAGCGCATGGTTCTTAAGGCGGCTAAGGGTGATGAAGTGGTTATGATAGGTGATAGGAGGAATTACCTATCCATGTAGTGTCGACCTTGAAGGTGAAAGGATGGTAAAGAAGGGTTGTGAGGCGTACTTGGTTCGAATATGTGCTTTGGAAGCTAAGAGTCGGTAGTTGGAAAGGTTCGATCGGTTGGGAATTTCTGCGATGTATTTCCGAAGAACTTCCGGTCCGCCTCGGATCGGGAAGTTGAATTCGGTATAGACTGCTACCGAACGCACTTTGTGTCTATAGCACCATACCGAATGGCACCAAAGGAATTGGTGGAGTGAAGGCTCAAATTCAGGAGCTCGTGGATAGAGGGTTCATTCGACCAAGCATATCTCCGTGGGGAGCGCCTGTGTTGTTCGTCAAGAAGAAGGACGGTTCAATGCGGATGTGTATCGACTACCGCCAATTGAACAAGTTAACGATCAAGAACAAGTATCCGTTGCCTCGGATTGGCGACTTGTTCGATCAACTAAAGGTGCCTCGGTGTTCTCGAAGATAGACCTTAGGTCGGGTTACCATCAATTGAAGGTAAAGGAGGTTGATGTTCATAAGACGGCATTCAGAACTCGGTATGGACATTACGAGTTTCCGGTGATGCCATTTGGGTTGACCAACGCGGCGGCAGCGTTTATGGACTTGATGAATAGGGTGTTCCAAAGAATACTTAGACCAATTCGTCGTAGTGTTCATAGACGATATATTAGTCTATTCTAAGGCGGAGGTGGAGCATGACAAGCACTTGCGTATAGTTCTACAAGTGTTGAGGAGAAGCAATTATATGCCAAATTCAACAAGTGCGAATTTTGGCTAAAGGAGGTGGCTTTCTTAGGACATGTGGTATCGGTGAAGGAATTAGAGTAGACCCTCGTAAGATTGAAGCGGTATTGGATTGGAACCACTTTGGGTCGATGGCGGAGATCCAAGTTTTACAGGTCTAGCGGGGTACTATCGGAGGTTTGTGGAAGGGTTTCTCTCGATCGCAGCACAGCTTGACGAAGCTACTAAGAAAAGGAGTCCCATTTGTATGGTCGGAGAAGCGGAAAGCTTCGATAAACTAAGGAAAATTTTGACTAAGCTCGATTTTGGTGCGACGAGAGCGGGGAAGTTGTTCACCGTTTATTGTGATCGTCCCATCTTGGTTTGGGATGTGTCTTGATCTGAGGAGGAATGTAGTAGCCTATGCATCACGGCAGCGATTAAGGCCACATGAACCCGAACTATCCAACGCCGACTTAGAGTTAGCGGCGATTGTCTTCGCTCTGAAAATATGGACACACTATCTTTATGGGGAGAAGTCGATAGTTTATACAGATCACAAGAGTTTGAGGTATCTCGACTTAGAAGGATCTAAATCGAGACAACGTCGGTGGATCGAACTTTTGAAGGATTACGATTGTTCGATCGAGTATCATCGAGCAAGGCCAACGTGGTGGTGGCGCGTTGGCCGGAAGGTTGTGACGGACTTGAGAGCAATGTTTGCTCGGTTAAGTCTATATGATGATGGAAGTCTCTTGGCGAACTTGAGTTAAGCCAACATGGATCGAGGAGGTTAAGGAAAAATAGTCGGTGGATGAAGGGTTGAACGCTAAGAGAGCACAAGTTCGGGAGGGTGGTTTGGAAGGATATAACTTTGTCGAGTGATGGAGTATTATGCCTTCAAGAGGCGGCGTGTATGCCAAAGGATGTGGAGTTGAGGCGAGAAGATTCTCCATGATGCACATAGTAGCCCTACGCTATGCATCCGGGAGGAAGCAAGATGTATAGAGATCTTAGAAAGCGCTTTGGTGGCGGGTTAAAGCGTGAAGTAACAGAGTTTGTTGGTAAGTGTCGACTTGTCAACAAGTTAAAAATGAACACCGATTGCCGTCAGGGTTGCTTCAGCCAGTGAAGATTCCCCAATGGAAGTGGGAGCGGATCACTATGGATTTCGTTAGTGGGCTACCCCTTACGCCCGGCAAGAAGAAAGACGCAGATTTGGGTGATAGTGGACCGTTTAACTAAATCGGCTCACTTCATACCAATGAGGAGGATTTCTCTCTTGAAGCTAGCTAAGCTGTCGCATGCGTCTGGAGATAGTAAGATTGCATGGTGTTCCAACATCAATCATCTCGAGATAGGGATCCCGTTCATGTCAAGGTTTTGGAAAGCCTTGCATCAAGCTATGGGCACGCGGTTGGATTTTAGTACCGCTTTCCATCCACAAATCGATGGACAATCGGAAAGGGTGATCTGAGATCTTGGAGGATATGTTAAGAGGTTGTGTCTTGGATTTTCGGGTAGTTGGGAGGAATTTCTACCATTAGCGAATTAAACTTATAACAATAGTTATCAAGCGAGCATTGAGATGGCTCCGTATGATGAGGCCTTGTATGGACGGAAATGTCGTACTCAGACATGTTGGACGAAATTAGGTGAGCAGCGATTTTTGGTCCAGAGTTGGTGACAGAGACGAGAGGATAAAGTTAAGGTGATTCGGTCTCGTCTTAAGGAAGCATCGGATAGGCAGAAATCCTATGCCGATTTAAAACGCAAGGAGATAGAGTATGCTGTGGGAGACAAGGTTTTTCTAAAAGTATCACCTTGGAAAAAGGTATTAAGATTTGGACGAAAAGGGAAGCTAAGCCCAAGGTTCATCGGACCCTATACGGTGATTAAGCGAGTAGGACCGGTAGCTTATCAGCTTGAGTTACCAGCAGAACTGAAGCAGATCCATAACGTCTTTCACGTATCAATGCTAAGACAGTATCGATCAGACCCATCGCACGTGGTGCCAGTGGCAGAGATCGAGGTGAATCCAGATTTATCTTTTGAAGAGGAACCAGTTCAGATCTTAGACCGAGATGTGAAGGTTCTACGAAGGAAGTCAGTACCCTTGGTGAAAGTGCTATGGCGAAACCATGGTACAGAGGAAGCTACGTGGGAACCCGAGGGTGTGATGAGGCAGCAATACCCCACCTCTTCTAACCAAGTAATTTCGGGGACGAAATTTATTTTAAGGGGGGTAGAACTGTAACATCCCAAAAACAGGGCTATTTGGAATTTCATTATTTCTATTATGTAAGAACTATTGTGGTATTATTTATAAAATAAATAAGCTTAATTTAAGGCTTTGAGTGTGCTCGGTTTGATGGAAAAATTCAGTTTTTAACTTAAAAGGTAGGGAGCCTTAGCAGAAGGGTGTTAAAAGAATAAGTGGGGATAATTTGACACTAAATAGGCCTTGGAAAAGTGGCAAAGGAGGCCACTTAAGTGCTTGAGTTGACGCCACAATGCACAAGGGAGAGCTTGTGTTCGAGTCACATAAATCCTTTTTTTGGCTCCTTATTTGGATGGCACAAGGGGAGAAATTTCTCTCCTTAAATTCTTTTATTTTGGATAAAAGGAGGTTTTTGTTAATTATTATTTAGGGATAATTTGAGCACTTTAAATTGGTTTTAATTTGCTTAAAATTGGTGATAATAAGGGATTTTATTATAATGATAATAAGAGGATAAAGAAGATATTAGTTGGATTATTATTGGATTAAGAGGGGATTAAATCAATTAAGTTTGAATTAAAGTGAATGGGTGGCTTGGAGCAAAATAAGGTAATGGCGAATTTTAAACTCCTTGGTGGAGTAGTGTGGACTGCAATGCTACTAGAAGGTGTCTGAATGTGTATAAAAGGAGCAACCTAGCACCATTCTCTTCTTTTTCTTCATTTTGCTACTTGCCAAATCTCTTAAGCCCTCTTCATTCTTCTTTTATTTTTCTTCCAACCTCCCAAAACCCTTTTGCCAGAAAACTTCTATTCCTCTCATCTCCATTATTTTCCTTCCTTCAATAAACCGAATACACCTCCTTTAAGTGCCGAATCTCACACTCCTCCTTGCGGCGTGGTTAACCGAATACTAAAGGAAGTATAAGACCCTACGAAAGTTAGCTTTCAATCGGTTTGAGGAAGGTAAGGAGGGACATAGCCGAATGGTTTTTGTTATTCTCTTTTATGATTCTGTCGATTTAAGCATGGGGAAAAACAGGAGTCCGGCACAGACTGATATTTGGCTATCTTTTGTCTAAACCGAAATGTTGTAGGGACTCTGAGATATTTGGAATCAGGCGATCTAGGCTCCATCTTCTACCAACCGAATTTGGTAAGTGTAGGTAAGGCTTATATTAGTATTTAAAAGCCAAAGGCTATGGTTATTAGTGCTATTAATTGACTAAGTGAAGTTTGTAAACCAGATTCGCAAATCGGACGCTAAGGCTAGTACTCGAAGCGATTTGGGTAAGGATTCGGGTACAAAGTATGACCCCTTTAAATTATTTGGTTTGGCCGAATGGCCCATATCACTAACCTTGATAGTTGGCCGAATATAGGGCAAGGACTCGAGTGTGGCCGATTGATTAACTTCGAGATTTAAGACTATCGTGGTAACAGGTGTGTACATACACACCATTTAACTTATTAAATTATGTTAAGTAATGTGATTGCTAACGTGATGTATGTAGCAATGGCTTGAATACCATAACGGTATACGGGGTAACCAGGTAAGTACCTGTGCATATGATTTGCTATTTTATGCTTTTGGGAAGCATGTTGTGATAATACATATGAAAAATCTATATGTGACTATTGACCATGTGGGTTGATTGAGTGGAGGGGGCAGTGTATTCGTGCCGACGGCGGGCACCAGTGTTTTTTGGTAACACACTTTGTGACTACGGTCACCAGAGGTTTGGCACCTCCGGAGGTTTGGTACCTCATAGCGACTTGTCCCTGTGGTTAATACCACCGTGGGTTGGCCCCACTTGAGATATGGGATCGTCTGCCAGTGATTTGGTATCACACGATGGGTTGGCCCCATCACCCGATTTGTGTCTACGGACACGGTGCTTTGGTAGCACATCGTGACTATATGTCACCGGTGGTTTGGCACCACCGGTGGTTTGGTACCACAACGGGGTAGACAGTGGCGTATGGTCAGCTAGGTTGGGACACATGATGACTTGCATAATTAATTTGTTATATGTTGTGTATGAACATGTTTAAACCGAGGGAAGGGTTACATACTGAGTCTTGGTGAACTCACCTTCTTCTTACATTTTTCAGGTAATGAGTAGATAGCGGATGTGGAGCCGGGTTGACTCGAGGTGGCCATGCAGTGGATTTAAATTTTAATGGACTTTGAACTTCAATTCATTTATTATTGGATTGTGGATTTTAATTTTATTTCGGATGTAATAAGGCCTCCTAGTATTTTTTTTTCTTTATGCTTGAATAATTGCTTCAACTATCTCTTTATGAAATGAGTTATAAAGGTTTTATAAGCTAAATTTGTGAACGTTTTTATCAAGCCATCGGGCACACTTATAATTTTATATTAACTCGACTTAACCTAATTTTCAAATTAAAAATCTAAGTACGGTTTGGCAAGCCCACTAAAATGAAGACTTTTTAAAACTTAAGTGGGTTTTCAAAAAGGCTTTTCCAGAATATTTTTCCTGTAACGAACCAGATTCGGCCATAGTGTTTGGGCCGGGTTTGGGTTGTTACACACCAGGTAGGATTCCTGTGAAGAGGAGGTGAGTCACTAGGACTGCTTAAGTACCAGGCTCTTACTGAATCCACTCCTAGACATGCGCACAACAGTTACCACACCTTAACTCGGCGACTTAGCCATAGGTTCGTTTAATTAGGCATTTAAGTCGTATGTAATAGTTGGGGTAAACTAGTCCTAGGGTTCAATTACTTAATATACTATTCTACGCTCCATTCCTTTTCTACCCTTCCATAATTCATATAATCACACAAAAGAGTAGGGGTACTTACCAGGTGGACTGCGGGTCGGAGACTTAGGTGCCATGCTAGAAAACCTGCTTATTTCATAAAATATTTTCAAAAACTTACTTGGGCTCGATTTGAAAACATTTTGGGCCTTAGCCCACAGGCCGAGAGTTTTAAAACTGGACTCTGATACCAAACTGAACACCCCAAACCCGGCCCACGAGCCTTGACCAGATTTGGTATGTTCCTAAAGTAAACCGGTTTCAAAATTCTTTGTTACTTAGAGAAAAACTTGTGTGATTTAAAAAAAAATAATTGTTTTGGGTTGGGCTTGAGTTGAAAACAAATTTAACTTATGTTGGAACCCATTTATTTATGGTGACAAAACGTTTGGGCTTTGTTTTGAATAAATATACTTTAAACTTTAATAAATGAAAATAAAATAAAGTAATCCAACTATGGCCTTATGGCCTTATTACATCAAATAATTCCCAAACTTAAAATTAAAGTACTTAGTAAAAATAAAAATCCCAAATAATAAGATTTCTCCTTGCTATGCATGGCCACCTTTAGCTCTTGCCGACCCTTACCCATTATTGCTCATCACCTAAAAATATTCCCAACTGGGTGAGTCAAACAGACTCAATGTGTAACCACACTAAATCATAATAGAATCGGGCATAACAAATATTACACATTCATATCATAGCATACAAATTATGATGCATTCCCAAACCCAAACCTAATTGTCCATCCGCTACACACCCCGTACACACCAAGCACACACACGTGGGGACTACTAAGTCAACCCTCCATCCGCTACACACCAATTTGCGGGCTTAAGGCTCCGCATCTGTGGTCTTAGGAAACCACTTTTTAGATTACTGTGGTCTTAAGTCACCACTTTTCAGATTACTGTGGTCGTAAGTCACCACTTTTCAGATTACTGTGGTCTTAAGTCACCACTTTTCACTTTCCCTTTCAATATACAACCATATGCCCCATATATATTAATATGCATAATATACCAGAGTTCACATTCTTATCATATTTTCATGTTACGAATAACATATTTCATATTCCTAGTAGAAGTAGGAAACGTACCTGAGTACTTAGTACCTTAACATGGTACCTTAGTCATGCTCATATTTCCGTTAACACATATTTTAATACATATAACCATAATTCATATTACAAAGTAGTGTGGGGTACACACCTGATTTGCTTAGCAAATTCCTTGAGATTTCGAAATCTGATCTACCGCTTAGATCCTTAATCCCTACATTTGATTAATCACTTACTAATTTAATAAAAAGCCATTAATCCAAATCCTAGTAGGATTAGTATTCTTAAACTTACCTTGAGAAAACTTCTCAAAAATTGATCCTTGCCTCCCTAGGAATTGTCAAAATTCCTATAACCATATGTTAGATTTAATCTAACATATAAAACATAACCTTCGACCAAATATACATATGTCTTACCTTAGATCCTTGAATTCCCGAAAAATACCTTCTTGTAGTTGACAACTCTTAAATCCCGAAAACACCCTTCCATAATTCGGCCAAAATCAATAATAGAGATTAGTCCCTAAATTTTCGATAGGTCTAGAATATAAAAGAATTGAAACCAAACTTGGATCTTACCCTTATTTGAAGGAATCGATTGCACCTTCACTTCAACCTTCAGAGATTCGGCTATGGCTAAATGATGCTCTCACAACTTTCGGCTTTTGGAATATTGAGAGGAGAAGAATGAAGAAGAAAAGAATAGGGGTTGCAGAGAAAATTCGGCAGAGGTTATCAAGGTAGAGTAAATAATGCTGAATGGCCTCTGTTTTCCTTTTATAGCCAAATTTACTAGGCTAGAGTCCCTTACTTGGCCACCACTCTTCTATTTTGATAACTTTATCCTTTTAATTATCATAAATATAAAAGAGTTTAATCCAACATTTATCTCTTCAAAATAATCCAATTTAAAAATCCTTTATTTATCACCTTTTAATCGAATATTTATGAAAATAAAACACCTCCTTTCTAGAAGCATGTGCCGTCCACCTCGGTCTTACGAAGCAAAAATAAAACCTCCTTTATTTGCTTCCCAAGTGACTCGAACTCAGGCCCATTCCTCTTGCATATGGCGCCATTTCCATAGGCCCTAAGTGACATCTTGAGCCACTTTTCCAAGCTTTGTTTGTGTGTCAAATTTCACAAACTTTTTCTTTTAAGGCCACCTTGCCTTAATTTTCCCTTTTAAACCTTAAAGCTCGTCATTTCTAGGTCATTTCTAAGTTTCCAAAAATTTTCGTTCGGCTCTGTAAACTTGACATTTCCTTACATTTCCAAGTTTCCAGAAATGTTCACTTTCCTTCTTTTTTTGAATCATTTCTAAATCATTTTCCTAGTTTCCATAAATGTTCACTTTCCTCTTTATTCCTTTACATTTTCAGGACATTTCCCTACATTTCCAAGACAAGACATTTCCTTACATTTCCTTGCATTTCCTTACATTTCCATGCATTTCCTCACATTTCCTTACATTTCCTTACATTTCCATACATTTCCATACATTTCCTTACATTTCCTTACATTTCCATACATTTCCATACATTTCCATATATTTCCGTACATTTCCTTATTTCTAGAATTCACATAACACATTCATAATTCATAAAACATGCCATTTTACCATATGGTTCCCTGTGTCATGCTTCACACGGAGTTTCTTTTAAAGCCTCATTTACCTAGCTCCCCTTTTTACTTAAAAACCAATAATTTTCCAAAGCTTTCTTCTTCCATCCTAGAATTCTAAAAACCCTTAATACACTTCCAACACTGCCAAAACCTACTAACTCATGAATTAGGCACGAACGCATAACCCCTAATCTAGGATGTTACACTTGGCTTATAAAATGTCCAACTACCCAACAGTCTTACCAAAATTTCATTATTTTATAAGTATTCAAAAACCCTAATTTGCAAAGTATCAAAAATATCTTGAGTTTGGAAAATTACAAAATTGCCCCTAACGTACAAAATTACCAAAAATAACCCTGATTTCTAAAATTTTTGCAACATCACTGTTTTGGAAAGTACAATTCTCAAAAAGAACCCTCAATGTTTTGCAACTTTTGAAATATCCCTAATTTACTAGATTTTACAAATTTACCCCGATTTGTGAAAAATTACCAAAATACCCCCAAGGTCAAAAACTACCAAAATACCCCCGAATTTTAAAATTTTTCCAAAATACCCCGGGAATTTAAAAATACCAAAATACGTTGTGACAAAATCACCAAGGAACTTTTTCTTTTGAAAAATTACAAAAATACCCCTATAGGATAAAATAACGAAAATACCCCTGGGTAGTGGAAAAACAACGACAACGAAAACGACAACATTTCTCTGAATAAACGAAGGTTCATAATTGTTTGATGGATGGATGAATGAATGAAAGACTGTGTGCATGAATGAATACGAAAGAACCACTCCTAAAATTCTTTTCATAAAATTTCTTCGCGGGTAATCAAGTGAAACAAGGACTAATTCATAAAACTTCTTAATCAGATCGCGACGTTAGAAAATGAGTTCTAAGGGACGTGAACTTAGAGATTATGCATAGGAAGTATGATAGTTTTATAAAATCAGTCGCGTGACAGTTGAGCGTAGTGGACGCATGATCGTTCGTTAGTAAGTAATTTCGAGGACGAAATTATTTTTAAGGAGGGTAGAACTGTAACATCCTAGATTAGGGGTTATGCGTTTGGAGCATAGCTCAAGTGTTAGTAGGCTTTAAGTGTGGTTGAGCATGTTTTAAGGGTTTTGAGAATCCAAGGATGTAGGAGGAAGTCTTGGAAAAGTATTGGAATTTTATTTTTAAAGGAGAAGTTAGGTGAAGCAGGCCTTAAGGAAACTTTTTAGGAGTTTATGGACATGAAAATGGGCTTGTGCATTCTTGCTTAATTTTATGAAATAACATGTCTATTGTGATATGAATGTGTTATGTGAATTTTAGAAACCTTGGAAATGTAAGGAAAGTGCATTTTTAGAAATGTTGGAAATGAAAGGAAATGTAGGGAAATGACTTGGAAATGTAAGGAAATGATTTAGAAATGTTAAGTTTCAAAAGAGGAAAGTGAACATTTTGGAAATCTGGAAATGTATGGAAATGTTAAGTTTAAAAATGGAAAGTGAACATTTTTGGAAACTTGGAAATGTAAGGAAATGATTCAAAAGAGGAAAGTGAACATTTCTGGAAACTTGGAAATGTAAGGAAATGTCAAGTTTACAGAGTCGAACGAAAATTTTTGGAAACTTAGAAATGACTTAGAAATGTCGAGTTTTAAAGTTTAAAAGAGGAAATTAAGGCAAGGTGGCCTTAAAAGAAAAAGTTGGTGAAATTTGACACACAAACAGGCTTGGAAAAGTGGCACAAGATGTCACTTAGGGCCTATGGAAATGGCACCACATGCAAGGGTGTTGGGCCTGAGTTCGAGTCACATAGGAAGCAAATAAAAGAAAATTTATTTTGCTTCCAGAAGAAGTGAGGTGGACGGCACAAGCTTTTAAAAAAGGAGGAGTTTTATTCTCTTTAAAATTCGGCTAATAAGGGGATAAATAAAGGATTTAATTTGGATTATTTTCAAGAGATAATTGTTGGATTAAATTCTTTTAATTTGAATAAAGTGATAATTAAAGGGATAAAGCTATCAAAATAGAAGAGTGGTGGCCAAGTAAGGGACTCTAGCTTAGTAATTTCGGCTATAAAAGGAAAAGAGAGGCCATTCTGCATTATTTTCTGTTCTTTGAAAGCCTCTGCCGAATTCTCTTCACAAATTTTCTTCTTCTTTTATTTTTGCCAAGCCGAAATACCTTGTGTTCTAGCCGAATCCTCCATCTTTATTCTTCCTTCTCTAATCCCTCCAAAAGCTGAAAGTTGTGAGATCATCATCTAGCCATAGCCGAATCTCTGAAGATTGAAGTGAAGGTGTAATCAATTTCTTCAAGTAAGGGTAAGGTCTCATTCGGTTTCATCCTTTTTCTTTTAAGATTTGCCGATATCTAGGACTAACACCATTAATGTCTTGTTGCCGAAACTTTGAAGAGATCTTTCAGGATTTACAAGGAAGGAGAAGTTCTTTTCCCGAAGGTACACCATAGGCCACGTGTTCCCTAGTTATTCGGTGAGATTCGGGATTTAAAATCCACAAGGTAAGCATATGAAGTATTCGGCCAAGGTTTATTTTTGGTATTTAGAATTATATCCTATTTGTTCAAAAGCCGGAAATTGACCTAGTTAAATGATTTGGTGGCTAGCCGATTTTTAAGGAAGGAATACTACAAAGTTTTTGGGATTTGATTTATAGTGAAATCGGCAACAAGGTAAGTTTAAGTATACTAATCCTACTAGGATTTGGATTGATGGCCGAATGGCTTTTTAAAGTGATTAATCAAATGTAGGGATTAAGGATCTAAGCGGTAGATTAGATTTCGAGATCTCGAAGAATTTGCTAAGTGAATCAGGTGTGTACCCCACACTATCTTTTAATACGATGTATGGCTTAAACTTGTTATATGTTCTAATATGAAAATATAAGAATGTGGCTAATGTACCATGTTATGGTGCAAAGTACTCAGGTACGTTTCCTACTCCTACTAGGATTACGAAATATATTATATTTAACATGTGAAAAGTGACATGAATGTGAATTTAAGTATGATATGCATAATATGAATAATATGGGGCATTCGGGTTATATGAGAAAGGGGAAGTGAATGTGGTGACTTCGGTCTCACTATCTGAATGTGGTGACTTCGGTCACATTATCTGAATGTGGTGACTTCGGTCACATTATCTGAATGTGGTAACTTCGGTTACATTATCTGAATGTGGTGTCTCATGACACAATTATCTGCTGGCTATGCCACGAATTTTTTATGGGTGATGAGCACGTCGACTGAAGCGACTGCCTTCGATGGTGCGTAGCGGATGGAGGGTTGACTTAGTAGTCCCCACGGTGTGCAGGTTGGTACGGGGATGTGTAGCGGATGGCACCTAGGTTTGGGTTTGGGTTGCATCATCATTTTTATCTGTTATATGAATAAGTATTTGATATGAAAATGTATGCCTGATCTATTGAATTTTAGTGTTGTGTACACATTGAGTCTGTTGACTCACCCCATTGTGGGACTATTTTTCAGGTGACGATCAATAATGGACCGGGTTCGCGAGAGCTTAGGGAGGGCCATGCTCGACTTTGAATTTTTATTAAATATGGATATTTAATTTTAATTAAGTATTTTAGAATTTTATTTTGGGATTTTACTTGATGTAATAAGGCCATAAGTTACATTTCTTTACTTTTATTTTTTCTAATCACTATGTTACGGTTTCTTTTCAATTAAAGTTAAGTAAAATTTATTTCTTTAAAAATAAACCCTAATTGTTTTTCACCTTAATTAATTGGATTTTAAAATAAGATAAATGGGTTTTTAACTCAAGCCCAACCCAAAACCATATTTTCTTTAAAATCGCACAAGTTTTATTTAAGTAACAAAGAACTTTGAAATTGGTTTTCTTGAGGAACATACCAGATCCGGTTTAGGCTCGTGGTCTGGGTTTGGGGTGTTTCATTTCTAACTTGAATATGTGTTTGTGTGTGTGGGCCGAACCTTAGCTAAGTTTAGTGAGGGAGTTCAAGACTTGATAGCTATGATGATTGTGTGTGACATGTGATTTTGAATCTGGACTGTGGAGTGTGCTACATAGCTATTTTGACTGACTGTCTATTAATGTGTCTCTGTTCTGTGAGCTTGAATGCATTCATGCATTTATATAAGGTATTTTGGGTTTGTGAAGAGAAGGAAGACTGTATTTTTTCTGATCTGGCAGTTGAGCTGCAAATTTATGCGTACAGTGATTTATCGCACTGTACCACTCACCCGCCAATTTTGTTGCGCACTACTATCTGATCTGGCAGTTTAACTACAACACGTCGGTACAACAAATTACCACATGGCATTGTACTGCACATATTTCAGCTATGCTGTGTATTGTTATCTGATCTAGTAGTTTAAACTGTGATTCACCTGTACAGCAGTTGTAACAGCCCGATTTTAGGCCTAGTCAAAATAGTGGTTGCAATCCGAGGTAGAAATATGTGTTTTATGGCTTTTATGAGGTCTATAGCATGTTTACATAATTGTGTGAAAATTTCATGAAGAAATTTTATAAATTAGTGAACAATTTATCTATTAGGACTAAATTGCAAAGATTGGAAAATATGAGATTCTAGAAGATTTAAGTATGAAATTGCATTATAAAAATTATTAGAAGTCCTTATTTAGTAATTAAACCATTATAAGTCAAGATGGACAAAAATAGACATGGGAAGGAAAAATCTCAAGAAATGGGCCTTAAGGACATTTTTGTCATTTGGTTAATAAAAGAATTACAAGGGAAAATAAGCTAAAAATCTTGTCCATCTTAATCCTCGATAGCCAAAAATTACAAGGACTCCATAGCTAGGGTTTCTTCAACTTTCAAGCTTGATTGTAAGTACCTCCTAGCCCTGTTTTTAATGTTCTTCGTATTTTTGAGATCCTCGTAGCTCGATTTAGTTATTTCTAGCTATATTTTGAGCTAGGGTTTATGTTCAAAAATTTACCCATTAATGGAGGACTATGAAAGTTTGATGTATGATAAACATCTTTTTCTAAGAGATTTTCATGGAAAGTTCATGAAAAGGACTAATTTGTACACTTGAGTGAATTAGTGGAAATTGGGGGCTGTTGTAGTTATAAAAATGATTCGACTTGGCTCAAAATGCCAAGTAATTGAATTAAAATCATTTTACGAGACTAGGGGCAAAAGTGTAATTATGTAAAATTTTAGGGGCAAAATTGTAATTTTGCCAAAGTATGATTCATGGGTTAATTTAGTCAATGTGAGTATTAAACAAGTGAAATTGCTATTATAGATCAAGAAACACGAAGCCCAGACCGAAATCGAGGCAAAGACAAGGTCGTGGTCTAAATTAAACAATTCCACATATATATTAGTGTCGAGGTAAGTTTGTGTGAAATTAAAACTACATAATGTTATTATGTTTTTAATTACTTTATATTATGAGAAATGTATATTATTTCCATGAAGTTGATTAATGATGCCTCGATGAAATTGTAACATCCTAAAATTTAGGAATTTATGTTTTGTGTTATATCATGCGATAGACTAGTTTAAAACGTTAATTTTCTATGTTTAGGGGTCCTAAGAAGGCTTGGGGTTGAATTGGGCCTTAGCAAAATTTTTGTGTTTAAGCACTTAAAGGGAGAGGGTAAATGGCATCAATGCTTAAGGAAATAAGTGTGTATTTTGCTAGCATAAGTGAGCATATGGCAAGGAGGTTGTGGCGTCAAGTGGAGGGCATGGAGGGAAGGGGTTCAAATCCCACCTAGTGCAAAATTTTTGATTAATTTTTGTACTTCTCTTCCAAGTGTCGGCCATGACATCAAATATGGTAAGGGAGACTTTTTATTGATGGAAAGAAGACTAAGAAAATAAGGTAAGGAGGAAAACAAGGAAAAGGGAAGGAAAGAAGTAAAGGAAATGAGTAAGAAGGGGGATATGTTGGCCGAATATTTAGAAGGCACTTGGGATAAAATTTTGGTCAACATTCATCCTTTTGGCAAAAGTGATACACGGTTTTGTTGAGAGAACGGAGGAGCCGAATTTTCCTAGTCATTTTGCTAGTTTTGGTGCAAGAAAGGCCTATTTTCTTTTTAGCATATTGGTGTTTTCTCTTACCAATTCTTTTACTTTGTTTTGGCCGAAACTCTCATTGCATTTTTGCTCATTTTTCCTTATTTTGGCCGAAATACCTAGCCATTGTTCATCTTGTTCCCTTGTTGTGCCGTAAACTTTAATCCATCCTGGTTCATTCTTCTTTGGTTGCCGAAATACTCACATCTTTCGGTTCATTTCTCTTTTGGTGATTGGCCGAAACCTCTAAACACCTCTTGTCCATTTTTTTCTTTTTGATTATTTCTTCAACCTTTCTTTCACTTCTTAAATCAACATTTCATTGTGACCGAATTTTCTTTATTCATTTCTCTCCATAGCCGAACCTATTAGCATCCTATCTCCTCTCTATTTCTTTTTCTTTCGTGTTGGGCACTATCTTCTTGACCGAATCGATAAGTAATCCTCTTTTTTCCAATTTCTTTCCTTCATGCCGAATATGTGCCCTTGTCATGGGATGGTTTCTTAATCAAAAACATCACTTTCTTCTATTCTCTCAAAATGTGATCATTTTTCCTTTCGCAGTGTTCTAGTGAGTGGCCGGATAACACATTCTTGTCGATTCCTCTCTAGTCTTAAGTCTGATCGATGAAAGTTGGATCTACTATTGTCAAGGTAAAGGATTTCTTTAAAGTTCAACTCATTATCTCTCAATACTTGGTTATTCCGTTAAAATGTAATGATGGATTTGTCTAATCGATTGTTTTAGGGACGAAATCACTCGATATTCTCTACTTGTTAATCCCTCGGAAGTAGTGGTAAGCCGAAATCTCTCCTTAGATAAATACGTTCACACATTATAGTATTTTTCTAACCGAGACTTTTCAATGGAGGCAAGTGGTATCGATTTGAAAGGAAAAGCGATAGGAGGAGACAAAAGGAGTGGATTTGCGATTCCTACTCCCAAGTTCAAACGAAGGGCGGTATCGACAGTTCGGGATTTTCCACCGGGTTGTGGACCATCATCCGGTGAGAATAGACAAATTGTGGTCGTTCACGATATTGAGGGTAAGCATTTCATTAGATCGTTTAATTTAGATTTAGATTAATAAATCTTGTTTGTTGGTTAATCGAGTGTAATGATGATTTAGGTGCCGATGATGAAGAAGGTTTAATCCTTATCGTAATCAGGTGTGTAATCTAACACCGAAATCCCGTAGATTTATGATTCGATATCACGTTGGAAAATAGATCGTTATTATTTATATGGCTAAAAATCATAATATGACATAAATCGAGAAATTTGCTTAAATCACACATTTCTATAGATTTGTCAAAATCGGTATTAAAATTGTTAAAATTACAAAAAATGCCCCTATGGGCCGATTTACGAAAATGCCCCTATGGGCCGAATTACGAAAATGCCCTATGGGCTGATTTACCGAAATGCCCCTATGGGCTGATTTACTAGAATGCCTCAGTGGACCGAATTACAAAGCTCTGTAATGGGCTGATTCACTGTAATAAATTATTGGATTAATGATTGTTATACATATATGTGGATAATATGCTTTATTATGTATGTTGCATGTTACATATTGCATGGGTTGGGAAAAAAAATGTATGAAGAGCCACAAAATATTCATTATGATGTTTACTCATGGTTTCGGTGGCTTGGCCACAATAAAAATATATGATAAGCAGCTTGGCTGCAAATTTTGGTGTGAGCGGCGGGATAGGTTGACTTGATCCCCACAGGTGTGATTGGCTGGTCGGGGGTGTGATGGATGGATGGGTTGGGCTGCATACATTACATTTAAACATTGTTATGTAAGTGGGCTTAGGCCCAAGACATTCCTAAGCAGGTTCAGGCCCAGTGGATGACAGTAAGGGGATTATACACTGAGTTCTTGTAACTCACCCCTTTTTCTTAACCCTTGTAGGTAATGCTCAGTGATGAGGACTTGGGCCATGGATAACTCGATGGAGGCCATACTTCAAAAATGGTGTTTTTGAACTTGAAATTTCTATTTCCGTTTACTTTATTACTTTTACTATTTTGGGTTTTTAAGTTGTAATAAGGCCTCTGGAATATTTTATTTTTGCTTTATGTTTGACGTACTTAATATCTTGCTTGATTTATTTTAAATGGGAATTTTCTAAAATCATAAATAACGGTTTCCAAAAATTGATTAACAAATGGTTTTATAATAAATACGTATAAATAATTTAACTTGAATTCTCTTTCAAATTACCAACGATATTTTCAAAAGTCACGGTTTTAACGTTCACTACCTCGATTTTTGATTCATCAATCAACCTCAAAAAAAATAGTTGTATTTTATCCAAACTTGTTTTCTTAACCATAACCAAATAACACCTATTTTAGTACGAATCACAAGAACTTTATACGTTTTTCTCATGTGACATGTCAGATCCGATAGTAATGCATGGGCCGGGTTTGGGGTGTTACATTTTATGGTATCAGAGCCCGATTGTAAAACTCAGCTGTGGGTTGGATTCAAAGGTGTTTTTCCAAAGCTGTTTAAAAAGTTTTATTTATAAATGCATGTTCTAAAGGAAGTATGGCACCACGGGTATCCGGCACCAAGTTAAGTAAGTTTATGTTTTCATTTTATAATTATTGTGGTATGACTGTAGAAATACTCTAGAACTTTTAGCTTTAGGAGCTGAAACTATAGAGATTGAGACTTTAGGATACGTTTTGCAAAAACGACTTTACTTCTTATACTTCATAAAACATTGTTTAGTAAATAATAATATACTAATTCATAAGACTTGTAACCAAATTAAATCGACATTAGTGAATATGAGTGCTAAAGGACGTGGACGCGGTAGATGTGGCCGTGGTAGAGGCCGAGGTACTAGAGTTATATCTGAGGCATCGGGACATATGCCGGAAATGGACGCACCTGCGTCACCAGTGACTGAAGCTGGGTCACATGATCGTATGAGAGAGGACGACGCTCTGTCCTAAGCGATGTTACGAGTTCTGGAAAGGGTTGCTCGGGCAAGAACTGGGTCGGTAGCTTGTGGGTCGGTATCTGAGTGACTCAGATCAAATGGGGCTGAAGTTTTTAGGGGAATTTCAGGTGTAGCCCCTAATGTAGCGGAGTACTGGCTTGAGGCAGTGGAGCGGATTATGGATGACCTGGATTGCACCGCCAAGCAGAAACTGAAGGGGTTGTGTCGTTGCTGAGAGACGAGGCGTATCAGTGGTGGCTCACTATTCAGGAAGGCATTCAAGCCGATCGTATTACCTGGGAATTCTTCAAGACAACATTCCAGGGAAAATATGTCGTGTAACAGACCGAATTTGACCCTAATCGGAACGGTGGTTTCGGGACCACGAATCCGAGTCCGAGAAATATTGTTATAGTATATTTTGTGTTTATTTTATGTGAATTAATGTGTGTGAAAGTCTCGTAGAAAAATCTTATTGTTTGTGTGGTTAATTTAGAAAAAGACTTAATTGCGTAAATTGTAAAAGTGGCAAACTATAGTGAAAAGTGCTTAAGTATTAATGGCTTTTTAATATGAAGTATAAAAAGGGCAAATAGCCCATTTTATGACTTAGTGGACGGCAAAGGTCAAGTTTGACCTTAAGTTCAATGTTATTTTATTTTATTAAGTAAGGTTAAGTTGGTAAATTATTAATAACATAATATATGTAATAAAACATAAAGAAATGGCCATGATCATCTTTTAGTTTTTCATGGCCGAATGTTGATAAAAAAAAGAGGGTTTCGTTTCTTTGAAATTTCGACACTTTGAAGCTAAAATTCAAGGTGAGTTTTTAGTTAGTTTTCGATAAATTTTACGTTTTTGAGATCGTTGCTTCGAACTGTAGTTGATCCATGTTAGAATTTTTGAAAATGAGCATGTATGAGGTTCGGCCATTGCTATGTTCTTGTGATTTTTGGTGTTTTATGATTTTATGTAAATGATATGTTAAAGATTAGTATATTTTGCATTAGAAATTTTAGTAAATTTGAATATTTTGGGTTAATTTGTAAAAATAAAAATTTGAGAGGGCTTAAATGCAAAATAAATGAAAGAAATGGACTTATATAGTCCTTATACATATTCGGCCCTTAAGTGTTATTGTGAAATTTTGTGTATTTTGTGTTTTAAGCAAATAGGACCAAATGGTAAAAATGTGAAATATTGGGGGTAAATTGGTAAATTGCTCATTTATGTGTTTTGGGATTCAATTGAAATAAAATGTACTTGAATGAGGTTATTTTTGATATGTTTAGATCAAGAACAAAGAAAATCAGATTTGAATCGAGGAAAGACGAAGGTTGCGAATAATAATGGTTTAAGTCGGTTCGTTGTCAATAGAGGTAAGTTCTTAAGTTTAATTACATGTAAGAGATAATTATGAAAATGTTCAATAATATTATTTGATTTACTTTGGCATTGAAATAGATGATAGCCGAATGTTAAGGTCCAATATTGGACTAAATATGTTTTGAATTTGAAATGGAAACTAGTTCATGTGATATGATAAGTGATTGTGGTTTATGTACATGAATTAGTAGCAATAAAATAAATGTCAAGATAGCGATTTGATGAATTATTGATAAGTTATTCGGGCTTTTAGCCTAGCAGGCCACGAGCCGGTGAAACAATTCAGGCTTTTAGCCTAGCAGGCCATGTGCCGGTGAAATAATTCGGGCTTATTGCCTAGCAGGCTTAATGCCGGTGATTAACTTCGGACTTTGAGTCCAGCAGGCCCAGTGCCGGTGAATGTGATTTGAGCTTGGAGTATATGAGAATCGAATTATGAATATATCAAGAAATTTCAGCTTTGAAACATGAAACATATTAATTCGACAGAGAGGTAAGTATTTCATATTCATGTTACTCAAGAAAATAATGAACTAGTATATGAGGAATTGATTGTCTTATACATTGATTTATGATAGATGTGTGTATATATATATATACATGTTATTTCGTGTGGTAATTGATTCTTAAAATTTTGAATGGATTAAGTCTATTGGATAAGCATATGTTATTTACGTATATCTTTGATATACTTAGTGATTGGTGTGCATGAGTAAGAAAGGTTAAGCTTTCATGTCAAATGCATTAATGACATTTGGTTACCTTGGCTTTATAGGTAAAATTTTGTACCACTTATGTTTGAATTGGTGATAGAAGATGTTAATTTGAATGGTTGGATATATGTTATTTATGTATATGTTTTCTTAAGACTTACTAAGCTAGCAAGCTTACCGTGTGTATGTGTGTATTTGTTCCCCTCTGTTTTATAGATCCGGTTAAGGCTACGAGCTTAAAGGGATCATCAAGAAAGTCGTCCACACTATCAACCTATTTTGGTACTCTTAAATTTGGGTTTTCGGTTAAAGGCATGTACAGAAAAGACTATGATTTTGTTAAGATGATAACTTTTGTCTATGTATATATTAGCCATGCGAATATTGCTTATATTTGATGTTAGTTGAAGTAGAAATATTCGGCTTATTTAAATGGTCAAATGATGTGCATGGATGAATATTAGTTTTGAATATATATTCGGCCATAGTCTAGATGTATATTGTAGATATAGTTAGCTCATGATTATTGCATTGTATGCATGATTTGGTTCATGGACTATACATGCATTCCTTACTAAAATCTCGAGAAATTGTAATTATAGAACTCGACTAGTTATATTAACTTGAGTGAATGGTAGGCTAATAGTAATAATTTTTGTGATTATATTAAATTGTTCATTTTGGCTTTGGCTTAATAAATTCAAAATGAGAATTACATTATGGATTATATATATATATGTACGGTCATGGTCTTTATGTCTATAATAGGTACAAATGTGGTTTTGTGAAATAGCATTTATAATTAGTAAGTAAGAAACGTTATATATATATATAAGTGTTTTATTTATTTATTTATTTTATTTTATATATTAAAATGTTTAGAACCGTTACAGCTTATTTGATAATCTAGTATTTGAAATAATATGGTATAGTATATGTAAGTTAGAATATGTATTGATTTCAGTAAATGAATTTGTAAGATATGAACCGTACTTTATGTTCTTATAAGTACTATAAGAATTATAGATATGCAATGCATATATCTTATAGACATTTTAGATTCAATTAGATACGCAAATGAATTCATGTGAGCTTTGCTTTGATAAAATAATGAGTTTCGATGAATGCCTACGATGATCTATGTATAGTTCGATAATGCCTCATAACTCAAATCCGGCGATGGATATGGGTTAGGGGTGTTACATTTGATTGGTATCAGAGCTTACGGTTTAGTTGATTCTAGGACTATCGTAGCGCGTGAGGGTCTAGCTATACATGCCTTTATTGTATATTTGATAGTGTGGTGACTTCTGACATTCCGAACTGTGTTTTATATAGTAAATGGACACTAATCCTAAAAGAGCCGTAGCGAATGATGTAGAGAGTGTAGTGCCTGACCGTGCACGCGGATCAGTGCCGGTAGACCCTCGACCAGTTTCGGATAGCCACGAGGGGGGGCTAAACAAGCCTTCTATCAGATGATGAACGAGTGGTTTACCCAGTTTATTCAGACTAACCCGGCTGTACACCAACCTCCACCCCCGAATAATCCAACTCCGATACCTTCAGCACCCCTGATGATAGATCCGATGAGATCTAGTAGGCCACCAGTTGATAAAATCAGGAAATTTGGGGCCGAAGAATTCAGGGCCAATGATGACGATGACGCAGAGCGAGCCGAAATGTGGCTTGATAACACTATTCGGGTACTTGATGAGCTATCTTGTACTCCGCATTTAATGCACGAAGTGTGCTATATCCTTACTTCGGGACACTGCATATCACTGGTGGAATACACTAGTATCAGTGGTTCCGAAAGAAAAAGTGACGTGGGATTTCTTCCAGAATGAATTCCGCAAGAAATATATCAGTCAAAGATTCATCGATCAAAAATGAAAAGAATTTCTTGAATCAAACAGTAAATTACGTGTGACAAAATATGAACGGAAATTTGTCGCTCAGCAGATATGCTAGAGAGTGTGTTTCTCTCCGAAGCCATTATGTGCAAAAGGTTTGAAGACAGTCCGAATGAAGATATAAAGTTGCTTGTTGGCATTCTTGAAATCAAAGAGTTTGTGACTCTAGTCGAGCGAGCTTGCAAAGCTGAAGAACTCGGGAAGGAGAAAAGAAAGGCTGAGACAGAAGCTAGAGACACTCGTAAGAGATCGTCGGGTAAGACTTTCCATTCCACATCTAAGAAGTTTAGAGATGACTTCAGCCGACATAAAGCTACTTCAGACTTACCTAGACGAGATCGACCTCCAGTGGGCTCCCGAGCTTCCTCGATGGCCAGTGTTGGTAACGCTCTACAGAATCGAGTTGAATGCAAGCACTGTGGGAAATGGCATTCCGGGAGTTGTAGATTCCATGATCGGTCTTGTTTTAAATGTGGATCGTCAGATCATTTTATTAGGGAATGTCTGATGTTAGTTGAGCAGAATACAGCTCAGAACATTAAGTCGAGCAACACGACAGCGTGAGGTAGGCCACCCAGACATTCAGGCAATGTAGGTGGTAGTCAGAGAGGAACGAAGAACACTGCAGTTCGATCCGAGGCTAGAGCTCCAGCTAGAGCTTATGCTACATGAGCTAGAGAGGATGCTTCTTCCCCCGATGTCATTACCGGTACTTTCACCCTTTATGATACTACTGTGATTGCATTGATTGATCCTGGTTTGACTCATTCATATGTGTGTGAAACTCTAGTATTCGGTAAGACTCTGCCAGTTGAGTCTACTGAGTTCGTGATTCGTGTGTCCAATCCTTTGGGTAGATGTGTGCTTGTTAATAAAGTGTGTAGAGGTTGCCCATTGATGATTCAGGATTCTTGCTTTCCAGCCGATTTAATGTTGTTGCCCTTCGATGAGTTCGATATAATTTTGGGAATGGACTGGTTAACTTCACATGATGCAGTGGTGAATTGCAAAAGAAAGCTTATTGATTTGAGATGGCAGAACGGTGAGATCATCAGAATTGAGTCCAGTGATTTAAGTGGGTTTCCTATAGTAATATCCTCGATGTTAGCCCTGAAGTATGTGAGAAAAGGGTGCGAAGCTTATTTGGCCTATGTACTGGATAATAAAGTGTCTGAAAAGCATATTGAATATGTACTAGTTGTGTGTGAATACCCAGATGTGTTTCCTGAAGAACTACCGTGTTTACCACCAGTACGAGAGATTGAGTTTGGCATTGAATTAGTACAGGAGCGACTCGATCTCGATAGCTCAGACGGATGGCACCTACTAAGTTAAAAGAGTTGAAAGCACAGTTGCAAGAGTTAACAGATAGGGGTTTTGCATGACCGAGGTTCTCTCCTTAGGGTGCACCAGTTCTTTTTGTGAAGAAGAAAGATGGAACGATGCGAATGTGTATTGATAATCGACAACTGAATAAAGTAACTATAAGGAATAAGTATCCGCTACCTCGGATTGATGATTTGTTTGATCAGTTGAAAGGGGCTTCAGTATTTTCGAAGATAGATTTGAGATCGGGTTATTATCAGTTGCGAATTAGATATACAGATGTGCCAAAGACTGCATTCCGGATGAGGTACGGACATTTTGAGTTTCTGGTTATGCCTTTTGGACTCACTAATGCACCTGCTGTTTTTATGGATCTAATGAATCGAGTCTTCAGACAGTTTTTAGATCAGTTTGTAGTAGTGTTTATTGATGATATATTGATCTACTCCAAAGATGAAACTGAGCATGTCGAGCATTTGAGATTAGTGCTACAAACTTTGAGAGATCAACAGTTGTATGTGAAGTTTAGTAAGTGTGAGTTCTGGATGAAAGAGGTTAGCTTTCTGGGACATGTTGTTTTAGCATCAGGTATTCGAGTCGATCCGAACAAAATCTCGGCTATACTTGATTGAAAGCCACCGAAAAATGTTTCTGAGATTCGAAGCTTTCTGGGACTTGCGGGCTACTACAGATGGTTTGTGAAAGGTTTTTCTGTGATAGCTACACCTTTGACAAAGCTACTACAGAAAGATGTACAGTTCGAGTGGTCGGAAAAGTGTCAGAAGAGTTTCGATCAGTTGAAAGCCCTTTTGACGGAAGCTCCAGTTTTAGCTCAGCCTGAATCGAGTAAGGAATTTGTTGTGTATTTTGATGTTTCCTTAAGTGGTTTGGGCTGCGTGTTGATGCAGGAAGGCAAAGTAGTAGCCTACGCATCGAGACAATTGAAGCCGCATGAAAGAAATTATCCGACGCATGATTTAGAGCTTGCAGCCATTGTGTTCATGATCAAGATTTGGCGTCATTACTTATTCGGAGAGAAATGCCATGTTTACTCGGATCACAAAAGTCCGAAGTATTTGATGACTCAAAAAGACCTGAATTTAAGACAGCGCAGGTGGTTGGAATTGCTAAAAGATTACGAATTGGTAATTGACTATCATCCGGGAAAAGCTAACATTGTTGCGGATGCACTAAGTCGAAAATCATTATTTGCTCCTCGTGCGTTGAACGTACATATGGTTATGTCTAGAGATGGTTCGATCATAGCTGAGATGAAGGCTAGACCGTTGTTTATTCAGCAAATTAGTGATGCACAGAAAGTTGACAAAGATATGACTTCTAGACGAGCACAATGTAAAAATGATTCAGAGGCAGAGTTTCAAATTGATAAAAATGACTGTTTGAGCTATAAAGGCCGATTGTGTGTACCGAGAAATGATGACTTGATTCAGATGATTCTGAGTGAGGCTCATAGTGGTCGATTATCAATACATCCGGGTAGCACAAAGATGTATAATGATTTGAAATAGTTCCATTGGTGGCCGGGCATGAAACGGGATATATCTGAATTTGTTTCGAAATGCTTAGTTTGTAAGCAAGTAAAAGCTGAGCATCAAGTGCCATCCGGACTACTTCAACCAATCATGATACCTGAATGGAAATGGGATAGAATTACAATGGATTTTGTATCCTGTCTCCCTATAAAACCAAGTAAGAAAGATGTCGTCTAGGTTATAGTTGATAGACTGACTAAATCAGCTCATTTTGTGCCAGTTCGTTTAGACTTTTCACTCGATAAACTGGCTGAATTGTACGTATCACAGATTGTGAGATTGCATGGTGTACCGAGTTCCATTGTTTCAGACAGAGACCCGAGATTCACATCGCGGTTTTGGAAGAAGTTGCAAGATACTTTAGGTACTAAACTTCATTTTAGTACAGCCTTTCATCCGCAGACAGATGGTCAGTCTGAGCGAACTATTCAGATACTTGAGGACATGTTGAGATGTTGCATTCTTGAGTTTGAAGGTACATGGGAACGATACCTACCTTTGATTGAATTTGCTTACAATAATAGCTTTCAATCCAATATCAAAATGGCACCCTATGAAGCTTTATACGGTCGCAAGTGTCGAACACCATTATATTGGACTGAGCTTAGTGAGAACAAGATACACGGGGTCGATTTGATCAAAGAAACTGAACAAAAAGTAGCTGTGATTAGAGATACTTTGAAGGCTGCCTCAGACCGACAAAAGTCCTATGCTGATTTGAAACGTAAAGACATTGAATTTCAGGTCGGAGATCGAGTATTCTTAAAAGTTTCTCCGTGGAAGAAAGTACTCCGATTTGGTCGGAAAGGCAAGTTGAGTCTGAGATTTATTGGACCGTATGAAATCATTGAACGTATTGGGTCTGTTGCTTATAGATTGAGGTTACCCTCTGAGTTGGAAAGGATACACGATGTATTTCACATTTCGATGCTTCATAGATATAGATCAGATCCGTCACATGTGATTGTTCCATCTGAGATTGAAATCTGACCTGATATGACATATGAGGAAGAACCGATCCGTATTTTAGCTCGGGAAATGAAAGAGTTAAGAAACAAAAGTGTAACACCCCAAACCCGGCCTAAACGTTACGACCGAATCTGGAATGTTACAGAGTGAAAACATCTTAAAATCATAAGTTTGTCGAAAATGTTTAAAGAAGACTCTTTTTTGTTTTAGGGTTTAGAAAACTTAGTAATAATTGATCTTTGAGTTTGTTTTAGGAGTTGTCGTACTACTTGGAAAACTCGTGAGTAAAAACCCATTTGTGATTGCCGATTTTAAAAAACATTGGACACTTGTTAAAACTGAACGCGTTAAGAAAAATCAAGTTTAGAACCATTTGCCTTTAAAGTGATTTGAAAATGAGAGTTTATAAAAACATCCAAGTTACCTTTATTATCTTGTAACGTGTGGAAGACCCGAAGAGGTATAGTTTTGAAAACGCTGTATTTAACGGTTAATTAAGCAAACAAGTTCTAATCACATGCATAACAACATCAGAAGTAAATCAAATAACCAAAACCCAAAATAACAACCAGCGGCCTTATTACAAAAATCATACCAAATTTAAAGAAAATAAATAAAACTGAGAAGGTATTTTATTGTCAAAACCCGAAACCAACATGCATGGCCACCTTGACTCCTCCCCGGCTCCATATTCGCGATCTATGCCTCATCTGCAAAATATAAGGGAAGGGGTGAGTCACCAAGACTCAGTGTATAAATCCCCACCCGATAATTCAAGCACTTACACAGATCATTGATAAAACATGCAAATCATGCAAACCCCATAACCTAACCATCCGAAACTCCTTTTTCTACCCCGTGTGGTACCAAACCACTGGTGGTGCAAAACCACTGGTGACCCAAAGTCACGATATCCAATAATGTGGTGCCAAACCATTGGTGACCCAAAGTCACGAATAATCCATCTGTGGGGCCAACCCACGTGTGATACCAAATCACTGGCGACAATCCCGTAATATCAACTGTGGGGCTAACCCACTGTGGTGCTAAGCCACTGGGACAAGTCGCTATGAGGTGCCAAACCTCTGGCGACACAAAGTCACAAAATATCAATATCCAAGTGTGGGGCCAACCCACGTGTGATACCAAATCACTGGCGACGATCCCGATATGTCAACTGTGGGGCCAACCCACTGTGGTACTAAGCCACTGGGACAAGTCGCTATGAGGTGCCAATCCTCTGGTAACCCAAAGTCACTAAATCAATCTGTGGTACCAAACCACTAGAGGTGCCAAACCTCTGGTGTCCCAAAGACACGGATATCAACTTCCCCCTCCTCTCATATCACCCATTGTCATGCCATACTAATGTAAATCATGCAAATCATGTCATCATGCTTTATTACGAATCATAATACATATATGTCATAAATCACAATATCATACATATCGAATAGCAGAACTCATATCGAAACAGACTTACCCGAATCTCGGCTCATACCCATAGGGTATCATATCAACATCCACACTGTTTCAGCTTTATCATATTCAGGTTATTAAAACATATTACTAAGTAATAGAGTGTGTAAGTTTACACACCTGTTTACTAACGCGACTATCAAATCCCGTAGATCAAGATCTAACGCGCTAGATCCCCCTTCCTTAACACTTTTCGAGCACTAGTCACAACCCGAGATATGCGAGATCAAGCCTTCCCCTACATTCGGCCAAAACTAAACAACATAATCATGCTAATCAACCTCTAAGGGTATAACCGTAATTTTACCTACCAAGGGCATTTTCATAATTTACCACCAAGGGTATTTTTGTAAATTCACACCTGCAATGGCCTTTCCGAAGGCCTAATATGGCCACTAGCGACTCAGCTACCATTTCCGGTCGTACCGAACGATTGGGCCTAAAACCCAATTTCAGCCCATCCGGGCCCACACGCTCATATGGCCCACCTAGCACAAATCTAGCCACGTATATAAGTTCCACCTAGTCTACTTCAACAAATACTAACCAATCATACAATTTACTCATACGGGCTCACGAGCCCATTGGGCCCACTTCGGCCCATCGTGGCCGAAGCAGCCCCAACCCACAAGAATACTACTGATGGCCTCAACTATCGCGTCGAAGCCCCCACACGCACGCTCAAATGCGCTCGTGTGGCTACTATTGCCTTGATCGGCACTTCTAAGATTTGCCGCTCTACTGGTAGAGTAGAGAGAGTTACACACCGATAGGACTGCAGGGCTAATCCGCGCTCCGACCACTCTTGTGCCCAAACGCCTCCAAGATGTGTTTACTCTCCTCCTAGGATGCTCCTTATATAGCTAGCTCTTCACCTTCATTCTTTGTGTCTTTCCGATGTGGGATCCCTTCACAATAGAGTTTAAATTCAACTGAAACTCTTACCGTCCAGACCGCAAAATAAATACTCCCTTGCTTCTTATGAGATTCGAACCCAGGCTCCCTTGCAACATAATCTACGTCGCTAACCACTTGGCCATAAGCTCCTCTTGTGTCTTAAACCATGCGCAACTAAATATAAATTATGGCCAAAATTTTAAGATCCAAGTAAAAAAAAACCAAAATGCAAAAGGCAAGACTTGAACCTTGGACCTCCTTCCTTCCTTGTGGCGTCACTCCCTTGTCCCCTAAGTGGCGTCACTTTGCCACTACACCACACCTCCACTTGTGTCATTTTCCTTCATATTTTATTCTTAAGGCCTATCTGCCAACTTCCAGGGTTTTTTTCACCTAAAACCAAAATTTCTCCAAAGCCAATATTTGATCCCGGACTTCATGAAGCCTCTAAACCTTCCAAAATCACTTATCCAATAGGTCTAACTAGCATTTAAGCCGATCTCCTGTTCTCCAAAAATTTAAACGCTACTACGCCTAAGGCCCATTGGGCTCAATTCTCCTAGGCCCAATTTCGGGATGTTACAAATCTACCCTCCTTAAAGAAATTTCGTCCTCGAAATTTCCAGCTAACAAATAGTCGTACATCCTAACCTACCATACTACGCTCTTGCTGCGCACTCTGATCTTAATAAAACTAATATACTTTTAACTAGAATTTAAAACTCCTACCCATACTCCAAAACACCTAGCAATTAAAGCAGACGAATATTTCATACGCTCCTAACTCTATGTCTAGTGTCTCGACTTATCTGATTTAAAAGTTTTATGCGTCAATCTTTATTCCACCGTGTATTAAGGCACAATCTTATGAATAGTTCTTATTACAGAGTTTTGTTTTCGTGAGTTCACAAAGTCCTATAGGTTTCAGTCTCTAGGGTAGCCTACTATCACTATTCATTCATATCATACATCATCAGGATCATATGCAAACATCAGTTAGGGGTACTTACCTGGGTGGATTGGTGCCGAAGACTCGGTGCCATGCCTTTCAAACCATATATTTTTAAACAAAAACATTTAAAACCACCATTTAAAACATTTTGGGCCTCGGGCCCACAGCCGAGCCTTTGAACTTAGCTCTAATACCACAATTGTAACATCCCAAACCCGACCTAAACGTTACGACCGAATCTGGCATGTTACAGAGTGAAAACATCTTAAAATCATAAGTTTGTCGAAAATGTTTAAAGAAGACTCTGTTTTGTTTTAGAGTTTAGAAAACTTAGTAATAATTGATGCTGAGTTTGTTTTAGGAGTTGTCGTAATACTTGGAAAACTCGTGAGTAAAAACCCGTTTGTGATTGCCGATTTTAGAAAACATTGGACACTTGTTAAAACTGAACGCAATAAGAAAAATCAAGTTTAGAACCATTTGCCTTTAAAGTGATTTGAAAATGAGAGTTTATAAAAACATCCAAGTTACCTTTATTATCTTGTAATGTTTGGAAGACCAGAAGAGGTATAGTTTTGAAAACGCTTGTATTTAATGAGTTAATTAAGCAAACAAGTTCTAATCACATGCATAACAACATCGAAGTAAATCAAATAACCAAAACCCAAAATAACAACAAATGGCCTTATTACAAAAATCATACCAAATTTAAAGAAAATAAATAAAGCGAGAAGGTATTTTATAGTCAAAACCCAAAACCAACATGCATGGCCACCTCGACTCCTCCTGGCTCCATATCCACGATCTATGCCTCATCTCAAAAAAAATATAAGGAAGGGGGTGAGTCACCAAGACTCGATGTATAAATCCCCAACCCGATAATTCAAGCACTTACACGGATCATTGATAAAACATGTAAATCATGCAAACCCCATAACCTAACCATCCGAAACTCCTTTTTCTACCCCGTGTGGTACCAAACCACTGGTGGTGCCAAACCACTGGTGACCCAAAGTCACAATATCTAATAATGTGGTGCCAAACCACGGGTGACCCAAAGTCACGAATAATCCATCTGTGGGGCCAACCCACGTGTGATACCAAATCACTGGTGACAATCCCGTAATATCAACTCTGGGGCCAACCTACTGTGGTGCTAAGCCACTGGGACAAGTCGCTATGAGGTGCCAAACCTCTGGTGGCCCAAAGTCACAAAATATCAATATCCAAGTGTGGGGCCAACCCACATGTGATACCAAATTACTGGCGACGATCGCGATATGTCAGCTGTGGGGCTAACCCACTGTGGTACTAAGCCACTAGGACAAGTCGCTATGAGGTGCCAAACCTCTGGTAACCCAAAGTCACTAAATCAATCTGTGGTACCAAACCACTGGAGGTGCCAAACCTCTGGTGTCCCAAAGACACGGATATCAACTTCCCCCTCCTCTCATATCACCCATTGTCATGCCATACTCATGTAAATCATGAAAATCATGTCATCATGCTTTATTACGAATCATAATACATATATGTCATATATTACAATATCATACATATCGAATAGCAGAACTCATATCGAAACGGACTTACCCGAATCCCTGCTCATACCCATAGGGTATCATATCAACATCCACACTGTTTCAGCTTTATCATATTCAGGTTATTAAAACATATTACTAAGTAATAGAGTGTGTAAGTTTACACACCTATTTACTAACGCGACTATCAAATCTCGTAGATCAAGATCTAACGCACTAGATCCCCCTTCCTTAATGCTTTTCGAGCACTAGTCACAACCTGAGATATGCGAGATCAAGCCTTCCCCTACAATCGGCCAAAACTAAACAACATAATAATGCTAATCAACCTATAAGGGTATAACCGTAATTTTACCTACGAAGGGCATTTTTGTAATTTACCCACCAAGGGTATTTTCGTAAATTCACACCTGTAATGGCCTTTCCAAAGGCCTAATGTGGCCACTAGCGACTCAGCTACCATTTCCGGTTGTACCGGACGATTGCGCCGAAAACCTGATTTTGGCCCATCCGGGCCCACACGCTCGTGTGGCCCACTTAGCACGAATCTAGCCACGTATATAAGTTCCACCTAGTCTAATTCAACAAATACTAACCAATCATACAATTTACTCATATGGGCCCATGGGCCTATTGGGCCCACTTCGGCCCATCGTGGCCCAAGCAGCCCCAACCCACAAGAATACTACTGATGGCCTCAACTATCGCGTCGAAGCCCCACACGTGCGCTCGCACGCTCGTGTGGCTACTATTACCTTGATCGGCACTTCGGCATTTGCCGCTCTACAGCTAGAGTAGAGAGAGTTACACACCTGATAGGACTCTGGGGCTAATCCGCGCTCCGACCACTCTTGTGCTCAAACGCCCTCCAAGATGTGTTTACTCTCCTCCTAGGATGCTCCTTATATAGCTAGCTCTTCACCTTCATTCTTTGTGTCTTTCCGATGTGGGATCCTTCGTCGATGAGAGTTTAAATTCAACCAAACTCTTACCGTCTGCATCATAAAATAATTACTCCCTTGCTTCTCATGAGATTCGAACCCAGGCTCCCTTGCAACATAATCCACGTCGCTAACCACTTGGCCACAAGCTCCTCTTATGTCTTAAACCATGCGCAACTAAATATAAACTATGGCCAAAATTCTAAGATCCAAGTAAAAAGAAACCAAAATGCAAAAGCCAAGACTTGAACCTTGGACCTCCTTCCTTCCTTGTGGCGTCACTCCCTTGTCCCCTAAGTGGCGTCACTTTGCCACTACACCACACCTCCACTTGTGTCATTTTCCTTCATATTTTATTCTTAAGGCCTATCTGCCAACTTCCAGGGTGTTTTTCACCTAAAACCAAAATTTCCCGAAAGCCAATATTTGATCCCGGGACTTCATAGAAGCCCTCGAACCTTCCAAAATCACTTATCCAATAGGTCTAACTAGCATTTAAGCCGATCTCTTGTTCTCTAAAAATTTAAACGCTACTACGCCTAAGGCCCATTGGGCTCAATTCTCCTAGGCCCAATTTCGGGATGTTACAAAAAGAATCCCATTAGTGAAGGTACTATGGTATCAGCACGGAGTTGAAGAGGCTACATGGGAGCCTGAGGATTTAACGAGGCAACAATATCCGACGTTGTTTAACGGTAAGATTTTCAGGGACGAAAATCCTTAAAGGGGGAGAGTTGTAACAGACCGAATTTGACCCTAATCGGAACGGTGGTTTCGAGACCACGAATCCGAGTCCGAGAAATATTGTTATAGTATATTTTGTGTTTATTTTATGTGAATTAATGTGTGTGAAAGTCTCGTAGAAAAATCTTATTGTTTGTGTGGTTAATTGAGAAAAAGGACTTAATTGCGTAAATTATAAAAGTGACAAACTATAGTGAAAAGTGCTTAAGTGTTAATGGCTTTTTAATATGAAGTATAAAAAGGGCAAATAGCCCATTTTATGACTTAGTGGACGGCAAAGGTCAAGTTTGACCTTAAGTTCAATGTTATTTTATTTTATTAAGTAAGGTTAAGTTGGTAAATTATTAATAACATAATATATGTAATAAAACATAAAGAAATGGCCATGATCATCTTTTAGTTTTTCATGGCCGAATGTTGATAAAAAAAGGACGGTTTCATTTCTTTGAAATTTCGGCACTTTGAAGCTAAAATTCAAGGTGAGTTTTTAGTTAGTTTTCGATAAATTTTATGTTTTTAAGATCGTTGCTTCGAACTGTAGTTGACCCATGTTAGAATTTTTGAAAATGAGCATGTATGAGGTTCGGCCATTGCTATGTTCTTGTGATTTTTGGTGTTTTATGATTTTATGTAAATGATATGTTAAAGATTAGTATATTTTGCATTAGAAATTTTAGTAAATTTGAATATTTTGGGTTAATTTGTAAAAATAAAAATTTGAGAGGGCTTAAATGCAAAATAAATGAAAGAAATGGACTTATATAGTCCTTATACATATTCGGCCCTTAAGTGTTATTGTGAAATTTTGTGTATTTTGTGTTTTAAGCAAATAGGACCAAATGGTAAAAATGTGAAATATTGGGGGTAAATTGGTAAATTGCTCATTTATGTGTTTTGGGATTCAATTGAAATAAAATGTACTTGAATGAGGTTATTTTTGATATGTTTAGATCAAGAACAAAGAAAATCGGATTTGAATCGAGGAAAGACGAAGGTTGCGGAATAGTCGGTTTAAGTCGGTTCGTTGTCAATAGAGGTAAGTTCTTAAGTTTAATTACATGTAAAAGATAATTATGAAAATGTTCAATAATATTATTTGATTTACTTTGGCATTGAAATAGATGATAGCCGAGGACTAAATATGTTTTGAATTTGAAATGGAAACTAGTTCATGTGATATGATAAGTGATTGTGGTTTATGTACATGAATTAGTAATAATAAAATAAATGTCAAGATAGCGATTTGATGAATTATTGATAAGTTATTCGGGCTTTTAGCCTAGCAGGCCACGAGCCGGTGAAACAATTCAGGCTTTTAGCCTAGCGAATATGTGTTGGGTGAAATAATTCGGGCTTATTGCCTAGCAGGCTTAATGCCGGTGATTAACTTTGGACTTTGAGTCCAGCAGGTCCAGTGCCGGTGAATGTGATTTAAGCTTGGAGTATATAAGAACCGAATTATGAATATATCAAGAAATTTCAGCTTTGAAACATGAAACATATTAATTCGACAGAGAGGTAAGTATTTCATATTCATGTTACTCAAGAAAATAATGAACTAGTATATGAAGAATTGATTGTCTTATACATTGATTTATGATAGATGTGTGTATATATATATGCATGTTATTTCGTGTGGTAATTGATTCTTAAAATTTCGAATGGATTAAATCTATTGGATAAGCATATGTTATTTACGTATATCTTTGATATACTTAGTGATTGGTGTGTATGAGTAAGAAAGGTTAAGCTTTCATGTCAAATGCATTAATGACATTCGGTTACCTTGGCTTTATAGGTAAAATTTTGTACCACTTATGTTTGAATTGGTGAAAGAAGATGTTAATTTGAATGGTTGGATATATGTTATTTATGTATATGTTTTCTTAAGACTTACTAAGCTAGCAAGCTTACCGTGTGTATATGTGTATTTGTTCCCCTCTGTTTTATAGATCCGGTTAAGGCTACGAGCTTAAAGGGACCGTCAAGAAAGTCGTCCACACTATCAACCTATTTTGGTACTCTTAAATTTGGGTTTTCGGTTAAAGGCATGTATAGAAAAGACTGTGATTTTGTTAAGATGATAACTTTTGTCTATGTATATATTAGCCATGCGAATATGGCTTATATTTGATGTTAGTTGAAGTAGAAATATTCGGCTTATTTAAATGGTCAAATGATGTGCATGGATGAATATTAGTTTTGAATATATGTTCGGCCATAGTCTAGATGTATATTGTAGATATAGTTAGATCATGATTGTTGCATTGTATGCATGATTTGGTTCATGGACTATACATGCATTCCTTACTAAAATCTGGAGAAATTGTAATTATGGAACTCGACTAGTTATATTAACTTGAGTGAATGGTAGGCTAATAGTAATAATTTTTGTCATTATATTAAATTGTTCATTTTGGCTTTGGCTTAATAAATTCAAAATGAGAATTACATTATGGATTATATATATATATATGTACGGTCATGGTCTTTATGTCTATAATAGGTACAAATGTGGTTTTGTGAAATAGCATATATAATTAGTAAGTAAGAAACGTTATATATAATTAGTAAGTGTTTTATTTATTTATTTATTTTATTTTATATATTAAAATGTTTAGAACTGTTACAGCTTATTTGATAATCTAGTATTTGAAATAATGTGGTATAGTATATGTAAGTTAGAATATGTATTGATTTCAGTAAATGAATTTTGTAAGATATGAACTGTAATTTATGTTCTTATAAGTACTATAAGAATTATAGATATGCAATGCATGTATCTTATAGACATTTTAGATTCAATTGGATACGCAAATGAATTCATGTGAGCTTTGCTTTGATAAAATAATGAGTTTCAATGAATGCCTACGATGATCTATGTATAGTTCGATAATGCCTCATAACTCAAATCCGGCAACGGATACGGGTTAGGGGTGTTACATATCGAGGCTAGCTATGTGGATGCTCGAAGGAAGAAATTCGTGAATCTGGTCCAAGGAGGTAAATCTGTGGCAGCATACGAGGCGGAATTTCTATGTCTGAGTCGGTATGCTCGGGGAATAGTGCTGGCTGATTATGAACGCTGTGCATTTTTTGAGGACGGGTTGCATGATGAATTGTGGAAACTGATAGCCCCACAGCAGGAGAGAAATTTTGGCACACTGGTAGAGAAAGCTAAGATACCTAAGGAGGTTAAACACTCGAAGTGGCAAAATCAAGACAAAGATAGGGGCAAGAACAAGAGAGACCCTGGGTACTCAGATCCTGCTAGAGGTGAATGAGGGGCCAGTTCGAGTGGGTGCTCCAGCTACTACCCATCAGTTACAGCCATGTGTGGATTGTGCAAAACTTCTCTCGGGTGAATGCTGGAAGAGAACTGGTGGATGTTTCAGATGTGGTTCCAAGGACCATCGATTTAGGGATTGCCCTCTAGAGCCTGCTCAAACTCATGTAGTTCGTAACAAATTTGGACAGCCAACTGGAAGCGCTCAGCAGCCACAGAGAAGCCGTGGGCTAGGTGTGTAACACCCCAAACCCAGCCTAGACGTTACGACCGGATCTGGCATGTCACATGGAAAGATTGTTAAAGAAACTTCGTGATTGTTAAAAAATCCCAAGTTTTAATGTTTGTAAGTTGAAAACCATTTGCTAGTGTTATGAGAAAAAGGTTGTTTACAATTTTAGAAAAAAAAAACTGCGTATTAAGCGTTTCATAAAATATAATAATCGCAATAAATCACAACCCAAATCATAAAATCCCGGAGGCCTTATTACATAACAAAATCCTAATTTAAAAATAAAATTTAAATAAGTAAAACGAATTTACGAAAGAAATACTGCATGGCCACCTCGAAGTCCACTTCGGCTCCAAATCCGCAACTAGGGATTACCTGAAACATTTAAAAAAAGGGGGTGAGTTTACGAAAACTCAATGTGTAAATCCCCTATAACACATAATCTGCTCAAAGCCCACAATTGCATATCTGGCCTTAGCCCACTCTAGATGACATAAAAATAAATGAATGCATCATGTCCCAACCCAAATCTAGTTTTTCCATCCTCTTCACGCCAACCTGTACCAGCCAATCACACCGTGGGGATTTCTACAATCAACCCTCCATCAGCTACACGCCACTTTGACAGTCATGCTGCCAGTTATAATACCGATCACTATGTGACCTTAAAATCAACTGTGGCTTAGCCACTGGTCACAATGTAACCTTATAAACAGATGTGGCAGCGCCATCGATCACTATGTGACCTTATAAACAAATGTGGCAGAGCCACCGATAACTACGTGACCTCATAATCAACTGTGGCAGTGCAACCAATCACTATGTGACCTTATAATCAATACTTCCCCTTTATCATCATATCCCAAAGCCCATGCAATATGACATAATAATTCGTGTATGCAGTATGTCATGTATGCAAAACATATATCAAATATAAGTATAACATGAATTACCATCATAATTAGATAGACATAATACAACCTAATCAAGCTAATCAACCTCTAAGGGTATAACAGTAATTTTACCTACCAAGGGTATTTTTGTAATTTACCTACCGAGGGTATTTCAGTAATTTTACACCTGCAATGGCCTTTTCGAAGGCCTAATGTCGCCCCGAGTGACTCAGCTACTATTTTCGGACGTACCGGACTATTGGGCCTAACACCTGATTCCAGCCCATTCGGGCCCACACGCTCGTGTGGCCCACCTAACACAAATCTAGCCACGTATATAAGATTCACCTAGTCTAGTTAACTATATACCATACCATCGTACATTTTATTCAATTGGGCCCACTTTGACCCATCGTGGCCCAAGCAGCCTCAACCCACAAGAATACTCTGATAGCCTCAACTATCGCGTCGAAGCCCCATACCTGCGCTCGCACACTCGTGTGGCTACTATTGCTGTGACCGTCACTTCGGCATTTGCCGCTCAATAACTAGAGTAGAGAGAGTTAGACACCTGATAGGAATCTGGTGCTAATCCGCGCTCCGACCACTCCTGTGCCCAAACGCCCTCCCAGGTGCATCCTCCTCCTAGAATGCTATATATATAGCTAGCTTCTCACCTTCCTTCTTTGTATCTTTCCGATGTGGGATCCTTCCGTTAGCAGAGTTTAAGTCCAACTCAGACTCTTCCTGTCCAATTCGCAAAATAAATACTCCCTTGCTTTTCATGAGATTCGAACTGAGGCTCCCTTCAATAGTTTAACATGCCACTTGCCACCAAGACACAAGCTCCTCTTGTGTCTTAAACCATGCGCAACTAAATATAAATCTATAGCCAAATACTAAGGTCCATGTAAAAAGAAAACCAAAATGCAAGAGCTAAGACTTAAACCTTGGACCTCATTCCTTCCTTGTGGCGTCACCCCTTGGCCTCTTATGTGGCGTCACTCTGCCACTACACCACACACTCTTTTTGTGTCACTTTTCTCCATATTTTATTCTTTAAGCTTACCTACTAACTCCCAGGGTTTTTTTGGCCTAAAACCAAAATTTCCATAAAGCCAAAGTTTGATCCCGGAACTTCATAGAAGCCCCCTAACATTCCAAAATCACTTACCTAATAGTTCCAACTTGCATTTAAGCCAATCTCTTGTTCTCCAAAAATTCAAACGCTACTATGCTCAAGGCCCATTGGGCCCAATCCTACTAGGCCCAATTTCGGGATGTTACAAGGTGGAGGTGGTAATGGCGTAGGACGAGGTCAGGGTGCACCAGGTAGAGGTACCGGTAATAGGGGTAATACGGAGGCAAGAGAGTTAGGTTTGGTCTATGCGGTCATACATCGAGAAGATGGCAATGCACCTGACGTCATAACCGATACGTTCTTCATATATTATGTACCTGTTACCTCTTTGATAGATATTGAATCCACCCATTCGTATGTTGCATGTGCTGTATCTGGAACTCTGGATATTAGATATGAGATTACTGCTAGGGAAACAATTGTAATTAGCCCTTTAAGACAGTCAGTGGTAGTAAATAAGTTGTTTAGGGATGTGCCCTTAGAAGTCCAGGGGGAAGTATTTCTGGCTAATCTAATGGAACTGCCATTCGGCGAGTTCGATCTTATTTTGGGCATGGACTGGCTAGTTAAGCATCGTGCGAATTTGAACTATGCTGCAAAGCATATGATACTAAGAACTTTGGAGGATAAGGAAGTGATGATGATAGGTGAAAGAAGAAACTATCTGTCTAATGTGGTATCTGCTTTAAAGGAAGAAAAGTTGGTATGAAAGGGGTGTGGAGTGTTCTTAGCCTTTATCAATGCTTTGGATGCCAAAGAGTTGTCGGTTGAGAGTGTTAGAACGGTGAAAGAGTTTTCAGACGTCTTTCCCGAGGAGCTTCCAGGATTATCTCCGGATCGGGAGGTGGAGTTTGGTATTGAGCTGTTACCAGGAATGGCTCCGGTGTTTATTGCTCCTTATAGAATGGCGCCGAAGGAGATAGTGGAACTTAAAGCTCAAATTCAAGAGTTGTTGGATTATGGATTTATTCGACCAAGTGTGTCACCGTGGGGAGCGCCAATTTTGTTTGTTATGAAAAAAGGATGGGTCAATGCGTATGTGCATCGATTATAGGCAATTGAATAAGTTGACGATCAAGAACAAGTATCCGTTACCGAGGATCGATGATATGTTTGATCAGCTACGAGGAGCTTCAGTTTTCTCGAAGATAGACTTGAGATCGAGTTATCACCAGCTTAAGGTCAAGGAGGCGGATATTCATAAGACTGCGTTCTAAACTCGTTTTGGGCATTACGGGTTCTTAGTGATGCCGTTTAGGTTGACTAATGCACCAGCTGCATTTATGGACATGATGAACTGGGTCTTTCAACCCTATCTAGACCGGTTTATGGTGGTGTTCATAGATGACATCTTGGTGTACTCAAAGACTGAAGAGGAGCATGATTCGCATCTACGGGTTGTATTGTAGATATTAAGGGAGAAGCAACTATATGCCGAATTTAGTAAGTGTGAATTTTGGTTGAAGGAGGTGACCTTTTTTAGGCATGTTGTGTCTGCTGAAGGAATTAGAGTTGATCCCCGGAAGGTCGAGGCTGTATTGGATTGGAAGCCACCGAAGTTAGTGGCAAAAATCTGAAGTTTTCTAGGTTTGGCTGGGTATTACAGGCATTTTGTTGAGGGGTTTTCGTTGATTGCTGCACCCCTAACTAAACTATTGCGTAAGGGAGTACCATTTGTGTGGTCAGATAAACAGCAAGAGAGCTTTGAGAAATTGAAGAAAATCCTGACAGAAGCACCATTTTTGATTCAACCTGAGGCTGGTAAGGAGTTTAATGTTTATTGTGATGCGTCACACACGGGCTTGGAATGTGTGTTAATGGGAGGGGGAAAAGTAGTGGCTTATACATCTCGCTAATTAAGGCCGCACGAGGTAAATTATCCCACACATGATTTGGAGTTAGCTGCAGTGGTGTTTGCTCTGAAGATTTGGAGACACTATCTGTACGAGGAGAAGTCAATTATCTATATGGATCATAAGAACCTGAAGTACCTTCTTACCCAGAAGGAGTTGAACTTAAGACAACGGAGGTGGATAGAACTGTTGAAAGATTATGACTTCTCAATCGAGTATCATCCAGGAAAAGCTAACGTAGTGGCAGATACGTTGAGTCGTAAGGTGATATCAGATTTGAGAGCAATGTTTGCTCATCTCAGCCTTTATGAAGATGGTAGCCTGTTAGCCGAACTTCAGGTGAAGCCTGCATGGGTAAGTCAGATTAAGGAAAAGCAGTTGATAGATGAAGCGTTGGGTTCTCGACTTCAGCAAGTGAAAAGAGGTGAGATAGGGGATTTTGGATTAAATAGTGATGGAGTATTATGTTTCCGCGGAAGAGTTTGTATGCCCAGGGATTCGGAATTAAGACAAATGATCCTGCGTGAGGCGTATAGTAACCCATATGCTATATACCCCGGGGGAAATAAAATGTACAGAAACCTTCGTGAGTAGTATTGGTGGCTAGGGTTGAAAAGGGAGGTTACTGACTTTGTGAGCAAGTGCTTGACATGTTAGCAGGTGAAGGCGGAACATCAACTGCCGTCAGGGTTGCTACAACCGGTTAAAATTCCACTATGGAAATGGGAACGGATAACGATGGACTTAGTTAGTGGGTTACCCTTAATGCCTACTACGAAAGATTCAGTATGGGTGATTGCGGATCGGTTAACGAAGAATGCTCATTTCCTACCTGTTCGTACAGATTATTTGTTGTAGAAGTTGGCCAAGTTGTATGTAGCAGAAATCGTGAGGTTGCATAGAGTACCGATGTCTATCATGTCAGACACTGATCCTAAGTTCACATCACGGTTTTGAAAGGATTTTCATGAAGCTTTGTGTACAAGGTTAAATTTCAGCATGGCGTTTCATCCGTAGACTGATGGTCAGTCGGAGAGAGTAATCCAGATTCTAAAATACATCTTAAGGGGCTATGTAATTGACTTCAGGGGAAGTTGGGAAGATTTCCTACCATTGGCAGAGTTTGCATACAACAACAGCTATCAATCTAGTATCCGAATGGCACCCTACGAGGCATTGTATGGTCGTAGGTGTCATACTCCTACTTGTTGGACTGAGCTGGGAGAGCGACAATTAATGGGTCCTGAGTTGATCTCAGAGTCGGAGGAAAAAGTTAAAGTAATTTAGCCTCTGTTAAAGGAAGCTTCAGATAAGTAGAAATCATACGCGAATTTAAAGCGTAAGGATATAGAATTCTCTGTGGGTGATCAAGTCTTCTTGAAGGTTTCACCTTAGAAGAAGATTTTAAGATTTGGGCGGAAAGGCAAGTTGAGCCCTAGGTTCATCGGACCTTATCGTGTATTGAAGCGTGCTGGGCCAGTGGCTTATATGTTGGAGTTACCTCCTGAGTTAAGTCAGATACATAGTGTATTCCATGTTTCGATGTTAAGGCGTTATCGTTCAGATCCGTCTCATGTTGTGCCAGTGGAGGAGGTTGAGTTAAGACTTGACTTGTCTTTTGAAGAGGAGCCAATACATATTATAGATCAAGATATTAAGGGACTAAGAAGGAAGTTAGTTTCGTAAGTTAAAGTTTTATAGCGTAATCACGGGACAGAGGAAGCTACATGGGAGCCAGAGGACACGATCTGGCAGCAATACCCTCATCTCTTTAAATCAGGTAAATTTTGAGGCCAAAATTTCTTTAGGGGGTATATTAGTAACATCCTGAAATTCGGGAATTTATGTTTTGTGTTATATCATGCGATAGACTAGTTTAAAATGTTAATTTTGTATGTTTCAGGGTCCTAAGAAGGCTTGGGGTTGGATTGGGCCTTAGCAAAATTTTTGTGTTTAAGCACTTAAAGGGAGAGGGTAAGTGGCATCAATGCTTAAGGAAATAAGTGTGTATTTTGCTAGCATAAGTGAGCATATGGCAAGGAGGTTGTGGCGTCAAGTGGAGAGCATGGAGGGAAGGGGTTCAAATCCCACCTAGTGCAAAATTTTTGATTAATTTTTGTACTTCTCTTCCATGTGTCGGCCATGACATCAAATATGGTATGGGAGACTTTTTATTGATGGAAAGAAGACTAAGAAAATAAGGTAAGAAGGAAAACAAGGAAAAAGAAAGGAAAGAATTAAAGGAAAGGAGTAAGAAGGGGGATATGTTGGCCGAATATTTGGAAGGTACTTGGGATAGAATTTTGGTCAACATTTATTCTTTTGGCTAAAGTGATACACGGTTTTGTTGAGAGAAAGGAGGAGCCGAATTTTCCTAGTCATTTTGCTAGTTTTGGTGCAAGAAAGGCCTATTTTCTTTTTAGCATATTAGTGTTTTCTCTTCCCAATTCTTTTACTTTGTTTTGGCCGAAACTCTCATTGCATTTTTGCTCATTTTTCCTTGTTTTGGCCGAAATACCTAGCCATTGCTCATCTTGTTCCCTTGTTGTGCCGTAAACCTTAATCCATCCTTGTTCATCCTTCTTTGGTTGCCGAAATACTCACATCTTTTGGTTCATTTCTCTTTCGGTGATTGGCCGAAACCTCTAAACACCTCTTGTCCATTTTTTTTCTTTTTGATTATTTCTTCAACCTTTCTTTCACTTCTTAAATCAACATTTCATTGTGACCGAATTTTCTTTATTCATTTCTCTCCATAGCCGAACCTATTAGCATCCTATCTCCTCTCTATTTCTTTTTCTTTCATGTGGGGCACTATTTTCTTGACCAAATCGGTAAGTAATCCTCTTCTTTTCAATTTCTTTTCTTCATGCAGAATATGTGCCCTTGTCATGGGATGGTTTTTCTTAACCGAAAACATCACTTTCTTCTACTCTCTCAAAACTTGATCATTTTTCCTTCCGTAGTGTTCTAGTGAGTGGCCGAATATCACATTCTTGCTGATTCCTCTCTAATCTTAAGTCTGATCAGTGAAAGTTGGATCTACTATTGTCAAGGTAAAGGATTTCTTTAAAGTTCATCTCGTTATCTCTCAATACTTGGTTATTTCGTTACAACAAAATGATGGATTTGTCTAATCGATTGTTTTATGGATGAAATCACTCGATATTCTCTACTTGTTAATCCCCCGAAAGTAGTGGTAAGCCGAAACCTCTCCTTAGATAATTACGTTCACACATCATAATATTTTTCTAACCGAGACTTTTCAATGGAGGCAAGTGGTATCGATTTGAAAGGAAAAGCGATAGGAGGAGACAAAAGGAGTGGATTTGTGATTCCTACTCCCAAGTTCAAACAAAGGGCGGTATGGGTAGTTCGGGATTTTCCACCGGGTTGTGGACCATCATCCGGTGAGAATAGACAAACTGTGGTCGCTCACGATATTGAGGGTAAGCATTTCATTAGATCGTCTAATTTAGATTTAGATTAATAAATCTTGTTTATTGGTTAATCGGGTGTAATGATGATTTAGGTGCCGACGATCAAGAAGGTTTAATGCTTACCGTAATCACGTCTGCAATCTCACACCGAAATCCCGTAGATTTATGATTCGATATCACGTTAGAAAATAGATCGTTATTACTTATATGGCTAAAAATCGTAATATGGCATAAATTGATAAATTTGCTTAAATCACACATTTCTATAGATTTGTCAAAATCGGTATTAAAATTGTTAAAATTACAAAAATGCCCCTATGGGTCAATTTACGAAAATGCCCCTATGGGCTGATTTACCAAAATGCCCCTATGAGCTGATTTACTAGAATGCCTTAGTTGGCTGAATTACAAAGATCTATAATTGGCCGATTCATCGTAATAAATTATTGGATTAATGATTGTTATACATATATGTGGATATTATGCTTTATTATGTATGTTGCATGTTACATATTGCATGGGTTGGGACAAAAATGTATGAAGAGTAGTGTAGCCTGGTGGCATTGCCACAAAATATTCATTATGATGGTTACTCATGGTTTCGGTGGCTTGGCCACAATAAAAATATATGATAAGCAGCTTGACTGCAAATTTTGGTGTGAGCGGCGTGTAACACCCCAAACCCGGCCCATTCACTCCGACCGAATTTGGAATGCCACTGCGGAACACATTCGAAAAATATCCTTACTTAAGAGTAAAACCGTTGAAAATTTGTTTCCTTTAACAAAACATTTTCGTGACTTGTAATATTCTAAGTAAAAATCAAAGTTTGTTATAAAAATATCAGGTTCAAGCTTTACTTGAAAAATAAAACCATTTGAAATCAACTTTGAAATCATCCATCCATGATAGGGCATAATAATAACGATGCTTAATAAATGAACTGAAATACTTTTGTGGGCCTTTTTACAATACACACTTAATCAAAATATGGAAAATATAAATATTTAATTCATTAAACAAGAGATTCCTTTGCATGAAAATCCACTTTTTATCCTCGAGCTTTAGGAACTCCAAAAACACATCAAAACCATTCTTGAGGCCTACTAACACTCGAGTTATTTACCAAACTCGCAACCCCTACTTCGGGATATTACACGGCGGGGTGGGTTGACTTGATCCCCATAGGTGTGATTGGCTGGTCGGGGGTGTGATGGATGGATGGGTTGGGCTGCATACATTACATTTAAACATTGTTATGTAAGTGGGCTTAGGCCCAAGACATTCCTAAACGGGTTCAGGCCCAGTGGATGACGGTAAGGAGATTATACACTGAGTTCTTGTAACTCATCCCTTTTTCTTAACCCTTGCAGGTAATGCTCAGTGATGAGGACTTGGGCCATGGATGACTCGATGGAGGCCATACTTCAGAAATGGTGTTTTTGAAATTTAAATTTCTATTTTCGTTTACTTTATTACTTTTACTATTTTGGGTTTTTAAGTTGTAATAAGGCCTCTAGAATATTTTATTTTTGCTTTATGTTTGACGTACTTAATATCTTGCTTGATTTATTTTAAATGGGAATTTTCTAAAATCATAAATAACGGTTTCCAAAAATTGAGTAACAAATGGTTTTACAATAAATACGTATAAATAATTTAACTTGAATTCTCTTTCAAATTACCAACGACATTTTCAAAAGTCACGGCTTTAACGTTCACTACCTCGATTTTTGATTCATCAATCAACCTAAAAAAATAGTTGTATTTTATCCAAACTTGTTTTCTTAACCATGACCAAATAACACCTATTTTAGTATGATTCACAAGGACTTTATACGTTTTTCTCATGTGACATGCCAAATTCGGTCGTAACGCATGGGCCGGGTTTGGGGTGTTATAGAAATTATAATGAGATCATGTTAATTTGAAGTCTCGGTTGAACATTGGAAATAGCAAGGATACCAGTGTCACAACATGAAATAAGGAAGGCCCCTTATAAGACCATGTCTGGGACATGGCATCGGCACCAAATAAAGGAGGTACCGTATAAGACCATGTATGGGACATGGCATCGGCACCAAATAAAAGAGGTCCCGTGTAAGACCATGTCTGGGACATGGCCTGAGCATCGGAGAAAGATCTCGTGTAAGACCATGTGTGGGACATGGCATCGACATTGATATAAGATCTCGTATAAGACCATATTTGGGATATGGCATTGACATCAAGACATGAGATCCCTTGTAAGACCATATCTAGGATATGGCATTGGCATCAAGAGGTGATCCCATGTAAGACCATATCTGGGATATGGCAGTGGCATCGTGATACATTTATGATGACATTGAGTATCCTTCGATATTCTAAGTAGTTCAATAGGTAAATAGTTAAATGTATGTTAAATATGACAATGAGTTAAGTTTATGTTCAAGATAGCATAAGTGCTAAAATATGTGATGAAGTGATACAGGTACCAATGAGTAACTTACAAGAAATGAATGCAAATGTGATATGTTATTTGGTAAGAGTATGCATGAGTAAGTTATGTTGATGTGCTTGAGAACTTGTGTATTATTTAATGTGATGAATGGATGTTAAAATGAGTTCTAAGTGCTATTTATTTCATGCAAACTTATTAAGCGTTATGCTTACCCTTCTATTTTCTCTTTTCCTTGTAGTATCGCCAAGCTAACTCGGGATCTTAGGACGTTGGAGCTCGGATCACGCTATCAACTATTCTTTTGGGGTAGTAAAGTTGATTTATTTTGGGTATGGCATGTATAGGAACTTGGTCATTTTGTTATGTCATATTTATTAGCTAAAGGGTTGGCTATTATTGTTACTCATTCATTTTGTAAATGGCCATTGAAAATTGGCCAATACTTGTTAAATTTTATATATATTTAATGATGATGAGATTCGTGAAGTGCAAGCTCATGCAATTAATTGAGTAAAGTGTGAAGCGTATGCATAATGAATTAGTGATTGTTCATAATGTATTATTTCTATGTTATGTGTTACTTGTGAAGCTATAAGTGTGTTTACTTTTCAGGGTGGAAATTGGCTTGGTAAATAGCCTTATAATTGTCCACACGGGTAGACACACATGCATGTGTCTAGGCTGTATGTGGCACACGGTCAGCCCCATGGGTGTGTTGATAGGCCGTGTGTCCTCTGCATCAAAATTTCAAAAATTCAATTCATCACACGGCCCAGCACACGGGCATGTGACTAGATCATGTGCCCCTAAGTATTTTCTGAAGTCATAAATAAAATACCAAGGTTTTCACACATGGGTGAGGACATGGGCGTGTCTTGGCCGTGTGAGGGACACGGGCATGTGCCAGGCTATGTGAAAACCCCTGTAGGTTCGAAATGAAAAATAAAATCCACACGAGATAGGAACATGGGCGTGTGTGACCACACGGCCTGCCCACACGGGTGTGTGGCCCTGTTTTAAGCAAAAAATTTCTAAATGTGTAAAAGTTTCCAGTTTAGTCCTGAACCATTCTGTATGTATGTTTAAGGTCTTGTAAACTCATAATAGGGACGTTCTGAATATGAATGAAAAAGTTTTAAGTTGGAACAAAATTTTATGGATCGATGTTGTATGTTTGAGCAAGTTAAGCTCAGTAATGCCTCGTATCCCGTGTCGACATTGCATTCGGGAAGGGATGTTACCGCGGTCTACTACATTGCACAATACAGCTTATATGCTAGCTCTACTGCGTTTTATTATCTGAGTGGCTTAGTCCACATATGTGGTGTGTAAGGTTGGATGGGCCTTCCGAGATCCTAATTGGTGTGATTGGTTGGATGAGCTTTAACAGCTCTTACGAAGTGTGATTGGGGGACAGAGAGGTGTGTTGGCTGGATGGGTATGTTATATTTTCTGACTACATTTCATACGCATATTTTTGTGTGTATTGGGTGTGAGAATATCTGTTTGTGTTCTGTTTGCCTGAGTAACCCATGTGTCAGTGTTCTGTGTACTTGGTGTGCTCTGTTTTGATTGTGTGTGGGGGTGTTAGGCCCTTGTTTGGTATCTATTTCTGCTCTGTCTGCAAGTCTGCTACATTGCTGATTTAAGTTATGTGATTCTGCTTTTAGTCTTAATTCGAACTCACACTGAGTTCGACTAGCTTACCCTTCTTAGTGTTTCCTTTGCAGGTACATTTCAGAATTTTGGCGCTGGACTCAATATGCAGAGGTCTCAGACAGTCTCGGAGTAGAATAAATTTTCATTTTGTATTTTCAGTTTCTAATTGATATTTCAGTTTTGAACTATAAGAATTTATAAAATGTGTTACAAATCTCATTTCAAGTTTTTAGTTTTACTCCGCTGATTTACAATAACTCAATTGTATTTTTTTATTGTTTGTAATTTAAAAGACTAAATGTTTTGGTTTGACATGACAATCGATTTTGTAAAAATGTACCTACGATCACTTCAGTGATCAATGTGACATCTGAGATTCGGTTTAAACTTCTAGGCCGGGTTTGGGTGTTACATTTAGTAGTATCAGAGCCAGGTTTGCAAAAAATTGGCCTGTGTTTCTACGTATCCATGTGCGCACAAGGCGGTTTTAAAAAGAAATTTTTGAGAAATGTTACAATAGTAAGTTGAAATGATTGTGTTTTTGGAAATGTTTTACAGAAAATGAACTGTCTAAGACTCCGACACTGGTTCAAGTAGAAATTTGAAACTATAAGTTTAGAAATGTAGAATTTTGCATTTATTCTGTGTTTGTTCTCTGAAAGTGTAGATATCCTAAGTTAGGGACAAGACTGATATGGATTCTGAAGATAAGCAAGATCGTGAGGGCTCGTCTGCTTCTCCGGGACGTGAGTCTGTTCAGGAGTCAGAAGTCAATGTGGTTCTACCAGCTTCGGGTAGCGATCACCCAGACGTTGGTGTTGAGACACTGAGTTGAGTAGGGAGGGAAGTGCTTGAGCAGGTGCTCAATGTAACAGCCTAATTTAGGGCCTAATCAGAATAGTGGTTGCGAGACCACAAATCTAAAGTGGAAATATGTGTTTTATTGCTTTTATGAGGTCTATGACATGCTTGCATGATTGTTTGAAAATTTCATGAAGAAATTTTATAAATTAGTGATCAATTTGTTCATTAGGACTAAATTGCAAAGATTGAAAAATATGAGATTCTAGAGGATTGAAGTATGAGTTAGCAAAAGAAAATTTATTAGAGGTCCTTATTTAGCAATTAGACCATTATATTTTATGATGGACAAAAATGGGCATGGGAAGGAAAAATTTCAACAAAGGGGTCTTAAGGGCATTTTAGTCATTTGGTTAATAAACTAATTAAAAGGGAAAAAGAAGTCAAAAATGGTGTCCATCTTCTCCTTGCTAGCCAAAATTCTTAAGGTCACCATAGCTAGGGTTTCTTCAACTTTCAAGCTTGATTGTAAGTACCTCCTAGCCCTGTTTTTATTGTTCTTCGTATTTTTGAGATCCTCGTAGCTCAATTTAGCTATTTCTAGCTATATTTTGAGCTACGGTTCATGTTCAAAATTTTAGCCATGTATGACATGCATGTATTTTGTTGTTTAATGGAGGAATATGAAAGTTTGACGTATGATAAACATCTTTTTTTAAGTGATTTTCATGGAAAATCAATAAAAAGGACCTAATTGTAAAAGTGATAAAATATGTGATAAGAATTAGTTTTGAAGGAAAGTGTGACCTATTATGAGCTCAATAAATATTCGACTAGGCTTGGGTAACCAAGGAAATGAGTGTATTTCATTATACGAGCTTAGGGACCATTTTGTAAATATGAGAAAGTATAGGGTCAAAATTATAATTTTACCAAAGTATGATTCATAGTTTGATTTAGGTAATTTGATCATTAAAAGAGTGAAATTGTTATTATAGATCAAGAAACACAAAGTCCGGACCAAGACCGAGGCAAGAACAAGGTTGTGGACTAAATCGAACAATTATACATATTTTAGTATCGAGGTAAGTTTGTCTGTAATAAATTCAACATTATGTTATTATGTTATAAGGATGCTTGTCATTTTGTGATAATGTATATTATTTCGATGAAATGGATTAATGATGTTTTAATGAGAGTATGATGAAGATTTATGATGTTGAAGTCCCGATTGAACCCTAGAAAATGAGAGGATACCATTGTCAAGACATGAGATTTGTAAGGTCACGTATAAGACCATGTTTGGGACATGGCCTCGACATCGAATTGAGATCCCGTATAAGACCATATCTGGGATATGGCATCAGCATCTAAGAGGAAAATTGTGTAAGGCCATGTTTGGGACGTGGCATCGATATATGATCTTGTATAAGACCATATCTGGGATATCGCATCAACATCGATATGAGATCCCTCATAAGACCATATTTGGGATATGGCATCGGCATCGAGATGCGGTCCCATGTAAGACCATATCTGGGATATGGCATTGGCATCGAGTTACATGTATGACGAGTTGGGTATCCTTCGACATTTCAAGTTGTTCAATGGGTAAAGAACTAAGTTATGCTAAAGATGACAATGAGCTAAGTTTATGTTCAAGAGGGTAAAAGTGCTAAAGTTATGTGATGAAGTGATACAGGTACCCATGAGTAAAATATGAGATATGAATCCAATATGTGAAATGTGATTGGTAAGAGTAAGCATGAGTAAGTTATGTCAAAGTGCTTGAGAACTTGTGTTATTATTCGATGAGATGAATGAATGTTATCATAAGCTTTTAAGTTGTTATTTATTTCATGCAAACTTACTAAGCTTTATGCTTACTCCATCTCTTTTCCCTTTCCTTGTAGTATCGCCAAGCTAGCTCGGGGATCGAAGGACGTCGGAGCTCGGTTCACACTATCAACTATTCTTTTGGTATAGTAAAGTTTATTAATTTTGGGTATGGCATGTATAGGTGTAACAACCCGATTTAGGGGCTAGTCGGAATAATGATCTCGAGATCACTAATCCAAAATTAGAGAAATTTATTTTCATGTCATTTTATGAGTCAGAGCATGATGGTATATGTACATGAGAATTTTGGTACTTTAATTTTAGCGATTTCATGTTTAATCGCGAAAAAGGACTAAATCGCACAAAGTGAAAAAGTTCCATCCTATAAGCTAAAGGTACCGAATAGCCATAGATTGTAAATTTCAGGTCTTTAAAAGGAAATTTAATCCCTTGTAAATGCTTGGCCAGCCATAGGGGCCAAGAATTGACCAAGTTGGTCAAAGTTGGTGTGTAGGTGGGCTAAATTGATAGTTTAATATTAGAATAGAGAAAAGATGATATCCATCTTTCTTGCTCATCTTGTCCACCGAAAATTGGGAGCCAAAGAGGGGTTGAAAGCCTCAAAAATTCCAGCACACTCTTCTCTTCAGAAGTAAGTGTTCTAGTGATCTTTTCTTGAAAATAGTTATACCTTTGAGACCCCTAGAGCTTAAGCTTTCAAATGAGGGGACTAATGTGCAATATGGTGAAGGTTTTAGAGTTTTTTCCATGAGAGCTATCATTGTTAATTGCTGCATTTTATGGAAGAAAATGAGTCTTAGTTGTTAGATGAACAACTTTTGTGAAAGGTGTTGTCTTGAAAACACCTAATTGGACCTTGATGAAAAGGTTACAAATTTGTAGTAATTATGTGAAATGTTGAGTTTTGATGATAGCTATGAGAGCATTAAATGTTCACCTAGGCTTGTTAAAGGTAGAAATGTGATTAGAATTTATTTCCGAGCCAACGGGAAAAATGGTCATTTTGCTAAAGTTTAGGGGCAAAATAGTAATTTTGCCTAAGCATGATTATTGAAATGCTTTTATTAATGTGGTGATTAAAATGAGCTAAATTCCTATTATAGAGCAAGAAGAACCGAGAATTCACCTTGATCGAGGAAAGAACAAAGTCTTAGACTAAACCTACGAGTTAGCTCCTTTTGAAATCGAGGTAAGTTTGTATGTGATTAATGCAACATTTATGTTAGCATAGTTGAGAATACTTTGTATCATATTGATGCATGATGCTCTACTAAATTAAGTAGTTAATGTTGAATGAGATGTTGAGGTCCTAGTGGACTATATTGAATATGAAAATGCTATCATCGAGATATAAAATGGATAAGGTCCCGTATAAGACCATGTCCGGAACATGGCCTCGGCACCGAGTTGAGATCCCGTATAAGGCCATATCCGAGATATGGCTTCGGTAATGAATATGAGAATCGTATAAGACCGTATCCGGGATATAGCATCGATACTTGATATGAAAGTCCATATAAGACCATATCCGGGATATGGCATTGGCATTTAGAAGTGACTCCATATAAGACCACCTTGGGGATGTGGCATTGGCTTTGTACCGATATGAATGACGATTAATATGCGTCTTTGACTATCCCTAGTGATTAATGGGATAAGTAAATGAGCTTAGAAGTAGCAATGAGAATTGTACTAAAGTCATGTGAATGAGTGAATACAGGTACTCATGAATGAGTCACGAAGAAACGATTACGATGTGTAGCATGGTATGTGCTAAATAAGGGCAATTGTAAGTGAGTATGGCAATAAGCCTAAGACTTGTGAATGGTTAATTAATGCCATGGATGGATTACATTATGAGCTTCTTGTTGTTATTTATTTTCCATGCAAACTTACTAAGCTTTGTGCTTACCCCTTTTCATTGCCCTTTTTTCTTGTAGTATTGCCAAGATAATTTGAGGAACGTGGACGTAGAAGTTTGAAAATCACACTATCGACATCACTTTGGTATAACAATTTAGACTTATTTTGAGTATGGCATGTATAGGACTCGAGTATTTTTGTTAAGTTGTAATTTTTAGACAAAGTGTTGGCTATGTATGCTACTAAAGTCATTTTGTAAATGGTCTTACGTTAGGCCAATACTTGGCAATTACTATTGCTTAAATGAAGATGAAATTCTTGAAGTAGATGCCTTTGTGTATGCCTTGATGCTTTGAATTGAGTTCTTGAATGTGTCTTTGGGCCTTAGATGATGTGGTATTAAATCGGGCTATGTATCTGTGCAATGTAGGGTGGCAAAGGGCTTGGTAGATAGCCATCAAATTGTCCACACGGGTAGACACACGAGCGTGTGTCTAGGGCGTGTGTCCCATTACATGCTAGGTTTGCAAGTCAGGATGCTCCACATGTAGAGACACGGCCGTGTGTCTCAGCCGTGTGGGAGACACAATGTAACACCCCATACCCAAGTCTAAGGTTGAGATCGGATATGAGACATTACTATGCTTGAACTTTCTCGAACATGCACTTACTGACTGTAAAATTTTGTTCTGAATTAAAAACTTCTCTTTCTTAGTCTAATCATATATTTCATGGGCCTACGAGGCCTTAAACACATATCTGGAAACTTCCGAAACTTAATCGAAAACGTTTCCTTAAAACAGAGATCACACGCCCCATGTGGCTTAGGACACGCCCGTGTACTCTTACACACGCCCATGTCTTCCAACCGTGGTCGACACTGACTATATTTACACGGCCTTGACACGCCTGTGGACTTAGACCGTGTGCTATACCTTGATATACTGACTTATTTACACAGCCTGGGGCACACGCCCATGTTCTGACCGTGTGTCACCTACAGCCTATACAAACGGCCGTGGGATTAGCCCGTGGTCTATATTGACTTAAGATACTAATATGCAGGGAACACACGGCCTAGACACACGTCCGTATGTCCATCTGTGTGGTACTTAAAGGCTATTTTCCAAGCCAATTGCCATCCTGAAATTAAAGATCAATCTCAAGCTTTATTCATCAACTCAAATACTTTATTTAACATGAAGAATGATATATACTTCATTGACATTTATAAACATACATGCCTAGCCAATCTTGGCTTATCACTTAGCCATATACAAAAGAATAATAAACTTGATAGCCCATATTTGCCATTCTTAAGACATTTTCTCAAAATGAAATGCTTCCTATACATGTCATATTTAATATAAAAAACTTGGCTATACCAAAATAGCGATTGATAGTGTCCTTCAAGCTCCGATGACGATGATCCACGAGATTAGCTCGGCGGAACTTGAAACACCCCACACCCGGCCCACGAGCCTGGACCGGATCTGGTATGTTCCTCAAGTAAACCGATTCAAATTCTTTCGATACTTTGTGAAAAACTTGTGTGATTTAAAAAAAAAATTGTTTGGGTTGGGCTTGTGTTAAAAACAGATTTGATTTTTATATTAGAAAACCTCTTTTTTTATTTTAAGTAATAAATATATCGAGTATATTTTAAAATAAAATACTTAGTCTTTAACTTAATCAAAATTTGTAACACAATAAAACAACAAGTAAAAATAAAATCGTTCATCATGGCCTTATGGCCTTATTACATCAAATAATTCCCAACATAATTCAAAGTACTAAAATAAATTCAAGAGTCCATAAAAATATAAACTTCATGTTGAGCATGGCCACCACAAGTTACGCTTAACCCGGTCCATTCTTGGTCATCACCTGAAAAATGTTCCCACAACGGGGTGAGTCAAACAGACTCAATGTGTACACGACACTAAATCATAATAGAATCAGGCATACAATACATTCAAACATAAAATACAAGTTATGATGCATTCCCAAACCCGAACCTAAATGTCCATCCGCTACACACCCCAGTGTCACGCTTAAACACACAGTGGGGACTACTAAGTCGACCCTCCTTCTGCTACACACCAAATTGCGGGCATAAGTCACCGCATCTGTGGTCTTAGATCACCACTTTTCAGATTACTGTGGTCGTAAGTCACCACTTTTCAGATTACTGTGGTCTTAAGTCACCACTTTTCACTTCCCCTTTCAATATACAACCATATGCCCCATATATTAATATGCATAATATACCAGAGTTCACAATCGTATAATATTCTCATGTTACAAATAACATATTTCATATTCCTAGTAGGAGTAGGAAACGTACCTGAGTACTTAGTACCATAACATGGTACCTTAGCCACGTTCATATTTCCATTAACACATATTTTAATACATATAACCATAATTCATATTACAAAGTAGTGTGGGGTACACACCTGATTCGCTTAATGAAGTCCTTGAAATCCCGAAGAACTGATCTACTGATTTAGATCTTAATCCCTATATTCGGACAATCATTCAAACACATTAATAAACCTTTTTGGTCTTAAAACCAAATCCTAGTAGGATTTATACACTTACCATGGTATCGATTTCCTTTTTGGTTCAAATCCCGAGAACCTTGCCTTATAAGTCTGTCGACAATCCTTGAGTCTTAGAAATCCCGAAACTTCGTTGTACTTCTCCTTGTAGTCGACAACTACTGGATCTCGAAGAAAACCTTTTTGAATGAAATCGGCAACACCCTTTTGTCACAACAAAGATTCGGCTTTGGCAGAATTTCGGCTTGGTTGGATTGTGTTTTTGGTTTTGAATAAAAGAGAGGGGAGGCTAGAATTCGGCTAGAAAAGAAAAGAGAAGAGGAGAGAACCCTAAAATTTCGTGAGAGAGAGAAAAAAAAAGAAAACCGATGAGTATCCTCTCCTTCCTTCCTTTTATAGACGAAATTATCAGCTAAGGAGTCCCTTACTTGGCCACCACTCCTCAATTTGATAGCTTTATCCTTTAATTATCATAAATAAAAGAGTTTAATCCAACATTTATCTCTTCAAAATAATCCAATTTAAAAATCCTTTATTTATCACCTTTTTAATTGAATATTTACGAAAATAAAACACCTCCTTTCTAGAAGCATGTGCCGTCCACCTCAGTCTTCTGGAAGCAAAAATAAAACCTCCTTTATTTGCTTCCCAAGTGACTCGAACTCAGGCCCATTACCTTGTATGTGGCGCCATTTCCATAGGCCCTAAGTGACATCTTCAGGTCACTTTTCCAAGCCTGTTTGTGTGTCAAATTCTTCATATTAATTTTCTTAAGGCCACCTTGCCTTGGTTTCCTCTTTTTAAGCTTTAAAACTTGACATTTCTTTTCATTTCCAAGTTTCCAAAAAATTTCTTTCGGCTCTTTAAACTTGAAATTTCCTTACATTTCCAAGTTTCCAGAAATGTTCACTTTCCTTTTTTGAATCATTTCTAAATCATTTTCCTAGTTTCCATAAATGTTGACTTTCCTCTTTATTCCTTTACATTTCCTTATTTCTAGAATTCACATAACACATTCATAATTCATAAAACATGCCATTTTACCACATGGTTCCTTGTGTCATGCTTCACACGGAGTTTCTTTTAAAGCCTCATTTACCTAGCTCCCCTTTTTACTTAAAAACCAATAATTTTCCAAAGCTTTCTTCTTCCATCCTAGAATTCTAAAAACCCTTAATACACTTCCAACACTGCCAAAACCTACTAACTCATGAGTTAGGCACGAACGCATAATCCCTAATCTAGGATGTTACAGTTCTACCCTCCTTAAAATAATTTCATCCTCGAAATTACTTACTAACTGTCGTACAATCCTTCTCACCGCACTATGCTTACGCTGCGCACTCTGATCTTAATAGAGCCATCATATCTTCTAGGCACAATCTCTAAGTTCATGTCCCCTAGAACTTATTTCTAACGTCGCGATTTAATCTAATTTAAGAGTTTTATACATTAGTACTTTTGTTTCACTGATTAACCGCGAACAGTTTTATGAAAAGAGATGTTTAAAAGTGGTTCTTTCGATTAAACAAAGTTCTCAGCTCAAGTTCACTATTCAGAAAGTCACATTCACATTCATCAACCAATTATGAACTTTCGTTCATTCAGAGAAATGTTGTAGTTTTCATTGTTGTTGTTTTCCCACTACCCAAGGGTATTTTCGTAATTTTGTCCTACATGGGTATTTTCGAAATTTTTCAAAAGAAAAAGTTCCTTGGTGATTTTGTCAAAAAGTATTTTGAAATTTCTAAATTCCCGGGGTATTTTGGAAGATTTTAAAATCCGGGGGTATTTCGATAATTTTGAAACTCAGGGGTATTTTGGTAATTTTTCACAAATCGGGGTAAATTTGTAAAATCTAGTAAATCAGGGATATTTCAAAAGTTGCAAAAATTTGAGGGTTCTTTTTGAGAATTGTACTTTCCAAAATAGTGATGTTGCAAAAATTTAAAAATCAGGGTCATTTTGGTAATTTTCGTAAATTAAGGGTAATTTTGTAATTTTTCAAAATCAAGGTATTTTTGATAGTTTGCAAATTAGGGTTTGTGAACATTTATAAAATAATGAAGTTTTAGTAAAACCGTTGAAAAGTTTGACATTTTGTGAAACAAGGGCATTTTGGTAATTTTACCACTAAGGGCATTTTTGTAATTTCATAAATCAGAAATTTTTTTTTCGAAAAATTTTGTAAAAATAGTTCTCACAAATTAAAAAGGAAATTTTAAGAGTTTTAAAACTAGGGTTTTTATAAAAATACGGCTAGTTCCCTTTCAGGTTTTAGTTATTGCGTTTAGCCTGTGACTGAGTCCTATTAGTTAGGGTGAGCAGTAGCTACGCACTGCAGTGGGATTCTGCGAGAGGAGGTGAGTCACTAGGGCTTTGCTTAAGTACTAGGCTCTTCCTGATCCAATCCTAGACATGCGCACGGGGGTTGCCACACCTAACTCTCGCGACTTAGCCATAGGTTTGTTTAACTAGGCCCTTAAGTCTTATGTAATAGTTGGGGTAAACTAGTCCTAGGGTTCAAGTACTTATTCTCTACTCTACGTTCCATTCCTACACTTCTACAATTCATAGCATAAATCACACAATAGATAGGGTACTTACAGTGGATCATGGTCGGAGACTTAGGTGCCATGCCGAAAAAAACTCCTTATTTCATAAAAATTTTCACAAACTTATTTGGGCTCAATTTGAAAACGTTTTGGGCCTTAAACCCCTAGGCCGAGGGTTTGAAACTGGGCTCTGATACAAAATTGAAAGACTCCAAACCCAAATCCTAAATGTCCATCCGCTACACACCCCCGTACCTGCCAAACACACCGTGGGGACTACTAAGTCGACCCTCCTTCCGCTACACAATAGTAATTAAAAATAAAAGTAAAGAAATGTAACTTATGGCCTTATTACATCAAGTAAAATCCCAAAATAAAATTCTAAAATACTTAAATAAAATTAAATTTCCATATTGAATAAAACTTCAAGCATTTAGGACTTCGGTCTCACTATAGAAATTTAATTTTATTCGTCACTTAAATAAAATCAGGCTACTAATCTTATTGTTGTGAATGGCCGAATATACAAGGGGTTTATCAGATTTCGACAAACATACAAGAAAAGGAATATTTTCAGGAACTCAGGGATTCAAGGTAAGAAGTTATATTCGGCCTAGGTTATCTCTTTAATAATTAGATCTATTCGTTTTAATCAAAGGTTTATCAAATCAATTGGATCTAGTGGGTAGCCAAATTCGGGGAGGAATACCACAACTTTGGGATTTGATTTGGCAAACAAGGTAAGTGTTAGTAATTCTATTCCTAGTAGGATTTGGTTTTAAAATCAAAAGGGTATTAATATGTTTATATATGATGGGCCAAATATAGGAGTTAACAGATCTAAAGTCTGAATCTGTGATCGATTCACTTCGGGAATTCAAGGAGTCCATTAAGCGAATAAGGTGTGTACCCCACACTATCTTTTAATACGATGTATGGCTTAAACTTTTTATATGTTCTAATATGAAAATATAAAAATGTGGCTAATGTACCATGTTATGGTACAAAGTACTCAGGCACGTTTCCTACTCCTACTAGGATTACGAAATATGTTATATTTAACATGTGAAAAGTGACATGAATGTAAATTTAAGTATGATATGCATAATATGAATAATATGGGGCATTCGGGTTATATGAGAAAGGGGAAGTGAATGTGGTGACTTGGACTCACTATCCGAATGTGGTGACTTGGTCACATTATCCGAATGTGGTGACTTCGGTCACATTATCACGAATGTGGTAACCGGTTTACATTATCTCGAATCGCGGTGTCTCATGACACAATTATCTGGTGGCTATGCCACAAATTTTATATGGGCGATGAGAACGTCGACTGCAGCGACTGCCTTCGATGGTGTGTAGCGGATGGAGGGTTGACTTAGTAGTCCCCACGGTGTGGCCCAGCGAGTGCGGGGTGTGTAGCGGATGGACAATTAGGTTTGGGTTTGGGTTGCATCATCATTTTTATCTCATTATATGAATAAGTATTTGATATGAAAATGCATGCACGATCTATTGAATTTTAGTGTTGTGTACACATTGAGTCTGTTGACTCACCCCATTGTGGGACTATTTTTCAGGGACGATCAATAATGGACCTGGTTACTGCGAAGCTTAGGGATGGCCATGCTCAGCTTGAAGTTTTATTCAATATGGAAATTTAATTTTATTTAAGTATTTTAGAATTTTATTTTGGGATTTTACTTGATGTAATAAGGCCATAAGTTACATTTCTTTACTTTTATTTTTAATTACTATGTTACGAATTATTTTCAATTAAAGTTAAGTAAAATTTATTCTTTAAATATAAACCCTAATTGTTTTGTCTCCTTAATTAATTGGATTTTAAAATAAGATAAATGGTTTTTTTTTTTTTTTACTCAAGCCCAACCCAAAACAATATCTCTTTAAAAACACACTATTTTTCCCAAAGTACAAAAGCACTTTGAAACCGGTTTACTTAAGGAACATACCAGATCCGGTTTAGGCTCGTGGGCCGGGTTTAGGGTGTTCCAGTTTGGTATCAGAGCCCAATTTTCAACTCTCGGCATGTGGGCTAAGGCCCAAAAACGTTTTTAATTCGAGCCCAAACGATTTTCTTTGAAATAAAGCAGGTATTTTGGCATGGCACCTAAGTCTCCGACTCGCAGTCCACCAGGTAAGTACCCCTAACTCTATGTGTGATTAAGTGATTTATATAGGGGTAGAAAAGGCATGCAACGTAGAATAGTGTGATAGGAATTTGAACCCTAGGATTAGACTACTCAAACACATGAAACTCATAAGACTTAATGAACTTAACAAACCTATGGCTAAGTCATTGAGCTAGGGGTGTGGTAACCCTGTGACGCATGTCTAGGATTGGATCCTAAGAGCACAGTATTTAAGTAGTCCTAGTGACTCACCTCCTCTTCGCAGTATCCTACAGTGCGTGCGTGAGCTTCACACCCTAACTCGAGAGGGCTCGGTGGTGTGGCAACCTCATGCGCATGTCTAGGAATGGTTTCGGTGAGAGCATGGTATTTAAGTCATCCGTGTGACTCACCTCCTCTCCACTCGAATCCTGCCTGGTGCGTAGCTTTGGTTCACCCTGACCAAGAGGACTCGGTCATAGGCTAAACACAAAGACTAAAACCCGAAAGGGAATTAGCCGTTTCTTTTATGAAGAACAACAAACCCTAATTTTAAAACTTTTAAAATCACTCTTTTAATTTGTGAAAACCATCTTTACAAAGTTTTCCGAAAAATTCTCGATTTTCAAAAAAAAAATTCTGATTTTTAAAAATTACAAAAAATACCCCTAGTTGTAAAATTACCAAAATGCCCTTGGTTTATCAATTGTCCAACTACTCAACAGTTTTACCAAAATTCCATTATTTTATAAACATACAAAAACCCTAATTTGCGAACCATCAAAAATACCTTAATTTTGGAAAATTTTACAAAATTGCCCCTAACTTACAAAATGACCAAAATGACCCCGGTTTCCGAAATCTTTGTAAACATCACCATTTGAAAAGAGGAACTTTCAAAAAGAACCCATAAAGTTTTACAACTTTTGAAATATCCCTAACTTAATAAATTTTACAAATTTACCCTGGTTTTTGGAAAATTACCGAAATACCCCTGAGGTCGAAAATTACCGATATACCCCCAGATTTTGAAATTTCTCCAAATTACCCCGAGACTTTAAAATTCCAAAAATACTTTTGACAAAATCATCGAGGAACTTTTTGTTTTGCGAAATTACGAAAATGCCCCTGTAGGACAAAATTACAAAAATACCCTTAGGTAGTGGAAAAAAACAACAACGATGAAAATTACAACGTTTCTCTGAATGAATGAAAGTTCATAATTGGTTGATGGATGGATGAATGAATAAAAGACTGTGTGCTTGTATGAATACGAAAGAACCACTCTTAAATTCTTTTTCATAAAACATCTTCGCGGGTAATAAGTGAAACAAGAATACTAATTCATAAAACTTTTAATCGTAACTCTCGATAGACAGATGATATCGTAGTAAGCCTGTTAGGCCAAACTGTAGTAATAGATAAGATTTTTCGGAATGTACCCCTAGAGATTCAGGGAGTGAATTTTCGGGCTGACTTAATGGAGTTACCTTTCGGAGAGTTTGAGCTTATACTTGGAATGGATTTGCTAGTAGAACATCGAGCCATGTTGGATTGTGCGGCTAAACATATGGAACTAAGAACCCCCCGAGGATGAGGTAGTAGTGATGATCGGAGAAAGGAGGAACTACTTGTCTAACGTGGTTTCGGCACTGAAGGCCGAGAAGATGGTTAAGAAGGTGTGTAAGGTGTTCTTAGCTTTCGTAAGTGCGTTGGGAGGAAAAGAAGAAGGTGTTCATGGAGTTAGGACGGTAAGGGACTTCATAGATGTGTTCCCAGATGAATTACCAGGAATACCCCCAGATAGGGAGGTGGAATTTGGAATAGACTTGCTACCGGGAATAGCTCCTGTGTCAATTGCTCCATAATAAATGGCGCCAAAGGAGTTAGTGGAGCTCAAGGCTCAAATCCAAGAATTGTTGGATCGTGGGTTCATCCGACCCAGTGTGTCTCCATGGGGAGCACCGGTCCTATTTGTGAAGAAGAAGGATGGAACTATACGTATGTGCATAGATTATCGTCAGTTGAACAAACTGACCATCAAGAACAAGTATCCTTTGCCAAGGATAGACGACTTGTTCAACCAAATTTGAAAAGGCAAATGTGTGTTCTCGAGATAGACTTAAGGTCGGGATATCACCGATTGAAGGTGAAGGAGGTGACATTCATAAGACCGCTTTTAGGACAAGATACGGTCATTTTGAATTTGTGGCGATGCCGTTTGGATTGACGAAACGCTCAAATAGCGTTCATGGACATGATGAATCGGGTTTTCCAACCCTATTTGGATAGGTTCATCGTGGTGTTCATCGGCGATATTTTGTGTATTCTAAGACGGAAGAGGAGCATGATGAGCATCTCCGAGTTGTGTTGGAAATGTTAAGGAGAAGAAGCTCATGCCAAATTCAGCAAGTGTGTGAATTTTGGCTTAAGGAGGTGGCATTCTTAGGTCATGTGGTATCCGCAGGAAGGAATAAGAGTGGATCCTAGGAAGATCGAGCGATGTTGGATTGGAAACCACCTAGGTCCGTGGTGAAATCAAGTTTCTTAGGATTGGCGGGCTATTACAGAAGGTTCGTGGAAGGATTTTCATCAATAGCCGCGCCTTTAACAAAGTTGCTAAGGAAGGAAGTACCCTTTGTGTGGACGAATAAGCAACAGGAGAGCTTTGAAAGACTTAAGAAGGTGCTGACAGAAGCTCCGATGTTAATTCAGCCGGAGGCAGGCAAGGATTTTGTGGTGTACAGTGATGCTTCGCATACGGGGTTAGGCTATGTGCTAATGCAAGAAGGAAAAGTGGTCGCCTATGCGTCTAGGCAACTGAGGCCTCATGAGGTTAATTATCCAACCCATGACTTGGAACTAGCAGCAGTGGTTTTTGCCCTCAAGCTTTGGAGACACTACCTTTATGGAGAAAGGTCAGTGATTTACACAGAACACAAGAGCCTTAAGTACTTGTTGACTCAGAAGGAGTTGAATTTGAGGCAACGAAGGTGGGTGGAGCTGTTGAAAGATTATAATTGTTCGATAGAGTACCACCCGAGCAAGGCGAATGTGGTAGCTGATGCCCTAAGTAGGAAGGTCGTATCGGATCTAAGGGCTTTATTCACTCACTTGAGTCTGTATGATGATGAAAGCCTGTTGGCAGAATTGCAAGTCAAGCCCACGTGGCTGAAGGAGGTGAAAGAGGGACAAATGGCTGATAAAGATCTAAGTGCTATGTTTCAACAAGTACGGAGCGGAGAACTGAATGACTATGGCGTTAATGATGATGGAGTGTTATGCTATAAAGGAAAGGTCTGTATGCCGAAGGACAAGGAGTTAAGACAAAGGATTCTTCGGGAGGCGTATGGTAGCCCTTATGCTATGCATCCCGGAGGCACTAAGCTGTATAGGGACCTAAGGGAACAATTTTGGTGGTCTGATCTTAAGCGGGAAGTGACCGAATTCGTAGGGAAGTGTCTGACATGTCAGCAAGTTAAGGCTCAACACCAAGTTCCATCGGGATTGCTTCAACCAATCGAGATTCCCCAATGGAAGTGGGAAAGAATTACCATGGACTTTGTTAGTGGGCTTCCCCTTACGCTTACTAAGAAAGACTCGGTATAGGTGATAGTGGACCGTTTGACCAAGTCCGCACATTTTATTCCGGTGAGAATTGACTATTCCCTTCAGAAGTTAGCCAAGTTATATGTGGCAAAAATCGTAAGGCTACACGGAGTACCGATGTCGATCATCTCCGACAGAGACCCAAGGTTTACGTCTCGATTTTGGAAGGCACTTCATCAAGCTTTAGGCACTAAGTTGGACTTCACTACGACTTTTCATCCACAATCGACGCAGGCGATCAACGAGTTAGACAAGTGTTGGAGGATATGCTGAGAGGCTGTGTGATGGATTTCTGAGGAAGTTGGGAAGATTATTTGCCTTTAGCTGAGTTCGCCTACAACAACAGCTATCACGCAAGCATCCGGATGGCACCATACGAAGCATTGTATGGTCGGAAGTGTAGAACTCCTACTTGTTGGACTGAGTTAGGAGAACATCACATTTTGGGCCCGGAGTTAGTGGCAGAAACTGAAGAGAAGGTTGAAATAATTCGGGCAAGGTTGAAGGAAGCCTCTGATAGGCAAAAGTCGTACGTCGACCTTAAGAGGAAGGAAATTTAGTTTGAAGTGGGAGACCAAGTGTTTCTAAAAGTCTCACCTTGGAAGAAGGTTATGAGGTTCTTGGTCGCAGCGGAAGTTAAGCCCAAGGTTTATAGGGCCCTATCGAGTACTACAAATGAGTTGGACCAAGTTGGCATACCGAGTGGAGTTGCCACCAGACCAGCGAAGAAATGCACGACGTATTCCATGTATCCATGCTACGTCGCTATCGATCGGATCCGTCTCATGTGGTACCTGTTGAAGAAGTGGAGCTAAAGCCAGATCTATCCTACGAGGAAGAGCCGATTCGAATCTTGGAACGTGATGTGAAAGTCCTACGAAGGAAGACAGTACCTCTAGTCAAGGTGTTATGGCGCAACCATGGATCGGAAGAAGCTTCGTGGGAGACAGAAGAGACAATGCGACAAAATAATACCCTTAATTGTTTAGTTAGGAAATTTCGAGACGAAAATTTTGTTTAAGGGGGATAGAACTGTAACATCCTAGAAAGGGCCTATGCATTTTCGGTTTAATTGTATGCAATGACAAGTCTTAAGCATTATGAATAAATTTTTGATATTTTTGGAAACTCAGAAATGTATGAAAATGCATGGAAATGAAAATAAACATTTTGGAAACTGAACATTTTTGGAAACTCAACATTTTTGGAAACACAGGAAATGCATTAGGACATGAACATTTTAGGAAACCAGAATGTAAGAAATGGTTCAAAAATGGAAAGTACACATTTTTGGAAACTAAGAAATGAAAATGGAAATGATCCAAAATGGAAAGTATACATTTTAGGAAACTTGGAAATGTAAGAAAATTGCAAGTAAACAGAGTCGATCGAAAATTTTAGGAAACTTGGAAATGACCCTAAAATGATGAGTTTTAAAGTTTAAAATAGGAAATCAAGGCAAGAGGGCCTTAAAAGAAAAAGTTGGTAAGTTTTGACACACAAACGGGCTAGGAAAAGTGGCTGAAGATGGCACTTAGGGCCTATGGAAATGGCGCCATGTGCAAGAGGCATGGGCACAGGTTCGAGTCACAAGGAAGCAATTAAAAGAAGGTTTTAATTTTGTTTCCGTAAGCACAAGGAGTGGACGGCAAGCATCTTGAAAAAAAGAGGTTTATTCTCTTTAAAATTCTAATTATTAAGTGATAAATAAGAGATTTCTTTTTAGATTTTTAAATTTGGGTTACTTGAGGAGATAAATGATGGATTAAATATTTTTTTATTTGAATAATATTATCACATATGTGGAGTGGTGGCCAAGTAAGGGACTCCTTGGCTGATAACTTTGTCTATAAAAGGAAGGAAGGAGGGCTACTCCTCAGTTTGCTTCTTTTTCTGCTCTGCCAAAATTCCCTAGCTCTCCCCCTCTCTGTCGAATTTTTCCTTAAGTAAAATCCATCTTCTCTTCTTCTATTTTCTTCTCTGTTTCTACTATCAAAGTCGAATTTTTATCGATTCTAAGTAAAGGAGCAATCAACTACAACATCAAAAGGGTAAGATCTGTGGTCAATCAATTTCTATTCCTTTTTCTTTTTACCAAAATCAGGGTACTAATCTTATTGTTGTGAATGGCCGAATATGCAAAGGGGTTTATGAGATTTCGACAGACATACAAGAAAAGGAATATTTTCGGGAACTCAGGGATTCAAGGTAAGAAGTTATATTCGGCCTAGGTTATCTCTTTAATAATTAGATCTATTCGTTTTAATCAAAGATTTATCAAATCAGTGGATCTAGTGGGTAGTCGAAATTCAGGGAGGAATACCACAACTTTGGGATTTGATTTGGCAAACAAGGTAAGTGTTAGTAATTCTATTCCTAGTAGGATTTGGTTTTAAAATCAAAAGGGTATTAATATGTTTGTATATGATGGGCCAAATATAGGAGTTAACAGATCTAAAGTCTGAATCTGTGATCGATTCACTTCGGGAATTCAAGGAATCTATTAAGCGAATAAGGTGTGTACCCCACACTATCTTTTAATACGATGTATGGCTTAAACTTGTTATATGTTCTAATATGAAAATATAAAAATGTGGCTAATGTACCATGTTATGGTACAAAGTACTCAGGTACGTTTCCTACTCCTACTAGGATTACGAAATATGTTATATTTAACATGTGAAAAGTGACATGAATGTGAATTTAAGTATGATATGCATAATATGAATAATATGGGGCATTCGGGTTATATGAGAAAGGGGAAGTGAATGTGGTGACTTGGTCTCACTATCTCGAATGTGGTGACTTGGTCACATTATTTGAATGTGGTGACTTGGTCACATTATCCGAATGTGGTAACCGGTTACATTATCCGAATCACGGTGTCTCATGGCACAATTATCCGGTGGCTATGCCACAAATTTTATATGGGCGATGAGCACGTCATCGCAAATGATCGCGCTTCGATGGTGTGTAGCGGATGGATGGTTGACTTAGTAGTCCCCACGATGTGACCGCGAGTGCGAAGGTGTGTAGCGGATGGACAATTAGGTTTGGGTTTGGGTTGCATCATTATTTTTATCTGTTATATGAATAAGTATTTGAAATGAAAATGTATGCTCGATCTATTGAATTTTAGTGTTGTGTACACATTGAGTCTGTTGACTCACCCCATTGTGGGACTATTTTTCGAGGACAATCAATAATGGACCTGGGTTCTGAGCAGAGCTTAGGGATGGCCATGCTCACTTGAAGTTTTATTCAATATGGAAATTTAATTTTATTTAAGTATTTTAGAATTTTATTTTGGGATTTTACTTGATGTAATAAGGCCATAAGTTACATTTCTTTACTTTTATTTTTAAGTACTTATTCTCTACTCTACGTTCCATTCCTACCCTTCTACAATTCATAGCATAAATCACGCAATAGATAGGGGTACTTACCACAGTGGATCATGGGTCGGAGACTTAGGTGCCATGCCAGAAAAAACCTGCTTATTTCATAAAAATTTTCACAAACTTATTTGGGCTCGATTTGAAAACATTTTGGCCTTAAACCCTTAGGTCGAGGGTTTGAAACTGGGCTCTGATACCAAACTAAAACACCCCACACCCGGCCCACGAGCCTGGACCGGATCTGGTATGTTCCTCAAGTAAACCGATTCAAATTCTTTCGTTACTTTGTGAAAAACTTGTGTGATTTTAAAAAAAATTGTTTGGGTTGGGCTTGTGTTAAAAACAGATTTGATTTTTATATTAGAAAACCTCTTTTTTTATTTTAAGTAATAAATATATCGAGTATATTTTAAAATAAAATACTTAGTCTTTAACTTAATCAAAATTTGTAACACAATAAAACAACAAGTAGAAATAAAATCGTTCATCATGGCCTTATGGCCTTATTACATCAAATAATTCCCAACATAATTCAAAGTACTAAAATAAATTCAAGAGTCCATAAAAATATAAACTTCATGTTGAGCATGGCCACCACAAGTTCTGCCGACCCGGTCCATTACTGGTCATCACCTGAAAAATGTTCCCACAACGGGGTGAGTCAAACAGAATCAATGTGTACACGGCACTAAATCATAATAGAATCAGGCATACAATACATTCAAACATAAAATACAAATTATGATGCATTCCCAAACCCGAACCTAAATGTCCATCCGCTACACACCCCCGTACCTGCCAAACACACCGTGGGGACTACTAAGTCGACCCTCCTTCCGCTACACACCAAATTGCGGGCTTAAGTCACCGCATCTGTGGTCTTAGGTCACCACTTTTCAGACATCGTGGTCTTAGGTCACCACTTTTCGATTCTTTGTGGTCGTAAGTCACCACTTTTCGGACATCGTGGTCTTAAGTCACCACTTTTCACTTCCCCTTTCAATATACAACCATATGACCCATATATTAATATGCATAATATACCAGAGTTCACAATCATATAATATTCTCATGTTACGAATAACATATTTCATATTCCTAGTAGGAGTAGGAAACGTACCTGAGTACTTAGTACCATAACATGGTACCTTAGCCACGTTCATATTTCCATTAACACATATTTTAATACATATAACCATAATTCATATTACAAAGTAGTGTGGGGTACACACCTGATTCGCTTAATGAAGTCCTTGAAATCCCGAAGAACTGATCTACTAATTTAGATCTTAATCCCTATATTTGGACAATCATTCAAACACATTAATAAACCTTCTTGGTCTTAAAACCAAATCCTAGTAGGATTTATACACTTACCTTGGTGTCGATTTCCTTTTTGGTTCAAATCCCGAGAACCTTGCCTTATAAGTCTGTCGAAAATCCTTGAGTCTTAGAAATCCCAAAACTTTGTTGTACTTCTCCTTGTAGTCGACAACTACTAGATCTCGAAGAAAACCTTTTTGAATGAAATCGGCAACACCCTTCTGTCACAACAAAGATTCGGCTTTTGCAGAATTTCGGCTTGGTTGGATTGTGTTTTTGGTTTTGAATAAAAGAGAGGGGAGGCTAGGGAATTCGGCTAGAAAAGAAAAGAGAAGAGGAGAGAACCCTAAGAATTTCCGGCAGAGCAGAGAAAAAAAAGAAAACTGATGAGTATCCCTCCTTCCTTCCTTTTATAGACGAAATTATCAGCTAAGGAGTCCCTTACTTGGCCACCACTCCTCAATTTGATAGCTTTATCCTTTAATTATCATAAATAAAAGAGTTTAATCCAACATTTATCTCTTCAAAATAATCCAATTTAAAAATCCTTTATTTATCACCTTTTTAATCGAATATTTAGGAAAATAAAACACCTCCTTTCTAGAAGCATGTGCCGTCCACCTCGCCTCTTTTGGAAGCAAAAATAAAACCTCCTTTATTTGCTTCCCAAGTGACTCGAACTCAGGCCCATTACCTTGCATGTGGCGCCATTTCCATAGGCCCTAAGTGACATCTTCAGGCCACTTTTCCAAGCCTGTTTGTGTGTCAAATTCTTCATATTAATTTTCTTAAGGCCACCTTGCCTTAGTTTCCTCTTTTTAAGCTTTAAAACTTGACATTTCTTTTCATTTCCAAGTTTCCAAAAATTTTAGTCGACTCTTTAAACTTGAAATTTCCTTACATTTCCAAGTTTCAGAAATGTTCACTTTCCTTTTTGAATCATTTCTAAATCATTTTCCTAGTTTCCATAAATGTTGACTTTCCTCTTTATTCCTTTACATTTTCGGACATTTCCCTACATTTCCAAGACAAGACATTTCCTTACATTTCCTTGCATTTCCTTACATTTCCATACATTTCCTCACATTTCCTTACATTTCCATACATTTCCATACATTTCCTTACATTTCCATACATTTCCATACATTTCCTTACATTTCCTTATTTCTAGAATTCACATAACACATTCATAATTCATAAAACATGCCATTTTACCACATGGTTCCTTGTGTCATGCTTCACACTGAGTTTCTTTTAAAGCCTCATTTACCTAGCTCCTTTTTACTTAAAACCAATAATTTTCCAAAGCTTTCTTCTTCCATCCTAGAATTCTAAAAACCCTTAATACACTTCCAACACTGCCAAAACCTACTAACTCATGAATTAGGCACGAACGCATAACCCCTAATCTAGGATGTTACAGAACTACATGGAAAAAAAGAATAAAAGACGTAAGCATTTAGCATAGTAAGTTTGAATATAATGCACATAGCAACATACTTATTTAACATAAACCATTTGGCATAAACAATGGCATCATAATTTAGCTATTTAAGCTTACTTACTCTTACTGATTCTTACATAACTCATGATACTTACTATTCTCATGCTCGTGAGGTAAACAAGGTACCTGTATCACTTCATCACATAGATCAGCATACTTTACTATAATAATCATAATCTCTGATTCATCATTCATAACATGAATAATACTCATTTCCAACTTGATAATAGCTTTGCTTACTTAATTTTCTTGCTATCTCATTTAAGCTTTACTCATTTGCCCGATGAATTTCTATAAATAACCGAGGATACTAAATCTCATCCCACATATAACTCGATGCCAAAGCCATATCCTAGATATGGTCTTACATGGGATCTCTCATTGTAACACCCCAAACCCGGCCTAGATGTTATGACTGGATCTGCTATGTAACATAGAAGGGTTGTTTTAAAAAGCCATGCTTTCGTTAAAACGTTCGCATTCTTTTTGAAACTTCGATTTTATTATTTGTGAAATTCGATTGTGCTTTTTAAGGTTCCTTGGAAAAAAGTTATAGTTATTATTTTGTAGACTGCTTTGGTTTCGAAAATCGAGTTTGGATCATTTGTTGAAACGATATATTTTGGAAAACAATTACTAATGTTTTAGGAAAACCCCCATTTAAAAACATATAATAGTAAGCAATTGGAAATAAAAGTTTAAAAGGAAATTTAGTCCAATGGCCTTATTACAAAACAATAACCCAAATCAAATAATCTTTGAAATAATATAAAAACCAAATTTACTGAGTTTCGTAAGGAACGACTCCGACGTATGGCCACCATTGAGTCCTCCGCAGCTCCCAATTCTGCTATCACTGGGGATTACCTGCAATATTATGGAAAAGGGGTGAGTTATAAGAACTCAGTGTGTAATCCCGATTCCAGTCACTGTCATGGTCTCCGTCTAGGCCTAAGCCCCGTACAGTATCAATTTGGGCCCGCGGCCCCAAAGTCATGGTAATGCAAACAGAAAATACAACCCAACCTAATAGTCCATCTGCTACACTCTACCCATACCAGCTCTACACTCCATGTGGGGGCCAAGTCAACCCACCCAACCCTACACTCCAAGGATGCAGTCAAGTTGTCAGTATAAATGCAGCAAAGCTGCCAGTATCAGTATATGTGGCTGAGCCACTAAAATCAGTATATTGTGGCATAGCCACCAGTACAGAATATGGCAGAGCCACCAGAATCATAATCGGCACATAGCCATCAGTGACGGCAATATAATCGGCACACAGCCTTGGGTAAATAGGATCAATACAGAGTCATCGATATCTGTTAGACACAAAGCCACAGGTAAGTACGATTGGCACAAAGCCATATTCAAGATGGCACATAGCCAAGCTCTCCCATAATGCAGCCTTGCTGCTAACAACGGTATATGTGGCTGAGCCACTAGAATCAGTATGCATGGCAAAGCCACTAAATCAGTAAAACGTGGCATAGCCAACAGTACAGTACTTCCTCCAAAATACAAATCCCAACCCCATGCAATATGTCGTGTATGTCATGCTCAATCATTACACATGCATGCAAATGGCCATGCTCGATGCTGATCATCTAAACATATATTAACAAAGATATCGACCACACGCCTACAGATCAAGTCGATTAAAACACATCCATACAATCACAATCAACTCACCAAATTCACGACCTAAATCAGTCATTTACCTACAAGGGCAAATTAGTCATTTACCCTATAAAGGTATTTCGGTAACCCTACCCCTTAGGGGTATTTCGATAATTTTATCCTACAGGGGTAATTTGGTGATTTTACCCATCGAGGGTATTTCGATAATTTTACAAATTAGGGGTATTTCGATAATTTCCTAAATCAGAGGTATTTCGATAATTTTGCAAATTAGGGGTATTTCGGTAATTTCGCATACCAGGGGTATTTCGATAATTTTGCAAACCGGGGGTATTTTGATAATTTCACAAACTGGGGCTATTTCATTAAGTTTGCAAATCGGGAGTATTTCAGTAATTTTGTAAACCAAGGGTATTTCAGTAATTTTGTAAACCAAGGGTATTTTAGTAACCAAGGGTATTTCAATAATTTTGTAAACCAGGGGTATTTCAGTAATTTTGTAAATTAAGAGTATTCCAGTAATTTTGTACATCAAGGTATTCTAACAAAGATAACGATGCGATTGGGCTTAGGGCCCATTCTCGGCCCAAATGGGTCCACACGCTTATGTGGCCTATTTAGCCCAAGTCTAGCCTCAGATATGAGATTCACATAGACCAGTTCACTATCTACTACACCATCATACAATTTATTCATATGGGCACATGGGCCCATTGAGGACCACTTGGCTCTTTCGGCCCATCGTGGCCCAACCAGCATCAACCCACAAGAATACTCATGATGGCCTCAACTATCGCGTCGAAGCTCCCACATGTGCAGTCGCACGCTCGTGTGGCTACCATTGCCGTGTGACCGGTATTTCGGCATTTGTTGCTCTACAGCTAGAGTAGGGTGAAATACACAGTTCATAGGAGTCTGAAGCTAATCCTCTCCCCGAATGCTCCTATGCCCAAACGCCCACCGAGGTATGCTTCCTCTCCTCATAGGTAGCTCTATTTAAGGCCAACATCTCACCTTCCCTCTTGCTAGATTTCCGATGTGGGATCCCTTCTTCAGTAGAGTTTAATTCCAACACAAACTCTGGCCGTCCAATTCGCAAAATAAATACTCCCTTTCTTGTCATGAGATTCGAACCCAAGCTCTCCCATCAGCCAATTCACGCCACTTGCCACTAAGCCACAAGCTCCTCTTGTGTCTAAAATCATGTGCAACTAAATATAAATCTATGGGCCAAAGTCCAAGTTCACTTAAAAAATAAATCAAAATGAAATGCCAGTGCCAAGGCTTGAACTTTGGACCCCTCGCTTCCTTGTGGCGTCATTCCCTTGTCTCTTATGTGGCATCATTTGCCACTAGACCGCAACATCTTTTGTGTCATTTTCCTCCACATTTTATCCTTAAAGCCTACCTCCCAAGTCCCAAGTTTTTATTCACCTAAAACCAAAATTTTCCTAAAGCCCAAGTTTGAACCCGGGACTTCATAGAAGCCCCCTAACCTTCCAAAATCGCTCACCTAAAAGGTCTAACTTGCATTAGTGCCATTCTCTTGTTTTTAAGAATTCTAAGCGCTCCTAGGCTCGAGGCCCAATGGGCCCAATTCTACTAGGCCCAATTTTAGGGCGTTACACTCATCTTGGTATTGATGCGATGTCTTAACATGGACTTACTCAAAGTCTTCCTTGTGTGTTCCCTTGGGAACTTACCATTGTCATGTCTTAACATGGTCTTATTTGGTATCTTTACTCATGAACTGGTCAATGCCGAGCCTTGGCTTGGACTTACATGAAATCTTCCTTGTTACTTACCAATGCCATGCCTTGGCTTGGACTTACATGGGATCTCTATCTCATGATAGCTTTTCAATGCCAAGACTTGTCTTGGACTTACATGACATATTTGCTTGGAGACTCACCAATGCCATGCCTTCGCTTGGGCTTACATGGGTCTTCATCTCATAATAAATCTTCAATGCCAAGACTTGTCTTGGACTTACATGACATCTTTGCTTGATTGCTGATGCCATGCCTTGGCTTGGTCTTATACGGACTTTCTTATCTCATGTGGTAGATCGAGTATCCTAAGTAATTCAACTTCAATCGGGACTTTCTCATGCTTAGTCTCATTGATTTCTTTATTTAGCATAGCATTAAGCATTTCTATGGTAATAGTGTACATTATACTAAGCAATTCAATGATAGTAATCATAAATCTTAGAAATCATACAAACTTACCTCGATATACAAAATGTATGTAGATATGCAATTTAGTCCTAGACTTTGTTCTTACCTCGGTTTCGATCTGGGCTTCATTTTTCTTGATCTATAATAATAGTTTAGATCATTTAATAATCACATTGACTAAATTGACTCTTAACTCATTCTCTGGTAAAATTACAAATTTGCCCCTAAACTTTCTTATAATTACAGTTTTACCCCTAGGCTCGTAAAATAATTTTCATACCACTTTCTTAAACTTCATGCTTAGCTGATTCATTATCTCAACTATAGCAATAAAAAATTCTCACTATTTTTTACCATGTATGACAAATTTCATATCTATTACAAACTAGTCCTTACTAGTATTTTTCATGAAATTCACTTAGAAAAAGATGTTTATCTAACATCAAACTCTCATAATATTCCATAAAACATCATCTTACAAACATGTCATACATAGGTAGATTTTTGAACATGCATCTTAGCTCATTTTATAGCTAAAAATAGCTAATTCATGTTACTAGGACTCCAAAAACACGAAGAATATTAAAAACGGGGCGAAAATGAACTTACTAGCAAGCTTGATAAATTGAAGAACCCTAGCTATGGCTTCCTTCAAATTTTCGGCACTTGGGGAAGATGAGAATGATTTTTGTCATCTTTTTCCCTTATTAATCATTTAATTGATAAATAACCAAAATGCCATTCTCTTTACAATTTCACCATTTACTAAATCATGTCCATTTTTGTCCAAAAAATATAATTTGGGAAAATTGCTGTTTAAGGACTTCTAATTAATATTCTAAAGCTATTTCATACAAAAAAGCTTCTAGAAACTCATATTTTGCAACTTTTGTAATTTAGTCCTAATGGACCCTTTAATGGAAATTTCCATAAATATCTACATGAAACTTTTATAATATCATGCAAACATCTCAAATACCTTAAAAACTCATATTACTACTTCGTATTTGTGGTCTCGCACCACTATTCTGACTAGGCCCTAAATTGGGTTGTTACACACGGCTTAGGACATGGGTGTGTGCCCAGGCCGTGTGAAGTCTGCACATTAATTGTGGAATTTAATTCGACACACCTCTAAGGACATGGGCGTGTGCCTTGGCTGTGTGACCTTAGTGAGTTGATGATGTCATAGTCAGTATGTTAAGGTTTTGGCACACGGGCTAAGACACGGGAGTGTTAAAGCCGTGTGAGAGACACGGGCCAGGGACACGGGCGTGTGTTCGGCTGTGTGAAATTGGTCAGGATCGACCACGGGTGGAAGACACGGGTATGTCTTAGGGGCACACGGGCGTGTCCCTAAACCAACACGGACGTGTGGCCTCTGTTTTAAAGAAAAGTTTTCCAAGCTCGTAAAAGTTCCCAATTAAGTTCCCAAACCTCTTAGAAGTATGTTTAGGGCCTTGTGGGCTGAGAATGATCAAATGATATGTTCAAATGAAATCTTATAGGCTGATTTGAGATGTTCTAGCGTGATAAGTTAGGTAATGCCTTAAACCCGGTTCCGGCATCGAACCCAGGCGATGGGTGTTACAATAGGAATTTGATCATTTTTCTATATGTCATATTGGTTAGCCCACGCGTTGGCTACTAATGTTACTCATTCACTTTGTAAATGGCCATTGGAATTGGCCAATACTTACTAAGTTACATATATTCAATGATGTTGAAATTCATGAAGTGCAAGTTGATGAAATGAAATAAATAAGGTGTGAAATATATGTATGAAGAAATAGTGAATGTTAATGGTGCATTATTGCTATGTTATATGTTGCTTGAATTGGTATAAGTGTGGTTGTTTTTCAGGGTGGCAATTGCCATGGTAAATAGCCTTATAATTGTCCACATGGGTAGGCACACGAGCGTGTGTCTAGGCCGTGTGTGACACACGGTCAGTCTCGAGGGCATGTTGATAAGTTGTGTGTTCCTTGCATCTAAATTGCGAAAAATTTAGTTCGTGCCTTTAAGTGTCTACTGACGTCATAAATAGAATGCCAAGGTTTTCACACACGGGTGAAGACACGAGCGTCTTGGCCGTGTGAGGGACACGAGCCATAGACACGGGCGTGTGCCAGGCTGTGTGAAAACCCTTGTAGGTTCGAAATGAAAAATAAAATCCATACGAGCTAGGAACATGGGCGTGTGTGACTACACGGCCTACCCACTCGGGTGTGTTCGTTTCCACACGGGCGTGTTGCCCTGTTTTAAGTAGAAATTTTCTAAGTGTTCGTAAGATTCCGGTCCAATTTCAGATCACTTTATGTGTATGTTTAGGGTCTCGTAGACCCATAATAAAGACTTTGTGAATAGAATGAAAGGTTTTAAGTTTGAATGAAAATTTATGGTCGATATTATATGATAAAGTATGTTAAGTCCGATAATGCCTCGTACCCGGTTCCGGCATCGAATGCGGGTAAGGGGTGTTAAATTTAGTAGTATCAGAGGTATGATTTAGTAAATTCTCGAACTAATGTAGTGTAAGCACGAGTCTAGCTATGCATGCCATATGTATGAGTATTTATATAATGATAGTGTGGCGAATCCTGACAACTTAAATTATGTTTTCATATAGTAAATGGATCCCGACAGAGCAGTGGTGGATGATATAGAAAGTAAAATACCGGCTCCCGCTCAAGGGATGGTGCCAACTGAAAATGAGAATATACTAGCAACTGTAAGTTAGAGAGGAGGAGAAGAGGCTAGGGAAGCCTTTCTCCACATGATGAATGTATTGTATACGGAGTTCGTTCGAATGAACCCGAACACGCAACTCCTTCCACCCCCACCTATACCTCAGCCTACCCCTGTAGCTGCCCAACTTGTACAAGTAGTAAGAAGAGAAAAGCCTCCAGTTGATAGAATCCGGAAACAAGAAGCTGAGGAATTTCGAGCTAATAAAGATGATGATCCGAAAAGAGCCGAATTCTGGCTTGAAAATACCATCAGGGTATTTGATAAACTATCTTGCACACTCAAAGAGAGTATGAAGTGTGTCGTGTCTCTCTTAGGAGATTCGTCCTATCAGTGGTGGAACACCCTTATGTCGGTTGTACCAAGGGAGAAAGTTAATTGGAAATTTTTCCAAGAAAAGTTTCAAAAGAAGTATATTAGCCAAAGGTTCATCGACCAGAAAAGAAAGGAATTCCTTGAGCTAAAGCAAGGTAGAATGACACTAACTGAATATAAACGTGAGTTCGAAAGGCTTAGTAAATACACCCAGGAGTGCGTATCCACCAAGGCCATCATGTACAAAAGGTTTGAGGATGGATTAAATGAGGATACCCGATTGTATGTTGGTGTCCTAGAACTGAAGGAATTTGTCATGTTAGTAGATCAAACTTGCAAGGCCAAGGAGTTGGCCAAAAAGAAAAGAAAGGTTGAAATTGAGTCTCATGACTCGAAGAAGAGACAATTGGGTAAGTCATTTTAATCCTCATCCAATAAGTCAAGAGAGTTTACTAGTCAATCAACCACTTCAGCTGGGTTTTCAAGCAAAAGTAAGGGTAAATAGTACTCGGGGTCTAAAGTTCAGACCACTTCAGTTGCTAGTGTTGGTAACACTTGACCAAGTAGACAGGAATGTCCACAGTGTGGCAAACGCCTTCCCGGTGGGGGTCCAGCAAATGAGAGAGCTTGTTTCAAGTGTAGATCCCTAGATCATTTTATTAGAGAATGCCCCGAGATGGGTGAGAAAGAGAAATCTCAGAGTGCAAGATAGGGAAGTACTGCTAGAGGAAGGTCACAGAGAAATCCGGGAAACGGATGAGTAGTAAGAATATACCTAAAGAGCAGACTGCAAGATCTAAGGGTAGAGCACTTGTGAGGACTTACGCCATTCGTGCTCGCGAAGAGGCGTCCTCCCCTAATGTGATCATGGGTACATTTTCTCCCTATGATACTCATGTTATTGCTTTAATTGACTCGGGGATATTTGCATGAAATTAGTATCTAGTATAAAAATGCCTATAGAGTCCACAGAATTTGTGATAAATGTGTCAAATCCCCTAGGCAAATATGTGTTACTTGATAAAGTATGCAAAGATTGCCCTTTGATGATTAGAGGTCATTACTTTCTGGAAAACCTTATGATATTGCCATTTGATGAATTCGACGTAATTCTTGGCATAGATTGGTTAACTACCCATGATGTGATAGTAAACTATGGAAGGAAATTTATTTAGTTAAAATGTGAAAATGGGGATATTCTTCATGTTGAATTAGATGAACAAGACAAATTTCCTGTAGTGATTTCTCATATGTCTGCCCAAAAATATGTAAGAAAAAGATATGAAGCTTATCTTTCCTTTGTGATGAATGCCAAAGAGACTGAGTTAAGAATTGAATTAGTGCCCATAGTATGTGAGTATCTAGATGTATTTCCGGAAGAATTGCCAGGGTTACCTCTAGTGAAAGAGATTGAATTTGGTATTGAGTTAGTTCCTGGTACTGCGCCTATTTCAATTGCTTCGTACAAAATGGCTCCAACCGAGCTGAAGGAATTGAAGGCACGGTTGCAAGAGTTGACGGATAAAGGTTTCGCAAGACCAAGTTATTTTCCGTGGGGTGCTCCCATATTATTTGTGAAAAAGAAAGATGGGTCCATGAGGTTATGTGTAAATTACCGCTAGCTTAATAAGGTAACCATTAAGAACAAGTACCCCTTACCAAGGATCGATGACTTGTTTGACCAATTGAAGGGAGCCATGGTGTTTTCCAAGATAGATTTGAGGTTTGGATATTACCAGTTGAGAGTCAAAGACTCAAATGTACCGAAGACTACATTTCGGACAAGGTATGGCCATTATGAATTTTTAGTCATGCCTTTCGGTTTAACAAATGCCCCTGTCGTGTTTATGGATTTAATGAATCACATCTTTCGGCCATATTTGGATAAATTTGTTGTAGTCTTAATCGATGATATACTTATTTACTCTCGTGATGAGAATAAGCATGCTGAGCATTTGAGGACAGTCTTACAAATTTTACGAGATAATCAGTTATATGCCAAATTTAGTAAAAGTGAATTTTGGCTTAATGAAGTCAGGTTTTTGGGGCACATTGTCTCAGGAGATGGAATTAGAGTTGACCCGAGTAAGATTTCAGCAATTGTGGATTGGAAGCCACCAAGGAACATATCCGAGGTTAGAATTTTTCTGGGCCTAGCTGGTTATTACAGTCGGTTTATCAAGGGATTTTCCATGATAGCTACTCCGATGACGAGGCTATTGCAAAAAGATGTGAAGTTTGAGTGGACAGAAATGTGCCAACAGAGTTTTGAGAAATTGAAGACATTATTGACTGGGGCTCCAGTTTTAGTACAACCCGAACCAGGAAAAGAATTTATGGTCTATAATGATGCATCCTTGAATGGATTGGGTTGTGTACTCATGCAAGAAGGCAAAGTGATAGCTTATGCCTCTAGACAGTTAAAGTCACACGAGAAGAATTACTCGACCCATGATTTGGAGTTAGCTGCTATTGTGTTTGCAGTAAAGATATGGAGACACCACTTGTATGGTGAGAAATGTCAGATATTCACTGATCATAAAAGCCTAAAGTATTTGATGATTCAAAAGGAATTGAATCTAAGGCAACGAAGATGGTTAGAGTTGATAAAGGATTACGAGCTAGTAATTGACTACCATTTGAGAAAGGCGAACGTGGTCACCAATGCTTTGAGTAGGAAGTCCTTGTTTGTATTGAAAGCCATGTTATGAGTAGCAATAATGATGTATAACTAGCCATGTTATGAGTTTTGGATGAAAGTATATATTAAACCATGTGTACAATAAGGTAAAGAGGTTAATTTTGATTATGTGTTTGGCATGATGAATGATAAAATTGTTAATGAATGATGAGTCTAAATATTGAATAATATATATGTGAAAGTTGACTGTATGATAGGTGATATTTATATATAGGTATTCGGCTTTGGATAAAATATAGATATATATATATTCGGCTTTGGATAATTTGACTTAAGTTTTATATATGCTTAATATGTATGTTAGATATTATCTTGTGTGGTTAATAGTGATCAAGTTGAGGGTATGAGCTACAGGTTTAAAAAGCATGTCAAATACTAATTGAATGAGAAGTAGGTTTTGGCAATTTGGCTAAAAATGAAAACTCGAAATGTTTAGCTTTGTAGAATAAATTTATGATTTAGTGAACCTGGAAATGTGATGTTGTGAATTTAGTAAGTTTTAAATTATGTGAGTTGATTCTTTATTTAAGTTCAATTGTAAATGATAATTTGTGTATATGCTTGTTGATAAAGTCATTAAGTGTATGTATGTATTTTATATGCAATGAATTTGAGATATGGTATTCGTTTTATTTTTTTTTTTAAATCACTAGGTTAAATCTGTTTTATCAATTAACGAGGAAATTGATTGCTTGCATCAAATTCAATGGGTTGACTTTTTGCATTTGACTTTTGATTCTGTAATGCCTCGAAATCCTTAATCCGGCGACGGATACGGGTTAGGGGTGTTACATTTGATTGGTATCAGAGCTTACGATTTAGTCGATTCAAGGACTACCGTAGCATGTGTGAGTCTAGCTATACATGCCTTTGTCATATATTTGATAGTGTGGTGACTTCTAACATTCTAAACTATGTTTTATATAGTAAATGTACACTGATCCCAATAGAGTCGTAGCGGATGATGTAGAGAGTGTAACGCCTGACCGTGGCCGTGGATCAGCGTCGGTAGACTCTTGACCAGTTTCAGGTAGCCACGAGGGGGAGGCTAAACAAGCCTTCTATCAGATGATGAACGAGTGGTTTACCCAGTTTATTCAGGCTAACCCGGCTGTACAACAACCTCCACCCCCAAATAATCCAACTCTGATACCTTCAGCACCCCCGATGATAGATCCGATGAGATCTAGTAGGCCTCCAGTTGATAAAATCAGGAAATTTGGGGCCGAAGAATTCAAGGCTAATGATGATGACGACGCAGAGCGAGCCAAAATGTGGCTTGATAACACTATTCGAGTACTTGATAAGCTATCTTGTACTCCAGATGAATGCCTGAAGTGTGCTATATCTTTACTTCGGGACATCACTGGTGGAATACACTAGTATCAGCGGTTCCAAAAGAAAAAGTTACGTGGGATTTCTTCCAGAATGAATTCCGCAAGAAATATATCAGCCAGAGGTTCATCGACCAGAAACGCAAGGAATTTCTTGAACTGAAACAGGGGCGAATGACCGTGACTGAATATGAGCAGAAATTTTTCAGATTGAGCCGATATGCCTGAGAGTGTGTATCAACTGAAGCCATTATGTGTAAAAGGTTCGAAGACGGTTTGAATGAAGATATGAAGTTTCTTGTTGGCATTCTTGAAATCAAAGAATTTGTAACACTAGTCGAGCGAGCTTGCAAAGCTGAAGAGCTAGGAAAGGAAAAAAGAAAGGCTGAAATTGAAGCTAAAGACACTCGTAAAAGATCATCGAGTAAGACTTTCCATTCAGTGCCTAAGAAGTTCAGAGATGACTTAAGCCAACATAAGACTACTTCCGACATCTCTAGACGAGATCAACCTCCAGTGAGTTCACGAGCCACTTCAATGGCTAGTGTTGGTAATGCTCAACAGAATCGAGTTGAATGCAAGCATTGTGGTAAATGGCATTCTGGGAGTTGTAGATTTCGTGATCAGTCTTGCTTTAAATGTGGATCGTCAGATCATTTTATTAGGGAATGCCTAATGTTCACGAAAGCGAGAATACGATTGTAACATTAAGTCGGGCAACACGTCAAAGACGAGGGCGAAGCCACCCAGACATTCAGGCAATGTAGGTGGTAGTCAGAGTGGAACAAAGAACACTGCAGTTCGATCCGAGGCTAGAGCACCAGCTAGAGCTTATGATGTACGAGCTAGAGAGGATGCTTCGTCCCCAAATGTTATTACCGGTACTTTCACACTTTATAATACGATTGTGACTGTATTGATTGATCCTGGTTCAACTCATTCATATGTGTGTGAAACCTTAGTATTCAGTAAGACTCTACCTGTTGAGTCTACTGAGTTTGTGATCCGTGTGTCCAGCCCTTTGGGTCATTGTGTAATGGTTGATAAAATGTGTAAAGGTCGCCCATTAATGATTCAGGATTCTTGCTTCCCAGTTGATTTAATGTTATTGCCTTTCGAGGAGTTTGATATAATTCTGGGAATGGACTGGCTAACTTTGTATGATGCAGTGGTGAATTGTAAAAGAAAGATCATTGATTTGAGATGCCAAAATGGTGAGATCATCCGGGTTGATTCTAATAATTTGAGTGGGTTGCCTACTGTTATATCCTCGATGTTAGCTCAAAAATATGTGAGAAAAGGGTGTGAAGCTTATTTGGCTTATGTGTTGGATAACAAAGTATCTGAAAAGTAGATTGAATCAGTACCAGTTGTGTGTGAATACCTAGATGTATTTCCTGAAGAATTACCGGGTTTACCACCAATACGAGAGATTGAGTTTGACATTGAACTAGTTCTGGGGACGCCTCCGATTTCGATAGCTCCGTATCGAATGGCACCTACTGAGTTGAAAGAGTTGAAGGCACAGTTGCAAGAATTGGCAAACAGGGGCTTTGCGCGACCGAGTTTCTCACTGTGGGGTGCACCGGTTCTATTTATGAAAAAGAAAGATGGGACTATGCGAATGTGTATTGATTATCGACAGTGAAATAAAGTGACAATAAAGAATAAGTACCCGTTACCTCGGGTTGATGACTTGTTTGATCAGTTGAAAGCGGCTTCAGTGTTTTCAAAGATTGATCTGAGATCAGGTTATTATCAACTACGAGTCAGAGATTCTGATGTGCCTAAGACTGCATTCCGAACGAGGTACGGACATTTTGAGTTTTTGGTTATGCCTTTTGGGCTTACTAATGCACCTGCTGTTTTTATGGATTTGATGAATCGGGTTTTCAGACAGTTTTTGGATCGGTTTGTAGTAGTGTTTATTGATGATATACTGATCTACTCCAAAGATGAAATCGAGCATGCCGAGCATTTGAGATTAGTGCTACAAACTTTGCGAAATCAGCAGCTGTATGTGAAGTTTAGTAAGTGTGAGTTCTGGATGAAAGAGGTCAGCTTTTTGGGACATGTTGTTTCAGCATCAGGTATTCGAGTTGATCCAAACAAAATCTCGGCTATACTTGATTGGAAGCCATCGAAAAATGTTTCCGAGATTCGAAGTTTTCTGGGACTTGCGGGCTATTATAGACGGTTTGTGAAAGGTTTTTCTATGATAGCTACACCTTTGACAAAGCTACTACAGAAAGATGTCAAGTTCGAGTGGTCGGAAAATTGTCAGAAAAGTTTCGATCAGTTGAAAGCCCTTTTGATGGAAGCTCCAGTGTTAACTCAGCCTGAATTGGGTAAAGAATTTGTTGTGTATTCTGATGCTTCCTTAAGTGGTTTGGGCTGCGTATTGATGCAGGAAGGCAAAGTAGTTGCCTACGCTTCGAGACAATTGAAGCCGCATGAAAGAAACGCATGATTTAAAGCTTGCAGCCATTGTATTCGCACTGAAGATTTGGCGTCATTACTTATTTGGCGAGAAATGTCATGTTTACTCAGATTACAAAAGTCTGAAGTATTTGATGACTCAAAAAGACCTGAATTTAAGACAGCGAAGATGGTTGGAATTGCTAAAATATTACGAATTGGTAATTGACTATCATCCGGGAAAAGCTAACGTTGTTGCAGATGCACTAAGTTGAAAATCATTGTTTGCTCTTCGTGCGTTGAATGCACATATGGTTATGTCTGGTGATGGTTCGATCATAGCTGAGATGAAGGCTAGACTGTTGTTTATTCAGCAAATTAGCGATGCACAGAAAGTTGACAAAGATATGACTTCTAGATGAGCACAGTGTGAAAATGATACAGAGTCAGAGTTTCGAATTGATAAAAATGACTATTTGAACTATAAAGGCCGATTGTGTATACTGAGAAATGCTGACTTGATTCAGATGGTATTGGATGAAGCTCATAATAGTCAAATGTCGACACATCCGGGTAGCACAAAGATGTATAATGATTTGAAGCAGTTCTATTAGTGGCCGGGCATGAAACGGGATATATCTGAATTTGTTTCGAAATGCTTAGTTTGTCAGCAAGTAAAAGCTGAGCATCAAGTGCCATCCGGACTACTTCAGCCCATCATGATACCTGAATGGAAATGGGATAGAATTACAATGGATTTTGTATCCGGTCTCCCTATGACACCGAGTAAGAAAGATGCCGTCTGGGTTATTGTTGATAGACTGACTAAATCAGCTCACTTTGTGCCAGTTCATACAGACTATTCACTCGATAAACTTGCTGAATTGTTTGTATCACAGATTGTGAGATTGCATGGTGTACCGAGTTCCATTGTTTCAGACAAAGACCCGAGATTCAGATCGCGATTTTGGAAGAAGTTGCAAGATGCTTTAGGTACGAAACCTCATTTCAGTACAGCCTTTCATCCGCAGACTGACGGTCAATCTGAGAGAACTATTCAGATAATTGAGGACATGTTGAGATGTTGTGTTCTTGAGTTTAAAGGTACGTGGGAATGATACCTACCTTTGATTGAATTTGCTTATAACAATAGCTTTCAATCTAGTATCAAAATGGTGCCCTACGAAGCTTTGTACGGTCGCAAATGTGGAACACTATTGTATTGGACTAAGCTCAGTGAAAACAAAATACACGGGGTTGATTTGATCAAAGAAACTAAACAAAAAGTGGCTGTGATCAGAGATACTTTGAAAGTTGCCTCAAATCGACAAAAGTCTTATGCTGAATTAAAACGTAAAGATGTTGAATTTCAAGTCGGAGATCGAGTATTCTTGAAAGTTTCTCCGTGGAAGAAAGTACTTCGATTTGGTCGGAAAGGCAAACTTAGTCCGAGATTCATTGGACCTTATGAAATCACTGAACGTATTGGGCCTGTTGCTTATAGATTGAAGTTGCCCTCTGAGTTAGAAAAGATACATGACGTATTTAACGTTTCAATGCTTCGTAAGTACAGATCAGATCCGTCACATGTGATCACACCGTCAGAGATTGAAATCCGATCCGATATGATATATGATGAAGAACCGATCCGTATCTTAGCTCGGGAAATGAAAGAGTTGAGAAACAAGAGGATTCCATTAGTGAAAGTATTATGGAATAGACACGGAGTTGAAAAGGCTACATGGGAGCCTGAGGATTCAATGAAGCAACAATATCCAACCTTGTTTAACGGTAAGATTTTCGGGGACGAAAATCCTTAAGAGGGGGAGAGTTGTAACAGTCTGAATTTGACCCTAATCGAAACGGTGGTTTCGAGACCACGAATCCAAGTCCGATAAATTTTTAAATATTATATTTTGTGTTTATTATATGTCAATTAATGTGTGTGAAAGTTTCGTAGAAAAATTTTATCGTTTAAGTGCTTAATTTGATAAAAAGGACTTAATCGCGTAAAGTGAAAAAGTGGCAGACTTAAGTGAAATGTGCTTAATTGATCATGGATTTTTAATGTAAGGTGTTAAATGGGTAAATAACCCATTTTTAAGTTAGTGGATGCTATATGACAAGATTAACCTTTAGTTTATTATTATATAATTTTATAGCATAAGGTTAAATTAGTAATTAGATTAAAACCATAATATATGTTAATAATAAAATATGAAATAATGGTTGTCTTCGTCCTTTGGCTACCGAAATAAGAAAAGAAAAGATAGGTTTGAGAGCTTAAGCATTCGGCCATGGTGTTGGCTTGAATTAAAGGTTAGTTTTCAATCGGTTTTCGATAACTTTTACGTTTTTGAGATCGTTGCTTCGATCGGTAGCTGATCCATGTTAGAATTTTTAGATTTGAGCATGTTTAATATTTGGCTATGGCTAAATTTTTATGTTTATGATGTTTGATGGAAAAATATTAAAGTTATGTTAGAAATTTACAAGTTTTGAAATGGAAATTTTAGTAATTTTGAATGATTTGGGCTAAATTGCAAAAATAAAAATTAGTAGGGACTTATTTGCAAAATAAATGGAAAATATGGACTTGTATAGCCCTTATGGATATTCGGCCCTTGAGTTGATTAGTGAAATATTGTGTATTTTGAGTTTTATGCAAATAGGACTAAATTGTAAAATTGTGAAATAGTAGGGGTAAAATGGTAATTTGCCCATTTATGTGTTTTGGGACTAAATTGAGATGAAATGTACTTGAATGAGCTGAATTTAATGTGTTTAGATCAAGAACAAAGAAAAACGAATTTGGATCAGGGAAAGACGAAGGTTATCGAATAGCCGGTCTACGCGGTCTGTCAACGGTCGAGGTAAGTCCTTAAGCAAGTGTATGCTAAAGGAATATTTATAAACATTGCATATGATAAAATTAAGAAATTTAAAGCATAAAAATGTATGTTGGCCGAATGTGGTAGTATGAATTGATAATGAGTTTAATTTGTTAAATGTGATGTAAATAAGTAAGTTTGGTAGGTATATAAGTTGTTGTGATTTCAGTATTAAGTAAAGTGTATCGAAATGTTAAATGTGTTGAATTCGGGCTAAATGCCTAGCAGGCCTAGTGCCGGTGACATATTCAGGCTTATTGCCTAGCAGGCTATGTGCCAGTGATTTGTATCGGGCTTTAAGCCTAGCAGGCCTAGTACCGGTGACATATTCAGGCTCATTGCCTAGCAGGCTAAATGCCGGTGTTTTGGACTTTAGATTTTGAGTTCAGCAGGCTTGATGATGGTGTATGAAATCCAAGGTAATGTTTAGCAGGCTAGAACTAGTGGATTGCTACTCTAAGAATTGAGTAGATGTTAATGAATTTACGAAATGAATTATGAATGCCTACTTAAGCTAAGGTGAAATCATTAATTTTGGTCACAAGGTATGTAATATGCTACCCAAGTGTTATATATATATATAAATATGTACGTGATGATATTGATAAATGAAATGAATAGTTGAATTGAATATTCAAGTGATAATCGAAAAGGATATTATAGTAGACTATGCTTTAAGCAAAATTGGTTTTGTATAAGTATGTGTAGTTGAAAGTATTTATAAAGATATATGGATATGTACCAGTTGGTGCTAGAGAACTGAATGTTGAATATGTATACATTTTCGGTCATAATGTGTAATTATAGTTTAAGCTATATTTATGTAAGGTTATTAGATGAATGTTTAAAATGCTTAATAAATTGTAAGTGAAAATGTTTCTGCTTAAGACTTACTAACCTAGCAAGCTTACTTGTGTGATATGTTCCCACTGTTTTATAGATTCAGTTTAGACTTCGAGCAAAAAGGGATCGTCCAGAAAGTCATCCATACTATCAACTCTTTTGGTACTCATATTCTAGCTTTGTTTCGAAAGGCATGTAAAAGCTAGGTTTTTGTTGTAATTAATTGTACTAAGTTTTGTATATGAATTTAGCCTTGCGATAATGGCTAATTCTTTAGTTAAACTATGTTGTGTGACATGGAGTAATGGCATGTATATGCGCAATAATGATGTATAACTAGCCATGTTATGAGTTTTGGATGAAAGTATATATTAAACCATGTGTACAATAAGGTAAAGAGGTTAATTTTGATTATGTGTTTGGCATGATGAATGATAAAATTGTTAATGAATGATGAGTCTAAATATTGAATAATATATATGTGAAAGTTGACTGTATGATAGGTGATATTTATATATAGGTATTCGGCTTTGGATAATATATAGATATATATATATTCGGCTTTGGATAATTTGACTTAAGTTTTATATATGCTTAACATGTATGTTAGATATTATCTTGTGTGGTTAATAGTGATCAAGTTGAGGGTATGAGCTACAGGTTTAAAAAGCATGTCAAATACTAATTGAATGAGTAGTAGGTTTCGGCAATTTGGCTAAAAATGAAAACTCAAAATGTTTAGCTTTGTAGAATAAATTTATGATTTAGTGAACCTGGAAATGTGATGTTATGAATTTAGTAAGTTTTAAATTATGTGAGTTGATTCTTTATTTAAGTTCAATTGTAAATGATAATTTGTGTATACGCTTGTTGATAAAGTCATTAAGTGTATGTATGTATTTTATATGTAATGAATTTGAGATATGGTATTCGTTTTATTTTTTTTTTAAATCACTAGGTTAAATTTGTTTTATCAATTAACGAGGAAATTGATTGCTTGCGTCAAATTCAATGGGTTGACTTTTTGCATTTGAGTTTTGATTCTGTAATGCCTCGAAATCATTAATCCGGCGACGGATACGGGTTAGGGGTGTTTCAAGACCGATGTTCCTCCAAGAGATTTATGAAGCTCAGACCAAGTACCTTCAGGCTTACTTCAGCCTATTATGGTTCCCGAGTGGAAATGGGACCGTATTACTATGGACTTTGTGACGGGTTTACCTGTGACAAAGAAAAAGAAGGATGCCATATGGGTTTTGGTTGACAGACTTACAAAGTCATCCCATTTTATACCGTACGCATTGATTATTCACTTGATAAGTTGGCAGACTTGTATATTTCAGAAATTGTAAGATACACGGAGTACCGTTGTCGATTATTTCGAATAGAGATCCAAGATTTACATCACGGTTTTGGAAAAAGTTGCAAGAAGCCTTGGGCACAAAATTGAGCTTTAGTACAGCTTTCCATCCGCAAACTGACAGACAGTCAGAGAGGATAATACAGATACTTGAAGACATGCTCCGATGCTGTGTTTTGGAATTTCAAGGTAATTGGGAAAAGAATTTACCATTAGTAGAATTTACCTACAATAATAGTTTTCAGTCGAGTTTGAAAATGGCGCCTTATGAGGCGTTATATGGGCGTAAGTGCCGAGCGCCCCTGTATTGGACTGAACTCAGGGAGAATCGGGGTCGATTTAGTCAGAGAAACTGAAGAGACAGAAAAAGTGATTCGTGATTGTATAAAAGCTGCCTCAGATAGGCAAAAGTCCTATGTGGATTTGAAGCGGAAAGAGATTGAGTTCCAAGTTGGTGATAAGGTATTTTTGAAAGTATCACCATGGAAGAAAGTTCTCAGATTTGGCTGGAAAGGCAAGTTGAGTCCGTGTTGTATTAGACTGTACGAGGTTACCGAAAGGATAAGGCTGATAGCTTATCGTTTGGCTTTGCCATCTGAGTTGGAAAAGATTCATGATATGTTCCATGTATCTATGTTACGTTGCTACCGATCAGACCCTTCGCATGTGATTGTACCAACAGAGGTAGAAATTCAACCGGACATGACTTATGGTGAAGAGCCGGTTAAGATTTTGGCTCAAGAAGCCAAATAGTAAAGAAATAAAAGTATTGCCCTTGTGAAAGTACTATGGCAAAGACATAGGGTAGAAAAGGCTACACGGGAGCTCGAGGAGGCTTTGAGAAACCAATATCCGAACCTTTTTATCGGTAAGATTTTCGAGACGAAATCCTTAAGGGGAGAAAATTGTAACAGCCTGATGAGGGCCTAGTAAGAATAGTGGTTGCGAGACCTCAAATCCAAAGTGGAAATGTGTGTTTTATTGCTTTTATGAGGTATATGGCATGCTTGCATGATTGTGTGAAAATTTCATGCAGAAATTTTATAAATTAGTGATCAATTTGTTCATTAGGACTAAATTGCAAAGATTGAAAAATATGAGATTCTAGAGGATTCAAGTATGAGTTAGCAAAAGAAAATTTATTAGAGGCCCTTATTTAGCAATTAGACCATTATATTTTATGATGGACAAAAATGGGCATGGAAAGGAAAAATCTCAACAAAAGGGCCTTAAAGGCATTTTACTCATTTGGTTCATAAACATTAAAAGGGAAAAAGAAGTCAAAAATGGTGTCCATCTTCTCCATGCTAGCCAAAATCCTTAATGACACCATAGCTAGGGCTTTTTCAACTTTCAAGCTTGATTGTAAGTACCTCCTAGCCCCATTTTTAATGTTCTTCGTATTTTTGAGACCCTCATAGCTCAATTTAGCTATTTCTAGCTATATTTTGAGCTAGGGTTCATGTTAAAAAATTTACCCATGTATGACATGCATGTATTTTGAGTTTAAATGAGGAATATGAAAGTTTGTTGTATGATAAACATCTTTTTTTAAGTGATTTTCATGGAAAATCCATAAAAAGGACCTAATTGTAAAAGTGATAAAAATTAGTTTTAAAGGAAAGTGTGAGCTGTTATGAGCTCAATAAATATTCGGCTAGGCTTGGGTAACCAAGGAAATGAGTGTATTTCTTTATACGAGCCTAGGGACCATTTTGTAAATATGAGAAAGTATATGGGCAAAATTATAATTTTTCCAAAGTATGATTCATAGTTCGATTTAGGCAATTTGATCATTAAAAGAGTGAAATTGTTATTATAGAGCAAGAAACATGAAGTCCGAACTGAGACCGAGGCAAGAATAAGGTTGTGGACTAAATCGAACAACTATACATATTTCGGTATCAAGGTAAGTTTGTGTGTAATAAATCCAACATAATGTTATTATGTTATAAAAATGCTTGTCATTTTGTGATGATGTATATTATTTCGATGAAATGGATTAATGACGTTTTAATGAGAGTATGATGAAGATTTATGATGTTGAAGTCGCGATTGAACCCTAGAAAATGAGAGGATGCCATTGTCAAGACATGAGATTTGTAAGGCCCTGTATAAGACCATGTTTGGGACATGGCCTCAGCACCGAATTGAGATCTCGTAGAAGACCATATCTAGGATATGGCATCGGCATCTAAGAGGAAAATCGTGTAAGACCATGTATGAGACATGGCATCGATATATGATCTCGTATATGACCATATCTGAGATATGGCATCGACATCAATATGAGATCCTGTATAAAACCATATCTGGGATATGGCATCGGCATCGAGATGTGATCCCATGTAAGACCATATCAATGGGATATGGCATTGGCATCGAGTTAAATGTATGACGAGTTGGGTATCCTTTGACATTTCAAGTGGTTCAACGGGTAAAGAACTAAGTTATGCTAAAGATGACAATAAGCTAAGTTTATGTTCAAGTGGGTAAAAGTGCTGAAGTTATGTGATGAAGTGATACAGGTACCCATGAGTAAAATATGAGATATGAATCCAATATGTGAAATGTGATTGGTAAGAGTAAGCATGAGTAAGCTACGTCAAAGTGCTTGAGAACTTGTGTTATTATTCGAAGAGATGAATGGATGTTATCATAAGCTTTTATGTTGTTATTTATTTCATACAAACTTACTAAGCATTATGCTTACTCCATCTCTTTTCCCTTTCCTTGTAGTATCACCAAGCTAGCTCGGGGATCGAAGGACATCGGAGCTCGGTTCACACTATCAACTATTCTTTTGGTATAGTAAGGTTGATTAATTTTGGGTATGGCATGTATAGGAATTTGATCATTTTGCTATATATCATATTGGTTAGCCCATGTGTTGGCTATTAATGTTACTCATTCTCTTCGTAAATGGCCATTGGAATTGGCCAATACTTACTAAGTTACATATATTCAATGATGTTGAAATTCATGAAGTGCAAGTTGATGAAATGAAATGAGTAAGGTGTGAAGTATATGTATGAAGAAATAGTGGATGTTAATGGTGCATTATTGCTATGTTATGTGTTGATTGAATTGGTATAATTATAATTGTTTTTCAGGGTGGCAATTGGCTTGGTAAATAGCCTTATAATTGTCCACACGGGTAGGCACACAGGCATATGTCTAGGCTATGTGTGACACACGATTAGCCCCGAGGGTGTGTTGATAGGCCGTGTGTCCCCTGCATCTAAACTGTAAAAAATTCAGTTCGTCACATGTGCCAGCACACGGGAGTGTGACTAGGCTGTGTGTCTTTAAGTGTCTGTTGACGTCATAAACAGAATGCCAAGGTTTTCACACATGGGTGTGTCTTGGCCGTGTGAGGGACACGGGCCATATACACGGGCATGTGCCAAGCCGTGTAAGAACCCTTGTAGGTTCAAAATGAAAAATAAAATCCACACGAGCTAAGAACATGGGCATGTGTGACTACACGGCCTACCCACACGGGCGTGTTCCTTCCAACACGGGCGTGTGGCCTCTTCTTAAGTAGAAATTTTCTAAGTGTTCGTAAGTTTCCGATTCAGTTCTGGATCACTTCATGTGTATGTTTAGGGTCTCGTAGACCCATAATAAGGACGTTGTGGATACAATGAAAGGTTTTAAGTTTGAATGAAAATTTATGGCTGATATTATATGATGAAATATGTTAAGTCCGGTAATGCTTCGTACTCGGTTTCAGCATCGAATGCAGGTAAGGGGTGTTACACTCAAGGCTAGGTTGGAAGAGTTAGTACAAAGTAGGTGTGTGGATTGTGGAAAGAAGAGAGATCACACTCCTTCAACGTTGGAACCTCAGACTGCGAAGCATGCTAGAACCCATTTGAGTGGCGATAGAGGTTCCGCAGAGGGTGTTAGTGGTAGTGCGACCGTTCCATCTTGTGGGCACTATAGGAAATGCCATCAGGGCTATTGTTGGAAGAAGTTGGGAGTGTGTCTTAGATGCGGGTCCACGGAGCATCAAGTTAGGGAGTGTCCGCGACGACATAAAGACATGTATGGTAATAGATTGTTCTAAATCTATGTGTTAATAATATAAATCACATTGATGGTTATTCACTGGATAATGTTTGTGTGAGTGATAGATCAACTGCTATCTGCTTCAGTGGTTAAGCGTTCTGGTTGTGTGCGTGAGGTCTTAGGTTTGATTGGGTTTTGCTTGGGCGAGAGTCCACAACGGGAGCATGGAGGTATAGCTTGTGAGATACCACTGTTCAGATAGTTGGAAATTTAGGGGATGAAATTCCTTTAAGGAGGGGTGAGTTGTAACGCCTCATATTTTGGAGTTAGAAGTTTTGAGGTTTTGTGGCTAGGGCAATAGAGAAGGATGTGCTATTGTGGATAGTTGCATGTTTACGTGTCAGAATGGGCCTGCTAGTCTGGTGGTTTAGTGGGTGTTAGTATACCTCAGGGTTCTGGGTTCGAGTCTTTCTATGAGCATTCTAGAGAAGTATTTATATTTAGTTTTGTTTTAAGTCAAAATGTTATTTTATTTTTATTTTGACTTATTATGTTATTTTTATTTTTATTTTTATTTTGGCTGGATGTTTCTTCTTTCTCTGTTGTGTTTTTCCTCTTTGTTTGTCTTCTTTCTTTTTGCCTTTGCTCTTTTATTTTTGAAAACGATTTATGCTTGGTATATTTCAAAGAATTTCTCTCCTCCGTTGTCAAAACAAGTGTGGGTTCTGTATCTATTTTTGTTTTAATTGCAAATTGTCCTTCGTCTTTACTAAAATTCGACATCATAAGTGTGGATGTTTGTAAATCTATTAACTCGATGTTGTATCATCGTATTATGGCTAGAAATTGTGTGTTTTGATAAATTTAAGATCATCGAGGGCTGGAGAGTGCTTCGGGGCTGAAAGCCTATTTTCGGGGCTGTTTTTAGGGTGGTTTCATAGCCACTGGGGTTTCCGTATGGGTGTGTTCAAGTCCACACGGCCGTGTGCTTTTGGGAATTAGGGTTTTTCGGCTAATTTCGATGCCACACGACCGTGTGGCTAATTTAGGGATTAGGGATCCCACACGGGCATGTGCGTTTTAGACGCACGTCCATGTCTGGTGGGTACACGGGCATGTGAGACCCTCATACGGTCGTGTTAGCCCTGTACTCAAATTTAGTGCAAATGGATAGGGAGTTACACAACCTGTTCCCACGGCCATGTCCCTAGTTCACATGGGCATGTGCTTCAGTCACACAGCCATGTGCCTCTATTCACACGGGCGTGTGCCTTTGTCACATGGCCGTGTGCCCCTCCTCACGCGGGCTTTTAATCTCCCACACGGCCTAGGCATTACCACATGAACAGAGCAAACGGCATATGGTTTTAAGACACTTATGTTGGTTCTGTGTGCATTTCTGACCTAAATATGTGTTTGTATGTGTGGTCCGGCCCTTACCTAAGTTTAGTGAGGGTATTCAAGACTCGATATCTGTGATGATTATGTGTGACGTGTGATTTTGAATCTAGACTGTGGAGTGTGCTACATAACTATTCTAACTGACTGTCTGTTAATGTGTCTCTGTTCTGTGAACTTGAATGCATTCATGCATTTGCATAAGGTATTTTGGGTTGGGTTAGGAAGAGAAGGAAGACTGTATCTGTTCTGATCTATCAGTTTAATTGCAAATATGCATACAGCAATTTATCGCACTGTACCACTCATGCGCCAGCTTTGCTGCGCACTACTATTTGATCTAGTAGTTTAACTGCAACAAGTCGGTACAGCAGATAACCGCATGGCATTGTACTGTACATACGTCAGCTTTGGTGCGTACCGTTATCTGATCTGGCAATTTAAACTGCGACTCGCTTGTATAGCGGTCTACTACATTGCACATACAGCATATACGCTAGCTCTGCTGCGTATTATTATCCAAGTGGATTAGTCCACATATGTGGTGTGTAGGGTTGGATGGGCCTTCTGAGGTCCTAATTGGTGTGGTTGGTTGGATGAGCTTTAACAGCTCTTATGAGGTTTGACTGGGGGACAGGATGTATTGGCTAGATGGGTGGGTTATATTTTCTGACTGCATTTCATACGCATATTTTTGTGTGTACTGGGTGTGAGAATATCTGTCTGTGTTATGTTTGCCTGAGCAACCCGTGTGTAAGTGTTCTGTTTACTTGATGTGCTCTGTTTCGATTATAGGCGGGGGTGTTAGGCCCTTATTTGGTATCTGTTTCTACTTACGTCTTTAAGTCTGTTACACCGCTGATTTAAGTTATGTGATTTTGCTTTTAGTCTTGATTCAGACTCACACTGAGCTCGAGTAGCTCACCCCCTCTCAGTGTTTCCTTCGTAGGTACATTTCAAAATTTTGGCGTTGGACTCGGTATGCGGAGGTCTCAGACAGTCTCAGAGTAGAATAAATTTTCATTTTGTATTTTCAGTTTCTAATTGATATTTCAGTTTTGAACTGTAAGAATTTATAAAATGCGGTACAAATATCTTTTCAAGTTTTTAGTTTTACTCCGCTGATTTAAAAGACTAAATGTTTTGGTTTGACATGACAATCGGTTTTTTAAAAATTTACCTACGGTCACTTCGGTGATTAATGTGACATCTGGGATTCGTTCTAAACTTCTAGGCCAGGTTTGAGGTGTTACAACTGCCAGATCCATTAAATGTCACATACCAGCTGAAAATGCTCCAATACGAATTGATGTCCCAATAGGGCAAACTTTTATTGCAAAAGAAAGTAATCCATGCATGAAGCGTGCAAGACCGATCGGTTTCAAAGATAAAAATTCTCGTAAAAGTAAAGGAGCAAATATTCAAGATGGTCATATAGTGGAGGCGGGGGTTCCTGAAGAGACGCATGACATAACTAATTATAAAACTCAAGAAGAGATCTAGGCTGCCTTTGGTTCAGCAGTTATTGCCAGTGAGGTGCAGTTGCTGCTACCAACCTCACTGCACTGCTATTTGGTTCAACATGAAAGTCCAGTGAGAATGCATTTCAACCACACTGGAAGGCTGAAAATTGACTTGAGATTTCAGCTCCAATGAAAAAAAGGCAACCCCAGTCAACATGGTTTTTTACAATTTTAACCTTTTATCTAATATATGTTTGTATTGTTGATTTTTTTAAATAGTAGTTATATATATTACCATTATAAAATTAATTTTAATTAATTAAAATAAACATTTTAATAAACATATTTTATTAAATGAATTTATAAATTTACCTATTTTTAATAATTTCGTAAAAGTAAAATAATTTTAAAAAAAATTCTATTATATATCATTTTTAATTTAATGTCCTTATTAGTCATTTTATATTTTCACCTCACCGCTACAACTGCGTTTGAATCGAAACACACACTCCACCATTGTTTCTAATCTCACCACTACAGTATCTAATCTCACCGCTATAGTAACTAATCTCACTGCCACCGCTGTTTTTAACCTCACCAGAGGTAAACACACCGCCCATCCAAACTAAGCCTTAGATACCTAAAAGTGAAAATGGAAATGATGAAAACAAAGAGATCTTGATAAGTTATGTCAATACGAGAAAAAAATGGAATTGAAAAAAAAGTAATTATCGACAACAATTTTGCTTATAATATTACTATTAAAATAATAAAAGAAAATGAGGATCTTGAGCCTAAATCTACTAAGGAATGTAAAAATAGAAAAGATTGGTCAAAATGGAAAGATGCAATTCAAGCAGAACTGAGTTTACTTTCTAAACGTGAAGTAGTCCAAACACCTAAAGGTGTAAAAGTTGGTAGGATATAAATGGGTATTTGTGTGAAAACAAAATGAAATTGATGAACTCATAAGATATAAAGCTCGCCTTGTAGCATAAGGTTTTTCCTAAATGCCCGGCATTGATTTTGAAGAGACATATTCTCCTATGGTGAATGCAATCACGTTTAGATATCTTATTAGTCTAGCAGTACGTGAAAAACTTGACATGCATCTAAGGGATGTTGTTACATCCTATTTATATGGTACACTTGATAGTGAAATTTATATGAAAATCCCTGAAGGATTTAAAATCCCGAAAAGATATAAAGTTTATTGAGAAAATTGCTCGATCAGATTAAAAAAATGTTTATATGGAATAAAAAAATCTAGAGCATGTGGTACAATCTTCTTAATGAATACTTGTTAAAAGAAGGTTACAAAAACAATCCAATTTGTCCATGTGTCTTTATAAAAAGGTTTGGATTAGATTTTGTGATAATTGTTGTTTATGTTGATGGTCTAAATATTATTGGAACTCCTGAAGAGTTCCAAAATACAATAAATTGTTTAAAGAAAGAATTTGAGATGAAAGATCTTGGAAAAATAAAGTTTTATCTTGGATTACAAATCGAGCATTTAAAAGATGAAATTCATGTTCATTAATCAACTTATATAGAAAAGAAATTAAAGAAATTTTACATGGATAGAGCACACCCATTATGGTTGTACGATCGTTAGATGTGAATAAAGATCAATTTCATCCTTGCGAGAATGATGAAGAGTTTCTTGGTCCTGAAGTGCCATATCTTGCAAACAACACATGTAGATATTGATGTATCTTGATGTATCTTGCAAACAACACAAGACCTGATATAGCTTTAATTGTAAACTTGTTAGTAAGATTCAGTTCTTCTTCAATATGTACACATTGGAATCAAAATTAAACATGTATTTATATATTTCAGAGGGACCATTGATATGGGGTTATTTTATTAAAATGATTCAAAAACCCTATTAGTTAGCTATGCTGATGCTGGGTACTTATTAGATCCACATAAAGGTTGATCTCAAACAGGATATTTATTTACATGTGGGGGTACTGCCATATAATGGCATCAAAAAAGCAAACATTACTTGCCGCTTCTTCAATCATACAGAACTAATTGCAATGCATGAGGAAGTCGAGAGCGTGTTCGGCTAAGGTTATTGACCCAACATGTAACATCCTAAGATTTAGGGTCTGGCATTTTTCCACTATTATATGTGTTGAGCTCATTTGGCTTGTTATTTGGATGTGTTTGGGGGTCCTAGGGAGGCTCGGGTTCAAGCCTAAGCCTTGGGAAAATTTTAGTTTTTTGGCTCTGTAGTGGAGAGGGCTGTTGGAAGAATGACTTAAGGAAATTTGTTTGTATGTTGCTAGCACAAGTGGAGTGTGTGGCAGGGTGGTGATTGTGTCAAAGGGAGTGCAAGGATGTTGGAGGTTCGAATCCCACAAGAAGCATATGGGGAGTTTTTATTTTGTGCCCAGGAAAGGAGCAAACTGAGTGGAGACCAAACTCTACAAGGTTGGTTGAAGACTCAGTCAAATTGTTTGAATGAGTGAAGGGGAGTAAGTGTAGTAGAGAAAGGTGGAGAGAATCGTGGAAGTGAAGAGTGTGGGAGTGGTTGGCTGAATGTGGAGTGTGTGGGGGGTGAAAATTTCGGCTAGAGGTTAGTGTAGGTGATTGTGTGTCTATCGAGTTTTAAAATTTATAATAAGAAAATGATCGCACCTGGAAACTAACTCTGACAATGATTAAAGGCAAGTGTACCTATCGAACAATAGTATAGCTTAGGCAAGACCAGATTGTCGAACCCAAAGGAACTAAAAGTACTAATACTAACTTTCTTCTTATTATCTAGCCTAAAATAGGTGAAGTTGTTGTTTAAACTAAATCTATCTAACCACTAAGCTAAAGACACAAAGACAAAAAGGATGAATTGGAGAAATAACTTTTAGAAAAACTCAGCTGATTTAAATGATACCCTTAGGAAGAATCCACCTAGACTTCACTTGTTATCTAACACTGAACCATATGATTTATTCACTTAACTTGATCCGTAAGACTCCCTAACGCATATTAAACCCACTCTCGAGGTGAATAACGTCTAACCCTAGGTTGATTAACGAAAATCTCTTTCTCACTTAATAACCCCTTAGAATAGCAGTAAATTGATCGATGGACTCCTATATTAGGTTTCATCCTAATCTGGCAAAATCTCGTCACCCTATCTCTAGGCGCGCGAACGACTCCGCTTTAATTATGCTAGATCTATTCTTAAGCAGGGACTTTTGCTCCTCCACCTAAGAACATCTGACTTCAATCAATATCCCGGAAATATTAACACAAGAATTAAGCACACATAATTAAGAACAAATCAAGTATTTATCATATAGTTCAGAAAATAATAACAAGATCCATCTAGGTTTCATCCCCTTCAGGTATCTGAGGGGTTTAGTTCGTAATAAATAAAGAAAACATCTCAAGAGAAAAGATAAAACAAAACATAAGAAATCCCTAAAACTCCCTGAAGGAATTGAAGGAGAGATCTGTCGTCTTAAGTAGAATTCCGGCTTCTTGAGATGGATCAACTGGCTATCTTCGAGTGATTTCCCACAAATCTAACCTTTTTGGCTTGGCTCCTTGGCCTAGCTTGATCACCTCCTTCAACGTGGTACTTAGGGGGTATATATAGGCTCTTGGAATGCGTTTCTTTCTTCCTAAGTATCCAAATTTGAACGAAATTGCTCTTTCCAGCGACAGGGACACGGCCATGTCACACGCCCATGTGACTAGTCTTTAAGCCGTGTTCAGATTTCTTTAATGAGGCACGGCCCTATGAATCGGGGGTCAGGCCGTGTTCTAGATGATCAATGGGGCACGACCGTTTGGGCTTTAGTTCAGGTCGTGTCGATTTCGTGATATGGTCCATTTACTCCGTTTTGGGCCCGTTTTATGTTCTTTTCATCCTTGGGTGCTTTCCTGGGTATAAGACATGAAAAGAAAGGATTAATAGCACCTTTTTATATGATTCAAGGGATAAATCATCCGAAAGCATACTAAATTCGGGATTAAAATATGTTACTTTTACTGTTTATCAAATACCCCCACACTTAAGCTTTTGCTTGTCCTCAAGCAAAATTCTCAACTTACAATTAAAACGAACTTTCCATAATTCATAATTCCTATCAACAATACTTTATCATAATTCATAAATAATTTATACATGGATAATTTAAATTAAAGAGCCCTAAAGATTCAATCAAGATAAGTCATACATTTGTATCACGAAAATGTATGTGTCTCCCCTTATCTAAATAATTACCTTTAATTCAAAACCGACAAGGATTGATATCCTTACAATTCACTCAAATCACTCTAACTGTTTTAAGGTTCAGTTAAAAGAGCACTCATAAGTCGAACCTGAAAAGTTAATCCCATGGGCTTGCTTGAGAGTCAAATCTCCACCACTGTAAAATGAGAAGATAAACAGATCAAAAGGTCTTTGTCATGGTTGTAACGGGGCTTAGGTTAAGGGTATGGATAAAGGCTGAATTAGAAGGTTAGAATCAAGATTGACCTGACAAATTACCTAACTAGAAATACTGAGATATTATTTACATCAACTAAAAATTAATAATCCTAATAATACGATCTTTTTCTTTTGATAAATTGACTTTAACTGTATAAGCTCACTTTTCATAATATTACTACTGAATATTCTTCGATTGATTGGTTTTTTTTAAGAACAAATCAAATATAAAGGATGAATTCAACTCATAATATAATATAATTAGGTAACTAATCAAATCATATCTCGATAAAAGGGTAGTCAGAAGGAATGGTGATAACAAATACAAAGGGTTTTGGGTTAAAATTAGTGGGTAAGTCAATAAAAAGGGTTGTTAGGATCAACGGGGTTCACTAGGGGTTAAATTGTGGAGGTAAGCTGTTTAGTGGAGTAAGTGGGTTAAAACCTAGGTGCCTTTATCATCTCGGTATATCAAAGCATAGATGTCGTCTTAACATGTATAATCGAGGCAAGTTCTAGAATAACAGTTCATAGTTGACACACTTATAATCAATAAAGTGAGCAAGAAAAAGAATATATGCTCTATATGGCTCAAAGTCTCACAAAAATTATGGATGTTTTTGACATCATCCTTGTAAATTTCAAATTTCAAAGTAGTATTCAAATTCAGGTTAACAGCCTAAAAATTTAACTTTTGGAAAGATAGACTTCTCATGCTTGATTCTCTAGTATTCTTCAAATTTAATCATCAATGCACAATTATCAATGACTTATTCAAAAACATATCAATTAAAACGATAAATCATCAGAAATTTCATCCAAATTAGTAATATGAGGAAATTACTTCAGAACAAGGTTAAATTCAAGGATTTGAGAATAATGCAGAAAGTTAGGCACTTTTATTCTCAGGGATTTGAGAATAATGAAAAAAGTCAGGCACTTTTATCCTTAGGGATTGAGAATAATACAGAAAGTTAGGCACTTTTACTATTCATCCCCCACACTTAAGATGTATATTGCCCTCAATGTACAAAGATAGATAATAACATGTAAGGGATAAATCAAAAGAGAAGGGGGAAAGAATACTTCCTGAATTTTGGATGGATTCCTTGAGTCAAAGATTGAAAGATAAGTTAGAGGAGTCAGTCTGGATGACGATCCTGTGCTAGATGAAGAAATTGGGTAGCTCACGGGAAATTATCTAGGAATTATTAAGACACATTTAAAATAAACTAAATATATATGTAAAGATAACAAAGATAAAGAAAAAGGAAACAAAAATCTAAACAAAATGAAAATTAAAGATGAATGGACAGAAGAGTCCTTATTGTTGGATGGTTTGCGAGGTGGGTGTGACTTCTAAGGCTACGGATGTGCTGGCGGTGACGGAAGTGGCGTGATTCCCTAGCAGCCTTTTGAGCCTGGCACTAAGAAAGTAAAAGAAGTTAAACTAAATGAGGCAGAAAAGAAGTAAAGATAAGGAAATTGAAGCAAAAGAGAAAAGAAAAATAGAAACTACTTGGTCTTAAAGACCCTTGGCTTGTTGTTTGGATGAAGCAGCCGGCATGAACTTATGTATTAGGGTCTCCCTTGGGGAGACTATGCTTGGCTTCTTCCGGTTCTTCGTCATGGCTTTGGTGTGGCTCAAAAGTTATAGAGACTTGTTATGGAGAGGGAAGAAGTTTGAGAGAAAGGGGAGGAAGAAAAAGAAGTGATTAGTAGGTGGAAAAAAAAGGGGGGGAAGGGAGGTTGGGTTTAAATAGAGTTTCAATTCTGGCACATTGACACACCCGTGGACTGAGGGTGTACCGATTCACACGGCCACTTCGCACGGCTGTGTGTTTAGGCGTGTTGATTCTCCATGCCTATTTTTTCGCCAGCCATGCCCGTTTGTGACAAGCCAGTATGTTGGCACAGTTGTGAGGCACGGGCATGTTCTGCCCGTGGTTGGCAAGTCAGTAGCTTCAAACGGTTGTAAGGCACGGACGTGTTCTGCCCGTGTTTAGAAAAATTTTACCTTTTGTTGTGCATGGCTATAAGTACAGCCGTGTTTCATTCCCTGGCTTCCATACGGCCACGGGCACGCTCGTGTGCAAGGCCGCGTGGCCTAAACCTGCACTTTATTAGATTAATTAGTATAGAGTTAGATGCTGAAAAATTAAAAGTATAATGTTAAGGAAGTTAGTGCTCGGGTTGCCTCCTGAGAAGTGCTCATTTAAAGTCTTAAGCTAGACTTTCCCTGTTTTCGGTTCTAAAAGAAGGTTTATGGAGCTGAAACTCCTCTCTCATATCCCTAAGATCTGCACCATTATAAATTTTGAGTCGGTGACCATTTACCTTGAATGTGCCCTTAGTGGGGTGAGTTACCTTGATTGTGTATGGAAAAATTGTTTTGATCATGAGTGGGCCTGACCATCTTGATTTTAGCTTGCCAAGAAATAATTTAAGCCTTGAGTTGTATAGTAGGACCAAGTCCCATACTTCGAATTGTTTTGACTTCTTTAGACAAGCATCATGGCGTCGCTTTGTTGCCTCCTTGTATAGTTTTGAGTTTTCATAGGCCTCAGCTCTCCATTCATCTAGTTCGTTCATCCGCATCATTCTTTTCTTTCCTGCAATTTTAAGATCAAAATTTAAAAACCTTGTGGCCCAAAAAGCTTTGTGCTCTAACTCGAATGGTAGATGACAGCTTTTCCCGTACACAAGTTTGTATGGGGATGTCCCTAGAGGGGTTTTAAATGCTGTTCTATAGTTCCATAAGCCATCATCTACTTTTAATGCCCAATCTTTCCTGTTTGATTCAACCGTTTTTTCTAGGATGCATTTAAGTTCCCGGTTTGCTACTTCAACTTGCCCACTAGTTTGAGGGTGATATAGGGTAGCTATCCTGTGGTGTACTCCATATTTTTTTAAGACTTTGTCGAATTGAGTATTACAGAAATGAGTGCCCCTATCGGTAATGATAGCTCTAGGTGTTCCAAATCGAGAGAACAGTTTCTTGAGAAACTTAACTACTACCATAGCATCATTGGTAGGCAAAGCTTCGGCTTCCACCCATTTTGACATGTAATCAATTGCCACTAGGATGTATTTATTTCCAAGAGAACTAGGGAATGGTCCCATAAAATCAATACCCTATACATCAAATATTTCACATGCTAACATATATGTTTGAGGCATTTCATCACGTTTAGAAATATTACCTGTTCTTTGGCATTTATCACACAAAGCGACATACCTGTTGGCATCTTTGAATAGAGTGGGCCAATAAAAACCTGATTCGAGTATTTTATGTACTATCTTAATGCCACTGTAGTGTCCTCTTGAAGGTCCTTAATGGTAATGTTCCAGGATTTTGCTTGCTTCTGCCTTTGTAACGCATCTTCGAATTACCTGATCTGCACATATGCGGAAAAAAAAGGGATCTTCCCAAAAATAGTTTTTCGCATCAGCAAAGAATCGCTTCTTTTGGTGATGTGTTAGTCTTTTTGGCAAGATGTTAGCGGCTAAATAATTTGCAATGTTTGCAAACCATGGTACCTTAGAATGTGTTATAGAAAAAAGTTGTTCTTCGAGAAACGAGTCATTTATCTCACTTTCATCGAGTTCTTCGATATGTGGATTCTCAAGTCTGGAAAGGTGATCTGCCGCAAGATTCTCAGCTCCCTTCTTATCTTGTATTTCTAAATCAAATTCTTGTAAGAGTAAAATCCATTGCATGAGTCGAGGTTTTGCATCAGATTTAGTTAGAAGATAACGAAGAGCTGAATGGCCAGTGTAAATGGCAACTTTAGACAATATTAGATACTGCCTAAATTTGTCAAAAGCAAAAACTACAGCTAGCAATTCTTTCTCTGTGGTGGTGTAGTTCTCTTGTGCGAGTATTAATGTTCTGCTACCATAATAAATTGGCTAAAAATGCTTGTCTCTTCGTTGTCCCAAAACTGCACCTACTGTAAAATCCCTTGCATCACACATTAGTTCAAAGGGTAAATTCCAATCAGGTGCAATTATAATTGGAGCATTTATTAATTTATCCTCAAGGACATTGAATGCATCTAAACATTCCTGATTGAAATTGAAAGGAACATCTTTTTCTAGTAATTTTGTTAAAGGCTTAGCTATTTTAGAAAAATCTTTAATGAATCTTCTATAGAATTCTACATGTCCTAAAAAACTTCTAATAGCCTTAACTGAACTGGGGGAGATAATTTTTCTATGGTTTCAATTTTTGCTTTATCTACCTCAATCCCTTTACTAGAAATCCTGTGTCCTAACACAATTCCTTCTCCAACCATAAAGTGACATTTTTCCCAATTCCAAACAAGGTTTGTTTGCTTACATCTCATTAGAACTCGTTTTAAATTTCTAAAGCAAAGATGGAAAGAATTACCGAATACCGAGAAATGGTCCATAAATACCTCCATAATGTCTTCCACAAGTTTGTCAAAGATTGCCAACATGCAACGTTGAAATGCAGCAGGAGCATTACATAATCCAAAAGGCATTCTACGATAAGCAAACGTACCATATGGGCATGTAAATTTGTCTTCTCTTGATCTTCAGGAGCTATTGGGATTTGGAAGTAGCCGGAGAGTCCGTCCAAGAAACAGTAGTACATATGGCCGAATAGTCTTTCTAACATTTGATCTATGAAGGATAGAGGAAGTGATCTTTTCTGGTGGCATCGTTCAGCTTTCTATAGTCTATACAAACTCTTCAACCTATAACTGTTCTTGTAGGGATTAACTCATTCCTTTCATTAGGCACCAGAGTCATACCTCCTTTCTTTGGAACTACCTGCCCAAGACTTACCCAAGTACTGTCAGAAATAGGATAAATTATTCCTGCATCTAGAAGTTTAATTACCTCGGCTTTGACCACTTCTTTCATGTTGGGGTTTAGCCGTCTCTGAGGCTGCACACACGGCTTGTATTCCTCTTCCATTAAAATTTTGCGGGTGCAGAATGATGGGCTTATACCCTTGATGTCAAAAATTTTCCAAGCTATGGCCCTTTTTATATTCTCTTAGTACCTGTATCAACTCCTCTTTTTCCTTGGGTTCTAGTTCTAAAGAGATAATTATCAGTAACATAGAATTGTCCCCGAGGAATACATATTCTAAGTGTTTCGGTAACTGTTTCAGTTCTAGATTGGGCAGTTCATAAATGGAGGGTTTTTGTTTTACTTTGTCACTGACTTCAATGCTTTCTTCTTTCGATTGTCTAGATGCAGATGTATTCAGGCTCAGCTCATCGTCTTCATCCTCTTCCGCCTCTTCTTGAGTGAGGCACAGTTTCATTGTGTCATCATGTATGATTTCCTGAAATGAGTTTTGAATGATAAGGTCAGTAGTATCAATAAAATAACAGGAATCATCTTGTTCTCCAGAATATCGCATGGCATCATAAATTTTAAAAACAATTTCCTCATCGCCTATCCTTAATGCAAGTTTACCGTCACCTACATCGATAATAGCCCTAACAGTTGCTAAAAAAGGACACCCTAAAATTAAGGGAACATCAATGTCTTCATCCATATCTAACATAACAAAATCAACAGGGGAAATAAATTTATCAATTTTCACCAAGATATCTTCGATAACTCCTCTAGGATATTTAATAGATCTATCAGCTAACTGAATACTCATCCTAATAGGTTTTGGTTCACCAAGATCTAATTGTTTAAACATTTTATAAGGCATTAAGTTAATACTGGCACCTAGATCAGCTAATGCTTTCTTAATATTTAAGCTACCAATTAGACAAGGAATAGTAAAACTTCCTGGGTCTTTTAATTTGGTTGGTAACTTGTTTTGGAGGATAGCTGAACATTCTTCATTAAGTTCCACTGTCGATACTTCTTCAAGCTTCCTTTTATTCGTCAGGAGTTCCTTTAAGAATTTTGCGTATGTCGGCATCTGTGAAATGGCTTCAACAAAGGTAAGTTAATATGTATTTGTTTAAAAAGTTAAAGAAACTTACCGTATTGGGCATCTAATAGTTCCTTCTTCAATTTTCCTGGATATGGAACTGATGGTTTATTTTCTTTGCGTACTAGAGGTACGTCCTCAACTCCCTCATCCTTTGCTTTGTTATCTTCGTGTGGTAGTTTTTTCTTTGGTTCGATTAACTCATTTCCACTTCTTACTGTTACTGCCTTTACCTGTTCTGTTTCTTTAGAAAAAATATCTACCCGTATTTCACAAATCATCTTAGTAAGTAGTCCAACTGACTTAGTGAGTTCCCCAACTGACTCAGTGAGTTCCCCAACTTGGTTCTTGGTCTCTTTAACTGATGTTTGTTGATCTTTAAGTGTTTTCTCCATATCTTGGAGACGATTTTTTGTGGCTACCATGAACTTTGTCAGCATCTCTTCAAGGTTTGGCTTCTTCTCTTGCAGATATGGCTGATTTTGGAAATTTTGAGGAGGTTGTTATCTTTGATTTCCTTGAATTCCTTGACCTCCCCATGAAAAATTTGGGTGGTTCCTCCAACCTGAATAGCAAGTATTACTATAATGATTATTATTAGATCTGAAGTTATTACCTATATAGTTCATCTGTTCGTTTTCTGTGCCCGGTTGGTAGGCTGGGTACTCAAAATTCGCCACAGTTCCACCTGCGTCACACTGCATTACTGGGTGTGCCTGCGAAGAACACAAACTATCAATCTTTTTATTCATCATCTCCATCTGTGTTGATAGCATGGTCACTGCCTCGAGGTTCTAGACTCCGGCTAATTTTGTTGGTTTTTTCCTGGTAACTTGCCACTGATAGTTATTCAGTGACATCCCTTCAATAAACCCATATGCTGCTTTAGGAGTTTTGTTGTTCAGGGTTCCACTGGCGGCTGAATCGATTAGTTGCCTCGTTGAGGGGTTCACACCGTTATAATAAGTTTGGACTTGCAGCCACAAGGGTAAACCATGGTGTGGACACCTTCTCAAGAGATCCTTGTATCTCTCCCATGCGTCGTATATTGTCTCCAAATCCATCTGCACAAAAGAAGAGATATCATTCCGTAATTTGGCCATTTTGGCCGGTGGGAAATATTTCGACAAAAAATTTTCGGTCATTTGTTCCCATGTAGTGATTGACCATTGTGGTAACGAGTTTAACCACTGTTTGGCTTTATTCCTTAATGAAAAGGGGAATAACCGAAGACGTATGGCATTATCAGAAATGCTATTAATTTTGAATGTATCACAGAACTCTAAGAAATTAGCTATATGATTGTTTGGGTCTTCGTCTTGCAAACCATCAAATTGAACAAATTGTTGAATCATTTGTATTGTGTTAGGCTTTAATTCAAAATTTTTAGTAGCTATAGCAGGCTTAACAATACTCGATTCTGCTCCTGCTAAATGTGGTTTAGCATAATCAAACATAGTACGTGGAGCATTGTTTTCTCCCACATCATGTGGTTGTGGATTATTCTCGACCATCCCTTCAGTAGGATTGGATCTGCCTTCTTCTGTATAATTTAGGGCTCGTCTGATTTCTTTGCGATTCTTTCGAGTGGTAGCTTCAATATCACTGTCGTAAAGTAGAGGTCCTGTTGGGTTCCTTCTAGTCATAAACTAGAGGTACCTGAAAGGAACGAAAGATAGAAAGTAAAGTTAGCTAAATTAGAAATTAAACTAAAAATTAAATAAATTACGGGAAAAAAATAATGGCTAAAGTAATAAAAATTAACTTTTCTTAATATTTTAGCTCCCCGGCAACGGCGCCAAAAACTTGATCGTGTGTCTATCAAGTTTTAAAATTTATAATAAGAAAATGATCGCACCTGGGAACTAACTCTGACAACGATTAAAGGCAAGTGTACCTATCGAACAGTAGTACAGCTTAGGCAAGACCAGATTGTCGAACCCAAAGGAACTAAAAGTATTAATACTAACTTTCTTCTTATTATCTAGCCTAAAATAGGTGAAGTTGTTGTTTAATCTAAATCTATCTAACCACTAAGCTAAAGACACAAAGACAAAAAGGATGAATTGGAGAAATAAATTTTAGAAAAACTCAGTTGATTTAAATGATACCCTTAGGAAGAATCCACCTAGACTTCACTAGTTATCTAACAGTGAACCATACGATTTATTCACTTGACTTGATCCGTAAGACTCTCTAACGTATATTAAACCCTCTCTCGAGGCGAATAACGTCTAACCCTAGGTTGATTAACGAAAATATCTTTCTCACTTAATAACCCCTTAGAATAGCAGTAAATCGATCTATGGACTCCCATATTAGGTTTCACCTTAATCTGGCAAAATCTCGTCACCCTATCTCTAGGCACGCGAACGATTCCCCTTTAATTATGCTAGATCTATTCTTAAGCAGGGACTTTTGCTCCTCCTTCTAAGAACATCTGACTTGAATCAATATCCCGGAAATATTAACACAAGAATTAAGCACACATAATTAAGAACAAATCAAGTATTTATCTTATAGTTCAGAAAATAATAACAAGATTCATCTAGGTTTCATCCCCTTCAGGTATCTGAGGGGTTTTGTTCATAATAAATAAAGAAAACATCTCAAGAGAAAAGATAAAACAAAACATAAGAAATCCCTAAAACTCCCTGAAGGAATTGAAGGAGAGATCCACCGTCTTGAGTAGAATTCTGGCTTCTTGAGATGGATCAACTGGCTATCTTCGAGTGATTTCCCACAAATCTAACCTTTTCGGCTTGGCTCCTTGGCATAGCTTGACTGCCTCCTTCAAGGCGGTACTTAGGGGGTATATATAGGCTCTTAGAATGCGTTTCTTTCTCCCTAAGTATCCAAATCCGAATGAAATTGCTCTTTCCAGCGACAGGGACACGGCATGTCGCACACCCGTGTGACTAGTCTTTAACCCGTGTTCAGATTTCTTTAATGAGGCACAACCATGTGAATCGGGGGTCAAGCCGTGTTCTAGATGATCAATGAGGCACGACCATGTGGGCTTAAGTTCAGGTCGTGTCGATTTCGTGATATGGCCCATTTACTCCGTTTTGGGCCCGTTTTATGTTCTTTTCATCCTTGGATGCTTTCCTGGGTATAAGACATGAAAAGAAAGGATTAAGAGTACCTTTTTATATGAATCGAGGGATAAATCATCCGAAAGCATACTAAATGCGGGATTAAAATATGTTACTTTTACGGTTTATCAGTAGGGAAGCAAATTCGGCATTTGGTAGGTAGCAAAGGAAGAAAACGAAACCTTTTGTGTGTGTGCCGGAATTGTGGCTAGTATTCTGAGTATTTTTTTTCCTTCCTTTTCTTTTCTAAGTGTGATAATTAACCACTAGTGCACTTTTCTACTTGAATCTCTTCATTTTTTTCATCATTTGGCTAGTGCATTTTGAGTCATTTGCTTCAACTCTTTTCTTTTCCGAAACCTCAACCTCTCAAGTGACTTCTTCTCATTTCTTTTTCAAACATTTTTCTTTTCATTTGTGGTTGCCAAACACTTGTAGTCGAATTCTTTTCTAACCATTTTCTTCCTATAGCCGAACCTTTCCTACGTCTACCATTTCGACTTGTGTTCTTTGTTTAGTTTTCATTGCGGTATACCTTTCATAGCCGAACCCTGAGTTCTTTTATATTATTGCTAGTGCTGAATCTCTTCTTCCCATTCGGCTCATCTCTGATCTAAGGTTAGTGTTGCTCTTCTACTAGATTCTTGCTTCTTTTCACTTCTGGTTTCTTTGCTAAAAGCCAAAATTCTCACCCTATTTCTTTTGACTAAGGCCGAATCAATCTATTCCTTTCTACCTCAAATCTTTTTGGTTCGTTTGGTGTGGGCCGAAGCTATTGGAGGGCTAGCATACCCTCTCGTCGTTCTTCTAATGTTTGATTTTCGAGAGTTGGTTGGTAGGTAAGGTTGTGACTGAATACAGGTGATGGGGTATTAATATTGGGTTGTTCATTTTCAAGCTGAAAGACTCTTGTGATTTTAAGATTCGATGTGAGTTTTAATGGTTAATACTTCTTCTCGATTTCAACGTTACAAGGGACTCGACGGGCTTAAATCAAGGAATCATTTATACAATCTTCCCTTGCAGTGGATTTCTTGGATTATTGGTAAGTGATGTAGATTGTTAATCAATCTCAATACTTGGAAGAAGTTGTATTAAGGTTTTTAGACTAACTATTAATTGATTGTATCATTAGGTGTCTCGGAGAGTATCGTGTTACATATTTCAAATCAGGTGTGTAATCTCACACCTCTCTAAATGTTTGCATGAGATGTTTTGTGAATCGGCCAAATGCCATAAGCCGAAAATTCGGCACCTGTGACCACTCGAGTGTGTGAACGCTCATAGTGGTAAACAAGATACGAATAATGACGGTAAGTCATTGAGAGTGTCACGAGCACCCTCGCGGAACTGAAGCTATAACGGGCCCGATCGAGCCGAAACAGGCCAAATGGGCCCAATGGGCTATCCGGCCCACTGTGGCAAAATTGTTGGAAAACTATCAATCGGTAGCTTTGATTGTGAAAATTGCAAATCTGAAACCGAAACCAGGCATTTTGGGCTACACGAGCGTATGGGCCCGTTTGGTCTTAAAACGGATTTTAGGCCCAATAGTTCCGTAGAGACCCAAAAAGGGTTCTGTGTTGCTCGAGGCAACAGTAGGCCTTGGGAAAAGCTGTTGAATGCGAAATTACCAAAATATCCTTGGTGTGTAAATTACTGAAATACCCTCGGTGGGTAAAATTACTGTTATACCCTTAAGGGTTGATTAGCATGATTGTGTGTATTCTGTTTATCTGATTATAATGGTAATTTATTTCATACATCATATTTGTTATATGTTTTGCATACATGACATTCTGCATGGGATTGAGATATTGATGATCGGAGGAAGTGTATTCTGGTGGCTCTGCCACATTCTGATTCTAGTGGCTCTGCCACATCCTGTCTGGTGGCTATGCCACGTATATTCTGTTATTCTGGTGGCTCCGCCAGAAATTCTGTGATGAGCAACTTGTCCGCCATATTGGTGTGTTGGGCTGGGTGGGTTGACTTGGTCCCCACAGGTGTGTTGGGCTGGTACGGGGGTGTGTAGCGGATGAATTATTAGGTTGGGCTGTATTACATTGTTTGCACTATCATGTTTATAGGGCTAAGGCCCAGTCTGCTTCCGTATGGGCTTGGGCCCAGTTAATGACTGTTTAGGGGATTACACACTGAGTTCTCGTAACTCACCCCTCTGCTTTAACCTTGCAGGTGATCTCTACCATTAGAGGATTTGGAGCAGCGGAGAACTCTGTGGTGGCCATACATCAGAGTATTTTTCCTAAACCTTAGTAAATTTCCGTTTTACTTTATTTTGAGATTCATTTTATTTTGGGTAATATTTTGTAATAAGGTCATTGGAATTTAATTTTTCTTTTAAGCTTCCATTTCCATTATGTTCAAACTTTAAGCGATTAAACTCTGGATTTTCTTAAAACGACAATAATTATTTTTTAAATATCATATTTCTGCAATTCATTGAACCTGATTTCTGTTTTAAATAAGTTTTTGGAAATAATAATAAAAATATCAATAACAACGTTTTTTCAAGATAACCATAAAAATAGATTTGAATTTCACTAAACAATAAAGCACGTGATTTCAAAAAGAATACGAAGTTTTCAACGAGAACGCAGTTTTTAAACAACCTATCTATGTGACATGCTAGATCCGGTTGTAACGTCTAGGCCGAGTTTGGGGTGTTACACAACATATCCAGAAGATATCTAATTTGCCTTTACAGGAAAAGATGTCAACTATCTTATATGAAGATAATGCAGCATGTATAGCTCAATTGAAGGGTGGTTACATCAAAGGTGATAGAACGAAACATATTTCACCAAAATTATTATTCACCCATGATCTTGAGAAAAGAGGTGATATAAATGTTCAAAAAATTAGTTCTAGTGATAACTTAGCAAATCTTTTTACTAAGGCCTTGCCAACTTCAATATGTGAAAGACTACAACACAAGATTAGAATGCATCGACTTAAAGATGTAATGTAATGCTGCCATCAGGGGGAGTCTAAAAACAAGTTGTACTCTTTTCCTTTAACCAAGGTTTTGTCCCATTGGGTTTTCCTGGTAAAGGTTTTCAACGAGGAAGCTTGTGTACTCTTTTTCCTTCATGAGCTTTTTTATCCCACAGGGTTTTTCCTAACAAGGTTTTAACGAGGCACATTATCTATCAATGGACATCCAAGGGGGAGTGTTATGATTATCTTATTAAGTGGATGTCCATCATGATCAAGATAAAGTTTTAATGTACTTTAAATTCTAATAACTTCTAATAGTTATTAAAATTAGATATCTACTTCTTTTATACTTCTTATGCCTATAAATAGAGACTCTGATGAAGCGTTGTAAATCATCCCTTTGATCAATAAAGTACATTCTTTATTGCTTTAATATTTTCTTTGTTCTTTATTCTCTCCGTCTCTTTTTATTTTATAACAAGATCAACTTTAAATATATATATATATATTAAGGTATTATTATATAAAATATTAAAAGATCTAAAAGCCCTTACAATAATATTGGTTAATTTGAAAAATTGTTATTTTAGTTTTTATAATTAAATAATTTTCTATTAAATTGTGACACTAATTTAATAGAAGTTTTTATATATAATATAAGTAAATTAAACGTTCAATAAATAGGCAAATATAAACTTTTCAAATTTAAATAAATAATATAATATTTTAAATGAGGTTTGTCCTAAAAAATAATGTAAACTAAATTTATTTGTTTTTAACCTCAAAGTTATGCTTAAAATAATACAAACCATTCATTATTGACATTGCTTACTTGGCGCAAAACGATCTCTTAAACTTATAAATCAAGCAACTCTATTGGTTGGGGATGGCTTTTAATTATTGATTTTTCTTTTTTAAATATTGTTTGACACAATGCTTAGAACTACTTATAGCCCCTTTTTTAATTTATAAATAGGAGGATAATGCACTTCAACACACTCGAATCCACATCCTCTTGCATTGACAGCAATGTTCATACCAATTGAGTTAAGACTCGTAGCGCATACAATACATTAAATAATATAAGTTGTTACATAGATGTTATTATTTGCAAAATAAGGTCTAAAAAAAGGATAAACACAAACTCATAGTAACTACAACACTACAAAAGATTCAAAAATAATCCAAAAATTCATCACGTTGATCAAACAACTGATACTTGCATCTTAACCCCTTGATCAAACTACTGGCACTTGCATCCTAACTCCGCCATTATCAGACCAACTTGATGATAAATACTAGTCAATCAAGAAAATATTGCCAAAAGTCCTAAGAAACCCACTACATTATATATACAAAAAGTCAAGTCTCAACTGACCTATTCTCCTCAGCATCTCAGAGTTCAATTTTGCAAACACTCTTCTGATAAGATTCTCTAAGAATGATTTCCAATAGTTCTAGTGATACATTTTCCTTTACAAATCTCATATATATATATATATATATATGGAAAACAAAAAATAAAAACTAAAGCTAATATGAAAACTTCCACTCCTTTATGAGAAAACATGGTAGACAAAAATTATCCTAGCTTCAGAAAAACTTAGACTGGATTAAAATTAGAATCATTATCTAAAAAAAAAAAAAAGTACTGAAACTAAAAACAGAAAAATGTTCGTTGAAAAGATTATTGTCGACAACTAGCCGAAGGCCAACGTTATCGCCAATATGATCAAGTTTTGGTTTCAAGAAAGTTTAGCTGCTAGGATTTGTGAACTGAGAGAATTAAAGTAATGGAGCTTGTAGACACGTTTAATTCACACGAAGAATACAATGTTTTTAAATTATAGTTATAGATTGGATTAGATTAGATTTTAGGACAACCGTAATGGGTGGGTTTAATTTATATATTGGTGGGTCAAAAAGCTTTCTTTAAGCTAACCACTCAAGATGTTACCTACTTACTCCCACAAAACTAATAATAAAGAGAATTTATTATTATATTTATAAAAGTTTTTCCTTTTTCATATGAACTTCTCCATTAAAAAATAATATAATAAAAGTTAATTTTGTTTACTAAAGTAATTCATTTTGTTGTAATTATTTTTGGATAAAAATTATTTTGTAATATTAAGTTTGTGGAGTGTGTCTCGTAGTTTTGATCGAATAGACAGTGGCGTCACAACATAAAGCTTCCCGACGTTGCGAGGTAGCAACATGTTCCCCACATAAATCAGGTTTTTCTCCTAGTTAAACTTTGCTATCTTTTCCGGTCGAACTCTGATTATTTAGGAATATAATTAAGAGGCAATTGAATATATAGTATATTTACTCAGTGAAAAGTCGAAGCCTCCTATGCCTGTGGTTTTTATATTCTTCGGGGGAGTTTTTCACGTAAAATTTGTATTCGATCTTCTCTACCTTTTCTATTTCATTGTTTATAGAGGTCAATCCCCAATAAAGTTTATAATTTATTTTTTTGAAACAAAATTCAAACTATTCTCTCTCGTAGTTCATGAAGCAATGGTTCATATACAGGGTTCGTGACTATCCCTCTCGACAATGTCGCTTTCACATCTCAAACTTTGTTCTCACCTTGAGAGTACAATGTGACTTACCAATATACTCAACACTTGTTGCTCAGCCAATTTATGATGATATAACTTGTTTCCTTGCAAAAAAAAAAAAAAAAACTGATGATATAACGTGTTTTTATAACACGTGGGATGCACATATTTACTTTATATTTCTCAAATTATTTAAATAAAATATATTTTTATTAAATATTATAGATTTAAGTTTTTTAAATTAACTTTTTTAAAAATAAATTAAATATTATTAAGACAACCATAGTAGCATAAAAAAGTGAAGGACAGAAAGTAACACGGGTCAATAGGCCCTACCAATCATACATCACTTAAATGAGAGATGTCAAAATATAACTTAAATAATCATAGGACCATAACCCAACTATGCATATGTGCATTAGATAAAGCTACCCTTCCCAACGTAGAAATTGTTTTATTAGCATCCTTGTAAACACAAGAAAAAGAGATTATTGTTATAAAATAATTAAATAAAAAAATACTTAAAGTAAATAGAGAATTTTCTTGTATCGTGTTTTCATTTATAAAAGAGTTCTATTGTAACACTCCTAACCTGTAACCATCATCGGACTAGGGTTAAAAGGCATTATCGATCATTTTCGAACATTCCATATCATTTCACATCCAAACATAACAGTTCATATTCAATGAGTCCCTTAATGAGGTCTACGAGACCTTAATCACATGCTAGAAAGAGGTCGGGACTAAACCGAACGCATATGAAAATTTTCAAAATTTAAACATTTTTCTAAGTTACAGAGGTCACACGCCCGTGCGTCCAAGCCGTGGCAAAACAGGGCATACATACTGACTTGTTCACATGGCTTGAGACACGCCCGTGTGCCTCACTCGTGGTCGACACTGACTTGCACCACACAGCCAGTCACACGCCCGTGCGTCCAGCCCGTGGTCGCTACTGACTTGATCCACACGGCCAGTCACACGCCCGTGTGTCCAGCCCGTGGTCGCTACTGACTTGATCCACATGGCCAGTCACACGCCCGTGTGTCTTGCCCGTGGTCGAGTCGAACTTGTATCAAAATACAAACTCGAAAGACACGGTCGAGCCACACGCCCGTGTGCTCAACCGTGTGGGCAATTATAGGCGATTTTCAAGGCCAAATTACCATCCACACTTTGAAATCACCTACAAGCTTCAAATCTCATGCATTTATACCCCAATTGGAAACCAAAACATACCATTATATGCACCAAATAATCATCATCAACATCATCTATTTTCATACTCAATATTATCACAAATAAGTCCATTCAAAGTATTAAATTTACTTTTCAAAACATATAAAACAAGCATCATGTAATCCATACCATAAGTTCACATTTAGATCACAATACTCATCAACTAATTCAAACATAAAATATACCATTTCCATCCTCACTACTTCATACCACTTTCATCATTTTCAAAGTCTACATATATAAGCTTATATCATTCAACTTCCAAGCCATATCACATGGCAAGGTTCAAACATCCCAAAATCACTAGCCTATACATGCCATATACCACATATATATACAACTTTCAAAATACCAAAATAGATGGCCAATAGTGTGGTTGAATCGCTGACGATCCCCGGATCCGAGCTAGCTTTACTGACACTGTAAAACAGAGAAACACATGACACAGTAAGCTTTTAAAGCTTAGTAAGTTCGTAATATAATACAGTTAACTCATTGAATCAAACAAATCTTACAATTTAAACCATCACATAGATAATTTAACAAAATACACAAGCTCAACTATATCCAATACTCACATAGCCATCCATTCATCTACTTTCAAATTTACCAACCACATAGGTTTCATACATACCTTTGCCAACACCTAGTTTACAACCAGTTTTTGCTATTCAATGCTCGATACCACATTCCGATCAATCTTCTTTATTTCTTCGATTCAATCGCACACTTAGTGCCCAATTCATAGCCGAAGCTTAAATAACATCGCACACCTAGTGCCTCAATATAAAACCGAACTCAATTCGGTATCGCACACACAGTGCCAGTCAGTAAAGCCGAAGCTTCCATTACTTCGCACACACAGTGTTATTCAATTCTGTCTTGATTTCAATTATGCACACTTAGTGCCACATTTCTCAATCTCATATATAACATTTCTAATTCAATAACTATACATTCATTCATTTCACATCACATAGATATAAATTTAACAACTTGTACTATATCCGAACTTACCTCGGACGTCGAAATACTGAAACTAGCCGATCAATCGAGTACTTTGTCTTTGCCTCGATCTCGATCCGAATATCTGCTTTCTTGGTCTATACATATTCAAATTTAGCTCATTTAATCACCAATTCATTCAATTTAGTCCAAACACATATATTTAGGGCATTTTGCAAAATAGCCCTTATATTTTCACATTTCAACACTTTAGTCCCTATTTCACAAAATCACAAAATACAAAAAATTTCACTACACCATGTTTAGGCCGAATTCTCCTTAGTCTCATACAAGCCCATATATTTCATTTTTTCACATTTTAGTTCCTCAAAATATTATTTTCACAATTTAGCCCAAATTAGCCAATTTCACCAAAAATTCAAAGACAAAATATGTTAATCCTACATCAAACTTTCATATTTCATCAACTATCAACACAAAGTTCACATAATCATCAATGGCACATCTCAAAATCTTCATCAATTTCTAAAATTAGAGCATGGATTTGAAAGAACACGAGGCAACGATGACATAAACCTAGAAATCATCAAAAATCGAAGCAAAAACATACCTCAATCAAGAACTCAATATGTCGAAACCCTTAAACTTTTTTTCTTTCTTTTTCTTCAACTATTTCGGTAACATGAGCATGAAATACCACCAATTTTAAGCTTTATTTTATTTAATATTAACTTATTACATAGTTTACCATCTTGCCCTTTTATTAATTCATTTAAAATCCACCAACTAAAGCCCATTTTTGTCCTTCCATTCTTTTAATGGTTTATTAACAACATAAGGACTTCTCATTTAGAAAGCCATGCCAAATAAGCACTTTAACAATCAGCACACATCTTTTACATTTTATGCGATTAAGTCCTTTTTCTTAATTCGACACACAAACGATAAAATTTTCACACCAAATTTTCACACATGCTCAATCACGTATTATAAACACCAAAAATAATCTAAAAATATTTTTCTGACCTCAAATTTGTGGTCTCAAAACCACTGTTCCAACTAGGGTCTGAACCGGGCTATTACATCTATATATAAGCCATTGACAATCAATGCACCATAAATGAATGAAACTTATTTAATTGCTTCATTAACACGTACATTAAGCATCTTTAATAATGAATGGGGGGTTTAACTCATTACTTTCACAAATATTTAAAGGTTATAGACATCTATTTAATGTTTTTACAACACTCCCCCTTGGATGTATTTTAAATAAAAATGTGTCTCATTAAAACCTTTATTAGGAAAAATCCTATGGGATTAAAAACCTAATGAAGGAAAAAGAGTACACAATCTCCTATTACAAGTTGCCTCGTTAAAAACATTTACCAGGAAAACCCAGTGGGACAAAATCTTGGTTAAAAAAAATAGTACGTATTTTTTACTCCCCCTAATAGCAATATTATATTACATCTTTCAGTTGACACATTCCAATCTTGTGTAGTATTCTTTCAAACGTTGAAGTTGACAATGCCTTGGTAAAAAGATCTGCTAAATTATCATTAGAATGAATTTGTTGAACTTCTATATCACCTTTCTTCTCAAAATAATAAGTGAAGAATAATTTTGGTGAAATATGTTTCGTTCTATCACTTTTGATATAAACACCATTTAATTGAGCAATACATGCTATATTATCTTCGTATAAGGTAGTTGGCATATTTTCCTGTAATGGCAAATGACATATCTTCTTGATATGTTGGGTTAATAACTTTAGCCAAACACACTCTCAGCTTGCCTCATGCATTGTAATTATTTCAGCATGATTGGAAGAGGCAGTAGCTAATGTATGCTTTTTTGAATGCCATGATATGGCAGCACCACCACATGTAAATAAATATCCTGTTTGAGATCGACCATTATATGGATCCGATAAATATCCAGCATCAGCATAACCAACTAATAGGGATTTATAACCATTTGAATAAAATAACCCCATATTAATGGTCCCTCTGAGATATCTAAATACATGTTTAATTCCATTCCAATGTCCATGTGTTGGAGAAGAACTAAATCTTGCTAACAAGTTTACCGCAAAAGCTATATTAGGTCTTTTGTTGTTTGCAAGTTACATCAATGCTCCTATGGCACTTAGATATGGTACTTCAGGATCAAGAAACTTGTAACACCCCAAACCCGGTCCAAACACCACGACCGAATCTGGTATGTTACGAGGGAAAATGTATTTGAAAATTTCGAATTTGTACTAAATAGACTTGATAAAACTTTGTTTCTTTTCGAAAACGAGTTGTTGAATATTGTTACTAGAACATTCAGTCTTAGTAAAATTTTGGTTTCAAGTTTGAATCCGATTGTTTGTCATTCACTTATAAAATCAGTGCGATACCCGATAGTATAGTTTAAAAACATTTTGCGTTATAATTTGAAATCATTATCTTTCCAAGTTTTAGTAAACATCATACCAACTTATTTATTAAGGCATATTAAAATCAAACTTAAAACATAATATCAAAAGGCAGAATATAAAGGCTTTTTACAAATCCTGAAATAAACCCAACTGAAAGTAAATTACTAAAGTACCCAAAGCATAACATCTGAGTAAAACTTTTATTCCGCATGGCATGAGCACCCCGAGTCCATCCCGGCTCCAAGTCCGCGTCTCACGAGTCACCCGAAATGTCAAAGGAGAGGGTGAGTCGAGTGACTCGAGTGTGTAAATCCCGCTCCGATAAAACAACAAACTAACACACATCATACATAGCAACATAATTAATGCAACCTAGTCCCTAACCATCCATATCGCCTTTTCTACCCCCGTGTGGTACCAAACCACTTTGGTGGTGCCAAACCACCGTGACGTCTAGTCACAATGTGTTACTAAACACCGGTGTCCCAAAGACACAATATCCATCAATGTGGTTTCAAACCACCGGTGTCCCAAAGACACAATTGTGCTACCAAAAGCTTTGGTGACCGAAGTCACAAATCCAATGATGGGGCCAACCCATCGTGTGTTACCAAAACACTAGCGAGATTTATCCCATATCTCAAGTGGGGCCAACCCACGGTGGTCAAACCACGGGGACAAGTCGCAATGAGGTGCCAAACCTCTGCGTGTCCCAAAGACACAATGTGCTACCAAAGCACCGTGACCGTAGTCACAAATCGGTGATGGGGCCAACCCATCGTGTGTGTTACCAAAACACCGGCGTCAATCCCGTATAATCATCGTGGGGCCAACCCATCGTGGTAATCGGAGCCACCGGGACGAGACGCGAGGTACCAAACCTCCGGAGGTGCCAAACCTCTGGTGACCCAAAGTCACAAAGTGTGCTACCAAAGCACCGGTGCTCGGCGAAGACAAAATATCACTGCTCCCTCCACTCGTATCACCCAACAACATGCCATACTCATGTAATCATGCATATCATACAATCATGCATATCATGCCAATATGTCTAATCTCATACCCCATGTCACATATATCCATAGCCATGATATCATATAGATTATCAGTAACTCATAATAATATTAACACGGACTTACCCGAGTCCACGATCATACCCATTAGGGTATTATATCAATCATCGCTGTTTCATTAGTCATCACACGATTATCAATCATATTACTAAATATGAGTGTGTTAGTATACACACCTGATAATACGAGCCTAGAAATCCTGACCCAAAGCGATCTAAGTCCCTCGATTGCTAACTCCTACAATCGGCCAAACATTAGGGGTTAGGCACTTACAACATTCGGCCATCAACCAAATGAACCACAAGGGTTAGTGTTGAACCCTTACCTCGCTCTTGGTTTGGTTTCCTACCAAACCCGAACCACAAAGGCTTTCCTTCCAACAATCGGCCACCTTCAAAAGAGAACTATTAATCTTTTGCTACCTTGCCTTAATCGAACCTAAAAGATTGAAATAATAACAACACCATATACTTACCCCTACTTACCAAACACCAAAAATCGGTCAACCAAACAGGATCACCCTTCACTAATATTCGGCCAAGATGCAAGCTAAGAGAAGGGAGATTCGGCTAACACCTTTTTACAAGAGGATTCGGTTTCACTCAAAAGAAGAGAACACAAGAGGAAAATGAATAGAAAAGGGGGTTGATATTCGGCCAAAATGAGAATAGATGAAAGAGAAAATTCTAGCAACACAAGGGAAAGATGGTGAGATATGGGGTTGATATTCGGCTAAACAACAAAAATAGAGCAAAGGGGAGGAAGGTATATACGGTTTGAAAAAGAAAGTAAAAGTTTGAGAAGAGGAGAGGTTTGTTTCGGCTAAGGTGCGTGCATACACTTTCGATTTCAAGAGGAGGATGAAAGACTTACTTGAAGATTTGGTCACAAAGAACTCTCTTGACTTTCGGCTAACAATCTTGACAAAAAGGAGAAAATTTGGTTTTTACGAATTGACCAAGATTAACACCAAAATGCCCAAAAGCATTTTCGGCACACTCCTCCCCTTACTAACCCAAAGCCGTCCACTACCCCATGAAGCATCCAAGTTTCGGCCAACACCCACAAGCACTCCTCAATATTCGGCCACATCCCCCCAAACTCTCCACACCACATATTCAAATTAGTTGAACAAGTCTTCCTCCACAATTTGCTCTCCACCCACCATTCAAACGTTTGACTTGGTCCATGCCCAACCACCTTGGCGTCAAAATGGGATCCAAAAAGTGAGCATCCTGCAACTTGAACTCAGGACCTCCCCCTCCTGCATATGACGCCAAACACAAACTCCAAGTGGCGCATACCATGCCACTCTACTAGCTCACTTGTTGAGCTAAAAACACCAAATAAAAATACACAACCCTCAGCTCCATCAGCTCCCCTGACTTAACACCCAAAACCAAAATTTTCCCATACACTCAGGCATACACCTAGCCTATAATTAAGTCCCGAAACTACACAAACCACAACACAGCATACCAAACACATGCAAAACATGCAACAACAAAACAGCCCCCCAACCCGGGATATTACACAAGAGGGTCTTTCATAGTGAGATATTCCACTTTTAATCCCTCATGTGGATGAGGACAGATGAAAATCATTGCTTTTGTGTTGTCTTGATTAGATGCTTCTTTATATGCTAATCTAGTATTTCCTAGACCTTTAGCATCTCGGTAAATTTCAACATCTAACACCTATGACAAATAATTGTTGCTTGAGATGTCTAAGGCCGCAAATTCAAGTTTGGCAAGATTTGACATTATAATCACTTGAATCAAAATAAAATAAAAAAATTAGCAAAATACTAAGCATTCTCAATCGTAAAATAATTAAATTATATATACCAAATTTGCTAAATAATAATATGTATGTCAAATATTGGCATAGAGAGGAATAGCCATAATAATAACTTAACACAAATTACATCAATTTAAATTTCTTTTAATAAAAAAACATGTATATATAATTATCATTATTAGATTTGAGTTCTAAAAATAAATGTGCAAATGTTACCCAAAGCAAATATTTCATCTAGAAAATAAAATAAAAGAATTATGAAAATACATATACCATATATAGTTTAACGGAAGTTATACAGGCAAAAAATAAAGTTGAAATAATGTGAACTTCACTATGAACTCGTAGAAGCTCGTGCTGATAATATGTTATAAAATAATTAAATAAAAGAACACTTAAAGTAAATAGAGAATTTTCTTGTATCCTCTTTTCATTTACAAAAGGGTTCTATATATAAGCCATTGATAATCAATGCAACATAAATGAATGAAGCTTATTTAACTGCTTCATTAACACGTACATTAAGCATCTTTAATAATGAATGAGGGGTTTAACTCATTACTTTCATAAATGTTTAAAGGTTATAGACATCCAATTATTTTATTTACAACAATTATCAAATTCTTCCTTAAGATGAATACAATCTCTAATAATCAATACAAATTCTAAAACATTACCTGATAAACACTAAAGTAATTTTTTTCTATCACTTAACATTTCCTAACTAATACATTTTAGCCATGAAAGGACATCTTTAATAGTTAACACTTTATATGGCACCCCATAGCCTACCCAGCTATCGGGTTCAAATGCGTGACATCACATTACATTACCCGAGTATCTTAAGACTAACTGTAACAACCCGATTTTAGGCTTAGTCAGAACAGTGGTTTCGGGACCACGAATTTGAGGTAGAAAAATAAATTATTTTTATTATATTTTATGGTCTACTATTTTACGGAATGATTTCGTGAAAATTTCGTTTAAAAATTTTGACGTTTGAGCACTTAATTTAGCAAAAAGGACTAAATTATAAAAAGTGCAAAAGTTGAGTTCTACATGCTAGAGATGTCTAATTCCTATGAAATTTTATATTGAAGGTCCTTAGATTGTAATTAGACCATTTTTAAGTTAGTGGACAAAAATGGACATGGTGAGATAAAATTTCAAAGTTTTAAGTGAATGGCATTTTTGTCATTTAGTAATTAAATGAATTAAAACCAAAAATCAAGCCAAAATTTAGCCCATCTTCTTCATGCTTGTGCCAAAAATTAGAAGGGAAGCCATATCTAGGGTTTGACCACTTTCAAGCTCGATTGTAAGTTTGTTCTTGTCCCGTTTTTAATGCTTTTTACATTTTTGAAGTCGTTTTCACTCAATCTATCTATTTTTACCATTAATTTGAAAGATAATTGAGGTCTAGGGTTTGACTAATGTTAAACATGTGTGTATTTTGATGTTTAATGGTAGATTTTGCAAGTTTAATGTTAGATAAACAACTTTTGCTAGGTGATTTTTTATGAAAATGTCAAAAGGACCAATTTGTAAAAAGATTTCAAAATATGTGTAAAAGTGTGATTAAATGAAAAATGTGGGCTGTTATAAGCATAAAAGAGGCTCATCTAGTCTTGGGTATTGAAGAAATTGAATATATTTCATTTTACGAGCCTAGGGGCCAAAATGTAAAAATGTCGAAGTTTAGAGGCAAAAATGTAATTTCACCACAGTGTGATTTTTGGACTGAATTGAGAAATGTGGATAATAAATGAGTTAAATTTGCTATTATAGATCAAGAGAAATGAGGTTCAGACCTAGATCGGGGGAAAAACAAGGTGTTTGACGATTAGGTCAATTTTTACTATTTTTGTACTAACGTAAGTTCGTATGTAAATAATGCATCGTTTTATTTATGTTTTAAATGCTTTAATATTGTATGAATTATGATTGACTCCTTGGATTAATCGATAAAGTTTAACAAGTGAGAAATCTCAGTTGAACCTTAGGAATAGGTAGGATACGAATGTCATGACATTAAGGTTATTTGAGATTACTTGTAAGACCATATCTGGGAAATGGCATCGATATGAGACTTCATGTAAGACTATATCTGGGCTATTGGAATCGATAAGAGATCCCATGTAAGACCATATATGGGATATGACATTAGTATGGTATTGTATGTACGAGATTCCTGAGTATCCTTTAGTATTCCAAGTGGCTCAACGGGAAATTCAACGAGTATGTCAAAGCTGTGAAAGGTTATGATTGTGTTTCAAGTTGGTACAGGCACATACGTAAAACTCATTTACTAATAAGCTCGATATGTGATGAATCCCTCGGTAAGGTTATGAATGAGTAAGTTATGATTAGAAGATCTTGATACTATTTATGCCAAGTTCATCATGTTTATTTGTATGATACATGTGAGATTATAATGCTTATTATTTGCATAGGAACTTACTAAGCTATATAGCTTACTCCCCTTTCTTCTCTCTTGTCTTATAGTGTCACCAAGTGAGCTCGGGGATCAGAAACTATCGAAAATCCATTCACATTATCAACTTAATATTTTGAGTACCATTGATTTTAATATTTTAAGTTATGGCATGTATAAGGACTTGGTCATTTTGTTATCTGTCATAATTGATTTAGCCGTGTGTTGGCTTATGTCTGATAATTCATTTTGTAAATGGCCATTGAAATTGGCTAATACTGGTTTACATATATATATGCATATGATAATGCTTGTCATGGATGTAGGAAATCACATGATTCGAGTTGAGATATATGTGATGTTTGTGTATGATAAATGATAGCATGTGAATGGGGTGTTGATGCCTTTTCTGTGGCTGATTTGGTTGATGGTATATGCTTGGAATGGTTTTATGTTTGTTGTGTAGGTTTGTGCATGGAAGGGTGACAAAATGGCTTAGTAAATAGCCTTATTTTTGTCTATGTGGGTAGACGTACGGGCGTGTGTCTAGGAGGTGTGTGACACACGGCTTGCCCTATAGGCGTGTGTTACGGCCGTGTGTCCCCTGCACCTTAATTGTTGCAAAACAGAATGCCCAGTATCGATCACACGGGTAAAGACATGGGCGTGTGTCTCAGCCGTGTGGACGGCGTAGCCTCGAACACGGGTGTGTGCCCTAGCCGTGTGAAGTCTGCACATATTTTATGAAAAAATATGAAAAATTAATTGACCACATGGCTTAGCACACGGCCGTGTGGCACAAGTCAGAGAGCTTCCTATTTTGAACACGAGCGTGTCGAAGGGTCACACAGGCATGTCCCTTGGGCCACACGGGCGTGTGAGCCCTGTAACATGAAAAAATTTCTAAGTTCTGTAAAATTTTCTAAAGTTCTCAGTTTAGTCTCGAACCACTTTCAAAGCATGTATTGAGCCTCGTAGGCTTGTTTTAGGGAAGATATGAATGTATGTGAAAAGTTTTAAATTTGGATAGAAATTACATCTTGATTTTGTATGTTTTCTTGTGTTTAAGTCCGGTAATGCCTCGTACCCTATTTTGGCGTCGAATACAGGTAAGGGTGTTACATTTTATGGTATCGAAGCTGCAGTTAATCGATTCGTAGACTAACATAGTGTGTGTAAGAGTCTAGTTATATATGCCATAAATGAACTATGATAGTGTGATGACTCCTGAAAATTTTAAATTGTGTTTTCATATAGTAAATAGATCCAAATCGAGCAAAGGGGATGAAGTTGAAAGTAATGCGCCAACTCCCACTCAAGGGGTAGCGGCATCTAATAGTAGACCTCCTACGATTAGTTAGGGCGAAGGGGGTAGGGAAGCTTTTCTCCATATGATGAATGAGTGGTATACGGAATTTGTTCGAACAAATCCGAATGCCCAACCTCCTCCACCCACACCTATTCCTCGACCAGTTTTCGTAGCTCCACAAGGTATGGAATTTGTAAGAATGAGCAAGCCCCCGGTTGATAAGATCCGAAAGCATAGGGCTGAAGATTTCAGAGCTAATGTAGATGATAATTCTGAGAGAGCGGAGTTTTGGCTCGAAAACTCCATCAGAATATTTGATGAGTTGCCCTACACATCAGATGAGTGTTTAGAGTGTACCATCTGACTTCTGAGAGATTCTACATATCACTGGTGGAATACACTGGTATTGGTGGTACCAAGAAAGAGGGTTACATAGGAATTCTTTCAAGAGGAGTTCTGAAAGAGATATATTAGTCAGCGATTCAACGATCAGAAATGTAAGAAATTTCTTGAGCTGAAATAGGGTCTTATGATAGTGACAAAGTATGAGCAAGAGATTGTGTTTCCACCGAGGCTATTATGTACAAGAGATTTGAGGATGGATTGAATGAGGATATTCGTGTGTTAGTTAGGATCTTAGAGCTGAAAGAATTTGTGGTATTGGTTGAACAAGCTTGTAAGGCCAAAGAGTTGAATAAAGAGAAGAGGAAAGCTGATCCTGAAGCTAGATATTCAAGGAAATGACCGATGCGTAAGTCATTTCCATCTCAGTCAAAGAAATCTAAAGAAATGTATTCCCGTTCGAATGTTTCGGTGGGGTATTCACACAGACATCGTTGGAAGCAGCATTTGAGTTTTAAATCTCAAGCTACTTCAATGGCAATTGTGGGTAATATAAAGTCTAATAGACCCAGATGTCAACATTATGGAAGAAGACATCCCGATAAGTGTAGAATGAATGATCGGACTTGCTTTAAATATGGTTCTTAAGAGCATTTTATCCGAGATTGTCCTACAATGGCTGAGAAAGAAAATTTTCAAAGTGCAAGGCCGAGTAATACTACTAATAGGGGTAGACCACCAAGAAATACTAGAAATAGAGCTAGTAGTAAGGGTGTGACGAAAGATATAGCTGTGAGATCCGAAGCTCGAGCACCTGCTAGAGCCTATGCCATCCGTGCTCGCAAAGAAGCGGCATCTCCCAATGTTATCACTAGTACTTTTTCTCTCTATAATACTAATGTAATTGTATTGATTGATCCTGGATCAACTCATTCTTATGTTTGTGTGAAATTAGTAGCTGGTAAGAGCTTGCTAGTTGAGTTTATTGAGTTTGTGGTTAGAGTGTCAAACCCCTTAGGCAAACATGTATTAGTTGATAGAGTTTGCAAGAATTGTCCCTTGATGATTTGAGGTCACTGTTTTTCGGCTGATTTAATGTTGTTGCCATTTGATGAATTCGATGTTATTTTGGGTATGGATTGGTTGACACTGCATGATGCCATAGTAAACTGTAAAAGAAAGATTATTGAACTGAAATATGAAAATGGTGAAATTCTTCGAATTGATTCAGATGAGTCAAGTGAGTTACCTGTTGTGATTTCTTCGATGTCTGCCCAAAGGTTTGTAAGGAAAGGTTGTGAAGCTTATCTTGCTTATGTGTTGAATACAAAAGTGTTCGAGTTGAAAATTGAATCAGTGCTGATAGTTTGTGAATATCCAGATGTTCCTGGAAGAGTTACCTGGGTTACCTCCGACCAGAGAGGTTGAGTTTGGTATTGATTTAGTACTAGGGACTTCACCGATATTAATCACTCCATATAGGATGGCTCCGACTGAATTGAAAGAATTGAAAGCTCAGTTGCAAGAGTTGACAGATCAGGGTTTTGCGAGACTGGGTTTTTCACCATGGCGTGTACTGGTGTTATTTTTTAAGAAGAAAGATGAATCCATGAGACTTTGTATCGATTACCGACAGCTCAACAAAGTGACTATAAAGAACAAGTATCATTTGCCAAGAATTGATGACTTATTTGATCATTTGAAAGCGGAAACAATATTTTTGAAGATTGATTTGAGATCTGGCTACTATCAGTTGAGAGTTAAAGAGTCGGATGTGCCGAAAACTGCTTTCAGGACAAGGTATGGGCATTATGAATTTCTTGTTATGCCTTTTGGATTAACTAATGCCCCTGCAATTTTTATGGACTGATGAATAGAATTTTCTAACTGTATTTGGACAAATTTGTGGTTGTGTTTATTGATGACATTCTGATTTATTCCTGAGACGAGGCCGAACATGCCGAGCACTTGAGAATTGTATTGCAGATTTTTAGACATAAGAAATTGTTTGCTAAATTAAGTGAAAGTGAGTTTTGGCTCAGATAAGTCAGATTTTTGGGACATATCATTTCAGGTGATGGTATTCGGGTTGATCCCAATAAGATTTCGGCAATTGTTGATTAGAAACCGCCAAGAAATGTGTCTGAAGTCAGAAGCTTTTTGGGCTTAGCCAGATATTACCGATGATTTGTTAAAGGATTTTCGATGACTGCTACTCTTATGACAAAGTTGTTACAAAAAGACGTCAAATTTGAATGGTTCAAAAAATGTCAGCAAAGTTTTGAGAAGTTGAAGTCATTATTGACAGAGGCGTCGGTTTTAGTGCAACCTAAACTAGGAAAATAATTTGTGATTTATAGTGACGCATCACTGAATGGATTAGGATGTGTGTTGATGCGAGAGGGCAAAGCGATAGCCTATGCCTCCAGACAGTTGAAACCACACGAGAAGAATTATCCGATGCACGATCTAGAATTGGCAGCCATAGTGTTTGCCTTGAAAATTTGGAGGCATCACTTGTAGGGTGAGAAATGTCATGTATTTTCGGATCATAAAAGTTTAAAGTACTTGATGACTCAGAAAGATTTAAACTTGAGGCAACAGAGATGGCTCGAGTTACTGAAGAATTATGAGCTAGTGATTGACTATCACCTGGGTAAGGCAAATGTAGTCGCAGATGCATTGAGTAGAAAGACTTTGTTTGCTTTATAAGCGATGAATACACGGTTGACTTTGTTTGATAATGGTTCGATCCTAGCCGAGTTGAGAGCTAGACTGTTATTCCTTCAACAAATTTGTGAAGCTCAGAATGACAGTGATTTGCAAATCAAAAGAGTTCATTGTGAATCGAACAGTGATTCAGATTTTCATATCGAATCCGATGATTGTTTGATGTTCCGAGGTAGAATTTGTGTACCGAAAAATGATGAACTTATTCAGAAAATTCTTCATGAGGTGCATAATGGTTGTTTATATGTGCATCCGGGTAGTACAAAAATGTATAATGATTTGAAGAAATTGTATTGGTGGTCAGGTATGAAACGAAATATTTGAGAGTTCTTCTCATGGGGATATTGTAAACACCCTTAACCCGTATTCATCATCATATTGGGGTTACGAAATGTTACCAAACAAATTGACACAAATATCAACTTTATAATCATTTACAGTAAATTCAATACACAACAACCAAACCAATATTTAATCATGGCAAAAGCAAGAGTTAAGAATCCAAATTTAAACATATGAGGTCACAAAAATATGTTTGGAACATTCATGGACCGAATTGAAAAGAGTTAGAAAGTTTTAAAGAAAACTAACAATTTTTGAAAAAGGGGTCACACAGCTGTGTGGCCAAGCCATGTGATATAGGCCAACCCGTGTGGCCTAACACATGGCCGTGTGACCGACACACATGCCCGTGTGGCTATTCCACACGCCCGTGTTCTCAAATCGTGTAACTCACTGGCTTGAGTCACACGCCCATGTCACAAACTGTGTTCCAGGCCTTGTAACTCATTGACTTGGGCCACACGGCCATATCCCTGTCATGTGCTTGCCTGTGTGGAACCTGTACTTATATTTTTAAATGGCACACAGTCTTGTGACAGTCCGTCTGTAGTATGACTAGCCCTTTAAACAAGCAATTCCATACCTTACTTATTGCACAAAAAGATATCCCATAACTAGATCAAATCCTATATTTCAATACACATTCAAAACATCAATTTCATGACAAGATAACATGCATCCTAAGCCTAACCAATCTGTCATTCAAAGGCACCTCAAACAAGTTTAAAATAATCAAATAAATAAGTTAAGTACATGCTTAACTCAAACCTATCATTCACATTCAAGTATCCACCAAATGACCAAATATAGATAAACATTCATTTATAATACCATTTCAATTATGATAGCTAAGCCTAGATTAAAGATTATACTTAAACCACCTCAATTGCATAAATATCAAGCCAACCACTTCAATAGTATAACCATCATATAATAACATTTACATTGATATCCCCAAAAAAATATATACAAACATTTATCTAAGTTAACACATTATTCTCAAGCTTACAAGACTAAATTCCACACAAGTAACTTTCACTAAAAATTAACTAAAATAAAAAGATGACTCAAAACATTGACATCCTAGGTACATGCCAAGACTGAAAAGTAAACATCACCAACTTGAGTTTGGGATTAACGCTGGATCTTGAGTCGTAAGTCAAAAATAGGTACCTAACCTACATACAGAATAATGATAAAATACTAAATTCATTTCTAAATTCAAGAACTATTATTGTACTATATAATCGTAACTATATAAAACACATCATGCAAAATTCATTCCTTTTATTCTATCATTGAGTTCAACATGAGCATCATATTTGTTTCATAATAACCTTCATTTACCAGTATGAATTAATTTGGTAATGGCACCCGGTGCCTAGCAGATAAACCATAACAAAGTTTTGCGCCTAGTTCTAGTTGGATAAATCGAAGGTATCAAATGTGTGCTTAGCACTAGTCAAATAAACCGTCAATGAGTTGCACCCAACTCTAGTCGGATAAATTGAAGGTATCAAATGTGTGCTTAGCCCTAGTTGGATAAATCGAAAATGAGTTGCACCCAACACTAGTCGAATAAACTAGTGATATCAAATGTGTAACACCCCAAACCTAGCCTAGACGTTATGGCCGTATCTGGCAATGTCACACGATAGTGTTTTTGAAACCTCGTTGTTATGATGAAAAAATTTCATGTTATTATCTTTAGTAAACCTTTGTTAGAACTTAGGAAGTCGTCTTTATTCATTTAAAACATTTATTTTGAAACATCCCTCGTTGCGGAAGCTTTAATAAAACAGTCTATGTGATCATGCTTTAGAAATTACTTTAACTTTTTAAAAACCGAATTTCCTATGACCAATAGGTATAAATCCATAAAGTAAAATAAATAAATAAATACCCAAATTTAAAACCAAAGTTCCAGAGGGTCCTTAAATACAACCCAAATAATCAATAATAATCAAGTCATAAATCGTAAATTGAAAACCATGAAGTCCAAAAATTACTGTGGTCACCGTTGAGTCCTCCATCGCACCGATCCGTTAAGTCTGGGGATTACCTGTCCACATTAAACAAAAATGGTGAGTTTACATAACCTCAGTGTGTAATCCCATAGAAACAAACAAACAATCAGTATTCACGATTATGCGCTTGAATGTTTTGGGCCTAAGCCCTTTTCAAGATCGATGTGATTTGGGCCTTAGCCCATCTCAAGATCTGATGTCAAAAATGCGATGAGGGCCTTAACCCATCATAGTACCATGAGCAGATATAATGCTTATGCAAAGAGCAAAATCCTACCCAACCAGCCTCTACACACCATATCCACCTAACACTACACTCCATGTAGAGATATAATCAACCCACCCATCCCTTCACTCCAAGTAGTACCAAATGCGGCACAATACAGTAGTTTGCAGCTAAGCTTCAAGTAAATTAGGCTTAAACCTTTCAGTACACTTCCTCCGAATAACAACCCCCAACCCAATGCAATGCAAACACAATAGATGACATGCTATTATGCAATTTCAGTACATATATTCAGTTTAGATATTAACATGCCCAGTACAGATATCATTCAGTCAATTTCACACATTTAGGGGGTCTAAGTAGCGCTTACCAACCCTACAGTAGGTTCATAGTTGACTTGGGCGACCCGTGTAACTTTAAAAATATTTCGATAAAAATAGGCCTACACGCCCATGTATCTGCCCGTGTGGGCCCACACGCCCATGTCTCTGCCCGTGTGGCCCACTCGGCCCAAATTGGCCTTGGCTATGTGATCCATTTTTAAAGTAACCCATGCTAGCTCAATAATCATATATGTTTTCACTATTTACTTATACGTTCATTCAAAGCTGTCTACTTGAGTCATTATCACTAAGTTTCTTATATCTTGAGCTACAGAATTCAATATTAAGATCCACTTGATGTTTTTGAAACTAGACTCAAATAGCTTTCTACCATAAAATTTTTAGAATTTATAGTTTATCAAATAAGTACAGTAAAATCTTTAAAGTTATCCCTATTCTGCTGTTTGGCAGCTTCATCCTTTCCTTACTAAAAATTATTTATCTCTTAGTACAGAATTTAGATGATAGACTCATTAAGGATTTGAAAATATAAATTTAAGCTTCTAATTATTTTTTTACAATTTTTGATGATTTTCCTAATCAGAATAGGGGAACCCGAAATCATTCTGACCTTGTCTGACAAATTTTATTATATCTCATGATTTACAATTTCATCGCTTACACTGTTTCTTCCATGAAAAACTAGACTCAATAAACTTTAATTTCATATTTTATTCAACATCTAATTCAATTCCCACTATTTTTGATGAGTTTATAAAAGTTAGACTACTACTGCTGTCCAAAACTATTTTAGTGCAAAATGTTGATTTCCAAGTTTATCACACCCTTATTTCCTTTCTCTACAATTTTTCAAATCATTTTCTCTTATTTCTCTTATTTCTCGACATTAAGCAATTTAGGCTTTTCATCGAATCCTATTTTCTGTGCTTCATGTACACACCTGGTATCATTTCTGATGCGTAAGCACTCCTAAGTCTCCAAAACCTCGCTTGAGTAACCACGATTTCACACAATCACAGTGTCGATTCAAAACCACCAGCCCCTTGATTAACTCCAAACACGCGCAACCAACGACGAACAATCGAATCAATCAGAAAAAAAAAAGAAAGAAATCAAAAGGGGAAAAATAATGGAAATTTCGGCAGCAACTAAGGGAAAGAATCGGCAGAGGAGAGAAAAGAAGAAGAATAAAACGTCAAAAAAGTTTGGGGAATTGGAGAGAAAACCGAAACTCTACTCTCTCTTTTTTGCAACAAAAAGATAATCAAATTATTTTTTGATAACCTCTCCCCAATTATCTCCTAAGATCACTCCCTATTAACCCATTAAAACACAGCTACTAAGAATTTTGCCCCAACACAACTCTTAGCCGAAATTGGAGCAAAACTACTGTCTCCACGCCATCATAGAGAATTGAACACAGGACCTCCAACACTCCGCTTAACCACCAGACTAGCAGGCCCATTCAGATATAAACTTACCAACAATTAAACTTATGCCCTTTGCACAAGGTTAAGGCTTTATTTATAAAAATACCAAAATTTACCCAAGTAAGGTTTGAACTTAGGACCCCACACACATACCCAGAACACATAACCACTAAAGTTGATAGACATCGTGTGTCACACATACACGAAATCAAAAATTAAAATTTTTGGGCGTTACAATATGTGTGCCTATCATTGTGCTTCTCTAATCTGATCAAGGTAGGGTTGAAAGATACGATTCATGAGGTCCATAATTGTTGCCGGAGTATTTGTCAATCCGAAAGGCATCACCAAAAATTCGTAGTGACCATAATGTGTTCGGAAAGTAATTTTTGGTACATCACTATCCTTTACTTTCAACTGATAGTATCCCAATCTTAAATCAATCTTAGAAAAGACTAAGGCTCCCTTCAGTTGATCAAACAAGTCATCAATACGAGGAAGGGGGTATCAATTCTTAATTGTCAACTTGTTTAATTGCTAGTAGCCAATACAAAGTTGCATCGAACCATCTTTCTTCTTAACGAATAAAACTGGACCTTCCCAATGTAATATACTAGGGTGTATAAAACCATGTTCTAGCAAATCCTGCAACTGTACTTTCAATTCTTTCAATGCCATACGATAAGGAGATATGGACACCGGAGTTGTTCCAGGAAATACTTCGATTGCGAATTCAACCTCCTGATTAGGTGGTAGTCCCGACAATTCCTCAAGAAACACATCGAGAAATTCATAAACAAATAGAATACTACTGATTCTACTATTCTCGGTCTTTAAATTTATAACGTAAGCTAGAAAAGCTTTGAAACCTTGTTTCAACAACGTATCTTCTTGCATCGATGAAATGATCCGAGTTGAACCACTAGTTTAAACGCCATTAACTTTTATAATTTCCCCATTTGAATCTTGAACCAAAAACCTTTTCTTTCAACAGTCGAGAACCACTTCATGCTCAGTTAACCAATCCATACCCAGAATTACATCAAAATCACCTAAAGGCATGATTAATAAATCTACTGGAAACATCAAGTTTTGGATTTTTAGTGGACATTGCTTACAGACTTCATCAACTAACACTGTCTGACTCAACGGACTTGATACAAACATAGTTACTTAACACGTCAGATTTCATATTCCCCAATTTAACCATTTTAGTATTGACAAATGAATGAGAAGAACCAGAATCTATTAAAGTATACACAGGTGTATGGGATAATAGAAAAATAGATGCTACAACATTGGTAGCATCTCCCTCGTCACGTGTCTGCACCATATAAACACAAGCTAACGCTCTGGCCTCAGGCTGATGAGCAACTATTTCATTCCTTCTTCTCTATCCACCCCTTGAAACTGATCCACCTCTACTCATCCTTCAACCCCTAACTATGGAGGAGATTCTCTGTGAATTATCAGGTGTATCATTTTCGTTTTTCAGACACTCTCTAGTAAACTGCTCCAATGATCCACATGGAAAACAACCCTTTGTCAACTTCCAGCATTTTTCCTAGTGCTTCTTTTCGCAATGTTCACAAATAAGAATTTTTAAGGTTCTATTCGGACCTTTCACGCTGCCAACATAAACTGTAGGTTGACAGTCTCACACTCTAGCTAATGTAGCTGATCTTGCAACTATCCTCTCATGTTCTTGAGACTCTTTGCTTCATTTTTGTTCTGAATGTGAATTGGGAGTCCCAAAATGTTTTTTCATAACACGAGAAGGTTTAACTTTCTTGTTTAATCCTAAAGATTGTTCTACAATTTTCGCTCGCTTAGACATATTGACAAACTTCTTAATCATTAATGCAACTAACTTAGTTTGGATTTCATCTCACATTCCTCGTAGGAAACACTTACAGCTTGCTTCTTCAGTAGGAATAAGTTCCCCCACGTATTTGTTAAGTCTCATATGTTCCTTTCATAATCTACCACAGATAAATCTCCTTACTTTAACAAAAAAAATCTTGTTTTTTGTCCTCCAGATATAATTCCCCAACATACTTCTTTTGAAATTCTGTTTGAATGAACTTCCAATCTATAGCTTTTGCAGGGACGTGTCAAGTGATAATTTCCCACCATGTGTAGCCTTCCCCTTTTAATAATGAAACAACACAAATAACACTTTCCGGGGAGTGCATTCTAGTTGCTAAAGAACTCAAGTCATTGATTCCAACCACAATTCAGTAGTTGACGGATCAATTCCTTTTAATCCAACAAATTCTATAGAACCATAACTTCTCAATTCTTTAATGGGAGCCCATTTGATCGTAGGTGTGGGCATCATCGGAGGAGTAACTCTCGCTACTCTCTGCAGAGCTTCAGCAATAGTATGTAGTATGTTTCTATCGTATTGCCCTTCATTAGTGCCTCTATTAGCACTTGGTTTTTGGGTACCATCCGATTGAATACTTGTGTTACCGACTCAATTTCATTTAATTCCTCAGTAGTTTCCTCATTTATATGAATCTCTTGATCTACTACATTATTAGATTCACTCAACATCTATAAGATAGAAACAATTATTATCAGCATCTAATCCCGACTCAAAATCAATTAAACTTTGGCATATACCTTTAGACTCAATTCTGAGCTCGATTTAGTCTGAGAATTGGCTGAACCTACAGCTCTGATACAACTGAATGTGACACCCTTAACTCGTATCCATCACCAGATTGGGGTTACAGAATGTTACCAAACAAATTGAAACAAATATCAACTTTAGAATCATTTATAATCATTTCAATACACAACAATCAAACCAATATTTAATCATGGAAAAAACATAGTTACAAATCCTAATTTAAACATATGAGGTCACAAAAATATGTTTGGAACATTCAAAGACCAAAGTGAAAAACGCTAGAAAGTTTTAAAGGAAACTGAAATTTTTTAAAACAGGAGTCACATTGTCGTGTGACATAAACCAGCCCGTGTGGCCTAACACATGGCATTCTAATTGACACACACTGTGTGTCTGCCCGTGTGGAACCTGGGCGTATATTTTTAAATGATATATGGCCATGTTACAGCCCGTGTCACAGGTCGTGTGTAGCATGATTAGCCCCTTAAACAAGCAATTCCATATCTTGTTTCTTACACAACAAGATATCCCATAACTAGATCAAATCCTATATTTCAATACACATTCATAAAATCATTTTCATGCCAAAATAATATCCATCCTAAGCCTAACCAATAAGCCATTAAAAAGCACCTTAAACAAGTTTAAAACAATCAAATAAGTAAGTTAAGTACATGTATAACTCAAACCGATCATTCACACTCAAATATCCACCAAATGATAAATTATAAATCAAATTTATTTATAATACCATTTCAATAATGATAGCTAAGCCTAGATTAAAGATTATACTTAAACCACCTCAATTGCATACATATCAAACCAACCACTTCAATATTATAACCATCATATAATAACATTTACATTAATATCCCAAAAAATATATATACAAACATTTATCTAAGTTAACACATCATTCACAAGCTTACAAGACTATATTCCACATAAGTAACTTTCACTAGAAATTAACTAAAATCAAAAGATCATCACTCAAAACATTGACATCCTATGTACATGCCAAGACTCAAAAGTAAACATCACCAACTTGATTTCGGGATTGACGCTGGATGCTAAGTCATTAGTCAATAATAGGTACCTAACCTGCACATAGAATAATGATCAAATACTAAATTCATTTCTTAATTCAAGTACTATTGTACTCTATAATCATAACTATATAAAACATATCATGCAAAATTCATTCCATTTGTTCTATCATTGAGTTCAACATGAGCATACATATTTGTTTCATAATAACTTTCATTTACCAGTATGGATTAATTTCGTAATGGCACCCAGTGTCTAGTGGATAAACCATAAAAAGTTTTGCGCCCAGCGCTAGTCGAATAAACCGATGAAATCAAATGTGTGCCTAGCACTAATTGGATAAACCGACAATGATTTGTGCCTAGTGCTAGTCAGATAAACTGACAATATCAAATGTGTGCCCAGCACTAATTGGATATACAAACAAAGATTTACGCCCAGTGTAGTCGGATAAACCGACGATATCAATCACTCATTTGCGAATTTCACATTATCGCCTTTCATAATTCAACCATTTATCTCAAATATCTAATAATAACTCATTGATCCATTTCATAAGCATACACATATATATAATCTCATAATGTATCCATTAAATAGAAGTTATTCTATTACATATATATACATAATTAAATAACAAATACAATTAGGCTAATTAAAATAAGTAAACAAAGTTTCAGTTCAAGGAGTACAAACTTACCTTCGTAGTAGCTACTAATACTCAATGATAATTATTCAATAGTTTTTTTTCCTTTCCCGCGATTATCAACGAATTTACTTATTTGTTGATCTAATTATAATGATTCAACTTAATTAATCTCAACCAACATCTTTAACATTGAAATTCATATAATCACTTATTAATACTATTTTACATATTAGCATTAAACTTCTACTTTTATACACATTAGTCCTCAAAACCAATGCTTCCATATTAACATAAATTTACCCCATCCAAGCTTAACTGAATTTTCCTAAAGCTCATATAGGGACTTCCTATTTCTCAATTAAACCCCTAAATTTCAAATTTCACACTAATTAGTCCTTTTTACATAATATTGACAACTAACCTTACAAAATAATCCCATTTCACTTCCAACCTTAAAATTTATCAAAACAACACCAAGAACTTAAATTCCTCTACAATGGCAACTTCCATAAATCTCAAAAATTCTAAAAAAGTGAACATGGGCAAATTAACTCATGAGCTTGAGACTTCAAAAACATAAATATCATGTAAAAATAACCAAAATCTACTAACCTAATTAACCATGCAACTTTCAGCCCTTGGTCCCCTTTTTCTTTTATTTCGAAAGGAAGAAAATTTAAAAGAGAATTTCTTTGGCTTCCTTCTATCCATTAACTATTATTGCAACTCCTTTTATTTTTAATAGTAGTTTAATATAATATATACATATATATTATAGGTAACATAATATATATTACTTATATAAAATATGCTATAATCGTCCACTTAATTGAACAACAAAGATATAATTGCTTTTCAAGTCCTTTTATTATAAATTAGTTTATAATTTAGTAATAATCACATTTTTATCCCTTAAACGATTAAGTCCTTTTAATTCCACAAAACTTTCTATCAAAAATTTAATTAGCTTCTAAATGATTCTGTAAATATTAATTAAAAATATTTACACATTCGATTTTACAAAAACGGGGGTTTCGAACTACACTTTCTGACACCGTTAACTTTCAGGTCGTTACAGACGTGGTGTGTCATGTTGTTGGGATGTTGACTCTTCCTCGTCTTGACGTTGGCTCTGTTTTATCTAAAATGTGAGGCACACTCCAAAAATTTCCACCTTGACTCATATTTCTGAAACACCCTTTTTGTCGAGCATCGTTAGGGGCCTAAATCGATCTCTGTCAAATGCTTACCAAGTCCAAACAATACCTAAACTTGGAAACTGGAAGACTCTATGTCATCATGTCTGCTGGATTATTTTCTGTGCCAATTTTATGGACCTGAACATCTTCTTAAGCTATCACCTCTAGAACAAAGTGGTACTATATAACTATGTGCTTTGTTCTTTCGTGATGCACCCGATCTTCCATGAGATGTATGACACTTTGACTATCACAAAATACAAAAGTATTATTGTTTCTATCAATCAGCTCCCGAAATAGACCTCTCAACCAAATTTCTTCTTTCACAGCCCCTATGATAGTCATATATTCAGCTTCAATAGTCAGTAAGGCCACAGTGGCTTGAAGGGTGGCTTTCCAACTAATAGTGCTATTTCCAAAGGTGAACAAATAACCTGTGAGAGATCTCTTTTTTATAGGTCTCCAACATAATTAGAATCTACATAGCAGACTCGACCTTCTAAACAACTTCCAAATTTCAAACAAGTACTGGAAGTCCCCTTCAAATATCTTAAATTCCACTTCATAACTTACCAGTGTAATTTTTTAGGTTTGGACATATTTCTACGTACTACACTAATAACATGTGAAATATCAAGACAAGTACAAACCATTGCATACATAATACTTCCGACTGCACTAGAATAGGGAAATGAAGAAATGTGTCTTTCTTCTCTTCAGTTTTTGGTGAATCTAAAATCAAAAGTTTGAAGTGGGAAGCTAAGGGAGTACTAACCGGTTCAGAGTCTTGCATTCCAGACCACTCGAGAATCCTTTCAATGCACTTTTGTTGTGATAGATATAGCTTTTCAGAGTGTCAATCTCTTGAAATTTCCATCCCTAAAATCTTTTTAGTTGCACATTGATCCTTTATCTTAAATTTAGAGTTAAACATGGTTTTAAGCTATTCAATTTCTAATGAATCCTTAGCTGCTATCAACATATCATCAACAAAAAGAAGCAAATAAATAAACAAATTCATATCTAAACTTTTTAAATAAACACAACTGCCATACTTACTCCGTGTAAAACCAATACCTAACACAAAAGAGTTGAACTTCTTGTACCACTGTCAAGGAGACTACTTCAGGCCGTATAAAGATTTCCATAGAAGGCAAACCTGGTCTTTCTTGCCTTTGATCTTGAAGACTTCGGGTTGTTGCATGTAAATGTCCTCATCTAAATCCCCATGAAAGAATTTAATTTTCACATCTAACTGCTCTAGGTCGAGGTTGTTTGATGCAACAAGAGCTAATTGTGCCCGAATGGACGTATGCTTCACAACTAGAGAGAAAACATCATTGAAATCAACTCCCTTCACTTGACTGTAGCCCTTTGCGACTAACCTTGCCTAATATCTTGTGTCACCTTGACCCAAACCTTCATTTCTTTTGAACACCCATTTACAACCAACTCTTTTCTTCCTAGTGGGTTGTTTAACAAGTTGTCATGTCTTATTCTTATTAGGAGACTTCATCTCTTATTCCATGGCAACAGGCTACTTGCAAGGCTCAGAAGCTTGAACTACCTCTGAATAATTCAAAGGGTCGTCGGAATTGATACACTCTGCAAAACTTAGGGCATATGACACAAGATTTCCTTCATAATATTTCTAAGATGGTTTGATCTTTAGACTTTTTCTATCTCGGGCTAATTTATGGTTTTGAAAGGTATCTGATTGGGAAAGAGAAGCTTAGAAACCTTCTGTTGCATCGAATAAACATTAGTTTTGATATTTCTACTAGTCATCGCGACAGGGAGATTCTCCTTGTCAGGACGTCACCTCTAATCATCATGACGTTGCGACGATAGGCTTTGTGATGTCATGATATCACCATATGTTTTGGTCTCCGACTATACCTTTCTCGAAACACTTGGCTTTTTAATTTTGTTTTGACCCAATGATCCTCTTTTGGTCAGAATCATTGATGTTTATCAAAAGTGACATCTCTACTGATGATGATCTTACTCTTTTCTAGGGACCATAACTTGTAACCTTTTATCCCGACCGAAAAATCTAAAAAGATACACTTTCCTGCCCTTGGTTCAAGCTTTCCTTGACTAACTTGAGAATATGTAGGACAACTAAATACTCTAAGATTAGAGTAATTAGGAGGATTACCAGACCAAATCTCTTTAAGAACCTTTCCATCTAAAGCTCGGTGTGGAGACCGATTCACTAAATGGCTTGCGAGATTAACTACTTTGGCCCAAAACTCCTTTTCTAAACCTACATTTGAAAACATACATCTGGCTTTCTCAACAAATGTTTTGTTCATTCATTCGACGATACCTTCTGCTGCGGGGTACTAACAATTGCGATGTCTTTCAATTTCTTCTCATTTGCAGAAATTGTTAAATTCGGTTGAACATAACTTAAGCCTGTTATTTGTTCTGAATTATTTTACAGACTTCCTAATCTATTTTTCTACTAGAGTCTTCCACTGCTTAAAGATCCCAAAGACTTCGTTTTTGTGTTTCAAGAAGTATACCTAAACTTTTCTAGAGTGATAATCGGTGAAAGTTAAAAGATATATGTTACCTCCTTTGGACACGAATGGAGTCAGACTCCATAAATCAGAATGATGTAATCTAGGGTCCCTTTAGTCTTGTGCACTACCGAATCAAAGCTAACTCGAGTTTGCTTCCCATAAATGCAATGCTTGTAGAAATATAACTTTCCAACTTTGGTACTATGAGAATACCTCTTTTGCTCAAAACGGTCATACCTTTTTCACTCAAATGACCGAGTCGCATGTGCCACAACTAAGTTGATTCAGAATCCAAAATGATTAGATTTTTTCATGATGGTGGGGGAGTCTTTGTCAGGACGTGGCGATGATATTGTCCTTTCTTTCATAATTGCTACCGAACTAGACACTATTGTACCTTGCAGAACGTATAGGCTACCGACTTTCTACCATCTCATCAAAACAAGAGCTCCACGAGATACATTTAAGTTGCTTGACTCAATGACAATCTTGCAACCATTCGAGTCTAAGAGTCCCAATGAGACGAGATTTTTCTTTAAATTAGGCACATGCCTGACATATAATAGTGTTTGAATAATTTTATCGTGCATCCTGATTTGTATTATTTCAATTCCGGTTATCTTACATGGAGAGTTATTCCTTATCAGCACAACTCTGCCTTCAACTGAACTATACATAGAGAACCAGTCCTTACTAGGACACATGTGATAGGAGCACCCTGAATCAAGGATTCATTTGGATGTAAGTTTGGAGCTTTTTTCTCGTAGACACCAACAAGAAATCACCACCTCTGTCATCAACTATACTAGTATTGACTACATCAATTTTTTGCTTCCCTCTCTCTTCATTTTCGATGGCCCTCTTAATTTTATTGAAGAGTTTATTGTAACACCCCTAACTCATATGCATCATCGAATAGGGTTATGGAGTATTATTGTACAAACGGAACATTTAAACATTAATTACTATAAACACATTATAAAACAATCATTCACGTACATATCATCCTTAAATCGAGCCTTCGAAGCCCAAAAAATACATTAGAAACAATTCGGGACTAAGTTGGAAACATTTGGAAAGTTTAAGAAAATAGATAGAAAATTTTTGACTGCAGGGGTCACACCGCCTTGTGCCTCACACGGCTGAGACACATGCTCATGTCTCAGGCCGTGTAACACTCAAAATGGGGACACATGGCAATGTCTTATCCCGTGTCCACACCTATGTAACTCTCAAAATAGCCCCACACGCCCTTGTACCAGGCCGTGTGCTAGGCCGTGTAACAACCTGAGTTGCATTCAATAGAACCTACAGGGGACACATGGTCGTGTGTCACATACGGTTGAGTCACACGCCCATGTCTCAGGTCTTGTGGACATGAATTTGCCCAAAATCAAGTCATTTCCAACATTAAACCAGGTATACACCTAAAGGCATTTTGTATACGTAATCAAGACATAAAAAACTTACCAAAACATGCATATAATGACCAATTCAATAGCCTTAAATCAATCAACCAATATGCCATTTCAAGGCACCTCACAAGCAACATCAAAGCTTACCTACACATGAACATTTGTTCACATTTCCATCATTAAACATAATTCAACTTCTAACAAAACATGCCACAAATTTGACCATTAACACTTCCATCACAAAATGTGCCATTTTATCCATTCAAAACATGCAACATGATATAGTCACAATGACACAAACTAGCAAGGCACCAAATGTACCAACGTAGTTAACTTACATAATGTATACATACAAAATCACCTTCAAACCATTTTCAAACTTAATACCTAGTTCAAATATGAACTAAAACATGTCACAAGTAACCATTTTTAAACTATCATCATCATGCCAAATGAATTATATCAACAAGCACTTTAAAGTAATCAACATCACATAACTTAGTAAGGTATCAAGCTGTACCAAACCAATATAGCTTTCCAAAGCTTACACCTACCAAACCATCATTAACACATGCACTATAATACCTTTACAAATTGTCCTATACATGCCATTATAAAACTTAGCCAAAATACTCATCAACTATCGAATTATCCACTAGATAATGTGATAGATCTCTAACAAACTTCCAACCGATTGAACTTCCGATAATCTGTAAAGGAAAATAATTACGTAAGTAATGAATGCTTAGTAAGCTCGTATAAACTTTAAACATAATATTCCATTTCAATAATGAACTTTGTAGGATAAATATAAACCTATACCAATGCCATGAGACTTAAAAAAACTTTATAACCATCAACTCACAAATGAGTAAGTCCATCAACATCACATATATTTTTCATTCATAACATAATAGGATTTTACAAGACATATTACACAATTATCAACCTTTTCATAAGATTATGAACCATTTTATTTACTTACTTTCCATTCCATTCCAAATGCTTAGCCTAAGCCTAAACAACATTATCAATTCATAAGTTAGTATATTTATCCATGATATAGGTAACTTCATCCATAGCATAAATAGATTTCTCACATATAAGTACATCATTTAACTCATCAATCATTATATGACATCCCAATTATGAACTTACCATTTCGTTCCCATTTCTTACATGTTCCATTTGCATATTACAAAGCATAAGCATATAAATCAATCATAACCGCAAGCTTGGCACAAGCCTAAACATCATAATCAATATACAAGTTAGTGTATTTATACATAACTCTTTTGGGATCAACCACATGATAAGCCATTTCATGAGAAAATACATCATTTGATTCATACAACCTTTTCATGAACATAAGCATATTTTCATTTGGAAACTTACCATTTCAATCCCTTTCCTTACCTGTTGAACCAACTAAAATATCATCGGATGCTCGGGAAAGCTCACACGAAGTGTGCTTAAACATATAACTGTAACTTTTCCTTTTACATCATTGTTCACATGAGCTATGAAATGGGTCTGCTCACATGAGCTATGGGTCGGAATGTAAGCTATACAATGCTGCTCACATGAGCTATGGAGTATCCACAACAAATGCAGGACCTCAGCCATCGGTAGGACATCCAAAAGTAGCATCCAAAACATGAAATCCCTAATGACATGTCATTTGTATCTTATGAATTCCTATGGTTCAACCAGGACTTAATAGCCGTCAATTCATCATAGCTTTGATACATTTATATTTTGATTCATTTATATCAAAAAAATGTAATAAACATTCAATTTAAACAAAATTTAAGTGATTATAGTTCATACGAACTTACCTAGCTAAATTGCAGCAATGACTAAGTACATGGGCTATTTGGTAATTTTCTCTTCTCGATTTTTCACTCGTTCTTGATCTAAATTAATAATTTCATCCAATTCATTAATTTAGACAGTAAAACCAATTCATTTTATTTAATTTATTCCTTTTTGACATTTTTACAAAATTACCCTCAACTTTTTATTTTTATTCAATTTAGTTAATATGTCCTAATCATGCAAATAAACCAATTTTATTTAAAACCCATACCATCCGAATGTTAATAACTTCCATTACAGCCTACATTTGTAATAATTTCACATCAAGTCCTTAAATTATTATTACTTTAGCAATTTAATCCCTAAACATTTAAATTATTAAAAATTACTTGACAAAATACTTATAAATAACAACTAATACCTCAAATCCATCACTTAACATCTAAAATCACAAAGATTCATTAATGGAAACACTCAAATATTTAACAATTTCAAAAACGAAGGTACAGACTAGCTGGACCTAGTTGCAACGATCTCAAAAACATAAAAATTATGAGAAATGGGTTTAAAACAGAATTACATGCATACATTGAAGCTTGGCTGAAGCTTCAACGTCTTTAACAATGGCCATCTATCAATGTAAAAGAAAATAGATTAAAAGATAAATTTTATTTCATATTTTTAACCTTTTTTCTTTATTTTAATAATAAAATAACATTTAAAACATATAAAATTAAAAGAAATTAAAGTTCAAACTGTAACATCCCGGTTTAGACCTTAGTCAGAACAGTGGTTCGAGACCACAAATCCGAGGTTGTAAAAATATTGTAATGATATTTTCTGTGTGAATGATATGTGATATAGTCTGTGTGAAAATTCTGTGTGATAATTTAATCGTTTATGTGTCGAATTAAGAGAAAGGATTAAATAGTGTAAAGAGTAAAAGCTGTGTGCTGATTTATAAATATCAAAGTGTTGATATCTTTATATTGTGGAGGCCTTATATGGTAAATAAGCCATTTATGAGATAACGGTTGATTGAATGACTAAATAACCTTAGTATAAAATTTGTCTTATATGTTTAATGGATGGATAAAATGGTAAAAGGTTTAATATGATAATATTAGGGAAAGAAATGAAAGAAAAGATGAATGTTATCATCTTTGTTAGTGCCGAAATACAAAAGAAAAGAAAGAAGAAAAGCTTTAAAAATTTCGGCTAGAATTTAGCTTGATTAATGTATGATTTTGAGTCGTTTTTTGATAATTTCTATGTTTTTGTAATCGTTGCTTCGTGCTCTAGCTAACCCATGTTGTAATATTGTGAATTGATGATGTTTTTGTGATGAGCCATTGATGAGTGCTTGAGCTATGTGCTAGTTGATAGTAAAATATGAGAACTTGGTGTTGGATTAACATGTGTTGTTTTTGAATTTTTGGTGAATTTAGCAAATTAGGGCTAAATTGTGAAAATAGCAAATTGAAGGGTTAAAGTGTGAAATAAATGAAATGTATGGGTTTGTATGGATATTAGTAAAATTCGGCTAGACTAGTGCTAAGTGAAATTATGTGAATTTGATGATTTTGTGAATTAGGGACTAAAGTGTCGAAATGCGAAATTATAAGGGCTATTATGAAAAATGCTCTAATTGTGTGTGTGTGGACTAAATTGAATGAAATGGTGATTGAATGGATTGATTTTAAATGTGTATAGACCAAGAGAGAAGAGGTTCGGATCGAGATCGAGGCAAAGATAAAGTGCTCGATTAGTCGACCGTATCGATAGTAGACGTCCGAGGTAAGTTCGGATATAATACATGTTATTAAGATATGTTTAGTATTATGAAATAAATGTGTATATGTGGATGAAATCGAGATGCTATGTGCAAGGATAAGCTGATGGCACTAAGTATGCGAAATGAAAAATTAAAACAGAAATGAATGGCACTGAGTGTGTGATGATATGAAAGCTACGGCTTATTGACTTGGCACTGTCTGTGCGACACCGAGATAGGTCGGTTAAGAGACTAGGCACTAAGTGTGAAATAACAAAAATGTTACGATTATGCACATAGCACTATGTGTGCGATTATATTGAATGGAAATTAAAGGATGATCAACAAGTATATCGAGCTTTGAATAGTTTGGTAGTTTAACAACTATGTGTAGCTAAGGTATGTATTGAACCTTTGTGGTTGATGAGTATAATCGAGCTATGATTAAAGAAATGAACATTTTAACTGTAGATGATATGGTATGAGTATGTGAGAAATGATCTTTGTTATGGCTATTGTATATGTTAATTTGAATTGATGATATTATGTATTATGTTAAGAACTTACTAAGCTTTATAAGCTTACTGTGTGATTTGTTTCTCTCGCTTTGCGATGTCGAGAAAGCTAGCTCGGATCGAGGATCATCGCCTTCTCACACACTATCGGCAAATCTATTTTTGGGTATTTTGTAAAGATGTTCATAGTTGAAGTATGGCATGTATAGGCTAGTCATTTGAATCATGTTTGAGAATTGTAGTAGCCATGAGATGTGGCTAGATATGTGCTAGTTTTAGCATGAATGATTTTGGTATATATGTGATGCATCTTTTGGCATGGATTGTGGTATGAGAAGTTGACTTATGAATGGTAAGTTGGTGTTGATAAAATACTAATATGAATTAGTGAATTGAGAAGAAATGATGTTTGGTATTGAATGTAATATGCTTGTGATGATATGAGTTTTAGTCTTTGAAATTGACATGGTTGGAATTGGTATTGAATGCATAGATTGAATGGTCATTTGGTAAGTTCTTGGTTGCCTTATGTGCATGATATGTTTTGAGATGTGTTGCTTGTAGGTTTGACCCTAAGTGGGTGGCGTTTTGGCCTTGTAAATGGCCTATAATGTCACACGGTTGTGGCACACGGGCGTGCCTAACGACCGTGGGTGAATTGTAAGACATAGTTTATTATCACACGGCCTCGACACGAGCGTGTCATCTGACTGTGGTGTACAAGTCAGTAGCTAACATAAAAGTACACGGCCTTGACATGGGCGTGCTTGGTGGCCGTGGCGGGGAAGTCAGTATATGACCTAAAAGTACACGGCCATGGCACATGGGCGTGCCTAATGACCATGTTGGTATAGTTGTATAAACAAGGATGGATACACAGGGGTGTCTAGAAGCCGTGGAGGGCACACGGTCTCCTCCCACGGGCGTGTCTCTCCTGTATTCTAGAAAAGTTTCAAATTTTCATGGAATTTTGTATGTGTTTCAGTTTAGTCCCGACTCGATTTATAAGCATGCTTAGGGTCTTGATGACTCATTTAAGGGACACTATGTTTCTAATTGAACGCGAACGGAAATGATTGACTTTGTGTTGAAATTTCTGGATGTTAAAGGTTCCGTTTGATCGGTAATGCGTCTTAACCCTGTTCCGACGACGGTCTCGGGTTAGGGATGTTACACAAACCGTCACGCCATCTTAAGAATGGGTAATTTATCCTTTAAATCCATCCAATTATGTTTCTTTAATAAATTAATACCTTTAAACTAATAGCAATTGACTTTTTAACTATTACAGTTTAGTCCTTTTTGCTTAATTAACCATCTAAACATTAAAATTTCTTAATGAAAATTTAATACAACTTTAATAACACTATGTAAATATTTATAAAAATATTTACGACTTGGTTTATAGAAACAAGATCCCAATACCTCATTTTCTAAAACCACTTGACTTTAGGGTCATACCACTTGAACCTAATTATTCATTCAAATAGCATAAATTGCCAATTCAAAATTTATTTTAGTATCATATTTCACTCATAAATATTAAATAATAATATTTACGAACTTACTCATCATATTTGCGGCTCCAAAACCAGGGTTTCTGACACCACTAAAAAACTGGTTGTTATATTTATAACATTCTACTTTAATGTGACCCTTTTTTTTTTTTACAATAGCCACATTCCTTGTTGCTATTCCTTGACTTAGATCTCGCCCTTAATCTTCTTTGGCTTAAATCCTTAGATTATTGTCTTCCCTTAGCAACCAAAATTGAGACTTGTCCATATGACTTGTTCTTCACGCCTAACTCATTGTCGAGTTTGTCCTTACTTAAAAGATTTCCATTTATGTCCTCAAACAAGAGTCTCTCTCTGCCATAAATCAGGGTTTCCCTGAAAGTTTTGTATGAAGAGGCAAAGAATAATTCAGTAACATAGCTTGATCTTTGTCGTCTATGTTGACCTTGATATTCTTTAGGTCTTTAATGACAAATTCACATATGTGAGCCCTAATAGACTCACCTTCTGCCAAATGGAACGTATATAATCGTTGTTTCAATACCAAGCAATTTGTGAGAGACTTTTTCATCTACAGAGCTTTCAATTTCCTCCATAGGGCTACTACCGTCTTTTCTGAAAGTACCTCATGCAGTATATTGTTAGTGAGGCACAACTGAATTGTTGACTACCTTCTCATCAAGTTCCTCCCACTTTGTCTGATTCGCATCCACGAGCCTTTTTCCCTGTAAAAACCTTTTCCAGACTATTCTAAACCAGAATTGATGTCATCCAAACTTGCCACAAGCTGAAATTTGTAATCCCATTGAACTTCTTGATATCGTACCTTGTTGCCGTCTTTGAATAGGTTGAATGCAGAAATCGAATCAAGCTCTAATACTAGCTTGTTGGGTCGAACCCGAATTATGCAACAAACACGAATGAAAAATTGAGAAAATTGAACACAAATATTTTCATGGAAAACCCCCTCCAAAGAGGATAAAAAATCACAAGCAAAGAAAACTTCACTAAAATGGAAAAAACCAAAAAGGGGAGTACAAGATGGAGAAACAAATAAATCCTAAACCTAATATACAAAGATCTCCCGAAGTTCCCACAAACTCTCTCAATTTTGTTGTTATAATCTTTACTATCTAGGGTTGCTAAGAGGCCTATTTATAGGCTAAAATTCGTGTACAATTATGACCGAAACATCCCTAGAATAATTAGAGTTTAACTAGGAAAAGATTACAGAGATTAACTAGGAGAAGAAACCTGGTTGTGTAGGAAACAAATCACCACGTTGTAAGGTGGCTATTAGCTCGTTGAGGCACCAAGTATTGTGTCGTCGGGACAACATGTTCTTCTCATCAGGATGTGGTGTGTCGTGTTGTCGGGACGTCGGCTTTTCCTCATCTCGATGTCAGCTCTGTTTTATCCGAAATGCGAAGCACACTCCACATATTATATATTGTTTACATAAAAAATAAATTATTTCCTTATACTATACCTATATGCAATTATGCCTTTATATAAATACTCATAATCAACTTTCTTATTAAATTGCTCATAATTATTCATGATTTCTTATAAGCATAATTAAGTTTTTCCAAAATCAAAATGGAGAGTGAACCAAAAACAATAGAGTATTCAAACCAACGACCTGAAATGTAGAAATTAGTAAGATCAATGAAAATTTATGTGAGGATGTTATTAATTCTACCAAAAAGCTAATCAAGAGGGAGCTCAAAGTATTAATTTTTAGAAATTAAATGTTTATTTTAAATTGTATTACTTTATTTATTTTGGTTCAATTTTAGTAATGTAATAAACTTTTTTATTATTTGAATAAATTTTTTTATCCTAAATACATTTTGTCTTCATAACTTTTCTAAATTATTATTAATTTTTAGATTAAAGACTTTCATATAATCCAAACATGAAAGCAAATTTAATAAATGCTATTTTTTTTCTATAATATTATAAATCATGCATGTGAAATTTAGTAAATTAATTTTTTTCAAATTTATTAAATATTTAAAATTATTAAATGCTTGTGTTAATGATATTTAAAATTATTCTGAAGAACAAAGTATATAATTCCATTTAATGTTCTTTCGATAACGATTACTTTTCTGTACGGTTGAAATGCATTTTTTAAAATTTAAAAAATTATAATATAATATATTTGTATATTTAATTTAATTTATGATAATTATTCCATTTTAAGATTTTCCTCAAATTGACATTTTAAAATTGAAAATGTAATTTCTTAAATGACATTTCAAAATGGTTTGAATTAAATAATCTTGATATTTATACCTTTAGCGTGGGGATTTGCAAAACAAGCCTCTCCATGCTTTAGAGTTTAATTAAAAAGGACTCCCTCTTCTTTAAATGACTTAAATATTCCTTGATGTTCTTCTATTATTTCATTAATTAGAAAATATTTCGTTTTATTTAAAGTTCTAGTCCTTAGGCATTTCAAAGCATTATTAAATTGGGTTTTGAAAATTTAAACAGCATTTATAAATTTAACTGAAAAATAAACATTGTTAAATAACATATAAATGACTAAAATGTGTATTTAAAATTAATATATTGTTCAAATTATTATGTCATTGAAATATTTATTCCCTTAATTTTAAATATTTATTTCACAATTTATTTAATAATTTTGCACACTCAACTATAGGATTCAAAATCATTAATCATATATCTATCTTATTACAATTTTCATAATTAAAATTTTCTAAAAAGATATTTACAAAATTTTAATTATAATTACCAGTAAAATTATGCAAACAATCAATCTATGCATCACGCGTATAAGAAAATTAGTATAATATATACATATAATTGTAACATCCTAGATTAGGGGTTATGCGTTTGTGCATAATTCATGAGTTAGTAGGTTTTGGCAGTGTTGAAAGTGTATTAAGGGTTTTTAGAATTTTAGGATGGAAGAAGAAAGCTTTGGAAAATTATTGGTTTTTAAGTAAAAAGGGGAGCTAGGTAAATGAGGCTTTAAAAGAAACTCCGTGTGAAGCATGACACAAGGAACCATGTGGTAAAATGGCATGTTTTATGAATTATGAATGTGTTATGTGAATTCTAGAAATAAGGAAATGTATGGAAATATATGGAAATGTATGGAAGTGTATGGAAATGTGTGGAAATGTGTGAAATGTATGGAAATGTAAGGCAATGTAGGAAATGTAAGAAAATGTAAGGAAATGTAAGGAAATGTATGGAAATGTATGGAAATGTAAGGAAATGTAAGGAAATGTAAGGAAATGTATGGAAATGTAAGGAAATGCAAGGAAATGTAAGGAAATGTCTTGTCTTGGAAATGTAGGAAATGTCCTGAAAATGTAAAGGAATAAAGAGGAAAGTGAACATTTATGGAAACTAGGAAATGTAAGAAATGATTCAAAATGGAAAGTGAACATTTACTGAAACTTGGAAATGTAAGAAAATGGCAAGTTTACTGAGCCGATCGAAAATTTTAGGAAACTTAGAAATGACTTAGAAATGTCAAGTTTTAAAGTTTAAAATAGGAAATTAAGTCAAGGTGGCCTTAAAAGAAAAAGTTGGTGAAATTTGACACACAAACAGGCTTGGAAAAGTGGCTCAAGATGTCACTTAGGGCCTATGGAAATGGCGCCATATGCAAGAGGAATGGGCACAGGTTCGAGTCACTTGGGAAGCAAATAAGGAGGTTTTATTTTTGCTTCCAGAAGACTCGAGGTGGACGGCACATGCTTCTAGAAAGGAGGTGTTTGATTTTCATAAATATTCGATTAAAAGGTGATAAATAAAGGATTTTTAAATTGGATTATTTTGAAGAGATAAATGTTGGATTAAACTCTTTTATTTATGATAATTAAAGGATAAAGTTATCAAAATAGAAGAGTGGTGGCCATGTAAGGGACTCTAGCCTAGTAAATTTGGCTATAAAAGGAAAAGAGAGGCCATTCAAAGATTATTTACTCTTCCTTGATAACCTCTGCCGAATTTTCTCTGCAACCCTATTCTTTTCTTCTTCATTCTTCTCCTCTCAATATTCCAAAAGCCGAAAGCTTGCTAAGATCAAGGCCATAGCCGAAGGTTGAAGTGAAGGTGCAATCGATTTCTTCAAATAAGGGTAAGATCCAAGTTTGGTTTCCATTCTTTTATACTTTAGACTTATCGAAATCTAGGGCTAATTCCATTAATGTTCATGGTTGCCGAAACCTTGAAGAGATCTTTCGGGATTTACTAAGTGTCGACTACAAGGAAGGAGAAGTTCTTTTCCCGAAGGTACACCATAGGCCGTGTGTTCCCTAGTTATTCGGTGAATTTCGGGATTTAAGAATCTAAGGTAAGTGATATTTAACATTCGGCTAAGGGTTATTTGTTGTGAATAAATGTTAGAAATTGATCTAACATGTAGTTATAGGGATTTCGACAGAGGGATACAAGGATTTCGGGATTTGAGAGTTTCAAGAGAATTAAGATCTAAGGCATTAGATCAAGCTTTTCGGATTTGGATTGGAAACCTTAAGCGAATCAGGGTGTGTACCCACACTAACTCCCAATATATTACGGCAATTATTTTATATGTATATATATGAATGTGCATGCGAATAAGAATGTGGCTAAGTGTCACAAATGAGGTAAAAGTACCCAGGTACGTTTCCTACTACCGATAGGATTACAAATACGATATATATATATTTTTGAATATGTAATATGAATGAGAAATAAGATATGCATGATTTAAATATTTGGGGCATATGGGATATATGTGAAAGGGGAAGAATAGGTGTTGACTACGGTCTCACCAACGAAATATGGTGGCTACGGTCCCATTAAGTGAACATGGTAACTTCGGTTACATTATCTGAACATAGTGTCTAATGACACAACGTATATGGGAGATGAGCACGTCGACTGCAGCAACTGCCTTCGATGGTGTGTAGCAGAAGGAGGGTTGACTTAGTAGTCCCCACGGTGTGATTGGCAGGTACGGGTGGTGTGTAGCGGATGGATAATTAGGCTTGGGTTTGGGTTGCATCATTTTGATATATATATGTTCTGATATGAATATGTATGCCTGAAATATTGTTTGTTAGTTGGTGTACACATTGAGTCTATTGACTCACCCCTTTGTGGGACCATTTTTCAGGTAATGAGCAATAATGGACCGGGTCGGCAGGAGTTAAAGGCGGCCATGCATAGCAAGGAAAAACTTTCAATATTTGGGGACTTTTATTTTACCAAGTACTTTAAATTTTATTTGGGTTTACTTGATGTAATAAGGCCATAAGGCCCAAGTGAATTTCTTTATTTTTGATTTACTTTTAATTATTATGTTACGAACTATTTAGATTAAAGTTAAGCAAAATTATTTCTTGAAAATGAACCTTACAATTATTTTGTCACCTTAATTAAATTAGATTTTCAAAATTAATTAAATGAGTTCCCAATCTAAGCCCAACCCAAAACAATATTTTTCTAATTTTTTTTTACAAATTATATCCAAGAAACAAAGAATTTTGAAACCGGTTTACATAAGGAACATACCAGATCCGGTTCAGGCTCGTGGGCCGGGTGTGGGGTGTTTCAATAATCATGAGTTTGAAAAAACTTCTAAACCGAAGAAAATACTCTTTAATATCCATTATGTTATTAAATAGACATTTAAAAATAAATATAATTTAAATTTAAATTATTAGTTAATTAAATAATATACCATACTTTTAAGCAATAAATAAGTTGTGGTAAATTTATTTACTCTAAAATAGAATTAGAAAAAAAAAAAGGTAACTATAATTTACAATGAATTTTCTTTTGGTATGATTTACTATGGTTTTAAATAATAAATAAATTGTGATAATTATATTTACTCTAAATTAGAGTTAGAATTTCAACAAAAGTTTAACCATAAAACAGAGAGAGTTATAGTTATATTTTTAAAATTAGAGATAATTTACTATTATCAAAATTTATAGGTTACTAAGTTCTTTGGTTTGCTAGGATTTCATAGCACACTGTTCTTTAGTTTCTTTTTTTGTTTTCTTCTAGTTTTCTTTCGTTTTCTTTTAATCGTTTGGATTTTGAAGCCAAATTGATTTAGTAGTAGATTCGTTCCAAATTAGAAAAGCAAATCTCTACAAAAATTCAAGCATAGATGGAAGCAGATATCGCTAATCTCAATATGGATGATGAAGAGGAAGCACCAATTCCATGTGAAGGAGACCTGCATAAAGAAGACGAGGATCATCAATTTTGTCTAGTAGGAAAAGCACTTACAGATTGTGTTATTCACTTATTGTCGCTTAAAAGAACATTAGCAGATTTGTGGCATCCAATAGGGGGTATAATAATATTCGACCTTGGGGATAAACGATAGCTATTTCGTTTCTTTTATGAAGTAGATATCAAAAGGGTATTAGATGGTATGCCATGGTCTTTCAACATGCATCTGTTAGTATTCTATCAATTGATTAAAGGTGAAGATCCAAAGTAAATCCCCTTGAATCATACTTATTTTTGGATTCAAGTTCATAAATTGTCGTATGGAGCTACATCAGAGGGATTGGCAAGAAAATTGAGGGACTTCATTGGATAGTTCATACAATATAATGATGCATTAATTTCTAGAGGGGAATGAAGGTATATGAGATTTTGCGTAAAAGTCAATGTAAGATTAGTGCTGAAAAGGAAGAAAAAAATAATCTTTAGGACAAGGGAAAGAAGGATATGCATACTTTCCATACGAGAGGCTCTCATTATTTTGTTTTCTATGCGGAAAATTGGGGCATGGGAAAGGATTTTTCCCAGTAAGAAAGACAATCGGTACTGAAGAGGTCAAATTTGGATGGGATCTATCCCTAGGAGCACCCACGAGGAATGAATTTGTAACAACCCATTTTCGGTAAAAATTAGAACTGTGGTTTCGGGACCACAGATCCTAGTTCAGAAAGGAAAATTATTTTAATAATATTTTATGATCTATAGCACAACAATAATGTCATGTGAAAATTTCGTAAAGAAATTTTATCGATTACATGTCTAATTTGATAAAGGACCAAATTGCACAAAGTGTAAAAGTTGAGTTCTAATAGTTAAAGGGATTAATTAGCTTTATAACTTAAAAGTGGAGGTCCTTAAATGGTAATTATATCATTAAATAAAGTTAGTAGATATTTTTGGATGAATCATCCATGGAAAATTAGAAAAAGAAAAGGATGAAATTGGATACTTAAAAAGTTAATGGATGATAAGTTAAATTAAAGGAATAAAATAATATCATATCATATTCCCAAAAATAAAAAGTATGGAAACCCTAGTTATGGAGAAGGAAGAAAGTGAAAACTTTCTTGGCCAAATTAGGTAAGTATTCAAGCCCCGTTTTTAGTAATTTTCATATTTTTAAGATCGAGATAGCTTAATTTATCTATTTTGGGGGTTAAATTGAAAAGATATCAAAGTATGAAATTTTTACCATGGATGATTATGATGGAAATTTGAAATTTATGGTAGAAAATGAAAGGTTTTTGATAGATAAACAACTTTTACAAAGTGAAATTTGATGAAACTTGATTTAGGGACTAAATTATAAAAATGTGAAATCCATGGAAAAATTCTAATTTTTATGAAATATATGGGCCATAAATATTACATGAAAAATTTGGTTAGGCTCGAAACAAGGAGTAAATTGCATGAATTTCATTTTCTGAGCCTAGGGACGAAATAATCAATTATCAAAAGTTTAGGGGCAAAATGGTAATTTTTCCTAAGTTGTAAATTGGACTAAATTGAGTATGAATTACATTAAATTGATGTTAAATTTACTCGTATAGATCCAGGTAGACTGAATATGGAGTTAGAATGAGGAAAGGAGAAAATGTTAGATTAATAGATTTTATGTACACGAACAATTATCGAGGTAAGTTTGTGTAACTTAACTATGTAACACCCATAACTCGTATCTATCGGCGAGCTAGGGTTATGAGGTATTACCGATCAAATCAAAACCTTTAACCTTCATAGTTCATACAACATTAAATCATAATCAATCAACGTCACTAAGTCCCTTAATAAAGTCTACGAGACCTTAAACATGCATTAAGAAGGGGTCGGGACTAAACCGAGTTCTTACAAAATTTTTCTGAAGCTTAACATTTTTCAAAGCTACAGAGGTCACACGCCCGTGTGGATAGGCCGTGTGCCTCTGTAACACCCCAAACCCGGCCCAGGAGTTAGGCCCAAATCTGGCGTGTCATATTGAAGTGTTTTTTTGAAAACCCTCCTTAATATTTAAAAACTAAAGCCTCAGTTTGTGTTCATTCAATTTCAAGACATGGTTCATTGGAAAGTTAATCACTTTTAAAAATGTTATTAGCTTTGTTAAAAATCTCTTTTAGTTGCGAAAACGTGATATTTTGAAAAACAGTTGTTGTTTTGGTGTTCTACTTCTAGCAATTATAAACTTATAAGTACGATTCCAAATTTAAAACCCAGAAATTAGAAAGCCCCCATTACAACCCAAAAACAATAAATAAGATAAATAAAATCCAAAGCAAGTTTAAATGTGTGGCTAGCTCCAAGTCCCTCGCAGCTCTGAACCATCTATGCATGGGGATTGCCTGCACAGTTAAATAGTTGGGTGAGTTTGCGAAAACTCAATGTGCACCCCAAATAAAATAGCGATCAATCAGAACAGTTTGGGTCTGGGCCCATCTTAGAAGCAATGTCCAATTGTGCCTAAGCCCATTACAGAACAAATGCAGTGTGGGCCTTAGCTTTAAACAGAATAGAATCAGAATAATCAAGCATGCAAAAACCCTAACCATCCAGCCTTTACATACCATCTCCGTCCAACCATACACACCATATGGGGATATAGTATCAACCCACCCATCCCTACACACCACATAATAGTACCGATGCGGCACAAAACAAAATTTACAGTAGAGCTGCCAGAACAGTAGGCTAATAGCCATTAGAAATATGCAGCAGTGCTGCCAGAACAGAATACTTCCTCCAATCACATAACCCAACCCCATGTAGCATAATATCACATGAATGCAATCATATCATAAATAACATACAATAACAATCATATAACATGTAAAGGAATTTTAGTCATTTTGCCCTTCAAGGGCATAACGGTCATTTTACCCTGTGGGGGTATTTCGGTCATTTTACAACCTTTCCAAAGGTCTACAATCACCTCGAGCGACACATATAACATATATCGTCAAGACGGTGTAATTAGGCTCAAAGCCCAATCCTCGGCCCAAGTGGGCCCACACGCTCGTGTGGTCCACTAAGCCCAAAACTGCCTTTGACCATGTGATCGCCATAGCCGGCTCATTATTTCCTATCCAACCAAAAAACTTACTCTCGTATGGCCCACGGGCCCACTCAGCCCACTCAGCCCATTCCGGTCCATTTGGCCCCAAAAATGGCCTAAGCCCATGAGAACGCTTGCGGTGGCCTTTATAGTCTAACACCCATGTTCGTGGGCTTAGTTCACCACAAGCACGATCGCACACTCGTGTGCCAACCGCTGTCATACTTTCAGCTTTTCGGTATTCCGGCATTTGCCGATCTACAAATGTAACACCCCAAACCCGGTCAAAACGCTACGACCGAATTTGGCATGTTACAGAAAAGAAAAATGTTTAAAAGTCGAGTTCAAGATCATGAATTGAGAAAAATCTTTGCATATCACTATACCTTTGGTAGAGATTTAAAAAGAATTGCTTAATTTAAACCATAATACAGTTCAGGTTTCGTAATCCAAAGTCGAATTTTAAAGAAAAATTATATCGAGCGACCGATTGAAAACAATATTGAGCTTTAGTCTGAAAATTTGAGTTCATTTTGTTACTAAAACCCGATCTTAATTAGCCAATTATAAAATCCTAAAATCCAAAGTTTTTAAGTATTGAAAAAGACCCACTTAGATAATTTATTAGGCATGCCTTAACAATCAAAATAAAATAAAAATAAAATAAAATAAATAAATAAAATAAGAAACCCGAATTAACGTTTAAATGGCCTTATTTCCATACCAAAATCCAAATTAGAATAATTCAAATTAAATATTGAAGATAAAATTACTTAAAACATTCTGCATGGCCACCTCGAGTCCACCTCGGCTCCCTATCTGCGGTTTAAGGATTACCTGCAAAATTTAATGGAGGAGGTGAGTCCCCGAGACTCTGTGTGTAAATCCCCGTCCAAATAAGTTTTGGATTCTCACACAAATTCATATATCAAGTATGTATGTAATGCAACCCAACCAATCTATTATGTCCATCCACCTTATCTCCTAAATCTACCCCATATCTGTGGCACCTAGCCACTGGTGGTACCTAACCACTGGTGGTTCCAAACCACTGGTGACAAAAGTCACGAAATATAATATGTGGGGCCAATCCACTTGTGGTACCAAACTACTGGTGACAATCCCTAACGTTTACACGTGGGGCCAACCCACTGTGGTACCAAACCACTGGGACGAGTCACAAAAATAATGTATATGTGGTACCAAACCACTGGTGGTTCCAAACCACTGAGACTTAGTCACAAGATATAACGTATGGGGCCAACCCATGTGTGGTACCAAACCACTGGCGACAGTCTGAAAATCATGTTTCTCCCTCTTCACATCGTTCCCCAAATCCATGCTCATGTTTAGCAAATACTATGGTATGGTCATGCTTTCGAAATATAACAAATAATCATCTCAGCCATACATACATTAGCTAATAACAGAGCACAACAAAACTTACTCGGATTCCTCGATCCTACCCACAAGGGTAACTTAGTGATCCATACCATCACTTCGGCTTTTGGCCAATCATAGATATTAACATAATTAAAACACAAAGTGTGTAAGAGTTACACACACCTGACAACACGTAACACAACGCTCTCTACGTCGACACTATCGCTAACATGCACTACTGCTATCTGTCTACTGTTCTGCTCAGAAGTCGGCCCACAACCCGATGGCCAATCTCCAATAGCAGACACCGCGTGCTTCTTGTACTTTGGGGCTGGGGCTATGGGCTTAACCCCTTCCTTCGCTTGGATAACGTTTGGGTCCATGAAAAGATCTTGGTCAACAGACCAGATTAAAGCATTGAATAGGAAACAAATAGGAATATGTACAAAACGCAAAGGTCCCTTACCTAGATCGACAAATTCCGAAGATTCAATGACTTGGATCAAAGCACCAATTGAATACTTAGATCGACTAACACTGCTTATACCTTAACACCCTTCAATCACCAAGTAGATGCCGAAAGAACGTGAAGACAAGCCCCCCCTCAATCGGACAAGAATCAAAAGATAAGATTAATGCCTCCGGCATCAGAAAGAAGAGATAGGAGATTTAAAACGAGAAGGGAACACTTACCACGATCAAAAAGGAATCCGATTGACAATGTTGTGAAACAAGGTGGTGGCAATTTACTAATCAAAAGAAACGAAAGAAGAGATATATGCACTCAGGGAAGATTCGGCCACAAGAAGTATAGAGGAGAAAGAACAAATCAAGAAGAAAGAGGAGAAGATAGGTTTCAGTTCATGAAGGAATAGAGAGAAGATGCGAAAAGAATTCGGCTATGGAGGTTCGGCTAAAGGAGAAATAGAAGGGATGAAAAGAAGAAATGGAGAATGGAGTTTCGACTCTCGCTGACGCAAATGAAAGAAAAGAAAAAGAAAGAATGATAAGATGATAGGAGGGTTCGGCTATGGTGTTTGAGAGAAGAAAAGATGACAAAGTTTCGGCAGGAGGTATGGCTTCAGAGGGTTTCAGCTTTTGAAAGTAATAGCTAAGAGAATGAAACAAAAGTGGTGGGTGGATGGCAATGTACGTTTCGACCAAGCACAAAAGAAGAAAAGAAGAAGAGACTTAAGAGGTAACTCGGTTTTGGTAATTGAGAGAAAAGATATGCAAGCCAAAAAGTGTGGGGGTGTTTCGGTTTTGGCACACAAGAAATGAGAGAAAGAATACACTAGGTGCTCTCTAGCTAGCCGAAATACACACCACCTCTCAGAGCTACTAACTAAAATTCGGCCACCCCTCAAGACCACTAAACCGCACACACACGCATACACCCCACTTCCCACATTCGGCCAAACTCTCTCCCTCTCTCTCAATACCATGATTTTCTCCACCGATCATTCTCCACTTACCATTCAAACCTGTTGACCGATTCATCCTCCTTGAATTCCTCTCTTCCCTTCATTCAAAATAATTTGACTTATTCCACACTCATCCACCAGAGTCCAAGCTGAGACCACCTCTCCCTTAACTTGGCGCCAAAAAGAAATCCCCAAAAGGGAAACCACGCAACTCAAACCTGCTCCCTGGCAGCTCTCCTGAGGCGTCGCTCACTTGCCTCCTAAGTGGCTCCTCCTTGCCACTTTACTAAGTATCAAAGACCCACAAGCAACAACCCTTAAGTCCTATCCCATCCAGCTCTCCCCTAAGGTGCCCAAAAAGAGAAATTTGGCCAAGTTTTCGGCTTAACCCTGAGCCTTTCCTGGACCCCCAAGACAACCCAAACCAGCATATTAAGCATAGCATACACACAAAATATAACATATGCACAGCCCCTAATTCTAGGATGTTACAGTTCTACCCCCCTTAAAAATAATTTCGGCCTCGAAATTACTTGGTCAAAAGAGGTGAGGGTATTGCTGTCGCATCGCTTCTTCTGGTTCCCACGTAGCTTCCTCAGTACCATGATTACACCACAACACCTTAACCAACGAAACTATCTTCTTACGTAATACCTTGACATCACGATCCAAAATCTGAACTGGTTCCTCATCAAAGGATAGATCAGGCCTTACTTCAATTTCTTCCACTGGCACTACGTGAGATGGATCCCAACGATAACATCTTAGCATCGAAACGTGAAACACATCATGGATCTGACTTAACTCTGCAGGTAACTCGAGATGATAAGCTACTAGTCCCACACGTTTCAACACCTGATAAGGCCCGATAAACCTGGGGCTTAGCTTACCCTTTCGACCAAACCTTAGCACTTTCTTCGACGGCGACACCTTTAAGAAAACCCTGTCACCCACTGCAAATTCTATGTCTTTACGCTTTAAATCGGCATAGGACTTCTATCTGTCCGAAGCTTCCTTCAATCGAGTCCGAATTAGCTTAATCTTATCTTCCGTTTCAGAAATCAATTCTAGACCCAGCAACTGACGCTCACTCAACTCCGTCAAACACGTAGGTGTATGACACTTCCGACCATATAATGCTTCATACGACGCCATCTGAATAATCGACTGGTAGCTATTGTTATACGCAAATTTTGCCAATGGTAGAAATTCTTCCCAACTACCTCTGAAGTCCATGACACAGCCCCTCAGCATATCCTATAAAACTTGAATTACCCTCTCTGATTGCCCATCAGACTGTGGATGAAACGCTGTACTGAAATCTAACTTTGTACCCAATGCTTGATACAACGCCTTCCAAAATCTCGATGTAAATCTAGGGTCTCTGTCCAAAATGATCGACACTGGCACCCCATGCAGTCTTACAATCTCCGCTATATATAATTTAGCCAACTTCTGAAGAGAGTAGTCCACACGCACTAGTATGAAATGAGTAGCCTTCGTCAAACGATCAACAACTACCCAAACTGAATCCTTCTTAGTAGGCGTAAGGGGTAGCCCACTAACAAAGTCCATCGTGATCCTCTCCCATTTCCACTATGGGATCTTGAACGGTTGCAACAACCCCGAAGGCAACTGATGTTCGGCTTTGACCTGCTGACACGCCAAGCATTTACTAATAAATTCAGTTACTTCTCGCTTTAATCCCGGCCACCAAAACTGTTCCCACAAATCCCGATACATCTTACTTCCTCCAGGATGTATAGCGTATGGGCTATGATGCGCTTCCTGAAGAATCTTCTGCCTTAAATCCACATCTTTTGGCATGCAAACCTTCCCACGGAAACATAACACTCCATCGCTGTTCAAACTGAAATCCTTTATTCCACCATCCTGTACTTGCAGAAGTCGAGCACTCAAGTCATCATCTAATAACTGTTTCTCCTTAACCTGACTTACCCATGTCGGCTTCACTTGCAATTCCGCTAATAAACTTCCTTTGTCGAATAAACTAAGGTGGCCAAACATTGATCTCAGGTCAGATATTACCTTACGGCTCAACGCGTCTACCACAACGTTAGCTTTACCCGGGTGCTACTCAATCGAGCAGTCGTAATCCTTCAACAACTCGATCCACCTCCGCTGTCTTAGATTCAACTCCTTCTGAGTAAGGAGATATTTCAAGCTCTTATGATCCGTATAGATGATGGACTTCTCCCCATATCAATAGTGTCTTCAGATCTTCAGGGCGAAAATCACTGCACCTAGCTCCAAATCATGCGTTGGATAATTCACCTCGTGAGGTCTCAATTGTCGAGAAGCATACGCTACCACTTTCCCTTCTTGCATTAGCACACATCCTAACCCCGTGTGTGATGCATCACAGTAAACGGTAAACTCTTTCCCTGCCTCAGGCTGAATTAACACCGCGCCTCTGTCAAAATCCTCTTCAACTTCTCGAAACTTTCCTGCTGTTCCACTGACCAAACGAATGGTACCCCTTTTCGTTATAACTTGGTTAACGGTGCTGCTATTAATGAGAATCCTTCCACGAAGCTTCTATAATATCCAACCAACCCAGAAAACTTCGAATCTCCGCCATAGGTGGTTTCCAATTCAACACAGCTTCAAATTTCTGAGGGTCAACCCTAATCCCCTCAGCTGACACCAAATGGCCCAAAAAGGTAACTTCCCTTAGCCATAACTCACACTTATTGAACTTAGCGAACAACTGCTTCTCCCTCAGAATTTACAAAACCACCCGAAAATGTGAATCATGCTCCTCCTCACACTTTGAGTAAACCAGGATATCGTCTATAAACACTACGACGAATTGATCCAGATAGGGTTGAAAAACCCGGTTCATCATGTCTATAAATGCTGTTGGTGCATTGGTCAACTCGAAAGGCATAACCAAGAATTCGTAGTGACCATAACTCGAAAGGCAGAACTCGAAACCCCTTCTTATGAATGTCTGCCTCCTTGACCTTAAGCTGATGATAGCCTGATCTCAAATCTATCTTTGAGAAGATTGATGCTCCCTTAAGTTGATCGAACAAGTCATCTATCCTCGGCAACGGGTACTTGTTTTTTATCGTCAACTTATTTAACTGACGGTAATCAATGCACATACGCATTGATCCGTCCTTCTTTTTAACGAATAGCACCAGTGCTCCCCAAGGTAATATACTCGGTCGGATAAAACCCCGATCTAACAGTTCCTGAATCTGCGCTTTCAGTTCCATTAACTCCTTCGGTGCCATTCTATATAGGGCAATAGACACTGGCGCTTTTCCTGGTAGAAGATCAATACTAAACTCCACTTCGCGATCCAGAGGTAATCCTGGAAGCTCTTCTAGGAAAACATCAGAAAATTCCTTTACTATTCGCACATCCCCCACAGCTGATTCCTTGGCCTCCAAAGCACAAACATGAATTATAAATGCCTTACATCCTTTTCTCACCATTCTCTCGGCCTTCAAAGCGGGTACCACATTAGTTAGGTAGTTCCTCCTCTCACCTATCACCGTCACCTCTTCACCCTCGATAGTTCTTAACACCATGCGCTTGACTGCACAGTCCAAATTTGCTTGATACTTCACTAACCAATCCATACCTAAGATCAAATTGAACTCCCCGAACGGCAGTTCCATCAGATCAGCTGGAAAAACTACCCCTTGAACTTCTAAAGGTACATCCCTTTAAAGTTTATTCACCACTATAGATTGTCCTAGTGGGCTAATTACAGTCATCTCCCTAGAAGAAATCTCAAAGTCTAGTTTCAAAGTTCCCTATATAGCACTAGCAACATAAGAGTATGTCGAACCAATATCAATCAAAGCAGTATATGGCAACCCATAAATAAGGAATGTACCAGTTATGACGTATGGTGTGTCGCCCTCCTTTCTGCGCCTAGCTGCATAAACCAATCGAGGCTATCTCGCATCTGTAATCCCAGCACCCCTGCCCGGTTCTCCATGCCCCCGACCAAAGCCATTTCCTCCTCTGGTCAGACCACGACCTCTCTGCTGTTGCTGACCCTCTCTTCTGAATGGTACACATCCTTGACTCTCTGATTGTGCCCTGACTGGCCTCCGTGGGCAATCCTTTATCCGATAATCCATAAACCCACATCCAAAACATCCTCTATTACCTGCCCAACACTCTCCCGAATGAAATTTCCTGCATCAAGTACACTGAGGTGGCCATTGAACAGCAACAGGCTTCACAGCTTGACCTGGCCCACCTAATCTAGACCTTTTTTGAAAACCCCCAGCAGATCTTAATGGCCCAAAACTTCTTTTATTCCTACTCCGTTCCTGATTCTGCTTTTTAGACCTCTTCACCTCTTCGGCTATCTAAGCCTTCTCAACCAACATGGCAAACTCCCTTTCTCGTTGTGGAGCTATTAACTCGTCTCTCAAACCATCCTCAAATTGGACACAGCATTTATGATCTGTTGCTATGATACCACGGGCATAGCGGCTCAGACGCAAAAATTTCGCTTCATATTTTGCCACTGACTTACTTCCCTGAACCAAATTAAGGAATGCCTTCTGCTGAGCGTCCACATAGCTCGACCCGATGTATTTTCCCTGAAATGCTGACTTAAAGAACTCCCAGATGATGTGGTCAGCTGTTGTGCCATCCCTAACCGTGAGCCACCATTGATATGTCTCATCTCAGAGGAGAGACACTACACCCTTTAATTTCTCTTCTGCGGTACAGTCAAGGTCATCCATAATATGCTCTACCGCTTCTAACCAATACTTCGCTACGTTAGGGGCCACACCAGAAACACCCCTGAACATCTCAGCTCCATTAGCTCTAAGTCGTTCCGACACAGATTTTCGAGCTACAGACCTTACACTCGCTCTAGCTACTCTCTCCAAAACCGTAACATTGCTTGAGACACGGCATCATCTCCCCCAGTTTGGTCCTGATATTTAGCCTCCGCAACTGGCGGCACTGTCACTTCACCCTCTAGCCCATGTCCTGATTCCGAAGGTTTAGACCCGACACCTCGGCCTCTACCACGACCTCACATGCCACGACCACGTTCTCTAGTACTCATAACTAATGTTTCGATTTGATCTGATTAAAAATTTTATGAATTAGTTTCTTCCACTATTTATTACAGAACTGTCTTATGAGTATATATTTTTCAGAGTAGTTTCTTTCGCGAACACATACATTCCTACAGACTTCAATCTCTAAGGTAAGATTTTTCTAATACTTGTAATCATGTCACAATACAATTACATCATATAATCAATACCATCACATCATACAATTGATAGTTTAGAAAACTTACTGTCGCGGATCAGTGCCGAAGACTCAGGTGCCATGCTTCTCGAAACATGTATTTTGTCTAAACCATTTTTCAAGCCATCTATTGGAAATATTTTGGGCCTTACACCCACAGCCGAGCTTTTGAACTTGGCTTCTGATACAAAAATTGTAACACCCCAAACCTGCTCAAAACGCTACGACCGAATCTGGCATGTTACAGTAAAGAAAAAATTTTAAAATTCGAGTTCAAGATCATCAATTGAGAACAATCTTTGCATATCACAATGCCTTTGGTAAAGATTTAAAAACAATTGCTTAATTTAAACCATAATACAGTTCAGGTTTCGTAATCCAAAGTCAAATTTTAAAGAAAAATTATATTTAGCGATCGATTGAAAACAATATTGAGCTTTAGTCTGAAAATTTGAATTAATTTTGTTACTAAAACTCGATCTTAATTAGCCAATTATAAAATCCTAAAATCCAAAGTTTTTAAGTATTGAAAAACACCCACTTAGATAATTTATTAGGCATGCCTTAACAATCAAAATAAAATAAATAAAATAAGAAACCCGAATTAACGTTTAAATGGCCTTATTACCATACCAAAATCCAAATTAAAGTAGAATAATTCAAATTAAATATTGAAGATAAAATTACTTAAAACATTATGCATGGCCACCTCGAGTCCACCTCGGCTCCCTATCCGCAGTTTAAGGATTACCTGCAAAATTTAATAGAGGGGGTGAGTCACCGAGACTCAAAGTGTAAATCTCCGTCCAAATGAGTTTTGGATTCTCACACAAATTCATATATCAAGTATGTATGTAATGCAACCCAACCAATCTATTATGTCCATCCACCTTATCTCCTGAATCTGCCCCATATCTGTGGCACCTAGCCACTGGTGGTACCTAACCACTGGTGGTTCCAAACCACTGGTGACAAAAGTCACGAAATATAATATGTGGGGCCAACCCACTTGTTGTACCAAACTACTGGTGACAATCCCTAACATTTACACGTGGGGCCAACCCACTGTGGTACCAAACCACTGGGACGAGTCACAAAAATAATGTATATGTGGTACCAAACCACTGGTGGTTCCAAACCACTGAGACTTAGTCACAAGATATAACGTGTGGGGCCAACCCACGTGTGGTACCAAACCACTGGTGACAGTCTGAAAATCATGTTTCTCCCTCTTCACATTGTTCCCTAAATCCATGCTCATGTTTAACAAATACTATGGTATAGTCATTGTTTCGAAATATAACAAATAATCATCTCAACCATACATACATTAGCTAGTAATAGAACACAGCAAAACTTACCCGGAGTCCTCGATCCTACCCACAAGGGTAACTTAGTGATCTATGCCATCACTTCGGCTTTTGGTCAATCATAGATATTAACATAATTAAAACACAAAGTGTGTAAGAGTTACACACCAGATAACACGTAACACAACGCTCTCTACGTCGACACTATCACTAACATGCACTACTGCTATATGTCTACTGTTTTGCTCAGAAGCCGACCCACAATCCGGTGGCCAATCCCGAACAGCAGACACCGCGCGCTTCTTGTACTTTAGGGCTGGGGCTATGGGTTTGACCCCTTCCTTCGCTTGGCTAACGTTTGGGTCCATGAAAAGATTTTGGTCAACAGACCGGATTAAAGCATTGAATAGGAAACAAATAGGAATATGTACAAAAGGCAAAGATCCCTTACCTAGATCGACAAATCCCGGATATTCAATGACTTGGATCAAAGCACCGATTGAATACTTAGATCGACTAACACTGCTAATACCTTAACACCCTTCAATCACCAAGTAGATGTCGAAAGAATGCGAAGACAAGCCCCCCTGTCAATCGGCCAAGAATCAAAAGATAAGATTAGTGCCTTTAGTATCAGAAAGAAGAGAAAGGAGATTTAAAACGAGAAGGGAACACTTACCACGATAAAAAAGGAATCCGATTGACAATGTTGTGAAACAAGGTGGCGGCAATTTACTGATCAAAAGAAACGAAAGAAGAGAGATAAGCACTCAGGGAAGATTCGGCCACAAGAAGTATAGAAGAGAAAGAACAGCTCAAGAAGAAAGAAGAGAAGATAGGTTTCGGTTCATGAAGGAATAGAGAGAAGATGCGGAAAGAATTCGGCTATGGAGGTTCGGCTAAACAATAAACAGCAGGGATGAAAAGAAGAAACGGAGAATGGAGTTTCGGCTCTCACTGACGGAAATGAAAGAAAAGAAAAAGAAAAAATGTTAAGATGATAGGAGGGGTGTTTGAGAGGAGAGAAGATGACAAAGTTTAGGCAGGAGGTATGGCTTCAAAGGGTTTCGGCTTTTGAAGGTAATAGCTAAGAGAATGAAACAAAAGTGGTGGGAGGATGGCAATGTAGGTTTCGGCCAAGCACAAAAGAAGAAAAGAAGAAGAGACTTAGGAGGTAACTCGATTTTGGTAATTGAGAGAAAAGATATGCAAGTCAAAAAGTGTCGGGGTGTTTCAGTTTTGGCACACAAGAAATGAGAGAAAGAATACACTAGGCACTCTCTAGCTAGCCGAAATACACACCACCTCTCAGAGCTACTAACTAAAATTTGGCCACCCCTCAAGACCACTAAACCGCACACACACACACCCTCACTTCCCACATTCGGCCAAACTCTCTCCCTCTCTCTCAATCCCATGATTTTCTCTACTGATCACTCTCCACTCACCATTCAAACCTGTTGACCGATTCCTCCTCCTTGAATTCCCCTCTTCCCTTCATTCAAAATAATTTGACTCATTCCACACTCATCCACCAGAGTCCAAGCTGAGACCACCTTTCCCTTACCTTGGCGTCAAAAAGAAATCCCCAAAAGGGAAACCACGCAACTCGAACCTGCTCCCTGGTAGCTCTCCTGAGGCATCACTCACTTGCCTCCTAAGTGGCGCCTCCATGCCACTTTACTAAGATATCTCTTCTGTCAAATACCCACAAGCAACAACCTTTAAGTTCTATCCCATCCAGCTCTCCCCTAAGGTGCCCAAAAAGAGAAATTTGGCCAAGTCTTCGGCTTAACCCTGAGCCTTTCCTGGACCCCCAAGACAACCCAAACCAGCATATTAAGCATAGCATACACACAAAACATACCACATGCACAGCCCCTAATTCTAGGATGTTACATACGGTTTGGGTGGTGTGTGTATACACCTTGTTTGTAAAATGTGTTGAAGTCCACAACCACAGATCTTGACTGACTGAGTGTGATTTCAGCCCACCCAAAATGCTGGCAAAGATTGCTAACAACCTCGTTGATGGTTATCTACACATTAAGCGGATTCATTACTCATGTTGCTTAAACTTGTGGTTTGAATCCACATATATTGGCCTATGGAAAACCCAAATCCTAAAGTGAGAAAAAGGCATTTAGCCAATACCAACCCAAGCCAACATAATCTAGTTCGAATCAATCACAACGAACATCATTACCTTAGGCCAAGAATGAGCAAAAAGGTTCCAATCGTATCTGCAGCGCTAGAAAACTCCTTCACTCCTCAAGGATTACTTAAACCTGAATGAACACCATAACCAAGAAAAAAAAAGATAAGAATTGAAATTAGAGAAAAAGAGGAACAAAGCCAAAAAACAGAGACATAGAGACTTATCGATCGATATTTAGCCAACAGAAACTGATTGAATGAAAGGGAAAAGAGGATAGGATCGAGAGAGAAAGAGAGGGAGAGTAGAAAAGAATCGAAAATGAAGGACTAGGGAAAAGATTGATGGAGCAAAACAATATTCGGCTACAAGGGAGGAAAATGTTAGGTTACACAAAACCGAATGTGAGTAAAGGCAAAGAACCAATAATATTCAAGAGGAGAAAAGTGAGGGAGAGAAAAGAAGCTGATCAAGCAAAGCATGAAAATAGAGAGCAAAACCACAACTTGGCAAAATCTCGAAATGAGAATGACCAATTACCAATACCTAGCCACATTTTACCCCAAAAGAACTCCCCAATTTCGTTCATCCTTCCACACACTAAATTCCCCCCAACACCCCTTCGTAACTGAAACACTAAGTGCCAGAGTTCGAACACGGTAAGACTCTTCTCCAAATTTGAACTTGCTTGATTTTCTCCTTAATTTCCTCCCATCCATCTCTTCAAATTCGGCTAACAACCACCCCATTCAAATCTATTCAAACTCTTGGTATTTCGGTCAAACACAACTTCCTCCCAAGGCCACCAGCAAAAATAAACTCCATTTGCACAAGCAGGGATTCGAACCTCACACCAAATAGCACACTCTACACGCCACTATCCACTAAACCAGTAGGCTCCTTGCGTCATACTTTACCAAATTTTATTTATAACCCTACCAACCAAAGATAGGGGTTTTATTCACTTAAAACAATTTTTTTTCTAAAGCCCAGGTTTGAACCCAGAACTTCTCAAACACTCCCAAACACTCCTACATCACTTAACCATCAAAGCAAACAATCAATTGTGATAATTCTTGTACACATAAAATTTTATGTGTAGTCTCCTAACGACTCCCACACACAAGGCCTAATCCTACTAGGCCCAAATTCAGGGTGTTACAGCCTCACACTGCCTCAGACACACCCGTGTGTCCAGGCTGTGGAAAAACAAGGCATACATACTGACTTGTCCACACGGCCGAAGACACGCCCGTGTGCTTAACTCGTGGTCAACACTGACTTATTTTACATGGCCTGTCACACGCCCGTGTCTGGCCCGTGTGCGAGTCTGACTTGTAACAAATTAAAATTTTAAGGGACACGGTTGAGTCACAGACCAGTGTGCTCAACCATATGGGCAAATATAGGCCATTTGCAAGGCCAAACTGCCACCCCAAACTTTGGGTCACACCTACAAGCATCAAACCATTCCAAATTGATGCTCTAAATGCATCCAAAACAAATTAAAACGTACACACTTTAAACTCTTTACATCATCGTTTATTTCCCTATACAAATTCAACTCAACATACTAATCCAAAGTATCAACTTCACATCAATATCATACAATTCATTCATCATTTAATCCTTACCAAAATTAAGCATAAATCATACCACTTCCATCTTCATCAATTCATACCATAATGATCATTCACATTAACTACATATACACATTATAACCATCATTTTCACATATCCAAAACATATACTAAGGCATTCGACTATCAAGCCACATCACATGGCAAGATTTATACATCCCAAAACATTCCATAATCACTAGCCTATACATGCCATATACCAAATATATGCAACTTTCAAAAGTACCAAAATAGATAGCCGATAGTGTGATTGAGTGACTGACGATCCCCGGATCCGAGCTAGCTTTAATGACACTGTAAAATAGAGATAAACTTCACAAAGTAAGCTATAAAGCTTAGCAAGTTCGTAATATAACACAAATTTCTCAACAATTCAAATTCAATATACAAAAATTAACAACACCTAGTTAAATTCATCTCAATACTCAATTCTCATCCACAACAATTCATCACTTTCATAGATAACTATGTGTTCACTGTACAAGCATTTACCAAGATGCTTAATCTCACTCATTCCATCATTCCTTCACATAACTATCCATGTAACTCAACACAACTTTATCAACCAAATAGGTTACGTACGTACCTGTACCATCATGCATTCACATCAACATTTACCATTTAATGCTCCGAGTCATTACTCATTCAATTCTATTTAACATTCGATGAATTTGCACACTCAGTGCCAAATAATTAGCCGAAGACATAATATTATTGCACACTTAGTGCCAATTTCTTAGCCGAAACTTTAATATCATCGCACACTTAGTGCCTTTACATCAAAATGAATTTAACTCTGTATCGTACTTACAGTGCCAATCAATATAATCGATGTTTTCTTTATTTCGCACACATAGTGTCGTTCACCACTGAATCGAGTCTATTTACGCACACTTAGTGCCACATCTCTCAAATCCACATATAACATTACCAATTCATCAACCACATATTCATTCATTACATAACACATGAACATGATTTAAACAATTCGCATTATACACGAACTTACCTCGGACGTAGAAATAACGAATCAAGTCGATCAATCGAGCACTTTGTCTTTGCCTCGATCTCAATCCATTTCAAATTTAGCTCATTCATTTACCAATTAATTCAATTTAATCCAAATACACATATTTTACAAAATAGCCCTCACATTTACACATTTTGACATTTTAGTCCCTATTTCATAAAATCACAAAATACACACAATTTCATCATACCATGCTTAGGCTGAATTTTCCTCATGCTCATACAAGCCCACATATTTCATTTATTTCACATTTTAGTCCTTCAATTTACACTTTTCTCAATTTAGCCCAAAATAATCAAACTCATCAAAACTTCAAAGACAAACTATGTTAATCTATCACATATCTTCCATATTCCATCATTAACTATCACAAAGCTCAAGCATTCATCAATGGAACATCTCAAAATCACCATCAAATTCTAAAATTAAAGCATGGGCTTGATAATATACTAAGCAACAATCACAAAAACGTAAAAATCATCAAAAACTGAAGCAAAAACATACCTTAATTAAGCCAACTTCTAGCCGAACCATAGCTTAATCTTTTTCTTTTCTTTTATTGTGATTTTCGGCAAGTTGAATGCAAGAATAAAATGAATATTTGGTTTTTTTTAACTTAATATTAACTTAATTGTCATTTTACCATTAATTAAAACAATATATATTCATTCATTTAATGGCCATTTATGTCCATCTCCACTATCAAAGGTCTAATTACAACATAAGGACTTCTCATTTAAGAAGCCATGACAATTAAGCACTTTAACAATTTTCACACAGAATTTTCACACATGCTTAATCACATACTGTAAACACTAAAAATAATATTAAAATATTTTTCTGACCTCGAATTTGTGGTCTCGAAACCACTGTTCTGACTAAGGTCTAAACCGGGCTGTTACTAACTATGTATGTTATTATGCTTGAATTAAATTGTATGAATGTGATGGTATATATGTATGTTATGATATAAAAATAATATATATTTTATGAAATTAAGGATGTTCAATAAAGCCCAATAAATGATAATATCCCATAAATGGTAAGTCTCGGTTGAATAAAGAATTTCGATGGATAGTGGTGATTTCCCGTATGAAATGAGGTCCTGCATGTGTTGCAGAAAGGATTTAACTCGAACCAGTTATCCATTGATCTCATTATGGAAAGGATTTAGCCTGAATGGGTAATCCTAAGTGAGCCTCTCGGGCATATGTTTCAATTAGGATTTAGCCTAGACTGGTAATCTAGATTTAGCTTGGACTGGTAATCCAGATCGGACTCCATAGTGAATTCTTTGTCATATAAAGGATTTAGCCTAGACTAGTAATCTGAAAAAACCTTTAGAGTATATGCGTTATAGACAGAATTTAGCTTGGACTGGTAATTCTGATGTATAATATGTGGCTCGATAGTGTACCTAAAAGGTACTACTGGATATGAATTGACGGATTATGATTTTGTACACTTTAAGTGTACTAAATGAGTATCCATTGATAATTCAAATAAATTCAACGGGTAAAGTTTTGACATGAGCAAATATGGATTTGAGATAAATGGTTATAGATTGAGACCTAAAATGTGGAAGTATGAAATGTCTATACATGAACATGAAATGGTTTGATGAATATGTTCATTTATGAGAATAGATTTGTACACTTTAAGTGTACTACCCAAGTGATTATCAATACTTCAATTGATTATTTAGTAAGATTCTAACAAGAAATATACTGGAACTTGAGATGAATTAATATAAAGTATACCTAAAATACATGAAGAAAATTGCATACATGTTAAATGAACACATGATGTGGAAAAACATATGTGCATGAGAATCCGAATATTGATGAGTTCATATATGTGTTTCTTGAAGTTTATATGAAATATGTGACTAACAAGGGTGATGAGAATGTGTGATAGGGTTTGTGAGATTAAATGGTTTGATTATACTCTATGTATTTATTTTGATGATGAATGAGTGAGAAGTTTATTACTATGTTATGTGGACTTATTAAGCATTATATGCTTACTCCGTTTTATTTTTTCTCTGTCTTATAGTAAATTGAAAGCTCATTGGATTAGAAGCTCGACGGAGATCACTTACACTATCCATCAATTCAATTTGGTATATAAGGTAAAACAAATGTGGTTATAATGGCATGTATAGGTTAAATTGATCAAGGAATGGCATGTAAATATTTGATAATGACTAGTTATTGTAATGGCTAGATATGGTTATGTTTTAGTATAATTATAATCAATAATATATAAAGTAAGAACAATTAAGTTATGATAATAGTCATGTTAGACAATGGTAAAAACATAGTTATGAAGGTAGGTAAAAATATACTATATTAAGAGATGAAATAACCTTAGCTATAATGTTTGAATTGGTTGGTATGAATTGGTATGTTTTAGTGTAGGTAAATGGTTAAATTTGGGTGACAAATGAAGCTAGGAAATAGCCTTGTTTTGTCCACACGTGTAGACATATGGGCGTGTGTCTAGACTGTGTGTGACATACGGCCTAGCATATGGGCATGTGAATTGGCCGTGTGTCCCCTACATCTTGAAATTTAGAAACAGAATGCTCTGAATTGAGCACACGGGCATGTGTCTCAGCCTTGTGAGAGACACGACCTAAACACGAGGATGTGACTTGGCTGTGTGACAACTGCACCTGTTATTTATGAGCAATAAATATATGATATTCTAAACAAATTCTAATTCAGAATATAAGATGGGATCTAATGACTGTCTATTATTTTGAAATAGAGTCTATGTACTGAAGAATTTAGAGCTTGTACGTAGAAGTTTATAGAAAATTCACATTGGTAATATATCTATCATCCGAGAAGAATGATAAATTGAAAAATATGTATTGGTAAATTAGAATGAAATGTGATGTTTCTGAAATTATACTTAAATGTTGGATATGTCAGTAAGCTAAAACCGAACAATGTGTGCGATATCTTGGGGCGATTCTGATACAATGACGACACTAGAACGGAAATGAGGTAAAGTTATTATAAATTTTATATCGAAATTACTCTTGTTTCAGAAAACGAAAGATGTTACATGGGTAATCATTAATTGTTTGATGAAGTTTATACGTATTATTCCAGTATAAATGGATTGCTCATTTGATTGATTGAATGAGATATATGTTTCTGAGATTATCAGGATATATGGAGTATCAGTCTCCTAAATGTTTGATAGAGCTCCCCGGTTTATGGTTCATTTCCTGATTTTGAAGAAAACTATAAGAAGTTATTGGTACATGGTTACAAATTTTTGATATCGCATTTCTCTTTCAAACAGATGATTAGTCTAAATGTGTTATTCAGATTTTTGAAAATATACTTTGATGATGTATCTTAGAATTCAATGGTAAATGGAAAAGAAATAATTGCTGTTAGTAAATTGCAAATCATAACAATTTCTAGTTAAGTATTGAAACGATATTATACGATACTCTATGTAGCTGCAAATGTAAAACTCCATATTGTTGGATTGAGCTTAGTAAGAAAAGATATGTGGAGTTGATATAATCCGTAAAACAGAAGAAAATATGGATAAGATCTGATATAGGTTTAAAGCAGCCTCAGATTGTCAGAAATTTAATGTGAATTTTAAATGAAAAGAAATAGAGTTTCAAGTTGGCGACAAACTGTTTCTGAAAAATTTGCCATGGAAGGAAGTTTTCGGTTTGACTGTAAAGGTAAATTAAGTCCTTGATCTATTGAATTACATGAAATTTGTTGAAAGAGTTGGAAGTGTTACTTATCGAATAGTGTCACTGCTAGAGTTTGACTGAATTCATAAAATTTTCTTGTAATTATAATATGATGGTATTAATCAGATACATTATCAGTTATTCCTCCGGTGGATATTGAAATTCAGCTTGACATAAGTTATAGTGAAGAATTTATTAGAATTATGGCACGTGAAGAGAAAGAATTGAGAAACAAAAAAGGTAGCTTTAATAAAAGTTTTCTGACAATGATATGATATAGAGTAAGTTGCATATTTATTGGTATAATTTTTTAGGCCGAAAATTTTTAAGGGGAAGAGTTGTAACATCCCATTTTTGGTAAAAATTAGAACAGTGGTTTTAGGACGACAGATCCGAGTTCGGAGAGGAAAATTATTTTAATAACATTTTATGATCTATAGTACAACAATAATGTCGTGTGAAAATTTCGTAAAGAAATTTTACTGATTACATGTCTAATTTGATAAAAGATCAAATTGCACAAAGTGCAAAAGTTGAGTTCTAATAGTTAAAGGGATTAAATAGCTATAGAACTTAAAAGTATAGGTTCTTATATGGTAATTAGATCATTAAATAAAGTTAATAGATATTTTTGGATGAATCATCCATGGAAAATTAGAAAAACAAAAGGATGAAATTGGAAACTTAAAAAGTTAATGGATGATAAGTTAAATTAAAGGAATAAAATAATATCATATCATCTTCCCCAAAATAAAAAGCATGGAAACACTAGTTATGGAGATGGAAGAAAGAGAAAATTTTCTTGGCCAAATTAAGTATTCAAGCCCCATTTTTTTATTAATTTTCATATTTTTGAGATCGGGATAGCTTAATTTATCTATTTTTGGGGTTAAATTGAAAAGATAACAAAGTAAGGAATTTTTACCATGGATGATTATGTTGAAAATTTGAAATTTATGGTAGAAAATGAATGGTTGTTGATAGATTAACAATTTTTACAAAGTGAATTTTGATGAAAACTTGATTTAGGGACTAAATTGTAAAAATGTGAAATCCATGGAAAAATTTTGGTTTTTATGAAATATATGGGCCGTAAATATTACATGAAAAATTTGGTTAGGCTCGAATCAAGGACTAAATTGCATGAATTTCATTTTCCGAGCCTATGGATGAAATCATCATTTATCAAAAGTTTAGGGGCAAAATGGTAATTTTGCCTAAGTTGTAAATTGGACTAAATTGAATATGAATTACATTAAATTGATGTTAAATTTACTCGTATAGATCTGGGTAGACCGAATATGGAGTTAGAACGAGGAAAGGAGAAAATGTTGGATTAATAGATTTTATGTACGCGAACAATTATCGAGGTAAGTTTGTGTAACTTAACTATGTATGTTATTATGCTTGAATTAAATTGTATGAATGTGCTGGTATATATGGATGTGATGATATAAAATCATATATATATTTTATGAAATTAAAGATGTTCAATAAAGCCCAATAAATGATAATATCCCATAAATGGTAAGTCCCGGTTGAATAATGAATATCGATGGATAGTGGTGATTTCCCGTATGAAATGAGGTCCTGCATGTGTTGCAGAAAGGATTTAGCTCGGATGAGTAATCCGTTGATCTCATTATGGAAAGGACTTAGCCCGGACGGGTAATCCTAAGTGAGCCTCTCGAGCATATGTTTCAATTAGGATTTGGCTTGGACTGGTAATCCCAATTGACTGGATTTAGCCTGGACTGGTAATCCAGATCGAACTCTATAATGAATTCTTTGTCATATAAAGGATTTAGCCTAGACTAGTAATCTGACAAAGCCATTAGAGTATATGTGTTACAGACAGAATTTGGCCTGGACTGGTAATTCTGCTGTACAATATGTGACTCAATAGTGTACCTAAAAGGTAATATTGGATATGAGTTGACAAATTATATTTTGTACACTTTAAGTGTACTACATGAGTATCCATTGATAACTCAAATAAATTCAACGGGAAAAAGTTCTGACATGAGCATATATGGATTTGAGATAAATGGTTATAGATTGAGACATGATATGTGGAAGTATGAAATGTTTATACATGAACATGAAATGGTTTGATGTATATGTTCATCTATGAGAACAGATTTGTACACTTTAAGTGTACTACCTAGGTGATTATCAATACTTCAATTGATTATTGAGTAAGGTTCTGACAAGAAATATACTAGAACTTGAGATGAATTAATATAAAGTATACCTGAAGTACATGAAGAAAACTGCATACATGTTATATGAACACATGATGTGGAAAAAATATGTGCATGAGAATCCAAATATTGATGAGTTCATATATGTGTTTCTTGAAGTTTATATGAAATATGTGACTAACAAGGGTGATCAGAATGTGTGATAAGGCTTGTGTGATTAAATGGTTTGATTATACTCTATGTATTTATGTTGATGATGAATGTGTGGCAAGTTTATTACTATGTTATACGGACTTACTAAGCATTATATGCTTACTCTATTTTATTTTTCTCTGTCTTATAGTAAATCGGAAGCTTATTGGATTGGAAGCTTGACGGAGATCACTCACACTAGCCATCAATTCAATTTGGTCTGTAAGGTAAAACAAATATGGTTATAATGGCATGTATAGGTTAAATTGATTATGGAATGGCATGTAAATATTTGATAATGACTAGTCATTGTAATGGCTAGATATGGTTATGTATTAGTATAATTATAATCTATAATTATATAAAGTATTAATAATCAAGTTATGATAATAGTCATGTTAGACAATGGTAAAAACATTGCTATGAAGGTAGGTAAAAATATACTATATTAAGAGATGAAATAACCTTAGCTATAATGTTTGAATTGGTTGGTATGAATTGGTTGGTTTTAGTGTAGGTAAATGGTTAATTTTGGGTGAAAAACGAAGCTAGGAAATGGCTTTGTTTTGTCCACATGGGTAGACACACGGGCTTATGTCTAGATCGTATGTGACACACTGCTCGGCATATGAGAATGTGAATTGGCTGTGTGTCCCCTGTATCTTGAAATTTAGAAATAGGATGCTCTGAATTGAGCACATGGCCTAGAACACGGGCATGTGACTTGGCCTTATGAAAACTGCACCTATTTTATGAAAATTAAATTAACCACACGGCCCTGGCATGGCCGTGTGCACAAGTCAGAGAGTTACACGGGGTAAGACACGGCCTGTAGCAAGGGCATGTCTAAGGGTCACACAGGCGTGTCCCTAGACCACACGGGCGTGTGAGCTCTGTACTTGAGAAAAATTCTTAGTTATCTCGATTTTGTCCTGTTTTGGTTCTAATGTTTGTTTTGGGCCTCGAAGGTTCAATCAAGGGACATTATGATTGTTATTGGGAAATGAATAGTATTTTACTTGAATAATGTGAAAATGTTCTGTAATCATCGGTAATGCTCTGTAACCCTGTTCCAAGACTGATATGGGTTAGGGGTGTTACAGAATTACTTGCCAAAAGCAAATGGCAATGAGAAGAAAAGCCAGGCGGGTTCAAGAAAGGGAAAACTCCATCGATATGAAAAATGATAGATGGAAAAATAGAGGGTTAGATGAAGACGTAACATCTCAAGGAAATTGGGTTATAGGACAAAGGCAAACCATACAGGAGAATACATCAATCGATATTTGTGAAGGAAAGAAACGTCAACGAACAAGAGATGACAACTACAATAAAGGAGAGGATTTGGGAGCTCTGATTCAATCTATTGATAGATCGACGATTGCTAGTAAGCTTGCCAAACGGGTGCAATGAAAATCTTAAGTTGGAACATTCATGGATTGGGGCATTCATGAGCGAGTAATCGCCTCTGGAGCAAGGTGAGGTATATACAACCCCAAATTTTGTTTCTAATAGAAACAAAATTAAGTGATAAAAGAATGGAGAAAGTTTGTGTAAGATGTGGATTTCATAATGAAATAGATGTTGGTGCGCAAGGAACCAAAGGAGGATTGTCTATTGGATGGAAAAGGGAGAATGAAGTGCAACTAAGAAGTTATTCAATCAATCATATTGACATGATAGTTAAAGAGAAACAGGGAATGCCGTCATGGAGGCTCACAGGGTTTTACGGTGCAGCAGAAGAACATATTAGAAAGGGGACTTGGAACCTCTTGAGGAGATTGAGGAATTCTCAAGGTTTGCCATGGATAATCATTGGAGATTTCAATGAAATCATGTTCTCTTTTGAGAAGAAGGGTGGTAGATTAAGAAGTGATAGAAACATGGCCCGATTTTGTGAGACATTGGAAGAATGTGGTCTTAATAACCTAGGTTTTTCTGAAAATTTGTACATTAAGGAAAGAGGAAAGTTGCCATAAAATAATGTGCGCGAAAGACTTGATAGAGGTGTGGAAAATCAGGCATGATGGGAATATTTTCCAAGGTAATCTCTAAAACACTTAATGCACTCTATTTCTGATCATTTCTCATTATTGGTTCATATAGGGATTGAAGATAATAGGATTCGCAATGAGAGAATCTTACAGTTCAATGCAAATTGGATCTTAGAAGAAAAATGTGAACAACGAAAAATATCCTTTTGGGAGGAGAGTTTAGAGGATGTGCCTACAAAACTCCAGAAGCTAGGAGAACCACTAGATGTGGAGATAGGGAGACTCACGACTAGTAAAAGAAAGGAAACCCACCTTTTGGCTAAAAGACTAGCTGAATTGAGTTCAATTGATCCAGATGACAAAATGCTTACAAAGTTGGAGGAAGTCAAATTGGCTTTAAACTTGGAAGCTGACAAAGAAGAACTATTCTGGGAGCAACGGGCAAGAGTGAACTGGATCAAATTTGGATATAGAAATACATCCTTTTTCATAATTTAATAAATCAATGAAAAAATAGGGTGAGAAAGTTAAGAAGACCAAATAATGAGTGGGTTTTGACCAAGGATGAAAAATTAAAAATCACAACGAATTACTTTAAAGAACTTTTTAGGGCATCAAATACAAGAAATGATAAGAGGACACTATCAAGGATTACCAATTGTATTAACGAAAATATGAATAAGGCGTTAACAGAGGAATTTCCAATTGAAGAAATCACAACAGTAGTAAATAATATAGCACCTTTAAAGGCTTCTGGAGTGGACAGCTACCCCATTTTTTTAACCAAAAGTATTGGCATATTATGGGGGAAGAAATAGCGAGTTTTTGCTTTGACATATTAAACAGGAGGAAGGAGTTTGATGATATCAGCAGTACAAGTATCGTGCTTATTCCAAAAGTCAATAAACCAAATAGTATGACACAATTTAGATCGATCAACTTATGCAACGTGGTGTATAAAATTATTTCTAAAGTTGAGGTTAATAGATTCAGATCAGTATTAGACATTTGCATTGGCGAAGCACAAGCAACCTTTGTTCCAGGGAGACAGATCACAGATAATGCAATAATAACTTATGAAATACTGCAAACTTTGAAACAAAAGAAAGAAGGAACTAGGGGACAATTTGCTCTGAAGTTGGACATTAGCAAAGCCTATGACAAGGTAGAAGGGAGTTTTATTGGAAAGGTAATGAGGAAAATGGGATTTTGCGAAGAATGGTTGAACTTAGTAATGGATTGTGTACAAACGGTGGAATACTCAATTTTATTTAATGGGATTCGAGGTGAAAAATTCAGGCCATCTAGAGGTTTAAGATAAGGGGATCCCCTTAGCCCATATTTATTATTATTTTGTTCAGAAGGGTTCTCTTCTTTGCTGAAACTATCAAAAAATGAAGGACGTATCAAAGGAGTTTGACTAGGAAGAAGTGGTCTAGCCCTAACCCTCCTATTTTTTGCAAACGGTAGCATTTTATTCAGGGAGGCTAACTTGGATGGAGCAAATGCAATAAAAGCAATAATTAACAATTACAGAAGGGTGTCAGGCTAACTTATCTATTTTGATAAATATCTGATTTATTTTAGTAATAACGTACAATGTGGAGTCAAAGAATAAATTGGAGAATCCTTTCGAATAAGAATTTTGAACAACCTAGAAAAATATATCGATCTTCCAACTATGATTGTCAAATGAAAAAAGGAGGCATTTGCCAATTTTAAAGACAAGTTTTCAAAGCAAATTGAAAACTGGAATAATAGGTATTTACCACTTGGAGATAAAGAAGTATTTATTAAGTCAATTTTACAAGCAATTCATGTTTACACGATGCGTTGCTTTATATTACCCATTACTTTATGTCGGGTGCTTGAAAATATTATTAGTAAGTTTTGGTGGAGAAACTCCAAAACAGGGAAAGGAATACATTGGTGTGATTAGCAAAGTATGTGGAAACTGAAAGCAAAGGGAGGTCTAGGTTTTAGAGATTTGGCCAAGTTAATATTGTGTTGCTTGCAAAACAAGGATGGAAGTTAACAATGCAACCAGATTGTCTTTTTTGCTAGAGGAATGAAAGCTAAATACTACCCAAATAGTGAAATTCTAAAAGCAAGTTTAGGTTCACACCCATCTTATACCTGGCGGAGCATATGGAGTGCAAGAGAACTCCTAGAAGAGGGTCTGGGTTGAAGGGTTGGTAATAGCAAATCCATCAATGTAATGCCCCAAAAATATAGGGTTTTTAATTTTTCATGTTTTGACAAAATTGCTTGTCTACTTCAATGGCTAAGTGATTTGGGTGTGTTTGGGGGTATTTAGGAAGCCTGGGTTCAAGTATGGCTTCTGGAAAAATTTTGATTTTTTGCTCTTTTGAAAACCTGGATGTTAGCTTGAAGGGCATATATTAAGTTGTGTTTGTTTTGTGACACAAGTGAGCTTGTGTTGTGGTGGCAAGTGGCATGTTGGGCATTTAAAAGGGAGTGGGTTCAAATCTCATGGCATGCAAAGATGGGATTTTATTTTATGTCTCTGTGGCATGAGAGGTAGAGTTTGATTCAAACTCTGTAGAGGTGGTTGGAAACTTGGTCATCAAATTTGAATGAGTTTGAATAGGGGTGTGGAGTGAATCTAGGAGGAATCGGTGGAGACTTTCAAGGAGTTGGGATGTGAGGGGAGTCTTGGCCGAATAGGAAAGCTTGAGTAGGGGATTCGGCTATGGGCATTCATTTTGGTACATTTTCAGCATCTTTGTGAGATGGTAGAAACCGAAAATCCTCTCTGTTATTTCAGGTTTTCTTTTTGTGCGTTTTAAGATTTACTTCTTTTTGTGGCGTCTCGTGTAGCATTCCTGAAACCATTCGGGTCTTTTTCTTTTCATCTTTATTCTCAATTACTGCCCACTCTTTGCCGAAACATAAACATCAAGTGCTGAGTTCTCCCTTGAAGTTCTTCTCTTTCTTCATCCCTCTGCCGATTCGACATTCCTTTTTTCTTCTTCCCTTAATTTGTTCTTTAGTCGAATCTATTTCCTTTTCCTTTGTTCTTCAATCAGTTCCTGTTCGTTCTGAAACACCCCACACCCGGCCCACGAGCCTGAAACGGATCTGGTATGTTCCTTAAGTAAACCGGTTTCAAAGTTCTTTATTACTTAGGGAAAATTTGTGTAATTTTAGGAAAATATTGTTTTGGATTGGGCTTAGAGCGAAAACCCATTTATTGTACTTAGAAATCATTTAATTATGGTGACAAAACAATTTAGGGTTTATTATTAAAATAAATTTAATTGAACTTAATTAAAAGTAATTCGTAACATAATAATTAAAACTAAAAGCAAAGAAATAAAACTATCCCACTTGGGCCTTATGGCCTTATTACATCAACCAAAACCCAAAAATAAAATTAAAGTACTGAGTAAAATAAAAGTCCAAATCTTTAAATTTCTCCTTGCAATGCATGGCCACCTTTAGCTCCCGCCGACCCGGTCCATTATTGATCGTCACCTGAAAAATAGTCCCACAATGGGGTGAGTCAAATAGACTCAATGTGTACACGACACTAAACCATAATAGAATTAGGCATACAAGAGTTACACATTCAGAACAATGAATACAAGTTATGATGCATTCCCAAACCCAAACCTAATTGTCCATCCGCTACACACCCCCGTGCACTCGCGCCACACACCGTGGGACTACTAAGTCGACCCTCCTTCCGCTACACACCAAATTGCGGTCTTAGGTCACTGTATTCGTGGTCTTAATCACCACATTCAGATTACTGTGGTCTTAGGTCACCACTTTTCAGATATCACGGTCTTAGGTCACCGTGTTCGTGGTCTTAGGTCACAACATTCACTTCCCTTTTCAAGCAAACCCATATGCCCCATATAATAATATGCATAAATATGCCAGAGTTCACATTCTTATCATATTCTCATGTTACTAATAACATTTTTCATATTCCTAGTAGAATGTAGGAAACGTACCTGAGTACTTAGTACCATAACATGGTACCTTAGCCACTTTCATATTCTTAATAACACATATTTTAATTAAACATGCCATAAAACGTATTATAATATAGTGTGGGGTACACACCTGATTCGCTTAGCAAATTCTTTGAGATCTCGAAATCTGATCTACCGCTTAGATCCTTAATCCCTACACTTGATTAATCACTTTAAAAAGCCATTCGGCCATAAATCCAAATCCTAGTAGGATTAGTATACTTAAACTTACCTTGTTTGCCGATTTGATTAATAATCAAATCCCGAAATTTGTAGTATTCCTTCCTTGAAAATCGACTAGCCACCAAATCATTTAACTAGGTCAGTTTCCGGCTTTTGAATAAATAGGAAATAATTCTAAATACCAAAAATAAGCCTTGGCCGAATACTTCATATGCTTACCTTGTGGATTTTAAATCCAGAAACTCACCAAATAACTAGGGACCACGTGGCCTATGGTGTACCTTCGGGAAAAGAACTTCTCCTTCCTTGCAGTCGACACTTAGTAAATCCCAAAAGATCTCTTCAAAGTTTCGGCAACAAGATATTAATGGGGTTAGTCCTAGATTTCGGCAAATTTTAAAAGAAAAAGGATGAAACCGAATGAGATCTTACCCTTACTTGAAGAAATCGATTGCACCTTCACTTCAATCTTCAGAGATTCGGCTATGGCTAGATGATGATCTCACAACTTTCGGCTTTTGAAAGGATTAGAGAAGGAAGAATAAAGATGGAGGATTTGGCTAGAACACAAGGTATTTCGGCTTGGCAAAAATAAAAGAAGAAGAAGATTTGGTGAAGAGAATTCGGCAGAGGCTTTCAAAGAACAAAAAATAATGCAGAATGGCCTCTCTTTTCCTTTTATAGCTGAAATTACTAAGCTAGAGTACTTGGCCACCACTCTTCTATTTTGATAGCTTTATCCCTTTGATTATCACTTTATTCAAATTAAAAGAATTTAATCCAACAATTATCTCTTGAAAATAATCCAAATTAAATCCTTTATTTATCCACTATTTATCTCTTAAAAATAAAAGAATAAAGGCTCCTAAATTATAGCCTTGTGCCGTCCACCTCACTTCTTCTGGAAGCAAAATAAAATTTCTTTTATTTGCTTTCCCTGTGACTCGAACTCAGGCCCAATCCCCTTGCATGTGGCGCCATTTCCAGAGGCCCTAAGTGGCATCTCCAGCCACTTTTCCAAGCCTGCTTATGTCAAATTTCACATACTTTTTCTCTTAAGGCCACCTTGCCTTAATTTCTCTTTTAAACTTTAAAACTCGACATTTCTAAGTCATTTCTAAGTTTCCAAAAATTTTCGTTCGGCTCTGTCAACTTGACATTTTCTTACATTTCCAAGTTTCCAAAAATGTTCACTTTCCACTTTTAAACTTAACATTTCCACACATTTTCAGGTTTCCAAAAATGTTCATTTCCAAATCATTTCCATTCATTTTCGGGTTTCCAAAAATATTTAAAATTTATTCTTAGTACATAAAACATGTCACTTCGTACAATTAAACCGAAAATGCATAGGCCCTTTCCAGATGTTACAGCTTCTACCCCTTAAAATAATTTCGTCCTCGAAATTACTTACTAACGAACAATCGTGACGGTCTAACTCACCCCACTACGCTATTGTCACGCACTCGATCTTAAAGAACTATCATACTTTCTAGGCACATTCTCTAGGTTCACATCCAAGGTTTCACCACTTCACCAAAGAATACAAGAATAAGCTAACCCTATAACAAGCAAAGCAATTAAGGGTATTCTAGAAATAAGGAACGTACCCGTTGTCACATCTGAACCTTCAGCACCTCTACCGGGTGTTCCATGACCATTTCCTCCATGGTTTAAACCACGAAACCTTCGCGTTCGCGAGGGCAATTCTTAACCAAATGAGCCTTAGACTTACATTTAAAACATTCCCGATCTCGGTTCCAACACTCGCCAACATGATACCTTCCACACTGAGCACACGGACGGTCCGAATTTTTAGTAGTTGGCTTAAAAACACGAGCAAAATTCTCAACCTTCGGTCTTTTCTGAAGACTCTTAGACGATTCTGACGGTCCAAGACTCCTCTTATCCTGTCCACGACGACCACGTCCCCTAGAACTCATTTTCTAACGTCGCGATTTAATCTGGTTAACGAGTTTTATGCATCAAAACTTTTGTTTCACTGATTTTCCGCGAACAGTTTTATGAAAAGAGATGTTTAAAAGTGGTTCTTTCAATCAAACAAAGTTCTCAGCTCAAGTTCACTATTCAGAAAGTCACGTTCACATTCATCAACCAATTATGAACTTTCGTTCATTCAGAGAAATGTTGTAGTTTTCATTGTTGTTGTTTTTTTTCCACTACCCAGGGGTATTTTGGTAATTTGTCCTACAGGGGTATTTTTGTAATTTGTCAAAATAAGGTTCCTTGGTGATTTTGTTAATAAGGGTATTTTGGTAATTTTGAAATCCCGGGGGCTTTCGGTAATTTTGAAATTCCAGGGGTATTTCGGTAATTTTTCACAAACTAGGGTAAATTTGTAAAGTTTAATAATTCAGGGTATTTCAAAATTTGTAATACTTGGGGGTTCTTTTTGAGAATTTGTTTTCCAAATTGGTAGTGTTGCAAAAATTTTGAAAATCAGGGTCATTTTGGTAATTTTGTAAGTTAGGGGCAATTTCGTAATTTTTCAAAATCAAGGTATTTTGATATTTTGCAAATTAGGGTTTTTGGACTTGTTATAAAGTAAGGAAATTTTTGCTAAAACTGTGGGTAGTTTGGACATTTTATAAACCAAGGGCATTTTTGTAATTTTACTACTAGGGGTATTTAGGTAATTTTATAAATCAAAAAATTTTTTTTTTGAAAAATTTTGTAAAAATAGTTCTCACAAATTAAAAATGCTAGTTCTAAAACTAGGGTTTTTATAAAAGCACGGCTAGTTCCCTTTTGGGTTTTAGTTATTGTGTTTAGCCTATGACCGAGTCCTCTTGGTTAGGGTGAACTGAAGCTACGCACTGTGTAGGATTCCAAATGAGAGGAGGTGAGTCACTAGGACTGCTTAAATACCAGGCTCTTCCGGATCCAATCCTAGAGATGCGCACAGGGGTTGCCACACCCTAACTCGGCGACTAGTCATAGGTTTATTTAATTAGGCATTAAGTCTTATGTAAGTGTTGGGGTAACTAGTCCTAGGGTTCAAGTACCTATCATACTATTTCTACGTTGCATTCCTACCCTTCTACAGATCATACAGATCATACAATAAATCACACAAGAGATAGGGGTCGGAGACTTAGGTACCATGCCAGAAACCTGCTTATTTCAAAAAAATGTTTTCAAAAACTTATTTGGGCTCGCTTTTGAAAATGTTTTGGGCCTTAACACTCAGGCCGAGAGTTTGAAACTGGGCTCTGATACCAAACTGAAACACCCAAACCCGGTCCACGAGCTTTGACCAAATTTGGTATGTTCCTCAAGTAAACCGATTTCAAATTCTTTTGTTACTTTGGGAAAATAGTGTGCGATTTAAAAAAAAATATTGTTTTGGGTTGGGCTTGTGTTGAAAACCAATTCATCTTATATTTAAATCCATTAAATAAGGTGACAAAACAATTTAGGGTTTATTTTAAAGGAAATAAATTTTAAACTTAACTTTAATTGAAAATAATTCGTAACATAGTAATTAAAAATAAAAGTAAAGAAATGTAACTTATGGCCTTATTACATCGAGTAAAAACCCAAAATAAAATTCCAAAATACTTAAATAAAATTAAATATCCATATTGAATAAAACTTCAAGTCGAGCATGGCTATCCCTAAGCTTCACGAACCAGTCCATTATTGATCGTCACCAAAAATAGTCCCACAATGGGGTGAGTCAAACAGGTTCAATGTGTACACGACACTAAATCATAATAAAATTAGGCATACAAGAGTTACACATTCAGAACAATGAATACAAGTTATGATGCATTTCCAAACCCAAACCTAATTGTCCATCTGCTACACACCCTCGTACCTGCCAGTCACTCCGTGGGGACTACTAAGTCGACCCTCCTTCCGCTACACACCAAATTGCGGTCTTAGGTCACCGCATTCGTGGTCTTAAGTCACCACATCCAGATTACTGTGGTCTTAGGTCACCACTTTTCAGATATCACGGTCTTAGGTCACCGTGTTCGTGGTCTTAGGTCACCACATTCACTTCCCCTTTCAAACAAACCCATATGCCCCATATAATAATAATATGCATAAATATGCCAGAGTTCACATTCTTATCATATTCTCATGTTACTAATAACATTTTTCATATTCCTAGTAGAAGTAGGAAACTTACCTGAGTACTTAGTACCATAACATGGTACCTTAGCCACTTTCATATTCTTAATAACACATATTTTAATTAAACATGCCATGAAACGTATTATAATATAGTGTGGGGTACACACCTGATTCACTTAGCAAATTCTTTGAGATCTCAAAATCTGATCTACCGCTTAGATCCTTAATCCCTACATTTGATTAATCACTTTAAAAAGCCATTCGGCCATAAATCCAAATCCTAGTAGGATTAGTATATTTAAACTTACCTTGTTTGCTGATTTGATTAACAATCAAATCCCGAAATTTGTAGTATTCCTTCCTTAAAAATCGGCTAGCCACCAAATCATTTAACTAGGTCAGTTTCCGGCTTTTGAATAAATAGGAAATAATTCTAAATACCAAAAATAAGCCTTGGCCGAATACTTCATATGCTTACCTTGTGGATTTTAAATCCCGAAACTCACCGAATAACTAGGGACCACGTGGCCTATGGTGTACCTTCGGGAAAAGAACTTCTCCTTCCTTGTAGTCGACACTTAGTAAATCCCGAAAGATCTCTTCAAAGTTTCGGCAACAAGATATTAATGGGATTAGTCCTAGATTTCGGCAAATCTTAAAAGAAAAAGGATGAAACCGAATGAGATCTTACCTTTACTTGAAGAAATCAGTTGCACCTTCACTTCAATCTTCAGAGATTCGGCTATGGCTAGATGATGATCTCACAACTTTCGGCTTTTGGAGGGATTAGAGAAGGAAGAATAAAGATGGAGGATTTGGCTAGCACACAAGGTATTTCGGCTTGGCAAAAATAAAAGAAGAAGAAGATTTGGTAAAGAGAATTCGGCAGAGGCTTTCAAAGAACAGAAAATAATGCAGAATGGCCTCTCTTTTCCTTTTATAGCCGAAATTACTAAGCTAGAGTCCCTTACTTGGCCACCACTCTTCTATTTTGATAGCTTTATCCCTTTAATTATCACTTTATTCAAATTAAAAGAATTTAATCCAACAATTATCTCTTGAAAATAGTCCAAATTAAATCCTTTATTTATCCACTATTTATCTCTTAAAAATAAAAGAATAAAGGCTCCTAAATTATAGCCTTGTGCCGTCCACCTCACTTCTTCTGGAAGCAAAATAAAATTTCTTTTATTTACTTTCCCTGTGACTCAAACTCAGGCCCAATCCCCTTGCATGTGGCGCCATTTCCAGAGGCCCTAAGTGGCATCTCCAGGCCACTTTTCCAAGCCTATTTGCGTGTCAAATTTCACATACTTTTTCTCTTAAGGCCACCTTGCCTTAATTTCCTCTTTTAAACTTTAAAACTCGACATTTCTAAGTCATTTCTAAGTTTCCAAAAATTTTCGTTCGGCTCTGTCAACTTGACATTTTCTTACATTTCCAAGTTTCCAAAAATGTTCACTTTCCTCTTTTGAATCATTTCCTTACATTTCCAAGTTTCCAGAAATGTTAACTTTCCATTTTTAAACTTAACATTTCCACACATTTTCAGGTTTTGAATCATTTCCATTCATTTTCGGGTTTCCAAAAATATTTAAAATTTATTCTTAGTACATAAAACATGTCACTTCGTACAATTAAACCGAAAATGCATAGGCCCTTTCCAGGATGTTACACGTTCTCCTTCTCTCTTTTGATCTTTCAGTTTTACCCTCATAGCCGAACCTGTTATTCCCTCTTCTCAACATTCTTCTCTTGTTCTTTATGTTTGAGTAAGCCAAAATCAACCTCTCCTTTCCCTTTACTGTTTCTTTTCTTTTCAAGTTAACCGAATACTTCCCCCTTCTCACTACTTTGGATTTGTGTCGGTTTGGGCGACTAGGCTCTATCAAGTGGTCGATTGTTACTTTATTCTACCGTTGCTATAAACTAATTTTGGGTAAGTATTCCTGCCTCTGTCCTTATCTCTGTTCTGTCTCTCAGTTCGCTTAATCTCCTCGGTTATCCGAGCTTTTTTTACCAAAGCAGCAAAGTCCCTCTCCCGCTGAGGAGCGATTAACACCCGCAGCTCATCTCGCAGCCCATCCTTAAATCTCACACCGCACTCGTAATCAGTTACAACAATTCCCCTAGCGTACCGGCTCATGGAACACCCCAAACCCAGCCCACGAGTCTCGACCGAATCATACCATAATTCACACAACAGTTAGGGGTACTTACCTGGTGGACTTCGGGTCGAAGACTTAGGTGCCATGCCAGAAAACCTGCTCATTTCACAAAATCTTTCACAAAATTCATTTGGGCTTAATTTTGAAAACATTATGGGCTTTAAACCCAAGGTCGAGAGTTTAAAACTGGTCTCTGATAACAAGCTGAAACACCCCAAACCCGGCCCACGAGTCTCGACCGAATCTGGTATGTTTTGGGAGTAAAACATTTTCAAATTCATTTGTATGTTTGAAAACTTGGGTAGTTTTGAAGAATGTTTGATTCGTGTTGGGTTCAATTGAAAACATTGTTATTTTTGAAATCAGGGATTTATTAAAATCTTGTTTTTAAATTAGAAGACATGCCGAATTCGTTAAAGATTTATCTTTAAATTGGAAATCACTTGTATTTAGATGTCAAAACATTTGAAGGTTTATTTTAATAAAGATTACTTAAGCGTTAGTTTAATAAAATTTGTATCGTACCAAAATAATTAAAAATGCAAGCGTAAACAGTTCATACTATGGCCTTATCACATCAAAAACAAAACCCGAATAAATCCAAAGTACTTAGAAATAGAAAGTCCAAAATTAAATAAACTCTGAGTTGAGCATGGCCACCACTAAGCTCCTGCCGACCCGGTCCATTACTGAGCATCACCTGAAAACATATCCCACAACGGGGTGAGTCAAACAGACTCAGTGTATAACAACCACACTAAGTCCTAATGATTCAGGCATATCAGATCATACATATACATATCACAATTTACAATTAATGATGCATTCCCGAACCCAAACCTAGATACCATCCGCTACACATCACCCGTACCAACCATCACACCGTGGGGACTACTAAGTCAACCCTCCATCCGCTACACATCATCGAAGGCAGTCGCTGCAGACGACGTGCTCATCGCCCTTATATATATATATATTGTGGCATTGCCACCAGATTAGATATTTGTGACATAAGTCACCATATTCAGATATTGTGACATGAGTCACCACATTCAGATATTGTGGTATTAAACCACCAAATCACTTCCCCTTTACATTTCACCCATATGCCCCATGTCATACAAGTTGTACAGTTAACATGCCTTAGGCCTTATTTCACATTCTTATCAAGGTTCACATATGTGCCATGACAGATATTCATATTATCAAAAACTACAGTAGTAGGAAGTTAACGTACCTAAGCACCTTGTACCATTGCATGGTACCCTTAGCCACATCTTACTTATTCTTACTAACACATTCAATGAAACATAACCATAAATCTATTAAGGCTTAGGGCGGGGTACACACCTGGTATACTTATCGAGTTCACTTCAAATCTCGAAAATCCGATCTATTTCTTTAGATCTCAAGTTCCTACATTCGGCCAACCCTAACCATGTTAGTAAAAAGCCATTCGGCTATAAACCAAATCCCGAAGGATTAACGCAACCAACTTCTTACCTTGCTGCCGATTTGGTTACTAACCAAATCCCGAAATTTCGTGATATTTCCCCCTAGTAATCGGCCAACCACTAGATCACCTGAAGGATTAGTTTCCGGCTTTTGAATAAATAAGAAATAGATCTAGATCATTGTTTATAGCCTTGGCCGAATATCAGATTCACTTACCTTGTGGATCTAAATCTCAAAAAGTGCTACTTGGTTGGGAGTATATGTCGAAATCCTTATAGACACATATTAGTATCAGCTATTACATAAGATCTATTAAAATGGCCTATGGCCGAATATCACCCATAGCTTACCTTAGATCTTAAAAGTCCCGAAAACCTTCTCCCTTGTAGTTGACTATAGACAAATCCTGAAATCTCCTTCAAAGTTTCGGCCACAAAGTAATAATGGGATTAACCCTTAACTTTCGGCTAAAAGAAAAAAAAGATAGAAAATCAAATGACATTCAGTCTTACCCTTAATGTTGAAGTTGACAATATTCCTTCCTGACACCACTTGAGAGATTCAGCTATAGGCTAGGTAATGATCAACAAATTCCGGCTTTTGATCAAGTGAAGGAATCGGCTTTAAGAAAAGAAAAAAGTATAGGACTTAGGGAAAATCGGCAAGACTAGGGAATCCTATTTTTGGCTTTTGGAGAATTGAAAAGAAAAAGAGAATGGTTTGCAGAGAGAATTCGGTAGAGGCACAAGAGGAAAGAAAGAAAGAATAATACCTTATTTTCCTCTTTTTGCCGAAATTACTACCCCAAGAGTCCCCTATTCGGCCAACTCCCCCTCTCACTATTAAATCCCTTGTTTTCTCTTTATCTCTTCATTTAAAATTAATAGAAATAATCCATCATTTATCCCCTATCTTAGCCGAATTTTAAAAAGGATAATCCTCATCTAAACGAAGCCCCCATGCCGTCCACTGCTGCTCCCTGTTGAAGCAAAAATAAAACACTTTTAATTGCTTCCCTTGTACCTTGAACCTAGGCCCTTGCACCTTGCATATGGCGTCACACACCAGAGCTTTAAGTGGCGCCCTGTAGCCACTTTACCAAGCTGATTTTTGTGTCTAATTTTCCTTACAATTTCTCTTAAGGCCACTCCGCTTCAGTTCCACTTCAAGACTTAAAACTTAATATCTTCTAAGGCACTTATCTATACTCCAAGGTTCTCAAGAATTCATACAACACATTCAAACACACATAGGCATGCTACTTCACATAACTAAGCAAAATGCATAGGCCATAAATCCCGGATATTAGAGTTCTACCTCCTTAAAATAATTTCGACCTCAAAATTACCTGGCTAAAATAAGTGAGGGTTTTGCTGTCGCATTGCCTCTTCCGCTCCCATGAAGCTTCTTCTGATCCATGATTACGCCATAATACTTTGATTAAAGGAACTGATTTCCTTCGTAGCACTTTCACATCTCGTTCCAAAATCTGAATTGGCTCTTCCTCATAGGACAAATCTAGCCTTAGCTCCACCTCCTCAACTGGTACTACATGAGATGGATCCGATCGATAACGACGTAACATCGAAACATGGAATACATCGTGCATCTGTTTCAATTCCGGAGGCAACTCTAACTGGTATGCCACTGGTCCAACTCGCATCAATATCCAATAAGGTCCTATAAACCTGGGACTTAGCTTCCCTTTGCGACCAAATCTCATCACCTTCTTCCATGGCGACACTTTTAGAAACACTTGACCCCCCACATCAAATTCTATTTCCTTCCGCTTAAGATCTGCGTACGACTTTTGCCTATCAGATGCTTCCTTCAACCGTGCCCGAATTACCTCAACCTTCTCTTTGGATTCTGCCACAATCTCTGGACCCAAAACTTGACGTTCCCCTAATTCTGTCCAACACGTAGGAGTGTGACACTTCCATCCATACAGCGCTTCATACGGTGCCATCTGTATACTGGCCTGATAGCTATTGTTGTAAGCAAATTCCGCTAACGGCAAATACTCTTTCCAACTTCCTCTAAAGTCTATTACACAGCCTCTCAGCATATCCTCTAACACTTGGATTACTTGTTCAGATTGACTGTCCGATTGTGGATGAAATGCTATAGTGAAATCCAATATGGTGCCTAAAGCTTGATGTAGAGCTTTCCAAAACCGAGACGTAAACCTTGGATCCCTGTCTGAGATAATCGACACCGGCACTCCGTACAATCTCACAATCTCTGCCACATACATTTTTGCCAACTTCTGCAAAGAATAATCAACTCGCACTGGAATGAAATACGCGGACTTTGTCAACCGATCAACTATCACCCATACCGAGTCCTTCTTAGTAGGCGTAAGGGGAAGCCCACTAACAAAGTCCATGGTAATTCTCTCCCACTTCCACTGCAGAATCATTATCGGCTGAAGCAATACGGGACTTGGTGTTCAGCCTTGACTTGCTGACACGTCAAGCATTTCCCCACAAACTCTGTAACTTCCCTCTTAAGACCAGGCCACCAAAATTGTTCCCTTAGTATCAGCCTATTACACAAGATCTATTAAAATGGCCTATGGCCGAATATCACCCATAGCTTACCTTAGATCTTAAAAGTCCCGAAAACCTTCTCCCTTGTAGTCGACTATAGACAAATCCCAAAATCTCCTTCAAAGTTTCGGCCACTAAGTAATAATGGGATTAGCCCTTAACTTTCGGCTAAAAGAAAAAAAAAAAAGATAGAAAATCAAATGACATTCAGTCTTACCCTTAATGTTGAAGTTGACAATATTCCTTCCTGACACCACTTGTGAGATTCGACTATAGGCTAGGTGATGATCAACAAATTTTGGCTTTTGATCAAGTGAAGGAATCGACTTTAAGAAAAGAAAAAAGTATAGGACTTAGGGATAATCGGCAAGATTAGGGAATCCTATTTTCGGCTTTTGGAGAATTGAAAAGAAAAAGAGAATGGTTTGCAGAGAGAATTCGGCAGAGGCACAAGAGGAAAGAAAGAATGAAGAATGCCTTATTTTCCCCTTTTTGTCGAAATTACTACCCCAAGAGTCCCCTATTTGGCCAACTCCCCCTCTCACTATCAAATCCCTTGTTTTTCTCTTTATCTCTTCATTTAAAATTAATAGAAATAATCCATCATTTATCCCCTATCTTAGCCGAATTTTAAAAAGGATAATCCTCATCTAAATGAAGTCCCCATGCCGTCCTGCTGCTCCCTGTTGCCGCAAAAATAAAACACTTTTAATTGCTTCCCTTGTAGCTCAAACCTAGGCCTTTGCACCTTGCCTATGGCGTCACACACCAGAGCTTTAAGTGGCACCTGTAGCCACTTTACCAAGCTGATTTTTGTGTCTAATTTTCCCTACAATTTCTCTTAAGGCCACTCTGCTTCAGTTCCACTTCAAGACTTAAACTTAATATCTTTTAAGGCACTTATCTATACTCCAAGGTTCTCAAGAATTCATACAACACATTCAAACACACATAGGCATGCTACTTCACATAACTAAGCAAAATACATAGGCCATAAATCCTGGATATTACAGCTCAGTCGCAAAAATTCTGCCTCATACTCAGCTACTGACTTATCCCCTTGTACTAAGTTCAAGAATGCCTTCCTTTGTGCATCTATGTAACTGACCCTGCCGTACTTTCCCTCAAACTTCACTTTAAAGAAACCCCAATCCACTCGGTCCGTCAGAGTACCCTTTCTGACAGTGAGCCACCACTGGTAGGCCTCATCTCGAAGTAAAGAAATAGCGCCCTTCAGCATCTCCGCAGCTGTGCAGTCCAAGTCATCCATGATCCTCTCGACTGCCTCTAACCAACACTCTGCCACATTCGGAGCTACCCTCAAGACGCCCCTAAATATCTCGGCTCCATTCGCTCGGAGTCGCTCAGAAACTGATTTCTGGACCCCAGTACCCAAATTTGCTCTCGCAACTCTCTCCAAAACCCACAGCATAGCCTGAGACACTGCATCATCTCCACCCATCTGATCTTGAAACTCAGCTTCTACAGCTGGCGGCGGCGGCTCATTCCCTAATCCATGACCAGACCCAACTGGTTACGATATAGCCATTCTGCCTCTACCACGCCCACGTGCGTTACGACCACGTCTTCTAGAACTTATGTCTATCGTCGCGTTTTAATCTGATTTAAGAAATTTTATGCATTAGCTTTCTTTCCACTATTTGATTGAAAGAGTAGTTTTATGATATAGAATTTCAAGTTATTCTTTCGTAAAGAGCACACATCCCTAAAGTTTCAATCTCTAGAGAGAATACCCTAAATTCTAACATCCACAACAATATCCACAATATTGCATCATATATACACTTCCACTCAATTCATTTATACAGTCAGAGGACTTACCTGGTAGACCTGGGCTGGAAGATTCGAGTGCCATGCCTTCAAAAGTCCATTCCACGGAAAATTTCTTTTAGCTATCTTTAAAAAAAAAATTGGAAACGTTGTGGGCCTCAAATCCCAAAGGCCGAGTTAAAAATTTGGGCTCTGATACCAAATTGTAACACCCCAAACCCGGCCCAAACCACCACGGCCGAATTCAGGATGTTACTGGGAATAATGTTGAAAAGGGTTCTGTTTTGATGGTGAGAAAATAATAATTTTCAAATTCTAAAACAAATACTTTGTACAAAAGAGTTTCTCGTTTACACTAAGCAAATTGACGACAATTAAAATTTTCAGGTTGTATGAGGTTCAAATCGTTTATTCATGCTTGAATTTCTGGAAAACAAACTTTTGCTTATAAGCGATCTAAAATTTAACATAATCTTATTTGAAATGCCCCTTTGTTAAAGACATTTAAAAAAATCACTTTTTAACTAGTTAACCGATAATAAATCTGACTTAAAAGAAAAACCATAACATCTCAAAACATTTAGAGTGGCCTTATTACAATAGAATTTATCCCAAAAAGTAATGAAAAGTGCAAAAATAGATATAGTAATAAAACAACTTCAGCATGGCCACCTCGAACCCACTCCAGCCCGGTCCAAAGAGTCATGTATTATCTGCATCATTTTTAGGAAAAATAGGGTGAGTCAAACCGACTCAGTGTGCAATTAATCCACATGTTTCCACAAATGGGCTTGGCCCCAAATCCACATCAACCACATACCACGCATAATGATGCAAAATGTTAACCCAACCCAACCTAGTATCCAACCGATACACACCATCCGTATATCCATCCACCACACACTTGGGGATTACTAAATCGACCCTCCATCCGCTACACACCTCTTTGGCAGAACACTGCTCAAAGTCCACTTAGTGGTCTAGCCACTGATCCACGTGATTAAATAACAAATATCCACGATGAGACTCAAGGTCATCATCATTCGACAATGAGGCTCGGGGCCATCATCAATCCACTTACATAAATGTACACACTTCCCCTTATCCAATATATCCCAAACCCTGTGCACATGCAGCATATTATAATGATAGGGCAATATAACGTATGAACATACCAAATAGGCACATATGACATGCTTACATGTATCCACAATATTTAACCACAACCATAACATAGGTAGTATACTAACCTGGTTACCGGATTACCCAAATTAGGTAATAGCATCACCACAGCCACTATTTCAGCTACCACTCATAATACATATTTCAATTAAAGCAAGTAAGTAAACACTGTGTTAATTACACACCTGATAACCCATAACACCACGCCCTCTATGTCGACACTGTCACTAAATGACACAACCGCTATTTGTCTACGATCCTGCTCCGATGCTAGCCCACACCTGGTGGCCAATCACGAACTGCTGAAACTGGCCGCTTCTTGAATTTAGGGGTAGGAACTACGTGTCCAACCCCTTTCTCTCCTTGGCTGGTGTTCGCATCCATCAGATAGTATCTTAGTCAGAAGACCCAGTTAAGATATTGAATCAGATCTAAACGAAACCCAAAAGAACACTTGATAAAAGAATACCCTTACCGCAGTCGACCAAAACCCGAAAGCTATACCCTTGAGCTTAAAAGTTGTCGAGATCCCCTCCATAAGCCTTGTTAGATTCGGCTCTAACACTTATGGACAAAAGAAATGGCCCTTGGCCAAACCAAAAAGTACATCCTCCTTACCTTGATCGACCAAATCCCGAAAGATCCCTTACTCCCTTAACGCTAGCCCAACAAAGATCCCAAAATCAACCCTTCATAGATTCAGCCACACATGAGAACAAGGTTAAGCCTTTGGTTTCAGAAACTAAAGAAAGAAAAGAGAAAGAATAAAAAGAATAACGAACCCTTACCACTACTACTATCCCGATTGAAAAAATTGATAGGAGATGAACGACGATGCCCCCTTTACAGGCTCTAACAGATTCAGCCAAGAGATATAACTGGAGAAATAAATACAACAGAAGAAGAAAAGAAAGAGTATGGACAAAAAAGAGAAAAGAAATGGTGAATGGGAGATTCGGCCAAGGTATAGAAAAATTATTCGACTTTGATGATGAAGCAATTGGGGGAAGAAAAGAAAAGAAAGTTTGAGGTTAAGAGGTTAGGCTATAGGAGAAAGTGAAGAGAAAGGTTCGACTAGAGAGGTTTCAAGAGAGAAGATGAAGACTTGAAATGAAAAAGGGAGAAAATGTGACACTTTCAGCTGATGAGAAGAAAAAGATGAATGAAAGTGACCTTAATGGTCTTCTAATTTTTGGCTAAGGATCAACAAGAGAGAAAGAAAGTTGAGATGCTAAATGTTTTCGGCACAGAAGAGAGGATGAGAAGCTAGAAAGAAAAGAAAGACTAAATTTCGCACTACACACCACACTAGCACCCAATTTCGGCACACTTAGCTCCCCCTCAAAACCAAATGCTTCCTCACCACTTAGCCACTACAAGATTGGGCTATACACACACCACAACCCAATCCCTTCTTTTCCTCCTCATTTTCCTCCTGAACACTCATTCAAACAAGTTTGAATAATTCAAACTTCTATCTCCCCTCATAGCCACACATTTGAGTTGTTGACTCAATCAACACCTCATCCTTGAAGTATCCTAGCCGACCTCCAACACTTCCCCTCTTTGACGTAAAAACAACCTCCAAAATGCAGTTCATGCAGCTCGAACCTCCTACCCCCTGCAACTCCCTTTGACGCAACCTCCCCTGCACCCAAGGTAGCGTCCCCTTGCCACTCCACCACTCCACTTGTTGTGTCAAAGAACACCACCTTAAATCCCTTAAGGCCTAGCTCCCTTAGCTCTCCCCTTATCAGCTTCAAACCAAAATTTCACTAAAGCTTAAACTTAACCCCAAGGTTTCCCGAAGCCCCCAAACACACTCACACAGCATACAGAGCATACTAACACATAAATATGAACTAAAATGCAAGACCCCTAAATCCCGGATGTTACAGTGTGTGTGGCCACTTCGAAGGGCACACAGGCTAGACACACGGACGTATGGACGGCCGTGTTACCCAGGTTAGCATGTATGCCCTATTTCCACACGATCTGTAACATGGGCGTGTCTAAAGCCTTGTGAGGCACACGGCCTGTTAACACGGACATGTGACCCTTGAATGATTTAAAAATTTCTAAGTTTTCCAAGAATTTTTTATGTTATCGGTTTAGTCCTGGACCACTTCTAAATCTTGTTTAAGGCCTCGTACGCCCTTATAAGGGACAATGTGATTGTATTAAATGATTTATGAGAATGAATGCTTTATGTTTGATAAATGTATACTATATGTTATGGATTGATCAGTAATACCTCGTAACCCTATTCTGACATCGAATACGAGTGAGGGGTGTTATAAATATGGTTTGCAAATTATAAAATCCATCTATGGACTCAAATAAGCTTCCCGTAAATGGTACCACAAGTTCCATTAAGTAACTGTCTCGTTCAATTTTGATATGAATATTATTGATGGTTTTGTGTATCACAAATTTAATGGGAGTAAGTATATATTCCTTATTCTATATGCCGAATACATTTTGTTTGTCGCTAATGATATGAGCTTATTGCACAAAACTAAGAGGTTTTTATCTAAGCATTTTGAGATAAAATATCTTGGGGATGCCTCTTTTGTTTTAGGAATTTAGATGTATTGAGACCGATCTTGGGCTATTCTTGGATTATCAAACAAGAGCTATATCAATAAAGTACTCAAAAAGTTTTCCATGCAAGGTTGTAGACCAAGTGACACCCCTAATGCTAAAGAATGCAAATTTAATCTTACTCAATGCCCTAAAAGTAACCTTGAAATTCAGGAAATGAAAAAAATTCCCTATGCATAAGCTATTGGGAGTCTAATGTATGCTCAAGTATGTACGTGCCCAAATATTGTGTAAATTGTTGAGATTTTAGGTAGACATTTAAGTAACCTAGTATGGACCGTTGGATAGTAACTAAGAGAGTTACGAGATATCTTCAGAGAACAAATTATTACATGCTCACATATCAGAGATATGATAAGTTAGAAATCATCAGGTACACAGACTTCGATTTTGATGGAATATTGATGCAAAATTTTGTCACTAGGGTGCAAATTGTGACAATAATTGGTAGTCCTTCATTTTAATAACAACAGGAGCACATTAAAGTCAAAGCACATAAAATTTAAGTTCATGTTGATTAAAGTAAAAGTTCAGAGTGGTTAGGTTCTTATAAAGCATACAAACTCCATGGTTGCAGACCCGCTTACTAAGGGACTACACCCAAGGTTTTATAAGAGCACACTACTCATATGGGTGTAATCATTCCAGGATATTCAATTTTAGTGGGAGGTTGTAATATTAAATGCATTTCTATTATAGACAAATTTTTGGTTATTTCAACTTAAGGTTTTTTCTGCAGAAACAATGTTTATTTGGTTTATTCACACTTTTATTTTTGTAAGGTTTAATCTTACTAAGGCTAAGGAGGACCAGTTGGAAATAGGCATTGTAAAACCCCTAACTCGTTTTTGTCGTCAGAATAAGGTTACAGAGCATTATCGTACAGTTGGAAACATTTAAACATAGAAATGTTGTTGCCAATCTAAAACTCCATTTCTTTTCATTTTAGATTCGCATCGGATTTCTAAAGTTCAATTACTGCTTTTAAACTGTCTTAGATCATTTTCATCTTTCTTCGGTTTCAAAGAATCAAACCTACTACATGTATCTTTTCTCAATAAACTCCATCCAAAACACCAGAGTTTTACATTTATAACCATATAAAGCCTTGTACAGTAAAATTTCATATTTGACTATTAACTTTTATAAGTATTTTCAACCCAAGGCAAATACTTTTCTCAGTTACCTTCAAATTCAAGTACACAGGATCGAAGCATATCTTCTAAAATCTGAATCATATGTTTAGATTGATCATCCATCTGAGGATGAAATACCATACTAAAATGTAACCATGTACCCAGGGTTTCTTGTAACTTGTTTCAGAACCGGAATACAAGCCGTAGATCTTTATAAAAAATAAAAGAAATTAGCACATCATATAATCTGTCAATCTCAAAAACAGGTAATTCAAGCAATCTATCAAGCAAGAAATCCATTCATGTCAGAATTAAATGTACAGGCTTTGTCAAACAATCAACAATTACTCAAATAGTATCTTTCTTTTTCATAGACAGAGATAATCCCAACATAAAGTTTATAGTAAATTTGTCCCATTTCCACTTCGGTATTTTCTCTGACTATAACCATCTTGAAAATTTCATCCTTAACTTGCTGGTATATCGATCATTTAGGTACAATTTAAAAAATACCACATTTTATTTCCGGGCTACTAATACATCTTTTTCAAATCATTGTGCATTTTATCATTCTCCAAATAAACAGGCGTAGTACCACTGTGATCATTCATGTAAAATTTCCAGTACAAGCTCTAATTTCTTCAGTCCACAAACTATGTCTCTGATTAATAGACATTTACCGAATCTATTCTATAATTCCGATTCAAAAATTATTTCACACTGTACTCATTTAACTCACAATTCATTATCACTTTTCTGAGTTTCACTGATCTATTGTAGAGACACCGGTTTAGTTGTATACTCAACTAAAATTAAGTTATTATAAGACAATTATATTCGATATCCATGGCTTGCAAAATATGCAGAGATTTTCTACTCAAAACATCTGTAACCACATTCATTCTTTCTAAGTGATATACAATTATCAAATCATAATCTTTCAATATTTCAGACCATATACGCTATCTCAGATTCAAATCTTTTAGCAACATCAGATACTTCAAACTTTTATAAGTTGTGAATATACAACATTTTTCACCAAACAAGTAATGTTGTCATATTTCAATACAAAAACAGTAGCCGTCAATTCTAGATCATATATCGAGTAATTCTTTTCATGTGGTTTTTAACTGTCTGAAAGTACAGGTTATTACTTTTCCTTACTGCATCAAGACACAGTCTAATCCCATTCAATGTTACATTACTGTAATAACAAGTTCCTTACCCAATTCAGGCTGAATTAGAATTAATACTTTGATCAACAAAACTTTCAATTGGTCGGAACTTTACTGATATTTATCGGTCCATTCAACTCTTACATCTTCTCTGTAATAACTATGTCATCAATGTAGCTACTTCAATTATTAACATTGAAGCTTTGAGTTTTTCCAAAGCCACAACCATCAGATAGATTCAAAACCATAGTGTATTAATATGACTGACATTTCAACTGTATAGATAAAGCAACACTTTAATATCAATAATGTACCTCAAATCAGAAGAGGGAGAATCGAAAGTGGCCTAAAGAATAACCAATGCAATAATTCAGTTTCTATAATCTGTAATCTCTATTACCATACCTTATGATCGAGTCAATATTTATTATGGTAATGAATGTAATTACCTCCGAACGATGAATATCTTTCTCAGATAAACCATGTTTAAATAATAGAGAGGCTGATGATATCTCAGAGAAAATTTAGAAGAGTAATATGACGTATACATCGGTAGAAACAACTATGATGAAGACAATATAATTTTCATATTCACAATTTAGGGCTTTAATCAGTAGAAGTAGTAAATAACATCATATAAACCTTATAATGAAATCTTATATCAATCATGATGAATTAGAAACCCAAGTAAGGTAGAGCGATACCGTTCATGAATCAACCAGACTTACAATAATTCCATCTATCATAATTTACTAGCCTTTCAATATGATAAATATTGCATCTGAACATGCACAATTTCACATGCCTCTAAGAATAACAGTACATATAGAATACCCATATAAAATACCCAGAAGGGATTACTGTAATATATACCCGATTATAACAACTGTATTCAATATTTTTTTCAATTTCATCACTATTCCACTAACATATATAGTCATCAATAATCTCACATCATTCAGTTCACACATGAAGCTTATTCAGAAGAAATTTTCAGTTAGCCCATTCTGTAGATACCAAATGTGAATCAATCAATTTCTCATAAATAACTTCTTTCTTTAATAGGCAATGTATATCCTAAACAATTTTCAAAAAAATCTGATATCTCTCTTCAGAACCCATCTTTATTTACTAACCCATTCTCGGTTCTAACTACATCATTAATTATTCAACCATTGAAAGCTTTAGTTTCACATTCATGAGTTTAATCCATATAAATTTTGTGAATTTCATTGTATAAAACTATACTGGTAAGGGGGTAGAGATTGTAAGCCTCAAAATTTATCTTTCGTAAATACAAACTTATCACTTAACATTTATCATTAACAACGTTCACTATAAAACATTTATTCGTACCTTTATAAGTCTCATTTATCATATGTAACATTTTTACTCAAGCACATGAGTATCACCTCCAGTAGTACCGGAATTAGCTCAGCTGGAAAGCATCTTTGTCTATTTGCAAATTTAATTTCATCAGAGTCGAGAGATATCACACTATTACGCGTTATATAATGGCATGTATTTCTAGACTCCACATATGCTACATTCAGTCCGAGAACCGACTAAACCATAGCTCTGATACCACTAAATGTAACACCCCTAACCAATATCAGTCACCGGAACAGGGTTACGGAGCATTACCGAAATGTTTCAGTATATTTTTAGATAAATCATGTCAATCACTATTCATTAACTGAGAGCATTCGTAACGTCCCTAAGATGGACCCTCGAGGTCCAATATGAGTATTAGAATCGAGTCGGAATTTAATCGGAAACTCTAAGAATTTTTTGCGACATTTCAAAAAATTTCCAAGGTGTAAGGCTCACACGCCCGTGTGCTCCAAGGGGCACACACGTGTGCTCCAAGGGACACACCTGTGTAACTTTTAGACACACCCCTGCATCAGGCCGTGTCCGATTTAGGTTGCTCTCTGACTTGCGCCATACAGCCATGCCACACGCCCATGTGCTAAGCCGTGTGGTTAATTAATTTAATTCGAATTAGTTTCAAGTTTCACACGGCCATGACACACGCCCGTGTTCAAGGCCATGTCACCGACACGGCTGAGACACACGCTCGTGTCTCTACCCGTGTGCTTAATTCTGAGCATTCTGTTTCTATTGTTTAAATGTATATCACTGATATACGACAATTATTAGGTAGATACGATCAATTGACACTTGCTTTTGACCTCCTGAGTCGAATGCTATGCAAGTCCAGCAACTAGAGATGCCAAAACAAGCTCTAGTTTGAAACTTCGTTCCCTCGTGCTGATCTGAGTTTATAACGATTTGAATTAAAAAAAGCTCAAGTCTGCAATAAATCTAAATCTTAAAAAACTTGAACCTGACAGAACCTAAACACGAGATCAATTTGGCTCGAGCTTCAGATAAATTCAAATCAAAGCTCAAAAAAATTTGACTTTATAAATGAACAAAAATAATACACATTAATAATTAACATAATTTTATGATATTAATTAAAATATAAATAAATCATAATTCTTTTTTTTTTTTTTTTGAAAATGTATTCATAATGCATTGCATATTAATATTAAAATTTTATTAATAGGAAAAGTAATTAATAATAACATTTTTATGTTAAATTCAGGTTTCTTGGTCATTTCATACATAGATATTACTTTGAATTGCTCTATATCCACACTGCTAAAAATGACATTTAATGCCCTAGAATTTCCAAAACCCATTCTTTTCTCTTCAATAGTGTATTGTGCCTTTCCATTTAGTTGACTAACGTCATCTATTCTGGTCATAGTAGGTCAAGTCCAACTGTAACGACCCAATTGTTTAGTGGTACTGAAAAATGCGGTTTTAAAACTTAATTTCAATAAATTGAGTTTGTAAATATTAAATATGAATAGTTACAGAGTTAATATGAAATATATATTAAATATTGCCTGAGTATTTTTGTTGAATTAATAATTAATTAAGGCTCATGGACTAAAGTGTAAAAGTTCAATCACTATAAAGTTTTATTTGACCAAAGGCTTGAGGACTTATGTCCAAAATAAAAATTAAACCATTATTAACTGAAAGTTTATGGAATATGATAGTCATCTCTACTAAGTGTAGTTAAAGTTAGATTATGCTAATTAATTATGATTTGTTAAGCTAATTACTTATTAATTAAACTATAAATAGCATGATAAGTGGAAAGCAAGAGAAAGTTACCATCTTCTTCCTCCTTCCTTAATTGATTCACCATAGAAAGAAAAACATAAAACAATTTCAAAGGTCAGTCATTTGGCCATTCAAACACGTATGAAAATCAAGTTATTTTCTTGTAATTTTTATAGATTTTTTATCAAGGGAGCTTAATTTAGCTAGCCATGTAAAAATTTGATAAATTTTTAAAGTTTTAAGAAGTTGTCATTGATGGTTAGTTGATGAATTAGGCTTGAAATTGATACATTTAAGCTTAGATTATGAAAATGACTAGATTGTAAAGTTAATTTAGCTTGTTGTTAACTTTGTTACATTAGGGACCAAATTGAATAAATGTAAAACTTGTCATGAAATTATGTTAGAAATAAGAAAAATAAGGACCTTAATGAGAATATATGAGATCATACTTTAATCCAAAGCTAGGAATCAAAAGTAATGTTTATCCCGAGTTCAGAGACTAAATTGAATAAAATGTAAAATATGAGGGGAATCAAAAAATAAACTTATGTTCATGCATATGAATACATTGTGTGAAAGTGTTTGGTATTTATTTGTTATAGAAAATAATTGTATAGATCAAGATTTGGATCAAAATGAAGCTAATTGGGGAAAAGCTAAAATTACGAATTAGTCCCTAAAGAATCCACTCATTTTTGTATTTTGAACTAGTAAGTTCATATGAAACTTACTACTTCTCTTTATGTTTATGTTTTGTGTCAGTATAATTATGTTTGAATACGAATTTGGGTGTTAATTAAATTGGCATATATGGTTAGATAAGGAATTAGACTCGAATGAAATTAAATTGAATAAAAAATGGTTGAATTATTTGAATTGGTACAGAGTATGAATATGAATGACTGCGGAATGTGAAATTTCCAACGATTGATTACAAGGATGAGAATGAAATATGTGAAATTGATACCCGTGTGAACTTAGTAAAAGGGTATGATACAATTGGCATGTCAACAGGGTCATATATGCGCTTGTACAGAGATTATTATAGATTATAATGAGATCTAGCATTTGTTTCAAATCCTCAGGTAATATAATGAGATCCATCATTTGTCATGGATTCTCATGTAATACATGATATAGGTTTAGCTTGAACATGTAACTTGATGAAAATTTAGCTCAGTTCACTCGTGTATCCGAGTTCATTTTACTAGGATTCCATCGAGCGATATATATTTTAATTGAAATTGGAAACTTGAAAAATGTAACCAAAGTGATTTGGAAACCAATTTGATTTGACATCGAAAAGAATTACATGTAATTTGTATATCTTTATTGACTGATGGTTTAATATTGCATTAAGATAGATTATGTACAAGTGACATGATTTGGTATGTTTTGAGTTGCTTATAATGTTTAATGATCATGGATATACATATATATATATGCTCATCTTGTAGATGTCTTAAAGTTTCATGATCTAGCCAACTTGTGCCAAATTAAGGTAGCTAATATGCTTAAGTAGGAACAAGGTAAGTATTGTCACGCCCAGTTTCGTTTAAGTGCAAAAAATTAAAACAATTGAAGGGTTAAATTGAAAGAGGTCATAAGTTGGCGGCCTCTGCTGAAAAATTTGGAAAACTTAGTGACTGATTTTGGACATGGTTGAGAACCAATTCTGGTTCGGTTGGATTAAAACCAGCTAGTCCCTTAGTAAAAGACAAAATGATTACCAATGAATGATTTATATGGGGTTGGCAACCGAGTGTAAAAGGCTATAAATAGTTGGAAAATGACTTCCCAAAGAGACTTATTCTCAAATATGTTTCATTTTCCTCTCTTCTTCATCTTCTTCCTTGCTTGCTTTGAAGAAAAGATAGTTATGGGAAGCTCTGCATGGAGTGGTGATCATGAGGTTTGAGTAGAAAAAGTAGAAAATCCGATACGCTAGTAAGGTTTTTAGTCCTTCTGTATACGTAAGATTAAGAAAATGAAGTTATGGATTCCCAAAAAACTTTTTGAGGGTTTTGCTTGTTTCTAGGAATCTGAGTCTTAAAGTTGAAGTTACTAAGTTTAACTTATGACCTTAGTTGTTAAGCTTAGTTGGTTGGAGAATGCTTTAGCGTTCAGAAGAGCTAAGCTAAGAGGATGAAGATTATAAAGTGAGTTTTTGTGATCCATTTTTGGGATAATGCATGCTCTCTACTAGTTGTGAATACTTGCTATGCATAAGGATGAGAAAGTTTATGAGTATCTGTAAGTGTCAATATGTATAAAATGCATACAACTTTATACCTGAAAAGCAATGTACTCCATGTTAAAATGTTTATAGATTGCATGTAATGCTTGTTTATACTTTGTGGAGTACGGAAGAGAATTAATGACGAGTTATATGAAGTTAGGATTGGGAAAGGATAATTCTATTTGATACCGTCATACAATGTTATTGACCATGATGTGCAAAGCTCCGAGCCTTCCAGTGGGGGTACTACGGTGTTCAAGCATCAAGTTTAGGAATGGCAAAATGGAGGAATGGATGAAGGGATAAGGAAAATGGAATTCCTGTTAGATACCTCCATACGAGGCTACTGAGTGCACAAATCGGGATGTACGAAGCTCTGGGCCTTGTGAATGGGGCACTTTAGTGTTCAATCATTAAGGTAGATATGAGATGGATCAATGTCGACTGTTATTAGGTTCTATAGAGCAACACTGCGATGATAATCAGTAGGCTCTATAGGGTAACACCACGACAATGATAAGGTCCTACTAGGCAACACCTCAAAACACCATAGCTCAGCTATGGCAACCAGTACAATCCGTTGGGACAGTAAACATGAGGTAATCCACTAGGACGTTAAACATGGTGATTATATTGTGTAAGACCATATCTCAGCTATGGCAACCAACAAAGTCCACCAGGACAGTAAACACAGGGTAGTCCTCCAAGACATTAAACATGAGGTGAAAAGGTGTAAGACCATAGCTCGGTTATGACAACCAACAGAGTCTGCAAGAATATTAAATATGGGGTAGTCCACTGGGACCTTAAAAATAGGGTAGACAAACAAGATAATAATATTGGAAAAAGAGTTAAAAGAATAATGCAAGTATTGGCAAACAAATTTTGAGAAATTTGCCAAACGAGGCAAAAGTAGTAGAAGAGAAATAGTTCGCCAAAACAGTGATCCCAAAAGCCGGTAGGGAATAAGGGCAGAAACCTAACAAGGATCAGACATAAAAAAAATGATGTGCTAGTATTACCTCTAACCATAAAAGTGCTCAAAGAGGCTTTGTAAGTTAGAGGAAAATCTAGGAGGGTTATTGGGAGATTCGCTTCAATATAAGACTCGTTGAAGCCAAAGTTAGATGGGGAAGACTAATTGTTGGTACTCCGGATAGACTACTTGGTAAAGAGGGGTTAGTTAGAACCCGTTGACTGAAAGAGGTATCAAAAGAGATAAATAGATTGACAGACATATCTGTCATAAACTGTTTCTCTTTAAGGGGATATCTATTAAGAAGAATCTGCCAAAGGGCTAGTTCCGCAGAGAACCACCATATGAGAGAAATAGTAAACTTGACTGGTCACTCGGATGACAGTCTATCAAATACTATATACCAAAGGGGTCCACAATAGACGAACATGCTCCTTAAGAGAAAGGTATCACTGTTAGGGAAGTTCACAAGGGAATAACCCAAACAATATTGCAACCCAAATCTGGGGTGAAATGAGTTTTAGTCCGCTAGGGTGGCATAGGTCCTCATTAGCTAAACCCACTGGTGGAATTTTTGCCAGGCCTACAGGACTGAAGTAAGAAAATAGAGTCCACCAAGGACTAATCGAGTTTGATTTGTTCTCTAAGGAGGGCAAAGCGAAAAGGGGTATTAGGGTGATAGGTAGGACAATTACCTTATAAGTTCAAAGGTAGAAAATGTAATCTATAGTAATTGACCACCCAATTATGTGATTAAGGATGAAAAACTATGAGTAGAAGTATGTTTGAGAAAGAAGATGGATAAAGGAAAGAATGTATGTAAGGAAAGGATAAAGTCTGTGGGTATGGAGAAACGCTTGAAAAATTTTCAACACTTGTAAAATGGTTATAAGGTCAACCAGGGGAAGACCGCCTAGCAACCTATCTGCTTATAGATGTGTTAGATAAATGAATCAAATATCGTCAATCCATATTAAGGGGAAATGTCCGAAGACAATCAGGGATTTAATTATGTTTGGTTTCTCATTTTATTACCCCGACAAGTTTGGGGCTAAATTTTGTGTAGTATAGTAAGAAACTCACTAAGTTCATTTGAACTTACAAGTGTTTTGACCTGTGATGCAGGACTCGCAAGATAAGGAAACTTTAGGGGGGACCAAGCCAAAACGAGGTAGAACAAGGAGAAATCATTAGTTTGGTGTCATGCACATAAGAGAGGATACCTTTTAGAGGCTTTGCCTTGGGGCCCATTACATTGTACCTAAGTAGTATCTTTAGAGCCCAAAATTTTGAGATAGTAAGCTTTTATCTTAATTTAATGGTTCTATTGTAAAATATTTATAAAGAAGAAATAAAGTCAGTCTTTAAAATTGTTAGGTTAGAAATTTGTGTTTAGTCCAATCCAGTCTATTTGTGACATCCTATACCCGGAATCAGTGGTCGGGTCGGGTCGGGTGAGGGTGTTACAAGTATAATATTTTCCATTTGAATTTACTAAGCGTTTATGTAACAGCCCATTTTTTTGGTGAAATTGGAACAGCGGTTTTGGGACCACAAATCCGAGCCGAAAATAAAATTTATTTTTATTTTATTTTATGGTCCGTAATATGATATAAATATCATGTAAGAATTTTGATAAGAAAATTTTACCGACTATGTGCTTAATTATGAGAAGGACTAAATCGCATAAAATGTAAAAGTTGGATTCTAGTAGCTAGAAGGATCAAATATCTATGTAATTCAAAACTTGAGGTCCTTATATGGTAATTATATCATTAATGAAAGGATAGTAGATATTTTTGGATGATTCATCCATGGAAAATTAGAAAAAGGCCAAGGACTAAATTAGAAAGTGATAAAATTAAAACATGATAAATAATTAAATAGAAATAAAAATCATTTTATATCATCTTCTTTCCCAAATATTCCATGGAAACCCTAGGAAAGAGAAAGCAAGCTTTCTTGGTCAAATTGGTAAGTTTTCATGTCCTGTTTTTAGTAATTTTTATATTTTGAGATCGGGAAAACTTAATTTGTCTATTTGGGGGATTAATTTGAAAAGATATCAAAGTATAGAATTTTTTGCCATAGATGAATATGCTGAAATTATGAAATTTATGGTAGAAAATGAAGGTTGTTGATAGATAAACAACTTTTATAAAGTGAATTTTGATGAAAACTTGATTTAAGGATTATATTGTAAAAATGTGAAATCCATGAAAAAATTCTAAATTTTATAGAATACATGTGCTGTAAATTTTATATTGAAATTATGGTTAGACTTGGAATAAGGAGTAAATTGCATGAATTTCATTTTTTGAGCCTAGGGATGAAATTGTCATTTATTAAAAGTTTAGGGGAAAAATGGTAATTTTGCCTAAGATGTAAATTGGACTAATTTGAGTATGAATTGCATTAAATTGATGTTAAATTTACTCGTATAGATCTGGATAAATCAAATACCGAGTTACAATGAGGAAAGGTGAAAATGTCAGATTAATAGACTTTATGTATACGAATATTTATCAAGCTAAGTTCGTATAACTTAGCTATGCATGTTTTTATGCTTAAATTGAATTGTGTATGTGGTTGTATAAATATATAAGTGAAATGATGAATATATAATAAAGCCCGATAAATAATAATACCCGATAAGTGATAAATGATAAAAATGTTATTTTTATGCTTGAGTTGAATGTGAAAATGTGAATTACATAAATGCATAAATTTATGAGATTGAATTCTAAATAATGTCGCCATATCTTGAAAGCAAAACCCACTGCAGCCAATTCTAAGTCGTATATCAGATAGTTTCGTTCATGAGGCTTCAATGTCTCTAGGCGTAGCCGACTACTTTACCACTCTACATTAGAACTATAACAGCTCGATTTTGGGTCTAGTCGGAACAGTGGTTTCGGGACCACAAATCTGACGTAGAGAAATTTATTTTTATTTTATTTTTATGGTCTACAATTTTATGGAACGATTTTGTGAAAGTTTCGTTCAAAAATTTTGACGTTTGGGCACTTAATTTAGTCAAAAGGATTAAATTACAAAAAGTGCAAAACTTGAATTCTATATGTTAAAGGTGTCTAATTGCTACGAGATTTTAAATTAGAGGTCCTTAAATGGTAATTAGACCATTGGTTAAGTTGGTGGAAAAAAATGGACTTAGTTAGGTATGTTTCCAAAGTTTTTCATTAAGGGCATTTTGGAAATTTGGTAATTAAAATGAATTAAAAGCTGTTTTACCCCCGTTTTTAATGATTTTTATGTTTTTGAAATCCTTGTAACATGATCTATCTTTTTCTACCACTAATTTAAGAAATGATCAAGGTCTAGTGTTTGAACCATATTAGACACGTGTGTATTTTGATGTTTGATGTAGAAAATGCATGTTTGTTGTTTGTTAAACGACTTTTGCTAAGTGATTTTCGGTAAAAATGTTAAAAATGACTTATTTGTAAAAGTTGTAAAATATGTTGTAAAAATGTTAATAAATGAGAAATGTGGGCTGTTATGAGTATGAAAATGGTTCGGCTAGGCTTGGGTTTTGAAAAAATTGAATGAAAATTACGAACATAGGGACTAAATTGTAAAATGTTAAAAGTTTAGGGGCAAAAATGTAATTTTTCCATAATGTGACTTTTGCACTGAAATGAATAATGTGTTGATTATATGAGATGAATTTGGTATTATAGATCAAGAAAAATGAAGTTCAGGTTTAGAACGGGGAAAAACGAGTATTTGACGATTAGGTCCTGTTCGCCATTTTTATGTCGAGGTAAGTTTGTATGTAAATAATGCAACGTTATAATTGTATTTATAATGTTTTGTTATTACATGAATTGTATGATCGACTCTATGGATGAAATTGACGAAGTTTCGACAAGCGAGTAAATCCCAGTTGAACCTTAGGAATAAATCAGGATACAAGTGACATGTCACTAGGAAATCATGTAATTATGTGATTTATGTGTCCTGGGTGTTGGTCCTATACATCCTATCGGTGGCTAGGCATACCGGTATATGTTGCGGATACCTGACAGCTTGTGTGAGCAGCATCGCGTAGCTATGTCTTGACTGACAGCTTGTGTGAGCAGGCCTGAGGATAGCTCGAGAGCGAGCTTATATGTGTTATGAGATTTGTGGTAGCATTGGCTACATATGTGGCACTTATGTGCAAAGATTTTCGTGTATCTGATAGTATTCTAAGTGGCTCAACGGGTATGTCAAAGATGTGAAAGTACATGATTATGTTATGAGATGGTACAGGTATGTACGTAAAACTCAAAGAAAATGAACTCAGTATATGATGAACAATTGGTAAGATTGTGATTGAGTAAGTCGTGCTTATGAAGCTTAAATGAAATTTATGTTGATATGTGTTATGTAATTCATATGATGAGATATTAGCATATGACAATTATGTTGATAAGTGTTATGTTGATATTAAATGACATTTATATTCATATGAAATTTATGAAATTTTAATGACATTTATGTTGATATATGTTAATTTATTTATATGTCAAATGTATGAATAATGCTTTGTATTATTTGCATATGAACTTACTAAGCTATATAGCTTACCCCCTTCCTTTCCCATGTTTTATAGTGTCATTGAGCTAGCTCGGATTGGAGTTCACCAGAGATCCTATAACACTATCAAGCCATCACTTTGGGTATTGATGAATTCAAGTATTTTAAATCTATGGCATGTATAGGGACTTAGTCATTTTGTTAAATGTTTCATTGTGATCGTAGCCAATGTGTTGGCTTGTGATTGTCAAAGGCTTGTTTTGATAATTGGCCATGTAGATTAGTTTATTTGGGCTATCATGGTTGGAAGCCTAAGTATATATATATGTGCTAATGTCTTTGGTGATATGGTCATGGTATACTTTGTGAAAGATAGAAATGTGGTTTATGACATGAATGTGAAATGTTTGGCAATGTGGTTTACTGATGAGATGTTAAATTGGTGTACAATTAGGTACCTTGAAAGTAGTCAGTTGTGGCTTAATAATTGTTGTGAGTATGATAGATGTTGTTATTGTGTTGGCCATAATTGTGGATGTTTTGGTTGCCTAAGTATGTTATGTTTGTGCCTTGAATTGGTGTAAGTGTATGTGTGAACAAGGGTGGCAAATGGCTTGGTAAATAGCCTTTATTTTGTCTATACGGGTAGACACACGATCTGGCCCTCGGGCATGTGTTTCGGCCGTGTGTTCCTTGCACCTTAATTGTTGCAAAACAGAATTCCAGAATTGAGTACATGGGCAAAGACACGGGCGTGTGTCCCAACCGTGTGTGCTACATGGCCTAGCACACGGGCGTGTGAGCCCTGCTTCTTGCAAAAATTTTCTAAGTTTTGTAAAAATTTCTAAAGTTCTTGATTTAGTCCCGAACCACTTCCAATACATGTTTTGGGCCTCGTAGGCTCGTATAAGGGACTTTATGATTGAATATGGATGGTTTTAAGTTTGACGCAAATTTTATGACTCGGAATGGTGTGATTGCTTGTGATGTGAGTCTGGTAATGCCTCAAGCCCTATTCCGACGTTGAATACAGTTGTGGGGTGTTACAAGAACACAACTTAAACCACAAAGAGACGCATCACTATACACTATAAATTCTTTTCCAATTTTTGGTTGGGTCAAAATTGGAGCTTCGATTAACATATTTTTCAACTGCTCGAAACTTTCTAACATTTATCGGTCCAGACAACATTAACATATTTTTGCAATACCTTAGTCATCAGAGATGCTAAAATGGAAAAGTTTTTAACAAAATGCCGATAATATCCCACTAAGCCCAAGAAACTACAAACCTCGAAAACACTCTTTGGAATTTTTCAATCAATAATCGTAGATATTTTATCCGGATCCACACGGATACCATCAGTAGAGATAACATGACCCAAAAATCCAACCCCTTGCAACCAAAATTTGCACTTGCTGAATTTCGCATAAAGTTGTTTTTCACGCAATGTTTGCAACACAATTCTCAATTGCCTAGCATGATTTGACTTATTTAGTGAATAAATTAGAATATCATCAATGAATGCTACAACAAACCAATCTAAATATGACTAAAATACTCGATTCATCAAATCCATGAATGTTGTAGGGGCGTTGGTCAAACCAAACAACATAACTGAAATTCATAATGACCGTATTGAGTTCTGAATGCATTTTTCGGTACATTAGGCTCCTTAACTCACAACTAGTAATATTCAGATGACAAATCAATCTTTGAAAATATTATAGCTCCCTTCAACTGATCGAACAAGTCTTACATATGAGGTAACGAATATTTATTCTTGATAGTGACTCGATTCAACTGTCGGTAATCAATGCATAATCTTATCGATCCATCTTTCTTTTTCACAAATAAAACAGGAACACCCCAAGGTGACACACTCGATCAAATAAATCCTCGATTTAACAATTCCTACAACTGTGCTTTCAACTCTTTCAACTCGATAGGAGCCGTTCTATATAAAGATATTGAAACTTGAGTTGTTCCCGCACAAGTTCAATTACAAATTCAACTTCTCGCGTTAGTGGTAACCTAGGCAATTATTTAGGGAAATATGATCATATTCTCTAAATATTGGCACTTGATCAATTCTAGATTTTGGAACTCTCGAATAGCTGACATACGCCAAATAAGCCTCGTACCCTTTCTTCATAAACTTCTGAGCTAACAAAGCTGAAATCACATTTGCTATACAATTGGTCCCATCCGCCTTAACACAAATAAATTCACCACTCGGACATTTCAAACTAACTTGCTTTCCTCAAAAATTGTCAATTGCATCATGCTCGAACAACCAATCCATTCCCAAAATAAGATTAATATCATTAAATGGTAACAGTACCAAACTAGTTGGAAAGTCATAACCCCTAACTTTCAGTGGACATGACCTACAAATTTAATTGATTAAAACACATTGACCAAGTGGATTTGTTACCTTAACTATATAATTAGTTGACACAACAGGTAAATTCTTTTTGTCTATTAATGCAGTGCATATATACGATGTGTGTTGACCCAGGGTCAATCAATGCATATACATCAATATCAAAAAGAGAAAAAGTACCAGCAATAACATTTGGGGCAGAAGCTTTTTCTAAAGCTCTAATTGCGTAAGCCCTAGCTGGTGCTCTAGCTTCAAATCATTCAGTTGTATCTCCAGTTTTTCCTTGACCAACTGTAGCATTGCTTCCATTTCCTGGTCTCCTACTCTCTGTGAAGTGTTTTAGGCTTGCTAGATTGATTTCCTGAGTCACCATGATGTTTTGGATAGTCCCTAAGAAAATGGTATGGAAATTCACATCAAAAACAAGTTCCTAACTTAGATCAACATTCATCGAAATTCCTTTTTTCGCATTCTTCACAAACAGTCTTTTCAGCATTTCTCACACTACCATCACTAGCAGTCGGGGAATTAAAAGATTTTAAGTTACTCTGTCTCAGTCTATCTCTGCCAATGAACTCTAAAGGAGTATTTGATCGACTTGCATCATTTTGAACTTCTTCGATGGAAAAGTTTGAGCTAACTTGGATGATCCTTAGTTTGTTGAAATCTCGATATCTCAATTTAAATTGCCGTTTACTCTTGCAGATTTCTTCAATTTTTTGAGCTTGTTCTTAGATTTCTACAAATTCACATAATTTCAATGCTGCAATAGACAAACTCTTATTTTAAGCTCGTTCTAAGATTTTGAATTTCATCATTCAAACCATCTTTGAATCTAATACACATCTCTTCTTCATTTTATACGATATTATGGGAATACCTGCTTAATTGTACAAACTCTCGCTCATAGTCGGCTACTAATCGATTCCCTTATTTTAATTCAAGAAATTCTTTCTTTTTCTTGTCGAGTTACAACCGACTAACATATTTCTTCCTGAATTCTATTTGAAAGAAGTCTCAATTAATACGATCATTGGATGTCATTGTAGTTAAAGTATCCCAGCACGAATATGCCTTATCTTTCAACAATGAAATTGCACATCTTAAACAATCTTCCGGAGTACATATCAAGTCTGAGAAAACTCTCTTTGTATTCACTAACCAGTACTCAGCTTTTGAAGGATCATCATCAACCTTGCCTCTAAATTCTTGCGCTGCACATGTTTGAATTTTATCCACTGAATGATGAATAACAGTCATAGGCACTGGATTTTAAGGAATGGAGGTGTCGAGGGAGGTACAGTAGGGAGTGGAGGTTGCGGAGTCATAAGGTTCGCTCACTTCAATTCATTGAACCATTGATTCATCATATCAAAATATAGATTTTTCATTTCATCACCAAAAGATTGTGGGACTGACACACTTTGATTTGCTTCCGGGTTAGAAGCTTGCCCATTACTTTCAACTTCGTTAACTATGGCCCGGTTTGACTCGTTCGACATCTTGTATCTATAGGAAAATCAAATGTTAGAATGGATCAAAAGCATCACATATTACAGTGTATATGTGGCATGTATATTCTAGACTCAATGTGTGCTACGATAGTCTTAGAATCGACTAAACCATAGCTTTGATACCATGAAATGTAACATTCCTAACCCGTCAACCTCAGCAATTTAGGGTTACCGAGTATTATAATTCAATTTGGTACTTTTACTTTGAATTAGAAATAGTTATACAAATCATACCATAACATTCAATAATTCATTTAATTTCAAAGAATAAGTACGTTCTTAGACGATCGAGCCTACGAGGCTCTAAAAATAACTTCAAAACAATCAGGGTTCATTTTAAAATAAAATAGAAAATTCTATGAAAAACTAGAAACAGGGGTCACACGGCCAAGTGGTCAGGCCGTGTGATAGAGTCAAGACCATACGGCTTAAAATATGGTCATGTGGGCACTACACATGCCTATGTGACTTCTTCACACGTCAATGTACTCTGATCGTGTAACTAACTATGCCCGTGTAATTTAAGGTCACACAGTCGTGTAGCCAGGCCGTGTAACTCACTGTGACTGTGTAGCTCAAGGTCACATGGTTGTGTCGCCAGGCCGTGTAACTCTCTGATAACGGTCTGTCCCGGGTTAGGAGACGAATCGTTAATGTTGCCCGATCGTAAATTAGACAGTTTCTCGTTCAACTAACAAAGGGATAATTTTGTTGAAAAAATAATATCTTCAAAAATAAATAAGGATAGGTGATAGGTTGAATGGATACGTATTTGAAACAAGAAAGAACCTTTAATAAAAATTAAAGACCCGAATCTTATAAGTTTCAAATTGATAGAAGGAGTTTCGAAATAAAACCGAGACCCACTATCTAGCGAGATAGGAACCGACGGTATGATATTTCGAAATAAAACCGAGACCCACTATCTAGCGAGATAGGAACCAACGGTATAGGTAGATGAACGCCACACCCGTGAGGATGATAAGTTTAAAACAAGGAAAGAACGACGCCACTAGAAAACTAGATAAGTCAATTCAAACCTCGAGAATAAGGAGAGTGAAAACTCACCAAAAGAAATTCTTCTTTTCATTCAAATTCAAGTTGTATATTTCTACAAATGAAATAGCTAGTATTTATAGCCTAAAAATTAAGCAGTCGAGAATGTTCAAAAACAATATTAGAGGTTCGGCTATGCTCCTTTAATTTCAACCACTTCTCCATTATTTTATGCTCTCCCCACTTTGCCGTCCAAGTGCTTGCCTATTTAGCAATTTCCATAAAACAATTTTAATAGGCCAACATTCCATGCTATTTGTTTATTCTACACCACAACATGCCTTCATTCCCATTTTGCCGTCCCATGTAGTGCTTCAACCTTCAATTGTTTAATTAATTTATGCTCCATTAAGAATTCAAGCACTAAGTATTTATTTCATGTATTGCCGTCCATCACCACATGCTCATTCTCCATTTGACTTTGTTATTTCCATTAAAATAATATGGCCATTAACACATGCTTTGTCACCATAAGCTTTAGCTATGCCGTCCAACACCACATGCATATTCTCTATTCAATTGTTTATTGCATTCCACAAACTAGTGCCGTCCAAGATCATGTTTCATTCACGCATGCTTCAATTTTTAATTCTTGAATTCTTGAATTCTTTAATTCCTTGGTGCTTCATGTTTTTATTTCATGTTTTGTTTTGCTCCAAATTCACCCATTATTTCCTAAGTGTGCCGTCCAAAATTCTTCCAAGCTTCCTCCTTTATCTTCAATTGTTTAATTTCTACACATGCTGCAATTGATGGTTCCACTAAACACCATGCTTGATCTTCAATTAATTATTCATGATCAAAAACAAGATTGCCGTACCACTCATTCAGATTTCAATTCATCTGAAAAAAATCAAAACACTTTATTTAAATACTAGATAAAAACATAATATATCGATAGTAATATTTAACTTCGATAAAGACTAACTAAAGTTTAAACATGCTTAAAATAAAGTGTTAAATATACTAGCAGTCAGACTGGTTAATATATTCAACTTCAAATAAGTTGTACGAGTTCAGCATGTTTTGGGGCTCTCTTTTATGATCATCCCAAATTTGTGCTACCAGCATCGTTGCTGCATCTTTGAATTGTTTGGTTCGGGATCGTGTAATTGGCCCATTAGGTAGCCTCATCGGATCATAGTTGACGTCCGTCCACGAGCTTAGTAGGTGAGCTCGTATCATCCCCTCCCTCTTTAAGTTGATTCGTCCTTGAATCATCACCTACATCAAAAGGAGTAAGATCAGAAACATTAAAACTCGCGCTTACATTATAGTCACCTGGCAAGTCCAATTTGTACGAGTTGTCATTTATGCGTTCAATGACTTGAAATGGACCGTCTCCCCTTGGGAGAAGTTTAGATCGCCTTTGTTTGGGAAACCTTTCTTTTCGCATATGAACCCAAACCCAGTCCCCTGGTTCAAAGAGAATGCGTCTACGACCTTTGTTAGCTCGTTGGGCGTATTGCTTAGTTTTCGCCTCAATATTCTCGCGCACCTTCGATGCGCCTTCCTTTATGTAGTCCACCTTTTTCTTAGCATCAGAATGGATAAATTTATCTGAAGGCAGTGGCAATAAATCAAGAGGAGTGAGAGGATTAAATCCGTAAACAATCTCGAAAGGCGAAAATTTAGTTGCAGAATGAACAGTTCGGTTGTAAGCAAATTCGATGTGGGGCAGACAGTCTTCCCATGTTTTGAGATTTTTTTGCACCAATGCTCGCAACAAAGTTGTTAGGACTCGGTTCACTACTTCGGTTTGTCCATCCGTTTGAGGATGACACGTGGTCGAGAATAGTAGTTTTGTCCCTAACTTTCCCCACAGAGTTCGCCAAAAGTGACTTAAAAATTTTACATCCCGATCAGATACGATTGTCTTCGGAACTCCATGCAATCGTGATTTATTTCCCTAAAAACAAGTTTGCAATATGCACAGCATCGTCAGTCTTAGAACAAGGGATAAAATGGGACATTTTAGAGAAACGATCAACTACAACAAAAATCGAGTCCTTCCCAGTTTTTGATCTTGGTAATCCAAGGATGAAATCCATGGAAATGTCGACCCACGGAGTGTCTGGAATAGGAAGGGGCGTATATAAACCGTGAGGCTGGACCCGTGATTTTGCTTGTTTGCAAGCAATGCAACATTCACAAATTCGTTCAACATCTTTGCTCATTCCTGGCCAAAAAAAATGTTCTTGAAGAGTGGATAATGTTTTGTCTCGTCCAAAGTGACCCATAAGGCCACCACTATGTGCTTCTATCACAAGCATGTCTCGTATAGAACCTTGCGGTATACAAATCTTGTTTTCCTTGAAAAGGAATCCTTCATGCCTGTAAAACTTATCAAAAGCACCACTCTCACAAGCATTATAGACATTGCCAAAATCAGCATCGTTAGCATACAATTCCTTAATATGATGGAAACCAAGTACTTTAGAATCAAGAGAAGTTAATAAATTGTACCTTCGTGATAACGCATCCGCTACTATATTTTCCTTACCTTTCTTATATTTAATTACGTACGGAAACGATTCGAAATACTCGATCCATTTTGCATGTCGTTTGTTGAGTTTGTGCTGACCTTTAATATACTTGAGTGCTTCATGATCGGAATGAATAACAAACTCTTTCGGTCTCAAGTAATGTTGCCACGTTTCAAGCGATCTTATTAGAGCATACATCTCTTTGTCATCCACGGGGTAATTGAGTGCAGATCCGTTCAATTTCTCACTGAAGTACGCCACCGGTTTTCCATTCTAAGTTAGAACGGCTCCGATCCCTACACCTGATGCATCACACTCAATTTCAAAAGTTTTATTAAAGTCAGGAAGGGATAACAATGGAGCTTTAACAAGAAATTCTTTAATGGCATTAAAAGATCGTTCTTGCTCGTCGGACCGATGGAAAGCCGAATTCTTTTTGATCACGCTTGTTAAAGGGGCGGCTATCGTGCTGAAGTTAGGCACGAATCGGTGGTAAAAACTAGCCAACCCATGGAAACTTCGTGCCAGCTAACCGTTGTAGGATCGGGCCATTCTTGGATGGCTCTAACCTTCTCTTGGTCCACTTCTAATCCATTTGCACTCACGACGCGTATCCTAAGAAAATAACCTTGTCGATTACAAAAAGAACATTTCTCGAGATTAGCGTATAATACCTCTTTTTTTCAGTGTTTCTAAGATCGCACGTAGATGTTGGAGATGATCCTCCAAAGATTTGCTGTACACTAATATTTCATCAAAATAAACAACACATAATTTGCCAATAAAAGCTCGTAAGACATGATTCATAAGTCTCATAAAAGTACTTGAGCATTTGTAAGTCCGAATGGCATTACCAACCATTCATACAAACCTAACTTTGTTTTGAAAGCCGTTTTCCACTCATCACCTTCCCGCATCCTTATTTGGTGATAGCCACTTTTAAGATCAATCTTTGTGAAGATTCGGGCTCCACTTAACTCGTCGAGCATATCATCAAGTCGAGGTATCGGTGTCGGTATTTAACGGTAATCTTGTTAATGGCACGACGATGACACACACATTCGCCACGAACCATCTTTCTTTGGTACTAGTAACACCTGTATCGCATGCATGGACTTAGGCTTTCTCGGATATATCCCTTTTCTAGCAATTCGGATTTGCTTTTGGAGCTCTTTTGTTTCTTCTGGATTGCTCCGTGACGCAGTCGATTGGGTAGTGAAGCTCCGGTACCAAGTCAATTTGGTGTTCTATGCCTCGAATGGGCGGTAAACCACTTGGTAACTCCTCCGAAATATGTCCTTGAATTCTGAATCGAGAGACAACACGTAAGAAGGAAGATTCTTGGGTAAGTCGTTAGTGTTCAAAAACGATTCTTTGTATAGTAAGACATACATCGTTTGTCTCACACACAAAGCTTTTCGAATATCTCTTGCTTTTGCAAAAACACTCATTTTTCCATTTTCTTTTTCTTCCTTCGTTTCCTTTTCTTTTTGTTCACACTCTCTTGTTTTATCACTTACTTTCTTGTCCTTCTTTTTTTTTAAACTTCTTCTCTTTTTCTTTCTCATTTTTCCACTCGCTTTCTTTTAATTTTTCTATTGATGCCTTCATTTTTAACTGGTCTTCGTAAACTTGCTTGGATGTCAGCGGGGCTAGTGTCACATTCCGGCCCAAGTACTTAAAAGTGTACCGATTAGTGTAGCCGTCATGGATTGTTCTCTTATCAAATTGCCAAGGTCGTCCAAGCAGGAGATGTCCCGCTAGCATCGGAACCACGTCGCACAAGACCTCGTCTTGATACTTCCCTATTGTAAAGGGAACCAAAACTTGTTTCGTGACCTTGAGTTCTCCCGCGTCATTAAGCCATTGTAGCTTATACGGATGGGGATGTTTGGTGGTAGTCAATCCAAGTTTCTCCACTAATAGGGTGCTTGCCACATTAGTACAGCTTCCTCCGTCAATAATGACGCAACAAATCTTCCCCTTTACTTGACAACGCGTATGGAAGATATTTTCGCGTTGTTGTTCATTTTCGACACCTTGTAAGCTGAGGCTCCTTTTTACCACCAAGATTTCTCCACTTTCGGCTTGTTCCATTTCTTCCTCATCTTGGGAGGTCTCACTGGCATCATCTTCCTCTTCACTTCCGGACTCAATCTCGCCATTATCTCGGACAAACATAGTGTTTCGGTTTGGACATTGACTTGCAATATGTCCTCGTCCCAAACATTTAAAACACTTAATGTCTCGGGATCGATTCGGAAGAGCTTCCATTTTGCCTTTGCTCGTTTCACCGATCGGCTTTTAGACTTGGGTGCGCCAACGGTTTTCTTTGGCTCGATTCGGTATGTCCCTTTGTTGGCCACTTGCCCCCACTTCGATGTTGAGGCTTGATTGGGGTTTGCTCTAGGCGTAGCTTTTCGTTTCAGCTGTTTTTCTACCTTTATAGCCATATGAACCATTTCGATAATATCGATGTAATGATGTAATTCTACAATATTTGCGATATCTCGATTGAGGCCAGTATTAAAAAGCGTGCCATGGTGGCTTCTCGTTCTTCTTCCACATTGGCTTGGATCATGGCTACTTCCATCTCCTTGTAGTAATCTTCTACGCTTCGGTTACCCTGGGTTAGGCTTTGCAATTTTTGATGCAACTCGCGGTGATAATAGGTTGGAATGAACCTTTTCCGCATTAGTGCTTTCATTTCTGCCCAGGTGGAGATTGGGCGTTCACCATCCCGTCTTCGACTTTCGTTAGTTGATCCCACCAAATAAGGGCGTAATCAGAAAATTCGATGGCAGCAAGTTTTACCTTCTTATTTTCTGAATAATTGTGACAGTCGAAAATTAATTCCACCTTCTTTTCCCACTCAAGGTAGGCTTCTGGATCGGATCGCCCTTGGAAAGCAGGAATCGTCATTTTAATGTTCTTTAAGTCGTCATCGGCCCAATCTTAATCCCTTCGCTCACGGGCTCGTGGATTTCTTCGCCGTTCATCGTGTTCAAAAGCCGGGTTCTTTGTCGGCTTCACTTGGTTCGTGACTTCGTTGTCACGTAACTAAGGTTGTTCTCGTCCCCTTCTCGGAATTGGAGGGGTGTTTGCTCGAGGTCTTCGTTCCTCTCTTCGATCTAATTGTTCGGTGATTGTTCTGAACATACGTGTGATTTCTTGCAATACAGTTTGCACATCCTGATTTCTCCCTTCGGGATCATTTCTTCGGTTGTAATCCTCCCCACCTCCTAGTGTCGGGATGCTTCAATCACTTATTACTCGATGTTCGGGTTCCTAGACATGTTTTTAAACAAAATTAATGAATTCCTCACTACAATCCTTACTTGTTCACTCACAAAGAAAAATTATCAACACTCACACTCGTGTTTTTTACTCAATTCTGGCTTTTTTTTTAATGTATTCACTCTTGCCTTTTACCGCTCAAATTCACTCTTCTAGATTCTAGAAGGTTGTCTTTGACTTACTAGTAACTCGTAGGTCGTGTTAAGCTAATTGAACTTCAAGCTGGAAAGCAGTTTAATGTAGAAAAGCCAAGAGATGACCAAGATAGGTTAGAGGAGGTAACAATTGCGGGAAAGTCAACTATAGTTAATTTCCAACATCTTATAGAGCTAACTAATTATACAGACAAGGGCTCGTCTCAGTTAGTATACTTTGTAAAACACTGGGAATATAAGCAAGCAAATGTCGTTCGTCTTCTTAGAGAAGAACTTGACAATCTAAACAGGCTAAGGTAGGAAGAGGTTTTTTTTTTTAACTCGAATTTTATTTTTTGAAACTTACTCAGAAATACTCAAGACGATCAAAACGTGCCTAATTTAATTAGCTCGACGATGCATGATGATATAAGGTCCGTCCGGTTTAGGAGAGCGAATCGTTAATGTTGCCCGATCGTAAATTAGACGGTTTCTCGTTCAACTAACAAAGGGATAATTTTGTTGAAAAAATAATATCTTCAAAAATAAATAAGGATAGGTGATAGGTTGAATGGATACGTATTTGAAACAAGAAAGAACCTTTAATAAAAATTAAAGACCCGAATCTTATAAGTTTCAAATTGATAGAAGGAGTTTCAAATAAAATCGAGACCCACTATCTAGCGAGATAGGAACCGACGGTATGATATTTCAAATAAAACCGAGACCCACTATCTAGCGAGATAGGAACCAACGGTATAGGTAGATGAACGCCACACCCAGTGAGGATGATAAGTTTAAAACAAGGAAAGAACGACGCCACTAGAAAACTAGATAAGTCAATTCAAACCTCGAGAATAAGGAGAGTGAAAACTCACCAAAAGAAATTCTTCTTTTCATTCAAATTCAAGTTGTATATTTCTACAAATGAAATAGCTAGTATTTATAGCCTAAAAATTAAGCAAATGAGAATGTTCAAAAACAATATTGGAGGTTGGCTATGCTCCTTTAATTTCAACCACTTCTCCATTATTTTATGCTCTCCCCACTTTGCCGTCCAAGTGCTTGCCTATTTAGCAATTTCCATAAAACAATTTTAATAGGCCAACATTCCATGCTATTTGTTTATTCTACACCACAACATGCCTTCATTCCCATTTTGCCGTCCCATGTAGTGCTTCAACCTTCAATTGTTTAATTAATTTATGCTCCATTAAGAATTCAAGCACTAAGTATTTATTTCATGTATTGCCGTCCATCACCACATGCTCATTCTCCATTTGACTTTGTTATTTCCATTAAAATAATATGGCCATTAACACATGCTTTGTCACCATAAGCTTTAGCTATGCCGTCCAACACCACATGCATATTCTCTATTCAATTGTTTATTGCATTCCACAAACTAGTGCCGTCCAAGATCATGTTTCATTCACGCATGCTTCAATTTTTAATTCTTGAATTCTTTAATTCTTTAATTCCTTGGTGCTTGTGTTTTTATTTCATGTTTTGTTTTGCTCCAAATTCACCCATTATTTCCTAAGTGTGCCGTCCAAAATTCTTCCAAGCTTCTTCCTTTATCTTCAATTGTTTAATTTCTACACATGCTGCAATTGATGGTTCCACTAAACACCATGCTTGATCTTCAATTAATTATTCATGATCAAAAACAAGATTGCCGTACCACTCATTCAGATTTCAATTCATCTGAAAAAAAAATTCAAAACACTTTATTTAAATACTAGATAAAAACATAATATATCGATAGTAATATTTAACTTCGATAAAGACTAACTAAAGTTTAAACATGCTTAAAATAAAGTGTTAAATATACTAGTAGTCAGACTGGTTAATATATTCAACTTCAAATAAGTTGTACGAGTTCAGCATGTTTTGGGGCTCTCTTTTATGATCATCCCGAATTTGTGCTACCAGCATCGTTGCTGCATCTTTGAATTGTTTGGTTCGGGATCGTGTAATTGGCCCATTAGTTAGCCTCATCGGATCATAGTTGACGTCCGTCACAGGCTTCGTAGGTGAGCTCGTATCACTCTCTGTGCCCGTGCAGACCAACCTGCATTAAAACAATTAACTCATATAGCCGAGTGAGTAGGCCATGTGTGGCACACGGCCATGTGACAACCCATGTCTCAGGCCGTGTGCAACTATAATTACCCCTAAAACAAGCCAAAACAAGCCCAAATCTTGCATACCAAGATATCCTACTTCCATAAGTCTTAACATACCAAACCCACCTAACAATATGCTCAAAATATACCATTTCAATTCACTTATAAGACCTAGCCAATATGCCATTTAAAGGCACCACATTTAATAATCATTCAAACCAACTATTCAACTATAAAAGACACAAATCATTGTTCATCAATTCATACACAATCCTCAACCAAAATGACCAAAGATAAACACACATACACAATTACCAATACAAGTATTATAACATTAATCTCAACATTAAGGATATCAAACTAAAACACATCAAATATATATATTCAATTCAACCATTTCACTAAATATGGCATTAGCATAACAGTTACATATTCACAACAAAACACCTATATACATGGTACATTCCAAAACAAAATACAAAATCTACCAAAATGGTTGGATAGTGTGAGCTTTCTTTCGATCCGTCTAGAAATTTGATAACTACAAAAGAACATAAATGAAACAAGCAATATTAAGAAGCTTAGTAAGCTCATAGTTGAAACATCAAACTAACTTACCTTGTCCGATATAAATACACAAAGAGGTAATTTACAATTCCTAATCTCCAAATACAAATTCACAAGCTACATTAATTATTGTTTTCATATCAAAACATACCATCATAATCCTCATCTCAAATAACTTATCACCTTCACAATCAACATTACATCAATATAAAATGTATTCATATGTAACAAGTAATTCATTGAACATTTATCACTTACAAGCATTTTAAATATACTTCAATATTTAAGCACATAAGTAACTTGTAAGTTACATTAACATTTTGCCCAATGAACTAAGTAACTCGACTCGGATACTCGAGTATCTACACCACACCAGAGGCATCATAGATGCATAACAGAGGCACCAAAGTGCAAACAGAGACATCAAAGTGCAAATCACCTACTAGCACGCATATTAACCATATTGGCATGCCAATCGTATCCTACGCGATTACTATGTTCAATCGGCCAGTAACCAAAATTCCATTTCTTTTATATGCATTCAGAGGCACTTCATCATTTCCATACACATATGGTATTTCTATTATAAACATATCCATAATATGAAATCATCAAAATACTACCATCATTCGAATATTCCCATACGTATTCTTTTTTTTTTTTTTTGGCCTTAGGTTCAAAAAAGATAAAACCTATTCTTTTTTTTTTCTTTTCTTATATGTTTTATGTTTTTAATTATTTTATTTAATAACAAAAAATTAAACCCCACTTGCCATCCCACTTATGCAAAAATGGTATATTTAACATTTAAACCCTTCCTCTTATACTAATTAAGTCATTTAGTCATTATAATTCAATAGCGATTAGGTTTTAAGTCCTTTTTAATTAATCAACTAATTAAACATCAAAATTTCTTAACCAAACTTTAATGCTACCCTAATGTGACTCCATAAACATTAACTAAACAAAAAAACACGACTTCACATATCAGAATTGTGGTCTTGAAACCACTGTTTTTGACACAACTAAAACATAGGATACTATATAAGCTTTCAGGGCTCTAAACCTTTGGAATGAGCACAATGAGTGAGTTATTTAGATCCGGGTCAATGTTGTCTCTAGACAAAACCTTCCTAACCCAATTGTAGATGGATGCATCTACATGCTCCCACTGAATCTAATAAAACAAAGCATGATACTCATCACTTCCAAGAGCCTTTAAAGGTGTCATATCAAAAAGAGTGGATTTAATTTCCTCATTAGAAGCAGATTTGCTCAGAAAAGAAGTATCCAAATCAATAAGATGCGGGAATGCATTAAGGGGTAACTCTCGTATTGGACCAAGGTGTTCACCATATAATTTCACGTAAATTTAACCGACTCGACCTTCAATTCTTCCTTATCTAAGACCTAGCCACCCATATTATTTTTTAAAGTGGAAGTTCTATTTGTTTTTCTTCTCTACATAGTACGCATGTGAACAAAATTTGGTGTTACGATCTCCCAAAACCAACTAATCACGCTTTGTAACACCCCAAACCCATTCTAAACGTTATGACCGAATCTGGTATGTCACAGGGAAAGATAGTTTTGAAAAAATTTAAAGAAACATCTTAATTTAGAAAACTTTCCGCTTTGAGTTTCCATCTTGAAAATTAGATTCAATTTTAAGGGTTTGTTACCAACTTCTTATTAGCATGAACTATGAGTTGTAAACAGGTTTGCTTTAAGAAAGCCGAAATTAGGGATTTTCAGAAACATGATATTTTGAAAACACTGTTGAGTTTTTAAGAAAATTTCAGAATTAATTAGCTATTCACTTGTCATCTTTTGTTAACACCTTTTTTTTAAATGGTTTTCTATATTTTTATTTTAGAAAACTTCATATTTGACATTACATAAAAAATATATAAACAATATTAAAGCAAAACCCAAATTAAAGTTATGGAGGCCTTATTACATAGCAAAAACCCAAAGTGATAGCAAGATTAAATAAGGAAACGAAAATTTACGGAAGTAGTAAAGCATGGCCACCTCAAAGTCCACCTCGACTCCAAATCCGCAACTAAAGATTACCTGCAAAATTAAGCAGAGGGGTGAGTCACTGAGACTCAGTGTGTGATTCCCCTTATGAAAGCAACCTGGGCCTAAGCAGACAGAACACATTGGGCCTTAGCCCTCGCAACATGGCATATCAAAAATCGGATGCAATGTAATCCCGCCCAACCTAGTTTTCCATCATCTACATCACCTGAATCAGCCAAACACCCATGGCACCAAGCCACTGTGGTTCCAAACCACTGTGACAGAGTCACTGATCAATGTATGTGGGGCCAACCCACTCTGGTTCCAAACCACTGTGACAGTCACTGATAAATGTATGTGGGGCCAACCCACTGTGGTTCCAAACCACTGTGACAGTCACTGATAAATGTACATGTAGTTCCAAACCACTGTGGTTCCAAACCACTGTGACAAAAGTCACTGAATCACACCCCCCCTTCCAATCATATCCCAAAGCCCATGCAATATATTGACAACATACAACAGATAATCATCATACATAATCATGTTATATGAAAGGCAATCATAACGGTACTTACCTGGTGTCTCCAACCTTTCCCACAATAGTATCTCAACTGTCTATACAGTTGTTTCGGTTTTCAGCCAACACAGTTATTAACGCAAAGTAATAAAGAAAAGTGTGAGCTTTACGCACCTAATTGCGTGAAGAACTAGACACTCTATATCGTCGACACTCTCACTAGCAAGAATAACAACGATTTGCATATCCCAAGCCGATGTTGGCTCTCTACCACAACCCAGCGAAAAATCTCAAACTGCCGACACAGCACGTCGTTTAAACTTAGGGGTAGAGACTACGAGTCCACTCCCCTCCTTAGTTTGACCAGCACTTGCATCCATGAAGAGATTTGATCAGTATGCAGAGGGAAATGTTGGTTGTCTAACCAAAAGATTTGATTAAGGTAGAGCAAAACAAGTAGAAACTAGCCGTAAAGAATGAAAGGGGAAGTCCTTACCTTGATTACTTAGAAATCGTCCAAATAGATTCGGCTTACGACTACAGATGAATCCCTAATAACTCACAATTTAAAAAAGGTGGTCCAAAAATAAGAAAGAAATAGCCTTTTGATTTAAACGAAACATGAAAGAGGCCTCCCCTTATTCAGCCAACATAAACTTACCACCTTTCTCACGCGATTCCGAAGCTAAGAAGAGGTTTAAAGGGTTGTGCTTGTACTCCAACAAATTCGGCCCTTGGAAGAAGAGGCAGAGTGAGACTTTTGGCTTTTAGAGTGAAGAAAATAGATAGGAAAAGTACAGGAACCGAAAAGAATTGCAACTACAGAGAGGAACCTTACCTTGCACAATCAAACTCGCTTGAAGAAACTACCAACCGACAAGAAGATTCCTAGCACCTTGCTTTCAAACGTTTGGCTAAAAGTGACAAAACGGATTTTGTTTAATACACTAGAAGATTCGGCCGGCCAACAAAAGGAATAGAAATAGAAGAAAAGAAAGAAAATAAAATGTAAAGAAAGAACCCAATTCGACTATGGAGAAAAGAGTGTAAAAGATGAAGAGGATCGAGATGGAAAGAGAGATGATATGAATGAGGTAAAGTTCGGTTGTGGTGATTAATCGAAAGAGAACGGTAAGAGGGTAGTTCGGCAAGGAGTGGCTTCAGAAGAATTCGGCTTGTGAAGAATTGAAGAAAGGGATGAGGAAAAATGTCCAAAAGGAAACCCGAAAGCACTTTAGAGAAAAAATTTAAAAGAAAGAAGTAAAAGAACTAAGATGCACTTATGGAATTTCAGCACACTCACCTAAAAGCTTTCGGTTCTACTCTTCTTCCAAAAGGCACTTGAAAAAAAAGCACCCCACTACTCCCTTATGACCGAATGTTGAAACAAAATGCCTAAAAGGACCCAAAAGAAAGACGGCACACACCTCCCCTAGCTCAAAACCGAAGATGCTCCCTTAGCACTTCCCACATTCGGCCAAACACTCACTCCCCATCTCTAATCCCTTGATTTGCTCCTAGTTTCACTCTCCATCACCCATTTAAATTGGCTTGACCAATTCAAACTTCTCCAAGCTCTCTTGTCCATCCATTCAAATGCATTTGACCCATTCAACAACCACCTTGAAGAATCCTAGCCGAATGCCACTTCTTCCTCTATTGGAGCACAAAAATAAAGTTCTACATGCTGTAGATGAGACTCGAACTCCTTCCCTCATCCTGCCCCCTTGTGATGCGACTCCCTTGTTCCTTAAGTGGCGTCTTCATGCCACCACACCACACTCCCTTTTGTGTTAACAAACACAAATAAATATTCCTAAAGCTTGCTTCCCCTAGTTCCCCATAAAGTGCCCTAAAAAGCAAAATTTCTCTATAGCTCTGGCTCGAACCCGAGCCTCCCCAGGGCCTCCAAACACACCAAACTAACATGCTAAACAAGACAAACACATAGAATAGCATAAAATGTAGAACCCCTAATTCTAGGATGTTACAGTTCTACCCCCTTAAAGAAATTTCGGCCTTGAAATTTACCTGATCAAAAGAGGTGAGGGTATTGCTGTCGCATCACATCCTCTGGCTCCCACGTGGGTTTTTCTGCACCGTGATTGTGCCATAAAACTTTGACCAACGGAACTAACTTTCTTCTCAACACCTTAACATCCCGATCTAAGATCTGCACTGGTTCTTCTTCAAAAGATAAATAAGGTCTTATTTCGATTTCTTCCACTAGCACTCTGTGAGATGGATCTGAACGATAGCGCTTTAACATTGAACCATGAAATACATCATATATCCGATTCATCTCCGGAGGCAACTCAAGCTGATAAGCTACTGGTCCCACATGTTTCATCACTCGATAAGGCCCGATGAATCTGGGGCTCAACTTGCCTTTCCGTCCAAACCTTAGAACTTTCTTCCAAGGTGAAACTTTCAGAAAAACCTGATCACCCACTGAAAATTCTATTTACTTATGCTTCAGATCTGCATACGATTTCTGCCTACTGGAAGCTTCTTTCAACCGAGCTCGAATCAACTTAACCTTTTCTTCTGTATCTGAAACAATTCCGGACCCAACAACTGTCGCTCACTCAACTTTGTCCAGTAGATAGGAGTACGACACTTATGACCATACAACGCTTCATAGGGTGCCATCTGAATACTGGATTGATAGCTATTGTTGTACGCAAACTCTGCCAACGGTAGAAAATCCTCCCAACTACCCCTGAAGTCGATAACACATCCTCTCAACATGTCTTTCGGAATCTGAATTACCCTTTCTGACTGACCATCAGTCTGTGAATGAAACACCGTGCTAAAATCTAGTCTCGTATCCAACGCTTGATGTAACACTTTTCAGAATCGCGATGTAAACCTAGGGTTTCTGTCTGATATGATATACACTGGTACCCCATGTAACCTCACAATCTCTACTACATACAACTTCGCTAACTTCTGCAACGAATAGTTGACACAAACAGGTATGAAGTGGGCAGACTTCGTCAACTGATCGACAATTACCCACACTGAATCTTTCCTAGTAGGCGTAAGAGTTAGCCTACTAACAAAATCCATCGTTATCCTCTCCCACTTCCAAAGTGGAATCCTCACTGGCTGGAGCAACCTCGAATGCAACTGATGCTCTGCCTTCACCTATTGACACGTCAAACACTTACCCACAAACTCAGTAACTTCTTGCTTCAGACCTGGCCACCAAAACTGTTTAAGCAAATCCCGATACATCTTACTCCCACCAGGATGCATAGCGTACGGGCTACTATGCGCCTCCTGCAGAATCATCTGTCTCAACTCAGAGTCCTTCGGCATACACACCTTCCCACGAAAGCATAATACTCCACCACCATTCAGACCAAAATCTTCTATCTCACCACCTTCTACTTGCTGAAGTCGAGAACTTAACGATTCATCTGACAACTGCTTCTCTTTAGTCTGACTTACCCATGAAGGCTTCACTTGAAGTTCAGCTAACAAGCTTCCATCTTCATACAAACTGATATGGGCAAACATCACCGTCAGATCCGATATTACCTTATGGCTCAACGCATCCGCCACCACATTAGCTTTACTCGGGTGATACCCAATCGAGCAATCCTAATCTTTCAACAATTCAATCTACCTCCGCTGCCTTAAATTCAACTCCTTCTAGGTAAAGAGATATTTTAGGCTCTTATGATCGGTATAGATAATTGACTTTTCTCCATACAAGTAGTGCCTCCAAATCTTCAAGGTGAACACTACCGTAGCTAACTCCAGATCGTGAGTGGGATAATTCACTTCATGTGGTCTTAATTACTGAGACACATACACGAATACCTTCCTTTCTTGCATTAGCACAATCCTAACCTTGTGTGTGACGCATCACAATAGACGACAAACTCCTTCCCAGCCTCAGGCTGAATCAACACTGGTGCCTCAGTTTCCAAAGCTTTCCTATTACTTATCAGCCCAGAAAAATGGTACCCGTTTTCGTAACAACCTGGTTAATGGTGCCGCAATCAATGAGAACCCCTCAACGAACCTTCTGTAGTACCCATCCAACCCAAGGAAACTTCGAATTTCTGCTACTGACTTTGGTGGTTTCCAATCCAAAACAGCTTCAATCTTTCGGGGATCAACCCTAATTCCCTCGGCAGACACAACATGTCCCAAAAAGGTAACTTCCCTCAACCAAAATTCACACTTGCTGAATTTTGCATACAGTTGCTTCTCTCTCAAAATCTGCAGAACTATCTGAAGATGCGAATCATGCTCCTCCTTAGTCCTTGAATATACCAGGATATCGTCTATGAACACTACAACAAACTGATTCAGGTAGGTTGGAATACTCGATTCATGATATCCATGAATGCAGCTGGTACATTCGTCAACCCGAACGGCATCACTAAGAATTCGTAGTAACCATAACAAGTTCGAAAAACAGTTTTATGAATATCCACCTCCTTGACCTTTAACTGATGATACCCAGACCTCAAATCTATCTTCGAGAACACCGAAGCGCCTCATAGCTAATCGAACAGGTCGTCAATCCTTGGCAACAGGTATTTGTTCTTAATCGTCAACTTGTTCAATTGCCTGTAGTCAATGCACATCCGTATCGACCCGTTCTTTTTCTTAACAAATAACACCAGCACTCCTCATGGTGACACACTTGGTTGGATAAAACCACGGTCCAATAATTCCTGAATTTGAGCTTTAATTTCTACCAGCTCCTTCGGCGCCATTCTATATGGGGCAACGGACACCGGAGCTATTCCCGAAAGTAGATCAGTGTCGAACTCCACCTCGCGATCCGGAGGTAACCTTGGAAGCTCTTCTGGAAAGACGTCCGAGAACTCCTTCACCATTCGCACATCTCTTACAGATAATTCTTTAGCCTCTAAAGCACTGACAAAAGCTAGAAACGCCTCACACCCTTTTCACACCATCCTTTTAGCCTTTAAAGCAGACACCACATTGGACAGGTAATTCCTTCTTTCACCTATCACTAGTACCTCCTTATCCTCAAGAGTTTTCAATATCATGCGCTTAGCAGCACAATCCAAGTTTGCTCGATACTTAACTAACCAGTCCATGCCTAAAATCAAGTCAAACTCACCGAACGGCAATTCCATCAAGTCAGGCGGGAAAACAATCCCTTGCACTTCTAAAGGCACATCCCTAAATAGTTTGTTCACCACTACAGACTGTCCTAAAGGGCTAATCACAGTCATTTCTCTAGGGGCAACCTCAGATTCTATATTCAAAGTCTCAGACACTATATTCAAAGTCTCAGACACAGTACTAGCAATATATGAATGTGTAGACCTAATATCTATCAAAGCTGTAAAGGGCACACCAAAAATAAGGAACGTACCGATTATGACATCAGGTGCATCGCCATCCTCTCGACGTCTAGCAGCATAAACCAACCCAAGCTATCTCGCATCTGTATTCCCAGTACCTCTGCCCGGTACTCCACGCCCTCGACCAAAGCCATTTCCTCCTTTGGCCGGACCACGACCTCTCGGTGGTTGCTGTCCACCTCTTCCAAATTGTACATATCCCTGACCCATTGGCCGTGCCCTATTCGGCTCTTGTGGGCAGTCCCTTACCAGATAATCTACGGATCCATACCTGAAGCATTCTCTATTTCTTGCCCAACACTTCCCCGAATGATAATTCCCACATCTAGCACACGGTTGAGACCGACCAACGGTAACAGGCTCCGAAACTCGACCCAGCCCATCAAACCTAGGCCTCTTTTGGAAACCCCCAGCAGATCCTGATGACTCAAGTTCCTATTATTCCTACCCCTATCCTTATCCCGATTCTACCTCCCAGACTACTTTACCTCTTCAGCTATTTTTGCCTTCTCCATCAGAATGGCAAACCCTCTTTCTCGTTGCGGAGCTCTCAGCACCCGTAGCTCGTCCCTCAGACCATTCTCAAAACGAACACAGCGCTCGAAATCAGTTGCGACGATATCCCGAGCATAACGGCTTAGACGCAGGAACTCTACCTCATACTCAGCCACTGACTTATTCCCCTGGACCAAGTTTAGAAATGCTTTCCTCTGAGCGTTCACATAACTTGCCCCAACATACTTTCCTTGGAACACTGTCTTAAAGAAATCCCAGGTAATACGGTCTGCTGACGTACCATCCCTTACCGTGAGCAACCATTGGTATGCCTCATCTCGAAGAAGGGACACTACTCCTTTCAACTTTTCTTCTGTGGTACAGTCAAGATCGTCCATGATTCGTTCAATCGCTTCTAGCCAGCACTCAACTACGTTAGGAGCCACACCAGAAATACCCCAAAATATCTCGGCCCCATTTCCTCGAAGTCGCTCCGGAATAGATTTTTGAGCTACTGATCCCGTGCTTACTCCAGCAACCCGTTTCAAAACACACAGCATAGCTTGGGACAAGGCATCGTCCCCTCCAGATCGGTCTTGAGATCTCGCTTCCGCTACCGGTGACGTTGGCACTTCACCTTTCGGCCCATGTCCTGATTCTGAAGGTTCAACCTCAATACCTCAGCCTCTACCATGGCTGCGCAAACCATGTCCACGTCCTCTAACGCTTATGATTATGGAATTAACTTAATCTGATTAAAATTTTATGAGTTAGCACATCTTCCACTGTTTATTAATGGATAGCTTATGTAAATAGAATTAGAAGTAGTTTTCGCAAATCGTATACCTAAGGGTCTCATTTTCTAAAGTTGTATCTCTTAAAACTAGCAATCACAGCACAATATAATCTTTTCATACAATTCACCCAATAGTCAGAAGACTTATCGTACGGATTTGGTGCCGAAGACCCGGGTGCCATACTTCCAGAAAACATGTATATTTTTCTCCTAAACCATATTTTAAACAAATTTGAAAAACATTTTTTAACCTATTCCACAGCCGAGTTTTGCAACCTAGGCTCTGATACCATAATTGTAACACCCCAAACCCGGTCTAAATGTTATGACCGAATCTGATATGTCACAGGGAAAGATAGTTTTGAAAAAAATTAAAGAAACATCTTAATTTAGAAAACTTTCCGCTTTGAGTTTCCATCTTGAAAATTAGATTAAATTTTAAGGGTTTGTTACCAACTTCTTATTAGCATGAACTATGAGTCGTAAAGAGGTTTGCTTTACGAAAGCCGAAATTAGGGATTTTTAGAAACGTGATATTTTGAAAACACTGTTGAGTTTTTAAGAAAAATTTTGAATTAATTACCTATTCGCTTGTCATCTTTTTTAAACACCTTTTTTTAAATGGTTGTCTATATTTTTATTTTAGAAAAACTCCATATTTGACATTACATGAAATATGTACAAACATTATTAAAGAAAAACCCAAATTAAAGTTATGGAGGCCTTATTACATAGCAAAAACCCAAAGTGATAGCAAGTTTAAATAAGGAAATGAAAATTTACGGAAGTAGTAAAGCATGGCCACCTCAAAGTCCACCTCGACTCCAAATCCGCAACTAAGGATTACCTACAAAATTAAGCAGAGGGGTGAGTCATCGAGACTCAGTGTGTAATTCCCCTTACGAAAGCAATCTGGGCCTAAGCCCACAGAACACATTGGGCCTTAGCCCTCGCAACATGACATATTAAAAATCGAATGCAATGCAATCCCGCCCAACCTAGTTTTCCATCTTCTACATCACCTGAATCAGCTAAACACCCGTGGCACCAAGCCACTGTGGTTCCAAACCACTGTGACAGAGCCACTGATCAATGTATGTTGGGTCAACCCACTGTGGTTCCAAACCACTGTGACAGTCACTGATAAATGTATGTGGGGCCAACCCACTATGGTTCCAAACCACTGTGACAGTCACTAATAAATGTATATGTGGTTCCAAACTACTGTGGTTCCAAACCACTGTGACAAAAGTCACTGAATCACACTTCCCCTTCAAATCATATCCCGAAGCCCAAGCAACATATTGACAACATACAACAAATAATCAATCATACATAATCATGTTATACGAAAGGCAATCATAACAATACTGTAACAGTCTGGTTTATAACCTAGTTAGAACAGTGTTTCGGGACTACAAATCCGAGTTCGTATGGTATTTTAATATTATATTCTGTGCCTTTGATATGTGGTTTAGCATGTGTTAAATTTTCGTAAGTTAATTTGTCTATTCGTGTGTTTAATTTGCAAAAGGATGAAATTGCATTGAATGTGAAAGTTGTTTGCTATTTGTTAAAGTATTAATTTGATGTGGCTTTGTAAAAGTGAGGGCCTTATGTGGCAATTTGGCCAAAAATATTAGATAGTGGACGGTAATGTGCAAACACATTATGTTTATATATGATTATTTTATATGTTTTGTTAAATATACATGTATTTTATATTTATATTTATATTAATATGTTATAATAAAAGAAACTATAATAAAAGAAACAAGAGAAAGTGGCCCTATTTCATCACTTTCTTGCCGAAACTCAAAGAAAGAAAAAGAAAGCTTTGAAGCTTTGTATTTTCGGCATTTCTAAGCTTAAATTCAAGGTATGTTTTAGTCAGTTTTCGATAATTTTTATGTTTTTGTAGTCGTTGCTTCAAGAGCTATCAAACCCATGTACTAATTTTGAGTATTTATGATGTCTGTGTGAGATGCCATTGATGATATGTTAAGATTTTTGATGACTTTTGTGTTAAATGAAAGATATGAGTTAGATGAACATACTTTGTTCTTGAAGTTTTGATGAATTTAGCTAAATAGGGCTAAATTGTGAAAATATTATTTTGGAGGACTAATTTGTAAATTTGATGAGAAATGTGAGCTTGTATGTAATGTATATGTATTTGACTAAGCATGTGTATGTGTGGATTTTGTGAATTTGATGTTTTGAGAAAAATGGACAAAATTGATAAAATGTGCAAATGTGAGGGCTAAATTGTATATAGCCCAAAATATGTGTGTATAGATTGACTTGAATGAATTAGTGAATAAAAGGATTAATTTTGAATATGTTTAGATCAAGAATCGAGGAAAACGGATTTAGATCGCAGGAAAGTGAAAATAACCGAGTAGCCGTTTTCATTCTGACATATCGAATCCGAGGTAAGTCACTATGCAAATAAATGAACTTGTATGATAATATATGTGTTCATATGATTAATGTTGATTATGGATATTTATGAGAAGTTTTGCAAATGAATTCTGAGATAGGTCCGATATAGCAACTAAGTCCGAGAAGTCCCGTACGAACCTAGGAATAGATAGGATTAGCTATGTCATGACATAGGTATCTGTTCTGTTTTATCATGTAAGACCACGTCTGGGACGTTGGCATTGATCTGAGACTCGTGTAAGACCATGTCTGGGATGTTGGCATTGATATAAGCTTTATGAGTAAAACCACGTCTGGGACGTTGGCATCAATATGAGCTTTACGTGTAAGACCATGTCTGGGACACCAGCATCGCATTGATTTGTGTAAGACCCTGTCTGGGACAGTAGACTCGATATCCGAGTGCATGTAAGACCTCATCTGGGACGTTAGCATTGTACGATTATTCCGAGTTTCTGAGTATCCTACTACATTCCTATTGGTTCAACGGGCAAGTCTGTGATACAAATTACAAATCCGAGCTATGAACAATTAGATGATATTAAATCCGATTCAGGTACGTTGATTATACACTATTTGCGTATATAAGGTAAGCATCTAAGTGATCTTACTATGATGATATGTATATGGAATTTATGATATGATAAAAATTGTTTGGTTAGATGAGCTATGTGTTTATATGATTCTTGAAGGGTGAAATTGGTTAATATGATTAAAATTGTATGAACAAAAGCAAATAAGTGAGAGTTTGCTAAGTGATTGATATGTGCCAATGTATTTATTTGAACATATATGCCTTTCGTACCAAGTTTATTTGTCCATGACTTACTAAGCTTTTGGAAAGCTTACTCTGTGTATGTTTTCTCTATTTCATAGGTCATCAAAGCTACTGAAGGCTCGGGACCGTCACGGATCATCATCAGACTATTGAACTTATTTTGGTACACTTTGAAAATGTATATATGGCTAGATATGGCATGTATAGGCTAGTTCTTGTTATGAATTGTTATGTGAACTTAACCTTGTGGTTTGGCTATTAAAGAGTTGAGTCTTTGCTTAAATGAATGTGATATATGATGCATATCTTGGTATGGTGAAAGCATTTGATATGGCCAAGTTTTGAGTTAGCAAATGAATGAATTAGGCTTGTGATGATATGAGTTTTAGTTTTTGAAATTGTTATGGTTGGAATTGGTATTGAATGCATGGTTTGAATGGGCAAATTAGTATGTTTTTGGTTGCTATATGTTCATGATATGATTTGGTTTGTGATGCTTGTAGGTGTGACCCAAATAGGTGGCCTTTGACCTTGCAAATGGCCTATAATGTCACACGGTTGTGGCACACGGGCGTGCCTAGAGACCGTGGGTGAATTGGCAGAATGTAGCTTAGTATCACACGGCCTCGACACGGGGGTGTCAGCAAGCCGTGGTGCACAAGTCAATAGCTAACTAAGAGTACATGGCCATGGCACACGGGCGTGTTTGGTGGCCGTGGTGGTGAAGTCAGTATATGGCCTAGTAGCACACGGCCATGGCACACGGGTGTGCCTACTGACCGTGTTGGTATAGTCAATGTATGGACACGGAAGGGCATACAGGGGTGTTTAGAAGCCGTGAAGGGCACACGGTCTCCTTCCACGGGCGTGTAACCTTTGAAACTTCGAAAAGTTTTTAACTTTCATCAAATTTTATATGTGTTTCAGTTTAGTCCCGACCTAATTTATAAGCATGCTTTTAGTCTCAAGGACTCATTTAAGGGACATTATGTTTAAGAATAATGAATGAATGTGTGAAATTCTGTTAATGCTTTCCGATATGTCCGGTAACACTTCTAACCCTAATCTGGCGATGGACTCGGGATAGGGGTGTTACAGGTACTTACCTGGTGTCTCCAACCTTTCCCACAAGAGTATCTCAACTGTCTATACAGTTGTTTCGGCTTTCAGCCAACACAGTTATTAACGCAAAGTAATAAAGAAAAGTGTGAGCTTTGCACACCTGATTACACGAAGAACTAGACACTCTATATCGTCGACACTCTCACTAGCAGGAATAACAGCGATTTACCTATCCTAAGCCGATGTCGGCTCTCTACCACAACCCGGCAAAAAATCTTGAACTGCCGACACACCACGTCGTTTAAACTTAGGAGCAGAGACTACGAGTCCACTCCCCTCATTAGTTTGACCAGCACTTGCATCCATGAAGAGACTTGATCAGTACTCAGAGGGAAATGTTGGTTGTCTAACCAAAAGATTGGATTAAGGCAAAGTAAAACAAGTAGAAACTGACCGTAAAGAATGAAAGGGGAACCCCTTACCTTGGTTACTTAGAAATCGTCCAAATAGATTCGGCTTGCGATTCTAGATGAATCCTTAATAACTCACAAGTTAGAAATGGTGGTCCAAAAATAGGAAAGAAATAGCCTTTCAGCCTAAATGAAACATGAAGGAGGCCTCCCCTTATTTGGCCAACATAAACTTACCACCCTCCTCACGCGATTTTGAAGCTAAGAAGAGGTTTAAAGGGTTGTGCTTGCACTCCAACAAATTCGGCCCTTAGAAGAAGAGGTAGAGTGAGACTTTCAGCTTTTAGAGTGAAGAAAATAGACAGGAAAAGTATAAGAACCGAAAAGAATTACAACTACAGAGAGGAACCTTACCTTGCACAATCAAACCCGCTTAAAGAAACTACCAACCGACAAGAATATTCCTAGCACCTTGCTTTCCAATGTTTGGCTAAAAGTGACACAATGGATTTGGTTTAATACACTAGGAGATTCGGCTGGCCAACAAAAGGAATAGAAATAGAAGAAAAGAAAGAAAATAAAAAGTAAAGAAAGAACCCAATTCGGCTATGGAGAAAAGAGTGTATAAGAGGAAGGGGATCAAGATGAAAAGAGAGATGATATGAATGAGGTAAGGTTCGGTTGTCGTGATTAATTGAAAGAGAATGGTAAGAGGGTGGTTCGGCAAGGAGTGGCTTAAAGAGAATTTGGCTTGTGAAGAATTGAAGAAAGGGATGAGGAAAAACATCAAAAAGGAAACCCAAAAGCACTTCAGAGAAAAAAATGTAAAAGAAAGAAGTGAAAGAACTAAGATGCACTTTTGAAATTTCGACACACTCACCTAAAAGCTTTTGGTTCTACTCTTCTTCCAAAAGGCACTTGAGAAAAATGGCACCTCGCTACTCCCTTATGACCGAGTGTTGAAACAAAATGCCTAAAAGGACCCAAAAGAAAGACGTCACACACCTCCCCTAGCTCAAAACCGAAGATGCTCCCTTAGCACTTCCCACATTCGGCCAAACACTCACTCCCCATCTCTAATCCCTTGATTTGCTCCTAGTTTCACTCTTCATCAGCCATTTGAATTGGCTTGACCAATTCAAACTTCTCCGAGCTCTCTTGTCCATCCTTTCAAATGCATTTGACCCATTCAACAACCACCTTGAAGAGTCCCAGCCGAATGGCACTTCTTCCTCTCCTGGAGCACAAAAATAAAGTTCCACATGCTGCAGATGAGACTCGAACTCCTTCCCCCTCTTGCTCCCTTGTGGCGCCACTCCCTTGCTCCTTAAGTGGCATCTTCATGCCACCACACCACACTCCCTTTTGTGTTAACAAACATAAATAAATATTCTTAAAGCCTGCTTCCCTTAGCTTCCCCCTAAAGTGCCCTAAAAAGAAATTTTTCTCTATAGCTCTGGCTCGAACCCGAGCCTCCCCAGGGCCCCAAACACACCAAACTAACATGCTAAACAAGACAAACACATAGAATAGCATAAAATGCAGAACCCCTAATTCTATGATGTTACACGCCTTGCCTTTTGACACCATGAAAGCTCCTCATGATGTAGGAAATTATCTAACTCTCTCCTTATCTCCATTTCCACCTGATGGAGATAAATCCAATTTGTACAATCAACAATCAAGCGCAATTTGAATATCATTAAGTCTGTAAATAAGATGATTCTTACAAGAGCAAATATGACCATACACCTTCTTATTCCAACTATACCTAAAAGTGGTTGTTATCGAAATAACATTAAATGGAGTTACGTACTTTGTTATTAATGGTATTATTTACCTTGTCTATACCTTTATAAAAACTAACAATAAATGGAATTATTTACTTTGCTCTTAAGAACTTCAAATATCATTAGCACAAGCATTTAATAATTTTAAATATTTAATAATTTTGAACAATAAAATTAATTTACTAAATTTCACATGCATAATTTATATTATTATGGAAAAAATAGTATTTATTAAATTTGCTTTCATGTTTGGATTATATAAAAGTCTTTAATATAAAGATTTTTAATAATTTAGAAAAGTTATGAAGACAAAAAATTATTCAAATAATAAAAATTTTATTACATTACTAAAATTGAAGCAAAATAAATAAAGTAATAAAATTTAAAATTAATACATTGGCCTCCTTCTTGATTAGCTTATTGGTAGAATTAATAACTATCCTCACATAAGTGTTCATTGATCTTGGTAATTTGTACATTTCAACTTGTTGGTATGAATACTCTAATGTTTTTTCTATTAATTATGCTTATAGTGTAACACTCCAAACCCATAACCGTCATTGGAATAGGTTAAGAGGCATTACCAGACTTGTAACTCAATTTAGAACAATCATTTATCAAATATCATTTCATTTCAGTAAATATCATTCATACACATGCAATATGTACTTAAATCAAACATATAAAGCTTAAATCATGCATTCGAGACCAAATCGGTAACATATTAAAATTTTGGAAAGCTAGAAAAATTTCAACATTACAATTATCACACGCCCGTGTGAACAGGACGTGTGCCTCACACGGCTAGTAGACACACCCGTGTCTTAGACTGTGTGAAAATAGGGCATACATACTACTTGTGTCACATGGCCATGGACATGCCTGTGTGCCAGGCCGTGTGAAAATTGGAGAGTATACTGACTTGGGTCACACAACCAACCATACGCTCGTGTGTCTAGCCCATGTGCCCTTCGAAATGGCCACACATGCCTGTGTATCAGGTTGTGCAAAAGCTGTAGGGTATATTGACTTATCAACACGGCCAAGCCATATGTCTGTGTGCTAGGCATTGTTCTATTTAGGGGGTATACTGGCTTGTACCACACAGCCAGTTACACGCCCGTGTGTGAGTCCGTGTGGAACATACTGACTTCAATTCCATTTCTACACCAGGGGACACATGGCCGTGTACTTAATCTTGTGTCACACACGGCTGAGACACACGCCCGTGTCTTTGCCCGTGTGGACAAAAAATAGGCTATTTACAAAGCCATTTTGCCACCCTATTTCCACAAGCTTATACAAGCACAAATGACCACATTTCATAACCCAATTGGCAATCATTCCATAACATTTCATACACATAATATACCAATTCAACTTGATATTGAATTACTTAATTAGTACTATGCATAATTCATTCATATATCAGCTACTTATCAAGACTTCTCTTACACATTTTCATTCCATCCATTCTTTACTAAAACATACCGTAATTGAACACTTAAACTTAACCAAAACATAGTACCAAAATAAGCCAAATCACATGGCTTAACTTATACACAAAAACATACCAAAATCATGATATCAAGTAACATAACTAACATCATTTAAGCTAGCCTATACATGCCATATTTACATATATCCACAAGTTCAAAAGTACCAATCGACAATTGGATAGTATAACATACTAAATTAGGGCGTAGTCAGAATAGTGGTTTGAGACCCTGAATCTAAAGTAGAAATAATTATTTTATGACTGTTATGAGGTTTATGATATGTTCGTATGCATGTGTAAAAATTTCATGAAGAAATTTTAGGCATAAAGTGTCAAATTTGACTTTTGGACTAAATTAAATAAGATGCAAAATATGAGGTCCTAAAATATTTAAGTATGAAATAGCTTGGATTATCAATTTGAGGTCTATAATGTGATTGAATTGTTGTGTGAGAATTTCGTTGAGAAATTTTATCGTAAAAGTGTTTAATTTGGTTAGTAGGATTAAACTGTTATAAGTGCGAAGTGTGTTTTCCAGATGATAAAGGGTGTAATTGTGATAGGTTTTTAAAGTGAAGGTCCTTATGAAGAAATTAGTCCACTTATAAGTTGATGGAAGATATTTTTTTGGTATTTTTGAAGTTAGTTGAAAAGAAAAAGGGCAAATCTGAAAGTTACGTTAAATGGGTATAATAAGAAAAGGGCAAATAGTAAAAAGGCACCATTCTTTTCTATTTTCTTCTCCAGCCGATTGTGAGAAAAGAAATGGGCAGCCATGGAGAAAGCCATGTTCGGCCAAGCTTGGGAGCTTGATAGGTGAGTAGTTTTTGCCCCGTTTTTAATGATTTCTATGTTTTCGGAGTCGTGGTAACTCGATTTACCTATCCCGCACCTTTATTTTCAAAACTATTGAAGTTTCTGAATTTTTCCATGGTTGATTAAGTGTTTATTTTGATGATTAATGGTGGATTATGTAACACCCCCAAACCCGGCCCACGAGCCTTGACCGGATCTGGTTATGTCACTGGGAAAAGACGGTTGAAAATCTTTTTAACTTTTGAATAAAACATGAAAATTTGTTAACTTTTGAAAACCATGTCCCTTTAAAATTATACTTAAAACGTTGTTATTAGTAAATGTCCAAATTAAAACTTTATTGAATACTATTTTGAATAAGTAGGTTGCTAAAATAAAAATCATATTCTCATAGTAATTTATTTTAATTAAACCATAATAAAAAATAATATCAAAAATAGTACTAATAATGATAATAAGGCCCTTATTACATTAAAGAAATTCCCAAAAAATACTTATTATAAAAATGCATAAAAATATTCATCTTAATCTTCTTCATCAGCATGGCCACCTCGTATCCCCTCCAAACCCGGTCCATCTTTATGCATCACCTGAAATGGTTGAGAAAAATAGGGTGAGTCCACAGACTCAGTGCATAACCATAACACATATTTCCACACGTATGGGCTTGGCCCATATCCACACAATCCACGAACCAATCATGCAATCATGCATCACAGCCCACCCTAGGTCCATCTATTACACCAACCCTAGCAGACTCCCTGCTCAAGGCTGTGGCTAATCCACCGAACACAATCGAGTGGTCTCACATATCTTACCTTGGCAGACCTACTGCACAAGGCCGTGGCTGAGCCACCGATCACATCGTGATCCCAACAGTAATCTGTCTACGGTGATGCACTCAGCTATCAACCGCCGAGATAGGCACCAAGCCAACATCTCCCTTGATGATGCACACAGCAACTCATCAAGCGCTAATGTAGCCCGAAGCTAACACTAGACCACGTACACCAATGTGTACTCCCTTCCTTCCTCGATCAAACCCAAATCCCATGCATATATGAAAATGCCTCTTATCAAATCATCATATAAAATGAGTATACATCTCATATCATTACCACATCATATATATATACATCATAATAACTTAATATCACAAACTTACTCACCTGATATCCGATTACCCAAAACATGGTATTCACCACTTTAGCCATTATGATCGGCTACCACACATCATACATATGTACAAACGTTAGCAAGCAATTAACCGAAGAAATAGTGCAATGATTACGCACCTGTTTGGCACAATCGACCAAATCCTGAAACTCTACATCTAAACGATATGCACCCAACCTTGTCGAATCCTCCTTACGGATCTAAATCCCGAAAACCACCCTTTGCTCTTGAACTGTCGAAATCCCCTGATTCCTACAAATCCCGAAAGCTTCTCCTTAATGCTCTTTAATGCCGGCTACAAACAAAAAGGCACACATACATGGCTTATGAATATTCGGCTAGCCCAAAACCAAGGCCTTGAATAAATTGAGTCATACACAAAAATAATACAGGGCTACGTCTCAAGGTTTTGGCTGGCCAAAACAAGAATAAAAGATTTAAACCAAAGAGAGTCCATACCACACTATTGTAATCGGCACAAGGAGATACGGCCAGAGGATAAACTATTCGGCTTTGAGTGATGAACAAATGATGTTAGAAAGGAAAATTAAGGGTTGTAGTTAAATAACAACGTATAGCTTATGGTGTCACGGCAACAAGAAAAGGAGAGGGATCCCGATTCAGAAACAATTGAGATGAAGGAGAAAATGGAATGGAAAGTAGCTCTGAACTTTCGGCCAAGGTGAACAAGTGAAGGGGAGGGACGGTTTTGGTGTTGGTAGAGTATGATAAGAAAAGAGTAGAAGGTGAAGGAGAAAGGCCAAAATTTGGCACAAGAGAGCTCCCCACCCTTTTATAATATTCGGCCACTCCCCTCACATGAAGAAACCAAGATTCGGCCACCTCCTAAGGCCACTAATTCAAACCAATTTGAATTAGTCAAATCCCTTACTTTACTCCTCCCAATTCATTCAAATAAATAAATAAAATAAGCTTCATTTATCCCTTATCCTACATTCAAAATAATTAAAATAAACCCCCCTTTTTATCCATTTTCACTTCCTAAAAACAAATAAAATAAAGGCCATCCTTTTCACCTAATAAATAAAAATAAAATCCAAATTTTAGTCCAAGACCCCACCAAAAAAATTAAAAAAATAACTTAATTCTTATCTTCCAAATGCCCATGTGCTATCCAATGCCTTTCCAAGCTGCTGCAAAATGAAAATAAAATAAAACACCCAGACTCTGCCCATAGGTCTCGAACATGGGACCTGCTAGACCCTATGCTGCAGGTAGCGCCCCAGGCCATTCGGCCAAAGCACTTTTTGTGATATAATCCACCCAAAACCTCTTTTAACACCTCACTCCCTAGTTCTCTTGTCTCACGCCAAAACCAAAAATAAAACCCAGGTGCTTTCCATATTATTCGAACTTGAGTCCCTTGCCAAGACCCACAAGTGGCGCCCCAAGCCACTCCACCAACCCGCCTTTCTTGTCATAAAACCCCACCATTTATTTATAAAGTCTCCCTACCTAAGCCCATCACCGCATATACTAAAAAATAAAACGCAAAATGCTCCCCATCCATTCAAACCTGCGCCCTTCTTCCCCTCCAACCCCTAAGTGGCGCATGAAAACCACTTTGCCAACTGGACTTTCATGTCCATTACCCTTGCGATTTCTTTTTAAAGCATACCTAGCCTAGTTCCCTTAATTGACGCAAAATGAAACCAAAATGCTGCCTTTGCAGCTCGAACGTGAGACCCCTAAGCACCATGAGGCGTCACCTTCCCCATGCTCTAAGTGGCGCCCTTAAGCCACTTTACCAAACCATTTCTTGCATCTTAAACCCACTCAAAATACTTATATCCCTTAACTCCCTCAGCTCTCCCTTCCAACACTTAAAAACCAAAAATTTCCTAAGGCATTTCTTACCTTCTAGGGTTCTCCAAACCCCTCAAAAACTCCTACAACTTTACCATAAGCCTTCCAACACCTGAGTTATGCACTAAATGCATAACCCCTAGACCGGGATGCTACAATTCTACCCTCCTTAAAAATAATTTTGTCCTCGAAATTACTCGGCTAGATTAAACAGGAACTACTGCTGCGCACTCTGATCTCAAAAGAGCTAACATACTTCTTAGGCACAGTACTAAGTTCACCCCCAAGGTTCTAGATATTTTACTAGCAACAAAACAAACTACCACAATAGTGAACAACACAATAAAGAATGATCCAGGCATAAGAAACTTACCCGCTGACACATCTGGCACATCATTATCCTCCCTTCGACGAACTGCATAAACCAGACCTGGCTGTCTTGCCTTAGTGCTACCACTTTTGCGGCCTAATGCTCCACGACCTCAGCCGGGACCATTCCCTCCATGGTTCGGACCACGACCCCTTGTCGCTTGCTGACCACCTCTGCCCGGTTGCATATAACCTTGGTCTTCCGTCTGAGCCCTATTCGGATTCTGAGGACAATCCTTAATCAGGTGAGACTTAGACTTACACCTGAAGCATTCTCGATCTTGATTCCAGTACTCACCAACATGTACCTTCCACACCAAGCACACGGACAATCCGGATTTTTTGTAGCTGGCTTAGCAACACGAACAGAATTTTCAACCCTCGGTCTTTTCTGAAGACCCTCAGATGGTTCGGACGATCCAAAATTCCTCCTATCCCAGTTCCTATCCTTATCCCTGTTCTGCCTCATAGAGTTCTTAATTCCCTCAGCTACCTTAGCTTTTTCGACTAACACAGCGAACTCCCGTTCCTGGTGAGGAGCTATCAACAGTATCAAGTCGTCCCTTAATCTGTCCTCGAACCGAACACATCGTTCATGCTCCGTAGTAACCACTCCTCGAGCATATCGGCTTAACCTTAGGAATTCAGCCTCGTATTCCGCTACAGACTTGTTCCCTTGAACCAGCCCAAGAAACGCCTTCCTCTGCGCATCAATATAATGGGTTCCAACATACTTCTTCTGGTACGCCACTTTGACATACTCCCAAGTGAGATCCTCAGCTGTGGCACTATCCCGAACTGTTAGCCACCATTGGTATGCCTCGTCACGAAGCAGCGCCACCATTCCTTTCACTTTCTCCTCAGGGCTCAGATCGAGCTCATCCATAATTCGCTCGGTTGTTTCTAACCAATATTCAGCCGCACTGGGTGCCACGCCTGATACGCCCCGAAACACCTCAGCTCCATTCGCTCGGAGTCACTCAGGTATAGACTTCCTCGCTCTCATATTTCCACCCGCTCCAGCCACTATCTCCAAAACTCGTAGCACAGCCTGCGATATCGCATCATCCCCCGTCTGATCTTGCTGCTCATTACCAAAGGCTGGTGGTGGAGGTGGTACCTCATTCTCAGACCCTTGACCCAATCTAACGGGTTCCGATACGACCATTCTACCTCTACCACGTCCACGACAACCACGTCCTCTAGAACTCATTTCTAGCGCCTCGATTTAGTCTGATTTAAGAAATTTTATGCATTAGAAATTTTGTTCCACTATTTATCCACGAGCAAATTTTATGAAATGAGGTTTTCAGAAGTTGTTCTTTCGATCAATCAGAGTTTTAGTTCAAGTTCACTACTCTAATTCAAAGAATCACATTCACATTCACACAACCTACTATTATGGGCATTCTTATCCATTCCCCACCCAGGGGTAATTTCGTCATTTTTCCTACCAGGTTATTTCGGTAATAAATCAAAGTGGTTTCGAAAACTTTAATAAGTCAGGATCTTTTTTTAAAATTCCCAAAATTGAAGAGTATTTTTGAAAATTTTGCAAATTGAAGGTATAACAGAATTTTAAGAACCAGGGGTATTTTGGTAATTTTGTCAAGCAGGGGTAATTTTGTAAATTTCCAAAGTCAGGATATTATTTTGAAGTACAAAAATTTGGATACCTTTGCAAAGTTAAGGGATTTTATTAAAATTGGGGTTAAACCGGAAATTTTGAAAGTTAGGGACATTTTAGTAATTTTCAACACAGGGGTATTTTCGTAAATTTCCTCAAATCAGAGTATCTTGATATTTTGAAAACTAGAGATTTTAATATTTTGCAAAGTGAAGTCTTTTTAACAGAAGTTGAGGGTAGTTCGGTAATTTTATAATGCAGGGGCATTTTTGTAATTTTGCCACTAGGGGCATTTTGGTAATTTTGTATATCGGAGATACTTTAGAAGAATTTTCACAAGAATCTTTTACTACAGTAAAAAGGGTAATTTAAGGATTTTAAAACTAGGAATTTTATAAAACTACACGGCTAGTCCCTTTCGGGTTTTAATAATTAGTTTAGCCTATGAACAAGTCCTCTTGGTTAAGGTGAACCGTAGCTACGCACCAGGTAGGATTCGAGTAGAGAGGAGGTGAGTCGCTAGGACTGCTTAAATACCAAGCTCTTACTGAATGCCACTCCTAGACATGCGTACCATGGTTGCCACACCTTAACTCAGCGACTTACTTCACAGGTTTGTTTAATAATCCTTAAGTCTTATGCATATGTTTGAGTAGACTAGTCCTAGGGTTCCATAGTCCTAATATTCTAATCTACGAGCCCATGAAAAGCCCATATAGTTCATAATAACAAATCACTTCAAGAGTTCGAAGTACTTACAGTGGACTTGGCCTGAGGTGACAGTGCCATGCAGAATAACTCAAATAAAAGCCCATATTTTGAAAAGCCCATTTTGAGAATGTTTTTGGGCCCAAAACCCTCAAAGTCGAGTTTTGAACCGGGCTCTGATACCAATCTGTAACACCCCCAAACCCGCCCACGAGCCTTGGCCTGGATCTGGTTATGTCACTTTGGAAAAGACGGTTGAAAATCTTTTAACTTTTGAATAAAACATGAAAATTTGTTAACTTTTGAAAACCATGTCCCTTTAAAATTATACTTAAAACTTTGTTATTAGTAAATGTCCAAATTAAAACTTTATTGAATACTATTTTGAATAAGTAGGTTGCTAAAATAAAAATCATATTCCCATAGTAATTTATTTTAATTAAACCATAATAAAAAATAATATCAAAAATAGTACTAATAATGATAATAAGGCCCTTATTACATTAAAGAAATTTCCAAAAAATACTTATTATAAAAATGCATAAAAATATTCATCTTAATCTTCTTCATCAGCATGGCCACCTCGTATCCCCTCCAAACCCGGTCCATCTTTACGCATCACCTGAAATGGTTGAGAAAAATAGGGTGAGTCCACAGACTCAGTGCATAACCATAACACATATTTCCACACGTATGGGCTTGGCCCATATCCACACAATCCACGAACCAATCATGCAATCATGCATCACAGCCCACCCTAGGTCCATCCATTACACCAACCCTAGCAGACTCCCTGCTCAAGGCCGTGGCTAATCCACCGATCACAACCGAAGTGGTCCCATATCTTACCTTGGCGGACTGCTTTGCACAAGGCCGTGGTGTGAGCCATCGATCACATTGTGATCCCAACGATGAATCCGTCTCACGGTGATGCACTCGACTATCAATCGCCGAGATGGGCACCAAGCCAACATCTCCCTTGATGATGCACACAAAGAACTCATCAAGCGCTAATGTAGCCCGGCTAACACTAGACCACGTACACCAATGTGTACTCCTTTTCTTCCTCGATCAAACCCAAATCCCATGCATATATGAAAATGCCTCTTATCAAATCATCATATAAAATGAGTATACATCTCATATGATTACCACATCATATATATATACATCATAATAACTTAATATCACAAACTTACTCACCTGATATCCAATTACCCAAAACATGGTATTCACCACTTTAGCCATTATGATCGGCTACCACACATCATACATATGTTCAAACGTTAGCAAGCAATTAATCGAAGAAATAGTGCGATGATTACGCACTTGTTTGGCACAATCAACCAAATCCCGAAACTCTACGTCTAAACGATATGCACCCAACCTTGTCGAATCCTCCTTACGGATCTAAATCCCGAAAACCACCCCTTGCTCTTGAACTGTCAAAATCCCCTGATTCCTACAAATCTCGAAATCTTCTCCTTAATGCTCCTTAATGTCAGCTACAAACAAAAAGGCACACATACATGGCTTATGAATATTCGGCTAGCCCAAAACCAAGGCCTTGAATAAATTGAGTCATACACAAAAATAATATAGGGTTACGTCTCATGGTTTCGGCTGACCAAAACAAGAATAAAAGATTTAAACCAAAGAGAGTCCTTACCACACTATTGTAATCGGCACAAGGAGATTCGGCTTTGAGTGATGAACAAATGATGTTAGAAAGGAAAATTAAGGGTTGTAGTTAAATAACAACGTATAGCTTATGGTGTCACGGCAACAAGAAAAGGAGAGGGATCCCGATTCAGAAACAATTGAGATGAAGATGAAAATGGAAGCGAAAGTGGCTTTGAACTTTCGGCCAAGGTGAACAAGTGAAAGGGAGGGACGGTTTTGGTGTTGGTAGAGTATGATAAGAAAAGAGTAGAAGGTGAAGGAGAAAGGCCAAAATTCGGCACAAGAGAGCTCCCCACCCTTTTATAATATTCGGCCACTCCCCCCACATGAAGAAACCAAGATTCGGCCACCTCCCAAGGCCACTAATTCAAACCAATTTGAATTAGTCAAATCCCTTACTTTACTCCTCCCAATTCATTCAAATAAATAAATAAAATAAGCTTCATTTATCCCTTATCCTACATTCAAAATAATTAAAATAAACCCCCCTTTTTATCCATTTTCAGTTCCTAAAAACAAATAAAATAAAGGCCATCCTTTTCACCTAATAAATAAAAATAAAATCCAGCCTTAGTCCAAGACCCCAGCCGAAAATTAAAAAAAATAACTTAATTCTTATCTTCCAAATGCCCATGTGCCGTCCAATGCCTTTCCAAACTGCTGCAAAATGAAAATACAATAAAACACCCAGACTGCTGCCCATAGGTCTCGAACATGGGACCTGCTAGACCCCATGCTGTAGGTAGCGCCCCAGGCCATTTGGCCAAAGTGCTTTTTGTGATATAATAACAAATCACTTCAAGAGTTCGAAGTACTTACAGTGGACTTGGTCCTGAGGTAGTGCAGTGCCATGCCGAATAACTCAAATAAAAGCCCATATTTTGAAAAGCCCATTTTGAGAATGTTTTTGGGCCCAAAACCCTCAAAGTCGAGTTTTGAACCGGGCTCTGATACCAATCTGTAACACCCCCAAACCCGGCCCACGAGCCTTGACCGGATCTGGTTATGTCACTGGGAAAAGACGGTTGAAAATCTTTTTAACTTTTGAATAAAACATGAAAATTTGTTAACTTTTGAAAACCATGTCCCTTTAAAATTATACTTAAAACTTTGTTATTAGTAAATGTCCAAATTAAAACTTTATTGAATACTATTTTGAATAAGTAGGTTGCTAAAATAAAAATCATATTCCCATAGTAATTTATTTTAATTAAACCATAATAAAAAATAATATCAAAAATAGTACTAATAATGATAATAAGGCCCTTATTACATTAAAGAAATTTCCAAAAAATACTTATTATAAAAATGCATAAAAATATTCATCTTAATCTTCTTCATCAGCATGGCCACCTCGTATCCCCTCCAAACCCGGTCCATCTTTACGCATCACCTGAAATGGTTGAGAAAAATAGGGTGAGTCCACAGCACTCGATGCATAACCATAACACATATTTCCACGCGTATGGGCTTGGCCCATATCCACACAATCCACGAACCAATCATGCAATCATGCATCACAGCCCACCCTAGGTCCATCCATTACACCAACCCTAGCAGACTCCCTGCTCAAGGCCGTGGCTAATCCACCGATCACAATCGAGTGGTCCCACATATCTTACCTTGGCAGACCTGCTGCACAAGGCCGTGGCTGAGCCATCGATCACATTGTGATCCCAACAGTAATCCGTCTACGGTGATGCACTCAGCTATCAATCGCTGAGATGGGCACCAAGCCAACATCTCCCTTGATGATGCACACAGCAACTCATCAAGCGCTAATGTAGCCCGAAGCTAACACTAGACCACGTACACCAATGTGTACTCCTTTCCTTCCTCGATCAAACCCAAATCCCATGCATATATGAAAATGCCTCTTATCAAATCATCATATAAAATGAGTATACATCTCATATGATTACCACATCATATATATATACATCATAATAACTTAATATCACAAACTTACTCACCTGATATCCAATTACCCAAAACATGGTATTCACCACTTTAGCCATTATGATCGGCTACCACACATCATACATATGTTCAAACGTTAGCAAGCAATTAATCGAAGAAATAGTGCGATGATTACGCACCTGTTTGGCACAATCAACCAAATCCCGAAACTCTACGTCTAAACGATATGCACCCAACCTTGTCGAATCCTCCTTACGGATCTAAATCCGAAAACCACCCTTGCTCTTGAATCATCAAAATCCCGATTCCTACAAATCTCAAATCTTCTCCTTAATGCTCCTTAATGTCGCTACAAACAAAAGGCACACATACATGGCTTATGAATATTCGGCTAGCCCAAAACCAAGGCCTTGAATAAATTGAGTCATACACAAAAATAATATATAGGGTTACGTCTCATGGTTTCACTGACCAAAACAAGAATAAAAGATTTAAACCAAAGAGAGTCCTTACCACACTATTGTAATCGGCACAAGGAGATTCGGCTTTGAGTGATGAACAAATGATGTTAGAAAGGAAAATTAAGGGTTGTAGTTAAATAACAACGTATAGCTTATGGTGTCACGGCAACAAGAAAAGGAGAGGGATCCCGATTCAGAAACAATTGAGATGAAGATGAAAATGGAAGCGAAAGTGGCTTTGAACTTTCGGCCAAGGTGAACAAGTGAAAGGGAGGGACGGTTTTGGTGTTGGTAGAGTATGATAAGAAAAGAGTAGAAGGTGAAGGAGAAAGGCCAAAATTCGGCACAAGAGAGCTCCCCACCCTTTTATAATATTCGGCCACTCCCCCCACATGAAGAAACCAAGATTCGGCCACCTCCCAAGGCCACTAATTCAAACCAATTTGAATTAGTCAAATCCCTTACTTTACTCCTCCCAATTCATTCAAATAAATAAATAAAATAAGCTTCATTTATCCCTTATCCTACATTCAAAATAATTAAAATAAACCCCCCTTTTTATCCATTTTCAGTTCCTAAAAACAAATAAAATAAAGGCCATCCTTTTCACCTAATAAATAAAAATAAAATCCAGCCTTAGTCCAAGACCCCAGCCGAAAATTAAAAAAAATAACTTAATTCTTATCTTCCAAATGCCCATGTGCCGTCCAATGCCTTTCCAAACTGCTGCAAAATGAAAATACAATAAAACACCCAGACTGCTGCCCATAGGTCTCGAACATGGGACCTGCTAGACCCCATGCTGTAGGTAGCGCCCCAGGCCATTTGGCCAAAGTGCTTTTTGTGATATAATCCACCCAAAACCTCTTTTAACACCTCACTCCCTAGTTCCCTTGTCTCACGCCAAAACCAAAAATAAAACCCAGGTGCTTTCCATGTTATTCGAACTTGAGTCCCTTGCCAAGACCCACAAGTGGCGCCCCAAGCCACTCCACCAACCCGTTTTTCTTGTCATAAAACCCCACCATTTATTTATAAAGTCTCCCTACCTAAGCCCATCACCGCATATACTAAAAAATAAAACGCAAAATGCTCCCCCATCCATTCGAACCTGCGCCCTTCTTCCCCTCCAACCCCTAAGTGGCGCATGAAAACCACTTTGCCAACTGGACTTTCATGTCCATTACCCTTATGATTTCTTTTTAAAGCATACCTAGCCCAGTTCCCTTAATTGACGCAAAATGAAACCAAAATGCTGCCTTTACAGCTCGAACGTGAGACCCCTAAGCACCATGAGGCGTCACCTTCGCCATGCTCTAAGTGGCGCCCTTAAGACACTTTACCAAACCATTTCTTGCATCTTAAACCCACATAAAATAGTTATAACCCGTAACTCCCTCAGCTCTCCCTTCCAACACTTAAAAACCAAAAATTTACTAAGGCATTTCTTACCTTCTGGGGTTCTCCAAACCCCTCAAAAACTCCTACAACTTTACCATAAGCCTTCCAACACCTGAGTTATGCACTAAATGCATAACCCCTAGACCGGGATGTTACAGATTATGCATGTTATGAGTAGAGGAACGATTTTTACTAAGTGATTTTCGGTGAAAACGAGTAAAACGAGTTAATCGGTAAAAGTTGTTATTGTTCATAAGTATGTGTTATAGTAAGAATTTGAAGTTGCTATAGAAGGGAAAATTGTTCAGCATGTCATAAAGCATAAGAAAAAGGAATAAAGTTTAATTTATGAGCCTAGGGGTAAAAATGTAATTTTTGAAAAGTTAGGGGCAAAATTATAAATTTTCCATAATTTGATATGTTAATTGAATTGATTAGTGTGTTTATTAAATGTGTTAAATGAGTGTTACTTGACATGTTAGATCAAGAAATTATGAAATTTGGACTAAGATCGGGGAAGAACAAAGTTGTGGGCCATGTCGAGAAAATTAGCCGTTTCGGCATTCGAGGTAAGTTGGTGTGTTAATAATAATGCAATAATGTTGTAATTTATATTTGAAAGCTAAATTAGTGAATTAATTGAATTATGTTGAATTAAATGTTATGAGAAATTATCATTTGAATGGTAAGTACAAATTTAGTAAGTTATTAAGCAATCGTGCTGTATAGAATTATCTGTATAGTTGTACTTAAATTTAATGGAAGTATTCATATTGATTTTTGATATTGCCGAATGTGTCTTCTATTTATGTATATGGTCTAATTGAATGTGAAGTAACTTAAATGTCATTGGTATACCCGAATGTGTTGTGTGTATATATATATCAATGATGTAGTTAAATGTGGTATGGAATTGAGAGTTGAAATTGCAACCAAATGTGATGTATATATGTCTATGATATAACTATATGAGATATCGAGTTGAGGAGTGAATATGTTCAAATGTGATACAGATGTGTAGCAAAGATATAATTGAATGTGATGTTGATTATAGAAATGAAATAAGTGAATTTGTATATAGGCAATTGAGATTTAATTTTTATGTATGTATAAATGAGGAATGATTCGGGAAATGATAGAGTGTGCAAATTTAACATCCGAGCACTAAGTGTGGGAAATCGGATATTGAGCACTAAGTGTGCGAATTTAATATCCGATCACTAAGTGTGCGAAATCGGATATTGAGCACTAAGTGTGCGAAATCGAATATTGAGCACTAAGTGTGCGAATTTAACATCCGATCACTAAGTGTGCGAAATCGAATATTGAGCACTAAGTGTGCGAATTTAAGCTCCGACCACTAAGTGTACGAAATCGGATATTGAGCACTAAGTGTACGAGTTTAACTTCCAAGCGCTAAGTGTGCGAAATCGAATAAAGATCTTTAAGTGCATAAATTGAACTTTAAGCATTAAAGGGAAGGGTAAATGTGAGTTTAAAAATTCAATTCGGTATGTTTCAATGTTATGAGTAATTGTGAATTAGTGTTAACATGAGTCAAGTGATTAAGTGAATATTGACTAAGTATTAACAAGGGTGAAAAAGTCTCGATTGAACCTTAGGAAATGATTAGGATACAAGTGACATGTCACTAGGAATTTCAGTGTGAAAGTGTTCCCCAAGTGTGAGCAGGCCCGAGGGTAACCCAGTGTTACAGTGGTGGCTTCAGCTACATTACAGTGGTAGCTTTGGCTACATTACAGTGTAGCTTCGGCTACATTATAGTGATAGCTTCGGCTATATCACAGTGTGGCACTCTGTGCGTTTTTCCGTGTATCCTTTAGTATTTTGTATGGTTCAACGAGTATTGAATTGATATAATGAAAAGTGATTGAATGTGAAAAGGATTTAATCATGTGATAATAATGTGCAAGTGAGCATTGTAATTGATGCATTTATATGTGTAATTGTGAATATGAAATCGTTTGTATAAGAGAAGTGCAGGTATGAAATTATGTAGGAAATCGTATGAACAAATAACACAGGTATGTGTATGAACTTGCTATTGTATGATTTATATGTTGAATAAAGTGTTTGGGTTATGCAAATGAGTGAGATGTGCCTATGATCAAATGATAGTTATATGCTAAGTTATACTATGTTTTTGTGCATATGTGAAAACAATGAAAGTGAATACAAGAAAATCATGAAAAAAAAAGTGAAATTAGCATGAAGACGATACTGGATAGCAGCAGTTGTGTGACTTTGAAAAATCACCAAAACTGGTGGAAATCGAATTAGAGGTTGAATAAGATATGAAATTAAATATGAATAAGTCTATTTTCACATAAAAGAAACGTTGTAAACAAAAACAATTCATATTTTGAGATATTTAAATTTTTGTGAGGCTGGTTCAAAATGATTACGTGATCCCCTATTCTGACTTTGGAAATTCATTAAAAATTGTAAAACAATAATCATGGGATAAAATTTATATATTTGAATTTCTTAATGATTCTATTTTCAATAGAAAGAAACGTTTACATCATTTGAGTTCTTTACAATGATATAATTAATTTTTAGTGAAGAAAGGTCAAAACTGTCAAACAGCATAACAGGGGATAGTTTAATGAATAAACTGTACTTATTGGCTAAACAAAAAATTCTTAAAATTTTATGGTAATAAGATATGTGAGTCTATTTTTAGTTAAAATTAAGTAGATCCAGATATAAATAATATAATAACTGTGACTCGAGAAAACAACTTATCTGGAATTTGAGTAAATAGAAAGAATATGAAAAATGCATGTTATTGCATTGCTTATTATTTTCATGTGAGCTTACTAAGCATAAAGCATACTCCCTCCTTTCCATTTCTTTTAGTTTTGTCAAGTCAGCTCAGGGTTGGAGATTGTCGGAGGCAGCATCACACTATCGAGCCATTATCCTAGGAGTATTAGCATGTGTATGTTAAATGTTTTCAAGTGAGTGGCATGTATAGGGACTTAGTTTTTCTATGATGGATGTAGTTGTGATTAGCCAAACGTATTGGCTTATATTGATTTATTGATTATAGCCATGAGATGTGGCTTATAATGATTTTGACTTGTAAGCCTATTTGTCCATGGTATGTGTTAATGTCTTGCTATGTGGTATAAGTGATTAAATAGATGACGATGTCAAATGCATATGTTTGAAAAGTTTTAATTTTGGGCAAAATTTGGTAACCCGATTTTGTATAATTGTGAATGTTTAAGTCCGGTAATGTCTCGAACCCTATTCTGGTGTTGGATATGGGTGAGTGGTATTACAGATAGTGTGATGTGTAACTTCGACTTGTCTGAAACGAGCGAGATATCGAACCTCTATAAAACAAGGAAATGAAACAGAGTAAGGTTTATAGCTTACTAAGCCCGTATAATTCAGAATTAAATTTACATTTATACATAACCAATACAAATAACTAAGGTAAATTCCATACAATTTCCAAATGCTTATCACAAGCATTTATCCATAGGTTAGACATGTTAATACATGAAATCATCCATTATCACAATTCCATACTCAATATAACTGGCATTCAACATTTCATTCTCAATCATATAACCAGTAATTCATTCAATAACAATACTCATTCGTATAAATAGAATTTATGCCCCTTGAACCAATTAGAACTCCAAAGGATACTCGGGTGATATATAACAGTAATCTGTCAATTCATTATCATTTCTGCTCTTTCGAGCCATGATCGGTAAGCTCCTCCTGAGCTAATGAACAGTAAGCTCTATTGAGCTGAAACGGTAAGCTCTATCGAGCTGAACAGTAAGCTCATATGAGCTGAAATGATAAGCTCTAATATGCTAAAAACAGTAAGCTCTTACAAGCTGATATATCGATAAGCTCATACGAGCTGTTGTGAGTCCGCGACAAATGCAGGAGCTCGACCAAAACAGTAACCCTAGTGACAATTCACTCGTATCCTATGAATTCATACAGTTCAAATGGGGTTTGGTAACCATTAAACTATATCAATAAGGTATTTTATTTCAAGTATATCAATTACTCAATCACAAACATTCATTTCAAATATTTACGAATATATAAAAGTTCGATTCTAATTATACGAACTTACCTTGAGTTGCTCGGACGGAAATTATCGTCTATTCGCCAACCTTTCTTTTTCCTCGATCTAGTTCCGGTATTTGCTTATCTTGATCTATAATATATCAAATTTAACACATTCAATAGCTATTCAATTCAATTAAGCTCATATTTCCTAATTTTGGCAAATCACACATTCGCCCCCCAATGTTTACATTTTTCACAATTTAGTCCCTAAGCTTTTAAAAATGCAATTCATTCAATTTTCATGAAACCCAAGCCTAGATGAATTTATTATACAATACTAGCAATCCATATTTTTACTTTATTCACACTTTTAACTACAACATTTCACATTTTCTCAATTTAACCCTTTTTGACATTTTTGTCAAAAATCACTTTACAAAAACTATTAATCTAACATCAAACCTTCCAAAACTATCATTAATCATCTAAAAAACCAAGCATTCAACAATGGCATCATCCAAAATCTATAACAATTTCAAAATCTAAGGTACGGACTAGCCAAAAACGTAAAAGTCATTAAAAACTGATCTAAAAACATACCTTAATCTAGCCATCAAAGTAACTGAATGTTTAAACTTATCTAATAGCTTTCTCAAGCTTTAGTTTCGGTGGAAAGATGAACATTTGAATGCATTTCCATATTTTGTTTTAGTAAATTAATCATAATAGCCATTTTACTATTTTAACATTTGTAATTAAACATAAAAATCATGCAATTTAAGTCCATTACTGTCCACTCATGTTATTAGTGGGTTAATTTCAAACCAAGTACTCATACATTTTAAATAAATAGCTATTTAATACATTTAAACAATAGAATTCAACTTTTATACTTTACGTGATTTAGTCTTGCTCAAGTCACAATTGAGTTACAACATTTAAACATTTAAACAATTGAGTCTTATATATTTTGTGTTATCAAAAATCACTTAAAAAATGTTGTTTATCTAACAACAACCATTTATTTTCTATCATCAAACATCAAAATACATACATATTCATCAATGGTAAAACCCTAAACCGTTAACATTTTTGCAAATTAGTCCTTTGGCTAGCTAGATTAAGCTACAACGACTCCAAAAACATAGAAATCATTAAAAATCAAGTCAAAAATCACTTACATGCATGGATGATACATAACTGAACCTTTAAGTTCTATCAATGGTGTTCCTTTAGCCAAATTTCGGTTGATGAATACTGTAAAAGCCAAATTTATACCCTAGTCAGAATAGTGGTTTTGAGACCACAAATCTGATGTCAAAATAATATTTTAATGTTATCTTTGGTGTTGATTCTATGTGATATAGTCTACGTGAAAATTCTGTGTGGTAATTTTATCGATTGTGTGTCGAATTAAGAGAAAGGACTTAATCGCGTAAAGTACAAAAGCCGTGTGCTGATTTATAAGTACTTAAGTGTTGTTGTCTTTTAATGTGGAGGCCTTATGAGGCAATTATGCCATAAATTTGATAGTGGGTGGCAATGGACATTGTTGACCTTATGTTTATATGTTATTTATATTTATTAGTAAAGGTTAAAATTATGAAATGATAATTAAGTTATTATCTTATGAAACATAAAAGAAACAAGCATGCCAATGGATTCATTCATCCATCTATCACTGAAATAAAGAAAAGAAAAAGAGAATAAGGAAACTAGGGCATTCGGCTTGCAATTTGCTTAATTTAAGGTAAGTTTGAGTTTTTATTATTTTTATGTTTTTGCAATCGTTGCTTTGTATGCTATAAAACCCATGTTGTAATTTGAAGAATTGATGATGTTTTTGTGATGAGCCATTGATGAATTCTTGCGCTATGTGGTAGTTGATAGTGAAATATGAAAACTTGGTGTTGGGTTAACATAGTTTGTATTGGGTATTTTAGTGAAATTGAGCATTTTAGGCTTAATTGAGAAAATGAAAAATTGAAGGATTAAAATGTGAAATAAATGAAATGTGAGGGTTTGTATGAAAGCAACAAAAATTTGGCTAAGCTTATGTGGAAAGAAATTATGTGAATTTGATGATTTTATGAATTAGGGACTAAAGTGTCGAAATGTGAAAATGTGAGGGCTATTTTATAAAATGTCCTAAATATATGTGTTTGGATTAAAATGAATGATTGGTGATTGAATGGATTGAATTTTAATGTGTATAGACAAAGAGAGAAAAGGTTCGGATGGAGATCGAGGCAAAGATAAAGTGCTCGATTAATCGACCATTTCGGTATTTCGACGTCCGAGCTATGTTCGGATATAATACTAGTTGTTAAGTTATATCTATGTGATATAAATTGAATGAATATATATACATAATTGTGAGATTAGAAATGCTATGTGCGGAATGGAAATAGAAGGCACTAAGTGCGCGAAATTAGAAACGGGATAGAGATGATTAGCACTATGTGTGGAATAAGATAAAAGCTTTGGCTTAGTGAATTGGCTGTGCGATACCGATATAAGTTCGGTTTAACATATTGACACTGAGTCTGCGATGATGATTATGCTTCGGTTTATGAAATTGGCACTAAGTGTGTGAATAAATCAAAAGAATAACAAGTGTTGATCGAGAGGTAATATCGAGTTATTGAGTAGCACAATTGGTGAGTAACTTTGTGTTGATCAAGGTACGTTTCAACCTAGGTGGTTGATAATAACTTTTAAAGTTGAATGAATGGATACTTGAGTATATACTTGAGATTGATGACGAGCCTAAATGTGCATTTATCTAAGTGATGGTCTAATAAAATGTGAATTGGTATTATTGAGTTGTATGTATTGTATTTCGAACTTACTAAGCTTTTGAAAGCTCACTGTGTGATTGTTTCTCTGTTTTTCAGTGTCAGTAAAGCTAACTCGAATCCGGGATCGTCAGCATCTCAGTCACATTATTGGCAATCTATTTTTGAACCTTTGGAAAGATGTATATAGTTGAAATATGGCATGTATAGGCTAGAAGTTAATATATGTCTTGAAATGTTTAATCCTTGCCATGTGAGTTGGCTAGGAAGTTGAATGATGTAGAATTTATGAATGAACTATGATTGTGGTATATTTTATGACTTTGTGGTTGATGAAAGATGTGGTTTAAAGATAAATTACGGCATGAATTACCTAATGCTTGATATATGTATATTTTGAGATATACCATTGTTACCATGAATGGATTTATTGTTATGATATTAGGTATGGAAGTAAATGGTAATGTTGATGGTTATTGAGTGAATGAAATGGTATGTTTGAGTGCATTTAAAAGCATGAATTGGTATTGTTTTAAAGCTTGTTGGTAAACCCTTGTGTAGGTGGCAAATTGGCCTTGCAAATGGCATGTTTTGCTTACACGGTTATGGCACACGGGCATGCCTAGTGACCGTGGGATAAAGTCAATAGCTAGCCCAAGCATGCACGGCCATGGTACACGGACATGCCTAGTAGTCGTGTGAATAAGTTAGTATATTGCCTAAGAAAACATGGCCTTGGCACACGGGCGTGCTTGGTGGCCATGTGGAGAAGTCAGAATACATGCTCTGCTTTGGCACGGCCTGGACACATGGGTGTGTCTGGTGATCGAGTGAGGCATACGGCCTAATTGGATGGGCGTGTGACCTCAACAGTATTGAAGAATATTTGACAATGTTGGAAAATTTTCTAAGTGTTCGGTTTAGTCCCAACTTCTTCTATCATGTGTTTAAGGTCTCGTAGACCTAGATAAGGGATTCTATGTTCGTATTTGAGTATGTGTGATTGATGATAGACTTTGTGTCGTAGAATGGATGTAAATTATTGTGGTGGTTCAAAAACGCCTCTTAAACCCTAATCTGGCGATGGTTTCGAGCTAGGGGTGTTACATTTTATTGGTATCAAAGCTACGGTGTCGATTCTCGGACTAACGTAACGTGTGTGAGTCTAGCTATATATGCCATATATGAAATTGCAATAGTCTAATGAATCCTAACTATTATAAATGTGTTTTAATAAAGTAATGGATCCAGATCGAGCAGTTGCTGACGATGTTGAGAGTAATTTGCACGCTCCCGCTCAAGGGACAGGGCCGTCCACATCTAGGCCAAATGAAAGTAGTGAGGGAGGAGAGGCTAAGCAAGCCTTCTTTGGAATAATGAGTGAGTGGTTTTCGGAGTTTGTTCGAACGAATTCGGTTGCTTCACAACCTCCACCCCTACAAGTACCTGTTGTGCCACAAGTTGTAGATCCGATTTGACTAAATAAACCTTCTGTAGATAAGATTCAAAAGTACGGGGCTAAAAAATTCAGGGCCACAACCGATGATGATGCTGAGAGAGTCGAGTTTTGGCTCGAGAATACAATTCGAGTATTTGATGAGATGTCGTTGACTCCTGATGAATGTATAAAATGTGTTATTTCGTTGTTGATGGATACTCCGTATAACTGGTGGAAAACATTGATATCAGTGGTTCCGAGAGAGAGAATCACCTTGATTTTCTTTCAAGTTGAGTTCAGAAAGAAGTATATCAGTCAACGATTCATTGATCAGAAACGTAAAAAGTTTCTAGAGCTGAAATAGGGCCATTTGTCAGTTACTGAGTACGAACAGGAACTTGTTAGATTGAGCCAGTATGCACGGGAATGTGTTTTGATCGAAGCTACTATGTGTAAACGTTTCATAAAAAGGCTGAATGAAGATATTAAGTTGTTGGTTGGGATAGTTGATATAAGTGAATTTGTTGTGTTAGTTGAAAGAGCTTGCAAAGCCGAGGAATTCGGTAAAGAAAAGAATAAAGTTGATTCTGAAGCTCATGATGAAAGAAAAAGATCGATGAGTAAGTTTTCTCAACCTTCGATGAAGAGATCTAGAGATACAAGCAATTGAATAAATGTTTCATTTGGACGTCCTAATAGAGACCGTTTAAGACTAAGTGTTGGTCCGTGATCGCTGTAAATCAGAGCTTTAAAATTTATAAAAGAATGATCAAACCTGGAAGCTAACTCTGACAACGATTAAAGGCAAGTGTACCTATCGAACAGTAGTATAGCTTAGGCAAGACTGGATATCAAACCCAAAGGAAATAAAAGTACTAATACTAACTTTCTTTTTATTATTTAGCCTTAAAAATAGAGTGAAGTTGCTTTAAACTATATTGACGAAGACTAAACTAAGGACACAAAGACAAAAAGGACGAATAGGAAAATAAATTTGAAGGAAAACTCAGTTGATTACGACGATACCCTCAGGAAGAATCCATCTAGACTTCACTTGTTATCTAACCCTAAATTATATGATTTCTTTTACTTAGCTTGATCCGTAAGACTCCCTAACCTATATTAAACCCTCTCTCGAGGCAAATAACGTCTAATCATAGGTTAATTAGTGGAACTCTCGTTCGCTTATAATAACCCCCTAGGATAGCAGTAAATCGATCAATGGACTCTCATATTGGGTTTCACCCTAATCCGGCAAAATCTCGTAACCCTATCTCTAGGTGTTTGATCAACTCCGCTTAATTATGTTACATCTACTCTTAGGCAAGGTCTATTCCTCCTCCACCTAAGCACATTAGATTTGGATTAAGCAACATAATTAAGAACAAACTAAGTAATTATCATATAACTAAAAATCAAATAAAAAGATTCATACAGGTTTCATCCCCTTCAGGTATCTGAAGGGTTTAGTTCATAATGAATAAAAAGAACATCGCAAGAGAAAAGATAAAACAAAACATAAGAAAATCCTAAAACTCCCTGAAGGAATTAAAGGAGAATTCCACCGTCTTGAGTATAATTCCGGCTTCTTGGGATGGATCAACTGGCTATCTTCGTGGTTTTCCCTAACTCTGACCTTCTCGGCTTGGCTCCTTAGCCTAGCTTTGACGCCAGTTTTGGCTTCTGCCGAACTCCCCTTTCAAGTTGCCCCATTGGGTGTTTATATAGACTTTGAGATGCCTTATTTGGCCCCTAAGTATCCTAATTTAAGTAGAATTCCTAATAGGGTGTTTGAATAGGCTTTGGAATGTGTTTCTTTGCCTTCAAGTATCCTTTCCCGAATGAAATTACTCTTTCTAGCGACAGGGACACGGCCATGGCACACGTCCGTGTGAATCGTGGCTAGGCCGTGTTTGGACTTTTAATGAGGCACGACCGTATGGCTTGAAGTCCAGGCTGTGTCGATTTCGTGAATTGGCCCATTTTGCCCGTTTTATGCCTGTTTTACGTTCTTTTCATCCGTGGGTGCTTTCCTGAGTATAAGACATGAAAAGAAAGGATTAAGAGCACCTTTTTACATGAATCGAGGCTTAAATTATCTAAAAGCATGCTAAATGTGGGCCTAAAATATGTTACTTTTATGGTTTATCAGTCCGAAAACTCAAGCTCAAATAGAATCAAGTGTAGATAGTGCCAAAAGTAACAAACCTGAGTGTAGACATTATGGAAGACGACATGTGGGAGAATGCTGCGGCAAGTACAACAATAGAGTTTGTTATAAATGTGGATCATGAGATCACTTCATTTAAGACTGTCTAAAGATGGTTGAGGAAGAAAATGTTCAGAATGTGAGATCAAGTAATGTGACTGCTAGGGGTAGACCACCCAGAAACCTCGAAAATGTGAATGGAAGTCAGAGAGGGACTACTATACAGCTGTGAGATCCAAAGTGAGAGCACCTGCCCGAGCTTATGCTATATGTGCACGAGAAGAAGCATCATCTCCAGACGTCATAACTAGTCTATTCGATATTGATGTGATTGTATTAATAGATCCGGGTTCAACTCATTCCTATATGTGTATGAATCTAGTATTGAATAAGACACTACCTGTTGAGTCTACTGAATTTATGGTTAGCGTATTGAACCCCTTAGGCAAGTCTGTCCTGGTGGATAGGGTGTGCAAGAATTGCCTATTGATGTTTCGTGATATATGTTTTTCGGCTAAATTGATGTTGCTACCATTCAATGAGTTCGATATGATTTGGGTATAGATTGGCTCACTTTTCATAATGCCATCGTGATTGTAAAAGAAAGAGTATTGAATTGAAAAGTCAGAATGGTGAGATAGTTCGAATTGAATCCAGTGATATGAAAGGGTTACCACCTGTAGTATCCCCGATGAAAGCTATGAACTATGTGAGAAAGGGTTGCGAAGCCTATCTGGCATATGTGATTGATACAAAAGAGTTAGAAAAGGAAGTTAAATCTGTGCCTATGGTTTTTGAGTTTCCAGATGTGTTCTCTAAAGAGCTACCAGGATTACCTCTGATTTGGGAAGTTGAATTTGGTATTGAGTTAGTACCGGGAACTACTCCTATCTCAATAGCTCCATATAGAATGGCACCAACAGAATTGAAAGAATTGAAGTCTCAGTTGCAAGAGTTGACTGATAGAGGATTTGTACGAATGAGTTTCTCGCCCTAGGGAGCTCCTATGTTGTTCTTGAAAAAGAAAGACGGTACTATGAGAATGCGTATTGATTATCGAAAATTGAACAAAGTAATGATAAAGAACAAATATCTATTGCCTCGTATCAATGATTTGTTTGATCAGCTGAGAGGAGCTACAGTGTTCTCTAAGATAGATTTGAGATCGGGCTACTATCAGTTGAGAGTTAAAGAATCCGATGTACCAAAAACTGCTTTCAGAACGAGGTACAGACATTACGAATTCTTAATGATGCCTTTTGGATTAACAAATGCTCCTGCAGTGTTTATGGATCTGATGAATCAGATATTCAGACCGTATTTGGATCGTTTTGTTGTGGTATTTATTGATGATATCTTGATTTATTCTTGTGATGAAACACAACATGCCAAGCATTTGAGAATTGTGCTACAGACTCTACGTGAGAAACAATTGTATGCTAAGTTTAACAAATGTTAATTTTGGTTGTGCAAGGTTGGATTTCTAGGACATATTATATCAGCTGCGGGAATACAAGTTGATCCGAGTAAAATCTCTGCTATATTAGAATGGAAGCCTCCAAGAAATGTGTCTGAAGTCTGTAGTTTTTTGGGACTAGTGGGATATTATAGATGGTTTGTGAGAGGCTTCTCGATGATTATGACTCCGTTGACGAAGTTGTTACAGAAAGATGTAAAATTTGAATGGTCGGAAAAGTGCCATCAGAGTTTTGAGCAGCTGAAAGTGTTAGTTCAACCTGAATCGAGTAAAAAATTCATAGTTTACAGTGATGCATCATTGAATGGCTTCAGCTGTGTGCTGGTGCAAGAAGGCAGTGTTATTGCTTATGCTTCGAGACATTTAAAGCCACATGAAAAGAACTATTCGACGCACAATCTTGAATTAGCCACGATTGCGTTTGCATTGAAGATCTGGCGTCATTACTTATTTGGTGAGAAATGTCATATTTTTACAGAACACAAGAGTCTGAAAAATTTAATGACTTAGAAAGAATTAAATTTACGATAGAGAAGATGGTTGGAATTGTTGAAAGACTATGAGCTTGTGATAGATTACCACCCGGGTAAAGCTAATGTTGTAGCTGATGCCTTGAGTCAAAAAACATTATGTTCCTTGCGAGCTATGAGTACTCAGATATATCTGTGTGATGATAGTGTGGTTTTTGCCGAGTTGAAAGTAAAGCTGATGTATGTACATTAGATTTGTGATGCCCAGAAAAGTGATGTTGAAATGATGGCTAAGCGAACTCAGTGTGAATTGAATGTTGATTCAGAATTTCAAATTGATAGTGATGACTGTTTGAGATTTAGAGATCGGATTTGTGTTTCGAGAAATTCAGAGTTAATTCAGATGATTTTGAATGAAGCTCACAATGTTCATCTAGGGAGTACGAAAATGTATAATGATTTGAAACAGTTTTATTGGTGGCATGGTATGAAACTGGACATCTCTGACTTTGTGTCGAAATGTTTAATTTGTCAGCAAGTTAAAGCTGAACACCAGGTTTCGTCCAGTTTGTTACAATCGATCATGATTCCTGAGTGGAAATGGGAGAGAATTATGATGGACTTTGTGTCGGGATTACCTTTATCTCTGGGAAAGAAAGATGCGATCTGGGTGATAGTTGACAGATTTACGAAATCGGCTCATTTCGTTCCGGTGAGAACAGATTATTCACTCGATAGATTAATTGAATTATATATTGCTAAAATTGTAAGATTGCACGGGGTACCACTATCTATTGTGTCTGATAGAGATCCGAGATTTACCTCGCCATTTTGGAAGAAATTGCAAGAAGTGTTAGGTACAAAATTGCACTTCAGTACTGCTTTTCATCTGCAAACGGATGGTCAATCTGAGCAAATCATTCAAATTCTCTAAGATATGTTGAGGTGTTGTGTCCTTGAGTTTGAGAGTACGTGGGAAAAACATCTACCGTTGACAGAATTCACGTATAATAATAGTTTCCAAACTATTATGAGGCTCTTTATGGTAGAAAATGCCGAACTCCATTGTATTGGACCGAACTGAGTGAAAATAAGATTTACGGGGTTTATCTTATTAAAGAAACTGACCAGAAAATGAAAACCATTTGTGATAGCTTGAAGCGACTTCAGATTGTCAAAAGTCTTATGCAGATTTGAAACGGAAATATATCGAGTTTGAAGTTGGAGATAAAGTGTTTTTGAAAGTGCCTCCGTGGAAAAAGATACTTCGATTTGGCCGAAAAGGCCAAGCTGAGTCTGAAGTTCATCGGGCCGTATGAGATCATTAAACGAATACGGTCAGTTGCTTATAGATTGATGTTTCCACCTGAGTTAGAAAAGATTCATAGCGTGTTTCATGTGTTGATGCTTCGACGGTACAGATCTGATCCGTCTCATGTGATTGCTCCTACTGAAGTTGAGATTCAGTCAAACTTGTCGTATAGTGAGGAACCGATTCAAATTTTGGCACGAGAGACCAAAGAGTTGAGAAATAAAAGAATTTCCTTAGTAAAAGTGTTGTGGTACAAGCACGAAGTTGAAGAGGCTACGTGGGAGCCTGAAAATATTACGAGAGAACAATATCCACACCTATTCACTGGTAAGATTTTCGGGGACAAAAATCCCTAAAGGGGAAGAGTTGTAATAGATCGGTTTAGACCTTAGTCGAAACAGTGGTTTCGAGACCACAAATTCAAGGTCAAAACAATATTTTAATGTTATCTTTGGTGTTGATTCTATGTGATATAATCTGTAACACCCTGAATATTGGGCATAGATGAATTGGCCTTTGGGCTTTGGGTCTCAAAAATTTTTTAAGTAAGCGAGAAAATGACAATTGGCATGTGGGCTTTGAGGGTTAATGAATTTGGAGTGTCTAGGGGTGATGGAGATGTCCTAGGATCAAGTAAGGGCATAGGAAAGATTTTGGTTTTAGCCCCATGGGAACTGTGACTTCAGTTAGTAGGCCTTTTAAATAAATGAAGAAGAAAAATGACACAAAAGAGCTTGTCGGGTAGTGGCAAAGTGGCGACACTTAGGGAGCAGAGAGGTGGCGTCATTAGCAGGCACGGGAGTCCAAGGTTCAAGTAGTGGCATGGTTTTATTGGGGATTTATTTTTTCCTTCTAGATGGTTAGTAGTGGCGTTGGATGTGAACTCTGAAGGAAATGTTCATAAGAGAAAATTTAGGATGAGATTGAGGAGTTATTAGGGAGAAAAGTTAGGAGCTGAGAAGTGTGAAGAGTTGGTGCCGTTTTGGGAAATGGGAAGTGTATAAATTCGGCTTAAGAGGGTAAATGAGTGCCTTTTTGGGGTCTTTTAGGGGGTATTACGAATTTTCATTGTGGCTTTCGGCAGTTGGAGAGTTTTGCAAATAGGTCAGTCTTTTTTCCTTTATCGAATATCCTGTAGTTACCCTCACACAAGCACATTTAATCTTTTTCTTTTCTTCTTGTTACCTTTTCCAAACCCTCTAAAATCAAATAATTCCACCCTCTCTTTGCCGAAATTCTTTTCGTGCCATCACTATTTCTTCAATCTAGCCAATTCTTGTGTAACTGCTTTACTCTTTCAATTAATCTTACTAGCACCGACTTCTCCTTTCCTTCACTCTTTCTAAATCGATTTTGGTAAGGGATTGATATCGAATCTCTGTTCTTCAGATCTCTGTTGAATTACTCTTTATGCGTTTCGGGATTTGGATTTAGGAAGTACTCGTGATTAGTGATCGAGGAAAAGCTAATAAGGCTTGGTGTTTCAAGTAAGGTTAAGGTGAGACTTCGGCTTTTGGTAAAGTATTCGATAAGTATATGTAATTAATCATTGAGTGACATCGTTTGTAGGATCGTGGCTAAGGAGACCGCAGCGCGTTTTGTTATTAGGTGTGTACATACACTATACACACAATGGATTGGGAAATCCCAAAATCTTAAAAGTTTGGCTTCGGTAGTCTTGCGAGTGTGTGAACACTCATATGAGGGAAATGGAATCGATAACAGATACCTCATGAGCGATCTCATGGACTTGGGTCGTGTTATGGCCAACTGGGCTAGAATGGGACAAATAGGCCCGACGGGCTCGTGGCCTCAAATAGTAAAGATTGGTAGTTTGGTAATAAACAACGAGCTGATTAAGTCGGTTGTAAGGCTTGGGTTAGTTTTGGGCCTAAAGGGCCGCTTAAAGGTGATTAAGGCCTAATGGGCCGTATAAATGTGATTGGGCCTGATGGGCCATATGAATGTATGAAAGCATGTGGACTTGCTAGGGTCTTATAATGGACTTTTAGGCCTAGTTTCTAATAATTCCTTAATCGGGCATAAAACTTAAATAATTAACTAATTGTAACCGTAGACAAGTCATAAGGTTAAGGTGTGGCAATGGGTTTATGCATGTCTAGGATGGGATCTAGGGAGAGTTGGTACTTAAGCGGTCTTAATGACTCACCTCCTCTTCTCTAGAGTCCTACCTGGTTCATAGTATCTGTTCACTTTAGCCAGCGAGGACTTGATAACGAGCCAAGGTAAGTAATAGACCCATAACAATGAAAAATGACTAAAATGCCCCTAAGGGTGAAAATGACTAAAATGCCCCTATGTGTTGAATGTAAGATTTATGGATGTTACATGTACATTTGCTGCATTCATATGATATTATGTTAGTTTGCATATGGGTTGAGAATTATGGAATGGAGGAAGTATATGAGGATCGCATGGTTGCTTGACGACCTTGGATCCACCGATGGCTTTTTAAGCCCAATATTTGATTAGCAGCTTTGCTACAACGTTAGGTAGTACCGCAACCGGGCTACCCTTGATGTGAATCGGATGGGTGGGTCGATTTAGAAATCCCCACAGATGTGTTTCGGTTGGACGGAGATGATGTGTATCGAATGGATTATTTGGGGGGGTTTGCACAGCATTGCATGTATGATATTATTATGTTAATAATATCATATGTATGCTATTTATTTGACGAGGGTCGTACACACTAAGTTTTTGAAAACTCACTCCCTCTTTTATTTTTCTCAGGTGATCCTCAGTAGGCGGTTCGACGGATGGAGGGACTCAGAGGTGGCCAACTAACAATACGATTAGACTTTTTTTTTTATTATCTAAATTCTAGATTTTAAGTTATTTATTTTAAGTTATTTTATTTCGGATTGTAATAAGGCTTTCCCTCTAGTTATTATTCCATTACTTCCACTATGCATTGAAATTTTGAAACGGAACCTGGATTTATTTCTTTTAAGCATATTTCAAGTTTTTGAAAATAATTGTGTTTTAAGAATGAGCTTCCGCTGTCAAAGGAAATTTTTACATAGTAACAAGGAAATGGTTTTTTTTTGGATACACCTCATTTTGAAAGCAAACTGGACTTTACTTAACTTTTCTTTAGAAGGGTTTTCAATGAAAACAAAGTTTTTGCAAAAACACTTCAATGTGACATGCCGAATTTAGGCCTAACTTCTAGGCCGGGTTTAGGGTTGTTACATAGTCTGTGTGAAAATTCTGTGTGGTAATTTTATCAATTAAGACAAAGGACTTAATCACGTAAAGTATAAAAGCTATGTGCTGATTTATAAGTACCTAAGTGTTGTTGTCTTTTAATGTGGAGGCCTTATGAGGCAATTATGCCATAAATATGATAGTGGGTGGCAATGGATATTGCTGACCTTATGTTTATATGTTATTTATATTTATTAGTAAAGGTTAAAATTGTAAAATGATAATTAAGTTATTATCTTATGAAACATAAAAGAAATAAGCATGATAATGGATTCATTCATCCATCTATCACTGAAATAAAGAAAAGAAAAAGAGAATAAGGAAACTAGGGCATTCGGCTAGCAATTTGCTTGATTTAAGGTATGTTTGAGCTCGATTTTTTATTATATTTACATTTTTGTAATCGTTGCTTTGTATGTTATAAACCCATGTTGTAATTTGAAGAATTGATGATGTTTTTATGATGAGCCATTGATGAATGCTTGGGCTATGTGGCAGTTGATAGTGAAATATGAAAACATGGTGTTAGGTTAACATAGTTTGTATTGGGATTTTTAGTGAAATTGAGCATTTTAGGCTTAATTGAGAAAATGAGAAATTGAAGGATTAAAATGCGAAATAAATGAAATGTGATGGTTTGTATGAAAGCAACAGAAATTCGGCTAAGCTTATGTGGAAAGAAATTTTGTGAATTTGATGATTTTCTGAATTAGGGACTAAAGTGTCAAAATGTGAAAATGTGAGGGCTATTTTATAAAATGCCCTAAATATATGTGTTTGGATTAAAATGAATGATTGGTGATTGAATGGATTATACTTTAATGTGTATAGACCAAGAGAGGAAAGGTTCAGATGGAGATCGAGGCAAAGATAAAATGCTCGATTAATCAACCGTTTCGGTATTTCGACGTCCGAGGTAAGTTCGGATATAATACTAGTTGTTAAGTTATATCTATGTTATGTGAATTGAATGAATATATATAAATAATTGTGACATTAGAAATTATATGTGCGGAATGGAAATAGATGGCACTAAGTGTGCGAAATTAGAAATAGGATAGAGATGGTCAGCACTATGTGTGCGATAAGATAAAAGCTTCAGCTTAGTGAATTGGCTGTGCGATACCGATATAAGTTCAGTTTAACAGCGATGATGATTATGCTTCGGTTTGTGAAATTGGCACTAAGTATGCGAATAAATCAAAAGAATAGCAAGTGTTGATCGAGAGGTAATATCGAGTTATTGAGTAGCACAATTGGTGAGTAACATTGTGTTGATCAAGGTACGTTTGAACCTAGGTGGTTGATGATAACTTTTAAAGTTGAATGAATGGATACTTGAGTATATAGTTGAGATTGATGACAAGCTTAAATGTGTATTTATCTAATTGATGGTCTAATAATATGTGAATTGGTATTATTGAGTTGTATGTATTGTATTTCAAACTTACTAAGCTTTTGAAAGCTTACTGTGTGGTTGTTTCTCTGTTTTTCAGTGTCAGTAAAGCTAACTCAGATTTGAGATCATCAGCATCTCAATCACATAATCGGCAATCTATTTTGGTACCTTTGGAAAGATGTATATAGTTGAAATATGGCATGTATAGGCTAGAAGTTAAGATATGTCTTGAAATGTTTAATCCTTGCCATGTGAGTTGGCTAGGAAGTTGAATGATGTAGAATTTATGAATGAACTATGATTGTGGTATATTTTATGACTTTGTGGTTGATGAAAGATGTGGTTTAAAGATGAATTATGGCATGAATTACCTAATGCTTGATATATGTATATTTTGAGATATACCATTGTTACTGTGAATGGATTTATTGTTATGATATTAGGTATGGAAGTAGATGGTAATGTTGATGGTTATTGAGTGCATTAAATGGTATGTTTGAGTGCATTTGAAAGCATGAATTGGTATTGTTTTAAAGCTTGTTGGCAAACCCTTGTGTAGGTGGCAAATTGGCCTTGCAAATGGCATGTTTTGCTTACACGGTTATGGCACACGGGCGTGCCTAGTGACCGTGGGATAAAGTCAGTAGCTAGCCCAAATATGCACGGCCACGATACACGGACGTACCTAGTAGGCGTGTGAATAAGTCTGTATATTGGCTAAGAAAACACGGCCTTAGCACACGGGCGTGCTTTCTGGCCATGTGGAGAAATTAGAATACATGCTCTGCTTTGGCATGGCTTGGACACATAGGTGTGTCTGGTGATCGTGTGAGGCACACGGTCTGATTGCACGGGCGTGTGACCTTAATAGTATTGAAGAATATTAGAGAATTTAGAAAATTTTCTAAGTGTTCGGTTTAGTCCCGACTTCTTCTATCATGTGTTTAAGGTCTTGTAGACCTAGATAAGGGACTGTATGTTCATATTTTAGTATGTGTGATTGATGATAGACTTTGTGTCGTGGAATGGATGTGAATTATTGTGATTGTTCGGAAACACCTCTTAATCCTAATCCAGCAATGGTTTCGAGTTAGGGGTGTTACAAATACACTAATGATGATGACAAATATATTTTTTTTCTATATTTTACTTAGTTTAATTTACTAAATTATAATTTAGCCTTAATTAATAACTTTTAAAACACCTAATAATGTGTCCAAATATGTCCACTCACATTATGGATGGTTTAATTACCACATAAGGACCTTCACTTTAAGGTTTTATAGCTATTAGACACCTTCAGCTATTAGAACCCAACTTTTACACTTTACGTGATTTAGTTCTTTTTATCGAATTAAGCATTCAAATGATAAAATATCTTAACAAAATTTTTACACAATCATACTATCATGTAGTAGACATTAAAATAATATTAAAATAATTATTTTAACCTCAGATTTGTGGTCTCAAAACAACTGTTCTGATTTGACTAAAAAGGGATATTACAACTCTCCCCTCTTTGGAATTTTCATCCCCGAAAATCTTACCAGAAAATAGGTTAGGGTATTGTTTTCTCATTGCTTCTTCGACACCGTGCCGTTTCCATAGAACCTTCACTAAAGCTATGCTCTTGTTTCTTAACTCTTTAACTTCTCGAGCTAAAATTCTGATCGATTCTTCGCTCTACATCATATCAGGCTGAATTTCAATCCCAATCGGAGAAATTATGTGTGACAAATCTAATCTATATTGGTGTAACATCGACACATGAAACACATTCTGGATCTTTTTTAACTCTGACGGTAAAGCTAGTTGATATGCCACTAGCCTTATTTTTCGATAATCTCATACGGACCGATAAATTGCGGACTCAATTTTCCTTTGCGACCAAAACGAAGAATCTTCTTCCACAGAGATACTTTCAAAAATACTATGTCGCCGATTTGAAATTCAATGTCTTTACGTTTCAAATCTGCATACAATTTCTGTCAATCTAAAGCTGCTTTCAAACTGTCACAAATTACTTGCACTTTATCTTCAGTTTCTCTAACTAAATCAACCTCGTGAATCTTTTTCTCACTAAGTTCAGTCCAGTACAATAGAGTTCAGCATTTGCAACCATACAAAGCTTCATACAGTGCCATCTTTATACTCGATTGAAAACTGTTGCTATTCGCGAATTCAACCAATGGTAAATACTTTTCCCAATTACCTTCAAACTCTAAAACACAGCAATGAAGCATGTATTCGAGAATCTGTATCACTTTCTCGGATTGACCATCGGTTTGCGAATGAAATGTACTACTAAAGTGCAACAGCGTACCCAAAGCTTCTTGCAATTTCTTCCAAAATTGCGATGTAAACCTTAGATCTCTATCCAAAATAATGAAACTGGAACCCCGTGCAATCTAACAATCTCAAAAATGTACAATTCAACTAATCTCTCGAGTGAAAAATCCGTACGTACTGGAATGAAATGTGTAAATTTCGTTAGTTTATCAACAACAACCCAAATAACATCTTTCTTTTTTAAAGATAGGGTTAACCCCAATACAAAATCCATCGTAACTCTATCCCCTTTCCACTCTGGTATCATCATTGGCTGTAGTAGTCCCGAAGGCACTTGATGTTCAGCTTTGACTTGTTGACAAACCAAGCATTTCGATACAAATTTTGAAATGTCTCGTTTCATACCCGACCACCAGTACAACTGTTTCAAGACATTGTACATTTTAGTACTCCTCGGATGAATAGATAAACGACTACTGTGTGCTTCGTGTAGAATTTTCTAAATAAGCTCAGAATTTCTCGGTACACAAATTCTACCTCGAAACATCAAACAATCATCGGATCCAATCTAATACTCTGAATCAGAAGTCGACTTGCATTGTACTCTTTTAGCTTGTAACTCATTATCATATTTTTGAGCTTCATAAATTTGCTATAGAAATAACGGTTTAGCTTTTAACTCAGCTAAAATTGAACAATCATGTAACACCCCAAACCCGGTCAACACACCACGACCAAATTTGGCATGTCACTGAGAGAAAACTTTTCGAAGAAAACAAGTTGCCGGTTTAATTTCGGTGAAAAACTCTTAGTTTGCTTTGTGTTTGCAGAAATCAGGTGTATGTATAGTTGAAATTGTTAAGTTGCTTTGAAATCTTGGAAATCTTTTTTTAAGAACCCATTTGCCATCCATTACTTAAGAAAACATTCAAGTCTAATGAAACTCGAATGAGTTAAACTTAGTTACTTTAAAACCGTTTGTATTGGAGCTTTGGAAAAACTTAGATTTGAAAATCATTTAAGTTAGCTTAACTATCATCTTACGTGTTTTGTTACCTGACGGTAACGTTTAGAAAACCCATTGCGTAGTATAATATTGAGAACTTTGATTATCAGGTTATTTAAAACATGTTAAACAGTTTACTTAGCAACATTTGGAAATTTAAAGCAGATATAATAGAACCCAAAATAAAAATACTAATGGCCTTATTACAAACCCAAATAAAACCGAAATATAAAGTTAAAGTACCCAAGTCAAAAATCCATGTAAAATCAAAAACAAGTATCGCACGACCACCTGGAGTCCACCCAGCTCCTCATCCGCGATCTACGAATCACCTGAAAAGATAAGGGAGAAGGTGAGTCACCAAGACTCAGTGCATAATCCCCCTCCCAAATATAGCAACATCCTTACACAAGTCACAACCAAGTAAACATATCATGCACCCAAACCTAGCCATCCACGACTCCTTTTTCTACCCCGTGTGGTACCAAAAACCACCGTAGTGCCAAACCACCGTGACCCAAAGTCACCGATATCAATAATAATGTGGTGCCAAACCACCGGTGACCCAAAGTCATGAATAATCCATATGTGGGGCCAACCCACGCCAGTGATACCAAATCACCGCGACAATCCCGTTTTATCAAATGTGGGGCCAACCCATCGTGGTGCTAAGCCACCGGGACGAGTCGCTATGAGGTGCCAAACCTCTGGTGACGCAAAGTCATGAAATCAACTGTGGTACCAAACCACTGGTGGTGCCAAACCACTGGTGACCCAAGGTCACAGATATCAATCTTTCCCCTCCTTTCATATCACCCACAATAATGCAAGGCACATACATAACAGGCCATCATGCATAATCGTTAAACATACAGTGAAACATAGCATATGCGATTTCATCAGAATCAAATATCTTAAACTTATCAAACGGACTTACCCGAATCCTTGCTCATACCCATAAGGGTACCAAATCGAAATGTACACAATTTCGGCTTTTAACATAGTTTAGGTTATTAACAAGTTTACAATGATTATGAAGTATGTAAGATACACACCTGGTTACTAACGCGATTACTGAATCCCGAGGATCCCGATCTAACGCACTAGATCCCTTTTTCCTACATTCGGCCAAACCAAGATCATTAACAAAGGCCATTCAGCTATACTAGCAAATCCTGAAGGGTTAACGCACAACCATAATCCTTATCTTACTGCCTTTCGCACTTAAATCAAATCCCGAAGTACTCGATAACACATCTTCCCAACAATCGACCAAGACTAAATAAGATCACTAATAGCCTTCTGCTTTTCAAACAAATAAGAGGAAGATCGAATTGATATGCATCCTTACCACTGACTTATTGAGACCAATTGATAGAGAATAAATAGCCCCGATCCACTGCTTCAAAACCCCGGAGATCCTAGAAGAAATCGATTCCAAAGATGGTTAGGTATCATGTCAACAATTGCTGAAATTCGGCTTTTGTCCCATGTGAGTCGACAGAGAAAAGAAAGTGAGAATAGAGGAGATTCGGTCATGACAGACTTACCTATTCCAAACCGATTAGAGAAGAAATCAAAGGAGATCTCTGCTTGATTGATATTCGGCCAATAGTTAGAATGAGAAGGGGAGAGTTTGAGAGGTTTTGGTAATGGTGATGGATCTCAAGGTGATTCGGCTATGGCTTGAGAAAAGAAATCAAAAGATTTGGCCAAGGTACTTTGATGCAAACGAAACAACAACAAGGCTTTCGGCTTTTCAACACAAAGGAAAGATGGAAGAGATTGAAGAAGAAAAAGGGAATGGGAATGAATGGATTCGGCAAAGGGAGGAAGAAAAGGTTTCGGCACAAGGTGATTGAGAGAAAAGAAATATGAAGATTGCCAAAAAGAGAAAAGCAAGAAAGTGCCAATGGGGTTTCAGTTTCAAAGGAGAAAAAGAGAGAGCTCCAAATGAGGATTCAGCTAGGTGCTTCAAAGGGTATTCGACAAGTGCCAAAAGAGGCTCGGCTTTTGTTTCAAATGGTGCTTTAAGGGAAGAAATCGACAAGACTAAGGGGGGTTTCGGCTTTTGCTCACAACCGAAAGCACTTATGCTAGACTTAGCCGAAAATCTCACCTAGCTTGACTTAGCAATTTCGGCACTTCTTCCTCTAAACTCCCAACCGATTACTCCTCCTCAACCAAGAGTTCAAATTCGGCCAACTGCTCAAATTTCTCCTGGCCACTTGTTCAAACGAGTTTGAATTAATCAAACCCCTAAATTCTCTCTTCTCCACCCGTTCAAATCAATTTGACTTATTCAACAGTTATCCGTCAGAGTTTGAGCTGAGCACAACTTTTCCTCAGCTTAGCGTCAAAATAATAAGCGGAAAATGGGATCTCTGCTGCTCGAACCTGAGCCTCCTTCCTCTGCTTGTGGAGTCACTGCTCAAGGCCCTAAGTGGCACCTCCTTGCCACTTTACCAAGGCTTCTCTTGTGCTTAGATTCACCACAGAAAACACTTAACCCCTAGCTCCTTCAGCTTCTCTTAACCAAAGCTTAAAAATAAAAAATTTCCTATAGTTCGGGCCTATCCTTGGCTTATACCTAGACCCTAGAACATCTCAATTAATATCACAACCAAGCCATACACATGAAAAACAATTCAAACACAATAGCCCCTATTTAAGGATGTTACCCATCATCAGACAAAGTTGATTGTGTGCTCATCATCCGCAAAGCAAATAAATATTTTCTACTCAGAGCATCTGCGACTACATTTGCTTTCCCTGGATGATAATCAATCACTAATTCATAATCTTTCAACAACTTGAGCCATCTTCGTTGTCATAAATTCAAATATTTCTGAGTCATTTTATACTTCAAACTTTTGTGGTCGGTAAATATGTGGCACTTCTCACCAAATAAATGATGTCGCCAAATTTTCAATGCAAATACAATAGCAGCCAACACTAACTCATGCATCGGATAATTCTTTTCATGCAGTTTTAACTATCTGGAAGCATAAGCTATCACTTTGCCCTATTGCATCAAAACACTTTCCAAACCGTTCAATGACACATCATTGAAAATCACAAACTCTTTACTCGACTCAGGTTGAACTAAAACTGGTGTTTCAGTTAACAGTGCTTTCAATTGTTCAAAACTCTGTTGACATTTCTCAAACCATTCGAACTTTACATTTTTCTATAGAAATTGAGTCGTCGGTGTAGCAATTATCGAGAACTCTTTTACAAAATGCCGATAATATCCAGCTAATCCCAGAGAACTTATGATTTCGAACACATTTCTCGGTGGCTTCCATTCAACAACTGCTGAAATCTTACTCGGATCAACTTATATGCCTTCTGCTAAAACAATATGTCCCAAAAATCCAACCTTTCGGAGCCAAAACTCATATTTGCTGAATTTAGCAAATAGTTGCTTATCTTTCAATGTTAGTAACACAATCCTCAAATGTTCAGCATGCTCGGATTCATCTCAGGAATAGATCAGAATGTAATCAATGAATACAACAACAAATCTGTCCAAATACGGTCTGAAAATTCTATTCATCAAATCCATAAATACTGCAGGAGCGTTAGTTAATCCGAATGGCATAACAAGAAATTGATAATGTTCGTACCTTGTTCTAAATGCAGTTTTCGGCACATCCAAATCTTTAACTCTCAACTGATAATTACCAGACCACAGATTAATCTTTGAAAATATTGTTGCTCCTTTCAACTAATAGAACAAATCATCAATTCTTGGAAAAGGATACTTATTCTTAATAGTAACCTTGTTAAGCTAACGATAGTCAATACATAGTCTCATCGATCCATCTTTCTTCTTTACGAACAGAATAGGTGCACCCCAAGGTGAAAAACTAGGTCACGCAAAACCTCTTTTTGTTAACTCTTGCAACTGAGATTTCAACTCTTTCAATTCTGTCAGAGCCATTCTGTACAGAGCTATCGATATCGGTGATGTTCCTGGTACTAATTCAATAGCAAACACGACTTCTCTGATCGGTGGCAACTTAGATAACTCTTCTAGAAACACATCCAGATATTCACAAATCACTAGTACTGATTTAATATTGGATTTAGACACTTTTGTATCCAGTACATATGCAAGATAAGCATGGCAACCTTTTCTCACATATTTCTGAGCTAACATTGTCGACATCACAATAGGCAACCCACTCAAATCATTGGATTCAATTTGAAGAATCTCAATATTATGACATTTCAAATCAATAGTCTTTCATCTACAATTCACAATAGTATCGTGCAGAGTCATCCAATCCATACCCAAGATCACATTGAATTCATCAAATGGTAAAAGCATCAAATCAGTCGGAAAATAGTAACCCTGAGTCATCAAAGGACAATTCTTGCTAACTTTATCAACTAGGACATACGTGCCTAAGTGGTTCGATACTTTAATCACAAATTTGGTAGACTCAACAAGCAAACTCTTACTAGACACTAAATTCATATAGACATATGAATGAGTCCAGGATCAATCAAGGCAATTACATTAGTGTCATAGAGAGAAAATATACTGGTGATAACATCTGGTGATGATGCATCTTCGCAAGCGCAAATAGCGTAAGTTCTGGCTGGCGCTCGAGCCTCAAATCTGACAGTAGAGTCCTTTGTCGTACCTTTGCTACTAGTCACATTTCCTGTATTTCTAGGTGGTCTCCCTTTAGCAGTTGTATTGCTCTATCTCGGGTAACTCTGGACAATCTCGAATAAAATGATCTTGTGAGCCACATTTGAAACAAGCTTTACTATTCATCCAGCAGTCTCTAAAATGTCATCTTCCACACTGTTGACACTCGGGTTTGTTGGTTCTAACACTACCAATGCTCGATACTGAAGTGGCTTGAGCTTTAGGACTCGTATATTGCTTCGCACAATCTCTATTAGAATACACCACTGAAGTATTCGAACAGTAACAATCTGGTTTATACCCTAGTCGGAACTGTGGTTTCGGGACCACAAATCAGAGTCTGTATAATGTTATAATATTATATTCTGTATCGCTGACATGTGATTAAGCATTTGTTAAAATTCCGTAAGTTAATTTGTCTATCTGTGTGCTTAATTTGACAAAAGGATTAAATTGCATTAAATGTAAAAGTTGCACGATATTTTCTAAGTACCAATGTGTTGTAGCTTTTAAAAGAAAAATCCTTATGAGGAAATTAGACCATTATTTAGATAGTGGATGAACAAAAGACAAATGTTCCCTTAATGAATGTTTGTTTTATTTGTTTAATGAATGGCTAAAAAGGTAAATGGATTATTATATATGTTTTAATTTGATAAGAACATGAAAAATGGCCATTTTAGTTCATCTTTTGACCGAATTTTGTAAGAAAAGAAAAAGGGTTTAGCTTGGTTATATTCGGCCATTCCAAGCATAAATTCAAGGTATGTTTTTAGTCGGTTTTCGATAATTTCTACGTTTTTGCAATCATTGCTTAGTCTACTATCAAGCCCATGTCTCAATTTTGTGAATTGATGATGTTTGTGTGATATGTCATTGATGATATGTTGAGCTTTTTGATGATTTATGGTGTTAAATGAAAGATTTGAGTTAGATGAACATACTTTATTCTTGAATTTTTGATGAATTTAGCTAATTAGGGCTAAATTAAGAAAATAGTAACTTGAAGGACTAAATTGCAAATTTGATGGAAAATATGGGCTTGTGTGATGTTCATAAGCATTTGGCTAAGCATGTGTATGTGATGATTTTTGTGAATTAGATGTTTTGAGAAAAATGGACTAAATTGATACATTGTGCAAATGTGAGGGTTAATTTCTAAATAGCCCTAAATGTGTGTCCTTGGATTGAATTGAATAAAGTAGTGAATAAAAGGGTTAATTTTGAATATTTTTAGATCAAGAACCGAGGAAAACGGACTTAGACCGCGGGAAAGCGAAAATAACCGAGCAGTTGTTCCCGTTACAGTTAAATCGAATCTGAGGTAAGTCATATTGCAAAAAAAATGTAATTGTATTGAATTGAGCATATTCATATGACTATTGATGATAATGAATGCTTACGAGATGTTATGTATATGAATTTCGAGATAAGTTCGATAGTGATAAGTCTGAGAAATCCTATATGAACTTAGGAAAACAAAGGTATCTATTCTGTTTTATCATGTAAGACCACGTCTGGGACGTTGGCATTGATTTGATATTCGTGTAAGACCACTTCTGGGACATTGGCATCGATATTAGCTTTATGTGTAAGACCATGTCTGGGACATCGGCATCGTATTGATTCGTGTAAGACCACATCTGGGACGTTGGCATTGATATGAGCTTTACGTATAAGATCATGTCTGGGACATTGGCATCGTATTGATTCATGTAAGACCCTGTCTGAGATAGTGGCATCGATATTCGATTACATGTAAGACCTCGTCTGGGACGTTGGCATTGTATGATTATTCTGAGTTTCCGAGTATCCTAATAGATTCTGAACGGTTCAATGAGCAAATCCGAGCTATGAACAATTACGTGAATCTATATTCGTTTCAAGTACATTTGGTATGTACACTAAGTGTGTATAAAAGGTAAGTACGTATATGACTTTGATTTGAAGAAAAGTATGATTGAATATGAGAACGAGAATGAGATGCAAGAATGATTATGAAAGAGTTAAGTATATACATATGATTTTTGAATGGATGAATGTGGCAATTGTGGCCAAGTATATGAACCAAAGCAAATATGTGTTAGTATGTTAAGTAAATGTTATGTGCCAATGTACCTTATGCATATATGCCTTTTATGTTAAATTTATTTGTATTATGACTTACTAAGCTTTTGGAAAGCTTACTCTGTTTGTGTGTTTTCTCAGTTTTATAGGTCGTCAAAGCTACTGAAGGCTCGGGACCGTCAATGATTATCATCACACTACTAAACTCATTTTGGTACACTTTGGAAATGTATATAGTTAGATATGGCATGTATAGGCTAGTATTTGGTATAAGTTTGTTATATGAACTTAGCCATGTGATTTGGCTATTTATAAGCTGAGAATAAGCTTAAATGAATGTGTTATATGATGCATATTTTGGTATTGTTGAAGCACATGAAATGGTTAAGTTTTTGGGTAAGTATGGACGAATAATGTTTGTGATTATATAAGTTTCAGTCTTTTGGATTTGTTATGAATGAGATTGGATTTGAACGTATTGATTGAATGGTTAATTTGGTATGTTTTTGGTTGTCAAATATACATTAGATGTCTTGGTAAATTGGTTGTAAGTTTCGCCCTTGTTGGGTGGCATTTTGGCCCTGCAAATGGCCTATAATGTCACACGGTCTTGGCACACGGGAGTGCATGGTAGCTATGTGATTTTTGACAGGATCGACCACGGCCGGAGTACACGGGCGTGCTTGATGGCTGTGGAGTAAAGTCAATTTCGACAACGGGGAGTACACACGGGTATGTCTAGCAGCCGTGGGAGGCACACGGCATACCCACACGGGTGTGTAAGCCTTGAAACTTAGAAAAGTTTTAAATTTTTGAGAATTTCTGTATGTGTTTTGGTTTAGTCCCGACCCTATTTTTGAGCATACTTTAGGTTTCGATGACCTACCGAAGGGACACAATGATGGTAATTGATGAGATACTTGATGAAATGTCTAATTTAGTTTCCAATCTATCAAGTAACATTCTTAACCCCAATCCGACGACGGTCACGGGATAGGGGTGTTACACGAACAATTATACGAATCCCATGATTTCTTTGACGAGAAGTGATAGGGTTTACTCATCGATCTCTTTCTAGAATCTCTAGCCTCAAAATCAGCTTTTCTCTTTTCTTTGCCTAGTTCCTCAGCTTTGCAAGCTCTGTCAACTAACACAATAAATTCTTTCAATTCCAAAATCCCGACTAAAAGTCTAATGTCTTCATTCAACCCGTCTTCGAATCGCTTACACATAATTGCTTCAGTGGAGACACATTCTCGAGCATATTTACTGAGTCTCACAAATTCTCTCTCGTACTCGGTCACAGACATTTGACCCTATTTCAGTTCCAGAAATTCTTTGCGCTTTTGGTCAATAAACTGCTGGCTCATATATTTATTTCTAAACTCGATTTGAAAGAATTCCCATATGACTCTTTCTCTCGGCACCACTGATATCAAATTGCTCCACCACTGATATGCAGTATCTCTCAGAAGTGACACCGCGCATTTTACACATTCAGTTGGAGTACAAGATAGTTCATCAAATCATTCAGTTGGAGTACAAGATAGTTCATCAAATCTCTGATCGTATTCTCAAGCCGAAACTCCGCTTTCTCAGGATCGTCATCAAATGTAGCTCTAAAATCTTCAATCCCATGTTTTTGAATTTTATCCACAGGCGGATTACTCAAATGTAAAGGTTCCAAACCTTGAGGAGCTATGGGAACTGGTTGGGGAATAGGTAGGGGTGGAGGTTGCTGAGTAGCCAGATTTGTTTGGACAAACTTAGTGAACCATTCATTCATTATTTGGAAGAAGACTTCTTTGGCCTCTCCTCCCTAACTCCCAGACACAAGTCTCGACTCAGACTACGCTATTCCGTGAATAGAGGATGGTGCATTACTTTCAACATCATCAGCCACTTCTCGATTAAGCTCCATTACTATATGAAAAACACAATTTAAAATTATCAAGAGATAACACACTATCACAGGTTATATATGGCATGTATATCTAGACTTACATACACTACATTAGTCCTAGAATCAACTAAACCATAGCTCTGATACTAATAAATGTAACACCCCTAACCCGTATTCATCGTCAGAATAGGGTTACAGAGCATTACCAGACTTATTATATAAATAATCATAAATTTCTCATACATTTTTCATATCCAAATCATAATCATTCACACTCAAACATAATATCACTAAAAAGAGCCTATGAGGCCCAAATCAGGCATTAGAAGTGGTTTAGGTCTAAACTGATAACTCAGGAAATTTTTGGAAAACATAGAAAATTTTTCAAAATACAGGGGACACATGCCCGTGTGTCCGTGACACACAGCCAAAGACACACCCGTGTCACAGGCGGTGTGGACATTCAAAATGGGATCACATGCCCATGTCTGACCCCATATAACTCTCTAAGTTGGATCACACGGCCAACCAAACGCCTGTGTCACTAGCCCGTGTGCCCTTCGAAATGGCCTCACACGTCCGTGTGCCAGACCATGTGATAGGCCATGCCAAAACTGTAGGTATACTGACTTATGCCACATGGCCAAGTCACACGACCGTGTGATAGGCCGTGTGGAGCATATTTACTTGGTTTCAAAATAAACACCAGGGGACACACGGCCGTTTCATGTAACACCCCCAAACCCAGCCTAGACGTTATAACTGAATCTGACGTGTCACATCGAAATGATTTCTAAAATTTGGACTTGTTGATAAAAATCCGTATTTAAGTTAAAACCCATTTAGTTTTTATTGCTAGAGAAAATTCGTCAAATTAAGTTATTACAATATGAAAATAGCTTATCAAAACGATTGTCGTATTCATTAGTGTTGATTTCTTTAAACTGAATAAAACCGCGGAAGCTTCTCTAATTAAAACCCTAAAGTTTAAAGTGCGTGTTTTTCTTAAAAACTATTGTTATTTTGAAAACCTCTTTTGTATCCATTTGGCAGTTTAAAACAAGAAATCAAAGCCCAATTAAAAATTAAACCCACCAATGGCCTTATTACATAATTGATCGTTATTTTTCAGAGTTTTAAATTTATAAATGAGAATGATCGAACCTGGAAACTAACTCTGACAACGACTTAAGGCAAGTGCACCTATCAAACAGTAGTTTAGCTTAGGCAAGACCAGATTGTCGAACCCAAAGGAACTAAAAGTACTAATACTAACTTTCTTTTTATTATCTAGCCTAAAATAAGTGAAGTTGTTGTTTAATCTAATTTTAGTTAACTACTAACCTAAAGACGCAAAGGCAAAAAGAATAAATTGGGGAAATACTGTTGGAAAGACTCAGTTGATTAAGACGATACCTTAAGAAGAATCCACCTGGACTTCACTTGTTATCTAACACTGAACCAGACAATGTATTCACTTGACTTGATCCGTAAGATTCCCTAATTTATATTAAACCCTCTCTCGAGGCTAATAACGTCTGACCCTAGGTTGATTAATTGAAATCTCTTTCTAATTAAAACACCTAGAATCGCATTAACTCGATCTATGGACTCTCATATTAAGTTTCACCCTAATTCGGCAAAATCTCGTCGCCATATCTCTAGGCGTGTGACCAACTCCACTTAATTATGCTAGATCTACTCTTAGGCAGGTACTTTTGCTCCTTCACCCAAGCATATCATACTTGAATCAATATCCCAAAAATATCAAAACAAGAATTAAGAACAAATAATTAAGAACAAATCAAGTATTTATCATATAGTTCAGAAAATAATAACAAGATCAGTCTTAGGTTTCATCCCCTTCAGGTATTTGAAGGGTTTAGTTCATAACTATAAAAAAAACATCTCAGAAGAAAAGATAAAACAAAACATAAGAAATTCCTAAAACCCCCAGAAGGAATTGAAGGAGAGATCCCCCGTCTTGAGTAGAATTCTGGCTTCTGGAGATGGATCAACTGGCTATCTTCAAGTGTTTCCCACAAATCTGACCTTTTCGACTCGGCTCCTTGGCCTAGCTAACCGCCCCTTTCCAGGTTATACTTAGGGGGTTTATATAGGCTTTTGAGATAGGTTTCTTTGCCCCCAAGTATCCAAATCCGAATGAAATTGCTCTTCTCCACGACAGGGACATGGCCATGGCACACGCCCGTGTGAGTCATGGCCAGGCCGTGTTCGAACTTTTAATGAGGCACGACTGTGCGGTCTTTGGGCCAGGCCGTGTCGATTTTTCTCTTGGCCCAATTTGGTCAATTTTAAGCCCATTTCTCATTCTTTTCATCCTCCGGTGCTTTCCTATATACAAAACATGCAAAGAAAGGATTAAGAGCACCTTTCTACATAAATCGAGGGATAAATCATCCAAAAATATGCTAAATGTGGGATTAAAATATGTTACTTTTAAGGTTTATCAATAATCAATAGACCAATATGAACATTGAAATTAAATAACTAAGTCTAAAACAGAGCATGTTGCCACCTCCGAGTCCCTCGCAACACCAAATCATCTACGGCTGGGGATTACCTGTACAGTTTAAAAAGAAAGGGGTGAGTTTACGAAAACTCAGTGTGTAATCCCCTATCAGTTAGTCAGTAACAATATGCAGTAACAGTCTAGGCTTGAGCCCTATTCAGTAACAGTACACTGTGGGCCTTAGCCCATTATAGTATCAGTACGGTGCAAATATGCAACCCACCCCAATTCAGCCAACACACCACTCGTACCAACCAACACACCATGTAGGGGTAAAATCGACCCACCCACCCAGCACACCAATATCGCAACATAGCTGCCAGTAATAATAACGCAGTAAGCTGCCAGTAATAGTATCGCAGTAAATCTGCAAGTACCTTATAAGGTAGATGATTTAAATAAAAGAAATGTTGCTCAAGGAGGAATATACTTAGACTTAACTAATGTTCCTTTATCAAACTATGAAAAAATAATGGATGATTGGGCACAATCTATGACTATTGTTGTAAACAACAACAGTACAGTTTGGTCAAAAGAAAAGTTTTTAATTCTATAGGGGTATTTCGGTCGTTTTACCCTATGGGGGTATTTCAGTCATTTTACTCTTTAGGGGTATTTTAGTCATTTTACTCCTTAAGGGTATTTTAGTCATTTTGCTCATTAGGGGTGTTTCAATCATTTTACTCTTTAGGGGTATTTCAGTCATTTATTCTTTAAGGGTATTTCAGTCATTTACTCTTTAGGGGTATTTCAGTCATTTACTCTTTTGGGGTATTTTAGTGCAGATAACAACCTTTCCAAAGGTCTACGACAAAAATAACCTAAATGGTCATAATGATGTAAATGGGCTTAAGGCCAAATATTCGACCCAAGTGGGCCTACACGCTCATGTGGCCCATGTAGCCCAAATTCAGTCACGGCTATGTGAACTACATAGTCCAGTCCAGTATTCGCCAATTGTCAAGGATTTTTTCTGTGTGGGCCCACGAGCCCAGTGGCCCACACAGCCCATTTCAGCCAAACGAGGCCCATATCGGCCCAAGAGCACGAGAACTCTCATGGTGACCTCTACAGTCTATCGCCCATGGTTTGAGGGCTAGGTTCACCCCTCGAGTGATCCCACGCTTGTGGGGCCACAAATGCCGAAGTTTTGGCTTTTCGGCTTTTCGACTTTCACCGATTCACAGTAGAGAGGGTGTGACTATACACCTGTTTACGCAATGAACATATTACCCCCACGTGCGATCAACCTACAATCAACCCAACACAATCAGTCTCTCATCCTTTAGAACATTAACACTAAAGCCCCAAACCGATATCACCACTTATCTTGACCGAAAGCTATACGATTTCTACTCTTAGATCGTTGGTTGGAAATGATCACACCCTTCTTCTCGATTTACTGCGCATAAGATAGATTTTATTAGCCATACTTGTGTATTACAAGGCTTGAATTGATGCCCATAGTCCAAAGAGTTAGGGTAGATTGCATATTCGGCCCATACTACAAAACAATCTACTTGCCCCATAGTATTCGGCCGAAGAGGTATTCGAAATAGAAAGTAGAGATTACAGAGAAGTAAGGCAGTCAATGCTCCACCGATTGTCAGAGACTATCCACCAAAAGGTAACAAAACAAGATTGATATCCAGTCAGTAATGAAAAAGCAGAGAAACAAAAGATAGGAAAAAAAGAAGATGAAATATTTGGCTTACCAAAATGTTATGAGGGTTTGGCTATTTCTTTAGGAAAAGAGAACGAGAGGCAAAAGCACAATTGATCCCGACATGGTATATTCGGCCAAAGAGGGGACAGCTTGAGAAAGAGAGGAAAAGGAAGAAAAGAGGGGAAGGATTTCTTACAAAATTCACTTATTGACCGACAGGAAAAAGGCAAATGAACCCAAAATCAAGAGAATGGAGGGAAGGAAAGGAGATTCAGCAAGGAGAAGAAAGAAAAGAAAAAGCAAAAGTGTTTAGAGAAAAAGTGTCAGAAAGCCTACCAAATTTGGTAGACGCTAACTCAAATGCCGAAATGACCCACAACCCTCCCCCAGTCGAAATCTCAAGGCACAAGTTCCCACAAGCGGCACAACACCTCCTCTCACCCAAATTCTTTGATTTTCTCCTAAAATCTCTCCCTTTATCCCTCATTGAATCTTTCCATAACCAGTTCAAACACCACCTTTGCTATGTTTCAGTCCAACTCTACTACTTACACAGCACAAGCAAAAAAAAAAAACCACTCCAATGTGCAACCCAGGACTTGAACCTCAGACCACAAACACGCCACCTTGCCACTAGACCACAAGCTCTCTTTGTGTCATGAAACAAGCATTAATATTTATAAGGTCTATAAGCTAGTGTCCAGATTCATTTAAGAGAAAACTAAAATTTTGCAAGAGCTAAGACTTGAACCCAAGCTTCTCACACACCCCCATACACGCAAATCACTTAGCCATTAAAGCAAACAAGCTTTTTGTTGCAGAACATGCAAAATTAAAGGCCATATATTTTTGGGGCGTTACAAATCTACCCCCTTAAAAGAGATTTTGACCTCAAAATTTACCTGATCAGAATTGGTGAGCGTATTGTCGATGCATCGCCTCCTCAGGTTCCCACGTGGCTTCTTCTGAACTGTGATTACGCCAAAGCACTTTGACTAGTGGAATAGATTTCCTCCTCAGTACTTTAACCTCACGGTCCAAAATCTGCACTGGCTCCTCCTCGAAGGTCAGATTTGGTCTAACCTCAATCTCCTTGACTGGTACTATATGTGTGGGATCAAAGGGATAACGCCTCAGCATTGAGACATGGAACACATCGTGAATCCAGTCTAATCCTAGAGGCAACTCAAGTTGATAGGCGATTGGTCCCACACGCTTCAGTATACGATAAGGCCTAATGAACCTAGGGCTAAGCTTACCCTTTCGCCCAAACCTCAGTATCATTTTCCATGGAGAGACCTGAAGAAATATGAAGTCTCCCCAGGAATACTCAATTTCTCAGCGTTTAAGATCTGCGTAAGACTTCTGCCTATCAGACGCTTCCTTCAACCGGTCTCGAATCAATTTTACCTTTTCGTCGGTATCAGAAACTAACTCTGGCCCCAAAACTCACCACTCGCCCAGCTCAGTCCAACAAGTAGGAGTACGACACCTATGACCATACAATGCCTTGTACGGTGCCATTTGAATACTGTACTGATAGCTATTATTATACGCAAACTCTACTAACGGCAAATAGTCTTCCCAGTTGCCTCAAAAATCCATTACACAACTTCTTAACATGTCCTCCAGTATCTGAATCACCCTCTCTAACTGACGAGCTGTCTGAGGATGAAACACAGTATTGAAGTCTAACCTGGTGCCCAAAGCCTCACGTAACTTCTTCCAAAACTGAGATGTGAATCTATGATTTCTATCAAATATGATGAAACCGGTACTCCATGCAGTCTCACAATCTCAACCACATATAACTTTACCAGCTTCTGCAACGAGTAATCAGTGCGGACTGGTATAAAATGGGCAGATTTAGTAATTGATCTACAATAACCCATACCGTATCCTTCTTAGTAGGCGCTAAGGGCAGCCCACTCACAAAATCCATAGTTACCCTCTCCCACTTTCAAAGTGGAATCTTAACTGGCTACAGTAACCCAGAAGGCAGCTGATGCTCAGGCTTAACTTGCTGACATGTCAAGCATTTACTCACAAAATCAGTAACTTAGCGTTTCAGCCCTGGCCACCAGTACAGTTCACGAAGATCTCAATATAACTTGTTTCCGCTAGGGTGCATAGCATATGGACTACTATACGCCTCACGCAGTATGGACTGCCTAAGTTTAGAATCCCTCGCTACATAGACTCTCCCACGGAAACACAGTACTCCCTCACCATTCAATCCAAAATCTGTAGTCTCTCCATTCTCAACTTGTCAGAAACGAGAGTGACTCATCAAACAACTGTTTCCCTTTAATTTGCTCAGCCCACGTTGGTCTCACATGAAGCTCAACTAACAAGCTACCATCATCTAACAAATTGAGACGAGCAAACATTGCTCTCAAATCAGATGCAGCCCTACGGCTCAATGCGTCAGCTACCACGTTAGCCTTACCAGGGTGATACTCAATCGAGCAGTCATAATCCTTAAGCAGCTCTATCCATCTTCGCTGCCTAAGATTCAGCTCCTTCTGAGTGAAGAGGTACTTGAGGCTCTTATGATATGTGTAGATAATACACTTCTCACCGTATAAATAGTGCCTCCAAATTTTCAGTGTGACTACCACCGTGGTTAACTCCAAGTCATGTGTAGGGTAATTTTCCTCGTGAGGCTTAAGCTGACGAGATGCATAAGCAATCACCTTACCCTTCTACACCAGCACACAACCCAAACCGACTTGTGATGCATCACTGTAGACCATAAATTCCTTCCCAGACTCTGGCTGTATTAAAATAGGTGCCTTAATCAGAACTTTCTTTAGTTTCTCAAAACTCTCTTACTGCTAACCAATCTAAATGAAAAGTACCCCTTTACGCAACAACTTAGTCATAGGTGCAACAATCACAAAAAACCCCTCGACAAAACGTCTGTAATGCCCTGCCATACCCAGAAAGCTTTGAATCTCAGATACAGTCTTAGGTGGTTTCCAATCCAGTACGGCTTCCATTTTTCGAGGATCAACCTTAATCCCCTAGGTAGATACCACGTGACCCAAAAATGTCACTTCTTGCAGCCAAAACTCACACTTGCTGAACTTAGCTTACAGTTGTTTCTCCCACGAAATTTGCAGAACAGTTTGGAGATGTGCATCATGTTCATCCTCGATTCTCGAATACATAAAGATGTCGTCTATAAATACCACCACGAACTGATCCAAGTAGGGCTGGAATACTCGGTTCATCAAGTCCATGAAAGCAGCTGGTGCATTCGTCAGCCCAAATAGCATTACTAGGAACTCGTAATGACCATAACGAGTCCTAAACACAGTCTTATACACATCAACCTCTTTAACTCTCAACTGATGGTACCCAGAACGAAGATCTATTTTAGAGAAAACTGATGCTCCTTGCAGCTGATCAAACAGATCATCAATCCTCGGCACGAGATACTTATTTTTGATAGTTAGTTTATTCAACTGTCGATAAACGATGCACATGCGCATGGATCCATCCTTCTTCATAAACAACACTGGTGCTCCCTATGGAGACACACTCGGTCGAATGAATCCTCGGTCTAGCATTTCTTGAATTTGGGCCTTCAACTCCACCAACTCCTTCGATGCCATTCTATAAGGAGTGATGCACACTGGAGTTGTTCCAAGTGGGAGTTCAATACCAAACTCAACTTTACGGTTCGGAGGAAACCAAGGGAGCTCATCCGAAAATATATCAGAAAAATCCTTAACTATTCCGATATCTCTAATAAAGGGACCCTCAGAATTAGATATGCCAATATAGGCTAGAAACACCTCACAACCCTTGTGAACCAGTTTTTCGGCCCTTAGTGCAGAGATCACATTAGACAGAAAGTCCTTTCGCTCCCCAATCACCGCCACCTCATCATCATCAGTAGTCCTCAATACCATACGTTTAGTAGCACAATCCAAACTTGCACGGTGTTTTACCAACCAATCCATCCCCAAGATCAGGTCGAACTCACCAAACGGTAGCTCCATCAAATCTGCTGGAGATATAACTCCTTGAACCTTTAGGGGCACATCTCTGAACAACTTGTCTACTCTTACTAATTGTCCCAGTGGACTTAACATAGTCATCTCATTAACAATACTCTCACACATGATACCCAAAATGCCAACCACAGTGCATGCAATGTATGAATGTGTAGACCCTATATCAATCAGAGCAGTGTAAGGTACATTATGCATTAAGAACATACCAGTTATAACATCTGGAGTGTCACCATCCTCTTGGCGATGAGCAGCATAAACAAGAGCTGGCTGCCTCACCTCAGTGTTAGCAAGACTTCTGCATGCGGTGCTCCACGACTGCCCCATACCATTTCCACCTCCGGCTTTGCCCGACCTCTCTCCGGTGGTCTGCTGACCACCACCTATCACTGGCTGAACGTGACCCTATCCTACAGCTTGCATTTGAACAAGCCTCTGAGGACAATTTTTAACCTGATGATCCACAGACCCGCATCTAAAGCACATCCTAATTCTCTTTCAACATTCACCCTGGTGAGATCTCCCACAATCAGTGTAAGGTTGCGGTTTAGCAACAGTAACAGGAACTCCAGCCCGAACTGGCGCATCAAACCTGGTTTTCTTTATAGGCCTTCCAAAAGAACTTGAGGGCCCAGAATCCCTCTTATTTCTGCCCCTATCTTTCTCGCGGTTCTGGCGCTCAGAGCGCTTCACATCCTCAGCAATTTTTGCCTTTTCTACAAAGGCAGCAAAGTCTTGCTCCCTTTGTGGAGCTATCAATACTTGTAACTCATCTCGAAGGTCGCCCTCAAAATGCACATAGCGTTCATACTCACTTGCTACTATCCCACGAGCATATCAACTCAACCGCAAGAACTCTACCTCATATTCTACCACTGTCTTATTCCCTTAGGTCAGGCTCAGAAATTCCCTTCTTCAGGCGTCTACATAACTTGCGCCTACATACTTCCCTTGAAAGGCTACCTTAATGAAATCCTATGTCAACCGATCGTCCTGCGTACCCTCTCTCATAGTGAGCCACCACTGGCAGGCCTCGTCTAGTAGTAAAGACACTGCTCCTTTTAACTTTTGTTCCGTAGTACAGTCGAGGTCATCCATTATTCTTTCAGTGGCCTCCAGCCAGTATTCTGGCACATTTGGAGCTATTCTAGAAATATCCCTGAAAATTTTCGCTCTATTAGACTGGAGTCGCTCAGAAATTGACCCTTGGCCCACCGCACCAGCATTAGATCCAGCAACCCTCTCTAAAATGCGAAGCATAGCTTGGCACAGGGCATCATCCCCAGCCGCTCGATCGTAAGACACCGTCTCAGTCACCGGTGAAGTTGGTGCTTCCCTAGCAGGCATGTGGCCCGATGCCGAAGACCCAACCTGAGCATTTCCTCGGCCTCTACCGTTGCCCCGTGTACTTCTTTCGTGAGTACCTCTTGTGCTCATTTCGATGTATGCTTTATCTGTTTTAAAAGTCTTATACATCAGATTTAATATTTCAGTAACTAAAAACAAACGAAAGACAGTCATTAGGGGTTTATTATCGCAGATCGAGGTCTCTCTACAGTTTTCAGTCTTCTACGATCTCATTTTTCTCTACTTAGAGTTTCACAGTATAGTCTGCTATCCATAGTAGTTTCTCAGTATAATATCTCAGTCTATAATAGTAAAGAGTATTAGAGAACTTATAGATTTGGCGCCGGAGACTCGGTGTACCACACTTGTAAATCTTTCAAAATGTTTTCCAATCTTTAAAATCCATTTTCAGAAAAATTTTTCAAAAACCCATTCCATAGCTGAGTTTTGTAACCGGGCTTTGATACCACTAAATGTAACACCCCAAACCCGGCCTAGATGCTACGATCGAATCTGACGTGTCCTATCGAAGTGATTTTTGAAATTTAGACTTGCTGATAAAAATCCATATTTAAGTTAAAACCCATTTAGCTTTTCTTGCTTGAGAAAATTCATCAAATTAAGTTATTACAATCTGAAACCATCTTATCAAAATGATTGCCATATTCATTAGTGTTGATTTCTTTAAACTGAATAAAACCGCGGAAGCTTCTCTAATTAAAACCCTGAAGTTTAAAGTGCATGTTTTTCTTAAAAACTATTGTTATTTTGAAAACCTCTTTTGTATTCGTTTGGCAGTTTAAAATAAGAAATCAAAGCCCAATTAAAAATTAAACCACCAATGGCCTTATTACAAAATCAATAGCCCAATATGAAAATTGAAATTAAAAAACTATGTCTAAAACAGAATATCAGTGATCATGTGGCCACCTCCGAGTCTCGCAGCACTAAATCGTCTACAGCTGGGGATTACCTGTACAATATAAAAAGAAATGGATGAGCTTACGAAAACTCAGTGTGTAATCCCCTATCAGTCAATCAGTAACAATATGCAGTAACAGTCTAGGCTTGAACCCTATTCAGTAACAATACAGTGTGGGCCTTAGCCCATTACAGTATCAGTACGATGCAAATATACAACCTACCCCAATCCATCCAACACACCACTCGTACCAACCAACACACCATGTGGCGATAAAATCGACCCACCAAACCAAAGAAACCAATATTGCAAAAGATAGCCGCTAATAATAATAACACAATGAGAGTCGCGATAATAGTAACCCGAAAAAGCCGCGAATAAAGATATATCTGGCAGAGCCACCAGTATAGTATACTTCCCCCATAACAGTATCCCAACCCCATGCAGTATATCATGTCATAAATCATACGTATATGCAGAATGTCATACTCAGTAACAATCATATACAAATCATGAACACATCAGTGAACCTACCCTTAGGGGTATAACAGTTATTTTATTCTATGGGGTATTTCGGTCTTTTTACCCTATGGGGGTATTTCGATCATTTTACCCTTTAGGGGTATTTTAGACATTTTACTCCTTAGGGGTATTTTAGTCATTTTACTCTTTAGGGGTGTTTTAGTCATTTTACTCTTTAAGGGTATTTCAGTCATTTTACTCTTTAGGGGTATTTCAGTCATTTACTCTTTAGGGGTATTTCAGTCATTTACTCTTTTGGGGTATTTCAGTGCAGATAACAACATTTCCGAAGGTCTACAGCCGCCTCAAGTGACACAAGTAACCTAAATGGTTATAACGGTGTAAATGGGCTTAAGGCCAACTATTCAGCCCAAGTGGGCCCATACGCTCGTATGGCCTATGTAGCCCAAATTCAGTCACGGCTATGTGAACTACATAGTCCAGTCTAGTATTTTTCAATTATCGAGGATTTTGTCCGTGCGGGCCAACGAGCTCAGTGGCTCACACATCCCATTTTAGCCAAACGAGGCCCATATCAGCCCAAGAGCACGAGAACGCTTGTAGTGATCCCTATAGTCTATCGCCCACGGTTTGAGGGGTCGATTCACCCCTCGAGTGATCGCATGCTTGTGGGGCCACAAATGCCGAAGTTTCGACTTTCGTCAATTCACAGTAGAGAGGGGTGTGACTACACACCTGTTTGCGCAACGAACAGATTACCCCACGCGCGATCAACCTACAATCAACCCAACACAATCAGTCTCTCATCCCTTAGATCATTAACACTAAAGCCCCAAACCGATATCACCACTTACCTTGACCGAAAGCTACGCAATTTCTACTCTTAGATCGCTGGTTGGAAACGATCACACCCTTCTTCTTGTTAAACTGCACATAAGACAGATATTATTAGCAATACTTGTGTAATACAAGGCTTGAATTGATGCCCATACTCCAAAGAGTTAGGATAGATTGGGTATTCAGTCCATACTACAAAACAATCTACTTACCCTATAGTATTCGGCCAAAGAGGTATTCAAAATAGAAGGCAGAGATGTGCAGAGAAGTAAGGCAGTCGATGCTCCACCGCTTGTCAAAGACTATCCACCAAGGCAACAAAACAAGATTGATATCCAGTCACTAATGAAAAAGCAGAGAAACAAATGAGAGGGAAAAAAGATGAAATATTCGGCTTACCAAAATGTTATGAGGATTTGGCTATTAGATAAAGAGAGGCAAAAGCACAATTGATCCCGAGATGGTATATTCGGCCAATGAGGGGACAACTTGATGAAGAGAGGAAGGATTGCTCACAAAATTTACCTATTAACCAATAGGAAAAAGGCAAATGAACCCAAAAGCCAGAGTGGAGGGAAGGAAAGGAGATTCGGTAGGGAGAAGAAAGAAAAGAAAATGCAAAAGTGTTCAGAGAAAGTGTTAGAAAGCCTACCAAATTCGGCAGAAGCTAACTCAAATGCCAAAATGACCCACAACCCTCCCCCCAGCCAAAATCTCAAGGCACAAGTTCCCCCAAACGGCACAACACCTCCTCTCACCCAAATTCCTTAATTTTCTCCTAAAATCTCTCCCCTTATCCCTTGTTGAATCTTTCATGACCAGTTCAAACACCACATTTGTTGTGTTTCAGTCCAACTCTACTACCTACACAGCAAAAGCAGCAAAATAACTACTCCAATGTACAACCCAAGACTTGAACCTGAAACCTCATAGTTACACAACACACCACCTTGCCACTAGACCACAAGCTCTCTTTGTGTCATGAAACAAGCATTAATATTTATAAGGTCTATAAGCCAATGTCCAGATTCATTTAAGAGAAAATTAAAATTTTACATGAGCCATGACTTGAACCCAGGCTTCTCACACAACCCATACACACCCAAATCACTTAGCCATTAAAGCAAACAAGCTTTTTGTGTCAGAACATGCAAAATTAATGACCCTATATTTTTGGGGCATTACATGTCACCTGACCATGTATCACATACGGCTGAGACACACGCCCGTGTCTCTGCCCGTGTGGACAAAAATAGGCTATTTTTCAAGCCATCTTTCTCACCCAATCTTTCATTTACCTATACAAACCAAATGGCACATAACATGGCATAAATAGGCATTCAAACCGATCTTAACCAAGCCTAACTCATGCCAATTCCATACCAAGAACTATAATGTTCATAACATCATAATTTACCTTTTCGAAACAAACCAATTTCATATTCACAAATCACCTAATTGGTTAACTTCATATATACATTATCTTGCCTAAAATCACAAGCATGCCATATCTCAAAATTTCAGCCATTTGGTACTCAAGCTACCAATCCACAAACAACCATTCACATGGAAATTTTAAACCACATCACAAAAGGGCATTTACACATATATATACATACCAAATTTACCAAAAAAATAAGCCAAATCACATGGCTATACACATAACCAAAACATACTTCATTTACAAGCCAAATCAATTGGCTAAATCCATTATAAACATATATATCATACCAACCACAACTCCTATACATGCCATATAACCAAAACCATAAGTTCAAAAGTACCAAAATGACAGCTTGATAGTGTGATGAGATCTTTGACGACTCCCAAATCCGAGCAAGCTTCGAAATCACTATAAAACACAGAAATGCAAACAGAGTAAGCTATAAAGCTTAGTAAGCTCGTATAGTTAATAAGTAAAACTTACCATTCATTCATCAATTAAACTTTCTATCATAATACAATACAATTCAACTTAATCACAAGACTAACATATGTTCATCCACATGGTAAATCATGTAACTCACAAATTACATAGATTCAATGCTTATACGATTTACATACATACCTACACTGATAAGTATCTATCTCTCACCATTTCATATCATTGATATACATGTTGAACCATTTGGAATAATATCAGATACTCGAGAACCTCGCACCCCAAACGCCAATACAAGGGTGAAGCCATCTCAATCTCATATCTCATATAATGCCCACTCCCGAGCTATCAACGGGTCTGCTCACACAAGCTGATGATCAAGACGTAACTACACGGCGCTACTCACACAAGCTGACAAGAATCTATAACACGTTCCAGATAACTCAGCCACCGGTAGGACGTACGAACCAGCACCTAAACACATAACCCCTAATGACATGTCATTTTATCCTAATCTATTTCTAAGGTTCAACTGAGATTTTACATTGCCGAATCTTCGTCGAACATTTTCGTAGAATCATATTCAGAATTAATTCAATAATAAAGCATTTAGAACACAATTATATTAATGCTTATTAACACACGAACTTACCTTTCTTACAAAAACGTCAGAAGAGGATCGACTAGTCTAATACTTTATTTTTCCCCAGATCTAGATTCGAACTTCATTTTTCTTGATCTATATAATATCAAATTTCATTTATTCAATTATCATTCTATTCAATTTAGCCAAAAAAAGCATATATGGAAAAATTATACTTTTGCCCCTAATATTTCAACATCTTTTCAATTTAGTACCTAGTTCACAAAAATACAAATTCATGCACTTAGGTCCCTACCCATGCTAGCGAAATTTCCCTTAATATCATAACAGCCCATAGTTTTAATTATTTCACTCATTTACCACACAAATTATCACATTTCTCAAATTAATCCCTAATTGACAGTTTTATAAAAAATCACTTAACAAATGTTGTTTATCTAACAACAACCATTTATTTTATATCATCAAACAACAACACATATACATCAATGGTAAAACCCTAAACCTCTAACAATTTTTCAGATTAGTCCCTGGGCTAGCTAGATTAAGCTACAATGACTCCAAAAACATAGAAATCATTAAAAACTGAATCAAAAGTCACTTACATGCATGGATGATACATAACCGAACCTTTAAGTTCTATCAATGGTGTTTCCTTAGCTAAATTTTAGTGGATGAATACACTAAGGAAGATGACAAATTTACTTTTCTATATTTTACTTTGTTTAATTTACTAAATTGCAATTTTAACCTTAATTAATAACATTTAAAACACCTAATAATGTGTCCAAATATGTCCACTCACATTATGGATGGTTTAATTACCACATAAGGACTTCCACTTTAAGGTTCTATACCTATTAGACACCTTTAGCTATTAGAACCCAACTTTTACACTTTACACGATTTAGTCCTTTTTATCAAATTAAGCATTCAAACGATAAAATTTCTTAACGAAATTTTTACACAATCATAATATTATGTAGTAGGCATTAAAATAATAATAAAGTAATTATTTTGACCTCATATTTGTGGTCCCAAAACCACTATTCTGATTTGACTAAAACCAAGTTGTTACAAGACAAGCATAATTAGTTACATGGTCAGAATACATGGGCATGTGAAGTAGCCACATGATGATATTCTGAGCCACACGGTCTGAGCTCTGTCACACGGCCTTGTGACCCCTGTTTCCAATTTTTCATAGACTTTTTGTTTTGTTTTAAAATGAACCCTGGTTGTTTTCTAGTTACTTTTAGAGCCTCGTGGGCTCCGTAACACCCCTTACCCGGATTCTATGCCGGAATCGAGCACGAGGCATTACGAGACTTGACTTGCTTGATCATTCCACTTTAAGCTATAAAAATTCTCCCCAATTTTAAAACCTTTCACTCATCATCGTAACATCCTATCATGAGTCAACGAGACCCTTAACACCCGCTCGGGATATTGCGGAACCAAACTGGAACTTTTCAAACACTTAGAAAATTTTCACCTAAACAGGGGCCACACAGCCGTGTGGAACGGGGCACACCCGTGTGGGCAGACCGTGTGGTCACACACGCCCATGTCCCTACCCCGTATGGGATTTATCTTCATTACGAACCTACAGGGGTTTTAACATGGCCTAGACACGCCTGTGTCCTCACCCTGTGTGTAAAAACCTGGGTATTCTATTTGTGTTGTCAGCAACCTTATAAGGGTCACACGGCCTAGGCACACGCCCATGTGGCTAGCCCGTGGTTAGCACTGACTTACAACACTAACATGCAGGGGACACACGGCCAAGTCACGCACCTATAGGGTTGACCGTGTGTCACATACAGCCTAGATAGATGCCCGTTTGTGTACCCGTTTGGACCAATTGAAGGCTATTTTCCAAGCCATTTAGCCACCCTCACTTGCATACTTTCATACACCATCACATAAACTTCACATATTATCAACTATAACTCTTGAATTATCACATTTAAACTATAAAATAAAGCCTTCATCCCATACACGAGGGAGAACTATTTCTGGTATAATTACAATATACTTAAGCCATCATCTATGGCTATACACAATTGAACCATAAACTCTCTTAAGCCAACACATTTGGCTATATCAACTATGATTTAATCAACTTTAAATACGATCCCTATACATGTCATAACTCATAAGGACTTGAAACCTCATACCAAACATCTGCTCGATAGTGTAAAAACATCTTTGGTAGTCTCCAACCCAAGCAAGTTAAGTTAACATATAAGAGATGGGAAAGGAAAAAGGAGTAAGCAATAATGCTTAGTAAGTTCATATGCATATAATAATCAACTATTGATATTCATTGATTATTCTCAACCACAAGGTATTATAATGAGTTTTAATCTTAAACTCATGGTTACCTACTCAATCATTCTTGAAGGTTACTCATTCTGTCTCTTACCACATTCTAACCATGCCACAAGCCAATGCTCATGTTAATTAGCATACATCCCTGCACTTGTCACCACATGATTACATAAAACAACATATCAAACATTTTCAATAAGCCACTTATACTACCAATCACTCGGTGATTTGGCACTTAGTCCACCCTCAATCTCTAATAGGGTAGTATCGCACATAGCCCACCAATCATTTATAATTATGGTGGTATCGCACTTAGCCCACCCTCAATCATTAATAGGGTGTATCGCACATAGCCCACCAATCATTTATAATTACGGTGGTATCGTACTTAGCCCATCAAATGATAATATAAGCGATGGTATCGCACACAGCCCATCATTTAATAATTTATAAGGTAGTAACACACATAGTCCACCATTTACAATTTAAGGTGGTATCACACATAGCCCACCATTTACAATTTAAGTTGGTATCACACATAGCCCACCATTATTATACATTCACGAATATTTATCCACATACATTTCCCTATTTCAAATGTTCATCCGGGAACATCCTCACACTTTATCATTAATAATTAGCTTTCTACAATAATCGTTCGCATTCACGCAATACATTAATAATTATAACTTATGCAACTAAGGTGCATCATTTACACATAACCTACTATGGGTTCATCATATACCAAATTCATCTCAATTCAGTTCTAACACATACATGTAGCTCTCGTGATACAACCACATTCATTCTCATTTTCAACAAACTTGTTGAATCACTCAAATTGTTAAATAACACCCTTGAGTCTCATACACATAATGTTACATTGACATCATACCCCCGATAGGGTTATACATGAATTAACATATCGATGCCATGTCCTCAACATGGTCTTATATGAAATCCCACACCGAGGCCATATTCTAAATATGATCTTACACGGGACCTTAATTACCATCATATCATGCTATTTGCATTTCCACTATTCATGGATTAAATCAAGACTTTCATTTCTTAACATCACATCAAAACGTATTTACATATACATGAAGGCAATAAACAATTTATAAAACATCAAAATATTAAAAATACTTCACTTAGAGTAGTACAAATTAACACATGAACTTACCTCGATACCGAAAAGGGTAGAAAGGGCCCTATTTCTCTATATGTCTCTTTTCTCCCATTCTAGGTCTGAATCTCGTTTTCATTGATCTAGAATAATAGAATTTACTCATTTAATCACTTACAACTCATAATATATCATAAACCGCACTTAGGAAAAAAATAACTAATCGCCCTTTTACTTTGGCAAAATTATGATTTTGCCCCTAGGCTCGTAAATCACTTTTCATCACATTTTCTTATTAAACAAGCATAGCTAAACATTTAATCCTCTTACAACTATCCACAATTCCAACTATTTCATGCATTAATGAACAAACTACAACATTTGCATCTTAGTCCCAATTAGGTGTTTTCATGACAACACCTTTCACAAAAGTTGTTTCTCATCTTCCCAACATTCATTTTGTAACACCCCAAACCTGGCCTAAATGTTACAACCGGATCTGGCATGTCACATAAAAGGGTTGTTTAAAAACTGCGCGTTTGTTAAAAATTTCGAGTTTAAATATTTATTCGCTTGTTATCCTTTTGTTAACATTTTGGAAAACGGTTATTAAGGGTTTAGGAAATTTCCATATTGAACATTTAATAATAATAGGCAGTAATCAAATTAAAAGCTAAACCAAATAAAATACAAAAATTAAAGTTATAGTAGCCTTATTACATAACAAAAACCCAAATAAAAATAAGTTCGAAATAAGGGAACGAGTTTACGAGAAAAACAATGTATGTCCACCACAAGTCCGCCTCGACTCCAAATTCCGCAATCTAATGATTACCTACAAAAATAAGCAAAGGGGTGAGTCATCGAGACTCAGTGTGTAAATCCCCATAAACGTAATCTGGGCCTTAAGCCCACAGATGCACATTGGGCCTTAGCCCACTCAAGATGGCATACAAAAGATATGAATGTAATATGTCTGAGCCCAACCTAGTTTTTCCATCCTCTACACTCGTACCAGCCCAACACACTGTGGGGATTTCTACAATCAACCCTCCATCTGCTACACGCCTCATACGTGGCACCAAGCCACTGGTGACAGAGTCACTAATTATAACACGTGGGGCCAACCCACTGTGGTACCAAACCACTGGGACAAGTCACAGAATCACATATATATATACGTGGTATCAAACCACCATGGTACCAAAGCATTGAGACTTGGTCACTGAATCAAATACGTGGGGCCAACCCACTGTGGTACCAAACCACTGTGATAGTCTTAATACTTCCCCTTTCACATCATAATCCAAAGCCCGTGCAATATGACATAATAATTCGTGTATGCAGTATGTCATGTATGCAAAACATATATCAAATATAACGTATAACATGAATTACCATCATAATCAGATAGACATAATATAACATAATCAAGCTAATCAACCTTTAAGGGTATAACAGTAATTTTACCTACTAAGGGTATTTTAGTAATTTACCTATCGAGGGTATTTTAGTAATTTCGCACCTGCAATGGCTTTTTCGAAAGCCTAATGTCGCCTCGAGTGACTCAGCAACCATTTTCGGTCTTTACCGGACTATTGGGCCTAAAACTCGATTTCGGCCCATTCGGGCCCAAAACTCGATTTCGGCCCATTCGGGCCCACACGCTCGTGTGGCCCACCTAACACAAATCTAGCCACATATATGAGATTCACCTAGTCTAGTTCACTATATACTACACCATCATACATTTTATTCAATTGGGCCCATAGGCCCATCTGGCCCATTTTGGCCCATCGTGGCCCAATAGCCTCAACCCACAAGAATACTACTAATGGCCTCTACTATAGCGTCGAAGCCCCACATGTACGCTCGTACGCTCGTGTGGCTACTATTGTCATGACCGGCACTTCAGCATTTGCCGCTCTACAACTAGAGTAGAGAGAGTTACACACCTGATAAGAATTTGGTGCTAATCCGCGCTCCGACCACTCCTGTGCCCAAACACCCACCAAGGTATATTCACTCTCCTCCAAGAATGCTCTATATATAGCTAGCTTCTCACCTTCCTTCTTTGTATCTTTCCAATGTGGGATCCCTTCGTCAGTAGAGTTTAAATCCAACTCAAACTCTTGCCGTCCAATTCGCAAAATAAATACTCCCTTGCTTTTCATGAGATTCGAACCCAGTCTCCCCTATAGCATAATCCACGTCGCTAACCACTTGGCCACAAGCTCCTCTTGTGTCTTAAACCATGCGTAACTAAATATAAATCTATAGTCAAACTCTAAGGTCCATGTAAAAAGAAAACCAAAATGCAAGAGCCAAGACTTGAACCTTGGACCTCCTTCCTTTCTTGTGGCATCATCCCTTTGCCTCCTATTTGGCGTCACTTTGCCACTACACCACACACTCCACTTGTGTCATTTTCCTCCACATTTTATTCTTAAAGCCTACCCACTAACTCTCGGGGTTTTTCTCGCCTAAAACCAAAACTTCCCCAAAGCCAAAGTTTGATCCCGGAACTTCATAGAAGCCCTCCAACCTACCAAAATCACTCGCCTAATAAGTCCAACTTGCACTAAAGCCGTTCTCTTGTTCTCTAAAAAAAATTAAATGCTACTACTCCCAAGGCCCATTGGGCCCAATCCTACTAAGCCCAATTTCGGGATGTTACACATTTTCTTCCATAAAAAACTCAGCAACCAACATATACTCTCTCATGGAAAGTCCCTAAACTTTCAACCATATTGCAAATTAGTCCCCTCATTAGCTAGCTTAAGCTTTAGGGACTCCAAAAGTACAAAAATTATCAACCTATACCATCAAAATCACTTACTTGTAAAGAAAATGAGTTGCTAAAATTTTCAAGCTTTCAAAGCCCTCCTGAAACACCCCATACCCGGCCCACGAGCCTGAACCGGATCTGGTATGTTCCTTAAGAAAATCGGTTTTCGTAGTCCTTTATTACTTAGAGAATATTGGTGTATTCTTAGAAAACTGTTCATTTTGGACTGGGCTTAGGTTAAAAACCCGTTTATTTAATTTAGAAATCATTTAATTAGGGTGACAAAATAATTTAGGGTTTAAATGTAAAGACATAAAATTTTAATATCATAAATGTAAAGTATTTCAAAGCATAATAATTGCAAGTAAATAATGGTAACGAAAATAAAACTATGGCTTTTTAGGCCTTATTACATCAATAATTCCCAAACTTAAAATTTAAAGAACTTTATAAAAATGATGGTCCAATTCATAAATATTTTCTTTGCTACGCATGGCCACCTTTAGCTCCTACCGACCCTGGTCCCATTATCGCTCATCACACAAAAATAGTCCTCAAAGGGGTGAGTCAACAGACTCAATGTGTACACCAACTAACAAACAATATTTCGTGCATACATATTCATATCGAACATATACATATCAAAATGATGCAACCCAAACCCAAGCCTAATTATCCATCCGCTACACACCACCCGTACCTGCCAATCACACCGTGGGGACTACTAAGTCAACCCTCCTTCCGCTACACACCATCGAAGGCAGTCGTTGCAGTCAACTTGCTCATCGCCCATATACGTTGTGTCATTAGACACTATGTTCAGATAATGTAACCGAGGTTACCATGTTCACTTAATGGGACCGTAGCCACCATATTTCGTTGGTGAGACCGTAGTCAACACCTATTCTTCCCCTTTCACATATATCCGATATGCCCCAAATATTTATATCATGCATATCTTATTTCTCATTCATATTACATATTCAAAAATATATATATATCGTATTTGTAATCCTATCGGTAGTAGGAAACGTACCTAGGTACTTTTACCTCATTTGTGACACTTAGCCACATTCTTATTCGCATGCATATTCATATATATACATATAAAATAATTGCCATAATATATTGGGAGTTAGTGTGGGTACACACCTTATTCGCTTAATGGATTCCTTGAATTCCCGAAGTGAATCGATCACAGATTCAGACTTTAGATCTGTTAACTCCTATATTTGGCCCATCATATATAAACATATTAATACCCTTTTGATTTTAAAACCAAATCCTACTAGGAATAGAATTAATAACACTTACCTTGTTTGCCAAATCAAATCCCAAAGTTGTGGTATTCCTCTCTGAATTTCGGCTACCCACTAGATCCACTGATTTGATAAATCTTTGATTAAAACGAATTGATCTAACTATTAAAGATTCGGCTTTGATAGTAGAAACAGAGAAGAAAATAGAAGAAGAGAAGATGGATTTTACTTAAGGAAAAATTTGACAGGGAGGGGGAGAGCTAGGGAATTTCGGCAGAGCAGAAAAAGAAGCAAACTGAGGAGTAGCCCTTCTTCCTTCCTTTTATAGACAAAGTTATCAGCCAAGGAGTCCCTTACTTGGCCACCACTCCACATATGTGATAATATTATTCAAAAAAAAAATATTTAATCCATCATTTATCTCCTCAAATAATCCAAATTTAAAAATCAAAAAAAAAATCTCTTATTTATCACTTAATAGCCGAATTTTAAAGAGAATAAACCTCTTTTTTTCAAGATGCTTGCCGTCACTCCTTGTGCTTCGAAACAAAATTAAAACCTTCATTTAATTGCTTCCCTTGTGACTCGAACCCAGTGCCCATGCCTCTTGCACATGGCGCCATTTCCATAGGCCCTAAGTGCCATCTTCAGCCACTTTTCCTAGCCCGCTTGTGTGTCAAAACTTACCAACTTTTTCTTTTAAGGCCCTCTTGCCTTGATTTCCTATTTTAAACTTTAAAACTCATCATTTTAGGGTCATTTCCAAGTTTCCTAAAATTTTCGATCGGCTCTGTTTTTGCCATTTTCTTACATTTCCAAGTTTCCTAAAATGTATACTTTCCATTTTGGATCATTTCCATTTTCATTTCTTAGTTTCCAAAAATGTGTACTTTCCATTTTTGAACCATTTCCTTACATTTCTGGTTTCCTAAAATGTTCATGTCCTAATGCATTTCCGTGTTTCCAAAAATGTTCAGTTTCCAAAATGTTTATTTTCATTTCCATGCATTTTCATGCATTTCTCGAGTTTCCAAAAATATCAAAATTTATTCATAATGCTTAAGACTTGTCATTTCATACAATTAAACCGACAATGCATAGGCCCTTTCCCGGGATGTTACGCTTCTACCCCTTAAACAAAATTTCGTCCTCGAAATTTCCTAACTAAACAACTGAGGGTATTGCTGTCGCATTGTCTCTTCTGACTCCCACGAAGCTTCTTCCGATCCATGGTTGCGCCATAACACCTTGACTAGAGGTACTGACTTTCTCCGTAGTACTTTCACATCACGCCCAAGATTCGAATCGGCTCTTCCTCGTAGGATAGATCTGGCCTTAGCTCCACTTCTTCAACAGGTACCACATGAGACGGATCCGATCGATAGCGACGTAGCATGGATACATGGAATACGTCGTGCATTTGCTACAATTCTGGTGGCAACTCCACTTGGTATGCCACTGGTCCAACTCACTGTAGTACTCGATAGGGCCCTATAAACCTTGGGCTTAACTTCCTGCGCGACCAACCTCATAACCTTCTTCCAGGGTGAGACTTTTAAAAACACTGGTCTCCCACTTCAAACTCAATTTCCTTCCTCTTAAGGTCGTGCATCGACTTTTGCCTATCGAGGCTTCCTTCAACCTTGCCCAAATTATTTCAACCTTCTCTTGATTTACGCCACTAACTCCGGCCCAAAACGCGATGTTCTCCTAACTCACCCAACAAGTAGGAGTTCTACACTTCCGATCAGTACAATGCTTCAGTATGGTGCCATCCGAATGCTTGCCTCGATAGTCATGTTGTTGTAGGCGAACTCAAATAAAGGCAAATAATTTTCCCAACTTCCTCGAAATCCATCACACACCCTCTTAGCATATCCTCCAACACTTGTATAACTCGCTCGCATCGCCTGTCGATTGTGGATGAAAAGTCAGAGTGAAGTCCAACTTAGTGCCTAAAACTTGATGAAGTGCCTTCCAAAATCGAGACGTAAACCTTGGGTCTCTGCTCGGAGATGATCGACATCGGTACTCGTAGCCTTACGATTTCCGCCACATATAACTTGGCTAACTTCTGAAGGGAATAGTCAATTCTCACCGGAATAAAATGTGCGGACTTGGTCAAACGGTCCACTATCACCCATACCGAGTCTTTCTTAGTAGGCGTAAGGGGAAGCCCACTAACGAAGTCCATGGTAATTCTTTCCCACTTCCATTGGGGAATCTCAATTGGTTGAAGCAATCCCGATGGGACTTGGTGTTCACTTTTAACTTGCGACACACGCCGACACTTCCCTACGAATTCGGTCACTTCCCGCTTAAGATCAGACCACCAAAATTGTTCCCTTAGGTCCCTATACAGCTTAGTGCCTCCGGGATGCATAGCATAAGGGCTACCATGCGCCTCCCGAAGAATCCTTTGTCTTAACTCCTTGTCTTTCGGCATATAGACCTTTCCTTTATAGCACAACACTCCATCATCATTAACGCCATAGTCATTCAATTCTCCACTGACTTGTCAGAACTTAGCACTTAGACCCTTATCAGCCAACTGTCCCTCATTCACCTCCTTCAGCCACGTGGGCTTAACTTGCAACTCTGCCAACAGGCTTCCATCATCATACAGACTTAGGTGAGCGAACAAAGCCCTTAAATCCGACACAACCTTCCTACTTAGGGCATCAGCTACCACATTCGCCTTGCCCGGGTGATACTCTATCGAACAATCATAATCTTTCAACAACTCCACCCACCTTCGTTGCCTCAAGTTCAACTCCTTCTGAGTCAACAAGTACTTAAAGTACTTGTGGTCCGTGTAAATTACTGACCTTTCTCCATAAAGGTAGTGCCTCCAAACCTTGAGGGCAAAAACCACTGCTGCTAGTTCCAAGTCATAGGTTGGATAGTTAACCTCATGAGGCCTCAGTTGCCTAGACGCATAGGCGACCACTTTTCCTTCTTGCATTAGCACACAGCCTAACCCCGTATGCGAAGCATCACAGTACACCACAAAATCCTTGCCTGCCTCCGGCTGAATTAACACCGGAGCTTCTGTTAGCACCTTCTTAAGTCTTTCAAAGCTCTCTTGTTGCTTATTCGTCCACACAAAGGGTACTTCCTTCCTTAGTAGCTTTGTCAAAGGCGCGGCTATTGACGAGAATCCTTCCACGAACCTTCTGTAATAGCCTGCCAATCCTAAGAAACTTCAGATTTCAGCCACAGACCTAGGTGGCTTCCAATCCAACACTGCTTTGATCTTCCTAGGATCCACTCTTATTCTTTCTGCGGATACCACATGTCCTAAGAATGCCACTTCCTTATGCCAAAATTCGCACTTGCTGAATTTGGCATAGAGTTTCTTCTCCCTTAACACTTCCAACACAACTCGGAGATGCTCATCATGCTCCTCTTCCGTCTTAGAATACACCAAAATATCGTCGATGAACACCACGACAAACCTATCCAAATAGGGTTGAAAAACCCGATTCATCATGTCCATGAACGCAGCTGGAGCGTTCGTTAATCCAAATGGCATCACCACAAATTCAAAATGACCGTATTTTGTCCTAAAAGCGGTCTTATGAATGTCAGCCTCTTTCACCTTCAACTGGTGATATCCCGACCTTAAGTCTATCTTTGAGAACACAGCTGCCCCTTTCAGCTGGTCGAACAAGTCGTCTATCCTTGGTAAAGGATACTTGTTCTTGATGGTCAGTTTGTTCAACTGACGATAATCTATGCACATACGCATAGTTCTATCCTTCTTCTTCACAAATAGGACCGGTGCTCCCCATGGAGACACACTGGGTCGGATGAACCCACGATCCAACAATTCTTGGATTTAAGCCTTGAGCTCCACTAACTCCTTTGGCGCCATTCGGTATGGAGCGATTGACATAGGACCTATTCCCGGTAACAAATCTATTCCAAATTCCACCTCCCTATCTGGGGGTATTCTTGGTAATTCATCAGGGAACACATCTACCGTCCTAACTCCATCGACATCTTCATCTTTTCCTCCCAACGCACTTACGAAGGCTAAGAACGCCTCGCACCCCTTCCTAACTATCTTCTCAGCCTTTAGCGCCGAAACCACGTTAGACAAGTAGTTCCTCCTTTCTCCGATCATCACTACTACCTTATCCTCGGAGGTTCTTAGTTCCATACGTTTAGCCGCACAATCCAACACAGCTTGATGCTCTACTAGCCAATCCATTCCAAGTATAAGCTCAAACTCTCCGAAGGGTAACTCCATTAAGTCAGCCCGAAAATTCACTCCCTGAATCTCTAGGGGTACATTCTGAAAGATCTTGTCTACCACTACGGTTTGGCCTAATGGGCTTACTACGATCATCCGCTCATCGTGAGAATTCCGAGTCTAGGCCTAGTGTTTCCACTACACTACATGCAACATAAGAATGGGTCGAGCCCACATCAATCAGAGCAAAATAGGGTCTGTCAAAAATAAAGAACGTACTGGTTATAACATCCGGCGCGTCTCTATCTTCCCTCCGGTGAACCGCATAAACCAACCCTGGTTGCTTTCCCTCAGCATTAATAGCACCTCGACCCTGTGCTCTACGGCCTCTGCCAAAATTTCCATTACCTCTGTTGCGTAACCATGACCCCGCTGAGGCCGCTGTCCCACCTCTACCACCGACTAGCATTCTCGGGCGCCGTCGGCCCTCATCCGCCGCTTGGGACAATCTTTAAGCATATGGTCCTTGGACCCACACTTGAGACATCCACCCGTCTTCCTCCAACACTCTCCTAAGTGCCTCTTTCCACAGTGCTCACAAGGGCGATACTGCCAGCCTGTACCAGCTTGTTGATTCTATGGGCCGTCAACTCTAGGCCTCTTATAACCCTTTCTAGATGGCCCAAAACCTCTTTTGGGCTTATTCCTATCCACAGCCTGCTTGGTAGCATCCTTGATTCCCTCGACTACCTTGGCCTTTTCTACCAAAGCAGAGAATTCCCACTCCTGATGCGGTGCTATCAATAGTCTCAGATCGTCCCTCAGTTCATCCTCAAAACAGACACAGCGCTCATGCTCAGTTGCCATTACTCCTCGGGCACAGCGGCTTAACCTCAGAAATTCTGCCTCATATTCTGCGACAGATTTACTTCCTTGCACCAACCCCAGAAAAGCCTTCCTTTGTTCGTCTATATACCGGGTTCCCACATACTTCTTCTGAAATGCTTCCTTAGCATATTCCCAGGTCAAATCCTCCGGCGTGGCACCGTCCCACACAGTTAACCACCATTGATACGCTTCATCGCGCAGAATAATGCCACCATTCTTTTCAACTTCTCCTCGAGGTCAAGTCGAGTTCATCCATAATGCGCTCGATTGCTTCCAACCGATGCACTCGGCCATACTGGTGCCACTCCCGATACTCCACGAAACATCTCGGCTCCATTAGCTCAGAGCCGTTCCGGCACAGATTTTTGAGTTCCCGAATTTCCACCCGCACCAGCCACCAATTCCAAAACTCGCAAAGACGGCTGCGACACATCTTCTTCCCCGTCTGAGCTTGCGCCAAAGACCTACAAATGTGGGGGTGGTGGTGGCGGTGGTATTTCATTGTCAGAACCCTGACCCGATCTAACGGGTTCTGACAAAGTCATTCTTCCTCTACCTCTTCCACGACGACCACGTCCTCTAGAGCTCATTTTCTATCGTTGAGATCTGATTAAGAAGTTTTATGAATTAGTATTCTTCTTTCACTTATTACCCGCGAAGATGTTTTATGAAGAAGAATTTAAGAGTGGTTCTTTCGTATTCATACAAACATACAGTCTTTCCATTCATTCATTCATCCATCAAACAAATATGAACTTTCGTTCATCCAGAGAAACGTTGAAATTTTCATTGTTGTTGTTTTTCCGCTACCCAGGGGTATTTTCGTAATTTTGTCCTACAGGGGCATTTTCGTAAATTTTTCAAAATGAAAAATTCCTTGATGATTTTAACGGAAGTATTTTGGTACTTTTAAGGTTCCGGGGAAAGTTTTGGAAAAGTTTTGAAATCCAGGGGTATTTCGGTAATTTTTTTGACCTCAGGGGTGTAACACCCCAAACCCGGTCCAAACACCACGACCGAATCTGGTATGTTACGGGGAAAAACGTGTTTGAAAGTTACGAGTTAGCACTAGATAGATTTGATAAAACTCTGTTCTGTTTGATAAAACAAGTTGTTTAATATCGTTACTAAAACATTCAGACTGAGTAAAAATTTGATTTCAAGTTTGAAAACGATTGATTTTCATTTATTTATAAAATCAGTGTGATACCCGATGGTATAGTTGCAAACATATCGTTAAAATTTTGAAATCGTTGTCATATCAAGTTTTAGCAAATTAACCCAATTATTTTGTTAAAGCATATTAAAATCTAACTTAAAACATAAACATCGTAAGGCATAATTTAAAGGCCTTTTACAAATCCGAAATATAACCCAACTGAAAGTAAATAACTAAAGTACCCAAATTGTAATGTCTGAGTAAAACTTTTTATTCAGCATGGCATGAGCACCCCGAGTCCACCCCGGCTCCATGTCCGCGTCTAAGTATCACCTGAAATGTCAAAGGAGAGGGTGAGTCGAATGACTCAGTGTATAAATCCCGCTCCCAATAAAACAACATGCTAACACACATCATACGTAGTAACACAATTAATGCAACCCGGTCCTAGCCATCCGTATCTCCTTTTCTACCCCGTGTGGTACCAAACCACTGGTGGTGCCAAACCACTGTGACCCAAAGTCACGATATCCATAAGTGTGGTGCCAAACCACTAGTGACCCAAAGTCACGAATAATCTGATGATGGGGCCAACCCATCGCGTGATACCAAATCACTAGCGACAATCCCGTATCTCTCAAGTGGGGTCAACCCACGGTGGTGTCAACCACAGGGACGAGTCGCAATGAGGTGCCAAACCTCTGGTGTCCCAAAGACACAATGTGGTACCAAACCACTGGTGACCGTAGTCACGATAATCGAGTGATGGGGCCAACCCATCGTGTGATACCAAATCACTGGCGTCAATCCCGTGTAATCAACTGTGGGGCCAACCCACCGTGGTACTAAGCCACTGGGACGAGACGCTGAGGTGCCAAACCTCTGGTGACCCAAAGTCACAAAATATCATTGTGGTACCAAACCACTAGAGGTGCCAAACCTCTAGTGTCCCAAAGACACAGTGTCCCAAAGACACGGATATCATATCCCCCTCCTCTCAAATCACCCAACATGTCATATCGATGCACATCATGTAATACATGCCAACATGCCCCAAAATGCATCTCATAGCATACATAGCATAAATCATACATCACAGGTATTACAATAAAACTCGTAATAAGATAGACTTACCCGGATCCGTACACATACCCCATTTGGGTATTCAATCATCCATCACACTGTTATGATTTTTAACAGGCAAACAGGTTTATTAATAACATTACTAAGTTTCAGTGTGTTAGTTACACACCTGGTAAATACGAGTCTAAAAATCCCAACGAAACGATCTAAGTCCCCTTGATGGCCTTGCTCCTACAATCGGCCAACCATGGGGTTAGCACACCCAACATTCGGCCATAACCAATAAGACCAATGGGGTTTAATATCAATCCCTTACCTTCACTTGATTTGGTTTCCTACCAAATCCGAACCAACAGTGGTTGTTCTGATAATCGGCCAACACCTAACAAGAATATAGTTAATCACAAATCACCTTTGACTTAATCAAAATCATAAGATTGGACTAACAATAATATACCTATTACTTACCCAACACCAAGGATCGATCAACCAACAAAATCCCCCCCTTCACTAATATTCGGTCAAAAGAGAGAGCTATGGAAGGGAGAAAAGATTCGGCCAACACCTTAAGAGAAAGAAATGAGAATTGTCCTTAGGTGTTTAATACACCTGTGTTCGGTTCAGAGTGAGAGAAGAGAGAAAACACTTGTTTTTAGAGGATGGAGTTTCGGTTTACACACAGATGAACAAAAAGAAAAGAGGTAGAAGAGAAGAGAACATTCGGCCACACACACACAAATTCAAGAGAAGCAGAACGAACTTGCTAAATGGATGCTTAAACTTTCGGTTCAAGAAAAAGAAGATGAGATAGAGCTCTTTAGAATTTTCTGGCTAGTTATGACAAGAGAAGAAAATGAGAGAACTCTCTTTTGAAACTCCTACTTAGGCTATTGACAAAAAGAAAGAATTTTAGCTATCAACCTTTGACCAGAACCCATCAAAATGCCAAAAGAATTTCTAAGATAGCCTTCCCACTTACTTACCAAACCGACCACCCTCCAACAAGCTTCCCAAGATACGATAACACCTCAATTCCCCCCAAAAATTCGGCCACACTCCCTATAAACACTCCTACCACACTTTCAAACACTTTGAACAAGCCTCCTTCCTATATTCACTCTCCACCCATCTTTTAAAAAAAAATTTGACTTGGTCCAAGGAGGAATTTGAACTCCATCCAACTCCTCCCTCCTATGCCGTCCAAAAAGAAGCCAAAAAGTGGGGATTTTCGTTGCTTGAACCCAAGACCTCCCCCTTGCACATGACGCCAAACCAAGCTCGAAGTGGCGCAAGCTCTGCCACTTTGCTAGCTCCTCAATTGTGCTCAAAAACACCCAATAAAATACATATGGCCCAACTCCTTCAGCTCCTCTCAAGTAAAGCCAAAAAATAAAAAAATTTTCCTACCTACTCAGGCACACTTCTAGCCTACAACTAAGCCCCGAATCACACAAATAACAACATAACAATCCAACACATGCAAAATCATGCAACCACAAAATAGCCCCTAACCCGGGATATTACAGTTCTACCCCCTTGAAAATAATTTCGGCCCCGAAATTACCTGATCAAAAGAGTTGCGGGTATTGCTGTCTCATCATATCCTCGGGTTCCCACGTGGCTTCTTCCACGCCATGATTCCGCCAAAGTACCTTAACCAAAGGCACAGACTTTCTGCGCAAAACTTTTATATCCCGATCTAGAATCTGCACAGGTTCCTCTTCCGTAGTCAAATCTGGGTTTACCTCGATCTCTTCCACTGCCACAACATGCGACGGATCTGAACGATAACGCCGAAGCATCGACACGTGAAAGACGTCGTGAATCTGACTCAACTCAGCTGGCAGCTCAAGCTGATACGCTACTGGTCCCACTCGCCTCAGAACCTTATACGGTCCAATGAACCTCGGACTTAACTTGCCTTTTCTGCCAAACCTCAGTACCTTCTTCCATGGCGAGACCTTCAAGAATACCCGATCTCCCACAGCGAACTCTATATCTCTTCGCTTAAGATCGGCATAAGACTTCTGCCGGTCCGAAGCTTCCTTCAAACGAGCCTGGATCAACCTAACCTTGTCCTCGGTCTCAGCAACCAACTCTCGGGTCCAACAACCGACGCGTTCACCTAACTCGTCCAACATGTAGGTGAGCGACACTTCTGCCGTCTGACGCCTCATATGGTGCCATCTTGATGCTTGCTTGGTAATCGTTGTTGTAAGCAAATTCGCCAATGGCGTAAACTCCTCCCAACTACCCTCAAGTCGAACACAACCCCTCAAAGATATCCTCCAAGATCTGAATAACTCTCTCTCGATCGCCGTCCGATCATGCGGGTGAAAAGTCAGTCTTTGAAATCCAAACGAGTACCCGAGCTCGATGCAATGCTCTCCAAAACCTCGACGTAAATTGGGATCCCGATCCGAGATAATCGAACCGGTACACCATGCGACCTCACTATCTCGACACATAAAGCTTTGCCAACCTCTCAAGTGAGTAGTCCACTCACCGAATGAAATGGGCCGACTTAGTCGACGGTCCACAATAACCCAAACTGAATCTTTCTTACTTGGCGTGAGCGGTAGACCACTGACGAAATCCATGGTTATCCTTTCCCATTTCCACTGAGGAATCTTCACTCACCTGGTGAAGCAACCACGACGATGGCGATGCTCACTTTGACTCGACAAGTTAAACACCTACCAACAAACTCTGTCACCTCTTTCTTCAAACCAGCCACCAAAATCGCTTCTCTAAGATCCCTATACATCTTGCTACCTCCAGGATGCATAGCATAAGGACTACTATGCGCGCGTCTGAAAGAATCCTCTGCCTCAGCTCCACATCCTTAGGTATACACGCTTTACCTTGAAAACACAGCACCCCATCACTAGACAAACTGTAATCCTCCAAACCACCATTCTGCACTTGTAATCTCTGCGCACTCAGAACCTCGTCCTCTAACTGTTTCTCTTTGATCTGTTCAACCCAAGTAGGCTTAACTTGTAGCTCTGCCCGAATACTCCCGTCGTCATACAAACTTAAATGGGCAAACATCGCTCTTAAGTCCGAAACAACCTTACGGCTTAACGCGTCTGCCACCACGTTAGCCTTGCCCGGATGATACTCGATCGAACAGTCGTAATCCTTGAGCAACTCAACCCATCTACGCTGCCTCAAATTCAGATCTTTCTGAGTCAATAGGTACTTCAGACTCTTATGATCTGTGTAGACTATTGATCTCTCACCGTACAAGTAATGCCTCCAAATTTTTAGAGCGAAGACTACACCGCTAGCTCAAGTCGTCGTGCGTCGGATAGTTGACCTCGTGTGGCCTCACCGCCGAGAAGCGTAAGCCACCACCTTACCCTCCCGCGCATCAAAGACACAACCCAATCCTCAGTATGTGATGCGTCGCGAGAGACACCTGTGAATTCCTTACCACCTCGGGTTGAATTAAAACAGAGCTTGGTCAAGATCTTCTTTAACTTATCAAAACTCTCCTCATCAAGCTTTCTCGGTCAAACGAACGGAACTCCTTTCCTTAACAAACTTTAGTCATCGGTCTTTGCGATCAACGAAAACCCTCTCGAATCTTCTGTAGTATCCTCGCCAAACCCGAAAAACTCCGAATCTCACCATCGACTTAGGAGGCTTCCAATCCGAAATCCTCAATCTTCCGAGGATCTACTCTAATCCCCTCAGCTGATACTACATGACCCAAAAACGTCACTTCCCTAAGCTAGAACTCGCACTTACTGAACTTAGCATAAAGTTGCTTCTCCCTCAAAATCTGCAACACCACTCTCAAGTGTGCATCATGCTCTTCCTCTGACCTTGAATATACCAAGATATCGTCAATAAAAACCACGACGAAACGGTCCGAGATCTTCTGCTGAAACACCCTATTCATCATATCCATAAAGTCTGCCGAGCGTTAGTCACCCGAACGGCATTACCAAGAATTCGTAGTGCGTCGCATCGAGTCCAAACGCTGTCTTATGGATATCCGCTTCCTTAACCTTCAACTGATGGTACCCAGACCTCAAATCGATCTTTGAAAACACAGATGCACCCTTCAGCTGATCAAACAAGTCATCTATCCGTGGTAACGGATACTTGTTTTTAATTGTCAGCTTATTCAGTTGGCGGTAGTCTATACACATCCGCATCGTACCGTCCTTCTTCTTGACGAAGAGTACCGGCGCTCCCCAAGGTGAAACACTTGGCCTGATGAAGCCCCGATCCAACAGCTCCTGAATCTGAGCCTTAAGCTCCACCAATTCCTTTGGCGCCATCCTATATGGAGCAATAGACACTGGCGCAGTCCCTGGTAGCAGATCTATCCCGAACTCTACCTCCCTATCCGGTGGCAAACCCGGGAGCTCCTCTGGAAACACATCCACAAATTCCTTAACTGTTCGCACCTTCTCCACAGCAGACTCCTTAGCCTCCAAGGCATACACATGAACCACATACGCTTCACAGCCCTTCCTGACCATCTTTACAGCTTTTAATGCCGATACCACATTAGATAAGTAATCTCTCCTATTACCTATCATAACCACCTCATCACCCTTATCCGTCGTTAGGACCATGCGCTTAGCCGCGCAATCCACCTTGGCCTGGTACTTAACCAACCAGTCCATCCCGAGAATCAGATCGAACTCCCCAAACGGCAGTTCCATCAGATCAGCAGCAAATACTACCCCTTGGAGTTCTAGGGGTACGTTTCTAAACAGCTTATCTACTACTACAGAGTGACCTAGAGGGCTAATTACAGTCATCTGCCTAGAAGATATCTCAGAGTCTAAGTCCATGGTCTCAACTACACTACTAGCAACATAAGAATGCGTGGAACCCAAATCAATCAAAGCAGTATAGGGAGAACCAAAAATCAAAAACGTACCGGTGATGACGTCCGGTGCATCGCCTCTCTCTCTCGGCCTCGCGATACACCAACCCAGTATGCCGTGCCTCGTAACTACTACTGCACCTCCTCCTGGTGCTCCACGGCCTCTACCAAATCCAGTACCACCTCTGCCATTACCACAGCCCCTCTGCGGTGGCGGTCCATTACCTCTGAACTGGTTACGGCCCTGACTCTCAGACTGAATCCTAGCCAACTTACGCGGACAGTCCCTCATACGGTGATCTAGAGAACCACACTCAAAATGACCCTTTCCTCCACCCAAAGAACCTCCCCAATGAGATTTTCCACAAATGATTACATAGTGGCGGTCCCTGATTAACAGCAACAGGCCTACCAGACTGGTTTGGCCCACTCGGTCTAGCCCTCTTCTGGGGATTACCCGACGGTCTAGAAGATCCAAAACTCCTCTTATGACGGTTCCTATCCAGATTTTGCCTCACGGATTCCTTAACACCCTCGGCCACTTTGGCCTTCTCAACCAAGACAGCAAACTCATGCTCCTGCTGTGGAGCAATCAGCGATCTCACTGCCTCTCGGACCATCCTCGAAATGAACACACCTCTCTCGTTTTGTCGCGCCACAATACCTCTAGCATACCGACTAAGCTTCAAGAACTCGACCTCATACTCGAAATGCAGGACTTACTCCCCTGAACAAGCCTCAAGAATGCCTTCCTCTGGGAGTCAACATAACTAGCTCCAATGTATTTCTTTTGATATGCAGCCTTGAAATAGTCCCATGTCAAATCCTCTACTGCTACACTGTCCCGAACCGTGAGCCACCACTAGTATGACTCATCTCGAAGAAGCGATACAATCCCCTTAAGCTTCTCCTCAAGCAGCTAGGTCCGGATCATCCATGATCCGCTCATCGCCGCCTCCACCAATATTCAAAGCGATCTTTGGGGCAACACCGAAAACACCTCGAAAGAATTCACTCGTTTGCTCGGAGTCGCCAGTACATGATTTCCTAACTCTGCGCGCACCACCACCTATACCGCTACCCTTTCCAACACTCGCAAAGATCGCTGCGACAACGCATCATCCCCAGTCTGATCTTGGAACTCACCACCTCCAGCTGGTGGCGGAACCGGTATCTCACTTTTTGACCCCTGACCCGATCCTACGGGTTCAGAAACTGTCATCCTACCTCGACCTCGACCACGAGTATTACGACCACGTCCACCTCGAGTACTCATGACTAAACGCTCTACGTCTCTGGTTAAGAAGATTTTTATGCATTAGTGTCGTTCCACTTTCTTAACCGCAAAAGAAATTTTATGGATGGAGTTTAATCAGGGGTTCTTTCGAGCAAACAAGGTTTCAATCTTCTATCCTAATTCACCCAAAAGAGTTCATACATCCATTCCTTAACCCTTTCCATACCTATTCACTCTTCGGACATTGCTGCCCATTTCTAGCCCAAGGGTATTTCCGTCATTTTCCCTACAGGGGTATTTTTGTAATAAAAATATTTAAAACTTTCGTAAAATCGGTCACTTGAAATTTTCAAAATTGGAGGGTGTTTTTTGAAAATTTTGTAAAATACTTCGTTTTGGAAACCAGGGGTATTTTAGTAATGTCCACAAACTGAGGGCGTTTTCGTAAATTTCCAAAATCAAAATTTTCGATTGATATTTTGCAAAGAAGTTTTTGAAGTTTGTAACATCATTGAAATTTTGAGCAAAATCATTGAGTTGATATTTTATGAACCGAGGGCATTTTAGTAAATTTACCCCTAAGGGCATTTTTGTAATTTCCACAAATCAGTCTTTCGAGAAAATTGTTGTAAAAATGACATCCTTGGTTTTGAAAGAGTTTATTGCAAAAGTTTGAAAACATTAGGGTTGTTGTTTCATTGTTTTCGAAAATATGGCTAATTCCCTTTTCGGGTTTTAGTCGTTAGGTTAAGCCTATGACTGAGCCTTCTTGGTCAGGGTGAATCAAAGCTACGCACCAGGTGGGATACCTGCGAAGAGGAGGTGAGTCACGAGGACTGCTTAAATACCAAGCTCTTCCGGATCCCCTCTAAGCATGGCTTACAAGAGGTTACCACACCCTAACTCAGTGACTGAGTCATAGATTGGTTTAGTTCTTTAAGTCTTATGGTTTGGTGTGAGTGTTTGAGTAATCTAGTCCTAGGGTTCAAGTCCTATAAATCTATCTACGTTCCATACCACCTACCCTTCTACAAATAGTAATTCACAAAAGAGTTTAGACTTACTTACCTGGGCGAACTGGTGCCGGAGACTCGGTGCCATGCCTTGTAAACCATGTATTCAACCCCAAAACACTTAAAACGAACTTTTGAAAACAATTTGGGCCTCAGGCCCACAGCCGAGCTTTTGAACTTAGCTCTGATACCACAAATGTAACACCCCAAACCCGGTCCAAACACCACGACCGAATCTGGTATGTTACGGGGAAAAACGTGTTTGAAAGTTACGAGTTAGCACTAGATAGATTTGATAAAACTCTGTTCTGTTTGATAAAACAAGTTGTTTAATATCGTTACTAAAACATTCAGACTGAGTAAAAATTTGATTTCAAGTTTGAAGACGATTGATTTTCATTTATTTATAAAATCAGTGTGATACCCGATGGTATAGTTGCAAACATATCGTTAAAATTTTGAAATCGTTGTCATATCAAGTTTTAGCAAATTAACCCAATTATTTTGTTAAAGCATATTAAAATCTAACTTAAAACATAAACATCGTAAGGCATAATTTAAAGGCCTTTTACAAATCAAAATATAACCTAACCGAAAGTAAATAACTAAAGTACCCAAAATGTAATGTCCGAGTAAAACTTTTATTCAAAGATGGCATGAGCACCCGAGTCCACCCCGGCTCCATGTCCGCGCCTAAGTATCACCTGAAATGTCAAAGGAGAGGGTGAGTCGAATGACTCAGTGTATAAATCCCGCTCCCAATAAAACAACATGCTAACACACATCATACGTAGTAACACAATTAATGCAACCCGGTCCTAACCATCCGTATCTCCTTTTCTACCCCCGTGGTACCAAACCACCGGTGGTGCCAAACCACTGGTGACCCAAAGTCACGATATCCATAAGTGTGGTGCCAAACCACTAGTGACCCAAAGTCACGAATAATCTGATGATGGGGCCAACCCATCGCGTGATACCAAATCACTAGCGACAATCCCGTATCTCTCAAGTGGGGTCAACCCACGGTGGTGTCAACCACAGGGACGAGTCGCAATGAGGTGCCAAACCTCTGGTGTCCCAAAGACACAATGTGGTACCAAACCACTGGTGACCGTAGTCACGATAATCGAGTGATGGGGCCAACCCATCGTGTGATACCAAATCACTGGCGTCAATCCCGTGTAATCAACTGTGGGGCCAACCCACCGTGGTACTAAGCCACTGGGACGAGACGCTGAGGTGCCAAACCTCTGGTGACCCAAAGTCACAAAATATCATTGTGGTACCAAACCACTAGAGGTGCCAAACCTCTAGTGTCCCAAAGACACAAAGATGTCCCAAAGACACGGATATCATATCCCCCTCCTCTCAAATCACCCAACATGTCATATCGATGCACATCATGTAATACATGCCAACATGGCCCAAAATGCATCTCATAGCATACATAGCATAAATCATACATCATAGGTATCACAATAAAACTCGTAATAAGATAGACTTACCCGGATCCGTACACATACCCCATTTGGGTATTCAATCATCCATCACACTGTTATGATTTTTAACAGGCAAACAGGTTTATTAATAACATTACTAAGTTTCAGTGTGTTAGTTACACACCTGGTAAATACGAGTCTAAAAATCCCAACGAAACGATCTAAGTCCCCTTGATGGCCTTGCTCCTACAATCGGCCAACCATGGGGTTAGCACACCCAACATTCGGCCATAACCAATAAGACCAATGGGGTTTAATATCAATCCCTTACCTTCACTTGATTTGGTTTCCTACCAAATCCGAACCAACAGTGGTTGTTCTGATAATCGGCCAACACCTAACAAGAACATAGTTAATCACAAATCACCTTTGACTTAATCAAAATCATAAGATTGGACTAACAATAATATACCTATTACTTACCCAACACCAAGGATCGATCAACCAACAAAATCCCCCCTTCACTAATATTCGGTCAAAAGAGAGAGCTATGGAAGGGAGAAAAGATTCGCCAACACCTTAAAAGAAAAAGAAAAGAGAATTGTCCTTAGGTGTTTAATACACACATGTTCGGTTCAGAGTGAGAGAAGAGAGAAAACACTTGTTTTTAGAGGATGGAGTTTCGGTTTACACACAGATGAACAAAAAGAAAAGAGGTAGAAGAGAAGAGAACATTCGGCCACACACACACAAATTCGAGAGAAGCAGAACGAACTTGCCAAATGGATGCTTAAACTTTCGGTTCAAGAAAAAGAAGATGAGATAGAGCTCTTTAGAATTTTCGGCTAGTTATGACAAGAGAAAAAAAACGAGAGAACTCTCTTTTGAAACTCCTAAGCTTAGGCTATTGACAAAAAGAAAGAATTTTAGCTATCAACCTTTGACCAACCCATCAAAATGCCAAAAGAATTTCAGATAGCCTTCCCACTTACTTACCAAAACCGACCACCCTCCAACAAGCTTCCCAAGATACGGCCAACACCTCCAATTCCCCCAAAAATTCGGCCACACTCCCTATAAACACTCCCTACCACACTTTCAAACACTTTGAACAAGCCTCCTTCCTATATTCACTCTCCACCCATCTTTTAAAAAAAAATTTGACTTGGTCCAAGGAGGAATTTGAACTCCATCCAACTCCTCCCTCCTATGCCGTCCAAAAAGAAGCCAAAAAGTGGGGATTTTCGTTGCTTGAACCCAAGACCTCCCCCTTGCACATGACGCCAAACCAAGCTCCAAGTGGCGCAAGCTCTGCCACTTTGCTAGCTCCTCAATTGTGCTCAAAAACACCCAATAAAATACATATGGCCCAACTCCTTCAGCTCCTCTCAAGTAAAGCCAAAAAATAAAAAAATTTTCCTACCTACTCAGGCACACTTCTAGCCTACAACTAAGCCTCGAATCACACAAATAACAACATAACAATCCAACACATGCAAAATCATGCAACCACAAAATAGCCCCTAACCCGGGATATTACAAGGGGTATTTTGGTAAATTTTCACAAATTAGGGTGAATTTGTAAAATTTAGTAAATCAGGGATATTTCAAAAGTTGTAAAACTTTGTGGATTATTTTTGAGAATTGTACTTTTCAAGACAATGATGTTGCAAAAATTTTGGAAATCAGGGTCATTTTGGTAATTTTGCAAGTTAAGGGCAATTTCATAATTTCTCTCCAAATCAAGATATTTTTGATAATTTGCAAATTAGGGTTTTTGAACATTTTATAAAGAAATGAAATTTTGGATAAGTACTGTGGGTATTTTGGAATCTCATAAACCAAGGGCATTTTGGTAATTTTACCACTAGGGGTATTTTTGTAATTTTTTTTGAAAATCGGGAATTTTTCAGAAAACTTTGTAAAGATGGTTTTCACAAATTAAAAGAGTGATTTTAAAAGTTTTAAAACTAGGGTTTGTTGTTCTTCAAAAAAACGGCTAAGTCCCTTTCAGGTTTTAGTCTTTGTGTTTAGCCTATGACCGAGTCCTCTTGGTCAGGGTGAACCAAAGCTACGCACCAGGCAGGATTCGAGTGGAGAGGAGGTGAGTCACGTGGACTGCTTAAATACCAAGCTCTCACCGAAACCATTCCTAGACATGCGCATGCAGGTTGCCACACCACCGAGCCCTCTGAGTTAGGGTGAACCGGCTACTACGCACTGGTAGGATACTGCGAAGAGGAGGTGAGTCACTAGGATCGCTTAAATACCAGGCTCTTCCGGATCCAATCCTAGACATGCGTACAGGGGTTACCACACCCTAGCTCAATGACTTAGCCATAGGTTTGTTAAGTTTATTAAGTCTTATGAGTTTCATGTGTTTGAGTAGTCTAATCCTAGGGTTCAAATTCCTATCACACTATTCCACGTTCCATGCCTTTTGTACCCCTATATAAATCACATAATCACACATAGAGTTAGGGTACTTACACCGTGGATCATGGTGGAGACTTAGGTGCCATGCCAGAAACCTGCTTAATTTCAAAGAAAATCATTTTGGCTCGCTTTGAAAACGTTTTTGGGCCTTAGCCTACAGGCCGAGAGTTTAAAACTGGGCTTTGATACCAACCTGAAACACCCCACACCCGGCCCACGAGCCTGAACCGGATCTGGTATGTTTCTTAAGAAAATCGGTTTTCGTAGTTCTTTATTACTTAGAGAATATTGGTGTATTCTTAGAAAACTGTTCATTTTGGACTGGGCTTAGGTTAAAAACCCATTTATTTAATTTAGAAATCATTTAATTAGGGTGACAAAATAATTTAGGGTTTAAATGTAAAGACATAAAATTTTAATATCATAAATGTAAAGTATTTCAAAGCATAATAATTGCAAGTAAATAATGGTAACGAAAATAAAACTATGGCTTTTTAGGCCTTATTACATCAATAATTCCCAAACTTAAAATTTAAAGAACTTTATAAAAATGATGGTCCAATTCATAAATATTTTTTTGCTACGCATGGCCACCTTTAGCTCCCGCCAGGCCGGTCCATTATCAAGCTCATCACCTGAAAAATAGTCCCTCAAAGGGGTGAGTCAACAGACTCAATGTGTACACCAACTAACAAACAATATTTCAGGCATACATATTCATATCAGAACATATACATATCAAAATGATGCAACCTAAACCCAAGCCTAATTATCCATCCGCTACACACCACCCGTACCTGCCAATCACACCGTGGGGACTACTAAGTCAACCCTCCTTCCGCTACACACCATCGAAGGCGATCATTTGCGATCGACGTGCTCATCGCCTATATATACGTTGTGTCATTAGACACTATGTTCGAATAATGTAACCGAGGTTACCATGTTCAGTTAATGGGACCGTAGCCACCATATTTCGTTGGTGAGACCGTAGTCAACACCTATTCTTCCCCTTTCACATATATCCCATATGCCCCAAATATTTATATCATGCATATCTTATTTCTTATTCATATTACATATTCAAAAATATATATATATCGTATTTGTAATCCTATCGGTAGTAGGAAACGTACCTGGGTACTTTTACCTCATTTGTGACACTTAGCCACATTCTTATTCACATGCATATTCATATATATACATATAAAATAATTGCCATAATATATTGGGAGTTAGTGTGGGTACACACCTTATTCGCTTAATGGATTCCTTGAATTCCCGAAGTGAATCGATCACGATTCGACTTTTAGATCTCATTAACTCCTATATTTGGCCCATCATATATAAACATATTAATACCCTTTTGATTTTAAAACCAAATCCTACTAGAAATAGAATTAATAACACTTACCTTGTTTGCCAAATCAAATCCCAAAGTTGTGGTATTCCTCTCTGAATTTCGGCTACCCACTAGATCCACTGATTTGATAAATCTTTGATTAAAACGAATAGATCTAACTATTAAAGAGATAACCTAGGCTGAATATAACTTCTTACCTTGAATCCTCGAGTTCAAAAATATTCCTTTTCTTGTATGTCCTGTTTAAATCTAATAAACCCCTTGTATATTCGGCCATTCACAACAATAAGATTAGTACCCTGATTTTGGTAAAAAGAAAAAAAAGAATAGAAATTGATTGACCACAGATCTTACCCTTTTGATGTTGTAGTTGATTGCTCCTTTACTTAGAATCGATAAAGATTCGGCTTTGATAGTAGAAACAGAGAAGAAAATAGAAGAAGAGAAGATGGATTTTACTTAAGGAAAAATTCGACAGGGAGGGGGAGAGCTAGGGAATTTCTGAGAGCGTAAAAGAAGCAAACGAGGAGTAGCCCTCCTTCCTTCCTTTTATAGACAAAGTTATCAGCCAAGGAGTCCCTTACTTGGCCACCACTCCACATATGTGATAATATTATTCAAAAAAAAATATTTAATCCATCATTTATCTCCTCAAATAATCCAAATTTAAAAATCAAAAAAAAAAATCTCTTATTTATCACTTAATAGCCGAATTTTAAAGAGAATAAACCTCTTTTTTTCAAGATGCTTGCCGTCCACTCCTTGTGCTTCTGGAAACAAAATCAAAACCTTCATTTAATTGCTTCCCTTGTGACTCGAACCCAGGCCCATGCCTCTTGCACATGGCGCCATTTCCATAGGCCCTAAGTGCCATCTTCAGGCCACTTTTCCTAGCCTGTTTGTGTGTCAAAACTTACCAACTTTTTCTTTTAAGGCCCTCTTGCCTTGATTTCCTATTTTAAACTTTAAAACTCATCATTTTAGGGTCATTTCCAAGTTTCCTAAAATTTTCGATCGACTCTGTTTACTTGCCATTTTCTTACATTTCCAAGTTTCCTAAAATGTATACTTTCCATTTTTGGATCATTTCCATTTTCATTTCTTAGTTTCCAAAAATGTGTACTTTCCATTTTTGAACCATTTCCTTACATTTCTAGGTTTCCTAAAATGTTCATGTCCTAATGCGTTTCCAGGTTTCCAAAAATGTTCAGGTTTCCAAAAATGTTCAGGTTTCCAAAAATGTTCAGGTTTCCAAAAATGTTCAGGTTTCATTTCCATGCATTTTCATACATTTCTGAGTTTCCAAAAATATCAAAATTTATTCATAATGCTTAAGACTTGTCATTTCATACAATTAAAACGAAAATGCATAGGCCCTTTCCAGGATGTTACACCTCCCTTGGTGATATTTTCGGTTGGAGAAGAAGACTAAATGCAAAGATGATAACTTTTGCTTATATCATCTTATTTTTTCATTTTACCAACTAATATCACCAACTATTGACCAAATTAAATGCTCTTGTCCCCTATGCATACTATGGCTGGCCAACTCACTTAAACAAGGCCAAATTTCACATTTCGGACCTCCAATTAACAATCCATAGCTATTTGGCACCTCTAGCAAATAAAATAGAACTTTCGCACTTTATTTGATTTAGTCCTTTTTCGCGATTAGGCATGAAATCGCTAAAATTAAGGCACCAAAATTTGCATGCATCTTTATAAACATGTTATAACACATAAAATAACATGGAAATAATTTTCTCTAACCTTAGATTAGTGATCCCGAGATCACTGTTCCGACTAGCCCCTTAATCGGGCTGTTACAGGCTCGGTTTAAAGTTTGAGAACGTATTTATTCTTTGAATTTAAATGATTTATTGAATGATATAGAATGATTTGTATAACTGTTTCTAACTGAAAGTAAAGGTATCGAACTAAACTATAATACTCTGTAACCCTGAACTGATGACGGAGACAAGTTAGAGGTGTTACAGTTTCTCTCAATTCTGTCTAATTGGCCTTTCCTCTGTCCTTTACAAGTTAGTTATGAATATCATTTCAAAACATTTCAAAGTTTTTTTTCGCAAATTATTTCTCTCGAGTAAGCCGGGTTTGTAGCAAGTAGAAACATCACGGATAACATTATTATTACCTTGGAGGTTATCCACTCCATGAGGAGCAAGCACAAGAGCATAAGATGGATGGCTATCAAAATCAACCTAGAGAAAGCTTATGACCGTGTTCGTTGGGAATTCATCAAAGCTTCCCTTCAAGCTACAGGTATTCCTATATTTCTTCAAAATGTTATTATGTCAGCTATTTTGAATTCTTCTATGCATATTTTTTGGAACAGCGTCCCAACTAGAAAATTTTGGTCATCTGGGGGTTCGACAGAGATGTCCATTGATTCGGTAATTGGTCTCATATTCGTCTAGCTTGTAATGGCCCACTCTGTCTCATCTCTTCTTTGCAGATGATTTAATACTCTTTCGCCAGGTAGATTAATATCAAGCAAGAGTTGTCAAAGGGGTCCTTGATAAGTTTTACGAGAGTTCAGGTCACCAAATTAATATGTCAAAAACTAATATTTTCTATTCAAATGGAGTAGATGATGAATGCATAAACAGAATTTTAGGATTTCGGAAGTGCATAATTTGAGGCATTATTTTAGAGTATCATTATTTGATGATAAGGTCACTAATAGCACTGCGTTTTATTATTGATAAGCTACACAACAAATTTTGTATTTGGGACGCTAAACATCTCTATCTAGCTAGTAGGGTGACCTTGGCACAGTCGATCTTGTTGTCGATTCCAAGTTACTTCATGTTGTCTATGACGATCCCTAAAGGCTTGTGTGAATAGATTGAACACATGGTGAGACAATTTATCTGAGGTTCTTATAATGGGGCTAGATGTAACAGCCCGATTTAGGGGCTAGTCAGAATAGTGATTTTAAGGTCACTAATTCGAGGTTAGAGAAACTATTTTCATGTTATTTTATGTGTTATAACATGTTTCTAAGGATGCATGAAAATTTTGGTGCTTTAATTTTAGCGATTTCTTGCTTCATCGCGAAAAAGGACTAAATCGCATAAAGTGCGAAAGTTCTATTTTATTTGCTAAAGGTGCAAATAGCTAAAGAATATTAGTTTAAGGTCCTTAAAGTGATATTAGGCCATTAAATTAGTATTGTCCGGTCATAGGAAGCTAGGGGGACAAAGGCATTAAATGTTGGTCAAATTTTGGTGATGTTAGGTGTTTAAAATGAATAAAATAAGATAAATAAAGATGTTATCATCTTTTCACTATTCCTCCACCTTAATCAACCAAAAATTGAAGAGAAATAAGGGTTATGGAACTTAAAAAATTCAGCAAACATTTCTCCTGACAAGTAAGTGATTTTGGTGATCTTTCTTGATAAAAATTATATTTTTAGAGTTCCCAAAGCTTAAGCTAGCTAATAAGGGGACTAATTTGCAACATGGTTGAAAGTCTAGGGACTTGCCATGAGAGATTTTATGTTGGTTGCTGAGTTTTTATGGAAGAAAATGAATGTTAGGAAGATGAGAAACAATTTTTGTGAAAGGTGTTGTCATGAAAACACCTGATTAGGACTTAAATGCAAATGTTGTAAAATGTTCATTAATGCATGAAATAGTTGGAATTGTGGATAGTTGTACAAGGATTAAATGTTCAACTAGGCTTGTTTAACAAGAAAATGTGATGAAAAGTGATTTACGAGCCTAGGGGCAAAATCGTAATTTTACCAAGGTACAAGGGCAAAATAGTCATTTTTGTCTAAGTGTAGATTATGAAGTATTATGATTTTTAAGTGATTAAATGGGTAAATTCTATTTTTCTAGATCAAGGAAAATGAGAGGTGGACCTAGAACGGGAGAAAAGAGAAATGTGGGCAAATAAGTCCCTTTCTACCCTCTTCGATATTTAGGTAAGTTCATATGCTAAATTATGAAATTCTAAGTGAAGTATTTAACATTTCAATGTTGTACGGATTTTTTAATTGCCTTTATGTATATGTTAAATCTGTTTTAAAGGAATGCCAAGAAATGAAAGTCTTATTTTAATCTAAGACTAGTGAGAAAAGAAATTAGCATGATATGATGATAATTAAGGTCCCGTGTAAGACCATATTGGAATATGGCCTCGGTGTAAGAATTTGTATAAGACCATGTCGAGGACATGGCATCGATATGTTAATACATATAATACCCTATCGACGATATAATGTTAATGTGACCTTATGTGTATGAGACTCAAGAGTTTATTTAACAATTTGAGTGATTCAATGGGTAGGTTGAAAGTGAGAAAGTATGTGGGTGTACCACGAGAAGCACAAGTATGTGTTAGAACTGAATTGAGATGAATTCGGTATATGATGAACCCTTAGTGGGTTATGTGTAATCAATGCACCTTAGTTGCATAAGTTATACTTATTAATGCATTGTGTGAATGCGAACGAGTATCGTAGAAAGCTAAGTAAGAATGGTAGTGTGTGAGGATGTTCCCGGATGAACACTTGAAATAGAGAAATGCATGTGGATAACTATCCATGAATGTATAATAACGGTGGGTTGTGTGCGTTACCACCTGATTAATTATTAAACGGTGGGTTGTGTGCGATACCACCACTTATAAAACCATTTGGTGGGCTAAGTGTGATACCACCATAATCATAAATGATTGGTGGGCTATTTGCGATACCACCTTATTAGAGATTGAGGGTGGGCTAAGTGCGAAACCACCGAAAGATTGGTAGTATGAGTGGCCTATTGGAAATGTTTGGTGTGTTGTTTTATATGATCATATAGTGACAAATGCAGGGATGTATGCAAATTAACACGAGCAATTGGCTTGTGGCATGGTAGAATGTGGTAAGAGACAGAATGAGTAAGTTTTAAGAATGTTTGAGTAGGTAACCATGAGTTTAAGAGTAAAACTCATTATATACCTTGTGATTGAGTATATTCAATGAATATCAGTAGTTGATAGTTATATGCATATGAACTTACTAAGCATTATTGCTTACTCCTTTCCTTTCCCATCTCTTATAGGTTAGCTTAACTAGCTCTGGAGACCACCGGAGATGTTTTCACACTATCGGGCAGACACTTGGTATGACATTTCAAGTCCTTATGAGTTATGGCATGTATAGGGATCTTATTTTTGTTTAGTTTAAGTTATAGTTAATGTGCCAAATGTGTTGCCCTAAATGAGTCGTGAGATGATTATGTATAGCCATAGATGATGGCTCAAGTAGATTGTAATTGTACTAGAAATAGTTCTCCTTTGTGTATGGGATGGAGACTTCATTTTTATGTTTAAATGTGATAATTCAAGAGTTATATTGATGATATATGAAGTTATGTGATGGTGTATGAATGTATGCAAGTGAGAGTGGCAAAGGGCTTGGTAGATAGCATGCTAATTATCCACATGGGTAGACCCACGGGCGTGTGTCTAGACCGTGTGGGAGGCACGGTTAGCACATGGTGTATGCCCTAGGCCGAGTGAAGTCTACTTATTGCACTTGGAATTTAAATTGCCCCACAGCTGAAGCACACGGATGTGTGTATAGGCCATGTGGATAAGTTAGAATGCCAAGGTTTGACACACGGGCCAGGGCCACGGGCGTGTCAAAGCCGTGTGAAGTTAGTCAGTGTCGACCACGGGTGGAAGACACGGGCATGTCTTAGAGGCACACGGGCATGTCCCTAGACCAACACGAGCGTGCGGCCCCTGTTTGGAAGAAAAGTTTTCCAAGTTCACGAGAGCTCCTGGATAAGTTTCGAAACATCTCGAAAGTATGTTTAGGGCCTCCTAGGCCGAGCATGCGCAAGTGATGGGTTTAAACGAAATTTTATAACCCTATTAGAGATGTTTAAGCAAGATTTGTTTGGTAATGCCTCAAACCCTGTTCTGGCGTGAATACGGGTAAAGGGTGTTACACTAGAAATATGGCTTTAGTGAGTTAGGATTCGATGTGCCAACCTAAATTAATGGATGTCTTGGGTTGAGACATTTAAAGGATCACAATGCTTCTTTCATGATGAAGGTTGTGTTCAATATTGTGTCCAATTCCAATGCCCTATGGGTTCAAGTTCTTCACTCAAAATATAAGGTTCAAAGTGGATTACCTGAGTCTTTATGAAGAGGACGTTGTTCTTTCTTATGGAGATCCCTCACCAAGGTATGAGCTCTCATTTGTGAAAATTTACTTTGGTCTGTAGGTGATAGGAAACGTATTAATTGCTAGCAGGGCCCGTGGATTCCAAATATTAGACCCATGTGTAAGTAGATTCCTTCTTACTTTAATCTTGATATGGATTATCCTCTTAGAAATATGGTTACAATTGATGGTTTGTGGAATTTAGAGTTATTTTGTTTGTGGGTTACAAAGGAAATGATTGATAGGATTTTTGGAACCCAACTACCCCACCCTTCTTCAAGACCTAATAAGATCATTTTGAAGGGCACTTCGACAGGCTCTTTCTCTCTCAAAAGTGCTTATGGTAAGCTTCAGGAAGGTACTTAGAATTTGAAAGAACCTATTTGGCAATTTCCTTGGAGTTCAAAGGTCCACAAAGTGTTAGATTATTTTTATGGCTCGTTCTTAAGAAACGTCTACTCACAAATGCAAAGAGGGCAAAAAGAGGAGTTGGAATTGATAGTGCTTCTCAAGTATGTAGACATGGCTTTGAAGATGTACTGCATGTACTAAGGGATTGCCCTACGGCGAGGGAGACTTGGAACAAGATTATTCTAGTGGATAAGCTCTCCAGATTTCACTCTGGGTCACTTACTGAGTGGATGACAGAAAACCTTCTTAATCAGCAGTACTTTTGTCCGAAGAGAGTTGATTAGTCGTACCTTTCTGGGATGATTTCTTGGTGAATCTGGAAGAACCACAACATTTTCATTTTTTAGGGCTATTCATGGAACATTGATAAAATCATCAAGAAATCTTATAGTTGGGAAAAACAGAACGCTTTTATTCCAAGATCTCCATCATATGGACCAAGAGGTATTGTGGCTAGCTCTCATCTTAAAAGGATTGGGTGGGCCCGACTATGGATGGTTCGATTAGGATGGATGATTGTTTTGTTGCTGTCGAGGGTTATGTGTGTGACCATAATGGGGACTAGATTTTCGGCTAGCAAGTATTTGGGTATGTGCACGATGTTGGACGCTGAGCTTTATGGTATCTTGTATGGTTTAAATCTTATTCTAGAACGAAGTTATGGATGTGTTCTGATTCAATATGATAGTCTTGAAGTGATCAATGTTATTCAAGAGGAACAATTCGGAGGTTTCACTTCGGCTCTTGTAAGAAGAGTTCGTCAACTTTTGGAATCTATAAGGGTTTGGAGAATTCAACATATCTTTTGTGATGAAAATAATATTGTTGATGGTCTTGCTCGGATGGTTCGTGATAAAAGATCAAGTTTAAGATTATTTGAAGATCCTCTCTCAGAGGAGTTAGTTTAATTTCGGTTGTGTAATTTGTTTTTCATAGAAAAATCTATTTATTAAAATTTTGACAATTATAATATAATATAATTTTATATTTAATTTAAATTATGATAATTGTTCCATTTTATGATAATTTGCAAAACAAGCCTCTCAATATTTTGGGGTTTAATTAAATAAGGACTACCTCTTTTCTAAATTACTCGAATGTTCCTTGATGTTTTTCTATTATTTCATTAATTATAAAACCGTTCGTTTTATTTATAATTTTAGTCCTTTGGCATTTCAAAGCATTGTTAAATATGGTTTTCTAATTTTAAAAAACATTTATAAATTTAAGTAAAAAAGTAAACATTTTTATGTAATACATAAATGACTAAAATGTGTATTTAAAATTAATATATTATTCACATTATTATGTCACTGAAATATTTATTTGCCTAATTTTAAATATTTATTTCACTGTTTCTTTAATAATTTTGCACACTCAACTATCATTAATCATATATCTACATTATCACAATTTACTTTATTAAAAATTTCTAAAAAGCTACTTACAAAATTTTTATTACCAATAAAATTACGCACACAATCAATCCGTGCATCACATGGGTAAGAAAATTAGTGTAATCTATATATATAATCACGAGTTTCAAAGAAATTTTGAATTGAAGAAAATACTTTTTAATTTCCATTATATTATTAAATTGACATTTAAAAATAAATATAATTAAATTTACAATTATTAGTTAATTAAATAATATACCATACTTTTAAACAATAAATAACTTGTGATAAATTTATTTATTTACTCAAAAATAGAATTAGAATAAAATAAGTTAACTATAATTTAGGGTGACTTTTCTTTTGGTCTAATATACTATGGTTTTAAACAATAAATAAACTGTGATAATTATATTTAAGTTATTTTTTACAAAATAGAGATAATTTTTTTTATGTAGAATAGAGTTACTAGAATCTATGCATAAAATGGAATATTTTACTAAAAAAGGCTAATTTCCTACTTTATTTATAGAAACAGGCCACTTTAAACTTTATTTATCAGAATGGGTCAAAAAGCCTAAAACGCATCAACGTAGTCGCGTTTTAAGGGGAAATTTCAGAAAAGCACGTCCCTAGGGGAGCACTTTTTCCATGTCAACATAAAACACGCTGACATGGTAAAAGTGCTCCCCTAGGGACGTGCTTTAGCCCGTGCTTTTGGCCCCAACGATCATTTAAAAATTTGACCGTTGCAGGGCCAACGGTCAAAAAGAAAACTATAACCCCCCTCTCCCCGCCCACCTAGTTTTTTCACACAATTTCCTTTAATTTCTTCCAAATTTCTCTCTAAATTTCTCAAAAAAGCTATCAAATTTCTCTCTAAATTTCTCAAAGATCTTTTTAAATCACAATTTCCTTTAAATTTTTTTTAAATCACTATTATTTTTTTATAATTTCTAAGATATTTGATAGTGTTAGCAATGGCCGGGGAATTAATTCGTCTCGATCATAAACATATCTCCGTCAAGCAAATGAAAATGGTAAGGGTTAATTTCAATTTTTGAATATTATTTAATATTTTTTCATTCATGTAATTTTAATCAATATTTATCTTATATTTTTTATAACAGTTGGTAGATCGGGTGTTATAATGTTATATTCATAATATGTCTGGTCCATCACCGTTAATAGAAAATAACTTGAGGGAAGCGGGTTTTTGGCACGTGGCAAATATAGGCCGGGGGTGAAAGTTGGACTCAAAACTCATCAGCGCGTTCATAGAGAGGTGGAGATCCGAGATGCACACATTCCATCTTCCATGCGAGTGTACCATCACTTTGGAGGACGTGCAGTTACAATTGGGGTTGCCGGTAGATGGGTTCGTACTCATCGGGTCTGCTCAATCTACTGATCGAAGAGCCGTATGCTACGATCTTTTGGGTGTGATTCTGGATAATATTTACAGAGGTCGAATAGAGATTAGCTAGTTACGAGACATATTCTCGGAGCTAGGGGATGATTCGATTGAAGTAGAAAGAATACAATATGCTAGGGGATACATCCTTGAGATGTTTGGAGGTTATCTGATCCTGGACTTGTCACAAAACCTCGTACATCTGAGCTGGATGCTAAAACTCATCGATTTTAGAGCTGTTGGCGAACTCAGTTGGGGGGTTTGTCATGTTGTCAACACTGTATAGGGAGATGTGCCGAGCGACGCAACCAAGTAAAGCCAAAATCGGAGGTTATCTATCACTGCTACAATCATGGGCTCGGTTTCGATTTCCATTTTTACGTCCTCAAATGAACCAACTGTATACATTCCCACTTTTAACGAGGTAAAATTTATATTAGATTTTACAATTATTACATAGATTTAAAATATAATTTTATTCTAATATATTATTTAATTAGGTGGAACCATTTGGCGAGTTATGTTGGAATACCTATCGTTCTTAAAGATATACGGCTTCTATTAGACCAACGGTCGGAAGCGCATGTGAGTATATATATATAAATGAAATATATATACATAACATAATCATTCATATTTAGTATTTAGTATTATGTATATCACTAATATTTTTATCACGTTCATATAGTTTCAATGGATAGCATACAAGGATCTGGTAATTCAGACAGTAATTCTAGATGAATTCCTACAGAACCAGAACATCTGGCACGTTAGTGTCCCATTGGTCAACTACGCTATCATCGAGATGCACCAGACTGATAGAGTGTTACGGTAATTTGAATTTCGACAATCGATTCCCATGGCACCTGAGGTGCTCGATGAAGAGCACAAAATCGACTTATAACGACCGAATATGCATTGGCCAGTCTTCTTCTCGGATCATATCAAAATGTTGAAATATTTGTATGATCATATACCTACTCGGGAATCGATCATTGTTCTAGTGTTAGTATGCGAGTCGGATTACATGCCATGGTTTAGGATCTATGGCAAGCCATATTTACTTTTCGAAGAGTAGAGGCATCGACAGTTCCTTGTTGAAAAGGAATGATGGGGCTTTTTTGATCCAAGGAGAAAGGCTGACGGGGCGAGCCCATCAACAGCGCCCACGCAATCACCAAGTCCAACGCCCACAGCACAGCCCCTTCAGATTATGCCAGGTCCGTATCCTAGCCCTTTTATGTATCATAGCCCTTATATGTTTCATTTTCCTAGTCCTATGCCAAGTTGGAATGCATGGCCCGGTGCATCTCCTTTCCTGATGACTCTGACTCAACCGACTATATATAGGCCATCGTTGCAGGAGGGATTGCACGAGGCACCATCAAGGAGCTCATCTCATTTCCAATCCCTATCGCCTTATGGGATTCAAGCACCTCCACCGTGGGTAATGCGAACACCTCTGCAGCCTTTGTTCTATCAATTTGGGTCATCCTCCCAACACCCACAAGCAAAACAACCACAACCCCTGCCAGAACAACCACAACCCCGGCCAAAAGTTGAACCAAGAAGGAATCCAGTGCATCACTGTCGACCACCCTCATGTGACACTGATTTCGACTGGCACATGCATTGATTTTTTTAATATATTTGTACAAACTGTTGTTATATTGTTTCATTTAATAAAATAAAAGTTGTTTTGAATATATTTGTACAAATTATTTTTATATTTTGTGCTATTTAATAAAATAGAAGTTCTTTTGAATAAGGAAATAGAAATAATGCAACATAGTTTCATTTAATCTATTATGAACTATTTCGATTTGGATATGTTTGAATTGTATGACCTTGGTTCCTACACCATCCGTAAACTTCTGTTGGTTCGTTCTTTCCCAGATATCCATATTATCACTTATTCTAATCGAACAAGGTTGACCTTTTGGTTTACGACGTAATTCCATATTCGGTAACAACTTAAACAGAGCAAGTGATACAGACGGCCACTTACGTTCATTTGGGACCAGTGGGAATACGTGTCTCCACACATTGTACATGTATTCTAATTTGTACACTTCATCGACATAACTCATGGGATCCAAACAGATATTCTAACAAGCTACAATTACATGAGTGCATGGATAACGAAGTGCACCAGACCTCCTACAGTCACAAGTTCTATTTCTTAGGTGTACAAGATATTGCTCGTCGGTAATACCTTGGTTCGGTCTGTCAAACTCCTTCACATGAAACAATAGGTTGTCACAATTGTGACACATTGTGTGCATGGTGTTGGCCCTCGCCTTCGCCTTGTTAATTTCTTGCACTACCTTCCGGCGGCACCATACATAGCCTCCCTACATTTGGCCTTTATAACTCGCTGCTCACTTTGGAAACAGTGCCTACAAATGGAAGTATGTATCCCGTACAATGGAGGTCGACAAATGATGTGTTCCTTTTAGAATAGAATTTATGCATTCAGCCAGGTTTGGGTCATATGACCATATCGTAGACCATCATTGTATGTTTGTCTCCACTAATCGAAAGGTATGTTACAGAGGTAGTTTACGCCTTGATCATTAACTGACTGTAAAATCGCCAACATCTTTTGAAAACGGTCCTTATCGATCTTGTACCTTATCAATATAAGTGGATAGCAATAATATTAGTAGCAATTAAATATGACAAATTGAATATTACAAATGATATAATATTAGTGGCGATTAAATACCTATGTTGGTCACTTTTCATCGTTCAATGGTAAACCAATATTACCCGTAATAGTTGGACTCAACGTGCCTTAGACAATACTGATGGTGTGTGCAATCCCATAGGCTTCCCTGTCACTAAATTACAGCTAGTATTCTACTGCCCCGATCCGATATAACATAGATATTAGGTTGAGGGCAGACATGCCTCCTCAACCTAGAAAGAAAAAAATCTCAGTCATCACCTGACTCCCCCAGTGTTATTGTAAATGTAATTGGAAGAATTCTCTCACCACCATACTTTTCTATAACTACCAATAGCCGATGTGTATATCTACCATACATAAAGGTACCATCAATTTGTACCAATGGCTTACAATACACAAATGCATCCCGACATTGCTTAAAGCTCCAAAATAGATACTTGAACACTTGGCATCCACGAAGCAAGCGGTCATTGTAGTATGTAAGGCCCGTTTTAAGGTCTGTTATGCAACCTAGGACGTACCTCTCCAGCACCTGACACCACTACCACATCTCATTATATGAAGCGTCCCACCCACTGTGCATCTTATCCAATGCCTTCTACTTAGCTATCCAAGCCTTGGGGTAAGAAGGCGTGTACTTGACTTGGCTACAAATATCGACAATTAAGATCGACTAAAAAGTCTTGGGATCCGCCTTCACTATTGGTAGTATTATGCCCGCTATCATATCTGAATCCATCTTGGGATGATCTTGTGAAACACCTGTCAACCTATGAGTACATTAAATAATGCAACATTAAATAATAACAGTAATATTCAAAAACCCTAAACACATAATGATACTTTACCGGCAACACATATGTGTGGACCTTTGAACTTCTTTATCTCCTACAATTCTCTTTTTCTTAATTGAAGCCATGATTTTCCATGAACATGTACTGCACACTTGGCCTCAAACTTCTCGAATTTGGATTTAACCACGTAGAAGTTAAACCCGTTCATGATGCTATATTATTTCAATGCACCGAGAAAACTATCTTTACAGGAAAACTCGTTACCAACTTCCAATTTATTTGAATCCAACGACAAACTTGTATGATCACACCTTCTATGTGGTAGATCTAGAAACTCCAATGTATCATCTGCCGATAGATCAACATTATGCATGTGGGCTGGAGGCAAGTATGCCATGATTCGTGGATCTTCTTCTTCTTCATCTCAACCCTCTTCACCGTCTTTAGGTTCGGTTGGAACAGGCTCCAGTTTAAAAAATAATACAACTTCTGCACCATCGGGGCCAGGCTCTCAAGGTGGATCCACATCGGACTCATCATCCAACCCACCATCATCTACAACGTACGAGATCCCCTCGCCGGTAGACGTAGTAGGGAGTACATCGTCCCTTCTCATGAATGTTTCATAATGTCCCCAATCAGATATGGATTGTCAACCATTAAAAGTTAATTTCGTTCCCTAGTACATATTTTTAGCATCGAACATCAACCCACCAAAATGCATGTCCCATCCACTAACAGAGTGTCGTGCAGGGGTCGTGTATTTTATACTGCCACCAAACGTGAATGCTTCGGTGTCCTGCCTCCCACTAACGGAGTGTCGATGATCGCTGAAATCAGAGCTTTAAAATTTATAAAAGAATGATCGAACCTGGAAACTAACTCTGACAATGATTAAAGGCAAGTGTACCCATCGAACAGTAGTATAGCTTAGGCAAGACCGGATTGTCAAACCCAAAGGAACCAAAAGTATTAATACTAACTTTCTTTTTATTATTTATCCTTAACAATAAAGTGAAGTTTGTTTTAATCTGAATTAACGACGACTAAGCTAAGGACATTAAGACAAAAAGAATGAATTGGGAAATAACTTGAAGAAAAACTCAATTGATCACGGCGATACCCTCAGGAAGAATCCACCTAGACTTCACTTGTTATCTAACCCTGAATCATATGATTTATTTACTTAGCTTGATCTGTAGGACTCCCTAACCTATGCTAAACCCTCTCTCGAGACGAATAACGTCAAACCCTAGGTTAATTAGTGGAACTCTCGTTTTCTTATAATAACCCCCTAGAATAGCAGTAAATCGATCTATGGATTCCCATATTAGGTTTCACCCTAATCCGGTAAAATCTCATAACCCTCTCTCTAGGCGTTCAATCAACTCCGCTTAATTACGCTAGATCTACTCTTAAGCAGGGTATATTCCTCCTTCACCTAAGCACATCAGATTTGTATTACGCATGCATAATTAAGAACAAACTAAGTATTTATCATATAATTCAAAAATCAAATAACAAGATTCATCTAGATTTCATCCCTTTCAGGTATCTGAGGGGTTTAGTTCATAACTAAGAAAGAAAACATCTCAAGAGAAAAGATAAAACAAAATATAAGAAATCCTTAAAACTCCCTGAAGGAATTGAAGGAGAATTTCGCCGTCTTGAGTATAATTCCGGCTTCTTGGAATGGATCAACTGGCTAACTTCGAGCAATTCCCACAATTCTGAGCTTTCCTACTTGGCTCCTTGGCCTAGCTCGACTCCTCTTCAAAGGTGGCACTTAGTGTAAGAGTATGCCCAAAGACCAATCATGAGATGGTTGTAATAACATACTTAATTTACCATGTTTATTAATATAAAGCGTTGTCATTATTATTTCAGTTTTTCTTTACGTGTGTATAAATAAACTGCTTTTATAATAATGTCCTAAGAATAATATGATTATTCTTAAAAGATCCTTAGTCGAGTATTATTGTTGACTAGGACAACAATAATGCATTAAGACTAACATGTAGTTGATTGATGATAAAGAGTTGTCATTGATGTGGATTGTCAAAATCAATGCATGAATATGTGTGTTAGAGAACAACATATTGGATTGACCCGTTATGAGTATGTTTATTGGATTATTATGTAATTGTCACAACATTACTCATAGTGATTAATATGTATATGATCCTCGGACTTGAGATAATTATTATCTCAACATCGTGAGTTGTATATTTTGATACAATCAAACGCATAATCGTAATTGGTTGTTCTATAAAGACGATGTTGGATATACCACAATCTATGTAGAGGATATGGTTGATCAATATAGGATAAGTCCCTCCTACATAATGGGAGTAATATCTTATGCCACTTGATTGAGTGAGACTAGAAATGCATAGCCATGCTCAAATAAGTTGACATGAGATGTCATACTAATTTGTATATCATAGTCTACTCAAGATATCAAGAAACATGGGATGGACTATACAAGTGTGACTATTCCATGACTTGTGTCCATTCCAGAGATAAAGGACTTAAGGATTAATGTATGAAAGGTTAATCACAAAAGGTTATGTGGAATCATGACTTCTTGTAACTTAGGTAGCAATGATGCATTGCTAGATGCCACTCATTGTTTGTGACATTAGAATCGTTCTATTATTATCGCTAACGTTGCAAGAACCTACTGTGGTCACACCCTATGGTTTAAATGAACTAATAAAATATAATTGGTATTATTTTTAGTTGTCACATGAATTAAATTAATTAAAGAATTAATTTAATTGGGCAATCAAATATTGAACATATTATATGTACAAGGATGTTGTACACATAATGACAACATAATTCTATTAATATATGAATTTGATTCATATATAAATTTAAATAAATATAGTTTACCGAAATCCTTATTATAATTAATGTAATTATAATTTTCGGATATAATTAATGTAATTATAATTTTCGGTTAAAAACTTTATTGTATTTATTTAATCTTATGATACATTGAAGAGATACCAATTATAAAAGGGTATTAAAAGGATACCAAATAATGGGCCCAATGAAAAAGATACCCATTATAAAAGGCCCAATTAAAAGGATATCCAATATAAAAGGTATTTAAAAGAGGCAAAGCTTATGAAAAAACTCAAAAAGATTGCTTGTTAGGTCTAGCAGCCGTCAAGCAAATAAACCTCCAAAATAGTTTTGGAGATTTCTTCCGTTCATAGTCAAACCGGGTGGATCACGTAGAGGCCGACATCGGAAAAGGTTGTGGCTTGATTCGACAATGAGATCAAAACTCTTGTTGTCAAGGCGTCATTGCTCTACTCGAGATTGAAGTTTTGGTAATTTCGAAACCTTTATTTCACCCCGATTCGTTCCTCACACATGGATCCATGGTTTGGATTGCCGGATCTAATTTTATTCTGCTGCGCCATGGGGTATCGGCGTTCCAACAGTGGTATCAGAGCCACTTGTGTGATACGAACTCAGGTTTAAATACTTGGGTGATGCAGTTGTATGAGATTCATGTTTTGATCTTATTGTATTTTCGATTGTTTAAATCGTTTAAGCATAACCTGATAACTGTTCCTTTCGGTAATTGATTAAATGTTAATCATGGTTTAGTGGCCTACTTGATTTTATGTTATTACTGTTAATTATTAACAAATCTGTAATAATGTGACGGAGGTATTTATAGTTTCCAGTAAGTGTTAACTGGCTAATGGAACAAGGGTTGTTCCGATATGAAACCTCAAGGATTAAAATCCTAAAAACACGATTCTGTTGATAAAAAGTTATCAAATCGTGAGGTTTCATTTGACTGGGGTATGCGATTCGTACTGCAGGGCTCTCCCTGCACTGTCAGTCTATGACGCGGACTCTGCCCCGCACTTTTGAGGATGAGGATCTGAGGATGTCGGAGGAAGCGGGCCGAAGGCCCGCGGCCTCCGACATCCTCAGACCCTCGCAAAAAATTTGTTAATAAATGAAATTTATAAACTTGATGGGCCACAAAAGGTTGAAAGGATATTTTATAATTCACCTTAAATATATATATAGAATTATGTATGCTATTTTTGACATGCACGGTGTTTGAAATGCATAGTTATAGCCCAATGACATATTCAATAAAAGGTTGTATTTTTTTTAAATACGGCCTGCGTGTCGTGCCTTACTACTATTCTATCGTATTTCTCTTCTCATCTTATTCCTCGTATGTAAAACGAGTTTACGCATATTGTAATTTGCAAGAGTTGCTTGTGGGCCAAACGAGAAGGAAGGTGGGACAATGATTGAGAATGATAGCTTGTGAATTGGCTTACACCTTTAGGTTTCTTTTTGGTTTTCCCATTGGCTTGGGTTGAACCACCTTAGTTTATGGGCTATAACTATTGCATTTATTTTTTGCTTTATTTATTCATGTATGAGATGCTATGGATGTCTAAAGCATGCCAATTATATATATTAAAACTTGATAATAATAAAACCCAAGTAATTGATGAGATCAATTAAAAGACTAAATGGACTAATGTAGTCCATAATTGGTGAGATGGAACAATCTTAATAAAATCCTCTATTAAAATATTAAGTCAACATGGCCTTCCAATTTTGCCCTCGTTAAAGCCTCGATCAATACTATGTAGGTTCCGCCAAAGCAAAGTACTAGTATTTATCTTGGTTAAACGCCAAAGAATAAACAAGTGATATTCATTGTTAAAAATTGGTTAATGACTTAACTAAGTTACTCTAATAGAATTAGAAACCTAGAGGCAAGTGAATTGGATAAATCATAAGATGATTAGAACATGAGTTGTTCACCAAATATTAGGAGTTACATATGATGTAATTAGCAAATGTTGCTTACCTAAATAACCATAATCTTAAGAGTAAAGCCAAAGTGACTTAAGAGGTGGTGAAATATGGATCCTTAACCTACTAGAAATACTTTTGAGAAAGTTTTTTCAAATTAATATACGAGGTTATTAATTTTGAAATAAAATAGTAGGAATATCATTTAATAAAGTCTTTTAATGATTGATATAAAATTGGTAAATTTACTCACATGCATATTTAATTGTTGTAGATATATTATGGCCGCAAACACTAGCACACTCTCATTATTGATCGGTCCTTGAGAAGGACAAATTGAATGGTTTGAATTTTCTTGATTGGTTCCAGTAACTTGAGGATTGTCCTTAAACAAGAACGGAAATTATATGTCATTGAACAACCACTTCCTAATGAACCACCCACTAATGCCTCGAGGGGCGATAGAGACGCTTACAAGAAGTATCTCGATGACATGATAGATGTTGGATGTCTTATGCTTGCCACTATGAATCTCGAACTTGTAAGCAACATGAGGACATGGTTGCTTATGATATGATCGAGCACTGAAAGAACTTTATCGTGGGCAAGCACGACAAGAGAGGTTTGATATCTCTAAAGCCCTATTCCAATGTAAGTTGGTGAAGGAAGCCCAGTAGGACCTCATGTCCTTAAGATGATTGGCTATATTGAAAGCCTATCTAAGCTTGGGTTTCCATTGAGCCAAGAGTTGGCCATCGATGTTATTTTGCAATCATTGCCGATAGCTACACTCTGACCGGTTTGTCCTCAATTTCAATATGAATGAAATTGACAAGACTCTACCACAATTGCTCAAGATGTTACGAATCACTCAAGGCAACTTGAAAAGGTTGGACCCAAGCCCATACCGATGGTCCGTAATAACAAGGGCAAGGAAAGGCCAAAGTTCAAACAAAGCCCAAGGGCAAAGGTAAGCCCAAATTTGGAAAAGGAAAGGCTACACTGAAACCTAAAGGTGGGGTGTCTAAGGAAGGAAATCTGTTTTCATTGTGGTGTGATCGACATTGGAAACGGAATCGCTTCTGTCTATCATGAAGAAGTCAAGAAGGCTAAAGCAAGCGGAATGTCCGCTTGGTATTTATGTTATTGATATTAATTTATCAACTACTACTTCTTGGGTATTAGGTACTCGGTTGTGGTTCTCGTGTTTGTACTTCCATGCAGGGGACTACAAAGGAGTAGGACTTTGGCTAGAGGAGATGTGGACTTACGAGTTGGAAATGGAGCAAAAGTTGCTTTGCATTAGTCGTGGGAACATATACTTTATCTTTGCCTAGTGGACTTGATTTATATTTAGAGGATTGTTATTTTGTGCCCAGTTTGACTAAAAACATTATTTCAATTTCTTGTTTAGACAAAATTGGTTTTGAGATAATTATTAAGAATAATTGTTGTTCATTTTATCTCAATAATGTTTTCTATGGTTCAAAGACAATTAATTAATGGCCTCTATATTTTAGATCAAATGAATCCCATTTACAACATAAATACTAAAAGATCTAAAATAAATGACTCAAATCAAACTTATCTTTGGCATTGTCGTTTGGGTCACATAAATGAGAAGCGCATATCCAAACTCCATAAAGATGGTCTCTTGAATTCATTTGTTTTTGAACAATTTGAAGTATGTGAATCTTGCTTATTGGGAAAAATGACTAAATCTCCTTTCATCGGTAAAGTGAACAGGCTAGTGATTTATTGGACCTAATACATTCGATGTATGTGGACCAATAAATACACAAGCCGCAGGTGGATTTCACTACTTCATTACTTTCACCGATGATTTCGAGTAGATATGGGTATGTTTATCTCATGCGCCATAAGTCTGAGTCCCTTGAAAAGTTCAAGGAATTCAAAAATGAAGTACAAAATCAAGTAGGCAAAACTATCAAGTCACTTCGATCTGATCGAGGTGGAGAGTACTTGAGCCTAGAGTTTGATGATCTTTTGAAAGAATGTGGGATTGTCTCACAACTTACTCCTCCTGGTACTCCTCAATGGAATGGAGTATCCGAGAGAAGAAATCGAACTTTGTTAGACATGGTTCGATCCATGATGAGTCATCTTTGATCTCCGACTTCTTTTTGGGGACATGCACTTGAGATATTTGCTTTCACACTAAATCAAGTTCCATCTAAATCGGTTCAAAAGACGCCATATGAGATGTGGACCGGGAAACGTCCCTAGTATGTCTTTTATGAAAATTTGGGGCTGTGAAGCTTATGTTAAACGTCGACGCCTACTAAGCTTGAACCCAAATCGAAAGGTGTAATTTTGTGGGGTATCCAAAAGAAACCAAAGGATATTATTTCTTTAATCCCACTTTGAGAACAAAACGCTTGTTGCTCGGATGGTGTCTTCCTAGAGAGAGAATTTACTTCTAGAAAAGGAAGTGGGAGAAAGATTGAACTTGAAGAAATTCGAGAATCACAAGATACCATCGAACTAGAGATTGAACAACAAAGAAATTCCACAAGAAATTGAGGAACAAATAAGCTGCTTTGTAGAAAACACAACCACCGCAGTGCGGATCTTTAAGAGAACGTCGTGCACTGAGAGATATGGATTTCTCATTACAACGCATGGTGACGTTCTTCTTATAGATCAAGATGAGCCTAGGACTTATCAAGAAGCGGTGACAAGCCCAGATTCGAGAAATGGCTTGAGGCCATGAGATCTCGAGATGGATTCCATGTATGAAAACCAAGTATGGACCTTGATTGACCCACCCGGGGGTTAAACCTATAGGGTGCAAGTGGGTTTTCAAAAAGAAAAGCAGTACATGGATGGTAATGTACAAACATACAAAGGGCGATTAGTCGCTAAAGGTTTTCGCCAAATTCATGGTGTTGACTATGATGAAACCTTTTCTCCTGTAGCTATGTTTAAATCCATCAGATCTTGCCCGCCATAGCCGCATTTCATGATTATGAAATCGCGGATGGATCGTCAAAACAACTTTCCTTTAACGGAAACTTGAAGAGGATGTGTACATGACACAACTTTGAAGGTTTTGTAAATCCAAAGGATGCTAGAAAGATATGTAAGCTACAAAGATCCATTTATGGATTAAAGCAAGCTTCTCGAAGTTGGAATCTTCGTTTTAACGATGCAATCAAAGAGTTTGGTTTTGTCAAAAATGAAGATGAACCATGTGTTTACAAGAAAGTTAGTGGGAGCACTATCACATTCTTGGTACTATATGTGGATGACATACTTATCATGGGAAATGACATACCTACTTTGCAATCTATTAAGACTTGGTTAAGAAGTTGTTTTTCTATGAAGGACTTGGGCTAAGCCACTTATATCTTAGGAGTCAAGATCTATAGAGATAGATCAAGGCGACTACTAGGTCTAAGCCAAAGTACATACATAGATAAAGTAATCTTGAAAAGGTTCAAGATGGAAGAATCTAAAAGAGGATTTCTACCTATGAGACATGGTATTTCACTCTCGAAGGAAATGTGTCCTTCAACTCCATAAGAGAGAGAACGTATGAGTAAAATTCCATATGCTTCCGCTATTGGATCTATCATGTATGCTATGTTATGTACCCGTCTGCATGTATCGTATACCTTAAGTATGACGAGGGTATCAAGTAGATCCCTGAAGGTCATCGGACCACAGTCAAGAGTATCCTTAAGTACTTAAGAAGAACTAAGGATACGTTCCTATTATATGGAGGTGAGGAAGAGTTAAGTGTAAAGGTTACACTGATGCCGCCTTCCAAACCGACAAGGATGATTCTCGATTGCAATCGGTTTTGTGTTTTGCCTTAATGGTGGTGCTTTGTGAGTGGAAGAGTTCAAAGCAAAGTACAAAGAGCCGATTCTACAACAGAGGTTTGAGTATATTGCGACCCGGAGGAGGCAAAGAAAGGAAGCGGTTTGGATCAAGAAGTTCATTCTTGGACTAGGGTTGTGCCTAGCATATCGGATGCTATAGAGCTCCGATGTGATAACAATGGAGCTATTGCACAAGCTAAGGAACCCAGATCTCACCAGCGATCCAAACATATACTTAGACGCTACCATCTTATTCGAGAGATTATCGATCGAGGGGATGTAGAGATATGTAGAGTACCTTCAGATGATAACATTGCTGATCCCCTGACCAAGCCTCTGACACAGCAGAAGCATGATCGTCACACTAAGTCACTTGGTATTAGATATATGAGTGATTGGTCTTAGTGCTAGTGGGAGATTGTAAGAGTATGCCCAAAGACCAATCATGAGATGGTTGTAATAACATACTTAATTTACCATGTTTATTAATATAAAGTGTTGTCATTATTATTTCAGTTTTTCTTTCTGTGTGTATAAATAAACTGTTTTATAATAATGTCCTAAGAATAATATGATTATTCTTAAAAGATCCTTAGTCGAGTATTATTGTTGACTAGGACAACAATAATGCATTAAGACTAACATGTAGTTGATTGATGATAAAGAGTTGTCATTGATGTGGATTGTCAAAATCAATGCATGAATATGTGTGTTAGAGAACAACATATTGGATTGACCCGTTATGAGTATGTTTATTGGATTATTATGTAATTGTCACAACATTACTCATAGTGATTAATATGTATATGATCCTCAGACTTGAGATAATTATTATCTCAACATCGTGAGTTGTATATTTTGATACAATCAAACGTACACCGTAATTGGTTGTTCTATAAAGACTGATGTTGGATATACCACAATCTATGTAGAGGAATATGGTTGATCAATAGAGGATAAGTCCCTCCTACATAATGGGAGTAATATCTTAGGCCACTTGATTGAGTGAGACTAGAAATGCATGGCCATGCTCAAATAAGTTGACATGAGATGTCATACTAATTTGTATATCATAGTCTACTCAAGATATCAAGAAACATGGGATGGACTATACAAGTGTGACTATTCCATGACTTGTGTCCATTCCAGAGATAAAGGACTTAAGGATTAATGTATGAAAGGTTAATCACAAAAGGTTATGTGGAATCATGACTTCTTGTAACTTAGGTAGCAATGATGCATTGCTAGATGCCACTCATTGTTTGTGACATTAGAATCGTTCTATTATTATCGCTAACGTTGCAAGAACCTCTGGGGTCACACCCTATGGTTTAAATGAACGGAATAAAATATAATTGGTATTATTTTTTGAGTTGTCACATGAATTAAATTAATTAAAGAATTAATTTAATTGGGCAATCAAATATTGAACATATTATATGTACAAGGATGTTGTACACATAATGACAACATAATTCTATTAATATATGAATTTGATTCATATATAAATTTAAATAAATATAGTTTATCAAATCCTTATTATAATTAATGTAATTATAATTTTCTGGATATAATTAATGTAATTATAAATTTCGGTTAAAAACTTTATTGTATTTATTTAATCTTATGATACACTAAAGAGATACCAATTATAAAAGGGTATTAAAAGGATACCAAATAATGGGCCCAATGAAAAGATACCCATTATAAAAGGCCCAATTAAAAGGATATCCAATATAAAAGGTATTTAAAAGAGGCAAAGCTTATGAAAAAACTCAAAAAGATTGCTTGTTAGGTCTAGCAGCCGTCAAGCAAATAAACCTCCAAAATAGTTTTGGAGATTTCTTCCGTTCATAGTCAAACCGGGTGGATCACGTAGAGGCCGACATCGGAAAAGGTTGTGGCTTGATTCGACAAAGAGATCAAAACTCTTGTTGTCAAGGCGTCATTGTCTACTCGATTGAAGTTTTGGTAATTTCAAACCTTTATTTCACCCCGATTCGTTCCTCACACATGGATCCATGGTTTGGATCGCCGGATCTAATTTTATTCTGCTGCGCCATGGGGTATCGGCGTTCCAACACTTAGGGGATATATATAGGCTCTTTGGAATGTGATTCTTTCTCCCTAAGTATCCTTTTCCGACTGAAATTGCTCATTCCAGCAACAGAGGCATGGCCATGACACACGCCCGTGTGGCTCGACTTCAAGCCGTGTTCGGATTTCTTAATGAGGCACGACCGTGTAAATCGGGGGAGAGGCCGTGTTCTAGATGCTCAACAAGGCATGGTCGTGTGGTCTTTGGGCCAGGCCGTGTCGATTTCGTGATATGGCCCATTTACTCTGTTTTGGGCCCATTTTACATTTTTTTCATCCTCGGGTGCTTTCCTGGGTATAAGACATGAAAATAAAGGATTAAGAGCACCTTTTTACATAAATCAAGGCTCAAATCATCCAAAAGCATACTAAATGTGGGATAAAAATATGTTACTTTTATGGTTTATCAAATACCCCCCACACTTAAGCTTTTGTTTGTCCTCAAGCAAAATTCTCAATTTACAATTAAAACAAACTTTCCATGATTCATAATTCCTATCAACAATGCCTTATCCTAATTCGTAGATAATTTATACATGGATAATTCAATTCAAAGAGTCCTAAAGATTCAAACAAGATAAGTCATCCATTTGTAGCATGAAAACATAGGTGTTTCCCTTCATCTAAATAATTACCTTTAATTCGGAACCTACAAGGATTGACATCCTCACAAAAGATTCACTCAAATCACTCAAAGTGTTTAGGGGTTAAAATTAAGCACTCATAAGTCGAACCTGAAAAGCTAATCCCATAGGCTTGCCTGAAAATCAAATCTCCACCACTGTAAAATGAGATGATAAACAGATCAAAAGGTTTTTATTAGGGTTGTAATGGGGCTAGGGTTAAAGGTGTGGATAAAGGCTAAAATTAGAAGGTTAGAATCGAGATTGAATTGATAAGTTACTTACCTAAAAATTTCTGAGATAATAATTACATCAACTAAAAATAAAAATAAACCTACTAATACGGGTTTTTTCTTTTGATAATTAGACTTTAACTTGTATAAACTCACTCTTCATAATACTAATACTATACTTTGATTTTTTTTAAAGAACAAACTAATAAAGACAACTTCAACTCATAATAAAAACTTAGGTAACTAGTCAAATCATATCTCGATTAAAGGGTAGTCAAAAGGAAGGGTGATAACAAATACAAAAGGTTTTTGGGTTAATATTAGTGGGTTAATCAATAAAAAGGTTTGTTAGGATCAACGGGGTTCACTAGGGGTTAATTGTGGAGGTAGGCTTTTTAGTGGAGTAAGTGGGTTAAAACCTAAGTGTCTTTATCATCTCAGTATATCAAATCATAACTGTGGTCTTGACATGTATAATCAAGGCAAGTTCTAGAATAACAGTTCATAGTTGACACACTCATGATCAGAAAGTGAGCATGAAAAGGAATGTATGCTCTATAAGGCTCAAAATCTCACAAATTATGGGTGTTTTTGACATCAACCTTGTAAATTTCAAACTTCAAAGTAACATTCAAACTTAGGTCAACAACCTAATTTTTTTTTGAATTTTTGAAAAATAGACTTATCATGCTCGATTCCCTAGTATTCTTCAAATTTAATCATCAATGCACAATTCACTATGACTTATTCAAAACATATCAATAAAAATCATAAATCATCAGAAATTTCATCCTAATTGGTAATATGAGAAAATTACTTTCAAACGAGATTAAATTCAAGGATTTGAGAACAATGCAGAAAGTAAGGTATTTTCTCATAATAACTATTCACCCCCCCACACTTAAGATGTACATTGCCCTCAATGTACAAAGATAGATATGACATTTAAGGGATAAAGCAAAAGAGAAGGGGAACGAATTACTCCCTGAATTTTGGATGTTTTCCCGGAGGAGTGTCTTTGGTGGTGGTGATGGTCGGTCTGGATGACGAACCTGCGCTAGATAAAGAAATTGGGTAGCGCTCTGAGAAGTAGCCAGGAATTATTAAGACCTACTTAGAATAAACTAAATATATAATTAAAGATAAAGAAGAGGAAACAAAAATGTAAACGAAATGAAAATGAAAGATGAATGGACCGAAGAGTCCTTATTGTTAGATAGTTTGCGAGGTGGGTGTGACCTCTAAGGCTGGGGAGGTGCTGGCGGTGGCGGAAGTGGCGTGGTTATCGTGATGGTCGGCATGATTCCCAAGCAGCCTGGCGAACCTGACACTAAGAAACTAAATGAAGTTAAACTAAATTAAACATAAGATTATTAAAGAAAAAGAGAATGAAAGGAAAGAGAAATGAAAAATAGAAACTAATTGGTCTCAAAGACCTTTGGCCTGTTGTTTGGATGAAGCGGTCGGCATGAACTTATGTGTAGGGTCTCCGTTAAGGAGACTATGCTGGGTTGCTTCGTCTTCTTCGGCATTGTTCTGGCATGGCTTAAGAGTCTGGACACCTTTTCTAAGGAAAGAGAAAAAATTGTGAAAGGAAAAGAAGGAAGACTGAAGATGGGGAGAGGGGGAAGGCTTGTGGGGTTTAAATAGAGTTTCAAATCTGGCATGCTCCCACGCCCGTGGACCGGGGGCATGCCGATTTGCACGGCCGCTTCGCACGGTCGTGTGTTGGAGTGTGTTGTTACCCCATGCCCGTGCTTCAGTCATCCACGCTCATGCTCGATAAGTCAGTATGTAGGAACGGTTGGGAGCCATGGGCGTGTGTTGGTCGTGCTATGTAAGTCAGTAACTTCACACGACCGAGAGGCACGGCCGTGCCATTCTGTCGGTGCCCGTGGGGGAGAGTGGTTGGATCCGTGACATCGGGAGGTGGTTGAACTGGGTTGCACGGCCTCTGTTATGTCAGTACAAAGATTCCGATGGTACACACGGCCATGGGCAGGCTGTGTGTAGGACCATGTGTCTTGGAAATTTGCAACTCCAGTTAGTTTAAAAGAAAAAATAAAAAGGAAAAATAAAGTAAATGAAAATCAATGCAAAATAAGTAAGGTTAGTGCTCGAGTTGCCTCCCGAGAAGCGCTCGTTTATAGTCTTAAGCAAGACTTTCCTCGTGTAGAAATTTTAGGGAGGTTTGAAGGTTTGAATATCTTCCCTCATGCTAAAAGTTTTGTGTTTTTTATGTAATTCAAATTGGGAAGTGTTTACCTTAGAAGTCTCTTATGTTGGCTCAATTGTCCCGTGTGGGAATACATTAATTACTTTGAAAGATATTTCTTTATTCGTAATAGGATCAGGAGGAGATGTTTGTGGGTCTGCTGTGGTGGTGTAATGATCTGATTTATCTAACTGTACCTAGTCTCCTATTTTGAAGTGGTTTGATGTTCCTACGAGTTCTTCTGGTGGTTCTTCTGATTTTACTTCGTGTGTACTTGGTTTTTCTTTGACGTGTGTCTTCTGCTTTTCTAATTTGTCGACACTAAGTCTTTGTTCCTCATGTACTTCCTCTTTGTTGATTTGGGGTTTATGAGTCAGCTTAGGGTTGTGTCCTTGTGATGTTTCCTGCGCTAAAGGTTGAACAATTTGATTATCATCTTCATTAATTATTACCCTGGCCGAGTCAAGAGCTTGAAGACTGATTGATTCGTCACCTACACAAAGTATGAGTTCACCTGTGGCAACATCAATTTTAGTCTTGACAATTTCTAGAAAAGGTCTTCCTAAAATTAAGGGGATTGAATTATCCTCATCCATGTCTAAGACAACAAAGTCTACTGGGAAAAAAATTTTATCAATTTTTACGAATATGTCTTCAATAATGCCCCTAGGAATTCTAACAGTTTTATCAGCTAACTGAATACTCATCCTAGTTTGTTTGGGCTTCCCTAGACCTAGTCGTTTAAACAATGTATAAGGCATGACATTTATGCTTGCCCCTAAATCAGCTAACGCATTGTCAATAGGTAGACTACCAATTAAACATGGAATTGTAAAACTTCCTGGATCTTTTAATTTCTGTGGTAGTTTATTCTATAGAATTGCTGAGCACTTTGCATTGAGTTCCACGTGTGGCTCCTCATCTAATTTTCGTTTGTTTGTCAAGAGCTGTCCTAAAAATTTCCTCGCGTCTGGCATCTGAAAAAAAGCTTCAAGAAGAGGTAAGTTAATGTGTAATTTCTTTAAAAGTTTAAGAAACTTATCGAACTGTCCTTCTGAATTGTCTCTTTTTAAGGCTTCGGGGTAAGGTATGCAAGGTTGGTATTCTTTGATTACCGGTTTTGGCTTTTCTTGTGCTACCTCTATTTTTCTTTCGTCTACCTTGTTTTCTTGTTGCGAGATGGGTTCGTCTATCTCTGCATTTTCCTGAGCTGCTATGACTTGAATTTGCTCCATTGGATTAATCTCGGTATTTCTTGGTAGACGTCTTTGCGATCGTTCTGACATGAGCTTTGCAAGTCGTTCTACTGCACTGGTGACTTCTTTGACTGACTTAGTAATTTCCCCTATTCGGCTCTCGTTGCTTTTAATTGTTCTCTCAGTTTTTTGGATACGATTTTCTGTGTCTGCCAAAAATTTTGGCAGTATCTCCTCGAGGGTTGGTTTCTTCTCTTGTGGATAGGGCTGATTTTGGAAGTTTTGAGGAGGTTGTTGTCTTTGATTTCCTTGATTTCCTTGACACCCCCATGAAATATTTGGGTGGTTCCTCCAACCTGGGTTATAAGTATTACTATATGGATTATTATTGGATCTGAAATTGTTACCTATATAGTTCATCTGTTCGCTCTCTGCTTCCAGTTGGTAGGGTGGATACTCAGGATTCGCCATTGTTTCATTTGCGTATGAAAAACACAAACTGTCAATCTTTTTATTCATTATCTCCATTTGTGTTGATAGCATGGTTACTATGTCTTTGTTGAATGCTCCAGTAGATTTTGTCGATTTTGTCCTTGTAACTTGCCACTGATAATTATTCAGTGACATCTCTTCAATGAACTCGTACGCTGCGTCAGGAGTTTTGTTGTTCAAGGTTCCACCGATGGCTGAGTTGATTAGTTGTCTCATCGAGGGGTTTACACCGTTATAGAATGTTTGGACTTGTAGCCATAAGGGTAAACCATGGTGTGGACACCTTCTCAGAAGATCTTTTTATCTCTCCCATGCATCGTATAATGCACAAAAGAAGAGATATCATTCCGTAATTTGGCCGTTTTGGCTTGTGGGAAATATTTCATTAAAAACTTTTCGGTCATTTGATCCCACGTAGTGATTGACCCTCGTTGTAACATGTTTAACACTATTTGGATTTATTTCTTAATGAAAAAGGGAATAACCGATGATGTATTGCATCATCAGAAACGCTGTTTAGTTTGAAAGTATCACAGAACTCTAACAAATTAGCTATACGAGTGTTTGGGTCTTCATCCTACAAACCATCAAATTGACCAAACTGTTGAATCATCTGTATTGTGTTAGGCTTTAATTCAAAATTATTAGTAGCTATAGTGGGCCTAACAATACTTGATTCTGCTCTTGTTAGATGAGGTTTAGCATAATCAAACATAGTACGTGGAGTGTTACTTTCCCCCACATCGTGTTGTGGTGGATTAGTTTCGTCCATCCCTTCAGTAAGATTGGTTCTGTCTTCTTCCTCTCTTTCTGTATAGTTTAGGGCTCACTTTGATTTCTCAAGCAATTCCTTCAAGCAAGTAGCTTCAATATCACTACATTATACTAAGTGTCCTCTCGTGTTCCTCCTAGTCATAAACTAGAGGTACCTGGAAAGAAAAGAAAGAAAGAAAAATTATCAAAATTAAAGTTTAACCTAAAAATAAATATAAATTGAGGAAAATAAAAAAATAATGGCTAAAGTAATAAAAATAGAGTTTTCTTAATATTTTAGTTCCCCGGTAACGGCGCCAAAAACTTGATCGCTGAAATCAGAGCTTTAAAATTTATAAAAGAATGATCGAACCTGGAAACTAACTCTGACAACGATTAAAGGCAAGTGTACCTATCGAACAGTAGGTTAGCTTAGGCAAGACCGGATTGTCGAACCCAGAGGAACCAAAAGTATTAATACTAACTTTCTTTTTGTTATTTAGCCTTAAAAATAAAGTGAAGTTTGTTTTAGTCTAAATTAACGACGACTAAGCTACTGACATTAAGACAAAAAGAACGAATTGGGAAATAACTTGAAGAAAAACTCAATTGATCACGACGATACCCTCAGGAAGAATCCACCTAGACTTCACTTGTTATCTAACCCTGAATCATATGATTTATTTACTTAGCTTGATCCGTAGGACTCCCTAACCTATGCTAAACCCTCTCTCGAGGCGAATAATGTCTAACCCTAGGTTAATTAGTGGAACTCTCATTCTCTTATAATAACCCCCTAGAATAGCAGTAAATCGATCTATGGATTCCCATATTAGGTTTCACCCTAATCCGGCAAAATCTCGTAACCCTATCTCTAGGCGTTCGATCAACTCCGCTTAATTACGCTAGATTTACTCTTAAGTAGGGTCTATTCCTCCTCCACCTAAGCACATCAGATTTGGATTAAGCATGCATAATTAAGAACAAACTAAGTATTTATCATATAATTCAAAAATCAAATAACAAGATTCATCTAGATTTCATCCCCTTCAGGTATCTGAGGGGGGTTTAGTTCATAACTAAGAAAGAAAACATCTCAAGAGAAAAGATAAAACAAAACATAAGAAATCCCTAAAACTCCCTGAAGGAATTGAAGGAGAATTTCGCCGTCTTGAGTATAATTCCGGCTTCTTGGGATGGATCAACTGGCTAACTTCGAGCGATTTCTACAATTCTGACCATTCCGGCTTGGCTCCTTGGCCTAGCTCGACTCCTCTTCAAAGGTGGAACTTAGGGGATATGTATAGGCTCTTTGGAATGTGATTCTTTCTCCCTAAGTATCCTTTTTTGACTGAAATTGCTCATTCCAGCGACAGAGGCACGGCCATGACACACGCCCATGTGGCTCGACTTCAAGCCGTGTTCAGATTTCTTAATGAGGCACAGCCGTGTAAATCGAGGGAAAGGACGTGTTCTAGATGCTCAATAAGGCACGGTCGTGTAGTCTTTGGGCCAGGCCGTGTCGATTTCGTGATATGGCCCATTTACTCTGTTTTGGGTCTGTTTTATGTTCTTTTCATCCTCGGGTGCTTTCCTGGGTATAAGACATGCAAAGAAAGGATTAAGAGCACCTTTTTACATAAATCGTGGCTTAAATCATCCAAAAGCATACTAAATGTGGGATAAAAATATGTTACTTTTACGGTTTATCAGTCGAGTAGTGGTCGTGTATTCCTCTCGAACAATAGTAGATGTTTGATGTGTGCTATCAGAGTATTAAAAATTTATATAATGAATGATTGAGCCTAGAAACTAACTGTGACAACGATTAAGGCAAGCGCACCTATCGAACAGTAGTATAGCTAGTGGCAAGACCGGATTGTCAAATGCAAAGGAACCTGAAGTACTAATACTAACTTTCTATTTATTATTTAGACTAAGAATTAAAGGAATTTTTATTTAATCTAAAATTAACTAACAACTAAGCTAAAGATGCAAAGACAAAGAGAATGAATTTGGGAAAATACTTTGGGAAAAACCAATTGATTAAGACAATACCCAAGGAAGAATCCACCTAGGCTTTACTTGTTATCTAACTCTGAACCAGACGATTTATTCACTTGACTTGATCCGTAGGATTCCCTAAGTTATGTTAATACCTCCATCGAGGATACTAACGTCTAACCCTAGGTTGATTAATTGAAATCACTTTCTAATTAAAACCCCTAGAATTGCATTAACTCGATCTATGGACTCTCATATTAGGTTTCACCCTAATCCAGCAAAATCTCGTCACCCTATGTTTAGGCGTGCGATTAACCCCACTTAATTATGCTAGAACTTGAATTAATATCCCGGAAATATCAAAACAAGAATTAAGAACACATAATTAAGAACAAAATTATTTATCATATAGTTCAGCAAACGATAACAAGATTCATCTTAGGTTTCATCCCCCTCAGGTTTCTGAGGGTTTAGTTCATAATCATAAAAGAATACATCTCAGAAGAAAAGATAAAACAAAACATAAGAGAAACTCTAAAATCCCCTGAAGGAATTGAAGAGAGATCCTCCGTCTTGAGTATGACTCCGGCTTCTTAAGATGAATCAACTAACTTCCTTTGAGTAGATTCCACAATTCTGACCCCTCTGGCTAGGCTCTTTGGCCTCGCTGGACGCCTAACTGGACTCCCCTTGAAGGTTGGCCTTTAGAGTGTATATATAGGCTCTTGGAATGGCTTTCTTTTCCTCTAAGTACCCTAATCTGAATGAAACTCTTCTTTCTCACGTCAGGGACACGCCTATGGCACACACCCGTGTGAATCGTGGCCAGGCCGTGCTCGAGTCTGTTTAATGAGGTACGGCCGTGTGGCTTGGGCCCAGGCCATGTTGATTTTGTGATATGGCCCATTTACTCTATTTTGGGCCTATTTCTCGTTCTTTTCATCCTCCGGTGCTCTTCTGAGTATAAAACATGAAAGTAAAGGATTAAGAGCACCAATTTACACAATTCAAGGGATAAATCATCCAAAAGCATGCTAAATGTGGTCTTAAAATATGTTACTATTACGGTTTATCAAATACCCCCACACTTAAGCTTTTTCTTGTCCTCAAGCAAAATCCTCAACTCACAATTAAAACGAACTTCCTCAATTCATAATATTCATCAATAGTGTTTCATCATAATTCAAAGATAATTCGTACATGGATAATTCAACTCAAAAAGTCCTAAAGATTCAAACAATCTAAGTCATACATTTGTAGCATAAAACATAGGTGTTTTCCCTTATCTGAATAATTACCTCTGATTCAAAACCGACAAGGGTTGACATCCTCACTAAAGATTCATTCAAATCACTTGAGATGTTTAAGGTTCAGGAAAAAGCACTCATAAGTCAAACATGAAAACTTAATCCCATATGCTTGCATGAAAATCAAATCTCCACCGCTGTAAAATGAGATGATACACAAATCAAAAGGTTTTTAACAGGGTTGTAATGGGGCTTGGGTTAAAGTGTGGATAAAGGCCGAATTAGAGGGTTAGAATCGAGATTGAATTGACAAATTACCTAACCATAAACAATGAACTACTAATAAATAATTACATCAATTGAAGACTTGTAATACTAATACTAAAAGTACGAGCTTCTTCTTCAACAATTGGAATTTAAACGTATAAGCTCATTTAATCACATAACTAATAATGAATATACTTCGATTTTTTTATAAGAACAAATCAAGTACATAATAAAGGATGAATTTACTACAGAAATAAAGATCATAGTTATTCAGCTGATCAAATCAAATCTCGACAAAAAGGTAGTCAAAAGGAATGGTAATAACAAATACAAAGGGTTATGGGTTAATATTAGTGGGTGAGTCAATAAAAAGGGTTGTTAGGATCAAAGGGGTACACTAGGGGTTAATTATGAAGGTAGGCATTTAGTGGAGTAAGAGGGTTAAAACCTAGGTGCCTTTATCATCTCTGTATATTAAATCAAAGGTGTGGTCTCAACGCGTATAATCGATGCAAGTTCTAGAATAACAAATCAATGTTGACACACTCATAATCAAAAAGTGAGCATGAAAAAGAATATATTCTCTATAAGGCTCAAAATCTCACAAAAATTATGGGTATTTGATATCAATCTTGTAAATTTTAAACTTCAAGGTAATAATTAGATTTAGGTAGACAACCTAAAAAAAATTTTTAATTCTGAAAAATAGACTTATCATGCTTGATTCTCTAGTATCTTAAAGTTTAATCATCAATGCACAAATATGAATGACTTAATCCAAAACACATCAATGAAAATCATAAATCAGAGGAGATTTCATCCTAATCATAATATGAGAAACTTACTTGAGAAACAAGATATAATTCAAGGATTTTCAAATAATACTATAGTTAACCCCCCACACTTAAGATGTACATTGTCCTCAATGTACAAAGATAGATAACATCAAAACAATAAAATCATAAGATAGGGAGAGAAGTGAAACTTCCTGAATTTTGGATGGAGTCAATGAGAAGAAACCGGATAGGATTGGGCGGAGGTGAATATGGGGGAGCGCCTTTAACCATTTGAATTTGATTTCTCGGAGCAGCCAGCCTGATTTTATTGTATCCTAAACTAAATCTAAATGGCATGAAGAATAAGAAGAAAATAATAAAAATAAAAATAAAAGTAAATAACGGAAAATGAAAGAAGAAAGTCAACTGGAAAAGAAAAAGGAAGAAGGGGGTTTAAATAGAGATGCAGACCGTGTTTTGAAATAAAATTTGTCCTATTGCCGCATGTCTATGGCCACGCCCTTTTACCTACCTGTGGTGCCCACACGGCCACGACCGTGTGCAAGGCCGTGTGAGTATGGAAAACCTGTGCCTAAACATGAAAATAAGTAAAACTAAACTAATTAGTAGGGTTAGTGCTCGGGTTGCCTCCTAAGAAGCGCTCGTTTGAAGTCTTAAGCTAGACTTACCTCTTATTTGCATAATCATGGTGGTTTGAAGAGGTGAAAATCCTTTCTGATGCGATCAATTTGGTTATTGATATATAGTTCAAGTCGAGTAGTGTTTAGCTTAAAGGTGCTAATTTTAGGACTAGTTACCTCGACTGTTCCATCTAGGAAGATTTTGAGTACCTGATCTCCTATCTTAAGCTGGGTTGTCCCATCATTAAGTTTGTCATGGAGTTGCCTCGTTTTTGCTTCGTGTGTTTTTTATTTTCTCTTTGAAGTGTGTCTTCCACTCGTCTAGTTCATCGATCCAAAGCCTTTATTCCTCATGAATTTCTTCTTTATCGACACGAGGTCTAGGATCTGGCATCTGCAAAAGAGCTTCAAGAAATGGCAAGTTAATATGAAATTTCTTTGGAAGTTTAAGAAACTTACCGAATGGTTCCTCTGTGTGGTCTTTCTTTATCGTATTGGGGTATGGCACACGGGGTTGGTACTCTGTAATTGCTAGTTTTGGTATATCATAGCTCACCTCAACCTTACCTTTATCTGCCACGTTTTCTTGCCTTGGTTCTGGTTCATTTAACCCTTCATTATCGTAATTAGTTATGGCTTGAACTTGTTCTTTAGGGTTAGTTTCAGTGTTGCTTGGCAAGCTTCTTTGTGGTCATTCTGAGATCAGCTTAGCAAGTTGACCTAATTGATTCTCGATCTCTTGAAGTGATGCTTGCTGATTTTTGAGCATTGTTTCGTTGTTTTGAAAATGGGTTTCTGAATTTGTGATAAATTTTGTTAGCATCTCCTCGAGGTTCGGCTTTTTCTCTTGTGGGTAGGGTTGTTGATGAAGACTTAGAGGCAGTTGCGGTCTTTGATTACCTTGACCACCCCACGAGAAATTGGATTGGTTCCTCCAACCTGCATTATAAGTGTTACTATAAAAATTATTTTAAGGTCTAGAATAGTTACCCATATAGTTAACTTGTTTATTCTCTATGCTAGGGTTATAGGATAAATATTCTGTGTTGTTCATCCCTCCTCCATTTGTATCTCACTACATCACTGGGTGTACCTATGATGAAGTACACAAACCGTATATTTTCTTACTTAAAAGCTCTACTTGGTTTGATAGCATGGTTACTGCGTCGAGGTTGAAGACATTGGCGGCTTCAGTTGGCTTTGTCCTCATAACTTGCCACTGATAGTTATTCAGTGCCATCTCCTCTATAAACTAAAATTACCTGTCAAAAGAAAATAAAAGAAAAATTAGCAAAGTAAAAAACAATAAGAATAGAAATAAATTGCAATAAAATGGCTAAAGTAATAAAAATTGAGCTTTCTTAATATTCTGGTTCCCCGGCAACAGCACCAAAAACTTGATGTGTGCTGTCATAATCTTAAAAATTTATATAACGAATGATCGAGCCTAGAAACTAACCGTGACAACAATTAAGGCAAGCACACCTATCAAACAGTAGTATAGCTATTGGCAAGACCGGATTGTCGAACCCAAAGGAACCTGAAACACTAATACTAACTTTCTCTTTATTATTTAGCCTAAGAATTAAAGGAATTTTTATTTAATCTAAAATTAACTAACAACTAAGCTAAAGATGCAAAGACAAAGAGAATGAACTTGGGAAAATACTTTGGGAAAAACCAATTGATTAAGACAATACCCGAGGAAGAATCCACCTAGACTTTACTTGTTATCTAACTCTAAACCAGATGATTTATTCACTTGACTTGATCCGTAGGATTCCCTAAGTTATGTTAATACCTCCGTCGAGGCTACTAACGTCTAACCCTAGGTTGATTAATTGAAATCACTTTCTAATTAAAACTCCTAGAATTGCATTAACTCGATCTATGGACTCCCATATTAGGTTTCAACCTAATCCGGCAAAATCTCGTCACCCTATGTCTAGGCGTGCGATCAACTCCGCTTAATTATGCTAGATCTACTCTTAGGCAAGGACTTTTTCTCCTCCACCTAAGTACATCCAACTTGAATTAATATCCCAGAAATATCAAAACAAGAATTAAGAACACATAATTAAGAACAAATCAAGTATTTATCATAGAGTTCAGAAAACAATAACATGATTCACCTTAGGTTTCATCCCCCTCAGGTATCTGAGGGTTTAGTTCATAATCATAAAAGAATACATCTCAGAAGAAAAGATAAAACAAAACATAAGAAAAACTCTAAAACCCCCTGAAGGAATTGAAGAGAGATCCTCCATCTTGAGTATGACTCCTACTTCTTGAGATGACTCAACTAGCTTCCTTTGAGTAGATTCCACAATTCTCACTCCTCTGGCTCAACTCTTAGGCCTCGCTGGACGCCTTACTGGACTCCCCTTGAAGGTTGGCCTTGATGGTGTATATATAGGCTCTTGGAATGGCTTTCTTTGCCTATAAGTACCTTAATCCGAATGAAACTCTTCTTTCTCATGTCAGGGACACGCCCATGGCACACTCCCGTGTGAATCGTGGCCAGGCCGTGTTCGAGTCTCTTTGATGAGGCACGGCTATGTGGCTTGGGACCAGGCCGTGTTGATTTCATGGTATGGCCTTGTTCTTTCATCCTCCGGTGCTCTTATGAGTATAAAACATGAAAACAAAGGATTAAGAGCACCAATTTACACAATTCAAGGGATAAATCATCCAAAAGCAAGCTAAATGTGGGCTTAAAATATATTACTATTACGGTTTATCAATGTTGAAGTTGCAAGTGCTTCATTTGGCGATGAAAATTGTACATATAACTCAAGATAGGGTGATCCACTGGCGAGATGAGTCTGGACAATCGCCTTTAAATTACGAGCACCTTTGATATCAAATGAGTCATATGTCACGGGATCAACCGAAGCACAAAATTGATACTTAATAGACAAAACTCTCATTGGCGTCGTTCCGAAGATTTTACGCCTAATTTTTTTACGAAGTTCTGTCAAATCTATGTTCTGGTTAAAAACCATTCGCATTGTGTTTTCTAATAAAAAAAACAACGCTGCTCTCAGTGTCATGGACCTCACCATCGTAGTAAATAACAACGCTAATACGTTCACTCATTTTCAACCAAATGATCTATTAAAAGAAATTCAAAATAAATAATATTTATGCAAAAATATAATGATTCGTATAAATATTAATACGATAAACCAACCTATACTTTCTCAATTTATTTAATTTATTTTCTTCTGAACTTCTTCAATTTCTATTCTTCTGAACTTCTCTAATTTCTCTTACTGTAACTTATGCAACATGAGAATGAAATTTGGCTCATTTATAGCCTAAGGCCAAGCAAGATGTACTGTAGAAAAAGAGCGTCCAGGTGGGAGCTTTTTTCAGTACTTTTGCTAACAATGCATCTTGCTTGAAGCATTTTTCACACTATTTTTTCAAAATCATCTTCTCAAAATTATTTTTTCAGAAACTGTTGTAGAAAAAGAGCATCCAAGTGGGACCTTTTTTCAGTACTTTTGCTGACAGTGCATCCTGCTTTAAGCGCTTTTTACACTGTATTTTTAGAGCCATCTTCTCAAAATTATTTTTTCAGAAACAACTGTAGAAAAAGAGCATCCATGTGGGAGATTTTTTTAGTACTTTTGCTGACAGTGCATTCTACTTGAAGTGTTTTTGACATTATTTTTTCAGAACCATCTTCTGGAAATTGTTTTTTCAGAAACTACTATAGAAAAAAAACGTCCAGGTGGGAACTTCTTTCAGTGCTTTTGCTGACAATGCATCCTGCTTGAAGCGTTTTTGACACTATTTTTTTAGAACCATCTTCTTGAAATTATTTTTCAATAACTACTGTAGAAAAATAGTGTCCATGTGGGAGCTTTTTTCAGTACTTTTTGTAACAGCCTGTTTTTAGTCAAATCAGAACAGTGGTTTCAGGACCACAAATCCAAGGTTGAAATAATTTATTTTATTATTATTTTAATGTTTCTAGCATGATAAAATGATGGTGTGAAAGTTCCGTTCGGAAATTTTATCGTTTGAGTGTTTAATTTGATAAAAAGGACTAAATTGCGTAAAGTGTAAAACTTGAATTCTAATAGTTAAAGGTGTCTAATGGTTATAAAATTAAATAGTGGAGGTCCTTATGTTGTAATTAGACCATTTTTAAAGTTAGTGGACACTTATGCACATGGTTGAAGTGATTTTTAGTAAAATTGCCAATTAAGGATTAAATTGTGAAATGTGTAAAGTTTGTGGTTAAATGTGAAATAAATGGAAAATATTGGCTTCTAGGGAATTAATTGAAATTTGGATAGCATGGGTTTAAGTTGAATTTCATGAATTTACATTTTTATGTGATAAGGACTAAATTGTAAAAATATTAAAATATTAGGGGCAAAAGTGTAAAGTTGCTATAATGTGTATTTTGGACTACATTGAATTGATTGATGATTAAATAAGCTAAATTTGATATTATATAGATCAAGAAAAGTGAAATTCAGATTTAGATCGGGGGAAAAACAAGGTGTTGGATTAGTCGATCTACTTTGTCGTTTTTACATCCAAGGTAAGTTCATATGTATTAAGCATTATTATATTTATGTTTTAAATGCTTTGATATTGCATAAATTGTGAATATGACCTTGCAGACATATTCGACGATGATTCGGCAAATGTGATATCCTGGTTGAACCTTAGGAATAGATTAGGATACGAATGACATGTCATTAGAGGTTATGTAATTTGGGTGCTGGTCCGTACGTCCTACCGGTGGCTGAGTTATTCGGCATGTGTTGTGGATTCTCATCAGCTTGTGTGGGCAGCACCATGTAGCTTCGTCATGACCGTCAACTTGTGTAAACAGACTTATTGATAGCTCGAGAGTGAGCATTATATGTGATATGAGATTGAGCTTCAGCTACGTATGTGACACCTAGGGTGCGAGATTTCCGAGTATCCGATAGTATTCCAAATGGTTCAACGGGTATATCAAAGATGTGAATGACTATGAGATCAGTACGAGCTTGTATTGGTATGTACAAAAACTATATAAGCATCAAATCTATGGGAATTGTGAGCTCATGGTTAATTATGTGATTGAATACATGTTAACAATATGGTTAAATGTTTTGCAACATGTTATGTTCATATTATTGAATGATAATTGAATGGTGAGCTTTGCTTATTATTTCATACGAGCTTACTAAGCTTAATAGCTTACTTTGTTTATTTTTTTGTGTTTTATAGTGAAATCAAAGCTAGCTCAAATTTGGGAATCGTAGGAGACCTCATCACACTATCAAGCTATCACTTTGGTACTTTTGAACCTATGTTTTTGGTGTATGGCATGTATAGGAGCTTTGGTCATTTTGGTATATATTTTGGTAATGAATTTAGCCATTTGGATTGGCTTGTAAATGTTTCATGTATGGTTTTGTATATAGCCATGGGAGTTGGCTTATTTTGGTTGATTTGGATGTGTAACTATGCAAATGGCCTCTGTCTTGTGTTGATAATTGCTATGTAAATGATTGTGGTAAAGTCGAAACCATTTTTAGAAAGGTTTATAAATATGGGGGATTAACTTTAAAACAAAAATGGAGTTGCCACCAATCCCTTTTTACTTAGGTGTGATTGGATCACCTTATAAAACGTTTTATTTCAAAATGTTGATTTTGGTCCACGAAATCAAGAAAACGGGTTTGGGAGTCGGTTACGTACGAGGAAGGGTTAGCACCCTCGTAACGCTTAAAAGTTGGTACCTAATTGATTAATTAATGTCCTTATGTCGAGAAGATTTTAAAATTCAATTTCTTTTAAAGAATGTTTATATAACCTGTTTTGGGAATATTAAGATCCTTTTGTTCCAAAAGGATAATATATCACACCCAGTACGTTAGGGTGCGACATTTTAAACCCCGAAACTAAGAGTGTCTCTTAATGTCCTAAAACACGAAATTAAAAGGAAATTTAGTTATTTGGACGTACGAAAAATCGAAACCCAGCACGTTAGGGCATAATTTTTCGAACTTCCAAACATGAAGCATTGCCTTGTTTTCTGAAATCCTTATCCCGAGATAATAAAACGACATATCCATTGAGTTAGAATACAACAATTTTGAATTCTCGAGAATAAGTTTTTATTTAACCTTTAAAAGGAAAGTAATAGATTCTTCAGACTTGAAGAGGAAAATTAAAACCCAGTAAGTTAGGGTACGATTTCTTTCGAACCTTAGAACGAAGAGTGTTTGCTTATTTTGAAAATATAATATGGTCGTAACGAAATGGAAAATGAATTTAAAATAAAATGTAAAACGATTTACAATGCTAGCTTGTATAACCGCATGATGATGATAAAGTATAATAACAATAATAAAAGTAGGAATAAAATACAATAAAGTAAAAGCAAGATAAATGAAATAAAATAAAAGAGAACTGCAACAAAAATAGAGGCTATATACAATAATGAAAACCATAGAATGATAATAATAGTAACAACAAAAAAATGTGATAATAATGTATATTAAAAATATTAGGGATGATGATAATAATAATAATAATAAAAGTAATAGTAAAAATAAAAATTGTATTAGTAATAATAAAATAATAGTAAGGATATAAAAAATTAATAATAATATAAAAATAATAGTAGTAGTAAAATAAAAATATATTAATTATAAAAATAATAATATATGTTAATAATAGTAAAAATATATAAAAAAACAATAACAGAAATAATGAAAATAGCAATAATAATGGTGATACTAAAAATAATAATAATAATAATAATAACAATACTAATAACAGTAGATATAATACTAATAATAAATATAGCTATAATAATAATAATATATAAAAAATAATAATGGTTACAAGTATAATAATAATAATAGTACGTATAATAATAATAATAGGAAAATAATGACAATAGGGTATAATAATAGTAATATATACAAATAATGGTAATAAAAATATAATGATTGTAACACCATAAACCCAGTCTATGCGTTAAGACCAGTTTTGGTATGACACACAAAACGAACGTGCATCTAGTCATTTAATGATTTAAAGAAAGCAGATTCTCAAAACTATTTTGGAAATGAAGTTTATCAAAAACCGAGGTTAATTTAAAATTTATGATTTTAAACATAAGAGTTTATAATTTGAAATTAAAATTCATAAAAGAGTTTTTACAGAAACTTTTACAAAATAATGACATTTAAGAAAAACCCCTTTTTTTAATATATAAATTAAAGAAAATTTATAAAAATAAAATAGTCTCATTTAAGTATCAAAAATGTAATTAAAATCCATCCACGAAATAAAATCCATAAAAATAATACCAAAGGTCTTATTACATCACAACTGAAATATTAATTAAATAAAAATACTTCAGAGTAGTTCAAAGCTCATAAAAACCATTATTTGAAGTATGGCCTCCACGAAGTCATCCTCGGCCCAAGCCTCCATTACTGATCGTTACCTGAGAAAGGTAAGGAAACGGGGTGAGTTACTTAGAACTCAGTGTGTAACCCACTTACCAAGTTCACTGGGCAAACCATTTAAGCATTTAATTGGGCTTGAGCCCATTTACGAATATAACAATATATTAAATAAAAATGCATATGAAATGCAATTCCCAACCAAGCTTAAATTTCCATCCGCTACACACCACCCGTATCAACCAGCACACCTGTGGGGATCAAGTCAACCCACCCCGCCAACACACCAATCGCAGGCATTAAGCCATTTAATTCGCAGGCAAAATGCCATTTAAAACAATGATTCGCAAGCCAGTGGCCATTAATACGCAGGCATTTAAGCCATTTAAACTGGGCACGAAGCCTTCTTCTCTTCATCAAAATATCCCAACCCATGCAATCATGTTTATACAATGCACAACAATTTATTCATATGATAATTTTAACATCAGGCCCATAATAAAATTTGGCCCATTGCACAATTTGGCCCATTAATCAATACAACAAATTGGCCCATATAGCGATCTATCAGAACGGCCCATTAAGCAATCTATCGAAACGGCCCATTAACATATGAGGCCCATATATCACTTTTTATCAAATTAGCCCATTAAGAGCGATTTCGTAACTTTCATGATTTTAATACCGATTTCATGCACTTACACTAAAAAGTGTTAACAAACCATATTTTTTCCAATTTTACCAACTTTGCGATTATTAGTCTAATGCTTAATAACGGTATAACATCTAACCCATGAGATAAGTGTGAAATTACACACCTGATTACGGTGAGAACTATACTTTCCCGCTTGTCAATACCTAAATACGTGTCACGCTTGATTAGAACACTAATACTTAATATAAGTCTATACTAAAGATAAGCGATCTAGATCTTTACCCTCGGAATCTCGAACAACAATTATTTGTCGATTCTCCCGGGTTGACTGTTCACAACCCGATGGGAAATCTCGAACAACTAATGGCTCCGAACTACGAACAACTTCGAATAATTGATTCTCCTTGGATGAGGGTCCACAACCCGATGGAAAGTCTCAGATTACCGAAATAGCCCTTCGCTTGAATCTAGAGGGAATAGTGAATCTGCCCCTCTTCCAAACACTATTCACCACCCTTTTCGACCCTATCTTGTTTGCCTTCATTGATATGAAGAATATTAGTCCAACTAATATTTCGAAATTTTAGTCTATAAGTTTTAAGGGTGAAATTGGCTTACCACTAAATCTTACGTTCACGGAATGAAAAATCGAGCGATAGTGTCCCTAAGATAAAATCGATTAATAACTCCATCTTTAATGAAATAACAAGTAATATGGAAGTCATTGATAGAAACTCTTACCTTAACACTTTGAACCGAATCCTAGCGATTCACGATGCTTACGAATACTCCGAGTTTCGGCCTTCACTTTATCACTATAAAGACGAGAAGATTGTCTAAGAAAAAGGGATGGAGAATGCTATTTTCGGTCAAAAGACCCTCCCAAACTAATATATATATTCAGCTAGAGAAAAGAAGAGAATAAAGATTCGAAAAGGGTTCTTACCGATTATTCAAAACGAGTGCAAAGAAAACGATTGATAATAACATATATGTGAAGAGGGAAGTTCGGCCAAAAAGAAAAATTTGATGAAGATGATGCTAGCAATATTCGGCCATGGAGGAAAAGAGAAGGGAAAAAATGTGTTTGTGAGAGTGAACAAAATGGAGAAAGAAAGAGATAAAAGATGAGAGGTTTGTGATTCGGTTTTCAAAGCTGAGAAAAGAGCAAAGAGAAGGGGTTGGGACAAGGGAGCATTCGGCAGTGGGGAATAAAAGAAAGAAAAAGAAATGGCTCTTGTGTTTTGGTATTTTCGGCACTAGGAGAAAAGAACTTGAGAGGTTTGGCAAAATATGGCCAAATGGTCAAAAAGAAATGACCAAAAGTAGAAAACAAAATGTTCACTAATGCACAAAATGCATTCGGCTAGGGAGAGAAAGATGAAAAGAAAAGATTTTGTGAAAAGCACCAAATGACCAAAATGAAAGTGACCAAACTTGCTATACATTCTTACCAATACCTCCAACAACATTCGGCCACCCCCCTAGCCCCCAAAATCGTCCAAGTTCATGGACAAAGTTTGGCCATTCCAAACTTTCCAAAACATCACCCTTGTTTCCTGCCTTATGTCCCCGCTTACTTGCCTTTTCCAAATGATTCTTTTCCTTAAGTTCACTCTTACCATATCTCTGCCATCATACCATAAAAATAAAGTCCAACATACCAAAAATAAGGCTTGACTGACACATGCTAGAAGAGTGCAAAAATAAAAGTCACTAAATGCATTCCAAAGGATTCGAACCTCTTCCCTCAAACAACACTTATGGCGCCAACTCCACTTTACTACTAGCTCATCTTATGCTAGTTTTTGTCATTTAATTTCCTTCAACAACAAGATCACTTGTTCCACTTCAATGAAGTACTTATTACTAAAATTTATTCTAATTCCAAATAAATCCCGAGCCTTCTCAAGACTATATTAAACACACAAATTGAATCATTCACAAACTAAGCACCAAAAACATGCAACATAGCGATACTCAATTTTTAGGATGTTACAATTCTACCCCCATAAAGAAAATTTCATCCTCGAAATTTACCTGGTTAAAAGAGGTAAGGATATTGTTGCCGGATTGCGTCCTCAGGCTCCCACGTAGCTTCTTTCGCTCCGTGATTATGCCATAGACCCTTAACCAACGGCACAGTCTTCTTTCTTAGCACCTTAACATCACAGTCTAAGATCTTCACTGGTTCCTCCTCGAAAGACAAGTCTGGCCTTAACTCCACTTCTTCTACCAGTACTATGTGAGACGGATCCGATCTATAACGCCTAAGTATAGAAACATGAAAGACAGTATGAATCTGACTCAACTCTGAAGGTAATTCAAGCTGATAGGCCACTGGTCCTACACGCTTCAACACACGGTACGGTCCAATGAACCTAGGGCTCAACTTGCCCTTCCTTCCAAATCTAAAAATCTTCTTCCAAGGTGATACTTTCAGAAAGACCTGATCTCCCACCGCAAACTCAATATCCTTACGCTTCAGATCCGCATACGACTTTTGTCTATCCGAAGCTTCTTTTAACCTTGCTCGAATCACCTTTACTTTTCTTCCGTCTCAGATATCAATTCAGGACCCAACAACTGTCATTCCTCCAATTCAGTCAAACAAGTAGGGGTACGACACCTACGACCATATAATGCTTCAGAGGGTGCTATTTGGATACTGGATTGGTAACTGTTATTATACGCGAACTCTGCCAACGGTAGGAAATCCTCCCAACTACCTCTGAAGTCAATTACACAACCCCTTAACATGTCTTCCAAAATCTGGATTACTCTTTCCGACTGACCTTCTGACTAAGGGTGAAAAGCCATGCTGAAGTTTAACTTTGTTCCCAGAGCCTCATGTAAAGCTTTCCAAAACCGTGATGTGAACCTAGGGTCCCTGTCCGATATAATAGACACTGGTACCCCATGCAACCTCACAATCTTTGATATGTACAACTTAGCCAACTGCTGCAGCGAGTAATTTATACGAACTGGTAGAAAATGGGCAGTCTTCGTCAATCGATCTACTACCACCCAAACGAAATCCTTTTTAGTAGGTGTTAAGGGTAACCCACTAACAAAGTCCATCGTTATCCGCTCCCATTTCCATAGAGGATTCTTTACCTGTTGCAATAAGGCCGACGGTAATTGATGTTCCGCCTTCACTTGTTGACAAGTCAAGCACTTACCCACAAAATCAATAACCTCCCGCTTCAACCCTGGCCACCAATACTGCTCCCGTAGATCTCGATACATCTTATTTCCTCCGAGGTGCATAGCATAAAGGGTACTATGCGCCTCTTGCAGAATCATTTGTCTCAAATCTGAATCCATGGGCATACAAACTCTTCCACGAAAACACAGTACTCTATCCTTTTTCATTCCAAAGTCTCCTATTACACCACTTTTAGCTTGTTGCATTAACGGACCCGACTTTTCATCTGATAACTACTTTTCCTTGATCTGTTCTAACCACAAAGGCTTCACCTGAAGTTCCACTAGCAGACTGCCATCTTCATACAAAGTGAGATGAGCAAACATTGCTCTTAACTCCGATACTACCATATGACTCAACGCGTCTGCCACCACGTTAGCCTTTCCAGGATGATACTCGATTGAAAAGTCATATAACAGCTCCACCCATCTTCGTTGTCTCAAGTTCAACTCCTTCTGGGTAAGGAGGTACTTAAGACTATTATGATCCGTATAAATAATAGACTTCTCACCATAGAGATAGTGCCTCCAAATCTTTCAAGCAAACACCACCGCAGCCAACTCCAAGTCATGAGTAGGATAGTTTACTTCGTACGGCCTTAACTGACGAGATGCATAAGCCACCACCTTTTCACCTTGCATCAACACACATCCTAAGCCAGTGTGTGATGCATCACAGTAAACGATAAACTCTTTTCCAACCTCAGGTTGAATCAGTACTGGCGCTTCCGTCAAAATCTTCTTCAATTTCTCGAAACTCTTTTGTTGTTTATCGGTCCACACATACGGTACCCCTTTCCGCAACAGCTTAGTTAGGGGTGCAGCAATCAACGAAAACCCCTCAACAAAGCGTCTATAATAACCAGCCAAACCTGAGAAACTCCGAATCTCAGCCACTGACTTTGGTGGTTTCCAATCCAATACAGCCTCTACCTTCCGAGGATCAACTCTTATTCCTTCGGCTGACACCACATGACCCAAGAAAGTCACCTCCTTCAGCCACAATTCACACTTACTAAATTTGGCATAAAGTTGCTTTTCTCGCAGTATTTGCAATACTGTGCGCAAATGTGATCATGCTCTTATTCATTCCTCGAATATACCAAGATATCATCTATGAACACCACTACAAACCGATCTAGATAGGGTTGAAAGACTCGGTTCATCATGTCCATAAATGCAGCTGGTGCATTGGTCAAACCAAACGGCATCACCAAAAACTCATAATGTCCATAACTAGTTCAGAATGTTGTCTTATGAATATCTGCCTCTTCAACCTTGAGTTGGTGATAACCCGATCTCAAATCAATCTTGGAGAAAACTGAAGCTCCCCTCAATTGATCAAACAAGTCGTCGATTCTCAGCAATGGATACCTATTCTTGATCGTCAATTTATTCAACTGTCTATAATCAATGCACATACGTATTGACCCATCCTTCTTCTTGACAAACAAAACAGGTGCTCCCCACAGAGACACACTCGGTCGAATAAATCCCCGATCCCACAATTCTAGAATTTGAGCTTTAAGCTCCGCTAACTCCTTCGGTGCCATTCTATAAGGAGCAATGGACACTGGAGCCGTTCCGAGCATAAGCTCAATGCCAAATTCTACTTCCCGATCTGGAGGTTGACCCAGAAGTTCTTCGAGAAAGACATCTGGAAATTCTTCCCACCGATAGTTCCTTGGCATCCAAAACACTGATGAAGGCTAGGAACGCTCCATACCCTTTTCGCACCAACTTTTCTGCCTTTAAAGCAGATACCACATTTGCCAAAAAGTTCCTCCGCTCGCCTATCATTACTACCTCTTTATCATCCAAAGTCCTTATTGACATCTGCTTTTCAGCACAATCCAATTACGCCCAATGTTTTACTAACCAATCCATGGCCAAAATAAGATCGAATCGCCGAAAGGCAGTTCCATCAAATCCGCCTAAAATATTTCTCTTTGAATTTCTAAAGGCACGTCTCTATACAATTTATTCACAATTACCGATTGTCCTAAAGGACTAATGACCGACATCTCTCTATCAGAAATCTTGGATCTAATATTCAGGTTTCCAGATATGGCACTAGCAACATACGAGTGGGTAGACCCGATATCTATCAAAGCAGTAACAAGTACATCAAAGATGAAGAACGTACCAGTTATCACATCAGGTGCATCGCTATCTTCATGACGCTTGACCGCATAGACCATCCCCGGCTGTCTTGCCTCCGCATTACCTCTAAAGCCATTACCTCGACTCGGTGCACCTTGACCACGTCCAGCACCATTACCACCACGACCTGATCCACGGCCTCTCGGTGGTTGCTGAGTGCCTCTAGTTGGCTATGCATCAAAGTTACGAGCTTTCTGAGTCGGAGCAGTCCGTTGAGGGCAATTCCTATATTGATGATCCTTGGAACCACATTTAAAACAACCACCAGTTCTCTTCCAGCATTCACCAGGGTGTCGTTTCCTATAGTCAGCACATTCTTGAATCTGATTGGTAGCCACAGGTGCTCTAGCTTGAGCTGGCTCATCACTCCGAGGCCTCTTTTGAAACCTTTTAGTAGAACCTGAGTACTTAAAATCCCTCTTGCCACTGACTTTTTCTCGGTTCTGACGTTCTGAGTTCTTAGCCTCTTTGGCTATCTTGGCTTTCTCCACAAGCGTGGCAAAAATCCTTTCTTGTTACGGGGCTATCAGTACCCGTAACTCGTCATTCAGCCCATCCTCAAAACGTACACAGCGCTCATGATCGGTCAGCACTATCGTGCGAGCATAACGACTCAAGCGTAGAAATTCTGCCTCGTAAGCTGCCACCGTCTTATTTCCTTGAACCAAATTCAAGAATTCCATCCATATAACTTGTCCCAACATACTTCCCTTGGAAAGCAGCTTTGAAGAAATCCCATGTAACACGTTCAGCCTGGGTGCCTTCCCGAACAGTAAGCCACCATTGATACGCCTCGTCCCTCAACAAGGACACAACTCCTCTTAGTTTCTGCTTGGCAGTACACTCTAGGTCATCCATAATCCGCTCTACAGCCTCGGCAGTACACCCAGTCTATGCGTTAAGACCAGTTTTGGTATGCCACACAAAACGAACATACATCTAGTCATTCAATGATTTAAAGAAAGCATATTCTCAAAACTATTTTGGAAATGACGTTTATCAAAAATCGAGGTTAATTTAAAATCTATGATTTTAAACATAAGAGTTTATAATTTGAAATCAAAATTCATAAAAGAGTTTTTACAGAAAATTTTACAAAATAATGACATTTAAGAAAAACCCTTTTTTTAATATATATAAATTAAAGAAAATTTATAAAAATAAAATAGTCTCATTTAAGTATCAAAAATGTAATTAAAATCCATCCACGAAATAAAATCCATAAAAATAATACCAAAGGCCTTATTATATCACAACTGAAATATTAATTAAATAAAACTACTTCGGAGTAGCTCAAAGCTCATAAAAACCATTATTTGAAGTATGGCCTCCACGAAGTCATCCTCGGCCCAAGCCCCATTCTTCGATCGTTACTGAAAAGGTAAGGAAGCGAGGTGAGTTACTTAGAACTCGGTGTGTAACCCACTTACCAAGTTCACTGGGCCAAACCATTTAAGCATTTAATTGGGCTTGAGCCCATTTACGAATATAATAATATAATAAATAAAAATACATATGAAATGCAATTCCCAACCAAGCTTAAATTTCCATCCGCTACACACCACCCGTACCAACCAGCACACCTGTGGGGATCAAGTCAACCCACCCCGCCAACACACCAATCGCAGGCATTAAGCCATTTAATTCGCAGGCAAAATGCCATTTAAAACAATGATTCGCAAGCCAGTGGCCATTAATACGCAGGCATTTAAGCCATTTAAACTGGGCACGAAGCCTTCTTCTCTTCATCAAAATATCCCAACCCATGCAATCATGTTTATACAATGCACAACAATTTATTCATATGATAAATTTAACACCAGGCCCATAATAAAATTTGGCCCATTGCACAATTTGGCTCATTAATCAATAAAACAAATTGGCCCATATAGCGATCTATCAGAATGGCCCATTAAGCAATCTATCGAAACGGCCCATTAACACATGAGGCCCATATATCACTTTTTATCAAATTAGCCCATTAAGAGTGATTTCGTAACTTTCACGATTTTAATACCGATTTCATGCACTTACACTAAAAAGTGTTAACAAACAATATTTTTTTCGATTTTACCAATTTTGCGATTATTAGTCTAATGCTTAATAACGGTATAACATCTAACCCTTGAGATAAGTGTGAAATTACACACCTGATTACGGTGAGAACTATACTTTCCCGCTTGTCGATCCCTAAATACGTGTCACGCTTGATTAGAACACTAATACTTAATATAAGTCTATACTAAAGATAAGCGATCTAGATCTTTACCCTCGGAATCTCGAACAACAATTATTTGTCGATTCTCCCTGGTTGACGGTTCACAACCCGATGGGAAATCCCGAACAACTAATGGCTCCGAACTACGAACAACTTCGAATAATCGATTCTCCTTGTATGAGGGTCCACAACCCGATGGAAAGTCTCGGATTGCCGAAATAGCCCTTCGCTTGAATCTAGAGGGAATAGTGAATCCGCCCCTCTTCCAAACACTATTCACCACCCTTTTCGACCCTATCTTGTTTGCCTTCATTGATAGAAGAATATTAGTCCAACTAATATTTCAAAATTTTAGTCTATAAGTTTTAAGGGTGAAATTGGCTTACTACTAAATCTTACGTTCACGGAATGAAAAATCGAGCGATAGTGTCCCTAAGATAAAATCGATTAATAACTCCATCTTTAATGAAATAACAAGTAATATGGAAGTCATTGATAGAAACTCTTACCTTAACACTTTGAACCGAATCCTAGCGATTCACGATGCTCACGAATACTCCAAGTTTTGGCCTTCACTTTATCACTATAAAGACGAGAAGATTGTCTAAGAAAAAGGGATGGAGAATGCTATTTTCGGTCAAAAGACCCTCCCAAACTAATATATATATTCAGCTAGAGAAAAGAAGAGAATAAAGATTTGAAAAGGGTTCTTACCGATTATTCAAAACGAGTGCAAAGAAAACGATTGATAATAAAATATATGTGAAGAGGGAATTCGGCCAAGTAGAAAAATTTGATGAAGATGATGCTAGCAATATTCGGCCATGGAGGAAAAGAGAAGGGAAAAAATGTGTTTGTGAGAGTGAACAAAATGGAGAAAGAAAGAGATAAAAGATGAGAGGTTTGTGATTCGGTTTTCAAAGGTGGGAAAAGTGCAAAGAGAAGGGGTTGGGACAAGGGAGCATTCGGCAATGGGGAATAAAAGAAAAAAAAAAGAAATGGCTCTTGTGTTTTGGTATTTTCGGCACTAGGAGAAAAGAACTTGAGAGGTTTGGAAAATATGGCCAAATGGTCAAAAAGAAATGACCAAAAGTAGAAAACAAAATGTTCACTAATGCACAAAATGCATTCGGCTAGGGAGAGAAAGATGAAAAGAAAAGATTTTGGGAAAAGCACCAAATGACCAAAATGAAAGTGACCAAACTTGCTACACATTCTTACCAATACCTCCAACAACATTCGGCCACCCCCCTAGCCCCCAAAACCGTCCAAGTTCATGGACAAAGTTTAGCCATTCCAAAATTTCCAAAACATCACCCTTGTTTCCTACCTTTTGTCCTCTTTTACTTGCCTTTTTCCAAATGATTCTTTTCCTTAAGTTCACTCTTACCATATCTCTTAGCCATTATACCATAAAAATAAAGTCCAACCTACCAAAAATAAGGCTTGACCGATACATGCTAGAAGAGTGCAAAAATAAAAGTCACTAAATGCATTCCAAAGGAGTCGAACCTCTTCCCTCAAACAACACTTATGGTGCCAACTTGAAACACCCCAAACCCGGCCCACGAGCTTTGACCAGATTTGGTATGTCCCTCAAGTAAACCGGTTCAAATCCTTTTGTTACTTTGCGAAAAACTTGTGTGATTTTTAATAATTTTGTTTTGGGTTGGCTTGTGTTGAAACGGATTCGATTTTATTTTGAAAACCCCTTTGTAATATTAAGTGATAAAACATTTAAGGTTTAGTTTAAAGAAATTTAACTTAAACTTTAATAAATAAGGTTCATAAACATAATAAATAAATAAAAATAAATGTAAAATTATTCAACTATGGCCTTATGGCCTTATTACATCAAATAATTTCCAAATAATTCAAGTACTTAAAAACTCATAGTCCATAAAAATTAAAGACTTCATGTTGAGCATGGCCACCACAAGTTCTGCCGTCCCGGTCCATCACTGTTCATCACCTGAAACATGGTCCCACAATGGGGTGAGTCAAACAGATTGAATGTGTACACGACACTAAGTCATAATAAAATCAGGCATACAAGAGTTACACATTCAAAATAATGAATACAAGTTATGATGCATTCCCAAACCCAAACCTAATTGTCCATCCGCTACACACCCTCGTACCTGCCAATCACACCGTGGGGACTACTAAGTCGACCCTCCTTCCGCTACACACCAAATTGCGGTCTTAGTCACCGCATTCGTGGTCTTAGGTCACCACGTTCAGATTACTGTGGTCTTGGGTCACCACTTTCAGATTACTGTGGTATTAGGTCACCACTTTTCAGATATCACGGTCTTAGGTCACCGTGTTCGTGGTCTTAAGTCACCACATTCACTTCCCCTTTCAAAATAAAACCCATATGCCCATAACATATTATGCAATTACAAGCCAAAGTTCACATTCTTATCATATTCTCATGTTACAAATAACATTTTTCATATTCCTAGTAGAAGTAGGAAACGTACCTGAGTACTTAGAACCATAACATGATACCTTAGCCACTTTCATATTCTTAATGTCACATATTTTAATTAAACATGCCATAAAACATATTATGAAGTAGTGTAGGGTACACACTTGATTCGCTTAGAAATTCCTTGAGATCCCGAAAAGCTTGTTCTAATGCTTAGATCCTTAATCCCTACATTTGATTTATCACTTATTACCTTAATAAAAAGCCATTCGGGCAAAATTCCAAATCCTAGTAGGATTAGTATTTTTACCTTGTCTGCCGATTTGATTAATAATCAAATCCCGAAATCTGTAGTATTCCTTCCTTAAAATCGGCTAGCCACCAAATCATTTAACTATGTCAGTTTCTGGCTTTTGAATAAATAGGAAATAATGCTAAATACCAAAAATATATAAGCCTTGGCCGAATACTTACCTTGTGGATTCTAAAATCCCGAATTGGATCCTTGCTTCCTTAATGCTGTCAAAATATCTATATGCATATGTTAGATTTTAGTCTAACTTGAAATCATACTTATGGCCTATGGCCGAATATCTCTTTATTGTCTTACCTTGATGCCTTAAATCTCGAAAAATCCTTCTTACAGTCGACTTGAGACAGATCCCGAAAGAGTTCTTCATATTTCGGCCAAAATACAATATGAGAGATTAGTCTCCAAATTTCGACAGGCTTAAAAAGAAAAAGAATAGAAACCGAGTCTAGATCTTACCCTTACTTGGAGAAATCGGCAACACCTATGCTTGAAGCCTCTCTAAAATTCGGCTTTTGAATGGATTGGAAGGAAAGAAATAGGAAGAAAAGAAAGATGAAGAGAGTGGCTTGCTTTGGTCTTGGCAAAATAGCAGAGAAAAGAGAGAATTTGCTAGGGAAAAATTTCGACAGAGAGAGGAGAATGGCTTAGGGAATTTCGGTAAAGGAGAGAATGAATGAAAATTAGCCTTATTTTCCTCCCTTAGCCGAATTTACTAGGCTAAAGTCCCCTACTTGGCCACCACTCTTCTTTATTTGATAGCTTTATCTCTTTAATTTAAAATAATAAGAGAATAATCCTTTATTATCCCTTGAAAATAATCCAATTAAAAAATCCCTTATTTATCACCTTATTAATCAAATATTAAAGAGAATAAAACTCCTCCTTTCTAGAAGGCTTGTTCCGTCCACCTCAGAGCTTCTGGAAGCAAAATAAAACTTCTTTTATTTGCTTCCCAAGTGACTCGAACTCAGGCCTAACACCTTGCATGTGGCGCCATTTCCAGAGGCCTTAAGTGGCGCCTCCAAGCCACTTTTCCAAGCCCATTTGTGTGTCAAATTTCACATACTTTTTCTTTTAAGGCTACCTTGCCTCAGTTTCCTCTTTTAAACTTTAAAACTCGACATTTCTAAGTCATTTCTAAGTTTCCTAAAATTTTCGTTCGGCTCTTTAAACTTGACATTTCCTTACATTTCCAAGTTTCCAGAAATGTTCACTTTCCATTTTTGAATCATTTCCAAATCATTTCCTTACTTTTCCTAGTTTCCAAAAATGTTCACCTTCCATTTTTAAACTTATCATTTCCATACATTTTCAGGTTTCCAGAAATGTTCATTTCTAACTCATTTTCCTTCATTTCCGGGTTTCCAAAAATATTTAAAATTTATTCTTAGTACATAAAACATGTCACTTCGTACAACTAAACCGAAAATGCATAGGCCCTTTTCAGGATGTTACAGTTCTACCCCCTTAAAATAATTTCATCCTCGAAATTTTCTAACTAAAATAATTGAGGGTATTGCTGTCGCATCATCTCTTCTGGTTCCCACGAAGCTTTCTCCGATCCATGATTGCGCCATAACACCTTGACTAGAGGAACTGACTTCCTCCGTAGCACTTTCACACCACGTTCCAATATCCGAATCGGCTCTTCCTCGTAGGATAAGTCTGGCCTTAGCTCTACTTCTTCAACTGGTACCACATGAGATGGATCCGATCGGTAACGACGTAGCATGGACACATGGAATACGTCGTTCATCTGCTGCAACTCTGGTGGCAATTCCAATTGGTATGCCACTGGCCTAACTCGCTTCAGTACTCAATAGGGCCCTATAAACCTTGGGCTTAACTTCCCTTTACGACCGAACCTCATAACCTTATTCCAAGGCGAGACTTTCAGAAATACTTGGTCTCCCACTTCAAACTCTATTTCCTTCCGCTTAAGGTCTGCGTACGACTTCTGCCTATCAGAGGCTTCTTTTAACTGTGCTCGAATCATCTCAACCTTCTCTTCAGTTTCTGCCACTAACTCCGGTCCTAAAACTCGACGTTCTCCTAACTCGGTCAAACAAGTAGGAGTTCGACACTTCCGACCATACAATGCTTCATATGGTGCCATCCGAAGGCTAGCCTGATAGCTGTTGTTGTAGGCGAACTCGGCTAAAGGCAAATAATCTTCCCAACTTCCTCGGAAATCCATCACACAGCCTCTTAACATATCCTCCAATACTTGTATAACTCGTTCAGACTGCCCGTCTGATTGTGGATGAAAGGCCGTAGTGAAGTCCAGCTTAGTGCCTAAAGCTTGATGAAGTGCCTTCCAAAATTGAGACGTAAACCTTGGGTCTCTATCGGAGATGATCGATACTGGTACTCCATGTAATCTCACAATTTCCGCCACATATAATTTGGCTAGCTTCTGAAGAGAATAGTCAACTCTTACCGGGATAAAGTGCGCGGACTTGGTCAACCGGTCCACTATCACCCATACCGAGTCTTTCTTAGTAGGCATAAGGGGAAGCCCACTAACGAAGTCCATGGTAATTCTCTCCCATTTCTACTGCGGAATCTCGATTGGTTGAAGCAATCCTGATGGAACCTGGTGTTTAGCCTTAACTTGCTGACATGTCAAACATTTCCTCACGAATTCAGTCACTTCCCGCTTAAGATCAGACCACCAAAATTGTTCCCTTAGATCTCTATACAGCTTAATGCCTCTGGGATGCATAGCATAAGGGCTACTATGCGCCTCCCGAAGAATCCTTTGTCTTATCTCCTCGTCTCTCGCCATACAGACTTTTCTCTTGTAGCACAATACTCCTTCATCATTAACGCCATAGTCCTTTAATTCTCCGTGCTGTACTTGCTGTAACTTAGCACTTAGATCCTTATCAGCCAACTGTCCCCTTTTTACCTCATTCAGCCATGTGCGCTTGACTTGTAATTCTACCAACAGGCTTCCGTCATCATATAAACTTAAGTGAGCGAACATAGCCCTTAGATCCGACACAACCTTTCGACTTAGGGCATCAGCCACTACGTTTGCCTTGCCCAGGTGGTACTCTATCGAGCAATCATAATCCTTTAACAACTCCACCCACCTTCTCTGCCTTAAGTTCAACTCCTTCTGAGTCAACAAGTACTTAAGGCTCTTGTAGTCTGTGTAAATTATTGACCTTTCTCCATAAAGGTAGTGCCTCCAAACCTTAAGGGCGAAAACCACAGCTGCCAACTCCAAATCATGGGTTGGGTAGTTAACCTCATGAGGCCTTAGTTGCCGAGACGCATAAGCGACCACTTTTCCTTCTTGCATTAGCACACGCGCCCTAATCCCGTGTATGCGAGCGTCACAAGATACCACAAAAATCCTTTCCTGCCTCCGGTTGAATTAACACTGGAGCCTCCGTCAACACCTTCTTAAGCTTTTTAAAGCTCTTCTGTTGCTTATCAGTCCACTCAAAGGGTACTTCTTTTCTTAGCAACCTTGTCAAAGGCGCGGCTATTGACGAGAACCCTTCTACAAACCTTCTGTAATAGCCTGCCAAACCTAAGAAACTTCGGATCTCAGCCACGGACCTAGGTGGTTTCCAATCCAACACTGCCTCGATCTTCCTAGGGTCCACTCTTATTCCCTCTGCGGATACCACATGTCCTAGGAATGCCACCTCCTTAAGCCAAAATTCACACTTGCTGAATTTGGCATAGAGCTTCTTCTCCCTTAACACTTGCAGCACAACTCGGAGAAGTTCATCATGCTCCTCTTCAGACTTAGAATACACCAAAATATCGTCGATGAACACAACGACGAACCTATCCAAGTAGGGCTGGAAAACCCAGTTCATCATATCCATGAACGCGGCTGGAGCGTTCGTCAATCCGAACGGCACCACCACAAACTCAAAATGGCCATATCTTGTCCTAAAAGCGATCTTATGGATATCTGCCTCCTTCACATTTAACTGGTGATATCCAGACCTTAAGTCTATCTTTGAGAATACTGCGGCCCCCTTTAGCTGATCGAACAAGTCATCGATCCTTGGCAAAGGATACTTGTTCTTGATGGTCAGCTTATTCAACTGACGGTAATCTATGCATATCCGCATAGTTCTGTCCTTCTTCTTTACAAATAGGACCGGTGCTCCCCCTGGAGACACACTGGGTCGAATGAACCCACGATCCAACAACTCTTGGATTTGGGCCTTGAGCTCAACTAACTCCTTTGGCGCCATTCGGTATGGAGCGATTGACACAGGAGCTGTTCCCGGTAGCAAATCTATTCCAAATTCCACCTCTCCATCTAGGGGTATTCCTGGTAATTCCTCTGGAAATACATCTTCAAAGTCCTTTACTGTTCTAACTCCACTAACACCCTCTTCCTTTCCACCTAACGCACTTACGAAGGCTAAGAACGCCTTGCACCTGTCCCTAACCATTTTCTCACTTTTCAAGTATTTGAAACTACGTTAGATAGGTAGTTTCTTCTTTCTCCAATCATTACTACTACTTCATCCTCTGGGGTCCTTAATTCCATACGTTTAACCGCACATTCCAACACGGCTCGATGCTCTACTAGCCAGTCCATTCCAAGTATAAGTTCAAACTCCCCAAAGGGTAGTTCCATTAAGTCAGCCCGAAAGTTCACTCCCTGAATCTCTAGTGGTACATTCCGAAAGATCTTATCCACCACTACAGTTTGGCCTAATGGGCTTACTACAGTCATCTGTCTATTTAAAAGTTCAGAGTCTAGGCCTAGTGTTTCCATTACACTACATGCAACATAAGAATGGGTCGAGCCCACATCAATCAGAGCAAAATAGGGCTTGTCAAAAATAAAGAACGTACCGGTTATACCATCCAGCGCGTCTCCATCCTCCCTCCGGTGAACCGCATAAACCAAACCCGGTTGCCTTGCCTCAGCATTAGCGGCACCTCAGCCCTGTGTTCCACGGCCTCTACCAGCACCATTACCTCGGTTACTCGAACCACGACCTCGTTGAGGCTGCGGTCCTCCTCTACCAGCCTAACTAACACTCTGAGCTGCTGGTCGGCTTTCCTCTGAGTTCTTGGGACAATCCTTGATCACATGGTCCTTGGACCCACACCTAAAACATCCTCCTGTTTTCCTCCAGCACTCTCCCAAGTGCTTCTTTCCACACACATCACAAGGTCGATACCACCCTTCTGATCCAGCTTGCTGACCTCGCGGCCCATCAACTCTAGGCCTCTTATGAACCTTTCCAGATGACCCAAAACCTCTTTTGGGCCTATTCCTATCCATAGCCTGCTTTGTAGAATCCTTGATTCCCTCGGCCACCTCGGCCTTTTCTACAAAAGAAGAAAACTCCCGCTCCTGATGCGGTGCTATCAACTGTCTCAGATCATCCCTTAGCCCGTCCTCAAAATGGACACAGTGCTCATACTCAGTTGCCACTATACCTCGAGCATACCGGTTCAACCTCAGGAATTCAGCCTCATATTCTCAGAATGACCTTGTTCCTTGTGTACCACCCAGAAAGGCCTTCCTTTGCTCATCAGTATACCTTGTTCCCACATACTTCTTCTGATAAGCTTCCTTAACATATTCCCAGGTCAGATCCTCAGCCATGGCACCATTCCGAATAGTTAACCACCACTGATACGCTTCATCGCGTAACAGTACCACCATTCCTTTTAACTGTTCCTCAGGGGTCAAGTCAAGCTCATCCATGATGCGCTCTGTTGCTTCCAACCAGTACTCAGCTGTACTGGGTGCCACTCCAGATACTCCACGAAACATTTCAGCTCCATTCGCTCGGAGTCGTTCAGGCACAGACTTTCGATTTCCCGAATTTCCTCCTGCACCAGCCACCAACTCCAAAACTCGCGGCGCAGCTCGCGACACGGCATCATCCCCGCGTCCCGAGCTTCGGTCAACACCAACAGCTGGGGGTGGTGGTGGCGGTGGTATCTCATTGTCAGACCCTTGACCTGATCTAACGGGTTCTGACACAGTCATCCTTCCTCTACCCCTTCCACGATGACCACGTCCTCTAGAGCTCATTTCTAACGTCGAAATCTGATTAAGAGGTTTTATGAATTACTCTTTCTCTCACTTGATTACCCGCGAAGAAGTTTTACGAAAAAGGAATTTAGGGGTGGTTCTTTCGTATTCATACATGCACACAGCCTTTCCATTCATTTGTACATCCATCAAACAATTATGAACTTTCATTCATTCAGAGAAACGTTGTAGTTTTCATTGTTGTTGCTTTTCCACTACCCAGGGGTATTTTCGTAATTTTCCTACAGGGGAATTTTCGTAATTTTTCAAAAGAAAAAGTTTCTTGGTGATTTGCCGACAAGTATTTTGGAATTTTTAAATTCCCGGGATATTTTGGAAAAATTTTGAAATTCGGGGCCTTTCGGTAATTTTGAAATTCCAGGGGTATTTCAGTAATTTTTCACAAACCAGGGTAAATTTGTAAAGTTTAATAATTCAGGGGTATTTCAAAAGTTGCAAAGCTTTGAGGGTTCTTTTTAAAAATTGTACTTTCCAAAACAGTGATGCTGCAAAAATTTTGGAAATCAGGGTCATTTTGGTAATTTTGTAAGTTTGGGGCAATTTTGTAATTTTTTCCAAAATCAAGGTATTTTTGATATTTTGCAAATTAGGGTTTTTGAATGTGTATGAAATTTGGTAAAACTGTTGGGTAATTGAACATTTTACAAACCAAGTGCATTTTGGTAATTTTACCACTAGGGGCATTTTTGTAATTTCATAAAGCGGAAATTTTTCGGAAAATTTTGTAAAGATGGTTTTCACAAATTTAAAAGAAAGTTTTAATAGTTTTAAAATAGGGTTTTGTTGTTTTTATAAAAACATGGCTAGTTCCCTTTCGGGTTTTAGTTATTGTGTTTAGCCTATGACCGAGTCCTCTTGGTCAGGGTGAACCAAAGCTACGCACCAGGCAGGATTCGAGTGGAGAGGAGGTGAGTCACGCGGACTACTTAATTACCAACCTCCCACCGAAACCATTCCTAGACATGCGCACAGAGGTTGCCACACCTACTGAGCCCTCTGGGTTAGGTGAACCGGCTCTACGCACTGCAGGATTCTGCGAAGAGGAGGTGAGTCGCTAGGACTGCTTAAATACCAGGCTCTTCCGGATCCAATCCTAGACATGTGCACAGGGGTTACCACACTCTAACTCAGTGACTTAGCCATGGGTTTGTTTAACGTTCCTTAAGTCTTATGTGTTTGTGTTTGAGTAGACTAGTCCTAGGGTTCAAGTTCCTATCATGCAATTCTACGTTCCATGCCTTTTTTTTTCTACCCTTCCATAATTTTTAAATCATATAATCACATAATCACACAAATGGTTAGGGGTACATACCTGGTGGACTGCGGGTCGGAGACTTAGGTGCCATGCCAGAAAACCTGCAAAAATACTTTCCATAAAACTCATTTAGGCTCGATTTGAAAACGTTTTGGGCCTTAGCCCACAGGCCGAGAGTTTAAAACTGGGCTCTGATACCAAACTAAAACAACCCAAACCCGGCCCACGAGCTTTGACTAGATTTGGTATGTCCCTCAAGTAAACCGGTTCAAATCCTTTTGTTACTTTGCGAAAAACTTGTGCGATTTTTAATAATTTTGTTTTGGGTTGGCTTGTGTTGAAACGGATTCAATTTTATTTTGAAAACCCCTTTGTAATATTAAGTGATAAAACATTTAAGGTTTAGTTTAAAGAAATTTTACTTAAACTTTAATAAATAAGGTTCATAAACATAATAAATAAATAAGAATAAATGTAAAATGATTCAACTATGGCCTTATGGCCTTATTACATCAAATAATTTCCAAATAAATCAAGTACTTAAAACTCATAGTCCATAAATATAAACACTTCATGTTGAGCATGGCCACCACAAGTTCTGCCGTCCCGGTCCATCACTGTTCATCACCTGAAACATGGTCCCACAACGGGGTGAGTCAAACAGACTTAATTTGTACACGACACTAAGTCATAATAGAATCAGGCATACAAGAGTTACACATTCAAAATAATGAATACAAGTTATGATGCATTCCCAAACCCAAACCTAATTGTCCATCCGCTACACACCCCCGTACTTGTCAATCACACCGTGGGGACTACTAAGTCGACCCTCCTTCCGCTACACACCAAATTGCGGTCTTAAGTCACCGCATTCGTGGTCTTAGGTCACCACGTTCAGATTACTGTGGTCTTAGGTCACCACTTTCAGATTACTGTAGTCTTAGGTCACCACTTTTCAGATATCATGGTCTTAGGTCACCGTGTTCATGGTCTTAAGTCACCGCATTCACTTCCCCTTTCAAAATAAAACCCATATGCCCATAACATATTATGCAATTACAAGCCAAAGTTCACATTCTTATCATATTCTCATGTTACAAATAACATTTTTCATATTCCTAGTAGAAGTAGGAAACGTACCTGAGTACTTAGTACCATAACATGAAACCTTAGCCACTTTCATATGCTTAATGTCACATATTTTAATTAAACATGCCATAAAACGTATTATGAAGTAGTGTGGGGTACACACCTGATTCGCTTAGAAATTCCTTGAGATCCCGAAAAGCTTGATCTAATGCTTAGATCCTTAATCCCAACATTTGATTTATCACTTATTACCTTAATAAAAAGCCATTCGGCCAAAATTCCAAATCCTAGTAGGATTAGTATTCTTACCTTGTTTGCTGATTTGATTAATAATCAAATCTTGAAATCTATAGTATTCCTTCCTTCAAATCGGCTAGCCACCAAATCATTTAACTATGTCAGTTTCTGGCTTTTGAATAAATAGGAAATAGTGCTAAATACCAAAAAAATATAAGCCTTGGCCGAATACTTACCTTGTGGATTCTAAAATCTCGAATTGGATCCTTGCTTCCTTAATGCTGTCGAAATATCTATATACATATGTTAGATTTTAGTCTAACTTGAAATCATACTTATGGCCCATGGCCGAATATCACTTTATTGTCTTACCTTGATGCCTTAAATCCCGAAAAATCCTTCTTACAGTCGACTTGAGACAGATCCCGAAAGAGTTCTTCATATTTTGGCCAAAATACAATATGAGAGATTAGTCTCCAAATTTCAACAGGCTTAAAAAGAAAAAGAATGGAAACCGAGTCTAGATCTTACCCTTACTTGGAGAAATCGGCAACACTTATACTTGAAGCCTCTCCAAAATTCGGCTTTTGAATGGATTGGAAGGAAAGAAATAGGAAGAAAAGAAAGATGAAGAGAGTGGCTTACTTTACTAGAGTTTTTGGTCTTGGCAAAATAGCAGAGAAAAGAGAGAATTTGCTAGGGAAAAATTTAGTGAGAGAGAGAGAATGGCTTAGGGAATTTCGGCAAAGGAGAGAATGAATGAAAATTAGCCTTATTTTCCTCCCTTAGCCAAATTTACTAGGCTAGAGTCCCGTACTTGGCCACCACTCTTCTTTATTTGATAGCTTTATCTCTTTAATTTAAAATAATAAGAGAATAATCCTTTATTATCCCTTGAAAATAATCCAATTAAAAAATCCTTTATTTATCACCTTATTAATCAAATATTAAAGAGAATAAAACTCCTCCTTTCTAGAAGGCTTGTGCCGTCCACCTTAGAGCTTCTGGAAGCAAAATAAAACTTCTTTTATTTGCTTCCCAAGTGACTCGAACTCAGGCCTAACACCTTGCATGTGGCGCCATTTCCAGAGGCCTTAAGTGGCGCCTCCAAGCCACTTTTCCAAGCCCATTTGTGTGTCAAATTTCACATACTTTTTCTTTTAAGGCCACCTTGCCTCAGTTTCCTCTTTTAAACTTTAAAACTCGACATTTCTAAGTCATTTCTAAGTTTCCTAAAATTTTCGTTCGGCTCTTTAAACTTGACATTTCCTTACATTTCCAAGTTTCCAGAAATGTTCACTTTCCATTTTTGAATCATTTCCAAATCATTTCCTTACTTTTCCTAGTTTCCAAAAATGTTCACCTTCCATTTTTAAACTTTTCATTTCCATACATTTTCAGGTTTCCAGAAATGTTCATTTCTAACTCATTTTCATTCATTTCCGGGTTTCCAAAAATATTCAAAATTTATTTTTAGTACATAAAACATGTCACTTCGTACAACTAAACCGAAAATGCATAGGCCCTTTTCAGGATGTTACACAACTCCACTTTACTACTAGCTCATCTTATGCTAGTTTTTGTCATTTAATTTCCTTAAACAACAAGGTCACTTGTTCTACTTCAATAAAGTACTCATTACTAAAATTTATTCTAATTCTGAATAAATCCCGAGCCTTCTCAAGACTATATTAAACACACAAATTGAATCATTCACAAACTAAGCACCAAAAACATGCAACATATCGATACTCAATTTTTAGGATGTTACAATGATAATAATAAAGTTAATTATAAATAAAATTTAAAAATAGTAGTAGTAAAATTAAAATAATAACTTTAATAGTAAAATAATAATAATAATACTAAATTAGTGATAATAATAGTAATAATAATATTAATATTAATAGTAAATGAAAATAATAATAAAAGTAATAGTATAAATAAAAATAATATTAATAATAAAATAATAGTAAATATTGAAATTAATAGGGATTAAAATTTATGGTAGTAAAAAATAATACTAGCAATATAATAATATTAATATTAATAATAATAATAATAATAAATATGAAAATAATGAATATGGTAATAATAAAATAATAATATCTATATAGAAATAATAAATAAAAAAATAATGTTAAAAAACATGGCAAAATACTAAAAATAATAAAAGAAAATAAAGAAGGGACCAAATTAAACTTAAAATGAAACTTTGGGGCGAATTTTAAAAAAAAAAAAAGAAAAATGAGGGACCTATTCGAACGCGCGAATAACATGGAGGGACTAAAAGGGAAAATATTCCCTCCCTCCAAAATGTTGCATTTAAAGAGGGACTCAAATGAAAATCAAATAAAATTTAAGGGCAAAATTAAAAAAAAAGGAAAACTTAATTATAAAATCATAAAAAAGCTGAAGGGGTAAAAGCGCAATTAGCCCTTCCAAATAAAAACACGCGGATCCTAGGCGAAGCGGGTCGAATCGGGTTGGGTCATGGGTTAGAGACCAAAATGACGTCGTTTTGGTCTCTTGCCTTAGACTCAAAAACGACGCCGTTTCAAGGGTATTATAAATACCAAAATTTCCTTTAAAAAAAAACATTTTTACTCTCTTTTTTTTAAAAAAAAAAATTTGAAATTGCTCTCTTGTCTTCTTCTCTCCAGGTGATTTCCGGTAGGCCCTCCCACCGTTCGCTGTACGGTGGCCGGAATTTTAAAAAAAAGTAATTTTTTTAGATGTATTGTATATATATATTATGTATGGTTAAAAAGTAAAATATAAAAAAATAGTATACGAAAATAAAAAAATAAAAATAAAACAAGACCTTTGCTGGTTTTGGTTTATTTGTGCTTTTTTTATTTTCTGAATCTGTCCGTATATTGTGTAAAAATCCTCCCCCTTTACATCAAATGTATTCGGCTTTTTATAGCCACTGTCAACATACAATTTTGGTATTTTCCGATTTCTTGCCATATGCTTGTTTCTTTGGCTTTTCTTTCCTTTTTGCAGGATAGAAATCCGGCGGCGATGAGGCGTGATCTGTGGCGTGCATGGAGGTCTTGGCGGTGACAGTTAGTCCTAGGGTTAGGGTTTGCCGAAAACTGTTTATGTTTTGGGCCAAATGGGCTGTAAATTGGGCTGGGTAGTATTTGAGTTTGGATTTGGGTTGTTGTAATGGGTTTGGTTAATGTATTGGTATTAGGTCAGTGATATTAGGCTATGTAAATGGACTGTTCAAATAAACATTGGTTTTTATTTATTTATTTATTTATTTGTTTAAGCCCGAGCAAAATGGGCTGATTACAGTATGCTTGTGAGATTAGGCAAAATGATGCATATTTGGAAGCATTCACATTGATGATTTGAGAAAGTGAAGTTTGGTATGAAAATTGAATGACATATTGTAGTATTGTGTGCCTTGTATTTGATGGTATTGAAATGGCATGGATTTATCTTATTTGAGATTGGATGAATGCGTATTTATGTCATGTTTGGTGCCATTTGGTTTGGTGTAGGTGTATGCAAATTTGGGTGGCAAGATGGCTTGGTAAATAGCTTATTTTTGTCCACACAGGCAGAGTGTAACATCCTGGAAATCGGCCTATGCATTTTTGATTTAATTATACGAAATGGCATATCTTATGTGTTATGAATGTATGGTGAACATTTTTGGAAACTTGGAAATGTAAGGAAATGTCTTGTCTTGGAAATGTAAGGAAATGACTTGGAAATGGAAGGAAATGTCTTGTCTTGTCTTGGAAATGTAAGGAATTGGAAATGTAAGGAAATGTCTTGTCTTGGAAATGTAAGGAAATGACATGGAAGGAAATGTCTTGTCTTGGAAATGTAAGGAAATGATTTAGAAATGGTTTAAAAGAGGAAAGTGAACATTTCTGGAAACTTGGAAATGTAAGGAAATGTCAAGTTTAAAGAGGCAAACGAAAATTTTTGGAAACTTAGAAATGACTTAGAAATGTCGAGTTTTAAAGTTTAAAAGAGGGAACTAAGGCGAGGTGGCCTTAAGAGAAAATGTATGTGAAATATGACACGCAAACAGGCTTGGAAAAGTGGCTTGAAGATGCCACTTAGGGCCTCAGGAAATGGCGCCACATACTGGGGTATTGGGCCAAGGTTCGAGCTGCGCAGGGAAGCAAAATAAAAAGTTTTATTTTGCAAAGAGAGAGAAATAGCAAACAAGGGACTGCACAAGGCTATAATTTAGGAGCCTTTATTCTTTTATTTTTAAGAGATAAATAGTGGATAAATAAAGGGATAAATAATGGATTTATTTTAGATTATTTTCAAGAGATAAATGAGCAATTATTCTTTAATTAGGAAAATAAGGGAGAAGTGATGGCCAAGTAAGGGACTTTGAGTTTAATAATTTCAGCTAAGTAAGGATAGTTGCTGAATTATCTTTTATTTTAGGAGATAATTAAAGAGATAAAGCTATCAAAATAGAAGAGTGATGGCCAAGTAAGGGATTCTAAGTTAGTAAATTCGGCTATATAAGGAAAAGAGGGCCATTCATCATTCTTTCTCTCAACCCTTCTCTCTCTAATTTTCCTAGAGCATTTGTTCTTCTTCTTTTTGTTAGACAAAGACGAAAATTCAAGATATCACCATTAGCCAATTTCTTTTCTTTCCAATCCATCAAAAGCCGAATCTTTGAGGGGCTTCAAGCATAGGTGCTGTCGATTTCTTCAAGAAAGGGTAAGAACAAGTTTTGATTTCTTTTCTTTTCTTTTAGATTTGTCGAAATCTAGGACTAATCCCATCAATATTCTTATTTGCCGAAATTTGGAAGGATTCTTTCGGGATTTTTGCCATAGTCGACTATAAAGGAAAAGATCATCGGGATTTGACCATCAAGGTAAGTCATATCTGACATTCGGCCAAGGGCCATTGATTGTGATTAAAGGTTAGAAGTTGATCTAACATGTGGTTTTAGAGATTTCGACAGAAGCTATAACCAAGGGATAATTTCGGGATCTAAGATCCTTAAGGTAAGTGACTATGAATATTCGGCCAAGGCCTATTTTAGTAGTTAGATCTATTTTTATGTGTTTTAAGTCGAAAACTAACCGATTCAAGGGATCTAGTGATTAGCCGATTTCAAAGGGGAAGAATACAAGTTTCCGAGATTTGATTAATTATCAAATCGGCAGCAAGGTAAGAAAGTGGATACGATAATCCTTCGGGATTTGATTAAATTAGCCGAATAGGCTTTTTCCTAAAATACTAAATGTGGCCAAATGTAGGGATTTAGGATCTAAAGCGATAAATCGATTTTCCGGGATTTCAATGAATTCGTTAAGCTAATCAGGTGTCTACCCCACACTATTTCATAATATGTTTTATGGCTATGTTTAATTAATATATGTGATATTAAGAATGTGAATATGGCTAAGGTACCATAATGTGGTACAAAGTACTCAGGTACGTTCCTACTCCTACTAGGAATATGAAATATGTTATTTGTAACATGAGAATAAGAATGTGAACTTTGGCATATTAATGCATATTACAAAATGGGGCATATGGGTTATTGAAAGGGGAAGTGAATGTGGTGACCTAAGACCACGAACACGGTGACCTAAGACCGTGATATCTGAATGTGGTGACCTAAGACCACAAATGCGGTGACCTAAGACCGCGATATGGAGTGCAATGGAAGGAGGGTCGACTTAGTAGTCCCCACTTGTGCAAAGTTGGTACGGGAGTGTAGCGGATGGCTTATTAGGTTTGGGTTTGGGAATGCATCATAATTTGTATGCTATGATATGAATGTGTAATATTTGTTATGCCTGATTCTATTATGATTTAGTGTTGTGCACACATTGAGTTTGTTGACTCACCCCGTTGTGGGACCATGTTTCAGGTGATGAACAGTAATGGACCGGGACGGCAGAACTTGTGGTGGCCATGCTCAACATGAAGTTTTTATTTTTATTGACTATTAATTTTTAAGTACTCCGAATTATTTGGATTTACTTGATGTAATAAGGCCATAAGGCTATAGTGCACTATTTTATTTCTGTTTTTATTTATTATGTTACGAAATTTTTATTAAGTTAAAGATTAAGTAATTTACTTTAAATGTATTCTATATATTTTATCACCTAAAATTTAAAAGGGTTTTTCATTATAAAACGATTTTGTTTTCTACTCGAGCCCAACCCAAAACAATATTTCTTTCAAAACACACTATTTTCCCAAAGTAACAAAAGAACTTTGAACCGGTTTACTTGAGGAACATACCAAATCTGGTCAAAGCTCGTGGGCCGGGTTTGGGGTGTTTCACAGAGACACGAGCATGTGCCTCAGTAGTATGTGACACACGGTCAGGTTACACGGCCGTGTGTCCCCTAGTGTTGAATTAGAAATCAAGTCAGTATGCTCCACACAGCCCAGCACACGGGCGTGTGACTTGGCCATGTGGCATAAGTCAGTATTCCCTACAAGTTTGGCACGACCTAGCACACGGGCGTGTGAGGCCATTTCAAAGGGCACACGTGCTGGTCACTTGGGCATGTGGTTGGCCGTGTGACCCAAGTCAGAGAGTTACACGGGGTCGGACATGGGCTAGAACATGGCCATGTGATCTCATTTCGAATGTCCACACGGCCTGTGACATGGGCATGTGTCCCCTGTATTTTGTAAAATTTTATAATTGTTCCAAACATTTTCTAAGTTATCAGTTCAGTCCCGAACCACTCTGAATGCATGTTTTGGGCCTCGTAAGCGCGTATTAGGGACATTGTGAATGATGTTGAATGCTATTTACATGATGTCGTAACCATTTTTTTGAAAAACAGGAATCGACTTGGTTTTAAAAATAAAATTGGAGTCGCCACCGATCTTTTATCAGGTGTGATCGGATCACCTTTGTTTTAATAAAACATTTTGATTTACTAAAATAATGTTTTTGGTCTACGAAAATTTGAGAAAATAGGTTCGGGAGTCGGTTACGTGCGAGGAAGGGTTAGCACCCTCGTCACGCCCAAAATTGGTACCAAATTGATTATTTAATGTCTCAATGTCGAAAATTGGAAATTTAAAAAAGAATTGAAACAGAATGAAGCAATCTAAATTGGATAAACATAGGATTTGATGCACAATGTAATGGCAAAATATGAAAATAATAACGATTGTAGGACAATAATACATAAGTATTGCATAAACAAATGACGTGAATAAGCGCGTAAACAAAGCGAGCAACATGGGAATAACAAAATAAATAAGTAAATAAGGTAACCAAAGAGTGATACACAGCTTGGACAAATAAAATACAAGAATAAAATAAAAAGACTCGATTGATGTCAGAGGAAAATTAAAAGATATATGTAAGACCCAAATTTTGCCCGGGCCCATCAGGTATTAAACAAAAACAGAAATAAAAAGCCCAATGAAATCAGTCCAAAATTAACCCAAATTTAGTACAATTACAAGAGCCTAATAATAAACAGTCCAAAGTTAATAACCCTAACCCGAGCAAGTCCAAACCCGAATGGCCCATTTTACAAGTCCAGATTACTAATTACAACAGACCCAAACAAGCCCAAATAAACAAACCCAAATCAAATTTTACCAGCCCAACTAAACCCAAATTAGAAAAAAAAAACCCTAGCCTAAGTGCCTCAGTCGCCGCGCCTCGTCTGACAACCTCCACCAGCACCCACACGCGCACCTACCTCTGTCGACCACCACTCCACTAACACCTGCAAACACACAAGAAAAGGGGCCAGAAAGCAGAAGAAACAAACAAGAATGGTAGAAAAAAAAAAAGGAATCTATTGTATTCTTCAATCTCAGTTATAAAAACCGAAGAAAACAAATGTAAAATGGAGGATATGATGAAAACCAACAGAAATTAGAAACGAAAGGTTTTTTTTCTTCCATTCCATTTTCTTTCTCTTCTATTTCTAGTATTTCCTTGTTTTTTTTTTTTTTTTTTTTTTCAATACATTAACATAAAAGATCGGGGGACTTCACAAAAATTATCAGCAATCAAAAATATAAAAAAAAAGAGGAGAAAAAGGATCTTACCTGAACCCCGGGGCGCGACGTCGGAGGCTACTCTCCGTCGTTGTGGCCGAATCGAAACTATCCAAGAGGGATTTTTCCTCTCTCGAGTGTTGGAAAGTCGAGGCTTAGCTCGCGCAGAGTGCTTGAACAAACAAGGCCAATCCCATCTCCACACTATCTATTTGGACATGGCATGGCACGGTGGCGTGAAGGCTGGCTAAGGAAGGTCAATCGACGGTGTGATGATGGGTTATGAAACCCCCAGCAGAGGAAGAGAAGAAAAGATGGGTGCACTTTATTTTTTGTTTAATAAAAAAATAGAACTAATAAGTAAAAAAGAAAAGGTATAATAAATGTTTTTTTTGAAGTGGTGTATTAAAAGCAGTGAAAGCATGTGCTTTAAAGCTGGATGGACGCTTTTTCAATTTAAATGTAAAATTTGCGCAGCCAGTCCCTCTCATTTGAGCTACCTTTAAGTTAATCCTATTCTGTTTCTTTCATTTTGCCCCAAAGTTTGCGCGCCCTTCCAATTCAGTCCGCGTCTGAGTGCCTTTTATTTGGGGTTGGGAACATTTTCATTTTTAGCCCTTGTGCATTCACGTGCTCGTCATTTTAGTCCATTTCTTCTTATTTTTCTTTTTTGATTAATCTCAAACTTTTGTTTTAAATGCAATTTGATCTTTTTAGTTATTTCGCAATCTTTTTTAGTCCTTTTGTCGTTATATTGTTATTGTTATTACCATTATTATATTTTTATGTACATATTCTATTATTATTTTGTTTCACTAACTTTATTATTATTATTATTATTATTATTATTATTATTATTATTATTATTATTATTATTATTATTATTATTATTATTATTATTATTATTATTATGTATCATATTTATTTTTGCCATTGTTATTATCATACTCACCATCATTATTTACTCTATATCTTTATTATATCATACTTGTTTTTTTTTTTGGATATATTATTATTATTTATTGTTATTACCACTACTATTATTTTTATCATTTTCGTTGCTATTATGTTATTAGCATATTATTATTATTTTCTTTTCATTGTAATCATCCTCACTAACACATATTTTTATGTTTATTATTATTACTTTGTTATTTTATTATTTCTATTACTATATTATTGTTTCTTTGCTGTTATTATTGCTATTATTTTTATTATTATTACTATTATAATTATATTTTCTTTTCGTAATTGTGCTTAATTTTTTTTATTTACTATTCTTACTTCATTCTTCATTACTTTCATCTTGGCTCGTTTACTTTGTTCTATTTCATTTTCCGTCCTTTATGTTTACCTTCATACTAACGCATTTATTTATATTTTTGTTGCGCATATTTGTATTGTAGTTTGTTTTTGTATTTTATTATAAACTTGTGTTATATTGATTTTGCTTGATACAAATTGCTCTTTTCGTAAAGGTAATATTCCTTATTTAGAAATTTGAGTGATCGTGCCCTAAGTATTGGGTTGCAATTTTCTTCGTTTAATCTAAATAACCGAATATTGTTTTAAACAAATACATTTTTAAACAAAAAGCTCATTCTCGAGAATTTGAAATGTCGTGTCCTAAAGTATTGGATGTGGTGTTTTGTTATTTCGAGATAAGATTTTCTAAACCAAGGCCATGTTCTGTATTTAGAAATTCGAGAGATCGTGCCCTAAAGTATTGGGTTGCAATTTTCTTCGTTTAATCTAAATAACCGAATATCCTTTAAAACAAATATATTTTTAAACAAAAAGCTTACTCTCGGGGATTTAAATTTTCGTGTCCTAAAGTATTGGATGTGATATTTTATTCCTTTGGAACGAGAGAAGTCTTGATTTTCAATTAGAGAAAACTAGGAGATGATCTTGGATTCGAGGATTTAAATCATCGTGTCCTAAAGTATTGGATGTGATATTTTATTTCCTCCGAAATGAGAAAATCTTGATTCAATTCGAGAAATTCAAATATTTCCAAAAGAGATCGATTTTTTCAAATCCTTTTTAAAATTTTCAACTTTCGACAATAAGGGCATTAATTAATCAAATCGGTACCAATTTTGGGCGTGACGAGGGTGCTAATCCTTCCTCACGCGTAATCGACTCCGAACCTGTTTTCTCAAATTTTCGTGGACCAAAAACATTGTTTTAGTAAATCCAAATGTTTTATTAAAACAAAGGTGATCCGACCACACCTAATAAAAGGTCGGTGGCCACTCCTATTTTTTTTTGAAATCCAAGTTGATTCCCGTTTTGTCAAAAAATGGTTTCGACAATATATATTGCGAATAAAAATTAAAATAGATAACGCATGAAATAGTTTAATATATACAAAAAGGATTAAAATGGATACCGTATATAAATTTAGGACATAAATAATACATAAATTTTAAAACGGATAATAAATAAAAAGGTTTAAAATAGATAATCTAAAAGTTTTGAAATGGATAAATGGCAAATTTGTGAAAATAAATTGAAATTAGACATATTTAGAACCTAATCAGAAAGTAAACAAAGTTGAAGGTAAAAATTATAACTAAATAAGTGGGTGGGGGTTATGCTGAAACTAGAATAAAAAATAGGGACTAAAGTTGCAATAAGTTTAAAAGGAAGAGTGAATTGAAGATCAAAATGTAACGTGCGGGAAGCAAAGAGGACTAAACAGGAAAATATTCCCGGCCTCTCTGCGTTGCATTTTGCGCAGGACTAAATCGACATAGTGTGCAAAATTCTGGGCGAGATTTAAATAAAAAAACAAAGAAACCTGCTACAATTGGATGGGGGTGCAAAAAGGGGGGACCAAATGGATAATTTACCCGTTCGAGGTAAGAACGCGTGGATCCCCCTGCCATACGGGTCGAGTCACACGGGTTTACTTAAAAACCCAGACTTTCTTTTTTGTTTCATTTTTGCAGCCCCTATATTTCAAAAAAACGGAAGTGAGGAGCCCTTTTCTCTCCATTTTGGTCGACAACACACGGGGATGGGCCATATGGCCCCGCTTGCAGCCCTCTTTGAAGGCTTGGCCTTCTGCGTCTGAAGATGGAGAGCAAGGGTCTCCGACGCTGCGACCACGGCGATTTCGGTGAGGCCCCCCTTTTTTCTCCTCTTTCTTTTTTCTTATTGTTTTGATTCGTAAAAGAAATAGAAAATAGATAAAATAAAAATAACAGTAACTGACGATAGAAAAAACAAGATCAACCTTTCTATCATTGCTTTTCGATTTCTGATTTGGTGTTTGATATTTTTTTTGAATCTGAAAAAAAAGTCCCCCCAACAAAATGGGTTTTGTTTTGGTTTTTATAACCGATTTTACAGGTTCTTTTATGTTTGCTCTTGTTTCAATTTCTTGTCGTTTTTCATTTGCTTTTCCTCAATCTTGTTTATGTTTAACTTGCTCCAACATGACTTCAGGACACGAAGAGATTTGTAGCTTCGATCTGCTAACTGCTCTATTGGGACTTCGATGAAATCTAAACTTTTCAAACTATTTCCTTATTCTCGCAATATGAGTTGACCTTTTACCCTTTTCCCTCAGCGTGCGTAACCCGAGGCCCAACTCATTTTTCGAATCAGAAATTTTCACTTAGGAAGGCAAGATCTATTATGCTCGATCTGCTTCGCTTAGGAAGGCAAAATCTGTTATGCTCGATCTGCTTCGCTTAGGAAGGCAAGATCTGCTATCATCGATCTACTTCGCTCAGGAAGGAAAAATCTGCTTTTCGATCTGCTTCGCTTAGGAAGGCAAAATCTGTTATGCTCGATCTACTTCGCGTAGGAAGGCAAAATCTGTTATGCTCGATTTGCTTTGCTTAGGAAGGCAAGATCTGCTATCATCGATCTGCTTCGCTCAGGAAGGCAAAATCTGCTTTTCGATCTGCTTCGCTTAGGAAGGCAAAATCTGTTATGCTCGATCTGCTTCGCTTAGGAAGGCAAAATCTGTTATGCTCGATCTGCTTCACTTAGGAAGGCAAGATCTGCTATCATCGATCTGCTTCGCTCAGGAAGGCAAAATCTGCTTTTCGATCTGCTTCGCTTAGGAAGGCAAAATCTGCTATGCTCAATCTGCTTCGCTTAGGAAGGCAAGATCTGTTATGCTCGATCTGCTTCGCTTAGGAAGGCAAGATCTGCTATCATCGATCCGCTCCTCTCGTATTATGAGTTAATTTTTGATCAGAAATTGAAAAACACCTCAGGGTGTGACCTGAGGCTCAACTCACCTCTCGATTATGAGTTGATATTTAAAAATAAAAATTGAAAATGCAGAATTGAAAATACCTCAAATGTGTGACTGAAGAGTTGATTTTTTTGCAAGCGTAAATTAAAAATACCTCGTGCGACCCGAGTTGATTTTCTGAGATGAAATTGAAAAACAGAAATTAAAAATACCTCGACGTGCGACTCGAGGCTCAACCCACCTCTCGTTATATGAGTTGAGTTTTGAATAACATATCATCTAACAGAACTCGGATGTCTTCTTTTCCTTTGATTCAATATAGCTATCTTCAAAACTTCTTGCTTTAATGGCGTACCTGTATGTGTCATGCGTGATGTTATCTTGATATGCGCGTGTTTGTCTTAAATGCTTTTATGCTTACATGATTATGCCATGCACCCTGGGTTTGTTTGTCATGTATCTCTTTTTCGACACAACTTTCATGATGACCTGTATTCATTGCTTCGATTCTTGACTTCCCTTTCAGGTTTTGTATCCGTCCTCAAACCTCAGGAGTAATTTGCGTTTCTCGTATATCAACTTTTTGCCCTACTGTAGCTTCAGGGTTCATCTTCTTGTGACCTGGGGGTTTGAATATCCTTTTGCGTTTCTCGATTCATTTTTGTGGAGATTTGAATATCCTCCATCCATCCCACTGCGACTCTAAAATATAGGATTTGTCTCTTCTTCAACCCACCCTCTTGTTATTCAAAGGTACAGGATCTGTATCAGCTTCCTTCTAACGATCACTCTTTAGGTGACCCAACCAGATGTATATGCATGATGCTCGCATGAATGCAGAATATCATTTCCTTTCGAGAATGATTCTGGTTTTGCACTTGGGTTAACAATGCCCATTTCCGTCAGGATTGCGTCATTGACACGGTACTTTGTCATTTTGTTCAATCACCATTTTTTGACAAAAATCCGAAGTGATAACCTTAATTTGGACTCAGATGTTTCCAACCCTTAAGCTTGGTGAATCTTAAGCAATAATCCTGTTTCAAACTCCTGTATTGTTTAGAGGTTTCCAGAGTAATATACGAAACTCCTTTCATGAAAGTATTATTAGTCCAATAATCGTTATTTCAATGCAAAATGCTCAAAAAGGACAATAATGATGGATGAAATGGAAATTTATTGGGAGCATAGCTCGAAACAAATAAATTAATCAAAGTTAGCGAATGCAATGAAGAAGCCAGTTTATTTAGAGTGAATTTTGAAAAGACAAAGATAGCAGAAAAAATGGAAACTAGGTGCCCCAGATATCGCAGCTTGAGCTTCTCTGTTCAAACTTCTTGAGGACCATTCTAAAATGTTTAGGAGATCCGGAGTACTTTGCCGATGCCCCAAGGCGTAACATTTCTCTTCATTGTTACTTCAAGCGTAGCAAGACTACTGTGTGCCCTATTTTTTATCAAAATTTGAGCTGCCCTTTTCAGGTTTTCAACTCAAACCCACCTTTGGTCTTAAAGCGCCCTTTGTAGGTTTTCGCCTTTGGCCTCTCCTTTTTCTTTCTTCTTTTTTGATGAGAATTTTTTTTATCTCTCTTTTTAGGTCGAATTTGAATTCACCGAATTGGACAGGTCCTTGCCGTCCATCTCTATCAATATCCAGGCCTTCTTTGCTGCATGAGGTCCTTCCTAGTTTGACATTCACTTTCTTCTGAAGTCTCTTTTGCATGAGAGAATTTTTCTTTCAAAGCCTTATCATGAAATTTTCTAAGGCGATCCTTTTCGTTGTAAACTCGCTTCATCTGATCATGACAGATAGCTCTCAACATTTTCTTTTCAAATTCACTTGATCTCATCGGGATTGAATCCATTCCACCTTATCCAATTTTGGCTCGGCCTGTGCCTGGGGAAAAGAGGATTTTGATTTCACTAGGCAAAACCTAATGAGGAAAGCGTTGTCCCAGTAGAGGTCCTGGCCGAAGTTTAATGAGCATAAAAGGGTAAACGTAACTTTTATATGCCAACATTCACAAGTTTAGGTCACCTTCCTAACAAGTTTTTTTTTTCTTTTTTTTTTCCACTATGACGTGGCACTTGATCTTTGAAAAGACCGCAAACTTTTGACATTGTGCGGTTAAATATGATCTTTTTGCCATTTTTGTTAATATTTTTTTTCTTTTTTCATTTCTGGTCTAATAACTATCGACTTTGTAAAATTGGCATATGAAGCGACCCTCACCCTCTTAGTGAAGAGATCGACATCCACAAAAATGAATCAATGCGGACCAGAAGATTTCAAGAAAATTGGCTTGATAACGTCCCTGCCCCACGTGTAGAAAAAAAATAGAAGAGGCTCATAAGTTCTGTCCTCCTCGATTTGGCGTTTGATGCAATTTTCCTTTCTGGGTAGACCAATAGCTTGAACCTCTTGATTGGCTTAGTCAGGGTAGAGCCATCAGCATGTGTTCTTCAAATATCCTTATGGACTTCTTCTGTGACTTCCTTAGCTTTGACAGCATACTCGTGCCTTAGTAGTCCCGGCGTGTCTTAACATGATCATACGAAGATATCTTTGAACTCTTGGAGATAACTCAATGATTCCTTGCCTTGTTCTTACGGTAAGCTAAGCTTCCATCTTCATCTCTCTTGTAGTGATCGCTGACACTTTGTAAGATAGGATCTACCATTCTTGACAATTTAGGGAATAAGTTGTGACCTCTATCATCTCCCCAGTCTTCCAACCCCTTTAGACACATATCTCGTTAAAAAGAGAGTTGGTAACAGCGTTGCTCATGTCATTGGTATCTGGGGGACCTATTGTGGGCATGAAGGTAGAAAATTAAAAGTATGATATGAAAATGAAATGATGTAGAGTATGAGATGTGAGGAGTGAAAATAAAGATGCATTTTATTAAAATAACAATTCTGGAAACAAGCCCATTTCACAAAAGGACTCTTGTTGCCTTTAGGCTTAAAGCAACAAGCATGTTTTGAAAATTACTCCAGATTAGCTAAAAATGTAGTTTTCTTCTGAACACTCCCAAGTGTGTAAGGCTTCGGAAAGCTTTATGGTCTTATTGTTCAAAACACTCCCAAATGTGTAAGACTTTGGAAAGCTTTATGCCCCCGTTTTCTCTTCGAATGTGTCATTGACGTTCTGACTTCTCGATTTCTAGGCTTCTGATAACTTCTTTAAGGAATCGAGACTCTCTCACCCCCTCCTTCAATTAATCTAAATTATTGCTTCGGTCGACTCATTGAATTTCAAAACCCCTATTTTAATAAGCCTCTCCACCAATTTTTTAAATGCAATGCAGTTATCGGTTGAGTGACCCATTATTCCCGCGTGATACTCACATTGAGCATTCGAATCATACCATTTAGGGTATGAGGGTTGCATTGGTTTCATGTAGTGAGGAGCCACCCTATGTGCATCAGACAGGCTTTGGTACAACTCTCTATATGTCATTGGAATTGGTGTAAACTGAAGACGCTTTGCATTGGAATCTTGACTTGATGATCCCTGATGACCAGTGGTCACACTTCCCGATTGACTCAGAGATCGACTTGGAACGCTTGCTCAAGTTGTTCACTTCATTTTCCATATTTCTCGAGCTTGACCTTTTGACACTTTCTCTTGCATCTATTTTTCCACTCTTTATGGCATTCTCAATGAGTTCCCTGGACATTACGATATCGGCGAAGTCTTTTGTGGCGTTTCCCACTAGCTTGTCATAAAATGGCACTTTCAAAGTGTTGATAAAAAGGACCATTATTTTAGTTTTAGTCAGTGGGGGTTCTACTTGGGCTGAGATATCCCTCCATCTTTGAGCGTATTGTCTAAAAGTCTCTATTGGCTTCTTTTCCATCATCTGCAGCGTTAGTCGATCGGGCGCCATATCGGAGACATGCTTGTACTGTTCACAAAATGCTGATGCTAGATCCTTCCACGATTGGATCCTCTCTCTACTGAGTTGCTTATACCATCAGAGGGCTGATCCGATCAAGCTATCTTGAAAATAGTGTATTAACAATTTGTCTTCATTCACATAACCAGCCATCTTTCGACAAAACATGATAAGATGCACCTTTGGACATCTTACTCCATCGTATTTTTCCAAATCTGGCACTTTAAATTTTGGAGGCAGAACCAGATCGGGCACCAAGCTGAGCTCTTTGGCACTCAGTGCAGAGAAGGCTTCAGTACCTTCTATCGCCTTGAGTCTTTCTTCTAGACTCTTATACTTGTTATGAGCATCACGATCTTCCATTTTTAATCTGGCTATTTCTACCGGATCATCAAAATCTGGAACTATTGGATTAGCAGAATTATCTCCGGAGTTTGATACAAATATACCTTGCCCTAGATGAGCAGGTGGTGCAGGTCGTGACTCTAGGCCTGCCGGTTCCCCTTGAGGATGTCCTCTTTGCGTTGCATGGGCATGAGGCGGAGTGAATCCTGGGAGATAGAGCGGATCCTGATTATCTCTTGACTGGGGCTCTGTGATGTCAGGGCTCTGTGCGGGTCCTTTTCCTTTGACCAAGGCTGTCATCATTTCCATTATTTTGGCTATTTGATCCTTTTGCTCAAGCGATTCCTCTCGGGATCTTACCATCAGATCCCTTGCTTCCTGCTATGACCTGGCCAATGCTCTTGTAACTCTCTTTGGATCCTTTCTATTCTTTCAATTCTTTCGTTGAGTTCAGCATCCATAACTCTAGCTCTTAGACGTGTCCTATAATGATGATGTGATTCCAGATTCGTAGTGTTACAACTGTAGATTATACAGTTTTAGCCTCAGTGAGATATTGCAGTGATATGCACATGTAATGAATGGATAATGCATAAATGACAAATGAATGTTAGTCATGAATAAATATGCAAGAATTTGGTGTTGATTTCAAGATAGCCCCATATATAGGCATTTCATTAACCAAAAAAGTCTACTACAAAGAGTTTTGCCATATCTGATCTAATGGTTACACTAGTTTCCTAGCCACATCGCCTTGTTTTTTTACTCGTTCTAGGAACTCTGCCATGCTTGATCCTTGTCTCGGAGGGAATTGGCAACTGAGAGCTTTAGCTTCATCTGACAATTGCACGATTTGCATAGCCGCTTTGCGGATTTCATTGATCATATCGCCGAGATGCATATCTTTTTCTTGGAGAGCTCCCTCGTAGACCCAAATGTCTCTGTCATGCTGACCCTTCTTTTCTTCTAAGGTTTTCGAAGAGTGTCCAAATGCTGCTGATGAGCTTGCAGCGTATTTTCTAAATCTTGTATCTTCCTTCTTAGCTCTTGGCATTCAGACTGACTAGTCATTAATTCAGCGAGCACGGATTCGTATTTAACATTCTTCTTTCTTAACTCTGTCATAGTACGTGCAGCCTTTTCCTCTTCCTTCTTTGCTTTTCCTTTCCAGAATTCTACTCTGCTTTTGATGTTATTTAGTTCTTCCTTCTATTCTGCTGTCGATTTGCCCAGCCTACTATTCTTTATAGTTTCTCTTAATTTCTTATTTTCCAAATGGAGATCCCTTAAGTCATTACTCATGGTCTCAGTTTCTTTCTGGGCTTTCTCGGTTCTGGATTTTTCAATTTGCAAGTCAATCTTTAGTTGGTAGTTTTCCTCTTGAAGAGAATAAATATCCCATAACAGCTTGGTCTTTTCACGTTCAAATTCATGTCTTTCCATTTCTAGTTCGGACGGCATTTCTTTTAAGAAAGGATTCTGGGAAGTGTAATCTGTTGGCGACATTTCCTGACTACTCACTCACTGTTGTCTCCATACGTCATAATCTTGAGTGATAGTGTCTGTGTACAGAGCTAGCTCCACTAGGTAGATTTCTTTCCAAGGCTTTGCAGTATCCCGGACCTTTTTCATGTAATTCTCACCTGTAAAAGTGAATTCAGACTGTGCCAATCCTCCGGTAGCTGGTATGAACTGTAGTGAAGCGAATTGCCTTTGAACCATTAACGGAGCGTATCCAATTCCTCCCCATAATCCGAGCAAAGTCACCCAATCTTGGCCTTCACATTTGTATAACAGAACCGAAGGACGGATCCATGGTGCTCTCCAAGTTATATCTTCAGCGCGGAGATTCTGAAAAACTGAAACCCAGTGCTGTTCGGTGACATCTTTCGGCCAATGTTTCCCAAGGTGAGCTTCCAATAGAGAGAATGTTTTCGAAAACATGTGGAAAGGTGTGCGTTCCACTTTCCAGAAGTGGCTCAAAATCCAAACGTTAAGTAACTGTGCACATCCGACAAAACGTCCTTCCCCTTTCCTCCTGTAGCTACTTAGAGATCCAAAAGTCTCAGCTAAGATGGTTGGGACGGGATTGATTCCTTGCTTCAATTTTTCGAAGAAATCCACTACAGCAACTTCAATATGTCCAAGGACCTTTGGAAAGACGATTAATCCGTAAATGGACAAAGCAAAAAGATCCACTCTTTTCACAACATCTGGATGGTTTTGAACTAAGCCTCGTAGAGAAAACCACGAAACACAACTGACTTCATTCTTTTTCTTTATCTGTTTTTCAGCCCATGTATCAGTCATTTCCGTCAACTTCGTTAGCTTTTTCTTGAAAGTCATTGGCTTGGGCATCTTCACATATATCTTGTTGGATTGTGCATTGTCAACGTGGAGCAAGGCGGCATACTCTTCTATGGTCGGAGTCATATCTTCTTGATTGAAAGTAAAACATTGGTAAGCTGGGTCCCAAAATCGAACCAAGGCTTGAATCAGTTGTTCATCTGCGTTGATAGCGATCAAGTGAGCTATATCCCTGTACTTTTTAGTGAAGGTGCCCCTAGTGTCTCAGTCCCACTGTTTCCATATCCGAGTCAGGTCTTCGAGATTATTCTGACGAGCATTCCTAGTCACATGCTCAGGAAGGTTGGAGATACCTCCTTCCTTTAAGCTGTCTCCTTTTGCTTTCTGGGTTTCCAAAGACCAATCTCGAACCACGGCATTTTTCTCGGTTACTCGTGTAATTGACTCCTCCATCAGAAACCCATTTGTGGCAACCAACCTCTAATCAACACCCTCCTAACAGAATGCCTATGATGCATGATGAAAAAAAAAGATAAAATGAAGACAAATAACCTTGGTTAGTAATCACAACAAATATAAACGACGAAAAACATAGAAAATCTAACAAATTAAGCCATTCAATCCTACATTTTGGTGACCATTCTATGGACAGAGGTTCAGCATGGCTCTAATTGGGGTGGTTTATACAGTTCACTATATGCAGTTTCGGTTCTAAAAATGGTACTCGAATTGTCCGTACTATCGCCTACTAAAGCTAGTACGGAGCCTCGGTTATCGCCCATCATAGGCTCGCGAGCTCAATTCGAGGGATTATATTTACTTATGCCTATGCGGAGGGACAAGTTAACTCACGAAAGCATAAGTCATATGTAACCCTAAGTATTCACTAGCTTGCATGGAGGACGAGTTAACTCACGAAGGCATAGCGTTTACTTCCAGTTAAGCGGATGGAGCCCAGGTAGAGAGCTCATGTTATGCAAAAATACAAGTGCACGGTGTGTGGGGAGAAACTCACAAACCCTTCATTTTTATTTAAAAACTAAAAAACTAAAACCGTAAAAACTTAAAGCTGAAAAACAAAAGATAAAATAAGTTAGAAAAATATTTACAACATGATGCAGAACAAAGTGTTTCGAAAACTTTTAATTCCAGACTCGACTTATAATCTTTCAAATCAAATTTTCAATTTTCGAGATAAGGACAAAAATTAATCAATTTACGGCCGGACTCTCAATTTCCCCAGTGGAGTCGCCAAGCTGTCGTAACCATTTTTTGAAAAACGGGAATCGACTTGGTTTTAAAAATAAAACGGGAGTCGCCACCGATCTTTTATCAGGTGTGATCGGATCACCTTTGTTTTAATAAAACATTTTGATTTACTAAAACAATGTTTTTGGTCTACGAAAATTTGAAAAAATAGGTTTGGGAGTCGGTTACGTGCGAGGAAGGGTTAGCACTCTCGTCACGCCCAAAATTGGTACGAAATTGATTATTTAATGTCTCAATGTCGAAAATTGGAAATTTAAAAAAGAATTGAAACAGAATGAAGCAATCTAAATTGGATAAACATGGGATTTGATGCACAATGTAATGGCAAAATATGAAAATAATAATGATTGTAGGACAATAATACATAAGTATTGCATAAACAAATGACGTGAATATGCGCGTAAACATAAGTATTGTGGTGTTTTGTTATTTCGAGATAAGATTTTCTAAACCAAGGCCATGTTCTGTATTTAGAAATTCGAGAGATCGTGCCCTAAAGTATTGGGTTGCAATTTTCTTCGTTTAATCTAAATAACCGAATATCCTTTAAAACAAATATATTTTTAAACAAAAAGCTTACTCTCGGGGATTTAAATTATCATGTCCTAAAGTATTGGATGTGATATTTTATTCCTTTGGAACGAGAGAAGTCTTGATTTTCAATTAGAGAAAACTAGGATATGATCTTGGATTCGAGGATTTAAATCATCATGTCCTAAAGTATTGGATGTGATATTTTATTTCCTCCAAAATGAGAAAATCTTGATTCAATTCGAGAAATTCAAATATTTCCAAAAGAGATCGATTTTTTCAAATCCTTTTTAAAATTTTCAACTTTCGACAATAAGGGCATTAATTAATCAAATCGGTACCAATTTTGGGCGTGACGAGGGTGCTAATCCTTCCTCGCGCGTAATCGACTCCCGAACCTGTTTTCTCAAATTTTCGTGGACCAAAAACATTGTTTTAGTAAATCCAAATGTTTTATTAAAACAAAGGTGATCCGACCACACCTAATAAAAGGTCGGTGGCTTATACTCTATTTTTTTTTGAAATCCAAGTTGATTCCCGCTTTGTCAAAAATGGTTTCGACAATATATATTGCGAATAAAAATTAAAATAGATAACGCATGAAATAGTTTAATATATACAAAAAGGATTAAAATGGATACCGTATATAAATTTAGGACATAAATAATACATAAATTTTAAAACGAATAATAAAAAAAGGTTTAAAATAGATAATAAAAGTTTTGAAATGGATAAATGGCAAATTTGTGAAAATAAATTGAAATTAGACATATTTAGAACCTAATCAGAAAGTAAACAAAGTTGAAGGTAAAAATTATAACTAAATAAGTGGGTGGGGGTTATGCTGAAACCATAATAAAAAACAGGGACTAAAGTTGCAATAAGTTTAAAAGGAAGAGTGAATTGAAGATCATAATGTAACGCGCGGGAAGCAAAGAGGACTAAACAGGAAAATATTCCTGGCCTCTATGCGCTGCGTTTTGCGCAGGACTAAATCGACATAGTGTGCAAAATTCGGGGCGAGATTTAAATAAAAAAACAAAGAAATCTGCTACAATTGGATGGGGGTGCAAAGAGGGGAGACCGAATGCATAATTTACCCGTTCGAGGTAAGAACGTGCGAATCCCCCTGCCATACGGGTCGGGTCACACGGGTTTACTTAAAAACCCAGACTTTCTTTTTTGTTTCATTTTTGCAGCCCCTATATTTCAAAAAAAAGACGGAAGTGAGCAGCCCTTTTCTCTCCATTTTGGCCGACGATCGGCATTCTTCCAATCTCGTCGTACCACCGTACCATCTGGTGGCCGACAACGCACGGGGATGGGCCATAAAGCCCCGCTTGCAGCCCTCTTCGAAGGCTTGGCCTTCGGCGTCTGAAGATGGAGAGCAAGGGTCTCCGACGCTGCGACCACGGCGATTTCGGTGAGGCCCCCCCTTTTTTCTCCTCTTTCTTTTTCTTATTGTTTTGATTCGTAAAAAAAAATAGAAAATAGATAAAATAAAAATAACAGTAACTGACGATAGAAAATAAAACAAGATCAGCCTTTCTATCCTTGCTTTTCGATTTCTGATTTGGTGTTTGATATTTTTTTTGAATCCAAAAAAAAATCCCCCCCACAAAATGGGTTTTTGTTTTGGTTCTTATAACCGACTTTACAGGTTCTTTTATGTTTGCTCTTGTTTCAATTTCTTGTCGTTTTTCATTTTCTTCTTGTTTCTTGTGCTGCGCGTGTTTCTTGCAGATGTCTGAGGAACGTGCGAACGTTGACCGAGGCATGATGGGTGTTGGCAGATGGAGGAGGTGGTGACCGATAGTGCGCGTGGGAAGGGTCGATGCCTGGGGCTAGTTAGATGCGTGAGGAGCGGCGGACGAGGCACTTAGTGGCTGAAGTCCTTTCATTTTTTTGAAAATGTTGTGGGCTTAGTGTTTTTCGGTTTAGTGGGCTGGGATTTGGGTTAGCTGATTGGGCTAGGATAAGTGGGTTTTAATGTTGGGTTGATTTTGTTTTTGTTTAGTTTTGTTTGGGCTTTGGTTGCTTCTGACGGGCCCGGGTTTATCTTGTAAATGGACTGTTATTTTTTGGACTTCTTATTGGCTTATTATTGGTTTTATTATTGGGCTTATTTTTTTATGGGCCTCGGTTGTTGCTGACGGGCCCGAGCCAAAATTGGTTATTACACATGAAATTTGAAAATGTATGTGAAATATATGTTAAATTGTATTATAAGTCTAGTAATGCTCCGTAACCCTATTCTGGCGTTGAATACGGGTGAAGGGTGTTACACTTTTACTGAAAGTGCATCCTGCTTGAAGCGTTTTTTACACTATTTTTTCAAAACCATCTTTTCAAAATTATTTTTTCAGAAACTACTGTAGAAAAAGAGCATCCAAGAGGGAGCTTCTTTCACTACTTTTCCTGACTGAACAAAAAAAAAAAAAAATCAATCTCATCAAAATAATATTTTCAGAACTCATCCATAAAACTATTATAAAAATCTTAAAACCCTAAACACAAATTTATTTTTAAAAATCCCTAAACCTTAATTTATTTTTTATAAACAATAAATCCTAACCCTAATTTATTTTAACAAAAACCCTAACCCTAAAATCCTAAACCTTCTAAACCCTAAGCCCTTAACATGTAAATAACCCACCCTAAAAAAACACGGATTAAAGTATATCCCTGGGGAGCGCTTTTGCCATGCCAACAAAGCGCATCCACATCAGCGCGTTTTATGCTGACATGGCAAAAGCGCTCCCCAACGACGCGCTTTTCTGAAATTTCTCCTTAGAATGCGTCTACGTGGACTTGTTTTTAGTTTTTTGGCCCATTCCGGTAAATAAAATTTAAAGTGGTCCATTTCCATAAATAAAGTAGGAAAAGGGCCTTTTTTTAGTAAAATAGTCCATAAAATAGCATATAATCAATTAATTATATATAAATTTAGTCAAATTATACTCTTTGTTGTTGTACTATAATTTACTAGTGAGTCTCTATGCTTTAATTTAACAAAAAAAAAATATTTATTCAAGTTATTATGTAATTGAAATATTTATTTGCCTAATTTTAAATATTTAATTCACTATTTCTTTAATAATTTTGCACACTAACCTATAAAATTCAAAATCATTAATCATATATCTATGTTATCACAATTTACTTTATTAAAAATTTCTAAAAAACTACTTACAATATTTTTATTACCAATAAAATTATACACACAATGCATCGTACAGGTAAAAAAACTAATATAATACATATAATCATAAGTTTGAAAAAAAATTTGAACAGACGAAAATACTCTTTAATTTTCATCATATTATTAAATTAGCATTTAAAAATAAGTATAATTAAATTTAAAATTATTAAATACTCTTTAATGTAGAAATGAATTTCTAGAATCTATGCATAAAATAGCATCTAAGTTAGGGATATTAAAATAGCATCTAATCCTTTAATTATATATAAATTTAGTCAAATTATACTTTTCGTGGTTGTACTATAATCTACTAGTGAGTCCCTATGCTTTAATTTAAAAAAAAAAAATTGTCTCTATCAGCAATAAAAAATGGCTGGGAGCGCTATAAATAGAGGTCCAAACATTGAGGATTAGCAATACCAATTACTTGATAAAAAGAAATGGATTTGATAAAAGGAGATGAGATTAATCTTGATGAGTTGCTTGAAGCTCAGGCTCATGTTTGGAACCATACGTTCAGATTCATAAGCTCAATGTCACTGAAATGCGCTGTCGAACTACAAATACCAGATATCATCCACAACCACGGCCAAGCCATGAATCTTTCAGACCTAGCTTTGGCACTTGGTATCCATCATCCAAAACTCCACTGCCTCCATTGCCTCATGCGCATCCTCATTAATTCTGGCTTCTTTGCTGAATCCGAAACCACCCCAACTGACCAACAGAAAGCTTATGTCCTCACCCCTGATTCTCATCTTCTCCGAGAGGACAATCCCTTGAGTTTGACTTCAACTCCCTTCATACTCGGAATGCTTGACCCCATTTTACTGAAACCATGGCAATATTTAAGTTCTCTACAGCATTCAGCGCAGCTTACGGCGAGAGTATGTGGGATTATACCGGGCATGAGCCGAGGGTGAATCATTTCTTTGATGATGCGATTGCCAGTGATGGGCTTCTGGCGGCGAGCGTGGTGCTTAGTAAGTGCAAAGGAGTTTTTGAGGGGTTGAAGTCAGTGGTTGATGTTGGGGGTGGGACGGGAACCATAACAAAGGTATTTGCTAAGGCTTTTCCTCAAACGGAATTCACTGTCTTTGATCTTCCCCATGTTGTTCATGGCTTGCAAGGATGTGAAAATTTGAAGTATCTTGGTGGAAACATGTTTGAAGGTGTTCCCCATGGAGATATGATCATGCTAAAGGTTTGTTTATTATCTCTAATTAATTTGTTGTCTTGAAAATTAAAATTTAACCTTATTCTATTCATCATCTACTTAATTGCAGTGGATATTACATACTTGGAGTGACCAAGCTATAAAGATACTGGAGAGATGTAAAGAGGAAATTGGGAAGAAAGAAAATGGAGGGAAAATCGTGATTATAGAAATGATAATTGAGATCCAAGAATTGGATGAACATCAGTCTACCGAAACTAAGCTGTTTTTTGACATGGGCATGATGGTTTGTCCTGGTGGTCAAGAAAGAAGCGAACAGCAATGGAGTAAACTGCTTGCTCATGCTGGGTTTAGTCACTATGAAATATATCACATTTTAGGTCTAAGGTGTTTGAGTTATTTCAATAATTAATTATCTGTGTTAAAATCTTGAATTGTTGTAAATACATTAAATGGATGTCTATAACTTTTAAATATTTATGAAAGTAATGAGTTAAAACCCCTTCATTATTAAATATGCTTAATATACGTGTTAATGAAGCAGTTAAATAAGCTTCATTCATTTATTTATGTTGCATTGAATGTCAATAGCTTATATATAGCTCTTTTATAAATGAAAAGATGAGATGAGAAAATTATCTATTTACTTTAAGTATTCTTTTATTTAATTATTTTATAACATGAATAAAATTATAAACCTATATGAAACATGAAAGTTGTGTTTATTATTTTATTTTTAGTATTTTATCGAGTGGGTATGATTGTGTCTTTCCTTTTTATTGTGTTTAAGATTATGATATGAGTAATGAAGCGCTATCTTCCATTGTGGTAAATAAAGTTTGCAACATTTTTTATTATTAATGACAATAATTCAACCGAATTAAGTAAAAATATTTTAAATTAGTTGAATTAATAAATTTTATTTTATCATCTTAACTCAATTTAATTTTTTATTGTTTTGCTACCCCATCAACCATAAATCTAACATAAAACAAACATTAGAGTTTAAACATTGATATTTTGGATTGGTCGGCCACATTGCTTTAATCAGTAATGATATAAGATTTAACAAAACTTTGTCTTAAATTTTGAAAGATTTAGAGGAAGTTAGATTGATGCAATCGAATTGATGATGATGTTCCAAATCAGCTTGGAAAGTGTTCTTATTCAAGTTTGTGATATTCATTTTTCATGGGAATAGAAATTTAATATTTTATTTACAAATTGTTATTGTTAGTGTAATTTTTGTGAATTTTGTGTTTCACATTATTCTCATGAGATATGTTGATACACGGTATTAACTAAAGTGGAGAAAGAGTATTAACCAAAGTGGAGAAAGAGAGGGAGGGTGTCCTGATGAAAAAGCAGAGAAGAAGATGATGATAAAGTGGAGTGTCTGGAGTGTCATCCCCCTAAAGAGGGTCTTTAGAAATACATATAAGGAGATTTTTCGGATGAGACTACAGGTCAGGTTATGATATATTTTATTATAGTTGTACAACAAGATAAAAAAAACATTTAACTCATTTTTATTTTGTGAAAATATTTATTAATTGTATGTTGGCTTCATGATTTTTTTAATAAATACTGAAATTATTTTTGTACTATGTCTCAATTTATCTCATATTTCGCATAATTTATCATAGTAATTCTATTTATTAAGTTATTATTTGATAAATGAAGAAACTTAATTGCTCAAAAGTTAAAGGATAATATAATTTTTGGCTCCTGAACTTGACAATTGATCGATATATTAGTCTGAACAAAGGATTTGAACCAATTGCATCAGAAACTACTCAAAACTAGGACAAAAATAAGCAGCCGAACAAGTTGAACCGATTAAATATTTTTCTTCTTTTTTAAAACTTTCATGTATTTTTAATGAAGCTATTTAATTATTTTTGGCCTAGTAGTCGAACTGATCAAACAGATTGAATCGAGAACCACTAGTCTAACCAGTTCAACCACCAATCTAGTTATTAGAACATTGTATGTGACACTCTAAAATTGTACCATGTCATCACTTGAAAATTTATATATATTTTTAAATTTTCAAGTGATGATGTGACACAATTTCAGAGTGTCATGTCATCAAACTTTATGTTTTTTAAGTTCACGAACCAAAATAAATCTAATTGTCAAGTTCAAGTACCAAAGTGGATAAAAAAAAAGTATAGTTATTAAAGTGGACCTAGTTGCCAAGTTTATGGGTCGAAAATTATATTATCCTAAAAGCTGAACACTTTTAGTCTGGAATTTTATAAAGGGTTAATATATAGCTTGCTCCCTGAACTTGTAAAAGTACTAGTTGGCACTTGAATTTTTTTTTACCTAGTAGATACCTGAACTTGTATTATGCCATTCAAGTTGGTATTTCCGCACAAACACTGTTAGTTTGTGTTGATGTGGCACTGATAGTCAATTTGATGGTAATGTGTGGTAGCCTCTCAGTATAACATGTGGCAAACATATATAAAACATAAAAAAAAAATCTTTAAAAATATAAAAATTAATTAAAAGGTATAATTTTTTTCACAACGAGAATGAATCTAGACAACAGTTTGTCCAAATACATTTGGATTTGGACATCCATTTGTTCAAATTCATTCTACATGCATTTTCAGTAAGTTTATATTTTTTTTATTTTTTATTTTATAAAATATCAGTTTATAGGCTTTTATTATTTAAAAAGATATATAATATATAAAAAGCATATAAAAAGCATATAATATTTTGAAATATATACGTATACATTTGTTTATTGGTTTTGATTAATACATACGTATACATTAGTACTTCAATAAATAAAGTAATTCAATATATATTTTTAACTTTTTTATTTATTATATAAAAAAAGCACTTGACAATGTTATTTATATTTGTAATAAATATCTAATAAATTCATTTAACCAAATCTTTCAATAGTTTGTAAACGTGACAAGTCTTATAAATAATAAAAATATTTAAAATTGTAAAATTAATAATATAATAAATATATTTTTTAATTAATATATTTGTTTTCTTCTTTCTTCAGTCTTTGGGTACTTCCTTACCTTTTTTTTCAACTAATCCTTCACTCTTCTTTTTTTTTTTCTTCATTTCCATATCAAAACATATAACATTTACTTGTTGAAATCATAACCAAATAACATATCTATGCTATTTAAATGAAACTAACATGAATTTTATGAAGAAACTTATCATTCTTACCTTAATCACTTGTAATCAAACTTTAGTTCTTATTTTATCTGTCCTCCAATACAACTATTGATACTCTTTTCATGAAATTAAGGTGAATAATAGGCTTCTCTATTGATTTCACTAAGGATTCATAAAAGAAAAATTGAGAAATTAAGCTTACAAGGCTTAAAAAGGTTGGAAATGACCTATTTGTAATAAAAATATTTGATTAGTTTAATAATTAAAATTATAATTATCAAAATGGCCCGCCAATCATATTTTTACACATTTTAATCCTTAATCATGACATTTTTCATAATTATCTTGTTTGAGTAATTATCATTTAATCCTCCAACTTTCTCTATAATATCATCCATGAATCATAATTTATTTTGGTAAAATTTCACTTCTAGTCCTTCCTTCTTTTTCGTTTAATTCAATGTAATCATTTCAAATTTTTATTTTTCTTACTTTTGCCCCAATGATTTTTATTCTCTTACAATTAAGTCAATGCCCCAGATTTATTTCTCTTATTTCAAGTGTATCTTTAATTTTCTATCTGCTCTAACTACTTTCTATAACACTCAAAACTTCTTATTTTATCTATTTCTAACATTCTTAAGTATACCTAATCCTACTTGGTATTGTTCCTATCTCAATAGTAAGTTAGAGATATCACAATTTTTGAAGTTTTTATAAATATTTTGAATTTTAAAATTTATTTTAATTTTTTAAAAATTATTTTGAATTATTTTGTAATTTTTGTTAAGAGGACTAATTTACTCATTTTCAAAATTGACAAGGACTAAAGGAGTCAATCTGTTATTTGAGTTATTCGAATTAATCGAGTTATTCGAATTGTAAAATTCAACTTGACTCGAACTTGAAACTCGAATTACTTATTCAAGTTGATTAAAAAAACCGATTAACTCAAATAATTTGATTCAATTTTAACTCAAAATTTAATTTTTTTTAATTTCTTTTTCGAGTAAATTTTTCACACTAGTTTTCATTTGTTTTATTTATTTAAATTTAAACTGTTGGAAGCCACACTATTGGGTTTTTAGCCTTTGCGATTCACCACACCACATGATACTGGGCTTTGCTTATTTGCTCTTAGCATGATTAATATTTAGAGGTTAAATTTTGCTAGTAGTCTCTATATTTTGTAGAAGTTGTAGATTTAGTCCCTATATTTTAATTTGATCAATTTTAGTCTTTATACTTTTCAAACTAGTCAATTTTAGTCCTTGTAATTTTGAAATTTTAGTCCTAACCCAAACAATAGTTGTTAAATTTGTTTGTTTAAATTCAATTACTAGTCATGTACTATACGTACAGTTGTAGATTTAGCCCATATTTTTCTATTGTATTATTCTAATTCGCAAATTTTGAAATTTGAATCTTGCCACAAATGACATTCGTTAATCCATTAACTTTAATTTTAGTGAGCAATATGTGGAAATAATAAGCTAACATTGATTACACATATGATAATATGCTTGGCGCATCAGATGTTGAAAATAACAAAATTTAATGAATTTAATAATTATCATTTGTTGATGACTGAAATTTTAAAATTTGACAAGTATAAGGACTAAAAATGACTAAATTAAAGTGCAAGGACTAAATCATATATTTTGTAAAATACAAGGACTAATAGTAAAATTTAACCATATTTGAAAGTGTTTGGAGTTATTTACTTGAATTCGAGATAAATACCGGATTAGTTGTACATTCATCTATATCATTTATAAAGAGTTTAGTTGAGTTGGCATCACTCTTTAATCTAATTTCAACTCAATTGTTAAATTATTAAAAAAATATTATTTTTATAGAGCAATGAATATTATTTTGCATCATTTTCATATAAGTTCATAAAATATATATGATTAAATTTAAATCTAAAATTTTGTAATTTTTACTCTCTCATCCTATTCATTTCAATCAACTCTGTATTTGGCTTTTATATAATAAAAAATAAAAAAATATTATATAGCTCGTTACTTTTTGTTTCCCTATAATTGGGGTCGTAGAGCTCTATTCATTTATTCACTTGATTCAACTTTGAATTCAATTCATTTTTTTTTTTGTTTCGCACCAAAAATTCAAGAACGGTTATTTTTTTGGAATGATCCGAAAAAAAAAATTCTTAAAATTCTCCATTGCTACGACATGTTCTTTTTTCCATCCACTCCTTTCAAGATCAGTCATGGTCTTACAAACTCTACCGATGGTCTAAACGAATATCTAAATATATATAATATATAGTTACCGAACACAAACTCTTTAATATAGATAGAAACCTGAATTTTATTCATATTTCATACACTTACAAAAATTTTGGATTAAGATCAATGAAAGGAGACTGCATAAACAAATTGCATATATTTCACTTTTATCTGTTCATTTTCAATGCTAACCATGGAAAAGAATTAATACATTTCACTTTTTCATCTTTCTTAATGAAAGCATCTATGAAAAAAAATAATGTTTTCATTTTATTTTTATTTTTTTGCTTTTCTATTTATTAGAGTATTAATTGCATATAGTAGTGTTTATGAATAGCATGATGTAAAAACATAAGAAAATTTAGCCCATTTTAAAGGCCATAAATAGAGTTTGGTACTACGTGTTTTGTCTCCGATTATCTTTGAAGCTTGGACATGATGAAGTGTTGAGAGAGTAATATCACATCAGGAAACTTTAGTGCAAGTTTGGCTACTGCTAGGTAGATACGATCAACTGACACTTGCTTTTGACCTCCTGAGTCGGAAGCTACGCAAGTCCAGCAACTAGAGATGCCAAAACAGGCTCTAGTTTGAAACTTCGTTCCCTCGTGCTAATCCGAGTTTATATAGATTTGAATTAAAAAAATTCAAGTCTGCAATAAATCTAAATCCAAAAAAACTTGAACCTGAAAGAACTTAAACACGAGATCAATTTGGCTCGAGCTTGAGATAAATTTAACTCAAAGCTCGAAAAATTTTGACTTTATAAATGAACAACCATAATACACATTAATAATTAACATAATTTTATGATATTAATTAAAATATAAATAAATCATAATTCTTTATTTTTTTTGAAAATGTATTCATAATGCATTGCATATTAATATTAAAATTTTATTAATAAGAAAGGTAATTAATGATAACTTTTTTATGTTAAATTCAGGTTTCTTGTTCATTTCATACATACATATTACTTTGAATTGCTCTATATCCACACTGCTAAAAATGACATTTAATGCCTTAGAATTTCCAAAACCCATTCTTTTCTCTTCAGTAGTGTATTGTGCATTTCCATTTAGTTGAGTAACGTCACCTATTCTAGTAATAGTAGGTCAAGTCCAACTGTAACGACCCGATTGTTTAGTGGTACTGAAAAACGGTTTTAAAACTTAATTTCAATAAATCGAGTTTGTAATTATTAAATATGAATAGTTATAGAGTTAATATAAAAATATATTAAATATTGGCCGAGTATTTTTGTCGAATTAATAATTAATTAAGGCTCATGGACTAAAGTGTAAAAGTCCAATCACTATAAAGTTTTATTTGACCAAAGGCTTGAGGACTATGTCCAAAATAAAAATTAAATCATTATTAACTGAAAGTTGATAGAATATGATAGTCATCTCCACTAAGTGTAGTTAAAGTTAGATTATGCTAATTAATTATGATTTGTTAAGCTAATTAGTTATTAATTAAACTATAAATAGCATGATAAGTGGAAAGAAAGAGAAAGTTACCATATTCTTCCTCCTTCCTTAATTGATTCACCATCGAAAGAAAAAGAGAAAACAATTTCAAGGGTCAGTCATTTGGCCATTCAAACACGTATGAAAATCAAGTTACTTTCTTGTAATTTTTATAGATTTGTTATCAAGGGAGCTTAATTTAGCTAGCCATGTAAAAATTTGATAAATTGTTAAAGTTTTAAGAAGTTTTCATTGATGGTTAGTTGATGAAATAGGCTTGAAATTGATACATTTAAGCTTAGATTATGAAAATGACTAGATTGTAAAGTTAATTTAGCTTGTTGTTAACTTTGTTACATTAGGGACTAAATTGAATAAATGTAAAACTTGTCATGAAATTTTGTTAGAAATAAGAAAAATAAGGACCTTAATGAGAATATATGAGATCATACTTTAATCCAAAGCTAGGAATCAAAAGTAATGTTTATCCCGAGTTCAGAGACTAAATTGAATAAAATGTAAAATATAAGGGGAATCAAAAAATGAAATTTATATATGTTCATGCATAGGATTACGTTGTGTGAAAGTGTTTGGTGTTTATTTGTTATAGAAAATAATTGTATAGATCAAGATTTGGATCAAAATGAAGCTAATAGGAAAAAAGCTAAAATTACGAATTAGTCCCTAAAGAATCCTCTTTTTTGTATTTTAAACTAGTAAGTTCATATGGAACTTACTACTTCTCTTTGTGTTTATTTTTTGTGTCAGTATAATTATGTTTGAATACGAATTTGGATGTTAATTAAATTGGCATATATGGTTAGATAAGGAATTAGACTCGAATGAAATTAAAATTAATAAAAAATGGTTGAATTATTTGAATTGGTACAGTGTATGAATATGAATGACTATGGAATGTGAAATTGCCAACGATTGATTACAAGGATGAGATGAAATATGTGAAATTGATACCCGTGTGAACTTAGTAAAAGGTTATGATACGATTGGCATGTCAACAGGGTCATATATGCGCTTGTACAGTGATTATTATAGATTATAATGAGATCTAGCATTTGTTTCAAATCCTTGGGTAATATTATGAGATCCATCATTTGTCGTGGATTCTCATGTAATACATGATATAGGTTTAGCTTGAACATGTAACTTGATGAAATTTTAGCTCAGTTCGCTCGTGTATCCGAGTTCATTTTACTAGGATTCCATCGAGCGATATATATTTTAATTGAAGTTGGAAACTTGCAAAATGTAACGAAAATGATTTGGAAACCACTTTGATTTGACATCAAAAAGAATTACATGTAATTGGTATATCTTTATAGATTAATGGTTTAATACTGCATTAAATAGATTATGTGCAAGTGACATGATTTGGTATGTTTTGAGTTGCTTATAATGTTTATTGATCATGGATATAAATATATATATGCTCATCTTGTTTATGTCTTAAAGTTTCATGATCTAGCCAACTTGTGCCAAATTAAGGTAGCTAATATGCTTAAGTAGGAGCAAGGTAAGTATTGTCACACTAGGTTTCGTTTTAAGTCCAAAAAATTAGAACAATTGAAGGGTTAAATTGAAAGAGGTCATAAGTTGGCGGTGTAACATCCTGGAATTAGGGGTTCTGCATTTCATGCTATTCTATGTGTTTGGCTTGGTTAGCATGTTATTTTGGTGTGATTGGGGGTCCTGGGAAGGCTCGGGTTCAAGCCGGAACTTTGGGTAAATTCTTCTTTTTGGGCACTTTTGGGGGGAGAGCTAGGAGAAGCAGGATTTAAGAATATTTATTTGTGTTTGTTGACACAAAAGGGAGTGTGGTGTAATGGCAAGAAGACGCCACTTAAGGAGCAAGGGAGTGGCATCACAAGGGAGCAGAAGGGGGGAAGGAGTTCTATTTTCATCTGCAGCATGCGTAACTTTATTTTTGTGCTCCAAGAGAGGAAGAAGTGGCATTCGGCTGGGACTCTTCAAGGTGGTCGTTGAATGAGTCAAATGCATTTGAATGGATGGACAAGAGGAGCTTGTGGAGTTTGAATGGGTCAACTAATTCAAACGATGGATGGAGAGTGAAGCAAGGAGCAAATCAAGGAGAGAATCGTGGGGTGTAAGTGTGTGGAGGTGTTGGCCGAATATGGGGGTCTTGGAGGGGAGAATTTCAGCCAAGAGAGGGTTTTTGGAGAGTGTTTCGGTTTTGGGGTAAGTAGTGTGAGTGTGTGCCGAAAGTGTGGAAGCATTTTCGTAGCTTTGGTGTTGTTTTTCTTTTGGGTTTCTTTAGGCATCTTTGGTCTTCAACATTTGGTCATAAGAGAAGGGGAAGTGTCGTTTATGCCATTTGGGAAAAAAGGAGTGCAACTGAAACTCATTTAAAAGCTTTTCTTTCTTTTGCATTTGGAGTCTCATTCATTTCTTTTTACTAAAACTGTAGCACATTTCTTCTCTCTTCTTCTCCTTCTTGTTTTTGGTAATAGCCGAACCTCTCTTGCATCTTCTACAGTTTGATTCTTCATCATAATCGAAACCTTTCTCCTTCATTTCTCTACATCCTTCATACAGCTGAAACTCTCTTTCTCTTCAACACTGCTTCTACTTTCTTCATTTTCTTTTCGTCTTCCTTGCTTTTCTCTTGAGCCGAACCTTCTTTGTTCATTTTTACAACTTGTTTTCGTCACCACAACCGAACCTTTCCTCACTCTTAGCACCTCTCTTTTCATTCTCATTTCTCTTCATCTTCTCACTCTTTCTTATTTCGATCTTCTCTCATAGTGGTGTGGGCGAGTTGGCTGAATCTCTTTTCCCCTTCAACTCATTGGTAAACGCAAGGTAAGGGTGATTCTATTCATCTTTTATTTCCCTTTTTGGTCTTAAGTTGTTCTTAGTCGAAGTGGCTATCTCTTGTAATGTTTAGATTTCGGCTAATCCCTCTTTTTCTTCTCTCGTGTTGGAACGTTTACTCTGGGAAATCCCAGTAGCCGAACGTGTTGTAGTCCGAAGCCTGAAGGTATGTTGACTGCCGAATCTTACCTTTCCATTCGGGTTCTTAAGGTAAAGAGCCATCTTTTCGGTTTCTTGGCTATTACATCCCTTTTGTTTGTAGTTTGCCTTAATCAAATTATCTTAATAGACAATCAACGTTTCACTCTGAGTACTGATCAAGTCTCTTCATGGATGCAAGTGCTGGTCAAACTAAAGAGGGGAGTGGACCCGTAGTCTCTGCCCTTAAGTTCAAAAAATGTGCTATGTCAGCGGTTCGAGATTTTTCGCCGAGTTGTGGTAGGGAGCCGACATCTGCCTGGGATAGACAAATCGCAGTTGTTTCTTCTAGTGAAAGTGTTGACAATCTAGAGTGTTTAGTTTTACGCGTAATTAGGTGTGTAATGATCACACTTTTCGTTATTATTTTGTGTTGTTAATCAGATATTGGCTGTGCTTTAACATCAGATAGACAGGTTGAGATACCTTTTGTAGGTAAGGTTGGAGACACTAGGTAAGTACCGTTATGATTGCCGTTCGTATAACAGGATTATGTATGATATGATTATCTGCTGTATGTTGTTAATATGTTGCATGGGCTTTGGAATATGATTGAAAGGGGAAGTGTGATTCAGTGACTTCTGTCGCAGTGGTCCGGGACCACAGTAGTTTGGAGCCATGTGTACATATAATTATCAGTGACTGTCGCAGTGGTCTGGGACGACAGTGGGTTGGCCCGACATATATTTATCAGTGATTGTCACAATGGCCTGGGACCACAGTGGGTTGGCCCCACATATACTTATCAGTGACTACGGTCACAGTGGTCTGTGACCACAGTGGTTTGGAACCACAGTGGCTTGATGCCATGGGTGTTTGGTTGATTCAGGTGATGTAGAGCATGGAAAACTAGGTTGGGCGGGTTGCATTGCATACACTGTTGATATGCCATGTTATTAGGGCTTAGGCCCAAATTGCGTTCGTAAGGGGAATTACACACTGAGTCTCGGTGACTCACCCCTCTACTTAATTTTGCAAGTAACATCTAGATGCGGATTTGAAGTCGAGGTGGACTTTGAGGTGGCCATGCTTTACTACTTCCGTAAATTTTCGTTTCCTTATTTAAACTGACTTTTACTTTGGGTTTTGCTATGTAATAAGGCCTCCATAACTTTGATTTGGGTTTTGATTTAATTCAGTTATCACATATTTAATGAACTGTCAAGTATGGAGTTTTCCTAAAAATAAAGATATACACAATCATTTTTCAAAAGTGTTGACAAAAGATGGCAAACGAATAACTAATTAATTTGGGGAATTTTTCTTAAAACCGCAAACATTATTTTCAAAATGCCACGTTTACGCAACTTCTTACTTTCGGCTTTTGTAAAACAAATCTGTTTAAGACCTTAGGAATTATTGATATAAGTCTTTAAGACAACCTTAAAACTGAACGAGGATTTCAAAATGATAACATAACGTGAAGTTCTTGAAATCTCCATGTTTCTTTTTACAACAACCTTTCCCTATGACATACCAGATCCGATCATAGCGTTTAGGCTGGGTTTGGGGTATTACAGGCGGTCTCTACTGAAAAATTTGGAAAACTTAGTGACTGATTTTGGACATGGTTGAGAACCAATTCTGGTTCGGTTGGATTAAAACCAGCTGGTCCCTTAGTAGAAGACAAAATGATTACCAATGGATGGTTTCTATGGGGTTGGCAACCGAGTGTAAAAGGCTATAAATAGTTGGAAAATGACTTCCCGAAGAGACTAATTATCAAATATGTTTCATTTTCCTCTCTTCTTCATCTTCTTCCTTGGTTGCTTCGAAGAAGAGATAGTTATGGGAAGCTCTGCATGGAGTGGTGATCATGAGGTTTGAGTAGGAAAAGTAGAAAATCTGATAAGCTAGTAAGGTTCTTAGTCCTTCTTGTAACACCCCTAACCTATATCCGTCGCCGGATTAGGGTTACGAGGCATTACTGGATAAGTCAGAAACTTTTACAGACATTTCATAATACAATTCATCAAACGCAATCAAAGTGTCCCTTTTATAAATCAACAAGACCTTAATCATGCTTTAGAATAGGGTCAGGACCAAACTGAACACATATAGAATTTCTCGGAAATTTAAAATTTTTTCTAAGTTACAGAGGTCACACGCCCGTGTGGGCAAGCCGTGTGCCTCCCACGGCCTCAACACGCCCATGTGTCTAAGCCGTGTCAAAATAGGGCATACCAACTGACTTGTCCACACGGCCGTGGACACGCCCATATGCCTCACCCGTGGTCGATCCTGACTTGCACCACATAGCCAGCCACACTCCCATGTATCCATCCCGTGGTCGATCCTGACTTGTTTTGAATTTCAACCACGAGGGACACGGTCGAGCCACACGCCCGTGTGCTCAACCGTGTGGGCAAATATAGGCATTTTCAAGGCCAAGTTGCCACCCACACTTGGGTCATCCCTACAAGCATAAACAAGCATATTTCTCAATACGATTGGCAACCAAAAACACACAAAATGGTCATCATATTATCCCATTCAATCTCATTTCTAAACATGCCAGTTTGCACAATCAATTCACATGTAAATCCAAGCATAATTTATCCACAACTTCACTAAATCACTATGGCATCAATTCATCAATAAAATTACCATTCAGAAGGCCATTTCATTGCCATCAAGACATACCAAAACATGCATCATGTACCATATTCACTCATACATATTACCAACATTTAACTAGCCAAATCACATGGCTATTTACATCTCAAACATATACCAAATGACTAGCCTATACATGCCATATTTAGTTATAAACACATTCAAAAGTACCAAAGTTGAGTTTAATAGTGTGGTGATGATCCTTAATGATTCCCGAGCCTTTCGTAGCTTTGACGACCTATAAAACAGAGTAAACACACACACAGGGTAAGCTTTTCAAAAGCTTAGTAGGCCATATACAAATAAACTTAGCATATAAGCATTCAAAATATATAATCAATATGGATTCACTACTAGCTAAATTTCATAGCCATAATTCTTCTTGGCACATTTATTTAGCCATTCATCTTTCAATCTTGCATATCACCATATACTTTATTAGATCATAGCTTGTCCATTCTTGTAACACATTTACATTCTCATATTCAAATGCATAACTCATCTAGGTAAGTTTATGAATATACTTACCTTCTTATACACACAATGTGTACATATCAAACGTACCTGAAACAGATACAAATCACATAGTCATTTGTTCCTCGAACTTTCTCGTTGAACCGTTTAGAATCTAATAGGATACTCAGAATGCTCAAAAAGTCGTCCAATGCCAACGTCCCAGACGTGGTCTTACATGTATTCAGATATCGATGCCACTGTCTCAGACAGGGTCTTACACGAATCAAATATGATGCCAATGTCCCAGACATGGTCTTACATGTAAATCTCATATCGATGCCAATGTCCCAGACTGGTCTTACACGAAATCTTGTATCAATGCCAATGTCCCGGATGTGGTCTTACATGATATCACATATCGGACACCTATGTCATGACATCTACTATCCTATCTATTCCTAGGTTCAGACGGGACTTCTCGGACATTAACCATCTCTCAATACTTTCTCGGAATTCATATATTCATCATTTCGAGTATTATTCATAGCAATTCAAATTTCATATATTCACAAATAAGTCAATTCAAATACATTTATTTGTATATCGACTTACCTCATACGGGAAGAACGGAGATCAACGGCTATTCAATAACTTTTGACTTCCCTCGATCTAAATCTGTTTTCTTTGGTTCTTGATCTATACATATTCAAATTTAACCCATTTATTCACCAAAACATTCAATTCAATCCAAAAACACATATTTAGGGAAATTTGCAAATTAACCCTCACATTTTCACATTTGGACATTTTAGTCCCTATTTCACAAAATCACAAAATACACAAAATTACGATATACCCATGCTTAGCCGAATATTCATGTATCTCATACAAGTTCATACATTTCATTTATTTCACAATTTAGTCCTTCAAAATTTCATTTTCTCAATTTAATCCAAAATACTCAAATTCAACAAAACTCCAAAGACAAACTATGATAATCAAACATATATCTTTCATATTTCACTATCAAACATCATTTCCTATCAAACATCACAAAACACATGAGTTCATCAAAGGCTCATTTCAAAAACATCAACAATTCTTAAAATTAAGACCTGGGTTTCAAAGTTTATGAAGCAACGATGGCAAAAACGTAGAAATTATCAAAAATCAAAACAAAACATACCTTAAATTTGGATCAAACCTTGCTGAAACCTTGAAAGTTCTTATTCTTTGTTTTCTTTTGTATATTTGGCTAACAAGGATGAACATATGACTTATTTTCATGTTATTTTTATTATAATCTCTTTAATAAACAATTTCCAATTTTAACCTTTACTACTAACATATCATATAAGGGGATTTTTTTTTCATATCCATCCACTTAATTGTAAAGTGGTTTAATTTCCTCATAAGGCCTCCACATTTAAAAGCCACAACATATAGGTGCTTTAAAAATAACATGCAAATTTTGCATTTAATGCAATTTAACCCTTTTCTCAAATTAAACACACAAATGATCAAATTAATTCATGGAACTTTAACACATGCTAAATCATATACTGCAGACATAGAAAATAATATTAAAATATTTTTTGACTCAGATTTGTGGTCTCGAAACCACCATTTTGACTAGGGTCTAAACAGGGCTGTTATAGTTCTGTATACGTAAGATTAAGAAAATGAAGTTATGGACTCCCAAAAAACTTTATAAGGGTTTTGCATGTTTCTAGAAATCTGAGTCTTAAAGTTGAAGTTACTAAGTTTAACTTATGACCTTAGTTGTTAAGCTTAGTTGCTGGGAGAATGAAAGCTCTAGCGTTCAGAAGAGCTAAGCTAAGAGGATAAAGATTATCAGGTGAGTTTTTGTGATCCATTTCTGGGATAATGTATGCTCTCTGCTGGTTGTGAATACTTACTATGCATAAGGATGAGTAAGTTGAGCATCCGTAAGTGTCAATATGTATAAAATGTATACAACTTTATACCTGAAAAGCAATATACTCCATTTTAAAATGTTTATAGATTGCATGTAATGCATGTTTATATTTTGTGGAGTACAAAAGAGAATTATCAACGAGTTATATGAAGTTAGGATTGGGAAAGGATGATTCTATTTGATACCGTCATACAATGTAATTGAGTGCAAACCATGATGTACAAAGTTCTGAGCCTTGCGGTGGGGGTACTACGACGTTCAAGCATCAAGTTTAGGACTGGCAAAATGGAAGAATAGACGAAGGGATAAGAAAAATGTAATTCCTGTTAGATACCGCCATACAAGGCTACTGAGTGCACAAACCGGGATGTGCAAAGCTCCGGGCCTTACGATTAGGCCACTTCGGTGTTCGAACATCAAGGTAGATATGAGATGGATCAATGTCGACTATTATTAGATTCTATAGAGCAACACTACGATAATAATCAACAGGCTCTATAGGGCAACACCACAAAAATGATAAGGTCCTACTAGGCAACACCTCAAAATAGGTCTAATGAGAAACACCATAGCTCGGCTATGGCAACCAGTACAAGTCGTTGGGACAGTAAACATGAGGTAGTCCACTAGGACGTTAAACATGGTGATTATATTGTGTAAGACCATATCTCGGCTATGGCAACCAACAAAGTCCACCAGGACAGTAAACACAGGGTAGTCCTTTAGGACATTAAACAGAGGTGAAAGGGTGTAAGACCATGGCTCGGTTATGGCAACCAACAGAGTCTGCAAGGATATTAAATATGGGGTAGTCCACCGAGACATTAAAAATAGGGTAGACAACCAAGACAATAATATGGGAAAAAGAGTTAAAAGAATAAAGCAAGTATTGGTAAACATATTTTGAGAAATCCGCCAAACGAGGCAAAAGTAGTAGAAGAGAAATAGTCCGCCAAAAACAGTGATCCTGAAAGCCGGTAGGGAATAAGGGTAGAGACCTAACAAGGATAAGACATAAAAAAAAATAATGTGCTAGTATTACCTCTAACCAAAAAAGTGCTCAAAGAGGTTCTGTAAGTTAAAGGAAAATCTGGGAGGGTTATTGGGAGATTCGCTCTAATATAAGACTCATTGAAGCCAAAGTTAGGTGGAGAAGACTAATTATTGGTACTTTGGATAGACTACTTGGTAAAGAGGGGTTAGTTAGAACCCGTTAACTGAAAGAGGTATCAAAAGAGATAAACAGATTGATAGATATGTCTGTCAAGACTATTTCTCTTTAAGGGGATATCTATTAAGAAGAATTTACCAAAGGGCTAGTTCCGTAGAGAACCATCATATGAGAGAAATAGTGAACTTGACTGGTCATTCGGATGACAATCTATCAAATACTATAGACCAAAGGGGTCCACAACAGACGAACATGCTCCTTAAGAGAAAGGTATCGTTGTTAGGGAAGTTCACAAGGGAATAACCCAAACAATATTGCAAGCCAAATGTGGGGTGAAATAAGTTTTAGTTCGCCAGGGTGGTGTAGGTCCTCATTAGCTAAACCCACTGGTGGAATTTCTATAATGCCTACAGGACTGAAGTAAGAAAATAGAGTCCACCAAGGACTAATTGAGTTTGATATGATCTCCAAGAAGGGCAAAGAGAAAAGGGGTATCAAGGTGATAGGTAGGACAACTACCTTATAAGTTCAAATGTAGAAAATGGAATCTATAGTAATTAACCACCCAACTATGTGATTAAGGATGGAAAACTACGAGTAGAAGTATGTTTGAGAAAGAAGATGGATAAAGGAAAAAATGTATGTAAGGAAAGGATAAAGTCCGTGGGTATGGAGAAATGCTTGAAAAATTTTCAACACTTGTCAAATGGTTATAAGGTCAACCAGGGGAAGACTGCCTAGCAACCTATCTGCTTATAGATGTGTTAGAGAAATGAATCAAATATCGTCAATTCGTATTAAGGGGAAATGTACCAAGACAATCAGGGAGTTAATTATGTTTGGTTTCTCATTTTATTACCCCGACAAGTTTGGGGCTAAATTTTGCAGAGTATAGTAAGAAACTCACTAAGTTCATTTGAACTTACAAGTGTTTTGACCTATGATGCAGGACTCGCAGGATAAGGAAGCTTCAGGGGGGACCAAGCCAAATAGAGGTAGAACAAGGATAAACCATTAGTTTGGTGTCATGCACATAGGAGAGGGTACCTTTAGAGGCTTTGCCTCGGGGCCCATTACATTGTACCTAAGTAGTATCTTTAGAGCCCAAAATTTTGAGATAGTAAGCTTTTATCTTAATTTAAGGGTTCTATTGTAAAATATTTATTAATAAGAAATAAAGTCAGTCTTTAAAATTGTTAGGTTAGAAATTTGTGTTTAGTCCAATCCGGTCCATTTGTGACATCCCGTACCCTGAATCAGTGGTCTGATCGGGTGAGGGTGTTACAAGTATAATATTTTCCATTTGAATTTACTAAGCATTTATGTAACAGCCCATTTTTCGGTAAAATCGAAACAGTGATTTTGGGACCACAAATCCGGGTCAAAAATAAAATTTATTTTTTATTTTATTTTATGATCCGTAATATGATATAAATATCATGTAAGAATTTTGATAAGAAAATTTTACCGACTATATGCTTAATTACGAGAAGGACTAAATCGCATAAAATGTGAAAGTTGGATTCTAGTATATAGAAGGATCAAATAGCTATGGAATTCAAAAATTGAGGTCCTTATATGGTAATTAGATCATTAATGAAAAGTTAGTAGATATTTTTGGATGATTCATCCATGGAAAATTGGAAAAAGGCCAAGGACTAAATTAGAAAGTGATAAAACTAAAAGATGATAAATAATTAAATAGAAATAAAAATCATTTTATATCATCTTCTTCCCCAAATATTCCATAGAAACCCTAGGAAAGAGAAAGCAAGCTTTCTTGGTCAAATTGGTAAGTTTTCATGTCCTGTTTTTAGTAATTTTTATATTTTTGAGATCGGGAAAGCTTAATTTGTCTATTTGGGGGATTAATTTGAAAAGATATCAAAGTATAGAATTTTTACCATAGATGAATATGCTGAAATTATGAAATTTATGGTAGAAAATGAAAGGTTGTTGGTAGATAAACAATTTTGACAAAGTGAATTTTGATGAAAACTTAATTTAGGGATTAAATTGTAAAAATATGAAATCCATGAAAATATTATGAATTTTATAGAATACATGTGCTGTAAATTTTATTTTGAAATTTTGGTTGGGCTTGGAATAAGGAGTAAATTGCATGAATTTCATTTTTTGAGCCTAGGGACGAAATTGTCATTTATTAAAAGTTTAGGGGCAAAATGGTAATTTTGCCTAAGATGTAAATTGGACTAATTTGAGTATGAATTGCATTAAATTGATGTTAAATTTACTCGTATAGATCTGGATAAATCAAATATAGAGCTAGAATGAGGAAAGGAGAAAATGTCAGATTAATAGACTTTATGTATACGAACATTTATCAAGGTAAGTTCGTATAACTTAGCTATGCATGTTTTTATGCTTAAATTGAATTGTGTATGTGATTGTATAAATATATAAGTGAAATGATTGAAAATCTAATAAAGCCCGATAAATGATAATACTGATAAGTAATAAATGATAAAAATGTTATTTTTGTGCTTGAGTTGAATGTGAAAATGTGAATTACATAAATGCATAAATTTATGAGATTGAACATATACCTGAAAATTGCCTGATAAATGTTGAATCCCTTTGAATAAATGAAAGTTGATGGATAAATGTGATTTCCCTGATAAAACTGCATGTTTTGCAGAATGGATTTAGCCCGGATGGGTAATCCGAAATGAGCCTCTCGAGTATATGCTTTAATTAGGATTTAGACTGGACTGGTAATGCTAATTGACTGGATTTAGCCTGGACTGGGTAATCTAGAATGAACTTTATAGGTAATTCTTTGTCGTATAAAGGATTTAGCCTGGACTGGTAATCCGACGAAGCCCTTAGAGTATATGTTACAGCTAGAATTTAGCCTGGACTGGTAATTCTACTGTATGATATGTGGCTCGAGAGTGCACCTAAAAGGTACTACTAAATATGAACTGATGGACTATGGAATTGTACACCTCAAGTGTACTACCTGTGTATCCATCGATATTTCCAATAATTCAACGGGTAAAATACTGATACAAAAAGAAAAGGGATTTTGATATGTATTTACTTGAAAAGTATGAAATGATGTTACATGAAATGGTTTGATGAATACGTTCATCTATGAGAATAGATTTGTACACCTTGAATGTACTATCTGAGTGATTATCAATACTGCAATTGATTGTTGAGTAAAGTCTTAACATGAAATATATCGAAACTCGAGATGAATTAATATGAAATAAATTTGAGATACACGGAAATAATTTTTATATATGTTATATGAATACATGTTTTGAAAAAACATATGTGTATGAGAATCTGAATTTTGTTGGACTCATATATGTGTTTCTTGATGTTTATATGAAATATCTGTTTAACATGGGTATTGAGAATCTGTGTTAGGGCTTGTGACCAAATGGTTTGGTTATACCTTGCAATGTTTAACTTAAATGTGAATGGTTGGCAAGTTATTTACCAAGTTATACGGACTTACTAAGTATTATATGCTTACTTCGTTTTATTTTTCCCTGACTTATAGTAAATCGGAATGTTCGTTGGATTGGAAGCTTGGCGGAGATCACTCACACTATCCAACAGTTCATTTCAGTATATAAGGTAAAACAATTAGGGTTATAATGGTATGTATAGGTTAAATTGGTCAAGGAATGATATGTAAATATTTGATAATGACTAGCCATTGGAATGACTAGTTATGGACATGCTTTGGTGTTTATGGATGAAAGCTATCATAGCATATGTTTAAAATGGCTAATTGATAGAAATCACATTGACAAATGGATGAATGAATTAAATTAGTATAGTTTATACAAAATGCACAAATGTGACCATTATATATAGGTAAATATGAGTAAAAGATTGATATGGAAATAAATTGTGGTGCATAAAGGCATATTGGTTGAATGTTTATATGGCCAGGAAAATGTGTTTAAGTTTTGGTGCAAGTATAAGGTAAAAAGGGTGAGGAATAAGGCTTGGAAAATAACCTTATTTTGTCCACACGGGTAGACACACGAGTGTGTGTCTTGACCGTGTATGACACACGGCCTAGCACATTGGCGTGTGGTCTAGCCATGTGTCCCCTACATCCTAAAATTTAGAAATAGAATGCTCAGAATTGAGCGCATGGGCAGAGACACGGACGTGTGTCTCAGCCGTGTGGGTGACACGGCCTTGAATAGGGATGTGTGTCATGGTCGTGTGAAACCTGCAGCTAATTCGAATTAAATTAATTAATCACACGGCCAAGCACGCGGGCGTGTGGCATGGCCTTGTGGCACAATTCAGAGAGCAACCTAAATCAGAAACGGCATGATGGACGGGCGTGTCTCTTGGAGCACACGAGCGTGTGAGCCCTGCACCTTGGAAATATTTTGAAATGTTATGAAAAATTCTTAGAGTTTTCGATTAAATCCCAAATCAATTCCAATGCTCGTATTAGACCTAGAGGGTCTATCTAAGGGACGTTACGAATGATCTTGGTTAATGAATAGTGATTGACATGATTTATCTGAAAATATTCTGAAAACTTTCAGTAACGCTCCGTAACCCTGTTCCGACGACGGATACAGTTATGCTTACTCTAGTTGTTTTTCTACTTGTAGATCATCACCTTGCAGAACTTGCCAAGCCAAATTAGTGTGAAGCACACACTACCAACAAGACGGTAGAATTATGTTCATTTTGAGTCTAGATATTGTGGCATGTATATAAGGGCACCTTAGTGTGAAAATGGTTATTTTGAGTTGATATTTATGTGATAAATGTGGTAATGATTGATCTTGCATGTTAAAAATGGGATACGACTTAGTTGATGCATAGTTTGGAAAAGTTTGGTGGTATTAAAAAGGATGATCTTGAACTTACTTGAGCTTAGTATGTTTAAGGTTACAAAATGAAATGGTTAAGATAGATAAGTTGGTGAATGATTTGAAAATGGTAAGCTTGAATGTTAAGCATGATATATAGCTTAGTAAATGTATTGTTTGATTTCATGTAAAGATCATTTAAGTGATTGGTTTCCAAATTGCATAAGTATGGTATGATAGATTAGGAAAATGAAACAACTTTAGTATGCTTAGTTGATAAAGGAAAATGCTTAAATGGTAAATGTTAGTTTGGTACTATATTGAATGTCTGATTTCACATGTCCATATGCTTCAATTGGTAAACGTTGATATAGAATGATGATGTTTTAGATTGTAGGAAGATGAACAAATGTATATAAGCATTGGATTGAAAGCTTGAAACTTGTACCAAACACGTTTTTGGCCAAAACAGGGGCAATGTCGTGCCTTGAGTCCCCGATGTTGTGACATGGGTTGACGGTGGGTGATGTCGCGATGTTGAGATGCTTAAAGTTACGATGTAACTCTCTGAGTTGACGATATAGTGATGTGGAAATCATGATGTTGCAATATCGGCCCTAGATTTTGAAAACTTCACAATTTGTTCCCAGTTCAACCTTGAGTTAGCAAAAGAGTTTTTGTAAGATTATATGGTACCCAAAAATGATTATGTAGCATAGTATGGATGTGAATTAAACTTAATTGCATGTATAAATGGTTGTATGGTGTATAATTGTCTAAAGTTGCTCCAACAATGAATGTAGCATCTTATAGCTTGGACCTAGCGATCAGGTCGGGTAAGGGGTGTTACATTACCTTCTTCGATAACCTTACAGGCGGTATCATCAGTCGACATAACGAATGCTTTCATACGACCTTTCCAGTAGGCATAATTTGAATACACGATTAGAAGTAGGGCTCGTGATACTTAACTTCCTTTTTTCATTGGTTTCATAACTATAGATACACCACTATATTGTCTTCAAACATCTTATGAAGCCAAGCTTTGATACTAATTGAAACCAAAATTAATTTACATATATGAAAACTTTAACTATAAAACACATTATAGTATGAAATAGAATGGAAGTTGTGCACTTGTAAAAGAAAAAAGTAAGAGGAATAAGAAACAACGAAACTGAGTTTTTTTAACACAGTCCAGACACAACTGTTCTATGTCTACAAATCTTCGCTTAGGATATACACTTATTCAATCAACCAAATCAATCAAGCGAAACAATATGCCTCTATTGGCGAAAACCCATAACCCCTTTGCAAGCCAAGTTCATGCAACCTCAGTAGAGAACAATACCCCAATCAACATACACTAAAGATAACTCTCAACTCCACTCAAGAGAATTCATCAACAAATAAACAAGAATATAATATTCTCGACACAAGAAAAATAAACAAAAACTAGTGTAGATTTCCATCTCTTCGAGTCATGTATGTAACACCCCCTACCCGTATCTGTTGTCAGAATAGAGTAGGAGGTATTACCGGAGTTTACTGAACATTTTCGAATAATTCTGAGTCATTTATTGTTCATATTCTGAAAATAATCATAACGTCCCTCTATTGGGCCCTCGAAGCCCAAAACATACATTAGGAGCCAACCGGAATTAAATCGGGATCATAGGGAATTTTTCGCAAAATCCTAAAATTTTCCTACATTGGTTAGCGTACTTTAATATTAACAAACTTATTTTCTCGACATGTCTCGCTTCAATTTATTACTTGTCCTAATATACATAATTTTCCTGTATCAACGTATCAAAGATAGTATTATATTTACATGTCATGATACATATCATTCTCTTATTGTTTCTTCACAAATATAAATTGTTCAATTTATTATGACGATATTTCATGTATCATCATTTTCATGAGTTTAGTGTATATTTATTCCAGTAGCAGTTCATAATCTTGAATATGCATATTTATCAGGAAAATTTCATATTTTCCATGCCATATTTCAATGTATCAAATAATTATCATTTCTATGTCTTTCAAATTTAATTTCATGATTTCAAGTACTTGTCATTTTCTATATTTATCCCGTTGAATTTCTCAGAATTTCGATGGATTTTCCAGTAGTACACTTATAGTGAAAAATTCCGAGTCCGTCAATTCGTACACATATGGGTATACCCTTTTTCCAGAGAGCACACTCCCGCGAACCTCGTCCTTACAGCGGGATTACCAGTCCAGGCTAAATCCCCTGTAAGAGAGCACACTCCCGCGAACCTCGTCTTTACAGCGGGATTACCAGTCCAGGCTAAATCCCCTGTAATATAAACTCATAGAGTATTGTCGGGATTGCCACCCGAGCTAAATCCTCGCAACGACAATTACTCTAATGAGCTTGGATCCAATTACACCCGAGGCTAAATTGCACCTTAATTCGGATTACCCGTCCGGGCTAAATCCATTTTCCACATATTCTTCGGGAGGGCTATATCAGGATCACCCGTCCGGGCTAGATCCTTCTTACACATATTCTTCGGGAGGGCTATATCAGAATAGGATCACCCGTCCGGGCTAGATCCTTTTTACCGTCAATTCCTTTTCAGAGATCCATCGAATTTTCCTTTCATTCAACCGGGATTTCTTCCCCTTTTTATCAAATATATCATCAATCTTCATACAATGAACATTCAAATTATATTCACATCAATAACATATATTTTAAGCATTTAAGAATGTAGTTCAAGTTACATGAACTTACTTCGTTGCTTGCTCATGTTTATAGTTTCACTAATTCGATGTCCTCTCTTTTCCATGTTCAAATCTCATATTTGAGTTATCCGGATATTTATAAATAAATTTGATCATCATTTTCATTCATTTCATATTCTGATACATTCAATTAATGCTCTAGGCAAAATTACCATTTTGCCCCTAAACTTTTAATTAATGACGATTTCATCCTTAGATTCAAAAAATAAAATTCTTGTAATTTAATCCTTGTTCCAAGCCTAATTATTCTCATATGTATCGACAACAAATTTACCATGAATTCTATGAAATATCATAATTTTCCATAATTTCAACACTTTTCAATTTAATCCCTAAAACATATTTTTACCCGATCTTGATCTAAATTAATAATTTCATTCAATTTTATAATTTAAATAATAAAATAATCCATTTCATGTAACTTGGTCATTTTTGACATTCTTACAAAATTGCCCATAAAGTCTTACTTTTATTCAATTTAGTCCCCGAGCCTAGAACATGCAAATTAGCCATGCTAGCTAAATACTCATATATATTTTCCTCCTCCTCCTCTCCATTCCACATCCTTAATTTATATAACCTTCTTATAAGTAACATTATCTATGATTTCACTATTTACTCATAAATTTATTCAAAGCTGTTCATTTGCGTCATAGTCACTAATTTATTTATATCTTGAGATACAGAATTCCAATTTAAGATCTGATAATATTCCCTGAAACTAGATTCACGTATATTCTTACCATAAAATTTTTAGAATTTTTGGTTTAGCCAATAAGTACAGTTTATTCTTTAAAGTCACCCCTGTTCTGCTGTCTGACAGTTTCGACCCTTCTTCACTAAAAATTAATTATCTCCTTTTACAGGATTCGGATGATGTTAACGTTTATTTCTATTGAAAATAGACTCACTCAGGATTTTAATGATATAAATTTAAGACCCAAATTAATTTTATACAATTTTTTATGATTTGTCAAAGTCAGAACAGGGGAACCCGAAATCATTCTGACCTTGTCTCATAAAACCTATTGTCTCTCATGATTTACAACTCTATTTCTTACACTGTTTCTTCTATAAGAAACTAGGCTCAATAAGCTTTAATTTTATATTTTATTCATCCTCTAATTCCATTTATACAATTTTTGGTGATTTTTCAAAGTTAGACTACTGCTTCTGTCCAAAACTATTTTAATGCAAAATGTTAATTATCAAGTTTATAACACCTTTATTTCCTTTCTCTACAACATTTCCCATTACTTTCTCTTATTTTCCTTCACTAACATATCAAGAACATAAAACTTTATATAATAAAACTCTACAATAACATCATTTCCATGCTTTTTCCACAATATCAAACTTAAAAATATATTGAAAACATGATGTTCTTACCTTGTTTTATAGATTTCAATCTTTAACTTGATTTTCTCTCTCCTCCAGCTTCTATTTCTTGAATCAAACTTGATATTCTTGCTCCCCATAGTCTCCTTGTCATCTTTCTCTCTTGATGGCTATGAAAATTCTTTTGAATTCTAAGTGAAAATGGTAGATTTTTGGTGAAAGGACTAATTTGTAAAGAAAGCAAAACTTTCTTTTCTTTCTCTTCTTCTCTCACGTTGGTTTGCATGGGAAAGAAATGATGATAATTCATCATCTTTCCTTCCTTATATACTTCATAAATAATAATAAAATAATAATAAATAATAAAATATCTTATCAAAATATTAATAAAATAATATTTATCTAATTAAATAATTATAAAATATCATCACTATCGTCATTCTAGATTTCTCTCTCTTCCAATTGACCATTTTGCCCTTTGTGATCTTTTAAAATTCCATCCTTGAATCATCACATAATTTGGTAAAATTATAATTTAGTCCCTCATAATTCTTTATCTATTCAATTTGGTCCTAATTCATCCATTTCCCTTAGTTTCTAGATTATTCCACCCCTAAAATATTTTCACTATTAGTCCTTCAACTTTTTTCATATTTACACTTTAACCCCTCAAAATTTGAGTATTTACACTTGGGCAACAAAACTTTTCTCACTTTACAATTTAGTCCTTTCTTGAATTAATAATGTAATATATCATAATATACTTCCGAATGTTGACATAATCCAAATTTTTCTTTTTGTCGCTTTATTTCCTTATTTTACTATATCAAAGATAATATCTTACTGTAAAAATTTTTTTTGGATATTACATTTCTCTCCCCCTTAAAATAAATTTCGTCCTCGAAATTTCCTTATTTTCTTTTGATCATGAACTTATTATTTCTTTAATTCTATAGTTCCTTTTTGCATATATTTACTTAGCTTATCACTTGTATCTATTTTCTATTCTTTCATTTCACAATTTATTTTTAATTCAATATTTCAAACATGAATCAGAGATAATTCTTCACCTTGTAGCAAAAATTGTTTTCCTTTTTAGCAGAGGCCTAGTAGAGTAAACAGGACACTTAGAATATACGGAACTGATATAGGGGTACATTATTATGCACTATTAAAAAAAATGCTAATATTTGAAAAGCACTAGCGTGCTCGTAATTAGTAAGTGTGTTAAGGTCCATTTATGACGCATCACTAATATCTTAGTAATTCTAATCTCGTCTATTTGGAAAAATTATATCATACACACATATTACTTTTACATTTTTTTTTCATAATGCGTTTACATACTTTACAATATAACCCTTGTTCCAATAATCCATATACTTATATTTTCATTATCTTTAATACATGTAATATATTTTAAAAATTCATTGTTCATCCGTAATTCGCTAATGATCTTTATCATGCACTTCACATATCACTTTTGTATATTTTGTAATTTAACCATCAGTACAATATTTCTCATAGTAATTTAATTTTTTAATTTTTTTTAATAACACCTATAACATAACGTTCATCATCGACATGTATTATAAAACATTTATTCATACCTTTATGAATTCTGATTTATCATAATCAACTTTTACTCATATACTTGAGCATCTTTTTTCAAAGATTATCTAATTAGCTCTATTGGGAAGCATCTCATTTTATAAGTAAAACAAAACTTATCGAGTTGGAAGATATCACACTATCGTAAATTATATAATGACATGTATTTCTAGACTTTCACATATACTACATTTAGTCCGAGAACCGACTAAACCTTAGCTCTGATACCACTAATGTAACACCCCTACCCGTATCTGTTGTCGAATAGAGTAGGAGGTATTACCGAGGAGTTTCTTGAACATTTTCGAATAATTACGAGTCATTTATTGTTCATATTCTCAAAATAATCATAACGTCCCTCTATTGGGCCTCAAGCCCAAAACATACATTAGGAGCCAACCGGAATTAAATCGGGATCATAGGGAATTTTTCGCAAAATCCTAAAATTTTCCTACATTGGTTAGCGTACTTTAATATTAACAAACTTATTTTCTCGACATGTCTCGCTTCAATTTATTACTTGTCCTAATATACATAATTTTCCTGTATCAACGTATCAAAGATAGTATTATATTTACATGTCATGATACATATCATTCTCTTATTGTTTCTTCATAAATATAAATTGTTCAATTTATTATGACGATATTTCATGTATCATCATTTTCATGAGTTTAGTGTATATTTATTCCAAAGATGTGATTCATAATCTTGAATATGCATATTTATCGTGAAAATTTCATATTTTCCATGCCATATTTCAATGTATCAAATAATTATCATTTCTATGTCTTTCAAATTTAATTTCATGATTTCAAGTACTTGTCATTTTCTATATTTATCCCGTTGAATTTCTCAGAATTTCGATGGATTTTCCAGTAGTACACTTATAGTGAAAAATTCCGAGTCCGTCAATTCGTACACATATGGATATACCCTTTTTCCGAGAGCACACTCCGCTTGAACCTCGTCCTTACAATGGGATTACCACCCAGCTAAATCCAGTAAGAGAGCACACTCCATGAACCTCGTCTTTACAAATGGGATTGCCACCCAGCTAAATCCTGTAATATAAACTCATGTAGAGTATTGTCGGGATTGCCACCGAGCTAAATCCTCGCAACGACAATTACTCTAATGAGCTTGATCCAATTACCACCAGGCTAAATTGCACCCTAATTCGGATTACCCGTCCGGCTAAATCCATTTTCCACATATTCTTCGGGAGGGCTATATCGTGATCACCCGTCCGGGCTAGATCCTTCTTACATATTCTTCTTGGGAGGGCTATATCGAAATAGGATCACCCGTCCGGCTAGATCCTTTTTACCGTCAATTCCTTTTCGAGAGATCCACGAATTTTCCTTTCATTCAACCGGGATTTCTTCCCCTTTTTATCAAATATATCATCAATCTTCATACAATGAACATTCAAATTATATTCACATCAATAACATATATTTTAAGCATTTAAGAATGTAGTTCAAGTTACATGAACTTACTTCGTTGCTTGCTCATGTTTATAGTTTCACTAATTCGATGTCCTCTCTTTTCCATGTTCAAATCTCATATTTGAGTTATCCGGATATTTATAAATAAATTTGATCATCATTTTCATTCATTTCATATTCTGATACATTCAATTAATGCTCTAGGCAAAATTACCATTTTGCCCCTAAACTTTTAATTAATGACGATTTCATCCTTAGATTCAAAAAAATAAAATTCTTGTAATTTAATCCTTGTTCCAAGCCTAATTATTCTCATATGTATCGACAACAGCCCATGAATTCTATGAAATATCATAATTTTCCATAATTTCAACACTTTTCAATTTAATCCCTAAAACATATTTTTACCCGATCTTGATCTAAATTAATAATTTCATTCAATTTTATAATTTAAATAATAAAATAATCCATTTCATGTAACTTGGTCATTTTTGACATTCTTACAAAATTGCCCATAAAGTCTTACTTTTATTCAATTTAGTCCCTGAGCCTAGAACATGCAAATTAGCCATGCTAGCTAAATACTCATATATATTTTCCTCCTCCTCCTCTCCATTCCACATCCTTAATTTATATAACCTTCTTATAAGTAACATTATCTATGATTTCACTATTTACTCATAAATTTATTCAAAGCTGTTCATTTGCGTCATAGTCACTAATTTATTTATATCTTGAGATACAGAATTCCAATTTAAGATCTGATAATATTCTCTGAAACTAGATTCACGTATATTCTTACCATAAAATTTTTAGAATTTTTGGTTTAGCCAATAAGTACAGTTTATTCTTTAAAGTCACCCCTGTTTTGCTGTCTGACAGTTTCGACCCTTCTTCACTAAAAATTAATTATCTCCTTTTACAGGATTCGGATGATGTTAACGTTTATTTATATTGAAAATAGACTCACTCAGGATTTTAATGATATAAATTTAAGACCCCAATTAATTTTATACAATTTTTTATGATTTTTCAAAGTCAGAACAGGGGAACCCGAAATCATTCTGACCTTGTCTCATAAAACCTATTGTCTCTCATGATTTACAACTCTATTTCTTACACTGTTTCTTCTATAAGAAACTAGGCTCAATAGGCTTTAATTTTATATTTTATTCATCCTCTAATTCCATTTATACAATTTTTGGTGATTTTTCAAAGTTAGACTACTGCTTCTGTCCAAAACTATTTTAATGCAAAATGTTAATTATCAAGTTTATAACACCTTTATTTCCTTTCTCTACAACATTTCCCATTACTTTCTCTTATTTTCCTTCACTAACATATCAAGAACATAAAACTTTATATAATAAAACTCTACAATAACATCATTTCCATGCTTTTTCCACAATATCAAACTTAAAAATATATTGAAAACATGATGTTCTTACCTTGTTTTATAGATTTCAATCTTTAACTTGATTTTCTCTCTCCTCTAGCTTCTATTTCTTGAATCAAACTTGATATTCTTGCTCCCCATAGTCTCCTTGTCATCTTTCTCTCTTGATGGCTATGAAAATTCTTTTGAATTCTAAGTGAAAATGGTAGATTTTTGGTGAAAGGACTAATTTGTAAAGAAAGCAAAACTTTCTTTTCTTTCTCTTCTTCTCACGTTGGTTTGCATGGGAAAGAAATGATGATAATTCATCATCTTTCCTTCCTTATATACTTCATAAATAATAATAAAATAATAATAAATAATAAAATATCTTATCAAAATATTAATAAAATAATATTTATCTAATTAAATAATTATAAAATATCATCACTATCGTCATTCTAGATTTCTCTCTCTTCCAATTGACCATTTTGCCCTTTGTGATCTTTTAAAATTCCATCCTTGAATCATCACATAATTTGGTAAAATTATAATTTAGTCCTCATAATTCTTTATCTATTCAATTTGGTCCTAATTCATCCATTTCCCTTAGTTTCTAGATTATTCCACCCCTAAAATATTTTCACTATTAGTCCTTCAACTTTTTTCATATTTACACTTTAACCCCTCAAAATTTGAGTATTTACACTTGGGCAACAAAACTTTTCTCACTTTACAATTTAGTCCTTTCTTGAATTAATAATGTAATATATCATAATATACTTCCGAATGTTGACATAATCCAAATTTTTCTTTTTGTCGCTTTATTTCCTTATTTTACTATATCAAAGATAATATCTTACTGTAAAAATTTTTTTTGGATATTACAATGTAGATCCAAGGGAATGAGACACATATTTAATGTGTTGATCAGCAACTTGTTATCACAAGATAAACTTCAATAAAATGGTAGATAAATCCTTTGAAAAATCCTTTGCATAAATTAGATAAAATCCTTTGATTAATCCTTCAACAACTAAAGAGATAAGGATAAAGCTTCAATCCTTATCCAGTAGAACTCATAATTTCATAATATAATCGATGAAAGAGCTAAAGAGTCCCAGTAAAAAATTAGCTCTTGTTTTTTCAATCATGACATTCCTTTGTAGGCCAGAAATGTCAAGTATCCATGAGGCTGAAACAACCCACGACCCAGGCAGAAATTGTTCTCGTTCGAACAAAACATGGAACAAGCAAGCAAAAAACTCCAACAATTTTTTTAGAGTTTTAATGAAAGGAAATTAAATGAAAATTTTGAAGAAATTTTTGAGTCTTTTTTGTATATAAATTTTATAGAGTTTTGTTGAAAAGAAATTAATTTTAGGGATTTTAAAAAAATAAATTTATTTGAAAAAGGAAAAAAATTAAATAGATTTATTTCTTAAATACACCAAATTTTTTTCTGGTCAAAAGTCAACATAATGACATATGCCGCTTTTTGAATCGACGACATGTCATGTCATCAGCAAATCTCACATTGTCAAAGATAGGTATCGTAATAGTTAACAAAATTAAAATATAAGTACCAAATTGAACATTTTGAAATCGTAAATACCACATTAGAATAAAGTACAAGGGCTATTCTTCTTATTATCCCTAAAAAATTATTAAAAGAACTAAACTTGTTAAAAAGCAAATTCTAATACAATAAAAATTTAGTAGAATGTATTTTAAAATAATATTACATTCTATCGACTAAATACTTATTCCAACTAGAATTGAATATAATAATGTAACATACAATTAGTAGTTTTGTGTTCTCATAATTCATTACAAACTTAATCTTATATATTCTTTAAACAAATGTCTTCTATGAGTAAATAATTTTTACAAACCAAACATTAAAATAACTTTTTAGCTAATTAAATTCGGAAGTTTTATGGTATTAAATAGGGTAAAGTAAAATAAATATAACACAAATTTTATGTATAGAGATTAAGTTGGTTAAAAAAATATAATCCATTAGAAATGTGTGTTCCTAAGTTTTACGATCTCAAACTATATTCTGAAGATGTGATATCAGCTTAAATAAAATAAATAAAATAGAACTAATGTAATCCGTCAGCAACATTTGGAGTATTGGATAAGGGATAAGATTCCACAGATTGATGCATCCAATCACAAATCTGCATAATTAACACCTCATCCACCTCAACCACACATTCTTGCATCCAATAATCGGAAAATCTCTCTCTCACTCTATTTTGGCTTCGTATTATTTGCACATATTTCTATTTCCCACTTTCTCTCTTTTTTGCTTTCAGTTAACAACAAAATCCGTAAATGGCTACCACTGCTTCTCCAATGGCGACTCAGCTGAAGCGCAGCTTTACGTCGTCTGTTACAAGAGGACTGGTAGTCCCCAGGGGCATTTCGGGATCCCCGTTCAAAGTGTCTCCCGGAAAGACCAGGACCCCTTGCTTCACTATCAAAGCTGTTCAATCCGACAAGGTAAGCTAGCTATGTCTGTCTGGTCACTGTTATCTTAGCTGGGCTCGTCACTTCACTAAGTTTTTTTATCATCCCCCCCTCCTTCCCTCTCCTTTTGCAGTCAACATTTCAAGTAATCCAACCCATTAACGGCGACCCCTTCATTGGAAGCCTGGAGACTCCAATCACCTCTAGCCCCTTAATTGCATGGTACCTTTCCAACCTCCCAGCCTATAGGACGGCAGTGAACCCACTTCTGAGGGGAATCGAAGTGGGTCTGGCTCACGGCTTCCTCCTGGTTGGTCCATTCGTTAAGGCCGGCCCTCTAAGGAACACTGCGGTGGCGGGTCAAGCTGGGTCCTTAGCCGCTGCCGGTCTGGTTGTGATCCTCAGCATTTGCTTGACGATGTATGGCGTTGCATCGTTCAAAGAAGGTGAGCCATCGATAGCACCGAGCTTAACCCTGACTGGGAGGAAGAAAGAGCCAGACCAGTTGCAAACGGCGGATGGATGGGCTAAGTTCACTGGAGGGTTCTTCTTTGGTGGAATCTCTGGTGTCACTTGGGCTTACTTCCTCCTGTATGTCCTTGACCTTCCTTACTACTTTAAGTAGATCATCATTTGATCTATGTTTTACTTGGTCCCTTTTTTAATGTAAATCTTTGTATTCAGGACGATCCTTTGGGAACGAATATCAATTATATCATGTGATTGTCACTCTAATTTAAGTTATTTATTGAAAGAGATATTGCATGAACACGTTTTTCTTTCACTCGCTTTACCACAATCAATAGCCAAATTGCCGCATTAGGCGTTTTGAGCTTCAATTGTTATTAAAAGCGGCTCAAATCAGATCAATTATTTCCGTGCTCGTTCGAGGAAGGAAAAAAAAAAAAAAAGGATTAATTAATACCTCGGTGTAATATTTTTTACTGTGGTTTTTATATTATATTTTTGGTCTAATATGATACTTATATTTGATAAAAGTTATATATTTTAATACTTAAAGGTAACCCTGTCAACTTTGAATGTTTAATTTGAGTCTTAAAAGTTGATGATGAAAGTTATTACTATGGTTGAATTTTTCATTGTTTTGTTAATAAAATAAATTTAATATTAGTTGTAATTTTTTTTAAGTTTTGTATTTAATTTATCAAACACAATTAAATAGATATGATTTAATTGGTGCTTTAGGATTAATTTAATGAAAGTTAATTATTAAATTATTATCTAATTATGAATTTTTATCAAATTACATCTAAAACTTAAATTAAACACTAAAAAATTAACACTGAGTTGAACAAAAGAAAGGTAACACTGTTAGCTTCAAATACAAAGAGGTATAACTTTTGTTAAATACATATATCACATTGGACAAAAAAAACACATACCACATTGAGAAAAAACGACAAACTTAGGTACTAAATTATTAAGCCAAAAAATAATTACAAGCTTCCATTGGTTTCAATGGATTTATTAAAATTTTAGGATTATAATTTTGTAATTAACTATAAATGTTTTTTATTATTATATTTTTTTGGATAAATATAAAGCTACACATGAACTTTGATTTAGTGTAATTCAATACATTAAATTTTGATTTGATTCAATTTTCACTAATCACTAACAACATTATTGAATTAACATCATTTTACGTTAATATATTGCTAATATAAACAATTATATTAATCAAATATAGAAATAAATGTATGTATTCATTTATTTAAATGTGTATAATTTAATCAAAATCAAAGTTTTATATATACATATAAAGCACAATTTAAGTTTCATGTTTATATCCGCACAAAATCAAAGTTAATGTATCAAATTGCACATTGAACCAAAATTCATTTATAAATTCGATATTTATCCCTTATATTTTGGCTATATATTAACTCTTTTAATTTCAAGAATTTTCGTACTTTACATTTCTTTGATTATGGTCATATGTTTCGATGAATCAGGGTAAACTACAACCAATGTCACTAAATTATTGGTAAGTTTATGTTTTGTCTTTCAACTTTAAACAGTAACAAAATTATCATTAAACTATTTGAAAGTTTTTATTTAAGTCACTGAGCTATTAAGGTTGTTTTATTTTTTTTTCTAAAAGTCCGACTATTGAGCTCTAAGTGACAATACGACAATTTGTACGATGGATTGACACCCATCGACAAGTAGAACATACTTTAGATGAAGTTGATTTGGCAGTTAGTTTTTGAGATCGAGAAAGAAAGTTGTTTAGATCTTGGTTTGCATATTTGTGACATTCAAAGATGTTTCATGAAAAAAATTGAACTATTGAAGAGAAAATGAATGAAGCTTTAAATTTGATGTAGGTAGTGTAAACAAATAATGTCATACAATAGCAATTTCAATAATCCAATGACTTAACTCAAAACTTTCTAATAGCTCAATGACTATTTTATAACTTTTTAACGTTGAGTTACCAAAACGAAAACTTAAAAATATAATAACATCACTCATTTTTTTAGTTGGGTTGATTGTGTATATATATAAATGAGGGATATATAATATATTAATTATTTTATACACCTCACTGTAAAGTAAACAAAACAAAACAGTATATTAATTAGAATAATATTTTTATTATGTGTACAAATAATACATAATGTGTTTAATATTTTAATATTATTATAATAATTGAGACTTGTTACATTTAATATATATATTTTTATTTTTTATCGTCAATTAAATATAATACAAATGAATATAATATTTTTTTAAATAATTTTTTGTTCACACATAAGGTTATTATTTATAGTGATTATCCATGAAATTAAAGGATTTTTATTTAAAATAAACATTTAATTAGATAAATAATTTATTCATTTAATTTAACTTAAATAATTTTTATTTTTATTTTTTGGTGAAGTAAATAATAGTAACTTAACTAATTACATTCGATTGGTCTGAAAAAAATCCCTAGACTTGTCTAAATCTAAGAAATTCCGAACCATAATAGGGGGAAACTCAAAAAAATGTAAGTCATCTCTAGAGGATAAAACTGCTTTGGCCATGCAATCAACAGCTTGGTTCTGTCCCCTAGGGATGTAGCATAAGAACCACAATTTCTCTTGAGATAGAATTCTCTAAATTCGCCTAATCAATGTTGAGTTCGATGAAGATGAAACACTTCCTTGAATGGCTCGAACAACCTCCAGACTGTCCGAGTGTATCATTACAATGTCGTGACCTCTTCGCTGAACAAGCTTCAGGCCATAAAAAATGCTCCAAAGTTCAACGTCGAAAATCGAGCACTTTCCAAGGTACCGATTAAAACCAAAAAGCCACTCTCCATTCACATCTCTTGTAACTTCTCCAGTAGCTGCATCTCCGGAATCCAAAAGAACTGCTCCATCCGTATTAAGGAAGATCTTAGAACCAGAAACATGCTCCTCCAAGGAAAAACCAAAACCACCACTCGGAGCATCTCTAAAAGGCGAAAAGCATTGGTTAACCCAACAGTACAAACCTTTGACAATCTCACTCGAACTCCAAGAATGGCCTTGAAAAATGTAAAGATTATGATTCTTCCAAAGACGCCAAATTAGAATCCCAAAGTGGCAAGCCCAGCTAGTACCTTGGATCACAAAAGAATTCTACACATTAGAAGGATCCTGTCTTGTAAGTTAAGTGAGAAAAAATTCATTAAATGATTACTTGTTATGACTTGGCTCCAAACATCCTTACTTGCATTACAATCTCTGAGAATGTAAAGAATATCTTCTGAATGAAAGCCACATATAGAACATGAAGGATCAACTGTTAAGCCCCTTTTAACCTTTTCAACATTACTGAGAAGGTGCTGCTTAAGAACCAACCAAATAAAAAAAATGAACCCTTTGCGATCTTGGAGTCTTCCAAGCTCTCTTCCATCTTTCATCCTTCGAGTTCCAAACATCACCCTTAAGAAACTTATAAGCACTTTTAACAGAACAATTTTCGGAAGAAGTATGACACCAGGTGATTATATCAGGCCCCTCAGAGGAAAAAGGAGAGGGAATACCCATAATTAACTGGATCACCTCCTTTGGAAGCTAAAGTATGAAAAAATCGAAGTTCCACGATCCATTCTCTGTGACCATCTCATTAAGGCAGCAATCAAGGTCAATAGTGACATTAGCAGGAATATACTTAATCAGTTTCCCTGCACTAGGAATCCAAATATCTTTTAACAGCGAATTTGTTACCCATTCCTAAGAAACTAGAATAAATTCTCTCGAAGTAACGGCTAAATTTTAGAGAGAAAATTCCAAAAAAAAGAACTTCTGACGCATGTGATAGAATCAGGAAAAGCATCAAACATACGATATCTCGCCCTGATAATGTGAACCCAAAAATCCTCTTTGTTTGATACGATATTATACCCCAGCTTCAATAAAAAACGAGATTTATGGTCACGTAATTTCCGTAAACCAAGGCCACCACAACATTTTGGTTGACAAATAGAATCCCACCCAACCGAAGACATTTTTTTTTCTCAGAAAAATTTCAAATGAATTGTTTCACCAGGCTTTCAATTTCATCGCAAACTTTTTTAGGAGTCATCATGGGCTGCATAAAATAGCCTCAGCTTCAATAGATTCTGGATCATAAATCTAATCCCCGCAAGTATTATGGATTGCGGTAATACGACCATTCTTCCTTTATCGCAGCGTATGAGTATAGAAGAACTTAGTATTGCGGTCTCCGAGATTCAGCCAATCACAACGGGCCTTCTGTTTCCAAAAAAGTTCTTCATGGCGAAGAACATTCTCTAACTCCTGACGAAACTTCAATTCCACTTGAGCTAAATGATTAGAACCTGAAATATCTATAATCCTCTGAATTTTAGTAAGCTTATTAACTAGAAACATTTTACGAGAAGTGATGTGGCCATAAATCGACTTATTCCAATCCTTAAGATTACGAGAGAACGTACCTAAGGTATCAGACACGTCACCAGTGAAAACCCAATTGTCCTCCACAAATCTTCCAAAATCTAAGTTTTCAGTCCACCTAGCCAGGAAATGAAAAGGCCTGCCTTTGGGAAGAATAACCTCCAAGTTTAAAGAAAAGAGAAGAGGCCTTTGATTTGACTTAATTTTAGGGAGATGGGTAACCAAACTGTTAGGGAAATGCTGACCCTAAGCTTCATTACCCAACGTACGATCTAGCCTTCCAAAAAACACACTCCTCTGCCAAGTGAAAGGGGGACCTTTATAACCTAAATCATTAAGCTCAGCCTTATCCAAAAAATCACCAAAAAGGGAACATTTTCTTCCTCTAGAATTACATCTACATTTCTTAGAAGATGAAAGGATAGCATTGAAATCACCAATTACAACCCAAGGGAAATTCCCCATTGCAATCGAAGACTTTAAAATTTCCCACAAATCCTTGCGTTTCTGCCTATTAGGGCTCCCATAAACAAACAAGATAAAATCAGAGTTGTGGAAGACGAATACCAAACTCGAGGCAGAATGATTTGAGAATGGTTACGAATGACCTCAAGACGGACCAAATCCTTCCACCCAATCCAAATGCCCCCTAAGTAGCCAATTTCTTCAATGCGATAAGAATAAGGAAAACCCAATCTTGTAATAATATTGTCAATTTTGGAACCACTAACACTTATCTCAAGCAAACTAATGATATCAGGATTATATTCTCGATTATACTCCCGTAAAATGCAAGGAAACTTAACACTAGCACAACCCTCACAATTCCAAGAAACTAGGTGAAATTCATAATAAAAAACAAAATCAGAGAATGTACCATTATTTTCGAGAGACAGTATCCCCATCTATGATCAAGGCTGCAACTTTCGTGTAACAGCCCATTTTTAGTCAAATCAGAATAGTGGTTTCAAGACCACAAATTCGAGGTCAAAATAATTATTTTATTATTATTTTAATGTCTACAACATGATAGTATGATTGTGAAAAAGTTTCGTTCATAAATTTTATCGTTTGAGTGTTTAATTTGATAAAAAGGACTAAATTGCGTAAAGTGCAAAAGTGGTGTTTTGTTAGCTAAAGGTATTAAATGGCTATGAAATTAAATAGAATAGGTCTTTATGTTGTAATAAAACCATCCATAATGTGAGTGGACATATTTGGACACATTATTAGGTGTTTTAAAGGTTAATATTAAAGGTTAAAAAGGTAATTTATATAACAAACATAGTAAAATAATAAAAACAAAACTGTTGTCTTCCAAATTTCATGCATCCACCGAAATTTTAAGCTTATAAACCTCCATGGAAGCTTGTTAGATTTGGCTAAGAAAAACTTGGTGCATGGTGAGTATTTTTCAATCCGTTTTTAATGATTTCTATGTTTTTGATATCGTTGTAGCTTAATCTAGCTAGCCCAGGGGCTAATTTGCAAAATTATTAAAGGTTTTGAGATTTTCCATTGATTAATGTTAGTGTATTTTAATGTTTGATGATAGGAAATACATGCTTGTTGTTAGATAAACAACAATTGTAAAGTGATTTTTAACAAAATTGTCAATTAGGGGTTAAATTGTGAAATGTGTAAATTTTGTGGTTAAATTTTATAATAAATGAAAAATATGGACTGCTAGGGACCTAATTAAAATTTTGCTAGCATGGGTCTTGGTTGAATTGCATGAATTTGTGATCTTATGAGATAAGGACTAAATTGTAAAAATGTGAAATATTAGGGGAAAAGTGTAAATGTGCCTTAATGTGTATTTTGGACTAAATTGAATAGAGAGATTTTTAAATAATTTAATTTTGATTACATTTAGATCAAGAAAAGTGAAATACGGATTTAGATAGGGGAAAGAACAAGGTTTTGGACTAATCGACTTAATTTACCGTTTTTACATTCGAGGTAAGTTTGTATGTAATAAGCATTATTATATTTGTATTTTAAATGCTTTGGTATTGCATAAATTGTGAATACGACACTTCGGACATAATCGACGACAATTCGACAAACGAGAAATCCTGATTGAACCTTAGGACTAGATTAGGATACAAATGACATGTCATTAGGGGTTATGTGATTTGGGTGCTGGTCCGTATGTCCTACCGGTGGCTAAGTTATCCGATATGTGTTGCGAATACTCGTTAGCTTGTGTGAGCAGCATCGTGTAGCTTCGTTATGACCGTCAGCTTGTGTGAGCAAACCCATTGATAGCTCTTGTGTGAGCATTATATGTGATACGAGATTGAGATAGCTTCAGCTATATTTTTGGCACTTAGGGTGCGAGATTCCCGAGTATCTGATAGTATTCCGAATGATTCAACGGGTTTATCAAATACACAAATGAGTATGAGACTAATAAGAGGTGATGTACATGAACCATATAAACTTTGAATCGAAGAAACTTGTGAATGTCACATCTAATCTTATGCTTGAATATGTGGAAGGTTTGTTAGCTATATTAAATTGTTTTATTTGTCTATTTATGATTAATTAAGTTCATTTCATACGAGCTTACTAAGCTTTATAGCTTACATTATTTATTTTTCCGTATTTTATAGTGAAATCAAAGCTAGCTTGGATTTGGGAATCATAAGAGACTTAATCACACTATCCAACTATCACTTTGGTACTTTTGCATCTAAGTTTATGGATATATGACATGTATAGGATTACAGTCATTTTGATATATAGTTTGGTAATGAATTTAGTCATTTGAAATTGCTTGTAAATGTTAATGTTTTTGTTTTGTATATAGCCATGAGAGTTGGCTTAATTTGGTTGATTTGGTTGTGTTTTCATATGTGCATATGGTTTTGGTTATGTGTTTATTGATGGATATGTGATGCTTGTTGATATTTGATAATTTGGGGTACTAAATGGTTGTAAATTGAATTTGGTATGTTGGTGAGATTAGGCTAAATGATGCATGGTTGAAAGTGGATGTATTGTTGATTTGAGATTATGAGTTTCCAGTATAAATTGAATGGCACATTGTGGAATTGATATGTTTGGTATTGGTTAGTATTGAAATGGTATAAATTATGCTTGAATGAGGTTGATAGAATGCCTATTTTTATGCCATGAATTTTGCTATTTGGTTTGGTGCAGGTATATGCAAATTGGGTGGCAAAATGGCTTGGTAAATAACCTATTTTTGTCTACAAGGGCAGAGACACGGGCATGTGTCTCAACTGTATGTGGCGCATGGTTAGGTTACACGGCCATGTGCCCCCTGGTGTTGAATTAAAAATCAAGTCAGTATGCTCCACATGGCTTAGCACACGGGCGTGTGACTTGGCCATATGGAATAAGTCAGTATACCCTATAAGATTGGCACGACCTAGTACACGGCTTGGCACAGGCGTGTGTGACCATTTTTAGGGCACACGAGCTAGCCACATCGATGTGTATGTTGGCCGTGTGACCTAAGTCAGAGAGTTACATGAGGTCGAACACTGGCTGGGACACAGCCATGTGATCCCATTTCGAATGTCCACACGGCCTGTGACATGGGCATGTCTTTGGCCGTGTGAGACACGCGGCCGATCCACACAGGCATGTGTCCCCTATAATTTGGAAAATTTTCTTAGTCTCGCACAAATTTCTTGAGTTACCGGTTTAATCCTGAACCACTCTTAAAGCATGTTTAAGGCCTCGTAGGCTTATACTAGGGATGATATGTATGTTGTTGAATGATGATTATATGAATTAGAGAATTGTATGTGAAATTAATGTTAAATTGTTTTATAAGTCTGGTAATGCTCCGTAACCCTATTCTGGCGTTGAATACGGGTGAAGGGTGTTACATTCCGAGCCAGAATTATCATGTTTGCTAAGTTCTTAAGGCAAAATAAAATTCGCCATTGCCTCCATTGATTTAGCTAACGGAATTCAAGAATCCCTAGAAGCTTTGAATTGGCTTCCCCGACCCCGCAGAGCATTAGAAGATTTACGATTGTTACACCTGTAAAAATATTTACCTCCATTCTTCATTTCTTTGGAAATAGAAATTCCCTCACCTAACCTTTTTCGGGAGAGATTAACTAAACTGCCCTATTCTTTTTTAGGTGAAATGTATCTGAAACTAACTGCTGAATGTTTCCCAAAGTGCAACACTCCATCAGAAATGGGAACAGAAGTAATCCCAGAACCTTCAAAAGCGAGATTAAAGTGAGTTTTAATTCCCTCAAAATCTCCAGAAATATTGTCCCCTTGAATCTCAATGGATGAATCACCATGATTTCGATCTTTAATAACCATGCCTTTACCAGAAGAGAAATGTTGTGATAAATATGCAGAACCAACATTTAAATTAATGTTAGAATGAAGCACCTCTTACCCGTATTCAACGCCGGAACAGGGTACGAGACATTAGCGGACATAAACTCAAGCAAACATATAAAATTGAGACATAAATTTTCCATCCAAGTTTAAAATCATTCACATACATTCATATCGTCCCTATCACGAGCCTATGAAGCTCAAAACATGCATCGAAAGTGGTTCGAGACTAAACCGAGAACTTTGTAAACTTTTGGAAAACTTAGAAAATTTTTCATGTAAAAGGGGTCACACGCCCGTGTGGGTTCGGGACACGTTCGTGTGACCTTAAGACACGCGCGTGCATCAGGCCATGTTCAAATTAGGGAGCTTTCTGTTTATGATGACATCATAAAATAGGTGCATACTTCATACGGTCAGGGCATACACTCGTGTGCTCATTACTGAGCATTCTATTTTGCAACAACTAAGGTGAAGGGGAAACACGGCCAGAACACACTCCCATGGGGCAAACCATGTGTCATACACGAACTAGACACACGCCCGTGTGACTACCCGTGTGGGCAAAAACAAGGCTATTTACCAAGCCATTTTTGTCACCCTTCCATGCACATACCTACACAACAAAACATAAATCCAATCGAAGCACATACATTCAACCAAATCAGCCACAATCAAGGCAACAACACTCACTCATATACTACCATCTATCACATACAACCATCACATACTTCTCAACTCAAGCATGCAAATTCCCACATCCATGATAAGCATCATCATATGTATATATACTTAAACAATATTAGCCAATTTCAATGGCCATTTACAAAATGAATTATCAACCATCATAAGCCAACACATTTGGCAAAATCAATTATGACACATAACAAAATGACCAAGTCCCTATACATGCTATAACTCAAAATGTTAAATTCATCGATACCCAAAATGATATGTTGATAGTGTGAGTGAATCTCTGACAGTCTCCGGTCCCCAAGCTAGCTTGGTGACACTATAAGACCAGGGGAAAAAAGGGAGTAAGCTTTAAAGCTTACTAAGTTCCTATGCAAATAATAGGCATTATAACACACATCTAACACATAATTAACATGATGTAAATTAACATAAATGTCATTATAAATCTCATAGTCAAACTTACTCAATCACAAACTTACCGAGGATTCATCACATATCGAGCTCATTAAGCATGAGTTTTATGTACATACTTGTACCGAAGTGCAACATACCAAAATCTTTCACAACTTTAACATTTTTGTTGAACTGCCCGTTGAATCACTTGGAATACTAAAGGATACTCTGGACATCTCGCATTTACAATACCATATCAATGCCATATCCCAGATATGGTCTTACATGGGATCTCATATCGATGTCAATATCCCAGCTATGGTCTTACATGATGTCTTGACATTTGTATCCTAACTATTCCTAAGGTTCAACTGAGATTTTCTCGCTTGTCGAACTTTGTCGATTATGTTCAAGGATTCGGTCATAATTCATACAATATTAAAGCATTTAGAACATAAATAAAACAATGCATTATTTACATACGAACTTACCTCGGTATAAAAATAGTAGGAATGTGACCTAATCGTCAAATACTTTATTTTTCCCCGATCTAGGTCCAAACCTTGCTTCTCTTGATCTATAATACAAAATTTAACTCATTTATTATTCACATTATTCAGTTCAGTCCAAAAATCACATTATTGAAAAAATACATTTTTGCCCCTAAACTTTGACATATTTATATTTTTGCCCCTAAGCTCAAAAAATGAAATTTATTCAATTTCTTCGATTCCCAAGCCTAGCCGATCTTGTTTTATACTTATAGCAGTCCATATTTTTCATTTAATCACACTTTAACACACATTTTATAATATTTTTTACAAATAGGTCCTATTGACATTTTCATAAAAAACCACCTAGCAAAAGTTCTTTATCACACATCAAACATTCATAATCCACCATTAGACATCAAAATACACAAATATCCAACATGGTTCTAACCCTAGACCTTGATTATTCCTTAAATTAATGGTAGAAATAGATAGATCAAGTTACAAGGATATCAAAAACATGAAAGTCATTAAAAACGGGGCTAGAACGGACTTACAATGAAGCTTGGAAGCTTAACAAACCCTAGCTATGTCTCCATCTTGTAAATTTTGGCCAAGGGGTTGAAGATGAGCAAATATTGGCTTTTAATTTGATTATTAATTCATTTAATTAGCCAAATGACCAAAATGCCCCTAACTTAAAAAATGAAAATTCTCTTACTCTATGTCCATTTTTGTCCACTAACTTAACCAATGGTCTAATTACCATGTAAGGACCTTAAATTTAAAATTTCATAGCAATTAGACAACTCTAGCTTGGAGAACTCAACTTTTGCACTTTTTACAACTTAGTCCTTATGACTAAATTAAGTGCCCAAACATCAAAATTTTAAAACAAAATTTTCACGAAATCATTCTGTGAAACTGTAGACTATAGAAATATAATAAAAATGAAATTTGCTGCATCAGATTTGTGGTCTCAAAACCACTGTTCCGACTAGGCCCAAAACCAGGCTGTTACAACTCTCCCCCTTAGGGACTTTTGTCCCAAAAAATCTTACCAGAGAATAGGTTTGGGTATTGTTTTCACATAGCTTCCTTAAGTTTCCACGTAGCCTCTTCCACACCGTGTCTTTGCCACAAACGTTTCACTAGGGCTATACTTTTATTTCTCAACTGTTTAACTTCCCGAGCCAAAATCTTGATCGATTCTTCACCATAACTCATATCAGGTCGAATCTCAACCTCTGTCAGAGAAATTACATGTGAAGGATCTGATCGATAACATGTTGGAGCGCCGAAACCCCATGGCGCAGCAGAATAAAATTAGATCCGGCGATCCAAACCATGGATCCATGTGTGAGGAGCGAATCGGGGTGAAATAAAGGTTTCGAAATTTACCAAAAACTTCAACTGAGTAGAGACAATGACACCTTGGCAACAAGAGTTTTGATCTCATCGTCGAATCAAGCCACAACCTTTTCGATGTCGGCCTCTACGTGATCCACCCGATTTGACTATGAACGGAAGAAATCTCCAAAACTTTTCTGGAGGTTTATTTGCTTGACGGCTGCTAGACCTAACAAACACTCTCTTAGGTTTTTCACATAAGCTTTGCCTCTTTTAAATACCTTTTATAATGGGTATCCTTTTAATTGGGCCTTTTATAATGGGTATCTTTTCATTGGGCCCATTATTTGGTATCCTTTTAATACCCATTTATAATTGGTATCTCTTGAATGTATCATAAGATTAAATAAATACAATAAAGTTTTTAACCAAAATATAATTACATTAATTATATCCAAAAATTATAATTACATTAATTATAATAAGGATTTCATAAACTATATTTATTTAAATTTATATATGAATCAAATTCATATATTAATAGAATTATGTTGTCATTATGTGTACAACATCCTTGTACATATAATATGTTCAATATTTGATTACCCAATTAAATTAATTCTTTAATTAATTTAATTCATGTGACAACCAAAAACAATACCAATTATATTTTATTCCGTTCATTTCAACCATAGGGTGTGACCACATAGGTTCTTGCAACGTTAGCGAAGAATACTAGAACGATTCTATTATCACGCACAATGAGTGGCATCTAGCAATGCATCATTGCTACCTAAGTTACAAGAAGTCATGATTCGACATAACCTTTCGTGATTAACCTTTCATACATTAATCCTTAAGTCCTTTATCTCTCGAATGGACACAAGTCATGGAATAGTCACACTTGTATAGTCCATCCCATGTTTCTTGATATCTTGAGTAGACTATGATATACAAATTAGTATGACATCTCATGTCAACTTATTTGAGCATGGCCATGCATTTCTAGTCTCACTCAATCAAGTGGCCTAAGATATTACTCCCATTATGTAGGAGGGACTTATCCTATATTGATCAACCATATCCTCTACATAGATTGTGGTATATCCAACATCGACCTTTATAGAACAACCAATTACGATTAATGCGTTTGATCAGATCAAAATATACAACTCACGATGTTGAGATAATAATTGTCTCAAGTCCGAGGATCATATACATATTAATCACTATGAGTAATGTTGTGACAATTACATAATAATCCAAAGAAACATACTCATAACGGGTCAATCCAATATGTTGTTCTCTAACATACATATTCATGCATTGATTTTGACAATCCACATCAATGACAACTCTTTATCATCAATCAACTACATGTTAGTCTTAATGCATTATTGTTGTCCTAGTCAACAATAATACTCGACTAAGGATCTTTTAAGAATAATCATATTATTCTCGTGACATTATTATAAAACAGTTTATTTGTATACACAGATAGAAAAAGCTGAAATAATAATGACAATGCTTTATATTAATAAATATGGTAAATAAAGTATGTTATTACAACCATCTCATGATTGATCTTTGTGCATACTCTTACAATCTCCCACTAGCACTAAGACCAATCACTCATATATCTAATACCAAGCGACTTAGTGTGACGATCATGCTTCACCTGTGTCGAGGCTTGGTCGTGGATCAGCGATGTTATCATCCGAAGGTACTCTGCATATCTCTACATCTCCTCGATCGATAATCTCTCGAATAAGATGGTAGCGCTAAGTATATGTTTGGATCATTGGTGAGATCTGGGTTCTTTAGCTTGTGCAATGGCTCCATTGTTATCACATCGGAGTTCTATAGCATCCGATATGCTAGGCACAACCCCTAGTCCAAAGAATGAACTTCTTGATCCAAATCGCTTCTTTTCTTTGCCTCACCGGCCGCAATATACTCGACCTCTGTTGTAGAATCGCTCTCGTATTTGCTTTGAACTCTTCCACCTTACAAAGACCACCATTAAGGCAAAACACAAAACTCGATTGCGATCGAGAATCATCCTTGTCGGTTTGGAAGCGGCATCGGTGTAACCTTTTACACTTAACTCTTCCTCACCTCCATATAATAGGAACGTATCCTTAGTTCTTCTTAAGTACTTAAGGATACTCTTGGTCGTGGTCCAGTGACCTTCACCGGATCTACTTGATACCGCTGCGTCATACTTAAGGCATACGAGACATCTGGACGGGTACATAACATAGCATACATGATAGATCCAATAGCGGAAGCATATGGAATTTTACTCATACGTTCTCTCTCTTGTGGAGTTGAAGGACACATTTCCTTCGAGAGTGAAATACCATGTCTCATAGGTAGGAATCCTCTTTTAGATTCTTCCATACCAACCTTTTCAATTACTTTATCTATGTATGTGCTTTGGCTTAGACCTAGTAGTCGCCTTGATCTATCTCTATAGATCTTGACTCCTAAGATATAAGTGGCTTCGCCCAAGTCCTTCATAGAAAAACAACTTCTTAACCAAGTCTTAATAGACTGCAAGGTAGGTATGTCATTTCCCATGATAAGTATGTCATCCACATATAGTACCAAGAATGTGATAGTGCTCCCACTAACTTTCTTGTAAACACATGGCTCATCTTCATTTTTGATAAAACCAAACTCTTTGATTGCATCGTTAAAACGAATATTCCAACTTCGAGAAGCTTGCTTTAATCCATAAATGGATCTTTGTAGCTTACATATCTTTCTAGCATCCTTTGGATTTACAAAACCTTCAAAGTTGTGTCATATACACATCCTCTTCAAGTTTCCCGTTAAGGAAAGTCGCTTTTGACGCCCATCCGCGATTTCATAATCATGAAATGCAAATATGGCGAGCAAGATCTCGATGGATTTAAACATAGCTACAGGAGAAAAGGTTTCATCATAGTCAACACCATGAATTTGGCGAAAACCTTTAGCGACTAATCGCCCTTTGTATGTTTGTACATTACCATCCATGTCTATTTTCTTTTTGAAAACCCATTTACACCCTATAGGTTTAACCCGCTTGGGTGGGTCAATCAAAGTCCATACTTGGTTTTCATACATGGAATCCATCTCGCATCTCATGGCCTCAAGCCATTTCTCGAAGTCCGGCTCTCGTCACCGCTTCTTGATAAGTCCTAGGCTCATCTTGATCTATAAGAAGAATGTCACCATGCGTTGTAATGAGAAATCCATATCTCTCAAAGCACGACGTTCTCTTAAAGATCTGCAGCGGTGGTTGTGTTTCTATAGCGAGTTGTTTGTTCCTCAATTTCTTGTGGAATTTGGTTTTGTTCAATCTCTGCGTTCAATGGTATCTTGTGATTCTTGAATTTCTTCAAGTTCAATCTTTCTCCCACTTCCTTTTCTAGAAGTAAATTCTTTCTCTAGGAAGACACCAAATCAGAGCAACAAAAATTTTGTTCTCGGTGGGATTAAAAAAATAATATCCTTTGGTTTCTTTTGGATATCCCACAAATATACACCTTTCGATTTGGGTTCAAGCTTAGTAGACGTCGGCGTTTAACATAAGCTTCACAACCCCAAATTTTCATAAAAGACATACTAGGGCGTTTCCTACCCACATCTCATATGGCGTCTTTTTGAACCGATTTAGATGGAACACGATTTAGTGTGAAAGCAAAGCATCTCAAGTGCATGTCCCCAAAAGGAAGTCGGTAGATCAAAGATGACTCATCATGGATCGAACCATGTCTAACAAAGTTCGATTTCTTCTCTCGGATACTCCATTCCATTGAGGAGTACCGGGAGGAGTAAGTTGTGAGACAATCCCACATTCTTTTAAAAGATCATCAAACTCTAGGCTCAAATACTCTCCACCTCGATCGGATCGAAGTGACTTGATAGTTTTGCCTAGTTGATTTTGTACTTCATTTTTAAATTCCTTGAACTTTTCAAGGGACTCGGACTTTATATGCGCATGAGATAAACATACCCATATCTCTTTGAAATCATCAAGTGAAAGTAATGAAGTAGTGAAATCCACCTGCTCTGTGTATTTATTGGTCCACATACATCGTAATGTATTAGGCCCAATAAATCACTAGCTCGTTCACCTTTTCCGAAAAAGGAGATTTAGTCATTTTTCCCAATAAGCAAGATTCACATACTTCAAATTGTTCAAAAACAAATGAATTCAAGAGACCATCTTTATGGAGTTTGGATATGCGTTTCTCACTTATGTGGCCCAAACGACAATGCCAAAGATAAGTTTGATTTGAGTCATTTATTTTAGATCTTTTAGTATTTATGTTGTAAATGGGATTCGTTTGATCTAAAATATAGAGGCCATTAATTAATTGTGTTTGAACCATAGAAAACATTATTGAGATAAAATGAACAACAATTATTCTTAATAATTATCTCAAAACCAATTTTGTCTAAACAAGAAATTGAAATAATGTTTTTAGTCAAACCGGGCACAAAATAACAATCCTCTAAACATAAATCAAGTCCACTAGGCAAAGATAAAGTATATGTTCCCACAACTAATGCAAACAACTTTTGCTCCATTTCCAACTCGTAGGTCCACATCTCCTCTAGCCAAAGTCCTACTCCTTTGTAGTCCCTGCATGTAGTACAAATATGAGAACCACAACCAGATATCTAATACCCAAGAAGTAGTAGTTGATAAATTAATATCAATAACATAAATACCAAGCGGACATTCCGCTTGCTTTAGCCTTCTTGACTTCTTCAAGATAGACAGGCGATTCCGTTTCCAATGTCCAAATCACACCACAATGAAAACAGCTTTCCTTCCTTAGACACCCCACCTTTAGGTTTCAGTGTAGCCTTTCCTTTTCCAAATTTGGGCTTACCTTTGCCCTTAGGCTTTGTTTGAACTTTGGCCTTTCCTTGCCCTTGTTATTACGGACCATCAATATGGGCTTAGGTCCAACCTTTTTCAAGTTGCCTTCAAAGAGATTCGTAACATACCGAGCAATTGTGGTAGAGTCTTGTCAATTTCATTCATATTGAAATTGAGGACAAATCGGCAGAGCTAGCTATCGGCAACGATTGCAAAATAACATCAGTGGCCAACTCTTGGCTCAATGGAAAACCAAGCTTAGATAGGCTTTCAATATAGCCAATCATCTTAAGAACATGAGGTCCTACTGGGCTTCCTTCACCAACTTACATTGGAATAGGGCTTTAGAGATATCAAACCTCTCTTGCCGTGCTTGCCCCGATAAAGTTCTTTCAGTGCTCGATCATATCATAAGCAACCATGTCCTCATGTTGCTTCCAAGTTCGAGATTCATAGTGGCAAGCATAAGACATCCAACATCTATCATGTCATCGAGATACTTCTTGTAAGCATCTCTATCGATCCTCGAGGCATTAGTGGGTGGTTCATTAGGAAGTGGTTGTTCAATGACATATAATTTCCGTTCTTGTTTAAGGACAATCCTCAAGTTACTGGAACCAATCAAGAAAATTCAAACCATTCAATTTGTCCTTCTCAAGGACCGATCGCAATGAGAGTGTGCTAGTGTTTGCACCATAATATATCTACAACAATTAAATATGCATGTGAGTAAATTTACCATTTTTATATCAATCATTAAAAAGACTTTATTAAATGATATTCCCACTATTTTATTTCAAAATTAATAACCCTCGTATATTAATTTCGGAAAATCTTTCTCAAAAGTATTTCTAGTAGGTTAAGGATCCATATTTCACCACCTCTTAAGTCAGCTTTGGCTTTACTCTTAAGATTATGGTTATTTAGGTAAGCAACATTTGCTAATTACATCATATGTAATTCCTAATATTTGGTGAACAACTCTTGTTCTAATCATCTTATGATTTATCCAATTTACTTGCCTCTAGGTTTCTAATCCTATTAGAGTAACCTAGTTAAGCCATTAACCAATTTTTAAACCAAATGAATATCACTTGTTTATTCTTCGCGTTTAACCAAGATAAATACTAGTACTTCGCTTTGGCGTAACCTACATAGTATTGATCGAGGCCTTAACGAGGGCAAAATTGGAAGGCCATATTGACTTAATATTTTAATAGAGGATTTTATTAAGGTTGTTGCATCTCACCAATTATGGTCTACTTTAGCCCATTTAGTCTTCTAATCGATCTCATCAATTAATAGGGTTTATTATCATCAAATTTTAATATATTAAAATTGGCATGCTTTAGACATCCATAGCATCTCATACATGAATAAATAAAGCAATAAATAAATGCAATAGTTATAGCCCATAAACTAAGGTGGTTCAACCCAAGCCAATGGGAGAACCAAAGGAACCCTAAAGGTGTAAGCCATTTCACAAGCTATCATTCACAATCATTGTCCCACCTTCCTTCTTGTTTGGCCCACAAAGAACTTTTCCAAATTACAATATCACGAAACTCGTTTTACATACGAGGAATAAGATGAGAAGAGAAATACAAGAGAATAATAGTAAGGCACGACACGCAGTCGTATTTTTTTTTTTTTTTTTTTTTAAAAATACAACCTTTTTCTCGAATGGGTCATTGGGCTATAACTATGCATTTCAAACACCGTGCATGTCAAAAATAGCATACATAATTCAATGTTTTTTTTTTTTAAGGTGAATTATAAAATATCCTTTCAACCTTTTGTGGCCCATCAAGTTTATAAATGTCTTTTATTAACAAAATATACTATAATAAGAAGATGGGGCCGAGGCGGTCGGAGGAAGCGGGCCGAAGGCCGCGCGAGCGCGCGCTCGAGATCCCCATCCCCAAAATAAGAGATGGGATATCATGGTAGGAGTTGGGGTGCGGGCGGAGCCCCATGCAGTATGGGACCAGGGTGCGGGGCGGAGCCCACAAGTCAAACCGCATATCCTATCAAATGAATCCTCACGATTTGATAACTTTTATCAACGAATCGTGTTTTTAGGATTTTAATCCTTGAGGTTTCATATCGGAACAACCCTTGTTCCACTAGCCGATTAACTCTTCTTCGAAATTGTAAATACCATCGTCGCATCATTACGGATTTGTTAACAATAATAACATAAAATTGAATAAGCCACAACACCATGATTAACATTTAATCGGGCTTATCGAAAGGAACAGATTATCGTTATGCTTAAACGATTTAAACAATCGAAAATACAATAAGATCAAAACATGCATCTCATACAATTGCATCACCCAAGTATTTAAACCCGAGTTCGTATCACACAAAGTGGCTCGATACCATTTGTTGAGCGCCAAAACCCCATGGCGCAGCAGAAATAAAATTAGATCCGTGATCCAAACCATGGATCCATGTGTGAGGAGCGAATCGGGGTGAAATAAAGGTTTCAAATTTACCAAAAACTTCAATCTGAGTAGTGAATGACACCTTGGCAACAAGAGTTTTGATCTATCGTCGAATCAAGCCACAACCTTTTCGATGTCGGCCTCTACGTGATCCACCCGGTTTGACTATGAACGGAAGAAATCTCCAAAACTTTTCGGAGGTTTATTTGCTTGACGGTACTGCTAGACCTAACAAACACTCTCTTAGGTTTTTCACATAAGCTTTGCCTCTTTTAAATACCTTTTATAATGGGTATCCTTTTAATTGGGCCTTTTATAATGGGTATCTTTTCATTGGGCCCATTATTTGGTATCCTTTTAATACCCATTTATAATTGGTATCTCTTGAATGTATCATAAGATTAAATAAATACAATAAAGTTTTTAACCAAAATATAATTACATTAATTATATCCAAAAATTATAATTACATTAATTATAATAAGGATTTCTAAACTATATTTATTTAAATTTATATATGAATCAAATTCATATATTAATAGAATTATGTTGTCATTATGTGTACAACATCCTTGTACATATAATATGTTCAATATTTGATTACCCAATTAAATTAATTCTTTAATTAATTTAATTCATGTGACAACCAAAAACAATACCAATTATATTTTATTCCGTTCATTTCAACCATAGGGTGTGACCACAGAGGTTCTTGCAACGTTAGCGATAATACTAGAACGATTCTATTATCACGCACAATGAGTGGCATCTAGCAATGCATCATTGCTACCTAAGTTACAAGAAGTCATGATTCGACATAACCTTTCGTGATTAACCTTTCATACATTAATCCTTAAGTCCTTTATCTCTGGAATGGACACAAGTCATGGAATAGTCACACTTGTATAGTCCATCCCATGTTTCTTGATATCTTGAGTAGACTATGATATACAAATTAGTATGACATCTCATGTCAACTTATTTGAGCATGGCCATGCATTTCTAGTCTCACTCAATCAAGTGGCCTAAGATATTACTCCCATTATGTAGGAGGGACTTATCCTATATTGATCAACCATATCCTCTACATAGATTGTGGTATATCCAACATCGACCCTTTATAGAACAACCAATTACAAATTATCGTTTGATCAGTATCAAAATATACAACTCACGATGTTGAGATAATAATTGTCTCAAGTCCGAGGATCATATACATATTAATCACTATGAGTAATGTTGTGACAATTACATAATAATCCAATAAACATACTCATAACGGGTCAATCCAATATGTTGTTCTCTAACATACATATTCATGCATTGATTTTGACAATCCACATCAATGACAACTCTTTATCATCAATCAACTACATGTTAGTCTTAATGCATTATTGTTGTCCTAGTCAACAATAATACTCGACTAAGGATCTTTTAAGAATAATCATATTATTCTCGTGACATTATTATAAAATGCAGTTTATTTGTATACACGGATAGAAAAAGCTGAAATAATAATGACAATGCTTTATATTAATAAATATGGTAAATAAAGTATGTTATTACAACCATCTCATGATTGATCTTTGTGCATACTCTTACATAACATCGCAGCATAGACACATGTAAAACATTACGAATCCTTTCCAACTCTGTCGATAAAGCTAATTGATATGCCACTGGCCTTATTCTTTTCAAGTCTGCATATGACTTTTGTCGATCTGAAGCGATTGTCAAGCAATCTCGGATTGCCTTTACTTTTTCTTCAGTTTCACTAACCAACTCAACCCCGTGAAATTATTTCTCACTGAGCTCGGTCCAATACAAAGGTGTTCGACACTTGCGGCCATACAATGCCTCATAAGGCGTCATCTTTATACTCGACTAAAAACTGTTGTTATATGCAAATTCGATCAACGGTAGATATTTCTCCCAACTACCTTCGAATTCTAGAACACAACATTGGAGCATATCTTCAAGAATCAGAATCGTTCTTTTAGACTGACTATCGGTTTGCGGAGTGGTACTAAAATTTAACTGCATACCCAAAGCCTCTTGTAACTTTTTCCAAAATCTCGAAGTAAACTTCGGATCTCTATCTGAAATAACAGAAACAGGCACCCGGAGCAATCTCACAATATTAGAAATGTACAATTCAGCTAACTTATCCAGTGAGTAGTCAGTACGTATCGATATAAAATTAGTTGATTTTGTCAATCTGTCAACCACAACCTATACAACATCTTTCTTTTTCGGAGTCAAAGGCAATCCAGTTACAAAATCCATCGTAATCCTGTCCCATTTCCATTCGGGTACCATCACCGATTGAAGTAAACCTGAAGGCACTTGGTGTTTGACTTTTACTTGTTGACAAATCAAACATCTCGAAACAAACTCTGAAATATCTCATTTCATACCTGACCACCAGTACAATGTCTTCAAATTGTTATACATTTTCGTACTACCTGGATGCACAAACAAACAAACATTATGTGCCTCACAGAGAATTTCCAGAATAAGTCCATCATCTTTCAATACACATATTCTACCTCGGAACATCAAACAACCATTTAATCTGATATGAAAATCTGAATCACTTCCCGATTCACACTGAGCTCTCTTAGCTTGCAAATCACTGTTACATTTCTGAGCTTTACAAATCCGTTGAAGGAACAACAATCTAGCTCTCAACTCGGCTAGAATTGAACCATTACTGGACAAAGTCAACCGTGTATTCATTGCTCTCAAAGTGAACAAAGATTTCCTACTCAAGGCGTCAGCGACCACATTCGCTTTACCCGGGTGATAGTCAATCACCAGCTCATAGTCTTTTAGTAACTCAAGCCATCTTCGTTGCCATAAGTTCAAATCTTTTTGAGTTATCAAGTACTTCAAGCTCTTATGATCAGTAAAAACATGTCATTTCTCACCATACAAATGATGTCTCTAAATTTTCAAGGCAAACACAATAGCAGCTAGTTCCAAATCATGCTTCGGATAATTCTTCTCGTACAGTTTCAACTGTCTCGAGGCATAAGCTATCACTTTGCCTTTTTGCATCAATACACATCCCAATCTATTCAGTGACGTGTCACTATAAATTATGAATTCTTTTCCCGGTTCGGGTTGTACTAAAACTGGTGCCTCAGTCAATAATGCCTTCAATTTCTCAAAACTTTATTGACATTTTTCAGACCATTCAAATTTAACATCTTTTTGCAACAACTTAGTCATTGGAGTAGCAATCTTTGAAAATCCTTTGAAAATACGTCAGTAATAACCGGCTAAGCTCAAAAAGCTTCTAACTTCAGATACATTCCTTGGCAGTTTCCAATCAACAATTACCAAATGTTACTTAGATCAACCCGAATACCATCACCTGAGACAATATGTCCTAAAAATCTGACTTCTCGGAGCCAAAACTCACTTTTACTTAACTTAGCATACAACTTCTTATCTCTTAAAGTCTACAAAACAGTTCTCAAGTGTTCGACATGCTCGGACTCATCACGAGAATAAATCAAAATATCATCAATAAACACAACCACAAACTTGTACAAATACGGTCTAAAGATTCGATTGATTAGGTCCATAAAAACTGCAGGAGCATTCGTTAACCAAAAAGGCATAACAAGGAATTCATAGTGTCCGTACCTTGTTCTGAAAGCGGTTTTCGGCACATCCGACTCTTTTACTCTCAACTGATAGTAACTAGATCTCAAATCTATCTTCGAGAACACTGTCGCTCCTTTTAGTTGGTCAAATAAATCATCAATCATCGGCAAAGGATACTTTTTCTTAATGGTTACCTTATTGAGCTATCGGTAATCTATACAATGTCTCATAGATATGTCTTTCTTCTTTATGAACAATACTTGAGCACCTGAGGGAGAATAACTTGGTCTCACAAAACCTTTATCTGTCAACTCTTGCAACTGAATCTTTAACTCTTTCAATTTGGTTAGAGCGATTCTATACGGAGCAATAAATATCGGCGAGGTCCCTGGTACTAGGTCAATACCAAACTCAACTTCTCTAACTGGTGGTAACCCAAGCAATTCTTCCGGGAACACATTCGGATATTCACAAACTACAGGCACTAATTCAATTTTCAATTCTGACTCTTTTGTATTCAACACATAAGCAGGATAAGCTTCACGGCCTTTCCTTACATATCTTTGGGTAGACATCGAAGAAATTACAACGGGTAACTCACCCAGTTCATCTGAATCAATCTAAAGAATTTCACCATTTTCACATTTTAGTTCAATAATCTTTCTTTTATAGTTCACTACGACATCATGCAATGTCAACCAATCCATGCCAAAAATAACATCGAATTCATCAAATGGAAACAACATTAAATCCGCCGAAAAACAGTGAGCTTGAATCATTAATGGACAATTCTTGTAAACTATATCAACTAGTACATGTTTGCCTAAAGGGTTTGACACTCTAATAACAAACTCAGTAAATTCAATAGGCAAGTTCTTACTAGTTACCAATTTCATACAAACATAAGAATGAGTTCATCCAGGATCAATCAATGCAACTACATTAGTATTGTAGAGAGATAAATACCAGTGATAACACCGGGAGATGTCGCTTCTTCGGAAGCACGGATGGCATAGGCTCTAGCAGGTGCTCAAGCTTCGGATCTCACGATTGTATCTTTCATCACACCTTTACTACTAGCTCCATTTCCAGTTTTTCTAGGTGGCCTACCCCTATTAGTAGTATTACTTGGCTTCGCACTCTGAACATTTTCTTTCTCAGCCATATCAGGGCAATCTCAGATAAAATGCTCTTGAGAACCACACTTGAAACAAGCTTGGTTATTCACCCTACACTCACCGGGATGTCTTCTTCCACAATATTGACATTCGGGTCTGTTAGACCTCATATTACCCACATTTGCCATTGAAGTAGCCTGAGACTTAAAACTCGAATTTTGCTTTCCATGATCTCACTGTGAATACTTCGCTGAAACATTCGAACGGGAATACCTTTCTTTAGATTTTTTTGACTTGACGGAAATGACTTACTCATAGGTCTTTTCCTCAAATCTCTAGCTTCAAGATCAGCTTTCCTCTTTTCTTTATTCAACTTTTCGACCTTACAAGCCCGCTCAACCAACATAACAAATTCTTTCAACTCTAAGATTCCAACTAGTACACGAATATCCTCATTTAGACCATCCTCAAATCTCTTCCACATAATAGCCTCAGTGGAAACACACTCTTGAGCATATTTACTAAGCTTGACAAATTTTCGCTCATACTCGGTAACTGACTTACGAACTTGCTTCAGCTTAAGAAATTCTTTACGTTTCTGGTCGATGAACTAATATATTTCTTTCGGAACTCCTCTTGAAAGAATTCTCATGTAACCCTCTCTCTTGGTACCACCGATACCAGTGTATTCCACCAGTGATATGCAAAATATCTTAGAAGTGAGATTGCACACTTTAAACATTCATCCAGTGTGCAAGACAGCTCTTCAAACACTCTGATGGAATTTTCAAGCCAGAATTCGGCTGTTTCGGGATCATCACCCACATTCACTCTAAAATCTTCAGCCCTATGTTTTCTGATCTTATCAACCGGGGGCTCATTCATTCTTACAAACTCCATACCTTGTGGAGCTACGGGAACCGGTCGAGGAATAGGTGGGGGTGGAGGAGGTTGGGCATTCGGATTTGTTCAAAAAAAATTCTGTATACCATTCATTCATCATGTGGAGAAAGGCTTCCCTAACCTCTTCTCCTTAACCAACCGTAGTGGGTCCACTATCAGATGGCGATACCCTTGAGTGGGAGCCTGCACATTACTTTTAACGTCATCAGCCATAGCTCAGTCAGGATCCATTACTATACGAAAACACAATTTAAAATTGTCAGGAGTCATCACACTATCACAGTTCATTTATGACATGTATAGCTAGACTCTAACACATGCTACGTTAGTATGAGAATTGACTAAATTATAGCTCTTATAACACTAAATGAAACACCTCTTACCCGTATTCAATGTCGGAATAGGGTACGAGGCATTACCTGACATAAACACAAGAAAACATATAAAACCGAGACATAAATTTCAATCCAAGTTTAAAACCTTTCACATACATTCATATTGTCCCTATCAATAGCCTACGAGTCCCAAAACATGTACCAGAAGTGGTTTGGGACTAAACCAAGAACTTTGGAAACTTTTGGGAAACTTAGAAAACTTTTCATATAAAATGGGTCACACGCCCGTGTGGGTTCGGGACATGCCCGTGTAACTCTAAGACACGCCCGTGCTTCAGGCCTTGTTCAAATTAGGGAGCTTTCTATTTATGATGTCATCATCAAATTGAGGTCACACGCCCGTGTGGTTAGGCTGTGTGATCGATTAAATTTTCATAAATTTTTTATAAAATAGGTGCAGACTTCACACTGCAAGGGCACACGCCCGTGTTCGAGGTCGTGTCATCCACATGGCTGAGACACACGCCTGTGTCTTTGCCTGTATGCTCATTACTGAGCATTCTGTTTTGCAACAATTAGGGTGCAGGGGACACACAGCCAGAACACAGGCCCATGGGGCAAGTTGTGTGTCACACACGGACTAGACACACGCCTGTGTGACTACTCGTGTGGGCAAAGACAAGGTTATTTACCAAGTCATTTTTTCACCCTTCCATGCACTTACCTACACAACAAAACATAACACCAATCCAAGCACATACATTCACCCAAATCAGCCACAACCAAGGCAACAACACTTATTCATATACTACTATATATCACATACAACCATCACATATTTATCAACTCAAGCATGCAAATTCCCACAGCCATGATAAGTATCATTATATGTATATATACTTAAACAATATTAGCCAATTTCAATGGCTATTTACAAAATGAATTATCAACCATCATAAGCCAACACATTTTGCCAAATCAATTATGACACATAAAAAAATGACCAAGCCCCTATACATGCTCAAAATGTTAAATTCATCGATACCCAAAATGATGTGTTGATAGTGTGAGTGAATCTCCGTTAGTCTCCGATCCCCGAGCTAGCTTGGTGACACTATAAGACAAGGGAAAATAAAGGGGAGTAAGCTTTAAATCTTAGTAAGTTACTATGCAAATAATAGGCATTATAACACACATCTAACACATAATTAACATGATGTAAATTAACATAAATGTCATTATAAATCTCATAGTCAAACTTACTCAATCACAAACTTACCGAGGGTTCATCACATATCGAGCTCATTCAACATGAGTCTTATGTACATACCTGTATCGAAGTGCAACATACCAAAGTCTTTCACAACTTTAACATTTTTGTTCAACTACCCGTTGAATCACTTGGAATACTAAAGGATACTCGGGACATCTCGTATTCACAGTACCATACTAATGCCATATCCCAGATATGGTTTTTCATGGGATCTCATATTGATGCCAATAGCCCAACTATGGTCTTACAAAAAATCTCATATCGATGCCATATCGATATGGTCTTACACGAAATCTCAATAACCCTAATGTCTTGACATTTGTATCCTAGCTATTCATAGGGTTTAACTGGGATTTTCTCGCTTGTCGAACTTTGTCGATTACGTTCAAGGAGTCTATCATAATTCATACAATATTAAAGAATTTAGAACATAAATAAAACAATGCATTATTTACATACGAACTTACCTCGGTACAAAAATATTAGCAATGGGAACTAATCGTCAAATACTTTGTTTTTCCCTCGATCTAGGTCCGAACCTCGTTTCTCTTGATCTATAATAGCAAATTTAACTCATTTATTATTCACATTATTCAATTCAGTCCAAAAATCACATTATTGAAAAATACTTTTTTGTCCCTAAACTTTGACATATTTACATTTTTGCCCCTAGGCTCGAAAAATGAAATTTATTAAATTTATTTGATTACCAAGCCTAGCCGATCCTGTTTTATACTTATAGCAGTCCAAAATTTTCATTTAATCACACTTTTACACACATTTTATAATCTTTTTACAAATAGGTCCTTTTGACATTTTCATCAAAAACCACCTAATAAAAGTTGTTTATCACACATCAAACATACATAATCCACAATTAGACATCAAAATACACAAATATACAACATGGGTCAAACCCTAGACCTTGATTATTCTTTAAATTAATGGTAGAAATAGATAGATCAAGTTACAAGGATTTCAAAAACATGAAAATAATTAAAAACGGGGCTAGAACGGACCTACAATCAAGCTTGGAAGCTTGACAAACTCTAACTATGTCTTCCTCTTGTAAATTTCGGCCAAGGGGTTGAAGATGAACAAAAATTGGCTTTTAATTTGATTATTAATTCATTTAATTGGCTAAATGACCAAAATGCCCCTAACTTAAAACATGAAAATTCTCTTACTCCATGTCCATTTTTATCCACTAGCTTAACCAATGGTCAAAATTTTCGAACGAAATTTTCACGAAATCATTCCATGATATTGTATACCATAAAAATATTATAAAAATCAACTTTTCTGCATTGGATTTGTGGTCTCGAAACCACTATTCCGACTAGGCCCAAAATCGGGCTGTTATATAGAAATTAAGTTATCATTATTAATGGCCTCACTAATAACCTGTGCTCTTTTACCGCCCAACATAGGCCTTTTCCCCATAGTTTTCTCAAGTTGGTCAGAAGCGGATCGGCCCAAAGGAGTGGCATCTCTAACCTTAGAACTTTTTGGCTTAGCAGGCCCCAAAGTAGACCTAGTTGCCATACGGTCCAGGGTCCCAATTCTCATACCTTCCAAAGCAGGCTCCTTAGCAGACCCCTTAGAAGACCCAATAATCTGATTAAACCTATGGCCTACACTAGGGATATCAACCAAATCATTCGGGGGCTTAGTTCCAACCCTAGATTTAATACCATCGACTCCCTCAGAACTAGATTTGGCAACATTCATCAGCAAAACATCACCAACCACAGCGTGATCAATGCTTGTCTCCCTTACCTCCTTTAACGCCGTAAATCGAGAACCCAACGCCTCCTTCTAAGATTTCACCCTGTTAGTGCCTCGAACATTCCTTTGTCCACATCGAGATCTTTTCTCGACCAATATCCAATTTTAAAAAATCTGACCTCGTCTCTTCAACAACTCCACAGGTGACATCACTGGAGTTGGCAATCACCTCATTGGCAGATCGTTCAGGATTTCGATCTACAACCATTAACGAGCATAAATCCCCAATATGCCTGTATATACCTCAAGCAAAGCAAACCGCTGGGAGAGCCTCATATTCCACTTGCTGAACGGCATCGTCAACCAAAATCTGAGACACCAAGGGCTTCTCGAGATTGATAAACATAGCAAGATGAGCAAAGCGGCCCCTGGTTCTATTGTCTATCTAGAAGTCCAACTTAACAACCTTCCCGACTAGCCCCCTGATAGCCTTCACAATTTGCTGTTTAAACATAAATCCTAGGAGGCTCGGCAACTGGATCCAAGCCAAAACCACACTGGGATACGGTTGCAAAGGACTGAAATCCTTAGTCCAAGGCTGAACAGTGAGTTATTGCTCAAATATGATCCATGGTCCCTGAGACAAAACACGATCATAATCAGTTTTATTCAAAAAACAAACAAAAAAATACCTGTTTTCTATGTCCATGAGATGAAAGGGGTATGCAGGTTTCCAGAAACTAATAATACGATTATTGGGAGTATTATAACCAATACTTCATCCTAATAATTTGATAACAACTGTTAATTTTATTTCTTTGAACAAAATTTCTTTGACCTGGCTTGGGAAGTTGATGGCAGGAATCCCGTTCACAATAGTTGTTCGCACGTCAATGGCTTGAAGATCAAAGTCACTGTCCCTTCCATCGGAAGAAGCATTACGATCCACCTCGAAAGTAGCTGTTCCTCCACCGAATAGCTTATCCTTCCATGACGATATTGAAGGCAGATGTAACATCCCAGTTTAGGGGTTATGCGTTTGGAGCATAACTCGAGTATTTAGCAGGCTTATGGGAAAGTCGGATGAATTTTAAGGAGTTTGGAGAACCCTAGAAGGCAAGGGATGACTTAGGAAATTTTTGAATTTTAGTGTAAAGAAGGGGAGCTTTGGCGTTAGAGGTCTTAAAAGAAATAATTGGAAGGTTATGACGCAAGAATGGATTTAAAATTTAAAATTTTTAATAACAATTTTTTATTTAAAATTTTAGAAAGGACATGGTTTCAAAAGTTAACAATTTTCATGGTTTATTCGAAAGACAAAAAGGATTTTCAACCGTTCTTCTACAGTGACATAACCAGATCCGGTCAAGGCTCGTGGGCCGGGTTTGGGGGTGTTACAGTTTGGTATTAGAGCCCGGTTCAAAACTCGACTTTGAGGGTTTTGGGCCCAAAAACATTTTCAAAATGGGCTTTTCAAAATATGGGCTTTTGGGGATTATTTTCCAGGTTATTCTGGCATGGCACCTGTATCTCCGACCCGAAGTCCACCAGGTAGGTACTTCGGACTTTTGAAGTGCTTTATTGTTATGAACTGTTATGGGCATAGTTGGGCTCGTAGATTAGTGAACTAGGATCTGTTAAACCCTAGGGCTAGTCTACTCAAACATATGCATAAGACTTAAGGACTCTTAAACAAACCTGTGAAGTAAGTCGCCGAGTTAAGGTGTGGCAACCATGGGACGCATGTCTAGGAGTGGTATTCAGTAAGAGCTTAGTATTTAAGCAGTCCTAGCGACTCACCTCCTCTTTACTCGAATCCTACCTGGTGCGTAGCTACGGTTCACCTTAATCAAGAGGACTTGTTCATAGGCTAAACCAATTATTAAAACCCGGAAGGGATTAGCCTTACTGTTTTAAACCCTTTAGTTTTAAAATTTCCAAAAATTTACCCTTTGGTTTGAAAACCCTAAATCTAATTTTGAAAGACGGTTTCTCGATTTACAAAATTACCAAAATGCCCCTAGTGGTAAAGTTACAAAAATGCCCCTGTATTGTAAAATTACCGTACTACCCTCAACTTTTGTTAAAATGATTTTACTTTACAAAATACCAAAATCTTTAGCTTTCAAAATATCAAGATACTCTGATTTGGGGGAAAATTTACGAAAATACCCCTGTGTTAAAAATTACTAAAATGCCCCTGACTTTCAAAATTTCCAGTTTAACCCTAAGTTTAATAAAATTTTCTTACTTTGCAAAAGTACCCAATTTTTTGTATTTCAAAATAATACCCTGACTTTGGAAATTTACAAAATTACCCCGATTGACAAAATTACCAAAACACCCCTAGTTTTCCAAAATTCTGTTATATCTTCAATTTGCGAAATTTTCAAAAATACTCTTCAATTTTGGGAATTTCAAAAAGATCCTGACTTATTAAAGTTTTTGGAATCGCTTTGGTTTATTACCGAAATACCCCTATAGGAAAATGACGAAAATACCTCTGGGGTAGAAACGGGCAGAAATGTCCGGATAGTGAATGTGTATGGTAGATACCACTGAATGCGCCTTTGCTGAGGAATGCATGTGTTCTTGATGATGAATGTGAATGTGATTCTCTGAATTAGAATAGCAAACTTGAACTGAAACCTTGTGTGATCGAAAGAACCACTTCTAGAACTTCTTTTCATAAAATTGTTCGGGGTTAAATAGTGGAACAATTACTAATGCATAAAACTTCTTAATCAGATAAAATCACGACGATAGAGATGAGTTCTAGGGGACGCGGTAGAGGTAGAATGGCAGCATCGGAACCGGTAGGGTCTGGCCGTGGGTCAGAAAGTGAAGTGCCTCCAGCAGTGGACGTGGAGGAGCAAGATCAGATGGAAGAAGATGACGCAGTATCGCGGGCCATGTTACGAGTGCTAGAACGAGTAGCAGGAGCTAGTAGAGGAAATAGAACTCGGAAGTCGGTATCGAAAAGGCTTAGATCGAACGGAGCCGAGATCTTTAGAGGAGTGTCGGAAGTAGCTCCTAACGTAGCCGAATATTGGCTAGAAGCAGTCGAAAGAATCATGGATGATTTGGACTGCACCAATGAAGAAAAGCTGAAGGGTGCTGTTCCGTTGCTTCGTGACGAAGCTTATCGTTGGTGGCTCACTGTCAAACAAAGTGTACCGACAGATCGACTAGATTGGGATTACTTTAAGGTTAAGTTTGAAGGAAAGTACGTAGGAGCCAGTTATTTAGACTCGCAAAGGAAAGCGTTTCTAAATCTAGTACAAGGGAATAAGTCGGTAGCGGAATATGAAGCGGAATTTGTGCGACTAAGTCAGTACGCCAAAGGAATCATGGCTACTGATTTGAAAGAAGTGTTCAATTTGAAGATGGGCTGCGAGATGAGTTGCGGGAGTTGATCGCTCCGCAGAGAGAAAGGGACTTCGCCATTCTGGTAGAAAAAGCTCAGATCGCTGAAGAGGTTAAGAAGACTATCAGGGAAAACCAAGAAAAGATTAGGAACGAGAATAAGAGAAGTTTCGGACCGTCAGCATCGTTGGGTAATGTCCAGAAAAGATCAAGGATCGAGAATCCTCTACGTACACCAGTTGATGTGAGTTGGAATCATTCCTGTGTTAAGTGTGGGAGAACTCATTCAGGGGAATGTTGGGGAAATAGTAAGAAATGTTTCCAGTGTGGGTCGAAGGCCCATTTGGTTAAGAACTGTCCTTAGGCAACAAGAGGTCGAGGTTTGAGCCATGAAGGGAATGGTACCGGTAGAGGTGCTAAAGGATTGGATGCGAGCCAGCCAAGGACTTGATATTAGGTATGTTCTTTGGACCCCTTTATTGTCTGGTTAATGTGAAGTTTAGTTCATTCTGGTATGGCTAGCGAAGTATAGGAACTTTGGATGTGAACTTTAAGACTGTGTCTAGAAGGCAGGATAGATTTGTTAAGATCAGAGTGCGCAGAGAGGCGTAGAGTCGCAAGTTATGGTAGTAAGTAATTTCGGGGACGAAATTATTTTTTTAGGAGGGTAGAATTGTAACATCCCGGTTTATGGGTTATGCGTTTGGAGCATAACTCGAGTATTTAGCAGGCTTATGGGAAAGTCGGATGAATTTTAAGGAGTTTGGAGAATCCTAGAAGGCAAGGGATGACTTAGGAAATTTTTGAATTTTAGTGTAAAGAAGGGGAGCTTTGGCGTTAGAGGTCTTAAAAGAAATAATTGGAAGGTTATGGCGCAAGAATGGCTTTGGCGGAGTGGCATGGGGGCGCTACTTAGAGCATGTGGGAAGGTGACGCCTTAAGGTCTCAAGTTCGAATCAAGGAGGCAGCAAAGTGGTTTTAGTTTTTGGGTTTTGGCGTTGCAAGGAAGGAGGCCTTAAAAGGAGGAGAGGCGAGTCTTTGACACAAGCAGCACCTTGGCAAAGTGGTTCCCGTCGCGCCACTTAGGAGCTGGAGGTGAAGATGGGCGCTGGTTCGAGTGGCTGCAGCAGCATTTTGGCGTGTTTTATTTTTATATGCGGTGATGGGCTTGAGTAGGAAGGGTTTAAAGTTAAGTGTTGGGGGCTTTATGACATGAAATTCAATGTGGCCGAGTGGCACAGGGCATTGGAGGAGAGGTGTGCGTGAGAGAGGTTCCAGTTGAAACAAGAGAGTTGCGTTTGGAGTTTAATTTTTATTCTTTTTGCAAAAGAGATTTGAAGGTGTTGGACGGCACATGGGAGGTCCAAATAGATAAGATTAAATTGATGTTGTTTAGTCCTTTTAAATTCTCTACTGGTGGGTAAGTGATAATCTTGCTTTATTTTATTTATTTTTGATAATTGTGGGATTATTTTACTTAGTTTAAAATTAGTAAATAGGAGATAATGGTTGTTATTGGGTTATTTTTGATTTGATAATGAGATAAAATAGGGATAAAATAGTTAGGGAATTGGACTAATTCAAATTAGTTTGAATTAGTAGGTGATGGCTGAATCTTGGCTTCTTCATGTGGGGGGAGTGATCGAATTCTATAAATAAGGGGGGTAGAGTGCCGAAATTATTCTTTTAGTCTCTTGCCGAAAATTAGTATTTGTGTCTCCTAAATTCTGCTAGTAGCCGAATGTTCATTTGAACCCCCTAAACCTCATTTTGTCTACTTCTATTTCTTTTGTTCTTAAGCCAAATTATTCACCCTTCCATATTTATTTTTATTTTTATTTTTATTGTGTTAAGCCGAAACCTTACCCTCCTAAACATTCCCTATTCACTTTGTTCTCCATTTTAATTGTTGACCGAATACCAACATTCTCCCTCTCATTTCTTTTGGTTTTCTTTCATCACTTTGCAAGCCGAATCTCTCCCTTTTATTGTCGAAATCTCCCTTCTCTATTTGTTTTCATCTTGGCCGAATAGTAGAGTGGTGCTGTCGGCATTTAGAGCTTGTGGGTAAGTATATTCGGTCTTAAGTAATCGATTTATGAGTTCTTTGTTTTAGTGGCCAAAACCGATTGGTTGGCCTTAGTTGTTGGTGTGGCCGAATGTTCTCTAGGGCCTTGTTGATGTATTTCTTTTGCAGTAGGATGCGTTAAAGGAGGACTTTTGGAGATTAGACCATCAAGGTAAGGTGGTGGTAAGTATTCGGCCAAAGGGGCCTTTTCCATGGATTTTTGGTTAATAGCCGATTCTAATAATGATAAGGCAGGGATTTGCAGGCAACTTCATAGGATCAGTGGTGTTCCGGGATTCAAGTTTACCTTCGGTAAGGATGTTAGTAAGTGATTTAGATTCGTTAATAGTAGATTATGACTTTGTTGATTAATCATTTGGTCCTGATTAAGTGTCGTCGATGGATGCGAGTGCCAGTCAAGAGGGAAGAGGGAAAGCTCCCATCCCGAAGTTTAAGAGAAGAGCTGTCTCGGCGGTTCGGGATTGGCCACCGGGGTGTGGGCCAGCAGCAGGAGAGAACTATAGGCAGGTAGCCGTAGTTTCACTAAGCGATAGTGTCGGGATCGAAGGGTTAGAGCTTCAGGTTATAAGGTGTGTAGTTAGCCATTGTTTCCGGGACTTGTGTGATATCTGTTAGTGTTATATGTTTACTAATAAATGCAGTGATAAAAGTGGAATAGATACCCTTGAGGGGTATGACGATGACCAGGTTAGTGGCAAACTTGTTAATGTGTGATCACTGATTTGAATATGTAAATATGCCTATATTTATGAATAATATGTACGTGCATCATCTTGTCATTATATCATGATTACATGTGCATGGGCGGGTTATGGAAGAAGGACAGGGTGTACTTCGAGTACGTGGTTGATGTCAGCTTTGTGCTACATCGTGGATTGGCGCTGACCGAGGTCGCGTTGTGGATTCTTGCGATTAAGTTCACGTGGTTACCTTGGTTGATACCGGCTCTATGCCATATCGTGGCTTGATGGGTTGCTGTGTGCCCCATCGTGGTTTGATGTTAGCTACGCGCTACATCGTGGATGGCATTGGTTGCCTTTGGAGGAAAAAGGAGAGGGTGATTCGATAATCCCCTGGTGTGTGGTAGGCTGGATAAGGGGGTGTGTAGCGGATGGACCCTAGGCTTGGGTTGGGTTTCATGATTGCATTATTCCGTTTATGAAACGATATGGAAATGGGCCAAGCCCAGTGATCAGTGGACTGATGAGAAAAGGGCCTAGCCCAGTATTTGTATATAATTTGATTGTGGGCCAAGCCCAGAACGCGGTAACGTCTGATTGTAATTACATGTTGAATTTGATAATTGGGTTGATTTGTGGCTAGCATGTGGGTGGATTTCAGTGGTTTAATTACACACCGAGTCTGTATGACTCACCCAATTGTTTATCAATCATCGCAGATGACATGACGATCGGACTGGGTTGGAGCGGATACGAGGTGGCCCATGCAGAAGAAGACATTTTAAATTTTTTTTTACGCACTTTAATATCAAGTACTTGGATTAATTATTTTTGTAATAAGGGCCTTATTATTGTTATTATTGTTATTGCTATTTTTGATATTATTTTATATTATGTTTTACTTAAAACAAATTACTATGTGAAAATGATTTTAATATTAGCAATCTATTTATTCAAAGTATATATTTTTACACCAAAGTTTTAATATGGATTATTTTTAATAACAAAGTTTTATTTAAAATTTTAGAAAGGACATGGTTTCAAAAGTTAACAATTTTCATGGTTTATTCGAAAGACAAAAAGGATTTTCAATCGTTCTTCCACAGTGACATAACCAAATCCGGTCAAGGCTCGTGGGCCGGGTTTGGGGGTATTACAGCACACCAAGATCCACATCCATATCAACTGTCACTTCATCAAGTCCATCCTTAAATATTACTTTCTTGGTAGTCCGATCCTCAACAGAATGAGAATCGTCGTCTTCTCCATTAGCAGAATATGGCAAAGGTTGAGATCAATTGGTAGACATTGAATCCTCTTTTGTTCTATTGTAAAAGTAAATTTTTAATTAATATATATATATATATATATATGAACTTTTAAGGTATTAATTTTTTTTTTACACAGCATAGATTTCAAAATAAAAATTTTCTAAACCCCAGCATTACATTAATAATTTTTTTTATTTAAGTATATGTTATCTATAATTAGTTTTTAAGTTAATGTTATGTTTAAAATAAATATTTAATTAGATAAATATAAAATTTAAAAATTAGATAAAAATTTAATTAGATAAATAGGAATTTAAAAGAATAATTTTTCCATTTAATTTAAATTAAATAATTTTTTATTTATTAAATTATATACTATATTACATGTGTGTATAAAATTATTTGGAATATCATATATTCCGCAGTAATTGGGATATAATTAAGTCTTTTGTTGAAGTAAAACACAATTAAGTCGACACGTAACCTTTTTTTTAGTCTTTTGAAAAGTAAAAAAAAATATTTTTTATAATAGAGGCTTAATTTAAGGCTTAACTATATTTTAAAGATAATTCTGTGGTAATTGGGATATAATCAAGTCTTTTGTTGAAGTAAAAAACAATTAAGTCGACACGTAACCTTTTTTTTAGTCTTTTAAAAAGTAAAAAAAAAATATTTTTTTATAATAGAGGCTTAATTTAAGGCTTAACTATATTTTAAAAATAATTTCGTGGTAATTGGGATATAATTATATCTTTTGTTGAAATAAAATATAATTCGGTGGAGAGACCTATTTTTTTGGTTCCTTAAAAATTAAAAGACAATTTTCAAATTATAAATATATTTTTTGAGATAAATATAAAATAATCAAATTATAATTCATTAGGTTAAACTTAAAATTATAAGGTTGGATATCACACATAAATTTTAAAAAATAGAAGATAATTTTAAATTTTTAAATACATTTTTGAGATAAATATAAAATATTTAAATTATAATAAATACTCTTAATTTTAAAATTATGAGGTTGGGAATATTTTTTAATTATAAATATAAAAAATATATTTTTTAATATTTTAAAATTTAAATACAAGTTGCTAAACAAAATCATAAGCTATACATAAAAGTAAATGGTGCAACTGACGTATCATTTTACTTGACCTGTTAACTTGACTAACTAAAACAATCATGCTCAAATATTTAAAGCTCCTCGTATAGCTGATCTCACAATCTTTACCCTAACTTTTAGCATAGAAGAGGATAGAGTTCTCTTAAAAAGCAAAGATGATGTTGTCTTGTCAATTTCTGGCAAGATCACTTTTTTTTTTTTTACCTGAAATTAGAACTTAATAGCCCCATTGTAACGCCCCAAATTTTTAGGCCTAGTAGAAATGGGCCTATTGGGCCTTGGGCATGGGAGCGTTTAAAATTTTTGAGAATAAGAGAACGACACTAATGCAAGTTGGACCTATTAGGTGAGTGATTTTGGAAGGTTAAGGGGCTTCCATGAAGTCCCGGGTTCAAACCTGGGCTTTAGGAAAAATTTTGGTTTAGGTGAATAAAACCCTGGGGGTAAGTAAGTAGGCTTTAAAAATAAATTGTGGAAAAAAACGACACAAGGAAGTAAGTGGTAAAGTGGCAAGGCGTCATTAAGGTTGCAAGGGAGCATGGGTTCAAGTCGTGGCGCTTGCAATTCATTTTTTTTCTTTTTAAATGAACTTAGACTTTGGCCCATAGGCTTATATTTAGTTGCGCATGTTCTAAGTCACAAAAGGAGCTTGTGTTGTGGTGGCATGTAGCGTCTGGAGCATAGGAGAGGGAAAAGGTTCGAATCTCATGTCAAGCAAGGAAATGTTTATTTTACAGATTGGACGGCCAGAGTTTGTGTTGGATTTAAACTCTGCTGAAGGTGAAATCCCACATCGGGAAGCTAACATGAGGTTAGGCGAGAAGCTGGCTTTAAATAGAGTGATCTATGAGGAGAGTAAGCATACCTTTGTTGGCGTTTGGTCATAGGAGTGTTCGGATTGCGGATTAACTCTAGATTTCTATTAGGTGCGTATTTCGCACTACTCTAGCTGTAGAGCAAAAAATGCCGAAATGTCGGTCACACGGCGATGGTAGCCACACGAGCGTGCGAGCCCACGTGTGGGGGCTTCGACGCGATAGTTGAGGCCCTCATGAGTGTTCTCATGGGTTTAGGCTGTTTTAGGCCAGAGTGGGCAAAATTGGCCCGATGGGCCGTACGGCCCAAAAGAGGCGAATTTGATGATTTGTTGATAAGTGATAAACTAGTCATGCTAGTTACATGGCTTGGAATTGATTTGGGTCTGATGGGTTGTATAAATGTGATTGGGCCTGGTGGGCCATATGAACGTATGTGAATTTGTTTGAGCTTTGTAAGGGGTTTTGGGCTTAGTATTTGGTAAAATTGCTTAACTTTAATAATTTATTAAGTGCGACTATGAACAAGTCATAAGGTTTAAGTGCGGCAACAGGCATATGCATGTCTAGGATTGAATCTAGGGAGAGCTTGGTACTTAAGCGGTCTTAATGACCCACCTCCTCTTCTCTGGAATCCTACGTGATGCGTAGTGTCTGTTCACTTTAGCCAACGAGGACTTGATAACGGGCCAAGGTAAATAATGGACCCATAACAATGAGAAATGACTGGAATGCCCCTAAGGGCAAAAATGACTAAAATGCCCTATGTGTTGAATGTAAGATTTATGGATGTTACATGTACACTTGCTGCATTCATATGACATTCTGTTTAGGTTGCATATGGGTTGGGAATTTTGGAACGGAGGAAGTATATGAGGATCGAATGGTTACTTGACAACTGTGGATCCACCGATGGCTTTTTAAGCCTATTATGTGATTAGCAGCTTTGCTGCAACATTTGGTAGTACCGCAACCGAGCTACCCTTGATGTGTATCGGATGGGTGGGTCGGTTGAGAAATCCCCACAGATGTGTTTCGGTTGGACGGAGACAATGTGTATCGGATGGATTATTTGGGGAGGGTTTGCACTACATTGCATGTCTGATATTATTATATTATTGTTATGATATGCATGCTATTTGTTTGTCGAGGGCCGTACACACTGAGTTTTCGAAAACTCACTCCCTCTTTTATTTTTCTCAGGTGATCCTCAATAGGCGGTTCGACGGATGGAGGGACTAAGAGGTGGCCAACTAGCAAGACGTTTAGACTTGTTTTCCTTAATATCAAAATTCTGGATTTTAAGTTGTTTATTTTAAGTTATTAAATTTCGAACTGTAATAAGGTTTTCCCTCTAGTTATTCTTCCATTACTTCCACTATGCATTGAAATTTTGAAATGGAACCTAGATTTATTCTTTTAAGCGAGTTTCAAGTTTTTGAAAATAATTGTGTTTTAAGAATGAGCTTCCGCTGTCAAAGGAAATTTTTACATAGTAACAAGGAAATGGTTTTTGGCTACACCTCGTTTTGAAAGCAAAAACATATTTTACTTAACTTTTCTCTAGAAGGGTTTTCAATGAAAACAAGGTTTTGTAAAAAAAACTTAAATGTGACACGCCGGATTCAGGCCTAACTTCAAGGCCGGGTTTGGGGTGTTACACCCATGGTTTTTCCAACATGAGAATCAAAGAGGTTTTGCCAGTGGGTGTAACCTCCCCAACTCGACCTAGACGTTAGGTCAAAATTCAGGAGAATACATCAGCCACCGAGATGGTCTAACAGGGTTATTAAAGTTTCTGAAATAATGTAAAATATTTATTTAGTTTAATAGGAAACTTAGTTTAGATGTCGACTTATTATTCCTTAACGTTTAAATTATTTTCTAGAAGCAGAAAAGATGTTATTTCTTAAGTTTTTAATAGAAATCGGGGTTCATGCATCATCAATTAATAGTAAAAATTTAACGTACTAATTAAAATAATAATTAAATGTCATGAAACAATAAAAACATCCAAAGTCCTAAATCTCATGCCACGGTTCAAATAAAAAATTATAGACATCAAAAAATAAAATAAATCAAAAGAATATGTCTTAATAAATTCAAAAAAAGTTTGATTGTGCCGAGACCCTCTAGATATCGTGCCCATGTTCTAACCTGGTGGGTTATCTGTAAGGATGGTGTAACATCCCTAACCCGTATCCGTCGCCGAATTAGGGTTACAAGGCATTATCGATCAAATTACAACTCAATACAATCATTCAATTTAAATTCATGCTCAAAGTTATATTAACTCATTTACAATAATTTTATTTTACAACTCGAATAGTAACCATTTACTCAATCAAATATATATTTTCATCACATTACTTTATTACCAAACCAAATTATACCACTTTTCATACTTCCAAAATGAACTAACCATAAAGCCTATTATACTTCATACTTACCATATCTCATTGCCAAATCATATAACCACATCACAAACATATTTACCACGAAATATACCTCCAAATTAAACTTAAGACATGACCGATTACACAACTATTAACATCATAATCAAGCCATTTTCGCATGGCTATATATATATACAATTTCAAAACCTGCAATATCAAAACTAGTCTATACATGCCACGTAACCAAATCTCCAAGCATTTATTTACCGAAGTGAAAATTGGATTGTGTGATGAGATCTCCTTCGACTTCCAACCCGAGCAAGTCTTCGAAACTCTATAAACATAGGAAAATTACACAAAGTAAGCTTTGAAAGCTTAGTAAGCCATAAGCAAATAATTCACCATAGAAACAGATATAATTCAATTCAAAAGCCAAATTTAGTTAATCACATACACATATACAATCACTTTTCTCATATAATCCATGTTTCTCGTTAAGTAACTTCACTTACCTTATTTTTCATTTAACAAATAAACCTCATACGTACTTGAATCATTTAACTCAAATACACAGTCAGTCACTAATTCATTCATGGAAATATCATAATCATGCATATATTCCATCTCATAATTTATATATAATTCACTTACTCATAATTTATATCACCATTCGTAAACTTTCACCTTTCATAGCCTTAAGGCCAAACACTCACACATTCAATAATAGATTTCACATCAATCTATAAATCACTTTCCCATCTCAAAACCAATACATATACATTTGTTCAACTATATACATATTAACTAATAGATTTCCTTTTTTTTTTGTTTTATCTTTCAATCCATATAATTCACATATAAATACGTATGATATAAAATTTTCATTTCAACATCTAAAACTTATTTATTAGATCAAATACACATGATTCATTATGCCATCCCATATGGCTGAATATACTAGTTTAATGCATTATCATAACCGTACATCCAAAGTTAATTAAATGATCACATGTACTCATATATTCGAATTTAATATAATATCACATATAACCACTTATATACAAATTCAATTCATCATCACATATGCACATACCTTTGTGGCCGAACATATAAGGTTAATTAAATAAACTTACTTGTTCAATTTCCATTTCCATATGAAGTCTTATAGACATAGACTTGAAAATAAATCACCGGTATTAAACCTGCTAGGCATAAGCTTGAATCACACACTGACACTAGGCCTGCTAGACCCAAGGTCTGAAATTTATTCACCGGAAATAAGCCTGCTAGGCACGAAACCCGATTTAAGTTCACCAACTCAAAGCTTGCTAGGCCCAAGGCCCGAAATATCACAAATACATAATCGATTTAAGGACATAAATCACATATACTAAGTCATAAACTTTCATAAAAAATTTATACTATCTTTCATATATCTAAACTTACTCAAGTAGTTCCTTGAACATACCAAATACCATCCCTCACATTCGGCAATAGCAAATATAATTATAAACATTTCAATTCAGCATGAATGATTGACATTTAATTAAAATTAAGAACAACCATTTGCTTATACACTTAACTTCAAATAACAACATCTCGTAATATCAACACTTACCAAATTCGATCTTTGAATTAAAAATTATCTTGTACTCTTATTACTTATTAACCAATTTCGCACACTTAGTGCTCGGTAATTAAATTCGTACACATAGTGCTTATTGACCGATATCGCACACATAGTGCTCGGTAATTCAATTCGCACATTTAGTGCTCAATAGCCGATTTCGCACACATAGTGCTCGATAAATTCAATTCGCTCACTTAGTGCTTATCTCAACTTGTTATTCAGTTATATATAACGCATAAAACTTTAAACTTCAACCACATATATCCGAATTAACTCGTTTCACCTCCAAAATCAATTTCAGATTCGGGTGTACAAATAATATGTATGCATGTAGCACATTCGGCTATAACATATATATATACATACTTTCAATAAATTTATGGACACTACTATAAGTAAGCCCAATTCACTTAATTGCTTAAGACTTACCTCGGATATCGACGGACGAAATAAACGGATATTCGATTATTTTTTTATTTTTCCCTGATCCAAATCCCTTTTTTTCGATTCTTGATCTAGAAATAATAATTTAATTTAACCAATTACTCAATAATCATAATCACACATTTAACCATTAACATTTGGTATTCACTCAACCTAGTCCTTGCCACAAAATATAGCTAGTCAATCCAATGTTTATAAAAATTTCCTCAACCCACCGAATGTGTGTATATATATGTAATACAAAATATAGCTAGTCAATCCAATGTTTATAAAAATTTCCTCAACCCATCGAATGTGTATATATATATAAAATTCCCAAACAATCCTTCTACTCTTGAAATTCATCACTTAATACCATGCCATTTTAAATTTTAAAGAAGCTACATCCCTAACAATTAATTCCATCTAAACCCATCCCACAAATTAACCAAAACGAAAAATGAAATTAACATTCCTTCTTCATTTGTTTTTTTTCAGCATGCGAACATACAAAGAAAAACAGCCCTTGCATGCCAAAAATTCCATACAACAACATCAAGCTCCATGTAATTATTCAATATTTCACTAAATTTATAAATTATGAGACTTTCTTAACAAAACTTTCCATAAAATATCCATGCATAGAAGTTCACCAATAGATCCCAAAAATCTTAAAACTTCATCAATGGCATTCTCCACTAGTTCCAAAAATTTTATATTCTAGCTTATGGATTAGCTAAATTAAGTTATTTCCAATTCAAAAATATAATCAAAATGAAAACTCAATTTGAGTAACACTTACATGCCGACACTTCAACCCAAATACACAAGCTTTTATCAATGGCTTCCTTTCTCCCTAACTTTTCTCTAATTTCGGCCAAAATAACATAAGAAAGATGAACACTTTCATCTTTTATTAAATATATTATTTTAATATACATAAAAAATATCATAATGCCATAACATATATTAAACAACTCAAATCACTATTGCATGCATTTTGGTCGGCCACTAAGGTGAACATGCAACCTTTTTATGTTTTATTTATTATAACATTATGATATTATTTTATTATTATTAACTTAACTAATACAATAAGCATATAAAAGCATAATGCATGCAAGTTGCCGTCCACTACACTTGCAAAAAAGGTAATTTACAACTTAAGGCCTTATCTTTATAAAAACACATCAATTTAATCATTCAATTAAAATAAAAGGCTACTTTTACCACTTTTGCAATTTAGTCCTTTTTCTTAAATTAAACACACAAACGAACGAATTAACCCATGAAACTTTAACACATGCTCAATCATAGATCATAGGTACCGAATATAATATCAAAATATTTTATTGACTCGGATTTGTGGTCCCGAAACCACCGTTTTGACTAAGGTCTAAATCGGGCTATTACAGATGGAATTAAAGGGGAAGTGAGCTTTGACGCTCAGTGTGAGTCCATTTACAACATGATTAATGTGACACTCATTATGATACTTTTATTAACATTGCACAGAATAATCAAATATAGCAATTCAATTCATAATATCGGTTTTTCAAATGCAACCATCACTGATATATCAGAGATCACAATAATAATTTTTAGGGTGATGAAATCATCAGAATTGCCACAATAATCATATTCCATGCATATATAGGCACGCACGCACACACACACACACACACACATATAGATATATAGATTCATGCATATGTATCATAACATAAATTTTCAAATTCGTATGCACATGATTTAAATGATGCCATACAGTTTTGGGTTTTAAACATAATAATTCCTACCCCACTGCTATACACCATAGTAAGAGTTCCCCAAAACTCCTCTACCTTTAGGCCACATTGTGGATAAACCACTACTGGTTCACAGATAACAACTGTCATATTGGTTGTGGAAACACAACAAGTCCTCGCGGTTGGAATTCGCCTTTGGCTATGGATTCACAGCAAAAGTCCTGCACATAAAACCTACTTTTTGGATGTAGATTCTAGAGCTTAAACCCTCCATTGAAATTAGCCTTTAGCTATGGATTCGCAGCAGTACCCGTAGATGGAATTTGTCATTCAACTGTGAATACATAACAATTTGCAGATAAGAACTGTCATATGGCTATTCTCTGCACATGCCATTTTTCTTGTAGATATATTACTCGATCTTCCTCTGTTCATAACAACCCAACCCATGAAATGCATTAAGGCATATTAAATAATCTAACACATGGCCAATTAGTAGCAATTCAAACTTTTCATGTATTCAGTGTGAATAATAATATAGGCCTGTCACAAGTATATTTATACAAAGGTAACATATACTATTAATATTTCATGCAAATATTCAAAAATATAAATAAATATCACATTAAATTGATCAATCATGAATTCTAGCATATCTCATATCATCAGGGACTTATTTGCATAATTTAATTCACTAAAACTAGTTTGAAACCTATTCAGGGACTAATCTGATCAAAGCATAAAATTCTGGGTTAAAATTGTAAATTCTAAGTTATAGGGGACACACGGCCGTGTGACCGAATTGTGTGGGAAGCCTTCGGCCATGTGGAAGAGGTACACTGCCTTGTGAGAGATTGTGGCTGTGTGGCATTTAGATAATTCAACCTATAGGGAAGACACAACCATGAGGCAGGTCGTGTGAGAAGCGAAATCCTAAGGTTTTAGGGGTGGCATGGCCGTGTATGGGGTCGTGTAGTCCACATGGGCAGCCCACACTCTCGTGTGGTCTATGCTAGGTTCTATTTTTGCCTCAATTTTCTTGTAAAATAACACACACCTGACTTCCGGGGATTCGCACGATGATCCTCACATCCAAGTCTGGCTTGGACACCTACAATGGGACTTTCGTTCAAAAAATACACAATAATTAATATCGACATTCAAGACTTACCAAAATTATCAAGAGATTTTAGAATATTCGTAAAAGATCATTTTATTGATCTTGAAGTTTCTGAAAACAAGTACTCTATAGATATTCCAGATCTAATTATCAAGATTTGGAAGTTTTTCCTGATCTTGGTATGTTAGAGACAAAATTGACGATGTTTCACTAAAACGATTAGAAAATCGATTGAACGGACTCAGTTTCAAGATCGAGATCAAAGTAAGATTTCTAGCAAAAGAAGATGAAGATTTTTATGAAAGAAAAGGAGGAAATAAAATAAAAAGTTTTATTTAAATAAGAGAAAAAAGAAATTCTAATTAAGGTTGAAAGGAAGAAGAAATCCACATGTAACTAGAAAATTGGACTAAATAATTAGGGTTTTAGAAATGACAAGGGTTGAATGGTAAAATGCCCCTTTTTGTCGAAATTGACAAAAAATTGGGTAGTGGTTTTGGCATGATTCAAACTTGAACGTAAGGAGGGATTGGAAGCCTTGCCACTTGGGCTACGACTTAAGCTTGGTCATTTTCTACCATATCTAATATATATACTAGATTGAATATTTCCTTATTTGTTGAAAAATAAAAGTGGAAAATGGAAAGAGTAGAGCTTGAACCTTAGCTCTCTAGAGAATATACTATGCTCTCTACCAACCAAACTAAGGATCCTTTCTTGATTGTTTTATTAATTCTAACACTATGATTTTTGGGGTGTTACAACTCTCCCCTTGTAACAGACCGAATTTAACCCTAACCGAAACGGTGGTTTCGGGACCACGAATCCGAGTTTGAAAAATATTTTAATATTATATTTTGAGTCAATTATATGTGAATTAATGTGTGTGAAAGTTTCGTAGAAAATTTTTATCGTTTGAGTGCTTAATTTGATAAAAAGGACCTAATCGCGTAAAGTGAAAAAGTGGCAGACTAAAGTGAAATGTGCTTAATTGATCATGGCTTTATAATATGAAGTATATAATGGGTAAATAACCCATTTTAGATGTTAGTGGCCGGCCATGGACAAGTTTGTCCTTAAGTTAAAATGTTTAGTTTTTTTTAATTATAAGGTTAGTTTAGTAATTTGGTATTTATTTATTATATGTTAAAATAACCAAGAAAAGAAAGCCATCATCTTTTCACTCATCCATGGCCGAATGTGAAGGAATAAATAAGCTTTTGGTTCTTTGAAATTTCGGCACTTTGAAGCTAAAATTCAAGGTGAGCTTTTAGTTAGTTTTCGATAAATTTTACGTTTTTGAGATCGTTGCTTCGAACTGTATTTGACCCATGTTAGAATTTTTGAAAATGAGCATGTATGAGATTCGGCCATTGCTAGGTTCTTGTGATTTTTGGTGATTTATGATTTGAGGTAAATGATATTGTAAAGATTACTATATTTTGCATTGGAAATTTTAGTAAATTTGAGTATTTTGGGCTAATTTGTAAAAATAAAAATTTGAGAGGGCTAAAATGCATAATAAATGAAAGAAATGGACTTATATAGTCCTTATACATATTCGACCCTTGAGTGTTGTATTGAAATAATGTGTATTTTGTGTTTTGTACAATTAGGACTAAAGTGTAAAAATGTGAAAACCTAGGGGTAAAAGGGTAGTTTGCCCATTTATGTGATTTGAGACTAAATTGAAATGAAATGTACTTGAATGAGTTAAATTTTAATGTGTTTAGATCAAGAACAAAGAAAAACGGATTTGGATCGGGGAAAGACGAAGGCTATTGAATAAATGGTCTCTGCGTCACGTAAACGATCGAGTAAGTCCTTAAGTTGAAATATATCAAAGAATTATTTATGAACATATTAAATGATAATGTTTGAGAAATTTTAGTACATATTTTTGTCATAGCCGAATGTATATAAGTATATTAGATTGATTGCATAATTTGATAATGTGATATGAATAAGTGTCTCGATGTGAATTGTGGGATTGTACAATGACGTAACGATTTTATTTGTTTAATGTGAATAAGCTTAGTTGAATTGGATACATAATATAGTTATGAAATGTGTGTGGAATGATTGACTACATTGATATGTTTCGCGCTTTATGCCTAGCGAGCTCGTGTCGATGATATGTTTGGGCTTTATGCTCAGCGAGCTTCGTCTTGGTGATATGTTTCCTGAGCTTTATGCCTTGCAGGCTTCGTGCCGGTGATATGTTTCGGGCTTTATGCCTAGCAGGCTTCGTGCCGGTGATACGTTTCGGGCTTTATGCCTAGCAGGCCTCGTGCCGGTGTTATGATTTCAGACCTCGAGTTCAGCAGGCTTCGTGCCGGTGTGTGAGATTCAGGTAATGTTTAGTGGGCTCTAGATAATGAATCAGGTTTGTCTAAGCACTTAGTAGTGAATTTATAATTCGATTGTAAGGTATGTGTTATTCATATTTAAGTGAACTATGAATGTGCATATATGTATTTATAGATGTATACAAGTGATGCTATTGAGAGAAAGAAAGGTCAAATGATAAGAAAGATTGATTAAATGAAAGCATAAGAGGTTAGATAACTATAAAGGTATAAAGAAATGTTCAAGTTGGTGTTTCATATATATATATACATATTCGGTTATAATGTATATATATACGTATAAGATAAGAAGCATTTATTTAAAGTCATGAGTTGGATGTTTAAGTGTTTTACCATCATATTGATATAAGTATTGCTTAATACTTGCTAAGCTAGCCAGCTTACTGTGTGTTTTTGTCTACTTTTATTTTATAGATTTTTGGTTCAAGCTACGGACTCGAAGGATCTGGGAAGAAGTCAACCGCACTACCGACTTTCTTTTGGTATTGAATAACTTAGTTTTAAACTAAAAAGGGCATGTATAGGTTAGACTAAGCAATATAACTAATGATTTGTAATCGTGTAAATATACTTAGCCATGCGAAAATGGCTACCGATCTTGGTTGAACTTTGTTTTTGCGTTTCGATGATATGGTTTGCTCATGCCATAAATTTTCATTGGTGTTCAGATGTGGTAGGTATTATATCAAATAGTATATATATATTTTGATATGTGATGGATACTTGATAGTTTAAAGTTGCATCTTATTCATATGTATATGTGATAGATAGATATATAGAAATGTGACTACTTTATTTTTGGGTGATTATTGTGAAGACTTGCTATGCTTAGGTATGCATTTAGTTATAAAATGGTACTATTGAATTGATCTCATGAAAATGTTATAAGTTTATTTATTTATGGATATGTTAGGAATTTGAATATCAAGAAGTTGATATGAAAATGATATTGAGTTATATGCTTGTGAGAAATGTATCTAGGTATGTATCAATTTTGGTTGTTTTAAATAAGATGAATTATATTGAATAAAATGTGTATGTGTATTCGGCCAAACCTAGGCGACCTTTGTAAATGTGGTTAACATGTTTAAAATAGTTTAGGCATAGTCGAATACGAAAAAGAGTGCATAATTGAGATGTATGCATTTACGTATATATATATTTATATATGTATTTGGCTTGTTGAATTGCTTGTTTTAAATTGAATGCATGAAACTGCTAAACTCGGGTTGTGCTAGGTAATTTGCGTGAAATGCTATAAATGAAACCATGCATATTTGGCCAATTAAGAGAGTGTACAATTGATGTGTAATGATTGCATGCTTTAGTTTATTTGTAACTAAGTCTTTATGCTATAAGAAGTTTAGACATTTATGAATTTTCATGAAATCGCTTGGTTATGTGATATTGACGTAATATACACCGTATGACCTAATTATGTTCATCGATGATCCTTTTGTGTATGATTTGGATCTAGTGTATAGTATATGTTATACATGTGTTTATTATTTGTTTATAGATAATATTTAATAAAGATGATCTTCCATGATTCAATTGATTTAACTAAAGTTTTAGCTTGTGTGGTAATACCCTTAATCCCTAATCCAAATGACGGACACAGGTTAAGGGTGTTACATTTGATTGGTATCAGAGCTTACGATTTAGTCGATCCTAGGACTACTGTAGTGCGTGTGAGTCTAGCTATACATGCCTTTATCATATATCGATAGTGTGGTGACTTCTGAGATTCTGAACTGTGTTTTATATAGTAAATGGACACTGATCCTGAAAGAGCCGTGAGCGAATGATGTAGAGAGTGTAGCGCTGACCGCACACGGATCGGTCTTGCGTGAACTCTCGACCGATTTCAGGTAGCCACGAGGGGAGGCTAAAAAGCCTTCTATCAGATGATGAACGGTGGTTTACCCAGTTTATTCAAACTAACCCGGCTGTACACCAACCTCCACCCCCGATTAATCCAACTCCGATACCTTCAGCACCCCCGATGATAGATCCGATGAGATCTAGTAGACCTCCAGTTGATAAAATCAGGAAATTTGGGGCCGAAGAATTCAGGGCCGATGATGATGATGACGCAGAGCGAGCCGAAATGTGGCTTGATAACACTATTCGGGTACTTGATGAGCTATCTTGTACTCCGCATTTAATGCCCGAAGTGTGCTATATCTTTACTTTGGGACACTGCATATCACTGGTGGAAGACACTAGTATCAGTGGTTCCGAAAGGAAAAGTGACGTGGGATTTCTTCCAGAATGAATTTCGCAAGAAATATATCAGCCAAAGGTTCATCGACCAGAAAAGTAAAGAATTTCTTGAACTAAAACAGGGGCAAATGACCGTGACTGAATATGAGTGAAAATTTGTCAGATTGAGCCGATATGCTCGGGAGTGTGTATCAACTGAAGCCATTATGTGCAAAAGGTTTGAAGACGGTTTGACTGAAGATTTAAAGTTGCTTGTTGGCATTCTTGAAATCAAAGAGTTTGTGACACTAGTCGAGCGAGCTTGCAAAGCTGAAGAGCTCGGGAAGGAGAAAAGAAAGGCTGAGACAGAAGCTAGAGATACTCGTAAGAGATCGTCGGGTAAGAATTTCCATTCTACATCTAAGAAGTTCAGAGATGACTTCAGCCGACATAAAGCTACTTTAGATTTACCTAGACGTGATCGACCTCCAGTGGGCTCCCGAGCTACCTCGATGGCCAGTGTTGGAAACGCTTCGCAGAATCGAGTTGAATGCAAGCACTATGGGAAATGGCATTCCGGGAGTTGTAGATTCCATGATTGGTCTTGCTTTAAATGTGGATCGTCAGATCATTTTATTAGAGAATGTCCGATGTTAGTTGAGCAGAATACAGTTCAGAACATTAAGTCGAGCAATACGTCAGCGCGAGGTAGGCCACCCAGGCATTCAGGCAATGTAGGTGGTAGTCAGAGAGGGACGAAGAACACTGCAGTTCGATCTGAGGCTAGAGCTCCAGCTAGAGCTTATGCTACAAGAGCCAGAGAGGATGCTTCCTCCCCCGATGTCATTACCGGTACTTTCACCCTTTATGATACTACTGTGATTGCATTGATTGATCCTGGTTCGACTCATTCATATGTGTGTGAAACTCTAGTATTTGGTAAGACTCTGCAAGTTGAGTCTACTGAGTTTGTGATTCGTGTGTCCAACCCTTTGGGTAGATGTGTGCTTGTGAATAAAGTGTGTAGAGGTTACCCGTTGATGATTCGAGATTCTTGCTTTCTAGCCGATTTAATGTTGTTACCCTTCGATGAGTTCGATATAATTTTGGGAATGGACTGGTTAACTTCACATGATGCAGTGGTGAATTGCAAAAGAAAGCTTATTGATTTGAGATGTAAGAACGGTGAGATCATCAGAATTGAATCCAGTGATTTAAGTGGGTTTCCTACGGTAATATCCTCGATGTTGGCCCGAAAATATGTGAGAAAAGGGTGCGAAGCTTATTTGACCTATGTACTGGATAATAAAGTGTCTGAAAAACAAATTGAATCTGTATCGGTTGTGTGTGAATACTCAGATGTGTTTCCTGAAGAATTACCGGGTTTACCACCAGTGCGAGAGATTGAGTTCGGTATTGAACTAGTACCGGGGACGACTCCGATTTCGATAGCTCCGTATCGAATGGCACCTACCGAGTTGAAAGAGTTGAAAGCACAGTTGCAAGAGTTGACAGATAGGGGCTTTGCACGACTGAGTTTCTCTCCTTGGGGTGCACCGGTTTTATTTGTGAAAAAGAAAGATGGGACTATGCGAATGTGTATCGACTATCGGTAACTAAATAAGGTAACTATAAAGAATAAGTACCCGTTACCTCAGATTGATGACTTGTTCGATCAGCTAAAAGGGGCTTCAGCATTTTCGAAGATAGATTTGAGATCAGGCTATTATCAATTGCGAGTCAGAGATACAGATGTGCCAAAGACTGCATTCCAGACGAGGTACGAGCATTTTGAGTTTATGGTTTTGCCTTTTGGACTCACTAATGCACCTACTGTTTTTTTGGATCTAATGAATCGAGTCTTCAGACAGTTTTTGGATCGGTCTGTAGTAGTGTTTATTGATGATATACTAATCTACTCCAAAAATGAAACCGAGCATGCCGAGCATTTGAGATTAGTGCTACAAACTTTGAGAGATCAACAGTTGTATGCAAAGTTTAGTAAGTGTGAGTTATGGATGAAAGAGGTCAGCTTTTTGGGACATGTTGTTTCAGCATCAGGTATTCGAGTCGATCCGAACAAAATTTCGGCTATACTTGATTGGAAGCCACTAAAGAATGTTTTCGAGATTCGAAGTTTTCTGGGACTTGTGGGCTATTACAGGCGGTTTGTGAAAGGTTTTTCTGTGATAGCTACACCTTTGACAAAACTACTACAGAAAGATGTAAAGTTCGAGTGGTCGGAAAATTGTCAGAAGAGTTTCGATCAGTTGAAAGCCCTTTTGACAGAAGCTCCAGTATTAGCTCAGCCTGAATCGGGTAAGGAATTTGTTGTGTATTCTGATGCTTCCTTAAGTGGTTTGGGATGTGTATTGATGTAGGAAGGCAGAGTAGTAGCCTACGCATCGAGACAATTGAAGCCGCATGAAAGAAATTACCCGACGCATGATTTGGAGCTTGCAGCCATTGTGTTCGCACTGAAAATTTGGCTTAATTACTTATTCGGCGAGAAATGCCATGTTTACTCGGATCACAAATGTCTGAAGTATTTGATGACTTAAAAAGACCTGAATTTAAGACAACGCAGGTGGTTGGAATTGTTAAAAGATTACGAATTGGTAATTGATTATCATCTGGGAAAAGCTAACGTTGTTGCGGATGCCCCAAGTCGAAAATCATTGTTTGCTCTTCGTGCGTTGAACGCACATATGGTTATGTCCAGAGATGGTTCGATCATAGCTGAGATGAAGGCTAGACCGTTGTTTATTCAGCAAATTAGTGATGCTCAAAAAGTTGACAAAGATATGACTTCTAGACGAGCACAATGTGAAAATGATACAGAGTCAGAATTTCGAGTTGATAAAAATGACTGTTTGACCTATAAAGGCCGATTGTGTGTACCGAGAAATGCTGACTTGATTCAGTTGGTTTTGGATGAAGCTTATAGTAGTCAAATGTCGATACATCCGGGTAGCACAAAGATGTACAATGATTTGAAACAGTTCTATTGGTGGCGGGCATGAAGCGGGATATATCTCGAATTTGTTTGAAATGCTTAGTTTGTCGACAAAATGTGGTGAGCATCAAGTGCCATCCGGACTACTTCAGCCAATCATGATACCTGAATGGAAATGGGATAGAATTACAATGGATTTTGTATCTGGTCTTCCTATGACACCGAGTAAGAAAGATGCCGTCTGGGTTATAGTTGATAGACTGACTAAATCAGCTCATTTTGTGCCGATACGTACAGACTATTCACTTGATAAACTTGCTGAATTGTATGTATCGCAGATTGTAAAGTTGCATGATGTACCGAGTTCCATTGTTTCAGATAGAGACCCGAGATTCACATCACGGTTTTGGAAGAAATTGCAAGATGCTTTAGGTACTAAACTTCATTTTAGTATCTGACCTTTCATCCGCATGATGACAGGCAGTCGATCTGAGCGAACTATTCGAATACTTGAGGACATGTTGAGATGTTGCGTTCTCGAATTTGAAGGTACGTGGGAACGATACCTACCTTTGATTGAATTTGCTTACAATAATAGCTTTCAATCTAGTATCAAAATGGCGCCTTATGAAGCCTTGTACGGGCGAAAATGTCGAACACCGTTATACTGGACTGAGCTCAGCGAGAATAAGATACACGGGGTTGATTTGATTAAAGAAAGCGAATGTAGGTAGCTATTATTAGAGGCAATTTAAAAGTCGCTTGGATCGTCAAAAGTCCTATGCTGATTTGAAACGTAAAGACATTGAATTTCAGGTCGGAGATCGTGTATTCTTAAAAGTTTCTCCGTGGAAGAAAGTACTCCGATTTGGTTAGAAAGGCAAGTTGAGTCCGAGATATATCGGACCGTGTGAAATCATCGAACGTATTGGGCCTGTTGCTTATAGATTGAAGTTGCCCTCTGAGTTAGAAAAGATACATGGCGTATTTCACGTGTCGATGCTTCGTAAGTACAGATCAGATCCGTCTCATGTGATCACACCGTCAGAGATTGAAATCCAATCCGACTTGACATATGATGAAGAATCGATCCGTATCTTAGCTTGGGAAATAAAAGAGTTGAGAAATAAGAGAATTCCATTAGTGAAGGTACTATGGAATTGTCACGGTGTTGAAGAGGCTACGTGGGAGCCTGAGGATTTAGTGAGGCAACAATATCCGACTTTGTTTAACGGTAAGATTTTCGGGGACAAAAATCCTAAAGGGGGAGAGTTATAACAGACCGAATTTGACCCTAATCGGAACGGTGGTTTTGGGACCACGAATCTGAGTCTGAGAAATATTTTAATATTATATTTTGAGTCAATTATATGTGAATTAATGTGTGTAAAAGTTTCGTAGAAAAGTTTTATCGTTTGAGTGCTTAATTTGATAAAAAGGACCTAATCGCGTAAAGTGAAAAAGTGGCAGACTAAAGTGAAATATGCTTAATTGATCATGGCTTTATAATATGAAGTACATAATGGGTAAATAACCCATTTTAGATGTTAGTGGTAACACCATGGACAAGTTTGTCCTTAAGTTAAAATGTTTAGTTTTTTTAATTATAAGGTTAGTTTAGTAATTTGGTATTTATTTATTATATGTTAAAATAACCAAGAAAAGAAAGCCATCATCTTTTCACTCATCCATGGCCGAATGTGGAGGAAGAAATAAGCTTTTGGTTCTTTGAAATTTCGGCACTTTGAAGCTAAAATTCAAGATGAGCTTTTAGTTAGTTTTTGATAAATTTTATGTTTTTGAGATCGTTGCTTCGAACTGTATTTGACCCATGTTAGAATTTTTGAAAATGAGCATGTATGAGATTCGGCCATTGCTAGGTTCTTGTGATTTTTGGTGATTTATGATTTGAGGTAAATGATATGTTAAAGATTAGTATATTTTGCATTGGAAATTTTAGTAAATTTGAGTATTTTGGGCTAATTTGTAAAAATAAAAATTTGAGAGGGCTAAAATGCATAATAAATGAAAGAAATGGACTCATATAGTCCTTATACATATTCGGCCCTTGAGTGTTGTATTGAAATAATGTGTATTTTGTGTTTTGTGCAATTAGGACTAAAGTGTAAAAATGTGAAAACCTAGGGGTAAAAGGGTAATTTGCCCATTTATGTGATTTGAGACTAAATTGAAATGAAATGTACTTGAATGAGTTAAATTTTAATGTGTTTAGATCAAGAACAAAGAAAAATGGATTTGGATCGGGAAAGACGAAGGTTATTGAATAAGCCGGCTCTACGCGTCCACGCCAACGATCGAGTAAGTCCTTAAGTCGAAATATATCAAAGAATTATTTATGAACATATTAAATGATAATGTTTGATAAATTTTAGTACATATTTTTGTCATAGCCGAATGTATATAAGTATATTAGATTGATTGCATAATTTGATAATGTGATATGAATAAGTGGCTCGATGTGAATTGTGGAATTGTACAATGACGTAACGATTTTATTTGTTTAATGTGAATAAGCTTAGTTGAATTGGATACATAATATAGTTATGAAATGTGTGTGGAATGATTGACCACATTGATATGTTTCGGCTTTATGCCTAGCGTGCTTCGTCTTGGTGATATGTTTCGAGCTTTATGCTGCGAGCTTCGTCTTTGGTGATATGTTTCGGCTTTATGCCTAGCAGTGCCGTGTTGGTGATATGTTTCGGGCTTTATGCCTAGCAGGCCTCATGCCGGTGTTATGATTTTGGACCTCGAGTTCAGCAGGCTTCGTGCCGATGTGTGAGATTCAGGTAATGTTTAGTAGGCTCTAGCTAATGAATCAGGTTTGTCTAAGCATTTAGTAGTGAAATTATAATTCGATTGTAAGGTATGTGTTATTCATATTTAAGTGAACTATGAATGTGCATATATGTATTTATAGATGTATACAAGTGATGCTATTGAGAGAAAGAAAGGTCAAATGATAAGAAAGATTGATTAAATGAAAGCATAAGAGGTTAGATAACTATAAAGGTATAAAGAAATGTACAAGTTGGTGTTTCATATATATATATATACATATTCGGTTATAATGTATATATATATGTATAAGATAAGAAGCATTTATTTAAAGTCATGAGTTGGATGTTTAAGTGTTTTACCATCATATTGATACAAGTATTGCTTAAGACTTGCTAAGCTAGCCAGCTTACTGTGTGTTTTTGTCTACTTTTATTTTATAGATTTTTGGTTCAAGCTACGGACTCGAAGGATCTGGGAAGAAGTCAACCGCACTATCGACTTTCTTTTGGTATTGAATAACTTAGTTTTAAATTAAAAAGGGCATGTATAGGTTAGACTAAGCAGTATAACTAATGATTTGTAATCGTGTAAATATACTTAGCCATGCAAAAATGGCTATCGATCTTGGTTGGACTTTGTTTTTGCGTTTCGATGATATGTTTTGCTCATGCCATAAATTTTCATTGGTGTTCAGATGTGGTAGGTATTATATCAAATAGTATATATATATATTGATATGTGATGGACACTTGATAGTTTAAGGTTGCATCTTATTCATATGTATATGTGATAGATAGATATATAGAAATGTGACTACTTTATTTTTGGGTGATTATTGTGAAGACTTGCTATGCTTAGGTATGCATTTGGTTATAAAATGGTACTATTGAATTGATCTCATGAAAATGTTATAAGTTTATTTATTTATGGATATGTTAGGAATTTGAATATCAAGAAGTTGATATGAAAATGATATTGAGTTATATGCTTGTGAGAAATGTATCTAGGTATGTATCAATTTTGGTTGTTTTAAATAAGATGAATTATATTGAATAAAATGTGTATGTGTATTCGGCCAAACCTAGGTGACCTTTGCAAATGTGGTTAACATGTTTAAAATAGTTTAGGCATAGTCGAATATGAAAAAGAGTGCATAATTGAGATGTATGCATTTACGTATATATATATTTATATATGTATTTGGCTTGTTGAATTGCTTGTTTTAAAATGAATGCATGAAACCGCTAAACTTGGTTTGTGCTAGGTAATTTGCCTGAAATGCTATAAATGAAACCATGCATATTTGGCCAATTAAGAGAGTGTACAATTGATGTGTAATGATTGCATGCTTTAGTTTATTTGTAACTAAGTCTTTATGCTATAAGAAGTTTAGACATTTATGAATTTTCATGAAATCTGCTTGGTTATGTGATATTGACGTAATATACACTGTATGACGAATTATGTTCATCGATGATCCTTTTGTGTATGATTTGGATCTAGTGTATAGTATATGTTATACATGTGTTTCTTATTTGTTTATAGATAATATTTAATAAAGATGATCTTCCATGATTCAATTGATTTAACTAAAGTTTTAGCTTGTGTGGTAATACCCTTAATCCCTAATCCAGCGACGGACCCGGGTTAAGGGGTGTTACACCCCTCCTTAACGAAATTTCATCTTTGAAATTTATCTTGTTTGAATAAATGAGGATACTTTTTTCGAAATGTGTCTTATGTTTCCCATGTGGCCTTTCGACTCCATGGTTTTGCTACAAGACTTTAACCAGCGGGATTCACTTCATTCTCAGAACCTTTACATCCTATACTAGAACTCGTATAGGTTCTTCTTCAAAGGACAAATTCGGTCATACCTCTATTCTTCGATTGGAACGACATGAGAAGGGTCTAAACAATAACGTCTCATCATGGAGATGTAGAAAACGTCGTGGAATTGATCCAGTTCAGGAGGTAATTCTGGTTGATAAGCAATTAGGATTCGGTAGGTTATGCTTGTGGAATTAGCTTATCATTTTGACCGAACCTTGATACCTTTCGCAATGGGGACACTTCCAAGAAGACTTGATCGTCGACATTGTACTCAATGTCCTTTCTCTTTAAATCCATATACTACTTTTGTCTAGCGGAAGCCGCCTTTAGTCTTTCCTGAATCGATTTATTCTCCCTTCAGACTTTTGCACTAACTCGGGACCCAAAACTTTTCTATCACCTAGTTCAGTTCAACACAAAGGAGTTCAGCATTTGCAACTATACAAGGCCTCATAAAGTACCATTTGGATGCTAGATTGGAAGCTATTATTGTAGGAAAATTTGGATAAGGGTAAATGTTCTTCTCGACTGCCTCGAAACTCAATGATACAACCTCTTAACATATCATTCAATATTTGAGTCACCCACTCAGATTGCCCATCAGACTAGGGATAGATAGCAGTGCTAAAATCCAAGTGAGTTCATACTGACTCTTCCAACTCTTTCCTGAATCAAAATGTAAATTAAGGATCTCAATCTAAGATAATCGATATAGGCACTCTATGCAACATAACTATCTCCAAGATGTATAACATAACCAGCTTCTGTAATGAATAATCCTTACGGATAGGTAAGAAGTGTGATGACTTAGTTAACCGGTCTACTATCACCCTAATTGAATCTTTCTTAGTGGGTGTTAGGGGTAACCCACTAACAAAGTCCATTGCTATTCACTCCCACTTCCACTGTGGTATTTTAATAGGTTGTAACAACCCAAAAGAAAATTGGTGCTTAGATTTTACTTGTTGACAAGTTAAACATTTGGCCACAAATTTTGTTACATCTCATTTCAACCACGGCCACCAATATAGCTCCTTCATAGCCCAATACATCTTGTTTCCTTCGGGATGCATTGCATAAGGGCTAGCATGCGCTTCTCAAAGTATGGTTTGTCTTAATTCATCGTCATTCGAGATACAAAGTCTTCATCGAAAACACAAGATATCATCATCATTAAACCCAAAATCCTTAGTCATTCCTTCTTCTATGGGCTTAATTTGAGGTAATAGGGTTATATTTAAGGGTTGTCTAGATTTGATCTCATCGGCTAAGGTGGGTTTTACTTGCAATTCTGCTAGCAAGCCTCCATCATCTTCTAAACTCAACCTGGTAAACATTGTTCTTAAATTAGTCATATACTTTAGGCTTAGAGTGTCTACTGCAACATTGGTTTTCTCGGGGTGGTAATCAATCACACAATCATAGTATTTTAACACTCTAACCACCTCCGTTGCCTAAGGTTCAATTCTTTTTGGGTAAGAAGGTATTTAAGGTTTTTATGATTAGTGTAGATGTAACACTTCTCCCCATACAAGTAATGCCTCTATATCTTAAGTGAAAAAACTACTGCAACCAACTTTAAGTCATGAGTCGAGTAGTTGAACCCATGTTACTTCAACTTCTTTTACGCATAAGCCACTACCTTACCGCCTTGCATCAACACACAACTGGTATAGGATGAATCATTGTACACTATGTATTCTTTTCCCAATTCAGGCTGAATCAAAATAGGAGCTTGGGTTAATATTGCCTTAAGCTTTTCTAAACTAGATTGTTACTCCTCTGACCACTTAAAAGGAATATCTTTTCTCAACAGCTTTGTTAAGGCTATTAAGGAAAACCCTTCAACAAATCTATGGTAATACCTAGCCAAACCCAGAAAACTACAAATTTTGGAAACATTCATAGGTTGCTTCCATCAAAGAATCGCTTCTATCTTCTTTGGATCTACTCGAATACTCTCTACAGATGCCATATGACCCAGAAACATAACCTCCTTAAGATATAATTCACATTTACTAAGTTTAGCATATAACTTTTTTCTCTCAGAGGATTTGTAAAACCTTTATAAGGTGCTAATTATGTTCATGTTCGGTTTTGGAATAGACTAGGATATCATCTATGAACACTACAATGAATTGATCAAGGAAGGGTTGAAAGACTTGATTCAAAAGGTCCATGAAAGTGGCAGGAGCATTGGTCAGGTTGAATGGCATTACAAGAAAATCATAGTGGCCGTAACGAGTTCTAACAGTAGTTTTGGGTACATACACCTCTTTAATCTTTAGTTTGTAATACCTCGACCTTAGATCTATTTTGGTCGTCTATCCTAGCTAAAGGATATTTAGTTTTTACGGTAAGCCTGTTTAGTTGTCGGTAATCTATAGATAACCTTAGGGACCCATCTTTATTTTCAATGGACACTAGAGCAGTTCTTGACAAAATTTAAATGTTGAAATCTACCTTATGATCTGGAGGTAATCCTAGTAACTCCTCGAGAAACACATATGAGAGTTCCCTAATAGTTCAGATACTATCTAGGGTGGTACTATCGGCATTCCCATCCACCACATAAGGTAAGTATGCTTCACATCCCTTGCGAACCAACTTTTCGTCCATTATAGCAGATATAGAATTATACAGGTAGTCCCTATGCCCTTCAACCATGACAATCTCTTTACCCACGATTGTTTTTAAAGATACCCTTTTACAGGCACAATTTAGGCGAACCTGAAGTTCAACAAGCCAATCCATACCCAAAACTAAATCAAACACCCCAAAAGGTAACTCCATAAGGTCTGCAAGAAACACTACCCCTTGAACCTCCAAATGACATCTCCTATAAATTTTATTTATGACAATGGATTGTCGTAAGGGGCTTACTACAGTTACATCAGTAGTGGTTTCCTCCACCTCAACACCCAATTTTTTAGACATATTACAATATGCATAAGAGTGGGTGGATCCTATATTAATTAGGGCAAAGTACGAGATAAAATTAACGGTAAAGATATCTGTTATGACATCAGACACATCTCATTCTTTACGTCTCCTGATGGCATAGAATAAGCAGGTTGTCGAGCCTTATTTTGATTCGCGCTAGCAACTATATTATTCATGGCCCGATTTTGCCCACGGCCCCTCAGAGGTTGTTGGCCTGCTATCGAATTTTGGGTCGAAGCTTGTGTTCGCTCATTTCGTTGAGGGCATTCTCTTGCTCTATGCTTTATCAACCAAAATTTAAGACAAGCTTCTATTTTCTCCTAACATTCACCCGAATGATGCTTCTCGCAAAACTTACAAGAGTTGGGTTCATCCTCAGTGTCATTCACCGCAACCTTTTGCTACGATTTACTGCCTCTAATTTGTTTTGTAGGGTGAGAGTTTGAATCAGCAGAACTAGAATCCCATTTGGATGGAACCCTACGTTTCTCATGTTTCTTACGGCTCACCTGTTTGATTACCTCAACGGTTTTAGCCTTTTCCACAAGGTTTTTCAAATATCCATTTTTGATGTGGAGCGACCTATATGTTAAGGTCAAACCGTAGCCCGTTTTTGACTGTACGCATTTGTCTTGCTCCGTGGCCACCATTCCCTGAGCATATCAGCTAAGCCTTAGGAATTCAGCCTCATATTCTGACACAGATTTATCCCCTTATTTTAGCTCGATGAACTCAAGCCTTTCGGTTTCCACATACCTTGTGCCCAATTATTTCTTCTAGAAGGCTTCCTGGAAATATTCTCAAGTGGTTCGCTCAACCTATGTAACTCTTATCACAAACTTCCACCAATGATAAGCCTCATCTCTAAGCAAGGACACAGTGCCCGTCAACTTCTACTCTGGAATACAGTTTATGTCCTTTAGGATTCTTTTGGTCAACTCCATCCAATACTTAACTACGGTGGGAGTCATTCCCACTATACCCTTGAACAGTTCCACCCTATTTGATTGAAGTCTCTCCACACCAGATCCGCGGCTCCTCGATCCAATTTAGGCTCTAGTAACCATTTGTAGGACCCTTAGCATCTCTTGTGTCACGGCATTATCATCGTTCTCTTAGCTTCTGCCACAATTGGCGATGGACTTTTCGACATACTCCTCAAAAACTGGGTTATCGCCCTAGACAGTGGGCGGCTCTATATTTGTAGCCCTACGAGTCCTACCCCTACCACGTCTACTTTGAGTATTCATTCTAGTCGCGATAGTTTAAAGCTTTAAGGTATGTCTATATTCCACATAAAAGTTTAAGCAATAGATATTCTATATCCATAAAATAAAAAAGTTTAGTTCATCCAAAATATCATAAGTAATAATAACTATAGTAGGACTGGCACTGGAGTCTTGGATTTTATTTACTGTAGAAAATCAATTTTCAAAAGACTTTTGGGGAATGGTTTTTCCAAGAATACCCTTTCAATGCATGCATACAATTTATTCAAATTTCTATGGTCTGAGTTTTAGAAACCTAGGCTCTGATACCACCAAATGTATCATTCTCGACCTGTCATAGACGTTAGATTCGAATTTGGAAGACTACATCGGCCACCGAGATGGCCTAACAAGGTTATCAGAGTTTTTGAAAAGATTTTATTTAAAAAGTTAATTTCTTTTAATAGAACACTTAGTTTAGGTGCCGATTTGTTGTTCTTTAATGTTTAAATTATCTTCTACAAGTGGAAAAGATGGTAATTCTTAAGTTTTTAGTAGAAACCAGGATTCATGCATCATTAATTAATACTAAAATTTAATGTCATAATTAAAATCATAATTAAATGTCATGCAACAATAAAAACATCCTAAGTCCTAAATCTCATTCCATAGGTCAAATAATAAAATAAATCAAAAGAATACGTCTTAATAAATTGAAAATAAGTTGGATGCCGAGACCTTCCGGATGCTATACCCGTGTCCTAATAACTACCTCTAGACCTACTAACATCCAGAGTGTGAATATTGAAGTAAATGTTATATAAATGAGGCGGTATTTGCAAGTATACGAGTCTATTTGTAATATAGTTACAAAGAAGTAGGTGAGTACTCCTAGGATCGTACCCAAGGGATGCAAGTGCTAGAACAATTTTAACCTAAACACTGAAAGATCTAATTAGTACTTTATTTTTGTTATAATACGAAGGAAAAATAAAAGGAGTTTTTTAGGGTTTTATAGTAATAAAAATAAAATAACATAAAAACAAAAATTCAAGAGATTGAAGAATAAAAATAATCAAATCTGTTTATGGGTGATTTGCTCGCTTCGATAATCGCCATCAACTGTTGCTCCAGGTTCATCATCAATCAAAAAGCCACTATACCAGTAGGATTTTCTGATCTTCTATTCAAATAATGAGTCGGCAAGGACTACTTATCTCTCGATCTCACAGTCTAGACTGGTTTGGGGCGATGGTGTTCACGGATAGGCCATACCAATTTTGGGTTAATTCCTACCTTAATGACTTGTTAGGGTTGTTAGGCCTAGGGTTTGTTTTATGTTCTTCATTTCTCAAACAACTGATCCATTAAATATCCCTACAAAACAGTTAGCAGGTCATACCTTCACTCGCTAATCCCCCATAGAGGGATAAGTTCCTCATGGTCTCCGTAGACAATATAAAATTGATATAAAGAGAAAACATGCTAAATAAATCAACAATATAGAGTTTACGAAAGAGCCTGATTGTATTAAGATTGATCGTGAATCCACAAGGTTTTATTGTTTCCATAATTCAAATCTCTCAAAATAGAACAAGAACAAATGAAAATATATCTAACCTAAGAAAAGAGAAAACATAATTGAAATTAAAAGACTAATTCTAGGCTAAGTGAATAGTGTCTATAACATGTGAAAAAGGAGCCTATTTATAGATTTCAGGTGGTCGTTGTCCTTAAACCTAGGTCAGCTAATGTTCCAGAGCTTTAAGTTTACTTGTGCAGACCAAAATGCCCCTGGTTTGTGTTTAATTTCTATCCAGTTTCGATGTCACGACACACCAAGACCTGTTCCATTACATAGCAATCAGTGTACTCCTCTTGAGCTATCTTTAGGGGTATGTTGCGACACCCATAGGTTGTGTTGCGACATCGAAGACATTGTCGTGATTTCTCCATTTTGCTCCTTATGTTGCGACATAGTGACCGTGAAACACCCCAAACCCGGCCCACAAGCCTGAACCGGATCTGGTATGTTCCTTAAGAAAAATCGGTTTCAAAATTCTTTGTTACTTAGCGAAAGTTCGTGAAATTTTTAAAGAAGTTATCAATTTGAGTTGGGCTTAGGTTGAAAACCCATTAACTATGTTTGGAGATCCATTTATTTTAAGGTGACAAAATAATTTAGGGTTACTTTAAAAAAAAAATATTTCTTACTTAAACTTAAAACATAAATTAATTCATAACATAGTAGTTAAAGAAAATAAAAGTAACTAAATAAAACTATGGCCTTTTCGGCCTTACTACATCAATAATTCCCAAACTTAAAAACTTAAAATACTTAATAGAAATAAAGTCCCAAATATTAAAAATCCTTTCTTGCTGTGCATGGCCACCTTTAGCTCCTGCCGACCCGGTCCATTATTGCTCATTACCTGAAAAATAGTCCCACAAAGGGGTGAGTCAACAGACTCAATGTGTACACAAACTAACAATCAACAATTCAGGCATACATGTTCATATCAAAGACATATTCATATAAAAATGATGCAACCCAAACCCAAGCCTAGTTATCCATCCGCTACACACCACCCGTACCTGCCAATCACACCGTGGGGACTACTAAGTCAACCCTCCATCCGCTACACACCATCGAAGGCAGTCGCTGCAGTCGACGTGCTCATCGCCCATATAATTTGTGTCATTAGACACCATATTCAAATAATGTAACCGAAGTTACCAAATTCAGATAATGTAACCGAAGTTACCATATTCAAATTATATGACCGTAGTCACCATATTCCGTTGGTGAGACCGAAGTCAACACCTTCTTCCCCTTTCACATATAGCCCGAAATGCCCCAAATATTATTATATCATGCATAACATACTTATTTCTCATTCATGTTACTATTCACATGTTCAAAATATATCATATTCGTAATCCTATCAGAAGTAGGAAACGTACCTGGGTACTTTTTACCATATTTGTGGTACTTAGCCACATTCACATTCTTATACATATTCATATATTAAATAATTGCCATATGATATATCGAAAGTTAGTGTGAGTACACACCTGATTCGCTTAATAGGTTCCTTGAAATCCTGAAAATCCCGATCTAACTTTAGATCTGTTAATTTCTAAATTCGGCCCATCATACAAAAACACATTAATAACCTTTTCGATTTTAAAACCAAGTCCTAATAGGAATGGTATTACTAATACTTACCTTGTTTGCCAATTTGATTGATAATCAAATCCTGAAGATTTGTGTTCCTCTTACTTGAAATCGGCTAACCACCAAACCAGGTAATTTATTTCAGTTTCTAACTTTTGAGTAAATGGAAAGTAATACCAAAATAATCCTAGGCCGATTGGATCTAGGCACTTACCTTACAATTTCCAAATCCCAAAAGTTTCCCTTGCCTTGAATATCTGTCGAAATCCCTATAACTTCATGTCAGATTTAATCTAATATTGAGACATAATCATAACCTTGACCGATTATCTATATTTCTTACCTTAGATCCTTGATCCTTCTATTCGATAATGGTAGAAACCTGAGAGACCCCTTGCAGATTCGGCCAAAATTGCTAATAGGATTAGTACCCTGATTTTGGTAAAAAGAAAAGGAATAGAAATTGCTTGACCACAGATCTTACTCTTTTGATGTTGTAGTTGATTGCTCCTTTACTTAGAATCAACAAAGATTCGGCTTTGACAGTAGAAACAGAGAAGAAAATAGAAGAAGAGAAGATGGATTTTGCTTAAAGAAAAATTTGGCGAGAGGGGGGAGAGAGCTAGGAAAATTTCTCACACACTTAGGAAAAGATGAGAGAATAGCCTTAATTCTCCTCCCTTAGCCGAAATTACTAGGCCAAGAGTCCTTGCCTTGGCCACCACTCTTCCTTATGATAATATTATCTCCTTTATTTAAAAATAAATAAAGAAAAATCCTTATTATCTCTTCTAAATAATCCAAATTAAAAAGCTTTTATTTATCACTTTATTAAGCAATATTAATGGAAATAAAACACCTCCCTTTTCTAGAAACAAGTGCCGTCCACCCCTTAGCCTGGGAAGCAAAAATAAAACTTCATTTATTTGCTTCCCTTGTGACTAGAACCCAGGCCCATGCCTCTTGCACATGGCGCCATTTCTATAGGCCCTAAGTGCCATCTTCAAGCCACTTTTCCTAGCCCGTTTGTGTGTCAAATTTTACCAACTTTTTCTTTTAAGGCCCCCTTGCCTTAATCTCCCATTTTAAACTTTAAAACTCATCATTTTAGGGTCATTTGTCAAGTTTCTTAAAATTTTCGATCGGCTCTGTTTACTTGCCATTTTCTTACATTTCCAAGTTTCCCGAAATGTGTACTTTCCATTTTTGGATCATTTCCATTTTCATTTCTTAGTTTCCAAAAATGTGTACTTTCCATTTTTGAACCATTTCCTTACATTTCTAGGTTTCCTAAAATGTTCATGTCCTAATGCATTTCGTGTTTCCAAAATATTCATTTCCATTCATTTTCATACATTTCGAGTTTCCAAAATATCAAAAATTTATTCATAATGCTTAAGACTTGTCATTTCATACAATTAAACCGAAAATGCATAGGCCCTTTCCAGGATGTTACAGACCGATACCTATATTTTACGCTTTCTAGTGGTCTTTTGTACACTTATACAATTTACCCTTAGGTCTGATTCGGTCCCTAAGTTTAATAAAAGACTCACTTTGCACATTCTATTAACTTAATGAAAACTCATAAAAACATAATTAATCATAATGAAAATACTTGTTTTCAAGCTCCTAAAGTGCAGAAATTAGTTTAATCTACTACAATGAATTACAGTAGATCAAACTCCTCTACACTTAAGTCATTGTTTGTCCTCGAGTAAAATAAAAAAAAAAACAAGAAATAAAAATGACGACCCTTGAGCACATGACTTAGGCATCTGACATTCATTAACAACTTTAACATGATGAATAATTGATTTTCCACTTTTGACCACAAACATTTGAGTTCAGTATGTTACAAAGTATACAAGTATTAAGGGTCTCACCTGTAGGGATCCATCAAAAACTCATGCAAGTAATTTGATTATCCGACCAGAATATAATTATTCATTTATGTGATTGTTCAATATAATGTCCATTCATGCATGATGATATTTAGGTCACATAGGAATTTTTGGCTTGTAATTTTCTGAGGCTTAGGACAGGTACAAAATTAACAAATAGTAGGCATCAAGAGAGGTTACAAACACAAAAAAAGTTTGGCACATCATATCGATCCCTATTCTTCCTTCTTAGTGACCCTTACCCGCTCACCGCCTTATTTCTCATTCTCTCACCTTCCGTATTTATCCTCGTAGGAAATCATAGTATGACATAGTAACTACGGCTAGCCTACGAGTTTCTATGCACTAATGAATGAGTTTTTCTTATGCCCGTGACTTTGTCACTTTCTATTTTTCAATACATCTCACTCAAGATTGCTTTTTCGTTGTTTCTAGATTTTTTTTCTACTCGTACTAATTTTATTTTTGGATTTTTCTTTTTGTTTCGCACATTAGGCTAACTTATAGTTCTTATATCAGACGAATATTTCCTATTTCACTATATTTTTTCAAACTCTATCGTGATATATCTACATAACCCTCAATACATATGGCCAGATGTCTATAGTCGGATAGTGCATGACCAAAGAAAAAGGGTAAATACAAATTAATATTTTTAATCTCGGGGTTTGTGATAAGGTTCATCAAGAAGTGTCAACAGTCTCAAAAATTGGTACTAAAGTTGAATATGAATAGGTTAGATTTTTTACTCTGGATGTGTTCCAAACAATGCCTTAGGTCATCCCTTAATATCTCAATATGCACAAATTTAATCAACCAAACAAACTAAAATTTAGTCATTTATCATTCATACTAGCATGCTCTTTTCCTTGTATTTTCTATATCATTTGGTACAATTGATTGCTTAATGCCTATTTACAGTGTAACAGATAGAACTTAGAAGTCTAATAACCAAAAATTTAAGATCACCTATTTTACAAACACAACCAACCTATGTACATGCTCCTAACCAATCACTTGTATTTCTACAAGCTCAAGCACACAAAAGACAAGAAAAATCAAGGAAAAAAGTAAAAATCTAAACAAATGTTCTATGTTACCCTCCACACTTTAGTTGACACACTATCCTCAATGTGTAGCCCATAAATAGATAAGGAAAAAAGTTACATGATTGATCATTGTTGCTCCTACTACTAATGGTGGGCTCTTCCTCCTTTGGTCGTGTAAAGCACGAATTGTTTGTGTCTCCTTCGTGTTAGGTTCCTACATAGAAAACTAAAACAAAATGCAATATAACTAAAAATCTATTATTAATCCTACTCCTACGAAGTCCAAATCAAAATCATCCAAAAATTAATACAAGTATTTTCTAAAACAAAATTTAAAATTGTTCAATCTCCTTCCTTAAAATCCATTTCCTTGCTTTCATTGTCCTCTTCATCCTTTCCTTCCTCTTTGTTATCATGCACCTTTTCTTCTCATTCCAAATTTGTTGGCCCGAACATGTCACATGTATAATTGGGGACTTGAATGTTGTTTTTTCTAGCAAATTCTTAGAAAATTGGTCCCTAGTCTTGCATCCACTGTATCATCCAATCTAGGTTTGGATGACTATTTTCACCAACTTCTTATTGAGCCTGTGTTAATGATCTTCCATTACTTAGTGTAGTAGATTAAACTAGTTTTGACATTTAAGGAACTTGAATACAAGCATTTTCGTTATGTTTTAAGTAAGTTTCTTTAGTTTTACTTACATCCAATAAAATGTGCACATTGAGTCTTTTATTGACCTGAAGGGCCGAATGAGGCCTAAAAGAGAACTAACGTACTTTGTGAGTGTACAAAAGACCATTAGAAGGCATTTTGAACCAAAACTGGACACTATGTCGCAACATGGGAGATATGATGTCGCAACATAGAGAACATAATGGAGAAAGTGTAACATCCGGGATTTGTGGCTTATGAATTATTGCTGAATTTTATGTGAAAGCATGCCTATGTGAATTATAAGTGTGTTTTATGAATTTTGAAAACCTTAGAATATAGAGGAATGCCTTGGAAAATATCATATTTTAAGTTTTAAGAGGAAACTAAGCTTGATAGGGCCTTAAGAAAATTAGTAGGGGAGTTATAACACAAAAATGGGCTTGGAAAAATGGCAAGGAGGCGCCACTTAAAGCCCTAGTAAGTGACGCCACAAGCATGGTGCAGGTCTTAAGTTCGAGCAGCAAGGGAAGCAACATTTTGGGACTTTTATTTTTGACAAAAAGGGAGAGAGGTGGACGTCATAGGGACTTCATTTAGATGAGCTTTAGATGTGGTCAAATCCTTTTAAATTTCGGCTAAGTAGAGGATAAATGAGGATTTAGTTTTTTTAAATTATTTGGAATAAGGGAAGAAGAGGAAAAAGATGAGCAAAATAAGGGATTTGATAGTGAGAGAAGGTGTTGGCCGAATAAGGGGCTCTAGGCATAGTAATTTCGGCAAAAAGGGGAAAAGTGAGGCCATTCTTCATTCTTTTCTTTTCTCTCCTTCCTCTGCCGAATTCTTTAGTGAAGCTTCTCTTCTCTTTTATTTTGTCAAAGCCGAATATTCTTTTCTCAAAATCCACCATTGCCGATTCTCTCTAAGTCTCATACACTCTCTTCTCTTTTCCTTTTTGATTCTCCAAAAGCCGAATCTTAAGGTACTCCTAGCCGATTATTCATTAAGCCCCAAAGCCGAATATCTTTGTGGTGTCAGGCAAAGGTGCTGTCGACTACAACATTAAGGGTAAGAACAAGGGTTGCTCGATTACCATTCCTTTATCTTTTAGATCTAGGAATTAATACCATTATTATTTTGTGGCCAAAATTTTGAGGGAGATTTCGGGATTCGTCTCTAGTCGACTATAAGGAGATTTCGGGATTTCAATATCCAAGGTGAATTATGTGATATTCGGCCAAGGGCTACTTATTATGATTTAATGTTAGAACTGGATCTAACATGTGCTCTGTAGGATTTCGACATCTTCATAGCCAAGAGACTACTTTTGGGATTTGAATCGCAAGGTAAGTGCACATACACATTCGGCCAAGGCCTATTTAGTGACTTAGATCTAATTCTTATTTACTTAAAAGCCGAAAACTAACCGGTTAAGTGATTTAGTAGTTGGCCGATTGCATGAAAGTCAACACAAAGTTTTCGGGATTTGTTTGGTAACCCAATCGGCAGCAAGGTAAGGATTTGGTTGAGATAATCCTTTGGGATTTGGTTTTATAGCCGAATAGGCTTTTGTTAAAATATTAAGTGTTGGCCGAATGTAGGGACTAAGATCTAGAGCATTAAATCTGGATTCTTCGGGATTTCAGTGAACTCATTAAGTATACTAGGTGTATAGCCCTACCCTAATTCTAAATAGATTTATGGTATTGTTTTAATGCATGTGTTATTAAGAATGTGAAAGATGTGGCTAAGGTACCATGCAAAGGTACAAAGTACTCAGGTACGTAAACCTACTCCTACTATGAGTATAATATGATAAATATCTGTTATGGCACATATGTGAAATTATAAGAATGTGAATAAAGAAAATGGCATGATATTTGCATGGTTTGCATGACATGGGGCATAAGGATGATTTGGAAAGGGGAAGTGATCTGGTGGTTTATACCACAATATCTGAATGTGGTGACTTCAGTCACATAATCTGAATGTGGTGACTCATGTCACAAAATTTTACCTGGTGGTAATGCCACAATATATATAAGGGTGATGAGCACGTCGTCTGCAGCGACTGCCTTCGATGATGTGTAGCAGATGGAGGGTTGACTTAGTAGTCCCCACGGTGTAATGGTTGGTACGGGTGATGTGTAGTGGATGGTATCTAGGTTTGGGTTTGGGAATGCATCATTATTTGTAAATTGTGATATGTATATGTATGATCTGATATGCCTGAATCTTTAGGACTTAGTGTGGTTGTTATACACTTAGTCTGTTTGACTCACCCTGTTGTGGGATATTTTTCAGTGCCGCTCGATGATGGACCCACGGGCGGGAGCTTAGTGGTGGCCGTGCTCAGCTCAGGGTTTATTTTTAATTTGGACTTTCTATTTTCTTTTTCGTATTTGGATTTATTCGGGTTTTTTTTTGATGTAATAAGGCCATAGTATGAACTGTTTACGCTTGCATTTTAATTATTTTGGTACGATACAAATTTTATTAATTTAACGCTTAAGTAATCTTTCTTAAAATAAACCTTCAAATGTTTTGACATCTAAATACAAATGATTTCCAATTTAAAGATAAATCTTTAACAAATTTGGCATGTCTTCTAATTTAAAAACAAGATTTTAATAAATCCCCGATTTCAAAAATAACAATGTTTTCAATTGAACTCAACACAAATTTTCGTCAAAACCACTCGAATTTTTCCTAAGTAACGTTTTGAACCGTTTACTCAAGGAACATACCAGATCCGGTCAAGGCTCGTGGGCCGTGTTTGGGGTGTTTCAGAAAGTAAGGAACTGCCTTCAATGTCGTGACACAGGCTGAGGGTGTCGCAACATACCCATAAAGATGACTGTAGAGGAGCATACTAGCTACTATGTCGCGACACAGGTTCTGGTGTGTCACAACATCAAATCTATGAAGAGAATAAAACACGAAGCAGAGGCATTTTGGTATGCACAATCGAACTTAAAGCTTGGGAACGTTAGCTAACCTAGGGTTAAGGATGACGGCTACCTGATGGCTATAAATAGACGTCTTTGGCACATATTATGGACACCATTCCATTAGCTTAGATTCTCTCTTTAAGTTTAAGTTTTGTTTTCTTACTTTCTTTAAGTTTACATAGTTTTAGTTTATTTATTCTTTGGTCCTTTCAAGAGTTTTGATTTATAAAAGAGATCAACTATTGTGGATTTGTGCTTACTATCAATATCAATCAGGCTTTTCTTAAACTCTCCATTCCAATCCATTCCTTATGATTAATTTTTCCATTTATTCCATGTTGTTTATGAAAGGGATGAGGAACTTATCCTTCTATGGATGATTAGCGAGTGGAAGCATGATCTCTTAACTATTTTGTAGGATTACTAAACAGATCAACTATTTAGGAAAGGAAGAACATATGCCTAGCAACCTCGGGAAGTCATCAAGGTGGGAATTAACCAAAAATTGGTATTGCCCATTCGTGAACACCTTTATCCCAAGCCAGTCTGGACTGTGAGGTCAGAAGATAAGTAGTCATTGTTGACTTGTTATGCTAGTGGAAGATCGGAAGATCCTGCTAAGGTAGTGACTAGTTGGTTGATGAGTAACCCAAGACGATAGGTGATCGGGATTGCTGAAGTGAGCTAATAAACAATCTTCAGATTTGATTCACTTTATTCTTCATATCTATTGAAATTCAATTCTTTTATGTTATTTTATTTTATTTAAAAAACCCTAAAATTATCTCTCATTTTACTTTCGTACTATAACTGATTTAAAAGTATTATTTAGATCTTTAAGTGTTTAGGTTAAGATTGATTTAGTAATCGCCTCCCTTGTGTATGATACTTGGAGTACTCGCCTACTTCGGATTAAAATCTATATTACAACTTGACTGTATACTTGCAGATACTATCTTGTAATTCTTTATTTTATTTCAGTATTTACACTCTAGACATTGGTACATCCAGAGGTGGTCAGTCAACCTTTATGATGAAACTGGTGTAGCCATCGTGTTTTGTTGTTGCTTGTTCCAATCTTTTATTTGTTTGGCTCGTAGCTCAATGTACTGTTGGAACAAGGTGTCCTCGATAACACTTCGAGAAGGTAAGGTTTCAATGATTGTTTAGTGGATGCCGTAGGTGCACCCACCTTTTTACGTAAGGTGTCACTAGATGGGGGAAGAAAACTCCCACCTTTTGGCCATTAATGCATTTCTTCATATTCTGGTGGATCCATTTGTCGATACACACCTGCTCTTTCTGCAAGATTGCATTTTATAAAACTGATTGAAAGGTATTAACATTAGAAAAATTTAAAGCAGGTACTATTCTCGTGTGAACAAATTGAAACCACGATTTAGCTTTTGGAAACATAATAGCTTGATGAAAGGAAACGGGAATATTGGTACCTGAGCAATATTTCCATTCGCCCCTTCCTTTTGTTAAAAAGTTTTTAATGCTATCAATATTTATGTCTCATAAATATTCTAAATCAGTTTCATCGATAAAATCTATTTCATAGTATGGAGCACTATAAAAGTCACAAATAATTTGAGGGGTTATTGGTACCTCTTTCCCTTGCACAGGTACTATATCCCACATATGACCTTCAATGTTTTTAGACTCTTGGTCTTGTAATAATGCATAAAATTCTTAAATGGTTAGGACCATAAAATTATTTTTTGGGATTGTCTCAAAATGCTCCCACCTATGATATCTGACTAAGGTCATATTTCCTTACAAAGAACCATAGATGGATCAAATCCCCTTTTTTGAGTGAATGTCTTTCCTTGAAGTTCATTGAAATATTTTTCAACATTCAGATTTGGAAAACTAGAGGGATTTTGACTCATCGATGTTTTTGGCTCATTAGTTCGCCTAATCTTCCAAGGAGGCATGATTAATCTAAGAATTCAAATAAAATGTTTAAACAAAATTCAATGGAACAGTAACAATTTTAATTAGGAACCATTAACCTCGAAAAATTCCTTGAGCTCTTTTTTGTATGTGTTGGTTTAGCTCTTTGTTGTATGTGTTGGTTTACCATTCCCTTGAGTGCTCCCTTCCTTTTCCACACCGAAGAGAATAATATTTGGGATTTTATGGTTTAAGTGATCTTAAAAGATTTAAGAGGATTAAGGGCTATTAAATAGGCTTAGGAGGTGTATTAGGGTTAAAAAGGAGGTATTTTAGTATTAAAAAGCGGGTAAAATAAGTGTTTAGCCATTGGGTTGCGCTTGTCGAGTCGAGCCACCTGCAGAAAAATTGCAACGATGTCACGACATAGGGGTTCTGTGTCGCAACATTCCTTGTATTTTATCGTTGTCAGAACATTGGGGTTCGATGTCGTGACACACTCTAAATTTTTGGATTTTTTTAGTATACTGGCTACGGTGTTGCGACATTTAAAGTCTGTGTTGTGACATTGAAAGAATTTTCTCGATTTTGATGGCTACCCTTGGTGTTGTGACACAGGATTCATGTGTTGTGACACGGGCTTTGTTCTTACTCATAACTCTATTTTCTAGAGTGCTACAGTTCATATAAAACTCACAGTTAATCTAAATTAAAATTTTGTACTAAGTTAGCTAACTATACAATATTTTCTATATATTTAAGCATCAGATCAAATAGTTTAAGTCTTACTATCGGATTCATCCAACAGTATCATCATTTCACAGATGGGCAATTCTTCTATTCTATCAGTATTAGTCCATCGTCCGTCGTGTCATTCCACCTTTGCCGCATGTCTCTTTCTTTAAACCTGCTTATTCTTTCTGCATGCATAAAAGGAAGTGTATCCCTTGACACGGGAATGTTAGAAATACAAAATTATTTGCATTGCTCCGCTAACTTCCTCCTACCTTCTTCGCTTGGTTCATGACCACATTTAAAACCTTTAGTCTCATCATTGATTTTCATGGTTAATTCATTTTTTTCTAAATTAATGGTGAACCTCGAGATGGCTAGAAAAGGTCTACCTAACAAGATCGACATCTCCCGATCTTCTTCAAAATCAAGAACCATTAAATCTATTGGGGTAATGAAGCTACGTACTTTAACTAACACATCTTGTAATACACCTTTTAGACGTACTGCAGACCTGTCAACCAACTGTAGTGTTAGCTGAGTAGTTTTAAGATCACCCAACCCAAGTTTTTCAAAAATAGATAGGGGTATTAAATTAATACAAGCTCTTAATTCACATAGAGCTATATTAAAGTGAATGTAAAACCCCTAATCTATATCTATTGCTAGATTAGGGGTACGGAGCATTATTGTACAATTAAAAAGATTTTAACTTAATTTCATTCAATAACATAACAAATCATAAACCAATCGTATACATATATACTGTCCCTAAATCGAGCCCTTGAGGCCCTAAAAATACCTTAGAAACAAATCAGGACCAATTTGAAATCATTTGAAAAGTCTAGGAAAAATCACAAAATTTTGGAAACAAGGGTCACATAGCCATGTGCTTCACACGGCTGAGACACACGCTCATGTCCCAAGTCGTGTAACCTTCGAACTAGGGACACACGGCTGTGTCCTAGCCCGTGTCCTCACCCTTGTAACTCTCTAACTAGGGTCACACGACCATGTCACACACCCGTGTGCTAGGCCGTGTAACTCTCTAACTAGCCTGTGTGCTAGGCCATGTAATGGAAATCTCAGATGATACACGGCTGAGTCACACGCTCGTGTCCCAGACCGTGTGGACCAAAATTTTGCCTAAGATCAGCCAGAGTCTGGTAAAGAATTTGTGATTTTTAGTGATGCTTCATTAAATGGTTTTGACTGTGTTTTGATGCAAGAAGAAAAAATAATAGCATATGATTCTTGACAGTTGAAACCGCATGAAATGAATTACCCGACTCATGATTTAGAACTTGCAGCTATTGTGTTTGCTTTAAAGATTTGGCGACACCATTTATACGGAGCAAAAAGTCATATCTTCACGGATCACAAAAGTCTGAAGTATTTGATACAGTGTAGATGGCCTGTGTTGTTGAAAGATTACGATTTGATCATCGACTATCATCTGGGAAAGGATAATGTTTTTGTTGATGCACTGAGTAGAAAATCTCTATTTGTTTTGCAAGCTATGAACACACAATTGACATTGATTGATGATGGTTCAATTTCAGCTGAAATAAAAGCTAGACCGACGTTTTTGCAACAAATTTGTGAGGCTTAGAAAAGTGACGATGAATTGATTACTAAATAGAAACATATTGATTCGACATCTAATAAATATTTAGAAAGAAAAGAATAAGATAATACATTTTTCTTTTCTTTTGTTTTCACGTTTATTTACCCATTTACCATATTAACCTTAAAAATTCATCATAATTTCACTTAAGCCATATCCATAAACATCCACTACCTCATTTATTGGTATAATTACCTTATAAGTCACTTAGTTTAAGATTCCATGGCTTTTACACTCCTTTAGCTAATAGAACTCAACTTGTACATTTTTTTCGATTTAGTCCTTTTTACTTAATTAACTATGCAAACATCAAAATTTCTTAACGAAATTTTAACACGACCTTATTATATATTTGTAGACATTAAAATAATAAAAAAATAATTTAATCATCATATTTGTTGTCCCAAAACTACTATTCTGATATCACTGAAAACGGGCTGTTACGATGAATGCTTCATATTTCTATTGGAATAGTAAAACTTCCCAAGTATTTCAATTTTTGGGGAACCTACCTTGAAATAATAGCACTAGAGGAGGCACTTAAATTAATATGTTCTCCTACCTTAATTTTCCTTCGGCTAGACATAATTTCCTTCACAAACTTGGTGTATGTGTGTACTTTCTCAATTAATTCGATTAAAGGCATCTTTAGATATAATGTTTTGAATAAGTTTAGAAAGCTTACAAACTTATCTTCATCTCGCTTCTACTTTTCTTCTAGTCTAAAAGGGAATGGGAGATCTTTGTAACTGTAGAATCTTTAGGTACCTTCTTTATTGGCTTAGCTACAGGTACAATTTCCTCCTTTAACTCTAGTTCATCTTTAGCCTCTAGGATTTCTCTTGAGCGTCATTAGCATTCTCCACATTTACCTCCGGAGTAGGGTTTTCTAGGCTACTTAGTACTATTCTCGATCGAAGCGCTATTGCTTTCATGTTCTCTTTACCTTATCCCCAAGGATTATTTTCTATATTGTTAGGAATACTTGTGCGAATTTGTCTTTTAATGTCTCTCGCCATGCTCATCAATTGGCTCATTTGATCCTCAGTTTAGTCAATTTTCTGGTTGAGTTGGTGTACTCAGACTACACTTGCTTGACATATGTTCTCATTGACTTCATTTCTCCCTCGATTAGATCCAAACATTGACCACATGTAGTATGGTCATTTAGGTTGACCCTATCATAAGGTTTCTGCAAATAAGGAGGTTGATAGTTAGTATTTCTTACTTTATTTGAATTATTACCTCCTCGGTTTCCTCCCCATCTCAAGTTCGAGTGATCTTTCCAACTAGGATTGTAAGTGTTGGAATAAGGATTCCCACCCCGATTTTTGATATAATTCACATCCTCAGCAGGATTGTTGAGGTAGCAAAAAAGTGGTTTATCTCCACTACTCATAGACGGTGCATTGTTTATAGATTCAATACGGTTAAGTCTATCTACTAACTTTTGATACTTATCATCCTCTTGAATAGCTTTTACCATAGTAGTTTTCTAGCCTATGTAAATCATTCAATTGGCTACTAGTAGGAGTTTAATTCCATGTTCTCAATTATTTCATATGCATCCTTGTATCTCCTATTCATAAGTTCTCCTTTTGCTACTCTGTCTAGGCCTGATCTTGCGTTCGCATCCAACCCATTATAGAATACTTGCAATCGCATCCACTTAAGAAATTTGTGGTGCGGGCATTTCTAAATCAATGTTTTCAAACGTTCCCAAGCCTTATGGAAACTTTCTCCTTCCATCTATATGAAAACAACATTCTCTCTTCTTAAATGAATCGCTTTACTGATAGGGAAAAACTTTTGTAAGAACTTTCTAGTGAGTTCATCCCATGTCGTTATAGATCTTGATGCCTATATGTCTATCCAAGAAGAGGGGACAACCAAAGATGAATAGCACCATTAGTGACCCCGTTATACTTAAAAGTATCAAAAAATTAAAGAAACTGTTTCAATTGTTGATTCGGATCATCTATCATCGTGCCCCTAAATTACAGATTATTCTGGATTATATGAATAATTACCGGCTTAATTCCAAAATTATTTTTAGAAATAGCCGATCTCGTTATACTTTCTTGAATCATGTCTAGACTTGGTAATGCGTTATCTTGTAACACCCCTAACCTGTATCTGTCGCCAGAGTAGGGTTACAAGGTATTACCGATCAATTCACAACATATAGCATACATTTATCAAACAGAAAACATTCATTCTCATAAATCATTCAACATAATTACATTGTCCCCTATAAGGGCCTACGAGGCCTTAAACATGCTTTAGAAGTGGTTCGGGACTAAATTGATAAATACAAAAATTTTTGGAAACTTAGAAAAATTTCAACCATACAGTGGTCACATGCCCGTGTGAACAGACCGTGTGCCTCACACGGCTCCAGACACGCCCGTGTCTCAGGCCGTGTGGAAACTGGGCACACATACTGACTTGGGTCACATGGCCAACCACACGCCCGTGTGTCTAGCCCATTTGCCCTTCGAGGTGGCCACACACGCCTGTGAGCCAGGCCGTGTGCCAAGCCGTGCCAAACCTGTAGGGTATACTAACTTATGCAACACAGCCAAGTCACACGCCTGTGTGTTAGGCCGTATGCCAATTAGGGGGTATACTGACTTGTACCACACGGCCAGTCACTCGCCCGTGTGTGAGACCATGTGGAGCATACTAAATTCAATTCAATTTCAACAACAGGGGACACATGGCTGTGTAACAGGACCAACATAGATGTTTGATAGTGCGATGATGTTTTCAATGACTCCTGGATCTGAGCTAGCCTTGATTCATTATAAAACATAGAAAAATAACACGAAGTAAGCTTCCTAGCTTAGTAATCTTGTATGTGAAAAACTTAATTCATCGAATAAATGCAAATCAACCAATTACACATGAAAAAACCATAGACACATTAACTAAAAACCTTTCTCATGTCTCAAAACATGATCAAATACAAACTCATCGAACTTTCACTATTTAATGCACGAATAGGTTCTGCCACGAATAGGTTCTGCACATACTTGTATCGCCTCGTACTAACCTCTTTCTCAACCACATCATTTGTTTACCATGGCCCGTAGCCAAATCAAGGTAACCATTCGAAATAGAAATCAGCTACTTAGGAGTCATGTAGATAAGTACCTATACCATGGCCCGTAGCCAAGTCAAGGTAACTTATCCGAAGAACTATTATGATAGCCCGAAGCCAAATCATCTGATATGCATAGCTTGAAGCCAAATTGGTAAAATACGCACCCGAAGTTCTAATATCATGGCCTGAAGCCAACTCAACGTATCACTTATTGGCATGCAATAGTATCCAAAACTATTCTTAAGGTTCAACCGGGCTTTCACACTTTTTGTTTCTATCATCGAATGCATCCGTAAAGTCATTTTCACAATTCATACATTATCCATAATCATGTTTTAACAATTTGTACAATATTAAAGAATTTTAACATACATTTATAATATAATCATCACATATGAACTTACCTCGTATTCGAAATTGACGGATCGGGTCGACTACTCGATAACCTTACTTTTCCCTTGATCTAAATCTGAATTCTTTCTTTCTTTATCTATATGAATTCAAAATTAACTTATTTATTCGTTTACTCATTCAATTAATCCAAAAATACACATTTTGGCATTTTTACACATTAGCCCCTAAACTTTCACATTTAATCAATTTAGTCCCTATTTCACAAATACACAAAATTCACACAATTCAACAAAAACCATGCTTGGCTGAATTATATATAGGTCCCTAGCAGTCCAAAACTTTCATTTATTTCACATTTCAACCACAAAATTTGCACATTTCATAATTTAATCCCTATTATGCATTTTCATCAAAAATCACTTAAGAAAACATGTAAAACTATCATCAAGCTTTCATATTTCAACATTAAACATAAAAAAAAAACACATAGATTCAACAATGGCAACTATCAAAATCTTTAACAGTTTTTAAATTAAAGGTACGAGCTAGCTAGATTAAGCTGCAACGATTACAAAACATAGAAATCATCAAAAAGGGGACAAAAATCACTCAGCAATTTCACATATGAGCTTGGCCGAATGAAAGGAATGAAAATGGTTTCTCAACCCTAGAATCTATTCAAGATGAAGACTAAAGAGATGATATTTGTTTTTATTTCATTTAATTAGTCTTTAGTAATTAATTTACTAATATAACCTTTAAAAATCTTAATAATTTCCATAAAACCAACCTCATAATTTTCCAATAACTCATTAATGGTATAATTACCTCTTAAGGACCTCCAATTTAAAGTTATATGGCCATTAAACACCTTTAGCTATTAGAACTCAAGTTTTACACTTTACGCGATTTAGTCCTTTTTATCGAATTGACCAACCAAATGATAAAATTTCTTCACGAAATTTTCACATATATACTCAACCATGTTGTAAACATTAGAATAATAATAAAATAAATATTTGACTTCAGATTTGTGGTCCCAAAACCACTGTTCCGATTTGACCAAAAATGGGCTGTTACAACTCTCCTCCTTTAGGATTTTCGTCCCCGAAATTATTACCAGTGAATAGGTTCAGGTATTGTTTTCTGATAGCATCCTCGGGTTCCTATGTAGCTTCTTCAACCCCGTGTCGATGCCATAATACTTTCACTAATGCGATTCTCTTATTTCTCAGCTCTTTGAAATATCACGAGCTAAAATTCGAATCGGTTCTTCAGTATATGAAATATCAGACTGAATTTCAACCTCGGTAGGGGAAATGGCATGTAAAGGGTCGGATCGGAATCGTCAAAGCATTGACACATGAAACACATTATGTTTTTTCCCCAAATCAGACATAAATATAGTCAATATGCCACTAGCCCAACTCGCTTAGTAATCTCATATGGTCTGATGAATCACGGACTCAATTTCCCTTTCCGACCAAACCGCAATATCTTTTTCCACGGCAACACTTTCAAAAATACTTTATCCCTGACCTGGAACTCAATATCTTTCCATTTCAAAGCTGCATACGATATATGTCAATAAGAAGCTGCTTTCAAACTATTGTGAATTACTTTCACTTTTTCTTCTGTCTCTCTGATCAGATCAACCCCGTGAGTCTTATTTTCGCTAAGCTCAGTCCAGTGCAACAGTGTTCTACATTTACGACTGTATAGAGCTTCGTATGGTGCCATCTTTATACTCAATTGGAAGCTATTATTGTAAGCAAATTCAATCAGAGGTAGATATTTCTCCTAGCTACCTTTGATCTCAAGAATGCAATAACGCAACATATTCTCAAGTATCTGAATAACTCGTTCGGATTGACCATCCATTTGCAGGTGAAACACAGTGCTAAAATGCAACTTTGAACCCAAAGCTTCTTGCAATTTCTTCCAAAATCGTGAAGGAAATCTTGGATCTCTATCCGAAACAATAGATAGGGGAACACCATGAAATCTCACAATTTCGAAAATATACAACTCAGCTAATTTATCAAGCAAGAAATCTGTATGTACCGAAATGAAATACGCTGATTTCGTCAATCTGTCAACAACTACCCAGATCGTATCTTTCCTTTTCAGAGATAAAGGCAAACCCGATACGAAATCCATTGTTACTCTATCCCACTTCCACTCAAGAATCATAATAGGTTGTAATAAACCTGACAGCACTTGATGCTCAGCTTTGAATTGTTGACAAATCAAACATTTTGAAACAAATTCTGATATATCTCGTTTCATGATGTGCCACCAATAAAGCTGATTCAAATCGTTATACTTTTTTGTGCTTCCCGGATGTACTGATAAACAACTACTATGTGCTTCGTTTAGAATCTTCCAAATGAGCTCAGAATTTCTTGGTACACATATTCTATGTAATATCCCGGGTTGGGGGCTATTTTGTGTTGCATGATATTGCATGTGTTTGGTGTGCTGTGTTGCTATTTCGGTGTTATAGGGGCTTAGTTGTAGCCTAGGAGTGTGCCTGAGTGTATGGGGAAATTTTGGTTTTTGGGTGTTAAGTCAGGGGAGCTGATGGAGCTGAGGGATGTGTATTTTATGTTGTGTTTCTGAGAACAAAAGAGGAGCTGGTGGAGTGGCAAAGCATGCGCCACATGGGGGAGCTTGATGTGGCGTCATCTTCAGGAGAGGGAGGTCCAGTGTTCGAGCTGCAGAGTTCTCCTTTTTACTTCTTTTTGGGACGGCATGGAGGAGAGGTAGAAGACTAGTGAAACTCTAGCTTGGACCAAGTCTTCACATTCAAAAGGATGGTGGAGAGTAAATAGTGGAGTGTGACTTGGTCCACACATTTGAAATGTGTGGAGTGGAGTGAATGGGGGGATTCTTGGCCGAATTTTGTGGGGTGTTGGAGTGGGGGTGTGGACGGTTTGGTAGAGGGAAGGGAGGTGTGCCGAAATGCACTTCTCATTTTGTGCATTTTCGGCCAAAAGCATTTGGGAAGCAATTCTCTCTTTGTGCCTTACCAAAACCGAAAGTTTTAGCACTTGCCGAATTGTTCTTTGCTCATTTTTTCTAATTTTCCTTGCTAGCCGAATGTCAATGTCACCTTGAAGACACACCCGTGGCTTGACTTCTTTCACTTTTACTTTTGGCCGAACCTAGCATTCCTCTTTCATTCTTTTTCTTTTTCCCTTTTGAAACTCTAATAGCCGAATATTCTCCTCCTCATCTTCTTTTCTTTTGTCCATTGTGAAGCCGAATTCTCCATTTCTTTTCTTCTTTCTTTTTGTGCCGAAACTCTACTCATTTACAATCTTTTTCTCTCCTTTACACTAAAGCCGAATTTAAGGATATTAAAACACACAGGCCCGAATTCTTTTCTCCTATTGTAGCCTTGGCCGAATCTCTTGTGGTTCCTTCCTAGAAGTCCTAGTTGGCCGAATATTGGGTGTTGGTAAGTGCAAGGCCGAATGGCCATATCTCCCTCTTTTGGTTTTTGTTGGTAATGGTTTGGTTAAGGACCGATTATGGTCAGTTTGGAAGGGTGTTAACCTTTTTGGGTTATCATTTTGTGATAGGGTATTTTGATCGTGGTGGTGATTAGGTGAGGCAGTCAATTGAAGCCTTGACTGCAAGTGACCGATTGGTAAGTAAAGGGTAAGCAGTTGGTATATTTTTGTTAGTGCAATCAGTTGATTTCGATTAAGTTTAAGTTTAAAGTGATTAGTGATTAACTATTGGTTTGTTAGGTGCTTGATTGTTGGAGGAGGAATCATTGTGGTTCGGGTTGCTAAGAAACCGAACCAATAGTAAGGTAAGGGTGATTCGACAAACCCTTGTTGGTCTAAATGGTGTTGGCCGAATGGTTTTAGTGCCTAACCCCTAATGTTTGGCCGGTTGTAGGATCTTGTAATCGAGGGGCTTAGATCGTTCTCGTTGGATCTTAGACTCATATAACCAGGTGTGTAAACTAACACCCTGATACTTAGTAATATTATTAATAAACCGAATTGCCTGTTAAAATTATAACAGTATGATGGACAAGTGAATACCCAAATGGGGTATGTGGACGATTCGGGTAAGTCTGTTCTATTATGAGTACTATTAATGAAGTATAATATCATGACCTATGTTTTGTATGTATGCTATGAGAGATAATGCTTGGTATGTTGGCATAATATGCATGACTTGCATGAGATGCATGATTACATGAGTATGGTATGTTGATGGGTGATATGAGTGGAGGGAGCGGTGATATTTTGTCTTGACGAGCACCAAAGTGCTTTGGTAGCACACTTTGTGACTTTGGGTCACCAGAGGTTTGGCACCTCCAGAGGTTTGGTACCTCGGCGTCGTCCCGTGGCTCGGTACCACGATGGGTTGGCCCCACGATGATTATACGGGATTGACGCCAAATGTTTTGGTAACACACGATGGGTTGGCCCCATCACCGATTTGTGACTACGGTCACGGTGCTTTGGTAGCACATCGTGTCTTTTTGGGACACCGAGGTTTGGCACCATCATTGCGACTTGTCCCCGTGGTTTGACCACCGTGGGTTGGCCCCACTTGAGATACGGGACCGTCTGCTAGTGATTTGGTATCACACGATGGGTTGGCCCCATCATCATTGGATTTGTGACTTCGTCACGGTGCTTTGGTAGCACAATTGTGTCTTTGGGACACCAAAGGGTTTGGTACCACATTGACGGATATTGTGTCTTTGGGACACCAGTGTTTTTAGTAACACATTGTGACTATACGTCACGGTGGTTTGCACCACCAGGTGGTTTGGTACCACACGGGGTAGAAAAGGTGATATGGATGGTTAGGATCGGGTTGCATTAATTATGTTGCTTTGTATGATGTGTGTTAGCATGTGGTTTATTCGGGAGCGGGATTTACACATTTGAGTCACTCGACTCACCCTCTCCTTTGACATTTCAGTGACTCGTGAGACGCGGACTTGGAGCCGGGATGGACTCGGGGTGCACATGCCATGCTCTAATAAAAGCCTTGCCTGTGTTATTGCATTTGGGTACTTTAGTTTATTTACTTTTATTTGGGTTTTATCTTGGATTTGTAAAAGCCTTTTAAGATGTGCCTTATAATGTTTATGATTTACGTTGGATTTTAATATGTCAGAATGAAAATAACTTGGTACGAATTTTATTAAAATTTGGAAAGACGACGTTTTCAAACCAACAAAGCGATATGTTTTTAAACTATACCATCGGGTGTCACACCATTTTTATAATTGAATGAAAAACAATCGGATTCAAACTTGAAACCAAAAATTTTTCTAAGACTGAATGTTCTAGTAACAATATTCAACAACTCGTTTTCGAAAAGAAACAAGGTTTTATCAAGTCTAACTAGTACAACCTCAAAATTTTCAAATACGTTTTCCCTCGTAACATACCAGATTCGGTCGTGGTGTTTAGACCGGGTTTGGGGTGTTACAATTGTGGTATCAGAGCCAAGTTCAAAAGCTCGGCTGTGGGCTTGAGGCCCAAATTGTTTTCAAAAGATCGTTTTAAGTGTTTTGGGATTGAATACATGGTTTACAAGGCATAAGACCGAGTCTCCTAGCACTTGATTCGCCTGTAAGTAATTCTAAACTCTTCTGTGAATTATTATTTGTAGAAGGGTAGGTGTTATGGAACGTAGTTAGATTTATAGGATTTGAACCCTAGGATTAGATCACTCAAACACTTGAACTAAAGCATAAGACTTAAAGCACTAAACCAATCTATGACTCAGCCACGGGGCTAGGGTGTGGTAACTCCGGTACGCATGTCTAGGAGAGGATCCTAAGAGCTTGGTATTTAAGCGGTCCTCGTGACTCACCTCCTCTTTCGCAGTATCCCACCTCAGTGCGTAGCTCGAGTTCACCCCGACCAAGAAGGCTCTACCATAGACTTAACCTAACGACTAAAACCCGAAAAGGGAATTAGCCATGTTTTCGAAAATACAACAACAACCCTAATGTTTTCACACTTTTCGCAATAAACTCTTTCAAAACCGAAAATGTCACATTTACAACAATTTTCTTGAAAAACCTGATTTATGGAAAATTACAAAAATGCCCTTAGGGGTAAATTTACTAAAATGCCCTCGGTTTATAAAATAGCAACCCAAAGATTTTGCCCAAGATTTCAATGATGTTACGAGATCCTAACATTCTGTTTTACAAAATATCAATCGAAAATTTTGATTTTGGAAATTTACGAAAACGCCCTCAGTTTGTGAAAAATTACTAAGATACCCCTGGTTTCCAAAACGAAGTATTTTACAAAATTTTCAAAGAAAACTCTCAAATTTTTGGAATTTCAAATTGACCGGTTTTACGAAAGTTTAAAATATCTTTTATTACGAAAATACCTGTAGGAAAATGACGAAAATACCCTTGGGCTAGAATGGGCGAAGAATGTCCAAGAGTGAATAGGTATGGAAAGGATTAAGGAATGAATGTATAATCTCTTTTGGGTGAATAGGATAGAAGACTGAAACCTTGGTTGCCCGAAAGAACCCCTGATTAAACTCCATTCATAAAATTTCTTTGCGGTTAAGAAAGTGGAACGATACTAATGCATAAAAATCTTCTTAATCAGAAACGTAGATCGTTAGTCATGAGTACTCGAGGAGGACGTGGTCGTAATACTCGTGGTCGAGGTCGAGGTAGGATGACGCTTTCAACCCGTAGGATCTCGGTCAAGGGTCGAAAAATGAGATGCTTGCCCGCCACCACCGGAGGTGGTGAGTTCCAAGATCGGGCGAGACGATGCAAATGTCACGAGCGATCTTTGCGGGTGTTGGAAAGGGTAGCCGTGTAAGTGGTGGTGCGGGAGTTAGGAAATCTCCTCTGAGAGACTCGGGCTAATGGGGCCGAATTTTTCCGAGGTGTATCGGTGTTGCTCCTAGCACCGCTTTGAATATTGGTGGAGGCAACCGAGCGGATCATGGATGATCTGGACTTGACGGTGAAGAGAAGTTGAAGGGCATCGTGTCGCTTCTTCGGGATGAGTCATATCAATGGTGGCTCACGGTTCGGAGACAGGTGTGGCGGTGAGGATCCGACATGGGATTATTTTAGAGCCGCATATCAAAAGAAATATATCGGGGCTAGCTACATCGACTCCCGTGAAAGGCATTTACGAGGCTTGTTCGGGGAGTAAATCACATTCTTGAGTACGAGGTTGAGTTCTGGTGCCGAGTAGGTATGCCGGGGCATCGTAGCCACCGAGCATGAGAGGTGTGTCCGTTTTCGGATGGTCTCGCGAGACGAGTTGAGGCTGCTTGATTGCTCCACAAAGAGCGCGCGAGTTTGCCGTCTTAGTCGAGAAGGCTAAGGTAGCCGAGGGTGTTAAGGAGTCGGTAAGACAGAGCATGGACGGGAGTAGGCTTAAGAGGAGCTTTGGGTCTTCGGATCATCCGCAATCCGCGAGAGAGGGCTAGACCGAGTGGGCGTAATCGATCTGCTAGGTTTGGTCTTTGCTAGCAAGGACCGCCGCAGATGTAATCGATGTGGGAAATCTCATTGGGGTGGCTGTTGGGTGGTGGAAAAGGTTGCTTCGAGTGTGGTTCTCGGATCATCGCATTAGGGATCGTCCGCGTGGGATGGCGAGATTCGATCCGAGAGTCGGGCGTGTCGATCGCCAGTAGGTATGGACCGCCACCACAGAGGGGCGTGGTAATGGCGAGAGGTGGTAATGGATTTGGTCGAGGTCGCGGAGCACCGCGCAGGTGCGGGTAGTTACGAGGCACGACACTGATCGTGTGTATGCGACTAGGCGCCGCGAGGAGGTGACGACCGGGGCGTAATCACCGTGACGTTTTCGATTTTTAGTTCTCCTATCTTTGCTTTAATTGACTTGGGTTCCACGCATTCGTATGTTGCTAGTAGTATAGTTGAGACCATGGACTTAGATTCTGAGATATCTTCTAGGCAGATGACTGTACTTAGCCCTCTAGGTCACTCTGTAGTGGTAGATAAGTTGTATAAGGATGTACCCCTAGAACTCCAAGGGGTCATTTTTCTCGCCGATCCGATGGAACCGCCGTTTGGGGAGTTCGATCGATTCTCGGATGGACCGGCCGTGGTGAAGTACCAGCTAAGGTGGATTGCGCGGCTAAGCGCATGGTTCTATCGACGGATAAGGGAGATGAAGTGATTATGATAGGTAATAGGAGAGATTACTTATCCAATGTGGTGTCGGCATTAAAAGCTGTAAAGATGGTCGGGAAGAAATTCGCGAAGCGTATGTGGTTCATGTGTATGCCTTGGAGGCTAAAGAGTCCGCTGTTGAGAAGGTTCGCATCATTAAGGAATTTGTTGATGTGTTTCGGAGGAGCTTAGGGTTTGCCACCGGATCGTGAGGTAGAGTTTGGGATAGATCTGCTACCGTGGATCGCGCCGTGTCTATTGCTCCATATAGGATGGCACCAAAGGAATTGGTGGAGCTTAAGGCTCGGTTCGTGAGCCGTTGGATCGAGGCTTCATTAGCGCCAAGTGTTTCGCCGTGGGGAGCGCGGTATTATTCGTCAAGAAGAGAGGACGCGATGCGATGCGGATGTGTATCGACTACCGCCAACCGAATAAGTGACGATTAAAAACAAGTATCCGTTACCACGGATAGATGACTTGTTTGATCACCAAAGGTGCATCGGTGTTTTCAAGATCGATTTGAGGTCCGGGTACCATCGGTTGAAAGTTAAGGAAGCGGATATCCATAAGACGGCGTTTGGACTCGACGCGCACTACGAATTCTCGTAATGCCGTTCGGGTTGACTAACGCTCCGGCAGCTTTTATGGATATGATGAATAGGGTGTTTCAAAGCAAGATGCTCGGATCGCTTCTTCGTGGTTTTTATTGACGACATCTTGGTTTACTCAAGGTCGAAGAAGAAGAGCATGATGCACACTTGAGAGTGGTGTTGCAAATTTTGAGGAGAAGCAACTCTATGCTAAGTTCGATGAAGTGCGAGTTCGGCTTAGTGAAGTGACGCTTTTTGGGTCATGTAGTATCACCGTGAGGATTAGAGTAGATCCTCGAGAAGGTTGAGGCGGTTTTGGATTGGAAGCCTCCTAAGTCGATGCATTTGAGATTCGGAGTTTCCGGGTTTGGCGGATACTACCGAAGATTTGTGGAGGGTTTCTCATTAATTGCAAAGACCGGCGACTAAGCCGCATTAAGGAAGGGAGTTCCGTTCGTTTGGACCGAGAAACAGCAGGAGAGCTTTGATAAGCTGAAGAAGATCTTGACTGAGGCTCGGTTCTAATTCAACTGAGGCCGGTAAAGAATACACGGTCTACTGCGACGCATCACATACGGGATTGGGTTGTGTGCTGATGCAGGAGGGTAAGGTGGTGGCTTACGCTTCTCGGCAGCTGAGGCCACACGAGGTCAACTATCCGACGCATGATTTAGAGCTAGCAGCTGTAGTCTTCGCTCTAAAAATCTGGAGGCACTACTTGTGCGGTGAGAGATCAATAGTCTACACGCATCATAAGAGTTTGAAGTATCTACCGACTCGAAGGATCCGAATTTGAGGCGCGTAGATGGGTTGAGTTGCTCAAGGACTACGATCGCTCGATTGAATATCATCCGGCAAGGCTAACGTGGTGGCGACGCGTTGAGCCGTAGGGTTGTTTCGGACTTAAGAGCGATGTTTGCCCATTTAAGTTTGTATGACGACGGAGTATTCTCGCAGAGCTGCGCAGTTAAGCCTACTTGGGTTGAGCGGATCAAAGAGAAACAGATTGGAGGATGAGGTTCCGAGTCGAGTGCGCCAAGGTTACAAGTGCGAGAATGGTGGTTTGGAGGGTTACACTTGTCTAGTGATGAGGTTCTGTGTTCTCAAGGTAAGGCTTGTATGCCTAAAGATGTTGAGTGAGGCGAAAGATTCTTCAGACGCACATATAGATCCTCCTTATGCTATGCATCCCGGAGGTAGCAAGATGTATAGGGATCTTAGAGAGCGCTTTTGGTGGCTCGGCTTGAAGAAAGAGGTGACAGAGTTTGTTGGGAAGTGTCCGACTTGTCGGCAGTCAAGGTCGAACATCGCTTGCCGTCGGGCTTGCTTTCACTGTGAAAGATTCCTCGATGGGAAATGGGAAAGGATAACTATGGATTTCGTCGGTGGGTTACCGCTTACGCCAAGCAAGAAAGATTCGGTTTGGGTTATTGTGGACCGTCGACTAAGTCGGCCCATTTTATTCCGGTGAGTGGACTATTCACTTGAGACCGGTGAAGCTTTATGTGTCGAGAGATAGTAAGGCTACACGGTGTTCCGATTTCGATAATCTCGATAGGGATCCGAGGTTTACGCCGAGGTTCGAGAGCGTTGCATCGTGTTACGGCACGCGCTTGATTTTAGCACGGCTTTTCACACGCGATCGGCGGGCGATCAGTAGCGGTCATTCGGATCTTAGAAGACATGTTGAGAGGTTGTGTTCGGACTTGAGGCGCTTGGGAAGAGTTTCTGCCGTTAGCTGAGTTCGCCTACAACAACAGCTACCAAGCAAGCATCAAAATGGCACCATATGAGGCGCTATATGGTAGGAAATGTCGCTCACCTACTTGTTGGACAGAGTTAGGTGAACGTCAGTTATTGGGACCCGAGTTGGTTGCTGAGACCGAGGACAAGGTTAGGTTGATCCAGGCTCGTTTAAAGGAAGCTTCGGACCGGCAAAAGTCTTATGCCGATCTTAAGCGAAGAGATATAGAGTTCGCTGTGGGAGATCAGGTCTTCTTAAAGGTCTCACCTTGGAAGAAGGTGCTGAGGTTTGGCAGAAAAGGCAAGCTAAGTCCGAGGTTTATTGGGCCGTATAAGGTATTGAGACGAGTTGGACCAGTGGCGTATCAGCTTGAGTTGCCAGCAGAGCTTAGTCAGATTCACGACGTTTTTCACGTTTCGATGCTTCGGAGGTACCGTTCAGATCCATCGCATGTAGTAGCAGTGGAGGAGATCGAGGTAAATCCGGATTTGACTATGGAAGAGGAACCTGTGCAGATTCTTGATCGGGATGTGAAGGTTCTGCGTAGAAAGTCCGTGCCTTTGGTTAAGGTTCTTTGGCGGAATCATGGTGTGGAGGAAGCCACGTGGGAACCCGAGGATGCAATGAGACAGCAATACCCGCAACTCTTTTGACCAGGTAATTTCGAGGCCGAAATTATTTTAAGGGGGGTAGAACTGTAATATCTCGGGTTGGGGGCTATTTTGTGTTGCATGATATTGCATGTGTTTGGTGTGCTGTGTTGCTATTTCGGTGTTATAGGGGCTTAGTTGTAGCCTAGGAGTGTGCCTGAGTGTATGGGGAAATTTTGGTTTTTGGGTGTTAAGTCAGGGGAGCTGATGGAGCTGAGGGATGTGTATTTTATGTTGTGTTTCTGAGCACAAAAGAGGAGCTGGTGGAGTGGCAAAGCATGCGCCACATGGGGAGCTTGATGTGGCGTCATCTTCGGAGAGAGGAGGTCCAGTGTTCGAGCTGCAGAGTTCTCCTTTTACTTCTTTTTGGGACGGCATGGAGGAGAGGTAGAAGACTAGTGAAACTCTAGCTTGGACCAAGTCTTCACATTCAAAAGGATGGTGGAGAGTAAATAGTGGAGTGTGACTTGGTCCACACATTTGAAATGTGTGGAGTGGAGTGAATGGGGGGATTCTTGGCCGAATTTTGTGGGGTGTTGGAGTGGGGGTGTGGACGGTTTGGTAGAGGGAAGGGAGGTGTGCCAAATGCACTTCTCATTTTGTGCATTTTCTACCAAAAGCATTTGGGAAGCAATTCTCTCTTTGTGCCTTACCAAACCGAAAGTTTTAGCACTTGCCGAATTGTTCTTTGCTCATTTTTTCTAATTTTCCTTGCTAGCCGAATGTCAATGTCACCTTGAAGACACACCCGTGGCTTGACTTCTTTCACTTTTACTTTTGGCCGAACCTAGCATTCCTCTTTCATTCTTTTTCTTTTCCCTTTTGAAACTCTAATAGCCGAATATTCTCCTCCTCATCTTCTTTTCTTTTGTCCATTGTGAGTCGAATTCTCCATTTCTTTTCTTCTTTCTTTTGTGCGAAACTCTACTACTCATTTACAATCTTTTTCTCTCCTTTACACTAAAGCCGAATTTAAGGATATTAAAACACCAGGCCTAATTCTTTTCTCCTATTGTAGCCTTGGCCGAATCTCTTGTGGTTCCTTCCTAGAAGTCCTAGTTGGCCGAATATTGGGTGTTGGTAAGTGCAAGGCCGAATGGCCATATCTCCCTCTTTTGGTTTTTGTTGTTAATGGTTTGGTTAAGGACCGATTATGGTCAGTTTGGAAGGGTGTTAACCTTTTTGGGTTATCATTTTGTGATAGGGTATTTTGATCGTGGTGGTGATTAGGTGAGGCAGTCAATTGAAGCCTTGACTGCAAGTGACCGATTGGTAAGTAAAGGGTAAGCAGTTGGTATATTTTTGTTAGTTCAATCAGTTGATTTTGATTAAGTTTAAGTTTAAAGTGATTAGTGATTAACTATTGGTTTGTTAGGGTGCTGATTGTTGGAGGAGGAATCATTGCGGTTCGGGTTGCTAAGAAACCGAACCAATAGTAAGGTAAGGGTGATTCGACAAACCCTTGTTGGTCTAAATGGTGTTGGCCGAATGGTTTTAGTGCCTAACCCCTAATGTTTGGCCGGTTGTAGGATCTTGTAATCGAGGGGCTTAGATCGTTCTCGTTGGATCTTAGACTCGTATAACTAGGTGTGTAAACTAACACCCTGATACTTAGTAATATTATTAATAAACCGAATTGCCTGTTAAAATTATAACAGTATGATGGACAAGTGAATACCCAAATGGGGTATGTGGACGATTCGGGTAAGTCTGTTCTATTATGAGTACTATTAATGAAGTATAATATCATGACCTATGTTTTGTATGTATGCTATGAGAGATAATGCTTGGTATGTTGGCATAATATGCATGACTTGCATGAGATGCATGATTACATGAGTATGGTATGTTGATGGGTGATATGAGAGGAGGGAGCAAAGTGATATTTTGTCTTGACGAGCACCAAAGGTGCTTTGGTAGCACACTTTGTGACTTTGGGTCACGAGGTTTGGCACCTCCAGAGGTTTGGTACCTCAGCGTCTCGTCCCAATGGCTCAAGTACCACGATGGGTTGGCCCCACGATGATTATACGGGATTGACGCCATGTTTTGGTAACACACGATGGGTTGGCCCCATCACCGATTTGTGACTACTGGTCACCAGTGCTTTGGTAGCACATCGTGTCTTTGGGACACCGTGAGGTTTGGCACCTCATTGCGACTTGTCCCCGTGGTTTGACCACCGTGGGTTGGCCCCACTTGAGATACGGGACCGTCTCGCTAGTGATTTGGTATCACACGATGGGTTGGCCCCATCATCATTGGATTTGTGACTTCGGTCACCAAAGGCTTTGGTAGCACAATTGTGTCTTTGGGACACCAAAGTGGTTTGGTACCACATTGACGGATATTGTGTCTTTGGGACACCAGTGTTTTGGTAACACATTGTGACTATACGTCACCAGGTGGTTTGGCACCACCAAAGGTTTGGTACCACACGGGTAGAAAAGGTGATATGGATGGTTAAGATCGGGTTGCATTAATTATGTTGCTTTGTATGATGTGTGTTAGCATGTGGTTTATTCGGGAGCGGGATTTACACATCGAGTCACTCGACTCACCCTCTCCTTTGACATTTCAGGGTGACTCGTGAGACGCGACTTGGAGCCGGATGGACTCTGGGTGCACATGCCATGCTCTAATAAAAGCCTTGCCCAGATTATTGCATTTGGGTACTTTAGTTTATTTACTTTTATTTGGGTTTTATCTTGGATTTGTAAAAGCCTTTTTAAGATGTGCTTTATAATGTTTATGATTTACGTTGGATTTTAATATGCTGTAACGAAAATAACTTGGTACGAATTTTATTAAAATTTGGAAAGACGACGTTTTCAAACCAACAAAGCGATATGTTTTTAAACTATACCATCGGGTGTCACACCGTTTTTATAATTGAATGAAAAACAATCGGATTCAAACTTGAAACCAAAAATTTTTCTAAGACTGAATGTTCTAGTAACAATATTCAACAACTCGTTTTCGAAAAGAAACAAGGTTTTATCAAGTCTAACTAGTACAACCTCAAAATTTTCAAATACGTTTTCCCTCGTAACATACCAGATTCGGTCGTGGTGTTTAGACCGGGTTTGGGGTGTTACATTCTACCACGAAACATCAAACAGTCATCAAGCCCTATTTGAAACACTGAATCAGAAGTCGACTCACATTGAGCTTGTTTTTCTTGCAATTCATTATCAAATTTGTGAGCCTCACAAATCTGTTGTATAATAATGGTCTCACTTTCAACTCGGCTACTATCGAACCGTCGTCAGACAAAGCTAATTGTGTGTTCAAAGCACGTAAAGAAAATAAGGACTTTCAGCTTAAAGCATCAGCAACTACGGTCGCTTTCCCCGGATGATAATCAATCACTAATTCATAGTCTTTTAACAATTCTAGCCATCTCCATTGTCGCAAATTCAAATCTTTCGAGTCATCAAATATTTCAAGCTTTTGTTGTTGGTATAAATATGGCATTTCTCACCAAACAAGTAATGATGCCAAATTTTCAATGCGAACATTATTGCAGCTAACTTTAGATCATGCATCGGATAATTCTTTTCTTGCTGCTTCAACTGTCTCGAGGCATAAGCTACAACTTTGCTTTCCTGCATCAAAACACAACCCAGGCCATTTAACGATGCATCACTGAAAACTACGAATTCTTTACCTGACTCAGGCTGAACTAACATTGGTACCTCCGTCAATAATGCTTTCAACTGCTCGAAGCTCTGCTGACACTTTTTTAACCACTCAAAATTAACATCTTTTTGAAGCAATCATGTCATCAGAGTTGCAATCCTCGAGAAGCCTTTCACAAGTTGTCTATAATAGCCGGCTAGTCCCAGAAAACCACAGACTTCGGATACATTTCTAAGAGGCTTCCAATCTATAATCGCAGAAATTTTGCTCGGGGCAACTCAGATACCCATGATTGAAACTATAAGTCCTAGAAAACCAACCTCTCGTAGCCCAAACTCACATTTGCTGAACTTTACAAACAACTGTTTATCTATCAAAGTTTGTAACACGATTTTCAAATGCTCGGCATGCTCAGATTCATCATGAGAGTAAATCAAAATGTCATCAATAAACACAAATACGAATCGGTCTAAGTACAGCCTGAAAATCTGGTTCATCAAGTCCATAAAAACACCAGGTGCATTTGTTAGTCCGAAAGGCATAACAAGAAATTTGTAGTGTTCGTACCTTGTTCTAAATGTAGTCTTTGGTACATCTGAGTCTTTAACTCGCAACTGGTAATAACCTGATCTTAAATCAATTCTCAAAAACACTATTGCCCCTTTTAACTGATAAAAAAATCATCTATTTGTGGCAAAGGGTATTTATTCTTGATCGTCACTTTGTTGAGCTGTCGATAGTCTATACACATTCTTATCATGCCATCATTCTTTTTCACAAATAAAACCGGTCCACCCCAGGGGGAGAAACTCAGTCCAGCAAAACCTCTATCTGCCAACTCTTGCAACTGAGCATTCAATTCTTTTAACTCTTTCGGAGCCATTTTGTATGGAGCTATCGATATCGGCGTTCTTCCCTGTACTAATTCAATACCAAATTCAACCTCTCTGATAAGTGGTAAACCCAGTAACTCTTTGGGAAATACATCTGGATACTCCCACACAACTGGTACTAATTCAATCTTTGTTTCTGTCACTTTCGTATCAAGTACATAAGCAAAATAAGCTTCACACCCCTTTCTCACAAATCTCTGAGCTAACATAGACGAGATCACAACTGGCAAACTATTCAGATCATCAGATTCAATTCTAATTAGTCTCATTATTTTGACATTTCAGTTCAATTGTCTTTCGTCTACAATTCACTATAGCATCATGCATCGTTAGCCAATCCATACCCAAAATCACATCAAATTCATCGAATGGAAACAACATCAGATTAGCTAGAAAACAGAAATCTCGATCCATTAACGGACAATTCTTGCAGACTTTGTCAACCAAAACACATTTTCCTAAGGGGTTCGATACTCTAATCACAAATTCAGTAGACTCTATAGGCAAAGTCTTACTAGATACTAAATTCATACATATATAAGAATGAGTTGATCCTTGATCTATCAATGCAATCACATTAGTATCATAGAGAGCGAAAGTACCGGTGATAACATTTGGAGATAACACTTTTTCGGGAGTGCGAATAGCGTAGGCTTTAGCAGGTCTCTGGCCTCGGATCTCACAGCTGAATCCATAGTCCCCCTTCTACTACCACTTACATTTTCGACAATTCTAGGTGGTCTACCTCTATTCGACGTGTTACTTGGTCTCACATTCTGAACTTTACCTTTCTCATCTAGCTTAGGGCAATCTCAGATGAAGTGATCTAGCGAACGACATTTGTAACAAGCTTTATTACTTTTATTCTAGCATTCTCCAAAATGTTGTCTTCTACACTGCTGGTACTTGGGTTTGTTGCCTCTAACACTGCCAACACTCGTTACTGATGTAGCTTGAGCTTTAGAACCTGAGTATTGTTTTCTATGATCTCTTTTCGAATATTCATTTGAAACATTTAGGCAAGCGTACGAATCACTGGATTTCTTTGATGAAGAATCATACGACTTACTCATCGATCTTTTTCTCGAATCTCTAATTTCTAAATCTTCTTTACTTTTTTCTTTACTAAGATCCTCGGCTTTACAAGCCCTTTCAACCAAAATGATAAATTCTTTCAAATCTAAAATTCCAACTAGTAGTTTTATATCTTCGTTCAACCCGTCAACGAACCGCTTACACATAATTTCTTCGGTAGAAACATACTCCCTGTCGTACTTACTCAATTGTACAAATTCTCTTTCATACCCGGTTACAGTCATTCGGCCTTGTCTTAATTCTAGAAACTCTTTGTGCTTTTGATCGAGAAATCTTTGACTGATGTATTTCTTTCAGAATTCAGATTGGAAGAACTCCCAAGTAACTTGTTCTTTCAGAACCACAAATATTAACGTGTTCCACCATTGATACACGGTGTCTCTCAGCAAAGATACAACACATTTAATACATTCATCAGGAGTACAAGACAATTCATCGAATACTTGAATCGTATTTTCGAGCCAGAACTCAATTCTCTCAGCATCATCATCAACAGTAGACCAAAACTCTTCAGCCCCATATTTATGAATCTTATCTATTGGCGGCTTGTTCAACCATATTGGATCTATAACTTGAGGAACAACAGGGATTTGTTAAGGAATAGGTCAGGGTAGAGGTTGTTGAACAACCGGATTCATTTGAACGAACTCCGTGAACCACTCGTTCATTATTTGGAAAAAGGCTTGTTTAGCCTCTCCCTCATGGCTACTCATTACAGGTCTAGAATCAGATGGTGCTGCCCCTTGAGTGTGAACGGGTGCATTACTCTCTACATCATCAGCTATAGCTCATTTGGGATCCATTACTATACAAAAACACAATTTAAGCTGCCAGGAATCATCACACTATCGCAGAGTATATATGGCATGTATAGCTAGACTCTGACACACGCTACGTTAGTCCTAAAATTGACTAAACCATAGCTCTAATACCAATAAAATGTAACACCCCTAACCCATATCTGTCACTACAGTAGGGTTACGAGGTATTACCAATCAATTCACAGCATATAGCTTACATTTATCAAACATAAAGAATTCGTTCTCATAAAACATTCAACACAATTACACTGTCCCTTATAAGGGCCAACGAGGCCTTAAACTTATTTTAGAAGTGGTTCGGGACTAAACCGATAACATACAAAAATTTTTGGAAACTTAGAAAAATTTCAACCATACAGGGGTCACACGCCAATGTGAACACACCGTGTGCCTCACACAGCTCCAGACACGCCCGTGACTTAGGCCGTGTGAAATCATGGCATACATACTGGCTTGGGTCACACGGCCAACCACACGCCTGTGTGTCTAGCCTGTGTGCCCTTCGAAGTGGCCACACATGCCCGTGTGCCAGGCCGTGCCAAACTTGTAGGGTATACTAACTTATGTAACACGACCAAGTCACACGCCCGTGTGCCAATTAGCGGGGTATACTGACTTGCAGTACATGGTCAGTCACACTCCGATGTGTGAGACGGTGTGGAGGATACTGACTTCAATTCAATTTCAATACCAGGGGACAGACGACTGTTTGTCACACACGGCTGAAACACACGCCCCTGTCTCTGCTCGTGTGGACAAAAATAGGCCATTTGTAAGGCCAATTTGTCACCCCAACTTCAATGCACTTACACAAGGCAAAATGGTACCATTTCATCATACAATTAGGCAACCAAAATCATGAACCAAATGCACAATTCATACCATTATAATTTCATCTATTCCAATTCTTAAATCACTACCATTTACTTAGCCAAATACATGCCAAAACAATATCAAACAATATGGTTCATTTACCATAATTCACATAACCATTATAACTTCCATAATGTCTTGGTTACAACCATGCCAAAACAAACCAGAATAAGCCATCACTCATGGCTATATATATACAAACCAAAACATATACATTTACAAGCCATTTCTAATAGCCAAACACACATCAATATTAACATCATTTACAAGCCAAATCTCATGGCTATGATCACAACCAAAATACCACATTTAACCTATACATGCCATAGACCATAAATGTATAATTAAAAGTACCAACATAGATGTTTGATAGTGCGATGATGTTTCCAACGACTCGCAGACCCGAGCTAGCCTTGATTCACTATAAAACATAGAAAAATAACACGAATTAAGCTTCATGGCTTAGTAAGCTCATATGTGAATAACTTAATTCATCAGATAAATGCAAATCAACCAATTACACATGATAAAACCATATACACATTAACTAAAATCCTTTCTCATGTCTCAAAACATGATCAAATACAAACTCATCAAACTTTCACTATTTAATACTCAATTAGGTTCTGCACCTACCTGTATCACCTTGTACTAACCTCTTTCTCAACCACATCATTTATTTACCCATTGAACCATTCAGAACGGAAATTGGATACTTAGAAATCTTGTACCATAAGTACCTATACCATGGCCTATAGCCAAATCAAGGTAACTTATTCGAAGAACTATTATCATGGCCTGAAGTTAACTCATCTGATATGCATGGCCCGAAGCCAAATCAGTAAAATACGCACCAGAAGTGCTAATATCATGGTCCGAAGCCAACTCAACGTATCACTTACTAACATGTCAATAGTATCCAAAACTATTCTTAAGGTTCAACCGGGCTTTCACACTTTTTGTTTCTATCATCGAATGCATCCGTAAAGTTGTTTTCACAATTTATACATTATCCATAATTCCATTTTAACAATTTGTGCAATATTAAAGCATTTTAACTTACATTTATAATGCAATCATCACATATGAACTTACCTTGTATTCGGAATTGACGGATCGGGTCGACTACTCGATAACTTTTTTTTCCCTCGATCTAAATTTGAAATCCTTCTTTCTTTATCTATATGAATTCAAAATTAACTTATTTATTCATCTACTCAATCAATTAATCCAAAAATGCACATTTGGTCATTTTTACACATTAGCCTCCAAACTTTTGCATTTAATCAATTTAGTCCCTATTTTACAAATACACAAAATTCACACAATTCAACAAAACCCATGCTTGGCCGAATTATATATAGGTCCCTAACAGTCGAAAACTTTTATTTATTTCACATTTCAACCACACAATTTGTACATTTCACAATTTAATCCTTATTATGCATTTTCATCTAAAATCACTTAACAAAACATGTAAAACTATCACCAAGCTTTCATATTTCAACATTAAACATCAAAGAACACATAGATTCAACAGTGGCAACTCTCAAAATCTTTAACAGTTTCAAAATTAAAGGTACGGGCTAGCTAGATTGAGCTGCAATGATTACAAAAACATAGAAATCATAAAAAAAGGGACAAAAAGCACTCACCAATTGCACATATGAGCTTTGTCGAATGAAAAGGAATGAAAATGGTTTCTCGAGCCCTAGAATATGTTGAAGATGAAGACTAAAAAGATGATATTTGTTTTTATTTCATTTAAATAGTCTTTAATAATTAATTTACTAATATAACATTTAAAAATCTTAATAATTTCCGTAAAACCAACCTCATAATTTTCCACTAACTCATTAATGGTCTAATTGCCTCTTAAGGACCTCCACTTTAAAGTTCTATAGCCATTAAACACTTTTAGCTCTTAGAAATCAAGTTTTACACTTTACGCAATTTAGTCCTTTTTATCGAATTGATCAACATTTAAGACACCGTTCGGAATGACTCCTTATCGGTTAGTGTTTGGAAAGGCATGTCATTTGCCATTAGAGTTGGAGAATAGACACTAGGCTTTGAAGCAGTTGAACTTTGATCTTAAGAAAGCCGGTGAGAGAAGGATGTTACAACTTGATGAGTTGGAAGAGCTGAGATTATTTTCCTGTGAGAATGCCAAAATGTGTAAATAAAAGTCAAAGAGATGGCATGATAGTCATATACAACCTCGCGAGTTTAAAAAGGTCAGAAGTTTTTGTTGTTTAATTCAAGGTTCAAGTTATTTCTTGGAAAGCTTAAAACCCGATGGAAAGGACCCTATACCATCTACCGAGTTTATCCTTATAGAGCTATTGAATTATATGATAATTACGGGGGTACGTTCAAAGTTAATGGTCAACGTCCCAAACACTACTGGGATGGTGAAGTTGAGCGAGTTGAATCCTCGTTCAAATTAACAGACCCTTGATTTTTCATGAACTCGTTTTGTAAATAAATAAATAATTAGAAATTATTTTCTTAACATATTACATTTAACTAATTCTATCTAAGGAGATTGGAACTTAAGCAGGACCGCTGTGACCCCTCCAAACTTTCTTTGGAATTAATTTAATGTAATTTGTTAAGAAGAAATTTTCTAATTAAGATTTAAGATTTTTAAGTTTCATTTATTTTGTTTAAATTTTAAATTTTTATGTTAATAAAGGGGGTCAAATTTGGCCCAAGTACTAATCAGTTTTTTTCTTGAGTAAGTTTGTAAATATAGTATGAGTTTGAGGCCCAAGACAACAAAAAGGAGGAAAAAGTCCATACTCTGCCGCCACTCCCTGTAACGCCCCGAATTTGGGCCTAGTAGATTTGGGCCTATTGGGTTGTAACGCCCCAAAAATCCCAAAACTTTAAATTTCTGTGCATTAAGGTCGGTATGTATGAGTAGCACTTAGAATGTTAATTTTAAGGTATTATCGGGATTATTTGAAGTCTTAGAGATAGGGATGACCATAGGGAAAAATTTATTTTGCTTGCTTTAGTGGACCCTAGTCTTAAGCATTATGCCTCTTAAGCAGATTAAAGGGAAAATAGGACACAAATGGGCTTGTGGTCCGGTGGCAAGGTGGCGTCACTAGGGGAGCTACAAGGTGGCGTGAAGAGGTCCAAGGTTCAAGTAGTGGTAAGGTGTTTTGGAGTGTTTATTTTGCATAATGGAAGGCCAGAGTTGTGTGGAATTTGGACTTTTTTGTTGAAGTGTTTGAATTGGTCCTGTGAACTGATAAAGGAGGGAATTTCGGATGAGATAAGGGAGATATCATGGAGAAAAATTAGGAGATGAGAGGTGGGAAGAGTTGGTGCCGAATTGGACTGTGGGGGAAGGTAGGATTCAACTATTGGCTATAAAAGGAGGTGCCAAATTTCTTTGAGAGGTTCCTTGGGTTCCATTATGTTTCGTTTTCTCCCCCTTAGTCGAATTCTTCCATTTGTCGAAAAAAAACCCATCATTCCTTTGCTGAAATTTTGGTTTTCTCTTTAGTCGATTTCCCCATACCTTCTCTTCTTAAATTCCTTCTCTTGTTCACCTTTAGTTCTAGCCGATAACTTCTCCTTTTCTTCTTCCTATTGGTACCGAATTATCTCTATCACCATACTAATCTCAAAAGCTGAATTTAGGCCGTAGGATCGAAAGTAGATTTTGTTAAGATTCAGAGATCACAAACGTGGTAGGTAAGGATCGTTAGCAAGAGGTAAGTACACTCGTCTCGGTTGTGGTTAGTAAATGGCCGAATGTAACATGGCTTATAGGGGTAACTTATGATGAGTATGGGTCACTTGATTTTGACGATATATGTTTGAGTGCAGATCTATAGGATAATCGCAAATAGTAGCAAAGGAAGGGCTACTAGAACATGTGGCACATGGTAAGGTTACAGTGAGGTTTCCGTTTCTGATAAAGTGTGTATTAAGTCACGATTAATTGTTAAGTGATGTCGATTGTAGGTTCGTGATTAAGGGGTACGCAGGACGCATGGTTACCAGGTGTGTACAAACACTACACACACGATATCGACAATGCCGAAAAGCCGAAAAGCCGAAAGTGGCTAAATGGGCTCGGAGGTCCCTAAGGCTAAGTTTGATGAGTTTGTTTGGTTTGGTATATGAATTGAGTTAGTCAAGCATGTTACACGATCTGGAATTGTTTTGGGCCTAATAGGCCATAAGGGTGTGATTTGGGCCTAATGGGCCGTAATGATGTAATTTGGGGTTGATGGGCTTTATGGGGACATAGACAAGTATGATATGGTTAATGGACTTTAGGCCTAGTTTTAACAACTCTTAAACCGCATAAGACTTAATCTTATATTTAAACATGTCCGTGAACAAGTTGCTGGGTTAGAGTGTGGCAACGGACATATGCATGTCTAGGATTGGATCTAGTGAGAGCTTGGTACTTAAATAGTCCTAGTGGCCCACCTCCTCTTCTTTGGAATCCTACCTGGTGCATAGTGTCTATTCACTTTAACCGTAAGGACTTGTTAATGGGCCAAAGTTCATAACTAAAACCCGAGAGGGGCCAAAACACCCCTGATTTGTAAATTACCAAAATACCCTTAGATATGTAAAATTACTAAAATACCCCTTATTTGAAAATAACCAATATACCCTTAGCTTGCAGAATTACCAAAACATCCCTGATTTACAAAATTCCCAAAGTACCCATGTTTTGCAAAATTACCTAAATACCCATGTAGAGTAGATTTACAGAAATACCTTTGGGTTGTGAAATGACGTAAATACCCCTATGTTATGAGTATGAGTTTTGTGGATGTTACTCATCTGCATGTTGCATTCATATGATATTCTGATTAGGATGCTTATGGGTGGGAATTATGGTACGGAGGAAGATTTGAGGATCGCATAGTCGCTTGACGACGATGGATCCACCGGTGGCTTTAAGCCCATTATATGATTAGCAGCTTTGCTGCAACGTTGAGTAGTGCCGTCATGGGTGCTACCTTTGGTGTGTAGAGGATGGGTGGGTCGATTTAGAAATCCCCACAAGTGTGTAGGGTTGGAAGGGAAATGGCGTGTAGTAGATGGATTTTTGGGGAGGGTTTTGCATTACCTTGTTTTCCATAGGATATGATATGATATGATGTGATACGATATGAGGTCATTGTGGGCCAAGGCCTAAGACCACCGATTTTGATAGGGCTCAGGCCAATATGATAATTATACATTGAATTGAATGCCAGGGGTTGTACACACTGAGTTTCAAAACTCACACCATTTTATTTAATGTTTCAGGTGATCCTCAGTAAATGGCTCGGCGTGGGAGAGGACTCGGAGATGGCCACACCACAAGATGTTTAAATTTTTACTTATTTGTTTCAAAAGACATGGTTTTAATTGCTTATTTTCGTTGGATGTGATAAGGCCATGTACTCCGATTTGAATTTAGATTTTGGGTTTTGTTGTTTCAATTGTTTACTTAATTATTAAACATAACAAATTTCTTACGTTTAAACTTGGTTTCCGAAATAATTAAAATTATAAAATGGGTTTTTTTCATTACTTAACAAGACTCAAGGATTTTCGGCTTTTGGGCCTAAAATTTTTAATTAGCAAAATCTTTTGAATTATGCCTTTGATGTGACACGCCGAATTCGGGCCTAACTTTTAGGCCGGGTTTGGGGTGTTACACTCCCATTACTTGCCGCCCAAGTAACCCTAATGTAGCTAAATTTTCGCTACATGTTTCGCTAATTCTTCTTTATATAAACTCCTCTTCATTCTACTATTTTTCATATCTCTCAAAGCAATTTGCTTAACCCTAAAAATCCCTAAATCTCCCTCTTGTGCCGCTAGCCTCAAATCCCGAAAGAAACCCTAGTTTCTCTTCCCTTTTTGCTGAAATCACCTACTGCCGCCACAAAAAAATTGCTGAAGCACCAACATTGCTACCGTAAATCACTGTTGTCACTGCCACACACCACCATTGTTGTTGTACACTATCGTTGCCGTCGCACCATCCTTACCGTTGTAAGGTTTTCGTCATAGCAAGTCCTTACCCACCTTGCTGATTTTTCTTTTCCCCCTTGTGCAAAAACTTTGCCAAATTCTCAAGAAAAATACCATGTCTCACAAAAGAACTAGATCTTCAAAGACTACTCTTGAAAACCCAATTTTGATCGATGAAGAAGTGAAAGAGAGATTTGATTCAATCTTCAAGCATCAACCTATGATGCCCAAAAAAGGTTTTAACTTGAAGAGTCATGATTTGATGGTTGTTCCTATACCTATTAGAAAGAAAATCAATGCTCTCAAGTGGGAATGATTTTGTAATGCTCGTTCACTTTCCAATGATGAACTAGTTCGAGAATTCTATGCTAATTTGGCTATGCAAGATGCTACTGAGGTCATCGTTTGAAAGAAAAAGGTACATCTTATTTCTAAGTCCATCAATGATTTGTTTAACTCACCTGATGTTGAAGAAGATGAGTACTACCCTATGATGAACAATATCAATTGGGATTTTCTTCAACAAGTGCTTGATGTTGTGAGAAATCTGGGATCCCAATGGATTATAAGAACGTTTGGGAGCCATTCTTGCCGAAGAGAATACCCAAAACTTGTTGCAAATGTATGGTTTTGATTTTGTTCGCTATAGTTTTATACCTATCTCACATAGTTCCACCATCTCGATGGAACGGATGCTCTTATTATATACAATTTTGACAGAAAAGTCCATTATTGTTGGGAAAATTATTCTCAAGGAGATTCACGATTCTGATAAAAAGAAGATAGGAAGTGCTTATTTCCCATCATTAATCACTTCACTTTTCTTAAGGGTCCATGTTAAAACACAAGCAAAACTGAAGGGGCAATATGTTCAAGGGTGCATCACAAATCATGATCTTGAAAGGTTAGTAGAGAAGGTGCATGAGCTAAATCAAGGCGAGCAAGAAGAGCCAACTGAGCTAGATACCGAGGAGTCAACAAATGAAACTAGAACTAAAGCTAATTTAGTTACAGACACTGAAGAAGAATTTGATAAGGAACTGAATAGTCCTAAACCAGTTAAAGGATCTGCAACCCCCGAACCAAAGGTTGAGCCAGAAGAAGAAACAGTTAAGCTAAGTGTTGAACCTGAATCTACAACTCCAATGCTAACTTCTACAAGTACTTCAAATAAATTGGAGTTGTCAATTATGATGGATATGTGCAAGTTCATGCACAATCAACAACAAACTTACTGGAAATATGCAAAAATTAGAAATGACACAATTCGAAATACTTTTAAGAATATCTCTAATACTTTTGTTGTTGAATTCTCATATGCTATCTTTGAGACATGGACGGAATATACTGATTATGCAAGTAGAGATGGAGCTGAAGAAGACAAGGGGAATGAGTCAGAAAAATAAAAGGGGGGATTCTTGTCTTCTTATTTATTTAATTATTTTTAGGTCTTTAGGAATTTATTTCTTTCGTAATTAGGATTTAATTTCTACATAATAAAACATAACAAGCATGAATAAACTTAACACTTCTTTAGAAAGAAAAAGACTAAGTGATGTGGTAATGGGAATGAACATGTCTAGGATTGGGTTATTAGGAAAGACTTGGTATTTAAGCAGTCTTAATGACTCACCTCTCTTTCTTCACAACCCTACTTGGTGTTCAGTGTTCGTTCATTACTTTGTTCTTGCAATGAGGACATTGCTTCTTTTTAAAGGGGGTAAGAAAAATAAATTGCTCAAATTTTTAAAATTTTCAAGTATGTTTCAATCATTTCTTTCATAAGTATGTTTTAATAAATGAATGTTTAGAGTTTTTGTTAATGAGATAGCTTGTATGCAAGTATGAATGACGATTCTATCTGAGTGAACGTATGTTATCATGAAGAATGGAATGCTTGTATGATCTTAGTCTTAGTAATGTTTTCCATGAAAACTTAGTTTCTCTTGAGATTAGACATGCATGAAGGTTTATATCTTTAGAATTTACTTAGTAACTTTCTTGAGGCGAAGTCATAGGAGACATTAAAATCTAAAATAATATAAGCACTATTTCTTTGGATGTTTGAGTATTTTCGAGCCAACCTTATGATATTAGACCCTTGAAACTCTAATTTTGAGCTTAAAGGCCTATTTATTGCAACGAACCTACATTATAAGCCACATTACAATTTTTTTAAGTTATCCTAATTTTGTGCACCCATCTTAACTAAAGTTGTCTTGGTAATCAACATTTGAGGAAATTTTCTAAAAGATGTATGTGCTCATGCTTACAAAAAAAAATAGACAAAGAAAGAGCGAATAAAAGTTTGCTCAGACTCCAAAAAGAAAAATGTATAAGCATAAGTTCAAAATAAGTTTGGGGGTGTTCCAAAGGTTCATTTAAAGAAAAAGTTTGTATTTCGAGAAATCCAAGACAAAGTTAAAGGTTAAGATTTTAAAACCAAAATATCTCATCTTTTCAAATCCTTACCTTTACCCGAGCCCCATTATAACCTTATAAAAGACCTATGACACCTACATTAGTGAAGAGGAAGTACTAAGTTCAACATATGAAGATCATGAAAAAGCCTTATGATTGTTTGCTTGATTGATAAGAAATTATGTTGAATGAAGAATGTTATTTATAGCTGTGACATACATACAAACTATGATTCATGTTGGCATATTTTGAAACTTAGTATAAAATTCTAAAAATGTTTGCTTATGAATTACTTGTTAATAAAGGAGATCTATGAATATGAAGTTATTAATGCATGATCATGGGACAAAGATTGATGATGCTTACATAGTTAGCAATTTTGCCTTAGCAAGACCTTTTGCTATGCATAAACATTACTTGGGACGAGCAATGATTTAAGTTTTGGGGTGTGTAAACTGAAAAATATATAGGATTAAACCCAAATCAAAGTGGCTGTCACCCAAGACTCTGACCGACGAGGCTCCTTCACTCCTTCGCTTTGCTCCTTTGCTAATAGCTCTCCAAGGTGGCCAACCAAGGGCTCTTTAAGAGGCTTAATTTCTAAAATCTCTATGAAGAGATGATGCTAGGCGTGGGGAATGGAATATGCTAAAGATAATTGAGAGAAAAGAGAGAATGATGAGGGATGAGGGATGATTAGGAATGGTGAAATGAAGTCTTATTTATAGGTGAAGAGAGGAGAGTAGTTTGCTAAAAATAGAGAGGTTTAGTCTCTTCAAGCTCTTCAATGAGTGGTCGGCCATGATGAGTGGATTTTGAGTTGAATTTTGCTTGATTTTTAAGTAATTTAAATGCTATAACAACTCAGGACTGAAACTTGGTCAAATGTAGATCTTCAGGCAAATCTCTGATTTCTTCAACATTGCAAGGACCTTGTGTAATTAAACCAAAAAGTGGTTTATGTGGACAGCCATGTGTAGCCAAAATTGGGTTGACTTGGTCTTCAATTTCGATGGTTTTTGTAATCCAACAAAACTGTTAGACCTGTCCAAAATAAATCAATAAATTAAAGGACCAAAGAATAAAATAAATAATTAATTAAAACTCAAATTATTAATGAAATATTTTAAAAATGAATTATTAAATATAATTTTATATTTTATTATTTAGTTTAATCATGCATGGCCCATTTTATGTCTTACAAATATAATATGTTCAAATAAATATAAAATAAGCCATTTTATGCATGAAAACTATATAATAAAGCATAAAATCACAGTTTAATAATTTCTCTGTCCTAATTTCATATTTTCACACATTTCATTAATTTATTAAACAATTACTTAGTTTTAACAACGAATTTAAGTAAAAATGTGATAAGTTGCATAGGAAAAATCCTATATACTTTTCAGTTTACAGGGATCAATAGTATGAATGGGGGAGCTGTAGAACAAGCAGACTCCGCTGGCAAAACAGGCCCCTCAGGTAGGGCGGGAACTGGAGAAATAGGAACTTCTGGTGTAGGGAGCACTTTTTTAAGTCTGCGTCATGTTAATTGACGACGCTCACTTACCTCGGTCTCTTGGGTGCTTTCTTCCACCCTAAGTCTCTTTTAATTTTTCTTTGTTGCTTGTTTCTTGAGTGGAGCAGTAGCAACCCTTTCTTCAGAATGGGTTTCATCCAAAATAAACTTAATATCCATGTTTTGTGTTGAAGTTGAGGAATATCTTGCACCATCAAAATAAGAATTATCCTGATTTGAAGAGGAAGTAGAAGTTGTACCAAGATGACTTAAAATATTCTAGTTACGTGGGCAAAGACCACAAATATGGTAAAAGAAGAAAGAAGGTTCTCTTATACACCTTACTAATACATGTACGAATTCATTATTTGAATTATAAGGCTAAGCCATAGAAGACATTTCTGACTGAAAATACTTCCACCAATTCAAGTACAAGCCCTCTTCTCAGTCATTTGTATTGTTTCAAAGCAACTTGAGAATCTATTAGCGGACACTGTGCATAGATATTATCCAGAGGAAGGGACCATCGTATAGGAAAATCGAATCCAGACTCGAGTTTCAAGATAACTCTCACGTACTTGCCTTTTCTTAGATGTAGATTCGAAATATTGGTCTGGATTATGGGCTCATTATAGCCTCCAGGTGCACCAATGCTCAGAGTAGAAGTCCTGCACAAAATATGTTGAATAGGCGGTATCTGCAAGTATACAGGTCAGGTTATAATATAGTTAAAACGAAGTAGGTGAGTACTCCAAGGATTGTACCTAAGGAAGGCGAGCGCTGATTTAATTATCTTATGACTAAATATAAAAAAAATACTTTTGGTATTTTAATAAATAAAGAACAAACCAATATAAATGGAAAAACTTTGGGAAATTTGCTATGGAAACTTAATCAGATCTGAGCATGGGTGACCAGCTCACTTCGGTAATAATAACTAACTGTTTCCTTTGGTTCTCTGTTCAATCAACTAGTTGTTACCCTAGCAGGATCTCTCGATTTTCCACTAGAATAACGAGTAAGCAAGAACTACTTATCTGTTGACCTCACAGTCTAAACTGGTTCGGGGTTAAGGTTTTTACGGATAGGCCATACCAATTTTGCGTTAATTTCCACCTAAATGATTTCCTAGGGTCGTCAAGCCTATGTTTTGCATTATTCCTTTCCCAAACAGCTGATCCGCTGAAGAGAACCTTACACAACAATCAATTAATCATACCTCCACTTGCTAATCTTCACAAGAGGGTTAATTCCTCATGCATCTCAAAAAAAATAATAAACTTGATATAAAATATGAGAATTAATAGTAAATCAAGATACACAAGTCTAAATTGTATTTAACTGAAGCATGAATTCCACAAAGAGTTGATCGAGTTCCACAAATCAGATCTCCCGAGAAATGCAAAACTGAAAAGAGCATAAAGTCTAAGAAAAGGGAAAAACTAAAAGTGAAAATATGAAGAAAATTATACAATATGAAAAGTTGTCTCTAACAAGTGTTAAATTAGCCTATTTATAGAGTTAGAGTTCTCGTCGTCCTTAACCCTAGGTCAACTGACACTCTCATGTTTAATATTTGATTGTGTAAACCAAAACGCCCCTGGCTCGTAAGTGTTTCTCATACAGAACAGATGTCGCGACACCTTAGTACCTGTGTTGCGACATTGAAGGCATTATGCTCGTACTCAAGGTAGCTTTAGGGGTGTGTCGTGACATCCCTTGGTTGTGTCACGACACCAAAGGCAACCTTAAAATTCTTTCTCTCTACTCCCTATGTTGAGACATTAGGTTTCCTGTGTTACAACATAGTGACCAATATTGAGTTGGTATGCCCTCTCATGGTCTCTTGCACACTCACAAATTATAATAGCTCATTCTTAGGTCTCATTCGGTCTTTAAGTTAATAAAAAACTCAAATTACATTTTTTATTGAATGTAAACAAAACTAATAAAATCTGATTAAAACGTAATAAAAATATGCTACACCGAATTACAACAAATCAAACTCCCCCACACTGAAGTCATTATTTTTACTCAAGCAATGCAAACAAAGACAATAATTAAAAGACGACCCTTGAGAAAATATGGTACAAATGTTAGTTTTGGAACACATAACTAGGTATTTCATATTTACACATAATCTTGGCATGATATATAGATGACTTATCACTTTTGCTATCAAACACCTAAGTTCAGTATATTACAAAGCATACAAACATTAAGGGTTTCAAATGTAGGGATCCATAAATAAGTTATATAGGTAATTTGATTACCCTTGCATAATACAAACAATCATAAATGTAATTATTTAGTATGATATCAATTCGTAAATAAGTCTACCTAGACCACATAGGGCTTTTTGGCATGTAAAGTTCTAAGTCATATGATAGCTATGGAATTCAAGAGCACTAAGCATCAAATAGTTTCAAGTATGAAAATAGTTTGGCACATCGTATTGTTCCCTATTCTCCCCTTTAGTGGCCCTTACCTGCTTACCGCCTTATTTCTCCTTCTCTTACCTTTCTTGTTTCTCCACTAGGAAGTCACATCATAATACAACAACTGTGGCTAGCTCACGAGTTTTTGTGCACTACTAAATGAGTATTTCTATTTTCGATGACTTTGTCACTTTTCTTTCTTCTTTTTCAATACATTTCTCATTCATGAATGCTTTTACTCTCAAAAACTTTTTCTACACATTTTTTATTTTATTTTTGAATTCTTCTTTTTTGCACGTATTGGCTAACCTATAATCACTCTGTCGCACTGATCCTTCCTATGTCACTCTATTTTTGCAAAATTTCACCGTAATTTATCTACTTAACCCCCAATACATATGGTTAGACATTTAACCCTCAATACATATGGTTAGACATCTATATTCGTGCATTTCAGGACAAAAGAAAAAGGAAAAATATAAAGTAGCATTTTTGGCTCTGATTTTGCGTTAAGGTTCATTAAGAAGTGTTTTTTTTAGCTCAATTATAGGTATTAAAGATGAATAAATAGGGTCAGCTTTTTGGCTTAGGGTGTATACCAAACAATGCCTTAGGTCATCCATAGGTATCTCAATATTCACAAATTTAATCACCCAAACAATCACAATTTCAACAATTTATCATACATACTAGTGTGCTTGTTTTCATGTATTTCCTATATCATATGGTGCATTCAATTGCTAAATGCCTATTTATAGTATAATATATAGAACTTAGTAGTCTAATAATAAAAATTTTAAATTCATCTACTATCGTGCCAAATTTATAGTAAATACAATCAACCTATATACATGCTCCTAACCAATAATTTGTATTTCTACAAGCTTAAGCACACAATTGACAATAAAAATTAAAAGAAAAACATAAAATTTGAAACAAATTTCCTATGATACCCCCACACATTAGATAACACATTGTCCTTAATGTGTAGCCCTGAAAAGATAAGGAAAGAAGTTACCCGATTGATCATGGTAGTTCCGTAAGCTGTTGGTAGGTGTTTCCTCCTTTGATCGTTGTGAGTTCTAAATTGTTGTGCTTCTTCCATGTGGGGTTCCTACACAGGAAACTTCAAAACAAAACAAATATAAAATCTATTTTTAGCCCTATTCCTAAAACTATTAATTATAGTTTATCAAAATAAAATGGTCAATTCAATCTTCTTCTTCCTCTTTAGAGGCCATCTCCGCTGCCCCTTCTCTTTCCTCTTCATTATCACTTCCCTCTTCACTCTATTGTTCTTCTTCTGCATGATGAGTTTTCATCGGATCAAGCATATCCAGCAGATGATTAAGGACTATCGTGTTGTTCCGCCGTAAGAATTCTTGAACGACCAGACCCATTTCTTGCATCCATTGTATCATTCTGTCTATTTTTACTTCACTACTCCGACCCATTTTTCTTTGTGGTATCATCTTTTCTTTTCTTTTGACTGAGGGAGGGACATCTATCTTTTCCTTTCTCCTCTGGTTCCAGTCTATAATCTATTTTCTGTTAAGTTCCACATGCTACGTGTACATAAAATCACCGATTAAACTCTTTGTTGGGTGCATGAATTGCTCGTTCTCTTTCATAGAAACCTTCGCGCTTTTCCAAAGTGTCATCACGAGATGGGAAAGAAAATCCTAACCTTCTGGCCACTAACGAAGTGCTTCATACTTTGATGGATCCAATGCCCCATGCATATCTGTTTCCTTTGTAAAATTCCATATAATAGGATACCTCGGAATGTATTAACATTAGAAATGTTAAGAGTAGGTGTAATTCTAGTGCAAATAAATTGCATCCACATTTTAGCTATCAGAAACATTATAGCTTGATGAAAATTGGTTGGTAGTTCAGTATTTGGTCGAAGGTTCCATTCTCCTCAGTTTTTAGTTAAATATTTTATGATACTTTCCATACCAATGTCTTTAAATTTCGTTAAATCTTTATTGCGTAAGTAATTAGATTCATAATATATAGCATATTGCAAATAATTTTATAGGAAAATGCCACATCTTTACCTCTTACTGTTATTATTTTTTCACATAACACTACATGCTCTCTGAGTTTCATTGTCCCTAAGAGCGGCAAAAAATTCTTGCGCAAGAGGAATAACAACATTTTTTTTGGGGATTGTGAAAAAATGCTTCCATCTATGATATTTTACTAGAGACCAAATTTCATTACAAAAAACCATCGATGGTTTGAATCCCCTTTCTTGAATAAAGGTTTTTTGTAACACCCCAGACCTGGCCTAGACGTTATGACCAGATCTGGCATGTCACATAAAAAGGGTTGTTTAAAAACTGCGCGTTCGGTAAAAACTTCGTATTCTTTTTAAAACTTCGAGCTTTGATGTTTGTGAAAATCAGATTTGCTTTTTTGGGTTTCTTGTAAAAACGTTATTATTATTATTTGTGAAAACTTTGTTTTTCGTAGAAATCAGATTCAATAATTTGCGTAGTTGCGGAAACGTGATATTTTGAAAGATGGTTATTAAATTTTTAGAAAACCCAGAATTTAATCATTTATAGTTTGAATATAACTGAAACGAAAGTTTAAAAGAAAATAAAATCCAATAGCCTTATTACTAAATATTTACCCAAACTAAAGAAAACAAAATAAAGATAAGTTAAAACTGAATGTATGAAGCAAATCCTAAGTATGGCCACCTCCGAGTCCTCTGCAACTCCAAATCCTCTAACGCTGGGGATCACCTGTAAGGTTAAAGCAGAGGGGGGTGAGTTACGAGAACTCAGTGTGTAATCCCCTAGTCGGTCATTAACTGGGCTTGAGCCCATACAAGAGTGATCGGGCCAAGCCCATACGTAGTAGAATGGGTCGGCCCCGCATGTACAAGCATCGGGCCTTAGCTCAATTAACATGATAGTGCACAATGTAATGCAGCCCAACCTAATAATCCATCCGCTACACGCCACCCATACCAGCCCAACTCACTTGTGGGGATTTCTAAATCGACCCATCCGTCTGCTACACACCAGTATGGCAGACAAGCTGCTCATCGCAAAATTTATGGCAGAGCCACTAGAATAACAGAATATACGTGGTGTAGCCACCAAAACAGAATGTGGCAGAACTACTAGAATTATAATCGGCATATAGCCATCAGCGACGGTAATATAATCAGCACACAGCCTTGCGTAAATAGGACCGACACAGAGTCATTGATATCTGTTAGGCACAAAGCCACGGGGTAAATACGATTGGCACAAAGCCATATTCAAGATGGAAAAGAGCCAAGCTCTCCAATAATGTAGCCAAGCTGCTAATGACGGTATATGTGGCTCAGCCACCAAAATAATATATGTGGCATAGCCACTAAAATAGAATGTGGCAGGGCCACTAGAATACAATTCCTCCGATCATCAAACCCAACCCAATGCAATATGTCGTGTATGTCATGCTCAATCATTACATGTGTATGCAAAATGGCCCTGCTTAGTAACAGTCATTTCAACACATATTAACAGCAAATTAGACATACACCCATAGTCAAGTCAGTTAAAACACAGTCATACAATCACAGTCAACTCAGTCAAATTCACAGTCTAAATCAGTCATTTACCTACAAGGGCAAAACAGTCATTTACCCTATAAAGGTATTTCGGTAATCCTACCCCTTAGAGGTATTTAGGTAATTCTACCCTATAGGGGTACTTCGGTGATTTTACCCATCGAGGGTATTTCGGTAATTTCACAAATTAAGGGTATTTCAGTAATTTCGTAAACTAGAGGTATTTCGATAATTTTACAAACTGGGGGTATTTCGATAATTTTACAAATCAAGGGTATTTCGGTAATTTTGTAAATCGAGGGTATTTTTGTAATTTTGGAAACCGGGGTATTTCGATAATTTTGCAATCCAGGGGTATTTCAGTAATTTCGTGAATTGGGGGTATTTCAAAATTTTACAAACCGGGGCTATTTCATTAATTTTACAAACCGGGGGTATTTCAGTAATTTCGTAAACTAGGGGTATTTCGGTAATTTTGCAAATTAGGGGTATTTCAGTAATTTTGTAAACCAAGGTATTTCAGTAATTTTTTCAACCCCTCAGAAGGTCTTCGCTTCGAGCGACTCAAGCATTCTAAATAGAGATGATGCGAATGGGCCTAAGGCCCATTCTCGGCCCAAATAGGCCCACACGCTCGGGTGGCCTATTTAACACAAATCTAGCCATAGATATAAGATTCACACAGTCTAATCCAACATCTACTACACAATCATACAACCTATTCAGCCCAAACAGCGTGAGCCCACAAGAATATACTCATGGTGGCGTTGACTATCGTGTCGAACCTCCACACGTGCGCTCGCACGCTCGTGTGGCTACCATTGCCATGTGACCGGCATTTCGACATTTGTCGCTCTATAGCTAGAGTAGGGCGAAATACACACCTGATAGGAGTCTGAAGCTAATCTGCGCTCCGAATGCTCCTATGCCCAAACGCCCACCAATGTATCCTTCCTCTCCTCATAGACAGCTCCATTTATAGCCATCTTCTCACCTTCCCTCTTGCTAGCTTTTCGATGTGGGATCCTTCCTTCAGTAGAGTTTAAATCCAACACAACTCTGGCCGTCCAATCCGCAAAATAAATTCTCCCTTGCTTGTCATGAGATTAGAACCCAAGCTCTCCCATCAGCCAATTCACGCCACTTGCCACTAAGCCACAACCTCCTCTTGTGTCTAAAATCATGTCCAACTAAATATAAATCTATAGGCCAAAGTCCAAGTTCACTTAAAAAAAATCAATCAAAATGAAATGCCAGCACCAAGGCTTGAACCTTGGACCCCTTGCTTCCTTGTGGCATCACCTCCTTGTCTCTTATGTGGTGCCATTTGCCACTAGACCACAACCCCTTTTGTGTCATTTTCCTCCACATTTCATCCTTAGAGCCTACCTACCAAGTCTCAGGGTTTTATTCACCTAAAACCAAAATTTTCCTAAAGCCCAAGTTTGAACCCGGGACTTCATAGAAGCCCCCTAACCTTCCAAAATCACTCACCTAAAAGGTCCAACTTACATTAGTGCCACTCTCTTGTTTTTAAGAATTCTAAGCGCTCCTACGCTCGAGGCCCAATAGGCCCAATTCTACTAGGCCCAATTTCGGGGCTTTACATTTTTCCTTAGAGTTCGAGAAAATATTTATCAGCATTTTTATTTTGAAACTTTATAAGATCTGAAACTATTGGTGGTTCTTGTTCATGCGTTTTTCTAGATTTCCTAGATGGCATGTTCGATATAATCCAATGCTAACACTCAACAAGATATCAAGTAATGTTTCCAATTGAATAGTAAAAAGAAGTTTAAAACCCTTAACCTTGAGTTGAGATGTTTTATGAATGCTTTGTCTTAGTTCTTGCACTATCAAGAAGGATTGTGTTTTAATTTGAGAAAAAGAGTTTTAGAGCTTAAAAATTTAAAGTTTTTGAAACGGCTAGAGAGGGTTTTAGAGTTTAGAGGAGGTTGATAATATGTTTTAGGGCTAAAATATGGGTTATATTAGTGTTAATGATGGGTTAAAACATGGTTTATGCTGTCGGGTTACGCAATCGGGTCAGGTTAACCTTATAGAAAATTACAGTGATGTCGTGACTCAAGGGTTCTGTGTTGTGACATCGAGATGATTTTCTTGATTCTTTGTTACTGGACGCAGTACTGTGACATAGAATTTTCGTGTTTCGACATCAACTCTATTTTGGCCCAAATTTCTGCTCCCAAAGTGTTCTTGGTTCCTATTAAACACAATGTTAGTAAAAATTAAAGTCTAAGCTAAGTAATTAGTTAAAAATACAAAAATGTAAATAAAATTAGAGTTTAATTAAAACTGTCAAGTTTTGCTACCAGATTCATTTGTCAGCACGATCAATGTTCCCGAGGATGCTCTCTTTGTCTTGTTTCCACCAGTGTTCGTCTAGCATCCTTCATGCCATCCCACCTTGTTACGCTGGTTCCACTCTTTGAATTTACTTTTTCAGCCTGTATTAATCATGAAAAATACTTCTCTTGGTTCAGGGTTGTTAGGGATTTTTAAAGATATTCCAAAATATTGTCTCCCTCATCTTTTTCTATCTCCCTCATCTTGTTGGTGACCACATTTAAAAATTTGAATTTCACTATTGACCTTCATAGTTAATTCGTTCTTTTCTAGATCAATGGTGGATTTTGACATTGCATAGAATGGTCTACCTAACAAGATAGGTATCTCACGGTCTTCCTCAAAATCGAGTATCACAAAATCTGTTGGGATGGTGAAGCTACTCACTTTGACTAACACATCTTTTGATACTCTTTTCGGATGTATGGAAGATATGTCTGCCAATTGTAGTGTGATTTAAGTGTTCTTGAGGTCCCCTAGCCCGAGTTTTTCATATATAGATAAGGGCATTAAGTTTTTACTAGCTCCTAAATCACATAGGGCTTTACTAAAGTGAATATTCCCTATCTTTATGGGGATTGTAAAACTTCCTAGGTCTTTTACCTTTTGGAGAACCTATCTAGATATGATCGCACTACATAAGGTGCTTATGTTAACTTGCTCTCCTGTTTTAATTTTTCAACGCCTAAACATAATTTCTTATAAGAATTTAGCATATTTTAGGACTTTTTCAATCAAACCAATAATAGGCAAGTTAACATGTAAGGTTTTAAATAAGTTAAGGAAACTTACAAATTCATCTTTAGCTCGCCTTTATTTTTCCTCCAACCATGAAGGGAAAGGTACTTTTCCAGGTGTGAGTTATTTAACTGGTTCATCTCTTGGCTCAGCTGCCACCTTGGCTATCTCTTCTGGTTCTAGTTTTTTGTTAGCTTCCTGGGGGTCTTCCTGAAGATCTTCGGCATTCTCTTCGGTTCCCTCGTTAGCTGGGGTCTCTGGGCTACTCAGTACTTTGCCACAAACATAATGTAATTGTTTTTCACATACTTTTTCCTTCCCTTCATGAATTATCTTGAGTAATACTAGGAATACCAGTTCCAATTCTCTCTTAATGTCTCTCATCATTCTTATCAATTGGTTTATCTGATCTTCTAGTTTAGTCAATGTTTTTGCGAAATTGGTGCACTCAAACTACAATTGTTTCACATCTATCCTCATTAACTGCATTTCCCCCTCGATCCAATCCAAGCATTGACCACATACAGTATGGTCATTTGGGTTGGCCATTTCTTAAGGATTTTGTAAATAAGGAGGTTGATAATTAGCATTTTTAACTTGGTTAACATTATTACCTCCTTCTTTGTTTCTACCCACCTCAGGTTCGAGTGATCTCTCCATCTAGGGTTATAAGTATTTGAATAGAGATTTTCACCCCTATTTTCGATGTAATTCACATCCTCAGTTGGATTATTGATGTAATGGAAGAGAGGTTTATCTCCTCTATATATAGATAATGCACTGGATGAGGATTCTCTACGTTTTAACCTATCTAATATTTATTAGTATCTATCATACTCTTGAACAACTTTAATTGTGGATGGCTTCTAGCTATATATCTAATGTTCTGTTGGCCACTAGGAGTAATTCATTACCGTACTCTCTATTAGTTCATACGCGTCATCGTATGTGCTGTTCATTAAGGCTCCTCTTGTCGCTCCATCTAGTGCTGATCATGCGTGTACATCCAACCCATTATAGATTATTTGCAATCTTAACCACCCAGGTAATCCATGTTGTGGGCATATCTGAATTAGCATTTTAAAATGCTCCCAAGCTTTGTGAAAACTTTCTCCTTCCAATTGTTTAAACATTGCAATCTATTTCCTTAGTTGGACTGTTTTGTTGATAAGGAAGAACATCTATAAGAATTTTCCTGCGAGTTTATCCCATGTCGTAATAGATCCTGGTCCCTGCGAATCTAACCAAGAGAAAGCATTATCTATTAAGGAGAAAGGAAATAGCTGCAAAAAAATAGCCTCATCAGTAACCCCATTGTATTTAAATGTATCACAAAGTTGAAGAAACCATTTTAAATGTTTATTTGGGTCCTCCGTCATTGTGCCTCTAAATTGCAAATTATCCTATATCATTTGGATCATTGCTAGTTTGATCTCAAAATTATTAGTTATGATGGTTGGTCGTGTTATACTTCTTTGAACCATCTCTAGACTTGGTAGTACATAGTCCCTTAAGGTTTTTTCATTGTACATCATATGTATATTAGCGGGTAGCTGTGTTGGTGGTGGATCTTTAGGGTTATTATTGCTAATATTGTCGAACAATGGATTATCTCGTGGTGGTAAATTGCCCACAGCAAGTGGTTGGTTCGGCATTTGTTATTGTTATTACTATCGACGATTCCTAAGAATTATTCTTTCTGAATCTGTGGTTGGCTCTATAGGTGTTTCCCTACTATGAGTGATACACTAAACCCCCAAAAAAGTAAAGAAGTTAGCAAAAATAAGAAAATAAAATCGCATCTATAATTTTAGAATTTCCTAATTATTCTATTAACTGCAAAAAATAAAATCAATCTAGTGATGTTGTGTAACAACCCAATTTAGGGGCTAGTCGGAACATTGGTTTTGGAACCACTAATCCGAGGTCGGAGAAAATTATTTTAATGTTATTTTATGTGTTATAGCATGATTGCAAGAGAGCATGAAAATTTTGGTGCTTTAATTTTAGCGATTGCATGCTCAATTGTGAAAAAGGACTAAATCGCATAATGTGTGAAAGTTCCATTTTACAAGATAAAGGTGTCTAAAAGCCATAGAATATTAATTGGAGGCCCTTAATGTGAAATTAGACCCTTATATATAGGGTGGCCGGCCATAGGGGACAAACCATGTCAAAATTTGGTCAAAGTTATTGAAATTACGTGGAGTAAATTGATGTTTTATAATAAAATAAAGAAAGGAAAAATATCATCTTTTCTTCTCTTCTTCTCCACCGAAAATTAGCAGCAAAATGAGGGGTTTGAGAGCTCAAAAATTTCATCAAGCTTTTCTCCTTGCAAGTAAGTGCTTTAATGGTCATTCTTTGTTAATTTTTATACTTTTGGAACCCCTAAAGCTTAAACTAGCTAAAGAGGGGACTATTTTGCAAAGAGGTAGAAAGTTTAGGGTTTTTCCATGTGATTATTTATGTTGTTTGGTGCATTTTTATGGAAGAAAATGAGTATTAGTTGTTAGATAAACAACTTTTGTGAAAGGTGTTTCAAAGAAAACACCTAAGAGGACCTCTTTGCAAAGGTTGTAAAATAGGTGTTAAATGTGTGAAATAATGAGTATTGAGAGTTTATATAAGAGAAATAAATGTTCATCTAGGCTTTTAAAAGGAGGAAATTTGATTAGAATCGATTTAATAGCCTAGGGGTGAAATGGTCATTTTGTGAAAGTCTAAGGGTAAAATGGTAATTTTGCCAAAGTATGATTCTTGAAATCTATTGATTAATTTGGTAATTAAATGAGCTAATTTGCTATTATAGATCAAGAAGAACAAGGAATTAACCTTGATCGAGGAAAAGGCAAGGTATCGGACTAGATCGACAAATTGGCCTATTTTGAAATCGAGGTAAGTTTGTGTGTAATAAATTCAACATCATGTTATTACGTTTTTAAATGTTTGAAATTAGTGATGTTGTATATTATTTTTATGAAAATGAGTAATGATTTTGAATGAGAAAATGATGAAACTTTATGATGTTGAAATCCTGGTTGGACATTAAGAAGTGAGAGGATATCATCATCGAGACACGAGATTGGTAAGGTTTCGTATAAGACCATGTTTGGGACATGGCCTCGGCACCAAATTGAGATCCCGTATAAGACCATATCTAGGATATGGCATTGATATCGAATATGGAAAACGTATAAGACCATATCTGGGATATGGCATCGACATCGATATGAGATCCTGTATAAGACCATATCTAGGATATGGTGTTGGCATCGAGATGTGACCCCATGTAAGACCACATTTGGGATGTCGCATTGGCGTCGTGTTTATGTGTATGATGATGATTGTGTATCCTCGAGTAATTCAAGTGAGTCATCGAGATAAATAGTTAAGTTTTGTAATAGAGATGAAATTAGTGCTAAAGCTATGTGATAAAGTGATACAGGTACATGTGAGTAATTCACAAGAAATGTTTACGATATGTGACATGACATGTAATTGGTAAGAGTAAGCATGAGTAAGTTATAGCAAATTGCTTGAGACTTTGTGTTCTTATTCAAAGCAATGGATGGATGGCAATATGAGCCTTTATGTTGCTATTTATTTCATGCAAACTTACTAAGCTTTATGCTTACCCCTCTCATTTCCATTTTCCTTGTACTATCGCCAAGCTAACTCTAGGATCGTACGACATCGAAGTTCGGAATCACACTATCAACTTCTCTTTGGTATAGCAAAGTTAGATTTATTTTGAGTATGGCATGTATAGGACTTGGTCATTTTGTTATGTCATATTTGTTAGCCAAAGTGTTGGTTATTAATGTTGTTCAATTCATTTTGTAAATGGTCATTGGAAATTGGCCAATACTTGACAAGTTCATCTATTCAATGTTGATGAAATTCATGAAGTGCATGCTTGTGTGGATGTTTTGAATTTGAGTTCTTAGAAGTGCCTTAATGTCATGATATATGTTGAATTGAATTGGTATAAGTATGGTTGCTTTGTAGGGTGGAATTTGGCTTGGTAGATAGCCTTACAAATGTCCACACGGGTAGACACACAAGTGTGTTTCTAGGCCGTGTGTGACACACAGTCAGCCCTATGGGCGTGTTGAGAGGCCGTGTGTCCCCATGCATGCTATTGCTAGGTTGGCAAGTCAGTATGCTTAGTAGTAAACACACGGGCTGAGACACGGTCGTGTGTCTCAACCGTGTGGGAGACATGGCCTAAGACACGAGTATGTGCCCAGGCCGTGTGAAGTCTGCACCTGAAATTAGGAATTTAATTCGACGCACGGTCTAAGGACATAGGCATGTGCCTTAGCCGTGTGACCTTATTGATATGATGATGTCATAAATAAAATGTCAAGGTTTTCACACACGGGCGAAGACACGGGCTATGGACACGGGCATGTGTTAGGCCGTGTGAAGACTCCTGTCGGTTTGAATTGAAAAATAAATCCACATGGGTGTAGAACATGGGCATGTGATATGCCACACAGATGTGTTCCTTCCTTCACACGGGTGTGTGGCCCTTTTTTGTGTCAAATTTTTGTAAGTGTTCAAAAGTTTCCAGTTTGGTCCTGAATCATTCCGGGTGCAAGTTTAGGGTCTCGTAGGCCTATAATAAGGTCATTATGGTCTCGAATGAAAAGTTTTAATTTGAAATGAAGTTGTTAAGGATGATATTATATGATTGAGCAAGTTAAGTACGGTAATGCCTCGTACTCGGTTCAAGAGTTGGATACGGGTAAGATGTGCTACATGTTGCCTCCCCGATAATGGCGCCAACAACTTGACCGCCTTCAGATGTACCAACACCCAGAGTAGATATCCTGCACAAAATATGTTGAATAGAAGGTATTCGCAAGAATATGGGTCAGTTATAATATTGTTACAATGAAGTAAGTGAGTACTCTGAGGATCATACCCAAGGGAGGCGAACACTAGATTAATTCTAACCTAAGCAAAAATAAAGCTAATTGGTACTTTAAATAAATTATATTACGATTAAACATAAAGAAAGATTTTTGGTATTTTTAATAAATAAAGAACAAAACAATATAAATGGAAAAACTTTGGAAAATTTGCTATGAAAACTTAGGGTGGATTCCGATGGGCGGTGGGGTGTGGTGTAGTGCGTTTAGCTTATTTTTTGTCTCATGCTACAGTATCTAATCTCACCGACACCACTATTTTTACACTAATCATAGGTAAACACACTGCCCATCCAAACCCACCCTTAATCAAATCTGAGCATTGGTGACCATCTAGCTTCAATAATTATAACTAATTATTGCTTCGGGTTATCTGTTCAATCAACTAGTTATTACCCTAGCAGGATTTCTCAATTTTCCACTAGAATAACAAGTCAGTAATAACTACTTATCTCTCAACCTCACAATCCAGCTGGGTTCGTGGTTAAGGTATTCAAGGACAGACCATACCAATTTTGGGTTAATTCCCACCTAAATGACTTCGTAGAATCATTAAGCTTAGGGTATAAATCTTCCTTTTCCAAACAAATGATGCTTAAAAGAACCTTGCATAACAATCAATTAATCATACCTCCACTCGCTAATCCCTCACAAGAGGATAAGTTCCTTATGGATCTAAAAACATAATAAACTTGATATAAAATATGAGCATTAATAGTAAATTAAGATACAAAAGTTTAAGAGAATTCTGAATTGTATTTAATTGAAGCACGAAATCCAAAAAGAGTTGATCGAGTTCCACAAATAAAATCTCCCGAAAAATACAAAATTGAAAAGAACCTAAAATCTAAGAAAAAGGAAAAACTAAAAATCGAAACTATGAAGAAAATTATACAACATGAAAAATTGTCTCTGCCAAGTGTTAAATGAGCCTATTTATGGAGTTAGGGTTGCCGTTGTCCTCAACCCTAGGTCAGCTAATGCTCTCATGTTTAATATTTGATTGTGTAGACCAAAATGCCCCTTGCTCACAAGTGTTTCTTGTACAAAACCAGAGTCATGACACCCTAGTACCTGTGTCGCGACATCAAAGGCAGTATGTTCATACTCAAGGTAATTTCAAGGGTGTGTCTCAACATCCTTTGGTTATGTCATGAAATTGAATGCAGCCTTGAAATTCTTGCTCTCTGCATTTCAACATCAGGCTCCCCGTGTTGCAACACAGCGACCAATATTGAGTTGCTACGCCCTTTAGTGATCTCCTGCACATTCACAAAGTACATTAACTCACTCTTAGGCCTCATTCGGCCCTTAAGGTCAATAAAAGACTCAAATTACACTTTTTATTGAATGTATGCAAAACTAGGAAAACTTGATTAAAACATAATAAAATGCTTGTATGTAAGCACTTCAAGTGTAAAAACTAGTTTAATCTACTATACCACATTATGGCAGATCAGCTCACAGCTTAGGCGTACACTAAAATGGGCATTTCCAACAAAAGTCCCTTGCCTTTTTTCCTTCTGTTGGTAAATTTTTTTGAAAATACCCAACAACAACGGCTCATTGCACATACAACAATCTATAAAGAACGCCACCATCGTACACAAAGATAAGGTCGATAGCTGCCCTGATGCGATGTTGTATTCATTGAGCACCGCACAAAAGAAAGGATGGAGTGGCAAATGGAAGTCAGCTTCCAATAGGATTAGGGGAAGAATAAAACCTATGAAATTATCATTTAGAAGGTATCCTCGTGATCGTCGAAAGTCGTAGGAAAAGTTTCAATAGAAGATACCCCGGGCTCCAAAGTATCAATGTATTTTATCTTACGTAGTGCTACAGTCGTACATCAGAGCCAATGCACGTAGTGGGGTGTCATCGGGACCTTGGGGTTCAAATTTGGTTGAACCTCTGGGAATATATTCTTGGTTACGCCAGCCTCGACCCCTCTCTTTGATGGTAGTTCTAACTATTTAGTATGAATAAAATAGAAAGAAAAGAATAGCAAATATTACCTTTGAACAAGAGAAAAATTGAAGCCGAAGGTAGGAAAGATATTAGGGTTTCAATATTGCAGTAAAGTGTTTTGAAAAGAGGCTTATGTTTCATTTTTATAGAGAAACAAACGTGTGCAAGAAGTTTAATTCATGGTAACTATTCAAGTTCTCTAATATAAATTTGACATTTTTCAAAGAGTAAGTTAAGTAATGAATAAGGGTTTTTGAATTAAGTTGCGCATGTTCCACCTATTGGTAAGTATGATAGCTCTGCACGTTAAGTTTTTGAAAGAATAAAGGTATTAAGAAGCATTTCGATAGTGAGTTGTGAATAAAAGACCCTGCATGGGCTCATCTATAACTGAGATGCTAGTCATTTGTTTGTAAATGAGTTTTAAAGATGGTTCCATGTTATTTAAGAAATTGCTTCTAGTTCAAGAGGGATGTTTGAGTTTTGGAACTCCAGGCTACAGTCTCTATCTGGAGTCCTACATGTTAACTATTCAAGTAAAATATATATGATGGTAGAGTCTTGGAAAACTGATAAGTGTGTAAATCAAAGTAATGTCGCTGCATGTTCACTTAAGAGATAAAAAAATCATTGTATGATCAAAATGATGTGACATGTAGTCACAAATGAAATCAGGAAAGTAAAGGTGAATTTTTTTAAGAATATATGAATAAGTTAGGCAAGAAGGTGAATGGGGTAAGAAAAATCTATGTGAGATAAATCAATATTCATTTGTGATGCCTTTGGTAAGGTAGGAATATTGCTAACCAAATAGGCAAATCACGCTGAAAGATGTCATTCATGGTGTTTCCTCTAATGATATGTAGACTGGATTGGCAAATCATGAGATGAAAGTATGTGTAAGACCAGATGCCGACGATATGTGAGACCAGGTGGCGAAGACCCATGTCATTGTATGACTTTGAAAATGTTCATGGTGATGCCTTCCATAATATGTAGACTAGATTGGCAAATCACAACATGGGAAAATTTATAAGTCCATGTGGGTGAAGTCCATGACATCTTATGTGAAATCCTATTGGGACAGTAAACACACGACTATGTGCGCTGCCTTTTTGTGTATTCTCATTAGCTTTTGTGTCGCATTCTGTATTACCATTGTGGTGAATTATGCAATGCCTATGTGGCGTATTCAGGGATGCTTACGTGGTAAAATCTGGTTATCTACCCTTCTAGTAAGTTTTGAGATCTCTCCAATAGATGATTCTAGGTTAATGATCTAAAACGTTCTAAAGTTAACATTGTAAGTTAATCTTGTGATGAAGTTGAATGAGTCTTACCAAATGGTTTCTAAATAGAAGTACATATCAGTATTTCTAAAGAGAGAATCTGCCATAGGAGTCCATCAGTATGGGATACGGGCGTATTCAATGTTATGAAAGGTATAAGTATTTGTTTATTTGAGTTTGTCTATGCTAAGTAAGGTTGAAATTGGAGTTAACTGGTATTCGCCATATCTGAATAGTATTATGTCTTGATTTGGGGTTCTTGGAATTTGAATCATTTGTCAATTTGGGCATTCTTGTGTCATGTAACAAAGGTTTTTGGAATTCTTCTAGATGATCTAGGATGTTTCATCATCATCTTCAGTTTGATTTGGGTTTATATAACGCCTCGAAATTAGGCCTAGGAGAATTGGGCTTATTGGCCCCGAGCGTAGAACCATTTTAAAATTTTGGGGAATATGAGAACGGCATTATTTCAAGTTGGGCTTGTTAGGAAGATGATTTTGGAAGGTTACGGGACTTCATAGTCCCTGGTTCAAGTTAGGCCATAGGAAGATTTTTGGTTTTTGGCTCTTTAATGGAGAGGGCTAGCAGAAGCTAGACTTAAGGAAAATTGTTGGTGTTTTGCTAACACAAAAGAGTTGTGGTGTGGTGGCAAGGTGGCGCTACTTAGGGAGCAAGGGAGTGACACCATAGGGAGGCAAGGGATCCAAAGTTCTAGTCTTGGCACTTGCTTTTCTTTTATATTATTTTCTTTTAAAGGGAATTAGACTTTAGCTGTAGGCTTAACTTTTTTTGTGCATGTTTTAAGACACAAATGGCCACATGGTGGAGTGGTGGTGGAGTCAATATGATAGCAAGGTTGGAGAGGGTTTGAATCACACATGTAGCATATGGGAATTTTATTTTGTGCTCAAGGAGGGGAAGGGGTAGAGTTGGAGTGGAACTCTACTTGGTGAAGGTTTGAAGTAGTCAAACCGTTTGAATGGGAGGTGGAGAGTAAATGGTGGAGTGATTCGGGAAGAGAATCGTGGGATTCAAAGTGTGGGAAGAGGTGGCCGAAAGTAGGGGTCTAGCAAAGGGAGTTTTTGGTTGAGTAAAGGAGTTTAGAGGTACATTTTTGGCTTTGTGTAAAGGAGAGTGCCGAAATTCTTTAGAACTTCTTTTGCTTTGCATTTGTGCATTACGGGTCTTTGCGAATCATTTTGTGCTAGTGCCGAAATTTTCTAGTTCTCCTTAGCATTTTTGCATTTTGGTTACTCCTTTTCTTTCTAAGCATTTCGGGTTTTTTTGCAATCAATTTTCCCCTACTGAAACCTCAACCTCACTAATTTCTTTCCTTCTCAAGTGCTTTCCAAACTCTCTTATCTTCTGATTGTTACGTAAACATTGGTTGGTCGAATTCTTATTCTGACATTTTCTCCTAGTAGCCGAACTCTATTTCTCCTCTTCTTCACCATTCTTTTCTACTCTTTTTCTTTTCAAGCTAAATCTTCTCTCTCTCCAACTTGAATCAGTTCCTCTTTTTCTTTTGTTAATAGCCGAATACTCTGTATCCTGAAGCTTGGTGTCCTGAGGCCTGCCGAATCTACCTGGTCTTTTCGGTTCTTCTGTGATCGCAAAGTAATGTTTTTTTCCTTTCGTTTCTTTTTCTTCTTTTCTCTCTTTACTCCCTACTAAAGCCAAAACCCTCATCTCTGCTTAGGCCGATTGTATTAAGGATCAAGTCACCCTCTTCTCTGCTCATTAAACGTTCGAGTTTCGGGAAGTTTTGGTAGGAGCTGAGACCCCTTGTTAGACAACTGCCATTTTTTTCACTGTGGTACTTTATTGATCGAGATTTCTTCATGGAGGGAAGTAATAGCCAGTCTAAGGGGGGATCAACAAGTGTGCCTAATGGAAGTGGACTCGTAGCCCCTGCTCCCAAGTTTAAGCGGCATAGGGTGTCAGTGATTCGGGACTTTCCGCTGGGTTGTGGAAGGGAGTCAACATCTGGTTTAGATAAGCAAAACGTAGTTGCTCGCGCTAGTGAGGGTAAGTGTTCATAAATCGTATGGTTAGGTGTGGATTAAAGATCTCTCATTTCTATTGCTGTAAGTTAATTGTATGATATGTTTGGTAGGTGACGGCGATTGTGAGTGTTTAGTTCTCTACGTGATCAGGTGTGTAATCTCACACCCACTTCGATGATTGTATGTGGTGTTCTATGAAGCGGCCAAAAGTTGAAAAGCCAGAAAGCCGGTAACGTTGACGTTGAGTCGTGGTAAATCGAGATACAAATCGTGACGTTGAGTCGTAGAGAGTGTCACGAACACTCTTGCGATATTGAGGCTGTAACGGGCCTAACCGGGCCGAAACGGGCCAATTGGGCCCAATGGGCTATCCGGCCCACTAGGGTAAAACTATTAGAAAACTGTCGAATGATAACTCCAAATGCCAAATCTACAAATCTGAGACCGAAATCATGCGAAGTGGGCTACACGAGCGTGTGGGCCCAATTGGGCCTAAGATGGATTTTAGGCCCATTAACTCTGTAGTGGCTTAAAAAGAGTTCTGTGTCGCTCGAGGCAACAGTAGGCCGTCGAAAAGGCTGTTGAATGCAAAATGAACAAAATACCTCTGGGTTGCAAAATTACCAAAATACCCTTAGAGGGTAAATTACCGAAATACCCCTAGGTTGCAAAATTACCAGAATACCCTTAGAGGGTAAATTACCGAAATACCCTTGGGTTGCGAAATTACCAAAATACCCTTTAAGGGTAACCTTTGGGTTGCGAAATTACCAAAATACCCTTGAAGGGTAAATTACTGAAATACCCCTGGGTTGCAAATTTACTAAAATACCCTCAAGGGGTAAAATTACCGAACTACCCTCGAGTGGGTGAAAATGACTGTTATACTCTTAATTATGATTAAATATCATGTGTATGATTTTTATTTACACTTTTACATGTTGATGCATGACATTTTATCATATTGCATGGGGCGGGATAATGACTGGAGAGAAGTGTAGCCTGGTGGCTCTGCCATATATTGTTTTAGTGGCCATGCCACATATTGATATACTATGACTCTAGTGGCTCAGCCACAAATATTGCGATTAGCAGCTCGTCTGCGTTATTGGTGTGATTGGCGGGGTGGGTTGACTTGATCCCCAGAGGTGACGATTGGTTGGTACGGGGGTGTGATTGGTTGGATTGGGTTGGGTTACATTGCATTCCATCGTTTGCATTATCATGATAAAAGGGCCTAAACCTAGTTTGATGTCATATGGGCTCGGGCCCAGTCAGTGACCATTTGGGGGATTACACAATGAGTTCTCGTAACTCACCCCTCTGCTATAACCTTGCAGGTGATCATCAGCGTTAGAGGATTTGGAGCAACGAAGGACTCTTTGGTGGCCATACTCCGGGAATATTTCTCGTGACTTAGTAAATTTTCGTTTCTGCTCTACTTTAAAACTAGTTTATTTTGGGTCAATATTATTGTTATAAGGCCGCTGGCTTAATTTCTTTTAAGTTTCCATTAATAACCATTAAATTTATAATACGAGGTTTTTCTAAAACATTAATAATCGTTTTCCAAAATATCTCGTTTCCGCAACGATTCAAGCTCAATCTTCATAACAAAAATAGTCTTTTCAAAATGATAACGACTTTATAAAAGAGACACTTATAAATTAGGATTTTTACAAACAAACATCTCCATAAAAGCAAATCTGAATTTCACAACAACAAAGCTCGGAGTTTCTAAAAGAATAAGAAGTTATTAACGAATGCGCGATTTTTAAACAACCCTTTTATGTGACATGCCAGATTCGGTCATAACGTCTAGGCCGGGTTTGGGGTGTTAGAGTTTAGGTTCAAGATATGATCTGAATGGTAGTCTGTTATAAAACTCAGTATAAAAATATCCCTAATGTAAGATTAGTGGTATGTTTCCACCAAAGAACAGTATCTACAAACAACCATTCTGGAGAAAAATGTTAAATGTTGTTCAAAGAGAAGGTTTGTAGATAGTGGGTTCTACATAGATATTCTTTGAAGAGTCACCTTCGTTGTTCTAAGAGAATAAAAGATGTAGATATTATCTAGTAAGACCTAGAATCAGCCAAGTAGTAAAGTGAGAATGATACGTTCAGTATGGTTTGTGGCATATAATAATATATTTTTGATGTTATGAAGGTGTCTGCCAAAGACAGACCAATAACCTGAAAATATATAATGAATATTTCAGATAGAAAGGCTTCAAGGTAATTTGTATTCAAACTCACTAAGTTCGTGTAAACTTACAAGCGTTTTGTTCGTGTTTCAGCTTCAACTATATGATCAAGTCCACCAGGAGAAACCAAGCCAAAGATGTGCTAAGATAGCGCCGAGTAGGGATACCATGCATACAGAAAATATCTTAGGAGTATGTCTTATAGTTCTCTACCTCAAGGGAGTTTATTTTTTAACAAATTGTTGTGAAGTGATGTCTTATATTACCTTTAAGTATCTATTGTATTTCTTGATACTTTTCTTTACATCTTATGTAATTAAAATAAATAGCAAGAGGTATGTTGAAAAATAATTATTCATAGTTTTGCTAAAATTTATGCTAAGTCTTTGTTCGTGGTAACATCTGATATCTAAATTCGATGATTCAGGTTGAATAGAGGGTGTTACATAAACCACTAGGATTGACAACCTTAGGAAGTTACCGTAGGCTAGATGAGGTCAGAAGATAAGTCAAACCAAGTAAATCGTAATTTATCCTGATTGAGAAACTGAAGTCAGGAGCTAAGTAAGTATCAGCCAATCGATTAGTTAATTGGAGGCCTGGGGGTAATAATTGGTTAATCGGTAGCTAATCCACCCTAAAACCTTAATCCGAAGTTAATTACAAATTTTGAAGTGAGTTAATCTTCCTGATTGATTTATTTATTTAAGTTGTTTGTTTATTTTTCTTATTTATTTGTTCTCATTATTTATTCGCATCTCTTTAATGTATTTTATGGTTTATCGTAATATAGGTCTTAATTACTACTACTTAGACTAATTATTGTAACAAGGTTTTTATAATTTATTCTATCCTCCCTTGGGTATGATCCTCGGAATACTTCCAAGTATTTTGTTGTCCTAACTATATTACAATTTGACTCGTGCACTTGCGAACACCACCGTTCTAAATTCATATATATATTTGGTGTTATATTTTACCATAAATGATAACTCGTTTATAGGCAGTCAAGTTGTTGACACCATTTCCGGGGAGGTTTTGTCAATAAATATTGAAAATATTTTTTACAATTAATAAGATAAGTAGGAATACTAAAGTTTATAGATACAATTTTTTTATTTTCTTTTATTGTTAGTAAATTTAGAGGAGGAACATTGAAACAACCTATTTTTAGTCAAATCGGAACAGTGGTTTCAGGATCACAAATCTGAAGTCAAAATAATTATTTTATTATTATTTTAATGTCTACAACATGATAATATGTTTGTGTGAAAATTTCATTAAGAAATTTTATTGTTTGATTGGTCAATTTGATAAAAAGGACTAAATCGCGTAAAGTGTAAAGTTGATGTTCTAATAGCTAAAGGTGTCAAATAGCTATAGAACTTAAATTTGAGGTCCTTATGTGGTAATTAGGCCATTTCAATTGTGAGTGGACAATTATGGGCATATATTAAGTGATTTTGATGGTTATTAATTAAGGTTATATTAGTAATTAAGTAATTAAGTTATAATAAATAAAACAAAATAAAACCATCACCTAACGTCATATCTTCAACTAATTTTAAAGAGAAGAAAGCCATTCTTTTAGGTTTTTCATTTGGTCATGGTTCAATAGCTCATTAAGGTATGATTTTTGTCCCATTTTTAATGATTTCTACGTTTTTGAGATCGTTGCAACTAGGTCTAGCTAGCCCGAGGACTAATTTGCAAAATTGCTAAAGATTTAGGAAGTTTCCATTGATGAATAAGCATTTATTTTGATGTTTGATGATAGATTTTGAATGTTTGATGATCGTTATACAAGTTTTGTAAAGTGATTTTTGGTGAAAATGTAAATTAGGAATTAATTTGTGAAAAGTGTAAAATTCATGGTTAAAATGTGAAATAAATGAAAAATATGGGCTTCTAGGGACCTAGTTGAAATTCGGCCAGCATGTGTTGTGATTGAATTGTGTGAATTTGTGATTTTATGAAATAAGGACTAAATTGTAAAAGTTATGAAATATTTGGGGCAAAAGTGTAATGTATTTTAAAGTGTAATATGGACTAAATTGAATAGAGTGATGATTAAATAAGCTGAATTTGATATTATATAGATCAAGAAAAGCGAAACTCGGATCTAGATCAAAGGAAAAATAAAGTTCTTGAATAATCGATCAGTTTAGCCGTTTTTGCATCTGAGGTAAGTTCGTATGTAATAAGCATTATTATAATTAAGCTTTAAATGTTTTGATATTGTATGAATGGTGTAAATAAGACTACAGTCGTATTCGATGATGATTCGGTTAATTATGGGCACTTAGTGTGCGAAATCAAGATAGCTTCGGCTATATATTTGCACTTAGTGTGCGTGGACGAAATAGCTTCGGCTATATATATATTGGCACTTAGTGTACGAGATTGATAGAGCTTCTTCTATTTATTTGGCACTAAGTGTGCGGGTTTTCTGAGTATCCAAAAATATTCCGAATGGATCAACGGGTACGGCAACGATATATATATGTTATGAGTTTAATATGGAATGGTACATGTATGTACGTGAACCGTACAAGCATTGAAATAAGTAGATTATGAAAGTGATAACTAATATCGTGAATGAAATTGTGATAGGATGATGATTCCATATGTGAATTGTATATATGTTGATTTGTTTAATTGTGCACATTTGGTAAGTTGATTTTAAATGCTATACGAACTTACTAAGCTATAAAGCTTACTTTGTGTATTTCTCTGTGTTTTATAGTGATTTCAAAGCTAGCTCGAATTCGGGGACAGTCGTAGATCACTTTACACTATCAAACTATCACTTGGTACCTTTGAAATTAAGTTTTGGATCATATGGCATGTATAGGAACTTTGGTCATTTTGATAAATGTGGTGCTTACGAAATTATCCATTTGAATTGACTTGTAAATGTCTAAGGTTTGGTTTGTATATATTTGCCCATGTGAGATGGGTTATTTTGGTTGATGTGGTTATGTATGCATATATGTGTGCATATGGTTTATGTTATGTGATTAAGTTTAGATTCATGATGCTTATTGATAATAGGTACTTTGAATGTCAAATGGTTGATAATTGAGAAGCGATGTACTTGTGAATTGGTGCATGATATTGCATGTTTGGAAATGATTAATTAGATGATTTGAATATGGGAATTTGGTATGATCTAAATGTGTGAAACATAAGATTATAAACATGTTAGTTGTTGGTATTGAAATGAAAAGTTTTAGCCTTGATTGTGGTTGAATTGGATGCACACTTATGCTATGAATAAGTACCATTTGTGTAACACCCCAAACCCAGCCTAGAAGCTAGGCCCGAATCCGGAACGTCACATTAAAGGCACAATTCAAAATGGTTTTGCAAATTAACAATTTAAGGCCCAAAAGCCCTTTCATCCTTGAGTCTTGTTAGGTAATAATAAAAACCCATTTTTATAGTTTTAAGGATTTCAGAAACCAAGTTTAAAACATACGAAATTTACTTAGGCTTAATATTTAAGTAAACAGTTGAAAACAACAACCCAAAATCTAAAGTCAAATCGGAGTACAAGGCCTTATTACATCCAACTAAAATAAGCAATTAAAAAGCATGTGTTTTTGTAAACAAAAACCAGAAAAAAATAAAATTTAAACTTCTCGTAGTGTGGCCATCTCCGAGTCCCCTCCTACGTCGAGCCGTCTATTGAGGATCACCTGAAACATTAAATAAAGGGTGTGAGTTTCGAAACTTAATGTGTACAACCCTTGGCAATCAAATCAACATACAAATATTCACATTGGGCCTAAGCCTTATCAAAAAATCGGTGGTCTTGGGCCTTGGCCCACAATGACCTCATATCACATCATATCATATCATATAATATCATATGCAAAACAAGGTAATGCAAAACCCTCCCCAAAAATCCATTCACTACACACACCACTTCCCTTCCAACCTGACACACCTGTGAGGATTTCTAAATCGACCCACCCATCCTCTACACACCAAAGGTAGCACTCACAGCGGCACTACTCAACGTTGCAGTAAAGCTACTAATCATATAATGGGCTTAAAGGCACCGGTGGATCCATGGTCATCAAGCAACTATGCAATCCTCAAATCTTCCTCCGTACCATAATTCCTACCCATATGCATCCTAAACAGAATATCATATGAATGCAACATGCGCATGAGTAACATCCACAAAACTCATACTCACCACATAGGGTATTTTCATCATTTCACAACCCAAGGGTGTTTCCGTAAATCTACTCTACAGGTGTATTTAGGTAATTTTGCAAAACAGAGGTACTTTGGGAATTTTGTAAATCAGGGATTGTAACACCCCAAACCCGGCCGACAAGCCCTAACCGGATCTGGTATGTCACTGTGGACAAATGTTTGAGAAGATTCGACTTAAAGATAAAATCATGACAACTTATTGAGTTTGTAAAACGGGGACCATTTAAAATCTTAAATAAAGTGTGGTGTTTATAAAAATATCCGGATTAAAACCTTAATATATATTTTAAGATAAAGTTTGCCGAATATAAACTGATTTCAAAATAATAATTCAATCGTCAATTTGCTTTAACATAATAAAAATACTCAAATAATTTAATTGGGCCTTATTACAATAAATACTTATCCAAATACTGAAAATACTGAAAAATGATAAATTCTATTAAATAAGGAAAACGACTTCTGCATGGCCACCTTTGTATCCACTCCAACCCAGTCCGATCATCATACATCACCTGCGATGTTGGTAAAAAGTTGGGTGAGCCATACAGACTCAGTGTGTAATTAATCCACTGAATTCCACCCACATATTAACCACATATTAACCCATATATCAGATAACAAATATCATATTCACATATTATCACATTCTGGGCTTGGCCCATATTCATGTCACTTATCAGGTAACAGGGTAATTAACTGCATAATTTCCACATATCGGGCTTAACCCATTTCCACACTGATCCACATTCATATACTGGGCTTGGCCCTTTTCACATTAAATACTCATATCAGATACAATATGCACAGTGCACCCAACCCAACCTAGGGTCCATCCTCTACACACCCCCGTATCCAGCCTACCACACACTAGGGGATTAATAAACCACCCTCTTCTTTTCACTCTAAAAAGGCAATCAATGCCGTCCACGTGCAATTAAGCACAATAATCCACAATGCGACCTCAGTCAGCGCCAATCCACGTTGTAGCCATAGCTAACACTAAAACCACGATGGGACACATAGTCACTCATCAACCACGATATGGCACATAGCCGATATCAACCACGATGAGGCACACAGCCACTCATCAAGCCACGCGAACTTAATCGCAATTTATCCACAACGTGACCTCAGTCAACGTCAATCCACGATGTAGCTCAAGGCTAACATCAAACCACGTACTCGAAGTACACCCGTACCTTCTTTCATATCATATCCCACCCATGCACATGCCATATAAAATAATGATATAATGTAATGATGCATGAGCATGTTCATCAGGCATATTATCACATATTCATATTAATCATCACATATCATCAGGTTTGGTACTTGCCGAATTATTGACATACCCCTTTAAGGGTATCCATCTCATAACTTTTACTGCACTTATTAGTACATAATCAACACATACAGTTATAGCAAAAACCTGGAAAACGGTGGGTTAATCACACACCTCACTATTTAGCGAAATCCAGAACTGCTTGAATCTAACACGATGAACGGGGTTTTTCCTCCTTTTTTAATGCCGATTTGGTCTCCTACCAAATCCCGAAAAGCCACTTCTTGCCTTTGAAATTGTCGAAATCTCTATATGTCACTTGTTAAAATCGGCTATAAGCAATTCTATGGAAAGTGGCCTATGGCCGAATACCATAGAGGCTTACCTTGAAGAATCGAATCCAAGCAACTCCTTAGTGCTCCCTAACGTTGGCATATACAAAAGAAATACGAAGTTATGATACTATACACATTCGGCCAACCCTGATCCAAGGCCCAACTATAGATTTTGGCATTCTTATGAAGAAGAATTCAAAACCGACTACCAAGGGTAAAAACACTTACCATTACACGTTTGAAGAGCGTAGGTTTCGGCTAGATGTTTCGGCTTTTTATGACTTACGGCAAAACAAAGAATAAGAGCACCTTAAGATTCGGCTATCACAATGAACTGATATGGAGTTTGAAGAAAAGAGATCAAGAGAATGGGAGAGGTTTATGAGAATTGGCAATGGTGAACAATGGTGGCAAAGTTTCGGCTATCATTTACTTGTAAAATAAGGCATTTGATCAAATATGAGAAGATGTAAAATCAAAGTTGAAAGAAGAAAAAGAAGGAGAAGGGAAGGTGAGAAGGATTTCGGCAAGACACTTAGAAGTGAAAGAAAGAGATGAATGCTCATAGAAAAAAAAGTAATTCGGCACTCCCCTGCTACTCTTCAAAGCCGAAAATCACAGCCCCCAAAGTCATATATTCGGCCACCAACTCCACTTATCAAATCCCCATTTAATCTCCTATTTTATCTATTAACAAATAAAATAAATCATCACCTTATCCCATATCAAACTCCTATATATTCTCTTATCACCTATTAAACTAAAATAAATAAAATAAGGCCACCATTATCTTCTTATCATTCATTAAAAATAAATAAAATAAATCAACATTTATCCTACCTTTATCTTATCTAGCCGAAAATTAAAAGGAGAAATAAACTCAATCCTCATCCGATTGAAATTCCATATGCCGTCCAATTTCTTCCAACTTGACGCCAAAATAAAAAAAACACTCCTTATAATGCCATAAAGACTCGAACATGAGACCTGCTGGAGCAATTCTCCTAGCACCTTAGGTAGCATCCCAAGCCACTTTGCCAAGGCGCTTTTTGTGACATGAATCACTCAGGATTTCTTTTAAAGCCTCCCTAGCCTAGTGCCTTCTTGCCGCACAAAAATAAAATGCTCCTTCTTGCTTCCTTCGCAACTCGAACCTGGGCCCTCTACCCATTGCGTGAGGCGTCACTTGCCCAAGCCTTAAGTGGCGCCTTGCTGCCACTTTACCAGGCCAACCCTTGTGTCATAAACTCCCCACAATTTCTCTTAAAGCCTCCTTAGCCTAATTCCCCTTTTTGACTTAAAAACAAAAGCCCATTTGCTTCCCACGTTGCTCGAACCTCTTCCCTTCTGCACTCCCTTTGACGCAAGCCTCCAAGCCCCTAATCTAGGATGTTAACTTAAACCCAATATTTTTTTTCCCAAAACCTTTCCTTATTTTTCAGAGTTCTCAAAACCCTTAAAACTTATCCAAACACACTCAAGGCCTACTTAGCTCATGAATTATGCACTCCCGCATAACCCCTAATCTAGGATGTTACAGGGATATTTTGGTAAATTTTCAAACCAAGGGTATTCTGGTAATTTCACAATTCATGGCTATTTTAGTGATTTTACAAATCTAAGGATGTTTTGGTAATTTTCAAACTAAGGGTATTTTGGTAATTTTTACAAATTAGGGGTATTTTAGTAATTTTACAAATCTAGGGGTATTTGGTCCATCTCGGGTTTTAGTTATGAACTTTGGCCCATTAACAAGTCCTTGCGACTAAAGTGAACAGACACTACGCACCAGGTAGGATTCCAGAGAAGAGGAGATGGGTCGCTTAAGTACCAAGCTCTCCCTAGATCCAATCCTAGACATGCATATGCCCGTTACCATATTCTAACCTAGCGACTTGTCCACGGACATGTTTAATTATTAGAAAGTCTTATGCAGTTTAATCGTTGTTCAGTACTAAGCCTAAAGTCCATAAAACCCTAGCATACTAGTCTACGTCCCCATAAAGCCCATCAACCGATTTCACGTTCATATAACCCATAATGGCCACATCACATTCTTATGGCCCACTAGGCCCAAATCTCAGCCATATGACCCATTAGGCCCAAAACAAATCCAGGTCATGTAACATGCATGTCTGACCCAACTCATATAATCAAATTAATCCATTTCATCAAACTTAGCCTCAGGGCCCACCGGGCCCATTTAGCCACTTTCAGCTTTTCGGCTTTTCAGCATGGCCGATTTCTTGTCTGCATAGTGTTTGTACACACCTGGTTACAACGCATGCTGTAAACCCCTTAATCATGAACCTACAATAGCCACCACTTAACGATTAATCTTGGCTTAAAACACACTTTATCCAAAACCGAAACCTCACTGTAACCTTACCGTGTGCCACACGTTCTAGTAGCCCTTCCTTAGCTATTATTCGTGAATATCGCTAGATCTGCACCCAAACATATATCATCAAAATCGAGTGACTCATTTTTCACATAAGTCACCCCTATAAGCCATATACATATTCGGCCATTCACTTAATCTACTATCGAGTTGAGTACACTTACTCTTGCTAACGATCCTACCACGCTTGTGATCTTTGAACCTTATCCTTATTACCACAGAGTTAACGACAGGTCAGTTACATAGCCTTTATGATTTTAGCAAAACGTAACCGAATTCTTACTAAATCCACTTTCAATCCTGTGGCCTAAATTCAGCTTTTGAGATTAGTATGGTGACAGAGACAATTCGGCACCAATAGGGAGAAGAAGAGGAGAAGTGATCGGCTAGAACTAAAGGTGAACAAGAGAAGGAATTTAATAAGAGAAGGTATGGGGAATTCGGCTAGAGAGAAAACCAAAATTTTGGCAAAGGAATGATGGGTTTTTTTTTCGGCAAATGGAAGAATTCAGCTAAGGGGGAGAAAAAGAAATGTAATGGAACCCAAGGAACCTCTCAAAGGAATTTGGCACCTCCTTTTATAGCCAATAAATGAATCCTACCTTCCCCCACAGTCCAATTCGGCACCAACTCTTCCCACCTCTCATCTCCTAATTTTTCTCCATGATATCTCCCTTATCTCATCTGAAATTCCCTCCTTTATCAGCTCACAAGACCAATTCAAACACTTCAACAAAAGAGTCCAAATCCCATACAACTCTTGCCGTCCACTATGCAAAATAAACACTCCAAAACACCTTACCACTACTCGAACCTTGGACCTTTTTCACGCCACCTTGTAGCTCCCTAGTGACTCCACCTTGCCACTAGACCACAGGCACACTTGTGTCCTATTTTCCCCTTAATCTGCTTAAGAGGCCTAATGCCTGAGACTAGGATCTACTAAAGCAAGAAAAATTAAAATTTTCCCTATGGTCTTCCCTATCTTTAAGGCTTCAAACAATCCCGATAATACCTTAAAATTAATATTATAAGTGCTACTCCTACATACCAACCTCGGTGCACGGAAATTTAGAGCTTCGGGATTTTTGGGGCGTTACAACCCAATAGGCCCAAATCTACTAGGCCCAAATTCAGGACGTTACAATTTGAATTGTGTAGATGTGTGCAAATTGGGGTAGCATGATGGCCTGGTAAATAGCCTATTTTTGTCCACACGGGCAAAGACAGAGTCGTGTGTCTCAACTGAGTGTGACATACGGTCAGGTTACATGGCTGTGTGTCCCCTAGTGTTGATAATAAAACCAAGTCAGTATGTTCCACAGGCTCTCACACACGGGCGTGTGATTTGGCCGTGTGGCATAAGTCAATATACCCTATAAGATCAGCATGGCCTAGCACACGTCGTGGCACACGGGCGTGTGTGGCCATTTTTAGAGCTCACGGGCGTGTGTGTTGGCCGTGTGACCCAAGTCTAAGAGTTACACGGGGTTGGACACGGGCTGAGACACGGCCATGTGATCCCATTTTGAATGTCCACACAGCCAGGGACACGGGCATGTCTCTTGGCTGTGTGAGAGACACGACCGGGGCACACGGGCATATGACCTCTGCAGTTTGGAAAATTTTCTAAAAGTTTTCTAAAAATTTCTTGAGTTATCGATTTAGTTTTAAAGCACTCTGAATGCATGTTTAGGACCATGTAGGCTCATAATAGGGACAATGTTGATGATTTTTTATTCAGATTGGATGGTTGTTTATGTTGTAAGTACAATAATACTCTGTAATCCTATTCCGACGTTGAATAGGGTGAGAGGTGTTACATTTATTGGTATCAGAGCCACGGTTTAGTTTATTCTAAGACTAACGTAGCGTGTGTAAGAGTCTAGCTATACATGCCATATATAACCTCTGATAGTGTGATGACTGCTGACAATTTAAACTATGCTTTCGTATAGTAAATGGATCTCAATCAAGCTGTAGCTGATGATGTTGAGAGTAATGCGCTAGCTCCACTTAACGGACAATGCCTTCTGAATCTAGACCTGTATCGGGTAGTCAAGGTGGAGAGGCTGAGGAAGCCTTCTTCCAAATGATGAGCGAGTGGTTCACTTGATATGTCCGGACAAATCTGACTGCTTAACAACCTCCAGCCCCACCTAATCCTCAACCGATTCCTATAGCCCCTCAAGTTGCGAAATTTCAACAACTAAATAAGCCTTCGGTTCATAAAATCTGTAAGGACGGGGCTGAGGAGTTCAGAGCTACCGTTGATGACGATCCTGAGACAGCTAAATTTTGGCTTGAAACTACTATTTGGGGTATGTGATGAACTATCATGTACTCCAGCTGAGAATTTAAAGTGTGCCATTTCATTATTGAGAGACACGGTGTATCAATGATGGAATACACTAGTATCTATGGTGTCAAGAGCAAGGATTACCTCGGAATTCTTTTAGACAAAATTACAGAAGAAATATATAAGCCAGAGATTTCTCGATCAAAAGCACAAAGAGTTTCTAGAATTGAAATAGTGCCGAATGATTGTAACTGAATATGAAAGAGAATTCGTGAGGTTGAAGAAGTATGCTCAGGAGTATGTTTCTACAAAGAAATCATGTGTAAACATTTCGTTGACGGGTTGAATGAGGATATCAAACTTTTAGTTGGAATTCTAGAATTAAAAGAATTTGTTGTTTTGGTTAATAGAGCTTGCAAAGCCGAGGATGTAACAGCTCGATTTTGGGGCTAGTTGGAACAGTGGTTTCGTGACCACTAATTTGAGGTTGAAGAAAATTATTTTGATATTATTTTATGTGTTATAACAAGTTTTTAAGGATGCATGAAAATTTTGGTGCCTTAATTTTAGCAATTGTATGCTTAATTGCGAAAAAGGACTAAATCGCATAAAGTGCAAAAGTTCTATTTTACAAGCTAGGGGTGTCTAATAGCTATGGAATATTAAATTGGAGGTCCTTAAAGTGCAATTAGACCTCCCTAAAGATGATGGCCGGCCAAGGGAACCAAGAGAGACAAGAACAATAAATGAGTCAAAAATTTGGTGGTGTTAGGTGACTAAAATGAAAAAAAATAAGATAAGTAAAGAGAAAGCTATCATCTTTTTCATTTGTCTTCTTCTTCTACCGAAATTTTCAGCAAGAAATAGGGATTTTGAAGCTTAAACTTTCAGCCAACATATCCTCTAGCAAATCAAGAAGAGCGCGGAAACAACCTTGATTGAGGAAAAGGCAAGCTTACGGACTAAAACGTCGATTAATACATTTTGCACCGAGGTAAGTTTATGTGTAAACGATACATCTTTAATACATATGTTGTTACTCATTGGTGCGTTGTATGAATGAGACCAATTATTCTGAATGGTTCATCGAGAAATTGTCTATGTAAATGTTTCATGTGGCTTTGTAGTGATGAGTACAGGATATGTGAACAATATAAATGTTATACGGTTGAAAGGTGGTAAGAGATGAGATGAGTAAGCATGGTTATGATAATGTGAATTATTCTTGTTTACTATGAAATGTTATTGACCGATTAGCACATGCTATGATGCTTATTGTTTACGTGTAAACTTACTAAGCTTAAAGCTTACTCCTTTTCTTTTCAATTTTTTAATAGTGTGAAAGAGCTGGCTCGGGATACGAAGATAATTTGAAGATCATCCACACTGTCAGTGTAACATCCTGAATTAATGGGTCTATGCGTTTAGTATAAGGATATGTTTAATATGTTAACTTAAGTGATAGGGGTCCAAATTGGGCTCAGGACTAGGTAAAGGCCTTGGTTGAATTATCTGATTGGGCATTATAGAGTTAAAAGGAGGTAATTGTGTTTAAAATGCCAACGTGGGCTTGTGGCCCAACAATAGGTGGCACTGCAAGGGAATTTGAAGGTGGCGTCATTAACAATTAAAGGGGCCCAAGTTATGGCCGCAAGGAGGCCATGTTTCTGGGCCATTTTTGGTACTTTAAAGGGAGCAAGGGGTGACGCCATACACAAGGAGTTAGGGGCCCAAAATTGAAGTTTTATGGAGCCCAATTCTTTTTATTTAAGTTAGCTAAATTTGGCATTCGGGTTAGGAGAAGTAGAACTGTAAAATCCTGAATTAATGGGTCTATGCTTTTAGTATAAGGATATGTTTAGTATGTTAATTTAAGTGATAGGGGTCCAAATTAGGCTCAGTACTACGCAAAGGCCTTGGTTAAATTATCTGATTGGGCATTATAGAGTTAAAAGGAGGTAATTCATGAAAAATGCCAACGTGGGCTTGTGGCCCAACAATAGGTGGCAATCGCAAGGGAATTTGAAGGTGGCGTCATTGACAATTAAAGGGGCCCAAGTTTTGGCCTCAATGAGGCCATGTTTTTAGGCCATTTTCGGTACTTTAAAAGGAGCAAGGGGTGACGCCATACATAAGGAGTTAGGGGCCCAAAATTTAAGTTTTATGGAGCCCAAATCTTTTAATTTAAGTTAGCTAAATTTGGTATTAGGGTTAGGAGAAGTGGACGGCAACAAGGCTCAAAAATAGGAGGATTTATATGGATTTTATAATTGATAATATAGAAGATAAAAAGGAGAAAAGATAGGAGCTATCTGCAAAGCAAGGTGATGGCCGAAAATCCACCACCAAGAGGAGTAAGAATTCGGCTACTTCATGGATAAGGGGTGCCGAATTTTCCCTTTTCATTAGCTTGACTTTTAGTTATCAGGAAGGGCGTTTTCGGTTTTAAACAATAGGTGCCAAAATTTCTATAAATAGGGGGGATATCTCATTGATTCTGGCATTTAAACCCTAATTTCCTCTTCATTCTTGTGCCAAAATTTTGGAAGCCTCTCTTTTATTTTCTTTTCTCATCTTCTTCCTCTCAAAAACCGAAAACCATCACCTTTTTCACCCTTTCTTCCTCTCTGAAATTTCCTGGTTAGCCGAATCTTCTAACATCTACTATTATTCTTCTTTTAATCTCTAAAAGCCGAAACTACATCTCTATTATTCTATTCTTCTCCTTAATATTCATTGGCTGAATCTCTCTTAGCCATCTCTTCAATTCTTGAATCTTCTAAAAGCTGAAAACGCATCAGTTCATCTTTTCTGGGATTTCTATAAAAGCCAAAATCCTTAGATCTCAGCTCCTATGCTTGCTGAATTCTCTCTGGAGTATCTACTTGTGCCGAATCTCGAAGGAAACTGAAGGTAAGTATTGATTCGTAAGATTTCAATCTTTTTCGGCTTTTTAGGGACTTTAGCCGAATGGCTATAAGAAAACTGACCTTGTGTTTTTCTCTTATTTTTGGTAATCCGGGATTTCAAAATGAGTTAGTCACGTAGATCTCTAAGTGAAAGTTCAGTAACACTCGAATCGTGTTATTTTTGGGATTTCAATGTAAGGAGATCTACTAATTTTTAACGTATAAAATCGGGTATTTATGAACCCTTAGCCGAATGTAGGGGAGCCCAAATCTTCGTATTCTTCCGGCTTTTGGAGCAAGGTTTTAGACTAAGGGTTGTAGATTCGGATAGCAAGGATATTGACTAAGAGTGTAGTACTACGCGATATCAGGTGTGTAACTTCACACACCATTAGATTTATTGCTAGTATATGTATATATATAATAAATCTGCTACACTCTGTTAAATGTCGAAATCCCGGCATAACTTTTGGAAACCCGAGAAGGGTAAAGGCTAAATATCAGGTTAGTGATTTCTGCCATTCATCAGTGATTGTTTCTGTTAAAAACGATATGTTTTATATGTCGATTTCTGTATTTTCTTGGGGTTGGGTTATTGATGAAAGGGGAAGTGATCTGTTCTGGTGGCTTATGCCATTTCAGCCTGGTGACTCTGTCATAACTCTGTTTCTAGTGGCTTTTGCCATTTCAGCCTGGTGACTTTGTCACGACTTTGACGATGAGCAGCTAACTGTAGCATGACTGCCATCGATGGTGTGTAGCGGTGTGGGTTGATTGTAGAAATCCCCAATGGTGTGATTGGCAGGTAAGGGTGGTGTGTAACGGTTGGAAAATTAGGTTTGGGTTGGGTTTTATGTATGTTATCTACTATATTACATTCTATATTCTGATCTGTGGGCTAAGGCTCAATCTGATGGTGCACGAGGGTTGCACATTGAGTTTCGTGACTCACCCTATTATGCTTAGTGCATCGGACCGGGCTGGAGAGGAGAGCAAGGTGGCCATGCGATAGAGTACTGAGGATTCAGTAAAAGACTTTACTTTATTTATCTATTTTTATGAAACTTGTTTTAAGTGGGTTTTATATTTCGTTGTAATAAGGCCTTGGGCCACTAGACTATTATTTATGTTTTGGTTTTATGTTTGGCTTTCATTTATCGGCATTTAAATTTTATGTTTGAACTAAGCTAAGACATGTACGAAATTTTGGTTTCTATTTAAAATTCACCAAGGCATTTTATAACTTTATATCTTATATGAATTGATCAATTATTAAGTTTTTGGTATAAATATTTAAACCTGCTAATTGCTTTTCAAAGTGCCATATCTTTTTGTAAAATTTCCTTAATGGCATACCAGATCCGGTTGTAGTGTTTGCGCCGGGTTTGGGGGTGTTACAAATTGGTATCAAAGCCCGATTCAAAACTCGACTTTGGGGTTTTGGGCTCAAAACATTTTCTAAAAATGGGTTTTGAAAACATGCATGTTTATAAATAACATAGGACAACATAGGACGGTTTCTTCAGCGTGGCACCTGCGTTTCCGGCCCAAGTCCGCCAGGTAAGTATTCTGAACTCACTATGTGTTATATATGTATGTGGGCTTGATGGGCTTTAAGGGACGTAGATTATTTTAATTAGAGCTTGATGGACTTTAGGCCTAGTTAAACAACTCTCAATTGGATAAGACTTAATCCAATCGAACAAACCTGTAGACAAGTCGCAAGACTAGGGTCTGGCAACAGGCATGTGCATGTCTAGGATTGGATCCGGAAGAGCCTGGTACTTAAGCAGTCCTAGTGACTCACCTCATCTTTGCTGGAATCCTACCTGGTGCGCAGTGACTGTTCACCCTAGCCACGAGGATTTGTTGACGGGCCAAAAGTTTCTAACTAAAACCCGAAGGGGACCAGCCACCCTAGTTTTGAAAAAAAAATTTACCAAAACACCCTTGATTTGAAAATTTTCAAAACACCCTTGATTTGGAAAATTAACAAAATTTCCAAAAATACCCCTATTTTTTTAAAATATATATACCTTTATTTCAAAAATCCTCAAGATACTTTATTACAAAGAAACCCTGTAGGATGAAATTACGAAAGTACCCTTGGGTAGTGAAATGACGAAAATACCCCTATGTGGTGAATGTGACTTCATGGATGTGATATGTATGTTGAGGTGTGAATGCATGTGGTTTCTAGAATTATGAGGTAAACCTGAGACTGAAACTGTAGATAGGATCGAATTCGAAAGAATTACTCTTAAAACTACTTTCCATAATATTGTTCATGGTTAATCAGTGGAAGCAATTAATGATGCATAAAATTTCTAATCAGATAAACGTGAATTGGTAGAATGAGTACAAGGGGTCGAGGACGCTCGAGATGCGAATACCGATGCGTATTCTACCATAGTATACTAAGTGTTTCTTTTGGCTTTAGAATTAGAGTGCGCAGCGAAAGCATAGTGGTGAGACTTGGGTAGTACGATTTATAGTTAGTTGGAAATTTCGAGGACAAAATTTCTTTAAGAGGGTAGAACTGTAAAATCCTGAATTAATGGGTCTATGCTTTTAGTATAAGGATATGTTTAATATGTTAATTTAAGTGATAGGGGTCCAAATTAGGCTCAAGACTACGCAAAGGCCTTGGTTAAATTATCTGATTGGGCATTATAGAGTTAAAAGGAGGTAATTCTGTTTAAAATGCCAACGTGGGCTTGTGGCCCAACAATAGGTGGCACTGCAAGGGAATTTGAAGGTGGCGTCATTGACAATTAAAGGGGCCCAAGTTTTGGCCTCAATGAGGCCATGTTTTTAGGCCATTTTCGGTACTTTAAAAGGAGCAAGGGGTGACGCCATACATAAGGAGTTAGGGGCCCAAAATTTAAGTTTTATGGAGCCCAAATCTTTTAATTTAAGTTAGCTAAATTTGGTATTAGGGTTAGGAGAAGTGGACGGCAACAAGGCTCAAAAATAGGAGGATTTATATGGATTTTATAATTGATAATATAGAAGATAAAAAGGAGAAAAGATAGGAGCTATCTGCAAAGCAAGGTGATGACCGAAAATCCACCACCAAGAGGAGTAAGAATTCGGCTACTTCATGGATAAGGGGTGCCGAATTTTCCCTTTTCATTAGCTTGACTTTTAGTTATCAGGAAGGGCGTTTTCAGTTTTAAATAATAGGTGCCGAAATTTCTATAAATAGGGGGGATATCTCATTGATTCTGGCATTTAAACCCTAATTTCCTCTTCATTCTTGTGCCAAAATTTTGGAAGCCTCTCTTTTATTTTCTTTTCTCATCTTCTTCCTCTCAAAAGCCGAAAACCATCACCTTCTTCACCCTTTCTTCCTCTCTCAAATTTCCCAAGTTAGCCGAATCTTCTAACCTCATTGTTATTCTTCTTCTAATCTCTAAAAGTCGAAACTACATCTCTATTATTCTATTCTTCTCCTTAATATTCATTGGCCGAATCTCTCTTAGCCATCTCTTCAATTCTTGAATCTTCTAAAAGCCAAAAACGCATCAGTTCATCTTTTCCGGGATTTCCATAAAAGCTAAAATCCTTAGATCTCACCTCCTGTGCTTGCCAAATTCTCTCTCGGAGTATCTCACAGCCGAATCTCAAGGAAATCAAGGTAAGTATTGATTCGTAAGATTTCAATCTTTTTCGGCTTTTTAGGGACTTTAGCCGAATGGCTATAAGAAAACTAACCTTGAGTTTTTCTCTTATTTTCAGCAATCCAGGATTTGAAAAGGAGTTAATCGCGTAGATCTCTAAGTCAAAGTTCAGTAACACTCGAATCGTGTTACTTTTGGGATTTCAAGGTAAGGAGATATACTAATTTTTAACGTATAAAATCGGGTATTTATAAACCCTTGGCCGAATGTAGGGGAGCCCAAATCTTCGTATTCTTCCGGCTTTTGGAGCAAGGTTTTAGACTAAGGGTTGTAGATCTGGATAGCAAGGATATTGACTAAGAGTGTAGTACTACGTGATATCAGGTGTGTAACTTCTCACACCATTAGATTGATTGCTAGTTTATGTATATATATGTAATAAATCTGCTATACTCTGTTAAATGCCAAAATCCCGACATAACGTTTGGAAACCCGAGAAGGGTAAAGGCTAAATATCAGGTTAATGATTTCTACCATTCATCAGTAATTGTTTCTGTTAAAAACGATATGTTTTATATGTCGATTTCTGTATATGCTTGGGGTTGGGTGATTGATGAAAGGGGAAGTGATCTGTCCTGGGGGCTTATGCCATTTCAGCCTGGTGACTCTGTCACAACTCTGTTTCTAGTGGCTCTTGCCATTTCAGCCTGGTGACTTTGTCACAACTTTGACGATGAGCAGCTAACTGCAGCATGACTGCCATCGATGGTGTGTAGCGATGTGGGTTGATTATAGAAATCCCCAATGGTGTAATTGGTAGGTAAGGGTGGTGTGTAGCGGTTGGAAACCTAGGTTTGGGTTGGGTTTTATGTATGTTATCTACTATATTACGTTCTATATTCTGATCTGTGGGCTAAGGCTCAATCTGATGGTGCAAGAGGGTTGCACACTAAGTTTCGCGACTCACCCTATTATTTTAACAATTTCAGGTAGCTCTTAGTGCATCGAACCGAGCTGGAGAGGAGAGCAATGTGGCCATGCGATAGAGTACTGAGGATTCAGCAAAAGACTTTACTTTATTTATCTATTTTTAAGAAACTTGTTTTAAGTGGGTTTTATATTTCGTTGTAATAAGGCTTTGGGCCACTAGACTATTATTTATGTTTTGGTTTTATGTTGGGCTTTCATTTATGGGCATTTAAATTTTATGTTTAAACTAAGCTAAGACATGTACGAAATTTCAGTTTCTATTTAAAATTCACCAAGGCATTTTATAACTTTATATCTTATATGAATTGATCAATTATTAAGTTTTTGGTATAAATATTTAAACCTGCTAATTGCTTTTCAAAGTGCCATATCTTTTTGTAAAATTTCCTTAATGGCATACCAGATTCGGTTGTAGTGTTTGGGCCGAGTTTGGGGGTGTTACAATCAGCTCATCTCGGTATATTAGACTTAGCATTTTGAGAATGACATGTATAGGAGCTAGACATAGTGAAATGTTTTGTTGTTTTGGCCAAGTGTGTTGGCTCTTTTAAAGATGAAAACTTTTGTAAATGGTCAAATTTAATTGCTCATTATCGTTATATATATGAAAAGATGAGATTATTCATGAATGTGTATGATACATGATTTATGTTGTATGAGTTAGGGTGATAAAAAGAGCTTGGCAAATAGCCTTGTTCTTGTCCACACGGCTAGGCACACAGGCGTGTGTCTAGGCTATGTGTGACGCACGGTCAGTTCCATGGGCGTGTGACCAGGCCGTGTATCCCCTGTATGTTAGTGTTGCAAGTCAGTGTCGACCACGGGTTAGACACATGGGCGTGTGCCTAGGCCGTGTGCCCCTTATTCGGTTGCTGACGTCACAAACAGAATATCCATGTTTTCACACATGGGTGATGACACGGGCGTGTCTAGGCCGTGTAGAGGGCACGGGAAAAGGACACGGGCGTGTTTCCGGCCATTTGAAAACCCCTGTAGGTTCAAAAAGAAAATAAATTCCACACGGGCTAGGGATATGGGCGTGTGTGTCCACACGGCCTGCCCACACAGGCGTGTGGCCCTGTTAAGGCAAATTTTTTTCTAAGTATTCTAGTGATCCCGGTTTGATTCTAAGGCCCTCCGTTTGCATGTGTAAGGCCTCGTAGGCCCATAATAAGAATGCTATGAATGTGAATGAAAGATTTTATATTGGAATGAAATTTGATATCCCAAAGTTGTATGTTAGAGTGAATTAAGTCCGATAATGCCTCATACCCGTTTTGACGTTGAATACGGGTAAGGCGTGTTACAGAGGAGCTTCGCAAAGAAAAGAGAAAAGTAAATTAAGAGGCTAAAGACTTGAGAAAAAGATCGATGAGTAAACCTTATCATTCCTCGTCAAAAAAATCAAGAGATTATTTTAACCGATCGACAACTTCAGTGGGGTATTCCAATAGAGATCGCAGAAAGCAATACACCAGTCCTAAAGCTCAAGCTACATCAGTATCGAGTGTTGGGAACGTGAAAAACAACAAACCCAAGTGTCAATAGTGTGGAAGATTGTATTTTGGAGATTGTTTGGTGAAATATAATAATAGGGTTTGTTACAGTTGTGGCTCACCAGATCATTCTATTCGAGATTATCCTGAATTAGCCGAGAAAGATAAAATTCATAATGTGAGGTTGAGCAACACATCTACTGGAGGGAGACCACCTAGAAATACGAGAAATGTGACTAGTAGCAGAAGTGCGACAAGGGATTCTGCTGTGAGATCCAAGGCTAGAGCACTTGCTAGAGCTTACGCTATTCGTACTAGCGAAGAGGCGTCGTCACCCGATGTTATCACTAGTACATTTTCTCTTTACGACACTAATGTAATTGCATTGATTGATCCTGGATCAACTCATTCATATATATGTATGAATTTAGTGTTTAGCAAGAAATTACTTGTTGAATTTACTAAAATTCTGATTAAAGTATCGAATCCTTTAGGCAAGTATGTTCTAGTTTATAAAATATGCAAGAATTGTCCTTTAATGACTCGGGGTTACTGTTTTTTGACTGATTTGATGTTTTTTCCATTTGATGAGTTTGATGTAATTCTTGGTATAGATTGGTTGACTCTGGATAATACCGTTGTAAATTGTAGATGAAAGATCATTGAATTGAAATGTTAGAATAATGGAATCCTTCAAATTGAATAAGATGAGTCTAGTGGATTACCTATTGTGATTTCTTCTATGTCAGCTCAGAAATGTGTGAGAAAAGGGTGTGAAGCTTATCTTGCTTATGTTTTAGATACAAAAGTGTCTGAATAGAAGATTGAATCAGTGCCGATAGCCTGTGAGTTTTAGGATGTGTTTCCAGAAGAATTACCGAGTTTACCACCGATTAAAGAGGTTGAATTTGCTATTGAGTTAGTACCAAGAACTTTACCGATATCTATACCTCCGTACAGAATGGCTCCAACAGAGTTGAAAGAGTCAAAATCTCAGTTGAAAGAATTAACAGATAGAGGTTCTGCATGACCTAGTTTTTCACCCTAGGGTGCACCGGTATTGTTTGTAAAGAAGAAAGACTGGTCAATGACAATGTGTATTGATTATCGACAGCTTAATAAGGCTACGATAAAGAAAAAGTATCTGTTGCCGAGAATAGATGATTTTTTTTATCAATTGAAAGGAGCAACAGTGTTTTCGAAGATTGATTTGAGATCTAGTTATTATTAGTTGCGAGTGGAAGGTCCAGATAAGCTAAAAACTACCTTTCAAAGGAGGTACGAACATTATGAATTCTTTGTTATGCCTTTCGAATTAACTAATGCTCTTGTTGTATTTATGGATTTGATGAATCAGATTTTTTAGACCGTATTTAGATAGATTCGTTGTTGTATTATTGACGACATTTTGATCTATTCAAGAGACGAGTCTGAACGTGCCGAGCATTTGAGGATTATGTTACAAACCTTGAGAGATAAGCAACTGCATGCTAAAATTAGTAAATGTGAATTTTGGTTCAGGGAAGTCAGATTTTTGGGGCACAATGTTTCAGTGGAAGGTATACAGGTTGATCTGAGCAAGATTTCAGCTGTTGTTGATTGGAAACCACCGTGAAACGTATCCGAAGTCAGAAGCTTTTTGGGATTAGCTTGTTATTATCGACGATTTGTCAAAGGATTCTCAATGATTGCTACACCTATGACTAGATTGTTACAGAAAGATGTGAAGTTTGAGTGGTCCGAGAAATTTCAATAGAGTTTCAATCAGTTGAAAGCATTGTTAACTGAAGCACCAGTGTTTGTTTAACCTGAGTCGGGTAAAGAATTTGTGATTTATAGCGAAGCATCATTAAATGGTTTAGGTTGCGTATTGATGCAAGAAGGAAAAGTTATAGCTTATGCTTTCAGATAGTTGAAACCATATGAAAAGAACTATTTGACGCATGATTTGGAGTTGGATGATATTGTTGTCGCATTGAAAATTTGGCGACATTATTTATACGGTGAAAAGTATCACATCTTTACTGATCACAAGAGTTTAAAGTATATAATGACTCAGAAAGATCTGAATTTACGACAATGAAGATGGCTTCAGTTTCTGAAAGACTATGAATTAGTAATCGATTATCATCCAGGGAAAGCAAATGTAGTTGCAGATGCTTCGAGTAGAAAATCTGTTTTTGCTTTGAAAGAGATGAATACGAGACTTTGTGTGACGATGGTTCGATTCTAGTAGAGTTGAAAGCTAGACGGGTATTTCTTCAACAAATTTGCGAAGTTCAAAAATATGATATTGAGTTGCAAGCCAAAAGAGTGAAATGTGAGTCGACTAGTGATTCTAACTTTTAGATCGGATCTGATGATTGCTTAATCTTCCAAGGTAGAATCCACGTACCAAAGAATTCTGAGCTCATTCAGAAAATTTTGCACGAAAGACACAGTAGATGTTTAACTATTCACCCGGGAAGTACTAAAATGTACAATGATCTGAAATAAATTGTATTGGTGGTCAGGAATGAAACGAGACATTTCAGAATTCGTATCGAGTTGTTTGGTGTGTCAACAAGTAAAAGCCGAGCATCAGGTTCCTTTGGGTTTACTACAGCCTGTAATGATACCAAAGTGGAAATGGGATAGAGTTACGATGGATTTCGTATCGGGATTACCCCTGTCTCTGAAAAAGAAAGATGCTATTTGGGTTGTTGTTGATCGACTGACGAAATCTGCACATTTCATTTTGGTAGGTATTGATTATTCGCTTGATAAATTGGCTGAGTTGCACATCTCTGAGATTGTTAGATTACACGGGGTGCCAATTTCAATTATTTCGAATAGAGATTCGAGGTTTACATCGCGATTTTAGAAGAAACTGCAATAAGCTTTAGGTACGAAGTTGAACATTAGTACTGCATTTCATCCGCAAACTGACGACCAGTCTGAGAGAGTAATACAAATTCTCGAAGATATGCTTCGATGTTGTGTTTTAGAGTTTGAAGGTAACTGGGAAAGATTTTTTCCATTTGTTGAATTTGCGTATAACAACAGCTTTCAATCGAGAATAAAGATGGCACTGTATGAAACTTTATATGGTCACAAATGCCGAACTCCATTGTACTAGATTGAGATGAGTGAGAAAAAGATTCACAGGGTTGATTTGATCCGAAAGACTAAAGAAAAAGTGAAAGTAATTCGAAACAGCCTAAAAGCAGCTTCAGATCGACAAAAATCATATGCGGATTTGAAATGAAAAGATATTGAATTTCAAATCGGTGATAAAGTGTTTCTGAAAGCATCTCCATGGAATAAAATACTTTGATTTGATCGTAAAGGCAAGATGAGTCCGCGATTCATCGGGTCGTATGAGATCATTGAAAGAATAGGGCCAATGGCTTATCAATTAGCTTTGCCGACTGAGTTAGAGAAAATCCACAATATATTTCATGTGTCGATGTTGCATCGATATAGATTGGATCCTTCACATGTAATTTCTTTGACAGAGATTGAAATTCAACCCGACATGACATACAACGAAGAATCGATCAGAATTTTAACTCGAGAGGTTAAACAATTGAGAAATAAAAACATAGCTTTAGTAAAAGTACTTTGGCAACGTCACGGGGTTGAAGAGGCTATGTTCGAGCCCAAGGAAGCTATGAGAAAATAGTACCCTAACCTATTCACTGGTAAGATTTTCGGGGACGAAAATCCCTAAGGGGGAGAGTTGTAACAGCCTATTTTTTGTCAGATCAGAACAGTGGTTTTGAGACCACAAATTCGAAGTTGAAATAATTATTTTATTATTATTTTAATGTATACAACATGATAATATGTTTGTGTGAAAATTTTGTTAAGAAAATTTATCGTTTGATTGGTCAATTTGATAAAAAGGACTAAATCGCATAAAATGAAAAATTTATGTTATAATAGCTAAAGGTGTCAAATAGTTATAGAACCTTAAATTCGAGGTCCTTATGTGGTAATTAGGCCATTTCAATTGTGAGTGGACAATTATGGGAATATATTAAGTGATTTTGATGGTTATTAATTAAGCTTATATTAGTAATTAAGTAATTAAGTTATAATAAATAAAACAAAATAAAACCATCACCTAAAGTCATATCTTCAACTGATTTTAAAGAGAAGAAATCCATTCTTTTAGGTTTTTCATTCGATCATTGTTCAATAGCTCATTAAGGTATGATTTTTGTCCCGTTTTTAATGATTTCTACATTTTTGAGATCGTTGCAACTAGGTCTAGCTAGCCCAAGGACTAATTTGCAAAATTTCTAAAGATTTAGGAAGTTTCCATTGATGAATAAGCATTTATTTTGATGTTTGATGATAGATTTTGAATGTTTGATGATAGTTATACAATTTTTGTAAAGTGATTTTTGGTGAAAATGCAAATTAGGGATTAGTTTGTGAAAGGTGTAAAATTTATGGTTAAAATGTGAAATAAATGACAAATATGGGCTTCTAGAGACCTAATTGAAATTTGGCTAGCATAGGTTGTGATTGAATTATGTGAATTTGTGATTTTATGAAACAAGGACTAAATTGTAAAAGTTGTGAAATATTTGGGGCAAAAGGTAAAAGTATTTTAAAGTGTAATATGGACTAATTTGAATAGAGTGATGATTAAATAAGCTGAATTTGATATTATATAGATCAAGAAAAGTGAAACTCGGATCTAGATCGAGGGAAAAACAAAGTTCTCAAATAATCGATCAGTTTAGCCGTTTTTGCATCCGAGGTAAGTTCGTATGTATTAAACATTGTTATATTTAAGCTTTAAATGCTTCGATATTGTATGAATGGTGTAAAGGAGACTACAGTCGTATTCAACAATGATTGGGTTAATTATGGGCACTTAGTGCGTGAAATCGAGATACCTTCGGCTATATATTCGCACTTAGTGTGCGTGATTGAAATAGCTTCGGCTATATATATATATATTGACACTTAGTGTGTGAGTTTGATACAGCTTCGACTATTTATTTGGCACTAAGTGTGCGAGTTTTCTAAGTCTCCAAAAATATTCCGAATGGATCAATGGGTATGTCAGAGATGTAGATGAGTTATAAGTTTAATACGGAATGGTACAAGTATGTACGTGAACCATACAAGCATTGTAATAAGTAGATTATGAAAGTGATAACTAATCTTGTGAATGAAATTGTGATAGGATGATGATTCCATAAGTGAATTGTATATGATGTTGATTTGTTTAAATTGTGCACATTTGGAAAGTTGATTTTAAAACCTATATGAACTTACTAAGCTATAAAGCTTACTTTGTGTATTTCTCTGTGTTTTATAGTGATTTCAAAGCTAGCTTGGATTCGCGGACCGTCAGAGATTGCTTCACACTATCAAACTATCACTTGGTACCTTTGAAATTAAGTTTTGGATCATATGGCATGTATAGGGACTTTGGTTATTTTGATAAATGTGGTGCTTCTGAAATTAGCCATTTGAATTGGCTTGTAAATGTCTAAGGTTTGGTTTGAATATATTTGGCCATGTGAGTTGGCTTATTTTGGTTGATGTGATTATGTATATATATGTGTGTGCATATGGTTTATGTTATGTGATTAAGGTTGGATTCATGATGCTTATTGATAATAGGTAATTTGAATGTCAAATGGTTGATAATTGAGAAGCTATGTGCTTGTGAATTGGTGCATGATGATGCATGTTTGGAAAGGTTTAATTAGATGATTTGAATATGCGAAGTTGGTATGATCTGAATGTGTAAAACATGAGATTATAAGCATGTTATTTGCTGGTATTGAAATGGTATGTTTTAGCCTTGATTATGGTTGAATTGGATGCACACTTATGCTATGAATGAGTACTATTTGAATTGTGTAGGTGTGTGCAAATTGGGGTGGCATTATGGCTTGATAAATGGCCTATTTTTGTCCACACGAGCTTAAACACGGGCGTGTGTCTCAGTCGTGTGTGACACACAGTCAGGTTACACGGTCGTGAGTCCCCTAGTGTTGATAAGAAAACCAAGTCAGTATGCTCCTCACGGGCGTGTGACTTGGCTGTGTGGCATAAGTCAGTATACCCTACAGGATTGGCACCTACCGAGCACATGGCCTGGCACACAGGAGTGTGTGGCCATTTTTAGGGCACATGAGCATGTTTGTTGGCCATGTGACCCAAGTCAGAGAATTACACAGGGTCAGACACGGGCTGAGACACGGCCGTGTGATCCCATTTCAAATGTCCACACGGCCAGGGACACGGGCATGTCTCTTGGCCGTGTGAGAGACACGGTCGGGGCACACTGGCGTGCGACCCCTGTAGTTTGGAAAATTTTCTAAGTTTTGTAAAAATTTCTTGAGTTATTGGTTCAGTCCTGAACCACTCCGAATGCATGTTTAGGGCCTTGTAGGCTCGTAATAGGGACAATGTGACTTTATTTGATTGGAATTACATTTGGTTGGTGAGTTTTGATTCAAATTGGATAGTTGTTTATGTTGTAAGTACAGTAATACTCCGTAACCCTATTTCGGCGTTGAATACAGGTGAGGGGTGCTACATTTATTGGTATTGGAACTATGGTTTAGTTGATTCTAGGACTAACGTAGCGTGTGTGAGAGTCTAGCTATACATGCTATATGTAACATGTGATAGTGTGCTGGATCCTGACAATTTAAACTGTGTTTTCGTATAGTAAATGGATCCCGATCGAGCTGTAGCTAATGATGTTGACAGTACTGCGCCAGCTCCCGCTCAATGGATAGCACCTTCTAAATCTAGACCCATATCGGGTAGTCAAGGGGGAGAGGTTAAGGAAGCTTTCTTCCAAATGATGAACGTGTTGTTCACTCAATATGTCCGGACAAATCCTACTACTCAACAATATCCACCCCCACCTAATCCTCAACTGATTCATGTAGACCCTCAAGTTGTGGAATTTCAACGACTAAATAAGCCTTTGGTTGATAAAATTTGTAAGTATGAGGCCAAGGAGTTCAGAACTACCATTGATGATGATCCCAAGAGAGTTGAATTTTGGCTTGAAAATTCTAGTCGGGTATGTGATGAACTGTTGTGTACTCCAACTGAGAGTTTAAAGTGTGCCATTTCATTATTGAGAGATACAGTGTATCAATGGTGGAATACACTAGTATCTGTGGTGACGAGAGAAAGGATTACCTGGGAATTCTTTCAGACTGAATTCTAGAAGAAATATATAAGCCAGAGATTTCTCAATCTAAAGCACAAAGAGTTTCTAGAATTGAAATAGGGTCAAATGACTGTGACTGAATATGAAAGAGAATTTGTGTGGTTGAGCAAGCATGCTCGGGAGTATGTTTCTACAGAAGAAATCACGTGTAAACGGTTCGTGGTGGGTTGAACGAGGATATCAAACTTTTAGTTGGAATTTTAGAATTAAAAGAATTTGTTGTTTTGGTTAATAGAGCTTGCAAAGCTGAGGAGCTTAGCATAGAAAAGAGAAAAGTAGATTTAGAGGCTAGAGACTCAAGAAAAAGATTGATGTGTAAACCTTATCATTCCTCGTCAAAGAAGTCAAGAGATTATTTTTAACCGATCGACAACTTCAGCGGGCTATTCCAATAGAGATCGTGGAAAGCAATACACCAGTCATAAAGTGAGGAATATTATTTTTTTTTCCTTGATGGATATTTGGGATATCATCAAATCCCTATCCACACAGATCATCAGAAAAAATCCACGTTTACATATCTGTTTGGAAAGTATGCCTTTCAGGGGATGCTGTTTGGATTATGCAACGCTCCAGCTGCATTCATGCATTGTATGACTACAATATTTGTCGAAATTCTAGAAGAAGGATTTGTAACAAACCTCACCCAATCCAATCACCGGAGTCGAGTTACCGGATGCTATAGTAAATAATAGAACCTAAACATGCAAATTAATTCAAGTATTTTATTCAAATCAATCTTAAAACATCATTCATCAAACAAATCATGTCTTGCATACAAATTTGAAGTTAATACAAGCTTACAAAAGCTTTAAAATCAATTCGAAACAAACATAACTAATTTCTAACATTTTAGAAAAATTGGGCAAAAGTGTAAAATAGGGTCACACGGCCATGCGACAGGCTGAGGTCGTGTAAATAAGGGTCACACGCCCATGTCACCAGGCCGTGTCACAAACTGATGTTGGGTAGATATAAATGTAAAATCTTACAAACATTCAAATGGCTGTGTAGCTAGGTCGTGTGAGACTGTGACCATGTCTAACCAAAACTACCAAGATCATACAAAGCACATGGCCATGTCACTTGCATGTGTGTGACACACGGCTGTGTCACTTGCCCATGTGTGACACAAGGCTGTGTGTTAGCCCATGTGTGAGAAAATATGTCTTTTAAATCAAGTCACACAATCGATTCTTACTTGTTCCATAAACAAGCATTTAATCATTCATTAGACCTGTTCATAATATATCAAAATATACCCAGAATATAACTTATAAAACCATCCTAAGTTCTTAACCAATATGCCACAATTGGCACCTCAATTCAACAATAATTAAAACTTCTCAATCAATTCATCTAGACTTGTATCAACACATAGCATTTAAAGTACCTAAGATACCATTCTTTAAATTCTAACCCAGTAACATGATTCTATTCCATTTCTTACCAACTAGAATTAACCATACTTATGCTTAGCATGCAATATAAGTACCAATTCCTACCATGTTAAAGTTGACCATAATACGAACTTAATAATCTATCATTTCACAATAAGCATAAACTCATTTAATATACTATAACCTCCCAAAATCAATCATCAAAATACCACACCATAGTCATTGATATGTCTCACGTAACTAACTAAAAATATGACAAAGGCAAGCACACCTATCGATAAATAGTATAACTACGGCAAGTAGAGATATCGTATCTAAGAGGACTAAAAGTATTAGTAATTACCGTTTTTCTATTATTTAGCCGAAAATTTGGAGTGGTAGGTTTTAAACTAAAATTAATAAACTAATTTAACTAAGGATTCAATAGAGAATGAAATAGGAAAATAATCGAATAATAACCAATGTGAGAGACAATACCCAGGAAAGAATCTACATAGACTTCATCTATTATTATGAATTTGAATCAAATGATTTATTCACTTGATGACTTGATCTATAGAAATCCCTAAATTATGCTTATACCTCTTTTGAGAGTAAGAGCAACTAACTCTAGGTTGATTAATTGAAATATCTTTCTAATTAAAACCCCTATCGTCGCATTAAATTAAGCTATGGATTCCCTTATTATATTTGAATCTAATCCCGTAGATTCATGTCATCCTATTTCTAGGATTGCATGCAACTCCACTCAATTATGATAGATCTACTCTTAAACAGGAATTTTTCTTCTACTGAATTAAGCACATTAAACATGAATTAATATCCCAGAAATATTAAATTAATAAATAAGCACACATAATTGAGAACAAGAATCAAGTATTTATTGCATAAAATAGAAATTAAATAATAGAATTCATTATAGGTTTCATCTTTCCTAGGTATCTAGGGAATTAGTTCATAATTCTGTATGAAAACATCTCAAAGTGTTAAAAACCACAAGAAACAAATAAACTCATAAAAATTCAAAAGAAATTAAAAGGAAGTCTTCGATCTTGATGGGAATTTGATTCAGAGTTGGCTCCAATGGTGTTCTTCGAGTTGTTTTCTTTGATCTTCTCTAATGGCTCCCCTATCTCTTCTTTTATTTGGTATTTATAGATTTTAGAATGCTCAGAAAAGCCTAAAAATTGTGTTTTTCCATGTGTTTAGGAAGAAGAATGTGAAATTGACACCGACTGGTACATGATTGTGTGGCTCACACGGGAGTGTGTCCAACCCGTGTGGGAAGGCTCAGCACATATGGCTCCTGAAATGTGCTCTTTTCGTCTAATTTTTGCTCATTTTTCGCTCATTTAGCTGCCAAATGCTCATCTAAGTATAGAAACAAGAATTCAAAGGATTAAGAGCATCAAATTCACCAATTTACATATATAATCATTCAAAAATGCATTAATAATAGGATTAAAATATGTTACTTTTATTGTTTATCAAATATTCCCACACTTAAGCATTTGCTTGTCCTCAAACAAAATCCTCAACTCACATTAAAGTTTGTAACAGCTCGATTTAAGGGCCAGTCAGAACAGTGGTTTCGGAATCACTAATCCAAGGTCGTAGAAAATTATTTTCATGTTATTTTATGAGTTAGAGCATGATTATATAAGTGCATGAAAATTTTAGTGCTTTAATTTTAGCGATTTCATGCTTAATCACGAAAAAAGACTAAATCGCATAAATTGTGAAAGTTTAAAATTACAAGCTAAAGGGGCCAAATAGCTATGGAATAATATTTGGAGGTCTTTAGAGGGCAATATGCCCCTTAAATCATGGTTGGTCGGCCATAAGGGACAATAGATGTCAAAATTTGGTCAAGTAGGTGGATTAGGTGGACTAAATTGGTATTTTATATTAAAATAAAAAAAGAAAAGATATCATCTTTTCTCCTTCATATCTGTAACAGCCCAAACCCGGCCCAAACATTTTGACCGAATTTGGTTTGTTACGGAGGAAAACTTTTTGTAAAATAAATCTTTTTAAGTCGATTTAAGCTTTGTTGAAAATCCTTTCATTTTTTATTGTCTTGCTAAACCATACTTAGTGTTTATTTAAAAATTAATTAAGTCAATTTGTTACCGAATTAAGATGCACCCGATGGCACGGTAAAACATTTTTCGATTTAAGTTTAAGAAACATGTGTACTCATTTTAAAGTCATTAAATAATTTAAACAAACTATCCAAAATAAATAAAATAATCAAAACAATCTCTTAGGAGGCCTTATTACAACTGAAATAAAATTTAACCCACGATAAAATAAAATAAACTAAAATTTAAAGTTCATTTAGATTGAATCCCACTGCATGGCCACCTCGAGTCCATCCGGCTCCTCATCCGTGATCTACGGGTCACCTGAAAAGATAAGAGAGAAGGTGAGTCACCAAGACTCAAAGTGTAACCCTTCCCCCGGTTTTAAGCAATTTCATACACAATTTATAATTAATAATCATGCACTAAGTCATGCATCCAACCTAGCCATCCAAACGCCTTTGTCTACCCCGTGTGTTACCAAACCACTGGTGGTGCCAAACCACTGGTGACTTATAGTCACAGATGTGATGCCAAATCACTGGAGGTGCCAAACCTCTGGTGCCCGAAGACACAAATCGATTGATGGGGCCAACCCATCGTGTGATACCAAATCACTGGCGTCAATCCCGTAATGTAAACCGTGGGGCCAACCCACCGTGGTGCTAAGCCACCGGGGCGAGACGCTATGAGGTGCCAAACCTCCGAGGTGCCAAACCTCGGTGACCGTAGTCACAATGTGGTACCAAACCACCGTGTCCGCCGACACGAATATCACCGCCTCCTCTCATCAACCCACATCAATTATTTACATGCATATACAAAGTCCATGCTAACAGATTCATTTAACATCATCTAACAGATTTAACATCAGCCATATGTCTTGAGTCACACCTACCAACTGTGTCATGCTTTCCAAAAGCATCGCAACATAATCTCATAATGAACAAGGACTTACTTGAATCTGTGCTTATACCATTCATGGTATTCAATCCAAATCTACATAGATCCGATTAGCACACAACAAATTTAGTACAGTTATTAATCATAAAGTGTGTATGTACACACCTGTCACCAACGGTCGTTCTAAGTCCTGAAGAATCAGATCGGCACCCTAGACTTCCTGCTCCTATATTCGGCCAACCACTAAGTCAGTGCCATGGCCTATCCGGCCAAACCAAATTAATTGAGAAGGGTTCCTTATGAACCCGAAACCTTACCTATCACCCTTGAGTACTCGCTTCGGTACTCGATATGCGATTCCTGCTTCACTCCTTACAATTGGCCATCACTAAAGTTAATAGCCTTTGGCTTAAACGAATATTAAATAAATATATAGATCCTTACCAAAATCGCTTGACAGGGAATGGGGCTTGGATCGTATACCTTAAGATCCCGGCACCTAAACAGAATCGATTCTATCACTGATTAACCCCTGAAATAATTCGGCTTTTCCATTTAACCAAGTCGACAGAGAGAAGGGATATGGGAGAGGAGTTTCGGCATACTTACCCTTGCTTTGATATTCGGCCAAGACTTCACAAAATATAGAGAAGGGAAATTCGACTATGGCTAGGGGGTAGGTTCGGCAAAGCAAGAAAAAGGGAAGAAGAAAGATTAGGGATTCGGCAAAGAAGAGAGTAGAGGAGAGTTTCGGTTCAAGGAAAAGAAGAGAAGATAGCAATGGTGATTTCGATATCTTAGAAAAGAAAAGAGGAAAAGAGATGGGAGATGAGAGTGAGTAGGGAATTTCGGCTAAAATCTAAGAAAAGGGAAATAGTTTTCGGTTTTGGAAGAGAATGAAAAAGAGAGAAAAAGAAAAGATGAAGGCTAGGAAAATTGCTAGCCGAAAATTCCAAGTAATTCACTTAAGCAAATTCGGCCTCCCCCTACACCAATGCTTGCCATCCACTCTTTTTTGAAGAGTTCAAATTTTATCAATCACCTAAAATTCCTCCTGGCCAATAGTTTAAACAAATTCAAAATATTTTGAACACTCAAATCCTATTTTTCCTCCTTGTCAACCTCTTTAGATTATTCACCTAATATCTAATTAAACTTAATTATATCCTTATAATATCCATCATCCTTATTATCTAAAATAAAAATAAAAAGAAATAAGATAATCTCTCCCCCTTAATGCCGTGCAAATAAAGAGCAAAAAGGGGATTTTCATGACTCGAACACAGGCTCCTCCTTGCTCCCTGTGGCGTTACTTGCAGCTCTTAAGTGGCCTCCCTTTTGCCACTTTTCCAAGGCCCTTTTTTGTGTCACAAGTTCCCTCTTTTAACTTGTAACCCCTACTTACTAAGGCTCCCTACCCTTAAAGCTTCCAAATAAAAATTTTCTACTATCCTGAGCCAGCTCAAGACCCCTAATTAAGTCTTATTATTCCATAAATAATATCTCAGCAATTCAAACTCAGGCAAACTAATGCAAACACGAATTCCCCTACCGTTCGGACCTTCTCCACTGCTGATTCCTTAGCCTCCAAGGCACAAATTCGAACCAAAAACGCCTCGCAACCTTTCTTGACCATTTTCTCAGCCTTCAAGGCAGACACCACGTTGGATAGGTAATCTCTTCTATCACCTATCATGACCACTTCATCACCTTTAGCCATCTTAAGAACCATGCGCTTAGCAGCGCAATCCAATCTCGCCTGATACTTAACCAACCAGTCCATTCTAAGGATCAAATCGAACTCCCTAAACGGCAGTTCCATCAGATTGGCCACAAACACTATCCCTTGGAGTTCTAGGGGTACATCTCTATAAAGCTTGTTTACAACTACAGAGTGACTTAAAGGGCTAATTACAGTCATCTCCCTAGAAGCAGTCTCAGAGTCTAAGTTCATAGTCTCTACCACACTACTAGCAACGTATGAATGCGTTGAACCCACATTAATTAAGACAGCATATGGAAGACCAAAAATTAGGAACGTATCGGTTATGACGTCCAGTGCGTCACCCTCCTCGCGACGCCTCGCTGCATAGACTAAGCCAGGCTGCCTAGCCTCTGTGTTGCCTGCACCTCTGCCCTGAATTTCGCGACCTCAATTAGGCCCATTGCCTCCTCTACCATTACCACGACCTCTGTGGTAGGTTCGGCCAAGCAAGAAAAAGGGAAGAAGAAAGATTGGGGATTCGGCAAAGAAGAGAGTAGAGGAGAGTTTTGGTTCAAGGAAGAGAAGAGAAGATAGCAATGGTGATTTTGGGATCTTAGAAAAGAAAAGAGGAAAAGAGATGGGAGATGAGAGTGAGTAGGGAATTTCGGCTAAAATCTAAGAAAAGGGAAATAGTTTTCGGTTTTGGAAGAGAATGAAAAAGAGAGAAAAAGAAAAGATGAAGGCTAGGAAAATTGCTAGCCGAAAATTCCAAGTAATTCACTTAAGCAAATTCGGCCTCCCCCTACACCAATGCTTGCCGTCCACTCTTCTTTGAAGAGTTCAAATTTTATCAATCACCTAAAATTCCTCCTGGCCAATATTTTAAACAAATTCAAAATATTTTGAACACTCAAATCCTATTTTTCCTCCTTGTCAACCTCTTTAGATTATTCACCTAATATCTAATTAAACTTAATTATATCCTTAATAATATCCATCATCCTTATTATCTAAAATTAAAATAAAAAGAAATAAGATAATCTCTCCCCCTTAATGCCGTCCAAATAAAGAGCAAAAAGGGGATTTTCATGACTCGAACACAGGCTCCCCTTGCTCTGTGTGCGTTACTTTGCAGCTCTTTCAAAGGGCCTCCTTTTGCCACTTTTCCAAGGCCTTTTTTTTGTGTCACAAGTTCCCTCTTTTAACTTGTAACCCCTACTTACTAAGGCTCCCTACCCTTAAAGCTTCCAAATAAAATTTTCTACTATCCTGAGCCAGCTCAAGACCCCTAATTAAGTCTTATTATTCCATAAATAATATCTCAGCAATTCAAACTCAAGCAAACTAATGCAAACACGAATAACCCTACTTTTAGGATGCTACAATTTCTCCACTAAAAATTAGCAGCAAATAGGGGTTTGAAAGCTCAAAAATTTCAGCACACTCTTCTCCTTACAAGTAAGTGTTCTAGTGATAATTTCTTGAAAATATTTGTACTTTTGGAACCCATAAAGCTTAAGCTTTCTAAAGAAGAGACTATTTTGAAAAAATGGTTGAAAGTTTAGAGTCTTGCCATGTGAGCTTTTAAGTTGTTTTTTGCATTTTTAAGGAAGAAAATGAGTCTTAGGTGTTAGATAAACAACTTTTGTGAAAGGTGTTCCCATGAGAACACCTAAAAAGACCTTTTTATAAAGGTTGTAAAATGTAAGGTAAATGTGTGAAATAATGAGTTTTGATGGTTGCCATAAGATAAATAAATGTTCACCTAGGCTCGTTAAAGAAAGAAACTTGATTAGAATTGATTTTCGAGCCTAGGGGTAAAATAGTCATTTTGTGAAGGTCTAATGGAAAAATAGTAATTTTGCAAAAGTATCATTATTGAAATACATTTGTTAATATGATAATTAAATGAGCTAATTTGCTACATATATATCAAGAAAAAAGCTTGATCGAGGAAAAGGCAAGGTATCAGATTAAATCGGCAAGTGGCCTAGTTTGAAATCGAGGTAAGTTTGTATGTGATAAATTCAACATTCATGCTAGTATGTTTGAGAATATTTCATATTATAATGATGCATGATATTCTATGAAATTGGGTAATGGTGTTGAATGAGAATGATGATGAAAGTGGAGATGCTGAAGTCCCGGTTCGACTATAATAATTGTGAGAATACTATCATCGAGACATGAGATGGATAAGGTCCCGTGTAAGACCATGTCTGAGACATGGCCTTGACACCGAGTTGAGATCCCATAGAAGACCATATCTAGGATATGGCACCGGCATTGAATAAGAAAAATTGTATAAGACCATATCCGGGATGTGGCATCGATAATTGATAAGAGATCCGGTATATGACCATATTTGGGATATGGCATCGGCACTCAGAGGTAACCCCATGTAAAACCACTTCTGGGATGTGGCATTGGCTTCCTGATCATGTTAATGACAATGAATATGCATCTTTGAGTTTCCCTAGGGAATTAGTGGGATAAATAGATAAGTTTGGGAAATATAAATGAGATTAGCACTAAAGCTATGTGATTGAGTGAATACAGGTACCCGTGAATAATTCACGAGAAATGTTTACAATATGTGGCATGGTATGTATTAGACAAGAACAAGTACGAGTAAGTTATGGCAAAGTGCTTAAGGCTTTGTTTGGTGATCTAATGTTATGGATGGATGACATAATGAGCTTTATGTTGCTATTCATTTTCATGCAAACTTACTAAGCTATATGCTTACCCCTCTCATTTCCCTTTTCCTTATAGTATTGCCAAGATAACTCGATGATTATGGGATGTTGGAGTTCGGAATCACACTATCAACATCTCTTTGGTATAACAAAGTTGGATTTATTTTAAGTATGGCATGTATAGGACTTGGTCTTTTTGTTATGTCATATATGTTAGCCAAAATGTTTGCTACTAATGTTAATCAATTCATTTTGTAAATGGCCATTAGATGTTGGCCAATACTTGATAGGTTTTATATATATTCAATGATGACGAAGTTCATGAAGTGAATGCTTGTGTTATTAGATGAGTAATGAATAAAGTATATACTTGATGAATGTAGTGGAAACCTATGTGTGGATGTCTTGATTTTGGGGCATTTGAGGTGCCTTATTGCAAGGTTGTGTATTGCATTGGAAAGGTATAAGTGTGAGTGCTTTTTAGGGTGGCAATTGGCTTGGTAGATAGCCTTATAATTGTCCACACGGGCAGACACACGGGCATGTGTCTAGGTCATGTGTGACATATGACCATTCACATGGGAGTGTTGATTGGTCATGTGTCCCCTGCATGCCAAGTTTACAAGTCAGTATGTACAGTAGTAAACACACGGGCAGAGACACTGCCGTGTGCCTCAGCCGTGTGTGAGACACGGCTAGGGACAGAGCGTGTGCCCAGGCCGTGTGAAGTCTGTGCCTAAAATTGGAATTTAATTCGCCACACGGTCCAAGTACACGGGCGTGATATAAGCCGTATGGTACAAGTCAGTGTCTACCACGGGTGTGTAACACGAGCATGTGAAATGCCACACAGGCATGTCCCACTCTTCACACGGGCGTGTGGCCCTTTTTCATGTCAAAATTTTCCAAGTGTTTGAAAGTTTCTAGTTTGGTCCCGACGCATCCCGAGTATATGTTTAAGGCCTCGTAGGCCCATAATAAGGATGTTATTAATGTGAATAAGAAGTTTTATGTTGGAAAGAAATTTTTATAGCCCAAAATTGTATGTTTAAGCAATATAAGTTCGGTAACACCTCGTATGCAATTTTGACGTTAAACATGGGTAAGGGGTGTTACATTTAGTGGTATCAGAGATACGATTTAGTCAATTCTCAGACTAACGTAGCGTAAGTATGAGTCTAGTTATACATGCCATAAGTAAGAGTATTTGTGTAATGATAATGTGACGACTCCTAACATTTTGAATTGTATTTTATATAGTAAATGCATCCTAATCCCGACTGAGTTGCAGCCGATGATGCTGCAAGTAATGCGCCAGCTCCCTTGCAAGGGACCTCATCAGTAGAGAGTAGACCCAGGACTATGGGTCAGGGAGAAGAGGCTCGAGAAGCCTTCCTTCAGATGACGAGCATTTGGTACAATGAGTACATTTGAGCAAATTCTAATACTCAAACCCTCCACCCCCACCTATTCCTCAGCCCACTCCTGTAGCTCCTCAAGTGGTTGAGGTAGTAAGAAGAGAAAGGCATCCGGTCGATAAGATATAAAAACAAAGAGTAGAGGAATGTCGGGCTAGTAAAGATGACGATCCAGAGAGGGCGAAACTCTGGCTTGAGAATACCATCTGAGTGTTCGAAGAGTTATCATGTACATCTGAAGAGTGCATGAAGTGTGTGGTATCTCTCTTGAGAGATTCGGCCTATCAGTGGTGGAACACCCATGTGTCGGTGGTACCAAGGGAGAGAGTTAGTTGGGAATTCTTCCAAGAAGAGTTTCAGAAAAAGTATATTAGTCAAAGATTTATTGATCAGAAGAGAAAAGAGTTCTTAGAGCTAAAGCAGGACCGAATGACGGTGATGGAATACGAACGTGAGTTTATAAGACTCAGCAAATACGCTTGCGAGTGCGTATCGAAAGAAGCCATCATGTGTAAAAGGTTCGAAGATGGGTTAAATCATGATGTCTGTTTGTTTGTTGGTGTCCTTGAACTAAAAGAGTTTGTGGTGCTGGTACATCGAGCCTGTACAGCTGAAGAACTAGTTAAAGAGAAAAAAAAAAGCGGAGATTGAGTCTCGTGACTCGAGGAAGAGACAAATGGTCAAGTTATTCCAATCTTTATCCAATAATTCAAGGGATTTCACTGCTCGATCAGCCACCTCAGCTGGATTTTCAAGTAGAAGTAAAGGTAAACAGTTCTCGAGGTCTAAAGCTCAGATCACATTAGTTGCAAGCGTTGGAAATGCTCGACCAAGTAGACCAGAATGTCCACAGTGTGGCAAACGTCATCCCAGTGAGTATCGAGTGAATGAGAAAGCTTGTTTCAAATGTGGATCTCTAGACCATGTTATCAAAGATTGCCCCAAAGTAGGTGAGAGGGAGAAACCTCAGGGTGCAATATCGGAAATGCTATGAGAGGAAGATCAAAGAGAAACCTAGGAAACCAAATGAGCAGCAAGTATACTTCTAGAGAGCAGACTGCTAGAGCTGAAGGTAGAGCACCGGAGAGAACGTATGCCATTCGTGCTCGCAAAGAGGCTTCCTCCCCTGACGTAATCACGGGTACATTTTCTCTCTATGATACTAGTGTTATAGCTTTAATCGATCGGGGATCTACCCACTAGTATATTTGCATGACATTAGTCTCTAGCATGAGCATGCCTATAAAGTCTACTGAATTTGTAATAAGAGTGTCAAATCCCCTAGGCAAATATGTGTTGGTTGATAGAGTATCTAAAGGTTGCCCTTTGATGATTAGGAGTCATTGGTTTTCGGCTAATCTTATATTATTGTCGTTTGATGAATTTGTTATCATCTTTGGGATAGATTGGTTAGCTACTCATGATGTGATAGTAAATTGTGGGAAGAAATTTATTGAGTTGTCTTGTCCGTATTGAATCGAATGAGTAAGACAAATTGCCAGTACTGATATCTTCTTTATTGACTCAGAAGTATTTAAGAAAGGGGTACGAAGCTTACCTCGCCTTTGTGATGAATGCTAAAGAGACTGAGTTAAAAATTGAGTCGGTACCCATAGTATGTGAATATCCAAATGATTTCCAGGAGGAATTGCCAGGGTTACCTTCGGTTAGAGAGATTGAATTTGTGATCGAGTTAGCTCCTGGTACCGCTCCTATTTCTATTACCCCATACAGGATGGCTCCAACCGACCTAAAAGAACTAAAAGCTCAATTGCCAGAGTTGACAAAAAAAGGCTTTGCAAGACTGAGTTATTCACTATGGGGTGCTCCCGTTTTATTTGTGAAAAAGAAAGATGGTTCCATGAGGTTGTGTATAGATTGTAGGTAGCTTAATAAGGTAACCGTGAAGAAAAAGTACCCGTTGCCAAGAATCGATGATTTGTTTGATCAATTGAAAGGAGCCACGGTGATACTATCAGTTGAGAGTCAAGGACTCAGATGTGCCGAAAACCACATTTCGGACAAGGTATGGCCACTACGAATTTTTGGTCATGCCTTTCGGTTTAACCAATGACCTTTCAATCTTCATGGATTTGATGAATCGCATTTTTTGGCCATATTTAGATAAATTTGTTGTGGTCTTCACTGATGATATACTGATCTACTCTTGGGATGAGAACGAGCATGTCGAGCATTTGAGAACGGTTCTGCAAATTTTGAGAGATGAACAACTATATGCCTAGTAAAAGTGAATTTTGGCTTAAAGAGGTTGGATTTTTGGGGCACATTGTCTCGGGAGATGGGATTAGAGTTGACCCGAGTAAGATCTCAGTGATTGGGGAATAGAAGCCACCAAGGAATGTAACTGAGGTTAGGAGTTTTCTGGGCTGAGCTAGCTACTATAGATGTTTTGTCAAAGGATTCTCTATGATAGCTACTCTAATGATGAGGTTGCTACAAAAGGATGCAATGTTTGAATGGACAGAAAAATGCGAACAGAGTTTTGAGAGATTGGAGGCATTGTTGACTGAAGCCCCTGTTTTAGTGCAACATGAGCCAGGAAAAGAATTTGTGGTTTATAGTGATGCATCCATGAACGGATTGGGTTGCGTACTTATGCGAAAGGGCAAGGTGATATCATATGTTTCTAGACAATTAAAGTTGTACGAGAAGAATTATCCAACACACGATTTGGAATTAGCCGCAATCGTATTTGCGTTAAAGATTTGGAGACACCATTTGTATGGTGAGAGGTGTCGAGTGTTTATGGATCATAAGAGCTTAAAGTACTTGATGACTCAAAAGGAATTGAATTAGATGCAACGAAGATGGTTAGAGCTGATAAAGAATTATGTGATAGTGATTGATTATCATCCGGGAAAGGGGAACGTGGTCGCCGATGCCTTGAGTAGAAAATCTTTGTTTGCGCTAAAAGCCATGAACACACGAATGGCTTTGTCAGAAGATGGTTCTATTCTAGCTAAATTGAGGGCTAGACCATTGTTTCTTCAAGAGATTTGTGAAGCTCAGAAAGATGACAGTGACTTACAAGCCAACAGAGTTCTATGTGAGTCAAATGTCGAGTCGAACTTTCGGGTAACTCTTGACAAATACATGATGTTTTGAAATATGATCTGTGTACCCAGAAATGATAAGCTTATTCAGAAGATACTGCATGAAGCACATAGTGGATGTTTGTCTGCACATCCAGGTAGCATGAAGATGTATAACAACTTGAGAAAGTGGTATTAGTGGCCGAGTATGAAGAAAGACATTTCTGAGTTTGTATCGAGATGCCTAATTTGTCAACAAGTGAAGGCTGAACACCAAATGCCTTTGGCTCTACTTCAGCCAATTATGGTTCCCAAGTGGAAATGGTACCGTATTACTATGGACTGCGTGACGGGTTTACCGTTATCATCGAGGAGGAAAGATGTTGTATGGGTTGTAGTCGATAGACTTACGAAGTCAACCCATTTCATACCAGTACGAGTCAATTATTCTCTTGATAAGTTGGCAGATTTGTATGTGTCAGAGATAGTAAGACTTTATGGAGTATCTTTGTCGATTATTTCGTATAGAGATTCGCGATTCACGTTATGGTTTTGGAAAAAGTTGCAAGAGGTATTAGGCACAAAATTGAGCTTTAGTACAGTTTCCATTCGCAAACTGACGGGCAGTCAGAGAGAGTAATACAAATACTAGAAGATATGCTTCGATGTTGTGTTTTGGAATTCCAAGGTAATTGGGAAAAATACTTATCGTTGGTGGAATTTGCCTACAACAACAGTTTTCAGTCGAGTTTGAAAATGGCACCTTATGAGGTATTGTATGGGCGTAAGTGCCGAACGCCCTTGTATTGGACAGAACTCAGAGAGAATCAGATTCACGGGGCTGATTTGGTCAGAAGAACTAAAGAGGAAGTAAAGGTGATACGTGGATGTTTGAAAGCGGCCTCATATAGACAAAAGTCCTATTCGGATTTGAAAAGGAAAGAAATTGAGTTCCAAGCCGGTGATAAAGTGTTTCTAAAAGTATCATTCCGGAGGAAAATCCTCAGATTTGGCCGGAAAGGCAAGTTGAGTCCGTGCTTTATCGGGCTATATGAGATTACCAAGAGGATAGGGCCGATAGCTTATCGTTTGGCCTTGCCATCCGAGTTGGAAAAGATTCACGATGTTTTTCATGTGTCCATGTTGGGCCGATACCGATCAGACCCTTTACACATGATTGTACCAACAGAGGTAGAAATTCAACCGGACTTGACTTATGGTGAATAGCCGGTTAAGCTTTTGGCACGAGAAGTCAAACAGTTGAGAAACAAAAGTATAGCCCTTGTTAAAGTTCCATGGCAGAGATATGGAATAGAAGAGGCTACATGGGAGCCCGAAGAGACCATAAGAAGCCAATATCCCAACCTTTTTACTGGTAAAATTTTCAGGGACGAAAATCCTTAAGGGGGAGAATTGTAACAGCCCGATTTAGGAGCTAGTCGGAACAGTGGTTTCGGAATCACTAATCCAAGTTTGAAAAAAAATATTTTCAAGTTATTTTATAAGTTAGAGCATGATTATATAAGTGCATGAAAATTTTAGTGCTTTAATTTTAGCAATTTCATGCTTAATCGCGAAAAAGGACTAAATCGCATAAAGTGCGAAAGTTCAAAATTACAAGCTAAGGGTGCCAAATAGCTATGGAATAATATTTGGAGATCTTTAGAGGGCAATTAGACCCCCTTAAATCATGGTTGGCTGGCCATAGGGGACAATAGAGGTCAAAATGTGGTCAAGTAGGTGGATTAGGTAGACTAAATTGGGATTTTATATAAGAATAAAGAAAGAAAATATATCATCTTTTCTCCTTCATTCCTCCACTAAAAATTAGCAGAAAATATGGGTTTGAAAGCTCAAAAATTTCAGCACACTCTTCTCCTTACAAGTAAGTGTTCTAGTGATCATTTCTTGAAAATATTTGTACTTTTGGAACCCATAAAACTTAAGCTTTCTAAAGAATGGACTATTTTGAAAAATGGTTGAAAGTTTAGAATCTTTCCATGTGAGATTTTAAGTTGTTTGCTGCATTTTTAAGGAAGAAAATGAGTCTTAGTTGTTAGATAAACAACTTTTGTGAAAGGTGTTACCATGAGAACACCTAAAAAGACCTTTTTGTAAAGGTTGTAAAATGTAAGGTAAATGTGTGAAACAATGAGTTTTGATGGTTTCCATAAGAGAAATAAATGTTCACCTAGGCTCGTTAAAGAAAGAAACTTGATTAGAATTGATTTTCGAGCCTAAGGGTAAAAGGGTCATTTTGTGAAGGTCTAAGAGCAAAATAGTAATTTTGCAAAAGTATCATTATTGAAATACATTTGTTAATGTGATAACTAAATGAGCTAATTTGCTACTATATGGATCAAGAAAAACAAGGGATTAACCTTGATCGAGGAAAAGGCAAGGTATCAGGTTAAATCGGCAAGTGGCCTAGTTTGAAACTGAGGTAAGTTTGTATGTGATAAATTCAACATTCATGCTAGTATGTTTGAGAATATTTGATATTATAATGATGCATGATGTTCTATGAAATTGAGTAATGGTGTTGAATGAGAATGATGATGAAAGTTGAGATGTTGAAGTCTCAGTTGGACTATAATAATTGTGAGGATACTATTATCGAGACATGAGATGGATAAGGTCCCGTATAAGACCATGTCTGGAACATGGCCTCGGGACTGAGTTGAGATCTCGTATAAGACCATATCTGGGATATGGCACCGGTATTGAATAAGAAAAATCGTATAAGACCATATCTGGGATGTGGCATCGATAATTGATAAGAGATCCTGTATAAGACCATAGTTGGTGTAACACCCCAAATCCCGGCCTAGAAGTTAGGCCCGAGTCTGGATGTCACATTAAAGGCACACTTTAAAACGATTTTACCATTTAACAATTTAAGGCCCAAAAGCCCAAAACCCTTGTATCTTGTTAAGTTACATTGAAAAGCCCATATTTTAGAAAACATTCATAGGTTAAGTTATTTCGAAAATCATGTTAACTTTAGAAATTTTATGAAATTTATTAAGTGGATAGCTGAAACAGTAATAATAAAACCTAAAATCTAAAGTCAATTAGGAGTTACATGGCCTTATTAAAATCCAATGAAAAAAAAACAAAGTATTTAAAATAAATTCATTTGAACAAAATAAAACATTTGATCAGCTTGTAGTGTGGCCATCTCCGAGTCCTCTCCCAGGTCGAGCTATCTATTCAGGATCACTTGAAACATTAAATAAAAGGGTGTGAGTTTCGAAACTCAGTGTGTACAACCCTTGGCAATCAAATCACATACAATTATCACATTGGGCCTAAGCCCTATCAAAGTCGGTAGTCTTGGGCCTTAGCCCACAATGACTTCATATCATATCATATCATATCATATTGTATCATATACAAACAATATTCCCAAAAATCCATCCGCTACACACACCATTTCCCTTCCAACCATAACACACCTGTGGGGATTTCTAAATCAACGCACCCATCCTCTACACACCAAAGGTAGCCCGGTTGTGGCACTACCTAATGCTGCAGCAAAGCTACTAATCATATAATGGGCTTAAAGCCTCCGATGGATCCATGGTCGTCAAGCGACTATGCGATCCTCAAATCTTCCTCTGTACCATAATTCCCACCCATATGCATCCAAAGCAGAATATCATATGAATGCATCAAACACAAGAGTAACATCCACAAACTCATATTCGTCACATAGGGGTATTTTTTCATTTCACTACCCAGGGTATTTTCGTAACTCTACCCTACAGGGGTATTTTGGCAAGATAGGGGTATCTTGGTAATTTTGTAAAATAAGGGTGTTTTGGTAATTTACAAAATAGGGTATTCTGGTACTTTTGCAAAACAGGGGTATTTTAGTAATTTTACAAATCTAAGGGTATTTGGTCCCTCTTGGTTTTTAGTTATGAACTTTGGCCCATCAACAAGTCCTCGCGACTAAAGTGAGCAGACACTACGCACCAGGTAGGATTCCAGAGAAGATGAGGTGGGCCACTAGGACCGCTTAAGTACCAAGCTCTCCCAAGATCCAATCCTAGACATGCATATATTTTTTGCCACACTCTAACCTAGCGATTAGTTCATGGACATGTTTAATTAGATTAAGTCTTACGAAATTTCAGAGTTGTTCAAACTAGGCCTAAAGTCTATTAACCCTAACATACTTGTCTACGTCCCCATAAAGCCCATCAAGCCCAAATTACATCCTTACGACCCATTAGGCCCAAATCACATCCTTATGGCCTGTTAGGCCCAAAACAATTCCGGATCATGTATTATGCTTGACAGACTCAATTCATACACCAAACCAAACAAACTCATCAAACCTAGCCTTAGGGCCCACTGGGCCCATTTAGCCACTTTCACTTTTTCTAAGATTGCCGATATCGTGTGTGTGTGGTTTTTACACACACGTATCCACGCTCTTTGCAAACCCCTTAGTCACGAACCTACAATCGACATTACTAACGATTAACCAAGGCTTTAACACATACTTATCAAAAACCGAAACCTCACCGTACCCTTACCGTGTACTTTACGTTCTAGTAGCCCTTCCTTTCCTACTATTTGCGATTATCCTCTAGATCCGCACTCAAACACCTATATCGTCAAAAAAAAGTGACCCATATTGTACATAAGTCACCCCTACGAGCCACATTAGATTCGGCCATTTACTAAACCATGACTAAGTTGAGAACACTTACCCCCATGTTAGCAATTCTTACCTACCACGCTTGCGATTGCTGAGCCTTACCCTTGTTAATACAGGTTAACGATAAGGATTGGGTTAGATAGCCCTTCGACTTTTAACAAAACACACTAAAAAAATTCAACTAAGCACTTACCGAAATTCTCCTTTGATTCCGCAGCTTAAATTCAGCTTTTGAGACTAGTAAGGTGACAGGGACAATTCGGTAATACTAGGGAGAATAAGAAAAGAGGTGATTCGGCTAGAACCAGGTGGTAAACCAAAAAGGGAATTTGAGAATGGAGAGTATGGAGGATTCAGCTTCTGAACACTTAGAGAGAAAAAGGGTGTTTGGGCATCTCACAAGTGAAGAAATTTGGCCAGAGGGAAAACAAAATTTCGGCATTACTCTAGCAACTTAATTCGACACCAATATATATACTAAAAAAATAAATAAAAAAATAAACCTACACTCCCTAGTCGACTCAAACTTATCACCCATTAAATTCCTTTATTTTCTCTAAATTTTATCTTCATCCCCATCCAAAAATTCCTTTATTTAGCCAAAAATCCAATTTGAATTACATTCAAATTGCTTTCCCCGAACAGCAGCCATCCTTTTGTGTTTCGGTCCACTTCAAACACCTTCCCCATGCCAGCAGCAAAATAGTAGGTTATTGCGCACAAGGCATCTTGAAACCAAGACCTCTAGGCACCACCACACGCTACCAGCCACTGCACCACAACTCTTTTTGTGATATATTCCATTCCCAACTTCTTTTAAGTCCTATTTCCCAGCGACCGAATCATCTAAAGAAATCTAAAAATATTCGCCAACAACCAGCTTCGAACCTCCAACCTCTTCACTATGATACACCCCCTTGCCACTACGCCGCCCACTTTATTTGAGTCATAATTCCTTCCCAATTAATTATAAACCTTTTTGTGACACTCCAGTTTACTTAAAAAAAAACAAACATTTAGCGCACGCCGTGACTAAAACCCTGCTCCCCTTCCTTCTCTTAATGCCTCTGCCACTAGGCCAGACGTTTCTTTGTGTTGTGAATTAGAACCAACTAATTATAAGGCCTAAACCCTGGCCTTCATATTAACATATGCACAATAAAATTTTCTTTGCCAAGTTCAGGACTTGAACCTTTGACCACTAGCTTGTTCAAAACGCCCTAGGCCGCTACTTCCTAGTGCTATCTTCTAACCCAAAAATATTTTAAAAGCCTTCTGACTAACACCAACCACACTTAAGGGTAAAAAAAAAATTTTTTGCTCAAGCCCTAGATCGAACCCAGGACTTTTCCAACACTACCAACCCTTCCTAAATCACTTAAAAATTAAACTAAACATGCAATCATAATTTTATTTTTTTTCTGATTGACAAAATCTATTCTCTCGACACACAAAACCCATTTATTCTAGGCCCAAATTCGGGGCATTACATTTGGGATATGGCATCGGCACTCAAAGGTGACCCCATGTAAGGCCACTTATGAGATGTGGCATTCGCTTCATGATCATGTTAATGATGATGAATATGCATCTTTGAGTATCCCTAGTGAATTAGTGGGATAAATAGATGAGTTTGGGAAATATAAATGAGATTGGCACTAAAGCTATGTGATTGAGTGAATACAGGTACCCGTGAATAATTCACGAGAAATGTTTACGATATATGGCATGGTATGTATTATACAAGAACGTGTAAGTTATGACAAAGTGCTTAAGGCTTTGTTTGGTGATATTATGCTATGGATGGATGACATAATGAGCTTTATGTTGCTATTTATTTTCATGCAAACTTACTAAGCTATATGCTTACCCCTCTCATTTCCCTTTTCCTTGTAGTATTGCCAAGATAACTCGAGGATCGTGATACATCGAAGTTCGAAATCAGACTATCAACATCTCTTTGGTATAACAAAGCTAGATTTATTTTGAGTATGGCATGTATAGGACTTGGTCTTTTTGTTATGTCATATTTGTTAGCCAAAATGTTGGCTACTAATGTTAATCAATTCATCTTGTAAATGGTCGTTAGATGTTGGCCAATACTTGATAAGTTTTATATATATTCACTGATGGTGAAGTTCATGAAGTGAATGCTTGTGTGATTAGATGAGTAATGAATAAAGTATATACTTGATGAATTTAGTGAAAACCTATGTGTGGATGTCTTGATTTTTGGGCATTTGAGGTGCCTTATTGTCATGTTGTGTATTGCATTGGAAGGGTATAAGTGTGGGTGCTTTTTAGGGTGGAAATTGGCTTGGTAGATAGCCTTATAATTGTCTACACGGGCAGATACGTGGGCATGTGTCTAGGGTGTGTGTGACACATGGCCATTCTCATGGGCGTGTTGATTGGTCGTGTGTCCCCTGCATGCCAAGTTTACAAGTCAGTATGCACAGTAGTAAACACATGGGCATAGACACGGCCGTGTGTCTCAACTGTGTGTGAGACATGGCCAGGGACATCGGCATGTGACCAGGCCGTGTGAAGCCTAAACCTAAAATTGGAATTTAATTCGCCACACGGTCCAAGCACACGGCCGCGTGATAGGCCATGCGATACAAGTCAGTGTCGACCATGGGTGTGGAACACAGGCGTGTGAAATTCCACACGTGCGTGTCCCACTCTTCACACGGGCGTGTGGCCCTATTTCATGTCAAAATTTTCCAAGTGTTTGAAAGTTTTTGGTTTGGTCTCAACGCATCCTGAGTATATGTTTAAGGCCTCGTAGGCCCATAATAAGAATGTTATGAATGTGAATAAGAAGTTTTATGTCAGAAAGAAATTTTTATAGCCCAAAGTTGTATGTTTAAACAAGATAAGTTCGGTAATGCCTCGTATCCAGTTCCGATGTTGAACACGGGTAAGGGGTGTTACAAAGTTAATCTTTCTCAACTTGTAAATCTCATCAATAATGTTTCAAAATAATTCACAAACAATCATGCATTGGCATTCAACTAAGAGGGCACTAAAGATTCAAACAATCCAAATCAAAAAATTTTAAAGTACTAAAACATCGGTGTCTCTCCTTTTTTAAGTAATTATCCTTCAATTCAAAATCTAAAAGAATTGACATCCTCACTAAATATTCACTTAAAGAACTCAAAGTGTTTAAGGTTCAAGAAATAAGTAGTCAACATTTGAACAATAAATTTCATTACCATAGGCTTGGTTGAAAATCATATCTTCAGTGCCATAAAATAATATGACACACCAATCAAAAGGTATTTAAAAGGTTGTAATGGGGCTTAGGTTAAAGGTGTGGAGAAAGGCAAGAAAAGTTGGTTATAATCAAAATCAAGTTGATAAATTACCAAACTAGAAAAAATAAACATATATTGAAATAAAAACAAGTGCATCAATTAAGAAAGTTCAAGAACAAAAACGAGCTTCTTCTCAAAATATGAATTTAATTGTTCAAGCTCAATCAACAAATAACTAATTAATAATCAAAATATTGTTTTTAGAACAATAAGAAGTAATTCAACAAATTAAATAAAAGAGCATAGTTAGGCAACTAACCAAATCAACTATCGACAAAAAGGAAGCCAATAAAATGGAAAAGAGTCTCAACAAAAAAAGGGTTATGGGTTAACATTAACAGGTTAATTAAGAAATGGTGTGTTAGGCTCAACGGGTTTCACTAAGGGTTAATTAAAAAGGTAGGCTATTTATGGGGTAAGTGGGTTAAAACCTAAGTGTCTTTATCATCTCAGTATATCAAAACAAAGGTGTGATCTCGACATACATAATCGAAGCAAGTTTTAGAATAACAAATCAAGTTGACACACTCATAACCAATAATAGAATGAGCATGAAAAAAATGTATGCTTTAAAGACTCAAAATCTCACAAAAAAAACATGGTTCTTGATGTCACACTTGTAAATTTAAGACTTCAAGATAATACCTCAATTTCGGGAAACAACCTAAATTTTTTTATTTTTTGAAATATAACTTATTATGCTTGATTCTATCATGTCTTAAAGTTTAAGTCAACCAATGCACAAATATCTACAAATTAATCCAAAACACATCAACAAAAATCCCAAATTGACAAAAATTCATTCTAATGGAAGTTTGAGAAAAATTACTTAACACAAGAAATAATTTAGGGATTTTCTAATAATTATATGAATAACCTCCCTACACTTAAGATGTACATTGTCCTCAATGTACAAACATATATAAGCATAGTATAACAAAAATATCATCAGAGAGGGAGAAAACTGAAACTGCCCTGAATATAGATGAATTTGCCAGAATGGTGAAAACAATAATTGTAGGCAAATCTAAATGTAGTGCATGGTTTCGAGAAGCTAATAAGAAAATAAACACAAATAATGAATAATATTAAGAGGTTACAAACTCGCTTAGAGACAATCATAAAAATAAAAACATAGTTCAAAAGATAATAAACAAAGGAAGTCTAAAAAAATAAAAATAAAACAACTAAAAGCAAAAAATAAAAAATAAAAAAATTAGTGATCTTCATCGTTGGAGGCATCGTGAGGCACCGGCGCTGAAATAGATATGTGGAGGTGCTGACAGATCTGTAGCAAAGTCGCATCGATACTGTCGAACTGCTCAAAACAATGTCGCTTGAAACGCGTGAACTACTCGAAGAGGTCCGCTAAAGTGTTATAATAAGTAGAAGGACAGTCACTTTGAGATGGATGATGAGGTGGATCCTCGTAGTGGAAGGGGACATCATCAGTGAAGTCCTTATGCTCATGCTGAGGGTTAGAATGAGATAATCGGTATTGAGGAGGATCCACTCCATGTAGTCGCTCGATCATCCTCATGTGACTCATACTCAATAACCCTTGCGGGGTCATCTATCCAACTAATGTAAAGGAGGAGGACTGACCTGGAGTGTCGAAGATGCCAAAGTGACTGCGAGGCGAGTCATGTAAGAGCCTAAGCAGATAGGGCCCTTCCTACTGCGCTCTATCTAATGGCGGTGCAAGGCGAGTCATGGAAGTAGGCAAGATCAATGGTGTGCCCCATGGCCATGATCCACAAAAAATATGCATTCATTGTACCGATGATGCCATTGCTCTCCCTTCAACCGGTCAAAGTGTGAGCCAAGATGGCATGAATGTAGCGCAAGGCCGGAGGTAGGGAAGCCACCTTCGACCGACTCGATCATAAGGAGCCGTACTCATATGAAGGTTTACCCAGCATAAAAAAAAAGGTTAGTAGTGGATGTGTCAGTTTAAAGTGAGGAACCACTCAGCACCCATGAACTCCTCAATGTAGAGTCTTAATATAGCTCCAAACTCTGGCATGCTCATATGACACGTCGTGCCTCTAACAGCCCATTTTTTGTGAAATCAGAATAGTGGTTTCGAGACCATAAATTTGATGAGTAAATTATTATTTTATTATTATTTTCATATCTACAATATGTTAGTAGGGTCATATTAAAATTTCGTTAAGAAATTTTGACGTTTGCATGCTTAATTTTGTGAAAAGGACTAAATCATAAAAGGTGTAAAAGTAGAGTTCTATAAGTTAAATGTATCACTTAGATATGGAACTTTAATGTGAAAGGACTTAGGTGGTAATTAGGCCATTTTTGTTGTAGTGGATGTTTATGACATGGTTTTATTCAAATTATTAATGTTTTAAAAGGGAAAATTGGTAAATAGGTAAATAAAATATAAAAACAAAATAAAGCAAAATAAAGTATCATCTTCATCTTTGTTTTCTTCAACTGAAATCACCCTGAGAGCATTCTAGGATTCAGCCAACATGTCTCACTTGCATGGTATGATTTTTGATTCCGTTTTTTTTATGATTTTTATGATTTCAAGATTATTGCAGCTTAATCTAGCTAGCCCAGGGACTAATTTGCAAAACTATTAAAGGTTTAGAGTTTTGCCATGAATGTTCTTGCATTATTTTTGAAGTTTAATGGGAGATTATGAGTCATTAAGTTTTGTAAAGGGATTTTTTATGAAATTGTCATTTAGGGACTTATTTGTAAAAATAGTAAAATACCATGGTAAATTTGTGAAATGTTAATTTGTATGGATTGATAGAAGTCCTTAGTGAATTTAGCTAGCATGAAATGTGGATGAAATTGCTTAAATTTCATTTTACGAGCTTAAGGACTAAATTGTAAAGGAGTTAAGATAATAGGGGTAAAAGCTAAAGCCTCGTATCAAACTAGATCGAGGAAATGATAAAGCCTCATACCGAACTAGATCGAGGAAAAGCTAACGCCTCAGATTGATTGACTACATTTTTGCGTTTTGTTTGTCGAGATAAGTTCGTATGGTTAAATAACGTTTTAATGTTATATTAAATTATATATTCATGTATTGTTTGCTATGAAATTAAATGTGGAAATCCAATGATGTTACGATGATTATCGAGCCCCGTTTGAACCCGTTTGAACTTTAGGAATATATAGGATACAAATGTCATGTCATTAAGGTTACCAAGTTTTGGGTGCTGGTCTTGAATGTCCTACCGATGGCTTGTAACACCCCTAACCCGTATCTATTGCCGGAATAGGGTTACAGAGCATTATTGGAGTTTATGTTTCAAAATTATCAAAATTTTAAAACATTTCATTCACAACATCATTCAGGAAAACCAAACAATAATGTACATAGTGTCCCTTATACGAGCCCACGAGGCCCTAAAACACGGTAGAAACAAGTCGAGACAAGATTCGAAACATTTAAAATTCTTAGGGAAAAGATGAAATTTTTCATACTGTAGGGGTCACACGGTCGTGTGGCTAGGCCGTGTGACTTACATGGCTGAGGCACATGCTTGTGGCTCAGGCCGTGTGGGCATTCGAAGTAGGGACAAACGGCCATGTCCCAGCCCGTGTCCGTGCCTGTGTAATTCTCTAACTTGGGTCACACAGCCAAGCCACATTCACATGTACCAGGCCGTGTACCCTTTAAAATGAGCTCACATGCCTGTGTACTAGGCCGTGTAACTACCTGACTTGCAACCCTTTGAAAGCTACATGGGACACATGGCCGTGTCGCATGGCTATGTGGACGAAAAAATAGGTCATTTCCAAGAAAATTTTCTCACCCAAAATATCCATACACCTATTACACTTTTGCACATATAATCAAACATGCAAGAGGCACCTAAAACATGCATAATCAAGCTAGAACAGTTATGGTACATGTCATACAACCAATATGCCCAAAAGGCACCTCAATCATAAAATCCAAAATGTACCTAATGGTTGCATAAATTAAGCACAAAACATCTATTTTGTAACTAATTTCATACCAACAATTACCTCCATTTTCACATATTATAAGCACAATCATTATACCAATTTGGCTATTCAATATTCATTAACATAGCCTTAGCACAAATAGCCATCTATGTCAACTACAACTAATATACCAAAATAACCACACTCAAACATATCTAAGAACTTAACTTTCCTTTGCGATTGAAATGAAGAACTTTCTTCTAGGGCGATACTTTTAGGAACACTCTTTCGCTGATTTGAAATTCGATGTCTTTACGCTTAATATCCACATATGGTTTCTATCGATTTGAAGCTACTTTCAAACTATTTCGAATCACTTTTACTTTTTCTTCGGTCCAATATAATGGAGTTTGGAACTTACGACCATACAAATCCTTATACGGTGCCATCTTTATGCTTGACTGATAACTATTATTATATGCGAATTCAACCAACAGTAAATATTTCTCCCAGTTGCCTTTGAATTCTAACACACAACAACGAAGCATATCCTCAAGTATTTGAATTACTCGCTCGGACTGACCTTTGGTCTGAGGATGAAATGCAGTGCTAAAATGCAATTGCATACCTAGAGCTTCTTGTAACTTTTCCTAGAATACTGTAAATCTCTATCTAAAATTATAGAAACTGGCACCCCGTGCAATCTGACAATCTCAGCAGCATATAACTCAGCTAATCTCTCAAGCAAATAATCTATACGTACAAGAATAAAATGTGCAGACTTCATCAGATGAATAATGATGACCCAAATTGCATCTTTTCCTCGAAGACAAGGGTAATCCTGATACGAAATCCATGGTGACACGCTCCCATTTCTATTCTGGTATCATTACTGGCTGTAACAAATCTGAAGGTACTTGATGTTTAGCTTTAACTTGTTAACATACTAAACATCTTAATACAAAGTTTGAACTCTCTCATTTCATACACAACCACAGTACTTTTATTTCAAATCGCTGTACATTTTATTGCTACTAGGATGAACAGATAAGCTACCACTATGAACTTTATTCAAAATCTTATGAATAAGCTCCGAATTCCTCGATACACAAATTTTTCCCCTAAAAAGTTAACAGACAGCGACCCTAATCTAAAAATCTGAGTTAGGAGTCAAATCACTCTATTTTCTTTTAGATAACAACATGTTATCACTTTTTTGAGCCTCGCAGATCTATCGTAAAAACATCGGTCTGGCTTTCAACTCAGCTAAGATCGAACCATTATCAGACAACGCCAAATGTGTATTCAACACTCGCAAAGCATACAAAGACTTTATATTTAGAGCATCAGCAACTACATTCACTTTACCCGGATGATAATCAATAACCAAATCGTAGTCTTTCAATAGCAAAAGCCACCTACGTTGTCTCATATTCAAATCTTTCTGCGACATTAAATACTTCAAATTTTTATGATCGGTGAAGATGTGGCATTTTTTTCCGTACAAATGGTGTTGCTAAATCTTTAATGCAAACACAATAGCTTTAAGTTCTAAATCGTGTGTCAAATAATTATTTTCGTGTGACTTTAACTCTCTGGAAGCGTAAGCTATTACCTTACCTTCTTACATTAAAATACAGCCTAAACCTTTAAAAGAAGCATCACTGAAAACCACGAATTCATTACCCAATTCAGGTTGAACTAATACTGGTGCCTTGGTCAATAATGCTTTCAACTGATTGAAACTTTATTGACATTTCTCAAACCACTCGAGCTTCACATCATTTTGCAATAATCTCGTCATCAGCGTAGCGATCATCGAAAATCCTTTAACGAATTTTCTGTAATATCTGGCTAGTCCAAGAAAACATCTAATCTCAGATACACTTCTCGGAAGTTTTCAATCAAAAATAGCTAAAATTTTACTCGGATCGACTCTAATGCCATCTACTGAAACAAGTCTCAGAAAACAAACTTCTCGGAGATAGAATTCATATTTACTAAACCTAGCAAATAATTTCTTTTCACGTAAAATTTGCAAAACAACTCTCAGATGCTCGGCATGTTCGTGTTCATCCTATGAATAAATCAAAATATCATTGATGAATACCACAAAAAATTAGACTACATATGGTCTGAAAATTCTGTTCACCAGACCCATAAATACTATAGGTACATTGGTTAAACCAAACAGCATCACTAAAAATTCATAATGTCCGTAACTGGTTTTTAATGCAGTTTTCGGCACATCCGAATCTTTAACTTGCAACTGATAGTAGCCAAAACGAAGATCAATCTTCAAAAATACTGTTGCACCCTTCAACTGGTCAAACAGATCATCAATATGCGACAATGGATATGTTCTTTATCGTCACCTTGTTGAGTTGTCAGTAATCGATACATGATAAACCATAAAAGTAACATATTTTAGTCCTACATTTGACATACTTTTGGATGATTTATCCCTTGATTTATGTAAAAAGGTGCTCTTAATCCTTTCTTTTCATGTTTTATACTCAGGACAGCACCCGAGGATGAAAAGAATGAGAAACAGGCCTAAAACGGACCAAATTGGGCCAAAGTGGAAATCGACACGGCTTGGCCCAAAGACCACACGGCCGTGCCTCATTAAAAGTCCGAACACGGCCTGGCCACAATTCACACGGGCGTGTGCCATGGCCGTGTCCCTGTCGTGGAGAAGAACAATTTCATTTGGATTTGGATACTTGGGGGCAAAGAAACCTATTTCAAAAGCCTTAATAAACCCCCCTAAGTATAACCTGAAAGCGGGGCGGTTAGCTAGGCCAAGGAGCCGAGCTGAAAAGGTCAGATTTGTGGGAAACACTCGAAGATAGCCAGTTGATCCATCTCAAGAAGCCGAAATTCTACTCAAGACGGATGATCTCTCCTTCAATTCCTTCAGGGGGTTTTAAGGATTTCTTATGTTTTGTTTTATATTTTCTTCCGAGATGTTTTCTTTTATAGTTATGAACTAAACCCTTTAGATACCAAAAGGGGATAAAACCTAAGACGGATCTTGTTATTGTTTTCTGAACTATATGATAAATACTTGATTTATTCTTATTATGTGTTCTTAATTCTTGTGTTGATATTTCTGGGATATTGATTCAAGTAGGATGTGCTTAGGTGGAGGAGAAAAAGTCCCTACCCAAGAGTAGATCTAGCATAATTAATCGGAGTTGATCGCACGCCTAGAGATAGGGTGACGAGATTTTTCCAGATTAGGGTGAAACCTAATATGGGAGTGTAACATCCTGGAAAGGGCCTATGCATTTTCGGTTTAATTGTACGAAATGACAAGTCTTAAGTACTATGAATAAATTTCTAATATTTTTGGAAATGAAAATGGAAATGAATATTTTTGGAAACCTAGAAATGCATGGAAATGAAAATAGAAATGAATATTTTTGAAAACCTAGAAATGCAAGGAAATGAAAATGGAAATGAATATTTTTGGAAACCTAGAAATGCATAGACATGAACATTTTTGGAAAGTAGGAAATGTAAGGAAATGATACAAAAATGGAAAGTAAACATTTCTGGAAACTTGGAAATGTAAGAAAATGGCAAGTTTACAGAGCCGATCGAAAATTTTAGAAAACTTAGAAATGACGTAGAAATGTCAAGATTTAAGGTTGAAAATAGGAAATTAGGGCAAGGTGGCCTTAAAAGAAAACGTTTGTGAAATTTGACACACAAACAGGCTTGTAAAAGTGGCCTGGATATGCCACTTAGGGCCTATGACAATGGCGCCATGTGCAAGAGGAATGGGCCTGGGTTCGAGTCACTTGGGAAGCAAATAAAGGAGTTTTATTTTTGCTTCCATAAGCCAAGGAGTGGACGGCAAGGCTTCTAGAAAAAGGGAGGTTTATCCTCTTTAAAATTCGGCTATTAAGGATAAATAAATGATTTTTTTTTAAGTATTTTCAAAAGGAATTTATTTATCATAATTTCCATGAGATAAAGGCTGGATTAAACTCTTTTTATTTTATGATAATTAAAGGATAAAGCTATCAAATTGAAGAGTGGTGGCCAAGTAAGGGGCTCCTTAGCTAATAATTTCGCTCTTATAAAAGGAAGGAAGGAGGATACTCATCGCTTTTTTTTCTCTGCTCTGCTGTAAAAATTCTTAGGTTCTCTCCTCTTCTTTTATCTTTTCTTTGTCTAGCCGAATTCCCTAGCCTTCCTCTCTTTTTATTCAAAACCAAAACCACAATCCAACCAAGCCGAAATTCTCGCTAAAGTCGAATCTTTGTTGTGACAAAAGGGTGTTGCCGATTTCATTCAAAAGGTAAGATCACTATTATTTGATTTTCAATCTCTCTTTAGCCGAAATATAGGAATCTAACTCCTTTAGAATTCCATGGCCAAAATTTGGAAGGTTTTCTTGAGTCTAGTAGTTGTCGACTACAAGGAGAAGTACAACGAAGTTTCGGATTTCTAAGACTCAAGGTAAGTCATATGAATATTCAGCCATAGGCCATTTAAAGATGATTCCGTGTTAGAAATCAATCTAACATGTGCTTATAGGATTTTCGACAGACTTATAAGGCAAGGTTTTCGGGATTTGAACAAAAAGGAAATCGACACCAAGGTAAGTGTATAAATCCTACTAGGATTTGGATTTGTGGTTGAAAAGGTTTATTAATATGTTTAAATGATTGACCGAATATAGGAGTTAAGGATCTAAATCAGTAGATCAGTTCTTCGGGATTTCAAGGACTTCATTAAGCGAATCAGGTGTGTAATCCCCACTATCTTTTAATATGTCACATGGCAATATTTTAATCTATGAGTATATATATATATGAATGTGAATATGGCTAAGTACCCCAAATGTGGTACAAAAGTACTCAGGTACGTTTCCTACTTCTACTAGGAATATGAAATATGTTATTCATAACATGAGAATTTTATACGATTGTGAACTCTGGTATATTATGCTTATTAATATATGGGGCATATGGTTGTATATTGAAAGGAGAAGTGAAAAGTGGTGACTTAAAACCACAGTAATCTGAAAAGTGGTGACCTAAGACCACAGATGCGGTGACTTATGCCCGCGATTTGGTGTGTAGCGGAAGGAGGGTCGACTTAGTAGTCCTCACGGTGTGTTTGGCAGGTACAGGGGTGTGCAGCGAATGGCATCTAGGTTTTGGGTTCGGGATTGCATCATTATTTTGAATTAATGTATGAATATGTTATGTTCGGTATGCCTTGATTTATTAAATTGTAGTGTTGGTTACACATTGAGTCAGTTTGACTCACCCCGTTGTGGGAAATATTTTTCAGGTGATGAGCAATAATGGACCAGGTCGGCAGGAGTTAAAGGTGGCCATGCATTGGAAGGAGAAATTTAAAGATTTGGACTTTTATTTTACTCAGTACTTTAATTTATTTTTGGGTTTTGGTTGATGTAATAAGGCCATAAGGCCCAAGTGGGATAGTTTTATTTCTTTGCTTTTAATTTTAATTATTATGTTACGAATTACTTTTAATTAAGTTCAATTAAATTTATTTTAAAAATAAACCCTAAATTGTTTTGTCATCATAATTAAATGATTTCTAAGTATCATAAAGGGGTTTTCGCTCTAAGCCCAATCCAAACGATATTTTCCTAAAATTACACAAATTTTCCCTAAGTAATAAAGAACTTTGAAACCGATTTACTTAAGGAACATACCAGATCCGGTTCAGGCTCATGGGCCGGGTGTGGGGTGTTTCAGTTTGGTATCAGAGCCCAGTTTTAAAACTCTCGGCCTGTGGACTAAGGCCCAAAACATTTTCAAAGCGAGCCCAAATAAGTTTTTATGAAGTATTTTTGAAAATAAGCAGGTTTTTTTTTTTGGCATGGCACCTAAGTCTCCGACCCGCAATCCACCAGGTAAGTACCCCTAACTCTATATGTGATTATATGATTCATGAATTGTATAAGGGTAGAAAAGGCATGGAACGTAGAATAGAATGATAGGAATATTGAACTCTAGGACTAGTCTACTCAACACAACCACATAAGACTTAATGCACTAAACAAACCTATGGCTAGGTCACTGAGCTAGGGTGTGGTAACCCCTGTACGCATGTCTAGGATTGGATCCGGAAGAGCTTGGTATTTAAGCAGTCCTAGTGACTCACCTCCTCTTCGCAGGAATCCTACCTGGTGCGTAGCTTCGGTTCACCCTAACTCAGAGGGCTCAGTGGTGTGGCAACCTCTGTGCGCATGTCTAGGAATGGTTTCGGTGGGAGCTTGGTATTTAAGCAGCCCGCATGACTCAGCTCCTCTCCATTCGAATCCTGCTTGGTGCGTAGCTTTGGTTCACCCTGACCAAGAGGGTTCGGTCATAGGCTAAACACAATGACTAAAACCCGAAAGGGAACTAGCCATGTTTTTTAAAAAAAAAAAACACAAAACAATAAACCCTAGTTTTAAAACCTTTAAAATCACTCTTTTAAATTTGTAAAAATCACCTTTACAAAATTTTTCGAAAATTTTTTCTGATTTATGAAAATTACAAAAATACCCTTAGTGGTAAAATTACCAAAATGCCCTTGATTCATAAAATGTCAAGCTTCTCAACGGTTTTGCCAAACTTCATTATTTTATAAACATTCACAAACCCTAATTTGTAAACCATCAAAAATACCTTGATTTTGAAAATTTTCAAAATTTCCCCTAACTTACAAAATTACCAAATGACCCTGATTTCCAAAATTTTTGCAACATCATCGTTTTGAAAAGTAAAATTCTCAAAAAGAACCCTCAAAGTTTTACAACTTTTGAAATATCCCTGACTTATTACATTTTACAAATTTACCCCGGTTTGTGCAAAATTACCGAAATACCCCCGAGGTCAAAAATTACCGAAATACCCTTCTGATTTCAAAATTTTTCCAAAATTACCCGGGCTTTGAAATTACCAAAATACTTTTGACAAAATCACCGAAGAACTTTTTATTTTGAAAAATTTCGAAAAATGCCCTTGTAGGACAAATTACGAAAATACCCCTGGGTTGTGGAAAAACAATAACAATGAGAACTACAACGTTTCTCTGAATGAACGAAAGTTCATACTTGTTTGATGGATGAATGAATGGAAAGGCTGTATGCTTGTATGAATACGAAAGAACCACTCCTAAATCCTTTTTCATAAAACTCATTCGCGGGTAAATAAGTGGAACAATGACTAATTCATAAAACTTTTTAATCAGATCTCGACGCTAGAAATGAGCTCTATAGGACGTGGTCATCGTGGACTAGGTAGAGAAAGGATGACCGTGTCGGAACCTGTTAGATCGGGTCAAGGGTCTGATAATGAGATACCACCACCACCACCCCTACCGTCGGTCTTTGAAGCAGAAAGCTCGAGACGAGGGGGGGTCTTTGTCGCAGTGTCTTTGCGAGTTTTGGAATTGGTGGCTGGTGCAGGAGGAAATTCGGGAACCCGAAAATCTGTTCCTGAACGGCTCTGAGTTAATGGAGCCGAGATGTTTCAGGGAGTGTCTAGAGTAGCACCCAGTACAGCTAAGTACTGGTTGGAAGTAACGGAGCGCATCATGGATGAGCTTGATCTGACCCCGGAGGAAAAGTTGAAAGGGATGGTGGCTCTGTTATGCGATGAAGCGTATCAGTAGTGGTTAAATGTGCGGGATGGTGCCACGGCTGAGGATCTGACCTGGGAGTACGTTAAGGAAGCGTACCAAAAGAAGTATGTGGGAACCAAGTACATTGATGAGCAAAGGAAAGCTTTTTTGGGGCTGATTTAAGGAAACTAGTCAGTTGCAGAATATGAGGCTGAATTCCTGAGGTTGAGCCGATACGCTCGAGGTGTCGTGGCGACTGAGCATGAGCGCTGTGTCCGTTTTGAGGACGGGCTAAGGGATGATCTGAGACTGCTGATAGCACCGCATCAGGAGCGGGAATTCTCTGCTTTGGTAGAAAAAGCCAAGGTGGCCGAGGGAATCAAGGATTCTACAAAGCAGGCTATGGATAGAAATAGGCCCAAGAGAAGTTTTGGGTCATCTGGGAAGGTTCATAAGAGGCTTAGAGTTGATGGGCATGCGAGGTCGCAAGTTTGGATCGGAAGAAGGCGGTATCGACCTTGTGATGTGTGTGGAAAGAAGCACTTGGGAGAGTGTTGGAGGAGAACAGGAGGATGTTTTAGGTGTGGGTCCAAGGACCATGTGGTCAAGGAATGTCCTAAGAACTTAGACGAAAGCCGATCGGCAACTTAGAATGTTAGTCAGGCGGGTAGAGGAGGACCGCAGCCTCAACGAGGTTGTGGCTCGAGCAACAGAGGTAATGGTGCTGGCAGAGGCTGTGGAACACAGGGCCACGGTGCTGCTAATGCTGAGGCAAGGCAACCAGGTTTGGTTTATGCGGTTCGCCGGAGAGAGGATAGAGATGCGCCGGATGTTATAACCGGTACGTTCTTTATTTTAGACAAGCCCTATTTTGCTTTAATTGACGTGGGCTCGACCCACTCATATGTTGCATGTAGCGTAGTGGAAACAATAGGCCTAGACTCTAAACTTTCTGATAGGCAGATGACTGTAGTAAGTCCATTAGGCCAAACAGTGATGATCGATAAGATCTTTTGGAATGTACCCCTAGAGATTCAGGGAGTGAACTTTCGGGTTGATTTAATGGAATTACCTTTTGGAAAGTTTGAACTTATACTCGGAATGGATTGGCTAGTAGAGCACCGAGCCGTGTTGGATTGTGCGGCTAAACGTATGGAACTAAGAACCCCGGAGGATGAAGTAGTAGTAATGGTTGGAAAAAGGAGGAACTACTTGTCTAACGTAGTTTCGGCGCTGAAGGCTGAGAAGATGGTTAAGAAAGGGTGCAAGGCATTCTTAGCCTTCGTAAGTGCATTAGGTGGGAAAGAAGAAGGTGTCCGTGGAGTTAGAACTATAAGGAACTTTGAGGATGTATTTCCGGAGGAATTACCAGGAATACCCCCAGATAGAGAGGTGGAATTTGGAATAGATTTGCTACCGGGAACAGCTCCTGTGTCAATTGCTCCATACCGAATGGCGCCAAAGGAGTTATTTGAGCTCAAGGCTCAAATCCAAGAGTTGTTGGATCGTAGGTTCATCCGACCCAGTGTTTCTCCATGGGGAGCACCGGTCCTATTTGTGAAGAAGAAGGACGGAACTATGCGTATGTGCATAGATTACCGTCAGTTGAATACGCTGACCATTAAGAACAAGTATCCTTTGCCAAGGATCGATGACTTGTTCGATCAGCTGAAGGGGGCCGCAGTGTTTTCAAAGATCGACTTGAGGTCGGGATATCATCAGTTGAAGGTGAAGGAGGCTGATATCCATAAGACCGCTTTTAGGATAAGATACGGCCATGTTGAGTTTGTGGTGATGCCGTTTGGGTTGACGAATGCTCCAGCCGCGTTCATGGATATGATGAATCGGGTTTTCCAACCCTATTTGGATAGGTTCGTCGTTGTGTTCATCGACAATATTTTGGTGTACTCGAAGTCGGAGGAGGAGCATGATGAGCATCTCCGAGTTGTGTTACAAGTGTTAAGAGAGAAGAAGCTTTATGCTAAATTCAGTAAATGTGAATTTTGGCTTAAGGAGGTGGCATTTTTAGGACATGTGGTATCCGCAGAAGGAATAAGAGTGGACCCTAGGAAGATCGAAGCGGTGTTGGATTAGAAACCACCTAGGTCCGTGGTTGAAATTTGAAGTTTCTTAGGTTTGGCAGGCTATTACAGAAGGTTCGTGGAAGGGTTCTCGTCAATAGCCGCACCTTTGACAAAGTTGTTACGGAAGGAAGTACCCTTTGAATGGACTAATAAGCAGCAGGATAGCTTTGAAAAGCTTAAAAGGTGTTAACGGAAGCTCCAGTGTTAATTCAGCCGGAAGCAGGAAAAGATTTTGTGGTGTATTGTGACGCTTCGCATACGGGATTAGGCTGTGTGCTAATGCAAGAAGGAAAAGTAGTCGCTTATGCGTCTCGGCAGTTAAGGCCGCATGAGGTTAATTATCCAACCCATGACTTGGAACTTGCAGCAGTGGTTTTCGCCCTTAAGGTTTGGAGGCACTACCTTTGTGGAGAAAGGTCAGTTATCTACACAGACCATAAAAGTCTTAAGTACTTGTTGACTCAGAAGGAGTTGAACTTAAGGCAGCGAAGGTGGGTGGAATTGTTAAAGGACTAAGATTGTTCGATAGAGTATCATCCGGGCAAGGCAAATGTGGTAGCTGATGCCCTAAGTAGGAAGGTTGTGTCGGATCTAAGGGCTATGTTCACCACTTAAGTCTCAGATGATGATGGAAGCTTTGTTGGCGAGTTACAAGTCCAACCCACATGGCTAAAGGAGGTGAAAGAGGGACAGTTGGCTGATAAGGACCTAAGTGCTAAGTTACAGCAAGTTCAGAAAGGAGAATTAAAGGATTATGGCGTCAACGATGAAGGAGTACTGTGCTACAAAGGAAAGGTCTGTATGTCGAGGGACAAGGAGTTGAGACAAAGGATTCTTCGGGAAGCGCGTGGTAGCCCTTATGCTATGCATCCCGGAGGCATTAAGCTGTATAGAGATCTAATGGAACAATTTTGGTGGTCTGATCTTAAACGAGAAGTGACGGAATTCGTGGGAAAATGTCTGACGTGTCAGCAAGTTAAGGCTGAACACCAAGTCCCATCAGAATTGCTTCAACCAATTGAGATTCCGCAATTGAAGTGGGAGAGAATTACCATGGACTTCGTTAGTGGGCTTCACCTTACGCCTACTAAGAAGGACTCGGTATGGGTGATAGCGGACCGTTTGACCAAGTCTGCGCACTTTATTCCAGTAAGAGTGGATTATTCCTTCAAAAGTTAGCTAAGTTATATGTGGTAGAAATCGTGAGGTTACATAGAGTACCGGTGCCAATCATCTCCGATAGAGACCCAAGGTTTACATCTCGGTTTTGGAAGGCACTTCAGCAAGCTTTAGGCACTAAGTTGGACTACACTACGGCTTTTCATCCACAATCAGACGGGTAGTCAGAACGGGTTATATAAGTGTTGGAGGACATGCTGAGAGGCTGTGTGATGGATTTTCGAGGAAGTTGGGAAGATTACTTGCCTTTAGCTGAGTTCGCCTACAACAACAGCTATCAGGCTAGCATTCGGATGGCACCATATGAAGCATTATATGGTCGGAAGTGTCGAACTCTTACTTGTTGGACTGAGTTAGGAGAACGTCGAGTTTTGGGACCAGAGTTAGTAGCAGAAACTGAAGAGAAGATTGAGATAATTCGAGCACGGTTAAAGGAAGCCTTTGATAGGCAGAAGTCGTACGCGGACCTTAGGCGAAAGGAGATAGAGTTTGAAGTGGGAGACCAAGTGTTTCTGAAGGTCTCACCTTGGAAGAAGGTTATGAGGTTCGGTCGCAAAGGGAAGTTAAGCCTAAGGTTTATTTGGCCCTATCGAGTACTGAAGCGAGTTGGGCCAGTGGCATACCAATTGGAGTTGCCACCAGAGTTACAACAGATGCATGACGTATTCCATGTATCCATGCTACGTCGCTACCGATCGGATCCGTCTCATGTGGTACCAGTTGAAGAAGTGGAGCTAAGGCCAGACTTATCCTACGAGAAAGAGCCGATTTGGATCTTGGAACGTGATGTGAAAGTACTACGAAGGAAGTCAGTTCCTCTAGTCAAAGTGTTATGGCGCAACCATGGATCGGAGGAAGCTTCGTGGGAGCCAGAAGAGACAATGCGACAGCAATACCCTCAAATATTTTAGTTAGGAAATTTCGAGGACGAAATTGTTTTAAGGGGGTAGAATTGTAACATCCTGGAAAGGGCTTATGCATTTTCGGTTTAATTGTACGAAATGACAAGTCTTAAGTACTATGAATAAATTTCTAATATTTTTGGAAATGAAAATGGAAATGAATATTTTTGGAAACCTAGAAATGCATGGAAATGAAAATGGAAATGAATATTTTTGGAAACCTAGAAATCCATAGACATGAACATTTTTGGAAAGTAGGAAATGTAAGGAAATGATACAAAAATGCAAAGTAAACATTTCTGGAAACTTGGAAATGTAAGAAAATGGCAAGTTTACAGAGCCGATCGAAAATTTTAGGAAACTTAGAAATGACGTAGAAATGTCAAGATTTAAGGTTTAAAATAGGAAATTAGGGCAAGGTGGCCTTAAAAGAAAAAGTTTGTGAAATTTGACACACAAACAGGCTTGGAAAAGTGGCCTGGAGATGCCACTTAGGGCCTATGACAATGGCGCCATGTGCAAGAGGAATGGGCCTGGGTTCGAGTAACTTGGGAAGCAAATAAAGGAGTTTTATTTTTGCTTCCATAAGCCAAGGAGTGGACGGCAAGGCTTCTATAAAAAGGGAGGTTTATCCTCTTTAAAATTCGGCTATTAAGGATAAATAAATGATTTTTTTAAAGTATTTTCAAAAGGAATTTATTTATCATAATTTCCATGAGATAAAGGCTGGATTAAACTCTTTTATTTTATGATAATTAAAGGATAAAGCTATCAAATTGAAGAGTGGTGGCCAAGTAAGGGACTCCTTAGCTAATAATTTCGTCTATAAAAGGAAGGAAGGAGGATACTCATCGGTTTTATTTTTCTCTCTCTGCACTAAATTCTTAGGGTTCTCTCCTCTTCTTTTATCTTTTCTTTGTCTAGCCGAATTCCCTAGCCTTCCTCTCTTTTTATTCAAAACCAAAAACACAATCCAACTAAGCCAAATTCACTAAAGCCGAATCTTTGTTGTGACAGAAGGGTGTTGCCGATTTCATTCAAAAAGGTAAGATCAGCTATTATTTGATTTTCAATCTCTCTTTAGCCGAAATATAGGAATCTAACTCCTTTAGAATTCCATGGCCGAAATTTGGAAGGTTTTCTTGGGGTCTAGTAGTTGTCGACTATAAGGAGAAGTACAACGAAGTTTCGGGATTTCTAAGACTCAAGGTAAGTCATATGAATATTCAAATGATAGGCTATTTAAAGATGATTAAGTGTTAGAAATCAATCTAACATGTGCTTATAGGATTTTCATGCACTTATAAGGCAAGGTTTTCTGGATTTGAACAAAAAGGAAATCGACACTAGGGTAAGTGTATAAATCCTACTAGGATTTGGATTTGTGGTTGAAAAGGTTTATTAATATGTTTAAATGATTGACCGAATATAGGAGTTAAGGATCTAAATCAATAGATCAATTCTTCGGGATTTCAAGGACTTCATTAAGCGAATCAGGTGTGTAATCCCCACTATCTTTTAATATGTCACATGGCAATATTTTTTAATCTATGAGTATATATATGAATGTGAATATGGCTAAGTACCCCAAATGTGGTACAAAAGTACTCAAGTACGTTTCCTACTTCTAGTAGGAATATGAAATATGTTATTCGTAACATGAGAATTTTATACGATTGTGAACTCGTATATTATTATGCTTTATTAATATATGGGGGATATGGTTGTATATTGAAAGGGGAAGTGAAAAGTGGTGACTTAAGACCACAGTAATCTGAAAAGTGGTGACCTAAGACCACAGATGCGGTGACTTAAGCCCGCGATTTGGTGTGTAGCGGAAGGAGGGTCGACTTAGTAGTCCCCACGGTGTGTTTGGCAGGTACGGGTGTGTGTAGCGGATGGCATCTAGGTTTTGGGTTCGGGATTGCATCATTATTTTGAATTAATGTATGAACATGTTATGTTCGGTATGCCTTGATTTATTAAATTGTAGTGTTGGTTACACATTGAGTCAGTTTGACTCACCCCGTTGTGGGAAATATTTTTCAGGTGATGAGCAATAATGGACCGGGTCGGCAGGAGCTAAAGGTGGCCATGCATTGCAAGGAGAAATTTAAAGATTTGGACTTTTATTTTACTCAGTACTTTAATTTTATTTTTGGGTTTTGGTTGATGTAATAAGGTCATAAGGCCCAAGTGGGATAGTTTTATTTCTTTGCTTTTAATTTTAATTATTATGTTACGAATTACTTTTAATTAAGTTCAATTAAATTTATTTTAAAAATAAACCCTAAATTGTTTTGTCGTCATAATTAAATGATTTCTAAGTATCATAAATGGGTTTTCGCTCTAAGCCCAATACAAAACGATATTTTCCTAAAATTACACAAATTTTCCCTAAGTAATAAAGAACTTTGAAACCGGTTTACTTAAGGAACATACCAGATCCAGTTCAGGCTCGTGGGCCGGGTGTGGGGTGTTTCAGGGAGTCTATAGATTGAGTTAATGCGATTCTAGGGGTTTTAATTAGAAAGAGATTTCAATTAATCAACCTAGGGTTAGACGTTATTCGCCGCGAGAGAGCATTTAATATAAATTAGGGAATCTTACGGATCAAGTCAAGTGAATAAATCGTCTGGTTCAGTGTTAGATAACAAGTGAAGTCTAGGTGGATTCTTCCTAAGGGTATCGTCTTAATCAACTGAGTTTTTCCAACAGTATTTCCCCAATTCATTCTTTTTGTCTTTGCGTCTTTAGCTTAGTAGTTAGTTAAATTTAGATTAAACAACAAACTTCACTTATTTTAGGTTAGATAATAAAAAGAAAGTTAGTATTAGTACTTTTAGTTCCTTTGGGTTTGAGAATCTGGTCTTGCCTAAGCTATACTACTATTCGATAGGTGCACTTGCCTTAAGTCGTTGTCAGAGTTAGTTTCCAGGTTCGATCATTCTCATTTATAAATTTAAAACTCTGAAAAATAAACGATCAAGTTTTTGGCGCCGTTGCTGGGGAACTAAAATATTAAGAAAACTCTATTTTTATTACTCTAACCACTTTTTTTTTTATTTTTATTTTTCGCAATTCATTCTTATTTTTATTTTTTGTTTTGTTTTTAACTTTGCTAAATTTTCTTTCTTTCTTTTCGTAACAGGTACCTCTAGTTTATGAGTAGAAGGAACCCGAGAGGACTACTAGTATACGACAGTGATATTGAAGCTACTGCTCGCAGAAATTGCAGAGAAATTAGGCAAGCCCTAAATTACATAGAAGAAGAGTGAGAAAGCAGATCCAATCCTACTACAGGGATGGACGAGAACAATCCACCACCATAAGATGTGGCAGACAATAATGCTCCACTTACTATGTATGATTATGCTAAACCTCATTTAACATGAGCAGAATCAAGCATTGTTAGGCCTGCTATAGCTGCTAATAATTTTGAATTAAAGCCTAACACTATACAAATGTTTCAACAATTTGTTCAATTTGATGGTTTACAGGACGAAGACCCAAATACTCATATAGCTAATTTCTTAGAGTTCTGTGACACCTTCAAAATAAATGGAGTTTCTGATGATGCCATACGCCTTCGGTTATTTCCCTTTTCATTGAGGAATAAAGCCAAACAGTGGTTAAACTCATTATCACGAGGGTCAATCACCACATGGGATCAAATGACTGAAAATTTTTTTATTAAAATATTTCCCACCGGCCAAAACGACTAAATTACGGAATGATATCTCTTCTTTTGTGCAGATGGATTTAGAGACATTATATGACGCATGGGAGAGATATAAGGATCTCTTGAGAAGGTGTCTGCACCATAGTTTACCCTTGTGGCTCCAAGTCCAAACTTTCTATAATGGTGTAAACCCCTCAACGAGGCAACTAATTGACTCAGCCGTCGGTGCAACCCTGAACAATAAAACTCCTGAAGCAGCCTACGAGTTTATCGAAGAGATGTCACTGAATAACTATCAGTGGCAGCTCACAAGGACAAAACCAACAAAATCAGCCGGAGTTTACAACCTCGATGCAGTAACCATGCTATCAACACAGGTAGAGATGATAAATAAAAAGCTTGATAGTTTGTGTACTTCGCAGGTACATCCAGTAATACAGTGCGACGCAATTGGAACTGTGGCGAATCCTGAGTACAGAAAGCGAACAGATGAACTATATAAGTAATATTTTTAGATCTAATAATAACAGTTATAGTAATACTTATAATCCAGGTTAGAGGAACCACCCAAATATTTCATGGGGAGGTCGAGGAAATCAAAGACAACAACCTCCTCAAAATTTCCAAAATCAGCCCTATCCACAGGAAAAGAGGCCGAACCTCAAAGAGATGCTAACAAAATTCATGGCAGCAACAGAAACCCATCTCCAAAAAACTGAGACAACACTCAGTAAGCAACAAGCATCAATCAGAGGGATCGAGAACCAAGTCGGGGAACTTACTAAGTCAGTTGGACAACTTACTAAGATAGTTTCTGAAATTCGATCAGAGATTTCCAAACGAACGCAAGGGTGTCTACCAAGCAACACTGAGATTAACCCAAAGGAGTAAATCCAAGCCATCACAGCTCATGATAGTATAGGGTTAGATGCACCCAATACAATACAAGAAAACGAGGTAGAAGAAGGTAAAGTTGAGGTAACACAAGAAAAGCCAAAACCGGTAATCAAGAAGTACCAACCTCGCATTCCTTTCCCGAAGCAATGAAAAGAGACGATACAGAGGAACAGTTCGGTAAGTTTCTTAAACTTTTAAAGAAATTACATATCAACTTACTTTTTCTCGAAGCTTTTTCGCAAATCGAGGAAATTTTTAAAACAACTCTTGATGAACAAATGTAAGATAGATGAGGAGCCATATGTTGAATTAAATGCAGTATGCTCGGCAATGTTATAGAATAGACTACCGCGAAAGCTAAAAGATCCAGAGAGTTTTACAATTCCATGCTTAATTGGTAGTTTAACTATTGATAATGCCTTAGCTGATTTATGGGCAAGTATAAATGTCATGCCTTATAAAATGTTTAAACAATTAGGTCTAGGGAAACCCAAACAAACTAGGATAAGCATTCAATTAGCTGATAAAACTGTTAGAATTCCTAGGGGTATTATCGAAGATGTTCTTGTAAAAATTGATAAATTTGTTTTCCCGATAGATTTTTTTGTATTAGACATGGATGAGGATAATTCGATTCCCCTAATTTTAGGAAGACCCTTTTTAGCAACTGCTAGAACAAAAATTGATGTTGGTACAGAAGAACTCATCCTTCATGTAGGTGGCGAATCGATCAGTTTACAAGCTCTTGACTCGGTCAGGACAATAATTAATGAAGGTGAGAAAGTAATAACCAAGTTGTTCAACTTTCACCGTAGGAAACACTACTAGATTACAAACCTGAGTCGAATCATAGACCCCATGCCAACAAAGAAGAATTACATAAGGAACGTAGCCTTAGGGTCGACAAACTAGAGGAGTGGAAAACACAATTAAAAGAAGCACCAGAACCACATGAAGTGAAACCGAAGGAGCCCCCAGAAGAGCTCATAGGAACAACAAACCACTTCAAAATAGGAGACCAGATACTGTTAGATAAAGCAGATCCTCACATCACCACACCAGACCTGAACACGAACAAAAAAATTCTTCTTGAGGTACACAATATATTTCCATACGGAACAGTTTAGGTAAGCAATCCTATATTCGGTACTTTTAAGGTAAATGCTTCTCGACTTAAACTTTATCAAGAAAATAGAACTGATCGCATGAGGGAAGATATTCAAACTTTTAAACCACCCTGATTTTTGCAAATACAATGAAAGTCTAGCTTAAGACTTTAAAGGAGCGCTTCTCAGGAGGCAACCCGAGCGCTAGCCCAATTTCCTTTCAAATTTATTTTCATTTTATTTTTTTTTTCTTCTCTTCATCTTAAACACTTAGTTTTAAACTAACCAAAAGTGCAGATTCCCAGGCCACACGGCCTTGCACACGACCGTGGCCGTGGCCGTGTGGGAGTACAGCATCTCTCTACTTACAATGGCAGAAGAGGTACAAGTCAAAAAGAATCAAATCTTCGAGTCACGGACTCCAACCACCACCACACGGGCACCGACAAAATTCCACGGCCGTGTGACGCGGCCGTGGTCGACACTAACTTCTCAAAAACGGGCGTGGCATTCTGAAAAATGGGCATGGGTGAACCAACACGCCTAGACACACGGCCGTGTGAGACAGCCGTGTGAATCAACACGCCCACGGTACACGGGCGTGTGACTGTACCTGACTTGGAATTCTATTTAAACCACCCACCCCTCCCTCTTCTCACCTATTTCTTACCATTCTTCCTCCCTTACACCCTCTATTCTCAGAACTCTTTGTTTCCATAGCATGCTTCTCAAACTTTTGGCCATGTCGAAGAAGCGGAAGGATCCAAGCACAGTCTCCCTCATGGAGACCGATATACATAAGTTCATGCCGGCCGCTTCATTCATTCGACAAGCCAAGGGTCTTTGAGACCATTTATCTTTTGTTTCACTTTTATCTTTTCCTCTATTTTCCTTTTCTTTGACTATCTTATGCTTAATTTAGTGTCACGCCACTTCCGCCACCGCCAGCACCTCCACAGCCTTAGAAGTCACACCCACCTCGCGAACCATCTACCAATAAAGATTCTCAAGCCCCTTTATCTGTTAGCCTTAGTTTAATTACATTTTTACTTTCTTTCTTTTTATCTTTCTTGTCTTCATTTATATGTTTAGTTTATTTTAAATGCATCTTAATAACTTCTGGCTAATTCTCTACGAGCTCCCCAATTTCTTCATCTAGCCCAGAGCTCAATAGCAGAAACCACCCCTATCGACTTCCAACTCCAAGAAACCATCCAAATTCAGGAAGTTTCACCTCTCCCTCTATCTTAATTTGCATATCTATCTTTGTACATTGAGGGCAATGTATATCTCAAGTATGGGGGGTGAATAGTTATTTCGAGAAAATGCCTAACTTTCTGCATTATTCTCAAATACCTGAATTGTACCTTGTCTTGAAGTAAGTTTCTCACATCATAATTATCTTAAAATTTCCCCTGATTTATGATTTTTATTGATATGTTTTTAAGTAAGCCATAGTTAATTGCACATTGATGATTCAATTTGAAGAATACTAGAGAATCAAGCATGATAAATCTAATTTTTCAGAATTAAAATTTTTAGGCTGTCTACCTGAATCTGAATGTTATCTTGAAATTTGAAATTTACGAGGTTGATATCAAACACCAATAATTTTTTGTGAGATTTTGAGCCTTATAGAGCATATATCCTTTTTCATGCTCACCTTTCGATTATGAGTGTGCCAACATTGAACTGTTATTCTAGAACTTGCCTTGATTATACATGTTGAGACCACATCTATGATTTGATATACCGAGATGATAAAGGCACCTAGGTTTTAACCCACTTACTCCATTGAAAAGCCTACCTTCATAATTAACCCCTAGTGAACCCCGTTGATCCTAACAACCCTTTTTATTGACTCACCAGCTAATATTAACCCAAAACCCTTTGTATTTGTTATCACCATTCCTTTTAACTACCCTTATATCAATATTTGATTTGATTAGTTACCTAATTATACCAGTAGTTGAATTTGTCCTTTATTATTTGATTTTTTCTAAAAAAAATGAAGTATATTCAATATTAGTATTATAAAAAAATGAGCTTATACAGTTAAAGACTATTTATCAAAAGAAAAGCTCGTATTATTAAGGTTATTACTTTTCAGTTGATGTAATTATTTATTATCGTCTAAGTATTTCTAGATAGGTAACTTGTCAATTCAATCTCGATTCTAACTTTCTATTTCAGCCTTTATCCACACCTTTAACCCTAGCCCCGTTACAACCCTGTTAAACACCTTTTGGATCTGTTTATCATCTTATTTTACAGTGGTGGAGATTTGATTTTCCGGTAAGCCTATGGGATTAACTTTTCAGGTTCGACTTATGAGTGCTCTTTTACTGAACCTTAAACACTTTGAGTGATTTGAGTGAATCTTTTGTGAGGATGTCAATCCTTGTCGGTTTTGAATTAAAGGTAATTATTTAGCTAAGGGGAGACACCTACGTTTTCGTAATACAAATGTATGACTTAGATTGTTTGAATCTTTAGGACTCTTTGAGTTAAATTATTCATGTATAAATTATCTATGAATTATGATGAGACATTGTTGATAGGAATTATGAATTACGGAAAGTTTGTTTTAATTGTAAATTAGGAATTTTGCTTGAGGACAAGCAAAAGCTTAAGTGTGGAGGTATGTGATAAACCATAAAAGTAACAAATTTTAGTCCCATAGTTAACAAATTTATCCCTTGATTTATGTAAAAAGGAGCTCTTAATCCTTTCTTTTCATGTTTTATACTCAGGAAAGCACCCGAGGATGAAAAGAAGGAGAAACGAGCCTAAAACGGACCAAATTGGGCCAAAGTGGAAATCGACACGGCCGTGCCTCATTAAAAGTCTAAACACAGCCTGGCCACGATTCACACGGGCGTGTGCCATGGCTGTGTCCTTGTCGTGGAGAAGAGCAATTTCATTTGGATTTGGTTACTGGGGGGCAAAGAAACCTATTTCAAAAGCCTATATAAACCCCCCTAAGTATAACCTGAAAGGGGGGCGGTTAGCTAGGCCAAGGAGCCGAGCTGAAAAGGTTAGATTTGTGGGAAACACTCGAAGATAGCCAGTTGATCCATCTCAAGAAGCCGGAATTCTACTCAAGACGGAGGATCTCTCCTTCAATTCCTTCGGGGGGTTTTAAGGATTTCTTATGTTTTGTTTTATATTTTCTTCTGAGATGTTTACTTTTATAGTTATGAACTAAACCCTTCAGATACCTGAAGGGGATGAAACTTAAGACGGTTCTTGTTATTATTTTCTGAACTATATGATAAATACTTGATTTGTTCTTAATTATGTGTTCTTAATTCTTGTGTTGATATTTTCGGGATATTGATTCAAGTAGGATGTGCTTAGGTGGAGGAGCAAAAGTCCCTGCCTAAGAGTAGATCTAGCATAATTAAGTGGAGTTCATCGCACGCCTAGAGATAGAGTGATGAGATTTTGCCGGATTAGGGTGAAACCTAATATGGGAGTCCATAGATCGAGTTAATGCAATTCTAGTGGTTTTAATTAGAAAGAGATTTCAATTAATCAACCTAGGGTTAGACGTAATTCGTCTTGAGAGACGGTTTAATTTAAATTAGGGAATCTTACGGATCAAGTCAAGTGAATACACTGTCTGGTTCAGTGTTAGATAATATGTGAAGTCTAGGTGGATTCTTCGTAAGGGTATTGTCTTAATCAACTGAGTTTTTCCAACAGTATTTCCCCAATTCATTCTTTTTGTCTTTGCGTCTTTAGCTTAGTAGTTAGCTAAATTTAGATTAAACAACAAACTTCACTTATTTTAGGTTAGATAATAAAAAGAAAGTTAGTATTAGTACTTTTAGTTCCTTTGGGTTTGAGAATCCGGTCTTGCCTAAGCTATACTACTGTTCGATAGGTGCACTTGCCTTAAGTCGTTGTCAGAGTTAGTTTCCAGGTTCGATCATTCCCATTTATAAATTTAAAACTCTGAAAAATAAACGATCAGTACATAACAGCATAGACCCGTCTTTCTTCCTAACGAATAAAACAGGAGCACCCCAAGAAGAAAAGTTGGGCCAAGCAAAGCCTCTATCTGACAACTCTTCAATTCTATACGTTCCATTCTGTATAGTTCTATAGATATCGGGGATGTTTTCGCCATCAACTCAATACCAAACTCAACCTTCGGAGTTGGAGGTAGTCCTGGTAAGTCTTTCAAAAACACATCTGAGGATTCACATACCACTGTAATCGATGCTAGTTTCATTTTTGAAATTCTTCAGCCAACTATATAAGCAAGATATGCCTCACAATGCTTTTTAACATGTTTCTTTGCCATCATAACAGAGATTATATAGATGTACCATCCAATCTATCTGATTCAATTTGGACCCGTTTACCATCCTAACATTTTAGCATGATATATTTTCTTCTACAATTCACAATAGCTTCATGTTGTGTTAACCAGTCCATTCCCAAAATCACATCACAATTTCAAAAGGTAACAACATCAAACTAGTAGGAAAGTCATAACCCGTAATTTTTATTGGCCAAGACCTACATAATTGACTAACTAGAACACACTAACCCAAAGGATTCGTAATTATAACAATACATTCAGTAAATTCAACAAGTATTTTCTTTTTTTCTACTAATGTAGTGCATATATATGAATGAGTTGATCCAGGATCAATAAATGCATATACGTTAATATCAAAGAGAGAAAAAATACCCGCAATAACATCTAGAGTAGTAGCTTCTTCACGACCCAGATTGCATACCCTCTAGCTGGTGTTCTCGCTTTCGATCGTTCATTCATCTCGCTATTCTTTCCTCGATCGAGAGTAGTATTTCTATCATTTCCAGATCTTCTACCCCTATGAGAAGTTGCTACAAGCTTATTTGATTGATTCCTGAAGTTGCTTTACTTCTTAGGACAATTACGGATAAAGTGGTCACTAGATCCACAACGAAAACAAGCTCCCAATTTTGATCGACATCACCAAAATGTCTTTTATTACAGTCATCACACATCAAAAAGGTTCTCTCCACATTTCTTACACTTCCAACACTCACTGCTGGAACATTGACTAACTGGAAATTACTTTGTCTCGATTTTTCTCAGTTAACAAACTTTGAAGGAGAAGCTGACCGACTTGTGTCATTTCTAAATTTCTTTAAGGGAGACGATTGAGCATGCTTGAATGACCCTTTCTAGTTATAATCTCTAAATCTTGAATTTGATTGTTGTTTGCTTTTAAAAATCTCTTCAACCTTCTATGCTCGCTCCGAAAGTTCTACAAATTCCCATAACTTTCATGCTGCAACCAACTTGATCACATCGTTCAACCCATCTTCAAATATGATACATATTTCCTCCTCAGTTGATATGATGTTACGAGCATACTTGCTTAATTGCACAAATTCTCGTTCATACTCAGCTACAATCGGGTTTCCTTGTTTTATTTTGAGAAATTCTTTTTTTGGTCGAAAAATAATCAACTAACAAGCTTTTTCTTGAATTTATTTTGGAAGAAATCTGAATTAACCCAATCATTCGGTACAATCATGCTCAAGGTATCCCACTACAGATATCCCTCGTCTTTCAGTAAGGATACCGCGCATCTCATGCAATCTTCAGGAGTGCACAATAATTCTGCAAAAACTCTTTGTGTTTAATAGCCAATACTCAGCTTTTGAAGGATCACTATCTACCATACCTCTGAACTCTTCCACTCCACATTTCTGAATTTTATCTACAGATACCCGAGTAACCGTCACGGTATAGGGGTGGCAGTATTCACAGGTACCGAAAAAGGCACAACAAGATTGGAGGAGGCGGAGTAGCCATATTTACTTGCTTAAACTCATTGAACCATGGGTTCATCATTCCCATAAACATATTTTTCATTTCATCACCAACAGATTGAGGAAGAGGAGCACTATTGCTTGCCTCAGGATTCGAAGCTTGAACATTACTTTCAGCTTCATTAACTATAACTCGATTTGATTCTGCTGACATCTTGAATCTATAAGAAACAAATTGTTAAAACGGATCAAAAGTATCACACTATCACAGGGTATATGCAGAATGTATACACTAATTCTTATTTTGCTAAGTTACTGCTAGAATCAACTAAATCGTAGCTCTGATACCCATATATCTAACACCCTTAACCCGTATCCATTGCTAGAATAGGGTTACGGAGCATTACAGAAGTTTTCATTTCAAAACTATCAAAATTTTAAAACATTTAATTCTTAACATCATTTATGAAAAAATCAAACTGTAACATACAAAGTGTCTCTCATACGAGCCTTCGAGACCCTAAAAACACGTTAAAAACAAGTCGAGACTAAATTAGAAATATTTCAAATATTTAGGGAAAAGATGAAATTTTTCATACTGTAGGGGTCACAAGGCCGTGTGATTCACATGGCTGAGACATACGCCCATGTCTCACGCTGTGTGGGCATTCGAAGTAGGAACACAAGGCCATGTCCCAGCCCGTGTAACTCTCTGACTTGGGTCACATGGCCAAGCCACACGCCCGTGTGCCAGGCCGTGTACTAGGCTGTGTAACTACCTGACTTGCAACCCTTTGAAAGCTACAGAGGACACACGACCGCGTGTCACACACAACTGAGACGTACGTCTGTTTCTTTGGCCATGTGGATGAAAAATAGGCCATTTCCAAGAAAATTTTCTCACCCAAAACAAGCATAAACCAATAACACTTTTGCACATATAATCAAACATGCAAGAAACATCTAAAACATGCATAATCAAGCTAGAATAATTATGGTATATGGTCATACAACCAATATGCCCAAAGGGCACCTAAATCATAAAATCCAACATGTGCCTAATGGTTGCATAAATTAAGAACAAAACATCTATTTTGTAACTAACTTCATTCCAAGAATTACCTCCATGCTCACATATTATAATCACACTCATTATACCAATTTGGCCATTCAATATCCATTAACATAGCCTTAACACAAATAGCCACATATGTCAACTACAACTAATATACCAAAATAACCACACTCAAACATATCTAGGAGCAACACATAGCATATATTTTAACTACCATTCCATCTTCCACCGTTCAAGCACCAAGTATATATATGCTAACATAACAACTTAATTCATCAAACATTAATACCATTCACAGGTGTTTGCTTTCATAACATTATATCAAGTCAAAAGACAAAGTATCTAAACACATAACTTAGTAGTTCATCATTATACTAAAAACAACTAGACATATACATATATATATATAAACATATATAGCCACATATACATGCCACAACCCTAAAGAGTTCAAAAGCTACCAACTATGATGGAAGTGTGAGCCAAAGATTCGATCCGTCCAAAGTCAGCAAAAGTGATCACAAAATGACACACAAACATGTATACGCTTATGATGCTTAGTAAGAACATAGAAAATTAATTAACTTAACATTATTTGAATAAAACACTTATTTTATGTGATTGAAGTTACCAAAATGTAATCAAGGACACATAAGTGCAAATCAGGGTTACAAAAGTACAACAGGGGCACGTATGTACATTTTGGGGTACCGAAGTACAACAGGGGCATGTATGTGCAATCAAGGGCACCAAAATACAACAGGGGCACGTATGTGTATTCAGGGGTACCAAAGTACAACAGGGGCACGTATGTGTAATCAGGGATACCGAAGTACAACAGTGGCACATATGTGCATTTAAGGGTATCGAAGTACAACAGTTAACTAGTTAATTATAAAATACAAAATACATACAGAAATTTAATTGTACAATTTAATACTATGAACTTACATCGGCAACTAACGCGTAGGAGTACGATCGGCTAATCCGCGACTTTCACCTTCCCTCGATTTAAATCCAATTGAGATTTATCTTGATCTAAATAAATAAATTCGACCAATTTATTAACTATTCTATTCAATGCAATCCGAATTCACATTTTTTGTAAAATTACACTTTTGCCCTAAATATTTTAATTTCTTTACAATTTATTCCTTAAGCTCATAAAATGAAATTCATGAATTTCATCCCTACCCAAGCCTAGCTCTACTTCATACAAGCTCCTAGCAACCCACACATTTCATTATTTCACAGATTATAGCATGAATATTTCACATTTTACAATTCAATTCCAAATTGACAAATTCATCAAAAATCACTTAACAAAAGTTGTTTATGTAACAACAACTATCTATTTTCTTACATTAAACATCCAAAAAAACCTATATTCATTCATGGCACAAACCTAACCTTTTAACAGTTTTACAATTTAGTCCTCGGGCTAACTAGATTAGGCTACGACGATCTCGAAAACATAGAAATAATTAAAAACGGGGCGAAAATGCACTTACATGCAAAGATACTATGGTCGAACCTTCAAAAGCACAAAAATGGAGTTTTTTTCTTCTTTAGTTTTAGTTCAAGATGGTTAGAAAGATGACACATTTTACTTTCACTTTAGTTTAATTACTTTTATTTACTAATTTACATATTTAACCTTAAGTAATAACTTTTAAAACCATTATATAAGTGTCTATATTTGTCCACTAATAATACTAGTGGTCTAATCTCTATTTAAGGCCACTAACATTCCAAAGTCATAGCAATTAGGCACTTTTTGCTTATAGAACTCTAATTTTGTAGTCCTTTTTATCAAATTAAGCATGCAAACGGTAAATTTTCTTAACAAAATTTTTATATGGTAATACTAACATACTGTAGATAATAAAATCATAATAAAATAAATATTTTTACGTTGAATTTGCAGTCCCAAAACCACTATTCTAATTTCACTAAAAACTGGCTGTTACATGGCTGAGGTCCTGCATTTCTTGTAGATACTCTACAGCTTGTGTGAGCGGCATCGTCTATCTTACATTTTGACCGATAGCTTGTGTGAGCAAACCCATTCTACATCTCATGTAAGCCACAATGTAAAGGAAAGGAAAAGGAAAAGTTACGACTATATGTTTAGCACACTTCGTGTGAGCTTTCTCGTGTATCCAATGTTCTTCTGAATGGTTCAATGGGTATGAAAAGGGAAGGAACGGTAAGTATTCAAATGACTTATTTCATGAATCTATGAAAAGGAATGAAAAGGAAATGTTCAATGAAAGTATGTTTATGTTCATGAAATTGATGATTTCAAGTGATGTTGTTCATGTATAATGATTTATCTTATGTTAATTCAAGTGAATTATGAGTTGATGCACTAACATGTGTTGTTGATGATGCTTAGACTGGTGCTAAGCTTATGGTTGGGTTGTATTGTGTTTAAATTTTAAACTTATGCATTTAAATGGTAAGCTATGTTCATATTTTATGAACTTACGAAGCATTATATGCTTATGTAGTTTTCTTTCCTATGTTTTATAGATAATCAGAAGCTCTTTGGAGATATATCACACTACCCAGCGATTATATTGGTAGTTTTGAGGTTTTGGCCAAGGTTATAATGGCATGTATAGATGGACTTGTGTTTGAGTTTTGGTTGATAGTTTGGCATGTATATGTTATTTTGGTTGATGTATTTTTGGTATTTTTTATGCCTTGTTGGTATGTGTCAATATGGAAAAGTTTTAATGCATGTTTCAATGGCTATTATGTTATGTGATGGAATAACTTTATTGTGGTCAAGATAAGGTAAGTTTTGAAATGGTATTAGACATGATAAGTATGTATGAAATGTCTTAATGTTTCTATGATTAGGTAATATTTTTGAATGCAATTGAGGTGCCTTGTTGGCATATTGATTGGGTGGATTAATGGTTTAGTGAATTGTTCATTTTATGCATGTTTTGGTATGTTTTGATGCCTTGGTCATGGGTGCAAATTGCTTGTAGGTACATGCTTGCAATGGGTGATACAAATGGCTTGATTTTGGCATATTTCATGTCCACACGGCCTAAGACACAGGCGTGTGTCTCAGTCGTGTGTCCTCTGTAGGTTTTAAAGGCATTCAAGTTAGATAGTTACACAGCCTAGAACAAGGCCTGGCACACGAGCATGTGGTTTGGCCATGTGACCCAACTCAGAGAGTTACACGGGTACAGACACAGGCTGGGACACAGTCGTGTGTCCTTATTTCTATTGTTACAAGGCCTGAGACATGGCCGTGTGTCTCAGCCGGTTGACCCCTGCAGTTCAATTTTTCCAACAAGTTCTTAAATGTTTCAAATGTTCCTGATTTAGTCCCAAATCATTTCTAGAGTGTTTCTAAGGTCTCGAGGGCTTGATTAAGGGATCTTATGCATGTATATGAATGAATTATTCCATGTTTATGTTGAGGTACTAATGTACATTTTAAAGTTATGATTTTACAGTAATGTTGTGTAACCCTATTCCGGTGACAGATACAGGTTAAGGGTGTTACATGCTTCTACTTTTGAAGTCTTTGAGGGTAGGGTGGTGAAGGATTCTTTATTGAAACTGGTTGATTCATCTTCTGTGGCAATTCTACATCTAATGAAGTTGTTAGTTTACCAAAATTGACTGGTTTGGAAGTTACCTTATCAAATTTTGCAGATTCTAGTTCTAGCGAAGTTAGAATTTCAACACTCGGTTGAACTTCCACCGAACCTTGAGCATCAGCTGGCTTTTCTTCAAATTCGACAGTGTTGGGCTCTAGTGCATTTCCACTCCTCAATGTCAATGCTTTACAATTCTCTTTCCTTGGATTTCATGGATTTTTTGTATCACTAGGTAGAGCACATTGTGGTCAGTTCCTAAGTTCAGTAGCAAGTTGAGCCATTTGATTCTCCAAATTCCTTAAAGTGGCATCATTTTTTTCCATATATGCCTTCAATAGGTTTCTAAGCTATTGGAAGGCTCAGCTTGAGTTGGTTTCTGAACTTTTTAGGTAAAAACAAGTGGCTGGGTCGGTCTAGGTTGTGCATAAATGTTAATGGCTCCAGCCTCTTGGTTACTCCAAGAAAAGTTAAGGTGGTTTCGCCAAGATGGGTTATAAAAATTGGATTGCAGTCCTTCCTTTCCTCAGTTCTAGTTTTGATTCAGTATGTAGTACACGGATTCTGGGTTTGATGGACATTATTCGAACAAATGTTCTTCCCCACAATAGACACAAGTTATATTTTCAAATTGATTGGGAGGTTGTGTTGCAAAACTATTAAATACATTAGTGGTAAATTTTTTAAGCATCGATAAAATTGAGGATACCTGATATGCAAGTAAAGTGAGAGCGTCCACTTCATGTACTCCAGCGACTCGTCTTCCTAACGTTGTTCGATTGGTTGGCCATTGATAATTGTTACTGGCAATCCTCTCAATGATTTCATAAGCCTCGTTATAAGATTAGAAAGGAGAGTGCCATTTGCAGAAGTGTCCACTACCATTCTCATGTGAGCATTAAGACCATTATAGAATGTCTCAAGTTGAATGCAATATGGGATTCCATGATGAGGGTACTTTCATAATAATTTTATAAATCTTTCACATGCCTCATACAAGGACTCATCATTCATCTACTGGAAGATAGTAATCTCGTTCCTCAACTCAGCATTCTTGCTAGGCGGGAAATACTTCATAAGGAATATTTCTGCTAACTCTTGCAACATAGTAATGGATTGTGGTGGCAATAAGTTCAACCAAGCTCAAGCTTTATCCCTTAGGGAATATGGGAATAGCTTTAATCATAGTGCATCTTTGGGTACTCCGACTAGCTTGAAACAGTTGCTCACCTCCATAAATAGTCTTAAATGAAGGTGAGGATCTTCAGTAGGCATTCAATGGAATTAGCCCACTACCTGAACCATCTGGAACATGACTGGCTTCAGCTCGAATTATTTTGCCTCAATTTTGAGTCTCCTAATACTCGTATTAAGATCATGAAACACTAGCACAAAATACTGACTTAGAGTATATCCCTATCATCAGCAATAAGGATAGGATTTTGAGTAGGGTTTGCTCTCTTTCCTTTATTCAGATTTTTGTAGTTCATCTCTTCAGTCCTTCTCTGAACAACATGTCTTCTTCATTGTCGAAAGGTTCTTTCAATCTTAGGGTCAACGAGGAGTAAATTGATAATTCGATCAATACTTATAAACACCTAAAAAAATTAACTAAGTTAAAATTGAATAGAAAAATAAACCAAAACGCAAAATTAACAAATTCACAAAAAAAATGAATTTTAAAACAGTCCCCGACAACGACGCCAAAAACTTGGAACGATGAAAATATGCAAATGTACACAATGCAACAAGTAATAAAGTGAAAAGTAAATGTCCAGTTATCATACCCACAAGGATTATGCAAAGAAATATTTATGAAATGGAATTAAAAACACTTTGGTGAAGGAAAAACCTTTTGTTATGAAAAAGTGGTGTAAAAGTTAAAAGCTAGCCAAGTAATAAAAATAAAAAGTAAAAAATTCCAATGCAAGATTTCTGAAAAACAAGTTTAATCAAAATGACACAATTGTGTTAGATCAATTACATTTCTTAACTTAATATTACTAAAACAATGTTCATGTTTTTACGAATAAATTCATGGCAACTTGGTAATTTGTTAACTATAGCTCATACATACTTACAAAATTAACTAATCTCTTGAACATATTACTATGCCAATTCAAAAAATTAATCAATTTTAGTAAGCAAGTAAAAGATTAAGTGAGGTAACAATATACTTGTAACACCCCAAACCCAGACTAGATGTTATGGACGAATCTGGCATGTCACATTGAAGTGTCTTTTGAAAGAAACTCGTTTCTAAGTTTAAAACCCCTTTATTATTATTTACCAAATCATCTAGTCAAAACGTTTGCCTTATTATCTGCTGTTGTTATAATAGGTTGACTTAAAATAGCGAAAGCTTTTGAAAACTCTAATGTTCAAATTTCGTGTCTTTGAAAACAGTAATTATTTTGAAAATTCATCTTCTCTTAAACTAGCAGTTTAAAATAAGTAAACAAAGCCCAATTAAAAATTTAAATAAACATAAATGACCTTATTACATAAAAAACCCAACATAAACTTTAAATTTAAATAAAAGCAAGTGTAGAGCAGCTACAGTTGTGTGGCCACTTCCGAGTCCCTCACAGCACCAAATCGTCTATGGTTGAGGATTACCTGTACAGTAAAAAGGAAAGGGTGAGTTTACGAAAACTCAATGTGTAATCCCTACCAATCAGTCAATATATAACATGCAGTAACAGTCAGGGCCTGAACCCTATCTTAGCCCAATACAGTAGCAGTGTGGGCCCTAGCCCAACACCATATCAGAACAGTGCAATAATGCAACCCATCCCAATCCAGCCAACACACCATATGGGGATGAAATTGACCCACCAAGCCAACACACCAATATCGCGCGAAAAAGCTGCGATGAATGACATCGTAGCAAAGTCATCGATATAGTATTACAAAGAAAGCTATCGATGATGATATATGTGGCGAAGCCACCAAGATCTGATATACTTCCTCCATAACAGTATCCCAACCCCATGTAGTATGTCATGTCATAAATCATACGTATATGGAGAATGTCATACTCAGTAACAGTCATATACAAATCATGAACACATTAGTCCACCTACCTTTAGGGGTATAACGGTATATCCATCTATTAGGGGTAAAATAGTCATTTCACCCTTTAAGGGTGTTTTGGTCATTTTACCTACTTTGGCGTCTCAGACTAGATATCGAACTCTCGGGAGGTCCGTAGTCATCTTGAGTGACTCCGGTAACCTAAATGGTCATAACAGTATAAATGGGCCCCAGGCCCATTACTTGGCCCAAGTGGGCCTACACGCTCGTGCGACCCGCTCAGCTCAGAATTCACCACAGCTGTGAGACCTACATAGCCCATTCTATTAGTTGTCACAAATCGTGGATTTCATCCGTGTGAGGCTTACGAGCCCATTGGGCTCACACGGCCCATTTCGGCCCAACGTGGCTCATGACGGCCTAAGCCCATGAGATTGCTCATGGCGGCCTCTACAGTTATACGCCCGTGATTTATGGGCTCCGTTTGACCACATGAGCATTCACACGCCCATGTGACCTCAAAGCCCAATCTTTCAGCTTTTCGGATTTTGCTGTTCTACAGTCAAAATAGTGTGAATACACATCTGTTTACACAACCGCTCCAAGTTTCTCAAGCACCCAACCTTGACTGAGTAATATGCGATTTACTCCTCTTAGATCGCTGACTAACACGATCGAACGCTACTTGTCGACTTACTGCAATAATAACATATCTCATTAGATAGAATCATTCACAACTGGCCTAAATCCATGAATATCCAACTTGCAGAAACATAGGGATATTTGGCCTATGCTCAATAACCAAGATAATACTTTTACCTTAACAGAACGATGAACGAAAAAGGTTTTGATTGCTTCAGTCACTTGCACCCCTTCACTTCACTGAAATAACGAGTACTCAACAAACCACCACGTCGCAAGGAAAGAAATGAATCGCAATTAGAACACATAGAAAGAAGCATTCGGCATTCAGAAAAGATAGAAGAAAACAGATTGAACGCATAAAGAATTAACAGAGAATCAAAGGAGGGAACTTATGAGTACCTATTGATTCATCAGAGCTCTTGCAAGACTGAAACCATAACACCACAGCAGAATACAGGAACAGTCACCCAAACCCAAAAATAGAAGAACACCGAAAGAAAATAGGGAAAGAAAGGATGAAAAAAAAAGGGGGATTCGGCCAAGGGGAGAACAGTGGGAAAAACGTTTGGTCACTATACGATAAGAGTAGAAGAACCTAACAAGTAAACATCAATGAAGGAGGAATAGTTTGTGGTGAAGAAGGACTAAGCTAAAAAGGAAAAAGTTCAGCAAAAGATGAAAGAAGGAGAGACGATGGTCTTGAGAGCAGAGAAAGCAATTGCCAAAAGAGGGAAAAAGAAGAGAAATGAGGCACCAGAAGAACTTCGGCCAAAAGGGAAAAGGAGTTTGATAAACCGTAAAAGTAACATATTTTAAGCCCACATTTAGCATGCTTTTGGATGATTTAAGCCTTGAATTGTGTAATTTGGTGCTCTTAATCCTTTGTTTTCATGTTTTATACCCAGGAGAGCATCGGATGATGAAAAGAATAGAACACGGGCCCAAAACAAAGTAAATGGGCCATATCACAAAATCCACACGACCTACGCCCAACATCACACGGCCGTGCCCCATTCAATAGGTTCGAACACGGCCTGGCCACGACTTACACGGGCGTGTGCCATGGGCGTATCCCTATCATCTAGAAGGGAAGTTTCACTCGGATTAGGATACTTAGGGGCAAAGAAACATATTCAGAAGCCTATACAAACACCCTAAGTATGACCAGAAAAGGGGGAACCCAAGGCTTTAGTCAGGGGGTGTCCGACTAGGCCAGAGAAGGCAGATTTGTGGAAATTTACTCGAAGATAGCCAGTTGATCCATCTCAAGAAGCCGGAGTCATACTCAAGACGAAGGATCTCTCCTTCAATTCCTTCAGGGGATTTTAGGGATTTTTTATGTTATGTTTTATCTTTTCTTTTGAGATGTTTTCTTTTACTGTTATAAACTAAACCCTCAGATACCTGAGCGGGATGAAACCTAAGATGAATTTTTTTATTATTTTCTGAACTATATGATAAATATTTGACTTGTTCTTAATTATGTGTTCTTAATTCTTGTTTTGATATTTCAGGGATATTAATTCAAGTGTGATGTGCTTAGGTGGAGGAGCTACATTCCCTGCTTAAGAGTAGATCTAGCATAATTAAGCAGAGTTGATCGCGCGCCTAGAGATAGGGTGACGAGACTTTGCCGGATTAGAGTGAAACCTAATATGGGAGTCCATAGATCGAGTTAATGCGATTCTAGGGGTTTTAATTAGAAATAGATTTCAATTAATCAACCTAGGGTTAGACGTTAGTCGCCTCGAGAGAGGGATTAATATAACTTAGGGAATCTTATGGATCAAGTCAAATAAATAAATCGTCTGGTTCAGAGTTAGATAACAAGTGAAGTCTAGGTAGATTCTTCCTTGGGTGCCGTTTTAATCAATTGGTTCTTCTTCCAAGTTATTTTCCCAAATTCATTCTTCTTTGTCTTAGAGTCTTTAGTTTAGTAGTTAGTTAATTTAGATTAGATAAACAATTCATTCAATTCTTAGGCTAAATAATAAAAAGAGAGTTAGTATTAGCACTTTGGTTCCTTTGGGTTTGACATTCCAGTCTTGCCTAAACTATACTACTGTTCGATAGGTGCGCTTGCCTCAAATCGTTGTCATAGTTAGTTTCCAAGTTCGATCATTCTTTATATAAATTTTGAGACTTTGACATCGCATAAAACAACGATCAAGTTTTTGGCGCCATTGCCGGGGAACTAAAATATTAAGAAAGCTTAATTTTTTTTACTTAAGCCATAGTTATTTTTGCAATTAAATATTATTTTTCTAAATTTTCTTTCTTTCTTTTATTCCTTTCAGTTACCTGTAGTTTATGACTAGAAGGAACTCAACAGGATACTTACTCTACGACAGTAATATTGAAGGTACCATTCGTAGAAATCGTAGAGAAATAAGGCGAAGCTTAAATTACATAGACGAAGAGCAAGAAGCCGAAATAAATATTATAGAAGAGATGGCTGAAAATAATCCGCCACCTCCAAAGACGGTCGAACATCATGCTCCACGCACTATGTATGATTATGCTGAACCTATTTTAATAGAAACTGAGTCAAGTATTGTTAGGCCTACAATTGCTGCAAATAATTTTGAACTGAAACCTAACGCTATACAGATGACACAATAGTTTGTTCAGTTTGATGGTTTGCAGGATAAGGATCCTAACACACACCTAGCAAATTTTCTAGAATTGTGCGATACCTTCAAAATAAACGGTGTTTCTGATGATGCCATCCGTCTTCGGTTATTTCCCTTTTCCCTAAGGAATAAAGCCAAACAGTGGTTGCATTCTCTTCCACAAGGGTCAATCACTACATGGGATCAAATGACCAAAAAATTTTTATTAAAATATTTCCCACTGGCCAAAACGGCCAAATTAAGGAATGATATCTCTTCTTTTGTGCAGATAGATTCAGAGACACTTTACGATGCATGAGAGAGATACAAGGATTTGTTGAGAAGGTGTCCACACCATAGATTACCCTTGTGGCTACAGGTCCAAACTTTCTATAACGGTGTGAACCCCTCAACAAGGCAACTAATCGATTCAGCCGCTGGCCGAACCCTGAACAACAAAACTCCTGAAGCAGCATACGAGTTTATAGAGGAGATGTCACTGAATAACTATCAGTGGCAACTTACAAGGACAAGGCCAGCCAAAGTAGCCGGAGTTTTCAACCTCAATGCAGTAATCGCGCTATTAAACTAGGTAGAATTGCTACATAAAAAATTTGATGGTTTATATGGTTTTTCGTAGGCACATCCAGTTATGTAGTGCGATGCAAGTGAAGGAGTGCTGAATCCTGAGTACCCACCCTACGGACAGGGCATGGAGAGCGAACAAATGAACTATATGGGTAAAAATTTCTGATCTAACAATAGCCCTTATAGTAATACTTATAATCCAAGTTGGAAGAACCACCCCAATTTCTTATGGGGCGGTCAAAGAAATCAAAGGCAACAACCATCCCAAAACTTCCAACAATAGCCCTACCCATAGGAAAAGAAGCCGAACCTTGAAGAGATGCTAACAAATTTCATAGTAGCCTCAAAAACATGTTTCCAAAAGGTAGAAACAAAACTTGAAGTATTGTCACATGAGCTCAATGATCAAATTGGGCAACTTGTTAAATAGATTTCTCAGAGACCACAGAGAATACTACCGAGCAACACCGAGACTAACCTAGGGGAGCAAATTCAAGCTATAACAGCTCAAGATAGTGAAGGGTTAGACACGCCTAATTCAAAACAAAAGAATGCGGTAGAAGAAAATATGGTTGACGTCAATAACAAGCCGAAACCGGTAATCAAAGAGTACAAACCTCGCATACCATATCCCCAAGCAATAATGAAAGACGACATAGAGGAGCAGTTCGGTAAGTTTCTTAAACTTTTAAAGAAATTGCATATTAACTTATCGTTTCTTAAAACTCTTTCGCAGATGCCAAATTCTAGGAAATTTTTAAAGAAGCTATTCACAAATAAGCGAAAGATTGACGAGGAATCACATGTGGAACTGAAGACGGTGTGCTCAGCAATTTTGCAAAATAAACTACCATGAAAATTAAAAGATCCAGGGAGCTTTACAATTCCATGCTTAATTGGTAGTTTATCTTTTGATAATGCGTTAGCCGATTTAGGGGCAAGCATAAATGCCATGCCTTACAAATTGTTTAAACAACTAGGTCTAGGGAAACCCAAACAAACTAGGATGAGCATTCAATTAGCTGATAAAAGTATTAGAGTTCCTAGGGGTATAATTGAAGATGTACTTGTGAAGATTGATAAATTCGTATTCCCGGTAGACTTTGTCGTTTTAGACATGGATGAGGACAACATGATCCCCCTAATTTTAGGACAACCAGTTTTAGCAACTGCCAGAACTAAAATTGATGTCGACGCAGGTGAACTCATACTCTGTGTAAGTGATAAGACAGTCACTCTTCAAGCCCTTGATTCAGCTAGGACATCGAACAATCAAGGTGAGAAAATAAATTCTATTGATAACGATTCGGTTAACCTTTCTTTTCAAAAAGCACTACAAAAGAACACAACTGAGTCCGATCCTAAACCCTGTGCCAACAAGGAAATAACTCCCAAGGAACAAGAGATTCAGATCGATGAACTAGAAGAGGAGAAGACACATCTTAAAGAAGAACTAGGGATACACGAAGGAGAACCAAAGCCACTTCGCGAGGTAGACAGGTTCAAAATCCGAGATCAGGTACTATTAGACAAAGCAGACCCACAAATATCTCCACCTGATCCTAACACAAGTAAGGAGATCCCTTTTAAGGTAATCAATGTTTTTTCGTACGGAACAGTCGAGGTAAGTAACCCTATGTTCGGCACCTTGAAAATAAATGCTGCTCGTCTTAAACTCTATCATGATATTGGAACTGCCAGCACGAGGAAGGACTTTCAACTCCTCAAACCACCATGAATATACAAATGAGAGGAGAGTCTAGCTTAAGACTATAAATGAGCGCTTCTCGGAAGGCAACCCGAGTACTAACCCTATTAACTTCTACATTTTTATTTATCTTATCTATTTTATTTTATTCTTTCTTTTTATCACCTAACTTTAAACTAATCAAAGGTGCAGATTTCCAGGCCACACGGCCTTGCACACGGCCGTGGCCGTGGCCATGTGGACCTCTCGAATCTTCGTACTGACATGGCAGAAACGATACTAGTCAGAACAAATAAAATCTTCGAGTCACGGAATCAAACCACCACACCACGGGCACCGACAAAACCCCACGGCCGTGTGATGCAGCCATGGTCGACACTGTTAGATTACACACGAGCGTGGCTACCTGAGCATGGGCGTGGGAGAAACGAACGAAGCCCACCACGGCCATGCGATGCGACCGTGTGACATGCCACGCCCACGATACACGGGCGTGTGGATGTACCTGACCTGAAAAATCTATTTAAACCACCCACTCGTTCCTCTTCTCACCCATTCAGCCCATTTAATTTTCCTTTTCTTTCTCAAACTTCTCCCAACGTTCCTTCTCTAACCCTTGCCCACCACCATCAAGCTACACCACATTTATGTCAAAGAAGCAGAAGGATCCCAGCACAGTCTCCCTCTTGGAGACCGACCTACATAAGTTCATACCGTCCGCTTCATCCACTCGACAAGCAAAGGTTCTTTGAGACCATTTATCTTTTGTGTTACTTTTATCTTCTCCTTTGTTTTCCTTCTCTTCGACTGTCTTATGCTTAATTTAGTTTATCCTATTTTAGTTTCTTAGTGTCAGGTTCAAAAGGCTGCTTGGGAATCATGCCACTTCCTCCACCGCCAGCACCTCTACAGCCTTAGAAGTCACACCCACCTCACGAACCATCCAACAATAAGGACTCTTCGGTCCATTCATCTTTCATTTTAATTCTATTTACATTTATATTTTCTTTCTCTTTATCCTTCTTGTCTTTAATTATATATTTAGTTTATTTTAAATGTGTCTTAATAATTCCTTGCTAATTCTCTACGAGCTCCCTAATTTCTTCATCTAGCGCAGAGCTCGGTAGCAGCCACCACCCCTATTGACTTCCAACTCCAGGAAACCATCCAAATTCTGGAAGTTTCACCTCTCCCTCGCTCTTGAATTGCGAATACATGTTTGTATATTGAGGGCAATGTACATCTTAAGTGTGGGGGCTGAATATTTATTTCGAAAAACTGCCTAACTTTCTGCATTATTCTCAAATCCCTGAATTATGTCTTGTCTTTAAATAAGTTTCTTATATTATGAATAGAATGAAAATTCCTTTGATTTATGAGTTTTATTGATATGTTTTGGATTAATTCTTTGATAATTGTGCATTGATGATTAAATTTGAAGGATACTAAAGAATCAAGCATGATAAGTCTATTTTTCAAAAATTAAAAATTTTGTTAGGTTGTCTACCTGAATCTAATTATTACTTTGAAGTTTGAAATTTACGAGGTTGATATCAAACACCCATAATTTTTGTGAGATTTTGAGCCTTTTAGAGCATATATTCTTTTTTCTTGCTCACTTATTGATTATGAGTGTGTCAACATTGATTTGTTATTCTAGAACTTGCATCATTTATACATGTCGAGATCACACTTTTGATTTGATATACAGAGATGATAAAGGCACCTAAGTTTTAACCCACTCACTCCACTAAAAGCCTACCCTCATAATTAACCCCTAGTGAACCCCTTTGATCCTAACAACCCTTTTTATTGACTCACCAGCTAATATTAACCCAAAACCCCTTGTATTTGTTATCACCATTCCTTGACTCCATTTATGTCCAGATTTGATTTTGAGCAGTTGCCTAACTATGTTCTATATTTCAGTTGTAAAAGTTCTTTCCTATTATTATTTGATTTGTTAAAAAAAACGAAGTATTTTCATTATTAGTTCTATAATTAAGTGAGCTTACATGTTTAAATTTCAAACCTTGAAGAAAAAGCTCGTATTATTAGTTTTCAATTGATGTTATTATTTAGGAGTAATTTATTTTTCTAGTTAGGTAAATTGTCAATTCAATCTCGATTTTAACCAGATAATTCAGCCTTTATCCACACCTTTAACCTAAGCCCCGTTACAACCCTTTTTAAAGACCTTTTGATCTGTGTATCATCTCATTTTACAGTGGTGGAGATTTGATTTTCATGCAAGCCTATGGGATTAACTCTTTAATGTTAGACTTTTGAGTGCTTAATTCTGAACCTTAAACACTTCGAGTGATTTGAGTGAATCTTTAGTGAGGATGTCAACTCTTGTCGATTTTGAATCAGGGGTAATTAATTAGGTAAGGGAAAACACCTAACGATTTTCGGGCTATAAATGTATGACTTTGATTGTTTGAATTTTTAGGACCCTTTGAGTTAAAATTATCCATGTATAAATTATCTTTGAATTATGATGAAACATTATTAATAAATATTATGAATCAAGGAATTCGTTTTAATTGTGAGTTGAGAATTTTTCTTGAGGACAAGCAAAAGCTTAAGTGTGGGGGTATTTGATAAACCGTAAAAGTAACATATTTTAAGCCCACATTTAGCATGCTTTTGGATGATTTAAGCCTTGAATTGTGTAATTTGGTGCTCTTAATCCTTTGTTTTCATGTTTTAGCCCAGGAGAGCACCAGATGATGAAAAGAACAAAAAGCGGGCCCAAAATGAAGTAAATGGACCATATGACGAAATCCACACGGCCTGGGCCCAAGACCACACGGCCGTGCCCCATTCAACAGGTTCGAATACAGCCTGGCCACGTCTTACACGAGCGTGTGCCATGGGCGTGTCCCTGTCATCGGGAAGAGAAGTTTCACTCGGATTAGGATACTTAGGGGCAAAGAAACATATTTGGAAGCCTATATAAACACCCTAAGTATGACCAAAAAGGGGGGAACCCAAGGCTTTAGTCAGAGGGCGTCCGACTAGGCCAGAGAAGGCAGATTTGTGGAGATTTACTTGAAGATAGCCAGTTGATCCATCTCAAGAAGCCAGAATCATACTCAAGATGGAGGATCTCTTCTTCAATTCCTTCAGGGGGTTTTAGGGATTTCTTATGTTTTGTTTTATCTTTTCTTTTGAGATGTTTTCTTTTACTGTTATGAACTAAACCTCGATATACAGGGGATGAAACCTAAGATGAATCTTGTTATTGTTTTCTGAACTATATGTTAAATATTTAACTTGTTCTTAATTATGTGTTCTTAATTATTGTTTTGATATTTTCGGGATATTAATTCAAGTGTGATGTGCTTAGGTGCAGAAGCAATAGTCCCTGCTTAAGAGTAGATCTAGCATAATTAAGCGGAGTTGATCACGCACCTAGAGATAGGGTAACGAGATTTTACTGGATTAGGGTGAAACCTAATATGGAAGTCCATAGATCGAGTTAATGCGATTCTAGGGGTTTTAATTAGAAAGAGATTTCAATTAATCAACCTAGGGTTAGACGTTAGTCGCCTCGAGAGAAGGATTAATATAACTTAGGGAATCTTACGGATCAAGTCAAATGAATAAATCGTCTGGTTCAGAGTTAGATAACAAGTGAAGTCTATGTGGATTCTTCCTTGGGTGTCGTTTTAATCAATTGGTTTTTCTTCCAAGTTATTTTCCCAAATTCATTCTTCTTTGTCTTAGAGTCTTTAGTTTAGTAGTTAGTTAATTTAGATTAGATAAACAATTCATTCAATTCTTAGGCTAAATAATAAAAAGAGAGTTAGTATTAGTACTTTGGGTTCGACATTCCGATCTTGCCTAAACTATACTACTGTTTGATAGGTGCGCTTGCCTCAAATCCTTGTCATAGTTAGTTTCTAGGTTCGATCATTCTTTATATAAAATTTAAGACTTTGACATCACATAAAACAACGTCAAAGTTGTCGTCTAACCTGGGAACAAATGAGGAGCATTTCTCTTTTAGCCGAATTCTTGAGTGCTAGAGTTCAATTTCGGTACAAACTCTCTTTCCTCTCATCTCCTTGATTTTCTCCTAAAATCCCTCCTCAAACCTCTCCATGACCAGCGCAAACTCTATTCAAATTCTATTCAAACTCCTCTTAGCTGTGTTTTAGTCCAACTCCACTACCTACACAGCTCAAGCGGAAAAATAAACACTCCATTGTGCAACCCAAGACTTGAACCTTAGACCTCCCAATTATACAACACGCCACCTTGCCACTAGACCACAAACTCTTTTTGTGTCATAAAACAAGCACTATTATTTATTAGGCCTATATGCCAGTGTCCAGATTCATTTAAAAGCAAAACTAAAAATTCTGCAAAAGCCAACATTTGAACCCAAGCTTCTCACACACCCCATACACACCCAAATCACTTAGCCATTAAAGCAAACAAGCAATTTGTGTCATATTGTAACAACCCGATTTAGGGCCTAGTTGGAATAGTGGTGCGAGACCACAAATTTGAGTTAGTAAAATGAGTTTTTAAGGTATTTGAAATGTTTTCATGATAATATGAAAGTTTCATGTAGGAATTTTATGGAAATTTCCATTAAAGGGTCCATTAGGACTAAATTGAAAAAGTTGCAAAATATGAGTTTCTAGAAGCTTTTTGTATGAAATAGCTTTAGAATACTAATTCGAAGTCCTTATATAGCAATTTTCCCAAATTATAAGTTTTGGACAAAAATGGACATAAGTTAGTAAATGGTGAAATTTTAAAGAGAAGGGTATTTTGGTCATTTAATCAATTAAATGATTAATAAAGGAAAAAGATGACAAAAATCATTCTCATCTTCTTCCTTGGTGCCAAAATTTTGAAGAACCCCATAGCTAGGGTTTGTTCATCTATCAAGCTTGCTAGTAAGTTCATCTTAGCCCCGTTTTTAATATTCTTCGTATTTTTTAAGTTCTCGTATTATGAATTAACTATTTTTAGCTATAAAATGAGCTAAGATGCATGTTCAAAAATCTACCCATGAATGACATGCTTGTAAAATGATAGTATGATGTTAGATAAACCTCTTTTCCTTAGTGAATTTCATGAAAAATGATAGTATGGACTAATTTGCAATAAATATGAAATTGACCATACATACTAGAAATAGTGAGAAATGATGATTGTCATAGTAGAGAAAATGAATCAGCTAAGCATGTAGTTTAAGAAAGTCAAATGAGAATCATTTTACGAGCCTTGGGGCAAAAATGTAAATATGAGAAAGTTTAGGGGCAAAATAGTAATTTTGCCAAAGTATGAGTTAAGAGCCAATTTAGCCAATGTGAGTTTTAAATGATCTAAATTATTATTATAGATCAATAAAAATGAAGCCCGGATCGAAACTGAGGTAAGAACAACGTCAAGGACTAAAATTGCATATTTACAAACATTTTGTATATCGAGGTAAGTTTGTATGATTTCCAAGCTTCATGAATATTTTCATTGAATCCCAAGCATGAGAAAGCCTCGATTGAAGTTGAATTATTTAGGATACTCAATCTACCACATAAGATAAGAAAGTCCGTATAAGACCAAGCCAATGCATGGCATCAGCAATGGAGCAAAGTTATCATGTAAGTCCAAGAGAAGTCTTGGCATTGAAAAGCTACCATCAAATAGAGATCCCATGTAAGTCCAAGCCAAGGCATGGCATTGGTGAGTAACAAGAAAGATTTCATGTAAGTCCAAGCCAAGGCTCGGCATTGACCAGTTCATGAGTTAAGATACCAAGTAAGACCATGTCAAGACATGGCAATGGTAAGTTCCCAAGGGAACTCACGAGAAAGACTTCGTATAAGTCCATGTCAAGACATGGCCTCGAACCCAAGATGAGATATTCCATGTAAAACCATATCGAGGATATGGCTTTGGCGTCAAGTTATATGTGGAATGAGATTCAGTATCCTCGGTTATTCATAGAAATTCATCAGGAAAACGAGTTAAGCTCAAATGAGATAATAAGAAAGCTTAGTAAGCAAAGTTATTATCAAGTTGAAAATGAGTATTATTCATGTTATGAATGATCAATTGGAGATTATGATTATTATGTTAAAGTATACTGATCAATGTGATCAAGTGACACAGGTACCTTGTTTACCTTATAAGTATGAGACTAGTAAGTATCATGAGATATGTAAGAATCAAGTATGAGTAAGTAAGCTTTATAGCTGAAATTTATGATAGCATTATTTAAGTCAAATGGTTAATATTAAGCAGGTATGTTGTTATGTGCATTATATGCAAACTTACTAAGCTAAATGCTTATGTCCTTTACTCTTTCTTACCATGTAGCCCCGCCAAGCTAATCTCGTGGATCATCGTCACCAGAGCTCGGAGCACACTATCAATCAATATTTTGGTATAGCCAAGTGTTTTTATTAAGTATGGCATGTATAGGAAGCATTTCATTTTGAGCTATGTTTGAAAATTAGCCAAAGTGTTGGCTATCAAGCTTAGGATTCTTTTTGTATATGGCCAAAGAGATTGGTCATGAATGATTAAGTATGTATGTTTTATTTATCAAAGAAGTATGTATCCTTGTTCATGTTAGATGTAGTACTTGAGTTGTTGAAATGAGTATTGGATTGATCTTTAATTTCAAGGTGGCAATTGGCTTGGAAAATAGCCTCTAAGTACCCACATGGATGGACACAGGGGCGTTTGTCTAGGCCGTGCGTACCCTGCACCTTTGTACCTTAAGTCAGGATAGGCCACGGGCTAGTCCCATAGCCGTTTTTTTACGCCATGCATGACACACGGTTAGAACACGGGCATGTGCCCAGGCCGTGTAAGTAAGTCAGTATATCAAGGAATAGCACACGGTCTAAGTCCACGGGCGTGTCAAGGCCGTGTGTAATTAGTCAGTGCTGACCACGGGTGGAAGACACGAGCATGTCTAGTAGTACACGGGCATGTGACCCCCATTTCGAGTAAAAGTTTCCAGTTGAGTTTCAAAATTTTTCGGACACGAGTTCAAGGCCTCGTAGGCCCATGAGATATATGAGTCGACTAAGAAAGAGAAGTTCTAATTCGGAACAAAATTTCATAGCCCGTAATTTCATGATTAAGCAAGTTCAAGAATAGTAATGTCCCGTATCTGGTCGAAGCCCCCGACTTGGGTATGGGGTGTTACATTTAGTGGTATCAGAGCGAGGTTTAGTCGGTTCTAGGACTAACGTAGCATGAACACGAGTCTAGCTATACGTGCCATACGTAAGAATGTTTTTTATAATGATAGTGTGACGACTCTTGAAGACTTAAATTATGTTTATACATATAGTAAATGGATCCCGAACGAGCGGTGGCAGATGACGTAGAAACTAACGCGCCGGCTCCCGCTGAAGGGGTGGTGCCTGATGAGTATGAGAATAGACCCACTATGGTGAGTCGGAGAGGAGGAGAAGAGGCTAGAGAAGCCTTCCTCCATATGATGAATACATGGTACACGGAGTTCATTCGTACGAACCCGAATGCACAACCCCTCCACCCCGCCTATTCCTCAACCTATACCAATAGCCCCTCAAGTAGTAGAGGTGGCAAGAGGAGTTAAGCCTCCAGTTGATAGAATTAGGAAACACGGGGCAAAAGAATTCCAGGCTAAAAGAGATGATGATCCGGAAAAAGCTGAGTTTTGGTTAGAAAATACGATCAGGGTATTTAATGAGCTGTAATGTATACCTGAAGAATGCATGAAGTGTGTAGTTTCTCTTTTAAGAGATTCTGCCTATCAATGGTGGAACACCTTGGTATCGGTAGTCTCAAGAGGGAAGATTACATGGGAATTCTTTCAAGAAGAGTTTAGAAAGAAGTACATCAGTCAAAGATTTATCGATCGGAAAAGAAAGGAATTCCTAGAACTGAAGTAAGGCAAGATGTCTGTGATAGATTACGAGCGAGAGTTTGTACGACTCAGTAAATACGCTCGAGAGTGTGTATCCACTGAGGCCATCATGAGCAAGAGATTTGAAAATGGGTTAAATGAGGACATCAAATTGTTTGTTGCTGTCCTAGAATTGAAGGAATTCATTGTGCTAGTAGAAAGGGCTTGTAAAGTCGAAGAGCTAGTAAAGGAGAAAAAAAAGTCTGAAATGGAGTCTCATGACTCAAGAAAGAGACGGTGGAATAAGTCATTCCAATCCTCATCCAAGAAGTCAAGAGATTTCTCCACCCGATCGGCTACCTACATTGGGTTTTCAAGGAAGGACAAGAGTAAATAGTACTTGGGAAATAAAGCACAGACGACTTCAGTTGCAAGTGTGGGGAACATCTGATCGGATAGACTCGAATGCCCACAGTGTGGTAGACATAATCTTGGAGAGTGCAGAGCACATGAAAATGCATGTTTTAGATGTGGTTCCCAAGACCACTACATAAAAGATTATCCTGAGACGACAAAGGAAGAGAGAACCCAAAACCAGAGATCCGAGAGTATGGTCAGAGGAAGACTACAGAGGAGCCTGGGAAGAGGGACAAGTGGAAGAGGTAACCCTAGAGAGCAGGCCGCAAGACCCGAGGGTAGGGCGCCTGCAAGGACCTATGCCATTCGCGCTTACGAAGAGGCATTTCTCCTGATGTTATTACAGGTACCTTTTCTCTTCATAATATTAAAGTTACTGCTTTAATAGATCCTGGATCAACACACTCTTATATTTGCATGAAACTGGTATCCAGTATGAGTATGCCTATAGAGCCTACAGAATTTGTGATTAAAGTGTCTAATCCTTTAGGCAATAGTGTGTTAGTTGATAAAATATGTAAAGACTGTCCATTGGTGATTAAAGGCCATTATTTTAAAGCAAATCTTATGTTGTTACCATTTGATGAGTTTGACCTCATTCTTGGTATGGACTGGTTGACTGCCCATGATGTAATAGTGAATTATGGGAAGAAGTACATTGAGATGAGATGTGAGAATGGGGACACTCTCCATGTAGAATCAAACGAACAAGATAGATCACCGGTAATGATTTCTCACATGACGACACAGAGATACATGAGAAAAGGGTATGAAGCATATCTGGCCTTTGTGATGAATGCTAGAGAAACAGAGTTAAAGATTGAGTCAGTACCGATCGTATGTGAGTACTTAAATGTTTTCCCTGAAGAGTTATCGGGATTACCTCCAGTCAGGGAAGTTGAGTTCAATATTGAGATAGTTCCCTGTACTGTACCAATATCTATTACTCCTTACAGAATGGCTCCAACGGAGTTGAGAGAGTTGAAGATACAGTTGCAAGAGTTGACAGATAAAGGCTTTGCAAGATCGAGTTGTTCACCATGGGGTGCTCCGATTTTATTTGTGAAAAAGAAATATGGCACTATGAGATTGTGCATAGATTACCATCAGCTTAACAAAGTGACAGTAAAGAACAAGTACCCTTTGGCTAGGATCGATGATTAGTTCGATCAATTGAAAGGAGCCACTGTATTCTCCAAAATAAACTTGAGATCAGGGTACTACCACTTGAGAGTAAAGGATTCAGATGTATCCAAGACCGCTTTTTGAACAAGGTATGGACATTATGAATTTTTAGTCATGCCCTTTGGTTTGACCAATGCTCCTGCGGTATTCATGGACTTAATGAACCGCATCTTTAGGCCATATCTCGACAAGTTTGTAGTCATTTTTATTGACGACATACTGATTTATTCCCGAGATGAGAATGAGCATGCTGAGCACCTACGGACAGTTTTACAGATTCTTCGAGAAAATCAGTTATATGCCAAGTTCAGTAAAAGTGAGTTTTGGCTCAAGGAAGTAGGATTTCTGGGACATATTGTCTCAGGAGAAGGAGTTCGAGTAGACCCAAGTAAGATTTCAGCTATAATGGATTGGAAGCCACCGAAGAATATCTCTGAGATTAGAAGTTTTCTAGGCCTAGCCGGCTATTATAGATGATTTGTCAAGGGATTTTCCATGATTACAACCCCGATAAAGAAGTTGTTACAGAAAGATGTAAAGTTTGAGTGGTCAGAAAAATGCCAACAAAGTTTCGAGAAATTGAAGGCATTATTGACAGAAGCTCCCGTTTTAGTACAACTTGAGATGGGGAAAGAATTCATAGTTTACAGCGATGCATCCTTAAATGGATTAGGCTGTGTACTCATGTAAGAAGGCAAAGTGATTGCTTATGCTTCCAGACAACTGAAGCCTCACGAGAAGAATTATCTGACGCATGATTTAGAGTTGGCTGCCATAGTCTTTGCATTGAAGATATGGAGACACCATTTATATGGTTAAAGATGTCAGATTTTCACTGATTATAAAAGTTTAAAGTACTTGATGATGCAAAAGGAGTTGAACTTAAGGCAACGGAGATGGTTAGAGTTAACAAAAGACTATGAGTTGATCATTGACTACCATCCAGGAAAGGCGAATGTGGTTGCCGATGCTTTGAGCAGGAAGTCCCTTTTTGCATTAAGAGCAATGAATTCACAGATAACCTTATCCGACGATGGTTCTATTCTAGCTGAGTGGAGAGCTAGACCAATGTTCCTCCAAGAGATTATTGAAGCTCAAAAAGAAGATAGAGAATTGCAAGCCAAGAGAGCTCAATGTGAGTCAGATGTTGAGTCTGATTTTTAGATTAATTCCAATGGAAGTATGATGTTCAAAGATAAAGTTTGTGTACCGAAAAAGGAATAGCTTATTCAGAAAATTTTGTATGAGGCGCATAATGGATGTTTGTCTGTACATCCGGGTAGTACAAAGATGTATAATGATTTGAAGCAACAATATTGGTGGTCGAGAATGAAGAAAGATATTTCAGAGTTCATTTCAAGATGCTTGATTTGTCAGTAAGTAAAGGCTAAACACCAAGTACCTTCGGGTTTACTTCAACCCATTTTGGTTCCTGAGTGGAAATGGGACCGTATCCTTGGGTTTACCGTTGTCACCGAACAAGAAAGATGCTATATGGGTTGTAGTTGATAAACTCATGAAGTCAGCCCATTTTATACCTGTACGAGTGGATTACTCACTCGACAAGCTGGCAAGCTTGTATGTTTCTGAAATAGCAAGACTTCACGGAGTTCCTTTGTCAATCATATCGGATAGAGATCCGAGATTCACATCTAGATTTTGGAAGAAGTTACAAGAGGCCTTGGGTATGATGTTGAGCTTTAGTGCAGCTTTTCATCCTCAAACCGACGAACAGTCGGAGAGGTTAATTTAGATACTAGAGGATATGCTCCGGTGTTGTATTCTTGAATTCCAAGGTAATTGGGAAAATTTTCTCCCATTGGTAGAGTTTGCCTATAATAATAGCTTTCGGTCGAGCTTAAAGATGGCGCCTTATGAGGCTCTATATGGGCGTAAGTGCAGAATGCCTTTATTTTGGACTAAACTCAAAGAAAACAGAATTCACGGGGTTGATTTGGTCAGAGAAGTTGAAGAGAAAGTGAAAGTGATATGAGAATGTTTAAAAGTTGCATCACACAGATAGAAATCCTATTCGGACTTAAAGAGAAAAGAGATAGAGTATCAAGTCAGGAATAAAGTTTTCTTAAAAGTGCCACCATGGAGAAAAGTTCTCAGATTTGGCCAGAAAGGCAAGTTGAGTCCACGTTCTATTGGAACATATGAGATTACCGAGAAAGTTGGGTCTGTAGCTTACAGATTGGCTTTGCCATCAGATTTAGAAAAGATACATTATGTGTTTCACGTGTCTATGTTGCGATGCTACCGATCAGATTCTTCACATATAATTACCCCGTCAGAGATAGAGATTCATCCGGACATGACTTATGGTGAAGAACAGATTAAGATTTTAGCTCGGGAAGTCAAGCAGCTAAGGAATAAGAATATCTCCCTTGTTAAGGTTTTATGGCAAAGACATGGGATAGAAGAAGCTACATGGGAACCAGAAGAAACCATGAGAAACCAGTACCTAAACCTGATTGCTGGTAAGATTTTCGAGGACGAAAATCCCTAAGAGGGGAAAATTATAACAGCCCGAATTAGGGCCTAGTCAGAATAGTGGTGCGAGACCACAAATCTGAGTTAGTAAAATTAGTTTTTAAGGTATTTGAGATGTTTGCATGATAATATGAAAGTTTCATGTAGGAATTTTATGGAAATTTCCATTAAAGGGTCCATTAGGGCTAAATTGCAAAAGTTGAAAATATGAGTTTCTAGAAGCTTTTTGTATGAAATAGCTTTAGAATACTAATTAGAAGTCCTTATATAGCAATTTTCCCAAATTATAATTTTTGGACAAAAATGGACATGAGTTAATAAATGGTGAAATTTTAAAGAGAAGGGCATTTTGGTCATTTATTAATTAAATGATTAATAAAGGAAAAAGATGAAAAAAATCATTCTCATCTTCTTCCTTGGTGCCGAAATTTTGAAGAACCGCATAGCTAGGGTTTGTTCATCTTTCAACCTTGCTAGTAAGTTCATCTTATTCTTCGTATTTTTGAAGTTCTCGTATTATGAATTAGCTATTTTTAGCTATAAAATGAGCTAAGATGCATGTTCAAAAATCTACACATGAATGACATGCTTGTAAAACGAGATTTCATGGAAGATTATGAGAGATTGATGTTAGATAAACCTCTTTTCCTTAGTGAATTTCATGAAAAATGATAGTACGGAATAATTTGCATTAAATATGAAATTGATCATACATACTAAAAATAGTGAGAATTGATGATTGTCATTGTAGAGAAAATGAATCAGCTAAGCATGTATTTAAGAAAGTCGAATGAGAATCATTTTACGAGCCTTGGGGCAAAAATATAAATATGAGAAAGTTTAGTGGCAAAATAGTAATTTTGCCAAAGTATGAGTTAAGAACCAATTTAGTCGATGTGAGTTTTAAATGATCTAAATTATTATATATCAAGAAAAACGAAGCCAGGATCGAAACCGAGGCAAGAACAAAGTCGAGGACTAAAATTGCATATCTACATACATTTTGTATATCGAGCTAAGTTTGTATGATTTCCAAGCTTCATGAATATTTTCATTAAATTGCTTGTTATATTCTTAAATAAACATTACTTTCATGAGAATTTTTAATGGTATGTTAAACAAAGAAATTAATGAGATTAAGCATGAGAAAGTCCCGATTGAAGTTGAATTACTTAGGATACTCGATCTACCACATAAGATAAGAAAGTCCATATAAGACCAAGCCAAGGCATGGCATCGGCAATCCAGCAAAGTTATCATGTAAGTCCAAGACAAGTATTGGCATTGAAAAGCTATCAACAGATAGAGGTCTCATGTAAGTCCAAGCCAAGGCATGGCATTGGTGAGTAACAAGAAAGATTTCATGTAAGTCCAAGCCAAGGCTTGGCATTGACCAGTTCATGAGTTAAAATACCAAGTAAGACCATGTCAAGACATGGCAATGGTAAGTTCCCAAGGGAACTCACGAGAAAGACTTCATATAAGTCCATGTCAAAACATGGCCTCGAACCCAAGATGAGATATTCCATGTAAGACCATACACAGGATATGGCTTTGGCATCAAGTTATATGTGGAATGAGATTCAGTATCCTCTGTTATTTATAGAAATTCATCGGGAAAACGAGTTAAGCTCAAATGAGATAATAAGAAATCTTAGTAAGCAAAGTTATTATCAAGTTAAAAATGAGTATTATTCATGTTATGAATGATGAATTGGAGATTATGATTATTATGTTAAAGTATACTGATCAATGTGATCAAGTGACACAGGTACCTTGTTTACCTTATAAGTATGAGACTAGTAAGTATCATGAGATATGTAAGAATCAAGTATGAGTAAGTAAGCTTTATAGCTAAAATTTATGATACCATTATTTATGTCAAATGGTTTATATTAAGCAAGTATGTTGTTATGTGCATTATATGCAAACTTACTAAGCCAAATGCTTACGTCCTTTACTCTTTCTTACCATGTAGTCCCGCCAAGCTAATCTTGTGGATCATCGTTATCAGAGCTCGGAGCACACTATCAATCGATATTTTGGTATAGCCAAGTGTTTTTATTAAGTATGGCATGTATAGGAAGCATTTCATTTGGAGCTATGTTTTAAAATTAGCCAAAGTGTTGGCTATCAAGCTTAGGATTCTTTTTGTATATGGCCAAAGAGATTGGTCATGAATGATTAAGTATGTATGTTTTATTTATCAAAGAAGTATGTATCCTTGTTCTTGTTAGATGTAGTACTTGAGTTGTTGAAATGAGTATTGGATTGATCTTTAATTTCAGGGTGGCAATTGGCTTGGAAAATAGCCTCTAAGTATCCACACGGATGGACACACGGGCGTGTGTCTAGACCATGCGTACCCTGCAGCTTTGAACCTTAAGTCAGGATAGGCCACGGGCTAGTCCCACGGTCGTTTGTTAGACCGTGCATGACACACGGTTAGAACATGGGCATGTGCCCAGGCCGTGTAAGTAAGTTAGTATATCAAGGAATAGCACACGGTTTAATTCCACGGGCGTGTCAAGGCCGTGTGTAATTAGTCAGTGTCGACCACAGGTGGAAGACACGAGCATGTCTAGTACTACACGGACGTGTCCTAAGTCACACGGACGTGTGACCCCTGTTTCGAGTAAAAGTTTCCAGTTGAGTTCCGAAAGTTTTCGGACACGAGTTCAAGGCCTTGTAGGCCCATGAGATGTATGAGTCGACTAAGAAAGAGAAGTTTTAATTCGGAACAAAATTCCATAGCCCGAAATTTCATGATTAAGCAAGTTCAAGCATAGTAATGTCCCGTATCCGGTCTAAGCCCCAGACTCGGGTATGGGGTGTTACACATATCATGCTAAAATTAAAGACATAAATTTTTGGGGCGTTACAATACTCCTACATTGAAATAGTTTAATCACAATAATCTTGCAAGTTATGCAAGCCCAATGTATCGTTTAATACCGTCTCTAATTTAACCTTCAGCTACCTTAGAAGATTAAACATAACTGAGTAAGTATTGTGTCAATTAATTACAATTTCAATACGATTAATAATTAATTTATTAGTTACCTTACAGTTGTAATGCAAGAATAACATAATCATGGTTTTACTTAATCAAACAATTTACCAAGAACTATAACAACACAAACATAATTTTAATAACTTAAGTGGACAAAATGCAATCAACCTAACATGAATTAAATTTAAGTCATGTTAATTAAATTAAGAATATAAATATTCATAGAAATTTACATAACAACAACAATAAAAAAAGTTTGAGGATAGGAAACTAGAATCAAATCCGGTGTTTCTCTGAAGCCTGACTAGTTTGCTCCTCTCCTCCTTCTTCGCTCATTCTTGTTGAACCGAGGCTTCTACAAGCAATTGAATACTACCACCCAAGATGGTTGAAGGGCTCTTTTCTAAGAGGGAAATCGACAATGAAGGGACAAGAAGAAAAATGGGAAATAAAAAGAGAAAGTGAGTGAGAAGTGTGGAATGAAGTTGTGATGAATGAAAAGGGAAAGGGAGTATTTATAGGTGGGATTGGCTACTAAAAATAAAAAAAAAAATACTCAGCAGCCATATGCCCCCTTGGCCGGCTTCACATGTGGCAAATTTGAAGTTTTCAAACTTGCTAAATTTAGCTTGGGGTGAATCTTTGAAAGCACAGAAAGTGGAGGGGTTTGAATGTAATTCCAAGGAAACTTCAATTTGTAAGTCAAGTAATCAGCTAATTTGAGTTGATAGGGTCAGCATGTGGGACGGTTTTGGGCAGCCCATTTGCTCGGTTGGATCAGTCTTTCTGTTTAGCACAACTGGGCCTCCTTTCATAATATAATTAATAATAATTTTTATCTAAAATAAACTGGATATAATTAAAATTAATTATATTATGTATTATTATTCATCATTTGGAACGTCCTAGGCTAAAAATTTAATTAGCCTCGATGCTTCAAAAATCACTTCTCGGTTTTGTGCTCCTAGTAGTGTTTACAGAGCCAATTTTAACCCTTTGTGCAAACATGTAAAAAATAAATCAAAATTTATGAAAATTAATTATAAAATTAATTAAAATTAAATATGTTAATAATTTGAGTGCAATTTAATTATTTTATAATTATTATATATTTTTCAACAAGATTTACTAGGAAACTTCATGAATTTGAGTTAAAAAGGTATGAAAAAGTCCAAATATTTTTGTGTTTCCAAGTAGTGACTAGTTGATTGTTAAGGAACCCAAAACAATAGTTTATAGGGATTACCGAAGTGAACTAATCACCCATAATCAAGATTTGATTCATTCTACTCTTCTATCTCTTAAATTTTATTTCTTTTATGTTATTTTATTGTCATTACAAAAACCTCAAAAACCCTTTTATTATGTTCTCATACTATAACTAATTTAGAGTAGTAATTAGATCTTTTAGTGTGTAGGTTAGAATTGATCTAGCACTCGCCTCCTTTAGCTACAATCCTCAGAGTACTCATCTACTTCCTTGTAAAACTATATCACAACTCAACCCGTATACTTGCAGATATCGCCTTGTAATTCTATATTTTTTTTTTCAGAATTCACACTCTAGTCAAGTTACTGCTTCGTTCAGTGGTAAGTAATTTCGCCATTTTAGGGGTTGTTTGTTTCTGTAATTGGGGTTGATTGATAATGGTTATACCAAATTGGTCAATTGGGTTTGGTAAAATTTTAGTTATTAATTTGTGTGAATTATCAATTTAGGTACTGGAATACTAGATTCTTGAACCTACATCGAAACTTGACCAAGTGTGTAACAAAAAACCCAAAAAATAGTGAACAGCGCGAAGCTAAAAAGTCGATTGTTGACGCCACACTGTTTGAGTCAATTGGGCGTGTGGGCCACACGGGTTGGCCAGTTGGGCCGTGTGGGCCCATTTTTTAAAAATTTACTCTAGGGTTGTATTTGATATGCGATTCGAATTTATCCCTTCCGTAGGATCCTTATGGTATAATTAAGACTAAATCATGATATCCGATGCTATGTTTCTGTTAAATGTAACTTATGAATGCATAATATGTATGTTATATGTAATAACATGATGTGTTTTACGCCAATGTGATCTAAAATTTGATGTGTATAGCATGTATGTCATACATGCATTCGATAGCTATTTTCTTTTGCATGTGCATTAGGGTGGGATTATGATTATGGAGAAAGTGTTGGCGGTATGATAATCTTTCATAACTGATGGTTGACGTCACATGTCTGTTTTGGTGGCTTTGCCACACTTATCTGATTCTAGAATCTAGACTAAAATTTTTCTGAAAAGTGACATACGCTCACTTAATGGTGTGTGGGGTTGGATGGGTATTTATTACCCTAATTAGTGTGTAGGGATTGTCGGAGATGGTATGTAGTGGTTGGGGGTAGGATATGATCATGTATCTAATTATGCATCAGGCTTTGCATTTGATTATGCATTTGGAAATGTATATGTTAAATTATGTTCATTTGATTATTGTCTGGGGTGTGTTACACACTGAGCTCATAAGCTCACTTTTGTTTTTTTGCTCTCAAGTAATCCACAAACTTAGGACAAACCGATGTAGTGGGAGCTCAATTATAAAAAATTGAATTTCTTTTAATTCTATTCAGTTTAAATATAATTTTCCATTGCATTGCTTTTGGACTTTTGGGGACTATTTTATGTTTCAAATTTTATATTTTCATTTGGAACTGCTTTAACGTCTTTGGTTTATTATGATCCGAACTACAACACATTGAATTTCAAAACTAAATTATGTTCTTCCAAAAATCTATTCAACTTATGAATTTTCGCTGCAAAACTAAGTGTTTTTTTTATAAATGTTCTTCTACAATTTGAATGAATTAACTAAGAGAAAGTGTTCTGGGTGTGTGTGTGAGGTCTTGGGTTCAAGTCCCATTTTTGGAAAATTTTGTTATTTTAGACCCTAGCCCTATCCTTGGTGGGTTGGGTTATATTTTCTTGTTAGTAAACTCATATCAGAATGAGTCTGCTGGTTCTAGTGGTAAGAAGTTAGCTTGCTGGGTCCTGTGTTCGAATTCTCGTGTGAACATGGGTGTTAATTTTGCTGATGGTGGTTGATAGTGGTTCAGTGGTAGTGGGATTCTGAGTTAGTTGGGTGGTTATGGATGTAGATGTAGTGGGATTTGGTTTAACCTTTTTATTTTATTGCATTTTTTTTTATTTCCCAAAATCTCTCCTTTTTCCAGTTTTTGACTTTTTTTTCTCTATGAAGAAAATTCCAATTGATATTGTTCACCATAGGGTAGTACTCATCTTCTTCAACATCAGGTAAGTTAAACAAATCATTGATGGGCTTAGCAGTAAGAGGTATCTTTTTCTTTCGAACGATGACCTCAGTAGCATCTGGCATAGTAAACTAGCATAGAATTCTCAAACTAGTTCATCATTGGGAAGTGAACGAGCATCACAAAATCGATCTCACTTGAGACCATTGATTTTCTTTCTAATCGATATAGGAACAACCATCAAATCATTACTCTTCAAGTTAAAACTTTTTTCCAGCATCATAGGTTGATGCTTAAAGATTGAATCAAATCTCTCTTTCACTTCTTCATCGATCAAAATCGGGTTTTCAAGAGTAGTCTTTGAAGATCTAGTTCTTTTGCGAGACATGGTATCTTTTCTTGAGAATTTGGAAAAGTTTCTGCACAAGGGGGAAAAGAGAAATCAGCAAGGTGAGTAAGGACTCGCTATGACAAAAATCTTGCCACGGCAAGGATGGTGCGGCAGCAATGATAACATGTAATAGCAACAACAGTGTAGGCGGCCACAACGGCGATGTGCGGTAGCAACATTGGTGCTTCGGCAATATTCTTGCGGTGGTAATAAGTGATTTTGAAAAAAAAGGGAAGAGAAACTAGGGTTTCTTTCGAGATTTGAGGCTAGCGGCACAAGAAGGAGATTTAGGGATTTTTAGGGTTAAGCAAATTGCTTTGAGGGATATGAAAAATAGTAGAGTGAAGAGGAGTTTATATAGGGGAGAATTAGGGCAACATGTAGCGAAATTTTAGCTACATTAGGGTTACTTGGGCGGCAAGTAATGAAAGTGGCGGCAAAGTATGGATTTTTCCCTTCTTTTTGCTGTCTTGGGCCTCAAACTCAGACTGTATTTATAAACTTGCTCAAGAAACAAAAATTGATTAGTACTTGGGCCAAATTTGACCCCGTTTTATTAGTATAAAATTTTAAAATATAAACAAAACAAATGAAACTTAAAAATTTTAAATCTTAGCTAGAAAATTTCTTCTTAACAAATTACATTAAATTAGTTCCCAGGAAAGGTTGGAGGGGTCACAGTGGTCCCGCTTAAGTTCCAATCTCGAAAAAAATTAATTAAATGTAATAAATTAAGAAAATAAGTTCCAATTATTTATTTATTTATAAAACGAGTTCTTGAAAAATCAAGGGTTTGTTAATTTGAACGAGGATTCAACTCGCTCAACTTCACCATCCCAGTAGTGTTTGAGACATTGACCATTAACTTTAAATGTATCTCTGTAATTTTATAATTCAATAGCTCCATAAGGATAAACTTGGTAGATGGTATATGGTCCTTTCCATCGGGATTTAAGCTTCCCAAGAAATAACTTTAACCTTGAATTAAACAACAAAACCTTCTAACCTTCTTTAAACTCGTGAGGTTGTATATGACTATCATGCCATCTATTTGATCTTTCTTTACACATTTTGACATTCTCATAGGAAAACAACCTCAGCTCTTCCAACTCATCAAGTTGTAACATCCTTCTCTCACCGACTTGCTTAAGATCAAAGTTCAACTGCTTTAAAGCCTAGTGTGTAATATCCGGGATTTTGGGCTTATGAATTATTGCTGAATTTTATGTGAAAGCATGCCTATGTGTATTATAAGTATGTTTTATGAATTTTGAGGACTTTAGAATATAGGAAAATGCCTTAGAAAATATCAGATTTTAAGTCTTGAAGTGGAACTGAACAAGAGTGGCCTTAAGAGAATTAGTAGGGGAAATATGACACAAAAATGGGCTTGTCTAAGTGGCTTGGAGGCGTCACTCAAAGTCTTGGGGTGTGACGCTACAGGCAGTATGCAGGGCCGAGGTTCGACCCACAAGGGAAGAAAATAAAAGTGTTTTATTTTGCGTCACGCAGAAGGAGAGATGGACGGCAATAGGACACTAGGAGGATGAGCATAAGATGAGGCTAAATTCCTTTTAAAATTCGGCTAAAGATAAGAGATAAATGCTGATTTATTTTTTAATTATTTTGAATAGGCAAAGAAGAGAGAAAATAGGAGAAAAGCAAGGAATGGCTAAGTGTTTGAATGCTAGCTGAATTTAGGAGGGGGAGTAAGTGAGGCAATCGGTCATGCTAAGGGGGATATGTGCCGAAATTTCTCTTCTTCTCATCATTGTGTCACTTGTGCCGAAAATTTCCCAAAGAAAGAGTAACTTGTGTTCTTTCTCTCTTCTTCCTTTTTGCTACTCACTGACATAGCCGAATCTCTCTGCAAATCATTCTCTTTTCTTTTCAATTCTCCAAAAGCCGAAAATAGGATTCCCCTAGCCCTTGCCGATTTTCCCTAAGTTCTATACTTTTCTTTTCATTCTTGTTGAAGCCGATTTCTCAATAAGTCCCAAAAGACAAAATCTGTTGATTAACATCTAGCCATAGCCGAATTTCTCTGTTGATTCAAGCAAGGGAGCAGTCGACTACAGCATTAAGGGTAAGATCAGATGCTATTTAATTTCTTCTCTTTTTCTTTTAGCCGAAAGTTAAAGACTAATCTTATTAATTTCTCTTGGCCGAAACTCTGAAGGAGGGTTTCGGGATTCTGTGATTGTCGACTACAAGGGGAAGACCTTCGGGATTTTAAAGATCTAAGGTAAGTCATGTGTATATTTGGCCAAAGGCCATTTGTTGAGATTAAAGGTTAGTGTTGAATCTAACATAGTGCTTGTAGGGATTTCGACAGATACCAAGAGTAATTAGCAATTTCGAGATTTAAATCCATAAGGTAAGTGTATGCGACATTCGGCTAAGGCCATAGTTGATGTTTCGGATCTGTTTCTTATTTGTTCAAAAGCCAAAATTAACCGGTTAAGTGTTTTAGTGGTTGGCCGATTTCAAGGGAGAAATAGCAGGAAATTTCGGGATTTGGTTGGTAACCCAATCGGCAGTAAGGTAAGGATTTTGGTTGTAATAATCCTTCGGGATTTGATTATTTGGCCGAATGGATTGTTGCTAATATACTTAGTATTGGCCGAATGTAGGAACTTGAGATCTAAAGCATTAGATCGGGATTTTCAGGATTTGAGTGAACTCGTTAAGTAAATCAGGTGTGTACCCGACACTGAATCTCGATTGATTTACGATATTATTTTAATAAATGTGTTAATAAGAATATGTAAGATGTGGCTAAAGGTACCATACAATGGTACAAAGTACTCAGGTACGTAACCTTAACATTATGTTAATAAAGGATATGGATATTTGGAATATGGCACATATGTGAATATTGATAAGAATGTGAAATAAGGCATAAGGCATGATATTGCCTGATTTGTATGACATGGGGCATATGGGTGATATTTTAAGGGGAAGTGATCTGGTGGTTTTTACCACAATATCTGGTGGCTCATGTCACATAATCTGAATGTGGTGACTTATGTGACAAAATATTATCTGGTGGCTATGCCACAAAATTTATAAGGGCGACGAGCAAGTCGTCTGCAGCGACTGCCTTTGATGATGTGTAGCGGATGGAGGGTCGACTTAGTAGTCCCCACGGTGTGATGGTTGGTACGGGTGATGTGTAGCGGATGGTTATCTAGGTTTGGGTTCGGGATTGCATCATTATATTTAATTGCTGTATGTATATGTAAGATCTGATATGCCTGAATCGTGGGACTTAGTGTTGGTTGTTACACACTGAGTCTGTTTGACTCACCCCGTTGTGGGATATCTTTTCAGGTGACATTCAGTGATGGATCGGGTCAGCAGGAGCTTAGTGGTGGCCATGCACAGTTCAGAATTTATTTTATTTTGGACTTTCTATTTTCAAGTATTTTGGATTTATTCGGGTTTGTTTTGATGTAAAAAGGCCACTTGATATTAAACTGTTTATACATGCATTTTAATTATTTAGTATGATACGATTTTCATCAAATTAAAGTTCAAGTAACTTTTCTTATAAATAAATTCTAAATGTTTTGGCACTTTTCAATTTAAAGAGTAAACTCTAAAAACTCGACTTTTACCTTTAACTTATGGTTTTGAAATATAACAATAAAGTTTTATTAAAACCTAATCTTCAAGAATAACGATGTTTTCAATTTGAACCCAAATCAAAATTTCTCCAAAATCACCCAAAGTTTTCCAGAGAAACAAACAAGTTTTGAACCGTTTTACCCGAGGAACATACCGGATCCGGTTAAGGCTCGTGGGCCAGGTTTGGGGTGTTTCATACTGAGCTCTATTCTCTAACTCTAATGGAAAATTACATGCCTTTCCAAAGACTAATCGATAAGGAGTCATTCCTAACAGTGTCTTAAATGTTTTTCAATAGGCCCATAATGCATCATCGAGCCTTCGAGACCAATCTTTTTTGCTAGGGCGTACTACCCTTTCAAGGATAACTTTGATTTCACAGTTCCCTCTTTCAACTTGCCCATTAGACTGGGGGTGATAGGCACTAGCAATCTTGTGCTTCACATCATATTTTTCAGGAAACCACTTAAGCCATTTGTTCGCAAAGTAAGAACCTTCATCACTAATAATAGCTCTTGGTGTCCCAAAGCTTGTAAACACATGCTTATGTAGGAACTGCATGACTACCTTAGCATCATTTGTAGGGTATGCTTCAGCTTCAACCCACTTGGATACATAGTCCATAGCTACTAAGATGTATTGGTTCCCATACGAAGAAGGAAATGAGCCTAAGAAGACAATGCCCCATACGTCGAACAATTCAATCTCCAAAATGTTTGTCAAGGGCATCTCATTCCTTCTTGATATATTTCCGGTCCTTTGGCATTTATCACAGTTCTTCACATAAGCATAAGCATCTTTAAATAGTGTAGGCCAAAAGAAACCTGCTTGCAAAATCTTTGTTGCAGTACATGAACCACCAAAGTGTCCCCCACTTGGATATGAATGGAAATGATACAAGATCTCAGCAATCTAACTTTTAGCTACACACTTTTGGATTATATTAACTGCACACTGTTTAAACAAATATGAATCCTCCCAAAAATAATACCGAATATCATGAAGGAATTTTTTCCTTTGTTGGTATGTCATTTCTCGAGGAATTATTCCACATTTAAGATAATTGGAAAAATTAGCAAACCAAGGTGTTTCATGAATTCGACTTACCTCAAATAAGTGTTCATTTAGGAAATTCTCGTTGATAGGTACACATGATCGAGTTACCTCATCTTGCTCCAACCTCAACAGATGATCAACTATTTGATTTTTGACACCTTTTATGTCTTGGATCTCAAGGTCAAATTCTTGGAGTAACAATATCCAACGAATTAGCCTCGATTTTGCATCTTTCTTTGTAAGCACGTATTTAATGGCCGCATGGTCAGTATATACTGTAACTTTGATACCTATAAGATATGAGCGGAATTTGTCAAAAGAAAAAACTATAGCAAAGAGTTCCTTTTCAGTTATTGTATAATTGATTTGGGCTCCCGTCAAAGTTCTAGTTGCATAGTAAATAGGGTGAAACACTTTGTTTCTTCTTTGACCCATCAAAGCTCCAACGGCATAATCACTTGCATCGTACATCAACTCGAAAAGTGAGCTCCAATCAGGAGTAATGATTATTGGCGCTGAGATTAACCATTTTTTTCAGATCTTCAAAAGCTTCCAAACATGCTTTGTTGAAATCAAACACTATATCTTTCTCTAAAACAAACACAACGGTTTAGAAATCTTCGAGAAATCTTTAATAAACCTTTGGTAAAAACCGGCATGGCCTAAGAAACTTCTGACTCCTTTCACATTAATTGGGACCGGTAATCTTTCAATTATGTCCACCTTTGCTTTATCAAATTCAATTCCTCTCTTTGAGATTTTATGCCTTCCTTAACCATAAAATGACATTTTTCCCAATTAAGGACAAGATTCATCTCTTCGCATCTCTTCAATACCTTAGCCAAATTACTCAAACAAATATCATAAGTGTTACCAAAAATAGAAAAATCATCCATGAAAACCTCAACAAAATTTTTAACCATATCAGTGAATATTGCCATCATGCATCGTTGAAATGTTGCAGGTGCATTACATAAACCAAAATGCATTCGCCTAGAAGCAAACGTACCGTATGGACAAGTAAGGTTGTTTTATGTTGGTCCTCTGGAGCTACAACTATTTGGTTATATCCCGAATAGCCATCTAAAAAATAATAGAATTCATTACCTGTCAATCGATCTAACATCTGATCCATAAAAGGCAATGGAAAATGATCCTTTTCGAGTGGCTTTATTCAATTTTTAGTAATCAATACAAATTATCCAACTAGTAACAGTTCTCGGTGGAATCAACTCGCTACACTCATTTTTAACAATCGTGATTCCATCTTTCTTCGACGCACACTACATCGGACTTACCCACGAACTATTTAAAATAGGATAGATGATTCCTACATCTATCACTTTCTTTCTCACAACTTCTTTCATAATAGGATTGAGCCTGCTTTGCCCATCAATTCGAGTTCTTTCACCTTCTTCTAAAATAATTTTATGCATGCAAAAAGAAGGACTTATACCTTGAATATCAGCTATGGTCCAATCAATTACTTTCTTAAATTTCTTTAGAACAATAATTAGTTGCTCCTCTTGATCTTTCATCAGTTCTGCTAAAATAATCATGGGAAAAGTGGAACAGTCACCTAAATACACGTATTTCAAATGGGAAGGAAGTACCTTTAGTTCGAGTTTAGGTGGTTCTTCAATTGACAACTTGGGCTGCACAAATTCTCTGACTTTTAACTCTAACGGTTCAAACCGTGTGGGTTGAATAAAATTTCTCAGATTGGCTTCCATCAAATCCATGTTTTCTTAACCTTCTTCATCCTCCAAAGGGTCAAGATCTAAGGCTTTCTCCAATGGATCTTCTTCAAAATTACTTTCCATAGAAACCAAGGTTTCAATCTTTTCCATAACTGAACACCCTTTTGCCGGATTCAAAAATTTCATTGCTTCAAGATTTTTAAAGGTTACCTAATCGTCTTAAACTCACATGGTGAGTTCACCTTTCTGCACATCAATTAGCGTTCTTCCAGTGGCGAAGAAGTTCTCCCAAGGATGATCGACACTTCCTTATCTGCTTCAAAATCTAATACAATGAAATCAGCAGGAAAAATAAATTTATCGACTCTTACCAAAACATCCTCGATCTTTCATTCAGGATATGCTAAAGATCGATCGACTAGCTGAAGCGTCACAGTTGTAGGTCTTACTTCACCTATCCCTAGCATCTTGAAAATAGACTTAGGCATCAAGTTGATACTCGCTCCTAAATCACACAAAGCTTTACCACAGTATGATTCACCAATGTTACAGGGTATAGTAAAGCTTCCTGGGTCCTTCAATTTCTGTGGCAGTTTGTTTTGTAAGAATGCACTGCACTCATTTGTCGAGGAAACAATCTCATACTCACTCAGTCGTTTCTTCTTGGATGGTATATCCTTCATAAACTTCACATAATTCGGCCTTTTTTCTAAATCCTCCACCAACAGAATATTGATGTGTAACTGCTTTAGAACATCCAAAAATTTCTTGAAATGCACCTCCTGTTTTTGCTTGTGTTGTTGCAATCTTTGTGAATATGGAGGTGATGGAACTTTCGGTTGAACCGGATAACTCTTCTGAGTAGGTAAATCTGCATCCAAAGAAGATGTTAACGTATCTGAATTCACTAAGTTTGGATTTACCTTGTTAGTCTTTGCAGATTCTAACTCTTTTCGTGTAGGAATTTCAACAGCTGGTTGATTATTCTCAACGGTCTTATCTTTCACATCAATCAATCGGGGTTCCAAAATTTTACCACTTCACAATAAAACTACCTTGATATGTTTTTTACCCAAATTTCTTGGATTCTTAGTATCGCTCAGCAAGGTTCCTTGCGGTCTATTACGAAGCTCTGTAGCTAGCTGACCCATTTGGTTTTCCAAATTTTTCAGTGTTGCTATTTGGCTTTCGATCAAAGCGTCATTCTTTTCCATGTATGCTTTCAACAAGTTCTCCAAACTGTTTGATGCCTCAGCTTGAGGTGGTTTTGGAGCTTGCTGATTACACCCTTGAGATTGGTTGGGTCTATGCTGCAATAAGTTGTTGTTCGGTCTATTTCCTTGGTTGTTCCAAGAAAAATTAGGATGATAACGCCATGAAGGATTGTAGAAGTTAGACAAGAGTCCCTGTCCACTCCTATTTTTATGTTGGTTCCCCATATAGTACACTGACTCGGGATTTGATGGACAATTCTCAAAAGAATGACCTTCCACATATAGTACACACAGGAAACTACTTCAAACGGACTTGGTAGCTGAGCTGTAAAATTATTAGCACTATTAGCGGTAAACTGCTTTAACATAGAGGAAATAGACGATACCTAAGCTGATAACGAAGTGAGGGCATCAACTTTATTAACTCTAGCTACACGTCTTCCTGAAGCTGTTCGATTTGTTGGTCATTGATAGTTATTACTCGCGATCCTCTCGATGATCTCATAAGCCTCATTATAAGACTTAGACAAAATTGCACCATTCACAGAAGCATCTACCATCAATCTTGTATGTACATTGAGACCATTATAGAATGTCTCCACCTGGATACAATGAGGAATCCCATGATGAGGACACTTACGAAGTAACTCCTTGAATCGCTCCCAAGACTTATACAAAGACTCGACATTCAACTGTTGGACTCAACTTAGCGTTTTTGCTCGGCGGGAAATACTTAACCAAAAATCTCTCTGCTAATTATTGCCATGTAGATATGGAACTTGGTGGCAATGAATTGAGCCATGCTCGTGCTTGATCTCGTAACGAGTACAGGAACAACTTCAACCTCAGTGCGTCTTCAGTCACACCGGCTATCTTGAATGAATCACTCACCTCCATAAATAATCGAAGGTGGATGTGGATCTTCCATGGGCATACCACTGAATTGGCCCACCGTTTGGAGCATTTGAAACATTACTGGTTTCAATTCAAATTGGGTTGCCTCAATACCTGGCCTTCTAATTCCTGGATTTAACTCAGTGAAAAGTGGCACAGCATATTTTCTAATGCATCGATCCCTATCATCAGCAATGAGGATGGGATTTTGTACAAGAACGACTCCATTACCTTGGTCTTGATTCTGATTTTCAAGGTCCATCTCGACTTTTCTTTGAGCTGTTCGTTCACGTCTTCCTTGTCTGAAAGTTTGTTCAATTTCAAGGTCTATAGGGAGTAAATTGATAATCTGATCTATGCTCATAAACACCTCAAAAGAAAACCACAAATTTAAAAAGAATAAGTTAGTAATGTTAGAAATAAACAAAATTGGAAGTAAATGATTTCACAAAAAAATGACTATGGCAACAGTTAACAATCCCCAGCAACGGCGCCAACAACTTGTAACGCGTAAGTTTGTGCAAGTGATGATTAAAATTAAATATGTTAAACTAAATGCAATGATCCCTAATGCAAATTATCCTAAGTATGCAAACTATATGAATGAAAGAGATTTTAGCAAAATTAAACACAATTTGCAACAATTATAATATAAATAAGCTAGGACAATTACTTTAATTAAACTCAATTTATTATCAACATGCTTAACAACATTCGGAAAAAATTCCATGGTAACTCGATCTTTCATGAGTTTGGAAACCATATTAGATCCTTTCGAAATCTTTTACTTAGTAAATATGCATTTTACTGATCCTTATTTACTAAGGGTTTCTTATAATTTATGTGAGGCAACAGGGACGTGTTAGGTTTGAAACAGTTTGATCACACAAATCTAAAAACTATGCAGATAATAGAACTTGGTTAGAGTTGTTATGCAACTTACAATTTAATCAGGTTAGGATCTAAATTGAGCATGCACATTTCAATTATGTGTCCACTAGACGTCGTCTGGTTAGGATTGTTCAGCTAATTCAGGGGCATTTCAATCACATATGAACGAAATATTTAATTGAAAACATGATCAATTGAGGCACAAACATTATAAGCAGGAATCAAATAAATATTATTTAATCAAAGCAATCAATCTAGCATAAATAAAATTAAGCTAACATTGTTGTAAACAAGAACAAAGAACACATAGCAAACATTTTTAGATTAAATTAAAGAAAAGAAAGATTAAACCTAAATCAAAATGGCTGTCACCCAAGACTCTGATTGACGAGACTCCTTCACTCCTTCGCTTTTCTCCTTTGCTGATGGCTCTCCAAGGTGGCCGACCAAGGGCTCTTTAAGAGGCTTAATTGCTAAAATCTCTATGAAGAGATGATGCTAGGCGTGGGGAATGAAAAATGCTTAGGAGAACTGAGAGAAAAGAGATACTGATGAAGAATGAGGGATGATGGATTAAAGAATGAGGGGGTCTTATTTATAGGTGAAGAGAGGGGGTAGTTTGCTAAAAATAGCGAGGTTTAATCTCTTCAAGCTTCTTCAATGAGTGGCCAGCCATGCTTAGTGGCTTTTGACTTGGATTTTGCTTGATTTTTAAGCAATTTAAAAGCCATGACAACTCAGGACTGAGGCTCAGTCAAATGAAAATCTTCGGGCAAATCTCCAATTTCTTCAACATTGTAAGGACCTTGTGTAATTAAACCAAAGGTGGTTTATGTGGATAGCCATGTGTAGTCGAATTTGGGTTGGCTTGGTCTTCAATTTGGACGATTTTTTGTAATCCAACAAAGCTATCAGACCTGTCCAAAATATATCAATAAGTTAAAGGACCAAATAATAAAATTTATCCAATTTAAATAATTAATTATAGCCCAAATTATTAATGAAATATTTTAAAATGAATTATTAAATATAATTTTATATTTTATTATTTAATTTAATCATGCATGGCCCATTTTATGTATTAAAAAATGTAATACATTCAGATCAATATAAAATAAGCCATTTTATGCATGAAAACTATATAATAAAGCATAAAATTACATTTTAATAATTTCTATGTCCTAATTTCATAATTTCACATATTTTATTAATTTATTAAACAATTACTTAGTTTTAACAATGAAATTAAGTAAAAAGGTGATAAATTACATAGGAAAATCCTATATATTTTTCAGTTTACAGTAAATAACGAGCGTTTAAATTTCACTATTGAAGGTTTTGTTGGTTCAATTCAATTTTGGATTAAAAACTGATTTTAGGAGCATGTAATGTCGTCTATAGGTTCTGGTGAGCTCAAGATTGCTTGCGCGTCAACATCTATAACACCCTTTACCCTTATTCAACGCCGGAATAGGGTACGAGGCATTACCGGACTTAACTTGCTTGAACATACAACTTTGGGTTTAAAATTTCATTTCCAACTTAAGACTTCTCATACATATGCATAACATCCTTATCATGGGCCAACGAGGCCTTAAACATACATTCGAAAGGTCTCAGAATTTAACTGGCAACTTTCACGTACTTAGAAAAATTTTGCCTAAACAGGGGCCACACGCCCGTGTGGGCAGGCCGTGTGGTCACACACGCCCATGTTCCTAGTCCATATGGAATTTATTTTTACTTCAAACCTACAGGGGTTTTCACACGGTCGGGCACATGCCCGTGTCTTTGGCCCATGTCCTCCACACAGCCTAGACACGCCCGTGTCCTCACCCATGTGTAAAAACTTGGGTATTCTGTTTATGACGTCATCAACCTTATAAGGGGCAGACGGCCTAGGAACACGCCCGTGTGTCTACCCCGTGGTCGACAAAGACATGCAACATTAGCATGCAGGGGACACACGGCCTAGTCACACACCCATGGGACTAACCGTGTGTCACACACGGCCTAAACACACACCCGTGTGGACCAATTCAAGGTTATTTTCCAAGGTATTTAGCCACCCTAACTTGCACACATTCACACATTCACACATATCATTCTCAAACCATCAATTATAATACTTAAATTTTCACATTTTAACCATGAAGACCAAACTATCTTCCCATATACGAGGGAGTGTTCTCATTAGCATAAATACAAACAACATAAGCCATCATACGTGGCTATACACAATTGATCCATCAATCATTATAGGCCAACACATTTGGCTACATTAACTATTACTTAGTTAAACAAAAGATAAGATCCCTATACATGCCATATCTCAAGAAAACTTGAAAACTTATACCCAAGTGACTACTTGATAGTGTGAAAGCATCTCCGGCGGTCTCCAACCCGAGCTAGTTTAATAAACCTATAAGAGATAGCAAAAGGAAGAGGAGTAAGCAATAACGCTTAGTACATTCACATGCAAATAATAATCAACTATTGGCATTCATTTAATTTTACTCAACCACAAAGATATTATTTACATTTAAGCTCATGATTACCCATTCAATCATTCACAATGCTTACTCATTTCAAACCTTCACATATCACAAACACATATCATAAAACATTGTTCACCTTTACTTGCATTTATATCTTGCATTTATCACCACAAAGCCACATACAATTTCACTTAGTCAAGTTTCTCGATATCACCTCTGAATAATAATAAATACTCGGTGGTTTTGAACACAGCCCACCATTTAATAATTAATAAGGTGGTACCGCACACAGCCCACCATTAATACTTATCACGATGGTATCGCACACAGCCCATCGATAACAAATAATAAGGCAGTATCGCACACATCCCACGATTGATAATACTTGCGTTGGTATCACACATCCCATCGCTAACAAATATTAAGGTGGTATCGCACATAGCCCACCATGAATACTTATCATTCGCATTCACGCAATGTATTAATAAGCATAACATATGCAATCAGGATGCAACATTTACACATAAGCTTACCATGAGTTCTTTATATACCGAATTCACTTTAAATAAGTTCTGGGCACATACCTACATCTCTCATGTCATAACAACATACTTTTTATATTCAACATACCTGTTGAATCACTCAAAATACTAAAGGATACTCTTGAGTCTCATTCCTATAGTATCATATCAACTTCATATCCCCGATAAGGCCTTGCATGAAATATAATATCGATGCCATGTCCCTGACATGGTCTTATACAAAATAACACACCGAGGCCATATTCCAAATATGATCTTACACGGGACCTTAATTATCTTAATATCGTAAAAATTGCTTTCCATCTATTCTTAAGCTCAATTGAAAATTTTCATCTCTTGACATCTCGTCAAAAAAAAAACGTATTTAATATATTCATAAAGTCAATATACAATTCATACAACATTGAAATATTAAATACTTCACATAAGATTGCATTATTTGCACACGAACTTACCTAGATACCAAAAGGGTAAAAGGGACCTATTTGTCCATATTTCTCTTTTCTCTCGTTCTTGGTCTAAATCTCATTTGGTTCAATCTATATCAATAAAACTTACTCATTTAATCACCACACTAATCAAAACATTCTAAAATTTCGACTTTGGCAAAATTACCATTTTGCCCCTAGGCTCGTATGATCGTGTGTCAGAGTCTTAAAAATTTATAAAAAGAATGATCGAGCCTAGAACCTAACTATGACAATAATTGAGGCAAGCGCACCTATCGAACAGTAGTATAGTTTAGTGGCAAGACCGGATTGTCGAACCCAAAGGAACTAAAAGTACTAATACTAGCTTTCTTTCTATTATTTAGCCTAAAATAAAAGCGAATTATTTATTTAATCTATAAATAACTAACTATTAAGCTAAAGATGCTAAGAAAAAAAGAATGAATTTGGGAAAATACTTGCGGGAAAAACCAATTGATTAAGACAATACCCGAGGAAGAATCCACCTAGACTTTACTTGTTATTTAACTCTGAACTAGAGATTTATTCACTTGACTTGATCTGTAGGATTCCCTAATGTATACTAATACCTCTCTCGAGGCTACTAACGTCTAATCCTTGGTTGATTAATTGAAATCTCTTTCTAATTAAAACCCCTAGAATTGCATTAACTCGATCTATGGACTCCCATATTAGGTTTGACCCTAATCCGATAGATTTTCATCATCCTATCTCTAGGGTTGCAATCAACTCCGCATAATTATGCTAGATCTACTCTTAGACAGGGTCTATTTCTCCTCTGCCTAAGTATATCAATACTTGAATCAATATCCTGAAATATTAAAGCAAGAATTAAGAACACATAATTAAGAACAAATCAAGTATTTATCATATAATTCAGAAAACAATAACAAGATTCGTCTTAGGTTTCATCCCCCTCAGGTATTTGAGGGGTTTAGTTCATAATGATAAAAAAATACATCTCAGAAGAAAATATAAAGCAAAACATAAGAAAAACCCTAAAACCCCCTGAAGGTATTGAAGGGAAGATCCTCCTTCTTGAGTATGATTTCGACTTCTTGAGATGAATCAACTGGCTTTCTTCGAGTAAATTCCACAATTCTGGCCTCTCTGCCTCGGCTCTTCAGCCTAACTGGACGCCCCTAAAGGTTGGCCTCTAGGGTGTTTATGCAGGCTTTTGGAATGACTTTATTTGCCTCTAAGTACCCTAATTCGACTAAAATTCCTCTTTGTCACGACAGGGACACGCCCATGGCACACGCCCGTGTGAATCGTGGCCAGGCCGTGTTGGGGTCTGTTAAGGTGGCACGACCATGTGGCTTGGGCCCAGGCCGTGTTGATTTCGTGATCTGGCCCATTTACTCTGTTTTAGGCCCATTTCTCCTTCTTTTCATCCTCCGATGCTCTCCTAAGTATAAAACATGAATTTAAAGGATTAAGAGCACCAAATTCTACAATTCAAGGCTTAAAGCATCCAAAATTATGCTAAATATGGGATTAAAATATGTTCATATTATGGTTTGTCAAATACCCCCACACTTAAGCTTTTGCTCGTCCTCAAGCAAAATTCTCAACTCACAATTAAAATGAACTTCCTTGATTCATAATATTCATCAATAGTGTTCCATCACAATTCAAAGATAATTCATACATTGATAATTTAAGTAAAAGGGTCCTAAAGATTCAAACAATCAAAGTCATAGTTTTTTTAGCACGAAAAATATAGGCGTTTTCCCTTACCTAAATAATCACCTTTAATTCAACATCGACAAGAGTTGACATCCTCACTAAAGATTCATTCAAATCACTCAAAGTGTTTAAGGTTCAAAATTAAGCACTCAAAAGTCGAACATGAAAATTTAATCCATAGGCTTGCCTGAAAATCAAATCTCTACCACTGTAAACTGAAAAGGTCTTTAAAAAGGGTTGTAATGTGGTTCGGGTTAAAGGTGTGGATAAAGGCTGAATTAGGAGGTTAGAATCGAGATTGAATTGACAATTTACCTAACTAGAAAAAATAAACTAATACTTGAATAATTACATCAATTACAACTTCACTAATAATACGAGCTTCTTCTCAATATGTGGAATTTTAAACGTATAAGCTCACTTGATCATAGAACTAATAGTGAATATACTTTAAATTTATTTATTTATTTATTTTTTTAAGAACAAATCAAGTATAAGAAAGAACTTTTACAACTAAAATATAGAACATAGTTAGGTAATTGCTCAAAATCAAATCTCGACAAAAAGGGAGTCAAGAAATGGTGATAACAAATACAAAATGGGTTTTAGATTAATATTAGCGGGTGAGTCAATAAAAAGGGTTGTTAGGATCAAAGGGGTTCACTAGGGGTTAATTGTGAGGGTAAGCTTTTTAGTGGAGTAAGTGGGTTAAATCCTAAATGCCTTTATCATCTCTGTATGTCAAATCAATGATGTGGTCTCAACATGTATAATTAAAGCAAGTTCTAGAATAACAAATCAATGTTGACACACTCATAATCAAAAAGTGAGCACGAAAGAATGTATGCTCTAAAAGGCTCAAAATCTCACAAAACTGATGGGTTTGATATCAAGCTTGTAAATTTCAAACTTCAAGGTAATAATTAGATTCAGGTAGACAACCTAACAAAATTTTAATTTTTGAAAATAGACTCATCATGCTTGATTCTCTGGTCTCTTAAAGTTTAAATCATCATTGCACAATTATCAATGACTTATTCTAAAACATATCAAAGAAAATCATGGATCACAGGAAATTTCATTCTAGTAGTAATCTGAGAAAATTACTTAAAGACAAGATATCATTTAGGGATTTGAGAATAATACAGAAAGTTAGGCACTTCCTCAAAATAAATATTCACCCCCACTTAAGATGTACATTTCCCTCAATGTACAAAGATATATATGAAATTTAAGAGATAGGGAGATGTGAAACTTCCTGAATTTCGATGGTTTCCTTTTGTTGGGAGTGTCGTGGTGTGGTGGCCGCTGACAATCTTTGTGCTAGATGAAGAAATTGGGAAGCTTGTGAAGAATTAGCCAGGAAATAATGATAATAATTCAAAATATACTAAATATATATTTAAAGACAAGAAAGAGAAAGAGAAAGAAAATAGAAAGTAAAATAAAATTAAAAGAAAAGATTAATGGACCAAAGAGTCCTTATTGTTAGATGGTTAGCGGGGTGAGTGTGATTTCTAAGGCTGTGGTGTCGTGGCTATGGTCGTGGTGTGGTGATTCCCAAGCAGCCTTTAGAACCTAAATCAAATAAAATGAAATAAAATAGAGTAAACTAAGTAAAAGAAAAATAAGGAAAAGGAAAATAAAGGAGAAGTGAAAATGAAAAGAAAAGTTATATGGACTCAATGGCCCTTTTCCTGTCGAGTTAATGAAGTGGTCAGCATGAACTTATGTAGATCGGTCTCACAAAGGGAGACTGTGCTAGGATCCTTCCGTTTCTTCAACATGGATGTGGTTAGATCTAGGGTTAGGGGGAATGAAGATGATTAAGAATGAAAAAGAAGGGAGGTGTAAAAGAAGAAGAGGGGTGGAGAGTAGGTAAGAAGGGGAGAGGGGTGGTTTAAATAGAAATTTCAAGTCTGGTACGTCCCCACGCCCGTGTATCGTGGGCGTGTAGAGTCACACAGCCGTGTTACGCTTCGTTCGTTTCTCCCATGCCCATGTCCAGGTCACCACGCCCGTGTTGCTTAAACAGTGTCAGCCACGGTCGTGGTGTTCAGTTGAAGGCCATGCCTTGAAGATATTTTTCGTTCTATTTCATACCATCTCTGCCATGTCAGTACGTACACCCGTAGCATCTACACGGTCATAGCCGCGGCCGTGTGCAAGGCCGTGTGGTGTGGAAATCTGCACTTGGTTAGTTTATAGTTAGTGCCAACAAAGGAAAAAATTAAAGAAACAATAAAAAATGTGAAGATTAATGGGGTTAGTGCTCGAGTTGCCTCCCGAGAAGCGCTCATTTATAGTCTTAAGCTAGACTTACCTCTCATTCGCACATTCATGGTGGTTTCAGGAGTTGAAACTCCTTCCTCATACAATTAGTCCTTTTATCAGTATATAGCTCAAGTCGAGTAGCATTTACTTTAAAAGTGCTGAATATAGGATTACTTACCTCGATTGTTCCGTATGGGAAAACCTTAAGTACCCTAAAAGAGATTTCTTTATTTGTATTAGGGTCAGGAGGAGGTATTCGAGGGTTTGCCTTATCTAACAATACCTGATCTTCGATCTTAAATTTGTTTGTCCCACAGAATGGTGTTGGTTCTGCTTTGTGTATTCTTAATTTCTCCTTGAAGTGTGTAACAACCCAAACCCGGCCCAAACATTATGGCCGAATCTAGTTGTTACAGGAAAAATATTTTTTTAAAGCCCGTTTGGAAAACCAACTTAAGTTTTGAAAACTCTTCATTTAAGTGGGCTTGTTAAAACCATACTTAGATTTTAATTTAGAAATTTAATTAAGTAAAATTATTATAAAATTACAAGTGTGCCCGATGGCTCGTTAAAAACAATTTCGTTCTGACTTGGAAAACATACGATTTTTAATTAATAGTAATAACAAGTTTAAAACAAGTATTCAAGCATATAACAATAATAAAATATTCTAGGAGGCCTTATTACAATTTAACAAAAATAACCGACATGCAAAAGTTGATAAAATATAACCCAAGTCCATTAAATTAAAATTTCCATCGCATGGCCTCCTCGAGTCCCTCCTACCCCCATCTCCGCGATCTACTCATCTCGCAAAATGTTAAGGGAGGGGGTGAGTCACCAAGACTCAGTGCATAAATCCCCTACCGGAAAAATATATCTCATACACAATTTATTAATAACATGCTCATGCAACCCAACTAGCCATCCATACACCTTTTCTACCCCGTGTGGTCAAAACCACCGATGACTTAGAGTCACAATTTAAATGATGGGGCCAACCCATCGTGTGGTCAAAACCACTGATGACCATAGGTCACAATATATCAAATGTGGTCAAAACCACTGGTGGTACCAAACCACTGGGACTTAGTCGCAAGTATTCAATCGTTGTGGTCAAAACCACTGATGACCATAGGTCACATATAATCTGATGGGGCCAACCCATCTTGTGGTCAAAACCACTGACGACAGTCCATATTTCATCCCCCTCCTCTCATCAATCCCACCATCACATGCTTATACATCAATTATCATATGTCATGGCATAACATTTAGCATCATGTGATGGCATATAAACATATATCAAAAGTTACAAGACAGGGGACTTACCCGAAATCCATGATTATGCCACAAGCTAATCACAATCAAAATAATCAAAACAAATAATAATGTCATGTAAATTAATAAAGTGTGTAGAGATCTTACACACCTGTTATTATCGAAACTCCTAGATCTCGAAAAGCCGATCTATGACGCTAGATCCTGATCCTACATTCGGCCAATGTCAGTGTTAATACCAAAGGCCTATTCGGCCAAACCAATTATTTAAAAGAGTTCTCCTTTTTGAACCCGAATCCCTACCTATTCGCTTTTAAGTACTAGCCTTCTGTTTGCACCCTATAATCGGTAACCATTAGTAGCTACTTAATAGCCTTCGGCTTTGAGCACCAATTAAATACCAAAATAAAAGTAGACCCTTACCTCCTTACCAAACCGATTGAAGAAAAAGAAAGAGGAGAACACCCTTGCTTTAATATTCGGCCAAGACTTCTCAAAGTAGGGAGAAGGGAATTCGGCTATTGTTGGTTAAAATAATAAACAAGGTTCTACATGTGAAAAGAAGAACAAAAAGTAGGAGAAGATGTTGGAATTTTATTAATAATAAAGAGAGAATTTTTGCAACAAAGTGGTGGATTATTCGGCCAATGGTGGAAGAAAGAAAAAGGAGAATTAGTAGGAGAAATCAAAGGTTGTTTTTGGCTAAATAAAAGAAGAAAAAAAAACTGGAATTTTTGTTTGAAGAATCCCCTAGGGAATTTCGGCAGCAGCAGCAGGGGAAAAAGGTTGCTGGAATTTTGCTTTACTTGCTGTACAAAAAGATTAATTTTGAGCAGCCCCCAAGAGTCCTAATGCTGCCCAATTCCTCTCTCTTTCTTTGATAATTAAACTATTAATTATCACCTAGGATAATAGCACTTTATCTCCTATCTTTGTTTAAACAAATTGAGTGAAAATAAAACACCAAACTTACCTCTTCCAGCCTACCTTGAGAGTCCAAAGTGCAGCCAAACTCTTCACCCACGCCAAAAAAAAAGAGAGAAAAGAGAAATAAAAAAAAAAACCAAGGTCTTTCTTTGCTTGGATTCGAACCTGGAACCCCAAGCAAGAATCTTAACACGCCCGAGCCACTCGGCCACATTGACTTTCATGTCAATTAACCACATCATTTAATTATAAACCTTACTGAGCCCTTTTTCCTTTTAGCGCTAAAGCCCAAAAAAACAAAATCCCTTTTGCGTTCCCACAACTTGAACCCGAGTCCCTTTGCCAAAGCTCCTTTAAGTAGCGCCTCGCCACTCCGCCCTCCTGCGTTTCATGTCCATTCCTTGCCCGAAAATTTCTTTTAAGCCTTCTTTACCAAAGCCCAAAGATCGCATAAAAATAAATCCCCAAGCGCTCTGCTGCAGCAATCGAACCCTCATGCTCAAGGCGCCATTTGCCCAAGCCTTAAGTGGCGTCATTAAGCCACCCTACCAATGCCAACCCTTGTGTCCAAACACGCCAAAAATTATTCTTAAGGCCTCTTTGGCCCACTCCCCTTTTTAGACACTTAAAGAAAAAAAAATTAATATTCGTGTCAAGCCTAGCTCGGGTTATTTTTAGACCCTTAAACATTTCAAATAAAATTATAAATTTTATTTCTTGAAGCCCCATTGGAATTTATTCAAATTACAAATAACCCCTAATTCGTGGTGTTACAATTCTACCCCCTTAAAATAATTTCGTCCTCGAAATTACTTACTAACGAATAGTCGTGACATCTTAACTCACCGTGCTACGCTTATGCTTTGCGTACTCTGATCTTAATAGAACTATCCTACTTCCTAGGCACAATCTCTAAGTTCACAACCAAGGTTTCTGAGCACTTCCCTAGTAAAACAAGAAAACTCTACAACAATCAAAGTAATTAAGGGTATTCCGTAAGTAAGGAACATACCCGTTGTTGCATCCGGTACCTCCTCCTCCTCGCGACGGCCAACCGCATAAACCAACCTTGGTTGCCTCGCCTTTGCACCTTCAAAGACCTCGGCCATGCCCGCTACCATTTCCATTACCTCTAGCCGCACCTCGACCCTCTGTGGTGGTCTTTCATTTCTAACCCGAGCACGGTTCTGTCCCTCCGGTTGATTCTTAGCTAACTTCGAGGACAATCCTTACACGGTGATCGAATGATCCACACTCAAAGCATCCACGATTACCATTCCAACACTCCCTTGTGAAACTTGCCACACTTATCACACCGTGGCGGCCATTGAGGATTAGTAGCGGGAGCGGGCCTAACGACTTGATTTGACCCTTCAAACCTCATCCTCTTACTGCTTCATTACCCGAGAACCTTGAAGGTTCCGAGCTCCTCTTATTCCAATTTCGTTCTTGGTTCCGCTTAACAGCATCAGTCTTACTTCCTCAAAGAACTTTAGACTTCTCCACAAGAACAAAGAAACTCTCGTTCTGTTGTGGAGCTATCATCATTCTCGCCCATCTCTAAGCCCATCTTCGAACTCGACACAGTGCGCTCATGCTCGGTACCCACAATACCACGAGCATACCTACTCAACCTTAAAAACTCGCCTCACATTCCGCTCATCGACTTAGTTCCTTGCACTAGCCCTAGAAAGGCTTTCCTCTGAGCATCCGTATAGCTAGTGCCTACATACTTCTTCTGAAAGGCAGTTTTGAAGTAGTCCCATGTGAGATCATCAGCCGCGGCTCCATCCCGGGATCATCGGCCACCACTGCACGCTTCATCCTTTAGAAGCGACACCGCCCCTTTCAGCTTCTCCTCCTCAGTCAGGTCGAGATCATCCATGACCCTTTCCGTAGATTCCAGCCAATATTCGGCGGCACTGGGTGCCACTCCTGAGACACCACGGAATACCTCGGCCCCAGTTAGACCGATTCGCTCGAGAACAGGCCCAGCTCCCAAATTCCCACCACCTCGGCCACCATCTCCAAAACCCGCAAACGACTTGCGACACGGCCCTCACCACCGGTGCGGTCCTACTCTCCACCACGAAAGTAGGAGGTGGTGGTGGCGGTGTACTGCGTTCCCGAACCTTGACTGACCTAACGGGTTCGGACACGTCATCCTACCCCTACCGCGTCCACGGCGTCCACGTCCTCTAGAACTCATTCTATCTATCGCGCTTTTAATCTGATTAAGAAAATTTTATGCGTTAGCATTTGTTCCACTTTCTTATTCGCGAAGAAATTTTATGGATAGAGTTTTAATCAGAGATTCTTTCGAGCAAACAAGGTTTCAGTTCTCTATCCTAGTTCACACAAAGGAGTTCATGCATCCATTCCTTAATACTTTCCATACCTATTCGCTCTTCGGACATTTACGCCATTTCTAACCCAGGGGTATTTTCGTCATTTTCCTACAGGGGTATTTTCATAATAAAAGAAGTTTTAAAACTTTAGTAAAGTAGGTCATTTTGTAATTCCCAAAACTGGAGGGTTTTTCTGGAAAATTTGTAAAATTTAGAGATATAGCATCGTTTTGAAACCAGGGGTATTTTGGTAATTTTGTCATTCAGGGGCAATTTCGTAGTTTAACATGTCAGGGATATTTTTAACAATTGCAAAACTCAGGGGTTTCTTTCTGAAAATGTTCCTTTTCAAATGGTGATGTTTGTAAAGATTTCCAAAACCAGGGTCATTTCGGTAATTTTGCAACTCGAGGCGTGCTTGAAACTTTCCAAACCGCAATATTTTGCTTGATGATTTTCAAAGCTACGTTGTTGAATATTTGTAAAATAGTTGAAATTTTGAGCAAAACCATTGAACTGATATTTTATGAACAGAGGGCATTTTAGTAATTTTACCCCTAAGGGCATTTTTGTAATTTTCCACAAATCAAGCTTTTCAAGGAAAACGTTGTAAAAATGACGTTCTCAGATTGCAAAAGTTTTGAAAACATTAGGGTTGTTGTTGTTTCATTCTTTTTCAAAACATGGCTAATTCCCTTTCGGGTTTTAATCATTATGTTTAGCCTATGACCGAGCCCTCTTGGTCGTAGGTGAACCGGTTACGCACACTGTAGGATACTGCGAAGAGGAGGTGAGTCACACGGATCGCTTAAATACCGTGCTCTTCCGGATCCACTCCTAGACATGCGTACAGGGGTTACCACCCCCTAGCTCAGTGACTAAGTCATAAGTGGGTTTAGTTCTTTAAGTCTTATGTTTGGTTTGTGTGTTTGAGCACTCTAATCCTAGGGTTCAAGTTCCTATAAGTCTATCTACGTTCCATGCTTCCTACCCTTCTACTGAAATATAATTCACAAAGAGGTTTAGATGTACTTACATGGGCGGATCGGTGCCGGAGACTCGGGCCATGCTGTTCAAAACCAAAAATAGTTCAAAAAGGCCTACCAAAACATTTTTGGGCCTTGGGCCCCCACAGCTGAGCTTTGAACTGGGCTCTGATACCAATTTGTAACAACCCAAACCCGGCCCAAACACTATGGCCGAATCTAGTTGTTACAGGAAAAATATTTTTTTAAAGCCCGTTTGGAAAACCAATTTAAGTTTTGAAAACTCTTCATTTAAGTGGGCTTGTTAAAACCATACTTAGATTTTAATTTAGAAATTTAATTAAGTAAAATTATTATAAAATTACAAGTGTGCCCGATGGCTCGTTAAAAACAATTTCGTTCTGACTTGGAAAACATACGATTTTTAATTAATAGTAATAACAAGTTTAAAACAAGTATTCAAGCATATAACAATAATAAAATATTCTAGGAGGCCTTATTACAATTTAACAAAAATAACCGACATGCAAAAGTTGATAAAATATAACCCAAGTCCATTAAATTAAAATTTCCACTGCATGGCCTCCTCGAGTCCCTCCGGCCCCATCTCCGCGATCTACTCATCTGCAAAATGTTAAGGGAAGGGGTGAGTCACCAAGACTCAGTGCATAAATCCCCTACCGGGAAAAATATATCTCATACACAATTTATTAATAACATGCTCATGCAACTCAACTAGCCATCCATACACCTTTTCTACCCCGTGTGGTCAAAACCACTGATGACTTAGAGTCACAATTTAAATGATGGGGCCAACCCATCGTGTGGTCAAAACCACTGATGACCATAGGTCACAATATATCAAATGTGGTCAAAACCACTGGTGGTACCAAACCACTGGGACTTAGTCGCAAGTATTCAATCGTTGTGGTCAAAACCACTGATGACCATAAGTCACATATAATCGATGGGGCCAACCCATCTTGTGGTCAAAACCATCGACGACACCCATATTTCATCCCCTCCTCTCATCAATCCCACCATCACATGCTTATACATCAATTATCATATGTCATGGCATAACATTTAGCATCATGTGATGGCATATAAACATATATCAAAAGTTACAAGACAGGACTTACTCAAATCCATGATTATGCCACAAGCTAATCACAATCAAAATAATCAAAACAAATAATAATGTCATGTAAATTAATAAAGTGTGTAGAGATCTTACACACTGCTATTATCGAAACTCCTAGATCTCGAAAAGCCGATCTATGACGCTAGATCCCCGATCCTACATTCGGCCAAATGTCGGAGTTAATACCAAAGGCCTATTCGGCCAAACCAATTATTTAAAAGAGTTCTCCTTTTTGAACCCGAATCCCTACCTATTCGCTTTTAAGTACTAGCCTTCTGCTTGCACCCTATAATCGGTAACCATTAGTAGCTACTTAATAGCCTTCGGCTTTGAACACCAATTAAATACCAAAATAAAAGTAGACCCTTACCTCCTTACCAAACCGATTGAAGAAAAAGAAAGAGGAGAACACCCTTGCTTTAATATTCAGCCAAGACTTCTCAAAGTAGGGAGAAGGGAATTCGGCTATTGTTGGTTAAAATAATAAACAAGGTTCTGGCTTATGTGAAAAAGAAGAACAAAAAGTAGGAGAAGATGTTGGAATTTTATTAATAACAAAGAGAGGAATTTCTACAACAAAGTGGTGGATTATTCGGCCAATGGTGGAAGAAAGAAAAAGGAGAATTAGTAGGAGAAATCAAAGGTTGTTTTTGGCTAAATAAAAGAAGAAAAAAACTGGAATTTTTGTTTGAAGGATCCCTAGGGAATTTCGCAAGTGTGTGGGGAAAAAGGTTGCTTTGGAATTTTGCTTTACTTGTCAGACAAAAGATTAATTTTGAGCGACCCCAAGAGTCCTAATGTTGCCCAATTCCCTCTCTTTGCTGATAATTAAACTATTAATTATCACCTAGGATAATAGCACTTTATCTCCTATCTTTGTTTAAACAAATTGAGTGAAAATAAAACACCAAACTTACCTCTTCCAGCCTACCTTGAGAGTCCAAAGTGCAGCCAAACTCTTCACCCACGCCAGCAGCAAAAAGAGAAAAGAGAGGAATAATAAAAAAAAAAAAAAAACCAAGGTGCTTCTGCTTGGATTCAAACCTGGAACCCCAAGCAAAGCCCCTTAACACGCCCAAAGCCACTCTGCCACATTGACTTTCATGTCAATTAACCACATCATTTAATTATAAACCTTACCTGAGCCCCTTTCCCTTTTAGCGCTAAAGCCCAAAAACAAAATCCCTTTTTGCGTTCCCCACAACTTGAACCCGAGTCCCTTTGCCAAAGCTCCTTTAAGTAGCGCCTCTGCCACTCCGCCCTCCTGCGTTTCATGTCCATTCCTTGCCTGAAAATTTCTTTTAAGCCTTCTTTACCAAAGCCCAACATCGCATAAAAAATAAATCCCCCAAGCGCCTCTGCTGCAGCTCGAACCCTCATGCTCAAGGCGCCATTTGCCCAAGCCTTAAGTGGCGTCATTAAGCCACCCTACCAATGCCAACCCTTGTGTCCAAACACGCCAAAAATTATTCTTAAGGCCTCTTTGGCCCACTCCCCCCTTTTTAGACACTTAAAGAAAAAAAAATTTTAATACTGTGTCAAGCCTAGCTCGGGTTATTTTTAGACCCTTAAACATGTCAAATAAAATTATAAATTTTATTTCTTGAAGCCCCATTGGAATTTATTCAAATTACAAATAACCCCTAATTCAGGGTGTTACAAAGTGTGTCTTCCACTAGTCTAGCTCATCGATCTGAAGCCTTCGTTCCTCATAAGTTATTTCCTTTTTGGCATGAGGTCTAGGATCTGGCTCAGTTGTGTAATTCCGTGGTGCTTCCTGCAAAGAAGGTTTAACCAAATGGTTGTTAATAGAATTTATATTCTCACCTTGACTACTCGATGTCCTAGCTGAGTCAAGAACCTGGAGACTGATTGATTTGTCACCTACGCAAAGTATGAGTTCACCTGCACTGACATCAATTTTAGTCCTAGTAGTTGCTAAAAAGGGTCTTCCTAAAATTAAGGGGATACTATTGTCCTCATCCATGTCTAAAACGACAAAGTCTACTAGGAATACGAATTTATCAATTTTCACAAGAACATCTTCAATTATACCCCTAGGAATTCTAACAATTTTATCAGCTAATTGAATGCTCATCCTAGTTTGTTTGGGTTTCCCTAGACCTAGTTGTTTAAACATTTTATAAGGCATAACATTTATGTTTTCCCCTAAATCAGCTAAAGCATTATCAATAGATAAACTACCAATTAAGCATGGAATTGTAAAACTCCCTGGATCTTTTAATTTTTGTGGTAGTTTATTTTGCAACATTGCCAAGCACATTGCGTTCAGTTCCACATGCGATTCCTCGTCTATCTTCCGCTTGTTTGTTAACAGCTCTTTTAAAAATTTCCTTGAATCTAGCATCTGCGAGCTTCAAGAAACGGTAAGTTAATATGTAATTTCTTTAAAAGTTTAAGGAATTTATCGAATTTTTCATGTGTGTTGTCTTTTTTCATCTGGTCGGGATATGGTATATGAGGTTGGTACTCTTTAATTACCAGTTTTGGCTTATCGTGACTTACCTCGACCTTACCGTTCTCTACCAAATTCTCTTGGCTTAATTTAGGCTCATCTAACCCTACACTATCCTGAGCTGTTATGACTTGAAGTTGCTTCTTTGTGTTAGTCTCAGTGTTGCTTGGCAAGCTGCCTTGTGCTCGTTCTGAGATGATCTTGGCAAGTTGCCCTAATTGGTTCTCGATACCTTGAATCGATGCTTGTTGATTCTTAAGTGTTGTCTCAGTGTTTTGAAGATGAGTATCTGGCACCGCGATAAATTTTGTTAGCATCTCCTCAAGGTTCGGCTTCTTTTCCTGTGGGTAGGGCTATTGTTGCAAGTTTGGAGGGGGTTGTTGTCTCTGGTTTCCTTGACCGCTCCATGAAAAATTGGGGTGGTTCCTCCAACCTGGATTATAAGTATTACTATAAGGGTTATTTTGAGATTTAAAATTGTTACCTATATAGTGAACTTGCTCGTTCTCAACGCTCGGGTTGTAAGGTGGATATTTTGTGTTGTTCATCCATCCTCTATTTGTATCGCACTGTATGACTGGATGTACCTGCAAAGAATCACGTACGCCATCAATCTTTTTATTTAACAGTTCTACCTGTTTTGATAGCATGGTTACTGCATCGAGGTTGAAAACACTGGCTGTTTTTGTTGGCTTGGTCCTTGTGACTTGCCACTGATAGTTATTCAGTGACATCTCTTCAATGAATTCGTAAGCAGCCTCCGATGTTTTATTATTCAGGGTTTCGCCGGTGGCTGAATCTATCAATTGCCTCGTTGAAAGGTTCACACCATTGTAAAAAGCTTGGACCAGTAGCCACAAGGGTAATCCATGGTGTGGGCACCTTCTTAATAGATCTTTGAATCTCTCCCATGCATCGTAAAGTGTTTCTAAATCCATCTGCACAAAAGAAGAGATATCATTCCTTAACTTGGCCGTTTTAGCTGGCGGAAAATATTTTAATAAAAATTTTGTTCCCATGTAGTGATTGATCCTCGTGGAAGAGAATGCAACCACTGTTTAGCTTTATTTCTCAAAGAAAAGGGAAACAACCGAAGACGGATGGCATCATCAGAAACGCCAGTTATTTTGAAAGTATCACAGAATTCTAGGAAATTCGCTAAGTGATTGTTTGGATCTTCATCCTGCAAACCATCAAACTGAACAAATTGTTGTATCATCTGAATAGTGTTAGGTTTCAGTTCAAAATTATTTGCAGCAATAGCAGGTCTAACAATACTTGATTCAGTTCCTGTTAAATTAGGTTTAGCATAATCATACATAGTTCGAGGAGAATGATGTTGGGCCGCCTCTGGAGGTAGCGAATTATTCTCAGCCATCTCTTCAGTGGTATTGGTGTCAACTTATTGCTCTTCTTCTATGTATTTTAAGCTTCGCCTTATTTCTCTACAATTTCTGCGAACAGTACCTTCAATATCACTGTTGTAAATAAGGGGTCCTGTCGGGTTCCTTCTAATCATAAACTAAAGGTACCTGCTAGGAACAAATAAAAGAAGGAAAATTAGTAAGGATAAAAGCAAGATAATAAATAAAATAATAAATTGAAAAAAATAAAAATGGCTAAAGTAATAAAAATTGAGCCCTCTAAATATTTTAGTTCCCCGGCAACGGCACCAAAAACTTGATCGTGTGTCAAAGTCTTAAAAATTTATAAAAAGAATGATCGAGCCTAGAAACTAACTATGACAACAATTGACGCAAGCGCACCTATCGAACAGTAGTATAGTTTAGTGGCAAGACCGGATTGTCGAACCCAAAGGAACTAAAAGTACTAATACCAACTTTCTTTCTATTATTTAGCCTAAAATAAAAGTGAATTATTTATTTAATCTAAAATTAACTAACTATTAAGCTAAAGATGCTAAGAAAAAAAGAACGAATTTTGGAAAATACTTGTGGGAAAAACCAATTGGTTAAGACCATACCCGAGGAAGAATCCACCTAGACTTCACTTGTTATTTAACTCTGAATCATGCGATTTATTCACTTGACTTGATCCGTAAGATTCCCTAATGTATATTAATACCTCTCTCGATGCTACTAATGTCTAACCCTAGGTTGATTAATTGAAATCTCTTTCTAATTAAAACCCCTAGAATTGCATTAACTCGATCTACAGACTCCCATATTAGGTTTGACCCTCATTCGGCAGATTTTCGTCATCCTATCTCTAGGGTTGCGATCAACTCCACTTAATTATGCTAGATCTACTCTTAGACAGGGTCTATTCCTCTTCTACCTAAGCACATCAATACTTGAATCAATGTCCTAAAAGATCAAAGCAAGAATTAAGAACGCATAATTAAGAACAAATCAAGTATTTATCATATAGTTCAGAAAACAATAACAAGATCCGTCTTAGGTTTCATCCCCCTCAGGTATTTGAGGGGTTTAGTTCATAATGATAAAAGAATACATCTCAGAAGAAAATATAAAACAAAACATAAGAAAAACCCTAAAACCTCCTAAAGGTATTGAAGGGAAGATCCTCCATCTTGAGTATGATCCCAGCTTCTTGAGATGAATCAACTGGCTTTCTTCGAGTAAATTCCACAATTCTGGCCTCTCTGGCTCGGCTCTTCGGCCTAACTAGACTCCTCCTGAAGGTTGGCCTCTAGGGTGTTCATATAAGCTTTTGGAATGGATTTCTTTGCCTCTAAGTACCCTAATCCAACTAAAATTCCTCTTTGTCATGGCAGGGACACGCCCATGGCACACGCCCGTGTGAATCGTGGCCAGGTCGTGTTCGTGTCTGTTAAGCTGGCACGGCCGTGTGGCTTGGGCCTAAGCTGTGTTTATTTCGTGATCTAGCCCATTTACTCCCTTTTAGGCCTGTTTCTCGTTATTTTCATCCTCCAGTGCACTCTTAAGTATAAAACATGAAATTAAAGGATTAAGAGCACCAAATTCCACAATTCAAGGCTTAAATCATCCAAAAGTATGCTAAATGTAGGATTAAAATATGTTCATATTACGGTTTATCAGCGTATATCGATTTTTATCCAATTTATTTGTTAATCAAGCATGCCCGATTCATATTACCTTCTATAGCAACTCAAGATTTTAAATATTACACACATTTACCACTTATTTCACAACTTTTACAAAAAGGTCCCTTTTAGGAGTTTACATGGAAACACCTTTTACAAAAGTTTTTCATCTAACAACTAAGACTCATTTTCTTCCATAAAAATGCAGCAAACAACAGGAACTCTCTCATGGCAAGTCCCTAGACTCTTAACCATTTTGCAAAATAGTCCCCTTATTAGCTAGCTCAAGCTTTGAGGGTTCCAAAAGTACAAAAATCATCAAAAAATAATCATCAAGATGACTTACTTGTTGAGGTGAGGAGTTTCTGAAAATTTTCAAGCTTCCATGGCTATTTTCCTTGAGAAATTTCAGTGGAGAGAAGGGAAAGAAAAGATGATATCTTTAATTCTCTTTATTTTATTTTATTATAGACAATTTACCACCAAAACCTCACCTAATTCATTTAAAAATTATTTCTTTGTCCCCTATGATCAGCTATTAACCATAGAAAGGTCTAATTGCAAATTAGGGACCTCCAATTAATATTCCTTAGCTATTAGACACCTCTAGCCAATAAAATAGAACTTTCGCACTTTATGCGATTTAGTCCTTTTTCGCGGTTAATCATGAAATCGTTAAAATTAAAGTACCAAAATTTTCATGCACCCTGACAATCATGCCATAACCCATGAAATGAAATTAAAATAATTTTCTCCGACCCCAGATTAGTGGTCCAAGGAACACTATTCCAACTAGCCCCTAAATCAGGCTATTACAATTCTCCCCCCTTAGGGATTTTCGTCCCCGACAATCTTACCAGGAGAAGTTGCTTTCAACATTCATGAAATATTTCCACCAACTTTTCAGAATTACAAATTGATTTATCCTCCTATCTCTTGCTAATGACTTTCAAAATTTAGTACACACTATTGAAGCACATCTTTAAAATCTAGATTACTCTCTCTCTAGGGCACATATACTCATTAATCTGTCAATTGTGAATTCTACACATGCTAAAATGATCATCCAGATCTTCATCGAATAATTTACTACAATCCGAATGACATCCTCCTTTTTGGGAAGTCATGCCAACCCAAATTCAAATTCTATAGTGTTATCAACTCATTTTCTCCCTGAAATCTCCACTAACTATAATATTCCTGAATACTTTTGAAATTCATCTTATACCTATCGACAAATCGACATGTGGTTATAAACTCAAAAATATTGTGATATACATATACACTCAATCACTAAAACACCTACTCATATGACTGCTCATTTCACTATTCTTGGATGAACAGACGTGCTACCCCCAAGTCTCGTACTAAATCTTCTACGTAAGTTTTGGGCTTATTTAAATTACTATTCACCATCACTCTTCTAAACTTCTCTGTTTCATAAGAAAAACTCACTTTAGCATTTAACATTGCTAAAATTAGGATATTATCAACTAAGGTCAATCGAGTAACCACGTCGCATCGATTAAACGGGGATTTTTCCATCCAGACATCTACTTCTCAAAAGACAACTTAATAACTACACACATTTTTTTTCTACAATAGCTCAAACCATCATCACTATCTTACATTCAAGTTTTTCTGCAACATTATATACTCTAGCTCATCAGGATTCAAAAAGCACACGACACTTTCCATAGATCATACTATATCATCGTATTCACAACACAGACATAAAAGTGATCATCTCTGAATCATCAATCTAACAGTTCTTTTTTATGTAACTTAACCATCTAGAGATACAAATTATCTCTTAACACTCTACTATTAAGACACTTTCCAATTTATTCAATAGCACATCATTGGATATCATAAATTCCCTTTTTCGATTCAAAGCGAACTTAGAACTAAAACTCTCAGTTAATAATACCTTCAATAGCTTTCGACTTTACTAACCTGCAACAGACCATTCAAACTTTCATAAAGGTGACACTTTTCAATCCGAACAACTTCAACTTGTAATTTACATCATTCGGTTAGAATATTTCAATAGACATATCTCTGTATTATACTTCTAAAAATCTAATTTCCTCATTCAGACTATCTGGCTTCATACTCATGAATACACAGAATTTATTCTCTATATTGAGGCATGCTTAAATATACACATAACTCAAATCATATCTCAACAATCAATCTACTCTTTTTTTCATAGTGAGAATACATTTCAAACACACAAATTTTTGAATTCCTTTTATTATGGTAATCAAAAACCTTTGCTATCGTCTTAGCTCAAAATAATAAGGATATATCGATTGAATGCATTGAATTTAATTCGGCTTACTTGAAAAGTCCCCCGCACAACTTGAAACTTGTGATTTCACTACTTATACTTTTGTCAATATTAACTTCTTATACGAAAATTAGAGGTATCCAAATACCAGATTTATCACTTTTCTATGATTGAACTAAAAGCGTAATCATAGTAGATATAACTATCACAAACAGAAAATACACTTTAAAGATAAATCATGATCAGTAGAAACAAAAATATAGTCTCACATAAAATTTTTATCACTGACTTCACTCCAAAATATCAAAATAGAATTACGAAGAGATAAAGAAATGCCAATTGCGAACCAATCAAATCGACAATAATTTCCTCTAATTTTACAATCAGCTAACATTCTCACACGATCATAATTTCATAAAAATAAACAACCACATAATCCCTGAAGGGAAGTAGATATCTATACAGAATACTCAAATAGATCGTTATAATCTATTCAACCATTGATTGTCAAACATTTTTACAGCTCGAATATTGTTTTTCTAACCGTTTACGTCATCATAAACCCTTTATTATTCCTTTCACTAATGAACATCAATTCGAGAAGATCTGGGTAAATACATACCTTAGGCTTCATGCTCATTCGGGGCGAATAGCTGAGACTAGCTTTTTCTTTACTCCTAACATTGCATAATTGGTGTAATCTTTAAAACATTTTAATGTTCTTCTCAAAACTGTTTTCACTTTCCAACTACTTTCATCTCTATACACATTACTAATTGTTTCACCACCGAACTCTTTAGTTTCACACTTATGAACTTATTCAACTTGACTGTCATAAAAATCTTGTTATAAATCAACACTGGTAAGGGGGTGAGGTCGTAAAGCCCCTAACTTGCCTTTCATGACTACACACATATGACTTAACATTAATCATTAACGAAATATCATCGTAATTACACAACTCGCTCCAAGCGAATTTTTCACACTTACTCATGTTACAAATGTTTCTATCACCCATAATTTCAAACAGTGGTTTCTATCACCCACACGAGCATGCCACACGGGTGTGTGGGTTTTGGGTCAAGCCGTGTGTGACACACGGCCATGTGGTCCCAAAATTTTGAAATTTTCCCTAAGGTCGCATTGGTCGTTTCGATCGACTGTGGGCCTACCGTAGGGTTGATATGGGTTAACCAAACCCTAATTTATGTGATCTGATATTTTGATATTCTGATCTAAGTAAGACACTGATATGTATGTCTAACTGTTTTGTTTGAGTATATATGTTATCTGTATACAAGCATGTTAAGCATATTAATTCTGTTAATTCTATATTATGTATCTGTTTTTAGGGTGGGACTTGCATATGTGGAAAATATGATCTCTACGGTGACCTTTCACTTATATTCTGGCAGCTTGACTACTTATTATTCTGTTATGTGTCGCATCGACACCATATGGCGTGTTAGGATGGGTGGGTGTTTTTAACCCCACATGGTGTAATGGGATGGTCGGAGATGGTGTGTAGAGTATAGGGGTAGGATTCTATATATTTGTTTTGTTCATCTAATTTTGATATTTGTATCTGTTATGGACTGAGGTCTGAATCTGTATCTGACTATATATGAAATTATGTGTATGTTGCATGACTATTTCTGTTGGGTTACACATTGAGTTTACGAAAACTCACATCTGTTTGTCTATTCTGTTCAGGTAGTCCACAAACTTAGATGGGTGGGTGCGACGAAGGCTCTGTGGTGACCACTCGATAGAGAACTATTTTTATTTAGTAATATCAATTTTATTTTAAAATCTAGTTTTTTTTTGAGAGTTTTTCACTTTTAGGACTCTCTAGACTCTATAGTTTTAACTTTTGGATTTGGATTTTGTTTTGCTTTCTTTTCGGCCACGTTGACGAAAACACTTTACGCAAACAAATGGTTTTAACAAATGGTTTTTGGAAACACGAGCTTGGTTTCGAATAAAACAATTTTCAAACTTCCATTGCAAATTCTTGATAACTTAAAATGGTCTCAAATAAGATTATAAACTCAAGTTTTCCTAGGTATTAAGACTCTGATTGGTAAGCTAATAAAACGATATGGTTTAGAATATATATTTTAAAACCCTCCTTTGTAACATACCTAGATTCGGCCATAACGTCTAGGTCGGGTTAGGGGTGTTACATTTAGTGGTATCAGAACCTAGTTACAAAACTCGAGCTACGAATTTTGGGTTCCAAAATTGTGTTTTGAATAAAGATTGGTTTTCAAATAATTTGGATCATTTCGAGTAAGTATATGGTACACTGAGTCTCCGACGCTGATCTTGTAAGTATCTCTGAATTTAGAAAACACTGTACTTAGTACTTTCTGAAATTATACTAAGTTGGTTAGAGACTAAAACCTCTGAAATTCTTCTAAACTTCTGATAATTTAAGTATAAAATATATGTTAATAAACACTGGAACTGATGCATAAAATTTTATAACGTAGATAAAACTAAAAATACGATTAGCGCTCGTGGAACTCGCGGTCGTGGTATTCGTGGGCACGGGAGGTGCCATAGGAGGGCTCGAGCTGAGTCTTTCTCTCTGGGCAGTGTGCCAAATTTGGATACGAGTTAGACACTAGTTTCACCTGCTACTGAGACCGGGTCTCAAAGCCGCTCAGCTAGGGACGATGCACTATCCCAAGCCATGTTGAGAGTGTTGGAAAGGGTCACTAAACCCCATTCTGGATCTAGGGCCGTGGGACGGTAACTAAATGACTCCAGTCCAATAGAGTTGAGCTATTTGAGGGCATCACTGGAGTCACTCTATAGTGGTCGAGTATTGGTTAGAGGCCACCGAGAGGATTATGAACGACATCGACTGTACTCCTGAGCAGAAATTGAAGGGTACAGTTTCTTTACTTCACGATGAGGCATATCAACGGTGGTTGTCAGTTGAGGAGGGTACTCAACCGGGTCATCTGAACTGGGACTACTTTAAGACTGCCTTCTAGGGGAAGTACGTGGGCGCGAGCTCTGTGGATGTTCATAGGCGTGAGTTCATGAATCTCACGCAAGGTGATTAATCTGTGGTCGAGTATGTGGCCGAGTTTTTAAGACTAAGTCATTATACTCGAGGCATGGTGGCATCCGAGTATGAGAAATGTGCCCATTTTGAGGACGATTTGAGGGATACTTTGAGGGTTCTGATTGCTCCGCAGAGGAAGCGTGAGTTTGCTGTTCTGGTGGATAAGGCGAAGATCGCCGAAGAGGTTAAGCGCGTGGAGCGCCAGTATAGAAACCGTGAGAGAGTTAAGAATAAGAGGGATTCAGAGCCCTCTAGTTCTGGTCAAAGGCATAAGAAACAGGTCAGATCTGATGGGCCTGTTAGAGTGGGAGTTTCTATTGCTCCTACTAGGATTCAGCCTTATGGTGGTTGTGGTAAGCGCCATCTGGGTGAGTGTTAGAGGAGATTAAGAGCTTGTCTGCGGTGTGGGTCTTTGGACCATCAGATTAGAGAGTGTCCACATCGTGCTAATCAGATGCAAGCTTCAGGACCGGGTTTTGTTCAGCCTCAAAGAGCAGTGCAGCAGCCACTTAGGGGCTGTGGACCAGCTAGGGGTGGTAATGGTATAGGCCGAGGACATAGAGCACCGGGCAGAGGTGCTAATCAAATTGAGGCGAGGCAGCCTGCACTGAATTATGCTACTCGACACCGAGAGGATAGAGACGCACCTGATGTGATCACTGGTACTTTATTTATTTTTTTTGCTCCATATACTGCTTTGATACACATAGGTTCTACACACTCCTATGCAGCTAGTTCTGTTTCTGAAAACTTGGGGATTTCTGTTGAGTGTACTTCTGGTGAGGTTACTATCCTAAGCTTGTTGGGGCAATATGTTCGGGTTAGTAGACTATATAAAAATGTTCCATTAGAGGTACAAGGGGCTGTGTTTCTGGCATATTTGATGGAGCTATCGTTTGGGGAGTTTGACTTAATTCTAGGTATGGATTAGTTAGTTAAGCACTGAGTTAGTTTGGACTGCGTGACTAAGAAGGTCATTCTGAGGATCGAGAATGATATGGAAATAGTTGTGATCGATGAATGTCGAGACTATCTGTCTAATGTGATCTCCACTCTTGTGGCCGAGAAATTGGTTCAGAAAGGGTTTGAAGCGTATTTGGCCTACGTTAGTGTTTCAATTTCTAAGGACTCTTCTGTTGGGGATATCAGAACAATGAGGGAATTTTGAATGTTTTTCTTGATGAGTTATCGGGTTTACCTCTAAATCAGGAAATTGAGTTCGGCATTGAGCTTTTATTGGGTACAGCTCCGGTGTCCATCGCTCCATATCGTATGGCACCGAAGAAGGTTGCAGAGCTTAAGGCACAACTTTAAGAGCTCCTGGATCATGGTTTCATCCATCCTAGTATGTCTCCGTTGGGGGCACTAGTTTCGTTTGTAAAGAAAAAAGATGGTACAATAAAGATGTACATCGACTACTGGCAGTTGAATAAATTTACTATAAAGAATAAATATCCACTTCTGAGGATCAATAACCTATTTGATCAGTTTCATGGGGCTACGATATTCTCAAAAATAGATCTTCATTCTGGGTATCATCAGCTTACCGTTAAGGAAGCTGATATTCATAATAAGGCTTTTAGAACTCGTTATGGGCACTACGAGTTCTTAGTTATGCCCATTGGATTGACGAATGCTCCGGCTGCATTCATGGATTTGATGAACCAAGCTTTTCAGCTGTATTTGGATCAGTTTTTTGTAGTCTTCATTGATGATATTCTGATGTACTCTAAGACTGAGGATGAGCATGATGACCATATTAGATTAGTGTTTTAGATACTTCGAGAGAAACAGTTCTACACTAAGTTGAGCAAGTGTGAGTCCTTGTTATGAGAGGTAACTTGTAACAGCCTGTTTTTTGTTAAATCAAAGCAGTGGTTTTGGGACCACAAATTTGAGGTCAAAATATTTATTTTATTATTATTTTAATGTTTGCAGCATGATAATATGTTTGTGTGAAATTTTCATTAAGAAATTTTATCACTTAAATGGTCAATTTGATAAAAAGGACTAAATCGCATAAAGTGTAAATGTAGAGTTCCATTAGCTAAAGGTATCTAATAGCTATGGAATCTTAATTTAGAGGTCCTTATGTTATAATTATGTATTAAATTTTTTTGGGCCATGATAGTAGCACTTCGGGTGCGAGATAAACCGATTTGGCTTCGGGCCATGCATATCAACTGATTTGGCTTGGCCATATATCAGTACTTCAGAGATAAGTTATCTTGATTTGGCTTCGGGCCATGGTATAGGTACTTATCGTGTGAGACATTTGAGTATCCGACTTCTATTCCGAATGGTTCAACGAGTAAACAAAATAGGTGGATGAGTTTGAGATTGATATTAAATGATACATGTACATACATGAATTATATGAGTTCCAAATTGAGGAGATTTTTGAAGGTAATGTATAATCTCTTAATTGAGCATTTGAAAGGTTTGTTAGCTAATGTAAGCTACATATTGGTTTACTCAAATTATTGAATTATGTTTATTTGATTGTTTTAAGTTTATTTCATACGAGCTTACTAAGCTATAAAGCTTATTTTGTGTATTTTCCTGTGTTTTATAGTGATATCAAAGCTAGCTCAAATTCGGGGATCGTCGAAGATCGTTTCACACTACCACCTAGCACTTGGTACCTTTGAACTTTGGTATTTTAGGTATATGGCATGTATAGGTATTTTGAGTCATTTTGATTACGAGTTGATAATGATTTTGGTCATTTGTAATGGTTTGTAAATGTATATATTTTGGGTTGTAAATATAGCCATGAGATTTGGCTTAGTTTGGTGGATTTTGGTTATGTGCTTATATATGCGTATATGGTTGATATTTTGAGTTCATTAATGAATATGTGAATGACTTATATTATAAGGTTTGTGGAAATGGTATCATACTTTTGAATTGGTGGAAAATTATGTAGGCTTGGTGCATGTTTAGTTAATTGAATTGTATATGTGAATTAAGTATGAAATTAGATGTAAATTGTAGCATATTTATGATTTGTATTGTTGGAAAAGAAATGGTATGATTTTAAAAATGTTGATGGTATTTGGCTGCACATTTGTGTCTTGAATTGGTACCATTCAGATTTTTTAGGTACATGCAAATTTGGGTGGCAAAATGGCTTAGTAAATAGCCTATTTTTGTCCATACGGTAGAGACACGGGCGTGTGTCTAAGCCGTGTGTGACACACAATTAAGTTACACGGCCGTGTGTCCCCTGGTGTGGTTTTAAAAATCAAGTCAGTATGCTCCACACGGCCTCACACACGGGCGTATGACTTGGCCGTGTGGTATAAGTTAGTATACCCTACAGGTTTGGCACGGCCTAGCACATGGCCTGGCACATGGGCATGTATGGCCATTTTTAGGGTACACGGGCGTATGTGTTAGTCGTGTGATCTAAGTTAGAGAGTTACACTGGGTCATACACTGGCTGGGACACGGCCATGTTCTCCCATTGCGAATGTCCACACGGCCTGTGACACGGGTGTGTATAATGGCAATGTGAGACACACGACCTAGCCACACGGGCGTGTGTCCCCTGTTTTGAGAAAAAATTTCTAGGTGTTCCAGATGTTTTAAAAGTTATCAATTTAGTCCCGAACCACTATCAATGCTTGTTTAGGGCCATGTAGATTCGTTATAGGGACATTATGCTTGAGTTTCAATAAGTTTGCATGAGATGTGAAATTATATGTGAATTGAATGCTTAAATGTTTTATAAGTTACGTATTGTTTTGTAAACCTATTCTGGCATTGAATACTGCTGAGAGGTGTTACATTTATTGGTATCAGAGCTATGGTTTAGTTGATTCTAGGATTAACGTAGCGTGTGTGAAAGTCTAGCTATACATTACATATATAAACTGTGATAGTGTGATGACTTCTGACATTTTCAAATGTGTTTTTATATAGCAAATGGATCTCAATCAAGCTATAGCTGATGAGGTTGAAAGTAATGCGCCAGCTTCCACTCAAGGTTTGGCACGGCCTAGCACATGGCCTGGCACACAGGCGTGTATGGCCATTTTTAGGGCACACGGGCGTATGTGTTAGTCGTGTGATCTAAGTCAGAGAGTTACACGAGGTCAGACACCGGCTGGGACACGACCATGTTCTCCCATTGCGAATGTCCACACGGCCTGTGACACGGGTGTGTATAATGGCAGTGTGACACACACGACCTGGCCACACGGGCGTGTGTCCCCTGTTTTGAGAAAAAAATTTTAAGTGTTCCAGATGTTTTAAAAGTTATCGATTTAGTCCCAAACCACTATCAGTGCTTGTTTAGGGCCTTGTAGACTCGTTATAGGGACATTATGCTTGAGTTTTAATAAGTTTGTATGAGATGTGAAATTATATCTGAATTGAATGCTTAAATGTTTTATAAGTTACGTAATGTTTTGTAAACCTATTCTGGCATTGAATACTGCTAAGAGGTGTTACATTTATTGGTATCAGAGCTATGGTTTAGTCGATTCTAGGACTAACGTAGCTTGTGTGAAAGTCTAGCTATACATTACATATATAAACTGTGATAGTGTGATGACTTCTGACATTTTCAAATGTGTTTTTATATAGCAAATGGATCTCAATTGAGCTATAGCTGATGAGGTTGAAAGTAATGCGCCAGCTCCCACTCAAGGGATAGCGTCGTCTGATTCTAGACCTGTAATGGGTAGCTAGAGAGGAGAGGCTAAAGAAGCCTTCTTCCAAATGATGAATGAATGGTTCACGTAGTATGTCCGGACAAATCGGCTGCTCAACAACCTCCACCCCCTTCTAATCCCCAACTGATTCCTGTAGCTCCTCAAGAAGTCAAGCTTTTAAGATTGAATAAGCCTCCAGTTGATAAGATCCGTAAACACGGGGCTGAAGAGTTTAAAGCTAATGCTGATGACAATCCTGAGAGAGTTGAATTTTGGCTTGAGAATACGATTTGAGTGTTTGATGAACTTTCTTGCATACCGGTTGAATGTTTAAAATGTGCTATATCACTGTTGAGGGACACCGCATATCAGTGCTAGAATACATTAGTATCAGTGGTGCCGAGAGAGAAAGTCACTTGGGAGTTCTTTCAGACTGAGTTCTGGAAGAAATACATCAGTCAATGGTTTCTCGATCAAAAGCGTAAAGTGTTTTTAGAACAGAAACAAGACTGCATGAATGTAACCGAATATGAAAGAGAATTTGTACAGTTGAGTAAATATGCTCGAGAGTATGTTTCTACTGAAGAGATTATGTGCAAGCAGTTTGTTGACGGGTTGAACGAGGATATTAATCTTCTGGTCGGGATATTAGATTTAAAAGAATTCGTCGTGTTAGTTGGTCGAGCTTGCAAAGTCGAGGATTTTAGCCGAGAAAAGAGGAAAGTTGATTCAGAGGCTAAAGATTCGAAGAAAAGACCAATGAATAAACCTTATCATTCTTCATCGAAGAAATCCTGAGATTCGTTTAGTTAATCGAATACATCAATGGGATACCAGAATAGAGATCGTGGAAATCAAAATGTGAAGTTTAAAGCTCAAGCTACTTCTGTCTCGAGCATTGGCAACGTGAGAAATAACAAACCCGAGTGTCAACAGTGTGGGAGACGACATTTTGGAGAGTACTGGAATAAGAGTGTTAAAGCGTGTTTCAAATGTGGCTCACTAGATCACTTCATTCGAGATTTCCCAGAGTTATCCGAGAAAGAAAAAGTTCAGAATGTAAGATCGAGCAATACGACTGCGAAAGGGAGACCACGGTTGAAATGCGAGGAATGTATCCAGTAGTAGAGGTATGAATAGTGACTCAGCTGTGAGATCTGAGGCTAAAGCACCTGCTAGAGTGTACGCTATTCGCGCTTGCAAAGAAGCTTCGTCCCCAGATGTTATTACCGGTACATTCTCTCTTTACGACACTAATTTGATTGCTTTAATTATTCATGGATCGACACATTCATATGTTTGTGAGAATTTAGTGTCCAGTAAGAAATTGACTGTTGAGTCTACAGAATTTGTAATTAAAGTATTGAACCCTTTAGGTAAGTATGTTCTTGTTGATAAAGTATGTAAGAACTGTCCTTTAATGACTCGAGGTTATTGTTTTTTGGCGGATTTGATGAGTTCGATGCGATTCTGGGTATCGATTGGTTGACTTTGCACGATGTCATTGTAAATCGTAAAAGAAAGACCACCGAATTAAGATGTCAGAATAATGAAGTTCTTCGGATTGAATATGATGAATCGGATGGATTATCAGTTGTGATATCAACTATGTCAGCTCAGAGATATGTGAGAAAAGGTTGCGAAGCTTATCTCGCTTACGTTTTAGATACCAAAGTGTCTGAAAAGAAGATTGAATCGATGCCTGTAGTCTGTGAATAATCAGATGTATTTCCAAAAGAATTACCTGGGTTGCCACTGAACTGAGAGGTTGAGTTTGCTATTGAGTTGGTTCTGGGAACATCTCCGATATCTATAGCTCCGTATAGAATGGCTCCAACAGAGATGAAAGAGTTGAAAGTTCAGTTGCAAGAGTTAACAAATAGAGGTTTTGCACGACCGAGTTTTTCACCCTAGGGTGCGCCAGTATTGTTCGTAAAGAAACAAGATGGGTTAATGAGAATGTGTATTGAATATTGCCAGCTCAATAAGGCTACGATAAAGAATAAGTATTCGTTGCCAAGAATAGATGATTTATTTGATCAATTAAAGTGTGCAACAGTGTTTTCGAAGATTGATTTGCGATTAGGCTATTATTAGTTGCGAGTTAAAAACTTAGATGTGCTGAAAATTGCATTCAGAACGAGGTACGGACATTATGAATTCTTTGTTATGCCTTTTGGACTAACTAATGTTCCTGCCATATTTATGGATTTGATGAATTGGATTTTTAGACCGTATTTAGATAGATTTTTTTATTGTGTTCATTGACGACATTCTGATCTATTCACGAGATGAATCTGAACATGTTGAACATTTGAGGATTGTGTTGCAAACCTTGAGAGATAAGCAACTGTATGTTAAATTTAGCAAATGTGAGTTTTGGCTCCGGGAAGTTGAATTTTGCGGGCATATTGTCTCAGCGGATGGCATTCGAGATGATCCGAGCACGATTTCTGCAGTCATTGACTAGAAACCACATAGAAATGTATCCGAGGTCAGAACCTTTCTAGGATTAGCTGGTTATTATTGATGTTTCGTTAAAGGGTTCTCAATGATTGCTACACTGATGACTAGATTGCAACAGAAAGATGTAAAATTTGAGTGGTCTAAAAAAATGCCAACAGAGTTTCGAGCAGTTGAAAGCATTGCTAACTGAAGCACCAATTTTTGTTCAACCTGAGTTAGGTACAGAGTTCGTAGTTTATAGTGACGCGTCATTAAACAGTTTGGGTTGCATGTTGATGCAAGAGGGAAAAGTGATAGCTTATGCCTCCAGACAGTTGAAGCCGCATGGAAAGAACTATCCGACACACGATTTAGAGTTGGTCGCTATAGTTTTTGCATTGAAAATTTGGCGTCATCATTTGTACGGTGAAAAATGTCACATCTTTACCGATCATAAAAGCTTAAAGTATATAATAACTCAAAAAGATTTGAATTTGCGACAACGGAGATGGCTCGAGTTATTGAAAGATTACGAGTTAATGATTGATTATCACCCGGAGAAAGTGAATGTAGTTGCGAATGCTTTGAGTAGAAAATCATTGTTTGCCTTGAGAGCAATGAATACACAGTTGAGATTAACTGATGATGGTTCGATTTTAGCTGAGTTAAAAGCCAAACCAGTATTTCTTCAGCAAATTTGCGAAGCTTAGAAATGTGATAGTAAATTACAAGCTAAAAGAATGCAATGCGAGTCGACTAGTGATCCAGAGTACCAAGTTGAATCCGATGATTGTTTGATGTTCCGAGATAGAATCTGCATACCGAAAAATTTGGAGTTGATTAAGAAAATTTTACACGAAGCACATAGTTGTTGTTTATCCGTTCATCTTGGAAGTACTAAAATGTACAATGATTTAAAACAACTATATTGGTGGTCGAGTATGAAACAAGACATTTCTGAATTTATAGTGAAATGTTTAGTGTGTCAACAAGTTAAAGTTGAACACCAAGTGCCTTCAGGTTTACTTCAGCCTATAATGATACCATAGTGGAAATGGGACAGAATTACAATGCATTTTGTATCGGGAATGTCTTTGACTCCGTAAAAGAAAGATGCTATTTGGGTTGTCGTTGATCGATTAATGAAACCAGCACTTTTCATCCTGGTACGTACTGACTATTCACTCGATAGATTAGCAGAATTGTACATTGCTGAGATAGTTAGATTGCACGGAGTGCCAGTTTCGATTATTTTGGATAAAGATTTGAGGTTTATATCGCGATTTTGGAAGAAATTGCAAGAAGCTCTGGGTATGAATGTAACATCCTAGAAATGGGCCTATGCATTTTTGATTTAATTATACAAAATGACATGTCTTATGCGTTATGAATGTATTGTGAACATTTTTGGAAACTTGGAAATGTAAGGAAATGTTTCAGAAATGTTAAGTTTCAAAAGAGGAAAGTAAACATTTTTTGGAAACTTGGAAATGTAAGGAAATGTTTCAGAAATGTTAAGTTCGAAAATAGGAAAGTAAACATTTTTGGAAACTTGGAAATGTAAGGAAATGCTAAGTTGAAAAGAGGAAACTAAAACAAGGTGGCCTTAAGAAAATTTATAGGTAAAACATGACATGAAATTGGGCTTGGAAGAATGGCTACAAGGCGCCACTTAAGGGCCTAGCAAGTGACGCCACATACAGGTGCAAATGGTCTTGAGTTCAAGTCACTTAGGAAGCAAAATAAAATTTTTATTTTTGCTACAAGGAGCAGAGAGGTGGACGGCATTATTGCTTTTAAAAGAGGAGTTTTATTCTCTTTAAATTTTGGCTAAATAGGGGATAAATAATAGATTTATTTTAGATTATTTTCAAGAGAGATAAATGAGGATTTATTCTTTAATTTTTTTTTTAAATTAAAGAGATAAAGCTATCAAAATAGAAGAGTGGTGGCCAAGTACGGGAGTCTTGGCCTAGTAATTTCGGCAAAAGGAGGAAAGTTAAAGCCATTCACCATTCTTTCATTCTCCTTCCTCTCTGCTGAATTTCTTCTTGTTGTTGAGCATCCATCTTTTTCTTTTCTTTTTTTTCTTTTAGCCTCCTAGTCGATTCCTTCTAAGCCTAATATACCTCTCTCCTTTCATCTTTGAAACCGAATGCATAGGGGGCTCATAGCCGATTGTTCATCAAGTCTCTAAGACGAATCTCTGGAGTGGTGTCAGGAGGGATCTGTCAAATTCAATATTAAGGGTAAGAATTTTATGGTCATCAATTCATTCTCTTCTTTAAGCCGAAACATAGGAACTAGTATCATTATTATTTTGTGGCCGAAATTATAATGAGTGTTTCTGGTTCTCAGAATCATCAACTTCAAGGAGGGATCTTTCGGGAATTCAAGGATCTAAGGTAAGTAAGGATTTACTTTCGGCCAAGGGCCATCTATGATGGTTTAATGTTAGAATCGAACCTAACATATGCGTATAGGTATTTCGATAGATATTTAAGACAAGGGATACTTTCGGGAGTTGAAAATCGCAAGGTGAGTACATAAGCACAACCGGCCAAAGCCTAGTTTAGTATTTAGATTTGGTCTTTAAATACTTAAAAGCCGAACTAACCAAGCCTAGTGATTGTAGTGCTAGCCAATTTTAAGGAAAGAATACTACAAATTTCGGGATTTGATCTTTTTTAATCCAATCGGCAACAAGGTAAGTTTTGGTTACCAGTACTCCTTCGGGATTTAGTCTTATGGCCGAATAGGCTTTTACTAAATAGTAAGTGATTAATCAAATGTAGGAACTTAAGATCTAAATCAGTAGATCGGTTTTTTCGGGATTTCAAGGAATCCGTTAAGCATATCAGGTGTGTACCCTACACTAATCTTAATAGATTTATGGCTTAAACTTGATATATGTATTAATATGAAAGTGTAAGAATGTGGCTAAGGTACCATGTTATGGTACAAGTACTCAGGTACGTTTCCTACTCCTACTAGGATTATGAAATATGTTATATTTAACATGTGATAAGTGATAAGAATGTGAAATTTGGCATGTTAATGCATAATATATGATATGGGGCATATGGGTTATTGAAAAGGGGAAGTGAATGTGGTGACCTAAGACCACGATATCTGAATGTGGTGACCTAAGACCACGATATCTGAATATGGTGACCTAAGACCACGATATCAGAATGTGGTGACCTAAGACCACGATATCTGAATTTGGTGACTTCGGTCACAATTATTTAATCTGGTGGCTATGCCACAAATATTTATAAGGGCGATGAGCACGTCGACTGCAGCGACTGCCTTCGATGGTGTGTAGCGGATGGAGGGTTGACTTAGTAGTCCCCACGGTGTGCAGGATGGTACGGGTGATGTGTAGCGGATGGCATCTAGGTTTGGGTTTGGGTTGCATCATTATTTTTATCTGTTATATGCATTGATATGTGATATGGTTATGTAAGCCAGAATTGTTAACTTTAGTGTTGGTTACACATTGAGTCTGTTGACTCACCCCGTTGTGGGAACGTGTTTCAGGTGATGAGCAGTGATGGACCGGGACGACAGAACTTGTGGTGGCCATGCTCAGCTTGAAGTTTTATTTTATTTGGACATTTTATTTCATTTAAGTACCTTATAATTATTTAGGTTTGTTTTGATGTAATAAGGCCACTGTTGAATTATTTCATTGTATCATTATGTTTACAAATTTTTATTAAGTTAAAGATTAAGTAATTTATTCTAAATGTACTTTATATGTTTTATCACCTAAAATTTAAAAAGCGTTTTTATTAAAAAACGATTTTGTTTTCTTCTCGAGCCCAACCCAAAACAATATTTCTTTTAAAACACACTATTTTCCAAAGGAACAAAAGGATTTTTAACCGGTTTACATCAAGAAACATACCAGATCCGGTCAAGGCTCGTGGGCCGGGTGTGGGGTGTTTCAATGAAGTTGAATTTTAGTACAGCTTTTCATCTGTAAACTGATAGTCAGTCTGAGAGAATAATTCAGATTCTCGAATATATGCTCAGATGTTGTGTTTTAGAGTTCAAAGGCAATTGAGAGAAATATTTTTAGGTGGTTGAATTTGCATATAATAACAGCTTTCAATTGAGTATAAAGATGGCACCGTACGAAGCTCTGTATGATCACAAATGTCGAACTCCGTTGTATTGGACTAAGCTTAGCGAGAAACAGATTCAGGAGGTTGATTTGATTAGAAAAACCAAAGAGAAAGTGAAAGTATTTTGCGACTGTTTGAAAGTAGCTTCAGATTGTCAGAAAATCATACGCGGGTTTGAAACAAAAACATATTGAATTTCAAATCAGTAACATAGTATTTTTGAAAGTGTCTCCGTGGAAGAAAATCCTTCGATTTGGTCGTAAAGGTAAACTGAGTCCGTAATTTATTGGGCCGTATGAGATCATCGAAAGAATAGATGCAGTGGCTTATCAGCTAGCTTTACCGATTGAGTTAGAGAAAATACACAATGTTTTTCATGTGTCGATGTTGCATCGATATCGATCGGATCCATCACATGTGATTTCTCCGTCAGAGATTGAGACTCAGCCTGATGTGACGTACAACGAAGAACCGATCAAAATTTTGGCTCGAGATATCAAAGAACTAAGAAATAAATGCATAGCTTTAGTGAAAGTCTTGTGGCAATGTCACAGAGTTGAAGAGGTTACATGGGAGCCTGAGGAAGCTATGAGAAAACAGTAGCCTAACCTGTTCACTGGTAAGATTTTCGGGGACGAAAATCCCTAAGGGGGGAGAGTTGTAACAACCCGTTTTTGGTTAAATCGGAACAGTGGTTTTGGGACCACAAATCTAATGTCAAAATATTTATTTTATTATTATTTTAATGTTTACAGCATGATAATATATATTTCTGAAATTTTTGTTAAGAAATTTTGTCATTTAGATTGTCAATTTGATAAAAAGGACTAAATCACATAAAGTGTAAAAGTGGAGTTCCATTAGTTAAAGATATCTAATAGCTATGAAATCTTAATTTAGAGGTCCTTATGTTATAATTAGACCATTACAATGGTAACTGGACATTTATGGACATGTTATTAAATGTTTTAAAGGTTAATTAGTAAGGTTAATTTAGTAATATGTTTAATAAAGGTTAGCTAAATAAAACAAAACACAAAATTATTCTTATTATCATCATCCTTGGTCGAATGAAGCATGAAGAAAAGCTAATTTAGGGTTTGAAAATTTTGGCTACTTCAAGGTTCATTGTAAGTCCGTTTTTGTCCCGTTTTTAATGATTTCTATGTTTTTGTTATCGTTGCAACTAGCACTAGTTAACCCAGGGACTATTTTGCAAAGCTGTTAAAGATTTTGAAAGTTTCCATTGATGAAAATCTGTGTTCTTTGATGTTTGATGATGAAATATGAAATCTTGTTGTTAGATTTACATATTTTGTAAAGTGATTTTTAGTAAAAATGTAAAATAGGCACTTATTTATGAAAATGTGAAAATGTGTGGTTAAATGTGTGAAAAATTGATAAATATGGACTACTAGGGTTATAATGATAATTTGGCTAGGCATGTGTGTTTTGAAATTTGCATGAATTTGTGATTTTGTGGAATAAAGACTAAATTGTAAAAATGTGAAAGTTTAGGGCTAATGTGTAAATTAGCTCAAATGTATATTTTGGACTGAATTGAATAAATAGATGATTAAATAAGTTAACTTTGAATATATTTAGATTAAGAAAAGCGGAAATCGGAATTGGATCGGGGAAAAGATAAAGTACTTGATTAATCGACAATTTTATCGTTTTTGAATCGAGGTAAGTTTGTATGTGATAAATTTCATTATAATTGTATTTTAAATGCATTGATATATTATAAATTTTGAATACGAGACTTCGGATAAGTTCGATATTGACTCGACGATAATTTGGCATTCGGAATCTCGGTTGAACCTTAAGAATAGTCTAGGGTACTAGTAACATGTCATTAGAAGATACTTTAATTTGGCTTTGGGCCATGATAGTAGCACTTCGGGTGCGAGATAAACCAATTTGGTTTCGGGCCATGCATATCGACTGATTTGGCTACGGGCCATGATATTAGTACTTCGGAGATAAGTTACCTTAATTTGGCTTCGGGCCATGGTATAGGTACTTATTGTGTGAGACCTTTGAGTATCAGACTTCTATTCCGAATGGTTCAACGGGTAAACGAAAGAGGTAGATGAGTTTAAGATTGATATTAAATGATACAGGTACGTACATGAATTATATAAGTTCCAAATTGAAGAGATTTGTGAAGGTAGTGTGTAATATCTTAATTGGGTATTTGAAAGGTTTGTTAGCTAATGTAAGCTACATATTGGTGTACTCAAATTATTGAATTATGTTTATTTGATTGTTTTAATTTTCTTTCATACGAGCTTACTAAGCTATAAATCTTACTTTGTGTATTTTCCCGTGTTTTATAGTGATATCAAAGCTAGCTCGAATTTGGGGATCATCGAAGATTGTTTCACACTACAACCTATCACTTGGTACCTTTGAACTTTGGTATTTTAAATATATGGCATGTATAGGTATTTTGAGTCATTTTGATTATGTGTTGATAATGATTTTGGCCATTTGTAATGGTTTGTAAATGTATATATTTTGGGTTGTAAATATAGCCATGAGATTTGGCTTATTTTGGTGGATTTTGGTTTTGTGCTTATATGTGCTTATATGGTTGATATTTTGAGTTCATGGATGAATATGTGAATGACTTATATTATGAGGTTTGTTGAAATGGTATCATGCTTTTGAATTGGTGGAAAATGATGTAGGTTTGGTAAAGGTTTAGTTAATTGAATTGTATATGTGAATTAGGTATGAAATTAGATATAAATTGTAGTATATTTGTGATTCGCATTGTTGGTAAAGAAATGGTATGATGTGAACAATTGTTGATGGTATTTGGCTGCATATTTGTGTCTTGAATTGGTACCATTTGGATTGTTTAGGTACATGCAAATTTGGGTGGCAAAATGGCTTGGTAAATAGCCTATTTTTGTCCACACGGGTAGAGACACGGGCGTGTGTCTAAGCCATGTGTGACACACGATTATGTTACACGTTTGTGTGTCCCCTGGTGTGGTTTTAAAAATCAAGTCAGTATGCTCCACACGGCCTCACACATGGACATGTGACTTAGCCGTGTGGTATAAGTCAGTATACCCTATAGGTTTGGCACGGCCTAGCACATGGCCTGGCACTCGGGCGTGTATGGCCTTTTTTAGGGCACACGGGCGTGTATGTTGGCCGTGTGACCTAAGTGAGTGAGTTACACGAGGTCAGACACGGGCTGGGACACGGACATGTTCTCTCATTTCGAATGTTTACACGGCCTAGCCACATAGGCGTGTGGCCCCTGTTTTGAGAAAAATTTTCTAAGTGTTCCAAATGTTTTAAAAGTTATCGATTTAGTCCCGAACCACTATCAATGCTTGTTTAGGGCCTTGTAGGCTCGTTATAGGGACATTATGCTTGAGTTTCAATAAGTTTGCATGAGATGTGAAATTATATATGAATTGAATGCTTAAATGTTTTATAAGGTAGGTAATGTTCTGTAACCCTATTCCGGCCTTGAATACGGGTGAGGGGTGTTACATAACTTTTCTGTAGCACATGGTTTCTGCTGAGGGGATCCGAGTTGATCCTAGAAAGATTGAGGTTGTGCTTGATTGGAAGTAGCCTAAGAACGTTTCTGAGATCCGCAGTTTTCTGGGTCTTGCGAGTTATTATAGGTGGTTTGTTAAGGGGTTTTCATAGATTGCAGCTCTTCTAACTAAGCTTGTGCGCAAGAATGCTCCTTTTGTCTGGACTAATTTGCAACTACCGAGCTTCAAGAAGCTCAAGTGTGTTATGACTCAGGCTCCTGTTCTAATACAACCTGAATCTGGTAAAGAGTTTATGGTTGACAGTGATGCGTTACACGTCGGTTTAGGATATGTACTGATGCAAGATAGTAAAGTTGTGGCTTATGTGTCCTGTCAGCTTAAGTTACATGAAGGAAATTATCTAACGCATGATCTCGAGTTAGCCTCTATGGTGTTTACGTTAAAGATTTGGAGGGACTATCTATATGGTGAGAGGTGTATCATCTACACCGATCACAAAAGCATCAAGTACCTCCTCGCTCAGAAGGAGTTTAATCTCATGTAGTGTCGTTAGATTGAGCTGCGCAAGGACTATGATTGCACAATAGAGTATCATCCTGGTAAGGCCAATATGGTGGCCCGATCTCTCAATCTTAGGGCGATGAGAGATTTGAGAGCAATGTTCGCTCATCTTAGTTTGTTCGATAATTGGGTCTGTTAGCCGAGTTGTAGGATAAGCACACTTGGATTGGGTAGATTCGAGAAAAGTAGTTAGGGGATGAGTCTCTGGGTTTGCGATTTTTTCAGGTTAATAGTGGCAGCATATCTGATTTTGGACTAAGGATGGAGTTCTGTGTTTCTGAGCACAGGTTTATGTACCAAATAATTTTAATATGAGATAGACGATTCTGAGGGAAGTGCAAAGTAGCCCTTATGCTATGCACCCAATGGTAATAAAATGTATCAGGATCTTCGTGAGCTATACTGAAGGTAGAGTTTGAAATGTGAGGTAACTAATTTTGTTTCTCGTTGTTGAACGTGCTAGCAAGTTAAGGCTGAACACCAGTTGCCTTTGGGTTTACTTCAACCTATTAAGATTTCCTTATGGAAATTGGAACGAGTGACGATAGCCTTCATTAGTGGGTTGCCCTTGATACCCACTAAGAAGGATTATGTTTAGGTCATCGTGGATCGATTGACCAAATCTACTCATTTTATTTCGGTTCGGACGGACTACCCTCTGCAAAAGTTAGTGAAGCTCTTTATTTCTGAGATTGTGAGACTGTATGGGGTTCTGGTTTCGATAATCTCTGATAGGGATCCTCGCTTCACTTTTCAGTTTCGAGATTGGACTTTAGTACTGTGTTCCATCCTCAGACCGATGGTCAGTCTGAGAGGGTGATTTAGATACTAGAAGATATGCTTCGGAGCTGATTGATTGATTTCTGAGGTAGTTGGGAGGATTTTCTTTCGTTAGCTGAGTTCACTTACAACAATAATTTCCAATCTAGCATTCAGATAGCATCATACAAGGCTTTGTATGGTCGTAAGTGTCGTACTCTGCTATGTTGGACTGAGTTGGGTGAGGGACAGATTTCGGGTCCTGAGTTGGTTTCTGAGACTGAAGATAAGGTTAGACTGATACGGGATCATCTGAAGGCAGCTTCTAATAGATAGAAGTCTTATGTGGATCTGGAAAAGAAGGATATTGAGTACGCTATGGGTGACTTCGTATTCCTTAAAGTGTTTCCGTGGAAGAAAGTTTTGTGGTTCAGTCGTAAGGGTATGTTAAGCCCTAAGTTCATTGGGTCGTATCGAATTTTGAAGCATGTGAGACCGATTGCTTATCAGTTAGAGCTACCTCCAAACTTGGACCGTATCCATGATGTGTTTCACATCTCGATGTTGAGGCGATATTGATCTGATCCATTTCATGTTGTCTCTATTGAGGAGATCGAGATTAGACCGGACTTGACATTTGAGGAGGAGCTGGTTCAGATTCTGGACCGAGATGTTAAGGTTCTGAGGAAGAAGTCCATACCTTTAGTGAAGGTTCTGTAGTGGAATCATAGCACCGAGGAGGCCATGTGGGACTTGAAGACTCGATGCGTCAGCAGTATCCTCATCTGTTTGGATTAGGTAAATTTCGAGGCAGAAATTTCTTTTAGGGGGTAGAGTTGTAACGCCCTGAATAATTTAAGCCTGTTTTTGTGAAATCTAACACAAATATGTATCTGCTTCAGTGGCTAAGTGTTCTGGGTGTGTGTGTGAGGTATTGGGTTCAAGTTCCACTTTTGACAAATTTTGTTACTTTAGACCCTAGCCTTATCCTTGGTGGGTTGAGTTATATTTTCTTGTTAGTAAACTCATATCAGAATAAGCTTGTTGGTTCAAGTGGTAAGGAGTTAGCTTGCTGAAGGTCCTATGTTTGAATTCCTGCTTGAGCGTGGGTGTTAATTTTGCCGATGATGGTTGATAGTGGTTCAGTGGTAGTGGGATTCTAAGTTAGTTAGGTAGTTATGGATGTGGATGTAGTGAGATTTGGTTTAACCTTTTTATTTTACTTCATTTTATTCTAATTTCCCAAAATCTCTCCCTTTTTCAATTTTTGACTTTTTTTATGTGTTTTCTTCCCATCAAAATTTCTTTTCTTTTTCCTTTATCTGTCAAAATTGTTCTTCCAAAATTGCAGTGATACAATTTTTGAACTATTCATGTGTCTGGAAAGTAAGGGTAGGGAATTTTGTTCGAATTAGAGGTAATTGTTTTAACTGTTCTATACCGATTCTGGTCCTTTTGGTAATTTGATTTTGGGTTGTTTGGTAGCGAATCATGAGGATTGGAATTCTTCTCTTACAAATTCGTAGTCGGGTTTGTTCGTGAAGTTGAGTAAGTAACGAGCGCTTGAATTTCACTATTAAATGTTTCACTGGTTCGGTTTAATTGTGGATTAAGAACTAATTTTGGGAACGTGTAATGTCATTTGTAAGTTCTGGTGGGCTCGGGATTGCTTGCGCGTCAAAATCAAACCAGGTGTGTACCCCTAACGCTAGAAAATGAGGTTCGACAAAAGCCAAAAATTAGGTCTATCGATGCCACACGAGCGTGTTGCCGGCTGTGTAGTTGGTCGTGTGTGAGACACGACCGTGTGACTGACGAAGGTGTGGCCGTGCGTTTTACATGGTCATGTGACGGTATGAATGTGGTCATGTAGGCCACACAAACTAGGCTAGGTTAAGCGTGTTGGCCCACACGGGCGTGTGGGCCACACGGGCAAGGCCATTTTGGGCGTGTAGGCCACACGGGCATGTGGGCCAAGAATTTTAAAATTTTCCCTAGGGTCCCACTGGTCGTTCCGGTCGACTATAGGCCTACTGTAGAGTCAGAAAGGGCTAACAAAACCCAAAACCCTAATTCATGTGATCTAATATTCTAATAGTCTGATATGAGTAGGACACTGATATGTATGTCTGACCGTTCTGTTTGAGTATATATTTATCTGTATACAAGCATGTTAATTCTGTTAATTCTATATTCTGTATGTAACACCCCAAACCCGGCCCATTTAATCCGACCGAATTTGGAATGCCACTGCGGAACACTTTCGAAGAACATTCTTACTTAAGAAATAAACCATTTAAAATTTGTTTCCTTTAATAAAGCATTTTCGTGACTTGTAATATTCTAAGTAAAAATCGAAGTTCATTATAAAAATATCAGATTTAAACTTTACTTGAGAAAAATAAAACCATTTGTAATCAACCTTTAAATCATACATCCATAATAGGGCATAATAAAGATACTTAAAAAGAGAACTGAAATACTTTAGTGGGCCTTATTACAATACACACTTAATCAAAATACGGAGAGCATAAATATTTAATTCATTAACCAAGAGATTCCCTTGCATGAAAATTCACTTTTGCATGGCCACCTTTGTATCCTCTCCAAACCCGGTCCAAGCGTTAAGCGCTACCTGAAAGGTTTAATAAAAATCGGAGTGAGTCACCAAGACTCAGTGCATAGTTAATACACAATGTCCTCACGAATGGGCTTGGCCCATATCCACACAGTGCATACTCATAATTATACAATTTCAAAGCCCATATCCACATAGTCCATACACAAAATATACAATTACAAAGCCCATATTCACATAGTCCATACACATAAATATACAATTACAAAGCCCATATTCACATAGTCCATACATATAATTCCATGGCATATACTATTCAAAATGATACACATCACATGTCATCACATTATTTTACACTCATCGATAATCATTTATAATCGAAAGGTTAATACAATAATCACTAATCTGGTTATTCAATCACCCACCACGGTTACCCATCATCATAGTTTTTATTTCAATTAACATGCTCAATATACTTACTTTTACATGAAATAATACACCCAACACATATAACAACAAAAGAACAGTGCGATAACTACGCACCTGTTTAAAGTGATATTCGATTTATCGATTCTAATATCAACTAAAGTCCCAAGCTTCACATTATTAATCGATTAGCCCCTAAAACACATAACCGAAAAATCGGTCACATCAGTCAAATACATGGCTTTAGGCCGAATACCATAAGTCATTTACCTTAAGCACTCATTTCGACCACAAAACACCACTTGTTCTTGTCGATTTGCTCTCGAAGTCATCGAAAATCCTACTAAAATATTGTCAGAATCGGCAAACATACTAATCCATGAACAGAGGTCTTTGGCCGAAAATTATACTTACCATTTCCTTGAATAGTCGAAACCAATAGGCTCCTTTATGCTTTTTAACACTGCTACACACAAGCAGAGCACATTATAAAAGCCTTATTCACATTCGGCCACCTCTTAAATCCAAGGTCAACATTTTGTTTGATTTTCAAAGTCTAAAATATAGATTATGGCCAAAATCAACAATTACTCACCTTTAATGATTCGGCTAAGAATAGTTTGGAAAGGACAAAGAAGAAGAGAGATGAATTTTCTCCTTTTGTTCTACTCCAAATGGGATATACACCAAAAAGGAAATCGGAAAAATCGGCCATGCAAGCAATATTTGTTAGCCAAAAAGCTCTCTAGCTCCTCAAAATCAAAACTTAACTCCCCTAAGTCTCTACTTTAGCCATGCACAAAATGGGGAAAAGGGAAGACATAGAGAAGCATTCGGCCATCCTTGCTAAGCTCACAACCGAGTATGATGGTCACTGAGGAGCCTCACAATCGGCCATGCACACATGGAAAGGAACCAAAAACAATCTAAGAGATTCGGCCATGAAGAATTTGGAAGGAAAATCAAAAGCAAAACGAGAATCTTGGCCAGGTTCTCTATGCAACACACATGGTCGACTAACAAGGAATTTCCAAGCATGCAATTCAGCCACGCTCCCTCCCATCTTCTATTTCCGGTCAAGATAGTTGGAAATGAAAAGCTAAAACAAATCAAGCATTCGGCCATGCTTTGTTAAGCAAAATAGCCGGCCAAGCTTCACCTTCTTTCTCATATCTAATTGAAATTTTCAACATCAAAATACCAATAACATAGTTGATTAGCAAGCTCCTCCCTTAGTTCCTTCATCCAACAAATAAAAAAAATGATCAACCCAAGGCATACCCAATTCCAACGGCAGGCTTTGTTCCCATTATCACAACAACAAAGAAAATTCATTATTAACTAGCATGCTCAACACCATTTGAAATTTAAAATCAAATTTAACAAATTCCCATGCATGAAAATAATAATACTTATAATTTCCATACCTTCCAAAAGAATAAAAAAAATAAAAGTTAATAGCCATGCTTCTCTTTTCACCAACCCAAGGCCGGCCACGCATATAACCTTCCCAAGGCCAAAATTCATCCATGCATAACTAATAATAATAATATTATTATTATTCCATCATTCTTTATTAATAAAATAAACTAAAAATATAACCCATCCTTTAATAAAATAACAACACATTGTTTATTCTTTATTCCCATGCTCTAGCAGCTTAAAACAACAAAAAAAAAATAAGAATAATACTTATAAAAATAATAACAAAGAGGAGCAAACCCCCCCAAGGCTGCATGCGTGCATGCATGTGCCATGCAGGCCTCCTCACGCGGCCAAAACAAAACACAAGGCCAAACTGCAGCCCCAGGTCTCGAACCCGAGACCTGGAGAAGAGTCCTCTTGCTTCCAGCCATTTAATCCTTTGCGTGTTTCGTGACAATAAACGCATATAAATTCTTTTGAACCTTATTTCGCTGGCTTCTCCATTTTAGCGCTAGGAACCGAAAAAAATGAAAACATCCGTGCCTTTAATGGAACTCGAACACGAGTCCTTGTAGCGGCCTCCATGCTGTAACGTCTTAACCATTCGGCCACGGTGAATTTCATGCGACTAATTGCATCGCATTTTCTTTTAAGCTATCCTTGCCTTGGCTCCCTTCACTTTAGCGCTGAAATAAAAATAAAGCGCCTTATGTGCGATTTCCAGGACTCGAACATGAGTCCCCTTAGACTCAGCTCTCAAGCAAAGTCCTTAACCATTTGGCCAGTGTTTAATTTGTGCTAATAACGCGCCAATAATTTGTTTTAAGCCCTCCTCCAAAGCAGTGCTATTTTTCAAAATAAAAATGATTTTGCCGCACACGAGACTCGAACCGGTGACTGCTTTTGTGCCCGACCCTTAAGTGGCACACTGAAGCCACTTTACTACTGGACTTTCATGTCCAAATTTTACAAAATTTATTATTAAGGCATCTTCAGCCAATTTTCCATTTTAAACCCTAAATTTTCAAAATTTTCAAAAATGTCCCATTTTATTCCGGGAGTTTTAGGAACTCCAAAAACACATCAAAACCACTATTGTGGCCTAAAACACTCGAGTTATTTTCCGAACTCGCAACCCCTATTTTGGGATATTACAATTCTACCCCCTTAAAATAATTTCGTCCTCGAAATTACTTATGTACAACATCCGTACCTTTCAATTCACCATATCTCAATCATATACACAATTGTACACATATGCAAACACATTTCAAACTTTTTCACATTTATCATTTTCACATATGGCCACTTTTCTATAAGCATATTCAAGCTTAAATTCCATTACGGATACCATACACATCAATGGTAAGATCAATTGCACATTTTAAAAGTCTTACCGAAGCTTCAACTATATCGCATCTTATTTAACTCAAATGGGAACTCACTAACTTTCCTTATTCCTTGCAAGTACGAAAGACTTGCACTTATCCGAGCATTTAGCTTATGATAATATACATGTTCCATCTTGTAAGTGATTCATGAAATCTCTATTATAACACATCACCAGGCATTAAGCTCCGCTAGGCATCAAAGCTCGAATTATACACCGGCACAAGGCTCGCTAGGTGAAAGCCCGAAATACAATACACCAAGCACAAGGCTGCTAGGCATCAAAGCTCAAATATACACTGCAAGACAAAGCCTCGCTAGGCATCAAAGCTCAAAATATACACCGCACAAAGCTCTGCTAGGCATCAAAGCTCAAATACGAGATTATCATCATCTCAATCACATTACAAGCGGACCAAAAATTATAAACCATATATAATTCACATCACTTCAATTATAATTCATGATAGATAGGTCTATCCACATATCACTTGTACTTATCACTTCAGTAACATTTCGTAATAGAAAGTCTATCCACAGTCGGCTTTCACTATATTTATAACCAGGATTCCAACATGTACACAAGGATATAACTAACCTTAACAATATTCAATTGCTTATAGACTTATACTTAAAACATTCTCTATTTCTGGTTCCAACACTCGCCGACATGGTATTTTCCACACTGAGCACACGGACGGTCCCGATTTCCCATGGCTGGTTTAATCACATGAGCAAAACTTTTAACCCTCGGTCTTTTCCGAAGATCCTCAAATAATTTAAACAATTTAAAATTTCTCTTATCACGGTTTGTATCCTTATCTCCATTTTATCTCATCGAGTTCTTAATCTCCTCAGCTATCTTAACTTTTTCGATTAACACAGCAAATTCCCGTTCCCATTGAGGAACTATCAACAGTCTCAGGCCGTCTCTTAATCCGTCCTTAAACCGGACACATCATTCATGTTTCGTAGCCATTACTCCTTGAACATATTGGCTTAACTTTAAGAATTTAGCCTCGTATTTCGTTATGGACTTGTTCCATTGAACTAGTCCCAAAAACGCATTTCCTCTGAGTATCAATGTAATAAGTACTGACATACTTATTTTGGTATGTCATCTTGACATACTCCTGAGTGGGGTCCTCCGTTGTGACACTATCCCGAACCGTGAGCCACCATTGATACGTCTCACCGCGAAGTAGCATCACTATTTCTTTCACTTTTTCTCTCAGGGTTTAGATCGAGTTCATCCATAACTCGCTTGGTTGCTTCCAACCAATATTCAATCACACTGGGTGCCACGCCCGATACATCACGGAGCAATTTTGCTCTATTGGTTCAAAGTTGCTCGGAACCAAATTTTTGAGCTCTCATATTTCTCCCTCTCTAGCCACTATCTCTAAAACTTGCAGCACAATACAGCCTTTTCCCTCGTCTGATCTTGCTACTCATTGTCAACGGTTGGTGGTGAGGATGATACCTCATTAACAGAACCTTGACCCGATCTAACGAGTCCCGATACGGCCATTTTGCCTCGATCATGTCCTCTAGGACTCATCTCTTATCGCACAATCCAACTTAAAAGTTTTATGCATTAGAAATTTGTTCCACTGATTATTCGCGAACAATTTTATGGAATAAGTATTTAGAAGTGGTTCTTTCGATCACACATAGGTTCGGTTCAAGTTCGCTACTTCTTATTCAAAGAGTCACATACACGTTCATAAGCAGGGACACATTCATTTACTACACCTCTAGGATCATTTCAGTCTTTAAGTTTTATGCACTTGTTTTTGAATTGGCTAGGCTTAGGGTTCAATAGTCCAAATTTTCCAATCTACAAGCCCAATTATGCTCATACAATTCATATATTCACTATACCTCAATAGTCAGAGGTACTTACCAGAGGGACTTCGGGTCGGAGGTACAGGTGCCATGCCAGAATGAGCCCAAAATAGAAGTTCACATTTTGAAAAGCCCACTTTCTAAAATTGTTTTCGGGCCCAAAACCTCAAAGCTGAGTTTTGAACCTGGCTCTGATACCAAAATGTAACACCCCAAACCCGCCCATTTAATTCGACCAAATTTGGAATGCCATCATGAACACTTTCAAGAACATTCTTACTTAAGAAATAAACCATTTAAAATTTGTTTCCTTTAATAAAGCATTTTCGTGACTTGTAATATTCTAAGTAAAAATCGAAGTTCATTATAAAAATATCGGATTTAAACTTTACTTGAGAAAAATAAAACCATTTGTAATCAACCTTTAAATCATACATCCATAATAGGGCATAATAAAGATACTTAAAAAGAGAATCAAATACTTTAGTGGGCCTTATTACAATACACACTTAATCAAAATACGGAGAACATAAATATTTAATTCATTAACCAAGAGATTCCCTTGCATGAAAATTCACTTTTGCATGGCCACCTTTGTATCCTCTCCAAACCCGGTCCAAGCGTTAAGCGCTACACCTAAAGGTTTAATAAAAATCGGAGTGAGTCACCAAGACTCGATTGCATAGTTAATACACAATGTCCTCACGAATGGGCTTGGCCCATATCCACACAAAGGCATACTCATAATTATACAATTTCAAAGCCCATATCCACATAGTCCATACACAAAATATACAATTACAAAGCCCATATTCACATAGTCCATACACATAAATATACAATTACAAAGCCCATATTCACATAGTCCATACATATAATTCCATGGCACATACTATTCAAAATGATACACATCACATGTCACCACATTATTTTACACTCATCGATAATCATTTATAATCGAAAGGTTAATACAATAATCACTAATCTGGTTATTCAATCACCCACCACGGTTATCCATCATCATAGTTTTTATTTCAATTAACATGCTCAATATACTTACTTTTACATGAAATAATACACACAACACATATAACAACAAAAGAACGAAGGCGATAACTACGCACTGCTTAAAGTGATATTCGATTTATCGATTCTAATATCAACTAAAGTCCCAAGCTTCATTATTAATCGATTAGCCCTAAAACACATAACCGAAAATCGGTCACACTGTACCAAATACATGGCTTTAGGCCGAATACCATAAGTCATTTACCTTAAGCACACATTTCGACCCCGAAACACCACTTGTTCTTGTCGATTTGTTCTCGAAGTCATCGAAAATCCTACTAAAATATTGTCGAATCGCAAACATACTAATCCATGAACAGAGGTCTTTGGCTGAAAATTATACTTACCATTTCCGTGAATAGTCGAAACCAATAGGCTCCTTTATGCTTCTTAACACTGGCTACACACAAACAGAGCACATTATAAAAGCCTTATTCACATTCGGCCACCTCTTAAATCCAAGGTCAACATTTTGTTTGATTTTCAAAGTCTAAAATATAGATTATGGCCGAAAATCAACAATTACTCACCTTTAATGATTCGGCTAAGAATAGTTTGGAAAGGACAAAGAAGAAGAGATGAATTTTGCTCCTTTTTGTTCTACTCCAAACGGGATATACACCAAAAAGGAAATCGGAAAAATCGGCCATGCAAGCAATATTTGTTAGCCAAAAAGCTCTCTAGCTCCTCAAAATCAAAACTTAACTCCCCTAAGTCTCTACTTCAGCCATGCACAAAATGGGGAAAAGGGAAGACATAGAGAAGCATTCGGCCATCCTTGCTAAGCTCACAACCGAGTATGATGGTCACTGAGGAGCCCCACAATCGGCCATGCACACATGGAAAGGAACCAAAAACAATCTAAGAGATTCGGCCATGAAGAATTTGGAAGGAAAATCAAAAGAAAAACGAGAATCTTGGCCAGGTTCTCTATGCAACACACATGGTCGACTAACAAGGAATTTCCAAGCATGCAATTCAATACACGCCCTCCCATCTTCTATTTCCTGGTCAAGATAGTTGGAAATGAAAAGCTAAAACAAATCAAGCATTCGGCCATGCTTTGTTAAGCAAAATAGCCGGCCAAGCTTCACCTTCTTTCTCATATCTAATTGAAATTTTCAACATCAAAAGACCAATAACATAGTTGATTAGCAAGCTCCTCCCTTAGTTCCTTCATCCAACAAATAAAAAAAAATGATCAACCCAAGGCATACCCAATTCCAACGGCAGGCTTTGTTCCCATTATCACAACAACAAAGAAAATTCCTTATTAACTAGCATGCTCAACACCATTTGAAATTTAAAATCAAATTTAACAAATTCCCATGCATGAAAATAATAATACTTATAATTTCCATACCTTCCAAAAGAATAAAAAAATAAAAGTTAATGGCCATGCTTCTCTTTTCACCAACCCAAGGCCAGCCACGCATATAACCTTCCCAAGGCCAAAATTCATCCATGCATAACTAATAATAATATTATTATTATTATTCCATCATTCTTTATTAATAAAATAAACTAAAAATATAACCCATCCTTTAATAAAATAACAACACATTGTTTATTCTTTATTCCCATGCTCTAGCAGCTTGAAACAACAAAAAAAAATAATAAGAATAATACTTATAAAAATAATAAAAAAGAGGAGCAAACCCCAAAGGTCAGCATGCGTGCATGCATGTGCCATGCAGGCCTCCTCACGCGGCCAAAACAAAACACAAGGCCAAACTGCAGCCCCAGGTCTCGAACCCGAGACCTGGAGAAGAGTCCTCTTGCTTCCAGCCATTTAATCCTTTGCGTGTTTCGTGACAATAAACGCATATAAATTCTTTTGAACCTTCTTTCGCTGGCTTCTCCATTTTAGCGCTAGGAACCGAAAAAAAATGAAAACATCCGTGCCCTTAATGGAACTCGAACACGAGTCCTTGTAGCGGCCTCCATGTTTACGCAACGTCTTAACCATTCGCCACACGGTGAATTTCATGCGACTAATTGCATCGCATTTTCTTTTAAGCTATCCTTGCCTTGGCTCCCTTCACTTTAGCGCTGAAATAAAAATAAAGCGCCTTATGTGCGATTTCCAGGACTCGAACATGAGTCCCCTTAGACTCAGCTCTCAAGCCAAGTCCTTAACCATTTGGCCAGTGTTTAATTTGTGCTAATAACGCGCCAATAATTTGTTTTAAGCCCTCCTCCAAAGCAGTACTATTTTTCAAAATAAAAATGATTTTGCCGCACACGAGACTCGAACCAGTGACCTGTTTTGGCGCTGACCCTTAAGTGGCACACGGAAGCCACTTTACTACTGGACTTTCATGTCCAAATTTTACAAAATTTATTATTAAGGCATCTTCAGCCAATTTTCCATTTTAAACCCTAAATTTTCAAAATTTTCAAAAGTGTCCCATTTTATTCCGGGAGTTTTAGGAACTCCAAAAACACATCAAAACCACTATTGAGGCCTAAAACACTCAAGTTATTTTCCGAACTCGCAACCCCTATTTCGGGATATTACACTGTATGTGTGTTTGGGGTGGGATTTGCCAATGTGAAAGAAGTGATTTGTAAGAAGTCCTTTCGCCTATAACCTGGTAGCTTGACTGGTTATTATTCTATTATGTATCGCACCAACACAATATGGTGTGTTGGGATATGTGGGTGTTTTTAACCCCACATGGTGTGATGGGATGGCCAGAGATGGTGTGTACAGGATTAGGGTAGGATTCTGTATATCTAGTTTGTTTATCTGATTCTGATATCTGTATCTGTTATGGACTTACGTCCGAATCTGTATCTGACTGTATATGAAATTCTGTGTATGTTGCATGAGTATTTCTGTTGGGTTACATGCTAAGTTTACGAAAACTCACATCTGTATGTCTGTTCTGTTCAGGTAATCCACAGACTTAGGCAGGTCGATGCGATGGAGGCTCAGTGGTGACCACTCGATAGAGAACTATTTTTATTTAGTAATATCGATTTTATTTTAAAATCTGGTTTTTCTTGAGAGTTTGTAATTTTTTGGGCTCTCTGGACTGTATGGTTTTAACTTTTGGATTTGGATTTTTTTTTTGCTTTCTTTTCCGCAACGTTGACAAAAACACTTTATGCAAACAAATGATTTAATAAATGGTGTTTGGAAACACGAGCATGGTTTCGAATAAAATGATTTTCACACTTCCATTTGCAAATTCTTGATAACTTAAAATGGCCTCAACTAAGATTATAAACTCAAGTTTTCCCAGATATTAAGACTCCGATTGGTAAGCTAATAAAACGATAAGTTTTAGAAGATATATTTTAAAACCCTTCTTCGTAACACACTCAGATTCGGCCATAGCATCTAGGTCAGGTTAGGGGCGTTACATGAGGTAACTTCTCCGGATTTGGCCATGTCTTCCAAGTCGGGTTTGGGGTGTTAGAAATTGTGTATGTATCCACCAATGATTAGTATCTGTGAACAACCATTCTGGAATAACACTATATGTGAGGAGATGGTTAGTATGTAGTGGACTGCGGAATATATTTTTATGGAATTATAAGTAAGAAGAGAATAGATGAATGTATGGAAAGTGTAAGTCAATTTGATAGTTGAAAGGATTGGTATGAGTAAGAGTGTAGTGATTGGCGCATAAGCGTAAGTCTAAGATTATGATGGTATTCGCCCAAAGCAAAAGTAAATGATTAAGAAAGAGTAGATGGCATAGATGGTCTAACAATTATTACATAAGCATCAATCAAGGTAATTTTTTTTAGTTCTAACTAAGTTCTCCTAAACTTATTCATGTCATGTTTAAGTTTCAGGTATCAATGTTAAGAGACTGCGCTTGGAGGGATGATGCCTGGACCACGCCAAGGAAGAGGTGTATTAGGTTATTATACATATAGTGGCAATGTGGTATAGTCTAGGGCTACACCTTATTATTTATTTTTATCAAACTTCTACTTTGTAATAAGCTGTGATAAGTCTGTAGTAATAAGTTATTTTAAATACTTTCTTTTGTTTTTGGATATTAAGTCCTCATGTTAAAGAAATAAATAAAGTGTAATATTTAAAGTGTTCAACTGATTAGATAATTTGTTAAGTATTGTGTTTAGTAACACCCAAGATCCGAGCCCGGTGAATCAGATCGGGTTAGGGCATTACAAAGCCCGTGCCAAATGAGCGTCTAACAAAAGCTTTAATCACCACTCCATTCAAGTCAAGATAGAAAGAAATAATTTAAATAATTCATATCAATCCACAAATGATTTTACAGACTAAATTGTTCAAATGTGTGTTCAAAAATAATTTTTTTAAAGTAATCAAATACGAATCTAAAATCAAATTGCAATCATACATTAAGACAAATCCTTTAAATAAAACATTTAAAAATAAAATAGAGTAATTTTTAAAAGAAAAATGTTAAACTATTTTATTTTATTTTTTCGGCCAAATGAGCCTAAATTCTAAATCAGCTAGTGAATATACCCTTTTGAAACACAAAATATAATTATATATTAAGTTAAGAATAATAAATATAATAAATATTTTTTTACAAACTTATTTACTATGAAACTTATTTAGATAATTTTAAAAGATCATTATGAATGATAAAGATGAACATAAATATTTTGTAACATTAGAAAACAATTTATGTGAAACATTAGATGAACTGATACATTGTAAAAACATCTTATAAAAATAATTACATAAAAATAAAATGCTTAAAATACCAATAAATGAAATGTCAATATATATAACAAATATTCATACATATATATACATATATATATAATAATTCTTTAATAGCAATTTAAGCATAAAAAAATAACAGAAACAAAAATATTTTTTTTCAGCCTTCCTCTTCCTTTTTATCTATTTCCTTCCTTTCTCCCACGTCCCCCACAAAAAAGAAAAATAGTTATCATATTTTAAAGACCAATATTTATTGTACTTCATTTTATATAGATTTTTTTATGTTGATTAAAAAAACTTAATACATATTGAACTAGCACTACCAATATTCACCGAATACTATATTGTCTATTGATAGCATTGGTAAGATTTGATAATTTATGTATTTGTATTTTTTTTATAAATCTTAAATATATAATGATCGTGTTTACTGTAAAATATAATAATTCATAATTTTATAAGTTCATAATTTATACTCTATTTCTTTCAAAAAAATTATATTATATTAATTTCCAGTGTATTTCATATAATTATTTGCATATATCTTATTATATTAGATATTATTTATATTTATTATATTATATTTAGGCATCATAATTGCATCAAAGTTAATAGATCTAGGATCAAGCAGAGACACAAAACCTTTGGCATCACAACAATGTAAAGCCAAATCATAAATCATGATTAAGTGGAACCAAGTTAAGTAAAAGAAAGAGATAAATAGTATTAATCATGTTGCATTAATATGAAAAGGTTTTTTTTATTTATATAAAAAATATACCGTCACATTTTATCAAAATATTCTTTAACTTCGACACCTAGTGAGTTTTGAGCAACCACGTTGCCAGGGATTAACAGCTTCTTGGAGAAGGCGACGGTAGGAAACAAGACCGGAGACCTCTGGATGGTGAGTGGTCATAGTAGCATTGATTTGGATCACCTCTTCCATCACCACTATGCCGATTAAAGCCAAACAAATTAACCATGTTTTCATCTTTGTGACTCCCATGATTGGCCTTTGGTTTCATTGGAATAATTTTGATATCACCTATTTATAGGGTTTTGGAATGAGACCCTATTTTAGAAATTACGTCAAATTAGGTAATGTTGTTTTGATTTTTTCTTTTTTAAATTTCTTGTTGTTTAAATTGTAAAATGTGTTAATTTTTTAAAATAATACATTTTAGAAATTGGACCCTATAATCTAAATTTTTTTCTCAATTAGTCGAATATTATGGAATGTGTTTGTGTGTGCACGTGTGTGTTTTGGCAAAAAGAAAGAGATTTGAGCTATACTCTCATATGATACAATCTCAATTACACTATATCTTTCCTATGTTATACCTAGCATATCGTTTAATAAGAAACAAGATATATCATCTAGTGGTCCAGAATGCAAGTAGAGTCTCATTCTTCCATATTTAATACACATATAATGCAAGTATAGTTTTGGGTTCAAAAATGTTTTCAAAGGATGGTTTAGAAAAATATATATCTCTTTTCTGTGAGTATGGCACCCGAGTCTCCGGCATCAAATTCGTAAGTTTCTTTTTACTATATTATATTATATGCTGAATGATTGTATTTATTCTGCGATGTGTGGATGTGATGCTTGAATATAGGAATTGTATGTATGTGTGAAAAATATCTGCTTGCTTCGGTGTTAGATAGTTGGTTATGTGAAGGAGTTTCAAGATTTAGTTAGAAAGTATATTAGTTTTATTAAGATCAGAGTGCGCAGCAAGAGAGTAGTGTAGTAGGTTAGGATGTGTGACTGTTAGTTAGTTGGAAATTTCGAGGACGAAATTTCTTTAAGGAGGGTGGATTTGTAACATCCTGAAATTGGGCCTAGTAGGATTGGGCCCAATGGGCCTTAGGCGTAGTAGCGTTTAAAATTTTTGAGAACGGTATTAATGCAAGTTAGACTTATTAGATAAGTGATTTTGGAAGGTTAGAGAGCTTCTATAAAGTCCAGGGATCAAACTTTAGCTTTGGGGAAATTTTGGTTTTAGGCGATAAAAACCCTGGAAGTTAGCAGGTAGGCCTTAAGAATAAAATATGGAGAAAAATGACACAAGTGGAGTGTGTGGTATAGTGGCAAAGTGACGCCACATAAGAGGTAAAGGAGTGACGCCACAAGGAAGGAAGGAGGTCCAAGGTTCAAGTCTTGGCTTTTGCATTTTGGTTTTCTTTTTACTTGGACCATAGAATTTGGCTATAGATTTATATTTAGTTATGCATGGTTTAAGACACAAGAGGAGCTTGTGGCCAAGTGGTTAGTGGTGTGGATTATGCTACAGGGGAGCCTGGGTTCGAATCTCATGACAAGTAATGGAGTATTTATTTTGCGAATTGGACGGCAAGAGTTTCAGTTGAATTTAAACTCTACTGATGAAGGGATCCCACATCGGAAAGATACAAAGAAGGATGGCGAAGAGCTAGCTATATAAAGAGCATTCCAGGAGGAGAGTTGACATACCTTAGAGGGTGTTTGGGCGCAGGAGTGGTCGCAGCATGCTTTAACACCGCACTCTATCGTGTGCAACTCTCTCTCTACTCTAGTCAGAGCGGCAAATGCCGAAGTGCCGATCACAGCAATAGTAGCCACACGAGCGTGCGAGCGGACGTGTGGGGCTTCGACGCGATAGTTGAGGCCATCAGTAGTATTCTTGTGGGTTGGGGCTGCTTGGGCCGCGATGGGCCCAATGGGCCTGTGTGCCCAATAGAATAAATTGTATGATGATGTAGTATATAGTGAACTAGACTAGGTGGAACTTATATACGTGGCTAGATTGTGTTAGGTGGGCCACACGAGCGTGTAGGCCCGAATGGGTCGAAATCAGGTTTTAGGCCCAATAGTCCGGTAAAGACCAGAAATGGTAGTTGAGTCGCTCGGGGCGATACTGGGCCTTCGAAAAGGCCATTCCAGGTACAAAATTACTGAAATACCCTTAATGGGTAAATTACCAAAATACCCCTAAAAGGTAAATTACGAAAATGCCCTTGGTAGGTAAAAATTACTGTTATACCCTTTAGAGGTTGATTAGCTTAGTTATATCGTATTTGTTATTCTGATTATGATGGTAATACGTTTCATGCGTTATCTTTGATATATGATTTGCATACTTGTCATACTGCATACACGAATTATTATGACTGATGAACATGGCATGGACATGGGTATGATGAGAGGAGGGGGAAGATATGTTTATTTGTGACTTTGGGTCACCAGTGGTTTGGCACCACCAGTGGTTTGGTACCACAGTTGATATTCGTGACTTTGGGTCACTGTGAGGTTTGGCACCTCATAGCGACTGCTCCAGTGGCTTAGCACCACGCAAGGGGTTGGCCCCACATTTGATAAAACGGGATTGTCGCTAGTGATTTGGTATCACAATGTGGGTTGGCCCCACATATGGATTATTCGTGACTTTGGGTCACCAGTGGTTTGGCACCACCGGTGGTTTAGTACCACACGGGGTAGATTTGGGAGTTTCGGATGGATAAGTTGGATGGGTTGCATGACATGCATATTTGCATATGAATTTGTGTACGAGCTTAACATCTTTTGGATGGGGATTTACACACTGAGTCTCTAAGTGACTCACCCTTATTAAATTTGCAGTAATCGTTAGATCGCGGATTTGGGAGCCGAGGCGCACTTGTGGTGACCATACAATGTTTTTCTCAGTAAACTCGTTTCTCTTAGTTAAACTTATTTGTAATCGGATTTTGTTATGTAATAGGGCCACTTTAACTGTATTTTTGGTATTTTATTTGGTTTAGCCTTAAATATGATTACTGCCTATTGTTATCAAATGTTCAATACGGGAATTTCCTAAACCCTTAATAACCGTTTTCCAAAATGTTAACAAAATGATAACAAGCGAATAAATATTTAAAGCTTGAAATTTTTAACAAACGCGCAGTTTTTAAACAACCCTTTTATTGACATGCCAGATCCGGTCGTAACGTTTAGGCCGAGTTTGGGGTGTTACAACCGGATCTGGTATGTCACTAAGAAAATTTTGGAAAAACATGTCGTATTTTCAGAAAATATTTTTCTAAAGTTTATCTTCTTATTCGAAAGAAATTTAATAGTTGATAGTTTAAATAAAATACGCCTTTATAAATTAAAAGCCCAAATTTAAATACATGCATTAGTTCAATAAGAATTTAAATAACTAAAAGTAATTAAAGCCCAAAATAAAAACAAAACATAAACTAGTGGCCCATGGCCTTATTACAACGAGATTTAAAATCCATTAATTAAAATTATAAAGTATTAACTTGAGTCTTTTTGCTGGATCCAGATGTTCTTTTACATGGCCACCTTGCGTTCCTTTCCAGCCCGGTTCGAAGCACTAGGTATCACCAAAAAGGTTAATTAATAGGGTGAGTCGCGAGACTTAGTGTGCAACCCTCATGCACCACTAGATTTTGGCCTTAGGCCCATAAAACAGATTAATAATTTCATTTATAAAAAAAATAACAAATAATATGCAAGGCCCAACCCGTTTGCCTAGATATCCATCCGCTACACGCCCCCATACCAACCGTACACACCATTGGAGATTTCTACAATCGACCCACACCGCTACACACCATGATGGCAGTCATGCTGCTCATCCACATATGATGGCCGAAGCCCTTATAACATATAATGGCCGAAGCGCGTATAACAATTCACGGCATTAGCTGCTACATCAGATCACGGTAAAACCGCTACACATATAACGTATAACTTCCTCCTTTCATCAATCCAACCCATGCAATCACATACAAGCGTTTTACTTATAACATATAAACAGATTATTTACTAACCTGGTGAACCGCTTTTACCCTCCTTGGGCTTTCATCAATAAATCGAGATGTCGGCAATTATCAAAACATATAAATCTTATGATCATGCATTTTATGATTAGATCTAGATGGTGGGGAAGTATTACACACCTGATTAATGTCGATACCCTTGCTAGACCGATCTACAACTTTGCTCAAAAAGCCGGAAAGATGTGAAAATAGGGCCTCTCCTATATTCGGCCAAGGGTTAGTAACTCCCAAATTTACACGTTGAAACTAATAGATCTTCTTACCTTGAAATCTCAAAAGTAACACGATTTGAGTGCTGCCGATCTGTAACTTAGAGATCTATGCGATTGACTCCACTAAAGTTCCCTTCAGATTTCGGCACAAGTAGGCACCACAGAAGCAATTCGGCAATCACAGGAGATGAGATCTAGGGATTTCAGCTTTTAGGAAAATCCCGAAAAAAGTATGAACAATAAAAGGCTGATGTGTCTTTGGCTTTTAAAATACTTGAGTGAAGAGTTTCAGTTTCTGACAGGAAAAAAGAAGAAGAAAAGAAAACAAGGAAGAGACTTAAAGATTTCGGCTAGGAAAAAAAGAATGGAAAGAGTTTCGCTTTTGAATCAAAGTGAAGATGAGGGATTAGGCTTAGAGATTTCCTGCTTTTGCAGAAATGAAGAAGAAGATAGAACTTTAGGAGTTTTCGGCTTTTACTCGTAGAAGAAGAGAAAAGAATGAGAGAAAACCCAAATGCCGAAATTGAAGAGATATTCCCCCTATTTATAGAAATTTTGGCACTTACCTAACCTTGCAGATAAATCCTATCTTTTCTCCTTTATCTTAATCTACTAGCTCATCTAAAAGAGACTTAATTATCTCTAACTCCTCCCTCCTTTATCAAAGATATTATCCACATATTTTAATCATTAAAATCCCTAGATTTTAGCCTTTATCTGCTTATTATCCACATAAAATAAATTCCTAAATAATAGTCTTTATCTCGCTTATTATCCACATATTTTAAATATTAAAACCCTAAATTTTAGCCTTGTTGCCATCCACTCCACCTAATCCTAATGCCCAAAATTTAGCTAACTTAAATTAAAAGAATTGGGCTCCATGAAACTTAAATTTGGGCCCCTTACTCCCTTGTGTGGCGTCACCTCCTAAGATTGGGCCACAAGCCCACCTTAGTATTTTAAACATAAAAACTACCTTTTAAACCCTATAATGCCCAAACAGATAATTTTAATCAAGGCCTTTGCCTAATTCTGAGCCCAATTTGGACCCCTATTACTTAAATTAACATATTAAACATATTCACCCATTAAACGCATAGGCCCAAAAATTCAGGATGTTACAGTTCTACCCCCCTTAAAGAAATTTCGTCCTTGAAATTTCCAACTAACTATTAATCGTACTACCTAAGGCTCACTACCATGCTTTCGCTGCGCACTCCAATTCTAAACCCAAAATAAACACTTAGTACACTATGGTAGAGTACGCACCGGTATTCACATCTAGAGCGTCCTCCTCCCCTTGTACTCATGCTATCGGCTCGCGTTTATCTGATTAAAAAAATTTTATGAATTATTGGTTTTCTTCCACTGATTGTCCACGAACAGTCTTATGATTAGTAGTTTTAAGAGTAGTTCTTTCGAATTCGCAATTCAGTCTCAAGTTCACCTTTCCTAGTTCTATAAACTACATACATTCAACAATCAATATACAGGCAACATCCATACATCCACACTCAATACATAGGGGTATTCTCGTTATTCCATTACCCAGGGGTATTTTCGTAATTTATCCCATAGGTGTATTTTCGTAATTTTCCAAAGTAGGTTTCCTTGGTGATGTTGTGAAATAAGGGTATTTTGGTAATTTACAATTCGCGAGTATTTTGGTAATTTTAAAAATCAAGGGTAATTTAGTAATTTACAAATCAATGGTATTTTGGTCATTTGACAAAACGAGGGTAGGTTGGTAATTTTTCCTAACCAGGGATATTTCGATGTTGTTGTTGTTTTTTTTTTTTTCAAACAGGGTACTTTGGGGAAAAATCTAGTTTCATGGTCCGGGTTACTCTTATAAATATGAGATTTTCGGGTAAATTTTCAAAACATAGGTATTTTACAAATTCCTGGCTGGTTTGAAGTTTTCACAAATCAAACGTATTTTGAAAATTTTGCAAAACTTGAGAAATTTTCTTCTTTTTTTTTAAGGAAAAATTTTGTTGACTTTGTAAATTGGGGTATATTTGCAAATCATGGTATCTTGGTACTTTTTTTTTCAAAATAAGGGTATTTTAGCAATTTTGTAAAAATAATGTGGCTGGTCCCTTTCGGGTTTTAATTATAGATTTTGGCCCGTCAACAAATCCTCGTGGCTAGGGTGAATAAATCACTATGCACCGGTAGGATTCCAAATAAGAGGAGGTGAGTCACTAGGGTCGCTTAAGTTCCGTGCTCTTCCGATCCAATCTTAGACATGCGTATGCCTGTTGCCACACCCTAGTCTTGCGACTCGTTCACGGGTTTGTTTAGTGAAATTAAGTCTTTTATGAGATTTAAGGAGTTATTTTAGCTAAGCCTAAAGTCCATCAAGTTATAGTCTAAATAGTCTACGTCCCACAAAGCCCATCAAGCCCACATACATATATAACACACAAGGAGTTCAGAATACTTACAGCGGACTTTGGTAGGAGACGCAGTGCCATCTTTGAGCTAACAGACCTGTTATCATTTTCAAAAAAAATGCATGTTTCACAAAACCCATTTTTAGAAAATATTTTAAGCCCAAAAACCCAAAGTCGAATTTTGAACCGGGCTCTGATACCAATTTGTAACACCCCAAACCCGGCCCAAACACCACGACCGGATCTGGTATGTCACTAAGAAAATTTTTGTCAAATATGTCGTATTTTTTCCGAAAAGCCCAAATATATTTCATATAGAATATGCCTTTGAAAAATAAAACCAAACTTAATTACATGCCTTAGTTTAATTAAAATAAAAAAAATTAAACTAAAAGTAATAAAAGCCCATAATAAAACAAAATATAAACTAGTGGCCCATGGCCTTATTACAACGAGATTTAAAATCCATTAATTAAAATTATAAAGTATTAACTTGAGTCTTTTTGCTGGATCTAGATGTTCTTTTACATGGCCACCTTGCGTTCCTCTCCAGTCCGGTCCGAAGCACTAGGTATCACCTGATAGGTTAATTAATAGGGTGAGTCGCGAGACACAGTGTGCAACCCTCATGCACCACTAGATTTTGGCCTTAGGCCCATAAAACAGATTAATAATTTCATTTATTAAAAAAATAACAAATAATATGCAAGGCCCAACCCGTTGGCCTAGATTTCCATCCGCTACACGCCCCCGTACCAACCGTACACACCATTGGTGATTTCTACAATCGACCCACACCGCTACACACCATGATGGCAGTCATGCTGCTCATCCACATATGATGGCCGAAGCCCTTATAACATATAATGGCTGAAGCCCGTATAACAATTCACGGCATTAGCCGCTACATCAGATCACGGTAAAACCGCTACACATATAACGTATAACTTCCTCCTTTCATCAACCCAACCCATGCAATCACATACAAGCGTTTTACTTATAACATATAAACAGATTATTTACTAACCTGGTGAACCGCTTTTACCCTCCTTGGGCTTTCATCAATAAATCGAGATGTCGGCAATTATCAAAACATATAAATCTTATGATCATGCATTTTATGATTAGATCTAGATGGTGGGGAAGTATTACACACCTGATTAATGTCGATACCCTTGCTAGACCGATCTACAACTTTGCTCAAAAAGCCGGAAAGATGTGAAAATAGGGCCTCTCCTATATTCGGCCAAGGGTTAGTAACTCCCGAATTTACACGTTGAAACTAATAGATATTCTTACCTTGAAATCTCGAAAGTAACACGATTCGAGTGCTACCGATCTGTAACTTAGAGATCTATGCAATTGACTCCACTAAAGTTCCCTTCAGATTTCGGCACAAGTAGGCACCACAGAAGCAATTCGGCATTCACAGGAGATGAGATTTAGGGATTTCGGCTTTTAGGAAAATCCCGGAAAAAGTATGAACAAGAGAAGGCTGATGGGTCTTTGGCTTTTAAAATACTTGAGTGAAGAATTTCAGTTTCTGAAGGAAAAAAGAAGAAGAAAAGAAAACAAGGAAGAGACTTGAAGATTTCGACTAGGAAAAAAAAGAATGGAAAGGGTTTCGGCTTTTGAATCAAAGTGAAGATGAGGGATTATGCTTAGATATTTCGGCTTTTACAGAGAATGAAGAAGAAGATGGAACTTTAGGAGTTTTTGGCTTTTACTCAGAGAAGAAGAGAAAAGAATGAGAGAAAAACCCAAATGCCGAAATTGAAGAGATATTCCCCCTATTTATAGAAATTTTGGCACTTACCTAACCTTGCAGATAAATCCTATCTTTTCTCCTTTATCTTAATCTACTAGCTCATCTAAAATAGACTTAATTATCTCTAACTCCTCCCTCCTTTATCAGCATATTATCTACATATTTTAATCATTAAAATCCCTAAATTTTAGCCTTTATCTGCTTATTATCCACATAAAATAAATTCCTAAATAATAGTCTTTATCTGCTTATTATCCACATATTTTAAATATTAAAACCCTAAATTTTAGCCTTGTTGCCATCCACTCCACCTAATCCTAATGCCCAAAATTTAGCTAACTTAAATTAAAAGAATTGGGCTCCATGAAACTTAAATTTGGGCCCCTTACTCCCTTGTGTGGCGTAACCTCCTAAGATTGGGCCACAAGCCTACTTTGGTATTTTAAACATAAATACTACCTTTTAAACCTTATAATGCCCAAACAGATAATTTTAATCAAGGCCTTTGCCTAATTCTGGGCCCAATTTGAACCCCTATTACTTAAATTAACATATTAAACATATTCACCCATTAAACGCATAGGCCCAAAAATTCAGGATGTTACATTCTGGATATGTTGAGTTAATAACCTTAGCCAAACACACTCTCAGCTTGTCTCATGCATTGCAATTATTTCAGCATGATTTGAAGAGACAGCAGCTAATGTTTGCTTTGTCGAACGCCATGATATGGTAGTACCTCCATATGTAAATAAATATCCTGTTTGAGATCGACCTTTATGTGGATCCGATAAATATCTAGCATCAGCATAACCAACTAATAGGGATTTTGAATCATTTGAATAAAATAACCCCATATCAATGGTCCCTCTAAGATATCTAAATACATGTTTAATTCCATTCCAATGTCTACGTGTTAGAGAAGAACTAAATCTTGCTAACAAGTTTACAGCAAAAGCTATATCAGGTCTTATGTTGTTTGCAAGATACATCAATGCTCCTATGGCACTTAAATATGGTATTTCAGGACCAAGAAACTCTTCATCATTCTCACAAGGATGAAATTGATCTTTATTTACATCTAATGATCGTACAGCCATCGGGGTACTCAATGGATGTGCTTTATCCATATAAAATTTATTTAAGATCTTTTTCGTATAAGTTGACTAATGGATATGAATTCCATCTTTTAAATGCTCGATCTGTAAGCCAAGAAAAAACTTTGTTTTTCGAAGATCTTTCATCTCAAATTCTTTCTTTAAATAATTTACTGCATTTTGAAGCTCTTCAGGAGTTTCAATAATATTTATATCATCAACATAAACAGCAATTATCACAAATTTTGATTCAGAACTTTTTATAAAAACATATGGGCGATTGGATCATTTTTATAACCTTCTTTTAAGAAAAATTTACTAAGACGATTGTACCACATACGTCCAGATTGTTTTAATCGATGTAAACTTTTTTTTAATCTCATTGAGCAATTTTCCCGGGAAACTCTATATCCTTCAAGGATTTTAAATCCTTCTGGGATTTTCATATAAATTTCACTATCATGTGTACCATATAAATAGGTTGCAACAACATCCTTTAGACGCATGTCAAGTTTTTCACATACTGCCAGACTAATAAGGTATCTAAACGTTATTGCATCTACCATAGGAGAATATGTCTCTCCATAATCAATGCCGGGCCTTTGCGAAAATCCTTGTGCTACAAGTCGTGATTTATATGTGACGGCTTCATTTTTCTCATTTCGTTTTCGCACAAATATACATTTATATCCTACCGGCTTTACATATTTAGATGTTTTGACTATAGGTCCAAAAACCTCTTAGAAAGTGAATTTATTTCTGCTTGAATTGCGTCTTTCCATTTTGGCCAATATTTTCTATTTCTACATTCCTCAATAGATTTAGCCTTAGGATCCTCATTTTCTTTTACTATTTCAATAGCAACATTATAAGCAAAATTGTTGTCAACAACTATATTTTTTCGGTTCCATCTTTTTCTTGAAGAAACATAACTTATTGAGATTTTTTCATTATCACCATTTTCAGGCACCTGAACCTCTTCTAGGGTTTTTTATTAGTTATATCTTTGGCATTTTCTTGGCCATTTGACTCCACAACATTATCATCTTGAATAATTACTCATTTCCTTTTACGAGGATTTTTATCTTTGGAACTGATTGGCCTTCCACGCTTCAGGCATGGATTACTTTCTTTTGCACTAACAATTTGCCCTATTGGTGTTGGAACGCCGATACCCCATGGCGCAGCAGAATAAAATTAGATCCGGCGATCCAAACCATGGTCCATGTGTGAGGAACGAATCGGGGTGAAATAAAGGTTTCGAAATTACCAAAACTTCAATCTGAGTAGACAGCGACGCCTTGGCAACAAGAGTTTTGATCTACATCGAATCAAGCCACAACCTTTTCCGATGTCGGCCTCTACGTGATCCACCCGGTTTGACTATGAATCGGAAGAAATCTCCAAAACTATTTTGAGGTTTATTTGCTTGACGGTCCGCTAGACCTAACAAGCAATCTCTTAGGGTTTTCCTTAAGCTTTGCCTCTTTTAAATACCTTTTATATTGGGTATCCTTTTAATTGGGCCTTTTATAATGGGTATCTTTTTCATTGGGCCCATTATTAGGTATCCTTTTAATACCCTTTTATAATTGGTATCTCTTGAATGTATCATAAGATTAAATAAATACAATAAAGTTTTTAACCTAAAATTATAATTACATTAATTATATCCAAAAATTATAATTACATTAATTATAATAAGGATTTCTTAAACTATATATTTATTTAAATTTATATATGAATCAAATTCATATATTAATAGAATTATGTTGTCATTATGTGTACAACATCCTTGTACATATAATATGTTCAATATTTGATTGCCCAATTAAATTAATTCTTTAATTAATTTAATTCATGTGACAACTAAAAACAATACCAATTATATTTTATTCCGTTCATTTAAACCATAGGGTGTGACCCTGTAGGTTCTTGCAACGTTAGCAGTAATAATAGAACGATTCTAATGTCACAAACAATGAGGGGCATCTAGCAATGCATCATTGCTACCTAAGTTACAAGAAGTCATGATTCCACATAACTTTTTTTTTTTTTTTTTTTTGTGATTAACCTTTCATACATTAATCCTTAAGTCCTTTATCTCTGGAATGGACACAAGTCATGGAATAGTCACACTTGTATAGTCCATCCCATGTTTCTTGATATCTTGAGTAGACTATGATATAAAAATTAGTATGACATCTCATGTCAACTTATTTGAGCATGGCCATGCATTTCTAGTCTCACTCAATCAAGTGGCCTAAGATATTACTCCCATTATGTAGGAGGGACTTATCCTATATTGATCAACCATATCCCTCTACATAGATTGTGGTATATCCAACATCAATCTTTATAGAACAACCAATTACGGTGTACGCTTTGATCAGTATCAAAATATACAACTCACGATGTTGAGATAATAATTATCTCAAGTCCGAGGATCATATACATATTAATCACTATGAGTAATGTTGTGACAATTACATAATAATCCAATAAACATACTCATAACGGGTCAATCCAATATGTTGTTCTCTAACACACATATTCATGCATTGATTTTGACAATCCACATCAATGACAACTCTTTATCATCAATCAACTACATGTTAGTCTTAATGCATTATTGTTGTCCTAGTCAACAATAATACTCGACTAAGGATCTTTTAAGAATAATCATATTATTCTTAGGACATTATTATGAAACAGTTTATTTATACACACGTAAAAAGAAAAATCAAATAATAATGACAACGCTTTATATTAATAAACATGGTAAATTAAGTATGTTATTACAACCATCTCATGATTGGTCTTTGGGCATACTCTTACAATCTCCCACCAAAGACTGAGACCAATCACTTATATATCTAATACCAAGTGACTTAGTGTGACGATCATGCTTCACTGTGTCGCGGAGGCTTGGTCGTGGATCAACAATGTTATCATCCGAAGGTACTGCATATCTCTACATCCCCTCGATCGATAATCTCTCGAATAAGATGGTAGCATCTAAGTATATGTTTGGATCATTGGTGAGATCTCGGGTTCCTTAGCTTGTGCAATAACTCCATTGTTATCACATCGGAGCTCTATAGCATCCGATATGCTAGGCACAACCCCTAGTCCAAGAATGAACTTCTTGATCCAAACCGCTTCCTTTGTCGCCTCACCGGCGCAATATACTCACCTCTCTGTTGTAGAATCGGCTCTCGTGATTTGCTTTGAACTCTTCCACTCACGCACCACCATTAAGGCAAAACACAAAACTTGATTGCGATCGAGAATCATCCTTGTCGGTTTGGAAGCGGCATCGCAGTAACCTTTTACACTTAACTCTTCCTCACCTCCATATAATAGGAACGTATCCTTAGTTCTTCTTAAGTACTTAAGGATACTCTTGATCGTGGTCCAGTGACCTTCACCGGATCTACTTGATACCGCTTCGTCATACTTAAGGCATACGATACATCTGGACGGGTACATAACATAGCATACATGATAGATCCAATAGCGGAAGCATATGGAATTTTACTCATACGTTCTCTCTCTTGTGGAGTTGAAGGACACATTTCCTTCGAGAGTGAAATACCATGTCTCATAGGTAGAAATCCTCTTTTAGATTCTTCCATACCGAACCTTTTCAAGATTTTTATCTATGTATGTACTTTGGCTTAGAGCTAGTAGTCGCCTTGATCTATCTCTATAGATCTTGACTCCTAAGATATAAGTGGCTTCCCCCAAGTCCTTCATAGAAAAACAACTTCTTAACCAAGTCTTAATAGACTGCAAAGTAGGTATGTCATTTCCCATGATAAGTATGTCATCCACATATAGTACCAAGAATGTGATAGTGCTCCCACTAACTTTCTTGTAAACCCATGGTTCATCTTCATTTTTGACAAAACCAAACTCTTTGATTGCATCGTTAAAACGAAGATTCCAACTTCGAGAAGCTTGCTTTAATCCATAAATGGATCTTTGCACTTACATATCTTTCTAGCATCCTTTGGATTTACAAAACCTTCAGTTTGTGTCATATACACATCCTCTTCAAGTTTCCCATTAAGGAAAGCCGTTTTGACGTCCATCTGCCAGATTTCATAATCATGAAATGCAGCTATGGCGAGCAAGATCCTGATGGATTTAAACATAGCTACAGGAGAAAAGGTTTCATCATAGTCAACACCATGAATTTGGCGAAAACCTTTAGCGACTAATCGCCTTTTGTATGTTTGTAACGTTACCATCCATGTCGGCTTTTCTTTTTGAAAACCCATTTGCACTCTATAGGTTTAACCCTCTTCGGGTGGATCAATCAAAGTCCATACTTGGTTTTCATACATGGAATCCATCTCGCATCTCATGGCCTCAAGCCATTTCTCGAGTCCGGGCTTGTCACCGCTTCTTGATAAGTCCTAGGCTCATCTTGATCTATAAGAAGAACGTCACCATGCGTTGTAATGAGAAATCCATATCTCTCGTGTGCACGCGTTCTCTCTTAAAGATCTCACGATGGTTGTGTGTTTCTCTGAGAGTTGTTTGTTCCTCAATTTCTTGTGGAATTTGTCGTTGTTCAATCTCTGGTTCGGTGGTATCTTGTGATTCTCGAATTTCTTCAAGTTCAATCTTTCTCCCACTTCCTTTTCTAGAAGTAAATTCTCTCTCTAGGAAAACACCGGTCCAATCCAGAGAGCAACAAACGTTTTGTTCTCAAAATGGGATTAAAGAAATAATATCCTTTGGTTTCTTTTGGATACCCCACAAAAATACACTTTTCGGATCCGGGTTCAAGCTTAGTAGACGTCGACGCTTAACATAAGCTTCACACCCCAAATTTTCATAAAAGACATACTAGGACGTTTCCCGTCCACATCTCATATGGCGTCTTTTGAACCGATTTAGATGGAACACGATTTAATGTGAAAGCAAATGCCTCAAGTGCATATCCCCAAAAGGAAGTCGGTGAGATCAAATGACTCATCATGGATCGAACCATGTCTAACAAAGTTCGATTTCTTCTCTCGGATACTCCATTCCATTGAGGAGTACCGGAGGAGTAAGTTGTGAGACAATCCCACATTCTTTCAAAAGATCATCAAACTCTAGGCTCAAGTACTCTCCACCTCGATCGATCAAGTGACTTGATAGTTTTGCCTAGTTGATTTTGTACTTCATTTTTGAATTCCTTGAACTTTTCAAGGGACTCGGACTTATGGCGCATGAGATAAACATACCCATATCTACCGAAATCATCGGTGAAAGTAATGAAGTAGTGAAATCCACCTCGGCTTGTGTATTTATTGGTCCACATACATCGAATGTATTAGGTCTAATAAATCACTAGCTCGCTCACTTTACCAAAGTGAAAGGAGATTTAGTCATTTTTCCCAATAAGCAAGATTCACATACTTCAAATTGTTCAAAAACAAATGAATTCAAGAGACCATCTTTATGGAGTTTGGATATGCGTTTCTCACTTATGTGGCCCAAACGACAATGCCAAAGATAAGTTTGATTTGAGTCATTTATTTTAGATCTTTTAGTATTTATGTTGTAAATGGGATTCGTTTGATCTAAAATATAGAGGCCATTAATTAATTGTGCCAACCATAGAAAACATTATTGAGATAAAATGAACAACAATTATTCTTAATAATTATCTCAAAACCAATTTTGTCTAAACAAGAAATTGAAATAATGTTTTTAGTCAAACCGGGCACAAAATAACAATCCTCTAAACATAAATCAAGTCCACTAGGCAAAGATAAAGTATATGTTCCCACAACTAATGCAAAGAACTTTTGCTCCATTTCCAACTCGTAGGTCCACATCTCCTCTAGCCAAAGTCCTACTCCTTTGTAGTCCCCATATGTAAGTACAAATATGAGAACCACAACCAGTATCTAATACCCAAGAAGTAGTAGTTGATAAATTAATATCAATAACATAAATACCAAGCGACATTCCGCTTGCTTTAGCCTTCTTGACTTCTTCAAGATAGACAGGCGATTCTGTTTCCAATGTCCAAATCACACCACAATGAAAATAGCAGCTTTCTTCCTTAGACACCCCACCTTTAGGTTTCAAAGTGTAGCCTTTCCTTTTCCAAATTTGGGCTTACCTTTTGCCCTTAGGCTTTGTTTGAACTTTGGCCTTTCCTTGCTTGCCTTTGTTATTACGGACCATCGGTATGGGCTTGGGTCCAACCTTTTTCAAGTTGCCTTCAGATTCAGAACATACCGAGCAATTGTGGTAGAGTCTTGTCAATTTCATTCATATTGAAATTGAGGACAAATCGGTTGTAGCTATCCGGCAACTATTGCAAAATAACATCGATGGCCAACTCTTGGCTCAATGGAAACCCAAGCTTAGATAGGCTTTCAATATAGCCAATCATCTTAAGGACATGAGGTCCTACTGGGCTTCCTTCACCAACTTACATTGGAATAGGGCTTTAGAGATATCAAACCTCTCTTGCCGTGCTTGCCCCTGATAAAGTTCTTTCAGGTGCTCGATCATATCATAAGCAACCATGTCCTCATGTTGCTTCCGAAGTTCGAGGATTCATAGTGGCAAGCATAAGACATCCAACATCTATCATGTCATCGAGGTACTTCTTGTAAGCATCTCTATCACCCTCGAGGCATTAGCGGGTGGTTCATTAGGAAGTGGTTGTTCAATGACATATAATTTCCGTTCTTGTTTAAGGACAATCCTCAAGTTACGGAACCAATTAAGAAAATTCAAACCATTCAATTTGTCCTTCTCAAGGACCGACCGCAATGAGAGTGTGCTAGTGTTTGCAGCCATAATATATCTACAACAATTAAATATGCATGTGAGTAAATTTACCATTTTTATATCAATCATTAAAAAGACTTTATTAAATGATATTCCCACTATTTTATTTCAAAATTAATAACCCTCGTATATTAATTTCGGAAAATCTTTCTCAAAAGTATTTCTAGTAGGTTAAGGATCCATATTTCACCACCTCTTAAGTCAGCTTTGGCTTTACTCTTAAGATTATGGTTATTTAGGTAAGCAACATTTGCTAATTACATCATATGTAACTCCTAATATTTGGTGAACAACTCTTGTTCTAATCATCTTATGATTTATCCAATTTACTTGCCTCTAGGTTTCTAATCCTATTAGAGTAACCTAGTTAAGTCATTAACCAATTTTTAACCAAATAATATCACTTGTTTATTCTTCATGCGTTAACCAAGATAAATACTAGTACTTCGCTTTGGCGTAACCTACATAGTATTGATCGAGGCCTTAACGAGGCAAAATTGGAAGGCCATGCTGACTTAATATTTTAATAGAGGGATTTTATTAAGGTTGTTGCATCTCACCAATTACGGTCTATTTCAGCCCATTTAGTCTTCTAATCGATCTCATCAATTAATAGGGTTTATTATCTTCAAATTTTAATATATATAAAAAAATTGGCATGCTTTAGACACCCATAGCATCTCATACATGAACAAATAAAGCAATAAATAAATGCAATAGTTATAGCCCATAAACTAAGGTGGTTCAACCCAAGCCAATGGGAAAACCAAAAAGAAACCTAAAGGTGTAAGCCATTTCAGAAGCTATCATTCTTAATCATTGTCCCACCTTCCTTCTCGTTTGGCCCACAAAGAACTCTTGCAAATTACAATATACGTAAACTCGCTTTTACATACGAGGGAATAAGATGAGAAGAGAAATACAAGAGAATAGTAGTAAGGCACGACACACAGCAGTCGTTTTTAAAAAAATACAACCTTTTATCGAATGGGTCATTGGGCTATAACTAAGCATTTCAAACACCGTGCTAGTCAAAAATAGCATACATAATTCAATTATTATTATTATTTTAAAGTGAATTATAAAATATCCTTTCAACCTTTTGTGGCCCATCAAGTTTATAAATTTCTTTTATTAACAAAACTTTTTGTGAGGGTCTGAGGATGTCGGAGGAAGCGGGCCCGCGTCATAGACTGTGGTGTGGGGGAGCCCTGTGTACAAATCGCATATCCCACTCAAATGAAACCTCACGATTTGATAACTTTTTATCAACAGAATCGTGTTTTTAGGATTTTAATCCTTGAGGTTTCATATCGGAACAACCCTTGTTCCACTAGCCAGTTAACACTTACTGGAAACTATAAATACCACCGTCGCATTATTACAGATTTGTTAATAGTTAACAGTAATAACATAAAATCAAGTAGGCCACAACACCATAATTAACATTTAATCAATTTCCGAAAGGAACAGTTATCAGGTTATGCTTAAACGATTTAAACAATCGAAAATACAATAAGATCAAAACATGAATCTCATACAATTGCATCACCCAAGTATTTAAACTCGAGTTCGTATCACACAAGTGGCTCTGATACCACTGTTGGAACGCCGATACCCCATGGCGCAGCAGAATAAAATTAGATCCGGCGATCCAAACCATGGATCCATGTGTGAGGAACGAATCGGGGTGAAATAAAGGTTTCGAAATTACCAAAACTTCAATCTGAGTAGACAATGCGCCTTGGCAACAAGAGTTTTGATCTCTCGTGTCGAATCAAGCCACAACCTTTTCCGATGTCGGCCTCTACGTGATCCACCCGGTTTGACTATGAACGGAAGAAATCTCCAAAACTATTTTGAGGTTTATTTGCTTGACGGTACGCTAGACCTAACAAGCAATCTCTTAGGGTTTTCCTTAAGCTTTGCCTCTTTTAAATACCTTTTATATTGGGTATCCTTTTAATTGGGCCTTTTATAATGGGTATCTTTTTCATTGGGCCCATTATTAGGTATCCTTTTAATACCCTTTTATAATTGGTATCTCTTGAATGTATCATAAGATTAAATAAATACAATAAAGTTTTTAACCAAAATTATAATTACATTAATTATATCCAAAAATTATAATTACATTAATTATAATAAGGATTTCGGTAAACTATATTTATTTAAATTTATATATGAATCAAATTCATATATTAATAGAATTATGTTGTCATTATGTGTACAACATCCTTGTACATATAATATGTTCAATATTTGATTGCCCAATTAAATTAATTCTTTAATTAATTTAATTCATGTGACAACTAAAAACAATACCAATTATATTTTATTCCGTTCATTTAAACCATAGGGTGTGACCTCAGAGGTTCTTGCAACGTTAGCGTAATAATAATAGAACGATTCTAATGTCACAAACAATGAGGGCATCTAGCAATGCATCATTGCTACCTAAGTTACAAGAAGTCATGATTCCACATAACTTTTTTTTTTTTTTTTTTTGTGATTAACCTTTCATACATTAATCCTTAAGCCCTTTATCTCTGAATGGACACAAGTCATGGAATAGTCACACTTGTATAGTCCATCCCATGTTTCTTGATATCTTGAGTAGACTATGATATAAAAATTAGTATGACATCTCATGTCAACTTATTTGAGCATGGCCATGCATTTCTAGTCTCACTCAATCAAGTGGCCTAAGATATTACTCCCATTATGTAGGAGGGACTTATCCTATATTGATCAACCATATCCTCTACATAGATTGTGGTATATCCAACATCGCCTTTATAGAACAACCAATTACGGTTATACGTTTGATCAGATCAAAATATACAACTCACGATGTTGAGATAATAATTATCTCAAGTCCGAGGATCATATACATATTAATCACTATGAGTAATGTTGTGACAATTACATAATAATCCAATAAACATACTCATAACGGGTCAATCCAATATGTTGTTCTCTAACACACATATTCATGCATTGATTTTGACAATCCACATCAATGACAACTCTTTATCATCAATCAACTACATGTTAGTCTTAATGCATTATTGTTGTCCTAGTCAACAATAATACTCGACTAAGGATCTTTTAAGAATAATCATATTATTCTTAGGACATTATTATGAAACAGTTTTATTTATACACACGTAAAGAAAAAGCTCAAATAATAATGACAACGCTTTATATTAATAAACATGGTAAATTAAGTATGTTATTACAACCATCTCATGATTGGTCTTTGGGCATACTCTTACAATCTCCCACCAAAGATCGAGACCAATCACTTATATATCTAATACCAAGTGACTTAGTGTGACGATCATGCTTCACGTGTCGAGGCTTGGTCGTGGATCAACAATGTTATCATCTGAAGGTACTCTGCATATCTCTACATCCCTCGATCGATAATCTCTCGAATAAGATGGTAGCATCTAAGTATATGTTTGGATCGCTGGTGAGATCTGGGTTCCTTAGCTTGTGCAATAACTCCATTGTTATCACATCGGAGCTCTATAGCATCTGATATGCTAGGCACAACCCCTAGTCCAGTAATGAACTTCTTGATCCAAACCGCTTCTTTCTTTGCCTCCTCACCGGCCGCAATATATACTCACCTCTGTTGTAGAATCGCCATCTTGTACTTTGCTTTGAACTCTTCCACTCACAAAGACCACCATTAAGGCAAAACACAAAACTTGATTGCGATCGAGAATCATCCTTGTCGGTTTGGAAGCTGGCATCAGTGTAACCTTTTACACTTAACTCTTCCTCACCTCCATATAATAGGAACGTATCCTTAGTTCTTCTTAAGTACTTAAGGATACTCTTGACTGTGGTCCAGTGACCTTCACCGGGATCTACTTGATACCTGCTCGTCATACTTAAGGCATACGATACATCTAGACGGGTACATAACATAGCATACATGATAGATCCAATAGCGGAAGCATATGGAATTTTACTCATACGTTCTCTCTCTCTGTGGAGTTGAAGGACACATTTCCTTCGAGAGTGAAATACCATGTCTCATAGGTAGAAATCCTCTTTTAGATTCTTCCATACTTGAACCTTTTCAGATTTTTATCTATGTATGTACTTTGGCTTAGAGCTAGTAGTCGCCTTGATCTATCTCTATAGATCTTGACTCCTAAGATATAAGTGGCTTCCCCCAAGTCCTTCATAGAAAAACAACTTCTTAACCAAGTCTTAATAGACTGCAAAGTAGGTATGTCATTTCCCATGATAAGTATGTCATCCACATATAGTACCAAGAATGTGATAGTGCTCCCACTAACTTTCTTGTAAACACATGGTTCATCTTCATTTTTGACAAAACCAAACTCTTTGATTGCATCGTTAAAACGAAGATTCCAACTTCGAAAGCTTGCTTTAATCCATAAATGGATCTTTGCACTTTACATATCTTTCTAGCATCCTTTGGATTTACAAAACCTTCAGTGTTGTGTCATATACACATCCTCTTCAAGTTTCCGTTAAGGAAAGTCGTTTTGACGTCCATCTGCGATTTCATAATCATGAAATGCAAACTATGGCGAGCAAGATCCTGATGGATTTAAACATAGCTACAGGAGAAAAGGTTTCATCATAGTCAACACCATGAATTTGGCGAAAACCTTTAGCGACTAATCGCCCTTTGTATGTTTGTACGTTACCATCCATGTCGGTTTTCTTTTTGAAAACCCATTTGCACCCTATAGGTTTAACCCTTTCGGTGGATCAATCAAAGTCCATACTTGGTTTTCATACATGGAATCCATCTCGATCTCATGGCCTCAAGCCATTTCTCGAGTCCGGGCTTGTCACCGCTTCTTGATAAGTCCTAGGCTCATCTTGATCTATAAGAAGAAACGTCACCATGCGTTGTAATGAGAAATCCATATCTCTCGTGTGCACGCGTTCTCTTAAAGATCTGCGCGTGTGGTTGTGTTTCTCTGATGAGTTGTTTGTTCCTCAATTTCTTGTGGAATTTGCTTGTTGTTCAATCTCTCCTGGTTCAGTGGTATCTTGTGATTCTCGAGTTTCTTCAAGTTCAATCTTTCTCCCACTTCCTTTTCTAGAAGTAAATTCTCTCTCTAGGAAAACACCACCGAAATCCGAGCAACAAACGTTTTGTTCTCGGTGGGATTAAAGAAATAATATCCTTTGGTTTCTTTTGGATACCCCACAAAAATACACTTTTCGAGATCTGGGTTCAAGCTTAGTAGACGTCGGCGTTTAACATAAGCTTCACACCCCCAAATTTTCATAAAAGACATACTAGGACGTTTCCCACCCCATCTCATATATGGCGTCTTTTTGAACCGATTTAGATGGAACACGATTTAATGTGAAAGCAAATTGTCTCAAGTGCATATCCCCAAAAGGAAGTCGGTAGATCAAAGATGACTCATCATGGATCGAACCATGTCTAACAAAGTTCGATTTCTTCTCTCGGATACTCCATTCCATTGAGGAGTACCGGGAGGAGTAAGTTGTGAGACAATCCCACATTCTTTCAAAAGATCATCAAACTCTAGGCTCATACTCTCCACCTCGATCGGATCGAAGTGACTTGATAGTTTTGCCTAGTTGATTTTGTACTTCATTTTTGAATTCCTTGAACTTTTCAAGGGACTCGGACTTATGGCGCATGAGATAAACATACCCATATCTACCAAATCATCGGTGAAAGTAATGAAGTAGTGAAATCCACCTCTGCTTGTGTATTTATTGGTCCACATACATCGAATGTATTAGGTCTAATAAATCACTAGCTCGCTCACTTTACCAATGAAAGGAGATTTAGTCATTTTTCCCAATAAGCAAGATTCACATACTTCAAATTGTTCAAAAACAAATGAATTCAAGAGACCATCTTTATGGAGTTTGGATATGCGTTTCTCACTTATGTGGCCCAAACGACAATGCCAAAGATAAGTTTGATTTGAGTCATTTATTTTAGATCTTTTAGTATTTATGTTGTAAATGGGATTCGTTTGATCTAAAATATAGAGGCCATTAATTAATTGTGCTAGAACCATAGAAAACATTATTGAGATAAAATGAACAACAATTATTCTTAATAATTATCTCAAAACCAATTTTGTCTAAACAAGAAATTGAAATAATGTTTTTAGTCAAACTGGGCACAAAATAACAATCCTCTAAACATAAATCAAGTCCACTAGGCAAAGATAAAGTATATGTTCCCACACTAATGCAAAGAACTTTGCTCCATTTCCAACTCGTAGGTCCACATCTCCTCTAGCCAAAGTCCTACTCCTTTGTAGTCCCTGCATGCGAAGTACAAATATGAGAACCACAACCAAAGATCTAATACCCAAGAAGTAGTAGTTGATAAATTAATATCAATAACATAAATACCAAGCGGACATTCCGCTTGCTTTAGCCTTCTTGACTTCTTCAAGATAGACAGGCGATTCTGTTTCCAATGTCCAATCACACCACAATGAAAAAGCAGCTTTCTTCCTTAGACACCCCACCTTTAGGTTTCAGTGTAGCCTTTCCTTTTCCAAATTTGGGCTTACCTTTGCCCTTAGGCTTTGTTTGAACTTTGGCCTTTCCTTGCCCTTGTTATTACGGACCATCGGTATGGGCTTGGGTCCAACCTTTTCAAGTTGCCTTCAAAGCATTCAGAACATACCGAGCAATTGTGGTAGAGTCTTGTCAATTTCATTCATATTGAAATTGAGGACAAATCGGCTGTAGCTATCCGGCAACTATTGCAAAATAACATCGGTGGCCAACTCTTGGCTCAATGGAAACCCAAGCTTAGATAGGCTTTCAATATAGCCAATCATCTTAAGGACATGAGGTCCTCTTGGGCTTCCTTCACCAACTTACATTGGAATAGGGCTTTAGAGATATCAAACCTCTCTTGCCGTGCTTGCCCCTGATAAAGTTCTTTCAGGTGCTCGATCATATCATAAGCAACCATGTCCTCATGTTGCTTCTGAAGTTCAGGATTCATAGTGGCAAGCATAAGACATCCAACATCTATCATGTCATCGAGGTACTTCTTGTAAGCATCTCTATCAGTCCTCGAGGCATTAGCGGGTGGTTCATTAGGAAGTGGTTGTTCAATGACATATAATTTCCGTTCTTGTTTAAGGACAATCCTCAAGTTACGGAACCAATTAAGAAAATTCAAACCATTCAATTTGTCCTTCTCAAGGACCGACCGCAATGAGAGTGTGCTAGTGTTTGCGACCATAATATATCTACAACAATTAAATATGCATGTGAGTAAATTTACCATTTTTATATCAATCATTAAAAGACTTTATTAAATGATATTCCCACTATTTTATTTCAAAATTAATAACCTCGTATATTAATTTCGGAAAATCTTTCTCAAAAGTATTTCTAGTAGGTTAAGGATCCATATTTCACCACCTCTTAAGTCACTTTGGCTTTACTCTTAAGATTATGGTTATTTAGGTAAGCAACATTTGCTAATTACATCATATGTAACTCCTAATATTTGGTGAACAACTCTTGTTCTAATCATCTTATGATTTATCCAATTTACTTGCCTCTAGGTTTCTAATCCTATTAGAGTAACCTAGTTAAGTCATTAACCAATTTTTAACCAAATGAATATCACTTGTTTATTCTTCGCGTTTAACCAAGATAAATACTAGTACTTCGCTTTGCGGAACCTACATAGTATTGATCGAGGCCTTATGAGGCAAAATTGGAAGGCCATGCCGACTTAATATTTTAATAGAGGGATTTTATTAAGGTTGTTGCATCTCACCAATTACGGTCTATTTCATTTCATTTAGTCTTCTAATCGATCTCATCAATTAATAGGGTTTATTATCTTCAAATTTTAATATATATAAAAAAATTGGCAAGCTTTAGACACCCATAGCATCTCATACATGAACAAATAAAGCAATAAATAAATGCAATAGTTATAGCCCATAAACTAAGGTGGTTCAACCCAAGCCAATGGGAAAACCAAAAAGAAACCTAAAGGTGTAAGCCATTTCAGAAGCTATCATTCTTAATCATTGTCCCACCTTCCTTCTCGTTTGGCCCACAGCAACTCTTGCAAATTACAATATACAGAAACTCGTTTTACATACGAGGGAATAAGATGAGAAGAGAAATACAAGAGAATAGTAGTAAGGCACGACACGCAGGTCGTATTTAAAAAAAAATACAACCTTTTATCGAATGGGTCATTGGGCTATAACTAAGCATTTCAAACACCGTGCTAGTCAAAAATAGCATACATAATTCAATTATTATTATTATTTTAAAGTGAATTATAAAATATCCTTTCAACCTTTTGTGGCCCATCAAGTTTATAAATTTCTTTTATTAACAAAACTTTTTGTGAGGGTCTGAGGATGTCGGAGGAAGCGGGCCCGCGTCATAGACCAGGGGTGCGGGGGGGGAGCCCCCGTGGTACAAATCGCATATCCCAGTCAAATGAAACCTCACGATTTGATAACTTTTTATCAACAGAATCGTGTTTTTAGGATTTTAATCCTTGAGGTTTCATATCGGAACAACCCTTGTTCCACTAGCCAGTTAACACTTACTGGAAACTATAAATACCACCGTCGCATTATTACAGATTTGTTAATAGTTAACAGTAATAACATAAAATCAAGTAGGCCACAACACCATAATTAACATTTAATCAATTTCCAAAAAGAACAGTTATCGTTATTATGCTTAAACGATTTAAACAATCGAAAATACAATAAGATCAAAACATGAATCTCATACAATTGCATCACCCAAGTATTTAAACTCGAGTTCGTATCACACAAGTGGCTCGATACCATTTGTTGGAACGCCGATACCCCATGGCGCAGCGTGAGAATAAAATTAGATCCGCGATCCAAACCATGGATCCATGTGTGAGGAACGAATCGGGGTGAAATAAAGGTTTCAAATTACCAAAACTTCAACTGAGTAGACAAATGACGCCTTGGCAACAAGAGTTTTGATCTCTTTCGAATCAAGCCACAACCTTTTCCGATGTCGGCCTCTACGTGATCCACCCGGTTTGACTATGAACGGAAGAAATCTCCAAAACTATTTTGAGGTTTATTTGCTTGACGGCACGCTAGACCTAACAAGCAATCTCTTAGGGTTTTCCTTAAGCTTTGCCTCTTTTAAATACCTTTTATATTGGGTATCCTTTTAATTGGGCCTTTTATAATGGGTATCTTTTCATTGGGCCCATTATTAGGTATCCTTTTAATACCCTTTTATAATTGGTATCTCTTGAATGTATCATAAGATTAAATAAATACAATAAAGTTTTTAACCAAAATTATAATTACATTAATTATATCCAAAATTATAATTACATTAATTATAATAAGGATTTCGGTAAACTATATTTATTTAAATTTATATATGAATCAAATTCATATATTAATAGAATTATGTTGTCATTATGTGTACAACATCCTTGTACATATAATATGTTCAATATTTGATTGCCCAATTAAATTAATTCTTTAATTAATTTAATTCATGTGACAACTAAAAACAATACCAATTATATTTTATTCCGTTCATTTAAACCATAGGGTGTGACCACAGTAGGTTCTTGCAACGTTAGCGTGTAATAATAGAACGATTCTAATGTCACAAACAATGAGGGGCATCTAGCAATGCATCATTGCTACCTAAGTTACAAGAAGTCATGATTCCACATAACTTTTTTTTTTTTTTTTGTGATTAACCTTTCATACATTAATCCTTAAGTCCTTTATCTCTGGAATGGACACAAGTCATGGAATAGTCACACTTGTATAGTCCATCCCATGTTTCTTGATATCTTGAGTAGACTATGATATAAAAATTAGTATGACATCTCATGTCAACTTATTTGAGCATGGCCATGCATTTCTAGTCTCACTCAATCAAGTGGCCTAAGATATTACTCCCATTATGTAGGAGGGACTTATCCTATATTGATCAACCATATCCCTCTACATAGATTGTGGTATATCCAACATCAGTCTTTATAGAACAACCAATTACGGTGTACGTTTGATCAGATCAAAATATACAACTCACGATGTTGAGATAATAATTATCTCAAGTCTGAGGATCATATACATATTAATCACTATGAGTAATGTTGTGACAATTACATAATAATCCAATAAACATACTCATAACGGGTCAATCCAATATGTTGTTCTCTAACACACATATTCATGCATTGATTTTGACAATCCACATCAATGACAACTCTTTATCATCAATCAACTACATGTTAGTCTTAATGCATTATTGTTGTCCTAGTCAACAATAATACTCGACTAAGGATCTTTTAAGAATAATCATATTATTCTTAGGACATTATTATGAAACAGTTTATTTATACACACAGAAAGAAAAACTGAAATAATAATGACAACGCTTTATATTAATAAACATGGTAAATTAAGTATGTTATTACAACCATCTCATGATTGGTCTTTGGGCATACTCTTACAATTGGGATATCAATTCATATTGGAGCATTTTCAGCTGGTATAAGAGATTTTGTAATTCTTTTTAGATCTGTAAATGAATCTAGCGGTTGATTGGCAATGTTTTGCAAATGTATGATCCTTTGAACTTCTTGTTCACATTGACTTGTGCGATGATCTAATTGAGAAAATGATGATCCATTCCATGTAATTTCTTTTACCAGATATATTTTCTCTCCCCCTAACGTTGGGAATTTTGTTTCATCAAAATGACAATCAATGAATCGTGCAGTAAATAAATCTCCAATTAATGGTTCAACATATTTAATTATAGAAGGAGATTCATAACCAACATTTATTCCCAACCTCCTTCGAGGACCCATCTTTGTGCGTTGTGGTGGAGCAATTGGAACATATACTGCACATCCAAAAATTCTAAGATGGGAAATATTTGGCTCCTGACCAAAAGCCAACTGTAACGGGGAGTACTTATTATAACTTGTTGGCCTTAAGCGCACAAGTGCTGCTGCATGCAAAATAGCATATCCCCAAGCTGTAACAGGGAGTTTTGCTCTCATAAGCAATGGTCGAGCTATTAGTTGAAGGCGTTTGATAAACAATTCAGCTAAACCATTTTGTGTATGAACATGAGCTACAGGATGTTCAACTTTTATCCCAATTGACATACAATAATCATTAAAAGCTTGGGATGTAAACTCACCAGCATTATCAAGACGAATAGTTTTGATTGCATAATCTGGAAATTGTGCTCTTAATCGAATTATTTGAGAAAGTAGTCTCGCATCCTCTAGGTTGCAAGTTGATAATAAACACACATGTGACCACCTACTAGATGCATCTATTAATACCATAAAATATCTGAATGGTCCACATGGTGGATTAATGGGCCCACTTATATCACCTCGAATACGTTTCAGAAATGTGGGAGAGTCAATCCCAACTTTAGCTGGTGATGGTCTAATAATAAAGTTTCCTTGAGAACAAGCGACACAAGATAAATCCTTGAATTCAAGAATCTTTTGGTTCTTTAATGGGTGTCCAATTGAATTCTTGATGATTCTTCGCATCATAATAGATCGGGGATGGCCTAATCAGTCATGCAAAATAGTAAAGGTTTGTGGTTCTACAAACTTCTGGTTTGTAGTAACATGTGACTCAATTGCACTAATATGTGTATAATATAAACCTGATGAAAAAGCAGGTAGTCTTTCCAAAACATATTTCTTTCCACATTTAACATTTGTAATATATAGATACTCAATATTTTTATCATTCATAATCTCAATATGATATCCATTAAGACGAATATCTTTAAAATTCAATAAATTTCTTTGAGACTTAGTGGAATATAAAGCATCATCAATGACAAATTTTGTACCTTTAGGTAATAATATAATAACTCTTTCAGAGCCTTCAATAAATTTTGAACTACCCGATATTGTATTAACATGGGCATTACTCATTGTCAAATGAGAAAAATATTTTTTATCTTTGAGTATCGTATGTGTTGTAGCACTATATGCAAGACACATGTCTCCATTGATTTTGGGTCCATCGAAATTTTATTGAATATTCATATTCTTCATAAAAACAAACAAAATATAATATGAGAAACATTGCAAATATTTATTAAATATATAAATTATTCTTTATGCAAGAAAATAAAATATACTTAAAACAATATAAAAATGTCAAAATAACATCAATTTTGTAACACCCCAAACCCGGCCTGGACGTTATGGCCGAATCTGACGATGTCACATGATAGTGCTTTTAGAAATCGTAACTGCGTTAAAACCATTTTTTGGTATCTTCGGTTATCATCAAAACATGTCGTGTATTTGTTAGTTATCCTTTTTCAAAAATTTATACATGGCCGAAGCTTTTAAAATGATTTGCAAGGTCGTACGTATTTTGATAAAACCTTTGCTTATTTTGAAAACTCACGTTTGTCCTACTGGTAGCAATTTATAAAACAATAATCCCAAGTTTTAAACAAAAATCCGAATGGCCTTATTACATAAAATTACCCCAAATTTAACCAAATCATAATTAAAAATAAACCATAAATAAGTGTCCAGAACCGTGGTCACCGTCGAGTCCTACGCTACACCGATCCGTCTACTATTGGGGATTACCTGTACAGATTAAACTAGAAAAGGGTGAGTTTTCGCAAACTCGGTGTGTAATCCCCATAGAAAACATGAACACAATATCATATCAGAAAATAGTCCTGCATTCACAGTTCGGGTCTAAGCCCATTACAGAAACGGTGTGGACTTTAACCCACTCAGATACAAAAATAGACGTATTATAGGGCCTTTACTCATTCTAGACAGAATATGCTGAAAACAGAGTCCTACCCACCAGCCTCTATACACTAACTCCGTCCAGCCCTACACACCATGTGGGGATAAAATCAACCCACCCAGCCCTACACACCCTGTTGTACTGAAGGCGGCACATAATCAGAGATTTGCAACTGAGCTGCCAGATAACAGGCTTAAGAGCCTTTCAGATACTTCCTCCAATCATAATCAACCCACCCCGATGCAGTGCAGCATGCAAGAATGACATGCTATTATACAATTAAAACTCATACATATATGTTCAGATCAGCATACATGCTTAGTACATAAATCAAACAGACAAAGCATTCATTTAGGGGTCTAAGTATTGCTTACCGACCCTATGTAGGTCAACAGTCGACTTGGGCGACCCATGTAACCTTATAGAGTTTATTAGAAAATGGGCTCACATGCCCATGTGGGCCCACACGTCCGTGTAGCCCACACGGCCCAAATTGGCCTTGGTCGTGTGGATCACACGGCCTGGCCAAGAATTTCACACGCCCGTGTGGTTCACACGGCCCAATTGGTTGAGCTCGTGTATCGCAGACGGCCGGGCTCGTTGATCACACAGTCGTGTGGTGACTTACGGTCTTGCACACAACCTACCACACAGGCGACCACACACTCGTGTGGCGTCGACAGGAAGGTTTTTGGCTTTCGTAGAAACCTCATTTTCTATATTTTCGGGTACACACCTGGTTTGTGTTCACTCTTTATGCAATACCGAAGTTACCAGCACCTATAAAACTAAACCCAAAACGGAATGCTCATCCATCACGCGAGAAAATTTACCTTTGTAACACCCCAATGCTCATCCATCACGTGAGAAAATTTACCTTTGTAACACCCCAAACCCGGCCCATGCGGTATGACCGGATCTGACATGTCACATGAAGAAAGCGTAAAACATCATGTGATTATTACTAAAATAGGCGTAACTTGGTTATGTTTAAGTAAACAAGTTTTGGATGTAAATATTTGATAAAATACAGCTATTTTGAAAGATCGTTTGATGAGTCGAAAATCGAGGTAGTGAGCTTTAAAACCGTGACTTTTGAAAATGTCGTAGATAATTTTGAAAGAGAATCCGAGTTAAATCATTTGTAAAATTTTTCTATAAAATCCATTTATTAATCAATTTTGGAAACCATTATTTATCTTTTTAGAAAATTCCCTTTTTAAACAATTAAAGAAAAATAGTAAAAACATCCCAAACATAAAGCAAAATAAAAATAATCCAGAGGCCTTATTACAACTTAAAAACCCAAAATAGTAAAAGTAATAAAGTAAACGGAAATAAAAATCTAAAGTTCAAAAAAACACCATTGCTGAAGTATGGCTTCCACCGAGTCATCCATGGCCCAAGTCCACATCACTGAGCATTACCTACAAGGGTTAAGAAAAAGGGGGAGTGAGTTACAAGAACTCAGTGTGAAATCCCCTTACCGTCATCCACTGGGCCTGAACCCATATAGCAGTCATCTTGGACCAAAGCCCATTAACATAACAATATTAAAATGAAGCAAATCCATGCAACCCAACCCATCCAACCAACACACCCCCGTACCATCCAATCACACCTGTAGGGATCAAGTCAACCCACCCCGTTAGTCACACCAAATCGCAGGAAAATTGCCATTTATAATATTTTTATTATGGCCAAGCCACCGATTCACGATGGCACAAAGCCATATTTACAATGGCACAAAGCCATATTCACGATGACACAAAGCCATATTCAAGTTGGCACATAGCCATTATCAGAATTTGTGGCAGAGCCACCGAAATCGTAACTAAACATAATATTAAACATTTTTGTGGCAATGCCACCAGGCTACACTTCTCTTCAACATTTTTTTCCCAACCCATGCAATATATGAAAATGAAACATATATAATATGATGTTCACATATAAATAGCAACCATTTAACAAGTAATTCATTACAATAACTCGGCCCATTTAAGCAATAACAATTTGGACCATTAAGGCATTCTAGCAAATCGGCCCATTAGAGGCATTTCCGTAATTCGACCCGTAGGGGTATTTTCGTAATTCGGCCCATAAGGGCATTTTTGTAATCCAGCCCATAGGGCATTTTTGTAATTCAGTAATTTTACCCACTAAGGGTAATTTGGTAATCTCGCAATCCAGGGGTATTTCGGTAATTTACCCTCCGAGGGTATTTTGGTAATTTCGCAACCCCAGACTTAACTACTAATGTGAGGCATAAAAATTGAAACTGTCCATCTACGTCATACTGACTAAATTGAGTATAACTCGAGTTAGAAAACTCAAAATTTAGATCCGTAAATTTTTCTTGAAACTAGACTCATATATCTTCTTATTACAATTTTTCCAGAATTTTTGGCTTAACCATTTAGTACAGTTTAGTCCTTAAAGTTTCCCTTGTTTCACTATCCAATGATTCTGACCTCTCTTACCTTAATTTCAAATATCTCACTGTACGGTTTTCATATACTGCTCCCACTTATTTCTATTGAAAATAGTCTTACTAAGGAATTTATACATATAATTTATAACTAATAATTCACTTTGTACAATTTTAAACAATTTTTGAAAAATAGACTAGGGAACCACGAAGTCAATCAGAACCAGTCTCACTAAAATTAAAATATCACAGAATATAAAATTCCTCTTCCTCCTCTGTTTCTTTCATATAAAAATAGACACAGTAAGATTTAATTCGATATCTTATTCACATTTTAATTCCCTTTCTCCTATTTTTCTTGATTTTCCAAAATCATATCACTGCTGCTAACCAAACTGTTTCATTGCAAAATATGGTTACCACTACGAATATATGCACGCCTGAGTGGTCACGGATGCCGGTTTTCGGTTTTCTTCGGTATTTTGACCGAATCACAGAACATTTCATGCAAACTTTTAGAGAGGTATGAGATTACACACCATTTCAAACAGGTATTTAGAAGGGTACGGGATTACACACCTTATTTGGATTTCCTAAAGAACCACTCTTCGTTGACCCTAGAACAATACCAACCAAAAGTTAGCCTCGGATTTCCAAAAGATTTCGTATTACTTACACTTGAATCACTTACCACACGTGATCTCCCTCTAAGAAGTCCCGATATTCAGCCCCGCCTTCTGACTACCACCACACGCTCCTTTACTGCAACTGATGTTAACGATCCTCACCCTTTGATTATCAAAAGATTCGGCAAAAGAGTGTTTCGGCTTAACCAAGTCAAGAGAAGAAAGAACAACCAACATGAAATAAGAAGAAAGAACCTTTACCTTAATAATAGGGATGAACCGAAAAGAAGAACACGGTTTGGCACTAGCAACAAGACAACAACTCTAGGTTCGGCTATGAAGACTATACCGAAAAGAAAACCAATCAAAGAACAAGTTATTAAAGAACACAAACCGAAATGGTAGCTATAGGAGAGATTTGACTAAGGAAGAAAAGGATTAGAAAGACATACTGAAGTTGAGGTTTTGGTTAGGAAAAATTGAAGAAGACCCCAAAATGCCTCGAAAAGGAAAAGTGATCCCAAAAATGTGAAAATGCAAGGGAGAGGTAGAGAAATTCGGCTCCCCCTCTTCCCCCTAACAAAACCGTGTATCATATTTACCAAAAGATGAGTGTTAACCAAAATGCTTTCCAAAACATCCTCCACATAATAGGCCAACATGTTCCCTCCTCTTTCCTATTCTTTCATTTCTTTCCTTCTTTTCCCCTTATCTTCCTCCTTACCATATTTCATTAGCCATCTTTCCAACATTAGAAAGTCTCCCTTACCATATTTGATGCCATGATCGACACTTAGAAGAGAAGTACAAAAATTAATCAAAAATTTACAAAAGATGGGATTTGAACCCCTTCCCTCCATGTTCTCCACTTGACGCCACCACCTCCTTGCCATATGCTCACTTATGCTAGCAAAATACACACTTATTACCTTAAGTCTTAATGCCACTTGCCTTCTCCCCCTTAAGTGCTTAAACACAAAAATTTACCAAGGCTCCAACTCAAACCCGGGACTTCATAGAAGCCCCGTAAGCTTCCAAACTAACTTACCCACTAAGTCCAACTCATAATTATGCCATTCACATATTCTCAAAAATTATAAAAGGCTTCTATGCTCGACCCAATAAGCCCAATTCTACTAGGCCCAGTTTCGGGGCGTTACAACCTTTGAGCAAGAAGTGGAGTTTGCTTGCAACACGAGAACCCAATTACAACCATGGAGTAGTACCTAGCGTGAGTAAAACGATTCCTCTGTTAATCGCTTAATCAAAATAACGCTAGAACTTAAAGGGAACCACTTACCGAACAAGGGCAGTGACAGTTGCAGAACATAACCAGATTGAACGTGAAACAAAAATAGGAAGGTGGGTTTTTGACAGCCAAAAGGGATGATGGGAAGGGAAAACGTCAGCAAAAAGGGGTGTGAGAGAGCGAAATTTTGGTAAAAAAGAGAAGGGAGAGAGAGAGCCGAAAATTGCCTAATTGAACTACTGATCAGATTCTGATAACTCCCCCCTCCCCTACTCCTTAATTCTCTCCTTCAAACACTCTACCATCAGCGTTTGACTAAAACTCAAACTCTTACACAACACTAGCATCAAAATAATTCCCTTGCACGTACAGGGTTCAAACTCCAGACTTCCAACAACCTCAGCACTCCACTTAGCCACTAGACTAGCAAGCCCATTTTGTTAATTACTTACACACTTTAACTTAAAATTCTATTAACCAGGGTTTGGCTTTATTCATAAAAATACCAAAATTTACCCAAGTTGAGACTTGAACTTAGGACCTCACACACACACACAAAACACATAACCACTGAAGCAAATAGACATTGCATGAAAATTTACAAAAGCCAGAATTAAGTCAGAAAATCGGAGTGTTACAAATTTTTCTAATGATTCTCAAAGAAATCTGCTACATCTAGGTGAGTTTTGTTATTAAGGTCATTAAATTTATCACCCTCGTAGGCATGGTCAGTTTTAGTATTATAGTGAATATCTTCATCTTTTGCCTCCATTTCATCATTTTGGGATATAAAATTTGTCTCCATATGTTTTCCCTTCTTTTTAATGGATGCTTGATAAAGTTTCACCAAATGCTCAGACGTACGATAGGTACGTGACCAATACCCCTTCATACCACATCAGTAGCATATATTCTCAACAGTCTTTGAAACATTATTTTGACCACTTCTTTCTTGTCTTTCATTGTTATTTTTTTTCTAGTGGTTAGAATTATCATTGTTATGACCACCATGATAACGAATACTAATACGTCCTCGACCACATCCCCCACTACTTCCACGACCACGGTTACGACCTCTATATTTTCTATTTTCATAATTATTGTGTACTGCTACATTCACTCCGGGGAATGGTGCAGAACCAGTGGGACGAATTCCATGATTTTTCATCAACAGCTCATTATTTTGTTCAGCCACCAAAAGGCATGAAATCAATTCAGAATACCTTTTAAAACCTTTTTCACGGTATTGTTGCTACAGAAGCTCATTAGTAGCATGAAAGGTTGAAAATGTTTTCTCTAACAAGTCCTCATCAATTATGTTTTCTCCACATAATTTTAGTTGAGAATTAACTTTGAAAAGTTCTGAATTGTATTCACTTACAGTCTTAAAATCTTACAACCCTAAGTGCATCCAATCATAATGAGCTTTAGGGAGTATCACCATTTTCTAATGGTCAAATCGTTCTTTCAAATTTTTCCACAACTCAAGAGGGTCTTTCACAGTGAGATATTCCACTTTTAATCCTTCGTGTAGATGATGACGGATGAAAATCATTGCTTTTGTCTTGTCTTGATTAGATGCTTCTTTATCTGCTAATATAGTATTTCCTAGACCTTTAGCATCTAGGTGAATTTCAGCATCTAATACCCATGACAAATAATTCTTGATTGAGATGTCTAAGGCCGCAAATTCAAGTTTGGCAAGATTTGACATTATAATCACTTGAATCAAAATAAAAAAAATATTAGTAAAATAATAAGTATTCTCAATCGTAAAATAATTCAATTATATGTACCAAATTTGCTAAATAATAATATGTATGTCAAATATTGGAATAGAGAGAAATAGTCATAATAATAACTTAACACAAATTACATTAATTGAAATTTCTTTTTAAACAAAATATGTATATATAATTATCATTATTAGATTTTAGTTGTAAAAATAAATGTGCAAATGTTACCCAAATCAAATATTTCATCTAGAAAATAAAATAAAAGAATTATGAAAATACATATACTGTATATAGTTTAACATAAGTTATATGGGAAAATTATATAAATTCGTAATGACGTGAACTTCACTAAGAAGCTCGTGCTGATAACGTGTTATGAAATAATGAAAGGAAATAAGAAACTAAAAAAAAAAATCAATACAAAGAAGTAATACAAGAGAAGATAAACAAGAGAACTTTTTATTTCATTTATTGTGCATCTCTACAAGCCTTGTACATGCCTTCTAACATAATACAATCCCTTAAGTTACAAAGAATAAATAGAGATTTAATTACTATATAAAACCCTCATAATTCCATTGGGGGTTGCTACACTGGAAGTTACAACTTTGAGAGTTATGGACATCCATAATAAAGTAATATTTATAACATATATGTTATAGTGTACTTTGAAATAAATAGTTTAGTATTTTTTTTTATATATAAAAACATTTTTATATATTTTTATTATAACCTCTACCTTCATATATAATTAGTTTTGATGCTAGATGTGAAGCAAGTGATTTTATGCAGTTAATTTTTAATTAGTCTTTTGTATATATTGTATTCTTAATTACTATAGTTATTGTAAAATAATACTTCATATTCGAATTGTTGAATATTACTAAAAAATAATAGCATATTAACGCATTTTTAACATATTCATTGTAGAATATAATTTTACTTCATCTAATTAATACAAAATAGCATTGTTCAAAATAATAAGTAATTAATTTAATTAAAATAAATAAATTATTTTAATAATTTAAATATAGTCCTAATAAAATATTTATAATATTTATTGAAGTATTTAAGAAAAATATAAAAATGACATATTGTAAATTAAACCTTACAATATTCAATTGTAAATAGTATATAATTAATATAAACTTAATTATGTTACATTATTTCAGATTATAAAATATATTAATTTTTCATAAATTTTTGTATATTACAAAAATAATTAAAATTTAGTATTTAAAAAACTAGTATTTTTTTTTCTTTTACTCTTTTATTTTTTAAACAGAATTCAAATTGGGCTTTTATTCATTTCCTAAAAACAATTCAAAGAAACAAAATGAGGCCCGTTGTTCCGGCCTCATTAGCAGCAAACTGAATTAAAACTAAACAAAATTCCTATCCCTCGACCTGGTTGAAAACAAACAGCCATTTCAAATTCAAAAAACAAAACGACAAAACACTGAACTTTCTGGAGCCATTTATGATGCCCCTTACTCTGCCCAATAAGCCAACTGACAACCCGTCTGCCTCCGTCGGTCACGCTTTCTACCTTTTCTTTTCCCAGACGCTTCCAGTTCCCAATGTAGTCTACAGCCTTTACCCCTAATTTCACAGTTTAGACTACCATTTCCATCCTGCTACACTTCAAATCTCTTTTTACTTTACTCTTCCTTCACCCTCTGCCTTCTCTTTCTTCAGTATGAACTTTGAACTTTTCATTTATTATTATATAAATTCATTTAAAAAATTTTATTACTAAAAATTAGTATTCTTATATAAATATGATAACTTTTATTATGAAGTAAATTGTAAATTAATTATTTTAGTAAAATTAAAATTCATATTGATAAATGTAATAAATTTTATAAATAAAAAATATTTAAAATTATAAATCCAGCAACGTAATGAACAACAAAGGTTATAGAGTCATTTCAATGTTTCTCTGGACTTGTGTTTTTATATAAATTGTAGATATATGCATTTTCAAATTGTTAAATTTGTAATTTATCTATACTATTATTTAAGTGCGGACACCAACTAAGTCAAAAGAATTACTAAAGTAATCTTACAAATTTTAAATAAATTATATTATTACTTGGATACGATTTTCTTTTAATTATTCAAGAAAAAAACTTATAAAGAATTTGAAAAATGTTAAAATTTGAACTCATTCCACCAGCATTTATAAATCTCTTCTTTACCACTTTAGCTTTATTTTGATATTTGTATACAATTCAATGTTATTACACCATTTGTTTCACCCACATTGTTTGTATATATATTAATATTTAAGCGTATGACTATGTTGGAGCTATGAGTCAATTAGACACTAACTTAAATAAGAAAACTACTAAAATAACTTTACACATTTTAAATAAGTTATATTATTATGATGGTACTTTTGTATTTTCCTCATTAAAATAACCAACAAAAAATTGCAAATCTTAATCTTTGAACTTATGGTCGTCTCTCTTGCCTATGTAACTCACTGGCTTGAAATTAAAATTGAGAAATTAGCTCCAGTACTCACACGACCTAGGACACGGCTATGTCTCTAGGCCGCGTGGACCATCTTAGGCCTCGTAAACTTTGAAATTTGGAAACGTTAAGTCCCAAGACTTACAAGGCCAAGGACACGCCCGTATGTCCAGGCCATGTGACCTATATGGCCATGTCTTTACACAGTGTAACTCACTGTAGAACCCTCCCTTGGGCACATGGCCTAGAACACGCTCGTGTGTCTAGACCATGTAACTCACTTTAGAATACTCTATTTCGTACACGACCTAGGACACACCCATGTGTCCAAGCCGTGTGGGTCAAAAACATTTTTTTAATTAATTTAATTTTAAATTAGGAATTAGTAGAAGTTAAACACTTGGGTTACCTCCCGAAAAGCGCTTATTTAGAGTCTAAGCTCAACTTACCTTATATTCACACGATCACGGTGGTTCGCAAAGCTGAAACTCCTCTTTCTTGTTATCAAATATTTTACCAAGATAATGTTTGAGTCGAGTATTGTTTGCCTTAAATATGTCGAACTCAGAATGAGTTACCTCAACTGTACCATATGGAAAAAAATTTCAGTACCGTAAATGGGTTTGATCCGTTTGATTCAAGCTCTGAAGGGGAGATTCATGGATCTGTTTTGTCTAGCAGTACTTTGTCCCCAACCATAAATTGGTTCATTCCATCCACATGCTCATCATGGCGTCGCTTTGGTTCTTCATCGTGCTTTTTCTATTTCTCCTTGACATGTGTTCGCCATTCATCTAGTTGATTGATTTGTACCATTCGCTCGTCATAAGTTATTTCGTTTCTGTCACCTTAACTGAAATATGGCTCCATCATGGTTCTACGAGGGATTTCCTGTAAAGAAGGTTGAGCCACATGGTTACTCACATTAATAGAAATTTTATTATCATCTCAACCACTAGAGACTCTCACATAGTCATGTTTTTAGAGAATAATTTTCTCATCACCTACAAAAAGCACAAGTATCGTACCAACATCTATTATAGTTCTAGCAGTGGCTAAAAAGGGGCGACCTAAAATCAAAGGTATTTTGCTATCCTTATCCATGTCTAACACAACAAAGTCAATAGGGAATATGAATTTATCGACTTTAACAAGCACATCCTCAATAATACCCCTAGGATATCTAATGGTTCTATCTGCTAGTTGAATACTCATCTTAGTTTGTTTGGGTTTTCTAAGACCTAGTTGTTTAAACATTTTATAGGGCACGACATTAATACTAGCCCTAAATCAGCCAAAGCATTATCAATATTTAAACTACCAAGTAGGCGAGGAATGGTAAAACTCCCTAGATCTTTTAGTTTATTGGGAAGTTTATTCTGAAGAATGGTTGAGCAACCGACATTGAGATCCACAGTCGACGAGTCATCTATCTTCCTCTTGTTTGTTCACAGTTCTTTTAGGAATTTGATATAATTTAGCATCTGCAAAAAAGCTTCAACAAACGGTAAGTTAATGAGTAATTTTTTCAGAAGCTTAAGGAATTTACCATATTGTTCATTTGTGTGGTCTCTCTTTGACGTATTAGGATATGGCACTCGAGGTTTGTATTCCTTGACAATCGGATTTTCCTCTTTCTTATCTTTCTCAACCTTATCCTCATTTACCACCTTTTTCTTGCTTCGTCACTTTTCCAAGTTCAATTAACCCTTCCACTTCTCGAACAGTAATTGCGTGGAGTTGCTCCCTAGGGTTAGGTTTAGTATTACTGGGCAAGCTACCCTGTGGTCATTTTGAAATTAATTTAGCAAGTTGGCCTATTTGATAATCGAGTCCTTGGATCAACGCTTGCTGATTTTTTAGTGCTGCCTCAGTGTTTTGAAAACGTGTTTCTGACACTGAGATCTCAAGGTTTGGCTTTTTTTCTTGCTGATAAGGTTGCTGTAAGCCTAGAGGTGGTTGTGCTATTTGATTTCCTTGACCACCCCAGGAGAAATTAGGATGGTTTCTCCAGCTTGCATTATAGTTTTTACTATAAGGGTTATTTTGAGGTCTAGAATTGTTACCCATATAATTGACCTGCTCATTCTGTATGCTAGGACCGAAGGGTAAACATTCTGGATTATTCATTCCACCTCCATTTGTATCGCATTGCATCACTGGATGTACCTGCGTAGAAAGATATAAACTATCAATTTTCTTATTAAGTACTTCTACCTAGTTTGATAACATAGTGACTGCATCTAGATTAAAAACATCGACTACTTTCATCAACTTTGTCTTCATGACTTGCCATTGATAATTATTCAGTGTCATCTCTTCTATAAATTCATAAGCTACTTCGAGTGTTTTATTTTTAAGTGTTTCACCGGCTGCCGCGTTGATTAACTACCTAGTTGAGGGATTCAGACCGTTGAGGAATGTTTGAACTTGTAACCGTAGAGGTAACCAATGATGAGGGCACTGTCTCAATAGATCTTTATACCTCTCCCATCCATCATATAGAGTTTCTAAATCGATCTAAACAAAGGACGAGATGTCGTTCCTCAACATGGCTATTTTAGCCTGTGGGAAGTACTTTAGCAGAAATTTCTCAGTCATTTAAGCCCATGTAATAATGGAACTCCGTGGTAAATAGTTTAACAACTATTTTACCTTATTCCTCAGTGAGAATGAGAACAACCGCAAGTGAATGGTGTCGTCAGTGGCGCCATTAATCTTGAAAGTATTGCAAATTTCTAGAAAATTAGCCAAATAAGTATTTAGGACTTCATCTTGCAAATCATCGAACTGGACATACTGTTGTACCATCTAAATTGTGTTTACAACACTCGATTCAGCCCCAGTCAGAGTAGGCTTGGCATAATCGTACATAGTACGAAGAACAGGAGTTGCTGCAGTTGTAGAAGGTAGCTGAATATTCTTATTATTGCCCATCTCCTCAATAATAATATTGTCCTTTTGTTCATCTACTAAATTATGTCGATTCTGCCTTACTTCTCTACAATTTTTCTGAGCAGTACTTTCAATTTTGCTGTCAAAAATTAATGGTCCCAACAGGTTTCTTCTAGTCATAAACCAAAAGAACCTGCTTGAAGCAAACAGAAGAACAATTAGAATGTAAAAATTAAACTAAAAACAAAAATAAAAAAATAAAAAAGGCTTAATTAATAAAAATAAAGTGTTCTTAATACTTTAGTCCCCGGCAACGATGCCAAAAACTTGATGTGTCTCACGTGGCTAACTAAAAATATAACGAAGGCAAATGCACTTACCGATAAATAGTATAGCTATGGTAAGTAGAGATATCATATCCATGAGGACTAAAAGTATTAGTAATTATCGTTTTTCTATTATTTAGTCGACAATTTAAAGTGATAGGTTTTAAACTAAAATGACTAAACTAATTTAACTAAGGATTCAACAGAGAATGAAATAGGAAAATAATAGAATAATAACCACTGGGAGAGACAATACCCAGGAAAGAATCTACCTAGACTTCATCTATTATTATGAATTTGAATCAAACAATTTATTCACTTGATGACTTGATCCGTAGAAATCCCTAAATTATGCTAATATCTCTTTTGAGGGTAAGAGCAACTGACTCTAGGTTGATTAATTGAAATCTCTTTCTAATTAAAACCTCTACCACCGCATTAACTCAATCTATGGATTCCCTTATTTGATTTGACTCTAATTCGGTAGATTTATGTTGTCCTATTTCTAGGATTGCATGCAACTCCACTCAATTATGCTAGATCTACTCTTAAAAAGGGACTTTTCCTCCACTGAATTAAACACATTAAACATTAATTAATATCCTGAAAAAATTAAAACAAGAAATATGCACACATAATTGGAAACAATGATCAAGTATTTATCGCGTAAAATAGAAATTAAATAATAAAATTTATCATAGGTTTCATCTTCCTTAGGTATCTAGGGAATTAGTTCATAATTTTGTATGAAAACATCTCAAAGTCAGAAAAACCACACGAAACAAATAAACTCGTGAAAACTTTAAAAGAAATAAAAAGTAGGTCTTCGATCTTGATGGGAACCTGCTTTAGAGTTGGCTCCAATAGTGTTCTTCGAGTTATTTTCTTCGATCTTCTCTTATGGCTCCCCTATCTTTTCTTCTATTTTGTATTTATTGACTTTAGAACGCTCAGAAAGCCTAAAAATTATGTTTTTTCGAGTGTTTGAAGAGCAGGTTGCGAAATCAACACAGGTTAGAACATGGTCATGTGGCTCACACGGGAGTGTATCCAGTCCATGTGGGAATGCCCAACCCGTGTGGCTCTTGAAATGTGCTCTTTTTGTCCGATTTTCGCTTATTTTTTGCTCTTTTAGCTCCCAAATGCTCACCTAAGTATAGAAACATGAATTCAAAGGATTATGAGCATCAAATTCACCAATTTACATAAATAATTATCCAAAAAGACATTAAGAACGGGATTAAATATGTTACTTTTATCGTTTATTAGTCATTAACAAAATCATATATTTCCCATCATTTCCATATGTAACATAATCTAATAAACCAATTATCTATATCATTCCATCACATGCCAAATTCAATGATCAGATTCAAAGCTATTAATTTATGTCATGATCAAACATATTAATATCCCAACAAGCACACATACTTTGTGTAATCACAGAACATACTTTTACAAAACATCTATATATACAAATCTCTCCTATTACATACCACATAACTGAATAAATGTTTAAAAGATCTACCAAAATGAAATTAAGTTTCTATATGCATATACATATTCATGGATGATTTTTCTGTCTATTGAGATTGATTCGTGGAGTGTTTACACAATCTTGAACGAGTCTTAACAAGATGTGAAGAGACTAACTTGGTGCTTAATTGAGAAAAATGTAACAGCCCGTTTTTGGTCAAATCAGAACAGTGGTTTCAGAACCATAAATCTGAGGTCAAAACATTTATTTATTATTATTTCAATGTTTACAGCATGATTGAATGATTGTGTGAAAATTTCATTAAGCAATTTTATTGTTTAAATGGTCAATTTGAGAAAAAAGACTAAATCGCGTAAAGTGCAAAATTGATGTTCTATTAGCTAAAGGTGCCTAATGGCTATGGAACTTAAAAGATGAGGTCCTTATGTTGTAATTAGACCACTAATAGCATGAGTGGACATATATGGATATTAAATGGATGATATTAAATGGTTTATAATAAGGTTAAAATAGAAAATGAGTAATTAAGTTATAATTTAATAAAAAAAAGCATAAAATTTAATTCATTCATCTTCATTAGTTGAAAATACAAAGAAGAAGAAGCCATAAAAGTTTTTTTAGGGTTCGAAACTTGCAAAGCTAAATTGGAAAGCGATTTTGACTCGGTTTTAAGAGATCGTTGCATCTAGTACTAGCTAGCCCAGGGACTATTTTGCAAAATTGTTAAAGATTTTAAATGTTGCCATTGATCAATTAGCTTGTATTTTGAAGTTTCTTGATAGATTATGAATGTTGATTGTGAGTTATACAAGTTCTGTTAAGTGATTTTTAGTGAAAAAGCAAAATAGAGATTAAATTGAACAATTAAAATGTGAAATAAATGAAAAATATGGGCTACTAGGGGCATAAGAGTAATTTGGCTAAGCATGGGTGTTTTGAAATTTCATGAATTTGTGATTTTGTGTAATAAGGACTAAATTGTAAAAGATGTGAAATATTAGGGGCAATTGTGTAAAAATTTCCTAAAGTGAAATTTGGACTAAATTGAATAAATGAATGATTAAATGAGTTGAGTTTGATATTATATAGATCAAGAAAAACAGAATTCGGTCCTAGATCGGGGGAAAATTAAAGTTATTTACTAATCAACCTATTTAGTCGTTTTCACATCCTAAGTAAGTTCGTAGGTAATAAGCATTATTACAATTATGCTTTAAATGCTTTGATATTGAATAAATTTGTGTATATGATATTATAGTCATGTTTGATGACGATTCGGATATATATATGGCACTTAGTGTGCGATTCGAAATAGCTTCAGCTATATATATAGCACTTAGTGTGTGAGACGGAGATAGCTTCGGCTATGTAAGGCACTTAGTGTGCGATATTATAATAGCTTCGACTACGTATTGGCACTTAGTGTGCGAGATATCAAGTATTCAACAATATTCCGAAAAGATATGAGTTCATTACGAATTTGTACAGGTATGTACATGTAAGGTATGAGATTCAAATAGAAGAAGTTATGAATTTGCATATAAGCATATGATTAAGAATGAGGAAGGTTTGTTGTTATCATGAATTATATGTTAAATAGTTCAAATTGATGAATTGTGTATTATGATTTGTTGAACATTTTTCATACAAACTTACTAAGCTTTATAGCTTACTTTGTTTTTTCCCGTGTTTATGGTGAATTCAAAGCTAGCTCGGATTTGGGGATCGTCAGAGATATCCTCACACTATCCAACCGTCACTTTCGTACTTTTGAACTTATGGTTTAGTCATATGGCATGTATAGGGACTTTGAGTCATGTTAGTTATGTTTTAGTAATGAGTTTGGCCAAATGAATTGGTTTGTAAATGTTTATGTTTAGTATGTAAATATATAGCCATGTGTGATGGACCATTTTGGTTTGTTTGGTATGTTTGAATAAGGTACATATATGAGTAGTTATGTAATATCTGAGATTTTGGGGGTTTTGCATTTTAATTCATATCTATGTGTTCGTATGCACGGTATGCTGTTTGAATGTGTTTGGGGGCTTCGGGAAACCTTGGGGTTCGATAGGAGCCTTAGTGGAAACTTTTGGTTAAAGCTGATTAGGGGAGAGCTAGGAGAGCTAGGCCTTAAGGGATTTAATGTGGCGTTTAGGGACACAAGAATTGAAGTGGTAAAGTGGGAGGGAAGGCGCCATTTGAGGCACATGGGGGTAACGCCTCATGCAGATGGAAGGACCTTGGTTTCAAGCAGCATGGGCAATATTTTGGGGATTTGTTTTTGCGTCGGAAGGGGAGGTGTTGGAGATCGGCTAGGACACTTCAAGGATAAAGTGTGGATTGAGTCAAACAACTCAAATATGCAGCTTAGAGGGGAGATAGGAGTTTGACTCATTCAAACTCATTTGAATGAGTGATGTTGAGGGAATTTAGGAGGAAAGCGTGGGGGTGTTGGCTAGGTGATGCTAGCCAAATTTTTGAGGGGTTGAGGGGAGGAGAATAATCGGTTTTGAGCTTAAGGTGAGGGTGCCGAAAGTTGGGTGCTAGTGTATAGTGGTATAGTGCCGAAATTTGTTTTCTCTCTTCTCATTCTCTCTTGTGCCGAAATCACTTAGCTTGGCAACTCTTCATCTCTTGTTGACCCATAGCCAAAACTTAGAGGACCATTAGGGTCACTTTGGTTCATTTTCTGTTCTCATCTTCAAAAGCCAAAAGTGTCAACTTTGGGAGTTCTACATTCTGTCAAAGCTGAAACCTCCATCATTGTTCTTCTTTAATTTTCTTTTCTTTCTTAAGCCGTACCATCTATTGATTATTCTCCCTTTTTCCATACCTTTTGTCTTTGTTACTTGTTCTTCATAGCCGAAAGTTCATACCCTATTTCTCTTCTCTTGGCCGAATCTTCTAAACCGTCTCTTCTCTTTCTTTTTTGTGTTCTTTTCTTATTATATTTACTTCTCAAGCCGTATAATATAGCCGATTCTTCCTTGAGTGTGGTGATCACTCTCGTTCAATAATCTCTGAGGGAAGTGCCGTCGTTCGTATTCTATCAAGTCTCTCAATCGATTGCTAGTAATCGTGGTAAGGGTTCTCTTTTATTTGAATCTTTCTTCCTTTTCTTTGGTTTGCCGAAATCAAGAAGCTTAACCCTGTATTTATGTGTGTGGCTGAAGCTATACAAGGTCTTAGATTCGCGACTCTTTTGTTGGAAGCCAGCGTTAGGGGTATCTAGAAGCTTTCGGGATTTGATCGAGCAAGGTAAGATGGTATTTGGGTTGGCCGAAGGCCATTTCTTTTGTCCATAAGTGTTAGAGTCAATTCTAACATGGCTCATGTAGGGATTTCGACAACCTTCAAGATCAAGTGAGAGCCTTTGGGATTTGGGTCGACTTTGGTAAGGTTATTCGATTGAGATGTTATTTAGTCTCGTTTAGACCTGATTTAACGTTTTAACCGGGTCTTCTGATTAAGTTATTGTTCGATGGATGCGAGTACCAGCTAAGGAGAGAAAGGGGTTGGACACGTAGTCCCTACCCCTAAGTTCAAGAAGCGGTCTACTTCAGCAGTTCGGGATTGGCCACCGAGGTGTGGGCGAGCGTCGGAAAAAGATAAGCAGATCACTGTAGTCTCTTCGAGTGAGGACGTTAGGGAGATCGATAGTCTAGTGCTTCAGGTTCTCAGGTGTGTAATTAACACACTATTTATTTACTTTTTTTAATTAAAATATGTAATATGAGTGGTAGCCGAAATAGTGGCTGTGGTGATGCTATTACCTGATTTGGGTAACCTGGTAACCCGGTTAGTATACTATCTATGTTGTGGTTGTAGTTAATTATTGTGGATACATGTAAGCATGACATATGTGCCTATCTAGTATGTTCATACGTTATATTGCCATATCATTATAATATGCTGCATGTGCATGGGGTTCGGGATATATTGATTAAGGGGAAGTGTGTACATTTATGTACGTAGATTGATGTGGGCTTTATGCCTCATCGTGGATTGATGTTAGCCTTGAGCTACATCGTGGAATGGTGATGACCTTGAGTCTCATCGTGGATAATTGTGATTTTAATCACGTAGATCAGTGGCTAGACCACTAAGTGGACTTTGAGCAGTGTTTTGCCAAAGAGGTGTGTAGCGGATGGAGGGTCGATTTAGTAATCCCCTGGTGTGTGGTGGATGGATATATAGGTGGTGTGTAGCGGTTGGATACTAGGTTGGGTTGGGTTAACATTTTGCATTATTATACGTGGTATGTGGTTATATGTCTGGATTTGGGCCAAGCCCATTTGTGGAAACATGTGGACTAATTGCACACTGAGTCGGTTTGACTCACCCTATCTTTCCTAAAAATAATGCAGGTGACGCATGATACGTTGGACCGAGCTGGAGTGGATTCGAGGTGGCCATGCAGAAGCTGTTTTATTTTTATATATACGTTTTAAATTTTTAAGTTACTTTTGGGATATTTTTATTGTAATAAGGCCGCTTTAATTATTTTGGGATTATTATCATGGTTTTTAAGTTGGGATTTATAACGGATTACTAATTAAGAATGACTTGAAACACTTGCAACTTAAAAATCAAATTAAGGTTTTCAAATTCGGATCACTGATAAATAACTCGCTTTCCATAATTTCTTTTAAACAATGACTTAGCCTTTTACTCAAATCTGTAGGTTTTATCCCCCGGCAAACTACTATTTTCTAAACAACAAACCCCTTAAAAATTTGAATATTCGTTTTTAAAACTTAACATGTGTTTTCACCTTCAAAACCGAACTCTTTACAAACATTTTTCCCAGTAACATTTTGAATTCGACCGTGGTGTTTTGCGCAGGGTTTGGGGTATTACAATTTGGTATCAGAGCCCAGAATTTGAACTCAACCTTTGGGTTTTGAGGCCCACAACATTTTTTTTAGTTGGTATTTAAAGTTAGTTAAAAGAAATTTTCCATGGAATGGACTTTTGAAGGCATGGCACTCGAATCTTCCGGCCCAGGTCCACCAGGTAAGTCTTCTGACTAATGAATTGAATGGAAGTGGATATATGATGTATTGTTATGGGTGATGTTGTGGATATTAGAATCTAGGATACTTCTCTCTAGAGACTAAACCTTTAGGGATGTGTGCTCTTTACGAAAGAACTACTTGAAAGATTATCTCATAAAACTACTTCCTTTAATCAAACAGTGGAAAGAAAGCTAATGCATAAAATTCCTTAAAACAGATTAAAACGCGACCATAGACATGAGTTCTAAGGGACGTGGTCGCAACACGCGTGGGCGTGGTAGAGGTAGAATGACTGTTCGGAACCAATTGGGTCTGGTCATGGATCAGGGAATGAGACGCCGCCGCCAACTGCGAAAAATGAGTTTCAAGATCAGACGGGTGGGGATGATGCAGTATCTCAGGCTATGCTGCGGGTTTTGGAGAGAGTTGCGGGAGCAAATATGGGTACTAAGGCCCGGAAGTCAGTGTCTGAGTGACTCCGAGCGAATGGAACCGAGATATTCAGGGGAGTCTTGAGAGTAGCTCCGAATGTGGCGGAGTACTGGTTAGAGGCAGTCGAGAGGATCATGGACGATTTGGACTGTATTGCTGAGGAAAAGTTGAAGGGTGCTATTTCTTTACTTCGGGATGAGGCCTACCAATGGTGGCTCACTGTTAGAGAGGGTACTCTGGCTGACTGAGTGGATTGGGGTTTCTTTAAAGTAAAGTTTGAAGGAAAGTACGTCGAGGCTAGTTATGTGGACGCACAGTGGGTAAGTCAGTAGCTGAATATGAGGTGAAATTTTTGCGGCTGAGCCAGTACGCTCGGGGAATTGTTGCTACTGACTACGAACGCTGTGTGAGATTTGAGGATGGGCTGCGAGATGAGCTACGGGTGTTGATAGCTCCTCAGCGGGAAAGGGACTTTGCTACTCTGGTAGAGAAAGCTAGGATAGCGAAAAAAGTTAAGCGAACTGAGAGACAGAACAGAGATAAGGACAGAGGTAGGAATAAGAGGAGTTTTGGACCATCAGCATCATCTGGGGGTTTTCAGAAAAAGCCTAGGGTTGAGAGTTCTGCTCACGTTTCTATGCTAGTTGCTGGGAATCAGTTTCATTTGTGTGCTCAGTGTGGGAGGTCTCAAGTAGGAGAGTGCTGGGGAAGGAATAAGGAGTGCTTCAGGTGTGGGTCCAAGGATCACTTGGTTAAGAATTATCCTTAGGATATGGATAGGACTCGGGCAGTAGGTCAGGGGTATATGCAGCCAGGAAAGGGTGGTCAACAGGCGTCGAGGGGTCGTGGTCCGAACCGAGGAGGGAATAGTTTTGGCCGAAGTTGTAGAGCACCAGGCAGAGGTGCTAGGAGCTCAGATGCAAGACAGCCTGGGTTGGTTTACGCAACCAGACGTCACGAGGAGGGGGATGCGCCAGATGTTATCACGGGTACGTTTCTCATTTTTGGGTTACCCTTTACTACTTTAATTGATGTAGGGTCGACTCACTCTTACATTGCTAGTATGGTGTCTGGAACCTTGAATGTGAACCCTAAAATTGCCTCTAGGAAGATGTCAGTACTTAGTCCTTTAGGGCAATCAGTAGTGGTAGATAAACTCTTTAGAGATGTGCCTTTAGAAGTTCAGGGGGCAGTATTTCTGGCTGACTTGATGGAGCTGTCGTTTGGAGAATTTGACTTGATCCTAGGTATGGAATGGTTAGTAAGGTATCGTATGAATCTGGACTGTGCTACTAAGCGCATGTCGTTGAGGACTCTCGAGGACAATGAGGTTGTGGTGATAGGTGAGAGGAGAGACTACCTGTCTAATGTAGTGTCTGCTCTTAAGGCAGAGAAGATGGTGAAGAAGGGGTGCTTGACTTTCCTAATGTTTGTTAGTGCTTTGGATGCAAAGGAAACAGCTGTGGGGGAGGTTAGAACAGTGAAGGAGTTTGTGGATGTTTTTCCGGAAGAGCTTCCAGGGTTGCCTCCAAACCGTGAGGTGGAGTTTAGAATCGATCTATTGCCAGGTATAGCGCCGGTGCCGATCGCTCCTTATAGGATAGCTCCGAAGGAATTGGTTAAGCTAAAAGCCTAGATCCAGGAGCTGTTGGATTATGGATTCATTCGACCCAGTGTGTCTCCATGGGGAGCACCAGTGCTGTTTGTAAAGAAGAAGGACGGATCTATGCGTATGTGCATATATTACCGTCAGTTGAATAAACTGACGATCAATAACAAATACCCGCTACCGAGGATTAACGACTTGATTGATCAGCTTAAAGGGGCTGCGGTGTTTTCGAAGATAGATTTGAGGTCGGGATATCATCAGCTTAAAGTGAAGGAAGCGGATATCCATAAGAAGGCTTTCCGGACTCGATACGGGCATTATGAATTCCTGGCAATACTGTTCGGGTTGATGAACGCCCCAGCTGCGTTTATGGATATGATGAATCGGGTTTCCAACCCTATTTGGACCAGTTCGTCGTAGTGTTCATAGACGACATTTTGGTATACTCCAAGTCTGAGGAGGAGCATGATGCACATCTTCGAGTGGTGCTGCAGATTTTAAGGGAAAAAAAGTTGTATGCCAAGTTTAGCAAGTGCGAATTTTGGTTAAGAGAAGTCGCTTTTCTGGGTCATGTGGTATCTGCGGAAGGGATAAGAGTAGATCCTCGAAAGATTGAGGCGGTATTGGATTGGAAACCACCTAAGTTGGTGGTAGAGATTCGCAGTTTCTTGGGGTTAGCAGGCTACTATAGAAGATTTGTGGAAGGGTTTTCTTCGATAGCAGCACCTTTGACTAAGTTGCTGAGAAAGGAGGTACCTTTTGTGTGGACAAACAAGCAGCAGGAGAGTTTTGAGAAGCTTAAGAGAGTTTTGACAGAGCTCCGATTTTGATGCAACCGGAAGCTGGGAAAGATTTTGTGGTGTATTGTGATGCTTCTCATACGGGGTTAGGTTGCGTGCTGATGCAGGAAGGAAAAGTTGTTGCTTATGCGTCTCGGCAGTTAAGACCACATGATGTCAACTATCTGACGCATGATCTGGAGTTGACTGTAGTGGTTTTCGCCTTGAAGGCGTGGAGGTATTATTTGTATGGAGAGAAGTCGGTGATCTACATGGACCATAAAAGTTTAACGTATCTGCTGACTCAGAAGGAGCTGAACTTGAGACAACGAAGGCGGGTAGAGTTGTTAAAGGATTACGACTGTTCAATTGAGTACCATTCGGGTAAAGCGAATGTGGTGGCCGATGAGCTAAGCCAAAAAATGGTATCGGATTTGAGAGCGATGTTCGCTCATCTTAGTCTTTATGATGACGGGAGTTTGTTGGCGGAGCTGCAGGTGAAGCCGACATGGATAAGTTAGGTAAAAGAGAAACAGTTGGTGGATGATGTTCTGAGTGCTAAACTTCTGCAAGTACAGAATAGGAGATTAGAGGACTACAGTGTGAACAGCGACGGAGTTTTGTGTTTCCGTGGTAGGGTTTGTATGTCGAAGGATGTGGAGTTGAGACAGAAGATTCTTCGAGAATCGCATAGTAGCCCTTACGCTATGCATCCTGGAGGGAGTAAGTTGTATAGGGATTTACAGGATCAGTTTTGGTGGCCTGGTCTGAAGCTGGAAGTTACGGAATTGGTGATGAAGTGCTTGACGTCAGCAGGTCAAAGCTGAACACCAAGTGCCTTCGGGGTTGCTGCAACCAGTGAAGATTCTGCAATGAAAGTGGGAGAGAATCACGATGGATTTCGTTAGTGGGCTTCCTCTTACGCCTACTAAGAAGGACTTGGTATGGGTGGTCATGGATCGGTTGACAAAATCCGCTCATTTCATACCTGTTCGTGTTGATTACTCTCTGCAGAGGTTAGCGAAGTTGTATGTGGCGAAAATTGTGAGGCTACATAGGGTGCCGGTATCGATCATATCAGATAGGGATCCTAGATTTACGTCGCGATTTTGGAGGGCGTTGCATCAGGCATTGGGCACTAGGTTGGACTTTAGTACGGCATTTCATCCGCAGACGGATGGCCAGTCTGAAAGGGTGATTCAGGTGTTGGAAGATATGCTGAGGGGATGCGTTATTGACTTTAGAGGTAGTTGGGAGGAATTCTTGCCTTTAGCAGAGTTCGTGTACAACAACAGTTATCAGGCAAGTATTCGGATGGCGCCATATGAAACGTTGTATAGGCAGAGGTGTCGGACTCCTACTTATTGGATAGAGCTGGGTGAACGTCATGTTTTGGTTCCAGAGATAGTGGCGGAATCAGAAGAGAAGGTTAAGGTAATTCGGGCACGATTGAAGGAGGCATCTGATAGACAGAAGTCATATGCGAATCTTAAGCGAAAAGAGATAGAGTTTGCAGTAGGTGACCATGTGTTTCTGAAAGTTTTGCCATGGAAGAAGGTGATGAGATTTGGTCGTAAGGGTAAGCTGAGTCCCAGGTTTATAGGGCCTTATTGGGTTTTGAAGCGAGTTGGACCAGTAGCGTATCAGTTAGAGTTGCCTCCAGAATTGAAGCAGATGCATGATGTGTTCCATGTTTCGATGCTACGTCGTTACCAATCGGATCCGTCTCACGTGGTGCCAGTTGAGGAAGTTGAATTGAGACCAGACTGGTCCTATGAGGAAGAGCCAATTCATATTTTGGAGAGAGATGTGAAGGTGCTACGGAAGAAATTACTTCCTCTAGTCAAGGTGTTATGGCGGAACCATGGTTCGGAGGAAGCTTCGTGGGAGCCGGAGGAAGCAATGCGATAGCAATACCCTCACCTATTTTGACCAGGTAATTTTAAGGTCGAAATTTCTTTAAGGGGGTAGAATTATAATATCCAATATTTTGGGGGTTTTGCATTTTAATTCATATCTATGTGTTGGTACGCTTGGTATGCTGTTTGAATGTGTTGGGGGGCTTCGGGAAACCTTAGGGTTCGATAGGAGCCTTAGTGGAAACTTTTGGTTAAAGCTGATTAGGGGAGAGCTAGGAGAGATAGGCCATAAGGGATTTAATGAGGTGTTTAGGGACACAAGAATTGAAGTGGTAAAGTGACAGGGAAGGCGCCACTTGAGGCACATGGGGGTAACGCCTCATGCAGGTGGAAGGACCTTGGTTTCGAGCAGCATGGGCAGTATTTTGGGGATTTGTTTTTGCGTCGGAAGGGGAGGTGTTGGAGATCGGCTAGGACACTTCAAGGATAAAGTGTGGATTGAGTCAAACAACTCAAATATACGGCTTAGAGGGGAGATAGGAGTTTGACTCATTCAAACTCATTTGAATGAGTGATGTTGAGGGAATTTAGGAGGAAAACGTGGGGGGTGTTGGCTAGGTGATGCTAGCCGAATTTTTGAGGGGTTGAGGGGAGGGGAATAATCGGTCTTGAGCTTAAGGTGAGGGTGCCGAAAATTGGGTGCTAGTGTATAGGGTATAGTGCCGAAATTTGTTTTCTCTCTTCTCATTCTCTCTTGTGCCGAAATCACTTAGCTTGGCAACTCTTCATCTCTTGTTGACCCATAGCCGAAACTTAGAGGGCCATTAGGGTCACTTTGGTTCATTTTCTGTTCTCATCTTCAAAAGCCAAAAGTGTCAACTTTGGGAGTTCTACATTCTGTCAAAGCCGAAACCTCCATCATTGTTCTTCTTTAATTTTCTTTTCTTTCTTAAACCGTACCATCTATTGATCATTCTCCCTTTTTCCATACCTTTTGTCTTTGCTACTTGTTCTTCATAGCCGAAAGTTCATACCCTATTTCTCTTCTCTTGGCCAAATCTTCTAAACCATCTCTTCTCTTTCTTTTTTGTGTTCTTTTCTTATTATATTTACTTCTCAAGCCGTATAATATAGCCGATTCTTCCTTGAGTGTGGTGATCACTCTCGTTCAATAATCTCTCGAGGAAGTGCCGCTCGTCGTATTCTATCAAGTCTCTCAATCGATTGCTAGTAATCGTGGTAAGGGTTCTCTTTTATTTGAATCTTTCTTCCTTTTCTTTGGTTTGTCGAAATCAAGAAGCTTAACCCTGTATTTATGTGTGTGGCCGAATCTATACAAGGTTTTAGATTCGTGACTCTTTTGTTGGAAGCCAGCGTTAGGGGTATCTAGAAGCTTTTGGGATTTGATCGAGCAAGGTAAGATGGTATTTGGGTTGGCCGAAGGCCATTTCTTTTGTCCATAAGTGTTAGAGCTGATTCTAACATGGCTCATGTAGGGATTTCGACAACCTTCAAGATCAAGTGAGAGCCTTTGGGATTTGGGTCGACTTTGGTAAGGTTATTCAATTGAGATGTTATTTAGTCTCGTTTAGACCTGATTTAACGTTTTAACCGGGTCTTCTGATTAAGTTGTTGTTCAATGGATTCGAGTACCAGCCAAGGAGAGAAAGGGGTTGGACACGTAGTCCCTACCCCTAAGTTCAAGAAGCGGTCTATTTCAGCAGTTCAGGATTGGCCACCGAGGTGTGGGCGAGCGTTGGAAAAAGATAAGCAGATCACTATAGTCTCTTCGAGTGAGGACGTTAGGGAGATCGATAGTCTAGTGCTTCAGGTTCTCAAGTGTGTAATTAACACACTGTTTATTTACTTGTTTTAATTAAAATATGTAATATGAGTGGTAGCCGAAACAGTGGCTGTGGTGATGCTATTACCTGATTTGGGTAACCCGGTAACTAGGTTAGTATACTATCTATGTTGTGGTTGTGGTTAATTATTGTGGATACATGTAAGCATGACATATGTGCCTATCTAGTATGTTCATACGTTATATTGCCATATCATTATAATATGCTTCATGTGCATGGGGTTCGGGATATATTGATTAAGGGGAAGTGTGTACATTTATGTACGTGGATTGATGTGGGCTTTATGCCTCATTGTGGATTGATGTTAGCCTTGAGCTATATCATGAATTGGTGATGACCTTGAGTCTCATCGTGGATAATTGTGATTTTAATCACGTGGATCAGTGGCTAGACCACTAAGTGGACTTTGAGCAGTGTTCTGCCAAAGAGGTGTGTAGCGGATGGGGGGTCGATTTATTAATTCCCTGGTGTGTGGTGGATGGATATACGGGTGGTGTGTAGCAGTTGGATACTAGGTTGGGTTGGGTTAGCATTTTGCATTATTATGCGCGGTATGTGGTTATATGTGTGGATTTGGGCCAAGCCCATTTGTGGAAACATGTGGACTAATTACATACTGAGTCGGTTTGACTCACCCTATCTTTCCTAAAAACAATGCAGGTGACTCATGATACGTTGGACCGGGCTGGAGTGGATTCGAGGTGCCCATGCAGAAGCTGTTTTATTTTTATATATATGTTTTAAATTTTCAAGTTACTTTTGGGATATTTTTATTGTAATAAGGCCGCTTTAATTATTTCGGGATTATTATCATGGTTTTTAAGTTGGGATTTATAACGGATTACTAATTTAGAATGACTTGAAACACTTGCAACTTAAAAATCGAATTAAGGTTTTCAAATTCGGATTATTGATAAATAACTCGTTTTCCATAATTTCTTTTAAACAACGACTTAGCCTTTTACTCAAATCTGTAGGTTTTATCCCTCGGCAAACTACTATTTTCTAAACAACAAACCCCTTAAAAATTTGAATATTCGTTTTTAAAACTTAACATGTGTTTTCACCTTCAAAACTGAACTCTTTACAAACATTTCTCCAGTAACATTCCAAATTTGGCCGTGGTGTTTTGGGCCGGGTTTAGGGTATTACAAGTTAGGTCTTGTGAATTGAGTTGGTTGATGATTGATGATAATAGGTACTATAATGGTAAATTGATGATTTGTGGATATAGGTATGTTTGTGAAACTTAGGCGAAATAATGTATCTTTGATAATGGTCATTTTGATGATTTGGGATTATAAGAATTGGTATGAATTTAGATAGCATATTGTGGTACTTATGTTCCTTGAATTGGTTAGTATTGAAATGGTAAGATTTAGACTTGGCTTGGTTGCTTTGGATGGTATATTATGCTGTGGTTTGGTGTCATTTTTATAGGTGAAGATGTGTACCAAATGGGGTGGCAAAATGACTAGGTAAATAGCCTATTTTTGTCCACACGGGCGTGAGTCTTAGCCGTATGTGACACACGGTCATGTTACATGGCCATGTGTCCCCTGGTGTTGATATTGAAATGAAGTCAGTATGCTCCACACAGTCTCACACACAGGCATGTGATCGGCCATGTGGCACAAGTCAATATACCCCCTAATTGGCACACGGCCTAGCATATGGGCGTGTGACTTGGCCGTGTTGCATAAGTCGGTATACCCTACAGTTTTGGCACGGCCTAGCACACGGCCTGGTACACGGGTGTGTGTGGTCAATTTGAAGGGCACACAGGCGTATGGTTAGTCGTATGACCCAAGTCAGTAACCTCACTTGTTTGGACACGGGGTAGGACACGGGCTGGGATATGGCCATGTGTTCCCATTTCGAATGTTTACACGGCCTATGACACGGGCGTGTCTGGTGGCCGTGTGAGACACACCCGTGTGTGTCCCCTGTTTTGAGAAAAATTTACTAAGTGTTGAAAAAATTTCCCGAGTATCTGGTTTAGTTCCGAACCACTCTCAAAGCATGTTTAAAGCCTTATAGGCTCATTTAAGGGACACTATGATTATTTATGATTGAATTTTATTTGAATTGATAAATTATATATGAAATGTATGTTTAAAAGTGTTGTAAGTTCGGTCCGTAACCCTATTTTGGCGTTGAATACGGGTGAGGTGTAACGCCCTAAAATTTTCATTTTTATTTCTGTTAAAATGTGACACAAATTTGTATCTACTTCAGTGCTTAAGTATTCAAAGGTGTGTGTTAGAGATCCCAAGTTCGAGCCTTATCTTGGGTAATTTTTTGTCTTTTTTTGAATAAAGCTTTAATCTTGCTTGAAGGGTTTAAGTTTAATTATGTGTAAAACCATATCAGAATGAGCCTGTTGGTTCGAGTAGTAAGGGAGTCTGTGTGTTGTGTGGAGGTTCTGTGTTCGAAGGCCTACACGAGCATAGGTAATTATTTTTTACTCGATTCTGGGAGAGAGTTTGGGTGGATGTGGAATTTTAAGAAGTGGGTTAGTGGGAGAGTGAAATTAAGGATATGTGGATATCCTTTGTCAGTTTTCTTTTATTCTTTTTTTAAAATTTCTCTCACTTCCAAGAAAAATCACCAAATTCCTAATGTTGGTTCTTTGCTTCTCTGTCATTCCTTTTTGGTTAATTTTCATTTCGACTTCGTTTCTTTTTGTTCTTTCAACCGTCGCACTTTGGTTCTTGTTATTGTCACTTTGTCACACGACTTTGTAGCGAATCGAGAAGACTGAGACTCTACTCTTACGGAATTATAGTTATTTGCTCGGAGTGTTGGGGTGTTGGTCTGTTCTAGAGTGCTTTTGGTTCGAAACGACAGCAGGTGTGTGCACGAAAACACAAAAAAATGGGGTTTCAGTGAAAGCCAAAAACCCCACTGTCGATGCCACACAGGCGTGTGGTCACCAATATGGTAGGCCGTGTGGTAGGCTGTGTGCCATAACACGGGCGTATGATCGACGAGGCCAGGCCGTGCGCACAAGACACGGTTGTGTGATGGCCAGGTAAGCCGTGTGCGACACACGGGCTAGACTAATTTAAGCCGTATGGGCAACACGGGCGTGTGGGTCCACACAAGCGTATGGGTTCACATGAGCGTGTGGGATTCTGAGCCAGGCCGTGTGGTCCACATGGCCAAGGCCAAATTGGCCCGTATGGGCCACACGAGTGTGTGGGCCTACACGGGTAGGCCACATAGGTGTGTGAGCCCATTTAATCGAATGTGTTCGGTTGTTGCACGGTCGCCCAAGTCGATCGTGAACCTCATCGTAACGCCGTCGAAGCACTACTTAGACCCTTAAATGCATGAACTGTATGTATGATGTATTTACTAAGCATGATGATTATATGAATGAATACTGAACTATATGTATAACTGATATTCATGTATTAGTATGTCATATACTGTATGCTGCAATGCATTAGGTTGGGATGTTGATATTTGGAGGAAGTGTACTGAAAGGCTCTTAAGCCTATTATCTGGTAGCTCAACTGCAATTTACTGATTATGTACCGTATTCGGTACTATTTAGAGTGTAGGGATGGGTGGGTGTTTTAAACCCCACATGGAGTGTAGGGATGGACGGAGATGGTGCGTAGAGGCTGGTTGGGTAGGACTCTGTTTACTGTTTAATGTATATCTGATACTGTTACTGTGATGGGCCTAGGCCCTAATGCATATCTGATACTAAAACTGAAAAGGGCTAAGGCCCGAACTGCTTCTGAAACTGGAATGGGCTTAGGCTCAAACTGCATTTGACTGTTTGTGGTTGTTTGACTGTATGCATGTCTCTTGTGGGGATTACACACTGAGTTTACGTAAACTCACGCCTTTCTATTTTATCTGTATAGGTAATCCCAGGACTTAGACGGATCAGTGCGACGGAGGACTTAACGGAGACCACATGACTGTTGAACTAATTTAATTCCATTTAAGGTTTTTAATTCATGTTTATTTTGGAGTATTTTTTATGTGATTTTAATTTTTGGACTGTATGCTTTTGTTTTAGGGTTTTTACTATTTTTATGGAATTTAAAACTACAAAGCTCAACGAAAACTCGGTTTAATTAAAAATATTGTTTTCCTAAATGCGAACGGTTTCTTTAAATATCACGGTTTTAAAATCTTCCACTATAGAATATGTTTTTAAATGAATCAAATTAACGAGAAAATAATTTTGAAATTAAATAGAGAGTAACAAAAGATAATAATCGAAAACGGTTTTAACTTAATAAACTCGATTTCAAATTCCATTCCATGTGACATCACTAGATTCGGCTATAATGTCTAAGCTGAGTTTGGGGTGTTACATTTAGTGGTATCAAAGCCAGGTTACAAAATTTAGTTGTGGATTTTGGCTTCTAAAATTTGGTTTTTAAAGAATTGGTTTTCAAATGATTTGAAATGATTTGACTGAGAATGTGGTACACCGAGTCTCCAGCGCCGATCCCGTAAGTATTCTGATAAACTGTTATAGATAGTCTGTTCTGAAACACTATAGTTAGTGTATACTGAAACTGTAGTGCAACTGAAACTGTTAGAGACCGTACTTTCAAAAACAAACTCTGAATCTATGAATACTGCTTACATAAAACATCTGTTAATAAATACTGAAACTGTAACTGATTCATAAAATTTGTAATCCAGAAAAATTCGAATAGACATGAGCGCACGAGAATATCGTGGACGTGGTACCCGAGGCCAAGGTAGAGGCCGTAGGGGGCTCAAGCTGAGTCCTCTTTTATGAGAAATATGCCAGATCTAGACACGAGTAAGATACTTTTGTCACCTGCTACTGAGACTGGGTCTTAGAGTCGATCGGCTGGGGATGACGCATTGTCTAAAGCCATGCTGAGGATACTAGAAAGGGTCGTTGGGCCCAACACTGGATCTAGGGGTCGAGGGCCCATTACGGAACGACTCCGGTCCAATCGAGCTAAATTTTTTAGGGGTGTCACTGGAGCTGGCCCTAATGTGATTGAGTATTGGTTGGAGGCCACAGAGAGAATTATGGGCGATCTGGATTGTACCCCTAAGCAGAAATTGAAGGGTGCAATGTCATTACTTCGCGATGAGGCTTACTAGTGGTGGTTGACTGTTAAGGAGGGCACTCAGCCTAACCGTCTGACTTGGGAGTTCTTTAAGACTACGTTTCAGAGTAAATATGTGGGTGCCAGTTATGTTGATGCTATGAAACGTGAGTTCCTGAACCTCACGCAAGGTGACCGATCTGTGGCCGAGTATGAGGCCGAATTCCTAAGGCCAGGCCGCTATGCTTGAGGCATGGTGGCGGATGAGTATGAGAGATGTGTCCGATTTGAGGATGGCCTTAGAGATAATCTGAGGGTACTGATAGCTTCGCAGAAGGAGTGAGAGTTCTCTGTTCTGGTAGAGAAGGAGAAGATCGCCGAAGAGGTTAAGCGCGCTAAGCGCCAAAATAGAGATTTTGAGAGGGGTAAGAATAGGAGGGATTCGGAGCCCTCGATTTCAGTACAAAGGCCTAGGAAAAAGGCCAAGACTAATGGGCCGGCTAGAGTTGGCCCCCTGTTGCTCCTACTAGATTGCAGCCGTGTGGGGATTATGGTAGACGCCATCAGGATGAGTGTTGGAGAAGGATTGGAGTGTGTTTGAGGTGTGAGTCATTAGAGCACCACATTCAGGAGTGTCCGCTGAGGGCCGATCAGGCGCAAGTTCCTAGTTCTGGTACTGCGTAGCCACAGAGGGTAGTGCAACAGCCACCGAAGGGTCGTGGTCAAGCTAGGTGTGGTAACGGTATGAGCCGTGGATAGAGAGCACCAGGTAGAGGTGCTGGATAGACTGAGGTGAGGCAGCCTGCTCTTGTTTATGTTGCTCGTCGCCGAGAAGACAAAGATGCTTCAGATGTCATTATCGATACGTTCTTCATTTATGATGTACCTTACTTGGCTTTGATAGACATAGGTTCCACGCATTCCTATGTAGCTAGCACTGTGTCTGGAAACTTGGGGATTTTGGTTGAAAGTACTTCTAGTGAGGTAACTGTATTGAGTCCACTAGGCAATCGGTTTGAGTTAGCAAATTGTATAGAGATGTTCTGCTAGAGATTCAGGGGTCAATATTTCTAACTAATCTGATGGAGCTTCCGTTTGGGGAGTTCGACCTGATTCTGGGTATGGACTGGTTGGTCAAGCACCGTGTCAATCTGGACTGCGCGACTAAGAGGGTCATCTTGAGAACCGAGGAGGATAATGAGGTAATTATGATTGGAGAACGTCGAAATTATTTGGCTAATGTGATCTCTCCACTGGTGGCTGAGAAACTGGTTAGTAAGGGATGTGAGGCATTCTTGGCCTATATTAGTGCTTCCTTTTCTAGGGACTCTACTGTGAAGGACATCAGAACTGTAAGAGATTTTTTAGATGTCTTTTCTAAGGAGCTATTGAGATTACCTCCAAATCGAGAAGTGGAATTTGGGATTGACCTTCTTCCTGGTACAACTCTGATGTCTATCGCTCTCCATCGAATGGCACCGAAGGAGCTTACAGAGCTTAAGGCTCAATTGCAGGAACTTTTGGACCGTGGTTTCATCCGTCCTAGTGTGTCTCCGTGGGGAGCACCGATTTTGTTTGTTACGAAGAAGGATGGGACCATGAGGATTTGCATTGACTATCGGCAATTGAACAAGCTGACCATCAAGAACAAGTATCCGCTTCCGAGGATCGACGATTTATTTGATCAATTCCTAGGGGCTTCGATATTTTCTAAGATAAATCTTCGTTCTGGGTACCATCAGCTCAGAGTTAAGGATACCATCAGCTCAGAGTTAAGGATATGGATATTCATAAGACTGCTTTTAGGACTTGTTATGGGCATTACGAGTTCCTAGTTATGCCTTTCGGGTTGACGAATGCACCAGCCGCATTTATCGATCTGATGCACCGAGTGTTTCAATATAACAGTCCAGTTTTGACCCTAGTCAGAATAGTGGTTTCAGGACCACAAATCCGAGTTAGAAAAATATTTTAATATTATTTTCTGTGCCTACAGTATGTGAATTTGCATGTGTGAAATTTCTGTGATTTAATTTATCTATTTGGGTGCTTAATTTGATAAAAGGATTTAATTATGAAAGATGCTAAATTAGCATGCTATAAGTTAAAATCACCTAAGTGCCATGTCTTTATAAAGTTGGTGGCCTTATGAAGTAATTAAACAATTAATATGGTTAATGGACAATAATGGTCTTGATTTATATATGTCTTATATGTTTGTCAAAGGCTAATTTAGTAAATGAATTATAAATGTTATATAATTAAAACAAACACAAAAAAAGCCATTATCATCATCAATATTGCCGAAAAATCAAAGAAAAGAAAGAAAAGATCATGCTAGGTTTTGGCTATGATTTTGGCTTGATTAAGGTAAGTTTTTGTTCTATTTTTGATAATTTCTACATTTTTGTAATTGTTGCTTAGTGTTCTTCAAAACCCATGCCTTAATTTTGTGAATTGATGATGAATGTGAAATATGTCATTGATGATTTTGCAAGCTTTGTGATGTTTAAGGATGAAATATGGAAGATATGTGATAGATTAACATATTTTGTCTTTGGACTTTTAATGAATTAAGTAATTTGGATTTATTTGACAAAATAATATTTTGAGGGACTAATTTGTGAAATACATGAACTGTATGAATTTATATGATTATACTGAACATTCGACCAAGCATGGGTATAAGCAAATTATGTGTATTTTGTGATTTTGTGAAATAGGGACTAAAATGTTAAAATGTGAAAATATGAGGGCTAATTTGTAAATTGCCCTAAATATGTGTTTTTGGATTGAATTGAATGAATTAGTGAATAAATGAGTTAAATTTGAATATGTATAGATTAAGAACCAAAGAAAATGGATTTAGATCACGGAAAGTCGAAAGTGATTGAGTAGCTGAGTTCGTTTCCGTTTATTCGAATCCGAGGTAAGTCTATATAGAAATAAATGTATTTACATTGATATATGTAAGTTTATATGAAAATTTATAATGGTGAATGTATATGAGAGGATGGGTACATGAAATCTGAGATAGTATAAACTGGTGTTAACATCCGAAAAAGTCCCGTACGAACCTAGGAATAGATAGGATTGTATATGTTATGACATAGGTTTCTGATATGTGATATCGTGTAAGACCGCATCTGGGACGTTGGCATCGATTTGAGATTTACATGTAAGACCATGTCAGGGACATTGGCATCGTATTGTTTCGTGTAAGACCCTATCTGGGACAGTGGCATCGATATCTAGTTACATGTAAGACCACATCTGGGACGTTGGCATTGTACGACCATTCTGAGTATTCTGAGCTTCCTACTTGATTCTGAATGGTTCAATTGGTAGATTCGAGAAATGAGAGACTACGTGAAATGTATTAACAAGTTAGGTACGTCTGAAAGGTATACTATGTATGTGTATGTGTATGAAAGGTAAGTGTATATATATAACCTTACCAAAGTGAATATGTGTATGGATTTGATGAGATAATATGTGATATATGCTTGAATGTGTTATGAGCTTAGGTGAAGCTTTGAGATGTGATATGGTTGCATTCTATGGATAAACAAATGAGCCAAAGAACATATTCTGAAATTGCAAATGAGAAATATTAATGACATTGTATCAATATGATTATGTGTATTTTATGTTATGTTTATTTGTATATGGCTTACTAAGCTTTTAGAAAGCTTACTTTGTGTGTGTTTACTCTGTTTTATAGATTGTCAAAGCTACGAAAGGCTCAGAAATCGTCGAGGATCAACACCACACTATCAAACTCTACTTTGGTACTTTTGAATGTGTATATAGCTAAATATGGCATGTATAGGCTAGTTATTTTAGAATATGCTTATGTTATGTAATAGCCATGTGGTATGGCTAGATAAATGGTTGTGCTATGAATGAAGAGTCATGCTATATGATGCTTGGTTTTGGTATGGTTTTATGGTTAAGAAAGGGTCAAAATAATGGTAAGTTCATTTATGCATTGTAAGCATATATTGGATGAATGGTTGCTATAAGGAAATGATATGTTTGTGATGCATTTTACTTGGAAATGATTGTGAATAGATTGAGCTAATTGTTACGTAAGATGTTGTGCTTGAGATGCTTTTGAATGCTTGGAAAAGTTGGTTATTTTGGCATGAAATGTATTGGTATGATGCTTGTAGGGATAGCCCATAGTGTGGGTGGCAATTTGGCCTTGAAAATGACTTGTAATTGCCCACACGGTTGAGCACACGGGCGTGTGGCTCGACCATGTCCCTCGTGGTTGTATTTTAAAACAAGTCAGACTCGACCACAGGCTGGACACACAGGCATGTGACTGGCCGTGTGGTGCAAGTCAGTAGCGACCACGGGTGAGGCATACGGGCGTGTCCATGGCCGTGTGGACAAGTCAGTATGTATGCCCTGTTTTGACAAGGCCTGCCCACACAGGCATGTGACCTCTGTAACCTAGAAAAATTTTAAATTTTCTAAAGCATGTTTAAGGTCTCAAAGACCTATTTAAGGGACACTTTGATGTGATTTGGCAAATTAAGTAATGAAATATCCGTAAAAGTTTCTGATTGTTCGGTAATGCCTCTTAACCTTAAACCGGAGATGGTTACAGGTTAGGGGTGTTACATTCAGCCCTATCTGGATCTGTTCATCGTGGTCTTCATCGATGACATTCTGGTTTACTTTAAGATGAAGGATGAGCATCTTAGAGTAGTGTTTCAGATTCTGCGTGAGAAGCAACTGTACGCTAAATTCAGTAAGTGTGAGTTCTGGCTACGTGAAGTGACTTTTCTGGGGCACATAGTGTCTGCTGAGGGGATCCGAGTCGATCCTAGAAATATTGAGGTTGTACTGGATTGGAAACAACCTAAGAATGTGTCTGAAATCCGCAGTATTCTGGGTTTGGCGGGTTATTATCGGCAATTTGTGGAAGGTTTCTCACTGATTGCAGCACCCCTAACAAAGCTGCTACGTAAGGGTTTTCCATTTTTCTGGACTAATGTACAATAGAAGAGCTTCGAGAAGCTCAAAACTGTTCTGACTGAGGCTCCTGTTTTGATACAACCTGAACCTAGAAAGGAGTTTGTGGTTTATAGTGACGCATCACATGTGGGTTTGGGATGTGTTCTAATGCAGGATGGTAAAGTTGTGGCATATGCGTCTTGTCAGCTCAAGATGCATGAGGAAAACTATCCAACCCATTATTCGAAATTGGCCACCCTAGTCTTTACTTTGAAAATCTGGAGGCACTATCTGTATGTTGAGAGTTGTATCATTTACACCGATCACAAAAGCCTTAAGTACCTCCTGACTCAAGAGGAGTTGAATCTTAGGCAGCATATATGGACTGAGCTGCTTAATGACTTTAACTGTACTATTGAGTACCATCCTGGCAAGCCAATGTGGTGGCTAATGTGTTGAGCCGTAGGGCGATGACTGATCTGAGAGCGATGTTCGCTCACCTTAGTTTGTTTCATGATAGGAGTCTGATGGCCGAGTTGCAAGTTAAATCGACCTGGATTGAACAGATTCAAGATAAACAGTTGGGGTATGAGTCTCTGAGTTTACAATTCCATCAGGTTGAGAGTGGCAGAACTACGGATTTTGGGCTAAATAATGATGGGGTACACTATTTTCGGGGTTGGATTTGTGTACCAAATGATACTGATCTTAGGCAGTCTATTCTGAGAGAGGCGCATAGTAGCCCTTGTGCTATGCATCCCGGTGGAAATAAGATGTACCGAGATCTTCAAAAACTGTATTGGTTGTCGGGATTGAAACTGGTGGTTACTAATTTTGTGGCACGATGTCTGACATGCAAGCAGGTTAAGGCTGAGCATCAGTTACCTTCGGGTTTACTACAACCGATTAAGATTAACAATGGACTTCGTTAGTGGGTTGCCTCTAACACCCATTAAGAAGGATTCTGTTTGGGTCATCGTGGATCGATTAACCAAGTCTATGCACTTCATCCCGATTAGGACCAACTATTCTCTTCAGAAATTGGTGAAGCTCTACATTTCTGATATAGTCAGACTGCATGGGGTTCCAATGTCGATTATTTCTAACAGTGATCCTCGCTGGTTCTAGAAAAAGTTACAAGAGGCTCTGGGTTTGAGATTAGACTTCAGTATTGCGTTCCATCCTCAGACCGATGGTCAATTTGAGAGGGTGATTCAGATACTAGAAGATATGTTGAGGAGTTGTGTTATCGATTTTCGAGGCAGTTGGGAGGATTATCTGCTATTAGCCGAGTTCGCCTACAATAACAGCTTTCAGTCGAGTATTCAGATGGTACCTCATGAGGCTCTGTATGGTCGTAAGTGTCGTACTCCCTTTTGTTGCACTGAGTTTGGTGAGCATCGAGTATTGGGTCCTGAGTTGATTTCTGAGACTGAGGATAAGGTACGACTAATTCGGGATCGTTTGAAGGCGACTTCTGATAGACAGAAGTTTTATGTTGATCTAAAGAGACGTGAGATTGAGTATTCTGTGGGGGACTTCGTGTTTCTTAAGGTCTCACCATGGAAGAAGGTTCTGAGGTTTGGTCACAAGGGCAAGTTGAGCCGTAGGTTTATTGGGCCTTACCGAATTCTGAAGTGAGTGGGACCAGTCGCTTATCAGCTGGAGTTACCTCTAGAGCTAGACTGTATTTATGATGCATTCCACGTCTCGATGTTGAGGCATTACCGCTCTGATCTTACTCATATTGTCCCTGTTGAGGAGATTGAGGTTAGGCCAGATTTGACCTTCAGGAATGAGCCTGTTTAGATTTTGGATCACGATGTAAAGGTTCTTTGAAGGAAGTCTATCCTATTAGTGAAGGTGTTGTGGCAGAACCATAGCACTAAGGAGGCCACGTGGGAGCCTGAAGATGCGATGCGTCAGCAGTATCCTTATATGTTCTAATCAGGTAAATTTTGAGGTCGAAATGTCTTTTAGGGGATAGAGTTGTAATGCCCCAAAATTTTTATTTTTGTTTCTGTTAAAATGTGACACAAATTTGTATCTACTTCAGTGGTTAAGTGTTTTGGGGTCTGTGTGTGAGAGGTCCTAAGTTCGAGCCTTATCTTGGGTGAATTTTTGTCTTTTTCTGAATAAGGCCTAAATGTTGTTCGAAGGGTTTAATTTTAATTATGTGTAAAACCATATCAGAATGAGCCTGCTGATTCGAGTGGTAAGCGAGTCTATGTGTTGTGTAGAGGTCCAGTGTTCGAAGGCCTACGTGAGCATGGGTAATTATTTTTGACTCGGTTCTGGGAGAGAGTTTGGGTGGATGTGGAATTCTGATAAGTGGGTTAGTGGGAGAGTGAAATTAGGGATATGTAGGTATCCTTTGTTATTTTCATTTTATTCTTTTTTCAAAATTTCTCTCACTTCCAAGAAAAATCCCCAAATTCCTAACGTTGGTTCTTTCCTTCTCTCTGTTCCTTTTTGGTTTTTCTTTTCAGTTTTATTTCTTTTTGTTCTGTCAACCGTTGCACTTTGGTTCTTGTTATTTTCGTTTTGTCGCATGACTCTGCGAATCATGAAGACCGAGACTCTACTCTTGCGGAATTATAGTTATTTACTTGGAGTGTTGGGGTGCTGGTCTGTTCTGGAGTGCTTTTGGTTCAAAACGACATCAGGTGTGTACCCGAAAACACAAAAAACGGGGTTTTAGCAAAAGCCAAAAACCCCACTATCGATGCCACACGGGCGTATGGTCATCCGTGTGGTAGGCCGTGTGCCATAACACGGATGTGTGATCGACAAAGCCAGGTTTAGGCCCTAATGCATATCTGATTAATGTATATTTGATACTTGGAGTATAGGGATGGACAGAGATGGTGTGTAACGGCTGGTTGGGTAGGACTCTATTTACTAATTAATGTATATTTGATACTGTTACTATGATGGGCTTAGGCCCTAATGCATATCTGATACTGAAACTGAAATGGGCTAAGGCTCGAACTGTTATTGAAACTGAAATGGGCTTAGCCTGACTGTTTGTGGTTGTTTGACTGTATGCATGTTTTGGATTACACACTGAGTTTACGTAAACTCACCCCTTTCTGTTATATCTGTACAGATAATCCCCGGGCTTAGATGGATCGGTGCGACGGAGGACTCAACGGTGATCACATGACTATTGAACTGATTTAATTCCATTTAAGGTTTTTAATTCTTGTTTATTTTTAATATTTTTTATGTAATTTGAACTTTTGGACTGTATGCTTTTGTTTTGGGGTTTCTACTATTTTTATGGAGTTTTAAACTGCAAAGCTCAACGAAAACTCAGTTTAATTAAAAATAATGTTTTCCTAAATGCGAACGGTTTCTTTAAATATCATGGTTTTAAAAGCTTCCGCTATAGAATATGTTTTTAAACGAATCAAATTAACGAGAAAATAATTTTGAAATTAACTAGAGAGTAACAAAAGATAATAAACGGAAACGGTTTTAACTTGATAAACTCGATTTCAAATTCCATTCCATGTGACATCGCCAGATTTGACCATAACATCTAGGCCGAGTTTGGGGTGTTACATGAGGGGTGTTACAAAAAATGTCACTTCATAGTGAAAGAAAAGATCTGTAGCACCCTTTACCCGACCTGATTTACCGGATTTGGATATCGGACGTTACAACACTTAAACACTTAGCAAAAATTTCTTCACTATTGTGTATAACCATTTTTAAAACATACTTCATATTAATTTTATTAAATATTTTTATAACAAAATACTTAAGTAAAGAAAATATTTAAGAATACATTAGATCCTTCAAAACCGTATAAGAGGTTACAACTCAAAACTTTGCTAAAAACAGATTCTTCATGGTGTAGTGTACTAAGGGTCATACCTCTAAGGTACCCTCTGTTTGCATAATGATGCAACGCGTACTGTTACTCTGGCACAATCTTGGCTTGGTCCCTCCTAGTGTACAAGTTCCACTCACAAACCTGCAACCCAAAAACATGTGTATAAGTTTCCAAGGAACCTTGCAAGTCTCACTCAGATTTACTTTTTCTACGAAAATGTAAATGCCTTTGACTTCCTGAGTTGGGTTTCCTTCTCAAACAATGGCGAATACAATTATAATTCTCGATTGGCAGATAACTTATAAGTCAATTTTTGTACTTATCCATCTTATACTCTTTTCACGTTAACTACTTTACTCAAGTCCCTAGAGATTGTAGCTAATTATGCTTCTTAGATCTACCCAGCAGATTCTTTACATGCTCCCATGATTACTAAGACACAAAATTCAATAGTTCTCAGGTATGGCGGATTCATACTCTACCAACATCCCAGATGTCTCAAGATCCCTATCATGGTAAATCACTTTGGAGGATTCCACAACTAGTTATTTTTTCAAGTATTCTACCAGAAAATGCCTCACCATCATACTCAAATCTCACACACGTCAAACTAGCATCTCTCCACTTGAACATTGCAGAACTTATTCCACTAATTTCTAAGATAACACGCCACAAAGGCTTCTAGAATGAGGTATCCATATAGGCTTTCCGGAGGATTCTCCATAAAGGCTTTCAAGATAGATCACCACAAAGGCTTTCCTGAGAATTTTGTGTTTATTGTCTCGGTAGACCATTTCGATGGATGCCATGGGCTTCTCCCATAGATTTATCTCGTGATCTATCAATCCAATTAGCATTATAGCTGCCCTGTCAGAGGATACACAACAAATCTCTTTCTCATCTTTTTACATTACTCAAAAATTGTCAAGCATTGAACCTATATAATCTTGAAGTATAAAACAAGAACTACACACACGCCAGTATTAATACCATATAGTACACAACTCTGTAACATGTTACACCTTAATCACTTCATTTACGTATTTGTAGATATCCCTCAAGACATGCATTCGCATAATTACATAACATGTAGGAGTCAGGTTTTGAGACTCACTGGAAACATACCTTTATCTTGACCCTGAGCTTCTGCTTCGGCAGTCCTTCCTAATCTAGCAGCAATTGCTTAAACGATCATAAGATTTCTATTAGAATCTTCATTACTAACATTTTACTAATATTTCAACTACAACTGACCCACATGCAAGGCCTTCCTATAACATTGTTTTCCTTCTATAGTTATAATGTGCAAAACTGTAAGGCTTACCAAAAAGTTGATTCACCTGTATTAGTTCGACCTTATCGAAAAGAAAGAAGAGGATGTTGAGTTTTAGAAAGATGAACCTGAATATTAAACAAATAGCCTAAAACTAGTTGAAGTGTCCATTTCCTTTAAATATAATATTGGTTCCCTGATTTCTTTACCAGTTTCAAGGTAGGTGAAAGAAAATTCGGTGAAGATTATCCTTACTGTTGACCAATCACAAGGAGGCCAAATCAATCTAAATTACTCCTGTTGAGAAATGGCCAACCATGCTGCTTGTAATGACTTATCTAGCTAGTTTGTTTTAGTGTACAAGTAATCTCTTGTTCATTTTGCTATGCTACTCTTTACTCTGGTCTTTTCCTTCTATTGCTGCAAAATCCCAAAAACTCCCAACTAACCTAATATGATATCCAATTTGAATGATACTCATACAAATCGGTCATACTATATCTTGACGGAGACTCTCTTAGGGCGCGGTCTTAAAGACACTTTAGTCCCTTACAGCTTTCCCATATTCTTAGTAGGTGCTTCATGTTTAGTCAAAAATCTTAGGTGTATCTTTCATTTGTCGTACTCTTTCTTCTATTGAAGGATATCCCTAGATGAAATCCTTAGATATTTCTACGGACAAATACTTTATGTGCCAACTTTAGTTCGTCAGAAGTCTGTAAAACGGCAGACTATACTACCATAGTGCACCAGATTCATATCTACACGCCTTCTTCATGGATCAGCCAACTTTGGGGTGTTACAGGATCGTTATTGAGCATCATACAAAGAAAGGCCTGGAAGTCGATAAGGCCAAGATTGAAGTAACAGAAAAGCTAACACATTCAAAAAAATGTTTGAGGAGTGAGAAACTTATTAGGACATGCTAGCTTTTACAGATGATTCATAAAAGATTTTGCACAAGTCTTAAAACCATTAAGCCAACTAATGCAAAAAGGTTTTTTCCTTTTCAACAAAAAATGCATCGAGGCTTTCAATGTTCTAGAATAAAAAAAAAATTCAGAACCTATTACAGTTAGCCTTGATTGGACATAGCCTTTTATGATTATGTGTGATGCGAGTAATCGTGCAGTTGGAGCAATATTGGGACAAGAAAAAGACAAGGTTTTTCACGCCATTCCTTGCGCAAGTAAGACACTTAATCCAGCTCAATGCAATTACACTACCACAGAGAAAGAAATGTTAGCAGATGTATTTGCATATGAGAAATCTAGACCATATTTGATGGAAAACTGAGTTTATGTCTATACGAACCACTCAACATTGAAGTATGTGATGAAGAAAAAAGAAAGAAAAGCAAGACTAATGAGATGGGTGCTCCTCCTACAAGAGTTTGATTTATGGATTTTGGATAGAAAATGGACAAAAAATCAAATTACAGATCATTTGTCAGGATTAGAATTAGAAACTAAAGGAAAATTGAAATAAATGAGAACTTCATTGATAAGCAGTTATTCCAACTCAAAATAATTTCTAATACACCTTGGTATACAAATATTGTTAATTATTTAGCCCAAGGTATTTTCCCGATGGATGCAACATGGGCACAAAAAAAGAAGATTAAGTATGATGCCAAAAAATATACATGGGAGGAACCATATGTTTTCTGGAAATGTCCCATCAGTTAATCTGACGTTATGTAGATGAAGAAGAGGTTGAAGGTATTCTAATGGGATTCCATATATCTCAATGCAGAGGCCATTTTAGAAGCAAGAAAACAACACAAAAAGTGCTACAATCCAGATTCTATTAGCCTACTATAAACAATGATGCTTATGAATTTGTGCAAAGATGTGACAAATGCCGAAGAATAGGGAACATTTCAAGAAGGGATGAGGTGCCACAAAATGGGATTTTGGAAGTAGAGATCTTCAACATTTGAGGCATAGATTTTATGGGACAATTTCACAGTTCTTTTAGAAACTGATATATTCTTCTCGTGGCGGATTACGTCTCAAAGTAGGTAGAAGCAATTGCTCTACCAACTAATGATATGAAAGCAGTAGTGAAATTCTTGCAGAAAAACATCTTCACACGATTCGGAACCTCAAGGGCCTTAATTAGTGATGAAGGTTCCCATTTCTGTAGTCGACAAGTGGACGTTGCACTAGCCAAATGCAACATCATGCATCAAATTACAATGACCTATCACATTCAAGCCAATGGTCAAGTAAAAGTTTCGAACCGAAAAGTCAAGCAAGTTTTAGAAAAAATAATAATAAATCCAAGCTGAAAGGATTTGAGCAAGCAATTAGATCATGTTTTATGGGCTTACTGAACTACATACAAAACACTATTGGGTATGTCAACCTATAAGCTTGTTTACGGAAAGAACTGTAATTTGCCAATAAAGTTAGAAAAGAAGGCGTATTGGGCAATTAAAGAACTGAAGCTGGATCCAACCTTAGCCAAGGAAGCAAGATTATTCTAGCTAAAAAATTAGAAGAGTTAAGATATTTGGTGTATGAAAATGCCAAACTTTACAAAGAAACAAATAAAAAGAGACATGGCACAATGATCAAAATGAAATCCTTTTCACTGGGACAGTAGATACTATTTTTCAACTCTAGATTAAAAGTTTTCCCAAGAAAGCTACGGTCAAGATGGACAGGACCATTTACGGTAGATCACGTCTTCCCCCATGGCGTCGCAAAAGATGGTAGGAACTTTCTAATGAATGGACAAAGATTGAAACGATATTTTAGAGGTACCTTTGAATCTGAGGTTGAGAAGTAAGCCTTAGAATATAGCACTATATCAAAGAGGAATGGCAACATATGGGAATTTGAAGAGCAGTGGAATTGGACGCTGGACAAGTCCGTAAACATTACATAGATCAACCCATCAGAAGTAAATTAAGTTGTTCATATTGTATATTAGTATTCAATAGTTAGAATTTAGAAGTTTATTATTAATATTGATGGAAAAATTAGGAGTAAATAGGTTTTTGGATGAAATAGAAGAAATCGAAGCCAATCGAGGATAAGAATAAACGATCAGAAGACATCGGCGCACCAAGAAAAGGGTGGAGGCAAGTTCATGTTGCAACACACCAAAACCATGGCACAACATGACTATTTCAAAGTCAAATCCCCAGAAACCAGTCATCGTGGCACAACATACACAATATCTTCATAGCTAATAAGGGAAATTTTAATCGTCATGTCATGCTATGCACATGCTATGGTGCGACACACTAATGATTTTCAACAAAGTTTGGCCTATCATTTAGCTAAAAGCCCGTTTGAATATCTATTTCTAATCACCATCTTTAACCCTAAATACGCACCATTTAGAGACCTTAAATGAGTTACAATATCCCTTAGACATTGTCCATTAATCTTGAATAGTAGCTTCGTTCTTTCATATCCCCGATCCTCAAACACTACGAGTGAAGCATCCTCTATTCTCCTCTTCCTCAACCCATCGACTACTTGTCTTCCTTTGTTCAAAACATATAATCTACATTAGTGGAAGATCAATCTCCGTACGTAACAACCCAAGGTTTCGTACTCTAACTTTGTTTTCAATTAATTTTAACCATTTGGATTGTCACAATTTTTTCAATGGAATCAAGAAAACAACAATGCACTACCGAGGCACCAATCAACTTTGATGATAATCGATTCACCAATTCGAAAGTAAAGAGATTCTATCTCTAGATGAGTGTCCAATCGTTCATTCAAGAATGTGGATTCGACCTCACCATGTCTGCATGCGACGAGATATGGGATTTGGTACAATACCATCGTTAGAATAAATTTTGTGCCATACCAACCGAACCAGTGGTTGACGTAATAGTTTATGAGTTCTATGTCGCCCTAAAGGATAAGGAAAATCATAGATAGGGTGAAACAATTACCCAAGTCACCATTCAGGGAAAAAAAGTGTTGACTGCGCCACTAGAAATGTATCAATTTTATGATGCCCTATATTATTCCCACAATTATTTGGAAAATATAAATTTATTCACATTTCAGAACCTAGATATGGAAGGAATAATTAATTATTTGATAGAGGATCGTGGCAAGTGGACTCGCAATGCCAACATCGAAGTGCCCTTAAAATTCAACACAATCATCAAGCTTCCAATGACAAAAATATGGATGCAATTTATTTGCACTCGTCTGGCACATACACACAATGCGTCTGAGATCACAGCATACAGAGCAGTTATGCTTTATGCGACTTTAAAGAAAGAACAAATTTGCATTGGCCATTGGATCTACAAAGAGATGATGAAGTGCTTATGGAGCCGTAAACAAAGTATTATTTCTCACACTTGATCACGACACTATGTAGAAGAGCTGAAGTTCCCATGTCTCCTGTCGAACCATTCACGTGACTGACGAGGAGCGTAATTGGGGACAACATGTATGAACAATTTGTTGAACTCCAAAGGAACCAAAAGCAAGAAGCCGAACAACAAACAAAACACAGGAGGGATCCCTAAAGGCTGGGTAAGAGGAAGACCAAAGCACAGACATCACAAATGACGGGATTAATAGACATGTCAATCTTTGAATGGAAAACACGTTGGATGCAAGACACGGGCGATATCCTGACTTGCATTGCACTACAAAATGGATGGCCGACACCAATACCACTACCAGACATGTTCGTGTGATTTCCACCGCCAGGAGAAAAAGACGATGGGGATGAGTCAGAGCCTGATTCCAACTAATTTTGAACAATTTTTAATTTATTTTTAATTTGTACATCGTACTTAAGTTTTATTTTTTGGGGATAATGGTTATTGGTTTGTTTTGATCTTTTTTAAGAACTTTGGTGTTTTTCTATATATAGATATTGTAGTTTTTTTAGTAGGAACCCAAAATTTTTAAATGCGCCACAACATTGAGCCAAAACTGAAAAGATAAGTAATCCCACCAATTGAGTTGCACGTATCACGCCAATTGGGTAACCTCTTTCCTTTACATTTTTAATTGCACATTAGGGACAATGTGTCGAATAAAGTGTGGGGGTGACTTAGGAAAAATTTTAATTTTTTTCTATTATATTACTTTATTTTCTTTCTTTCTGTAATGCCCTAAATTTTTTTTAATTCTGACTTTTGTAATTTCGTGACATAAATATCTGTTTGCTTCAGTGGTTAAGTGTTCTGGGAGTGCGTGAGAGGTCTCAAGTTCAAGCCTTGTCTTGGGAAATTTTTGACATTTTTATGATTAAAGCCTTAACTGGGTCCAATAGGCTCATAATTCATTGGTTGTAGTATGCTATCAGAATAGGCCTGCTGGTTTGGTGGTTAAGTGGAGTGTTGGTGTGTTGGAGGTCTTGAAGTCGAGTCCTGGCATTGGCATTATTTTTGCTCAATTACAGAACAGTGTTTTGGTAGAATTAAAATGCTGATAGTGGGTGGATGTGGCCGGATTTGTAGGGGATTAGGTAGTTGGTTGTGATGTACTGGGATACTTGGGAGTTGGGAGAATAGTGGGAAGTTAACAGGAATTCTAATCTGATTCTCCTTTTTTTTTAAAATTTAATTTTCTCTCCTCTTCATTTTTCTAACGTTCCTGTCCCCTTTTCTTTCCTTTTTCCCTTTTGTTTTTCGATTGTTTCTCTCTCAACTTTGTTCATGCATTTATTTCCTTCTAAAGTTCGTTACGCCGTTTCTGTCGTTAGTTGGTAAGTAGTTGAGTACGTTATAGTTTTGATTTTTTTTAAGTTTACTGGATGGGGATTTACAACTTCTATTTTGGATAGCAGAGAATAGGATTGAGCGAGGCTCCTCTCGTGTTGATTTGTAGTTGGTATCATGTATGCTTTCAAGGTTCGAGATTGCTTAGAGATCATTTTAGCATCAATCGAAACCAGGTGTGTACCCGAAAACACAGAACACAAGGTTTCAACGAAAGCCAGAAACCTCACTGTCGATGCCATACGGGCATGTAGTCACCCGTGTGGTAGGCCGTGTACAAGGCTGTAAGCCACAACACGGCCGTGTGATTGACGAGCCAGGCCGTGCGTGGGTGACACGGCCGTGTGACTGCTGGGCCAGGCCGTGTGATCCACACGGCCAAGGTCAAATTGGGTCGTGTGGGCCACACGGGCGTGTGGGATTTTGGGCCAAGCCGTGTGATCCACACGGCCAAGGCCAATTTGGGCCGTGTGGGCCTACATGGGCAGGATACATGGGTTTGTCAGCCCATTTTATGAAATGTTTTGTAAGGTTGGACGAGTTGCCCAAGTCAACTGTGGACCTACTGAAGAGTCGGTAAGTAGTACTTAGACCCGTAGTTATGTGATTCGATTATGTGAAATTTGTACTAAGCATGTGACACTTAGCATGTATGCTGAGTTGAATGTATGAACTGTTATCTACATTATAGCATGATATTCTGTGTATGTTGCATTGCATCGGGGTGGGTTGATGATTTTTTGGAGGAAGTGTCTGAAAGGCTCTTAAGCCTGATATCTGGCAGCTCAACTACAAATTTCTGATTATGTACCGCATTCGGTACAGCATGGTGTGTAGGGATGAGTAGGTTGATATTATCCCCACATGATGTGTAGGGTTGGACGGAGTTGGTGTGCAGAGGCTGGTGGGTAGGACACTGCTATTCTGTTCTAATCTGCATATTATGTCTGAAATGGGCTAAGGCCCTAGAATATATCTGATTCTGTATCTGAGTGGGCTAAGGTCCACACTGTTTCTATAGTGGGCTCAGACCCAAACTGTAAACGCATGACTGTTTTCTGATATTATGCTATGTGTGTATTTTCTGGGGATTACACACTGAGTTTGCGAAAGCTCACCCTTTTCTATTTAATCTGTTTAAGAAATTCCCAGTATTAGACGGATCGGTGCGGCGGAGGACTCGGAGGTGACCCCGGTTCTTGACTTATATGGTTTTCATTTTTATTTATGGTTTTGATTATATCTGGGAAATAATTTTATGTAATTATGGCCTTTACGGATTTTTGTTTAAATTTGGGATTTGCAACGTTTATGGTTTTACCGTTAGCAGTAGGAAAGCTCAAGTTTTCAAAATAAACAAATGTTTTACCAAAACACCATGATTACGCAAACTGATTTAAATGCTTCCGCAAAATATAAATATTTTGGAATATGGACAATATTTTGGAAGTGGATAATGCTTGAAACAAAAGGCACGTTTTGAAAGTATCATAAGATAACGAAAAATGGTCTTATTGTAAGTATGATTTCTAAAGCACTATCATGTGACCCCGCCAGATCCGGCCATAACGTCTAAGCCGGGTTTGGGGTGTTACACTTTCGTTTTTAGTTTTTAGTTTTAAATTTTTATTTTCATGTTTTCTATGTGCTTGAGCTTGTAGAAATACAAGTGATTGATTAGGAGCATATACCTAGATTGTTTGTTTAAATTGTAAATTTAGCCTGAAGTTGAATAATTTAGGTTTTTTATATTTAAACTAATTAGTTTCGTTTATTAAACTGTAAATAGGAAAAAAGAGATTAAATATATCAAGTGATAAAAAAATATATACAAATAGGTAATATATTTGTAGAAGTATAGGATGTTCAAATTAAAAGAAAATACTCAGGAAAATACATGGTTATTGAAACAGTGTAGTATGACTAGTATAACCCTTACAAAAAGTGCCTAAGAAAAATCTCAATCGTATTGGCCACAAAAAAAAAAATCATAAGGGGTTATACGAGGAAATATTACTGCATTAGAGTTCAAAGCATGGACAAAAGTAAACTGAGTAGGAAAAAAAATTCGAATTGACTATATCATGCAAAAATAAATATTATATTCGTATATACTTTTTGATGGAGATATATATTAATTTTCTTTAACTTGTTTACTTTATAATTTATTTAGGTGTAAATAACTACGACTTGTTTAAATTTCTATCTAAAGTTATATATTTATGCGAATTTTTGTAGTGTAGATGCTCTGATCTAATCTCGTGTATCAAGCCAACTCAAGTACATTGTTTAGCTATAGTTTTTATTTTGTTTTTGTTTAGTTTTCTTGAGGGCAATCAAAGACTTAAGTGTGGGGGTATTTGTTACTGTCAATGTAGTAGTTAATTAGGGTCATTTCTGCACTTAAGGAGCTTGTTTTCTAATCAATTTAGTATTTAATTATACGTTTTCAAGATTTAGGCCTTAGGATTAAATATTAATAAAATAAGCGTTTTAACACATTTTATAAGTGTTGTGACCCAATAGGCCAACATGAGCCTTAGGTTGTGCTAATATATTTAATTGAGTGTGTAAAATGAAGAATTATAGGCCCAATTGACGTGGAAGCAAGGGACGAGTGATGCACAAGCTTCCCGGTACATTAAGGCACAAAACGAACAACACAAAGTGTATTTTGCATGTCGTGTCGCATTATAGACATTGTGTGGTGCGACACATGTCGACATGTTGCTCAAGGATGTCGAGACTATTTTTGTTCGCGCAATAAATTTTATACAAAGACCTAGGACGTGCGGAAGACCTAATTTAGGCTGTCAACACTTCTATAAATAAAGCATTAAGAGTTTGATGTAACTAATCCATCTTAGACGCACTCAAAAACCTTAGTAGTTTAAAAGTAGGAGTAAATTAACTTTCTTTATGCTTTTTATAAACTAGTTGTTTTTCCTCTTGGAATTAGTTTCAATCTAAGAGTTCATTTATTTTTATTGAAGTATTCTATATTACTTTCTCTTTTGCATTCAATTTATTTCTTTATTCCAATAAAGTGATTTGCTACTACATTCCCCATTCGATATCAAATCTCTTTTTTTTTTTTTCAAATCAATTGTGTTCTTCTCATGATTTATTCAATTGGAGTCGAGATTATAAATAACATGAGTGGCTAAATCTCTTGGGGGAGATTAACGAGTTAATGGGGATGCAATTAACGGAGCATTGAAGGTTTTCCTGAGAGAGTTAGTTGGTATAGATTATGTGTTCTAAACTACTGAGATTCACAACCCTAGGAAGTTATCATAGGCTAGACGAGGTTGGGAGATAAGTTGAACATAGTAAATCATAATTTATCTTGGTCGAAAAAGTGAGGTTAGAAGATAAGCGGGTATCAACCAATCAATTAGTTAATTAAAGGTCGAGAGGTAATAATAAGTTAATCGGTAGCTAATCCACCCTGAAACCCTAATTTGGAGTTAATTACAAGCCCTGAAACGAGTTAATCTTCTTGATTGGTTCATTGATTTAATTCATTTGTTTATTTTTCTTATTTATTTATTCCCCTTATTTAATCGTATCTTTTTAATCTATTTTATGGTTTATCATAATATAGGAATTAATTAGTACTACTTAGACTTATTATTGTAAAAAGACTTTCATAATTTATTCTATCCTCCCATAGGTATGATCCTCGGAATACTTTCAAGTATTTCGTTGTACTAACTATATTACAATTTGACTTGTGCACTTGTGGACACCGCCGTTTTAAATTCATATATATTTTTGGTGTTATATTTTACTATAAACGATGCAGTCAAACACTTTAATTGAATCCATGATCACATCATCGTCAATTGGTAGCTCGATTTGCAATGCGACATCTTTAAAGGTGATGGTGCACTCCCCATACGACAAACAAATTGTGTGGGTGGGCACCACCTCTCAACAAAGGCGGATATTAAATCGACCCTTAACTCAAACATCCCAATCAATGCCATTTTTCCAAATCCAACGACATCCAAATATGGAAAAATAAGTTCATCCGGCCGGTAACTCGGACCATGGTCACGTGCCCTCAAGATGCGATACTCACCCTCTCCATAATAAATTAACGTATTAGTTAAATATACCAATTAAAAAAATAATGAAGTGAAACTTTATAAATATACTCGTGAATAGCAAGTAACAAAAAAATTTTACTGACCCGACCTCATCATGGCTATGTGATCAATTGCTCTAGTCAAAGAACCCATTTCAATATTTACACAAGCAAAATTGAATAAACATATCATTTTAAAACAAAAACGCTTCCACATAATAATGTTTACCACAACCCATTTTCATTAATAATTTAGTTTTTATTTTATTTAAATGAAATATTCACATAATAAAAATTTTAATCACCAATTAAACAAGAAATTAATTAAAATAAATTACCATAACCCGTAATTTTTCAACATCTTTATTAAAAAATATATAAATATAAACACAAACTAACTTTTTCTTCTCCCCAAAACTTAAACACAATTTTTTTTTACTAAGTAAAATATAATCTGAAACATTAAATCTAAATATTATAATATACAAATACTATTACAAACTAAAAGAAACATATAATCTTAAATCATCATTTCCTCATTTTCATACAAAAATATAAATTCAAAAATTAATATAAATTCCTTCCAAGCTTTCTCATAACATTTCACAACAAATATCAAGCTAATGAAGTTGTAGGAAGTCATTTCTTATCTTCTTAAAGCTTTCGCACTTCGGATTCAACTTTTTCCACTAAAACTCTATAAACCTTGGACTAAAATTAATTAAAGTGATGAAAGACATGACCTTAGAAGGTTGTTTCCATGGGAAACAGTATCTAAAGGTGGGAGGTGAAACTTTTAAGAGAAAATGGAGAACACCGGAAAATGGAAAGGTGGAACAAGAAGAGCCGTGGAGGCTGGTGCTGGCTGGTGAAGGGGGAAATGAGTGCTGATGAAGGTTCTTTTCCTATTAAAAAGGACCATCAAATGGGCCTAAGGTCCAAACCCAATTTATCCAAGCCTAATTTTATCAAATTGTGGTCTGATTTTTTAATACAAAATTTCAACGACCTAAAATAATTTTAAATATCAAATATCATAGATAAATATTATTTTAATTATAGAAGTTTCGAAAATTGATCAAATTACCTTTATGAAAAATTACTATTTTATCCTTTTCATTATTTCTTCTTAAATTTTTGCAATTAAAACAAATTTAATTTTAATACAATTTCATGAGTTGTGAAAATTATTTTTAATAAAAATAGAAAAATTATGATTGAATCCTTATATTATTAAAAATTTTCAATTTAGTCCCAAAATCTATTTGCAATGCATATTTCAACTTATCCTTTGGTCAATCAATAAATAATAACTCACCTTTACAGCTGCTTTCACGTATTCATTCTCAAATATAAAATTTGTTTCATAAATTTTTTCATCTGATTTGTTCCATAACTTGTTCTTAGAATTTTTTTCGATATTCAAACTCAGAATTATGTCGCATATTATATCGAAATTTACGGAGTGCCACAATCAGCGTCACCACCGTGGACATTGTTGGGAGGACTTAAGGAGATCCGAAGCCTTTGGGACACGGTGCTCTACCAAACGTAAGAACCTTGTCGAAGCGGAAGAAATCGAGAGCCCAGGAGCCCCGTCTAGAGAAAAGGAGATAAGCTATCTCCAAGAGAGACTTGGAAAAATCATGTGGTGGTCCACAACCACCATTCTAGTATCCAAAAGCTTGAGGAGGAGAGGGGAGATCTCGAAGTTATTTTTCCGAAAGACAAAGAAGGCAAAAGGAAAAAAGACTTGCCAAATCAAGAGAGAGGTGAGAGGAAAGAGAGAGAGGGCAGTTGAAAATACAAATTAAGGTCGTATTTGCTCAACACCTAAAGAAGAAAGCATTACCTGTCTGTCATTCCCTCATGAACGAGGGACTGTTATCCAAGGATGGTTCAATGTTATTCCACTTTATATTCATGTCCTAACCTATGTATCTTGAGAGACATTGATTTTTTATTTTTATTTGTAATAAAAACACAATGATTTAGCCATTGTTTAAAACTTACTTTATCAATTCTCTTCATCGACTAACTGGAAGTCCAACAAATTAGAAAAATAAAATAAAAATCTAAAAGATTAAAAGGAAAGCGCTACCTTACCTCTCCTTTTCCAAGAAACATAAACCCTTCAAGCAGCAACAAGATCCCGATTTTCAAAGACTCTATAATGGATGAGTAAAGTCCTTTTCTTTTTCCTCCCTTAAATTCATTTTCATTGAAATTGTTTTCTTTTGTTTTTTCTTTCAAAATCTCACTTTCACACTGTAAATTCATCTGTTTCTCAGATCTGAGCAGGACCCAAGAAGACTGACTTCCACACCGTCTTCTTCTTCATCCACAACAAGCGTTCACGTCACGGCCTTGGACGGCCTGGTAAACGTCAACTCCCTCTTCACCATCGCCGTCTTCGTGGGCCTTTCTTTAACCACGCCAGGCCAACATAGCCTAGAGAATCGAGCCCCCTGCGACGCCGGCATCGACGTTGCGAAAAAGCTCTTGGTTTTCGAGGTAGTCTCCTTCAGTTTCTTCCTATTCTCGTCCCTGGTAGCTCAGGGTTTGAAGCTTGCCATCAACTTGTTGAACAGCAAAGACGTGGACGAAGCTATCAGGGCCCACATTAACCTTAAAGTTCTGAGGTTAGGGATGATGGGGTCGGCGGTGGGGTCGGTTATGGGGTGCTTGTTTTTGATGCTTTCGATGGTGAATGTGATCGAGATCCGATTGGGGATGTTGTCTTGTGGGAGTAAGTCTGCGGTTCACTCAGTCACGGCTTTAGTTCTTCTGGTTTCTTCTGCTCTTTTGGTTTACATTTCCACTGCTGTTTATGCTTTCTTGCATTGATGGAATGAAAGAAAATAGGATGCCCATAATTATCACGTTTAATATTAGTTTTGAAAACAACATTGTGTTGTTATCTTCTGGTTGAGTTGGGGAAATATGTTCAAGTATTAATTTGAATTTTAGTTCTAGTTTACGGGGAAATGTTTACCCTTGATTTACAATATGGTGATCTTATGTTAGTTATGCGCATAATATGAATTTCTAGGTGTCCTATGGACTTGATGATCGATTGTCTCCGGGCAGAAGCATACGACAACAACCCTAAACCTTTAGGGTTGAGTTCCAAAGTGAAAGGATGAACGAAGAAATTGAAAAGTAGAAATACCATAAATTTTAGAATAAATTATATCAATTATGTGGAAGGTTTTTGTTTTGGTAATTTAACTAAAAACAAATTATAATTTATTTATTAAATTATTTAAAAATTTTCATTAAAGTCGTTGAGTTGTTAAATTTCGTGTTATATGACTTTTTTTTTCATATTATTTTTATCAATCGAAAGTTCTTTTTCTCCATCTTTTCTACTATTTATATTTTTTTCATGAAATGGCTTTGGATATAACGAATCTCCAAGCCGAAATTTAAACAATTCTTTTTTCGACCTTTAACACAAACTGTTAGATCGATTTGGATAAATGGTATGTTCTATTAATTGATAGATATTGATCCACTGTACCGATCATCGAATTGTTGCTTGGAGCTCGTTGGCGGTACCTTTTTTTTTTTTTTTAAAGAAGTTAACAATCCAATGGCTTGTATAAAAACTTTTAAATAATTTAGTTAAATGAAAACTTCCGAATAGTTCAGTAACCAAATTATAACTTTTTTTAGTTAAGTAATCAAAATGAAAATTTACTCATAATTTAGCAACTGATAATATAATTTACCTTAAATTTTAAGTTTGTTTCCTATGGGAGAAAAGTAAGAGGAGAGAAGATAGGTTAGATGGTTATTTTTCATCTTAACGGCAAAATTAGGCTTAAATGTCGATTTTGTTTTTTAATTAGGCCTTTAGTCCATTTTTTTAGGAAATAAGTCATTTTTAGGAGAGAGAAAGGAAAAATGTGGTCAACTAGACGCGCTTTCCTTCAACAGTAACAAAGCAACGATTTTTTGTACGTTGTCGTGCCAACGGTAAAAAAAATTAAAATTTTCCAACGGTTAAATTTTTTTATCCTATAAATACCCCCCACATTTAAGTTTTTTCATTCACATCATTTTCTCAACTCTCTCAACTCTCCCGTTTTAAATTTTTCGATATTTTCACTTAAAAATATTATTATTTTTAATTATCTCGTTTTCATTTGTTCAAATCGATTTCTCACAAATGGTCACTTCTCTAATCCACTTCGACCACAAGCATATTTTCGTCGCCCAAGCAGTAATGAAAAGACGAAATTTTAAATTTCATTATTTTCAATTATGTTAAATTTAATTATTTTTTATTTGAATTTTTTTATTGTATAAATAGGCGGATGATTATGTTCTAAAGGGCTTCATTCATAATATGGAAAAACCTGTGATCTCTAAAATTCGTGGCCACTTGCAAGAAGCTGGATTCTTGCATGCATCCCGCATGACTAGGGGCTGCAAACTTGATTTTACACTAATCAACGCTTTGCTGAATTGATGAAGGCCCGAAACACACACTTTCCACCTTCCATGCGACGAGTGTACAATCACAATCAAAGACGTAGCACTACAACTCAATCTGCTAGTGGCTAGTCATCCCGGGGTTAGCAGTCATTCCAGGTAAAATGGACTTCTGCAGAGCACTGTTAGGAAAGGTCCCAGACAAGTTTGAAGGTGGTCGGATATCGATAAATTGGTTGGAGGATAATTTCGACGAGCTCCTGAGCATTCATCATAAGGTTAATTGGGGCATTTTAATGCCCGAAAAATCTCGAAATTTGGTGCACGTAAGGTGGCTACTACATCTAGTGGACTTCAATGAATGTGGAAAACCAAGTTGGAGATCTATGTCTTATCCATGTTATACCGAGAGATGCATCGGGTCACGATACCGAATATGATGTCGATTGGTGGTTGTCTGCTCCTGCTGCAGTTTTGGACCTAGTGGTGACTACCGTTTCAACGTCTTAAAGTGAACGACCCATACATATTCCTATTGGTGACGAGGTAAATATAATTTATTAATAAATATATAGTTTTTACATTAATTTTTTTTATTTATTATACATTTCAACTAACATATCGCCTGTATAGGTGGAATCATGGGCCGAGTTACATGGGACTGCCCGACGAGTTGGAAGATTTTAGGTTGCTATTAGATCAACGCTCGGAGGCTGAAGTTAGTTACTTATTCTTTCGAACATATATTAATTATGAAATGATTCGTAAAAAAAATCGTACATAACTATATTTACAATTCTTCTTTTCAGTTTGAATGGATATCATATGTCGACATCGATATCATATCTTGCATCCTATCGAAAGTGTTGGCTAATAGGAAGATGTGGGACACCAAGATGTCGTTGGTAGTGTACGCGACAATGGACATGCATGAATCAGACCAGGTGTTGTGGTAGTTCAGGTAGAAGCAATGAATTCTATCGCCACCGCGAGACCTGAAGGAGCTGCACAAGGTGGACATGTGAGGGAAGAACGACGACGACTAGGCGTAGCAGTACGGGTAGCACATTGAGGCTTGGGATCGTAGGGTACAATCCTTACTTGTCCGCGAAACATTTTTCTCAGCGGATACGATAGTAGATGTCGAGTACCTGTCGTGGCTCAGATTTACCAGCAAGTTGTATCTGCTGTCGTTGGAAGATAGGATAAGGTAAATTCGGCGCAAAAGGTAACGACGACTGCCACAGCAACATCATAGGAGGGGAAGTGGTCACACAATGGGATTGTCACCAGCCCTGGCAGAAGAAGTGTCGTCTGTGTCTATGCAATACATAGGTCAATTCACTCCACTTATTCCGGTTTATTTCACTAACCCAATTTTTTTTCACAAGCACCATCACACTACGAACCACTGCCGTAAGTGGTTGGTTCTTCTGTTCCTGCAGGTACATATTTCCCTACACCGACATCTCCCGCGTACTTCACCCCCTACAGACCCAAATGACGAGTCAGATACCAGGGCATACATCGCCACCGATGACGATGCCAATACAGATGCAGATGCCCATGCAGCACTCGACATCGATGCAGATGCCCGGGGCAATGTCGACATACCCAAGATTTGGGGCACCTTATGGTTACTTGCCTATAGTGACCCAAACATCGCCTGCATCATTGTTTTATTAGGTGGGTCATCGGCGTAACCATCGCCCACTAGAGTGTCGGATACACGATGAGAGGCTAGGACAACGCAACAATCAACCATGGAGGACAAGAATGACGCTAGCGAACTCGAAGATGAAGCTAAGGGGCATTAGTAGGTGGGAGTCCTAGTGATGATGACGTTGAAGAGGAAGTTTATAGGCCCGCACCTCCAAATGTACCTCCAATTGCACCTCCGGATGTATATTCAGTTGCATATCCGGCTGTACGCAGAAATCCTCCACACGATCGTCGTCCACCGCCTTACGACACACATTTTCCCTGACGACACGATTGATGTATTTTTGTTGTTCTTAATATTGCTATGTAAATATATACAAAAGTAAATAAATAAATTGTTTTATTCGAACATTACATTTGTCTTTATTTCTGTGTAATGTGAGTTATGCGTAAGTTAACAATATATAACAAATTTGGATCGCCTGAATGAAGGAAGCACTGCATCCGCAATATTATTTGGAAGAAAATAATCCTACATGGAGGTCTCAATCATCGGCCATTATGTGGTAATAGATCGGGGTATAACGAGAGAGCTAGTTGATAGTCATTACGCGGCCACAAGCTCAATATTTTCAGATACTTGAAAATGATGCCCTATAAATACAATACAGAAGTTTGAGGGCATATTCATACGGAAAAACTTTGGGGCTTCTCGTTACAGTTGATGTAATTTTTTTCTCCATTTTTAAGTAATCGGTACCTTTAACATTCTTTCTTGTTTGAAGGCCGGCACCATTGTGGATGCAAAAGGACTCTCAAGCGGGAAGCAACTATTGTGGTGCAGTAAAGGTTATGCTATTTTTGGGGCAACAACTGTTTTCGTATTAAACAAGCCATTACTAAGTACAACCGCTGATGCGTCGACTCGAGTTTGACCTTTACTATGCCAGAACATCCGCTCTCCACCTGAGAGCCCTCTTGTGTCCACCTTGGTGTTAGCCTTCGTATAAGAATGAAAGGTCAAAGATACCGATTGCTTGGAAATAGAGAAAAAAAGTTACATTGATTACATCGGAAGTCCCTAGAGTTTTTTCGTATGATTATAGCCTCAATCTTATGTATGGTATATATAGGGAATTGTTTGCGGATATCCAAAAAGCTTGAACTCCTGACTACATAACGATCGTCACTTGGCCCCCCGGTTATACTCGAACCCATGATCGCATCACGGTTGCCTACTGGGACCTCTACCTAGACTTCCACCCCTGATCGTATCAAGCATTATTACCCTGAAACTAGATTTCCCCACAATGGGTTTCTGAGGTGATGGTTCTATCCTGCCATGACATATGAAATGTATGTGTTCTGAGGCACGTTATCACATTCTCGATCTCTCAAATCTGCCTATGAACTTTTGCGATTCTAGTCGAAAACCTTAAACCCTAGAATATACATCAAGCCCTAAACTCTAACCCTAAAAAAATTAAAAATAGTTAGGACTTTTAGGATAGAGAAAGGGAAAGTTTAATTAAAAATGGCCTATTTTTCTAAATAAAAAAAAAAACAACTTAAAGGCCTAATTAAAAAATCAGCTTATGGTGCTAATTTAGTCTTTGTTTTTACTCTACCAAGTAAAGTTTAAGCTTTAAAGTAGTTAAAAGCTTTTCTTCTAAGATTCGAAGACTCTTCATTTTGAAATGTTGTAATTCAAGATTTAATATTTAATTTAAAATAATTAATTCTATTTAATTCTAGTTAATTTAAATAATTAACATTATTAATTATTCTAATTAATTAAAGCTGATGTGATTTTTTAATAAAAAATATGCCTCTCTAAACACAAAATAATATGCAATTGAGATAAGTTTGAAGTAGTTTTTTTTTTTAAATCGGTTTGTATTTTAATTAAAGTGGTTAATAATTAAATATTTAGATTAACTAATGATATTATAAAAATAGATAGATCAAGTTATGTTAAATTAAATTTACTGTAGTTAAGATATTGTTTGATAAACTAAAAAATTAAGTACTAATTTAAGTTACAAAGTCTATTTGTTATATTACTTAAAATGAATATGGAAGGTAATTAGATTGTTTTTAAAAAAATTAAAGGAAAAATATTTAAAGGATAATGTTATTTTTAACATTAATCTCATTCTAGTTTCCTCTTTTTGATACAATACCTAGAATATCCATAGTACCTCTTCACCTCTTAAATAGGAGGATAATGGACTTTAGCATACTTGAACCTACGTCCTCCTGCATTAATAACAATGTCAATATCAATCGAGTTAAGACTCAATCACCTTAAAGAATAATGTTAAAAGAATATAAATAATTGAAAAAATTCCACATTATGTGATAAATAACTTTTTATCTACTTATGATTTTTAACTTTTTTTTCGTTGAAAAATTCTATAAATTATTTTTTTATTAGTTTAAATTATTAAATATACTTAAAAATTAAATTATTCAAGCGTAAAAGAAGTAGAGAAAATAATAATTTCATCTTTTCAGAATAGTGGAAATGTTTGTAGATATTGGGAATGGACTTACTAAAAATGGTTTATCTCGAGGGGCTTTCTTTTTTTCCCTTTGATTACTTGATGAGCTCTTCATCTTTGGTGAATGCTAAATGGTGAAGTGTTGTTTGCATGTAACTTGGGAAATGATACTGTAGCTATTTCAGGTTAACACGTCTATGCCTAATTTAAGTTATTGATTTAGTTGATGTGAATAATTATTTGAGCAAATAATTTAATTAGAGAAAATAGTGAAAGTTTCGTGATTAAAATTATTTAATAATATTTTATTTTTTTACTTTAACAAAAATTAATAAAAATATATATATGGTGAGATTTGAATCTATGTTAATTAGTTTAGTAAAATATTAAATTTATCAATCAACTAAAAGTTCATTTTAATATTTTTTATATGTTCTTATTTTAATATACACAATTTATTACTTCCACCGGTTGTATATATTAATAATATTGTTAATTGATTTAGTGTCACAATCCAACTCGATATTAACTCATGATTGATGACAATATCATGATAAACAATTACAATGCATTTAGTATTGTTAATATGTTGTTTTTATGTGTTTAAATTTTATTTTACTTATAATTTATTTTTTATTTTAATATCATATATATTTCTTATGTTATTATGATTAATTAATTTTAAACTATATATTTTATTATTTATTATATGTTATTTTTAAACATATTTGTATTCTAAATCAATAGTTTTCACACGCATATAGAGGTGTACATGGGCCGGGCCGGGCCGGGTTTGGGCCGGGTCGGGCCGGGCCCAACTAAAAATTTAAGCCCGTTCATTGGGCTCGGGTAGGGCCGGGCCCAAAAAATAGGCCTAAAATTTTTCCAAAGCCCGTCCCATATAAAAATGCTAAAACCCGAGCCCGGCCCGGCCCGCCCGTATTAATTTTTATATTATTTTATTTAATTTTTAAATATATATAATACATCAAAAATACTAAAAAAATCAAAATAAATATTTTTCAACAAATTGAAAATAAATTTTAAAAAATATGTAGAATTAAATAACACTAAAATAGATCCAACTTAACAAGCAAATGCCCCTAAAATAATAACAAAATTAACAAATATTTTTAAAATAATAACAAAATTAACAATAAAATAAGTTTTATATAATATCTAAACAATAACAACAAAATAATAGAAACATAATAGTAAAATGGTAGCAAAATAAGGAGAAAAATAATAAGAAAATAATTTTAAAAAAATAATTTTTTTTCCTTTAGTGAATTCGGGCAAGGCCGAGCCCGGCCCATTTTTTAAACGGGCCTTATTTTTTTGTCCAAACCCATTTTTCGGGCCTATATTTTTGCCCAAACCCTCTCACATTTCAGGGGGGCCTTCGGGCCGGGTCGGGCCACCCGGCCATGTACACCTCTACAGGCATACATGTGTGGTAAAATTTCTTATCGTACGATATTGTTGAGTATACTTTAGGAGTTGTTTCACTTCTAATAATATAACAATTTGGATGAACTTGTTAAATTAGTTTTTGCTTGAGTCTTTGCTCCTTTCAGTCATAGTTGTTTTGATTTAGCTCACCAGGGCATCTTTTTAATAATTTAATTTAAAATTATTTTTAATTAATATTCGATTTTAAAATTATTATTTAATTTAATTTTTATCATCGTGTTCATTTTTTAAATAGTCATAAATATAATAATTTCTTGAAATTTTAAGTACAATTAATATTATTTGTCTTAATTAAATAAAAAATATAAAAATATCCATGCATTTTAGAATTGTTTACTAAGTCAAATAGAAATTATGTATTAATTACTGTAAACTAATCATGAATATCTTGATTTATTTGTAAAAGGAAGTAAGGTTTAATACAATGGCACACAAAATGATTTATCATTAATAGTTACAAGAATAAGATAACCAAGGTTGACCTCAAAATGTACAACAAAATTCCAATTTTAAATTAAAAATAGATACTGTTAGAATTAATTGACCTGAATTCTTATTTAAATAAAATAAAATGGTAAAATAAAATAAAAGAAGAATCCCTATAGAACTACACTTCTTTTATTTTATTTTAAATAAGGTTTTTTAAACCTTATAACTCCATCTATTTGATATTGATTAGAATAAGGAGTTTCAATCTTACTACACTCCTATTAGAATATGGCTTTACAAGCCTATAAATAGACATAGTCTATTCCTCTTGTAATTGATTTGAATTCGATATAGTAAATTTTCTTCTCCTCTGCCCGTAATTTTTTCCCGAAAGGGTTTCCATGTAAAATCTGTGTGTTCTTTATTTTTATTTTTATTTTCTTTGCGAAATATTTTTCATTACCGACGCTATATTTTTCACAAATTGGTATCAGAGCTTCTAGGTTTTTTCATTTCGATCACGGTAATGGCGTCTTTGAAGTATGAAATTCCGCTGTGGGATCGCGACACCAGATTCGCATTGTGGCAGATAAAGATGCAGGCAGTTCTTGCACAGATGGATTTAGAGGAAGCCCTACTAGGGGTAGATAAGATGCCTTCAACATTGACGGAGGAAGAGAAGAAGTGCAAAGATTGAAAGGCGTTAACACAGTTACATCTGGATTTGTCTAACGAAATTTTATAGGATGTGATGAAAGAGAAGACCGCCGCTGCATTATGGAAGAGGCTAGAACAAATATGTATGTTGAAAACTCTAACTAGCAAGTTGCATATGAAGCACCGCCTTTATGCTCGCTGCTTGGAGAGGAAGGTGCGTCAGTACCTAACACTACTTGATGTTTAAAGAAATTCTCTCAAACTTGGAGGCCATGGAGGTTTAGTATGATAAGGAAGATCTAGGGTTGATTCTACTTTGTTCGTTGCCCCCGTCTTATTCAACCTTTAGAGACACGATTTTATATAGTCGCAAGTCTCTCACAATTGACGAGGTTTATGATTCTTTGACCTCGTATGATAAGATAAAGCATCTTGTGTTTAAAACCGACTCTCAGGGAGAGGGTCTCATTATTCATGGGAGACAAGATCAGAATGCTGATAATGATCGTGGAAGGACACAGGATCGGCATCCTCGCGGTAAATCTAAGGGTAGATCGAAGTCTTCAAACAAAGGTAAAACTTGTAACTTCTGTAAGAAGAAAGGGCACATTAAATCTGAGTGCTATAAGCTATAGAACAAGATTAAAAGGGAGGCTGCGAGTCAAAAGGGAAAATAATCAGAAAATTCTAGTGAAGTTAATGTTGTAGAAGACTACAGCGAAGGTGAATTTCTAGTCGCTTCTATCAACAATTCTAAACTGAGCGAGGAGTGGATACTTGATTCGGGTTGCACCTTCCACATGTGTCACAATCGGGATTGGTTTACAAATTACGAAACAGTGTCTGAAGGTGTTATTTTGATGGGAAATAATGCTTCGTGTAAAATCGCAGATGTTGGAACAATTAAAGTTAAGATGTTTGATGGAGTTGTCAGAATACTTAGTGACATACGACATGTTCCAGAATTGAAGAGAAATTTAATTTCGTTAAGTACTCTTGATTCAAAAGGGTACAAATACACAGTTGAAAGTGGGATTTTGAAGATTTCCAAAGGTTCCCTCGTTGTGATGAAAGGGCAGAGAAAGACTGCCAAATTATATGTTTTGCAGGGTTCTACTGTCATTGGTGATGAAGCTACCGCTTCTTCTTCCTTGTCAGATGATATTACTAAACTTTGGCATATGCGCCTAGGGCATATGAGTGAAAATGGCATGGCACAATTGAGCAAAAGAGGACTTCTTGACGGGTAAGGAATTTGCAAACTGAAGTTCTGTGAGCACTGCATTTTTGGGAAGCAAAAGAGAGTTTGATTCACCAGAAGAATCCATAACACGAAGGGAACGTTGGAGTATATTCATTCTGATCTGTGAGGGTCATCAATAGTGCCTTCGAAAGGTGGAGCTAATTATATGCTAACTTTTATTGATGATTTTTCCAGAAAAGTTTGGGCATTCTTCCTGAAGTAGAAAAGCGATGTGTTTTCCGCATTTAAGTCTTGGAAAACTATGATTAAAAAACAGACGGGAAAACAAATAAAATACCTTCGCATAGACAATGGCTTAGAGTTTTGTTCTGATGAGTTCAATAAACTGTGTAAGTCAGAAGGGATCGTGAGACACTTGACAGTTCGTCATACTCCACAGTAAAACGGCGTTGCAGAACGAATGATCAGAACGATCATGGAGAAGGTTCAATGTATGTTGTCAAATGCCAACTTACCAAAGTCGTTTTGGGCTGAAGCAGCCTCTACTACATGTTTTTTGATCAACCGATCTCCATCCATGCCATTGAGAAAAAAAACTCCACAAGAGGTATGTTCTGGTAATCCTGCTAATTATTCTGATTTAAAGATCTTTGGATGTCCTGTATATGCTCATGTTGATAATGGAAAATTGGAATCGAGATCCATTAAATGTGTTTTTCTTGGTTATAAAGCTGGTGTAAAAGGGTATAAGTGATGGTGTCCTGAAAATAGAAAAGTTGTGATTAGCAGAGATGTTGTTTTTGATGATGCTACTATGATACCTAACTTATCTCTTAAAGGCTCTTCCAATGAAGAAAATCAAAAGTAGGTGGAGCATCAGATTAATACAGAGTCGACTCTTCAAGCCAGTACAAAAATTGAGAATAGAGTTGCTTCTTCACCACAATGCTCTATCGCCAAAAACAGAACTAGAAGAGAAATCAAACCTCCAAAGAAGTATGCTGAGGCTGATCTAGTTGCTTATGCTTTAAATGTGGCTGAAGATATAGATGCAAACCAAGAGCTGTCTAATTATTCTGAGGCGATTAGCTGTGAAGACGCGAAAAAGTGGATGTTTGCTATGCAAGAGGAGATGGAATCACTCCATAAAAACAGAACATGGGATCTTGTGAAACTTTCTAAGGGTAAAATGGTTATTCGCCGTAAATGGGTGTTTAAAAAGAAATAAGGGACTCTAGGAGTTGAAGAACCTAGATATAAAGTAAGGCTTGTTGCAAAAGGTTACAGTCAAATTTCAGGAGTGGACTTCATAGATGTGTTCTCCCCATTTGTAAAGCATAGTTCAATTCGAGCTTTGCTTGGTATTGTGGCCATGCATGATTTGGAGCTTGAGCAGTTAGATGTAAAAACTGCATTTTTGCATGGAGAACTTGAGGAAGATATTTACATGCAAGAACCAGAGGGTTTTATAGTCTCAGAAAAAGAGGATTATGTTTGCTTGCTGAAAAAGTCCCTTTACGGTTTGAAACAGTCACCAAGGCAGTGGTACAAGAGGTTTGATTCTTTTATGACTTCCCATGATTTTAAAAGAAGTAGTTTTGACAGCTGTGTTTACTTTAAGAAAAATAGTAATGGTTCTTTTGTGTATCTACTTCTTTATGTTGATGACATGTTGATAGCAGCAAAAGATAAATGAGAGATAAGGTCGAACCCCAACTAAATGAAGAATTTGAGATGAAAGATTTGAGACCAGCAAAGAAGATACTTGGTATGGAGATTCTCATAGATAGAAAAGCAAGTAAATTGTACTTAAGTCAGAAGGGGTACATTGAGAAAGTTATTTACAGGTTCAATATGCAGAGTGCTAAGCCTGTTAGTACTCTTTTAGCAGCCCATTTCAGACTTTCATCGGCTTTGTCTCCACAATCAGATGATGAGATTGAGTACATGTCACATGTTCCATACTCTAGTGCAGTGAGATCTCTCATATATGCTATGGTTTGTTTACGTCTAAATTTATCATATGCAGTTAGTGCAGTTAGCAGATACATGGAAAATCCCGGTAAAGAACATTGGAAAGTAGTTCAGTGGATTTTAAGATACTTACGAGGTACTACTGATGTTTACTTACAGTTTTGAAGAACTAGAGATAGAGTCATTGGGTATGTTGATGTTGATTTTGCTGGAGACCTTGGTAGAAGAAGATCTCTCACTGGTTATGTCTTTACAATCGGAGGTTGTGCAATCAGTTGGAAAGCTACTTTGCAAACTACAGTCACATTGTCTACCACTGAAGCTGAGTACATGGTGATTACTGAGGCTTGTAAAGAAGCTATTTGATTGAAGGGACTCTTTAGTGAGCTCAATGAAGACCTTCAAATCAGCACAGTATTTTGTGACAGTCAGAGTGCCATCTTCCTTACAAAAGATCAAATGTTTCATGAGAGAACAAAACACATTGATGTTCGGTATAATTTTGTTCGTGATATTATTGCTCGTGGTGATATTGTTGTGAGCAAAATTAGTACTCATGAAAATCCTGCAGATATGGTGACTAAGTCACTTCCTATAACCAAGTTTGAGCATTGCTTAGACTTGGTTGGTGTTCATTGTTGAAGTTAAACCCTTAAGGGGTTTTATGGAAGAGGTGGAGAACTTGTTCGTTGAGAGTTCGCGATGAAAAACTTGTTTATTGAGAATTCGTGTCAAGGTGGAGATTGTTAGAATCAAGACACGAATCCTTATTTAAATAAAATAAAATGGTAAAATAAAATAAAAGAAGAATCCCTATAGAACTACACTTCTTTTATTTTATTTTAAATGAGGTTTTTTAAACCTTAGTAAACTCCATCTATTTGATATTGATTAGAATAAGGAGTTTCAATCTTACTACACTCCTATTAGAATATGGCTTTACAAGCCTATAAATAGACATAGTCTATTCCTCTTGTAATTGATTTGAATTTGACATAGTGAATTTTCTTCTACTCTGCCCGTGGTTTTTTCCCGAAAGGGTTTCCACGTAAAATCTATGTGTTCTTTATTTTTATTTTTATTTTCTTTGCGAAATATTTGACATTACCGACGTTATATTTTTCACAGATACACTACAAAATCTTTAAAAAGTTGGATGAGACATTTGACTAAGATAGTTTGTTATCATTCTCATCTATACTCCTAGCAAACGGATGGGGGAACTACCGTCACTTTGACCTTGAGATCAAGAAACCGATGCTTGGACAATGGCTTGACATCAATAAATGTTTTCAACGGCTAAAAACTCTCTCCATAGTTCAATGAGAAGGTATATATATCATTCAAGGACATTCATATAAAGGCAAGAAGCAAGTACACAAAGATTAAGAGCTTAATTTCAATCTTTTCTCATTATTATTACTATTATTTTCTCTTGTACACACTTGTAGTTTTAGTTGTTATTCATTTTTTCAAGTGTTATATTGTTGTGTGAGAGTGCTTAATTGTTATATATCAACCTTCTAGAAGTGATAATTGTTTTCAAACCTTAGTTGTCGTAAGCTAAAGTAGTAGTGGTAGACAATTTTACATGAATTATACTTACTTTTTAAAGTATGTTTACAAACCTATAATATTTTTTAAATCTAAAATGTTGAAAAAAATACTTTAGAAAAACTAAAATTAAAATATCACTATATCAATAATATTAAAACTAAATCATTTCCATAAATGTTTTAAAATAATTTTTTTTTGCATACATTTTAATAAATCTAAAATTGATTTTAATTTTCTAAACTATTTCATATTTAACCCTCAAAATAAATAAATATACTGTATAAAACAATTTATCAAAAGTTTTATTATTTTACAAAATTTTAAAGTTGAAAATATTGTTTATAAATTTTTCTAATAAAAAGGTTGTAAGTGTAACGCCCTGAATGTTTTTAAGCCTGTTTTGTAAAAATTAACAATTGTGTATCTGCTTCAGTAGCTAAATGTTCTGGGTGTGTGTATGAGGCCTTCGATTCAAGTCCCATTTTTGGAAAATTTTGATATTTTTCTAATCCTAACCTTACCCTTGTTAAAAGGGTTTTTATAAAATTTAATACATATTAAAATAAGCTTGCTGGTTCGAGTGGTAAGGAGTTAGTGTGTTGAAGGTTCTATGTTCAAATCCCTGCATGGGCATGGATATTAATTTTTGCCTCGATTGGCTAAGAGAGTTTGGATGGGATTGGGAGTCTGCGTGATTAGGTAGTTGTGGTTGAGATGATAAGAATGGAGTTGGGATATTAGGGGTTATCAAATTTTACTTTTGTTTTCTTTTTCAAAAAAAAATCGGCTCTTTCTCTCTCTTTAAAAAAAATTCTGACGTTTGTTTTTCCTTTCCTCTGTGTTTTTCTGTCAATTTAATTGTTCAATCTCAGTATTTTGACTTTTTGGTGTTCTTGTGCATTGGTAAGTGGTGATAGAATGCTTTGCTCGGGTTAGAGAATTTTTTCTTTAAATCTGTTTTGAAAGATGTTGATTTTCCATTGGTATTGGAATTGTGTTTTTGGCAAGGGTGAATCGTGAAGAACAGAACTCTCCTCTAGCGGATTCGTAGTCGGAGTCGTTCAAGAAATGGGGTAAGGTTGAACACTCGAGTTTCACCGTTGTCGGTTTCGTTAGGTTGGTTTAATTGCTAGTTTAAATTGATTTTGGAAATTGTGTTGTGTCGATTTTAAGTGTTGGTTGGCTCGAGAGTGAATTCGCATCAAAATTGTACTAGGTGTGTTCCCAAAACGCAGAAAATCAAGTTTCGACTAAAGTCGAAAAAACATTATGTCGACGCCACACGGGCGTGTGCCTGGCAGTGTGGTTGGCCGTGTCTTGTTTGACGAATGCATGGTCGTGCACAAGACAAGGTCGTGTGGTGGTGTGGGTGTTGCCGTGTGAGCCACACTGGCGTGTGAGGCCACATGGGTATGCCACATGAGCGTTGGATTTTGGGCCAAGCCGTGTGGGCCACACGAGCAAGGCCAACCTGGGCGTATGGGCCCATAATTCTAAAATTTTTCCTAGGTTGTACGGGTCGCTCCGATCGACTGTGGGCCTACCGTAGGATAGGTAAAGGCTAACCAAACCCTAAATATTGTGATCTGATGTTCTGATAGTTTGCTCTGAGTAGAACACCATTATGCATGTCTAATTATTATGTTATATATATGCATATGTTATCTGTAAGCAAACATGTTAAGCATGATATTTCTGTATATGTATACTACATTTATGATTGGGGTGGGAATCGTATATGTGTAGGAAGTGATCTGTACGGCGACATGTCGCCTATATTCTGACAGCTTGACTGCGTATTATCTGTTATGTGTCGTACTGACACTATATGGTGTGTAGGGATGGGTGGGTGTTTTTAACCCCACATGGTGTGTCGGGATGGTCGGAGTTGGTGTATAAAGGATGGGGGTAGAATTCTGTATATTTATTCTGCATATCTGATTCTATTATCTATATCTATAAAAGAATTAAGTCCGAATCTGAATCTGAATCTGACTGTTTATATGATTTTTGTATGTTTAGCATGTCTATTTCTGTTGGGTTACACACTGAGTTTACAAAAACTTACATCCGTTTGTCTAATTTGTTCAGGTATTCCAAAGACTTAAGCGGATCGGTGCAGTGAGTTTTACGGTGACCACAAGTTTGCAAACTGACTATAAATAATGGTTTTTATTTAGTTAATGATTAGTTTTAGGAGTTTTGTAATTTATGGACTCTCCGGACTGTTTGGTTTATTTTGGTTTTGGATTTCCGATTGGATTCTTTAATTGCTATGGTTGGCTAAAAACATGGTTTTTACTAAACAAAGGTTTTTTTGAAAATAAGAACAAAAATTTTTAAATATAACGATTTCTAAGACTTCCGCTGTAAATCATGTTTTGGGGCAAATGAAATGATTAAATAACATTTTCAATAATAACTATAAACGATTATGAGTTACAATGCATTATCAAAATAACTCTGTTTTCAAAACCCTTCTTTGTGGCATCTCCAGATTCGGCCATAACGTCTAGGCCGAGTTTGGAGTGTTACATTTAGTGGTATCAAAGCCAGGTTACAAAACTCGAGCTGTAAATTTTGGGTTCTAAAATTATGTTTCAAAAAGAATTTGTTTTAAGATAACTTGGATCATTCTGAGTAAGTGTGTGGTACACCGAGTCTCCAGTGCCTATTTTGTAACTATTTCTGAATTTTTTCTGAAAACAGTGAAGTTAGCACTTTCTGAAAACTATACCGAGCTAGTTAGAGACTAAAATATCTGAAAAACTTCTGAACTTCTTATAAATTAAAGCATAAAATATCTGCTAATAAATACTGGAACTGATGCATAAAATTTTATAATATAGACAAATTTGAATATACGATGAGCATTCACGGAAATTGCGGTCGTGGTATTCATGGGCACGGTAGAGGCCGTAAGAGGGCTCGAGCTAAGTCTTCCTCTCTGGGTAGTATGCCAAATTTAGACACGAGTGAGACACCGATTTTGCCTGCTACTGAGACTGGGTCTGAAAACCACTCGGCTAGGGACGGCGCACTATCCCAAGCCATGTTGAGAGTGTTGGAGAGAGTCGCTAGACCCTATTCTAGATCTGGAGATCGTGGGTCGGTAACTGAATGACTCCGGTCTAATAGAGTTAAACTATTTAGGGGTGTCACTAGAGTCGCCCCTACTGTGGTCGAATATTGGTTGGAGGCCACCGAAAGGATCATGAATGACATCGACTGTACTCTTGAGCAAAAATTTAAGGGTGCAGTTTATTTGCTTCGTGACGAGACATATCAGTAGTGGTTGTCGGTTAAGGAGGGTACTCAGCCAGATCATTTAAACTGGAACTATTTCAAGACTGCTTTCCAGGGGAAATATGTGGGGGCGACTATGTTGATGCTCATAGGCGTGAGTTCATGAATCTCACGCAAGGTGATAGATTTGTGGCCGAGTATGAGGTCGAGTTTCTGATGTTGAGCTGCAACACTCGAGGTATGGTGGCATTTGAGTATGAGAAATGCGTCCGTTTTGAGGAAGGCTTAAGGGATAATCTGAGGGTATTGATTACTCCACAGAGGGAGCGAGAGTTCGCAGTTTTAGTAGATAAGGCTAATATCGTCGAAGAGGTTAAGCGCGTGGAGCGCCAGAATAGGGATTGAGAGAGAGGCAAGAATAAGAGGAATTTGGAGCCCTCTAGTTCTGTTCAAAGGCCTAAGAAACGGGCCAAACCTGATGGGCCTGTTAGAGTAGGGGTTCTTGTTGCTCCTACTGGGATTCAGCCATATGGTGATTACGGTAGGCGCCATCTAGGCAAGTGTTGGAAGAGGTTAGGGGCTTGTCTGGGGTGTGGGTCTTTGGAGCATCAGATTGGAAAGTGTCCACAGCATGCTAATCAGATGCAAGCTTCAGAACTAAGTTTTGTACAGCCTCAAAAGGTAGTTCAGCAGCCACCTAGGGGCCGTGGACCAGCTAGGGGTGGTAATGGTATGGGTCGAGGATAGACAGCATCGGGCAGAGGTGCTAATCAGACTTAGGTGAGGTAGCTTGCACTGGTTTATGCTGCTCGACATCGAGAGGATATAGACGCTCTTGATTTGATCACGGGTACGTTTTTTATTTTTTATATCCATTATACTGCTCTGATAGACATAGGGATTTCTGAAAACTTAGGGATTTCTGTGGAGTGCACTTCTAGTGAGATTACCGTACTAAGTCCATTGGGGTAGTTTGTTCGAGTAAGTAGACTTTATAGTAATATACCGTTGGAAGTACAAGGGACTATGTTTCTGGCAAATTTGATAGAGCTACCGTTTGGGGAGTTCAACTTGATTCTGGGTATGGATTGGTCGGTTGAGCACCAAGTTAGTCTAGACTGTACGATTAAGAGGGTTGTTTTAAGGACAGTGGATGATATGGAAGTGGTTGTAATGGGTGAGCATCGAGATTACTTATCTAATGTGAACTCGCTCTAGTGGCAGAGAAATTGGTTTGGAAAGGGTGTGAGGCATATATGGCTTTCGTCAGTGTTTCAATTTTTGGGGACTCTACTATCGGAGATATTAGAACAGTGAGAGAATTTTTGGATGTCTTTCTTGAGGAGTTATTGGGTTTACCTCTGAATCGAGAAGTTGAATCGGTATTGAGCTTCTACCGGAGACAGCTCCGGTGTCCATCACTCCATACCGTATGGCACCGAAGGAGCTTAAGGCTCAAATTCAAGAGCTTCTGGATCGTGGTTTCATCCGTCCTAGTGTGTCTTCGTGGGGGCACCGATTTTGTTTGTAAAGAAAAAAGATAGTACCATGAGGATGTGCATCGACTATCAGCAATTGAATAAACTTAATGTGAAGAATAAGTATCCACTTCTGATAATCGACAATTTGTTTGATCAGTTTCGAGGGGCTTCAGTGTTCTCGAAAATAGATCTCTGTTCTGGGTATCATCAACTTAAAGTTAAGGAAGGGGATGTTCATAATATGACATTTAAGACTTGTTATGGGCACTATGAGTTCCTAGTTATATCTTTTGGTTTGACGAATGCTCCGGCTGCATTCATGGATATGATGAACTGAGTTTTTTAGCCATATCTAGATCAGTTCGTCGTAGTCTTCATCGACAATATTTTGGTTTACTCTACGACTAAGGATAAGTATGATGAGCATCTTAGAGTAGTGCTTCAGATACTCCGAGAGAAACAACTCCACGCTAAGTTGAACAAGTGTGAGCTCTGGTTGCGAGAGGTAACTTTTCTGGGGCACATGGTTTCTGCTAATGGGATCTGAGTTGATTCTAGGAAGATTGAGGCTGTGCTTGATTGGAAACAGCCTAGGAATGTATTTGAGATCTGCAATTTTCTGGGTCTTGCGGGTTCTCATTGATTGCAGCTCCTTTAACTAAGCTTTTGCTTAAGCATGTTCCTTTTGTTTGGACTGATGCGCAACAAGCAAGCTCAAGTCTATTCTGACTCAGGCTCATGTTCTAATACAGCCTGAATCTGGTAAAGAGTTTGTGGTGTATAGTGATGCGTTGTACGTCAGTTTGGGATGTATACTGATATAAGATGGTAAGGTTGTGGCTTATGCGCCCCATCAGCTTAAGACACACAAGGGGAACTATCAGACGCATGATCTCGAGTTAGCTATTGTGGTTATAGATCTGGAGGCATTATCTGAATGGTGAGAGGTGTATCATCTACACCGATCACAAAAGCCTCAAGTACCTCTTTACTCAAAAGGATTTGAACCTTAGGTAGCGTCGATGGATTGAGTTGCTTAATGACTATGACTGCACGATAGAATATCATCTTGGTAAGGCCAATGTGGTGGCTGATGCTCTTAGGCGTAGAGCGATGACTGATTTGAGAGTGATGTTAACTCGTTTTAATCGGTTTAATAATGGGAGTCTATTAGTCGAGTTGTAAGTTAAGCCGACTTGGATTGATCAGATTCAGGATAAGTAGTTAGGGGATGAGTCTCTAACTTTGCGATTCCGTCAAATTGAGAGTGGTAGTACTTTCGATTTTAGACTGAATAAGGATAGATTTCTGTGTTTCTGAGGTCGGGTTTGTGTACCGAATGATTCTGATTTGAGATAGTTGATTCTGAGGGAGGCGCATAGTAGCCTTTATGCTATGCATCTCGGTGGTAATAAAATGTATCGTGATCTTCGTAAGTTGTACTGGTGGTCGAGTTTGAAACGTGAGGTTACGGATTTTGTTTTTCATTGTCTAACGTGCCAACAGGTTAAAGCTGAGTACCAGTTGCCTTCGGGTTTGCTACAACCTGTTAAGATTCCCTTATAAAAATGGGAACTAGTGACGACGGACTTCGTTAGTAAGTTTCCCTTGACACCCACTAAGAAGGATTCTGTTTGGGTCATCGTTGATCGATTGACCAAGTTTGCCCATTTTATTCGGTTCGGATGGACTACTCTCTGCAAAAGTTAGCGAAGCTCTACATTTCTGAGATTGTAAGACTGTATGGGGTTCCAGTTTTGATAATTTCTGATAGGGATCCTCACTTCATTTCTCGGTTCTAGAAGAAACTGCATGAGGCTCTGGGTTCGAGATTGGACTTCAGTACTGCGTTTCATATTTGAGAGGGTGATTCAGATACTAGAGGATATGCTTTGGAGTTGTGTAATCGATTTCTGAGGCAGTTGGGAGGAATTTCTGCCGCTAGCTGTGTTCTCCTACAACAACAATTTTCAGTGTAGCATCCAGATGGCACCTTATAAGGCTTTGTATGGCCGTAAGTGTCGTACTCTGCTATGTTGGACCGAGTTAGGTGAGCGACAGGTTTTGGGTCCTGAGTTGGTTTCTAAGACTAAAGATAAGGTTAGACTGATTCGGGATCGTCTAAAGCGGATTCTGATAAACAGAAGTCCTATGTCGATCTGAAAAGGAGAGATATTGAGTACTCTATGGGTGACTTCATTTTTCTCAAAGTTTCTCCGTGAAAGAAAGTTCTGAGGTTCAGTTGTAAGGGTAAGTTGAGCCCTAGGTTTATTGGGTCGTATCAGATTCTGAAGCGTGTGGTACTGGTCGCTTATCAGTTGGAGCTACCTCCAGAGTTGGACCGTATCCATGACGTGTTTCATATCTTAATGTTAAGGTGGTATCGGTCTGACCCATCTCATGTTGTTTCTGTTGAGGAGATCGAGGTTAGATCGGACTTGACTTTTGAGGAGGAGCCAGTTCAGATTTTAGATCGTGCTATTAAGGTTCTGAGGAGGAAGTCCATTCCATTGGTTAAGGTTCTGTGGTGGAATCATAGCATTGAGGAAGCCACGTGAGAACCTGAGGACTCGATGCTTTAGCAGTATCCTCATCTGTTCTGATCAGGTAAATTTTGAGGTTGAAATTTCTTTTAGGGGGTAAAGTTGTAACGCCCTGAATGTTTTTAAGTCTATTTTGTAAAAATTAACAACTGTGTATCTTCTTCAGTGGCTAAGTCTTCTAGGTGTGTGTTTGAGGTCTTAGGTTCAAATCCCACTTTTGGCAAATTTTGATATTTTTCTAATCCTAGTCTTAACCTTGTTGAAAGGGTTTTTATAAAATTGTATGTTAATCCATATCAGAATGAGCCTGCTGTTTCGAGTGGTACGGAGTTAATATGTTGGGGGTCCTGTGTTCGAATCTTTGCGTGGGCGTGGGTATTAATTTATGCCTCAGTTGGCTAAGAGAGTTTGGACGGGATTGGGAGTCTGAGTGAGTGGGTAGTTATGGTTAAGATGATAGTGAGGAGTTGGGATTTTGGGGGTTATCAATTTTTATTTTTATTTTTTTCAAAAAAATTCGGCTCTCTCCCCTTCTCTTAAAAAAAATTCTAACTTTGGTTTTTCCTTTCCTCTTCGTTTTTCTGTCAATTTAATTGTTCAATCTCGGTATTTCGGCTTTTCGGTGTTCTTGTACGTTGATAAGTGGTGATAGAATGCTTTACTCGGGTTAGAAAGTTTTTCCTTTAAATCCCTTTTGAACGATGTTAATTTTCCGTTGGTATTGGAATTGTGTTTTTGGCAACGGCGAATCGTGAAGAACAGGACTCTCCTCTCACAGATTTATAGTCGGAATCGTTCGGGAAATGGGGTAAGCATTGAGCACTCGAGTTTCACCATTGTCAGTTCTGTTAAGTCGATTTAACTGTGAGTTTAGATTGATTTTGGAAGTTGTTTGTGTCAGTTTTAGGTGTTGGTTGGCTCGGGAGTGATTTCGCATCAAAACCGTACCAGGTGTGTTCCCAAAACTCAGAAAATCGAGCTTCGATAAAAGTCAAAATAATATTTTGTCGACGCCACGGGTGTGTGCGAGACACGACCACGTGTTTGACGAAGGCATGGCCGTGCGCAAGTGTGGGTGTGGCCGTGTAAGCCATACGAGCTAGGCCAAGTAGGGCGTGTGGGCCACACGGGTATGCCACACGGGCGTGTGGGTTTTGGGCCAGGCCGTGTGGGCTACACAGGCAACACTAATATAGGCATATGGGCCCATAATTCTGAAATTTTCCCTAGAGTCGTACGGGTCGCTCTGATCGACTGTGGGCCTACCTTAAGGTCGGTAAGGGCTAACCAAACCCTAAATATTGTGATATGATGTTCTGATAGTTTGCTCTGAGTAGAACACCGTTATACATGTCTGCTTATTCTGTTATATATGTGCATATGTTATCTGTATGCAAACATGTTAAGCATGATATTTCTAGATCTGTATACTACATTTATGATTGGGGTGGGAATCGTATTCTGACAGCTTGACTGCGTATTATCTGTTATTTGTCATACCGACACTATATGGTGTGTAGGGAGGGGTGGGAGTTTTTAACCCCACATGGTGTGTCGGGATGGTCGGAGTTGGTGTGTAGAGGATGGGGGGTAGGATTCTGTATATCTGATTCTATTATCTATATTTGTAAAAGACTTAAGTCCGAATCTGAATCTGAATCTGACTGTTTATGTGATTTATGTATGTTTAGCATGTCTATTTCTGTTGGGTTACACACTGAATTTACGAAAACTCACATTCGTTCGTCTGATTTGTTCAGGTAATACATAGACTTAGGCGGATCGGTCAGCGGAGTCTCACGGTGACCATAAGTTTGCAAACTGACTATAAATAATGGTTTTTATTTAGTTAATGATTAGTTTTGGGAGCTTTGTAATTTATGAACTCTCCGAACTGTTTGGTTTATTTTGGTTTTGGATTTCCAATTGGATTCTTTAATTGCTACGGTTGGCTAAAAACATAATTTTTACTAAATAAAAGTTTTCTGAAAATACGAACGAAATTTTTCAAGTATAACGATTTTTAAGATTTCCGCTGTAAATTATGTTTTGGGGCAAATGAAATGATTAAATATCGTTTTCAGTAATAGATATAAACAAAAATGAGTTACAAGGTGTTATAGAAATAACTCTGTTTTCAAAACCCTTCTTTGTGACATCTCCAAATTCGGTCATAATGTCTAGGCCGAGTTTGGGGTGTTACAATAAGCAATATAGATACAATCAAAATCAAAATCATAAACGATTTTGTTTATATTTTTCTAAATTTCAAACAATTTTGATCTAATTTTTCTATTAAATATATTTAATTTTATTTAAACAATAAAAATTTTATAAAATAAATGAGCACGAGATAAAATAAAATAAAAAACAGCGTATATACAAAATATACTTAGACAATTAATATAGTTATTTCAACGAAAATATATATATTTAATGGGTTAATTGCATTAAACGATCACTCATATTCTATATTTGAAGTTCAATGGCTAATTCAAAATCCGAATTATAGTTTGGGGACATCCAGGGCAGTTAACCTTTAAAATTTGACATTCCTAATAATTTATATTTATGTTATAGATGAATAAATTGCAAAATCACACAAGAATGATTTGGTGTAATTTAACCTTGTTACCTGTACAATAACATTTACATTTTACCGCATATGTGACTTCGAAATAAAAATTTCATAGATACAATGAAAATCAAACTTGTCATGCATGTTTGTATTAAACATTAGATTTTGTGGTGCTTTAGAATGGAAAGATTGCATTATCATCCTCAACAAATGTTTTCATTCCATGCATTAATGATATCATTTAATTAAAACAAATACAAATATTTTTATGTTTCTACCAAGCTGTAGATGTGTAAATCCATTACCATAAACACACAATCGTTCTGAAAGGAAGAAATCACAAATGTTCAAAACCACAAGGCGGTCAAGTTCTTCCAATTCCCTTATCCATCAACAACTGAGAACAACAGCCTCTTTACATAATCATTATCTATCTACCTTTAACTACAAGGGCCAAGTAATGAACACAAAAGAATAGCATGTTCACCCGAGATACTATCGTTTTAATCATTTTAAGTAAACAAACATGTTACCCCCATTAGGAAATGAAAACAAGGCTCAGCTTCTTGGAATGCCTATGTCTAACAGTGCAGAACAAACCGTGTCCTTTCATACAAGTGGGGCAGCAAACTTCAACTTGTTAAATAAATTTAATGTCGGTCCACTGGCCTAGCTCAAAACCATCTGTATTTCATCACCCTACACTATGCTATGGACCCAGTATAGGCAAACAGTAAATCTTATATGATAGGAAATCAAGATCTTTACACCCCAATTCATTCTCAGATGAAACATTCCTTATTTAATAGGTACACGTCAACTTTCTTATTCAACATTTCACAACCAAGTAGCTCAAGGCAAAGAAATTATTTGATTACAAGATTGCTAAAGCATCCAGTATCTTGTATGAATAGTAAACGATGAAGAAGAGACAGATTATACACTTCATAGATTAAAAAGATCTCACCATGATGCAGAGCACTGTACTGGAGTATACCACGTCTGCAGTGATTCTCTGATTCTGGATATTAACTGATCCAAAATCCGACAACTTAGGTTATACATACTAAAACGAGCTATTTTTTAATGCTTTTCACAAGTCACGACTTCCACCATATGCCAAGAAAATAAGCAAATGGCATTGAACCAATCTGGTAGATACCACAAAAGTTCACTGGTTTTGCAAAAGTTTTAACAACCTCTCCCAAAGCCCAGCGAAAATAAAAGGAAAAATGTAAAACTTAAAATATTTTTGGGAGACGAGAATGCTAGATCAAAAATCCACAGGACAGATATACTCCAATGACCATCATTACAGAGCCATAAAGCTATGTAAAAACTCTCTGAGAAAGAAAAGTGAAAACAGATTCCATCAAGGTTTACACCTGAGCATAACAATGTAAGTCCCTTAAATAAGAGAAAAAGAAAAAAGAGGGATCAAATAACAATGTCCTCAGTACACTGTACACCCACCCATGTTATCACTGAAATAATATGGATAATGGACTCATAGTACATGCATATCTGATGCAGAACAGGGGAAACTCAAGATTAGAAAATAATCAACAAAAAAAAAAAAAAAAAAAAAAAAAAACTGAAACACAATATTGAAGCATAATTACAAAGGCCTTACAGAATATTAACCAAGCAATAAATAATGGAAATGAAGCAAGACAGTTTTATTATTGAACTTAGTATCATGATTCATTCATGAACTCTCTTAAATCTTTTTTTTTTTTTTTTACTACAACAAAAAGTGACTCGATTCAACAACCATGCTTACATTCATAATAAAATAAAAATTTAACATATGAATAAAATTTCATAGATTTTATCACCTGAAATCACCGTCCAAATGCATGATATGCCAACCATGATGATCATCGAAAATGTATGTTTGAAAACTTCCAATTTCCCTCTCATCGGCCATCCTGGCATAGCTAGAAGCCGGCTGGACTTGGTATGTCGGCTATTCCGCACTATATAGAATAAAGACAAAAACGCAAGCAAATCACACAGGAACCTAGAGCAGACTCTCCAACAAAATTTACAGCATGGAGTGACCGGGACCCCAAAATCCCCTTTGACAGCTAAACTGATTGCACTAATGCACAACTGCTTTTGCCCACCTTTCTACATATGGTTCCTCCCAAACTTCCTTGATCAAGTTCATGTCCAAGTTTCGCGGATTGACTCTACAAATTTTATAAAGAAACGATCAATTCCGCTATTCATTAGCATGTTTTTCATAAAGCATTAATCAATTAAGAGTGAAGCAAGTAAAAAAAGAAAAGAAAAGAAATTGAACCTTGGCAATTGATTCAGCTAACAAATCGTCATCTAGAATTGAATCACCAGATTCAAAACCCCCTACCGCCATACAGTCCTTAGGCGTTTCGAACATCGACAAAGGAAGCTGCTTAACAACGACACCGACGTCAAAATAAATGAGACCGGAGCTGGGAACATCGACCCCAATCCCTTTAACCGGGAACCAAAGAAACAACTCTTGAGCCGCAATCCCCGACAACGCCCCGATCTGCCCATAGCTCAAGGTCCCCGACACATTGGTATCAAAATGCAACTGGCTTTCAAACTTGGCATTACAGGCCTGATCCAAATGAACCTCGAAGCGGCCCGTATCGTCGATGTCAAATCGGGATATACCCTTCGGAAGCAACCCCATGGGCAGCCCATGGGCCTTTAGGATATCGTAAATAGAATCTTTCTCGCAGCTGACAGCCGCGAAGATGAAAACAAGGTGAATAAATGTGGAAACAATTAAAGGAATCATCATTTTGGGGAGGGGTTCTCACAAGGAATTTTGTGTTAGAGCATGGGGATTGGAGAATTGTTGGTCATAGAAACGGGAATTTAGGGTTAGGGTTTATGGGAAATCTGAGATGAGAAGAAGAAGAGGCAGCAGAGGGTGTTGCCAGCTTGAATACAGAGAGGATTAGGAGAATGATGAATTATTGGAAGTAAAAGACTGCTCCCTCGATTTCCCCTTTGTGTTTTTTCTTTTTGGGGGAGTCGCCGTTATCTTCTACGGTTGGGGTTGGTTTCTGTTGTACGATTCCACCAATATTTTACTGCCACGTTGATGGCTATGTTGTGATTATAATAGTTTAATGCGCGACTCTACCGGGCTTCGGTTTTACTTTTTGCCCTTCATTTGCTGTTCACGCACGAGAAGCTTTTGTGTGATAGACGCGCTTCTAAGGAACGTGGTGGGGTAACCCACAGTGACTGCGCCGCCTGTGGTGATTATGGTTAGAGCGCTGGATTAAGGGACAAACACCCCCCTCCCCCAATTAATGTCCATATTTGTTATCTCTACTTTTAGTAAACTCTTGTTATTGATTTTTTTATTGTTTAGAATTAATTCAACATCAATTAAAATTTTAATAAATTATGAGTTTAACTACATAATTTAAATATCTATATACATAATATTTTTTTCACAAAAATCATTTTTCATACAATATAAGGGTTGGGGATGAATAACTCGTGTCAAATATGTGTCTAAGAGTTTTTATAATCACTACATTCATGTCAAGACGCAAAAACCATTTATTTCTGAACAACATTAATTTGTTGCTTTAAAACTGCAAATTAAGTTAAAATATATTATAAGTATTTGTACTCTTGGTACATTTTGAATTCAATTATTATACTTTGTTTTTAAGAATTTAGTCTATATATTTTTTAAAATTTAAAATTTAATTCTAATTGTTAATATTATCAAAACATTTCAAAATAAAAAATACATACTTAAAAATCATATAACTAAAAAAATAATATTATAATAAACTTAAATTTAACAATAAATGTTAACAATTTGTAATAAATTATTGCATAGTTAGCAAGTATGACCATGTTTTAATTTTAAAGAGATAATATAAGCAGTAGAAATAAAACAAGTGTTTTAAAAGAAGAACGGGGGGACAGTGCATGTGAAAGATGGAGAGATTTGGACATTGGTAGAGTGATTATGATGATGATGATTTTGTCTTTACATAAAATAATTTCATGGCATTAATTGGAAAAGAAATCTCCAAAGCACGTCTTTTGTGAATAATTGGGGGGTATTTTCATGAGGATAGGCTTGGGCAAGTATATCCATTTTCCTTCCCTTTTCAAGGAAAATAAACTAGTTCGGGTCTTTCTTCATACATTATCATTAACTCCCGTACGTCACTAACTCATTACCCATCATGTTTCTTAGCCTACCAAGTTTTAATAATTAACTAATGCTATAACCCAACACCTTTTCTTTATAAATACTTCCGGAATCTATGTTATATTTATTTAAAAAAATTTAATTTACCAACTTATTAATAATGAAACAAAACACAACTCTCTTTTTTCGGGAAAGAACGTTTATTTGAGAGTAATTTGTAGTAAATATATGAATTAATATTTAATACATTATTTGTATATTATAATTAGATTTATTCATGGGTTGAACTATTTGCACAGGTTCAAAAATTTGTCTAAAGTTTGAAGAGGTTTAGACAAAAATATTAGGCTTAAAAAATAAGCTTGGGCAAAAGTATTAAGCCCATTAAAAATATTGAATGGGCTTAGGCTTGAACATTCAAGGTTTGATCCGGCCCAATTTTAAGTTTATAATACTTTATATTATATTATTTTTATATATTATGTAATTTATAATACATAAAAAATAAATATATACTAAATATATAATACTACTCTAATGGAAACATTAAAATAATGTTAAGATGACTATATAAGAAATTTCAATAAATAAAAAATATAAAAAATTATTAAATCTTAAATTAAAATACTATAAATAATTTTTTAAAAAAATTAAAAATTAATAAGGGTGGGCCTAAAATGGGCTTGTGTTAGTCTTTTGTAAATATGAGCAGACTTGGGTAAAATTCTAGACCCATATTTCGTGTCGGACTTGGGCAAGCATAAAACATTTTAGTATCATGCTTAGACCCGACCGACCCATGAACACATCTAATTATAGTATATTGTAAAAAGATATTTAGACATAAAATCTTATGAAGCAATCAATATTTTTTTTATTTAAGTGTAATTAGTTATTTGTAACTTTATTTTATTTAAAATTAAGCTTGTAACACTTTAAAAAAATTAATGATAAATTTAGTATTTAATATTTATATTCTTTACATTTTTTGTCTTGATTCTTTTATTCACACTTTAATAAATTTAGTCTTTTATTCACTTCATAAAAATTTAAAACATTACATAAAAAATTTAGAAAATGTTAAACAAATTTATAAAAATTCTAAAAATTATCCATGCGACAATAAAGTAAATGTGACCTTGCCACATCAATGTTGTTTTTTTTTTTTTAAGTTGTCATATTAATGTTGTTAAAATTTTATTAGTTGATTTGAAGTCAAATGTAGTAGTTATTTTAGTCTATTTCTGCACTTAAAGAGCTTGTTTTCTAGCATTTTCAATTATTAAGTATTGCATTTTTTATATTTGGTAGTTAGTATTAAAAGTTAGTAAAAATAAGTGTTTTTAACACATTTTGTGAGTGTTGTGACCTATTAGACCGATACGGGCCTTAGATAGTTTTAATTTGTGTAATTGAGTGTGTAGGATGATGAATTATAAGCCCAATGGGCGTAGGAGTAAAGGACGAGTGATGTACAAGCTTCCTGAACCGTCAAAGCATGAAACAAACCAAAAAAGGCACAAAAGGCTTGTCGTGTCGCGCTATAGGCCTTGCATGGCACGACATAGGGTCGATGTGCAGCCCAAGTATTTCAGGTCTATTTTTGTCCACACAATCAACTTTATAGGAAGACCTATGACGTGCCAAAGACCTAATTCAAGCTACCAACACTCTTATAAATAAAACCTTAGGGGTTTGATGTAACTAAGTCGTCTTAAACGCATCCAAAAACCCTTGTAGTTTAGGAGTAGGATTACATTAAGTTTTCTTTTACTTTTCATAAACACTTTATTCTTTCCTCTTGGAATCGGTTTCAACTATTTAATAGAAGTATTTCAATATATTTGCTTTTGCAAGTGGCGATATTCATTATTCCAATAAATAGATTTGTTACTCTGTTTTTCACTCGACAATAAATCAAGATTACTCCAATCTATTTTCTCTTCTAATTTATTCTTGTTATTTACATGTTTAATTCAATTGAGTTTGAGACTATGGATAACATGAATGGCTAAATCCGTTAGGGGAGATTAGCGAGTGGATGGGCACGTGATGAATGGAGGATTTAGGGTTTCTCGATAGGATTAGTTAGTTTAAATTACGCATTCCTAAACCCTAGGATTGACAACCCTAGGAAGTAATCATAGGTTAAATAAGGTCGAGAGATAAGTTTTGTCGAGTAAAACATAATTTTTCCTGCTTGAGAAAGTGAGGTTGGGAGATAAACGAGTATCAACTAATTATACCTTAAGATTATATTAAACTTGGCTAATATTCTTAAAAGGAACAAATTCCAATCTTATTTAACCAAATTCCTACAACGCCTATTCTAAGATAATACCGCATCATCTTGCTATACTTAGTTGCGGTCTAAGTTTTGATTTATTTGTCTTAATTATTCTATTTAGCAATTTATGAAAAATCTAATTTTATTTCTAAAGCATTACTATCAAATTTAAAAGAATTAAATATTTTAATAGACAAAACCGAGCCGAGTCTCTCCGAATGTTGTGTCTGCATCCTAATTGTAACACCTCTTACCCGTACCTTACCCGTATTCCACTCCGGAACCGGGTACGAGGCACTACTGGACTTAACTTGCTAGTACATACAACTTTGGGATCTAAAAATCCTCCCCAATTTAGAAAAATTTTGCCCGAACAGGGGCCACATCCCCGTGTGAAATGGAACACGCTTGTGTGGGCAGGCCGTGTGGTCACAGACGCCTATGTCCCTAGCTCGTGTGGAATTTAGTTTCTAATTCGAACCTACAGGGGTTTTCACACGGCCTGACACATGCCCGTGTCCCTGGCCCGTGTTCTTCACATGGCCTCGACACGCCCGTGTCTTAGCCCGTGTGCCAAAACCATGGCATTCTGTTTATGATGTCATCACTTCACTAGGGTCACACGGCCAAGGTACACGTCCGTGTCCTTAGGCCATGTGTCAAATTAAATTTCAAATTTTAAGTGCAGACTTCACACGGCCTGGGCACAAGCCCATGTCCATTACCGTGCCTCCCACACGGCTGAGATACACGGCTGTGTCTCTAGCTGTGTGTTTACTACTGAGCATTCTGACTTTGTAAACCTACCATGCAGGGAACACACGACCGATCAACACGCCCATGGGGCTGGCCGTGTGACTCACACTGCCTAGACACATGCCCGTGTGTCTACCCGTGTGGACATTAAAAAGGTTATATTCTAAGCCAAATGCCACCCTACATAGAAATCATACTTATACCAACTCAATTCATCATAACTCATGACCCTAAGGCACCTCATCATCATTGAATATAAATAAATTTTTCATGTATTGGCCCAATTCCAATGACCATTTACAAAATGACTTTGATAACATAAATAGCCAACACTTTGGCTATCAATATGACATAACAAAATACCCAAGTCCTATACATGCTATACTCAAAATAAGTCTAACTTTATTATACCAAAGAGATGTCAATAGTGTGATTTCCAAACTCCGACGTCCTACGATTCTCGAGTTATCTTGGCAATACTACAAGGAAAATGGAAATGAGAGGGGTAAGCATAAAGCTTAGTAAGTTTGCAAGAAAATAAATAGCAACAATAAGCTCATAATGACATCAATTCATGGCATTAAATAACTACTCAAAGTCTTAAGCATTTTGGCATAACGTACTCGTACTTGTTCTTATCTAGCGCATACCATGCCACATATCGTAAACATTTCTCGTGAATTACTCACGGGTACCTGTATTCACTCAATCACATAACTTTAGTACTAATCTCATTTCTATCTCTAAGCTTATCTATTTCATCCACTAAATCACTGGGGATATTCAAAGACGCATATTCATCGTCATTAACATAAACACGAAGCCAATGCCACATCCCAGATGTGGTCTTACATGGGGTCACCTTTGAGTGCCAATGCCATATCCCGGGTATGGTCTTATACGGAATCTCACTTCAAGTATCGATGCCATATCCCGGATATGGTATTATACGATTCTTATACTCAATACCGAAGCCATATCCCCGATATGGTTTTATACAGAATCTCAATTTGGTGCCGAGGCCATGTCCTCGATGTGGTCTTACACGAGACCTTATCCATCTCATGTCTCGGTGATAGTAATTTCACATTTATTATAGTCCCATTGGGACTTCAACATCTCAACTTTTATCATCTTTGTCTTTCAACACCAATTACTCAATTTTATATAATATCATGCATCATTATAATATCAAACATTCTCAAATATGCTAGCATAAATGTTGAATTTATCACATACAAACTTACCTCGATTTCAAAACAAGCTAGATCGTCGATCTAGTTCGATACTTTATTCTTTCCGTGATCGAGGTTAATTCTTGGTTCTTTTTGATCTATAATAGCAAATTAGCTCATTTAAATATTCAAATTAATAATTGCATTTCAATAATCATGTTTTGGTAAAATTACTATTTTTCCTTTATACTTTTGCAAAATGACCATTTTACCCCTAGGCTCGAAAATCAATTTTAATCAAATTTCTTTCTTTAACGAGCCTACTGAACATTTATTTCTCTTATTACAACCATCAAAACTCATTATTTCACACTTTTACCTTACATTTTACAACATTTACAAAAATGTCCCTTTTAGGTGTTAAAAGTTGTTCATCTAACAACTATGACCCATTTTCGTCCATAAAAATGCAGCAAACAACTTAAAAGCTTTCATGGCAAAACTCTAAACTCTTCACCATTTAATAAAATAGTCCCCTCTTTAGAAAGCTTAAGCTTTAGGGGTTCCAAAAGTACAATTATTATCAAGAAATGATCATTAAAACACTTATTTGTAAGGAGAAGAGTGTACTGAAATTTTTGAGCTCTCAACCCCTATTTTTGCTGCAAATTTTTGGTGGAAGGAAAGGATAAGAAAGATGATATCTTTTCTTCTTTATTTATTTTATTTCCTAGATAATTTTTCACCTAATCCACCAACTTGACCAATTTTGACATATTTTGTCTCCTATGGCCGGTCAACCATCACTTAAGGGGGATAATTGCCCTTTAAAGACCTCAAATTAATATTCCATATCTATTTGGCACCTTTAGCTTGTAATTTTGAACTTTCTCACTTTATGCGATTTAGTTCTTTTTGGCGATTAAGCATGAAATCGCTAAAATTAAAACATCAAAATTTTCATGTACTTATATAATCATGATCTAACTCATAAAATATCATGACAATAATTTTCTCTAACCTCGGATTAGTGGTTCCTAAGCACTATTCCGACTAGCCCCTAAATCGGGCTGTTACACTAACCTAGTAGGTTATCTATAAGGATGGAGAATAAAAAAGTTGAGCTATAAAACTTAGTATGTTCAATCACAAGAAAATCAATGCAAACAGTTGATAGGTCATATTAAATAATAATGCATAGTATAATCGTAGTCAAATAGCAAATCAGAGAATAGATTTTTTCAAATTAACCATCAATAGTATCATAGAATTCACAATAGTAATTTTAGAATATCGATTTTTCAGTTCATCTCGTCGTCACAATATATCAATGTTCACCACTATGCATATGCTTATGAATGCAATGCAATTTCAATTATCAAGAAAGGGTCCTACCCCATCACTACACACCACAGTAGGAGTTTCCCAGAACTCCTCTACCTTTACACCACGTTGTGGATAAATCACTCATCGTTGTGGAAAAACTGTTAGAAAAATGGGTTTGGAGAACGTAGCGGAAAATAAATTTAGGAAAAAACCAGAGTTTTAAAATTTTCTCCAAAATAAAATCTTGGTTGTGATATCTAAAGTAATAAACGCTTAATCAAAATTGTACCTTTTCGATTTGTCTAGGATAAGTGCTTCAACCGAGTAGTCTTCTCTGCTATTCTCAAGCTCACGTCTGTCGAGTATGGGCTCTCTTTAAATCAGAAAAATTTCACAAAAATTACCAGTGGGGTAATTTTACAATTTCTCTAAACTTTTGAGTCAAGTTGTAAATCAAAAAAATATCTCTAGAAATTTTCTAGAATAATCTCTTCAGAGAATTTTGTCTCTACAAGTTTTTTTTTAAATTCAAGTGTGTGTAAATAATGACCCAATGCTCTATTTATATAAGGAGAGTTTAGAGAGTTCAACAATGATTAAACTTAATCACTTTAATTTTAAATGAATATAATATTTATTAGATTAAATTTAATATAAAATCTTATTAAAATAATAGAATATTTATCTACAAGATAAACATTAAATTAAATTTAATATTAAGGTAATCACTTTAATATTAAATTAATGAAATACTATTAAGATAATATTAAATTTAATTTAATATTAAACTATTAAAATAATATTATTTTTGGAATAATTAATCTGAAATCAAATTCTTTGCTAAAGTCCTAGTAGGAGTGTAACCCTTCCACTGCTCAACCATCGATGACTAGCCACCGCAGGCCACCAGGGCAATGCCGTCACAATGTTGTGTCTGGTGATGTAGGTGCGACACCCTTACGGCACCCCGAGCCGATTCGGCTACTGCCAGTTCGATCCGGGTCAGTGACGACCCGACCGGTTTGATCTAACCACTGGTTGGACTATCGACTTGGTTTCACATAGTGGGCTCGATTCGACCAGTTTTTGGGTCTTGGTCTCAGTTTTGGGCTTCCACGCCCAATTTACGATCTCAGGTCCAATTTTTAAGTTTAATTACCCATTGGGTAATTGTTTGACTGGAAAATATCATATTAATTTTAATTAATTTGATTAATTTACTTTTAATTTATCAAAATTAATTCTTCCAAAAATCACTTATATTTTCCAAATTAATTTTTCAAGAAATTTCTTTAATCAAATTCTCTAGTTGAACAATTTTCACGACCACCTAATTTAATTCCACATCGAATAAATCGACTCAATTAAATTATTCCCAAAGTTGTAGAATTTTCTTTTGATTCAAATGTAGTTCGATCGAGCTTTTGTTGAGCTAGCGGAAGGACCAATCGGATGTATACAATTAGGCTCTAGTGATTGCAATTATGTCCAGAAGCATCGTCCGATAATTCGCAATTACTTAATCATGGAGTCAGTCCACAATAAATAACATGATTGAAAACTCCTTATTGTATATTCCTTACGAAGCAATTCATCCAACTAATTTGTCCAATGACCTTGTCATATGTGTGTTACCCTCATATGATATCCTTGATTCCTTTTAGTTAAATCCTTTTACTCAATACAATCCTATTTTATCTCATTGTCACCATTATGTCTTCTTAATGATTAATATGATCATTATCAAGAAATGACAGTGACAAATTGCTCGTTCGAGAACAAACAACCAAGGGCCACGTTCCATATTTACCAATCCACACACTGTCAATGAGATGACATCATTAACTCTTTAATTGAGCTATGAATTTCACTGTTGCTAGTAAACTCATGCCATACACAAGTCATTTACCCAACGTATCGGCTATGGGTTTGATCATCTTTAGAGAATAAGCGTCCACTTATATCAAAGCACATGAGTTGCATACGCATGATTAGTGACTAACTCAAAATTTAGGTAAATCACACTATGAACGTCACAAGTGAAATAATTCACAAACGGATTCCAAATTAATTCATCTTAGGTTCAGTCCAATGTATCATTCTACCAATGAATACATTTATGTCTCTACTCGAGGAGTCAACTACTTCGATAGCCAAGACTAGTCATCTCCCCAATTGGAATTGTAGACAACATAATAATCTTTCTTAGTATTTGAATCAAATGTTCACTTTGATTCTTTTACGGCATTACGGACTTATTTAGATTATCTATTGAAGCAAGTTATCTTTCTCGCAATGTAAATGTTCTTACAATGCCACTTATATTCAATTTGAACTTTAGACAGTCAATGAGCTAATATTTTCTTGTCACGATTTCGCTATCATGCAAAATATAAAAGACAGAAAATACAAAAAGACATAATAGTGATGTGAAATTAACTTTATTTATTTATTCATTGTTCAAATAAATAGAAAACAGTTACATGTTTACTACAATATAGACACATTTCCCAACAATCTCCCACTTGCCCTGGTGAAGTAAATGTGTGAAACATTCCCATATCTTCGACGTATTTGTTAAAACTCCTAGTGACAAGAGTCTTAGTAAACGGATCCGAAAGGTTATCTTTAGAAGCTACTTTCATCATATCTATAATTCCTTTGGCTACTGCCTCTCGTATCAAGTGATACTTTCGATCAATGTGCTTCTTTCTCTTGTGACTTCTCATTTCCTTGGTATTTGTTATTGCAGCACTATTATAATAATACAGTGCTATAACTTTCTCCATACCAGGAATAACTTCAAGTTTGGTTAAGAACTCTCAAAGCCATATTGCTTTTTTCGTTGCCTCAGAAGCAGCCACATACTCAGCCTCCATAGTAGAGTCAGTAGTGCAAGTTTGTTTTACACTTCTCCATACTATGGCTCCACGGCCTACATCGAATACATTTTTCGACGTTGATTTCCTTGAATATTTACAGGTTTGGAAGTTTGAGTCTGTGTATCCAACAAGAGTAACGTCCTCCTCAGAATACACAAGCATATAATCCCTGGTTCTTTTAAGATATCTTAATATATGCTTTACAGTTTGCCAATTCTTGAGACCTGGATTCGCCTGATATCGACTAACCATTCCTACTACAAAATATATATCTGGATGTGTGAAAAGCATCGCATACATAAGGCTTCCAACTGTTGAAGTATATGAAACCTTACTCATATGTTTTCTTTCTTCCACTGTCTTAGGACAGTCATATGAAGAAAGATAAAAATCTGATGCAATTGGCTGAACGCTTGGCTTTGTATCGGTCATTGTAAAACATTTCAATACTTATCGATGTATGAAGCTCGAGATAGAGTTATCATTCCTTTCGATCTCTAAGGATTTGAATTCCAAGAATATTATTAGCTTCACCCAAGTCCTTCATGATAAACTGTTGAGCTAACCACAGTTTAATCGATGACAATTCTCTAACATCATTTTTAATAAGTAGAATGCCATCGACATACAAAATGAGGAAGACCACCTTTTTGTCCTTTATACTATTATAAACACAAGGTTCATTAGCGATTTACTCAAATCGAAAAGTCTTGATCATTTGATCAAATCTTTTATTCCATCAGTGTGACGCCTACTTAAGTCTATAAATGGATCTTAACAATTTGCAAACTTTCTACTCCTTTCCTTTGAGAACATAGCCAGTGGGTTGAGCCATGTAAATGGTCTCATCAAGATAGCCATTCAATAATGTTGCCTTGACATCAATTTGCCAGATCTCGTAATTGAGAGCAACAACAATGGATAAGACTATGCAGATAAACTTGAGCATGACTATCAGAGAAAAGGTCTCAACGTAATCGATGCCTTCTTTCTATATGTAGTATTTCCCTACAAGTCTAGCTTTGTGTGTTTCCACTTTCCCTTCCGTATTTCTATTCCTCTTGTAGATCCACTAACACCTTATGGGTTTAATCCCAATTGGCAAGTTTACAACTTCCCACACCGTATTGAATTTCATAGAATTTATCTCAGCATCCATGGCCTATTTCCAGAGCTTGGAATCAATGTCCTACATAGCCTCATCGTAACTCAGTGGATCATTATCCTCATGATTAACTTTCATATTATAAATACTACAATCATAAATGAAGAAGTCTGGTTTCTTAGAATCTCTCCCACTACGACGGATTCCCCTATGTTGTTGATCATTTAGAGGTTTTTATACAACTTCCTCGAGAATTAAACTTGGTGATTGTACTACCACTTCTGAAAGTTTCTCGAATACCATTTTACTTTGAGGCTTAAAGTTATTCATGTAGCCAATGAGATGATATCATTATCTCTTTAATTGAGCTATGAATTCCACTATTGCTAGTAAAACCAAGCCATACACAAGTCATGTACCCAACATACTGACTATGGGCTCAATCATCTTTAGAGCATAAGCCTCCACTTATATCAAAGCACAAGTAACACCCCTTACCCGCGTTCAACACCGGAACTGGATACAAGGCATTACCGAACTTAACAGACTTAAACAAACATCATAGGGCGATAAAATTTTGTTCCAACTTAAAACCTTTTCATTCATGTACATAACTTCCTTATTACGGGTCTACGAGGCCCTAAACATACATTTAGAGTGGTTTGAAACCAAACCGAAAAATTTGAAGCACTTAGAATTTTTTTTACTTAAACAGGGCCATACGCCAGTGTGAAATGGAACACGCCCGTGTGGGCAGGCCATGTGATCTCACACGCCCATGTTCCTAGCCCGTATAGAATTTATTCTTCGTTTCGAACCTACAGGGGTTTTCACATGGCCAGACACACGCCCGTGTCCCTGGCCCGTGTCTCTCACACGGCCTCGACACGCCCATGTCTTAACCCATGTGCCAAAAACCATGGCATTCTGTTTATGACGTTATCACCTCACTATGGTCACACGGCCAAGGCACACACCTGTGTCCTTAGACCGTGTGTCGAATTAAATTCCTAATTTTAGGTGCAGACTTCACAAGGCCTGGCACACGCCCATATCCATGGCCGTGCCTCCTACACGGCTGTGTCTCTGCCCGTGTGTTTATTACTGAGCATACTGACTTGTAAACCTAGCATGCATGGGGTCACACGGCCAACCAACACGCCCATGGGGCTGATCGTGTGTCACACACGGCCTAGACACACGCCCGTGTGTCTACCCATGTGGACATTTGAAAGGCTATCTACCAAGCCAAATGCCACCCTATACAGTAGTCATATTTACACCAATTCAATCCAACATATAGCAGGACTATAAAACACTTCTAAGGACTCAAAATCAAGACATCCACACAAGAATAAACTTAATGAATTTCATCATCATTGAACAGATATAAAAATGTCAAGTATTGGCCCAATTCCAATGACCACTTACAAAATGAATTTAACAACATTAATAGCCAACACTTTGGCTAACAACTATGACATAACAAAAGAGACTAAGTCCTATACATGCCAGACTTAAAATGGATCCAACTTTGCTATACCAAAGAGTAGTCGATAGTGTGATTTCCGAACTTCGACATTCCATGAATTCTTGAGCTAACATGGCAATGCGACAAGGAAAAGGGAAATGAGAGGGGTAAGCATAAAGCTTAGTACGTTTGCATGAAAATAAATAACAACATAAGCTCATAATATCATCCAATCATGGCACGAGAGAAAATGCAAAAATCTTAAGTACTTTGCCATAACTTACTCTTGCTTGTTTTTATTACATACATACCATGTCATGTATCGTAAACAATTTCTCGTGAATTACTCACGGGTACTTGTATTCACTCAATCACATAGCTTTAGCACCAATCTCATCTCTATTTCAAGCTCAACTATTTATCCCCCTAAATCATTTGGGATACACAAAGATACATGTTCATCGTCATTCACACAATTACGAAGTCAATGCCACATCCTAGATGTGGTCTTACATAAAGTCATCTCTGAGTGCCAATGCCATATCCCAGATATGGTATTATACGGGGTCTCATATCAATTATCGATGCCATATCCCAGATATGGTCTTATACGATTTTCATATTTAATGCCGATGCCATATCCCAGATATGATCTTATAATGATCTTAATTCGTTGCCGAGGCCATGTCCCAGACATGGTCTTACACGGGACCTTATCCATCTCATGTCTCAATGATAGTTTTCTCACATTTATTATAGTCCAACTAGGACTTCACATCACAACTTTCATCATTTTTTCTCATTCAACACCATCACTCAATTTCATAGAAATATTATACATCATTATAATATCAAACATTCTAAAACATACTAACATGTTGTTGAAATTATCACATACAAACTTACCTCGATTTCAAAAATAAATTAGATTGCCAATCTAGTCTGATATTTTGCCCTTTCCTCAGTCGAGGTTAATCCTTTGTTCTTCTTGATCTATAATAACAATTTAGCTCATTTAATAACCATATTAATCAGCACATTTCAATAATCATACTTTGGCAAAATTACCATTTTGCCTTTAGACTTTCACAAAATGACCATTTTACCCCTAGGCTCGGAAATCAATTTCTAATCAAATTTCTTTCTTTAAGGAGCCTAGGTGAACATTTATTACTCTTATGGAAACTCTCAATACTCATTATTTTACACATTTATCACATATTTTACAACTTTTACAAAAGGGTCCTTTTAGGTGTTTTCATGGAAACACCTTTCACAAAAGTTGTTTATCAAACAACTATGACTCATTTTCTTCCATAAAAATGCAGCAAACAACTTAAAAGCTCACATGAAAAAACTCTAAACTTTCAACCATTTTGCAAGATAGTCCCCTCTTTAAAAAGCTTAAGCTTTAGGGGTTCCAAAAGTACAAATATTATCAAGAAATGATCACTAAAACCCTTACTTGTAAGGAGAATAGTTTGCTGAAATTTTTGAGCTTTCAAAACCCCTATTTGTTGCTAATTTTTAGTGGATGAGTGAAGGAGAAAAGTTGATATCTTTTCTTTCTTTATTTAATTCTATTTCATCAATTGAATCCACCTACTACACCAACTTTGACTAATTTTGACTTCTTTATCCCCCTATAGCCGGCCACCTATTACACATTTGAGACCTCTAATTAATATTCTATGGCTATTAGGCACCTTTAGCTTGTAAAATTTATGTGATTTAGTCCTTTTTCGCGATTAAGCATGAAATCGCTAAAATTAAAGCACCAAAATTTTCATGCACCTTTATAATCATGTTATAACTCATAAAATAGCAAGAAAATAATTTTCTATGACCCTGGATTAGTGGTCCCGAGACCACTGTTCCAACTAGCCTATAAATTAGGCTGTTACAATTCTCCCCCTTAGTGATTTTCGTCCTTGAAAATCTTACCGGTGAAAAGATTGGGATATTGATTTCTCATGGCCTCCTCGGGCTCCCATGTGGCCTCTTCTACCCTGTGCCTTTGCCATAGTACTTTCACAAGGGATATACCTTTGTTTCTCAACTGCTTGACCTCTCGTGCCAAAATCTTAACCGGCTCTTCACCATAAGTCATGTCTGGTTGAATTTCTACCTTTGAGGGTACAATCACATGCGAAGGGTCTGATTGGTATCGGCGTAACATCGACACATGGAAAACATCATGAATCTTTTCTAATTCCAATGAAAAAGCCAAACGATAAGCTACCAGCCCTATCCTCTCAGTAATCTCATATGGTTCGATAAAACGTGGACTCAATTTGCCTTTCCAGGCAAATCTGAGGACTTTTCTTCATGGCGATACTTTCAGAAACACTTTATCACTGATTTGAAACTTGACCTCTTTCGGTTTCAAATCCAAATAGAACTTTTGTCTATCTGAGGTCACTTTCAGACATTCACGTATTAGCTTTACTTTCTCTTTAGTTTCACTGACCAAATCGACCCCGTGAATCTGATTCTCTCTGAGTTCTGTCCAATACAAGGGCATTCAGCACTTACGCCTGTACAATGCTTCATAAGGCGCCATTTTCAAACTTGACTGAAAACTGTTGTTGTAGGCGAATTCCACCAACGGTAAGTATTTTTCTCAATTACCTTGGAACTCCAAAACACAACATCAAAGCATGTCTTCAAGTATCTAAATTATTCTCTCCAACTGCCCGTCGGTTTGCGAATGGAAAGCTGTACTAAAGCTCAAATTTATGCCTAAAGCCTCTTACAACTTTTTCCAAAACCGTGACATAAATCTCGGATCTCTATTCGAAATAATCGACAATGGTACTCCATGAAGTCTTACTACTTCAATCATATACAAATCCGCCAACTTATCAAGCGAGTAGTCAACGGGCACTGGTATGAAATGGGTTGACTTCGCGAGTCTATCAACTATGACCCATACAACATCTTTCTTTTTCGGCGTTAACGGTAAACCCGTCACGAAGTCCATAGTAATACGGTCCTACTTCCACTCAGGAACCATAATATGCTGAAGTAGACCCGAAGGTACTTGGTGTTCAGCCTTCACTTTTGACTAATACCATTTTCTCAAGTCATTATACATCTTCATGCTGCCTTGATTCATAGACAAACATCCACTATGTGCTTCATGCAAAATCTTCTGAATAAGCTCATCGTTTCTGGGTACACAGACCCTATCTCGAAACATCCAACATCCATCAGGACTTATCTAAAAATTTGACTCAATATTTGACTCACATAGAACTCTTTTGGCTTGTAAGTTGCTGTCACCTTTCTGAGCTTCATAAATCTCTTGGAGAAACAATGGTCTAGCCCTCAACTCAACTAGAATAGAACCATCATCTAACAAAGCCATCCGTGCATTCATGGCTCTCAGCGCAAATAAGGATTTTCTGTTTAAAGTATCGGCGACCATGTTCGCCTTTCCCGGATGATAGTCAATTACTAGTTCATAATCCTTTATCAGCTCTAACCATCTTCGTTGCCTCAAATTCAATTCTTTTTGTGTCATTAAGTATTTTAGGCTTTTGTGGCTGGTGAATATTCGACATCTTTCACCATATAAATGGTGTCTCCATATCTTTAATGCAAACAAAATGGCAGCCAACTCTAAATCATGGGTCAGGTAATTCTTCTCGTGCGGCTTTAATTGTCTAGAAGCATATGCAATCACCTTGCCCTCTTGCATAAGTACACAGCCCAATCCATTCATGGATGCATTACTGTAAATCACAAATTCTCTTCCCGGCTCAGGTTGCACCAAAACAGGAGCTTCAATCAGCAATGCCTTTAGCCTCTCAAAACTCTGTTGGCACTTTTATGTCCAGTCAAACTTCACATCCTTTTGCATTAGCCTCGTCATCGTAGTAGCTATCATGGAAAACCCCTTGACAAATCGCCTACAGTAGCCAACTAGGCCCAGAAAACTCCTAACTTCGGTTACGTTCCTTGGTGGCTTCCAATCTACAATTGTTGAGATCTTACTCGAGTCGACTCTGATTCCATCTCTCAAGATGATGTGCCCCAAAAATCCAACTTCCTTCAACCAAAGTTCAATTTTACTAAACTTGGCATATTTGTTTATCTCTCAAAATTTGCAAAACCGTTCTCAAATGCTCGGCATGCTCGTTCTCATCCCGAGAGTAAATAAATATATCAACGATAAAGACCACCACAAATTTATCCAAATACGGTCGAAAAATACGATTCATCAAATCCATGAAATGCAGGGGCATTTGTTAAACCAAAAGGCATAACCAAAAATTCATAGTGGCCATACCTTGTCCTAAATGCGGTTTTCGGCACATCCGAGTCCTTGACTCTCAACTGATAATATCCAGACCTCAAGTCTATTTTGGAAAATATCGTGGCTCCCTTCAATTGATCAAATAAATCATCGGTTCTTGGCAACGAGTACTTGTTCTTCACCGTTACCTTATTAAGTTACCGATAATCTATACATAACCTCATAGAACTGTCTTTCTTTTTCACAAATAATACGGGAGCACCCCACGGAGAAAAACTCGGTCTTGCGAAGCCTTTATCTGTTAACTCTTGCAACTGTGCCTTCAGTTCTTTTAGCTCGGTTGGAGCCATTCTGTATGGAGCAATAGAAATGGGTGCAGTACCAGGAGCTAACTCAATCCCAAATTCGACTTCCCTAACTGGAGGTAGCCCTAGCAATTCCTCTGGGAAAACGTCTGGGTAATCATGTACTATGGGTACCGACTCCATTCTCAACTTAGTCTTTTTAACACTCATCACAAAGGCAAGGTAAGCTTCGTACCCCTTTCTTAAATACTTTTGAGTTAATAAAGAAGATATCACTACTGGCAATCTGTCTTGCTTATCTGATTCAACACGAATAAGATCCCCACTTTCACATTTCAACTCAATAAACTTTCTTCCATAATTCACTATCACATCATGAGTAACTAACCAATCCATCCGAAGGATGATATCAAATTCATCAAATGACAATAGCATAAGATTAGCCGGAAAATAATGACCCATGATCATTAAAGGGCAAGCTTTACATACTCTATCAACCAACACATATTTGCCTAGGGGATTTGACACTCTTATTACAAATGTAGTAGATTCTATATGTATGCTCATGCTAGAGACTAATTTCATGCAAATATACGAATGGGTAGATCCCGGATCAATTAAAGCTATAACATGAGTATCATAGAGAGAAAATGTACAGGTGATCATGTCGGGGGAGGATGCCTCTTCGTGAGCATGAATAGCATATGTTCTCCCCGGTGCTCTACCCTTAACTCTTGCAGTCTGCTGTCTAGATAAATTCTTGCTACTCATTTCATTTCTCAGGTTTCTCTGTGGTCTTCCTCTAGCAGTATTTCCCGATCTTGCATTCTGAGGCTTCTCTTTCTCACCTGTCTCAGGGCAATCTCTGATAAAATGATCTAGAGATCCATACTTGGAACAAGCCTTCTTGTTTGCTCGACACTTGCTAGGGTGACGTCTGCCACACTGCGGGTATTCTGGTCTACTCGGTCAAATGTTGCCAACACTAGCAACCGAAGTAGTCTGAGCCTTAGACCCCGGGTACTGTCTACCTTTACTTTTGTTTAAAAACCTAGCTGAAGTAGCTGATCAAATAGTAAACTCTCTTAACTTCTTGGATGAGGATTGGAATGACTTACCTAACTGCCTCTTCTTTGAGTCACGAGACTCAGTTTCAGCTTTCTTTTTCTCTTTGACTAATTCCTCAGCCTTACAGGCTCGATCTACCAGCACCACAAACTCTTTTAGTTCGAGGACACCAACAAACAAACGAACATCCTCATTTAACCCATCCTCGAATCTTTTGCACATGATGGCTTCTGTCGATACGCACTCTCGAGCGTATTTACTGAGCCGTACGAACTCACGCTCATATTCAGTCACCATCATTCGGCCTTGCTTTAACTCTAAGAACTCCTTTCTTTTCTGGTCGATGAACCTTTGACTAATGTACTTCTTCCGGAATTCCTCTTGGAAGAATTCCCAGTTAACTCTCTCCTTTGGTACCACTGACACAAGGGTGTTCCACCACTGATAGGCTGAATCTCTCAAGAGAGCTACTACACACTTCATGCACTCTTCTGGCGTGCATGACAACTCATCGAATACCCTAATAGTATTCTCGAGCCAAAATCCTGCCCAATCCAGGTCATCATCTTTACTAGCTCGAAATTCCTCGGCTCCTTATTTTCGGATCTTATCAACCGAATGCATTTCTCTTCTTTCTACCTTTACCACTTGAGGAGCTACAGGAGCGAGCTGAGGAATAGGTGAGGGTGGAGGGGGTTGAGCATTAAGATTTGCTCGAATATACTCCGTATACCAGTTGCTCATCATATGGAGAAAGACTTCTCGAGCCTCTTCTCCCTGACCCATAGTCTCAGGTCTACTCTCTACTGACGCGGTCCCTAGCTCAGGAGCCGGCACATTTCTTGCAGCATCATCGGCTTCAGCTCGGTCGGGATCAAGATTCATTTACTATATAAAAACATAATTCAAATCGTCAGGAGTCATTACACTATCATTACACAAATACTCTTACATATGGCATGTATAGCTAGACTCATACTTACGCTACGTTAGTCCGAGAAATAACTAAACCGTAGCTCTGATACCACTAAATGTAACACCCCTTACCTGCGTTCAACACCATAATCGGATACAAGGCATTACTAAACTTAACAGACTTAAACATACTTCATCGGGCTATAAAATTTTGTTCCAACTTAAAACCTTTTCATTCATGTACATAACTTCCTTATTACGGGTCTACGAGGCTCTAAACATACATTTGGAATGCTTCAGAACCAAACCAGAAACTTTTAAGCACTTAGAACTGTTTTTTTACTTAAACAGGGCTACATGCCCGTGTGAAATGGAACACGCCCTTGTGGGCAGGCCGTGTGATCTCACACCCCCATGTTTCTAGCCCGTGTGGAATTTATTCTTCGTTTCAAACCTACAGGGGTTTTCATACAGTCGAACACACGCCCGTGTCCCTCATACGGCCTCGACATGCCTGTGTCTTAGCCCGTGTGCCAAAAACCATGGCATTCTGTTTATGATGTCATCGCCTCACTATGGTCACACGGCCAAGGCACATGCCCGTGTCCTTAGACCATGTCTCAAATTAAATTCTTAATTTTAGGTGCAGACTTTATACGGCCTAGGCACGCGCCTATGTCCATGGTCGTGCCTCCCACAGGCTGAGACACACGGTCGTGTCTCTGCTCGTGTGTTTACTACTGAGCATACTGAGCCTGTAGGACACACGGCCGTGTCTCTACTCGTGTGTTTACTACTGAGCATATTGACTTGTAAACCTAGCATGCATGGAGTTACACAGCCAACCAACACACCCAAGAGGTTGACCGTGTGTCACACATGGCCTAGACATACGCCTGTGTGTCTACCCGTGTGGACATTTGAAAGGCTATCTACTAAGCCAAATGCCACCCTATACAACAGTCATACTTACACCAATTCAACCCAACATATATCAGGACTATAAAGCACTTCTAAGGACTCAAAATCAAGACATCCACACAAGCATACACTTAATGAATTTCATCATTATTGAACATATATAAACATGTCAAGTATTGGCCCAATTCTAATGACCACTTACAAAATGAATTTAACAACATTAATAGCCAACACTTTGGCTAACAACTATGACATAACAAAAGAGACTAAGTCCTATACATGCCAGACTTAAAATGGATCTAACTTTGCTATACCAAAGAGTAGTCGATAGTGTGATTTCCGAACTTCGACATTCCATGAATTCTTGAGCTAACATGGCAATGCGACAAGGAAAAGGGAAATGAGAGGGGTAAGCATAAAGCTTAGTACGTTTGCATGAAAATAAATAACAACATAAGCTCATAATATCATCCAATCATGGCACGGGATAAAATGCAAAAATCTTAAGTACTTTGCCATAACTTACTCTTGCTTGTCCTTATTACATACATACCATGTCACGTATCGTAAATAATTTCTCGTGAATTACTCACGGGTACCTGTATTCACTCAATCACATAGCTTTAGCACTAATCTCATTTCTATTTCAAGCTCAACTATTTATCCCCCTAAATCATTTGGGATACACAAAGATACATTTTCATCATCATTCACACAATTATGAAGTCAATGCCACATCCCAGATGTGGTCTTACATAAAGTCATCTCTGAGAGCCAATGCCATATCCTAGATATGGTATTATACGGGGTCTCATATCAATTATCGATGCCATATCCCGGATATGGTCTTATACAATTTTCATATTCAATGCCGATGCCATATCCCAGATATGATCTTATAATGATCTCAATTTGGTGCCGAGGCCATGTCCCAGACATGGTCTTACACGGAACCTTATCCATCTCATGTCTCAATGATAGTTTTCTCACATTTATTATAGTCCAATTAGGACTTCACATCACAACTTTCATCATTTTTTCTCATTCAACACCCTCACTCAATTTCATAGAAATATTATACATCATTATAATATCAAACATTCTTAAACATACTAGCATGATGTTGAAATTATCACATACAAACCTCGATTTCAAAATAGGCTAGATTGCCGATCTAGACCGATACTTTGCCCTTTCCTCGGTCGAGGTTAATCCTTCGTTCTTCTTGATCTATAATAACAATTTAGCTCATTTAATAACCATATTAATCAGGACATTTCAATAATCATACTTTGGCAAAATTACCATTTTGCCCTTAGGCTTTCACAAAATGACCATTTTACCCTTAGGCTCAAAAATCAATTTCTAATCAAATTTCTTTCTTTAACGAGCCTAGGTGAACATTTATTACTCTTATGGAAACTCTCAATACTCATTATTTCACACATTTACCACATATTTTATAATTTTTACAAAAGGGTCCTTTTAGGTGTTTTCATGGAAACACCTTTCACAAAAGTTGTTTATCAAACAACTATGACTCATTTTCTTCCATAAAAATGCAGACAACAACTTAAAACCTCACATGGAAAAACTCTAAACTTTCAACCATTTTGCAAGATAGTCCTCTCTTTAAAAAGCTTAAGCTTTAGGGGTTCCAAAAGTACAAATATTATCAAGAAATGATCATTAAAACACTTAGTTGTAATGATCACAGTTTGCTGAAATTTTTAAGCTTTCAAAACCCTATTTACTGCTAATTTTTGATGGATGAGTGAAGGAGAAAAGATGATATCTTTTCTTTCTTTATTTTATTCTATTTAATCAATTTAATCCACATACTATACCAACTTTAACTAGTTTTGACTTCTTTGTCCCCCTATGGCTGGCCACCTCTTAAAACAAGGCCTAATTTCACATTTGAGACCTCCAATTAATATTCTATGGCTATTAGGCACCTTTAGCTTGTAAAATTGAACTTTCGCACTTTATGTGATTTAGTCTTTTTTTGCGATTAAGCATGAAATCGCTAAAATTAAAGAACCAAAATTTTTATGCACCTTTAGAATCATGTTATAACTCATAAAATAGAATTAAAATAATTTTAGCTGACCCCGAATTAGTGGTCCCGAGACCACTGTTCCGACTAGCCCCTAAATCAGGCTGTTATAGCACATGAGTTGCATACGCATGGTTAGTAACTAACTTAGGATTAGGATTTAGGTAAATCATACCATGAACGTCACAAGTTAATTAATTCAAAAACGGATTCAAAATTAGTTCATCTTGGGTCCAGTCTAATGTATCATTCTACCAATGAATACATCTATGTCTCTACTTGTGGAGTCAACTACTCTGATTGCTAAGACTAGCCATCTCCCCAATTAAAATTGTAGACGACATAATAGTCCTTCTCAGTATTTGAATTAAACGCTCACTTGGATTCTTTTACGAGATTACGGACTCATTTAGATTATCTACTGAAGTAAGTTGTCTTTCTCGCAATGTAAACATTCTTACAATGCCATTTATCTTCAGCTTGAACTTTAGACAATCAATGAGCTAATATTTACTTGTCACAATTTCGGTATGCATGCAACATATAAAATATAAAAATACAAAAGACAAAATAGTGAAATGTGAAATTGATTTTACTTATTTATTTATTTATCGTTCAAATAAATTGAAACAGTTACATGTTTACTACAATATGGGCACATTTCCCAACACAAACCACTCATTATGGATAAACCACTAATAACAAAAAGAGTGGTTGAACCACTGAGGTTTTTGATAAAAAGGTTTTTTTTTCTTTTTTTACAGACAAGCTATCAATAGATTGGGAATACACAACATGTTTGCATATTAAAGCTGCTAATACGGTGTGGTTGAACCACTCAAACGCTGCAAATGAAAGCGGCTCAAATGGTGTGGATAAACCACTAAACAGTGCAGATAAACTGCTCTCCATTCATATTGTTCAACCCTATGCAATGCAATATGGCATGCTCAAAGCAACTCAATACAATAGCATTTAATATGCTTTTAACAGAACATTACAATAGCAATCATTATGCTTATAATAGTTCGATTTAGTGGCAAATATTTTGCCTATAACAGATTAATTCAATAGCAAAAGGGCATGCTTATCATGTGTTCAGTCTAATGGTAACATAAGGTAGGTTGTACATACAATAAAAAATACAGATATATATTATTCACACTTCATACAATTATATATAACATTAATTCAACCAATTAGGTTATAGATTCTATCATTTTTCATAACTTAATTGAATAAAATAGAGAACTAAAATAGTTCGGGGAACATTCAAGGACTAAACTGATCAAAATATAAAATTCTGGGCAAAATTATAAAATCTGAAACACAGTGGCGCATAACTGTGTGGCCAGGTCGTGTGAAATGCCTTAACCTGTGTGGAAGGGTTACATGATCGTGTAACAGACTGAAGTCGTGTAGAAATTGTAAAATCAAGGTATAGGGGAGACATGACCGTGTGGCCAGCCGTGTGAGAATAAAATTTCCTAAGGTTTCAGGGGGACATGGTTGTGTGGCCCTAATCCTAGGCATGGTTTGCCCGATTCGCTTGTAAAAGAGCACGTACTTGTCACTAGGATCTCGAACGACATTCCTCACGCTAAGATCTGGTTTGATGCACAAGTCCTTCAAACAACAATTTCACACGGGTTAACATTTGTTTACTAAGATTTATCAAGATTCAACGATAATAATAAAAGATTTATTAAGAATTGTGAAAGATTGACTAATTGATTTGAAAGATCAAGTCGGATAGAAATTCTACAAAATTTGGAATCCTAAACTTTAGATCGAGATGCACTTACCGAACTTGATGGAATTATGGAGGCTATCAACAATAAATTCAATAATCAGTAGAGAATCGATTTACCAGGGATCAATTTGATAATAGGAGCAAAAATAATTTCAGTAATGGAGAGAAAATTTGATGTAAAAGAGATTGGGAAAGAAAAGGGGGGAAATATAGGGAGAAAAAGTCCAAATTCTAATAGGATTAAAAAAAGGACAATTGAAAACCAATTAGGAGATAAATTGCTTAAATACCTACAGTTTGGAAACCCTAGGGGTAGAATAGGTAATTTACCCAAAATTTTAGCTGAAACGAATAAAAGATTTGGAATTGGGTAAGGAACGGGGAAACAAGCATGTTTAACCATTTAGGTTGTTGTTTGTTCTTGTTCAATTTTTACTTTAATTAACATTTATTTTAAAGTGATTTTGATCCTTGTTTGTTGAAAATTAAAAGAAAAGAATGGGATAGGTGTGATTTAAACCTAGGACCTCTAGAAAATATATAAGTTACTTAACCATCCAGCTTAAGGCTAATTTCTTTCTTATTCATTACAACTACCCCCTATATTTTTGAATGTGACAGATTTATCTTTTAATTATAACTTAATTAGTGTTAGAGTTATATATCAATTAAAATTTAAGTTTAGATCTATAAATAGCATCATTAGTAGCACCAACATCTCAAAAAAAATTATTCGAACGATAATGACATTGGATAGACAAGTAAAATCATTTTAATTAAATTTTTTATAAGTTATTTATTCTGTTGGAAGCAAGTACTATTTAAACTTTCTTTTTACTTTATTATTATTATTATTATTATTAATGATGTTGTAAATAGATTTAAAAGATTTAAAAATTAAAATAAAAAAGATTTATCATATAATATTTAAATAATTATTTTTAATCACTATTATTAAATGTATTTATTAATATAGTACTGTAAATATCTTTCATATTTAATCAATATAAATATCTTTTGTACTTACCATGAATCATTATTATAATTGATGCATGTTTTTTATTATTATTATTATTATTATTATCTAATATTATAATTTTAAGCTATTTGGTGGTGAATGGAATTTTTTTCATCATATTATGCTATTTTTCATATCCAACAAACTTAGTTTTCCATTATCTTTAGGATTTGCAAATGGAGTTTCGCAAATTTGCAATATCATACAGCTTTGTTAAATTTTGTACAATGTCCCCATTAAGCAATTATGAAGCTTTATCCAATGAATTCTGGTTTGAATTTGCAGATAGGATTATTGCTAATATTGAAATGTCGAAAAAAGCATTAATTAAAAATGTCAAGTTTTGCTGCCAGATTCATCCGTCAACTCTGTTAATGTATTCATGGACATGTCTTTGGTTCTATCAGTATTCGTCCAGTGTGCGTCATGCCACTCCATCTTCCTTTGCTTATCTTATTCTCAAAACTTGTTATTTTAACCTGCACTAATTATAGAGAACACTTTCTTTGGCTCAAGGTAGTTAGGCTTTTGGATAGATATTTCACAACAATGCTTTCCTAACTTTTCCCTATCTCCCCTACTCTTTTGGTGACCACATTTAAAAGTTTCTGTGTAACACCCCCAACCCTTATCCGTTGTCGAAATAGGATTATGGAGTATTACTGCAACACCCCTTACCCGTGTCCGACGCCGAAACAAGATATGAGGTGTTACTGTGCATAACTTCACTTAAACATGTACTATTGGGCTGTAAAATTTCGTTTCGACTCAAAGCTTGTCTTTCTTACTTATAATGTGCATATTATGGCCTATGAGGCCTAGAACATAAAGGGTTCTGTAGATCAATTGGGAACTTTAACACTCTTTGAAAATTTTTGCCTAAACAGGGGCCACACGCCCGTGTTGTCTAAGGGACACGCCCGTGTGCCCCTAAGACATTCCCGTGTTCGACACCCGTGGCCGACAGGACTTACTTCACACGGCTGAGCACATGCCCGTGTCTATAACCCATGTCCTTCACACGGCCTTGACACGTCCGTGTCCTCTACCCGTGGAGCTCTCTGATTATGACATCATCAACTCACTATGGTCACACGGCCAAGGCACACGCCCATGTCCCTAGCTCGTGTGTTGAATTAAATCCTACAATTAATGTGCAGGCTTCACACGGCCTGGGCACACGCCCATGGGGCTGACCATGTGTCACACACGGCCTAGACACACGCCCGTGTGTCTATCTATGTGGACAATTATAAGGCTATTTTCCAAGCTATTTGCCACCCTGAAACATAAACACACTTATACTACCTCAAACAACTCAATTATTCCATCCATTACAATAACTTAAATGCATAAACTTATCATCATGAAAAGGTATATAACTTAAAAAATATTGACCAATTTCTTAATGGCCATATACAAAAGAATGCATACTCTTACTAACCAAGCCTTTAGCTCACAATATGACATGACGAAAATGATCAAACACCTATACATGCCATACTCAAAATTAATTAACTTTGCTATACCAAAACAGTGGCTCATAGTGTGATCAGAGCTCCGACTTCTATGATCCCCGAGCTAACTTGGCGAACCTACAAGGAAAAAGGGAAAGAGAAGGGTAAGCTCTTAGCTTAGTAAGTTTGCATGAAATTTATATAACCACATACATACTCAAAAATAAACTCATCCACCTTAAGACTAAAGAAACATAAATTTCAAGTGCTTGAACTTACTTAGTCTTTCGTACTCTTTCTCATCACTTACCACATTTTAATTTAATACTTGTAATTAAATTAGGGTACCTGTATCACTTAATCACATAGACTAGCACTTTTGCTAATATAATATGAACATCAAATCATTATCTTCCTTAACTCAGGGAGAATTCTTTATCATTCTTGAATAACTTAACTTGTATTAATTTGCTTACTCAGCTTTCTTGTTACTTCTTTCATACTTGTCGCATTTGCCCGTTGAATTACTCGGAATGTCGGAGGATACTCAATCTCGTCAAACATGTATTTCGATGCCAATTCCATATCCCAGATATGGTCTTACATGGGATCGCCTTATGATACCGATGCCATATCCCAGATATGGTCTTACACGGGATTCCTTAGTTTAATGTCGATGCCATGCCCCAGACATAGTCTTACACGAGATATTCCTTATATGTTTTCTTGGAAACTTACCATTGCCATGTCTTGACATGGTCTTACGTGGTATCCTTGCCTTATGGACTCACCAATGCCATGCCTTGGCATGGGCTTACATGGGACCTTCCTCGTATGGTGTCGATGCCATGTCCCAGACATGGTTTTATATAGGATCTACGTTCGGTGCCGATGCCATGTCCCAGAAATGGTCTTACACGAGACCTACATTCCTTGATGCCAATGCCATATCCCAGACATGGTCTTACACAGACTTTCCTTATCTCATGTCATGACATAGGTATCATCGCCATTCCGAATTTTCAATCGGGACTTTTACTTACTTATTCTTATTGATTTCCTTATTAGGCATTGTCAATCAACTTCATGAAAATAATGTACATTGTACGACATAGTAAGTTATTTTGATTATAAAAGTAATATGTAGATTAAAATTCATACAAACTTACCTCGGTATTCAAAATGTATTTAGATATGCAATTTAGTCATTGACTTTGTTCTTGCCTCGGTTTCGATCCGGGCTTCTTATTTCTTGATCTATAATAACAATTTAGCTCATTTTAATCATCACATTAATAAAAGCATTTCGATAATCATGCTTTGGCAAAATTGCTATTTTGCCCCTAGACTTTGGCAAAATGACCATTTTGCCCCTAGGCTCAGAAATCTTTTTCACTTTCTCATTTAATAAGCCTAGATGAACATTTATTTCTCTTACAACTGCTCACAATTCCAACTATTTCATGCATTTATGACACAAATTTAAATCTTTGCATTCAAGTCCTATTTAGGTGTTTTCATGCTAACACCTTTCACAAAAGTTGTTTCTCATCTCCCTAACATTCATTATCTTCCACAAAAACTCAGCTAACAACATAAAAACTCTCATGGTAAATCCCTAGACTTTCAACCATATCACAAATTAGTCCCCTCATCAGCTAGCTTAAGCTTTGGGGACCCCAAAGTACAAAAATCATTAAGAAAAACCTCAAGAATCACTTACTTGCTAGGGAATATGTTGGCTGAAATTTTGAGCTCCAAAACCCTTATTTTTCTCTTCAACTTTTTGTGGATGAAGGTGAATGAATAGTGAAAGATGATAACATCTTTCATTCATCTTATTTTATTCATTTCTATCACCTAATTCCTATATGGCCGACCATCACACTTAAAAATGGTCTAATTGTACTTTAAATACCTCCGAATTACATTCTATAGCTATTAGGTACCTCTACATTGAAAAATAGAACTTTTGCACTTTATGCGATTTAGTCCTTTTTTCGCAATTAAGCAAGAAATCGCTAAAATTAAAGTACCCAAATTCTCATGTAATTCTAAAATCATGCTCTAACACATAAAATAACATGAAAATAATTTTCTCTAACCTCGGATTAGTGATCTCGATATCACTGTTCCGACTAGCACCTAAATCGGGCTATTACAATTACCAATAATTTCAGTTCAAATATAAACATTACGCAATTAAATAACATACATTTCATAAGTTAATCAATTTAATAACCTAACCTATTTATTTATATAAATACTTTAACCATAATATCCAAATTAATTCAAAAACCACCATTTGAACCTAATATAAGATTATACTAATTTCAACCAAAATATACTATTTATTAGCTATAACCCAAAACATATTTATATAAGTACCAATATTAACTTATACTTCATTTACAAACATTATCCAAAATGATAAGTATAACATCCTAGGTACATTCCATTTACCAAAAGGAAATGTACATCACCACTTTGAGTTTGGGATCGGCTCTAGATGCTGATTCAAAGATCTGACTTTACCTAACCTGCGCACGAAAACAAATCATACGCTGAATATAAGCTCAGTGGTATTTCTATAATCCGAATATGTATTAAGCAAAAATTTATATTGTTTATATATATATTCACACAAGCATAATCATTTAAACAATTAATCAATTTCTTATACATATCATTCATAACACTTTCAATTATCATCTTTTCTATATCAATCTCATAATTGCTATTCTATAAGTTTTCACAATAAGATACTCAATTCAATTTCAATATCAATATCCTTTTCATGAATCCATGATTCATGCAATTTCATGCATTTCAATTGCATATTTCATTTCATTGCTCATTCTAATCCATATTCAATATCATTTAATACCATTCAATAACAATCAATTGTTCAATACAGTTGTACACCCCTATTAACATGACTCGGACTCGGACAGATATACAGTTCCAACCAAAGCACACCAGTACGGCACTCAATGCCTCATCGGCCATGCTGAAGTAAAACAATACGGTACTCAGTACCTCATCGGATTTATTCGAAGTAACAATACGACACATAGTGCATCATCGACTAGAAGTCGAAGTATCCCTTAACTCTTCCAATCCTATGGCATGCCAACTATATCTGACTCAGCCCGATACAGTTAATAGGGTATTCAATTCACTTTCCAGTTTCCAATCAATACACATTTTAATTAATCACATATATTCTCAATTAAATACAATTCAGTTCATTTTTCAATAACAAATATTCAAAGTTCATAATAATCACATATTCATATCAATTTCATCACATTCCCAATCAATATATTTTTCAAATATAACATACATCCAATATTCAATTTCCACATCAATCACATATATCCATACAAATTCAATTCAATAACAATTGCTAATACTTACCTCAATTACTTACTATAACATATAAACCAATACATAACAAATAATAATTAAAATTCGGATTATAGAAATACAAACTGTAATTTTTTGAGCTAATCTTCTTTGATTTTCTCTTTCCCCTTCTTAACCGATTTCTCCGGCTCAATATTAGCTACAGAATTAAAACAATTAAAATTTATCAATACACTACAATTTCATATTGAACATTTCAATTTATACACAACTTTTGCCTAAATTCCAATTAAATCCCTATTTAAATCTAACCTTATTTTATTCATAATTTTGCTCTTTATTTTTCATTCAACTATCACTTAAAACTAATTTCAATTCTCTAATTTCACCATAAATCCCTAATTTTAAATTTCTTTCAATTTAGTCCCTACTATATAAAACTTATGATTTAACTTACAATTCAATCCTTTTCTCAATTTTAACTTAAAATTCTATCAATTCTAACCCAAATTCTTCAATTAACTCAACATAAACTACATCTAAAAATCAACTAACTTTCAAAATTTCCACTTATAGCAAGTAGTATTTTGTTCTAGGATTCAAAAACTCAAAAATTACAAGAAAAGGGATTAAATTGACTTACCACTTGAACTTGGAACCTTTAAAACCCTAATTTCCCTTTATCTTTTCTTTCTTTCTTTTTCTCCTTTCTTTCCCCTGTTTTCGTTTTTGCTATTCTGTTTCTTTGTTTCTTCTATTTACCTTTTGTTTATTATATTAATATAATATAATATTATATAATATAATAATATTTTATATATACTTAAACATTAAGTATGTATTTAATATAAATAAATATATGTACATTATACATACACATGGAATTATAATTTACCATACAATTGTCACTTATCGTTTATTTACTAGTGTAGTCCTTCAACTTTTCTCTAATCTATAATTAAGCTTTCACACTTTATTCAATTTAATCATTATACCTAATTAACCTTAATTTAAGCTAATTCACCGAACCAAAACTTAATTAATCACACAACTAACTTCGTAAATATTTCTAATAAATATTTACGAATCTAGTTTACAGAAACAGTGACCCAAAAATGTACTTTTCGATACCCGCAAATTTTGGGTCGTTACATTCTGTCTCACAATTGATCTTCATTGTTAATTTGTTGTTTTCTAGGTAAATGGTGGACCTTGATGTAGCTAAAAAGGGTTTACCCAAAATCATAGGTATTTCACAGTCCTCTTCAAAATCTAATATTACAAAGTCGACCAGGATAATAAAGCTCCTCACTTTAACTACGGAGGAAGAGTGACAGTTTAATCTGCAAACAAGTGGTGGCTTGTCCACAAACCTAGTGGCAGATTGTTTAATCTACAAATATGTTGTGCACTCACAACAAGTGGCAGTAACTGTAAATTTATGTTTCGATCTCGAACTAAGTAGTAGCTTAGCTACAAATGTTTTTATCTAAAAATACCGATGGTTTGCCCATAATTTTTACAAACCCAGTGGAAACTTTTATCTATAATTACGTTGTGTATCCATAACAAGTGGCAGTTATCTACAAATCAGCAGTGTTTCATCCACGACACGGAGTGATATGGTAGACTCATAATTGAGGTGTTTAGCAGAGTTGGGTAGGACCTTTATGATAAATTGAACTTGCATTGCCATACATTAACATGCGTATTTGAAACTGTGTTATCTGAAATAGTGTAATGAAGTGATGATATGATAAATTGTTAATCTATAGTGCTTTATGATTGTGATTATTATCAGAATTGCTAACTCACATGCTTTGCCTACAGTTTTGTTTTAGTTTTCTTGTAGACTAACTCACACTGAGCTTCATAATTCACTCCCATTTACTTTACATCTTTATAGATAACCCACCAGGTTAGGAAGCGAAATTGGCAAATCAGAGGGCTATGCTCGGATTGAAGTTTTATTAATATTTTTATTTTTACCCATTATTATTTAGAATTCCTATCATTTAAGAACTGTAATGTAAAACTCCTATGCCCGACCCAACTATCTAATCGGATATAGAAATGCTACATTTGAGTGCTAGAGTGATCTTGGCTAATCACTAGGTAATTTGAATATTAAACAATGAAATTTTCATTTAATTAATCTGATAATATTATTTTAGAAGTTTAGGGACATTACTAGTTAATTGAGTATGTTTAGGAATGAACTAAAATATTATTTTTTATCAATACAGGGGGTAAGTTTTGGAGTTTTTGATAGAATTTTTTTTTGCAGACAAGCTTTCGGTAGGTTGTGAATACACAACATATTTGCAAATTAAAGTTGCTAGTACGGTGTGGTTAAACCTCTCAAACAGTACAGATAAAAGGTGCTCAAACGGTGTGGATAAACCACTCAACGGTGTAGATAAATTGCTCAACTTCCTCCATTCATATTGTCCCACCCTATGCAATGCAATATGGCACGCTCAAAGCAGCTCAATACAATAACATTTAATATGTCTTTAACAGAACATACAGTAGCAATTATTATGTTTATAATAGTTCGATTCAGTGGAAAATATTTTTCCTATAACAGAATAATTCAATAACAAAAGGGCATGCTTATCATGTGTTCGATCTAACGGTAACATAAGGTAGGTTGTACATACAATCACAAATACAGATACAATAAACATATATATCATTCACACTTCATGCAATTATATATAAGATTAACTTAGCCAATTAGGTTATGGGTTCTATCATTGTTCATATTATCAAGGACTTAATTGAGTAAAATAGAGCACTAAAACAGTTCGGGGATCATTCAGGGACTAAACTGATCAAAATATAAAATCCTGGGCAAAACTGTAAAATTTGAAAAACAAGGGCGCATGGCCGTGTGGCCAGGTCATGTGAAATGCCTTAAGCCGTGTGGAAGGGTTACACGACCGTGTAACAAACTGAGGCCGTGTGGAAATTGTAAAATCGAGGTATAAAGGAGACACGATTGTGTGGCAGGCCATGAGAGAATCAAATTTCCTAGGGTTTCAGGGGACATGGCTGTGTGGCCCTAATCCTAGGCACGGTTTGCCCTGATTCGCTTGTAAAAGAACACACATTTGTCATCGGGATCTTGAACGACATTCCTCGGACTAAAATCTAGTCTGATGCACCTAAAACGGGTAAAAGAACACACATTTGTCAAAAAATAATTTCACAAGGGTTAACATTTGTTTTCTAAGATTTATCAAGATTCAACGATATTAACAAAAGATTTGTCAAGAATCGTGAAAGATTGACTAATTGATTTGAAAGATCAATACCGGATAGAAATTCTACAAAATTTGGAATCTTAAACTTTAGATCGAGATGCATTTACCGAACTTGATGGAATTTCGGAGGCTATCAACGATGAATTCAACAATCGGTAGAGAATCAATTTACTGGGGATCAATTTGATATTGGGAGCAAAAATAATTTCAATACTGGAGAGAAAATTTTGATGCCAAGAAGAGTTGGAAAAGAAAAGGGGGAAAATTTTGGGAGAAAAGAAGGCTAAATTCTAATAGGATTTGAAAAAAAAAAAGGACAATTGAAAATCAATTAGGGGATAAATTGCTTAAATACCTAGGGTTTGGAAACCCTAGGGGTGGCATGGGTAATTTACCCAAAATTTCGACTGAAATGAATAAAAGATTTGGAATTGGGTAAGGAATGGGGAAACGAGCATGTTTAACCATTTGGGCTGATGTCCGTTATTGTTCAATTTTTACTTTAATTAATATTTATTTTAGAGTGATTTTGATTCTTGTTTGCTGAAAATTAAAAGAAAAAATGGAAGATGTGTGATTTAAACCTAGAACCTCTAAAGAATGTATAAGCTACTTAACCATCCAACTTAAGGCTAATTTGTTTCTTATTCATTGCAACTAGCCACCTATATTTTGGGGTGTGACATATTTATCTTTTAATTATCACTTAATTAGTGTTAGAATTATATATCAATTAAAATTTAAGATTAGATCTATAAATATCAACCATTAATAGCATCAACATCTCCAAAAGAAATATTCGAACGACAATGGCACTGGAGAGCACTGGATAGATAAGTAAGATCATTTTAATTAAATTTTTTATAAGTTATTTATTCTATACGAAGTAAGTAGTAAGATCATTTTAATTAAATTTTTTATAAGTTATTTATTCTATACGAAGTAAGTACTATTTAAACTTTCTTTTTTACTTTATTATTATTATTATTATTATTATTAATCACTATTATTAAATGTGTTTATTAATTTAATATAAATATCTTTTATACTTAAATCATTATTATAATTGATGCATATTTATTATTATTATTATTATTATTATTATTATTATTATTATTAACTATTTGGTGGTATGCGATTTTCACATCCAATAAAATTAGTTTTTCATTATCTTCAGGATTTGCAAAAGGAGTTTCACAAAATTGCAAAAACCGTACAGCTTTGATAAATTGGGTATAATGTCACCATTAAGCAATTTTGAAGCTTTATCCAATGAATTCTGGTTTGAATTTGCAGATACGATTATTGCTATTATTGAAATGTCAAAAATAAAATAAAAAATTGACAGAATATTGAAGAGAAAAAGAGAGAAATGGTGCTGCAGCAAAGAGATAGTATTCTTAATTTGTTTTTGTTTTTGATTTTTTTAGCTAACTCATCTTTCATATTTGTCCTATAAATCATGAAGATTGATTTTGGACTTCATTATTATGTTTAGCTTCATTTCTATATATTTTACTATAACACAAACTTTCGAAACAAATACTTTTTTTTTAATTAGTAATATTTAACCATCAGGTGCGGTATGGTAGTTGTTCACCTCATCTCTTAATCATGAGGTCAAGGTTCGATTCCCGTCTATGAGAATAGAGCACATTTCATGGCGAGCCATTTACCTCTTTAAAAAGCACCAACTCCAAAAGGATTAGTTACTACTATTAACAGTGGACACCCTAATTTCAATAAAAAATATTTATTTAAATTTATTTCTTAGTTGTATATAAATTATCATGATTGGCAAAAATACTCATATTTTTTTTTACAAAAAAAATAAGCATAAAGGAAATTACATTTTTCTCATATTAAAACATATATAATTAATATGTATTATCTTAAAAACATATTTTAATTATTCATATATTATACTAGTTTCTTCTATGGTGCGATTCACGGTTGATTGTATTGTTTAATAATTAAAGCATAATAATTAACAAATACGGTTGATTGTATTGTTTAATAATTAAAGCATAAAAATTAACAAATTAAATTTTCAAAAACTTAATCAGTATTTGAATAAATTTAGTATTATTTAAAAATTGCGTATTTATTTAAAACATTTAATTAATAGTTGAAAAATAAAACAACATATAAGTATTTAAAATCAATTTAATAGTAGTTGCAAAATAAATAACTCTTTTTTGGTATAAATCGTTCGTTTTACAGCTTTAGTATAGTCTTGTTTAAACTGAGAGTGGTATTCAAATAAAGCGCTCCTAACAATGTGGACTCCAAGACAAAATAAATAACTTTATATTTCTAAACAATAAAAAAATACCATTTAAGCAATATTAAAATTTTAAACAAATTTTAGTGTAAAAAAATTTTCAACATCACATATATTTATATTATATTACAAGATTTTAGGATCTCAGCTGACATGGTGGCCTATTTTTTTGACATGTGACATACTTATCCTATCAACACATGGCAATACAATATATATATTTATATCTATTTTTTAAATTAACGAAAAATAATATTTTAAAATTATAATCTATTTTTAAATTAATAGAAGATAATCTTCAAATTATAATTACTAGATTTTACACCTCACTTTTCATGTCAACCATTAATTATAAATAAATTTATCTTATAATTATGTTAGATAATTATTGTATTTTAATATTTATGTAAATAAATTTAGAAATATATTCAAATGAAATAAAATAAATTGAGAAAATAAAACCTAAAATAATTATATAATTTATCAAACCCTTTTCATGGATTCCTAACAATAAATAATTTAAATAATACAAATAAACTCTCAAGTAGTATAAATACAAGAAAATTAATTAAAATACAATCCAAAAAAATCAACACAACGTGAATATAAAACTAATAATGTTATATAAATTAATACAACAATATTAAAATATAAAATTAAATATTATATAATACTAATAATGTTAATGAAAGACCTTCTATTTATTAATAAATTTATTAATTTCAATTACTTATTTAAAATAAATCCAAATTATGATGAGTAATTATATTAAATATATATGATTTTTACTAAAACTATTTTAAATTACCATACTATTTAATAATTAAAATACAGTTAATTTTTTACCAGATTATCTAAAAATATTAAAAATTATGTTTAGTAAAAATTTTAATACAACCGGTATGATAATTTTGTTTTAAAATACTAATAATACTTTTACAATAATTTTACCATATTATTTTTAAAAATTCAAATATTTTTTCTTAAAAAAAAGTTAAAGTGTAAATTAACCATCATACTATATAGATAAATATTGAAATTTGCCACCATACTTAATTTTTATTGATATTTTCCGTTGTTTTTTTCTTAAATATATAAGTAAATTTGACACTCAAATTTTATGTTATTGAATTTTACCACTAAAATTTAAATTTTATTAATTTTTTCCACCAACCTGTCATTTATTAAATTATATTCTATTACTCAATATCAATTTTGAATATTTGAAAATAAGTTTTATTTAATAATAAAACTTGCAATAGTTAATAATAAGGTAATTTATAAAATATAAAAATATAAAAAATTAGTTTAGAATTTTTAAAATGAATGAAATAAATATTTGAAAAATAATGTATGTATATAAAGTAAATTTATATTTTATAAAATAATTATTTTTATTAATTTTGACATTATATTTTACATATTGATGTTAAATATTAAGATAAAATAAAAAAAAGAATTTTATTAAATTCATTTCAAGTTATTTTAAATTAAAATTGAGTAGAAAATTTCAATAAAAAAATCAAACTTTAGATACAAAATTCAATCAAATAAATGTAAAGTGGTAAACTTTAATATAGAGTTAAATTATAGTGGTATATTTACTTTTAATTTATAAGCACAATGATAAATATCAATTAAAGTGAAATATAGTGGCAATTTTCAATTTCACCTAAAGTATAGTGATAATTTTGCAAAAAAAAAAAAAAAAGTGTACTTTTAAAATTTGGCGACAAACTTTTTATAAAAATTTACAATATATTTTATTAATACATACAATTAATATGTGCATCGGTAAGAAAACTAGTTATTTTTATATTTTTAAATAATATTTTAAATATTACAGAATATTATTTTAATTAATAACATAAATATTTAAACTTTTAATGGGTTTTTAATATTATTAGTTTTAACTAAATAACTTCATTTTCTAAATTTCATACAAAACAATATTTTTTTTAAAATAATTTTAACCGGATAATATTTTCTAAATAAATCTAAGTTATTATTTTACATCTTTAAGTTATTAATTTTTTTATTTCACTTATTATTTGTATTTACTTATTAATTTTAATATAAATTATTATTTACGGTAAACTATACAGATAGTCACCCGACTATGATATATTTTCATTTTAAGCATCTAAAATAAAAAAAATGTAATTTAAACATCCACGTTAGATTGTTCGCTCATTTAATCTACTCCCGTTAAAATTTCAAATAGAGATATGATGTGATATTTTTCTTTTAAATGCTTAATTTTTCATGTAATTATCGAATATTTATGTCATTGTAATTTATTAAAAAATTTATATTTTTTATCCTCAAACTTTTAATTTAATTTAAATGAAGTAATTGCTATTGTAAGCTAAACTGATCGTCTCCAAAATATAATTACTATTGTTCCGAAGTTGTAAAGCAAAGCCTGAAGAAGAAGAAGGGAATGCACGTTAAAAGCTAATATTAATTACCTATCCAATTAATAAAATTTATGTAACGCCCTGAATTTTGGGCCTAGATGAATTGGGCTTTGGGCTTTGGGTCTTATAAAATTTTTAAGTGAGCAAGAAAATGAAAAATGACATGATGGCTTTAAGGGTTTAATGAATTTGGAGTGTCTAAGTGTATGGTGGAGTTTTTTTAATTTAATTAATTAAGGAATCATGGTTGTGGGTAGTGGGCTTTTAAATAAAAATAAGTGAAAAATGGCACAAAGAAGCTTGTGGTGAAGTGGCTTAGTGACGCCACTAGGGTGTAGGGAGGTGGCGACATATGCATGCAGGGAGGTTTGAGGTTCGAGTGCTAGTGTGGTTTTATTTTGGAGTTTAATTTTAGGCTTCCAAAAGGCTGGAAGTGGCGTGTAGAGGGACTCTAAGGAGAAGTGATTAGTGGAGAGAATTTAGGAGAAGGATAAGGGAGATATCATGGAGAAAAATTAGGAGATGAGCAATGGATGAAGTGGTGTCGAATTGGACTTTAGAGGTGGCTAAGTTTCGGCTATAGGCTATATAAATATGTGTATGCCGAATCTGGGGTCCTAGGTAATGCCGAATTTCCATTCTTTTTCTTTTCCTTGCCGAAACCTTATTTTTCCACAACCGAAAATACTTGCCTTGTTGCCGATTCTTCACTCTTCTCCTACCCTTTAAACCTTTATTCTTGCTTCTTAGCCGACTCTTCTCTTCTTCCTTGACAAACTGAATAGCCTCTATTCACCCTTAAGGATCTTCTTTGGTTTTGCGATTTCATCTTCTTCCTTTACCTTGCATTTAGGTGCCGAATATCCCTTTGCACCACTCCGATTTTTAGGCCGAATACACCTTGGCCGAATCTTCTTTGTGTTTTTTTCTTCAGCTTTGGCCGATTGATTCTTGGGATTTAGCATCGATCTCTTCCCTCCAAGGTCATTACCATTTCACTCTTGTTGCGTTTCGGGTTTTGGGTAAGTGTTCTTTACTTCGGTTTAAGGGTTGGCCGAATGGTCATATATGTTGTGAGGGTGACTTGTGCTGGATGCAAGTTATCTATTACTTAGGCTCTAATGATTAAGTTGGTACAGATCTAGGGTCTAATCGTGGTTGGTGTTAAAGAAAGGAGCTATTAAAGCTTGTCGCACATGGTAAAGTTACGGTGAGGCTTCAGTTTTTGATAAAGTTTGTATTTAGCCTATGATTAATTGTTAAGTATATCGAATGTAGGTTCGTGACTAAGAGGAAATCGTAGCACGCGTTATTACCAGGTATGTACAAACACTACACACACATGATATCGACAATGCCGGAAAGCCGAAAAGCCGAAAGTGGCTAAATGGGCCCGGTGGGCCCTGAGGCTAAGTTTTGTGAAATTGATCGATTTGGTTATATGAATTGAGTTAGTCATGCTTGTTACATGATTTAAATTTGATTTAGGCTTAATGGGCCACATGATAGAGATTTAGGCCTAATGGGCCATACGATTGTGATTTGGGCCTAATGGGCCATATGATTGAGAATGGGCTTTGTATATGGATTTGGGCTTAGTACCTGATAACCGCTAAAATTTCATAAAAATTAAAAACTTAATTGCAACCGTGGACAAGTCATAAGGTTGAAGTGTGGTAATCGGTATATGCATGTCTAGGATTGGATCTAGGGAGAGCTTGGTACTTAAGCGGTCTCAATGACCCACCTCCTCTTCTCTAGAATCCTACCTGGTGCATAGTACCTGTTCACTTTGGCCAACAGGGATTTGTCAACGGACCCAGGTGAGTACTAAATCCATAATACTTAAAAATGACCGAAATGCCCCTAAAGGGCGAAAAAGACTAAAATACCCCTATATGTTAAACTTAGGATTTGTGGATGTTACATGCTGCATTCATATGATATACTGCCTAGGTTGCATATGGGTGGGAATTATGGAACGGAGGAAGTATATGAGGATCGCATGGTTGCTTGACGACCGTGGATCCACCGATGGCTTTTAAGCCCATTAGCAGCTTTGCTGCAACGTAGGTAGTACCGCAACCGGGTTACCATTGATGTGTACCGGATGGGTGGGTTGATGTAGACATCCACACATGATGTGTATCGGGGGACGGAGATGATGTGTAGCAGATGGATTATTTGGGAGGGTTGCACAGCATTGCATGTATGATGTTGCTATGTTATTATTATGAAAAAGGCTTAAGCCCAATTGATTGTTTGTATGCTATTTGTTTGCTGAGGGTTGTACACACTGAGTTTCGAAACTCACCCCCTCTTTTATTTTTCTCAAGAAATCTTCAGTAGACGGTTCGACGAATGGAGGGACTCAGAGGTGGCCAGCTAGCAAGACGTTTCGTTTTACTTGATTTTCTTTATAGTTTTAAGTACTTTGATCATTTTAAGTTGGATTGTAATAAGACTTTCCCTCTGCTTAACTTTACATTGAATGTTTTACTTTATTTCTTTTAAGATTTTTATCAAATTTTTCTGAAAACAAGTGTTTTATTCAAAATTAAGCTTCCGCTGGTAAAAAGTTTTATTTTTAAATAATTGTTAACTTACAATCAAAAAGACAGATTTCCTAATACACTTCGAATCGGAAGACAACTATGAGCTGGGTTTTTAATCAAAATTCTTTAAGAAGGGTTTTCAATGAAAACAAGGTTTTTTTGCAAAAACACTTCAATGTGACACGACGGATTAGGGCCTAACTTCTAGGCCGGGTTTGGGGTGTTACAATGTATTCAATCAAAATTCACTATATTATTATATTTAATTCTTAAATATTAATTACTAATGTTTACAAATTCACTTGTCAAAATTATGATCCCAAAATCACTGTTTCCGACGCCGCTGAAAAACATGTTGTTACAAAATTATTCAAATTATTCGAATTATTCGAATTGTAAAGTTCAACTCAAATCAAACTCGAAACTCGAATTACTTATTTGAGTTGACTCGAATAACTCAATTCGATTAATTCAAAATTCAAATTTTTTTATTTTTTCGAATCGAATCGAGTCTTGCTCACCCCTAAACGTGTATGTGTGTGAAAACCACAAATTTAGAGTGTATAATGTGTGCATAATAGAATTAAAATGGATAAACAAATTCAAAATAAATCTTTGGTTGGGTGGTAAATTTAAAGTTTTACACATTGGTGTTGGTACTAAAATACCTTAAAAAATATAACTTACTTTAAATACAAAAGGATATTTTTGTAATTTCTCTAACCGAGTTGATACTCGATTGACTCATAATACTAACTCAATCATAAGCTTAAATAATAGTATAGATAATAGTATCTTACTTACAAACTCAAACTGAAAACTCAAATTTTACATCAACTGTATATGTTTTACTTTTAGGATAAACTATAGAACTAGTCATTTAATTATTTGCTTGTTTCTATTTTGGTCACCCAACTATAAAAATTTTCAATTTAATCGATAATGTTTTAGATCATTTCTATTTTAGTTACTTGAGTTTCAGATCGTTTTTATTTTATCACTCTCTATTAAATGCAACGAAAGTGATGATGTAGTCTTTTTCTAACTAGTATAATAACACATTTAATCTTCAATACTTACGCATTCTATCAATTTTATCATGATTCTAAATAATTTAATAAATTTAACCATCCACATTTACAAATTTTATCTGTTTGATCCTCGAACACATATAATTAAATGCAATATAAATATATTTAATCACATATAATTAAATCTTGATAAATGATCTGCTGTAATTTGATATGTCAAATTAGGCTCTCTATTACACTTAACAAGCTTATTCTTGAGAAATCTGAAAGTTTTTTTCGTGTATTTGCTTAGTTTTAATTATGTGATTTAATAAGTGAAATGGTGTGTTTTATGTTACTTTTGAGAACCGAAGTGGTCAAATGCTCCATACGGAAACTAATGGTTGATTGAGTGTTGTAGGGAGTCATTGTAGGCTCGAACGTGAGAGAAAACATCACCTAGAATAGAGGTATTGCAATATCGAAGCCTGGAAGTCGTGATACCCTTGACAGTGTTGAATTGAAGAGGATCGAGGCCATCCTCAGTGGTACCGCAATACCAGCTATGGGTATCATGATACCCAACTCCCAAGGATTCTCCCAAGTCAAGACTGACGTGGGTATCGCAATACCAAATCATGGGTATCGCGATACCTTTGACGAGAAAAGACAAAAAAAATGACTGCAAGGGAAGACCTTGTCTAACATTAACACCAATAAAAAAGCACATGCTAAAAGGCATTTTCGGCATAAATTTTAGGTCAGGAAAATGCTAAAATAAGCCAAATTTAGCTGAGAGAAAGAGGACACTTCACATTAGCTAGTTTTTACATTTTTATCCTCATCTTTTAGGGTTTAGTTCTTCTTCTTCTCCATAGCTTAGGGTTTATTTTCATGTTCATTTATTGTTTTTTATTAGTTTCATTGCTGGTAATTAAGTTAGTTAGTACTGTCGCTAGGATTTATTTACTCGTTTAGCACTTCAAACTTCATTGTATTTGCACTTTAATCCTAGTTTAATGTTATTCAATTTTCCTTAAGTTTATCTGTTAAAAATAATTCATTTGGTATTTTCAATCACTTGTCTTGCCGCTATTGTTGTCTTATCCAAGCTTTTACAAGAAAGCTTGGGTTTTTATTGATTTACTTTTGGTTTAAGCTAATGTTAGTTTTGTTTGATTCTTTGTTGCCAATGAGTTTATATATAACAACGAGTGGCTAAATTCTAAGTGGTTGGTTGGTGGAAATGATGGGTAACTCCGAAATATAACCATGAGTAGCTAAATTCTAAGTGGTTGGTTGGTGGAAATGATAGGTAACTCTGATTTTTGGATTTAGGGACTAAATGAAAAAAAATTAAGCCAAATCAAATAGACTTCAAAACTTAGTATTAACACCCTTAAGGGAAAATTAAGATAAGTGAGACCGATAGGAGAGACCGATAGGAGATCTTATCGGCATCAATTTGATAGCCCCGGGTTAGTTTGGTGAGGTTGAGAGATAAACCAGACTAATTATTCAAAATTGGTAAAGTTGAGATCGAGAGGTAAATTTTAACCAATTGAGGAGTAATAGCAATTTAGATCCCCAATTCGAAGGTTAACTAGCCACATGGAAATCAACTAACCGCTGTTTATTATCTTATTTGTTCATATTTGTTAGTTTCATTTTTTTTTATTTACAATCTAGTTATTCGTTATTTTTAGGTAATTAATTAGTGTAATTCAACTCGTGAATGACCTGCCATAATATAGTACTTAGTGAGTAGTTAGCTAAACTCCTTCGGTTACATGTTTATAGTTCAGAAATTGCTTAAACACCAACTCCTTTGGGTTCGACCCTTGAAATACTCTGGTTTTCCATTGGACACAATAAATATTACAACTGGCACTGTGCACTTACAGTTAAAACCGCACTTTTAAAATTGTTTTATAAAATTATTTGTTTTTTCTACGCACTCGATCAATAAAATTATATGTAAATTTTTTATTTTGATAAACTCATAAATTTGTGATTTTTATAAACTTTATTCATGATTGTGGTAATAACATTCTTAACTGAGGAATCCAATTTTTCCTATGAAACCTAACAAATAATTAACAAATAAAAAGAAAAACAAAAAAGCTTTTTATAAGCCTATTTCAAATCATCATATTTTGCATTCTTATCAACTTGAAGAATCCTATAATAATATGCACTCATCTCTAAGTAGGAATTTTATTGTGAAATTTATCTCCATCTAATTTGTTTGCTATTTATTTAGAAAACATATAATTTTTTTGGGGTTTTTATATTTCTAACTTGAATTTTAGATTTTTTATTTATTTTTTAGATACATATATTTTTATAATTTCTTTTATATTTTTAAAAAATATATACTTTTTTTATATGCTTTCTTTTTAAATTTTCAAATATTTTTATAAAAAATAGATTATGACAACATCAGTGCCATGTGTCACAATCTAGGAGTGCCATGTGTCCTATATTTAACAGTATTATAAAGAAAAAGTACCAAAACCCTTGATGTTATGAAAATTTGAATACCAAATTTGGACAAGAAAATCATAAGTACCAACTTGGGAGAAAGTGTAACACCCCTCACTTATCTCCGTCGCAAATTAGGGTTACAGGATGCTACAGTAAATAACGTAATAGAATCATACTATTTTATTTCAAAATTTCTGCAAGCAATCAATAATCATCAATCATTCATTCAAAACAGTAGTGTGGTTAGGCCGTGTGACAGGCTGAGGCCGTGTATTGCAGGTTCACAAGGCCGTGTCGCCAAGCCATGTAACTAACTGTGGCTATGTGGACCTAATTGTAAAACATTGTAAACATTCACACAACCGTGTGGCAAGACCATGTGAGAGACTATGACCGTGTCAATAATCTTGTATCTAATTTATCAGTGGCACAAGGTCGTGTCAACCAGCTGTGTGTGACACACGGACATGTGGCAGACCATGTAACATCAAAATGACCATTTTTCAAAAGATGCAATCCAAACCTTTACACATTACCAAGACACAAGTTTAGGTGCATTTTATCTTACCTAAAACATAATAAACACATCCTAGTAGTTCCTAACCAATATGCCATTATGGCACCATCACATCCAAATATTAAACATACAGCTTAACCATTCACACAAGCATAAATAAGCATCATTGTGCATTTTACCATAAATACCTACCAAATCTTACCTTTCTATCAACCAAAAATATGTTTTAATACAAACCAATATTGACCATATAAGTCTCAAGCAAACAATTAAACTTATACGATGTAAAGTTCATATAAACCTCAATTTCCATTCATCCATTCATGATTCAAGGCATATCATATAACTAATAAGCAATCATTCGTCAAAAAATTACCATTGCATAATCTTTTTCATGATTCAAGGATAAGCATACATCCAAAGGCATGTTTAAACCATTCATTCCATCAAACATGCTAAATAACCTTGAGGAACACATTACATATACACCATATAAATCACATTAAACATTTACCACATTATCCCAAAATACCCTATATACATGACATATAACCATTCAAAACATAAACAACAATCAAGAACTAAAGTACCAACATTCAAGGTTGACCAAAAATGAATCGCCTATATACATGCCACAAAACCAAGTTTTAAACGATAAAAAAGACTACTAAGTCAATATCAGGATAATGTAAAATTCGGACGATCCGCTTGACGTGTTCCACAAGTTGACAATCTACAAGGAAAGGGAAAAATAAACGAAGTAAGCATATACAATGCTTAATAAGTTCACAGGTATTAAACCAAGTAATTTACCTCAGGTTATAAATGTACACTACATGTTATTTAGCTTGATAAAGTTTTTCTATCATGGCAAATCAAATATAAAAAATGTAACGACCCGAAGTTGGGCCTAGTAGAATTGGGCCTTGGGCACAGGAGCGTTTAAAATTTTTGAGAACAAGAGAACGGCTCTAATACAAGTTGGACCTATTAGGTGAGTGATTTTGGAAGGTTAGGGGGCTTTCATGAAGTCCCGAATCAAAACTGGGCTTTAGGAAAATTTTGGTTTTAGGCGAATAAAACCCTAGGAATTAGTAAGTAGGCTTTAAGAATAAAAAATGGAGAAAAATGACACAAAAGGAGTTGTGGTCTAGTGGCAAATGGTGCCACATGGGAGACAAGGGAATAATGCCAGACAAGTAAGCAAAGGGTCCAAGGTTCAAGTCTTGGTGCTTGCATTTCATTTTGATTTCTTTTTTTTTTAAATGAACTTAGACTTTGGCCATAGACTTATATTTAGTTGTGCATGTTTTAAGACAACAAGGAGCTAGCTGGTAAAGTGGCTAGTGGCGTGGATTATGTTACAAGGGAGCCTGAGTTCGAATCCCATCGCAAGCAAAAAGGGATATTTATTTTGCTAAGTTGGGACGGCCAGAGTTTGTGTTGGAATTAAACTCTGCTGAAGGAGGGATCCCACATCGGGAAGCTAGCAAGAGGGAAGGTGAGAAGCTGGCTTTAAATAGAGCAATCTAGGAGGAGAGTAAGCATACCTGGGTTGGCGTTTGGGCATAGGAGTGTTTGGAGCACGGATCAACTCCAGATTCCTATCAGGTGTGTATTTCGCACTACTCTAGCTGTAGGGGCTTCGACGCGATAGTTCAGGCCATCATGAGTGTTCTCTGTTTAGAATTCCTTGGTTTACAAAATTACTGAAATACCCCTGATTTGTAAAATTACCGAAATACCTCTAGTTTGTGAAATTACTGAAATATCCCAGTTTACGAAATTACTAAAATACCCCCAGTTTGCAAAATTACTAAAATACCCTCAATTTGTAAAATTACTGAAATACCCCCTATTTATGAAATTATCAAAATACCCTCAGTTTGTAAAATTATTGAAATACCCCTGATTTGTGAAATTATCGAAATACCCTCAGATTGCAAAATTACCGAAATACCCCTAATTTGTGAAAGTACTGAAATACCCTCAGATTGCAAAATTATCGGAATACCCCTGATTTGTGAAATTACTGAAATACCCTCGGATTGCAAAATTATCGAAATACCCTTAATTTGTGAAATTACCGAAATACCCCTAGTTTACAGAATTATCGAAAGACCTCGATTTGTAAAATTACCAAAATACCCCTGGTTTGCAAAATTACTAAAATACCCTCTATGGGTAAAGTTATCGAAATACCCTCGACGGGTAAAATTATCGAGATGCCCTTACGAGGAAAAATGACCGTTTTACCCCTAACCGATTAAATGACCATTGTACCCTCGTGGTAGTACTAGTGTTGTATGTGTTAATTGTATGATTGATTATGTTTGAGATGCACTACATACATGGATTAGTTATGAGTAGAATTACCGAATTACCCCTGTAGGGTAGGATTACCGAAATACCCTTATAGGGTAAAATGACTATTTTGGTGCCATGATTTGACTGTGATTGTATGACTGTGGTTTAACCGACTTGACTGTAGGCGTGTGTCTGATTTGCTGTTAATATGTGTTGAAATGACTATTACTAAGCATGGCCATTTTGCATACACGTGTAATGATTGAGCATGACATACACGACATACTGCATTGGGTTGGGTTATGCTTATGGAGGAAATACTGTACCGGTGTCTATGCCACGTTATACTGATTCAGTGGCTCTGCCACGATATACTGATTTTAGTGGCTCAACCACGATATCTTTATCGCGCGACTTTGCTTGCGTTGATCTTAGCACTCATTGCGATCTTGGTGTTTAGGGCTGGGTGGGTTGACTTGGTCCCCACGGGTGTGTAGGGTTGGTACGAGTGGTGTGATGGTTGGACCGGGTTGGGATGCATCCTCATACTGTTGCATATCTGTTCATGAGATCTGTCACTGTACTGGGCTTAGGCCGCTTATTCTGTTATTGGTTTGGGCTAGGCCCAATTTATATTGTTATGGGCTATGACCCAAATAATTTAGTAGTGGGCTTTGACCCACGTATGCTCTGATATGTACTATACTCGTGGATCGCTGAAAGGGCTTCGCCCAAACTGCTTAGGTTTCGTCGCTCAGATACTCGATCATTACTCTGGTAAGGGGATTACACACTGAGTTTTCATAAACTCACCTCGTTTTTAACTATGCAGGTAATCCTCAGCCTTAGACGGTTCGGAGCTGCGAGGGGCTTTGAGAAGATCACACACTATTTATGCTTTCCGTTTTGATTATTTACTTTTAAATATTTTGATTTGGGTTGTAATACGGCCTCTCTATTTTTAGCTTATTATTTGTGATATTTATTTATGATGTTTTCTAACCCTAAAAGTGGAATACGATTTCCAAAACGATAACTGACTTCAAAACACTACATTTCCGCAACGGTTTCAAAATGCTTTTGCAACTCAGTTTTAAAATCTCCTTTCCGTAAATTCTATATTTTAAATATGCTTTCGCTACAGATAAGGTTTTAAAAGTAGTTACGTTTTCAAGTGGGCAACAAATGCTTAAGTATTTTGAGTTTTAACAAGGAGGTTTTAATTCTCAAACAAGTTTTAACAACAAGAAATATGGTTTTGAAAAACACTTCCATTAACATTTATCACAGTCATACTGTATAGTAACAAGAAATATGGTTACAAAAAAGGTGAGTTCAACATTTATCATACTGTATAGTAACTCAATTATATAACATTTCAATTTACTTATTCAGTATTTCATTAACATTCAGAAAAAAATAATCATTTGTATCAATTCACTGTCTTAATCATATCATACAATCTACTTACCTACAGTACAACCCATTTTAGATTAATGCCAAACATTATTTTCATTCCATAATTTGAATTTCTCAATCTAATTCATACTAAACCATATGAACTTTATTCCCGTATCATATCAATTCATATTTATACTAAATAGATATTAATGTCAATTTAACGTCAATCACTACTTGTTTCATAATACGAATTTTGAATCACATTCATCAATTTGTCACATTTTCACATTGGCCCCATGGGCTTTGTATAACTGATTCTCAATATGTATATGTATCATCCAGTCATCATATCACTCAATATGAATATAATTTATTCCATTTACAATATACATGTCCCTATTAACTTGACTTGGACTCGGACAGATACATAGATCTAACCAACACACCAATTTGGCACCTAGTGCCTGTCGGATAAATTTGAAAAAAATAAGTTGCACCCTATGCTGGTCGATAAAATCAAAAAATAGATGCTTTTAGCACTGGTCGATATAATCAACAAATGAGGTGCCCTGCATTCCCTGACACGTAGTCTTATTGTAACACCCATCACCCGTATTTAACGCCGGAATAGGGTTACAGAGTATTACCAGACTTACAACACATTTATACATACTTTTAGTCAATTCAATATTAATCAATCAATATCAATCATTATGTCCCTAATACGAGCCTACGAGGCCTAAACATGTATTGGAAATGGTTCGGGACTAAACCGATAACTTTTAAAAAATTTGGGGGAGTTAGAAAATTTTTATTCAAACAGGGGACACACGCCCGTGTGGGCAGGCCGTGTGAGACCACACGTCCGTGTGTCTAGCCCGTGTTCCCATTCAAAATGGTCACACACACCCGTGTGCCAGGCCTTGTGCTAGGCCGTGTCAAACCTATAGCGTATACTGACTAATGCCACACGGCTAAGTCACACGCCCGTGTGTGAGGCCATGTGGAGCATACTGACTTGATTTCTAAAACCAAACTAGGGGACACACGGCCGTGTACTTAACCGTGTGTCACACACGGCTGAAACACACGCCCATGTCTCTGCCTATGTGGACAAAAATAGGCTATTTACCAAGCCATTTTGCCACCCAAATTTAGGTACACCTACACCTTTCAAGTAGCACACAATATAGCATCAAAAGGCATATATTTTAATTCCAATTAAACATGATTTATACCAATTCCAACACCAACCAAAACAAAACATAAATACCACATATTGCTATCTAATTTCATGCCAATCTTTGTCTTCTCAGAAAATCAAAATAACCATTTACAATTATACATTATTATGCTCAATTCCACAAACATATCAATTCACAAATCATCAGCTATTGACATTCAAAATTATCTATTATCAATGAGTATCATGTATCCACCTCAATCACACAACATAGGTCAATTGTATACATATAAACATAAACAAAATCAACCAAAATAAGCCAACTCACATGGCCAATTATACAAACCAAACCTTAGACATTTACATGCCAATTCAAATGACCAAAATCACAACCAAAACATAATCAACATGACCAAAGTCCCTATACATGCCATATACTCAAATTACCAAAGTTCATAGATACCAAGTTATAGGTAGATAGTGTGACGCGATCTCCGACGATCCCCGAATCCGAGCTAGCTTCGATATCACTATAAAACACAGGAAAATAAACAAAGTAAGCTATAAAGCTTAGTAAGCTCATATAAGATAAATTTAATGTAATCACTTAAACATGATTCAATAATTTCAATATGTCAATATGTAACTTTCCTTAACTATCAAACCTTTCAAGTGCTAATTCACAAAACCATATACATTCGTCATCATTTCTCCCATTCAAAGCTAAAGTGGTTTATACACATACCTGTACCATCTCGTACCAATCTCATATACATTCTCGTCTTTCATTTACCCGTTGAACCACAATTTAAGTGAGTAAAACATACTATATCACAACTCAATTTAGCCCAAACACCTAACACATAATCATCAACCAAGTTTACCATATATTTATTCACACACTGATCATGAACTTTCAATTTCATGGATTCAATATTAAATTGAATTTACGTACATACCTGTATCGATACATGACTATCTCTCACCATTTCATATCTTTGATATACTTGTTAAATCATTTGGAATAATGTTGGATACTCGAAATCTCACACTCTAAGTGCCAATACATAGCCGAAGCTATCTCAATCTCGTACACTAAGTGCCAATACATAGCCAACTATCTTGATCTCGGACACTAAATTCCAATACATAGCCGAAGCTTTGTCGAATATTTCCGTACAATTATATTAATCAACAATTCAATATAAAGTATTAAATCTCACTTATAATAATGATTAGTAACATTCGAACTTACCTCGAATGTAAAAATGATAACGCGAATCAACTAATTTGACACCTTTTTCTTCCCTCGATCTAGGTTCGAATTCCGTTTTTCTTGATCTAGATATATTCAAAATTAACTCATTTTATCAACTATTTATTCAATTCTGTAACTCCCCAAATTTTGGGCCTAGAAGTTCTGGGTTTTTAGTGTAGCGACAGCGAAGAGGTTGCACACATAAGTTTAGTTATGCATTTAGTGACAAGAATGGGCCTGGTGGTCTAGTAGTGGTGTGAGTGTTAGCATACCTTGAGGTTCTGGGTTTGAGTAGCTGGATGTGCAATTGTGGAGAGTCTTTTATTTTGTTCTGTTTTAGTATTAGCTACAAATGTTTATTTATGGTATTATATGATATTATTTATAATTATTAAATTATGTGTTGAATATATGTTGGTTTTTTTATTCTTTTTTCTTTTCTTTTCTTTTTTTTTGGACGTTTCTTGCTTTATTCTCTATGTGCTCTTCTCTTCTTCTGAAAATGATCGCGGTTTGTAAATTCTGGAACTTCGCTCCTCAGTATCTTCTTCACCGTCAAAATAGGTATGGGATTCTAATCTAGTTACTACATTCTACTCTTAAATCAATTGCCATCTTGCGTTGCAAATCCCTTTCCTTTGGCTTTTTGTAACTATACAATAACCCTGCCATTTTTGAGTTTTTAGACGTTAAGAGTGAAGGAAAAATGTCGTTTTCTGATATATGTTGATAGGGCAAGGGTTAGGGACTATTACTGTAGCTTAAACAGGGTTTTCGGGGTTGTTTCGGAGAGGTTTCGTGACCTCTCCGACGGCCACATGGGCGTGTGCCAAGGCACACAGCCGTGTGGATTTGGGAATTAGGGTTTTCAGGCCATATTGGGTGCCACACGCCCGTGTGGCCGATTTGGGAATTTTTGTCGACTTTCACACAGTCGTGTCCCTCGAGCACACGGGCGTGTGAGATTAGGAATAGAGTATTAGGGTTTTGGGGTCACATGACCTGGCCACATGGCCGTGTGCCTGATTTGGGAATTTAAGGATGCCACATGGGCTTGTGTTATGGGACACACGACCGTGTCTGATGGCCACATGGGCATGTGACACCTTCACACGGCTATGTCTACCCTACACTTGATTTTATCAAAATTGGACAGTGAGTTACACGACCTATTTACACGGTCGTGCCCCTGCACCACACAGGCGTGTGCCATCCCTCACACGGGCGTTTGGATCCTCACACGGCCTGGACTGCTCCACCCGGCCGGAGCACACGGGCGTGTGGCCCTAACTCACCAGACTCTAAATTTAGGGCAAGTCGAATGCTGTTGTGAGACTATGTGCTCTTACTGAGGGTGAAGACGATTTTGTTCTGACTTCGAATTATGTACTGCTTGTAAGTGAATGTGTGCTATATTAGGTACTGAATCTGAGTGCATAAGTGTGCATGTTTACATGGCGATTGATCGATCGTAAGTGATCGCTTACAATGACTAGCTGAAATTGTATTCTGAATTGGTGCATCTGAATTCACACACCTACATACATATATTTGCACACATACATCTGCATATAAAGTATTTTGGGTTGGGATTTTGAAGAGAAGGGAGATTTATGATCTGATCTGGCAGTTTTGCTGCAATTCATCGGTATAGTGGATTACCACCTTGCACTATACCGCATGTACGTTAGCTACGCTACGTACCAATATCTGATCTGGCAGTTCATACTACATGCCTGTACCACAGTTTACCGTACTGCACGTTATAGCTTATACGCTAGCTTTGCTGCGTAATTTACGATTTGGCAGTTTATCTGCATTTTGATAGCCCAATTCCCAGAGGGTTGAGGGCGATCCCAATTCCCTGAGGGTTGAGAACAATGCTGATAATCATTGTTGCAGGGCAACCCGGGATGACATCATAGGGGGTATAAGGTTGGATGGGATTTTCAAGGTCCTACTCGGAGTGTAGGGATGGGTGGGTTGATTTTATCCCCACGTGGTCTGTTGGTGGTACGGAATGGTGTACTGGCTGGATGGGTGGGTTGTTTTATAACTCATTTGCACTCATATTCATCTGATTGACACTGTTACTGAACGTGATACTGTAATTGAATTTGATTGGATGTTTGACTGAAATATTTGAAATGTCTGAATGTATAGTTCCACCGAAAGGCACTTGTGCGTAAGAGAACCTTGTGTGATGGGCTAAATCCCAAACCGGTTCTGATTCTGGAAAGGGCTTAGGCCTAGGTTTTAACTGCTGAGAATTTCTATTGCTATGTCCGATTAGGCCATATGAAATGTAGAGTTACATATGGAGTACGTTTGGTTTGGGGTGAATTCGCTTACCTGTCCTCTGTCTGTAAATATGTTCTGGTTCTGAATTGCTTCTAGTCCTGTATTTCTACTTCTGTAGTTTAGCTGGTTTGATCTTACCCTGAGCTTGTGTAGCTCGCCCCCTCTTATGTTTCCCCTTTTCAGGTACAGTTCTGGATTTTAGATGCTGGACTCAGTACGCGAAGGTCTCAAACAGTTTTGTGAACAGCAATTGAGCAGTTTGTGTTTTCTAGTTTTTACATTTGGTTTTGAACTGAAAAGATTTATAATATTGTGGTACCATTACTATTTTAATATTTTTCAATACATTATGTTTTGTTATGTTTGTGAACGGTATTTTTAAACAATTAAACGTTTTGGGTTGTTTTGAGATAAATATTTTCAGAAATGGAATTTTGAACGACTAGTTTTTGTTAATTTTCCTACAATCACTTCGGTGATCAATGTAGCATTCCAAATTTGGTCTAGACTTCTAGGCCGGGTTTAGGGTGTTACGAATTCAATCCAAAATATAAATGAGGCCTATTTTACACATTTTCCCCTAAACTTTCACATTTTTCTCTATTCAGTCCTTATTGCATAAAATCACAAATTAGTGAAATTCCAAATAAACCCATGCTAGCCGAATTACCATAATTCCCCTACCAGCCCATAATTTTCATCTATTTAACATTTTAACCACACATTTTTTACATTTCTTAGTTTAGCCCCTAATTTGCATTTTCACTAAAAATCACTTAACAAAACTTGTTTAACTAACATCAAATATTCATAATCTAACATCAATCATCAAAACTCACACATATTCATCAATGGCAACATTCAAAATCTTTAACAGTTTCGCAAAATAGTCTATGGGCTAGCTAGTACTAGCTGCAACGATCACAAAAACATAGAAATCATTAAAAACCGAGTCAAAACGACTCACTAATTAAAGCTTGAAATGGCCGAACCCTAGCTTATTCCCATGGCCTTTTTCTCTTTGGAAATTCAGTGGAAGATGAATGAATAAAGATGATAGTTTGAATTTGTTTTAATTATTTTATCATTTATTAACCATTTTAGCATTTTAACCTTTAATAACATTTAAAATTTCCATTATACCAAGTCATCACATTCCACTAACTCAAAAATAAGCTAATTTCTATATAAGAACCTCCACTTTAAAGGTCTATTGTAACACTCCTAACCTGTAATCGTCGTTGAAATAGGGTTAAGAGGCGTTACTGAACATAACAAAACTTTTAAAACCATTTCACATCTTAACATAACAATTCATATTCATAGAGTCCCTTAAATAGGTCTACGAGACCTTAAACATGCATTAGAAAGGGGTCGGAACTAAACCGAGCTCATACAAAATTTTTCCAAAACTTAACATTTTCCAAAGTTACAGAGGTCACACGCCCGTGTGGGTAGGTCGTGTGCCTCACATGGCCTTAGACACACCTGTGTGCCCAAGCCGTGACAAAACAGGGCATACATACTGACTTGTTCACACAGCCGAGTACACGCCTCTGTGCTTCACCCGTGGTCGACACTGACTTATTTCACATGGCCAGTCACACGCCCGTGTGTCCAGCCTGTGTGTGAGTCTGACTTGTTTCAATTTGCAAACTTAAGAGACACTGTCAAGCCATACGCCTGTGTGCTTAACCGTGTGGGCAGATATAGGCCATTTGCAAGGCCAATTTGCCATCCACACTATGGTCACACCTACAAACATCAAACCAAATAAATTCATACCCCAAATGGCATCCAAAACATACCAATATATGCACCAATTAACCTTCAACTATATCATTTATTTCCATACTCAATCCAAACTCAAGCATTCCTATCCAAAATATCAATTCCACATCAATATCATATAAACCATTCATCATTCAATCCTCACCAAATCTAAACATGAAACATACCATTCCCATTTAACTAACTTATGCCAAAATGATCATTCACATAGAACACATATATATACATATTAATCATTCTTTTCACATGTCCAAAGCATATACCAAACCATTAACTATCAAGCCAAATCACATGGCAAGATCCAAACTTCTCAAAACATACCATAATTACTAGCCTATACATGCCATGTACCAAATATATAAATCTTCCAAAGGTACCAAAATGGATAGTCGATAGTGTGATTGAGTCGCTGACGATCCCTAGATCCGAGCTAGCTTTAATGACACTGTAAAATAGAGAAACACTTCACACAGTAAGCCTAAAAGCTTAGTAAGTTCGACATATATGTAACATCCTAGATTAGGCGTTATGCGTGAATGCATAATTCATGAGCTAAGTAGGCCTTGAGTGTGTTTGGATAAGTTTTAAGGGTTTTGAGAACTCTAAAAAATAAGGGAAGGCTTTGGAAAAAAAAAATATTGGGTTTAACTTAAAAAGAGGAGCTAGGCTGAAGAGGCCCTAAGAAAAGTTTTGGGGGTTTAGGACACAAGAAATCCAAGTGGTAAATTGGCTAGGAGGTACCACTTAGTGCTTAGAGGAGTGACGCCTCAAGGAGCTAGGTGGACAGGGTTCGAGCAGCGTGAGAAGCAATGGGCTTTTCTTTTTGCGTTTGGAAGGGGAGCAAGGCCGGGAGGCCTTAAGGGAAAATCTTAGGCGTGTTTGGCATAAAATGTGCCTTGGTAAAGTGGTGCAAGGTGCCACTTAAGGGCCTGGAAGTGACGCCTGGCGCAGGTCTTGGGTTCGAGTAGCGTGGAAAGCAAATGGGTATTTTTATTTTGCATTTGGCGTTAAGACAAGGGGGAGCTAGGGAAGGAAGTCTTAAAAGAAATTGTGGCGAGTTTATGACACAAAAAGACACCATGGCAGAGTGGCTTGGGGCGTTATTAGCAGCCTGTGTCTAAGGGCTCCGTTCGACTCGCGTGGGAAGCAGTATTTTGGTGTTTTATTTTGCATCTGACGCCAAGGCAAGGGAGAAGAAAGTGGACGGCACTTGGGACTTCCAATTGGAGGAGGATTCTAATTCTCCAATTAAATTCGGCTAAAAGTAGGATAATTGTTAATTTATTTATTTTTAGTTTAGATTAGTAGATAGAAGATAATTATTATTTTATTTTTATTTATTTTAGTTTAATAGGTGATAAGAGAATTATGAGGGATAAAAGATTTGTTTAATTCAATTATTTTTGAATGAGTTTTGAAGAGATAAAATAGGAGATTAATTTGGGATTTAATTGGTGAAGATATGGTGGCCAAATATAGGACTCTAGTGTGTGTGTGTGTGTGCCGAATTTTGATAAATAGGAGAGTGATCATCTTTTGTATTCTTTTTCTCCTTTAATTTCCTTGTGCCGAAAATTGAGTCCTCGATTCCATCCTCTCTTTGAGCCTAAAAAAAAACCATATAAGCTCACCTTGTTTTCTTCTTTTACAAAGCCTCTCCCATTCCTTTATTCTTCTTTGCTTCAACACCACACGTGTCTTTGTTAATAGCCGAATATTCCAACCCTCTTTTAAGGGCCATAGCCAAACCACATAGCCTCATTCTCTACTCTTTTTAAAAGTGCCAAAACACTATCTTTACCTTGGTTTCCAAAGCTGATTCTCTAAGGAAAGGGGTTGTCGACTACACTCTTTTCCCCTCTTGATCTTTCCAACGTGAGTAGTGGTAAGTATGTTCTCCCTTAGCAGTTGATTTGGATTCTTTTTATTTGGGGATGCCGAACTCAAGTGGTTAAGGCCTTGGTTTTTGGGTTGGCCGAATCTAATAGTTGTTTAGCAGGGATTTCGATAGGAATAAGTGGTGATTCGGGAAATAGGTAAGCTTGGTAAGTGACTTGTGATATTCGGCCATAGGCCATAAGGGTTGTTAATGGTTGACCGATTTTTGACTATGGGTGTTTAGGGCAAGTCGACAATGTTTGTAAAGAGCTTTCGAGATTTCAGGACCCTTTCGGTAAGTATGTTAAGTTGTGGATATTTGGTTAAGATTTCGTATATTGGTGATTAACAGGATTTTCTGATTAAGATTACACTGATGGATGCAAATACCAGTCAAGAGGGAAAAGGGAAGAACCCTATCCTAAAGTTTAAGAAAAGATCCGTTCCCATAGTTCGGGATTGGCCACCGGGGTGTGGGCCAGCAGCAGGAGAAAGCTTTAGGCAAATAGCTGTAGTTTCGCTTAGCGATAGCATTGGGATCGAGAGTTTAGAGCTTCAGGTTATCAGGTGTGTAGTTAGCCTACTATTTTTCGGGTTTGTGCTATAATTGCATGTGTGATTTATGTGCTAACCAGTGCAGTGGCAGTTATGTAGTGGTTACCCTAAAAAGGGGTATATCGATAGTCAGGTTAGTGCTATTTGTTGACAAGAATGTGAATGTGCCTATGTGAATGTAAACATGCCTATGGAAATATGATTGTCTGCCTTAATGACATGTGCATGCATTTATTATATCATTATGTTATGTTGCATGTGCATGGGTTGGGATATGATATGAAAGAAGGTACGGGTGTACTTCGAGGACGTGGTTTGGTGTTAGCCTTGAGCTACATCGTGGATTGACGTTGACTGAGGTCACGTTGTGGATTAATTGCGATTTAGTTCGCGTGGCTTGATGAGTGGCTATGTGCCTCATCGTGGTTGATATCGGCTATGTGCCATATCATGGTTGATGAGTGATTATGTGTCCCATCGTGGTTTTGGTGTTAGCTACGGCTACATCGTGGATTGACATTGACTGAGGTCACGTTGTGGATTAATTGTGATTAAGTTCGCGTGGCTTGATGAGTGGCTATGTGCCTCATCATGGTTGATATCGGCTATGTGCCATATCGTGGTTGATGAGTGACTATGTGTCCCATCGTGGTTTTGGTGTTAGCTACGGCTACATCGTGGATTGGCGCTAACTGAGGTCGCGTTGTGGATTTTTGTGCTTAATTGCACGTGGACGGCATTGATTGCCTTTTGGAGTGAAAAGGAGAGGGTGATTTATTAATCCCCTGGTGTGTGGTAGGCTGGATACGGAGGTGTGTAGAGGATGGACCCTAGGCTGGGTTGGGTTTCATAATTGCATAATTTTGTATTTGAACATATGTTAAAATGGGCCAAGCCCAACATGTGATATGAATAAATGTGGAAATGGGCCAAGCCCAGTATGTGATGTGGATTAATGTGGTAATGGGCCAAGCGCAATATGTGGACACATGTGGTTAAAACACTATTATAAGAATGTGATAAGGTTATGGGCCAAGCACAATATGTGAACTCTATGTGATGTGGATATGGGCCAAGCCCAATAAGTGAATACATGTGAATAAGTTGCATTACTATTTGTTAAATGGGTTATTACATGGTTTGACATGTGGGTGGAATTCAGTGGATTAATTACACACTTAGTCTGTATGACTCACCCAACTTTTTACCAACATCGCTGGTGATGTATGATGATCGGACCGGGCTGGAGTGGATACAAGGTGGCCCATGCAGAAGATATTCTAATTAATTAAGTATTTATATTTTCAGTATTTTGATTAAGTGTTTATTGTAATAAGGCCCATTAAAGTATTTAAGTATTTTTATTAAGTATCTATATTATTAGGTTCTATTATGGATTGACAATTTAAGTATTAATTGCAAAAGATTTTATTTTCTTAAGTATATATGATAAAGTTTTAATCCGGGAATTTTGTACCAACTTAATTTATTTTCGAAATTTTAAATACACAAGGTTTTTCTTTTATAAAGACAATAAATTTATATACTTCACCTTTAAGTCAAAATATTTTTTTTAACCGTTTTTCCGCAGTGACATACCAGATCCGGTCAGGGCTCGTAGGCCGAGTTTGGGGTGTTACAACATAATACATTTTAACTTAACAATTCATTTTCAATATACAAAATAAACTATCTCATGGTTCAATTCACAATAATACAGAATCTCATCCATTGTCATTACTCACTTAATCATCCATTCATCCATATACGATAGCATCAACCACATAGGTTCCGAACATACCTGTGTCATTACTTAATTAGCTATCGCTTTTACTACTCAATGTTCAACACCACAAATCGTTTGGTCTTCTTTAACCATTTGATTTACTCGCACACTTAGTGCCAATTTCTTAGCCGAAGCTTTAATAACATCGCACACTTAGTGCCTCTACATTGAACCGAACTTGACTCGGTATCGCACACACAGTGCCAAATCAATATAGTCGATACTTTCTTTATTTCGCACACACAGTTCCATTCATTACTGTATCAATTCTATTTCGCACATTTAGTGCCTCATCTCTTCAAACAAATCATTCTCATCACTAACTCAACAACCACATTTCCATTCATTGCAATATATGTGAGCATAAATTTAACAATACATATTATACACGAACTTACCTCGGACATCGAAATAACGAAACAAGTCGTTCAATCGAGCACTTTGTCTTTCCCTCGATCTAGATCCAAATCTCTCTTTTCCTGATCTATATAATATTAAAATCAACTCATTCAATCACCGATTCATTCAATTAAGTCCAAACACACATATTTAGGGCATTTTACAAAATAGCCCTCATATTTGCACATTTTGACATTTTAGTCCCTATTTCATGAAATCACAAAATACACACAATTTCATCATACCATGCTTAGGCTGAATTTTCCACATGTTCATACAAGCCCACATATTTCATTTATTTCACATTTTAGTCCTCCAATTTCTCATTTTCACAATTTAGCCCAAAATAATCAAATTTATTAAAAATTCAAAGACAAAATATGTTAATCTATCACATATCTTTCATATTTCATCATCAACTATCACAAAGCTCAAGTATTCATCAATGGCACATCTCAAAATCATCATCACATTCTAAAATTAAGACATGGGCTTGATAGTATGCTAATCAACAATCACAAAACGTAGAATTTATCAAAAACCGAGCTCAAAACACTTACCAATTGAAGCTCACAAGTGCCGAATCCCTGGCTTTCTTTTTCCTTTTATTTTCTTGCTATTTTTGGCCAAAGATGATGAGAAATGGCCTTTAATTTCTTTTTTTTAATTATAATAACATTAATATGTCATTTACCATTTTACCCTTAATTAAAACATTATATATTCATTCATTTAATGGCCATTTATGTCCATCGCCACTATCAAAGGTCTAATTACAACATAAGGACTTCTCATTTAAAAAGTCATGCCAAATAAGCACTTTAATAATCAGCACACAGCTTTTGCATTTTATGCGATTAAGTCTTTTTTCACAATTCGGCACACAAACAATAAAATTTTCACACAGAATTTTCACACATACTCAATCACATACTGTAAGCACAGAAAATAATATTAAAATATTTTTCTGACCTCAGATTTGTGGTCTCGAAACTACTATTCTGACTAGGGTCTAAACCGAGTTGTTACATCTATAGCTATTTAACACCTTTAACTTATATAATTGTACTTTTACATTTTATGCGATTTAGTCCTTTTTACCGAATTAAGCATTCAAACAATAAAATTTCTATACGAAATTTTCACTCAAACATATTATCATGCAATAGACCTTAAAATAATAATAAAACAAATATTTTGACTTCGGATTCGTGGTCCCAAAACCACTGTTCCAATTTGACCAAAAACAGGCTGTTACAACTCTCCCCCCTTAGGGATTTTCGCCCCCGAAAATCTTACCAGTAAATAGATTAGGGTACTATTTTCTCATAGCTTCCTCAGGCTCCCACATAGCCTCTTCGTCACCGTGGCGCTGCCACAAGAGTTTCACTAAAACTGTGCTTTTATTTTTCAACTCTTTTTTTCACGTGTCATAATTCGGATCAGTTCTTTGTTATCTGACATGTCGACTAAGTCTAAGCATCTGTCAGAGAAATTATATACGAGTAGTCTGATCGTAACATAGATAACTAAAACACATTATAAATCTGTTCTAACTTTGATGCTAATTCAAGTTGGTATGTCATTGGCCCTCTCTCTCAATAAACTAATACAACCCAATAAGTTACAGAGTCAACTTCTCTTTGCGACCACATCGAAGAATCCACTTCGAGGGCGATACTTTCAAAAACACTCTTTCGTCGATTTGAAATCTAATATTTTTACGATTCAAATCTATATTCCATTACATCTATCTAAAACTACTTTTAATTTTCATGAATCCCATTCATCTTTTCTCCAGAATCACTAATCAATTCAATCTCGTACATCTTTTCTCACTGAACTCCGTCCAATATAACAAAGTTCGTCATTTACAACCACATAAAATTTCACACAGTACCATCTTATACTCGACTGAAAATTATTACTATACGTGAATTCGACCAACAGTAAGCATTTCTCCCAGTTACCTTTGAATTCTAAAACATAGTAACGAAGCATATCATCAAGAATCTAGTCACTCTCTCATACTTAGCATCGATCTGAGGATGAATTATAGTGCAAAAATATAGTCGCGTACTCAGAGCTTCTTGCAGATTTCTCCACAATCACGATATAGATCTTGGATCTCTATTCTAAATTATAGAGACTGGCACTCTATATAACCTGAAAATCACAGAAACACATAACTCAGCAAATCTACCATGTAAGAAATCTATACGTACTGGAATAAATATGCAGATTTCTTCAACCAATCAATAACAACCCAGATAGCATCTTTCTTTTCAAAGATTAGAGTAACCCCAATATGAAATAACTCTATCTAATTTTCCACTCCAATATCATCATTGGCTATAATAGTCCTGAATGCACTTGATATTCGACTTTAACCTATTGACAAATCAAACATCTGAACACAAAATAAAAAATATCACTTTTCATACCTGATGATCAGTGCTTCTAACTCAAATCATTGTACATTTTATTACTCCTCTGATGAATAGATAAGCTACCACTATGAGCCTTGTGCAAAATTTTCTATATAAGCTCTGGATTCTTCAATACACAAATTCTATCTCAGAATAATAATAATATCAGTTATCAGGTCTGACTTGTAATTTAGAATCAGAAGTCTATCCATACTAACTCGTTTCACTTGCAATCACTATTGCATTTCTAAGCTTCTCAGATTTGCAATGAAAACATCAGTTTAGCTTTTAACTCATTTAAAATTGTGCCATCATCTCAAGATCAATCATGTAACCATTGTTCACGAAGTAAACAAAAAAAAAATTTCCACTCAAGCATCGGCAACTATATTTGTTTTTCCCAAAGGTTAATCAATAACTACTCACCATCTTTCAATAGCTCAAACCATCAACGCTGTCTCAAATTCAAATCTTTTTGTGACATCCGCTACTTTAAACTCTCATGATCAGTAAGTATGTGACATTTTTCATCGAACAAATGATGTCGTCAAATTTTCAACACAAACACAATAGCAGCCAATTCTAAGTCGCGTATCAAAAAATTCTTATAATATGGCTTTAATCGACTGGAAGCATAAACTACCACTTTACATTCTTATACTAAAACATATCCCAATCCGTTCAATGACACATCACAGAAAATCACAAATTCTTTACTCGATTCAAGCTGAACCAGAACTAGTGTTTCGGTTAACAATGTTTTCAACTGTTTAAAACTTTGTTAACAAGTATTAGACCATTCAAATTTCACAAGCGCGATAACTTTATCATCCAGAATAAATTTAATTCCTAATAACGTCTTTCAATTAAAACAAATCTATTAGATATATTTCTGTATTATGTTTTCTAGAACATGAATTCTTCATTCAAACTGTCCATCTATTTACCCGTGAACGCACAAAATTTATTTCCAGACCCAAGGATAAACAGAATCACATAAACTCACTTAACCTTTCAAACAAATAACCCAATCAAACTAAACAACTGAACCGATCTTGGCTGTCAAACAATAACTTTTTGAAGAAAACCTTTCTTCTTATTGTCAAGATAATTCAGACATAAAATTTATTGCAATTTCTTCAGGATACTATCAAAGATCTTCTTAAAAACTGCATAACTTGAATATGACATAACATTCCGTCTTTACTCATTGATATATATCAAGATTTACCTAGAAGTGATACCTATTATACAGATTTGAACTTGATCTTCTATCGTCTAGGTGTTTGCCGATGTCAATTCCCTTTCAAGAAAACTAGAAAAGATTATATAATAAAGCTATCTCAACTATTACTCATCGAAGCGTTGTACTATACTGAAGCCACCTCTGTCAGATAAAAAATCATAATGCCATAATAAGACAGACATATCAACCGTATAGATAGATAATATCCTAACTGTTAATAATGCATTTTGAACATAAAAGAAAATCAAATATGGTTTCAATAGAAATAAATGCAGAAACATAACCTCTATAAATTTGATGACAATACCACTATGCTCCCATGATCAAACCAGAAATTATAATCATAATAGATATATTCATCTCCATCAAAAGAATATCTCTTGCAGATAATCAGAATCATAATAAAACCGAGGTAGCAAAATCTCAAAGTATGGAACTATACAGAATTTATGAAAATTACAACCCATATAGAATGATAAAGATCTCAATGGTATCCCAGAAAAATTCCAAAAGAAAACATCACTCATAAGCACTGAAATCAAATGTGACAGAAGTAATATAATCTTCATGTATATTCAAAAAAACAATAACCAGAAGAAACAGAATACTAGAATCATACAAATTTTACTGTCGACTTTTCTATCAACACAATGGAATGGAATACCATGGAAAGATAAGTGTAACACCCCTATCCCGTGTCCGTCGCTGGATTAAGGTTAGGAGCGTTACTGGACAGATCAAAAATATTTACAAACAAAATCATACATTCAATCATCATTCTCAAACATAATGTCCCTTAAACGGGTCCTCGAGACCTTAATCATGTTTAGAAGTCGAGTCAGGACTAAACTGAAACACATATGAAATTTCATGAAAATTTTGAAACTTTTCTAAAATACAGGGGAGACACGCCCGTGAGAGGAGACCATGTGCCCTCCACAGCTTCTAAATACCCCCGTGTGTTCTTTCGTGCCTGTATACTGACTTGGTCCCCACGGCCACCAGACACGGCCGTGTGTCCTAACTGTGGTCCTATACTGACTACCCCAACACGGCCACCAAACACTCTCGTGTTAAGGCCGTGTTGATTTTAGGCCACATTCTACCAATTTTCCCACGGTCTTAGGCACGCCCGTGTGCCACAACCGTGTGACATTATAGGCCATCTACAAGGCCAAAATGCCACCCATAAGGGTCAAACCTATAATCAACATATATCATCACATATCAAGCATATATGGCAACCAAAAACATACCAAATAGCCATGCAAATCATGCACATTTGACCACTAAGATAATCACAACTATACCTTAAATTTTCATTCAATCTATACATTCAAAACCAATTCTAAACATACCAATTTGCATAACTAAAACTCAATTATGCCTATGCACCATTTGTTTATATACTTACCAATTCAAGACCATTTCACATATCTATTAATCACACCAAAACAACTTCACATTTCATACTTCTTTAAGCATATATCAAAACATATCTAGCCAAATCACATGGCTAAGTTCACTTTATAACTTATACCAAGACTAGCCTATACATGTCATATCCAGCCATATACAATATCAAAATGTACCAAAATAAGTTCTATAGTATGATGACGATCCAAGACGGTCCCGAGCCTTCAGTAGCTTTGACGACCTATAAAACAGATTAAACATACACACAAGTAAGCTTTCCAAAAGCTTAGTAAGTCAATACACAAACAAACTTGCTATGTAAAGCATATAAACATATACCCACATTGACACATTTCTTCTACAAGGTAAATTTCTCACATTTATACCTTGATTCATATTCTTAGCCAAATTGCCACATTTATCAATTCACGAATCATAGACACATAGTTTTTCATATATGCTTTCATGTGACATATTTCCAATCCATTATAGTAAAACACATAGTCACTTACCTTATATACACATTTGATGTATAACCAACGTACCTGAATCGAAAATTCATTTAATTAATCTATCAAAGCTCGGATTTGTCATTCGTAATTCAGACTTGCCCGTTGAACCATAAGGAAATCCAATAAAATACTCAGAAGCTTAGAATAGTAGTAAAATGCCATCGTCCCAGACGAGGTCTTACATGTACTCAGATATCGATGTCACTATCCCGGATAGCGTCTTACACGAATCAGAACGATGCCAATGTCCCAGACATGGTCTTACACGTAAAGATCATAATGATGCCAACGTCCCAGACATGGTCTTATACGTAAAGCTCATATTGATGCCAACGTCCCAGACGTGGTCTTACACATAATCAGATATCGATGTCACTGTCCCAGACAGGGTCTTACACGAATCTCAAATCAATGCCAACGTCCCAGACGTGGTTCTACATGACGAAATAGAACAGATATCTACGTCATGACATAGCTAAACCTATCTATTCCTAAGTTTGTACGGGACTTCACAGACGTTGTCACTATATCGACCTTATCTTGGAATTCATATGCTTAACATCACATAGATATTCATTATCCACAATAGTCATAAGAACATTTACAATTTCATATAAATGCGTTTATTTGCATAGTGACTTACCTCGGATTCAGTTTTATCGGAATAGAAACGGCTACTCGTTTACTTTCGCTTTCCCATAATCTAAATTCGTTTTCCTCGGTTCTTGATCTAAACATATTTAGAATTAACCCTTTTATTCACTAATTCATTCAATTCAATCAAAAGACACACATTTAAGGCTATTTGCAAAATAACCCTCATATTTGCATAATTTAGCAATTTAGTCCATTTTTCTCAAAACATCAAATTCACAAAACCAATATACAACCAAGCTTAGCCGAATGTATATACATTTCATACAAGTCCATATTTTCCATAAAATTTTCTATTTAGTCCCTCAAATTATCATTTTCTTAATTTAGCCCTAATTAGCTAAATTCATCAAAAATTCAAGAACAAAGTATGTTCATCAATTACATATCTATCATTTAACACCATAAAACATCACAAAACTCAACATAACCTCAATGGCATTTTACACAAACTTCATCAATTCATGAAATTGAGATATGGGTTTGATAGCTCTCGAAGCAACGATTACAAAAACGTAGAAATTATCAAAAATCGATCGAAAACATACCTTGAATTCAAGCTTAGAAGTGCCAAAAATCAAAAGAACTAAAGCTTTTCTTCTTTCTCTAATATTCGGTCAAAGATGAATGAAAATATGACCTTTTTCATACTTTGTTTTTATCATAAAACATTTTAATACAAAAATGACACAATTACCCTTCTATAACATAAAACAAAAAATATATAAGGTCATTAATGACCATTGTCGTCCACTAACCAAATTTGTGGCTAATTTGCTACTTAAGTCCTCACATTTGAAAAGCCACAACACTTTAATACCTTGAAAATAGCAAGTAGCTTTCACACTTAATGCAATTTCATCCTTTTGTCAAATTACACATACAGACCAATAATACTTTCGTCTATCAGTATATTTAGCTAGCATTCTTATATGATAAGAGTTTCATTTGAAAATAAATAGCCACATATACCTCTGAGAATAATTGATCACATAGAATACCCAGAAGAGATCATTATAAGCTATTCAACTATACTACTGTACTTAGATATCTTTACAATTCAAACATTATTTCACTGTTTAATTCTATCATTATTCATTCCTCTTTATCCCATCACTAATAGAAATCAATTAAGTAGAACTTCCAGTTAATACATTTTTTAGATATCATACTTGATTGAGTCAATTAGTCGAGATTAACTTCTTCTTTAACAACATCATCGTGTAATCCGAATGATCTTCATAACCAGCTGATGCCTTTTCTGAAATTGTCTTTACTTGCTAACCCTTTCTCATCTCTAACCGCATTAATAATTATTCCACCACTGAACTCTTTAGTTTCACATTTGTGAGCTTATCCAATCTAAATCTTACGGATTTTATTGTAACACTATACTGATAAGGGGATGAAGATTGTAAAGCATCAAAATTTGACACTCATATATACACACATTTAATACAACATTTATCATCAACACAATATTAGGAACTTTTGTTCATACCTTTTTGAGTTTCAACTCATCATAGACACATTTTTACTTAAATGCTTGAGTATCAATTTCAATATCATCAGAACTAGCTCGGTTGGAAAACATCTCTGTCTAATTAAGACAAATCTCATCAAAGTCGGGATAGATCACACTATCATAGTTTGTATATGGCATGTATAGCTAGACTCTCACATATGCTACGTTAGTTCTAGAATCGACTAAACCGTAGCTCTGATACAAATAAATGTAACACCCCTTACCCGTATTCAACGCCGGAATAGGGTTACGGAGTATTACCAGACTTACAACACATTTATACATACTTTTAATCACTTCAACATTCATCAATCAATATCAATCATTATGTCCCTAATACAAGCCTACGACGCCCTAAACACCCATTGAAAATGGTTCGGGACTAAACTGATAACTTTTAAAACATTTGGGGCAGTTAGAAAATTTTACTTCAAACAGGGGACACACGCCCGTATGGGTAGGCTGTGTGTCTCACACGGCCACTAGACACGCTCGTGTCACCGGCCATGTGAAAACAGGGGGTACATACTGACTTGGGTCACAAAGCCAACCGCACGCCCTTGTGTCTAGCCCGTGTTCCCATTCGAAATGGCCTCACACACCCGTGTGCCAGGCCATGTGCAAGGCCGTGACAAACCTATAGGGTATACTGACTTATGCCACACAACCAAGCCACACGACCAAGCCACACGCCCGTGTGTGAGGCCGTGTGGAGCATACTGACTTGATTTCTAAAACCACACCAGGGGACACACGGCCGTGTACTTAATCGTATGTCACATACGGCTGAGACACACGCCCGTGTCTCTGCCCTTGTGGACAAAAATAGGCTATTTACCAAGCCATTTAACCACCCAAATTTAGGTACACCTACACCTCTCAAGTAGCACACAATATAGCATCAAAAGGCATATATTTCAATTCCAATCAAACATGATTTATACCAATTCCAACACCAACCAAAAAAGAGCACAGATACCACATATTGCTATCTAATTTCATGCCAATCTTTGTCTTCTCAAAACATCAAAATAACCATTTACAATTATACATTATTATGCTCAATTCCACAAACATACCAATTCAAAAATCATCAGCTATTGACATTCAAAATTACCTATTATCAATGAGTATCATGTATCCACCTCACTCATACAACATAGGTCAATTGTATACGTATAAACATAATCAAAATCAACCAAAATAAGCCAACTCAAATGGCCAATTATACAAACCAAACCTTAGACATTTACATGCCAATTCAAATGACCAAAATCATAAACAAAACATAATCAACATGACCAAAGTCCCTATACATGCCATATACTCAAATTACCAAAGCTCATAGATACCAAGTTGTAGGTGGATAGTGTAAAGCAATCTCCGACGATCCCTGAATCAGAGCTAGCTTCGATATCACTATAAAACACGAGAAAATAAACAAAGTAAGCTATAAAGCTTAGTAAGCTCGTATGAGATAAATTTAATGTAATCACTTAAACATGATTCAATAATTTCAATATGTCAATATGCAACTTTCCTTAACTATCAAACCTTTCAAGTGCTAATTCACAAAACCATATACATTCGTCATCATTTCTCCCATTCAAAGCTAAAGTGGTTTATACACATACCTGTACCATCTCGTACCAATCTCATATACATTCTCGTTTTTCATTTACCCGTTGAACCACAATTTAACTTAGTAAAACATACTATATCACAACTTAATTTAGCCCAAACACCTAACACATAATCATCAACCAAGTTTACCATATATTTATTCCCACACTAATCATGAACTTTCAATTTCATGGATTCAATATTCAATTGAATTTACATACATACCTGTACCGATACATAACTATCTCTCACCATTTCATATCTTTGATATACTTGTTAAATCATTTAGAATAATGTTGGATACACAGAAATCTTACATACTAAGTGCCAATACATAGCCGAAGTTATCTGAATCTCGCACACCAAGTGCCAATACATAGCCAACTATCTCGATCTCGTACACTAAGTCTCAATACATAGCCGAAGCTATCTCGATCTCATACACTAAGTGCCAATACATAGCCGAAGATATCTCGATCACGCACACTAAGTGCCAATACATAGCCAAAGCTTCGTTGAATATTTACAATTATATTCATTAACAATTCAATATAAAGCACTAAATCTCACTTATAATAATTCTTATTAACATACGAACTTACCTCGGACGTAAAAACGATAATGCAGATCAACTAATCCGACAACTAGTTCTTCCCTCGATCTAGATCCAAATTCCATTTTTCTTGATCTAGATATATTCAAAATTAACTCATTTTATCAACTATTTATTCAATTCAAAATATACATTAGGGCTATTTTACACATTTTCCCTAAACTTTCACATTTTTCTCAATTTATTCCTTATTGCGTAAAATCAAAAACTAGTGAAATTCCAAATAAACCTATGCTAGCCGAATTACCATAATGCCCCTAACAGCCCATAATTTTCATTTATTTCACATTTTAACCACATATTTTTCACATTTCTCAGTTTAGCCCCTAATTTGCATTTTCACTAAAAATCACTTAACAAAACTTGTTTAACTAACATCAAATATTCATAATCTAACATCAATCATCAAAACTCACACATATTCATCAATGGAAACATTCAAAATCTTTAACAGTTTTGCAAAATAGTCCCTGGGCTAGCTAGTACTAGCTGCAACGATCACAAAAGCATAAAAATCATTAAAAACTGAGTCAAAATGACTCACTAATTAAAGCTTGAAATGGCCGAGCCCTAGCTTATTCCTATGGCATTTTTCTCTTTGAAAATTCGGTGGAAGATGAATGAATAAAGATGATAGTTTGAATTTATTTTAATTATTCTATCATTTATTAACCATTTTAACCTTTAACAACATCTAAAATTTCCATTATATCCAGCCATCACATTCCACTAACTCAATAATGGGCTAATTTCTATATAAGGACCTCCACTATTCCGATTTGACCAAAAACAGACCGTTACACTTATAATCCTACACTTTTCCTATCTTATGGCATGGCAACTATATCTGGCTCTGCCTGAAAAGTTAATAGCGTAATAGTTTCTCAATTTTCATTACATGATTTCATCAACCAAACAATCAATTCTTAAATATAATAGCACATCACATAATTATACTGATTCAATTTCACATTTACAACATTATATCATACTTTCACATATATTCAATTTGGTCCTGATCACTTTCAACCAGTCTAAATTGAATCAATTCAGCTCATTTAATCACATCATCACATAACATATCCTATTTCAGTCCAATTTAAGGTCAATTTCATGATTATTTCAATTTGCAGTTCATCGTATTCAATTTAATCCTCTATCTCACCTTTTTGTACCTAATTGTAAACAATTAAAATTTCAATTAAACATAATTGCAATTACAATTCTAAATGCATAAAAATTTAGCACAAACACACTGTATGAACTTACCTGGTCAAGACAACAAACAAACAACTCTCTAAGGACTAATTAGCAAATTTTACCATTTCCTGATTATCTTCAATTTGGTTTGATTTTCGATCTATTCAATAATTCAATAAAATTTATTAATTCCAAACATTTTATATCATCCTATTATAGTATTTATCATTTTAATTTTACTATTTAAATTCCCCTAAACTTTTATATTTTATTCAATTTGGCCCCTAAAATCGAACATATTATATCTTCTGAATTTGAACTCCAAATTTTAAACCCACTTCAATTATGTCCATAAATAGCCTCCTATTATCACAATTTATAAAAATTTCAAACCAATTTCAAGATATTCACAATTTAATCTCTAACTCAAAACTAACAAAATTTACTTAACAAATTAATTATATTTCAGTTCTAAGCTTCAAAATCTACTATAAACATTCAAAAACTTCAATTAACATCAATGAAAACTTTAGAAATCTTTAACAGTTTTGAAAACAGAGATACGAGTTAGCTAGACCTAATTGCAACAATCTAAAAAATATAAAAAATACTAAAAAAATGGACTTTGAAGGGCTTACCATGCAATGATCGAATAACTTGAAGCAAAAAAAAAAAATTTCTTGGCTTTCTTTCGATGGTTTTGGGTGGAGAAGAAGACACACAAAAGATGGTGATTTCTTTTATATTTCTTTTACTATTAATTAATATTAATATTTCTTTAATAATTCCTTCAACAAACCGTCTACTTTATGTCTAATGGTTTAGGTGGCATTTAAAAACATTGGTTTAAATTTTTTTGGTGTATAAGTTGCAAAACTAAATAAGCCTAAAAAAACTATAAATGCCTAATTATTCCGAAGCTCCTCCTAATGAGTGTTTAGAATCTAACTTATATTCTCTAGATGGATCCCACCTTTGGGTGTTGATATACTGCTTTGCCCAACTAACTGATATTTTAATGATGTCCATACAACTCCATAAGACTCCTTGGAAAATAAAAAGGTTCCTATTCTTCTAGAGATCCCATGCAAGTAAACCAAAGAGATTAGACCAAGGAATCCCAATCCTTGGTACCCACTCATGATTTCCCAGATTTAACCCAACCCAGACCAAGAGATCTCTTGAGAAAAACTGTGATTGACGGCTTTTAGGCACCAAGTTAAGCCAAACCTCTTTAGTAGTCTGACAATCCCAGAGGACATGTAAGATATCTTCTATATTATGATGGCATGCTGAACAAGATGTATTGTGGCTAAGTCCTCTTCGTACGCGCTCAAGATTAGTGAATAGTCATTGCCTGCAAATAAGCCACAAGAAAAAAAACGTACATGGTGTGGTCCTTGGTACTTCCACACATCTTTCCACCTATCATCTTGCAAGTTCCATGTATTCTTTTTTAGCATTTGATATGCGTTCTTAACAGAGAAAACTCCATTTAATGATTTTGCCCAGAAGATCTTGTCCGGCCTTGCTAAAGGATGAAGGGGAGGTAAACCGTTATTCTATTAACGATCTCTACTGGCAACTTTTCCTTGAATGCTTCAATGTTCCATGCTCCTTTTTCTGATATCATATCCCTAGGTATACAACCAGTAACTGGTCTATCTTTGTAGATTACATATAGAATCAATGGCCCCATATTAGGAACCTAAGTATCCCTCCAGTAATGAATCTCTGTTCCTATGTCGATCGTCTAACAGAAGTTCTCTTTTAGCAGAGGCCAAACCTTCACAATTTCTCTCCACATTACTGAAAAATTCCACTTTATGATGCTTTTAGGCATTCTTTCTTTTATCACACCACACGAACCCATAGCAGATCGTCGTTGGAAACAAGTTCAAATCCCAATTGTAACAGCCCAATTTAGGGGCTAGTCGGAATAGTGATCTCGGGATCACTAATCTGAGGTTAGAGAAAATTATTTTCATGATATTTTATGAGTTAAAGTATGATGGTATAAGTACATGAAAATTTTGATGCTTTAATTTTAGCGATTTCCTGCTTAATCGTGAAAAAGGACTAAATCGCATTACATGCGAAAGTTTAAAATTTCCAGCTAAAGGTGTTTAATAGCTAAAGAACTTCAATTGGAGGTCTTTAAAGTGCAATTAGACCCCTAAGTATAGGGTGGCCGGCCATAGGAGACAAGAATTGTCAAAGTTGGTCAAAGTTGGTAAGTTTGGTGACTAAATTGATTGTTTAATATTAAAATAAAGAAAATATGATATCCATCTTTTTACTCATCTTCCTCCATCAAAAATAGCAAGAAAAATAGGGGTTTTGAAAGCTCAAAATTTTAGCAAACTCTTCTCCCTACAAGTAAGTGATTTTAATGGTTTTTCTTGATGATGGTTGTACTTTTGGGACCCCTAAAGCTTAAGCTTTCTAAAGAAGGGACTATCTTGCACTATGGTGAAAAGTTAAGGGATTTTCCATGTGAGCTTTTAAGTTGTTTTCTGCATTTTTATGGAAAAAAATGAGTCTTAGTTGTTAGATAAACAACTTTTGAGAAAGGTGTTACTATGAAAACACATAAATGGACCTTGTTGTAAAGGTTATAAAGTTTGTAGTAAATGTGTAAAATGTTGGGTTTTGTTGATAGCCATAAGAGAAATAAATGTTCACCTAGGCTTTTTGAAGGTATAAATTTGACTAGAATTGATTTTCGAGCCTAGGGGTAAAATGGTCATTTTGCCAAAGTCTAAGGGCAAAATAGTAATTTTAGCAAAGCATGATTACTGAAATGCTTTTATTAAAATGATTATTAAAATGAGCTAATTTGCTATTATAGAGCAAGAAGAGCCAAGAATCAACCTCAAACGGGGAAAGAACAAAATATCGAACTAGACCGACAATCTAGCCTACTTTAAAAACGAGGTAAGTTTGTATGTGATAAATTCAACATTTATGCTAGCATGTTTGAGAATGGTTGATATTATAATGATATATGATATTCTAGGAAATTGAATATTGGTGTTGAATGAGAAAGATGATAAAGTTGAGATGTTGAAGTCCCGGTGGGACTATAATAAGTGTGAGAATGCTATCATCAAGACATGAGATGGATAAGGTCCCGTGTAAGACCATGTCTGGGACATAGCCTAATTGAGATCCCGTATAAGATCATATCCGAGATATGGCTTCGGTATTGAGTATGAGAATCGTATAAGATCATATCCGGGATATGGCATCGATACTTGATGTGAGATTCTGTATAAGACCATATCCGAGATATGGCATCGGCACTCTGAGGTGACCCCATGTAAGACCACATCCAGGATGTGGCATTGGTTTCATGTTTATGACTAATGATTATGAATATGCATCTTTGAGCATCCCTAGTGATTTATTGGGATGAATAGATCAGCTTAGAAATAGAAACAAGAATTTTATTAAAGCTATGTGATTGAGTTAACACAAGTACCCGTGAGTAATTCACAAAGAAGCATTTACGATATGTGGCATGGTATGTACTAAATAAGGGCAAGTATGAGTAAGTATGGCAAGAAGCCTATAACTTTGTGTATGGATAATTAATGCCATGGATGGATTTTATCATGAGCTTATTGTTGCTATTTATTCCCACTTACCAAGCTTTATGCTTACCCCTTTTATTGCCCTCTTCCTTGTAGTATTGCAAAGTTAGCTCGAGAATTCACGGACTTCGGAGTTGGAGATCACACTATCGACCACTTTTTGGTATAGCCAAATTAGACTTATTTTGAGTATGTCATGTATAGGACTTGAATGTTTTGGTTATGTCATATTTGCAAGCTAAATGTGTTGGCTACTAAGGTTGTTCCAATTCATTTTGTAAATGGTCATTAAAGTTGGGCCAATACTTGAATAATTCTTATATATATATATATACTCATTGATGATGAATCATGAAATGTATGCTCGTGTGAATGCTTGATTTGAGTTGGTATAAGCATGGTTGCTATGTAGGGTGGCATTTGGCTTGGAATATAGCCTTTTTAATGCCCACACGGGTAGACAAACGGGCATGTGTCTAGGCCGTGTGAGACACACGGTTAGCCCTATGGGCGTGTTGATCGGCCATATGTTCCCTTGTGATCTAGGTTTACAAGTCAGTATGCTCAGTAGTAAAACATACGGGCAGAGACACGGCCGTGTGTCTCAGCCGTGTGAAGTCTGCACCTGAAGTTAGGAATTTAATTCGACACACGGTCCAAGGACACAGGCGTGTGCCTTGGCCGTGTGACCTTAGTGAGGTGATGACGTCATAAATAGAATGTCAAGGTTTTGGCACACGGGCTAAGACACGGGCGTGTCGAGGCCGTGTGAGGGTCAGTGTTGACCACGGGTGAAGAACATGGGCATATCACAGGGGCACACGGGCGTGTCCCTAGAACAACACGGGCGTGTGGCCCCTGTTTGGAAAAAAGATTTTCTAAGCGCGTAAAAGTTCTCGATTTAATTTCAAAACCTCCCAGAAGTATGTTTAGGGTCTCGTAAGCCCAAAATGAGTAGGTTATGAGTTTAGATGAAAAGTTTCTAAGCTACAGCGAAATTTTATAGCCCAATGTGTTATGTTTAAGCAAGTTAAGCTAGGTAATGCCTCATATCCGGTTCTGGCTTTGAACACGGGTAAAGGGTGTTACACCAATTTTAAAAGGAAAGATGCGTTTTGGCCTTCTAGATGTCGAAGACCCAAACCTCCGCGGTCACGTGGTTGACATATTGTCCCCAGTCAACTAAAGCCAATTTTTTGTCCTCTAGAGGTAGAACTCTAAATGAACTACCTTGCTAGTCGTTCAATCTCCTCGCACACTCCTTTCAAAATTTGCAGGGATTGCATGAAATAATTTGGAATAGAGAGGAGGATTGTTTGAGAGAGGGTGAATATGTTGGAAAAATGGGTTTGGAAAATGCAGTAGAAAATAAATTTAAGGAAAAATCCAGAGTTTTAAATTTTTTTTTCCAAAACAAGATCTTTGTTGTGATATTTAAAGTAATAAACACTTAATCAAAAATATACATTTTTGATTCGTCTAGGATGAACGCTTTGACCGAGTAGTCTTCTCTGTTATCCTCAAGCTCACATTTGCCGAGTGTAGACTCACTTCGAATAAAAAAAATCACAAAAATTACTAGTGGAGTAATTTTGCAATTTCTATAAACTTTTGGGTCAAATTGTAAATCAAAAAAATATTTCTAGAAATTTTCTGGAATAATCTCTTCAAAGAATCTTCTCTCTACAAATTTCTTTTGAATTCAAGTGTGTGTGAAATAATGACCCAAGGCTCTCTTTATATAGGGAGAGTTTAGAGAGTTCAACAATGATTAAACTTAATCACTTTAATATTAAATTAATATAATATTTATCAAGATAAATTTAATATTAAATCTTATTAAAATAATAGAATATTTATTTACAAGATAAACATTAAATTATATTTAATATTAAGATAATCACTTTAATCTTAAATTAATAAAATACTATTAAGATAAGTATTAAATTTAATTTAATATTAAACTATTACAATAATATTATTTTTGGAATAGTTAATTTGAAACTAAATTCTCTGGTAGAGTCCCAGTAAGAGTGTAACTCTTCCACTGATCAATCACCGATGACCAACCGCCACTGACGACCGGGATGTTGTCGTTCTAGCTATCAACGCCATCGTGTCTAGTGATGCAGGTGTGACATCCTTACGGCACCCCGAGCTGATTTGGCTACTTCTGGTTCGATTCAGGTCAATGATGACCCGACCGATTCATTCTAGCCACCGGTTGGATCGTCGGCTCAGTTTCACATACCGGGCCCGATTCGACCTATTTTTGGGTCTTGGTCTTAGTTTTGGGCTCTCAGGCCCAATTTATGATCTTAGGTCCAATTTTCAAGTTCAATTACCCATTAGGCCAATTGTCTAACTTGAAAATTAACTTCCAAAAATATCATATTAATTTTAATTAATTTGATTAATTTAATTTTATTTGATAAAAATTAATTTTTCCAAAAATCACTTAGCTTTTCCAAATTAATTTTTCAAGAAATTGTTTAATCAAATTCTCTAGTTGAACAATTCTTACGACCACATAATTTAATTCCACATTGAATAAATCGACTCAATTACATTATTCCTAAAATCGTAGAATTTTCTAATGATTCAAATGCAGTCCGATCGAGCTTTTGTTGAGCTAGCGGAGGGACCAATCAGACATATACAATTAGGCTCTAATGATTACAACTATGTCCAGAAGCATTGTTCCGATAATTCGCAACTACTTAATCATGGAGTCAGTCTGTAAAAAGTACCATGATTGAAAATTCCTTATTGTATACTCTTTATGAAAGCAATTCATCCAATTGCATTGTCCAATGACCTTGTCATGTGTGTGTTACCCTCATATAATATCCTTGATTCCTTTTAGATAAATCCTTTCACTCAGTAAAATCCTATTTTGTCTCATTGTCACCATTGTGTCTTCTTAATTATTAATATGATCACTGTCAACAAATGACTACAATAAATTGCTCATTTGAGAACAAGGAACCCGTAGCCACGTTTCATATTTATCAATCCACACAATGCCAATGAAAGGATATCATTAACTCTTTAATTGAGCTATGAATTCCACTGTTGCTAGTAAAGCCATGACATGCACAAGTCATGTACCTAACATAACGGCTATGGGCTCGATCATCTTTAGAGCATATGCCTCCACTTAAATCAAAGCAGATGAGTTGCATACACATGGTCAGTGACTAACTCAGGATTTAGGTAAATCACAACATGAAAGTCACAAGTAATGTAACAGCCCGATTTAGGGACTAGTCGAAACAGTGATCTCGGGATCACTAATCCGAGGTTAGGGAAAATTATTTTCATGTTATTTTATGTGTTAGAGCATGATTTTAGAAGCACATAAAAATTTTGGTACTTTAATTTTAGCGATTTCTTAGTTAATTACGAAAAAGGACTAAATCACATAAAGTGCGAAAGTTCCATTTTATAAGCTAAACATGCCAAATAGCCTTAGAATGTAAATTTGAGGTCTTTAAAGGGCAATTAGACCCTTGGTATAGGGTTGCTGGCCATAGGAGACAAAATTGTCAAAGTTGGTGAGTTTGGTGACTAAAATTGATAGTTTAGTGTTAAAATAAAAAAAAAAGATGATATCCATCTTTTACTCATCTTCCTCCACCAAAATTTTCAACAAATAAGGGGTTTTAGAACTCAAAAATTTCAGCAAGCTCTTCTCCATTCTAGTAAGTGATTTTAATGGTTTTTCTTGAAGATAGTTGTACTTTTGAGACCCCTAAAGCTTAAGCTTTCTAAAGAGTGGACTATCTTGCATTATGGTGAAGATTTTAGAGATTTTCCATGAGAGCTTTCATTGTTATTTGCTGCATTTTTATGGAAGAAAACGAGTCTTGGTTGTTAGATGAATAACTTTTGTGAAGGGTGTTGCCATAAAAACATCTAATTAGACCTTGTTGTAAAGGTTATAAAGTTTGTAGTAAATGTGTGAAATGTTAGCTTTTGATGATAGCCATAAGAGAATTAAATGGTCACCTAGCCTTGTTGAAGGTAGAAATATGATTAGAATTTATTTCCGAGCCTAGGGGCAAAATGGTTATTTTGCTAAAGTCTAAGGGCAAAATAGTAATTTTGCCAAAGCATGATTATTAAAATGCTTTTATTAATGTGATGATTAAAATGAGCTAATTTGCTATTATAGAGCAAGAAAAACTAAGAATTCACCTCAATCGGGGAAAGAACAAAGTCTCGAATTAGATCGACGGTTTAGCTCATTTTGGAAATCGAGGTAAGTTTGTATGTGATAGATTCAACATCTATGTTAGCATGTTTGAGAATGCTTGGTATTATATTGATGCATGATGCTCTACTAAATTGAGTAGTTGATGTTCAATAAGATGTTGAAGTCCTAGTGGACTATGATGAAATTGAAAATGCTATTATCGAGATATGAAATGAATAAGGTCCCGTATAAGACCATGTCTAGGACATGGCCTCCGCACCGAGTTGAGATCTTGTATAAGACCATATCCGGGATATGGCTTCGATAATGAATATGAAAATCGTATAAGACCATTTTCGGGATATGGCTTCGATACTTAATGTGAGATCCCCTATAAGACCATATCTAGGATATGGCATCAGCATTCAGAGGTAACTTCATGTAAGACCACCTATGGGACGTGGCATTGACCTCGTACTTATATTAGTGACGATATTATGCGTCTTTAAGTATCCCTAATAATTAATGGGATAAGTAGACGAGTTTGGAAATAGAAATGAGATTAGTACTAAAGTCATGTGAATGAGTGAATACAGGTATTCGTGAATGAGTCATGAAGAAATACGATATGTGGCATGGTATGTACTAAATAAGGGCAAGCGTGAGTAAGTATGGCAAGAAGCCTATGATTTGTGTATGGTTAGTTAATGCCATGGATGGTTTATATTATGAGCTTATTATTGCTATCTATTTCCATGCAAACTTACTAAGCTTTATGCTTACACCTTTTCATTGCCCTTTTCCCTTGTAGTATTGCTAAGATAACTTGAGGAATGCGGAACGTAGGAGTCCAAAAATCACACTATCAACATCACTTTGGTATAACAATTTAGACTTATGTTGAGTATGGCATGTATAGGACTTGGGTATTTTTGTTAAGTCGTAATTGTTAGCCAAAGTGTTTGCTATATATGTTATTAAAGTCATTTTGTAAATGGTCATTGAAATTGGGCCAATACTTGATATATATATTATGATGATGAATTATGAAGTTTATGCTTGTATGAATGTTTGAATTGAGTTCTTGGATGTGCCTTTGGGTTATGAGTTGTGTTGATATGCGTTGGAATAAGTATGTGTGCAATGTAGGGTGGCATTTGGCTTAGAATTGAGCCTTTTTAATTTCCACATGGGTAGACACACGGACGTGTGTCTAGACTGTGTGTGACACACGGTTAGCTCTATAGGCGTGTGGATCGACCGTGTGTCCCCTTGCATGCTAGAATTGCAAGTCAAGATGCCTACAAGAAACACACAGCAGCGAGACACAACCGCAGTGTCTCGGTAGTGTGGGAGGCACGGCCTAGGACATGGGCGTGTGCCCAGGCCGTGTGAAGCCTGCACAGTAAATGTGGAATTTAATTCGACACACGGTCTAAGGACACGGGCGTGTGCCTTGGCCGTGTGGCCATAGTGAAGTGATGACGTCATAATCAGAATGCCAAGGTTTTGGCACATGGACTAAGACACGTGCGTGTCGAGGCCGTGTGAGGGACACGGACCAAGGACACGGGCGTGTGTCTGGCCGTGTGAATTAAGTCAGTGTCGACCACGGGTGGAAGACACGGGCATGTCTTAGGGGCATACGGGCGTGCCCCTAGATCAACATGGGCGTGTGGCCCCTGTTTTGATGATAAGTTTTCCAAGTTCGTAAAAGTTCCCGGTTAAGTCCCGAAACCTCTCGGAGGTATGTTTAGGGCCTCATAGGCCGAGAATGAGCAAGAGATGGGTTAAACGAAATTTTATAGCCCATTATTTCATGATTAGGCAAGGTTAGCATGGTAATGCCTCGTATCCGGTCCCGACGTCGGACACGGGTAAGGGGTGTTACAGCTGAATTAATTCATCTTAGGTCTAGTCCAATGTATCATTCTACGAACGAATACATCTATGTATCTACTCATGGAGTCAACTGCTCCAGTAGCCAAGACTAGTCATCTCCTCAATTGGAATTGTAGATGACATAATAATTCTTCTCAGTATTTGAATCAAATGCTCACTCTGATTCTTTTACGGGATTATGGAACTCATTTAGATTATCTACTGAAGTTATCTTTCTTGCAATGTAAACATTCTTTACAATGATGCTTATCTTCAGTTTGAACTTTAGATAATCAATGACCTAATATTTGCTTGTCACAATTTCGCTATGCATGCAAAATATAAAAGGCAGAAAATACAAAAGACATAATAGTGAAATGTGAAATCAAAATTTATTTATTTATCGTCAAATAAATAGAAAATAGTTACATGTTTACTACAATATAGACACATTTCCCAACAGAATCTACCTACCATAAACAGTTGTTTTACGTCCTAGTTACATAACTTAGATTAGGCCTTTTCAACCATAAACTACATCGTAGAACTAGTGATTCTTTTATGGAATAATGGATCTCCTAAATATTTCCCCAACTCTTGGACCTTCTAAAAACCCAACAGCTGACTTATTGTATTACTTAGATTCTCTTCCACTTCTCTAGAGAAGAAAATGTTGGTTTTCCTTGCATTAACACGATGGCTTGAAAAGGTACAAAATTGATCGAGAATGTTTGTTTTAGCAACAAGTTATGTTTTATGTCAGCCTTTTAGAAAAGCACCAGATCATTTGCGAAAAAACAAATGTGATAAAGCTAGCCCTGTTCTTGACATCCTAATAGAACTCCAATAACTAGAATTTATGGTTGTTTTAATGATGTGCCCTAATCATTCCAAACAAAGCATAAACATATAAAGAGAGAGGGCATCCCTGCTTTACTCTTCTCGTAGGCTAAACTTTTCAGAAGGAACCCCATTCCACATTATTTGCATAGTAGAGGTTGAAATAGCTGACATAATTACTTTTCGTAAATAATTTGGAATATTGGATGCTTGAATAGTGTTATCAATGAAATCTCATCGAACCCTATCTTAAGCTTTTTCTAAGTCAATCTTAATTGCCATCCACTTTTTGCTCTTTCCTCGCATATTATTTGAGATGTTTCTTCTAGCGATGAACCTAACCTGTTCTTGTGAAATAATTTTGGGAAACACAATTTTAAATATGTTGGCTATAATTTTCATCATTAGCTTATAAAGGACAGTACAAAGGCTGATAGGTAAAAATTGAGAGATTTCTTCTGGTTGCGTAATCTTTAGAATAAGGACAATGAGTGTACTATTAAGTCCTTCATCGATAAGTTTCCCATTGAAAAATCCTTTGATCCATTCACAAATTACACCCCCAATACTATCCCATTGATTTTGAAACAAAAAGGCATGGTAACTATCATTTCCGGGTGCTTTTAAAGAAGTCGTTTAAAAAAAGTGTCATTTTAATTTCATCATTTGAGACCTCTTTTCCTAGAAAGTCTTTCTCACTCTGTTCCATTTGAGTGAAGTAATTATGAGGCAATTCCCCCATCTATTTGGATTTTCTCCATACAACTTGCGAAAGTAATTAACTACTTCTAACTATATTTCATCTGGATCATATAGCCAATCCCCATGGCAATTGCGTAAAGCATTAATACAGTTAATCTTCCTTTTTTGCATTGCTCGACTATAAAAGAACTTTGTGTTTCTATCCCTTAGTTTGAGCCAATCGTACCTAGATTTTTGTTTCCAAACCATTTCCTCATGAGTAAGTACCTCTTCAAGTTCCTCTCTAATACTCATCTCTTTCCTAAATAAGGAATCCAAAGTTGACTTCTCTAGCTCCTTTTGGACCCAACTCAAGGATTTTAAATTTTTTGTTTATGGATCCCAATATGCCCATACACATTTTTATTCCAATATTTGAGACCCATGGTGAGTTTGTCTAACATATCACACATATCTCCATTATACCTCCAGATTCTCTTAACGATACCTGAGAAGTTTTGATGTTGTGTCCAACTAGCCAAGAACCTGAAAGGACATTTTTTAAGTAAATTGAAATCTGCGCAAAGTTTTGTGAGAAAAAGCCAATGATCAGATTTGATTCTTACTAAATGCGTAATCAGACACTTTGGAAAGTTTTGAATCCATGTCATGTTCCCCAGAGCTTGATCGAGCCGTTCAAAGACCCCTCATTTTTTCCAAGTGAAAGAAGGTCCTCGAAACCCTAAATCATGTAGATTATTGGACTCGACAAAATCGCCAAAATGCGAACAACATCTACCTATGGAATTACCACCTTTCTTATCAAAAGTAGACAAAATAGCATTAAAATCGCCTAATACCATCCAAAGGGTCAAACCAGTAGGTATAGTTTCCTTTAAGACCTCATATAGTGCCTTCCTCTTCATGCTGTTAGGACTGCTGTAGCAGCCCGTTTTTAGTTGTGTCGGAAACAATGGTTTTCGGACCACATTTCTGAAAAAAGAGTTATATTTTATTATTATTTTAATGTCTTTTGGATTATATTAAGTTCGTATTAAAGTTTCATTAAGAAATTTTAAAGTTTACATTGTTAATTAAGTAAAAAGGACTCAATCGTAAAAAGTGTAAAAGTTGAGTTCTATTAATTAAAGGGGTTTAATGGCTATGAAATCTTAAACTAAAGGACTTGAATGGTAGATAGACCATTGAATGAGTTAGTGGATAGTTATGGACAAGCTTTTATTGAAATTTTGATAATTTTTAAAGGTTAAAATGGTAAATGAATAATTAAAAGAAAAATTAAGTAAAGAAAGATGAGACAAAGTCATCATGTTCTTCCTTTCATTTTTTTTCAACCAAAAATCACCATTTTTATAGGGTTTGAGCATTTGGCTAGGCTTTCATCTTGCATGTAAGTGATTTTGAGTCCTATTTTTAATGATTTTTATGTTTTTTAGTCCATTTTAGCTTAATCTAGCTAATCCAAGGATTAATTTACAAAAATTTTAAAGTTTGAGGGACTTGCCATGAATTCTTTTGAATGGTTTTTTATTTTAGTTGATAGATTATGAATCGTTGTTGAAAAAGTTTTGGTTAAATGATTTTTGATGAATTTTGGAATTATGGATTAAATTGTTAAAGGTGTAAATCTATAGGTTTTATTATAAATTTTTGATAAATATGAGTTGCTTTAAGGTCTCTTGCAACATGGGTTAAGTTGGATTTAGGTTAAAATGGTTAGATTTTAAGTTATAAGCTTAAAGACTAAATTGTGAAAAGTCAAAGTATTAGAGGTAAATTCGTGATTTTGCATAAATATGAGTTATGGATTAAAATAAATTCTAGAAGTACTTAATTGAATGAAATTATTTATTTAGATCAAGAAAAACCATAATCGAACCTGAATCGAGGAAAAGCTAAGGCTTCAGATTAGTTCGATACTACTATGCCCCTAACTATCGAGGTAAGTTCGTATGAACTGTAATCGTTTTAATATTAACTAAATTAAATGTTTACTATGTTGTTTTAATGTAAATGAATCAATATATGAATGTATTCATGCTATGATGAATTGACGGATATCAAGTCCCGGTTGAACCTTAAGAATTCTTAGGATACGAATGACATGTCATTAGGGATTTCATGTTTCGAGTGCTGGTCTTGAATGTCCTACCGATGGCTGAGGTCTTGCATTTGTTGTGGATTCTCTGCAGCTCGTGTGAGCAGCACCTGTAGCTTACATTTCGACCCACAGCTCGTGTGAGCAGGTCATTTCACAGCTCGTGTGAGCATTGATGTAAAGGAAAGATTATGGTTATATGTAAAGGCACACTATGTGTGAGCTTTCCCGAGTATCCTATGTAATTCTAGATGGTTCAACAGGTAATAAAAGGAAATGAAATGGTAAGTATGTGAATGGATTGAATCATGTCTTATGGAAAGGATTTATGGGCTAAATGATGTATTTACCTATGGAATTTACTCATCTTATGGTTGATTACATTTGTATCATGAACAAGTATACTAACTTGTGAGTTGGTGATGTTATATAGGCTATTACTAAGCTTGTGGCATTGATGATGATTTATGTTTAATCTTCGAATTGTATAAATGACATAATAAGTTATGTTTTAGTTTATACGAGCTTACTAAGCACTCGTTGCTTACATAGTTTCTTTCCTTTTTTTTATAGTTTTATCAGAAGCTCGATCGGTTGGAAGCTCTTCTGAGACCTATCGCACTATCCAACAATTAATTCAGTAGTTTTTGAATATTTTGGCCAAGGTTTATAATGGCATGTATAGGGTGATTTGTAATGATATTTTGGTGAATGTGTTAATGGTGTTTTGGCATGTATAAGTTTAGATAAGATATGTTGGTTTGGTATACTTTGATGCCTTATCAAGTTATGTCATTTTGGTTACTTTAAAGTGCTTGTTTATAAGGTTCTTTTGTCATGTTGATGATGGTTTGAAAATGGTTACTTGTGACATGTTTTGGTACATATTTGAACTAAGGCATTATGTTTGAAAAATGGCACTATTGACATGTTTAGGTAAATGATGTTTGAATGAAATTGTGGCGCCTTTGAATGGCATATTGTAACAGTCCATTTTCGATAAAATCAGAGCAGTGATTTCGGGACCACAGATCCGAGTCCGAAAAAAAATATTTTAATTTTACGAAATTTTATCGATTACATGTTTAATTTAATAAAGGACCAAATTGCACAAAATACAAAAGTTGAGTTCTAATAGCTAAAGGGATTAAATAGCTATAGAACTTTAAATTGGAGGTCCTTATATGGTAATTAGACCATTAGAAATGCTTAGTTGTTAAGGATGATGAATCATCCATGGAAAATAAAATAAAGAAAAAGATGAAATTGGAAAGATGAAAAATAAAAGGTGATAAATTAATTAAATAACAAAATATCATCATTTTATGTCATCTTCTTCCCCAAAATACATGGAAACCCTAGGAAAGAGAAAGCAAGCTTTCTTAGCCAAATTAGGTAAGTATTCAAGTCCCGTTTTTAGTAATTTTTATATTTTTAAAATTGAGATAGTCTAATCTATCTATTTTGGGGATTAATCTGAAAAGTTATCAAAGTATAGAAATTTTGGTTAGGCTTGGAACAAGGATTAAATTGCATGAATTTCATTTTCCGAGCCTAGGGACGAAATCGTCATTAATTAAAAGTTTAGGGGCAAAATGGTAAATTTTTTCCTAAGTTGTAAATTGGACTGAATTGAGTCTAAATTGTATTAAATTAATATTAAATTTACTCGTATAGATCCGGATAGACCAAATTCGGAGCTAGAACGAGGAAAAGAGGAAAATGTCAGATTAGTAAATTTTATGTACACGAACATTTGTCGAGGTAAGTTCATGTAACTAAATTGTATATTTGTATGCTTGAATTACATTTTGTGTAAGTGAATTATATAAATATCATAAATATATGACATTGAAAAACATATCTGACAAAGCCCGATCAATGATAATGCCCGATAAATGATAAATGGTAAAAAAATGTCACTTTTATACTTGAAAAGAATGTGGAATGTGTTTATTTGAATTATATGAATGTTATAGATGTATGAAATAATTACATGCCTGATAATATCTGAAAAATGTTGAATCCCGTTTGAATAAATGAAAATCAATGGATAAATGTTATTTCCCTTATTGAATGAGGTCCTGCATTTGTTGCTGACGGGATTTAGCTCGGACGAGTAATCCTATTGACCTCATTACAGATAGGATTTAGCCCGGACGGGTAATCCTAATATAATCCCTCTCTAGCATATGTTACAATTAGGATTTAGCCTGGAATGGTAATCCTAATTGAGCTTTTCTGAGCATATGTTACAGAAAGGATTTAGCCTGGGCTGGTAATCCTGTTATATGATATGTGGCTCGAGAGTGTGCTTTCTAATTAAGTGCCCTAATGGGTACCCCTGAATATGAATTGACGGATCCTGATTTGTACACCTCGAGTGTACTACACGTGTATCCATCGATATTTTAGATAAATTCAACGGGAAAAATCCTAACATAAGAAGATATGAATAATAAATGAGTTATTATACGTATCTGCCTGAAATACATGAAAGTAATGATACATGTTATATGAAAAATATGAGATGATGATATATGTACATGGAAATTATTAGATGAATACATTCATCCATGATTATAGATTTGTACACCTTGAGTGTACTACTCGTGTGATATTGATATTTTGAATGGTTTAATGGGTAAAGTTCTGACGTGAAATAATCTGAACTCGAGATGAATTATTATGAAAATGTACTTGAATTACATGAACTTGAATTATACTTGTTACATGAACACATGATATGAGAAATATTTGAACATGGAAATTTGACTAGTGTCGAGAAATATATTTTTTGATATTCATGAAAAATATATGTTTAGCATGAATCCAAAACAAACTATTACTGAAACAAGCCTGAGATACATGGAAATGATAGCATCTGTTATGTTGAAGTATGATGTACTTGATATAAGAATGTGGAACATGCTTAATGACTTTGTACTTTCGTGGTATATTGAAAATATGTGTATGAAATTTTCTGACAATTGTGTATATTCATGATTATGAGTTATTACCCGGAATACATGACTGGCATGGTTAATGAGGATATGTATTTAGGCATTTGGCCAACATGATTTGGGAATAAATTAAATGCTTACCTAAATTTAAGATAGTGGTAAGTTAAGTTCCAAGTTATACAAACTTACTAAGCATAATATGCTTACTCTATTTTATTTTTCCCCTATTCTATAGTGATTCGGAAGCTTGTTGGATTGGAAGCTTGGCGGAGATCACTCACACTATCCATCAGCCCATTTTGGTATATATGGTAAATCAATTATGGTTATAATGGCATGTATAGATTATTTAGCCAATGATGTCATGTAAATGTTTTGAAATAAACTAGTCATTAGGATGGCTTGTGTTTGACATATTTTGATATGTTTATAAGTGGATCTATCATGTTTGAAAATGAATGTAATCATGCATGTGTACATTTGGTAAATGGATAAATATGAAAGATAGACTAACATGATAATAAATTGTCATATTTGGTACCTAAGGGTACATTGGTTGTATATGATATTATGTCATGTTTAAGACATGATTTGGACTTGTTTTGAATGCTTGAATTGGTTGGTATATGAATGTAAGTTTTGGTGTAGGTTATTGACAAAGTTTGAGTGAGAAATAAAGCTAGAAAATGACTTTATTTTGTCCATACGGGTAGACACACGGGCGTGTGTCTTGACCATGTGTGACACACTGCCTGGCACATGGGCATGTGGTTTGGCCGTGTGTCCCCTGCATCTTAAATTCGAGAAACAGAATGCTCAGAACTGAACACATGGGTAGAGACATGGGCGTGTGTCTCAGCCATGTGTGATACACGACCTAATACACAGGAGTGTGTCTTGACTGTGTGAAAACTGCACCTTAATGTTTTTCAAGTTAGAAAGTTACACGGGTTGGGAACACGGCCGTGTGACCTGTTTCATATACCACACGGCCTAGGACATGGGTGTGTCACTTGGCCGTGTGAACCACACGACCTACTCACACAGGCGTGTGACCCATGTATATAGGAAAAATTTTGAAATTTCACGAAAAATTCTTTGAGTTTTCGATTTAGTTCCTACTCGTTTCTAATGCATGATTTGAGCCTCGATGGCTCATGTAAGGAACTGTATGATGAATCTTGATTGAAATATGATATGACAACTAAAAAATTATGAAATATCTATTATTTGTTCTGTAAACTTTGGTAATGCTCCTTAACCCTATTCCGGCGACGGATTCGGGTTAGGGGTGTTCCACATATTGGTTAGGTGAATTAAGTTGTTTGAAATGGCATGATTATCTGTATTTGAATGATGCTTAAGTCCCTTGAAAGTGTGCATAAATAGAATGGTTACTTATGCATGAATTGGTTATGAAAAGGCTTGATTTTAGGTAAATTTTGGGTTCACACGGCCTGGGACATTGGCTGTCACATAGCCTGGCGACACGGGCGTGTGTCATCTGAGAATTCTTAGTGTTCCAAGTCAACGAGTTACACGATCTAGCACACGGCCTGACACATGGGCGTGTGGGGCATCTCAATGAGTTACATGGGTGAGGACACGGGCTGGGATACGGTCGTGTGTCCCTTGTTCGAATGTTACACGGCCTGGGGAGATTTCACACGGCTGTGTGACCCTTGTTTTCCAATTTTTACAACTTTTTCTTAAAACTTATGTTTTGTTTCAAATTAGTCCCGAATTGCTTCAAAGCTATTTTTAGGGCCTTAAAGGCTGGATTTAAGGAAAAAATGTATCTGGATGATTGGTTTATGATATGTTTAGTTTATTTTAATATTATGATGCTAAATGTTTTTGATTGTACGGTAATACTCCGTAATCCTAATCAGGCAATGGAGACGGGTTAGGGGTGTTACAACTGTCATATACAAAGGTGACTAAAATAGTTGCATATGAACACCATAATATATTTTTGCCAAGATAAACTGGGTGTGATTTTGAATAATTTCCAAATGAATCGTAGCCTCTAGCTTCAACTAAATGTGAGGATTGAAAACCAAATTTTGAAATAATTTCGTCTGCCTTTCCACCACTACCCTTTGGCTCCAAAAGGCTAACAATATCTGGCTTGTGCTCCACATTATATTCTTTAAGAGTGCGAGGAAATTTCATACTCGCACAACTTTGACAAATCCAAACAAATATGGATAAATTAAAGTTCAACATTATTATTTTAATAAAATTGAAAAGCAGTAAAACAAATCCAATTTAATGCTGCAGATTTTCCTGATTTCTTGGATTTTCATCCGGCTCATCAATAATCTTGCTTATCAATTCTTGCTTGAACTGGTCCTGTAGTAACCCCACTATATTATTGACTGATTCAATCAAGGGTACTCTAGCTGACAACACTTTAAAAGGCTACTTTTATCCCTTATAAATTTTTTTTATCATACTTTCACATATATTCAATTTGGTCCTTATCACTATCAACCAGTCTAAATCGAATCAATGCAGCTCATTTCATCACATCAATCAGATAACATATCCTATTCTAATCCAATTTAAGGTCAATTCCATGATTATTTCAATTTACAATTATAGCAATTAAACTTTTACTCTTTTATGATTTAATCCTTTTACCTTAATTGGAAACTTTTTTTTTTTTTTTTGGCTTGAAGGTATGTGAATATCGATAAAAGTCATGGCAATAACTTGTTTTACTATTTTGTGGAATTTGAAGGAAACCATCAGAGGATCCGGTGGTTCTTTGGCTCAATGGTGGGATTTGAAGGAAACCATCAGAATTTGAAGCAATGAAGTTGCTAACATACGTACTCATCGTTGCTTGAGCTTTTTACTTGCTGAGATACTTAGTCTTTAAGTCTCTGTTGTGTAACAGTGGTTTGAGCTGTACCCCGAGTTCCTCTCAAACCCGCTTTTTATTGCTGGAGAGTCATATGCTGGAATATATGTGCCTACTCTTTCTTATGAAGTAGTGAAAGGTATATCCTCATAATTTAGACTTCTACAAGTTTTAGGATAAATCTAAACGTGCAGATATGAATCTTTCACAGGAATCGATGCTGGTACTCAGCCTGTTCTCAATTTCAAGCATTTCCGGAAACTATTTTGGTTAAAGTTTAAATGCATGCGTGCCTTCTAACCACAATATTATGTTTTAAAATGCAGGGATATTTGGTCGGAAACGGGGTTACTGATGCTGAAGTTGACGGTAATTCTTTTGCTCCCTTTGCCCGTGTTTTACACCTTTTGTGTTCTTAGCACTAGATTTCCATTAATGACTCCTTATGGAAGGTGCAAGTACTAAATGTAATTATTAGGTCTGAAATTTGCTGCAGTTGAAGTTTCTGAACTTTCTGTTTTACATTTTACTCGAATCAACAATTTCAAATGCCCAGTTATCTTACTAGTTTATTGTTGGTAAATGACATCTTAGATTTTTCTTGGATCTCTATTTGTTATTGGAAACAATTAGATTTAAACTCGATGTAAGCGTTAGAGTGAAAACAGGCCATGATTTTAATTCTTTTTCCTCGAAAAGCATAGTTTTTATAGTTGGAATTACATGCAGGAGGTTACAAATGAGTGTATGGGGAATTTCTATAATCCACACAGTGATACTTGTGAAACGAAACTGGAAAAAGTTGATGAGATAAGTGACTGGTTATTTGCTTATTTTACAATGACCTTTAGGGAAAGTTCAGATAATTTTAAATTGCATTCTTTTTTATTTGCTTCTGAACTTTTAACTAATTGCAGAACTTACGATATTCTAGAACCGTGTTATCATGACCCAGATGCAGCTGAGACTAAAGATGTTAAGATTAGATTACCTTCCAGCTTCCGGAAGTTAGGTGAGACTGACAGGCCTCTTGCTGTACGAAAAAGGATGTTTGGTCGTGCTTGGCCTCTTAGAGCTCCTGTAAGAGATGGTATAGTTCCGACGTGGCCACAACTTCTTAATAGCCAAAGTGTTCCATGCACTGTAAGTCTAGCTTACTCTTAAGTCATTCAAATATTTCCTAAATGAAGTATGCTCACTTGTATCTTGTTTCATATGTGTTTTCTTTAAATACATTAATGGGATATGATGTTGTTTTTATGCACTGCAATCCCGAAAACTAGTAAATACTAACATGGCCTTTGATATTGGTAGAGCAACTCTTGTGATTACAAATGAAATGCAACTTGTGTAAGATTTGAACAAATAGCTTGCTCTTTGTTTTATGCTTGCTTTTACTTTCAGAAGACAGAGAAACTATGCTTGGATGCAAGAGCAAGGTTTTGATGACGTAAAAAGCAGAAGTAACTCTTCATATGAGCATATGCTTCATGTTCATATTATAAGCCTCATTCCACTTCTTATAATTGGAATAATTGAGCTTTTCTTTCCTCACAAATAAAATGGACGAAATAGACCTTACATCGTGAATAATTGTTTGATGATTAAAATTCTACTTTGTTGCCAGTATCCTATTATATTATCTGTTATTATTTTTGGTCAATGACCATCAGTTGATGGACTTCATGTGCTCTTTTGTCAACTTCTTTGCTAAGTTATTCCTTGTTTGCTTTAGACTCGAATAACTAATGTGTGATTCTTGTTTATTTTTATTTATCTCAACTTGTTCTCTTGAAAGTACTGATAAGTTATTTACTCAAAATTACATATGAATAGTGTAGAATGATGAAGTAGCAACAGCATGGCTGAATGATGGAGCAGTTAGGAAAGCAATTCATGCTGACGGAGTAAGCACTCTCAGATTGTTATCTCTCCAAGTTCCCCAAAATGGTAACTTTATGATCCCATGACTCCATAGGAGACTGTGATCGGTAAATGGGAGTTATGTACAGACAAAATCTTCTATCATCATGATGCTGGTAGCATGATCAAGTATCATAAGAATCTTACTTCCAGGGGATATTGGGCACTCGTATTCAGGTAAATCTCCAATTAATGTCGTATAACACTACAGTTAACTTCGGAAAATGTCACTCTTATGGTTTCCCAAAGTACTTTTTGGGGGTAATGTAATCCAAGTGAAAACACTTAAGAGATTGATGGCTTGGAATGTTATATGCTACTATCACACAATAATCAAAACTCTATGCGTAAGAGTCCGAGCTATGAATCACAAAACAACGCATCAAGCTTGCAACTGCCTCCACTTAGTGTCATATACTGTTGAGTTTCAATATATTCTCTTATTGGTTATAATTTGTTTCTCTTTGATCAAACCCCCGAGCATTGTATTTATCTGAAGCTGCATTAAGAATGCCAGCTCTATATTTATTCGCAATCCTCCATGGGGTCTGTAGTTTCTCATAAGCGATCTGCATTGTACTTTTATGGCAACGGGGATCATTTTATGTGTGTTCCATTTACTAGGAGTGACGCCTGGACTAGATCGATAGGATATAAGATAGTGGATGAATGGAGACCATGGATATAAAATGGACAAGTTGCCGGGTACATTCGGTCAGTTTTCTTCCCTTATTGTTGTTTTCTCTCCCAAACCACTGCCCTTTCTGTTGTTTTGTGCAAATATGCAGGTATTTACAAGGTTATGAGAACAACCTGACCTTTTTAACCATAAAGGTACCCCCACAATGCTGGCATTGCTGTTGCTAATATTATATCTATAGTAGTAACTGTAAATTTCTGGGATTACCAATTTTGACGTATCGATTTTCGGATTCTTTGTGGTGGTTCAGGGAGCAGGGCATACTGTGCCAGAATATAAACCTCAAGAGGCGTTCTATTTTTACACCGGATTCCTGGAAGGGAAATCTATATGAGCTTGTTTTATCTTTTTTATTCAAGTTTAAGGTTTTAATTAGTTTAAGGAGAGTCAAACTAGTTGATTCGAGCACATCTCGTCCGCGGATGACTAGTCAAACTAAAAGATAAAAAATATTTTTATTTAATTTAGTTATAAAAAGTATTTTTATTATATGAAAACTAAAAATAAGTTGTGTTCGAAAATTATTTTTAAATTATAATTCAGTTTGATTTGATTCATGAACAAGTTTTGAGTTGAGAGTATTTGAAAGATTACTTGTTGTTCACTATTGATCGCTGACATCACCAACAAAATCCTTTTATTAATAAAAAGAATAATTAATACTTCTGTAACTGATTCATTACTTGTTAGTTTTGTAATTCTCATTCTTGAGATATACAAGAGTCTTTCACCACTAGTGAAATGAATTTTTTAGGGGTGCATTTTGGACTCTTAAAGTATTCTTTTTTAAATTCTCTCAACTTGTGTCTTTACTTAGTCTTATCGTCAACTACATTTCTTTTTTCTTCACCTTACCAACCATCACCTTTCGTTGTGTTCAGTGTTACCAAATTTGTTTCAGCCTTTCTCTTTGCCTTCTTCCAGTATATCTTGTTCATTTGTTTGTAACACTTTTTGTGTCAGTTGTTTTAAACTATAGCCTTATTTTGAACAAAGTTATTCCGAACATAACTATCTCAACCAACAGTTATTCTAAACAACAACTATTTTAAATAATAGGTGTTCCTTTGGAAGAAGTATCAAGTGAAACATCGGTACTACTTATTTAACACTTGGAAACATAATTTTCTAAAATATAATTTTATTTGTCTCAAAGAAAAAATAAAATGTTAGTAGCTAAAGTTAAGGGCACATTTGGTTGAGGGGAATGGAATAGTTCTGTAATGGAATAGAGTTGTAATGGAATAGAACTGTAATCAGTAATTCAGTTGTTTGGTTGAATGGAATGCAATAGAACCGTAATAGTATTCTTGTATTTGATTGAATGTAATATGGGTTGTAATAGCATAAGGAAAAGGGCTTAAATGACCAATGTAACACCCCTAACCCATATATGTTGCCAGAATAGGGTTATGGAGCATTACCGAACTTTACAGATTAATAACAAACATTTCATAATCGTTAATACATATATCATAACCCATTCATATAACACTCATGTGGTCCCTTATATGGGCCCTCGAAGCCCAAAATATATGTTAGAAGTAAATCGAGACAAGACCGGAGACTTCAAGAATTTTTTCGCAAAATGTAAAAAATTTTCTTAAAAACAGGGGACACACGCCCGTGTGGCCAGACCGTGTGGCTCACACGGCCAAGAGACACGTCTATGTCTTAGGCTGTGTGGGCATTCGATGTGAGACACACTGCCGTGTCCCAGCCCATGTTCTTACCCGTGTAACTCTCTGACTTGTGCCACACGGCCAACCACATGCCCATGTGCTAGGCCATGTGCAAGGTGCAAGGTTCATACGGCCACGCCACACGCCCGTGTGCTAGGCCGTGTGCAAAAACCTGGACATTCTTTTTTGAAATTTCAAAGTGCAGGGGACACACGGCCAGACCACATGCCTATGTGCCAGGTCGTGTGTCACACACGGCTTAAACACATGCCCGTGTGGACATAAAATAAGCCATTTTAAGGCCACTTTTCTCACCTTTTTTTACATCAACCTACACACAACAATCTCATATACCAATATATCCCAATGCAATCAATGCAAGCCAAAACATTTTCTCAACATGACATAACATCTCAAACATTTCCATTACTTATACTTAACCTATTTAACTCATTCCATAGATTTATCAAATTCTATTTCTAACTACTTACATACAAACATTTAAGATTCATAACCACATTTCAATCTATTTCATTATCAAACCAACTCTATACATGCCATATAAACCAAAATTTACATTACAAAAACTACCGGATTAATCTGATAGTGTGGCTTGATGTGTTGATCCGATCCTCCGACCTCACGCTAATCTACAAAGAATATTAAACAACATGAGTAAGCTTAATGAAGCTTAGTAAGTTCATAGGCTTTAAATATAAATCTTACCGAACATACTAAATAATTCATTGAGATTAAGCATTTCACAACATTTCCTGCCAACCACAACTTCGATTGATGAGTTCACATAATTGAACTCAATATCAATAACTATTTAATTTATTTCACATTAATCCATGTAATACTTACCAGTCCTTGTCAAATTAGAGAACGTCTTACGGATTTGAGTACATCATTTTCTTGATGCCATAGTCCAACTATGGTCTTACACAATTTTCATGGCCCTGCCATGGTCTTACACTCATAATTCCATAACTCATTTATGGTATTATCATTAGGATGTCGTAGCCCAACTATGGTCTTACACATATACATATTCTGCCATGGTCCAACCATGGTATTACGTTCAAGGTGTCATAACCCAGTTATGGTTTTTTCATTAAAATGCCATAGCCCAGCTATGGTCTTACATTCAAACATTGTCATGGTCCAACCATGGTCTTATCCTCAATTCATCTTGTGTCACGGAACGATCGTACTCAATCCTGCGTTCCACTTAATTTGAACTTTCAATTCAATTTTCATATATTTACAATAATCATAATCCAATAACAAAAATATGAAATAATACACTATATCATTCCTAAATTAACAATTAATCATTAAATTTCAACCATATGAACTTACCTAGGCCAATTTGTAGAATTTGTTGTAATTCAGGGACTATTCAGCTAATTTCCCCTTTTCATGATTTTTTCGGGTTCTTAATCTATAATATACAATTATTCATTCATTAGCATCTAATTCAATTCTAATTCACTTCACAATTTATGTCCTTCAATTTTTGAAATTACACATTTACCCCAACTTTTACAGTTTTTATAATTTATTCCCTTATCAATTTTCCCACCAAATAAGCTAATTTTTCTAAATTAACACTTTATCTAAATATTCTAAGCTATTACACAACCTTTGATAAACACAATTTAATACTAAATCCTAAGATTTAATCTTTTCACAATTTGGTCCTAATAATCAATTTCTATTGAAATCACTTGATAAATTCATCATATAATAAAATTAAAGCTTCAAATTCATATTAATTCATTACAAACTTCCAGCACTTGTCAATGGTAACTTTCAAAATCATCCATGAAATCAAAAACTAATGAATTAAATAGTTGGACCTAATTGTAAAAGTCTCAAAAACACAAAAAATTCAAGAAAAGAGCAATAATTGAACTCACATGTAGTAAAAATATGAAAAACCAGCTTTTGGAGGACCTCCTATGGCTGTCTTTGGCTGAAGATTGATGAAGAAATATCTAGATTCAATTTGGTCACTTATTTTTATTTTTACCTTAATTTCCCAAATGACCATTTTGCCCATAAGTCATAAAATTTCAAGATTTTTTTCTCTGCACAAACCGTTTCAGCCTTCTAAAAATGTGTAATTTCCTTTTTGATCCTCCCTTATTTACCACTTAAGCTATTTAATCCCTATTTCCTTAATTGGCAAGTTTTGCACTTGTTTTAATTTAGTCCTTTTTAATTAATTATCTGTCAAGAAGTTAAAATTTTCTAATAAAACTTTAATACTAACTAATAACACTCCGTAAATATTTATAAAATATTTACGGTTTGGTTTATGAAATCGAGGTCTCGTTTCCTCGTTTTTGAAACCAATTAATCTAATAAATATTTCTAAAACATAAATCACTAATTCATAGTTTTTCCTAAATTCATAAATTGCTCATAAACACTAAATAATAAAATTTACGAGCTCATTTTTCAGATTTTAGTGATCTCAAACCACTGTTTCCGACACCACTGAAAATTTGGCTGTTACAACCAAAGTGTCCTTAGCAGAATTTTTTGTTAGGTAGATGATTATTGTTATTATTATTAAATTTTAATAAGATTATTATTAAATATAATTTAATAATAATAATAATAAATATTTTAGTCATATTTTAACATAATTGTTAATAATATTTAATAATAATTTTAATATGATATTATTATTAAGAATATTTCAATGCCTATATATTTGTTTCAATCTAGCCTCTCACCTCTTCTCTTACAAATAGGTCACAATCGCAAATATAAAAATGAGTTTTACATATGTTATGATAATCCTCTAATAACATTTTATTTTAATAGTCAATTTTAATAGAAGGCAAATTTGTTATATTTTATTTTATACTTTATAATAGCATGGCAACAACAATTAATTATAAGGTATACTCTTTAATAAATTAATTATTTACAGCAATCTTTGGTGAAATAAAAACCTTCAAATTTTACATAAAAATTACTAAATTTTAGTAACATTAGTTCTTTTCTTATGTGAAATAAAAAATCAAAACTCATAGTTCTTTATGTTATTCAAAAACTATAGTCCTTGATTTTATGTTATTCAAAAACTCATAGTTCTTTATATTATTAAAAAACATGAAGAAAACTCGACATAAATATAGAAGGAGTTTGAAATCCGTAATTCCTTTATCCCAAAAGCCATTCCTCATTTCCTTCTAAAGAATGCAGCTTGATATTATATCAAATGTATTATTGCCTTCCAAGGTCTCAATACCTTTAACTTAATAGGTAAACATTACATGGTTTATCCATCATTGAAAAAACCGAATATGAGGTTGAATTGGTTGGACTAACTATTTTTTTATTTTTTCTTGATCAGTCTCTAAAATTTTCCAATTCAACTTATAAAGTTGAACTGCCAAATCAATAGATTCCTGGTTCAACCTGTTGAATTAGCCGGTCTGATTTTTAAAGCCATGGTTTTATCTAAAAAACTAAAATATTTTAAGGGTCAAGGATGCAACATTAACCTGGATAACAAACCTCATTACTAACTCGCTGATAAGCACACAAATATAAAAGGATAAAATGAGTGAATCGACATCGGTACAGCCTTTATGCTTTTCTATCGAACTAATAAAGACAACACCAAGTCCTAAACTACAAAATGTAATGCATTTTCAAACATCTATTCCACATATCCTTGGATAGTACTAGGACAAACATGTTCAAGCAATGCGAAAATTACAACAAAATGAACTTTCCTTGTAACCAAACCCCGAAGCACTCTCGGAACCAGAACCCGGAGTCTTTTTGTTATTCTTGATAAGAAACAGCAAATTCTCTCCATAGCATTCGCTTCTCTTAGAAAGTTAAACCCATATCCGATTTTGACAACACAAAAGATAAATAATTAACGACATGCAAAAGAACAAATAAATCTAAATCTGAGTGGTACGATACTCTTAATTTACATAATTTAAAAAATACATAAAAGAAGGATAGATGTGTTTTGCAAGGAACATCAGTGTGAATACAAAAACCTCTTTTTCCATTTCCTTGGTAATGGAAAACAGATCAAATTTGATCAGTCTTTTGAATGTACAGTACAAATGCTTGCAAGTTACAATGTCAGTCATCATAAGATCGTGGATTCCCGGATGTTGCACTTGCCATAAACTTGAATGGTCAAAATCACATAGACATATGAGGCTTTAAAATCATCTTCAAGGGGACTTACCTTAACAACAACATCGTTCTTATCACCTCTCAATCTTGCTCGATGGACCTAATTCAGATACGAACTTATGTTAAGGCATATCCATTCAATTTTTGTAAGCATTATCCTATTTCCGGAACTCGAGAACCCTGCAAAACTGTTAAAATTTATGGTAGCATTAAAACAGCAAATGTGCCATATCCTGCTGTATGTTGGAAAGCATGAAGCTTGTTTAATGAAAATGTTCAAAGATTTTATATGTTTAAATACATAAACCTATACCCTTCCCAGCATATGCTTATATAAACTTATACCCTTCCCAGCATGCTCATATAAAACTTCAAACCAAGTAAAGAAATGAAAAAGTAATACCTGTGCGATCGATGCTGAGCCGAGAGGATTTACATCAAAATTCTCAAAAATTTCACCCATGCTTCGACCAAACTCCTTCTCTAAAACAAGTTGAACAACATCAAATGGTATATTTACCAATAAAATATCAATAAGTAAAACAGGATTTCAAAAGGAACATAAATAAATTTGAACATGCAGGTAAAATTTAGTCTTTAATTGAGCTGAAAGAACACAAAAAGCAAATGTTGTGCAGTTTGCCAATAGCTAAGAACAGTAAAATCAACAAAAGGAGCAATCAATAAGAATCAAACAGTACAAAAAAAAAAGTAAAAACAGACAAACCCATTTAAATTTGAACTGAAAGAACACAAAAGCAAAGACTGTAATTTGCAAAGAGCTAAGAACAGCAAAATCAACAAAAGGGGCAATCAATAAGAATCAAATAGTACAGAAAAAAGTAAAAACAAACAAACCCATTTTAATTGAACTGAAAGAACACAAAAGCGAAGACCGTAGTTTAAAGAACTAAGAACAGCTAAATCAATCAATAAGAATCAAACAGTAAAGAAACTAAAAAAACTAAAAAAAACAAACTCATGTTGTTTATCCCATATTGCTTATTGCTTTTGTGGATCCTTCACAAAACTCACTCGAAGTTGAAACACCTATCATTTCAACAATTACCCAACAATCAAAAACTATCAAATTAACAAGAAGAAGAATAATCAAAAGAAGAAGAAGATAAAGAAGGGAACTTATAGCCCGTATAAATATCAACTGCTCGAACCCAGAATTGAAATGAACGATGCCAAGGTCTGAAATGAAGAGAAACCTTGTCTTGAATCGCTTTGAAATCAAAACCAGAAGCTAATGTGTTCTTCAATTGAGTCTAGGATTTTTTCCTTGCTGAAGATTTTGCCCTTAATTGAGAAATTTCTACGATCTGATTCCTACTAAGAAAAGATTGAAAAAATTGGTGAGGGGCAATGGTGTTTCGGGCTTTATAAATGGAGAAGGTCATGAACGTAGAGGCTATAGTTGAAACTGCAGAAAGGATGACGATGAAAAATGAGGGTAAAAATGAAAAAAAAAAGTAATCTCTCAGCATTTCTACCGTGCTCTGAATGGCAATTCAGAGGGTGACGCAAAGAATGCTATTTAACCTCTATTCAGTGATGAGCGAGAATAGAAAACTAAACAGCAAGGCCTGTAATACACATTCCATTGAACCAAACAAGGGTTTGTGGTGGGCTCATAGAATTGAGTTGTAATGGCCATGCCATAACATTGAACCAAACAGGCTGTGAGTAGTTACGCTCTTTCATGCATATGGGCATTAGATTCCTGAAAGTAAGGCATTAATGGAAAGTTTTTAAAAATTACTTGGAAATTGCATTTATTTTACTGGACTTTTTCTCACGGTTAAAGGCTAATGCCGGTTCTGGGTTGTGTGTGCCGAGCAGCCTTCTAGTTATGGTGAAGGTGGTTCAACTTTATTTGCTATCCTAGATAGAAGTACCCATGGCCTAAGGTGTTTTATTTGGTATTACATTTCGTGAAACCAATAGAGCTTCATCTAAATCTGGATAGCTATGGGGCTGGCTCCTTTGATTAAATGGAGTAATAACAATTTTAGTCCCTTCTAATTACGAAGTATTTAATTTAATCTTATTTAAATAAATTTTTATCCTCTGGCTCCCAATTTTATTTCCGCCTCACAATACCCCTGTTCGGGCCTGTAAATGAAAATCTAATGTCCCAAGTTTTTTTGTTGATGTAAGGAAAGATGTGCTAAGAACAGTAAAAGAGCTCCATTTGAGAAAAAAAAAATATTAAAAATAAATTAAATTGCAAGTGGGAACGATCCAAATGTCAGCATATTGACCCCATCTTTCGTTAATTTCAAATATGCCAAATTTAGTCCCAATCCACGTTAAGAAGTATCAATTTTAGGCATAAATCAATGACTTTTTAATTAAATACTCCTAAAATAGAAGTTGTGCATATTGTTAAACCGTTGATTTCATCCAACTTTTTTTTAGTCTGCATGTTTAAAAACCTTCTTCTTTCTCCACTTTTTACTCAATAAACGTAAAAATCGCTCTTTTTCTTCAATTTTCCAAAAACCAGAATTTCTTTGCTAATTGTCTTTCCCATCTCCCATTCCTCTTTTGGTCTTTCTCATTCATCTTTTTCTTCTAATTTGTTTCTTAACATTCTTCTTTTTTTTCTTTTTAGTACTTTCAACCAAATTTATATTGTTAAGAGTTATATATATATATATATATTTGGGTGGGTGGGTGTGTGATGGAAGGAATGGATCCAACGGAGCTTCGTCGAATGTTTCAAATGTTCGACAAGAATGGAGATGGAAAGATCACCAACAAAGAGCTTAGTGAATCGCTAGACAATTTGGGTATCTTTATCCCTGAAAAAGAACTTACTCAAATGATCGAAAAGATCGACGTCAATGGTGATGGTTATGTGGACATTGACGAATTCGGAGCATTGTATCAAACTATAATGCATGAGAGAGACGAAGAAGAGGACATGAAGGAAGCCTTTAATGTTTTTGATCAAAACGGAGATGGATTCATCACGGTGGAGGAGTTGAGGTCGGTTTTGTCATCCTTGGGGCTGAAGCAAGGAAGAACCATAGAGGATTGCAAGAGGATGATAAAGAAAGTGGATGCGGATGGTGATGGTATGGTTAACTTCAAAGAGTTCAAGCAGATGATGAAAGGTGGTGGCTTTGCCGCTTTGAGCTCAAGTTAATAGAGATTTGAAAGAAAAACAAAAACACCAAAGATGTTTGAAAAGATGAGGAAGCCTAGCTTGGATTCTCACGCATCATCTTATTGTAAAAAATTTGCAATGTTCTCGCCCTATCATTATTAGTTTGATTTTATGATTTCTAAATTATTATTTAATTTATTGAATGCTCCATTTGAGTGATTGGTAAGAGTTTTTTTTTTTTTTTTTTCTGCTCATCTTAGTATCCATGTTTCCCTTATCAACCATCCAAATGAAGCATAAAAGATTAAGGAGATATCACATGTTTCCCTTTAATTAAGATATTTTGGGAAATTGTCAGATAGTGAATCAAATATGAAGGGGAAGGGTCAAATTAACTTCTGTTTGCATTAGTAAAATCACCATTGGATGAATTTAAACAAAGGGTGGAATAAGGGATTGTACAATGTTTTAGACATTTTTTACCTAGCAGGAAGATAGACTAAACATATCTGCAATCTGAATCTTCCAGCCGTTCCTCTTCCAGTTCACTTATGTTCTTGACTATATCTTGAACCTTTTTTGACAATTGATCTGTATGTTCCTCAACAAATTTCAATATCGTGCGTAACTGTTCCTGGTAAGCTGCGCACCTCCGCTTACATTTTTGTTTCTCGTTGTTCAGCTCTTGTGTCAGTTCTCGTATTCTCTGATCCTTCTCATCCTAGGGGAAAAAAATCATTGTAGGTGAAAATCAGAGGTAAAAAGGAGGTATAGTTGCACCAACGGAGCATTTCCTTGTCTACATGCTTATTCTGAAATGATTACGAACAAAAGCTGAAAGGGTGATGGCTTACCAACCCTGATCCACAATTTCCGGCATCTTATTTGTTTAGTATACTGAATGTGATAGCAAGATCTAGTAAGCTAATCTCAAGTTCACCTTGATATTTACAATTAAAAGGGATAGACAATGTACCTCAGTGATCAAATTTTTGGTGGAAAAGGGATAGACAATGTACCTCAGTGATCAAATTTTTGGTGGACCCTCGCCATGGCACTTTTCCAGGTGACATTAATGAGTGATTATGCTCCTTTACAAATTTGGTAACAACCCATTTTACACCATCCCTTAAAGCCAACCTCAGCATTGCAGGGCAGCCTTCTCGGGTGATAGGTGGGGGAGGAAGAACCCTGTCTTTTCTATACATATATTTCTTTTCACGGAAACCTTCTTTCGAACAAACAAAATCTTGACCAATTACACTATTGTTTATCCGTGAACGTCGATTATGATGGATTCGTACTGTAAAACCAATGTGTCTGCCATAAGCAATATAAAATTCCCTTGCAGCATCTCTTGACTTGAACTCCATGCCAATATATGGCTCTGCAGCATTGCGTGACAAAGGTAAACCCTCACTAGACTCTTCTATAATCTTGTCAACTTCTCCCAAGCATAAATCTATGTTGTCTGAAATCCCATGATCAACCAATTCTTGCTCATCAAAGTTTTCGACTTGCAAACACCTTACACTTTCATCTGAATCTATCCCTTGACTAGACGTGTTCTCCATTATGTTCTTTCTCAAGCAAATAATTCATTTATCAGCTGGCCAGAGGCAAGAATAACCAAATAACTTCATTTTTCTAATTTCTTCCACCCATTTGAATCTACCTGCAATTGGAAAGACAAGCAGACAGATAAGTGATAAAAAATAATAAGCAAAAGAAGAGTCATCATGGAAATTTAGTGACTATAATTCAACTCAATTAAGCGGAAACATGAACCCTCAATTTAATATATTATACATAGAATAATGGAATACCAGGGGCCTTGAATTCTCTCAAGACCAAAGATGCATTCATGCAGAATTTCACCTCCATTCATTAATAGTAACAAAAGTGCCAGTACCAGCTAGACTAAATTCCATACAATTTGCTAGGAAAGATCAAACTTAGCTCCTATTTCGATATCCCAATAACCAATACAAGCCACACTCAACATAAAAGTTCTATTTCTTACTCAATGGAACAACAACAATCAGTTTACCAACATGAAACCAAGTAATCAAAAGGAGTTTTCCCAAGTCTTGACGATTACCGGACAATAAGCAAAGATCTTCTTAAAACAGAAACATTTCTAAGCACAGTTGCAAAGTCATTTAATTCAGCTCATAACCCTACTTTCAGAAAGCAAAGAATTAGCTGTAATTCTAACCTAAGCTCGTTCATAAATGATCTCTGGCATTTATTATCCAAAGATTCTTCAATTCATTTTTCTAGTCAAACCCCCCCCTTTTTTTTTTTTTTTTTTTTTTTTTTTTTTTTTTTTTTTTACATGTAAGCATCCGATTTACATCAAATTCCACAGCAGAAAAAAGTATCCCATTTTATAATCGTTTTGCTAAAAAATACAGAATTAACTTCCTTTTTCACCGATGAAAAAAATAAAAACCGAGCAACTATTAGCCAATAAATTACCATAAAAACATTGAATTCACTAAAATAAAGAAAGAAAAACACAAATTAAATATTATAAATCCACAAAATCCTCAGTAAATAGACATAAATAATTTAAATAGAAAGAAACAATAACGGTAAACAAAAGTGAAAAATCAACTCTTACATGAAGTAATTGGAATGACGTTGTGTAAGCGAAATCAATGTGACGCTGCCAAAGTTAATAGATTTTCCTCCTTCGGGTTTACAGGGAACCAAATGGTAATTAAATTTTTTTTTTTTAAATCCAAAGAAAAAAAAAATGATGGTTTAAGATGATTATTTACCAACTATGAAGGAAAAGGAAAGAAAGAAACGCTGGGATACTTTTTCGGCCAATAAGAAACCCTTGGCATTGGAAAGCTTGGTATTTGCTAGGGTTCAGGTGAGGCGTACGGTGGAGCTTGATGGAGGGGAGCCGTATCTAATCACATCTTGTGTACCATACTCATTTTTGGAAAGTAAACCTTAAACGACACCGCTTCATCCCTTTTTTTATTTTAATGCTTCAATTTTTCCTTTTATGTTAGCTTAAATTACTAAAACTATGTATAAATTAAAAATAATATTTCTTTATTTTAATTTTTAATAAAGATGGTTTAAATAGATATTAGTTTATGGTTTAAATAGATATTAGTTTTTTTTTTATAAATAATATAAATTTACTTAAAATTTTATTTCAAATATAATTATTTGTATAATAATTTAAATACGTTTTATATAGATTTTTAAATTTAAATTAGTTTTTTGAAAAAAAAGAATTTATTAAAAAATTTATAAATATAAAAGAGTTTTAAATAATTGGAAAATAAGATATTAATAGTTTTAAATTGTCTATACATTTTTAATTTGATTTAAAGTGTTTATGGTAAGTTTTCATTTATTTTCATACATTTCTACTTTTATTTTGTAAAATTTTAACAATATTAATTATAAATTAGACTCTTAAGGTGTTTTTTTTAAACAAAAACTCTTAAACAATTTAGTAAAGACTAATAAATAATTTACCATAAGTTATAATTTCCATATATTTGCAATAATCATTAACGGTAAGTATTTTTAATCAATTATTTAATAATAAGTTGATTTCAAATAATTAAAGTTTTAAGTTTTGTCAATATTAATTTAAATAAATGAAATTATAATAGGTCACCAATACACATTAAAACTAATAATTTATGTTACCAAAAAACTAATACTTTATTAAAATAATATTTATATATTTGAGGTAAATTTTTAATGATATAAGAATTTGGTTGTATGTATTTCAACAATACTAATATTTAAACTAATATAAATATTTTAAATTTTAAAATTATGATTTTGTATTATGATAAGTATATAAATAAAAAAATATTATTTAAAATAAAGGTGAATTAATATAAACTCATATTAGTTTCACATTAACCATGTACTAAATATTAAATATTTAAAAGTCTATTTTAAGAAAAAATCCTATTCGTTTAGGCAAATTTATATTCACATGTGCAATTTTAATTTAATATACCAAACAACAATACGGTTTAATTGGTATAGGTCTAGTATTAATATTACACTATTAACAGTAATGGTAATTTGCATTTAAAAAAATTGGCGAGAAGGTGAATAATCGAAAAAATTTACAGCACAATTTCTCTAGCCTCTTGCATCACAGTTAATAGCTACTCTAATAAATTATGCATGGGATATGTATTATTATTATCAATTAATTATAATATTGGGGTTTAGAGTTTAAGCATAATTATTTTCTTTGTTTTTCCTGTATTAAATTAAATTAAATTAAAAAGATATTTATACCATAAAGACAATTGTATCGTTATCTTCAAGGTAAAACAATTTAGGTTTTTTTTACTAACAATGCCCATGTATGACTAATGGTTTGGAAATTTTATTTATGAATTTTTTTGTAATGTTTGAGTAAACAATATGGGCAATGATATAATCCCTAATTTACAGTTAGGGATTATGATAGGGTGAGAAACATTATGTAATTTAGTCCATAAAATCAATTAATAAGGAATTCTTTTTTTTTTTTGTGATTTATTGCTACTAAAACCATGCCTAATATAATATTTATTTTATTCGGATTATGATATTAAATTAAATATTATTATTTGAGTTTAATATTTTCACAAGTAAAATAAAAAAGAAAATTATATAAATATAAAAAAATAAACTTTCACTATCATGTAATGATATTCCTTGAATCAAAAGAAAACTTTTTATTAGCATATTAGGTAGAATTGGAGAAGGTTTTTTCCTTTTTTTCTTTTTGGGTTTTACAAATTTATAGACGGGAAATATCTCTATTTTTAAAAGTTGAAAGTCTTGGTTTGGAAGTTTAAGGATTAAATTGATAGAATTTATAAATGTGAAGGATTAAATTTATTGAATTATATAGAATTAGGATCAAATTGATAGAATATGTAAGTATTGAGGACTAAATGTATTATTATACCAATTAAAAAAATGGCTCACTATTTTTTCCGTTATCAACTTAATAGTGGGAGATCAAAACAATAACAAATACAAAGTTTAGTACCTAAATTGAAAATTTATAAAGTTGGGTGACCAAAACAAGAACACGGCATGGTTAGATGACCATTTCTATAATTTACCCTAAAATTTTTTAATAAGAATAAATTAATAATAATTAAAAAAATAAAATATTAAAAAGATAAAAATATTTATTAAAAGAATAAAACATAAATATGAACCTTAGCATAAATAAAAATAATATTTTTGGTTTTTAATATATTTTTTTCAATTTTTATTGATTTGAAACAAATTTAACTATTCTGAATTATATGGCACAGGTTGAATCATTAATTTCTAAATTTATTTCTTACAATCATGCTTGTGTTGCATCATTTCTTTATATAGGAGCGATATGATATTTTATAATATCTGTTAAATTTAAGTAAATTGAAATAGAAGTTCCTAAACTATTATTTTCATTCTAAATTAAATTTTCAAGATTACGTCTTTCTGTTACTAAAATTGTTAAGAGTGAATTAAAACATTTTAAAGTTTTGACCCTAATTTACAAACTTAATTATATAATGGAAATGAATAATGTATCCATAAAAGCTAATCAAAACAAGCTCTTCTAATTTTTTTCTACAAGATTCATATCTCCTATTTGATTGGATGGATATGAATTTGGTAAATTGTGAATGCCATTAGTTTGATTTTAATGTTGAAATTGTATTTATGATTTCTTACTAGAGAAGGTACCTACACGGTTAGTGCTCGGATGATTTTACGAAATATATTTTTCCTTCTTTGCTAATTCTTTTTTAACAATAATCTTTTAAATATTGTTTTTAGATAAATAAATTCAACATAAATTATATTTGTTATAAAATATTATATTAACAATCAAAATTTATTTTATATGAATTAATATTGTCGAAACCATTTTTTTTTGTTTAGAAAACGGGGCCGACTTTAAAAAGGAAAATGGAGTCGCTACCAATCTTTTTTGAAGTGTGATTGGGCCACCTTATAAAATATTTTGGTCTACGAATCTTAAGATAACAGATCCGGGAGTCGGTTGCGCACGAGGAAGGATTAGCACCCTCGCAACGCCCAAAATTGGTACCTTATTGATTGATTAATTTCCTAATATCGAAAATTGGAAGAGATTTTAAAATACGAATCCTTTAGAAAATGTTTGGATAATTCGAATTAGATATCGAAATTCTCTTGTTCCGAAAGAATGAAACATCACATCCAACACGTTAGGATACGATGTTTCAAACCCTTGACACCAAGATCATTTCATGATTTCCAAAATTCATGCATTGCAATTTTAAAAGGGTATTCCGTTATTTGGCCAAACGAAAAAAAACCGAAACCCAGCACGTTAAGGCACGATTCCTCGAATTTCTAAACATGAAATATTGCCTTATTTTTGAAGTTAAGAAAACACGGTCAAAATCTTAAAAGGATATTTAGTTGTTTGGACGAACGGAAAACCGAAACCCAGCACGTTAGGGCACAATTTCTCGAAACTTCCAAACACGAAACATTGCCTTGTTCTCGAAAGCTCTTAAATAAACGATTATGAAAGCGATTATGAAATTGACCGAGAATGCATTTATTCGATTTGTTTGGGATAAAAGTGAAATGACCAATATCGGCCAAAACGTTGGAGTTTGAACCATAATGTATTAATAAGAACCACGCAAGCATAATATTGAGCATGAAATAAAAATACATGGTACTAATACTACACTGAAAAAAAAGGTAAAAAAATAACACATATCAATCTAAATAAACAACGTACATGAAATTAAAAAAAAAAACTTATTATAAAAATATATACAAGTAATAAGATATAAAAAATGTTTGAAATAAACAAAATTATATAATAAAATAAGGACCTTAAGAGAAATTATATATCATAGGTTTTAAGAATATATGTACATAAATAGATTTAGAAGAAAATATATACACAAAATAACATGTAATCAATAATATATATAGAATAAAAAGCTATCTAGTATGGATAACACATATATAAAAAAAAAAGATAAAAATAATACTAATAATACTAATGAATATAGTAATAATAATGAAGTTAATTATAAAAATAAAGGTAATAATAATATTAAGATAATAATTATAATAGCAGAATAATAATATCTGAATGGGTAATAACAATAGTAATAATAATATAAATGAAATAATAAAAAATAGTAAAATGAAAACAGTATTCATAATAACATAATAGTAACAATATTAGAATTAATAATAATAATAATAATAATAATAATAAATATAAAAAATGATGGATAATAATAATAAGCAAATGATAAAAATAATAAATAGAAATAAAATAAAAAATTTAAAATAAAAAAATAATAATGGCAGAACAAAAAATATGTCAAAAATCACAAAAAAGCTAAAAGAGGACAAAATTGAATTTAAAATCAAAATCTGGGGCGAATTTTTTAAAGAAATAAATGAATTAGGGCCCCTTAGCAACGCGCATAAAAGGGGGAGGACCAAATGGAAATAAATATTCCCATGTGTCGCGGGATTAAAACGAAAAAGTAAGCAAAAATATAGGGCCAAATTAAAATAATTTAAAAAAATAAAAAACGGAGGGACTGAGGGCGCAAATAGACCCTCAGTCCAAAACACGCGGATCCTCTCAGCCTATCAGGTCGGGTCTCGAGTCCAACATCAAAACGACGCCGTTTTGGCGCCTGAGAATAGGGCCCAAAACGACGTTGTATAATACCCCCTATAAATGTTAAAATTTTGACAAAAAAATCACTTTTACCCCATTCAAAAAAAAAAAAAAGATTTAAACTCTCTTAACCTCCCGCTCTCCCTTCTGAATCCGGCTAGTGGTCCGACCATCAGTCACAGTGCCGACCGCCGGAGATCGGAGCCGGCACCGTCGTAGACGGTGGCGGGGAGACCAAAAAATACCTTTTTTTCGGTGAAATTAAAGCGGTGAGTTTCCTTTCCCTTTTTAAAACTCTTTTCAACTATCTAAAATAGGAAAATGAAGAAATATGTATATATAAATAGTAAAAAAAACCGAATAATAAAGAATCAAAAGCAAAAACAAAATAGAAAAACCTACTATTTTTCAATCGACGACTAATGTTTTGCTAATATTTCTCTGTTTTTGGTATTAACTCGTGTGTATTCCTCCTATATATTCGTAAAAAAAGGTTCTTTTTACACTCTTTCGATTCGGCTTTTATAGCCTTCTATTTACAACTAGTTCTCCTATTTTGTAGGTGCGTGGTGGAGAGGGCGAGCGTTGGAGGTGCGCACAATGCGGAGGGGCGAGCGACGTGGCTGCGAGGGCTGCTGCTAAGGTTTTGTTTTTTTTTTTTTTGTGTGTTTAGGTTGTGGGCTGGGTCTAGGTTAGTTATTTGGGCTTTAATTTGGGACTTTTTGTAAATGGACATTTGGATTGTGTTTTTTTGTTTTATTTATTTTATTTGGGCCCAGGCAATAAATTGGGATCTACAGCTGCCCCTCTTTGCTCATTATCGTGTAACTAGAATGGAGTAAAGACTTTAAAAAGACCAATTTTCCCCCCTTTTTTATGAGTCTCAGCGCTTCCCTTCTTCAGGTAGCCTCGCTTTAACCCACTGCATCTCTAGGGGTATAGGAATTTTGCTTCAATCTACTTCACCACTGCTTAAGGAGATACGATCTGTAATCTTTAGTCTGCTCCATTGCCGGTACATAGAGATAAGACTTGTTGTCTTTGATCTGCTCCACTCCTACTCAATAGAGATAAGATCTGCTATCATTAGCCTGCTCCGCTCCTGCTCAGGGAGATAAGGTTATTGGCCTAAACCTACTCCATTACTGATACATGGAGATAAGATTCGCTATTTCGATCGACCCCACTGTTATCTTAAGGAGACAAGATCTACAATCTTCAGTCTGCTCCATTGCCGATACATGGAGATAAGACATGTAATTTTAGCCTGCTCTCTTGCTATCTCGGGGAGATAAGGCTAGTAGTTTAAATTTGCTCCATTGCCGATACATGGAGATAAGATTTGCTATCTTCTATTTGCTCCACTCTTGCTCAGTGAAGATAAGATCTGCTATCATTAGCATGCTCCGCTCCTGCTCAAGGAGATAAGGCTATTGGCCTAAATCTGCTCCATTACCGATACATGGAGATAAGATTCGCCATTTTGATCTGCCCCACTGCTATCTTGAGGAGACAAGATCTACAATCTTCAGTCTGCTCCATTACCGATACATAGAGATAAGACTTGTAATTTTAGCCTGATTTCTTGTTATCTCGGGGAGATAAGGCTAGCAGTTTAAATTTGCTCCATTGCCAATACATGGAGATAAGATTTGTTGTCTTCGATTTGCTCCACTCCTGCTCAGTGGAGATAAGATTTGCTATCATTAGCCTGCTCCGCTCCTGCTCAGGGAGATATGGCTATTGGCCTAAATTTGATCCATTGTCGATACATTGAGATAAGATTCGCCATTTCGATCTGCCCTACTGCTATCTTGAGGAGACAAGATCTACAATTTTCAGTTTGCTCCATTACCGATACATGGAGATAAGACTTGTAATTTTAGCCTGCTCTCTTGCTATCTCGGGGAGATAAGGCTAGTAGTTTAAATCCGCTCCATTGCCAATACATGGAGATAAGATTTGCTGTCTTCAAGCTGCTCCACTCCTGCTCAATGGAGATAAGATCTGCTATCATTAGCCTGCTCCGCTCCTGCTCAGGAAGATAAGGCTATTGGCCTAAATCTGCTCCATTTCCAATACATGGAGATAAGATTAGCCATTTCAATCTGCCCCGCTGCTATCTTGAGGAGACAAGATCTACAATCTTCAGTCTGCTCTATTGTCGATACATAGAGATAAAACTTGTAATTTTAGACTGCTCCCTTTCTATCTCGGGGAGATAAGGCTAGTGGCCTAAATCTGCTTCATTGCTGATACATGGAGATAAGATTCGCCAAAATCTGTAATTCTTAATCAATTGTGCTACCTCGTCCTTTAAGGAACCCACCTGTAGAATTACTTTCATGGGGTCTATACTTATGCCCAATGATTGGGACGTCATGATCAAAAAATGCTCCTAACCATATGTGTTATGAATGTTATGTGAATAAATGCAAAATGTCATGAGAATGATCTATTTTTTTAACATTTGGGCTGTCATTACTCGCCGTTTATTAAGGTGATATCCCTGACGTATGTCTTCTCGTTCAGCTGCTATTTTCAACAGATAATCTGGAGATGTAGTCCTTTCTTGAACCCTTATCTCTCAAGTGTTTCCAGCCTTTTAAGTTTGACAAGTTCTAAATAATTGTACTGTTTCAGATCCTTGCATTATTTAGAGATTTTTAGAGTAATATGCAAAACTTCTTTTGTGAAAGTATTATCAATTCATTAATCATTATTTCAATATGAAATGCTTGAAAAAGATTATAGAGATGAATAAAACTGAAATTTATTCGGGACTAAACCCGTGAAGAATGGATTGAACAAAGGCGACAAATTTTGCTAAGGTACAAAAATGAGTAATGGTGGAATTGGTGCCCCAGATATCACAGCTTGAACTTCTCTGTACGAACTTCTTAAAGACTATTCTGAGTTCAACATGTGTTGAGGATATCTGTAGTACTTTTTCGATGCCCCGAAGATGTAGCATATCTCCTCATTGTTAACTCAGGTACAGGATGGCCAGCGCATGCCCTATTTCTTCTTAAAAATCTGAATATCCCTTTATGGGTTTTCAATTCAAAACTCATTTGGTCTCAAAGTGCCCTTTGCGGGTTTTCACCTTGGCCTCTCCATTTTTTTTGAACTCAAGATGCCCTTTACGGGTTTTCGCCTTGCCCCATTTTCCTTCTTAAGCGAAGTATTTCTTGATTGGGTCCGCATTAATTGGGTTTGGCTGACTCTTATCGTCTAACTCGGCTAGTATCAATGCTCCTCTAGAAAATGCCTTTTTTACAACATAATGTCCCTCCCAATTAGGTATCCACTTCCCTCTGAAGTCCTTTTGCATAGGGAGGATCTTTTTCAATACCAAGTCTCCCTCATGGAATACTCTAGGGTGGACTTTTTTGTTGTAAGCCTACATTATTCGTTTCTGGTATATTTGACCATGACGGGTGGCTTTTAACCTTTTTTTCCTCAATTAGATTTAGTTGATCATACCGAGTTTGGATCCATTCCGCTTCATCCAACTTTAATTCTGATAAAACTCGGAGAGAAGGAATTTCAACTTCAATAGGCAAGATTGCCTCCATCCCATAAACTAATGAGAACGGTGTTGCCCCGGTAAAAGTTCTAACAGATGTTCGATAGGCATAGAGGGCAAACGGTAACTTTTCATGCCAATCTTTGTAGGTCTCAACTGTACCATTTATTTTCAGGCGATATGGCGACGAGTTGTGGTGCTTAATGTTGAACTGACTGCAGACTTTCGCTATCGTGCTATTTTTCAAGTTTAACGCGTTGTCAGATATAATCTTTTCCGGCATACCATAGCGACATATGATCTACCTTTTCAAAAACTTATTAATCACCGTCTTCGTGACATTGGCATATGAAGTTGCCTCTACCTATTTGGTGAAGTAATCGATGACCATGAAAATGAATCGATGTCCATTAGAAGCCTTCGGTAAAATCGACCCAATGATGTCCATACCCCACATTGAGAAAGGCCACGGAGAAGTTATAACATGAAGAGGTGAAGGAGGCACATGGATTTTGTCTCCATAAATTTGGTACTTGTGGCACTTCTTGGCGTAACGAATACAATCCCCTTCCATCGTGGACCAGTAATACCAGAATATCATGATTTGCCTGGCCATTGTAAATCCATTGGCATGCGTCCCGCAGACACCTTCATGGACTTCTTCTAAGATTTTCTTAGCCTCAATAGCATCAACGTATCTTAATAGCACCTGGTTCTTCCTCTTTTTATACAGGATCTCTCCGTCTAAGACATAGTCACTGACCAGTCTTCTCAATGTTCTCCTATCATTTTCAGTTGCTTGATTAGGGCATTTACGGCTCTTCACATATTGCAAAATATCATGATACCAAGGATGACCATCTCTCTCCTCCTCCTCGTCGATATTACAGCAGTGAGCCGGAGCCTCACAGATACTCATTTGGATAGGCTTCATACCTTTCTACTCGTTTACTCTGATCATCGAGGCTAATGTGGCCAAGGCGTCAGCAATCTGGTTTTCATCACGTGGGAGGTAAAAGAAGGTGATATTATCAAACTTCTCAATTAACTCCAAGACTAACTTTCGATAACTGATCAATTTGGGATCCCTCGTCTTCCATTCTCCTCTGAGCTGATAGATCACCAATGCAGAATCTTTATATACCTCTAGCACCTTGACTTTGCGGTCTATGGCTGCTAAAATTCCCATGATACATGCTTCGTATTCTGCCATATTGTTTGTACAGTCAAAATCCAACTTGCAAGTGAATGGATAATGATCTCCACTTGGGGATACTAGGACTGCCCCAACTCTATTACCAGCGGCATTTTAAGCTCCATCGAAGTTCAACTTCCAAAGAAGATCTTCTAAGGTATCTTCCTCAGTCACCGCTACAAACATCAGATCTTTATTGGGAAAATCAAAGTTCAAGGGTTCGTAACCATCTAGAGCTCTGCTAGCTAGAAAATTTGCTATTGCACTCCCCTTCACTGCTTTCTGGTTTATATAGACTATGTCAAATTCGGAGAGCAAAATTTGCCATTGACCATTCTTCCATTCAGAGCAGTTGATTTCATCATGTACTTAAGAAGGTCTAGTTTTGAGATTAACCAAGTCGTGTGGTACAATATTTACTGCCTCAACCTCCGAGTTGTCCAGACCAACGCACAACATAACTTCTCAATTGGCGAGTATCTCATTTCACACTCAGTAAATTTCTTATTAAAGTAATATATCACCTTTTCTTTCTTTCCTGTCTCATCGTGTTGGCCGAGCACACATCCCACTGAATTATCGAATATCGTCAAATACAGAATCAATGGTTTATCCAGACTAGGTGGCATTAGCACTGGAGTATTAGACAAGTATTATTTAATTCTGTCAAAAGCCTTCTGGCATTTGTCGTCCCAAATGTCTGGGTTGTGTTTCTTAAGAAGACGAAATATGGAGTCACATTTATCAGTCAATTGTGAAATGAACTGGTCAATATAATTTAATCTTCCTAGAAAACCTCGGACTTCCTTTTAAGTGTGCGGCGAAGGCAATTCTTGTACAGCCTTGACTTTATTTGGGTCGGCTTCAATTCCCTTTTCACTGACCACGAAACCAAGCAGTTTTCTTGACCTAGCCCCGAAAGTACACTTGGTTGGATTGAGCTTCAGCTGAAATTTCCTCAACCTCAAGAACAGTTTCCTCAAAACTTGTACATGTTCCTTTTCCATTCGAAATTTCGCGATCATGTCGTCAACGTAGACCTCAATCTCCTTGTGCATCATGTTGTGAAACAAGGTTACCATGGCTCTTTGGTATGTTGCTTCCGCATTCTTTAACTCGAATGGCATCACTTTGTAACAAAAAGTTCCCTAAAAGGTTATGAATGTGATCTTTTCCATGTCTTCAGGATGCATCTTTATTTGATTGTATCTAGAGAAACTATACATGAAGGAGAACAATGAATAACCTGCCGTGTTATCCACCAAAGTGTCAATGTGAGGCAATGGGAAGTTGTCCTTTGGGCTGGCCTTGTTTAAGTCTCTGTAATCTACACACATCTATACTTTTCCATCTTTCTTAGGAACAGGGACGACATTGGCTACCCATTTTGAGTAATTCACCACTTGTAAGAACCCAGCATCGAATTGCTTCTTGACCTTTTCTCTTATCTTTACTGCAACATCGGGTCTCATCCTTCGGAACTCTGTTGAACCGACTTGCATTCTTCTTTTATGGGGATACGATGTACTACAATATCAATGCTCAAACGGGGCATGTCTTGATATAACCATGCGAAAACATCTTTGAACTTCCGCAAAAGTTTAACGAGATCCTACCTTGTTTCTTCATTTATGCAAGTGCCAATTTTTACCTCTTTCACCTATTCCAGAATCACATTCTCAATTGTCTCTTTGTGAGGTAGAATCAACTTCTTTTCTTGCTCTACCATCCTTAACAAATCTGGGGATAAACTACAATCTCTATCATTTGTAAAATCCTGAGATCCCTCTAAGCAAATGTCTCGTTCATAAGGGAATTCTGGGTCCATAGCAGCGTTGCTCATGATATCGATATCTGGGGACCTATGGTAGGTACAAAAGAATACCCAATGAATCTAAGAATAACTTATTTATATGTTATGATTATGAATGAAATGAAAAAGGAGAAAGAATAATTGCCCGGTATGAAACAAAAAATACATTTTTTATTGAAAATAAAGATGTTTGAACATGAGCCTATTTCACAAAAGATTCTTATTGTTTCTAGGCTTAAAACAACAAGTGTGCCTTGAACATTACTCTGTGTTAGTTCTAAAAACTACAGGTATTTCTTCCGCATTCTAGTTGTTCAGAACACTTGCATGCTCATAGGGGCGAATGCCCGCTAAGTTTCCTTCCTTTGGTCCCTCTTCAAATACGGTGTTGATACTCAAAGTCTTCATCATGTCTTCAGTCGTTTCTTCATTCGTGTTCCCCGGTCCCGGATGGATAACTCCTCCTGACACGAATGTATGGGATATATGGGAAAAAGTCATTGATCCCCATTTGACCTCAGCTCTACTCAATCATGCCTTTCGTCTCTCCTGCTTCCTCTCTCGTTCCTCCCTTCTCTGTTTAGCATATGGCCTATGTCCCAAGCCAAAACGATCGCGCTTGTCCACCAAACCTGGCACTTCGACCCGTCTGTGGAGGTATTTTCTGAGTCCACTCCCAGGCAATGCTCATTTTCCTATCATCAGTCGCAGGCTCATCCACATAGCTTCGAATATTTTTGGCACTGGGATCTTGCTTCATTCGATGATGAAAGTTACATTGACGAACTCTAATAACCAAAAGGAACACTCAATTGCTTCAGTATTATTTTCTATGTACGGCGCATCACTGGTAACAGATGTGATAATGTCCTCCTCGATATTTATAGTTATCAGCCGACCCTCTGTCACCAACTTTAGCTTTTGGTGCAATGATAATGGTATCGCTCCCGCCGGGTGATTTAGGGCCTCCCCAATAAACCATTATAAGAGGGCTTGATGTCCATCACGAGGAAGTCTACCTCGTACGTATTTGGTCCAATCAGGAGGGGTATCTCAATCCTTCCCATTACTTTCCTTTTGGTGCCATTAAATGCTCTCCCTATGTTCTGGTATGTTTTCATATGAGAGCTATCTATAGGCAACTTGTTCAATGTGGATAGGGGCAAGACATTTAGTGTCAATCCATTGTCAGTCAATACCCCTGGTAGCTTATACCCTTGGCATTGGGTAGTGATGTGCAGAGCCTTGGTGGATCCCATGCCTTCTGGTGGAATTTCGTCGTCACTGAAAGAGATGAAATTGTTTGGGTTTATGTTGCTAACAAGGCGGTCTAGCTTGTTTATCGAAATGTCATCAGCAATATAGCTAACAGTACCGATATGCGTGCCGACTGCTTGTGTAACTGTTCCACAACACTATACTCACTGTGTTTTAAGAACTTCAAAAACTCCTTGGCTTCATTCTCAGTTATCGGTTCATTAACCAGAGGTTTCGTCTTCTCTTCCCCATGTTCAATCATCAGGGATTTCCTTTTTTTAGGTTCGACTTTCGTATTTGGCATGCTGACCGGACTCTCCTTTCTTGAGCATGTCACATTACAGCTATAATTCCAGGGCACCCTTTTGCTATCCTTATAAGGAAAGGCCACGAGTTTCTGAATTACCACTCTCGGTGCCACTCTCACTGCTGCCTCATCGATTCTCAGTCTTGCGATGATCACTACTAGGTGATTGACCTCAAAGACCTTTTCTGCTGACACTCTTTCTGTGGTGCACACGTCCTCTCCTTCAGTAGGGTCAAAGAACTCCAACTCTTTGTTATCCATCAACTCTTGCACCAAGGTCCTGAATTCGCTGCATCATTGGATCTCATGGTCCTTCTTATTATGGAACTCACAGTAGTTCCTCGTATATTGGGATTTGCTCCCCAACTCTCACGGAACTAACCCTCTTTCCTGCATTTCTTTCCAAACCTCCCTCAATGGGGTTCTTACTTCAACAACATTTCATTTGATTCTCTTCCCCATGTTCTCGACTATTGCGTTTACCCCTTTATCAGTATGACTAGGTAATGGATTCCCCACACCAGGTGCATTGTCGAATTTCAGAACACCCACTTTAATAAGCCTTTCGACTAACTTTTTGAATGAAGTGCAGTTTTCTATTGAGTATCCTATGATTCCTGCATGGTATTCACACTGATCGTTTGTGTCATACCATTTAGGATATGGGGGTTGCAACGGTTTTAAGTAGAAAGGGGCTACAACGTGTGCATCGAATAGATTTTTGTACAATTCCCTATACATTATTAGTATGGGAGTAAAATGGAATTTCTCGGTATTCTGCCTCGTGTTAGGCTCCTGCCTTGGTGAGGCTTGCTGGCCCGTGGCTACCGTTCTCAGTTGAGTGACAGTAATGGGTTTTGAATAACCCGATTTCACATTACTTATTTCATTTTCCTTTTTCTTCGGAGCCGATCTTCTCGTGCTCTCTCCAGCTTCTATTTTCCCACACCTTATCGCGTTTTCTATTATTTCACCAGACATCACTATGTCTGCGAAACTCTTAATTGCGCTTCCCAATATATGATTGATAAAAGGTGCTTTCAGGGTGTTAATGAAGAGCATGGTCATTTCTTTCTCTAGCAGTGGCGGTTGGACCTGTATAGCGACTTCCCTCCACCTCTAGGCGTATTTCCTGAAAATTTCACCTACTTTTTCTCCATGTTTTGTAACGTGATCCTGTTAGGCGCTATATCGGTCACATGGCCATAATACTTCATGAAGGCTTGTGCTAAATCCTTCTACGATTTGACTTGAGTACGACTCAACTGATTGTACCATTTAGCCGCTGCTCCAGTTAGACTATCCTGAAAATAGTGAATCAACAACTGGTCATTGCTGACATATCCCGTCATTTTTCGACAGAACATTGTAATATGGGCCTCAAGGCAGCTGGTCCCATTGTATTTTTCAAATTCTGGCATCTTGAACTTTGGTGGGAGTACCAGATCTAGGACTAGATTCAACTTCTTAGCATCCACTTCGCATTGGTAATCAACGCTTTTCAATGCTTTGAACTTCTCCTCTAACCATTTGCATTGATCTTCAAACTCTTTTAGGAGCTCCGCCCTTGCTTTTTCCCCTTCTGCTACATCATCGAAGTTAGGGACCATTGGTTTTGCCAAATTATCTCCGGGGTTAGAGCTCGAGCCTGTTGGGAAGTTTACCAGTACTGAGGTATCGGATGGATACTGGGGTTTGATATTGACAGACACTCTTGGTAGTTGTATTCGGGAATTTACCGAGGCAATGCCTAGAGAATAAGAAGAATTTTTATTATCATCTCCGGTATCGACCATAGGGCTCTTTCCTTTATCAGGCCCTCCAGTCAACAACTGTGTTAACTGGCTCATCATGCTTCTCTGGGATTCCAGCATTTGATCCCTCATGTCTTGTTGGATCTTAGCCAACTGTTCTTGCATCTAAGTTTGCAGTTGGTCCTGCATCTCCTTCTGCATCTGTTCTAACTTTTCTATCTTTTGATCCATAGCTTTCATTTTTCTTCGAGTGTAGTAGTGATGTTCCAGGGTAACTATAATACGATCTCTAATTAATAGGGTTCTTTTATGATATTTAATGCATATGATGTGATATAATGCAAATGCATGGTATGAATGCAAAAATAAAAGGTGGCGACTCTGGTTCAATTTCTTTTAGAATAACTTTATTAGAAAACAAAATCTTTTACATAAAACAAATCACATATACGGCCTAGCCCTTATGCTCAAAGCTTTAACTTTCTTAAGAAGCCAAGCTAGCTCTCAACCCCAGTCCGACTCTGGCTCGTATATCACACTTAACAAATCAGCCTAAACCGCTAAAGCTTGTAAATGATCAGCCACTTCTCGTATCTGAGCCACAGCTTCGCCCATGACGTAATCTCTTTCTCTAACCTGGTCTTGAGATCTTTGAAGCTGTTCTTCCCATCGCTCGTTATCTATCTCCAATAGTTGCAGCTGGAGTTCACTATTTTGCAGCTCCATTTTGAGCTCTCCCACCTTTCCTTTCAGCTCTTCAATCTTGTTTAGGCTTGTTTCCAGCTTCACCGCAGAGTTACGGCTTCGACACAATACCTTCTCTAGTTCTGCTACTCGAGCTCTTAACATCTCTTTTTCGCTTTGGCTCTCAAACACAGTCTTTTTCAGAGTATCCTCTCGTGCTTGAGCATCATGAAACCTCTTCTTCTACTGATCGACCTTAGCCCTCTCTTCCTAAATTTTCGGACGCCATTGTTCTGAGGTTTTGCCCAACCCAGCAGTTCTCATCGATGAATGCAACTTTTTGTAATCAGTCTTCAAATTGTCCAAATCTTCATCGGCCTTCCTCTTCCCTTTTTTTAATTTCTCAGCCTCTAATTTATGGACATTGATATCTAACCTCAAATGCGCTTTTTCTTCTTCCAGTTGTTCTATCTTTTTTCCTAACTCCGAATTTCTATTTTCGAAGTCCTGTTTTATGATTTCCAACTCAAAAAGGGACTATTTGTAGGTATTCCTCCATTGGTCGAGCACCATCTTGTGTTGGTCTGGGGATATTATCATTGATTCTCCTACTCCTCCACGCATCATATTCGAGGGTCGTCATCGGACCTACAACAACTCTTTTCATTCGGCGAGTCTGCTTTCAAGCATTAGAAATCTCTTTAACCCTTTTCTTGTAGTTATCTCCTCCATACGTAAATTCAAATTGAGCTATCCCATGCGTTGCCGGTTTGAGTTGTCTTGATCTGTATTGCTTCAGCACAAGCAAAGGAGCATACCCAACGGATCCCCAAATTCCCAGCAAAGGGACCCAATCAAAACTTCCACATCGGTAAAGAATTTTGTCGGGAACCAACCAAGGAGCTCTTCACTCAACGTTCTCTTCTTGGAGATTCCGAAAGAGCGCAATCCAATTGTCTTCTGATATGTCATCTCTCTTGGGCGTGGCTGCTAACTCCTTTAACGGTAAGTAATTCTTAAAAAAAAAACCGATAAAAAACTTTATCCACCTTCTAAAAATGGCTATGAAACCAAGCTAACAATAACTGTGCATACCCTATAAATCTGTCTTCATCGGCTCTCCTACATGCATTTAAAGATCTAAAATGTCTTGGCCAAGATCGTAGGAACATGTGTGACCCCTCTGTCAAGTCTGTCGAAGAGATCCGAGACTACCTTATCTACATATTCCAATGCCCTAGGGAAAACCATTAAACCATAGACGCTTAAAGCAAAAACTTCAACTCTCCTCTTCGTATCAGGATGCACTAGAATCAAATCCTTCAAAATCCTCCATGGGATGCATTTACACTCACCTTTTTTATTGACCCTCGCTGCAACCCACTGTTCAGTCATCCCTATAACATTCATCAACTTCTTCAAAAAGGTTGGGACACAAGCAGCTCTCAAATAGGCCTTATCAACTTAGACCTTCGGGCAACGAAGTAAAGCTGTATATTCTTCTACATTTGGTACCAAATCTACCCTCCCAAAGGTAAAACAGCTATAGGGAGGATTCCAATACTGAGTGAGGGCCCGGAATAAATGCTCGTCTATCTTGATGTCAAGTAAGTGAGGCAAATCCCCATAATACCTATAGAGCAACTGCTTAGTCTCTTTATCCCACTGGTCCCATATTTCTTTTAATTCTTGAAGATTATTTTGCATCACACTAATGCGGGTGTAATCACATAACTCCGATGTATATCCCTCGGCTAGGTTGTCTCCTTTTTCTAATTGTGTTTTCTCTGACCATATACGAACAGCCGCATTATCTTCTACTTTATAAAGGAATTCGTTCTCCATGACAAGCTTCCTAAATTAGTAACTGAACGTGAATCGACACCTCTTTAAAATGAAATGACATGCAATCAGAATAAAACGCAACAATTCAGTATCATAAACCAAAAATAAAATTCAAGGCAAGCGAAAAATAATCCAGCACCTATCTGGGTGATTGCTAGGATTTGGCGTAGTTCTACCTAGGGTAAGCTCTTAGGGCTTTCTACATGCGGTTTGGCTCTAAAGCAAAGGTACCTGAACCAGCAGATTCCTCGATCCGATTGAGTTCAGTTCAGGGGAATACATTTCCCTATGGCTGCACGGAGATGAAAATCTCACGAAGACATAGGTACGGATGCATCCCGAAAGCGATCCACTATCCTGCACGGAGGTGAAAACCTCACGAAGGAGTAGCTTCTCACTCTCACTTAAAAGGTGTGACCACAATAGTCATGCAATATGATGCAAGAGTACCCTAGACACTTAAATCATAACAAACATAAGACGCGACACAAACTCATGCGATGGAAGAATCAAAACCAAATTTTAATTTTCGATAAAAGGACAAAAAATAATCAATTCTACGGCTTGACTCTCTTATTGGTCCCCAACGGAGTCGCCAAGCTGTCGAAACCATTTTTTTGTTTAGAAAACGGGGCCGACTTTTAAAAGGAAAATGGAGTCGCCACCAATCTTTTTTTAAGTGTGATTGGGCCACCTTATAAAATTTATTTTATATGAATTAATATTGTCGAAACCATTTTTTTTGTTTAGAAAATGGGGCCAACTTTAAAAAGGAAAATGGAGTCGCTACCAATCTTTTTTGAAGTGTGATTGGGCCACCTTATAAAACATTTTGGTCTATGAATCTTAAGATAACAGATCTGGGAGTCGGTTGCGCACGAGGAAGGATTAGCACCCTCGCAACGCCCAATATTGGTACCTTATTGATTGATTAATGTCCTAATATCGAAAATTGAAAGAGATTTTAAAATACGAATCCTTTAGAAAATGTTTGGATAATTCGAATTGGATATCGAAATTCTCTTGTTCCAAAAGAATGAAACATCACATCCAACACGTTAGGATACGATGTTTCAAACCCTTGACACCAAGATCATTTCATGATTTCCAAAATTCATGCATTGCAATTTTAAAAGGGTATTCCGTTATTTGGCCAAACGAAAAAAACCGAAACCCAGCACGTTAGGGCACGATTCCTCGAATTTCCAAACATGAAATATTTCCTTATTTTTGAAGTTAAGAAAACACGGTCAAAATCTTAAAAGGATATTTAGTTGTTTGGACGAACGGAAAACCGAAACCCAGCACGTTAGGGCACAATTTCTCGAAACTTCCAAACACGAAACATTGCCTTGTTCTCGAAAGCTCTTAAATAAATGATTATGAAAGCGATTATGAAATTGACCGAGAATGCATTTATTCGATTTGTTTGGGATAAAAGTGAAATGACCAATATCGGCCAAAACATTGGAGTTTGAACCATAACGTAATAATAAGAACCACACAAGCATAATATCGAGCATGAAATAAAAATACATGGTACTAATACTACACTGAAAAAAAGGGGAAAAAAATAACACATATCAATCTAAATAAACAACGTACATGAAATTAAAAAAAACTTATTATAAAAATATATACAAGTAATAAGATATAAAAAATGTTTGAAATAAACAAAACTATATAATAAAATAAGGACCTTAAGAGAAATTATATATAATAGGTTTTAAGAATATATGTACATAAATAGATTTAGAAGAAAATATATACACAAAATAACATGTAATCAATAATATATATATATATATAGAATAAAAAATTATCTAGTATGGATAACACATATATAAAAAAAAAAAAGATAAAAATAATACTAATAATACTAATGAATATAGTAATAATAATGAAGTTAATTATAAAAATAAAGGTAATAATAATAAGATAATAATTATAATAGTAGAATAATAATATCTGAATGGGTAATAACAATAGTAATAATAATATAAGTGAAAATGATGATAAAAAATAGTAAAATGAAAACAGTATTAATAATAACATTATAGTAACAATATTAGAATTAATAATAATAATAATAATAATAAAATAAATAAAACAATGATAGATAATAATAATAAGCAAATGGTAAAAATAATAAATAGAAATAAAATAAAAAATTTAAAATAAAAAAATAATAATGGCAGAACAAAAAATATGTCAAAAATCACAAAAAAGCTAAAAGAGGACAAAATTGAATTTAAAATCAAAATCTGGGGCAAATTTTTAAAGAAATAAATGAATTAGAGCCCCTTAGCAACGCGCATAACAGGGGGAGGACCAAATGGGAAATATTCCCGCCCTTCTAAATGGCATCGTGTGTTGCGGGATTAAAACGAAAAAGTAAGCTAAAATACAGGGCCGAATTAAAATAAAAGGAAAACTTAATTTAAAAAAATAAAAAAACAGAGGGACTGAGGGCGCAAATAGACCCTCAGTCCAAAACACGCATATCCTCTCAGCCTATCGGGTCGGGTCTCGGGTCCAACATCAAAACGACGCCGTTTTGGCGCCTGGGAATAGGGCCCAAAATGACGTCGTATAATACCCCCTATAGATGTTAAAATTTTGACAAAAAAATCACTTTGACCCCATTCAAAAAAAAAAAAAAAAAATTTAAACTCTCTCAACCTCCCACTCTCCCTTCCGAATCCGGCCAGGGGTCCAGCCATCAGCCACCGCGCCGGCCGCCGGAGATCGGTGTCGGTGCCGTCGTAGACGGTGGCGGGGAGACCAAAAAACACCTTTTTTCCGGCGAAATTAAAGCGGTGAGTTTCCTTTCCCTTTTTAAAACTCTTTTCAACTATCTAAAATAGGAAAATGAAGAAATATGTATATATAAATAGTAAAAAACCGAATAATAAAGAATCGAAAGCAAAAACAAAATAGAAAAACCTATTGTTTTTCAATCGACGACTAATGTTTTGCTAATATTTCTCTGTTTTTGGTATTAACTCGTGTGTATTCCTCCTATATATTCGTAAAAAAAAGGTCCTTTTTACACTCTTTTGATTCGGCTTTTATAGCCTTCTATTTACAAGTAGTTCTCCTATTTTGTAGGTGCGTGGTGGAGAGGGCGAGCATTGGAGGCGCGCACGATGCGGAGGGGTGGGCTACGTGGCTGCGAGGGCTGTTGGCGGTGACGCCAAGGGCTGGCTGCTAGGGTTTTGTTTTTTTGTGTTTAGGTTGTGGGCTGGGTCTAGGTTAATTATTTGGGCCTTTTTGTAAATGGTCATTTGGATTGTGTTTTTTTATTTTATTTATTTTATTTGGGCACGGGCAAGAAATTGTGATCTACAAATATCTTATATAAACTTAATAATAATAATAATAAGTACTTAATTTGAAGAGATAAATAAAGTTAAGCATGATTTAAATAAATATTCAAATTTATATTATTAAAATATTCATATCTTATTCTATAAAGTATTTGTTATTAAATATTTATAAATTTTAATAATACAAATATTTTCAATAAAATTTTGAAAATACAATTTAAAATTATTATTAATGTTAAAATTTGTTTGTAAAATAAAATTCTAATATTAAATAATTTATTAAAATAATAAATTATATAAATATATATTTTTAATAATATTAAAATTATTAAGTTAATTTTTATATAAAAATTTTTAAAGCCATATAAAATTTAAATTTTATAAAGGCTCTTCTCGAGAAAACGATTTAAAGAAGAAGTTGATTAGCTTGTTTTCTATGGAGTCCTAAGTTATTTTTGATTTACCAAACTTTTTTTCTAAGGAAAAATAATTTATCACAAAATTCTCTCTAAATAATTTTCCATAAAATAAAAACAATATTAAAATATGGCAGAATTTTATTACACATAAGGTGATATCGGTTCGGTTTAATTAGGATTTTTAGATTTTTTGAACCGACTATTATAGTTCGATTTAATTTTTTAAATTTATTTTAATAAAATGAACTTTTAATATTATTTAACAAAATTTTATGATTTTTTAATAAATGTTTCCAAAAGAAATAGTTTTTTTTTTTAAATTTATAAAATTACTTTTACTGTTTTAAATATAAAATATTTATTTTTATATATTTAAAATTAATTATATAATAAATAAAAAAATTCAGTTCAAATTTATATTTTGTATACTGTCCAAATGGCTCGATTGGGTTTTACTTTGGATTTGGTGGGTTATTTCTCTACCCCTAACTGCACATATGGAAATCTATTGTGAATAGATAGCTTCCATCTCGATCCCCTCGCTCCGCACCCAAGCTGATCGTTTCTGCACTCACTTACCAACTCTCTGCTTATAAATTTAAACCCCAAATTCTCCTCCTCCTACTACGCCATGCCCTGCTCTTCACTGGATTCCAACTTGGATCTTCAATCTAGTAAGTCCTTCCTTTTTTTTTTTCTTTATATATATTACATATATTTCAAATTTAATGAACCTAAAAAAACTGAAAATCAAGAAGTTTGATTAACAGTTTATAATTTTTTAAAAAAAAAACAACTTTGTCAGTGGGTGAAAATGCTTCCATGGAAGAACCCGAAGCTGAAACAATACAAAATTCAAACGGAAAAGAGTTTGTTGCCGTTGAAGGAACTTCCGATGAGGAACCGTATGTCGGGAAGGAATTTGAATCGGAAGAAGCAGCGAAAGTGTTCTACGACGCCTACGCCACTCGTGTGGGATTCATCATGCGTGTGGATGCGTTTCGCCGCTCAATGCGTGACGGCAAAGTGGTTTGGCGTCGACTGGTCTGTAACAAAGAAGGGTTCCGGAAGCTAAGGCCTCGTAGAAGTGAAAATCGAAAGCCTAGAGCGATTACCAGAGAAGGGTGTAAAGCCATGATTGTGGTAAAGAAAGAAAAGACAGGGAAATGGGTTGTTACCAGGTTTGTTAAGGAACATAATCATCAGCTGGTTCCTATTCCCGTCAATGGTCGCCGAAGCATGCTTTTGTCGCAAACGCCGGTAATTTCTTTCCCTCCCTATGATTTGCCTTTATAAGAAGTGGATTCTCTAAATGAATTTAACTGATTTATATAAATTTATAGCTACTTAGTTAACTTAAGAATCTGTGGGTTTTTATAGCAGTCTGAAATTGAACCGTAATATGGTGAGTGCTAATGTGTTGCAGTCTATTGGAGGGGTTTAAGGTTTGCAAAGTCTCGAGTACAGTTTATGGCTCAATTCTAGAATCGGCGAAAAGTATTTAAAGATTAATTACATAAGTTGGTTGAATATGATCCCATGCCTTTAAAGAATTAGTACAAGAATTCATATTTGATAATTTAAGTTACAAGAATTCAAACAGGCAATGACTTCTTAGTTCTTACAAATAGAACAACTAAGTACCAGTTAGGAGAAAGTATGCATTCTTCCAAGTAAGAATGAGCTATATTCAATCGTAGTCCTGATTTGAGCCTTGGAGCATTAGTAAATGGTCTTTCACTGTCTCTATAAAGTTGAAGACTACGACTCTGGTTGTTCTTAGGCCTTCAAAATTGGGTCACCTTGCGTTCGAGTGAAGTTGGCATAGAGAAAAGTTCCTTCATGGGTAGGCTCATAAAGGCAAATATGCAGATTGATCAGGGAATAGTTCAGAGCTCATTTCCATAAGCAAAAGTTTTCTGTGGTTTCACAGATCATTATGATCTCAACAACAGAACTAGCTTTTGATGACCGATCTAAAGATATTGTTGCAATGTAGAGAACAAGAAAGATTTTTCAAAGCACTAAACGATGGAGGTAGATGTGTGAAGTTAGATATTCCTTAAACTGGTAGCTATGTGACTAAAAAGTATGGTACAACCCTTGATTTATAATGGGCGAAATTGTGTTTCTGAAAATATTGTTATATTAATTAATATTTGATTGGTTACGACTCACGAGTGAGACTTATAGTTAAGATTCAGGCTGAAGTTTTGCAACCCCATGCAGTCTGTAAGCTTCCTTTAATCAAATGGGCTGAGTGGGTAAGATGCTAGTGTTGAACCACCTGCTTGAGAGTTCAGACTGGATCCCCTCCAGTTGTTTGCCATATTTGTTCACCCAAACCTGACCCCGGGCTGTTGCTCATACCTTGAAGCCACTTGGTATGTTCATAAAATTGTACCTCTAATATGTGTTCCTCAAATCAAACAAAGCTGGAAATTCAGCTTCTACTGCTTCTGACTGAGTCTTAACATGCAAAACTTGTTTTATTAGTCTGATTAATTAGTTGATTGATATGCTAATCTTTTGCTGATTGAGTTACTATGTATTCATTTCAAATATCTTTGTCCCTTTACGTACAAAAGCTAGAACTTCAGACTCGGAAAATGGTCATGGTAATCTCCTTGTTTTAAAGTTGTTTCAATGTTTGATTTCTTTTTGCCATTGTGGAAAAATAACCATGCCACTCTTATTTCTCATCTCTCTCCCATACACAACTCAATAGGATGAGAAAGATGTAAAGATTCGAGAATTGACGGCTGAGTTACAACGGGAACGAAAGCGTTCTGCAGCAATTCAAGAGCAGCTTGACATGGTATTAAGAGAAATGGAAGAGCATTCTAATCACCTATCAAGGAACATTGATGATATTGTTCAAAGTGTGAGGGAAATCGAGTCGAATCCGGTTGCACTTTTTAAGAGGCAATAGTTCTAGTAAACTGTAAAAAATTTTACATACTTTTCACTCTCGAAAAGAATGGCTTGTAATCTATTTTGTTCTTTTTCCTGGTGTTTTTCTTACATAATCTAGATTGAGGTGAGCAACCGTGTACTTGGAAGAAGATGAACTATTAAAATTTTGCTATATTTTTTATAATGTAAACAAATTCTATTTCTGTGCAAGTTCTTCAGGCCTCGCGTGCAAGGGTACATTTTGTTTTCTGACTCTTTCCATGACTAAGAAAAATAGATTTTTTTCAAAAAAAAAAAATGCTAAATAAACCATAGAACTTCATTATAAAGGGAAAATAAGTTTTCAATCCTTTATTTCATAATAAATTAATAATATTATTTTTATATCGAATGAGTCTTAGTTTGATTGATATTAATATTGTTGTCAATGTAGGAGGACGTGAGTTCGAATGTGTTGAAGTGTATTATACTCTTATTTAAGGATTAATGAGAGGTTATGAATAGTTTTAGTTATTATATTAAAAAGAGCAAATGATAAAAAATTATGAGTTTAAATTAAAAAAAAATATTAATTTTATTATAATAATAACAACCTTTCAAACACAATTAAAATCAAGCTTCAAGAAATTAAAGGAAAATGAGAAATTGTTGAGAAAATGTGATAGATTGAAAATTTAAAAAAAAAATGAATTTTGAAAAATTAAAGTGAAAATATGTTTTGTTGTCTTGCCTTTAGAGTTTTCTTTGTTTTTCTTTTAAGAGTGTATGTTCTTTGTAATGCTTTTGTGCATTTTTGTTGTCTTGTGTAGTGTTATATTTCTTTCTAATAGATCTTTATCCTAGACAAGAAGTCCCTTATTTCAAGATATAACACTGAGATTTGATAGTTGAGTTTGGATTTAAATTCCTAACTTTAAATTTGACTTTTCTTAACTTCGTATAATGATGAATTTGAAACTTAGACATTACAAATGAATAATTGCGAGTATGAATGATGATTAAATTGGTTTGAATGATAATTATGATTTAAATTTTATGATTATATAATGAGATAGCCTGAGTTGCTTCGACAACATAATATGACATCACTTATCCGGATCTGACAATCAGGTTAGGTATGGGGTGATACATTTAATAGTATTAGAGCTATAGCTTTAGTCGATTCTCCGACTGAATCAAGTCATGTATTTAGTCTAGAGGTAAATGCCAAAGTGAGTTAAGTCTGAGTTGAGAATTGGATGTTGAATTGTTTGTTGTTTGTAATTATAACTTGAAAATGTCTAAAGAATCAAGAAACACTGTTGATGATGAGATTAGTATTAAGGGAGAAAGTCAAGATAGGATTGAAGCACACGGTAATAATCAAGTTGGTGCTCAATGAGTAGCTACGGCTACTAGACCCCGTCCAGAGTGATAAGGTGATGAAGATTTGCTTTGCTTCGCACTATAGTGGATGTGCTTCAAAGGGTAGTGAAAGCTACTCCACAAGTTGCACCATTAGCTATAGCCAAGAGAGCTCCAATAAAAGAGCTATGAAAATATGTAGTAATTGAATGCAAAGAATTGAAAGGGGTTGATCCCTCTACTGCTGAGAACTGGTTAGAATCGACATAACATGTTCTACAATAGCTACAATGCTTAGCTTCCGAACGAGTTGTTTACGCTATTTCAATATTCAAAGAGGAGGCATATCGGTGGTGGTTAACTGTAACTCATCATGTACTAGTAAATCAGGTCATCTGAACATTCTTTCAAGCTGAGTTCAAAAAGAAATACGTAGGTGAATTGTACTTGGAAGATCGGAAATGGGAGTTTAAGATATTGAAACAATGAAATATGCTAACTGAAGAAGAGAGTTGCAAGCATTTCCTCCAAAGATTAAGGGATGAGATCTGGGTTCAGTTTTTATCTCAGAAACTCAGAATAATTGCTGATCTCACTAAGCGATTGAAGATGGTGGAACAAGCTATGGGCCTGGATAAGAAAAGAAAAGATTTTTGGGCATACGAAAAGAGAACTAGAGCTGTTAGTTTGTAGCCTTTACCAAAGTGAGCTAAAGAATTTTGAAGATCTTGGAGATCCACACCATCGAATGAGAGATCTAAAAAAGGTCAGGTTAAGAAATCATCTGTATTTGTTGCAAGTATTTGAGGGTCAGTGCGAGACAGAGTGTTCTGAACTGCGAGCATTGTGGTAAAAGACATCAGAGTGAATACTGATAAAAGGCAGGAGCATGTTTTTTATGCAAATTCTTGAAGCATTTATCTTGAGATGGCCTGAAAATGTGAGTGATGTACCTATACCTACTTAGAGATTTGCTCTTACATTTAGAGGTCGAGGTACTCCTCATGGTAGTTTAGTTGTGAGGGGTAACTAGAGGAAAAAATTGACTCGTTAGCACACCAGCCTAAGATAGGGCTTCTACTCGAGCCTATGTGGTCTGAACCAGAGATGAAAGTGATGTTACCAATGTTGTAGTAGGTATATTCCTTTTATATTCTGCACTTATTCATGTGTAATAGGCCCTGGTTCTACACATTCATATATTAAATCTAGCTTTATAAATTCGAAAAAATTGAAACCTGAGCCGTCAAACATAGCGATAGTTGGTGCAAGCCCCTTAGGTCAATCTGTAATTGTTAACCGAGTATGTAAACATTGCCTATTAAAGATTCAAAATAAGTCATTTTCGGTTGATCTGTTGATTATGCCATTTATCGATTATGATTTAATTCTGGGAATGGATTGGTTAACTAAGTATAATGTGATTTCAGACTGTTGTAAGAAGAAGTTCTCGATTCAGAGTCATGAAGATGAGATTGTCGAGGTTAAAGATATGAAATTGAGTGATTCCACTCATATTGTTTCATCGGTTCAAGATAGTAAGCTTTTGAATCAAGGCTGTGAGGCGTATCTGGCCTATGTAATTAACTCGACTTCAGAAGAATGCAAGTTAGATAAGATCCGAGCAGTATGGGTTCTTGAAAGAATTACCAGGATTACCTCTTAATCGTGATGCAGAATTTGCAAGTAAAGTTTATCTTAGTATAGCTCTGGTGTCCATCGTTCCTTATCTTATGGCATTGACAGAGCTCAAAGAACTAAAAGTTCAACTGCAAGATCTTTTGGATTGAGGTTTTATGCACCCTAGTACATCACTTTGGTGAGCTCCAGCTTTGTTTTCAGAAAGAAATACATATTGTTACGAATTTGTATCAATTACCACAATTGAATAAATTGATGATTAAGAACATATATCTATTATTGTGAATTGATTATTTGTTCGATCAGTTGAGAGGTGCAACTGTGTTCTCCAAAATTGATTTGAGATCAGAATATTATCAGTTGAAATTTAAAGATAGTGACGCGTCAAAAACAATGTCCCATACGTGATATGATCACTATGAATTCTTGGTGATGTCATTTGGGCTGTCGAATGCTTTTACAACGTTCACAGATCTCATGAGCCACATTTTTTAGCCATATTGGGATCATTTTGTTGTGTGGTCTTTATCAATGACATTCTAATCTACTCAAAATCTGAGGAGTAACATGATAAGCACCTAAAAATTGTATTACACGTGTTGCGGGATAAATAACTGTAAGTGAAACTTAGTATATACGAATTTGGTTACCGGAGGTTGTATTTCTGGGTCATGTTATATCAGTCAAGGAGGTCCGTGTAGATCCCAAGAAAATTGAAGCTATTTTGTAATGGAAATCATCAATAAATGGATAGAAGTTCGAAGTTTCTTGGGTTTAGCTGGTTATTACAAAAGTTTTGTAAGCGGATTCTCCAAAATAGCATTGGGTATGACGAAACTCTTGCAAAATAATGTGCCATTTGTGTGGAATGACCAGTGCGAGGAGAGTTTTAAGAAGTTGAAAACGATGTTGATGGAAGCACTGATTTTGAATCTACCTGAATTTGGAAATGAATTTGTAGTATTCAGTGATGCTTCTTTTAGTGGTTTAGGTTGTGTATTCATGCAAGACGACAAGATGATTGCATATGTGTCTCGACAGGTAAAGCCGTGTGAACGCAATTATCTGACGCATGATTTAGAGTTAGCTACTGTGTTATTTTCTTTTAAAATTTGGAGGCATTACTTGTATTGCTACATCTATACTGACCATAAAAGTCTCAAATATCTCTTTACTTAAAAGGAGTTGAATTTGAAACAACCTCATTAGATACAATTTTTGAAAGATTACGATTGCGTAATTGATTATCATCCCGGAAAAGCTAATGTGGTAGCTAATGCCTTGAGTTGTAATTCATTAGTCAAATTAAGGTTGATGTTCGCTTAATTGAGCATTTGCAATGATGCTAGCCTGTTAGTTGAATTGAAAGTGAACTTGGTGTTGATCCAGCAAATTAGGGAAACATAATTTTTAGATGTTAAGCTGTTTGAGAAAAGAAAACTTGCTCAATAGAGAAATGTTTAGAATTTTAGTAATCGCATTCACGTGTGCACATAAAACAAATGATTTTATAAAACAATTTTAAAGTGTGGTTTTACTACAAGCATACAGGTCAATTGTAATATTTATAGTGTTACAATAGAATACCGGAGTATTCCAAGGATTGAACCCAAAGGAGTTGGTGATTTAGCGGTTTCTATTCAAAATTTCATGCAAGAAATGGGAGTTTCTATTCAAAATTTCATGCAAGAAATGGGTTTAGTTAGATACTCACTAATTGCTATAGTACGACAAAGCATAAACATAAATTTTAACACTAATTTCTAAATTAACTATCCTAACGACTAAATTGTAAAGATTGTAAAAGTACTAAAAATTCACAAATAACTAACAATCGGGTGTTGGTTAACTTTGATGTGGTTCATTAATCTTAAATAAGGTCCTAAATTGCTTGAACTCCCAAAATGGCTCCAGTTTACCTCTCAATCTCAATTTTACCAAGTTAGACAAATTAATCTGGATTATCTCTTGATCTCATTGGTTATCCTAGGACTAAGGAATTGGTGCCCAGTAAGATCTCTTCTCGGTCTCACTTGCCTAGATGTTTCCCTAAGGTTATCAATCCTAAGTTTTTAGGTTCATTCAATTAATCCAATTTATTGTAATTTAGTCCCTTAGCTAAAAATCAACTTACCAAAATCTCTATTAACCAACCCCATTTGGAGTTTACTTATCCATGTTAAAAACTAAGTAAACAAACATAAAAATAAAAACTTTAACAACCATGAACATAAACCCTAAGGAAAATATAAAAGTTGGGATTTTTACTCTTTAAAACTTGCAAGAAAGATAACTGGAAGCATCTAACAGTGAAATCTAAAGCTAGGAACATAAAAGGAACAACCTTTAATTGATGAAACATAAAAGAAATTGAAAGGTATCAAACATAAATTTGAAAATGTCATTACAAGAAAGGGAAAAGGATTAAAGCTGTAAATAAACCTAGCTACAGTAATAACTAACCTAACTAACTACCATTAACACTAAGAAAAATAAGAAAATGTACAGGAAAAGTAAACCTTAAGCTATGGAAAATAAAACTACTCTAAACCTATACTAAAAGATGAAAGAAAACCTAAACTAAAGAGCTTTCTAAACCTAAAATATAGCCTCCCTTTTCTACAACCAAGAATGGCATTTAATATCTAATTTCTGACCCAAAAATGTTGCCTAAAGTGCCATTGAATGCTGACTTTTGATTGGTGCTTCGGGTGGATAAACTATGCCTTTGATGTCATTCTTTGTCTCCACACGACAAGGATACCGCAATACCCAGGTGAAGATATCATGATAACCTAGTCAGAATACACAGGGGGAGTTGTCACAAGGTGGGTATTGCGATACCCTAAGGGGATATCGCGATACCCTTATAGCTTGGTCCCAAATCTTCCCCATTTGGAGTCTTTCGATGGTATTGTGATACCCTAGCTCCAATATCATGATACCATTGCTTGTGGCTTGAATTTTATTCCATTTGGGCCGCCTAAATGTCCCTACAACACTCAAACACACAGTAGGGTCCCCAATGGCACAATTGACCATTTTGGGTCTCAAAAGTGTTAAAAACACAATATTCCATTTATTAAAGCTAAAAACGAAAACTAAGTAAAAACATATAAATTGCTTAGAAACAAGCTCGTTAAGTGTAATGTGGAGCCTAATTTGAAATATCAAATTATGATAGATCAAACTCCCCATACTTAAGTCTTTGGTTGTCTTCAAGCAAACACACAAAACATGCAAAAAGATGACGATCCTTGAACAATGAATTTATTTGACCATTGGTGAATGGGCATGCACTATGTATCAAGTCCTTTTTATTGTACAACTCAAAATTGATACATTGCAAACTAATAGCTTTGAGAGTAAATTATCTTAGTTTAAAAAATTACAGAGCAAACAAAAGTAGAAGTAGTTTATGAAAATCAAATTTTACACATTATTTCATCACAATAAGACATGAAGATATGATGTATCTATGTATGAAAGAAATTGACTTATTTATTTACAATAAGTTTCCATAAGTTTTGGTCTATACACGGAGACAATAAGGCTACATAGGGCTTAGTGGCTTGTAACGTTTTGAGGCTTAGGTTGGTGCGGATTTAACAAAAGTTAAGCTCAAAATGGTTCAAACACTATGAACAATATAACACATGACATTGTTCCCAATTCCCCCCAATTGTGATCGTTTGATCTCACCGCCTTATTTCTCCTTCTCTCACCTTTCTTATCTCTCCAATAATTTGGAAGAGATTGGTCAATTTTAGCTCGTTCACTATGATTTTGAGACATTGATGTTATGCTCTTTTCTTTTTGTTATTTTGAGCATATTTTTCATTCGTTTTTTTTCTTTTTTTTTCTCTCACAAATTTTTTGATCCTCACTATATTTTCTTTCATTCACATTTTTCTTTCTTTTTATGCACAATTTTTAGTGAGAAACAAATAGGAGCTAAACTAACCTCTCCTCACTATTCACTCAAGTAAATTTTGTAAGAAACCTCCGGAATGTTCCTACCTAACCCTTGATGTAACAACCCAAAATAGGGCCTAGTCGGAATAGTGGTTTTGAGACCACAAACTCGAAGTAAAAAAATATTTAATTTATGATTGTTTTAGAGTCTATGATATGTTTGGGTGATGGTGTGCAAATTTTGTTAAGTAATTTTTATCGATAAAGTGCCCAATTTTATTATTGGGATTAAATTGCATTAATTGCAAAATATGAGTTCTAGAACATAAGTGCTTGATTTAAATGGGGGTTTAAACTGGAGGTCTTTAAATGGCAAATAGACCATCATATTTTGTTATGGACAAAACTAGTCATGGAAGGGTTTAGTAAAAAGGGCATTTTTGTCATTTGGGTGTTTTAAGGCATAAAAGACAAAATTGAAACCCAAAAATCTGTTCATTCTCTTGTCCATGCTGCCAAAATTTTCAAAAAGTCATGGCTAGGGTTTCAAGCTTTTTCAAAGCTCAATTGTAAGTGCATTTGAGCCCCGTTTTTAATGTTCTTCGAATTTTTGAGATCCTAAAAGCTTAACCTTTTTATTTTTACCATTTATTTGCATGAAAAATGAAGTTTAAAAATTGACCCATGCTATATATTTGTGCATTTTGATGTTTAATGGTAGAATAAGGGTGCATGAGGTTAGGAGAACGATTTTTGCTAAGTGATTTTCGTTGAAAATGGTTAAAACGGGTTAATTAGTAAAAGTTGTAAATGCTCCTAAAAGTGTGAAATAATAAGAATTTGAGGTTGCTTTGGAAGTTGAATAAAAATCATATTACGAGCCTAGGGGCAAAATCGTAATTATGAGAAAGTTTAGGGGCAAAATTGTAAATTTTTCGTAGTATGATTTTTGTATTAAAATGAGTAATGTGAGTGATAATTAAGTGAAATGTGACATTTTAGATCAAAGAAATCGAGATTTGGACCAAGTACGGGAAAATGTCAATCAACATGGCATTGGCCTCAAGTTGTGTTAGTGTAAGAACATGTCAGGGGAATGGCATCGGCACGGACAGAGGAGAGTCAGTGTAAGACCATGTCTGGGACATGGCGTCGGCTTGAGATGAGTGCCAGTGTAAGACCATGTTTGGGACATGGCATCGGCACCGATATGTGATCCCATATAAGATCATATCTGGGATATAGCATTGGCATCCTACCAGGTGTACAAAATATCCCAAACATCCCTAATATTACAAGTAGTTCAATGGGAAATTCAAGGAGTATGCTCAAGATAAGTAAGAGTAGGATATGTGAGTATTATGACTAAGCACAGGTATGTATACGAGACTCATAAATAATGTGCTCGGATTATGATGCATTATTGATAAGGATGCAAATGAGTAAGATGTGTCTATGATCACTTGGTTGTTATGTGCCAAGTTATAATATGCTTTTTTGTAAGTGTGTATAAATGAAAGTGAACACAAAGAATTAATGAATGAGTGAATTTGACATTAAAACAGTTGTGGGCAGCAACATTAGTATAACTTTAAAAAATTACCAAAAATGGTGGAAATTGAATTAATGGCTGGGTGAGATATGAAATTAAATCTTAATGAGTCTATTTTTTTGTAAAAGAAATAGAGTAAGCAAAAGAAGTGTGAATTATGAGATATTTGAATTTTAGTGAGATAGGGTCAGAATGAGTTTTGGAATCCCCTGTTCCAACTTTGGAAAATTAGTACAAATTGTAAAAAAATAATTGTGAAGTATAATTCATATTATTGAAATCCTTAATAAGTCTATTTTCAAGTGAAATAAATGAGAACATTATATGAATTTTATAAGGGAGAAAACTGATTTGTAGTGAAGGAGTGTTAGAACTATTGGACAACAAAACAGGGGTAAACTTAATGAATAAACTGTACTAATTGGCTAGACCAAAAATTTTGAAATTCCTATTGTAAGAATTTATATGAGTCTAGTTTCAGGGAAAATTAACGGTTCTTCATTCGGATATCTGTAGCTCGAGAAATAAATAATTTAGTGACAGTGACTCAAGTAGACATATTAATGTGAACATGAGTAATAAGGTGTAAGCATGTGATATAATGATTATATCATCTTAAGAAATTATTGTGAGGATTTATCCACATAAGCTTATTAATTTCTTATTATTTGCATATAAACTTACTGAGCATTTATGCTTACTTCCCCTCTCTTTTCCCTTGTCTTGTAGTATTGCCAAGTTAGCTCAGGGATCGGTGGACGTCGGAGATTTGCTCACACTATCAATTGGAACACTTGGTATATCTAGATACATTAATTTTTGGGTTATGAAAAGTATAGTAGGCTTGGTCGTTTTGTCATATATGTCATATTTCTTATGGCCTAAAATGTTGGCCCTTATTTAATAAATGTTCATTTTGATTAAGGCTATTTGGAGATGGCCAATATTGATGATTGTTATATGCCTATGATGTGGTTATTCATGTAGGTGGTAATTGCATAATTGAGATGTTGTGGATGTGGTTTACAAATGATTTCATGAATGACGATGTGTATGGGAATGTGAATGTAAAATTGGATATTCGGATGTCCAATTATAGCATGATGCATGTTGATGAAATGGATACAAGAGAATTTGTGTTTTATCTGGGGAACTGGCTTGGAAAATAGCCAACTTCCAGGCCACACGGGTAGAGACACGACCATGTGTCTCAGCCATGTGACAGACACGGTCTAAGGGCACGGGCGTGTGCCAAGGCCATGTGACCCTATTTTGATGATGACATCATAAACAGAGAGTTACACGGGTTAGGGACACAAGCGTGTCCCAGACCACACGGGCGTGTGTCCCCTGTTTTGACAAAATCTTCTAAATTTTTCCAAAGGTTTCCAAAGTTCTCGGTTTAGTCCCGAACCATCCTAAAGGATGTTTTGAGCTTTATAAGCCCATATATGGATCAAAAGGCATGTGTTAGAAAATTTTTAAATTTGACGAAATTTTATGACCCGATTTTACATGTTCAAGAAATTTTAAGTCCGGTAACGCCTCGTACCCTGTTCCGGTGTTGGATACGGGTAAGGGGTGTTACACTTGATGTCTATGGCTTGATGTCCAGTTGATAGTGCAATACAAATTTTAGGGGCTGTGAAGGGTTGAGTTTCAAACTCACTTTAGTCTCAAGGTTTCAAACATAAGGGTTCATAGAGGAAGGACAATGTAAGGCTCAAATTTGGGAACTAGGGATAATGCAACAAATAGGTATTCATTTAAGCTCTAGGCTATACAAATAATGCCTTAGGTCATCCCTTAGCATTTCAATGAATAGAAAACTGAAACATGTTTCTACTTGTTTTAATGAATAAAGACAATTTCTAAAACATACATGTACACACCTATCTTTATTTTTATTGATCATTAGGATAAAATAAAGAATTTTTCAACTAACTCTATCCTATTATGCAATGTAACTAGTTGTGTAACACCCATTACCCGTATTCAACGCCGGAACCGGGTATGAGGCATTACTGGACTTAACGCACTTGAACATACAACTTCGGGCTATAAAATTTCATTCCATCTTAAGACTTTCCATTCATATTCAAAACATCCTCATTATGGGCTTACGGGGGCCTTTAACATGCAAACGGTGGGTCTCAGAATCAAATCAGAACTTTTGTAAACTTAGAAAAAATTTGCCTTAACAGGGCTACACGCCTGTGTGAAATTGGACACGCCCGTGTGGGCAGGCCGTGTGGTCACACACGCCCATGTCTCTAGCCAGTGTGAAATTTATTTTTCCTTTCGAACCTACAAGGGTTTTCACACGGCCGGACACATGCCCATGTCCTTGGCCCGTGTCCACCACACGGCCTAGACACGCCTGTGTCCTCGCCCGTGTGTGAAAACCTGGGTATTCTATTTATGACGTCAGCAACCTCATAAGGGGCACATGGCCTAGGCACACGCCCGTGTGTCTAGCTTGTGGTCGACACTGGCTTGCAATACCAACATGCAGGGGACACACGGCCCGGTCACACACCCATGAGACTAACCTTGTGTCACACATGGCCTAGACACACGCCTGTGTGCCTACCCGTGTGGACAAGAACAAGGCTATTTGCCAAGCTCTTTTTATACCCTAACACATACAACATAAATCCCATTCAACCATTACCAAGCAACCCAATCATGCATCATACACATTCATAAATAACCTCATCTTTTCATAAATGAGTAATAATGAGCCATCAACTATGGCTATTTACAAAAGAGTTCATCTTTAAAAGAGCCAACACAATTGGCCAAAACAAAAAGACATTTCCTTAAGTCTAGCCCCTATACATGCCATACTCAAAATACTAAGTCTAAATATACCAAGATGAGCTGATAGTGTGGGTGATCTTCCGTTTATCTTCGTATCCCAAGCCAGCTCTTTGAAACTATAAAACAATGAGAAAAAAGGGGGAGTAAGCTTTAAGCTTAGTAAGTTTACACGTAAATAATAAGCATACTAACATATGGTAATCAATCAATAACATTCCATATTAAGCAAGAACAATTCACATTTCCTTAATCATGCTTACTCAACTCATTTCTTACCATATTCCAACCATGTAACAAATATATTGCTCATATTTACTTGCATACATCCCCTGCACTCATCACCACAAAGCCACATGAAACATTCACTTAAAAAATTTCTCGATGAACCCCTTGGAATAGTACTAAGTACCCGGTGGTTTTGCACACAGCCCACCATTAATCAATAATAGGGTGGTATCGCACATAGCCCACCAAGAGGTAATATAAACGATGGTGTCGCACACAGCCCATCGTGAATAAGTAATTACAGTGGTATCGCACACAGCCCACCAATAATTATTTCAGACATTTTTAAGCACTTACATATCTATTCCGAGGTTCATACAAAAATTATTCACTATCTATCAATTTCAATCAATCTCAAACATAATTGATCTCATTCATACAGTGCACCAATAAGTAACAACATTTGTATTAAAGATGTATCATTTACACATAAACTTACCTTGGTGCAAAATGTATTAATCAACGTTTTAGTCCATAACCTTGCCTTTTCCCCGGTCAAGGTTGTTTCCGCGCTCTTCTTGATCTATAATAATAAAATTAACTCATTCAATCACTTTATAATTCATGATATATCAAAATTTCTACTTAGGCAAAAATGCCCATTTTGCCCTTATACTTTGGCAAAATTATAATTTTTCCCCTAGGCTCGTAAATCATTTTTCATCACGTTTCCTCATTAAAAAACCTAGCTAAACATTTATTTCTCTTACAACAACTCACAAGGCCAATTATTTCATGCATTATTACACAATTTCAACCTTCACAATAAGTCCTATTTAGGTGTTTTCATGATAACACCTTTCACAAAAGTTGTTCCTTAACTCACTAACATTCATTTTCTTCCATAAAAACTCAGCAAACAACATAAACACTCTCATTGCAAGTCCCTAAACTTTCAACCATTTTTCAAATTAGTCCCATCATTAGCTAACTTAAGCTTTAGGGGTTCCAAAAGTAGAAAAATTATCAAGCAAGACCTCTAAAATCACTTACTTGCAAGAGATTTGTTTTGTTGAAAGTTTGAACTCCAAGAACTCTAGTTTCCCTTCAATTTTCGGTGGTATAAGAAGCATGAATAGTAAAAGATGGTATTTCTTTTATTCATCTTATTTTATTCATTTTTTTATCACCTAATTTCACCAAATCTTGACCAAAATTTAATGCTCTTGTCTCCTTGTCTCTATGGCCGGTCAACACACCCTTAATGGCCTAATTTCACTTTAAGGACCTCCAATTTAATATTCTATGGCTATTAGACACCTCTACCTTGCATATTAGAACTTTTGCACTTTATGCGATTTAGTCCTTTTTCATAATTAAGCATACAATTGCTAAAATTAAAGCACCAAAATTTTCATACATCCTTATAAACATGATATAACACATAAAATAATATCAAAATAATTTTCTTCAACCTCGGATTAGCGGTCCCGAAACCACTGTTCCAATTTGAACTAGACATTTATTCACAAAGCATGAAATTCATCAAGCATCAATTAAAATTTATACATTCAAATAACTTAATCCACAATTCAACAATATCAATCAATTCATGTCCAAAAACCATGCAACAATAACAATAATCAAAGAAATAAAATAAAAATATTTTTGAAAAATTTTGAATTTTTTTGAAAAATGGAATAAAAGTCGAAAACATGCAAAACACACATATAAACAAAGTAAAATAAAATAATGTACTTATATTACACATTGTCCTCAATGTTGAGTCCAATACAAAAAAGGGTTATCGAACTTCCCTAGCGGCGTGATCGCTTATTGTGATTTGGTTGGGTCATCCACGTTCACATTAACGTTCGAAGTTGTAGTATAATCTTCGGGTGAATGGTTGTGTAACACCCTCTATCCGACTTATGTAACTCCCTAGATTTTGGGGTTAGAAGTTCTGTGATTTGTAGGTAGGGTTAGTGGCTAGATTAGACAATTGGGTTTGTTGCTATGTTTTATGTCAAAATAGGCCTACTGGTCTGGTGGTTTGTTGTGTGTTAATTTGCCTCTGGGTTCTGGGTTGGAATCTTTGTGTGTGTTTATGGGAGTAATTTTATTTTAGATATTTATGTATTTTTGTTTTTATTTTATATATTTATTTATTTATCTTATTTTAGTTAGTGAATTAAAAAAAGATTTTGAACACGTTATTTTCTCTCTATCTAGCACGTTTGTTTTTGTTTTTATCTTCTCCTCCTTCTCCCTTTCGTTTTCTTGGTGGTTTTATTTTGGGGAATCATTGTAGTCTATTCTTCTTATTTTCTTTTCGATTTCACATGTCATTGCATCATATTTCTATCTAATAGGAGTTTGAATCGGATAAGTGTCGTCTTTTCGTATGTTTTTCTGTGACTTTCAAATTAAATTAGTTGAGTTCTTAGATTAGTTGTTTGTGGAATTGAGATGTCAATCAGGTAAGTGGTGACGTCCAATCTGTTCGGGGGCTTTGGTTCGCAAAATCAGGACTCTTTCTTTTCATCGTCAAAATTTTGATTTAGTTTAGTGAAATTCGACATATTTGGTGTATCTCTGAAAAATTATCATTTGAAGTGTCAATTGTTGCGGTTCTGCTTGAAATATTGTGGGTTTTTGGTGTGTTATTGGGTTAACAATGGTTGGGTAACGTTTCGAGGCACGTTCTGCATCTAGTTCTGGTGTGGTTTCGTGACCACACGAGTGGCCACACGGGCGTGTGCCCTAACACGGGTGGTTCACACGGTCGTGTAGAATTGAGAATTAGGGCTTTATGGCCAATTTTGGTGCCACACGGTCTGGCCATAAGGTAATGTGTCCCCACACGGGCGTGTGAGATCTCCACACAATCGTGTCTCATCTGCTATTTACTTTTAGCACTTTTGGACAGTAAATTAGATGGGCTGCTCACATGGGCGTGTGTCCCTGCACACGGGCATGTGTGGCCTTCATATGGGCATGTAGACCCGCACAAGGCCTGGGCACTTCTACACAGCCGGGGTATACGGCTGTGTGACCTTATGTTGCCAAATTTTATACTGTGTTTGTTTTTGATCTGATTATCATTCTGTGTGTTCCGACCCTCGGCTAGGTCATTGTAAGGCTGGTTGGGACTTTGTTTTGGCCTAGACTTGTGCGTTATTCACAAACTTAGCTTTAATTAAGCGATTCAGTTTAGTGTTAATTGATGTTATTTTATATCTGATTCTGATTCTGAGCATTTGAATGTGTGCATTTCTGATTCCATACTCTGTTTCTGTAAGCCTGTCTTCGAATGGTGTGATTTTTGCATTTGCAATAATCTTTTTGGGTTTGGTTGCGAAGAGAAGGGAGTCTGATCTGTTCTGGAAGTTTCAACTGCAATATGTCAGTACAGTAGTTTACCGCAATGCACAGTAAGACATTTATGTCAGCTCTGCTACATATTAACATTTGAGTGGCTTAGACCACATACTTGGTGTGTAGGGTTGATGGGCCTTTCGAGGTCCTATGTGGTGTGCATGGTTGGACGAGCTTAATTAGCTCTTTTTAGGGTGTTATTGAGGGACGGAGAGGTGTTTTCCTGGTTGGGTGGATTTTTATTACTTGTTGCATTCATTCCACATTCTATCTGTCTGTCTGATTGCGAGACTAACTGTTTATAGATCGAGGTGCTTTAGTACTGATACGTTTGATTTGTTTGTGAAGACTTTTCGTATATCGGATTGTCATTGAGCTTTAGTTATTTTTTTAAGGTGACATTTTGGTGTTCATTTATCTATTGGCTTTGAACTCACACTGAGCTCGTGTAGCTCACCCCCTTAGTGTTTCCCCTTTCAGGTACACTTTTGTCATCTGTAACTGGACTCGGCTCGTTGGAGGTCTCGGAAGCGTCACATTTTTAAAACTGGTTAATAAAGTGTTTTCTGTAAATATGAGTTTTATGCAAACGGTTTTGGACTGTAAGTTCTGTCTTAAATTCCGTGGTATGAAATTTTGTGTTAAATGCAAGTAGACGTTATTTGGATTGAACAACTGTATTTTGAAATATAGGGATTTGGTAACTGGAAATATTTACGTAACCTAAATACTATATGTTTTCTCACTTGTCGGACCAAGATTCTCCTACGATCACTTCGGTTGTAATAGCTCAATTTTGACCTTAATCGGAAAAGTGGTTTCGGGACCACAAATCCGAGTCTGAAAAATATTTTAAAATTATTTTTTGTGTTTATTATGTGTGAATTTGTTGGTGTTAAATTTTCGTGACTTAATTTCATCGTTTAAGTGTCCGATTAAATAAAAGGGATTTAATTGCGTAAAATGAAAATTTGAGGGTTAAATCTAAAAGTGCCTATTTGTTGTTGTCTTTATAAAGTGGAGGTTTTATGATGCAATAAGACCAAAAGATAGATAGTGGGTGGCATTTGAAAAAACTAACCTTAAGATATATGTTTTATATTATTATTATTAAAAGGTTAATTTAGTAATTAGGTAAAATATATCAATATAATAAAATAAACCATAAAAAGATGACATATTCATCTTTGTTTTTGCCGAATGTAGATAAGAAAGAAACCATCCATGGCTTCTTAGGTTTCGGCACTTATTTAACTCAATTAAGATCAAGAACAAAAGAAATCGGACTTGGATTGGGGAAAAACGAAAGTTGTCGACTAGTCGCCCAGTTCCATTTTACATCGTCCGAGGTATGTTTTTAAGCAATCATGTTGTATGGAAATTATCTATATTGATGTACCTAAAATTTAATGGAAGTATGTATACTGATTTTTAATATAGCCGAATGTATTATTTATATATGTATAAAGTATAACCGAATGAGAGGCATATATATATGTCATTGGTTCATTCGAATGTGATGTGTATAAATGTGTCAATGATATAACCAAATGTGGCATTGAAGTGAGGAATGAATATAACCGAATGTGATGCATATATATGGCAATGATATAATTGAATGTGATGTTGATCATAGAAATAAATAAGCGAATTGGTATATATGCAATAGAGGTTTAAGTTTTATGTATATATAAATAAAGATTAAGTTCGGGAAATGCAATAATGTGCAAAATTGTATACCGAGCACTAAGTGTGCAAAATCGGTCAATGAGCACTAAGTGTGCGGAATTAAATACCGAGCACTAAGTGTGCGAAATCGGTTGTTTAGCACTAAGTGTGCGAGAAGTTAAATGTAACGGCACTAAGTGTGTGATACGTTACAAGAATTTGGCACTAAGTGTGCGATACGTTACAAGAGTTTGGCACTAAGTGTGCAAGGTATTAGTATGATGACTCTAAGCATGTGATACGTGATAAGTTTTTTGCATTGAGTGTGCAGGTTTGCCGATCTTTTAATTTAATTAGTTAACGAAGGTGTTTAACAGAATAAAATGAATAGGTATGCGATGATAAATCATCTTTTGAATAATAAGTAAGTTTTAGATGTTGAAATGAAAATTTTATATCATACGTATTTATAGGTGAATTATATGGATTGAAAGGTAAGAAAGAAAATTTAGTAGTTAATATGTATATACTTGAACAAATGTATATGTATTTGTTTAGAGATGGGAAAGTGATTTATAGATCGATGTGAAATCTATTATTGAATGTGTGAGTGCTTGGCCTTAAGGCTATGAAATGTGAAAGTTTACGAATGGTAATATAAATTATAGTTATGGTTTTAAACCTCGATTTCGATTATATTAAATTGGCCTTACTAATATAATGATATAATGCATTGTTGTTATGTAATTGCTTATAACTTACTAAGCTATGATAGCTTACTATATGTGTTTGTTTGCATTGTTTATTAGATTTTGGAGTCAAGGTATGAGCTTGGGGATCATCGACAAGTCTATGACACTATCGACTCATTTTGGTATTTTATAAACTGAATTTTTGAAACTATGGCATGTATAGGCTATCTTGTGTTTTGGGTTTGTTTTGAAGCTATAATTACTAAGCCATTGGAAAATGGCTAGATATGATATAATTATTGATTCAATGATTTCGATAGGGTTAATGTATAGAGTTAAATGAAATGGAGTAAAGATGTTATAAACTAGTTAACCATATTTTGCAATGAAATAGTTTTTGGTTAGCAGCAGTGACGTGATTTTGAAAAATCACCAAAAATAGGAGAAATGGAATTAGAAAGTGAATAAGATATAGAATTAAATCTTATTGTGTCTATTTTTATGTGAAAGAAATAAAGTATGCAAAGGAATTTTATATTATGTGATATTTGAATTTTAGTGAGATAGGGTCAAGATGGTATTTGAAGTCCCCTGTTTTGACTTTAGAAAATCATTCAAAATTGTAAAAAATTAATTATGAGTTGTAATTTATATTTCTAGATTTCTTGGTGAGTCTATTTTCAATAGAAATAAGTGAAAACAACATATAATAACTGTACATTGAGATATTTGAATTTAAGTTAAGAGAGGTCAGAACCGTTGGTCAGTAAAATAGGGGAAACTTTAATGAATAAACTGTACTAATTGGCCACACAAAAAATTATGGAAAAATTATAGTATGAATATATATGAATCTACTTTCAAGAAAAATTTACGGATCTAAATTTCAAGTTTCCTAACTCTAGTTATAGTCAATTTAGCCAACATGTTGTAGATGGACATTTTCAATTTTTATGCCCCGAATTATTAGTTAAGTCTGGTAATGCCTCGCAACTCTAATCCGGCGATGGATACGGGTTAGGGGTGTTACATCAGTAATCAGTGTAACCTATGGGATTTGGTCTAAACTTCTAGGCTATGTTTTGGGGCGTTACAACTTGATCCATCGATTCCGGATATCAGATGTTACAATACACAAACACTTAGAAGAAAATTTAAACAGTTGGCGTGTAATTCTTTTTCAACATAGTTCATATTATTTTGTACTATTCTTGTTTATATTAAGGAAATATCAAATATTTACAACAATGTTTGAAATAGTATACAACATTATAAAATTCTATTAAAAATAGACTCTTTAAAGTGTAACTTACTATACACCCTACTCCTAAGATGTTCCTCGTATGCATAATAATCCTGTAACGCCCATAACCCGACCCAATCGATTGGATTCAAACCTCGGGTGTTACTAAGCAGATTTGGGCTCGCCAAAATTTCTTAATACTTTAACATACTGAGTAATACCTCGCATATTCTTACTAATTAAAACAAACTTAGCAATTCAACATACATATAAGTATCTACCTGCCCTTAATTTGGCAGGCTTACAAATAAATATTCATATAATGACATGACTCGACTCCAGGGGCTTCATAAGTCTATGGAAGACCACTTGCAAAAACTCCTACTTAGGATATGTACCAAGACATCACGACAAACTATCCTCCTATGAGACTCGTCTAACCCTCAAGGCTCGAACACGCTCATATAGCCTCACTTTCTATGCATTAGTGTCACAAGTGAATTAATTCACAAAAAAAATTCAGAATTAATTAATCTTGAGTCCAGTCTAATGTATCATTCTACCAATGAATACATTTATATCTCTACCCGTGGAGTCAACTGCTCCGATAGCCAAGACTAGCCATCTCCCTAATTGGAATTGTAGACGAGATAATATTCCTTCTTGATATTTGAATCAAATGCTCACTTTGATTCTTTTATGGGATGACAGACTCATTTATTTTATCTATTCAAGTAAGTTGTCTTTCTCACAATATAAATGTTAGTAAGTTGTCTTTCTCGCAATATAAATGTTCTTACAATGCCACTTATCTTCAGCTTGAATTTAAACAATCAATTAGCTAATATTTGCTTGTCACAATTTCGTTATGCATGCAACATATAAAAAACAGAAATACAAAAGACATAATAGTGAAATGTGAAATTAACTTTATATGTTTATTCATTGTTAAAATAAATAGAAAATAGTTACATATTTACTACAATATGGGCACATTTCCAAACAATCTCCCTCTTGCCCTAGAGAAGTAAATGTGTCATGTTTCGTATTCTCATATCCTCGACGTGTTAGTTAAAAATCCTAATTATAATAGTTTTAGTAAACAAATCCGTAAGGTTATCTTCATAAGCTACTTTTATCACATCTACAATTTCTTCGGCTATTGCCTCTTGTATCAAGTGATACTTTTGATCAATGTGTTTCGTCCTCTTATGACTTCCCATTTCCTTGGTATTAGCTATTGCAGCACTGTTATCACAATATACTGTTATAGCTTTTTCTATACCAGGAATGACTTCAAGATCGGTTAAGAACTTATTAAGCCATATTGCTTCTTTCATTGCCTCAAAAGCAGCCACATACTTTGCCTCCATAGTAGAGTCAGCAGTGCAAGTTTGTTTTACACTTCTTTATACCATGGCTCCACGGGCTAAAATGAATACATTTCCTGACATCAATTTCGTTGAATCTTTACAAGTTTGGAAGTCAAAATCTGTATCCAACTAGAGTAAGGTTCTCCCCATAATACAAAAACATATAATCCATGGTGCTTTTAAGATACCTTAATATATGCTTTACAACTTGCCAATCTCCGAGACCTTGATTCGCATAAAATCGACTAACCATTCCTACTGCAAAACATATATTTAGATGTGTGCAAAGCATCATATACATAAGCCTTCCAACTACTGAAGCATATAAAACCTTACTCATATGCTCTTTTTCTTCTAGTGTCTTAGGACAGTCATCTAAAAAAAGATGAAAAGCTGATACAGTCAGCTGAATGCTTGGCTTTGCATCGATCATTGCAAAAATGTTTCAATACCTTATCAATGTATGAAGCTTGAGATAGATGTATTGTTTATTCTTTCAGTATCTAAGTATTCGAATTCCAAGAATATAACTAGCTTTAACCAAGTCCTTTATGCTACACTGTTGAGCTAATCATAGTTTAACCGATGACAATTCTTTTATATCGTTTCTAATAAGTAGAATATCATCGATATACAAAATGAGGAAGACCACCTTTTTGTCCTTTATACGCTTATAAACACAAGGTTCATTACCGTTTTGCTCAAATCTAAAAGTCTTGATCATTTAATCAAATCTTTTATTCAATGAGCGGGATGCCTGCTTAAGTCCATAAATGGATCTTAGCAGTTTGCAAACTTTTTGCTCCTTTCCTTTGACAACATAGCTAGTGGGTTGAGGTGTCATCAATATAGCCATTCAAGAATGTTGTCTTGACATTCATTTGCCAAATCTTGTAACCTAGAGCAGCGAGATTGGATAAGAGTATGCAAATAGACTTGAGCATTGCTACCGAAGAGAAGGTCTCATCGTAATCGATGTCTTCTTTCTATGTGTAGCTTTTCCTTATAAGTCTAGCTTTGTGTGTTTCCACTTTCCCTCTGCATTTCTCTTCTTGTAGATTCACCTAACCCTATGGGTTTAATCTCAACAGGTAAGTCTACAAGTTCCTACACCATATTAGATTTCATAGAATCCATCTCGACATCCATGGCCTATATCTGGAGCTTGGAATCAACATCCTGTATAGCCTTCTCTAAGTGAGTGGATAATCATCCTCACAATTGGCTTTTGTATATAAATATTACCATCATGGATGAAGAAGTCCGGTTTCTTAGAAACTCTCCCACTACGATGGATTCCCCTATTGTAACGCCCCGAATTTGGGCATAGATGAATTGGGCTTTGGGTTTTGGGTCTCATAAATTTTTTTTACGTAAGAAAATGACAAATGACATGTTGGATTTAAGAGTTTAATAAACTTGGAGTGTCTAGGGGTGTTGGAGAAGTTCTGGGTTCGAACTTTGAGGAGAAGGAATTTTTAATTAATTATTAAAGGAACCAGGGCGGTGAGTAGTTGGGCTTTTAAATAAAAATAGGGAAAAATGACATCAAAGAGCCTTGTGGTGGAGTGGCTAAGTGACGCCACTTAGGGTATAGGAAGGTGGCGTTATAGGCTAGTAAGGAGATCCTAGGTTCGAAACCTAGCTTAGTATTTTTAGAAGTTTAATTTTGGCCTTCTAGAAGGTTGGAAGTGGTGTGATGATGGACTCTAAGGAGAGTGATCAGAAGAGATATGTGGAAGAGGTTGAACCGAATTGGGAATTTGGGGATAGGAAATTCAGCTATAGGCTATAAATAGGTGTCGGATTTGGGGTTCTGGGCTAATGCCAAATTCTTTCTTTTTATTTTGCCGAAAGCTACTTTTCTTTCCAAATACCTGAAAGTCAAAATCCTTTATTCTTCCTCTTATATTTTGCACCGATTTCTTCCCTTCCTTCTCATCAAACTCTTTTCTTTCCTTTGCTTCTAGTCTATTTCTTTTGTGCCGAATATTCTTGGTCCCTAAAGTCCAATATTCCTTTTTGCCAAATCCCTTGTGTACCACCCCTTTTCTTCCACAATTTGATCAAAGCAATCCTTTTTTTTATTCAATTACTTAACCGAATATTCATTCTCTCCCTCTTTCAAATCTTTTATTCTTCACGCGTTGGCTAAATCTTCTAGGCTAGCTATTGCATTCATTTGGCCGATTGATAAGGAATTTAGCATGAGCAAAGAGGGATCTAGTAAAGTGTCTGTAAAGATGTCGACTGAGTGTGAGCAAGTGACCACTACTCCCAAGTTTAAACGACGTAAGGTGTCGGCGGTTTGGGAGTTTCTGCCTGGATGCGGAAGGGGGACTACAACGGACCTAGGATTAAATAGGCAAATCGCATTCGATCAAGGCAAGTATAGATTGTCCTTCGGTGAGTGGTTGTAGTGGATTTATTTTAATTTATTAAGTAAGTGACTAATGGAGTGTAATGTTTGAATATAGGTTCTGACGATTATGAGTACTTAGTACACCAGGTGGTAAGGTGTGTACTCTACCCTATGATGCGATAGTTTAATATAAAGCCGAAAGGGTGTACATACACTACACACACAATAGATCGACAAATCCCGAAATGCCGAAAAGCTGAAAGTTTAGCTATGGTAGTCTTGCGAGTGCGGGAACACTCGCAAGATGGTATTCGATACGATACCAAAGACCCCATGAGCGATCTCATGGACTTGGGTCACGTTTTGGCCAACTGGCCAGAATGGGCCAAATTGGCCCGACGGGCCCATGAGCCTAAATAAGAAAATGTTGATAACTTGGTAATATGTGATGAGCTAATTAAGTTTATTGAATGATTTTGGAATGGATTCGGGCCTAATAGGGCCTATGGGTGTGATTGAGCCTAATGGGCCGTAGAAAAATGTGATTGGGTCTGATGGGCTATATGAGTATGTGAAAGCCTGTAGACTTGCTAGGGTTTTATAATGGACTTTTAGGCCTAGTTCTAATAAATCCTTAAACAGCATAAAACTTATTAATTTATCAAATTCGTCTGTGGACAAGTCATAAGGTTAGAGTGTGGCAATAGGCATATGCATGTCTAGGATTAGATCTAGGGAGAGCTTGGTATTTAGGATGTCTTAATGACCCACCTCCTCTTCTCTGAAATCCTATCTGGTGCATAGTGTCTGTTCACTTTAGCCAACGAGGACATGTTGACAGGCCAAAAGTTCGTAATTTAAAACCCATACTGTTAAGAATTACCGAAATACCCCTGTAGGGTAATATTATCGAAACACCCTTAATTTGTGAAATGACTAAAATACCCCTATGTCTTGAATGTAAGCTTTATGGATGTTACTCGTATATTTGTTGCATTCATATGATATTCTATTTAGGATGCATATGGGTGGGAATTATGGTATGAAGGAAGAATTTGAGTATTGCATGGTTGCTTGACGACCGTGGATCCATCGTTGGCTTTTTAAGCCCAATATATGATTAGCAGCTATGCTGCAACGTTAGGTAGTACCGCAACCAGGCTACCATTGCTGTGTAGTGGATGGGTGGGTCGATTTAGAAATCCCCACAGGTGTATAAGGTTGGAAGGGAAATGTTGTGTAGCGGATGGACTACTGGGGAGGGTTTGCACAGCATTGCATGTACGATATGATTGTGATATTAATGGGATATGGGCTTCGGCTCAAAGGCCACCGTTACTAAGTTGGGCTCAGGCCCAAAATGACTGATGATTGCTTTATACTCGTTGAGGGTTGTACACATAGAGTTTTTCGAAACTCACCCCCTCAATTTTAAACTTTTCAGGTGACCCTCAGTAGGCGATTCGACGGATGGTGGGACTTAGAGGTGGCCAGCTAGCAAGATATTATTATTTGGGTTTTCTTTAAAATTCCTAGTATTTTGAAATTATTTTGGTTTGTATTGTAATAAGGACTTTTCTCTGGTTATTATTATTTTGTGGGATTATTATATTATTATGTTTTGAATTTTGGAGGCAGAACACTGTTTTTTTTCTAAGTTATGGCTGTTTTCAATTATTACGTTTCCGCAACTCCATTATTAAATACCAAGTTTTATAAAATGTTATTTTTAAATAAAACTTCCGCAACTAAAAAGGGGTTTGTACTCAACATTTTACTTTATGAAGGGTTTTCAATGAAAATAAGGTTTTCGCTAAAACACTTCAATGTGACACGCCGGACTCGGGCCTAACTTTTAGGCTGGGTGTGGGGTGTTACACCTATGTTGTTGATCGTTTGCAGGTCTTTTTACAAATTTTTCAAAAATTGAACTTGGTGATTGTTCTACCACTCTCGAAAGTTCCTTGAGTACCACTTTACTTTGAGGCTTGAAGTTATCCATACACCTTCCCTCGAGAAAACTAGCATGAGTAGAAAATTTAATTGTATTATCTTTCTGATTGTAGAATAATCCTCTCTTTGTTCCTTTCGGATACCCTACAAACATGCACAATTCTGTCTGTACATCCAACTTCTTTGCATCCTTATTCAGAATATGTGTTGGACAATCCCATATCCTAATGTGATTTAGAGTAGGTTTCTTTCCATACTACAGTTCATGAGGTGTCTTACAAGCAGACTTGGTTGGCACATCATTTAGAATATAGCAAGCCGTTTGCATCGCATATCCCCAAAAGAAAGTAGGAAGTTGTGAATAGCTTAACATTGAATGAACCATGTCAAGCAAGGTTCTATTCCTTCTCTCAGCTACGCTATTTTGCTATGGTGTGCATGACGCAGTTAATTGAGATAAAATCCCATTCTCTATGAGGTATTCTAAGAACTTGTCGACAAGTATTCCCCACCTCGGTTAAATCGAAGATTCTTTATGGATAAACCTAATTGCTTTTCCACTTTCGTATGAAACTCTCAAAATTTATCAAAGGTTTCACTTTTGCGGTGCATTAGATGCACATATCCATATTGAGAATAGTTGTCGATAAAAATTACGTAATAATCGTTACTTCCTCGAGAACTAATGCTCATGGGACCACATACATCAGTGTGCACAAGTTCTAAAGGTTGGTTGACCCTTATACCTTTTGCATTAAAAGACCTCTTAGTCATTTTACCTTCCAAGCAAGATTCACATTGTGGAAGACTAACTTCCTTAAGCATACTTAAGAGACCATCTTTCACGAATCTAGTGATTCTTTCATTGTTAATATGACTAAATCTTAAGTGCCATAGGTACCTCTCATTAGAGTAATAAGTTGTAAGCTTTTTATTCACTATCTTAGTTTGAAGCATCGAGTAGTTATTTAATTTGATAAAGTAGAGATTTTTTTTCCATCCATCTATTACAGATTAAAGAACAATTTCTGTGAATAGCATCCCTTTATTGAATGTCATGGTATAACCGTCATAAAATAAACATGCCACAGAAATTAAATTCTTCTTAAAATGTGGTACATAAAATACATTCCTTAAAATAATCTTCCTAAAATTATCAAAGTGTAAAATAACTTCACCCATTGCTTCGGCTGAAACATAGCTCCCATATCTAGTCTACAATGAGATGCTCCTATCACACAGACTTCTTATTTCGCTAAACCCCTATAAAGAAACGCACATATGGTTAGTGGCTCTAGAATCAATAACCTAGTTGTCAATTGATTCTTCCACTAAGCAAACTCTAACCACAAAGAGTTCCATACATCTGCCCTTTTCAGCTAGGTAATCCAAAAACTTGTTGTAGTTTGATTTGAAATGTCATTTTCTATTGTAGAAGAAACATTTGATCTTTTTAAGATCTTTTGACTTCTTAGCCTTCTTCATATCCATACGTGGTGGAACCAAAGACTTAGTCGGTTTCTTCTTTCCTTTAGCTTTCTACTTCCTCTTAGAGAACGAGGGGTCCACAACTAAGTTTGCTTCAAGTTTCTCCTGAACCAACTTACCACTATTCAGCATCAACTCATAAGATTGTAATTCCTTCATAAGTTGAGTCAAGGTAAGTGCCTTATTCCCCAAGTTGCAAGCGACCCTAAAACCAGCAAACTCTTTGATTAAGGATTTTAATACTATTTCAATATGAGTGTTCACGTCTAGTTCAATCCCATTATCCTTCACTTCCGCAAAGAATCTCATAAGCTTAAGCATATTTTCTTTGACCGGAGTTCCAGTTTTTTATTGAAATTCATAAATTTGTAATAGCAAATTGTCGAGCCAATACGACTTGGCTTCCGAGCAAATCCTCTAAATTTGTCATGATCTCTTTGGTAGTACGGAAATTCTTGTGTTGCTTTTGCAACATACTACTCATTCTTTGTAACATATAACATCGAGCAATTGAGTTAGAATCTCTCCAGTGATTTCTCGCTTTGGGCTAAGCTTCAAGAGAGCACGTTTTGTCAAGAAGAAATTTGTGTTTCTCACAGTTGAGAACTATCAGCAAGTTCCATTTCTATTCTCAAAAATTGAGAACTAATAAGAGGAGCATGAGACATATTTGAACTGAAAAAAAAATAAAGATTCACTAATTACTATATTTGTATTAAAAAAATATTTTTCAATTCAGCAACATATCAAGAACGCAATATAATGCATGTGTCTTGTATTAAAACCTTGAAAAAATAAATTTTCATTGCTACGATCATTCTCACACTCATCAACCATGTTGCCTTGGGGTCCCATGATTAACTAGCAAGAACATGGATCACTTTTATTCGGTTCATGAATCTTAATTCTCAAGACTCCACAAGAACTAACGATCGTTTAATGTTTGACCATCATCTCTAGCTTAAATATCATTTCTTGGAAAACTATTTAATAAGAGATAATCTTGAGTGTGTAACCATTAACTTAACACCTATCACGAACATGCTCTCATTGTGAGTCATCTTTCCACAATCCATTTGAAAGTCATGCATGACTAGTTGTCCTTAGAAAGAGATTCCATCTAGTGAACTCACACGACAAAGCTTACCTTGGGATGCGGCCAGGGTAGGAACCTGCTCAAAATTTTAACATGCTATCACTTAGGGACCATCAATAGAGGTTGTAGGTCTTGTTCAAGGTCCTTCTCCCACTCAATATTTTAAAAACATGTAAGGTTTTTTATCTTTAATTTCAATAATGATCATATAATATTTCTAGTGACATTCTTACCTTATCTAAATAACATGCTTCCAATATATGCATGGTATGTTATGGCAATTTTGTAATATCCAAATTTATTCATAAGACTCCAATCAACCATAAAAATAAACAATTTTGATTCTCCACAATTTTTCTTTTAAGAGAAAAGCCGAAAAAGTGAATGTGAACTGTGCACTAGGTAGGGCCCCAGGAAAGGGAGGTGAGTTAAATTTGATCGCTTAAAAACCAAGCCTTTCCTAGCAAGAGCCAATCCTAGATATGCACCTTCTTATTACCACACTTCTCACAATTTTCGAATAACCTAAAAGTGAATGGAACAATACAACACATGTATTTTCTCATTACCACACTTATTATTTTTTAAATGATCAATTAAGGATCATCTCATATATATATCACAATTATAATATTGCATAATATAAATATTATAAATAATTATAAAACAAATATATAATGAGATAGATAATTAAAATAAAATTGTCAGTTAAGGATTTCATGGTTTTATCTTTTAGAAAATAAAATTACATAATTTTTCGCCACAAGGCATTCATTGGGTCTTCAACCGCCATCGCATCTTTTCCTTGTCATTGAATCCTTTTGGAAAATTTACATTTAAGTCCTATGTCTATTTTTGGCTCTCAAGAATTCTATGATTTTTTAAGAAATAGCCCTATGTGGAGATGATAGTCTACAGTCTATTTCCTAAGAACCACAATCTCGACAATAAAAGACAATTATATAAAAAAAATATAATATCGCATCCATTCCCATATATAACTCAAAACATGCATAAGTTATAAAGAATGTCACTTTCTATGTATTTATCTTATTTGTCAATAGTTTAAGAATCTTGGCATGAATATAAAGACTTAGATCAAATTTTGTATAGGTAATTGTTTTGTAATTCAAATCGTCTTGTGTTCTTGATTGAGCTTTACTCTATTTTTTGGTTTGAATGGGTTTATGACTTGTATTTTGAGCCTAAATGGGTTTAGAATTTGTGTTATAATGATGTTAATATGTTTTAGAGTGTTTTTTAACTGAATTTTTGGTTCCACGGGTCCAAATATAGGTACTTAGCTCAATTGTTTTGAAAATTTTGAGATAGTGAGCCAAAATACTACAATTTCAGGGAGAAATATTAGTACTTCTTCTAGAGCTACTGATACCTCTACTTCAGTCTAGGCCAACTACATTGTTTTGAGTCGTTTCAACTCTTAGAGGCTCATTTTCAATTTCAGATTTCCCTAATCACTTACAAAAATTTTCTAAATGATTTTAAACTGTTTATAAAGTCCTAAAATAATCTCAAACCTAATTTAATGATTTATAAAAATTATTTTAATATTTGAAATTTTAAATAACTCCAAGATTTTTATAAATATGTGCTCCAGTGACACCTCCCATTCATTCTGTACATCGGGGTGCGTGAGGGGTGTTACACTACCTTAAGCATCTACCATTGTAGACTATTTTTTGTGATGAATCAAAATATTACGCTTAGCATATAAGATGAGTCAATGTCAAGAGTCCAATGATTATTTGCACTATCGACACATGAGAGTATTTTCATAAGCAATTGAATGAAATATCAAATACAACTCTCATAGCAAGTCATGTTCAATGTACTAGTTCATTTAAAAAGCGCCCACATGTTATCTTCAAGAATCCTATACTTTAACTTATGAGCTCAGTTACATGCATCCCATGTATAAAGACTTAACGTATGCCAACCTTTGAGTATTATCAATATCATGTCTCAATAATACGATGACCAAGAACAATTTAGGAAGTATGGCTTTGATTAATAGACATATTGACTTAATTTCCTCCTTGCACGGCTTTACGTGTTTCATGAGCTTTATATACTTAAGTGTTAAATAACATTAAAATAAACCTTTTACTCATAAATAAAAAATTATCTCAAATATTTTATAAACATTATAATAAAAAATATTTACTATGAAATACTATTTAATGGTAACAAACAAATCTCGATTGACTTATAAGGCTTATAGTAACACAAACACGTTTTGTTTCAAGTCCAATTCAACCTACGACAATCCTTTACAACTTAGCAACTCTATTAATTATCAACTCCATGTTCAAGATATCACGTATATGATTATTATTTGACATTAGCGATGAAGATTTTTTAACTCTATAAGTGGAGATAGATAGTCACCATTAATCTTATTTATTTATTAAATATCAATTAAAGACATAGGACATCAATTAAAAAGGAGTCAGGAGAAAGCAATTTGATTCTCAAGTTAGACTTTTCAAAAGCCTATGACTGTGTAAAATGGGATTTCCTTGATCTAGTTCTCTTAAATATGGGGTTTGGGAAAGATGGAGAGGTTAGATGGTAGAATGCGTATCCACAGCTAAAGCGGCGGTACTTGTGAATGGTGCGACGACAAAGGAGTTTCGGTTGAGTAGGGGGTTAAGACAGGGGGATCCGCTCTCCCCATATCTGTTTATTTTGGTGATACAAGTTTTAATTTTGGTGCTAGTAAAGGCAGAGGAGGTGGGACTATGCTAAAGGTAAGACTAAGTGAAAGAGAATGATAAGAAAACTAGCTTTGAATTATTTTCTATTGTTGAAAATCTCAATCTCATTTCTCTATACACAGCCTGTATATAAAGAGCTAGACTAATAGTTTCATAACAACTAACAAGCTCTATATAACCGTTTCTTGATTGACTAGCTTAGCTGACTATATTATCTATCATTCACCCACCAACAGAGAGCCATCTGCAACCTTCTCACGGACAAAAAACAAGTCTAGTTCGACATGTTTGAATTTTGAATGTAGAACAGGATTAGCCGCAACCGCCACTGCACTTGTACTATCACACCATACGGCAGGAGTATCATCGCCACAATCCGTAACTCTTAAAGTAACGAGATTAACCAAGTTATCTCACTTGTTACCACGGCAAGGCTCCTATACTCAGCTTCAACCGTGGAACGAGAAACTTGTTTGTTTTTTTTTAGACCCCACAAGACAGAGAGTCCGTCCACAATGACACACGAGAGCTTTGGTGGATCTGCGATCGTCATAATCAAGCCCCCAGTTGGCATCGGCATATCCAACCAAAGACAATCGAGGAGACGGATGAAAAAATAACCCAAAATCAATGGTTCCAGAAAATTACCGTAATATGCGTTTTAGTGCCACAATATGAACAATAGTAGGATTATGCATGAACTGACATATTCTATTTACCGCATAGGCAATATCTGGTCTGGTCAGGAAAATATACTGAAGAGCACCAACAAGGCTCTTGTACTCAGTCGGATCAGCTAAAATTTTGCCATCACTCTTTGACATATTAGATGAAATAATCATTGGAGTATGAACTCCCTCTGCTGTGAGCATCGAGCAACGACCAAGAATATCTCGAATATATTTTCTGTAACACCCCTATCCCGAGTCCCTCGCCGGATTAAGGTTAGGAGCGTTACCGAACATATCGGAAACGTTCACAGACAAAATCATACATTCAATCATCATTTTCAGACATAATGTCCCATAAACGGGTCCTCGAGACCTTAATCATGCTTAGAAGTCGAGTCGGGCCTAAACTGAAACACATATGAAATTTCATGAAAATTTAAGACATTTCTAAAATACAGGGGAGACACGCCCGTGGGAGGAGACCATGTGCCCTCCACGGCTTCTAGACACCCCCGTATGTCCTTTCGTATCTATATACTGACTTGATCCCCATGGCCACTAGACACGGCCGTGTGTCCTAGCCGTGGTCCTATACTGACTTCCCCAACACGGCCACCAAACACACCCGTGTTAATGTCGTGTTGTTTTTATGCTACATTACGCCAATTCACCCATGGTCTTAGGCACGGTCGTGTGCCACAACCGTGTGACATTATAGGCCATTTACAAGGCCAAAATGCCACCCATAAGGGTCAACCTACAAGTCATATTTAACAAGATATCTCATGCACATATAACCATTAAAACATACCAAATTATTCATTCCAATCATGCATTCAATACCAAGTCCAACCATATCAACCATTACATATAACAACTAATCATACCAAGACAACTTCTCATATCACATTCATTTAAGCACAACATCAATTCATAAATAGCCAAGTCACATGGCTAAAATCAAACAACAACTATACCAAAATACTAGCCTATACATGCCATATCTAGCCATATACAATTTCAAAATGTACCAAAAAGAGTTTAATAGTGTGATGTCGATCCGTGACAATCCCGAGCCTTTAGTAGCTTTGACGACCTATAAAACAGAGAAAACGCACACAGAGTAAGCTTTCCAAAAGCTTAGTAAGTCAATATACAAACAATCTTGATATGTAAAGCATGTAAACATATAACCACATTGGCACATTTCTTTTACAGGGCAAATTCTCACATTTATACTTTAATTCATATTCTTAGCCAATTTGCCACATTTATTAATTCAGAATCATACACACAAAGTTTTTCATATATGCTTTCATGTAACATATTTCTAATCCATCATAGTAAAACACATAGTCACTTACCTTATATACACATTTGGTGTATAATCAACGTACCTGAATCGGACATTCATTTACTTAATCTATCAAAGCTCAGATTTGTCATTCGTATTTCAGACTTGCCCATTGAATCATAAGGAATCCAGTAGGATACTCAGAAGCTTGGAATTGTAGTACAATGCCATCGTCCCAGACGAGGTCTTACATGTACTCATATCGATGCCACTGTCCCGAACAGGGTCTTACATGAATCAGAACGATGCTAATGTCCCAGACATGGTCTTACATGTAAGGATCATAATGATGCCAACGTCCCAGACGTGGTCTTATACGCAAAACTCATATTGACGCCAACGTCCCAAATGTGGTCTTACACATAATTAGATATCGATGCCACTGTCTCGGACAGGGTCTTACACGAATCTCAAATCAATGCCAACGTCCCAGACGTGGTCTTACATGATAAAAACAGAACAGATATCTATGACGTGACTTAGCCAATCTTATCTATTCCTAGGTTCGTACGGGGCTTCTCGGACTTAGTTACTATGCCGAACTTATCTCGGAATTCAAGTACATACCTCTCATAAGCATTCATTACCATCATTGAACATATGAACAATTACAATTGCATACATATTCATTTATTTGTATAGTGACTTACCTCGGATTCGGTTTATCGGAATGAAACGGCTACTCGGTTACTCTTGTTTTCCCGCGATCTAAATTCGTTTTCCTCGGTTCTTGATCTAAATACATTCAGACTTAATCCTTTTATTCACTAATTCATTCAATTCAACCCAAGAACACATATTTAAGGCTATTTGCAAATTAACCCTCAAATTTGTACACTTTATCAATTTAGTCCATTTTCTCAAAACATCATATTCACAAAATCAATATACAACCAAGCCTAGCTGAATGTATATATACATCATACAAGCCCATACTTTTCATCAAATTGACAATTTAGTCCTCTAAAATAATATTTTCTCAATTTAGCCCTATTTAGCTAAATTCATCAAAAATTCAAGAACAAAGTATATTCATCTAGCTCCTATATTTCATTTAACACCAAAAATCATCAAAAAGCTTAACATCTCATCAATGGCATCTCACACAAACATCATCCATACTCAAAATTAGTACATGGTTTTAAAGCTCTCGAAGCAACGATTACAAAAATGTAGAAATTATCGAAAACAGATCAAAAACTAACCTTTAATTCAAGCTTGTAAGTGCATAAACTTTAAAGCTTTTGTTCTTTCTTTTTTCTTTATAACATTCAGCCAAAGGATGATAGAAACAAGGCCACCTTCTTTTTGTTTTATTTTTTTAACTAATAACTTATAAAATACATATAATATAAAATATCATATACATTAACATAAAAATAATAACCATTATTATAATATATAAATTCATGCATTTTAATGTTTTGCCGTCCACTAACCATGATAGTGGCTAAATTGCCACATAAGTCCTTAACACTTAAAAGCCACATCACTTAAGCACTTTAACAAATAATAAACAACTTTCACATTTAATGCATTTTAATCCTTTTGACAAATTAACCATACAGACGGACAAATTAGCTCACAAAAATTTACCACATGCTTAATCATATAATAACGACATAGAAAATAATATTAGAATATTATTTGGACTCGGATTCGTGGTCCCAAAACCACTGTTCCGACTAGGGTATAAATCGGACTGTTACAATTCTCCCCCCTTAGGGATTTTCGTCCCCAAAAATCTTACCGTTAAACAGTGTCAGATATTGCTATCTCATTTAAACCTCAGGCTCCCACGTAGCCTCTTCAATTTCGTGTCGATTCCATAATAATTTCACTAATGGAATTCTTTTGTTTCTCAACTCTTTCACTTTACGAGCTAGCATACATCTCGATTCCTCTTCGTATGTCATATCAGATCGGATTTCAATTTCAGATGGAGCAATCACATGCGACGGATCAGATCGATATCTACGAAGCGTCGAGACATGAAATACATTGTGTATCTTTTCTAACTCAGACGACAATTTTAATCTACACGCAACTGGCCCGACACGCTCAATGATCTCATACGGTCCAATGAATCTCGGACTTAACTTGCCTTTACGTCCGAATCGAAGCACTTTCTTCCACGGAGAACTTTCAGAAATACTTTGTCACCGATTTCAAATTCTATATCTTTACGTTTCAAGTCTGCATAAGACTTCTGACGATCATATGCTACTTTCAAACAATCTCGGATCAGTTTCACTTTCTATTCTGAGTCTTTTATCAAATCAATCCTATGTAGCTTATTTTCACTGAGCTCAGTCTAATACAGAGGTGTACGACATTTACGTCCGTACAAAGCTTCATATGGTGCCATTTTGATACTCGACTGAAAACTATTGTTGTATGCAAATTCAATCAAAGGCAGATATTGATCCCATGAACCATTAAACTCAAGTATACAGCATCTCAACATGTCTTCAAGAATCTGAATGATCCGTTCAGACTGACCATTTGTCTGCGGATGAAAAGCTGTACTGAAGTGTAATTTCGTACCCAAAGCTTCTTGTAGTTTCTTCCAGAATCTCGACGTAAACCTCGGATCTCTATCAGATACAATAGACAGTGGCATCTCGAGCAATCTCACAATCTCAGAAATATAAAGCTCGGCTAATTTCTTAAGTGAGAAATCAGGTCTTACCGGAATAAAATGGGCAGATTTAGTTAATCTATCAACCACGACCCATATCGCATCTTTCTTTCTCGGAGTCTGAGGTAAACCAGAAACAAAGTCCATGGTTACTCTATCCCATTTCCACTCAGGAATCAAAATCGATCAGAACAACCTGCATTTTAACTTGATGTTCGGCTTTCACTTGCTGATAAACTAAATATTTTGAAACAAAGTCAGAAATATCCCTTTTCATGCCAGACCACTAATAGTGTCGTTTTAAATTATGATACATTTTAGTACTTCCCTGATGAACAGATAGACGACTATTATGTGCTTCATTCATAATCAACTGAATCAACTCTGGATTTCTCGGAACAAAGATATGACCTCGGAATCTCAAACAATCATCAGTAACTCGGAATTCAGATTCAGAATTTACTTCACACTGAGTTCGTTTCGCTAGCAACTCATTATCAAATTTCTGAGCATCACATATCTGTTGTAAGAACAACAGTTTTGTTTTTAATTCTGCTAACACAGAATAACCATCAGTCAAATCTAACTGAGCATTCAAAGCATGTAATGCAAACAATGATTTTCGACTCAAAGCATCTGCAACAACATTTTCTTTACCCAGATGATAGTCTATCACAAGCTCGTAATCTTTTAACAACTCAAGCCATCTTCTCTGGTGCAGGTTCAAATCTTTCTGAGTCATCAGATATTTCAGACTTTTATGATCTGAAAACATGTGACATTTCTCACCATACAGGTAATGGCGCCAAATCTTAAGTGCAAACACAATCGCAGCAAGCTCAAGGTCGTGTGTCGGGTAATTCTTTTCATGAGGCTTCAATTGTCTCGAAGCATAGGCTATAACTTTGCCTTTCTGCATCAAAACACATCCCAGACCATTTAGCGAAGCATCACTATATACAACAAATTCTTTACTCGATTCTGGCTGTACAAACACTGGAGCTTCCGTTAACAGAGTTTTCAACTGATCGAAATTTCCCTGACATTTATCAGACCATTCAAATTTAACATCTTTCTGAAGTAATTCACAAATCTGCGATAATAACCAGCCAAACCCAGAAAACTGTGGATTTCAGATACATTTCTTGGAGGTTTCCAATTCAAAATAGCAGAAATCTTACTCGAATCCACTCGGATTCCGAAAGCTGACACGATATGTCCCAGAAAACTAACCTTGTGAAACCAGAATTCACATTTGCTGAATTTCACATAGAACTGCTTTTCTCTCAGAGTTTGCAACACGATTCTCAAATGTTCAGCATGTTCAGTCTCATCACGCGAAAAAATCAAAATGTCATCAATAAATACGACAACAAATCGATCTAGGTACGGTTTGAAAATTCTATTCATCAGATCCATAAAGACAGCAGGAGCATTGGTTAATCCAAATGGCATGACTAAAAATTCATAATGCTCGTACCTCGTTCTGAAAGCAGTCTTTGGAATGTCTGAATCTTTCACTCTCAACTGGTAATATCCCGATCTCAGGTCAATCTTTGAAAACACAGTAGCTCCTTTTAACTGATCAAATAAGTCATCAATCCTGGGCAACAAATATTTATTCTTTATTGTTACCTTATTCAACTGACGATAATCGATACACATTTTTATTGTGCCATCTTTTTTTTTCACGAACAGAACAGGAGCTCTCCAAGGCAAAAAGCTTGGTCTAGCAAACCCTCTATCGGTCAATTCTTGCAACTGCGGCTTTAACTCTTTCAACTCTGTTGGTGCCATTCTATACGGAGCTATCGAAATATGTGTATTATCAAGTAACAACTCAATACCAAACTCAACTTTACGAATTGGAGGTAAACCCGGAAACTCTTCAGGAAATACATCAGAAAACTCACAGACAACAGGCACTAATTCAATTTTCTTTTTGGACACTTTCGAATCAATCACATAAGCAAAATATGCCTCATATCCCTTTTTCACATAACTCTGAGCTTTCAAAACAGATATCACAGCAGGTAATCCATTCAAATCATCAGACTCAATCCGTACAATCTTATCATTCGGACATCTCAAATCTATAGTCTTTCTTTTACAATTTACAACAGCATCATGCATAAACAACCAATCCATACCCAGAATAATATCAAACTCATCAAATGGCAAAAGCATCAGATCAGCAGAGAAACAGATATCTCGAAACATTAACGGACAGTTCTTGCATACTTTGTCAACAAGGACATATTTACCTAAGGGGTTCGATACTTTTATAGCAAACTCAGTAGACTCTACAGGCAAAGTCTTGTTGAATACTAAATTCATGCATATATATGAATGTGTAGAACCAGGGTCTATCAAAGCAATCACAGAAGTATCATAAAGAGTAAAAGAACCCGTTATAACATCTGGTGATAAAGCTTCTTCTCGAGCTCGGATAGCATACGCTCTGGCTGGCGCTCTAGCTTCAGATCTGACAACATTTTCTCTTGTAATTCTTTAACTACCACTGACGTTTCTTACATTCTTCGATGGTTTACCTCTCATAGGTGCATTATCAAATTTCAAATTCTGAACAGTTTTTGGCTCGACAGACTCAGGGCAATCACGTATAAAATGATCAAGTGATCCACATCTGAAGTAAGCTTTGTCATTTAATCTACAGCTTCTTAGATGTCTTTTTCCACAATTTTTACATTCTGGTCTCTCAGATCGAACATTTCCAACACTAGCCACTGAAGTTGCCGGGGTTTTAGAACTCATTTGCGGTCTTGCTTGATTTCTATTCGAATGTCCCACATTATCTCTAAAATGACTTTGATTATCTCTAAATCTTTTCGGAGCAGACTGAAATGATTTACTCTGAAATCTCTTTTTCACATCTCGAGTTTCAGACTCAGCTTTTCTCTTATCTTTCCAGAGTGCCTCAGCTTTGTAAGCTTTGTCAACAAGTACAACAAACTCTTTTATTTCTAAAATCCCGACTAACAGACGAATGTCTTCATTAAGGCCATCTTCGAACCTTTTGCACATTAAAACTTCAGATGATACACATTCTCGAGCATACTTACTCAGTCTCACAAATTCTCGTCGTATTCTGAAACAGTCATACGATTCTATTTAAGTTCTAGAAATTCTTTCCGTTTCTGATCAACGAATCTCTCACTGATATACTTCTTTCGAAACTCGATCTGAAAGAAATCCCATGTGACTCATTCTCTCGGAACAATAGAAATCAGAGTTTTCCACCATTGATATGCTGCATCTCGGAGTAATGATACAACACATTTTATACATTCTTCTGGAGTTAGAGACATTTCGTCGAATACCCGGATAGTATTTTCAATCCAGAACTCGGCCTTTTCAGCATCATCATCTTTATTAACTCAGAATTCTTTGGCCCCATACTTGCGGATCTTGTCAACAGGAGGCTTACTTAACAAATTCAGATTTACAGTCGGAGGTATGTCAGATGTCTGAGGGGGATTAACTGGCGGTGGAGGTTGCGAAACAGTCGGGTTATTCTTAACAAATTGAGTGAACCACTCACTCATCATCTGGAAGAAAGCTTGTTTAGCTTCTCCCTCTTGACCGCTCGTAGCCGGTCATGATTCAGAGGGCGCTGTCCCTTGCGCGGGAGCAGACGCATTACTTTCTATGTCGTCCGTTACGGCTATTTCGGGATCCATTACTATACGAAAATCACATTTTATACGTCAGGATTCATCACACTATCACAATTCAGATATATGGCATGTATAGCTAGATTCTGACACGCTACGTTAGTCTGAGAATCGGCTAAACTGTAGCTCTAATACCAATCAAATGTAACACCCCTATCCCGAGTTCGTCGTCGGATTAAGGTTAGGAACGTTACCGGACATATCGGAAACGTTCACAGACAAAATCATACATTCAATCATCATTCTCAGACATAATGTCCCTTAAACGGGTCCTCGAGACCTTAATCATGCTTAGAAGTCGAGTCAAGACTAAACCGAAACACATATAAAATTTCATGAAAATTTAAAACTTTTCTAAAATACAGGGGAGACACGCCCGTGGGAGGAGACCGTGTGCCCTCCACGACTTCTAGACACCACCGTGTGTCCTTTCGTATCTATATACTGACTTGATCCCCACGGCCACCAGACACGGCCGTATGTCCTAGCCATGGTCCTTTACAGACTTCCCCAACACGGCCACCAAACACGCCTGTGTTAATGTCGTGTTGTTTTTAGGCTACATCCTGCCAATTCACCCACGGTCTTAGGCACGGCCGTGTGCCACAACCATGTGACATTATAGGCCATTTACAAGGCCAAAATGCCACCCATAAGGGTCAAACCTACAAGTCATTTTTAACAAGATATCTCATGCACATATAACCATTAAAACATACCAAATTATTCATTCCAATCATGCATTCAATACCAAGTCCAACCATATCAACCATTACACATAACAACTAATCATACCAAAACAACTTCTCGTATCACATTCATTTAAGCACAACATCTATTCATAAATAGCCAAGTCACATAGCTAAAAGCAAACAACAACTATACCAAAATACTAGCCTATACATGCCATATCTAGCCATATACAATTTCAAAATGTACCAACAAGAGTTTAATAGTGTGATGTCGATCCGTGACAATCCCGAGCCTTTAGTAGCTTTGACGACCTATAAAACAGAGAAAACGCACACAGAGTAAGCTTTCCAAAAGCTTAGTAAGTCAATATACAAACAATCTTGATATGTAAAGCATGTAAACATATAACCACATTGGCACATTTCTTTTACAGGGCAAATTCTCACATTTATACTTTAATTCATATTCTTAGCCAATTTGCCACATTTATCAATTCAGAATCATATACACAAAGTTTTTCATATATGCTTTCATGTAACATATTTCCAATCTATCATAGTAAACACATAGTCACTTACTTTATATACACATTTGGTGTATAATCAACGTACCTGAATCGGACATTCATTTACTTAATTTATCAAAGCTCGGATTTCTCATTTGTATTTCAGACTTGCCCATTGAATCATAAGGAATCCAGTAGGATATTTAGAAGCTCGGAATAGTAGTACAATGCCATCGCCCCAGACGAGGTCTTACATGTACTCAGATATCGATGCCACTGTCCCGGACAGGGTCTTACACGAATCAGAACGATGCCAATGTCCCAGACATGGTCTTACACGTAAGGATCATAATGATGCCAACGTACCAGACGTGGTCTTATACGCAAAACTCATATTGACGCTAACGTCCCAGATGTGGTCTTACACAAAATCAAATATCGATGCCACTGCCTCGGACAGGGTCTTACACGAATCTCAAATCAATGCCAACGTCCCAGACGTGGTCTTACATGATAAAAATAGAACAGATATCTATGACGTGACTTAGCCAATCCTACCTATTCCTAGGTTCGTACGGGGCTTCTCGGACTTAGTTACTATATCGAACTTATCTCGGAATTCAAGTACGTACCTCTCATAAGCATTCATTGTCATCATTGAATATATGAACAATTACAAATGCATACATATTCATTTATTTGTGTAGTGACTTACCTCGGATTCGGTTTATCGAAATGAAATGGCTACTCGGTTACTCTCGTTTTCCCGCGATCTAAATCCATTTTCCTCGGTTCTTGATCTAAACACATTCAGAATTAATCCTTTTATTCACTAATTCATTCAATTTAATCCAAGGACACACATTTAGGTCTATTTGCAAATTAACCCTCAAATTTGTACACTTTATCAATTTAGTCCATTTTTCTCAAAACATCAAATTCATAAAATCAATATACAACAAAGCCTGGACGAATGTATATATACATCATACAAGCGCATACTTTTCATCAAATTGACAATTTAGTCCTCCAAAATAATATTTTCTCAATTTAGCCCTATTTAGCTAAATTCATCAAAAATTCAAGAACAAAGTATATTTATCTAGGCCTTATCTTTCATTTAACACCAAAAATCATCAAAAAGCTTAACATCTCATCAATGGCATCTCACACAAACATCATCCATACTCTAAATTAATACATGGGTTTTAAGCTCTCGAAGCAACGATTACAAAAACGTAAAAATTATCGAAAATAGATCAAAAACTAACCTTTAATTCAAGCTTGTAAGTGCCGAAACTTTAAAGCTTTTGTTCTTTCTTTTTTCTTTATAACATTCGGCCAAAGGATGATAGAAACAAGGCCACCTTCTTTTTGTTTTATTTTTTTAAACTAATAACTTATAAAATACATATAATATAAAATATCATATACATTAACATAAAAATAATAACCATTATTATAACATATAAACTCATGCATTTTAATGGTTTGCCGTCCACTAACTATGATAGTGGCTAAATTGCCACATAAGTCCTTAACACTTAAAAGCCACATCACTTAAGCACTTTAACAAATAACAAACAACTTTCACATTTAATGCGTTTTAATCCTTTTAACAAAGTAACCACACAGACGGACAAATTAGCTCACAAAAATTTACCACATGCTTAATCATATAATAACAACACCGAAAATAGTATTAGAATATTATTCAGACTCAGATTCGTGGTCCTAAAATCACTGTTCCGACTAGGGTATAAACCGGACTGTTACATTTTCGCTGATAAAGATGAAGAGAGTCAGCGGTGCGAGTAACCTCGAGCCCAAGAAAGTAGTGTAACTCACCCATATCCTTGAGCAAAAACTCGCTATTCAGTAACTGAACAAACCATTCTATAGACGTGGACACATTTCCAGTAACTATAATATCATCAACATACACAAGGACATAAAGAGTAGAATCACCTACCATCCGCACAAAAAATGACGAGTCAGACTTCGAGACAAAAACCCCAACGAGTTGAGGAATTGTTTGAGTTTATCAAACCATGCACGAGGTGCCTGTCGGAGACTGTACAAAGCCTTCTTCAGATGACATACAAGAGGTTGTCCATCAGAACCATTCTGCTCAAACCCTGGAGGCTGATGCATAAACACCTCAGTGTCAAGATCACCATTTAAGAACGTGTTGTTGACGTTAACTTGTCACAACTGCCATCCTCTCAAGATAGCAATAGACAGAACAGCACACACAGTAGCAGGTTTAACGACAGGACTAAACGTTTCTTTGAAATCATAACCAGGAATTTGAGAGTAACCTTTTGCTACCAGACGAGCTTTCCGGTGAGCAACAGTACCATCTGGATTCCTATGATCTTGAACAACCACTTGCACCCTATAACTTTGCGATTTTGTGGACGCAGAACAAGCTCCCAAGTGGAATTACAGTTAAGTGCATCATATTCTGCCTGGGCAGTAGCCTGCCATTCAGACATGGCCTTGGGTTTGAAGATTCCAGCCTTTGACCTAGTCACCATTGGGTGAGCATTCGCCATAGGTACAACTGGTGCTTGAGTGTTAGCACTCGAAGCTATACTCCTTTCACACTGAAGATCAACATCAGAACTAGAATACGAGGAGTAGAGAGGTTCCCGATCAAATCTGACCACGGGTTGAGCATGACCGGGAGGAGTCTCTCAATCAGATTCGACCTCAGGTTGAGTCAGAACGAGAGAAGGCGTAAATGAACAATCAACTTGTTGAGAACCCAATGGAGAAGGACGAACCAGAGAAGGTGATATAATTTCAGACATATCAAACTGAACAACCGGAACAAACGTTGAGACAGGCTGATTCCCTATTTTCAAACATGTTGCCGAAGGTAACTGAGACGACAAAAATTTGGTTTCATTAAACACCACATGACGAGAGACAATTACCCTGCTAGTTAGTAAAAAACACAAGTACCCTTTATGTTGGGCATTATAGCCCAAGAAAATAGATGGTTGAGACTGAAAATCCAGCTTATGGGCCATAAACGGACGTAGATAGGGATAGCAACAACATCCGAATACTCGCAAATGATCATACGAAGGTGCACTCCCATAAAGAGCTTAGCAACAACATCTGAATACCCGCAAATGATCATACGAAGGTGCACTCCCATAAAGAGCTTGATATGGGGACTGTCCATCCAGAACTGGGGTAGGTAAAAGATTAATGAGATGTACAGCATAACAGAACGCATAACCCCAAAAATCCATGGGTAGATTTGCTTGAGCTAGCAGCGTGATGCCCATGTCGACAATGTGACGGTGTTTCCTTTCCGCGACACCATTCTGTTCAGACGTATGTGGGCACATTAAGCGATGAATGATTCCATGCGAGGCTAGAACAGACTTGAATGCTCTATATTCTCCACCCTAATTGCTTTGAAACTGTTTGATGTTCTTCCCAAATTGAGTGTTAACCAATCGTTGAAATTGAACAAAACAATGCACCGCTTGAGACTTCTGTCGAAGGAGATAAACCCACGTAAACCAACTACACATATCAACAAACAAAATATTGTACCAATGATTCCCACAAGAAACAGATGCCGGACCCCAAAGATCAGAAACCACCAAATCAAACAGACTCGTGTATTTAGTAATAGATGTAGGAAACGACAGTTTATGAGCCTTCCCTTTTTGACAGGCAGTACATATTTCATCAAGAGAAATATTTGGCGGAAGAACAATATTACACTTATCTAAAACACTTTTGACAATAGGAATAGACGGATGACCAAGGCGATTATGCCACAAAGACAAATTATTACAATCAGCAGTTTTATTTTGAAGTATAGTTGAAGTAGTGACTGGAACCTCAACAGACTGAGTAGACCAAATCGGCAGAGAGAACTTGTAGATTCCATCATGTATGTGGCCCTTCAGCAGCGTTTCCCGGGTTATTATGTCCTTAATAACACAATACGTTGGGTGAAATTCAAAAAACACACCGTTATGTTAGCAAATTGAGATACAGACAATAGATTTTTCTGAATTCTTGACACACACAAAACATCAGACAATCGAAGCAATTTAGAACGTGTAGGTAAAATACCATTACCAATAGAGGAGATCGAGGCGGGTGTCCCGTCACCCATCAATAAAGAGGACGTACCTAGATACGGAGTGGTGTCCTACAGAGCCGACGTATCGTGACAAACATGATTACTTGCTCCCGAATCAGGGTACCATGAAGCTGTCCCGACTGGTATAGGTATGTATGAACCCGTGGGACCAACATTCGAGCCAACCTGAGCAGTATTAGTATTCGAGTCTGATGAAGCAGAATAATCAGAAGCATTTAAGTCACCCACCTTGGGAAGTCCTATACAAGGATCAGAACCAGAATACACACGAGCCCAGGGTTTGGTATGCCAAGGAATAGGAGAATTCGACTCTTGATCAACTTGTACACAGTTATTAATTGGCCGAACATCCTCTAATGGGCTAGACTCAACACGCCCATAACAATTGTCTACCAAAGGTGGTCGAAAAGCAACATTCAGCCCATTATAATGTTGGACTAAAGGTGGCCGAAATTTAACATGTGGCCTGTTTGGTTGAAAGGCATATGCATCACGTGGCCCACCATAAGCATTATGCCCATGCATGAAATCACTAGGCCGAATATGCGGTCCAGCTGGAGGCCAATAGTGGTTCCTATTTTGACCATCACATGGCCAATTTTGACCATTTGGATGGGTGTACTTCAGACATTGAGATCCCCAATCCTGTCTGCCTTAAAACTGTTCTTACGGTGAGCCATAGATCCCATCAGGATACAACGCTGACGCTGTAGACACACGATAACCATCAGCAGCCGGTGGAGGACGAGAGCCATCATAATCACGATTAAAACGATAAAAGCACCTCTGAGCAAGATGTCCAAAATGGTTGCAAATTTGACACTGGATCTTCGGTCGAAAGCCTCTTCCATGGCCACCAGATGGAGGTCGACCACCACGAACAGCCTCACTACGAGCAGATTGAGCAGATTCCACAAGATTTGCGTGCAAGGTGATCTCCTGGACAGCATTCAACTGGCGTTGCTCGCACTCGATTAGCATTGCTTGCACTCTATTAGCGTCGCTACTAACCTTCGAAAAGGAATCAACTCCGACGAGAGAGACACCATCGAAACAATAGCATCAAACTCAAATGGTAACCCCGTAAGTAACACCTCCGACTTCTCATCCTTAGAGACATGAGAACCGGATACCGCAAGCAAATCGCATAAGTGTTTGATCCTATCGACATATGCTTTTATAGACATAGAACTTTTTTTTAAAGAATGAAGCTCATGCCTTATTTTTGATTGTTTGGCACTAGTATCAGCAGCGAAAAGGCTAGTTGCCATACACCAGACGTCCAACGAAGTGTGAGCATCAGTAAACGAAGATAAGAACGAAGTGTTGATCGTGGAAAGTAACCACGAAACAAAGAAAAGATCCTGTCTAGAAAACACGAGAGCAACCGGATTTGGAATAAGAGATCCATCCACCGGTTGACTAAAGCGAGCCGGCGGTGGAAGAGTACCATCAAGAAACCCTAACAAATCGTACGCACCAAGAATGAGACGTACCTGCTGTTGCCAGAGGATGAACGTTCCTTCATCCAACTTCACCACATTATGTCAAGGGAAGGATGTGACGACTTTGTCACCAGTGAACGGAACAGAACCTCCTTCAACAGAACCTGAATCGAGAGAGTTGTTGAGAGCCATAGGTCCTAGAATCGAATGGCGACTAATACCATGCTAAAGGTAAGACTAAGTGAAAGAGAATGATAAGAAAACTAGCTTTGAATTATTTTCTATTGTTGAAAATCTCAATCTCATTTCTCTGTACACAACCTGTATATGAAGAGCTAGACTAACAGTTTCATAACAACTAACAAACTCTATATAACGGTTTCTTGATTGACTAGCTTAGCTGACTATATTATCTATCAGACTGATAAAAGGGTTATATCATGTATTCCAGGATCAATCCGTCTCACATTTACAGTTTGAGGATGATACTATACTTTTTCTGAAGGCTAAAGAAGAGGTAGTGCATAATGTGAAATATATATTAAGGTGCTTCGAGACTTTTTCGGGGTTGAGTATAAACTTTAAAAAATCATGTTTAGTGGGCTTCGGGAGAAATGAGGAATTTCTTTAGAGAATGGCTGTGATTTGTCGTTACAATATTGGTAATTTACCATTAAGCTATCTTGGAATCCTGTTAGGTGCTGATTCGAGAAGAGTAGTGACGTGGGAGCCAATTGTAGAAAAATTTAAGAAGAGATTGACGGGTTGGAAAAGCAGAACTTTGTCTTTTACGGCTAGGGTGGTGCTAGTTAATTGGGTATTGTCCTCATTACCGATTTATTATATGTCACTATTTCAGGCGCCTTCGTCAGTGGCTAATAATATAAATAAAATCATAAGACAATTTTTATGGGGTGGCTCAGACAACAAAAGAAAAATGGCAAGGGTTGGCTGGTATAAAGTGTGTCTTCTAAAAAAGTTGGGAGGGGCAGGGGTGGTAAACTTAAAAGGTTAAAAATTGTGTGTTGATGGAAAAATAGGGTTGAAGATTCGCCATGGAAAAGAATGCATTATGGAGGAGAGTGATTAAATCAAAATACGAATCAAGCCAGCAAAAGTGGAGGCTTAATATGTCTAGGCCTAAAGAAATGTCTATAGTATGGCAAGGGATTGTGGAAAACTCAAAAAGAACAGAGGTGACAAAGTGGACAGGTCTAAATTCTTATTACTGGGTGATTGGAAATAGAATATCGGTCCTGTTTTGGGAAGATGTGTGGTGTGGGGATAAAACTCTAAAGGAGGAATTCCCAAGACTCTTTCGATTGGCCTTAAAAAAGAATTGTTTTGTGAAGGATGTGGCTCGTAATAATAGTTTTGAAGAGGTGCATTGGGAGAGTGTGTTCTTTAGAAAATTGTTGGATAGAGAAAAATGCATGGTGGAAAATTTGAAATTTTTAATGAGTAGTGTTGTACTGAATGAGGAGGTGGAGGACCGTATTAATTGGATTCATGAAAGTGGGGGAATATTCTCGGTTAAAAAGCTGTCTTACCTCCTAGCTCATGATGGGATGGGAGCGATAGAATTTCAGTTTGATAGAATTTGGAATTGAAAGTTCCCACCAAGAGTGCGTAGCTTCTTATGGATGATGGCGATTAATTTGTTCCAACGAAAGAATTTTTTGATTAGCAGAGGAATTGTTATCGACTCTTCGGATAGTGGGTGTCCATGGTGTGAGAGTGGTGGAATCTACCAATCACTGTTTTTTGAATGCTCCTTTGTGAAAAGATTCAGGTCGTGTATATTTTACTGGTGGGGGTTGAGATGGAAGGAAGTAGCAAACTTTGAGGAATTCTTTTCCTTGTTCTGGGGAGTTTCTTTGTCTGGCATTCAAAAGTTTATGGTTTCTGGCAGTATCAGCAGCATGTTGGTCAGGATGGATTTCTCGTAATGAAAAAAGTATTTGAAGGTAAGACTACAACACTTACTCGTTAATTTACCAAACAAAATTGAGATCGTTTGTATGGGCGAGAGTGGTCTATGAGGAATGCATTTTCACAGCGAGTGATTGGTGAGGGTGGCCAAGGAAGAGCAGTCTGGTTAAAAGGGTGGGGAATGTGCAGATTATGGATTGAGAACCACCTCCTTGTGGTTGGTTGAAATTTAATGTAGCTGGGGTTTCTTTGGATGAAAGAGCGAGTTGCGGAGGGGTGTTGCGGAACGAGAAAAGAGGTTTTTTCAACTCTATTTTCAGGTAACTGTGCAGTAGGGGGTTTGGAAATGGTGGTATTAATGTCTATAATAGTAGCAATAGAGATGTTTTCAAGTTTGTTTCATAAGGTGCAACTTCATTTGATTATAGAGTTTGATATGAATACGGTTTCAAATTGGTTGTGTGAAAAAATAACATCGGTAATGACAAATATATCACAAAGAAAAGAAAAAATAAAAAAAATAAAAAACACACACAGATTTTACGTGGAAACCCTTTCCGGAAAAAACCACGAGCAAAGGAGAAGAAAATTCACTATCGAATTCGAATCAATTACAAGAGGTATAGACCATGTCTATTTATAGGCTTGTAAAGCCATATTCTAATAGGAGTGTAGTAAGATTAAAAACACATTATTCTAATCAATATCAAATAGATGGAGTTTAATAAGGTTTAAAAACCTTATTTAAAATAAAATAAAAGAAGTGTAATTCTATAAGGATTCTTCTTTTATTTTATTTTACCATGTATTTTATTTAAATAAGGATTCGGGTCACTTAATTCTAACAATCTCCACCTTGACACGAATTCTCAATAAACAAGTTCTTCATCGTGAACTCTCAACGAACAAGTTCTCCATCTCTTCCATAAAACCCCTTAAGGGTTTAACTTCAACAATGAACACCAACCAAGTCTAAGCAATGCTCAAACTTGGTTATAGGAAGTGACTTAGTCATCATATCTGCAGGATTTTCATGAGTACTAATTTTTCTCACAACTATATCACCATGAGCAATAATATCACGAACAAAATGATACCGAACATCAATGTGTTTTGTTCTCTCATGAAACATTTGATCTTTTGTAAGGAAGATGGCACTTTGACTGTCACAAAATACTGTGTTGATTTGAAGGTCTTCATTGAGCTCACTAAAGAGTCCCTTCAACCAAATAGCTTCTTTACAAGCCTCAGTAATCGCCATATACTCAGCTTCAGTGATAGAAAAAGTGACTGTAGTTTGCAAAGTAGCTTTCCAACTAATTGCACAACCTCCTATTGTAAAGACATAACCAGTGAGAGATCTTCTTCTATCAAGGTCTCCAGCAAAATCAGCATCAACATACCCAATGACTCCATCTCTAGTTCTTCCAAACTGTAAGCAAACATCAGTAGTACCTCATAAGTATCTTAAAATCCACTGAACTGCTTTCCAATGTTCTTTACCGGGATTCGCCATGTATCTGCTAACTGCACTGACTGCATATGATAAATCTGGACATGAACAAACCATAGCTTATATGAGAGATCCCACTGCACTAGAGTATGGAACATGTGACATGTACTCAATCTCATCATCTGATTGTAGAGACAAAGCCGATGAAAGTCTGAAATGGGCTGCTAAAGGAGTACTAACAGCTTAGCACTCTGCATATACCGAACTCCGCAAAGAACTTTCTCAATGTACCCCTTCCGACTTAGGTACAATTTACTTGTTTTTCTATCTCTGAGAATCTCCATACCAAGTATCTTCTTTGCTGGTCCCAATTCTTTCATCTCAAATTCTTCACTTAGTTGGGCTTTGACCTTTCTTATCTCTGCTTTATCTTTTGCTGCTATTAACATGTCATCAACATAAAGAAGTAGATACATAAAAGAACCATCACTGCTTTTCTTAAAGTAAACACAAACCATCAAAACTACTTCTTTTAAAATCATGAGAAGTCATAAAGGAATCAAACCTCTTGTACCACTCGTCTTGGTGATCGTTTCAAATCGTAAAGAGACTTTTTCAAAGAGCAAACATAGTCCTCTTTTCCCGAGAGACTCAGTAAACCCTCTGGTTGTTGCATGTAAATATCCTCCTCAAGTTCTCCATGCAAAAATACAGTTTTTACATCTAACAGCTCAAGCTCCAAATCATGCATGGTCGCAATACCAAGCAAAGCTCGAATCGAACTATGCTTTACAACTGGGGAGAACAAATCTGTGAAGTCCACTCCTGGAATTTGATTGTAACCCTTCGTAACAAGCCTTACTTTATATCTGGGTTCTTCAACTCTTGGAGTCCCTTCTTTCTTTTTAAACACCCATTTACAGCGAACAACTTTTTTACCTTTAGGAAGTTTCACAAGATCCCATGTTCTGTTTTTGTAGAGTGATTCCATCTCCTCTTCCATAGCAAACATCCACTTTTTTGAATCTTCATAGCTAACCGCCTCAGAATAATTAGATGGCCCTTGGTTTGTATCTATATCTTCGCCACATTTAAAGCATAAGCAACTAGATCAGCCTCGACATACTTCTTTAGAGGTTTAATTTCTCTTCTAGTTCTGTTTTTGGCGATAGAGTATTGTGGTGAAGAAGCAACTCTATTCTCAATTTTTGTACTTGGCTTGAGAGGAGTCGACTGTGATTAACTGATGCTCCACCGGTTTTGATTTTCTTTATTGGAAGAGTCTTTAAGAGATAAGTTAGGTAGCATAGCAGTTTCATCAAAAACAACATCTCTGCTAATCACAACTTTTCTATTTTCAGGACACCATAACTTATACCCTTTTACACCAGCTTTATAACCAAGAAAAACACATTTAATGGATCTCGGTTCCAATTTTCCATTATCAACATGAGCATACGTAGGACACCCAAAGATCTTTAAATCAGAATAATTAGCAGGATTACCTGACCATACCTCTTGTGGAGTCTTTTTCTCAATGGCAATAGATGGAGATCGGTTGATAAAAAACATGCAGTAGAGGCTGCTTCGGCCAAAAATGACTTTGGTAAGTTGGCATTTGACAACATACATCGAACCTTTTCCATGATCATTTTGTTCATTCGTTCTGCAATGCCGTTTTGCTGTGGAGTATGACGAACTGTCAAGTGTTTCACGATCCCTTCTGACTTGCACAGTCTATTGAACTCATCAGAACAAAACTTTAAGCCATAATCTGTGCGGAGGTATTTTATTTACTTTCCAGTCTGTTTTTCAATCATAGTTTTCCAAGACTTAAATACGGAAAACACATCACTTTTCTGCTTCAGGAAGAATGCCCCAACTTTTCTGGAAAAATCATCAATAAAAGTTAGCATATAATTAGCTCCACCTCTCGAAAGCACTCTTGATGGCCCCCACAGATTAGAATGAATATACTCCAACGTTTCCTTCGTGTTATGGATTCCTCTGGTGAATCAAACTCTCTTTTGCTTCCCAAAAACGCAGTGCTCACAGAACTTCAGTTTGCAAATTCTTTGCCCATCAAGAAGTCCTCTTTTACTCAATTCTGTCATGCCATTTTCACTCATATGCCCTAGACGTATATGCCAAATTTTAGTAATATCATCATCTGAAAAGGAAGAGGAAGCGACAACTGCATTACCAATGACAGTAGAACCCTGCAAAACATATAACTTGGCAGTCTTTCTCTGCCCTTTCATCACAACGAGGGAACCTTTGGAAATCTTCAAAATCCCACTTTCAGCTGTGTATTTGTACCCTTTTGAATCAAGAGTACTTAACGAAATTAAATTTCTCTTCAACTCTGGAACATGACGCACGTAACTAAGTGTTCTGACAACTCCATCAAACATCTTAACTTTAATTGTTCCAACACCTGCGATTTTACATGCAGTATTATTTCCCATCAAAACAACACCTTCAGACACTGTTTCGTAATTTATAAACCAATCCCGATTGAGACACATGTGGAAGGTGCAGCTTGAATCAAGTATCCACTCATCGCTCACTTTAGAATTGTTGACAGAAGCGACTAGAAGTTCACCATCGCTATAGTCTTCTACAACATCAGCTTCACTAGAATTTTCTGGTTGTTTTCCCTTTTGATTCGTAGCCTCCCTTTTGACCTTATTTTGTAGCTTATAGCATTCAGATTTAATGTGCCCTTTCTTCTTGCAGAAGTTACAAGTTTTACCTCTGTTTGAAGACTTGGATCTACCTTTAGATTTACCACGAGGATTTCGTTCCTGTATCCTTCCACGATCATCATCAACATTCCGATCTTGTCTCCCACGAACAATGAGACCTTCTCCCTGAGAGTCGGGTTTAACCACAAGATGCTTCATCGTATCATACGTGGTCAAAGAATCATAAATCTCATCAACTGTAAGAGACTCTCGGCTATATAAAATCGTGTTTCTGAAGGTTGAATAGGACGGGGGCAACGAACAAAGTAGAATCAAACCTAGATCTTCCTTATCATACTGAACCTCCATAGCCTCCAAGTTTGAGAGAATTTCTTTAAACACTGTTAAGTGTTCATGCACAGACGCACCTTCCTCCAAACGATGAGCATAAAGACGTTGCTTCATATGCAACTTGCTAGTTAGAGTTTTCGACATACATATTTGTTCTAGCCTCTTCCATAATGCTGCGGCGGTCTTCTCCTTCATTACATCCTACAAAATTTCGGTAGACAAATGCAGATGTAACTGTGTTAATGCCTTTCGATACTTGCGCTTCTTCTCTTCTTCCGTCAATGTCGAAGGCATCTTATCTACCCCTAGTAGGGCTTCCTCTAAATCCATCTGTGCAAGAACTGCCTGCATCTTTATCTGCCACAACGCGAATCTGGTGTTGCGATCCAACAGCAGAATTTCATACTTCAAAGACGCCATTACCGTGATCGAGATGAAAAACCCGAAAGCTTTGATACCAATTTGTGAAAAAATAACGTCGGTAATGAAAAATATATCACAAAGAAAAGAAAAAAGAAAAAATAAAGAACACACACAGATTTTACATGAAAACACTTTCGGGAAAAAACAATGGGCAGAGGAGAAGAAAATTCACTATGTCGAATTCAAATCAATTACAAGAGGAATAGACCATGTCTATTTATAGGCTTGTAAAGCCATATTCTAATAGGAGTATAGTAAGATTAAAAACTCCTTATTCTAATCAATATCAAATAGATGGAGTTTAATAAGGTTTAAAGACCTTATTTAAAATAAAATAAAAGAAGTGTAATTCTATAGGGATTCTTCTTTTATTTTATTTTATCATGTATTTTATTTAAATAAAGATTCGGGTCACTTAATTCTAACAGGTTGAAATATAGAAGTATAATTCATCCATGGTCGCTAAGAAAGTTGTTTGCGGAAATTGAAGATGGATGTAGACATATTGCTGAAATCCAGTTTGCAATCACTAATCATAAAAAGAATGGAATGGCAGAAACTTTAGCAAAGGCAGGCATGTCAAGGAAAAACTTCTTTAAAGCTTCTTGGTGATTTGCTGGTGAAAACAAAGTGGATGATGCTGGGATGGTCTGCTGTTTTCTGCAGCAGAGTTCAACGGGGAAGCCTTTTTTTGTCAGCTTAGTAGTATTTGCTAGGCTTTTTTGTTTTATTTGTTTTTTTAAAACTTGTTTGGGTTGTTCTCAACAATCCTTTTTGTATTTCACTGACTTGGCAAAAAAAAAGGAAAAGAAAAAGAAAGACATAGGACATCTTATTATCATTAGTTATGAAGTTAAATATATTCATCCATGTGTATTAAAAGATTTTATGTAATTTCCAACTTTTCCTTTTGTCTAAATCTTTAGTTACTATAACAGATAAGGTGATTTTGTTTCTTTTTCCTAGATTGCTTTCAATTATAAAGTACCGTTCTTTCTTTTGGGATGAAAATCTTGATTTCTTTTTCGGATGATCGAAAAATATAATTTCGAAAAGGAAACGCCAAGATAAGAGTGGTAAGAAACATGTGAGGATAAAAGTATCACTCCATTTAAGCACTTTTTGTAGCAATTTGACCGACAACCCTATATATGTGTGTGTGTGTGTGTGTGTGTGTGTGAGAGAGAGAGAGAGAGAGAAAAAACTCTGAAGAAACATCAAAAAGAAATAACAAACCAACCAATAAATAATAAAGATTATGATGAAACATCAAAACCTTATATATAGAGAAATTACCAAACAACTATACAAACAGTTTATGATGAAACGTTTGGAAACATCCCAACATCTCATAGAGTGTATGTGCTTGGTGTCTTAAATACTTGGTTGCTATTTAAAAAAGATTTCAGCTATCTGCTCTCTACAGAAAATATGTAAAATACTTACCTGTATAAACAGTTGTTTTCCTTTTTTAGCAATATATATATGTTCCTGAGATTTATTTACATATATGTAGTATATCTTTAATTCTTTATTCCATATATGTATATATTACATAGATGATTACTTAGAGAGATGATAGAAATCAACAATTTTTCTCATCACCTGTACCTGGGTGGTAAGACACTTGATGTAATGTGCAGTCTCATCCAACAAGTTGCAGACATCCATGGCTTCACCACCTGGAACAAGCTCTCTTAACTCATCAGTTTGCATATCAAGCCCACCTTTAGCAGTCTTATTTTCATTAATAGTAACTTTGATCAAGGCAGGTGGAGGAGAAGTAGTACAATTTGTGGTCTTGACTGATGATCTTCTGCCTGAAAAAGCCGATCGACGGCTTCGGAACCTCGAAAGCATTGCCCTACTCCAGATTCTCTTGGACCTAACCGAGTAAGCCATAGACTTGTTAGATGCTACCTTAATTCTCCGATAACGTTGGAAGATCCTTGTGGGAGAAGATGATGAGATGGGGTCTTCAGCATTTATCTTAGTCAAAGCCCCAAGGAACCTGGTGATGAACCTGGATTTTAGAGAGCTACTAGGGTTCTTCACCTGTTGAGGGGTATTCATCATGGTGGATCGATGGATGGGATGAAAAAGTTGCTCAAGTACTGATAAGAGAAACCTAGTAAGCAAAGCTAGGGTATTGTTTTATTATGGATTTTTCGTTTTGGGTTTAGCTTCTGACACAATATCTATATATAGACCAAACCAAACAACAAAAACGACGAGATATTGAGGTCAGGGAAAACAGATTTTTTTTTTCAACAACAAAAACATGAGAGAAGATGGGAATGAAAGAAAAGAACAGGAAAAAAAAAAAAAAAAAAAAAGAGATAGGAAAGTATGGGAGGTGTAAAGAGGAAGGAGACTTGGGAAATGGGCAAACCCTTAACATCATCTATTATTATTATTATTGTTAACTATATTATTGATGTTGCTAGTGATCTAACAACAGCTTCTTAATAAATAAAATTATTATTAGCTATTAATAAAATTGTATAATAAATATCTTGATAAAATAATAAAGAAAGTTTTGATTGAATTGAATTTTGATCTAGTGATAAAAGTATTATGTCCTAGACATTAGAGTTTGGGTTTGATCTCAAATAATCTCATTCTCCTCCTTTAATTATTAAATATTATATATAAATATTAAAAAATTTAGAGATTTAGGGTTCAAATCCTATTATGTGCATAATTTTTTTTGAAAAACACAAAATGATACTCAAAATAATTTAATTTACTTTATAAAGTAATTAATTTATGACACTAACTCAATCAATTACTTAATATATAATATAGACATTTAATAAACATACGAAGAGATTATTTTTTAATATAAAAATAATAGAAAGGTAAAAGAGAATTAAATTGAATTGGGGGGTTTCATTCAGTAAATGTTAATGGAGATGGGAAAAGTGAGCTTATGTGGGGGCCGAAATACTCAACCACTATATGCTCGCACATGGTTGAAATTTCCCACTTGAATTATAATTTGTAGGGGCCTCTTTTTGCCCTCAAATCTTATTCCCTCATTCATTTGGCTCTCTCCCATAAATATTTTGTTCTGTTGTGACCCCCTCCCTCCCCTAGAGCTTACATTTTGATGCTTTATGTTGATTGATTACAATATCAGAAATTAGTGTTGGTGTGAACTTTTCTCTTTTTGTTGTCCTATTGGGAGAAGTGATGGATGCATGGGGCTGCAAAATGGCAGCAGTCGACATTGAGTGATAGGGTTAAGGGTAGCGATGTTGGCACCAGGCTCCAAAATCAACACTGTTTCTTCTCTATATACACATTACGTCAAGATCAAATGAAAACTCATATTTGCCCTTTATATATATATATATATATATTTCTCACTCCATTTCGTTATAATTCTTTTAGAATTAAGGAATTAATAGGAATAGTTTTGATATTTTGAAAATTAATTAATTACGTTTTAATTATATCCGAATTTTGACTTTTTTCTTAAAATATTTTTAGCTACAATATTGTGACATGTATACATGATTTTTCTTCCTGGGCAAACTAACCTATTTCTTTAGTAGGAAACATTGAGTGCATAATACGACATTGGAAATCGATTTAAAAAATGCATCTGAAAAATTTTCTAAAATCAGATTTGTTATGATAAATAAAAAAAAATTGATCAAATAAGTACCTATTTGTTAAGATTATAAGGAAAATTCCAAATTGTAGATGTCCTTTTCAAAGGTGCATAGGCCTTTCAATCAAATTAAAATGATGTTTAAATTCTTTTAACTTTTAATCAAATGATTTTTTTAGTTATTTTAGAGTTTACGGTCGCTTAGAGAATGAGCAAACTGAACACAAGACAAAACCAAGACTCTCCCAAGGGTGAGGGTTGCGCAATCCTCTATAGTGAAAACGTGAAAAACCATGTTAGTATTACACTAGTAAAAGTGAATCATTTTCCTAAGGAGAAATATTAAAATTATTAAAAACTATAAAAAAATTAAAATAGAAGATAAAATAATAAAAATTACATTAAGTTATAAAAATATCTTTAATTTTATATATAACCTCAATTGTAGTTTTCCCTCTCAATCCGTTTCACCACCTTAATTTGCATCTCAATACACACCCTTTTCGTTGCTCATTACTCTGCTTTCTAAAAAACCTCTTTATATATATAATTCATTCACTTTATCATCATCACTATCAACTTAAACATATATATAAAAATTATAAAAGAAAATGGTGAAATCTAAGTTGAAAATGCTAGCACTGTCGTTAATCCACTCCTGATAACATTTTCATTGACGATGGTGTTGTGTTATTAACGATGATTAGTGTGGAAATGACAATTTTGGGATTTTCTAATTCTTTTCATAAAATTTTAATTTGTTTTATCATTTTTATACTCTTTTGTAATTTTTAATAATTTTAATATATTAATAGTTTTTAAATATTTTTACAATTTTATTTAATTTTTTGTTTTTTTTAAATTATAATAATTATATATTTTTGCAATTTTCTATTTTTTTATTTTTTTATTTATAATATTTTTATAATTCTTTATAATTATTATATTTTTATTTTATAATTTTTCATAAATTAAAAATTTTATAATAGTAGAAATAAATTAGGGTCGAAATGGGGAAAGAAGAATGTGCATGGTGGGACTAGGCTAGTTTGATTATTGCATATTACATCAAAAGCTTTAGAATTAGACTACCTCGCAATTATACTTAATTAGTTTGAGATAGTTCTGCATTTTGGCTGATATAGAATTCTCATTTTATTATTCAAACTCTTTACCAATTTCCTTTGTTTTTCTTTATTACTTCATGGGTGTCAAGGATCAAAGTTTCAAAAGGAGGCCTCCTCCATTTAACCCACTTGGCTCCCCTTACAATTTGTTGGACGAGTAACTCTTGGGTTGGTGAATATCCTTGGCGAACTGAGTTGCATAAGTCATCTATCATAATTGAAACAACTTCCAAATGGGTATCGACATCTGGAATGGCATAGTGTTGTTTGAGAGGAAACCTTCCGACCCACCAATCATGCCAAAGTTTAACATGTCCACTGTAGCCAATTTTCCATTTACACCCATGAAGCACCACCTCTTTTGCCTTTCCAAGTTGACGAAGCCCATTGACTATATCTGAAAGATACATTACAGAGATATTTCATTCTCATAGTCGCGCACCAAAGGGAGTCCTGTTCAGATGGGAGTCTCCAACTAGCGGAGCGCCCCCCTCTTTTGTCTTCAATTAGCAAACTTGGTTCCAGCTCACCAAGTGGTTGTGTGTACAATCTGTAGAACCACCCCAAAGAAAACTACCATTCACTGGTTACTGTTAGAAACTAGATAAAGTTGATGCTTGAATTGATTTTTAGAAGAAAGAATTAGTAGAGAAGAAGCTAAACTATAAACTGGAAAAATGAATTCTGTTTCTGATTACTTTGTAGTGTGTTTATATAAGCTTTGAATAACTACTCTTAACTACTTCAATCTGAACCAACAACTTACTGGCTTATTTAACCAACTAACAACCTGCTAGCTATATGAGTCTTAACATTCACCCAGCTTCTCTATGGGTAAGACCAGAAGAAGAGTACGAAAACGAGCAAAATACGTTGCCGATAGGGGCTTGGTAAGTATATCAGCTACTTAGTCACAGGCTGGAACCTCGCCTACCATAACAGACCCATCCGCTACTTTCTGGCGGACAAAGAACAGGTCCAGCTCAACGTGCTTGAACTTTGAATGTAAAATAGGGTTAGCTGCGACAACTACTGCACTGGATCTATCACACCAAACAATAGGTGTATCATCCGACTTGACTTGTAGTTCTTGAAGTAACGAAAGGAGCTAGGTAACTTCACTAGTGGCTGTTGTAAGGCTTCGGTATTCCGCCTCAGCCGTAGACCGAGCGACCACTTGTTGTTTCTTAGACCCCCAAGAAACAGGGGTGGTGCCAAAATAAACGCAGTACCTTGAAGTTGACCAACGATCATCAAAATTTAGCCCCCAGTTGGCGTCGGCATACGCGCTCAATGACAAATGAACGGACGGCTGAAAGACAACTCCAAAATCAATGGTACCACATAGGTACCGCAAAATGCGTTTCAGTATGGCCATGTGAGCATTGGTAGCGCTATGCATAAATTGACATATCTGGTTCACGGCGTAAGCAATGTCAGGACGAGTAAACACCACGTACTGAAGCGCACCAGTAAGGCTCCTATATTTAGCTGGATTCACTGAACTTTCACCATCATTTTTGGATATTGTGGACGAGCTCACCATCGATGTGTGGACAATTTTTTCATTCGTCATAGATGTTTGGTCAAGGATATCACGTATTTTATCTGACACAAATAGAGACACCCTGAGGTAGTCCGACTGACTTCGATCCCAAGGAAATAGTGAAGATCACCCATATAATTGAGCGAGAATTCATTATTTAGCAATCGAACAAATCGATCAATTGTGGTAGCCAGGCTCCCAGTAACAATAATGTCATCGAAATACACCAAGACATAGAGAGTGGAGTCAGACTGGATTCGAACAAACAATGACGCGTCAGACTTTGAAACGACGAATCCAATAGACACAAGAAATTGTTTCAGCTTTTCAAACTAGGCGCGAGGTGTAACACCCCAAACCCGGCCCATTCGTTACGACCGAATTTGAAATGCCACTGCGGAAAACGTTTAAAAAATATTTTGACTTAAAGGTAAAGTATATAAATTTATTGTCTTTAGGAAAGAAAACCTTGTGTATTTAAAATTTCGAAATAAATTAAGTTGTTACAAAATTCCCGAATTAAAACTTTATCATATATACTTAAGAAAATAAAATCTTTTGCAATTAATACTTAAATTGTCAATCCATAATAGAACATAATAATATAGATACTTAGTAGAAATACTTAAATACTTTAATGGGCCTTATTACAAGAAACACTTAAACAAAATACTAAAAATATAAATACTTAATTAATTAAAATATCTTTCTGTATGAAAATCTGCTTCTGCATGGCCACCTTTGTATCCACTCCAACCTGGTCCAAGATTCACGTATCACCTGCGATGTTGGGTAAAAATTTGGGTGAGTCATACAGACTCAGTGTGTAATTAATCCACTGAATTCCACCCACATATCAAACCATATAATAGCCATATAACAAATAGTAATGCAACTTATTCACATGTATTCACTTATTGGGCTTGGCCCATATCCACATCACATAGAGTTCACATATTGGGCTTGGCCCATATCCTTATCACATTCTTAGAATAAGATATTTTAACCACATAGGTCCACAAAATGGGCTTGGCCCATTTCACATTAATCCACATCACATATTGGGCTTGGCCCATTTTCACATATATTCACATGCAAAGTTATGCAATTATGATGCCCAACCCAGCCTAGGGTCCGTCCTCTACACACCCCCGTATCCAGCCTACCACACACCAGGGGATTATTAAATCACCCTCTCCTTTTCACTCCAAAAGGAAATCAATGCCATCCACGTGCAATTAAGCACAATAATCCACAACGCGACCTCAGTCAGCGCCAATCCATGATGTAGCCGTAGCTAACACCAAAAACCACGATGGGACACATAGTCACTCATCAACCACGATATGGCACATAGCCGATATCAACCACGATGAGGCACATAGCCACTCATCAAGCCAAGCGAACTAAATCACAATTAATCCACAACGTGACCTCAGTCAACGTCAATCCACGATGTAGCTCAAGGCTAACATCAAACCACGTACTCGAAGTACACCCGTACCTTCTTTCATATCATATCCCACCCATGCACATGCCACATAAAATAATGATACAATGTAATGATGCATGAGCATGTTCATCAAGCATATTATCACTTATTCATATTAATAATCACATATCATCAGGTTTGGTACTTACCGGATTATCGACATACCCCTTGAGGGTATCCTTATCACAATTCCCACTGCACTAGTTAGCACATTCATAACACATACACATATCACATACATATCATATACCCGGAAAACGGTGGGTTAATCACACACCTGATAACCTGAAGCTCTAAACTCTCGATCCCGACGCTATCGCTAAGCGAAACTACGGCTATTTGCCTATAGCTTTCTCCTGCTGCTGGCCTACACCCCGGTGGCCAATCCCGAACCTCCGAGACAGATTTTTTCTTAAACTTCGGGATAGGGACTTTCCCTTAACCTCCTTGATTGGCATTCGCCTCCATAACGATACTTAATCAGATCAAACGGTTAATCACTACTACTTTAATGTATCAAATCAAATCTACATTTACTAAATATCCTTACCTAAATAAATCTTGAATCCCGAAAGCTTGCTATACACTTCTGTCAATTTGTCCCTAGAAACCAAGGTACACAATCAGTCACCACTTAAACCCATAATATGGCCTATGGCCGAATATCAATACTTCCTTACCTTGCTTACCAAATCCCGAAAAACTACTCCTTGCTCTTGAACTGTCGAAATCCCTAAGTGAAACCACATCAAAATCGGCTTAAGCATAAATTCATAGAAAAAATAACCCTTGGCCGAAACTATATAGGCTTACCTTGATGATTAGAATCCCGAAAGAGTTCCTACTGCTTCTCCACGCTAGCTACAACCAACGGAACCCAATATCATGGCCCTAAGAATACATTCGGCCAACCTATAACCAAGGTTTAAACACTTGATTCGGCACCCTCATGAAGAATGATCCAAAACCGATAACTAAAGAGATACTTACCACTATCGTTTGCTTGAGGAGACTAAAGAGGAGAGGTTCCACAACAAGATTTGGCTAAGGCTTTAAATCACAAGAAATATTCGGCTACAAGGGAATTTGGAGTTGGAAGAAATAAAAAGATGAATAAGGGAAAAGTAGACGAATTTCGACACTTAGAAAATTCAAGAAAGAAAGAAATATAAATGGCTTTTGCACAAGAGGAAAAACGGCACAAGCAATGGGAAAAAGAAACTAAATTCAGCACCCCCTCCTTATAAAGCTTCAAAATCGACTAGGCACCCCAAAGAGTCCCTCATTCGGCCACCTTATCAATCCATTATCAAATTCCTCATAAATCTCCTATTATCTCTTCTTTATCACCTTAAAAATACATAAAAATAATAACAACCATTATCCCTCCTTTTTCTCTCCTATTTTATCTCTTTGACACTTGTTCAAAATAATTAAAATAACACATCAATTATCTCCTCATTTTATCACTTAGTCACCTATTAAAATAAAATAAATAAAACAAGGCCATCATTATCTTCTTATCATCCATTAAAATAAACAAACAAATAAATCCAATCTTTATCCTATCTAGCCGAATTCCAAAATAAAAACAAGTTTTATCCCCATCCAATTGAAAGTTCCATGTGTCGCCCATCGCTCCTTCTCTCCTAGCGCTTGAATGCAAAATAAAAATACCAAATCGCGCCCCCAAGGTTCGAACCTTAGCCCTCATTGCCGCAAGTCACATATAATCGCCCCAAGCCACTTTGCTGCTGTCTTTTTTTGTGTCATAAACTCCCCATAAATTCTTTTAAAGCCTCCTTCACCTAGCTTCCCTCATAACGCCAAAAGCAAAAATAAAACACGCTTATGCCGCGCCCAAGACTCGAACTCCAGACCTGTTATGGCGTTATTTCCAGGCCCTTAAGTAGCGCCTTGCAGCCACTTTACCAAGGCCTGCTTTATGCCAAGAACGCCCACAATTGTTTCCTTAAGGCTTCCCTGGTCCAATTCCCCTTTTAACGCCAAAAAAAATAAAAGCTCCCAACGCAATTCCTGCAGCTCGAACCTCCTCCCTCCTGAGGCTCCCTTTGACGCAAGCGCCCTTGCTCTTAGGTGGCGTCCCAAGCCACTTTACCACACAACTTCCTTGTGTCATAAATCACATGCAAACTTTTCTTAAGGCCTCTTTGCCTCGTTTCCTCTTTTTTTTTTCACTTAAAATCCAATAATTTTTTCTAAACTTTCTCTTCCGTCCTAAAATTTTAAAAACCCTTAATACACTTCCAAACACTGTCCAAAACCTAATAATTCATGAATTATGCACGAACGCATAACCCCTAATCTAGGATGTTACACGAGGTGCCTGACGGAGGCCATATAAAGCTTTCTTCAGGCAACACACAAGCGGCTTACCAGTCGATTCATATTGAATTTAACTCGGAGGTTGTTGCATAAACACTTCAGTATCCAATTCCCCATTTAAAAAGGCATTGTTCATATCGACCTATCGAAAAGACCACTCTCTGGATACTGCAATGGATAGAATAACACGAATAGTAGCAGGCTTGACAACCGGACTAAAGGTTTCTCTAAAGTCACACCCAGGAACCTGAAAATAGCCTTTGGCTACCAATCTAGTATTTCGTCGGGCAATAGTACCATCAGGATTTCTCTTAATCTTGAACAACCACTTGCACCGGATGACCTTGCAATTTAATGGTAGAGGAACAAGCTCTCAGATAGAGTTATGAATAAGGGCATCATACTCGGCCTGGGCGGCAGCTCGCCACTTAGCAGAGGAGAATGCCTCCACTATTATGGATGGTTCTATAGCTTCAACGGCCATAGCTTTAGGTTTGAAAGTTCCTGCGTTAGCTTGAGTCACCATTGGATGAGTGTTGGCTTCAGACACTATGTGGTTCAGGCCACGAGATGAGGACGGAACATCTCTCGCAAGTTTGGTTGAATCAACAGTATCACTAGTAGTTGGAGGACTAGGCTCATGCATACCAATAGGGCTAGTCGGAAGCGAGCCAGATGGAGATGACACATTTCCAGATGATGACAAATTAGAGAGATTTAATGACTCTATTGAGGGTTCCACTGGGCAGGCGGAGACTTTCCAAATGAGAGGAATAGTCGTTGAAACAGTCACCCCAGATTCTAGACCTGGACTTTTAGATTTATCATTAGATGATAAGAATTTTCTTTCATAAAAAACATGTCTTGACACAACAACCTTACCGCTCGGAAGAAGACATTGATATCCCTTATGTTGAGTACTGTAACCCAAAAAGGTGGAAGGTTGTGACCTAAACTCCAGCTTATGTGTCACATAGAGATGTAAGTAAGGATAACAATAACAGCCAAAAACTCTTAAATAATCATAGGTGGGATCATGACCATATAGAGCCGTAAAAGGAGACTGTCCTTGTAGAACCGCAGTGGGAAGACGATTGATGAGATGCACCGCACAATAAAATACGTATCCCTAGTATTCAATGGATAGATTTGCTTGAGCCAATAGTGTGATGCCTATTTCCACAATGTGTCGATGTTTGCATTCAGCAATTCCGTTTTGTTCAGAAGTATAAGAGCAAGTTAATCGATGAACAACCCCTTGAAATGCCAGAACAGATGTAAATGCCCAGTACTGTCCACCCTAGTCATTCTGAAGTTGTTTGATGGGCTTGCCGAATTGCGTCTTGATCAGTTATTGGAAGCGGATGAAACACTCTTATGCCTGAGACTTTTGATTCAAAAGATAGATCCATATAAACCTAGTGCATACATTAATAAATGACATGTAGTACCATTTATTGTCACTCGCTATGGCTCCGGGTCCCCAAAGATCAGATACAATCAATTCAAATGGTTGATATTTTGTAGTAGACATAGAGAAAGGCAATTTATGTGACCTTTCTTTTTGACACGCAGTATAGATATAACCGACACAACCTTTATTAAAATTGATATTACATTTTTCTAATACACTCTTAACAATAGAAGCAGACGGGTGGCCAAGACGATTATGCTACAAGTCAAACACAGAACATTCCACAACCTTATTTTGAACCTTCGTGTGAGCAGTGAACAGAGCTTCAGCAGGCACTAGAAAGTGATATAACCCATCACGTATGTGGCCCTTCAGCAAGGTTTCCCCAGTATTTATGTCCTTAATAACACAATATTTGGGATGAAACTCAAAGAACACATCATTAGCATTAGCAATTTGAGATACCGACAAGAGATTCTTTCGTATACTTGGCACACACAATACACTTGATAAACGTAGCAATTTAGATGGAGTGGGTAAAATGCCATTACCGATCGACGAAATCTGAGCAAGGGTGCCATCACCCATTAAGAGAGAGGACATACCTGAGTATGGCATGGTGTCACGTAGCGCCGTCGGGTCCCGGCAGACATGATGACTGGCACCCGAATTGGGGTACTAGGAGGTGGTACCGATAGGTATGGGAATGTAGGAATCATTTCTATCATCATTAGAACTGACTTGAGCAGTGTTAATGTGGGACTCAGATATGTCGGGATAATCGGAGGCATGTAGATCACCAAGTCGGGGAAGCCCAATGCACGGATTGAGGCCTAAATATACGCGGCCTCTTGGTTTCGTGTGCCATGGAACTGAGTCACCAGCCGCCATTATAGCATTCGACCCTTTATCACACGGCCTCTGTCCATAAGGCACCCCAATTAGCTACCTAAATTCACGCCTAAATTGGCCAAATTCACACCCAACTACAGGTGGCTTATGAGGCTTGGGCATATTTTCTAATATTATTTGTTGCCCATGTGCCGATTAGTCATAACAATAGTTGACCATCCCATAAGCTTGATTTTGACCTATATGAATTTGATTTTGACCCACATGGGATTGATTTTGACCAACACTAGGATAGTAGCTAACCCTAGGTGTTTTGACTTGATGAAAACCCCATCCGTCACCTACAGTTCTCCCAAGCGGCTCATCCCCTTCATCCACATATACTGGAGCCATGGTGGATCGGAGCCTAAGCGACGTGACTGGACCATCTTGGTGCACCACCGGAGGTGTCGACGATGAGGGATCGAGATCTCTGTTATAACAGTAGTAACACTGTTGGGCTAGATGTCCAAACTGATTGCAGATTTGGCACTGAATCTGGGGCTAAAACGATCTCCCACGGCCACGAGGTGACGAACGACCGCCACGGACTAAACTCTCCACCACCAAAGACGGCGTGGGCTCAACGAGATTCGCATGGAAGGAGACGAGGTGTTGACGAGGTGTTGAAAAGAGATGAGACTGGTCAACAGTGAGGCCGAGGAGACGACGGCCTCAAACTCTAGTGGTAGTCCGGCAAGCATGATTTCGATCTTCTCTTCATCTGAAATCCGTGAACTTGAGGTCTTCAACAAAGTACATAAATTCTTAATCCGAGAAACGTAATTTTTAATAGACATGTTACCTTTCTTTAGCGAATGTAACTCATGTCTAAGACGCGACTATTTGGCCCCCGTGTCAGCCACAAAGAGATTAGTTGTCGTGGTCCAAACGTTGCATATCGACTTAGCATCGATGAATGACAGTAGTAGAGACGCACTGATCGTGGAGAGGAGCCACGTGGTTAAGAATCGATCTTGTTGTTTGAATACTTGAGCCGATAGATTCATAGCTAATGATCTGTTTATATTCTGAACAAACTGAGCTGGTGGAGGTAAGGTGCCATCAAGTAAGCCAAGAAGATCATAACCGTCAAGTATTAACTTTACTTGTTGCTGCCATTGCATGTAGGATTCTTCAGCGAGCTTAACAACTTCATGACGTGGAAACGAAGTTATCACACGATCACCACTGAACGGTGTAGGACTCAACTCAACCGAAGCAGAATCAACAGAATTCGTAGTGGCCATAGATCCCAAGATCAACTGGTGAATGATACCATGTTAGAAACTATATAAATTTTATGCTTGAATTGATTTTTAGAAGAAAGAATTAGTAGAGAAGAAGCTAAATTATAAACTAGAAAAATGAATTATGTTTCTGATTCTTGAATTTCATTTCTGCCTTCATTTACTTTGTAGTGTGTTTATATAAGCTTTGAATAACTACTCTTAACTACTTCAATCTAAACCAACAACTTACTGACTTATTTAACCAACTAACAACCTGCAAGCTATATGTGCCTTAACAGTTACAGACGGAGACAGGAAGTGAACCAGATTACATTGAATACATTGGAATTGCTGACCGAATTAATACCTTTCGTCTAGCAGGAGTCAAAACTTTCCCTTTCCAATAGCTAAGCTTTTTCATAACCCGATCAGTTATGTGCGCATAAGTCTTATGAGACATTCTTTTTTTTAAAAAAGAATAAGTCTTATGAGACATTCTTTTTTTTTTTTTTTGATAAAAAGTCTTATGAGACATTCTCTTATGAATTAAAGGGACCCAAATTATCTGTTAGAGGAATACCATAAGTCGTACTCAACCAACTAGCATTCGCTCTATTGATATTTGGAGAGATAAACAACTTGGATTTCTCAAAGTTGACCTGTAGTCCAGAAGTATTGTCAAACTCAACTAAACAATCTCAGATAGCATTAATCTGGTCCAAATTAACCTAGCAAATAGTCCTCGACAAGGTTGCCAGATTTCCGTTTCTCTCTAGCTAAAATAGTTTTTCCATCACAAGAATGAATAGATATGGATACAAGGGATTGCCTTGTCTTAGCCCTTGCTGTGAAAGAAAAGCCTCTGATATTTATCTGTTCCAAATGGTCGAGATTCTACTACAACCTACACAAAAAAAAATCAAGTTCACTAAATTTATCGACATCCCGAAATCCAACAGAGTAGCAAGTAAGAACCCTCAAACCAGGCCTTATGAAGATTAATCTTTAAAACCATCAATCCTTGCTTTCTTCTCATAGACATCCACCACATGCTGTAAAAAATAGGGTACTAGGGTCTTAGAGATGTAGTACTGAATAAACTAATCGAGCGAGACAAGGAAATGTTATCCGCATTACTTGTTTTGGGCATTACTTGTTTTGGGAATAAGCACCATCAAGAATCGTAAAATATCTTCATTGAAGCATCCTTCTGAAAAATCCCCTTGCATAAGATTGTCATTGACATTATTCCAATATCTTTGGAAGACACTACAACAAAACAGGTTTTTAGCGGCATTTTTTTGGCCCTATAAGAGGTATTAAAATAGTTTGCGACGCCAAAAAACACCGCTATAGATAGTGCCGTTAAAATTTACAGCGTTTATGTGGGAAAACGTTGCTATAGAATATGATCTCTAGCGGCGGTTCTATTACAATCACCGTTAAAGAACATGATATTTAGCAGCGCTTTTTTTTTTACAAACGCCGCAAGAGAGTCGAACATGTGTGGCTTTAGTAGCTAGAATCGCCGCAAAAGATCATGTTCTTTAGTGGCGTTTTGTAGTAAAAGCGCCAGTAAAAATCATGTTCTATAGTGGCGTTTGTGGGAAAATGACACTAACATTAATAGATTTACCAACTCATTTTATTTCATATAGAACCCAAATTTTTAACATATATTTTTGTAACTTCAAATCCAATAACAAACTTTAAATCTAAATGATACTAACACGAAAGAAATATGTATATGATCTAAATTAATAACTGAACTAACAAAACATATTCAAAAGTTATATTGTTAAGATATTCTCACAATAAGAAAACAAAAGTCTAAGATGACGAATTCTGCGATTGATTCTGCTGAAACATTTTTATCATATTTTGAAGCTGTAGCTAGAGTTCGTCATATTTTCTTGTTATGCGCCTCTGCTTCCCTCGCTACTGCCTCCGTTTTAAGTTGTAGCCGGAGTTCATCATATTTTCTTTTAGCCTCTATTTCTTTCGATGCTACCTCCACTTTAAGTTGAGCAATTTGTTCAACTGTGCTCGCTTGCATCTAAGCCATCTGGTCTCTTAACCTCTGAACTTCAGCTTGAGCTTGATTCACCGAAGGCATGTATTGTTGTGAGCTGAATCTAAAATATTGGGTTAGGGTAACGAAAGATCCTTGAAATCGAACCCGACCATACCTTTCAGGACCCAAAACTTCAGTAATAACTCGGTTATCAATGTCGCCCAAATTAATAGAACTATCACTTGAAGCCATAGCTTCATACTCCACCCTTTTATCCTTTAGTTTCTCCTAATAAATCAATTAAGGAGTTAGAAATGAAATATATAATCAAGAAAATGCAACATAACTTGGCATTATTTGCATTACAAATGACGAATTAAACCATTATAATTAAACATGATAAATATTTAAAATAATTCAAATTTTATTAAGTAAATATACCATAATTTCTACAGCTTTAATAGTCATAAGAATCCATCTTTCTTTTTATATGTAATGTCGAAAAGTTGAAGACGTCTAACTTTTTGACCAGACGACAATTCCTACAATATAGTAGGAAAAATATTATTTAGTAGAAAGTAATTAATATTTGACACAATTGATAAATTCAAAATACCTCGTCATCAGCTACACAAGCAAAACATTTCATCCCAGCTGTGTGCATGAATTTTTGTTTTTGCCTACTTGTAGTTCCAACTCACTCACGATCCTACATTATGAAATTATTATTACATATATAGTAAATACTATAAACCGAAATAATTATAAGATTTTGGAAGTACGTAATACCTTTATTTTCTTTGAATTCCAAAATCTAACTGCATCTTCTCATTAGTACCTCAGCATTCCCGGCGGGACATTTCGCAATTCCTCTTCGAGGCTTATATTTTTCTTAAAATATTCCTTTTTTAAAGTACTTTTATGGTCTATCCATTTTTTTTGCTAATGCTTTCTTCACATAATTATCTAAGACCTCTAAAGCAAATCTCTCCTGCAAATAACACAAGTTTAGAAAGTAAATATAAACGAAAATTAAACCAAAGTATTATAAATTACATTCACGTTATTACCTTAATATTAGCCAGAGTATGATTTTTGTTACTATCAGGCATATGATGCCATGACTCGTAGTTGATCGAAAAAAGATTGGCATTTCGTGCTATAATGCCCAAGTATCCTGCTAAAACTAGAGCTTTTGATCCAATAGGCTGACCATGACTATTTCTAGATACTTTGGCAGGCTCCACAGAATTTAGATTTTATAAATCCTTTAATAGTGTATGTCCTCAAGTTTTGCGCCTCCCAACATTTTCAGCTAAAAAAATTGTATATGATAATATAAGAATTTGAAAAAAAATCAATAATAAAAGTCAACATGCATGTAAATTAAAGTTAACATTACTTTGAATTTCTACAGGTTCATCAACTGTATTCGGAACATTCGAAGATCCAATAGCATTCTGTTGATCACTATTTGTTTCTTTCGAATTTGGAACAATTTGAATAATATTTAGATCTCGCAATCTTCTTCTAGGCATATTATCTGCAATACACATAAAATAGTTGAAATATTAGTAACTAATTACAACAATAATAGTAATGGATATATTTAACAAGATCAAGATTTAAATTATAATATTACATATAATTAAAAAAAAGCGTAAAATCTTACTACATCATGATTTGTAAATATCTTTATCCACATCCTGGCGAACCCATTGAAATTGTGTACTAGTACTAGAGATAGTCTCATTTAAGTTTTGTTCTGGAAAAAGCAAAGTTTCTGATCTTTCGTCGATGTCATCTCCACTTCCATTGCTCATGTCAAACAAGTCTCTAGGGTGTTACAGTGTACAACATACCAATTCTCATCAGTTGGATCTTTCAAGTAAAAAACTTGTTTGACTTGAGAAGAAAATACATACAGCTTGCCTATCAATTGTTGTCCAGTGTGAATTAATCAAGAGAAGTTCACCATTGTAAAACCAAATTGATCATTTTTAATTCCGTGAACAGTATTAACATCAACCCAATCACATCAAAATAAGACAACCTTCCGTTTGTTATAGTAATCCAACTCAATAATGTCCGTAAGAATTGTCCCGATGATGTTCTGGAACTACAGAAATGTGCAAGTGTACACAATTGCAACAAGTAATAAAGTGACAAGTAAATGTCGAGTTATCATACCCACAGGGACTGTGAAAAGAATTATTTATGAATGCAATTAAAAAACACTTTGGTGAAAAAAAATATTTTGATTTGAGGAGGTGATTAAAAACTAGGATTTTAACTAAGTAAAATAAATAAAAATAAATTAAAAGTTCCAATGCACGATTTTAAAAGATGATTTTAATCAAGATGACATAATTGTGCTAGATTATTTACATTTCTTAACTTAGAATTATTAAATTCATGTTTATGTTGTTACGAATAAATTCATGGTAACTTGGTTGTAATAGCCCATTTGTGCCCGGGCCCAAATAAACCAAAAAAAAAAATAATAATAATAAAATAAAAATAAACCAAATGTCCAAAGTTTTTTTTTTAACAGACCATTTACAGCCCAAAACAGATTACCTAAAACCCATTACACCCAAACCCACTAACCCAATATCTAAGACAAAATTACATGGCCCAACGGCCCAAATTTTGTTTCAGAAAACACGAACCCTAGGGTTCCTTCCTCGCGCCACAAGCGCCCAAAACAGACCTTGGTCGCGCCGCAATCAGCGTGCGGATAGCGCTTTCCACCGTCGTGTTTCTCGCCGTTCACCTGCAAAACAAGGAAAGAACGCAAACAATAGCAGCAAAATAGGATTTTGTATTTATTTTTCGATTTATTTTTAGGGCTATAAAAACCCTAACCTAATTTGTAAAAAAGGACCACGCATATACAAAGAATACAGAATACAATACACAAAAAAAATTTAAACAGAGGTGATTTTCTATTTTTCCCTTTCGCTTAATATTTTTTTATTTTCTTTCGATTCATGCGAATATTTTTTTAATACACAAATACTGCTAAAAATGAATAAGAACGACTTTACCTTTTGCACTAAAAAATGAAGTTTTTTTAGCCTTAGAGCCGCCGCGAACGACGGAGCGTGAGACGCGTGAGGCGCGTGCGAGGACTGCCGGAGGTTAAAAAATCTATGAAGGCAGAGTTTTCTTTTTTTTTTTTTTGGAGGCTCTGTTTGTTTTTTTAAAAAACCGGTTTAAAAATGATTCTTTTTTTTTTTTATAAAGGCTAGTGGAACGGCGTCGTTTTGGTATGGCCAATTAATGACCAAAACGGCGTCGTTTAAAGGCTAAGATCCGCGTGTTGACCCGATACCCGGGGAGGATCCGTGCATTTTTGTTAAAAGGTCTAATTGCTCTCCCTTCCGCGTTATTGCAATTTTATAATTATGTCCAATTCGTATTTTTTCATTATTTTCAATTTGGCCCAGAATTATGTCCTTTGTTTCAATTTGGTCCTTAAGGCCATTTTAAGGCATGAGATGGAACGGCATCGTTTAGGAGATAAGGTATAATTGCCTAATATGTCCCTATAATGTGGCGTGCGTTCCAATCAGGCCCTTTTTACATTTTACTTCATATGTTATTTTTATTTCGATTCAGCCATATTTCCTTGACTTTTTTTTTTATTTTTTTACTTTATTTTTAATTATTTTAGTTTTATAGATTAAATCATTTCCTTTTTTAAATTCTACTTTATTTTTATTGTATGTTATTTATTTGTTTTATCGTTAATAATAAAAATTTTCACATTATTTATTTTAAACATGTATATTATCTTTTTCATATATATTAAGTAGTATATTATATACTTATTTTAAGTTAGCCTATGCCCACTTTTTTTTGTATATTCAAAGTTTTTTATTATTCATTTAAAACATATATATTTATTTTATTATGTATATATTAACTATTTTAGATTTCGCCATATTTTTTATTTTTTAAAAGATTTTTTTATAATATCCCTTTATTGTTTTGTGTATATCACTTATCTTATATTTTACTTTTATATTTGATCTCGTACGTAAAAGTCTTGTATTCATTTATTTTTTTATTTTTTTTGTATATATCTTTTGAATTATTATTGTTACTTTATATCTTTTATTTGTTATTCATGTTCTTTTATTTATTTATTATTCTTATGTTTGCTTTAGTATAGGTATTTTATTATTTGTATCATTCGTTATTTTATATTATTCTTTCTTTAATTGTCTATATTAGTATTAATTGTTAATATGACTTGTAATTATAGTGAATTGCTATTTGGTATTTATGTTTTGTAATGTATTTATGCGATACTTTACTCAAATCATTTTTAATAAAAAATGCATTTTGCTAAATTGTCGCATTTTATTCAAAAGATTTTTTTAAAAAAAAATACGGCGATACATAATATTTGGGGGCTTCGAAAAAAATTGTACCCTAACTCACTGGGTTTCGATTTTTCTTGTTGGACTTAAGATATTAGGTATCCCTTTTTGAAATTGAAACCCATAAACTTCAAATCAAAATTTATTCTCGGGAATTCGAGATGTTGTATCCTAACATATTGGATATGATGTTTTGTATCTCGAGGTAAGGATTTTCTACAAATAAAAGCAAGCTTAGTTTCGAAGTCTTGAAATGTTGCATCCTAACTCATTGGGTGTGGCATTTTATTTCCTTGAGATAAGTGAGTATTGGCTTTCTTTCAAATAAAAGGATCATAATTTAAATTTTTAAAATCTTCAACATTAGGACATGAGTTTATCAATTAGGTACCAATTTTTGGGCGTTACGAGGGTGCTAACCCTTCCTCGTACGTAACCGACTCTCGAACTTGTTTTCTTGAATTTCGTAGGCCAAAATCAATATTTTAAATAAAAACAAAAATTATTTTATAAGGTGACCCGATCACACCAAAGTAAAAAAGGATCGGTGGCGACTCCCATTTTCGTTTTTAAAGTCGATCCCCGTTTTTTCAAAATTAAAAATTGTTTCGCCATTGGTAATTTGCTAACTTATGAACATACTTACCTACCAAAATCCATTTATCTCTTGACTATATCTCTATGTCAATTCAACCGATTAAATAAATTTTAATAAGCAAATGTGTTAATGCACATACATACTTATGAAATTAAAATAATCTCTTGTACATATCATTATGCCAATTTAAACAATTAATTCAATCTCATAAGCACATAAAAGATTACACGAGGTAACAATGTAATTCTACCTTGAAACTGTTTAATCACAATAATCTTGCAAGTTATGCAAGGCTATTGTATCGTTAGATACCATTGCTAATTTAACCCCCAGCTACCTTAGATGATTAAATATGCATTGATTAAGTATCATGTCAATTAATTACAATTTCAATCCGTTTAAATAATTAATTCATTAGTTACCTTACAATTGTAATGCAAGAATAACTTAGTCATGGTTTTACTTAATCAAACATCTTACCGAGGCCTATAACAACACAAACACAATTTTAATAACTCAAGTAGACAAAATTAAATTTAAGCCATATTAATTAAATTAAACATATCAACATCATAAATATTCATAGACATGTTTATAACAACAATAATAAAATTAAAAGGACAAAGAATAAGAATCAAATCCAGTGTTTCTCCGAGGCTTGACTAGTTTGCTCCGCTCCTTCTTCTCCACTTGTTCTTGTTGAACCAAGGCTTACATGAACACTTGAATGCTGGTCAAATGGTCGTTCAAAGACTCTTTTTTCAAAAAGTGAAATCGGCAAAGGAATAGGAAGAAAATGAAGAATAATGAAGAGATAAAAGTGAGAGAGAAGTGAAGAATGAATGGTTTTGAGATGTATTTGAAGTAAGCAGCCAATGGGGGATATTTATAGGTTGAGAAGACTGATAAAAATAGCCAAAATCAGCAGCCAAAGACTCCCCCCATGGCTGGCCACACATGTGGCATGTTTAAATATTTCAAACATACTATTTTTATGGAGGGGCAAATCTTGAAAGGCATGAATAGTGAAGGGGTTTGAATGCAAATTGAGGGAGTCTTCAAGGGCCATTTTGCAAGTCAAATAATCAGCCAAACAAGCTGATTGGGTCAGCATGTGGGACGGTTTTGAGCTGCCCAGTGCTCGGTTGGACCGGTTTTCTCGGTTTAGCTCAACTGGGCCACTTTTCATAATTAATTAATAATAATTTTATTGACCCAAATTAAATTGGATTAAAATTAAAGTTAATTATATTATGAATTAATACACAATAATTTGGACCGTCTTAGGCTAAAAATTAATTCGCCTTGATGCTTCAAAATTGCTTTTCGATTTTGCGCTTCTAGTAGTGTTCGCCGAGCCGTTTTTTGCCCTTTGTGCAAATCTGTCGAAAATAATCAAAATTTGATATAAAATTAATTAAAATTCAACATGTTCATAATTTGAGTTCAATTTAATTATTTTATAATAATTATATATTTTTCAATAAGAATTTTACCGAAACTGCATGAATTTAAGTTAAAAAGGGCATGAAAAAGTGTGTATATTTTCGTGTTTCCATGTTCTCGCAAACATTCTTTTCAATATGCATGACATCAAAATTGTGTCGCAAAATGTGATGCTCCGAATAAGGAAACTAAAAAAAAATACTTCTTTTTTTCCACAAGTCCGCCTCATTAAGATCATCCTCTTCATCAGATTTATCATCACTCTGCCGGTCAACATTGCCAACATACACCTCCCTTGGTCTTTTCTTTGTTTGCGTGTTGGATGGTTGATTCATCTTTCCATAACTAAAATTGATATCTTTTAACATGAACAATATTTTAGATCCATTGGTCTGCTCATGAGCTTCTCTGAACTCTTCAGTACCATCAAATAGAGTCCTCTGAAATCTAAATCTATGATTTCCATCTAACCATCGACGATGCCCCATATAAGAGAGCTTCTTCCCATTATATAACCACTTGGAACATGTTTGCGTAGCACAACAAGGACAAGCATAACTTCCTTTGGTACTCCAACCAGATAAATTGGCATAAGCAGAGAAATCATTAATAGTCCACAACAAAGCTACACGTAAATAAAAGTTCTCCTTTCTTAAGATATCATATGTTTCAATACCCACACATAACTGTTTCAACTCTTCAATAAGTGGCTGCATATAAATGTCAATATCATTCCCGAGACCTTTCTCTCTAGGGATAATCATAGATAAGATAAAAGAAGATTGTTTCATGAAAATCCATGGAGGCAAATTGTAAGGAACAAGCACTACAAGCCAAGTATTGTACGAAGTACTCGTGATTTTAAAAGGATTAAATCCATCAAATGTTAGCCCAAGCCTCACATTCCGAGGATCGCTTGCAAAGCTTGAAAATTTATTATCAAATGATTTCCAAGCTAAAGAATCCGCAGGATGCCTTAATAATCCATGATCGGTTCGTTCATCATGATGTCACCTCATAGACTCGGCTGTCTTTGACGACATGAAAAGCCTTTGAAGCCTTGGTATTAGTGGAAATTATCACAAAATCTTTACTGGCATCTTTCTTAACTATGCCTCATCTTTATCCTCATTCACATCTTTTGCATTCTTATTCATCCAAAGAGATTTACAACAAACATGACAAAACTTTTGGTTTTTCCGATCACCCCAATACAACATGTAGTCATTTGGGCAACTATGAATTTTGCTGTACCCAAGGCCTAAATCCTTTATCAATTTCTTCATATCTTTGCATGAATGAGAGGCTTTTGCAAGCGAAAACATATGTCTCAAAAACTCTAACAGTAGCGTAAAAGAGTTTCCGGTCCACCCTCCCAAACATTTTAAGTGAAAAAGACGAATGCAGAAGGACAATTTTGAAAATTCCGATCCTTCATAAAATTCTTCATTCATTTCATTAAGTAACTTGTAGAACTTCGCCGCTTCTCCTTTTGGCTCTTGATTAGCACTTCTTCTCGTTTCGTTAAAATTATTTCCACCAATATCACAATCATTAGATGCAATAATTTCATGTGGAAACGATTGCAAACCATTACTGTGCATATTAAATGCATCCCACAACATACCCTCCATGTCATATTCTCTAACAGACTGATGGTGAGCATTATGAGGATAAGCCAGATTAATCGTTGAAGAGGTTCTACGAGGTGTACACTCTCCATGGAAAAACCATTTTTTATACCCCTGAATAAAGCCATCAACAATTAGATGTTCGTAGACAACTTCACGAATATGCCAATTGATGTTGCCACACTTCTTACACGGGCAAAGAATCATATTCTCTTAGCTTGCATTTTGAAATGCAAAATTTAGAAAAGTTTGTACTCCATTTCAATAGTCGTTACTTACCCTTGACAAATCCATCCAACTCTTATCCATTTTGTAGTTCTTGAAGTCTAAAGTTGACAATAAATTACGGTTAATTAAGTGTTCTAAATAGATTTAAATCATATCATTGTACTAAAATAGATAATATATCAAGTATCTAATTCGGTTGCTTTCTAATTCTTTATTTCTAATTAAAACATATAAGTAATAAATTTACCACAACCAAATCAAATAAACAAGCAATTTCAAATTTTAATTCAATTAAATTAAAACAGGTAAGTAATAAGAGGTACTTACAAATGCAATTAAGGAGAACTTAAAATGAAGTTGTTTGATTAGGCAATTCAAATGAGCCTATCGAATACTTTTTTTGTAGGGATCCCTTATAACAAGAATAGTTAAAAAAATGTCAAATAACTGCTAAAATAAGAATAGTGAAATGAGTTAACTGCTAAAAAAATGTCATGATATTACTTTGTTAATTGCACTTGTGGAGATAACTGCAAATGTGGAGATAACTGCACTTGCAACCCTTGCAATTGTAAATGAGAAAAAAAAAAAAACTAAGCATATTATGGAAGCTGATCTAAATAATATATGGTGTATTTGGGTTTTTATTATTAGAATAAAGCAGTCATGGTTCATTGTATCCATGTTTGCTTGGTTTGTGTATGTGTATATATCTAGTGAAACGAAAGTATTTTAACTAGCTTTGTTGTGTTATTGCCATGTTATATAACTGACGAATGAAGGAAGGAAAGAAAGCTCTATTTGGCTTTTGCTTACAAGATTTCTTTTTCTTTTTATCTTTCAATGTCATTTGGTTTGGAAAGGTTAAATTAATTTGATATTTTTAGTGTATTTAAATTTATTAAATTACTTTTTAATATTATAATTATTAATTTCAAGGAATTTGAGTAATTAATTAAAGAAAATAAATTAAATTTATAATTTTATGACAGGATAAATTTTAAAATTAAACATCGTTATGCTTGTGGTTTCGTGAAAATGTATATATGAAATCTTAATTTTATTTTAATTGTGCGTATTTAAAAACTAAATCTATCATTTTATTTTAAAATTACATAAATATAATTATATATGAAAGTAATATATAAATATATGATGTTATATCAATAATTATATTCATGTTTAAGAAAATTAAATTAAATTAATCCAACAACAACATCAAATTTCTAGAAAAAGGAGAATTTCAATACCAAAGGCGAAAAAGGAATCGAACATAGGTACAATTAGATTAAAAACAACAACAAATTCAGCTCTAACTTAACTAAAATCAATGGAATTAACAAAGAAAATATGTAAAAAAAAAAATTAAGGGAAAAAAAAACCAGAGCAGCAAAATAAACATATCAAACAATGGAAATTTGGTTCCAGCAAAATTTCAGAAATAAAGAACAGAAAAAATCAAGAATTAAAACGAAAATTTAAAATACAAAATCGAAAAAAGAAAAGAAAATAGTTTATTAGATTGCCTTGAAATAAAAAGGATTTGGGGAGGGGGAATGTCGGTTCTTTGAAATGGATGAGAGTAACGGCTAAGAAGAGATAAGAGATGGCCACACAGATATATATATATAAACAAAATCCCACCTTTAAAATGCTTATATTTTATGGATTTTGTTTGGGAATTTCACTGTACTGATTTTGTAGCTTAGTACTTTGAAGGCAAAGGTCAAAGTGGAGAGAAAGGTAAAGCGTTGACCCTTCAACCACGAGCTGAGTTCATTTGAATATTGCAGAGATTTCAATTTTCAGCCACTTTTCAAAGTTAGGGAATTGGGGAAAAAACTAAGTTAGGAATCTGAGGGAATAAAGGTTAGGGGGCCAGCTATCAAAAAGGCACCGTTTCAATAAAAATTTAAAAATATTCGCGGCGTTTATGGGCAAAATGACGCTATTGCTTTACCTTTAGTAGCTTTTATGCAAATACGTTGATATTGATTTACCTTTTGCGGCGTTTATGAGAAAAAAGCCGCTAACACTGCTCCCATTCAGTGTACCTTTACGGCGCATAGCATAAAACGCCGCTAAATATGTACTATTTACGGTGCTATTTCCACTAACGCCACTATATAATGACTTATTGCAGCGTTTTTTGGTTAGCGCCACTAATGGTATATATTTGTGGCGTTTTCAATCCAAACGCCACTAAAATGCTGCTAAAAGCTTAATTTGTTGTAGTGAAAGCACTCCATTCGAACCCGGCGCCTTGAGACCTTTCATCCAAAAAAATAGCATAACTGATTTATTCTAAAGTTAATCGCCCACTAAACTAGATTTCTCCGCCTCCAGTAAAACATGTATAAAACTCCTCTAATCTAATATAATGACTTTTAAACAATTAATATGATTTGTTTGTAAAATACATAAACTATATTTTAAATATTAAAAAATAATTTTCACAAATTCAAATATATAATGTTATATATTAGAAATAAGTTTCAATATGATGATAATTGTATATCTAGTATAAATATTACATAACATGCATTGGATTATTAAATGCTTTTTCCAAACCCAAAAGCTATGGGTTCAAAACCATATTTGAGGCTTTTTTAACACCAATAATGTAAAATAAATAATTAAAATCCAAAATGGCATGCATGATCAATTATATACCAAATGGGATATCTGCGGGTAGAGGGTGGTGCATAGTAGAGGCAAATTCAAAGGGGCTGGTAGGGGCCCCAACCCCCCTAAAATAGAAAATTTTGTTCTGGCCTTTTAGAAAATTTTAAAATTTTAAATTAGTAAAGGTAAAATTTCACTTTAGCCCCCTTAAAATTATGAAAATTTAATTTAATCCTTTAAAAATTATAAAGATATAGATTATTAAAAATTTAAATTTTATTTCGCCCCCCTAAAAAAATTTCCGGCTTCGCCCCTGGTGCATAGGCGACACCACCCTATTTTTTCCTGACAATGAATTTTTTTAATTAAAAAAATCAATTTTTTAATGGGTTGTGCCATACTAATTGGCAACACCCAAAATGACGGATTTGGTATAAACTCGGTTTTAAAACATAGGAATACAACATAAAATACAAAAATACAAAGGGGGTGGTGCCACATAGGTAGGCGGCACCAGCCATGTAACACCCATTGCCCGTATCTTGTACCGGAATCAGGCACGAGGCATTACCTGACTCGACTCACTTGGTCATATAAATTTGAGTTAGCAATTTCATTTCCCAATTCAAAGATTTTCAATCTTACATCTAATTTCTTTATAATGGGCCTATAGGGCCCTGTACTAACCACCGGAAAATATCGGACATAAATCGGAAACTTTGACACATTTAGAAAAATGTCACCTAAGCAGGGGTCACATGCCCGTGGACTAGATGGCACGCCCGTGTATCATCTCACACGCCTGTGTTCAACGCTCGTGGTCGACACTGACTTGAGTCGCACGACCTGGACACACGCCCATATGGCTGGACCGTGGTTGCCTCTGATTAATCCACACGGCCTGGACACGCCCGTGTACTTCAACCGTGTGACAATTCAATTTCCAATTTCAAGATGCAGACTTCACATGGCCTGGGCACACGCCCATGGCTTGATCGTGTGTCACACACGGCCTAGACACACGCCCGTGTGCCTACCCATGTGGACAAGAACAAGGCTGTTTGCCGAGCTCTTTGCATCCCTATAGCTTACACTACATGAACTCATTCAACATACTAATAAACATCTCATAATTTCAATATGAACTTCCATAGATAATTTTTTAATTTCATAAATGATAAGATGAGCCATCAACCATGACAATATACAAAATAGTTATCTTAACAAGGGCCAATACATTTTGGCCAAAATGACAAGCTATCCTAACTAGTCTAGCCCCTATACATGCCATGTACAAAATCATTAAGTCTAGGTATACCGAGGTGAGCTGATAGTGTGGGCGATCTTCTGAATATCTTCGTATCTCGGCTTGGCTCTTAAACTCTATAAAACAAGGGAAAAAGAGAAGGGGGAGTAAGCTTTAAGCTATAAAACAAGGGAAAAAGAGAAGGGGGAGTAAGCTTTAAGCTTAGTAAGTTTACATGTAAACCATATAACATTATAACATGTATTAAACAATTTCATAGCATTACATACTAAGCAAGAAACAATCTACATTCATGATCATGCTTACTCATTTTCTCCATTCCCACATTCCAACCATATCACAAGCTTAATGAATACATTCATTAACAGGTTCCCCTGCACTTAGCATTACAAAGTCACATAATACAACACATCACTATCTCTAATTCCATTACTCATAGTCAAATTACTCGGTGGTTTCGCACTTAGCCCACCAACAGCCTTTATTAGGGTGGTATCGCAGATAGCCCACCAAAAGATTAGTTACGGTGGTATCGCACATAGCCCACCAAATGATGAATAGATGATGGTATCGCACATAGCCCATCATAATTAAGCAACAAGGTGGTATCGCACTTAGCCCACCAACGAGTGTCGTCATTACACCTTTATATAATTATTTCATCGTTCACACAGTAATTATTCAATGACTACCACATTCAATCCATATGAACCACACATGTTCTCAATCATGCCATACACTAATTAGCAACATAATGTTTACACAAATATGCATTGTTTACACATAAACTTACATCGGTGCAAAAAGTGTTAACTAACGATTTAATCCGTCACCTTGCCTTTTCCACGGTCAAGGTTGATTCCACGCTCTTCTTGATCTATAAAAATGAAATTCAATTTGTTTAGATCATCCTATGATCATAATACATCAAAATCTATACGTGGGAAAAAATGACCATTTTGCCCTTGTACTATGGCAAAATTACGATTTTGCCCCTAAGTTCGTAATTTATTTTTCAACACATTTTCTCAATAAAAAAGCCTAGCTGAACATTTATTTCTCTTACAACTACTCACCATTCTCATCATTTCATGCATTTATGACACAAATTCATTCTTTGCATTTAAGTCCTAGTTAGGTGTTTTCATGCAAACACCTTTCACAAAAGTTGTTTCTCATCTCTCTAACATTCATTTTCTTTAATAAAAACTCAGTTAACAACATAAACACTCTCATGGAAAGTCCTTAGACTTCCCGCCATATTGCAATTTAGTCCCCTCATTAGCTAACTTAAGCTTTGGGGGTTCCAAAAACACAAAAATCAACAAGAAAGACCTCTAAAATCACTTACTTGTAGGGAGAAAACTTGGCTGAAATTTTAAAGCATTCAAAACCCCTCTAAGCTTGAAATTTTCGGTGGAGGTGAAGAGTGAATAGTGAAAGATGATATCTTTCCTTTTTAGCATTTTTTTATTCATTTTTTATCACCTAATGTCACCAAATTTGACTAAAATTAATGCTCTTGTCCCCCTAGCTTCCTATGGCCGGCCAACACTCTCAATATGGTATAATTGCACTTTAAAGACCTTCAATTTAATATTCTATGGCTATTAGACTCCTCTACCTTGTAAAATAGAACTTTCGCACTTTATGCGATTTAGTCCTTTTTCGCAATTATGCAATCAATCGTTAAAATTAAGGTACCAAAATTCTCATGCATCTCTATAAACATGTTACGACACATAAAATTATATCAAAATAATTTTCCTCAACCTCGGATTAGTGGTCTCGAAACCACTGTTCCGACTAACCCCAAAACAGGGTTGTTACAAGTCATGCCTCATTGACAGGCAGCATTGGTGACCACAGCGGAGTCGGAGATTTGGGGGACCTTATAACCATGGTCCCCCTTGTAGAGAAGAAGAAGAGAAACGGTTTAAAAAAAGCAGCAGTGGAAAAGAAGAGATGGAGAAGGAAGAAAGAAAGAAGAAAAAAAAAAAGAAAGATAAGGTTTTTTTTTTTTTTAAAATAGAATGGATTATGATGAGGATAAATTATTTTGTTAGTATTGTGTAGTTTTTTTATTGTTGGTTTTATGTTGTTTTTAATTTATTTTAAAGTTATTTTGTTAGTAACTATTATAAATTGTTTAAGTTTATTGTGATTTGTTAGGTTATGAATGTAATTTTTTTAATTTTTTAAATTATTTAAAAGTTATTTTGTTAGTAATTTTGTGATTAGGTTAATTGTTTGTTTAGTTTAATGTTTATTGTGATTTGTTAGGTTATGAATGTAATCTTTTATTATTTTTTTAATATATTTTAAAGTTATTTTGTTATTAACTATTATAAATTAATTGTTAGTTAGTGATAACACTAGAGGAAAATAAATAAATACTGAAATTCGAAAAAAAATATTTTCTGTCATAGATATTGGTAGAAATGACAATAAATCTGATATTGCTTGATGAAATAACAACTTTAGCACAAAGGGAGAAAGTTGATAAGATGATAAGAGAATTGCAAGATTATAGAATGAAACCAGAAGAAGACATCGTTCAACATCTTATTACCGTAAATCAAAAAAAAAGATGCAAAAAGTGTTATGGAAGGGTCATGAACTGATTAGAAAGAATAAAGTATGATACTTAACCCTTAGAGGGACATTAATAGAACGAGAGCATCAAATCATTTTAGACTAACTTTGGTAAACATTGGTACCAAAACATATTGGAATATAGTTATATATGCCGTGAAGTTTAAAATCTCTTATGGAGCAAGGAAAATAGCAAGAGAAAGTGTAAGTTCACGAAAGTTGACTGGGAAGCAAAATGTCTTTAACATGCCATGGATGAAAAAATTAGTTGTTAGGAAATTACCAAGATAATTTATAAATCCAATACCTGTTATAAAGATTGAAAAAGAAGAAGATCCTGAGGAATTTCCAAATTGGATTGTAGAAGATGAATTTAAAGAGAATTCAGAATTTAATATAGAGAATTTCCCAGAGGAAGATACAGAATCGAAGATGGAAGAAAACGCAGAAATGAGTTTAAGTGGTTAAATGTAAAGATAAAGTAAACGTTAGAGGGTAGAGAATGTGGAAAAATGAGTAAATATGGTTGTACATGTACGAAATGAGAATTAACAAAATTTGAGCTTATCAATCAAAAGTTTTGCATGTTGATATAATGTTGGTCTTTTTTTTTTCATTAAATTTTTAATTTAAATAATTTTTTTTGCTATTTAAAATTGTATTGAGAATTTTTGTTTCTTTTTTAATAAATTTAGTATTGAAGATGGATAATCAGTTTTTCGTATGCGTTTATTTTGATGGAGTAATTTTGACAACAATAGTTGGATGTATATTTGAATGTCGCCAACAAATAGTAATGAGATTTAATAGAAATGTCTCGTTTGATGATATGAAGGAAAGGATTAGTGCAAAACTTGTTAGACGTTGTGGGAGAAGGATCTCAAAACTTTTTTACAAGTTTCTAGTTTCGACAGATCCCATCAAATTTACCGAGATGGAACTTGTAGACGATGAAGACGTGGAAACAATGGTCGCTCTTTATTGTGGGAACCGGAGAGAACAAAATGTATCGATTCAGTCATTTGTTGAGTTAGTTGTTGCGGAGACAACTAAAGATCCCACTCCATTAGGTGAAGAACATTGAGCTCAAGAGTTGTGTATGGTGGTTCTGGTAACGTACGTTGATAGTCAATCGACTGTACACGGGAGCGACATCAATCTTAATGCTGCACCCGAGACTGATGAGGTTGGTAATGATGGATACAGTAGTAGTGATGCTTCTGATCACGAGGTCGATAATAATAGTGATCCCGATGTGGACAAGATCCCGGATGATATTGACAAAGAAGGCGTGAATGACGATGGAAATGTTAACGCTTTTTCAATCGAGAACCAGACTTGACGTATCGTGATACACAATAATCTCGGAGCACACATGTTGCTCATAGACCCCGGTGCAGCGCATGCAGCCGAGTTCCCGTAGTACCTTCATATACTACCTGTTCATTGGCTAACTGTAGATTCCAATCCTGAGGAATTTTTTGTGGGCCAAGGATTCGAAAGTAAGGAAGATTGCGTATTTGTCATTAAGCGGTATAGCATGAATATGTCAATAAACTACAAAGTCGTCGTGTCCAAACTTACATTATATATTGGGGAATGTTGGAGGTCAACAAAAGGCTGCAATTTGCGGGTACGTGTCGCATTTATCCAAAAGTCACATATGTGAGATATACAAAAATTTGTTGGGTCTCACACATGCACTTCAACATGTATGACAGAAGATCACCGGAAACTTGATTCCAAAACTATCTGTACGTGCATCATGCCAATGGTGAAGGACATGTTGACCATTAAAGTTTTGGTACTGATTACCGAAATGCAGAACGATTCTCGTATCGAGTATCATTTTGGAAGGCATGTATATATAAACAAATGGAAATTAAGCAATTGTACGGAGATTTTGATGCGTCGTACAATGAATTACAGGGGTGGATAGCCGTTATGCGAGAGTACGTGCCAGAGACTGTGAATGAGTTGCAGACACGACCTTATTATGGCCCGAATGACCAACTACAACCGGGAAAGAATTTTCCAACAGATGTTTTGGACGTTTGATTCATACGTGCATGCATTTCCCCACTACAAGTCATTTGTGCAAATAGATTAGACCTAGCTATATGGTAAATATACGCAGGTCCTACTTCTTGCGGTTGCTCAAGATAGGAACAATAACATGTTTCCGATAGCGTTTGTCATTATGGATAAAGAGAACATGGAAGCATGAGAATTCTTCCTTATGAACCTGCAGAGGTATGTTATTAGTAACGATAATATTTGCATCATCTCCGATAGAGGGAAAGGATTAATTGCCACCATTAGGCGTTCTGGTGTACCATAGAGATCCATTTACTGCATCCGGTACATCGCGGGTAACTTTTGTCGAGATTATAAGAAAGTAAATTGGCAGAGACAAGTTGTAATAATATGTAAAGGATGACTTTATCTTTTCAATATATGTTTTAATGTTTTAGGGCGAGACTATAACTTATCTTTTCTTAATACATACACAACGTACGAGCTAGAGCCACACATTTTTGGCAAAAGATGACTCGACTTGCGAGTGACATAGAGGGTGAAACGAACACACCTTTCCGACTGTGGTTGGGTACCATAGAGCCGTGGTAATGGGCTCAAAGTTTTTACGAGGGCTTTCACTATGGTTATATGACCACCAACTTGGTGGAAGGGTTAACTCTGTGTTGATAAAAACACGACATCGATTTCATCTGTATTTTCGACTACATTCCACAGGTTGGCTATATTGATACCAAGAATGGGGCAACAAAAAGTCAACCAAATAAAGGTGAGACATGTGTTTTTCAAAGATGTAAAGGATGCAATGGTTGCAAACCGTCGGAGGGTGAGGTTGGTAAATGTATAAATATATTCATGACATATTGAAACAACAAGTCAACCAGATAGAGGTGAGACATGTGTTTGTCAAAGATGTAAGGGATGCAATGGTTGCAAACCATTGGAGGGTGAGGTTGGTGAATGTAGAAATATATTCATGACGTCTTGAAACATTTCGAGTTATGAAGACCATCGGTCGTTGACTTAGTATACCACCTAAGTCCTACGGAGTTGATCTCAGAAACAGACAGTGCGATTGTAGGAGGTTCCAAACACTTTATTATCCCTATGCACATGTCGTGGCAACTTTTGATAAAGTCTCGCTCAATGTTGAACAATTTATTGATGAGGTGTACACCTTCAAGCACATGTTGCATGTCTGAGAGAACGAGTTCCTTGTCCTGCCTGACCTGTCTACATGGAGGTACCTCCGATGACTTTTGAGCTTGTCCCAAACAAAGGGTTGCATAGGAATCTAAAAGGTCGTCCACAATCATCCAGAATCCATAATGAACTAGACATTAAGAAGAAATCTAACGGGAAGCTTTGTCGCGTATGCAGATTAACTGGTCATAATCGGAGTAAATGCCCGTAGCGAAACTACCATATTAGACAATCGTCGCGATCAAGTAGGAATTGAGCTAATTTACTCCAATGTATCTAATTTATATTACAAATTTTGTTCCTTATTTTAATGTTGCAGTTAATCTAATTTAAATTACAAAGTTTATTCCAAGTTTTAATGTTGCAATGAATCTCAATTAAATAAATACAAATTTTGTCTAAAGTTTGTAGCAATTAATTTAATTTAAATTACAAAGTTTGTATTTTTGCATTTATATTTTACTATAATTAAATAAATACAAACTTGACTATTTAAATTGCAAAAACCCTTAAAATTGATGGTTTGATGGTGTGGTTCTAGGGGTATATTTTTGTGGAGGTTAACGTTCATGTTGCAGGTGATCACGGTGATCAACATTCTCTTCACCCGTACGTGGGAATGTGTGAAACATAGAAGAAAAATCATATGCCCCAAACGCCATCGATGAACTTGAGCCGAGAGGAGCAGAGTACTGCGGTGGATACAGGCCGGGCTGGGAGGAGTGGAGTACTACGATGGTAGTAAGCTAAAGATATCAAACTTTGGATGATATCTGTGTCCTGATAAGCCGGAGAAATAGTCACCGACACACAACTCTAGATAATAAGAACTATCCCTAGAATATGTGTAAGACTGCTTAGGTTCGGATTCAGGCTCAGGCTCAGGCTCGAATGTCCCAAGTCTGTGCATGTGTGGGAGGCTCTAATCGATTGCTTGCCAAATAAATACGATTTTCCCGTATTGGAATACCACTGTATGTACTCTAACGAGGGTTGCAAATCAAAAGAAATATCTGTCTAAGGTCTTCGTGCCATCCCGTTGCCCCACACTGCAATATATTGTTGATGTGCAACCCCTAATTATTTCCATTTTTTCCCCTCTTGTTAATCTTATGGATCTTCCCCAATTGGCCTGGCGGAGTCGGGATATACTGTATATAACCAAACTGCCAGCGTACTCGATCCCTGTTATACCACTCCACTGTCTGGAAATTGATAATGGATGCGTTAATGCACCATAAGTGTGAGTAAATGTGAGCAAACGAGGGAATAACAACCGCAATTTCTGTCTATGGTAGGGCATCCAGATGAACTGCACAATCAATTACATGGTTAAATTCTAACACGGTTTAAGTAAGATATACAAAATAATTACATGTCACAAATATTGGAATAGCCTACCCCTTCCCTGGCATATTGTTCAATCATCATACGGTATATTGGAATAGTGTATAACCTCCCGATACCTGGATTGGTACTCCATCTACGAAAACAAATAACTTGTTAGAATAGTATCATTAGAAAAAAATATGTCAAATAATTGTTATAACGAGTAAAATTTTGTCACCTATTCACCAGTGGAAATACATATGCTTGGTGCCTAACCGAGTAACCAAGAATGTTATCCGGTAAAGAGCCTAAGACTGCAGCAATATGAGGCATCGGCCTATGTCCATGGCAGAAGGCTTTGTCATCTGACAAAGCTCACGATACAACGTAGCCAATATTGTGGAACCCCAACTATACGAGCAGACATTATGCAAATCAATTAATAAAGGTAAGTACATCAAATGAACCTTGTTATTGTTTACATCCGACATGAGTACACCCCTTATAATGTGCATAATGTAAGCTCGAGCAGTGCACATCACCTCCCGTTCAGTAGCATTAATTGATAAATGCTCAAAATTGGCTTTTAGCCATGAAAAGCTCAAACCTATAAATTTCAACTCAACATCACCGGGCAAGAATCCTAGTAGGTTCTTACAAAGGGCGGTCGGCTCAGAGATCGTACTTACACCTGTTACCTCACTCCCGTCGATTGGTACCCCAAGTTGCATTGCAACATCCTCCAGAGTGACAGTACACTCCCTACACTGCAAATGAAAAGTGTGGGTTTCTAGGCACCAACGCTCGACCAAATTAAGCCGTACCACAAATCAAACGTCTGGATCAATGCTGCTGACTCGAATCTGGCTAACTTCAAGTATGGCATCAGTTGTTCATCCAGGGGATATCCTAAACCATTCACACGACCCCTCAATGCGCGGTACAGGCCCTGGCACTATTAATTATAGAAAATAGTTATTATAACATAATCTAATTCTGTAAATGACATGGAAATTTTTATAAGGGAACCTGTGAATAACAAATAACAATTTATTACCATCTTATTAACTGTGTTTGATATGTGATCATCGTTATTAATCAAAAAACTCATTTTGATATCTGCAATTTTAAAAAAAAAAATCGATAATTAATTTCTAAGTTTGTTCCATTTTAAATATTTATCAAAATACCTAAATGTGATACAATAAATTTTACAATAAATACAATACAAAAATTTCATTACAAAAATTTCATTACAAAATACTAAACAGTTTTATCCACGTCATATTTTTTGCTATACTATTAAGTATATAATTAATAAAATAAAAATATCTCATAAATTCCAACTTAATGGTCCCATTCATAAATTCCAACTCAATGGTCTCATCTTTTACCTACATAAAAAACAAAAAAAAAATGTTAAAATAATAAAAATTATCAAAACAAAATAAACTTAATTGGACTATATATTATTATGTGCATCTAATATTAAACCTAAAAAAATGCTAATAAAAAAATATAACAGAAACATAATATAAACCATCCCAACATAATAAACCTAATAAATACGAATGTTGTTATTATCATTATTATTTTGAAATAAACAGATTGGGCTTTTGATTATCATTAATCGAAAACAAAAAACTTAAAGACATATATAAGTCCAAAAACACTAAAAAAAACCCCAAACAAATCTAAAACACACATGACAAATAAATTACATAAAAAAACATAGAGGATTCTACATAAATACGAATGTTGTTATTTAAATATAATAAAAAACATTAAAAAATTACGAATGAAAATATAAAATAGAAACATACCTTACCAAAATAATACCTATAAAAAATTTCCTTTTTTACCGAAATAATACCTTACAAGAATTAAAAAAAATTAAAATCTAAAATAAAAAAATAAAAAAATTCAACATTTATAACAAAAAAGCCACTAAATTTTAAAAAAATACATTATTTTTATTTTTTTAAACACCAAAACCCTTATAACCCCTAAATACAACCCCTTAATTATTATTTTTCAAACTCTAAACACAACCCCAAATTAAATCCCTTTTTATTCTCTTTCTCTTTTCCTTCCCTCTCTCTTTTCCTTCTCTTCTATTTTTTTTCCTTCTCCTTATCCTCTCTTACCTATTTTGCTTCTCTTTTTTTCTTTCTTTTTTCCCTTCCTTCCCTTCCCGTTCTCTTCTTCTTCTTCTTCTTCTTCTTCTTCTTCTTCTTCTTCTCTTCTTCTAAATTGTTTTTTTTCCCTTTCAAATCACAAAATGGACTGGGGACCATTATAAGGTCCCCAAAACATAAGTCACGAGACCAGTGATGGTCCCGTCCCATCGCTACAGAAGAGATTGGTGTCGCCTGTCAGGTGGCCTTCACCTTCAACTGTCACAGGGTTGGGTTTGGGTCGTATTCAACCCGGATTTTTTTGGTGTCGCCTATCAACAAGCCATGACTTATTATATATATATATATATATATATTAAATAATGGCTGTTAGAATCTAGGGGTGGTACCGTCTATGCACCACCCTCCACCAACCAATTCATATAATTTTCGTAAATAATCCCTTTCAAATTTAATATAATAAAATGTAATATTGGGGTAAAAAAGCCCACATTTGACTTCAAAAGGATTTTGTTCTTTATTGCAATTTTGATCTTTCTACTATACTTACATTTGAGATTTACTCTTTATATTTTAATTTAACATAATTTAGTTTTATAATTTTACAAAGACATTAGTTAATCCAAATAGTAAGCATATTTAGCCTTTTCAATTAAAATGATGACATGAAACACATTTCTAACACGCACAAACTTTTGCCTAAGCATTTTAAGTGGAATGATTAAATGTGTCAACTATTTGGGTTAACTAATGATTTATAAAAGTATAAAAACCAAATTATGGCAAATTAAAATATAACTACTAAATCCTAAATTTAAGCATAGTAGAAAAATCATAGTAATAATTTGACCTAAAACAATCTATGCCCAACACAATAAAAAGTTTGGTATATTTTTAAAAAAAATATTATTTTCAACTAAATTTAATTAAATTGGTTGAATTAGTTATCTATTTATCCAGAGTGAAGCGGAGATAGAAAATTAGTTCATTAATAATAATTATATTTTTAAAATATAAATTAAAATGATAGTAATGTATTATTATAGATAAAAAAATAAAACTTTATATTAGTGGTTTTTTTTTAATTATTATTATTGATAAAAGAAGAAAATGGTAAATTACACTGTAAGTGAATAACCTATGCCTAATTTTTTTTTCCATCATCAAACAAATGAGTCATTATATGAACAGTGGTGGAGCCACGTTGGGGCCCGAGGGGCTAAAGTTTAAAATTTTTTAATTTAGTCTTTTGTAAATTTATAATATGGCCCTCCCAAAAATATAAGTAGACCTCCCAAGGTTTAAAATTTTTGTAATTTTTCTCTTTGTATATATATTATAGTCCTCCTAACAATATAAGTAGGCCCTCCAATATTTTTATAGGATTAAAAATAATATTAAAAAAATTATTCTTGATAAAAATAAAAAAAAATTCATAATGACTTTTGAATGATATTTTTGTTAAATAATAATAAATTAATGTTTATTTAATAGTTTACTTAATATAATAATATTTCATAAGTAATATAATAATATATATAAAAAGCAAAGAAAAGATGAACAGACTTTTATAATCTTTATTATTCGTATTGGTGCTTAGCAAGAAAAGAAGAAAAAAAATTAGTTATCATTTTTCCTCCAAATTTAAAGTAGAAGGTATGTTTTTCTCCAAACTTTTCATAGATTTTGAATATTTGAAATTTTTTTTAAATATATGTACCAATAATTTTTTTTGTTTTATCAAGTATATTAAAAGTTGCCATTAAAGGATATTGATGGAACTTGGAAGCTTATAAAATTAAGTGAAATGTATATGTTTTTAGATGGAAAATGATTACGAGACAGTTTCTAACTTGTTAGAAATGTAAAAATAAAACAAAAATAGTTAGATAATGTTATAGTAAGTTTCGGTCAAAGTGAATGGGAGAAAAAAAACCTTGATCAATTTATTTAAATTATGTCAAATGATAGCTTGTGAAGCAGTGAGCATTTATGTGAAAACGGAATAAAAAATGGTTAACCGAGTCAAATGATAGTTATTTCGTCTTAATTATTGGAATAGTGCCTCTTTTGAATATATTTTTTTATATGTTTAAATATATTGTCATGTTGGAATACTGTTTCTTTTGAATCTATTGTTTATATTTTTAAATCGATTGTTACATAGCACTTCTAATTTTAGCTTGGCCCCCCAAGATTAATATCCTGGCTCCGCCATTGGATACGAAGGAATTAAGGGTGAGCGTTTGATCGAATTGAATAAAAATATTTTGAATTGATGAGTCATATTTTATCACCCTAACTCGATTTAAAATTTTTTTGAATCGAATCAATTCGAGTGAAATGAAATTCGAGTCAAGTCGAATCGAGTAAAATTGTTCAAGTTAAAATAAAAAAATTAAACATGTTACCGTATGATTAATTACATGTTAGAGCACATATTAAAATTATATGTATTTGAAAACTTTTTTAAAGCAAAATAATAAAAAATAAGATATTTTAGTATTATAAACTTGAATCATTAATTAACTTATTTAGGTCTCCAAAATTATTATTTTAGAAAATTTTTATAATTTTTCTAAAAAATAAATTTTAAATTTTTTATAAAATATTTTTAATTAAAAAATATTTTGAATTTTTGAAAATCATTTTTTTATAATTTTTGTTAAATGAGACCAAATTGCTCATTTTCAAAATTAATAGTACTAAAGTAGTATTTACACTAATCTGTTATTTGAATTATTCGAGTTATTATAATGATAAAATTCAACTCAAATTATTTATTTAAATATACTCAAATAACTCAATTCAATTAAATCAAAATTTAATTTTTTTTAATTGAACAATGAAATTACTTTCACTGAACTGCACTGCATCCTTTATTTACACTGGAGGGAAAAGGGCAACATTTTACTTTTATGTTCTAAGTGGCTGAATTTACTGGTTTCAAAGCCTTGTCTTGCTATTGAGCTATAGATTTCTTTTTTCAGCACAAGCTCTTCTTTGTTTTATTTTATAAGACATTAAAATAAATATTATCAATAGTTGTTTTATTGTTATTAAATAAATATATAATTCTGAGTTTAAAAAATAATTTAATAAATATATTATTATTATTACAGAATTTGTATGAATTAATTATAAATGAAAAGATACATGAATAATAAAATTATTATTTAACATAAATAAAATTTAATATGAAATATATTTCCAAGTATTTATTTTGCATAGTTTAATGTTTTTAATAGTCTTTTTTTTAACATCTGAATATTAAAACTGCCTTTGAATACAAACACATATCTCACCATTAATTTTAATCTTACTACTATAACATTCATTACAGAAATTAATTTTACCGTTACCGCTATTTTTAATCTCACGTCTATCCAAGGGAAGTCTTGTCTATCCAAAGGAAGTCTTGTCAATTTAATCATGATTATAAAAAAATCAACTGAACACTAATTCAATTAGTAAATTACCAAAATACTCATTTATGTAATAATTTTATTATGTGAGTTATCTTTTTACGTTTTATAAATAAATAAAAACTCAAGTGATACAATGAATTTAAACATTTAATTTTACTATTTAAATAAAAATATTTTAATTTTTTATGAATTTATCTATTTGTTACATAAATTTTTTTTCATGCGGTTGCTCCATAGATTAAACGAAATTATGTCTTCAAATCAAAACACATTACATGCAATATGGAGTCGCTCCATTTCATCAATCGAACAGGATTTAAGTTTTTTTTTTTTAATTAAGATATCATTTTATTCTTTAAAATACATTAAATTATCACAATTTTTTAAAATAATTTATTAATTAAACTTTCAATAAAACTATTTTTATTATTTACAGGTCTATCTCACCTTGTGCCCAAGTCAATCGTCTTTGTGCCTAAGGTTACATACATAATATTAAAAAAAAAAAAAAAAGAGAGAGAAAAAGATGGCATTGCCTTACAATTACTTTGAAGCACAACAAATACATACACAATACATAACGGGAAATACTATTCACATATGCAATATTATTTGTTTGAAATACCCCTATTTCTGTAAATGCAAGACCAATAATCTTTGCAAATCAAATTTAATCCAAAACTGGGTGTCTATGCGGAGAGGGAGGAGAAACAAGTTTAAGGCACCTGATTATACATTCCGGTTTCGGTCTCTACTCAACAGATGATTCAGATGCTGAGTCATCAGTAGTAGAATTAGAGAGAGTCTCCAGTTGGCTTCCATTTTCACTATCTGAAGTTGCTGCTGGTTTCTCTTCAACAGGTTGTTTTAAGAACCAATACATGATACTTGCAGTCAATGTGAGGATCATCTTTTGATTTACCTGAAATGTTGTTCCCGTCATGAGAAACATAGAAAGCTAATGAATAAAAGATTCCATCTTTGCATTATACGACATCGTTGTGACGCCTTAACGGAAAATGATACCTCGATTATGTCTTCAGGAAGCAAAAATATTGAGCACCCAAGCTTCCTGGCAATACTGATGATGTAGGTGGCATTCATCTTTTTCTGCTCATCTGAGATGCTCCCAAGTTGGGGGCAACATTAGTAAAATTACTAGGTGGTGTAAAAGAATAACTATAAATCATGCAGGAAGTACATAGTTCAAGAACTTAAAATTTGCTTCTAAGGACGGGCCACCATAGGTTAGCTAGAAAATATCAAAACCAAGTAGAATAAATAAAAGCATGGCATGTCTAGTATGATTGTTTTTGTAAATAAAAATCTGTTAATGCGTAAACTTGAAACTAAGGTAGCCGAAATTTGAAGAAAGCACTGCGTAGGGCAATTCAAAACTTCCACATGTCAAGAAGAAAAGGTGGGGGAAGCTTAAACACATGAACTTTATCAAAGAATAGTAGAACATACCGGTTACTCCTTTCGTAACAAGACTCCAATTTACGGATCTAGGTTGAACAGCACTAAGAAGCTCAAGGAAAAATATGCCATCTGACAAGCTTTTGCTCTGGAAAATGCAAATTGCAATGAGATATAAACTAAACAATGGTTTACATGAATATTGCTAAACCTGGAACTGTTCCACAAATACTTGTTTACGTCATTCATGCGCCACTTGATCATAAGCCATGCTACAACTAGAAGAGAAAACTTTTGCTAAATCATTTTTATTAGTTGACGACAGAAAAAATCGTTCTGATTTTATTTTTCTGGAGAACAATAAAACCATGAGGGAATCCAAAAATAGCTGTTTAACATAAGTTGTGACACCGGCATTGATGTGCAACAGTTCTAAATGTCATGTGCAGCAAAGGCCTAAAAAAGGCATCAAGTCTGGTCTAAATTCATTTCAGCAATTCAGCTGTAGTCATGAACAAAAACCCGGAGGCTAAAATCAGATATTTGTAAATCAAACTACCATTTAAAGCTATCTATAGGAAGAATACCTTGAAACTATCCATGCGACTCTGGCTTCCTGAGTTGCTTACTTTGGTATTAGCCCACCTTAGGATATCAACATCAGTAATTTCTTTTCCATGGGAATGGGATCTTAGATTCTTCAGAAGTTGAAGAATGTTGAATCTCATCAATTGCCACAAATAAGCTGAATAGAAAAACCAACATTCTGTCAAGAGTGGGCTAAACTGGTTCCAATACAAGTTCAAGAATACCGCAATAAGTATTTGAACTGCTTTCAAGACAACAATTGAAATTCTCATGGCAGATAACATACCCAATATTAGTTTTTTATTTCCTTGAACAATGTCATTTCCAGCAATATTAACCAGGGAAAATTTTAATTGTTTCCCTATTTTAACAACTTGGTTACAGTTTTCTACTTTCTTGAATGGCAACTTAATAGGAGGCTTGTTAGCAGCCTTCCAATTAACAATCCCAGGTGACACCTTATCAAGGGTCTCGAGAAGTATCCACCTGCACAGGAAAAAATAAATTAGACACTTCATCATTTTAGCTTCGAGATAGAAATGAAAACTTAAAAACTGGCAACAGTTACTGATTTCAAATGTAGCAAACATAGTTGTAAGCCATCATAAGGTTTTTATACAGAATATTTATAGAAGATTTCAATCTTGCAGAATTACTATATTTCAGATAGTTTATTAATGTACTAGAATTTCAAACAGGAACAACAGCAGAGATTTTTCAATGTGAAGTAGAATGCAATTTAGGCTCCATTGGTTGATACTTCTGCTTAGTCTTCTTTTTCTTTTTGGAATGCAAAAAAATAGAAAGCTAGAGGAAAATGATTAAAATTAATAGAAAACAAAGCAAAAGCAAGGTAAAAGGAGCCTTAATTTTTCAAGAGCTCAGGAAAAACACCATATCACAATTATGTTTGTGCACTTATGATCATAGGAACATATTAGACTTGCCCATTTCTAAGATCTTCAAAGACATTGTCAATATATGTTGAATTTCCAAGACTATTAATCCAGAAGCGAAATACTCTTTCCTCTCTAGAAACTTGGGCATCATCTGGTAGAGTTTCAAGAAAAGATATCTGTTTTGTTTGAGTTGAAAGGCCATTCCTGCAAGTAAGATACAGTATTAGCTTTCACATCTTAAACTCATTATCAGTTATACCAAACGAAGAAAAACATCATAATCCATCAATTTGTAATATTCTGCTTATGTGAAATTTCCAAATGGTTTATAGACAGTTTGTATTCTCAGCAGTTGATGTGACACAGTTGACATATTCTACTGGAAACATATGGAGGAAGATAAATGATTAGACACAGAGAATAAAACTAGCTTTTAAACTTAGAAAAAGAGAAAGACATGTTAAGTACAAATTTAAACATCATTTATGTTGTTGCGGGCCACGTATGGCAATGCCATAAACACATCTATAATTTCTGTTAAAAGTTTTAAGGGTTTGAAACTTTATGCTACAAATTATTTTTTAAAAGTTCAAAATTATCAAATTTGTATTAGGAAGAAGAACCAGCCTTGGAAGAATTTAATAAATCTTTCCAATGCTGCCAAATTTCCCATATCATATGCATAAAGGGTGATAAAAATTAACATGGAATTGTAAACATTAGAAATACAAAAAGGGTATTCACTTTATATTCAAGTTAGATATGATCTCTGGAAAAAGGGGTGCTCTTAAGTCTCACCTGTGCTGGAAAATATGTGCAACGAAAGCAAGATTAAGATTGGGGGAACCATCGACAATATCTTTTGCAGTTAAGTATCGTTTGCATCCCATCCTATCTGCATGATCAAGAACCAACTTTGCTCTCTGTAATGAGTCTTTGACAGCCAATGTAGAGGGATTACTATGCTCAGGTGCAAGAACATTTAAAAGGTGCACATAAGCCTCTGCATCCTGCAGGTTGAATATCATATGATCAAAGATGGACAAAAAAGGGTCTCCATATATTATTCCAGCTTGCAACTAGACCCAAGTCCTGGTTTCATTTACTATTAGCATAGACAAATTAAGGAAGCAAAAGCATTATATATGGTTAGGTCCCATTTGGTTTGAGACTAGATCTTTCATGGTGGTTTTAAGAAGTTTGAATGTAAATTAGAATCTAGCTAATGATGTAATTAGGAAAAGACAGAAGAGGTTGAACAAGCATCTACCTATATAAGGATGGATTGCAATATATGAGGATATTGCATAAGCATAAGGGAAAAATAATTGTTGGGAAATTTGAAAGCCTAAAACAAATTTCTATCTTACCTTTACATCAGTAGAGAAATTTGTAACTATTTTCTTGTATGAAGATTTCTTCAGTTGAAAATTCATCCACCTCAGCAAGATCTTCTCAGGTGGTAAACTCATCAATTCTTCCACGTCCTGTTGGTTTAAGAACAAGCAAATATATTCGGAAGAAGTCTATCAAAACCTAGAAAAAGCATCGATGTTCTGGCTTATTGGTTTAAAGTTTGAAAAGGGGAGGTGTAAAAATGAAATACAAATTCAAGACACAGTGTGCATATTTAAGGAGAGACCACGGTTATCACATATAGTATTTAACAAGTTAGAGATTTCATTTTCCTCCAAGTAGTACTTTTCCTTAAAATGTTCCACAAAACAAGTATAGTCAAATGAACTGATATTCTTGTGAAACAATATATTACCTTACTATCATCAACAAGCTCCACCAACTGAGGTGTTTTCTTCAAGTTGAGGTCTGCCAACAGTTGTATCTAAGACAACATAATTTTTTAGCAAGACTGGCCTATGCCATTTTAAGTATCAAGGTTGCAAAATTTTAATTGCTTTGGACTAGACAATAATTTGAGAGATCAAGTTACCTTTATAATTTGAGAAATCAATCCAAGCACAAGATGTCTCTGTAAAAGGAACCCGAGATGATATCATTCTCGCTAATCATTTTCAGAGTATGTACTTTAAATAATTTCAGTAAGAGGTGATCAAACAAAACATGTTCTGGAAAGTAAAGTTTCAGAATGGAACAGGAGTGAAGCAAGAATAAGAAAGGGTTTAGATTTTGGTTTAGCATTAATAAACAGATAAATGCTCTACCTAGTCCAGGCCAAATATGAGAAGACACCAATCATTGTATTGAAAAACAGTTAAGAAGTGAAGAAATAGCATTAAAGATTGCCACACTGGCCACAGCTCTGGGAATAACAAAAACAACAAAAGCAATGAAGCATGCTTTAAAAATAATGCTTTTATCCAACATGTCTTTCTTAAACTCAAGTGAAAATCCAACCATCAAATAAACTAGTTCAGCAAAGCAACAGACCAACAGTATAAGTATATGCATACCCTTCCTTCAATGAAATCTTGTGTTCCTATATTGACTACAGTGCAGCCAATAGCCTTGGCAGAGTTGAGACATAGTGTATGGTTTTCATTTCTTTCCCATGGATTGAGCAGTCTCTTAGTATTAATAGCCCTTTCATCAATGGTACCCGGAACTGCTACATTTATCAGTTTGCTGCATTTATTTTGTATAAAAGCTTCAAAAAAACTCTTCTCCCGCTGGCATAAAAACAACAAATCTAATAGTTTTAAAAAGGTAGAAAGAAGGATTTACCAAAGAAGAACTCCATCTTTAACAATCTCAAATAGATCATTTGAGGACGGATCGATGGGTAAGTATTTGTTTAAGAACCCATCTTGAGCGAGATAATTATTGATATGGGCAACGTAGGATGCCTTTTCGGATTCGCTTATGGTGTGAAGTAGAGTAGTTGTAGCTGCCTTGAGGAATGCTGATGAGTTCTTTGCTGGATTTCCTGTTCTAGAGCTTGCATGTGCATGAAGTTTCAGATAAACCTATCCACACAAAACACAGTGATTGATAATCCACTTTCCAGGAAATTTTGAAAAAAAAAAAAAGGTTTTCTGAAAAGTTACTTCTGAAACAACAATCCAAATTCAAATTTTTATGAACTTGAACTTTAAGAAATATATATATATATATTAACGATAAAAAAAAGGATTGGAACACCAAAAAAACAACAACAAACCTTCAAAAAGGACTCGAAATCGACCTCATCGTTGAAGTTAGGATACAAAGCAGCGATAAAATCTGTAGTTTCTTGGTCACTCAGATTCTCTCCCACTACTTTCAATCTGGACATTCTGGATGCTAAGTCTCCCAGCGTTAGTTTCCCGCTCTCTCTTCGCATACTCGTAAACTACCAAAAAACAAAGTGTTAGTAGCTGCCATCAAAAAGGAAAGAGAAAAATGAAAGAATTGTTGAGTTACATGAGATTTTAAGCTACGAAGTTCGACTTGAGTGAACTGGTTTTGCAGGCATGGATCTGAGACCAAAATGCCTACGTAACCAGACATCTTTGTTTTTATTTAGATCAGAATCTAATGACAAATATTTATGTTTGGCCTGAGTTTGTGAAGAAGAAGGAGAACAGAGGTGGGAGTTGTAGCTGGTATTGGCAAGAGCAACACTACTTCTGACAATTCATATTCTGACCATTCTGTCCCCTTTTTTATTTTCTTTTAGGTTAAAATATGTCTATAGTCCCTGTACTTTTTAAAAATTAGAAATTTACTCCTTGTACTTGTATCTCTAAAAATTAGTTCCTCTACCATTTAGATTTCAAAATTCAGATGTAACTACTATCACTCTCTGTTTTTTTAAATAAAAAAAGAATCACTCACTTGTTAGCCATGTAAGTAAAAAGATGTTGTAATTAGAATTTAACCAAAAAAAAAGAGTTAACAGTATTAACAGTTGGACTTGAATTTTGAAAATCTAAAAAATAGAGAGATTAAATTCGTGGAAATACAAGAACTGGGACTAAATTTATAATTTTTAAAAAGTATAGAGACTATATGCATAATTTAACCTTTCTTTTATTTATTCAAATGAATAGTAACTGTGGGCCTTTGCACTTCGAACCACTCGGAGTTGGAAGGATGGATATTGGGTCCATTATGCCTTCCCTTTTCTGTTTTTAGAATTCAAATTGAATGTCTATTTCGCCCACCAGTTCTAACTGTTGGTTCATATTTTAAATAACAGATAATTAGTGTCTCCACTGTTAGGGGATTTAAGAAAAATGTCTAAGCCAGTTTAAATTTTAAAACCTTGCCGAGTGTGATTTTTATTAAGGTCACATAATTCGTGAGGGCGGTTTATAGTGTACGGAGTGCGAAGAGATATTAAATTAGGGTTCATCCATACTATGGATAGTGAGGAAAGCCATTAAGATTAGTAATTTGAGAAGGTTAAGGTGGCACTTGGATAAAGTTCTAGTATCTAGTTTCTTGTTTATCCCATTCATCTTGGAGGAGAGGGGGAGCAATTTGAGTGGACCTTTATCTCATGATTACTTTCTTGTAGAGTTTAATCTCATGCTTCATATAAGGTGTGAGTCGAATGTGACTTTCTTGAAGTTGGTGAGTCTAGAAGCTGAAATCGTTAAATGAGATTAAACATGATGTAATGGTTATCCTACAGAACATTATGGCTATACCTATACAGTATCTGTAATGGTGTGAGCTTCATTCCTAAGGTGTTAAGAGATATTCTAATATAAGGATATGATATTTGTCCTTTTAGTTAAAAAGAAATTTATAAAGTGAGCTTCTATGAGACTATCAGTAGGGGAATAAGGTGGCATCTCTTTAGCGAAGACAGAGGCTATTGTTGTTCGATATATTAATGTTGGGGTACCATGATTACTTGTGCAGTACTTTCGAATTTTCAAAACTACACTTTTAATAAGCATAGTTGCTTGGTTTTGACGTGGTGTCGTTTAACTAACCAATAATTACACAGCTTCTAAAAGTTTCCTATTGTTATATCCCTACCTTAATTTGGACCCGGTTGAACCCTCCATTGGTATTGTTACCTTGGCTTCACATTCAATGTGGGCCAAAGGAATGTTCTCTTTGAGAACATTGGTTGTGTGGGTTGGAGTACTCTTAGTGCTATATCTTGGTTGTGTAGGTTGAAATGCACATTTGTGCAATGATTATATACATACTTGGTTGTGTTGGATGAAATTCTCGAGTTTTTAGTCCCGTTTTACTAAGGTTACGAAGGGCCTAATAAGACGAATGAATTTAAGAATGTCTAGTAAGATACAAAAATTGCACATTTGTAAGTACGAAGGATAAAAATGAATTTATGAGATTTATGAAATGAAGTGAATTAAAATGTGCTTGTTACTCTAGTTTATAAGATGAATGAAGTTGACCATCTCTTTATAAAATATGCTTATATGATATTACTTGTCATTTTTATTTTAGAAACTACCTCGATGATCATTGTTTTAATTGTGTTTACCTTTTTCCAATGAGTAATGATCTGTCGTAATTTGATATGTCAAATTAGGTTCTCCAATACATTTGAGGAGCTTATTCTCAAGCAATTTAAATGTCTTTTATATGTTTTTGTCGAATTTTTTGTTCTAAGCATTAATAAATGTTTTTGTTCGGTTTCACACTATTTTGAGACCCAAACTGGCCAAACATGCCATGGGGAACCTAACAATGTAATTGAGTTGGTGTAGGGAGACAATAAGGGCTCAAACTCGAGGAGAACGTCATTTAGAATAAGTATCGCATCACCAATGCCATGGAAGTCGTGATATCCTTGAAGGTGCTGAAGTGAAGAAATTCAGTCCTTTTCTAGTGCTCCAAGATCCTAATTTAGCTACTATATTGGGTACCGCGATACCGCTGCTTGACGGGTGAAAAAACTGTAATGGAAATTTTATGTCCAAACAATCTTAAGTCATTGTTTTCATTTAAATCAAGTAAGTAAACTATTATTATATTAAAGATAAAATTTTAAATTAATCTAAAATATTTTAATTTTTAATATTATTATGCACATTTATATTTAATAATATAATTATTTATTTTAATGAAATTATTTACTATTACAATTTTATTTTAATAATAAATTTTAACATTAAAAATAATTTTAAATTATATTTTTAATATTTTACTCAAAAATATTTATATTAATATTTCAATAATAAATATATATTATAGTTTATAAATATTCTATAATAAATGTTTTATAGTATAAAATATGAATAATTTATTAATATAATAATAAGTATTTGTTTAATTCTACTTAGCTTCATTTATCCCTTCTGACTCTCATATATCATTATTCACTCTCATATATGTAATATGTGTATATTCAAATTACGTTTTATTTAAGCATTATTAAATCTATAAAAGACATTGGTTATTAAAAAATATTATCTTTTAATAAAATAAATTTCAATTTTCAAAAGGAAATACTTCTATAATATTTTGTAATAAATATAATTTATGCTGTTTGTATTTTACTAAAAACTCTCAAAAAATGATTTTAGAAAAATTTGACAAACAAGGGTAAATATTTTAAACAGAATCATCCAAATATTAAAAAATATTAGCATTTTTAAAAAATAATCTAATTTTTAAAAATTATTTTTTGAAAGTTATTTTCAATAAAACAAACACAACTTTATAGAAACACTCGTTTTCGGATGTTGTTTATTTGTTTTCTTTTAAATTCCATGCAAAACGAAAAATTTAATCCTCAACTTTTACATTTTTTTTTGTCAATTTGACCTATATTTTTTTAGCTAAATTTGACAATTACCTTTTAAAAAGAGTCGAATCATTTTTTTAACAGAAATATTAAGTAAAACATTACTTTTTGTAATGATGTTGATGTGACAATCTATTTGGCATTCCGCACGTAGATCATGCTAATATGACACTATTTTTCTTATATTTCATGTTAACAAATAATTTAAAAAATACAAAATATTCAAAAAAATTATAAAAAAAATTCTAAAAAATAGCGAAAGTACATGTGGATTATCATATAAGCTCTTTTTAGGCTAAATTAGCCATATATGCCTTTATTTTTTAAATTAGGCTTATAAGTCTTGTCTTTTTTTTTTTTTGTAAAATTTAAAGAAATAGGTCATTTTTGGAGAGAGAAACGGAAAGCATGTCCAGCTAGGCACACTTTTCGTTTCTCTCTCCCAGGGTTAGGATTTTTAATATTTTTAGGTTTAAGGTTTTTTAAAAGGGTTTAGGGTTTTCAACTGAAACCGTGAAATTTCATAGGTAGTTTTGAGAAGTAAAGGATGTGATAACACGTTTCATAAAGCATACATTTCATATGTCATGGTGGGATAGGACCATCACCTCAGAAATCCATTCTAGGGAAATATGGGTTTGGGGTGATTATGCTTGATAAGATTAGGGTTTGAAGTCTAAGTGGAGGTCCCAGTCGGTGGTCGTGCTACAGTCACGGGTTTGAGTATAATCGGGGGCCAGTTGACGGTCGTTATGTAATCACGAGTTCAAGCTTTTTGGATACCCCACAAATGATGTCTTATATGTACCATACATAAGATTGAGGCCATAATCATAGGGAAAAACGGAGAGACTTCTGGTGTAGTCAATGTAATTTTGTCTCTACTTCCATGCAATCGGTATCGTTAACCTTTCATTCTTATTTGAAGGTTGACACCGAGGTAGGTACAAGAGGACTTTTAGGGGGGAGAGCGGATGTTTCGGCGGAAGTAAATGTCAAACTCGAGTTGGCATGATAGTGGTTGTAGTTATTAATGGTTTGTTTAATAATGACAATCATTGTCACTCCCCGTCTGAGAGTCCTCTTGAGAGTCATATTTAATCCACTGGAATAGCCACTCCCTGCTTGAGAGTCCTCCTGCATCCATGACAGTGCTAGTCTTCGGATAAGAAGGAAGGTTACATGTACCAAATGTTTGGAAATGAAGATAAAAATTACACCGATTATAGGGGGAAGACCCACAGTTTTTTCCTATGATTATGCCCTCAAACTTCTGTATGTTATTTATAAGACAACATTTTTGGGTATCCAAAAAGTTTAAGCTCGTGGCTGAGTAACGATTGTCAATTGACTCCCTCGTTATACCACGATCCATAACCACATAACGGTCATCGATTGAGACCTCTACGTATACTTCCACCCGTGACCGTACAAAACAAAATCAACCCAGAACCCAACTTCCCCAAGATAGGCTTTGAAGGTAATAGTTTCATCTCTACTTGATATATGAAATGTGTACGGCTCGAAGCGATATCGCATCACTAATGACTCAATAATACATTGAACATCAACCAAAAACTTTTAAGGACAAAATTTTTTACATCGAGAAGTGTTTTATAGAGGAGGAAAAGTTGTGGGAAAAGATGTTTGAGGGAAAATGAAGCATGGAGTGGAAGACCCCATTTATAGGCATGAGGAAAGAGTTGTATTGCAAAGTAGAAAATTTTTTGTGGTCGAAAACGTGCCGTAGGACTAGCATCTTCGAGGAATATATTCAAAACGTGCTTAAAATTGATAGAAAAATAGGACGGGCAGGTACTTTTGAAGAAAAAATGTTAGAGAAAGCACATCCAACTAAGCGTGCTTTCTTTAACCTTTTTTTCTGTTGAAAGTTAAAAATACTTGCCCCGAAGAATAATTCAGTATAATTAACACATGTTTTGAGGCGTTGAATACTCTAGGGAGCACTATTTTGATGAAATTATATGACTTAAGGAACACGTTTCTAATAATACCTTGTATTTCATCATCATTGTTCAACTGTGTATTCATAAACAGATTTCGAAGCATGTATTCCCTCTCGCTGGTTTCTTTTCCTATTAAAGGGATGTAATTTGCATAACTTAGACACACAACAAATTAATATCAAACATCGAATTGTTGAGTTGCGGGAGTCGTGTGTACTTATTTCGACAACCCTCTACTTATTTTTTTGGTTTTGTTAATTCAATTCGTGATCGATATTGAAATGAGTCGACGAGTGAAATCTGTTATTTACTACGACAGTCAAATCTGTAATACAGAGGTTGGGGTGGTATTTGAAGAAGCACAGCTCATGGAATTGGCATTCAATTATACCATTCAATTGCATGAGCTACGAACTAGAATCAAGAGAAAGTCAGAGGATTGATATAAGGAAGAATTTCAAGGTTGTAATGTAGATATATTGCTTCTGTTGACCCCTATAAGTATTACCTATTTGATGTGAATGGAGAACTCCAGCTCAAGACGGTCATATCATTGTATGTCTTAAGCGAAAATGTTGTAAATGAGTTATACGTCGAGTTTGCCAAGGCTGATGGATTTGGCCCATTTTTGGCCACCGTTGCGGCTAATGTTGGAACTAGAGCTGAAGTAGAAAGTCCTATTATACGGTTGTGTGGTGGGTTTATGACTTGTTACAAAGCTCCTACTACGATGTTCCTAGAACATCTATGGGTAGATACTCATCAGTCTCCATCACGGATCTAAACTTCGATGGCCAGTACCAGTTGGGTATAAGCATAACCTAAATGTTGACATTAGGGCTCAACATTTAATCAATGCATTCGATTTCAACTTCGGTGCGGGCTCAATGTCATGGGCTAGAAACACTTATATCGGGGGTTCATTGACGTACAACGGACACCAAATTGGTGTAAATTTTGGTGGGCACATGGGTTACAGAAGAACCGATGACTTACTCTTTTCGACGGGGATCGGTGAGGGTACATCAAACCCCTTATTTGAAGGGGATAATAAAGGCACAGATGAGGAAGAAGATGTGGACGAGGAAGAAGATGCAGAGAATGCAGTTGATAGAGAGGAGTCAGACCTTGAGCCAATCTGATAGTGCGGTCCAGATGATTCAGAAGTGGCACTATTTCGGAACCAGAGCTAGTTTCAATGGAGCCAGAACCTTGCAGGTCTGATGATGACGGTTCAAACAGTGGTCAGAATCCAAATCCGCGATATAAGGCATATGAACCTCTGCCCCACATTACCAATATCGACCTATCGACCGAGGGTGGTTTAGAGTTTCCGCATCTACAGCACAGAACACTTGGTTATGCAAGCACATCGTATAATGTACGAGTACTAAAAGTTGGAATGGAATACCCAGACAAAGATGTTTTCCTTACTGCACTGAAGTGGTACAGCTTCAAGAACGGTGTGAACTACCATGTCACAAAGTTTCATTCTGAGAAATTCGAGAGAAAGTGTGCAATTCGCGAAGGGAGATACAAGTGGAAAATCATGGCATCTTTACAGAAAAAAACTGAGCTGTGGACGATAAAAAAAGTATTTCTATCTATATACATGTGTTGCGATAGGTGCAAGTCAAGATCATCCTAGGCTAGACTCGAACATGATTTCTGACATTATTGTACCGATGGTGAAGATAAGTCCCAGAATTTCCATCCCAGTGTTGATTGCGAACATCCGTAACCAGTACGACTATACTCCATTGTACTACAAAGCGTGGGTTAGAAAACAGAGGGCTATGGATAAGTTGTATCACAATTGGAATAGTTTGTACAACTATATATGGCAATGACGTCAAGTGTTGGATCGATATGTTCCAAGTTCCATAACCGATTTGGAAATGCACCAAACGTATTTCAACGGTCGATTAATTCCTTTGGAAAAGAGTATTCCATCAATTTTTTGGACATTTTAGTAATACAGAGAAGCTTTCCAACACTGCAAGCCTTTGGTGTAAATTGACGACACCTAGCTGTACAGAAGGTATCAACATTGGTTATTGATTGTCGTTGCTCAGGACGGTAATTGGAAAAATCTACCGATTGCGTTTGCAATAACTCTTAGAGAAAAGACAGATGATTGAGATTTCTTTTTGAGCAGGTTATGCCGCCGGGTTTTCCTGCAGCTCGACATATTTCATATCAGACAAGGGAACTAGAATCCTGTCTGTTATTGAGCACTAGGGTAGCCTTTAGGATCGCACTCATCACAAGTACTGTATACGACATGTTGGATCCAACTACCACTCAAAATGACTTTCAAACAGTGAGTGAGATGCAATCATCGACATGGATATGTAATTGGCACTATTTGCAATCATGTTATACCATATTTCATTCATTGTTTGCATTCATGGGTATGATTTTCTCAATAGGTTACGAGCTTGTCCAATATAGTTTCCATGAAAAGTTGAACAACTTGGGCACCATCAATAGCTATGGTGTGACATGGGTTTACGGTATAGACATATGATGTCAAACTTTGCTGATTGTATCAATTTCATACTAAAAAGGATGTGTCACTTGTCGATATTGTGAATAAAACATATTTCGCCTGACTGCCTTGTTTCCAAAGAAGGCGACGATGTACATTGGACATATAGTGGGTGGCCATACTTGGTGTGAGGATGTAATGGAAAAAATCAGACGAAATACGACAAGAGCAAACACTATGTATGTAATGTGCCACTCGCGTCAGAACCTAAAATTTCGAGTCACGGAGCACGCTAGGCTGGACCAAGACATGTCAGGGGCATTATATTGTGTCGACATAACAGTAGGGACTTGCGATTGTGCGAGGTTCTAAGCACTTCGGTTCCCATGTGCACATGTAATTACCGCATGCGAGAACTTAAGAATCGAGTACACGCCTTATCAACGATGTGTATAGTCTATAGTACATGTATAAAGTATAGAGTTCTGAATCGTCCCCGATGAGAGTATGTAGTCGTCAGTGTCTAGCGCGAAATACGAGTTGGCACCAAAAGGTCGCCTGAATACCACCCGAATACGGAACAATATGGATATTCAGAAGGATAATTAAAAGAGGTTATGTGGGTACTGTAAGAACCTGGGGCATACGAAAGTAACATGTTCTGTGTTAAGAGGTACTTTGGGGCCTCAACGTCGATAGCATTATTTTCTTTCAAAGAATATATTCATTACAATGCTTCCATTATTCTTATGCTCCAAATTTGTTATTTCTTATTAACTTACGCATAATTCATGTTAGAATGTAACGAAGACAAATATAATGTTGGAATGAAAATTTATGATTTCTTTATTTATGTTATATATATTTACATCGCAGAAGTAATAAAAAAATACATCAATTGTGTTGTCAGGGAGAATGTATGCTGTAGGGGGGTAGACGACGGACGTAAGGAAGATTTCTACGCACAACCGGAGCAGGGGCTTATAAATTTGATCGTTGTCATCGTCTTCGTCATCATCGCCTTCACTCTCACCCTCTTGCTCATCTCCGTCTCCACCTTTGTCATCGTGTTCATTTTCGTCTTCTTCTCCATCGCCTTCCTCCATACTTGAATGCGGTGTCGTCCTAGCCTCCCATCGTGTATCCTCTACTCCACCGGTAGACGGTTGTGTTGATAACCTACCCCGATAAAACAATGATGCGGGTGGTGTTTGTGTCACTATCTGCATGTAACGTAAGATGCCATAAAACTCAAATACGTTGACATTGACCCGGGCATCGACACTGACATCAACTGCTGAATTGACATCTATGTCGGAGTCGTAATTGGTGACGGTGCATGCATTGACATCTAGCCCGAAACTTAGGTCGACATCAACGTCGGCATGGGGGTGTAGAATGTAGGGGACATCGGTGCCCCGAAATATGTACCTACAAGAACAGAAAAATCGGGCACGTATGGCAATGGTGCATGGTACGTAGTGCAATGCTTGTGAAAAAACACAAGGTTAATAAAATGAACATGAATAAGTCGAGTGAACTGACTGGGATATTGCGTAGACATAGTCAGGGTTTCTTCAAGCGGAGCCGATTATGAACCTGCGTGTGGCCGCATCTGGCCCTATGCTACTGCTGAGGCGGTTGTCATTGCCTCTTTTGATAAAGTTGCCTACTTCTCGCCTCCATTGATAGCAGATATGGCTTGCCGGGGACTCTGAACCACGACAAGTACTCCAAACAGGCCGCCGTGTTCTTTGAGAAAAATGGTTCGTGGATGGGTAAGAATTCCATCCTACAATCCCAAGCCTCGATGTAGTCCTTGTGAACCTCTCGTCAATCATTTTCGTTTTTCCCACGCATGTCCACCTTGTGCAGCTCCTTCAAGTCTCGCGATGTCGGCGAAATTTGTTGCCTCCACCCGAATTGCCACATCACCTGGTCCGATTCATGCATTTCCATCGTCGTGCACACTATCAACGACACCTTTGCGTCCTGCATCTCCCGATTGACCAACACTTGTAGCGAGATGTAAGATATAATATCGGTGTCGGCGTATGACATCAATTTAAACTGAAATGCATAATTGTAAATTTCGTTATGTACGAAATTTTATTTTACAAATAATTGCATAATTAATATAGGTTCAAAAAAATAAGTAATTAACTTCGGTACCGAGCGTTGATCTAACAGCAACCTAATATCTTTCAGCTCCTCAGGTAGTCCCACGTAACTCAACCCATGGTTCCATCTGTAAAAGCGATATGTTAGTTTAAACATATAATGAATAAAAACATTTACTGTACAAACTAGTTATTTATTAAAAAATTATTTTTTCCCTTGTCACCAACAGAAACATGTATGGGTCGTTTACTTGAGGACCTAAAAATGGTAGCCGCCATTATGCCCACGACGGTAGTAGGAGCAAGCAACCACCAAATGACATATTATCTGGTCCTGTGGCCCGACACAACTCTCGATATAACGTGGTCAACACGACTGACCCCCAACTGAATTGTTCGCATTCTTTGAACTCTACTAGGTGTAGTAGCCACCTTACATGCACCAAAATTTGAGATTTATCGGGCATTAAAATGCCTCAGATTAACTGAAGGATGAATGCTCGGACGTATTGTTCTTTGATGACCTTAGTCGCGTGCGGAGGAAGCTTTTCAAAATTTTCCGTCAACCAATTCATCGATATCCGACCACCATCAAACTTGTTCGGGACCTTCCCCAATAATACAGCGCGGAGATCCTCTTTATCGGGAATGATTGTTGCTCCCCTGACGACTGGCCCATCCACCGACAAAATCGAGTTGTAACGTCATGTCCTCTAACGTAATTATACACTCGCCGCATGGAAGATGGAAAGTGTGTGTCTCGAGCCTCCATCTTTCCACCAACGCACTAATGAGTTTAGGGTCGAGTTTGCAACCCACGAGCATACGAGATGTATGCAAAAATCCTGCCTCTTACAAGTAACCATGAATTTCGATAATCGGAGGCTTTGCCAAATTATGTATAAATGCCTCCAAAACACGATCATTCGCCTATTTATAACGACAAAAAAGTTATTTTAATTAAAAAAATAATTTAAATTTAACTTAATCGAAAATAATGAAAATTAAATTTTTGTCTTACCATTATTGCTTGAGTGGGGAAAATGTGATTATTGTTGAAACATATTAGAGAGGTCATTCGTGAAAGCTTAATCTGAACGAATACAATACAAAATAATTAAAAAAACCAATATTTTTAAACGAGAATATCAAAAATTTTAGAACAAGAACTTGAGAAAATTGAGAGAGTTAACAGATTAGAAAGAATTGAGAGAATAAGATGTGAGTGAAAAAAATTTTGAAGCATACTTATAGGTAAAAAGAACTGACTGTTGTCCCTCTTAAATTTTTTTACCATTGCACAGCCAACGTTCAAAACGCCGTTGGATTTTACTGTTGAGGGAAAGTATGTCTAGCTAAGTATGTCTAGCTGGACGTGCTTTCCATCTCTCTCTCCAAAAATTATATTTTCATAAATTTTCAAAAAATCGATTTATAAGCCTAATTAAAAACTAGCCCTCTTTTTAAAAGGCTATTAATCAAATTCAATTCCTTTTAAAAAGACGAAGGCTAAATTTAACTCAAAAAAAATAATAGTCAAAGTGATAAAAATGTGTAAATATTAAAGGTCAAATTTGTTACCATGCCTAAATTTTGATCCATAAATATTTTTTTATACAATATTAAAGGTGGGAAACTTGTGCGAAACGAGTATTTAACAAAAACTTTTAACCACCGCTCCATACACGTCAAGACTAATCCATGATTGTTTTAAAAATTGGTCCAAAAATATGTTTATTAAAGAGGGAGTTTGAACACAAGACTTTCAATAGAAATCGTTTTTGAGTTGGGTTTAAATGATAGATTTTATGATTATTACAAAGATACGATGGAACAGCCTTTGCCTTGATGATTTAATAAAAAAGGCAAGGCACGAGAGAGTGAAGAGTCATTTTCAACGAGGTGGTTTGGTCTCTTTCCAAATTCTGAATCCCACGAGAAGAAAAGCTAAGCTTTGCTTGCTTTATATATATAATCAACTTTTGATGTTTACAGTTGATTCAGGTCATTAGTTAAAGAAGGAAATAATATTCAATAAATCTGAATACAAAATAAAATTTAATTTAATTAAGTAGCATGATCTGGTGTTGCTGCTTCTTTTTAACTTTAATTTCTGCTTAAAAAGTGATGTGATATATGAGCTAAAGATGAATATGAGGATTGAGCAAAGTGAAAATCTGGTGACATGAAGACTTTTACCATCCAACAAGATTGTGAGAAACATCATTTGCCCCATACCTGCATGTGATTCAATTGTTATTAACAAGGAAAAAAAATTTCAGTTGACCCAAAGACCAATCGATCTCCCTCCATTAAAGTTGAAAAGTAAAATTATGAGTTGTGACTTGTAAACCCTTCCACTCATTCATGATAAAAGTAGTGTGATTCATTTCAAGCACGCCATAGCACTTGACAACCAAGTTGAAAAGACTGCTCACGTGGGGGTAATTTCAATTCCAAGTGTTTTTTCTAATTGGTTCATCGAAAAGAAGATTAAGGGGGGATCAAGAAGAAGAGAAGATCCAAACAGCCTAGGTAGGGCAATGGTGTAGCAAGCCTAAACAGGGTGGTCCATTTAACACTACTTGCTTTACAAAGAAAAAGGCAAGAATGGATGGTGGGGAAAAGGCTTTGCAAATTATTGAGGGAATATGTAGCTATGTTTGCTTTTACTTCTGAAAACATTCAAATCATAACCCTATGGCTGTTAAGTGGGACCTTTCCCCACATGGCAATCCAACATTGTTAACTGGATTGTGAATCTTCATCATTGTTAGCTCTTTCAAGATGCATCAATACTATGATTTAAGTAAATAAATACATCAGGGGTTTGATCATTCAGGATTTGGTTAACAACTTAAACAAGTACAATGAATTTCCCAGAAAAGATAATGTGGCTTCCTATAACCCAGATTAAAGGATAAAAATCTTAAGTATTGACAGCTATGATTTGCACGCTTTACCAATATCAAACCCAAATTTCAAGTGATCAACCCATCATTGTCCCTTGAAATGAACTGAGGGGGCAATATGTGGGGGCATTTGAAAGGGAATGCTTGGGATAATTCTCCCTAGACAAAGCTTCGGAAAAGTTTCCTATATACACCCAAATCTATGTAGGAGGTTGAAGTTGACAAGGTAAAGATTTGTTATTGTCTTCCTATTTTGCTTCTAGTTCAAGGCACAAAAATTGTAAATGATTCACAAGGAACGAAAAATGTTAAAGAAAGCAACAAATGTATGTATATCAACAGACCAGTTTCAGCACTAACCTAATTTCATATATTCATTCATAAGGAAAATGTGGACCCACCCCAACCTTCGGCCACAAAGACTACCCAAAATACAAAATAGTAAACTGCAGTTCATTCTAACAAATGTACATGTAACATTGCTTAATTTCTAAATGACCTAATTTCATAAATATTTCATAGTTGGGAGCAGGATTCTCTAACCTCTACTTATGGAATCATCTCTCTTCTTTGATGTAAACTGTGGATTATGACGTAATCCAACTTCTGGTACAAGCAGCTCGAAGAATTAGAATGCAATTTCCTGAAGAACTTGAAGTGTTTTCTGATGAACCTGGATTAAAATATTGTAAAGGTATTGAAATCACATAGATGCTTGCCAATTAAACCGTCAACGGAAGTTTAAAAGAAGAATAAAATATAGTAAGAAAACACACAAGAAGAAGTTAATGATTCGGGCAGTCAAACCAAACGTAAGTACGAGATCCATTTCTAAGAGCCGCTAAGAAGGCAAGGTAAAAGATAATTTACCCATTCTAAATGCTGTGCTGTTATGCCAGAGACATTTCCATTATATATACCACCCAAGACCTAAGAATGCAAAGAAATCCATTACTGTTGATCTTGAATGTAGCAAAAAGGTGACGTAAGTAGTTCATGGGCATACACAAAAGCAATTAACTGTTTCCATGCCATGAGGTCCATTAGATTAAGTGAAAAACTTGTTGCTTAAAAGTGTAATTGAAGGATACCTTTGTCACAGTCTCAAGAAACATGCCAGGGCGAACAGGAAGTGGTTTTCTCCCTGTAACACTGCCCTGGTTAACATGACAAGAAAAGAGTGAATACACTAGAGTCTCGATGATTTTGCATACATGTCACCCATTCCAGCCATACTTGTAATCAACAAATTGTAAAGTACATTAAATGAACATAAAACTAACCCTTCCTGCAATTCCCCGGGGTCTCGTAATACTGGCATTAGCTTCTTCATCAGTGTCAGAGTAGTCTGCACCTTCATCTTTCCCTAGCATTACATTTTTTATCATTTCCTGGACAGGTTTCCCAGGTTTCAGCGCTACAAGCTTTGTTAAGAAGTTCACCTGCGTAGGTAAGATCTTAATCATGCCAATGATCATTCAAATGTCAATAAAGTAAAAACTTAAGTATATTTATTTTATAGGATTAGAGGATCATCAATATCTTGTTTCATTAAAAGTTAGATAATTTTTTAAACAAAGTATTAAAATGTATATTTCTGCGTGGGTATGTCTTGGTGTTTATCATCCCTTACATCCAGGTTAGGCCTCTCTTCCTATTGTGAATCAGTTTTCAGTCATATGCTCAACATGATGTCAAAACCAAAGTTGGTCATTGGTTTTGTTGGGTATTTTAACATTGTATTAAAACTAAGGTTTTTTTTTTTTTTTTTTTAATGTTTATCATTTCTCACTCTGTTCTAATTGTCCATCATGTAGGCCAGCACACCCAGCTGTTACAGCAAGCCTTCGCTTGAATGGGAATGCTAGACGGGGTTAAATCCCGCATAGCTTTGGCTTGACGCCTGTTGTGGCACTATCCAGGTTGGGCCCCTCTAACAATCATCAATAGCTTCTAAATTTGAAGCTTAGCATAGTTTAGTCAATTTTAGTTTTCATAAATGCAATCATGCAGACCTCTGATTCAGGAAGAGTACTAAAACCACGGTCATTTCTTTCATCGAGTATCCCACCTCCCATCATATTTCGAGCTTCCTCTCTGATCAAAACAAGTCTTGCAAGTAGTTTTCGATCTGGAACAACTGGCCGAGTTTCCATTGTCTGAAAAACCATTTATAATGCAAAATAATGTTAAATGCTAAGAAACATAGCAAACCTCGCCAATGTAAACAAAAACTAACAGAAAGGAACACCACCCAGTTGTGGTCTCACAAAGCAAATATCTAAAATGATAGTAACAGAAAACAGATGCTTTTCAACATAGTAAAAAAGGTCACTTGCCCTCCTTTCTTTCATAACAATCAGGGAAATATATAATTCAGCAAGCAAAAGTTTTTGAAATATTCCCTCGACAGTTAACGTGTTCCTTTGCCTAGGCAATAGCCCAATGCCAAGGCAGGAACCTAGGAAAAGTTGGATTATTTACCAAAAAGGAAAACTGAAACTAAACTAAACTTGGAAATTTTCATATCAAAAGCAGCAATGACTGCAATGGAGGTTGAAACATTTAAATTCATAAATAGTGAAATCAAAGATATTTCAGGTTGCCATTGTTGAAATAATGTATAATCAAGGATATAATTCAAGAGGCAAGTCGTGTATGAAGTTACATACAACATAAATTTGCATGTAGATCCAATAAGTTGCATGTGAATGGCTACTTTTTGAACATAATACTATCTCAAAGTATCTAACTGTATACTAAAAAAGCATAAACAATTGCAGTCCATTTGTAGAAGCTGGCCTATTTGGGTGCATCAGCATCTCTTAGGCAAATAATCAACAGTAGCAGCATAATTTAAAATTTAAAATGCACTCCATAAAATATCCAGAAAATGCTTAATGAGGATGCAAAAAATCTCCTCGATGCTCTAGCATCTATCAACTTAGAAGAATTCATAAATATCAGACAACATCTAAAAGCATGATTCATTATAAGATTCTCGAATAAATACCTCTAGTAGATCATCAGCCTGGTTTGCTATATCGTTTAGATTTGCTCCAGGAAGATGAACTTTGGTGCCATTTTCACTTTTGAAAGCACCACCACCTGCAGCAACTCGGCGTAGTAGCTCATGTCTGCTTTCTTTCAGGGGTGTTCTACAGAGAAGTCCAATCACTTGAACCTTGGGAGCAAGCAAAAGCAAGAGAAAACAACTTAGCATCGAGATCATGCTATTATATAACTAACTTTACGCTGAAGTTGAATTAGATACAGCGGGGTTGGGCCTCAAGGAACTTCCTTACATGCGGGGGACATTTTTTTGTGAGATGTGCCAGCACGGTCTCCTTAATCACCTCAAGCAGCGACTTTCGCTGTATTAAAAAAGAAAGTCCATTTTGAATTTATTCACATGAGAGAAAAGCATCAACTGATAAAGAGATTAAACAATGACCAACAACTAGCAAAAGAGGGGTAGCAATCTCAAACCATGTCAGACGTCAAACTGACAACTAAAACCCAGATAACATTTAAAGAAACACTGTTGGTTACTAGAAGCAGTCCTAAGCTGCTGTTACTTTCTAAGTCCTACATCAAGGAAAAGGACTAGAAAAAAGGGGGATGGCACCTTCAGCTAGTCTCAATTGATGCTATAAATATCTGTAACAAGAGCCAAATAACCACAATGACGAGTATTACAAGTTGGCAACACCGCTAACACAATATTTTAATTGGTCTTGGATACAGACAAGATCAGGCAGATGGTAGAGCAGTACATGGAATACGCGATCATCAAGTTCAATTATTCTTCAAATCATGTTTGACAAACTCATGCTGAAATTCTTATTTTCAATAAACATTATAGTCATCTTACATCTTAAAATACACAATGAAAAGACATGAAAAATTATTTACAGTTAGAAAGAACCAATTTGGCATTTGATATAGCTTGCTCTTGGAGCCTGGTTAATTTATAACAAAGTCAAAAGTAAATAAAGCTTCATTTATATAGAGCATCCAACTGAACAGTGAACAAATTCGAAACCTGAGCAACTGCATCTAAATGCTTACAACATCTATTTTGCAAAAGAGATATTCTACACTTGAACCTTAAAAACTGTGACAAATGCACAATTAAAGTTGCACTACCTTATCATCTTGGTCCTTTTCAGCAACTTGGATCATGTAATCTAGAGCCATCATGAACCCTGATTCCATTTCGTCAACCCTTTTCCCAATTACTCCTTGTGCAGCTAACTCAACTGCTACCTCCTCAGATGCCTCATCCATGTTCATATCTTCCAACTGAACCAACGATGCATATCAGATATTCAAGACAAAGATGCAATTCGCTAATCACTACAGTCTTTGTGAAGACTGAGGAAGAGGGATTCAACTTTCTAAAGAATGATTCACAGAAAAGCCTGATCTGAAAATAAAAATTGGTTTATAATAGGATGCAAACAATACAAATATAAGTCACAGAGATGCTAGCTACTGCCTGGTACATACAACAGGCAGCTAAAGCCCTAAGTCACAATTCAACTACTGTTGCAGCTTAATTGTGGGGTCCGTAGACATGTCTTAGAAGGTTTTCGTAAGCATATTAAAACTGCCAACTAGTGGAAAAAATTTGTGAGTATTAAAGCCCTCAAAACCAGTATCCACTACAAATAAATTCAAGCATCCTTCAAAAGACAACCTCTTAAAAGGATAGTAGTAAGGAAAGAAGAATGGAGAGCTTACAAGGGTAATAATTTCTTCAAGAACAGAAATGACTTGGTCTCCTCCTTTGAGTAAAGCATCATACTGAGAAGAATCTAAGTTCTGACTGTCTTGAAGTTGTTGGGTCTGGGTTTTATAAGTTCGCTCAAGTTCTTCATCAGGATAGCCTCCACCAACTTCATAGCTGGAGGACACGCGGCAGAAGAATTGCTGCTTCGTTACCTTGGGTTGTTTTATTTGGCAATGGAAGTGAGGGGTAGAGAAGCTAAAGGGGACTGACGTGGGGAAGAAGAGCGAAGGAAGATTTGGAGCGGAACAACTAGGGAAGGAGAAGAAGACACTGCTCTGCAACATTTTCTATCGTGAGGGGGAGGGGTTTGGGTTTTGGAGAAATACCAGAGAACAAAAAATAAAATAATACATAGCCTAATTCAGGTTCTTATAAAAAGGTAAATAAAAATATGAAAGCAAAACGCCGTCTGTGGGAATCGAACCCACGACCACATGGTTAAAAGCCATGCGCTCTACCGGCTGAGCTAAGACGGCATTGGCGACAACCATAAAAGTAAATATAAATGTAAAGCCGTTTGGAAAGCGGAGAAACAAAAAGGGTCCATTGTTTTATAAGATCTCTCTCTTTTTTCTTTTTTGTGTACAAGGGCAAAAAGTAAAGCACAAAAGCAGTACAATTAGTGCCATGGGACATTAGAACAACTTACTCATGTTTGAAGTATCGTTCTCAATATAATAAAGTCTATTGAGTGGTAACTTGTCTATATATGTAATTGGATATGTGTTTAAAGGGTGCAAATGTCTTCCCATGAGTACTTTATCTTCCCGTGCACCGTAGACTGCATAGCGATAATTGAGACCAACTTTTTATGAGTTGTTATGATCATTTTGTGGGTAATTTGGAGAGATTCCAATTTGATCAGGAGGTGTTGTAAGAGGATAAATTTGTCGTGAAATTTGGAGTCCCTACGTAGGCAAGTATTCATGATCGATGAGGTTGAAATTTTTGACCCCTCCAAGAATGTTCGTAGTTTGATTGACTAGAAAACATATGTTATTCTATTCAAGGAAGATTTATCCTCGATGATTAGATAGTATTTGAAAAGTCACCTAATAATTAAATTTGGTAGTAATTACTTGTAATTATATTATAATTAGTAGACTTTAACGAATTGATTGTAATTGGAACACTTTAATTACACTCTTCAATTCTTAGAGAAGGGTTGAGAATTAGGGTAATTATAAACAATTACCAATTACTTTATAATTTTCCAAATACACATATAATTTAAATTTAAGAAATTATTTTTATTTAAATTTTTGTAAGAAAACATTTTTTACAATAGTAATATATTTTAATTTAGAACATATATTTTATATTAAAAATATAGTTATATATCTATTATTGAATTAAAAAATTTCTCTATGAAACACCTCAAGCCAAATATTTCAATCAACTTCTGATCTAATAGCAAATTAAGTTTATCATTTTTATATGAAGAGGATATGAAAATTCTACCATAAAAGTTATAAAATCTATTATACACTTGATAAAATCCTTCTTATAAAGGCTATATACTCTTAATGGATTAGAGGACACATTGTTCATGGATTTAAAAGTGATGATGGTGCAAGTTTTTGGAGTAAATTTTCTCAAAATGATATGGTAGGTGATATGTTGAATATTGTTCATGAATTAGGAGACACAAATTTTATATGATATGATGAAGTTTTTGATCAAAATATAAATTATAATAACAGTGAATCAACGTAATCAACAGAGAGGGAAAGGAACCGATTTTAAAATCTTGTTCGAAAAGAATTAGGATTTCTATTGGAAGCAACTTAGCTAAATTCCTTGATAGATAGACAACAATTGATAGAGGAACAAAAGAGACTACAACATGAACCTCAAAACACTTCTGCGGAAAATCTAATGCCTTTATAATGCAATTAGAATTAGGTGATAAATGGATTTTAAGAGCTATTGATATTATTATATGTGAGGGAAAGCGGGGCTTTTTGTGGCAATTCTTTTATAAAAAAAGGAAGCTTCAATATCTTGGCTTATTGTGGCTGATGTTAGAGAATAATCTAATAAACATGAAAGGTTAGAATTAGGGGTGAGTAAAATTTGATTTAATTCAAAAAAAATATTTCAAGTTAATCGAATCGAGTTATTCGAGTCAATTCAAATAAGTAATTCGAGTTTCGAGTTCAAATCGAGTTGAATTTTACAATTCAAATAATTCAAATAATAAATAGCTGTAAATATCATTTTGGTCCTGTCAAGTTTGAAAATAAGCAAATTGGTCTCTTTCTCAACAAAAATTACAAAAAAATTCAAAATAATTTTTAAAATTTAAAAGATTTATAAAAATTCTAAAATTTATATTTTCTAAAAAATTATAAAATTTTCAAAAAAAATTCTAAAAAATATATAAATAAAGTTAAAAAATTAAAAATTTTCTAGAATAATAATTTTGAGACTTAAATAAGTTAATTAGTGATTCTAGTTTATCATATTAAAATATTATTATTATTTTGCTTTGAAAAAGTTTTCAAATATATATGATTTCATATTTATGTACTATAACATGGAATTAGTTATACCATAACAAAATTTTAATTTGACATGTTTAATTTTTTAATTTAACTCGAACAATTTCACTCAATTCGATTCTACTCGACTTAAAATTCATTTCACTTAACTTAATTCGAAAAAATTTCAAATCGAGTTAGGATGATAAAATAGGACTCGTCAACTCTAAATTTTTTCACTCGATTCGACTTGATTCGATCTAACGCTCACCCCTAATTGGAATAATTAGATAAAATCGAATATGATGTTTATTTATTTATTAATAATCATTTTCTTGATCAGTTTCTTAAATTAACATATTACATACGATAATTGACTTTAATTTTTGTTGTTTAAAATTTTTTCTCAAGTATTATTGATAAATTTTTATATTAATCAATATTTTAAAAAAATTAAATTATGTAATTATATAATTAAAAATTTGTATTAATAAATATGAGATAGGGATTTACATGTAACTACACTTTGTTAGACAAACACTTTTAGAGAATTACAATTCCTTATAAATGCAAGATAATGTAACCTTAGTAATTACACTTTCATCCAATTACTTTGTGATATCCAAACACGCTCTTAATAAAATGTGTGATGGACCAAGCCGGGTTAAGGCTCGGTTCCAAAACAAATTCATGCATAGGCCTGTTTTCAGGCCCGACCCACTCAAAAAATTTATTTTACTGTTCGAATAATAATATATTTAAAAATATATTTTCAATTGATATTTTGTAATTAAATTTAAATTTTAAAATTATCTTTTATTATTTAAATTGAGTTCCTACCCAACCACTTTTATTTTCATTCTTTTGGGTATTAATTAAAATTAGAACTTTATGATAAGAATAATAAGAATTAAAACAATTTCAGCACCTAAATTAAAGAGAATCGTTTTATATCATAAATTTATAGATATCATAAAAAATCAACGATAATATTTACGATAATGTTTTTTATATTAGGAAAAAGTTAAAAATATTGCAACTTACCTTTTAAATTTTATTTCATTTTTTTTGAATTTTAAAGCAAATATTTGAACTGATATAAAATTAGAGAGAGAATTCCATAAAAATAAATAAAAGTAATAACGTTTTTGATTTTTTTTTTTTTGCGAATTTCTTGAAAATTAGAGTCCGTTTAATAGGGGAAAAATATTTTCCTGAAAACATTTTCCCCATTTTACAGTGTTTGTTTGGTTGGAAAATGAATTCCTAAGGAAATCATTTTCCAAAACACGGGTAAATCACTTCATAATTTCCGGAAAACGTCTTACCAATTTCTAAACGGTAAGACATTTTCCACAGCTCTTCTCTTCACTCTCTTCACCCTAAGGAAGAATTCCTCTTCTCTGTTGCTTCTTTCACCAAAGTATCACCTGACAGAATCATTTCCAGTTTTCCATTTTTCATTTTCTTCCAAAACAAAAATCCCATTGTTGCAAACTTGAATTTTGTGGAAACTGAGTCTCTCCCTTTTCTTTTTCTCTTCTTTTGACTCTGGAATTTGAAAAACAAAAAAGAAAGAAACAGGATGAGTACTGAAGCAGCGAAGAGAAGCACCACCGGAACTCTGACGGTGAAACAACGAAAAATCGATGAATTGAAGCCTTCTCCGGCGCTTATGTAGAACCCAAAAAAGTTATCATCAAAAGCGCCGACATGAAAGACGACATGCAAAAAAAGGCCGTCAATATAGCCATTTCCGTTAGCTCTTTTTCTCTACCTTACAAGATTCCTAATTTTTATGGCTCTTTTATTGGAATTAGTTTCTAGGTTTTCTTCGTTCGATCTTGATTTGTTAGTAAATACTGTAAATTTGCTGACTTGGAGTGGTTTTTCCTTCTAGGGGTTTTGACTAGGCTTTCGAGAAGAACAATATAGAGAAAGATGTAGCAGAGTACATTAAGAAAGAATTCGACAAGAAACATGAACCTACTTGGCATTGCATTGTTGGTCGCAATTTTGGTAAACCCAAATTTCAATTAGATTCAATTTTCATGGAAAATATAATCCAAGATATTTGTTATTTTTAAGTGATGCTGTTATTTTTACTTGAAAGCAAGCGTATCATAGCTTAAATGAGCTATCATTTCCATCGTGCGTTAAGCTATTATAACTGCTATTGATGTTAGATTGGATTGTCTTAAGCTTAGACCTTATGATTTTTCAGTGTGGTTCATCAATGTGCTTAATTACCTGTTTGAAACCTTCTCAGGAAATAGCTATAATGGCAGTTGTTCTTGTTTGGTTTATATTTAGTTCATGCCATTAAGGTTGGACCTCTATTCAAGGTTTGAGCTTGGAACCTTCTGCAGATGATCTATTTAAAATCACTGCATGTACGGACAATGTTAGATTCTTTTTTTCGTTTGCATGCTTAAAGCTTAAAGCTTAAGCATGCTTAAGCTTGGATTCACTTCTTCTTGATGTCCTTGAAACTGTTTGTGTTTATAAACCTAGGAAAAAATGTATTTGGATTAAGTATTTGGTTCTTAGCCTGGCTTTTTTATGTACTTTTTAATAGAGTTCTTCTGGAATTGATCTTTAATATTGTGCTGCCTTTTCAATCCTAGCTGATTTGTAATAGCAAATGTGTTCTTTAAAGTCTTTAAGCTTTGATGATTACCTTGTTAGCATTGAGGATTGGGGTTTTTTATTATCCGCCTGTTGATTACTGCTGTATGTTGAGGTCTAATCACCTTAATTTCAATGAGTTTGTTCTCTGTGTTTTTGCTAACGGGTCAGATATAAACAATCTTTAAACATATTGGATTTTGCTCAAAGAGTACTGATTCTCTGAAGAATTGAAGAGAAAGAATGGTGCCAGTGAAATTGGAATTAACCAAAGATTAGTAAGCAGAGCTCAAGATCCATGGCTTCTGCTCTCCAAGATTGGAGGAGAAGTTCTTTTCCCATGTATGAAGATTTTATAAAATGCATAGTCTGAAATAGGAATATTGGTTGAAGCAAATGTACAAGAAGCTTTAACTTTGCAATTTGTCATCTTGCAACTTATATAAGCAACAAAAGCTGTTTTTCTTTCTTGCTATAAAATGGTTGAACTAACCAAATTCACCAAAAAGGGTAGCATCAAAAGCATGTAAATTTCAATGTATCTGTTTAGGCAACTGATCCTTAAATTCACTTCTAATGGATGATCAAATATTTGCCAAAAATAAAGGGTTAATTAATCCAAATTAACCCAGCCTTTAGTTACTAATGACTTAACCTCCCTAGCTGTTTTCATCTTACCAAGCAGTGTCTCCAGCTTGCATTTCGAAGGAAAACCAGGAGGAAATAGAGGGTTAACTTCATCTTCAGTAATAGAACTTTTGGGGATAAAACCAGGAGGAACTGGTACAACCACATTCACCTTATCTCCATTAAAAGAACCTTTGGATTGCATCACATTTCCTTTGGGAGGAAAACCAGGAGGAAATGAAGAATTATTAAGTTCCTTCTGAATTACAAAATCAGGCTTTAACTTAGAAAACAGAGCTAGATTAAGTACTTTCATTCTTAACTTCAGTGTCTACTTCTGAGCCAATTGCTATCGATGAGCTTCGAGCTACAAAACCTGCATTACAAACTTCCTTCTTACGTTTTGGATATTTTGGTAACTGCTTAAATTTTATCATTGGAGAATCATGATCAGAACTGGCACTACTACCAGGTTGAGTTAGGGATGAGGTATGGGTTCCCACTCCCACAAACAGTTTATTTATAATTATTCAATCATTGTTTTTTGTTTTTAACACAATTGCAAAATTTGACTTGGTTGTTTTCATTTTATGACGACTAATAATGTAGCTTAATAATTGAGTATTATTATATATTTAATTTGATTTATTTATTTATAAATTAATCATTGCAATATATGTAAAAACAATTTAAAATATAAAAATTTATTAATATGTGTATAAAATTTATTAATATATGTAAAAACAGCTTTTCCGGAAAATATTTTCAGGAAATCTGCCAAACAACAGAAAATATTTTACACAGATTCATCCAAACACCAGAAAATATTTTCAGTAAATCATTTTCCAGAAAAGTAAATCATTTTCCAGAAATCATTTTACTGGCAAACAAACGAGCCTAAATATGATTGATAAATGTTGAGTTTCATTTCCCTACACGTCGTGATTGGTCGTTTTTTTAGTTTTAAATTTTTCTAATTTTAAAACTAGTTCAGATTATATATTTATTTAAAAATTTTCTAAAATTTACTGAATTGCAGGTTAGTTTTATTTGTTTTACTGCCATCTTACTAAAATTTGGTCCCTTCGATTTTTTTTTTTGTTAATAGGTTTCATTTTCATAAAGTTTGGCTTTTAACTTTCTTCTTCTTATTATTTGTTGTGATTTAGAGATAGGGACTAAAAAAAGGGGGAATAAGCTAATGATTTATGAAAAGAGGTTGTATAGAATCGTGATTTTATATTATTTCTATCCTTTTTTTAATAGAAGAATGGCAAATCAGATTTTTCCTCCAGAAGGAAAAATCTGATTCGTCATTTTCTTATTGAAAACAAATAGGGATGACGTGAAATTACAACAGTTTTATACATTCCTTTCTTATGATTCATATGCGTATATGATAAAATATAAGTTAAAGCTTAAATATTTTCTTTTTTTTAGGTGAAGATATATATATATATGTGACAAATTTATTGTTTATTGTCATATAGTTTTTTTTTAAAGATTAAACCTAAATATTAAATAAAGTCAGTGAACACAAAGGTAAAAAAAGCGAGGGAAACACATTTATATCTAAACTAGCAGAATTACCTCATAGACCTGATCCTATGCATATCACTTCTATTCGAAGAAAAAATAATAACGGCCTCAATAATAGGAGACAAAAATGTCTAATGAAATCATAAAGTCATGATAGGACGCAAAAGATAAAGTTACCCCCAATGATGAGTCACTTTATTTGCGTCCTTTTCATCTATAGAAAAAATATTGATAAACCACCACTGAAGAAATAAACAACCTTCAACCAATACCTCGAACTCCAACATATCACTATGCTTATCCTTCAAAGCATTAACAGCAAGCAAACAATCCAATTCAACAAGCAATGCATCCAAATTCTACCCAATAAGCCATTTTAATGCTTCTCGAATGACATATATCTCTGCTAATCGAGGATCTCAGACAACAACCACGTGACCCGATAATCCTTGCACAAATCTTCCATCATGGTCCCTAAGTATTGCTGCGAAAGTCGAACAACCAACCTCAGGAAATGAAGCGGCATCAGCATTGCATTTTAGCATACCGACCCTTGGATGTCTCAACCAGTCCCCGTAGAATCCTCCAATGTCATATTTACCTGAGTCCTCTCAAAAACCAAATGCGCCGCCTCCCAGTGCTAAAAAAAACTGTCCACCATCTGATTAATATTAGCAGGAGAAGCAACAACACCTTTCCAAAGAAATAGATTGCAGTGCAGCCAAATGCTCCAAAATAGAGTAAGGTGCCATCGAGTTACCGCCATATCGGTTGCATTAATAAAGGATGGGAGAACCTACTACATGGACACTCTCAATTGCATACCCCTGACTAGCTACCAAACTGCCTGAGCAGTCGAGCACAAGAAAAGAACGTGGTCAAGCGGTTCAACACCTGCACAGCGAGGACACATATCATCAACATTAATATCTTTATTATGAAATCATGCCTTGGTCGAAACATAATTCTTCATACATGGCCATACAAAATCCTTAACTTTGGGCAGAACATGGCCACTCCAAAGCTTCAACCAAGGACCGTATTCTTGAAATTGAGATAAATTGAAATAAACGATTTGACTGAATAATAACCATTAATAGCCCAATGCCAAATTAAATTATCTAGCCAGTGAACTAGACCAATCGGGATGCTATGCACCCGCCTAGAGTCAGGAGGAGAAAATAGACCATCTAATAAAGTCGGTTCCTAAGTTGTGCCATCAACATTCATCAAATCATGCACCCTTAAATCATCCATACCTAACAACAGAGCCGAATCAATAAAGAAATTATCATCATCCACAAGCTAAGGGTCTTTAAAACCCCAAATAGATTCTCCATCCCCCAACCTCAAATAAAAACCCTTCAAAATAAGATGCTTAGTAGCAAAAATGCTCCACACAAAAGAGGGATTACTATCAATGTCCCTATCCAAAAAACCACATTTTGGAAAATATCTGACTTTGAAAACACGACTTAGAAGAGACCACGGTTGAGAGATAAACCTCGCAAGCTACTTACCAAGCATTGTAAGATTAAAATAATCGAGATTGCAAAAACCCAAGCCCCCAAATTTCTTCAGAACATAGAGCTTGTCCCAAAACAACCAGTGAGTTCTCTTCCCTACATCCCCACTAATAAATTTCATCATCTTTTGCAAGGTGTCATGCGTGTTAAGTAGAATTAGAAAAACACTCATGTAAAAAGTTGACAAAGATTGAGCAACTGCCTTAATGACTACTTCTTTACCAGTCTCGATAGCAAATGATTCATCCAACCATGAATACACTTGCTTAGTCTATCCTGCAAAAAGAAAAAAGAACATGCTTCTTATTTCTACCAATAAGAGAAAGAAGAACCAGATAACGACCACGATTCAGATGGGTTGAAACTCCTAACAACGTCTGCTCCACTAATCTATCTTGAAGCTTCATATTAGAACTAAACATGATCCCTGATTTTTGAAAATTAATCGCTTAACCCAAAGCTTGCCTATAATCCTTAAGGATATGCAACACAACTGAGCATTAAATGGTAGTGGCCCCAAAAAATAAATAAAACTATCATCCACCAAAAGGAGGTGTGAGATTGTAGGACTCCCTTTACAGACCAAAATACCACGTATAACCCTTCTCGCCTCAACTTCATGGAGCAAAAAACTCAACCCTTCAGTACATAAAAGGAAAAAAGATAAGGAGAGAGCAGATCACCTTGATACAATCCCCGATCAGGTACAAGCGACCCCCTCCATCCCATTAAACAAAATAGAAAAGTTTACTATAGTGATGCACAACATAATCCAATCAACCCATTGGTGTGAAACCATCTTCAATGTAATAAACTAAAGGAAGTTCCGGCCTAGTCATATGCTTTACTGATATCGATTTTTATAGCTACTTCACCCACATTTCCTTGATCCTTACTTTTCAAGTGATGGATAATCTCCAAAGCAACAAGAATATTATCCATAATCAATATGCCCAGAACAAAAGCACACTACATGAGTGAAATTATGTTGGGCAAAATTCTTTTCAAACTATTAGCAAGGACCTTCGCAACTATCTTGTATTGAACATAACATAGAGCTATGGGCCTCGAGTCTTTCATACTATTAGGTTAGTCCTTCAAAATAGAAACAATATTAGTATTTGATGTGATCTCATAATCGGTTGAACAATTATAGAATCATAAAAATGGCTCGATCGTCTAATTCAGGTCAAAAGGATAGAAAATAATAGAAAAGGTAGTTATAATAAGATAGATATATAAATTATGGACCTTGACCCAATAAACTATGTTTAGAAAAGAACCGTAGGTATAGATGACCTTGACCCATTTTCTATAAAACAAGTTAAAGAACCAAAGGAATCAAGAAGGAACCCCGATCCTTTACCTATATAGAGGTAAGAGCCAAAGGTATAAGAGCCAAAGGTATAAGGGTGACCACCACACTCTAGAAAAGAAAGAATAGGAGTGATAAGATCGAAAAGGTGAATGCCACAAGATGTAAATCTTAATAAGTTTGAAAGGGTGAATGCCATTCATCCACCCAGACTAGTCTATAAATATTTTGTCTCTTGTCTTTTGTAAAAAATAATGATAAAAATACATCTTTGAGAGAATTTCTCTTTGTTCTTTACGAATACCTATCGAACTTGTATATTCAAATACATGAATTTTCAATTCAATGTATCTTCTAAGTTCATGTATCTTCCCTTTTGATGTGCATGCATGTTCAATGTTCAAACTAAATGGTCCAAAAACGTCCCCTGATCACTGTGAAATCAGAGTTTTAAATATTTATAAAAGAACGATCAAACCTGGAGACTAACCCTGACAACGATGTTAAGGCAAGTGTACCTATCGAACAGTAGTATAGTTTAGGCAAGACCGGATGTCGAACCCAAGGGAACTAAGTTTACTAATACTCACTTTCTCTTTACTATTTAGCCTAAATAAGATAAAGGTTGGTTGTGAATGGTAGTAACGATAACTAGACTTAAAGAAACAAGACAAGAAGACGAGATTTGGGGATAACTTGGAAAAAACTCAGTTGATTTTTATGATACCCTCGGGAAGAATCCACCTAAATTTCACTTTATTACTTAACCCTAAATTATACGATTTCTTTTACTTAGCTTGATCCGTGAGACTCCCTAACCTATGCTAAACCCTCTCTCGAGGTGAATAACGTCTAATCCTAGGTTAATTAGTGGAACTCTCGTTCGCTTATAATAACCCCCTAGGAAAGCAGTAAATCGATCAATGGATTCCTATATTAGGTTTCACCCTAATCCGGCAAAATCTCGTAACCCTATCTCTAGGCGCCTGATCAACTCCGCTTATTTATGTTGGATCTACTCTTAGGCAGGGTCTATTCCTCCTCCACCTAAGCACATTCGATATTGATTAAGAAACATAACTAAGAACAAACTAAGTAATTTATCATATAATCGAAAAATCAAATAATAAACATCTGTCTAGCCTTCATCCCCCTTCAGCTATCTGAGGGGTTTAGTTCATGAAAGAAAAATAAAACATCACAAGAGAAAAGATAAAACAAAACATAAGAAAAATCCTAAAACTCCCTGTCAGGATTGAAGGAGAATTCTGCCGTCTTGAATATAATTTCGGCTTCTTGGTGATGAATCGACTGGCTATCCTCGCGTTATTCCCTAACTCTGACCTTCCCGGCTTGGCACCTTGGCCTAGCTTTCGACCCCTTTCAAGGTGGTACTTGGGGTGTATTTATAGGCTCTTGGAATGAGATTCTTTCTCCCTAAGTATCCTTTTCCGATTGAAATTACCCTTTCCAGCGTCAGAGGCACGGCCATGTCACACACCCGTGTAAGTCGTGGCCTAACCGTGTTCGAATTTCTGTATTGGCACGGCCGTGTGCGGTGGTGGTGAGGCCGTGCTCCAGGTGTTCGTCGAGGCACGACCGTGTGGTCCTTGGTCCAGGCCGTGTTGATTTCGTGGAAAGGCCTTTTTCCTTCATTTTAGGCCCGTTTTACGTTCTTTTCGTTCTTGGGTGCTTTCCTGAGTATAAGACATGAAAAGAAAAGATTAAAAGCACCTTTTTATATAAAACAAGGCTTAAAACTCTAAAAAGCATAATAAATATGGGATTAAAATATGTTATATTTCCGGTTTATCAAATACCCCCACACTTAAGCTTTTGCTTGTCCTCAAGCAAAATTCTCATCTTACAATTAAAATGAACTTTTCCCACAATTTATAATTTTTATTGACAATGTCTTATCCTAATTCATAGATAATTCATACATGGAAGATTTAATTCAAAGTGTCCTAGAGGTTCAAACGAGACAAGTCATGAGTTTTATGTCTCGAAAATATAAGTGTTTTCCTTCCCTTAAACAACTACCTTTTCAATCTAAAATCAACAAGGATGGATATCCTCGCTTAAGGTTCACTCAAATCACTCAGAAGTGTTTAAGGGTTAGAAAAGATCGCTCATACGTCAAACCTGAAAAGTTAATCCCATAGGCTTGCTTGAAAATCAAATCTCCACCACTGTAATACGAGATGATAATTAGATCAAAAGGTCTTTGATCGGGTTGTAATGGGGTTGAGGTGAAAGGTAAGGTCACAGGCTGAAATTAGAAGGTTAGAATCGAGATTGACTTGATAACTACCTATCCTAAAAATTTCCTGAAAATTTCATCTACTAAACTATACTTTACTAATACGAGCTTTTTCTGGAAATATGCTTTTGATTGTGTAAGCTCTCTTTTTAAACTATAAAATTTGACAGACTTAAATATATATATATTTTTTAAGAACAAACTAAGTAATGAATTTTTGGTAGCTAATCAAATCAAAACTCGATTAAAGGTTAATCAAAGGAAAAAGGGAAAACAGATGCAAATGCTTTGGGTTAATATTAGCGGTTAAGTCAACAAAAGGGGTTGTTAGAATCAAAGGGGTTCACTAGGGGTTAATTTGTTAGGGTGAGCTATTTAGTTGAATTAGTGGGTTAAAACCTATGTGCCTTCATCATCTCTATATATCAAATCGTAACTGTGGTCTCGAAATGTATAAACAAAGCAAGTTCTAGAATAACAGTTCATAGTTGACACACTCATAATAAAAGACTGAGCACGGAAAAGAATGTATGCTCTTATTGGTTCAAATGCTCACATAAAATTACGGGTGTTTTGATATCATCCTTATAAATTTCAAATTTCAAGGTAGAATTTAATTTTAGGTCAACAACCTAGTAACAATTTTATTGTCTGAAAAACAGACTTATCATGCTTGATTCTCTAGTATTCCTTAAACTAATCATCAATGTACAATTAACTATGACTTATTCAAAAGCATAACAATAAAAATCATAAATCGGTTAAAATTTCATCCTAGTTAGTATTATGACAATTTTTACTTTAAGAACAAGATTTAATTAGGGATTTGAGAAAGGTGAGGAAAGTTAGGCACTATGTATTCCATTTTTACCCTCAGGGATTTGAGAATAATGAAAAAAGTTGGGTATAACTATTTACCCCCTCACTTAACATGTACATTGCCCTCAATGTACAAAGTTCGATAAGAATTTTTACGGGACAAATCAAAAGGGAAGGGTAAAGATTACTCCCTAGGATACGGATGGTGCTTGCGGCGAGTGGTTCCTGCTGCGACGAAGGCGTCGGTATGGGAGTGGGTTGCGTGAGAGCCAAGATTTATTAAGACCTAAGAAAAAGAAACTAAACAGATAATTAAGTAAAATTAAAATAAAGAAAGAGGAAACAAAAATGTAAACAAAACAAAATTTAAAGATAAATGGACTGAAGAGTCCTTATTGAGGAATGGTTCGCAAGGTGGGAATCAACGCTAGGGAGAAGGATATGGTGGAGGAGGCGAAAGTGACGTGATTCCCTAGCAGTCTTTCGAACCTGAAACTAAAAAGCTAAAGTGAAATTAAATGAAAATAGTAGTGCAAAAATCTAGAAAAGGAAAATAAAGGATAAGAGCAGCAAACTGAAGCAAAAGAGAAAGAAAATATCAAAACTAAGTAGCCTCAAATATCCTTGGCTCGGTTTTGGAACGAAGCTGCCGGCATGAACTCATAGTGATCGTTCTTCCTTGCAGAATGTGGCCTTTTACGCTTCTTTGTCATTGTGTTTTGGCTTGCTCAAAGGTCTAGAGGTTTAGTGAAGATAGGATTTGAGATTGAAGAGTTTAAAACTTCAAGGAAATAGTGAGAAAATCGTATGAGAAAGAGAAGGGGTGAAGGGTTTAAATAGATGCTCAATTATTCTGCTCTTCCACGGCTGTGGCTCCTGGGCGTGTCGACTTATACGGCCGCCTCGCACGGCCGTGTTGTAAGGGGTGCTACCTCCCTTTGCCCGTGCATGATCTCACCACGTCCGTGCTTGCTTAGGCACAGTTCTTTGACACGGGCGTGTGCTACCCGTGGTTGATACGTCAGTATCCTTAGAGTTTTCACACGATTTGGGGCATGGCCGTGTTCTGGCCGTGGCATAGAAGTCAGTAACCTCACACGATTCGTGCCACGGCGGCCGCGTTTTGTCCGCGCCGGTGCGTTCGTGCTAAAAGTGGTTGGATCTGTGATGTCGGAGTAGTGGTTGGCTGACTGCACGACCTCTGCTCCGTCAGTGTGGCAGTTTTGGTGTTCCATACGGCCATGGACACGGCCTTGTGTAAGGCTGTGTGTTCTGGATTTCTGCACTTTTGAGTTAGTTAAAAATGAAAAAGAAAAGTAATAAAAAATAAAACGAAAAACTGCAAAAAGAAATGAGGTTAGTACTCGGGTTGCCTCCCGAGAAGCGCTCGTTTATAGTCTTAAGCTAGACTTCTATAATGCTTGAAAATTAAGGAGACTTGAAAGTTTGAATATCTTCCCTCATGTCTATGCTTTCAGTTTTATGACAAAATTGAAGTCGAGGAGTGTTTATTGTAAAAGTGTCAAATGTTGGAGTACTTACCTCGACTTTCTCTTGTGGGAAGAGATTGTGTACCTTTAGAAATTCTCCTTTCTCCTTCAGGTTTGTAGTAGGATTAGTATTACTAAAACTTACCTTGTAGCTGAATTGAATTAAGAATCAAATGCCAGAACTTTGTATTCCTCCCTTTTGAAATCGGCTAAACACTATATTACTCCACGGGTTAGTTTTCGGCTTCTGATAATAAATCCAAACATTTAAAATAGGCCTTGGCCGAATGTACATATATGTACTTACCTTGCTTTTTAAATCCCGAAAACAAACTCTTGGCTATGGAGATGTCGACAATGACAGAGATCCCGGAGAACCCTTCAAAATTCGGCCCAAAATTCACTAATGGGATTAATACCTTGATTTCGACAAGCCCAAAAATAAGAGAATAAAAATCGATAACCACTTACCTTACCCTTGACCTTGTAATCGACGGCTCCCTTGCTTGAGTCCTTAAGAATTCGGTCTTGAGGCTTAGAAAGAATCGATACTAACTAAATTTTTGGAAAAAGTTTCAAGCTAGAACATGGAGTATTTTGGCTTGGCAAAAGAGAAGAGAAGAGAAGAGAGGAGAGCACTAAGAATTTCGGCAGAGAAGAGGAGGAAGAAAAATTAATGAGTAGCCATATTTTCTTCCTTTTATAGCCGAAATTACTACTCAGAATCCCTTACTTGGCCACCACTCTTCTTTATTTGATAACTTTATCCTTTGAATTATCACTCTGTTTAATAATAATCCTTCTATTATCTCTTCTTTTATCCATTAAAATAAAAGAAATTAATCCACAATTATCTCTTGAAAATAATCCAAATTAACTCCTTTATTTATCCCCTAATTAGCCGAATTTTAAAGAGGATAAAACTCCTCTTTTGCAAGCCTTGTGCCGTCCACCTCTGGGCTTTTAGAAGCAAAAATAAAACTTCTTTTATTTGCTTCCCATGTGACTCGAACTCAGGCCTAAACCCCTTGCATGTGGCGCCATTTCCATAGACCCTAAGTGGCATCTTCAGGCCACTTCCAAGCCCGTTTATGTGTCAAATTTCACCTACTTTTTCTTTTAAGGCCAACTTGCCTCAGTTTCCTCTTTTAAACTTTAAAACTCGACATTTCCAAGTCATTTCTAAGTTTCCAAAAATTTTTGTTTGGCTCTTTAAACTTGACATTTCCTTAAATTTCCAAGTTTCCAGAAATGTTCACTTTCCTCTTTTGAATCATTTCCATACATTTCCAGGTTTCCAAAAATGCTCATTTCTAACTCATTTTCATTCATTTCTGGGTTTTCAAAATATTCAAAATTTATTCTTAGTACATAAAACATGTCACTCCGTACAACTAAACCGAAAATGCATACGCCCTTTCCAGGATGTTACAGTTCTACCCCCTTAAAATAATTTCGTTCTCGAAATTTCCTAACTAAAATAATTGAGGGTATTGCTGTCGCATCGTCTCTTCTGGTTCCCACGAAGCTTCCTCCGATCCATGGTTGCGCCATAACACTTTGACTAGAGGAACTGACTTCCTACGTAGCACTTTCACATCACGTTCCAATATTTGAATCGGCTCTTCCTCATACGATAAGTCCGGCCTTAGCTCCACTTCTTCAACTGGTACCGCATGAGATGGATCCGATCGATAACGACGTAGCATGGATACATGGAATACGTCGTGCATCTGCTGCAATTCTGGTGGCAACTCCAATTGGTATGCCACTGGCCCAACTCACTTTAGTACTCGATAGGGCGCTATAAACCTTGGGCTTAACTTCTCTTTTCGACCAAACCTCACCACCTTCTTCCAAGGCGAGACTTTCAGAAACACTTGGTCTCCCACTTCAAACTCTATTTCCTTTCGCTTAAAGTCTGCGTACGACTTCTGCCTATCAGAGGCTTCCTTTAATCGTGCCCGAATTATCTCAACTTTCTCTTCAATTTCAGCCACTAACTCTGGACCCAAAACTCGACGTTCTCCTAACTCAGTCCAACAAGTAGGAGTTTGACACTTCCGACCATACAACGCTTCATATGGTGCCATCCGAATGCTAGCCTGATAGCTGTTGTTGTAGGCGAACTCTGCTAAAGGCAAGTAGTCTTCCCAACTTCCTCGGAAATCCATCACACAGCCTCTCAACATATCTTCCAACACTTGTATAACTCGTTCAGACTGCCCGTCTGATTGTGGATGAAAAGTCGTTGTAAAATCCAACTTAGTGCCTAAAGCTTGATGAAGTGCTTTCCAAAACCGAGACGTAAACCTTGGGTCTCTATCGGAGATGATTGACACCAGTACTCCGTGTAACCTCACAATTTCTGCCACATATAACTTGGCCAACTTCTGAAGAGAATGGTCTACTCTTACCGGAATGAAGTGCGCGGACTTGGTCAAACGGTCCACTATCACCCATACCGGGTCCTTCTTAGTAGGCGTAAGGGGAAGCCCACTAATGAAGTCCATGGTAATTCTCTCCCACTTCCACTGCGGAATCTCAATTGGTTGAAGCAATCCCTATGGAACTTGGTGTTCAGCCTTAACTTGCTGACACGTTAGACATTTCCTTACAAATTCAGTAACTTCCCGTTTAAGATCAGACCACCAAAATTGTTCCCTTAGATCTCTATACAGCTTAATGCCTCCGGGATGCATAGCATAAGGGCTACTATGCGCCTTCCGAAGAATCCTTTGTCTTAACTCCTCGTCTCTTGGCATACAGGCTTTTCCCTTGTAGCGCAATACTCCTTCATCATTAACGCCATAGTCCTTTAATTCTCCGTGCTGTACTTGCTGTCACTTAGCACTTAGGTCCTTATCCGCCGACTGTCCCCTTTTCACCTATTCAGCTATGTGGGCTTGACTTGTAATTCTGCCAACAGGCTTCCATCATCATATAAACTTAGGTGAGCGAACATAGCCCTTAGATCCGACACAACCTTCCGACTTAGGGTATCAGCCACTATATTTGCCTTACCCCGGTGGTACTCTATCAAGCAATCATAATCCTTCAATAACTCCACCCACCTTCGCTGCCTCAAGTTCAACTCCTTCTGAGTCAACAAATACTTAAGGCTCTTGTGGTCTGTGTAGATCACTGACCTCTCTCCATAGAGATAATGCCTCCATACTTTAAGGGCGAAAACCACTGCGGCCAATTCCAAGTCATGGGTTGGGTAATTAACCTCATGCGGCCTTAACTGCCGAGACGCATAAGCGACTACTTTTCCATCTTGCATGAGGACGCATCCTAATCTCGTATACGAAGCGTCACTGTACACCACAAAATCCTTCACTGCCTCCGGCTGAATTAATACTGGAGCCTCCGTCAACACCTTCTTAAGCTTTTCAAAGCTCTTCTGTTGCTTATCTGTCCATTCAAAGGGTACTTCCTTCCTTAGCAACCTTGTCAAAGGCGCGGCTATTGACGAAAACCCTTCCACGAACCTTCTGTAATAGCCTGCCAATCCTAAGAAACTTCAGATCTCAGCCATGGACCTAGGTGGTTTCCAATCTAACACTGCTTCGATCTTCCTAGGATCCACTCTTATTCCTTCTGCGGATACTACATGTCCTAAGAATGCCACCTCCTTAAGCCAAAATTCACACTTGTTGAATTTGGCATAGAGCTTCTTCTCCCTTAACACTTGCAGTACAACTCGGAGATGCTCATCATGCTCCTCTTCAGACTTGGAGTACACCAAGATATCGTCGATGAACACCACGACGAACCTATCCAAGTAGGGTTGGAAAACCCAGTTCATCATATCCATGAACGCGGCTGGAGCGTTCGTCAACCCAAACGGCATTACCACAAACTCATAATGGCCGTATCTTGTTCTAAAAGCGGTCTTATGGGTATCGGCCTCCTTCACCTTCAACTGATGATATCCTGACCTTAAGTCTATCTTCGAGAATACTGCGGCCCCCTTCAGCTGATCGAAGAAGTCATCTATCCTTGGTAAGGGATACTTGTTCTTGATGGTTAGCTTATTCAACTGACAGTAATCTATGCACATCCGCATAGTTCCGTCCTTCTTCTTTACAAATAGGACCGGTGCTCCCCATGGAGACACACTGGGTCGAATGAACCCACAATCCAACAACTCTTGGATTTGAGCCTTGAGCTCAACCAACTCCTTTGGCGCCATTCGGTATGGAGCGATTGACACAGGAGCTGTTCCCGGTAGCAAGTCTATTCCAAATTCCACTTTCCTATCTGGGGGTATTCCTGGTAATTCCTCCGGAAATACATCTTCAAAGTCCCTTACCGTCCTAACTCTACTGACACCTTCTTCCTTTCCACCCAACGCACTTACGAAGGCTAAAAATGCCTTGCACCCTTTCCTAACCATTTTCTCAGCCTTTAACGCCGAAACTACGTTAGACAGGTAGTTTCTTCTTTCTCCGATCATTACTACTACTTCATCCTCCGGGGTCCTTAGTTCCATTCGTTTAGCCGCACAATCCAACACGGCCCGATGTTCTACTAGCCGGTCCATTCCAAGTATGAGTTCAAACTCCCCAAAGGGTAGTTCCATTAAATCAGCCCGAAAGTTCACTCTCTAAGTTTCTAGGGGTACACTCCGAAAGATCTTATCCACCACTACAGTTTGGCCTAGTGGGCTTACTACAGTCATCTGCCTATCAGAAAGTTCAGAGTCTAGGCCTAGTGTTTCCATTACACTACATGCAACATAAGAATGGGTCGAGCCCACATCAATTAAGGCATAATAAGGCTTGCCATAAATAAAGAACGTACCGGTTATCACATCCGGCGCGTCTCTATTCTCCCTCTGGTGAACCGCATAAACCAAACCCGGTTGCCTTGCCTCAGCATTAGTAGCACCTCTGCCCTGAGTTCCTCGTCCTCTGCCAGCACCATTAGCTCTGTTGTTCGAACCACGACCTCGTTGAGGCTGTAGTCCTCCTCTACCAGCCTGACTAACATTCTGAGCTGCTGGTCGACTTTCATCTGGTTTCTTAGGACAATCCTTGAGCAAATGGTCCTTGGACCCACACCCAAAACATCCTCCCGTCTTTTTCCAGCACTCCCCTAAGTGCTTCTTTCCACAATGATCACAAGGACGATACTGCCATCCTGCATCACCTTGTTAGCGATCTCGCTCGCGGCCCATCAACTCTAGGCCTCTTTTGAACCTTCCCGGACGATCCAAAACCTCTTTTGGGCCTATTCCGATCCATAGTCTGCTTTGTAGCATCCTTAATTCCCTCGGCCACCTTGGCTTTCTCTACTAAAGCAGAAAACTCCCGCTCTTGATGCGGTGCTATCAACAATCTCAGATCATCCCTTAGTCCGTCCTCAAAACGGACACAACGCTCATGCTCAGTTGCCACTACTCCTCGAGCATACCGGCTCAATCTCAGAAATTCAGCTTCATACTTGGCTACAGACTTGTTCCCTTGAACCAGCCCCAGAAAAGCCTTCCTTTGTTCATCAGTATACCTGGTTCCAACGTATTTCTTCTGATACGCTTCCTTAACGTACTCCCAGGTCAGATCCTCAGCTGTGGCACCATCCCGAACAGTTAACCACCATTGGTACGCTTCATCACATAACAATGCCACCATTCCTTTCAACTTCTCCTCAGGAGTCAAGTCGAGCTCATCCATAATGCGTTCAGTTGCCTCCAACCAGTACTCAGCTGTACTGGGTGCCACACCAGATACTCCACGAAACACTTCAGCTCCATTGGCACGAAGTCGCTCAGGTGCCGACTTCCGAGTTCTCGAATTTCCTCCTGCACCAGCCACCAACTTCAAAACTCGCAGCACAGCCTGCGATACAACATCATCCCCCGTCTGAGCTTGCTGCTCAACACCAACAGCTGGGGGTGGTGGTGGCGGTGGTATCTCATTGTCAGACCCTTGACCCGATCTAACGGGTTCTGACACAGTCATCCTTCCTCTACCTCGTCCACGACGACTACATCCTCTAGAGCTCATTTCTAACGTCGAGATCTGATTAAGAAGTTTTATGAATTAGTCTTTGTTTCACTTGTTTACCCGCGAAGAAGTTTTATGAAAAGAGTTTTAGGAGTGGTTCTTTCGTATTCATACATGCACACAGTCTTGTCATTCATTCATACATCCATCAACCAATTATGAACTTTCGTTCATCCAGAGAAACGTTGTAGTTTTCATTGTTATTGTTTTTCCACTACCCAGGGGTATTTTCGTAATTTTGTCCTACAGGGGTATTTTCGTAAAATTTTTTTTCAAAAGGAAAAAGTTCCTTGGTGATTTTGTCAAAAAGTATTTTAGAAATTTTGAATTTTTGGGGTATTTTGGAAAATTTCAAAATCTGGGGGTATTTCGGTAATTTTTTTTCACAAACCGGGATAAATTTGTAAAATCTAATAAATCAGGGATATTTTAAAAGTTGCAAAACTTTGAGGGTTCTTTTTAAGAATTGTACTTTCCAAAACAGTGATGTTGCAAAATTTTGGAAATCAGGGTTATTTTGGTAATTTTGTAAGTTAGGGGCAATTTTGTAATTTTTCAAAATCAAGGTATTTTGATATTTTGCGGATTAGGGTTTTTGAGCGTTTATAAAATAATGAAATTTTGGTAAGATTGTTGGGTAGTTGGACATTTTATAAACCAAGGGTATTTTGGTAATTTTACCACTAAGGGCATTTTTGTAATTTCATAAATCAAAAATTTTTCGAAAAATTTTGTAAAGATGGTTTTCACAAATTTAGAAGAAAATTTTAAGAGTTTTGAAACTAGGGTTTAACACGGCTAGTTCCCTTTCGGGTTTTAGTTATCGTGTGTAGCCTATGACCGAGTCCTCTTGGTCAGGGTGAACCAAAGCTATGCACCAGGCAGGATTCGAGTGGAGAGGAGGTGAGTCACGTGGACTGCTTAAATACCAATCTCCCACTGAAACCATTCCTAGACATGCGCACAGAGGTTGCCACACCTCATCGAGCCCTTTGGGTTAGGGTGAACCGAAGCTACGCACTGTAGGATTCTGCGAAGAGGAGGTGAGTCACTGGGATCGCTTAAATACCAGGCTCTTCTGGATCCAATCCTAGACATGCGCACAGGGGTTACCACACCCTAACTCGGTTGACTTAGCCATAGGTTTGTTTAATGGAATTAAGTCTTATGTGTTTGTGTTTGAGTAAACTAGTCATAGGGTTCAAGTTCCTATCATACGATTCTACGTTCCATGCCTTTTCTACCCTTCCATAATTCATAAATCACATAATCATACAAATGGTTAGGGGTACTTACCTGGTGGACTGCAAGTCGGAGACTTAGGTGCCATGCCAAAAACCTACTTATTTCGTAAAATACTTTAAAAAAACTTACTTGGCTCGATTTGAAAACGTTTTAGGCCTTAGCCCACAAAGCCGAGAGTTTAAAAAATTGGGCTCGATATAAATCAAACACTCCCAAACCCGCCCACGAGCCTGGACCGAATCTGGTATGTTCCTCAAGCAAACCGATTTGAAGTTCGTTTGTTTCTTGGGAAAAACTTGTGCGATTTTAAGAAAAATATTGTTTTGGGTTGGGCTTGTGTTGAAAACCAAGTTATCTTATATTGAATTCCATTTAATTAAGGTGACAAAACAATTAGGGTTTGTTTTAAAAATAAATGTACCCAAACTTTGATTGATAATAATTCGTAAACATAATAATTGAAAATAAAAATAAGGAAAATTCAACTATGGCCTTATTACATCAAGTAAAAACCCAAAATAGAATTCTTAAGTACTTAGATAAAATAAATTGTCCATAATGAATAAAACTTCTAGCTGAGCATGGCCACCACAAGTTCTGCCGTCCCGGTCCATCACTACTCATCACCTGAAACATGTTCCCACAACGGGGTGAGTCAACAGACTCAATGTGTACACAACACTAAAATTTAATAGATCAGGCATACCATAACGTATCACATGCACATTCATATACAGATAAAATAATGATGCAACCCATACCCAAAACCTAGATGCCATCCGCTACACATCCCCGTACCAACCTGCACACCGTGGGGACTACTAAGTCAACCCTCCATCCGCTACACATCATCAAAGGCAGTCGCTGCAGTCGACGTGCTCATCGCCCATATAAAATTTGTGGCATAGCCACCAGATTAAATAATTGTGTCATGAGACACCACATTCAGATAATGTAACCGGTTACCACATTCGGATAATGTGATCAAGTCACCACATTCGATAGTGAGATCGAAGTCACCACATTCACTTCCCTTTTTCATATAACCGAATGCCCCATATTATTCATATCATGCATATCATACTTAAATTCACATTCATGTCACTTTTCACATGTTAAATATAACATATTTCGTAATCCTAGTAGGAGTAGGAAACGTACCTGAGTACCTTTGTACCACATTAGGGTACCTTAGCCATATTCACATTCTTATGCATTCATACATTAGATATTGCCATATAACGTATTAAAAGATAGTGTAAATTACACACCGATTTGCTTAACGAATTCCTTGAAATCCCGAAAACCAATCTATTGCTTTAGATCCGTTATCCCCTATATTCGGCCAATCATTTAAACATATTAATAAACCTATTTGGCCACAATCCAAATCCTAGTAGGATTAGTAGGATTAGTATTACTAAAACTTACCTTGTAGCTGAATTGAATTAAGAATCCAATGCCGGAACTTTGTATTCCTCCCTTTTGAAATCGGCTAAACACTATATTACTCCACTGGTTAGTTTTCTACTTCGATAATATATCCAAACATTTAAAATAGGCCTTGGCCGAATGTACATATATGTACTTACCTTGCTTTTTAAATCCCGAAAACAAACTCTTGGCTATGGAGATGTCGACAATGACAGAGATCCCGGAGAACCCTTCAAAATTCGGCCCAAAATTCATTAATGGGATTAATACCTTGATTTCGACAAGCCCAAAAATAAGAGAATAAAAATCGATAACCACTTACCTTACCCTTGACCTTGTAATCGACGGCTCCCCTTGCTTGAGTCCTTCGAATCTGGTCTTGAGGCTTAGAAAGAATCGATACTAACTAAATTTTTGGAAAAAGTTTCACTAGAACATGGAGTATTTTGGCTTGGCAAAAAGAGAAGAGAAGAGAAGAGAGGAGAGCACTAAGAATTTCGGCAGAGAAGAGGAGGAAGAAAAATTGATGAGTAGCCCTATTTTCTTCCTTTTATAGCCGAAATTACTACTCAGAATCCCTTACTTGGCCACCACTCTTCTTTATTTGATAACTTTATCCTTTGAATTATCACTCTGTTTAATAATAATAATCCTTCTATTATCTCTTCTTTTATCCATTAAAATAAAAGAAATTAATCCACAATTATCTCTTGAAAATAATCCAAATTAACTCCTTTATTTATCCCCTAATTAGCAGAATTTTAAAGAGGATAAAACTCCTCTTTTGCAAGCCTTGTGCCGTCCACCTCTGGGCTTCTAGAAGCAAAAATAAAACTTCTTTTATTTGCTTCCCATGTGACTCGAACTCAGGCCTAAACCCCTTACATGTGGCGCCATTTTCATAGGCCCTAAGTGGCATCTTCAGGCCACTTTTCCAAGCCCGTTTGTGTGTCAAATTTCACCTACTTTTTCTTTTAATGCCACCTTGCCTCAGTTTCCTCTTTTAAACTTTAAAACTCGACATTCTCAAGTCATTTCTAAGTTTCCAAAAATTTTCGTTTGGCTTTTTAAACTTGACATTTCCTTACATTTCCAAGTTTCCAGAAATGTTCACTTTCCTCTTTTGAATCATTTCCATACATTTCCAGGTTTCCAAAAATGCTCATTTCTAACTCATTTTCATTCATTTCCGGGTTTCCAAAATATTCAAAATTTATTCTTAGTACATAAAACATGTCACTCCGTACAACTAAATCAAAAATGCATAGGCCCTTTCCAAGATGTTACAAAGCTTGCCATTGATAGTTGTTTAAGGACATCTCTTCAATGAACTCGTAGGCTGCTTCAGGCATCTTGTTGTTTAGCATTCCACCGGGGGCTGAATCTACTAGTTGCCTCGTTGAGGGATTTACTCCGTTATAAAAGGTTTGGACTTGTAGCCACAGGGGTAAACCATGATGTGGGCACCTCTTAAAGAGATCTTTGAACCTCTCCCATGCATCGTATAGCATTTCTAAATCCATCTGCACAAATGAAGAGATATCATTACGTAGTTTGGCTGTCTTGGCCGGTGGGAAATATTTCATTAAAAATTTTTCGGTCATTTGATCCCATGTAGTGATCGACCCTCGTTGTAACGAGTTTAACCATGGTTTGGCTTTATTCCTTAATGAAAAAGGAAATAACCGAAGACGAATGGCATCATCAGAAACGCCATTTATTTTAAATGTATCACAGAACTCCAAAAAGTTAGCTATATGCATGTTTGGATCTTCGTCTTGCAAACCATCAAATTGAACAAAATGAAATCATTTGTATTGTGTTAGGTTTTAACTCAAAAGTATTAGCAGTTATAGCAGACCTAACAATACTAGATTCTGCTCCTGTTAAATGCGGTTTCGCATAATCAAACATTATACGTGGAGCATTTTGCTCTCCCACATCGTGTAATGGTGGGCGGTGTTCGTCCATCCCTTCAGTAGGATTGGATCTATCTTCTTCCTCTCTTTCTGTGTAGTCTAGGGCTCGCTTGGTTTCCCAGCGATTCCTACGAGCGGTTGCTTCGATATCACTGTCGTATACCAAAGGTCCTCTCGGATTCCTTCTAGTCATAAACTAGAGGTACCTAGAAAAGAGAAAGAAATAAAATAAAATAAAAAAATAAAAAATAAAAAATTCAAAAATTAAAATTCTAACCTAAGTAAACAAAAACAAAACAAATTGTAAAATAATGGCTAAAATAATAAAAATAAAGCTTTCTTAGTATTTTAGTCCCCGGCAACGGCGCCAAAAACTTGATCGCATTGAAATCAGAGTTTTAAATATTTATAAAAGAACGATCAAACCTGGAGACTAACTCTGACAACGATGTTAAGGTAAGTACCTATCGAACAGTAGTATAGTTTAGGCAAGACCGGATGTCGAACCCAAGGGAACTAAGTTTACTAATACTCATTTCTCTTTAGTATTTAGCCTAAATAAGATAAAGGTTGGTTGTGAATGGTAGTAACGATAACTAGACTTAAAGAAACAAGGACAAGAAGATGAGATTTGGGGATAACTTGGAAAAGACTCAGTTGATTTTTATGATACCCTCGAGAAGAATCCACCTAAACTTCACTTTATTACTTAACCCTAAATTATACGATTTCTTTTACTTAGCTTGATCTGTGAGACTCCCTAACCTATGCTAAACCCTCTCTCGAGGTGAATAACGTCTAATCCTAGGTTAATTAGTGGAACTCTCGTTCGCTTATAATAACCCCCTAGGAAAGCAGTAAATCGATCAATGGATTCCCATATTAGGTTTCACCCTAATCCGGTAAAATCTCGTAACCATATCTCTAGGCGCCCGATCAACTTCGCTTAATTATGTTGGATCTACTCTTATGCAGGGTCTATTCCTCCTCCACCAAAGCATATTTGATATTGATTAAGAAACATAATTAAGAACAAACTAAGTAATTTATCATATAATCCAAAAATCAAATAATAAACATCTGTCTAGGGTTCATCCCTCTTTAGGTATCTGAGGGGTTTAGTTCATGAAAGAAAAATAAAACATCACAAGAGAAAAGATAAAACAAAACATAAGAAAAATCCTAAAACTCCCTGTCGGGATTGAAAGAGAATTCTGCCGTCTTGAGTATAATTCCGGCTTCTTGATGATGAATCGACTGGCTATCCTCGCGTTATTCCCTAACTCTGACCTTCCCGGCTTGGCACATTGGCCTAGCTTGCGACCCCCTTTCAAGGTGGTACTTGGGGTGTATTTATAGGCTCTTAGAATGAGATTCTTTCTCCCTAAGTAACCTTTTCCGATTGAAATTACCCTTTCCAGTGTCAGAGGCACAGTCATGTCACACGCCCGTGCAAGTCGTGGCCTAACCGTGTTCGGATTTCTGTATTGGCATGGCCATGTGTGATGGTGGTGAGGCCGTGCTCCAGGTGTTCGTCAAGGCACGGCCGTGTGGTCCTTGGTCCAGGCCGTGTTGATTTTGTGAAAAAGGCCTTTTTCCTTCGTTTTAGGCCCGTTTTGCGTTCTTTTCATTTTCGGGTGCTTTTCTGAGTATAAGACATAAAAAGAAAAGATTAAAAACACCTTTTTATATAAAACAAGGCTTAAAACTCTAAAAAGCATAATAAATGTGGGATTAAAATATGTTATATTTCCGGTTTATCATCCCCCTTTGGTTTTGCATTTATATGGATGTTCTTCCCCTCTTTCCAATGTATCGCTTTGGTTTAATGTGTTGCGTTTATATCATACAAGCCCTTTTGGATGTGTATGCATTTGGGAAGTGCATGAATCTGTCAAAAAGTCACATTAAGTCCCCTTTGTTTCTTTATCCATGCATGAAGAATGATCCATCGAATTTGGTCATGAATGTATGTGCTTGGAACATTGCATTTGGGTATGGAATGTGAAGAGACATATGAACTTAAGTGAGTGCATGAACGCTGGGGTCTTAAGAATTCTCCCATGTATGTATTTGAAGAGGAAATTGAAAGGTCATAAGATGATATGTGGTTAGCCAAATGAATCTATAAAACTATAAATAGAACTCCATTATGCTCAAAATCAATACACTTAAACATAATGCAAACAATAATGAATTCCGAGGAAATGACTCTATGAACATATGGCGATATTTGACACAAACAAAATGAAATGCTAGGAAGGCATGAATACATAGAAAATAACTAAGTTGTGTCGCATGGAAATAATGAACTAAGCATAAACAATATGAAATCATAAAGACTGTGGAAATAAAATAAATATACGAAAAACATGACTCAACGCATGAAATGTAACCTATATGAAATAGAGTATAGGATCTGAAATCTAAATTTTTCATCTTGAACTTGGATTTCCCATGTTGGGCATTAATAATTGGGTTAAGTCCATGATTGAATCCCTTAGGCCCAATGCCTTTAAAGCAAGGTCCATTAAGTTCTATAAATTTAACAAAAACCTCATTTGACCTACTAAAGCTTAGCACAATTGAGATGTGAAATTGGATCTTGACCCAATCCAAAGCCCACATGGTTGCGTAATCACATGATGTGACAATGCTCACATCAATATTATTAAGAGAAATAGAGATGATCTGCCACAATTCATGGTGGCAAATTAAGTTCGTTCCATCACTTAATGAGCTTTTTTTTTGGCACAATTTAGTGTTATTTTTATTAGTTTTACATTTTAGTCTTTAATGTTTAATTTTGGTAAAATAAGAGTTTTTTACGCATTTTTAGGTGTTCCAATGATCCATTAGGCCAATTCGAGCCTAGGCTATGACTAATGGGCTACTTGAGTGTACAAGATGCCATTTCAAGCTAAGGAGCACAATGGGCGACTTTAGTGTCGCGATACTAGCATGTAATGTTGCAACACCGAACATCGAAGCAACAGGGGACGAAATAGAGGTGACATTGCGACGAGGGATGCTTTGATGTCATGACGACTTGATGAAAACCTGGACAAGAGCAGTTGAGTTTTGACAACTAATTAGGGTTTTCTGTCTTAGTTAAACCCTACTTGTTATAAGGGTATTTTAGGCACCTAATACCTTGAATGTAGTCTATATAAGTCACATTATAACCACATTAGAGGAAAGTCAACCTAGACAGATAGATTTCTTTATACATTATAAACTAGTGTTTGTCGTCTCATGTATCATCATGAAAAGCTTTTGGGCCTTCGACCGCATCTCACCATCCTCGCAGACTATGGGAGAAATCAACACTAAAACAACAACCAAATAATCAATAACTATGTGCGGTGTGTGCAAGTGTGACAAGTCAGTTGTAATATATGTGTATAATGAGGTACATGAGTACTCTGAGGATTGAACCTAAAGGAGTCAGCGATTAAGTGAATTCTAGCTACAAACATACAATTAAAGAGTCTAAATAATTACTCGCTATACATTATAGTACGACAAATCATAAATGAAGTTGATTAAAACTAATTAATTACCTAAAATAGAAAAAATACTAAATTGTAAAGAAAACAAACTACGCAACTATCAAATATGGGTAAATACAATAATAGAGAGTGGTTGGTTGACCTTCGAATTAGGGATCTAAATTGCTATTGCTCCTAAATTGGCTTCATTTTACCTCTTGGCCTCAAATTTACCAAATTAGACAAATTAGTCAGATTTATCTCTCGATCTCACTAGCTAACCCGAGGCTTATCAAATTGTGCCTAATAAGATCTCCTCTCGATCTCATTTATCTTGATTTTCCCTTAGGGGGTCAATCCTTACGTTCTAAGTTTATTCGATTTAGTTTGGTTTTACAATTTAGTCCCCGAAGCCAAAAATCAATTACCTACAATTTCCATCAACCAACCCCTAAATATTTAGCTACTAATTACCATTTCTAAACTAACAAACAACAAAGAAGAGCACATGAAAGATATTGACATAAAACTTAAATAAAATAAAAATAAAAGTTGTAATTTTTACTTGGAAATAGTTGAAAGACAAGCAATTAGTAGCAAAGTAAATAAGCAAGAATAATAAAGATGAAATTTTTAATGGATGAAAAGAAAGTAAACTAAAGTAGCATTAAATTAGAGATTAATGTGTGATTACAACAAAGTTCAAAGTACTAAACTTACAAAAAAACCTCAACTATAATAATAACTAACATAACTACATAATAAAATGTTGGAAAAACAAAGAAATTGCAGCAAACTAAGTTCTACAACTATGGAGAAAACTAAACCTTAAAGAAGATGAAGAGAAAACTATTCTAAGTCTAGTGTTTAAGTGGCTTTCTCTCTTTCTCTTTTTCTCTATCCAATATTTTGGCCTTTTTTTAGCATATATCAGACCCAATTTTGTTGACCAATTTACCTCTGAGCATATGTTTTTAATTGGGGGACATGTTGGACAATGACTACCCTTCTAGTCATTTTTCGTCTCCCTTCGATAGTGATATCGTGATACCCAAGGCCTGATATTGGGATATCCTTAACAATCTTAAAATGGGGGAGTCCTTGGGAGTTGGCTAATGCGATACCCATATCTGGTATCAAGATACCAATACTATTGGGGGTATCACGACTTCATACTTCAATATCACGGTACCCCTCATTCTAGGCGATGTTTTCGCTCACATTCGAGCCTTTGATGACTCCCTACAACACTCAACCAATTGTTAGGTCCTTATTGGCACAATTGGACACTTCGGGTCTCAAAAGTGATAAAAAGTGCACCAATTCACTTATTAAAGCTAATAATGGAAATTAAGCAAAAACATAACGAAAAAACCTAAATTGATCAGAAACAAGCTCGTTAAGTGTAATGGGGAGCCTCATTTGGCATATCAAATTACAAAAGATCAAACTCCCCTACACTTAAGTCTTTTCTTCTCCTAAAGAAAACACACAAAACATGCAAAAAGATGCCCTTTTGACTAAGTTGGACAAAAAGGTAATATGGTCGTATAATATCAAACTCGTACTACCTCGTATGCAACCTAATAATGATATTTAGGTAACTCAAACATTTTTAAAGCAAACAAACATTAGTTCAACAAATTAAAGAGCTAACAAATCTAGAGGCAATCCAAAAGAGTAAATGTACAGTTGTGTTATCCATAAAAATGGACTATGTGGATACATTACAAATAAATAGAGTAAAGTGAACACATCAATCCAATACAATGCAAGCAAGTTGAATGAACATTGCTAGTGAAATGTTTGAGTCCTGGAGGTTTTTTAGGCTTGTAATGTTCAGAGGCTTAGGACGGTTCGAAATAAAACAAAAGATTACTCTAAACGGGTTCAAGCACTTAAATCAGTGAGGCATGTGATTATGTCCCCAATTTACCCCCAAATATTTTGTAAAGCTCCCCAATTTGTCCCCAGTTTGCCCCCAAACGGGTACAATAGAAGATATTGTATAATAAACTATAGGTATTAACACATTATGAAATGAAAGGATTTTTTTGCAGCTCGATTTTGATTTGAGTACGGTTTTCTAATTGTTGTACACTTCCACTCAGAATACTTTTACTCTCACATTGTGTCACATCCCAAAAGTGGGTTAGAAGAATCAAGGTTTACAAGTGAGTCAGTGGTCACTATTAGACTTTTAAGTTTTTCCTTGCGTTTTAGAGACAAGAATGAGTTGCTAGTTCAGTGGTAAGGCTTCAGCTTACTCTTTGGTCCTGTGTTTGAATCCCTACATGTGGAAAACAAAAATATTTTTATACATTTACTTTGTGACATTCATGTGTTCAAAATTTGAATTAAATTTAAATTTTGGAAATATGATAAGTGGTTAGTTTGGGATATTAGTGGGATTTTTATTTTAGAAAATTTTCCCCAAAATCCTCTCATGTTTGTTCCCTACTCCCTCTCACGTTAATCCCTCTTTTCACCCTCTTTCAATTTTAGTTTTTGAACTCTTTTTGCTATGATATTTTCTTTTTCCCACCATCTTCCTTGTTCTTTTATTTTTTTATTTGTTCCACTGTTACTATACTCTAAAATTCTAATAATTTTGTGCCGCCCTTATTTGTTTCAAAATCATTGTCGATTGCTGTTTCTCAAAGGCTTTTTTTGTTCTCTTGTTCTTCTTTTAATCAGGATTTTAAGTGGGAAAAGGGTAGGTATTGTTGTTTGAGTTTTAATCAATTGTCTTCGAATCTTTCTAATCTGTTACGATCGGAAACTTTCTTAGTCTTTGTGTAATCAAGTTTTAGATTGGTTTAGTGGAGGTGATTTTGTCGATTCTTAGTGCTTTGGAAGCATGTTTCATGTGTGCTTCTTGAAAACTTGTATTCGGTGGGTGATTATGATGTTAATTTAATGTTTTGCAGCAAGTTTGGGTGTGGTTTTTGGACCACACAGGCACCCACACGGGTGGTTTACATTGCTGTGCATCGCTTAAGAAATTAGGTTGATTTTTTTGGCCACACGGTCTGGTACACGGTCGTGTGACCTTTGTTGGGAAATTTGTTGATCGCACACGGCCTAAGACACGCCCGGGTCTCCTCTACTTCTTAACTTTGAAATTTGTCACACGGGCATAGAGAGTTGGACAGTCTACCCATACGGCCGTGTACCTTAGCCACACAGCCGTGTATCTCAGCCACACAGCCGTGTACCCCTGTCACACGGTTTGGACCCTTCCACATGGCCTGGCCATATGGTCATGTGGTCCTATTTTTTCAGTTTTTTCATTTTTTTGCAAATTGATATGTCTTAGTCCCTGAGTGATCCCTTGCATGTTCAAGCCTTTGTAGGAGTGATTAGGACATGATTACTGATTGTTGAATGACTATGAAGAGTGTATTCTTGTTGGACATATATATATATATATCAATACATGTGTTTTAATTTTGTTATTCATGTAGGTTGCTAATATGACTTTGTTATAATAATTTTATTATATGAGATCGTCTTGATGTGTTAAACAGGATCTATGTATGTTGTTGACTCTTCTATTTTTTGTTGGTTACGAGTATGTTGTGGGTTATTGAAAACTAAATATGACTATGTCTGATTCGGTATATTAGTATGTATTAAGTGATTTGCATATGCGTTGTGGTTGGGACTTGGTTATGAAAAGAAGGAAGTTCGATTTAACAGTTAAACTCCATTAACTTAATTTGGGTGGTAAATCCGCAACAATGTTGGCAGCTTGACTGCATAACATTCAAGTGACAAATGACCACTTAATGGTGTGTATCGATTGGATGGGTCTACCATAACCTAAATTTGGTTTGTAGTGGATGGAAGGGTCTATTGTACCTTACTTGGTATGTGTGGGATGGATGGAGAGGGTGTGTAACGGTTGGATAGGTGGGATTTTGTGCTAAATTACTTTTGAGCAGGAATTGCATAATCGGTTAGTGTTAACATATTGTGATGCTATATTTTGATGTGATTTCTAATGATTAGAATTTGACTATTGTATGTTTGATCGATTGTTTGTTACTGCATTGATTACTTTTGTTTTTGACTCATACTGAGCTTCGTAGCTCACACCCTTAGTTTAACCTTTTCAAGTAATTCGTGTGGTTAGGTCTCAGAATCAACAAATTAGAGGTCTCGTCTCAGTTTGATTTTAATTAAGTTTTCTTAAGATATAATCATTAATGTTCAATTGGTGTTGTAAATAAATTTTAAGTGAACTTTGGTATGGGTTTTTGGTTTTGAGTTAGTTTACTGCTTTCTTGTATGGACATTAGTTATCGGGACTACTTCTTTTCTTTAATAATTGATCAAGTTTTAAGAGTTAGTTTATGGATTTTCAATCGAAGTAAAACATTAGATTTTTTTACCGCAATACTAGTTTTGTAACTTCAGTTTACAAATTGCTAAATCCAATTTGATTAAAACTTTAATAAGGAAGTTGCCAATTGACTTTAATCTTAGTGACAATTAAATTAATGTTTGCAAAACCTAAGTAAATCTTATTTTCGAACCGTGTTAAGCACGAGCAAAAGTGGTTTTCGTAAAAATTTAAGATGTCTGAATGGTATTTTGTTCTAGGCAATTTTGATGGACAATGTGACCTTCAGAATTTGGTCAAAGCTTTTAGGCTGGGTTTTGGGGCGTTACACCTTGCTTTTATTTACATGATTTTTTTAGCAAGGTTCTATACATACTATATCATATAATATCTTCTTTTTTCTCTCACATGTAATTTGAAGCCACTATAATACTCCTACCGACCCTCAATATCCATGGCTCGCCATCCATTTCACAATACATTTTAGTATGGGACACAGAGGGTGTATTTAGGCTCAATAATTCTACGATAAGGCTTATCAAGAAAAGGATACTTGAGGCTCAAAATAGGGAACTAACTGTCAAGAGCATAAAGGTAATCTTTTGCCTCGAGGCTCATCAAATAATGCCTAAGGTCTTTCCTAAAACATTTCACAAGTTTCATTCTCTATCACGTTTACTATTATTCGGATGAACAATTAACAATTCAAATTTTATTTATTTACAAGTATCTACACAATCCATTTATCTTATGGCACAATTAACATATTTTTCATATGAGTGGTTTCCTCTAGTCTATTAAGCAAATTAACTAATCAATCTACTTATAAAAATATTGAATTATCTAATATCAATCAAATTTTACATGCTTGGTAATCCAAAAATACTTATTCAATATTTACAAACAATGGTCTATTGCCCAATTATTGTCCAAGCACCATGAAAAAATAACAAAATTAAAGAAATAAAAGAAAAATATTTTTGAGTTTTTTTTTTTTTGAAATTTAACGTAAAAACAAAAAAACATGCAACTAAACACACAAAATAAAATAAAAATAAAATGATGTGCATCCCTCCACACTCAAGTTACACATTGTCCCTAATGTGTTCCCAAAATAAGAAGTTAGAAGGTACCGAACTTCCCAAAAAAAAGCATTAGACAAGCTCAGGTCGTCCCCTTTCTTGTTGAAGCTTAAAATCGTTGTGTAACTTTCGGGTGAATGGCCGCACATAAAAACAAAAAACAAACACACACAAATACAATTAAAAGAAAATAAAGAAAAATAAAAATCAAGGCCAAATCTGAAAAGAAAAGAAAAAAATAGTTCAGAAGTTTATAATTTACATGTCGTATAAAAAAAATACAAAGACATGTAACTAATCGTTGCTGAAGCACGACTCTGGTCCAACTATTCCCTTACCTTTGCCCTTTACCACTGACCTTTTGTAAGACTTGTGCATTGGTGGTTTCAGATCTCGAATAATGAAACCTACTGTAGAAGGACGCTTGGGAGCAAATGTCGTCTCGAAGTTATCATTGTATTGTTCTTTGGCATCGTCCTCCATCTTTTTGTCATCTTTCTCGTCTTCCTCTTCTTCTTCCTCTCTTGCTTCTTACTCTTCCTCATTGCTAATAGATGAATCGCTCGACCATTCGAGCCATTGTATGCCCTTTATCTCTTGGCTTGTTGCGAATTGGTCCATGAACAAATTCATCGCTTACCTACCGTCAAATGTAGTAGTTAATTCGGGTCATTTCCACATTCAATAAGCTTGTTTTCTATGCAGTTCAGTATTTTATATTACATTTTTAGTATTTAATACTTATGATTAAATATTAATAAAATAAGTGTCTTTTAACTCATTCTGTGAGTGTTGTGACCTATTAGGCAGACACGAGCATTAGCTAGTACTAATATGTTTAATTGAGTGTGTAAGATGAAGATTTATAGGCCTAATTGACGTGGAAGTAAGGGACGAGTGATGCATAAGTTTCTGAGGACATTAAGACATGAAACGAATGACACAAGGCAAAAATTGCATGTCTTTTCGTGCCATGCAAGAGCTATGGAGTGACACAGGACAACGTGATGCCCAAGAATATCAAGGCTATTTTCATCCTTGCAATCAACCTTATACGAAGACCTAGGACATTTCGAAGACCTAATTTGGGCTGCCAACACTTCTATAAGTAAGACATTAGGGGTTTGATGTAACGAAGTCGTCCTAGACGCACTCAAAAGCCCTAATAGTTTAGGAGTAGGATTAAATTAGTTTTCTTTCGGCTTTTCATAAACTATTTTTTTCCTCTTGAAATTTGTTTCATTCCAATAGTTTATTTATTTTATCAAAGTATTCAGTTTAGTTATTCTTTGCATTCGATATATTTTGTTATTCAAATCAATCAATTTGCTACACTATTTTCCATTTGATATCAATCCATGATTATTTTAATCTCGTTTATCTTCTGATTCAATCATTTTCTTCACATGATTTATTCAATTGAGACTGAGATTATGAATAAAATGAGTGGGTAAATCCCATAGGGGACATTAATGAGTAAAGGGGATGTGATTAACGAAGGATTTAGTAATTTCCTAAGAGGATTAGTTGGTATAAATTACGTGTTCTTAAACCACTAGGCTAGATGAGAGGATTACCCTAGGAAGTTATCAGAGGCTAGATGAGGTCGTGAGATAAGTTAGACTGAGTAAATTGTAATTTATCCTGGTTGAGAAAGTGAGGTCAGGAGATAAATGAATGTCAACGAATCGATTAATTAGTTAGAGGCTGAGAGGTAATAGTTGGGTAATCGGTAGCTAATCCACCATAAATCCTAATCTGAAGTTAATTACAAACCCTGGAGTGAGTTAATCTTCCTGATTGGTTTATTGATTTACATTATTTGTTTATTTTTCTTCTTTATTTATTTTAGTTATTTAAATTCTCTTATTGATCTATTTTATGGTTTGTCGTAATATAGGGATTAATTAATACTACTTAGACTTATTATTGTAAAAAGATTTTTATAGATTTATTCTATCCTCTCTTGGGTACGATCCTCAGAATATTTCCAAGTATGTCGTTGTACTAACTATATTACAATTTGACACGTGCACTTGCAGACACTGCTATTCTTAATTCTTATATATTTTTGGTGTTATATTTTACTATAAATGATAACTCATTTATAGGCAGTTAAGTTGTTGGCCGTTACCGGGAAGGTTTTGGCAATTAAATCTTGAAAATATTTTATTTTACAATTGATAAGATAAATAGGAACATTAAAACCTATAGATACTATTTTTAATTTATTTTTATTCTCTTTTCAAGTCGTTTATCACCCAAAGCTCCAGCACCCCAACCGATCCACGTACAAATCCAGAGCAATTACTTAGGCGCAACCGTCAAGTTGTGAATACCAATCCACCTACGGTAATTAACTTACCTCGGGGAAATCTATCATTTGAAGATCAACGAGAGCAACAAGGAAATAATTAGGAAGAAGTCCCAATGGCTCAGCGAGCATTGTGCGAGTACGCCCTACCTGTACTAAACGCGGTGCGAGGAAGCATAGAACGACTAGCAATCAATGCCAATAATTTTGAGATAAAAGCAACCATTATTCAAATGATTCAAAATAAATTGCAATTCAAGGGAAACATGGTGGAAGACCCAGACCAGCACTTGAAGCAGTTCCTACAACTCTGCGATACATTCAAGTACAACGGGGTATCTGATGATACTGTGCGTCTTCAGTTATTCCCGTTCTCATTATGTGGCAATGCAACCGATTGGTTAGACTCACTAGAGCCGAGTTTAATCACCACATGCAATGATCTAGCAGAAAATTTTCTCTAAAATTTTCCTGATCAGTAGTTTTATTTAGCTTAGGAGAAAAATCACCATTTTTTAACAATATGAAGATGAATCCCTGTACGTGGCGTGAGAACGTTTCAAGAATATGCTAAGGAAGTGCGCACACCATGGACTGCAAGCCTAGCTCCAAATTCAAATGTTTTATAATGATGTTAACAAACTTATTAGATCTAGCCTAGATGGAGCAGAACGAGCCTACAAAATCATAGAAGACATGACCATGAACTCGTACATGGTGCTTAATAAGAGATTTATGTACAAATCTAAATCTCTAATGGTGAAAGCGGTGAACAAAGATAAAGATGATGACTGATTCTTACAAATCCTAGAAAAGCTCAACCGTTTGGAGATGTCTGTCAAGCCAACGAGAGCGAAGTAACATTTTGAGAACCAACTAGAGGAGAGAGTTACATAGGTAATAGGGGTGGAAATCCCTATTCAAATACCTACAATCCTGGTTGGAGGGATTATCTGAACCTCAAATCAAGAGGTAACCAATGAGGCACGAATCAAGCCCAAACCCAACAAAACCCTCATTATCAAACTCCACCAATGCAACAAAGATTTGTGGGTAGTGATCATGCTACATGTGGTAAAATGTTTGACCAATTAGAGGGAGAGATGCAAACTATGAAGATGGACAGTCAACAAGTCCAAGCGATGTATGGGCGACTCGAATCTTGAATGGATAGTCTTTGCAACCAAATGAGCCATCTAATGATGATGTTTCAAAAACAAAATGGCTAGAGTCACCTTAGTAATACAGATAACAATTCTCGAAGAGATAAAAAGGTACACGTAAAGGTGATTGCATTGTGATTAGGCAAGGAATTGAATTCACTAAACACACCCATCCATGAAGAGGAGGCAGTTTTTGAAGAGATCGATGAACCCACGGAAGATGAAGAACCAGAGCATTATGAGCCCATCGAGGAGGAAGTCAAACTGGTGCCTGATTCAGTGATCTCGACTTAAAGCACGACGAAGGTACCATTCTCAAAATGACTAGAGGATAAGCAAAAGAGGGACGAGGTAGATTTTATAGTTTTCTTAATTTATTTAAATCCCTCAATGTCAATTTGCCACTATTAAAACTTATCGATAAAATTTCAAAGTAAGCCAAGTATTTAAAGAAAATTATGAAACAACATAAGAAAATGAAAAAGGGTGAGCAAATTGACATTGATCACTCGTATAATGCGTTAATCACAAAGAAGATACCCTCAGAATTAAAAGATTTACATAGCTTTACAATTCAAATAGAGATAGAGGATCGATATTTTAGCAAATCCCTTTCCGATTTAAGGGCTAGCATAAATTTAATTCCCTTATTAATATATCAAAAACTCAAATTTAGGGATCTTTAAAATACCCCGATAACATTATATCTTGCCAATATATCCTTGGTACAACTGAAAGTTGTACTTGAGGATGTATTGGTAAAGGATCGGGGATTCATAATCATCGTCGATTTTATAGTCCTCAACTTTTAGAAAGATCAGGAAATCCCCATTCTGTTGGGTTGGCCATTTTTGGCCACTTCTAAATCGACTATTGATCTCGAGCGAAACGAGCTTATTATAAAAATTGAGATGAAATAGAAGTGTTCAAATGTGATCAGAATTCCCAAATTGAGGGATTGCTTAGGAAGAAATGTTACGCGTTATTTAAATTAATCCTTAACGACCTTGATCGAAGGCATTTCTCGAGTTGTGGATGTGTAGGTACTCATAAGGAGACAGAACGAGATAAATGACAAGATCCGGATGGGAAGGGAAACAATTGGAAGGCATGCAATGGGCGTAAATGTCGACTAAAGTCAATGGTAAAATTTAGAGAATTGTCAGAAACATTTGGTAGTACGACATAGTATTAACCATTAAACTTTAAGAAACTTGTAAAATATTGTAAATTAGTTTAAAATTTTCATTTTTAGTTAGATTTTAGGATAATTATAGGGTAATTATATGTTAGAATTAGGAGAAATTAGGCTTTTGGACATAAAAGGGTTAAAGAGAAGCTAAACAGGGACAAAAAAGACAACCGGAGGACATCGACACATCCTGAAGGGATGAGAACATTGTCGTGCCATGCCATCACAGGTACTTCGAAGCAAGCACGCCTAATGTTAAAGTGTCGTGTCGCGTCGTGTCACGACATGCATAGGTTATGGCGCGACACACTTGTGTTTTCAACCAAAATCGGTTCATTTTAGGCATAAAGCCTATCAAAATTCTATTTATATCCATCGATGTTAGGCATAAAACATACATTTAAAATACCCAAAGAAGAAAAAACATCCTTCTTGAGCCGCCGCACTTCTTCCCTGTAATCTAGCTTTGAGCTTTTTTATTCCCAACCTCCGATTCATAGAAGTAAGTGCTCTTTTCTTTTCATTTTAGTTTTCATCTTTTATTTTGTGACATTCCATATTAATCGAGAGCCGAATTTCATCGGTAACTACTCGAGGTATCGAGTTCTAAACTTGATTTTTATCAGTGTTTCTATTGGGTTTGTTATTATTTTACTTTAATTCAAAAATGGCACCATGAAAGCAACAACATTTGACTCAAGCACCGAGCAATGTCGATGCCAATCACTTTTATAACCTAAAAGTCAAAAATTTTTTTCTTCAAATGAGTGGACGTTTGTTTATACAACAGTGTGGGTTCCATCCCACCATTTCGCTTGCGATGAGATATGAGATTTGGTATGATCCCACCGTTGGAATAATTTTTGCACAATCCCGATCGAATCGTCAGTTGACGTTATCAATCATGAGTTTTATGCCTCCCAAAAAGACAGGGAGAATCACAAGCAACAGGGTGAAACAATCACTCATATTACTATCCGGGGCAAAGAGGTGTCGATTACACCTTGAGAGATTTGTTAATACTACAATGCCCCGTATTATACTTATGATCACCTAGAGACCATAGACTTATTTACGTTTGAAAATTCTGATATGGCGGGTATTATTTATTATTTGACAGAGGGGCATGGTGAGTGGGCTCGCCAAGCCAACTATGAGGTGCCCTTGAAATTCAACACAACCATCATGTTCCTGATGGCCTAGATGTGGATACACCCTCCTGGCACCGACTTATAATGCTTCTGATGTTACAGCCATCGAGTGGTTATGCTTTATTTTATCTTGCACAAAGATGAATTTTGTAGTGGCCACTGGATTTAAGAGGAGATGCTCAAGTGCACACGACACCGAAAGCAAAGTATGTACTTCCCGCATCTGATTAATGTCTATGTCGCTGAGCTGACGTTCTCATGTCCCAATCGAGCGATTCACAGGACTTATGAGGAGTGAGATTGGGACAACTTGTACGACCAATTACTTAAGCTCCAACGCAAGCAAAATTAAGAGAAGGAGCTAAGAACTAAACATAGGAGCGACACTCAGGGGTTAATGAAAAGGAAGGGTAAAGTACACACGTTGAAGATGATAGGACTCACGGATATGCTAATCTCCGAGTGGCAGGCTTGATGGATGCAAGATATGGGAGAAATTTTGATTTGCATTGTGGAACAGAATGACTGCCCACACCAACACCACTCTTGGACATTTTCGAGAGATTCCCACCGCTAGGAAATTAGGGCACCAACGTTGATGAGAATGATGATGATGATTAGGAGGAGACTCTGATCGTGCCACTGGACTATGAGCGAGTATTTCAACTAGACCACTCATTGATGAAGGGCGTGATGATCCGTGACCCGGCCAATACAACCCGGCCCAAACTTTGAGAAGGCAAGTTACGAAAAGGTTGGCAGGGAATGAGAGGGCCAGGACCCAGATGATTGAGGAGTCAGAATTTAAGTCCGACTAATTCTGAACATTTTAATTTTTTATTTGAAATTTGTACTTTATTTTTATTTAGAATGATTTTTAATTTTTGTTTTTGTTTTAATTTGTTAGGATTTAATAGTTTATATATATTTGTGTGCTTTAATTTTTCTTTGCAGGAACACCACAATTTTTGGAGGCACTACAATTACTAGCCAAAGCCGAAAGGAGGAGTAGTCCCACCAATTGAGTTGCACCAAACCCGCCAATCATGTAACCTTTTTCCTTTATATTTTTATTGCACATTAGGGGCAATGTGTCGAATAAAGTGTGGGGATGAGTTAAGAAAATTATTCTGTTATTTTCTTTGTTTTAATTAGCTTTTAAATCTTTAATTTTTGCATGTTTTCTATGTGCTTGGGCTTGTATAAATACAAGTGATTGGTTTAGGAGGATGTTAATAGGATTGTGTGAAAAAATTGTAAATTTAGTTTAATAATAATTTATTCTAAATTTTTAATTTTAGAATACTTAGTTCAATTTATTACATTGTGAATAGATTTGAGGTGTTGAGTATACCACATGATGAATAGGTATATAAATAACATGTAAGTTTAATTGAATTATAGGTTGTAGGAATTGAGAGACTTGGTTGATTCAGTACATGTATAGAATCACTTAGGGACGACCTAAGGCATTTTTTGATAAACATTTTCGAGCTAAAAAAATATATCCAATAAATATTTTCCTTAGTACCTATTTTTTTGCCTTAATCCATTTTCTTGATGAACTGAAAATGAAATCTTAAGCCTAATAAATAATCTATTTGATCCTTTATTTCTTGGTCCTTGCACGAATTTAGACATTTGCCATTGATATTGAGGGATTAGGTAGATACATCATGGCGATTTCAAAAGAAAAGAAAAGAAAATTGAGTGACTAAGGAATTGTATGGTATAGTGAGTATAAGACTTTGAGCTTGTAGAAAAATAAGGCAAAATGCTAATCGAGAAAATCTCGTTGAACAAAAAGAAAGTGAGTTTGAAAAAAAAAGTACGCTCACATTTGTTTCAAAAAAACATTTACAAGCTCGAATGGTTGTACTCATGAACACTATACGATGCCTTAGTAAATGGAAAAATAAGGAAGGTGAGGGAAGTGGATATGAGGTAGTGAGCATATGTATGTGATCGTTAATGTCAGAGTCTTAAAAATTTATAAAAAGAATGATCGAGCCTAAAAACTAACTATGACAACGATTGAGGCAAGCGCAGCTATCAAACAGTAGTATAGCTTAGTGGCAAGACCGGATTGTCAAATCCAAAGGAACCAAAAGTACTAATACCAACTTTCTTTTTATTATTTAGCCTAAAATAAAAGTGAATTGTTTATTTAATCTAAAATTAACTAACAACTAAACTAAAACAAAGACAAAAAGAATGAATTGGGGAAATACTTGTGGGAAAAACCAATTGATTAAGACAATACCCGAGGAAGAATCCACCTAGACTTCACTTGTTATTTAACTCTGAACCAGATGATTTATTCACTTAACTTGATCCGTAGGATTCCTTAATTTATATTAATACCTCTCTCGAGGCTACTAACGTCTAACCCTAGGTTGATTAATTGAAATCTCTTTCTAATTAAAACCCCTAGAATTTACATTAACTCGATCTATGGACTCCCATATTAGGTGTGACCCTAATCCGACAGATTTCATCATCCTATCTCTAGGGTTGTGATCAACTCCGCTTAATTATGCTAGATCTACTCTTAGACAGGGTTTATTCCTCCTCTGCCTAAGCACATCAATACTTGAATCAATATCCTGAAATATTAAAACAAGAATTAAGAACATATAATTAAGAACAGATCAAGTATTTATCATATAGTTCAGAAAACAATAACAAGATCCGTCTTAGGTTTCATCCCTCTCAGGTATCTAAGGGTTTAGTTCATAATAATAAAAGAATACATCTCAGAAGAAAATATAAAAAAAACATAAGAAAAACCTTAAAACCCCTTAAAGGAAATTGAAAGGAAGATCTTCCGTCTTGAGTATAACTCTGGCTTCTTGAGATGAATCAACTGACTTTTTATTAGTAAATTCCATAATTCTGGCCTCTTTGGCTTGGCTCTTCAGCCTAACTGGATGCCTAACTGGACCCCTCTTTGAAGGTTGGCCTTTAGGGTGTTTATATAGGCTTTTGGAATGACTTTCTTTGCCTCTAAGTACGCTAATCCGAATGAAACTCTTCTTTGTCATGGCAGGGACACGCCCATGGCACACGCCCGTGTGAATCATGGTTAGGCCATGTTCGGATCTGTTGATGAGGCACAGTCGTGTGTCTTGGGGCCAGGCCGTGTTGATTTCGTGATATGGCCCATTTACTCCGTTTTAGGCCCGTTTCTTGATCTCTTCATCCTCTAGTGCTTTCCTAAGTATAAAATATGAAAACAAAGGATTAAGAGCACCAAATTACACAATTAATGGAATAAATCATCCAAAAGTATGCTAAATGTGGGATTAAAATATGTTTATATTATGGTTTATCAAATACCCCCACACTTAAGCATTTGCTTGTCCTCAAGCAAAATTCTCAACTCACAATTAAAATGAACTTCCTTAATTCATAATATTTATCAACAATGTTTTATCAAAATTCAAAGATAATTTATACATTGATAATTTAAGTAGAAGGGTCCTAAAGATTCAAACAACCAAAGTTATTGTTTTTTGTAGCATGAAAATATAGGTGTTTTCCCTTTACCTAAATAATTACCTTTAATTCAAAATCAACAAGAGTTGAAATCCTCAATAAAGATTCACTCAAATCACTCAAAGTGTTTAAGGTTCAAAATTAAGCATTCAAGAGTCGAATATAAAAGTTAATCCCTTAAGCTTGCCTGAAAATCAAATCTCCACCACTGTAAAATGGGATGATATACAAATCAAGAGGTCTTTAAAAAGGGTTGTAATGAGGCGTGGGTTAAAGGTGTGGATAAAGGCTGAATTAGAAGGTTAGAATCGAGATTGAATTGACAATTTTCTTAACTAGAAAAAATGAACTACTCCTGAATAATTACATCAATTAAAATTTCATAACATGAGCTTCTTCTCAAGATGTGAAATTTAAACGTATAAGCTCAATTACATAAAACTAATATTGAATGTACTTCTTTTTTTTTAAGAACAAATCAAATCATAATAAAAGATGAATTTAACTACTGAATTAAAGATTATAGTTAGGCAGTTGATCAAATCAAATCTCGATATAAGGGTGGTCAAGAGGAATGGTGATAACAAATACAGACTGGGTTTTTGGGTTAATATTAGTGGGTGAGTTAATAAAAAGGCTTGTTAGGATCAAAGGGGTTCACTAGGGGTTAATTGTGAGGGTAAGCTTTTTAGTGGAGTGAGTGAGTTAAATCCTAAGTGCCTTTATCATCTCAGTATATCAAATCAATTAATGTGGTCTCGACATGTATAATCGAGGCAAGTTCTAGAATAACAACTCAATGTTGACACACTCATAATCACAAGGTGAGCACGAAAGAATGTATGCTCTAAAAGGCTCAAAATCTCACAAAAATTATGGGTTTTTGATATCAACCTTGTAAATTTCAAACTTCAAGGTAATAATTAGATTCAGGTAGACAACCTAACAAAATTTTAATTTTTGAAAATGCACTTATCATGCTTGATTCTCTAGTCTCCTAAAGTTTAAATCATCACTACACAATTATCAATGACTTAATTCAAAACATATCAATAAAAATCGTAAATCAAAAGAAATTCATTCTAATCATAATATGAGAGAATTACTTAAGAATAAAGCTTAATTTAATATATAATTCAGGGATTTGAGAATAATGCAGAAAGTTAGGCACTTTCTCGAAATAAATATTCACCCCCACACTTAAGATGTACATTGCCCTCAAAGAAATTTAAGAGATAGGGAGAGGTGAAACTTCTTGAATTTGGATGGCTTCCTTGATATGGGAGTGTCGTGGTGTGGTGGCCGTCGACACTCTCTGCTCTAGATGAAGAAATTGGGAAGTTCGTGAAGAATTAGCCAGGAAATAATAATAATAATTCAAAATATACTAAATATATATTTAAAGACAAGAAAGATAAAGAGAAAGAAAATAGAAAGTAAAATAGAATTAACAGAAAAGATTAATGGACCGGAGAGTCCTTATCGTTAGATGGTTAGCGGGGTGAGTGTGATTTCTAAGGCTGTGGTGTCTTGGCTATAGTCGTGGTGTGGTGATTCCCAAGCACCCTTTAGAACCTAAATCAAAGAAAACGAAATAAAATAGAGTAAACTAAGTAAAAGAAAAATAAAGAAAAGGAAAAATAAAGGAAAAGTGAAAATGAAAAGAAAAGTTAAATGGACTCAAAGGTCCTTTTCCTGTTGAGTTAATGAAGCGGCCGACATGAACTTATATAGATCGGTCTCACAAAGAGAGACTGTGCTAGGATCCTTCCGTTTCTTTGACATGGATGTGGTTAGATCTAGCGTTAAGGAGAATGAAGAAGAATGAGAATGAAAAAGAAGGGGAGAGGGGTAAAGGAAGAAGAAGGGTGGGGAGTAGGTAAGAAGGAGAGATGGGTGGTTTAAATAGAAATTTCAGGTCTGGTACGTTCCCACGCCCGTGTACCGTGGGCGTGTCGAGTCACATGGTCGTGTTATGCTTCGTTCGCTTTTCCCACGCCCATGTGCAGGTCGCCACTCTCATGTTACTAAAACAGTGTCGGCCACGGCCGCATTGCACGACCGTGGTGTTCAGTTGAGGGCCGTGGCTTGAAGATATTTTTCAATCTGTTTCGTACTATCTCTGCCATGTCAGTACGGAAACCCGTAGTATCCACACGGCCACGGCCACGACCGTGTGCAAGGCCGTGTGGTAGGGAAATATGCACTTTGGTTAGTTTTTTGTTAGGTGCTAGAAGTAAAAATGAAAAGAAAATAAAAGAATAAAATAAAAATGTGAAAATTAATGGGGTTAGTGTAACACCTCGGTTTAGACACTAGTCAAAACAGTGGTTTCGAGACCACAAATTCGAGGTCGGAATATTAATTTAATGTTATTTTCTGTGTGAATAGTATGTGACATAGTCTGTGTGAAAATTCTGTGTGATAATTTGATCGTTTGTGTGTCGAATTAAGAGAAAGGACTTAATTGCATAAAGTGTAAAATGCTGTGTGCTGATTTACGAGTACTTAATTGTTGTTGGCTTTTTAAAGTGGAGGCCTTATGTTGTTATTAAGCCATTATTAAAGATAGTGGGTGGCTAAATGACTTATTAGCCTTAAAATATATTTGTTTTATATAACTTATAAAAGGGAAAAGTTGGTATTTGATTATTAAGTTAATTTATAAAAAAACAAAGCATTAAAATCGGCCATTTTTCTATTCATCTTGCACCGAATATTGAAGAAAGAAAAGAGGTTTTAAGCTTTGGTAATTTCGGCTAAGAATTGGCTTGATTCAAGGTTATATTTTTGCTCGATTTTTATTAATTTCTACATTTTTGTAATCGTTGCTTTGTGCTCTACAAAACCCATGCTTAAATTTTGTGAATTGATGATATTTATGAAATGTGCCATTGATGAAAGGTGAGCTTTGTGGTGAGTGTTGGTGTTAAATGAAAGATATGTGTTTAATGAACATGTGTTGTTCTTGAATTTTTGATGAATTTAGCTAATTAAGGCTAAATTGTGAAATAGCAATTTGAAGGACTAGAATGTGAAATAAATGAAATGTGTGGGCTTGTATAATCATGGTGAGAAATCAGCTAGGCTTGAACGAAGTGAAATTATATGAATTTGATGATTTGGTGAAATAGGGACTAAAGTGTCAAAATGTAAACATGTGAGGGCTATTTTGTAAAATGCCCCAAATATGTTTGTTTGGACTAAAATGAATGATTTGGTGATTGAATGGATTTAATTTGGATGTGTATAGACCAAGAAAGAAGAAGTTCGGATCGAGATCGAGGCAAAGATAAAGTGCTCGATTAATCGACCGTTTCATAGTTTGACGTCCGAGGTAAGTTCCAATATAATACATGTTATTAAGATATGGTTTAGCATTATAAAATGAATGTGCATATGTGTATGAAATCGAGATGCTATGTGCAAGATTTAGTTGATGGCACTAAGTGTGCGAAATAGAAATAGAAATAGAAATGAATAGCACTGTGTGTGCGATGTTGTGAAAGCTTTGGCTTATTGATGTGGCACTGTGTGTGCGACACCGAGATAAGTCGGTTGAAAGATTAGGCACTAAGTGTGCGATGAATAATATGTTTTGATCATGTATATGGCATTAAGTGTGCGATTAAATTGAAAGAATATCAGAGGATGATCGACTTGTAATATCGAGCATTGAGTAGCTTGGAAATTGAATAACTATGTGTTAGCTAAGGTATGTATTGAACCTTTGTGATTGATGAGTTTATAGATAAAACAATGAATGGATGAATGAGTAATTTTAGCTATGGATGATATGATATGGATAAGAGAGAATACATTGATTTGATCTGATGAGATAAGTGTATTGTATGTCCAACTTACGAAGCTTTGGAAAGCTTACTGTGTGATTTGTTTCTCTACTTTGCAGTGTCAGTATAGCTAGCTCGGATCTGGGGATCATCAGCTTCTCAATCACACTATCGGCAATCTATTTTGGGTACCTTTGTAGTGATGTACATAGTTGAAATATGGCATGTATAGGCTAGTTATTTGAATCATATTAGAGATGTGTAATTAGCCATGTGATATGGCTAGATATATGACGATTTTAAGCATGAATAGCTTGATATATATATACGATGCATATTTTGGTATGGCATGTGGGTAAAGAAAATAAATTTCAAATGGTAATCTTTGTGATGGTAAAATGTTAGTATGATTTAGTGAATTTGAGAATGAATGATGTTTAGTATATGAATGTGTTCAAGTTGTATATGTTAGCTTATAAGTTGACATGTTTGGAAATGAAAATTGCATGAGATGATGTATCGATTGTTGTCATGGAATTGGTTGCCAAATTGTGTGTTTAAAGATGCTCAAATGTGCTTGTAGGATTGACCTTGTGTGGGTGGCAAGTTGGCCTTGCAAATTGCCTAATTTTCCACACGGTGGTGGCACACGGGCGTGCCTGATGACCGTGGGAGAATGGCAATATGTAGCCTATTAGCACACGACTTTGATATGGGCGTGTCAATTAACCGTGGGCGTAAGTCAGTATATGGCCTAAGAGTACACGACCATGGCACACGGACGTGCCTCGTAGCCATGTTGTTACAACAGGATTGACCACGGCCAAAGTACAGGGGCATGCTTGGTGGCTGTAAAGCCAAGTCCGGATTGACCACGGCCAAGGTACACGGGCGTGCTTGGTGGCCGTGGAGCTAAGTCAGTTTTGACCATGGGGAGGACACACGGGTGTGTTTAGCAGCCATGGGAGGCACACGGCCTGCCTCCACGGGCGTTTATCCCCTGTAACCTTGAAAAGTTTTAAATTTCTAAGAATGTCTGTATGTGTTCCTATTTGGTCCCGACCCGTTTCTGGCATGTGTTTAAGGTTTTGTAGACCTCTACAAGGGACTATTTGATTATGTTTTGATGTACTATGATGTTGTTTGACTTTGTGTTGTGAATAGGTTGTAAAATGATTCGATTGTTCAGTAATGCCTCTGAACCCTATTCTGGCAACAGTATCAGGTTAGGGGTGCTACATTTTTATTGGTATCAGAGCTACAGTTTAGTCGATTCTCGGACTAACGTAGTGCGTGTGAGTCTAGCTATACATGCCATATATGAAATTGTGATAGTGTGATGAATTCTGACAGTTGAAAATGTGTTTTCATATAGTAATGGATCCATATCGAGCAATTGCTGACAACGTAGAGAGTAATGCACCTGCTCCCGCTCAAAGGACAGCGCCGACCACATCTAGGCCGAATGATAGTGGTGAGGGAGAAGAGGCTAAGCAAGCCTTCTTCCGAATGATGAGCGAGTGGTTTACGGAGTTCATCTGAACGAATCTGACTACTCCGTAACCTCCACCCCCACAAATACCTATTGTACCACAAGTGATAGATCCAATTCGACTGAATAAACCTTCTGTGGATAAGATTCGCAAGTATGTGGCTGAAGAGTTTAGGGCCACAGCTGATGATAATGCTGAGCGAGCCGAGTTTTGGCTCGAGAATACAATTCGAGTATTTGATGAGATGTCGTTGAATCCTGATGAGTGCATTAAGGGTGCAGTTTCCTTGTTGAGAGACACGACTTATAACTGGTGGAAAACGTTGATATCTGTGGTTCCGAGAGAGAGAATCACCTGGGACTTCTTTCAAGCCGAGTTCAGAAAGTAGTATATCAGTCAACGTTTTATTGATCAAAAACGTAAAGAGTTTCTAGAATTGAAACAGGGTCGTTTGTTTGTTACTGAGTACGAGCAGAAATTTGTAAGATTGAGTCAATACGCGAGAGAATGTGTTTTGACCGAAGCTACTATGTGCAAACGCTTTATAGAGGGATTGAATGAAGACATTAAGTTTTGGTTGGGATACTTGATATAAATGAATTTGTTGTGTTAGTTGAAAGAGCATGTAAAGTTGAGGAGCTCAGTAAAGAAAAGAAGAAAGCCGATTCTGAGGCTCGAGATGAAAGAAAGAGATCGATGAATAAATTCTCTCAACCTTCAACGAAGAGATATAGAGATGCAAACAATCGTTCAAATGCTTCATTTGGACATCCAAGTAGAGATCGTTCGAGACAAAGTACTGGTCCACGGATTCAAGCTCCGAATGAATCAAGTGTTGGCAGTGTTAAGAGTAACAAGCCTGTGTAACACCCCAAACCCGGTCCAAACACCACGACCGAATCTGGTATGTTACGGGAAAACGTGTTTGAAAATTTCGAGGTTGCATTAGATAAATTTGATAAAACTATGTTCCTTTGTGAAAAACAAGTTGTTTAAAATCTAGACTTAATAAAATTGGATTTCACGATTGAAGCCATTTGATCTCTATTGGTTTATAAAATCAGTGGGATACTCGATGGTATAGTTGAAAACACCTTGCGTTAAAATTTTGAAATCATTATCTTTCCAAGTTTTAGTAGAATTCATACCAACTTATTTGTTAAGGCATATTAAAATTTAAACGTAAACAGTACAAAACATAAATTATAAAGCTTTTTACAAATCCAATAAAAAAAAACCCAACTGAAAGTAAATAATTAAAGTACCCAAATTCAATAGTCTAAGCAACACTTTTATTATAGCATGGCATGTGCACCCCGAGTCCATCCCGGCTCCAAGTCCGCGTCTACGAGTTACCTGAAATGTCAAAGGAGAGGGTGAGTCGAGTGACTCAGTGTGTAATCCCGCTCCCGATGAAACCACATACTAACACACATCATACATAGCAACATAATTAATGCAACCCGATCCTAACCATCCATATCACCTTTTCTACCCCGTGGTACCAAACCACTTTGGTGACATACAATCCACGATGTGTTACCAAAACACTGATGTCCCAAAGACATAATATCCGTCAATGTGGTACCAAACCACTGGTGTCCAAAGACACAATTGTGCTACCAAAGCACTGGTGACCGAAGTCACAAATCCAACGATGATGGGGCCAACCCATCGTGTGTTACCAAAACACTAGCAGACAATCCCATACCTCAAGTGGGGCCAACCCACGGTGGTCAAACCACAGGGACAAGTCGCAATGAGGTGCCAAACCTCTGGTGTCCCAAAGACACAATGTGCTACCAAAGCACTGGTGACCGTAGTCACAAATCCGGTGATGGGGCCAACCCATCGTGTGTGTTACCAAAACATCAAGCGTCAATCCCAGTATAATCATCTGTGGGGCCAACCCACTCGTGGTAATGAGCCACTGGGGACGAGACGCGGAGGTACCAAACCTCTGGAGGTGCCAAACCTCTGGTGACCCAAAGTCACAAAGTGTGCTACCAAAGCACTGGTGCTCGTCAGCACAAAATATCACTGCTCCCTCCTCTCATATCACCCATCAACATACCATACTCATGCAATCATGCATCTCATGTAAGTCATGCATATTATGCCAACATACCAAGCATTATCTCTCATAGCATTCATACAAAACATAGGTCATGATATTATACTTCATTAATAGTACTCATAATAGAAACAGACTTTACCCGATCGTCCACATACCCCATTTGGGTATTCACTTGTCCATCATAATTGTTATAATTTTAACAGCAAATCGGTTTATTAAAAAAATACTAAGTATCGTGGTGTTAGTTACACACCTGGTAATCACGAGCCTAGAAATCCCAACGAGAACGAATGCTAAGCCCCTCGATTATTGACTCCTACAATCGGCCAAACATAGGGTTAGGCCTCCAAGACATTCGACCATCAACAAATAACCAAAGGGGTTAATATCGAACCCTTACCTTTTGATGATTTGGTTTCCTACCAAATCAAGAATCACCCAATAATTCTCCTTAGCAATCGGCTATACCATAAAAGAGAAACCATCAATACTTAACAGTTTAGCTAAATGAAAACTAAACAAATAGGCTAATAGAATGCCCTCTTACCCCCACTTACCAACCACCAAAATCGATCAACCAAACAGGATCACCTCCACCGATATTCGGTCACCAAGGCACTTCTAAAAGAGAGGGAGTTTCGGCCAAGAGACTACTAGGAGAAGGAGAGATATTCGGCTATGTTGGAGTCAATAGCAAGAAGAAATCGGCACTAAGTGTTCAACTCTTCTATTTTCGGCTTTGAGAGAAAACAATGTGAAATGGGAACAGTTTTCTGCACAAAAAAAGAAAGGAAAAGGAAATGGAGAAAAGAAAACAGAAAGGAGGATATTCGGCTTAAGTACTTCAAGAAATGAAAGAGAAGATATATGGAAATTCGGCTAAGAGGAAATGTGAATTCGGCACTAGAGTATTAGGAGAACAAAAACGAAAATATGCTAAGAAAAGGTATTAGTTTCGGCAAATCCAAGTTTCAAAAAGAGAGGAAGGATATTGGAGAAGAGAGAGTTTCGGTTTTAGCACACTTGAACAAAAGAAGAAGAAATGGAAAATCTCTTGAAGTTTCGGTTGCTTTTTGACAAAAGAAAGAAAAAGGAAAGAATGCTACCCAATTGCTTTTGGCCGAAAATGCACAAAATGAGAAGTGCATTTCGGCACACCTCCCTTACCACTACCAAACCGTCCACACCCCCACTCCAACACCCCACAAATTTGGCCATAATCCCCCAAAACACTCCAAGCCACAATTTCAAACAATTTTGAATAAGTCAACCTCCTAAGTTCACTCTCAACCCTCCATTCGAATGTGAAGACTTGGTCCAAGGTAGAATTTAAACCACATACAACTCTTCCATCCTATGCCGTCAAAATGGAGACCCAAAATGAGAATTTCGCAGCTTGAACTCAGGACTTCTCCCCCTTGCAGATGACGCCACACCAAGCTCCTCCTTTGCCACTCTGCCAGCTCTTCATTTATGCAATAAAACTCCAATTTATTTCCTTAAACCCCAACTCTATCAGCTCCCTACACCTAAGGCCAAAAATTAAAATTTTCCTACCTACTCAGGCACACACCTAGCCTACAATTAAACCCCGACACAACACAAACAACAACACAGCATACCAAACACATGCAAAACATGCCACAACGAAATAGCCCCTAACCCGGGATATTACAGTTCTACCCCCCTTAAAATAATTTCGGCCTCGAAATTACCTGATCAAAAGAGTTGCGGGTATTGCTGTCTCATCGTATCCTCGGGTTCCCACGTAGCTTCTTCCACGCCATGATTCCGCCAAAGTACCTTAACCAAAGGCACAGACTTCCTACGTAGAACCTTGACATCTCGATCTAGAATCTGCACTGGTTCTTCCTCTATGGTCATATCTGGGTTTACCTCGATCTCCTCTACTGCTACTACATGTGATGGATCTGAACGATACCGTCGAAGCATCGACACGTGAAAAACATCGTGAATCTGGCTAAGCTCTGCTGGCAACTCAAGCTGATACGCCACTGGTCCAACTCGCCTCAATACCTTATACGGCCCAATAAACCTCGGACTTAGCTTGCCTTTTCTGCCAAACCTCAGCACCTTCTTCCAAGGCGAGACCTTTAAGAAGACACGATCTCCCACAGCGAACTCTATATCCCTTCGCTTAAGATCGGCATAAGACTTTTGCTTGTCCAAGCTTCCTTCAAACGAGATCGAATCAACTTAACCTTGTCTTCTACTCTCAAGAACCAACTCGGGTCCCAACAACCGACGTTCACCTAACTCGTCCAACATGTAGGTGAGCGACACTTCCTACCATACAAACGCCTCATATGGTGCCATTTTGATGCTTGCTTGGTAGCCGTTGTTATAGGCGAACTCGCCAACGGCGAAAACTCTCCCAACTACCTCTGAAGTCCGAACACAACCTCTCAACATGTCTTCCAAGATCTGGATAACCTTTACATTGCCGCCCGATCGATCGCGGGTGAAAAGCCGTCTTGGAAATCCAAGCGCGTACCCAGAGCCTGATGCAACGCTCTCCAGAACCTCGACGTAAACCTGGGATCCCTATCCGAGATAATCGAAACTGGAACACCGTGTAGCCTTACTATCTCTGACACATAAAGCTTCGCCAATCTCTGAAGTGAATAGTCCACTCTCACCGGAATGAAATGGGCCGACTTAGTCAGACGGTCCACGACAACCCAAACTGAATCCTTCTTGCTTGGCGTAAGTGGTAAACCACTGACGAAATCCATAGTTATCCTTTCCCATTTCCACTGAGGAATCTTTACAGGCTGAAGCAAACCCGACGGCAACTGATGTTCAGCCTTGACCTGCTGACAAGTCAGACATGTCCCAACAAACTCTGTCACCTCTTTCTTCAAGCCAGGCCACCAAAACTGCTCTTTAAGATCCCTATACATTTTACTACCCCCAGGATGCATAGCATAAGGATCATGCTATGTGCGTCTGAAGAATCCTCTCCGCTCGACTTAACATCTTTAGGCATACAAGCCTTACCTTGAAAACACAGGACCTCATCACTAGACAAGTCAGTAACCCTCCAAACCACCATTCTGCGCACTTGCAACCTTCGCGCACTCGTAACCTCATCCTCCAATCGCTTCTCTTTGATCTGCTCAACCCACGTGAGCTTAACTCGCAGCTCTGCGAGAATACTCCGTCGTCGTACAAACTCAAATGGGCAAACAAAGCTCTTAAGTCCGAAACAACCCTACGGCTCAACGCGTCTGCCACCACGTTAGCCTTGCCCGGATGATATTCAATCGAACAGTCGTAGTCCTTGAGCAATTCAACCCATCTACGTTGCCTCAAATTCAGATCCTTCTGAGTCAATAGATACTTCAGACTCTTATGATCTGTGTAGACAATTGACTTCTCCCCGTACAAGTAGTGCCTCCAGATTTTTAGAGCAAAGACTACAGCTGCCAGTTCTAAATAGTGCGTCGGATAGTTGACCTCGTGTGGCCTCAGCTGCCGAGAAGCGTAAGCCACAACCTTACCCTCCTGCATCAACACACAACCCAAGCCCGTGTGTGATGCATCGCAGTACACTGTGAATTCCTTACCAGCCTCAGGTTGAATTAAAACAGGAGCCTCTGTCAAGATCTTCTTCAACTTATCAAGACTCTCCTGCTGTTTCTCAGTCCAAACGAACGGAACTCCCTTCCTTAACAGCTTAGTCATCGGTGCTGCAATTAACGAGAAACCCTCAACAAACCTTCGGTAGTATCCTGCCAAACCCAGGAAACTCCGAATCTCAGCGACTGACCTAGGAGGCTTCCAATCCAAAACCGCCTCAACCTTCCGAGGATCTACTCTAATCCCCTCAGCTGATACTACATGACCCAAAAACGTCACTTCCTGGCGAACTCGCACTTCACCGAACTTAGCATAGAGTTGCTTCTCCCTCAAAATTTGCAACACCACTCTTAAGTGTGCATCATGCTCTTCTTCCGACCTTGAGTAAACCAAGATGTCGTCAATAAAAACCACGACGAAACGGTCCAAATACTGCTGAAACACCCTATTCATCATATCCATAAAAAGCTGCGGGCGTTAGTCAACCCGACGGCATTACGAGAATTCGTAGTGCCCGTCGAGTCCAAACGCTTGTCTTATGGATATCCGCTTCCTTTACTTTCAACTGATGGTACCCAGACCTCAAATCGATCTTTGAAAACACCGATGCACCTTTCAGCTGATCAAACAAATCATCTATCCGTGGTAACGGATACTTGTTTTTAATCGTCAGCTTATTCAGTTGGCGGTAGTCGATACACATCCGCATCGAGCCGTCCTTCTTCTTGACGAATAATACCGGCGCTCCCCATGGTGAAACACTTGGCCTAATGAAGCCTCGATCCAACAGCTCCTGAATCTGAGCCTTAAGCTCCACCAATTCCTTTGGTGCCATCCTATATGGAGCAATAGACACTGACGCAGTCCCTGGTAGCAGATCTATCCCAAACTCTACCTCACGATCCGGTGGTAAACCCGGAAGCTCCTCTGGAAACACATCAACAAATTCCTTAACAGTACGAACCTTCTCAACAGCGGACTCTTTAGCCTCTAAGGCATACACATGAACCACATACGCTTTCACACCCTTTCGACCATCTTTCTGACTTTTAGTGCCGACACCACATTGGATAAGTAATCTCTCCTATTACCTATCATAATCACTTCATCTCCCTTATCCGCCGATAGAACCATGCGCTTAGTCACAAGAATCCACCTTGGCGTGGTACTTCACCACCAATCCATCCCGAGAATCGGTCGAACTCCCAAATGGCGGTTCCATCGGATCGGCCGAGAAAAACTACCCCTTGGAGTTCTAGGTGTACATCCTTATACAAATTTTTATCTACCACTACTGAGTGACCTGAGGGCTAAATACAGTCATCCGTCTAGAAGATATCTCGAGTCTAAGTCCATGGTCTCAACTATACTACTAGCAACATACGAATCGTGGAACCCAAGTCAATTAAAGCGTTATAGGAGAACCAAAATCAAAAACGTCTGGGTGATTACGTCCGGTGCGCGTCGCCCTCTCGCGGCGCCTAGTGCGCATACACTGCATCAGTGCCGTCGTGCCTCGTAACTACCGCACCTCGCCTTCGGTGCTCTCACGACCTCGACCAAATCCATTACCACCTCTGCCATTACCACGGCCCCTCTGTGGTGGCGGTCCATTACCTCTGAACTGATTACGGCCCTGACTCTCAGACTGAATCCTGGCCATCCTACGCGGACAGTCCCTAATGCGATGATCCAGAGAACCACACTCGAAGCAACCTTTTCCACCAGTCCAACAACCACCCCAATGAGATTTCCCACACCGACATCAACGGCGGCCCCACGCCTAGCGAAGAACAAACCTAGCAGATCGATTACGCCCCACTCGGTCTAGCCCTCTTCTGCGGGTTACGGACGATCCCAAGACCCAAAGCTCCTCTTAAGCCTACTCCCGTCCCATGCTCTGTCTTCATCGACTCCTTAACACCTTCGGCTACCTTAGCCTTCTCGACTAAGACAAAGAAACTCGCGCTCCGGCCGCGTGGAGCAATCAGCACTTCAACTCGTCTCGCAGACCATCCTCGAAACGAACACACCTCTCATGCTCGGTGGCTACAATGCCCGCGGCATACCTACTCACCCGGGAACTCACCTGCGTACTCGAAAGAATGATTTACTCCCTGAACAAGCCTCGAAATGCCTTTCACGAGAGTCGATGTAACTAGCCCCGATGTACTTCTTTTGGTATGCAGCTCTGAAATAATCCCATGTTAGATCCTCAGCTGCCACACTGTCCCGAACCGTGAGCCACCACTGGTATGACTCATCCCCGAGAAGCGATACAATCCTTTAAGTTTCTCCTCGCTCGTCAAGTCCGGATCGTCCATGATCCGCTCGGTTGCCTCCGGCCAATATTCAAAGCGGTGCTCGAGCAACACCCGATACACTCGGAAAAATTCGGCCCCATTAGCCCGAGTCTCTCTCAGAATGATTTCCTAACTCCCGCACCACCACTTACACCACCACTCTTTCCAACACTCGCGGCGTTGCACGTGACATCTGCGTCATCTCGGCCTCGATCCTGGAACTCACCACCTCCAGCTGGTGGCGGAACCGGCATCTCATTTTCTGACCCTTGACCAGATCCTACGGGTTCAGAAACCGTCATTCTCCCCTACCTCTACCACGAGTATTACGACCACGTCCGCCTCGAGTGCTCATGACTAAACGATCTACGTTTCTGATTAAGAAGATTTTTATGCATTAGTAACGTTCCACTTTCTTAACCGCAAAGAAATTTTATGGATAGAGTTTAATCAGGGGTTCTTTCGAGCAACCAAGGTTTCAATCTTCTATCCTATTCACCCAAAAGAGATTATACATTCATTCCTTAATCCTTTCCATACCTATTCACTCTTCGGACATTGCTGCCCATTTCTAACCCAAGGGTATTTTCGTCATTTTCCCTACAGGGTGTTTTCGTAATAAACGATATTTTAAAACTTTTGTAAAACCGGTCAATTTGAAATTCCAAAAATTTGAGAGTGTTCTTTGAAAATTTTGAAAAATACTTCGTTTTGGAAACCAAGGGTATTTTAGTAATTTTCACAAACGAGGCGCTTTTCAGTAAATTTCCAAAATCAAAATTTTCGTTTGACATTTTGTAAAACAGAGTGTTTGTATTTCAGTAACATCATTGAAATTTTGGGCAAAATCTTTGGATTGCTATTTTATAAACCGGGGCATTTTAGTAAATTTACCCTGGGGCATTTTTGTAATTTTCATAAATCAGTTTTTTCAGAAAATTGTTGTAAATGTGACATTTTCGGTTTTGAAAGAGTTTATTGCAAAAGTTTGAAAACATTAGGGTTGTTGTTGTATTTTTGAAAACATGGCTAATTCCTTTTTCGTGTTTTAGTCGTTAGGTTAAGTCTATGACCGAGCCTTCTTGGTCGGGGGTGAACTCGAGCTACGCACTGGTGGGATTCTGCGAAGAGGGAGGTGAGTCACGAGGATCGCTTAAATACCAAGCTCTTCCGATCCTCTCCTAGACATGCGTGCGGAGTTACCACACCCTAGCCCCGTGGTGAGTCATAGATTGGTTTAGTGCTTTAAGTCTTATGCTTTAGTTCGAGTGTTTGAGTGATCTAATCCTAGGGTTCAAGTCCTATAAATCTAACTACGTTCCATATCACCTACCCTTCTACAAATAATAATTCACAGAAGAGTTTAGAATTACTTACATGGGCGAATCGGTGCTGGAGACTCGGTGCCATGCCTTGTAAACCATGTATTCAACCCAAAAACACTTAAAACAAACTTTTGAAAACAGTTTGGGCCTCAAGCCCACAGCCGAGCTTTTGAACTTAGCTCTGATACCACAATTGTAACACCCCAAACCCGATCCAAACACCACGACCGAATCTGGTATGTTACGGGAAAACGTGTTTAAAAATTTCGAGGTTGCATTAGATAAATTTGATAAAACTATGTTCCTTTGTGAAAAACAAGTTGTTTAAAATCTAGACTTAATAAAATTGGATTTCACGATTGAAGCCATTTGATCTCTATTGGTTTATAAAATCAGTGGGATACTCGATGGTATAGTTGAAAACACCTTGCGTTAAAATTTTGAAATCATTATCTTTCCAAGTTTTAGTAGAATTCATACCAACTTATTTGTTAAGGCATATTAAAATTTAAACGTAAACAGTACAAAACATAAATTATAAAGCTTTTTACAAATCCAATAAAAAAAAACCCAACTGAAAGTAAATAATTAAAGTACCCAAATTCAATAGTCCAAGCAACACTTTTATTATAGCATGGCATGTGCACCCCGAGTCCATCCCGGCTCCAAGTCCGCGTCTACGAGTTACCTGAAATGTCAAAGGAGAGGGTGAGTCGAGTGACTCAGTGTGTAATCCCGCTCCCGATGAAACCACATACTAACACACATCATACATAGCAACATAATTAATGCAACCCGATCCTAACCATCCATATCACCTTTTCTACCCCGTGTGGTACCAAACCACTGGTGACATACAGTCACGATGTGTTACCAAAACACTGATGTCCCAAAGACATAATATCCGTCAATGTGGTACCAAACCACCGTGTCCCAAAGACACAATTGTGCTACCAAAGCACCGTGACCAAAGTCACAAATCCAACGATGATGGGGCCAACCCATCGTGTGTGTTACCAAAACACTAGCGCACAATCCCATACCTCAAGTGGGGCCAACCCACGGTGGTCAAACCACAGGGACAAGTCGCAATGAGGTGCCAAACCTCTGGTGTCCCAAAGACACAATGTGCTACCAAAGCACTGGTGACCGTAGTCACAAATCCGGTGATGGGGCCAACCCATCGTGTGTTACCAAAACACCGGGCGCCAATCCCGTATAATCATCTCAGGGGCCAACCCACTGTGGTACCGAGCCACTGGGGACGAGACGCGAGGTACCAAACCTCCGGAGGTGCCAAACCTCTCGGTGACCCAAAGTCACAAAGTGTGCTACCAAAGCACTGGTGCTCGTCAAGACAAAATATCACCGCTCCTCCTCTCATATCACCCATCAACATACCATACTCTTTGCAATCATGCATCTCATGTAAGTCATGCATATTATGCCAACATACCAAGCATTATCTCTCATAGCATTCATACAAAACATAGGTCATGATATTATACTTCATTAATAGTACTCATAATAGAACAGACTTACCCGAATCGTCCACATACCCCATTTGGGTATTCACTTGTCCATCATACTGTTATAATTTTAACAGGCAAATCGGTTTATTAAAAAAAATACTAAGTATCAGGGTGTTAGTTACACACCTGGTAATCACGAGCCTAGAAATCCCAACGAGAACGAATGCTAAGCCCCTCGATTATTGACTCCTACAATCGGCCAAACATAGGGGTTAGGCCTCCAAGACATTCGGCCATCAACAAATAACCAAAGGGGTTAATATCGAACCCTTACCTTTTGATGATTTGGTTTCCTACCAAATCCGAATCACCCAATAATTCTCCTTAGCAATCGGCTATACCATAAAAGAGAAACCATCAATACTTAACAGTTTAGCTAAATGAAAACTAAACAAATAGGCTAATAGAATGCCCTCTTACCCCCACTTACCAACCACCAAAATCGATCAACCAAACAGGATCACCCTCCACTGATATTCGGTCACCAAGGCACTTCTAAAAGAGAGGGGAGTTTCGGCCAAGAGACTACTAGGAGAAGGAGAGAATATTCGGCTATGTTGGAGTCAATAGCAAGAAGAAATCGGCACTAAGTGTTCAACTCTTCTATTTTCGGCTTTGAGAGAAAACAATGTGAAATGGGAACAGAGTTTCGGCACAAAAAGAAAAGGAAAGGAAATGGAGAAAAGAAAACAGAAAGGAGGATATTCTACTCAAGTACTTCAAGAAATGAAAGAGAAGATATATGGAAATTCGGCTAAGAGGAAATGTGAATTCGGCACTAGAGTATTAGGAGAACAAAACGAAAATATGCTAAGAAAAGGTATTAGTTTCAAGCAAATCCAAGTTTCAAAAAGAGAGGAAGGATATTGGAGAAGAGAGAGTTCGGTTTAGCACACTTGAACAAAAGAAGAAGAAATGGAAAATCTCTTGAAGTTTCGGTTGCTTTTTGACAAAAGAAAGAAAAAGGAAAGAATGCTACCCAATTGCTTTTGGCCGAAAATGCACAAAATGAGAAGTGCATTTCTAAGCACACCTCCCTTACCACTACCAAACCGTCCACACCCCCACTCCAACACCCCACAAATTTGGCCATAATCCCCAAAACACTCCAAGCCACAATTTCAAACAATTTTGAATAAGTCAACCTCCTAAGTTCACTCTCAACCTCCATTCGAATGTGAAGACTTGGTCCAAGGTAGAATTTAAACCACATACAACTCTTCCATCCTATGCCGTCAAAATGGAGACCCAAAATGAGAATTTCGCAGCTTGAACTCAGGACTTCTCCCCCTTGCAGATGACGCCACACCAAGCTCCTCCTTTGCCACTCTGCCAGCTCTTCATTTATGCAATAAAACTCCAATTTATTTCCTTAAACCCCAACTCTATCAGCTCCCTACACCTAAGGCCAAAAATTAAAATTTTCCTACCTACTCAGGCACACACCTAGCCTACAATTAAACCCCGACACAACACAAACAACAACACAGCATACCAAACACATGCAAAACATGCCACAACGAAATAGCCCCTAACCCGGGATATTACAGCCTGAGTGTAGACAATGTGGGAGATGACATGGGGGAGAGTGCTGGGGCAATTATAATAATAGAACATGTTATAAATGTGGATCTCGAGTTCATTTTATTCGAGATTGCCCAAAGATGGTGAAAATGTTCAGAATGAAAGACCGAGTAATGTGACAGCTAGGGGTAGACCACCCAGAAGCACCAGAAATATAAGCGAAAGTCAGAGAGGGACCACTGATACAATAGTGAGATCGGAAGCGAAAGCACCTGCTCGAGCCAATGCTATGCGAGCGCGAGAGGAAGCGTCATCTACAGATGTCATAACTGGTACTTTTACTTAATTCAATACTGATGTGATTGCATTCATAGATCCGAGATCGACTCATTCCTATGTGTGTGTGAGTCTAGTATTGAATAAGACTCTACCTGTTGAGTCTACTGAATTTGTGATTAGAGTGTCGAACCCCTTAGACAAGTGTGTCCTGGTGGATAAGGTGTGCAAGAGTTGCCCATTGATGTTTAGGGATGCTTGTTTTCCAGCTAATTGGATGTTGTTACCGTTCGATGAGTTTGACATAATTCTGGGTATAGATTGGCTTACTCTGCATAATGCCATTGTGAACTGCAAAAGAAAGAGTATTGAATTGAGAAGTCAGAACGGTGAGCTAGTTCGAATTGAATCCAGTGATATGAAAGGATTACCAGCTGTTGTATCTGCAATGAAAGCTATGAACTGTCTGAGAAAGGGTTGTGAAGCTTATTTGGCATATGTAATTGAAACAAAAGTGTCAGAAAAGGAAGTTGAATCTGTGCCTGTGGTATGTGAGTTTCTAGATGTGTTTCCTGAAGAGTTGCCGAGATTACCTCCAATTCGGGAAGTGGAATTTGGTATTAAATTAGTGCCGGGGGCCATTACCATTTCGATCGCTTCGTATAGAATGGCACCCATAGAATTGAAAGAGTTAAAGTCTCAGTTGCAGGAATTGACTGACAGAGGATTTGTACGACCAAGTTTCTCACCCTGGGGAGCTTCTATGTTATTTGTGAGAAAGAAAGTTGGAACTATGAGAATGTGTATTGATTATTGACAGTTGAACAAAGTGACGATAAAGAATAAATATCCGTTGCCTCGTATTGATGATTTGTTTGATCAGTTGAAGGGAGTTATAGTGTTTTCAAAGATAGAATTGAGGTCTGGTTACTATCAGTTAAGAGTTAAAGAATCTGATATGCTGAAGACCGCTTTCAGAATGAGGTATGGATATTATGAATTCTTAGTGATACCTTTCGGACTAACAAATGCTCCTGCAGTGTTTATGGATTTGATGAATCGGATATTCAGACCGTATTTGGATCGCTTTGTAGTGGTGTTCATTGATGATATTTTGATCTATTCGTGTGATGAGGCGCAGCATGCTGAACATTTGAGAACTGTGTTACAAAATTTGCGTGAAAATCAATTGTATGCAAAGTTTAGCAAATGTGAATTTTGGTTGCGTGAGGTTGGTTTTCTAGGACATATTGTATCAGCTGCCGAGATACGAGTTGACCTGAGTAAAATCTCTGCTATTCTAGAATGGAAGCCTCTGAGAAATGTGTCTGAAGTTCGTAGTTTTCTGGGATTAGTGGGATATTATAGACGATTTGTGGAAGGCTTCTCGATGATTGCAACTCCATTGACATAGTTGTTACAGAAAGATGTTAGATTCGAGTGGTTAGAAAAGTGCTAGCAAAGTTTTGAATAGTTGAAAGTGTTGTTGACGGAAGCACCAGTGTTGATTCAACCCGAATCAGGCAAAGAGTTTATAGTTTACAGTGATGCATCGTTGAATGGTTTGGGCTGTGTGCTGATACAAGAGGGGAAAGTGAAAAGAACTACCCAACGCATGACCTTGAACTGGCCACAATTGTGTTCGCATTGAAAATATGGCGTCATTATTTATTTGGTGAAAAGTGTCATATCTTTACAGATCACAAGAATTTAAAGTATTTGATGACTCAGAAAGATTTGAATTTGCGACAGAGAAGATGGTTAGAATTGTTGAAAGACTACGAACTTGTGATAGATTACCACCCGGGTAAAGCTAATGTTGTAGCTGATGCCTTGAGTCGAAAATCGTTATATGCTTTGCGAGCTATGAGTAATCAGATAGATCTATGTGATGATAGTGCAGTGGTAGCTGAACTGAAAGTAAAGCCGATGTTTGTACAGAAAATTTATGATGCTCAAAAAAATGATGTTGAAATGACGGTTAAATGGACTGAATGTGAATTGAATACTGAATCAGAATTTCGAGTTGGCAGTGATGATTGTTTGAGATTTAGAGATCGGATTTGTGTTCTGAGAAATTCAAAGTTGATTTCGATGATTTTGAATGAAGCTCACAATAGTCATTTAACTGTGCATCCGGGGAGTACGAAGATGTATAATGATCTGAAACAGTTCTATTGGTGGCATGGCATGAAAAGAGACATTTTTGACTTTGTGTCGAAATATTTAGTTTGTCAGCAAGTTAAAGCTGAACATCAAGTTCCGTCTGGTTTGTTACAACCAATTATGATTCCTGAGTGGAAATGAGAGAGAATTACGATGGACTTTGTGTCAGGTTCGCCCTTATCTCCGAGTAAGAAAGATGCAATATGGGTGATAGTGGACAGATTGACGAAACCAACTCATTTCATTCCGGTGAGAACCGATTATTCTTTAGATAAGTTAGCTGAACTATATATCGATGAGATTGTGAGATTGCACGGAGTACAGTTATCTATAGTGTCTTACAGAGATCCGAGATTTACTATTTTGGAGGAAATCGCAAGATGCTTTAGGCACGAAATTGCATTTCAGTACTGCTTTTCATCCGAAAACGGATGGTCAATCCGAGCGAATCATTCAGATTCTCGAAGACATGCTGAGATGTTGCATACTTGAATTTGAATGTACGTGGGAAAAGCATTTATCATTAATTGAGTTTGCGTATAACAACAATTTTCAATCTAGCATTAAAATGGCACCATATGAAGCTCTTTATGGTCGAAAGTGTCGAACTCCATTGTATTGGACTGAACTGAGTGAGAATAAGATTCACGAGGTTGATCTGATAAAAGAGACTGAACAGAAAGTGAAAGTAATTCCTGACAATTTGAAAGCAGCTTCAGATCGTTAGAAGTCTTATGTAGATTTGAAATGAAAGGATATTGAATTCGAAATTGGTCATAAAGTGTTTCTGAAAGTATCTCCTTGGAAGAAAATACTTCAATTTGGCCGGAAGGGCAAGCTGAGCTCGAGGTTCATCGGACCGTATGAGATTATTGAACGAGTTGGGCCGGTTGCTTATAGGTTGGGATTGCCATCTGAATTAGAAAAGATTCATAACGTGTTTCATGTATCAATGCTTCGACGGTACAGATCAGACCCGTCTCATGTGATTGCTCCTACTGAGATTGAGATTCAGTCAGACTTGTCGTATAGTGAAGAACTGATCCGAATTATGGCTCGAGAGATTAAAGAGTTGAGAAACAAAAGAATTTCCTTAGGGAAAGTATTATGGCACAAACACAGAGTTGAAGAGGCTACGTGGGAGTCTGAGAACATTATGAGAGAGCAATATCTACACCTATTCACTGGTAAGATTTTCGGGGACGAAAATCCCTAAGGGGGGAGAGTTGTAACAGCCAGGTTTAGACCCTAGTCGGAACAGTGGTTTTGAGACCACAAATATGAGGTCGGAATGTTAATTTAATGTTATTTTCTGTGTGAATAGTATGTGACATAGTCTGTGTGAAAATTCTGTGTAATAATTTGATCATTTGTGTGTCGAATTAAGAGAAAGGACTTAATTGCATAAAGTGTAAAATGCTGTGTGCTGATTTACGAGTACTTAATTGTTGTTGGCTTTTTAAAGTGGAGGCCTTATGTTGTTATTAAGCCATTATTAAAGATAGTGGGTGGCTAAATGACTTACTAGCCTTAAAATATATTTGTTTTATATGACTTATAAAAGGGAAAAGTTGGTATTTGATTGTTAAGTTAATTTATAATAAAACAAAGCATTAAAATAGGCCACTTTTATTCATCTTGCACCGATTATTGAAGAAAGAAAAGAGGTTTTAAGCTTTGGTAATTTCGGCTAAGAATTGGGTTGATTCAAGGTTAGATTTTTGCTCGGTTTTTATTAATTTCTACGTTTTCGTAATCATTGCTTTGTGCTCTACAAAACCCATGCTTAAATTTTGTGAATTGATGATGTTTATGAAATGTGCCATTGATGAAAGGGTGAGCTTTATGGTGAGTGTTGGTGTTAAATGAAAGATATGTGTTTAATGAACATGTGTTGTTCTTGAATTTTTGATGAATTTAGCTAATTAGGGCTAAATTGTGAAAATAGCAATTTGAAGGACTAGAATGTGAAATAAATGAAATGTGTGGGCTTGTATAAGCATGGTGAGAATCAGGCTAGGCTTGAACCAAGTGAAATTATGTGAATTTGATGATCTGGTGAAATAGGGACTAAAGTGTCGAAATGTAAAATTGTAAGGGCTATTTTGTAAAATGCCCCAAATATGTGTGTTTGGACTAAAATGAATGATTTGGTGATTGAATGGATTTAATTTGAATGTGTATAGACCAAGAAAGAAGAAGTTCGGATTGAGATCGAGGCAAAGATAAAGTGCTCGATTAATCGACCGTTTCGATAGTTCGACATCCGAGGTAAGTTTGGATATAATACATGTTATTAAGATATGGTTTAGCATTATGAAATGAATGCGTATATGTGTATGAAATCGAGATGCTATGTGCAAGATTTAGTTGATGGCACTAAGTGTGCGAAATTGAAATAGAAATAGAAATGAATAGCACTGTGTGTACGATGTTATGAAAGCTTCGGCTTATTGATGTGGCATTGTGTGTGCGAAACCGAGATAAATTGGTTGAAAGATTAGGCACTAAGTGTGCGATGACTAACATGTTTCGATCATGTGTATGCAAGTGAGTGTGCGATTAAATTGAAAGAATATCAGAGGATGATCGACTTGTAATATCGAACATTAAGTAGATTGGAAATTGAATAACTATGTGTTAGCTAAGGTATGTATTGAACCTTTGTATTTGGTGAGTTTATAGATAAAGCTATGAATGGATGAATGAGTAATTTTAGCTATGGATGATATGGTATGGATAAGAGAGAATTGATCTATGTGATGGTTATTATATACACTGATTTGATTTGATGAGATAAGTGTATTGTATCTCCAACTTACTAAGCTTTGGAAAGCTTACTATGTGATTTGTTTCTCTGCTTTGCAGTGTCAGTATAGCTAGCTCGGATTTGGGGATCATCAGCTTCTCAATCACACTATCGGCAATCTATTTTGGGTACTTTTGTAGTGATGTACATAGTTGAAATATGGCATGTATAGGCTAGTTATTTGAATCATATTAGAGATGTGTAATTAGCCATGTGATATGGCTAGATATATGATGATTTTAAGCATGAATGGCTTGATATATATATACGATGCATATTTTGGTATGGCATGTGGGTAAAAAAAATGAATTTCAAATGGTAATCTTTGTGATGGTAAAATGTTCGTATGATTTAGTGAATTTGAGAATGAATGATGTTTAGTATATGAATGTGTTCTAGTTGTATATGTTAGCTTATAAGTTGACATGTTTGGAAATGAAAATTGCATGAGATGATGTATCGATTGTTGTCATGGAATTGGTTGCCAAATTGTGTGTTTAAAGATGCTCAAATTGTGGGTGGCAAATTGGCCTTGCAAATGGCCTATTTTGCCACACGGTGGTGGCACACGGGCGTGCCTGATAACTGTGGGAGAATGGCAATATGTAGCCTATTAGCACACGGCCTTGATATGGGCGTGTCAATTAACCATGGGCGTAAGTCAGTATATGGCCTAAGAGTACATGGCAATGGCACATGGACGTGCCTAGTAGCTGTGTTGTTTGAACAAGATCGACCACGGCCAAAGTACACGGGCGTGCTTGGTGGCCGTGGAGCCAAGTCAGGATTGACCACGGCCAAGGTACACGGGCGTGCTTGGTGGCCATAGAGCTAAGTCAGTTTCGACCACGGGGAGGACACACTGGTGTGTTTAGCAGCCATAGGAGGCACATGGCCTGCCTCCAGGGGCGTGTATCCCCTGTAACCTTGAAAAGTTTTGAATTTTCGAGAATGTCTGTATGTGTTCTGGTTTGGTCCTGACCCGTTTCTGGCATGTGTTTAGGGTTTTGTAGACCTCTACAAGGGACTATTTAATTATGTTTTGATGTACTATCATGATGTTTGACTTTGTGTTGTGAATAGATTGTAAAATGATTCGATTGTTCGGTAATGCCTCTTAACCCTATTCCGGTAATAGTCTCGGGTTAGGGGTGCTACAGTTAGTGCTCGAGTTGCCTCCCGAGAAGCGCTCGTTTAGAGTCTTAAGCTAGACTTACCTCTCATTCGCACATTCATGTGGTGTCAGGAGTTAAAAGTCCTTCCTCATGCTATCAGTCCTATTATCAGTATGTAATTCGAGTCAAGTAGCGTTTACTTTAAAAGTACCATATGTAGGATTACTTATCTCTACTGTTCCATATGGGAAAACCTTAAGTACCATAAAAGAGATTTCTTTTTTTGTATTAGGGTCAGGAGGAGGTATTCGAGGGTCTGCCTTATCTAACAATACCTGATCTTCTATCTTAAATTTGTTTGTCCCACAGAATGGTGTTGGTTCTGCTTTGTGTATTCCTAATTTCTCCTTGAAGTGTGTCTTCCACTCGTCTAGCTCATCGATCTGAAGCCTTCGTTCCTCATGAGTTATTTTTTTCTTGGCATGAGGTATAGGTTCTGGCTCAGTTGTGTTGTTCTGTGGTGCTTCCTAGAAAGAAGGTTTAACCGAATGGTCATTGATAAAATTAATTTTTTTCACCTTGATTACTCGATGTCCTAGCTGAGTCAAGAGCCTGGAGACTGATTGATTCGTCACCTACACAAAGTATGAGTTCACCTGCGTTAACATCAATTTTAGTCCTGGCAGTTGCTAAAAAGGGTCTTCCTAAAATCAAGGGGATACTATTGTCCTCATCCATGTCTAAAACGACAAAGTCTACTGGGAATAAGAATTTATCAATTTTCACAAGAACATCTTCAATTATACCCCTAGGAATTCTAATAGTTTTATCAGCTAATTGAATGCTCATCCTAGTTTGTTTGGGTTTCCCTAGACCTAGTTGTTTAAACATTTTATAAGGCATAACGTTTATGCTTGCCCCTAAATCAGCTAAAGCATTATCAACAGATAAACTAGCAATTAAGCATGGAATTGTAAAACTCCCTGGATCTTTTAATTTTTGTGGTAGTTTATTTTGTAGCATTGATGCGATTCCTCGTCTAACTTCCGCTTGTTTGTTAACAGCTCTTTTAAAAATTTCCTTGAATCTGGCATCTGCGAAAGAGCTTCAAGAAATGGTAAGTTAATATGTAATTTCTTTAAAAGTTTAAGAAATTTACCGAATTGTTTGTCTATGTTGTCCTTCTTCATCGCATCAGGATAAGGTATACGAGGTTGGTACTCTTTAATTACCAGTTTTGGCTTATCTTTACCTTCCTTTACCATATTCTATTGGCTTACCGTAGGCTCATCTAACCCTACACTATCTTGAGTTGTTATGGCTTGAAGTTGCTCCTTTGGGTTAGTTTTAGTGTTGCTTGGCAAGCTGCCTTGTGGTCATTCAGAGGTCAGCTTAGCGAGTTGCCCTAATTGTTCTCGATCCCTTGAATCGATGCTTGTTGATTTTTTAGTGTTGTCTCAGTGTTTTGGAAACGTGTTTCTGATACCGCTATGAATTTTGTCAGCATCTTTTCCTGTGGGTAGGGCTGTTGTTGGAAGTTTGGAGGGGGTTGTTGTCTCTGATTTCCTTTACCACCCCATGAAAAATTGGGGTGGTTCCTCCAACCTGGATTATAAGTATTACCATAAGGGTTATTTTGAGATTTAAAATTGTTACCCATATAGTGAACTTGCTAGTTCTCAGCGCTCGGGTTGTAAGGTGGATATTCTGTATTACACATCCCTCCTCTATTCGTATCGCACTGCATGACTGGATGTACCTGCAAAGAATCACATACGCCATCAATCTTTTTATTTAACAGTTCTACCTGGTTTGATAGCATGGTTACTGCGTTGAGGTTGAAAACACTGGCTGCTTTTGTTGGCTTTGTCCTGGTGACTTGCCACTGATAGTTATTTAGTGACATCTCTTCAATGAATTCATAAGCAGCCTCAGGTGTTTTGTTATTCAGGGTTCTGCCGGCGGCTGAATCGATTAACTGCCTAGTTAAGGGGTTCACACCGTTCTAAAAAGTTTTGACCTATAGCCACAAAGGGTAATCTATGGTGTGGGCACCTTCTCAATAGATCTTTATATCTCACCGATGCATTATAAAGTGTTTCTAAATCCATCTGCACAAAAGAAGAGATGTCATTCCTTAACTTGGCCGTTTTAGTCGGCGAAAAATATTTTAATAAAATTTTTTTGGTCATTTGTTCCCATGTAGTAATTGACCTTTGTGGAAGAGAATGCAACCACTGTTTGGCTTTATTCCTCAAATAAAAGGGAAATAATCGAAGACGGATGACATCATCAGAAACGCCATTTATTTTGAAAGTATCGCAAAATTCTAGGAAATTTGCCAAGTGATTGTTTGGATCTTCATCCTGCAAACCATCAAACTGAACAAATTGCTGTATCATCTGAATTGTGTTAGGTTTCAGTTCAAAATTATTAGCAGCAATAGCAGGTCTAACAATACTTGACTCAGTTCCTGTAAAATTAGGTTTAACATAATCATACATAGTTCGAGGAGCATGATCATCGGCCACCTCTGGAGGCAGCAGATTATTCTCAGCCATCTCTTCGGTGGTATTAATTTTGACTTCTTGCTCTTCTTCTACGTAATTTAAGCTTCGCCTTATTTCTCTACGATTTCTGTGAACAGTACCTTCAATATCACTGTCATAAATTAGGGGTCCCGTCGGGTTCCTTCTAGTCATAAACTAGAGGTACCTGCTAAGAACAAATAAAAGAAGGAAAATTAGTAAAGTTAAAAGCAAAATAAAATAAAAGTAAATTGTAAAAAATAAAAATGGCTAAAGTAATAAAAATTGAGCGTTCTTAATATTTTAGTTCCCCGGCAACGACGCCAAAAACTTGATCGTTAATGTCAGAGTCTTAAAAATTTAGAAAAAGAATGATCGAGCCTAAAAACTAACTATGACAACGATTGAGGTAACCGCACCAATCGAACAGTAGTATAGCTTAGTGGCAAGACTGGATTGCCGAACCCAAAGGAACCAAAAGTACTAATACTAACTTTCTTTTTATTATTTAGCCTAAAATAAAAGTGAATTGTTTATTTAATCTAAAATTAACTAACAACTAAACTAAAGATGCAAAGACAAAAAGAATGAATTGGGGAAATACTTGTGGGAAAAACCAATTGACAAAGACAATACTCGAGGAAGAATCCACCTTGACTTCACTTGTTATTTAACTCTGAACCAGACGATTTATTCACTTGACTTGATCCGTAAGATTCCCTAATTTATATGAATACCTCTCTCGAGGCTACAACGTCTTACCCTAGGTTGATTCATTGAAATCTCTTTCTAATTAAAACCCCTAGAATTTGCATTAACTCGATCTATGGACTCCCATATTAGGTTTGACCCTAATCCGGCAGATTTTCGTCATCCTATCTCTAGGGTTGCGATCAACTCCGCTTAATTATGCTAGATCTACTCTTAGACAGGGTTTATTCCTCCTCTGCCTAAGCACATCAATACTTGAATCAATATCCTGAAATATTAAAACAAGAATTAAGAACACATAATTAAGAACAAATTAAGTATTTATCATATAGTTCAGAAAACAATAACAAGGTCCGTCTTAGGTTTCATCCCCCTCAAGTATCTGAGGGTTTAGTTCATAATAATAAAAGAATACATCTCAGAAGAAAATATAAAACAAAATATAAGAAAAACCCTAAAATCCCCTGAAGGAAATTGAAGGAAAGATCTTCCGTCTTGAGTATAACTTCGGCTTCTTAAGATGAATCAACTGGCTTTCTTCAAGTAAATTCCACAATTCTGGCCTCTCTGGCTTGGCTTTTCGGCCTAACTGGACGCCTAACTAGACCCTCTTTTGAAGGTTGGCCTCTAGGGTGTTTATATAGGCTTTTGGAATGGCTTTCTTTGCCTCTAAGTACCCTAATCCGAATGAAACTCTTCTTTGTCATGGCAGGGACACGCCCATGGCACACGCTCGTGTGAATCGTGGCCAGGCCGTGTTCAGGTCTGTTGATGAGGCATGACCATGTGGCTTGGGCCCAGGCCGTGTTGATTTCGTGATATGACCCATTTACTCCGTTTTAGGCGTATTTCTTGTTCTTTTCATCCTTTGGTGCTTTCTTAAGTATAAAACATGAAAACAAAGGATTAAGAGCACCAAATTACACAATTCAGGGAATAAATCATCCAAAAGTATGCTAAATATGGGATTAAAATATGTTTATATTACAGTTTATCAAAATGCTTGGTGGAGTATTGAGAATAATAACATGTGCCAAACTACTTTTGCGCTTAACCATTTTGTTGAGCCTATTCTTTGAATTCCAAACCAACCTAAGCAGCAGAACATTACAAACTGAAAAGTCTTATTTAACTTAGGTAACACCTTATGTGGATAAAATTCTGTCTTGTTTTGAAATTTTAACTACTTATATTCATTTGAGCATATGTGTATATTTGTACATATGTGTTGATGGAAACCTGTACTTGACATTCTTTTATTTGTTTGCCTTGTATTTATTGAGCTAACTTGTCTAATTTTAGAAGTTGTGAGTCAATTGTATATTACTCTAGGATTATATATTTATTTACATGGTCTTGTTAAAATAATTCTATTCAATCAACTGTATGATAAATGCTAAAAATAACATGTTTTAGCCTCATTCTTAATGCATTTTTGAATGATTATTTGATTTAAAATGGTGAATATTATGGTCTTAATCCTTTAAATTCATGTTTCTATACTTAGGAGAGCATTTGGGAGCAAAGGGAGCAAAAAGCGAGCAAAAATAAAAAAATTTGAGCAAGTGCACAGGACCATGTGCCAAACCGTGTGGAAATCGCGAATCACACTTCAAACCTATGGGAAAATGCATTTTTTAGGTTTTTTGGGATTTTTAAGACCTATATATGACAGATTAGAAGAAAGGAGTAAGCCATCATAGAATACTGAAGAAAACAACTCGGGAAACACCATTGAAGTCGACTTTAAAGCAGATTTCCATCAAGATTGAAGATCTCCTCTTGATTTTTTTGAAATTTATTATGAGTTTTTTTTATTTCTTGTGTTTATACTGTCTTCTAAATGTTTTTATTTGCAATTATGAACTAATTTTTAAATGCCTAGGGGAGATGAACCCTATGATGAATTCTGCCTTTTGATTTCTGTTTTACACAATAAATACTTGGATCTTGGTCTTAATTATCTGTGCTTAATTCTTGGTTTAATATGTAACACACCTAACCCGTATCCGTCACCGGAACAGGGTCACGAAGTATTATCGAGGTTTACAAAACATTCTCATGCAATTTGTATTAAACATACTATTCATACTCCAAAATTTTCTTTTTGTCCCTTGAATGGGCCCTCGAGGTCCAAAACGAGTATTAGAATCGAATCAGGACTTAATCAGAACATCTAAGAATTTTTCACAAAATTACAAAACTTTTCTAGGGTATAGGGCTCACACATCCCTGTGGTCCAAGGGACATGCTCGTGTTATAGGCCGTGTCTGATTTAGTGTGCTCTCTGACTCGCGCCACATGACCATGCCACATGCCCGCGTGCTAGGCCGTGTGGATAATTAATTTAATTTGAATTAGGTGCAGGTTTCACACGGCCAAGACACATGCCCGTGTCTTTGCCCGTGTGTTCAATTCTGAGCATTTTGTTTTCTCGAATTTGAGGTGCAGGGGACACACGGCCTGGCTAGATGCCCATGTATTCGACACATGGCCTAGACACACGCCCGTGTGTCTACCCATGTGGACAAAATGAAGCCATTTCTTAGCTTCATTTTCTCACCCAATTTTTGCCAACAACCTACACCAATACTTGTATGAATATACCAGCCAAATCAAGCATTAAAACCAAGCCTAAATTAACATCTATCATGGCATAATACCACATGCAATTCATGTCTATAAGCATACTTTTAATGCATATACATGATAAACATACTCCACACTTAACACATAAGAATTGAACATGAGATAACTTATAACATACCAAATTAAATCATTAGTAGCCATTCCAATGGCTAGATTACAAAACATCACTTACAAGTCAACATTTGGCCAAATAAGTCTATACATGCCATTATACCAAAATGAGATTTCTAAATATACCAAAAAGGAGATAGTGGATAGTGTGATTATGCTCCGACCTATCCTCCAACCTTCGTGAGCTTATGAGCGCTATAAAATAAGGGAAAATTAAACGGGGTAAGCATTTTCATGCTTAGTAAGTTCGTATAACGGAAAATAAACTTACCAGTTATATTTATTCAAAATAGCATACATAAATATAAATTTCATCCATTACAGGTAGTTGACCTAAACATATACACTTAATCAAACAAGTTAGTCACATAACATCATTTAAATGTCAAGTAAACATAAATGATCTCATTATATACAAACTTCCATTAATTCCACCTTTCCATATTTCGAGAGTCTTTTCCATTGAACTAATGAAATTTCGATGGACATTCGGTGATACACATAAGGTATACATATGAATTATCCGTCAATTCGTATTCATTTTTACCCATTTGGGAATAAGTCCAAAGAGCACACTCTCGAGCCACATATTTTATGTAACAGTCCGAATTTGACCCTAATCAGAATGGTGGTTTCGGGACCACGAATCGGAGTCTGAGAAATATTTTAATATTATATTTTGAGTCAGTTATATGTGAATTAATGTGTGTGAAAGTTTCATATAAAATTTAACTGTTTGTGTGCTCAATTAGTTAAAAAGGACTAAATCGCGTAACTGGTAAAAGTGGCCTTTTATTTGATTTATGGTTAGATTGATGTGGCCTTATTTTAGTGAAGTCCTTAAAGGGTAATATAACCATTTTAAGTTATAGTGGATGGCAATGTCTTCTTATAACATGTTTTAAGTATTATTTTATATGTTAAAGATTATATTATAATTGTTTTATAATTTAATACTAAATTATAATAAAATCCCACTTGAGAACAACTCGATTTTAGCCTGATCAGAAATGTGATTTTGGGACCACGAGTTCTAGTCAAAAAAATAAATTAATATTATTTTTCATGTTAAATATGTATGATTGAGCATGTGTTAAAATTTCGTGAAATTATTTGACTGTTTGTATGTTTAATTTAAGAAAAAGGACCAAATTACATAAGTGGTAAAAAGTAGCATTCATTAAATTAAAGGGTTTAATTGAAGTGTTGTTTGAAAGAATGAATTTGCATGTCAATTAACCCAAATCTCATGGTGATGGACGGCATAGTGATAGTATGCTTATATTAAATCAATTGTTTTTAGTTAATGGCTTTTTATTCACTTATTTTATAATGTGAAGGGAATAAAAATAATAATAAGAAAACATTATTTTTATCTCCCTATTTTCTTCATCTTCTCCACGAAAACAAAGAGGAAAGAAGAGAAAAACTTAAGCTTCATAGTTTCGGTTGATGCATGTTCTCTTAAGGTAAGTAGTTGAGTTTTATTTTAGTAAATTCCTATTAAATTGAGTTGGTTATCTTGATTTTTATCAAAACCATGTTAAAATTTTTAGAACTTGGTACACTTAGATTCGGCCATGGAGGTGAAATTGTGGAGTGTTGTGTTAGTAAATACAAGATAAGTTGAGAAAGGGATTTTGAGGAAATAGAAAATAGTAGTTTTAAATTGTTTGAAATGTTATGGAAATTATTGTAAATTGAGCATAGAAATGCCCTTTACATTCGGCTAATGTTTGGCTGAATGTTTATGATGTTGAGTTGGTTTAAATTGTTTGGTCTTATAAACTTGTACATATATATATATATATATATATGTTGAGATATATATGTGTGTTGAAGTAGTATATGCGGCCATAAAAAGGGGTGAAGAGACAAAATGTGTTAGATTGTTATTGAATGAAATTTTCAAAAGGGGGTCAAGAAGCTAATAATATTAATAAAAAAAAATGAATTGATACAAGGGCTAGGGGTATTCGGCCTTCAATGTGTCTTAGTCGAATCTAGGTAATTTGAGTTTTAATGCTTCAAGGATTTTTTTTTAAAAGGTGTAAATTATATGAGTTAAATAGTAGAATCTTGTCAATATTATTATTGGATTAAATTAAATAGGAAAATTGAATTTGAATAAATTACTTGGCAATTATTTAGATCAAGTACAAAAAGAATCGGAATTGGATTGGGGAAAGGAGGAGTTAATTGAATAGTTGGGAAGCGAAGTCCGTCGATATTCGAGGTAAGTTTTTAAGCAATCATATTGTATAGAAATTATCTAAATTGATGTGTATAATTTTAATGGAAATATATGTACCTATGTGGTTGAGGTTTAAACTTTATGAATGTATATATGTTAAAGGGTGGCTTAGATGGATCGTTATTTTAAAGGTATAATTTAATATGATTAAGTTTAGTTCGGTTGAGATATGATATTCGAAAAATTCGTACAAAGATTATGAAGTATATAAAAGTTTCGATGTATGAATTGGTTGCGAAGCAGCTTTATAAATATGATATTCAGGCTTTAAGCCTAGCAGGCTTTGTGCCAGTGAAAGTATTCGGGCTTTAAGCCTAGAGTGCTTTGTGCCTGGGATAAGATCGGACTTTAAGCCTAGCAAGCTTTGTGCGATTAAAGATATCGGGCTTTAAGCCTAGCGGGCTTTATATGCCGGTGAATTATTATAAGTATATGCTTAAATAGATTTTTGATGATGTTGGAATTTAAACCCTAGAAATGAGTTCGATGTTCGGTATGTGTAATTCTATTGGTTATTGGAGATAAGGTAAATTAGTAAATCGATATTTGTTACTAGTTATATGTGAGAATTTCACACCTTTGTTGTTTTCTCCTTTTTCCTTATTGTTCATCGGATGGTGAAATTGGTAAGGATGGTGGGAGAAGGAAGTTGAATGGTTGCTGCATGCAGATAGCATGCATGCCAATAATGTTTGTATTCTTTGTGGTGTGGGTCGACTGATATGGAAAGAAATGGATAGTAGTGATGTATTTAATACTATTGAATTCTTGTTTGAATGCAATTTAATGTATCGAATTAATCTTTGTGGAAATTAGTTTGTGTTTTAAAATGTCTCCAAACACGGTCATTTATGTGGTTAATGCTACCATTACGAGGACTGTTGGGTGAGAATAAATACAAAGCATAGGCTGCTGAAGTTATATCTAAGGGTTATTTTAATCTGTTGACTTTAGTGAGTTCTTGAACTCCATACTTTAAAATTTTATTTATTTTGGTGTTCATTCATTGTTGCTTTGTCGGTTGAAAAAGGTTAATTAATTTTGATAATAGCTATTCGAGTGGTGAATGGTACATTAAAGTTTAACAAGCACATTTGGGGAAGGTTTGAAGTTAGCTTACATACTTTGTTCGATTTGTACTGCATGAGGGAGTTAAAGTTGAACTTAAGACAGTTTATAGTTAATTAATATGTCTCTTTTTATACTATAAATCATTGGCTGTCCAAATTAGGACAAATTCATGGTGCTTAGTTAATTAATATGTTCTGTTATATTGTAAATCATTGGTTGCCCGATTTAAGACACTTATTGTATTTTAGTTGTTAAATGTTGTCGTTAGTAGGAGGATTATTGCTGTCCAAAATAGGTCATCTTTGGTTATGTCATACTAACCTTAAATGCTTGTAATAATAAAGATTAAAGCTAACTGAAACATGTAGCAATGTTGTCCAAAAGTGGCAATTGTTGTGTCTATTTATGTTTCAAGGTCTAGTCCAATTTTGTAAGTAAATTGTTGACCAATTTGGAAATAAAAATATCTATTATTGAATGTGTGAGTGTTTGGCCTTAAGGCTATGAAAGGTGAAAGTTTATGAATAATGATAAATTATGAGTAAGTGAAGTTGCTTAACGAGAAAACATGGATTATATGAGGAAAGTGATTCTATATGTGTATGTGATTAACTAAATTTGGCCTTTTTGAATTGAATTATATATGTTTCTATGGTGAATTATTTGCTTATGGCTTACTAAGCTTTCAAAGCTGACTTTGTGTAATTTTCCTATGTTTATAGAGTTTCGAAGACTTGCTCGGGTTGGAAGTCGAAGGAGATCTCATCACACTATCCAATTTAGTAGTAAAAGAGGGTGTAAATTGAATAAATGCTTGGAGATTTAGTTACGTGGCATGCATAGTCTAGTTTTGATATTGCTGGTTTTGAAGTTATATATATATATTTGTATAAGCCATGCGAAAATGGCTATACTTTTGTGTATAAGTATGATTAATGTTTGGAGTTTAAATGAAACAGTTTTCAGTTAATAGCAGTAATGCGACTTTTGAAAAATCACCAAAAATAGGAGAAATGGAATTAGAGAGTGAATAAGAAATAGAATTAAAGATTATTATGTCTATTTTTATATGAAATAAACAAAGTAGGAAAAGAAATTTTATATTATGAGATATTTCAAGTTTAGTGAGACTGGTTTTGAATGACTTCGTGATTCTCTGTTTTGTCTTGGAAAAATTGTTATAAATTGTACAAAAATAATCATGGATCATAGTTTATATGATTAGAAAGCTTAATGAGTCTATTTTTGATTAGAATAAACAAGAACATTACTGAAATTCTGTACAATGAGATAACTAAAATTTTGTAGAGATAGGTCAGAACCATCAAACAGTGAAATAGGAGAAACTTTGATGAATAAACTGTACTAATTGGCCATATGAAAAATTCTGGAAAAATTATGATAAGAAGATATATGAGTCTAGTTTCAACGAAAATTTACGGATCCAAATTTCGAGTTTTGTAACTCAAGTTATGGTCAATTTAGTCAGCACGACACAGTAGGACAGTTTTAATTTTTTTATGCCCTGAATTAGTAGTCAGGTCTAGTAATGCCTCATACTCGACTCCGGCAACGGTCTCGGGTAAAAAGGGGTGTTACATTTTATTGGTATCAGAGCTATGGTTTAGTCGGTTCTAGGACTACCATAGTGTATGTGAGTCTAGCTATACATGCCATATGTAACCCGCGATAGTGTGATATCTCCCGACTCTGACGAAAATTGTTTTAATTAGATAGATATGCTTTCCAACCGAGCTAAATTCTGATAGTATAGAATGTGTACGCAAACGTTTGAGTGAAAATATATTGGTGATGAGTTGACACTCGTAAAGGTATGAATCAAAGTGTATGACATTTTTGTTATTGATAAATGTTATAATTATATGAGCATATGAGTTATGACAATTGAGTTATGATGCTATATGAGAATTTCGATTATGACTTAGTGATTTGAGTTGGCTTATGAACTATGTATTAAGAACAAAAGTAATTATAAGCAAATGTTTATTAAATGTTTTGAGAATGTGAAATTAGAAATAAATTGGTTATTTGTGATTGTATGTGTTATGTGCATTTATGTGCGAGTTAAATTTGAGGCTTTACTACCCTCACCCCTTTATCAGTAAAATGTTACAATGAAATCTGTAAGATTTTGGGTTGAATAAGCTCACGAGTGTGGAGTTACAGAGATTCGTGTTTGAAAGATTACTAATGTAGTCAGAAAAGAGAACAAATCAGTAAATGAAGACAGTACAAAAAGGGATATTGGATAGTTCTGAAGACTATTCAGATTATGCAAGGTCACTATTATATAAGAAGTTAACTCCGATTAAATGACCTATTCAGGTATGTTTTTTTTTTTTTTTTAGAAATTATTAACTGAAAGCTTTTCTGAATTGATTTCTGTTAATGAAAGAATAATGTGAAAAATTTCTGATGACAGAATTAGACAGATGAATAATGATTGAATTGTATTAATGGTTGAATGCAATGGTTATAATTGGGTAGTTACTATGATTCCTTTTGGGCATTCTATGTGTACATTTTTCCTCAGAAGTATATGTGACTGTTTAATTTCAAAAAGTAAGTCTTATAGTATGAGAACGTTAGCTAAACATATTAATAGACGAAAGCATTGTTGATCTATTTGGGTTACGTTCGACATTGTTATGTCTTTCTCTAATAATTTATTCCATTATGTGGATATAAAAGTCGACGGTAAAATCTGTATGAAGTTAATATTCTGTTTCTACTGGTTATTGTTCTGTTGAATATACGTAAAGATTATACTGCTTCTGTTACTGGGGATTTCAGTATTTATGAATGACATTGTTCTTCCCGTACATGTTTTGGGATAGCATCGGAATTGATATCATTCTATACGGGTTGTAATTTTCAGATATCTTGTATAGCTCCACATGTTGAAATTTCACTATTTCAGTTTTCTTATGATTCCATGTGACTGTCTACAAGATATCTCTATATGACAGAGATGACTATGTTTATTATGGTTATAACTTCTGGCTTGAAATGTGAGACTACAGTAGTACCATCCTCAGAGTTATAGAAGTTATGTCTCTACAATGGTTGCTACTAAAATCATATTTGATTCTTTACTGTGTTCAAATGCTTCCTTAACAGCCAGGATAATATTTATTATAAGGTTGAGACATCGTTCCTAGTAAGACCCAATGATTTCTCTTTGGTTAAGATGATTTTAGTAGAATTCAAAGTTTCGATGATTAATTGTTGCTTCGAGATAAAGTGTCTATACCGAGAAGCTCTGAGATTGTATAACCATTGTTATAGGTGGCTCATAGTGTCAGTTAGTTTGATCGTACGAGAGTAACATGATGCACGACATTCTGAGATATGATATTTATGAATGAGTGTGAACTATGATATTCCTGGCTTTGTGGATTATAGAAATAAAGTGTTGATTATAGAGTTATCTGTTCCTAAGATGATGTACAGCGAAAGTCAGATCAGAATTTCAATTGTGAGATTAAAGAGATTTGAAATCTGAAGCCATGTGTGAATTTGAAATGTATTGTGTGGAAGCAAATCCTTAATCTACCTTACAGTAAGATTTTCGAGACGCGAAAATCCTAAGGGGGAGAGTTGTAACATCCGAATTTGACCCTAATCAGAATGGTGGTTTCGGGACCACGAATCCGAGTCCGAGAAATATTTTAATATTATATTTTGAGTCAGTTATATGTGAATTAATGTGTGTGAAAGTTTCGTATAAAAATTTAACTGTTTGTGTGCTCAATTAGTTAAAAAGGACTAAATCGCAGAATCGTAAAAAGTGGCCTTTTATTTGATTTATGGTTAGATTGATGTGGCCTTATTTTAGTGAAGTCCTTAAAGGGTAATATAACCATTTTAAGTTATAGTGGACGGCAATGTGGTCTTATAACATGTTTTAAGTATTATTTTATATGTTAAAGATTATATTATAATTGTTTTATAATTTAATACTAAATTATAATAAAATCCCACTTGAGAACAACTCGATTTTAGCCTGATCAGAAATGTGATTTCGGGACCACGAGTTCTAGTCAAAAAAATAAATTAATATTATTTTTCGTGTTAAATATGTATGATTGAGCATGTGTTAAAATTTCGTGAAATTATTTGACTGTTTGTATGTTTAATTTAAGAAAAAGGACCAAATTACATAAGTGGTAAAAAGTAGCATTCATTAAATTAAAGGGTTTAATTGAAGAGTTGTTTGAAAGAATGAATTTGCATGTCAATTAACCCAAATCTCATGGTGATGGACGGCATAGTGATAGTATGCTTATATTAAATCAATTGTTTTTAGTTAATGGCTTTTTATTCACTTATTTTATAATGTGAAGGGAATAAAAATAATAATAAGAAAACATTATTTTTATCTCCCCATTTTCTTCATCTTCTTCACGAAAACAAAGAGGAAAGAAGAGAAAAACTTAAGCTTCATAGTTTCGATTGATGCATGTTCTCTTAAGGTAAGTAGTTGAGTTTTATTTTAGTAAATTCCTATTAAATTGAGTTGGTTATCTTGATTTTTATCAAAACCATGTTAAAATTTTTAGAATTCGGTACACTTAGATTCGGCCATGGAGGTGAAATTGTGGGGTGTTGTGTTAGTAAATACAAGATAAGTTGAGAAAGGGATTTTGAGGAAATAGAAAATAGTAGTTTTAAATTGTTTGTAATGTTATGGAAATTATTGTAAATTGAGCATAGAAATGCCCTTTACATTCGGCTAATGTTTGGGTGAATGTTTATGATGTTGAGTTGGTTTAAATTGTTTGGTCTTATAAACTTGTATATATATATATATCTATGTTAAGATATATATGTGTGTTGAAGTAGTATATGCGGCCATAAAAAGGGGTGAAGAGACAAAATGTGTTAGATTGTTATTGAATGAACTTTTCAAAAGGGGGTCAAGAAGCTAATAATATTAATAAAAAAAAATGAATTGATACCAGGGCTAGGGGTATTCGGCCTTCAATGTGTCTTAGTCGAATCTAGGTAATTTGAGTTTTAATGCTTCAAGGATTTTTTTTAAAAGGTGTAAATTATATGAGTTAAATAGTAGAATCTTGTCAATATTATTATTGGATTAAATTAAATAGGAAAATTGAATTTGAATAAATTACTTGGCAATTATTTAGATCAAGTACAAAAGAATCGGAATTGGATTGGAAAGGAGGAGTTAATTGAATAGTTGGGAAGCGAAGTCCGTCGATATTCGAGGTAAGTTTTTAAGCAATCATATTGTATAGAAATTATCTAAATTGATGTGTATAATTTTAATGGAAATATATGTACCTATGTGGTTGAGGTTTAAGCTTTATGAATGTATATATGTTAAAGGGTGGCTTAGATGGATCGTTATTTTAAAGGTATAATTTAATATGATTAAGTTTAGTTCGGTTGAGATATGATATTCGAAAAATTCGTACAAAGATTATGAAGTATATAAAAGTTTCGATGTATGAATTGGTTGCGAAGCAGCTTTATAAATATGATATTCAGGCTTTAAGCCTAGCAGGCTTTGTGCCAGTGAAAGTATTCGGGCTTTAAGCCTAGCAGGCTTTGTGCCGGTGGATAAGATCGGGCTTTAAGCCTAGCAAGCTTTGTGCCAGTGAAAGATATCGGGCTTTAAGCCTAGCAGGCTTTATGCCGGTGAATTATTATAAGTATATGCTTAAATAGATTTTTGATGATGTTGGAATTTAAACCCGGTAAATGAGTTCGATGTTCAGGTATGTGTAATTCTATTGGTTATTGGAGATAAGGTAAATTAGTAAATCGATATTTGTTACTAGTTATATGTGAGAATTTCACACCCTTGTTGTTTTCTCCTTTTTCCCTTATTGTTCTGTCAGATGGTGAAATTGGTAAGGATGGTGGGAGAAGGAAGTTGAATGGTTGCTGCATGCAGATAGCATGCATGCCAATAATGTTTGTATTCTTTGTGGTGTGGGTCGACTGATATGGAAAGAAATGGATAGTAGTGATGTATTTAATGCTATTGAATTCTTGTTTGAATGCAATTTAATGTATCGAATTAATGCTGTGGAAATTAGTTTGTGTTTTAAAATGTCTGAAACCTGGTCATTTATGTGGTTAATGCTACCATTACGAGGACTGTTGGGTGAGAATAAATACAAAGCATAGGCTGCTGAAGTTATATCTAAGGGTTATTTTAATCTGTTGACTTTAGTGAGTTCTTGAACTCCATACTTTAAAATTTTATTTATTTTGGTGTTCATTCATTGTTGTTTGTCGGTTGAAAAAGGTTAATTAATTTTGATAATAGCTATTCGAGTGGTGAATGGTACATTAAAGTTTAACAAGCACATTTGGGGAAGGTTTGAAGTTAGCTTACATGCTTGTTCGATTTGTACTGCATGAGGAGTTAAAGTTGAACTTAAGACAGTTTATAGTTAATTAATATGTTATTGTTATACTATAAATCATTGGCTGTCCAAATTAGGACAAATTCATGGTGCTTAGTTAATTAATATGCTACTGTTATATTGTAAATCATTGGTTGCCCGATTTAAGACACTTATTGTATTTTAGTTGTTAAATGTTGTCGTTAGTAGGAGGATTATTGCTGTCCAAAATAGGTCATCTTTGGTTATGTCATACTAACCTTAAATGCTTGTAATAATAAAGATTAAAGCTAACTAAAACATGTAGCAATGTTGTCCAAAAGTGGCAATTGTTGTGTCTATTTATGTTTCAAGGTCTAGTCCAATTTTGTAAGTAAATTGTTGACCAATTTGGAAATAAAAATATCTGTTATTGAATGTGTGAGTGTTTGGCCTTAAGGCTATGAAAGGTGAAAGTTTATGAATAATGATAAATTATGAGTAAGTGAAGTTACTTAACGAGAAAACATGGATTATATGAGAAAAGTGATTCTATATGTGAATGTGATTAACTAAATTTGGCCTTTTTGAATTGAATTATATATGTTTCTATGGTGAATTATTTGCTTATGGCTTACTAAGCTTTCAAAGCTTACTTTGTGTAATTTTCCTATGTTTATAGAGTTTCGAAGACTTGCTCGGGTTGGAAGTCGAAGGAGATCTCATCACACTATCCAATTTAGTAGTAAAAGGGGATGTAAATTGAATAAATGCTTGGAGATTTAGTTACGTGGCATGCATAGTCTAGTTTTGATATTGCTGGTTTTGAAGTTATATATATATTTGTATAAGCCATGCGAAAATGGCTATACTTTTGTGTATAAGTATGAATAATGTTTGGAGTTTAAATGAAACAGTTTTTAGTTAACAGCAGTAATGCGATTTTTGAAAAATCACCAAAAATAGGAGAAATGGAATTAGAGAGTGAATAAGATATAGAATTAAAGATTATTATGTCTATTTTTATATGAAATAAACAAAGTAGGAAAAGAAATTTTATATTATGAGATATTTCAAGTTTAGTGAGACTAGTTTTGAATGACTTCGTGATTCCCTGTTCTGTCTTGGAAAAATTGTTATAAATTGTACAAAAATAATCATGGATCATAGTTTATATGATTAGAAAGCTTAATGAGTCTATTTTTGATTAGAATAAACAAGAACATTATTGAAATTCTGTACAATGAGATAACTAAAATTTTGTAGAGATAGGTCAGAACCATCAAATAGTGAAATAGGGGAAACTTTGATGAATAAACTGTACTAATTGGCCATATGAAAAATTCTGAAAAATTATGGTTAGAAGATATATGAGTCTAGTTTCAAGGAAAATTTACGGATCCAAATTTCGAGTTTTGTAACTCGAGTTATGGTCAATTTAGTCAGCACAACGCAGTAGGACAGTTTTAATTTTTTTTATGCCCTGAATTAGTAGTCAAGTCTAGTAATGCCTCATACTCGACTCTGGCAACGGTCTCGGGTAACAAGGGTTGTTACATTTTACAACAGGATTACCAGTCCAGGCTAAATCCCAAATTTCAACTGACATTCACCAGAGTCATTTAGGATTGCCAGTCCAGGTTAAATCCTATTAGTGACCTATGCTCTAAAGAGCTTAATTAGGGTTACCCATACGGGCTATACCCAATCTATAACATATGCTCGAGAGGCTTAAATTCAGGATTACCCATCCGGGCTAAATCCTCTTTGTAACCTTTGCCATATTATACCTGTTTAAAGAAATCACCATAATCCATCGAATTTCAATATTCAACCAGGATATGATATTTTATCAATGTTTCCAACCTGTAATTATTTTATTATGTATATCATCACATACATATTATCAAAATCACACAATTCAATTCAAACATATTAAACCAAATTAGGTTACACGAACTTACCTTGACAGTTGTTCGGGTTTGAATTCCAACTAATCCGAAACTTTTTGTTTCCCTCGATCTAGTTCCGTAGTTGGTCTTTCTGGGTCTATATAAGAAAATTTAATTATTAACTCATCACATTTTACATACATTTGCATTCTACTACATCCTAGGTAAAATTACTATTTTGCCCCTACTCTTTTCAAAAATTCCAATTTTGTCCCTAGGCTCAGAAAATGAAATTCATGCAATCTAGTCCTTTTTCCAAGCCTAACCAAAATTTAATAACAATTTTTACAGCACACACATTTCACAAATTTCATAATTTTCCATGGGTTTTACCACTTTTTCATTTTAGTCCCTAAATCAAGTTTCCATGAAAAATTGCTTTGTAAAAGTTGTTTATCTATCAACTATCTTTCATTTTCTACCATAAATTTCAAATTTCTAGCATTTACATCCATGTCAAAGTTTCTAAACTTTGTTATCTTTTCAAATAAATCCCATAAATAGAAAGATTAGACTATCTCGATTCTAAAAATATAAAAATCATTAAAAACGAGACTTGATTTCATACCTTTCTAAGCTTGAAAAATTCTCTTCCTCTCTCATTGGTTTTCCATAAAAAAATTTGGGTAGAAGATGAATAGAAAAGATGATAATTTCTTTTTATTTTTTTATCTTTTTTTAATTTGTTGATTTCCAATTTAGTCCCTAGTCATTTCTAATTTTTCCATGGATGAGTCACCAAGAAAAATCTACATACTTTTCTTAATGGTCTAATTGCCATATAAGGACCTCTAGTTTTGAATTCCATGGCTATTTAATCCTTATAACTACTAGAATTCAACTTTCACATTTTATGCAATTTAGTCCTTCACCTATTTAACCACACAATCGATAAAATTTTCATATCAAAATTTTCACGTGACCTTCATATCATAATACCAACAATAAAATAAAATAAAATAAAATTTTATTTTTGGGCTCGAATTTGTTCTCACTAAAGCACTGTTCTGATCTCACCGAAAATGGGCTGTTACAACTCTCCCCCCTTAGAAATTTTTGTCCTCGAAAATTCTTACTAGAAAAGAGGTTAGGGTACTTGTAACACCCTAAAATTTTAATTTTTGATTTCGTGTATGTGTGACACACAATGTTTATCTGCTTCAGTGGTTATGTGTTTTAGGTGTGTGTGTGTGAGAGGTCCCAAGTTCAAGCCTTGGGAAAATTTTGTTATTTTGAATGAATTAGGCCTTACCCTTGTTCAGTAGGCTTTTATTTGATTGTTGGTAAAAATATATTAGAATGGGCCAGCTAGTTTAGTGGTTAAGTGGAGTGTTAGTGTGTAGGAGGTCCTGTGTTTGAGTCCCTACGCAAGCAGGGGAACTAATTTTTGTTTGAGGCGTGTGGTGTAATGGAGTTCAAATTAAACTAGACCGTTGAATAGTTGTGTTTTAGTGGGTTAATAGGGAGTGTTTTTAGGAGATAATTCAGGAGAAGTTATCAAAATAATATTTTCTTCTTATCAGTTTTCTATTTTCTTTTTTCCCAAAAAATTTTCTGACGTTAGACTTTGGTTTCTCTACCATTTCTTCTCCCTTCTTGTTCACTTTTGGTTTTTGTTCCCCTTCGGCCGAATCTTGTTTCTTCTCTTTCCCCTCTCTTTTCGTTTTTGTATTTTTTGCGAGTCATCTATTTGGGTGCAACTTTTAACTTCATCCATTTTGGTAAGTGAAAAATTTTCCCCTTAGTTATTGTATTTCGAGTAGGCAATTAACAAAGGGTTTGTTTTACTCTCGTTTAGGTGCTGTTCAAAGGTTTTAAGTGGATATTCCAGTGTGTGGAGACAACTCGTTATCGGATTCATCGCGGTAAGTTTTTAAACCATCGTTGGTTTAGTTTCTCGAGTTTTATGTTGGGGATATTTGGTTTTATTGACGAATCAAGTGATTAATTAAGGGATATATTGGTCAAATATAGGTTTTTGAAGGCTCTGGTTACTTTGCACAGCGAATCGATACTAGGTGTGTACCCAAAACTCAGAAAATAGGATTCGACAAAAAGCCAAAATTGCTTGCTGTCAAGAAATAAGAGAAATAAGAGAAAATGATGCGAAAAATTGTAGAGAAAGGAAATAAGGGTGTTATAAACTTGGAAATCAACATTTTGCACTAAAATAGTTTTGGACAGCAGTAGTAGTCTAAATTTGAAAAATCATCAAAAATAGTGAAAATTGAGTTAGAGGTTGAATAAAATATGAAATTAAATTTTATTAAGTCTAGTTTTTCATGGAAGAAACAGTGTAAGCAATGGAATTGTAAATCATGAGATACAAAAAATTTTGTGAGATAAGGTCAGAATGATTTCGGGTTTCCCTGTTTTGACTTAGGAAAAGCATCAAAAATTGTAAAAAGAATAATTAGGGGCTTAAAGTTATATGCTTAAATCCTTAATGAGTCTATTTTCAAGAAAAACAAATGGAAACATAATCTAAATTCCGTACTAAGAGATAAATAATTTTTAGTAAGGAAAGGATGAAGCTGTCAAACAGCAGAATAGGGATAACTTTAAAGATTTTACTGTACTTATTTGATAAACTATAAATTCTGAAAATTTTATGGTAGAAAGGTATTTGAGCCTAGTTTCAAAAACATCGAGCAGATTTTAATTTGGAATTCTGTAGCTCAAGATATAAATAATTTAGTGATAATAACTCAAGTAGACAACTTTGAATGAACATATAAGTAAATAGTGAAAACATATATGAGTATTGAGCTAGTATGGGTTACTTTAAAAATGGATCACACGGCCAAGGCCAATTGGGCCAAGTGGCCCACACGGGCAGATTACATGGGTATGTGGGCCCATTTTTACCGAAATTTTTTTAAGGTTGCATGGGTCACCCAAGTCGACTGTGAACCTACTGTAGGGTCGGTAAGCACTACTTAGACCCCTAAATGTGTGAAATTGACTGAATGATATCTGTACTGAGCATGTTAACATCTGAACTAAATATATGTACTGAAATTGCATAATAGCATATCATCCATTGTATGTTGCATTGCATTGGGTTGGGGGCTATTATTCAGAGGAAGTGTACTGAAAGGCTTTAAGCCTAATTTACTGGCAGCTCAGCTGCAAACTACTGTTTTGTGCCGCATTCGGTACTACTTGGAGTGTAGGGATGGGTGGATTGATTATATCCCCACATGGAGTGTAGGGTTGGACGGAGATGGTGTGTAGAGGCTGGTTGGGTAGGATTTTGCTATTGCATAACTATTACTGCTACTGATACTGTGATGGGCTAAGGCCCTACTGCATTTTGACACTGTATTGAGATGGGCTAAGGCCCAAACTGTCATTGATACTGAAAAGGGTTTAGGCCCAAAACTCTTCAACTATGCACTGTAAATACTGATTGTTTGTTTGTTTCTGTGGGATTACACATTGAGTTTACGTAAACTCACCCTTTTTGTTTAATGTGCACAGGTAATCCCTAGACTTGGACGGATCCGTGCGATGGAGGACTCAGCGGTGACCACAGTAATTTTTGGACTTCATGGTTTTCAATTTATGAGTTATGATTTGGTTATTATTGATTATTTGGGTTGTAATTTAAGGACCCTTTATGACTTCGGTTTTAAATTTGGGTATTATTTATTTATTTTACTTTACGGATGTATACATGCTAGTCGGAGGAAATTCGGTTTTCAAAAAAAGTTAAAAGTATTTTCTAAATGCATGATCATCTAGATTGATTTATTAAAGCTTTCGCAATGAGGATGTTTCAAAATAAATGTTTTACATGAATAAAGACGACTTCCTAAGTTCTAACAAAGGTTTTCTAAAGATAATAACATGAAATGTTTTCATCGTAACAACGAGGTTTCAAAAACACTATCGTGTGACATTACTAGATACAGCCATAACGTCTAGGCCGAGTTTAGGGTGTTACAGTACTGCTTCCTCATAGTATCCTCCAGCTCCCAGGTAGCTTCCTTTAAACCATGCCGTTTCTAGAGCACTTTTACCAATGCCACCTTTTTATTTCTTAGCTCTTTCGTCTCATGAGTAAGTATTTTGATCGGTTCCTCATTGTAGGTCATATCAAGCTGAATCTCAACTTCTGTTAGAGTAATAATATGTGAAGGGTCCGATCTATATCGTCGTAACATGGATACATGGAAAACATTTGAATCTTATCAAGCTCAGGTGGTAATGCTAACCTATATGCAACCGGCCCTATTCTTTCAATGATTTCATAAGGTCCGATGAACAGTGGACTCAATTTTCCTTTACGATCGAATCAGAGAACTTTCTTACATGGTGACAATTTCAGGAACACTTTATCACCAACCTAAAATTCTATCTCTTTACTTTTCAAATCGAGATAGGACTTTTGATGGTCTGAGGCTGCCTTGAAACTGTCTTGGATTATCTTCACCTTTTTCTCAGTTTCATGGATTAAGTCAACTTCGTGTTTCTTTGTCTCGCTTAACTCTGTCCAATACAATAGAGTTCTACATTTGCGACCATATAAAGCCTCATACGGTGCCATTTTAATACTGGACTGATAACTATTATCGTAGGCAAATTCAATCAAAGGCAAATATCTTTCCCAGTTACCTCCAAATTCAAGCACACAACACCGAAGCATGTCTTGTAAAATCTGTATCACACGTTCAGATTGTCCATTCGTTTCAGGATAGAATGCAGTACTAAAGTGTAAACGAGTGCCCAGAGCTTCTTGCAACTTCCTCCAAAATCAAAATGTAAACTGGGGATCTCTACCGGAAATAATGGATATTGGCACTCCATGTAGCCTTACAATCTCAAAGACATAATTCAGCCAATCTATCAAATGAAAAATCCATACGTATTGGGCCAACTTCATTAAATGATTGACAATTTCCCATACAACATCTTTCTTTTTCGGCGACAAGGGTAATCTCGATACAAAGTCCATGGTAATCCTTTCCCATTTCCATTCTGAAATTGTAATTGGCTTTAATAATCCCGAAGGAACTTGGTGCTCAGCCTTTACTTGTTGACATATCAAGCATCTAGATGCAAATTCAGGGATATCTCTTTTCATTCCTGGCCACCAATACATTTTCTTCAAGTCATTATACATTTTATTGCTACCGGGATGCACAGACATAACACTGTTATGCGTTTCATGTAGAATCTTTTGTACTAGTTCTGAATTCTTCGGTACACATATTCTGTCTCTGAACAGCAAACAACCATCTGAATTAATCTGAAACTCTGAATTAGGATCTGACTCACTTTGCAGTCGTTTGGCCTGTAACTTATCATCATCCTTCTAAGCTTCACGTATTTGTTGCCGAAATGTTAGTCTAGCTCTTAACTCAGCTATAATTGAATCATCATCAGACAAGGACAATTGGGCATTCATTACCCACAAGACAAACAAAGATTTTCGACTCAAGGCATCCGCCACTACATTTGCTTTCCCTGGATGGTAATCAATAACGAGATCATAATCTTTCAATAATTCCAACAACCTATGTTGTCTTAAGTTCAATTCCTTTTGTGTCATTAAATACTTTAGACTTTAATGATTCATAAAGATATGACACTTTTCACCAAAGAGATAATGCCGCCATATCTTTAGTGCAAACACAATGGCTGCTAACTCAAGATCATGTACCGGGTAATTTCTTTCATGCGGTTTTAGCTGTCTAGATGCATAAGCTACAACTTTACCATCTTGCATCAATACGCAACCCAAACCATTCAATGAGGCATCACTGTATACTACAAGTTCTTTACCCGATTTGAGTTGAACTAGTATGGGTGCTTCCATCAGTAAGGGTTTCAATCTATCAAAACTTTATTGACATTTGTCGATCCACTCGAATTTCACATCTTTTTACAGCAATCGAGTCATCGGAGAAGCTATCATTGAAAACCCTTTAACAAATCTCCGATAATATCCGGCTTGCCCTAGAAAACTTCAGACTTCGGAAACATTCCTTAATGGCTTCCAACTTACAATAGCTAAAATTTTATTTGGATCCACTCAAATACCTTCTGCAGATGCAACATGTCCATGAAAACTAACTTCCTTTAACCAGAATTCACATTTACTGAACTTGGCATACAATTGCTTCTCACGCAGAGTTTGCAATACAGTTCTCAAATGTTCAGCATGCTCATTTTCATCCCGGGAATAAACTAGAATATCATCAATAAAAACAACCACGAACCTTTCTAGGTATAGTCTAAAAATTCTGTTCATTAAATCCATAAATACTGCCGGGGCATTCGTTAATCCGAATGGCATCACCAAAAATTCATAATGCCCATATCTGGTTTTGAAAGTTTTCTTCGGCACATTTGAACCTTTACTTGTAGTTGATAGTAACCATATCGTAGATCGATTTTCAAAATTACAATGGCACCTTTTAATTGATCAAACAAGTCATCTATACGAGGCAACGTGTACTTATTCTTTATTGTGACTTTATTAAGTTGTCTGTAATCGATGCATGGTCTCAATGATCCATCTTTCTTCTTTATAAATAATACCAGTACACCCCACGGTGAAAAGCTGGGTCGAGCAAGTCCTTTATCAATTAATTCTTGCAGCTGCACTTTTAACTCCTTTAATTCAGTAGAAGCCATTCTATATGGTGCTATCGATATCGATGTCGTCCTTGGTACAAAATCTATAAAAAATTCCACCTTTCTAGCTAGTGGTAAACCGGGCAATTCTTCTGGGAATACCTCAGGAAATTCCCAAACAACCTACACTGACTGGATTTTCAACTTAGACACTTTAGTATCCAGCACATATGCAAGATATGCCTCATACCCTTTTCTAATATATCTCTGGGCTGATATTGTTGAAATCACATTAGATAACCCATCCAGTTTCTCAGATTCAACCCGAAGTAACTCACATTTTTGACACTTCAATTCAATGTATTTATACTTACAATTTACAATGTATCATGTTGGGTTAACCAATCCATTCCCAATATTACATCAAATTCTTCAAAGGTTAATAACATCAAATTAGCCGGAAAACAATGACCCTCTATTATCAATGGATAGTTCTTACAGATTTTATCCACCATAACATGCTAACCCAAGGGGTTTGAAACTTTAAACACAAATTCGGTGAATTCAACAATCATATTTTTAATAGTCACAAGTTTCGTGCATATATATGAATACGTTAAACCAAGGTCAATCAAAGCAATAATATCAGTATCAAGTGAAGAGAATGTACCAGTGATAACATCTGGTGCCAAAGCATCTTCCCTTGTATGTATGGCATATGTCCTTGCCGGAGTCCATGCCTCAAATTTAGCCATTGAGTTTTTTGCAACACTACAACTACCACCGGCGTTTCCAGGATATCGGGGTGGTCTACCCCTCGTGATAAGATTACTTGGCTTCAAGGTCTGTTCAACATCTTTCTCAACTCTTTTCGGGCAGTCCTTAGAAAATGGTCGAAAGAACCACATTTAAAACACGCCCCACTTCTCATCTGGCACTCTCCAAAATGTAATTTGTTATAGACATTGCATCGTGGCTTAGGGTTTCCAACACTCCCAACACTGGTCGCTAGCAGACATGAAAACCTCGGGTTAGAGCATATAGAACTTCTTTCCTTTCTCGAATACCCCACTGATGAGGCAAAACATTCTTGGTAACCTCTTGATTTCTTTGAGGCAGATAATTGCATCTTGCTCATAAATCTTTTACTCGGTACCCGAGCTTCTCTTTTGGCTTGCTTATTCTCTTTGCTTAATTCCTTGGCCTTGTGGGCTCTTTCAGCCAACACCGCAAATTCCCTTAATTCCAGAATCCCAATCAACAACTTAATGTCTTCATTCAACCCTTCTTTATATCGTTTCCACATATCAGCTTCAGTCTGAACCCATTCAGTAGCATACGTGCTCAGTCTAACAAACTCTCGTTCATACTCGGCTATTGTCATATTTCCTATTTGAGTTCTAAAAATTCCTTCTTCTTCTGATCTAGAAACCTCTGCTAATATACTTCTTTTTGAACTCAGTTTGGAAGAACTTCCACGTAACATTTTCAAACACTCAGCGGGAGTACATGACAATTCATCGATAACCCAAATAGTATTTTTCGGCTAGAACTCAACCCTCTTTGGATCATCGTCGGCCGTAGCCCTAAATTCTTCAGCCCTATTTTTTATAATCTTATGAACCGGAGCCTTATCAATTCTGACGGGTCCAGTACCCTATGGCATTTCATCGGGTTATGAAACAAGTAGGGGAGGTTGTTGAACAGCAGGACGTGTTCTCATATATTCACTAAACCATTCATCCATCATTTCAAAGAAGGCACCATTTGCCTCTTCATGGCCCTCAAACATGGGCCTCCTACTACTAGTAGTTGCGACTCGCTGCACAAAAGCTTGAGCACTGCTCTCAGCTTCCTCAGACTCATTTCGAGCTTGGTTCGAAGACATTACTATATGAAAATACATTAAAAAATGGTTAGGAGATATCACACTATCATGATTTTTATAATGGCATGTATAGCTAGACTTGTACTTGCTACATTAGTTCGAGAATCGGCTAAACCGTAGCTCTGATACCATTAAATATAACACCCCTAACCCATATCCATCGCCGGAATAGGGTCACAGAGTATTATCGAGGTTTACAGAACATTCTCGTGAAGTTTGTATTAAACATACTACTCATATTCCAAAATTTTCTTATTGCCCCTTGAATGGACCCTCGAGGCCCAAAACGGGTATTAGTATCAAATCGGGACTTAATCGGAACCTCTAAGAATTTTTTGTAAAATTACAAAAAATTTCTAAGGTATAAGGCTCACACGCCCGTGTCACCCGTGGACCCTAGGACACGCCCGTGCTATAGGCCGTGTCCGATTTAGTGTGCTTTTTGACTTGCGCAACACGGCCATGCCATACGCCTGTGTGCTAGACCGTGAGGATAATGAATTTAATTCAAATACCTTCACACGACCGTGTGCTCAATTTTGAGCATTCTATTTTCTCGAATTTAAGGTGCAGGGACACACGGCCTAGCTACATGCCTATGTACTCGACACACGGCCTAGACACACGCCCGTGTGTCTACCCATAAATGAAGCCATTTCTTAGCTTCATTTTCTCACCCAATTTTTGCCAGCAACCTACACCAATACTTGCATGAATATACCAGCCAAATCAAGCATTAAAACCAAGCCTCAATTAACATCTATCATGGCATAAGCATACTTTTAATGCATATACATGATAAACATACTCCACACTTAATACATAAGTATTGAACATGAGATAACTTATAACATACCAAATTAAATCATTACTAGCCATTCTAATGGCTAGATTACAAAACATCACTTACAAGTCAACATTCGGCCGAATAAGTCTATACATGCCATTATATCAAAATGAGATTTCTAAATATACTAGAAAGGAGATAGTGGATAGTGTGATTATGCTCCGAACGATCCTCCAACCTTCACGAACTTACGAGTACTATAAAACAAGAGAAAATTAAACGAGGTAAGCATTTTCATGCTTAGTATGTTTGTATAACAGAAAATAAACTTAGCAGTTCTATTTATTTATAATAGCATACATAAATATAAATTTCATCCATTATAGGTAGTTCACCTAAACATATACACTTAATCAAACAAGTTAGTCACATAACATTATTTAAATATCAAGTAAACATAAATGATCTCAATATATACAAACTTCCATTAATTCCACCTTTCCATATTTTGAGAGTCTTTTCCGTTGAACTAATGAAATTTTGATGGACATTCGGTGATATACATAAAGTATTCATATGAATTATATACAATCCCTAATGTCATGACATTTGTATCCTATCTATTCTTGAGGTTCAACCGGGATTTACTCGCTTGTCGAAACTTCGTCAATTTCATCCAAAGAGTCAATCATACAATTCATGTAATAACAAAATACAATTATAACGTTGCATTATTTACATACAAACTTACCTCGATACAAAAATAGCGAAAATGGACCTAATCGTCAAACACTTTGGTTTTCCCCTGATCTAGACTCGAACTCCATTTTTCTTGATCTATAATACCAAATTCATCTCATTTAATCATCAAATTATTCATTTCAGTCCAAAAGTAACATTATTCCCCTAAAATTTTTGACATTTTACAATTTAGTCCCTTGGCTCGTAAAATGATTTTCATTTAATTTCTTCAAAACCCAAGCCTAGTCGAACCATTTTCATACTCATAACAAGCAAAATTTCTCATTTATTTACATTTTTTTACTCATTTTATAACTTTTACAAATAAGTCCTTTTTGACATTTTTACTGAAAATCACTTAGCAAAAGTCGTTTAACAAACAACAAACATGCATTTTCTACCATCAAACCTCAAAACACACACATGTCTAATATGGGTCAAACCCTATACCTTGTTCATTTCTTAAATTAGTGGTAGAAATAGATAGATCGGGTTACACCAACTTCAAAAATGTAAAGAGCATTAAAAATTGGGTAAGGAGGGACTTACAATCGAGCTTGAAAGCTTGAAAAACCCTATCCATGGTTTCTTCTAGGTACATTTGGCCATGGGGTAGAATATGAACAAAAATTAGCTTTTAATTTGGCTTTTTAATTCATTTTAATTACCAAATTACTAAAATACTCTTAATGAAAAACTTTAGAAACATACCAAACCATGTCCATTTTTGTCCACCAACTTAACTGATGGTCTAATTACCATTTAAGGACCTCTAATTTAAAATATCATAGCAATTGGACACCTTTAACATATAGAAGTCAAGTTTTGCACTTTTTACAATTTTGTCCTTTTAACTAAATTGAGTGCCCAAACGTCAAAATTTTCGAACGAAATTTTCATGAAATCATTCCATAAAATTGTAGACCATAAAAATATAATAATCTGCGTCAGATTTATGGTCTCGAAACCACTATTTCGACTAGACCGAAAATCGGGCTGTTACAGATCTAGCATAATTGAGTGGAGTTGCATGCAATCCTAAAAATAAGACGACATAAATCTACCAGATTAGAGTCAAATCTAATAAGGGGATCCATAGATCGAGTTAATGCGATAACAGGGGTTTTAATTAGAAATAAATTTTAATTAATCAACCTAGAGTCAGTTGCTCTTACTCTCGAAAGAGATATTAGCATAATTTATGGATTTCTACTGATCAAGATACTAAGTGAAGAAATTGTTTAATTTAAATTGATAATGACAAATTAAATCTAGGTGGATTCTTTCCTGGATATTGTTTCGCTTCTTGGTTGTTAATCGTTTGTTTTCTTGATTCATTCTTTGTCTTGTTCTAGTTTTAATCAATCTATTCATTTTGTCGGTTAAATAATAGAATGACAGTAATTACTAGTACTTTTAGTTCTGATAGGAACGATATCTTTGCTCACCATAGCTATACTATTTACGACTGTATCACTGTATCAAACTCAAGTACATTTTCTTTTCTTTGCATGTTTATTTCTTATTTTTCAGTTTAGTTTGTTTTTAGTTTTTATTTTGTTTTCGTTTAGTTTGCTTGAGGACAAATAAAGACTTCAGTGTGAGGGTATTTGACTTGCCGTCAAATGTAGTAGTTAATTCAAGTCATTTCCGCACTTAAGGAGCTTGTTTTCTATGAAATTTAGTATTTTTTTTTAGATTTCCAGTATTTAGTACTTAGGATTAAATATTAATAAAGTAAGTGTTTTTATCCCATTTTCTGAGTGTTGTGACCCATTAGGTCGACACGGGCCTTAGGTAGTACTAATATGTTCAATTGAGTTTGTAGAATGAAGATTTATAAGCCCAATTGACATGGGAGCAAGGGACAAGTAATGCACAAGTTTCTCAAGACGTCAAGACATGAAATGAATGACACAAGGCATAAAATGCTTGCCATGTCAGGCCATACAAGGGCTATGCGGGACACAGGTCGACGTGATGCCCAAGAATCTTGAGGCTATTTCTGTCCACCCAGTCAACCTTATACGAAGACCTAGGACGTGCCAAAGATCTAATTTGGGCTGCCAATACTTTTATAAATAAGACATTAGGGGTTTGGTGTAATGAATTCAGCCTACACACACTTAAAAACCCTAGTAGTTTAGGAGTAGAATTAGATTAGTTTTCTTTCGGCTTTCATAAACTATTTTTTTCTCTTAGAATCGGTTTTGATCTAAGAGTTTATTTATTTTATCGAAGTATTCGGTTTATTTACTCTTTGCATTCGATATATTTCACTATTCCAATTAATCAATTTACTACTAAATTTTCTATTTGATATCCATCCATGATTATTCTAATCTCGTTTTTCTTCTGATTCAATCATGTTCTACACATGATTTATTCAATTGAGAAAGTGGGGAGAAATGAGGGGTTTTGGGGGATCACGATACCTGAAACAAGTATTTTTCCTAACTCGACATGGGTATCAGAATACCTAGGGGTGGGTATTGTGATACCCCTGCATTTTTGAAACTATCCAGAGTGTCGCATTACCACTGGGTGTTTATCCAAAATTCTCATATTTTGAAACTGCCTGTGATATCGTAATACAATAGGTGGGTATTGCGATATCCACCACATTTTTAGCCTCCTTTCAAAATTGGCTAGCATATCATAATATCCCCCATTGGATATTGCGATTCCACTATAACTTTCAAAATTCTCTTTTTTAACTCTCAACCACACAACACCTATCCTACAAAGTCCAAAAATTAAAACATGCATGAATTTAAACCTAAACCAAACAAGAGAAATAAAGGGAGTCTGTAACGCCCCAAAATATAGTCTTTATTTTTTCATGATCTGACCAAATTGCTTGTTTGCTTCAATGGCTAAGTGTTTTGGGCGTGTTTTAGGAATTTTAGGAAGCCTGGGTTCAAGTATGGCCTTTGGAAAAATTTTGATTTTTGCTCCTTTGAAACCTGGATGTTAGCTTATAGGTCATATATATTAAGTGTGCTTGAATTGTGACACAAGGAGTCTACTGGTAGAGGTGGCAAGTGGCGTGTGGGGTGTTTTAGTGGTCTGAGGTTTGAATCCCATGGCATGCAAATGGAAGGTTTTATTTTATGACCCTGTGGCGTGAGAGGTAGAGTCTGATTCAAACTCTGCAGAGGCGGTTGGAGACTTGGTCGTCAAGTTTGAATAAGTTTGAATGGGGGGTTTGGAGTGAATCAATGAGCATTCAGTGGAGATTTTTAGTGAATTTGAATGAGAAGGGAGTATTGGCCGAATGGGAGAGCTTGAGTAGGGGGATTTCGGCTAAGGGAGTTTCATTTGTGCAATTTTGGCATTGAGGTGAGTGTAGAAGCCGAATTTCCTCTTTGGTATTTCGAGATTTTTCTCCTTTTTGTTTCGGATTTTTCCTCTTTTGGTGTCATCTTGTGCAGCATTATTGACCATTCGGGTCTTTCTTTCTTCAACCTTCTTTTTCTCTCAACTGTCATTCATTTTTGCCAATCAAAATACCAATAGTCAATTGCCGAATCCTCCATTGAAGCCTTCCCTTTTCTTCTACACATCTTCTTTCTACCAATTGGCATTCTACTTCTTCTTCCTTTGTTTTGCGAAATCAAAGTAAGTTCTTCTATTCCTCTCTTCTTGTGAATAGCCGAACACCTTACATTCTCCTCACTCCTTCTAAAACTCTGATAAGCCAATCATTGCCTAGACCTTCTCAAACGTTCATTTGTTGCAAGCCTAATATTACTCTTTATCCTTGTTACCAAAGCTGATTATTGGGGTAAGCAAGTGGGTTGTCTCTTGTTACTTTGCTGGTTTCTCTTTTAGGATTATCGCTATTGCTAATCTATAATCTTCTTTCGGGTTACTCACTCTTAGATTGAATGCAATACTCCATTTGCGTGTGCCACTCCTTTAAGGCAACTTCTGATTCTGAGGGATTCGATAAGTGTTCCCTATTTTGCTCAAGTTTTTGTGATGGGTGTAGATTAACACTCTAAGGGAATTTGTGGTTATGCAGTGTGGGGTAAATCATCAATTGTGGGAGTCTAGCCAAGCGATTTTAAGGTTAAAGGCTATACTCCTGTTTACCAAGGTTGGGGTTGCTGGATTTTCACTAGAGGTCGCTAAAAGGTGTGTAATCGTACACCCGATGTTGTTTCTGTCAAAACGATGGATGAAAGGGTGTATTCACACCCCTGCTTAATTGTGAATCGACAAAAGCTGAAAAGCTGAAAAGTTGAAACTTCGGCATCTGAGGGCTCACGAGCGTGCGAACGCTCGTAGGAACAAATCAAGCCACAACCGTTGGTGATAGACCGTAGAGGCCGCCATGAACGTTCTCGTGGGCTTAGGTCGTAATGGGCCTCGTAGGGCCGAAATGGGCCATGTGGGCCCAACGGGCTCATGGGCCCCACATGGGTAAAATCCACAGTAAGCGAATAATAATAGATTGGGCATAGAAATTCGTATAGCCGTAATGGAATTTGGGCTAAATGAGCCACACGAGCGTGTGGGCCCACTTGAGCCGAGTATTGGGCCTTGGGCCCAATTGCACTATTTTGGGCATATAAGTTATCAGAGTAGTTCGAGACGACGGTAGGCCTTTGGAAAGGTTGTATACTGTACCGAGACCCCTAGGGAGTAAAATTACCAAAATACCCTCAGAGGATAAATTTATCGAAATACCCTCGAAGGGCAAAATTATCGAAATACCCTTAATTTGCAAAATTATCGAAACACCCCTGATTTGCAAAATTATCGAAATACCCCAGATTTAAAAAATTCTTGAAATACCCTGAATTTGTGAAAATTATCGAAATACCCTCAATTTGTGAAATTACCGAAATACCCTCGATTTGCAAAATTACCGAAATACCCCTATTTGCAAAACTATCGAAATAACCCTGTAGGGTAGAATTATCGGAATACCCCTAAAGGGTAGGATTACCGAAATACCCCTATAGGGTAAAATGACTTTTTTGCCCTGTGGGTAAATGATTGTTTTATGCTATGTTTTGATTGACTTGAGCTATGATTTGTTTGTCTTTCTAAAGTATGCCATGTGATTTATATATATGTGCTTTGCATACATGACATACTGCATGGGATTGGGATTTTGTAATTAGAGGAAGTGATTGATCTGTTAGGGTCGCACGGGTCGCCCGAGACGACTGTGGACCCACCGATTTGATTGTTAGGGTTGCATGGGTCGCCCGAGACGACTGTAGACTCACCGATTTGGTTGTTAGGGTCGCACGGGTTGCCCAAGATAACTGTGGACCTATTGACTGCTTTAATTCACTTATATTCTGGCAGCTCTACTGCGATATCGGTTAGTGCCGCAACTGATGCCAACATTGGTGTGCTGGTTGAGTGGGTCGATTTTATCCCAACATGGTGTGTTGGTTGGTATGGTTGGTATGCTGGCTGGATTGGGATGGGGTGCATTCTTACACTATTGCATTTCTGTTTATGAGATCCGATACTGATATGGGCTAGGCCCAAACGGTTCTGTTATGGGCCAGGGCCCAAACGATATAGTAATGGGCTTAGGCCCACCAAACTGCATCTTGTGGATCGAATAGGGCTCAAGCCCGGTTTATGCTTCAGTATTCTCATTTATCTCGATCGACTATTTTTATATTAGGGGATTACACACTGAGTTTTCATAAACTCACCCTATTTTTAACTGTCCTGAAAATCCCCAGCCTTAGACAGATCGGAGTTGTGAGGGACTTAGAGATGGCCATACAACTGCTTCTGTTTTTCATTTAAGTTATTCATAAGTACTTTGTTTTGGTATGGTTTGTAATAAGGCCTCTTAAAGTTTTCGAATTTTAAATTTTAGGTTTGGTTTTAGTTTAATTTATATCTGTTAGAAGTAAATCGCTGTTTTTCCAAAATGGTTACTGTTTTCAAAACACTACGTTACAATAACTGTTTTCAGTTATCATGCTTCCGCAATGTTTTTAAAAATGCTTCCGCAGTTGAAGGAGATTTTGAAGGAAATCAATAACGTTTAAAAGTGAACAACCTTTTTCAATGAACCCCGTTTTGAAAATAAATGGCAATAAGTTTTTAAATATTAAGAAGGGTTTTCAACGAAAACATGGTTTTCAAAAAACACTTCAATGTGACACGCCAGATTCGGTCCTAACTTCTAGGTCGGGTTTGGGGTGTTACAGAGTCCATGCTCAAATCATCCAATTATTTACAAATTTAGTTTAAATTGACCGTAGGTGAATTACAAATGCATTTTGAGGTGATTGGTTATCCTCTCAAAGTGGTACTTGTAGGGTTTCCTTAGCATACACATGTTGTTTGTTCTTCAATTCATTGAGGTATTCTAAGGGATGCCTTGAAATGGCCACCTTCTTCCAAACCTTGATGCCTCTCAGCATTGTATATGATCATACAAATTTCAACCACTCAAAGCAAGATAGAAAATTAGCAATAGAGTGAGACAATGAATCAATTGATCGACAATTATAAATCGAGGAAGGTGGTGATTCCATAGAATAAGGAAATGCATTGACAAATTTGAAAACCTCCACCTCCCAATCGATTTTCATAGTTAACTTCCCTTTTCCCATATCAATAGTGGCCCTAAAGGTTGCTAGAAACGACCTTCCTAATAGGATGAGGATCTCTACGTCTTCCTTAAAGTCCAAAACTATGAAATCAATTGGTAGGATGAATTGTCTAACCCCTACTAGAACATCTTTTAAAAAACTTTTAGGGTGAACTAAAAACCTATCAACAAGTTACAGGGTGACGATAATTTACTGGATATCTCTTAAGCCTAACCTACAGTAGATAGACAAGGGCATTAAATTTATGCTCGCTCCAAGTCACACAAGGCTTTGCCAAAATTTACCCCTTCGAGTTCTATCGTAATGGTAAAACTACCAGGGTATTTTGGGCTTTGGGGGAACCTTTCTAGTTATGACCACATTACACTCGACGCTTAAAGTTATTTTCTCTCCATTTCCTATTTGTTTACGCTTGGACAAAATTTCCTAAAGGAACTTGGCGTATTTTGGCATTTTTTTCCCAAAATTTCCAGTAATGGTAGGTTGACATTCATATTTTTAAACATGTTGAGGAAATTCAAGATTTCCTCTCTATCTTTCCTCTTCCTCTGCTCTGAACGAGTCAGGAAAGAAACAGGTGTTCGACTCAAATTTTTGGCTAGCCTCTCCTTAAGCTTAACTGGTTTTTGGTCATTCTCTTGCTTAATTCTTTCACCCACCCCATCTCCAAATCTAGGAGTGTGGGTGTTCATGTTGTAACAGCCTGGTTTAGACCCTAGTCAGAATAGTGGTTTCGACCACAAATCTGAGGTCAAAAAAATATTTTAATATTATTTTTTATGTTTATAATATGTGATTGAGCATGTGTGAAAGTTCTGTGTGAAAATTTTATCGATTGTGTGCTGAATTATGAAAAGGACTTAATCGCATAAAATGCAAAAGCTATGTCCTGATTGTTAAAGTGCTAATTTAACATGGCTTATTAAAGTAAGAGTCCTTATGTTGTCATTAAACCATTGAAAAATTGGATGGACGTAGAAGCCTATGGATAGTGGAATTGGAATAAAAATAAAAAGGCTAATAAGGTAAATATGATAATATATGATATTAAATAAAACATTAAGTAAAATACATGTTTTTTTCATCTTTTCTACCAACGAATATTGAAGAGAAGAATAGCTCAATTAAGGTATGTTTTGAGCTCGGGTTTTAGTGATTTCTACGTTTTTGTGATCGTTGCTTAGTGCTCTAGCTAGCCCATGCTTTAATTTTAGAATTTGATGGTGGTTTTGAGATATGCCATTGATGAATGTTTAAGCTATGTGATAGTTGATGATGAAATTTGAAAGATATGTGAAAGATTAACATATTTTGTCTTTGAATTTTTAGTGAAATTAAGTAATTTGGGCTTAATTATGAAAATAAGAAATTGAAGGCTAAAATGTGAAATAAATGAAATGTGTGGACTTGTATGGACATAATGAGAATTCGGCTAGGCATGGGTGGAATGAAATTTTGTGTATTTTGTGATTTTATGAAATAGGGACAAAAGTGTCGAAATGTGAAAATGTAAGGGCTATTTTGTAAAATGCCCTAAATATGTGTATTTAGACTAAATTGACTGAATTGGTGATTAAATAAACTAAATTTGAATATGTATAGACCAAGAAAGGAGAGATTCGGATCGAGATCGAGGCAAAGACAAAGTACTCGATTGATCGACAAGTTTTGGTATTTCGACGTCCGAGGTAACTTAAATATAGTACAAGTTGCTAAATTTATATCTATGTGATGTGAATTGAATGAATGTATATTTATTGAATTAGAAATTTTAAATATGAGATTGAGAAATGTGGCACTAAGTGTGCATAATTGAACTCGAGACAGAGTTGTATTGCACTGTGTGTTCGAAGTAATGGAAACTTTAGCTTTACTGATTGGCACGTGTGTGTGATATGAATTAAGTTCACTTTTATATCGAGGCACTAAGTGTGCGATATTACTTAAGCTTCGGCTATGATTTGGGCACTAAGTGTGCAATTGAGTTGAAAAGATATCGAACAGTGAATGAGATATGGTATCGAGCAATGAATTGCAAGAACGTATGTTAACTAAGTATTGGAAAAGGTATGTCTGAACCTATGTGGTTGATGATAGTTTTTAAGGTTGAATGAATGGATGCTTAAACATATGGTTGAGGTTGACAATGTGCCTAATTGTGAATCTATCTATGTGATGGTTTAAATATGTATTGTGGTTGCATTATTGATTATAATGTATTATATTATGAACTTACTAAGCTTTAAAGCTTACTGTGTGATGTGTTTCTCTGTTTTACATTGTCAGTAAAGCTAGCTCAGTTTCGGGGATCGTCAGCATCTCTATCACACTATCGGCTATCTATTTCGGTACTTTTGAAAGATGTACATATTTAGTGTATGGCATGTATAAGCTAGAAGTTATGGTATGTTTTGGTAATGTTGGACCTTGCCATGTGATATGGCTAGATGGTTGAATGTTGATAGTGCATATATGTAGGCTATGAAAATGATGAATAAGTTATGAAATAGTGAGAATGGAAATGGTATGTTTTATACTTAAATTGGTTGATGAGAATGATGGATAAAATGTGAACTTGTAGTATGAATTACATGATGCTTGGATTATATAATTTGGGATGTGAAATTGGGTGTTTTGAATGGACTTATTTGAGTAGAAATGGTGTATGGAAATAAATGATGTAGTTGATGATGATTTGGTGCTTGTATTGGTATGATTTGGTTGCAATTGAAGCATGAATTGGTATTAGTTTTGAGGCTTGTAGGTGATTCAAAGTGTGGGTGGCATGTTTGGCCTTGAAAATGGCCTATAATTGCCAACACGGTTGAGCACACAGGCGTGTGGCTCGACCGTGTCATGCAGGTTTGTATTTTGGTGCAAAATAGACTCGACCACGGGCTAGACACACGGGCGTGTGACTGGCCGTATGGTGCAAGTCAGCGGCGACCACGGGTAAGGCATACGGGCATGTCCTCAGCCTTGTGAGATAAGTCAATTTCGACCCATGGGCGTGTCTCAGGTTATGTGGACAAGTCAGAATGTATGCCCTATTTTGCCACGGCTTGGGCACAAGGACCTGTCCGAGGCCGTGTGAGGCACATGGCCTACCCACATAGACGTGTGACCTCTGAAACTTAGAAAAATGTTTAAATTTCAAAATTTTTTGTATGAGTTCGTTTTAGTCCCGGCCCTATTCTAAAGCATGTTTAAGGTCTCGTAGACCTATCTAAGGGACTATATGATTGTGAATTATTTTGTTTGATTGACTATGTGTTGAAAATGACATGGAATGTTCGAAAATGATTAGTAACGCCTCTTAACCCTAGTTCGACGATAGTTACGGGTTAGAGGTGTTACACGTGTCCTTCTCTACCTCATCCTTGCTTACCAGTCTCACCAGATCCTTTATCACCACTCTAGACCTAAAGGTAATGGCCTTGACGTAATCCTTCCTATTGGATCTAGTGCCCTAAGTGTAGTATTTTTCGTCAATTTACACTTGTAATTTTTTTGAACAGATTGGTTAGTAAAATAAATTCGTTGATTACATTAATATACTTTTTATAATTTTCCTCACATGGTTTTTGAACGCAAAGCAAAATGGAAACAAATGTTGCTCTTTGGTTGTCTAAATGTTTAACTAGTACTAAGCAGTATTACGTGGTCGAATCGTAGTATGGAAAGACAACTTGTATTAGTAGATGAACCTAAACATGTCCTTTGTCTAGTTGGAAATGAGCAAATCGATTGAAAGATTAATATATCGTCTATCAAGTCCAATTAGGGAGATGCCTTGTCTTGGGCATCAGAGCGGATGACTCCCAGAAGATAGAAACATATATGTGACTGACTGGACAGACAGTAAATCAAATAGGACCCAAGCAGAATAGATCTTGAATCCATTTATGGATTTATTCACTTGTGACATTCACAGTGTGACATACCTAAATTCTAAGTGGATGGCGGACTATGTATGTGTGACTCGTATACTTTGGTGTAAGTAAAAACCTAAGTTCAAATAGATAAGGAACAGAAAGCTGGTGTGTTGGGTGTATGACTTTTTTTGTATGTAGCGTCATTCACAATAGTGGAATTCATAGCTTAAAACTTAGGTAAATTATATCCTCTCATTGGCATTACAGGGTTAATGAAAAGTAAATGTGGCCACGGGTTGTCCGTCTTTGTGATGGATGACTTGATCACTAATTGATAGTGACTTACTTTTCATGAAGGAAGACGTAATGGTTACCATGAGATAAAATAGGATCATATTGGGAGAACGAATATTATCCTAAAGAAATCAACGATATCTTATGATAGTAATACAGTAATGACAAGGTCATTGGATAAGCACTAAGTAGTTGCTTTCGTAATGGTCTATCGTTGAGGAGAGCTCAGTCACGATAATATAGTGGAATGACTTCGTGACTAAATGAGTTTTTAACTAATAGGTTAAAAGCTAGAACTTAATTATAAATCATTTGAGTCTCAACTTCATATGTCCAATCGGTCCCTCTACTAGCTCGTTGAAACTAGAAATGAATTTCTTGTGTAACACCCCAAACCCGGTTATTAAAACGTGGTTTATAAAAAACTATTCCCTTTTCAAAATGTTATTAATTACTTAGTAAAATCTTTTTCAATTGCGGAAGCTTAATAAAAATAAATGATTTATGGAAACAAAAAATTGGGTTGCGGAAACGTAGTGTTTGAAAGCAGTTATTGTTTTGGAAAACCCGTGTTTTCCAGCTTGGCAGATAAAAAAATAGAAAATAAAAGTTTAACCCTCAAATGGCCTTATTACAAAAATATCAAACCCAAAGTAAATTATTTGGAAGGCTAGCCATAAGGAAAAACTTGAGAACATGTGGCCACCTCTGAGTCCCTCGCAGCACCGATTCGTTTAAGGCTGGGGATTACCTGCACAGTTAAAAACGGGGTGAGTTTATGAAAACTGAGTGTGTAGTCCCCTTACTAGAGTAACGATCGATGTATACAAAATCGAAATCTAACGATGCAGGCTAAAGCCCTTTAACAAGATAAAGATGCGATCGAGTTCAGAGCATACGTGGGTCAAAGCCCACTACAATATCATTTGGGTCATAACCCATAATAGAATCAATTGCGTCTAGCCCAAACCAATAATAGAACAAGTGGGCCTAAGCCCAGTACAGTGATAGATCTCATAAACAAGTATGCAACAGTATGAGGATGCATCCCATCCCGATCCAGCCAACACACCACCCGTACCAACCCTACACACCATGTGGGGACCAAGTCAACCCACCCAGCCCTACACACCAAGAGCGCGGCGCAATGAGTCAAATATCAACGCAAAGAAAGCCGCCAATAATAATAAATATACATGGCTAAGCCACTAAAATCAGTATATCGTGGCAGAGCCACTAAATTAGTATAACGTGGCATGGCCACAGTACAGTACGACATCCATAAGCATAACCCAACCCAATGCAGTATGTCGTGTATGTCATGCTCGATCATTACACGTGTATGCAAAATGGCCATGCTTAGTAACAGTCATTTCAACACATATTAATAGCAAATTAGACACACATCTCCAGTCAAGTCGGTTAAACCACAGTCATACAATCACAGTCAAATCATGGCACCAAAATCAGTCTTTTACCCTCAGGGTCGAAATAGTCATTTTACCCTATAAGGGTATTTTGGTAATCCTACCATACAGGGGTAATTCGGTAATTCTACTCATAACTAATCCATGTATGTAGTGCATCTCAAACATAATCAATCATACAATTAACACATACAACACTAGTACTACCCTGATGGTACAACGGTCATTTAATCGGTTAAGGGTAAAACGATTATTTCGCCCCGTAAGGGCATCTCGGTGATTTTACCCGTCGAGGGTATTTCAGTAATTTTACAGTCTGAGGGTATTTCGGTAATTTTATAAACTGAAGGTATTTCGGTAATTTCATAAATCGGGGGTATTTCAGTAATTTTACAAACCAAGGAATTCTAAATAGAGATAATGATGCGAATGGGCCTCGGGCCCATTCTCGGACCAAATGGACCCATACGTTCGTGTGGCCCATTTAGCCCAAATCTAGCAATAGATATGAGATTCACATAGACCAGTTCACTATCTACTACACAATCATACAAATTATTCCTATGGGCCCACAGGCCCCACATGGCCCATTACGGCCCATTTCGGCCCAATTAGCCTAACCCATAAAAACACTTATGATGGCCTCAACTACCACGTCGAAGCCCCCACACGTGCGCTCGCACGCTCATGTGGCTACCATTGCCGTGTGACCGGCATTTCGGCATTCGCCGCTCTACAGCTAGAGTAGTGCGAAATACACACTTGATAGGAATCTGTAGTTGATCCGCGCTCCGAACACTCCTATGCCCAAACGCCAACCGAGGTATGCTTACTCTCCTCATAGATTGCTCTATTTAAAGCCAGCTTCTCACCTTCCCTCTTGCTAGCTTCCCGATGTGGGATCCCTCCTTCAGCAGAGTTTAATTCCAACACAAACTCTGGCCGTCCCAACTTAGCAAAATAAATATCCCTTTTTTCTTGCAATGGGATTCAAACTCAGGCTCCCTTGTAACATAATCCACGCCGCTAGCCTCTTTACCAACTAGCTCGTTGTTCTCAAAAATTTCCTAAAGCCCAGGTTTGATCCCGAGACTTCATGGAAGCCCCCTAACCTTCCAAAATCACTCACCTAATAGGTCCAACTCGCATTAGAGCCGTTCTCTTGTTCTCAAAAATTTTAAACGCTCCTGTGCCCAAGGCCCAATTCTACTAGGCCCAACTTCGGGTCGTTACAGCTTGTTTGAATAAAAAGAAACGAAATGAATAGATAAAGAAAAATGGAAAACATTCAAGAATGATTATGGTTTTCTCCGAAATAGAGAAATGGAATCATTTGGAAATGAATGTAGGTTTCCAAAAATTAAAATGGAAATTTGCAATCCTATATAAGATTACATAAAAAATGATGGAAGAATGAATTTATGTTTTTGGACTGTTTTGAAGACCGAAAATGAAAATAAAATATTTGATCATAGTGAACATGTTGAGTTGTGACATATTGAATAAATTTTCTCAAAATTTTATTGGGGGTAAATCGTCTAAATTTTATTGAGGGGTAAAATTGTCAAAATTTTACTGGAGTAAAATTAGGATGAGAAAATTATTTTATATGTAAATGTTTAAATTTTATTTTTAGAAATAGAAAAATTGAATCAGATTAGCTCACATTACGGAGTACTGTGTCAATTGGACCTGATTTGAGAGAGGCCCAAAACTCCTTATATAACATGAAAGGGGCGACAACCCTAGCAGAAATACAAGGGTGAGTCATTCAACCTTCTCCTACTTTAAGTAGGATATTCTTTTTCTATTTAAAGTAAACCTTTACAAGAGTTTTACCTTCTTTTCCTATAAATAGATGGCACCGATAAAACTATTGACACAACTTTTAAGAGATTGTTATTCTGCCGAAAAATAGAGAGAATTTATTCTCAAATTTTAAATATATTTTTCCAGAATAACAATTTTACTTGTTTCATTTAATGAAGAGAGAATTTTCATTTTAACCCCAAACGGAAAACTTTTTCTAGTTCCTTGTTTTACTTCAATTTTAAGGACGAACGGGTGTCGAGGTAAGAACAAGAGAAGGTGGAGGTTGTGAAGTCATTAGATTGTTTTGCATAAATTGTGCAAACCAATCATTCATCAATTGGAAGAAGGTATTACAATATCCACCTCCTGACAATTGAGATCCAGACATATCCTGGCTTGCTCCCTCATCGGAAGCCGGAGAATGACTTTCAACTTCATCATTAACATCATGATTAAATTCATCTGCCATTATAAATCTGTAAAAGAAAAAATTGTCAAATCGAATATGAGCATCACACGGCTTACAAGTTATTGTGGCATGCATTTTTAGACTCAATACACATTATGTTCAGTCCTAGAATCGACTAAATTATAGCTCTGATATCACTTAATTTAACACCCCTAACTCGTCTATGTTGTCGGATTAGGGTTACAAAGTATTATAAAATATATCAAATCAATTAACGTCATTAAATCATTCATTTATTAATTTATTAATTTAAAGAACAACATTTGAATCTAAATTTCATTCATAGCATAATTACATTTACAGACCTTGAACCGAGCTTACGGGGCCTTAAAATAGTTTTGGATCAATTAGGGTCCAATCTGAATCAGAACAAAAAATATGGAAAAACATTTAAATTTTGGAAATAGAGGTCACACAGCCGTGTGATAGAGCCTAAACTGTGTGGCTTAAAAACATGACCATGTGGCTAAACCGTGTACAATTCGAAGTATGGGTCACACGGTCGTGTCTCAACTCGTGTGCCCGTCCGTGTACAAATCAAAATAAGGTCACACGACTGTGTCACAAACCGTATGAGTATTCGAAATAAGGTCACTAATCATGTGTCAGAGTCTTAAAAAAGTATATAATGAATGATCGAGCCTAGAAACTAACTATGACAATGAATAAGGAAAGCGCACCTATCGAACAGTAGTATAGTTTAGTGGCGAGACCGGAATGTTGAACCGAATGGAACCGAAAGTACTAATACTGACTTTCTTTTTATTATTTAGCCTAAAAATTAAGGAATTGTTGTTTAATCTAAAATTAACTAACTGCTAAGCTAAGGATGCTAAGACAAAGAGAATGAATTGGGGAAAATACTTGTGGTAAAAACCAATTGATTAAGACAATACCCGAGGAAGAATCCACCTAGACTTCACTTGTTATTTAACTCTGAACCAGACAATTTATTCACTTGACTTGATCTGTAAGATTCCCCAATTTATATTAATACCTCTTTCGAGACTACTAACGTCTAACCCTAGGTTGATTAATTGAAATCTCTTTCTAATTAAAACTCTTAGAATTGCTTTAACTTGATCTATGGACTCCCATATTAGGTTTGACCCTAATCCGACAAATTTTCGTCATCCTATTTCTAGGGTTGCGATCAACTCCGCTTAATTATGCTAGATCTACTCTTAAATAGGGACTTCTGCTCCACTGCCTAAGCACATCAATACTTGAATCAATATCCTGAAATATCAAAGCAAGAATTAAGAACACATAATTAAGAACAAATCAAGTAGTTATCATATAGTTCAGAAAACAATAACAAGATCAGTCTTAGGTTTCATCCCCCTCAAGTATTTGAAGGGTTTAGTTCATAATGATAAAAGAATACATCTCAGAAGAAAATGTAAAACAAAACATAAGAAAAACCCTAAAACCCCCTGAAGGAATTTGAAGGGAATATCCTCCGTCTTGAGTATGAATCTGGCTTCTTGAGATGAATCAACTGGCTTTCTTCGAGTAAATCCCACAATTCTGGCCTCTTTGGCTTGGCTTTTCGGCCTAACTAGATGTCCCCTTGAAGGTTGGCCTATGGGGTGTTTATATAGGCTTTTGGAATGTCTTTCTTTGCCTCTAAGTACCCTATTCTGAATAGAATTAAAATAGGTCGCGGCAGGGACACACCCGTGGCACATGGCTATGTGAATCGTATCCAGGCCGTGGTCGAGTATGTTAAAGAGGCACGGCCGTGTGGTCATGGCCCAGGCCGTGTGAATTTCGTACTTTGGCCCATTTTCTCTATTTTTGGCCCGTTTTTCATTATTTTCATCCTCCGGTGCTCTCCAAAGTATAAAACATGAAATTAAAGGATTAGGAGCACCAAATTCCACAATTCAAGGAATAAATCATCCAAAAATATGCTAAATGTGGGATTAAAATATGTATATATTATGGTTTATCAAATACCCCCACACTTAAGCATTTGCTTGTCCTCAAGCAAAATTCTCAACTCACAATTAAAATGAATCTCCTTGATTCATAATATTCATCAATAGTGTTTCATCATAATTCAAAGGTAATTCATACATTGATAATTTAAATAGAAGGATCCTAAATATTCAAACAATCTAAGTCATAGTTTTTGTAGCATAAAAATATAGGTGTTTTCCCTTACCTAAATAATTACCTTTAATTCAAAATCGACAAGAATTGACATCCTCGTTAAAGATTCACTCAAATCACTCAAAGTGTTTAAGGTTCAAAATTAAGCACTCGAAAGTCGAACATGAAAAGTTAATCCCATAGCCTTGCATGAAAATCAAATCTCCACCACTGTAAAATGAGATGATACACAAATCAAAAGGTCTTTAAAAAGGGTTGTAATGGGGCTCGGGTTAAAGGGTGGATAAAGGCTGAATTAAAGGGTTAGAATCGAGATTGAATTGACAATTTACCTAACTAGAAAAATGAACTAATTCTCGAATAACTACATCAATTGAAAACTAATAATACAAGCTTCTTCTTTAAGATATGGAATTTAAATGTATAAGCTCACTAATAATGAATATATTTTTTTTTCCTTTTTTTTAAGAACAAATCAACAATAATAGGAAAGAACTTTAACAACTAAAATATAGAACATAGTTAGGCAACTGCTCAAAATCAAATCTCAACAAAAAGGGTAGTCAAGAGAAATGGTGATAACAAATACAAGATGGGTTTTGGGTTAATATTAGTGGGTAAGTCAATAAAAGGGTTGTTAGGATCAAAGGGGTTCACTAGGGGTTAATTGTTAGGGTAGGCTTTTTAGTGGAGTGAGTGGGTTAAGTCCTAAGTGCCTTTATCATCTCTGTATATCAAATCAATGATGTGGTCTTGACATGTATAATCGAAGCAAGTTCTAGAATAACAAATCAATGTTGACACACTCATAATAAAAAAAATGAGCAAGAAAAGAATGTATGCTCTGAAAGGCTCAAAATCTCACAAAAAGTATGGGTTTTTTATATCAACTTTGTAAATTTCAAACTTCAAGGTAATAATTAGCTTTAGGTAGACAACCTAATAAATTTTAATTTTTGAAAATAGACTCATCATGCTTGATTCTCTAGTCTCCTAAAGTTTAAATCATCACTGCACAATTAACTATGACTTAATCTGAAACATATCAAAGAAAATCATGGATCACAAGAAATTTCATTCTAATTAATAATATGAGAAAGTTACTAAAAGACAAGATATCATTCAGGGATTTGAGAATAATGCAGAAAGTTATGAACTTTTTCAAAATAAAATTTACCCCCTACACTTAAGATGTACATTTCCCTCAATGTACAAAGATATATATGAAATTTTAAGAGATAAGGAGAGGTGAAACTTCCTGAATTTTGGATGGCTTCCTTGAGTTGGGAGTGGTCGTGGTGTGGTGACCGCCGACAATAATAAGAATAATTCAAAATATACTAAATATATATTTAAAGAAAAAAAGATAAAAAGAAAGAAAATAGAAAGTAAAATAAAATTAAAAGAAAAGATTAATGGACTGAAAAGTCCTTATCGTTAGATGGTTAGCGAGGTGGGTGTGATTTCTAAGGCCGTGGTAGGTGATTCCCAAGCAGCCTTTAGAAATTAAATCAAAGAAAACAAAATAAAATAGATTAAACTAAGTAAAAGAAAAATAAAGAAAAGGGAAATAAAGGAGAAGGGAAAAGAAAAAGAAAACTAAAATGGACTCAAAAGTCATTGTCCTGTCGAGTTAATAAAGCGGCCGACATGAACTTATGTAGATCGGTCTCGTAGAGGTAGACTGTGTTAGGATTCTTTCATTTCTTCGACATAGATATAGTTAGATCAAGAGTTAGGAGAGTGAAGAAAAAAATGAAAATGAAAAGGGAGGGGGTGTAAAGGGTATGGAAGAGATGGGAATGGCGAGTAGGTAAGAAGGAGAGAGGGGTGTTTTAAATAGAAATCTCAAATCTGGTGCATCCCCACGCCCATGTACCGTGGGCGTGTCGAGTCACACAGCCGTATCGCACGGTCGTGTTGTGCTTCGTTCGTTTCTCCCACGCCTGTGTGCAAGTCACCAAGCCCGTGTCGATAAAATAGTGTCGACCACGACCGTGGTGTTTAGTCAGAGCCTGTGGCTTGAAGATATTTTTTATCTTGTTTCATACTATCTCTGCCATGCCAGTACGAAAATCTGTTGTGTTTACACGGCCACGGCCACGACCGTGTGGTATGGAAATCTGCACTTTGGTTAGTTTATAGTTAGATGCTATAAAGGAAGAATAAAAGTAAAAAATAAAAATGTAAAATTAATAGGATTAGTGCTTGGGTTGCCTCTCGAGAAGCGCTCGTTTATAGTCTTAAGCTAGACTTACCTCTCATTCGCATAATCATGGTGGTTTGAGTAGTTGAAAATCCTTTCTCATGTTATCAGTTCTATTATCAATATATAGTTCGAGTCGAGTAGCGTTCACTTTAAAAGTGCTGAATGTAGGATTACTTACCTCGACTGTTTCGTATGGGAAAACCTTGAGTACCCTAAAAGAGATTTCTTCCTTTGTATTAGGGTCAAGAGGAGATATTCGAGGGTCCACCTTATCTAACAATATCTTATCTCTAATCTTAAATTTGTTTGTCCCACGGAATGATGTTGGTTCTGCTTCATGTGTTCTTGATTTCTCCTTAATGCGTGGCTTCCACTCGTCTAATTCATCGATCTGAAGCCTTCGTTCCTCATGAGTTATTTCCTTGTTGGCATGAGGTCTAGGATCTGGCTTAGCTGTGTAGTTCTGTGGTGCTTCTTGAAAAGAAGGTTTAACCGAATGGTCATTAATAGAATTTATGTTCTCACCTTGATTACTCGATGTCCTAGCCGAATCAAGAGCCTGAAGAGTGATTGTTTCGTCACCTACACAGAGTATGAGTTCACCTGCATCGACATCAATTTTAGTCCTGGCAGTTGCTAAAAAGGGTCTTCCTAAAATTAAAGGAATATTATTGTCCTCATCCATGTCTAAAACGACAAAGTCTACTAGGAATACGAATTTATCAATTTTCATGAGAACATCTTCGGTTATACCCCTAGGAATTCTAATAGTTTTATAAGCTAATTGAATGCTCATCCTAGTTTGTTTGGGTTTCCCTAGACCAAGTTGTTTAAACATTTTATAAGACATAACATTTATGCTTGCCCCTAAATCAGCTAAAGCATTGTCAACAGATAAACTACCAATTAAGCATGGAATTGTAAAACTCCCTGGATCTTTTAATTTTCGTGGTAGTTTATTTTGCAACATTATTGAGCACACTGCATTTAGTTCCACATGCGACTCTTTGTCTAACTCTCGTTTGTTTGTCAGAAGCTTTTTTAAGAATTTCCTTGAATCTGGCATCTGTGTTTTCTTTCTTCATCGCATTGGGATATGGCACACGAGGTTGGTACTCTTTAATTACCAGTTTTGGTTTGTCATGGCTTACCTCAACTTTACCTTCCTCTACCACATTCTCTTGCCTTAATTTGGGCTCATCTAACCCTTCACTATCATGAGCCGTTATGGCTTGAAGTTGCTTCTTTGGGTTAGTTTCAGTGTTGCTTGGCAGGTTGCCTTGTGGTCATTCTGATATGATCTTGGCAAGTTGTCCTAACTGGTTCTTGATCCCTTGAATCGATGCTTCTTGATTTTTAAGTGTTGTCTCGATGTTTTGGAAACGAGTTTCTGACACCGCTATGAATTTTTTCAGCATCTCCTCAAGGTTCGGCTTCTTTTCCTGTAGGTAGGGCTGTTGGAAGTTTGGGAGGGGTTGTTGTCTTTGGTTTCCTTGACCACCCCAAGAGAAATTTGGGTGGTTCCTCCAACCTGGATTGTAAGTGTTACTATAAGGGTTATTTTAAGGTCTAGAATTATTACCCATATAGTGAACTTGCTCGTTTTCAATGCTCGGGTTGTAGGGTGGATATTCTGTATTGCTCATCCTTCCTCCATTCATCTCGCACTTCATAACTGGATGTACCTGCAAAGAACCACATAAACCATCAATCTTTTTATTTAACATTTCTACCTGATTTGATAGCATGGTTATTGCATCGAGGTTGAAAACACTAGCGACTTTTATTGGCCTTGTCCTCGTGACTTGCCATTGATAGTTATTCAGTTACATCTCTTCAATGAATTCATAGGCAGCCTCAGGTGTTTTATTATACAAGGTTTCGCCGGCGGCTGAATCGATCAATTGCCTGGTTGAAGGGTTCACACCATTATAAAAAGTTTGGACATATAGCCACAACGGTAATCCATAGTGTGCGCACCTTCTCAATAGATATTTGTATCTCTCCCATGCATCGTAAAGTGTTTCTAAATCCATCTGCACAAAAGAAGAGATATCATTCCTCAACTTAGCCGTTTTAGCCGGCGAAAAATATTTCAATAAAAATTTTTCAGTCATTTGTTCCCATGTAGTGATTGATCCTCGTGGGAGAGAATTCAACCACTGTTTAGCTTTATTCCTCAAAGAAAAGGGAAACAACCGAAGACGAATGGCATCATTAGAAACGCCATTTATTTTGAAAGTGTCACAAAATTCTAGGAAATTCGCCAAGTGATTATTTGGATCTTCATCCTGCAAACCATCAAACCGAACAAATTGTTGTATCATCCTAATTGCGTTAGGTTTCAGTTCAAAATTATTTGCAGTAATTGTAGGTCTAACAATACTTGACTCAGTTCCTGTTAAATTAGGTTTAGCATAATCATACATAGTTCGAGGAGCATGATTTTCGGCCACCTCTGGAGGTAGCGGATTATTCTCAGCCATCTCCTCAGTAGTATTAATTTTGTTTTCTTGCTCTTTTTGTATGTATTGTAGGCTTCTCCTTTTTTCTCTTCGGTTTTTGTGAACTGTGCTTTCAATTTCACTATCGTAAAGTAGCGTTCCTGACGGGTTTCTTCTAGTCATAAACTAGAATACCTGCCAGAAGCAAAGAAGAAAATTTAGAAAAGTAAAAATAAAATTTAATTGCGAAAATAAAATATGGCTAAAGTAATAAAAATTGAGCGTTCTTAATATTTCAGTTCCCCGGCAACGGCGCCAAAAACTTGATCTTGTGTCAGAGTCTTAAAAATTTATATAATGAATGATCGAGCCTAGAAACTAACTATGACAACGAATAAGGCAAGCGCACCTACCGAACAGTAGTATAGTTTAGTGGCAAGACCGGAATGTCGAGCCCAAAGGAACCAAAAGTACTAATACTGACTTTCTTTTTATTATTTAGCCTAAAAATTAAGGAATTTTTTAAATCTAAAATTAACTAACTGCTAAGCTAAGGATGCTAAGACAAAGAGAATCGAATTGGGGAAAATACTTGTGGGAAAAATCAATTGATTAATACAATACCCGAGGAAGAATCCACCTAGACTTCACTTGTTATTTAACTCTAAACCAGACGATTTATACACTTGACTTGATCCGTAAGTTTCCCTAATTTATATTAATACCTCTTTCGAGGCTATTAACATCTAACCCTAGGTTGATTAATTGAAATCTATAAAGACACGAATTTGGGCATAGGAGAATTGGGCCTATTAGGCCCTGAGCGTAGGAGCATTTTTTAAAATTTATGGGAAAATGAGATCGGCATTATTTCAAGTTGGACCTATTAGGTGAGTGATTTTGGAAGGTTAGGGGGTTTCTATGAAGTTACGGGTTCAAGTCAGACCATAAGAAAAATTTTGGTTTTGGGCACTTAAGTGGGGAGAGCTGTAGGAGGCAAGGCTTAAGGGAAATTATTGGTGTTTTGCTGACACAAAAAAAGTTGTGGTGTGGTGACAAGGTGGCGCCACTTAAGGAGCAAGGGAGTGACGCCACAGGGAGGCAAGGGATCAAAGGTTCTAGTCTTGGTACTTGCTTTTCTTTTAGATTATTTTCTTTTTAAGGGAATTAGACTTTAGCTGTAGGCTCAGCTTTTGTTGTGCATGTTGTTAGATACAAATGGCCACGTGGTGGAGTGGTGGTGTCGTCAGTATGATAGCAAGGTGGGAGAGGGTTCAAATCCCACATGCTGTATATTGAGGTTTTATTTTATGCTCAAGGAGAAGAAGAGGTGGAGTTGGAGTGGGACTCTGCTGGATGAAGGTTTGAAGTGGTCAAACCGTTTGAATGAGGGGAGGTGAGTGAATGGTGGAGGGATTTGGGGAGAGAATTGTGGAATTCAAAGTGTGGGAAGAGGTGGCCGAAAGTGGGGGTCTAGCAAAGGGAATTTTTGGCTGAGTATAGGAATTTGGAGTAACCTATTCGGCTTGGTGTAAGGGGAGAGTGCCGAAATTCTTGACAACTTATTTTGTTTTGCATTTGTGCATTTCGGGTCTTTTTCTCCTCAAGTCTCTTTGCCGAAATCTCAACTTCCCTCTTTCTCTTCTTTCTATTTTGTTTTCTTGCATTTTTCTCTACTTATTACCTAAAGATCTCTAGGTCAAAACTCTTCTTTCCTACCCTCTTCATCTATTTTATTTAGTTTCTACTTTCCTGTCATCTTTTTCTTTTGTTTTTCCCCATAGCCGAAACTTCCACCCTTTTCTTTTACGCTTCAAACGGCCTTGCTCCTTTTCTTTCTCCATCATTAGATTCTTTACTTCAGTTTAACTCTCATAGTCGAACCTGTTCTCCTTTCTCTTCATAAGCCGAATCTCCCTTTTCTTCTCCAACTTGAAACTGTTTCTTCATTCCTTTACTGATAGCCGAATTTGGACTTTTGTTTTGCTACAAAGTGCCGATTTGTTCTATAGCTGATCCTCAACTTCTTCGCTTGGTTGCTAAACCTCATCTTCCACTCCACTTATTCCTAGTGTGAGCTAATGGTTGTTATCTTTCTCTACTTTCTTTCTTTTTCTCTATTTCCCTGTTTGCATATGCCGAAACTCTCATCTTGACTCTTGTGTTTGGGCCGAACCTATCTTTTGTTTCCCTTAACACTCCATGGTTGTTCTCTTTTGGTGATAGCCGAAACCCCTTGTTAGCCAACTGCCGATTTTGTGGCACTTTGCTAGTCGAGAGTTCTTCATGGAGTCAGGTGATAGCCAGTCTGAGGGGGCATCAAGGGGTGTGTCTAATGGAAATGGACTCATAGCACCTGTTCCTAAGTTTAAGCGGCGTAGCGTGTCCGCGGTTTGGGATTTTTCGCCGGGTTGTGGAAGGACGTCGGCATCTGGTTTGGATAGGCAAATCGCGGTTGCTCGCTCTAGTGAAGGCAAGTGTTAGTAAATCGCATAATTAGGTATTAGGATTTAAGACTTCCAATTCTTTTGTTAATAGTGTTAATTGTGTGTTATGTTCGGTATAGATGACGGCGATCGTGAGTGTATAGTACTCTACGTGATTAGGTGTGTAATCTCACACCATTTCGGTAAGTGCTTATGATGTTCTGTGAAACGAACGAAAAGCCGGCAACGGTCATCACTGGAGCGTGCGAGTCTGAATGTGAAATCTGCATATCCAGAACCGAAACCCCGTGTTTTGGGCCACACGAGCGTGCGGGCCCGTTTGGGCTTAAACTGGATTTTAGGCCCAATAGCTCCGTAGAGACCCAAGAAGGATCCCGTGTCGCTCGAGGCGACAATAGGCCTTTGGAAAGGCTGTTAAATGCAAAATTACTAAAATACCTTAATGGGTAAATTACTGAAATACCCTTAATGGGTAAATTATTGAAATACCCTTAATGGGTAATTTACTGAAATAGCCTCGGCGGGTAAAATTAATGTTATACCCCTAGGGGCAGATATGGTTTGTTTGTGTATACTTTGATTAATTTGCCACGATGATACATTATTGCATACACGAAATTATTATGCCATGACATGATGCTTGGGGTTGGGTTATATTAATGGAGGAAGTGTACTATTACTGGTGGCTTTGCCACAAATACTATTAATATATCTCTCACGCAACATCACATCGGTGGCTCCGCCACATATCGTCTTCATCGCGCCTTTGCTGCGTTTATCTTAGCGGCACTGATTGCATTTTTGGAGTGTAGGGCTGGGTGGGTTGACTCGATCCTCACATAGAGTGTAGGGCTGGTACGGGTGGAGTGTTGCGGATGGACTATTAGGTTGGGTTTGCATTTTATGTTTGCATTACCATGATTTTAGGGCCGTGGGCCCAAACTGAGACTGTATGGGGCTTAGGCCCTGACTGATACTATGACTATGACTGGAATCGAGATTACACACTGAGTTCTTTTAATTCACCCCTTCTTTCCATAACCTTGCAGGTGATCCCCAGTGATAGTGGATTTGGAAGCTGCGGAGGACTCTGTGGTGTCCATACATCGGGAATAATTTCTCGGGAACTTAGTAAATTTTCGTTTTGCTTTACTTCAGTTTTATTCTTATTTTTGGGGATAATATTTCTGTAATAAGGCCATTGGTATAATTTCTTTTAAGTTTTCCTTAATAACTGCTAGATTTATAAATATGTAGTTTTCTTAAAATGGCAATAATTGTTTTCGAAAATATCACGTTTTCGTAGCCTATTGAAATTGATTTCTGATATATCCAAGTTTTGGGTATAATAACAATAATAAGAGCAATAATGTTTTTACAAAGAAACCACAAAAACAAATCTAATTTTTTTTCCACAACCAACAAAGCTCGAGGTTTTAAAAAGAATACGAACAACTTTTTAACGAACGCTCAAGTTTTTTTAACAACCCTTCTATGTGACATGCCAGATCCGGTCATAACGTCTAGGCTGGGTTTGGGGTGTTACAAAATATCTTTCTAATTAAAACCCCTAGAATTGCATTAACTCGATCTATGGACTCCCATATTAGGTTTGACCTTAATCCGACATATTTTTGTCATCCTATTTCTAGGGTTGCGATCAACTCCGCTTAATTATGCTAGATCTACTCTTAAATAGGGACTTTTTCTCCACTGCCTAAGCACATCAATACTTGAATCAATATCCTGAAATATCAAAGCAAGAATTAAGAACACATAATTAAGAACAAATCAAGTATTTATCATATAGTTCAGAAAACAATAACAAGATCCGTCTTAGGTTTCATCCTCCTCAGGTATTTGAAGGGTTTAGTTCATAATGATAAAAGAATACATCTGAGAAGAAAATATAAAACAAAACATAAGAAAAACCCCAAAACCCCCTAAAGGAATTTGAAGGGAAGATCCTCCATCTTGAGTATGAATCTGGCTTCTTGAGATGAATCAACTAGCTTTCTTCGAGTAAATCCCACAATTCTGGCCTCTTTGGCTTGGCTTTTCGGCCTAACTGGACACCACCTTAAAGGTTAGCCTCTAGGGTGTTTATATAGGCTTTTGGAATGTCTTTCTTTGCCTCTAAGTACACTATTCCAAATAGAATTAAAATAGGTTGCAGCAGGGACACGCCCGTGACACACGGCCGTGTGAATCGTATCCAGGTCGTGGTCGAGTCTATTAAGGAGGCACGGCCGTGTGGTCTTGGGCCCAGGCCGTGTGAATTTTGTACTTTGGCCCATTTTCTCTATTTTTGGCCCATTTCTCGTTCTTTTCATCCTCCGGTGCTCTCTAAAGTATAAAACATGAAATTAAAGGATTAGGAGCACCAAATTTCACAATTCAGGGAATAAATCATCCAAAAATATGCTAAATGTGGGATTAAAATATGTATATATTATGGTTTATCAGACACACAGACGTGTCTCCAAGTTGTTAACAGCCTGATGCCGTGTGGAAAATCCTGCACTTAAAATCAAAATGACATATGACCATGTAATGTGACCGTGTGTGGCATACAACCATGTGACAACCTTTGTCCCAAGCCATGTACACCTAAAATTGCTTCCAAAACAAGGTAAAACAACACCAATTCCTTAGGTGCCAAGCCAAAATCAAATCAGCCATAAACGTGCTTTCAAAACACATATAGTCAAGTCGAAAACAAACCAAAACATCCTAATCTAAGTGCCTAACCAATATCCCTCTTGGCACCACATATTATCAACATTTATCAACCAAAACAATTTATCCATTCAAACCTTCTAACTATCAATAAACATACCAAACTTATTACCAAATAGTCACCCACAAATACCGTTAAACTTACCTTAACTACACATTACCAAGATGTTAAAAATGCCATATATTTATGTACTAACTTTGCACAAAAGTATATTTACAACCAAAGTACTAAAACATGCCCAAACATTTGCAAAATGAGAACCCTATATACATGCCACAAATAACCACATTTCAAGGCGTCAAAATCTACTGATGTTAGATAATGATAGGTGTGAGCTCCGCTGATCCGATCGACGCACTCCACGTATTCAAAGTCTACACGAAATAATAGCATAAATAAGTATAAAAAAAAATACTTAGTAGGATCATACATTTCAATTCACTAACTTATCATGCACATTTAACAGTTAATTGCATATAGCCATTCAAGTATTAACCTTATCACAACATAAACCAACAATTCCCAGTCAGAAATCAATATATATACAGGTACTCAGATAAAATCATTTATCATTGTAAATTCAGTATTTTTCTGATGGAACTTCGTAAAAGAATTCAATATACAAGTCCATAAAATAGATAAAACTTGTAGGAACTAATCTGATACAGAAATATATGTGTCAGGTTACCTGTCCGGGTTAAACCAATGACAACATAGAAGAAATATAGCCTAGCCAAGGCTATGTATGCATGTAAGGTTGCCAGTCCAAGCTAAACCTTTAAAATGGCCCGCAACAAATGCTGGAGCTTGGTTCAAAATGGAAATCATTCAAATACCTTGTATGTGATACTTTTACTCATTCCATTAGAATATCTCAAAAAATTCAATTAATTAACATTAAGTCTGAATTTCGTTTCAACAATATATATAATTAACAACATTTAATAATAAATTGTAACAATAGAAAGTAGTATGAACTTACATGTTAAGTAATTCAACTATTAGGGACTAACCGACAATTTTCCCTTTTCCTCGTACGTCATCCACTTGTTGAGATTCTTGATCTAAAGTATAATTTAGTTTAATTAAATCAATTCAAACCAAAAAAAAAAACAATCAATTTATACATTTAAGTTCATCATATTTAAAATTTACCCCCAAACTTTACCCTTTATACAATTTAGTCCCGAAGCTCAAAACTATCAAATTGAACACAATTAAACTTAAATCAAGCTAGCCAATTTTCCTATTTCTCATGAACAACCCATATATTTCTCTATTTCACAATATTTTCTTGAGATTTTATAACTTTAGCAATTTAGCCCCTTAAACATCAAAATCACTAAAAAACACTTTACAAAATAGTCCTATTTAACAACTAAGCTTAATAATCTATCATCAAACTTAAAAAATCTCAAAAATTCAACAATGGAACATTTCAAAACATTTAACAATTTTATAGATTAACACCCAGGTTAGCTAGACCTAGTTGCAACGATATCAAAAACATAAAAATTACTAAAAATGGATGCAAAATACAACCATGCAGTGAAAATAACCTTGGCCAAAACTCCTTGCTTCTAAAAAAAAGGTGAATCGATTTTTCAAAGCAAAAATGAAGAAAGATAATGATAATTTTGTCTTGTTTTGTTTTAGTTAACTAAATTATCTAATTACAGAAATAACCTTTAAAAACAATTAATATTTCACTAAAACCAACCCACAACCATCCACTATCTAATGATATGGTATATTTACCATTTAAGGCCACTCAAATCAAGTTTTAAAGCTATTGAACCTATTTTACCAATAACAATTAACTTTCTCAACTTTTCGATTTAATCCTTTTTACTTAATTAACTATCTAAACGTTAAAATTTCTTAATCAAATTTTAATATGACATTATAGAAACTCTATAAATATTAAATAAATAATAAAACACTGACTTACTGGTAGGAGATGTGGTCCTGAAACCATTATTCTCGACACTACTAAAAAACAGGATGTTACAGTGTTGTTTTGAAACATGTGGACAATTTGGTCTAATTGCCCTCGTATTAAGCGCACTTTCGCTTGCACCAAATTTAAGCCTTCCTCAAGTTTACTCACTTGAATGGGTGTTTGAGGGTCGCTATTGTAGGTATGCTTTTTACCAGGCTTTTGGGCTGCCCTAAACGGTTGCAGAGGTTGGTATGGGTCATTAGGCTTAGGCCAGCTGAAGCTAGGTACCCCTTAGTTGGAGGGATCCCCTTGGTTCCCTTCCCACCTAAGATTGGGGTGATCTATCCACCCTGGATTGTAGGTGTTTGAGTACGAATTTACCCTCTATTTCCTAGGTAGTTTTCTTTTTCGTGATTGTTCTTGTTGTTGCCTCCATAATTAGTGTTGTGACCCTCATTTCCTACAATTGGATTGTTTAAAAGGGGTTTATTCAGATTTTGTGATTTTTCTGAACTCATTTTGAGATGGTTTAACTTCTCAAGGATATGCTGGAATTTATCATCACTACCAACCGTATTCATAGTCGATTGTTTATTCCAGTATGTGAATCGCTCAACCAACCATATGTAAGAATTCACTGCCATATCCTCTATGAGTTGGCAACCATCAGCATAAGTTTTTGACATGAATGCCCTCGCAGATGCTCCATCAAAACTCGATCTCAAATTCCTATCAAGCCCATTATAGAGACATTGTAGTTACAACCAATCTTGCAAGCCATGATAATGACACTTATGTAACATCAATTTGAAGAGCTCCCACACTTCATATAGCGGCTCCCCCTAGAGTTGTCGAAAGTTGTTGATATCCATTTGGAACTTTATATTTTTGCTTGGAGACAAGTATTTGGACAAAAACTAGCTCGCTAGCTCATCCTAGGCATTGATCGATTCCATTGACTGTTAATTTAACCACATAAAAGCATCCTTAGTCAATGAGAAAGGGAATAGTCAAAGACGTATAGCATCATCGGATACCCCGTTATATTTGAAAGTATCACAGATGGTTAAGAAACACTTAAGGTGTTGGTCGAGGTCTTCATTCATCTATCCATGGAATTGAAGATTCTCTTGGACCATCTAAATAATGTTCGGCTTGGTCTCGAAGTTCTTAGCATTAATCGTCAGGAGATTAATGCTTTCTCAGACAACATCAAGGTTAGGCATGGCGTAATCTCTTAACATCTTTTTTTCCATTGGCCTTGTTGGGAAATATGCCCATATTGTAGTAAACATGTAACTGTTTTCTATTTATTTGAACAATAAATAAATAAATAAAAGTTAATTTCAAATTTCACTATTATGTCTTTTGTATTTCTGTCTTTTATATTTTGCATGCAAAGCGAAATTGTGACAAGAAAATATTAGCTCATTGATTGTCTAAGTTCAAACTGAAGATAAGTGGCATTGTAAGAACGTTTACTTGCATGAAAGACATCTTACTTCAGTAGATAATTTAAATGAGATAGTAATCCTGTAAAAGAATCAAAGTGAGAATTTGATTTAAATATTAAGAAGGATTATTATGTCGTCTATAATTCCAATTGGGGAGATGGCTAGTCTTGGCTATTGAAGTAGTTGACTCCACAGGTAAAGACATAGATGTATTCATTGGTAGAATGATACATTGCACTGGGCCCAAGATGAATTAATTCTGAATCTGTTTAATTCACTTGTGGTGTTCATGATGTCACACCCTAAAATAGGGCCTAGGAGTTTTAGGGGCATTTTAGGAATTTTAGCCTTTAAGTGTTTGAAATTTTGTGACATGGCATATCAATAATATTTTCAATTATGGCTTTTAAAAAATTAGATCAATTTTTGAAAATGAGTTTTAAATAGCTTTAATTTTGAAAATTAAGAGTTTTTAATAGGCAATTAAACCAAAATTTAAAAATCAACCTAAAATCATCCCCCACCTATAAGTTTCACGTTAGGTTCTTCCTCAATATTGTGTTTGTCATCCCTTGGTTCTCTCTTTGTATTTCAATTAATTTTGAACTCCAAATCCTAATTCATTTTGATTTCTATCATCTCTTAAGTTATAAACCTCTATAAAAAAACTAAGAAAAACACCCAAGAGTATCATAGTTCCACTATTGTCAAAGCTTTCGGGTTTTTTGGGTTTTCGATCATACGCTCAATTTTTTGTCAACTAATGTAACGGTTCATCATCCTATTAGTTTTAATTTTTATTTAGTCTTTAAAACCATGTTTTTAGCCATTAAATCACATGTTTTGAATAAAAGCTAAAAATTGGGTCGTTAATGGTGGATTTCGGGATTTTGCATAAAAACGTGGTTCCAAAGTAATTTTCAACTTGTTTTAACATGGTTAGAAGATTTCTAAACTTACTTTGAAATTTTGTTAAATATTTCTTGAGTTTTAATGAATTTTTAGAAAATAGCCATAAAACATGTCCAAAAAGTCGATATCATGAATTAAGTAGTTTTGTGTAGTTTAAAGGTTGAGAATTAGTTGTAGGTGAATTATAAGATGAACAGAGTTGGTTTTAGGTGAAAAGATTAAGTATATACCAAGATATTCAGATTTAAATTTTGTCATGTTAAAGGTTTTGGTTACATGAGAACTTAGTTTAGGCTTATGTTTTGTACGCTTGTAATGAGTCATTGGCTGATTTTTGGATGTATTATTGTGTGAATTTGTTATGTTGAAGTTTTGGATTCGATAGAACCTTTTACGAGTAGAAGTGTTTGGAATAATTGCTTGTGGACATGTTTCAATGTGTTATTAGGGAATTTAGTAGTAGCCTAAACCCCTAATCTTAATTCCGAGTGGAAGCTTTCTCACACCTATGTTATCTAGTAAACTATGTGCTTATGTGTTTGTGATGCTATAACATGTGATATATGGTTATGATAACTATCGTGAAAGTGCAAATGTGTACATGTTATGTAGATTTTAAATGTTAATGACATGTTTTGCTAAAGATGCAAATATACAGTGACAGTGCACGGATAATCGGAAAGTGATATGTATTTGTTTCAAATATTTTGGCCTTGTGATCTTGAAACCATTGGATATAGTCGGCATGCCATAGGATTGTGGGTACTCACCTATATGTATAGTGATTTTGGTTGTTAAGGCCATGGGACATGTTGGAGGGATAAATGAATGTAAGCTAAGCTCCATTTAACGGGACATGTGAGCGGAAATAAGGAGAGTGTTAGCTATATATTTCACTTTTGGGACATGTTTGACATTACGAGTCTATGTTTGGTGTTAAAGATTCGTGTATCCGATGAGTGAAGATAGAGCTCACTTTTATATTTCATAGCTCAAGTGCCAACTTATCTTAAATTATGAATATGTATGTGATATGTGTTTATATGACGTGTGACCATTATGCAATTTATCTATAAACCTATTTTTAAATATTGTGATATATGCTTGAATGTTATGTGATTATAAGTAATGGGATATATGCTTAAAAGTGAAAATGTTTACCATGTAAAAGAACTAATAATATGAACGAGTAAGAATATTATGACACTAAAGTTGGAACTATTAAGGTTGTGCTATATGGTTGTTTTGTTAATGCTTGATGAACTGTTTGCATGATAGTTGTTCTAGGCATTCACTGAGCTTGTTAATCTAACCCACTCCCTTCTTTAACCATTACAGATTAGTTGTGTGCCGGTGTGAGCGGTGTGGTTTTGAGAGGTGATCCAAGCAAGACTTTTGCATTATTTCGTAGGTGTTCTATTTTTATTTACGTTTTGGGGGAAAAAAAGGAAATGTGGTAGACTTATTTAGTGCCATGATATGTTTGGCTTATTTACTGACTTCATTATTTTGCTTTTGGAAATTTGTGAATTTATATGTTTTCTTATGTTCATGAACTTTAATGATGGCTTGATGTATCTTCTTTGGACTCATTTAGACGATTTGAACTAATAAATTTAACCGTTGAATGATTATTTATCAAAGTAAGTGATGCATGATACTAAAGTCTGATTTGGAATGAGTTCATTGCCTATGTATGTTGCATTTTGGTGTCCAGGGGTAGAGGTATCGATATTCAGGTTTTAAAATTGATACCTCTTTGTTTTGAAATGTGTAGGGAGTCAAAATAGAGATTTGGTATCGATACCTTATCTCGAATATCGATACTCGGGGCTAAATTGTCGATATTTTGTAATTGGTACCGATAATTTTCAACAATTGGGATTTTTGGCCGAGAAACAGTATGCTCTTTTGGTATCATTTTTCCAAGTGGTATCGATACCACTTAAAGAAAATATTGATACCTTAATGTCAATATCGATACCTACGGACATATTTATGAAATTTTTCTAATTAGCCCTTACGCATGTTTTTAACTGTATGTAAGACTGATTAACGAATGATTTGCATGTAACAATGTTAATTAACTATTTAGACGACTTAAAATTTATTTGGTTTAATAAAAGATGATCGTTTTGCTTGGTTCTAGTTTCCCATTTGATGTACATGAGACGAGATGGTGGTGTGGCATCCCGTATCTAGGCTAGGCGACCAGGCTAGGTATAGGGTGTTACACATGATGTGGTTTACCTAAATCCTGAGTTAGTTATGGACCATGCATATGCAACTCATGTGTTTTGATATAAGTGGAGGCTTCTGCTCTAAAGATGATCGAGCCCATAGCTGGTATGTTGGGTACATGACTTGTGTATGGTATGGCTTTAATAGTAACATGGAATTCATAGCTCAATTAAAGACTTAATGATATCTTCCCATTGGCATTGTGTGGATTGATAAATATGGAATGTTGCCACGGGTTGCTTGTTTTCGAATTAGTAATTCATCACAATCATTTATTGATAGTGATCATATTAATCATTAAGAAGACACAATGGTAACACACACATGATGAGGTCATTGGACAAAACAGTTGGATGAATTGTATTCGTAAAGAGTATACAATAAGGAGTTTTTAATCATGGTACTTCTTGTGGACTGACTCCATGATTAAGTAATTGTGAATTATCAAAACAATGCTTCTAGATGTAATTGCAATTACTAGAGCCTAATTGTATATGTCCGATTGGTCCCTCCGCTAGCTCAACAAAAGCTGAATCGGGCTGCATTTGAATCAGAAGAAAATTCTACGCATTTGGAAATAATTTAATTGAGTCGATTTATTCGATGTGGAATTAAATTAGGTGGTCATAAGAATTGTTCAACTAGATAATTTGATTAAAGAATTTTCTTGAAAATCTAAGTGATTTTTGGAAAAATTAATTTTCATCATGTAAAACTAAATTAATCAAATTAATTAAAATTAATATGATATTTTTGGAAATTAATTTTCAAGTCAGACAATCGGCGTAATTGGTAATTGAACTTGAAAATTGGACCTCGATCGTAAATTGGGTCCGGGAGCCCAAAATTGATACCAAGACCCAAAAATTTGTCGATCCGGGCTCGATATGTGAAACCGAGCTGACGGTCCAACTAGTAGCTAGACCAGACCGGTCAGGTTGTCATTGACCAGGATCGAACCGATAGCAACCGAACTGGCTTAGGGTGCTGTAAAGGTGTCGTTCCTACATCATCGGACATGGCTGTGACGGCGGCATTCCGGTGGCTAACAACGGTTCGTGTTCGGTGGTTAAGCTATGGAAGAGTTACACTCATATTGAGACTCTACCAACGAATTTGATTTCAAATTAATTATTCCAAAAATAATATTATTTTAATAGTTTAATATTAAATTTAATTTAATAGTATTTTATAATTTAATATTAAAGTGATTATCTTAATATTAAAATTAATTTAATTTTTATCTTGTAGATAAACATTCTTTTATTTTAATAAGATTTAATATTAAATTTAATCTAATATTTATCTTGATAAATATTATATTAATTTAATATTAAATTGATTAAGTTTAATCATAGTTGAACTCTCTAAACTCTCCCTACATAAAGAGAGTCTTGAGTCATTATTTTACACGCACTTAAATTCAAGGGAAAGTTATAGAGAGAAAATTATCTAAAGAGATTATTTCAGAGAAGTTCTAGAGATATTTTTCTGATTTACAACTTGACCCAAAAGTTTGGAGAAATTGCAAAATTACCCCGCTGGTAATTCTTGTGAATTTTTTTTTATTCTAAATGAGCTCACACTTGACAGACGTGAGCTTGAAGATAGCAGAGAAGACTACTCAGTCGAAGTGCTCATCCCAGATGAATCAAAAAGGTACAATTTTAATTAAGAATTTATTACTTTAGATATCACAACCAAGATCTTATTTTGGAAAAAAAATTTAAAACTCTGTTTTCCCTAAATTTACTTTGGTGTGGTGTTGGTGGTGGTTCCTCTACTTTAGGGTTGTCAAGTGGTGGGTTTACTAATGGAGGTTGGGCTCCTCTCGGAACTTGTCCTCGTCAAACGTGTGTTAGGATTCTTTCTAGTTTCAATTTGAATGGTACTATCTTGTTATCGGTCTGAGTCATACACTACCTCCTGCAAGTAAAAGAAATTCACAAAATCAATAAACTTTGCAAATAAAATAACAAACAAAGAATAAAAAAAAGAGTTGTATCTATATCTAAAGCTTTGATTATTTATCTCCCTAAAGGATGCAATAAAACTAAAAGCACTTAATCTAGCACCAACTCCCTGACAATGGTGTCAACAACTTGGCCGTCTCTCGTTGTCCTCATGGACTACGAGGGAAATTAACACTAAAAAAATAATTAAACTCAATAATTACGTGTGGTGTTTGCAAGTGTGACAGGTTAGTCGCAATATATGTAACAACCCAAACCCGGCCCAAACACTATGGCCGAATCTAGTCTGTTACAAGGAAAATATTTTGAAAATCTTTTTGAAAACCAGCTTAAGTTTTGAAACCCTTTATTTAGTGGTATTGCTAAAAGCCATACTTAGATTTAATTTGGAAATCAATTAGGTCCAGTTATTTTTAAAATTTCAAATGTGCCCGATGGCTCGATAAAAACATTCACGAATTTAGTTTAGAAACCCTTTTAACTCATTTCATAAGTAGATAATTAAAACAAATATTCCAGCATAAAATAAAGTAAAAATAAAAATACTAGGAGGCCTTATTACATCCGAAATAAAATTTAAATCAACAATCCAAAAATAAATAAGTTGAAATCCAAAGTCTGTTAAAATTTAAATCCTACTGCATGGCCACCTCGAGTCAACCCGGCTCCACATCCGCGATCTACGTGTCACCTGAAAAATGTAACGGAGAAGGTGAGTCACCAAGACTCAGTATGTAACCCTTCCCCCGTTTTAAAACATTTTCATACACAACATATAACAATTAATATGCGAGAATATTAATTACCCGACCTAGCCAACCAAACGCCACTTTGTCTACCCTGTTGTGGTACCAAACCACTTTGGTGGTGCCAAACCACCGGTGACATATAGTCACAATGTGTTACCAAAACATCGTGTCCGTGAGACACGAATCGGGTGATGGGGCCAACCCATCGTGTTATACCAAATCACCGCGCATTTATCCCATATCTCAAGTGGGGCCAACCCACGGTGGTGTTAACCACAGGGATAAGTCGCTATGAGGTGCCAAACCTCTGGAGGCACCAAACCTCTGGTGACCGTAGTCACGGTGTGTTACCAAAACACTGGTGCCCGTCGGCACGATCAATAACGGCCCCCTCCACTCATCAACCCATATCAAATCATTGTATAACGATCTCATGCCATCACATATTTAAGTAACATATATAAACAATGTCATGCTTCCCAAAAGCATTATTATCAATCTCATCTTGTGAGAGACTTACCTAATCCTCGCTTGTACCATTAAGGCACTAAATCCATATCTACATAAAGCAGATTTACACACAACATGCATTTAATACAATTTATTAATTATTATAAGTGTGTATGTACACACCTGTCACCCTTGGATGCTCTAAATCCAAAGAAGAGAAGTCGGCCACCTAAGATCCACTTGACCCTATATTCGGCCAAATACCCGGGTTAGTGATATGGGCCATTCGGCCAACCAACTAATTGAGAGGGGTTCCTTGTGAACCCGAATCCTTACCTTCACACTTTTGGATACTAATCGCAACACTTGAGTCTCGAATCTACTCCTCAACCACCATTGATTAATAAGTAAAACTAATAGCCTTCGGCTTTTAATCGAATTGTTAGAATAAAGAGATTGATCTTACCACCACTTACTGAAATCGAATACTAGGGATCAAGGCCTGAGTCGACTGCTTTACGCTCCCCGAGTACCTAGCAGAAATCGGTTACTACTCGTTTAGAAGACTTAACCTTTGCCGAAATCGGCACCTTTCCTTGTAAAAAGTCGACAGAAAAAGAAAGAAAAGGGGAGATAGAAATTCGGCCATCACTTACCTTATCAACCGATTGATAACAAAGAATCTGAAGAGATCTATGTTCTTTCCAATATTCAGCCAAAGTACAATAGAATAGAGGAAGGGAATTTCGGCAAACCACTGGGTGAATTCGGCTATTAAAAGAAAAGGGAATTGAGGGTAGGTGGTTCGGCAAGAAGAAATAGGGAGGGTTTCGGCCAAAGTTTTGAGAGAATAAAAGAAAGTAGAGAAGGAAGGGTTAGGGTTTTCGGCTAAACAAAGATGGAAAAGAAAAGCAAGGTGGTAGGTTGAGGTTTTTATAAGCATTCTGCACCCCCCCTTAACTTGCCGTCCACTCCTATTGACCAAGGAGTTCAAAATCCATTTAATCTCCTTGAATTGCTCTTGACCACTTGTTTAATTTAATTCAAATAATTTGAAGTAATCCCAAATAATAATTCAATAATCCCTTAATAATCCAATTAATAATCTTAATAATCCAAATAATATCCCTCTTTATCTCTTATTATCTAAAAAAAATCTACTTAAAAGAAAAGCTCATATTATCCTTTAATAAAAAGAATTTAAAGAGAGAAAAACTCTCCACTTGTGCCGTCCAACCATAGTGCAAAAAGAGGGATTGTGGTGACTCGAACCAAGGTTCTCCCTTGCTCCTTGGTGGCGTCACATGTAGTCCTCTAAGTGGCCTCACTTTTGCCACTTTACCAAGGGCTTTTTAGTGCCCAAATTCCTTCATTTATTCTTATAACACCCTCCTGCTAAGGCTCCCTGCCTTTAAAGTTAACAACTGAAATTTTCTACCAAACCGTGCCAACTCAAAGCCATAATTAACCTTTATTATTCAATAAATAATATCACAGTGGTTCAAACACAAGAAAAATAATTTAATTCCAAATAGCCCCATTTTTGGGATGTTACAGTTCTACCCCCCTTAAAACAAATTTCGTCCCAAAATTACCTAGCTAGAAAAGGTGGGGGTATTGCTGCCTCATCACATCCTCAGGTTCCCACGTAGCTTCCTCTGCACCATGGTTCCGCCATAGCACTTTCACTAAGGGCACTGACTTCCTTCGTAGAACCTTCACATCTCGATCTAAGATCTGAACCGGTTCTTCGTCAAAAGATAAATCCGAAGTTCACTCAATCTCGCGCTCGGCACAACGTGCGAAGGATCTCGACCGATACCGCCTCAAACATCGATACATGAAATACGTCATGGATCTCGATTCGATTCTGCCGGCAACTCTAGGCGATAAGCTACCGGTCCTACTAAACTTTACAATCGCATATGGCCCGATGAACCTTGGGCTCGGCTTCCCTTTCGGCCAAATCTCAACACCTTTTCCAAGGTGACACCTTCGAAAAACCTTTGTCTCCTACAAACATACTCCATTTCCTTGCGTTTTAAATCGGCATAGGACTTACGCCTATCCGATGCTTCCTCGAGACGAGTCCGGATTACCTAACTTTTGTCCTCGGTTTACGCTACCAATTACGGACCCGAACTTGTCGTTCACCCAACTCCGTCCAACATATAGGAGTACGGCATTTCCGTCCGTACAGTGCTTCATATGGAGCCATCTGAATACTCGCTTGATAAATATTGTTATAAGCGAATTCCGCTAATGGTAGATACTCCTCCCAACTACCACTAAAATCCAAGACGCACCCTCTTAACATATCCTCCAAAATCTGTATCACCCTTTCCGATTGTCCGTCAGACCGTGGATGGAAAGCTATCTTCAAAATCCAACCGTACCCAAAGCTTGATGCAACGCTTTCGAACCTTGACGTGAATCGGGATCCCTATCCGAGATGATCGATCTTGGAACACCATGCAACCTTACTATTTCCGACACATACGACTTTTAGCTAGCTTCAAGAGAAAAATCCACCTCACCGGTATGAAGTGAGTCGACTTAGTTAGACGGTCTACTATTACCCAAATCTGCGTCCTTCTTGCGGCGCGTAAGGGTAGCCATCGACGAAATCCATAGTGATCCGCTCCCACTTCCATTGAGGATCTTTACCGGTTGAAGCGACCACGATGGCAATTGGTGTTCACCTTAACCTGCCGACACGCCGACACTTCCCCACAAATTCGCCATTACCTCACGCTTCAACCCCGGCCACCAGGCGCTCTCAGTAGATCTCCATACATCTTGCTTCCTCCCTGGATGCATAGCGTATGGGCTGCTATCTTGCGCATCGTGGAGAATTTTCTCGCCTCAACTCCATATCTTTACGATACATGCTCGCCGCCTTGAAAACATAGCACTCCATCACCAGACAGACTGTACCCTTCCAAACCACCATCCTGAACTTGTACCCTCTTAGCGTTCAAGCCTTCATCCACTAACTGCTTTTCCTTAATCTCCTCAATCCACGTCGGCCTAACTTGGAGTTCCGCCAAAAGACACCCATCATCATATAGACTTAACTGAGCGAACATTGCTCTTAAGTCCGTCACAACCTTCCGGCTCAACGCGTCAGCTACCACGTTAGCCTTACCCGGATGGTACTCGATTGAACAATCGTAGTCCTTTAATAGTTCAATCCACCGACGTTGTCTCAGGTTTAGATCCTTCTAAGTCAAGAGATACCTCAAACTCTTGTGGTCTATGTAAACTATCGACTTCTCCCCATAAAGGTAGTGTCTCCATATTTTCAGAGCGAAGACGACTGCTGCTAACTCCAAGTCGTGCGTTGGGTAGTTCAATTCATGTAGTCTTAACTGACGTGATGCATAGGCTACTACCTTCCCCTCCTGCATCAGCACACATCCCAATCCAGTATGGGACGCATCACAATAAACGGTAAACAACTTCCCTGCCTCAGGTTGTACCAAAACCGGAGCTTCCGTCAGAATTTTCCTTAGCTTATCAAAGCTTCCTTGCTGCTTCTCCGTCCATACAAATGGAACACCTTTCCTTAGCGAGCCGTCGGCACACACACGATTAAGGAGAATCCTTCTACAAATCTCCGATAGTACCCCGCTAGACCCAGAAAGCTTCGGATTTCCGCCACTGACTTAGGCGGTTTCCAATCCAACACCGCTTCAACCTTGCGAGGGTCCACTCTAATTCCCTCAGCCGACACCATGTGTCCTAAGAAAGCCACCTCCCTAAGCCAAAATTTGCACTTACTAAATTTGGCGTATAATTGCTTCTCCCTCAACACTCGTAGAACTGTACGTAAATGCCGGTCATGCTCCTCCTCCGTCTTTGAATAAACTAATATGTCGTCTATGAACACCACGACAAATTGGTCTAAGTACTGCTAAAACACCCTATTCATCAAGTCCATGAATGCTGCCGGCGCGTTGGTCAGCCCAAATGGCATTACCAGGAACTCATAATGTCCATATCGAGTTCTAAATGCCGTCTTGTGAACATCAACCTCCTTCACCTTAAGTTGATGGTAACCCGACCTAAGGTCTATCTTTGAGAACACCGAGGCACCCTTCAGTTGATCGAACAGGTCGTCAATCCGAGGCAACGGATACTTGTTCTTGATCGTTAGCTTGTTCAACTGGCGGTAGTCGATGCACATCCGCATTGATCCGTCCTTCTTCTTGACAAACAACACAGGTGCTCCCCACGGAGATATGCTTGGTCAAATGAACCCTCCATCCAAGAGCTCCTGAATTTGAGCCTTCAGCTCCACCAATTCCTTTGGTGCCATTCGGTATGGTGCTATAGACACAGGTGCCGTTCCGGGTAGCAAGTCTATACCGAATTCAACTTCCCGATCTGGAGGCAGACCCGGAAGCTCTTCTGGGAACACATTTGCGAATTCCCCAACCGTTCGGACCTTTCCCACTACTGACTCCTTAGCTTCCAAAGCACAGATTCGAACCAAATACGCCTCACAACCCTTCTTGACCATCTTTTCAGCCTTTAAAGCGGACACTACGTTGGATAGGTAATTCCTTCTATCACCTATCATAACCACTTCTTCACCTTCCGCTGTCTTAAGGACCATGCGCTTAGCCGCGCAATCCAAATTCGCCTAATACTTAACCAGCCAGTCCATTCCAAGGATCAAATCAAACTCCCCAAACGGTAGTTCCATCAGATCAGCCACAAATATTACCCCTTGGAGTTCTAGGGGTACGTCTCTATAAAGTTTATCTACGACTCTGAGTGACCTAGGGGCTTAGTGCAGGTCATCTTTCTAGAAGTAGTCTCGAGTCTAGGTCCATAGTTCCTACCACACTACTAGCAATGTACGAGTCGTCGAACCCCACATCAATTAATGCAACATAAGGAAAACCAAATATTAGAAACGTCACGGTGATTACATCCGGTGCGTCACCCTCCTCGCGACGCCTCGCTGCGTAGACTAAGCCAGGCTGCCTAGCTTCTGTGTTGCCTGAACCTCTGCCCCGAGTTCCACGACCTCTATTCGGACCATTTCCTCTTTGACCATTACCGCGACCCTCTCGCGTCCCACATTTTTATCTTGAGTACGGTTCGCGCCTTCCCTCTCGATTCTTAGCTAGTTTCCGGGGCAATCTCTCGACACGATGCTCCAAAGACCCACATTCAAAACAACCTCTACCACCGGTCCAACAACCTCCCAATGGGTTTTTCCACAATGTTACACCGAGTCGACCTCTGATTAGTAGTCGTGGGTTTTCTTCCCGACTCGGCCCACTCTGCCTGCCAGCTTCTCGAACATTAGTACTACCCGATCCAGCTGACCCAAATCCTCTTTTCGGGTTATTCTTACTATAATTTTGTCTCACAAACCTCTTTGATCCCTTCTACACCACCTTGGCCTTCTCCACTAGGGATGAGAACTCGCGGACCTGCTGCGGGGCAATCAGTAACCTCAAATCATCTCTGAGTCCGTCCTCAAAGCGGACACAGCGCTCGTGTTCAGTAGCCACAATGCCTCTAGCATACCTACTCATCCTCAAGAACTCCGCCTCATATTCCGCTACTGGCTTAGTTCCTTGCACTAGGCTCAGAAAAGTTTTCCTTTGGGCATCCGTATAGCTAGTGCCCACATACTTCTTCTGAAAAGCATTCTTAAAGTAATCCCACGTAAGATCATCTGTCGTGGCTCCATCTCGGACCGTGAGCCACCATTGGTACGCTTCATCCTTTAGAAGCGATATTGCTCCTTTCAGCTTCTCCTCATCGGACAGATCAAGGTCGTCCATAATCCTTTCTGTAGATTCTAGCCAGTACTCCGCTGCACTAGGTGCCACTCCCGACACGCTCCGGAATACCTCAGCTCCATTAGACCGGATTCGCTCGAGAACAGATTTCCGAGCTCCCAAATTTCCACTAGCCCCAGCCACAATCTCCAAAACTCGCAAAACCGCTTGCGATACAGCCTCACCACCGGTCTGATCCTGCTCCTCAGCTCTAAAAGTAGGAGGTGGTGGTGGCGGTGGTACCTTGTTTTCCGAACCTTGCCCCGACCTGACGGGTTCAGACACCGTCATCCTACCCCTACCACGTCCACGGCGTCCACATCCTCTAGAACTCATTCTATCTACCGCGCTTTTAATCTGATTAAGAAAATTTTTATGCGTTAGCATTTGTTCCACTTTATTACTCGCGAAGAAATTTTATGCAGAAAGTTTTGTTTGGGATTCTTTCGAGCAAACAAGTTTTCAGTCTTCTATCCTAGTTCACGCAAATGAGTTCATGCATCCATTCCCTAATACTTTCCATACCTATTCGCTCTTCTGACATTTCTCGCCATTTCTAACCTGAGGTATTTTCTCATTTTCCTACAGGGCATTTTCGTAATAAAAGAAGTTGTGAAATAAAAACATGTCACTTTCGAAATTCCCAAAACTGGAGAGTGTTTCATAAAATTTTGCAAAATTTAGAGATATGGCGTCGTTTTGGAAACCAGGGGTATTTTGGTAATTTGATCGATCAGGGCAACTTCGTAATTTTCATAAATTAGGGGTATTTTTAACAGTTGCAAAACTTAGGGGTTTCTTTCTGAAAATGCTCCTTTTCAAATAGTGATGTTTGTAAAGATTTCCAAACCAATGTCATTTCGGTAATTTCGCAACTTGAGGGCGTTTTCGTAATTTTCCAAAACCAAAATATTTTGTTGATGATTTTCAAAGCTAAGTGGTTGAATATTTGTAAAATAGTTGAAATTTTTGAGCAAAACCATTGTACTGATATTTTAAGAGTCAGGGGCATTTTGGTAATTTTACCCCTAAGGGTATTTTTGTAATTTTCCACAATTTGAAATTTTCGAAGAAAACGTTGTAAAAAGAATGATGTTCTCCGATTTGAAAGAGTTATTGCAAAAGTTTTGAAATCATTAGGGTTTTTGTTGTTTCATTCTTTTTCAAAAACATGGCTAATTCCCTTTTTCGGGTTTTAATCATTATGTTTAGCCTATGACCGAGCCCTCTTGGTCAGGGTGAACCAAAGCTATGCACCAGGCAGGATTCGAGTGAAGAGGAGGTGGGTCACGCGAACCGCTTAAATACCAAGCTCTCACCAAACCTTTCTAGACATGCGCACAGAGGTTGCCACACCACTGAGCCCTCTGAGTTAGGGTGAACCGAAGCTACGCACCAGGTAGGATACCCGCGAAGAGGAGGTGAGTCACGAGGACTGCTTAAATACCAGGCTCTTCCGGATCCACTCCTAGACATGCGTACAGGGGTTACCACACCCTAGCTCAGTGACTAAGTCATAAGTGGGTTTAGTTCTTTAAGTCTTATGCTTCGTTTGTGTGTTCGAGTACGCTAATCCTAGGGTTCAAGTTCCTATAAGTCTATCTACGTTCCATGCTTCCTACCCTTCTACAGAATATAATTCACAGAGAAGTTCAGTAGTACTTACCTGGGCGGATCGGTGTCGGAGACTCGAGCCATGCTGCTTAAAAACCCAAAAACAATTCAAAAGGCCTACTAAAACATTTTTTTTGGCCTTGGGCCCCCACAGCCGAGCTTTGAACTGGGCTCTGATACCAATTTTGTAACAACCCAAACCCGGCCCAAACACTATGGCCGAATCTAGTCTGTTACAAGGAAAATATTTTGAAAATCTTTTTGAAAACCAACTTAAGTTTTGAAACCCTTTATTTAGTGGTATTGCTAAAAGCCATACTTAGATTTAATTTGGAAATCAATTAGGTCCAGTTATTTTTAAAATTTCAAATGTGCCTGATGGCTCGATAAAAACATTCACGAATTTAGTTTAGAAACCCTTTTAACTCATTTCATAAGTAGATAATTAAAACAAATATTCCAGCATAAAATAAAGTAAAAATAACAATACTAGGAGGCCTTATTACATCCGAAATAAAATTTAAATCAACAATCCAAAAATAAATAAGTTGAAATCCAAAGTCTGTTAAAATTTAAATCCTACTGCATGGCCACCTCGAGTCAACCCGGCTCCACATCCGCGATCTACGTGTCACCTAAAAAATGTAACGGAGAAGGTGAGTCACCAAGACTCAGTATGTAACCCTTCCCCCGTTTTAAAAACATTTTTCATACACAACATATAACAATTAATATGCAGAATATTAATTACCCGACCTAGCCAACCAAATGCCACTGTCTACCCCGTTGTGGTACCAAACCACTGGTGGTGCCAAACCACTGGTGACATATAGTCACAATGTGTTACCAAAACACTAGTGTCCGTAGACACGAATCGGGTGATGGGGCCAACCCATCGTGTGATACCAAATCACTGGCAGACGATCCCATATCTCAAGTGGGGCCAACCCGCGGTGGTGTTAACCACAGGGATAAGTCGCTATGAGGTGCCAAACCTCTGGAGGTACCAAACCTCTGGTGACCGTAGTCACGGTGTGTTACCAAAACACCGGTGCCCGCTCGGCACGATCAATCACGCTTCCCCACTCATCAACCCATATCAAATCATTGTATAACGGATCACATGCCATCACATATTTAAGTAACATATATAAACAATGTCATGCTTCCCAAAAGCATTATTATCAATCTCATACTTGTGAGACTTACCTAATCCTCGCTTGTACCCTTAAGGCACTAAATCCATATCTACATAAAGCGATTTACACACAACATGCATTTAATACAATTTATTAATTATTATAAGTGTGTATGTACACACCTGTCACCCTTGGATGCTCTAAATCCAAAGAAGAGAAGTCGACCATCTAAGATCCACTTGACCTATATTCGGCCAAATACCCGGGTTAGTGATATGGGCCATTCGCCAACCAAATAATTGAGAGGGGTTCCTTGTGAACTGAATCCTTACCTTCACACTTTTGGATACTAATCGCAACACTTGAGTCTCGAATCGCTTTCACAACCACCATTGATTAATAAGTAAAACTAATAGCCTTCTGGCTTTTAATCGAATTGTTAGAATAAAGAGATTGATCTTACCACCACTTACCGAAATCGAATACTAGGGATCAAGGCCTGAGTCGACTGCTTTACGCTCCCCGAGTACCTAGCAGAAATCGGTTACTACTCGTTTAGAAGACTTAACCTTTGCTGAAATCGGCACCTTTCCTTGTAAAAAGTCGACAGAAAAAGAAAGAAAAGGGGAGATAGAAATTCGGCCATCACTTACCTTATCAACCGATTGATAACAAAGAATCTGAAGAGATCTATGTTCTTTCCAATATTCGGCCAAAGTACAATAGAATAGAGGAAGGGAATTTCGGCAAACCACTGGGTGAATTCGGCTATTAAAAGAAAAGGGAATTGAGGGTAGGTGGTTCGGCAAGAAGAAATAGGGAGGGTTTCGGCCAAAGTTTTGAGAGAATAAAAGAAAGCAGAGAAGGAAGGGTTAGGGATTTTCGGCTAAACAAAGATGGAAAAGAAAAGCAAGGTGGTAGGTTGAGGTTTTTATAAGCATTCGGCACCCCCCCTTAACTTGCCGTCCACTCCTATTGACCAAGGAGTTCAAAATCCATTTAATCTCCTTGAATTGCTCTTGACCACTTGTTTAATTTAATTCAAATAATTTGAAGTAATCCCAAATAATAATTCAATAATCCCTTAATAATCCAATTAATAATCTTAATAATCCAAATAATATCCTCTTTTATCTCTTATTATCTAAAAAAAATCTAATTAAAAGAAAAGCTCATATTATCCTTTAATAAAAAGAATTTAAAGAGAGAAAAACTCTCCACTTGTGCCGTCCAACCATAGTGCAAAAAGAGGGATTGTGGTGACTCGAACCAAGGTTCTCCCTTGCTCCTTCGTGGCGTCACATGTAGTCCTCTAAGTGGCCTCACTTTTGCCACTTTACCAAGGGCTTTTTAGTGCCCAAATTCCTTCATTTATTCTTATAACACCCTCCTGCTAAGGCTCCCTGCCTTTAAAGTTAACAACTGAAATTTTCTACCAAACCGTGCCAACTCAAAGCCATAATTAACCTTTATTATTCCATAAATAATATCACAGTGGTTCAAACACAAGAAAAATAATTTAATTCCAAATAGCCCCATTTTTGGGATGTTACAATATATGTGTACAATGGGGTACAGGAGTACTTCGAGGATCGAACCCAAATGAGTTAGCGATTAAGTGAATTCTAGCTGCAAATATGCAATTAAAGAGTTTAAATAATTACTCGCTCTACACTATAGTATGAAAAACCATAAATGAAGTTGATTAAAACTAACAAATTATCTAAAACAGAAAAGGACTAAATTATAAAGAAAGAAAACTACGCAACTATCAAATACGAGTAAACATGATAATAGAGAATGGTTGGTTGACCTCTGAATTAGGGATCTAAATTCCCATTACTCCTAAATTGGCTCCATTTTACCTCTCAGCCTCAACTTTACCAAATTAGATAAATTAGTTTGGTTTATCTCTCGACCTCACCGACTAACCCGAGGTTTATCGATTTGGTTTAAAAAAAGATCTTCTCTTTTCTCACTTATCTTGATTTTCCCTTAGTGACGTCAAACCTATGTTTTTAAGTCTATTCGATTTATTCCAATTTTTTAATTTAGTCCCTGAACCCAAAAATCAATTATCCAACATTTTCATCAACCAACCCTTAAATATTTAGCTACTCATTACCATTTATAACTAACAAAAAACAAAGAAGAAAATGTAACATCCTTTACCCGTGTTCAACGTCGGAACAGGGTATGAGGCATTACCGAACATAAACTCAAGCAATCATACAAAACCGAGACTTAAATTTCCATCCAAATTAAAACTTTTCATTCATGTGCAAATCGTCCCTTATACGGGCCCACAAGGTCCAAAACATACATTAAGGGCGGTTCGGGACTAAACTGAGGCCTTAGGAAGATTTTACCAAACTCAAAAAAATTTTGAGGCCTTAGGGGGATACGCACGTATGGGTCAATGGACACACCCATGTGGCATGTCACACGCCCGTGGACTTAGGCCGTATCGATTTTAGGTTGCATTCTGTTTATGACGTCAGCAACAAATGGTATTCATGCAATAACATGTCATTTACATACTCACATACATCTTTCTAATAGCATTATGCTTTACCAAAGCTATTCATACTCACATACATCTTTCTAATAGCATTATGCTTTACCAAAGCTATTCATGCCAATTTCATATTTATAAAGACATTAACCTATACCTTGAACCCATAAACATCCTTAGCCAACTTAACTAGTCAACAACAAGGCTATTAACCACATCCATCTCTTTTCAAGCAAACATAAACCACATTTCAAGATATTGGCATATGCACTTGAAAATTCATATAATCAACATAAGCCATCATTCATGGCTTTGTACAAATTGGACTATAAACCATTCTAAGCCAACATATTTGGCCACATTAATAATGACATAATTAATCAAAAGACAAAGTCCCTATACATGCCATATCTCAAAAATTCTTGAATACTTATACCCAAAGTGACAACTTGATAGTGTGATAGCATCTCCGGCGATCTCCAACCCGAGCTAGCTAAATTAACCTATAAGAGATGGGAGAGGAAGGGGAGTAAGCTTCAAAGCCTAGTAAGTTCATATGCATATAATAAAAAACTATTAACATTCATTTATTTTACTCATCCATAGGAATTTTATTAATACAATTTGCATTAAACCTCATGATTACCACTTACTCATTCATAATGCTTACTCTTTTATTTTACAAATGCTAATTGCATATCTTGGCATTAGACTAGTAGCCATAATCTCCCCATTATAGCATATCACATTATTTAGCAGGTTATTTCAACTCTCTTAACAACATGCACATCATTTACGGGGAATCATAATTTCAACATATAGCTTAACAATCTTTCACTTATCTGTAGCTCATGTCTCTTTATGTTTTCATAATAACTTTAATCAACGATTACGCCTGTCTTTCCTTTTTCTCATATCAAATGAATCACAGTTTAAGCATATACATCGTAGTATATCACAACCCAAATTAGACTCATAAGCTTAACATATGATCATTTTCAAATCTTATCATGCATCCATTCATCATAAATGTAGATCATTGATCGCAAGGTATCAATATCTCGCAAGCATAACTTATTCGTGTACATTCTTACCAAGAATTCATCATATACCGAATTCACTTCACATAAGTTCTGTGTACATGCCTGTACCACTTCATAACATAATCATAGCCTTTTATATCATTGATGAAATCTTTAAATTACCCGTTCAACAACTTGGAATACTAAAGGATACCCAGGAAACCTCATACGCATAGGAAGATGCTAATGACATATCCCAGATATGGTCTTACATGGGAATACATATCGATGCCGATAGCCCAGCTATGGTCTTACACAATGTCTCATATCGATGCCATGTCCCAGATATGGTCTTACACAAAATCTCATAACCTAATGTCATGACATTTGTATCCTATCTATTCCTAAGGTTCAACTGGGACTTTTCATACTTATCGGAACTTGTCGATTGTGTCCATCGCATTAATCATTCATTCCAAACATTAACGAAGCATTTAAAATATTTAAAATACAAACATAATAATGCATTATTCACATACGAACTTACCTCGATACCAAAAAGGTAAAAGGGACCTAATTGTCAATTTCTCTCTTTTTCCCTCGTTCTAGGTCCGAAACTCATTTTCTTTTATCTATAACATCACATTTAGTATATTTATTAGTCACATTATTCAATGTATTCCAAAAATCACATTATGGAAAAATTACATTTTTCCCTAAAGTTTTACATATTTACACTTTTTCCCCTAGGCTTGTAAAATGAAATGTGCTCAATTTCTTTGTAACCCAAGCCTAGCCGGATCATTTTCATGCTTATAGCAGCCCACATTCTCCACTAAAACACACGTTTATGATATATTTTATAACTTTTACAAATTAGTCCTTTTAGGCCTTTAATCACTTAGTAAAAGTTGTTTCTCTAACTATAGACATGCACAATCTACCATTAAACATCAAAATACACAAATTTCTAACATGGGTCAAATACTAGACCTTCATCATATCTACAATCAATGGTAGAAATAGATAGATCATGTTACAAGGATTTCAAAAACGTGAAAATCATTAAAAACGGGGCAAGAACAGACTTACTATAGAGCTTGGAAAGCTTGAACAAAACCCTAGCCATGGTTTCCATGTAAGTTTCAGCCAAGAGAGGTAGAAGATGGAAATTTTTTTGGCTAGTTTGGCTTTTTAATTCTTTTAATTACTAAATGACCAAATTGCCCCTAACTTAAAAATATTCTATTTCACCTATTTCATGTCCATTTTTGTCCAAAAATTTATCCAATGGTCTAATTACCAACCAAGGTCCTCTAATTTAAAGTTTCATAGCAATTAGACACCTTTAGCTTCTAGAACTCAAGTTTTGCACTTTTTACGATTTAGTCCTTTTGACTAAATTGAGTGCCCAAACGTCGAAATTTTCAAACAAAATTTTTACGAAATCATTTTGTGAAATCGTAGACCATAAAAATATAATAAAATTAATTTTTTTACGTTAGATCTATGGTCCCGAAAGCACTGTTTCGACTAGGCCCAAAATCGGGCTGTTATATCTCTCCCCCTTTAGGGATTTTCATCCCCAAAAATCTTACCAGAAGAAGTTGCTTTCAACTCTCATGAAACACTTTCACTAACTTTCCAGAATCACAAATCGATTCAACCCCGTATATCTCTTTCCAGTAACCTTTAAACTTTAGCACACAGTGCCGGAGTACATCGTCAAAATCTGAATTACTCTCTCTGGAACATATATACTCAGTAATCTGTCAAATAAGAACTCTGCACACACTGAAATGATCATACAGATCTTTGCCAAACAATCAACCACAATCCAAATAACATCTTCCTTTTCGGAGATTATGACAATCCCAATACAAAACTTATGGTAACTCTATCTCATCATCACTCCCGTACCATCACTGACTGTATTAGCCCTGCATATACTTGATTTTGGCTTACTTGCTAACAAATAGACATCTGAACATAAACTTAAAAATATCGCGATACATACTCAATCACCAGAACATCTACTCATATAACTGCACATTTTATTATTCTTGGGTGAACAGACGTGCTACTACTGAGCCTCGTACCAAAAACTTCTGCATAAGTTCTGGATTCATCAATACGCAAATTCTATCTTGAAATAACAATAATAACAGGAATCATGTCCGGTCTGAAATTTAACATCAGAAGTAAACTCACTCTGAACTCATTTAGATTACCATTCACTATCACATTTCTGAGCTTCTCAGCTTCGCAAAGAAAACCTTGCTTTAGCATTTAATATAACCGAGACTAGTTTCTTCTTTATCCGTGACATTACATAATCTGTGTAATCTTTAAAACATTCTGATATTCCTTCTAAAGTTGTTTTCACTTTCCAAACTATTCTCATCTCTTTATACATTACTAATTATTTCACACCAAACTCTTTAGTTTCCCACTTATGAACTTATTCAACATAATTCTCGTGAATTTTTGTCATAAAGCAACACTGATAAAGGGGTGAGGTCGTAAAGCCTCTAACTTGACTCTCATAAATACACACATATGACTTTGCATTCATCACCAACATAACATCATCATAATCACATAATTCACTCCAGGCAATTTAATATACTTACTCATTTTACAAATGTTTTCTGCCATCTACAATTTCAAATAATGAATTTACTTACTTGAGCCCAATATTAATATCTAATTAAATTCTAACATTTATCAAATTAGACAACACCTTATGGGTTTGAGTACATCGTTTACTTGATGCCATAGTCCAACTATGGTCTTACACAAAGTCTCATATCGATGCCATGTCCCAGACATGGTCTTACACAAAATCTCATATCATGCCATATCCCAGATATGGTCTTACACTAAATCTCATAACGATGCCATGTCCCAGACATGGTCTTACACGTATCACAATGGCATATCCCAGCTATGGTCTTACATGTCATTACGATACCACAGCCCATCTATGGTCTTACACGCTATTACGATGCCATAGCCTAGCTATGGTCTTACACGTACTCACATGTACTACCATGGTCCAACGATGGTCTTATCCGTCAATTCATCATTGAGTGATCGTACTTATCTCTTACATTCTACTCAACTTGATCTTCCAATTCAATTTTCATACTACTATAATATTTATGGTTCCATAACAAAGTCATAAAACAAAACATTACATATTCTTTAATTTAACAATTAAACATGAGATTCAACTATATGGACATACTGATTATGCATTATTCAAACAAGTGTATATACACACACATTTCATCCATTGGATAAGTGTACTTAGCATATTCACTTAATCAAATATGTTGGCACCTAACATCATATGAATGCCAAACAAACATGGATGGGCTTATCACCATACAACTTTCATTTCCTTTCACTTTTCAACATTTCTCAACTTATGGTTATCTCATTCCGTACATTAACACATGCATATCATGAATCTCTATTCATACCTTTCCACATTTCAATCATCACAATATCATTTTCAACATTATCGAAAATAGCTCGATTGGAAGTCATCTCTATCTTAACAAAACAATTTTGTTAGAGTTTGGAGATATCACACTATCACGAGTAGTAATATGACATGTATAGCTAGACTCACATATGCTAGGTTGGTCCGAGAATCGACTAAACCATTACTCTGATACCACTAAATGTAACACCCCTTACCCGTATTCGACGTCGAAACAGGGTATAAGGCTTTACTAGACATAAACTCAAGCATTTATACAAAATCGAGACTTAAATTTCCATCTAAATAAAAGCTTTTCATTCACGTGCACATCGTCCCTTATTATGGGCCTACGAGGTCCAAAACATACATTGAGGGTGGTCCGAGACTAAACCGAGACCTTAAGAAGACTTTATAAAACTCAAAAATATTTTGAGGCTTTAGGGGCATACGCCCGTGTGGGTCAACGGACACGCCCGTGTGGCATGTCACACGCCCGTGGGCTTAGGCCGTGTCAATTTTAGGTTGCATTCTGTTTATGACATCAGCAACAAATAGTAGCCACACGGCCAAGTCACATGCCCGTGTGCTAGGCCGTGTGGTCAATTTTATTTTCATGATTTTCCTAAATCAGGTGCAGACTTCACACGGCCAGGGCACATGCCCATGTCCCAAGGCCGTGTCACTCACACGGCCGTGTCTCAGCCCGTGTAGCCAATTTTGGATATTTTGTTTTGCTATATTAAGGTGTAGGGGACACACAGCTGGATCACACGCCTATGGGGGCAGACCGTGTGTCACACATAGCCTAGACACACACCCGCGTGTCTACCCGTATGGAGGAATACTAAGCTATTTTCCAAGCCAATTTGTCACCCTTACTTGCAAACATTCACACAACATCACCTGGCATATTATTAAGCATATAAATGCAATCAAGCCAGCCATAATCATGCAATAACATGTCATTTACATAATCACATCCATCTTTCTAATAGCACTATGCTTTACCAATGCTATTCATGCCAATTTCATATTTATAAAGACCCTAACCCATACCTTGAACCCATAAACATCCTTAGCCAACTTAACTAGTCAACAACAAGGCTATTAACCACATCCATCACTTTTCAAGCAAACATAAACCACATTTCAAGATATTGGCAAATGCACTTGAAAATTCATATAATCAACATAGGCCATCATTCATGGCTGTGTACAAATTGGACTATAAACCATTCTAGATCGGCACATTTGGCCACATTAATAATAACATAATTAATAAAAAGACAAAGTCCCTATACATGCCATATCTCAAAAATGCTTGAATACTTATACCCAAAGTGACAGCTTGATAGTGTGATAGCATCCCCGATGATCTCCAACCCGAGCTAGCTAAATTAACTTATAAGAGATGGGAGAGGAAGGGGAGTAAGCTCCAAAGCTTAGTAAGTTTATATGCATATAATAAACAACTATTAACATTCATTTATTTTACTCATCCATAGGAATATTATTAACACAATATGTATTAAACCTTATGATTACCACTTACTCATTCATAATGCTTACTCTTTTATTTTACAAATGTTAATTGCATATCTTAGCATTAGACTAGTAGCCATAATCTCCCCATTATAGTATATCACATTATTTATCTAGTTATTTCAACTCTCTTAACAACATGCACATCATTTACAAGTAATCATAATTTCAATCTTTCATTTATTTGTAGCTCATGTCTTTCTATGTTTTCATAATGACTTTAATCAACGATTACGCCTGTCTTTTCTTTTTCTCATATCAAATGAATCACAGTTTAAGCATATACATCGTACTATATCACAACCCAAATTAGACTTATAAGCCTAACATATGATCATTTTCAAATCTTATTATGCATCCATTCATCATAAATGTATATCATTGATCGCAAGGTTATCAATATCTCACAAGCATAACTTATTCGTGTACATTCTTACCAAGAATTCATCATATACCAAATTCACTTCACATGAGTTCTGTGTACATACCTGTACCACTTCATAACATAATCATGGCCTTTCATATCATTGACGAATTCTTTAAATTAGCCGTTGAACCACTTGGAATACTAAAGGATACCCAGGAAACCTCATACACATAGTAAGATGCCAATGTCATATCCCAGATATGGTATTACATGGGATTACATATCGATGCTGATAGCCCAGCTATCGTCTTACACGATGTCTCATATCGATGCCATGTCCCAAATATGGTCTTACACGAAATCTCATAACCCTAATGTCATGACGAAGCATTAACGAAGCATTTAAAATATTTAAAATACAAACATAATAATGCATTATTCACATATGAACTTACCTTGATACCAAAAAGGTAAAAGGGACATAATCGTCAATTTTTTCTTTTTTCCCCCGTTCTAGGTCCAAACCTCGTTTTATTTTATCTATAACATCACATATAGTCTATTTATCAGTCACATTATTCAATGTGATCCAAAAATCACATTTTGGAAAAATTACGTTTTTCCCTTAATGTTTTACATATTTACACTTTTACCCCTAGGCTCGTAAAATGAAATATATTCAATTTATTTGTAACCCAAGCCTAGCCGAATCATTTTCATGCTTATAGCAGCCCACATTTTCCACTAAAACACACTTTTATGACTTATTTTATCACTTTTACAAACTAGTCCTTTTAGGCACTTTTATCGAAAATCACTTAGTAAAAGTTGTTTCTCTAACCATAGACATGCATAATCTACCATTAAACATCAAACTATAAAATTTTCTAACATGGGTCAAATCCTAACCCTTCATCATATCTTAAAGAAATGGTAAAAATAGATAGCTCATGTTACAAGGATTTCAAAAAGTGAAAATCATTAAAAACAACGCAAGAACGGACTTACTATAGAGCTTGGAAAGCTTGAAAAAAACCCTAGCCATGGTGTCCATGCAAGTTTTGGCCAAGAGAGGTAGAAGATGGACAAATTTTTTTCTATTTTTGCTTTTTAATTCTTTTAATTACTAAATGACCAAATTGCCCCTAACTTAAAAATATTCTATTTCACCTATTTCATGTCCATTTTTGTCCAAAAAATTTATCTAATGGTCTAATTACCAACCAAGGACATCTAATTTAATGTTACATAGCAATTAGGCACCTCTAGCTTCTAGAAATCAAATTTTACACTTTTTTACAATTTAGTCCTTTTAACTAAATTGAGTGCCCAAACATCGAAATTTTCAAACGAAACTTTTACAAAATCATTTCGTGAAATCATAGACCATCAAAATATAATAAAAATTAATTTTATTATGTTGGATCTGTGGTCCCAAAACCACTGTTTTGACTAGGCTCAAAATTGGGCTGTTACAGAAAATATGAAAGACATTGACATAAAACTTAAATAAAAAGATGAAAGACGTGATTTTTATTTAGAAAGCATTGAAATATAAGCAACTAGCAACAAAGTAAATAAGCAAGAATGATAAAATGCAATTTTTAATGGATGAAAGTAAACTGAAGTAGCATTAAACTAAAGACTAAAGTTTGATTACAACAAAGTTTAAAGTGCTAAACGTGCAAATAAACCTCAGCTACAATAATAACTAACTTAACTACCTAAGAAAATGCTGGAAAAACAAAGAAATTGCAGCAAACTAAGTTCTACAGCTATGTAGAAAACTAAACCCTAAAGAAGATAAAGAGAAAACCAAGAGAAAACTATTTGAAGTCTAGTGTCTAAGCCTCTCTCTCTCTCTCCAACCAATATTTTGGCATTTTTTAGCAAACATCAGACCCAATTTCATTGACCAATTTGCCTTTGAGCGTGTTTATTTTATTGTGGGACATGTTGGACAATGATTACCCTTCTAGTCATTTTTTGTCTCCCTTCGAAAGTGATATCACGATACCCAGGGCCTAATATCGCTATATTCTCGACAGTCTTGGAATAGGGGAGTCCTTGGGAGCTGGGTATTGTGATACCCACATCTGGGATCGCAATACCACTAGGAAAAGCCCCGTTCCTCTTCAATTCAGCATTGTTGGAGGTATCACGACTTCTAGAATTCGATATCGCGATAACCTTCCTTCTAGGTATGTTTCTGCTTATGTTCTGGCCTCCGATGATTCCCTACAACAATCAACCAATCATTAGGTCCTCGATGGCATAATTGGCCATTTTGGGTCCCAAAAGTGATAAAAGCACACTAACACACTTATTAAAGCTAATAACGGAAATTAAGTAAAAACATAACAAAAACACCTAAATTGTTTGGAAACAAGCTCGTTAAGTGTAATGGGGAGCCTAATTTGACATATCAAATTACAACTGATCAACCTCTCCCGTACTAGGTCCAATTATAAGTATTTTCTGGGCTTTTAACTAGTACTTTATAATACAATCCAGCCCAGTACTTTTTTTTTTAATTTTCCAAAACAAATATTACTTAATTTCAATTAAATAATTTTTTCAACCCAATTCTAATTCCGTTAAAATCATAATGACTTTACCGTAAAAGAATCTATGAGAAAATATATTTCATATTTCTACATTCAACGAATTCATTATGACCAATTAATTTATTTCCATTTTCGAACTCCAATTATTTAATTAATTAAATAATAGTTTAAAAAATCATAAATTCATTTTTAGGTCATTTTCATTTAGAGAAAATGACATTCATTTCCAATTGTTTCCCATTACTTTAACTTTATCATTTCTATCCATTTCTGTTTATTTGATTCAACATGCAATTCATTTATGGTTTCAATGAGCTAGCAAAGGGACTGATTGGACATATGCGATTAGGGCTCAAATGATTAATAATTAAGTTTCATCTTTTCGCCTATTAATTATAAACTCATTTATTCATGAAGTTATTCCACTATAGTATCATGACTGAGCTCTCCCTAATGACATATCATTACGAAAGCAACTCGATCGGTGCTTATCCAATGACCTTGTCATAAGTGTGTTACCCTCATAGGCTATTCTTAAAATCGTTGGGATAAATTCGCTCTCCCAATATTATCCTATTTTATCTCATCGTAACCATCACATCTTCCTTCATGAAAAGTCAATTAATATCAAATAGTAATAAAAACATTCATCACAAAGAAGAACGACCTATGGCCATGTTTACTTTTCATCTACCATGTAATGCCAATAAGAAGATATCATTTACCCATATCTCAGGTTATGAATTCCACTATTGTGAATGACACTACATACTGCAGAAGCCGTATAACCAAGCTTTTACTTATCTATTTGAACTCAAGCTTTTACTTACATCAAAATACGAATTACGCATACATAGTCCATCATCCATTCAGGATTTATGTGTGCCACACTTTCAACATCACAAGTGAAAAAATCCATAATGGATTTAAGATATATTTTTCTTGGGTCCAGTTCAATGTACTGTCAATCCAGTCAGTCACATCTATATCTTCATATTCTAGGATTCATCCGCTCTGATGCCCAAGACAAGGCATCTCTCCAATTAGACTTGATAAATGACATATTAGTCTTTCAATCGGTTTGCTCGTTTCCGATTAGACTAAGGACATGTTTAGGCTCGTTTACTAATAAATTTGTCTTTTCATATTATGATCTGACCACGTAATACCGCTTAGTATTAGTTTAAACATTAGACAACTAGTGAGTCAATATTTCCTTCTGTTTTGCATTGCATACAAAAAGCACATGAGGACATTATACAAAGTATATTGATGTAATCCATGAATTATTTTATTAACCAATCTATTCAAAAAAAATTACAAGTATAAATAGACGAAAAAACTACACTTAGGGCACCAGATCCAATGGTCAGTATGTTGGGTCACAACGAAGAACCCCCGTAGTTGCGATGTCAACCCGATACTTTGAATTTTTTACAATTTGGTCCTAATTGGACCTCAGGTTAGCAAAAAAGATTTTCTAAGCTCATGTAAGACCCAGAAATGATTACATGTCATATTATTCACATGTGTTACTCATATTTGAATATTTAGTAGTATTAAATTGAATATAAATAATCGTAGTTAGTCCGACAACGAATGTAACATCTTGTAGTTCGGACCTGACGATCGAGTCGGGTATTAGGGTGCTATAGTACAACCATATTATTGCATTCAAAAAAATAAAAATTAATCAATGTCTCTTTAAATCATGTATAAATAATTGCAACACATAAGGTTAGCTGAGAGTGTGTTTGGCTAAGGCTAATGACTCAACATATCCAAAAGATGTCTAATTTTCCTCTACAAGAAAAGGTGCCAACCATCTTATACGAAGATAATACAAAGTGTATAGCTCAACTAAAGGAGGGACACATAAAAGGAGATAGAACAAAACATATTTCACCAAAGATATTCTTCACTCATAATCTAAAGAAGAAAGGTGATATTGCAATTCAACAACTTCGTTCTAGTGGAAATTTAGCATATCTGTTTACTAAGACATTAACAACCACTACATTTGAAAGGCTGATATATAAAATTGGAATGCACTGCCTCAAAAATGTTAAGTGACATAATCATTAGGGGAAGTCCAAAATATGTTGTGCTCTTTTCCTTTAACCAAGGTTTTGCCCCATTAAACTTTTTTGGTAAAGGTTTTTAATTATGCAACGCACAATGAGAGATTGTGTGCTCTTTATCCTTCATTAGGTTTTTATTCCATGAGATTTTTCCTAATAAAGGTTTTAATGAGGCACTTTTTTTAATAGACATCCAAGGAGGAGTGTTGTAAATACTTTAATAATAGATGTCTATAACCTCATTAAACCATTGTTAAAGTGATGGGATAAAACTCTCTAGTCCGTATATAAACGTGAGAGTAACTTAGATGTTTCAATGAAACAATTAAGAAGGCTCATTTACTTATACTTCTTTCCAATTTAATATTACTTCTAAGAATCACTTTTGGGACAAAAAAACTTTTAGGATAAAAAAATTCCTAAACAAGCTACTTTTTGAGAGAAAACATGTTTCTCCCAAGCCAAAAATTGGCCCAAAAGCACTTTTTTCAGAAGCTAAAAATTTTAGTTTCTCTCCAAAAGTTTTTTTTTTCTCAAAAGCACTTTGAGAAGCATTCCTAAACTAGGCCTTCATTGAATGTAAATGAGCTTACCAATAAAACTCCTTGTAAATGAATTTGGAATACGAGAAAATTATCCCGTTACTTTTCATCTATGTTTTGCTTGTTATTATTATTTTCTTAATTTTCAATAAAAAAATCTAATTTATTAAATCAACGCCCATGAAGTAACTAAGATCTAAAGTTAACTTTATATTCTCCTAAATTTATTAAACTAATGCCCGTAAATTAAGTATAATCAACACAATTTCTCAATTAAGTATAACATTTAAAAGAAAAGAATTTTTAACTTATACAGTTTCTAATTATCTTTTAGTTTTTCAAATTTTACAATTTCTAAGTATTTTTCGTGTTCCAAATTTTAAATATTGGTGCAATTTTGATTATATATTCAAATTTTAACAAAAAATAATATATTTAAATTTAAATATTCAAATATTGTACCAAAATTTTAACAAATAAATATTATATTTAAATTAAATAACAATTTATAAAATATTAAAGTATAATGGTTGTATCAATTTTATGTTAAATACATTAAGCATTTGGATAAGGAACATCTCTTTCCTTCCCCCTTCTCCCCATTTCATATTTTATCCATCTCTCTCCCTCTCTTCCTCTCCCTCTCTCCCTCTCTCTACCTTCCTTTCTCCCTCTCTCCCCTCTCTCTCTCTCTCTCTCTCTCTCTCTCTCGAGATTGTACCTTTTTCTTGTATTTGTATCACTTGAGAGTTTATTTGTATTATTTAAATTATTTATTTTTTGGATCCTTTAGAAATATTTAAAGGGGTTTGGCAAATTATACTATTATTTTAGTTTTTGATTTCTCAGTTTATTTTATTTCATTTGAATATATTTCTAAATTTATTTGCATAAATATTAAAATATAATAATTATTTAATATAATTATAAGATAAATTTATTTATAATTAACAACTGACATCCTAAGCAAAGTGAGGTATAAAATCTAGTTATTACAATTTTAAGATTATATTGTATTAATTTAAAAACATATTATAATTTGAAAATTATTATAAAACAAAGAGAATTATAGAATGAACAAGAGAGAAGAATAGAAAAATGAAAAGATGCTTCAGCTTTCACTTGGGATTCAAAAAGCTTATACATGTCCTCTATTTATAGGGCCTCAATCACTATAGGTTACAAACATATAATTAAGGTACTATATAAATTTTTAAGGGTTATAAGAGTTACAAGAAAATGAATTCTTCGAGGTTATAGGAGTTATATGGGCATCTATTTTGCAACACTCCCTATTGGATTTCCATCGATGAAAGTGTGCCTCGTTAAACCATTATTAGGAAAAACCATGTAGGCTAAAAACCTAATGAAGGAAAAAGAGTTCAAAATTTCCTATTACAAGTTGTCTCGTTAAAATCCTTTACTAGGAAAACATAGTGTGACAAAACTTTGGTTAAAAAAATGAGTGCAACATGTATTTGACTCCTCTTAAGAACAACATCACATTACATCTTTGAGTCAACGCATTCTAATGTCTACGCGTTGGAGAATAACTAAATCTTGCTAACAAGTTTACAGCGAAAGCTATATTAGGTCTTGTGTTATTTGTAAGATACATCAATGAGTTACAAGAAAATGAATTCTTCAGGGTTCTGGGAGTTATATGGATATCCATTTTACAACACTTCCCCTTGGATGTCCATCAATGGAAGTGTGCCTCGTTAAAACCTTATTAGGAAAAGTCATGTGGGATAAAAACCTAATGAAGGAAAAAGAGTTCAAAATCTCCTATTACAAGTTGTCTCATTAAAATCCTTTACCAGGAAAACCCAGTGGGACAAAACCTTGGTTAAAGAAAAAGAGTGCAATATGTATTTGACTCCCCTTAATAACAACATCACATTACATCTTTGAGTCAACACATTCTAATGTCTACGTGTCGGAGAAAAACTAAATCTTGCTAATAAGTTTACAGTGAAAGTTATATCAGGTCTTATGTTGTTTGCAAGATATATTAATGCCCTTATGGCATTTAGATATGGTACTTTAGGACCAAGAAAATCTTCATCATTCTCACAAGGAAAATGTTGATCTTTATTCACATCTAACGATCATACAACCATCGGGGTACTCAATGGAAGTTCTTTATCCATATAAGATTTCTTTAAGACATTTTTCGTATAAGTTGACTAATGAACATGAATTCCATCTTTTAACTGCTCAACCTACAGGCCAAGAAAAGACTTTGTTTTTCTAAGATCTTTCATCTCAAATTCTTTCTTTAAATAATTTATTTCATTTTAAAGTTCTTTAAGAGTTCCAATAATATTTAGATCATCAACATAAACAAAAATTATCACAAAATTTGATCCAAACCTTTTTATAAAAACACATGGACAAATTGGATCCTTTTTATAATATTCTTTTAAAAAATATTCACTAAGACAATTGTACCACATACATCCAGATTATTTTAATCCATATAAACTTTTCTTTAATCTAATCAAGAAATTTTTTAAAGAAACTATAACACCCCAAACCCAGCCCATGCGTTATGACCGGGTATGACATGTCACATGAGAAAACATGTTAAATCCTTTTAATTCGTACTAAATAGGTATTATAATCAAGGAAACAAGTTTGACTTGAAATGTTTGATAAAATACTACTAACCTCGAAGGTTGATTGATAAATCGATGATTGGAACTAGAGATCTTTTAAACTATGACTTTTGAAAATATTGTTGATAATTTGAGAGAAAATTTTCGAGTTAAAATATTTGTAAAAGTTTGTTATGAAATACATTAGTTAATCTATGTTGGAAAATCTTTATTTAAGTTTTTAGAAAAATTCTCATTTAAAACCATTTCAAGCAAAATAATAAGTACATCAAACATAAAGCAAAATAAAATAAAATATTTCAGAGGCCTTATTACAACTCAAAATAAACCCAAAACAATAAAAGTAATAAAGTGAACGGAAATAAAAAACTAAAGTTCAATGAAAACCATTTCTGAAGTATGGACTCCGCCGAGTCCTCCATGGCCCAAGTCCCACATCACTGAGCATTACCTGCATGGGTTAAAGAAACGGGGTGAGTTACTAGAACTCAGTGTATAATCTCCTTACCATTGTCCACTGGGCCTGGACCCGCTTAACATCATCTTGGGCCTAAGCCCATTTACTAAATAAATAAATAAAATGAATGCAACCCATCCCATCTAGCCAATCTCTCCCTCGACCAACCAATCTCTCTTGTGGGGATCAAGTCAACCCACCCCGCCAGCCTCTCCAATTTGCAGTCAAGCTGCCATTTAATATTTTTGTGGTTGAACCACCAGAGTCATAATTGAACACATTAATGAACAATTTGTGGCACTGCCACCGGGCACTTCTCTTCATTCAATTTTCCCATCCCATGCGATATGTAGAGATACAACATACATAATAACATAAAATATCCATATATAAATAACAAACATTAATCTATTGAATACTTTTTATGAATCAATCCATTAAAGCAATATAATGATTCGGCCCACTAAGGCATTTAAACAAATCGGCCCGCAGGGGCATTTCGGTAAACTAGCCTATAGGGGCATTTCGGTATTTCTAACAATTTTAATGCCGATTTTTTCAAATCTATAGAAATAATGTACTTTAAGCCAATTTCTCGTTTTGTGCTAACTTTTACGATTTCTTTTAGCCGTATAGTAATAACAATCTACTATCAAACATGCTACTGTATCATGGATCTACGGAATTACAGTGTGAGATTACACACCTGATTACGGTAAGTACTAGGCCTTCTTGATCGTCGACACCTATGATATCATAAAACTCGATTAATCGACATACGAGATTTCATTAATCTAACTTTAAAACAAACGATCTAAAATGCTTACCCTTAGAATCGTGAACGACCATGATTTATCTATTTTCACCGGATGATGGTCCACAACCCGGTGGAAAATCCCGAACTGCCGATACGCTCTATGCTTGAACTTAGGAGTAGAAGTAGCAAATCCACTCCTTTTGTGATCTCCAAATGCTTTCCCTTTCAAATTGGTACTACTTGCCTCCATTGGATAAAATCTTAGTCAAACTATTACTCCGTTAGCAACTAATCGAATATTGAACGATATCAAATAATTCATAAAGAACTCATTACCTTATCGATATTGGATCCGATTTCCACCATTCGACTTAAGGCTAGAATTGAATCGTCAATGATGTGGTATTCGGCCACCCACTATAACACTACAAAAAAGTATTGGTCACAACATGAGAGTGATGGAGAGAGAGATGTTCCGATAAAGAAACAAGGTAGAATAACCGAATAACGATGAACACACATATTCAGCTAGAAAGAAAAAGAAAATGAAATGAAAAGAGGGATATAAGATCACTTACCGATTCGATTAAGAAAAGATTGTCCAACACGAAAGGAAAAGAAAAATGAATAGATGGGGTGATAATAGGTTCGGCTATGGAGAAAAGCAAATAAGAAAATGTGATCACAAGGTAATGCCGATTTAAGAAAAGAGAAGAGGTTGATGAAATGGTCAAAAAAAAGAATGGATGGAGGAAGAGTGCCTTGGTAGTTTCGGCTATCAAAAGAAAATAGACAAAATGCAATGAGGTTTCGGTCAAAACAAAGGAGAAACATGCACAAATGGACTTGGAGGTTTCGGCCAAAGTAAAGAGAGATAAATTTGGAAAAGAGACACAAAATGGTCAAAGAGAAAAATATACCTCTCATGCCCCAAAACTAGCAAAATGCTCTAGAGAGAAAAGAGAATTTTGGCTACCAAGCTTTCTTTCCCCCAAAACCGTGTATGCCATACCAAAAGGATCAAAAGTTGACCATAAAAACTTTCCAAAACAGTCTCCCCAAAACCGGCCAACATATCCCCCTTCTTGCTTATTTTCTTTCATTTCTTTCCTTACTCTCATCCTTACCTTATTTTCTTAGCCACCTTTCCAAAATTAAAAAGTCCACCTTGCCTTAAATACCACCATTGCCGACACTAAGAATGAATAGCACAAAAAAATAATCAAAATTTGTACCAAGTGGGATTCGAACCTTTTCCCCTAAAGCCATTCACGTGACACCACATCCTCTTTACCATATGCTCATTTATGCTAGAATTTACTCACTTATTTCCATAAGCATTGATGCCACTTACCTTCTCCCCCTAAAGTGCTTAAACACAAAAATTTTGCTAAGGCTCAATTCAACCCCGAGCCTCCTCAGGACCCCTAAACATACATAATTAATATTTTTAACTAGTCTAACGCAAGAAGTAATGCACCAACATAAATTCTAAATTTCAAGATGTTACAGAAATTCTATATCCTTCTGGGATTTTAAATTCCTCAAGGATTTTCATATAAATTTCACGATCAACTGTACCATACAAATAGATTCTAACAACATCCATTAAACACAAATTTTTCACATACTGCCAGACTAATAAGATATCTAAACATGATTGCATCCGCCACAGGAGAATATGCCTTTTCTTAATCAATGTCGTGTTGGGATATGTGCCCATATTTTAGTAAACATGTTACTACTTTCTATGTATTTGAACGATGAATAAATAAATAAATAAAGTTAATTTCACATTTCATTATTATATCTTTTATGTTTCTATCTTTCATGTTTTGCATGCATAGCAAAATTGTGATAAACAAATATTAGCTCATTGATTGTTTAAGTTCAAACTGATGATAAGTGGCACTGTAATAATGTTTACATTGCGAGAAAGACAACTTTCTTCAGTAGATAATCTAAACGAGTCTGTAATTCTGTAAAAGAATCAAAGTGAATATTTTATTCAAATACTTAGACATATTATTATGTTCTCTACGATTCCAATTGGGGAGATGGCTAGTCTTGGCTATCGGAGCAGTTGACTCCACGGGTAGAGATATAGATGTATTCATTGGAAGAATGATACATTGAACTAGACCCAAGTTGAATTAATTCTGAATCCACTTGTGAATTGATTCAGTTGTGATGTTCATGGTGTGATTTACCTAAATCTCGAGTTAGTCACTAACCATGCGTATGTAACTCATGTACTTTGATATAAATGGAGGCTTATACTCTAAAGATAATCGAGCCCATAGCTAGTATGTTGGGTACATAACTTATGTATAAAATGGTTTTACTAGCAACAATGGAGTTCATAGCTCGATTAAAGAGTTAACGATATCTTCTCATTGGCATTGTGTAGATTGATAAATATGGAACGTGGCCATGGGTTGCTTGTTCTCGAACAAGCAATTTATAACAGTTATTTGTTGACAGTGATCATTTAATAATTAAGAAGACATAATGGTGACAATGAGATAAAAGAGGATTGTATTGAGTGAACGAATTTAACTCAAATGAATCAAGGATATCATATGAGGGTAACACACATATGACGAGACTATTGGACAAAGTAATTGGATGAATTACTTTCATAAAGAGTATACAATAAGGAGTTTTCAATCATGGTACATCTTGTGGACTGACTCTATAATTAAGTAAATTGTGAATTATCAGAATGATGCTTCTGGACATAATTGCAATTACTCGAACCTAATTGTATATGTCTGATTGGTCCCTTCAGTAGCTCAACAAAAGTTTGATCAGACTGCATTTGAATTAGAAGAAAATTCTACGACTTTAGAAATAATTTAATTTAGTCGATTTATTCGAGGTAGGATTAAATTAGGCAGTCGTGAGAATTGTTCAACTAGAAAATTTGATTAAAGAATTTTCTTAAAAAAATAATTAGAAAATCTTAGTGATTTTTGGGAAAATTAATTTTGATCAAGTAAAATTAAATTAATCAAATTAATTAAAATTAAAATGATAAATTTTTAAATTATTTTACAAGTTAGACAATTGGCTCAATGGGTAATTGAATTTGAAAATTGGATCTGAGATCGAAAATTGGGCCCGATAACCCAAAATCGAGACCTAAAAATTGGCCCAATCTGAACCGGCAACAACCGAACTAGCTTAGGGTACCAAAAGGGTGTCACACCTACAATGGCACCACTAAACACGATGATGTCGACGACAGCATTCTGGTGGCCAGCTATTGGTCATTCAGCAGTTGAGCAGTGGAGGAATCACACACTCCTACTGGGACTCTATCAGATAATTTGGTTTCATGTTAACTACTCCAAAAGTAATATTATTTTAATAGATTTAATATTTAATTTAATTTAATACTTATCTAAATAGTATTTTATTAATTTAATATTAAAGTGATTATCTTAATATTAAATTTAATCTAATATTTATCTTGATAAGTAGTATATTAATTTAATATTAAAATGATTAAGTTTAATCATAGTTGAACTCTCATAACTCTCCCTGTATAAAGAGAGCCATGGGTCATTATTTTTTACACACTTGAATTTAAGAGAAAGTTGTCGAGAGAAAATTTTCTAAAAAAATTATTTTAGAAGATTTTTAGAGATATTTTTTTTCTTATTTACAACTTGAACTAGAAGTTTAGAGAAATTGCAAATTATCCTACTAGTAATTTTTTGAATTTTTTATTCAAAGCAAGCCCACACTCGGTAGACGTGAGCTTGAGGATAGCGGAGAAGACTATTCAGTCAAGGAGTTCATCCTAGAAGAATCGAAAAGGTATAATTTTGATTAAGTACTAAATACTTTAGATATCAGAACCAGGTTCTTGTTTTTGGGGAAAAAAAATTAAAACTTTGGTTTTTCCCTTAAACTTATTTTCCGCTGCATTTTTCAAACCTGATTTTCCAACATGTCGGGTCTTTGCGGAAATCCTTGTGCTACAAGTTCTGCTTTATATCTTACGACTTCATTTTTCTCATTTCTTTTTTCGCACAAATGTCGATTTATATCCTACCAGCTTTACATCTTTCGGTGTTTGGACTACAAGTCCAAAAACCTTACGTTTAGAAAGTGAATTCAATTCTACTTGAATTGTGTCTTTCCATTTTGGTTAATCTTTTCTATTTCTACATACCTCAATAGATTTAGGCTCAGGATCCTCATTTTCTTTTGTTATTTCAATATCAACATTATGAGCAAAATTGTTGTCGACAACTATATTTTTCCAGTTCCATCTTTTTCTTGAAGTAACATAACTTATCGAGATCTCTTCGTTATCACTATTTTCAAGTACTTAAACCTCTTCTGGGCTTTAATATTATTATTCGTTATATCTTTGGCCTCTTCTTGGGCACTTGCCTCAACAATATGACCATCTTAAATATTTTCTCTTTTCCTTTTACGAGGAATTTTATATTTGGAACCAACTTGTCTTCCACGCTTCAAGCGCGGATTACTTTCTTTTACGCTAACAGTTTTTCCTATTGGGACATCAATTTGTATTTAAGCATTTTCAGCTAATATGTGAGATTTTGTAATTCTCTTTAGGCCATTAAATGAACCTGGCAGTTTATTTGTAAAATAAATTATCTACTGAGCTTCCGGTTCACATTGCTTTTTATGAGGATCTTAGATAATGATAAATTATTCCAAGTATTTTATTTGTTCACTTTTTATTTTCTCCCACTAATGTTGGGAAAACTATCTCATAATAATTAACAACTTATGTCATAACTAAATCTCCAATTAATATCTCAAAGATATTTATTAATAGAAGGAGATTTATATCAATGTACATTCCTAACCTCTTATAAGGACTCATCCATCTTTGTGTGTTGTGGTGGAGCAATTGGGACATATACCGCACATCCAAAAATTCTAAGATGGGAAATATTTGGCTCTTGACCAAAAGCCAATTGTAATTGGGAGTATTTATTATAACTTGTTGGCCTAATGTGCATAAGTGTTGTTGCATGCAAAATAACATATCCTAAACTGTAACATGAAGTTTTGTTCTCATAAGTAATGACCTAACTATTAATTGGAGGCGCTTGATAAACAATTTAGCTAAATTGTTTTGTGTGTGAACATAAGCTACAAGATAGTCAATTTTGATCCCAATTGACAAACAATAATCATTGTAAACTTGGAAAGTAAACTCACCAGCATTAGCAAAATGAATTGTCTTAATTGCATAATCTGAAATTAATTATTTAAACAAACAAACTCGCAAACGACAGGTTGCAAGTTGATATCACATATGTGATTATTTTCTAGATGCATCTACCAAAATCATATAATATCAAAACCATACACATGGTGGATGAATGGACCCATATTCATTTTAGAAATGCAAGACATTTAATATCATAGCTCTTTTGGAGCCTTTTATTACTTTGATATTTATCTAATATAATATTAAATGAGAATAATCTTTTACCTTTAAAGATAGAATATGTTGTAGCAAAATCTACGTGACATGTCTTCCTTCTTGGGTTTAATGAAAGAACAAAAAAAAAAATCATATTTTTATTTAAAAGAAAACATTGTTTAAGAAATATTGCAAATAGTGATAGGAAAATATATAAAACTATTTCTTATGAAGAAAAAATAAAAACATACAAATAAGTTATATCATTAAGACCTTTAAATTCATCATCCTTGTATGCATGGTAGCTTTAGTATCATAATAAAAAATTTCATCTTTTTTCGAATTATCCTCCATTTCATCATTTTGGATAACGAAGTTTATCTCAATATTGTTTCCCTTCTATTTTTTAATGGATGATTTGATAAATTTTTACTAGATGCTTACATAGAAAGTGACATTCTTTAGATTTTATGCATGTTTTGAGTTATTTATGAGAATGGATGTAATATTATATATTTGTTATTTTTTGTCACGGTTGTGGTTCTTAGGAAATAGATCTTGGACTATTATCTTCATGTAGGACTGTTTTTTAAATTCATAGAATTCTTGTAAGTCGGAAACGGATATAGGACTTAAATGTAATTTTTTTTTCAAAATGAGTCCATGATGAGGAAAAGATGGAGCGGTGGCATTGAAGACTCAAGGAATGCCTTGTGATAAAAAAGTTATATAATTTTTGTTTTTCATTTATTTTCTAGAAATAGAACTATAAAAACATTAACTGACAATTTTATTTTAATTACCCATCTCCTTATATACTTGTTTTATAATTGTTTATAACATTTATATTATGTAATGCTATAATTGTAATATATATGTATGAGATGATCCATAGTTGACCGATTAAATATAAGAAGTGTGGTAATGAGAATGTGCATCTCTAGGATTGGCTCTGATAAGAAAAGACTTGGTTTTTAAGCGGTCAAATAAGACTCATCTTCCTTTCCTAGGACTACCTAGTGGAGGGTTGTGTAGAATTTTTTGGATTGTGTTTTTTTCTTGTATTTGTATCACTTGGGAGTTTATTTGTATTATTTAAATTAATTTATTTTTTGAATCCGTTGGAAATATTTAAAGGGGTTTGAAAAATTATATAATTATTTTAGTTTTTGATTTCTCAATTTATTATATTTCATTTGAATATATTTCTAAATTTATTTGCATAAATATTAAAGTATAATAATTATTTAATATAATTATAATATAAATTTATTTATAATTAAAGGTTGACATCCCAAGTAAAGTGGGGTGTAAGATCTAGTTATTATAATTTTAAGATTATATTGTATTAATTTAAAAACATATTATAATTTTAAAATATTATTATTTACTAATTTAAAAAAATGGAAATATAGATATATTATGTTGCAATATGTGGATAGGATAATTGGGAACCAAAAACCTTAGAATATATATAATATGATATATATGATATACTATTACTATTAAGTGGTTAATTTACTTGGGTAATCGTTATATATGATATATGATAAATTACTTGAGTAATTGCTTGAGTGAGATTTTAAATAGGGAGATATGATACGAGTTTAACGGTCCCACTTTGAAATTTTACCTTAGAAAATGCCAGAGTTTCATACATCACTTTTCGTTCTTTGAGAATTTTGTTCAAGTTAATAATAATGATAAGCCAAATGTTAACTTCTAAAAATGTTCTGTTAAATCTTTAAAATTAGATGGATGATCATTTCATTGGTTTTTAATTTGATCGATTCAATCAATTAATGTGATTTAATTGAAAAAATTATTAAAAATTAAAAAAATAGAAAAAAATCAAATTATTTGGTTCAAAGAGTCATGATATTCCAATTGAACAAATTTAACTGACAAATTTGATGAGATTGTAAAATCATTGGAATTACCGTTGAAGTTGAGTAAGTTTCCATGTAAATTTCCTCATTTGAAGTTCGTTAATTAATGTTTTGTCTTTTCTTTTAAACAAGAAGAAAATAGGGCAGTTGTGAACATCAAAAACATAAAAAGAGTAATGAGAATTAAAAAGAGCAGAAGGCGGCCAATTCCACTCACTTGTCCGTACAAACTTCAATAACCAAATAATAGTTTAACACAAAACAGATACAAGATTTGCAAACATTTTCACATCAAAACAATATAAAGAAACTTGTGAAAGTCCAACAAACGTGAGAAAGCAGCCTCATGCTCTTCTGGGAACCTGAAACAATACACATAAATAAATGACAGAAATGCATGGTTATAATTAGTATTTTGTATAGTTGGTGCCAAAAATTTGATGCCCCACTTGTCCTGTAATCCATCAGGTTTCAGTATATGTCATAATTGGCACTTTGATGAAAATGACATATTATGTGGATTTAAGTCAAACCAAACTTAGCATGAAAGATAGGTCACTATACTAGCTAGAAGATCATGGTACTAGAAAAGAACAGTAGTAATCCATGAAAATTTATTATGATCAATTAATGCATTGTACCTTAGCAAACACTGGGCATTTGGAGCTTGCACTTTGGAGGCAAATCCAAGGCAAGTTTTGGATCAATCCCCAAACTACCTAGCCACACTGAATTCTTATAAGAACACAAGCATGTCAAGTCAGCCCCTTTCAGAGCCTTGCAACACTCGGGTGATGGGTCGACCGGGTTCGGCTGTGTCACCGATGGCTTGCACGCCTCAAGTCCCTCATCATTCATGTCACACAAGGTCATTGCCCTTGAGCCCTCAACCATTAATGCGACCATTACCATCAGAACAACATACTTCCCTGCTGCCATGGCTTCAGTACTTTACTACTAAACCAAAGTGATTGGATGAGCTTGTGTTTGTAAAAATTTTGGGGGTGGTTTTATGCAGTGATCAAAAGGGTTTGTTGATAAATGAATGTTCTATTTTCAGACCAAAAAAGGAATAGTTTAATTAGGGTGGCACCACGAGGTTTTAGACCCGTGATTGAGAATTGTCAGGACTTGGGGATTCGAAGAGTCACGAGAGTTTCTTAGCAAATACAACTGTATATTGAAATGTCTCCAAAGGCCAATTAGGTTAATTAGATTTCTATTTTGGGTCGGCTAGATAAGGTTCTACAACTGCCAACCAGAGTTGGGAATATTATGTGATCTGTCATGAGTTTTCTTACCTTCTATTTACATTATATTCACATGGCTTTTGCATCCAAGTTTTAGTTTTTAATGGGTTAAAATATGTTATAAGTTTATGTATTTTTCGTAAATTTTAAATTTAATTCATGTGTTTTTATTTTTAGGATTTTTATTTTTTGCTTTTTAATATATCAAAATTTAAGCTTAACTGTTAATATTGTTAAAATTATTTTATTAAATTCAAGTATATTACAACTTCCTTTTTTAGTCACATTGCTAGCAAGTGAGTATTTTTTTTTTAATTTCAATTTGTGTTAACAATTGGACTTGAATTTTAAAATCTAAAAAATGAGACTAAATTCTTGGAAATATAAATCTAAATTTGTAAAGAATATAGGGACCTGTGACATATTTTAACCTTTTTAATTAGTGGTATGCATGTGTTGGAACATTAGTTGTCTTTGTATTTGAAGTTTCTCCTTATGTTCGAACAACTCCTTAAAATACAGGTTTAGTCACCATGTTATATCCCTTGTTTAAACAGCTATTTCGATAAACCTTTGAACAATGATCTAGACATGCCTTTAGGATAGCTAAGTGCAGTATAAATCTGGCATTTTTACTTTGATCTTCATGTGCATTACACTATCAGCAAATCATTCTCATGCTATGTTTTATCCCCTTCTTAATTTCTGTTGGTTGAATTTGGAAAGGAGGAGGAGTGAGGATTGGCAATCACATTCTCAAAACTCTCATCATTATCCTTATCTTATTTCGAGACCAAGCTAGTTGTTTTAAGCTTAGCAAAATGTTGCTTTTGAGGTTTCTATTTTGGATTCTATTTGGATAGAGGTAAAGTAAATCAAATTTATTTAATTTTTTTTATTTTCTAAAAACACATGTACTTATTTTTTTTAATTCCAAATTATATTCCATATTTAATTCCACATAGATTAATGGCGTGAGAAAAAAATAACACTTTCATGTTATAATTAGTTGGGAACAATTACATATTTTTTAACGGTGTTGACAGAAATGATTGAATCAAGAAAGAAAATCAAACTTTTCATACCAATTTGAGCTAAAAAAAATTTTGAGTACCAATCTAAAAATGGTATACTACTTTAAGAGGTAAACAATGCTTTAAGCCTTATATTTTATAAAGGTTAAGATATAAACCTCTTTTACTTTTAAAGCTCAATTTAGAACTTGTAATCCCCTTTTAAGGTTTTTTTTTTCTTAAGTGTCATTTTAATATAAAGAGCAAACAAATTATAAGCCCCTAATAAGTGAGATTTTGCAAAATTAAGTTCTTACAAATACAATAAAACCCATGCGTGATCTTCAATGAAGCCCAATCAATAGCATATAAAATAATGTTGAGTATGCTTCATATTTTAGTCAAATTTAAGAGATAACTTCCCAGTAAAACTCTGTTTATTTATTTCAGTTGAACTTTGATTAGTCTGGATAATTTTATTATTATTTGACCTACGAATTTAGCCTATAAATAGGCTCTTTTACAATTTTAGAAAATACACCAATTAAAGATTAGAACTCACAACACTTCTGGAGCATTTTGTGTTTATGTTTTAAGGGTTCTTTTTTTTAGGGTTTTAGGGTGTAGTTTTTATCTCCATCTTTTATACTCTTTGTTCTTTTGCCATTATAGTAAAATTATCTTTGCCCATGATTTTTTATACTCTTTGGAGAGGTTTTTCCACATTAACTTTGTGTGTTCAATTTCTTAATTTCTTTCGCTATTTTTTACTTGTTCGTTGCTTTATCGAGTTGATCCTTAATAAGTGATATAATAGCTAGTTTAATTTTCATGGATTAGCCCATTCAGATATCAAAACAACAAGGTTTGACATTGAGAAGTCTAGTGATGTCACAAACTTCAATTTGTGGCAAGTTCGGATGATGGCAATTCTAGTTCAGATCAGACTGGAAAAAGTCGTTACCTGGAAAAAGCTTGAGAATCTAAATAAGACAGAATGAGAAGAGCTTGATGAAAAGGCCCTATCTGCAATCCAATTATGCCTTGTGAATAAGGTATTGCAGGAGGTATTGATGGGGAAAACCTCATCCGCCTTATGGAAAAGGTTAGAAACTCTTTATGCGACTAAAACACTAGCTAACATTTTAGTGTTGAAACGTTTATTTACATTTCGCTGGAAAGAAGGTGAGCTTTTTAGATATCACATTATTCAATTTATCATTCATTTGAATGATTTAAATAATGTTAAGGTTAAGAATGACGATGAAGATCAGGCTATACTATAATTGTGCTCTTTACCCTCTTCATACAAGTCTTTTAGGGAAACCCTGATTTATGATAGAGACAAACTCTCCATTGAGGATGTGAAGGGTCATTTGTTGAGTAAAGATAAACTCGACAATGAGTTTGGTCAAATAGCAAGGAAGATAGGAAAGCTTCCGTTTTAGTAGCATCAAAGAAGCAAGACAAAACATGTCGCTATTGTAAGAAGTTAGGTCACGTCAAAGCAAATTGCTATAAACTATGAAATAAAATGGCTACTAAGAGTAATGAGGAAGATATAGTTGGTGCTAATTTGGTTGATAAAAGTGGTGAAAATTTCTTATTATTGTCAACAAGCGGTAGCTCCGAGCTTACAATCGAGTGGATCCTAGATTCGGGATGTTCTTTCCACATGTGTCCCAACAAAGAATGATTCTCCACATATAGTTCGGTTGAAGATAGAGTTGTGTGTATGAGAAAGATTCATCTAGTAAGGTAATCGGTATTGGTACTGTTAAAATTAGGATGCACGATGGAACAATTAGGACACTCTCATATATCAGGTATGTACCTGATTTACGAAAGAATTTCATCTCCTTGAGTATTTTAGATTCAAAAAGTTGCAGAATCAACATCGAGTCGAGCAGTATTAATGTGTCTCATGGGTCTCTCGTTTTGTTAAAAGGTAAAAGGACTAACAGTCTTTATATTCTGGAAGGTTCCACAGTGATCGGTGAAATCGGACGTCTCTCGTCTGTTACGGAGTCAAAGTCAACTCGTTTGGAGCGGAGGCAACTTGGTTTTAAGAGGGAAAAAGGTATTACCGTTTCGTTGAAAAGAGGTTATCTTTCGGATGCAGGTTTTAGAAAGTTGGGGCACTATGTTCATGAAAATCATACCCGGGTTAGTTTTGATTTGGCAATGCACAATTCGAAGGCTAGAAGTCTTCTTCAACTTAGTTAATTCTCTGCATGGTTAAAGTTAGGCCCGTGGCGGGCTTTGGCAAAGATGACATTGTGGAAATGAGTCAAGATGGAGATTTGTTGAGTATGCCTCATATTTCAGTCAAATTTGAGAGATAATCTCGTAGTTAAACTCTATTTATTTGTTTCAGTCGAACTCTGATTAGTCTAGATTATTTTATTATTTGACCTACAAATTTAGCCTATAAATAGGCTCTTTTACAACATTAGAAAATACACCCATTAAAGATTAAAACTCATAACACTTTTGGAGAATTTTGTATTTACGTTTTGAGGGTTTTTTGTTTTCGGGTTTCGGGGTTTAGCTTTTATCTCCATCTTTTATACTCTTCGTTCTTTTTCCATTATATTAAAATTATCTTGCCCATGGTTTTTTATCCTCATTGGAGGGGGTTTTCCACGTTAAATTTGTGTGTTCAATTTCTTAATTTTTTCCAATATTTTTTTACTTGTTCGTTGTTTAATCAAGTCGATCCCCAACATGTAAGAAGAAAAAAATGAAAAGCTAAATGATTTTCTTGTTAATTTCTTCCTTGAGTGTTTGGATATCACTTGGTTACTTTTTAATGTGTACTCAAGCTCTATTTATGTCAAAGAAGTTATTTCTAACCATTTGGAGCTGTTGGAGACAAAATAGGAGATGAAGATTTATAGGTTTTTGCAAACCTAAATGAAGGGATCATCTAAACAAAAAAAAAAAAAGTTAGAAAATGGATAGATCTTGGAGATTGATCCTTGTGATTAGTTCTTTGCTATTTTTCTTATTTAAATTCATTGTTGTAAAGGGTTGCTTTCTAGCATTGATATTGGGAAAACATCTTTAAGGTCAAAATTCGTAAAATTAAATTTAAATCAACTCAAAATTCATAAAATTAAGTTTAAACCAAATTATGTGTAATTTTTTGTAGGGCGGCAAGATTATAAAAGGAAGTTACATTAGTTTAGTTGGGGTAAGTTATGTGAAGTAAAATCAATAAGAGGTATAGGCTTCCAAGAATAGAAAGTTTTTAATGTTTCCATACTAGCTAAACAAGGGTGGTAACTACTTTAGTAAGAACATTTACTTGTTTCTAGAATTTTTAGAGCGAAATATTTCTAGAATTTTTAGAGCGAAGTATTTTCCCTTAAGGCACATTTATGGATGCACAAATGGGTTGAAATTCTTCTCCAATGTGGAGAAGTATCCTGGCTACTAAGCGAGTGTTGGATGAGGATTTACGTTGAAACGTAGGAAATGGTGGGTGAATTTTTATATGGGGAGACCGGTGGCTCATGAAGACTACGATAGGGAAGATTTAAACATGCTAAAATGAGTCTTGCACAGTGACATTTTTTTTTAGAGTTGTTGAATATGAAAAAAGGGAGGTGGAATGAACAATTTATTCAAAGCATATTTTAACAAGAGGATGCTACTATACTATAGATTCCTTTTACAGGGGGTCATGTGAATGATAGGTTGGTATGGCAAGAAAATTCTAATGGTTTGTACTCGGTAAGGTTAAGATATAAGCTCATTAGGAAGTTGCAAGGCTTTGATTGTAAGAGAATTGATCTAATGGTAAAAGATGTTTGGAAGGGTTTATTATTAGGATCTAGCTCCCATAATGTAGTTCTTGTTATATGAAATTGTAATTTTTCGAATAAATTGGTTTAATAAAATTTCATCATTCACATTAATATCGTTTGTATTTGTCCTATACATTTTTTCCATGCAAAGAAAAATGAATAAACAAATATGAACTCACTGGTCACCTAATTTTGAACTAATATTAAGTTGCATTTTGTGGTAAGATCATAATGTGATAAGACAAATTATATTAATAGGTAATCTAAATGGTCCATAGTCTAATCGAAATTGAGCAAATCGATTAAACAACTATCATTTAATCTATCAAGTCCAAGTGGGAGATACTTAGTCTTAGGTATTAGAATGGATAACTCCCAGAAGCTAGAGATATAGATGTAATTATCTGGATTAATAATACATTGGACAAGACCCAAGTTGCATAAATCCTGAATTCATCTATGGATTTATTCACTTGTAATGTTCATAGTGTGACTTACATTAATCCTGAGTAAGTGACAACTATGTGTTAGTAATTGATTAGTCCTTAAAGAATATGATTGCTTGTTATTTTCTAGGTAAGTTCATATGGTATGGTTATATTTAAATTGCTATGTGTTTGAATTATGTATATGTATATATTTGGTTGTAATTTTAATTATTTGTGATTTGGTACAAAAGGTGAGACTTTGACTAAATTGTAAAGAAATATATATATGTATTAAATATACCGGGTGAACTTAATAAATGTTTTGATGTGACTGACATGTAAATAAGGTCTTGTGCACACTGATACGGATTGATTACCGATGATTATCAAGATCCAATATTTGTTGCGAACTCGAAGATACATGTGAAACATGTTTAGCTCGAACGAGTAACCTTATGTCGTTTAAATGTTTAGCCCAAACGGGTAACCTTACATGTACATTTTCAGCTTGACCAAGCAATCGGATGTGTCATTAAAGGTTTACCCTATATGGGTAACCCAACACGAATACATGTTCAACTTAGACGAGCATTTGGTATACCGAAGATATTTATGACACGGGTTTAGCCTAGACTGGTAACCTGATGTCGTTTTAAAGGTTTAGCCCAAACGAGTAACCTGACATGTGTATATATATTCAGCTCCGACGAGCAACTGGCTATCAAGATACCTGCTTATGATATGAATTTGATGTTTGAATGAGTAAATGTAGAATTGAATAAGAACATGATATTTTAATATTGATGTTGAAATGGATTAAATTGGTACATGATTATATGATATTATGGTTGATTATGAGATAAATTCACCTTGTTGTCGTGATTTGTTAGGTTAGACAAACTTTTTCAAGCTAATTAGTTGTTATATTTAGTTATAAATTAAGGTAAGTTTTTGTTTAAATACCTATGAACTTACTAAGCATTTGAAATGCTTACCCCGTTGTTTTCCCTTTTCTTACAGATTGCCAACTTGTGGAACGTGTCGAATGAATCTACGAGAAGCTCACACTATCCCGTTATTGATTTGGTAGTCTTTCAAACGTTCTAAAGTTCGGTTATGTGGCATGTACATAAGTGTTAAATATGTTAACTTGGGAATGATGGTTTTGGTTTTAACCTTAGCTAATGTTTGATTTTGGGAAATCTAATATTCATATAGATATGCGTATGTGTTGGTAATATGGTAAGCTATATTTATGGAACTTTAACGACAAATTTGAGTAAGAAATAGTATAGTAAAATGATGGTACTGAATGACTAAATGTATGGTCGAATAAGTTGAAATGATATGATTTGTTGCAAAATTGTGGTATATTGGATTGGTTGATTGTGAAATGGTTAAATGTAATGTTTGAAATGTACTTTGGCATGTTTTTGTGCAAGTAAAGGTTGTGAAAATATACATCAATTTGTAAGTTTGAAATATGGCTAAGAGATAGGTACCAAATGGCTTAAAATGTACCAAAAATAGAGTCCAAAATATCAACATTGGGGGATGATGAGTTCTGGACTTCAGGCCACGACGTGATGAGGAACCCCATCGTCACAATGAGGCCAAATTAGTATGTTACATAGCAATGAGGAACTCCCACACATCGCGTGTCGACCAGAAGCTTTTAAACTTTTACAAATTGGTCCTTGTTCAATGCCGGGCTAACTTTAGAGTATTCGTAAGCTCTTATAAGCACTAGGAAATGTTACTTAGTATATATATTGTTTGTCTAGATGATGTTTTCATGTATAGTGTTTCGAATTAAATGTTAAATGTATCTGCTCAATTATTGACTATAGCATCGGTAACTCAAACCTAATGATCAAATGTGTGAGAGGTGTTACAATGGTACTTTAATGGAATTGTAACATCTTGATTTAGACCCTAGTCAGAACAGTGGTTCGAGACCAAAATTCGAGGTCGTAAAAATATTTTAATATTATTTTCTTTGTGAATAGTATGTGATATAGACTGTGTGAAAATTCTGTGTGATAATTTAATCGTTTATGTGTCAAATTAAGAAAAATGACTTAATCGTGTAAAGAGTAAAAGCTATGTGCTGATTTATAAGTGTTTAATTGTTGTTGGCTTTTAAAGGTGGAGGCCTTATATGGAAAATAAGTCATCATTGAGATAGTGGATGATAGAATGTCTTAATAACCTTAGTATAAATTTTATCTTATATGTTTAATAGATGGGCAATTTAGTAATTGAATAAATACCATTAGATTAATGAAACAAAAGAAGAGTTTTCATCTTATACTTCTCTTCTTTGACCGAAAATTTGAGAGAAAAGAAGGAAGAAAACCTAAGCTAAGTTTCTGCTACTACCAAGCTAAATTAAGGAATGTTTTGAGTTGGTTTTCGATAATTTCTACGTTTTTGTAATCGTTGCATCGAGAGCTATCAAACCCAAGTATTAATTTTTAGTATTAATGATGTTTGTGTAAGATGCCATTAATGCCATGTTGAGCTTTGTGATGTTTTATGGTGTTAAATGAAAGATATGAGCTAGATGGATATACTTTGTTCATGAATTTTTGATGAATTTAGCTAAATAGGGCTAAATTGAAGAAATGGTAAATTGAGGGACTAAATTGTGAATTTGATGAAAAATGTGGGCTTATGTGTGATGTATATGTATTCAGCTAGGTATGTGTATGTGTGGATTTTGTAAATTTGGTGATTTTGTGAAATAGGGACTAAAGTGTCGAAATGTGAAAACATGAGGGATATTATGCAAAATGCCCTAAATGTGTGTATGTAGACTAAATTGAATGGATTGAATTTAAATATGTATAGACCAAGAGAGAAGAGGTTCAGATCGAGATCGAGGCAAAGATAAAGTGCTCGATTAATCGACCGTATCGATAGTCGACGTTCGAGGTAAGTTCGGATATAATACATGTTGTTAACATATGATTTTGTATTATGAAATGAATGTGTATATGTGTATGAGATTGAGATGCTATGTGCAAGGTTATGTTAAGGGCACTAAGTGTGCGATATTAAAATCGAAACAGAAATGAATAGCACTGTGTGTGCAATGTTATAAAAGCTTTGATTTATAGAATTGGCATTAAGTGTGCGTTACCAAGATAAGTCGGTTGAAATATTTGGGCACTATGTGTGCGATGACTAATATGTACCGACCGTGTATTAAGCACTGAGTGTGTGATTAAGTTGAATGAATATCAAATGATGATCAACAAGTAATATCAAGAATTGAGTAGCTCGGAAATTAAATACTATGTGTTAGCCAAGGTACGTCTTGAACCTTTGTGGTTGATGAATTTATATATAAAGCTTTAGATGGATGAATGAGTATTTTGGTTATGGATGATATGGTATGGATAAGAGAGAATTGATCTATGTGATGATTATTGATTATGTTAATTTATTTTGATTACACGATTATATTGTATATCGAACTTACTAAGCTTTATAAAGCTAACTGTGTGATTTGTTTCACTGCTTTGTAGTGTCAGTAAAGCTAGCTTGGATCAGGGGATCGTCAGCTTCTCAGTCACACTATCGACAATCTATTTTGGGGTATTTTAGAAAGATGTACATAGTTAAAATATGGCATGTATAGGCTGGTCAATTGAATCATGTTTGATAGTTTGTAGGCAGCCATGAGAGGTGGCTAGATATGTGCTAATTTTAGCATGAATGAACTTGGTATATATGATGCATCGTTTGGTATAGTTTGTGGGTTGAGAAATTGATTATTGAATGGTAACTTTGTGTTGATAAACTAGCATGAATTAGTGAATTTGAAAAAGGAATGATGTTTGGAATGGAACGTATTATGCTTGTGATGAGATAAGTTTTGGTAGTGAAATTGTCATGGTTGGAATTGGTATTGAATGCATGAGTTGAATGACTATTTTGGTATGTTTTTGGTGGTTATATGTGCATGGGATGTCTTGGTAAAATGGCTTGTAGGTTAGACCCTAAGTTGGTGGCACTTTGGCCTTGCAAAATGGCCTATAATGTCACACAGTCTAGGTACACGGGCGTGCCTAAAGACTGTGGGTGAATTGGTAGAATGCAGCTCAGTAGTACACGGCCTTGACACCGGGGTGTCAGCTGACCGTGATGTACAAGTCAGTAGCTAGCTAAGAGCACAAGGCCATGGCACACGGGCGTGCTTGGTGGCCGTGGTGGAGAAGTCAGTATATAGCCACGGGGAGGACACACGGGGGTGTCCAGTAGCCGTGGAGGGAACACGGTCTCCTCCCACGGCCGTGTCTCCCCTAAATTTTAAAAAAGTTTTAAATTTACATGAAATTTTGTATGTGTTTCGGTTTAGTCCTGACCCCTCTTTAGTATGTGAAATAGGTCTCGTAGACCTTGATAAGGGACAACATGATTGTAAATGAATGTATTGAATATGATTGACTTTGTGTCGTAAAATTTTAGATGTTAAATATTTTGGTTGATCAGTAATGCCTCTTAACCCTATTTCGGCGACGGTCTCAGGTTAAGGGTGTTACATTTTATTGGCATTAGAGCCAGGTTTACTCAATTCTCAGACTAACGTAGCGAGTGTGAGTCTAGCTATACATGCCGTATTTGAAATTACGATAGTGTGATGAATTCTGATAGCTAAAAATATGTTTGTATATAGTAATGGATCCCAATCGAGCAGTTGCTGATGATGTAGAAAGTAATGCGCCTGCTCCCGCTCAAGGGACAGTGCCGGCCACATCTAGGTCGAATGATAGTGGTGAGGGAGGAGAGGCTAAGCAAGCCTTCTTCCGAATGATGAGTGAGTGGTTTATGGAGTTCGTTCGAATGAACCCGGCTGCTCCACAACCTCCACCCCCGCAAGTACCTGTTGTGTCTCAAGTTGTAGATCCGAACAGATTGAATAAACCACCTGTAGACAAGATTCGAAAATATGGGGCCGAAGAGTTTAGGGCCACATCAGATGATGATGCTGAGCGAGCCGAGTTTTGGCTCGAGAATACAATCAGAGTATTTGATGAGATGCCATTGAACCCTGATGAGTGTATTAAGTGTGCAGTTTCCTTGTTGAGAGACACGGCTTACAACTGGTGGAAAATGTTGATATCTGTGGTTCCGAGGTAGAGAATCACCTGGGATTTCTTTAAAGCTGAGTTCAAAAAGAAGTATATCAGTCAACGCTTCATTGATCAGAAACGTAAAGAGTTTCTAAAATTGAAATAGGGCCGGTTGTCTGTTACTGAGTACGAGCGAGAATTTGTAAGATTGAGTCAATATGCGAGAGAATATGTCTCGACTGAAGCTACTATGTGCAAACGTTTCATAGAGGGATTGAATGAAGACATCAAGTTATTGGTTGGGATACTCGATATAAACGAATTTGTTATACTGGTTGAGAGAGCATGTAAAGCCGAGGAACTCAGTAAAGAAAAGAAGAAAGCTGATTCAGAAGCTTGGGAGGAAAGAAAGAGATCGATGAATAAATTTTCTCAACCTTCTTCTAAGAGATATAAAGATGCAAGCAATCGTTCAAATGCTTCATTTGGACATCCAAATAGAGATCGTTCGAGACAAAGTACTGGTTTATGGATTCAAGCTCCGAATGAATCAAGTGTTGGCAGTGTTAAGAGTAACAAGCCTAAGTGCAGATAGTGTGGAAGAAGACATGTGGGAGAGTGTTGGGGCAAGTATAACAATAGAGTTTGTTATAAGTGTGGATCCCGAGATCATTTCATTCAAGATTGCCCGAAGATGGTGGAAGAGGAAAATGTTCAGAATGAAAGACCGAGTAATGTGACGGTTAGAGGTAGACCACCCAGAAACACCAGAAATGTGAATGATAGCTAGAGAGAGACAACTGATACATCCGTAGGATCGAAGGCGAGAGCTCATGCCTGAGCCTATGCTATACGTGCACGAGAGGAAGCATCCTCTCCAGATGTCATCATTGGTACTTTCACTTTATTTGATATTGATGTTATTACATTGATAGATCCGGGGTCAACTCATTCCTATGTGTGTATGAATTTAGTATTGAATAAGACTCTACCTGTTGAGTCTATTGAATTCGTGATTAGAGTATCGAACCCCTTAGGCAAGTGTGTTTTGGTGGATAAAGTGTGCAAGAATTGTCCATTGATGTTTCGTGATATATGTTTTCTGGTCAATTTGGTGTTGCTTCCCTTTAATGAATTTGACATAATTCTGGTCAATTGTAAAAGAAAGTGTATTGAATTGAGAAGTCAGAACAGTGAACTAGTTCGAATTGAATCCAGTGATATGAAAGGATTGCCAGCTGTCGTATCTGCGTTAAAAACCATGAACTATGTGAGAAAGGGTTGTGAAGCTTAATTGGCATACGTGACTGATACAAAAGTGTTGGAAAAGAAAGTTGAATCAGTTCCTATGGTATGTAAGTTTCCAGATGTGTTTCCTGAAGAGCTGTCGGGATTACCTCCAATTCGAGAAGTGGAATTTGGCATTGAATTAGTGCCGGGGACTACTCCTATTTCTATAGCTCCATATAGAATGGCACCAGCAGAATTGAAAGAGCTAAAGTTGCAGTTGCAAGAGTTAACTGACAGAGAGTTTGCACGATCGAGTTTCTCACCCTGGGGAGCTCCTGTTTTATTTTTGAAAACGAAAGATGGAACTATGAGAATGTGTATTGATTATCGATAGTTGAACAAAGTGACGATAAAGAACAAATAACCGTTACCTCGTATCGATGATTTGTTTGATCAATTGAGAGGAGCTACAGTTTTTTCTAAGATAGACTTGAGGTCTGGTTACTATCAGTTGAGAGTTAAAGAATTCGATGTACCGAAAACTTCTTTCAGAACGAGGTACGGACATTATGAGTTCTTAATGATGCCTTTCGAATTAACAAATACTCCTGCAGTGTTTATGGATTTGATGAATCGGATTTTCAGACCCTATTAGGACCGCTTTGTGGTGGTGTTCGTTGATGATATTCTGATTTATTCGTGTGTTGAGATGCAACATGCCGAACATTTGAGAATTGTGCTACAAACACTACGTGAGAAACAGTTGTATGCAAAGTTTAGCAAATGCGAATTTTGGTTGCGAGAGGGTGGGTTTTTGGGACATACTGTATCAGCTACTAGAATAAGAGTTGATCTGAGTAAAATCTCTGCTATTTTTGGAGTGGAAGCCTCCGAGAAATGTGTCTGAAGTCTGTAGTTTTCTAGGACAAACAGGATATTATAGACGATTTGTGAAAGGCTTCTCGATGATTGCGACTCTGTTGATAAAATTGTTACAGAAAGATGTTAGATTCGAGTGGTCAGAAAGTGCCAGCAGAGTTTTGAGCAGTTGAAAGTGCTGTTAACAGAAGCACTAGTGTTGATTCAACCCAAATCGAGTAAAGAGTTCGTGGTTTATAGTGATGCATCGTTGAATGGTTTGGGCTGTGTGCTGATACAAGAAGGAAAAGTTATTGCTTATGCTTCGAGACAGTTAAAGCCGCACGAAAAGAATTATCAGACACATGACCTTGAGTTAGCTGTGATTGTATTTGCATTAAAATATGGCGTCATTACTTATTTGGTGAGAAATGTCATATTTATACTGATCATTAGAGTTTAAAGTATTTGATGACTCAGAAAGATTTGAACTTGCGACAGAGAAGATGGTTAGAATTGTTGAAAGACTACAAACTTGTGATAGATTACCACCCGAGTAAAGCAAACATTGTGGCTGATGCTTTGAGTCGTAAATCGTTATATGCTTTGTAAGCTTTGAGTAATCGATAGATCTATGTGATGGTAATACGGTGGTAGTTGAATTGAAAGTAAAACCATTGTTCTTACAGTAGATTTGTAAGGCTCAGAAGAGTGATAATGAGTTCTTAGCAAAATGAATTCAGTGTGATTCAGATGCTGTATCGGAATTTCGAGTTGATAGTGATGATTATTTGAGATTCAGAGATCGGATTTGTGTTCTGAGAAATTCAGGGTTGATTTCGAAGATTTTGACTGAAGCTCACAATAGTCATTTGACTGTACATCCGGGGAGTACGAAGATGTATAATTATCTAAAACAGTTCTATTGGTGGCATGGCATGAAAAGAGATATTTCTGACTTTGTGTCAAAATGTTTAGTTTGTCAGCAAGTCAAAGCTAAACATCAAGTTTCGTCTAGTTTGTTACAACCGATATGATTCCTGAGTGGAAATAGGAAAGAATTACAATAGACTTTGTGTTGGGTTTACCCTAATCTCCAGGTAAGAAAGATGCAATCTGGGTGATAGTGGATAGATTAACAAAATTAGCTCATTTTGTTTCGGTGAGAACCGATTATTCTTTAGATAAGTTAGCTGAACTGTATATTAATGAGATTGTGAGATTACATGGAGTACCGTTATCTATAGTGTCTAATAGAGATCCAAGATTTACCTCACGATATTGGAAGGAATTGCATGATGCTTTAGGCACGAAATTGTATTTCAGTACTGCTTTTCATCCGCAAACAGATGGTCAATCAGAGCAAATCATTCAGATTCTTGAAGATATGCTAAGATGTTGCATACTTGAATTTGACAATACGTGGGAAAAACACTTATCCTTGATTGAGTTTGCGTATAACAACAGTTTCCAATCGAGTATTAAAATGGCACCATATGAGGCTCTTTACGGTCAAAAGTGTCGAACTCCATTGTATTGGACTGAGCTGAGTAAGAATAAGATTCACGGGATTGATCTGATAAAAGAGACCAAACAGAAAGTGAAGATAATCCGTGACAGTTTAAAAGCAGCTTCAGATCGTCAGAAGTTTTATGCAGATTTGAAAAGAAAAGATATTGAGTTTGAGGTTGGTGATAAAGTGTTTTTGAAAGTGTCTCCGTGGAAGAAAATAATTTGATTTGACCGGAAGGGCAAGCTAAGTTCGAGGTTCATCGGACCGTATGAGGTTATTGAACGAGTTGGGATGGTTGCTTATAGATTGAAATTGCCATCTGAGTTAGAAAAGATTCATAACGTGTTTCAGGTGTCAATGCTTCGACGGTACAGATCAGACCCGTCTCATGTGATTACTCCTACTGAGGTTGAGATTCAGTCAGACTTGTCGTATAGTGAAGAACCGATCCGAATTTTGGAACGAGAGACCAAAGAGTTAAGAAAAAAAAGAATTTCCTTAGTGAAAGTGTTATGGCACAAACACGGGATTGAAGAGGCTACGTGGGAATCTGAGAATGTTATGAGAGAGCAATATCCACACCTATTCACTGGTAAGATTTTTGGGGATGAAAATCCTTAAGGGGGGAGAGTTGTAACATCCCGGTTTAGATCCTAGTAGGAACAGTGGTTCGAGACCACAAATCCGAGGTCGTAAAAATATTCTAATATTATTTTTTGTGTGAATAGTGTGTGATATAGACTGTGTGAAAATTCTATGTGATAATTTAATCGTTTATGTGTCGAATTAAGAAAAAGGACTTAATCGCTTAAAGAGTAAAAGCTATGTGCTGATTTATAGGTGTTTAATTGTTGTTGGCTTTTAAAGGTGGAGGCCTTATATGGCAAATAAGCCATCATTGAGATAGTGGATGATAGAATGTCTTAATAAATTTAGTATAAATTTTGTCTTATATGTTTAATAGATGGGCAATTTAGTAATCGAATAAATACCATTAGATGAATGAAACAAAAGATGAGTGTTCATCTTATATTTCTCTTCTTTGACTAAAAATTTGAGAGAAAAGAAGGAAGAAAACCTAAGCTAAGTTTCAGCTACTACCAAGCTAAATTAAGGTATGTTTTGAGTTGGTTTTCGATAATTTTTACGTTTTTTGTAATCGTTGCTTCGGGAGCTATCAAACACATGTATTAATTTTGAGTATTGATAATGTTTGTGTGAGATGCCATTTATGCCATGTTGAGCTTTGTGTTGTTTTATGGTGTTAAATGAAAGATATGAGCTAGATGGATATACTTTGTTCATGATTTTTTGATGAATTTAGCTAAATAGGGCTAAATGAAGAAATGGTAAATTGAGGGACTAAATTGTGAATTTGATGAAACATGTGGGCTTATGTGTGATGTATATGTATTCGGCTAGGTATGTGTATGTGTGGATTTTGTAAATTTGGTGATTTTATGAAATAGGGACTAAAGTGTCAAAATGTGAAAACATGAGGGCTATTATGCAAAATACCCTAAATGTGTGTATGTGTGTATTTTGGAAAGATGTACATAGTTAAAACATGGCATGTATAGGCTGGTCAATTGAATCATGTCTGATAGTTTGTAGGTAGCCATGATAGGTGGCTAGATATGTGCTAATTTTAGCATGAATGAACTTGATATATGTGATGTATCATTTGGTATGGTTTGTGGGTTGAGAAATTGATTATTGAATGGTAACTTTGTGTTGATAAAATGCTAGCATGAATTAGTGAATTTGAAAAAGGAATGATGTTTGGAATGGAATGTATTATGCTTGTGATGAGATAAGTTTTGGTAGTGAAATTGTCATGGTTGGAATTGGTATTGAATGCATGAGTTGAATGACTATTTTGGTATGTTTTTAGTGGTTATATGTGCATGAGATGTCTTGATAAAATGGCTTGTAGGTTAGACCCTAAGTGGGTGGCACTTTGGCCTTACAAAATGGCCTACAATGTCACACGGTCTAGGCGCACGGGCGCACATAAAGACCGTGGTTGAATTGGCAGAATGCAGCTTAGTAGTACACGGCCTCGACACCGGGGTGTCAGCTGACTGTGGTGTATAAGTCAGTAGCTAGCTAAGAGAACACGGCCATGGCACACGGGCGTGCTTGGTGGCCGTGGTGGATAAGTCAATATATAGCCACGGGGAGGACACACGGGGGTGTCCATATAACATCCTGAATTGGGGGCTGTGCATTTGATGTGTTTCTATGTGTATGTTGTGTGCTGTGTGTTGTGTGGGTGTGTTTGGGGGTTCCGGGAAGGCTTGGGGTTAAGCCTGAGCCTTGCTAAAAGTTTCTGCTTTTGGCATTTTGAGGGGGAAGCTAGCTGAGTTGGGCCTTAAGAGATATTGTTTGTGTTGGATAACATAAAGAAGTGCCTTAGTAAAGTGGCAAGGAGTCGCCACTTAAGGTGGAGGCAAGTGAAAACATAAGGGAGCATGATGGAGTAGGTTCAAGTCGCGTGGTGTTTTTTTTCGGGAGTTCCTTTTGGCGTCAAGCAGAGTAGAGGCAGGATTCAATTGGGACACTTCAGGATAGGGGAGTGTACTGAGTCAAATAATTTGATTGAACGGCAGAGAGCAAAAAGTGGATTTTAAAGTGTTCAAAATATTTCAAACGGGTGACCAGGTGGATTTTGAGGAGAAAAGAAAGAGATGGGCATGGTGAGCTTGGTGTTGGCCGAATTTCAAACTCATAGTACAGGGGGGAATCGGCTTTTGTGTGGCTAGGGTGTGCCAAAATGCTACTTGGAATCATAGGCTGTTTGTTCTCAAAATGGTGCTTTTTCGGCTGTTGGGTTAGTAAGTGCCGAAATTTGGATTAGGCAAGTGAGAGTTCTCTTCCCATTTTCGGCATTTGGGGTTTTCTTCCATTCTCTCTTTCATTTTCTACTAAAGCCAAATTTACACAAGTCTTGCCAAAATTCTTCTTCTTTACCATTCCTAACACTTCTTTTCATTTCATTCTATTCTCTTTCTCTCAATTGTTCCCTTCTCAAAAGCCGAAACCCCTAACCCCTTCTCATCTCCATTTTCTATGCTATAGCCGAATGTCCCTTGCCCATAGTTCTCCTTTCTGATTTCTTCTACAAGCTGAATCTTCATAGCCTTTTCATTTTCATCTTTTCTTTTGATTTCTTCTAAAACCGAAATTCCCAAGTCCCATTTGGAGTTATTTTATTTGTTATCTCTTTCGACTCTTTCATCTCCTTCCCTGTTATTGCTGAACCTTCGCTATAGCTGTACTTGTGTCGATTTCTCTTAGGTGCCATTCGAATCTTGTGTCAAGGTAAGAGGCGAGATCTCCTATCTCTTTATCTCCCTTTCGGTTTTTGGTAGCCAAAGTCGAATGTCTGATTGGCTTAATGTGTTGGATGCTTTGACCGAATATAGGTGGGGGTGGTGTTCGCATTCTTTTTGGAGACTTTCGGGATTCACTCAACTTGTGAACCAAGCCTAAAACTTTCGAATTTTGTCGATCTTGGTAAGGAGATCTATTCAGCTAAATGCGTAATTCTACTCATATCTTATTCTATGTTTTAACTCAATCTTCTGACCAAGATCCCAAATGCCAGCAATTCTAAGGAGGGGGTTGGACCCGTAGCCCCAGCCCCAAATTTCAAGAAGCGCGCGGTGTCTGCTGTTTGGGATTGGCCACCGGGTTGTGGGCCGGCTTCTGAGTAGAACAGTAGACAGATAGCAGTAGTGCATGTTAGCGATAGTGTCGACATAGAGAGCATTATGTTACGTGTTATCAGGTGTGTAACTCTCACACACTTCGTATTTTATTTATGTTATTAACTATGTTTGGCCAAAAGCCGAAGTGATGGTTTGGATTACTATGTTACCCTTGTGGGTAAGATCGTGGACTCCAGGTAAGTTCTACTATGTTCTGTTATCAACGAATGTATGTCGAATGAAATGATTGTTTGTTATGCATTGAAAGCATGATCATACCATAATGTTAAGCATGAACATGAAACTAGGGTATGATGTGAAGAGGGGGAAAACATGATCTCTTTTAGACTGTCACCAGTACCACAAGTGGGTTGGCCCCACATACTATATTTTGTGACTAAGTCTCAGTGGTTCAGAACCACGAGTGGTTTGGTACCACATATATTATTTCTGTGACTCGTTACAGTGGTTTGGTACCACAGTGGGTTGGCCCCACGTATGGATATTAGGGATTGTCACCAGTGGTTTGGTACCACAACTGGGTTGGCCCCACATATTATTATTTGTGACTTTTGTCACCAGTGGTTTAGAACCACCAGTGGCTAGGTGCCACAGATATTGGGTAGATTCCGAAGATATGGAGGATGGTTAATAGGTTGGTTGGGTTGCATTACATACATATATATGATTTGTGTGAGAGCCCAAAACTCTTTTGGACGGGGAATTATACACTGAGTCTCGGTGACTCACCCCCTCCGTTAAATTTTTCAGGTAATCCTTAGACCGCAGATATGGAGCTGAGGTGGACTTGAGGTGGCCATGCATAATGTTTTAAGTAAATTCGTCTTTAATATTTATTTTGAACTATTACTATTTTAATTTGGATTTTGGGAATTGTAATAAGGCCATCTAAACGTTAATTTGGTTTTTGTTATTAATTCAAAATGTTATGGCATGCCTAATGAATTGTCTAAGTGGGTGTTTTCAAAACTGGAAACCTTTGAATTTAAGATGTTGTAATTTGGCTAATTGAGATCGGGGTTTAGTAACAAATTAACTCAAATTTTCAACCTAAGACGCAACATTGGTTTCAATTGATCGCTCAATAAAATCTTTCTTACAATTGGACTTGGGATTATGAAACCTGATTTGTATCATGGCTTAAGTTGGGCTATTGTTTTAAATCTTCACCAAAGACGAGTTAGTATGCAAACTCTTTTGCAAGTCATGATTTGTAACTCGATTTTTTTAAAATTTTTCTTCCTTGTAAAATGCCAGATTCGGTTGTAGCGTTTTGACCGGGTTTGGGGTGTTACAATTGTGGTATCAGAGTCAAGTTGAAAACCTCGGCTGTGGCAGTAAGGCCCAAAATATTTTCAATAAATGGTTTGGAAAATGGTTTCGACAAAATACATGTTTTCAGGAAGCATGGCACCTGAGTCTCCGGCACCAATCCGCGACGGTAAGTTTTTTAACTATCAGTTGTATGATGTGATTGTATTGTTATATGATTGCTAGTAGTAGGAAAATTTACCTCAGAGATTGAAGCCTATAGGAATGCTTGTGTTCGCGAAAACAACTACTTCGATAATATACTCATAAGACTGTTCGGTAATAAACAGTGGAAGAAAGAAAAACTAACTCATAAAACTTATAATCAGATTAAATCGAAATGATAGTCATGAGTGCTAGAGGACGTGGTAGAGGCCGGAGTGTTGGGTCTGAACCTTCGGAATCAGGACATGGGCCGGAAGGTGAAGTACCAGTGTCGCCAGTTGCGGGAGCTGAATTTCAGGATCAAGCTGGGGGAGATGATGCTGTGTCTCAGGCGATGTTACGAGTGTTGGAGAGAGTAGCTGGAGCGAGTGAGGGATCAGCACCTCAGAAATCTGTGTCGGAACGACTTAGAGCTAACGGAGCTGAGATGTTTAGGGGTGTTTCTGGTGTGGCCCATAACGTAGCTGAATACTGGTTAGAAGCGGTGGAGCGTATTATGGATGACCTCGACTGTACCGCTGAAGAGAAATTGAAGGGTGTAGTGTCTCTACTCCGAGATGAGGCATATCAATGGTGGCTCACGGTTACGAATGGCACAACGGCTGACCACATCACGTGGGAGTTCTTTAAGTCAGCATTTCAAGGAAAATACATCGAGTTGAGCTATGTGGACGCTCAGCGGACTTTAATTTGGTTCAGGTAAGTAAGTCAGTGGCAGAATATGGAGCGAAATTTTTACGTCTGAGCCGCTATGCTCGGGGTATCATAGCAACAGATCATGAGCGTTGTGTCCGATTTGAGGATGGCCTGAGAGATGAGTTGCGAGTATTAATAGCTCCGCAACGAGAAAGGGAGTTTGCCGTGTTGGTTGAGAAGGCTAAGATAGCCGAAGAGGTGAAGAGGTCTGAAAAGCAGAACCAGGATAGGAGTAGGAATAAGAGAAGTTTTGAGCCATCAGGGTCTACTGGGGGTTTCCAGAAAAGGTCTAGATTAGGTGGGCCGAGTCAAGCTGCGAATCTTGTTGCTGATCAGTGGCCACCTCAGTGTACTCGATGCGGGAAATTTCATTTGGGATAGTGTTGGGCAGGTAATAAAGGATGTTTCGGATGTGGGTCTATGGACCATCGGATAGAGGATTGCCCATGGAGGCCAGTCAGGGAACAATCAAAGGGTCAAGGACATAAACCATTCAGAAGAGAGGGTCAGCAACCGCAGAGAGGTCGTGGTCTGGCCAGAGGGGGAAATGGCTTTGGTCGGGGGCGTGAAGCACCGGGCAGAGGTGCTGAAAATACAGAGGTAAGGCAGCCTGGATTGGTCTATGCAGCTAGGCGCAGAGAAGAGGGCGACGCACCGGACGTCATAACCAGTACGTTCCTTATTTATAGGTTGCCATATACTGCTTTGATTGATATTGGTTCGACACACTCTTATGTTGCTAGTGCTATATAGGGAACTTTGAATCTAGACTTTGAGATTTTTTCTAGGGAGATAACTGTCATTAGCCCTCTAGGACAATCTGTAGTGGTGAACAAACTTTATAGGGATGTACCTCTAGAAGTTCAAGGGGTAGTTTTTCCGGCTGATCTGATGGAACTGCCATTCAGGGAGTTTGATTTGATCTTAGGTATGGATTGGCTAGTGAAGTATCAAGCAAAGTTAGACTGTGCAGCCAAGCGCATGGCATTAAGAACTTTCGAGAGTGAAGAGGTGGTAGTGATAGGAGAGAAGATGAACTACCTATCTAATGTGGTGACCGCTTTAAAGGCCGAGAGGATGGTGAGAAAAGGATGTAAGGCATTTATAGTTCATGTTTGTACTTTGGAGGCCAAGGAATCAGATGTGGGGGATGTACGTGCGGTAAAGGAATTTTCTGATGTTTTCCTAGAAGAGCTTCCGGAATTACCTTCGGATCACGAAGTGGAGTTCGGTATTGATCTTCTACCGGGAACAGCGCCAGTGTCTACTGCCCCATATAGAATGGCGTCGAAGGAGTTAGTGGAGCTAAAAGCACAGATTCAGGAACTGTTAGTCGGGGTTTTATCCGACCGAGTGTATTGTCTTGTAGAGCGCTGGTACTATTTATTAAAAAGAAGGATGGATCAATGCGTATGTGCATTGACTACCGTCAGTTGAATAAGTTGACGATCAAGAATAAGTACCCATTGCCGAGGATAGACGACTTATTCGATCAACTTAAGGGAGTATCAGTTTTCTCAAAGATAGATTTAAGATCTGGCTATCATCAGCTTAAGGTCAAAGAGGCAGACATTTATAAGACGGTGTTTCGTACTCGTTATGGTCACTATGAATTCTTGGTGATGCTCTTCGGGTTAACCAATGCACCAACAGCGTTTATGGACATGATGAACCGGGTTTTTCAACCCTATCTGGATCAATTCACCGTAGTGTTTATAGATGATATCCTAGTTTATTCAAAGTCTGAGGAGGAGCATGATTCACATCTTCAAGTGGTTTTGCAAATTCTGAGGGAGAATCAATTGTTCGCTAAGTTCAGTAAGTGTGAGTTCTGGCTAAGGGAAGTTACCTTGTTGGGCCATGTGGTGTCAACTGAGGGGATTAGGGTTGACCCTCGAAAAATTGAGGTTGTGCTGGATTGGAAACCACCTAAGTCCGTGGCGAAAACTCAGAGTTTTCTAGGGCTGGCTGGGTATTACAAAAGGTTCGTGGAAGGATTTTCATTGATAGCGGCACCATTAACTAGGTTATTATGGAAAGGGGTACCATTCGTTTGGTCAGATAAATAGTAGGAAAGTTTCAAGAAGTTGAAGAGGATTTTGACAGAGGCACCGGTGTTAATTCAGCCTGAGGCAGGGAAAGTGTTTACCGTTTACTGTGATGCATCGCACACGGGGTTAGGATGTGTGCTGATGCAAGAAGAAAAAGTAGTAGCGTATGCTTCTCGACAATTGAGACCTCACGAAGTGAATTATCCAACGCATGACCTGGAGCTAGCTGCAGTGGTTTTCGCCCTGAAGATCTGGAGGCACTACTTATATGGGGAGAAGTCCATCATCTATACGGATCACAAGAGCTTGAAATATCTCCTTACTCAGAAGGAGTTGAATTTAAGACAGCGGAGGTGGATCGAGTTGTTAAAAGATTACGACTGCTCGATTGAGTATCACCCGGGTAAAGCTAATGTTGTGGCAGACGCACTGAGCCGTAAGGTAATATCTGACCTGAGAGCAATGTTTGGCCACCTTAGCTTATTCAACGACGGAAGTTTATTAGCGAAATTGCAAGTAAAGCCGACATGGGTAAGTCAGGTTAAGGAGAAATAGTTATTAGATGATGTCTTGGGTGCTCGATTTCTGCAAGTACAGAATGGTGGGATAGGGGATTTCAGTTTGAACAGCGATGGAGTGTTATGTTTCCACGGGAAGGTTTGCATGCCAAAAGATGTCGATTTGAGCAGAAGATTCTTCAAGAAGCGCATTATGGCCCATATGCTATGCATCCTAGAGGAAATAAGATGTATCGGGATTTGCGGGAACAGTTTTGGTGGCCGGGTCTGAAGCGAAAAGTAACTGAATTTGTGGGTAAGTGCTTGACGTCTCAGCAAGTCAAAGCCGAACACCAGTTGCCTTCGGGGTTGTTACAACCGGTCAAGATTCCACAGTGGAAATGGGAGAGGATCGCAATGGACTTTGTTAATGGGCTACCCCTTACGCCTACTAAGAAGGATTCGGTTTGGGTAGTTGTTGACCGTTTGACGAAGTCTGCTCATTTCATACCAGTGCGTGTGGATTATTTTCTTCAGAAGTTGGCTAAATTATATATAGCAGAGATTGTAAGATTGCATGGGGTACCAGTGTTGACCATTTCAGATAGAGACCCTAGATTTACATCGAGATTTTGGAAGGCATTGCATCAAGCGTTGGGTACAAAGTTAGATTTTAGTACAGCGTTTCATCCACAGTTGGATGGACAGTCGAAGAGAGTGATTCAGATCCTAGAGGATATGTTGAGGGGCTGTATCATAGATTTCAGAGGTAGTTGGGAAGTATTTCTACCTTTGGCAGAATTCGCGTATAACAATAGCTACCAGTCGAGTATTCAGATGGTGCCGTATGAAATGTTATATGGTCGGAGGTGCCGCACACCTACGTGTTGGACAGAGTTGGGTGAGCGTCAGTTGTTGGGTCCAGAATTGATTTCTGAAATGGAAGATAAGGTTAAGCTAATTCAGACTCGATTAAAGGAAGCTTCAGACAGACAAAAGTCCTATGCCAATTTAAAGCGTAAAGACGTAGAATTTGCAGTGGGTGACAAGGTTTTCTTAAAGGTGTCACCGTAGAAGAAAGTGCTAAGGTTTGGTCAGAAGGGTAAGCTAAGCCCCAGGTTTATCGGGCCTTATCGGGTGGTGAAACGTGTGGGACCAGTAGCTTATCAGCTCGAGCTACCTTCAGAGTTAAGTCAGATCCATGATGTGTTCCACATTTCGATGCTAAGACGCTATCGTTCGGATCCATCACATGTGGTACCAGTGGAAGAGATTGAAGTAGGGCCAGACCTGTCTTTTGAGGAAGAACCAGTGCGAATCTTGGATCGCGATGTCAAGGTGTTGCGTAAGAAGATGGTTCCATTGGTTAAAGTTCTGTGGCGAAATCATGGTTCTGAGGAAGCAACATGGGAACCAGAGGATGTGATGCGACAGCAATACCCTCAACTCTTTTGACCAGGTAATTTCGAGGCCGAAATTTCTTTAAGGGGGTAGAACTGTAACATCCTGAATTGGGGGCTGTGCATTTGATGTGTTTCTCTGTGTATGTTGTGTGCTGTGTGTTGTTTGGGTGTGTTTGGAGGTTCCAGAAAGGCTTGGGGTTAAGCCTGAGCCTTGCTAAAAGTTTCTAATTTTGGCACTTTGAGGTGGAATCTAGTTGAGTTGGGCCTTAAGAGATATTGTTTGTGTTGGATAACACAAAGAAGTGCCTTAGTAAAGTGGCAAGGAGGCGCCACTTAAGGTGGAGGCAAGTAATGCCATAAGGGAGCATGAGGGAGCAGGTTCAAGTTGCGTGGTGTTCATTTTGGGAGTTCTTTTTGGCGTCAGGCAGAGCAGAGGCAGGATTTGACTGGGACACTTCAGGATAGGGGAGTGGACTGAGTCAAATAATTTGATTGAACGGTAGAGAGGAAAAAGTGGAGTTTGAAGTGTTCAAAATATTTCAAACGGTTAATCAGGAGGATTTTAAGGAGAAAAGAAAGGGATGGGCATGGTGAGCTTGGTGTTAGCTGAATTTCAAACTCATAGTAGAGTGGGGAATCGGTTTTTGTATGGCTAGGGTGTGCCGAAATGCTACTTGGAATCATAGGTTGTTTGTTCTCAAAATGGTGCTTTTTTGACTGTTGGGTTGGTAAGTGCCGAAATTTGGATTAGTCAAGTGAGAGTTCTCTTCCCATTTTCGGCATTTAGGGTTTTCTTCCATTCTCTCTTTCATTTTCTGCTAAAGCTGAATTTACTCAAGTCTTGCCGAAATTCTTCTTCTTCACCATTCCTGATACGAACCGACTCGGGGTGAGTCGAAACGTATATGAACTACCTAATCGTCTACGAAGAGGGATCAAGCCTTTGGAAAATAATTCGGAAAATATAAATGAGTTTATGGAAGCTTTAAGTAAATAAATAGGAGTTGCTTCGGCTTGATAAAATAAAAAAATAATAAAATAAATAAAAATGATAATTGGATGGAGGTGGATAAAAGAACTTAAACAAGAATCGATTCAACACTAAAGAGTGTCACCCCGGATTCTATAATGTTTAAGGTGGAAAGATGAAAATAGGTTGATGAACGCTACACCAAAGGGAATTTGGTGATATGTTCAAACAAGTCGAAGACGCCACAAGCAAGCTTGATAAGTCTAACGAAACTTGTACGAAAATGAAGAGGAGATAAACTCACTCAAATGAACAAAAGTTCATAAAATTTTCTTAAAGTCTAAATTATTTCAAATGAGAATTACATAGCCTTTTTATAGGCTGAACAAGGCTAGCCAAATAGTCTTCTAATCTTGCCTCTTAACCCTTACGTTTTTGAAAGGGCACCAGCAACCTTTAAACCCTTAAGTTTTTGAAAAGGCACCAGTAACCTTGTCCCTTAACCTTTAGGTTTTTGAAAAGGCATCTAGCAACCTTTTAACCCTTAAGTTCACCAAAAGGCACCTATCAATAAAATAATTAAAATGAGCTAATAACGAGCTCATATGATTATTTGGTAGCTAGTATAGTTGGCTTTAAATAAATTGTAAATATTCGATGTGTTCTTGAAGTCTTTTTTTTCTTCGTTCCAGATTTGTGCCACTAAAACTGAAGTGGCATCCTTAAGTCGTTTAGCATGGCTATGCGTAATTGGTCCATTGGGCAGCTCGAGGGTGTCTCGATTTAGTTCCGTTATAGGTGCGTTCGTATCAATTCCTAACACTTCTTTTCATTTCATTCTATTCTCCTTCTCTCAATTGTTCCCTTCTCAAAAGCCGAAACCCCTAACCCCTTCTCATCTCCATTTTCTATGCTATAGCCGAATGTCCCTTGCCCATAGTTCTCCTTTCTGATTTCTTCTACAAGCCGAATCTTCATAGCCTTTTCATTTTCATCTTTTCTTTTGATCTCTTCTAAAACTGAAATTCCTAAGTCCCATTTGGAGTTCTTTTATTTGTTATCTCTTTCGACTCTTTCATCTTCTTCCCTGTTATTGCCAAACCTTCGCTACAGCTGTGCTTGTGTCGATTTCTCTTAAGTGCCATTCGAATCTTGTGTCAAGGTAAGAGGCGATTTCTCCTATTTCTTTATCTCCCTTTCGGTTTTTGGTAGCCAAAGCTGAATGGCTGATTGGCTTAATGTGTTGGATGCTTTGACCGAACATAGGTGGGGGTGGTGTTCGCATTCTTTTTGGAGACTTTCGGGATTCACTCAACTTGTGAACCAAGCCTAAAACTTTCGGCTTTTATCGATCTAGGTAAGGAGATCTATTCTGCTAAACGCATAATTCTACTCATATCTTATTCTATGTTTTAACTCGGTCTTCTGACCAAGATCTATTCCATGGACCCAAATGCCAGCAATTTTAAGGAGGGGGTTGGACCCGTAGCCCCAGCCCCAAAGTTCAAAAAGCGCGCGGTGTCTACTGTTCGAGATTGGCCACCGGGTTGTGGGCTGGCTTCTGAGCAGAATAGTAGACAGATAGCAGTAGTGCATGTTAGCGATAGTGTCGACGTAGAGAGCATTGTGTTACGTGTTATCAGGTGTGTAACTCTCACACACTTTGTATTTTATTTATGTTATTAACTATGTTTGGCCAAAAGCCGAAGTGATGGTTTGGATTACTATGTTACCCTTGTGGGTAAGATCGTGGACTCCAGGTAAGTTCTACTATGTTCTATTGTCAATGAATGTATGTCGAATGAAATGATTGTTTGTTATGCATTGAAAGCATGATCATACCATAATGTTAAGCATGAACATGAAACTGGGGTATGATGTGAAGAGGGAGGAAACATGATCTCTTTTAGACTGTCACCAGTACCATAAGTGGGTTGGCCCCACATACTATATTTTGTGACTAAGTCTCAGTGGTTTGGTACCAGTGGTTTTGGTACCACATATATTATTTCTGTGACTCGTCCCAGTGGTTTGGTACCACAGTGGGTTGGCCCCACGTATGGATATTAGGGATTGTCACCAGCGGTTTGGTACCACAAGTGGGTTGGCCCCTCATATTATTATTTGTGACTTTTGTCACCAGTGGTTTAGAACCACCAGTGGTTAGGTGCCACAGATATTGGTTAGATTCTGGAGATATGGAGGATGGATAATAGGTTGGTTGGGTTGCATTACATATATATATATGATTTGTGTGAGAACCCAAAACACTTTTGGACGGGGAATTATATACTGAGTCTCGGTGACTCACCCCCTCCGTTAAATTTTTCAAGTAATCCTTAGACCGCGGATATGGAGCTGAGGTGGACTCGAGGTGGCCATGCATAATGTTTTAAGTAAATTCGTCTTTAATATTTATTTTGAACTATTACTATTTTAATTTGGATTTTGGGAATTGTAATAGGGCCATCTAAATGTTAATTTGGTTTTTGTTATTAATTTAAAATGTTATGGCATGCCTAATGAATTGTCTAAGTGAGTGTTTTTAAAACTTAAAACCTTTGAATTTAAGATGTTGTAATTTGGCTAATTGAGATCGGGGTTTAATAACAAATTAACTCAAATTTTCAACCTAAGACGCAACATTGGTTTCAATTGATCGCTCAATAAAATCTTTCTTACAATTGGACTTGGGATTATGAAACCTGATCTGTATCACGGCTTAAGTTGGGCTATTGTTTTAAATCTTCACCAAAGGCAAGTTAGTATGCAAACTCTTTCGCAACTCATGATTTGTAACTCGATTTTTTTAAAATTTTTCTTCCCTTTAACATGCCAGATTCGGTCGTAGCGTTTTGATCGGGTTTGGGGTGTTACAGTCTAGCAGCCGTGGAGGGAACACGGTCTCCTCCCACGGCCGTGTCTCCCCTGAATTTTAGAAAAGTTTTAAATTTTCATGAAATTTTGTATGTGTTTCGGTTTAGTCCAGACCCCTCTTTAGTATGTGAAATAGGTCTCGTAGACCTTGATAAGGGACAGCATGATTGTAAATGAATGTGATTGTATATGATTGACTTTGTGTCATAAAACTTTAGATGTTAAATGTTTTGATTGATCGGTAATGCCTCTTAACCCTATTCCGGCGACGATCTCGGGTTAGGGGTGTTACAGGAATGACTCCATGGCTAAATAATGTTTTAATTAATAGATGAGGTGTTGGAACTTAATTACAAATTATTTGAGCCGTAATTATATATGTTCAATTGGTCACTCTGCTAGTTCAGTATAACATTGATGGTTTGCATTTGAATTGATGAGATGAATAAATAAAAATGATGAACTAGAGAAATAGATCGCATGTATCATTATCCGCAGTGAATGAATTTTCTCACTACGAGCAAAAGATGATTTAGGGATTAAATTAATTTCTTTGAATTATTATTTAATTGATTGTAATTGAATAGTTAAAGTTTGAAGTGAAATTTAAGTTAATTAGTCATCACATTCTTATTGAACATAGTAATTAAATTTAGTTACTCAGATTCTAGTACAGTAAAGTCGTCATGATTTTAACAAAGTTTGAATTAGGTTGAAAAAAATAATTTAATTAGGAAATTAATTAAATTTATTTTAAATAAATAAATAAATAATATTTTAGGAATAAGATCATGTAACATATATAATTGAATCCAATACATGAAAAAGATTGGTAAACCTAGAATATGTGGGATGGGCAAGCACAGAAGGTTCCTAAAAGGAGTGTGCGCCACCCACCCCTATTAGTCCTAGGGACTAGTAAGACCATATGTTTTTGTTAAAATATTATTCTTCTTCTTCTTTTTCAACTAAGACTCTTGTGGTTTTCTCTATAAATAGAAACAATTGGCTAGGTCAAATCCACACCATACTAAGCGTCAGATCTCTATCAAAATTTAGTGAAATTTATTAATCCAAATAAATTATAATTTTGGTAGAGTTTACTTTTCCATTTCTAGCCTTTGGGAGTTATTGATATTTGGCTTAAGGGTGTAAAAAGCCCTCAAACTTAAAAAAAAAAAAAAAAAATTAAGCCCCTACTTTTTTTCACTCAACTGGATACTTAAGCCGCCAAAATGCATCAAAAAAGACTTCAAATTTTTTCAAAAAAAAAGGAAAATTAATTTTTTTTCTTTTTTTGCATTCAATTGCCAAAATACATTAAAAAGGTCCTTTGACCGTAAATTTTCACAGTTGACCGATAAAGTTAGTTACCCCTATTTTTTTTTCAATTAAAGTCACTTAATGTCACAACCACGGTGTGACATGTGAAAAAATATATAATAAATAAAAATCAATAAAAGTTATAAAAATTATTAAAATTTAATAAAATATTAAAAATTAGAAAAAAATATAAAAATCGTAAAAAAATTTATAAAAATTATAAAATGCCTCAAAAAAGCCCTTTAGTCATTAACTTTAACCGTTGACCATTAAAATTAACAACCTCTAGTTTTTTCAGTTAAAGCCATCACGTGTTGTAACATAATGTAACATGTGACGAAAAATGATAAAAAGTAAAAATCAATAAAAGTTATAGAAAAATTATAAAATGCTTCTTTTGGTACGATAATTTTTATAATTTTTTTATAAATTTTATATTTCTTTACATTTTTTATAATTTTCTTATGACTTTATAAAATTTCATAATTGTTTTCTATATTTCTATATATTTTATAATTTTTTTACGATTTTTATAATTTTTTCTAATTTTAAATATTTTTTATATTTTTATTAAAATTTAATAATTTTTATAACTTTTATTTTTTTATTTTTTTAAATTTTTGCCACATGTCACCCCGTCGTTGTGACACATGGTGGCTTTAACTAAAACAATTAGGGCAGTTAGCTTTAAATGTAACACCCCTAACCCGACCTAGATGTTATGGTTGAATCTGGGAGTGTTACGAAGAAAGGTTTTAAATTACATCTTTTAAGTTAAAACGTATCGTTTTATTAGTTTACGAATCGGAGTCTTAATATCCGAAAAAACTTGTGCTTATAATCTTATTTGAAACTATTTTAAGTTATCAAGAATTTGCAGTGGAAGTTTGAAAATCATTTTATTTGAAACCAAGCTCATGTTTCCAAAAACCATTTGTTTGCGTAAAGTGTTTTTTTCAACGTTGCGAAAAAGAAAGCAAAACAAAATCCAAATCCAAAAGTTAAAACCACACAGTCTAGAGAGTCCCAAAAATTATAAACTCTCAAGAAAAACTAAATTTTAAAAAAAACCATTATTACTAAAAAAAAACAGTTCTCTATCGAGTGGTAACCGCTGAACATCCATCGCACCGACTCGCCTAAGTCTGTGGATTACGTGAATAGTACAGACTGTAACAGCCCGATTTTGGGGCTAGTCGGAACTGTGGTTTCGAAACTGCTAATCCGAGGTTGAGGAAAATTATTTTGATTTTACTTTATGTGTTATAGCATTAATATATGGCTATATGAAACTTTTGGTGCTTTAATTTTAGTAATTGTATGTGAAATTGTGAAAAAAGACTAAATCGCATAAAGAGCGAAAGTTTCAAATTTCAAGCTAGAGGTGTCTAGTAGTTAAAGGATGTCAAAATGGAGGTCTTTAAAGTGAAATTAATCCAATAGATGAGTGTTGACCGGCCGTATAGCTTAGGGAGACAAGAGCATTTAATTTTTGGTCAAAATTGGGTGAAATTAGGTGACAAAAGATGAATAAAATAAGGTTAAAAGAAAAGCTATCATCTTTCAATATTCACTCTTCTTCTTCCACCGAAAATTGAAGAGAAAATAGAGATTTTTGGGGTTCAAACTTTTAGCTAAGCTTGAAACACCCCACACCCGACCCACGAGCATGAACCGGATCTGGTATGTTCCTTAAGAAAATCGGTTTTCGAAGTCCTTTATTACTTAGAGAATATTAGTGTATTTTTAGAAAACTGTTCATTTTGGACTGGGCTTAGGTTAAAGACCCGTTTATTTAATTTAGAAATCATTTAATTAGGGTGACAAAATAATTTAGGGTTTAAGTGAAAAGACATAAAATTTTAATATCATAAATGTAAAGTATTTCGAAGCATAATAATTGCAAGTAAATAATGGTAACGAAAATAAAACTATGGCTTTTTAGGCCTTATTACATCAATAATTCCCAAACTTAAAATTTAAAGAACTTTATAAAAATGAAGGTCCAATTCATAAATATTTTCTTTGCTACGCATGGCCACCTTAGCTCCTGCCGACCCGGTCCATTACTGCTCATCACCTGAAAAATAGTCCCTCAAAGGGGTGAGTCAACAGACTCAATGTGTACACCAACTAACAAACAATATTTCAGGCATACATATTCATATCAGAACATATACATATCAAAATGATGCAACCCAAACCCAAGCCTAATTATCCATTCGCTACACACCACCCGTACCTGCCAATCACACCGTGGGGACTACTAAGTCAACCCTCCTTCCGCTACACACCATCGAAGCGATCATTGCGATCGACGTGCTCATCGCCCATATACGTTGTGTCATTAGACACTATGTTCAGATAATGTAACCGAAGTTACCATGTTCACTTAATGGGACCGTAGCCACCATATTTCGTTGGTGAGACCGTAGTCAACACCTATTCTTCCCCTTTCACATATAGCCCGAAATGCCACACATATTTTATCATGCACAACATACTTATTTTTTCTCATTCATATTACTATTTAAAAATATAACATATTCATAATCCTATCAGAAGTAGGAAACTTACCTGAGTACTTTTTGTACCACATTAGGGCACATAGCCACATTCACATTCTTATGCATATTCATATAATTAATAATTGCCATATTCGTATTGAAGGTTAGTATGGGTACACACCTGATTTGCTTAGCAAATTCCTTGAGATCTCAAAATCTGATCTACCGCTTAGATCCTTAATCCCTACATTTGATTATTCACTTACTATTTTAATAAAAAGCCATTCGGCCATAAATCCAAATCCTAGTAGGATTAGTATTCTTAAACTTACCTTGAAATTCTCAAATCCCGAAATCTTTGTATCCCTCTATCGAAATCCCTATAACTACATGTTAGATCAATTTCTAACATTTATTCACAACAAATAACCCTTAGCCGAATGTTAAATATGACTTACCTTAGATTCTTAAATCCAGAAATTCACCTTTGAATAACTAGGGAACACGCGGCCTATGGTGTACCTTCTGAAAAGAACTTCTCCTTCCTTGTAGTCGACACTTAATAAATCCCGAAACTTTCCTTCCATGATTCGGCCAAGATCAATAATAGGAATTAGTTCCTAAATTTTGATAAGTCTAAAATATAAAATAATGGAAACCAAACTTGGATCTTACCCTTATTTGAAGAAATCGATTGCACCTTCACTTCAACTTTCAGAGATTCGGCTATGGCTAAATGATGCTCTCACAACTTTCGGCTTTTGAAGGGATTAGAAAGAAAAGAAAAGGAAGAATAAAGATGGAGGATTCAGCTAGAACACAAGGTATTTTGGTTTGGCAAAACAGAGAGAGAGAGAATTTTGCTAGAGAATTTGTGAGATGAACAAAAGAGAAAAGGAAGAATGAAGGTTGGCCTCTCTTTTCCTTTTATAGCCGAAATTACCAGGCCAAGAGTCCTTGACTTGGCCACCACTCTTCCTTTGTGATAATATTATCTCTTTTATTTAAAAATAAAAGTGTTTAATCCATCATTAATCTCCTCAATAATCATATTAAAAATAATCCTATATTTATCACTTATTATTCACGTATTTGTGAAAATAAAACACCTCCTTTTTCTAGAAACCAGTGTCGTCCCACTCAATATTTCCGAAGCAAAAATAAAACCTTCATTATTTGCTTCCCAAGTGACTCGAACTCAGGCCCAACACCTTGTGTGTGGCGCCATTTCTCTAAGCCTTATGTGGCATCTTCAGGCCACTTTTCCAAGCCTGTTTGTGTGTCAAATTTTACCAACTTTTACTTTTAAGGCCCCCTTGCCTTAATTTCCTATTTTAAACCTTAAAACTTGACATTTCTTGGTTATTTCTAAGTTTCCTAAAATTTTCGATCGGCTCTGTAACTTGCCATTTTTCTTACATTTCCAAGTTTCTAGAAATGTTTACTTTCCTCTTTTGAATCATTTCCACATCATTTCCTTACATTTTCAGGACATTTCCTCACATTTCCAAGACAAGACATTTCCTTACATTTCCAACACATTTCCCTACATTTCCAAGACAAGACATTTTCTTACATTTCCTTACATTTCCAAGACAAGGCATTTCCTTACATTTCCTTACATTTCCATACATTTCCTTACATTTCCATACATTTCCATACATTTCCTTACATTTCCATACATTTCCTTACATTTCCATACGTTTCCATACATTTCCTTACATTTCCTTACATTTCCATACATTTCCTTATTTCTAGAATTCACATAACACATTCATAATTCATAAAACATGCCATTTTACCACATGGTTCCTTGTGTCATGCTTCACATGGAGTTTCTTTTAAAGCCTCATTTACCTAGCTCCCCTTTTTACTTAAAAACCAATAATTTTCCAAAGCTTTCTTCTTCTATCCTAGAATTCTAAAAACCCTTAATACACTTCCAACACTGCCAAAACCTACTAACTCATGAATTAGGCACGAACACATAACCCCTAATCTAGGATGTTACAAAGCTATCTCCTTACAAGTAAGTCATTTTGATGATTGTTTTTGATGATTTTTGTACTTTTGGAGTCCCCAAAGCTTAAGCTAGCTAATGAGGGGACTAATTTGTTAAATGGTTGAAAGTTTAGGGACTTGCCATGAGAGGATTTATGTTGTTAACTGAGTTTTTATGGAAGAAAATGAATGTTGGGGAGATGAGAAACAACTGTTGTGAAATGTGTTGTCATTAAAACACCTAAATGAGACTAAGTTGTAAATGTTGTAAATTGGTAATAAATGCATGAAATAGTTAGATTTGTGGGTTGTTATAAGAGGAATAAATGTTCATCTAGGCTTGTTTAATGAGAAAATGTGTTGAAAAATGACTTATGAGCCTAGGGGTAAAATCGTAATTTTGCCATAGTACAAGGGCAAAATGGTCATTTTGCCTAAGTAGAGATTATGATGCATTATGATTATAAAATGTATTAAATAAGCAAATTTTTTTGTTATAGATCAAGAAGAGCGCAGAATTAACCTTGACCGGGGAAAGGCAAGGTTCCAGATTAAACCACACATTAACACATTTTGCACCAAGGTAAGTTGATCGTGTGTCAAAGTCTTAAAATTTTATATAAAGAATGATCGAGCCTAGAAACTAACTGTGAAAACGATTGAGGCAAATGCACCTATCGAACAGTAGTATATGTAACAGCCCAACTATGACCCTAATCGGAACAGTGGTTTCGGGACCACGAATCCGAATTAAAAAAATATTTTATTATTAATTTGATGTCTATGTTATGTGGATAAGTATGTGTTAAAATATTATTTATTAATTTGTGTGTTTGGGTGACTAATTTAAGTGAAAGGATTAAATAGTTAAAATAGTATTTATTTAGTTCAAGGGCTTAATTGAATTGTTTCTTGAATAAATGGTTTTGCATGTCAAATTGCCCTAAAAACTAGTAGGTGGACAGCATGGTGTTTGATTTATATTTTTATATTAGTTATTTTAGTAAGTGGTGTAATAATAATATTTTAGTATGTGATTAAAATAAGAGAAATACATAAAAGTAGAATGTGAAATATCAAGGTAGAATTTATAATTATCCCTTATTCGTTTATGGTCAAATCGAGTAGAAAAGTAATGAATGAGTTCAAATTTAAATTATTTAGACCAAGTACAAAAAGGAAAGGCTTTGGATCGAGGAAAATTAACGAGTAGCCGGGAAGCTTAATTCGACAACTATCGAGGTAAGTTTGTAAGCAATTGGATTGATACAAATTTTATTCAATATTGAATTGTATATGCTAAAGTGAAATAATAGACTTAATTGTATAAAGTCGAAGGCGGTATGGGAAATATTTTATTATATTCGAAACGAGATTAAAATGTATATTTATATATGTAAGCTTAAATTAATTGGGTGGATTAAATAATTGTATGTGTATCAAGGTATAGTTATACGTGAAAATGGAATGTGATAGATGTTGGAAATTGAAAATGAGGATTTATATGTATATATATTATTATGTATAATAGTTGTTGCAGAATGATATATGGGCATATTAAAATAGACTAGCCGAGTGGGGTTTATTATATGCATGTAACTATGTATATCTCTTGATTAGCTGAAATAAGCATATTGAAACCCGGTTTTTACTTAATTTCCGACTGTGATGTGGATTGGGATTAAGCGTTCATAATGGCCGAATGAGTGGTTGATTTATGTATGAAATTCAGTAGCATAGGGTTGGATAAATATATATGGATTGAGTAGTAGTAGTTAAATATGGATCTTAGAAATAAGTGATGGTATTGAAAAAAATTAATTTAGTATATATATGGGTGTGGCCGAATGTGATGGAAACCAAAAATGAACGAGAGTTAATTTTGGTATACAATTATAGTTATATATGTATTGATGATTGCCGAATATGGTGGGTTAAGATGGGAGCATGAACTACTATTAATAGATGTTTTATTGAGGATTGGAAAATATGGATAGTAAATATATATATATATGATTATGTGGTTGAGGAAAGGATTTATTTACCAAGCACTGGGTGTGTGAGTTATCGTTTTTCATCTCTTCAAGGACCAAAATACCTAGTAAAGGTAAACGAAAGTGTCAGGTAAATCTCTAAGTAAATAATCATCGTATATTATTTTCGTAAATTAACATATGCTTAAATTTGGAATTATTGAAATTATATGTGAATTAGCCGAATTTAGCTAAGCATAAAATTGATTCGGTTAAGTAAATTGTGTGATATGTGCTATTGAATGTTCGTATAGTGAGTTCGGAAATGCGTAAAAGATTCGATATATGAAATGATTCAGGGAGAAAATTTAAAGTATTACTACTCAGGGCTATGAGCCTAGCAAGCCTGGGGTTGGTGAATTTATCGGGCTTTATGCCTAGCAGGCTTATTGCCGGTGAATGATTATCAGACCTCGGGTCTAGCAGGCCTCGTGCCGGTGAATTATATCGGGCTTAATGCCTAGCAGGCTAAATGCTTCGGTGCTTGAACTACGGACCTTGAGTCTAGCAAGTCTAGTGTCGGTATGTGAGATCCGGGCAAATGCCTAGCGAGTTTTATAACGATGAGTTGAAATCCCAAGCTTAGATTATGTACTAGTAAAGTCATGAAATGAATTAAGTGAGCCTAAGCATTTGAAAATGAAATGGGTTAAATTCGGCTGCAAGGTATGTGTTATTCATATTCATGTATTAGACGTATATACATGTGATGATAATAAGTAAATGAATTGATGAATAAAATGTGATATACAAATGGGTAGATGTAAATTGTTATAAACTAAGTCACGAGAAAATTTGCTACATGAAAGCATAATGTGGTTAAAGGTATTCGTGTAAGTATATTGACATGAAGGATATAAGTTGACCCTGTATAATTAGCCTTAAGTTTTTGATTACGTGACATATTGGGATTTCTTTGATGCCATGTATACGAATGCATAAAATGCCAAATGGATGTACATACAAATATATGTGAAATTATATTCCCTTTATGTAAAGTTACTAAGTGTAAAGTATATATTTATTGTATATCCATTAATATGTGATCTTATGGAATTATGTGTATCAAAAATATGAGTAGTTGTAAAAGAGTATTTAATTTACATGTGAACTATGTGAGGAGATTATAAATGGAAGTCTAAAGGTAAAATAGTGATGATAGTTAAGCTAAATGAGCATTTCATTCGACATTAGTAGATCACCTAAGTACTAAGCTTCGAAATATTGATATTAGATACTTGGAAATATGAGAGTTTAATTGAACATGTGTTGTGTAATTAAAGAGGTAATTCAGATTTACACGACCCTTCACTTGTTCGAATATTTATGTGAACTTATTGAGTTTTATGTATGAGTATTATGAATATATTAATATGAAAGGATGTTTCATATTTTGAAATTGATGTTGCATTGGTAAGTGGTATAATAAGGGTAAGGAAATAATATGCATTATATTATGTAAGGTACAAGCATTCGGGCTTGAAAGGCTTTCGAGTTAAGCTGTTTATATTTGATATTATTACTTGATTGTTTTAAAATGTTAAAATAACCAATTGGTATATTATGATTGCTTAAGACTTACTAAGCTAAATTAGCTTACTCCGTGTATTCATTGTTCTGTTTTCATAGGCTTTGGTTAAGCTACGAGCTCAGGGGATCATCAACGAAGTCATTCACACTATCGATTCGTTCTGGTACTTTTAAAAGTTGGGTTTGAACTTAAGGCATGTATAGGCTAGCTTAATACTTGGATGATATTTTGTAATGTATATAAGCCATGTGAAAATGGCTAGCCCTTAATGTTAATATTAGATGATGTAAATCTACCCTTGTTGTGTGATGCGTGCATGTTTTAGTTGGATAAATAAATGAATGCATGATATAGGTATAATTATATTTATATGTGTTTCATGCTGAATAGGTAGGATTTATGACATATATCTATGAAACTATTTGGTTTATAAATAAGTTCTGAGTAATAATTAGTATTATGGCTGCTCGGTTATGAAATGAAGTTATTAGAAGTGTATTCTTTATGAAGAGTAGGTGTGAAAATGAATAAATGTCTCGGCTTGCAAGTTAGAAAATGGAATAATCGAGTCTTATATTTATGCTTCATAAATCTATGGATTCTAGGATATCTTTGTCATAAATGGGATAATTTGATAAGAGCACATGTGCATGCATTGTATGTTTGGATAAAGAAATTGAGTAGTAAGTTTGGGTTAGAAGTGCATGAAACAATAATGTTTAAATGGTATGAAACGAAATGAAAGGAATAGGTTTGTATTATATGGAAATTCGAATATGTGGTTGATTAAATGATAGTTTCGAAATGGTAAAGATGACAAGTTTATAAAACATAGTAAATGCGAACCTGTATTGAGTCTTTCGTACGTGTATAGATATAGCATAAAATGATATGAGAGTTTATGATTAACTATGTAGGTGCATATGAGTTGTGAAATGACAATTTGATAAGTGAATAATTGATAGTTATATTTACGTTACTGCATATGCATAAAGTGATAGGCACGTACTCAAATTTTTGATTAACATTTAAATGACTGTAATGATCTAAATTGAGTCTGGTAATGCTTCATAACCCTAGTCCGGCGACGGGTACGGGTTAGGGGTGTTACAGTATAGCTTAGTGGCAAGACCAGATTATCGAACCCAAAGGAACCAAAAGTACAAATACTAACTTTCTTTTTACTATTTAGCCTAAGATAAAAGTGAATTGTTTATTTAATCTAAAATTAACTAACAACTAAGCTAAAGATGCAAAGACAAAGAGAATGAATTGGGGAAATACTTGTGGGGAAAACCAATTGATTAAGACAATACTCGAGGAAGAATCCACATAGACTTCACTTGTTATTTAACACTGAACTAGACGATTTATTCATTTGACTTGATCGTAGGATTCCTAATGTATATTAATACCTCTCTCGAGGCTACTAACGTCTAACCCTAGGTTGATTAATTGAAATTTCTTTCTAATTAAAACCCCTAGAATTGCATTAACTCGATCTATGGACTCCTATATTAGGTTTGACCCTAATCCGGCATATTTTTGTCATCCTATCTCTAGGGTTGCGATCAACTCTGCTTAATTATGCTGGATCTACTCTTAGACAGGGTCAATTCCTCCCTGCCTAAGCACATCAATACTTGAATCAATATCCTGAAATATTAAAACAAGAATTAAGAACACATAATTAAGAACAAATCAAGTATTTATCATATAGTTCAGAAAACAATAACAAGATACGTCTTAGGTTTCATCCCCCTCAGGTATTTGAGGGGTTTAGTTCATAATTATAAAAGAATACATCTCAGAAGAAAATATAAACAAAACAAAAGAAAAACCCTAAAACCCCCTGAAGGAAATTGAAGGGAAGATCCTCTGTCTTGAGTATAACTCCGGCTTCTTGAGATGAATCAATTGGCTTTCTTCGAGTAAATTCCACAATTCTGGCCTCTCTGGCTTGGCTCTTCTACCTAACTGGACGCCCCCTGAAGGTTGGCCTTTAGGGTGTTTATATAGGCTTTTAGAATGACTTTCTTTTCCATTAAGTACCCTAACCCGAGTAAAATTCCTCTTTGTCACGGCAGGGACACGCCCATGGCACACGCCCGTGTGAATCGTGGCCAGGTCGTGTTTGGGTCTGTTAAGGAGGCACAGCCGTGTGGTCTTGGGCCCAAGCCGTTTCGATTTCATAAGTTGGCCCATTTACTCCGTTTTAGGCCCGTTTCTCGTTCTTGTCATCCTCCGATGCTCTCCTAAGTATAAAACATGAAATTAAAGGATTAAGAGCACCAAATTCCACAATTCAAGGCTTAAATCATCCAAAAGTATGCTAAATATGGTATTAAAATATGTTCATTTTATGGTTTATAAAATACCCCCACACTTAAGCATTTGCTTGTCCTCAAGCAAAATTCTCAACTCACAATTAAAATGAACTTCCTTGATTCATAATATTCATCAATAATGTTCCATCATAATTCAAAGATAATTCATAAATTGATAATTTAAATAGAAGGATCCTAAAGATTCAAACAATCAAAGTCATAGTTTTTGTAGCATGAAAATATAGGTGTTTCCCCTTACCTAAATAATCACTATTAATTCAAAATCAACAAGAGTTGACATCCTCACTAAAGATTCACTCAAATCACTCAAAGTGTTTAAGGTTCAAAATTAAGCACTCAAAAGTCGAACATGAAAAGTTAATCTCATAAGCTTGCCTGAAAATCAAATCTCCACCATTGTAAAATGAGATGATATACAAATAAAAGGGTCTTTAAAAAGGGTTGTAATGGGGCTCAGGTTAAAGGTGTGGATAAAGGCTGAATTAGAGGGTTAGAATCGAGATTGAATTGACAATTTACCTAACTAGAAAAATGAACTAATCATGAATAATTACATCAAGTTGAAAACATGAAATACTAATAACATGAGCTTTTTCTCAAGATGTGGAATTTAAACGTATAAGCTCAATTACATAGAGCTAATATTGTATATACTTCGTTGTTGTTGTTTTTTTTAAGAACAAATCAAGTATAGGAAAGAACTTTTACAACTGAAATATAGAACATAGTTAGGTAATTGCTCAAAATCAAATCTCTACAAAATGGAGTCAAGGAATGGTGATAACAAATAAAAAATGGGTTTTAGGTTAATATTAGTGGGTGAGTCAATAAAAAAGAGGGGTTGTTAGGATCAAAGGGGTTCACTACGGGTTAATTGTGAGGGTAAGCTTTTTAGTGGAGTGAGTGGGTTAAATCCTAAGTGCCTTTATCATCTCTGTATATCAAATCAATGATGTGGTCTCAACATGTATAATCGAAGCAAGTTCTAGAATAACAAGTCAATGTTGACACACTCATAATCAAAAAGTGAGCACAAAAGGATGTATGCTCTAAAAGGCTCAAAATCTCACACAAATTATGGGTTTTTGACATCAACATTGTAAATTTCAAACTTCAAGGTAATAATTAGATTCAGGTAGACAACCTAACAAAATTTTAATTTTTGAAAATAGACTCATCATGCTTGATTCTCTAGTCTCCTAAAATTTAAATCATCACCGCACAATCATTGATTTAATCCGAAACATATCAATAAAAATCATGATTCAAAAGAAATTCATTCTAATCATGATATGAGAAAATTACTTAAGAACAAGACATGATTCAGGAATTTTCAAATAATACTATAGTTAACCCCCCCACACTTAAGATGTACATTTCCCTCAATGTACAAAGATAGATAATAACAATATAGTAATAAAATCATAAGATAGGGAGAGAAGTGAAACTTCCTGAATTTTGGACGGATTCCTTGAGAATGAAACTTATAGGTATGGAGTAGATGAAATGCATGATGAACTAAGCAGATGTGAAGGTATGTGAAAATGTTCCAGTTCTTTAGTAGCACCTTGAACCTTTTGAAACTGCAGAGTCATCAGTAACTTTTTAGGGGGTTTTGTTATGATATTTACTCGAAAATTAGGCAGTCGGAGATAAAAGAAATTGGAATTTTACTAATAAAAGTTTAGAACAAAATAAAAAGTAAAGGTGTGAAGTAGCAAATTATAATAAAAGGGTACATCAAAATCAAATAAAAGCAAAAACAAAAATAAAATTAGAATTAAAGATAGAACTAAAAATAAAAAGGACTCAAAAGTCCTTATCATTGGTTGGATCGCGAGGTGGTGGAGGCGGCAATATGTGAAAGTGATGACAAATCTGCTAAAGAGTCACCTCAATACCGTCGAATCGTCGAGCGGTGTCATTGAATTATTGAGTACAGTAATACTCGAACTGAGTGAGACATACAGAGATGTCTGAAAGTGAAGTAGCCGCATGAACTGGTCGATGGCTCGATTGTGGTACCTCATGTGGGTGTGGGACATTGTCAGCAATGTCCTTAAGATCCTCCTCTTCGGTGGTAGGTCTTAGCCGATATTGGGGAAGATCGGTTCCACGTCGATGTTGGATCATCTTCATGTGTAGCATTGTCTGGATGCCATGTGGGGACATCTGACCTATCAGTGTGAGTGAGAAGATATGAGTGGCGGTGTTGAGGAGCCCGAAATATCGAGCCAAGCGTGTGATGTATGGACCCATAGATATGACCCCTCTCCTATGTTGCTCCATCTGATGTTGAATGGGATAGGCTATGAAATAGGCTAGGTCGAAAACGTGCCCCTTTGCCATGCACATTAAGAAGTAGGCATCGTGAGTATTGATGACGCCGGTGCTCTCTCGCCTACCTGTCAGTGTATGAGCTAAAATAGCATGTACGTTCCTCAGGGATAGGGCTAGAGCCGTCGTCTTGGAGTGACTAGGGTCATAAGTGGCTGAGTTGGGAGCTATATTATACAAACATCTCGAAGGAGAGTTATGGATGTGGCGGTGGAGGTCATCGAGTTTGTTATCCTCCATGAATCCGTCGGTATAGAGTCTTAGAGCAGCTCAGAACTGTGGGACACTTATCTCACTGACTAGACCTCCGAGACAAAATTGAATAATGCCAGAGTTATCGAAGTTAGTCATCACCATTTGGAGGTGGAAAGTAGAGCAGAGTTCAAGAGTGAGCTCTAGGTATGTGGGCTCAATGATGTCGAAAAATTTGCCCCCACGGGTCTGTGAAATATAAGGCCCGAACCTCGTCTGCTAGCTGGACCTGCTCTAAGGCGGTCCAATCGATACACCTTCCTACGCCGAGAGGTCTTGCGCGTTGTATCTAATAAAGATCCTCCTGAGTTCCCAGAGGAAAATATAGGAATGGCTGTCGTATTTCGGCAGAGGCACTTGAAGAGGTCGCACCGTGTCCCTTCTATTTTTTCAACGTGGGAACGACAATTTTCTTGCCTCGGGATGATGACATTATGGTCCTGAAAATAACAGATATTCAACGATTCAAGTAACATTTCCAGCCAAGACATATTGCATAACATTTAAGAACTCAACAATATTAAAAATATAACAAGGAAAAAAACCACGATAAGAATAAACTAATATTTTGCATAAATACTAATCGTTATTAAAAGACATATTTTGCATAAATACTACTCGTTATTACTAAAACAAGGACTAAATGAATAAATCAATCTAATAATGAATGTAACTAATATTAAGCAAGAAGAATAAACTAACTAGAAATTAAATAAAATTCTAGTGATAATATAGTTCAATGGACTAAAATGTGAAAAGGAGAAGTGACCGGTGGAGTTTTTGGAGAAAATCGCCGCAGTTGAGGTGGTGGTCGGAGCATGGCCTTGGTGGTGGCACGCGGGCGTGTGTGTGTATGGCATCTGCACACGGGTGTGGACTGTGTTTGTATGTGGATGAGAAAGAGAAAGAGAGAGAAAAGAGAAGGAAAAGGAAAAAGGGAGGAGAAGGATGGTGGCCGAACTTAGGGGAAGGGAAGAAAGGAAAACGACTAGGGTTTGGAAAGAAGAATTTTGGGGAAAAACGATGATGAATAGTTAGGGGTTTATATAGAAATAAGGGTGACACGCCCGTGTAAATCATTTTTAGCCCGTGCATTTCGAACGTTCAAGGGTCTAGCGCGCATATGTTGTGTCCCACGCCCGTATCGCACAGGCGTGCCTAGCTTTGTTCGCTTCTCCCACGCCCGTGTCAATGGTCCTATGCCCGTGTTCGTAAGTCAGTGTCGTCCATGGACTTAGAGCACGGGCATGGTTAACGCCCGTGTCCTTTACTCAGAATCGACCACGGGTTAGATGCACGGGCGTGTCACACTCCAGTGTTCATTTGTCAGTTTCAACCACAGTCGCTCGCACAGCCGCGTCGTGTAGTCGGAGCCCGTGGCTTGGGGAGAATTTTTTGTCCTATTTTTACGCCATATTTGCCACGCCCATGTACTTGTTCGTGGTATCCACACAGCCACGGACACACCCGTGTGCAAGCCGTGTGGTAGAGAAACATGTGCTTTATTAGATTGGTTAGTTTGTAGTTAGGTGCTAAAAATTGAAAATATGATATTAGTGAAGTTAGTGCTCGGGTTGCCTCCCAGAAGTACTCGTTTAAAATCTTAAGCTAGACTTTCCCTGGTTTTGTTTCTAAATGAAGGTTCATAGAGCTGAAGCTCCTCTCTTATATCCCTAAAATCTTCACCATTATAAATTTTCAGTCGCTGACCATTTACCTTGAATGTGCCATAATTTGGATGAGTTACCTCAACTGTGCCATAGGGAAAGACAGTTTTGATCACGAAAGGGCCTGACCATCTTGATTTCAACTTCCCAAGGAATAATTTGAGCATTGAATTGTATAAGAGAACTAGATCTCCTACTTTGAATTGCTTTGGTTGTTTTAAACGAGCATCATGGCGTTGCTTTGTTGCCTCCTTATATAGTCGTGAGTTCTCATAGGCGTTAGCTCGCCATTCATCTAGCTCATTCAATTGCATCATCCTCTTCTCACCTGCAGTTTTAAGATCTTAATTTAGAAATTTTATAGCCCAAAAAGCTTTATGTTCTAATTCAAATGGTAGGTGACAACTTTTTCCGTTAACAAGTTTGTATGGGGATGTTCCTATGGGAGTTTTAAACGTTGTTCTATAGCCCATAAAGCATCGTCTAATTTTAATGCCCAATCTTTCCTATTCGATTCAACTGTCTTCTCTAGAATACGCTTGAGCTCTCGGTTTGCTACTTCTACTTGTCCACTGGTTTGAGGGTGATAAGGGGTAGTTGTTCTGTGGTGTACTCCATATTTCTTTAAGACTTTATCAAATTGAATATTACAAAAATGAGTACCCCTATCGCTTATAATTGTTCTGGGTGTGCCAAATTGAGAAAAGAGTTTCTTAAGAAATCTTACTACCATTCTGACATCATTAGTAGGTAAAGCTTGAGCTTTCACCCATTTTGACATATAGTCTACTGCTACTAAATAGATTTATTCCCAAATGAACTAGGGAATGGGCCCATGAAATCAATACCCCATACATCAAAAATTTCATATGATAGTATGTATGTTTGAGGTGTTTCATCGCGTTTAGAGATATTACCTGTTCTTTGGAATCTATCACATGAAGCAACATACCTGTTAGCGTCTTTGAACAAGGTGGGCCAATAAAAACTTGATTTGAGCATTTTGTGTGCTGTCTTGATCCTGCTATAATGTCCTCCTGAAGGTCTTGAATGGAAATGTTCTAAGATTTTTCTTGCTTCTGCTTTTGTAACACATCTTCGAATTACTTGATCTACACATATACGAAAAAGAAAAGGATCCTCCCAAAAATAGTTTTTTGCATCAGCAAAGAATTGCTTCTTTTGATGATGTGTTAACCTTTATGGTAGGATGTTAGCAGCGAGGTAATTTGCAATGTCTGCGAACCAGGGTACCTCGGAGTTAGATTTAGCAAATAGTTGTTCTTCAGGAAACAAGTCATTTATCTCATTTTCATCTAGTTCTTCAATATGTGGATTTTCAAGCCTAGAAAGATGATCTGTTGCAAAATTTTCAGCTCCTTTCTTATCCTGAATTTCTAAATCAAATTCCTGCAAGAGTAAAATCCATCTTATGAGTTGAGGTTTTGCATCGGATTTAGTTAAAAGATAACGAATAGCTGAATGGTCAGTGTAAACGACAACTTTAGATAGTATCAAATATTGTCTAAATTTATCAAATGCAAAAACCGCAGCTAGTAGTTATTTTTCTGTGGTGGTGTAATTCACTTGTGCAGCCGTTAACATCTTGCTAGCGTAATAGATTGGCTGAAAGTGCTTGTCTCTTCATTGTCCCAAAATTGCACCTACTTCAAAATCACTCGCATCACACATTAGTTCAAAGGGTAAATTACAATCAGATGCAATTATAATTGGAGCATTTATTAATTTATCTTTGAGGATATTAAATGCATCTAAACATTCCTGATCAAAATTGAAAGGCACATCTTTTTTTAGTAATTTTCTTAAAGGCTTAGCTATTTTAGAAGTCTTTAATGAATCTTCCATAAAATCCAGCATGTCCTAAAATGCTTCTAATAGCCCTAACTGAACAAGGAAGAGGTAATTTTTCTATGGTTTCAACCTTTGCTTTATCTACCTCAATCCCTTTATTAGAAATTTTATGTCCTAACACAATCCCCTCTCAAACCATAAAGTGACACTTTTCCCAATTTAAAACAAGATTCGTTTCCTCACATCTCATTAGAACTCATTTTAAATTTTTAAGACAAAGATGGAAAGAATTACCGAATACCAAAAAGTCATCCACAAATACCTCCATAATGTCTTCCACAAGTTCGTCAAAGATGGCCAGCATGCAGCACTAAAAAGTAACAGGAGAGTTGCATAATCCGAAAGGCATTCTACGATAAGCAAACGTACCATATGGACATGTAAATGTTGTTTTTTCTTGATCCTCAGGGGCTATTGGAATTTGGAAGTAGCCGGAGAGTCCATCCAGGAAGCAGTAGTACATATGCCCAGATAATCTTTCTAACATCTGACCAATAAAGGGTAAAGGAAAGTGATCTTTTCTGGTGGCGTCGTTCAACTTTCTATAATCAATACAGACTCTCCAACCTGTGACTGTTCTTGTAGGAATCAATTCATTCTTTTCGTTGGTCACAACAGTCATGCCTCCTTTCTTTGGAACGACCTGCACAGGACTTACCCAAGTACTGTCAAAAATAGGATAAATTATTCCAGTGTCTAGAATTTTAATTACTCAGCTTTAACAACTTCTTTTACGTTAGGATTCAATCATCTTTGAGGTTGCACACATGGTTTATACTCATCTTCCATTAGAATTTTGTGGGTGCAAAACGATGGGCGTATTCCTTTAATGTCAGAAATTTTCCAAGCTATGGCTCTTTTATGTTCCCTTAGTACTTTTAGCAACTCGTCTTTTTCTTTGGGTTCCAGTTCTGAAGAGATAATTACTGGTAGCATAGAATTATCCCTGAGGAATGCATATTCTAAGTGTTTTGGTAATTGTTTTAATTCCAATTTCGGTGGCTCATCAATAGAGGGTTTTTGTTTTAATTCGTCGTTGATTTCAATGCCCTCTTCTTTCTTTTGTCTAAAGGTAGAATGTATTAGAACTCAGCTCATCGGTATCATCATCTTCCTCCTCATCATGGGTAAGACACAGTTCCATCATTTCGTTATATATGATTTCCTGCAAAGAATCTTGAATAAAATGATCAATGGCATCAATAAAATAACAGGAATCATCTTGTTCTCTAGAGTACCGCATAGCATCATAAATTTGGAAAGTAATTTCCTCATCGCCTACACTTAACGCGAGTCTACCATCACCTACATTAATAACAGCTCTAACAGTAGCTAAAAAAGGACGCCCCAAAATTAAAGGTACCTCAAAGTCTTCATCTATGTCAAGCACAAAAAATCAACTGGGAGTATAAATTTATCAACTTTTACCAGAATATCTTCAATAACTCCCCTAGGATATTTAATAAATCTGTCAGCTAATTGAATACTCATCCTAGTGGGTTTTGGTCCCCCAAGACCAAGTTGCTTAAACATTTTATAAGGCATTAAATTAATATTGGCGCCTAGATTAGCTAGTGCTTTCTTAATATTTAAACTACCAATTAAATAGGGAATAGTGAAACTTCCTGGATCTTTTAATTTGGTTGGTAGCTTTTTTTGGAGGATGGCTGAACATTCTTCATTAAGTTCCACTATTGATATCTCTTCAAACTTCCTTTTATTTGTTAGAAGCTCTTTTAGGAATTTTGCGTATGTCGGAATCTATGAAATAGCTTCAACAAAAGGTAAGTTAATATGTAATTGTTTAAAAAGTTCAAGAAATTTACCGTATTGTGCATCTAATCAATCTTTCTTTAACTTTGTCGGATATAGGATTGGTGGTTTACATTCTTCACGTACCGGTGTTACACAACTTCCTCATCATTTACCTTACCAGTTTCGTGTGGTATCTTCTTCTTTATTTCAACTAACTCCTTTCCACTTCTTAGTGTAACTGCCTTCACCTGCTCTTTTTCCCTAGGTAAACCTTCTGGTTGCCTTTCAGACACTAACTTAGTTAGTTGTCCCATTTGATCCTTAAGCCCTTGAATTAATGCTTGCTGATTGTTCAATATTGTTTCGGTATTTTGGAGACGGGTTTCTGACACCTCTATAAATTTCGTCAGCATCTCTTCAAGGTTTGGCTTCTTTTCTTATGGGTAGGATTATTGTCTTTGGTTTCTTTGACTACCCCATGAGAAATTTGTATGGTTCCTCCAACCTGTATTGTAAGTGCTACCATAAGGGTTATTTTGAGGTATAAAATCGTTACCCGTATAGTGAACTTGTTGGTTTTCAGCGCTCGGGTTGTAAGGCGGATATTTTGTGTTGTTTATCCAACCTCCATTTGTATTGCACTATATCTACAAAGAATCACATAAACCATCAATCTTTTTATTTATCAGTTCTACCTGATTTGATAGCACGGTCACTGCGTCGAGGTTGAAAGCATTGGCTGCTTTTGTTGGCTTTGTCCTTGTGACTTGCCACTGATAGTTATTCAGTGACATCTCTTCAATGAATTCGTAGGTAGCCTCAGGTGTTTTGTTATTCAGGGTTCCGCCGGTTGCTGAATCAATCAATTGTCTTGTTGAAGGGTTCAAGCCGTTGTAAAAGGTTTGGACCTGTAGCCAAAAAGGTGATCCATGGTCTGGACACCTTCTCAATAGATCCTTGTATCTCTCTCATGCATCGTAAAGTGTTTCTAAATCCATCTGCACAAAAGAAAAGATATCATTCCTTAACTTGGCCGTTTTAGCCGGCAGAAAATATTTTAACAAAAACTTTTCTGTCATTTGTTCCCATGTAGTGATTGATCCTCGTGGAAGAGAATGCAACCACTACTTAGCTTTATTCCTCAAAGAAAAGGGAAATAACCGAAGACGAATGGCATCACCAGAAACGCCATTTATTTTGAAAGTATTGCAAAATTCTAGGAAATTTGCCAAGTGATTATTTGGATCTTCATCCTGCAAACCATCAAACTGAACAAATTGCTGTATCATCTGAATTGTGTTAGGTTTCAGTTCAAAATTATTTGCAGCAATAGCAGGTCTAACAATACTTGACTCAGTTCTTGTTTAATTAGGTTTAGCGTAATCATACATAGTTCGAGGAGCATGATTTTCAACCACATCTGGAGGTAGCGGATTATTCTCAGCCATCTCTTCAGCTGTATTAATTTCATTTTCTTTCTCTTCTTGTATTAATTTAAGCTTCACCTTATTTCCCTACGATTTCTGTAAACAGTACCTTCAATATCACAGTCGTAAATTAGGGGTCCTGTTGGGTTCCTTCTAGTCATAAACTAGAGGTACCTGCTAAGAATAAAAGAAAGAAAATTAGCAAAGTTAAAAGAAAATAAAAATAAAAATAAATTGCAAAAATAAAATAAAATATAATATGGCTAAAGTAATAAAAATTGAGCGTTCCTAATATTTTAGTTCCTCGGCAACGGAGCCAAAAACTTGGTCGTGTGTCAGAGTCTTAAAAATTTATATAAAGAATGATCGAGCCTAGAAACTAACTATGACAATGATTGAGGCAAGTGCACCTATCGAACAGTAGTATAGCTTATAGGCAAGACCGGATTGTCGAACCCAAAGGAGCCAAAAGTACTAATACTAACTTTCTTTTTATTATTTAGCCTAAGATAAAAGTGAATTGTTTATTTAATCTAAAATTAACTAACAACTAAGCTAAAGATGAAAAGACAAAGAGAATGAATTGGGGAAATAGTTGTGGGAAAAACCAATTGATTAAGACAATACCCGAGGAAGAATCCACCTAGACTTCACTTGTTATTTAACTCTGAACCAGACGATTTATTCACTTGACTTGATCCGTAGGATTCCCTAATGTATATTAATACCTCCCTCGAGGCTACTAACGTCTAATCTTAGGTTGATTAACTGAAACCTCTTTCTAATTAAAACCCCTAGAATTGCATTAACTCGATCTATGGACTCCCATATTAGGTTTGACCCTAATCCGGCAGATTTCCATCATCCTATCTCTAGGGTTGCGATCAACTCCGCTTAATTATGCTAGATCTACTCTTAGACGGGGTCAATTTCTCCTCTGCCTAAGCACATCAATACTTGAATCAATATCCTGAAATATTAAAACAAGAATTAAGAACACATAATTAAGAACAAATCAAGTATTTATCATATAGTTCAGAAAACAATAACAAGATCCGTCTTAGGTTCATCCCCCACAGGTATTTGAGGGGTTTAGTTCATAATTATAAAAGAATACATCTCAGAAGAAAATATAAAACAAAACATAAGAAAAACCCTAAAACCCCGTGAAGGAAATTGAAGGGAAGATCATCCGTCTTGAGTATAACTTTGGCTTCTTGAGATGAATCAACTAGCTTTCTTCAAGTAAATTCCACAATTCTGGCCTTTCTGGCTCGGCTCTTCAGCCTAACTAGACGCCCCCTGAAGGTTGGCCTTTAGGGTGTTTATATAGGGTTTTAAAATGGCTTTCTTTGCCTTTAAGTACCCTAATCCGAGTAAAATTCCTCTTTTTCACAGTAGGGACAAGGCCATGGCACACGCCCATGTGAACCGTAGCCAGGCTGTGTTCGGGTCTGTTAAGGAGGCACGGTCGTGTGATCTTGGCCCAGGTCGTGTCGATTTTGTAAGTTGGCCCATTTACTCCATTTTAGGCCCGTTTCTCGTTCTTTTCATCCTCCGGTGCTCTCCTAAGGATAAAACATGAAATTAAAGGATTAAGAGCACCAAATTCCACAATTCAAGGCTTAAATCATCCAAAAGTATGCTAAATGTGGTATTAAAATATGTTCATTTTATGGTTTATCGTAAGTTTATGTGTAAATGATGCATCTTAAATTCATATGTTGTTGTTTATTGGTGCATTGTATGTTTGAGAGCACCTATGATTTAAATGGATTGGATTGGGTAGACAATGAATAAATTTCGTATGAATGTTGAAATAGATATGTAGATGTGGAATATCATCCGTAGTAAATAATGGTGGGCTATGTGCGATACCACCTTAATTATTTTGCTGGTGGGTTATGTGCGATACCACCTTATCACTTATTCGCGATGGGCTATGTGCGATACCATCGTTAGTGTTATTTGGTGAGCTAAGTGCAATACCACTGTAAATATTCTTGTGGGTCAGCTATGTGTGATACCACCCTATTAACAATAAATGGTGGGCTAAGTATGATACCACCGAGTGTTTGATATTACTAAGAATGATTTATTGTGTAATTTTGATGTATTGTTCCATGTGATCATGTGGTTATCAAGTGCAGGGATGTATGTTAAATAATAAGAGCATTTGGTTTTGATATAGTTGGAATGTGGTAAGAGATGAATGAGTAAGCATGATCTTGGATTGTGAAATGCTATTTATTGTTAGCACATGTTATGATGTTTATTGTTTACATGGAAACTTACTAAGCTTTAAAGCTTACTTCCCTTTCTTTTTCCCTTGGTTTATAGAGTCAAAGAGCCGGGTTGGGATACGAAGATAATCGAAAGATCACCCACACTATCAGCTCATCTTGGCATATTTTGAATTAGCATTTTGAGTATGGCATGTATAGGGGCTAGACTAGGTGAAATGTTTGTTATTTTGGCCAATTGTGTATTGGCTCCTTATAGACGACTTCTTTTGTACATGGTCATAGTTAATGGCTCAATACTATTAATCAATGAAAAGATGAGGTTATTCATGATTGTGTAAGGAGTATGATTGGGTTGTTTGGTTATGAATTATGCTTGAATGAATAGGGTGATGAAAAAGCTTGACAAATAGCCTTGTTCTTGTCCATATGGGTAGGCACATGGGCGTGAGTCTAGGCCGTGTGTGACACACGGTCAGTCCCATGGGTGTGTGACTAGGCCTGTGTCCCCTTCCTGTTGGTTTCGCAAGTCAGTAAGCTTTGTAGTAAACAATGGGCAGAGACACGGCCGTGTGCCTCAGTCGTGAGGTAGGCACGACCACGAACATGGGTGTGTGCCCGGGCCGTGTGAAGTCTGCACCTTGAAATTAGAATTTAATCCGACACACGGTCTAAGGACACGGACGTGTGCCTTGGCCGTGTGACCATAGTGAGATGATGACATCATAAACAGAATGCCAAGGTTTTGGCACATGGGCTGAGACATGGGCGTATCGAGGTCGTGTAAGGGACACGGGCCAGGGACACGGGCGTGTGTTCGGCCGTGTGAAATAAGTCAGTGTCAACCACGGGTGAGGGACTTAGACGTGTATGACCACACGGCCTACCCACACGGGTGTGTCCCATTTCACATGGGCGTGTGGCCCTTATTTAGGCAAAATTTTTCTAAGTGCGTGAAAGTTTTCGATTAATTCCCGAAACCTTCCAGAAGCATGTTTAGGGCCTCGTAGGCCCATTATAAGGATATTAGAGGTGTGTATGGAAAAGTTTTAAGTTTGGAATGGAATTTTGATAGTCCAAAGTTGTATGACCATGTGAGTCAAGTACGGTAACGCCTCGTATCCGGTTCTAGCATAAAATACGGGTGAGGGGTGTTACACAGACAAACATATGTGAGTTTTTGTAAACTTAGTATGTAACCTAACAGATATAATCATGCAACATTCACATAATCTCAAATACAGTCAGAAATAGAATCAGACCTAAATCCTTAACAGATACAGATATCAGAATCAGATGTACATAATAGATATACAGAATCCTACCCCTATCCTCTACACACCATCTCCGTCCATCCTATCACACCATATAGGGTTAAAAACACCCACCCAAGTCTACACACTATATAGTGTCAATGTGACACATAATAGATAATATATAGCCAAGCTGCCAGATAATAGGTGAAAGGTCGCCATACAGATCACTTCTTGCATATATGCAAATCCCACCCCAAACAAAGATGCAGAATACGGGATATAGAAGCAACAGATTTAACATGCTTAACCTGCTCGTATATGGATAACATACAAACTTAAACAGTGCAGTCAGACATACATATCAACATCCTACTCAGATCAAGTTATCAGAATAACAAATCACATGAAATAGGGTTTGGTTAGCCCTTACCGACCCTACGATAGGTCCACTGTCGATCAGAACGACCTGTGTGACCCTAGGGAAAATTTCAGAATTTTGGGCCTACATGCCCGTGTGGTTTGCCCGTGTTGGCCCTTACGCCCAAATTGGCCTTGCCCGTGTAGCCCAAAAGGCCTGGCCCAAAACCCACACACCCGTGTGGCTCATTCTCCACACGCCCAATCCGGCCTAGCTTGTGTGGCCCACACGGCCACACATTTGCTGTCACTCGATCGTATCTCGCACACGGCCACACCTACGACAGTCACATGACACGACCAAACACACGACCGTGTAGCGTCAACAGTGCCCTTTTTCAGCTTTCGATGAACCTCAATTTTTTGTGTTTAGGATACACACTTGGTTTGTTTTTGAAGAATTCACACCCCTGGAGTGAACAACACCTAAAATTGCCAACCAAAACACCCACAATTAACTTTAATTCATAAACCCAACCGAGACACCTCTTGGGCACAACTTGAAAAACAATAGAAAACTACACTAAAACAATCCAAAAGCTTACTCTTGACAATAACAGCCTCAAAACTTAAGTACACAACCGAAGGATCTCGATTTTCCTGAAGAGCACCTACCAAAACAGTATACAGGATTAACTCAAACATCAATAGGAACAAAAGTAAAAAAATAAGACTCCCACAACACCACGACGAACCCTTACCTTCAAAATCATACGATGAAAACAACAAGTAAAACATCGCAATTGGAAGAAAAAATTTTGATAGGAATAAAAAAGGAAGAAAAAAAAAGGAAAATTTGACATAAGAAGAGTATAGTAACGTCGGAAAGAGAAAGTTTCTTTTGGGGGGAGGGAAAGAAAATAAAATATTTTTAATCAAATTAATTTCTTTATAACACATCCCTAAAATCTCTCTAACTCCCCACTACTCCACTAACCTAAACCAACCATTTAAGAATTCCAGGCCCATCGAAACTCTGTCAAACAACCAAGACAAAAATTAACACCCACGCTCGCACAAGGATTCAAACACAAGACCTCAGGCAAGCTAACTCCTTACCACTAAAACCAACAGGCTTATTCTGATATGAGTTTGCAAAGAATATCATATAAGCCCACCCAACAGGGATAAGGCTTGGATCAAAAATAACAAAATTTTCTAAATGTGGGACTTGAACCTAAGACCTCAAACACACAATTAGAACACTTAGCCACTAAAACAGATACATATTTATGTCAGATTTCAGAAAAAAAATTATTCAGGGCACCCCCTAAAAGAAATTTCAGCCTCAAAATTTACCTTATCTGAATAGATGGTGACACATCAAGTCCTCAGCTTCCCATGTGGCCTCCTCAGTGCTATGATTCCACCACAGAACCTTCACTAACGGTATGGACTTCCTCCTCATAACCTTAATATCTCGATCAAAAATCTGAACCAACTCCTCCTCAAATGTCAAGTCCAGTCTAACCTTGATATCCTCAATAGAGACAACATGAGATAGATCAAATCGATACCGCCTCAACATCGAGACGTGAAACACATTATGTATACGGTAAAACTCTAAAGGTAGCTCTAACTGATAAGCAATTGGTCTTGCATAAAACTCTAAAGGTAGCTCTAACTGATAAGCAACTGGTCTTGCATGCTTCAGAATCTGATACGACTCAATAAACCTAAGGCTCAACTTGCCCTTACAACCGAACCTCAGCATTTTCTTCCACGAAGATACCTTAAGAAATATGAAATCACCCACAGAGTACCGATATCCCTCCTTTTCAGATCCGCATAAAACTTCTGTCTATCAGAAGCTATCTTAAGATAATCTCGTATCAATCTGACTTTATCTTCAGTCTTGGAAACCAATTTAGGACCCAAAACCCATCGTTCACCCAACTCAGTCCAACATATCAGAGTACAACACTTACGACCAGACAAAACCTCGTAAGGTGCCATCTAGATACTAGACTGGAAACTATTATTATAGGTGAACTCAGCTGCCGGCAGAAAATCCTCCTAACTACCTCAAAAATCAATCACACGACTCTGTAACATATCCTCCAGCATCTGAATCACCATCTCAGACTGACCATCTTTCAGAGGATGGAATGCAGTACTGAAGTCCAATCTCGACCCCAAAGCTTCATGCAATTTTTTCTTAAATCGAGAAATGAAGTGAGGATCCCTATTAGAGATTATCAAAACCGGAACCCCATGCAGTCTTACAATCTCATAAATGTAGAGCTTCACTAACTTGTGTTGTAACAGCCCGATTTAAGGGCTAATCGGAACAGTGATCTCGGAATCACTAATCCGAGGTTTGAGAAAATTACTTTCATGTTATTTTATGTGCTATAACATGTTTATAAGGATGTATGGAAATTTTGGTGCATTAATTTTAGCGATTTCATGCTTAATCGCGAAAAAGGACTAAATCGCATAAAGTACGAAAGTTCCATTCTATAGGCTAAAAGTACCAAATAACCGTGAAATATAACTTGGAGGTCTTTAAAGTGAAATTACACCTATCTAAGAGAGATGGACCGTCAAGGGGAAAAAGAATTAAAAGTTTGACAAGAGTTGGTGACTTTTGTTGACTAAATGAATAAAATAAGATGAAATAAGCAAAAAGCTATCTTCTCTTCTCCACTGAAATTTTCAGCAAACAATGGGTCTTTGAAAGCTCAAAATTTCAGCCAGCTTTTCTCCACTCAAGTAAGTGACTTTGATGGTATTTCTTGAAGATAATTGTACTTTTTAGACCCCTAAAGCTTAAGCTATCTAAAGAAGGGACTATTTTGCATTATGGTAAAAAGTTTAGGGATTTTCCATGTGAGCTTTTAAGTTGTTTTCTGCATTTTTATGGAAGAAAATGAATGTTAGAGAGATGAGAAACAACTCTTCTGAAAGGTGTTGTCTTGAAAACACCTAATTGGGATTAAAATGCAAAAGTTTAGTTTGTTCATTAAGGCATGAAATAGTTGGAATTTTGAGTAGTTGTAAGAGGATTTAATGTTCAATTATACTCGTTTAATAAGAAAATGTGATGAAAAATGATTTACGAGCCTAAGGGAAAAATCGTAATTTTGCCAAAGTGTAAGGGCAAAATAGTCATTTTTGCCTAAGTGTAGATTATGAATATTATATTAGTATGGTGATTAAAGAGTAAATTTTATTTTTCTAAATCAAAGAAAACAAGATTCGTACCTAAAATAAGAGAAAAGAGAAATATAGGCAAAAAGGTATCGTTCTACCCTTTTCGGTATCGAGGTAAGTTCATGTGTTAAATTGTACAACTCTAAGTAGTGAAGTATTTTAATATCAAGATGTTGTATAAATTGTTTATTGCCTCTATCTATACGTTAAATACGTTTTGATGTGGTGTCAAGAAATGGAAGCCTTGATTTAAACCATGAATAGTGGAAATGAAAATAGCATGATACGATGGTAATTAAGGTTCCGCGTAAGACCATATTTAGAATATGGCCTCGGTTTGGGATTTCGTGTAAGACCATGTCAGGGACATGGCATCGATATGCTAATTCATGTAAGACCTTAGCGGGGGTAGGATGTCAATGTGACATTATGTGTATGAGACTCGATGGTGTTATTTAACAAATTGAGTGATTCAACAAGTATGTTAAAAATAAGAATGAATGTGGTTGTACCACGAGAGGTACAGGCATGTGTTAGAACTGAATTGAGATGAATTCGGTATATGAGGATCCCACAATGGGATATGTGTAAATGATGCACCTTGGTTGCATAAGTTATAATTATTAATGTATTGTGTGAATGCGAACGATTGTCGTAGAAAGCTAAGCAAGAATGGTAGTGTGTGAGGATGTTCCCGGATGAACAATTAAAATAGAGAATTGTATGTGGATAACTAACCACGAATGTATAATAACGGTGGGCTAAGTGCGATACCACCTTATTAATTGTTAGTGATGGGCTGTGTGCGATACCATCAACAATAATATTAACTTTGGGCTGTGTGCGTTACCATCTTATTAATTATTAAATGATAGGCTGTGTGCGATACCATCGCATATATTATCATTTGGTGGGCTAAATGCGGTACCACCATAATTATGAATGATTGGTGGGCTAATGCGATACCACCATAATTATAAATGATTGGTGGGCTATGTACGATACCACCCTATTAAAGATTGAGGGTGGGCTAAGTGCGAAACCATCGAGTGATTGGTAGTATGAGTGGCTTATAGAAAATGTTTGATGAGTTGTTTTATACGATCATGTGGTGACAAGTGCAGGGATGTATGCTAATTAAAATGAGCTTTTGTCTTGCGGTATGGTTAGAATGTGGTAATAGATAGAATGAGTAAGCTTCGAGAATGATTGTGTAGGTAACCATGAGTTTAAGATGCAAAACTCATTATAATACCTTGTGGTTATGTATAATCAATGAATATCAATAGTTGTTTATTGTATACATATGGGCTTACGAAGCATTATTGCTTACTCCTCTTCTTTTCCCATCTCTTATAGGTTAACTTGACTAGCTCGGGTTGGAAACCGTCGGAGATGCTTTTACACTATCGATCAATCATATGGGTATGAGATTTCGAGTCCTTATGATTTATGGCATGTGTAACAACCCGGTTTAGACCCTAGTCGGAATAGTGGTTTCGGAACCACAAATCCGAGTCTGTATAATATTCTAATATTATTTTTTTGTGCTATTGATATGCGACTAAGCATGTGGTAAATTTCCGTAAGTTAATTTGTCGGTTCATGTGTTTAATTTGAGCAAAGGATTGATTTGTATTAAATATGAAAGTTGTATGCTATTTGTTAAAGTACCAATGTGATGTGGCTTTGTAAAGGCGGAGACCTTATATGGCAATTAAGCCATAATTGAGATAGTGGATGGTAGAATGTCATAATAACCTTCGTACTATTTTGTCTTATATGTATAATGGATGGGTAATTTAGTAATTAAATTATTAGCATTAAATTAATGAAACAAAAAGATGAAGTGTTCATCTTTTATTTTCTCTTCATTTGGCCGAAACAAGCAAGGAAAGAAAGGAAAGAAATCTAGCTAGGGTATTCGGCCTTTCTATTGCAAATTAAGGTATGATTTTGATTTGGATTTTAATGATTTTTATGTTTTTGAGATTGTTGCTTAGTCTACTATCAAGCCCATGTCTCAATTTTGTGTATTGATAATGTTTGTGAGATATGTCATTGATGATATGTTGAGCTTTTTGATGAGTTTAGTTGTTAAATGAAAGATTTGAGCTTGATGAACATATTTTGTTCTTCAATTTTTGATGAATTTAGCTAATTAGGGCTATATTGAGAAAATAATATTTTTCGGGACTACAATGTGAAATAAATGAAATGTATGAGCTTGTATTAGCATGGGGAGAATTCGGCTAGGCTTGAACCAAGTGAAATTATGTGAATTTGATGATTTGGTGAAATAGGGACTAAAGTGTCGAAATGTAAAAATGTGAGAGCTGTTTTGTAAAATGCCCTAAATATTTGTGTTTGGACTAAAATGAATGATTTAGTGATTGAATGGATTTAATTTGAATGTGTATAGACCAAGAAAAAAGAAGTTCGGATCGAGATCGAGGCAAAGAAAAAGTGCTCGATTAATCGACCATTTCGATAGTTCGACGTCCGAGGTAAGTTCGGATATAATACATGTTATTAAGATATGGTTTAGCATTATGAAATGAATGTGTATATGTGTATGAAATCGAAATACTATGTGCAAGATTTAGTTGATGGCACTAAGGGTGCAAAATTGAAATTGAAACAGAGATGAATAGCACTGTGTGTGCGATGTTATGAAAGCTTCAGGTATTTGACGTGGCACTGTGTGTGCGATATCAAGATAAGTACGTTGAAAGATTAGGCACTAAGTGTGCGATGAATAATATGTATCGACCATGTATATGGCACATAGTGTGTGATTAAATTGAAAGAATATCATAGGATGATCGACTTGAATATCAAGCATTGACTAGCTTGGAAATTGAATAACTATATGTTAGCTAAGGTATGTATTGAACCTTTGTGGTTGATGAGTTTATAGATAAAGCTATGAATGGATGAATAAATAATTTTAGCTATGGATGATATGGTATGTATAAGAGAGAATTGATCTATGTGATGTTTGGTTTAGTTTAATGTGTTATGTTACGAACTTACTAAGCTTTATAAAGCTTATTGTGTGATTTGTTTCTCTGCTTTGCAGTGTCAGTAGAGCTAGCTCGGATCTGGGAATCATCAGCATCTCAATCACACTATCGGCATTCTATTTTGGTACTTTTGGAAAGATGTACATAGTTGAAATATGGCATGTATAGGCTAGTTATTTGAATCATAGTTGAGTTGTGTAACTAGCTATGTGATATGGCTAGCTAAATGTTGGTAATGTGCATGAGTGAATATGGTATTTGGTGCATATTTTGTTATGGCATGATGGTAATGAATTAGCATATGAATGGTGAGTTCAATGATGAATCAATGCCTTAGTGATTTAGTGAAGTTATGGATGATTTATACCTAGATTTACATGTATTTTGGTTGTATAAATTGGCATGCTTAGAAATGAGATTATATGTGATGATATGATGATTATTGGACATGAAATTTCTTGCCAAACTATGTGTATAAAGATGCTCAAATGTGCTTGTAGGATTGACCAATGTGGGTGGCATTTTGGCCTTGTAAATGGCCTATTTTTGCCACACGGGCGTGCCTAGTGACCGTGGGCGAAAGTCAGTGTATGGCCTAAGAGCACACGGCTACGGCACACGAACGTGCCTGGTAGCCGTGTGGTTTTTCACAGGATCGACTACGGCCAAAGTACACGGGCGTGCTTGGTGGCCGTGGAGCAAAGGTCAGTTTCGACCACGGGGAGGACACACGTGTGTGTCTAGCAGCCGTAGGAGGCACACGGCCTACTCTCACGGGCGTGTATCCCTTGAAACTGAGAAAAGTTTTAAATTTCCATGAAGTTTCTATATGTGTTTCGGTTTAGTCCTGACCCCTCTCTAGCATGTGTTTATGGTCTTATACACCTTAATAAGGGACTAATTATTTATGTTTGATGTATTATGATGATGATTGACTTTGTGTCGTAAATGAGTTGTGAAATGATCCTATTGTCCGGTAATGCCTCTTAACCCTAATCCGGCGACGATTTCAGGTTAGGGGTGTTACAGCATGTATAGGAATCTTATTTTTTAAAGTTGATTAAATCATAGTTGAAATAGCCAAATATGTTGGCCTAAGAGAGTTTATGGTTCGGTTGTGTATAGCAATAGATGATGGCTTAACTCGATTGTAATTATACCAGAAATAGTACTCCCTCGTGTATGGGATGAAGACTTCATTTTATAGTTTAATGTGATAATTCAAGGGTTACAATTGATAATATGTGAAGTATAGGTGATGGTGTATGAATGTATGCAAGTGAGGGTGACAAAAGCTTGGCAAATAGCCTTGTTCTTGTCCACACGGGTAGGCACAAGGGCATGTGTCTAGGCCGTGTGAAGTCTGCACCTTGAATTTGGAATTTAAATCGTCAAACAGTTGAAGCAAACGGGCGTGCGACAAGCCGTTTGCATTAATCAGAGGTGACCACGGGCCAGCCATATGGGTGTGTGCCCAGGCTGTGTGATTCAAGTCAGTGTCGAACACGGGCGTGTGAGATGACACACGGGCGTGTCATTTCCCCCACGAGCGTGTGGCCCCTGTTTAGGTGAAAATTTTCTAAGTTTTTGAAAAGTTCTGGTTTGGTTCCACGACATTCAGAGCTGGTGAAAAGGGTCTCATTGACCCATGATAGGGATGTTACGATGGTGAATGAAAAGTTTTCAATTGGAGAAAATTTTTATAGCCTACAGTGGAATGATCAAGCAAGTCGAGTCCGGTAATGCCTCGTGCCCGATTCCGGCATAGAATCCAGGTAAGGGGTGTTATATGTGTAGAGAGTAGTCCGTTCGAATCGGAATAAAATGGGCGGACTTAGTCAATCGATCCATGATAACCTAAACAGAATCCTTCTTAGTAGGTGTTAAGGGCAACCCACTACCGAAGTCCATCGTCACACGTTCCTATTTCCATAACGGAATTTTAACGAGTTGGAGCAAACCCGAAGGCAACTAGTGCTCAGCCTTAACTTGCTGGCACATCAAACAACGAGCAACAAAATTCGTTACCTCTCGTTTCAAACCCAACCACTAGTACAGTTCACGGAGATCTTGATACATCTTATTACCACTGGGATGTATAGCATAATGGCTACTATGGCCTCCCTCAGAATCGATTGTCTCAGATTAGAATTGTCCGATACACAAACCTGTCCTCGAAACTATAAAACTCCATTCTTATTCAATCCAAAAACAGATGTACTGCCACTCTCAACCTGCCGAAGCCACAGACTCAAAGACTTATCCCCTCACTATTTTTCTCGAATCTGTCCAATCCAAGTCGGCTTAACTTGCAACTTGGGTAACAGACCCCCATCATCAAATAAACTGAGACGAGCGAACATCGCCCTTAAATCAGTCATCGCTCTACGACTGAGAGCATCAGCTACCACATTGGCCTTACTAGGATGATACTCTAACGTACAATCATAATCTTTGAGTAGCTCAATTCATTGACACTACCTAATATTCAACTCCCTTTGAGTAATGAGGTACTTAAGGCTCTTATGATCAGTGTAGATAATGCACCTCTCACCATACAGATAGTGCCTCCAAATCTTTAACACAAACACTATCGTAGCTAACTCAAGATCATGCGTCAGATAATTTCCCTCGTGTGACATAAGCTGCCGGGACGCATAAACCATAACCTTACTATCTTGCATCAACACACACCCTAGACTGACATGCGACGCATCACTATACATTACAAACTCCTTACCAGACTTAGGCTATATGAGAACAGGAGCCTGAGTCAGAACAGACTTGAGCTTCTCGAAACTCAATTAGTGCGTATCAGTCCAAACGAAAGGAACAGTCTTGTGTAGAAGCTTAGTCAAATGATCTGCAATTAGTGAGAACCCCTCAACAAACCTCCGATAATGACCCTCAAGACCTAAAAAACTACAGATCTCAAAAATGTTCTCAGGCTGTTTCCAATCAAGCACAGCCTCAATCTTCTTAGGATCAACTTAAATCCCTTCAGCAGAAACTACGTGCCCAAAAAATGTTACTTCCCGTAACCAGAATTTACTTTTGCTCAACTTAGCATAGAGCTGCTTCAATTGGAGTATCTGAAGCACTACTCCAAGATGCTCATCATGCTTAACCTCAGTCTTAGAGTACACCAAAATATCGTCGATGAAGACTACGACAAACTGATCAAGATACAGCTGAAAAACTCGGTTCATTATATTCATGAATGTCATCGGAGCATCCGTCAAACCGAAGGCATAACTAGAAACTCGTAGTGCCCATAACGAGTCCAAAAATCTGTCTTATGAATATCAGCTTCCTTAACCCTAAGCTGATGATACCCAGATCAGAGATCTATTTTCGAGAATACCGCAGCCCCATGAAACTGATCAAACAGATCATCGATCCTCAGAAGTAGGTACTTATTCTTCACAGTCAACTTATTCAATTGTTGGTAATCGATGCACATCCTCATGGTACCATCCCTTTTCTTTAGAAACAGAACCGATGCCCCCACATTGACACACTAGGAGAGATGAAACCAAGATCCAGAAGCTCTTTAAGTTGAGCCTTAAGCTCTGTCAGCTCTTTCGGTGCCATATGGTATGGAGCGATAGACACCGGAGTTGTTCCCGATAGAAGCTCAATGCCAAACTCAACTTTCCAATTCAAAGGTAAACTTTATAACTCCTCAAGACAAACATCTGAAAATTCCCTTACTGTTCTGATATCCCCAATAGAAGAGTCCTCAAAAACTAAAACACTAACGTAGGCCAACTACCCCTCACACCTTTTTCGAACCAATTTCTCAGCCACTAGAGTGGAGATCACATTAGATAAGTAATCTCGACGCTTACCGATCACAACTATTTTCTTATCATCCCCGGTCCTTAGAACAACTCTTTTAGTTGCGTAGTCCAAACTAACTCGGTGCTCTACCAACCAGTTCATACCCAGAATTAAGTCAAACTTTCTAAACAGTAGCTCCATCAAATTTGCTAGAAACACATCCCCTTGTACCTCTAATGGAACATTCCTATATAGTCTACTAAGCCGAATAGGTTGCCCCAACGGACTCAATACAGTAATCTCACCAGAAGTACACTCAACAAAAATCCCCAAGTTTTTGAAAACAATACTAGCTACATAGGAGTGTGTAGAACTTATGTCTATCAAAGCAGTATATGGGGTATCAAAAATAAAGAACGTACCTGTGATCACATCAAGGGCATCTCTGTCTTCTCAGTGTTGCACAACAAAAATTGGTACAAGCTGCCTCGCCTCAGTCTGATTAGAAACTCTGCCCGTTGCTCTCTGTCCTCGGCCCATACCTTTACCACCCCTAGCTGGTCCACGACCCTTAGGTGGCTGTTGTACTACCCTCTGAGGCTGAACAAAACCTGGTCTCGAAGCTTGCATTTGATCAGCATGATGTAGACACTCTTTAATCCGGTGCTTCAAAGACCCATACTGCAAACAAGCCCCAAATCTCCTCCAACACTCTCCCAGATGACGTCTACCACAATCACGACAAGGCTAAATCCCAGTAAGAGCAACAGTAACTCCCACTCTAATAGGCCCATCAAGTTTAACCCGTTTCTTAGGCCTCTAAACAGAACTAGAAGGCTCCAAATCTATCTTATTCTTGCCTCTCTCTCAGTTTCTATTTAGGTGTTCCACGCCCTTAACCACTTCGACAATCTTCGCCTTATCTACCAAAACATCAAACTCTCGCTCCCTCTGCGGAGCAATCAATACCCTCAAACTATCCCTCAAGCCAATCTTGAAGCGGACATATTTCTCATACTCGGATGCCACCATGCCTCGAGTGTAGCAGCTCAGTCTCAGAAACTCGGCCACAGACTTATCACCTTGCGTGATATTCATGAACTTCCACCTACGTGCATCCACATAGCTCGCGCTCGCGTACTTCCTCTGGAATGCAGTTTTAAAGTAATCCCAGTTCAGACGATCTGATTGAGTACCCTCTTCAACTGATAACCACCATTGATAAGCTTCGTGGCGAAGCAAAAAAACTGTACCTTTCAGTTTCTAGGAGAGCAGTCAACATCGTTCATTATCCTCTTAGTGGCCTCCAACCAATACTAGACCACAGTAGGGGCAACTCCAGTGACGCCTCTAAACAGCTCAGCTGCATTAGACTGGAGTCATTCAATTACTGACCCACGGCCCTCAGATCTAGAATGGGGTCCAGGGACCCTCTCCAACACTCTCAACATGGCTTGAGATAGTGCGTTGTCCCCAACCGAGCGGCTTTGAGACCCAGTCTCAGTCATCATCGTGAAGCAAAGAAACTGTACCTTTCAGTTTCTAGGACTGCAGTCAACATCGTTCATTATCCTCTCAGTGGCATCCAACCAATATTAGACCACAGTAAGGGCAACTCCAGTGACACCCCTAAACAGCTCAGTTCTATTAGACCGGAGTCATTCAGTTACCGACCCACGGCCCTCAGATCTAGAATGGGGTCTAGGGACCCTCTCCAACACTCTCAACATGGCTTAAGGTAGTGCGTTGTCCCCAGCCGAGCGGCTTTAAGACCCAGTCTCAGTAGTAGGTGAAACCAGTGTCTCACTCGTATCCAGATTCAGCGTACTACCCAGAGAAGAAGAATCAGCTCGAGCTCCCCTGCAGTGCCCGTCGCGCCACGAATATCTCGACCGCGTGTTTCATGTGCGCTCATCATAATTCAAATTTTATCTACATTTTAAAATTTTATGCATTAGTTCCAATGTTTATTGGCAAATATTATATGCTCAAGTTAACAGAAGTTCCGAAGTATTTCAGATGTTTTAGTCTCTAACTAACTCAGTACAGTTTCAGGAAGTACTAACTATTGTGTTTTCTAAATTCAGAGATACTTACAGGATTGGCACCGGGGACTCGGTGCACTACAACTTTACTCAAAATGATCCAAGTTATTTGAAAACCAGTACTTTTTCAAAAGACAATTTTGGACCCCAAAATTCACATCCCGAGCTTTGCAACCTGGCTCTAGTACCACTAAATGTAACACCCTTAACTCGGCTTAGACGTTATGGCTAAATTTGGGAGTGTTACGAAGAAGGGTTTTAAATTACATCTTTTAAGTTAAAACATATCGTTTTATTAGTTTACCAATCGAAGTCTTAATATCTGGGAAAACTTGTGTTTATAATCTTACTTGAAACCATTTTAAGTTATCAAGAATTTACAGTGGAAGTTTGAAAATCGTTTTATTCGAAACCAAGCTCGTGTTTCCAAAAACCATTTGTTAAATCCGTTGTTTGTGTAAAGAGTTTTTGTCAACATTGCGGAAAAGAAAGCAAAACAAAATCCAAATTCATAAGTTAAAACCATACAGTCCAAAAAGTCTCAAAAATTACAAACTCTTAAGAAAAACCATATTTTAAAATAAAATCGTTATTACTAAATGAAATTAGTTCTCTGTTGAGTGGTCACCGTTGAGCCTCCGTTGCACCGACCCGCCTAAGTCTGTGGATTACCTAAACAGTACAGACAAACAGATGTGAGTTTTCATAAAATCAGTGTGTAATCGGATAGATATAGTCATCAACATTCACAGAAGCTCAAATGTATTCTGAAATAGAATCGGACCTAAATCCTTAACAGATACATATATCAGAATCATATGTACAAAATAGATATACAAAATCCTACCCCCATCCTCTACACACCATCTCCGTCCATCCCATCACACCATGTGGGGTGAAAAACACCCACTTAACCCTATACACCATATAGTGTCGATGCGACACATAATAGATAAAATGCAACCAAGCTGCTAGATAATAGGCAAAAGCTTGCTGTATAGATCACTTCCTCCACATATGCAAATCTCACCCCAAATACAGTTACAGAATACAGATACAGAAACAACATATTTAACATGCTTAACTCACTCGTATATGGATAACATACAAACTTAAACAGTGCAGTCAGATCCTACTCAGTTTAAGTTATTAGAATATCAAATCACATGAAATAGGGTTTGGTTAGCCCTTACTGACCCTACGGTAGGTCCGCAATCAATCGAAACGACCCGTGCGACCCTAGGGAAAATTTTAGAATTTTGGGTCCACATGCCAATGTGATTTGCCCGTATGGGCCCACATGCCCAAATTGGCCTTGCTCGTATGGGTCACATGGCTTGGCCTAAAACCCATACGCCTATGTTGCCCACACGCCCAATCCGACCTAGCCCGTGTGGCCCACACGGCCACACATTCACCGTCACACATCGTGTCTCGTACACAGCCACACCTACGACAATCACACGGTCATGTCTTGCAGACAGCCAGCCACACAGTCGGCCACACGCCTATATTGCATCGACAATGCCCTTTTTCAGCTTTAGCTGAACCTCAATTTTTCATGTTTAGGGAAACACCTGGTTCGTTTTTCAAGAATTCACGCCCCCGGAGTGAACAACACCTAAAATTGACAACCAAAACACCCACAATTAACTTTAATTCACAAATCCAACCGAGACACCTCTTGGGCACAACTCAAAAAACACAACAGGAAATTCCACTAAAACAATCCAAAAGCTTACCCTTGACAATAGTAGCCTCGAAACTTCATTACACCATCGAAGGGTCTCGATTTTCCTGAAGGACACCTACAAAAATGGTATACCGGATTAACTCAGACATCAACAGGAACAAAAGTAAAAAAATAAAAATCCCACAAAAATACAACGAACTTTTACCTTCAAAGTTTTATAACGAAAACAAAAAGTAAAACATTGCGATTGGAAGAGGAAATTTCGATAGGAATCAAAAAGGAAGAAAGAAGAAAAATTTTACAAAAGAAGAGTATAGTAACGTCAGAAAGAAAGTGAGTTTTCTTCTTCTTTTTTTAGGGGGCAAAAATAAAAGATTTTTAACTCAAATTAATTTTTTTGTAACACATCCCTAAAATCTCTCTAACTCCCCACTACTCCACTAACCCAAACTAACCACTTCAGAATTCCAACCCCACCGAAACTCTATCAGACAACTAAGACAAAAATTAACGTCCACGCTCGCACGAGGATTCAAACACGAGACCTCAGGCAAGCAACGCCTTACCACTCAAACCAACAGGATCATTCTGATACGAGTTTACAAACAATATTATATAACCCAACAGGGATAAGGCTTGGATAAAAAATAACAACATTTTTCGGATGTGGGACTTGAACCCAAGACCTCAAACATACAACCAAAACACTTAACCACTGAATCAAATACATATTTATGTTAGATTTCACAAAAAATAGACTTAAATTATTCAAAGCGTTACATTAATGGTCAATCATTAAAATTAACGATCAAAGGGCCTTTTTGATGCATTTTGGCAATCGAGTGCAAAAAGAAAAAAGCAATGGCGTAATTGTTTTTTTTTTTTTTTAAAGTTTGATGGCCTTTTTGATGCATTTTGGCAGTTCAAGTACTCAATTTAGTAAATTTTGAAAAAGTTTGAGGGCTTTTTACAACTTTAAGCCTTGATATTTCAATTGACTAACAACAGAATGTTTTCATAGTGTTTATCAGTTTGTGAATTAGAGCCCACACTCTAAGCAAGTTGAGGTTCAAAAAAAGAAGAGAGGATCGTGTTGATCAAAAGCCAAGAAACGACTTAAACTATTTGTTCCTAAAAAAAACTAGGTATGAATTTGATAAAAGGGTTTATTGCTATAAATAACATGATTGCTTGGGTTTTAGAAAAAAAAATTAATTTTTCATTGTACAACAAAACTGTTTTCTAATCCGATTTTTTCCAACATTTATGAGATATGAAAATATTTCCATGAATAATGTGTTGTTTGTGGCAGGTTTGCCATGGGATGTTACCTATTGAAATAGCTTCATTGTATTGCGATTTGTTAAAAAAAAAATGAAACTGGCAATTTGGTGCTTGAGGAGTGTCCATTCCCTGGCAACCAAATTTGTATGGAGGCATTTTCCAATATTTAAAGTGTTGGTCATTTATTAAACAATTTATATGGGTTATGTTGATTGTATGGAGGATTTCTAGCACATTATAGAAGACCATATCACTAGGGAATCATAAATATTGGAGTGGATCGTATTACCCAAGTCAATCCCTTGAGTTGTGGACATTGGATTGGATTGTAACTTTATTTGTTGAGCAAGAGTCCCTATTTACTTTGATTGTTATTTTTATAATGTACTAAACTTATGTTATTGTTGTATTGGTGGGATTGAGATAAATCTTCATACGTAAGCAAATCTCAAAATAAGCCTATATAATTGAGAGAGTTGTATAGGTGAATGTATTTAGAGAATTAAGTATTTAATCTATTCTTGTTAGGAACCTTATTGTATGAGTGCGTTTTGATAGCAAAACTTTGTGTTGTAGTTTTACTTGCAAAAATTCACAAGGGGTGGATTTAGTGGTGAGAGTATTAAGTCTTCAAGTTACAGAGGTGAAGAAAATTGTCATGGGGTGTGATAGATTAGGATCACTTGTTGTTATTGTTGAAAAGAGTAAGTATTTCTCATTAAACTAAGCCTCACAAACGTAGAGAAATTGAACTGTATAAACAACTTCTTTATATTTTATTTGTTTTCTATTTTTTATTTGATGGTTGAAACTTAGACACCACTTCACTTGTGTAGTTTAATTCCCTTATGATGGTTGATGGACTGTCATCTATGTAAAAAGTAGCTAGAATCAGTAACATATTATGTTAAATGCTAGGGATGTTTAATATGGGTTGTTTTCATGCTGATCTTTCGTATTATTAAATGACAGATTATGTTTTCTATAAAATATTATACACAAAACAGATTATGACCAACTCAAAAATATTATAAACATGTCAAACTAATTTAACCAAATGTTTTATGAGATCCACAAAATTATTTGAATTTCATTATAAATGTTGTTATATTTAGAGCTTTCTAAATCAAAACTAAAATATATTTAATAAAATATTTAATTTTTTATCTTTTATGTGATTTTATACCATGATTGTTATCTACTTGTCTTATGGTACATTATCCATGTAAGTGAAAATAAAAAATAATATTAAAAATTTATTCATTAATTATTTTTTGTAAAATAATTATCATCACTAATTTATTTATTGATAATAAGGTAATAAAAATTTACATAATACTAGTGTTTTTAATTTATTTATAATTAATTTATGAGGTGTCTAGTTTTTTTTATTGAATTAATGTCTACTTGATTCATGACATCAATTCAATCAAAATTTGTATAATAATATATGTGTTTCTTTTTTTAAAAAAGTTATGTTATTTCAATGTGATATAAATTTTGAGCATTTATCTCCGGTGATTCAGAGAAACAGTAAGATACTGTAGTTGGGTTAAGGGTGAGTGGTGACATTTTTTAGGGAAGTATGGTGAAGGACGAGATCTCCCTTCTAGAGGAAGAACTCGTACAACTATCAGTGAAGAGTTCGTTGTTGGTCCCGATTGAAAATTTGTCGTTAATATGTTCTGTTTGGACAAAAAAGTCATATACTCCTGACAATTTCAGGGCACAAATAAAAAGTATCCGGAAAACAAAAAAGAAATTTGAAATCCAAGTGGTAGGGAAAAATCTCTTCTTGATTTTATTCGATAGTGAAGAGGATTTAGATATGATTATGGAGGGTAGACCATGGTTTTTTCGGTGACAACTTATCATTTTCGATAGGTTAACAAAACCTGTAAACCGAAATCAGATTAGATTGGTTTCGTCTCTTTTTTGGCTTAAGATTGGTCCTTGTCCTCCAGAATGTGATAAAAAGGATTTTACGCATGCCATTGGTTCAACTTTCTGAGGGGTGATAAGATCGGAAATAAAAGTAGATCTTTGTCGACTGAAGACACAAATTGATGCACAAAAACCTTTGAGGAGAGGTATTTTCATTTCAACAGAAGTAAAGGAAAAAGTTTGGGTGGCTTTCAAATATGAAAACTTACCAACTTTCTGTTTTGGCTACGGTAAAATGAGATATGGAGTAAACGATTGTTGAAGCAGTGTACTTATACTGGGATTCAAAATGACGTGATTTAGGAAAAGGGATAGACTGCTTATGTTGATTTATCTGATCAGAAGATGGCAGAGGTTTCGTTTGTGGTAGAGCGAATGGCTATAAAAGAGAACCTTTCAATTTTGGAAACTGTTGTTTATCACCAAAATTTAGGGGATTTGGTGGCTCCTTTATTCCCTGAAATTATGGAGGATACAGTGAGAAGGGAGCTTTCTAAGGAGATAATTGAGACTGATATGCAAGGGGAATGGTATAAGATAAAATCACAGATTGAGCCCATTATTCCATTTGTGGAAACTTCTCATAAAATAAAAACGACTAGTTGGAAACGTGTCGCTAAAATAACAAAAGAAAAGTATCAAGAAGAAGCAAATGGCGCAGGAAAGCGAAAAGTGGGAATACAGGACCCTGAAGAGGTGGGAAAGCAATATTCCAATGGGGGTAATAATAAAAAAATTGAAAATTATGAAAGGGAATCCTGACGGTTTCAGTGTTTTGGAAATAGAGTCAGATTCGTAGGAGCAGATTGTTGCTTCTTTTCAACCGGGACCGGCAGCTACCAATCGGTAATCCGACCAGAAACAATGAAAATCTTATGTTGAAATGTTCGTGAATTGGGGAGTCCACGGGAAAAACGAAGACTTCGACAAGTGATGAAGTTTTATTATCCCCGAATGGTCTTTTTCATGGAGACTAAAATTGATGAAAATAGAATGGAAAAGTTGAGAAAGAGATGTGACTTTTAATTATGGGATTGAAGTGGAAGCGAATGGTTCAAGAAGTGGGATATGTTTAGCTTGGAAGGACGTTAATGTGCAGTTGAGGAGTTATTCAAAGAACTACATAGATGTTCTTATTAAGGAAAATGATAATGATAAGCTTTAACGTTTTACAGGTTTCTATGGTGCACCTTACGCGAGTTTTGAGGAAAAAACATAGAATCTCTTGGGAAGGTTAGGGAATGTAAAAAAAAATTCCTTGGTTGGTGTGCAGATATTTTGATGAAGTTTTATACTCTTTCGAGAAAGTTGGTGGGGTACCAAGAGAGGAACACAGAATAAAGGCTTTTCAAAAGGCTCTTGATGATTGTCAACTAAGGGATATGGAGTACTTAGGGAATTGGTTCACTTGGGAATGAGGAAATATGCTCGAGACTAATATTAGGGAGTTGTTGGATAGAGGGGTTGCTAATGACGATTGGTTGAGTATGTTCCCTCATGCGACAATTAAACATTTACTGAATTCTTTCTCAGATCATTGCCCCATCCTACTAAGCACTGTTAGTGAAACAAGAAGAAATAGAGCAGCTAATTTTAAATTTGAGGAGTGATGGATGATGGGGGTCTTTAGAAGGAGAAATTAAGTGACTTTGGGATTCAGTTGGAGGATCTATTTTTGAAAAATTAAAAGAACTGAATACTAATTTGATAAAATGGGACAAATGGATTAAGGTGAACCGTAATGAATTGAAGTGTGCCCGTTCTAAAAAATTGGAAGATCTAATGGCTGAGGGTTGAGATGATGACAATTTGGCAGCACTCATAGATGTTAAGATCCAACTGAACTTTGAGCTTGATAAGGATGAAGCTTTTTGGGAACAAAGGGCGATAGCTAATTGGCTTCGTTTAGGTGATAAAAACACTACTTTTTTCCATTGGTACGCTTCGACTCGAAAAAAGAAAAATACTATTGGAAGTTTAGAGTGAGAAGATGGAAAGTAGCAAGCACAGAAGATGAAATTGGGGAGTTTGCTACGTAATATTTTCAAAATCTGTTTTCTTCGAATGGGATTGGTGATCTGTCGCATATTTTATCAAGGATTAATGCTAGCATCTTTCATGAAGAGAATCTTTTCCTTTTAGTAAAGTTTACAAAGAAAGATGTTTACACAGCATTGAAATAAATGGGGCCCACAAAAGCACTGAGATTTGATGGTTTCCTAGCTATGTTTTTCCCAAAGTACTGACATATTGTCAAGAATGATGTTCTCTCCTATTGTTTGGGGGTTCTTAATGAAGGTAATGATCTTGAATATGCAAATGTTACTGAAATTATTCTTATCATTAAAATTCTAAATCCCAAAAACCTAATAAATTTTAGACCCATTAGTCTGTGTTTTGTTTTATATAAACTTGTGGTAAAATTTTTAGCAAGCCAACTTTAGAGCATTATTGGGAACTGTATCGATTGTGCTCAAAGTGCCTTTGCGCTGGGGAGTTTAATTTTTGATAATGTTTTACTTGCTTATTAACTGTTACCCACGTTTTGCAACAAGTACACTGGAAAGAAGAGCTACATGGCAGTTAAACTCGATATGAGTAAAGCCTATGACAAAGTTGAATATGCTTTTCTAAAGGCAGTAATGTTAAAGATGGGTTTTGCTACTGATTAGGTAAGGATCATATTGAGATGTATTTCATCGAATTCATATTCAGTAAAGCTTAATGGTTGCACTGGAAGAAGATTTTAGCCTTCAAGGGGCCTACGTCAAGGGGACCGTTTTAGTCCTTTTTTATTTCTCATTTGTAGTGAAGGTCTTTCCGCTTTGATGAGGTTGGCCATGGATGGAAGGCTTTTGAAATGGGTGAAAGCTAGTAGAGGAGGGCCTAAAATCTCACATCTCTTGTTTGTGGATGACAATATTCTCTTTGGGGAGGGAACAACTAGATATGCTCTTTTATTGAAAGATATTCTTAAAGAATATGAGAATTATTCTTGTCAATATGTGAATTTCAGTAAATCAACAATTTTCTTTAGTTCAAATGTATCTGAGGGGGGAGAAGATTCGGGTTTCAAATTTGATGAAGGTGTGTTTTTCCAACAATGGTGAAAAGTATTTGGGGTTTTCAAATATGGTGGGAAGAATGAAGAAAGCATCTTTTCAAAACTTAAAGGATAGGATTCAGAAGAGAATCGAGAATTAGAGCACGAGGCTTTTGTCACAAGGAGGAAAGGAAATTTTTATTAAATCAGTTTTGCAAGCAATCCTCACATATGCAATGTCATATTTTTTTGTTTCCAAAGTCTTTTTGTGGAGAAATTGGAAGCATTATAGCGAAATATTGGTGGCAAAAAAGATAGGGAAAGCAAAGGATACATTGGTGCGAGTGGAGGCATATGTGTAGATTGAAAGAGGATAGGGGGATGGGTTTTAGAAACATGGGAAAGTTAGATATTTCTTTGCTGGCCAAACAGGGGTGGAAGATTATAAATCGTCCAAATTCACTTATTGTGCACGTGCTAAAAGCTAAATACTTTCTGAGATCTGATTTTATTAGAAAAGTATTTGGACAGCAAAAAGGGTTTTAAAGGAGGGTTTATGCTGGTATGTGGGTTTGGGGAATAAAATCTTAGTATACGATGATGCATGGATTCCCGATAATGCAAATTTTAAAGTATCCAAAAATAGTCGTAATATGTAGAATTTAATGGTGTCGAAGTTAATAGATTCTAGTGAGCGTATCTAGAAGCAGGGGTTAATAAATGATACTTTCTTGTAGTCAGACGCTATTAATATCCTTCAGATTCCGCTTGGTCAAGAAGCCCATGAAGATTTCGGGTATGGAGTGAGGAACCTTCGGGGGAGTTTTTGGTTCGCAGTGACTAAAAACTTCTACAAAAAAAAAAAATTTGGAGGATCCTACTGCTTATGCATTACAGACCAGATCTAGTGCTTTTTATAAACTTTTATGGAACCTAGACCTCTCGGGGAAAACTAAAATTACAATTTGGAGGATTTATTAGAACTATTTACCTACGCTTGCTAACTTGAAGTTTAAGAAGTTGGCCACAACTTCCTACTGCCCTTGGTGTGGAAGTGCGGAGGAATCAATGGATCATTTGTTTCGGCGCTGCCCTATAACAGTTGAAGTTTGGTCAGAATTAAACTGTTTGCACTTTTTGAACATTCATGGTATGGAGTTTGAACAATGGCTTACTTGGGTTTTCGAGACTTGCACCATCCATCAGAGGAAGATGTTCTATTGTGCACTCTAGGCTATCTGGAACAACAGAAACAAAAGAGCTCATGACAAATATTACAGGCAAGGACAATGCAAATTTTGTTCCTAGCTATATAGAAGAACTTAAATGGTTAGAGGAAAACACCTGTATTAAGAAAAGGGGGGATGTGAGTTGGAAAGCTCCACCAAGTTCAGTCATCAAAATAAATTTTGAAAGTGCTTTTGATGGTTGAAGATTTCGATCAGTGTTAGGAGTGGTTGCTAGGGATGAAAGAGGAACAATGTTGTTCACTCATACAAGTTTCCATGAGGGAGTAGTGTCTGCCTTTGCTGCTGAAGCTTTAGCTTGTCAACTCGCGGTGAGTACGGGTTTTGATAATGGATGGATACGAGTCATTACCGAAAGGAACTCATTAACAACGGTCAAGAAATATAAGTCTTTGAAACTTGATAAATCACAGATTGGAGTTTTCATAAGAAATATACAACAGATGAAAAGTAATTTTGAAGAAATCAGTTTCAATCATGTTCCAAGATCAACAAATAAACTCGCTCATGCATTGGTAACAGAAATGCTGAAAGGAAGGAAATCGGTTTACCTGGAGAGGAAAGAATCTTTGTCTATGGATCCCAGGACAACGATGGGGAGACCGAGAGAACCGGATTGATTAAGAAGGGAAAGTTTGAAGAATGGAGGAAAGGAGTTTCTTTCTTTTGACGTTTGATCTATCTTTTCTGGATGCTCCTTCTTGGTTTTGTGAAACCTTCAGTTTTGAGCATTGACGGACATTTTTGGGATGGAGAAAAAACAAAGGAACTGATTGGGTGTAAGGGTTGATGTCTCACTACTTCTAAAATTCTCTTTGTTTTGGTTTTTGTGTAATTTACTTGTCAGGTGTGTTTTTAGTTTTGTTTAGGTTTTCTTTTAGGTTTTGTTTGGTGTTTTGGACTTATGTTTCTTTTTTTTCGTAGTTTTTTGGTTTTAAGATTAATGAGAAGCAAAAGCTCAATCTATTTATTTCAAAAAAAAAAATTGAGCATTTATATTTAGCTTATAAAAATATCTTACATGTTCTATAAATTATGTTATTTTAAGTTGCTCTAAATTTTGATTTTTGAAAATATTTTATATTTTTATTTTTAAAAAATAGCTTTCATTTTTTATTTTTAAAATTAGAAAACATGTTTGATAAATAAAAAAATAAAAAATAGTTTTCGATAATGAAAACATGAAGATATATTTGGTAACTATTTTTACATAATAGAAAAGTGATAAATAAAATAAAAAATTTACATCTATATAGGTTTGAACCAAGGTACCTGATTTCATATTTAAAAATATTTTTGTCTTTATAGGGTTAGAAGCACAACCAATTTATTTAAAGTTAAAAACCATTATTTCAATCATTTTCACATTTATAAAAGCATTTTAGTGAAAGTAATGAATTATTTTTATTTTCTAATTTTCACATATTTTAAAAATTTTCAGACCAAGCATGTTTTCTTCATTAAAAATGAAAACCAAAAAGTACCTTTAATTTTTGTGAGTTTAACGAAAGAAATACTTGCTAAAAGGAATACATATAATATAAAAATACAAAATATTATTTTTATTAATTTAAATATTCTAGTTACCGTATATAATTTTGACAAAAAAAGAAAAAAGAAAAAGAAAGTCGTTGGGACATTAGTGGCTTTTAGAAGACGAGAGAAGCATCAAAGATTACGAGAGTGTTAATGGAAACAAAAGCTGCCTTATGCCGACTCCACTTCAACTTCTTGAAAGGAGCTTTGAAATATCCAAGAGGGAGTTGCAACTAGCAAAAATTTTTAAAACCCCTTTAGTGCTTTCTTAAATAACGAAATTTTAAGCTCATATATATGATAAAATTATACTTTAATTCTTTTAAAAAATAAAAAATTTTATTTAATCTTTTTAAAAATGATAAAATTTTAAATTAATAAATAATATACTTATATTTTAACCTTTTAAAAATATATGATTTAATCCTGAACTAAATTTGCAGCTAACATATATTACATTATTCATTCAATGATGAAACTCAAAAACAAATGTTTTTGCATTACTATTTATAATTCCATAGTTAAATTTAAGTATATTTTTTTTAATTTTGAACAATAATTTGGTTGTACTTGTGGGAACCATTTTTTTGTTTGGAAAACGGGCCAACTTTAAAAAAAAAAAAACGGAGTCGCCACCAATCTTTTTTGAAGTGTGATTGGGCCACTTATAAAACATTTTGGTCTATGAATTTTAAAAAAAGGGGCTCGAGAGTCGGTTACGCACGAGGAAGGGTTAGCACCCTCGCAACGCCCAAAATTGGTACCGTATTGATTGATTAATGTCCTTAATATCGAAAAATTAGAAAATATTTTAAAATATGAATCTTTAAAAATGTTTGGATAACCCGCATTGGATATCGAAACTCTCTTGTTCCGAAAAGATGAAATACCACATCCAGCACGATAGGACACGATGTTCCAAACCCTCGATACCAAGATCATTTCGTGATTTCCAAAACTCGTATTGCAATTTGAAAAGGATATTTCACTATTTGGCCAGACTAAAAATCGAAACCCAGCACGATTGGGCACAATTCCTTGAATTTCCAATTATGAGATATTGCCTTTATTTAAGAAAACCCGGCCAAAACCTCTAAAGGATATTTGGTTGTTTGGACGAATAGAAAATCGAGACCCAGCACGATTGGGCACGAATCCCTCGAACGTCCAAACACAAAACATTGCCTTATTTTCAAAGACGCGATCAAAATCTTTAAAGGATATTTGGTGATCTGGACGAACGAAAAAATCGAAGCCCAGCACGATTGGGTACGATTTCCTGAACTCCCAAACACACAATATTACCCTTGTGAAACCCATTTTTATGAATTTTTTGGGAAAAAAAATGAATAATAGCAAAAACAAAAATGGTAAAAGGCAGTTCGAAAACATCGATCCACATGAAATGATGGGAACCAGGGCAGATAAACCATAATAGTAAAACCAATAATAAAAATAGCAATGATGATGTTGGTAATAAAATAAAAGTAATAACCCAAGCAATAAAATAAAAGTAATGGATATATTTAAAAAGAAAAAAGAAAAATAATTGATAATAATACACATATATGAATATATAAAAATTGAAACACTAAATATATATATAAAATAGTCAAAAGAGGTAAAATATCTATATATAAAAAAGGTATAAATATATATATAGCTTAAAATTAATAGTAAGTTTATATGTTAAATATAATAGTAAAATACTAAGGAATAATAATAATAGATATAATAGTACGTAACAAGATAAAAAGTAATAAATAAAATGTTAATAATAAAATAATGTAACGATGGATATAGTAATAATAAATATAATATGGTAATAAAAATATATGTAAAATAATGGTGAGGAAAAACAATAAAAAAAAGGTAATAGTAGTAAAAAAAATTTATAGGAGATGAAAGTAATAATAAAAGTAAAAAAATATTAGTAAGCAGTGATAATAGTAATGGTAAAGAAAATAAAACAAATTATAATAGAACAATAATAATACACATAATAACAATAAATATAATAACGAAAGTAGAAATAATGCTAATAAAAATATTGAAATGGTGAGTATAACTAAAAAAAATAACCAATTTGTGAACAAATTAAAATAGGGATTAAATTGGATTAAGATGGAAACTTTAGGCTAGATTTAAAAAAGTGAAAGTGAATAAACCACATCGTGAGGCGCGCAACCTAGATGGATTTAAAAAGCAATAAATCTGTCCCCTGAAACGCAGCACCTGAGCGCGGATTAAATTGAAATCGCTAACAAAGCTCATGAGAAAAATTAAAATAAAGAAAGCTGAAATGGGACGTAAGTAGGGAGGACTAAACGCAGAATTTACCCCTTTAGGGTAAATGTGCACGGATTTCCTTCCCTAATAAATGGTGCCGTTTGATTTGATGCTTAAAAAACATAAAAAAAAAAAATCCAAAAGTTTCTTCATTCTCATCTCTGCTTTGAAAACCAAAACCAAAGCCTAACGCTTTTTGCCTCTTATTTTCTAGGGTTTGACCCTCCCAAAGTTTCCCCTTTCGCCCCCGCAACACAATCGGTCCGGTGTCCTGCCACGAGCGCAAGACCAGTATTCTGGTAAGCTTCTTCCCCTTGTTTTTTTTTTAAAAACGAAATGCTAATATATATACAGATTATAGTTTAAAACGAAACAAAATGAAAAGATAAAAGACAACAGTGCTTAAATCTGAATGAACTACAATAGGAAAGAAAGAAAGAAATGGACCTCTACTGATTTCTAACTGACTTTGTGTATTTTGAAAAAAATGCTCTGTATTCTTTCGTATTTTCAGTGTAAATTGTATATCCTCCCTTTTTTAAAAAAACGAAAATCCCCTAACCCCAAATACAACTTCGAAAAGGAAAAAGAGGAAAAAAATTAATAGAAATGGCGATTCAACCTTTTTATCTCTGATTCTTTGTATTATTCTCTGAGGAAGCGTGAATATTGTGTGTTCTTTTATCTCAATTGTGTCAAAAAAAAAGTAATCTTTACAGATTTGATTTGGCTTTTTATAGCCTGTTTTACAACTATCAGTTTACCCCGTTTGTAGGTGCGTGGTGGCTCATGTTTCTGACGTGGAGTCGTGGATCAGTGCACGTCGCGAGAGGGCCGTGTCTTGCGCGCGAGTGCTAGCTGAGGTGGGATAGTTGCGGCGCTAGTAATGCTGAAACCCCTTAGGGTTTTTTTTATTTTCTGCTTTATTTCTTTAGACCATTGGGCCTCGTTTTAGGCTCTGTTAAAAATAATGGGCCATGGACTATTTTGGGTTTGTGTTTACTGTTTAACTTGAGGTATTGGGCCTAGGCCAGAAATTGGGCTCTACAGTACTGATAACTTAGGTTGGGTCGTATCCAATTAAATAGCGGTAAATTTTTTTTTTAAATTAATTCTTATATCATTCCACAATATTATATTTAACAATAAAATGAATTTTTCATCATTACAATTAGAGCTTTACATGGGCTAAATTAAGTCGGGTCGAGGCCCGGTTTTAAAGAACTTTTTATATCTATGCTCATTTTTAAGTCAGCCCAATTCATCCAAAAACCCATTTTATTATTTAAAAAATATAAAAATATTTTTTCAATTAATATTTTATATATTTTATAATTAAATTTAAATTTAAAAATATTTTTTATTATTATATAATTAAATTTGGGTCAAACCAGAATAATAAAAAATTGATCAAACTTAATCCAAAGTCAGATAACACCTATCAAACCGAGCAAACTACCCGACACTTATAAAAAACCGTGTCTTACATTTATTTATTGGTAACGGCTTTTGCTTTACATATATGAGAAATGAAAAGATAAACTTGATCATCATGGTGTTTAATTGCTAACCCTCAGCTAAAAATTGCACTCAACATAATCTTTTTGCAGGATTTTGGTTTGTGCTTTTATGATTCAAGATCAATTTATTTCTTTGCATACTCATGTCATATTGCATGATTGAATATCGAGGTGAGTTAATAATGATCGTATGAATGGATTTGCTATGATTAATATTTATTGCTGAGATAGTGGACTGAATTGAATAAAATGAAAAGTATTATGATTTAGTGTGAACATGATGTGTAATATGAGAACGGATTGAAACATGTTATATGGTGAGTTATTTGTGTATTGATGATGATTTGGAATGAAAATTGTGAAATTGAATGTGAAATTATATATATGAATTGGATTGAATTGAAATGAAATGAAATAAGTGATTGTTGGTACACTGTACATGGTATGAAAATGCAAATGTGATCGATTACAAGGTATGGGCATGCCAATATGAAGGATTACAAGTTATGTTAATGCTAATATAAATATGTGATGACCATGTGAACTTAGTAAAAGGTTAGGATACGATTGGCATGCCAATAGGGTTATATGCACGCTTGTACGGGTTATGAGTTGATATAGATATTATGGCAAGTTATAACGGGATCCAACATCTATTGTAGATCATTGAGTATTATTTGTCTCTATAGTAACTTTGGTGTGGTAGAGGGATGTAATTGAAAATGTTTATACATTTGATCCCTACAGGCTTTGCACTTCGGTGCTTTGGTATGGCGTAGTTTAAGCTCCTATGAGCTATCTGGTGTGGTATAGTTTACTCGTGTATCCAAGTCCATTTTACTAGGGCTCATTGGGCGAAACGTCGAACTCAAATCTTGAAATCAGAAAATGAAATAAAGTGATTTTTTGGCAAGCTATTAAAATGTATGAATTGAAATGGTATGAACTTGTGAATTAATATTGTTATATGATATGATTTGATGCTATTGAACTATATGTGTGTGTATATAATTCATGATAAAGAAAGTATATAAAAGACTATACGAAACGGTTAGAATCAAGCTTTAAAGTGATTAAATTGGGATAATGAGATTGAATATTCAATTGAATGAATAACTATGTATAGGTATATGCTTATAGATTAAATATGAATTGAATAAGTAGGATATGAAATGAATGAAAATTGGTATGGTAAGTATTAAAAAGTATGGTATGACACAATCATATGAATTTTTCAATGAGAATATGTTTCAATTGGGTATGCTACAAATGAAAGAATTGGTATCCTAATGTTGAATGTTAAGACATGGTAAGTTATGTGCAAAAAGTTTAGTGAATTAGTATGCAATTTGCTATATATATTCATGTCATATGTGAATGCAAACTATTGGCATAATTGGTATATGTAAATGAGTTAGACATTAGATTTCAATTTTATTGTGTGCTTTTACTATTATATCTTTGAATTGAATCATGAAAGTACCACTGAGTTTTATCGCTCAATGTGCGGTTTGTTTATTCTGTGCACATGTAGCGGTGGATTGTGAGGTCTTGAGAAGTAACTCAGCATCCAATTTGTAGCATCGGACTCAGTAATATTTGTATATCCCCTTTTTAATTTTGATATATGGAATGTACCTAGGTTTCAGAGTCAGTTTTATATCGATATGGTCAAATTGAATTCATGATTGGCAATGTAGTTTAATTTTAGTGCATCTTGTTAAATACTTATATGAAATTGATATACGTAGATAGAAATGGTTTAAATGATTTGATATGTGGAAATTGTCATATGTATTAAAGTTGGGATAATGAATTTGTGTAATGTATATGTATATATGATACTAAAGGCTAGAATTAAGTATATGGGAATGGTATTCTTTGTTGAAATGGTACAATTGTGGTATTGATTTGTTTATATAGGTGATGCAATTTGGTACCATTTGAACCATTTTGAAACAAGCGGTTATGTCGTGACGTCAAGCTCTTTTCATCATGACAAGAAATCGCCAATGAGTTATGTTGCAACGAGGAACCGTCGAAGTCGCAACGTTAACTTAATATTTTACAAACTTTACAATTTGGTCCTAATTCGACATTGGGTTAGCAAAAGAGCTTTTGTAAGCTTGTATAAGACTTGAAAATGATAGAAAATCATATTGAGATTAATTAAAATTGTCAATAGAATATATAAAAGGATAAATTGAATCATAGTTGCTCCAACAACCAATATGGCATCCCGTAATTTGGATTCGGCGGTCGGGTCGGGTATGGGGTATTATAAGTTCTCTATTTTGCTTTTCTATTTTATTAGATATTTTATCTTTCTTAATATTTTCTCTTTATTTTGCACTTTTATTAGATTATTTTAGAATAGGTTAAAATCTGATATCAGTCGCTATACTTTGCAAAAGTTGTGGATTTAGTTCCTATACTTTTATTTGATCAATTTTAGTCCATTTACTTTTCGAATTGGTTACTTTTAGTCCTGACCCAAAGAGTAACCATTAAATTCGTTTTGTTAAATTCAATTACTAGTCTTGTACTACATTTACAATTGTAGATTTAGTTCATTTTCTCCAATTAGATCATTCTAAGTTCCTATACTTTTCAAATTTTAAAATTACAGCCTTGACACAAATGACAGTCATTAATCCATTAACTGGACTTTTAGCGAGTAATATGTAGAAATAATATGTTAACATGACATTACACATATGATAATATATTTGTCACTTCAGATTTTGAAAATAAACATAACTTCACTTAATAAATTTAACAGTTATTATTTGTTGGGGACTGAAATTTTAAAATTTGAAAAGTATAAGGACTAAAAAGACCAACTAAAAATATAGAAATTAAATCTACAACTTTTACAAAATACAAGGACTAAAAGCATAATTTAAGCTTTAGAATAAATTTCTTATTGTTAGATTTTAAAACAAGTAAAAGATGTAGAGTTTGACCCAGATAAGTGGAGTGAGAGAGATCCTGTTTGGGCCTAAAGGCAGATTTGCCCACTATTTCTTTTCATGGCCACTAGCAAAACGATGGAGTTTTGAGCCGTACTAAAAGTAGAACTGAGAATCGTAAGAAGATCAATTGGAACCGTGTTTAATCTTTTATTCAATTTGATTTACGTGTTAATTCGGATAGTAATATGTTTGGTTCGGTTAGACTTTCCATGGCTTAATTTTTTTTTTCAATTTAATACCTATATTTTCTTTGGGATTAATCCATTTTTAAGGGATTAAACATTTTTATTTTTTATTTTTGGGGCAAATTATAATTGTACAATATATCAAGTTTTAATTTAATCACTTAAAGAGGGAACTATATTATAATTCTTTCATTTTTTGGAAGGGGGACAGGGCCCTCTTTTTATGTGTAATTGACTTCGTTTTAATCTATGAATTTAGATTTCATCGATATTTGATGGTATAATCCTTTTTTGACATTGTGCCACATTATCATTTGATTTTTTTTTTTAAATATTAGGTGATAACATAACATAATATCAAAATGTATATCATCAATTTTTTTTTTATATTTTCTAAATTGAATGACCAAAATAGACCTAATTACTAAGTTAAAATACCAAAATGAAAAAAAAAACATAAATATCAAAACTTTATTCAAATCCAAACAAAAGGTATTTTTATTTCGAAACTAAAGATGTTAAAATATAATAAAATTTTAATTTAAAAGGGATGGATATTTGATTTTAAATACTATTCAATTATACATTTGTGGTAACGAAAAAAAGAATTTCTTCAATAATTAGATTTAATTTTCTATATTATTTTTTGTAAAGCCATAGGAATGATATTTAAGCATTCTCCTATTCAAGTTTTGGCAACACAGGAGATGAAAGTGGTTGATTATTGTTAGGTTATAAAGTGGTTGACTAAATAATTAAGGATGAAGAGCCTTTCTTGGGATCCAAGCATTCATGATTAGCAAGCTGAAATGAATGTTAAACAACCTAATGTCTTTCTTCCCCTATTCATTCACATGTAAATAATCTAGGCCTTGATTCCATTATATGTGCGAAAATCTGGGGAATGGGACAAGCAAAAAAGGTGATGGCAGATTTAACAGTATATACCAGCCCTGAAAAGATGAATGGGAATGTTGTTTGAAATCTCCCCTTCTGCAAAACAAAACAGGGCATCGTATCTCGAAACGATACATGACAAATTATAGGGAATAAAGAAATAACCCCATAGCTGTATTTTATGGAACCTTTGACTCCTTTTTCTTTCTATTTTCTTTTCTTTTATTTATCAAGTTTTCCTTATTCATTAAATTATCGATAATTTTTTATTTTGATTATTGAACTATTTAAATTTTTTTTACTTAATCTATTAAGTTATCTTTTTCTGTTCACACTACTTGCACCAATTAAAAGTTTTTTTTTCCTCTTCTTTTCTATAATTCAATTTTTTTCAAGAAATAACTTTAGACATCACAAATCTCCCAACCGAAATTCAAACTGTTTTTTTCTTTAATCTCTGACAGTGGCCATCAAATCAACTTATATCTAAGTTATGTTCTTTTACTCGTCGACGGGTACTAATCTACCGTATTAATTGTCAAATCGTTGCTTAAAACTATCTGACAAAACTTTTTTTAAAAGATCAAAAAAGATTTAATAGGCTAGTGACTTAAATAAAAAATTTAGAATAGTTTAGTAATCAAATTGTAACTTGGTTTAGTTAAATAACCAAAATGAAAGTTTACTCATAATTTAATGGCTGGGTTAAATGAAAGAAAAAAGATATAAAATTAAAATAGTGGCGAACTATTTTGTGAAACTAAAAAAGAAAAGATGGATAATCCGGATTGAGTGTGAAGCAAAAGAAAAAACAGCATTTGTTTAGTAATTGGGATTAAAAAGAAATAGCACATGATTGACTTGTGTGTCTATAAATAAATAACTCAATCTCCAATAAATAGTACAAATATTATTCAAACTTGGTGGTACAAAAATTTTCTTATTTTTTTAATTCAAAAATGCTCCCATAAAACAGCTATTTTTTTACAAAATTGGTGGAATTGATTATAGAAAAATGCAAAAGGTAGTGATAGCTGCAACTCATGTAAAGGGATGGTATCATTATAAAGAAATAAATTGATGTAAACAAGTGCTTACTTACACCAGACAAAATGGGGGGCCCCTTCCCCTTCTTTTCTTTATAACCTTGCCTAACCGTTTGCTTTAGTATCTCTATCACAATTCACAAGAGAGTAAAACCTTGTACATATATATTTTTAAAGCATTTTTTGAATTTTGTATCTATGTTATTATTTAAATATTCGACTCAGTTGGTGTCACAAGTTAATTTGACACTAACTTAGTTAAGAAAATTACGAAAATATTTGTTATATCTCCTTTAAATTTGGACACATGTTAGCATGACAAGTTATCGAATAAACGCTCGTAACCAACTCTCTGGCTCTACACTATCCGATCTTTTCCACTTGGATGCCTCAAAGGCTAGTCCTCTCGAATCTTTGTTATATACATGGCCCTTGATTTTAGCAAGGGACCTATACCACCTGCTTCCATAGGCAGCCCACCTGCTTGGCAAGCATCCTTAATGACATCTGTTTTTTAACTGCAAACACACCCCCGAAGACTATTAGGCTCCACCTGGGCGTAACAACATCGTGATACCAAAATAGAATATGATGCACATCCTTCACATACTTCTTGGTGGCAACCTCTCTTCAAAGTTTTGCCACGTCACACTAATAGACAAGAAGACCTCTTTTATAAATATCATTCTAATCAACGAGAAATGGATCTTTTTTAGCCCTTAAGCAATCTTTGGGCACTTATCCTCCTCAACATCCTCCCCAGCCTTCTCTCTGTCAACAATCGCATTGGATTGATTATTTGTTTATGTCAAATTATTGAGTAAAAAAAATTGAAGGTTAAAATATACTTTAACTCCCTATACACTTCATACATTTAGGATTCAATCCCTCTATTTTATGTTCAAGAATATAGTCCTTTACTTTTTAAATTTAAAAATTTATGTCTTAATTATTACAATCATTGAAATTCTTCTATTAAATTTTTCGGTATGACATTTTGAAATTTTCTTTAAAAAAAATTCACTTGGTAGTCTGTAACAATAGAAATAACGTTGAAAATACTCATTAAGATTTTTTTTTTCTTAAAACCCCTCATTCGAGTCCTCATGATAAAATATTTTTTTTTTCTTTTGGAAGTATCCTTTTTAAAGAAAAATTGCAGATTTTGATTGAAATAGCTAACAATATTAACTATTTAGGCTAACTAATTATATTATAAATGTAAATGGACTAAATCATGTCAAAAATTAAAGTATATAGCTTAAATCTCAAGTTACAGCATAGGAGGCAAAAATTGAAACTTTACCCTTACCTTATGATGTCAAAAAAACCGACACAAACCTAAAAGAAATAGGAAATCAGGTGCCAATCTCTAAAACTTATAAGGTATTCAAATTAAATATAACCACGTAATATTTCAACAAAAAAAGTTAACTATATTAATTATTTGGACTAATTAATAACATTATAAAAATATATAAAAACCAAATTATGTTTAGAAATAAAATATAGAGATTAAATTTCAAATTTAGATATATTAGGGAGTACTAAATTGAAATTTAATTATTTTAGTAAAGTAGAAGGAAAATTCTTTATACCTTCTTCTTATAAATATTATTTTAATATATTTTAAAAAAAATTTAATGTTTATTTTATTTTTAATTTTTTTTTCCAATTTTTCAAACTATTACCAATTGTTGTAATTATTATTTTTTGTTAACCAATATTTCATTTAAAATATTAGTGTAACCAATATCTTAAAATTTTTACATTTTTTAAAAATTATTATAACTAAGGAGTCAAGAGTGCTTTGCTCAGTATCTTAGCGAAACCAGCCTCTGCTGCGGCTTGGGATGGAGGAAAGTGGTGGCAACGAAGGGTTGAAAGAGGAAGAGGTCTCCCTATTGGTAGAAGAACTCATTCAGCTATCGGTGAAAAGCTCGGTAGTGGAACCAAATGGAAAACCAGCGCTGATCTGTATGGTATAGACAGGGAAGACATATAACCCGGATAGCTTCAGAGCACAGATGAAGAGTATCTGGAAAACAAAAGGAAAATTTGAAATCCAATTTGCAGGTCAGAATCTTTTTTTGATTATTTTTGAATCTGAAGAAGATCTAGAATCAATCCTAGAAGGTCAGCCATGGCTTTTTAGAAAACAATTAGTTATCTTTGACAGATTGAGTAGACCGATGGAAAGAAATAAAATCAAGCTTGTTTCGTCCTTATTCTGGATTAAAGTAGGCCATGCTTGCCAGAATTTGATAAAAAAATATTTAATGCATGCTATTGGGGCCACGTTTGGAGGAATTATTAGATCTGAAATAAAGGGTGATTTTTGTCGAATTAGAATTAAGTTAGATGTGCAGAAACCCCTTTGAAGGGGAATATTTGTTTCCATAGGTGATCAAGGTAAATGCTGGATTTCTTTTAAATATGAGAAGCTACCGACCTTCTATTTTGGTTGCGGTAGAATGGGGCACGCTCTCCCAAGCTGTGAGGTAATTAAATATGCAGAAAGAGACAAAATTAAGGAAGACCCCCTTTCTCACTAGCATTAAAGGCAGAATGCAGTTTTTTTGGAAGAGAAAGTGTAAAGTTAAATGCTATCTCAAATAAGATAAAGCATCAAAGCTCGTATAGGGGCCAGTTGGAGGAAAGCCAGGAGATGGGACTGAAAGAACAGGATAATTACAATATGAGACAAATAGTTGATCTACAGCTATCAGAAGTGGAGAAAGTTTTGAAATTCCAAGAAGAAGGGATGATAGTTAATGAGGGAGATCATTTACGAGAAGACATTCAGGATGGAATTCTGAGAACAAGCAGGAAAATCAGCTGGAAAATAGTTAATCCGATGAGAGAAATGGGTCAATCCAATGCAGAAAGGATATTGTATAAGAGGAAATTGATAGAATTCGATAATGGGGGTTATGAGAAGGAACAAACAGTGGAAGATGATGCCAAAAGACTGAAATATAACGACCAAGTTCCAAAAAGTAAGGAGGACCCAGCGTTGTTAGTAGAAAATCTAGGGTATGATGTTTTTCCCAACCAATGTCGATCGGAGGCTGCTAAATGGCAAGCCGACCGGACGCAATGAAAATCATTAGCTGGAATGTCCGTGGTTTGGGGAACCCACGGGCAGTAAGAAGGCTTCGGTTCTTGCTGAAGTAACATAACCCTGATATGGTTTTCTTTATGGAGACCAAAGTTAATGACAAGCTTATGGAAAGGATAAGAAGAAGAAGTGGTTTTGTGAATGGAATTGATGTGGGAGCAGAAGGATCGAGAGGTGGACTCTGCCTAGTATGGAGAGAAGAATTAAAGTAAGCCTCAAAACCATCTCAAGAAATCATATTGATGCACTGATCGAAGAAAACAATATTCAAGGAGAGTGGAGATATACAGGTTTTTACGGGTCGCCTTATGCTAGCTATCAACATGCTTCATGGAGCTTGTTAAGGGTGTTGGGGCAAGAACAGCAATTTTCATGGTTGGTTAGTGGTGATTTTAATGAAATTCTTTATTCATTTAAAAAGAGTGGAGGTCAACCGAGAGAGGTGAGAAAAATGGCAGCTTTTCGTGAGGCTTTGGATGAATGTCAACTAATGGATATGGGATTTCAGGGCGCTTGGTTTACATGGGAGAGAGGAAACTTACCGAAAATGAATATAAAAGAAAGACTCTATAGGGGGGTGGCTAATGAAAAGTGGATGCATCTTTTCCCTAAAGGAAATGTTCGTCATTTAATTCATTCGATTTCAGATCATTGTCCCCTTCTTATCCACATAGGCCATGAGAAAAATGTTAGCAGAAGCCCACGTTTTAAATTTGAAGTATGGTGGACGCTAGAGGAGTCATTTGAGCAAGAGATCAAAAAGTCTTGGGAGTCATCAAACGAATCAATTTTTGAAAAACTGGGAAGACTACAAACTAGCTTGACAAGATGGGCACGCTTAATTAAGAGAGGAAGAGATGGGTTGAAAAAGGAGCTCACAAAGGAATTGGGAATTCTATTGGACGGCGAGAGGAATGATGATACAATGGCAAAACTTATTGATACCAGAATCAGATTAAATATGGAGATTGATAAAGACGAAATGTACTGGAAGCAGAAAGCAAGAGCAAACTGGCTACAATTAGGAGACAAAAATTTTGCCTTATTTCATAAATATGCTTCAGCTCGAAGAAGGATAAACACAATCAATAGGCTGGAATCAGTGGAAGGGCAAGAAGTTACCGATGAATTAGGAATTAACGAAACAGCCTCAAATTATTTTCAAAATTTATTCTCGTCTAAAGGAGTGGGAGATTTATCATACCTTCTTAAAGGTTTTGGTACTAATATTTCCTCTGAAATTAATACAGCTTTACTATCAATATATTCGGTGGAAGAAATTCATAAAGCGCTAAAAGGGATAGGTCCCACTAAAGCACCAGGCTGTGATGGTTTTCCAGCTCTATTTTTCCAAAAAAACTGGCAAATTGTGGGAAAAGATGTCGAGGCTTTTTGTCTTGGAGTTTTGAATGAGGGTAAGGATTTTGAATATACAAACAGAACAGATATAGTGCTTATCCCAAAATCCCCAAACCCCACAAATCTTGTTAATTTCAGACCTATTAGCCTTTGCACAATTTTGTACAAATTAGTGGCAAAAAAAATAGCAAATAGACTTCAGAATTATATTGGAAGATGCATTGATAGTGCTCAAAGTGCTTTTGTTCCAGGAACATTAATTTCAGATAATGTGCTGATAGCCTATGAGATTCTTCATACATTGCGTCAGAAGCGTTCTGGGAAAAAAGGGTTTATGGCAGTTAAACTTGACATGAGTAAAGCCTATGATAGAGTTGAATGGAGTTTTTTTGAAGAATGTAATGCTTCAAATGGGATTTGCCGAGAGATGGGTGACATTAGTCATGAAATGCGTCTCAACAGTCTCCTATACAATGAATATAAACGAAAATAGAGGCAGGATTTTCCACCCTACTAGAGGATTATGACAAGGCGACCCACTTAGCCCTTATCTCTTTCTGATTTGTAGTAAGGGTCTTTCAGCTCTAATTCGACAGGCAGTTGGGGAAGGGGGTCTTAAAAGAGTTAAGGTAAGTAGAAGGGACCAGCAATATCACACCTTTTGTTTGCAGGTGATTGCCTACTATTTCGGGAAGCCACTAAAGAACGAGCGACATTTTTAAAAGACATCTTAAAAAAGTATGAATAATGCTCAGGCCAATGTGTGAATTTCAATAAATTGACAATTTTCTTCAGCTCTAACACACCAGAAGGGGCCAAAAAAGAAATATCGGATGTTTTGGGTGTAAGATGTTCAACAAATATTGAAAAATGTTTAGGACTTCCTAATGTGGTGGGTAAAAGAAAGAAAGTGTCTTTTCAGAATTTAAAGGATAAGGTCAATCAAAGGATTTGTCATTGGAGTTCAAGGTATCTATCACAAGGAGGGAAGGAGGTTTTCATCAAGTCAGTACTTCAAGCAATACCAACTTATGCTATGACATGCTTTCTTCTACCAAAGTCTTTATGTGGGGATTTAGAAAACATTTTTGCAAAATACTGGTGGCAGCACGGAAAGAAAAAGAGAGGGATACATTGGTGTCAATGGAAATTTATGTGCAAACCTAAAAAGGGTGGAGGTATGGAATTTAGGAACATGTCTCAATTTAATATTTCTCTCTTAGCGAAACAAGGCTGGAGGATTATGAATAATGCAGATTCTTTAGTTACGAAAGTTCTTAAAGCTAAATATTTTCCAAATGATCAATTTTTTAAATTCTAGATTGGGAAATTCGAGTTCTTATACTTGGAACAACATATGGGCTGCAAAAGATGTCTTGAGAAAAGGTTTAGTTTGGCGAGTTGGCATAGGCACTAATATTTCTATTAATAATGACGCCTGGATTCCAGATGCATTTAACTTCAGGTTATCATCAGAGGTTGATTCGATGCGTGATCATTATGTTCATACGTTGATTGATAATAATGAGAGAAAATGGAAAGTGGAGTTGATTAAGCACACCTTTGCAGAAGAAGATGCTGATCGAATCCTTCGAATTCCGTTGGCAAGCGACCCACACGATGACTTCTTGGCATGGGGAGGTGAAGCTTCGGGAGAATTTTTGGTTCGCAGTGCTTATAAACTATTACAGAATACTGATGAAAACCCTAGAGCTTATGCTTTACAAACCAGCTACAGAAAATTCTATAAAAAACTATGGCTCCTGAATCTACCAACAAAAATAAAGATTACAACATGGAGAAATACATGGAATTTCTTGCCTACGAAAGTTAATATGCAACACAATAAGCTAGTCACCGATTCAAGCTATCCGCGGTGCGAGGAACGAGCGGAAACGATCGACCACCTATTCCGAGAATGTCCTGTTACAGTGGAAATATGGTCAATATTGCTACTCCAGAACGTGCTATTAACTAACAATAGGGATTTTGAACAGTGGCTTATCCGGGCTTTTGAACAGTTTAACTCGCACACATGTCGTATCTTCTGCTATGCACTCTGGGCAATATGGGGAGACAGGAACTCAAGAATACATGACAAAAAGGTCAGTACTGGAAAAGAAATAGGGAATTTCATAATCAATTACATTGCAGAACTTGATGTTCTGGAGAGCAAAAAACCAACGAAAATAGAAGAAATGCAGAGTTGGAGATACCCACCTCGAGAATCTGTAAAGATCAACTTCGACGGAGCTTTTGATGGGCACAACAATATTTCAGCCTTCGGAATCGTAATAAGAAATAATGAAGGGATCACTCTTTTATCATGTTCTGAAATTCACAAAGGGGTCCCCTCGGCCTTTGCTGCCGAAGCACTAGCATGCCTAAAAGCAGTTAAAATAGGAATGGAGAATACATGGTCAGATGTTGTTATTGAGGGGGACTCCCTAACAGTAATCAAAAAATGCAAAAGCAGATATCAGGACAAATCATTGATAGGAGCCTACATCTTGGACATTAAACAGATGGCAAACAGATCTATACATTTCGTATTCAAGCACATACCAAGAACTGCGAATACCCTCGCCCATAAAATTGCAACAGAAACTTTAAGGAACAAATGAGAGATTTACCTGGAAGGAAAAGTCCCAGAGTATGTTGAGAACCAGAGGCTACGGGAATTGGTGCACGAATCAGACTGAAAAGGGAACTCAGGCAGAAGATTTGGGAAGGAAAGCTAAAGAAATGAAAGTTTTTTGATAGAAATGGCTTTCCAGGAAAGGAAATCGTCATTCAAGAAAGCAATTATGATGACAGAGAGTTTTGACAGATTTCAAGCGTTTTGATTGGGTAGTAGTGTCGATGGTTTTTAATTTTCAAAATTAGTCTGTTGAAGTACTTAAAATATCTAGATTTTTCTTTCCGTTTTGTTATTTCAATTTCTGGGCCTTTACTCTTTGGGCTGCTTTTCCTGTTATGTTATTATTTTGACTTTGTTTTGTAATTTGTTTTCTATTAATCAAAAGCCCAATCGATATGTTATTTTCAAAAAAAAAAAAATATTATAACCAATATTTTAATTTTTTTTCATTGTTAGCAAGTTTTCTATTTACAATGTTTTAATTTATTAATGGATTTTTAGAAAAAAAAATTTTAAATAAATAATTATTAGAATAGGTTTTAAAAATTACTTTTAAAATATGTTTTAAAAAATTTAAACCTTACAAAATATTGTTAATATATGTTTCAAAAAAACATGTTCTAAAATGTATAGAATTTACAAAAATATGTTTTAAAATTTTATTTCTTTTATTAATATATTACATATAAAAAATCTAATAACTACTAATTACAATTCTAAACTTATATAATACATATATACATATTAAATAAAATAAAAATTTTAATTTAATAAAAATTATACTAAAATGTAAAAATGTGAATAATATTTAAAATGTATATGATACCTTGATGAAGATATTGATAATAAGTAAAAAAAAATATTATATTAAAGTTACTTTTAAATAAGGTTTAATTGAATGAACAACCTTTATATTATATTGTTTTTTTGAGCAAGGTATTTAAGCTTTATTTTTGTCGAACCTAGTAAATTATAATTCCATAATCATTACGGGCCTCGACTATTATCTTTGTTAAAAAAGAATTTTTAACCAATTAAAAGTTGACACATATCATCTTTATTATATAAAAAATATTAAATTCAATATATATAAATAGATTAAATTAAATTATTATTTAATTTTCTCTCTTCTCTCACACTGCTCATTTATTTTCTTCATTTCAATTCCTCCATTTTCATCCCCCGTTTCTCTTTCATCTTCATCTTCTATATGGAATTTATAATTTAATTTTCATTATTCTCATTTGCTTTAAAATCCAAATGAAAAATTTGATTATTTGATTATTTATGTATTTTTTTCATTTTTTTTCCTTTCTTTTGTCCTTTTACTTGTTTTTTTTCTTTTTTTGGTTTCATTTGATTCATCATATTCTTTATTTTGATTTCAAATTTTAATGTTTCGAGCTTTTGTTTAGATTTCATGGTGAACTTTGTGTGTTGATCTTTGATAGGTATTCTTTAATTTTTTTTGTTTGATTTTAATAATAAAATTTTAAATTTCATAACAATTTTACTCTTTTTTTTTTTTGTTATTTCTTTGCAAATGGAGAAGATGATAATGAAAGAGGGAGAGAGAATGAAAATGGAGGAATTGGTCACTGAAGCACCAACTCCTGCCCCTTCTGTCGATGGTGCAGGTTCTGGTGTCGTTGTCTCCGCCCCAGCGCCAAGCTCGAATTTCAACACTGCTGTCACCACTTTGCCTATTATTGGATCGTTGGTTGGGGCTTCTGTTGTTTCTTTGTTTTCTTACATGCTATAGTAAGCTAAATGTATGAAAGTAAAAAAAGAAAGAAAGAAATAGAGGAATTGGAAAGGAAGAAGATAAGGGGGGAGAGAGAGGGGGAGAAAAATATAATATTAAATAATAATTTAATTTATATTATAAAACTAAAAGAGGAATATAAAGGTTAAGAGAGAAAGAAAGATAAAGAAATGAAAGGATGATTAAACTTTCACTTAGGATACAATAAGCTACATGCCCTCTATTTATAGGGCTTCAAGTACCATAAGTTATAAAATATTAAGGACCAAAATTAAGGTACCTTATAAATTATTTAGGGGTTACAAGATAATGAAGTTAGGGGTTATGGACATTCATTCTTTAGGGGTTACAATAGGATAAATTTGTGGGGGTTATGGACATCTATATATTAATGTATTTACAATACTCCCCCTTGGATGTCAATCAATAAAAATGTCTCGTAAAAGAAACTTTATTAGAAAAAATCCTATGAGATAAAAAACTAATGAAGGAAAAGAGTACATAATTTATTATTACAAGTTGCATAGTTAAAAACCTTTACCAGGAAAACCTAGTGGGGCGAAACCTTGGTTAAAGGAAAAGAGTGCAACATGTTTTTGACTCCCCCTAATGGCAACATCACATTATATCTTTGAGTTGACGCATTTCAATCTTGTGCAGTAGTCTTTCAAACATTGAAGTTGACAATACCTTGGTAAAAACATCAGCTAATTATCACTAGAACAAATTTGTTAAACTTCTATATCACCTTTCTTCTCAAGATCATGAGTGAAGAATAATTTTGGTGAAATATGTTTCATTCTGTCACCTTCGATGCAACCACCCCTCAATTGAGCTATCCATGTTGCATTATCTTCGTATAAGATAGTTGACATCTTTTCTTGTAAAGGTGAATTACATATCTTCTATATATTTTGAGTTAATAACCTTAACCAAACACACTCTCAACATGCCTCGAGAATTGTAATTATTTTTGCATGATTTGAAGAGGGGACAACTAATGTCTAATTCGTTGACGTCATGATATGGTAGTACCTCCACATGTAAATATATACCTTGTTTAAGATCGACCTTTTTGTGGATTCGATAAATATTCAACATTAACATAGCCGACTAATAGGGATTTTTGAATCATTTGAATAAAATAATCTCATATGAATGGTCCATTCGAGATCTCTAAATAAATGTTTAATTTCATTCAGGTCTTGTGTTGTTTGTATCTTCAGGACCAAGAAATTCTTCATTACTCAATGGATGTGCTTTATCCATGTAAAATTTCCTTAAGATCCCTTGCGTATAAGTTGACTAATGAACATGAATTCCATCTTTTTAGATTATCAACAAAAACAACAATTATCACAAAATCTAACCCAGACCTTTTTATAAAGACACATGGACAAATGGGATCGTTTTTATAACCTTCTGTTAAAAATATTCACTAAGACGATTATACCACATGCATCTAGATTGTTTTAATTCATATAAAATTTTCTTTAATCTGATCAAGCTATTTTCCTAAAAACTCTATATCTTTTTTGGATTTCAAATCCTTCAAGAATTTTCATATAAATTTCACTATCAAGTGTACCATACAGATAGGTTGTAATAACATCTATTAGAACATGTCAAGTTTTTCAAGTACTGCTAGACTAATAAGATATCTAAACATGATTGCATCTACCACAAAAGAATGTCCTTTTGTAATCAGTTTCAAGCTTTGTGAAAATCCTTGTGCAACAAGTCATGCTTTATATCTTACGACTTCATTTTTCTTATATTTTTTCACACAAATACCCATTTATGTCCTACCGGCTTTACATCTTTAAGTGTTTGGATTACAGGCCTCACATTTAGAAAGTGTTTCCATTTTGGTCAATTTTTTCTATTTCTACATTTCTCAATAGATTTAGGCTCAATATCCCCATTTTCTTTTACTATTTCAATAGCAACATTATAATCAAAATTATTGTCAATAACTATATTTTTCCCATCTTTTTCATGAGTAACAAAACTTATTAAGATCTCTTCGTTATTACCATTGATAAACCATAATTTACATATATTTTAACCCCATGCTTAGCTTACTTTTGGATGAATTTAGATTGAATTTGTTGAATTCGATGCTCCTAATCTCTTAATTTCATGTTTTATACTTAGGAGAGCTTAGGGAGTCGAAAAGAACGAGAAACGAGTCAAAAAGAGGCAAAATGGGCCTACACGGCTTGGACTACCGCACACGAGCAGACCGCACGACCGTGTGTGGCAAGTCGGAACGAACACGGCCTGGGCTATCGACCATGGGCGTATCACACGGACGTGTCCCTGCCGACCCTAGGATGAATTTTCTTGGATTAGGATACTTGTGGGTCAAGACAGGCATCTTGAAGCCTATATAAACATCCTAGAAGGCAACCAAAAGGGGGGAGTTCAAAAAAAGGCCTCTGTCAGGTCTTTTGACAGGAGCGAAGCCAGAAAGGGTTGAATATAGGGAATTACTCGAAGAAAGCCAGTTGATCCATCTCAGAAGCCGGAATCACGCTCAAGACTGAGGAGTTTCCCTTCAATTTCCTTCAGGGGGTTTTAGGGTTTTTCTTTATGTTTTGTTATTTAATTTCTTATGAGATGTATTCTTTTATAAACATGAACTAAACCCCTCAAATACCTGACGGGGATGAAACCTAAGACGGATCTTGTTATTTTTTTCTGAACTGTATGATAAATACTTGATTTGTTCTTAATTATGTGTTCTTAATTCTTACTTTAATATTCCAAGATATTGATTTAAGTATTGATGTGCTTATTCAGAGGAGCAAAAGTTCCTGTTTAAGAGCAGATCTAGCATAATTAAGCGAATTTGTTCGCACTCTAGAGATTGGACGACGAAAATCTATCGGATTAGGGTCAAACCTAATATGGGAGTCCATAAATCGAGTTAATGCAACACTAGAGGTTTTAATTAGAAAGATATTTCAATTAATCAACCTAAGGTTAGACGTTAGTAGCCTCAAAAGAGGTATTTATATAAATTAGGGAATCCTACGGATCAAGTCAAGTGAATAAATCGTCTGGTTCAAAGTTAAATAACAAGTGAAGTCTAGGTGGATTCTTTATCGGGTATTGTCTTAATCAATTGATTTTCTCAAAAGTATTTTCCCAATTCATTCTCTGTGTCTTGGCATCCTTAGCTTAGGAATTAGCTAGATAAACATCAATCCCTTTTATTTTAGGCTAGATAATAGAAAGAAAGTCAGTACTAGTACTTTTGGTTTTCTTGGGTTAGACATTCCGGTCTTGCCACTAAACTATACTACTGTTCGATACGTGCGCTTGCCTCAATCGTGTTGATAATTAGTTTCTAGGCTCGATCATTCATTATACAAATATTAAAACTCTCAGACACGATCAAGCTTTTGGCGCCGTTGCCGGGAAACTGAAATATTAGGAATGCTCAATTTTTATTACTTTAGCCATTTTTCTTTTATTTATTTATTTTTTTCTAATTTTTATTTTTAATATCTCTATTATTTGTTCTAATAGGTTTTTCTAATTTATGACTAGGAGGGACCCGTCAGGACAGTTGCTTTCTAATAGTGAGATCGAGGCAACCGTTCGTAGAAACCGAAGAGAAATTAGGCAAAGTTTACAATACATAGAGGAAGAGCAAGAGGACGGTACCAATACTACCGAAGAGATGGCTGATACCAATCCGCTACCTCTTATGGTTGCTGCAAACCCGGTGAATCAAAATCCTACTCCTCGTACTATGTATGATTATGCTAAACCTAATTTAACAGGAACTGAGTCAAGTATTGTTAGACCTGCTATAGCTGCAAATAATTTTGAACTGAAACCTAACACAATTCAAATGATACAGCAATTTTTTCAGTTTGATGGTTTGCAAGATGAAGATTCAAACAATCACTTGGTGAATTTTCTTGAGTTATGCGACACTTTCAAAATCAATGGCGTTTCTGATGATGTCATTCGCCTTCGGTTGTTTCCCTTTTCATTGAGGAAAAAAGCTAAACAATGGTTGAACTCATTACCACAAGGATCAATCACTACATGGGAACAAATGACCGAAAAATTTTTGTTAAAATATTTTTCGTCGACTAAAACGGCTAAGTTGAGGCATGATATCTCTTCTTTTGTGCAGACGGATTTAGAGACACTTTACAATGCATAGGAGAGATACAAGGATTTACTAAGGAGGTGCCCTCACCATGGGTTACCCTTGTAGTTACAGGTTCAAACCTTTTACAACGGTGTGAACCCCTCAACCAGGCAGTTGATTGATTCAGCCGCCGGCGGAACCTTGAATAACAAGACCCCTGAAGTGGCTTATGAGTTTATAGAGGAGATGCCACTGAATAACTATCAGTGGCAAGTTACAAGGACAAGGCCAAAAAATCTGCTAGTGTTTTTAACCTCGACGCAGTGACCATGCTATCAAACCAGGTAGAACTGTTAAATAGATGGTTTGTATGGTTCTTCGCAGGTACATCCAGTGATGTAGCGCGATATGAATGGATGAGGAATGAGCAATACAGAATATCCATCCTACAACCTTGGCATAGAAATCGATCAAATGAACTATATGGGTAATAATTCTAGACCTCAAAATAACTCTTATAGTAATACTTAAAATCTAGGTTGGAGGAACCATCCCAATTTCTCATTGGATGGCCAAGGAAATCAGAGACAACAACCCCTCCCAAGCTTTCAACAGCAACCCTACCCACAAGAGAAGAAGCCGAACCATGAGGAGATGCTAACAAAATTCACCGCGATCTCAGAAACTCGTTTCCAAAACACTGAAACAACACTTAAAAATCAACAAGCATCTATTCAAGGGATCGAGAACCAATTAGTCAGCTTGCTAAGTTGATCTCAGAATGACCACAAGGCAGCTTGCCAAGCAACACTGAAACTAACCTAAAGGAGCAACTTCAAGTCATAACCGCTCAAGATAGTGAAGGGTTAGATGAACCAAAATTGAGGCAAGAGAATGTGGTAGAGGAAGGTAAGGTTGAGGCAAGCCATGATAAACCAAAACTGATAATTACAGAGTACCAACCTAGTGTGCCATACCCCAATACGATGAAGAAAGACCATACAGATGAACAATTCGGTAAATTTCTTAAACTTCTAAAGAAATTACATATTAACTTACCGTTTCTTGAAGCTCTTTCGCAGATGCCAGATTCAAGGAAATTTTTAAAAGAGCTTTTGACAAACAAATGGAAGTTAGACGAGGCGTCGCATGTGGAGCTAAACGCAGTGTGCTCAGCAATTCTACAAAATAAACTACCACGAAAGTTAAAAGATCTAGGGAGTTTTACAATTCCGTGCTTAATTGGTAGTTTATCTGTTGATAATACTTTAACTGATTTAGGGGCAAGCATAAATGTTATGCCTTATAAAATGTTTAAACAGCTACGTCTAAGGAAACCCAAACAAACTAGGATGAGCATTCAATTAGCTGATAAAACTTTAGAATTCCTAGGGGAATAATTAAAGATGTACTAGTGAAAATTGATAAATTCATATTCCCAGTAGACTTTGTTGTTTTAGACATGGATGAGGACAATAATATTCCTTTAATTTTAGGAAGACACTTTTTAGCAACTGCCAGAACTAAAATTGATATTGGTACAGGCGAACTCATACTTCGTGTAGGTGAAGAAACGATTACTCTTCAGGCTCTTGACACAGCTAGGACATCAAGTAATGAAGGTGAGAACATAAATTCTATTAATGACCATTCGGTTCAACCTTCTTTTCAGAAAGCACCACGAAATTACACAACTGAGTCATATCCTAGACCTTGTGCCAACAAAGAAATAACTCACGAGGAACGAATGCTTCAGATCGATGAACTAGACAAGTGGAAGACACATTTCAAGGAGAAACTATAAACACACGAAGCAGAACCAAAGCAAAACCATGTCAAACTTAAAGATGGGACAACCTAGTTTAATATAGGAGATCAAGTATTGTTGGATAAGACAGACCCCCAAATCGCCACTTCAAACCTTAATACAAACGAAGAAATCCCTTTTAAGGTACTGAATATCTTCCCATATGGAACAGTCGAGGTAACTAATCCCAAGTTCGACACTTTTAAGGTAAACACTACTCGACTCGAACTATATAGTGATCATAGAACTGATAGTAGGGGTGAGGAGTTTCAACTCCTCAGACCACCATGAATGTGCGAATGAGAGGTAAGTCTAGCTTAAGACTTTAAACGAGCGCTTCTCGGGAGGCAACCCGAACACTAACCCCATTAATCTTCATAATTTTATTTTTACTTTTAGCACCTAACTACAAACTAGCCAAATTAATGAACCATAGGTTTCCGTACCACACGGCCTTACACACAAGCATCGCCGTGGCCGTGTGGACACCACGGATTTACACACAGGCATGGGAGAAACAAACGATACACAGCACGATCGTGTGACCTAACACGCCCAGGGCACACGGGCGTGGGAAGCCATCAGATCCCTCTTTCCTATTTAAACCCCCTCTTTTCACACTTTCTCCCCAATGCTTTCTTCAATCAAACCCTAGCCACCACACCCTTTCTTTGACTATTATCTCCCCTCTTCATTTTCTTTTCCCCCTTTCCCTCATTCTTTATTTACACCACCATTCCCATGTCAAAGAAACGAAAGGACCCTAACACAGTCTCCCCGTGTGAGACCGATCTACATGAGTTTATGCCGGTCGCTTCATTTATCCGACAAGCCAAGAACATTTGAGTCCATTTAATTTTTCTTTTTCTTTTCTCTTCTCCTTTATTTTGCTCCCCTTTATCTTTCTTGTCTTTAATTTTTATTATTACATTTTGATTTCTTTGATTTAGGTTCTAAAGGCTGCTTGGGAATCACCACACCACGACCATAGACACCACTGCCACATTCATCAATGCCCAACTTGTCGTTTCTCTTCCTTGACTTCATTGAAAATTCAGGAAGTTCACTTTTCCCCTTATCTTATGATTTTATATGTTGTAGATATCTATCTTTGTACATTGCCCTATGTACATCTTAAGTGTGGGGGTGAATTTTATTCAGAAAACTTTTTGCATTATTCTCAAATCCCTGAATTTTGTCTTTCCTTTCTCATATCACTATTAGAACAAATTCTGATTGATTTATGATTTTTATTTATATGTCTTCAATCAAAATATAAGTAGTTGTGCATTGATTGTTTACACTTGAAGGTTTTAGAGAATCAAACATGATAAGTTGATTTTTGAAAATTAAAAATTTGCTAGGTTGTTTTCCCAAGTTTAGGTATTATCTTGAAATTTGAAATTCACAGGGTTGACATCAAAAACCATAATTTCTGTGAGATCTTGAGCCTTTGAGAGCATTTATTTTCTTACTCACTTTTTTATTGTTTATGAGTGCGTCAATATTGATTTGTTATTCTAGAACTTGCTTCGATTATGCATGTGAAGACCACACTTTTGATTTGATATACTGATATGATAAAGGCACCTAGGATTTAACCAACTTACTCCCCAAAAGGCCTACCTCCATAATTAACCCTTAGTGGACCCCTTTGATCCTAATAAACCGTTCATTGATTTACCCTTAATATTAACCCAAGACTTACTATTTTTGATTCACTAAGAATTTTTTCTATTATATTAACCTTTTTATCGAGATTGGATTTGAGAAGTTGCCTAACTATGTTTTCCATTTCAGTTGTTAAATTCTTATCATTGTACTTAATGATTTGTTCTTAAAAAAAAAGTTGAAAGTATATCCATTATTAGTTCTATGTTTTTATGAGCTTAAACAGTAAATTTCATATCTTTAGAAGAAGCTCGTTTTATTAATGTAATTATTCATTATTAGTCTATTTTTCTAGTTAGGTAATTTGTCAATTCGATCTCGATTTTAACCTCCTCTTTCAGCCTATGACCACACCCCCTAACCAAGCCACGTTACAACCCTTTTTAAAGACCTTTTAATCGATGTATCATCTCAATTTAAAGTGGTGGAGATTTGATTTTCATGCAAGCCTATGGTAATAACTTTCATGTTGACTATTGAGTACTTAATTTATTGTCCGTTAAACACTTTGAGTGATTTGAGTGAATCCTTAGTGAGGATGTTAACTCTGTGATATTTTGAATCAAAGGTGATTACTGAGATAAGGGGGAATACCTATGTTTTCATGAATAAAATGCTCAACTTGGATTGTTTGAGACTTTGATGTTCTTTTAGTTGAATTCTCAATGTATGATTACCTATGGATTATTTTGAAACATTATTGATAGGAGTTATAAGTTGAGAAGAATGAATTTTAATTGTGAGTTGAAGATTTTGCTTGAGGATAAGCAAATGCTTAAGTGTGGGGGTATTTGATAAACCATAATTTACACATATTTTAACCCCATGCTTAGCTTACTTTTGGATTAATTTAGATTGAATTTGTTGAATTCGATGCCCCTAATCTCTTAACTTCATGTTTTATACTCAGGAGAGCTTAGGGAGTCGAAAAGAACGAGAAACGAGTCAAAAAGGGGCAAAATGGGCCTACACGGCCTAGACCACCGCACACGGGAGGACCACACGGCCGTGTGTGGCAAGCCGAAATGAACACGGCCTGGGCTATCGACCACGGGCGTGTCACAAGGGTGTGTCTCTACCAACCCTAGGATGAATTTTACTCGGATTAGGATACTTGTGGGCCAAGACAGGCATCTCGAAGCCTATATAAACACCCTAGGGGGCAACCTAAAAGGGGGAGTTCGACAGAAGGCCTCTGCCAGGGCTTTTGACAGGAGCGAAGCCAGAGAGGGCTGAATATAGGGAATTACTCGAATAAAGCTAGTTGATCCATCTCAGAAGCTGAAATCACGCTCAAGACTGAGGAGTTTCCCTTCAATTTCCTTCAGGGGGTTTTAGGGTTTTTCTTTACGTTTTGTTATTTAATTTCTTCTGAGATGTATTCTTTTATAAACATGAACTAAACCCCTCAAATACTTGAGGGGGATGAAACCTAAGATGGATCTTCTTATTTTTTCTGAACTATATGATAAATACTTAATTTGTTCTTAATTATGTGTTCTTAATTCTTACTTTAATATTCCATCATACTGATTCAAGTATTGATGTGCTTATTTAGAGGAGCAAAAGTCTCTGCTTAAGAGTAGATGTAGCATAATTAAGCGGAGTTTATCACACTCCTAAAGATAGGACGACGAAAATCTGCCGGATTAGGGTCAAACCTAATATGGGAGTCCATAAATCGAGTTAATGCAACACTAGGGGTTTTAATTAGAAAGATATTTCAATTAATCAACCTAGGGTTAGACGTTAGTAACCTCAAAAGAGGTATTAATATAAATTAGGGAATCCTACGGACCAAGTCAAGTGAATAAATCATCTGGTTCAGAGTTAAATAACAAGTGAAGTCTAGGTGGATTCTTTCTCGGGTATTGTTTTAATCAATTGATTTTCTCAAAAGTATTTTCCCAATTCATTCTCTGTGTCTTGGCATCCTTAGCTTAGGAACTAGTTAGATAAACATCAATCCCTTTTATTTAAGGCTAGCTAATAGAAAGAAAGTCAGTACTAGTACTTTTGGTTCCCCTGGGTTCGACATTCCAGTCTTGCCACTAAGCTATACTACTTTCCGATAGGTGCGCTTGCCTCAATCGTAGTGATAGTTAGATTCTAGGCTCGATCATTCATTATATAAATATTAAAACTCTCAGACACGATCAACCATTTTTAGGTATTTGAACCTCTTATGGGGTTTTTTTGATTAGTTATATATTTGGCCTTTTCTTGGGCACTTCCTTCCACAATATTACAATCTTGAATTTTTTTTTCCTTTTATAAGAATTTTTATCGTTGGAACTGACTAGTTGACCTGCCACCAAATGTGGTAGTAGTTTTGGTACATTTCGGCACTTAGGAGGCTTGTTTTCTAGGTATTTTAGGTTTAATTATGTTATTTTCAGCACTGGTAGCTTAAGTACAAAAATAAATGTTTTTACACATAAATTGATGTTTATTGACCTATTACGCCAATTTGGGTCTTAGGTAGTTTTAGTGTGTTTAATTGAGTGTGCATGATGATTATTTAGTAGCCCAATAACCTCATGAACGATACACAAGTGGAGCACAAGTTCCCGAGAAGCAACACACGAAGCCGAAAGACCAAGTATGAGATGTCGATGTCGATGTCGTGTCGCGACACATGGCTAAACGTGGGGAGCAAGAACTGAAAAGGCTAAATTCGTCTATAAAATTAATATATTCCAAGACTAGGGCTTCCAATTAACCTAGTTAGAGACGTCTCTATCAATAGTAAGGCTACTCCTAATATGAAGGAGGCTGTTACGATCCATAGTTAGTAGATTTAGGTTTTATTACATTGTTATTTTGTTTCTGAAACTCTTTGTTCTTTTCAAATAGGTTCGATTTAACCTCAATCTTTTCTATTGAAGTATTCATTTTTTATTGTTCTTATTCAAACATCAAATATCAATTAATGATTACAAGATTACACAACTCCAAGTGAATCCGATTCAATTGGTTTAACAATTTCTTACCATTTTCTTATTTAATTTATCTGCGTTCTTTTACATGCCTAAATTAAACTTAAGAGTTATGGCATTTAGATCCATAAGAGGCTAAATATCTAAGAAGATTAACGACTGGATATGGGAGTAATTAATGGAAGGATTAGGGTTTTCTGAGAAGAATTAACTGGTTTTAAATTATGTGTGCTTAAAACCTAGGAGTGACGACTCGAGGAAGTAATCTAGGAAAAACAAGGTCGGGAGATAAGTTTAACGAGTAAATCATAATTGATCTTGATGGAGAAAGTGAGGTCGGGAGATAAGCGAGTACCTATCATTTCATTAGTTAGTAGAGCCCGGGAGGTTGTACTAGTTAATTAATAGTTAGTTCCACATAAACCCTAATTCTAAAGTTAATTACAACTACTGAAATGAGTTAATCTTCTGCTTTTTATTCTGATTTGGTTGTTTGGTTATTTTTGTAGATATATATTTAGACTTATTATTGTAGAAATATATTTTTTATTTAATTCATCCTCCCTTGGGTACAATCCTCGGAATACTTCCTTGTATTCCGTTGTAACACATCTAGTCTATAATTTCATCCGTATACTTGCTGGCACTTCTGATCTAATTTTGGTGTGGTATTTATACTAACAAATCTTTTGCACTAACAATTTTCCTTACTGGAACATCAATTCGTATTAGAGCATTTTTAGTTGGTACGTGAGATTTTGTAATTCTCTTTAGGTCAGTAAATGAATCTTGCAGTTGAATGACGATGTTTTACAAATGTATTATCCTTTGAACTTCTTGTTCACATTGACTTGTACGAGAATCTAATTGAGATAATGATAACCCATTCCATGTATTTTTTTTTTACCGAATGTAATAGGGGGTATTTACTATAACTTGTTGCCTTGATGCGCAAAAGTGCTACTGCATGCAAAATAACATATCCCCAAGCTGTAATAGGGAGCTTTATTCTCATAAGCAATGACCTAGTTATTAATTGGAAGCATTTGATAAATGATTCAGCTAAATCATTTTGTGTGTGAGCATGAGCTATAGGATGTTCAACTTTTATCTCAATTGACATACAATAATCATTGCAAGCTTGGGACGTAAACTCACCAACATTATCAATACAAATAGTTTTGATTGTATAATTTGGAAATTGTGCTCTTAAACGAATTATTTGAGCAAGTAGCCTCACAACACCAGGTTGTGAGTCGATAATAAACACACATGTGACAACTTACTATCAATACCATAAAATATCCGATTGGTCCACATGGTGGATGAATGGACCCACATTTATCACCTTGAATATGTTCCAAAAATGTGAGAGATTCAATCCCAACTTTAGTTAGTGATGGTCTAACAATCAATTTACCTTGAGAACATGCAACACAAGAGAAATCCTTGAATTCAAGATCCTTTTGGTTATTTAATGGGTACCCAATTGAATTCTAAATTATTCTTCTCATCATAATAGATCCAAGATTGGCCTAACCTGTCATGCAAATAGTAAAAATATGTGGTTTGTCACATATCAAAATTGGGCTTATAAGTTTCGAGGGTAAATTGAGAATTTTGGCTCATAGTAGGTTCAAAAAATTTTGAATTGTGGTAACTTAAAATTATTTTGGGTCATAGCTTTTGAAAAATTAAATCAATTTTGAAAATAATGTTGAAAAGACCGTCAATTGTAAAATAAGGACTATTTTCTAAAATGGTTCAATTCAAGAGTAGTTATAAAGTAATTATACCAAAGTTTTAAAAATACCCCATTTTCCCTTTCCATCTACATGAACCTCACGATACTCTACTCCACCTTTCTGCTTTTCTTGTCCTTTGTAATCCCCAAACCCTCTTCACTTATTTTATCCTTCTACCACCAATCCCTTTGATTTCTATCATCTCCCAAGCATTAAACTTTTTTTAGAATTCCATAAAGACCATAAAAAAACACCATAGATTTCTCTATTGCTTAACTTTTGGGTTTTTTATATTTTCGATCAAACACTCGATTCTTCGTTAACTAAGATAATATTTCATTTCCCTTTTAGTTTTTAATGATGCCTAGCCTTTTAAATTGAGTTTTTATCCATTGAATCGAAATATTTGAATAAAAGCAAAAAATTGTGTTGTTAATTGTGTAATTCAAGATTTTGTATAAAAACAATGTTTCACAGTGTTTTTCAACTTTATTTGGCATAATTAGAATGTTTCTAAACTTTCCATAAAGTTTTGTTAAGATATTTTTAGGTTTTATTGAGTTTTCATGAAAAATGCTTATTTTACATCGAAATTTTAGAACCAGAATTTAAGTAATTTTGAGTAGTTTGAAGGTTAAGAATCAATCATAGATGAATAGTTAGATGAATGGAATTAGTTTTATGATAAAAGGATAAGTGGAGATTGAGATAATTGAGTTTCAAGTTTGTAAGTCGAAAGTTTCAGTTCTAAGAAGAAGAAACCTTAAACCTATGTTTTTAGTTGATTGTGGTGTGTTTATAATTGTAAATTGATTGTGTATATTGTGTGTTTAATTTTGGTAAAAGTAGGGAACCATTGGAGCCTTCAATGAGCAAGGCGAAAGGCAAGTAAAAGCTAGTTTAAGCTTTCGGAAAATAGGCGAAAACACGATTGGTTAGTGTTTGGAATCGCTGCTAGTAGACACAATTCATAACGTTAATAGGGAGCTTAGGAATAGCCAAACCCCTATCCTAAGTTTTGAGTATAAGCTTTCTATTTCCCCTTGATTTGTTTTGGCAAAATTTCTAGTCGGCTCCTAAACCCCTTTCATTATGCCGATACAAAACAACCCTTCTTTGAGCCATCCTTGGTGGTATGCCGCCCCATCCAGCACCATTTAAGGGTTGTTGTTCGTATCGCGTTGGCAACCCTTTTTTAGATTTTAAATATGTTATTTAACTCTTCTAATCAATGTTAAATGATGTTTTTTTTAAGTATGTTTTTTTTCCCTACGTTCGCCAATCTGGAAGTAGTAAACGAGTAACGTAAGTGTTGAAATAGGTGAAAGCTAGTGATAAATTATTTTTGCTTATAGTTTCTATTTTTGTTAAGTTTTCCTAAGGGGGTTTTAACATTGTTTAATTACTATTTTGGTATAAAATCGATCGTAGGTGCTGATCATAGCACCCCAGACCAGTAGTGAAATTGGGTTTCATTCGCACACTCATTGGGTGACGTATCAATGTGAGTTTGATTGTTTTAGCAAATCTGAAAATTTGTAATTGTAATGTCATTTTGGATAAACTCTTAGAGTTGTTTCAAGGCTGGTCTTAGATGTTAAATTAATGTTTTAATGTTGTTGGATCAATGATCGTTTAAAGTTTAAGGTGCGAAAGTGCAAATTTTTACGGCGTAATGTTGCGTTATAAGGTGTGGGTTTTAACAAATAAAATATGAGCATTAATTATTTTTGTTTTAACGTTAATTAATTATGCTTAATATATGAATAATATATGTTCTGAAATGTGATTAAGTGACGATTGGGAAGTATTAAAATGCTTACTGATTCTGTATCCAAGGTAAGTGCTCTGATTCGGATTGTGTGGTGTTTGATTTTTTCTATGATAATGAAATATGTTATGTTTTGAAACTTATGTTTTGTGATGTTATGACATGATTTTGTTTCTGTTAATCTGATCTTCTAATACGTGATAAATTTCTAAAATCGCCATATTTGATTGTATGTTAAGCAAGCCAATTATTCTGATTCTATTTCTGTATGTCATATCACTTAACATTGGGTTGGGATGATATTCAAAGAAGGAAGATTTTGACAGTATAATAATCCGCACTTTCTGGTGGTATATCCACACATCTATTTTGGCAGTATATTTGCAATTCTGGTGACTCGTCCACGTTTATGTCTATTCTGACAGCTTATTTGTACTATCTGGTGGGTTGTTCACAAATTTGGTGTGTTATTGGATAGATGAGTTCCAGTGAACTCTTTTATGGTGCGTAGCAGAGTTGGGTAGGAACGTTTTCTGAAAATTCTGCATTGATTTCTAAAAACTTTGCATTTACATTATCATACATATCGAGATTTTGTGAATTTGGACTACTTATATATTTTCTGCTATATTCTAAAATATATATTTTAAATTATAGTTTGTTGTAAGTTAAGGCCCACTCTGAGCTCTTTAACTCACCCCTTAGTTTACTGTTTTTACAGATAACCCCCGAGGTTAGGATTTGGGCAAAATTTTCGGATGAACTTCTCGGATGTTTTCATAATTAAGTATTTTAAATTAAATTTTAATTATTATTTTAAGAATGTAATAAGTTTGTTTATGGACTATGGCATGGAACATTATTTTGGGGATTATTATTCTGATTTGTATGACTTGATTGCATGACACTAGAGTTTTAAAAACTTCTCAAACAAGTATATTAATTGATTTCGCTTGAAACTCGATAGAGTTTTAAAAACTACTCAAACAAGTATATTAATTGATTTCGCTTGAAACTCGATTTTTAAATAAAATTTGTCAACATCACATTTTTTCACTGCCAATACCGAGAAACGAGTTTTAATAAAATTCCAAATGGTTTTGAATAATGATTGAATTTTTACAAATGAAATACTAAATATATCGATTTCTAAAATTATCAGGTTTTTGAGAAGTTAAGATAAATGTTGGATTTCATTTGTTTTGAATTCATAAGCCAGTGGTTTTAAAATATGTTCAAATTTATGAATATCTAATTTAGGCCATTTTTCGATTTCAATGGATTTGAAAAATTATGCAAATAATTTAAAAAGTACGTTTGAATTTTGGAAAGGTTATTTCAGCCATTTTGATGGTCAATGTAGCTTTTTGAATTCGACCATAACGTCTAGGTCAAGCTTTGGATGTTATAGTACTCCCTAGACCTTTAGCATCTAGGTGAATTTTAACATCTAACGCTCATGACAAATAATTCTTGCTTGACAAGATTTCACATTATAATCACTAAAAAATAGTAAAATAATAACAATTTTCAATAGTAAAACAATCCAAATATATATACCAAATTTGCGGAATAATGATTTGTATGTCAAATATTGGCATAAAGAGGAATAATCATAATAATAACTTAAAACAAACTGAAATAATTGAAATTTATTTTAGTAACCTTAAAAAAATATGTTTTGATAAACCATAAATGTAACAAGTTTTAATCTCATGCTTGGCATGTTTTTGGATGATTTATTACATACTTTAGTGAATTTGATGCTCCTAATCCTTTAATTTCATGTTTCTATACTTAGGTGAGCATAGGAGAACAAAAGGAGCGGAAAATGGGCGAAAAACAGACAAAACGGCCCAATTTAAGGATCCACACGGCCAAGGCCATTCCCACATGGGCTGGCCACACGCCCATGTGGCAGCCCGTGTCGATTTCGGTCCCTATTTCCCAAACACGGGAAAAAAGCCAATTCTTAGGGTTTCTAAGCATTCTAAAGTTTATAAATACACCCTAGAATAAGATCTAAGAGGCATGCAGAGGTGAACGAAGAAAAGACTCGAAGAACACCAACAGATTCAACTCAGAAGCGGGATCTCCTTCAAGACTAAAGATCTCCATTCAATTTCTCTCGAAGTTTTTGGGTTTCTTTATGTTTTGTTGTTTTCATAATTTTGAGATGTTTTTCCCTAGATACTTAGGGAGGATGAAATCTAAGACGGATCTTATTATTTGATTTTTTTCTGAATTACATGGTAAATATTTGTTGTTGATCTCAATTATGTATTCTTACTTCATGTTTTAATGTTTTCAGGATATTAATTCATGATTGATGTGCTTATTCAATGGAGTAAAAGTCTCTGTTTAAGAGTAGATCTGGCATTATTGAGTGGAGTTGCATCCAATCCTAGAAATAGGACGACATAAATCTACCGAATTAGAGTCAAATCTAATAGGGGAATCCATAGATCGAGTTAATGCGAAAATAGGGGTTTTAATTAGAAAGAGATTTCAATTAATCAACCTAGAGTCAATTGTTTTTATTCTCGAAAAAGATATTAACACAAGTTAGGGATTTCTACAGATCAAGACAAGTGAATAAATCGTTTAATTCAGATTTAGAATAATAAGTGAAGTCTAGGTGGTTTCTTTCTTGAGTATTGTCTCTCTCATCAGTATTCTTCAAATATTTTCCTACTTTATTCTCTGTTTCATCTTAGTAATTAGATTAGTTAAGATTAGGTTAAAATAAATCACTTCAATTTATTCGGCTAGATAATAAAAAGATAGTAACTACTAGTACTTTTAGTCCTCGTAGATACGATATTCCTGGCTCACCAAAGCTATACTACCATTCGATAGGTGCGCTTGCCTTTGTCGTATTTTAGTTAGTTCGTGACGTCATCAAGTTTTTCGTGCCGTTACCAGGGACTAAGATATTAGGAACGCTTGATTTTTATTAATTTAGCCATTTTTATTTTTATTGCATTTTATTTTTATTTTTGTTTTCCAATTTCTCTTTTGTTTGTTTCTGGTAGGTTCTTTTAGTTTATGACTAGAAGAAACTCGTCAAGACCACTCGTGTTCGACAGTGAAATTGAAAGTACAGCTCGCAGGAACCAAAAAGAAGTAAGACAGAGTCGAAAAAGTACAATAGAGGAGCAAGAGGACGCCATAATTATTACTGATGAGATGGCAGAAAATCATAATAACAGCTACCTCCTGTGGTTGCTGCGAATCCGGCAAATCTGAATCCTGCTCCTCGTACTATGTACGATTATGCCAAGCCCAATTTAACTGGGGCTGAATTGAGTATTGTTAGACTGCTTTGTCTTTGCAAATAATTTTGAACTGAAACCCTACAAAGATTCAATGATTCAACAGTTTGTTCAGTTTGATGGTTTACAGGACGTAGACCCAAATACTCATTTGGCTAATTTTTTGGAATCCTGTGACACTTTTAAAATTAATGGTGTTTTTGACGATGCCATTCGCCTTCGGTTGTTTCCTTTCTCATTGAGGAAAAAGGCTAAATAGTGGTTGAACTCCCTACCACGAGGTTCTATCACTACGTGGGACCAAATGACTGAAAAGTTTTTATTGAAGTATTTTCCACCGGCTAAGACAGCCAAGCTGAAAAATGATATTTCTTCCTTTATGCAAATGGACTTAGAGACCCTTTATGATGCATGGGAGAGGTATAAGGATTTATTGAGGAGGTGCCCTCACCATGGGTTACCTCTGTGGCTACAGGTTCAAACTTTCTACAACTATTTGAACCCCTCAACTAGGCAATTGATCGATGCATCCGCCGATGGGACTCTGAATAATAAAACACCTGAGGAGGCTTACGAGTTTATAGAAAAAATACCACTGAATAATTATCAGTGGCAAGTCATGAGGACAAAGCCGATGAAAGCAGCCGGTGTTTTTAACGTTGATGCGGTCACCATGTTGTCAAATTAGGTAGAAATTTTGAATAAAAAGATTGATGGTGTATATGGTTCTACGCAGGTACATCCGGTAATGCAATGCGATGCAAATGGAGGAGGAAACTATCCAGAAAGTTGATCTTACAACCTAGCATAGAAGATGAACAAGTTAACTATATGGGTAATAATTCTAGACTTCAGAATAATCCCTGTAATAGGCCAACTTTGGCCTGGCCCGATTAACCCAAAATTAACCAATATACAAAATCAAAATAAAATAATAAAGTCCAAATTATGAAAGTCCACTTACAACATCAGACGGCCTAAACTAATTACAGCGGCCCAATGATTGAACAGGCCCAAGTAACCCAAAATCTGATTAGGGTTTCAGAAAACTTAGAACCTCTTAGCGCCGCAGCCTCCATGCGTTCGGGCCTCCACGTCACTCAACGAACAACCCCCTCCTCCTTACGGTGGTTTCGTCTGCAAAAAAGATAAAATAGCAGGAGTACGCAAGAAAATGGAAAAAGATGCATCACAAAAATTGAGGGCATTTTGTATCTTCTTTTTATTATTTTAATTCGGCTATAAAAGGGGCCATAAATAATCTGTAAAGGTTACTGTTTTTTTTAATACAAATCAAAGAATACAAAGTTTTTAAAGGTATTAATTAGAACTTCTACCTATTTATTCAAGTCTTAAGTATAAGAGAATATTGAAAACGTTGTTGGGTAGGGATTTTACCTTATTTTTCTGGCGGTCGGAGAAACTAAATCCGAGGAGTCACCTGTCTTTGCTTGGGATTTCGAGGTGGGATTTGGTTATTCGGTGTTTAGATCTATGCTTAAGGCGCTTTAACAGACCAAAATAGTCGTTTTTTTGAGTCTCCGACCACCGAGCACAACGGCGGACGGTGGCGGAGTACGGCGGCTCGATAATAGAGTCAGGCCAGAACTCCGAGAGCCTTCAGAGGTTTTTTTGGGTTTTTTTTTTTTAGAACTGTTGGAAAAAATGATTTCAGCCTTAATTTTTTTATATTTAAAGCTGAGTATGAGACGTCGTTTTGGAGTGCGGCATTAAGACCTAAAACGACATCGTTTCATGGCTACGATCCGCGTGTTGACCCAACCCAAGGAAGATCCGGTTTTTTTTAAATTGGTATAATTACCAATTTGGTCCTTTCGCTTTTTTGTGGTTTCACAATTAAGTTAATTTTATTTTTTAATTTTGACCGGACATTTTGTTTCGTTTTTAATTGGGTCCCCATTTGAACGGCGTCGTTTTGGGGAAAAGGCAAAATTGCCCAGTTAGTCCCTCATTCATGGCGAGCGTTTTAATTGAGTCCCCTCTTTTCTTTTTATTTCTGATTTTCCCCCAAACTTCCGTTTTAAGTTTCAATTTAGTCTTTTTTTGGTTATTTTTGCAATTATATTATTATTATTAATTTTAATATTATTATTAATATTAATATTATTACTATTACTATTAATTTTAAATATTACTACTATTATTCTTACTATTATTACTATTATTTTTAATACTATTATTATTATATTTATTATTTATTATTACTTTCCTTACTATTAATATATTATTATTTCTATTATTATTAATGTTATTATTAATATATTATTGTTGTTATTACAAATATTTTTTAATTAACTTCGTTATTATTACTATTATTTCCATAATATTTATTTGCTTAATATTTTTAAATACACTTATTCATTTATCAGTTTATTACTGATTTATTTATATCTTTTTATATATTGTAAAACTTCAAATTTTTTTATTATTATTAATGCCACCATCATTATTATTAACATTATGATTTTTTAGTTTGTGTTACGCTATATTTGTTTATTGATTTGTTTAATATTAATCCTTTAGTGCTAAATTTTTAGTTCTTTTTTAATTATTATTTTTCATGTATTTTGGCTTGTTATTTGATCTTCGTCCTTTATATCGTCATGCATTAATACATTTATTATTAATCTGTTACGCATATTAGTCTCGTAATTCATTTTTTACATTTTAATATAAAATCGTGTTACATTAATCTTTGTCCTATACATAAAAAATTTTATTAAGCAATTTTTTGTAATTCGAGATTCGAGAAATCGTACCCTAACTTACTGGGTTTCGATTTTTCTCGTTGAGCCTAAAGAACCAAATAATCTTTTTTAAATCAAAGCGTATAAGTTAAATAAAAGCTTATTCTCGGGAATTCACTAATGTTGTGTCCTAACTCACTAGATATGATATTTTGTTATCTCGAGGTAAGGATTTCTAAAAATAAATGATATATTCTGTATTTGGAATTTTGAGAAATTGTGCCCTAACTTACTGGGTTCTGATTTTTCATTTGACCCAAATGACCGAATATCCTTCTTAGACTTAGATGCATGATTTTTAAAGGTCAAAAGACAAGCTTAGTTTCGAGGATTTAAAAGGTCGTATCCTAACTCACTGGGCATGACATTTTACTTCTTCGAAATAAGAAGGTCTTAGCACCCAATTTAATTTATTCAAGTTTTCATTTAAATAAAGAGGATCGTATTTTAAAATCTTTTCAAATTTTCGACATTAATACGCTAATTAATCAATTAGGTACCAATTTTGAGCGTTACGAGGGTGCTAATCCTTCTTCGTACGTAATTGACTCTCGAACCCGTTTTCTCGAATTTTATAGGCCAACATCATGGTTTAACAAATCAAAAAGTTTTAATGATCAATCTCAAGGTGATTCGATCACACCTCAAAAAAGGATTGGTGGCAACTCCCATTTTTGTTTTAAAGTCGAGCCTTTTTTTAATGAAAAAATGGTTTCGACAATCCCTATAGTAATACTTACAATGCAGGTTTGAGGAACCATCCCAATTTCTCGTGGGGTGGTCAAGGAAATCAAAGACAACAACCCCCTCCAGGCTTCCAACAACAACCTTACCCTAAAGAGAAGAAGCCGAACCTTGAGGAGATGTTGATGAAATTTATTTTGGTGTCAGAAACCCGCTTCCAAAACACCGAAACAGCACTCAAAAATCAACAAGCATCAGTTCAAGAGCTTGCGAATCAAATCGGTCAATTGGCAAAGATGATTTCAGAACGACCAGAAGGTAGTTTGCCAAGCAACACTGAAACTAACTCAAAGGAGCAACTTCATGTCATTATTGTTCGAGATGAAGAAGGGTTAGCTAAACTTGAACCTGAACCTGGGCGACAAACTCTGGTAAGCAATGGTAAGGTTGAGGTAAGCCACAACGAACAAAAACCAGTAAGAGAGGAGTATAAACCTCGTGTACCATATCTAGATGCGACAAGGAAAGACCACACAAATGAACAATTCGGTAAATTCTTTAAACTTTTGAAAAAGTTACATATTAACTTATCGTTTATTGAAGCTCTTTTGCTAATGCCCAATTCAGTAAAATTTTTAAAGGAGCTTTTGGCTAACATATGGAAGTTGGATGATTCGTCACATGTGGAGCTAAATGCAGTTTGCTCAGCCATTCTACAGAATAAACTACGCAACAAATTGAAAGATCCAGGGAGTTTTACTATTTGTTATTTAATTGGTAGTTTAAATGTTAATAATGCTTTAGCTGATTAAGTGGCAAGTATTAATGTCATGCCCTATAAAATGTTTAAGCAACTAGGTCTTTGGAAACCCAAACAAACTAGGATGGGTATCCGATTAGCTGATAGAACCATTAGATTTCCTAGGGGTATTATTGAAGACGTACTTGTTAAAATCGATAAATTTATATTCCCGGTTGACTTTGTTATTATAGACCTAGATGAGGATAGTGACGTACCTTTAATTTTAGGACGACCCTTTTTAGCAATTGCTAGAACTATCATTGATGTTGGTACAGGTAAACTAATACTTCGTGTAGGAGATGACACGATCACTCTTCAGGCTCGTGATTCTGCTAAAATATCTAGTAATCGAGATGGCTATACAAGCTCTGTTGATGTGAATAACATTGTGGCTCCAACTTCTTTGCAGGAAATCCCTAGGAAGAAAGTGATGGAGCAACATTCTATCCCATGTGACAAACACAGAACGACTCATGAGGAACGAAGATTACAGATTGATGAACTAGATGAATGGCGGACACACGTCAAGGGGAAACCGAGCATACACGATGAACCAAAGCGATGCCATGATAAGTATAAGGAAGGAACACACCACATTAAAGCTGAGGACCAGGTGCTATTGGATGAAACGAATCCTCGAATTGCTAATTCAGAGGTTTATACAAACGGAACAACTCCTTTCACGGTACTGAATGTTTTCCCATATGGTAGAGTCGAGGTAAATCATTCTAAATTCGAAACTTTTAAAGTAAATATTACTCGACTCAAACCTTATGTTGAAAATAGAATCGGAAGTTAGAAAGAGGAGTTTCAACTTTGCGAACCACCGTAACTGAGCGAAAACGAGGTAAGTTGAGCTTAGGCTCTAAACAAGAGCTTCTCGGGAGGAACCCAAGTGCTAACAATGCTAAACTCTTAATTTTAACTCATAATATTTTTAAAATGATTTTTTTAAATGGTTTTAAAAAACCCACACGACCTGGACACACGGACGTGCCCTTGGCCGTGTAGATCTTTTGACTTAGTTTTAAAATTTAAAAAAAAAAAATCAACAATGAGTTACATGGCCTGGCGACACAGCCCTGTAATAAACACGGCCTAGAGACACAGGCGTGTCCTTGGCCGTGTGGACCCTGAGACTTAAATTTTCCAAAATTCGACGGAGACACGGCCTAAAATAAGTCCACACGAGCATGTGAAACGGCCTAAAATAATATTATTTTAATAGATTAAATATTAAATTTAATTTAATATTGATCTTAATAGTATTTTATTAATTTAATATTAAAATTATTATCTTAATATTAAATTTAATTTAATGTTTATCTTATAGATAAATATTCTATTAATTTAATAAGATTTAATATTAAATTTAATCTCATATTTATCAAAAATCTTTAAACTCTCCCTATATACAGAGAGCCTTAGGTCATTATTTTCCACACTTGAATTCTAGAGAAAGTTGTAAAGAGAAAATTCTCTGAAGAAATTATTTCAGAAAATTTCTAGAGATATTTTTCTTCTTTACAACTTGGTCCAAAAGATTAAAGAAATTACAAAATTATCTTATTGGTAAATTTTGTGAAAAATTTTCTGATTCGAAGCGAGCTCATACTCAGCAGACGTGAGCTTGAGGATAACGAAGAAGACTACTCGATCAAAGCGTTAATTTTAGACAAATTGAAAAAGTACTATTTTGATTAAGTGTTTACTACTTTAGATATCACAACCAAGTTCTTGTTTTGGAATAATTTTTTTAAAACTCTAGTTTTTCCCTAAATTTATTTTTCGCTGCACTTTTAAAGCTCAATTTTCCTACGGGGAAGGTCTACAAGTGGATCTTCAGAGAGTGGATTGTTAATCAGTAGACCAAAATGATGGAAAAAATCCAGTTTGAAAACAGTTTTCTTGCACAACGAAAAATTAAAATTTTGAAAACCGACCCGATTTGTTAGATTTTTAGCAATAAACTTTAAACCGAAATCATACCTGTGTTTTATATAAGAGGATCCTTGACATTTTTCATCTTTCAACCAAACAATCTTCTCTACTATTCTTATACCACGAACTGCTTCGAGTGTAAACTTGAACTAATATGAATGGAAACACAGAACTAGAAAAAGTTTTCTTTTATCTTTAGGATGAAAATGAAAATTCTCTTTTTTTAATAGAAACAGGTAGAATTGGTATTCTGGAAAAATGTATTTAATAATTGAGAATAAATTCTCTTTGTTTTTTGGTAGAGTAACAATCTCTCCAAGTTACGTAAATAACTCTACTGGTGTCATCTACTTATAGGGAGAGAAGGTAGAACTTTTATTGAATTGTAGAGGTTTTTTTCAAATAGAAAAACAACTTTCTAGTCCCACTAGAAGAGGGAGAGAGGTTAATAGGGTTTGTTTCCCTTCATATGTATTATGATAGGGATTCAGGCCTCTCATTGTATTGGGCCAAACTATATGTGCTTTTTAGACTTTTAACCCAACACTTTATGGTTTAATCCAACTCAATACATAATTTTCTATTTTCCAAAATAAATATCAATTTTCCAATTAAATAATTTTCTCATCCCAAATTTACCCCCGATAAAATTATGATGATTTTACCCCTAATAAAATTTCCAAGAAAATATATTCAATATTGCACAACTCAACTTGTTCACTACAACTAAATGGTTTATTTTCATTTTCAGGCTTTAAAATTGTTTAAAATCATAAAATCATTCTTCTGATCATTTCTGAGTAATCCATATATATTTGCAAATGGATCATTTCTCATTTTCATTTCCATTTCTATTTTTTAAGAAATCTACATTAATTTCCAAATGATTCAATGTATCCATTTTGTAGAAAATCATAATCATTTCTGAATGTTTTCCATTTATTTGTTTTTATTCATTCCATTCATTTTGATTCAAACACGCAATTAATTTTTGGTTTCAACGAGCTAGTGGAGGGACTAATTGGACATATGTAATTAGGGCTTAAATGAATTATAATTAAGTTTCGACTTTTTGCCTATTAATTATAAACTCATTTAGTCACGAAATCTGTAACACCCCCTACCCGTATTCATTGTCAGAATAAGGTACGAGGCATTACCGGAGTTTACAAATTTTTTTTTTTTGAAACCGAAACCATTCCAATTCAATATATTTTCAAAATAAAATTCATGCATATTTATAAGATAAATTCAACACATAAGCCATATCAATGGCTGACCTTATACTCATTCATGTTAACATTTATTTTATTAGCTTATACATGCCATTGATTTCCAAAATAAAGTTTCTTAAAATACCAAAATCTTGGGGTTGATAGTGTGATGAGTCTCCCACCGATCCGACCTTCGAGCTCTTAATACTACAAAACAAGGGAAAGGAAAACAGAGTAAGCACTTTGTGCTTAGTAAGCCCATGCAACAAGAATTAAACTTACCTAATATTTTCAATATAATGCATTAAACATTCATATAACCATTCAATGCACTATTATCCTAACAATCACAAACTTAACATTCAAGTTAGTCCATTAATTTCCATATATCAATAATATACACACCATGATTGATGAGCTCATCAATACCGTGATTTCCATTTCCTTGTTATTCTTTTTCCATATTTATCCCGTTGAATTTCTTGGAATTTTCGATGGATTTTCATAGGTACACTTTAGTGTACAAATCCGGGTCCGTCAATTCATATTCATGTGCGCACATTTCCATTTCAAAGAGCACACTCCCGCGAACCTCATCCATACAGCGGGATTACAAGTCCAGGCTAAATCCTTTGTAATATAAATCATAGAGTATTGTCGGGATTACCAGTCCAGGCTAAATCCCCTGCAACGACAATTACTCTAATGAGCTTGGATCTGAATTACCAGTCCAGGCTAAATTCAGACCCTAATTCGGATTACCCGTCCGGCCTAAATCCATTTTCCACATATTCTTCGGGAGGGCTATATCAAGATAGGATCACCCGTCCGGGCTAGATCCTTTTTACCGTCAATTCCTTTTCAGAGATCCATCGAATTTTCCTTTCATTCAACCGGGATTTCTTTCCCTTTTTATCAAATATATTAATGTATCATCAATCTTCATACAATGAACATTCAAATTATTTTCACATCAATAACATACTTTTCAAGCATTTAAGAATATAATTCAAGTTACACGAACTTACATTGATACTAGTTCGTTTACAAAATCTACTAATCCGGGACTTTTTCCTTTCCTCGATCTAGCTTTGTATTTGAGTTTTTCGGATCTAAATAAATAAATTCAATCATCAATTCAATACATTTCATGTTCACATGTAGCATTTTCTATAATTCTATTATTATTTTTAGTTTGTTCAAATCTGTCTACTTGAGTCATGGTCACTAAATTATTTATTTCTCGAACTACAGAACTCCAAATGCAGGACCGTTAATTTTCCCTAAAACTAGACTCACATATCTTCTTCCTATAAAAGTTTCAGAATTTTTGGTTTAGCCAATAAGTACAGTTTATTCTTTAAAGTCACCCCTATTCTGCTATCTAGCAGTTCTAACCCTTCTTCACTAAACATTAATTATCTCCTCATACAGAATTCAGATGATGTTCTTGTTTATTTTTATTGAAAATAGATTCATTCAGGATTCCAAATATATAAATTTAAGCCACTAATTATTTTTTTTCAATTTTTTATGATTTTCTAAATTCAAAATAGAGGAACCCGAATTTATTCTAAACCAGTCATACAAAAATCTAAATATCTCAAAATACAGAACTTCTTTTCTTTTCTTGTTTCCTTCATATGAAAATAGACTCAATAATCTTTAATTTCATATCTCACTTAACTTCTAATTCCACTTCTACGATTTTTGGTGAATTTTCAAACTTACTCTACTGCTGCTGTCCCAAAACTGTTTTCTTATAGCTTGTTTTGCAATTAAGTCCTTTATCCAATTCTAACATCAAATTCTTTCAATTAAACCACTAACTCATCATTTTATTCATCATATGCTATATTCAAAAACTCTAAAACTTCAAAAACTTCAACTTAAATTCATCAAAACTTTGTTCTAAAACTTATAAAGCATCAAAATTAAAAGAAAAGGACTAAATTAACTTACCAAATTAAACTCCAAGCTTTAAAAACTCTATTCTCCTTTTTTCTTTCTTGCTCCCTATTTCTTCTCTGTTTTAAATCTTTACTCTCTGTTTCTTTTTTCTGTTCTTTCTTTTACTTTCTCTTTATAATAAATATAATAACAATATAATATAATATATTAAAATATCTTTATTATATAATAATATAATAATATATATTAACATAAAAATCTCAGATTTTCTTCACAATAAACCGCCTCAACTAGACAAAATAGCTTAATTGCCATTTTGGTCCTTTATACTTTCTTTTAATCTATAATTAAACTTTTACACCTTTTTCAATTTAATCCTTTTCATTTAATTTCCTACCCAAACGTTAAAATTTTCTAACGAAAGTTTAATACCACATTACTAACATTTTATAAATATTTATAAAAATATTTCCTATCATATAAATATTCATGCAAATATATTGAAATAAATTTCTATTTAAATCAGATTTATGGTTGCGAAACCATTATTCCGATAACCTTGAATTTAGGCCATTACAAAATCATTCCATTACAGTTTGTGACTAAGCTCTCTCTAATCGACATACCATTACGAAAGCAACTATTCAATGCTCGTCTAATGACCTTGTCATAAGTTTGTTACCCTCATAATATATCCTTGTTCTCCTTGGGATAGTATTTGTTCCCCCAATATGATCTTATTTTATCTCATGGTAACCATTATATCTGCCTTAATAAAAATTTAATCACTATCAAATAGTGATCAAGTCATCCATCACAAAGACGATGACCTGTGGCCAAGTTTACTTTTCATCAACCATGTAATACCTATGAGAGAATATCATTTACCCATGTCTCGGGCTATGAATCCCACTATTGTGAATGATGTTACATGTAACACCCCTAACCTGTATCCGTTATCGGAATAGGGTTGCGAGGTATTACCATCAATACACATCATTTAACATACATAACTCATACATTTATGCATTCATACTTAATTATCATTCAATCACAAACACATTGTCCCTTACAAGGGCCTACGAGGCCTTAAACATGCTTTAGAAATGGTTCGGGACTAAACTGATAACATATGAAAATTTTGGAAACTTAGAAAAATTTCAAACATATAGGCGTCACACGCCCGTGTAAACAGGCCGTATGCCACACACGACTCCAGACACTCCCGTGTCTAAGGCCGTGTGGAAACAAGGCATACATATTGACTTGGGTCACATGGCACGCCCGTGTGTCCTTCAAAGTGGCCACACACGCCCGTGTGCTAGGCCCTGTGCCTTTTAGAGGGTATACTGACTTGTACCACATGGCCAGTCACACGCCCGTGTGTGAGACCATGTGGAGCATACTAACTTCAATTCAATTTCAACACCACGGGACACGCAACTGTGTAACGTGACCGTGTGTCACACACGTCTGTGTTTCTGCCGGTGTGGACAAAAATAGGCCATTTGCAAGGCCAATTTGCCACCTCAAATTCAATGTACCTATACAAGGCCAAATGGTACCATTTCATCATATAATATGCAGCCAAAATCATCAACCAAATTTGAATACTTATACATAATCAAAACATTATACCAAGTTAAGCCAAATCACATGGCTTTAACTTGTACCACAAAATGCACCAAAATTACTATATCAAGTAACCATAATTATCATCTTTAAAACTAGCCTATACATGCCATATTTACATATATCCACAAAGTTAAAGGTACCAATCGGCAACTGGATAGTGTGATGCGTATATCCGGCTTTATCCGAATCGAGCTAGCTACCGAACCTCTATAAAACATGGAAAAGAAACAGAGTAAGCATTACTGCTTAGTAAGCTCGTATAATTCAGAATTTAACTTACCATTTATACATAATAATAAAAATAAACAAAGTATATCAAATTCACTTGCCAAATGCCTATACACAAACATTCATCAATATGTTAGTCTTATAAGTACATATAATCAACCTTTATCTCAATTTCATACATCAATGTATAATATCAAATTCATATATCATGTACATCATTTGTAACATTTCACTTTCAATCATATAAATAGTAATTCATTCGATAATAGTAACTCATTCGTTTAAACAGTACTACATCCATATAACAGTAATTCATTCTAAAACAGTAACTCATTCGTCTAAACAGTACTTCATTCATATAACAGTAATTCATTCGTATAACACATAGCTTTTTCACATAAACAATAACATAATTTATGCCCGTTGAACCCATTAGAACTTCAAAGGATACTGGGTGATATACATCAGTAATCCGTCAATTCATTATCATTTCTGCTCTTTCGAGCTATTATCAGTAAACTCCTTCTCGGTGATGGACGATGAAGCTCTATTAAGTCGAAAAAAGAAGCTCGACGACGGCTGAAAATAGTAAGCTCTTACGAGCTGATATATCGGTAAGCTCATACTAGCTGTGGTGAGTCCGCAACAAATGTAGGAGCTCAACCAAAACGGTAACCCTAGTGACATGTCACTCATATCCTATGAATTCATACGGTTCAAACGAGGCTCGGTAACCATCAATCTATATCAATTAGGCACTCGTATTCCAAGTATATCAATTCCTCAATTATATACAGACATTTCAAATAAATACAAGTATTTAAAAGTTTGATTCTAATTATACGAACTTACCTCGTTCGCTGTAACGACGAATTAGGTCAACTAATCCAATACTTTATTTTCCCCTGTTCTAGATCCAGTTCCCATTTATCTCAATCTATATAATATGAAATTTTACTTATTAAATCCTCATCTCATTCAATTTAGCTCAATTTACACATTTTGGCAAAATTACATATTTGCCCCTAATGTTTCACATTTTTACAATTTGGTCCTTATTACACAAAATTGCAAATTCATGCAATTAATCACCAGCCCATGTTTAGCCAAATTTTCTATATGTTATTAGCAGCCCATATTTTCAATTTATTCACACTTTTACCCACATAATTTTACATTTTCTCAATTTAATACCTTTTTTACATTTTTACCAAAATTCACTTTACAAAACTTGTACATCTAACAACGATGATCTATTTTCCATCATCAACTAACAAAATACTCATGCATTCAACAATGGCAACATTCAAATACTTTAACAGTTTCGAAATCGGAGATACGGGCTAGCTAGGTTAAGTTGCAACGATCTCAAAAACGTAGAAATTATTAAAAACCAAGTAAAAAATCACTTACTAAATAACCATGCAATTTCCAAAACTTGAAGAGCTTCCATGTCTGTTTTCTTTCCTTAATATTCGATTAGAAGAAGAGAAAATAGGCTAGCATTTTTTTTGTTTCATTTAATCTATTATTAATCATTAGTTTACTTTATTAACCGTATAATAAAACCTTTAAAACAAGCATCATAATGTCCATAAATGTCCACTCACATTTCAAATGTTTTAATTACCATTTGAGGACCCCCATTTTAAAAACCATAGCTAATAAACACTTTTAGCTAATAGAACAACACTTTTGCATTTTACGTGATTTAGTCTTTTTTGCCGAATTAAGCATTTAAATGTTAAAATTTTTTAACGAAACTTTCACGTAATTAATCTATCATGTTGTAGACCTTATTAAAATAATAAAATAAATATTTTGACTTTACATTTATGGTCCCAAAACCACTTTTCCAATCTGACCCAAAAACAGGCTGTTACATTACATACTGCAGAAGTTGTACACCCAACGCACTAACTTTCGATTCCTTATCTATTCGAACTCAGACTTTTACTTACATCAAAGTGTACAAGTCATGCATACATAGTCTGCCATCCACTCAGGATTTAGGTATACCAGACTATGAACATCACAAGCGAATAGGTCCATAAACGGATTTAAGATATCTCCAGTCTGATGTACTGTTAGTCTAGTCAGTCACATCTATGTCTCTATATTCGGGGAGTCATCCACTCTAATGCCCAAGATAAAGCATATACCTAATTAGACTTGATAGATGGCATATTAGTCTTTCAATTGATTTGCTCATTTTCTATTAAACTAAGGACATGTGTAACAATCCGGTTTAGACCCTAGTCAGAATAGTGGTTTTGGGACCACAAATCTGAGTCAGAAAAACATTTTAATATTATTTTCTGTGTTTTCAGTATGAGATTAAGTATGTGTGAAAGTTTTGTGAACTAATTTGATTGATTTTGTGCTTAATTTGATAAAAAGATCTAATTGCATTAAATGCAAAACTAGCATGCCATATAAAAAGGTATCTATTTGTTATGGCTTTTATTATATGAAGCCTTTATGATGTCATTATGTCATGATTAAGTTAGTGGACAATTATGTCCATAGTTTAAATGTTTAATCATTAATATTCATTAAGGGCAAAAATGGAAATGAATAATTAATATGTTTATAATAAAAAAATATGAAAAATGATGAGATTATGCTCATCTTTGTGCTGAATTTGAAGAAAAAGAAAAGAAAAGAAAAGAAACCGAGCTAGGTTTCGGCCCTTGTTCATCTTGATTAAGGTATAAATTTTGTTCGATTTTTTATAATTTCTACGTTTTTGTAATCGTTGCTTCGAGTACTACAAAACCCATGTCGTAATTTTGGAATTTGATGAAGAATTTGAAATGTTCCATTGATGAATGTTTAAGCTTTGTGATGTTAGTTGATGAATTATGAAATATATGTGTTAGATTAACATGTTTTGTCTTTAGATTTTTGGTGAATTTGAGTAATTTGGACTAAATTGTGAAAATAATATTTTGAGAGGCTAAAATGTGGAATAAATGAAATGTGTGGACTTACATGAAGCATTTGAACATTCGGCTAAGCATGGGTACAAAGAAATTATGTGTATTTTGTTATTTTGTGAAATAAGGACTAAAATGTCAAAATGTGAGGGCTAAATTGTAAAATGCCCTAAATATGTGTTTTTGGATTGAATTGAATGATTTTGTGAATAAATGGATTAAATTTGAATATGTATAAATCAAGAACCAAAGGAAACAAATTTAGACCGAGGAAAGTCGAAAGTGATCAAGTAGTCGAATCAGTCCATTTATTTGGAATACGAGGTAAGTCTATATACAAATAAATGTATTTAAGTTGATTTATTCATGTTCATATAATATTGAATTGTGATGAATAGTTTTGGAAAATATATATATGTGAAAATTGAGAAAATATCGACAATGTGTCAATGGCCGAAAAGTCTCGTATGAACCTTAGGAATAGATAGGATTCATATGTCATGACGTAGGGTTCCGATATGTGATATCGTGTAAGACCACATTTGGGAAGTTGGCGTCGATTTGAGAATTGTGTAAGACCATGTTTGGGACATTGGCATCGTAGATGATTTCGTGTAAGACCCTGTATGGGACAATGGCATCGATATTTGATTACATGTAAGACCACATCTGAGACGTTGGCATTGTACGAGTTATCCGAGTATCCTATTTGATTCCGAATGGTTCAACGGGCAAATTCGTGAAATGAAAGACTACGTAAAAAGTGTAACTGATTCAGGTACGTTTGAAATGTATACTATGTTTGAATATGAAAGGCAAGTATATGTGAATTTGCAAAAGTGAGATATGTGCATAGACTTGTTGAGACAAAATGTGATATATGTATGAATGTGCTATGATCTAACGAGATACATGGAGATGTAATTTGTTGTCAAGCAAATGGTTAGATACAATTGAGCTAAAGAAGAAGTATGAACATGCTATTGAGATATGTTAAAGTTCTTGTAATTGAAATGATTATAAATGTTTTATATATTAAGTTTATTTGTATATGACTTACTAAGCTTTTGAAAGCTTACTTTGTATGTGTTTGTTTTGTTTATAGATAGTTAAAGTTACAGAAGGCTCAGGAATTGTCGAGGATCATCACCACACTATCAAACTCTATTTTAGTACCTTTTGAATATGTACATAGTTAAGTATGGCATGTACAGTCTAGTTGAATTAGTTGATGTTTTGAGTTGTATATATAAGCTATGTGATATGGCTTGCAAATGAGATGTGAATATGGTAAATAGTAGTCTATGTTTTGGTGATGCAAAGTTAGTATATTTTGATGAAAGGTTGCCATAATGAATTGGTAAGTTTTTGGATGGATTCTACTTAGAAATGCTTGTGATTAATATGAGATAAATGGTTCATAAGTTGGTAAGTGTGATAGGCATTTGAATGAATATTATTGGTATGATTTGGTTGCAATTTGAAGGTATGAAATGTGTCTGCTTGTGCTTGTAGGATTGACCCAAAATGGGTGGCAAATTGGCCTTGCAAATGGCCTGAAAGTTGTAATTTGATTCAAGTCAGGCTCGCACACGGGTTGGACACACGGTCGTGTGACTGGCCATGTGATGCAAGTCAGTTTTGACCAAGGGCCAGACTCAAGAGCGTGTGACAGGCTGTGTGAGGTAAGTCAGTGTCGACCACGGCTTGGACACACGGGCGTGTCTGAGGCCATGTGAGGCACACAGCCTGACCACACGGGCGTGTGACCTCTGTACCTTTGAAAAATGTTAAATTTTCAAAAATTTTTGTATGTGTTCGGTTTAGTCCCAACCTCTTTCTAATGCATGTTTAAGGTCTTGTAGACCTGTTTAAGGGACACTTTGATTTGATTGGTTAAATTATGACATGAAATGTTTATATGAGATTCGATTCGTCTGGTAATGCCCTTAACCCTAGACCGACGATGGTTACGGGTTAGAAGTGTTATAACATGTTTAGGTTCTTCTACTAATACAACCTGTCTTTCTATATTACGATCTGATCACGTAGTACCGTTAAATATTAGTCAAACAATAAACAACCAGTGAGCATCATTGGCTTCCATTTTGCTTTGCGTGCAAAAATCATGTCAGGACAATATACAAAGTATTAATGTAATTCATGAATAGTGTTATTGATCAATCTGTTTGAGAAGTTACAAGTGTACTTAGACGAAAATACAATACTTAGGGCACCAAATCCAACACAAAAATCATTAGTTCGATCGATGATGAGTCGTCTCTCAAAAGTTGCCCTTATTTTGTATTGGTTGATATCTTTTCTGACTCAAGATCAAATGGGACTAACTTATTGTTACTCCAAGTTATACACTAAGAAATGCAACCATGACAAACACAAGTAAGGAAAATAACAAAAGAAATGCAAAAAGAAGTACAAGAATAAGTAAAACACCGAAAATATAAATCTAACTTTCACTAATTATCTCCCTAGAAATGCATGCAAAAAAGTCAAAACAATTCAACTTCTCACACACAAATCTTTCTGACAACGGTTCCAACAACTTGACCACCTCGCGTCAGTGTACAAACATTGAGTAGAGATTTAACACAAATATAGATTTAAAAGTGGTTTTAATTACAAGTGTGATAGGTTAATTGTAATATTTATAAATGTTACAATGGAACACTAAAAGTATTCCAATGATTGAACCCAAGATAGATCAGGTGATAAAGTGGATGGAAAATAATCAAGAATGCAAGTCTAGCTCACTAATAACTAAGTGTTATATTACAACAATCCATAATTCAAGGTTGATTAAATTAAACTATACCTATAATGACTAAATTGAACAAAAGTCAAAATTTAAAAAGTATTAATTTGATAAAATAGTGGCCAATTGATATCCATGTTGCTAATTAATTGTTGAATTAGGGATCTAAATTTTTTTAAACTCCTAATTGGTCCAATTTTACCTCTCAAACACCATTTACCTAATTAGACGATTTAGTCAAATTTATCTCTCGACCTTACCAAAATAAATCAGGAAAATCGAATTTTTTCACAATAGGTTATCCTCTCGGTCCCACCTATCTAAATTTTCCCCTAGAGTCATCAATCCTAAGTTTTAAAGTTTATTCGATTTAAGTTCAATTTTTATGATTTACTCCCTAGCCCTAAAATTAATCATGCAACATTTCAATCAATCAACCACTATAAAGCTTAGTTCCTACTCATCATCAAAGCACAAAGCCCAACCAATTTTAAGCTCAAAATGAATCATCAAATAACTGTAAAAGACGTAAGGGTTGAGAAATGTTTAATGAATCTTGAAGATGTCCTAAATTATTTTTGCCTTATTTTAAGTCTCAAGACAAAAACCCTTTGTCTCTAGACATCTAAACAATGAAGCTAAAATAGGAAAACAGGAGAGGTCTGTCTCGAGAACTAGTCTCGAGACATAAAGAACCTTGCCTCAAGACACAATTTCTAATGTCTCGAGACTTGTTGATTTCAAATTTAAAATTATCAAAAATAAAATAAGGGTTGTCTCAAGACATGAAACCCTTTGTCTCGATAAACAACATTGAAATCTGAAAAATGAGTTGGATTCGAGTCGTAACTCCGCTTTAATTCTAAAACACTATTTGTGAGATCATTTGATATGGATTATTCACGCTTGTTCATTAAATTAAGTATGTATGTTATGTAATGTGATTGAATGTCGTTATCATTGTTGAAAAAAATTTGAAATAGTCTTAGTTGCTTCGACAACGTAATATGATATCATGCAGTTAGATCTGTGATCGGATCGGATGTGGGGTGTCACAACACTATTCTTCTAACAATGTACCCATGCATTGACTTGATATCCCCTACCCATGAAAACATCTTGTCATCAATCAACCACACATTAAGTTCAATGTAATATTGTTGTCTTAACCCACAATAATATTCGACTAAGGATAATTTTAATAATAATCATATTATTCTAGGGATTTTACTATTAATCAGTTTATTTAACACTCAAAAATAATGATTGAATATAATTATGGGAATGTCTTCTCAAGATTAGCCTTTGGGCCTAGTTCAACATGATTAGTCTCATTACCCATCCCCCAAACTTTCTCCTTTATCATACTCTAGCATCTTTGAAGAAAGAGAAGACGTAGTCTATCAAAGCATGAGCCTTTAAAAGATTAAAAGAGAAGACTACTTTAACGATTTCAACTTCAATGATAGGTTGTAAGAGTCTGTCAACTTAAACGTTTGTTAGAGTGGCGGAAGGAGAGTTTGAGGGTTGGACATCCATTGGGGCTTTATCTTTTGAGGAAGAGAAATTGAAGTGAAATAATCATGAATGATGTTATCCATACTAGTTTTATCAGTCTTCTAACTTCCCTAGTTGTTTGATAATCTTATAATCTTATTAAAACTTTGTCAAGTTAAAGTAGTGAGAAAAAAAATCTTTTATTCCTTTCTCCGTCATTAAGCCAATTCGCCTAGATTTTATAACCCTAGTATCCTCTTCTTACTTAAGGATGTCTTGATATTCCAAAATAAGGGATTTATAAAGCTAAAAAGGAAATCATTTCTATTAGTTTCAAGGGCTCTATTAATGCTCACAAGTCTAGGTGATTTTTTTCTTATGGAACACATTATCAAAAATTTCACAGTTTGAAGTTTGAACGTACTTAGCTAGTTCTTATATGGTTGGGTGAAGGGAAACATTATTACCATTCCAAACACATTGGATAATATTGGCAAAGTCCTAGTGATCAAGCTAGGTTTTCTTAAAATGAAAGAAGTGGTTAATAGGACATCAATGGTGGTTTGGAATGGACACTAAGATCGGGCAATGATCAAATTTGGTTCAAGTGAGGTGGGTTATAATGGTCTCTTATATATATCATTATCCACTAGAGATTTGCAAATAGATCATAATGTCCTTGTATAAGGTTTTGTATTTTTTAAAAGTTGGACTACGTGAATCGAGGTCCCTTGAAACCTAGGTCCATTGTATTACAAGTATTTAGGTAATCATGGAACTTCCACACTGAAGATGGGTAAGGAGGTAAACCTCCTAATTCATTACCTCTTTAGAGCATTTTGTTGAAATCACCCAATAGCCATGGCAACTTGTGCCTACTTGCAACACTTTTCTAACTAGTGTTTAGTTGCGTCTTGAGACAATTAAACAATTTAGTAAAGGTACCATGGAGATCCTTGTACTAAGAGTCACATTGCATTTACTCAAAATGGACAAATTAGTTCTTGTATGTTAAATCAAATAGCAAAATAGTCCTTATTGAAAATATCATCCATTTCTACTATTAAAAATTAGCGTGACTGATAGAATAATCAAACACTTAAACATGGTGTGTCACGTGTACATCATGTTGACGTACGAAGACTAATTTTTAACAGTATAATTTGATGAATTTTTAACAAAAGGACCATTTGTACTTTGATTTAACATATATAGACTAATTTACCTTTTTTTAATAAAAAAATTTAATTCGACTTTTAGTACAAAAATCTCTATATATTTTTAGTTTCATCTTTAACTTCTTCTTTTTTGTTTTTTTTTTTTTTTTGGGTGAAAGTGGAAATTGGGTAGGAAAAATAAACATAAACTAGTGGCTTACATCATTGCATCAAAAGGGAAAAAAAGAACGTTAATAGTTTTAAAAATTCTGATTCTTTAAGTTGTATGTTAATGTGAAGCAAAGAGTAATGCTAAGTCCTAGGAGCAAGCTTCTTAAATGTTATATTTTTATTTTCCTTATGTCATCAAAAAAGAAAATTTCTGTAATCGGTTACTGGTTTAAACATACCTGTCTCTGTCATATATGCTTTCCCTTTTTTTTTTCCCTCACGGTGTAAGAAAAGGATATATAATAGTTGTTTTCACCAAGGGCAAATAACAGAGTGAAAACCAATGGTAATTAATACTGTCTTCACTAAATTATGAAAGGCAAAAAGAAAGGAAAATATTAATTAAAAGAGTTAATGAAATAGTAAAAGGTAAGTGGGGGACTTGTCTGCGAAATGCACATGTCCTTTTCCATTCAACTGCTACAACCAAGACGATATAAATTTATTATTCTATTTCACTTTGTCCTCTGCAATTTTTTTAACTTTAACTCTTACCTTGTACATAAGTATTCTGTCTCTCTACTATTAAAATTTTAAACTCTTAAAGGAAAAAAATGGGTTCAATTTTGAACTTTTTTCATTATCACTCACACTCTTCTGCACAAAGCACCAGGTTTTACTCGTGTGGGGTTAAAAAGCCCTGAAGGAAAACAAAAGATTCAAGCATTGGTATATACGATTCATCAGCGACACACCAGAATTGAAAAGAATTTAGAAATAAAAAAATTTAGGGTTAATATGTAATTCGTACCTGAATTGTATTTCGTTACATAAGTTGGTATATTTGCATTAACGCTATTAACTTATACTGATGTGGCATTGATAACCAATTCGTTGATGGCACATGACAACCTCTTAATATACTACGTGATAGATATAAATTTCAAAAATTAAAAAAATTTAAAATAGATAAATTAATTAAAAAAATATAATTTTTTTCACATCAATATTCAATTTGGACAAAAAAATTTATTCTCTTTTTATTAATTTATTTAATACTAAGAAGCTGTTACATGTCATCCCCAAATTGACTATTAATATCGTACAACAATATTAATTTAAATAACAAAATACAAATTTAAAAACCAACTAAATAGACACCAATTACATACTTTTAAACAAGTAGCCAACAATTTCAAAAAACCCATATCAAAAGTAACCCTCACAGTTTCTCTTACTTGTCTTTTTACCTATTTGTCCCTGTGTTGCCAACTGTGAAAATTCGTTGCGTGGGTAAATTTTCCTTTTACCCAACGCAAGGTTTTATTGCTTTCGTTTCCCTTACTCTTTTACCCTCTCACTTCTTCTTTTAAATTGGTAGGCAGGCAGGCCAGGCTCCCACGCTCACTCAACAAACAAACAAGGGAAAAAGAAAAGCTCTATTTTAGGTCTCTCTTTGCAGTTCTTGACCCTTTGAAAAATTCAGGTCAACCTTCAACATTCTTCATATTTCCAACTTCTAACTCACTTTCCACCTCTGTCACAAAATGGATGTAAGTAAATTGTGTTTCTTTTTTGGTTTTGTTTTTGCACCTGCTGTGTTGTTGGTGATGATGAGATAACTTATTTGTTCTGGGTTTTTGTTGATGTACAGGATTACTATAAAAGGAGCCATGTTCCAGCCTTTGGTAGCTGGGATTGGAACAATGACCTCCCTTTCACTCAGTGTTTTGAAACAGCTCGACCAACTGGGATGCTTCGTTACAGCTACTCCGAGGATCGTGACTTGTACGTCGCCGGTGATCTTTATGAGAACGATGTTGTTACCCCTGCCATGATTGTTGTTCCTCGCAGAAGGGTAAACCACTAAGAACCACAAAATTTCTTATTCTTTAATTCCATTTTCTTCCGAGTTTTTCTTTTTCCCATTTGTGCATGTGCATTTTAGATGCTTTTCTTCTTTTCTTTCATAATTATCTTTGGTAGTCTTTTTGATGGGAGTGAAAGGCTATTCATTGAATTCTACATGCGTTTGTTTATGAAAAGCAGTTCCTGGCTTGCAAACAAAGGTTCGGAAATGTCAAAACGGAAAAAAAAAATTCATAGAAAGAAGCTTACTTTGTGTTAATTTAATATTATTACCATAATCAAGAAAGAAGTTGACCCAAATAAAGTAAGAAAGACCAAAATTGGGTATGCTAAATACATAGCAAAAACTGCTTTTTCCAGTGGGGACCAAAAACCTTCTTTCTCTCTTTCTTTTTGTTTTTTTTTTTTTTTTTTTTTGTCATTTCTAAACTCAAATTAATGCGAGCAGATTCCCCTAATAACGCCATTTCCTTTTTCAAAGCCTAAAAGAAAACCAAAAAAAGATGGAATTGTGATGAGCAAATGATGGTAAAACTGGGTAATAGTGAGTGGAAATTTTGCAGACCAAAGTAGGGCAGACGCATAGTAAAGAGGGCAAAAAGCAAAGGTGGGAAGTGAGTGACGGGAAGGAAGCTCCTGAGCCAAGGCCAAGGCCAACGCCCAAGCCTGTTGATGAAGACCTCTACAAAATCTCCCCTGACCTCCTTTACGCAAAACCCAAAAAGGCAGGCTCCACTTTCCATTACCATTTAAAGAAAAAAAAACCACATTCAGAAGGCTTTAAAGTTGAAATTTAACATCCGCTTTCTTTGATTTTGATGCAGAAGAGAGGGTTATGCTTCTTCTCAAGCTGCCTACTGCCAACCTGCGTATCGTGAATCTTCTGCCATTGCCCATTGACAAGTGCATGCAGCATGTTTTTTTTTTAATATATATTATGTAAATGTTATAGTTTAAAGGAGTTGAAGAAGAGTCAAGGGATGAAGCATGGAATTTGTACTGTTTACCCTTCCCCTTTGTATATTAAGGGGATTATTGGGTTGAGGAGAGAATTAATATAGTGATTATCAAGTAGAACAAAGGGGGTTTTTTTTTTTTTTTTTGTTTGGTAAAACCATTTTTTTCTTGGTAAGGCTATCTTTTGAAAGATCTTACTATGAAAATCGAAAATCTTGGTTTACTTTTGGAACTTGGAAATGGAATGAAAGAGAAAAGGAAAGTAAAATGAGTTTACATTTTGCTCTTTTTATTTATAAAACGAGTAAAATAATCTCATCAAATAGTAAAATTTTATTTTAATAATTGTTAATAATTGTTTTTTATATTTTAACTTGGGGTACACACGAGATTTCACGTGTTATTGTTTGATTATATTATTAATCATCAATTTATATTTTAATTTAAATGATATAAATTTATTTATTTATTTTTTAAGGTAAAAATGATATTTTTATGATGCAAAAAAAATGAGAAAATGTAGTGTATATACGACTTTCTAGAGTTTGTAAAATCATTCTACTTACCTGATGTTATAGCACATTGCAATCAAATTGAGCAGGGTTTTTGTTTAGAAAATATTATTAATGTTCATCATGAGAGATCACGTGGTTCCTTTGATTATTAAATGTATTTTTTGAGGGCTTTTATATTTCAGTTTTGGGCAAACTCTTTTACCAGTTTTTACAAATTCAGCAAAAACCCAAGAAAAAGAGTATTGAGAGAGTGGTTGGAACTTGGAAAAATATGGACCAACTTTCTCTCTTTTTGGTATCTGGTTAGGGTAACATCTTTCACTGTGTATGGGAATCTTCTTTGCAATATTAGTATTATTATGAAAAGATTGAGTTCATCACTCATACAAAAACTAAAAATAACTAAATTATAGAGATTAAATTCATAAATTTTATAAAATACAAGGACTAATAATAGAATTTAACTTTTTTCCTTGAAACCAAAGTGGTGCAGATGAGGTTGGAGGTCCTAAGGTATAATTATTTTCATTTGAATTTAAAATATCCAAAATTTAGAAAGCGATGATATATGGTTACACTTTAGGCTAGGTTAGATTATTTCAAATATTAAGATTTGCCCATTACAATGCTCACAACTTCTTCTCATATTACATACGTAATTATTAGTATTGCTTTCTGAAATTGTTTTTAGGACAAAATATATTTTATAAAAGTATAGTTTTAGACAAAATTAGAAGTAGAAAATTTTAGATTTTTTGCTTAAAAATACTTTTTAAAAAATAATACTAAACTAAATCATAATAAATTGAAATTGATAAGTATCCAAATTACTATTTATTTAAAAATAATATTTTTACTTAATCTTAATTATAAAATATTAATTTTTTTACTAATTCAAGACCACCCCAACCATTCTTAAATAAGGGTTGGAAATTGGGATGAAAAAAATTAATGGAAAATATATGGATTTTCTGCTTTTTATTTTTGATAATTTCATACATTAAAAATTTATTCAAGACACCGATTAAAATTTAATTTAATTGTCAATAGAAAAAGATATGAGTTTGAACACGTTAAAACACACAATTTTTTATGAAAAAATATTTTTTAATATTTTCGGTATTCTATAAGAAAGTTTTTTTTTTTTAAATATTCTTTTCCTTCTAAATCTCCTACTACTTAAATCATGGATCTAGTTTGCACAGCATTCTAGACTTGATAAAATCAAAAACTAATAATTTCAGGATCCAAGAAAAATGTTTCTTGATAGCATAAATTAGATGAACGACCTTAAATGGTCTTACTTCTTACTTTTCTATCATTTCTCCATTCCATCACTCTGTAAAATTTTATTTGAAAAATGCCCATTCATTCAATGCATATTTTCCCTTCATATACTCCTTTTATCCTCATCTTTGGCATGTAGTCATGCCGTGTTTATTTATATTTTTATTATTTAAGATCAAATGAAATTGTAAAAAAAAATTATTAGTTTTACAAATTGATAAATATTATTTCGAGCACTTTTTTATCTTTTTATCTTTTTATATAAAATCCAAAAAATATGTACATATGATTTAAACCTAAAATATCATAATCTTCACTATCTTTACTTTACCTTCTTAATTAAAGCTAAGCTTGGTTTTTATATAACTGTATTACATAAATGTTTTCACCTATATTGTGGTTTGATCTTTATAATATATTTATATAACTTTTATACATTAATAATTTATATTATATCTATGTTATTATTTAAATATCTTAATGTGTTAGGGTTACAAGTTAACTGAGCATCAACTCAGTTAGGAAATGGCTAAAAAATATTATTTATACAAATTAAGTTATATTATTATAAGGCTATTGTACTGCCCAAAAATCATAGGGTTAGAATTAATAAAATTATCATGAAAGAAGTTTTAGTTTATGTGATAGAAAACAAAGGACATTTCTTAGAGACCCAAGGTTCAAACCTTACTTTTTCCATTTTTACCTCTTTATTTTTCAGCAACTAGGGAACAAATTCAAACTAGTATATATATTAAATGTGGTAAAAAATAATTAAGAATGAGTTTGTTGGTTTAGTAGTTAAGTCTTAACATATTTCTCCCTTGCACCTACATTTAAATCATGCCAACTCCTTTTCATATTTATTTATTTCAACATAATGGTTTAATTTCCAAATCAGTCCTCTAAGGTTTGTTTAATCTAGCCATTTAGTCCATTCCTAATCATAATAGAATTTTGATTATCTTTTTCAACCTTATTTAGTATTTCTTTTCTCTCCTTTAAATACATCTTTTATATTTTATTTCCCACTTTTTCTTTTCATAAATTTTCATATTCTTTTGCATGAAATTTATTTGTTGAATCCCAAACCCAAATTCCACCCTATTCAAACCGTTCTTCGCATCGTTTTAGCATAACACCGTCAAAATCTGTTTCTAGTGTAACACTGTCAAAACTCTAGAAATATTGTATAATATCGTCCTCGTCAATTTTCCAAAATCAATTTTGAATCTTTTAAGAGTTTCCCCAAATTCTTGTTAAACTCAATAAATTTTGAACATTGATAATAATTCTTGTGTTTTTGTCAATCAAAAGACCTATTGTAGGTATCTTGGATCATATTTGGATGTGAGGATCGTCGTACAAGACCCCGGAAGTCAGGTGTATGTTTCTTTACGAGAAAATCGAGGCAAATTCAAACTCAGTCCAGACCAAACGGCCTGCCACCATTTGAGAATAAAAGAAAAAAAATATGTAAGAGAGTAAGAGCTTCATAAAAGTGAAACCACAAACATGAGAGTTGTACCCATAAACAACTTGTAAGAGAGGTAAAGCTCCATAAATATGATACACATAATCAACATGGTATTTGCATCTAAAAACAAACACAGAGAGCCAAAGCTACATAGAAATGAGACTTACAATCAACATGGTAGTTGTATAAAAAACGAAGAGAGCTGAAGCTCCCCACATATGAGATTCATAATCAACACGTTAGTTACATCTAAAAACAACATACAAACAACATGTAGATAAAATCCAACATAAAATGAGATAATTAGAATCCAAAAATAATATATAATAAGTGAAATTGTAAAGGAACTAAAATGGCAAAGATGTAATAAAAAGCAACCTAGTAAAACAAGACCAGAAGTTTAAGTCTGAACTTCATTTGTAGAATTTAAGGTCCATGACTACAATATCATGGTTGTAGAATCTGAGTTATGTGCATAGAGCAAGATTATAGAATTCGAGGTTTGTGGTTAGATAATTGTTACTAAAAAATTAGAGGTTTATGGATGTAGAATAGTGGTTACAGAATCATTATTATAAAATTTGAGGTTTTATAAACTCATGACAACAGAGTTTGAGCTTGTGGTTATGGAGTCATGACTACAGAATCTGAGGTGTGTGGATATAGAATCTGGACTATAGAATTTGAGGTACAAAATATGAGTGTTAAAAGAGTTTCAAGAGACCTAAAAATGAAGAAAAGTTAATGAAACCCAAAAATGGAGATGAAGTGTGTTGGGAAAGCTTATTGAAACCCACAAATGGAGTCAGCTTTAACAGACCAAAAAATGATAGAAACTTCAAGAATCCAAAATTGAAGAAAAAATTATTGATAAAACTTCAAGATACCCAAACAATAGAGAAAGCTTCAAGAAAAACATTAAATAGAAAAAGTTTCAAGCAATCCAAAAATAAGAAAAGCATCAAGAAATCCCCAAAACTAGAGATAAATTTCAAAAATGGAGATAAAATATGTTAAAAAAGTTTTACCCAAATATGGAAGTAAGTTTAACAAATGGAAAAACTGTTAAGTGTAATGACCCGGTTTCCAGCAGTGTCGAAAAATGTAGCTTTGAGACCCCATTTTCGTAAACTGAGTCCTTAAATATTAAATAAGGTATTTAAAGAGTTAGGGTATAGGTGAATTGAAATTTATTTAAGCAATTTAGCTAAAATTGTGTTTAATTTTGGCTTAGGGACTAAACTATAAAAGTTTAATCGCTATAGAATTTTAATTAGATTAAGGCTTAGGAACTTAAATAGCAATTATCCAAAGGACTAAAATGGCTAATAGCCCAATTTTAAGTGGATAATAGTGGGATGTGATGTTTATTACCATTAGCATAATTTAATTAAGGATTATGGTTTAATTAATTATGATTATGTAAATTAACTAAGTTTAATTAAAACTAATCAAACTATATAAGTTAATTAAATGGGAAAAAGATGACAAAATAATCGTTTTCTTCCCAAAGAACCACCATCCACCATTTGAGAAGAAAAGAAAAAGCTTTCAACCTAGCTTCATATTCGACCCTTAATTTCAAGTAAGTCTATTGCCATTTTTCTTTGATTTTTGTAGATTTGAGGTTATGAGAGCACGATTTAGCTAGCCCATGTACCAATTTGTAAAATTGTTGAAGTTTTTGAAAGTTTTCATCATTGAGAATTGAATGAAATTGGTGTGAAATTGTTAGAAATTAAACTTAGATTATGAAAATTACTAAATTGTATAGCTAAATTGTTAGTTTAGTACATTAGGGACCAAATCAAATTAAATAAAAATTTGTTATGAATTATTGGTAAGGATAGAAAATAGAAGGTCCCTAATATGGTAAAATTGGATTCTAATTTGAGCCACTAAATTGAAAGTTATGCTTGTCTCGATTTTAGGGACTAAATTGAATAAATTACAAAAGATGTGAAATTTGGTATTTGATTCTAATTTGGCTAGAAATTGGTAATTTGGTATTTTTTGTGATTATTTGTAGTTAACAAAAATACCGAACAACTAAGAGGGAAAGGAAAAGCAAAAATCGTTGATAAATGATGCATGAACCTCGGTTTGTACTTTTATGATTTGGGATAAAAATATTCGATCGTGTATGCATTTTTATTTATTGATGAGTCATTGGGATGATTCTTTTGGTAAAATGTGAAATATTTTAATTGATTTGTTATGGTTGAGATTCAATACTGAAACAAGGACTAAATTGAATAAAATAGAATAGAAAGTAATATGATTTAACTGATATGTGATCATTGGTATGAAATTGTGTTGACATCAAAATACACCAAGACGAGGGGTGAATTGGTGCTTTTTAAAAGTTTTTCGGGAAATGGAAAAAATCAAACGACTCAAGAAATTATAATGGTTTGGCATCAATTGCCTACATCCACAACCTTAGCTTTTCTCAACTAAGGATTTCCCAAATCCACTAGATTTGAACCTTTAAGGACAAGGTTTAACCTTACAAAACCCTATCTTTTCAAATGTAAGATAGAACCACTTCCCCTTAAGGTTTTTTACCAAAAACCTTAAGTAACACCTCACAAATGAGAGAAAAATAATGATGAATAAGATAATACCTCTAAAAGGTAGATAATCAACAATTAAGTACTCTCACACAAAGTTACAACACTTGTAAAAATGATAGAAAACTTAACCCACAAGTGTGTATAAGAAATATTTAGTGAAAGATTGATAAAGATTGGAAAATTGAGTTCTTGGAGGTTAGATACTTGTTTCTTGTCTTTGTTGACTTCAATGGGGAGCCTTGACATTATATTTAAGTCCTCTAACAACCTTGTGGACGTTAGTAGCTGTTAGAAACAAAATAAAGTCGTTGCAGCCATAAAAACCAACATTAAATGCAGTTTGCAACTTCGTTGTATCGGTAGAATGAATCTGGTATAGGTAAAAGTCTTTCCATATTATCGTTGGGCACGTTCTATCAGTATAAGTTCCCTTGTATCAGTAGAACTCTTAAGGTTTCATTTGGTATAGGTAGAACCAATCAGAGTATCAGTAGAAGTACAGGGGATGCAGAACTTTGGTTGCTGTCTTGACTTGTTTCGGTAGAAGTCCTCAAGGTATCTGTAGAACTCTGGTGGTTTCAACTAGTATCGGTAGAAGACATCAGAGTTTCAGTAGAAATGCAGGATAGGCTGAACCTTGGCTACTATTTTGACTTGTTACGGTAGAAGTCTTCAAGGTAGCGGTAGAACTCTGAGGATATCAGTAGATCTGACCAGGGTATCGATAGAAGTCCCAAGCCAAAACTACCTTGCTTACTAGAGTACGTTCTACCGATAAAAGTTCAGGTTGTATCGGTAGAACACAAAGTTGTTCCAGTTCTAGCTGTAGATTTTTGTAGCCTTTTCAAGGTCATTTTCATCTTGATTTCTACCAACACTTGTCCACCTAAGTATCGATAGAAGTCTTTCAGACTTCAAAAAAATTTGTTAAAAATCAAGTTAATTCAAGGCTTTTTAAAAGTTTATTTTGTCCAACACTTTGAAAATAATTTTCAGGACTTATAAACAATTTTTGAAAATTCAAGTAGGGGACTTTTAATATTCTTTTTGTTATATCAAAATACTTGAAAAACTAGAGCTAACAAATTGAGTTGAAATATGTTAATGTTACATGATAGATTGATGATGAATAGTGAATAATGTAATGTGAATTGAACATTAATACCCTATTAACTAGTCAAGCTGAGTCGGATATAGTTGGCATGTCATAGGATTGGATTGTATATGAGTTAATGCGCTTATGTGCTAGGACGCACTTCATGTGTAACACCTTTAACCCATTTCTGTCGTTGGAATAGGGTTACGCAATATTACCATACAATTAGGAACATTCCATAACAAATAGCTTCCAATTCATCAAATTAATTAACAATATTCATAAATAATTCAGAATGAAGTAAGACATACATTCACGAGCCTAGACTATGTAGCTCAAGACATGGCCATGTAGCTACTCCACACGCCCGTGTATTCACCCATGTAACTCATTAACTTGGGTTAGACGGTCGTGTCGCAGGCCGTGTGCCAGCCCATGTGAACCCTGCATCTAACATGCATGTGTGGATTGCCTGTGTGTGACACACGATCGTGTATCAGCCTATGTCTCAGGCCGTGTGTGCTAAAAAATGACCCAAAATGTACCCATTTCATATCCAAATGCTTAAGTACCTAAACCAATCTAACCACATGATTATAAGACTTCAAAATGCATTTCAATGACACCCAAAATATGCCAAACCAAACATCTTAAAACCTAACCAATGTGTCACCAATGACACCACATTTCAAACACTTAACATTTTCACCTACCTAGAATTACATTACACAAGTCTCAACTCATTCCAAATAACTTGCATTCAATTCTAACATACCTTGCTTAATTTATATCAAAATTACCATTCCATGCTTGACCACTCATGCTTAAACTTGGAACTTAACAAGCATACCACACTAGTTACTCTTTCCACCACATCAAAAGTACAACACATAACATATTGCAAAATACTTGTGAACCATACAATCCTGACTAAATGATCATATTACATGCCATATAAGCCAAGTTAAATTCAAAGTCTACCAAAGAGGTCCTCGGATAGTGTGATTCTTTAAGTTGATCCGATCTCCCGATTTCCACAAAAATGTAATCTACAAAGAAGAAGACAAGGACACGGGTAAGCTTACATAAAGCTTAGTAAGTTCGTCAATTAAACAATAAAGCTTACCGAACCAAACATAAAATACAAATAACAAGATTAATTAACATAGTTCTTGTCAACAAGGTTATTAACAGAATTCCTATCAATCATAGCTCTCAATAAGTGAGTAATGCTCAACAATAAATGCAAATCAATTTTCCACATTTCAATAACATTCAATAATCATTAGACAATGCTCGATGAACGATATACAGATACGAGTACACGGTTAACCATCCAGAACACACCAAATGCTCATATGAGCTAAAACCGAAAAACACCCCTTGGAACTAAGTGCCTAACCCGTAGGCCAACATCTACCCTTGTAACACATCAGAAACACTATAATATAACTCGATAGTTCGCAACAAGTGTAGCACCTCGATATATTCAGTGAATGGAGGATAAACAGAAATCATCATCACATCTTATACCAATCCTGTACGATGTGTAAATAACCTATTGACATGCCAATCGTACTTTATCCTATGTTCATCTGGCTCAGGATTTATAAACATAAAATAGTGTTACCGTTTCATCCCATTAGTTCTCATTTATAAGAAAAAATTTGTATTAATCAACATTCAACAATTGAATTTCATCTAATATACATTTAAAAATGTATTAGAATTAAATCGATCGAACTTACCTGACTAAACTACAGCACAATAAGGTACAGAGACTATTCCGTAATCTTTTATTTTCCGTGATTATCAGCTCATTCTTGATCTAATATGAAACCAAAGCTTGACCAAAGTTTTCAAGCCCTAATATAAAAATGGCTATTCGGTTCTTTCCACAAGAAGAAGAAAGGAAAATAATGATATTTGCGTTAAGTTTTTAATTTTAACCTACCATTTAATTATTTACAACTTTAACCTTTTAATCTTAACCTAATAGTGTACTAAAACATGTCCATAAATGTCCACTATAATTACCTAGGGTATAATTACCATTTAAGGAGGGTTTAATTGCACAATTAGTCTTTCAATTATTTTTAAAATTAACAAAATAAGCTTAATTTCAATTTAATCTTAAATTAATTAGGACTTAATAAGCAAATAGCCAAAAGCTATTGGATCAATCATAATCACCACTATTTGGACTTTTTGACCATGATTTAATAACCATTTTAGCCCCTTTACTATTTTAAATCTATAGCGACTAACTTTTACCTCTTTTACAATTTAGTCCTTTTTAATTAATTAACTATCTAAACGAAAAAATTTCTTAACCAGAATTTAATACGATACTAATGACTTTGTAAATATTAAATAATTAGTATTTACGAACTGACACGTCAAAGTTGTGGCCCCGAAACCACTATTTTTGACACCACAGGAAAATAAGTTGGTACATCGTGTACCAGTTTGCACTTTACGTTCCAGTTTTGTAACACCCCTAACCCGAGACTGTCACCGGAATAGAGTTAAGAGGTATTACCGATCAAACAGAACATTTAACATCTAGAATTTACGACACAAAGTCAATCATTTTCATTCACATTCATTTACAATCATGTTGTCCCTTATCAAGGTCTACGAGACCTAATTCACATGTTAAATAGGGGTCGGGACTAAACTGAACACACACAGAAATTCTCGAACATTAAAAATTTTTCTAAGATTCAAGGGATACACGCCCGTGGGAGGAGACCGTGTGCCCTCCACGGCTTCTAAACACCCCCGTGTGTCCTCTCGTGTCCCTATACTGACTATAACAACACGGTCACTAGGCACGCCCGTGTGCTAGTAGGCCATATACTGACTTCTCCACTACGGCCACCAAGCACGCCCGTGTGCCATGGCCGCGTGCTTTTAGCTAGCTACTGACTTGTACACCATGGCTAGCTGACACCCCCGTGTCAAGGTCGTGTGCTACTAAGCTACATTCTGCCAATTCACCCACATTCTTTAGGCACGCTCGTGCGCCTAGACCGTGTGACGTTATAGGCCATTTTGCAAGGCCAAAATGCCACCCACTTATGGTCAAACCTACAAGCAACACATACCAAAACATATCATGCACATAAGGCAACCAAAAACTTACCAATATGACTATTCAATCTATGCATTCAATTCCCATTCCAACCATAACATATCCAATACCAAAACTTATCACATCACAAGCATAATACATTCAATACCAAACATCATTCCTTCTCAATTTCATTAATTCATACTAGCAATTTACCAACATTCATAAGTCAATTTCTCAAACCACAAACCATGCCAAAAAAACGCATCACCTATACCGAGTTCATTCATGCTAAAACTAGCACATATCTAACCATATCTCATGGCTATTACAAATCTCAAACGTGATTCCAATTACCAGCCTATACATGCCATATTTTAACTATGTACATCTTTTCCAAAATACCCTCAAATAGATTGCCGATAGTGTGACTGAGATGCTGACGATCCCCGGAACCGAGCTAGCTTTACTGACACTGTAAAACAGAGAAAACAATCACACAGTAAGCTTTCAATAGCTTAGTAAGTTCATAACATAATACATTATAACAACATGTCATCACATAGATAAATTTACAATCACATATATATATAATACCATCACAACCAATATGTTCAATTAGCTCTTCCATAATCACATTCATAGTTTCACCAACCACATAGATTCCGAGCGTACCTTAGCCAACACTTAGTTGTCAAATACTTATGCTAATCAATATTCACGATCCTTTTCGATCAACATTTGTCTCTGCTTCGATTCATTCACACACTTAGTGCATAAATAGTTAGCCGAAGCTTAAGTAGCATCGTACCCTTAGTACATCCATATCAAACCGATCTTGAATCAGTATCGCACACACAGTGCCAAACTCAAAACTGGAGTTTATATTACTTTGCACACACGGTGCTATTTATCCCGGTCACGTTTCCAAATACGCACACTCAGTGCCATTTAACTCAATCCATCACATAGCATTCACATTTTGATAATATCATACCATTCATTTCAAAACATTAAACGTAGCTAAATAAATGTATTATGTCCGAACTTACCTCGGACGTTGAACTATCGATACGGTCGATTAATCGAACACTTTATCTTTGCCTTGATCTCGATCTGAATTTCTTCTTTCTTGGTCTATACACATTCAAATTAAATCCATTCAACCACCATTTCATTCAATTTAGTCCACACACACACATTTAGGCATTTTACACATTAGCCCTCACATTTTCACATTTCGACACTTTAGTCCCTATTTCATAAAAACATCAAATACACAAAATTTCAATACACATGTGCTTAGCCGAATTCTTCCCATGCTAATACAAGCCCACACATTTCATTTATTTCACATTTTAACCCTTCAATTTGCTATTTTCACAATTTAGCTCTAATTAGCTAAATTCACCAAAAATTCAAAAACAACACATGTTAATCCAACACCAAGTTCTCATATTTTACTACCAACTAGCACATAGCTCAAATGTTCATCAATGGCTCATCATAAAACATCATCAATTCATGAAATTACAACATGGGTTAGCTAAAGCACAAAGCAACGATTATAAAAACGTAGAAATTATCAAAAACCGAACATAAAACACTTACTAATTGAAGCTTAATGTGGCTGAATGTTTCAAAGCCTTAAACCCTTTATTTTCTTTCTTTTGCAAACGGTGGAAGAAGATGAACACACCCACCTACTCTTGATTTTTGTTTTATTAACATATATATTATTATTATGCCATTTACTAAAATAACCTTTATATCAATAAATAAAACATTTAAACATCAAGGTCACACTTGTCCATTGCCATCCACTATCATATTTATGGCATAATTGCCTCATAAGGCCTCCACAATATAAAGACATCAACACTTAGGTACTTATAAATCAGCACACAGCTTTTACTCTTTACGCGATTTAGTCCTTTCTCTTAATTCGACACATAAACGATTAAATTATCACACAGAATTTTCACGCAGACTATATCATATACTATTCACACAGAAAATAATATTAAAATATTTTTATGACCTCGGATTTGTGGTCTCGAACCATTGTTCCGACTAGGGTCTAAACCGGGATGTTACAAGTTCCCCTTACTTGGTTTTTTTATTAATGCACTTCAGTGTTGTTTGGTTGGATGATTCGTGTATTTGTCCAATTTCGAGTTAGGTTAATAGGGGTTATTAGTGATAATTTTGATAACTTATACCGAATTGAATTAATATGATGCCTGATATTTTGAATATGTTTATATATGAATTGAACTGAGAAGTATGTATCTTATTATGCAAAGCAAGTGAAATCAAGCCCTACGAGCCGAATCGAATGTGAATGTGTCAATAGACTCTAGAATCGATAAAATGGTCAGTATAAGGTAAGTGAATTGAATTATTTATACAAAATTGATGGAAGTGATGCCATTGCCATAGACGTATTCATGTTAATTAATGTTGGTATATGTAATGGCCTAAATTCAAGGTTATCAGAATAGTGGTTTCGTAACCAAAAATATGATTTAAAAAGAATATTTATTTTAAAAATTATTGCATGAATATTAATATGATAGGAAAGTCGTATGAAAATATCGGTAGAAAAATTTTACCGATTTAGTGGTTAATTAGAAAAAAAATATTGAAGAAATTGGGTAAAAACAAGGTATCGAGACCTCGATCTCGTAAAATTGAGTCAAAAATATTTTTATAAATATTTATGAAATGTTGGTATTGTGGTATTAAAATTTCGTTGGAAAATTTTAACGTTTGGGTAGTCAATTAAATAGAAAGGACTAAATTGAAAAAGGTGTAAAAGTTGCTAGAATGATTAAATAGCTTAAGTGTCTAATGAGAAAGGATTTAAAAGGCAATTAGACCCAAAATTATTTTGGCTGGACCGCAAGGGCATGAAATCAGCAAGAAAATTGATGATTTAAGGGCAAAATTGGAATATTGCATAATTAACTAAATAAAGTTAAGATTAAAGTGGAAATATCTAGATTTCTTTTAATTTTTCTTCATTATCATCAGCCAAAACACCATAGGAGAAGTTCTTTAAGCTGGTATTTCATAATTTTTGCATCAAGTGAGTTAATTCTTGCCTTTTTCTTGTAATTTTTATGTTTTTAAGACTTTTACAACTAGGTCTTACTATTAAATTCATTAGTTTTTGATTTTATGGATGAAATTGAAAGTTACAATGGTTGATTACTGGAAGTTTATGATGAATAAACATGGATTTGAAGTTTTAATTTTATTAAAAGATTGATTTACTAAAAGTTTTTAGTAGAAATTGATTTTTAGGACTCAATTGTGAAAAAGTTTGGAATTAAGGTTTGATGCTGAAATTATGACTTCCAAAGGTTGTGAAGTAGTTTAAGATGATATAATAAAGTGTTAATTGAGGAAAAATTAGCTCAATTGGGGGGTTAATTGAGTAGGGACCAAATTGTAAAAACTGTAAAATTTGGGATAAATATGAAATTTCAAAAATTGAGAGGTATGAATTTTGAAATAAATTAGATTAAAATTAGATGTTGATAAATGGAAAATTTTATATTATAGATCAAGAAATTGAAGATAAACGAGGGAAGGAAAAAGTTACCGAATAGTCTCTGAAATCTCTACAACTACTACAAATTGTTACGGGTAAGTTTGTGTAACTTGAATTATATTCTTAAATGCTTGGAATGTATGTTTATTGATGTGAATATAGTTTGGATGTTCATTGTATGATATTTGATAAAAAAAAATTGATAATTCTTTATTAAAAAGGGGAAATAGATCCTGGCTGAATGAAATGGACTTCGATGGATCACTGAAAAGGGAATTGACGGTACAAAGGATCTAGCCTAGACAGGTGATCTTAATGATATATCCCTCCCAAAGAATATGTGTAAAATGGATTTAGCCCAGACGGGTAATCCAAATTAAGCTCATTAGAGTTATTGTCATTGCAGGGGATTTAGCCTGGACTAGTAATCCCGACAATACTCTTTGAGCATATGATACAGGGGATTTAGCCTGGACTAGTAATCCCACTGTAAGAAATAAGGTTCGCGGGAGTGTGCTCTCTAGAAAAAATGTATACCCATATGTGTATGAATTGACGGACCCGGAATTGTACACAAAAGTGTACTACTGAATATCCATCGAAATTCCAAGAAATTCCACAGGATAAATATGAGAAATGGAAGAACATGAAAATTATGGAATTGATGAGCTCATCAATCATTTATCTTTGTATTGAATTTATATGATGTTGCTTAACTAATGCAAAAGTTGAATTTGTATGTGATAGGTATATGTTTATGTGAATTGGATGTGTGCTTGTGTTGTTAAATGATGGATGTATAAGTATGGTAAGTATAATTCCTGTTGCATGAACTTACTAAGCACCATGTGCTTACATCGTTCTCCTTTTCCATGTTTTGTAGTGCTCGGGAGCTCGAAGGTTGGAGATTAGTCGGAGCCTTATCACACTATCAACCCATATCTTTTGGTATATGAAAATGATTTATTTTGAAAGAATGGCATGTATAGACTAAATACAGTTGTTTACATGGAAATGGATGTTTGTAACCTAGCTATTGGCATGTATAGAGTAAGTATAATTTTGGGATTTTGAGAAAAATTCTCTGTGATTCTGATTTAGTTCCAGTCTGGTTCAGATGTATAATTTGGGCTTCGGAAGCCCATCTAAGGGACGTAATAAAAATTTTTGATAAATAAATGGTACTTGATTCGGATAAACGGAAATTGGTTCCGTAAGTTCCCGTAATGCCTAGTACCCTATTCTGACGACGGATACGAGTAAGGGATGTTACAATATACAAGTTTTAAATGGTAGAGGAAAGGGAAGATGAATAGATTCATCATGAACTTATTTGAAATAATGTCAATGTTATTTAAGCATATGTATTGAAATTTTATTTGAGTATAAGCGCAAAATGTTGACTTGAAAAGTATGTAATAAATGATGGAATTGGTATAATTGATGAATGTCTAGTTAGGTTGATTTGCTAATTGGTATATGCATTATGTTGTAACAATGTAGCTATGTTCTTATATCTTGAATCATGAAAGTACCACTAATCCCTATTGCTTATTGTATGGTTTGCTTTCTTCGTGTGCATATGCAAGTTCTCTCGAAGTCCCAGAAAAGTGAAGTCAGCACCCAAACCACATCTATCGACTCAATATAATTAGTATAGTAGCACCCAAACCACATCTATCGACTCAATATAATTAGTATAGTTCTCATCTTTTGATCTAAGGGTATGTACTTAGGCTTTTATTGTTCAAAGGTTATAAATGGTCAAAATTGTATTATAATGTTTGGATATAATATGATGGTTGATTTTTATGCATATTTGGCTTGGTTGTAAACGATAAATCGTTGAATTAGTTGTAAAGGATGGGAGTATACATGTTTTTAGGTCACCAAAACTTTTACAAGTTGATTTATCTAGAAACAGTTTGTCATGCCGCGACGTCAAACATTTGCCTTTGCAACGAGACCAGGTTGTCATGCTACAGTGCGACGTTGAATATTAAACGTTGTGACGAGGCTTACTCAGTATGTTGTGTCGTGATGAGAAACCCCCTAATGTCGCGATTTCAACTTGATGTTTTAGAATTTTTAGAATTTGGTATTATTTTGGCCTTGGGTTAGAAAAAGAGCTTTCGTAAGCTCAGATAAGACTCGAAATTGATATCATACTGTATTATACACATAATTTACTTATATTAAATGTATAATGACGTTGGTTTGAATATGATTGGTTATAGTTGTTTCTGCAACGAATATGACACCTTTGACTTGGACCCAACAATAGGATTAAGAATCGGGGTGTTACATTAAGAAACCCCAAAATGGAGCAACAAAATTAGGGATGGAAAAATAACATAAAATGTCGATGAATTCTGACCAAATTTTACTCCATAGGGTTGGGTATTTTTTTGATGTTGCTAAAATTGAGTTCAGGTTGAGTGGGGTTAATTTAAAAACCTAGTCGGGTTAGATTTAGGATAAACCCGCTCCACCTTGCCTCGAGAAATTTATAAAATTGACTCTATTTTAATTTTTAATTACAATTTAACCCCCAATCCATTTTAATAGAAATTTTGTTTTAGTTGGATCGGGACCTTTTCTGCCACCTCAGTTTTTCTTTACTATGAAATGGTGAAACTCTAACAATTTTCCCATCTTCAATCACCATCTCTGCTAAATAATCAACAAGTGAGTTCAATCCACCTTTTTTTTTCCAATACCCATAAGATTAATGCATGAGAAATTGGGTTGGTAACTATAAATAAAAAATTGCCATACAAATTCCTCATGTAATTGAACCAAGTAGAAACGAAAGATTTGGTGTTTCTGTAGAAATTTTCAAGAGCCTATTTGGTGTTTTATTATAATTCCTAGGGAATCAAAATAGACAGTCAACAATGTCATGCTTTATATGTTGGCTAACTTCTCTTATTTTCAAATTTTGGCAGCAACAAAAGTAGCAGAAAATGTTAAAAAAATTTGTTTGATGCGATAAACTGAAATAAGTTCGTTGGGGATAGGGTATGGAATAAAATTTCGGGTTTGAAAATAGGGGTGGGTTTATTCTTCTAATGTCGGGTCGATTCGGGAGTCATGGGTGGGATGTGAAAGTACAGATTAATTTGACTACCAATTTCTCTCTACTAACTTGTTATTTTGTGACAAAACAAATAAAAGATGGAAAAAGAACTTTGACTTTTCTACTTTGTGTTAAGTACAGATTAATTTCTTTATGTAATTCAAATAAAAAGAACAGAATCTTCTCAATTTTGAAAATGTTATTCTAAGGCTGTGTTTGTTTGGGTGAAATTGTTTTCCGAAAAATATTTTTCAGATTTTCCGGTGTTTGGTTGAAGGAAAATGTTTTCCCCAAGGAAAACATTTTACAAACACGGGTAAAATGTCTTCCTTATTCCTGTAAAATGTCTTACCAAGTTTTTTTCGGTAAGACATTTTCCAAAGCTTTCCCCTTCATCATCCATCCAGGTACGTTCTCCTTCCCTTCTTCATTCCTTCTCCTTCCCTTCTTCATTCCTTCTCATTCTTTCTTTCTTTCTCAGCCAATCTCTTTCTCTCTTTCTCAGATTTGGATCTTGGAATCTCTCTTGGAAAATTTCATCTCTGATCCTCTCCAGGTATGGCATATTTCCCTATTTATTCTCTTAATTTGTACTGGAACTAAGACCCCTTTTCTTCTTTGTCTTCTTCTTCTAGTTAGTTCTTCACAAAATTATTTTTTCCACCACTCTCTGGGCTTTATATTCCTCTCCTTCGTCCTAATCTTCTTCGTTAGACCTATGGCTATCAACGACAAACAAACTCGCCTTTTTTTGAAACCAAAGAAAAACGCTCTGTTTCTTCTAAAACCGATCTGTTATCTTCTTCCTCCATCTTCTCCATGTTCTATACCATAATCGGCAGTTAATCTGGCTGTTTGGGAAGAGAAATTTTGAAGGCACCTGTTTCCTTCTTTTTGGGGTTCTGCTATTATTTCTTCCAATTTGCTACAAGTTGAAACAATGAGATTTTCCAAGTTGGGTAGAACCCAATCAGTTGAAAAATACACGCATAAGACAAGAGAATAAACAGAAGCCGCTACTACGGTCACAAAAATAGAACTCTTTTGCCAACTTAGGTGCTATTCCTTTGTTGTTGAAACTGACTGAGATATTTGTATTAGATAGAGAGAAATCAGGTTCAAAACTGCCGGTAAGAAGGCTATTTGTATTTCTTATTGCCAACTTAGGAAACACAAACTAATTATACTCGAATGAACTTCAAACTATTCTGCATGATAACACATTATACTTTCCTATAACTTTGTTCTATCGTTCCTGGCCTTCCTCACTCTCGCTCAAATGGTGAGAGCACAGTCCACTTGCCATCACAACTCATTTTCACTTCTTATTGACTTGTTATGTATTAGAGTTATGTAAGATAAAAAGTGAAGCTAGGGATGCCGTCACTTGCCTGTATATATGCATCGTTGATCATGTACTTGTCATTGTGCTGCTAAATATGAGTTATCTTTTCCTTATAAATGCCTAAATTGTTGATTGTTAATTTTTCAGGATGAGTCTGCTTTTGATATGGTTATCGTGGAAAGAGGAGAAACATCTTAAACTAAATCACGTATCTAGATTCATATCCAAGGCAAAAGAAACCGTAAGTGGTTAATATATGTTTTTCCTTGGTCACCAGTTTCGAATGAAGTTGCAATTTTAGTTGGTTAATATATGTTTTTCCTTTTCACTCCAATTTTTTGCTTGCTCATTGCATTACAACTACACTCGAATCACTTGAAAAGCATCGCAGATGCTTAAAAAGCATCAAATATAATATGTAGATAATACTAGGGAGTGCATGTGTAGTTATATGTTTTGTGTTAAGCAGGAAAATACATTGAAGGTAATTTGGTCATGTTTTTGCATTTGAAAAATGACAATAAGTAGATTTTTGCACTTTGTCGATGGATTTAGCCTCTGCTTGAAAAGAATTTGGCCTTTAATTCAAATAAGAGTTAAAGAGAAGTTTTGCTAGATGTTAGCGTGCCCAAAAGAGGAACATACCTAGTTGAATTTGGTCTTTTATGATTACTAGTTCCTAATATCACATTCGGTTATGTGTTTATTTTCTTAATTCATTAATTAATGTATTTGTATTTAATGTGATTAATATAAAGTAATATTATTCAAAAAATTAATATAAATTAAAATATATTAACTATTTTAATATTAAAAATTACAAACAATAAAAACCTTGAAACCATAATTAACCTCTGAAAATAGTAAGGAAATTCAATTTCTCTCTTGAAACCATAATGAACGTGTGGAGGTTTCCATGGCCTTCTAGATTTGGTATGTTGCTTTTTCACTTTGGACAGTCGGGATATATTGTTTTTTTTTTTGGTTGCAAGAATGGTCATCATGAGAATCAATTCACAAAGAATTGTTCCATTTTCATATGTATATCTTCGTAGTCTAATCCGTAATTCACTTTAAAGTAGAGTTTCAATTATGCTACTACATAGGTGCTCATTTTGAAGGACAATTTTTTTTCTCAAGTTGTGCTCCCATTCACCTACCTTTATATTTTTTTCATTATAATTCCTTTTCTAAATAACATGACACTAGTTCCATTGCTCCAAGACTCAAGAAAATATCTACCTAATATTTTTGTAATTTCGCTTAGCGTAATACTTTTCCTCTCTGCTTTTAGTTGAGATATATTTCTTTTGCTAATATGTTCGGTGGGCTTTTGTTAAGGTTGGTTACTGAGTCATTATGGGCCTTGGTAAAGGGTTTTTGAGATTAGTTAAATTTCGTTTAATTTTATAAAAAGTGAAATTTTTATTTTTAATAAAAATATTAGTTAAAATATTACAATTTTAAACATTACAACACAACTCACAATTTACATGTATTTGATAATTTTTAAATTTTTTTAAAATATTTTAAATATATTTAAGAAGAAAATATATCACTGATTTAAAATTTAAAATAGATATAAGTACGAGAAAAACAAAATTACAGGCATGTTGAGTGTTGTGATGGAAACAGAGCTTAATTTTAACATGGATACAGAGCTTAATTTTAGCTTTAATGGAATATTTTTCTAATCTTGAAAACTTAATATTCTAATGTCAAGATAGTAATATAAATAAATAATAAAGGGTATTTTTGTTAGTTCATAATTTTTTTTCCAAACTCGGGCTTTTATTTATATTATAGATATAGATTATATGGAAATTTTAAATTTGAATATTGCTATATTGATATATTTTCTAAAATAATTTTCCCCTTTTGTATTTATTTGTATTTCGATCTTATGAAAAGTTTGCATCTTTTTTGTAGTGATAAAATATTTGTGTGACATTGTTTTGTGTAGATGGATCGTAGTCAAGATCATAATGCAATTGTCGGAGTCGTGGCTTCATTTTTAGCTTTTGGGGCTCTTTGGATTAAAAAATTAAAAACTAGGAAGGAAATTGCTTCTCACCCTCGTCTGAATCGAGATTATGAAAGAGAAAATTATATTAATAGTATTTTATATAGTGGTGACCAACATTGTATTAATCTGATAAGGATGAGACCGATTGCCTTTTTTAGTTTATGTGATATTCTTAGTAGGAATAATTTGTTACAATCAAGTAAATCTGTGAATATTAGGGAGCAAGTAGTTATATTTTTACATATAATTGGTCATAATGTAAGGTTTCGAGTGATTGGATCTAGATATTATAGATCAACTGAGACAGTTCACCGTTACTTTAGGGTTGTATTGGGAGCTATTTTGAAATTGTATAAACTAGTTATTAGATCACCTGATGAGTCAACTACTAGTGAAATCAGAAACAATCCAAGGTTTTATCCGTATTTTAAAGATTGTATTGGAGCATTAGATGGAACTCATATTCGTGCATCCGTTCCACTTAGCATTCAAGGAAGATTTCAGAGTCGTAGTAAAGGGGGACGACACAAAATGTATTGGCTACCATTACATTTGATTTGAAATTTTCCTATGTTCTAGCTGGTTGGGAAGGTAGTGCACATGATTCTCGTATTTTAAGTGATGCACTTTCACGCCCAAGAGGATTAAGAATTCCGGAAGGTAATAATTATCATTAAATACCAAATAGTTCTAGTAAGCTCATAATATATTAGTATTAATTGTGTTTTGTAAAATTGTAGGTAAATATTATATTGCTGATGCTGGATATGGCATTCGAAATGGATATATTACTCCATATCGTGGTGTCCGATATCATTTAAAAGAGTTTAGTGCTCAAGGGCCTGAAAATGCAAAGGAACTTTTTAATCTTCGTCATTCATCATTACGAATCACTGTTGAACGTGTTTTTGGGATTTTAAAGAAACGATTTCGTGTATTAGATGCTGAGCCATTTTGGAATTTTCAAACTCAAGTAGATATAGTTTTGGCTTGTTGTATCATTCATAATCATATAATGGGAGTTGATCCTAGTGATTTACTTATTCAAGGATCATACGAGGAGTCTGAGTCTGATTTGATAATACCAACTCTTACGGAGCGAGAAGAAAGAGAAGAAGCAAGAGAATGGATTGCTAAGAGAGACGAAATTGCACAAACTATGTGGACTGATTATATGGCTAGAAATATTAGGTAGGTTTAGGGCTTAAGGTTATTGTTTCTATGTTATGTATGTTTTAGTAAATTGTTTTTTTTTTTTGTTAATGTTGGTTGGATAATGATATTGAAATTTTAGTTTGTTGGATTTTGAAATTATTATGTCTTGAATTTGTTAGATATTGATTATGTTTTAAGCTTATTAGATATTGGATTTATTATGTTTTAAGCTTGTTAGATATTGAATTTATTATGTTTTGAGGTTGTTGGATATTGAAATGATTGACAATGACAATTATTAATGTAGAATGGGCAAGGGCAACAAAGAAGGGACCTCCAAGCAATTCAGGTGGACAAAACCGATGGAACATGTTTTTCTTGAAATTCTAGCAGAGAGAGGCCTAGAAAGGAAATAAGCCTTCTAATGCTTTCAAAGCGCTTTCTATTAATCGAGTTGTCGGGTTATTTCTGAAAGATTTCAAGTCCAATGCGATCACGAAACATGTGGAAAATCATTTGAGGATCAAAAAATCGATGGCGATTATATGCAAAATTCGAGGTGAAAGTGGTTTCGGATGGGATGATAACATGAAAATGATCACATGTGATAGAGCAACATATGATGCAAAGCAGTTGATGGTAATATATGTATATATATGTTAAGTTTATTTCAAATGTTTTTACTTGTTATTCTAATTGTGTATAATATCCAACAGGCACACAAAAGTATGAACCATTTTTGAATAAAAGCATTGATCATTATGATGAAATGGCTTTGGTTGTTGGCAAAGATATGGCAACAGGGAGTTTTGCGAACATTTGTCTTGACATAGATTTGGATGATGGTAATCAAGATTCAAAGTGCTCATGAGACTACGACAATGAAGAGGTCAAGAGGTAAGAACAAATGTATCTTCATCCGCACATCCAAACGTAAAAGAAAAATGTTCAAGAAAGTGTCGTCGATGAACAAATTAAATTTGTGGGTGAACAACTTAGCAAAATTGCTAATGCTTTGGAGCAATTTACTGCGGATAAGACACCACAGCTTTACGAACAGGTGATGTCGATGGAGGACGAAGGATTTGATGATGACTTCCTGTGTTCTGTGTTTTGATTATTTAGTGAGTCATGAATCTGGCCAAAGCTTTTCTAGTTAAAAGTAAGAAGCATAAAAAAATTTGGCTTCAAAAATTTGCTGAAGGTTGAAGATGTTGATACTTTTATGTAGTGTAATATATAGTTATGCACTTGGACAATGTGACAATATTGTTATTATGTGGTGTACTACTAATTATGCATTTGGATAATATTTCTAGTATTAATTGTGATTTGGAAACTAATTTATAATTATTCAATCCTTTTTTTTATTTTTGTAACACAATTACAAATAATTTATTTGACTTTGGTTGTTTTCAATATGATAATAAATCATTGCAATATATGTAAAAACAATTTAAAATATAAAAAATTATTAATATGTAAATAAATTTATTAATATATATGTAAAATCAACTTTTCCAGAAAACATTTTCAAAAATCACAAAACAACGTAAAATATTTTACACAGATTCATCCAAACACTGAAAAATATTTTCTGGTAAATCATTTTCCAGAAAAGTAAATCATTTTCCAGAAATCATTTTCCGGAAAACATTTTACTGCCAAACAAACAGACCCTAAATATCAAATTAGTGTTTTAGAAACTACTGTAATATATCACAATATATATTCCTATCTACTAGTTTCATTATTTGTTTAGATTTTGCTTTATTTCATTCAAAATAACTCTAATATTTAAATTTTCATTTTCGGAATAAGTGATAAGTCTTCATTTGAATAACATAACGTATATGTGTCAAGTGTAACTATATCTCTACCACGTGTGTATAAGTAAAAAAAAAAAAAAGTGATAACATTTTATATTGAAAGAAAAATATTTGAATTGAAATTATGTGTATATATATATATATTAAAATTTGTATCATCAAATTTGTGGAAAATTTGAAAAATTAATAAAGTGATTTTTTAATGATGAGAAGTGATTTGAATAAGAAGTTTAAATAAGATTGATTTTTAAGTGGGTATTTCTTTTTTTAGAAATGTGGATAGATTTTTCTTTTAGAAGTAAATAGTTTGTTTTATATAAATTTCAAAGTGTATGCGAAAGTTTTTAGTTGTCGTGACTTACAAAAATAATTTTAAGATTGAAAAAGTAAGAATTAACATAGTTTATTGTTTACGCAGTTGGGATTTAATCCCACTTTTATAAGATTTCATTTAGAGAGGAATTCAATTTCACTTTTAAAATACCTTATTCAGAGTAGAATCATAGTACAAGAAATGTTTTAAGTTGAATCTCACTCATAGCTTCATTCCTATACAGAACCTTCCCACTAAAAGTTTAGCACAAATTAATAACAGAGTTTGTATATATATAAATAGTACTTTCACTCACTAATATTCCCCACACTAAATAGACTAAACTCTCTTAATTCCACGCTTAAAATCGTAAATTGTGTCTTCAATATAGTGTGATCAAAATAGGTTTCTAGAATTTTGCCCTAACCAAATCACATATTATGGAATAGAATAATGTAGAGATATTGATATGTAAACCTTTTCGATCCCCATATTTCATAAATAAAGAGAATCACACTTACTTCCACTTTGTTGCACGTGATTATAATTATCTAACTCTTTTTTTTAGTGTAATTTGACTCGTCACATTTATTATAATATTAAAAATCTTATCACATGCATATACATATGTAAATTGTGTCTTCAATAAATAATGAAATGTATGATTTGAAATTAATTAATCGTAATAACATATGAAATATGTACAATATTAATATAAAAAAAATTAGATGAAATTGTGAGTAAAATGAAATTTAAATACATAAATACATCACCTTAAAAAACACATAAATACATCATATTAACAATACTAAACGCACTACAATTATTTATTATGATCTTGTCATCAACCGTGAGTTAGTGTCAAGTTGACTTATGCCACCAACTCAATTAACAATATTATTAATATATACAATTAATAGAGATAATAAATTGTGCATATTAAAATAAATATATTAAAATGAAGTTTTGGTTATGTGGTAAATTAAAGGTTTTACAAATTCAATTGGTGTGGGTTCAAATTACACCCTATACATGTTTTAATTTTTATTAATTTTTGTTAAAACAAAAAGACTAAAGTACCCTAAAATAATATAACTTAATTTAGTTACGGAATGATATTTTTATAATTTATTTAATCGAGTTGATGTAGGGTTGACTCGTGATTCCAACTCAACTAGGGATTTAAATAAAAGTATAAATATATTAGTGTTAATAGTATAAAATAATAGAAACTTGTAAGGATTATGATTCTGATATTTCAATTTCATGAATTTGTTTAACTTTTATTGAACTTATAATGAATTTAAAGTTCTGGTTTATACCTTCACCAAACAAAAATTCTTGTTTATATTAGGGTGAGTGTCTGATCAATTTAAGTGAAAAAACTTTGAGTTAGTCGAGTTGACTAGTTTTATTTTATCATCTTAATTTGATTTGAAATTTTTTCATGTTGAGTCGAATCGAGTAAAAATTGCTTGAGTTAAATAAAATAAAAAAATAAATATGTCAAAATAAAATCTTGATAGAATATAACTAGTTTCATATTAGAACACATAAATTTAAAACAATATATATTTAAAAACTCTTTCAAAGTAAAATAAGAGAAAATAAGATATTTTAGTAGGATAAACTTGAATTGGTAATTTACTTGTTATATATTCTTTAGTTTTGCTTTTTTAGAATTTTTAAATTATGAAATTTTGGAATTTTCTATTATAAATATTTGTATTTTTGAAAATTTTAAATTTATTTTGAACTTTGTTTGTATTTCTTTTTGTTGAAAGAGACCAACTTGTTCATTTTGAAAATTGAAAATGACCAAAGAGATATTTACACCAATCTGTTATTCGAGTAATTTGACTTGTAAAATTCAACTTGACTCGAACTCAAAAAACCAAATTAGTTATTTGAATTGACTCGATAAAACCAAATAACTTGATTAACTTGAAATTTATAGTTTTTTTCAATTTTTTTAAGTTGAATAAAATTTTACTCACCTTAGTTAATACAAAAACGAAGTTTAGGAAAAAAATTGTTTGCATATTCTTTCAACCATGTATATAGAATTTGTAGGAAAAAAATTAAAAAAGAATGTAATTATAATTTACGAGGTCATTACTTCTATCTAAGAATATGGCATCAGTATTGATTTTGGCTAAAAATTAGTCTGCTAAATTGACTCAGTTTTTTCCCCTTCTTTTTCGTCTAGGTTTGTCAACATTTTATTGAACCAAGAAAAAGAAACTACACATCTAACAATTTTGAAGTTCCCACGTGAAAATCTATAATTACTTTTCTCACCTCATTTGAAGATTCAATAAATGAACTTACCCAGACGAGAAGGTATGTGAGACCAATGACATGTGACTGCTTAAATGTGCTTTAAATTGTAACTGTAATTGGGTAGTCACTAGGCATATTTAATGAAAATTCAGAATGCAGCAGTAAATTAAATACAGAACGTAAGTGATATGCTTCTTCGGGCATTGAGTGTTAATAGATGCGGTGTTTTACCTCTCACGCCCACTCTTAATCTATTGAAGAACAGTGTGTCCAGCAAATCAGGGAGAAAAAGTGGCAACTCAAAAGTCAAAATTGAGTCTGCAACAGTGCAACTCAGATCTAAGTCTCTTTGTCTGGTGGCCATCTACATCATTCCTGGTTGTAAAATAGCAACGGCTGCTCAATGCTCATTCTGTACATTCTTTTATTGAAGGATAAATTTGTCACTACACTTTTATTAGAAATTGAAACTTGGTACTATATCTTCTTGTACTTTTGAGACTAGAACAATAAAATAATTATAATCAGAAAATAGGTTTGTTATTGTAGAAGTACAACTTTTTCTAAAGCCTTGCATATGAAAGTAACTATAATCACATATAAATTTTCAGATACAACATAGTTTCCTTTAAAAAAGGAAAAAGACTTGTGATCATAAAATTCAAACCAAAAGGTGATAAACTAAACATAGCAATCAGATTTTTACAAATCAAATTCTCATAAAAACCAAATATTATTCTTCATCTCAAATGCACCTTATAAGTGAAAAGGATTAAGAATCTTGCAAAGCTCGAACCCGAGCAGTCAATTCTCTTACTTGGCTCCTCAATCGCTCCGGATTGCAAAAGAAGTCCACAAACACCCTCCTTTGAAGTCCAACCTCTTGGGAATGATGTTTTACAATCTGCATTTCCCACCCATAAATTGATAAAAAGTAGATAATGGCTTGGGTTGGTATGTTTCAAGCTGAATGTTTGGAATGTTATGCCATAAACATTTTATTAAAATAAGCTACATGCCTAACACGGATTTGCTCAATCTTTTTATATCTCTTTATCTATTTCAGAATGTGATATACATAAGTGTTAGACTTGGACTTAACCAATGCATATGATACTGAAATTTTCAGAACTGCATATAATTGAGTTTAGCAAACAGCTGCATTTTAAATATTGGTGCATATGCAATACGACCACACAAATAAAGCTTTCATTCAATAGGTTTTTGGTGCCAGCCTAAATCTTCAGACCACCGGTTTAGAGGACTTCTCAAAAGATTGTCTGCCATCATGTGAATCTAGTCTATATGTTAAACTCACGTAACACTAATCTCAAAATAATTATATGTTCTTGAGTAGATTGGAATGGGAACTGAAAAATGGTTGTAATCATATGAAGTGATATGCAAAAATTCATCCATGAGGAAAACTGCTTTAATAACTCCAATTACCTCATTCTTCTTGCAATGCTCAAGCGTAACCTCCTCTACTGCAGCAGAGAGTTTTGCATTTATCTTTTCCATTTCATCCAGCTCTTTCATTAGAGGCTAAAAGAGGGAATCAAAATGTTAGCAAAGCACATTAATTTTATCATCAAATGAAAGGCATAACAAGACTATGACAATAACAGAATCATGCTTCAAGTGGAAATGAAGGGGAAAATGGACACAGCTTTTGCATAAATTGTTGGATATACCCGAGGTGTCAATATTGGTTGAGCAGTTGTTGAAGATGCAAATAATAATTGCTGCAGACTTTGAATCAGAGTGCACCTGGCACAATAAAGAAAAGATATGACTACCAGAAACTCAAGATTCATCAAACACAATTCTAATTCAGAATGTATTTAATTGTGTTTCCAGTAGTAATGTTGAAGACAAATTCTAAAATACAAGCAAAAATAGAGCAACTCACAGCTCATTGATACATCTATTTCTGTCCTCTGGAAGAGAATTCTCAAGGTCAGATTGAAGAGCCATCAAGTCTGAATGTAGACTAGATATTTGCTGTACAATGCCAGGAGCAGATACGTATGTTGATAAACCAGCCTGTGCATCTAAAGGAAATGCCAAAGCAACCACAAATCAAAATCCTCTCACTAAACAAAAACCCCATATAGAAACAATAATCTGGTCTAAATATGTAAGGATGGGGACATTACTTGAATGGATACTTAAAAGGTCTCTAACACCATGCAGAAAAGTGTCTCGATCATCCACGGCACCTTGCTCTTGGACCTCAGACGCAGCTTGAATTAGTGCCAAGCAACGCCCCTAAATGATAATAAAAAGCTTTCTAATGTTAGGATTTCCAAGGAAATCTCAAACAGTATCCTGGAAAGAATACTATTCCATGTAGCTTTGAATCAGGATGCAAAGCAAATTGATCCAATAGAACATCTGAAAAAACAGTCTCTAGATTCAATATCAAAGAACTTTTTAACTAGTAGCTGAGAATTAGCCTCCTTGGTAGCAACACCTGTAGTGTACTAAATGAGAATGTCCAAAGTACCAATCTCCCTTCAAAACAGTAATAAAACAAAAGACAAGAAAAACAGAGGAAAACAACCGATTGACCAAGAAGCTAAGGACCGTATAGGAATTTTAATGAAACACCTTTTTTCTTAATTCCGTCTTCATAATAATGCTAAATAATTTGGAGTTGATAGTGCTCTTTCCGTTATTCTTTCGAATATCAGTCAAAGTAAAAAATTAACTTACCCTGTCAGTAGAATTTCAACCCAGTATGAACCAACAAATAGAGATTTCAATTCAACCTCTATCACTCAAGGTTAGACACTAACATGGATCAATAGTGTAACATCACAATTAGTAGAATTGCAAAGCAGGAGAGCAGGAAGTGACAAGTTAGAAGTGATAGATGTATTCCCTTTGGAAATCATGATATATATACGCATACATATGAACACTAATGGAAATATAAGGTGCACATAAACAAAACACAGACCACCCCGTAAGATCCAACATACCACCCGGCCTTTGGTTGCTGACAGGTATGCCTGAAGCTCTGACTCGATAACTTTAAGCAATGAATATGCTCCAAGCATATTCTTCTTTTCCAATTGACAAGCTATTTTTAAGAGCTGATGCCTTGCAAGATGATTGATCAGATGATTGATAAACTGCAAAAGGAAATTGAGAATGCTATAAATTTGGAGATGAACTTAAAGTTCGAAAATTTTCATTACTTCAAAAAACCATGTATAACTAAAAAGAGTGAGGGGGGTTGGGCCAGCTTTAAACAACTCATGATTGTTGCTTCAAGTGGTTGTGACACTAGTAAAAACCTGAACTTTATACTTGTCTGTTATCACAGTAACATTTCAAACATATTTAATCAGAATGCACTCTAAAATACAAATTCTTTAACTGGAAAAGTTATCCAACTTAAATGTTATCAGAGAACTGCTATGTTTTCTAACAAAGAAGCATCAAATCTAACTCAACAGTTGACATGATTAAATGCCACTGACATGTCAAAGGAACATTTCTTTTGTTAACAGGCACTGTAAAATGGTGATTATTCTACATGACTGTTCTTAGTTTCTCACCTTAGCTAAATGCATTATATCTCAAATAAAAACTAAGAAGCAAGAGATCCATCGCCATAAAAATTTGGGTTTTGCCTTTTTATGAAAAAAAGTCCAAGCAAGATATAATTAAATTAAAACTTTTGCAGAGTAGCCAAACATACCGCCTTTTGTCTGCTAATATAGAACTCTTGCCGCATAACCTTTAGATCATAATCACCTAAAAGTGGATAAATTTATCACAACATTAATCGACAGGGTGATCACAGTGACGCAACCTTTACCTTCTGCTTTCAGTTCTCAAGAAGAAAGGCAAGGAAACTATACCTTGCAAAATGTATGTGTCCTGGAGTTGCGCCAGCTCCCAGCAAAGATCTGGAATAGTCTGGAAAAGGAAGGTGGAAATGAAAAATAAGAGTCGGCTTAAGTAAATACCTGAACTCCAACAAAATGATTAGCACATGTAGAATATATATAACCTCATCTCTCTTTTACCAGTACACCACCATATTGTAGCTCATGTTCCTGAACATCTCCAATGGGGCGCACCAATATCACACAAGATTTAAGTCTATATATAATTAAGCATCAATATAATACCAACAGGCAACACAAAGTGGCCAAACTTGATTATAAAGTCACAACCAGCCCAAAACATAACTGATGACAGATAACACCACTTAACATCTCGTGAAACCCCTTATGCTGAAACCACTGCCACTAACACCAAAAACACTACTGATCTTGACATCCTTCTCATCATTACCAAAGAACCATTACTTGAAGCTTTATTAAACCCTTCAGCACTACCTTAAAACACCAAAACCCTGTTTCCAAAACCAGTCAAAAAACACTTGCTGACATATTAATCATCATTTCTATTGGATGCATCATTACTATCCTAAATTTCATAACTTGCCATTCCATCAGACCGTAAAGACTATTCTCTTAGTCTTGCATACAATCATAATAGTTACATAAGCCAATGCAGAAACAATAATCAGAATAACAGCAACTTTCCTATTGGTCTCTTACCAAAATAGAGTTTCCCCAGAACCACTTTCCATCTCTAGCAACCACAAAACAGACCATTAATTTTTATTCCATAACAGTCAAGCCTCACATTTCTGATTCCATGCTCAGGAATGGACATTGCCATAATCCTAAATTTCTAAACTCCACATGCAATTAAAAAGACAAGAAAAAAACCATCCTTTCATCTAGCATTCTGACTCTATAAGGATATCTCTAAATCAGCTCAGTTTAATAAGTACCAAGTACATCAAGAAAAAGGACAAATCAAACTTAAATCTTCATTTATTAGGGTTTTTAGTAGCATAGGACGTTTAATATATTTATTGGATAAAGATTTTGTTTATAACACCAAAACACATTTTAAATCTAGTGTTTTCAGGAAAGCAGCATGACTACACAATCCCACAAAAAGGTCCTTGATGAAAACATTAATAAATGCCTTAATAAATTCCAAAATCAACTAAGGGTGTTTTGCGGATAATATTTTGGTATCAACATCATGAAAAATTTTAATGGAGAATTTATGTAATGAAATTGGAATAAACATGACTGAAAACTTGACAAAAATGTACTCTAACAAATGTTATTCATTGGGAACACAAGTATGGCAGGGAACAACTACTTATGTAAAAGATTTAGGTAAAGTCAAGAAATGCAAAAAAAAAACAGAAATAAAAATACACAAACAAACCTCAGTTAATAACTTCTCTTCTTTGTGATAAAGGTTTGAAACCTCTCCCACCAATTCAGCATGCTTTCTTCTGCATATCATAATCAACATAACATAAGAGTATGTAACATCATAATAAGCAGGAACATTTCTATAACTCTTTCCAGGGATGATGAGCCACAGCCTTAAGAAACTTAAGCTTTTTAGAAGCTATTTTTAAAAAGGAGAATATTTCTTAGTTGTGTGATTATAAAGTGATAATTAAGTCTATACAAACATTTGATTATAATTTTAGGGTTGGTATGGATAGTTTAGAACAAAATTTCTTTTTAAATGATTTTCTTTTTTACCAAATCTTGTTGTGACCAGCATCTGGATTCCCTTATGTTGGAATTCCTAAAATTAAGGACAGATACTAGGAGATCTCTTGTAATTAGAAACTAATCTTAGTTACTGATTCTTAGGAAGTTACTGTTTTTTAGGGATTGTTTCCCTGATTGTGTTAATTCCTCTCTTTATAACTGTAAGCTAATTAATAGAAAGAAGGATTAATCTTTTCTCTAAACTCTTCATGGTATCAGAGCAACAGGATTCATTCGATCCTGCCCATTCATCTCTAAACTCCCTTCCTAAAAATCCCTCCGGTTTAGTTCTCCTCCCATGGGTGATGTCAATGAAACTCTGTCTGAAACTGAGACTTCACAAATATCTCAGAATGTCGATCAAGGAATCACTCAAAGTGAACTTAATTCCTCACTTATAATCACTAGTCATCGACTAGATGGGAAGAACTTCTTACAATGGTCTCAATCGGTCCTTATGGTGATTCGTGGCCGTGGCAAATTAGGATACATCAATGGAGAAATTCCACGACCAACCACAGTTGACCCTACTTATGCCACTTGGGAACTCAACAACTCAATTGTAATGGCTTGGCTAATTAATTTGATGGAAGGCCATATAAGCAGAACCTATCTCCTTTTCAAAACTGCAAAGGACATGTGGGATGCAGTCAAAGGAAACTACTCGGATCTTGGAAACGCCTCACAAGTATTTGAGATCAAGCTTAAGTTAAAGGATATCCGACAAGGAACACTCGAAGTAACTCACTACTACAACAGTCTAAAAATTTTGTGGCAGGAACTGGATATGTACTATGAGGCAGATTGGGGTGAAGGCTTAGAACACACCAAGTTTATGACTCAACTCAACAATGAGCGTCTTTATGAGTTTCTAGCAAGATTGAACCGTGAGTTAGATGAGGTCCGTGGCCAAATTCTGGGCAGATCACCTCTCCCAACCATTGGTGAAGCATTTGCAAAAGTTAGAAGAGAAGAAAAGCGACGTCTTGTCATGATGGGAGATTCAAAGGAACCTAAACCTATGACACCTCCTGGCAACCGGCCTGTTGAGACCTCTGCCCTCATCTCCAGAGGTCCACAGACACAAAAACCACGTGCTGGAAATGATTCTGGATCAACCAGACCATGGTGTAACCATTACAACCGTGTTGGTCATACAAAGGAAAAGTGCTTCAAACTCCATAGCTATCCTGAAAAAAAACAGAAGGATAAGAAAACTGCCCTGTTATCCTCCACTGCTGCAGATGATGCTCTCGATGTTCGCCTAACCAAAACCCAACTTGAGACTCTCCATAAGATACTTGGTACTTCAACTGCTCATGGATCTCTAGCCACTCAAGGTACTTCCCTCAACATTGCCTTTGAATCTAATAATCAATCCTCTTGGATACTCGATTCGGGTGCCTCCGATCACATGACAGGTAACTCCACTTGTTTCACACCTACACCCCTTGTCATAACAAGTCCCGAATCCGCATAACTAACGGTTCTTCCCGAATCCGCATAGCTAACGGTTCTTACTCACCTGTGGCTGGAGTAGGAGAAGTACAAATAACAGAGAATTTTTCTCTCGATGAAGTCCTACATGTTCCAAACTTGTCCTGTAATTTACTTTCAATCAGTAAACTTACTAAGGATGAAAAAGTGCTTGCTGAATTTTCTTCAATTGGTTGTGTGATACAGGAACAGAAATCGGGGAGGATGATTGGCACTGCTAAAGTTGATGGACTATATGTTTGGAATAGAGACAGCACACAAGGGGGATTGGCTCTATCCACTTCAAAAGAGGACACGATTATGTTATGGCACCGTAGGTTAAGGCATCCAAATCTTTTGTATTTGAAAAAACATCTTCCGCTGTTATTTCGAAATAAAAGTATTAATTCCTTGAAGTGTGAAATTTGCCAATTATCCAAACATACCCGTGTGCCATACCCATTAAAACTATATATCCAGTCCCAATCATTTTCATTAATCCACAGTGACCTATGGGGAGCCAGCCGTGTGAAAAATATTACAGGGGCTAAGTGGTTTATAATATTCATTGATGATCACACTAGAGTCTGTTGGGTCTATCTCCTCAAAGAAAAATTTGAAACACCCAAAGTATTCCAAAATTTTCACTCAATGGTTCGAACCCAGTTCAACTCTACCATGCATACTCTCCACACTGACAATGGGAGAGAATACTTTAACTCTGTCCTAAGCCCATACCTTTCTGACCAAGGCATTATACACCAAAGCTCTTGTCCTGATACACCACAACAAAACGGGATCTCCGAGAGAAAAAATCGACATCTCCTTGCTGTGGTTCAAGCCATAATGTTCACCATGAATGTTCCAAAATACTTGTGGGGAGAGGCTGTCCTCACTGCCTGCTATCTCATAAACCGAATGCCATATAAGGTCCTAAATTTCCAAACACCTCTAAATACCCTTCTAAAGGCCTTTCCTCTATTTCGTGTTCCTAATCTTCCAGCCAAAATATTCGGTTGCAAAGCGTTTGTCCATAACCATCAACCAAATCAATCCAAACTTGATCCTCGAGCCCACACCTGCATCTTCATTAGATATTCCCCCACTCAAAAAGGCTATAAGTGTTACTCACCAACCTTACGCCGAATGTTTGTCTCTCGGGATGTTACTTTCTTTGAAAATGAACCATACTTTGCAACATCTCATCTTCAGGAGGAGACTTTCAATGAAGATGAGACCCTTAATACTCTCCTCATTATACCTCATGATCCTACCACTACTATCACAAATAAGACTAACAACCAAGGTGCTATCCTGCATTTAGATCTTTGTTTCCCAGATGCGGCAAAGAAGTTAGCACAATCCTTCCCGATAACAATATCACCACCGAAGTGCAACAACCCCCTGATAAAGGAAAACAGCAAAAACAGGTTCCCGAAATACAAGTTTACTCCCGACGGAATCGCTCTCCTAAAACTGATACAGCAGTGCCAATTGCATCTCCAATCGAGGACTGTTCTGAAACAGAAGTCTCACCTCCGTCACCATCCATCTATCTTCCAATTGCAGTGAGAAAGGGCACAAGAAGCTGCACTCAACACTCTATTTCTCGGTTTGTATCCTATGAAAATTTATCAAAGTCTTACAAAGCTTTTGTGACTAATGTTGATTCTGTAAAAACTCCAAAAAATATAGAAGAGGCGCTTGAATCAGCTGAGTGGAGACAAGCTGTGATGGAAGAAATGAAGGCCCTCAAAAACAATGAAACATGAGAAGTCTCGGATCTACCTAAAGGAAAAAAAACAGTAGGATGCAAATGGATCTTTACTATGAAATTTAAACCTGATGGCCATATTGACCGATACAAGGCTCGACTTGTGGCTAAGGGCTTCACCCAGACTTATGGTCTTGACTACGACGAGACATTTGCACCGGTTGCCAAGCTAAACACCATTCGAGTCCTCCTATCTCTTGCTGCCAACCTTGATTGGCACTTGACTCAATTGGATGTAAAAAATGCTTTCCTCAACAGGGAATTAAATGAGGAAGTGTACATGGATTTCCCACCCGGGTTTGAAGAAAGCAAGGGCCAAGTGTGTAAGTTGAAGAAGTCCTTGTATGGGCTGAAACAATCTCCACAGGCGTGATTCAGCCGATTTGCAAAAGCTATGACTAGCAGAAATTACATTCAAGGACGAGCGAGACCACACCATGTTCTACAAGCGCTCGAGAAAGGGAAAATGTCTTGCATCCTCATCGTTTATGTGGACGATATAATATTAACAGGAGATGACACAAGCGAAATTGTGAGGTTGAAAGAATTCCTTGGTACAGAGTTCGAACTTAAAGACTTGGAAAATCTTAAATACTTTCTTGGTATGGAGGTAGCAAGGTCTCAAACAGGTATTTCCATCTCCCAAAGGAAATATGTTCTTGATCTACTGATAGAAGTTGGTTTGATGGGCTGCAAACCAGCCGAAACTCCTATAGAATTTAATCTTAAATTGGGAACTGATGAGGATGGAGAAAAAGTAGACAGGGGGAGATATCAACGACTAGTAGGAAGACTCATCTACCTATCTCACACCCGTCCAGATATAGCCTTCAGTGTGAGTGTTATCAGTCAGTACATGCATGCCCCGAGGGAGAAGCACCTGGAAGCTGCATATCGAATATTAAGGTATCTAAAAGGAACTCCTGGTAAAGGCCTACATTTCAAGAAAACTGCCAACCAGAATGTAGAAGTCTATACTGATGCAGATCAAGCGAGTTCTATTAACGATAGGCGCCTACACAAGTGGCTATTGTAGTTATGTTTGGGGTAACCTCATGACGTGGAGAAGTAAAAAACAGTCTGTTGTAGCACGCAGCAGTGCAGAGGCAGAGTATCGAGCACTAGCTCATGGTATATGAGAAGGAGTTTGGATACAAAGACTTATGGGGGAACTAAAAGTGCCTTATACTAGGCCTATGAAGATGTATTGTGACAACCAGGCAGCTGTTAGCATAGCACATAATCCTGTGCATCACGATCGCACCAAACACGTGGAACTAGGTCGCCACTTCATAAAAGAAAAAATACACTCAGGAGAAGTGTGCGTCATATACCTACCTACGAGACAACAAGTTGCAGATGTGTTAACTAAAAGTTTGAACAGAAACATGTTTGGGGAACTTGTTGGCAAGCTGGGTTTGATAAACATCTACACTCCAGCTTGAGGGGGAGTGTTGGAATTCCTAAAATTAAGGACAGAAAACTTACCTTATTACTAGGAGATCTCTTGTAATTAGAAACTAATCTTAATTACTGATTCTTAGGAAGTTACTGTTTTTTAGGGATTGTTTCCCTAATTGTGTTAATTCCTCTCTTTATAACTGTAAGCTAATTAACAGAAAGAAGGATTAATCTTTTCTCTAAAATCTTCACCTTAAAACAGATCAAAGGCATTTCTCAGTGCAACAGAGTTCATTTGAAGACAACAAAGGTGTTGCTTTACAAGGTCACTTGCACAGCATGATGGATGCACTAATCAATAATTATGGTTAATGAGAACATAAAGTTCTGTAATTTGTACACTACGCTTCTATAAAAATAATGAATTAACTCATGAAATGTAAAAGCTTACCTAAGGGAATGAAGATCAAGATGAATATGAGCTTCATCTGATGATATTTGAGATTTAAGCGCCATGAGAATGGCTTGCTGCTTGGCATTCTCAACCTGGGCTTCTACCCATTGTCTTTCACTTGTTCCGAATCTGTCAAATAATGACCAATAAATTTAAATTAACATCACTGCCACATCAATATGACATGCTACTGAAGAGCTCATCTCAATTGCTATAACCAAACTTGTTTTTATCTGTTTATGCTTTTTAACCTCTATATAACTTGGTGCCAGTGTAAGAAAATAATTTGTCACAATAATCATTCTACTTTTTATCATATAAGAGCAAATGCAATATGGAGAGAAAAAAAAAAAATTCCCCTAACTCCTATGAACCAAAATTTCCTCCAGCAATCACTAACATTCAAATAATTAAATTAGTTGAACAGCAACAAGTTAAAAATCAAGATTAAAAAAGAATATTTAGAAAGCTATAAGGCTTAAAGAAAAAGGAAAGAGCATACATTGAGCGAAGCCTCTGCAATTCAGATACACGTTGATGATGGGACTTTTCTAGATCTGCTGCATTTAGATAATAAGAGAAAAAAGTCGAAAAACTTGTAAGTTCACCAGTTCATGTGTTACTAAATAAAACTAAGACTACATAATCTGGCACAGCTACATTAAGTCAATACACTGCTGTCTTTAACATATAGTATGTGTGCATGACATCATTTTCTTCATACCTTTGCGTGTACATCATTTTCTCAAAAGTTAAAAGTACAACCTAAAAACATAAGCTAGTACATTTAGCATGACTTTCAAAGCACATAACATAATACTATCAAATTCTTCCTTTAATTAAGCTTTTGCATCAAATCATGTATAAGAAATTGAAAGAGGCTTCCAAATGTTCTACTTAGATGAGTAGCATAGGGAATAATTTACGACAAACAAGAAAGATGTTAGAAATAACAGATGTATATATATACATTCAATGAATCATATTCCTCTAATAGAAAGTTAAGTTAAAACAGAAAAATAACTAAAGGAAATTTTTAAGAAGGTAGAACCTTAAGTTACATACATAACCCCCACCCTTTTTTAAGAAGAAGCAAGCCATTTCACAAAGCCGGTTGTTACTGTTTGTACGATGCTTTTGCTTATTTTGTAATGAGATACTTATAAGTTTTACCACTCAAAGAGACTTTAAAAAAGCAGAGCTGACACTCATTATAAACATTAGTCTTTTTAACAGAAAAAGGATGTGCTTCATCATTTCAAATAAATACTAGGAACATACAGTAAAAAGAAAGACCCCTCTGGTGAGATGAGTAAAGATAAAAGGAACAAGAAGACAAGACAAACGAATTAGATTAAAGGCACTACAAGACAAGAGAAAGACTTTCCCATTTTCCACTAGAAAGATTATCCAGGAACAGGTTCTGATGATTATTCATTCAACAATAAATTTATGAAATAGCAGTGAATAGACAAATAAGAATAAACAAAAGAAATACTTATTCCCTGAATCTAAAGTAAACCATTGCTGTTGGCCTAAAAAAATGAGCATACCATTTGCTAAATGGAAACCAAAGAGCTTTACTCTAAGAGCAACAGTACGGAGTACCTCTTACTAAGCTGTTTGGGACATCATCAAGACTAACCCAGGAGCACTTTGATTTACCCTCTTCAGCAACTAATCGAAAAGGAACCTGAGTTTAATTACTAATTGAGTCAACAAAATTAATAGAATAAAAATATAGAAGCCTCCGTATCTAAAGATAAGATAAACTGTTCAAGGCAAAAACCCTTGGTAAGCCACAGTTTTAACTTATATTAGTTGGAGGATTAAGCATTGCTAGGAAAATGAAACTTAGTTACAAAAAAGCATATAAAGCCACAGTCAATGAATACCAAGAATCCAGTGGTATCTCATAATATGATAAAAAAATACAAGAAAACTTAAACCCAAGACATAAAAAGTAGCAAGACACCTCACAGAGATAGTAACCCACAAAAAGAGCTGTAGAGGAAATACTGCGTTGCTAGAATTGAAATGAGGGCAGAGGCCCATAGTATCAAAGATTGAAGTCACTAATGCCCAATCCTAGGGCAGCTCCAATGCCTAATGAAGGAGACGAAGACAAGATTTCTAACATATTAGATGTTTGCTGTCCCATTCTCCACAACTTTGGGTTTAGCTCTTCTAATGTGCACATCAGATAAATTTTGGACTAAATAGTTTACCAAATGAATTATTATCACAAGTAGCAGCATGAAGACTGAATACAGCCAGTCATCCCTGAAGACCAAAAGTAATAAAAACTATCAGCAGCTTTGATGCCCTCTGACCACTACAAGCTCACAAGATTGAGTGATGCATTCTAAGAAATTAAACTCCTATAAATTAGCAACCGATGCTTTGCCTTATTCACTAATCAACTCCTTCTGCAAATGCTTCAGAAACAAGAAGGTAACCAGCACTAATTTGGCATAAGCGCGAAAGGTAGGGATACATCATATTTATGTTCAGGTGGCCAGAAATAATAAAGTCTAAAGTACAAACTAGAACTTTTTTTGCCATAAGGAGACAAGAGGCTGATGGAAATGTATATCCAAGCGTTTCAGTTTGTGAGCTGCCCCACTATATACTTTACAGAGCTGTGTCCATGCACATGCATTAGAGGAATTAAAATTAACATCATTGCTACAGAACGTGAGAAAACTCGTGATAATCAGATATTGAGTAAGCATAGTCACATGAGTAAGCTTACAGTAAAGTAAAATGCTTGGGTGAACTATTAAATACAATCTAAATAATCTGGTAATATATGATATACAATCTGCTCAAAATGCTACATTTTGTTACTCTCCTTTGGGGTGGGATTTCTTTTCTGCCTCAAACTCTTACATTATCTCTCCCAAAATCTTTTTCAAAGAATTCCTTCCCCTTAGTTTTATACTTTAGGGAAAATTTGGTGCTTAACAGAAACTCTTAAAGGCCAATGATAAAATTATTGAAGACTCTGCAGCAGAAAGAAACGAGATCTAAAAATGGCATTTCCAGATCATACCGTGTCTAGTTGTTTAGCAAACCACTGGTTTAACTCCATTATGCAGGATGAATCTCCAACCAAGTACGGATGGAAGTCAGAATAAGCTAAGTAGATGCCTTCCTCTGCATGTACACATCATAAGTAAATGTTCATCAACAAGGTGCAAGCAACTAAGAAAAGTTTCCCTCCACTCTTACATTCCCCTAATGCTAGGCACACATTACCTCAGGCTCCTATATCTATTTGTTATTTGACGTAGTTTTTGAGAACCAACAAAGGCTAACGTTCATTTATCACCACGGAAAGAACCAAATACACACCAAAAGTTACAAACCTAATGCAGCAGGCTAATGATATTCAAAGTAACCCATGTAAAATGATAGGTTTCCAAAATGGGAAAAAGGGAAGAGGGAGGAGGTTATTGACTAGGCTGGGTTAAGATCAGTCTTTCTTCATCCAAGTCAAACCCAAAGCGGGCTTACCCTCTTACACAATTGGGTAAAAACAAATGTATATTTTTGAAAAAGAACACAACAGCATAGAATCTAACATCTCTGATGGAAAGAAAAGAATAAAAACAGTACCATCTCCAGAATGGTAATGCGCCAGCTCTTGTGCTGTAGATGCTATTTTTCCAAGAACTTCATTCGTCTAAATCACACACACACAAAAAGAAGACCACTCCTTCGATGTTAAAGCAGATAAACAGTATCCTCCGAGAAGAAAGCAATGTAAATAAAAGGATAGCTTTTGATATTAAATTTCATGTTATTCCTTTTATACTTGGTGCTGTGAAGCCATGTAATGCAGCATAAACAACTCAGAGAAATACCTTCCACCTCACTTTGATCAAATTTGAACATAACATGTTTCAAACATTTAAAGTAATTAGAGATTCCTAGATTTACTTACCTGCAAGTTCCTTCCCGAGAGACTATCATCTATGGTTGTAAGGTGTCCATTAGCAGCAGATGTTGCTGCAACCCGTGCTCGTCTGCCTTGGATCAAAGCTGAAGCCTGACCTGTAAGCATGTCAAACTGAGACTGCAAATGCCTAAGTTGTTTCTGTAGCTCTAAAGCTTCAGCTTTATATGCTACAGTTGCATCCCTAAAGACAAAAAAGAAATCCATCAGTATAACATGCACCATAATTAAAGAATTCTTTCGCTTCCTGGAGTACGCACATAGAATCCTCTCTAAAAAAGCTATATCAAGAATGATGCATTCAGACTATCCAAAAATATCACACAAACACCATTCCCTAGCTAAACGTTTTCAGGGTTGTCAGCTTAAGCTTGAGTTGTATTATGCTTAACCTCTTTAAATAACAGGAAAAAAAAAAAGGATGCTAAGGAAACAACAATAATGAGGCAATGTGAAGCATGTGTGAAGTGCAGAGAGAGAAAGTGAAAGAATACCTAATATCTTTCAATCCTTCTTCAGCTCCAAAAACCGCCTCCTGGTTGTCCCTCCTCGACGAGAAGGCCGAAATGCTATCATAAGCAAAGTCCAAGTCTTCCCCCTATTTCATTATAATAAACCGATATTAATGGCTAAGCCCGAAATTTGCAGAAAAAGAAGAGGAAATGAAGCAAAATTTACCTCCAACAGCTTCCCTTCTTGTACGATTTGCTCATACCTGCACAAATTGAAATTGATCCCGTCAATGATAACCTAAAAGGAGGTTTAATCTATCGATGCTTATTCCTAAAGAAAAAGGAGAAATAGAAAGGGAACTGACAGGGAGAGTTGGGAGAAGGAGAGGACATTGGAAGGGCGGAGGGAGGAGCAGATCCAGTCAAGGATGGGGCGGGTGTCGTCGTATTGGAAAGGCCATTCGAAGCTATCGGGGTCCAATTTCTCTGCCCCTTCGTATCCCAAATCCCCTAGTAATGTGCATAGTCTCGCCCCACTCATTTTCACTTCCTCTCTCACTCTCTCAGATCTTTATCTTCATTTCAAAAATGTTGTTAGTTTCAAACTTTCCTTTCGTGAGAAACAGAGAGAAGGGTTGTTTTGGCGCCGGCCTCACTGAAAATACTACATAAATTAAAATCCTAATAATAAAAATAAAATGAAAACCATTTTAGCCTGTAAGAAAGCATTTTATTTTTTAATCTCCACTAGGATACCGCTGTAATTTAATAGAACTGTAATTAGTAATTTAATTATTTTAATTAAATAAATTATAATAGTATTTTTATATTTGGTTAAATGGGATAATATTGTAATAGTATAAAAAAAAAAGTTGAAATGATCAAAGTTCCCTTAACAATTTTTTTAAGTATATAATTATTGTTTTCTATCAAAAAAAGTATATAATTATTGTTATTAAATTTTACTAAGATTATTATTAAAATAATAAATAATTTAATCATATTTTAATATAATTATTACTAAATATAATTAAATAAAAATAAAAATATATAATTTAATAGCATTCTTAATATAATTTTTATTAAAGTATGAATTAGTAAAAATCATAGCATAATCTCATGGGATCATAGTTGCCAAAATTACAATAATTAATCTAAAAGCAATAATTATTCTCATTTTTATATATATAAAAATATCAAACATTTATACACCAAATAAACTCATGTTTTAACTTCTCTACGAGGCTAACCTAGCCAACCAAAAATGTGTAGACCAAATCAAAAGCTGTGCAAAATGGATTCCACCATAAAGTGCTGGAGACGGTGGCGAATCTAGAGGGGCTGGCAACGTTCCCGCCCTCTTAAAATGTAAAATTATTATTTAAGTCTTTGAAATTTTTTAAATATTTTAAATTAGTAAAAGTAAAATTACTTTTTGGCCCCCCTAAACTTATAAAATTTCAATTTAATCCTTAAAAAATTATAAAGATATAGGGTATAAAAAATTAAAATTTCATCCGCCCCCTAAAATATTATTCTGGCTTCACCCCTGACTAGAGACATGAGATATAAATTCCATTGGCAACCAACCAAGTCATGACCAAAGTTAGATCAACCAATGTATAAATGAACACTAACAAAGCATAATAATCAGTAGTATAATTGAAGTAGGCACATAATGAGTAGGAGCATATGGGAGAATTGCTTTTTAAAGTCTCAACAGTGGATAAATATTTGAATTATTGAACAACAATGGATTAATTTACACAAACATCCATGGAAAGTAATGACAAATAAGGGTAAGTAGGAATTTTTCCACAGGTTCCCCGGTTCTGTCGTGTTCGAATTTTCCTGGAGCTGAACATCATGTACAGCACAAGACAATCTTCATAACGAGCATGCAGGGCATAATATGTGCCTAAAGATCTATTTTTCCTAAGATTTCCTCATCATCCAAGGTAGCATATTCATCTTCACTCAGTTTTTCGTCACTTGACTTCACTTCTTCTGCTCCTACAACATATTCAAGCTTGACACATTTCCCACAGTATTCTGGTACATGAAAAGAGTCATAACTTATAAGCATTCTAGGAATAAGAAAAAAAGGCAACTTAAAATGCCATTGCAAAAAAAAAAAAAAAAAAAGACATGAAATGTATGCTGCAGATCGATTAGAACCAGATTTTGAAAATGCATCTGCCATAACTTGATTTAATGTTTCCCTGGCCACAGTTTCTGTAATGTACAGAAAATTGACATCTAAAACAATGGCATGAACTAACAGTGCGTTTATTTTAGAGCCAAAAATAGAAGAAATAAACAACAAAAACTAAAAAGCTATCTTAACAAGATTAAAAAATGAGTAGCAAGTAGCGCAAATGGGTCTTGCGCACGAGTGGAAAGGTGCAAGCTCCCTCAAAATATGATCCAATTAAATCTTTAAAAAAACACCTAATCTGGTTCTAATAAATCTACAACTTCATCAAAACATCATAAACATCATAAATTGGCAACTTCATCAAACAAACACAGACAATTCAATTCCATATCCACTTCCCATATATAAAATTTAAGTTTTCTTTATTTTCAAGGGGAAAATAAAATTAATTAGTGTCCAAAAGTAAACCCCTAAAGTTGAACCATACAAAACCATAATTTAATTTTAATCCATTTCATAATCATAGCTTAAATTATTGTTCATATCTAATTATTATTCTAATTCGCTTTGCAGGTACCATATTTAAGAGTTATAGTTTGATTAACTTTTATAGATTATAACTTTGATTTTCCATAAATTATGAAATTGGCTTTCATGGGAGCCATTAACGTTCTTTTCCATCGCTTCCTTCTGCCACATTCTAAACATATTAAAAAATAAACAACAAAAACTAGATGTTAAAGTGCTGCTTTTATCTTATCCAGCAAATGAATGATAATTTATGTAACCACAATCAAATATCGAAATGCACTTCATGCACTATCTATTCCTCCCTTTCACTAGTTCTTTAGAAGTTTCTAATGAAGAGACAACTTTAGTATTTTCACATAATCATGCTGCCAATAAAAGCAAAATACTGCCTTTGTTTTTTTTTTCTTCACAAAATGTTAATCTTCGTCGCTTTAATTATTCGAATATGAAACTATTTCAATTAAATGCATGAAAAGTTTATTGGCTTTGGCTTCCAACTAAGAAAAATTAAGATGAGAACCCTAAGCTTAAAAATAACAATAAATAGAAAAAAAAATTCAGAGAGAGGGAGTGAAATTACTCGACGCTACCACCGACACTTCGTGCTCGAAGTCCCAGATTTCCCCATTCCAACATCTCTTGATTCCTTTTTGATGACTCTAACTATCAAAAAGTTCAAATAGGAGAAATAAAAAATGCAATGAAAAAGCCAAAAAAAAGGGGCTTGCAACTCTGCAGCCAAAGGGTTTTATTGGCTTAAAAGGTGAAGAAAAAGAAGAAAGAAAGAAGAATAGATTGACCTAGGTCTTTTCTGCAATCAAAGGTAAAAGGGGAAACATAGAGATCAGAAAAAAAGAAAGTTACCCATGAACTGGGGGAGAAGATGATGGTTCTAGTGCTTCTTCATTCTCTGGGTAGAGGTGAGGGTAAAAATTAAAAAGGGGGAAAATTTTTACTTCACACATGGGAATGAATAGCTATTCAGTGGTGAGGGAAGGGAATGACTATTCAGCCTTTTCCTGTAATACACCCTGAATAAATTCGAGCTGTAATAGCATTACAGCCAACCAAACTAATGTTTGATGGTGGACCCGCCGAATTGGGCCGGAATCTATTCATAAGCTCCCCAACCAAACATGCTCTAATATTCAATATCACCCTTCAACCCACCACTCATTTTTATGAAACATATTATATTATTACTTTATAGAAGTTTTAGAAAATTTTATAAGTGTTATAATTTTTAATAATTTAATTTTATCATTTCAATTAAACTTATACTTAGTTTTTTTAAATTTTATTACATAATTTTATGTTAAATAAATAAATAATAAATGGATGTTTATATAAATCTCATAACCCCTAAAATTCATTTTCTTCTAACCCTACAAATTTATAGGGTACCCTATTTATTTTTATTATCCCAAATTAAAGTTGAATTATGTTTTCAGAGGTTGGTTACTGTTAACTTGCAGATACGCTTCCATTTAGTTTGTACATGAGTTGATGATAGTATAAAATTCTCTGCTTCATTCTTGTCCATCTTTAGTTGTTTTGTTTTTCTTTTGAATTTTGATTCAAGGTAATTCTACATTATATCTTGTTTCTTCTTTTTCTTCATTTATTTTCAATTTTGTTTTTAACTTTTGATGTTTTAATAATTTATTTGAAACTTGTATTATATTTATTTTTTAAGGCATTCGATTAAATTGTTAATTAATTTATATCCTCGATGTTTCGTTATATATGTTTAATTAATTTATATTCTCGATGTTTCGTTATATATGTTCTTGAATGTGCATATTGATTTCCTTTTTTTAATTTTACATTTATGTATTAGATGAAATTAAAATAGTAATCTACATCTACATTTTTAATATTTGTAGTTATTCATCATTATTATTTTTTATTTATTTTTTGAATGGTCATTTCGATGATCCTAACCTTTTATAAGCTCTTGAATTTTTTTAGTGCTAACTTTTATAAATTTTAGTAATTAAGTTATATTTATTGAAATTTTATTAACCATGTAATGTTTCATATTCTAAATATTGTTGCTGTATATTAGGTTGAAATTTGTCAAAACTTTATTTGCGAGAATTATTTGTCATGAGTATTAGATGCCAAAATTTATCTAGATGCTAAAGGTTCAAGGAATACAATTTTAAAATATCAAAAGGCATCTAATCAAGATAACTAAAAAACAAATGGTTTTTATTTGTCATTGACCGCCTCCAAACATGTGAACGTTTAGAGAAAAAATTGTGCAAATAAAAATATAAATATTTAAGTGTGGTATCTACAAGCGTACATGTCAAATTATAATATATATTTATGTTACAACGAAATATCGGTAAGTATTTCGAGGATTGTAACCCAATAGATTACATATTGGAGAAACTATTATTAAATTAATTATAGAAAATAATTACTAATCTAATCGAGTCACGAATTAGTACTGTGGATCCAAATTAATATTTTAATTAAACTAATTAAATTAATATACCTAAATTAACCTAATGGAATTTCATATTCCTAGTGTTGACAATGCAAGCCTCTAGCCTAAGATTGATTAAATCCTTAATTATCTAATTAAATAATTAATTATCCTCGATTAAGTTATTTATCACCCTTAGATAAGAATACCCTTCCGGCCTCATCTTCATTAAGGATTACCACCTAAGTTACCCTTCTGGTCTCTTCCTAGGCATACGAATACCCTCTTGGTCTCACCGCTTGGACAAGTTATACATGACAAGGTACTCATCCAGTCTCACCTATCTAAATATTCTATCAGGAGGCTTCACTCCCTAATATACTAAGTACTCTTGAATAAATACCCAATTTTAGATCAATAATTACTTAACAGATAAATTAGTTTGTTAACTGAAACATGCAAGATATAAATAAAGCGCAAGAAAATATTCAAACATTCATACAAACGTTAATTGATCAGGTTAACGAAATATAAATAAAAGAAAGAGATAAGAGAATGCTTGTGAATATATATTGAAGCGCGGGCTCGAATCAAACTCCACTCGCAAATATCTTCACATCGGAATAGAGAAATTCTGACTACGCGGACATAAAAAAAATACAAAGAAAATTGAATAGTAAAAATTGTCTGTCTAAGTCTGTACCCCCAATTCCAATGACCCTAAGGTTACTTATATAAGCTACGGTTTACTTAGTGCCTAGATACATTTAGATACTAATTAATACAAGATACTGTTAAAGTGCTAGGGTCTAAATATGGAAATATCCCAAGAGTGTTGTCCAAGGATTCAACTCATTTTAGCCTACCTTCGTCATGTCATCATGACATGGAAAGACTTATCGTCACGACGTCGCCACCGCGAACTCATTCTGATAATCACTGCGTCATCATGACAAGGGGAAGTTCCTCGTCACGACGTTAAGTGCTTTTCTATCCTTGGAAGCTTTGTTGATCTATCTTGCAACATGGACTTCCTTGTATTGTGGCCCAACGATCATTCTTTGAATTCATGGACCTGAATTGACATCTTACACATTTAATTACCCCATTAGTCACTCCCGATGCCCAAGTTGGCCTTTCGGGTCATCGAAATAACAAAAAATGTGTAAAAACACTTATTTTTATTAATTTTTAATTCTTAACCTACTAATATAAAAAATGTAATAATTAATTATAAAATGCCAAGAAAACGAACTTGTTAAATGTAGATAAAATTTTGAGAAAATTCGTTCAATATGTCCTAACTCAACATGTTCACTATGACCAAATAATTTATTTCCATTTTCGGGCTTCAAAACTGTCTAAAAACATAAACTAATTCTTCCATCAATTTTTAAGTCATCCTATATACTATTGCAAGTTCCCATTTTCATTTTCATTTCCATTTCCATTTTTAGAAACCTACATTCATTTCCAAACGATTACATTTCTCCATTTCAGAGAAAACATAATCATTCCTGAATGTTTCCCATTTCTCTTTTTCTATTCATTTCATTTATTTCTATTTAGATATGCAATTCATTTATGGTTTCAACAAGCTAATGGAGGGACTGATTGGACATATGTAGTTGGGACTCAAATGATTTATAGTTAAGTTCTGACTTTTCGCCTATTAATTATAGACCCATTTAGTCACGAAGTTATTCCACTATAGTATCGTGACTGCTCTCCCCAACGACATACCATTACGAAAGCAACTACTCAGTGCTCGTCCAATAACCTTGTCATAAGTGGGTTACCCTCATAGGATACCTTGATCTCTTTGGGATAATATCCAATCCCCCAATATGATCATATTTTATCTCATGGTAACCATTACATCTTCTTTCTTGAAAAGTCAATCACTATCAAATAGTGATCAAGTCATCCATCACAAAGACAGATAACCTATGGCCATATTTACTTTTCATCAACCATTTAATGCTAATGAGAGGATATCATTTACCCAGTACACCTTTTGGTGGACAAGTTGGTTCTTCGGGATCAATTACAGCACCAGCCCTCCGACACATCTTTGTGATTAGGTGCGAGTATGTGATTCCTCGTATATGCCCTCCGGCACATTGTCACATGTTCGCAAAGATCTAGTCTCCCACGTTGACCTACTAGCCCTGCAAGATAGCGTACAAAAAAGTGCACGATTATGGATAATTTTCGTGACGTGCTGAGTAGGGAATAATTTTGCACCAATAAAGTACATTCACATATTGGCTTCCAAGGTCATAATTGATTGTTGAAATCGTAATGGCTCCTAGGTCACCTGTTTTCGGACCTAATGGTCTTGACCCTCAGTTAAAAAGTTAATTATTGCATCATAATCTACCTCATCTTCATTTAAATTTTCGTAAAAATCGGCAGCATAACGAGGTGTCTTATGAACAGCCTCGACTGCTATTTGAAACATGTCTACGTACATGCCTTTCGCAAAGACTTTGTTCTCTTGGGTTACAAGAAAAGTTGCGTATAGTTCCTGAATGATTGATATTACAATCGATTTGAGTGGTTGTCGGTAGAATGTATTCCACCATAACCGATCAACCCTTGTAATTATTGGGTCGTGAAATGACTGCATGGTGAAATCAAAGCCACATTTTGGGATCAAGGGTTTGTTAAAATTTTTGATTCGAGCAACAACATTATTGGAGACGAACCGTCTCCTCGGTTCATCCAAAACATCGCGTTCCTCAATTCGTCGAGATGCTAGTAATTTACGATGGGCTATGACAACGAATACAATTCCCACAATCAATCAGACAAATTAATTTCAAAAATCCAGGTTCTCTAATCTATCGTTCAAAATTCAATAATAAAGTAAACAAATTAGAGAAAGATGTCACTAGGCTTTTCTTATTGCCAATATGTCTATTTTGCCTCGGCCATCGGGTTTGACTTTGTTGGAGATTGATTGCCCTTTAGAGGAGAGTTTTCAAGTGGGAGAAAAGTAATAAAAATTGAAAAAATAATGTCTAAAAATATGAAATAAGTGGTTGATTGAGGCGTTGGAATGGAGGAAAATGGCAGAAAATGGAAAAGGAAATCGTTTGGGTGCAGTTGAATTAGGGCTTGTCATGACGAGGCCTTTTTATAATCATCACCTCATCACAACGTGGCTTTTTGGTTCATTACAACGTTGCCTCACCATTACAATTTCCAAGGTCGTAACGTGTATGTTTCTTCTCCTTGCGACGTGGGGCCCCACATTGCGGTGGCGCAATGCTTCTCGCCGTAACATCACAGGTTGTTTGTTTCCTCGTTGAGCCTCCTCGTTGTGAAGTTGTAGAACCACGTTGGGATGTGGTTGGCACCATCGGGATGTTGCGATTTTTCACATCATGATGAGGATGGATCATTGTGGCATCCCAATGGTGCTCGTCACGGCGCCTCGATTGTTTTGGCGTCCTCTTTATGCGAAATTCCACATTCTCAATTCTTCTATTTTTCCCCCAATTTTGAGTTTAAAAACCACTAGTAAAACACATAAAAATACCTTAATTAAAGATTAAACTCAATAGTTAAAATATTTAAATGAAAAAAAGAATTTAAAATTAAAAGAATTTTAAATAAAAAGTCTTTTTTTTTTTGGATTAGGATGATCCCTATTTCAGCTAGCCTTTGAGACTTTGATATGTATTTTTTCCCTCCATTAAGATATGTAAACCAGCACCTTTTGTCGATACCATTGTCGTTGCCTTATTTTTGACCGGCACGACATCCACATTATGAGTCACTTAGTGCCAAAACTGAGCTAACCCCAAATCATTTTTCGTGGTATTATTGTCTCAAGCTTCCTCCCCTCCATGTCACAAGAAGCTTTAGTTTCCCGAGCTTTATCTTTACCGTCAAACGAGAATGAGATGAACTCATCTATTTCTTTGGTTGGCACCTCCTCGATTATGGCCAGAAAGTATATCGACTCGTCTACACTTTAATTCTGAAATGGTTGAAGCTCCTCTACCTCTAATTCTATTGCTAAATCTACTACTACATCTATATCTAGGTTAGTTGGATCAGAGGCATCTTCGATTATATTCAATTCATTCTCGTCTCTTATTCAAACTCTTGTTGACTTTCAAAATTTAATTCCAGATCGTTGTTGGTAAGGCATTGGTCCTTTGGATCGAAATTGGGGACATCATGTACAACCTCTTTCGATGAAATACTTGCTTTAGATCTTTTTTGGAAGAATTCCTCTAGTTGATCCAACTATTTTTGGATTCTCTTTTATTTAGCTTGGAATTCACACTCACAGTTTTCTTGTTCGAACATATAGTCATACAAATCACAAGGAGTTTTGGTTAAATACTCGGATGCCCCTAAAGGTTGCTCATGTATCTCTTCCATTGTTTCATTTCTTCATTAAAACAGTTCTATCATAAGCAATCTTTGGTTCTCCATGATCTCCCATTGATAGTGTACTCCCTCTTCGTATACTTTGTCTTCCTTCTATGGGTTCGTCGAAGCTCCACCCCTTTCGGATGTATACTTGTTTGAATTATGTGGGAGCTTTTTCTAATACTGAGGCTACTCATATTACTAATCGTAACTCCATTGGTTTGTCGAAGCTCCGTACCACCAATTCGATTGAGCTGGTTTATACACATCCCCAAAAAAATCACCATCCATGATTAAATTTGATAACCAACAACGTAAATAAAAAATTTAAAATAAAAATACTTAATTAACTAAAAAAATTCAAAATAAAATTATTTAATTATGTACAAAAAAATTAGAACACTATCTAGCCTGTTCGTCTTTCGACTAATATTTATTCTACAATAATCAATCTAACAAAAATTTCACCATCGCAATCCCCGACAATGGCTCCAACAACTTGACCATCTCCAAACATGTGAATGTTTAGAGTAAAAATCGTGCAAATAAAAGTATAAATATTTAAGTGTGGTATCTGCAAGTGTATGGGTCAAATTGTAATATAAATTTATGTTACAACAGAATATTGGCAAGTATTCTAAGGATCGTACCCAAAGATTGCATATTGGAAAAACTATTATTAAATTAATTACAGAAAATAATTACTAATCTAATTGAGTCATGAAGTAGTAGTGTAACACCACTAGCTCGATAGGAGGACGTGGCGTATACCATTCAGCCAGATAGTACGCCAAAAAGACTGAGGTGTTACTGTCGGTTTAAAAACCCTTTAACTTAGATTAAAGTTTTTAGAAGGATAGACTTAAAGAGCTCTCTTTACATTAAATTCTATTATTTTTCTTTCTTTTTTGTAATGCATTCTTTTTTTTAAAGAAGGTTACGATTTAAAAAAGAAGAATTTGTTATCCATCTGTTGTTCAACTATGGTGCATACGTATAGGCATTAAAACTTCATAATCAACAAATCTCCAAAATTAGGCATACACTTTCAGAGTAAGGGGTAATTCACTTTTAAAATAGAAATGACAAAGTTAATTACAAAATTTAAATTCAATAAGCATGTATACTCCATCCTCCAAACTCCCATGCATGATACAAAAATAAATAGGTGGCTCACTTGCAAACGCAGCTCTGGCATAGTCCCCTTCAATTGGTCATTTTTCCACTATCAAAATGCTTGAGAATGAAAAGTAACGAAGTAAGTTCAATTGAACTTAGTGAGTTCCAAAAGTAGACACAATAAATTTTACAAGAATTTCGATAATTAACAAGCATTAGTACTCGTAAGAAAAGAACAATAGAATTTTTCGTGAGACTTTGTCACGCAGACATAATACGTCAACTTATACACATACAATACTCAGATTTTTCAAAATTGGTGTTGGATGTATTTTCTAAAAATTTTCTCATCGACTTTTTATAATCTTGTTCAAGCCTTTTTCTCTAATGTCAAACTCAAACACGTTGAGTCCGACAATATCGTTATTACCATCACATCCTTTTTAATGAACACCCCCATTCGTCTTACATTGGAAGAGTTTGAAAATTTGCTTCATTTTCCTCCCGAAGGTAATTCCGATAAAAAAGGACCGTTCAATTCCACTTTCTTCATTGAGTTTGGATTCGCATTCAAACTCAATATCCATGATCATGTTCTCTATTTAATTATCATTTGGAATTTGCGTCCTATCAAGAAACATGCCAAGCTTCGTAACATCGATTATTGGTGGCTTGATTCTGTCCATTCCCGATAGGCGTCCTAACCTAGCCCTTATTATGTACAATGACATAACTAAGGCTATCGGGAGGGCGATGTCTCAAACCTCACCCTTCCCATGGCACTTATTTGTCATATGTTTTTAGGAGGTTAGGTATTAGTATCCTTGGAGACACCCCCATTTCCTCTAATCAACCTATTTGTTATGGGGCACTTCACCATACCAGTTATCATTATGATGCCAACTCCGGTGAATGGATCAAGAGTGGTCATCCGACTGCAAATGAAAAGGACAATGTCAAAGGCGTATTTGAAGATATTCTGGCATCCAAGCATGTTCCTCCTCCGGGTAGTTCATCTCAGGTTGTTCAACCTTCTTTTGATATTAATGTTATCATCCTTTATGCTCTACACTTTTTGAGTAACGATGTTCGAAGAATTAGATATGAGGTTAGATCTAATAGATATGAGGTTAGCTCTCGACTGTTGACTTTAGATATGCAAATGGCATCACTTCTAGCACATCAACTTCAACTCCTCTGTTTTCCCCTAGTGATGAAGATTAGGATAGCTTTGATACATTCACATCATTTTCATGACACTTGCACTACTATTTTTGTTGCTTCCTATGTCTATGGTTTATTGCACCTTATTGCTTAATCAATATTTAAAGATACTTTGATTTTTTTATTTTTTATTTTTGCAAATATTAGTTCATTCTTTCTTTATTTTTATATATAATCTTGAACTAACCGTCTTTTTCGCCTAAAGCTTTATTTGATTTTTTTATATCACAAAAAGGGGGAAAAAGTAAAGGTAAATTTATTGATATTGTGCTAAATTAAATTAATTTTATGCAAATTATGTGACCATTCTTTTCAAAGTAAAAATGAATGTCAATTTTTTTTATTTTATGTCAATTTTTTTTTATCTAGAACTTAAATTGAAAATGAATTTTATCAAGGCGGAGCAATTTATTTAAAAACAAATTTACCGAATGTTTAAGTTAAAGTTGAACAAAATTAATAAAATGATTTCTCAAATGAAGTCTAAGAAATAAAATTTTGAATCTTTACTTTGAACTCTTAGAAAATTTTTGAATCAACTTTAAAATCAAGTTAAAATGGTTTTAATCAAGTAAGAATTCTTTTAACTAGTCAAATTATTTTTAACACAAGTCAGTATAGCTCCAGGCCAAAAAGTATCAAAAAGTATCGATACTTTTTGGCCAAGTATCGATAGTTTTTAAAATGATCTCTAGTATCGGTCCGATATCAATACTTTTTCATATGGTATCTATAAAATGTTCTCTGGTATCAATATCTTTAGCTCCAAAAGTCATTGAATTCTGCATTTAATGCAAAAAATTACTAATACATTTTTAGCTGGTATCGATACTCGCGGTTGCAAGGGAATTAAATGCACTGGTTTTCACATCCCCAACGGCTCTATTCGTATCTCCAACAACCACAACAGTTGGAAATCAATTAGGGGGTATAAATACATGCTTCCAAAGATCCTACAACAACAAGAGAGATAATTCAAGCCTAAAAGATCAATCAATCAACCTTTGTGCTCTATCTTCGTACTTTTCTTGTACACACTTGTGAGCTTTAATTGTTATTCTTTTAGCTCAAATGTATTCTTGTTTATTAGTGCTTAATTCAAATCTTAGTTTGCTATTTGTGTTTACTCTTTGAGAGGGTTTGTTTCTTAAGGTTCGGGTAGAAACGTTAAGGGAGTTTGTAAGGTTAAAATTTGTCCTCAAAGGTTATCAAATTAGTAAATTTGGAAAAATTCTTAGTTGTGGAAAGCTAAGGTAGTGGAGTAGGAAATTGGGGTCAAACCACTATAAATCAAAATGTTCATTGTATCTTTCTTCTTAGCAACATAAGGGTCATTGTCTCGAGACGATTGACAAATTGTCTCGAGACATTCAAACATCAAAGATAAAATAGTTTTTCAAGAGAAGCATGTCTTGAGACATGAATCCATTCTCTCGAGACATGGTATGCAACTTAATAGTTTGGCCCAAGGTTCGTGTCTTAGCCCCGAACCTTCACAAGTAGGCCAATTGATCATGTCCACATTCAATTGCATAGGATTACTCAATTATCTTTGAAATTCCATGGCATGATTGTTGTCTATTGCTTGATTGAGTTCCTCTAGCAACGAATGTGGTATCCTGCATTCAAATCCACCAACCAGTTCAGGTATAAGGTGTTATAGAAAAAAAAAAGTGGTCAAAATCATCCTTCAAAGGTTATTGAAAATTTATGCTATTGATATGGTATGAAGGGGCATTTGTCACGTGCCTGACATACATCTAAGCATCTAGTGAAACTTATCAAGCATCCATTAAAAGGAAATGATAGAATATTGATATAAAATTTTGCACTCCAAAATGATGAAATGAAAGCTAATTTTTCTGCAAAAGAAGTAAATTTTTACTACGATGCTAAAACCAACGATGCTTATAATGATTATGATTTTCATGGCCTGAGTGATATGACCAATTTGGATGTGACAAATTTCTTTGAAGATCATAATGTGAAAAATTAGAACATTTGATATTATCTTAAAATTATGTTTTTCTTATTTTTATGTTTAAGTATGGTTTTATTTTTCTTTCTCAGTTATATATATATATGACTAGTTTCAATATTTCTTATAGTGTATTTTATTTATTCATCATAATTTTATTGGACTCAAAATTGATGGAGACGTGTCTTGCAAGTAAGTGCCATCACACATACTATATTAAAAGATAAGAAATTAACCTATTTATTTTGCATCGCTAGTAAGGTGGTTAATGAAAAATGTAAGCTTTCTTTTCGAAAGTTTACAAGTACAAACAATAAAATCAAAGTACAAGTACAAATACATATCCAAGTAACCTTCAAGTGTAGAATCAAACAATTACAACACAAACAAAAATGGCCTGAGAACTAGAATAAAGAATCAAACTACTCCAACACAAACAAACTATGAATTGAAACAATCCAGACTATGAATTGATTAAACCTACACATGGCACTAGCACATGACACACTTTGTGTATGATGGGTCTCGAACCTAGGCGCTTAAGACCCAAGACCTCTACCTTTTCCAATAGCGATTAAATTTACTTACTCATAGATTCTAGTACAAACAAACACATTTTCTTAATCAAATTTTCCATCACACCCTTTTGCAATGATCTCTGCTATGCTTATTTGAATCTGTTTAGGAACATAATTCCACCGATTTTCGATGCCTTGGATGTTAGTAGAGGAATGTACAGTTAGCTTAGAATTACATAGCAAGGAAAGCAAGAAACGATAATTCAAGTTTTAGTGCTACATACATTTTCTATTTAGGTTATTCAAATTTTTTCTTCTTGGTATTATTCATGTTATGGTTGCAAATATATATATATTCGCTGATTTATTTGAATGCTCTGCTCTGTTTCGGTGAAAATATATGAACCATGAAGATGTCTGTTCTTATTGAACTCTCGGATTGTTAGAATGAGAATTTCTTTTTCAGATTTTGTGACGGGAATTGAGATCGAGTGGACTAAATGCATTTCGGATTAAGCTACTGAAAAGAAATATAATCATCTTAGCCAATTCTGAAGTTAAAGAGTCCTACATCCATTCCCCTAGGCAAACAAAGAGCTTAGGGAGCCTCTAAACTACAATTGCAAAATGCAGATTAGTATTTGCCACAAATCCTACATGCAGAACCTGTCAAGCATTCAAAACTGAACCTAGACTTCCTATATACACATGCAGTTGCCATACCGGTACTCAAGCAGTAGCTATTTTTTCCCGAAGTACGAAAATAGTGTTGGCTGCTTATCACCACCACCTTTGATGTTTCCCTTTTTCCTTGCAGGGCTTGTTTCGATTTCATCTTTCGATGGCTTGGTATCAGCTAAAAGCTCCTCGTAGTCCCTTTTTGCTTGGCTCTTCCCTACATCCCCAAGGGATGGAACAGGAACATTAGATTTTGAATCATGGTCCTTATCTGTTAAGGATGCAAGTCTATCATCTGTGCTTCTAGGTTCCTCCTTTAAGTTATTCAGCAAATTTGTTTTGACAGATTCATCACACATACTTTGCTCCATGTTTGATTCTTGTTCCTTTTCAACTTTCCTTGTTGAGAAGAACTTTGAGATAGAATTCTTTTCTTGTATCTTCAGTGGAACCTACGAACATAGTTGAAGAAGTAATTAGTGGATTTCTTGGAATAAACCCTGACACCATGAGTTTCTAGTTAAATGCAACCATTTTCCGTAAAAAGCTAAGCAGAGCTAGACTGAATCCAAGTTAAAAATCATTAAAACCAAACAGAAACTCATTCTTGGAGTTGTATCTAGACCAATGATATCCCTAGATTATGAAACCAAATAAAATAAATTCCTGCTGGCAGTACCTCTTTAACACACTCAGGTCCTTCAAAAGACAGCTTACCAATTGCAGGGGTTACTGGATACCACACCTGAAAGTCAAATGTTAGCATATAAGGAAAACAAACTCATATCTTCATTATCATTCAGCATATCTAAAATGCAGTTGTACCCTTGTGATTTCTCAGATTCAGAAAGCTCTTACCAAATCTGGATTTTCATATGGTTTAAGCAGCATATCAGTTTTAGAACCATTTAGCCATGCATCTGTTGATCCCTTGTCACCCAAAATTACCGGCATCCTGTCTACATAGACATTAATTGAATGTGTTAATACAAGGATTCTTAAATTTCCAATGATTAATGGCAGGAAAATCAAATTATTCAAGAACATATTAACATAAACGGAAACAGATAAAAAGACAAGGCCAAAACACTGGCAAACCTGCATCTGAAAACTGATCCGACTAAACAATTTTCCTCGTGTAGTCTTAGCAGCATATAGCAACTCACTATCATCAAAATATATTCGCATATGCAAATCTCAAGAACTTATCATGATTCTTTGGAATATGAGATCAGATCCGAAGTCGCTCTTATCATCAAATGGCAATCATACATTTGAGCCTTTTTCTTTATTCGGGTCATTAACATAACTTACAATTCTCACATTATTGTAGATGAGACGTAAGCATATTCATCTATAGTCTCCAATTAGGTGATGCTTGCATCCAAGCAGATTCTAGGAGATGGCGGTAGCTAATGGAATAAATTATGTACAGATGGAAAGAAAACAATATCTTCCTCCGACTTAATAATACTCCTCATTGGTTGCTTATCTTAATTTTGACATTGGTTTAGGGGAAAAATTAAGGGAATACAACTTCACAGCAATAGCTCAATGTGACAAACCTTATATGGAAAATTTTACTCCTAAAAAGGACCACCTCATATTTATTAAAAAGAAACAGGGCCTATAACTGTCAGAGTTAAGGAATATTGCACTGCTGAAACTAATAAACAAATACTTTAGCAAACTAAGTTTCACAAGGAAAATATTTGACTACATGGGTCATATGTTCATAGTTCAATATGTTCCTGAAAAACTCATTAAGCACAAAATAAATTTACAGTATAACTCACCATGAAGCCACTGAAAAGTTGATGACGCGGAAGTAGTAAGTATGGTAAAAGTGTGAAGTTTCTCACCTGCAGGAAGACAATACACTAATGTGTTATTCACTCTAATTATAATTTTCAGAAGAAAAAATGAAAACCAAATCTTGAAACTTAACAAGAGGTATCTTATTTCATCATTACTAAATTTAAATCAGCATAGCCCAAAATAAGTCATTGCCTAACCTAAATGAACAAGCATGGAACCCATTAAATTAGCAGAGATAATAAAAATAGGGGAGGAGAAATTTAGTTACTGCAAATTACAAAGACCGGAATATGAAGAAAGGGCTTCACCTTCAGAGTTCTCCCAAGAATCATAAAGAGCAGCAAACACTAGAGGCCTACCATCCTTGAAATGAATGTAGTATGGCTGTTTCTTCGAAACATCTTTCTTCCACTCATAGAACCTGACAAGAGTAACTGCTTCTTTATTGAACAAGATGGAAATAAAAACAAGAAGGAAATTAGGAAATAATGATGCAACGGATGAAAGAGTAAGTTCTTCTGGTAAGATCACTTGCACAACTACAAGAACAACTTCAGATGAAGGGAAAAGAAATACCACAGTAATCTTTTTTTTTGGCCAGAGTAATCATTTAACTTAGAATTACTAATTTCCTTTTAGAACAAGTTTTTTACTCATACAGTCTTACAACGTGGCATAAAATCAAATACATTTTCTATTTTCTCTGCTTAGAAAACAACCAACAAGAATTAGTTACTCTAATTTCTAACAAGCAACTGCAGGAGCTTAATCTCATCTACGACACCATGGAAGATATCATAAAGAAACAGAGAAATTCTATTCTGTAATATCTAGTATCGATTCTCAGTTCAGTTTTCAGAAGCCCGCGAGGTATTATTGCAGTTTTCAGGCTTCAGCTACAGCATCTTCACAAATAAATCAAAGGGCTTCAAAATCTGATTTTTCAGAGCATAAGAACAAATGCAGCAAAAAAAATATATGAATTTTTCATAAATAGATCAATGTACCATCCTTAGTTCCATACCCTTCAACTGCCACTAAGCACCGGCTTTTAGGAAGGAGGCGCCGGAAAGAAGCCTTTTCACATACTGACTCTGATCGAGCGTTGAACTGTGGATTTGAAAAGACTCACTTAGATCAGAAAAGATTTCCCCACTTTGTGATGTCAGAAGGTATATAGAACTGTACTTGGTTAAAACTGGTAGCAATTTTGGAGCTAGGATAGACTTTTAAAGGCAAAATTAACTTAAAGCAGCAGTGACAGTATCATTGGAAGATTTCGGTAAAATGTTTTTAAGGTGTCTGGTTGTTTCTTTTAAAAATGTATTGGTTTTTACTTCTTCAGAAGTTCAAAAATAAAAGTAGAATCATATCAATGAAATAGGTTAAGTACTGAAATATAACATAACATTCAATCATATTTATTCCCACATAAGAAAAATATGAGTTCTTTGACATATTTTCATAAACCTTCAACCTAAGCCCTTTCTTTCAAAAGCAAATTGCAAATAAAAAAGATGCTTGAAACGAACGCCTAAATAAATAACAAGAGAAACTGTCAATAAATTCAAAAATGGATTTAAATTGAAGACTATGCAAAGTTGAACACACTTATTGGAATAAGAGAAGCTTAAATAAAAAGATTACCATCTTGAAAAAGTCAGGCTTATCGGATTTCTTAGTGAAACTAGGGATTAGTCCCCATTTCATGCAGTGAAGAACGACTCCTGCTCCATCGGTATTAGATCCATCGTCCCGTCGAACAACAGGAAAATTCATTCCCGGGCCAACATTATATGACGGACGGTACCTATATGGTTTTCAAATCAAATTCCAAAATCGAAAAAAAACAGAACACACCCGCGAGAAGTAGGGAGGAAAAAAAGTAAAAAATATTAAAATATAGAGAACATTACCGGTCCATATTAACATGGCGGATGGGGCCATCATTGCGATGGCAAGCTCTGGGAATGTCATCGGCGCGAAGAGTACAACGAGCTCTTCCGCACATCTCTTTTTGCTTTGAATTAAACTTGTGTGAATTTTTTTTTTTTTTTTTGTTAAGTGATGAATTATTGCTAATATTTTTATGGGCGGGAAGCAAGAGTGGGAGTGGGGGTGTGTTTTCTCTTTCATTTTTACCGCTTTCAAGCGAATGTTGGAGAAACCTTGTGAGAACCGTTGGATCTCTGGGTGCCTAGAGATTGATGGTTCTAGTCCAATCAAATTCCTTTCTGTTTTTGGTAAACTACAATTAATAACTTATGTTTTTATCATTTAGTTTTAAAGTTACAAAATGGTAATTAGTGAATTAAGTAAATGTTTTCATTTAAATAATTAAATTAGTGAAAATTTTTTATTTAAAACATTAAAATGTTAAGTGTTTTTTTAAAAAAAATTATTTAATGAATTTCACGCAACGATTGAATAATCAGTATGATGGATCAATACCTATCAACAAACAGAAGAACATATTTTAGATCTAAGTCGATCTGACGGTCAATACCGAAAATCAAAGAAGAAAATTGCTTGGATTTTGTTTAGTAGATTCGTAACATTTGTAGATTGATGCAGGCTGTACGAATAAAAAAGGCCATACAATAATGATTTTAATAATTCAGTGACTTAAATAAAATTTTTTGAATAATTCGATAACCATTTTATAACTTTTTAAGTTAAATAACCAAAACGTAAATTTACTAATAGTTTATTCAGTTAGCGTGACTTTATTTTTAATTGTGTTGTTTTCGTATTTCTTTCTTTTTATACACGTTTTCTCACATTTCAATTTCTCTTTAGGGTAAATTATATAAATGGCCATTCAATTATGTTTACATTTCTATTTTGGTCACTTAACTTTAAAACTTTTCAATTTAGGTACTAATGTACCTTTTTGTAACTGGTATAATAGCACATTTAGTCCTCAATACTTAAATATTCTACCAATTTGATCCTAATTCTAAATAAATCAATAAATTTAACCCTTCACATTTACAAGTTCCATCAAAATGATCCTCAAACTTTCTAACCAAAGCTTTCAACTTTTAAACAAGGGCATTTTACATCTATAAACTAAGAGATTATTATGTGTTCTATTTTTTTTTTAAATTTTTAAATCCACAATAAATAATATGTATCACTAATAATTTGATTTAGTGTCAAATCATTTACCAAATTAATTAAAAACTAAAATTATGTCCGTCAGTGTGAAAAATATTTTTAAAAATATTAAATTGTTTATATAATTTTATTATATATTATATTTTTAAAATTTGTATTTTTTTTATTTTTAATGGTGTTTAGTTAATTTCTAACACTACTTAAAAAATATAAACAAGAAGTATTATGTACCGAATTGGATAATTTTAACCTTAAATAAAACAATTAGTAGATGTGGAATGCCTTTTTTTTTTTTTAAGTTAAAAGCTTTGGTTAGGAAGATTTGGGATCAAATTGATAGATTTTGTAGATGTGAATGGTTAAATTTATTGAATTATTTAAAACTAGGATCAAATTGATGGAATATGTAAGTATTGAGGACTACATGTGTTATTATACCAGTTAAAAAAATGATTTCCGTTATCAATTTAATGACAGGTGACCAAAACAAAACGGATTCATATTAGTGTCTAAATTTTAAAAAAATTAAATTAAATAACCAAAACATGAAGCTGCGCATAGTTGGGTGGTGATTTAGATTACACTTCTTTTTATAATATCATTAAGCCAAATTAAATAGACATTACTTATAAAGTAAGGCTCCCTTTGTTTCACTAAAAATGATTTTTGGAAAATAATTTCTAGAAAATGATTTACTTTTCTAGAAAAGTTAATATTTTTTGGTTTTTGGAGGAATCTGTGTAAAATATTTTCTGTTATTTGGTAGATTTCTTTAAAATATTTCATAAAAGTTGTTTTCAATTAAACAAACATACATTTGAGATTTTTTTATTTTTCATTGTTTAATTGAATTTATTTTTATCTATAATTTTATATTTTACATTGTTTTTGCATATATTAAAATATTATGTTAAATTCAGATTCGTTACATCGTCATTTTTTAATTACACGACTGCTAAGTGAGTATTTTTTATTTAAAAATGTGACATCAACAAAATTGACAAAAAAATTAACGATGTCAACAATTGGACTTGATTTTCAAATTTGAAAAGTAAAGGGACTAAATTCTTAAAAATAAAAGTACAAAAACTAAATTACAAATCTGTGAAGTGTATATAGACTTATGAAATATTCTAACCTTTACACTACAAAAAATTTATTATTAATATATTTATAATTGTAATAAATATTTATTATTAAAATATTAATATTGAATATTTTAATAATATGTGAATAATATTTAAAATTATCATTTTTAAAATTTATTATTAAAATAAAATTGAAATATTAAATAATTAAATATGTATGTTTAATAATATTGAAAATATAATATTTTAAATATTTTAAAAATAAAATAAAATTTATTATCAACATAATAATATTAAGCTTGATTTAAGTTAATTTTTATATAAAAATAAAATTATCTATAGATGAGCTCTTTTCCGGAAAATGACTTACACTTTTTAAAATGGTAAGTCATTTTACAGGAAAAATGACTTATTTTACCTTGACCTGTAAGTCATTTTTCGTTGATCAAACTATTTTTTGTGAAACAAACACAGGAAAATACAGAAAATATTTTCTATAAAACCCTTTACATGTAAACAAACGGATCCTAAATTTAAAAGTAGATTATCTTTATGGTTATATAGTTAAAATTTTATATAAAAGATAATGAAAAAAAAATGTGAAAAAAAATATTAATTTCCTTTCAATGGTATGTTTTAACTTTTTAATTACATGATTAATTTCCCACGCTTACTCAAAAGACTCATATTTAAGGGAAATTAAATCTCAAATAAAAGTTCCGAATTGAGTTTTAATTTGATTGCTATGGGTACTGTTATCAATATAGGAGGACATAGGTTCGAGTGCACTGAAGTGCATTGTCCTCCTATTTATGGGTTAAGGAGGGACTATAAGTAGACCTAGACATTGTGTAAAAAAAGAAAAAAAAAGAGATCTGATCAGAACTTATAATGAAATTATTCAAAAAAATCTCAAATAAAAATTAACACTTTTTATGGTACCAAATATAAAAATCATTTTTCCATAACTTCCCAAAAAATAAATAAATTTTCCATCAATTTTTAGGATTATTTTGCATTTGTGTAAACTTTATGATCCTCATGCTACAAACCTATAATATATTTGTTGGGATCAACCTAATTAAGCAACAAGTAAAAAAAAAATAGCAGAATAAATTGAGAAATTGCACATAAATTTAATATGAAAAAACCCCTCCAAAGAGGATAAAAAACCATGGGTAAAGATAATTTTACTATAATGGCAAAAGAACGAAGAGTACAAAAAATGAAGATAAAAACTAAACCTCGAAAACCCGAAAACAAAGAACTCTCAAAACGTAAACATAAAATTCTCTAAATGCGTTATGAGTTCTAATCTCTAATGGATGTATCTTTTAAGGTTGTAAAAGAGCCTATTTATAGGCTAAATTCATAGGTCAAATAATAAAATAATCTAAACTAATCAGTGTTTGATTGAAACAAATAAACAGAGTTTAACTAGAAGATTATTTCTCAAATTTGACTGAAATAGGTGTCATACTTAACAAATCTCCACCTTGACTCATATTTCCACAACGTCATCTTTGCCAAAGCTCGCCACGAGCCTATCTTAAACTATGTAGGGAATTAACTGAGTCGAATCTGTACTTAGAAACTGGAAGACTTCTAGCCTTCGACCTGTACACTTTTTCCCTCCTATGACCAAGTTGCCTCCACTCCAAACGTGTTGACTTCAACTCCGTAACAGACAAGGGACGTCTGATTTCACCGATCACTGTAGAACTTTCTAGAATATAAAGACTGCTAGTTCTTTTACCTTTTAGCAAAACGAGAGCTCTACGAGATACTTTAATGTCGCTTGACTCGATGTTGATTCCGCATCCTTTCAAGTCTAAAATACTTAAGGAAATGAGATTCTTTCGTAAATCAAGTACATACCTGACATCTGAGAGTGTCCTAATCGTCTCATCGTGTATCCTAATTTTAACAGCACCAATACCAATTACCTTACTAGATGAATCATTTTCCATGCGCACAACTCGACCTTCAACTGAATTGTATATGGAGAACCATTCTCTATTGGGACACATGTGGAAAGAACATCCCGAATTTAGGATCCACTCGGACGTGAGCTTGGAGTTATCGCTCGTTGACACTAACAAGAAATCATCACTATTTTCATCGGCCAAATTAGCACCAGCTACATCTTCCTCGTTACTCCTTGCAGCTCTTTTATTTCACAGTTTATAACAATCTGCTTGAACGTGACCTAACTTTTTACAATAGCGACACCTTTTGTCTCGTTTCTTTGGTGCTACCAAAATGGAAGCTTGCTTATCTGCCTTACTATCCAAACCAAACTCATTGTTGAGTTTGTCTCTACGCAACAAATGACCCTTCACATCTTCGAATGAGAGTTTGTCTCTGCCATAAATCAGGGTCTCCCTGAAAAACTTGTATGAAGAGGGTAAAGAGCACAATAATAGCATAGCTTGATCTTCATTGTCAATATGAACCTCAGCGTTCTTTAAATCATTTCAAAAAGTAATGAATTGATGATGTGATCTCTAGGAAGCTCACATTCGTTCATGCGAAATGTAAATAGACGTTGTTTCAACACTAAACGGTTAGCTAGAGACTTAGTCGCATAAAGAGTTTCTAACCTTTTCCACAAGGCGAATAAGGTCTTCTCCATCAATATCTCCTGCAATATTGTTTTTGCGAGGCACAACTGTATTACAGATAAGGCCTTTTCATCAAGCTCTTCCCATTCTGTTTGATTTAAATTCTCAGGTTTTTTTCCCAGTAACAACCTTTTTCAGGCCGGTTTGAACTAGAATTGCCATCATCTGAACTTGCCACAAGTTGAAATTTGTGACACCATCAAACTTCTCAATTTCAAATATTGTTGCCGCCATATCTGAACGAGTTGATCTACGAAAACTGAACTAGCTCTGATACCACTTGTTAGGATCGACCTAATTAAGCAACAAGTAAAAAAAATAACAGAATAAATTGAAAAATTCAGCACATAAATTTAACGCAGAAAAACCCCTCCAAAGAGGATAAAAAACCACGGGTAAAGATAATTTTACAATAATGGCAAAAGAACAAAGAGTACAAAAGATGGAGATAAAAACTAAACCTCAAAAATCTAAAAACAAAGAACCCTCAAAATGTAAATTCTCTAAACGTGTTATGATTTCTAATCTCTAATGGGTGTATTTTCTAAGGCTGTAAAAGAACTTATTTATAGGCTAAATTCATAGGTCAAATAATAATAAAATAATCTAAACTAATCAATATTTAATTGAAACAAATAAACATAGTTTAACTAGAAGATTATTTTTTAAATTTGATTGAAATAGAAGTCATACTTATCAATATTATTAAGAGATATCAATTTCAGTAAAATATATTGAAAATTAAGTCAGGTGTTTAGCTTATAGAATGACAAAATTATTTTTGGTAACAAGATTATTTAGTTGGTAATGAAATTATTAAAATATAATATTATTTATCGCATTATCGAAAATGTTTCAGTATTCTGTTTGATTCATTTTCTTAGAATGTTAAATTACTTAAAATCTCATTTTATAAAATTGTCGTTTAGCTGAAATTGCTTTTTTTTTTTTAGTGTATAGTAGGATATTTTAAAATGTTAAATGCAATTATCACCAAAACATAGATATTTTAAATTTTATCTTAATTATTAAAACAACTGTAATATTTATCCACTCAAAAATAAGAGAAACACAAGTTTTTCTTTTTAATAAAAATGATTTTTTATTTGGTTTAAAGAATAAAATGGACTAAAACTATAAAAATGAAGGATAAAATAGTCATGAAATGAAGATTATTCTCAAAATTTAAGATTACCTAAGACGTGATATTGAGATTATTCATCTATATTATTAATAAAATTCTTAACTGAGTTAATGTCATGTGTTAACGGGTACTATCTCGGTTAGTAAATGATTAATAAACCATTTTATTAAATGATTATTACTATTACTTTAATGACATTTTTGTTTTTTCATAATTTTATATAGTTTTTAAATAAAAGAACTTAGTTTCAGTTAAAATTGCTTTCGAAAAATGATTTTTGAAAAATAATATGATTTCTTAAAATATGTTGTATTTTTTTGTATTTGGATGGTTCTACGTAAAACAATTTCTTATGTGTGGTTATTTTTCTAAACTCCTTTTTCGGGATTTGTTTTAAGAGAAACAAACAAATTAAAAATATTTTATAACAGAAAAAATAATTTTTAGTAGTAAAAAATAATTTTAAGTGAATTAACATTTTTTTAGAAAAACAATAATTTGAAATGGTTTTTTTTCAAAGAATTTCATTGAAATATATACGAATAATAACAAATTTAGCCCCTAGCATTTACTCATTTTGTCATTTTGGCCTTCAACTTTTAAAATTTAATCAAATTGCTTGCTTTTAGGCAGAAAAACATACTAACTGTTAAAATTTTAACGACATTGATGTGGCCACCAGTGTGTAGTCCACGTATAATTCATAAAATTTCAAAAAAAAAAAAGAATTTAAAAAATCAACAAAGTTCATAAATTTTTTTTTTAGAAAATATATCCATTATAACAGTAAAGTATATATAAAATGCCATGTGAGCTATCACATCAATGTTATTAAAATTTTAATAGTTCAATCAGTTTTTCTATAAAAAAGCAAGTAATTTGACTAAAATTTAAAGGTTAACGGCCAAAATGACCCAAATAAAAGGAATAAATGTAACATCACTAATACCCTTGAGATGAGAATAATGTTGTTTCAAGATTTACACGTGTTAGAATTTTAGAAGTATATAAAATAGGAATCATTAGTGTTAGCAGAGAAGGTAATTAGATATCACATGGAATTAAAAAGACTTGTGAATTGAGGGAAATTAATTTGAGGTATTAACTAAATCATATTAGTGTGAAAAGTGTTGGGAAAAAGTGTAAAAAATAAAAGTATAAATGGTTGATAGCAAGATAAATTTGTAATTTTTAATGCATTTATTTTTGGCTAATTATCGAATAAGGTGCTAGTAAATTTAGATTTATTTTTTTATCAGGAATGAAGTTGGTGTGCTGAAATTCAAAATCATACAAAAAGAGGCTAAATTGGAACAAAAAGCAAAGAGGAGGGGTAGATTGAAGATTTTAAGTTGGCTGGATAAAGATTGAAGATTTGAAATTGGTTGGATAAAGATCAAATTATTTTTGATATTGTTAAAATTTTGTAATTAATTTAAATTTGATTTTTAAAATTTTGATTTATCTAGTGATAATGTTTAAGGAAAATCTAGCTAAATTTTAGCACTAGAAGTGTGTATAAATACCTAGACAGACTTGGCTTTGGCATGAATCAATTCTTTTCTTTCTTTCATTTCGTGCGTCAGTGCTTTATTCTGCCATTTTATTTTCTTTCTTTTACTTTCAACATTTTAACTTATTTGCCTTTCAAGCCCTTTCCCCTTCCCCTTTCTACAAATTCCATTAAAAGTCACTTCCATACTCCATCTAGCATGATTTATTTCATGATTAACTAAGTCTCCTTTTTAGCCTTAGTCCGATTATCGCTCCGACAAAGTAATCGTAAGATATGAACCCACACTAAATACTTTGCAATTCGATATTCACTATCTCTTCTGTATATGGGATAGGACAAATTCATCCCTTATAGTTGATTCGATTTCAATTCAAAAAGTGCATGTTTACAGTTGGGAAGTTGAGTCGACCGTGCTGTATTCAAAATCCCGCGAACAAATTGGCGTGTTCAAGTGGGAAAAGCCAGTTGGGTTCTGTCAAGGGAGATAGTGATTGGATTTAAACAACCTACACGGTTGAGGCCATTAATTCGAGTTGGGATTTTCAGATTGCAAGATTGTTGAAGTCTTACATGTCACGTGGTTAGAAATTTAACAATGGTCGATTTGCAGGTCGTACCGAAACCAACTACAAGAAGAAAAGCTGGTGGTTTAAGGCATCCTCAATCGCTATAACCAATTTACCAGTTGGAAGGAAAAACCTTTTTTCAAGGACCAGTTCAAATTCGGGGTGTATTGAGGCTAAGGCTAAGCTTTAAAATATTTTATTCACTCATTTATTTTATTTGTTTAAATTTATTTTTGCAATTTTGAATATGCTCTTATTTTTATTTTATTACACTATGTATTTATTTATTTTATTATCTTTATCAATTAAACCCCCCTTTTTTTTTTTTAGCTTGCAACGTACAGGTCGTGGGCACAACTGTACCGTGACAATAATTCTGGTCACGAAAAAAAGGAGAAATTGGATAGCCAATCCCTGTGGATTCGACTCTACTGCTCTATACTACTATTTAGTGTTATCTTGTCATAGGAATTTATATTTGGTGGTTTCGATGCCCATCAAATTTTGGCGCCGTTGCAGGGGATCGGTGAAAATTTCTGGTTTTTGTTTGTTTTCTTTATGACCAGGTCATAACCAAATGAAATGACAGATCAAACTATACACCAAGCCGCAATAGCAACAGATGAACAATAGCCACTATGCATAACTTACCCAGCGGGAGAAACAAAGTTCGAGTTAAAATCGAGATTAATTTATTTATTGCCCACTTTTTGCAGTTTAAAAAACGATAACCCCCACACTCATTTGAAGGAATTCCACATGATTTGTTTAAGCATGAAACTAGAGGGAGTAACCGATGATTAAATTAAACTCTAAGCTTTTCTTTTTTCATTAGTCGACTTAACCAGGGAATGACTATTCTATTTAGCTCCAGGATCTATTAATACATGGATTGATGTCTCGGTTGTTTCTTGATAGGTTTTTCCCAATAATCTGAGCATCCGAATTAAGGAGAAGCATAGTTGGAATATAACAAAAAGAAACAAAGTCACTTTATGACTATCAGGAGCGATACAAGAAGTTGTACGCAAGTTATTGTCCACAACATGGCCTATCTGAACAATCACTGATGTGTCACAAAACTAACTAAAAATATGACAAAGGCAAGTACACCTATTGATAAATAGTATAGCTATGGTGAGTAGAGATATCGTATCCACAAGGGCTAAAAGTATTAGTAATTATTGTTTTTCTATTATTTAACCAACAATTTGGAGTGATAGGTTTTAAACTAAAATTACTAAACTAATTTAACTAAGAACTCAATAGAGAATAAATTAGGAAAATAATTGAATAATAACCAATAAGAGAGACAATACTTACGAAAGAATCCACCTAGACTTCATTTATTATTATGAATCTGAATTAAATGATTTATTCACTTGGTAACTTGATCCATAGAAATCCCTAAATTATGTTAATATCTCTTCCGAGAATAAGAGCAATTGACTTTAGGTTGATTAGTTAAAATTTCTTTCTAATTAAAATCCTTATTATCGCATTAACTCGATCTATGGATTCCCTTATTAGATTTGACTTTAATCCAATAGATTTATGCCGTCCTATTTCTAAGATTGCATGCAACTCTACTCAATTATGTTAGATCTACTCTTAAACAAGGACTTTTGCTCCTTAGATTTCAGCACATTAAACATGAATTAATATCCCCAAAATAATAAAACAAGAAATTAGCACACATAACTAAGATCAAGAATAAATTATTTATCACGTAAAATAAAAATCAAATAATAGAATTCATCATAGGGTTCATCTTCCCTAGGTATCTAGGAATTAGTTCATAATTTTGAATAAAAACATCTCAAAGTCAGAAAAACCACAAGAAACAAAGGAACTCATAAAAACTTCAAAAGAAATTAAAAGGAGGTCTTTGATCTTGATGGAAATTTGCTTCAAAGTTGGCTCCAATAGTGTTATTTGAGTTGTTTTCTTTAATGTTCTCTGATGGCTCCCATATCTCTTCTTATATTTGGTATTTATAAACTTTAGAATGCTCAGAAAACCTAAAAATTGTGTTTTTCCGCGTGTTTGGGAAGTGAGTTGCGAAATTGACATGGGTTGACACATGGCCGTGTGTCCAGCCCGTGTTGCTCCTAAAATCTGCTTTTTTTGTCTGACTTTCGCTCCTTTTTCTCCCAAATGCTCACCTAGGTATAGAAACATGAATTTAAAGGATTAGAAGCATAAAATTCACTACTTTGCATAAATAATCATCCAAAAATGCATTAAAAACAAGATTAAAATATGTTACTTTTATCACTTATCAAATATCCACACACTTAAGCGTTTGCTTGTCCTCAAGCAAAATTCTCAACTCACATTAAAATTAATCTTTCTCAACTTGTAATTCTCATCAATAATATCTCAGAATAATTCGCAAATAATCATGCATTGACAATTCAACTAAATGACACCAAAGATTCAAACAATCTAAGCCGAAGTTTTTAAAGTATGAAAACATAGGTATCTCCAGTTATTTAAGTAATTACATTTAATTCAAAATCAACAAGAATTGACATTCTCACTAAAGATTTACTCAAAGCACTCAAAGTGATTAAGGTTCAATAAAAATGCTCTCAACAGTCAAACAAGAAATGTCATTACCATTGGCTTGCTTGAAATTAAATCTCCACCACTATAAAATGATATGACACACCAATTAAAAGGTCTTTAAGAGGTTGTAATGGGGCTTAGGTTAAGGGTGCAGAGAAAGGCCAGAAAAGTTGATAACTTACCAAACTAGAAAAAATAAATAAATGCTGAATTAAAAACAAGTGCATCAATCAAGAATAAACAGGAATAAATAATGAGCTTCTTCTCAAAATATGAATTTAACTGTTCAAGCTCAATCAACATAGAACTAATTAATAATTGATATAAATATATATTTTTGATTTATTTTTTTCTTTATTTTTTTATCTAGAACAATAAGAAATAATCAACAAATCAAACAAAAGAGTATAGTTATGCAACTAACCAAATCAAATCTCGACAAAAAAGGGAGTTAATAAAATGAGAAAGAGTCACAACGAAAAAAATGGGTTATGGGTTAACATTAACGGATCAATCAAGAAAAGGTGTGTTAGGCTCAACGGGGTTCACTAATGGTTAATTTAAAATGTAGGTTTTTTATCGGTTAAGTGGGTTAAACCTAAGTGCCTTTATCATCCCAGTATATCAAATCAAATGTGTGGTCTCGACATGTATAATCGAAGCAAGTTTTAGAATAACAAATCAAGTTGGCACACTCTGTAACACCCCTAACCGGTATCCGTCGCCGAAACAGGGTTACAGAGTATTACTGGATTTTACAGATAAATCAAGTAAAAAATACTATTCATATTCGACAATAACCATATAGTCCCTTAAATGGACCTTCGAGGCCCATTATGAACAGTAGAACCAAGTCGGGTCTAATTTAGAAACTCTGAGAATTTTTCATGAAATTCTAAAATTTTTCCTATGTACAATATCCACACGCTTGTTTGGTCTAGGGGCACGCCCGTGTGGTCAAGCCGTGTGGTCTCACATGCCCGTGTCCTTAACCCGTGTAACTCTCTGACTTATAAGGCATGAAGAAATTGAAGTCACACGGCCAAGTCACACGCCTATGTGCTAGGCCGTGTGGTTAATTTAATTTTTGCAATTTAGGTGCAGTTTTCACATGGCCAAATCACATAGCCGTGTCCAAGGCCGTGTCACCCACACGGTTGAGGCACACGCCCGTGTCTCTACCCGTGTGCTTAATTCAGAGCATTCTGTTTCACATTTTTAAGATGCAGGGGACACACGGCCAAACCACATGCCCATATCACACACGGCCTAGACATACGCCCGTGTGGATGAAAATAGGCCATTTTAAGGCCATTTTTCTCCCCCTTTACACAACCAACCTGCATAAGATACTTTCACATACCAAAATACTCTAATCAAGCAGCCAAAACAAGTTTTAATACTAGTTTAAGACCTATGTGTTATCACACAACTCATTTGCATAAACTTACTATATAATCTCATTCATTGACTACTATTAGATTTTATTTAACATATACATATATACTGACATATATGTGCAAGAGCCATTCAAAACCATATTACAAATTCACTTTCTTTTCATTCAATCCTATACATGCCATATAAACCAAAAGTTGTATTATAAAATCTACCGGTAAAATCAGGATAGTGTGCTCCGATGTGTTGATCCGATCCACCGAACTCACGTCAATCTACACAGAACAATAACACACATCAATAAGCTTATGAAAGCTTAGTAAGCTCATAGGCTCAAAACATAAATCTTATCGAATTACAATGACAATTTAAATAACGAGTTTTTCACTAATGTTTCCTGTCATACACAATTTCAAATGATGAATTTACTTGATTGAGCTCAATATCAACATCTAATTAATTCCCAACACCTAAATTCAAATAACACTTACCAATACTTGTCAAATTAGGGAACGTCTTACAGAATTGAGTACATCGTTAGCTTGATGCCACATTCCACTTTGGTCTTGCACACATTTTACCATGGCTTTGCCATGATCACACACTTTATCACATTGCTATAGCCTAGCTATAATCTTGCACTTGCACACATATATAACTGCTATGATTCAATCATGGTCTTACGTTAACTTTTATAGTGCCATAACCCAGTTATAGACTTTCACTATAATGCCACAACTCCACTATGGTCTTACATTTCACACTTTGCCACAGTTTAACCATGGTTTTATTCGTCAGTTCATCACTGATCACTGAATGAACGTACTCAATCCTGCGTTTCCCTTAATTTAAACTTTTAATTTGATTTTTCACATCGTACAATTATCACAATTCAATAGAAAAAATACAAATTATAATTATTGAATCATTCAAAAAATTAGCATTTGAACATAAAAATTCAGCCATATGAACTTACCTGGCTAATTCGTAGAATTTCAGAGACTAATCTGTCACTTTCTCTTTCCACCGTTTATCTTCGGATTCTTGATCTAAGATATAAAATTTTTCCATTTATTAGCACCAAATTCAATTCCAATTCAATTCAAAATTTATGCCCTTTAATTTTCAAAATTACATTTTTACCCCAAATTTTATAGTTTTTTTACAATTTAGTCCCTGCTCAATTAACCCATCAATTGAGCTAATTTTTTCCTCAATTAACACTTTATTCCATCATTCTAAGTCACTATATACCCTTTAGTATTCATAATTTCAACATCAAACCCTAATTCTAAACTTTTTCACAATTAGGTCTTAAAAATCATTTCCTATCAAAATCACTTAATAAAATCATCATATAATGAAATTAAAGCTTCAAATCCATGATAATTCATCATAAACATACAACACTTATCCATGGAAACTTTCAATTTCACTTATAGAATCAAAAACTAATGAATTCAATAGTTGGATCTAACTGTAAAAGTCACAAAAACATAAAAATTACAAAGAAAAAACAAGAATTGAACTCACATGGTGCAAAAAATATGAAAAAATAGCTTAGGAGACCTGCTATGGCTTTTTGGCTGAAGAAAAATGATGAAATCTCTAGATTTTTTATCTTTGTTTTATATGTTTAATTTGCAAAATTTCCAATTTTACTTACTTTCTTGCCCACACCGTCCAGCCCATATAATTTGGGTCTAATTGCCTTTTAAAACCCTCCTTATTAGGCACTTAATCTATTTAATCACGATTTAACAAATTTTTCACTTTTTCAATTTAGTCCTTTTTAATTAATTAACTATCAAAACATTAAAATTTTCTAACGAAACTTTGATACAAACTCAATAACACTCCATAAATATTTCTAAAAATATTTATGTCTCGATCTATAGATTCGAGGTCTCGATACCTCGTGTTTGACCCATTTGACCTAACAAATTCTTTTAATTCACATCATTCTCTAATTCAAAAATATTTCTAAATTCACACTTGGCTAATTAATATCAATTTACTAAATTTTCAAACTTACTCGTCGAATTTAGTGATCTTGAATCACTGTTCCTGACACCACTGAAATTTAGGCTGTTACACACTCAGAACCAATAATATAATGAGCATGTAGAATGTATGCTCTAAAGGCTCAAAATCTCATAAAAAATTATGGTTTTGATGTCAAACTTGTAAATTTAAAACTTCAAAAAAATACATCAATTCAGGGAAACAACCTAAAATTTTTAGTTCTTAAAAAAAAAAATTATCATGCTTGATTCTCTCATTGCTTAAAGTTCAAATCAACACAAAAATGTCTACAAATTAATCCAAAACACATCAATAACAATCCCAAATAAAAAATAATTCACTCTAATAGAAGTATGAGAATAGTACTTAAACACAAGAAATAATTCAGGGATTTTCTAACAATTAAATGAATAACCTTCCCACACTTAATATGTACATTGTCCTCAATGTACAAATAAATATAAGAACAATATAAGTAGAATATCATAAGAGAGGGAGAAAACTGAAACTGCCCTGAATATGGATGAATTCGCCAGAATAGTGAAAACCGGAATTATAGGCAAATCTAAATGTAGTGCATGATTTCGAGCAAACTGATAAGAAAATAAACATAAATAATGAAGAAGATTAAGAGGTTACAAACTTGATTAGAAATAACCATAAAAATAAAAACATACTTCAAAAGATAATAAACGAAAGAAGTCTAAGAAAATAAAAGTAAAACAACAAAAAATAAAAATAAAATTGAAAAGAAAAGAAATCAAATCAGTGATCTTCGTCATTAGAGGCATTGGGATTATGAGGTGCCAATGCTGAAGAAGATATATGGATGTGCTGATAGATCTACTACAAATTCGCATCAATATTGTCGAACTGCTCAAAACAGTGTAGCTCGAAATGAGTGAACCACCCGGAGAGGTCCGCGAAGGTAGCAGTAGAAGTAGTAGTACGGTGACTCTGAGATGGATAATGAGGTGGATCCTCGTGGTGGAAAGGAACATCATCAATGAAGTCCTCATGCTCATCCTGATGGTCAGTATGAGATAATTGGTATCGAGGAGGATCCACTCCACGCAGTCGCTCGATCATCCTCATGTGACTCATGCTCGATAATCCCTATGGAGACATCTGTCTAACTAGTGTGAAGGATGAACTATACTTCGAAGTGTCGAGGAGACCGAAATGTCGTACGAGTCGAGTCATGTAAGGGCCGAAACAGATAGGACCCTTCCTACTGCATTCTGTCTGATGGTGGTAGGTTAGGACGATGAAGTAGGCAAGATTAAAGGTATGCCCCGTGGCCATGCTCCATAAAAAATAAGCGTCGAATGTACCAACGACTCTGGTGCTCTCTCTTTTACCGATCAATGTGTGAGCCAAGATGGCATGAATATAATACAAGGCTGGAGGTAAGGAAGTCGCCTTCGTCTGACTCAGATCATAGGGTGTTGTGCTAGCCGTAAGCTTTGTCCAGCATGGCGACAGTGAATATTGGATATATCGGTATAAAGTGAGAAACCCCTTGACACTTATAAACTCCTCAGTATAGAGTCCTAAAGCAGCTCTAAATTCCGGGACGCTCATATGATGCGTCGTATCGCCGAGTTTGGAAAGTAATAATACGTGGCTCATCATGGGTCGACATCACGTGCTGTAAGAGGAATGTCCAACAAAACTCAAGAGTAAGCTCTGAGTAGGTGGGCTCGATGATGGAGAAGAATCAGTCCCAAGAAGCTATGGCAACCAGTGCATGCACTCTATCAGCTAACTGAATCTGCTCCAAGGCTACCCAATCAATATATCGGCCTAATCCCAGTGGCCGCTGTCGGAGACGTTGATAGAGGTTCTCCTTGGGACCTTGTAAGAATTAAAAGCATGGATGTCGTGCATCGGCGGAGGGCCTGATGAAGAGGTTACACTTGGGGTCTTCCGCTTTTTTGAATCGGGGATGGCGACCTTAGATTTTTCGCGTGTATTGGTCATGGTGTATGGTGGGGTGGTGGCAATGGAGACAGGCGACAATGGTCGGATGAGGTACGGATGGTGACAGGGACTAAGGGATTGTTGAAAGTGAGGCGATGAAGGGGGTGATTCAGAGTTGGGGGAGTAGAGGCTGTTTTTCAAAGGGGAAAGAAGGGTTTGGGGTGGTTTGCAGCTAGAAGGAGGGGACAGGGGGAAATCGGAGGAAGGAAATGGGCGGGTGGATGATGGTGAGGGGCGACAGCTTGGTGGTGACAACAGAAAGAAGAAAGGAGGGAAAGGGGAAGAGAGGCCATTGGAGGTGATCGTTGGGGGATTACACAGCCAAAATGTGTCCTTGTCCGCGCTTTTTACTAAAGCGCGCTGACGTGCATGCGCTTTTGCTTGACACAAAGAAGAAAGTGCTGACGTAGAAGCGTTTTTCTAGGATATCCCCTAAAAACATGTCCATGTCAATGCATTTTTGAGTTTTCAGTCCATACCCATCATTATTTTTAGAAACGGCCCATTTTCGTAAATAATTTTGTAAATGGGCCTTTATTGGTACTAAACCCTTAGAAAAATCCCATTGCATAGTTATGTCACATTCAACTTGTTGTTTCTTGTTCACAACATGAAGAAAAATGCAATAAAAAAAATAGCTTCTCATTGAGCAAAACAAAGAAAGAATATTAGATATGTGAACTGAATGCATAGCTTTGTCAAAGCCTGCTATAATCCCAAATTCTCAATGATTATCTATATGGGGTTTCAGGTCAGTCTTTCCATTTCATTGTGGACTAAAGATAACTAAAATAGGCCTGATCCATGAAGAAAGAAAGGGTGAAAAACTCAAAAAACATGCCACGTAACCAAAAAATAATATAGTTGTTCATAGATTATAAAGTTGATCAAGTTGACAAGTGGTATAGTCTTGATTATACACACCTTATTCAAATATCTAGATATATCCATACAATTCAAATAAGCTTAATGATAAAATTTTCCTTCAAGAAGATTATAATTGAACCATAGCCAAGAAAGCTCTTGATGTGCCAAAAGGAAACCAGAACAAGTAAACTGGACAACACTTTTTACAATCCTTATATTTGGAGGACAAAAATAGTATTTGGATGAAGTGAGAAACCTAGTTTCTAATATCTTCTCCATTTTGAACCATAGATGCCCAGCCAAAAATCAAACATACACTAGACTTGATTTAAGGGTTATGACAAACACATTTGTAGTGATATGCACTATTGATTGGGTCATTTCCTTCAACTGGAACTTGCTCAGCTCTACATTTGTATTTGCATCCTCTACATTCATTATAAGTGCAGGTTGGCGCCGTTGATCCAATCATCAATCTCCTTGAATTTTTTTTCATTTCAGCTTCATTGCTTGCCTACAAATTATTCAGCCCAACCATAAAAGAAGGAAAGGAAATATTAGGATTTCTAATGAGAAAATGAAAAATACCCTTAGCTGTAAATTTAATGGAGGAGAATGAGATGCCTGATGTTGGAAAGGAAGCAAAACTTGAGTTCTAGATCCTGCAAAGCAAGATGCAACTTGGTTTAGCAAGCAAATGGAAGAAAATCACTATTTTAGATATAGAACTATTGGATTTGAACTCATCCCCGTACTAGTATTTAAGAAATTATTCATAATATAAGCTTAGGAAATGAATTTTCCACATCAAAAGCCTTGTCAAGATTCTGCCAAGGGGATTAATAAAAGAAAATGAAAACGAAAAGGTGGTCTTTGTAAGGAAGTAAAAGGAATGGCTAGAGACTGATTATGACCTTGTATTACATGTGCTGCAAGGAAGAAAGTGAAGAGTATTAAAAGTAAGTGGCTTATTTTAATGTTACCCATTCTCCCCACCACTTTGTATAGGAATATTCAAAGCTTAGAAGGTGATATATATATATATAAATAAAGTTGTGGAGCAGTATATATGAAGGATAAATAAGGGAGAAGGATAGAAAAGAAGTGTGGTGAATTAATTTAAGGGAGAAGGATAGAAAAGAAGTGTGGTGAATTAATAATGACCATAATAGATTAGACTGCACACCTAAAATTCTCATTACCCATTCCTTAAAGGACCTCAAGGGTGGAGTTACATTGATATTTTGGTTGGGCTGATCATTATATGAAGTATATGGCATTTCTAGGATTAGGAACTGTTGAGATCCATATACAGCCCTTGGTTAATATATGTAGCCATGGAAAAAGAATGATTTATTCTCTTATTTATAACATAATTATAAAAGAGTGTACATTTTTGTACTGTAGAAGTGCAACCTTCTATGCATGCTAAATAATTCAGGTAAAAGAATTGACGTACTTATAATATAAGCTTAATAAAAAACAATACTATAAATTCAATCTTAAAGGAAAAAAAGAAGCCTACCCATTTCAAAATACAATTTGGACACACTTTTTCTTTTATTCAAATATTAAACATTAATTTATTTCTTCTCCAGTTCTGAACAACCTTTTCTTTTTCTTCATTTACTTGGGCTGAATCAAGAGTCAGAAAAATATCACATGCAAACAACAATGGAGTGTGAGATACTAAATTCATAATAGTAAAAGTTGCTTTATTTTTACTGAAACTTGATATACATCTCAAAAATATATATTCATATTTAAAAATAACATACGATAAATATGAAAGGATATTAAAATAAATATTTTAATTGAGTTGAATCTTGATTGATAAATGACACCAACACAACAAAAGAAATTTTATAAATGCGATAGATATTTTAGACAAAAAATTTATTGACAACTATATTACACTTCATAAAAATAAAAATAATTTTAAAAAGTTTTAAAAAATTATAAATTTATTTTAAAAATTATCTATATCAACAATAAAGTACACATTATTAATATTTTAATAGTTGAACCAACTTTTTCATTTAAAATAAAATAATAAAAATAATAGAACCATTATATTTAAAGGTGGTGAAATTTGGCAATATTACTTTTTCTTTATTTGGTTAAAGTGAAGTTTGGCATTACATGATTTTATAATTAAACGTCCCTTGGCTTTTAGTTTCTGAGTAAATCAAATCAACCCATTAATTCCGTGTCTTTCTCTCACTGTCTACTCTGATTCATGTTCTCTTGTGTCCTCATCAATGGCCTCCAACTTTCTCCACCTACATACTCAATTTATATAATCTTTTAGGATGATTTTTCCACTTGGTCACCCACTGCTTTTATTTTAGTTAAAAAATATTTACAATTTCGTCATAGGAGGTTTTTATTTTAGTCCACTAAACATTAAATTTTTAATTGCAGTTGATTCTACAAGCTGAATTATGTTTACATTTTTATTTGTTCATCTAATTTTAGGTTGTTTTCATTTTGATGACCGAAAAATAATTTTTTAAATCTTGATCCGAGTAAAAAAGTTAAGGATTAAAGTGAAAAAAGGATAAAAATTAAAATAATGCATTAAATTTTTTTAAATTATACTTGTTTATCTTATTGTAAAAATTTTAAACTTTTTTTTTTCAATCTTGAAATTTAAATTTCAAAACATCAAAACCAATTAAATAAGTTATTGAATCTCAACAAATTTGTTATTATAATATTGAAATTAATAAAATTAATTAATTTATGTTTTCAAATTAAAATAATTTCAAATAATCCATCTTTAATAATTGTCTATGGAACCCAAATTTCTTTTGATTATATCATCATAAATCTTTCATGCTAAGCTAAAAGCAAAAGAAAAAAAAAATCCTTGCAATTAATTTAAAATAATTAATTTAAGTAAATTATTGAAATTTTTTATCCCTTAATAATGTCAATCTACTTGTTACTACAATATTGAAATTAATTAATTTAATCTTCTAATTCTTAAAATTTTATTTTAGTACTTTAAATTAATTAATTTTAATTTTATAATAACAAATCAACTGACACTATCAAGAGATAATTTTTTTAAATAATTTTTTTAATTAATTTTAATGTTTTGAAATTTAAAATTTCAATATTGAAAAGAAATTTAAAACTTTTTTCAGCAAAGCAGTATACAAAGTATAGTTTGAAAATTACTTTATGCATTATTTTAGTTTTTACTGTTTTTCATCTTAATCTTTTTTTTTACCCTGATCAATACTTTAAAAAAGATAGTTTTTTGGGTGACCAAAATGGAAGTGCAAACATAATGTGGCATGTATAGTCAACCGTCATTAGAGATCTATCACTTGGGTCACTAAAATGAAAGCGCTCTAAAAGTTGGTTAATGAAATTGTAAGGATTTCTTTTTGGATAATCAGAATGAAAGCGTCCTAAAAGTTAAGTGACCAACTGAGTAGTTTATCTTGTTTTAGGAGGTGGAACCCACTTACACTACTTTCGTATAATTTAGCATGACTAATATTTTAATCATTTAACCGTTAAAGTTTTCATGATTATTATAATTGTCATGCATATAAAATTTTGAACTAATCCAATATCTCTATCATATCTAAAATATTTTATATATTAATATTTATTGAACGCTTGAAAGTTTGTTTTACATAAATAAATTGTTTAATTTACGTTAAAATTGACATACATAATCCATATGAATGGAGTATGAAATATGTGGATTAAATCATTACAATAGTAGTTGATAGAGTTTTAGCTCAATTAGCATGAACATTATTTCTAATACAGGAGGTCGTGGGTCTGAATGCGTGGAAGCGTTTATCCTCCTATTTATAAGTTAGGAGGGGTTATGAGTAGTTTTAGGCATTGTATCAACGATTTAGTTGGTCCTTTCTTTGGCAGCTTATAGTAGTTGATCGATGACCATTGCTGGGTTTCGCAAACACAAAGCCCTTCAACTAAGGAAAAATCAGCCCCTTGTGCAGACATTACAACACTCGTCATTTTCAGGGTGTCCATTGATGAAGATTGATCAATGGATGCCGAGTCAGGATAAAATAGATTTTCAAATCAAATGCTCCATTTAATATTGTGTGTACGTCCAAATATAACTATTCTCATATCCATACACCCATTCCATGTTCTGCTCTTCTTGTTTCTTCATCTTCCAGTGACTGAATGTGCCTTCGCTACTGCTGCCAGGTTTATGAATTATGATGGCTGAGCTAAAAACCATATCTATTTAATACCCTGTTAGCTCGAGCTACCCTTCATCCACCCGGATCAAATTACTAACTAATAAAGACACCCATTTTTAATTATTGTTATCACCCTTCTCTTATTTTTAATTTATTTTATTTCATTTTTAATAAGTTTTCTGAATTACTTTATTGATTTAGGATGATTTTTTTTTTATAAATAGAGGTTTCTGCTAGAACCATAAAATAATAATTGATATAAAACTTAATAAACCATAAATTAAGATCTGTTATGTTAAATCATTAAGAATGAATCAAGAACAAAACTAGATGTGGAAGCGTACCTGAATTCATCGATTTCTTGAAATCTATGGATCTTACGGTTTTGATATTCCAAATTAGCACATAAGTAACCTAGAGAAGGTGGCTATTTTTTTCTAAAGATGAGGTATTAAAAAAATTATCTTATGTGTAATTTGGGGACCATAACCCTAATATATAACTTTTGCACATTAACCCCAGTTTCTAATCAGCCTATCATTAATTAGAAATTAGTTATTAGAGTATTTACACATATTTGACCCATACTTTATTTAATAATTAAAGCCTAATAAATTAACCTTAACCAAATTAGATCACTTTTAATTTAGGCTAACCTATTATGATAGTAAATAATAACATGTAATTTAAAACACCCCACACCCGGCCCACGAGCCTGAACCGGATCTGGTATGTTCCTTAAGTAAACCGGTTTTCAAATTCTTGGTTACTTAGAGAAACATTGTAAATTTTAGAAAACATTGTTTTGGGTTGGGCTTAATTTGGAACCCATTTAATAAATTTTGAAAATCCAACTTAAATAAGGTGACAAAATAATTTTAGGGTTTATTATTTTAAAAGAAATAAATTTACTTAACTTTAATCAAAAATAAATTGTATCATAATCAAATAAAAATAAACAGAAATAAAGAAAATCCAACTGGGCCTTATGGCCTTATTACATCATTCAAACCCAAAATAAAATTTAAAGTACTAAAATTATATAAAGTCCAAATTTCTAAATAAACTCTTCAAGTGATGCATGGCCACCTTTAGCTCCCCGCAGGCCGGTCCATTACCGCTCATCACCTGAAAAATAATTCCCCAACGGGTGAGTCCACAGAACTCAATGTGTACACAAGATACTAATTTTCAACAAAACAGGCATACAAGTCATATCAATTTCGAGTTCATACAAAATAAAGGATGATGCAACCCAAAACCAAGCCTATTTGTCCATCCGCTACACACCACCCGTACCGTACCAACTGCACACACCGTGGGGACTACTAAGTCGACCCTCCATCCGCTACACACCATCGAAGGCGATCATTTGCGATCGACGTGCTCATCATCGCCCACTTACGTTGTGTCTTTAGACACTATATTCGAATAATGTAACCGGTTTACCATATTCAATAATGTGACCGTAGTCACCACCATAATTCGTTGGTGAGACCGTAGTCATCACCTTCACTTTCTCCCTTCACATATATCCCAAATGCCCACATATTTATCATGCACAACATACTTATCTTTTTCTCATTCATATTACTATTCACATGTTAAAAATATAACATATTCATAATCCTAGCAGAAGTAGGAAACGTACCTGGGTACTTTTTGCCACATTTGTGGTACTTAGCCACATTCTCATTCTTATACACATTCATATATTAAAACAATTATTGCCATAATATATATTGAAAGTTAGTGTGAGTACACACCTGATTTGCTTAATAGGCTCCTTGAGATCTCGAAAATCCCGATCTAAAATTTAGATCTGCTGTTGCCTATATTCGGCCATTATAAAAGACACATTAATAACCTTATTTGGCTTAAAAACCAAATCCTGGTAGGATTTGTATTACCAACCTTGTTGCCGAATTAAATGATCAAGTCCCAAAAATTTGCTAGTATTCTTTTTCCTTGAAATCGGCTAACACTAGTCATGTAACCATGTTAGTTTTCGGCTTTTGAAATAATGGGAAATAATCCTAAATAAAAAAAAAAACAAGCCTTGGCCGAATATCACTTACCTTACAAATTCCAAATCTGAAGAGGATTCCTTTATAAGCTTGTCAAAATCCCTATAACTTTGTGTCAGATTAAATCTATCTTTGAAAATATGAATCATAACCTTTAACCAAATATTCATTCCTCTTACCTTAGATCCTTGATCCTTCTATTCAATAATGGTGGAAACCCTTTTAATGTTGTGGTTGATTGCTCCTTTACTTAGAATCAACAAGGATTCGGCTTTGACAGAAGAATCGGAGAAGAAAATAGAAGAAGAGAAAATGGATTTTGCTTAAAGAAATTTCGGCAGAGAGGGGGAGAACTATGAAAATTTCGGCAGACTTGGAAAAGATGAGAGAAAATCCTTAAACTCTCCCTCTTTAGCCGAATTTAACAAGCCAAGAGTCCTAGACTTGGCCACCACTCTTCCATCATCTATTCTATTTAAAATAGAAGTGTTTAATCTATCTTTTATCTCTAAAAATAATCCTTTATTTATCTCCTCAAATAATCCTAATTTAAAATCCCTTATTTATCACTTTTTAATCATGTATTTATGGAATTAAAACACCTTGGTTTCTAGATGCTTGTGCCGTCCACCTTTAAGCCTGGGAAGCAAAAATTAAACTTCATTTATTTTCTTCCCTTGTGACTCGAACCCAGGCCCATGCCTCCTTCACATGGTGCCATTTCCATAGGCCCTAAGTGCCATCTTCAGGCCACTTTTCCTAGCCCGTTTGTGTGTCAAATTTCCCCAACTTTTTCTTTTAAGGCCCTCTTGCCTTTATTTCCTATTTTAAACTTTAAAATTCATCATTTCGGGGTCATTTCTAAGTTTCCTAAAATTTTCGATCGGCTCTGTAACTTGCCATTTTTCTTACATTCCAAGTTTCCAAAAATGTTCAGGTTTCCTAAAATGTTCAGTTTCCAAAATGTTCAGGTTTCCTAAAATGTTCAGTTTCCAAAATGTTCAGGTTTCCTAAAATGTTCAGTTTCCAAAATGTTCAGGTTTCCAAAAATGTGTACTTTCCATTTTTGAACCATTTCCTTACATTTCTAGGTTTCCTAAAATGTTCATGTCCTAACGCATTTCCAGGTTGCCAAAAATGTTCATTTCCATTCATTTTCGTGCATTTCTGAGTATCCAAAAATATCAAAAATTTATTCATTATGCTTAAGACTTGTTATTTCTTACAATTAAACTGAAAATGCATAGGCCCTTTTGAGGATGTTACATAATTACCTTATTATCTATGTGATGTCCATATTTTCCACCAATCTCCCACTTGGATCACATATATTAGTTACTCTATAATTACATGTCATTATATAACCTTATGAGCTCAAAACTTTACTATCATATCCAAAAAGGTATTTCGAACAATCTCTTCCATTAATTATGTTAATATAGAACCAATGCGACTTTCATTACATATATTGTAACTAAATCCATCCCTGATCACAAATATTAACACAACCAAATGACATAGATCAAGTATGGATGTGTAGCATGAAAATTACATGCAGTATGGTCTAAACATGTCTATTTCCAATTGATCCTCCTTAAACCTTAATGAGATCAAACCTTACCAAATTTAGAGTGTGAATAAACCAAATAAACTTTATTTTTGCAGAAAATAGACTTAATATTCGTAAATTGAAATAATTGAAAATGTGTCTATAACATAAAAGCATTAAAAAGTACAAATTCCCACTAAAACCAAATATCCTCAAATGACATTACACCCATATGAGTAGTGTGCTCATGAAAACCTTTGGTGGTAGTCCCTCAGTAAGCAGATTCGCAATCATGAAGTTTGTCTCAATATGCTTTATAGGCACCTAACCACTCTGATCTTTTACTTTAACAACTAGGAACTTAAAGTCTATGTGCTTTGACTTTGATGTGCTACTGTTGTTATTGGAATAAAGGACTACCAATTATTGTCACAATTTGCACCCTAGCGACAAAATTTTGCATCAATATTCCATCAAAATCGGAGTCTGTATACTTGATGATCTCTAATTTATCAAACCTCCAATATGTGAGCATGTAATATTTTGTTATCTGAAGATACCTCATAATCCTCTTGGATGCTATCCAATGGTCCAAACCAAGGTTGCTTAAATATCTTCCTAACACCGCAACAGTGTACATAATATTTGAATATGTACAAACCTAAACATACATTAGACTCCCCACTCTTGAGACATAGGGAATCTTATGCATTTCCTTAATCTCAAAATCATTCTCAGGGTATTGGTCAAGACTTAACCTATTATTGACAGGCAGTATGTCATTCACATATAAAACCAAATACAAAACCTTACTCGTACCGAACTTGTGGTATATACAATTATCTACCAAATTTATCTCTAAACCAAATGAGATAATCATTTGGTAAAATTTGTAATACTATTGACGAGAAGTATGCTTAAGCCCATAGATGAAGTTCTTTAATTTGTAATCATTAACTTTGCAGCATTAGACACAAATTTTTCTAGTTGCACCATATAAATGTATGATCAATGTTAGCATTAAGAAATCATTAACTTAACATTCATCTAATACAGTTTAAGGTCAAATTATTACACTAAAGCCATTATAACCCTTTTTCTAGTGGACCTTTTTAATGACATTCGTTCTTGAGGTTGTTGAGTTTGTTTTTCTGGAAAAATTACCTCATCTTGAATAAGGAGTTGTTCAACATTATCTTATTAAGGTTTTGGATTCATTTCTTGATCAATTATAGGTATGAGAACCTGAACATTGTCAAAAGTGATAGCAGGAATTAAGTTAGAATCCAATTTCTCCTCAAAAACAATGTCTTTAACCTTATTTCTCCATCCGAACTTAACATCCTTAAAAAAAAGTTACAGTTCCCGTCTCAAAAATATTCCTAATTGTGGGATCATAAAACTCATAACCCCTAGATTGCTCAGAATAACCAATAAAGTAGTTGCTTACTATTCTGGAGTCCAATTTCTTTTCATGTTGCCTATAAAGCCTTGCTTCAGTTGGACATCCCTAAATGTGAAAGTGCTTTAGACTAGGCTTTCGACCTTTCTAAAGCTCATAAGGTGTTTTTGCAATTTCTTTAGTGGGTATTCTATTCAGAATGTAAGCTGCTGTCTTTAGAGGTACTGGCCAAATAAGCACTTTCAGACTTATCATGTTTCAACATTTCTTCCTTTTACACACAATAAGAAATAAGCTCATTTAAAGTCCATTTCTCCTATTGAAAAAATGTGGTTAAACTGTGTAGGAAGCGATACCAAAACCATAAAAACACACAATTCCTCAGAAAGCTCAATCTTAAGTGTCATAAGTCTTGAGGCAACATGAAACATCTCCATAATGTACTCCCTCATGTTTCTTTGACCCTTATACTTCATAGACATCAAAGAAGTCAGAAGTGATGTCATCTCAACCTTATCGTTTTTAGCAAAACGTTTCTCAATTTTGTCAAGGAAACACTTGGCCTGAGTAATCTTTTCAGATTCTGTACGCCTAAAGGCTTTTGGAATGTTATGCTTTATGATCATTAGACTCATGTGATTTGAACGATCCCACCTCTTAAAATCCCTTTTAACATAAGGGGTGCTTTCCGCAATGAGAGGTTTGGGTTGTTCTTCCCTTAGTACAAGGTCTATGTCCATACAACCAAGCACTATAAGTAAGTGCCTTTTTCCATTCATTGAAATTAGTCCCACTAAGCATGGGTATTGAAGTTATATTAGTAGATATTGTGACAGCAAAAGATGAACTAGCTGAATATAGAACAAAAAATAAATAAAAACAAGCTCACATCATGTAACACCCCTGACCCCCTCCATCAACGGATTAGAGTTACGAGCATTACTACAAAATCAATCATAATTTAAATGCAAGCTATTTTATTCAAATCATAGTGAAAATTATGCATACAGTCCTAAATACGAGTTTACAAGTCTCTAAAAGTGATTTTAGAACTAACAGGGGCTAATTTGAAAGAATTCTAGAAGTTTAGGGTGAAAACTCAAAATGCATAAAAATAGGGGACACACGGCTGTGTCCCAACCTGTGTAACTCACTGACTTGAGACACATGGCTGTGTCCTAGCCATGTCTCTGCCCGTGTGTGACACTACACTTATGCAACTATTGCATACATTCAGGGCGCACACTCGTGTGTGACACACGATCGTGTGACAGACCGTGTCTCAGGCCGTATGCACCTAAATGTACTTTAAAACTCAAGTTTACCATTTCCTACTTACTTTGTAACATCCCAAATTTAGCTTCATAAAATTTAAAAATATATCAAAAATAGGGAATTGACCCAATGGTTAGTCATTAAATGTGAAAACTTGAAGTTTAGTTGGAGGTCCAAGTTCAAGTATAAACTTTTACAAAATAAATTAATTTTTTTTTTTGCAAATTCCCTTGTTTTTTTTTATGTGTTGGCATCCAAGCTTAGTAAACCTAGGTATAAATACAATTTTTTATCAAAATAATCATCCTTTTAACCCATTTTCTTCTACCTTAGCCGTCCTTAACCCCTCTCCCTCTCTCCCTCTCTATTTTTTTTCTTTTCCCTTTTTGCTTCATTGTTGTCATTGTCGACACCTCGCCTTTTACCATCTTCTTCTTTTTCTTCTTCTTCTTTTTGCATCAAGATTGTACACCATCTCCTTTTCTATATTGCTACAATTTTCCCTCAATTAAATTAGCCCTAAATCTGAAATTTTGAACTCCAAGATCAATCCCAAACATTGCCTAGAAAGTGTCATTGCCTTTCTCTCGACTAGCTTGTGTAAGGTCTCTTCTCTCTTCAATTTCTTAATTAATCTTGTCTATTAAAGACCTAAATTTCCAGATATGGAGTTTAGGAGATTTTAAATGTTTTTAAATGTATTTTTTCAAATTTTAATGAGGTTTCAAATCATTTTAAAATTCAACCCTAATTTCGGCCACCATGGGCGGTGGTGCGTGCGCATAGATGTAGAATAATGGGCTGTTTTGTTTCTTGAATCTTGCCCAATTAATTCTAGTCTTAATTTTAGTTCTTAAACCCTCCTAATCATATATTAAACCCATTTAAATTAGGGAAAAAACGTTCTTGATCGTTTGGGCATTCGAAACTCACAAATCGGGAAGCGTAAGTGCAGTTAAGTGTAAAATTAATTGTTGTTTCGACATAGTTGTAGGGTAAATGTTATGGATTGATTAAATGAAATAATTGAATAATTATTAGCTACTGATTTTCCATTATATGATGGAATTAGGTTCTGATCCAAATGCCTCGAATCAACAGTAAAGTCGAAGAACGATCGTACGTACAGTTCGCATCGATACAAGCTAAAGAATCGAACTAGTTGAATTCGTAAAATAGTTATTAATTCGACAATTGGTTTGAGCCCATAAGTGGGTAATTGGGAGTTTTTTAAGTGGTAAATTGATTTAATTTATATTGAATTTTGGTCTAGGATTGTATAAAGGTTTATTAAGGAAAATTTTAAGATTCACTAGGGTGCTGCGAGAAAGCGAAAAATAAGGTGTGGGTCTTAAACTTGTAAAATTTGTTTGATAATGATAAATGCTATGTTATATTTGATAATTAGATTTCTAATTGGTTTGGCATAGTAGCCAAAATATTGGTTCTATGAGTGGCCAAATCAGGTACGTTTCGAGCCTTAAAAGATTGATGTGTTGGCAAAATGGCTAGTTTGACTGTATGAATGTGTAATTGAGATTGTTATGCATAGTTATATTATGTGATATGAGAATGTTTGATGGAAAGGTATGAAATGTTGAGATATTAGTTTTATGCATGATTTAAATGCATGAAATATTTACTATGATATATATACGTGAGGTTGCTATTGGTGTACAATGAAATTCGTAATGTATGTGAATTGAACGGTATTGATAGATACCATCTTAATGGTAATTTGAAAATTGGAACACTGTTTCCTTTCTCTGAAAGTATGTGCTATTGAGGACATGTGGAGCATGTTGAATAAATGTGAAAAGTAATGAAATGTGATTGTGTATGAATTTGTATGACATATTGCATGTGCTTTGGGATGATATTTTGTGGTTGATAGAGGAGTTCCGTGGAGTACCAACGACATATTAAGTCAGCATATATTTTTAGTCAGTGCACTGAATTTGGAGTACCAATAGGATTGGTGATTATATCACATTATTTATTTTGCAATTTCTCTGCATTATTGATTATTGGTGGTTCTACCAAATCGAGCATTTTTCACATATGTTGGAGTTTGGCAGAGGGGTTCTGGGGAACTCGTGGTGTGTAGCAGATGGTATGGGTAGGATCTCACATGTGCATTTTTCACGATCATGTGCATTTGAAAATTATTATTGTTAATGTTTGATTGTGCTATTGGTACCTCTATGAAATTGCCTGTATGAATACTTAATACTCGTTTAGTCTCACACTGAGCTTGTGAAGCTCACCCCATTATCTCAATTTCCTAGGTCATGGTCGAACATAGGATCGGAATTGGCATGTGGATGTACAACAGACTTCAGACTTTATTTTGTCATATTATTTTAATTTAATTATATTTTTAGGTTATTTTATTATTATTATTCGGTTTTGGATTATAAAGTTTCTTTAAACTGTGGTTTGGGGCTGTTCGAGATTTTGGGATTTTTCATGCATGTAAGGCACACATATTTGGTATAGATACATGATTTTTATAAAAATATTGAAATGGACTATGCATGATATACGGCTAAATTAATAATTTGACTAGTAATGGTACATTTCTACCACTAAGAAGATAACAAAAGGATTTTTCAAAGGCAACGCTGTCAGTAAGGTTTTACCAAAACTCACCTAATTTGCTAATTTGACCTAAGCCTGGTTGGACTAAGTAAAGGGATGTTTTCCAAAGCTAACTGTAACACCCTTAACCCGTGACCATCGCTGGTCTAGGGTTAAAGGCATTACCAGACAAAACGGAACCTTTTACAGACATTTCATAAAATAATTCAATGAATCAAATCAAGTTGTCCCTAAATTAGGTCTACGAGACCTTAATCATGCTTTAAAATCGGGCTGGGACTAAACCGAACACATATAGAAATTCTCAAAAATTTAAATTTTTTTCTAAGTTACAGAGGTCACACGTCCGTGTGGGCAGGCCGTGTGCCTCTCACGGCCTCAGACACGCCCGTGTGTCTAAGCCGTGTCAAAACAGGGCATACATACTGACTTGTCAACACGGCCGTGGACACGGCCGTGTGCCTCACTCGTGGTCGCTACTGACTTGCACCACACGGTTAGCCACACGCTTGTGTGTCCAGCCCGTGGTCAAAACTGACTTGATCTACATGGCCAGTCACACACCTGTATGTCTAGCCCATGGTCGAGTCTGACTTGTTTTGAATTGCAACCACGAAGGACACGGTCGAGCCACACCCCGTGTGCTCAATCGTGTGGGCAATTATAGGCCATTTACAAGGCCAAAATGTCACCCACACTATGGGTTGTCCCTACAAGCATCATACCAATTCAATTTATTCCATAAATAACCAACCATTCCAAGCATTCAAAAGCATATCAAGCACACCATCTTATACAACAATTAGCTCAATCTAGTCACAATCATTTCCAAGTATAATTCATCACAAACATACCCTTTCCTTATAACAACAATTCATCATTTATATGCATACTTTGCATCAATAAACTTACCATTATTTTGACCATTACCTTAGTCATTAAACCATACCAATCAAACATCATATAACATGGCTACTCATTCATAACACAACCATTTATCTAGCCATATCACATGGCTATGTACATATCTCAAACATATTCCAAAACAACTAGCCTATACATGCCATATTTAACTATATACACATTCAAAAGTACCAAAGTAGAGATTGATAGTGTGGTGATGATCCTCGACGATTCTCGAGCCTTTTGTACTTCGACGATCTATAAAACAAAGCAAACACACACAAAGTAAGCTTTCAAAAGCTTACTAAGCCATATACAAATAAACTTTTCATATAATCATTTATAAACATGGCAAATCAAATTCATTAACATATCTTCATTTCAAACACATAGATTTGTTTTTGGCTCTATTGAGTTGCCATTGCTTACCAACTTATCATATCTCAAGAATCTCTTTTGCTCATATCTCAAATATACATATATCACCTTTTACTCATAGCATCTATGTACATATACTCACATTTCATGCTTATACAAAGCATTCGCATCAAACGTACCTAAAATGATTACACACATCACATTGTCTTTAGTTTCTCGGAATTGCCCGCTAAACCATTTGGAATCAAATAGGATGCTTGGAATACTCAAAATAATCGTTCAATGCCAACGTCCCAGATGTGGTCTTACATGTAACCAAATATCGATGCCACTGTCCCAGACAGGGTCTTACACGAATCAATACGATGCCAATGTCCCCGACATGGTCTTACACGTAAATATCAAATCGATTCCAACATCCCAGATGTGGTCTTATACGAAATCTCAAATCAATGCCAATGTCCCAGACGTTGACTTACATGATATCACATATCAAAAACCTATGTCATGACATATAAAATCCTATCTATTCCTAGGTTCGTACGAGACTTTTTAGACATTGATACATTATCGATACTTTCTCATATTTCACACGTTTACCATCTAAAGCCATTCATCACAATTCAATATCAAATGAACATGAATACTTCAACTTAAATACATTTATTTGTATATAGACTTACCTCGGATTCGGATAAACGACCAGATTCGGCTATTCAATTACTTTCGACTTTCCGCGATCTAAATTCGTTTTCTTCAGTTCTTGATCTATACATATTCAAATTTAATCCATTTATTCACCAAATCATTCAATTCAATCCCAAAACACATATTTATGGTAATTTACAAATTAGCCTCACATTTTCACATTTTGACATTTTAGTCCCTATTTCACAAAATCAAAAAATATTCATCATTTGCTTGTACCCATGCTTAGCTGAATATACATTTTAATCATACAAGTCCATACATTTCATTTATTTCACAATTTAGTCCTTCAAAATATTATTTTCTCAATTAAGTCCAAATTACTCAAATTCGTCAAAAATCCAAAGACAAAACATGTTAATCTAACACATATATTTCATATTTCATCACCAAACATCATAAAACTCATGTGTTCGTCAATGAAATATTTCACATTCATCATCAATTCACAAAATTGAAGCATGGGTTTTGAAGAACACGAAGCAAAACATACCTTGAATCAAGCTAAAATCATGGCTGAAACCTAGCTTATTCTTTTCTTTCCTTTCTTTTATGTTTTCGATTAAAATGGATGAACAAAATGCTATTTTCATACTTTTTTTATTATAATCATATTATTAAATTATTTACTATATTAACCTTTTAGTTAATATTAGAAACTTATATACATTAAGGTCATATTTGTCCATTGCCATCCCCTATCTTATAAAATGGCTTAATAGCCTCATAAGGCCACATATTTGAAAGCCAACTCAAATAAGCACATTAACATATAGAATGTCACTTTTACCTTTTACGCGATTTAGTCCTTTTCTCAAATTAAACACACAAGCGACAAAATTAATTTACAGATTTTTCACACATACTAATTCACATGCTGAAAACTCCGAAAATATTATTAAAAATATTTTTTTGACTTGGGTTTGTGGTCCTGAAACCGCTATTACGACTAAGGTCAAAACCAGATTGTTACACTAACAATAGAAACCACAGTTTTATAAAAAGAAGTGCTTGAAGGTTTTTAACTATCATTAGGGTAAGTTCGACACTAAGGTGTCCAATGTGGCTTTCCCGATTCGAACATAACGTCTAGGTCAGGTTTAGAAGGTTACATTTAGTGGTATCAGAGTCTTGGTTCAAAGCCTCAGACTGAGAATAAGTTAGTCTGCATGCATGCATACATAAAAAGGAAAAATTTTGGGGAAAACAAACCACAATGGATTTGGAAAATGTTTTATTCAGGAAATGATGAAGTTTGAAGGTCCGATGCCAAGTCCATAGAAATAGTATTGAAAATCTATTAAGACTATAGAGACTATTGCATAAAACTTTTATAAAAGAATTATAAAATATGAGTACGTAAAAGACTAAAACAAGGTACTAAAAGCTCTTGTAAAATTGTAGATCCATAAAACACCAAAATGAATGCACGTGGAATGATAACTCGTGGTAGGAGGGGCCATAGGGGACGGCCTTTGAGGGCTCTGGTTGAGTCAGCTGCATCGTTAGGGCCAGAATTGGGTAATGAACGGAATGAGGTTAACAATGAACCCACTACTGAGGGTGGGAATATAGAAAATGAGAATATGAATGATGACCATGTGGGGAATGATCCAGTAACTCAGGCTTTATTGAGAGCTTTGAATAGGGTTGTTGGGATCCAGTAGGAGGTGTTAGTCGTGGGACGATTGCTGAAAGGATCTGCTCTAGTGGGGTGGAATTGTTTAAGGGTGTTGCTGGAAGTACTCCTGCTATGGCTGAGTATTGGATGGAAACCACTGAATGGATTTTGGAGGATTTAGAATGCACTTCAGAGCAGAAACTTAAGGGTGTCGTGTCTCTGTGAAGGGATAAGGCATATCAGTGGTGGCAATCAGTGATTAAAGGAACGCTGCCAGAGCGTATTGATTGGGCTTATTTTCAGGGGCCTTTTAGGGTAAATATGTGGGCCCTTGTTATGTGGAGGCCGATGGTTGGAATTTATTAAACTTAAATAGGGAGACAAGACAATTTTTGAGTATGAGGCAAGTTTCTAAGGTTGAGCCGCTATACACCTAGTATGGTGGCGTCTGAGTAGGAAAAGAGTTTCCGTTTTCAGGAAGGTCTAAGGTATGACTTCAAGGTTCATATAGCTCCATACTAAGAGCTTGTGTTTGAGGCTTTGGATGAGAAAACCAAAATTATTGAGGAGATTAAATGTGTGGAGCGTGAGAGGAAAGAGAAACACAGGGATCATCCCAAAAGAGAAACGAGCCATTCTGGCCCAAATCCGTGACCTATTAAGCGGGCCAGAGAGGCTAGGCCACCGCAGAATAGGGAAGCAGTGGACCCTAGAGAAGGGCAAATTCAGATTTGTCAGTATTGTTAGAGGCGCCATCCGAGCGAGTGTCAGAGAAGGATGGGTGCTTGTTTGGTATATGGTTCAATGGAGCATAAGATTAGGGATTGTCCTCGTCGTTAGTATCAGTGCAAGCTTCGGCTCAGAATCAAGGCCTAACTGAGGGTCAAAATCAAAGAGGTAATCAGGGTGCTCAGAGGGGCCGTAATCAGAATCGAAATGGGAATGGTAATCGGGGTCAGAGAACACCAGCATAAGGTGTGAACTGAGTTGAGGCGAGACAACTTGCCTTGGTTTATATGGCTAGGCACCGAGAGAATAGAGATGCGTCTGATGTTATAGTAGGTACCGTCACTATTTACTCGATACTCTATTTTGCTTTGATTGACATAGGACCTACCCATTCATATGTTGCTTGTAAAATTAGGGATTGGGGTAGAGGAAACTAAAAACACTGTAATTGTAGTTAGTCCGTTAAGATCTTCCATACTTGTGAATAATGTTTATTAAAGATTTCCTTTAGAGATTCAAGGAGAGGTATTCCATGCCAATTTGATGGAACTTCCTTTTAATGAATTCAATTTGATTTTAGGGATGGACTGGTTGGTTGTGCATCAAGTTTGATTAGATTGTGCATTAAAGAGGGTGACTTTGGTGATTGAGTCTGGGAAAAAAGTTGTAACATCTCGAAATTGGGCCTAGTAGGATTGGGCCCAATGGGCTTTGGGTGTAGTAGCGTTTAAAATTTTTGGAGAACAAGAGATCGGGTTTAGTGCAAGTTGGACTTATTAGGTGAGTGATTTTGGAAGGTTAGAGGGCTTCTATGAAGTCCCAGGATGAAACTTTGGCTATAGGGAAATTTTGATTTTAGGTGAGAAAGACCTTGGAAGTTAGTAGGTAGGCTTTAAGAATAAAATGTGGAGGAAAATGACACAAGTAGAGGTGTGGTGTAGTGGCAAAGTGACGCCACTTAGGAAGCAAGGGGGGTGACGCCACAAGGAAGGAAGGAGGTCCAAGGTTCAAGTCTTGGCTCTTGCATTTTGGTTTTCTTTTTACATGGACCTTAGTATTTGGCTATAGATTTATATTTAGTTGCGCATGGTTTAAGACACAAGAGGAGCTTGTGGTCAAGTGGTTAGCGGTGTGGATTATGTTGCAAGGGAGCCTGTTCGAATCTCATGAAAAGCAAGGGAGTATTTATTTTGCGAATTGGACGGGAAGAGTTTGAGTTGGATTTAAACTCTCCTGATGGAAGGATCCCACATCGAAAAGATACAAAGAAGGAAGGTGAGAAGCTAGCTATATATACAGCATTCTAGGTGAGAAGCTATAGATACCTTGGGGGCGTTTGGGCACAGAAGTGGTCGGAGTGCGGATTAGCACCAGATTCCTACCAGGTGTGTAACTCTCTCTACTCTAGTTGTAGAGCGGCAAATACCGAAGTGCTGGTCACGGCAATAGTAGCCACACGAGCGTGAGAGCGCACGTGTGGGGCTTCGACGCGATTGTTGAGGCCATCAATAGTATTCTTGTGGGTTGAGGCTGCTTGGGCCGAAGTGGGCCTAATGGGCTCGTGGGCCCAATTGAATAAAATTTTATGATGGTGTAGTATATAGTGAACTAGATTAGGTGAATCTCATATATGTGGCTAGATTTGTGTTAGGTGGGCCACATGAACCTGTGGGCCCGAATGGACCAAAATCAGGTTTTAGGCCTAGTCCGGTATGACCGAAAATGGTAGTTGAGTCGCTCGGGGCAACATGAAGCCTTCGGAAAGGCCATTGTAGGTGTGAAATTACTGAAATACCCTTGATAGGTAAATTACGAAAATGCCCTTGCTTGGTAAAATTACGGTTATACCCTTAGAGGTTGATTAGCTTGATTATGTTGTATTATGTCTATCTGATTATGATGGTAATTCATGTTATACTTATATTTGATATATGTTTTGCATACATGTCATACTGCATACACGAATTATTATGTCATGACTTGTTTCATGGGTTGGGGTATGATGAGAAGAGGGAGGAAACATGATCTCTTTTAGATTGTCACAAGTGGTTAGGTACCACAAGTGGGTTAGCCCCACATATCATTATTTTGTGACTAAGTCTCAATGGTTTGGAACCACCAGTGGTTAGGTACCACATATGCTTATTTTTATGACTCGCCCTAGTAGTTTGGTACCACAGTGGGTTGGCCCCACATATTAAAACAAGGGATTGTCACCAGTGGTTAGGTATCACAAGTGGGTTGGCCCCACATATGATTATTTGTGACTTCGGTCACCAGTGGTTTGGAACCACCAGTGGCTAGGTGCCACAAGGGGTCGTCTTGGGAAACTCGGATGGATACCTAGGTTGGATGGGTTGCATAACATGCATATTTGTATATGAATCTGTGTAAGAGCTTAACATCTTTTGGATGGGGATTTACACACTGAGTCTCGGTGACTCACCCCTTCCGTTACCTTTTTGCAGATAATTCTTAGATCGCGGATATGGAGCCGGGGTAGACTCGAAGTGGCCATGCTCAATATTTCAGTTTTATTTTAATATTTATTTCAGATTTATTCTATTTTAAGTTTGGTTTTCAATTATGTAATACGGCCATTTAGATTTTATTTAGGGATTATTCATTTTGTTTAAATTTCCTTAAAAATTTGTTAAACATTAAGAGCATGCTTGGTAAACTATGAAATGGACGTTTTTCAATATTTAAATAAACTTTCGGGATTTTTTCCAAAGTTTTACCATCGGGTAATTAACAAACAAGTAATAACAACAAGGCAAAATTCTACTTTTTAAACTAAGTTTCAAAATGTTTTCAACAGTTCACTCAACACAAAGTTCTTTTATAAATACAAAGGTTTTCTTTCCAACTCGAGACGATAACTCGATTTTCCAAACGTTTTCTTCCCTGTGACATGCCAGATTCGATCGTAGCATTTTGACCGGGTTTGGGGTGTTTCAAAAGTTATTATTGTAGGGGAACATCGAAATTATTTGTCCAATATAATCTTTGCTTTAGTAGCAGAAAAGATGGTTCGAAAAGAGTGCGAAGCGTTTTTGGCTTATGTCCGAGATACAAGTTTCGTTGACCCTGTAGTTGAATGTATTTGTACAGTGAGGGATTTCTCGATGTATTTCCCGATGAACTGCTAGGGTTACCTCTGGAGAGGGAAGTGGAATTTGAAATTGAGTTGCTGTCGGGAACGACACCGGTGTCCGTCACTCCCTACCGCATGGCACCGAAGGAGCTTAAGGAGTTGAAGGTGCAGTTGCGAGAACTGTTGGATAAGAGTTTTATTAGACCCACTGTTTCGCCATGGGGTGCACCAATTTTATTTGTGAAGAAGAAAGATGGAACCTTACGGTTGTGCGTTGATTATTGGTAACTGAATAAATTAACTACCAAGAATAAGTACCCTTTGCCAAGGATTGATGACTTATTCGATCAGTTTAGAGGTGCAACTGTCTTTTCAACAATTGACTTAAGATCTGGGTATTACCAACTTAAAGTGAAAGAATTCGATATTCCCAAAATTGCTTTTAGGACTCGTTATGGACATTACGAGTTTTTTGTCATGCCTTTCGGGTTGAGTAATGCACCAGCAGCTTTCATGGATTTTATGAATCATGTCTTCGAACCTTTCCTTGATCAATTCGTCGTGGTTTTTATTGATGACATCCTTGTTTACTCTAAGACAAAAATCGAGCATGATGGGCATTTAAGAGTGGTTTTACAGGTACTCTGTGAAAAACAACTTTTTGCTAAACTTAGTAAGTGTGAATTTTGATTGAAGGAATTGATATTGTTGGGTCACGTGGTATCAGCTGAGGGTATTTGTGTAGATCCCAAGAAGGTTGAAGCTATCCTAGATTAGAAGCAACCGAAGAATGTTTCAGAAATTCAGAGTTTTCTAGGTCTTACTGGGTATTATCAAAGGTTTTTCGAGGGTTTTTCCTTGATAGGAACCCCATTGATTAAGTTGTTAAGGAAGAATTCACCATTTAAGTGGGAAGACGAATAACAAGCTATTTTTGAAATGTTGAAGTCTGTGTTGATAGAAGCTTCCGTCTTAATTCAACTTTAATTTGGTAAGGAATATGTTGTATATAGCGATGCTTCGCCTGTTAAGCTTGGTTGTGTTCTAATGCAAGATTGTAAAGTTGTAGCATATGCCTCAAAACAACTTAGGCCACGTGAATGTAATTACCCCACTCATGATTTGGAGTTGGCAGTTGTTGGTTTTACTCTCAAAATTTGGAGACACTATTTGTATGGTAAGAAGTGTATTATTTACACTGATCACAAGAGTCTCAAATATCTACTCACCCGGAAGGAACTTAATTTGAGGTAGCAGGGGTGGATTGAGTTGTTAAAGGACTATGATTACACGATTGAGTATCACCCCAAAAAGGCCAATGTTGTGGCTAATGCTTTGGGCAGAAAAGCAATGTTTGATTTGACAGTTATGTTCACTCGCTTGAGTCTTTTTGATGATGGGGTATCTTGGTTGAATTGCAAGTAAGGCTTGTATGGGTTCAGGAAATCAAGGATAAGCAGAGTTTGGATGAAACTCTAACAACTCAGTTTAGATTGGTCGAGGATGGTTCGACTGAGGACTTTGGGATTAATCTTGATGGAATTTTGTGCTTTAAGGGGAGATATTGTGTGCCTAATGATCAGAATTTGAGACAATCCATACTTCAGGAAGCACATAGCAGCCCTTATGCTATACATCTTAGTATCGTGATTTGAGGGAAGTGTATTGGTGGCCGAGTTTTAAACATGACCAAAATTTGTATCTAAATGTTTGCCTTACTAGCAGGTTAATGTTGAACATTAGTTTCCATCAGGGTTGCTCTAACCGATTCGAATTCCACAGCAGAAGTGGGAGTGAGTGACAATAGACTTTGTTAGTGGGTTGCCCTTAACGCCTACTAAGAAAAATTAGGTTTGGGTTGTGGTTGATAGATTGACTAAGTCCACCCATTTTGTTCCTGTTTGTGCCGATTACTCTCTCCAGAATTTAGCTAAGCTTTATATTTTTGAGATAGTGAGATTGCATGGTGTGCCAATGTCAATTATTTTAGATTGGAATCCTAGATTCACGTCTCAATTTTGGAAGAAGTTGCACGAGGCTTTGGGTACTCGATTGGATTTCAATATGGCTTTCCATCCACAATCCGATGGTTAGTCTGAAATGGTCATTCAGATATTGGAAGATATGTTGAGGAGTTGTGTAGTCGACTTCTAAGGTAGTTGGGAGAAGCATTTACCAATGGCAGAATTTGCCTATAATAACAGTTTTCAGTCAAGTATTCATATGACACCTTACGAAGCTCTTTATGGTCGTAGGTGTCACTCACTTTAATGTTAGACTGAATTCCGCGAAAGGAATTTGATTGTTCCAGAATTTGTTACAGAAACTAAGGATAAAATTTGATTAATTCAAGAAATATTGAGACAGAAGTCATATGCCAGTTTGAAGTGCAAGGACATTGAGTTCAATATGGGGGATTTTGTTTTCCTTAAATTCTTTCCATGGAAGAAAGTTTTGAGATTTTATCAAAAGGACAAGTTAAGCCCTAGATTCATTGGTCCCTATCGAGTGCTTAAAAGGGTTGGTTCTATGGCTTACCAACTAGATTTGCCACCTGAGTTAGATTGTATTCACTATGTGTTTCATGTCTGGATGTTGAAACGATATCGATCCGATCCCTCGCATATTGTTCCAGTTGAAGAGATTGAGGTTATACTACATTTATCATTTGAATAGGAACTAGTTCGAATATTAGAACATGAGACCAAAGTGCTAAGACGAAAGAAAATTCCATTAGTTAAAGTACTATGGAGAAATCATGGCATCGAAGAGGCTACTTGGGAGCAGGAGGACTCAATTTGACTTTATTATCCTCATCACTTCGAAATAGGTAATTTTAAGGACGAAATTTCTTTAAGAGGGGTAAAGCTGTAACATCCCAAATTTAGCTGCATAAAATTTAGAAATATATCAAAAATAGGGAATTGAGCTAATGGTTAGTCATTAAATGTGAATGCTTGAAGGTTAGTTGGAGGTCCGAAGTTCAAGTCTCAACTTTTACAAAATAAATTAATTTTTTTTTGCAAATTTCCTTGTTTTTTATGTGTTGGCATCCAAGCTTAGTAAACCTAGGTATAAATACAATTTTTTATCAAAATAATTAGCATTTTAACCCATTTTATTCTACCTTAGCCGTCCCTAACCTCTCTCGCTCCCTTCATCTCTATTTTTTTTCTTTTCCCTTTTTCCTCCATTGTTGTCATTGCCTACACCTCCCCTTTTACCATCTTCTTCTTATTCTTTTTGCATAAAGATTGTGCATCATCTCCTTTTCTATATTGCTGAAATTTTCCCTCAATTAAATTAGCCCTAAATATGAAATTTTGAACTCCAAGATCGATCCCAAACATCGCCTAAAAAGTGTCATTGTCATTTCTCTCGACTAGCTTGTGTAAGGTCTCTTCCCTCTTCAATTTCTTAATTAATCTTGTCCATTAAAAATCTAAATTTCCAGATTTTAAATTTAGGGGATTTTAAAATTTTTTAAATTTATTTTTCCAAATTTTAATGAGGTTTCAAATCATTTTAAAATTCAGCCCTAATTTCAGCCACCATGGGTGGTGGTGCGTGCGTATATGTGTAGAATAGGGGGTGTTTTGTTTCTTGAATCTTGCCCAATTAATTCCAGCCTTAATTTTTGGTTTTGAACTCTTCTAATCATCTATTAAACCCATGTCAATTATGGAAAAAACGTTCTTTTTCTTTTGGGCATTTGAAACTCACAAATCGGGAAGTGTAAGTGCGGTTAAGTGTAAAATTAATTGTTGTTTCGATATAGTTGTAGGGTAAATGTTATGGATTGATTAAAAGAAAGAATTGAATAATTGTTATCTACTGATTTTCCAGTATATTATGGAATTAGGGTATTTTAGTAATTTGGTAAATAAAGACAAATTAACCTAATAAAAGATGCTCATCTTCTTCAATTTAGTCCCCCTAGCTGAAATTTTGAAGAGAAGCCATAGCTAGGGTTTGGAAAAGCTTTCAAGCTCCATTGTAAGTCCGTTCTTGTCTCATTTTTAATGATTTCTATATTTTTGATATCGTTGTAACTTGATCTAGCTCTTTTAAGGACTAATTTGAAAAAAAATCAAAGTCTAAAATTTTACCCATGTAGAATATGTATGTATTTAGAGTTTTGATGGTAGAAAATGCATGTTTGATGTTAGGAAAACAACATTTACAAAGTGATTTTTGATGAAAATGTAAAAAAAAGAGACCTATTTGTAAAAAGTTGTAAAATGTGTAAAAAGTGTGAATAAATGAAAATTGTAGGCTGTTATGAGTATGAATAAGTTTTGGTTAGGCTTGGGTTTTTAAGAAATTGAATGAAATTCATTGTACGAGCCTAGGGACTAAAATGTAAAATGTCAAAAGTTTAGGGGCAAAAATGTAATTTTTTTTGTAAGGTGTTTTTGGGTTAAATTGAATAATGTGATAATTAAATGGGATGAATTTTGAATTATAAATCAAGAAAAACGAAGTTCGGGTCTAGATCAGGGGAAAACCAAAGTAATTGACGAATAGACCCGTTTGGCCGTTTTTGTAACCGAGGTAAGTTCGTATGTTAATAAGCTTTATCATAACTGTATTTTAAATGCTCTAATTTTTGCATGAGTTGTGTAAACGACTTTATGGACACGTTTGAGGTCGTTTTGGCATGCGAGAAATCCTAATCGAACCTTAGGAATAGATTAGGATACAGGTGACATGTCACTAGGGTATTATGTTATGTGATCTGGATGCTGGTCCTAAACGTCCTACCGGTGGCTGAGTATATCGGCATATGTTGTAGTTACTTGATAGCTTGTGTGAGCAGCACCGTGTAGCTACGTCTTGATTGACAGCTTGTGTGAGCATGCCCGTTGATGGCTCGAGAGCGAGCATTTATGTGTTATGAGATAGAGGTAGCAATGGCTGCATGAGTGGCACTTTGTGCGTAAGATTTCTCGAGTACCCGATATTATTATTCCGAGTGGTTCATTGGGTATGTCAAGGATGGGAGTAAGTATGAAACCATTACGAGATGGTACATGTATGTCCATAAAGCTTATGATTATTAAATTCACGAAATGATAAATTTAAGGTAAGTTTGTGATGGAATGAAATATGGTTATGAGATTATGGTGAATTACATCGTCTTATATTATATTACTTGAATGTTAAATGTATGGTAAGATTTGCTTAATTCTTTCATACGAGCTTACTAAGCTATATGGCTTACTCTGTTTTACTTTCTATGTTTTATAGGGTTACCAAGCTACCTCGGATTGGAGATCGTCGGAGATCGCATCACACTATCAAACTGTCATTTTGGGTATCGATGATCTTAACATTTTGAGTATATGGCATGTATAGGGACTTGGTCATTTTGTTATATGTGTCATCATGATTTTAGCCAAATGTATTGGCTTGTAATAGTCAAAGGCTCGATTTGGTATTTGGCCATGTAAATAGGCTCATTTTGGTTAAATTGATTGTAAGTTTATATATATACGTGTATGCATGTACGTGCCATAGCCCCTTGGTGATGTGGTTTATATTTATTTGCTAAATGTTGATTGTGGCTTAATGACTTGTTGTGAAATGGATAGGTTTGGTTCATTGGTATGCTAGAGTATCTTTATAAGTTATTGCAAGTTGAAAGTAGTCTTAGTGGTGTTTTCGAATATGAAATTGGTATGTTTGATTTGGCACAATGGGATGTCATGTGCATGATAGATGAGGTATTGCATAGACATGTATTAGCCTTGATTGTAGATGTTTTGGTTGCCTAAGTATACCATGTTATATGCCATTGAATTTGTGTATGTGTACGGGTAAATGAGGGTGGCAAATGACTTGGTAAATAGCCTTCATTTTGTCCACACGGGTAGACACACGGGCGTGTGTCTAGGCCTTGTGTGACACACGGCCTGTCCTATGGGCATGTGTATTAGCCATGTGTCCCCTGCACCTAAATTTTAAGAAATAGAATGCTTAGAATTTAGCATACGGGCAGAGACAAGGGCGTGTGTCTCGGCCATGTGAGGGACACGGCCTCAAGCACAGGCGTTTGCCTGACCGTATGAAGTCTGTACCTATTTATGAAAATTAAATTAACCACACGGCCTAGCACACGGGCGTGTGACTTGGCCATGTGACTTCAATTTGTTCATGCCTTACAAGTCAGAGAGTTACACGGGTTAAGGATACGGGTGCGTGTGACCACACGGTCTGCCCACACCGGCGTGTGACCCCTGTACATGGCAAAATTTTTCTAAGATTTGTAAAAATTCTTTAAGTTCTCAGTTTAGTCTCGAACCACTTCTAAAGCATATTTTGGGCCTCGTAGGTTTGTATCAGGGACTTTACAATTGAATACAAATGGTTTTAAATTTGGACGTAAATTTGTGACTTGGTATTGTATGATTGCTTGTGTTGTAAGTCCGGTAATGCCTCGTATCCCGTTTTGACGTTGAATACGGGTAAGGGGTGTTACATTTAGTGGTATCAGAGTTACGATTTAGTCGATTCTTTGACTAATGTAGCGTGTGTAAGAGTCTAGCTATACATGCCATATATAAATTGTGATAGTGTGACGACTCCTGACAATTTAAATTGTGTTTGAATATAATAAATGGATCTCGACCGAGAAGTAGCTGATGATGTTGAAGGTAATGCACCGGCTCCTGCTCAAGGGACAGTGCCATCTGAAAGTAGACCAGTGGCGGTCAGTCAGCGGTTCATTGATCAGAAACGCAAAGAGTTCCTAGAGCTGAAACAAGGCCGTATGACAGTGACTGAATATGAGCGAGAGTTTGTTAGGCTCAATAAGTATGCTCGAGAATGTGTTTCCACCGAGGCTATCATGTGCAAGAGATTCAAGGATGGCTTGAATGAGGATATCAGGCTATTAGTTGGGATTTTGGAACTGAAAGAATTTGTTGTACTAGTCGAACGAGCTTGCAAAGCTGAAGAGCTGAGCAAAGAAAAGAGAAAAGTTGAGTTTGAGACTAAAGATTTGAGAAAGAGGCCAATGAGTTAGTCGTTTCAATGTTCGTCAAAAAAATCAAAGGATTTGTATACTCGTTCGGATGCTTCAGCTGGGTATCCCAACAGAGATCGTGGGAAGCAATACTCGGGATCTAAGGCCCAAACTACGTTAATAGCGAGCGTTGGTAATGCTAGGTCTAATAGACCTGAATGTCAACATTGTGGTAGACGACATCCCGGTGAATGTAGAATGAATAATCGGGCTTACTTTAAATGTGGCTCCCCAGATCACTTCATTCGAGATTGCCCTGAAATGACTGAGGGAGATAGTTTTCAGAATGCAAGGTCAAGTACACTGCCACTAGAGGGAGGCCACCGAAAAATATTGGAAGTGGGAATAATGAATGAGGTGTGGACGAAAGAATTAATCATGCAGGTCGAGGTCGTCGAGGTCGAGGTCGAGTTCGAGCACCGCCGCCAGAGCCTACGCTATTCGCTCTCGCGAAGAAGTGTCATCCTCTGATATGATAATTGGTACATTTTCTCTCTATGATACTAACATAGTTGCATTGATTGACCCTAGATCGACTCATTCTTATATTTGTATGAATTTAGTATCTAGTAAGAATTTGCCTGTTGAGTCTACTGAGTTTGTGATTAAAGTGTCGAACCCCTTAGGCAAATATGTTTTAGTCGATAAAGTTTGCAAGAGTTGTCCTTTAATGATTCGGGGTCACTATTTTCCTGCTGACTTAATGCTTTTACCGTTTGATAAGTTTGATGTAATTCTTGGAATGGATTGGTTGACTTTACATGATATCGTAGTGAACTGTAGATGAAAGATTATTGAATTGAAATGTCAAAATAATGAAATTATTTGGACTGAACCGGACGAGTCGAGTGAGTCGTCTATAGTGATTTCGTCGATGACGGCTCAGAGGTATGTAAGAAAAGGTTGTGAAGCATTTCTTGCGTATGTATTGAATACGAAAGTGTCTAAATTAAAGATTGAATTTATGCCGGTAGTTTGTGAATATCTGGATGTGTTCCCAGAAGAGCTGCCTGGATTACGATCGATCAGAGAGGTGGAGTTTGCTATTGATTTGGTATCGGAAGCTTCACCGATATTGATAGCTTCGTATAGAATGGCTCCGACCAAATTGAAAGAATTAAAGTCTCAGTTACAAAAGTTGACAGATAAGGGTTTTGCGAGACTAAGTTTTTCTCCCTCGGTTGTACCAGTGTTATTTGTCAAGAAGAAAGATGGATCCATGAGACTTTGTATCAATTATCATTAACTCAACAAGGTTACGATAAAGAAAAAATATCCTTTACCAAGAATTGACGATTTGTTCGACCAGTTGAAAGGGGCAACAGTGTTCTCGAAGATAGATTTGAGGTCCGGTTATTAGCAGCGGAGAGTTAAGGACTCAGATGTGCTGAAAATCGCATTCAGAACGAGGTATTGGCATTATGAATTTCTTGTTAAGCCTTTTGGATTAGCTAATGCTCCTGACGTTTTTATGGACTTGATGAATCAGACCTTCAGACCGTATTTGGACAAGTCTGTAGTCGTATTTATTGATGACATCCTGATTTATTCTCGAGATGTGTCTGAGCATGCCGGGCATTTAAGAATTGTATTGGATATTTTAAGAGATAAGAAATTGTTTGCTAAGTTTAGAAAAAGTGAGTTTTGGCTCCGAGAAGTCAAAATTTTGGGACACATTGTTTCAGCAGAAGGCATACGGGTTGATCCATGTAAGATCTTGGCAATTGTTGAATGGAAACCACCGAGGAATGTATCCGAGGTTAGAAGCTTTTTGGGCTTGGCTGGTTATTATCGATGATTTGTTAAGGGATTTTCGATGATTGCTACACCTATGACAAGATTGTTATAGAAAGATGTTAAGTTTGAATGGTCCGATAAATGTCAAAAGAGTTTTGAACAGTTGAAAGCATTGTTGACTGAGGCACCGGTATTAGTGCAACCTGAGTCGGGAAAAGAGTTTGCAATTTTCAGCGACACGTCTTTGAATGGTCTTGGTTGTGTGTTGATGCACGACGACAAAGTGATAGCTTATGCCTCGAGATAGTTGAAACTGCACGAAAAGAACTATTCGACGCATGACTTAGAATTTACTGCCATTGTGTTTGCTTTAAAAATTTGGTGGCACCATTTATTCGGTGAGAAGTGCCACATCCTCACCGACCACAAGAGTTTGAAGTATTTAATGACTCAAAAGGATTGGAATTTGTGACAGTGGAGATGGCTCGAGTTGTTGAAAGATTATGAGTTGGTAATCAATTATCATCCGAGAAAGGCGAATGTAGTAGCCGATGCTTTAAGTAGGAAATCTTTGTTTGCCTTGAGAGCAATGAATACACGACTGACTTTATCTAATAATGGTTTGATTCTAGCTGAGTTCAAAACTAGACCGGTATTTCTTCAGCGAATTTGCGAATCTCAGAAAAGTGACAAAGAACTTCAAGCTAAGAGAGTTCAGTGTGAATCGACTAGTGATTCAGACTATAAGATTGGGACCAATGACTATTTGATGTTCCAATGTAGGATTTGTGTACTGAGAAAGACTGAGCTTATTTAGAAAATTCATCATGAAGCACAGAGTAGTTGTCTATCTGTTCACCTAGGAAGTACGAAGATGTACAACGATTTGAAGAAATTGTAATGGTGGTCAGGTATGAAAAGAGATATTTCTGAATTTGTATCGAGACGTTTGATTTGTCAACAAGTAAAGGTTGAACATCAAGTACCTTCTGGTTTACTGCAGCCTGTAATGATTCCCGAGTGGAAATGGGACAGGATTGCGATGGATTTTGTAACTGGATTATCTCTGACTCTAAAGAAAAAAGATGTTGTTTGGGTCGTTGTTGACAGATTGACGAAATCGGCTCATTTTATTCCGGTACTTACCGACTATTCACTTGTAAGCTAGCTGAATTTTACACTACTGTGATTTTTAGATTGTACGGGGTGCCTATTTCTATTATTTCAGACAGAGATCCAAGGTTTACATCTTGATTTTGGGAAAAGTTGAAAGAGGCTTTGGGCACAAGGTTGAACTTTAGTACCGCATTTCATCTGCAAATCGACGTTCAATCTGAAAGAATGATTTAGGTTCTCGAAGATATGCTTCGCTGTTGTGTTTTAGAGTTCGAAAGAAGTTGGGAAAAATATCTACCTTTAGTTGAATTTCCTTATAACAACAGTTTTCAGTCGAGTATAAAGATGACACTATATGAGGCATTGTATGGCCGTAAGTGTTGAACTCTATTGTACTGGACCGAGCTCAATGAGAGATAGATTCATAAGGTTGATTTCGTTAGAGAAACCGAAGAAAAAGTGAAAGTAATTCATGATTTTTTGAAAGCATCTTCGGATAGACAGAAATCATACGCGAATCTAAAACGAAAGGAAATTGAATTTCAATTCGGTGATAAGTTATTTCTGAAAGTGTCTCTATGGAAGAAAATCATTAGATTCGGTCGCAAGGGTAAACTGAGTTCACGTTGTATTGGTCCGTATGAGGTTATTGGAAGAATAGGGCCGGTGTCATATCGATTAGGTTTACCGACAGAGTTAGAAAGGATCCACAATGTATTTCATGTATCGATATTACGCCATTACCGATCAGATCCTTCGCACATAATTTCACTGACAGAGGTTGAGATTCGACCCGATATGACTTATGTTAAAGAACCTATAAAGATTTTGGCTCGAGAAGTTAAACAGTTGAGAAATAAAAGCATAGCCCTAGTGAAAGTTTTGTGGCAAAGACATGGGGTCGAAGAGGCTACGTGGGAACCTGAGAAAGCCAAGAGAAAACAGTACCCAAACCTCTTTTTTGGTAAGATTTTTGGGGACGAAAATCCCTAAAGGAGGAGAGTTGTAACAGCCCGTTTTTGGGTCAAATCAGAACAGTGGTTTCGAGACCGCAAATACAAAGTAGAAAAATTTATTTTATTACTATTTTAAGGTCTACAGCATGATAGAATAATTGTGTGAAAATTTCGTTAGGAAATTTTTTCGATTGAGTACTCAATTTGACTAGAAGGACCAAATTGCAATAGGTGCAAACTTGAATTCTATAAGTTAAAGGTGTCTAATTGCTATGAAATTTTCAATTGGAAGTCCTTATGTGGTAATTAGACCATTTTTTAAATTGGTGGACAAATATGGACATGGTTAAGTATGATTTTAATGTTTTTCATTAAGGGTATTTTAGTAATTTAGTAAATAAAGACAAATTAACCTAATAAAAGATGCTCATCTTCTTCAATTTAGTCCCCCTAACCAAAATTTTGAAGAGAAGCCATAGCTAGGGTTTGGCAAAGCTTTCAAGCTCAATTGTAAGTCCGTTCTTGTCTCATTTTTAATGATTTCTATATTTTTGATATCGTTGTAACTTGATCTAGTTATTTCAAGGACTAGTTCGAAAGAAAATCAAAGTCTAAAATTTTACCCATGTAGCATATGTATTTATTTTGAGGTTTGATGGTAGAAAATGCCTGTTTGATGTTAGGAAAATAACATTTACAAAGTGATTTTTGATGAAAATGTCAAAAATGGACCTATTTGTAAAAAGTTGTAAAATGTGTAGAAAATTATGAATAAATGAAAATTGTAGGCTGTTATGAGTATGAATAAGTTTTGGTTAGGCTTGGGTTTTTACGAAATTGAATGAAATTCATTGTACGAGCCTAAGGACTAAAATGTCAAAAGTTTAGGGGCAAAAATGTAATTTTTTCCATAAGGTGTTTTTGGGTTAAATTGAATAATGCGATAATTAAATGGGATGAATTTGGAATTATAAATCAAGAAAAATGAAGTTCGGGTCTAGATCGGGGGAAAACCAAAGTAATTGACGAATAGACCGTTTGGCCATTTTTGTAACCGAGGTAAGTTCGTATGTTAATAAGCTTTATGATAATTGTATTTTTAATGCTCTAATTTTTGCATGAATTTGTAAACGACTTTATGGACACGTTTGACGATGTTTTGGCAAGCGAGAAATCCTAATCGAACCTTAGGAATAGATTAGGATACAAGTGACATATCACTAGTGTATTATGTTATGTGATCCGAATGCTGGTTCTGTACGTCCTACTGGTGGCTGAGTATACTGCCATATGTTGCGGTTACTTGACAGCTTGTGTGAGCAGCACTGTGTAGCTACGTCTTGACTGACAGCTTGTGTGAGCAGGACCGTTGATGGCTCGAGAGTGAGCATTTATATGTTATGAGATTGTAACACCCCTAACCCGTATCCATCGCCGGATTAGGGTTACGAGGCGTTACTAGACTAGCCCCAATTCAACACAATCATATAAATCATTTCATTTCTAGTAGTGCATAAATAATCCATGTTTTCAAGTTCAACCATATACTTAATATTGATAGACATTAGCAAACAAAAATCAATTCAACATAGCAATCTATCATTCAAATGATTATAACCGAATGTACCATGAATAAAGATAAACATTTACAACCATATCACAAATCTATATTGCCAATTACTCATAAGAGTAGTTTAATCAAATAACACAAGTTACTATTCATTTGGTAAATAGGTTATAGAGGCCGGATATGCACATTGCCTATAATCATTTTTACCAATAAAGTATCAAACATTTAAAGCCAATTATACCTATATACCAAAACTCTACTTAACCGGATATAGGACACACCAAAATCAATACCAATTATCAAAAACATCCAACCTTATTATCAATCAATCTTTTATAATTAACTTAGCTAAATTATCCAACCAAACATATCTTATACATGTCCTAAAATCGTATAAAATCAAACTCATTACTTATACATTTATATATATACATATCATGACAAATTTTGAACACCCAAAATCATAAATAAATATATATCTTCTATAACATCATCCGTACCTATCATGAAATATCATTTACCAAATTATCCAAACACCATGTTCGACATTTCAACTAAAATTTTCACTCAATGATTATTCAAGCCACATTTTATATGTCAAGCACAAACACATTAGAAATTGCACTTTCATAACAAGCTAACATCATGGCCGAATTCACATAAGACCAAAATTTACCACAATTTAGCCATTTTCGCATGGCATAATTATACAAATACACCATTTGAATTCAATTCAAAAGTATCTTAGCCTATACATGCCATCGTTCCAAAAAATACTACTTATAAAATACCAAAGATAGTTGGTAGTGTGATAGACTTGACGGTGATTCTCGAGCTCGAGCCTGGACTTCCAAAACTTATATAATATCACAACAATCATATAAAGTAAGCTATCTTAGCTTAGAAAGTTATTAGCAATTACATAACCATGCCTTAAAACATTAAATTAGAAAAATTTACCCATTTCATGGTCTTTAGACTGAATATCCCAACATTAAAATAACAAGTATCACTTAGATTTATAAACCATTCCTCACTTCTAAACAAATGCATTAATAACTACCACATTTCCTAAATCCAAAACCGATTATACATGCACTTAGCAAATTGATTTTCTATACATATACTACTTACTAGATTTGTACTTACCATTCAAAAGATAATTTCTCATAATATTGAAACTCACCGAATTAAATTTTCAAATTCACATTTATTCTTCCCTTTTTCGCTTGTAGTTCGATTTATGCACTTAAAAACCTTTATCCGATATCGCACACTTAGTGCTCGGAAGCTAAACTCGCACACTTAGTGCTCAATATCCGAATTCGCACACTTAGTGCTCGAAAACTAATCTCGCACACTTAGTGCTCAATATCCGATTTCGCACACTTAGTGCTCGAATGTTAAATTCGCACACTTAGTGGTCACTATCTGATTTCACACATTTAGTGCTCGGATGTTTAATTCGCACATTGTATCATTTCCCAAATCATTCCTCATTTATACATACATAAAACTTAAATCTCAATTGCCCATATACAAATTCACTTATTTCATTTCTATAATCAACATCACATTCATTTATATCTTTGGTACACATTTGCATCACATTCGAACATATTCACTCCTCAGCTCAATATCTCATACGGTTATGTCATAGACATATATATACATATCACTTTCGGTTGTAATTTTAACTCTTAATTCCATACCACATTTAACTACATCATTGATTTATATATATACACCTTACATTCGATATACCAATGTCATTTAAGTCTACTTCACATTCAATATACCATGTACATACTTAAAAGACACATTTGGCAATATAAAAAATCAATATAAAAACTTCCGTTAAATTTAAGTACAACTATACAGATAATTCCATACAACATAATTGCTTAATAACTTACCTCGGAAATCAACGGATTAGGTTTCTCGGCTATTCGTTCAACTTTGCTTTTCCCCGATCCAATCCCGATTCTTTTTGTTCTTGATCTAAATAATTTCAAATTAAGCTCATTCAACATTTTTCTCATTCAATTTAATCCAAAAACACATAATTGGGCAAATTACACTTTTACCCCTGACATTTACAATTTTTATAATTTAGTCCCTATTGCATGAAACAAAAATTACTCAAAATTTGGCCACACTTCCTTAGGGCTGAATCTTCATTAACTTAATACAAGCTCATACAATTTATTTATCTCACATTTTAGTCCTTCAAAAAATTATTTTTACAATTAATTCCAAATCACTCAATTTCATCAAAATTCAAGAACAAAACTTGTTAATCTAACACTTATAATCAATATTTCATCATCAAACTACAAAAGCAACAAGCTTTCTTCAATGGCAATTCACAAAATACACAACCAATTCAAAAATTCAAGCATGGGCTAGCTAAATCACATAGCAACGATATCAAAAACGTAAAAATTATCAAAAACCGAACTCAAATCACTTACCTATTGAGCTTGTAAAGGCCGAATATTACGCTTCTTCTCTCTATTCATTTTTCTTAGTTTCGGCCAAGAATCATGAAAAAGATGAGCACTTTCATCTTTTATTAAAATATATTATATTTTATCACTTAAATTATAACATAATAATAAAACATAATAAAGAATATTGCAATCACTTATACATGCATAATCATGACCGGCACTAAGTTCCTTTTATGGTCAATTTGCCATTTTAAACCTCCAATTTATAAAGACATCATCAATTCGGTAGTTACACATTTATCCATCAAATTTTCTTTTTATGCGATCAAGTCTTTTTTCACAATTAAGCATCAAAACAATCAAATTTTTATACGAAAATTTCACACACACTAATTCACACATAATAAGCATAGAAAATAGTATTAAATTATTTTTTTCTGACACAGATTTGTGGTCTCAAAACCACTGTTCTGATTAGGGTCAAAATCGGGCTGTTACAGAGATAGAGGTGGCAATGGCTACATGAGTGGCACTTTGTGTGTAAGACTTCTTGAGTATCCAATATTATTATTCGGAGTGGTTCTTTTGGTATGTTAAAGATGAGAGTAAGTATGAAACCATTACGAGATGGTACAGGTATGTGCATAAACCTTATGATTACTAAATTCACGAAATGATGAATTCAAGGCAAGTTTGTGATGGAATAAAATATGGTTATGAGATTATGGTGAATCACATCGTCTTATATTATATTACTTGAATGTTAAATGTGTGGTAAGATTTGCTTAATTCTTTCATATGAACTTACTAAGCTATCTAGCTTACTCCATTTTACTTTCCATGTTTTATAGTGTTACCAAGCTAGCTCAGATTGGAGATCGCCGGAGAACGCATCACACTATCAAACTGCCATTTTGGATATCGATGATCTTAACATTTTGAGTATATGGCATGTATAGGGACTTGGTTATTTTGTTATATGTGTCATCATGATTTAGCCAAATGTATTGGCTTGTAATAGTCAAAGGCTGGATTTGGTATTTGGCCATGGAAATGGGCTCATTTTGGTTAAATTGATTGTAAGTTTATATATATACGTGTATGCATGTATGTGCCAATGTCCCTTGGTGATGTGATTTATATTGATTTGCTAAAAGTTTATTTTGACTTAATGACTTGTTGTGAAATGGATAAGTTTGGTTCATTGGTATGCTAGAGTATCTTGATAAGTTATTGCAAGTTGAAAGTAGTCTTAGTGGTGTTTTTGAATGTGAAATTGGTATGTTTGATTTGGCATAATGGGATGTCATGTGCATGATAGATGATGGTATTGCATAGACATGTGTTGGCCATGATTGTGGATGTTTTGATTGCCTAAGTATACCATGTTTTATACCATTGAATTTGTGTATGTGTATGGGTAAATGAGGGTGACAAATGGCTTGGTAAATAGTGTCCACACGGGCGTGTAACACGGCCTGTCCCATGGGCATGTGTATTAGCCGTGTTTCCCCTGCACCTAAATTTTAAGAAACAAAATACTCATAATTTAGCACGCGGGCAGAGACACGGGCATGTGTCTCGGCTGTGTGAGGGACACGGACTTAAGCACGGGCGTGTGTCCTGACCGTGTGAAGTATGCACCTATTTATGAAAATTAAATTAACCACACGACCTAGCACACGGACGTGTGACATCAAGTTGTTCATGCCTTACAAGTCAGAGAGTTACACGTGTTAGGGGCACGGGCGTGTGTGACTACACGGCCTGCCCACACGGGCATGTCCCAAACCACACGGGCGTGTGACCTCTGTACATGGCAAAATTTTAGAGTGGTGTTACAATGCCTCATACCCCGTTCTGGCGTTGAATACGGGTAAGGGGTGTTACATTTCGGGCTATTTTAGAGTGGTTTCAGGACCATATGGGTGGCCACACAGGCAGTCCACATGGCCGTGTTGAATTGGGATTTAGGGCTTCTAGGCCTATTTTGATGCCACACAGCTTGGCCTCACGGTCGTGTGGCCGATTTATGAATTTTTGTCGATATCCATATGGGCACCTGCGTTTAAGAATTAGGATTATGTAATTTGGTGCCACACAGCCGTGTGCTAATTTGGGGATTTAGGGATCTCACACGGGTATGTGTTTTGGACACATGGCCGTGTCTGGTGGGCACACGGGGGTGTGAGACCTTCACGCGGCCGTGTCTGCCTTGAACCCTAATCTAGTGCAATTGGACAGAGAGTTACACAGCCTATTCACATGGCCATGTCCTTGGCTCACATGGGCGTGTGCCTTAGCCACACGGCCGTGTGCTTCCTCACACGGGCGTGCCTCCCCCTTATACGGGCGTGCCTCCCCCTCACATGGGGTGTTGACCCCTACACGGCCTAAGCATTTCCACACAGCCAGAGCACACGGTTGTGTGGCCTTAAGTCACAAATTTTAGTTCTGTGTATGTTTTTCATCTGAAAATGTGTCTCTGCATTCCGACCCTTGGCTAAGCTTTAGTGAGGGTAGTTAAGACACCGATCTAGGCTTCGAATAATGTGTTATTTGTGATTGTTGTACGGGATAGTGACTTGTTAATGTGATGTGACCTAATGATTAAGTAATGTGACAGCTGAATCTGAACCCAGTTAGTTGGGTATGTGTGTGTCTGTTTCTTTCTGACTGTTTGTTGATGTGTTCACTGTTCCATGAGGTTATAAGCATACATACATTTGCATAAAGTAATTTTTAGGTTGGTTGTGAAGAGAAGGAAGACTGAATCTGATCTGATATGATCTAGTAGTTTAAACTATAACATATTGATACAGTGGTTTACCACACTGTACCGCATATACATCATCTTTGCTGCATATTTTTATTTGATCTGGTAGTTTAAACTGTAACCTTTCTGTACAGTGGTTTACCGCAATCCACTGTACTGAATATACATCAACTTTGCTGCGTAATATTATCCGATCCGCGCTTTAACTCGCAATATATGTATCTGCATGCAGAGAGTTACCGCAATGCTCTCATCTTGTATATAAATTAGCTTTGCTGCATATTATTATATGAGTGACTTAAACCACATACATGGTGTGTAGGGTTGGATGGGCCTTTCGAGGTCCTATAAGGTGTGTTTGGTTGGATGAGATTAAACAACTCTTCTGGGGTGTGATCGGGGGACGGAGAGGTGTTTTGGCTGGATGGGTGGGTTTTTAATAATTGACTGCATTCATATGCATATGGATTTGAGCTACGTCTGTAATCTACTTGTTCGTCTTAATATTTATGACCGATTCTGCACGCATTGAGGTGTTAGCGTAGTGACATTTTGGATTGTGATGATAAGTATTTTTGTATCGACCTATTGACAGGTCCATCTATTGAGTATTCTGTGTGTGATTTGGTGTGCTTTGACTGTTACGTTTGTTTGGGATGCTGGTTCCGGGTTTGCTTTCTGTTTCTACGTATCTCTGTAAGTACTCTTCATTATCGAACTACTGTTTGGTTTCTGATTCGTAATTTCATTGTTAGATATGTTTTGAACTCACACTAAGCTCGTGTAGTTCACCCCCATAGCGTTTCCCCTTGTAGGTACATTTCTTAATTCTGATGTTGGACTTAGTATGCGGAGGGCTTAGACAGTCATGGTTAAAAATAAGCTTTAATAGTATTTTTGTAACATTTCAGTTTCGACCCTAGTTGGAATAGTGGTTTCGGGACCACAAATCTGAGTCATAAAAATATTTTATTGTTATTTTCTATTTCTCCAGTATATGGTTTAGCATGTGTGAAAGTTTCATAAATTAATTTGTCTATTTGTGTGTTTAATTTGAGAAAAAGGATTAAATCACATAAAAGGTAAAAGTGACATACTATATGTTAATGTGCTTAATTGAGTTGGCTTTTAAATGTAGTGGCCTTATGAGGCAATTAAGCCATTATTTAGTTAGTGGATGGTTAATGGACAAAAATGGCCTTAAGGTATAAAATTTTATTAAGTATATTAAAAGGCTAAATAAGTAATTTGAAAAATGAAAGATTATTAAACAAAAACAAAAGACAAATTTAGTCATCTTTTATGCTTCATCACCGAAAGTAGGGAAGAAAAACAAAGTTGTAGTTCTTCAAACATTCAGCCATTGAAGTCTTTGATTTAAGGTTAGTTTTTGACTTGTTTTTGATAATTTCTATGTTTTCGTAATCGTTGCTTAGTGTTCTTCAAAACCCATGCCATAATTTTGTAAGTTGAAGATGAATGTGAAATGTGCCATTGATGATTTTGCAAGCTTTGTGATGTTTATGGATGAAATATGAAAGATAGGTGATAGATTAACATAGTTTGTCTTTGAATTTTTGATGAATTTGAGTAATTTGGACTTAATTAAGAAAATAATATTATGAGGGATTAAATTGTAAAATAAATGAAAAGTATGGACCTGTATGGAGTACATGAGAATTCGGCTAAGCATGGGTGTATTGAAATTTTGTGTATTTTGTGATTTTGTGAAATAAGGACTAAAATGTCAAAATGTGAAAATGTGAGGGCTAATTTGTAAATTTCCCTAAGTATGTGTTTTTTGGATTGAATTGAATGATTTGGTTAATAAATGGATTAAATTTGAATATGTATAGATCAAGAACCAAAGAAAATGGACTTAGATCGTAGGAAATGAAAAGTAATTGAGTAGTCGACTTCGTTTCCATTTATCTGAATCTGAATTAAGTCTATATACAAATAAATGCATTTGTATTGATTTATGTATGTTCATGTGAAATCTCATTATGATGAATGCGTACGAGAATGATAAATATATGAAAATCGAGGATGTATCGATAGTGCAACAATGTCCAAGAAGCCCCGTACGATCCTAGGAACAGATAGGATTACATATGTCATGACTTAGGTTTTCAATATGTGAGATCATGTAAGACCACGTTTGAGACGTTGGTGTTGATTCGAGATTTCCTGTAAGACCACGTCTGGGACGTTGGCATCGATATGAGATTTACGTGTAAGACCATGTCTGGGACATTGGCATTGTATTGATTCTTGTAAGAACCTGTCTGGGACAGTGGCATCGATATTTGGTTACATGTAAGACCACGTCTTGGACGTTGGCATTTTACGACTATTTCGAGCATTCTAAGAATTCTATTTAGTTCCGAACTTTTCAAGGGGCAAGTCCGAGAAATGAATGACTATGTGAGTTGGAAATCCGTTTCAAGTACGTTTAATGTATATGCTTTGAATAGGCATGAAAGGTGAGTAAATACGTACATAGATGCAATGAGCTAAAATACGATATATGAATGAATGTGATAAGAGCAAATGAGATGGATGGAGATATGATGATTGATAAGTTATGGCTAAATAATAAGCCAAGGAAGAATTATGAATTTGATACTGAGATATGTTAATGATTCATGTATTGATATGATAATGTGAATTATATGGTAAGTTTATTTGTATATGGCTTACTAAGCTTTTGGAAAGCTTACTTTATGTGTGTTTGCTCTGTTTTATAGATCGTCAAAGCTACGAAAGGCTCGGGAATCATCGAGGACTGTCATCACACTACTCAAATCACATTTTTGTACCTTTTGAAAATGTATAGATATTAAAGTATGGCATGTATAGGCTAGTTGTTTTGGAGTATGTTTGAGACATGTATGTAGCCATGTGATATGGCTAGATAAATGGTTAAGTTATGAATGTGTAGCCATGTCTTATGATTCTTAGTTTTGGTGGATAATAAAATGGTCATAATAATGGTAAAATTATGGATGCATAGTTAGCATATTATTGATGGTAAGTTGTGAATGACGTATGTTTAGAAATGTTTGTAAATAAGTTGAGCTAAATGGATTATAAGATGATGTGATTGTTGAGCTCATTTGTGGTTAGAACTGATGAACATTTTGGTATGTTTTGATTGCCTATAATGCTTTGATTGGATTGGTATGTTGCTTGTAGGGATAACCCAATGTGTGGGTGGCATTTTGGCCTTGAAAATGGCCTATATTTGCCCACATCATTGAGCACAAGGACGTGTGGCTCGACCATTGTCCCTTGTGGTTGAAATTCAAAACAAGTCAAAATCGACTGCGGGTAAGACACATGGGTGTGTGACTGGTCGTGTGGATCAAGTCAATAGCAACCACGGGCTAGACACACGGGCGTGTGACTGGCCGTGTGGTGCAAGTCAGTAATGACCACGGGTGAGGCACACGGGCGTGTCCACAGTCGTGTGGACAAGTCAGTATGTATGCCCTATTTTGACACGGCTTAGACACACGGGAATCCCTCCCACGGCCTGCCCACACGGGCATGTGACCTCTGTAACTTAAGGGACACTTTGATGTGATTTGTCAGATTTTTCTATGAAATGTTTGTAAAAGATTTCGTTTGTCCGGTAATGCCTCTTAACAGTAATCTGGCGATGGATACGGGTTAGGGGTGTTACATTTGGTTGGTATCAGAGCTACAGTCTCGAACTAATGTAGCATAAGAGAGCCTAGTTATACATGCCATATATATGAAATGTGATAGTGTGATGAATCCTGACGTGTAAGATGTGTTTTCGTATAGTAATGGATCCCGAAAGAGCCGTAGCTGACGATGTAGAAAGTAACGTGCCTGCTCCTGCTCAAAGGACAACGCCATCTGATTCAAGACCGGCTACTAGCGGTTAAGAGGGAGAAGCTAAACAAGCTTTCTTCCAAATGATGAACTAGTGGTTCACTCAATTTATAAGAACTAACCCGGCTGTTTCACAACCTCCGCCCTGGCCTAATCCCCCTCAGACCTCATTTGTGCCTCTGTTTATGAGTATGAATCTGTTTAATAAACCTCCGGTTGACAAAATCCGTACATATGGGGCTGAAGAGTTCAGGGCCAATAGTGGTGATGATGCTGAGAAGGTCGAGTTTTGGTTAGAGAACACTATCCGAGTATTTGATGAGATGTCACTGAGTCCTGAAGAATGCATAAAATGTGTTGTTTCCTTGCTACGAGACGCAGCCTCTTAGTGGTGGAAGACCTTGATTTTCGTTATTCCAAAAGAGCGGGTCGCATGGGATTTCTTTCTGACTGAATTCCGTAAGAAATACATCAGTCAGAGATTTATTGATCAGAATCAAAAAGAATTTCTAGAATTGAAATAGGGTCGCATGTCTGTCAACGAATATGAAAAAGAATTCATGAGATTAAGTCAGTATGCTCAGGAATGTGTATCAATTGAGGCAATAATGTGCAAAAGATTTGAAGATGGTCTGAATGAGAATATTAAACTGTTAGTTGGCATACTTGAGATAAAAGAGTTCGTAGTACTGGTTGAACGAGCTTGCAAAGTTGAGGCACTTGAGAAAGAGAAAAGAAAAGCTGACTTTGAAACTAGATATGCGAGAAAGAGATTTCCGAGTAAAATATTTCAGTCTACTTCAAAGAAATTTAGAGATGAACAAAGCTGATCAAAAGCTAATGTGGGACAATTGAATAGAGATCGAGCTAGATCACAGTCAAATTTCAAAGCTCCTGCTACCTCGATGGTCAATGTTGGAAATGTCCGTTCTGAGCGACTTGAATGTAAACTCTGTGGTAAAAGACATCCAGAAAGTTGTAGGTTGAATGACCGAGCCTATTTCAAATGTGGATCGTTAGACCATTTCATCCGAGACTGCCCAGTGTCAGAGAGCTACAAAAGACTCAATTGCGAGATCTGAAGTCAGAGCACCTGCCAGAGCATATGCCGTCCGAGCTCATGAGGAAGCTTCATCTCCGGATGTTATAACGGGTGCATTTACTCTTTATGGAACTTCTGTGATTGCATTGATAGAACCAGGTTCTACTTATTCGTATATATGCATGAACTTAGTATCCAGTAAGACTTTACCTGTGCAGTCTACTGAGTTTGTTATAAAAGTATTGAACCCCTTAGGTAAAAGTGTCCTTGTTGATAAAGTATGCAAGAATTGTCCGTTAATGTTTCGAGATGTTTGTTTTTCGGCTGATCTGATGCTATTACCCATTGATGAGTTTGACATAATTTTGGGTATGGACTGGTTGACACTACATGATGTTGTTGTGAATTGTAAAAGAAAGACTATTGATTTGAGATGTCAGAATGATGAAATAGTTCGGGTAGTCTAATGATTTGACTGGGTTACTATAACACCCCCAGACCCGACCCAGACGTTATGGCCGAATCCGGAAATGTCACATCAAAGGCATAATTCAAAACGATTTTTGCTAAGTTAAAATTTAAGGCCTAAAAGCCCTAATTCCTTGAATCTTGTAAGTTAGATTGGAAGCCCATGTCTTTAAGTTATAGCCATTTCAAAAACCAAGTTTAGACTTTAAAAAAATATTTATTCAAGTTTAATAATCTAACAGCTGAAACATTAATAACAAAACTCAAAAGCTAAAGTCAAATCGGAGAATACATGGCCTTATTACAATCCAACAGAAACAAAGTAATTAAAATTAAGTCTTTCAAACTAATTAAAAACTACTTGCAATGTGGCCACCTCCGAGTCCCATGTTGAGCCGTCTACTGAGGGTCACCTGAAACATTTAATAAAAGGGTGTGAGTTTCAAAACTCAGTGTGTACGACCCTTGGTAACCAATCAACATGCAAATATCACATTGGGCCTAAGCCCTATCAAATTTGGTGGTCTTGGGCCTTAGCCCGCAATGACCTCACATCACATCAGTATCACATGAATGCATTGCACCTATCCCAAATCCAACCCTACACTCCATTTCCCTTCCAACCCTACACTCCTACGGGGATATAAATATCAACCCACCCATCCCTACACTCCAAAGGTAGCACCAGCAGTGACACTACTCAAACGTTGCAGCAAAGCTACTATAATGGGCTTAAAGCCACCGGTGGATCCACAGTCGTCAAGCGACTATGCGATCCTCAAATCTTCCTCCGTATCATCAAAACCCACCCAAGTGCAACATATATTTCATGAATGCAGCTTACACATTTCCACACATTCAGGGGTACTTTAGTCATTTCACTACCCAGGGGTATTTTCGTAAATATACTCTACAGGGGTATTTAGGTAATTTTGCAAAATAGGGGTATTTTAGAAATTTTGTAAATTAGGGATATTTTGGTAATTTCGCAAATCAAGGGTATTCTGGTAATTTTACAAATCAGGGGTATTTTAGTAATTTTGCAAATCTAAAAATATTTTGGAAATTTTCAAATCAGAGGTATTTGGTCCCTCTCAGGTTTTAGTTATGAACTTTGGCCCATTAACAAGTCCTTGCGGCTAAAGTGAACAGACACTATGCACCAGGTAGGATTCCAGAGTAGAGGAGGTGTGCCACTAGGACTGTTTAAGTACCAAGCTCTCTCTAGATCCAATCCTAGACATGCATATGTCCGTTGCCACACTCTAACCTAACGACTTGTCCTTGGACATAGTGATTATTAAATTAAGTCTTATGCGGTTTAAGAGTTGTTCAGAACCAGGCCTAGAGTCTATTAAACCCTAGCATACTTGTCTACGTCCCCATAAAGCCCATCAAGCCCATTTCACGTTCATATAGCCCATTAAGCCCAAATCACATCCTAATGGCCCATTAGGCCCAAATCTCATTCATATGGCCTATTAGGCCCAAAACAATTCCAGATCATGTAACATGCATGACTAAATCAATTCATATAACCAAATCAATCAATTTCATTAAACTTAGTTTCAGGGCCCACCGGTCCCATTTAGCCACTTTCGGCTTTTCGGCATTACCGATATCATGTGTATGTAGTGTTTGTACACAGCTGGTTATTGCGATGTGCTATACTATCCTTAGCCTTGAACCTACAACCAACCAACCTTCAATCAATCACCCATACTTAATCAAAACATTTACCAAAAGCCGAAGCCTTACCGTATCCTTACCATGTGCCACTGGTTCTAGTAGCCCTTCCCTAGCTACTAATTATGAGTATCCCCTAGATCTGCACTCACACATACACCATCAAACTTCGAGTGACTCATAATCCACATAAGTTACCCTATAGATCATACTCACATTCGGCCATTTACTTAAACCATAATCGAGTTGAGTACACTTACACTTTGCTAACGATCCTTACCACACTTGCGATCTCTGAACCTTACCCTTGTTAATACAAGATTAATGAAAATGAGAAGTTAGATAGCCCTTCGGCTTTTAACAAAACACACTAAGGGGTTAACTGAATACTTACCGAATCCACTTTTGATCCTGCGGCCTAGATAGCTACTGAACGAGATTCAGCTTTTAACCTTGACTGATAGTAGATAGCAATCGATTTGTGACGGAGGAAAAAAACAAAGATTCAGTACTAATAGAGGTTTGGGCAAGAGAAGATGATGATACTTTGGTAATAAAAGAGTTTGGCTATGAGAGAATTTGGCAAAAAGGGATTCAGCTATAGGAGATTTCGGCAACAAGGCAAGGTATTTTCGGTTGTGGAAAAATAAGGTTTCGGCAAGGAAAAGAAAAAGAATGGAAAATTCGGCATTACCTAGGACCCTATATTCGGCACGCACACATTTATATAGCCTATAGCCGAAACTTAGCCACCCCTAAAGTCCAATTCGGCACCATTTCATACACTGCTCATCTCCTAATTTTTCTCCATGATATCTCCCTTATCCTTCTCCTAAATTCTCTCTACTAATCACTTCTCCTTAGAGTCCCTCTACACGCCACTTCCAGCCTTCTAGAAGACTAAAATTAAACTAAAAAGTAAAACTAAGCTAGCACTCGAACCTCAGACCTCCCTGCATGCATATGTCGCCACCTCTCTACACTCTAGTGACACTAGCCACTTCACCACAGGCTTCTTTGTGCCATTTTAACATATTTTTATTTAAAAGCCCACTACTCACAACCCTGATTCCTTAATTAATAAATTAAGAATCCTCCACCACAAAACTCGAACCCAGAGCTTCTCCAACACACCTAGACACTCCAAATTCATTAAACCTTTAAAGTCATCATGTCATTTGTCATTTTCTTGCTCACTTAAAAATTTTATGAGACCCAAAGCCCCATAGGCCCAATTCTTCTAGGCCTAAATTCGGGGCGTTACAGTTACCTGCTGTGATATCTGTGTTGAAAGCTCAAAATTATTTGAGAGAGGGTTATGAAGCTTATTTTGCTTATGTGATTGACTCGAAAGTAACTAAAAGGAAAGTTGAATCAGTGCCAGTTGTCTGTTAATTTCCTGATGTATTTCCTGAAGAATTACCGGGATTACCTCCGATACGTGAATTTGAATTCGGTATTTATTTGTTACCAAGAACGACTCCTATTTCGATAGCTCCGTATAGAATGACACCAATAGAGCTGAAAGAATTGAAGTCACAATTGCAAGAATTGACAGATAGAGGGTTTGCAAGACTGAGTTTCTCACCTTGGGGTGCTCTTGTTCTATTTGTGAAAAAGAGAGATGGCACGATGAGAATGTGCATTGATTACCGTCATTTGAGCAAGGTGACTATAAAGAATAAATACCCTCTGCCCAGAATTGTTGATTTGTTTAATCACCTGAAAGGAGCCACTGTGTTTTCAAAGATAGATCTGAGATCAGGATACTACCAATTGCGGGTAAAAGATTTAGATATACCAAAAATTGCTTTCAGAATGAGGTACGGGCATTATGAGTTTTTAGTTATGCCTTTAAGACTAACAAATGCTCCTGCTGTTTTTATGGATTTGATGAGAAGAATTTTCAGACCATATTTAGATCGATTTGTCGTTGTGTTCATTGACGACATTTTGATTTAGTCACTTGATGAGATTGAGCATGCTAAGCATCAAAGGATTTTTTTGCAAACTCTACAGGATAAGCACTTGGATGCAAAGTTCAGTAAATGTGAATTCTGGTTGCATGAAGTTGGTTTTCTGGGACATATTGTGTTAGCATCTGGTATTCAAGTTGATCTGCGTAAGATTTCTGCTATTTTAGAATAGAAACCTCCAAAGAGTATATCTGAAGTCCGTAGTTTTCTAGGACTAGCTAGTTGTTGTCGTCGATTTGTAAAAGGATTCTCGATGATAGCTACTCTGTTGACTAGATTACTCCAGAAAGATGTGAGATTTGAATGGTTCGATAAATGTCAGAAAAGCTTTGATCAGTTGAAAGCCCTTTTGACTGAAGCTCTATTTTTGGTACAGCCAGGATCGGGTAAAGAGTTTGTGATTTATAATGATGCTTCGTTGAGTAGTCTGGGATGTGTTTTGATGCAGGAAGGTAAAGTTATAGCTTATGCCTCGAGACAATTAAAGCCGCATGAAAAGAACTATCCGACACATGATCTTGAGTTAGCTGCAATTGTTTTTGCATTGAAAATTTGGCGTCATTATCTTTTTGGTGAGAAATGCCACGTGTTTTCAGATCATAAAAGTTTGAAGTACCTGATGACTCAGAAAGACTTGAATCTGCGACAGAGAAGATGGCTAAAGCTGTTGAAAGATTACGAGCTTGTGATAGATTATCATCCGGGTAAAGCAAATGTCGTTGCTGATGCATTGAGTCAGAAATCACTGTTTGCATTGTGAGCGATGAATGCTCATTTAGATTTTTATGATGGTTCAGTTTTAGATGAGTTGAAAGCGAAACCGTTGTTTTTACAACAAATATGTGATGCTCAGAAAGTTGACAATGAAATGCTAGTTAAACAAGCTCAGTGTGGTTCGAATTTTGATTTTGAATTTAGAGTTGATGATTATGGTTGTTTGAGATTTCAATATCGAATTTGTGTTCCAAGAAATCCGGAATTAATATAGTTAATTTTGGATGAAGCTCACAATAGCCGCCTATCTGTTCATCTGGGTAGTACAAAGATGTATCACAATTTTAAGCAACACTATTGGTGGTCTGGATTGAAAAGAGATATTTATGACTTTGTTTCGAAATATTTAGTTTGTCAGCAAGTAAAAGCTGAATATCAGGTTCCATCTGGTTTGTTATAACCGATTCTGATTTCGGAGTGGAAATGGGATAGAGTGACGATGGACTTTGTTTCTGGATTGCCATTGACTCCGAGAAATAAAGATGCAATTTTGGTTGTAGTTGATCGATTGACAAAATTTGCTCATTGTGAGATTGCACGGAGTGCCATTGTCTATTGTGTCAGATAGAGATCCGAGGTTCACATCACGATTTTGGAAGAAACTGCAAGATGCTTTAGGTACTAAATTGCATTTTAGTACAGCCTTTCACCTGCAAATAGATGGCCAATCTGAGCGGATTATTCAGATACTCGAAGATATGTTGAGATGTTGCATACTTGAGTTTAACAGTATGCGGGAACAATATTTACCACTGATTGAGTTTGCATATAATAACAATTTTCAGATGAGCATTAAAATGGCACCATATGAGGCTTTGTACAGACGCAAATGTAGAGCACCTCTGTATTGGACTGAGCTTAGTGAAAGTAAGATACATGGGGTTGAGTTGATAAAAGATACAGAACAAAAAGTGAAAGTAATCCATGATAGTCTAAAAGCAGCATCTGATCGTCAGAAGTCTTATGCAGATTTGAAAAGAAAAGACATTGAATTTGAAATCGATGATAAAGTTTTCTTGAAAGCATCTCCATGGAAGAAAGTACTCAAATTCAGACGTAAATGCAAGTTGAGTCTGAGATTCATCGAACCGTATGAGATCATTGAATGAATTGGACCTGTTGCATATCGATTGTTGTTGCCACCGAAATTACAAAAGATTCATAATGTATTTCATGTGTCAATGCTTCGTCGATACAGATCTGATCCATCACATGTAATTACTCTGTCTGAAATTGAAAATCGATCTGATATAACTTACGACGAAGAGCCAATTCGTATCTTAGCTCGTGAAGTGAAAGAATTGCGAAATAAGAAAATTTCGTTAGTAAAAGTACTGTGGCATCGACATGGAGTGGAAGAGGCTACGTGGGAGCCTGAAGATATAGACAACAACATCCGAACCTATTCAATGGTAAGATTTTCGGGGACGAAAATCCCTAAGGGGGAGAGTTGTAATAGTCCGGTTTAGACCCTAGTCGAAATAGTGGTTTTGGGATCACAAATCTGAGTCATGAAAATATTTTAATATTATTTTCTATGTCTGCAGTTTATGATTTAGCATGTGTGAAAGTTTCGTAAATTAATTTGTCCGTTTGTGTGTTTAATTTGAGAAAAGGATTAAATCACATAAAAGGTAAAAGTGACATACTATATGTTAATGTGCTTAATTGAGTTGGCTTTTAAATGTAGTGGCCTTATGAGGCAATTAGGCCATTATTTAGTTAGTGGATGGTTAATGGACAAAAATGGCCTTAATGTATAAAAGTTTATTAAGTATATTAAAAGGCTAAATAAGTAATTTGAAAAAATAAAAGATTATTAAACAAAAACAAAAGCCAAATTTCATCATCTTTTATGCTTCATCACCGAAAGTAGGAAAGAAAAGCAAAGTTGGAGTTCTTCAAACATTTGGCCATTGATGACTTTGATTTAAGGTTAGTTTTTTTATCCATTTTTAATAATTTCTACATTTTTGTAATCGTTGCTTAGTGTTCTTCAAAACCCATGCCATAATTTTGTAAATTGAAGATGAATGTGAAATTTGCCATTGATGATTTTGCAAGCTTTGTGATGTTTATGGATGAAATATGAAAGATAGGTGATAGATTAACATAGTTTGTCTTTGAATTTTTGATGAATTTGAGTAATTTGGACTTAATTAAGAAAATAATATTTTGAGGGACTAAATTGTGAAATAAATGAAATGTATGGACTTGTATGGACTACATGAGAATTTGGCTAAGCATGGGTGTATTGAGATTTTGTGTATTTTGTGAAATAAGGACTAAAATGTCAAAATGTGAAAATATGAAGGGTAATTTGTAAATTTCCCTAAATATGTGTTTTTGGATTGAATTGAATGATTTGGTGAATAAATGAATTAAATTTGAATATGAATAGATCAAGAACCGAAGAAAATGGACTCAGGTCGTGGGAAATCAAAAGTAATTGAGTAGCTGAGTTCGTTTCCGTTTATCCGAATCCGAAGTAAGTCTATATACAAATAAATGCATTTGTATTGATTTATGTATGTTCATGTGAAATATCATTATGATGAATGCATGCGAGAATGATAAATATATGAAAATTGAGGATGTATCGATAGTGCAATAATGTCCGAGAATCCCTGTATGAACCTAGGAATAGATAGGATTACATATGTCATGACATAGGTTTCCGATATGTGAGATCATGTAAGACGACGTCTGGGATATTGGCATTGATTTGGGATTTTGTGTAAGACCACGTCTGGGGCGTTGGCATTTTACGACTATTTCGAGCATTCTGAGTATCCTATTTAGTTCCGAACGGTTCAACGGGCAAGTCCTGTAACACCCCAAACCCGGCCCACAAGCCCTGACCGGATCTGGTATGTAACTGCGGAAAAACGTTTGAAAATATTTTAACTTAAAGGTGAAACATAAAATTTGTGCTTGTTTGTCAAGCATTGTTTATTTAAAATGCTAAGTAAAAATATGTTGTTACAAAATATCCGAATTTAAACTATATTATAAGCTTTTAAAAAAATATAAATGGCCAAAATAAAATCATATCCATCCGATTAAAACATAATAATAAACCTTAAAACTTTAGGAGGCCCTTATTACAATAAATAATTAATCGAAAGTACTTAGTAGCAAAATGAATAAAATAAATAAAAAAGTCTTCTGCACAGCATAAAAATAATTTCTGCATGGCCACCTTTGTATCCACTCCAACCTGGTCCAAGCTTTAAGCATCACCTGCGATGTTGATAAAATTTGGGTGAGTCATACAGACTCAGTGCATAGTTATTTCACATGTCTCCATACATATGGGCTTGGCCCATATCCACACAGTCCACATAATCAGTCATGCAAAAATGCATCCCAACCCGACCTAAAGTCCATCCGTTACACCTACCTTAGCAAACCTGCTGCTCAAGGCCGTGGCTAATCCACCGATCACCTAAGTGATCCCACATATCTGTATCCACGAGGTGACTCGAGGTCATCCTCTATCTACGGTGATGCACACAGCTATCATCTGCCAGGAGGTAGCACATAGCCAACACTCCACCTTGATGAAGCACCTAGCTAACATCAAGCGCCAATGTAGCACAAGGCTAACATCAGACCACGTACATAAATGTACACCCTGTCCTCCAATATTCATATCCCAAGCCCTCATGTACAGATACATCATGTTAAATATCATTTAATAAAATATATAACATGCTCATCTCCATTTCACATATTCAGCAGTAATCATTTAATAACATAAAACACTGACCTGGTTATTCGATCACCCACATTGGGTGTCCACCATCTTAGCCCTTATTTCGGCTACCATACACATCATACACATATACATATATAGCAACATGCACAAATAACAGAAGAACAGTGCGATAACTACGCACTTGACTATTTAGCGAAATCCCGAACTATTCGAATCTAACACGATCTAGAATCCCGAAGCTTGCCCTTATACCTGTCGATTTGCCTTTAAAACCAAAGTACACAATCGGTCACACTTATACCTAAAGTATGGCCTATGGCCAAATGTCACACTGCTCTTACCTTGCTCGTCTAAATCCTAAAACTGTCACTTATTCCAGAAGTTGTCGATATCCCTGCTAATTAATAGTTAGAATCGGCTACAATCTTAAACTCATGAAAAGTGGCCTATGGCCGAATACTACCTTGACTTACCTTGATTACTTCCAATCCCGAAAGACTCCTTTGATGCTCCTTACTGACGGCTACAAACAAAAGGCACACATAACATGGCTTAAGAATATTCGGCTAAACCAAAACCAAAGCCTTAACACTTGATTCGGCACACCAACTGAAATAGAACCCAAACCAATTGCTAGGATAGAAAACTTACCACTACACATTACTTGTGAAGACTAAAAGGGAGAGTAGTCGACCAAAGGAAAGGAGTGTTTGTTCTCCAGCATTTAATCTAGAGATTAAGTCGGCCCCCAAAGGAAGAGATGCAATCAGCTATGGCTTCAAAAAGAAGATTCGGCTTTTGAATTAAAAGAAGAAAGTTTCGACTATGGCTCCTCACATGTAGATGAAATATTTGGCTAAGGATTTAAATATCAAAAGGGACACTCGGACATTCAAGAAAATAAGTAGAATTAAAGTTAAAGAAAAATGAAAGAATAGGGAGAAAAAGTGAAAAGAGATTCGGCCAGGAGACTAAAAGATGAACAAATGATTTTTGGCACTTAAATCCTCCTCATGGCCGAATATACCAACCCCAAAGAGACCCACACTCGGCCACTACCCCAACTCCTTATCATATCCCTCATATTTCTCTTTTATAACCTTAACAAATAAAATAAAATGAGTCATCATATTATCCCTTATCTTCCCATTTAAAATAAATAAAACCATATATATCCTCTCATTTAAAATAAATAAAACACAATCCCCATTATCTTCTATCTACCACTTAAAATAAACCCACCTTTATCAACTTTTAAAATAATAAAAAAAAACAACAATTATCCTTATCCTTTAAAGTCCCCACTTGCCGTCCAACACTCCCCTTCTCCCTTGACGCCAAAATGAAAAATAAAAGCACACTTTGCTGCCCACCAGACTCGAACCTAGGCCCTTCTCCCCTGCTCATGGCGTCATTCATCAAGGCCCTAAGTGGCACCTTGCAGCCACTTTACCAGGCTCACTTTCATGTCCAAAGACGCCTATATTCTTCCCTTAAGGCCTCCCTGGCCTTTCTCCCCTTCTTGACGCAAAAAGAAAAGCCCACAATGCAATTTCTGCCGCTCGAACCTCCTCCCTCCTGACGCCAACTCCTTTGCACCTTAGGTGGCGTCCCTTGCCACTTTTCCAATTGTTTTCTTATGTCCTAAAATCCACAAAATTTCTTTTAAGACCTCCTTCACCTAGCTTCTCCTTAACTAACACTTAAAAACAAAATTTTTCCTATAGCTCGGGCCTTCCCTTGGCTTATAACTAGCCCCTAGAATACCTCAATTAGCACCACAACGACCATATTTACGCAAAATAATTTAATCACTAATAACCCCTATTCCAGGATATTACAAGTCCGAGAAATGAATGACTATGTGAGTTGGAAATTTGTTTCAGGTACGTTTGATGTATATTCTTTGAATAGGCATGAAAGGTGAGTAAATACGTACGTAGATGCAATGAGCTAAAATACGATATATGAATGAATGTGATAAGAGCAAATGAGATGGATGAAGATATGATGATTGATAAGTTATGGCTAAATAATAAGCCAATGAAGAATTATGAATTTGGTATTGAGATATGTTAATGATTCATGTATTGATATGATAATGTGAATTATATGATAAGTTGTTTGTATATGGCTTACTAAGCTTTTGGAAAGCTTACTTTGTGTGTGTTTACTTTGTTTTACAGATCGTCAAAGCTACGAAAGGCTTGGGAATCGTCGAGGACTATCATCACACTAGTCAAATCACATTTTGGTACCTTTTGAAAATGTATAGATATTAAAGTATGCATGTATAGGCTAGTTGTTTTGGAGTATGTTTGAGACATGTATGTAGCCATGTGATATGGCTAGATAAATGGTTAAGTTATGAATGTGTAGCCATGTTTTATGATGCTTAGTTTTGGTATGTTTCAGTGGATAATAAAATGGTCATAATAATGGTGAACTTATGGATGCATAGTTAGCATATTATTGATGGTAAGTTGTGAATGAGATATGTTTAGAAATGTTTGTGAATAAGTTGAGCTAAATGGCTTATAAGATGGTGTGATTGTTGAGCTCATTTGTGGTTAGAAATGATGAACATTTTGGTATGTTTTGATTGCCTATGATGCTTGGATTGGATTGGTATGTTGCTTGTAGGGATAACCCAATGTGTGGGTGGCATTTTGGCCTTGAAAATGGCCTATATTTGCCCACACGGTTGAGCATACGGGCGTGTGGCTCGACCGTGTCCCTCGTGGTTGAAATTCAAAACAAGTCAGAATCAACCACGGGTAAGACACACGGGCATGTGACTGGTTGTGTGGATCAAGTCAGTAGCGACTACGGGCTGGACACACGGGCGTATGACTGGCTGTGTGGTACAAGTCAGTAACAGCCACGGGTGAGGCACACGGGCGTATCCACTTCCGTGTGGACAAGTTAGTATGTATGCCTTGTTTTGACATGGCTTAGACACACAGACGTGTCTGAGGTCGTGGGAGGCATACGGCCTGCCCACACGGGCGTTTGACCTCTGTAACTTTGAAAAATTTTTAAATTTTTGAGAATTTTTGTATGTGTTCGGTTTAGTCCCGGCCCTATTCTAAAGCATGTTAAAGGTCTCGGAGACCTACTAAAGGGACACTTTGATGTGATTTGTCAGATTTTGCTATGAAATGTTAGTAAAAGATTTCATTTTTCCGGTAATGCCTTTTAACCCTAATCCGACGACGGATGCGAATTAGGGGTGTTACAATTTTTAATAAATTTTGAGTTTATAATTGATCACTTTAAATTGTAAGTACTGTTTTGAAATCTATGGTACGAAATTTTGTGTTTTATGCACGTAAGTGTTATTGGGACTGTATTTTCTTTTGAAATATCAGGATTTTATAACTGAGAATTTTACGTAACTTAAATAATGCAATGTTTTTCAGTTTGTTAAACTAAAATTTTTCTACGATCACTTTGGTGATCAATGTGACCTCCGAAATTCAAAACTTCTGAGCCGGTTTTGGGGTGTTGCAAAAATACATCAACAAAGCATATTTCAAATCAAGATTTTATGCATACCAAATTCACCCATATTGACCTAACATATAGCTACCTAAGATATCAAGCTTTAAACTACACACATATCAAAGCCTTATGTCAAACTAACATACCAAACATATGGCTTCAACCACAAACATATACTTATATACAATGACCATTATTATACTTAAAGCCCAAATTTAAATCACATTTACAAACCAATTATCAACCAAAGACTTCCTAGGTACATGCCATTACAAAAATAAACATCACCACACTTGAGCTCGGGATCGTTGTTGGATGCTAAATTGGAGATCAAAATAGAAGTACCTAACTTGCGCATGGAAAAAAAATCGCACGTTGAGTAAAACTCGGTGATATTTCTATAATCCAAACATTAAAAGAAAAAAATATGATACATGAATGCTCAAAATAAACTATACAATCATACTACTATCTAAATATACAATTACAAGATATCACCACTTCTATTTCATGTATATTACCACATTATTTCATATTATGCTCAACTTTTACAAGTATTTATACTTAGTTAGTTTTAACATATATTTCAATTCACATCACTTGATATATATAAATAACTTTTCATAGATCATTTAACAATTCACTTATATAATGGCACAATCCAACCCCGTTTTCAATCCATAAGTGCATTACTCATATATTTCATTTATGTTCTCAACATAACTCACATTTCATTTTCCAATTCACTTTTTCATTTCCATTTCATATACATTGCCATTACAATATCAATTACTTAACTTTATTATTTAATTACCCCTATTAAAATGACCCGAACTTGGACGGATACACGGATACACGGATCCAACCAACACACCAGTTTGACACCCAGTGTCTCATCGGATAAATCTGAAGTAATAACTGCACCCAGCACTATATAAATTGACACCCCGTATCTCATATGTTAAACTGAAGCAAATTGGCACCCAGTGCCTCATCGACTTGAGGTTGAAGAAATCCCTGAACTCTTCCTATCCTATGGCATGCCATCTATATCCGACTTAGCCGAAACAGTTAATAGGTTTCCATTTCACTTTCAATTACATTAACTGTCCAATTCTCGTATATACATAGATAAACATATATTCAATTCAATATTCACATATCAATGTATCATAATATACCAAATGAATCCATTTCAATTATATACGAGTTCAATTCAATCTCAAAGTACCAAATTACTCACCTCAAATGCTTACCATATGCAATAATTCAAAATGCAATAATTTACAACTTAGTTTGGATTATAGAAACACAAATCGTGTATTTCGAGCTATTCGACGTCAATTTTATCCTTCCCCTTTTTAGTTGAAGATTCCACTACGACGTTAACTACAGAATAAAACAATTAAAATACATTACTATTACACAATTCAATTCCACATTAATTTTAAATTTTTACACTATATTTGCTTAAATTTCAATTTAGTCCCTATATCCAGACTAATTTTTAACTTCCACATTTAACTTTATATTTTTATACTAATTTCCCTTTAAGCTAAATTTAGCTCTCTATTTTCAATTATACCCTTAAATTTTGAATTTTTAACACTTTAGTCCCTACTGTTCAAAATCAAGAAGTAACTTCACTATTTAGTCCCTTTTCACTTTAAAGTTAGATATCTATCAATTTAACCCCTAGTGTTTAAACTTTTCAACAATAACAACATTTAAAATCTTAAGCAATACTAAAAATTAAAATATGGGTCAGATAGCTCTAAGTACCAGAAAAATGACTAAATTGCACTAACCAAATTGAGTTTGAACCTTAAGGTCCCTAGTTTTGCCGCAACTTGTTCTCCTTTTTCTTTCTTTAATTTGCATGGAATGTTGCATATCATTCCACTTTCATTTTATTTTCTTTCTATTATTATTATTTTATTATAATACATATATACATACATTTAGTTTTTAACTTATTAATTATTATAACATATATATATAGTTTACATATAATATATATTATTCATTAATGCCGTTCACTTCAACAAGGTAAACGTATATTTACCATTTTAGTCCCTTTAATTTATTAAAAAATTATAATTCAAATTTTAACTCATATGCAATTTAGTCCTAGTACTTTAATAACTCTTAATGTCACAAAATTCACTTAACCAAAATCTAATTCACTACTAAACTAACCTCGTAAATATTAACTAAAAATATTTACAGGCTCATTTTACAGAAACGGAGTCCCGAACTTCATTTTTTGACACCCCTAACTATCGGATCGTTACATTAATATTCATAAGTAAATAATAAATTCAGGATAATGGCTAATCCTATCCCAAGATACCTAACACAACATTAATATCAAGTCTTTGGACATCAATATTACTAGTAAGCGATACTCTTGTTGTAGCAATCAAACATTGACAATAAATTATGTCAAACAATGAATTTGTCTTTGGACTAACATATTGCTCATATAAAGTACCTTATAATTGTTACACATTTATCACAACAAATGTCGTAGAAATTTTGCCAAATATTAACCTACCTTTGGGTTAATTAATAAACAGATGAATCACAAAAACATATAATCATCTTGATTAAATTTATTTAAAATATTAGACATTCTTAATTAAATTCCAAAGCCAAAATCTGAATTATTTCACAATATTTTTGTTAATTTCATCTTTCAATCAAATTAAAAGATAATAGTATATAATTATCCCAAAACAACATACAATGATGTTGGCAAATATAATAATAGTTGAATAAATAAATAACAACCTCACATAAGACTTCAAATTTAAACCAAATTAATTTTTTGAATAAAGGTAAACCCCATCTTAAGATATCAGGCACTCCATTAATATTTCATCTTTGGACAAAATATTAACTTGTAAGTGATATATGTTGGGAAATGTGCCTATATTGTCGAAAACATGTAACTGTTTTCCATTTATTTGAACGATAAATAAATAAATAAAGTTAATTTCATATTTCACTATTATGTCTTTTATATTTTGCATGCATAGCAAAATTGTGATAAGAAAATAGCTCATTGATTGTCTAAAGTTCAAACTGAAGATAAGTGGCATTGTAAAGAACGTTTACATTGCGAGAAAGACAACTTACTTCAGTAGATAATCTAAATGAGTCCTGATCCCGTAGTAGAATCAAAGTGAGCATTTGATTCAAATACTGAGAAAGATTATTATGTCGTCTACAATTCCAATTGGGGAGATGGCCAGTCTTGGCTATCGGAGCAGTTGACTCTATGAGTAGAGACATAGATGCATTCATTGGTAGAATGATACATTGGACTGGACCCAATATGAATTAATTCTTAATCCGTTTTTGAATTAGTTCACTTGTGATGTTCATAGTGTGATTTACCTAAATCCTGAGTTAGTCACTGATCATGTGTATGCAACTCATGTGCTTTGACATAAGTGGAGGCTTATGCTCTAAAGATGATCGAGCCCATAGCCGGTAAGTTGGGTTCATGACTTGTGTCTGGAATGACTTTACTAGCAATAGTGGAATTCATAAGTCAATTAAAGATTCAATGATACCCTCTCATTGGCATTGTGTGGATTGATAAATATGGAAAATGGACACGGGTTGCATTTTCTCAAATGAGCAATTTATCATAGTCATTTGTTGTAACACCCTATACCTGGCCTGGTCGCCATGCCCAAATATGGGATGCTACACCACCGTCTCGTCTCATTTTCATAAAATAAGAAGCTAGATTCAAGCAAATAAATCGTCTTTTGTTCAGTCGAACAAGTTTTAATAAGTCCCAATAGTTACTTTAACAACGTTACATGCAAATCATTCGTTATTCAGTCATACATACAGCTAGAATCATGCATAAGGTCTAATTAGTAAAATTCCCTTAAAATATCCTTAGGTTTTGATATTGATATCCAGGTATCGATATTTCCCTTGAGTGGTATCAATACCACTTGGAAAAACGATACTAAATGAACATACTGTTTCTCACTATTAAAAACCCAACAATTGAAAAATATCGATACCACCAAACAAAGTATCGATATTTATTCCCCGAGTATCAATACTCGAGCAAAGGTATCAATACCAAATCTCTATTTTGTTTCTTGTACGTTTTAATTCACAGTGGTATCGATTTTCAAAGCCCAATATCGAAACCTCTGCTACTGGAGCAAAAAATACAACATAGAAATGCAATTAATTCATCTCAAAAAGTTCCTAAACAACATGCATCAAGTACTAAGTTAAATAACCGTTCATACGACTTAATCAATAGTACAAATTACCAAAAATGAGTCCGAACAATTACCATCATGCTAACTTTAATGTCTATTATCCTAAGCAATGGTAATAACATGATATTCTTATAAACAAAGTCAATTGTTTAGAAATCACCGTAACTATGATAAGTCTACCACATTGCCTGTTTCCCCAAAATAAATAAAACAATAAAGCACCTACAAAGAACAACCAGACTTCCTTGGATCACTCTCTTGGAAACCACACCGCCCACACTGTGACATCACTAATTTGCATATGTTGAAATGAGGGGGCGAGCTTTAACAAGCTCAGTGAATGCAAGAATTTCCACAACGTAAACATATCATCATGCAACATAACCAGACATTTACTCATAAGCACCACATTTTTAAGTCTAGCATCAAATAATATTAAATCATGCATCGCCAACAAGGTCATTCTCATAACGTATACATACTCAATCAAGCATAGAACATATTCTACATATTTACATAAAATATGATAAGATGGCACTTTGGATTATGAAACATGTAGTGAGCTTTACCATCACACATTAGATACACATATTTCCTTACACCACATAGATTCGTAGAGTCAAACATGTCCCAAAAGTGAAGCGCATAACTAACACTCTCCTTATTTCCCTTCACATGTCCCGTTGAATGGAGCTTAGCTCACATTCTTTTATCCTTTCAAACATGTCTTAGGGCCTCAATGCCCAAAACCACTATACATATAAGTGAGTACTCACAATCCTATGGCATGTCAACTATATCCAATGGGTCCAAGATCACAAGGCCAAAATATCCGAAAAGCATCACATATTACTTACCGATTAATCGTGCGCTAACACTGCATATTAGCATCTTTTGCCAAACACTAGCGTAGTCCTATAAAATATATATTACACATTTATTGCATGTATATAATTGCACTTTACACAATAAGCACCATATCCACATATCACATATCATTCATATTATATAACCACATAACCACAAGACAAGTATAGTTCAAGAAAACTTACACTCAAAATTTAAAGTAGGGGTTTAGGCTACATCTAAATTCCTAATCAACACATGACTTGTGTTTATGAGTAGCAATTCCATACACTCACCACTTTGTGCTTTTGCTGAGAAACCGAAAGCTCAACTAACGCTTCTCTAGCTCGTAGCAAGCTCTAACGAATCTGAATCTTTACACACATAAATCATACAATAACCATTTTCAATTATCAACCAAGAATCCGCTCAAACCAACTAAAACACAAGCTTTAAGCTAAGTTCTTATGTGACTTAAGCTATTAACACAACATACTTTATATACTAATATCTCAATCTATACTCAACCTTTTTGCTTAAAATCAGTTTCGTTCATCTACTTAATCATCTACGCCTAATTCACAATGTTCAAACTAGACAAATCTACTCAATTTATTGTATCGACATTTTTGACATCTTTTAGGTAATTTTTACAAAATTCATAAAAAAACATGAGAAATCATTAATGAAACTTTAGGATAAGTTTAAAAACCTTCTAGTCATTCTAAAAAAAGTTGGAAAACAATTTGAAACCAAGTTTTGACTCAAAATCCCGAAATCCACCATTAATGGCTCTATTTTCAATTTTTATTTAAAGCATGCAATTTGAGGGCTAATAATTCAGTTTTAGAGTCTAAATAACATTAAAAACCAATGGATACATAAGTGCTTACCTTTGTTGAAAGAATGAATGAGTTTGGACTTAAATCCGAAAAACCTATGTTTGAGGAAGATTGTGAAATCTATGGAGTTTTGGGTGTTTTTCTTGAGGATTTATAGTGACAAATGACTTAGGAATGATAGAAAATTAAAGTATTGTGGTTTGGGAATTAAAAAATCAATGGAATAGTGAGGAAAAGAGCAAGGGGTGGCAAGCACAAACTTAAAGAACAACAATCGCGAGTTTAGGCTGAAAGTGGTGGTTTTTAGGTTCATTTTTAAAAAACTGGTTCAATTGCCGCATAAATGCTCACTATTTTGACTCTATTACAAATCAGTACTTTCTCTAAAATTAAGGGTTTTTAGAACACTTTTTCAAAAATTGATTTGATAGTTAAGATGCCTTAGTTGAAAACACTATCAAGTACCAACCTTACGAAATTCGAGCTCATACAGGCCAAAATTCCTAAAATATCCCTAAAATTTCTAGGCCCTATTTTGGGGTGTTACATTTGTTGAAAGTGATCATATTATTCATTAAGAAGACACAATGGTGACAATGAGATAAAATATGATTGTATTTAGTGAACAGATTTAACTCAAAATAACTAAGGATATCATATGAGGGTAACACATATGATGAGGTCATTGGACAAAATAGTTAGATGAATTTCTTTTGTAAAGATTATACAATAAGGAGTTTTCAATCATGGTCCTTCTTGTGGACTGACTCCATGATTAAGTAATTGCGAATTATCGAAATGATGCTTTTGGACATAATTGTAATCACTAAAGCCTAATTGTACAGTCTGATTGGTCTCTTCGCTAGCTCAATAAACACTCGATTGAACTACATTTGAATGAGAAGAAAATTCTACGACTTTGGGAATAATTCAATTGAGTCGATTTATTCGATGTGGAATTAAATTAGGTGGTTGTGAGAATTGTTCAACTAGATAATTTGTTAAAAAATTTTCTTGAAAAATTAATTTGGAAAATCTAAGTGATTTTTGGAAAAATTAATTTTGATCAAGTAAAATTAAATTAATAAAATCAATAAAAATAATATGATATTTTTGGATGTTAATTTTCAAGTTAGACAATTGGCCCAATGAGTAATTGAACTTGAAAATTGGACCTGAAATCATAAATTGGACTCGGGAGCCCAAAATCGAGACGAAAACCCAAAAACTGGTCGAATCGAGCCTGCTATGTAAAACTAAGCCAATGGTCCAACCTGTGACTAGACCGGACCAGTTAGGTTGTCATTGTCTTAGACCGAATTGGCAGCAGTCGAACCGGCTCGGGATGCCGTAAGGGTGTTGCACCTGCATCACTGGACATGGCGGTACCGGTGGCTACGACGGCGGCATCTCGGTGACTGGCAGCGGTTGGTCGTCGATGGTTGAGCAGTGAAAGAGTTACATTCCTACTAGAATTCTACCGAAGAATTTTATTTCAGATTAATTATTCCAAAATAATAATAGTTTAATAGTTTAAGATTTAATTTAATTTAATGTTTATCCTGTAGATAAACATTCTATTATTTTAATAAGATTTAATATTAAATTTAATATAATATTTATCTTGATAAATATTATATTAATTTAATATTAAAGTGATTATGTTTAATTATAGTTGAACTCTCTAAACTCTCTCTATATAAAGTGAGCCTTGTGTCATTATTTACACACACTTGAATTTAAGTGAAAGTTGGAGAGAGAAAATACTCTGAAAAGATTATTCCAGAAAATTTCTAGAAATATTTTTTGATTTACAACTTGACCCAAAAGTTTAGAGAAATTGTAAAATTACCCCACTGGTAATTTTTGTGAAAATTTTCTTATTCGAAGAGAGCCCACACTCGGCAGATGTGAGCTTGAGGATAGCGGAGAAGACCACTCGGTTGAAGCGCTCATCCTAGACGAATAAAAAATGTACAATTTTGATTAGTGTTTATTACTTTAGATATCACAACCAAGATCTTATTTTGAAAAAAAAATTTAAAACTCTGGTTTTTTCCTAAATTTATTTTCCACTACGTCTTTCAAATCCGTTTTTCCAACAATATCTTTGTGGAGTAATCAAACACTAACAATAAGAACATGTCAAAAAATAAATCTTCCTTTGGGCTAATTTATTACTCCCATGTAAAACCGAATAATTTTCACACGTTTATTATTACAGTTGCACATGTAATATTATTAACCTTCCTTTTATATTTTAAAGCAAAATAATTTCAACATTAGAGATCACATTGACAACTTATTATTTTAATTAAGTTATTTTAAAATATTTATAAATATACCAATATTCAAATCTAAAATTTCCATAACATTTAAAGGTCAAAACTTTTTTATTGCTTTATAGTTTTTGAAATAACCCAAAACAATGTTGTCTAAATAGTGCAATAAAAAAAACTGAAAAACTTAATCTTTAATTAATTTTTTTGTTCAAAAACCATATATGAAATAATGTAGTGTTTCAAAGCCAAATAATTAACAAGCATATGTATTCATAATTTTGGCACAGACAAAACACCAAAGCAATTCACGCATATACGTGTATTTAAAATCAAATAGTAAAATTTACCATGCAAATACCATTTAAATAAAAAATTGCATTTATAGTTAAACTGAGATTTGCAAGAATACTTGAAAAATATTTTGAAGCCAATAAATCTCAAAAACAAAATAATAATAGTTGGCAAATCCCACAGTTCACACAATAAACCATATCATCAGAATTTAACCAAATATTTGGAACCATGAAATTCCAAAACCTAATATCATAGAACCAAGCTTAAAACTAAATTCTATAAATATATATATATATATATATATATCATAAAAATTAAATTATGTGCTACCAAAATCCTTTTACCAAAAATTAAAATCACTAAACTGAAAAACAAAACAAAACAAAAGCATGCATATTCCAAAATTCTACCGTAAACATATCATTATGCAAACTTAAGAAACAATAAATAAATAAATAATACTTAATGAACCAAAAAAGTATTACCGAAAAGAAAATCAGAATTGCTATTCGCCTTCTGCTTCTGAGTTCAAAACCAAAGATAAAAGCATAATAACTATTAAAAACTCATAACTTAAATCCATAATTTTCCTTGCACCAAATTATTCTGCTAAACTATACCAGAGTATTGTATGAGGGAAAAAAAAATTAACCACTAAATTAATTAATACATCCAAAGTACATATTGATTTAAGCCTAAGAATTAATGGTTTTCAATCGCATAATGACTCCCATAGGTAAACTTCAATTTAGCCAAAATAATTCTTGTGGATTGCAGTAAAATAATTCATACCAAACCAATATCAGTCAAAGATTTCAATCGATATTCATAAACCTCAAAGTTTTAATATAATAATCAAAACCTAAAAAAAACTTTAATTGGAATTTCAAACATTTTAAAATATCAAATCCATAAAATTTCAAAAAAGAATCAATCTAAAAATAGTAGAGAATCAATTCGTTCTCAATGATTCAACATGACGAGGCTCAGATGCCACTTGCTAGAACCGAAAAATAATAACTGATATAAAACTTAACAAACCATAAACCAAGATCTATCATGTCAAATCATTAAGAATAAATCAAGAACAAAACTAGATGTGGAAGTGTACTTGAATTCATTGATTTCTTGAAATCTACGGATCTTGCGGTTTGATATTCCAAATTAGCACATAAGTAATTTAGAGAAAGTGACTCTCTCTTTTCTAAAGATGAGATATTAAAAAAGTTATCTTATGTGTAATTTGGGAACCATAACCCTAATATATAATTTTTGCACATTGACCCTAATTTCTAATCAACCCATCATTAATTAGAAATTAGTTACTAGAGTATCTACAAATATTTGACCCATACTTTATTTAATAATTAAAGCCCAATAAACCTTAACCAAATTAGATCACTTTTAATTTGGGCTAAAATATTATGATAGTAAATAATAACATTTAATTACCCTTATTATATATATGATGTCCATATTTTCTAACAGTTTCTACCAATAAATCAAATGTACCATTTCATAAGAATTTTATTATTCAATACTATCATGCTATTTATTTGGGTAAATTACATTCATTGTCACTTTAAAATAGGGTTTGTCTTATTTTTGACATTCTAATTTCTTTTCTCAACATAATCACTGTAAATAAAATATTTTGCAAAATGGTTATTGTAGTTATTTTTTTAATGGATTGCAGAGTCAGCAATAAACCTAGTTTTTTTTTTCACATATTTTCCTTTTATTTTTATTTGTAACACCACAAATCCGGCCTAGATGTTATGGTCGTATCTGGCAATGTCACATGATACTGTTTTTGAAACCTCATTGTTACGATGAAAACATTCCAAGCTATTATCTTTAGTAAACCTTTGTTAGAAATTAGGAAGTCGTCTTTATTCATTTAAAACATTTGTTTTGAAACATCCCTCGTTGTGGAAGCTTTAATAAAACAGTCTAGGTGATCATGTGTTTAGAAATTACTTTAACTTTTTGAAAACTGAATTTTCTACGACTAGCAGGTATAAATCGATAAAGTAAAATAAATAAATAAAAAACCCAAATTTAAAACCAAAGTCCCAGAGGGTCCTTAAATTACAACCCAAAGAATCAATAATAATCAAAACATAAATCGTAAATTGAAAACCATGAAGTCCAAAAATTACTGTGGTCACCGCTGAGTTCTCCGTCTCACCGATCCGTCTAAGTTTGGGGATTACCTATGCACATTAAAGAAAAAAGGGTGAGTTTACGTAAACTCAGTGTGTAATCCCGCAGAAACAAACAAGCAATCAGTATTCACAGTGCACAGTTGAACAGTATTGGGCCTAAGCCCTTTTTAGTATCAGTGACAGTTTGGGCCTTAGCACATCTCAGTACTGTGTCAAAAATGCAGTAGGGCCTTAGCCCAGTATTAGTAGTAGTAACATTTTTGCAGTAGCAAAATCCTACCCAACCAGCCTCTACACACCATCTCCGTCCAACCCTACACTCCATGTGGGGATATAATCAACCCACCCCTCTCTACACTCCAAGTAGTACCGAATGGGGCTGTCTGATGAGTTTGCAAAATGAGTGCACAAGAAATTAGGCTTAAAGCCTTTCAGTACACTTCCTCCGAATAACAACCCTAACCCAAAGCAATGCAACACACAATGGATGACTTGCTATTATGTAATTTTCAATACATATATTCAGTTTAGATATTAACATGCCCAGTACAGATATCATTCAGTTAATTTCACACATTTAGGGGTCTAAGTAGCGCTTACCGACCCTACAGTAGGTTTACAGTCAACTTGGGTGACCCGTGCAACCTTAAAAACATTTCGGTAAAAATGGTCCCACATGCCAATGTGATCTGCCCGTGTGGCCCACTCGGCCCAAATTGGCCTTGGCAGTGTGATCCATTTTAAAAGTAACCCATGCTAGCTCAATACTCATATATGTTTTCATTATTTACTTATATGTTCATTCAAAATTGTCTACTTGAGTCATTATTACTAAATTATTTATATCTTGAGCTATAGAATTCCAAATTAAGATCCGTTTGATGTTTTTCAAACTAGACTCAAATATCTTTCTACCATAAAATTTTCACAATTTATATCAAATAAGTACAGTAAAATCTTTAAAATTATCCTTATTCTTCTATTTGACAACTTCATCCTTTCCATACTAAAAATTATTTATCTCTTAGTACAGAATTTAGATGATGTTTCCGTTTGTTTCTCTTGAAAATACACTCATTAAAAATTTAAACATATAAATTTAAGCCATAATTATTTTTTTTTTTACAATTTTTGATGATTTTCCTAAGTCAGAACAAGGGAACCCGAAATCATTCTGACCTTGTCTCACAAAACTTATTATATCTCATGATTTACAATTCCATTGCTTACACTGTTTCTTCCATGAAAAACTATACTCAATAAAATTTAATTTCATGTTTTATTCAACCTCTAACTCAATTTCCACTATTTTTGATAATTTTTCAAAGTTAGACTACTACTGCTGTCCAAAACTATTTTAGTGCAGAATGTCAATTTCCAAGTTTATAACACCCTTATTTCCTTTCTCTACAATTTTTCACATCATTTTCTCTTATTTCTTTTATTTCTCGATAGCAAGCAATTTTGGCTTTTCGTCGAACCCCGTTTTCTGCGTTTCGGGTACACACCTGGTATGGTTTTGATGGCTAATCACTCCCGAGCACTTCAAGGCCTAAAATCATGATACTCAACATCAATTTAACGGATTTACAAGCGAATTAACAACCAAGAACGAACAGAAACTCAACTTACCGCCAACTACAACCCTCCGTTTAATTATTGTAAGCCGAGAACACTGAATTCACCAGTCCGAGCCTCCCCCTACGCCCAAATCGCAGAGAAAAACATTACCACTTCAGTCGCTAAGAGATTCATGAGAGAAACGAAGAGAAACACTTACTGAAACTAAGCAAGCACTAACCGCGTGCAAAATCGAAGGAAAATAAATGGATTAGGGAAAAATCAAGAAGAAGAAAAAGAAGAGAAAGATGGTAAAACTCAAAGAATTTCGACAATAGGAGAGGGAGAAGAATAGACTACAAAACTTTTTTGGAAAAGGGAGCCAAAATTCGGTTATGGGAAAAAAATAAATAAAAATAAAAAAATCCCGTTAACCCCCAAAATCCCTTTATCTTCTCCCCTAATTCCCCCTTCACATCCACTACTCAGAATCCCCTTATTACACAACTCTATCCCAAAATCTGAGCAAAAAAAAAAAAAACACTCTTTCCTGTGTAGGGATTCGAACACAAAACCTCCACCATAATAACGCACCATTTAACCACTAGACCAGCAGGCCCATTCTGATGTAATTTACCCAACATTTAAATTTAAGCCCTTTAGGCCAAGTTAAGGCTTTATTTATAAAAATTGTAAAATTTGCCCAAGTCATGACTTGAACTTAGGACCTCCCACACACGCCCAATACACGTAACCACTAAAGCAGACAGTTATTTGTGTCACACATACACAAAACAAAAATTAAAACTTTTGGGGTGTTACAATTCTACCACCCTAAAAGAAAATTTCATCCTCGAAATTTACCCGGTCAGTATAGATGAGGATATTGCTGACGCATCGTATCCTCAGGCTCCCACGTAGCCTTCCCAGTGCTATGATTACGCTAAAGAACCTTAACCAGTGGAATAGATTTCCTCCTCAGTACTTTTACATCTTGATCCAGAATCTGAACCGGCTCCTCTTCAAAGGTCAAGTCTGGCCTAACCTCAATCTCCTTAACGGAAATGATGTAGGTAGGATTAGAGCGGTAGCGCCTCAACATCGAGATGTGGAACACGTCATGGATACGATCCAACTTTGGAGGTAGCTCCAATTGATAAGCAACTGGTCCCACTCGCTTCAAAATACAATAAGGTCTAATAAACCTAGGGCTCAACTAGCCCTTACAAACAAACCTCAGTACCTTCTTCCAGAGTGAGACCTTAAGGAATACAAAGTCCCTCACCGAATACTCAATCTCACGTCGCTTCAGGTCCGCATAGCATTTTTGTCAGTCAAAAGCCGCTTTCAGTCGATCTCAAATCAGTCTAACCTTATCCTCTGTCTCAGAAACCAACTCAGAACCCAGAACACGTCGCTTGCCCAACTCAGTCCAACATAAAGGAGTGCGACACTTACGATCATACAGTGCCTCGTAAGGTGCCATCTGGATGCTAGACTAGAAACTGTTATTATAGACGAAATTCGCTAGTGGTAGATAATCCTCCCAACTGCCTCAGAAATCAATAGCACAACTCCTGAATCTGAGCCTTAAGCTCCAAAAGCTCCTTTAGTGCCATTCGATAGGGAGCAATAGACATCGGAGCTATACCTGGAAGTAGCTCAATCCCAAATTCCAACTGGCGATTAGGAGGTAACCCCGGTAGCTCTTCAGGAAAGACGTCCGAAAAATCCTTTACCATTTTGATATTCTTAACTGTAGAATCCCCAGAATCCGAAACAGTTACGTATGCCAAGAATGCCTCACATTCCTTACGCACCATCTTCTCTGCCACCAGTGTAGAGATCACATTAGATAAGTAATTCCGGCGTTCTCCAATCATGACTACCTCCTTATCTTCCTCAGTTCTTAGTACGACCCTCTTAGTCACACAGACCAAGCTAACACGATGCTTGACCAACCAGTCCATCCCTAGAATTAGGTCGAACTCCTCAAATGAAAGCTCCATCAAATCAGCTAGGAAGATTGCCCCTTGTACCTCTAAAGAAATGTCTCTATGCAATTTGCTAACTCTAACAGATTGCCCTAACGGGCTCAGTACCGTAACCTCACTCGTAGTGCTCTCAACTGAAATACCCAAGTTTCCAGACACAGTACAGGCTATATAGGAATAACTGGATCTTATATCTATCAATGCAATATAAGGTACATCATAAATAAGGAACATACCCGTGATGATGTCTGAAGCATCTCCATTCTCTCAGCGATGTGCAATATATACTAGAGTCGGCTGCCTCACCTCAGTCTGTCCAGCACCTCTGTTCTGTGCTCTCTACCCACGGCCCATGCCATTACCACCCCTAGCCTGACCACAGCCTCTCGGTGGCTGTTGTACTACCCTCTATGGTTGTGCATTACCAGTACCCTGAGCTTGCATTTGATCAGCCCTCAGTGGACACTCCCTGATACAGTGATCCAATAATCCACACCTCAGACACGCCCCAGTCCTCCTCCAACACTCGCCCTGGTGGTGTCTACCACAATCAACACATGATCGCTCTCTCGAGTGCGCAACAGGGGGCCAAATTCTAATCGGCCATCGGCTCGGCCTTTTTTAGGTCTTTGTACAGAACTCAAGGGCTCCAAATCCCTCTTGTTCCTACCTCTTTCTCTATTGCGGTTTTGGCACTCAGTGCACTTAACCTCCTCAGTGATTTTTTCCTTCTCGACCAGGGAAGAAAAATCTCGCTCCCTCTGCGGAGCTATCAGAACACTCAAGTTATCCCTGAGGCCATCCTCAAAGTGAACACATCACTCATACTCCGATGCCACCATACCTCGCGCATAGTGGCTCAGTCTCAGAAACTTGGCCTCATACTCTACCACTGATCGATCTCCCTGTGCCAGATTTAGAAACTCCCTTCTACGGGCGTCTACATAACTAGCTCCCACATATTTTCCCTGGAAGGCAGTCTTAACGAACTCCTAGGTCAAACATTCGGGCTGAGTGCCTTCCTTAATAGTAAGCCACCACTAATAAGCCTCATCCTGCAGCAGTGAGACTGCACCCTTTAATTAGGGTGCAATCTAAATCATCCATAATTCTCTCCGTGGCCTCAATCCAGTACTCGGCCACATTAGGGGAAACTCCAGTGACACCTCTGAAGAGCTCAACTCCATTGGACCAGAGTCGTTTCGTAACCGACCATCGGCCCCCAGATCCAGTATTGGGCCTAGCAACAATCCTTAGCATAGCCTGGGACAATGCGTCGTCACCAGCCAAGCGATCTTGAGACCCAGTCTCAGTAGCATGCGACACTGGCGTCTCACTCGTATCCAAAATTGATATGCTACCCAATGAACAGGACTCAGTTCGAGCTCCTCTGCGGCCTCTATCTCGGCCTCTAGTAACCCGTCCGTATATACCTTGTATACTCATTGTCTAATCATATTTATCTGTATTAACAGATTTATGAATCAGTTACAGTTCCAGTGTTTATTAACAAATGTTTTATGTAAAACAGTATCGATTATTCAGAGTTCGTTTTCGTAAATCGCAGTCTCACTACAGTTTTCAGTTTCTTTACAATTTTTAGTATACACTAACTAGAGTGTTTTCAGTACAGTTTACTACCTATAGTAGTTTCAGAATATACTATTCATAACAATTTACGTTTAAAATAAACCACAGTTCAGAATACTTATAGGATCGGCGCCAGAGACTCGGTGTACCACTCAGTAAAAACATTTCAAATCATTTGGAAGTCAATCAATTTTTTGAAAGCCCATTTTTTTTTATAAAACCCATAATTCACAGTCGAGTTTTGTAACTTGACTCTGATACCACTAAATGTAACACCCCAAACCCGGCCTAGACGTTATGGCCATATCTAGCAATGTCACACAATAGAGTTTTTGAAACCTCGTTGTTAAGATGAAAACATTCCATGCTATTATCTTTAGTAAACCTTTGTTAGAACTTAGGAAGTCGTCTTTATTCATTTATTTGTTTTGAAACATCTATAGTTGCGGAAGCTTTAATAAAACAGTCTAGGTGATCATGCGTTTAGAAATTACTTTAACTTTTTGAAAACCGAATTTCATACGACTAGCAAGTATAAATCGATAAAGTAAAATAAATAAATAAAAACCCAAATTTAAAACCAAAGTCCCAGAGGGTCCTCAAATTACAACCCAAAGAATCAATAATAATCAAATCATAAATCGTAAATTGAAAACTATGAAGTCCAAAAATTACTGTGGTCACTACTGAGTCCTCCGTCGCACTGATCTATCTAAGTTTGGGGATTACCTGTGCACATTAAACAAAAAAGGCGAGTTTACGTAAACTCAGTGTGTAATCCTGCAGAAACAATCAAACAATCAGTATTCACAGTGCATAGTTGAACAGTCTTGGGCTTAAGCCCTTTTCAGTATCAGTGATAGTTTGGGCCTTAGCCCATCTCAGTATTGTGTCAAAAATGTAGTAGGGCCTTAGCCCATCATAGTATCAGTAGCAGTAATAGTTATGCAGTAGCAAAATCCTACCCAACCAGCCTCTATACACCATCTCCGTCCAACCCTACACTCCATGTGGGGATATAATCAACCCACCCATCCCTACACTCCAAGTGGTACCGAATGCGGCACAACACAGTAGTTTGCAACTGAGCTGCCAGTAAATTAGGCTTAAGACCTTTCAGTACACTTCCTCGGAATAACAACCCCCAACCCAATGAAATGCAACACACAATGGATGACATGCTATTATGCAATTTTTAGTACATATATTCAGTTTAGATATTAACATGCCCAGTATAGATAGCATTCAGTCAATTTCACACATTTCGGAGTCTAAGTAGCGCTTACCGACCCTACAGTAGTTTTACAGTCGACTTGAGCGACCCGTGCAACCTTAAAAACATTTCGGTAAAAATGGGCCCACATGCCTATGTGATTTGCCCGTGTGGCCCACTCAGCCCAAATTGGCCTTGGCCGTGTGGTCCATTTTTAAAGTGACCCATGCTAGCTCAATACTCATATATGTTTTCATTATTTACTTATATGTTTATTCACAGCTGTCTACTTGAGTCATTATCACTAAATTATTTATATCTTGAGCTACAAAATACCAAATTAAGATCCGCTTGATGTTTTTGAAACTAGACTCAAATATATTTCTACCATAAAATTTTCACAATTTATAGTTTATCAAATAAATACAGTAAAATCTTTAAAGTTATCCCTATTCTGCTGTTTGACAGCTTCATCCTTTCCTTACTAAAAATTATTTATCTCTTAGTACAAAATTTAGATGATGTTTCTATTTGTTTCTCTTGAAAATAGACTCATTAAAGATTTAAATATATAAATTTAAGCTCATAATTATTTTATTTACAAGTTTTGATGATTTTCCTAAGTCAGAACAAGGGAACCCGAAATCATTCTGACCTTGTCTCACAAAATTTATTATATCTCATGATTTACAATTCCATTGCTTACACTGTTTCTTCCATGAAAAACTATACTCAATAAAATTTAATTTCATGTTTTATTCAACCTCTAACTCAATTTCCACTATTTTTGCTGATTTTTTAAAGTTAGACTACTGCTACTGTCCAAAACTATTTTAGTGTAGAATGTTGATTTCCAAGTTTATAACACTGTTATTTCCTTTCTCTACAATTTTTCAAATCATTTTCTCTTATTTCTCTTATTTCTCGACAGAAAGTAATTTTGGCTTTTCACCGAACCCCATTTTCTGCGTTTCGGGTACACACCTAGTATCGTTTTGATACCTAATCACTCCCGAGCACTTTAAGACCTAAAATCAAGATACTCAACATCAATTTAACGGATTTACAAGCGAATTGACAACCAAGAACGAACAGAAACTCAACTTACCGCCAACTATAACCCTCCGTTTAACTATTGTTAAGATGAGAACACTGAATTCAACAGTCTGAGCCTCCCCCTACACCCAAATCGTAGAGAAAAACACCACTTCAGTCACTAAGAGATTCATGACAGAAAGGAAGAGAAACACTTATTGAAACTAAGCGAGCACTAACTGTGTACGAAAACAATGGAAAATAAATGAATTGGGGTAAAATCAAGAAGAAGAAAAAGAAGAGAAAGATGGAAAAACTCAGAGAATTTCGACAAGAGGAGAAGGAGAAGAATAGACGGCATAAAGTTTTTGGAAAAGGGAGCCAAAATTCGATTATGGGAAAAAATAAACTTAAATAAAAAAATCCCGTTAACCCCCAAAATCCCATAATCTTCTCCCCTAATTCCCACTGCACATCCACTACTTAGAATCCCCCTATTACACAACTCTATCCCGAAACCTGAGCAAAAAAAATAATACCCTTGCCTGCGCAGGGATTCGAACACAAGACCTCCACCATAATAACACACCACTTAACCACCAGACCAGCAGGCCTATTCTGATGTAATTTACTCAACATTTAAACTTAAGCCCTTTAGGCCTGGTTATGGCTTTATTTATAAAAATTCTAAAATTTTCCCAAGTCATGACTTGAACTTAGGACCTCCCACACACACCCAATACACATAACCACTAAAGGAGACAGTTATTTGTGGATTGCTGATTGTGCAGTCTATTAGAAGAAAAGAAAAAAATTAACAGCAGTGACAAATCCACAATTTTTTAATTATAATCACTAAATTAAAAAAAAAATTAGAATGACCAAAATAGGACAAACCTTGTTTTAGAGTGACCAAAATAGGGCAAACCCTATTAACTAATTTTTTATGTAAAGAAAGTCATGATTATTTTCTTCCATGAATATTCTATCTAAGGGTTGTTTAGACTTGATCTTAAAAACAAGTTTTGGAGAGATGCTTGCTTGAGATTGCTTGAGTCTTGATCCGAATACCTTTGAGACTTGAGCTTACATTAATAAGGTTTACTTCAAAGATCATTGAGGCTTGATCTCCTTAGTGTTGGCAAAACCAAATTGGGGAGAGCTTTTGTATCACCCCATACTCTATTCAATTGTTGGATCCCAAAGGTGAGATGGCATATTCTGTAATTACCCAATTTCAATGGTATTAGAAATGGTGGTTTCAGAACCCCGTTTACCGGTAATTGAGTCCGTAAGTTTTAATATTTAATATTTACTAGTTTATTATGGTGTTATATGAAATCCTAGTTTGGTAATTTGATTGACTGGATAATTGATTTTTGTATAGGGATTAAGTCGTAAAGGTGGGCAAAGTTTATTCTCATGGATTTCTATTTTACTAATGATAATACATGTCACCTCCCGAAAATAGAATTAGAAGAATTAGGGTTGCAAGTGAGTCAGTGGTTAATGTTGGACTTTTATGTTTATTTTTGCATCCTAGAGATAAGAATGAGTTTGCTGGTTTAGTGGTAAGGTGTTTGTTAACTTACCCTTTGTGCTTGTGTTTGAATTGATTGAAAAATGGGTTTGGAAAACGCAGTAGAAAATAAATTTAGGGAAAAACCAGAGTTTTAATTTTTTTTCCAAAATAAGATCTTGGTTGTGATATCTAAACTAACAAACACTTAATCAAAATTGTACCTTTTCGATTCGTCTAGGATGAGCGCTTCGATTGAGTAGTCTTCTTCGCTATCCTTAAGCTCACGTCTGTCGAGTGTGGGCTCACTTCAAATTAGAATTTTTTTCACAAAAATTACTAGTAGGGTAATTTCACAATTTCTCTAAACTTTTGGATGAAGTTGTAAATAAGAAAAATATCTCTAGAAATTTTCTTGAATAATCTTTTCAGAGAATTTTCTCTCTACAACTTTCTCTTGAATTCAAGAGTATGTAAATAATGACCCAAGGCTCTCTTTATATAGGGAGAGTTTTTAGAGTTCAATTATGATTATACTTAATCACTTTAATATTAAATTTAATCTAATATTTATCTTGATAAATATTAAATCTTATTAAAATAATAGAATGTTTATCAAACATTAAATTAAATTTAATATTAAGATAATCACTTTAATATTAAATTAATAAAATAGTATTAAGAGAAGTATTAAATTTAATTTAATATTAAACTATTAAAATAATATTATTTCTGGAATAATTAATCTAAAATTAAATTCTTCGGTAAATACCCAATAGGAGTGTAACTCTTCCACTGCTCAACCACTGATGACCAACTGTCACTGGCCAGTGGGACGTCGCTGTCCTAGCCACTAACATTGCTGTGTTTGATGATGCAGGTGCGACTGTAACACCCCATACCTGTATCTGTCGCCGAAACAGGGTTACGGAGTATTACCAGAACTTTCAGAACATTTTGCAAACAATTCATGTAAGTTTCTATTTATACATCGGGATTATTCATAACATCCCTTAAATGGGCCCTCGAGGTCCAATACAAGCATTAGAAACAAATCGGGACTAAATCAGGATCTTCGGGAATTTTTCGCAAAAATTCCAATAATTTTCCTAGGTGCTGGGCTCACACACCCTTGTGGTCTAGGGACACGCCCATGTGGTCAGGCCGTGTACTACACATGCCTGTGTCCCTAACCCGTGTAACTCACTGATTTTTTAGGCATGAAGAAATGGGAGTCACACGGCCAAGTCACACGACCATGTGCTAAACCGTGTGGCGAATTTAATTTTCAAAATTTAGGTGCAGTATTCACATGGCTGTGTAACATGCCCGTTTCCAAGGCCGTGTCAACCACACGGTTGAGACACACGATCGTGTCTTTGCCCGTGTGCCAATTTTGAGCATTCTGTTTCTCAAAACTAAGGTGTAAGGGACATACGGCCTAACTACAAGCCCATGTTACACGGTCTAGACACACACTCGTGTGTCTACTCGTGTGGACAAAAGAATGCTATTTACCAAGCCATTTGCCACCCTCACTTGCACACACTTGTATACAACTTCAATGGCATAATTCATAGCACAAACAAGCAACAAAAACTACTATAACTAAGGCCTAAACATGTCATTAACATTATACTTTGCCAAACTCAAACATACCACAAGCATTCAATATGATTACTTTCAATATGTATAGTCTAGCCCAATTTCACTAATTTACCATCAAGCCAATTCTCCCTATTTAACACCTAAGTTATTATGCCACAATCATTCATCCAACAAGCAAATAAAAAGGCATATCACAAATAACATTAGCCCATGCATAACTCATATTCAATTTAACTAAGACAAGCCATCTTTCAAGGCTTTATACAATATAAAACATTCATCAATTACAAGCCAATACTTTTGGCCGAATCATAATGACACATATACCCAAAATGACCAAGTCCCTATACATGCCATATACTTAAAATGCTAAATTTCATCAATACGCAAAATGATAGTTTTGATAGTGTGAGGCAAATCTCCGACGATCCCCAATCCGAGGTAGCTTGGCTACACTATAATAATATAGAAAATAAATGGAGTAAGCTAGATAACTTAGTAAGCTCATATGAAAGAAGTAAGAAAACCCTACCATACATTAACATGCAAGTAATGTAACAAAAGATAATGTAATTTATCATAATCTCATGATCAAATTTCACTTCCATCACAAACTTACCTTGAAATCATCATTTCATGAGTTAATAATCATAATCTTTGAGTACATACCTGTACCATCTCGAAATGAATTTACACATATTTGCGTCTTTGACATACCCGTGAACCACTCGGAATAATAATGTCAGATACTCGGGAATCTTGCACACTAAGTGCCACATATGTAGCTAATGCTACCTAAATCTCATATCACATAGTTGCTCGCTCTTGAGCTAACAACGGGTCTACTCACACAAGCTACCGGTCGAGACGTAACTACACGATGCTGCTCACACAAGCTGACAAAAAATCGCAACATATGCCGGTATACTCAGCCACCGGTAGAATGTACAGGACTAACACCCGAATCACATAATCACATAACACATGGTAACCCTAGTGACATGTCACTTGTATCCTAACCTATTCCTAAGGTTCAAACGAGATTTCTTATTTTTCGAATCGTCGTCAAACTCGTCCATAGAATTAGACTCGTCCATATAATCTGTAACACCCCTTACCTGTGTCCGATGACGGGATCGAATACGAGGCATTACCATGCTTAACCTTACTTGTATGTATAGTAATGGGCTATAACATTTCGTTCAAAACCCATTTCTTGTTCATTCTTGACCTACGTGGCCCTAAGCATACCTCCGAGAGGTTTCGGGATTTAACCGAGGACATTTCACGAATTTGGAAAAAGTTTTCATCAAAACAGGGGCCACACGCCCGTGTTGAACTAGGGACACGTCTGTGTGCCCTTAAAACATACCCGTGTCTTCCACCCATGGTCGACACTGACTAATTCCACATGGCCTTAACACGCCCGTGGCCCTGGCCCATGTGCCAAACCTTTTCATTCTGACTTATCCACACGGCCTATACACACGCCCGTGTGCTTCAGTTGAGGTGATTTAAATTTCAAATTCAAGGTGCAGACTTCACACGGCCTGGGCATATGCCCATGTGTTAGCCGTGCCTCCCACACGGTCTAGACACACCCCCGTGTGTCTACCCATACGGGCAATTAGCAGGCTATCTACCAAGCCATTTTGCCACCCTATATCACATACACACAAACTCCAATTCAAATCATTCCAATTTAAAAGATGACCAATTAATATCTTTAGAAATTTAAGAAATCGAGACAACACAAGAGCATACACTTCATGAAATTTACCTTCATTGAGCAAAAGGATTTGCCAAGTATTGGCCTAACTCAAGACCATTTACAAAATGACTTTAGTAACATGCATAGCCAACACTTTGGCTAACAATTACAACTTAACAAAGTACTCGAGTCCTACACATGCCATACTCAAAATAAGTCTAAATTGTTATACCAAATTGATGTCGATAGTGTGATTCTGAGCTCCGACGTCCAATGATTCTCGAGCTAACTTGGCGAAACTACAAGGAAAATGGAGGAGTAAGCATATAGCTTAGTAAGATTGCATGAAACTCTAGGATGACAATCTACTCAAACTATAATCATTCATATCATGAAACAATGGCGACATAGCACCAATGAATAAAAGTACTTACTCAAGATACCTGTATCACTGGTTCATGTAGTTTAGCAAATTTGCTAACGTAACTATAAACTCACATCTTTATCATTCATACCATGAACATCACTCAAGGCCATCCATAAATAGACTTGGATGTAGGCCAACTCACATACTTGACTCTTTTGCTTATGAATAAATCGGTTCATCATGAATGATTCAAGCTTAACATACATAAGATTTGATGCCAACGCCATATCCCGGATATGGTCTTACATGGGATCATTCCTTAGTGCCGACGCTATATCCTAGATATGGTCTTATACGGGATCTTATAACTCGGTGTCGATGCCATTCCCAGACATGGTCTTATACAAGATAGTACTTGGATATCGATGCCAGATCCTGGATATAGTCTTACACGAGATCATTCTTTGGTGCCGAAGCCATATCCCATATATGGTCTTATACGGCACCTTTCCTTTCTCATATGCATATGTAGGGAATATGTAACACCCCAAACCCGGCCTAGAAGTTAGGCCCGAATCTGGCATGTCACATTGAAGTGTTCTTCGAAAACCATGTTTTCATTGGAAACCCTTCTTGTTTAAAACTTGAGTAAAATCCTAGTTACGTTAGTTTATTTTTAAAACATCTTTTCCGTTGCGAAAGCAAATTTTGAAAGTAATTGATTTACGAAAAAGATTAAGTCACGAAATTGGTTCAAAAATATTGCAAAAACGTAGTGTTGTTTCAAAAGCACTTAACATTTTGGAAAGCCATGATTTACATCTAAACGGATATAATTCAAAGTAAATAAAAACCCAAAGTTAAAATCCAAAAACTTAAAGAGGCCTTATTACAAAAATTATTAACCCAATAATTTAAAATAAAATAAAATCAACTAAAATCGCTAAGTTTAACTTTAGATCATATCTGACGTGTGGCCACCTCCGAGCCCCTCGCAGCTCCAAATCCTCTAAGGCTGGGGATTACCTGCACAGTTAAAAGAAAAGGTGAGTTACGAGAACTCAATGTGTAATCCTCTATTACGGTCATTGTCTGGGCCCGAGCCCATACAGTATCGGTCTGGACCTAAGCCCTATTCGGTAACGATCTGAGCCTAAGCCCTATAAACATATCAATGCAATGAACATGTACCCAACCTATACCAACCAAACTCTCCACCCATACCAACCAATCTCTCTATGTGGGGACTATGTCGACCCACCCAGCCAAACTCTCCAATAATGCAGTCTAGCTGCTAATGACGGTATACATGGCTGAGCCACCAAAAAAAGAATATGTGGCGATGCCACTATAACAGTACTTTCTCCAATCAGCAAACCCAACCCAATGCAATATGCTATGTATGCAGTGTATTACGATCATATACATATATATATATAGAAATCACACAAACAACATTTAAACTACCTGTAACATCTCGAAATTGGGCCTAGGAGAATTGGGCCCAATGGGCCTTGAGCGTAGTAGTGTTTAAATTTTTGGAGAACAAGAGGATGGCTTTAGCGCAAGTTGGACTTATTAGGTGCGTGATTTTGGAAGGTTGGAGGGCTTCTATGAAGTCCCGGGATCAAACTTTGGCTTTAGGGAAATTTTGGTTTTAGGTGAAAAAAAACCCTAGGAGTTGGTAGGTAGGCTTTAAGAATAAAATGTGGAGAAAAATGGCACAAGTAGAGTGTGTGGTGTAGTGGCAAAGTGACGCCACTTAGGTGGCAAGGGGGTGACGCCACAAGGAAGGAAGGAGGTCCAAGGTTCAAGTCTTGGCTCTTGCATTTTGGTTTTCTTTTTATATGGACCTTAGAATTTGGCTATAGATTTAAATTTAGTTGCGCATGGTTTAAGACACAAGAGGAGCTTGTGGCCAAGTGGTTACAGCGTGGATTATGTTGCAAGAGAGCCTGGGTTCGAATCTCATGAAAAGTAAGGGAGTATTTATTTTGCGGATTGGACGGGAAGAGTTTGAGTTGGATTTAAACTCTACTGACGAAGGGATCCCACATCGTAAAGATACAAAGAAGGATGGTGAGAAGCTAGCTATATATAGAGCATTCTATGAGGTGAGTTAGTATACCTTGGTGGGCGTTTGGGTGCAGGAGTGGTCGGAGCGCGGATTAGCACTAGATTCCTACCAGGTGTGTACTTCTCTATTCTAGCTGTAGAGCGGGAACTGGTGAAATGTCGGTCACATGGCTATAGTAGCCACATGAGCGTGTGAGCGCACGTGTGGGGCTTCGACGCAATAGTTATGGCCATTAGTAGTATTCTTGTGGGTTGAGGCTGCTTGGGCCACGATGGGCCGAAATGGGCCTAATGGGCCCGTGGGCCCAATTGAATAAAATGTATGATGGTGTAGTATATAGTGAACTAGACTAGGTGAATCTCATATACGTGGCTAGATTTTTGTTAGGTGGGTTACACGAGCATGTGGGCCTGAATGGGCAGAAATTGGGTTTTGGGCCTGAATGGGCCGAAATTGTGTTTTAGGCCCAATAGTCCGGTACGACTGGAAATGGTAGTTAAGTCGCTCGAGGCGACATTAGGCTTTTGGAAAGGCCATTGCAGGTGTGAAATTACTGAAATACCCTCGATGGGTAAAATGACCGATATGCACCTGAAGGGCAAAATGACGGAAATGCCCCTACATGTTATATGGTTATTTTTGTATACGATTTATAATTGTTATCATATGTTTAATTTTGAATTGTTGCATTCATTTGATATTATGTTGCATGGGGATGAGATTATTTGAAAGGGGAAGTGCAAATAGGATTGCATGGTCGCTTGACGACTGTGGATCCACCGAAGGCTTTTTAGCCACAGAGTAGTTATGCTGCTCCGTTAAGGTAATGCTGCAACCGGTGTTACATAAGGAGTGTTCGGATGGGTGGGTCGATTAAATCCCTATAGGAGTGCATGGTTGAACAGGAGACGGAGTGTTCGGCTGGTATGGGCATTAATGCATTGCATATATGGATTATATTACTGAGATGGGCTTAGGCCAGATCTATACATATGATATGTGACATTTGATATGGGTTAAGGCATGTTCTTACCGACGAGGGTGTACACACTGAGTTTTCGTAAACTCATCCCCTCTTTTTAATTTTTCTCAGGTAATCCTCAGTAGGCGGTTCAACGTACTGGAGGACTCGAAGGTGACCACACTACGAGCAGTTTTGGACTTTAGTATTTTACTTATCTTTAACTTGGGTTAATATTTTGTAATAAGGCCTCTCTTAAATTCCTGTTTTAGTTTTGGATTTCTAGTTTATTATGTTTTAAATCTGCCCAACACTTGATCGCGGTTTTCCAAAACAATATCTGTTTTCAAAATACTACGCTTTCACAATTAGGTCGTAAACATCACGTTTTCATAAGTTAGTCATTTTAATTAAGCTTCCGCAACAAACAAAGTTTTTAAGGTAATAACTTTTTAATGAATGACGATTAATAATAAACAAACGCAAACTGAGACTTTAGTTTTTAATATCAAGAAAAGTTTTTAAACTGTACCATGGTTTCTCGAAAAGCACCCCAATATGACACGCCAGATTCGGGCCTAACTTCTAGGTCGGGTTTGGGGTGTTACACTACCACTAAGGGTATAATAGTCATTTTGTCGTTTAGGAGGTAAAATGGTAATTCCACCCCTCGGGGGTGTTTCAGTAATTTTACCCATCGAGGGTATTTCAGTAACTTTACACATAGAGGGTATTTCGATAATTTTACCCATAAAGGGTATTTCGATAATTTAATCATCTAACGACCTTTTCGGAGGCCTACTGTCACCTCGAGCGACACAGGTTCCCTTCCTGGTCATTACGATGTAATTAGGCCTAAAGCCCAATTTTGGCCCAAGCTGGCCCACACACTCATGTGGCTATTTAACCTATTTTCGGTCACGGTTCTGCTGACTTCGCAGCCGCATTTATCATCTGGCACTTACCTTGGATTTCACTCCTGTGGGCCCATGAGCCCATTGGGCCCACTTCGGCTCATCAAGGCCCATTACAACCTCAGCCCCACGAGAGGGTTCGTGGCACTCCTAACAGTCTATCGCCAACACTTGTGGCTCGGTTTAATTTCACGAGCGCTCACACTCTTGACTGATCTCAGATGCCGATATTTTGGCTTTTTAGGGTTTCAGCTTTTAGCCAATTCATAAACATCGTATTAACAGAACAATAGGGGTGTGAGATTACACACCTCATCATGTAGAGTACAAAATAATCACAAGCGCCTTCACCTATACAAAACACAACACACAGTTAACTCAATTAGCAAAAGAATTGGGAGATCTCTATTCCTAACACCTAACCATGAGATTTACTATCACTTGCCTTCACTAGAACGATCAACTGCGATTTGCCTAGTCAAACCAAAGTTTGATGTCGACACCCTTCCGCATCCAGACGGAAAGTCCCGAACCACTGACACCCTACGCCGCTTAAACTTGGAGTGGAGGCTATATGCACAGTCTCGGCTGGCACCTTTGTCGCCACTCTATGGCTAAAATCCCCTTTGCTCATCAAGAACACGATCTTACAAAACCGGAGTCAACACGAAGGCTTAAATCACAACCACAAAGTAACTAATCACCCTAACAGGAAGAAACGAGATAACGATGCGATTGGGCCGAGGGCCCATTCTCAGCCCAAATGGGCCCACACGCTCGTGTGGCCTAATTAGCCCAAATCTAGCCACAGATATGAGATTCACATAGACCAATCTAATATCTACTTCACAATCATACAATTTATTCATATGGGCCCAAGGGCCCATTATCCCACTTGGCCCAAGGCAGCCTAGACTCATGAGAACACTCATGAGGGCCTCAACTATCGCGTCGAAGCTCCCACATGTGCGCTCGCACGCTCGTGTGGCTACCATCACCGTGTGACCGGCATTTCGACATTTGCCGCTCTATAGCTAGAGTAATGCAAAATACACAGAGTTAACCCGTGCTTTGAACACTCCTATGCCCAGACGCCAACCAAGGTATGCTTACTATCCTCATAGATCACTCTATTTAAAGCCAGCTTCTTGCCTACTCTCATGCTAGCTTCCCAATGTAGGATCCCTCCTTCAGCAGAGTTTAATTCCAACATAACCACCTGTCGCCCCAACTTAGCAAAATAAATATCCCTTTTTGCTTGAAATGGGATTCGAACCCTTGCCCTCTCCTATGCTCCAGACGCTACATGCCACTACAACACAAGCTCCTTTTGTGACTTAAAACATGCGCAACTAAATATAAGCCTATGGGCCAAAGTCTAAGTTCATTTAAAAAGAAATCAAAATGAATTGCAAGCGCCAAGACTTGAACCTTGGACCCCTTGCTTCCTCTATGGCGTCACTTCCTTATCTCCCAGGGTTTTATTCACCTAAAACCAAAATTTTCCTAAAGCCCAGGTTTGAACCCGGGACTTCTTAGAAGCCCCCTAACCTTCCAAAATCACTCACCTAATAGGTCCAACTTGCATTAATGCCGTTCTCTTATTCTCAAAAAATTTAACGCTCCCATGCCCAAGGCCCAATAGGCTCAATTCTACTAGGACCAAATTCGGGGCATTACATAATATACTTATTCCCGAACTATAATCGGAACTACAATTTAACCTGTTCTCATCGTTTACTCATCGAGACTTTATAACTCGATTTCATTCACAATAACATGCATTAACATATTAATGAATGATTTCAAATATTGAACATTATGAAATTAGTTTCATACAAACTTACCTCGAATCTCAAAATATGTCTCGGTGCTCGATTTAGTCTTCAAATTTGTTCTTGCCTCGGTTTTGGTCCGGGCTTCATGTTTCTTGATCTATAATAATAAATTTCTTTTGTTAAACACATTCATTGACTAAATCAGCTCATAATTCATATTTTGGCAAAATTACGATTTTTGCCCCTAAACTTTCACATAATTACTCTTTCACCCCTAGGCTCGTAAAATGATTTTCATTCAACTTTCTTGCATTTCAAGCCTAGCCGAATCATTTTCTCCACTATAACAACATTAACTTCCCACTATTTCACTCATGTATGACCATTTCTATAACTTTACAAATTGGCCCTTTTCATGCATCTTCATGAAAATCACTTAGAAAAAGATGTTTATCATACATCAAACTTTCATATTCTTGCATAAAACATCAAAATACATGCATGTCATACATTGGGTAAACATTTGAACATAAACTATAGCACGAGATATGGCTACAAATAGCTAAATCGAGCTACGAGGGTTTCAAAAATACGAAGAACATTAAAAACGGGGCTAGGATGCACTTACTTTAAGCTTGAAAAGGAACAAAACCTTAGCTATGGAGTCGTTGCAAATTTTGGCACCACGGGGAAGAAGATGGACATGATTTTTGGCTTATTTTCCCTTTTTATTCTTTAATTAACCAAATGGCTAAAATGCCCTTAATGACCCTTTCTTAAGATTTTTTCTTCCCATGTACCTTTTTGTCCATCATCAAATATAATGGCCTAATTGCTAAATAAGGACCTCTGGGATTTTTTTTCATAATTCTATTTCATACCTGAACCTTCTAGAATCTCACATTTTCTATTCTTTGCAATTTAGTCCTAATGGACAATTTATTCACTAATTAATAAAATTTCTTCATGTGACCTTTACACAATCATGCAAATACCTCATAAGCCTTGTAAAATAATTTAAACACATATTTTCTACTTCGGATTTGTGGTCTCACACCACTATTTCGACTAAGCCCGAAATCGGGCTGTTTTATAATTAATCATACAGTTCATGCAATATTAAAGAATTTAATTACAATTATATTAAAGCTTATTTAACATACGAACTTACCTCGGTTACAAAAATGGCCAAAGAGGTCTATTCGTTAATTACTTTGGTTTTCCCCCGATCTAGACTCGAACTTTATTTTTCCCCCGATCTATATTTTGCCCCTAAACTTTTGACATTTTACATTTTAGTCCCTAGGCTCGTAAAATGAATTTCATTCAATTTCTTAAAAACCCAAGCCTAGCTGAAACTTATGCATACTCATAACAGTCCACATTTTTCATTTATTCACATTTTAACACTCACTTTACAACCCTTTTAACAAATAGGTCCTTTTTTGACATTCCCATAAAAAATCACTTTGTAAATGTTGTTTTCCTAACATCAAACATGCATTTTCTACCATCAAACATTTAAATACATACATACTCTACATGGGTGAAATTTTTGACTTTGACATCTTTTCTAATTAGTCCTTGAAATAGCTAGATTAGGTTAAGACAACTTCAAAAACATAAAAATAATAAAAAACGAGGCAAGAACAGCTTACAATCGAGCTTGAAAGTGGCCAAAACCCTAGCTATGCAATCCTTGTGAAATTTGGCTGTGGGAGGATGAAATTGGGAAGATGGACATCTTTTTATTAGTTAATTTTGTCTTTATTTATCAAATGACCAAAATGCCCTCACTTAAACCTTGAAATTTTACTTATTCCATGTCCATTTTTGTCCATCTTAAGGTATAATGGTTTAATTACCATTTAAGGACCTCCAATTTAAGAAATATTTACAATTAAACACCCTTAGCTTCTAGAACACACATTTTGCACCTATTGCAATTTAGTCCTATTAGTCAAATTGGACATTCTATCGATAAAATTTCTTAACGAAATTTTCACACAATCATTCAATCATACTATAGACCTTAAAGAAATAATAAAATAAATATTTCTACTTCATATTTGTGGTCCCAAAACCACTTCTTCAATTTGACCCAAAATAAGCCGTTACAACGACACCCTTACGGTACCCCGAGTAGACTTGGTCTGGGTCAATGACAAGACGACCCGTTTGGTCTAGCCACCCGTTGGGCCGTCGGCCCGGTTTTCTATATCGGGCCTAGTTTGACCAATTTTTTGGTCTTGGTCTCGAATTTGGGCTCCTAGGTCTAATTTACGATCTCAGATCCAATTTTCAAGTTCAATTACCCATTAGACCAATTGTCTGACTTGAAAACTAATTTCCAAAAATATCATATTAACTTTAGTTAATTTGATTAATTTAATTTTAGTTAATCAAAATTAATTTTTCCAAAAATCACTTAGATTTTCCATATTAATTTTTCAAGAAAATTGTTTAATCAAATTCTCTAGTTGAACAATTCTTACGACCTCCTAATTGAATTCCACATTGAATAAATTGACTCAATTAAATTATTCCCAAAGTTATAGAATTTTCTTCTCATTCAATGCAGTCCGATCGAGCTTTTGTTGAGTTAGCGGAGGGACCAAATTCAGACATATACAATTAGGCTCTGGTGATTGCAATTATGTCCAGAAGCATCATTCCGATAATTCAAAATTACTTAATCATAGAGTCAGTCCACAAGAAGTACCATGATTGAAAAATCCTTATTGTATACTCTTTACGAAAGCAATTCACCCAACTGCTTTGTCCAATGACCTCGTCATGTGTGTGTTACCCTCATATGATATCCTTGATTCCTTTGAGTTAAATTTGTTCACTCAATACAATCCTATTTTATCGTTCGAGAACAAGCAACCTGTGGCCACGTTCGATATTTATCAGTCCACACAATGCCAATGATAGGATATTATTAACTCTTTAATTGAGCTATGAATTCCACTGTTGCTAGTAAAGTCATGCCATACACAAGTCATGAACCCAACATATCGACTATGGGCTCGATTATCTTTAGTGTAACACCCCAAACCCAGCCTAGACATTACGACCGATTCTGACGTGTCACATCGAAGTGTTTTTCGAAATCAGGCTTGTTGAGAGAAAACCGTTTTTAAACGATTGCCATGTTTGTTACTGTTGGTTTCTCAGTTGGTTAAAAACCCACAGAAGCTACTTTAATTAATGTCATTTTGAAGTTTGAAAATGTGTGTTTATCTTTTAAAACAGTTATTATTTTTGAAAACTTATTTGTATCAGTTTGGCAGTTTCAAAATAAGAAATTAAACCCAATTAAAAGAAATAAAAATCACCAGAGGCCTTATTACATAAATATCAACCCAATATAAAAATTTAAATAACTAGGTCTAAAATAAAATATTAGCAAACGTGCGGCCACCTTCGAGTCCCTCGCAGCTCCAAATCATCTAAGGCTGGGGATTACCTATACAGTTAAAAGAAAAGGGTGAGTTACGAGAACTCAGTGTGTAATCCCCTATCATGCAGTAACAGTCTAGGCTTGAGCCCTATTCAGTAACAATGTTGTGTGGGCCTTAGCCCATTACAGTATCAGTATGGTGCGCATATGCAACCCACCCCAATCCAGCCAACACACCACCCGTACCAACCAACGCACCATGTGGGGGATAAAATTGACCCACCCAACCAACACACTAATATTGTAGCATATCTGCCAGTAATAATAACACAGCAGAGCTGCCAGTAATAGTATATGTGGCGAAGCCACCAAGATGCGATATTGTAGCAGAGCTTCCGGTAAAGTATCACAAGAAAAGCGCGATAGAATGATGATTTGTGGCAAAGCCACCAGTAACAGTACACTTCCTCCATAACAGTATTCTAACCCTATGCAATATGCCATGTCATAAATATCTTGTGTATGTAGTATGTCTTACTCAGTACAGTCATATAATAATATACATTCATCAGTCGACTTACCTCTAGGGGTAAAATGGTAATTTCTATCTATTAGGGGTAAAATAGTAATTTTACCCATTTGGGGGTATTTTGGTCATTTTACCCATTTTGGGGGTTTCAATGCAGATTATGAACTCTCCGAAGGTCTACAGTCGCCTCGATCGACACAGATAATCTATATGGTCATAACGGTGTAAATGGGCCCAAGGCCTATTATTAGGCCCAAGTGGGCCTACATGCTCGTGTGACCCATTTAGCCCAAATTCAGTCACGGCTATGCGAGCTACATAATCCAATCTAGTTTTCGCCACTTTTTGTGGATTTTATCCGTGTGGGGCCCATGAGCCCATTGGGCCCGCATAGCCTATTTCAGCCTAACGAGGCCCATAACGGCCCAAGATCACGAGAGCGCTCGTGGTGGCCTCTACAGTTTATGACCCATGATTTGTGGCTCGGTTTACCACACGAGCGATCACACGTTCAAGAGGCCTCAAATGCCGAAGTTTCGGCTTTTCAGCTTTTGCCAACTCACAGAAGCGATAGTGTGATTACACACCTTTTTCATGAAAGTTAGCGAAACACCTCTTGGCACAAGCCTACATTGATTTGATTATTCCATCAACCCTTCAATAACAAATACTTTGAAGAACTTAAACCGCACTTAATCAACCATCACCTACCACGATTGTATGAAATATGGCCTACTCTTCTAAGATTGTTGTCCAAGACACGATCCCAAGCTCTTGATGATTATCCCAATAATCAAACGGTTGGTGAAGGGAAGATTTGGAACGCCTCTACACACAAGAGAATCCTCTTTTCTCTTATCGAGATTTTAACACCCTAAGAACAGATAAATAAGAGTGGCTTAAAACACAGTGCTAACGAAATAGCTTGCTTGGAAAGTTGAAAGACTTATCGAAATTGACTATGATGAAGTCGGTTAGAATAGATTAGGATTCGGCCAAGCACAATAGGGAAAAGATGGTACCTGAAAATACACAAAAGAGCCTCGAAGAAAATTGGTTAAGATGGGGAGAGAGTGGGGAGCAAAGAAGAAGAAGATGGAAAATAGGTTTGGCTTTGAGAGAAAATAGAAGAATAGAGGGGGAGAGAAGAGAAGTTCATTTGGCACTATTAGGAGAGTAGAGGATTGACAAAGAAAGAAAAATGAGACTAAAAGGAAAGTTACCTATTCGGCAAATGTGGAAAGGGAAAGAGTAGAAGCAATTTTGGTCACCTCAATAGCTAAAACACAAAACCTGAAAGAATTCCCGAATGGTAAAAATCACAAAAGAAAAGTACGGCACTCTCCTTTCATAACCCCACAAAACTGACACAAGGAAAATGCCTACAGCAGAAATTCCTAAATTTCCCTAAACCAATTTGGCACCAACACTCCCTACACACCTTAACTTCCTTGATTCTCTCCACAACTCTCTCCATACTCCTCTCCACGATTTGCTCCTATTATCTCTCCACAAATCCATCCAAGACCAATTCAAACTTCACTTTACAGAGTTTCAGTCCAACTCTTCTACCTACACATCTCAAGCAGCAAAATAAACACTCCATTGTGCAACCCAGGACTTGAACCTCAGACCTCTCAGTTATACCACACACCACCTTGCCACTACACCGCAGGCTCTTTTTGTGCCATAAAACAAGCATTATAACTAATAAGGCCTAAGTGCCAGCGTCCAGGTTCATTTAAGAGAAAACTAAAAATTTTGCAAAGGCCAAGACTTGAACCCAGGCTTCTCAAACACTCCCATACACACCCAAATCACTTAGCCATTGAAGCAGACAAGTATTTGTGTCAGAACATGCAAAATTATAGAACCTAAATTTTGGGGCGTTACAATTCTACCTCCTAAAAGAAATTTCGACCTCAAATTTACCTGGTCAGAATAAGTGAGGGTATTGTTGTCGAATCGCCTCCTCGGGTTCCCACGTGGCTTCTTCTTAACTATGATTACGCCAAAGCACTTTGACTAGCGGAATAGATTTCTTCCTCAGTACTTTAACCTCTCGGTCTAATATTTGCACTGGCTCCTCCTCGAAGGTCAGATCTGGCCCAACCTGGATCTCCTCGACTGATATATATGCGTGGGATTAGAATGATAATGTCTTAGCATGGAGACGTGGAACACATCGTGAATCCAGTCTAACTCTAGAGGTAACTCCAGTTGATAGGCAACCGATCCCACATGCTTTAGTATTTGACAAGGCCCAATAAACCTAGGGCTAAGCTTACCCTTCCGTCCAAACCTTAGTACCTTCTTCCATGGGGAGACCTTGAGAAATATGAAGTCCCCCACAGAATACTCAATCTTTCAGCATTTAAGATCTGCGTAAGACTTCTGTCTATTACATGCTTCCTTTAACCGGTCGCGAATCAGTTTCACCTTTTCTTCGATATCAAAAACTAACTTTGGCCCCAAAACTCGCCGCTCACCCAGCTCAGTCCAACAGGTAGGAGTCCGACCTAAAACCTCGTATGGTGCCATTTGAATATTGGACTGATAGCGGTTATTATATGCGAACTCTACTAGTGGCAAATAGTCTTCCCAACTGCCTCAGAAATCAATGGCACAACTTCTTAACATGTCCTCCAGTATCTGAGTCACCCTCTTGGACTGACCATCTGTCTGAGGATGAAACGTAGTACTGAAGTCCAACCTAGTACCCAAAGCCTTATGTAATTTCTTCCAGAACCGAGATGTGAATCGAGGGTCTCTGTTAGATATAATAGAAACTGGTACCCCATGCAGTCTCACAATCTCAGCCACATACAACTTTGCCAGCTTCTGCAACGAGTAATCAGTACGGACTGGTATAAAATGGGTAGTTTTAATCAATCGGTCTATAATAACCCATACCGAATACTTTTTAGTAGGCGTTAAGGGTAGCCCACTCACAAAATCCATGGTTACTCTCTCCTACTTCTAAAGTGGAATCTTAACTGGCTGCAGTAACCCTGATGGCAGTTGATGCTCAACTTTAACTTGCTGGTATGTCAAGCACTTACCCACAAAATTAGTAACTTCGTGTTTCAGTCCTGGCCACCAATACAGCTCACGAAGATTTCGGTATAACTTGTTTCCGCTAGGATGCATAGCATACGGACTACTATGCGCGTCTTGCAATATAGACTGCCTTAGCTCAAAATCCCTTAGTACACAACCTCTCCCACGGAAACACAATACTCCTTTACTATTCAACCCAAAATCTGAAGTTTCCCCCTTCTCAACCTGTCGAAAACGAGGAACTAGTGACTCATCCAACAACTACTTACCGTTAATATGTACAGTCCACGTCGGTTTAACTTGCAGCTTAGCCAACAAGCTACCATTATCATACAAGCTGAGACGATCAAACATTGCTCTCAAATCGGATACAGCCCTACGGCTCAGTGCATCAGCTACCACGTTAACCTTACCCGGATGGTACTCAATCGAGCAATCATAATCCTTAATAGCTCCATCCATCCTCGCTGCCTAAGATTTAGCTCTTTTTGAGTGAGGAGGTACCTGAGGCTCTTGTGGTCTGTATAGATAATACACTTTTCGCCGTATAAATAATGCCTCCAAATTTTCAGTGCGAATATCACATCAGCTAACTCCAAGTCATGAGTTGGGTAATTCGCCCCGTGAGACTTAAGCTGACTAGACACATAAGCAACCACCTTACCCTTTTGCATCAGCACACAACCGAATCCAATGTGTGATGCATCACTGTAGACAATAAATTCCTTCCCAAACTCTGGCTGTATCAAGACAGGGGCCTCAGTTAGAACTTTCTTCAGTTTTTCAAAACTTTCTTGCTACTTATCAGTCCAGTTAAACGGTACCCCTTTATACAACAACTTAGTCAGAGGTGCAGCAATCAAGGAAAACCCCTCAACAAAACGTCTGTAATACCCTGCCAGACCCAGAAAACTTCGAACCTCAAATACGGTCTTAGGTGGTTTCCAATTTAGTACGACTTCAATTTTTTGAGGATCAACCCTAATCCTCTCGGCAGATACCACGTGACTAAGAAATGTCACTTTTCACAGCCAAAACTCACAGTTGCTGAACTTAGCATACAGTTGTTTCTCCCTTAAAATCTGCAGAATAATTCGAAGATGTGCATCATGTCCATCCTCGATTCTCGCATACACCAAGATATCGTCTATAAATACCACCACGAACCGATCCAAATAGGGCTAGAATACACAGTTCATCAGATCCATGAAAGTAGATGGTGAATTCGTTAGCCCAAACGACATCACTAGGAACTTGTAATGACCATAACGAGTTCTAAATGTAGTCTTATACACATCAACCTATATAACCCTTAGTTGATGGTACCCAGAACGAAGATCTATCTTGGAGAAAATCGAAGCTCCTCACAGCTGATCAAACAGATCATTCATCCTCGGCAAAGGATACTTATTCTTGATAGTCAGTTTATTAAGTTGCCAATAATCGATGCACATGCGCATGGACCCATCCTTCTTTTTTACGAACAACACTGGTGCTCCCCATGGAGACACACTAGGTCGAATGAATTCTTGATCCAGCAGCTCTTGGAGCTGAGCTTTTAACTCTACCAGCTTTTTTAGTGCCATCCTATAAGGGGTGATAGACATTGGAGCTGTTCTAGGCAAGAGCTCGATACCAAATTCAACTTTGCGATTCGGAGGCAACCTAGGGAGCTCATCAGGAAACACATCAGAAAAATCCTTAACTGTCCTGATATTTCCAATAAAAGGACCCTCAGAGTCAGATACTTCAACATAGGCTAGAAATGCCTTACAACCCTTGCGAACCAGTTTTTTGGCCCTTAGTGCAGAAATCACATTAGACAATAAGTTCCTTCGCTCCCCAATTACCGCCACTTCCTCATCCTCAGTAGTTCTTAACACCATACGCTTAGCAGCACAATCCAGACTTGTACGGTGTTTCACCAGCCAATCCATACCTAATATAAGGTCAAATTCACCAAACAGAAATTCCATCAAGTCCACCAGGAAGACAACCCCTTGAACCTCTAGGGGCATATTTCTGAACAATTTGTCTACCCTAACCGACTGTCCTAGTGGACTTAACACCGTCATTTCATTAACAATACTCTCACACAAGATACCCAAGGTGCCAGACACAGTACATGCAATGTATGAATGCATAGACCCTATATCAATCAGCGCAGTGTATGGTACATTATGAATCAGGAACGTACCGGTTATAACATCTGCAGCATTACCATCCTCTCTGCGATGAGTGGTATATACCAGGGCTGGCTGCCTCGCCTCAGTGTTACCAGCACCTCTTCTTGGGGCTCCACGACCTCGTCCCCTATCATTACCACCTCTGGCCTGCCCACGACCTCTCGGTGGCTACTGACCACCTCTGGCCTGCCCACGACCTCTCGGTGGCTACTGACCACCTCTCACTGGCTAAACGTAACCCTGTCCTACTGCTTGTATTTGAACAGGCCTCTACGAACAACTCTTAACTTGATGATCCATGGACTCGCATCTAAAGCACGCCCCAATCCTATTCCAGCACTCACCCTGGTGAGATCTCCCACAATCAGCGTAAGGCTGCGGTCTAGCAATAGCAACAAGAACTCCAGTCCAAACCGGCCCATCAAACCTGGCATTCTTAATAGGCCTCCCAGAATAACTTGAGTGCCCAAAATCCCTCTTATTTCTGCCCTTATCTTTTTCACAGTTCTGGCGCTCCGAGCGCTTCACCTCTTTAGCAATCTTTGCCTTTTCTACAAGAGCAGTAAAATCTCGCTCCCTCTGCGGAGCTATCAATGCCCTTAACTCGTCTCGAAGGCCATCCTCAAAACACACACAACGTTCATACTCAATTGCTACTATCCTTCGAGCATACCGACTCAACAGCAAGAACTCTGCCTTATATTCTACCACTGTCTTATTCCCTTGGGTCAGGTTTAGAAATTCTTTTCTTCGAGCGTCCACATAACTTGTGCCCATATATTTCCCTTAGAAGGCCGCATTAAAGAAATCCCATGTCATTCGGTCGGCTTGTGTACCCTCTCTCACGATGAGCCACTATTGGTAGGCTTCATCTCGCTGTAAGAACATTGCCCCTTTTAATTTTTACTCCGTAGTACAGTCAAGGTTGTCCATTATCCGTTCGATAGCCTCTAACCAGTACTCCGCCATATTTGGGGCTACTCCAGAAATACCCCAGAAAATTTCTACTCCATTAGACCGGAGTCGCTCTGAAATTGACCCTCGGCCCACTGTTCCAATACTAGCTCCAATAACCCTCTCTAAAATGTGGAGCATCGCTTTGGATAGAGCATCATCCCCATCTGCTCGATCAAAAGACCTCGTTTCAGTTACTGGTGAGGTTGATGCTTCCCCAGCAGGCATATGTCCTGATGTCGATGATCGGCCTGAGTACTTCCTTGGCCTCTACCGCTGCCTCGGGTACCCTTTCGCAAGTACCTCTTGTGCTCATTTCGATATGCACTTTATCTGATTAAAAAGTCTTATGCATCAGATTATAATTTCAGTAATTATTAACAAATGTATTATGAAAAATAGTCATTAGGGGCTTGTTTTCGCAGATCGAGGTCTCACTACAGTTTACAGTCTCCTGCGGTCTCAGTTTCCTCTATCTAGAGTTTCACAGTATAATAGTAATCAGAATTAGAGGACTCATAGATTTGGCAGCAGAGACTCGGTGTGCCACACTTGTACATCGTTAAAAAACGTTTCAAATCTTTAAAATTTACTTTCAAAAAGACTTTTCAAAACCCATTCCACAGTGGAGTTTTATAACCTGGCTCTAATACCACAAATGTAACACCCTAAACCCGGCCTAGACGTTACAACTGAATCTGACGTGTCACATCGAAGTGTTTTTCAAAATCAGGCCTATTGAGAGAAAACTATTTTTAAAAGATTGCCATGTTTGTTACTGTTGGTTTCTTAGTTGGTTAAAAACCTGCAGAAGCTACTTCAATTAAAGTCATTTTGAAGTTTGAAAATGTGTGTTTGTCTTTTAAAACAGTTATTATTTTTGAAAACTTATTTGTATCAGTTTGGCAGTTTCAAAATAAGAAATTAAACCCAATTAAAAGAAATTAAAATCACCAGAGGCTTTATTACATAAATATCAAACCAATATAAAAGTTTAAATAACTAGGTCTAAAATAAAATATTAGCAAATGTGTGGCCACCTTTGAGTACCTCGTAGCTCCAGAATCATCTAAGGCTGGGGATTACCTGTACAATTAAAAGAAAAGGGTGAGTTACGGGAACTCAGTGTGTAATCCCCTATCATGCAGTAACAGTTTGGGCTTGAGCCCTATTCAGTAACAGTGTTTTGAGGGCCTTAGCCCATTACAGTATCAGTATGGTGCACATATGCAAACCACCCTAATCTAGCCAACACACCACCCGTACTAACCAACGCACCATATGGGGGATAAAATCGACCCACCCAGCCAACACACTAATATTGCAGCATATCTACCAGTAATAATAACGCAGCAGAGCTGCTAGTAACAGTATATGTGGCAAAACCAACAGTAACAGTATTACAACAGAGCTTTCAGTATCAGTATCGCAGCAAAACTGCTAGTAACAGTATTTGTGGCAAAGCCACTAGTAATAGTACACTTTCTCCATAACAGTATCGCAACCCTATGCAATATGCCATGTCATAAATATCTCGTGTATGTAGTATGTCTTACTCAGTACAGTCATATAATAATATACATTCATCAATCGACCTACCTCTAGGGGTAAAATGGTAATTTCCATCTATTAGGGGTAAAATAGTAATTTTAATCTTTTAGGGTATTTTGGTCATTTTACCCATTTTGGGGTTTCAATGCAGATTATGACCTCTCCGAATGTCTACAGTCGCCTCGATCGACACAGATAATCGATGTGGTCATAACGGTGTAAATGGACCCAAGCCCATTATTCGGCCCAAGTGGGCCTACACGCTCATGTGGCCCATTTAGCCCAAATTCAGTCACGGCTATGCGAACTACATAATCCAATCTAGGCTTTGCCACTTTTTTTGGATTTTATCCGTGTGGGTCCCACGAGCCCATTGGGCCCACATGACCTTTTTTAGCCCTACGAGGCCCATAAAGTCCCAAGAGCACGAGAGTGCTCATGGTGGCCTTTACAATTTATCGCCCATGATTTGTGGCTCAGTTTACCACACGACCGATCGCACGCTCGTGAGGCCTCAAATGTCAAAGTTTCGGCTTTTCGGCTTTTGTCGACCCACAGAAGCGATAGTACGATTACACACCTTTTTCACGAAAGCTAGCGAAACTCCTCTTGGCACCAACCTACTTTGATTCGGTTATTCCGTCAGCCCTTCAATAACAAAATTTTCAAGAACTTAAACTACACTTAATCAACCATCACTTACCACAATTGTATGAAATATGGCTTACAATTCTAAGATTGTTGTCCAAGACACGATTCCACGCTCTTGCTAATTGATAAGCCGTAAAAGTAACATATTTTAAGCCCACATTTAGCATGCTTTTGGATGATTTAAGGCCTGAATTATATAATTTGGTGCTCTTAATCCTTTGTTTTCATGTTTTATACTCAGGAGAGCACTAGAGAACGAAAAGAATAGAAAACGGACCCAAAACGGAGTAAATGGGCCATATCACAAAATCCACACGGCCTGGGCCTAAGATCACATGACCGTGCCCCATTCAACAGGTTAGAACACGGCCTGGCCAAGACTTATATGGGCGTGTACCATGGGCGTGTCCCTGTCGTAGGAAAGAAGAGTTTCACTCGGATTTGGATACTTAGGGGCAAAGAAACATATTCAAAAGCCTATATAAGCACCCTAAGTATGACCAAAAAAGGAGGAACCCAAGGCTTTAGTTAGGGGGCGTCCGACTAGGCCAGAGAATGTAGATTTGTGGAGAATTACTTGAAGATAGCCAGTTGATCCATCTCAAGAAGCCGGAATTATACTCAAGACGGAGGATCTCTCCTTCAATTCCTTCAGGGGGTTTTAGGGATTCCTTATGTTTTGTTTTATCTTTCCTCTTGAGATGTTTTCTTTTATTGTTATGAACTAAACCCTCAGATACCTGAGGGGGATGAAACCTAAGATGAATCTTGTTATTGTTTGCTGAATTATATGATAAATATTTGACTTGTTCTTAATTATGTGTTATTAATTCTTGTGTTGATATTTCTGGGATATTAATTCAAGTATGATGTGCTTAGGTGGAGGAGCAAAAGTCCCTACCTAAGAGTAGATCTAGCATAATTAAGCGGAGTTGATCGGGCGCCTAGAGATAGGGTGACGAGATTTTACCGGATTAGGGTAAAACCTAATACGGGAGTCTATAGATCGAGTTAATGGGATTCTAGGGGTTTTAATTAGAAAAAGATTTCAATTAATCAATCTAGGGTTAGACGTTGGTCGCCTCGAGAGAGGGATTAATATAACTTAGGGAATCTTACGGATCAAGACAAGTGAATAAATCGTCTGGTTCAGAGTTAGATAACAAGTGAAGTCTAGGTGGATTCTTCCTTGGGTGTCATCTTAATCAACAACTTTTTCTTCCAAGTTATTTTCCCAAATTCATTCTTCTCTATCTTAGAGTCTTTAGATTAGTTGTTAGTTAATTTTAGATTAGATAAAATTCATTTTAATTCTTAGGTTAGATAATAAAAAGAGAGTTAGTATTAGTACTTTTGGTTCCTTTGGGTTCGACATTCCGGTCTTGCCTTAACTATACTACTGTTTGATAGGTACGCTTGCCTCAAATCATTGTCATAGTTAGTTTCCAGGTTTGATCATTCTTTTTATAAATTTTAAGACTTTGAAATCGCAAAAACAGTGATTAAGTTTTTGGCGCCGTTGCCGGAGAACTAAAATATTAGGAAAGCTTAATTTTTATTACTTTAGCCATATTTATTTTTATTTCATTTTTGCAATTAAATTTTATTTTTATTTTTCTAAATTTTCCTTCTTTCTTTTGTTCCTTTCAGGTACCTCTAGTTTATGACTAGAAGGAACCTGACAGGACCCCTGCTCCACGACAGTGATATTGAAGGTACCATTCACAGAAATCGTAGAGAAATAAGGTGAAGCTTAAACTACATAGACGAAGAGCAAGAATCCGAAATAAATTCCACAGAAAAGATGGCTGAAAATAATCCGCCACCTTCAGAGATGGTCGAACATCATGCTCTACGTACTATGTATGATTATGCTAAACCTAGTTTAACAGGAACTGAGTCAAGTATTGTTAGGCCTACTGTTGCTGCAAATAATTTTGAACTGAAACCTAACACTATATAGATGATACAACAGTTTGTTCAGTTTGATGGTTTGCAGGATGAGGATCCTAACACACACTTAGCGAATTTTCTAGAATTTTGTGATACCTTCAAGATAAATGGTGTTTCTGGTATGCCATCCGTCTTCGGTTATTTCCCTTTTCTTTAAGAAATAAAGCCAAACAATGGTTGCATTCTCTTCCACAAGGGTCAATCACTACATGGGACCAAATGACCGAAAAGTTTTTATTAAAATATTTTCCACCAGCCAAAGCGGCCAAATTAAGGAATGATATCTCTTCTTTTGTGCAGATAGATTCAGAGACACTTTACGATGCATGAGAGAGATACAAGGATTTGTTGAGAAGGTGTCCAGACCACGGATTACCATTGTGGCTACAGGTCCAAACTTTTTACAACGGTGTGAACCCTTCAACAAGACAACTAATTGATTTAGCCACCAGCGGAACCCTGAACAACAAAACTCCTGAAGCAGCCTATGAGTTTATAGAGGAGATGTCACTGAATAACTATCAGTGGCAAGTTACAAGGACAAGGCCAGCCAAAGCAGCAGGTGTTTTCATCCTCGACGCAGTAATCGTGCTATCAAATCAGGTAGAGTTGCTACATAAAAAATTTGATAGTTTCTATGGTTCTTCGCAGGCACATCCAGTTATGCAGTGCGAAGCAAGCGAAGGAGTGGTGAATCCTGAGTGCCCACCCTACAGACAGGGCATGGAGAGTGAACAAATGAACTATATGGGTAATAGTTTCCGATCTAACAATAACCCTTATAGTAATACTTATAATCCAGGTTGGAAGAACCACCTTAATTTCTCATGGGGCGGCCAAAGAAATCAAAGGCAACAACCATCCCAAAACTTCCAACAACTGTCCTACCCACAGGAAAAGAAGCCGAACCTTGAAGAGATGCTGACAAACTTCATGGCAGCCTCAGAAATATGGTCTTAAAATACATAAACACGTTGCCAAAAGATAGAAACAAAACTTGAGGCATTGACACAAGAGTTCAAGGAATTCAGGTAACTTGCTAAGCAAATGTCTGAGAGACCATAGGGAAGACTACCGAGCAACACTGAGACTAACCCAATGGAGCAAGTTCAAGCCATAACAACTCAAGATAATGAAGGTTAGACGCGCCTAATTCAAAAAAAAAAAAGAAGGTGGTAGTAGAAGATACGGTTGAGGTCAATAACAAGCCGAAACCGGTAATCAAAGAGTACAAACCTCGCATACCATATCCCCAAGAAATAACAAAAGACGATACAGAGGAACAGTTCGGTAAGTTTCTTAAACTTTTAAAGAAATTACATATTAATTTACCGTTTCTTGAAGCTCTTTCGCAGATGCCAGATTCTAGGAAATTTTTAAAGAAACTATTGACAAATAAACGGAAGATAGACAAGGAATCGCATGTCGAACTGAACGCAGTGTGCTCAGCAATGTTGCAAAACAAACTACCACCAAAATTAAAAGATCCAGGGAGTTTTACAATTCCATGCTTAATTGGTAGTTTATCTATTGATAATGCGTTAGCTGATTTAGGGGCAAGCATAAATGTCATGCCTTATAAATTGTTTAAATAACTAGGTCTAGGGAAACCCAAACAAACTAGGATGAGCATTCAATTAGCTGATAAAACTATTAGAGTTCCTAAGGGTATAATTGAAGATGTACTTGTGAAGATTGATAAATTCGTATTCCCAGTAGATTTCCTCGTTTTAGACATGGATGAGGACAACACGATCCCTCTAATTTCAGGACGACCATTTTTAGTAACTGCCAGAACTAAAATTGATGTCGACGTAGGTGAACTCATACTCTGTGTAGGTGAGGAGACAGTCACTCTTCAAGCCCTCGATTCAGCTAGAACATCGAATAGCCAAGGTGAGAAAGTAAATTCTATTGATAACCATTCGGTTAACCCTTCTATTCAGGAAACACCACAAAAGAACACAACTGAGTCCGATCCTAGACCCTATGCCAACAAAGTAATAGCCCACAAGGAACAAGGGATTCAGATCGACGAACTAGAAGAAGGGAAGAAGCATCTTAAAGAAGAACTAGGGGTACCCGAAGCAGAACCAATGCCACCCTATGAGACAAACAAATTCAAAATTGGAGATCAGGTACTACTAGATAAAGCAAACCCACGAGTGTCCCCTCCTGATCCTAACACCAGCAAGGAAATACCTTTCAAGGTAATCAATGTTTCGCCGTACGGAACAATCGAGGTAAGTAACCCTATGTTCAGTACTTTGAAAACAAACGCTACTCGTCTTAAACTCTATCATGATAATGGAGCTGCCAGCACGAGGAAGGACTTTCAACTCCTCAAACCACCATGAATATACAAAGGAGAGGAGAGTCTAGCTTAAGACTATAAACAAGCGCTTCTCGGGAGGCAACCCGAGTACTAACCCCATTAACTTCTGCATTTTTTCATCTTATTTATTTTATTTTATTCGTTCTTTATAACACCTAACTATAAACTAACCAAAAGTACAAAATTCTAAGCCACACGGCCTTGCACACGGCCGTGGCAGTGGTGGGTACACCGAATCTCCGTACTGACATGGAAGGGATGGTACAAGTCAGAACAAATAAAATCTTCAAGTCATGGACTCCAACCACCACCCCACGGGCACCAACAAAAACCCCACGGCCGTGTGATTCAGTCGTGGTCGACACTGTTAAATCACACACGGGCATGGCGACCTGAGCACGGGCGTGGGAGAAACGAACGAAGCCCACCATGGTCATGCGATATGGCTGTGTGAGATGCCACGCCCACAATATATGGGCGTGTGAATGTACCTGACTTGAAAATTCTATTTAAATCACCCACCCCTCCTTCTTTTCACCCATTCAACCCATTTAGTTTTTCTTTTCTTTCTCAACCCTCTCCCTACTTTTCATCCCTAATCTCTTCACACAACCATCGAGCTATACCACATCTATGTCGACGAAGCGGAAGGATCCCAGCACAGTCTCCCTTATGGAGACCGACCTACATAAGTTCATGCCGGCCGCTTCATCCAGTCGACAAGCCAAGGGTCTTTGAGACCATTTATCATTTGTTTTACTTTTATATTCTGCTTTCTTTTCCTTCTCTTTGACTATCTTATGCTTAATTTAATTTAATTTATTTTAGTTTCTTAGTGTCAGGTTTAAAAGGCTGCTAAGGAATCACATCAGAACCGCGACCACTGCCTCAATGCAGCCTTTGAAGTTCTAAAGGCTGCTTGGGAAGCACGCCACTTCCGCCATCGCCAGCACCACCGTAGCCTTAGAAGTCACACCTACCTCGCGAACCATCCAAAAATAAGGACTCTTCGGTCCATTCATCTTTCATTTTAATTTTATTTACATTACTATTTTCTTTCTCTTTCTCTTTCTTGTCTTTAATTATATATTTAGTTTATTTTAAATGTGTCTAAATAATTCCTGGCTAATTCTGTACGAACTCCCCAATTTCTTCATCTAGCGCAGAGTTCGGTTGCAGCCACCACCCCTATCGACTTCCAACTCCGGGAAACCATCCAAATTCAGGAATTTTCACCTATCCCTCTCTCTTAAATTGCATATACATGTTTGTACATTGAGGGCAATGTACACCTTAAGTGTGGGGGGTGAATAGTTATTTCGAGAAAGTGCCTAACTTTCTTCATTATTCTCAAATCCCTGAATTATACCTTATATCGAGATTTGATTTGATTGGTTGCCTAATTATTTTATTTTAGTAGTAAATTCATCATTTAACTTGTTCTTAATTTAAAAAAATCTAAGTATATTCATTATTAGTTCTATGTTAGCTAAGCTTATACATGTAAATTTAAATCTCGGAAAAAAAAGCTCGTATTATTAGTTTTCAATTGATGTAATTATTTAAGATTAGTTCATTTTTCTAGTTAGGTAATTTGTCAGATCAGTCTCGATTCTAACCTTCTAATTCAGCCTATATCCATACCCTTAACCCAAGCCCCATTACAACCCTTTTAAAGACCTTTTGATTTGTGTATCATCTCATATTTTAGTGATGGAGATTTGATTTTCATGCAAGCCTATGGGATTAACTTTTCATGTTTGACTTTTGAGTGCTTAATTCTAAACCTTAAACACTTCGAGTGATTTGAGTGAATCTTTAGTGAGGATGTCAATTCTTGTCAGTTTTGAATCAAAGGTAATTATTTAGATAAGGGGAAACGCCTATGTTTTCGTGCTACAAATGTATGACTTTGATTGTTTGAATCTCTGGGACTCTTTGAGTTAAATTATCCATGTATGAATTATATTTGAATTATGATGAAACATTATTGATAAATATTATGAATTAAGGAAGTTCGTTTTAATTATAAGTTGAGAATTTTGCTTGAGGACAAGCAAAAGCTTAAGTGTGGGGGTAAACCGTAAAAGTAACATATTTTAAGCCTACATTTAGCATGCTTTTGGATGATTTAAGCCCTAAATTATGTAATTTGGTGCTCTTAATCCTTTGTTTTCATATTTTATACTCAGGAGAGCACCGAAGAACGAAAAGAACGGAAAACGGGCCCAAAATGGAGTAAATGGGCCATATCACGAAATCCACACGGCCTGGACCTAAGATCACACGACCGTGCCCCATTCAACAGGTTTGAACACGGCCTGGCCATGAGTTACACGGGCGTGTGCCATGGGCGTGTCCCTGTCGCAGGAAAGAAGAGTTTCACTCGGATTTGGATACTTAGGGGCAAAGAAACATATTCAAAAGCCTATATAAACACCCTAAGTATGACCAGAAAAGGGGGAACCCAAGGCTTTACTATGGGGGCATCTGACTAGGCCAGAGAAAGCAGATTTGTGGAGAATTACTCGAAGATAGCCAGTTGATCCATCTCAAGAAATCGGAATTATACTCAAGACAGAGGATCTCTCTTTCAATTCCTTCAGGGGGTTTTAGGGATTTCTTATGTTTTGTTTTATCTTTTCTCTTGAGATGTTTTCTTTTATTGTTATGAACTGAACCCTCAGATACCTAAGGGGGATGAAACCTAAGATGAATCTTGTTATTGTTTGCTGAACTATATGATAAATATTTGACTTGTTCTTAATTATGTGTTCTTAATTCTTGTGTTGATATATCCGGGATATTAATTCAAGTATGATGTGCTTAGGTGGAGGAGCAAAAGTCCCTGCCTAAGAGTAGATCTAGCATAATTAAGCGGAGTTGATCGCGTACCTAGAGATAGGGTGACGAGATTTTTCCGAATTATGGTGAAACCTAATATGGGAGTCCATAGATCGAGTTAATGGGATTCTAGGGGTTTTAATTGGAAAGAGATTTCAATTAATCAACCTAGGGTTAGACGTTGGTCGCTTCGAGAGAGGGATTAATATAACTTAGGCAATCTTACGGATCAAGTCAAGTGAATAAATCGTTTGGTTCAGAGTTAGATAACAAGTGAAGTCTAGGTGGATACTTCCTTGGGTGTCGTCTTAATCAATTGCTTTTTCTTCCAAGTTATTTTCCCAAATTCATTCTTCTTTGTCTTAGAGTCTTTAGATTAGTTGTTAGTTAATTTTAGATTAGATAAAATTCACTTTAATTCTTAGGCTAGACAATAAAAAGAGAGTTAGTATTAGTACTTTTGGTTTCTTTGGGTTCGACATTCCGGTCTTGCCTTAACTATACTACTGTCCGATAGGTATGCTTGCCTCAAATCATTGTCATAGTTAGTTTCCAGGTTTGATTATTCCTTTTATAAATTTTAAGACTTTCACATCATGAAAACAATGATTACTGATTATCCCAATGATCAAATGGTTGGTGAAGGGAAGATTTGGAATGCCTCCACACACAAGAGAATCCACTTTTCTCTTATCGAGATTTTAACACCCTAAGAACAGATAATTGAGAGTGGTTTCAAACACAGTGCTAACGAAATAGCTTGCTTGCAAAGTTGAAAGACTTTCCGAAAATGATGATGATGAAGTCGATTAGAATAGCTTAGGATTCGGCCAAGCACAATAGGGAAAAGATGGTAACTGAAAATGCACAAAAGAGCCTTGAAGAAAATTGGCTAAAATGGGGAGAGAGTGGGGAGCAGAGAAGAAGAAGATGGAAACTGGATTCGACTCTAAGAGAAAATAGAAGAATAGAGAGGGAGAGAAGGGAAGTACATTCGACACTATTAGGAGAGTAGAGGATCGGCAAAGAAAGGAAAATGAGACGAAAAGGAAAGTTACCTATTCGGCAAATGTGGAAAGGGAGAGAGAAGAAGTAATTTTTGTCACCTCAATAGCTAAAATGAAAAACCTGAAAGAATTCTCGAATGGTAAAAATCACAAAGGAATATTACGACACTCTCCTGTCACAACCCCATAAAACCGAAACAAGGAAAATGCCTACAGCCGAAATTCCTATGTCGTAACCATTTTTTTGAAAAACGGGAATCGACTTTAAAATTAGGGAGTCGCCACCGGTCTTTTATTCGAGGTGTGATCGGGTCACCTTGGGATGGGTTATTTTAATAAAGCATTTTGATTTATTAAAATAATTTTGGTCCACGAAATTTGAGAAAACGGGTTCGGGAGTCAGTTACACGCAAGGAAGGATTAGCACCCTTGCAACGCCCAAAATCGGTACCAAATCGATTAACGTGTTCCTAATGTTGAAAGTTTGAACATGTTCAAGGCTGAAAAAGTTGTTAAATTTGAATTGAATTTCAAGATCCACTCTTTTCAAAGGAACAAGAGTATCATACCCAGCACGTTAGGATATGACGCCTTTTGTACTCTAACATCGAGATCATCTTTGATCTTCAAATCATGCAAAGAAGGGTATTTGAATATTTAGTCGAACGAAAAGTCAACACCCAGCACGTTAGGATGTGATCTTTCGATCTTCTAAACACACAAATACTGCCTTATTTTTTGAAAAATATAAAATACTTAATCTTAAAATTATTTCCAAATACATTTTTTGAACCAATATTCAATAATAAAAAGGGCAGTGTCGAGTACGGAATAATAATATGTGAATATAACCTTTATACAAGTAGATGTCTAGGATAATGAACACAATTCAAAACATATGAAAATAATTATCATCAATTCTACATTACCAACCAAGACACGAGAGCTAAAAATATAGCTAATTAAAATAGAATATGGCAAGTCTTTTAACGTAGATGAATAAAATAATAATATAAATAGTTTAAAAATGAATATTATACAAAGAAAATTAAAATAAATAATATACAAAATAACGTATTGATCCACATGAATAATATATGGAATGAAAACCTAATATAAATAATTTACATGGAAAATAATAATGCATGAAGGTTTCCGAAGTAAACAAAAATATATAATGAAATGTGGGTTTAAGAATAAATAAACTATATAAACAAATTTAAATTATATTTGTACATATAAATAAATTTTAAAGAAGATTATAATTTTAATGTGAATTATGCACGTATATATATACTAAATAATAGTATACAAAGTATTTAAGCTAAAACTCATGCAATTGATTAAAACCAAGAAATGATAAATTTTAAAACCAAACACTTATACGCCGAATAAATAAATAAAATACCTAATTGGATTAAAAAATAAAATTACCAGGCTACTTATAAACAAATAGGATAATTTAAGCTAGATTGAGGACTAAATCAAAACGCATACAAATAAACAGGGACTAAACAGACAATCTCAATTAACCAAAATGTTGCGTTTAATAGGATTAAATTGCGAAAGAATCAGAAAGCATAGGGATCGATTGCGTAAATAATCCTTTTAAAATGGAGAGGCGCGGATCCGGGTCATGAGCGGGTCGACGCGCGGATCCCACACCTTCCCTAAACGGCAGATCGTTTACTTTGGTTTAAATAGATTGATAAAACCCTAAAAAAAACTCGATATATCACCTCCTCTTTTGAAATCCGAATACCCTAGCCCCCCCTTTTTCGCTCTCTCGGCCGCAAACAAGAAAGGGCCACAGTCCGGCCACTGAACCGCCATGGTACTTGGTGATCTGGGTCAAGTCGAGCCTCTTCAAGCCTTCCCTTCAAAACCCGATTCGAAAGTCTCAATACTTTAAACCTTGAAGGCCGTCTTTACCTCCGATTTCGACGAAGGAAGACAGATCCGACGGTTCGTCTATGAAGGTAAGCTCCTTGTTTTCCCTCGTTTATTATTTTCATTTTGTTATTGATTTTTGTATTAAATTTCAATACAGTAAGTAAAAAAAAAAAGAAGAAGAGTAAAAGACGATATTAAATTGAAGAAAGTGAAACAAAAAAAAAACAACCTTGTAATCTGTTTGTTTGATTTCTGATAATTTTTTGTTGTAGTTCGTCCCTAAAAAGAAAAAAAAAAACCCTTTTACATTGTTTTTCGAATGGTTTTATAGCTGAAGAATACAACTGTTTTTTTAATATACTATTTTGTCCCTATTTCTCTATTCTGCTGCCTCTGTTTCTCTGCTTGTTGGCTTTTTCTTGCAGGGCATGGGCGAGGCGTGCGTACTGGAGAGGTCAGAGACGCGTGTTGACTGAGGTGAGAATGCTGGTGATGGCCGACAGTGGTGAGCGTGGTGCTCACGTGGGGCTGCGGCACGTAAGGCCTGTGCGTAGGGCTGCGGCGCTCCAGGGAAACTTAGGGTTTTTGTTTGACTAACTTCGTTGGGCCGTCCGGGCCGACTGGGCATTGGGCTAGTGTAGGGGTTAAGGTAAATGGGCTTTGGTTTTGGGTTGGGTTTTATTGGGTCTTTAACTTTGGACTGTTAACTTATATTAAAATTGGGCCTGTATTTGGGGTTAATTTTAAATGGGTCATTCGGGTTTAGGGCTAGCTGATTGGGCTGGTTTATTTTGGGCTTGAACTGGGGGTTTTGGGCCATTTTCTGTTGTAATTGGACATTTATTTTGGACCATTTTCTGTTTGTTATTTTGGTTTTGGGTTTTATTATTCTGTTTATTGGGCTTCGATGGGTCGGGCAAATTTGGTTATTACAGCTGCCCTTCTTCGCTCATTGTCGTGAAACGAGAATAGAGCAAAGACAAAAGAAAAACCAATTTTGCCCGGCCTTGGCCGAGCCTCTACTTATTGGCCTTCGTCTTCCTCAAACGCCTTCAAACCCTGTTGCTTTGATCCATTTTGCCAGTGCTTCTGCGAGACAATGACCCGTAACTTCAATTCGCTTTTCCTCAATCTTGTTTATTCTTTTAACTTGCTCTAATACCATTTTAGGACACGAAGAGATTTGTAGCTTCGATTCGCTAATTGCTCCACTGGGACTTCGATGAAATCTGAGCTTTTCAAACTGCTTCCTCGTTTCTCGCAATATGAATTGATTTTAACAGAAATTGAAAAACAAAAAATAAAAATACCTCAGCGTGCGTAACCCGAGGCCCAACTCACCTTTCGCATTATGAGTTGATTTTAACAGAAATTAAAAATACCTCAGCGTGCGTAACCCGAGGCCCAACTCACTTCTCGAATTATGAGTTGATTTTAACAGAAATTGAAAAATAAAAATTAAAAATACCTCAGCGTACGTAACCCTAGGCCCAACTCACTTCTCGCATTATGAGTTGATTTTAGCGAAAATTAAAAACTGAAATTAAAATACCTCAAATGTCGTAACTTTGAGGCCCAACTCACTTCTCGCATTATGAGTTGATTTTAGTAGAAATTGAAAAACAGAATTAAAAATACCTCAAATGTGTATGTGAACCCGAGGCCCAACTCACTTCTCGCATTATGAGTTGATTTTAGCAGAAATTGAAAACTGTAAATTAAAAACCTCGGCGATATGTATGTAACCTTAGGCCCAACTCACTTCTCGCATTATGAGTTGATTTTAGTAGAAATTGAAAAAGAGAAATTAAAAATACCTCGTCAACATATGTAACCTGAGGCCCAACTCACTTCTCGCATTATGAGTTGATTTTAGCAGAAATTAAAAAATAGAAATTAAAAATACCTCAGCGTGCGTAACCCGAGGCCCAACTCACTTCTCGCATTATGAGTTGATTTAGCAAAAATTAAAAAACAAAAATTAAAAATACCTCAGCGTGCGTAACCCGAGACCCAATTCACTTCTCGAATTATGAGTTGATTTTTTGAAAAACAGTAATTGAAAACGTATCATCTGGTGGAACTCGGATGTTTCCTTTCTCCTTGGTTCGGTACAGCTATCATAAGAACTTCTTGCTTTACTGGTGTAACTGTATGTGTCATGCGTGATGTTATCATGAAATGCACGTGTTTGTCCTAAATGCTCTCATGCCTACATGATTAAGCAATGTGTCCTGGGTTTGTTTGTCCTGTATCTCTTTTCGTCACGACTTTTAGGATGACCTGTATTCATTGCTTCGATTCTTGATCCTCTTTTTAGATTTTGTACCCGTCCTCAAGTTTTACGAGTAATCTGTGTTTCTCACTTATCACTCTCTTGCCCTTTATTGAGCCTCGTCTTTGCTTTGGGGTCTTCTACTTACCAAACTCATCCAAGTAATTCTCAACATTCCTTTTGTTTAGAGTATGTTATTTTACTATTTATCATTTAAGTGAACCAAACATGAGATGCATGAAAAAGGAAACAGTAGGTACGAAAGAAATACCTCATTCATATTTACTTCCAAAAGCAATAAGCAAAGAAAATTGACAAGGAATAGTTCAAATAAAGAAAGCATTAGAAAGAAAGGAAAGCAAATTCAATTGTCACAAATGCTCTAGATATTCAACGCATGAATTCCTCCACGTTTCTTGATCCTAGATCTTTTCGAGCATAGCTTCTTGTGTAGAAGATTTCAAAACTTCCGTGTCTGCTTCAAACATTAATATCTCGCCATCCGACTCCCAGTTTAAATCGCTCTTGCTCTTTGAGCCCAAATCTGCTTCCTCAAGACGCCCTTTCGTGTTTTCATCCTAAACCTTTTTGTTTGTCAAGACACCCTTTTTGGGTTTCATCTTGATCTTTTTTTTTTCTTTTTTTTTTAGCCGTAGTATTTCTTCACCGTATATGAATTCACTGGATTTGGTACCTCTTTTCCATCCATCTCAGTGAGAATCAGAGCTCTACCCGAGAAGGCCTTCTTTACGATGTATGGTCCTTCCCAATTCGGTGCCCATTTTCCTCGAAAGTCTTTTTGTATAGGGAGAATCTTCCTCAACACGAGTTCTCCTTCGCGGAATTCCCTTGGTCGAACCTTCTTGTCATGGGCTGTGGTCATTCTCTTCTGGTACATCTGTCCGTGACAGATTGCTTTCAAGTGTTTTTCTTCGATCAGATTTAGTTGGTCATATCGAGCTTGAACCCATTCTGATTCTTCTAGTTTTGACTCCATTAAGACTCGTAAAGAGGGGATTTCCACTTCGATGGGTAGCACAGCTTCCATTCCATAGACCAAAGAGAAAGGAGTTGCCCCCGTAGAGGTCTGCACACATGCGCGATATGCATAAAGGGCAAATGGTAGCTTCTCGTGCCAGTCTTTATATGTCTCGGTCATTTTCCCAATAATCCTCGTAATATTTTTGTTAGCGGTTTCTACTGCTCCGTTCATCTTTGGGCGATAGGGTGAGGAATTGTGATGCTTTATTTGAAATTGCTCGCACAATTCTTTCATCATCTTGTTGTTCAGATTCAAAGCATTACCTGAGATGATTTTCTCAGGTAATCCGTATCCACATATGATCTCCTTTTTTAAGAACTTGCAGACTGCAGTCTTTGTCACATTAGCAAACGAAGCGGCTTCTACCCATTTTGTGAAGTAATCTATGACCACGAAAATGAATCGATGTCTATTAGAAGCTTTTGGGGAGATTGGCCCTATAACATCCATACCCCACATAGAAAAAGGCCACGGAGAAGTCATGACATGAAGGGACGAAGGTGCTGTATGAATTTTATCGCCGTAAACTTGACATTTGTGGCACTTCTGTGCGTAACTAATGTAGTCGCTTTCTATCGTCAACCAGTAATAACCGAGTCTCATAATCTTCCTAGCCATAGTGAAACCATTGGCATGCGTTCCACAAATTCCTTCATTGACCTCTTCAAGTATCTTTCTGGCTTCAATATCATCCACACATATCAAGAGCACTTGATCTTTTCCTCTTTTGTACAGGATGTCCCCGTCAAGAATAAATCCCACAGCCATCCTTCTGATTGTTCTTTTGTCATTCTCGTTTGCTTGTTCGGGATACCTTTGATTCTTAACATATTCTAAGATATCATAGAACCATGGCTGTCCATCTGCCTCTTTTTCAATGCTAAAACAATGCGCAGGGGCCTCATATATGCTCATCTGGAGGGGTATTATTTCTGTTTCTCGGTTTGCTTTGAACATTGAAGCCAAAGTGGCTAAGGCATCAGCCAATTGGTTTTCTTCTCGTGGGAAGTAATTAAAAGTTACTTCTTCAAATTCTTTGATTAGTTCTGCCATGAGATCACGATATTTGACCAACTTCGAATCTCTCACTTCCCAATCTCTGCAGATTTGATAAATCACCAGCGCTGAGTCTCCGTATACCTCTAAGGTTTCGATGTCTCGTTCAATAGCTGCACGAAGTCCCATGATGCAAGCCTCATATTTCGCTACGTTATTAGTACAGAAGAAATTTAATCTGGCAGTGAATGGGTAATGATTCCCTTCTGGTGACACTAAGACTGCTCCAACCCCATGCCCCAACGCATTTGAGGCGCCATCAAAGCTCATCTTCCATGATTTCTCTTTTGACGATTCACATTCTCATTCTGTAATGCACATTAAGTCTTCATCAGGGAAATTAAATCTCAATGGCTCATATTCCTCTGTCATTCGAGTTGCCAAGAAGTCGGCTATTGCGCTCCTTTTTATTGATTTTTGACTCACATAGATGATCTCATACTCTGATAGTAGAATCTGCCATCGTGCCATTCTTCCTGAGAGTGCAGGTGATTCCATCATGTACTTTATTGGGTCTAGCTTTGAAATTAACCATGTCATATGATACAACATATATTGCTTGAGCCTTCGAGCTACCCAAACCAAGGCACAGTAGAATTTCTTGCTGAGGTAGTAAATTGCCCTTTCTCTTTTCCCTAACTCATCATGATGCCCCAGTACACAACCTAATGAGTTATCGAACACAGTCAGATACAAGGTTAAGGGTCTCCCGGTAGTTGGCGGTACTAGTACCGGGGGCTAGTTTATCTTGTCAAAAGCCACCTGGCACTCCTCGTTCCATTTTCCAGGATTGTGTTGTCGAAGGAGTCAAAAAATTGGGTCGCATTGGTTGGTAAGCTGAGCAATAAATCGAGCGATGTAGTTCAACCTTCCTAGAAATCCTCTGACTTCTTTTTTGTGTCCATGGAGGTGGTAATTCTTGTATGGCTTTTATCTTGTCCGGATCAACCTCAATACCTCTCTCGCTGACGATGAAGCCTAGTAATTTCCCCGAGGTTGCTCCAAATGTGCACTTGGTTGGATTAAGCTTCAGCTGGAACTTTCTCAGTCTTTCAAACAATTTCCTGAGGTTTCCAACATGCTCTCTTTCTCCCCGAGATTTGGCAATCATATCATTGATGTAGACTTCTATTTCTTTATGCATCATGTCATGGAATAACATCACCACTGCCCTCTGATATGTTGCCCCGGCATTCTTTAATCCGAATGGCATCATCTTGTAGCAGAATGTTCCCCACATCGTCACGAATGTAGTATTCTCCATATCTCGGGAGCCATCTTTATCTGGTTATAACCCGAAAATCCATCCATGAAAGAAAATAATGAATGTTATGCCGTGTTATCCACCAATGTACCGATGTGCGGCAAGGGAAAATTATTCTTAGGGCTTGCTCGATTCAGATCGCGATAATCCACACACATTCGCACCTTGCCGTCTTTCTTTGGCACTGGGACTATATTAGCTACCCATTTTGGATATTTAGAGACTTGTAAGAAGCCAGCATCGAATTGTTTCTTGACTTCTTCTTTTATCTTTAAAAGCATTTCAGGTCTCATTCATCTTAACTTCTATTGAATATGCTTGTATTCTGGTTTTAGTGGGAGTCTATGGACCACTACATCCTCGTTCAAACCTGGCATGTCTTGATACGACCATGCAAATACATCTTTGTATTCATGAAGCAAGATGATCAAATCGTGTTTGGTGTTCCCTGAAATGGAGGTCCCAATCTTTAATTTTTGCCTCTTTTCTTCACTTCCCAAGTTTATTGTCTCAACGGATCCTTGATGGGGTAGAATCTATTTATCTTCTTGTTCTATCATCCTTAATAGGTCAGGGGACGAGATATAATCTTTAGCATTTTCCTCAGCTTCGAATTCTCCGAAACAAATAGCTTTTTCGAAATCGATTTTAGGACTTGTAACGGGATTGTTCACGTCATTGATATCTGAGCACCTAAAAGGTGAATGGAAAAGAAAACTATAGAGGAGTATCAAGGTATTGGGACACACAAACATAATACCATGGCATGATATGAGATATATAAAGACAGGCTATGAGAAGAGGGGGTAAATATGAAGCCAATGAGAATAAAGAGACCATGACAAAAATGTATCTCCATTAATGTTCATTTAAAAGATAGATAGTAGACATAAACTCTTGTAATAGTTTCCCCAATAACTTGGGGCATAAAAAGGGTTGACATTGAGGATTACTTTGGAGGGGCCCTAGAAACTACAAGAAGATCCTCAGCGGTCCAATTACTCAAAACAAATCCTGGAGGACCAGGGCGTATCATTGAAATGTCTTCCATCGTATCATCCACTTTGTCAATAATGTTTATGTTGAAGTTCTAAAAATCCCTTTCAACCAATAACAGCGTGTTTCGTGAATTATCTCTTTCTGTTACATCATTCCTGCAGATATGAACATTTTCGACAAGGGCGGATTCGTTATAGGCTCCCATTCCACTTTCCGACCTGAGGCTCTTGCAATCCTCTTTTCCTGATCTTTCTGCAACTGTTTCTTTCTTTGTCGCACATCCGGCTTGAACCCTAATCCGTATCGGGCCTTCTGGTGTATCGGTTTTAGCGCTCTAGCTATCCTTTGCTGGTATCTTCCTAAGCCCTTCCTCGCTCGAGCTCCTTTTCCCACCGTCAGTTTAATTCCCATCCTGGCATTCCTTGATAATCTGGGTATGGGAATCTTGTTTCCCTCAGCAACAAATGTAGCATTAATAAATTCGAGGGAACAGAAGGAACATTCTATTGCATCTTTGTTTACTTCGATGTAAGGTGTGACAGCAGAAATAGATGCAACGATGTCTTCTTCACCAGCGACCGTGATTAAGCGGTTATCCGTGATGAACTTTACTTTTTGATGGAGAGATGAAGGGACTGCCCCAGCAGAGTGGATCCAAGGCCTATACGAAGGAGTAATGTCCATGACCTGGAACTCTACGTTATACGTGCATGGGCCCACTTCTAGGGGGATTTCAATCTTTCCCAAAACCTCTCGTCGTGTTCTGTCAAATGCTCTTACTGTGGAATGACAAGGCCTTAGATAGGACATATCAACTGGCATCCTGGAGAGTGTGGCCAAAGGCATGACATTGAGTGCGGATCCATTGTCGATGAGCACGTTCAGTACTATGTAACCTTTGCAACTGGTCGTAATATGTAATGCCTTCACGGAGCCCCTACCATTTGATGGTATTTCATCATCACTAAATGAGATGAAATTATCCGCATTTAAATTGTTCACCCATCTATCAAGCTTTTCTATAGATACATTGCTTTCTACGTAAGCTTGATTGAGCACTTTTAGCAAGGCATTCGGATGTGACTCGAGTTCAACAAAGAGAGATAACACCGAGATTTTTGCCTACCGTTTGTTCAATCGCTCCACGATGTTATATTCGCTGTGCTTGATGAACTTTAAAAATTCATGAACTTCATCCTCATTCACAGGTTTTTTAATTTCTGGTTCCGACTGTATTTCAACATCCACTTCAGCCTCATGCCTCGGTGCCTTTCCTTTCTGATTCGAGTCAACGGCTTTTTCTTTGGTTCACCATTTCCGAGAATAGCACCTCCACCGCGAGTAAAGTGTCCTACTCTGCTGACATCCCCAACCACAGCCTTTGGCTTTCCAACTTCGGGTGTGACAATGTTAATATCGTATTTCTATGGCACCGCCTTATCGTCCTTGTAATGGAAAGGAGAAGGCACTTTAATCACCACCGTCGGTTTGACTTCCTTCTTCTTGGCCTCATAATAAATCACCAGAGGCCGATCGGCACTATAACGAGTGACTGATGGTTGGTTACCAGAGGCACATATTTCCCTTTCCTCGGCCTCATCCATTTTATCAAAGATCTCGACTTCCTTATTATTCATCATGTCTTGGAGTAGTTTCCTGAATTCTTCACAAGACTGGATGTCATGCCCTTCGATACCACGAAAGATACAAAAACTTTGACCTTCTGTACTTTCTTCTTCAAAACTTCTGTTGGAATGACAAAACAACCCATTTTCCACCATCACCTCCCAGATCTTTCGCAAAGGTGTTCTTATTTCAGAAACGCGGCTTTTAGCTTGCCGCATATCTCCCTTTGTCACTACGCTTATGTTCCCCTCGGTATGGTTTGGGAGTGGGTTTCCAGCCACATTACTAGTACCGTCAAATCGTAAAATCTCTGTATCAATGAGATCCTGCACCCTCCTTTTGAAGGCTATACAATTTTTCGTGGAGTGCCCTTGGTTTCCCCCATGATACATGCAACTAGTATTGGAATCGTACCATTTCGGGTATGGCGGTTTCAATGGTGCCATATAATGCGGGGATATTAATTGTTTTTGCAACAATTTTAGGCACAGTTCTCCGTACGGCACGGGAATAAGGGTGAGTCGAGGTTTTTCAGGATTGGGTCTCATCGGTCTTTGTTCGTGTCTGGGTTGGCTTAGAGCAGGCATGTTATAAGGTGGGAACATGGTGAATGGTCGTTGGTTACTTTTGTTGTAGACAGGGTAAGAAAGAGGTGCTTGATAATAAGGGTTTTGGGGAGGAAAATAGAAAATTGGAGGTGGGCGATATCAGGGACATGATTGGGTCAGGTATGAATTAGAAGCGTAGTGGCTCTCAGTCCCCACCATATGTGTTTCAGCCTCCTTCTTCTTCATAGGTACTGCCCTTTTCGAGCTCTCAGGGCCTTCCATCCTTCCGCTTTTGATGCCATTTTTAATAAGTTCCCCAGACATTACGATATCAGCGAAGTCCTTTGTTGCGTTTCCCACTAGCTTGTCATAAAATGGCGCTTTCAAAGTGTTGATAAAGAGGACTGTTACCTCCGTTTTAGTCAGTGGGGGTTCTACCTGGGCCGAGATGTCCCTCCATCTTTGAGCGTATTGTCTAAAAGTCTCTATTGGTTTCTTTTCCATCATCTGCAACGTTAGTTGATCAGGCGCCATATCGGAGACATGCTTGTACTATTCACAGAATGCTGTTGCTAAGTCCTTTCATGATTGGATCCTCTCTATGCTGAGTTGATTATACCATTGGAGGGCTGATCCGATCAAGCTATCCTGAAAATAATGTATTAACAATTTTTCTTCATTCACATAGCCAGCCATCTTTCGACAAAACATGATAAGATGCGCCTTTGGACATCTCGTTCCATCATATTTTTCAAAATCTGGCACTTTAAATTTTTGGGGCAGAACCAGATTGGGAACCAAACTGAGCTTCTTGGTGCTCAGTGCAGAGAAGACTCCAGTACCTTCTATTGCCTTGAGTCTTTCTTCTAGACTCTTATACTTGTCCTGAGCGTCATGATCCTTCATTTTCAATTTGGCTATTTCTGCCGGATCATCCAAATCTGGAATGATTGGATCAGCAGGAGTAGCTCCGGTGTTCGATACGAATATACCCTGCCCTAGATGAGCAGGTGGTGCAGGTGGTTATTCCAGGCCTGTTGATTCTCCTTGAGGCCAACCTCCATGCATTGCAGGGGCGTGAGGTGGAGTGTATCCTGGGGGATGGAGCGGACTCTGATTGACTCTTGAATGAGGGTCTGTAATATCAGGGCTCTGCGCGAGTCCTTTTCCTTTAACCAGAGCGGTCATCATCTCCATCATCTTGGCCATTTGATATTTTTGTTCGAGCGATTCCTCTCGGGATCTCACCATCAGATCCCTTGCTTCCTGCTGCGACCTGGCCAACTGCTCTTGTAACTCCTTTTGGATCTGTTCCATCCTTTCAATTCTTTCGTTTAGCTCGACATCCATAGCTCTAGCTCTTAGACGTGTTCCATAAGGATGATGTGATTCCAGATTCGTAGTGTCACAACTGTGGATTATATGATTTTAGCCTTAGTAAATGATTAAGGTGATATGATACTAATGCATGCAATGTAATGCAAATGCATGGTATGAATGCAAAAAGGTATCAACTCTGATTCAATTCCCCATAAGAAACTTTCTTGGAGAACAAAGCTCTTTACATAAAACAGGTTACAAATATGGTTTGGCCTTAGCACCTAGATCCCTAATCTTTTGGAGTAACGAAACCAACTCCTGTCCTTAGCTTATCCGTGACACGTGCCGCACACTTAATACTTCCGCCTCTACTGCCAAAATTTGCAAGCGCTCGGCCACCTCTCGAATCTGATTTATGGCTTCTCTCATGAGATAGTATCTATTTTCGATTTGCTTCTGAGCCTTATGTAACTCCTCCTCCTGTTGCTCCTTACTCTCTTTTAAGTACCCAATATAATTCTGACAATCCTGCAGTGCCGCTTCTAACTCTTCGGTCTTCTTTTCCATTTCTTCGATTCTACTCAAGCTTGCCTCAAATTCTATCACCGAGTTGCAATTTCGATAGTGATTTAAGGACCTTTCCAACTCCACCACTTTAGTCTTCAATTCATTTCTTCTGTTTTGGCCTTCTAACACTTACTTTTCTAGGATCTCCTTCTGAGCCTTTATTTCTTGAAATTTCTTTTCCCATTGCTCGGCCTTAGCTCTTTCTTCTTGTAACTCTTGCTGCCATTGACCTGAGGTCTTTCCTAGCCCCGCAGTTCTCATTGAGAGACGCATCTTTTTGTAGTCCCTTTTTAGGCCATCCAACTCTTCTTCAGCTTTGCTCTTTCCTTTTCTTATCTTTTCTTCTTCTCATTTTTGTATCTCTACATCCAATTTCAAAAACATCTTCTCCTCCTCCAACTGCTCGATTCTCTTTTCAAGCTCTAAACTTCGCTGTACAAAATCTCGCTTTATAATTTCTAATTCTGTTGGTATCATTTGCAACCGTTCCTCCATAGATTGAGCATTATCTGTACTTGGTCCCGGGATATTATCGTTGATTCTTTTGTTTAGCCATGCTTTGTACTTAGAAGTCGCTGTTTCGCCTACAGTTAACCTCTTCATCCGATGAGTTTGCTTCCAAGCATTTGTAACTTCCCTAATCTTTTTCTTATAACTTTCCCCTATATAAGGGAATTCGCTTCAATCCAACCCATGTGTTGCTGGCACGAACTGTCTAGACTGGCATTGTCTTGCTGCTAGCAGAGGAGCGTATCTGATGACTCCCCAAATTCTGGGTAGAGGGACCCAATTAAAGTCTCCGCATCTGTAAAGGATCTCTCCAGGCACCATCCACGGAGCTCTCCACTCAATATCTTCCTCTTGAAGATTCTGAAGAATTGTCCTCCATCCTTCTTCCGTTATATCTTCTCGTCTTGACACGGCCACTTCTTTTATTGGTGAATAATCCTTATAAAAGGGACGATAAGAGACTTCATCCATCTTCCAAAGATGCCCATAAAACCATACCATCAATAGCTGTGTGCATCCGATAAACCTTCCTTCTGCCGCTCTTCTGCATGCATTTAATGATCTGTAAGTCTCCGCAAGAATTGCTGGGACATGTGTGACTTGTTTATCCAACCGGTCGAATAGATCAACCACCGCTTCATCTACATGTCTCAGGGCTTTCGGGAAGAAGACTAATCCGTAGAGGCTTAAGGAGAAGATATCAACTTTCCACCTCACATCAGGATGCGTCAAAATTAGATGCCTTAAATTTAACCAAGGAATACATCTTGTAACACCCCAAACTCGGCCCATACATCACGACCGAATTTAGAATGCCACTGCGGAAAAAGTTTGAAAAGATAATTTACGTAAGGGTGAAAACATAAAAATTTGTTGTCATTTGTAAGACATTGGGTATTTAAAACTCTAAGTAAGATTAAGTTGTTATAAAAATATCCGGGTATAAAACTTTAGTATATGATTTTAAGATATAAGTTGTTGAATATAAAATCATTTCCAAATAGAAATTTAATTGTCAATCCAACTAAAGCATAATAACTAACGTCTAATACTTTAAGTGGCCTTATTACAATAAATACTTATCCAAAATACTGAAAATCTAAAGTACACAAAATAAGAAAAATATCTTCTGCATGGCCACCTTGCATCCTCTCCAACCCTGTCCAAGCATCATGCATCACCTGCGATGTTGGTAAAAAAATTTGGGTGAGTCATACAGACTCAGTGTGTAATTAGTCCACTGATTTCCACCCATAACCACGTCAAAACACATATCAGATAACAAGGCAACTTATTCACATAATTCCACAATTGGGCTTGGCCCATATCCATACCACATATCGGATAATAAGGTAATTAACCGCATAATCCCATATATTGGGCTTGGCCCATATCAACACTGATCCACATTCCACACATGTTAATGCAAAGTGCACCCAACCCAATCCTAAGGTCCATTCTCTACACACCCCCGTATCCAGCCACCACACACCAGGGGATTACTAAATCACCCTCCAACTGCTACACACCAATTTGGCAATTTATGCCGTCCACGATGTAGCTCGTAGCTATCATCAAATCCACGATGAGGCACACAGCCGTTCATCAACCACGATATGGCACATAGTCGATATCAACCACGATGAGGCACAGAGCCACTCATCAATCCACATGAACTTAATCACAAATAATCCACAACGCGACCTCGGTCAGCGCCAATCCACGATGTAGCTCATGGCTAACATCAAACCACGTACATAAATGTACACATGTACCTTCTTTCACATTCATATCCCATCCCATGCACATGCAGCATATAATAATGTCATGATAAATAATGCATGTACATGTTGTTCAGCTTACAACATATTCTTATTGGCATATTCACACATATACACATTAATAACCATATTTCCATCAGATTTGATACTGACCTAATTATCGACATACCCCTTTAAGGGTATCCATTTCATAATTGCCACTGCACATATTAGCATACACATAACACATACAAACAGAATCATAAACCCGGAAAACGGTGGGTTAATCACACACGACACATGCAAATATCACATATATCCCGGAAAACAGTAGGCTAACCACACACCTGATAACTTGAAGCGTTACACTTTCAATACCGATGCTATCACTAATTATAACCACGGCTATCTGCCTATAGCTTTCCCCTGCTGCTGGCCCACGCCCCGGTGGCCAATCCCAAACAGCAAAAACCGATCTCTTCTTAAACTTCGGGATAGGGACTATCCCTTTACCTTCTTGACTGATGTTCGCCTCCATCAACAACACTTAATTAGAACATCAGATTAGACACTAAAGTTATAGCCAAAATCAACCAAATCCAAACTTATAGAATACCCTTACCAAAACGATCTTGAATCCCGATGGGTACTGCTCACTCCTTCCGTCGAAATCCTTCCTACACATCATAGTTAGAATTGGCCTTACTTAATAACCAATATGGCCTATGGCCGAATATCACAAACCTCCTTACCTTACTAATCTAAAACCCGAATCACCACTTGTCTATGAAGTTGTCGAAATCCCCTGCTAATCAATTGTTAGAATCGGCTCAAGCATAAATCTAGGGAAAATGGCCCTTGGCCAAATAGTATATTTCACTTACCTTGATCTCTTCAAATCCCGATAGACCCCCTTCACGATGGCTACAAACAAAACACGAGATTATGGCTTAATACACATTCGGCCAACCTTAGACCAAGGTCTAACTACATGATTTTGGCACACCAAAAGAGAGAACCAAAAATCGATGGCTTAAAGAGGAGAACACATTTACCACTAACGTTTGCTTGAAGAGACTAAAGGAGAGTAGTCGACAGCCCCACCTTTAGAGAATCGGCTTCTAGATCCCAAAGAGAAAGATTTCGGCACTTTAATGATGAAGAGAAGAGAGTAAAGAATGAAGCTATAAGGTTCGGCTATGGCTTCAAATGGTGATGCAACATTCGGCTATCAAAAGAAAAGAAGAAAGTTTGAGAATGAGATGCGAATTCGGCCAAGAGAGCAAATAGATCAAAGTGATCAAAGTTTCGGCTAAAGTTCTAAATAACAAAGAGTTATTCAGCCATTCAAGAAAAAGACTAGAATCGGGGTTGAGAGAAAAAGAATAGGAAGAGAAAGTGAGAAGAAATTCGGCAAAGCACTAAAAGAGAAAGAAAAAGATGAATACTCTTCAACTAAAATTCGGCACACACTCCTTAACACACTTCAAAGCCAAAAATGCCACCCCTTGGAGTCCTATATTCGGCCACTTCTCATCTCCCTCGCAAATCCCATAATTTTCTCCTATTTTCTCTCTTCAACACTCATTCAAAAAGTTTGAATGAGTCCAACCTTTATCTCTTCTTCCTAGCTGAATTTTAAGATAAAACCAAGTCTTATCCTCATCCTTTCAAAGTCCACATGCCGTCCAACACTCCCCCTCTCTTCCTTGATGCAAAAGCAAAATAAAACAACCCCCTTCCTTGCCGCCAACAAGACTCGAACCTGAGCCCTTCACCCTTGCTTGAGGCGTCACTTACCAAGGCCCTAAGTGGCGCCTTCAAGCCTCTCTTCCAAGCCCAATTTCATGTCCGAAACTCCTTACAAATTTTCTTAAGGCCTCCTTAGCCTAGCTTCCCCTTTTAAACTTAAAATTTCATAATTTCTTAAGGCACTCTCCTACATCCTAGGGTTCTCAAAACCCCTAAACATATCCCAACACACACTAAGCCTTCCATCACATGGATTATGCATTAACCGCATAACCCCTAAAACCTGGATGTTACAGTTCTACCCTCCTTAAAAATAATTTCGTCCTCGAAATTACTTGGCTAAACTAAGCAAGGGTACTACTACTCCCTGAACCTCCAAAACCACTTGTCTTAAAAAAAAAATTATCTACCACCACTGACTGTCTTAAAGAACTAAATACGGTCACCTTACTAGATACGATCTTTAAGTTCACATTCAAGGCTTCAAACACTTCACTAGCAACACAAGAATGAACTAACCCTATAACGAGTGAGGCAATAAAGGGTATTCCAGAAATAAGGAACGTACCTGCTATCACATCTGGCACATCTTCCTTCTCGCGACGGCTGACTACCTAAACCAATCATGGTTGTTTCGCTTCTGAACCTTCAGTACCTCTGCTTGGTGCTCCACGGCTTCGGCCGGAACCATTTCCTCCATGGTTCGGACCACGACCCCTCGTCGCCTTAGGACAATTCCTAACCAAATGAGCCTTAGATCCACACTGGAAACATTCCTTGCTATTTCCCCAACATTCTCCTGCATGAGCTCTTCCATACCGAGCACATGGATGACTTCGATTCTCAACAATTGCTACAGTTGCACGTACAGAATTCTCGGTCCTTGGTCTTTTTTGAAAATTCCCAAATGATACTGACGGTCCAAAACTCCTCTTGTTCCAACTTCTATCCTTTTCTCGATTCTGTTTCTCAGTCCTCTTAACTTCTTCAACTATCCGAGCTTTCTCCACTAGAATAGCAAAGTCTCTTTTTCTTTGCGGAGCAATCAACACTCGTAGCTCATCCCATAACCCATCTTCGAACCTAACACACCTTTCATAATTAGTAGCCACGATCCCCTTAGTGTACTGACTTAACCGCACGAATTCCGCTTCATACTCTGCTACCGACTTACTTTCTTGTACCAGATTTAGAAACGCCTTCCTTTGCGAGTCTAAGTAACTGGCTCCAACATACTTCCCTTCAAACTTAACCTTAAAATACTCCCAATCCAATCGATCTGCAGGGGCACCTTGTCTGACAGTGAGCCACCATCGATAAGCTTTATCTCAGAGCAACGAGACAGCACCTTTCAGCTTTTCCTCAGCAGTACAGTCCAAATCATCCATGATTCTTTCGACTGCCTCTAACCAATACTCCGCTACATTTGGAGCCACTCCAGATACTCCTCTAAAAACTTCGTCTCCATTCGACCTAAGTCTTTCCGACACGGACTTCCGAGCTCCATTTCTCATACCAGCTCTTGCCACTTGTTCTAGCATTCGCAGCATAGCCTGCGATACTGTGTCATCTCCTTCTGCCTGATCTTGATCCTCTGCGCCCACCGCTGGCGGCGGCACATCACTTTCTGACCCATGACCGGACCCCACTGGTTCCAATATTGTCATTCGACCACGTCCTCTAGAACTCATATCTAACGTCGCGATTTAATCTGATTAAAAGTTTTATGCATTAGTAATTTGTTCCACTGATTAACCGCGAACAGTTTTATGCAAAGACGTTTTAGAAGTAGTTCTTTCGATCAATCAAAGTTTCAGCTCAAGTTCACTATTCTAATTCAGAGAGTCACATTCACATTCATCAACAACATTCACACTCTACTTTAGGCACTTTTGTCCATTCTCAACCCAGGGGTAATTTCGTCATTTATCCTACAAGGGTATTTTGGTAATAAATCAGGATCAATTTGAAAATTTTTACAAATCAAAGGTATTTCAAAATTTCCAAAGCTCAAAGGTATTTTGAAATACTCTCTTCCAAATCAAGGGTATTGTAGAAATTTCAAAAATCGGGGTTATTTTGGTAATTTCGTAAGTCAGGGGTAATTTAGTAAATTTTCCAAATCAAGGTATCTTAATATTTCGTAAAATAGGGTTTTTGGATACTTTTGCAAAGTAGGAAAATTTTATTAAAATTGAGGGTAGTATGGTAATTTTAGAACCCAAGGGCATCTTAGTAATTTTACAACCAGGGGTATTTAAGTAATTTTGTAAATCGGGAATAATTCAAAAAATGTCTTTCAACATAGTTTGTACAAATCCAAAAAGGCAATTTAAAAATTTTAAAACTAAGGTTTCTATAAAACAGTAAGGCTAGTCCCTTTCTGGTTTTAATTAACGGGTTTAGCCGGTGAATAAGTCCTCTTGGTTAGGGTGAACGGTCACTACACACCAGGTAGGATTCGAGTAAGAGGAGGTGAGTCACTTGGACTGCTTAAGTACCAAGGTCTTGCTGAATCCACTCCTAGACATGCGCACAATTGTTGCCACACCCTAACTCGGCGACTTAATCACAGGTTTGTTTGGTTGTCTTTAAGTCTTATGAATTCTGTGTTGGAGTAGACTAGTCCTAGGGTTCAACCGCCCTATTCTACTAATCTACGATCCCTTAATGCCCACATAGTTCACATATTCAAATCACTTCAGTAGTCAGAAGTACTTACTTGGTGGACTTCGGGCCGGAGATACAGGTGCCATGCCAGAATAACCTGAAAAATTTCGTAAAAGCCTATATTTTTGAAAAGCCCATCCTTGCAAAAAAATGTTTTGTGCCCAAAACCCTCAAAGCCAAGTTTTGAAGTGGGCTCTGATACCAAACTGTAACACCCCAAACCCGGCCCATACATCACGATCGAATTTAGAATGCCACTGCGAAAAAAGTTTCAAAAGATAATTTACGTAAGGGTGAAAACTTGTTGTCATTTGTAAGACATTGGGTATTTAAAACTCTAAGTAAGATTAAGTTGTTATAAAAATATCCGGGTATAAAACTTTAGTATATGATTTTAAGATATAAGTTGTTGAATATAAAATCATTTCCAAATAGAAATTTAATTGTCAATCCAACTAAAGCATAATAACTAACTTCAAATACTTTAAGTGGCCTTATTACAATAAATACTTATCCAAAATACTGAAAATCTAAAGTACATAAAATAAGAAAAATATCTTCTGCATGGCCACCTTGCATCCTCTCAAACCCGGTCCAAGCATCATGCATCACCTGCGATGTTGGTAAAAAAATTTGGGTGAGTCATACAGACTCAGTGTGTAATTAGTCCACTGATTTCCACCCATAACCACATCAAAACACATATCAGATAACAAGGCAACTTATTCACATAATTCCACAATTGGGCTTGGCCCATATCCATACCACATATCGGATAATAAGGTAATTAACCACATGATCCCACATATTGGGCTTGGCCCATATCAACACTGATCCACATTCCACACATGTTAATGCAAAGTGCACCCAACCCAATCTTAGGGTCCATCCTCTGCATACCCCCGTATCCAGCCACCACACACCAGGGGATTACTAAATCACCCTCCAACCGCTACACACTAATTCGGCAATTTATGCCATCCACGATGTAGCTCGTAGCTATCATCAAATCCACGATGAGGCACACAGCCGTTCATCAACCACGATATGGCACATAGTCGATATCAACCACGATGAGGCACAGAGCCACTCATCAATCCACGTGAACTTAATCACAAATAATCCACAACGCGACCTCAGTCAGCGCCAATCCACGATGTAGCTCATGGCTAACATCAAACCACATACATAAATGTACACATGTACCTTCTTTCACATTCATATCCCATCCCATGCACATGCAGCATATAATAATGTCATGATAAATAATGCATGTACATGTTGTTCCGCTTACAACATATTCTTATTGGCATATTCATACATATACACATTAATAACCATATTTCCATCAGATTTGATACTGACCTAATTATCGACATACCCCTTTAAGGGTATCCATTTCATAAATGCCACTGCACATATTAGCATACACATAACACATGCAAACATAATCATAAACCCGGAAAATAGTGGGTTAATCACACACGACATATGCAAATATCACATATATCCCGGAAAACAGTAGGCTAACCACACACCTGATAACTTGAAGCGTTACACTTTCAATACCGATGCTATCACTAATTGTAACCACGGCTATCTGCCTATAGCTTTCCCCTGCTGCTGGCCCACACCCCGGTGGCCAATCCCAAACGGCAAAAACCGATCTCTTCTTAAACTTTGGGATAGGGACTATCCCTTTACCTTCTTGACCGATGTTCGCCTCCATCAACAACACTTAATCAGAACATCAGATTAGACACTAAAGTTATAGCAAAAATCAACCAAATCCAAACTTATAGAATACCCTTACCAAAACAATCTTGAATCCCGATGGCTCCTGCTCACTCCTTCCGTCGAAATCCTTCCTACACATCATAGTTAGAATCAGCCTTACTTAATAACCAATATGGCCTATGGCCGAATATCACAAACCTCCTTACCTTACTAATCTAAAACCCGAATCACCACTTGTCTATGAAGTTGTCGAAATCCCCTGCTAATCAACTGTTAGAATCGGCTCAAGCATAAATCTAGGGAAAATGGCCCTTGGCCAAATAGTATATTTCACTTACCTTGATCTCTTCAAATCCCGATAGACCCCCTTCATGATGGCTACAAACAAAACACGAGATTATGGCTTAATACACATTCGGCCAACCTTAGACCAAGGCCTAACTACATGATTTCGGCACACCAAAAGAGAGAACCAAAAATCGATGGCTTAAAGAGGAGAACACACTTACCACTAACGTTTACTTGAAGAGATTAAAGGAGAGTAGTCGACAGCCCCTCCTTTAGAGAATTGGCTTCTAGATCCCAAAGAGAAAGATTTCGGCACTTTAATGATGAAGAGAAGAGAGTAAAGAATGAAGCTATAAGGTTCGGCTATGGCTTCAAATGGTGATGCAACATTCGGCTATCAAAAGAATAGAAGAAAGTTTGAGAAAGAGATGCGAATTCAGCCAAGAGAGCAAATAGATCAAAGTGATCAAAGGTTCGGCTAAAGTTCTAAATGACAAAGTGTCATTCGGCCGTTCAAGAAAAAGACTAGAATCGAGATTGAGAGAAAAAGAATAGGAAAAGAAAGTGAGAAGAAATTCGGCAAAGCACTAAAAGAGGAAGAAAAAGATGAATACTCTTCAACTAAAATTCGGCACACACTCTTTAACACACTTCAAACCGAAAATGCCACCCCTTGGAGTCCTATATTCGGCCACTTCTCATCCCCCTCTCAAATCCCATAATTTTCTCCTATTTTCTCTCTTCAACACTCATTCAAAAAGTTTGAATGAGTCCAACCTTTATCTCTTCTTCCTAGCCAAATTTTAAGATAAAACCAAGTCTTATCCTCATCCTTCCAAAGTCCACATGCCGTCCAACACTCCCCTTCTCTTCCTTGACGCAAAAGCAAAATAAAACAACCCCCTTCCTTGCCGCCAACAAGACTCGAACCTGAGCCCTTCACCCTTGCTTGAGGCGTCACTTACCAAGGCCCTAAGTGGCGCCTTCAAGCCACTCTTCCAAGCCCAATTTCATGTCCAAAAGTCCTTACAAATTTTCTTAAGGCCTCCTTAGCCTAGCTTCCCCTTTTAAACTTAAAATTTCATAATTTCTTAAGGCACTCTCCTACATCCTAGGGTTCTCAAAACCCTTAAACATATCCCAACACACACTAAGCCTTCCATCATATGGATTATGCATTAACCGCATAACCCCTAAAACCTGGATGTTACACAACTCCCTTCACCTTTTTGTTGAATCTTTATCGAGATCTACTGTTCACTCATTCCCGTAATTTTCACCAATTTCTTCGTAAGAGGAGGGACATAGACAGGCCTAATATAAACCTTGTCAGCTTGTATCCCGGGAATACGAAGTAAAGTGGTATATTCTTTTATTGTTGGCACCAAGTCCACTCTCCCAAAAGTGAAGCAACTGTATGTAGAATTCCAAAGCTGGACCATAGCCAAAACAGGTGTTTATCTATCATAACATCCAATAAGTGAGATATATCACCATAATGGTGGTAGAACATCTGTTTAGCTTCATCTTCCCAATGGGTCCAGATATCTCACAACTCTTGAAGCTCATTTTGTGTCACGCTAACACGGGTGAAGTCCCTCAGCTCTGACACATGACCTTCAGCTAAGCTATCTCCTTTTTCCAACTGCAACTTTTTTGACCATGCGCGCACAGCCGCATTTTCCTCTACTTTATCAAGAAAGTCATTTTCCATAGCAAACTTCTTATTTCAGCAACCGAACAGAAATTGACACCTCTACTACATGGAATGTCATGCAAATCAAACAAACCAACACAAGTTAGTATTGCATAATCAAAACGAGTAAAATATCATTAAACACTTATCTGGATAACTATTTCGACGTTCTACCTAGGGTAGGCTCTAGGGCTTCTATATGAGGCTCGGTCCTAAAGAAGGATACCTGAACCAGCAGATTCCTCAATCCTCACCCATTATATGCTTATGCGGACCGAGTTCGATTCAGGGGGATACATTTTCCTATGGCCATGCGGAGGTGAAAACCTCACGGAGCACGTAGGTACGGATGTATCCCGGAAGCAATCCACTAGCCCATGCGGAGGTGAAAACCTCACGAAAGCTTAGTTTCTCACTCCCACTTAAAGGTGTGACCACAGCGGTCATGCAATGCAATGCCAAAGTATTTCATGAGACTCGACACTATAGCACAAGCAAATGCATCAAAAAAGACACACGATTTTTCAAAACAATTTTCCAAATTTTCAATCGAAAGGACAAAAATCAATCAATTTATGGCCTGACTCTCTAGATCCCCAGTGGAGTCGCTAAGCTGTCGTAACCATTTTTTTGAAAAACGGGAATTGACTTTAAAAATAAGGAGTCGCCACCGATCTTTTATTTGAGGTGTGATCGGGTCACCTTGGGATGGGTTATTTTAATAAAGTATTTTGATTTATTAAAATAATTTTGGTCAACAAAATTTGAGAAAACGGTTTTGAGAGTCGGTTACGTGCAAGGAAGGATTAGCACCCTTGCAACGCCCAAAATCGATACCAAATCGATTAACGTTGTCCTAATGTTGAAAGTTTGAAAATGTTCAAGGCTGAAAAAGTTGTTAAATCCGAATTGAGTTTCAGGATCCACTCGTTTCAAAAGAACAAGAGTATTATACCCAGCACGTTAGGATATGACGCCTTTTGTACTCTAACATCGAGATCGTCTTTGATCTTCAAATCATGCAAAGAAGAGTATTTGAATATTTAGTCGAACGAAAAGTCAACACCCAGCACGTTAGGATGTGATCTTTCGATCTTCTAAACACACAAATACTACCTTATTTTTTGAAAAATATAAAATACTTAATCTTAAAATTATTTCCAAATACATTTTTTGAACCAATATTCAATAATAAAAAGGGCAGTGTCGAGTACGGAATAATAATATGTGAATATAACCTTTGTACAAGTAGATATCTAGGATAATGAACACAATTCAAAACATATGAAAATAATTATCATCAATTCTACATTACCAACCAAGACACGAGAGCTAAAAATATAGCTAATTAAAATAGAATATGGCAAATCTTTTAACGTAGATGAATAAAATAATAATATAAATAGTTTAAAAATGAATATTATACAAAGAAAATTAAAATAAATAATATACAAAATAACATATTGATCTACATGAATAATATATGGAATGAAAACCTAATATAAATAATTTACATGGAAAATAATAATGCATGAAGGTTTTCGAAGTAAACAAAAATATATAATGAAATGTGGGTTTAAGAATAAATAAACTATATAAACAAATTTAAATTATATCTATACATATAAATAAAATTTTAAGAAGATTATAATTTTAATGTGAATTATGCACGTATATATATACAAAATAATAGTATACAAAGTATTTAAGCTAAAACTCATGCAATTGATTAAAACCAAGAAATGAGAAATTTTAAAATCAAACACTTATACGATGAATAAATAAATAAAATACCTAATTGGATTAAAAAAATAAAATTACCAGGCTACTTATAAACAAATAGGATAATTTAAGCTAGATTGAGGACTAAATCAAAATGCACACAAATAAACAAGGACTAAAACAGACAATCTCAATTAACCAAAATGTTGCGTTTAATAGGATTAAATTGCGAAAGAATCAGAAAGCATAGGGATCGATTGCGTAAATAATCCTTTTAAAATGGAGAGGCGCGGATCCGGGTCATGAGCGGGTCGACGCGCGGATCCCACACCTTCCCTAAACGGCACCATTTCGCCTGGTTTAAATAGATTGATAAAACCCTAAAAAAAACTCAGATATCCAGCCTCCTCCTCTTTTGAAATCCGAATACCCTAGCCCCCCATTTTTCGCTCTCTCGGCTGCAAACCAGAAAGGGCCACAGTCCTGCCACTGAACCGCCATGGTACTCGGCGATCAGGGTCAAGTCGAACCTCTTCAAGCCTTCCCTTCAAAACCCGATTCGAAAGTCTATTTGTTTGAAGAAAGTGAAACAAAAAAAAAACAACCTTGTAATCTATTTGTTTGATTTCTGATAATTTTTCGTTGTAGTTCGTCCCTAAAAAGAAAAAAAAAAACCCCTTTTACATTGTCTTTCGAATGGCTTTACAGTCGAAGAATACAACTATTTTTTTTTTAATATACTATTTTGTCCCATATTTCTCTGTTCTGCTGCCTCTGTTTCTCTTCTTGTTGGCTTTTTCTTGTAGGGCATGGGCGAGGCGTGCGTAGTGGAGAGGTCAGAGACGCGTGTTGACCGAGGTGGAAATGATGGTGATGGCCGACAGTGGTGAACGTGGTGCTCACGTGGGGCTACGGCGCGTAAGGCATGTGCGTAGGGCTGCGGCGCTCCAGGGAAACTTAAGGTTTCTGTTTGACTAACTTCGTTGGGCCGTCCGGGCCGACTGGGCATTGGGCTAGTGTAGGGGTTAGGGTAAATGGGCTTTGGTTTTGGGTTGGGTTTTATTGGGTCATTAACTTTGGACTGTTAACTTATATTAAAATTGGGCCTGTATTTGGGGTTAATTTTAAATGGGTCATTCGGGTTTAGGGCTAGCTGATTGGGCTAGTTTATCTTGGGCTTGAACTGGGGTTTTGGGCCATTTTCTATTGTAATTGGACATTTATTTTGGACCATTTTCTGTTTGTTATTTTGGTTTTGGGTTTTATTATTCTGTTTATTGGGCTTCGATGGGTCGGGAAAATTTGGTTATTACATCCTAAGCTTCCCTAAACCAATTCGGCACCAACACTCCCTACACACCTCAACTTCCTTGATTCTCTCCACAACTCTCTCCATACTCCTCTCCACGATTTGCTCCTACTATCTCTCCACAAATCCATCCAAGACCAATTCAAACTTCACCTTACAGAGTTTCAGTCCAACTCTTCTACCTACACAGCTCAAGAAGCAAAATAAACACTCCATTGTGAAACCTATGACTTGAACCTCTAACCTCTCTGTTATACTACACACCACTTTGCCACTACACCACAGGCTCCTTTTGTGCCATAAAATAAGCATTATAACTAATAAGGCCTAAATGCCAGTGCCCAGGTTTATTTAAGAGAAAACTAAAAATTTTGCAAAGGCTAAGACTTGAACCCAGGCTTCTCAAACACTCCCATACACACCCAAATCACTTAGCTATTGAAGCAGACAAGTATTTGTGTTAAAACATGCAAAATTACAGACCCTAAATTGTTGGGGCGTTACATTTAGAGCATAAGCCTCCACTTATATCAAAGCATATGAGTTGCATACGCATGGTCAGTGACTAACTCAAGATTTAGGTAAATCACACCATGAATGTCACAAGTTAATTTATTCACAAACAGATTCAAAATTAATTCATCTTGGGTCTAGTCCAATGTATCATTCTACCAACGAATGCATCTATGTCTCTACTCGTAGAGTCAACTGCTCCGATAGCCAAGACTAGCCATCTCTCCAATTGGAATTATAGACTAGATAATAATCCTTCTTAGTATTTGAATCAAATGCTCACTTCGATTAATTTACAAGATTATGAATTCATTTAGATTATTTATTGAAATAAGTTTTCTTTCTTGCAATGTAAACGTTCTTTACAATATCACTTATCTTTAGTTTGAACTTTGACAATCAATGAGCTAATATTTACTTGTCACAATTTCGTTATGCATGAAAAATATAAAAGACATAATAGTGAAATGTGAAATTAACTTTATTTATTTATTCATCGTTCAAATAAATAGAAAACAATTACATGTTTAATACAATATAGGCATGTTTCCCAACACGAATCCTTTAGTTTGTTTAGTAGGAATTATTTTGTTTTGGTTTCAACTAAAAAGAAAATGATTGGTTAAGATTTTCTTAAATTTTATTTTATTTTTTTATTCTGAATTTTGTTTTGAGAAAGAAAATCCCCACAATTTCCTCTCACGTTTCCTAGACTTTCTCACGTCAGTTTCACTTTCTTTTTCTAAACTTTCAGATTTTTGCTATACTTTTTTTATCAAGCATCTTTGTCCTTTGAAGTTTTTATTTGATTCCTTAGTTTTCCCTCATTTCTCTATTGGAATACTTCAAAGTCTAGTAGTTTTATGCCCTTCGTTGTTTTAATATCCTTGTCGATTTTCGGCTCTTTGGGGTTTGACTACTCTTTCGCGTTTTCATTCATTTCGGATTTGAGTAGGAGAAGCACCAGTTTACTGGAGGTACATCGGTTGATCGTTTGTTTGTTGGAATCGTCTTTCAAGTGTGTGTTCTTAAACACTTGTAATTAGGGGTCATTTTAATGCTAATTTTTTTATTTGTTGTAGGATTTAGGGTGGTTTTTGAAGCACACAGGTGTGTGCCGCATACGAGTGGTCCACGCGGCTGCGTGTCGCTTTAGGAATTTGTTAATTTTCTTATCAGATGGCCTAGGGTGAGTCATACAGGTTGGCCACATGGCCATGTTACACAGCTTGAGACACGGTCGTGTCTCCCTTGCTTCTAAATTATGTAATTTGTCACACGGGGTCAGAAAGTTACTCGGTCTGACCACACGACTATGTACCCCAGTTACACGGGCGTGTCTCTCAGCCACATAACCATGTATCTCAGTCACATGGGCGTGTCTCTCAACCACAGGATCTTGTATCTCGATCCACACAGAGTGTCCTCACCAAGCGCGACCATGTACTCTCATCGAAGCAGTCCCGAACTCGGTTGTGGTAGGTCGACGAAAGGTGTATTTCTATTAGAATATTTTTATACGTATGAAATTCTAAGATTTGATTTTGGTTATTTGCTTAAGTTGATGACATGACATTGTGTACAATACAAAAATAACTAACTGTAATTATTGGAAATTGTGCCATCGCTATTTTGTGATTGGATATGAGTATGTCTGATTTGATATGTTTATATGTACGTAATGAGAGTTTTGCATATGCATATTGGTTGGAATTTGATTATGAAGTGAAGGAAACTCGATTAAATAGTTAAATTGCATAGATATTAAGTAGTGGTAAATCTACCATAAATCAAGTGGCAAATGACCATGTTGAGCTGTGTTCCGGTTGGATGGATCCATCATAACCCAAAATTTGGTGTGTAGAGGATGGACAGGTCTAGCATACCCAATTTGGTGTGTGTCGAATGGTTGGAGATGGTGTGTAGCAGTTGGATAGGTTGGGTTTGTATTGATTACATTTGAGCATGAATTGCATTAATATAATCTGATTTGGTTGTGATAACATAATGTAATGTTTCGATTTAATATGATTAGAAATTGACTGTTGTGTGACTGTTCGATTGTTGTCACTACATTGTTTGCTACTATACGATTCTACTTATTTTCATTCGTTTAAGACTCACATTGAACCTCGTAGCTCACCCTTTAGTTTTCCCCTTTCAAGTAATCCGCGAGGTTAGGTGTTAGACTCAGCGAATCGGAGGTCTCAAAATTTGTTGTCTCAGTTTGGTTTTAATTAAGTTTATTTTTAGATATGGTTATCAATTTTCAATCGAATTTTTAAATAAGTTATATGAACTATTGTTCAACAAGCAAAAATGACACCAAAGGAAAGGGTATCGTGATATCCACTTTGGGTATTGTGAGATCCACCCTTAAAGAAGATCCCCAAGTTCAAAACTGACCCGGGAATCGTGTTATCCTCTACTTACGTATCATGATACCAATATCTTGAGGGGACAAAGTTGGACAAAAAGGGTAGTTTATGTCCACCCGACGCACCAATCACCCAAGACCCATGTAGGGGTAATTTTGGACACAAAATTTCATCAGCCATCAGACTAAAACAGACAATTTTGGCTGAGGAGAGACATAAACATTAGTTTAGTTTTTACCTTTAGTTTCTCCTGGTTTTCTCATAGTTTTTCTTTAAATTTTCTAAGGGTTTTGTTTTCTCTTCTCCTTTCTTAGTTTTAGAGTTTATTGTTCTATACTTCTTTCATAATCTTAGTGTTCTTAGTGTTATTTAAGTTACTTATCACTATAGCTTATTTTTATTTGAACTTTCAATCCCTTTAAATTGGTTGTAAGACATTTCTAGTTTTTGTTTAATGTATTTCAGTTTCTTTCTTTTTTTTGAAAAATCGGCCAAAGTTTGTTCCTTTTATGTTTATTGCTTTATATTTTCTTGTTGAATGCATTTGGTTTTATGTTCTTTAAGTTTTCTTGCATAAAAATCTGAACTTTTATATTTTCTTAAGCTTTACTTTAATGGCTTCTTTCCTTTTCATTTTCGTGTCCATTAGCTTTATTTTCAACATGAGTAGCTAGCTTTAAAGGGGGTTGGTTGATAGTGATGTGGGTAAGTTGATTTTTTAGAAAAGGGACGAAATAGTAATAAATTAGACTAAATCGAATAGCCCTAAAAATTTAGGAATTAATGCCTATAAGGGAATATCTAGACAAATGAGGCGAAGAGGTAATCTTGGTGCACCAATTCATTAATCCCGAATTAACTGGTGAGATCGAAAGATAAACCAGATTAATTTGTTTAACTTAGTAAAACTGAGATCAAGAGATAAAATTGAGCCACTTAGTAATTTAAGCGATTTAAGTCCATATTCAAAGACCAATGAACCACATCGAAATCAACTGACCACCATTAGTCATTTATTGGTTAATCTTGTAGTTTTGTACTCTTTAAAAATTGCTTCCTAGATTAGCATATTTAATTTTCTTGCAAAACCTTCTTATTATGATTTGTTGTACTGTAAAATCATTCTAGTAGTCATTTAAACTCTATAGTGTACGCTCTTTATCACTCACTAGTCATCTCCTTGTTCAACCCCTTGGAATACTTCATGTTCCATCAGAACTATAAATATTACAACTGATTTGTATGCTTGCAGTAAAACCTCACTTTAAATTTTCTTTATAAAATCATTTATTTTATGCGCATGTGGTCAAGTTGTTGGCTCCATTTCCAGGGAGACGGTGCAAGATTGAGTAATTTTTAGTTGTGCACTTTTATGTAGAGATAAGTAAAAAAAGTAGGATTTATAGATGTAGTGTTGTATTTATGTTTTAATGAGCTTGTTGACTTTCACTTGTTGATGATTGAATGAGTGTCATGTTTAATACTAATTATAGGTGGCCCGAAGGACCATTAGTGTTTGAGGCGAATGGTTTTCCATGCTTATTTGGGATGATTCTTGTTAAGACTCGTATAGTTATGCATGTCTCGTAGAAAGTAAAAACAAAGGATGGGTCAGTGGTTGCTCAACATGTGACTCATACAAACTTTATCCCTCATATCCATACAAGGATGAGAGTTCATATTGGAAAGAACCTAAGAAGGACCACTAGCAACCCAATTGGGGGATCTCATTCGAGAACGAAATTTTTGAATGCAAGGAAAACATGAAACCCATACAGAATTAGCTGGACCTCGAGTTAACAGCCGCCCGACTCGGAGTTGGGGAGAGTCTCTCGGTGGACAATTGTGTCGAGTTAGCCATTGCCAAAGTTGAGGAGAAAGCCTCTGATAAGGATAATGAATCACAAGACTTGAAGGTTGATCTTACATAAGAGATGCAGATCTAAGCATTGAGTAAAGAATTGGGTGATATCGAAAAGACCCTTAATTTTAATGAGGTAAGTGTGGAGGAGCCACAACATTTTTTGAACATCGTAGACAAGATCCCACATCACAAGTCAATCGAAGATGTGCCCTATAAAAGGAAAATTCAAAAGATAGAGAACTCAGAAGAAGTTGAGTTTGCAATTCCATCATTGATGATCCCTCAGAAAGTGTAATGGAGTGGATTCGATTTAGATGAGAAATTGTAACACCCCTAACCTGTATCCGTAGCCAGAATAGGGTTAAAGGCGTTACCGAACAGGTCAAAAACATAATCAAACAATTCATCAAGTATCATATCGAATACAAACATAATGTCCCTTATTGCGGTCAACGAGACCTTAAGCATGCTTAGAAATAGGGTCGGGACTCAATCGGAACACATACAAAAATTCTCAGAAATTAAAAACTTTTCAAAGATTCAGGGGTTACACGCCCGTGTAGGCAGGCCGTGTGCCTTCCACGGCTGCTAGACACCCCCGTTTGTCTACCTCCTGGTCGAAACTGACTTTACTCCATGGCCACCAAACACGCCCGTGTACTCTGGCCGTGGTCGATTCGGACTTGGCTCCACAGCCACCAAGCACACCCGTGTACTCTGGCCGTCGTCGATCCTGTCAAAATCACACGGCTACCAGGCACGTCCGTGTGCCAAGACCGTGTACTCTTAGCTAGCTACTGACTTAGCCCCACGGTCACTAGGCACACCCGTGTGCCACAACTGTGTGACATTATAGGCCATTTGCAAGGGCAAAATGCCACCCAACAAGGGTCAAACTTACAACCAATTTACCAACACATCTAATGCATAGTTGGCAACAAAGAACATACCGAATTAACCATTCAATCAATACATTCAAATCCAATCTCATTCATAACAAATCCACAAGATTGAAACTTATATAAACACAAGCATTATTCATCCATACTTACCCAAAAACTTAACCATTTCATGTGCTTCAACCATACCAAAATATGCTTCATATAACACATTCCTTTAAGCTTATTCTCAACTCATATTTAGCCAAATCACATGGCTAAGTCCACTTCTTATTCATATACAAATATCTAACCTATATGTGCCATATCTAGCTATATACATTTCCAAAATGTACCAAAACAAGTTGAGTAGTGTGATGACGATCCTCGATAGTCCCGAGCCTTGAGTAGCTATGACGATCTATAAAACAGAGAAAACACACACAAAGTAAGCTTTTCAAAAGCTTAGTAAGTCATATACAATTAAACTTAACATGGAAGACATATAAGTATGTAAGAACAATGGCACAATTAACTTTCATAGCAAATTTTATCACATGTATACTTTGGTCCATGTACTTGGCAACATTTTGCCACAATCATAATTTCAAAAATATTATAAACACATAGTTATTTCAAGCATACTTCCACATATCATATTATTACTCCAATTACATGTTCATCATAGTAAGATCATATAGATACTTACCTTGTATACACACTTAGTGTATAAATCAATGTACCTGAAACGGATTTACAAATCTCATAGCCATTTCGTATCACAGACTTGCCCGTTGAACCATTAGGAACCTAATAGCATACTCAGAAAGCTCAGAATGGTCGTACAATGCCAACGTCCCAGACGAGGTCTTACATGCACTCAAATATCGATGCCACTGTCCCAGACAGGGTGTTATACGGATCAATATGATGTCGATGTCCCAGACATGGTCTTACACGTAAAGATCATATTAATGCCTACGTCCCAGACGAGGTCTTACATGTAGAGATTATATTGATGCCTACGTCCCTAGACGATGCCTTACACGTAGAGATTATATCGATGCCTACGTCCCAGACAAGGTCTTACATGAGATCTCAAATCAACACCAACGTCCCTGACGTGGTCTTACATGATAAAACAGAACAGATACCTATGTCATGACGTAGCTAAACCTATCTATTCTTAGGTTCATACGGGACTTCTCGGACATTGCTACTATGTCGATCATATCTCGAAATTCATATACATAACACCTAGTAAGCATTCATTGTTACCAAATGTCATAAAAACATATTTAATTTAATACAAACACGTTTATTTGCATAATGACTTACCTCGGATTCGATTTATCAGAAATGGAAACGGCTATTCGGTTACTTTCGCTTTCCCGCAATCTAAGTCCATTTTCCTCGGTTCTTGATCTATACACATTCAGAATTAACCCTTTTATTCACTAACTCATTCAATTTAATCCAAGGACACATGTTTTGGGTTATTTTCAATTTAACCCTCATATTTGCACAATTTATCAATTTAGTCTATTTTTCTCAAAACATCAAATTCACAAAATCATCTTTTAATCATGATTAGCCGAATGTTCATACATCTCATACAAGCCCATATTTCCCATCAAATTTGCAATTTAGTCCTTCAAGTTACTATTTTCTCAATTTAGCCCTTATTAGCTAAATTCATCAAAAATTCAAGAAAAAAATATGTTCATCTAGCTCAAATCTTTCATTTAACAACTAAACTCATCACAAAGATCAACATATCATCAATGGCATATCTCATAAACATCATCAATACACAAAATTGAGACATGGGCTTGATAGTAGGTTAAGCAACAATCCCTAAAAGATAAAAATCATCAAAAATCCAAATCAAAACATACCTTAATTAAGATGAACAAAGGCCGAACCTAGCTAAGGTTATCTTCTTTCTTTTCTTTGATATTTTTGGCCAAGATGATGAAAAATGGTCTTGTTTAATGCATTTTTATTTATTATAATATAAAATATCATATAACATTAATTTATAATAATAAACATATAAAATCATAATATAAATTTGCATGTTGTCGTCCACTATAAGTAAAAAAGGGCTATTTGCCTTTTAAGTACTTTACATTAATAAAGTCACATCAATTTGGTCACTAATCAAATGAAAAGCCACTTTTAAACTTTATGCGATTTAGTCCTTTTAACAAATTAAGCACACAGACGGACGAATTAACATATGAAACTTTACCACATGCTTAACCACTTATCAAAAACCCAAAAAATAATATTAAAATATTATACGGACTCGGATTTATGGTCCTGAAACCACTGTTCCGACTAGGGTATAAACCGGACTGTTACAATTCTCCTACCTTAGGGATTTTCGTCTTCGAAAATCTTACCATTAAATATATTCGGATATTACTGTCTCATTCAATCTTCAGGCTCCCACGTAACCTCTTCTATTCCGTGCCGATTCTATAGTAGTTTCACTAACATAATTTTCTTGTTTCTCAACTCTTTCACTTCACGAGCTAAGATACAAATCGGTTCCTTTTCATATGTCATATCTGATCGAATTTTAATTTCAGATGGGGCAATCACATGTGACGGATCGGATCTATATTTACGGAGTATCAAGACATGAAATACATTGTGGATCTTTTCTAGATCAAAGGGCAACCTTAATCTATATGCAATAGGCCCGACACGTTCAATGATATCATACGGTCTGATAAACCTCAGACTTAACTTGCCTTTACGTCCGAATCAGAGCACTTTCTTCCATGGAGAAACTTTCAGAAATACCCTGTCGCCAATCTCAAATTCTATATCTTTTCGTTTCAAGTCTGCATAAGACTTCTGACGATCAGATGCTGTTTTCAAACAATCACATATCAGTTTCACTTTCTGTTCTGAATCTTTTATCAAATCGACACCGTGTAACTTATTTTCACTGAGCTCAGTCCAAAACAGAGGTGTATGACATTTACGTCGATACAAAACTTCATATGGTGCCATTTTGACGCTTGACTGAAAACTATTGTTGTACGCAAATTCAATTAATGGTAGGTACTACTCCCACGTACCGTCAAATTCAAGAATGCAACATCTTAACATATTTTCAAGAATCTGAATAACTCGTTCGGACTGACTATCTGTTTGTGGATGAAAAGCGGTACTGAAATGCAATTTCGTGCCCAAAGCTTCTTGTAATTTTTTCCAGAATCTTGATGTAAACCTCGGATCTCTATCAGACACAATAGATAACGGCACCCCGTGCAATCTCGCAATCTCTGAAATATAAAGCTCGGCTAATCTATCAAGTGAATAGTCAGATCTTACCGAAATAAAATGGGCAGATTTTGTCAATCAGTCAACTATGACCCAAATCACATCTTTCTTTCTCGGAGTCTGAGGCAAACCAGAAACAAAATCCATTGTCACTCTATCCCATTTCCATTCAGGAATCAGAATTGGCTGTAGCAAACCAGACGGAACTTGATGTTCGGGTTTCACTTGTTAACAGATTAAACATTTCGAAATAAATTTAGTAATATCATGTTTCATACTGGACCACCAATAGTGTCGTTTCAAATCATGATACATTTTCGTACTCCCCAGATGAACAAATAGACGACTGTTATGAGCTTTACTCAAAATCAGCTGAATCAACTCTGGATTTCTCGGAACAAAGATACGACCTTGAAATCTCAAGCAATCATTAATAACTCGAAATTCAAATTCAGAATTCGAATCACACTGAGCTAGTTTCAATAACAACTCATTATCAACTTTCAGAGCATCACATATCTGCTGTGTAAACAACGGTTTCACTTTTAATTCAGTTATCACAGAACTATATTCAGACAAATCTAACTGAGCATTCAAAGCACTTAGTGCAAACAATGATTTTCTACCTAAAGCATCAGCAACAACGTTTGCTTTACCTGGATGATAATCAATCACAAGCTCATAATCTTTTAACAGTTCTAACCATCTTCTTTGATGTAGGTTCAAATCTTTCTGAGTCATCAAATATTTCTGACTTTTATGATCTGAAAACACGTGACATTTCTCACCATACTGATAATGGCGCCAGATCTTTAGTACAAACAAAATTGCAGCTAGCTCAAGTTCGTACGTCGGATAGTTTTTTCATGAGGCTTCAATTGTCTCAAGGCATAAGCTACAACTTTTCCTTCCTGCATCAAAACACATCCCAGATCGTTTAACGAAGCATCATTGTATATAAAAAAATTCTTTACCCGATTCTGGCTGTATTAACACTGGAGCTTCTGTTAACAGAGTTTTCAACTGGTCAAAACTTTTCTGGCATTTATCAGACCATTCAAATCTAACATCTTTCTGAAGTAATTTAGTCAACGGAGTAGCTATCACTAAAAATCCTTTCAAAAATCAACGATAGTAACCAGCTAAACCCAGGAAGCTACGGACTTCAGACATGTTCCTTGGTGGTTTCCAATCTAGAATAGCAGAAATCTTGCTCAGATCGACTCGAATTCCAGAGGCTGACACAATATGTCCCAGAAAACTAACCTCGTGCAACAAGAATTTACATTTGCTAAATTTTGCATACAATTGCTTTTCTCTCAGAGTTTGCAACACAATTTTCAAAGGTTTAGCATGCTCATTTTCATCACGTGAATAAATCAAAATGTCATCTATGAATATACAACAAATCGATCTAGGTACAGTCTGAAAATTCTGTTCATTAGATCCATAAAAACAGCAGGAGCATTCGTTAGTCCAAATGGCATAACTAAAAACTCATAATGCCCGTACCTCGTTCTGAAAGCAGTTTTCGGTATATCTGAATCTTTCACTCTCAACGAATAATATCCTGATCTCAGATCAATCTTGGAAAATATAGTAGCTCCTCTTAACTGATCAAATAAATCATCAATTCTGGGCAACAGATATTTATTCTTTATTGTCACCTTATTCAACTGACGATAATCGATGCACATTCTCATCGTGCCATCTTTCTTTTTCACAAACAGAACAGGAGCACCCAGTGGCAAAAAACTTGGTCTAGCAAAACAACTGTGACTTTAATTCTTTTAACTCTGTTGGTGCCATTCTATACGGAGCTATCAAAATAGGTGTGGTACCAGGTAACAACTCAATACCAAACTCAACTTCATAAATCAGAGGCAAACCCAGTAACTCTTCAGGAAATACGTCAAAAAACTCGCAAACAATAGGCACTGATTCAACTTTCTTTTCAAACACCTTCGAATCAATCACATAAGCAAAATATGCCTCACATCCCTTTTTCACATATCTTTGAGCTTTCAAAACATATCTCGCAGTAGGAAATCCATTCAATTCATTAGACTCAACTCGTACAATCTCATCATTCAGACATCTCAAATCAATAGTCTTTCTTTTACAGTTCACAACAGCACCATGCAAAGACAACCAGTCCATACCCAGAATAATATCGAACTCATCAAATGACAGAAGCATCAGATCAGATTAGCAGGGAAAGAGATATCTCTAAACATTAACGGACAGTTCTTGCATACTTTGTCAACCAAAACACTTTTACCTAAGGGGTTCGATACTTTTATAGCAAACTCAGTAGACTCTACAGGCAAAGTCTTACTGAATACTAAATTCATGCATATATACGAATGTGTAGAACCAGGGTCTATCAATGCAATCACAGAAGTATCATAAAGTGTAAAAGTACCAGTTATAACATCAGGTTATGAAGCTTCCTCACGAGCTCGAATAGCATATGCTCTGGCAGGTGCTCTAGCTTCAGATCTTGCAACAGTGTCTCTCATAGTTCTCTGACTACTATTGACATTTCTTACATTCTTCGAAGGTCTACCTCTCATAGATGTATTATCAGATCTTAGATTCTGAACAGTCTCTATCTCGACAGACTTAGGGTAATCACGGATAAAATGATCAAGTGATCCACATCTAATGCAAGCTCTGTCATTTAATCTACAACTCCCCGGATGCCTTTTTCCACAATGCTTACATTCAGGTCTCTCAGTCCGAGCATTACCAACACTGGCCACTGAAGTTGCTAGAGTTTTGGAACTCAATTGTGATCTAGCTCGATTTCTATTCAAATGACTTTGATCATCTCTGAATCTCTTCAGAGAAGACTGGAATGATTTGCTCGGAAACCTAATCATTATTTTCGCGATGTCAAAGTCTTAAAATTTATAAAAAGAATGATCAAACCTGAAAACTAACTATGACAACGATTTGAGGTAAGCGCACCTATCGAACAGTAGTATATTTAAGGCAAGACCGGAATGTCGAACCCAAAGGAACCAAAAGTACTAATACTAACTCTCTTTTTATTATTTAGCCTAAGAAATAAGGGATTTGTTTATCTAATCTAAAATTACTCACTACTAATCTAAGGACTCTAAGACAAAGAAGAATGAAATTGGGAAAATAACTTTTAGGAAAAACCAATTGATTATGACGTCACCCAAGGAAGAATCCACCTAGACTTCACTTGTTATCTAACTCTGAACCAGACGATTTATTCATTTGACTTGATCCGTAAGATTCCCTAAGTTATATTAATCCCTCTCTCGAGGCGACTAACGTCTAACCCTAGGTTGATTAATTGAAATCTCTTTCTAATTAAAACCCCCAGAATTACATTAACTCGATCTATGGACTCCCATATTAGGTTTCACCCTAAACCGGCAAAATCTCGTCACCCTATCTCTAGGCGCGCGATCATCTCCGCTTAATTATGCTAGATCTACTCTTAGGCAGAGACTTTTGCTCCTCCACCTAAGCACATCACACTTGAATTGATATCCCAAAAATATCAAAACAAGAATTAAGAACACATAATTAAGAACAAGTCAAATATTTATCATATAGTTCAGCAAACGATAACAAGATTCATCTTAGGTTTTATCCCCCTTAGGTATCTGAGGGTTTAGTTCATAATGATAATAAAAGAATACATCTCAAAAGAAAAGATAAAACAAAACATAAGAAATCCTTAAAACCCCCTGAAGGAATTGAAGGAGAGATCCTCCGTCTTGAGTATAATTTTGGCTTCTTGAGATGAATCAACTGGCTATCTTCAAGTAAATCTCCACAAATCTGTCCTCTTTGGCCTAGCTGGACGCCTCTTGACTAAAGCCTTGGGTTCCCAGCTTCTGCCGAACTCCCCTCTTAAGTTGCCCCCTAGGATGTTTATATAGGCTTTGAGATGCCTTACTTGGCCTCCAAGTATCCTAATCCGAATAGGATTCCTATTTGGGTGTTTATATAGACTTTGGAATGTGTTTCTTTGCCTCCAAGAATCCTATTCCAAGTAAAACTCCTCTTGGCCGCAGCAGGGACACGCCCATGGCACATGCCCGTGTCAGTCGTGGCCAGGCCGTGTTCGAGGCTGTTGAATGAGGCATGGTCGTGTGGTCTTGGGTCCAGGCCGTGTGGATTTCGTGATATGGCCCATTTACTCCGTTTTGGGCCAGCTTTCTGTCCTTTTCATCCTCCGGTGCTCTTCTGAGTATAAAACATGAAAACAAAGGATTAAGAGCACTATATTACACAATTCAAGGCTTAAATCATCCAAAAGCATGCTAAATGTGGGATTAAAATATGTTACTTTTACGGTTTATCAAATACCCCCACACTTAAGCTTTTGCTTGTCCTCAAGCAAAATTCTCAACTCACAACTAAAACGAATTTTCCTCAATTCATAATACTCATCAATAGTGTTTCATCATAATTCATAGATAATTTATACATGGATAATTCAACTCAAAGAGTCTTAAAGATTCAAACAATCTAAGGCATACATTTTTGTAGCACAAAACATAGGTGTTTCCCCTCATTTAAATAATTACCTATGATTCAAAATCGACAACAGTTGACATCCTTACTAAAGATTCACTCAAATCACTCAAAGTGTTTAAGGTTCAAAATTAAGCACTCGAAAGTCGAACATGAAAATTTAATCCCGTAGGCTTGCATGAAAATCAAATCTCCACCACTGTAAAATGAGATGATACACAAATCAAAAGGTCTTTAACAGGGTTGTAATGGGGCTTGGGTTAAAGGTGTGGATAAAGGCTGAATTAGAGGGTTAGAATCGAGATTGAATTGACAAATTACCTAACCATAAACAATAAACTACTAGTAAATAATTACATCAATTGAAAACCTGTAATGCTAATACTAATAGTACGAGCTTCTTCTTCAGCAATTGGAATTTAAACGTATAAGCTCATTTAATCACATAACTAATAATGAATATACTTTGATTTTTTTTTAAGAACAAGCCACAAATAATAATAAAGAACTTTAATAATTGAAATATAGAACATAGTTAAGAAACTGTTCAAAATCAAATCTTGACAAAAAGGGTAGTCAAGAAGAATAGTGATAACAAATAAAAGGGTTTTGGGTTAATATTAGTAGGTGAGTTAATAAAAAGGGTTGTTAGGATCAAAAGGGGTTCACTAGTGGTTAATTATGAAGGTAGGCTTTTTAGTGAAGTGAGTGGGTTAAATCCTAGGTGCCTTTATCATCTCTGTATATCAAATCAAAGGTGTGGTCTCAACATGTATAATTGATGCAAGTTCTAGAATAACAAATCAATGTTGACACATTCATAATAAAAAAATGAGCAAAAAAAAAGAATATATGCTCTACAAGGCTCAAAGTCTCACAAAATTATGGGTATTTGATATCAACCTCGTAAATTTCAAACTTCAAGGTAATTTTCAGATTCAGGTCAGCAACCTAGAAAAATTTTTAATTTTGAAAAATAGACTTATCATGCTTGACTCTCTAGTATCTTAAAGTTTAAGCATCAATGCACAATTATCATGACTTAATCCAAAACATATCAATAAACATCATAAATCAAAGGAGATTTCATTCTAATCATAATATTAGAAACTTACTTAAAGAAACAAGATATAATTCAGGGATTTTCAAATAATACTATAGTTAACCCCCCCACACTTAAGATGTACATTACCCTCAATGTAAAATGATAAGTAATAGCAAAATAGTAAAATCTTAAAATAGAGAGAGAAGTGAAACTTCTTGAATTTTGGATGGAGTCAATGAAAAGAACTCATATAGGATTGGGAAGAGGTGAATGTGAGAGAGTGCCTCGAACCGTTTGAATTTGAATCCTCGGAGCAGCCGACATGATTTTATTGCATCCTAAGCTAAATCTAAACGGTACAAAGAATAAGAAGAAAATAATAAAGAAAATAAAAATAAATAGAGATGCAGCCCGTGTTTTGGGAAAAATTTTGTCATGTTGCCACACGTTTACTGCCACGCCCTTTTACCTACCTATGGTGCCCACACGGCCATCGCCACGGCCACGACCATGTGCAAGGCCGTGTGAGTATGGAAAACCTGCGCCTAAACATGGAAATAAATAAAACTAAACTAATTAGTAGGGTTAGTGCTCGGTTGCCTCCCGAGAAGTGCTTGTTTAAAGTCTTAAGCTAGACTTACCTCTCATTTGCATAATCAGGGTGGTTTGAGGAGGTGAAAATCCTTTCTCATGCGATCAATTCGATTATTGATATATAGTTCAAGTCAAGTAGTGTTTACCTTAAAAGTGCTGTATTTAAGATTAGTTACCTCGACTGTTCCATTTGGGAAGATTTTGAGTACCTGATCTCCTATCTTAAGCTGGGTTGTCCCATCATTAAGTGCGTCGTGGAGTTGCCTCATTTTTGCTTCGTGTGTTTTTAGTTTCTCTTTGAAGTGTGTCTTCCACCCGTCTAGTTCATCGATCCAAAGCCTTCGTTCCTCATGAATTTCTTTTTTATCGACACAAGGTCTAGGAGCTGGCATCTGCGAAAGAGCTTCAAGAAATGGCAAGTTAATAAGAGACTTCTTTGGAGGTTTAAGAAATTTACCGAATTGTTCCTTTGTGTGGTCTTTCTTTATCGCGTTGGGGTATGGCACACGAGTTTGGTACTCTGTAATTACCATGTTTGGTAAATCCTGGCTTACCTCAACCTTACCTTCACTTACCACAGGCTCTTGCCTCAGGTCAGATTCCACTAACCTTTTACAGTCATGAGCTGTTACAGCTTGAATTTGCTCTTTTGGGTTAGTTTCAGTGTTGCTTGGCAAGCTTTCTTGTGGTTGTTCTGAGATTAGCTTAGCAAGCTGACCTTATTGATTCTTGATCCTTTGAATCGATGCTTCTTGATTTTTTAGTGTTGTTTCGGTGTTTTGGAAATGAGTTTCTATCACAGCTATAAATTTTGTCAGAATCTCCTCAAGGTTTGGCTCCTGCTCCTGCTGGTGAGGTGGTTGTTGAAAATATGGAGGAAATTGTGGTCTTTGACTACCTTGATCATCCCACGAGAAATTAGGATGGTACCTCCAACCTGTATTATAAGTGTTACTATAACAATTATTTTGAGGTCTAGAATAGTTACCCATATAGTTGACTTGTTCGCTTTCCATGCCATGTCCGTAGGGTGGGTACTCAGGATTCGCCACACCTCCACCTGTTTCACACTGCATAACTGAATGTGCCTGCGAAGAACTGTATAAACCATCAAATTTTTTATGTAACATCTCTACCTGATATGATAGCATGGTTACTGGGTCGAGGTTGTAGATATCGGCTACTTTTGTTGGCTTTGTCCTCATAACTTGCCACTGATAGTTATTCAGTGCCATCTCCTCTATCTGCCACAATCAAAATAAAAGAAAAATTAGCAAAGTAAAAATAATAATAATAATAATAATAATGGCTAAAGTAATAAAAATCGAGCTTTCTTAATATTTTAGTTCCCCGGCAACGGCGCCAAAAACTTGATCGTTGTTTTCGCGATGTCAAAGTCTTAAAATTTATAAAAAGAATGATCAAACCTGGAAACTAACTATGAAAACTATTTGAGGCAAGCGCACCTATCGAACAGTAGTATAGTAAAGGCAAGACCGGAATGTCGAACCCAAAGGAACCAAAATTACTAATACTAACTCTCTTTTTATTATTTAGCCTAAGAAATAAGGGATTTGTTTATCTAATCTAAAATTACTAACCATTAATCTAAGGACTCTAAGACAAAGAAGAATGAAATTGGGAAAATAACTTTTATGAAAAATCAATTGATTAAGACGACACCCAAGGAAGAATCCACCTAGACTTCACTTGTTATCTAACTCTGAACCAGATGATTTATTCATTTGACTTGATCCATAAGATTCCCTAAGTTATAGTAATCCCTCTCTCGAGGCGACTAACGTCTAACCCTAGGTTGATTAATTGAAATCTCTTTCTAATTAAAACCCTTAGAATTGCATTAACTCGATCTACGGACTCCCATATTAGGTTTCACCCTAATCCAGCAAAATCTCGTCACCCTATCTCTAGGCGCGCGATCAACTCCGCTTAATTATGCTAGATCTACTCTTAGGCAGAGACTTTTGCTACTCCACCTAAGCACATCACATTTGAATTAATATCCCAGAAATATCAAAACAAGAATTAAGAACGCATAATTAAGAACAAGTCAAATATTTATCATATAGTTCAGCAAACGATAACAAGATTCATCTTAGGTTTCATTCCCCTCAGGTATCTGAGGGTTTAGTTCTAATGATAATAAAAGAATACATCTCAAAAGAAAAGATAAAACAAAACATAAGAAATCCCTAAACCCCCTGAAGCAGTTGAAAGAGAGATCCTCCGTCTTGAGTATAATTTCGGCTTCTTGAGATGAATCAACTGGCTATCTTCGAGTAAATCTCCACAAATCTGCCCTCTTTGGCCTAGCTGGACGCCCCCTGACTAAAGCCCTGGGTTCCCGGCTTCTATCGAACTCCCCTCTTAAGTTGCCCCGTAGGATGTTTATATAGGCTTTGAGATGCCTTACTTGGCCTCCAAGTATCCTAATTCGAATAGGATTCCTATTTTGATGTTTATATAGACTTTGGAATGTGTTTCTTTGCCTCCAAGTATCCTTTTCCGAGTAAAACTCCTCTTGGCCGTAGCAGGGACACGCCCATGGCACACGCCCGTGTAAGTCATGGCCAGGCCGTGTTCAAGGCTGTTGAATGAGGCATGGCCGTGTGGTCTTGGGTCCAGGCCGTGTGGATTTCATGATATGGCCATTTACTCTGATTTGGGCCCATTTTCTGTCATTTTCATCCTCCGGTGCTCTTCTGAGTATAAAACATGAAACCAAAGGATTAAGAGCACCAAATTACATAATTTAAGGCTTAAATCATCCAAAAGCGTGCTAAATATGGGATTAAAATATGTTACTTTTATGGTTTATCAAAATCTCTTTCTCATATCTCGGGCTTCAAACTCAGCTTTTCTTTTATCTTTCCCCAGTGCCTCAGCTTTGCACGCTCTATCAACAAGTACTACAAACTCTTTTATTTCTAAGATCCCGACTAACAAACAAATGTCTTCATTAAGACCATCTTCGAACCTTTTACACATTATCACTTCAGATGATATACATTCTCGGGCATACTGACTTAATCTCATGAGCTCTCGTTCATACTCAATAACAATCATTCGGCCCTGTATTAGTTCTAGAAATTCTTTCTATTTCTGGTCGATGAATCTCTCACTGATGTATTTCTTCCGGAACTCGATCTGAAAGAAGTCCCATGTAACTCGCTCTTTCGGAATAATGGAAGTTAAGGTTCTCCACCACTAATAAGCTGCATCTCAGAGTAATGATACAACACACTTAATGTATTCTTCTAGAGTCAGAGACATTTCATCGAATACTCGAATAGTATTTTCTAACCAGAACTCGGCCTTTTTAGCATCATCATCATTAGTAGCCCGAAACTCTTCAACCCCATACTTACGAATTTTGTAAACCGGAGGTTTGTTTAACAAGTTCAGATTCATAGTCGGAGGCATAACAGATGTCTGGCGGTGATTACAAGGGGTGGGGCTTGCGTAACAGTCGAGTTATTCTTTAAGAATTGAGTGAACCATTCACTCATCATCTGGAAGAAAGCTTGTTTAGCTTCTCCCTCATGACCGCTCGTAGCCGGTCTTGAATCAGAGGGTGTTGTCCCTTGCGCGGGAGCAGGTGCATTACTTTCTATGTTGTTAGCTACGGCTCTTTCGGGATCCATTGCTATACGAAAATCACATTTTACACGTCAGGATTCATCACACTATCACAGTTCAAAAATATGGCATGTATAGCTAGACTCTGACACGCTACATTAGTCCGAGAATCGACTAAACTGTAGCTCTGATACCAACCAAATGTAACACCCCTAACCCATATCCATCACTAGATTAGGGTTAAAGGCGTTACCAGACAGATCGGAAACATAATCAGACAATTCATCAAGTACCACATCGAATACAAACATAATGTCCTTTATTGCGGTCAACGAGACCTTAAGCATGCTTAGAAATAGGGTCGGGACTCAACCAGAACACATACAGAAATTCTCGAAAACTTAAAACTTTTCAAAGATTCAGGGGTTACACGCCCGTGTAGGCAGGCCGTGTGCCTTCCACGGCTGCTAGACACCCCCGTGTGTCTACCCCATGGTCGAAACTGACTTTACTCCACGGCCACGAAGCACGGCCGTGTACTCTGGCCGTCGTCGATCCTGTCAAAATCACACGGCTACCAGGCACGTCCGTGTGCCAAGACCGTGTACTCTTAGCTAGCTACTGACTTAGCCCCACGGTCACTAGGCACGCCCGTGTGCCACAACCGTGTGACATTATAGGCCATTTGCAAGCCTAAAATGCCACCCAATAAGGGTCAAACTTACAACCAATTTACCAACACATCTAATGCATAGTTGGCAACCAAGAACATACCAAATTAACCATTCAATCAATACATTCAAATCCAATCTCATTCATAACAAATCCACAAGACTGAAACTTATATAAACACAACCATTATTCATCCATACTTACCCAAAAACTTAACCATTTCATGTGCTTCAACCATACCAAAATATGCTTCATATAACATATTCTTTTAAGCTTATTCTCAACTCATATTTAGCCAAATCACATGCCTAAGTCCACTTCATATTCATATAGAAATATCTAACCTATACATGCCTGGAAACACAAAAATTTATACACTTTTTCATGCATTTTTTTAACCCAAATTTATCTAGTTTCGATTAAATTCTTATCGAAAAATAATTAAATATTATAAAATAATTAAATTGTGCTAGAAATATGAAAATGATGAATTTTAATTAATTTTATAGTTAATTTTGATTAATTTTTACTATTTTCGACAGATTCGCACAAAGGGCGAAAATTGGCTCGACAGACACTGCTCGAAGAATAAACCCGAGAAGCAATTTGAAGTATCAAGGCAAATTTATTTCCAGCCCAAGACGGTCCAATTATGAATATTTAATCATAATATAATTAATTTTAATTTATTCCCAATTTAATTTGGGCTAAATAAATTAATCTTAATTAATTATGAAAAAGGCCAGTTGAACTGCTTCAATTGAACCAAACCGGTTGAATCAAACCGAGCAAAGAGTTGGGCAGCCCAAACCATCCATATGCTGGCCCAAATCAGCTTATTAGTTGATTAATTACAACTTGCAAAGAAGCCCTTGAAGACTTTTCAAAGTTGCATTCAAACCCCTCCAAATATAGTGGCTTTGTAGATTTGCCCCATGCTATATTTAGCAAAGTTGAAGCCATCAACTTTGCCACATAGATGGCCGAGCAAGGAAGGTCTCTTTGCCTTCTACTATTTTCTATTTTTAGCAGCCACAATCAGCTATAAATACCACCCCTTTCTGATCATTCAAACCATCCCTCAATCCTTCATTTCTCATTCACTCTCTCATTCTCTCATCACTCCATTCTCTCCTTTTTCTCCAACAAAACCAAGCTTTCTTTTGCCGATTTCTCCTCTTGGAAAAGAGGTGTTTTCCCAGCCATTTGGAGCAGCAATTGGAGTGTTCATAAGCCACCTTGATAGCCGAGGACAACGAAGAACAAAGAACAGACCAATCAGTCAAGCCACGGAGAAACACCGAATTTGCTTCTTGTTCCCTATCTCTTTAAATTTTGTTGTTGTTTTGACAAACATGTTTATGAATATTTATGCTATTGAAATGGTTAATTTAATCAGCTTAGCTTGAATTTAATTCGTGTTGGGTTGATTTCATTACATCCTCTTAAATTATTAAAATTATGTTTATGCTGTTATAGGCCTCGGTAAAATGCTTGATTAAGTAAAATCATGTTTAAGTTATTCTGGCATTATAATTGTTTAGATAACTAATGAATTAATTATTTAAACACATTAAAATTGTAATTAATGGACACAATACTTAATCTATGCATGTTTAATTCTTCTAAGGTAGCTGAAGATCTTGCATAACTTGCAAGATTTTTGTGATTAAACTGTTTCAAGGTAGGAATACTTTGTTACTTCGCATGATCTTTTATATGCTTAATAGGTTGAATTAATCGTTTGAATCGACATAGGAATATGCGAGAGATTGTTTAATCTAATAAGTATGTATGTGCAATAACAGGTTTACTTTTATAAATCTGTTTTATCGGTCGAATTGACATAGGGATATGTACAAGAGATGAATGGATTTTTGAAATGTAAATATGTTCATAAGTTAGCAAATTACCGAGTTGCCGTGATTTATTCGTAACAAGTATAAGCATGAGTTTAATAATTCTAAGGTAAGAAATGTAATTAATCCAACACAATTATATAATCTTGATTAAAATCAACTTTTGAAATCGTGCATTAGAACTTTGTTTTATTTTATTTTACTTTGTTTATTTTAGTTTTTAAATTTTTATTAAATTCAAATACTTTCCCTTCACCAAAGTGTTCGAAATCATTTTCATAAATAATTCTTTTACAGTCCCTGTTGGTACGATAACTCGACATTTACTTGTCACTTTATTACTTGTTGCGATTGTGTACACTTGCACATTTCCACCGTTCTAATGCCATATCTAGCTATATACATTTCCAAAATGTACCAAAACAAGTTGAGTAGTGTGATGACGATCCTCGACAGTCCCGAGCTTTGAGTAGCTATGACGATCTATAAAATAGAGAAAACACACACAAAGTAAGCTTTTCAAAAGCTTAGTAAGTCATATACAATTAAACTTAACATGGAAGACATATAAGTATGTAAGAACATTGGCACAATTAACTTTCATAGCAAATTTTATCACATGTATACTTTGGTCCATGTACTTGGAAACATTTTGCCACAATCATAATTTCAAAAATATTATAAACACATAGTTATTTCATGCATACTTCCACATATCATATTATTACTCCAATTACATGTTCATCATAGTAAGATCATATAGATGCTGACCTTGTATACACACTTAGTGTATAAATCAACGTACCTGAAATGGATTTACAAATCTCATAGCCATTTCGTATCACAGACTTGCCTGTTGAACCATTAGGAACCTAAGAGGATACTCAGAAAGCTCAGATTGGTCGTACAATGCCAACGTCCATGACGAGATCTTACATGCACTCAGATATCGATGCCACTGTCCCAGACAGGGTCTTATATGAATCAATATGATGCCGATGTCCCAGACATGGTCTTACACGTAAAGATCATATTGATGCCTACATCTCAGACGAGGTCTTACGTGTAGGGATTGTATCGATGCCTACGTCCCATATGATGTCTTACACGTAGAGATTATACCGATGCCTACGTCCCAGACAAGGTCTTACACGAAACCTCAAATCAATGCCAACGTCCCAGACGTGGTCTTACATGATAAAATAGAACAGATACCTATGTCATGACATAGCTAAACCTATCTATTCTTAGGTTCATATGGGACTTCTCGGTCATTGCTGTTATTTCGATCATATCTCAAAATTCATATACATAACATCTCGTAAGCATTCATTGTTACCAATAGTCATATGAACATATTTAATTCAATACAAACACATTTATTTGCATAATGACTTACCTCGGATTCGATTTATCAAAAATGGAAACGGCTACTCGGTTACTTTCGCTTTCCCGCGATCTAAGTCCGTTTTCCTCGGTTCTTGATCTATACATATTTAGAATTAACCCTTTTATTCACTAACTCATTCAATTCAATCCAAGGACACACATTTTGGACTATTTGTAACACCCCAAACCCGGCCCATGCGTTACGAGCGGATTTGGTATGTCACACGAGCAAAACAAGTTAAACCCTTTTTATTCATACTAAAATAGGTGTTGATTTGTTAAAATCAAGAAAACAAATTTGATTTGAAACATTTGATAAAATACTGCTAACTTTGAAGATTGATTGATATATCGATAAATTTGAACTAATGATTTTATAAAACTGTGACTTTTGAAAATATCATTAATAGCTCGAGAGAAAGTTTCCGTGTTAAAAATATTTGTAAAAGTTTATTTTGATTAATCAATTTTGGAAAACCTTTATTTAAGTTTTTAGAAAAATACTCATTTAAAACAATTTTTAAGCAAAACAATAAGTATATCAAACATAAAGCAAATAATAAAATACTCCAGAGGCCTTATTACAACATAAAAACCCAAAATAGTAAAGTGAACGGAAATAGAAATCTAAAGTTCCAAAATCAAACACCATTTCTGAAGTATGGCCTCCACCCGAGTCATCCATGGCCCAAGTCCATGTCACGGAGCATTACCTACAAGGGTTAAGGAAAGAAAGGGGGTGAGTTACAAGAACTCAGTGTATAATCCCTTTACCGTCATCCATTGGGCATGACCCCACATAGCAATATCTTGGGCCTAAGCCCATTACATAACAATGCATAAATGCAATAAATGTATGTGCAATGTATGTATCCCAACCCCTCCTAAAAATCCATTCGCTACACACCACCCGTACCAGCCCTCACACCTGTGGGGATCAAGTCAACCCACCCCGCCAAACACACCAATCGCAGGCAAGTTGCCATTAAAAATATATTTGTGGCTGAGCCACCAGAGGCATAATTAAGCATGGCATAGCCACTATACAGATTGTGGCAGAGCCACCAGAACATCATATGCGGTAATATAAGCGGCACACAGCCTTGGGTAAATATGATCTACACAGAGTAATTAATTCATATGTTAGGCACATAGCCATTATCAGAATTTGTGGCAGAGCCACCAGAATCACTTCTCTTCAACAATTTCCCATCCAATGCAAAATCATGTAAATACAACATACATAGTAAATCAGGATATTTACAATTATAAACAACAATCATTAATTCAGAGATTCATTACAAAAATTCAGCTCATTAACACATTGCAAAATCGGCCCATTAGGGCAATCTATCAAATCGGCCCATTAAGGCAATCTATCAAATCGGCCCGTTAGGGGCAATCTATTAAATCGGACCGTTAGGGGCATTTTCATAATTCGGCCCGTAAGGGCATTTTCATAATTCAGAAATTTTACCCACTAACGATAATTCAGTAATCTCACAACCCAGGGGTATTTCGGTAATTTACCCTCCAAGGGTATTTTGGTAATTTCGCAATCCAGACTTAACTACTAATTTGGGGCAAAAAGATTGAAACTGTCCATTTGCGTCATACTGACTAAATTGACTATAACTCGAGTTAGGAAGCTCAAAATTTAGATCCATAAATTTTCCATGAAACTAGACTCATATATCTTCTTACTATAATTTTTCCAGAATTTTTTGCTTAACCATTTAGTACAGTTTATTCCTTAAAGTTTCCCTTGTTTCACTATCCAACAGTTCTGACCTCTCTTACCTTAATTTCAAATATCCCTCTGTACGATTTTAATATACTGCTCCCACTTGTTTCTTTTGAAAATAGGCTCACTAAGGAATCTATACATATAAATTATAACTCATAATTCCCTTTGTAAAATTTTATATGATTTTTCCAAGACAGAATAGGGAACTACAAAGTCAATTAAAACCAGTCTCACTAAAATTAAAATATCACAGAATTTAAAATTCCTTTTCCTTTTCCGCTTCTTCCATATAAAAATAGACACAGTAAGCTTTAATTCAATATCTTATTCACTTATTAATCCCTTTTCCCCTAGTTTCCATGATTTTTCAAAATCACATCACTGCTACTAACCCAAATTGTTTCATTGCAAAATATGGTTACCACTACGAACTTACGCACGCCCGAGTGATCACGGATGCCGGTTTTCGGTTTTCTTTGGTATTTCGACCAAATCACAGAACATTTCATGCAAATTTTCAAAGAAGTGTGAGATTACACACCATTTCAAACATGTATTCAGAAAATACGAGATTACACACCTTAATTAGGATTCCCTAAAGAACCACTCTTCGTTGCCCCCTAAAAATAGAATCGATCAAAAGTTAGCCTCGATTTCTTAAAGGTTCCAAAAGCCCAAAAGTACTCACTCACAAGAGTCACTTACCACAATCGCGATCCTTCCCTACTAGATTCTATAATCCGGTCTTGCACCTTGGCTATTGCAACGAGTCTCAATCAACTTTAGAAACCAAGGCTAAGAGAAAGATAAATAGCAGCAAAGGACACCCAAATAACGAACAGGTAGTTCCCCATTCCTAAGGCCTGAAATGCTTTGAATACTCTCCAACTCCAATACCATTTGAAACATTTCAATAACTACACAGCTGGATAAAGATGTGGGAAACATGGGTGGCAACACAAACATGGACAACATACCACCTTACTTCCCTAATCATTGCCTATAAAGGTATTACAGGTTGCTACTATAATTTCTCATTTTATATTTTAATTTTCATATGTGAATATTTTATATTTATAGATTTTAATATATTTGTGTATCTATAGTCTAGAATGTAATTAGTGGTGAGCATTCAATCGAGCCGAGGAAAATTTTCAAGTTAGTGAAGTTGATAAATCTTATTTTAGCAACCGAACTCAATTTAAATTTTTTCGAATCGAGTCAAAAAGCTGAGAATAAGAGGAGTTTAAAATAACAACAAGTGGCTAGGTTCGGCTTAGCCAAGTCAAGAGAAGAAAGAACAAACAATTATGAATAAAAAGAAAGAACCTTTACCTTAATAATAGGGATGAACCGAAATGAAGAACACGGTTTGGCACTAGTAGCAAGACAACAAAGAAGGATCGGTAGTTTCAGTTTTCAAAAGAAGATGAGGGAAAATAATTGGTCACAAAGGCTAGGTGTTTTCGGCAAGAAAGAAAATGTCCACTATTGACTTAAAGTTGCGGCAATGAGAGGAGAAGTTGGAAGAATGAACACAAAGGATGCCAAAAGGAATTAGGCCTAACAAGCACCAAAACTATCAAAATGCTCCCATCAAAATTCGGCTACCCTCTCCCTTTCCCAAACCATTATCATCTTTTCCAAAAGATGAACATAGACCAAGTAAAACCTTTCCAAAACATCACCCACAAAAAATACCAACATGTTCCCTATTCCTTCCCTTTTCTTTTACTCCTTTCCATCCATTCTTCCTTTCCATATTTCCTTAGCCACCTTGCCAAAATTAAAAAGTCCACCTTGCCTTAAATACCACCATGGCTGATACTTAGGGAAAGAATACAAAAGAAATAGTCAAAATTTTGCATCAAGTGGGATTCAAACCTTAGACCATTAGTACACTCCACACGCCACTTGCCACTTTACCAATAGACACTTTAAAATGCACACTTATTTCCTTAAGTCTTAATGCTACTTGCCTACTCTCCTTAAATGCTTAAACACAACATTTTTCCTATAGCCCATCTTGAACCTGAAACTTCCTAGAAACCTCGTAACCTTCCAAATTCACTTAACTAATAAGTCCAATTTGCAATAACGCCATTCTCATATTCTCAAAAATTCTAAACACACCTATGCCCAAGGCCCATTGGGCCCAATCCTACTAGGCCCAATTTCCGGATGTTACAATTCTACCCTCCTTAAAGAAATTTCGTCCTTGAAATTTCCATCCTACTACTAAACGCATCGCTCAAATCACACCACTATGCTTTTACTACGCACTCTGATCTTAATAACACTAATGTACTTTTAACATAATCTAGAATCCTCTTTCACACAACCAAACATCTAACCACAGAAGCAAGCAGTCATCCACCACTTATACCTAAAATTTTCTACATTCAATCATCACGTCCAACCAAAACATACCTAACTTGATGGTGATGACAAAATCCCGAGCCTTATGCTCTTTAGACCCACATCTCAAACATGCTCCTGACCTCCTCCAGCATTTTCCCGGATGGCGCCTTCCGCAATAATCGCAAGTCGAAAAGCTTGGCCGTGTCTTAACATGCTTTATGGAACGAGACTGCGACTCAAAAGAACCGCGATCTAATTTCTTCTTACAATCCACAGAACCAACTCGAAGTGCTTCACCAATTCCTTTAACCTCCTCCAATACTTCCTTAACTATCTGAGTCAGATCGACAACCCCAGCTCGGTCATGAGACCCCGTCTCAGGTACTGGCGATCTCAGCGCCTCCCTTTCGGGCACATGCCTCGGTGCCAAAGATCTAGCCCTAGCACCTCGGGCTTTACCACATTCACGTCTACTGCGTTCACGTCTTCTAGCGTTCATATTCACTAATGTCGACTTAATCTTTATTAAGAGTTTTATGAATCATTATGCTATTTCAATATTTATTAAACAGAATTTTATGAAGTATAAGAAGTAAAGTCTTTTTCACAAACGCATCCTATAGTCTCAATCTCTATAGTTTCAGCTCCTAAAGCTAAAAGTTCTAGAGTATTCTATTTTGTGGAATTTTCTTACCACGGTACTAACACAAAAATCATAAAACAAAACACATACGTACTTGACTTGGTGCCGGATACCCGTGGTGCCATACTTCTTTTAGAATATGCATTTATAATTTAAAATTCAAACAGCTTTGGAAAACATTTTTTGAACCCAAACCACAGCTGAGTTTTGCAACCTAGGCTCTAATACCATATAATGTAACACCCAAACCTGGCCCATGCGTTACGAGCGGATTTGGTATGTCACACGAGCAAAATATGTTGAACCCTTTTTATTCGTACTAAAATAGGTGTTGATTTCTTAAAATCAAGAAAACAAATTTGATTTGAAACATTTGATAAAATACTACTAACTCCGAAGATTGATTGATAAATCGATAAATTTGAACTAATGATCTTATAAAACCGTGACTTTTGAAAATATCATTAATAGTTTAAGAGAAAATTTTCGTGTTAAAAATATTTGTAAAAGTTTATTTTGAAATCCATTTGTTAATCGATTTTGGAAAACCTTTATTTAAGTTTTTAGAAAAATACTCATTTAAAATAATTTTTAAGATAAATAATAAGTATATCAAACATAAAGCAAATAATAAAATACTCCAGAGGCCTTATTACAACATAAAAACCCAAAATAGTAAAGTGAACGGAAATAGAAATCTAAAGCTCCAAAATCAAACATCATTTCTGAAGTATGGCCTCCACCCGAGTCATCCATGGCCCAAGTCCACGTCACGGAGCATTACCTACAAGGGTTAAGGAAATAAAGGGGGCTGAGGTACAAGAACCCAGTGTATAATCCCTTTACTGTCATCCATTGGGCCTGAACCCACATAGCAATATCTTAGGCCTAAGCCCATTACATTACAATGTATAAATGCAATAAATGTATGTGCAATGTATGTATCCCAACCCCTCCTAAAAATCCATTCACTACACACCACCCGTACCAGCCCTCACACTTGTGGGGATCAAGTCAACCCCCCCGCCAAACACACCAATCGCAGGCAAGTTGCCATTTATAATATATTTGTGGCTGAGCCACCAGAGGCATAATTAAGCGTGGCATAGCCACTATACAGATTGTGGCAGAGCCACCAGAATATCATATGCGGTAATATAACCGGCACACAGCCTTGGGTAAATATGATCAACACAGAGTCATTAATTCATATGTTAGGCACATAGCCATTATCAGAATTTGTGGCAGAGCCACCAGAATATGTGGCAGAGCCACTAGAATCAGATTGTGGCAGAGCCACCAGAATATGTGGCAGAGCCACCAGAATCACTTTTCTTCAACAATTTCCCATCCCATGCAAAATCATGTAAATACAACATACATAGTAAATCAGGATATTTACAATTATAAACAACAATCATTAATTCAGAGATTCATTACAAAAATTCGGCTCATTAACACTTTGCAAAATCAGCCCATTAGGGCAATCTATCAAATCGGCCCATTAAGGCAATCTATCAAATCGGCCCGTTAGGGGCAATCTATCAAATCGGACCGTTAGGGGCATTTTCATAATTCGGCCCGTAAGGGCATTTTCATAATTTAGAAATTTTACCCACTAAAGGTAATTCGGTAATCTCGCAACCCAGGGGTATTTCAGTAATTTACCCTCCAAGGGTATTTTGGTAATTTCGAAATCCAGACTTAACTACTAATTTGGGGCAAAAAGATTGAAACTGTCCATCTGCGTCATACTGAGTAAATTGACTATAACTCGAGTTAGGAAGCTTGAAATTTAGATCCGTAAATTTTCCATGAAACTAGACTCATATATATTCTTACTATAATTTTTCCAGAATTTTTGGCTTAACCATTTAGTACAGTTTATTCCATAAATTTTCCCTTGTTTTACTATCCAACAGTTCTGATCTCTCTTAACTTAATTTCAAATATCTCACAGTACGATTTTAATATACTACTCCCACTTATTTCTATTGAAAATAGGCTCACTAAGGAATCTATACATATAAATTATAACTCATAATTCCCTTTGTACAATTTTATACGATTTTTCCAAGATAGAACAGGGAACCACAAAGTCAATTAAAACCAGTCTCACTAAAATTAAAATATCACAGAATTTAAAATTCCTTTTCCTTCTCCGCTTCTTCCATATAAAAATAGACACAGTAAGCTTTAATTCAATATCTTATTCACTTATTAATCCCTTTTCTCCTAGTTTCCGTGATTTTTCAAAATCACATCACTGCTACTAACCCAAATTTTTTCTTTGCAAAATATGGTTACCACTACGAACTTACGCACGCCCGAGTGATCACGGATGCCAGTTTCTGGTTTTCTTTGGTATTTCGACCAAATCACAGAACATTTCATGCAAACTTTTAGAGAAGTGTGAGATTACACACCATTTCAAACATGTATTCGGAAAGTACGGGATTACACACCTTGATTAGGATTCCCTAAAGAACCACTCTTCATTGCCGCCTAAAAATAAAATCGATCAAAAGTTAGCCTCGATTTCTTAAAGGTTCCAAAAGCCCAAAAGTACTCACTCACAAGAGTCACTTACCACAATCGCGATCTTTCCCTACTAGATTCTATAATCCGGTCTTGCACCTTGGCTATTGCAACGAGTCCCAATCAACTTTCAAAACCAAGGCTAAGAGAAAGATAAGTAGCAACAAAGGATGGCTTGATTCGGGCTTCATCAAAAAAGAATAAGAGGAGTTTAAAATAACAACAAGGGGCTAGATTCGGCTTAGCCAAGTCAAGAGAAGAAAGAACAAACAATCATGAATAAGAAGAAAGAACCTTTACCTTAATAATAGGGATGAACCGAAATGAAGAACACAGTTTGGCACTAGTAGCAAGACAACAAATAAGGATCAGTAGTTTCAGTTTTCAAGAGAAGATGAGTGAAAATAATTGGTCACAGAGGCTAGGTGTTTTCGGCAAGACAAGAAAGAAAAGAGAAAATGTCCACTATTGACTTGAAGTTGCGGCAATGAGAGGAGAAGTTGGAAGAATGAACACAAAGGATGCCAAAAGGAATTAGGCCTAACAAGCACCAAAACTATCAAAATGGTCCCATCAAAATTCAGCTACCCTCTCCCTTTCCCAAACCATTATCATATTTTCCAAAAGATGAACATAGACCAAATAAAACCTTTCCAAAACATCACCCACGAAAAATGCCAACATGTTCCCTATTCCTTCCCTTTTCTTTTACTCCTTTCCATCCATTCTTCCTTTCCATATTTCCTTAGCCACCTTGCCAAAATTAAAAAGTCCACCTTGCCTTAAATACCACCATGGCCGACACTTAAGGATAGAATACAAAAGAAATAGTCAATATTTTGGCATCAAGTGAGATTCGAACCTTAAACTATTAGTACACTCCACACGCCACTTGCCACTTTACCAATAGACTCCTTGTGCTAGTAAAATGCACACTTATTTCCTTAAGTCTTGATGCTACTTGCCTACTCTCCTTAAATGCTTAAACACAACATTTTTCCTATAGCCCATCTTGAACCCGGAACTTCCTAGAAACCTCGTAACCTTCCAAATTCACTTAACTAATAAGTCCAATTTGCAATAAAGTCATTCTCATATTATTGAAAATTCTAAACACACCTACGCCCAAGGCCCATTGGGCCCAATCCTACTAGGCCCAATTTCAGGATGTTACACTATTCCCTCATATTTGTACAACTTATCAATTTAGTCCATTTTTCTCAAAACACCAAATTCACAAAATCATCTTTTAATCATGCTTAGCCGAATGTTCATTCATCTCATACAAGCCCATATTTCCCATCAAATTTGCAATTTAGTCCTTCAAGTTACTATTTTCTCAATTTAGCCCTTATTAGCTAAATTCATCAAAAATTCAAGAACAAAATATGTTCATCTAGATCAAATCTTTCATTTTACAACTAAACTCATCACAAAGATCAACATATCATCAATGGCATATCACATAAACATCATCAATACACAAAATTGAGACATGGGCTTGATAGTAGGTTAAGCAACAATCTCAAAAACATAAAAATCATCAAAAATCCAAATCAAAACATACCTTAATTAAGATGAAAAAAGGCCGAACCTAGCTAAGGTTTTCTTCTTTCTTTTCTTTGATATTTTCAGCCAAGATGATGAAAAATGGTTTTCTTTAATGCATTTTCATTTATTATAATATAAAATATCATATAACATTAATTTATAATAATAAACATATAAAATCATAATATAAATTTGCATGTTGCCGTCCACTATATGTAAAAAGGGGCTATTTGCCTTTTAAGTACTTTACATTAATAAAGCCACATCAATTTGGTCACTAATCAAATGAAAAGCCACTTTTAAACTTTATGCGATTTAGTCCTTTTAACAAATTAAGCACACAGACGGACGAATTAACATACGAAACTTTACCACATGCTTAACCACTTATCAAAGACCCAAAAAATAATATTAAAATATTATACGGACTCAGATTTGTGGTCCTGAAACCACTATTCCAAATAGGGTATAAATCGGACTGTTACAGAAATGGCTTGAAATGGACATATTGAAAAGACTTAAGCTAAGGTAGGATCGATTTTTGCATTTGTTGAAAGTGGCCCTGATCAACTCGATGATGAACAAGAGAAGGGTTAAAGTTTCTAGGACATTATAGAAATTTCATTTCCGTGGAATGACGAATCATTCAAAAATAATGCATTAAATCTATTTTTTGCATATCTAACTACCATTCTGTAAATATGTAGTGTTGCAACTTGAAGCTCCACCTAGACAACCCTTGATTCTGAAAAGACTTAAAAAAACTTAGAATTTGAAGTAGTGGTGGATATCGCGACATCACAAGCAAGCTAGTAAATGGGGTTTTTGAAAATTTTAAGGTATCGCGATCCCTGAGTCAGGTCATAGCAAGAACAAATCATATTTTTGTGACCCGCGTGTTTTTAAAAGTTTTTAAACCCATAATACCATAAAATGCCCTAAATCCCTCAGTTTTATGCCCTAGCTACATACCACCCTTACCTCTGAACCATTTATCTTCAAGAGTTCTCACAAATCTCTTGCAAATTATTTCTAGGTTTTGACCCCTCTTTTATGGTTTTCTTCTTACTCTAACTTTTTACTACATATTTCTAAAGAGTATGGTATTCTTCACCAATATTAAACAACTCCATCTACCATTATTACAGGTGTATCGTTCTTGTTTTATTGCACTATAAAGCTTCTATTATTCTCTCTTTTCTATATTAATATTCTTGACTCCTTCATTATGCATCCTAGAAGGTTAAACTTAATGGGACTTCTCGATACTTCGACTGAGTCCATTGAACATAGTAATCTAAAATTTTTATTGATGGAGGTACAATATTTTTTCTACGAAGTTCATGGGCAACTGTTCATCCGTGAATGTGTGTTTCACTCTAAGGCCTCTTTTGAAGATGAATTTTAGGACCTTGTGCAATCCCACGGGTGGCGACAATTTTGCCTTCGGCCTCAGAGGCCTGTAGTGTCGTCTGTGGCTCTCAAAATCTATGCTTACCTAATTTTTTGTAATGATGATAAAGTTTATGTCAGGGGCAAAGAGGTTGAAGCCTCTCCTTCTATAATCTCTAAGTATTATAAGGTTCATTTTTATGAAAATGATGAGACTAAACTATTCGAGTTAAGAAATTTCGATGGCATAGATTTGGACTCTATAATGATTTACCTAACGGAAGGTCGAGGACAGTGGGAACGAGAGATTTATATGAATTTGCCCTTCTCATTTAATCTTGTCGAACTCACTCCACTAGCTAAACTTTAGATACATTTTCTCTGCACAAAAATTAGCCCCGAACCTAGTTCTAGAACTACTGATCCTTTCTGTGCCATTTTATTGGCTTCTATTTTTTTAGATAAAACACATTTGTGTAGGACATGGATCTACAAATTTATGCTACATTGTGTGATCTGAGACGAAGCCGGGGTTTTTTTCCCACATCTGGTCACAGACTTATGCAGAGCTGCAAAAGTGTCTATAGAGTCGTTTGAACCATTTCATCAACCAACTACACATGTGATAGGTGATTTAATTTATAAAAAGTTCAAGGCACTCTAGTAAGAGCAGTAATAAACCGTAATATAAACATATTTTAATCCCACATTTAGCATATTTTTGGATGATTTAAGCCTTGAATTATGGAGTAGATCTAGCATAATTAAGCGGGGTTGATCGCAACCCTAGAAATAGGATGACGAAAATCTGTCAAATTAGGGTCAAACCTAATATGGGAGTCCATAGATCGAATTAATGAAATTCTAGGGGTTTTAATTAGAAAGATATTTCAATTAATCAACCTAGGGTTAGACGTTAGTAGCCTCGAAAGAGGTATTAATATAAATTAGGGAATCCTATGGATCAAGTCAAGTAAATAAATCGTCTGGTTCAGAGTTAGATAACAAGTGAAGTCTAGGTGGATTCTTCCTCGGGTATTGTCTTAATCAATTGGTTTTTCCCACAAGTACTTTCCCCAATTCATTCTCTTTGTCTTAGCATCTTTAAGCTTAATAGTTAGTTAATTTTAGATTAATTAATAATTCCCTTAATTCTTAGGCTAAATAATAAAAAGAAAGTTAGTATTAGTACTTTTGGTTCCTTTGGGTTCGACAATCCGGTCTTGCCACTAAACTATACTACTGTTCGATAGGTGCGCTTGCCTCAATCGTTGTCATAGTTAGTTTCTAGGCTCAATCATTCTTTTTATAATTTTTTAAGACTTTGACATAACGATCAAGTTTTTGGCGCCGTTGCCGGGGAACTAAAATATTAAGAACGCTCAATTTTTATTACTTTAGCCATTTTTATTTTTGCAATTTATTTTTATTTTTATTTTGCTTTTAACTTTGCTAATTTTTCTTCTTTTATTTGTTCTTAGCAGGCACCTCTAGTTTACGACAAGACCCCTAATTTACGACAGTGATATTGAAGGTACTGTTCACAGAAATTATAGAGAAATAAGGCGAAGAGATGGCCGAGAATAATTCGCTACCTCCAAAGGCTGTCGAACATCATGCTCCTTGAACTATGTATGATTATGCTAAACCTAATTTAACAGGAACTGAGTCAAGTATTGTTAGACCTACTATTGCTGCAAATAATTTTAAACTGAAGCCTAACACAATCTAGATGATATAGCAATTTGTTCAGTTTGATGGTTTGCAGAACGAAGATCCAAGCAATCACTTGGCAAATTTCCTAGAATTTTGCGATACTTTCAAAATAAATGGTGTTTCTGATGATGCCATCTGTCTTCAGTTATTTCCCTTTTCTTTGAGGAATAAAGCCAAACAGTGGTTGAATTCTCTTCCATGAGGATCAATCACTACATGGGAACAAATGACCGAAAAATTTTTATTAAAATATTTTTTGCCAGCTAAAACGGCCAAGTTAAGGAATGATATCTCTTCTTTTGTGCAGATGGATTTAGAAACACTCTACGATGCATGGGAGAGATATAAAATCTATTGAGAAGGTGCCTACACCATGGATTACCCTTTTGGCTACAGGTCCAAACTATTTACAACAGTGTGAACCCCTCAACTAGACAATTGATTGATTCAGCCGCCGGCGAAACATTGAATAATAAAATACCTGAGGCTGCCTATGAATTTATTGAAGAGATGTCATTGAATAACTATTAGTGGCAAGTTACAAGGACAAAGCCAACAAAAGCAGCCAGTGTTTTCAACCTCGACGCAGTAACCTTGCTATCAAATCAGGTAGAGATGTTAAATAAAAAGGTTAATAGTTCATGTGGTTCTTTGCAGGTACATCCAGTTATGAAGTGCGATACGAATGGAGGACGGATGAACAACACAGACTATCCACCTTACAATCCGAGCATTGAAAATGAGCAAGTTCACAATATGGGTAATAATTTCAAATCTTAAAATAACCCTTATAGTAATTCTTATAATCCATGTTGGAGGAATCACCCCAATTTTTCATGGGGTGGTCAAGGAAATCAGAGACAACAACCCCGTCCGAACTTCCAACAACAGCCCTACCCACAAGAAAAAAAACCGAACCTTGAGGAGATGCTGTCAAAATTTATAGTGGTGTCAGAAACACATTTTCAAAACACCGAAAAAACACTTAAAAATCAACAGGCATCGATTCAAGGGATCGAGAACCAATTAGTGAAACTTGCCAAGATTATCTCAGAACGACCACAAGGCAGCCTGCCAAGCAACACTAAGACTAACCCAAATGAGCAACTTCAAGCTATAACTGCTAAGGATAGTGTAGGGTTAGATGAGCTTAAATTAAGCCAAGAGAATTCGGTAGAGAATGGTAAGGTCGAGGTAAGTCACGAGAAGCCAAAATCGGTAATTAAAGAGTACCAACCTTGTATACCTTATCTTGATGCGATGAAGGAAGGACAACAGAGATGAACAACTCGGTAAATTCCTTAAACTCTTAAAGAAATTACATATTAACTTACCATTTCTTGAAGCTCTTTCGTAGATGCCAGATTAAAGGAAATTTTTAAAAGAGATGTTAACAAACAAAAGGAAGTTAGATGAAGAATCGCATGTGGAACTAAACGCAGTGTGCTCAGCAATGTTGCAAAACAAACTACCACAAAAATTAAAAGATCCAGGGAGTTTTACAATTCCATGCTTAATCGGTAGTTTATCTGTTGATAATGCTTTAGCTAATTTAGGGGCAAGCATAAATGTTATGCCTTATAAATTGTTTAAACAACTAGGTCTAGGGAAACCCAAACAAACTAGGATGAGCATTCAATTAGCTGATAAAATTGCTAGAATTCCTAGGCGTATAATTGAATATGTTCTTGTGAAAATTGATAAATTCGTATTCCTAGTAGACTTCATCGTTTTAGACATGGATGAGGACAATAGTATCCCCTTAATTTTAGGAAGACCCTTTTTAGCAACTGCCAGGACTAAAATTGATGTTAGCGCAGGTGAACTCATACTTTGTGTAGGTGACGAATCAATCAGTCTCCAGGCTCTCGACTCCGCTAGGACATCGAATAATCAAGGTGAGAACATAAATTCTATTAATAACCATTCAGTTAAATCTTCTTTTCAGGAAGTACCACAAAGCAACACATCTGAACCGGAGCCTATATCTCATACCAACAAGGAAATAACTCATGAGGAACGAAGGCTTCAGATCGATGAACTAGACGAGTGGAAGACACACTTCAAGGAGAAATTAGGAATACACAAAGCATAACCAATGCCATTCCATGGGACAAACAAATTCAAGATCGGAGATCAGGAATTGATAGATAAGATAGACCCTCGAATACTTCCTCCTAACTCTGATAAAAACAAAGAAATCTCTTTTAAGGTAACCAATGTTTTCCCATATGGAACAGTCGAGGTAAGTAATCCTACTTTCGGCACTTTTAGAGTAAACGCTACTCGACTCGAATTACATACTGATAATAAGAATGATAACATGAGGAAAGCCTCAAACCACCATGAACGTGCGAATGAGAGGTAAGTCTAGCTTAAGACTATAAACGAGCGCTTCTTGGAAGGTAACCCGAGCACTAACCCAATTAAATTTTTCATTTTTATTTTTCTTTTATTTTTCCTTTTTAGCACCTAACTTTAAACTAACAAAGTGTAAACTTCAACACCAGACGGCCTTACACACGAATGTGGCCGTGGCCGTGTGGATATTACGAAAGTACATACTGACATGGCAGAGATAGTACAAAATAGGACGAAAAATATCTTCAAGCCACGGCCCCCTCCTGAACACCACAGCCGTGCAATGCGGTCGTGGCCGACACTGTTTTCCTAAAACAGGCGTGGCGACCTGCACATGGGCGTGGGAGAAACGAACAAATTAAAACACGGTCGTGTAACTTGACACGCCCACAGTACACGGGCATGGGGGTGTCCCAGAAAAACAAAACTCTATTTAAATACCCCTCTTCCTCTCCCCACCTACCCCAACTTTCCCTCTTCCATACCCTTTCACCCATCCCCTTTTTAATTTTCTCTCAATTTCCTGCTCCAAACTCTCCATTTTTCACCATCCCAATGTCGAAGAAGCGGAAGAGTCCAAACACAGTCTTCCAATGGGAGACCGATCTACATAAGTGCATGTCAACCGCTTCATCCACTCGACAAGCCAAAGATATTTGAGGCCATTTAGTTTTTATTTTTATTTTCTCTTCTTATTTATTTTCCTTATCTTTATTTCTATTATGCTTAATTTAGTTTATTCTATTTTAGTTTCTTGGTTTTAGGTTCTAAAGGCTGCTTGGGAATCACCACGACCACGACCATATCCACGAGACCACAGCCCTAGAATTAACACCCACCTCGCGAACCATCAACAATAAGGACTCTTCAGTCTTTTCTTTTAATTTTATTTTACTTTCTATTTTCTTTCTTTTTATTTTTCTTTTCTTTAAATATATATTTAGTATATTTAGAATTATTCTTATTATTCCCTGGCTAATTCTTCACGAGCTTCCCAATTTCTTCATCTAGCACAGAGATTGTCGGCGGCCACCACACCACGATACTCCCAACTCGAGGAAGCCATCCAAATTTAGGAATTTTTACCTCTCCCTTTCTCTTAAATTTCATATATATATTTGTACATTGAGGGTAATGTACATCTTAAGTGTGGGGGGTGAATATTTATTTCGAGAAAGTGCCTATCTTTCAGCATTATTCTCAAATCCCTGAATGATATCTTGTCTTTAAGTAATTTCCTCATATTATTAATTAGAATGAAATTTCCTGTGATCCACGATTTTCTTTGATGTGTTTTAGATTAAGTCATTGATAATTGTGCAGTGATGATTTAAACTTTAGGAGACTAAAGAATCAAGCACGATGAGTTTTTTTTTTTTTAAATTAAAATTTTGTTAGGTTCTCTACCTGAATCTAATTATTACCTTGAAGTTTGAAATTTACAAGGTTGATATCAAAAACCCATAATTTTTGTGAGATTTTGAGCCTTTTAGAGCATACATTCTTTCGTGCTCACCTTGTGATTATGAGTGTGTCAACATTGATTTGTTATTCTAGAACTTGCTTCGATTATACATGTTAAGACCACATCATTGATTTGATATAAAAAAATTATAAAGGCACTTAGGATTTAACCCACTCACTCCACTAAAAAGCTTACCCTCACAATTAACCCCTAGTGAACCCCTTTGATCCTAACAACCCTTTTTATTGACTCACCCACTAATATTAACCCAAAAACCCAGTCTGTATTTGTTATCACCATTTCTCTTGACCACCCTTATATCGAGATTTGATTTGATCAATTGCCTAACTATAATCTTTATTTCAGTAGTTAAATCCATCCTTTCATTTAATTTTTTCTTAAAAAAATGAAGTATATTCAATATTAGCTCTATGTAATTGAGCTTATACGTTTAAATTCCATATCTTGAGAAGAAGCTCATGTTATTAGTATTTCATGTTTTCAATTGATATAATTATTCAAGAGTAATTCATTTCTCTAGTTAGGTAAATTGTCAATTCAATCTCAATTCTAACCCTCTAATTCAGCCTTTATCCACACCTTTAACCCGAGCCCCATTACAACCCTTTTTAAAGACCTTTTGATTTGTGTATGATCTCATTTTACAGTGGTTGAAATTTGATTTTCAGGCATGTAACATCCCGAAATTTGGGCCTAGTAGGATTGGGTCCAATGGGCCTTGAGCGTAGTAATCTTTAAAATTTTTTAGAATAAGAGATCGGCTTAAATGCAAGTTGGACCTATTAGGTAAGTGATTTTGGAAGGTTAGGGGGTTTCTAGGAAGTCCCGGGATCAAACTTTGGTTTTAGGGAAATTTTGGTTTTAGGCGAGAAAAACCCTAGGAGTTAGTAGGTAGGTTTTAAGAATAAAATGTGGAGGAAAATGACACACATGGAGTGTGTGGTGTAGTGGCAAAGTGACGCCACATAAGAGGCAAGGGATTGACGCCACAGGGAAGGAAGGAGGTCCAAGGTTCAAGTCTTGGCTCTTGCATTTTGGTTTTCTTTTTACATGGACCTTAGAATTTGGCTATAGATTTATATTTAATTGCGCATGGTTTAAGACACAAGAGGAGCTTGTGGCCAAGTGGTTAGCGGCGTGGATTATGTTGCAAGGGAGCCTGGGTTCGAATATTATGGAAAGCAAGGGAGTATTTATTTTGCGAATTGGATGTGAAGAGTTTGAGTTGGATTTAAACTCTCCTGACGGAAGGATCCCACATCGGAAAGATACAAAGAAGGAAGGTGAGAGGCTAGCTATATATGGAGCATTCTAGGAGGAGGATGAATACACCTTGGAGGGCATTTGGGCACAGGAGTGGTCGGAGAGCGGATTAGCACCAGATTCCTATCAGGTGTGTAACTCTCTCTACTCTAGCTGTAGAGCGGCAAATGCCGAAGTACCGGTCACGGCAATAGTAGCCACACAAGCTTGCAAGCGCACGTGTGGGGCTTCGACGCGATAGTTGAGGCCATTAGTAGTATTCTTGTGGGTTGAGGCTGTTGGGCCACGATGGGCTGAAGTGGGCCCAATGGGCCCGTAGGCCAAATTGAATAAAATTGTATGATGGTGTAATATGTAGTGAACTAGACTAGGTGAATCTTATATACATGGCTAGATTTGTGTTAGGTGGGCCACACGAGCGTGTGGGCCCGAATGGGCCGAAATCGAGTTTTAGGCCCAATAGTCCGGTACAACCGGCAACGGTAGTTGAGTCGCTCGAGGCGACATTAGGCTTCAGAAAGGCCATTGCAGGTACGAAATTATTGAAATACCCTCGATAGGAAATTACGAAAATACCCTGGAAGGTAAATTACTGTTATACCCTTAGAGGTTGATTAGCTTGATTATATTGTATTGGTTATTCTGATTATGATGGTAATTCATTTCATACGTTATATTTGATATATGATTTGCGTACATGTCATACTGCATACACGAATTATTATGTCATGACATGTTGTATGGGCTTGGAATATGATATTAAAGGAGAAGTGTTGTAGTGGCTCTGCCACGATCTGTTGTAGTGGCTCTGCCACGACCTGTTCTGGTGACTATGTCACGATTCTGACGAAGAGCAGCTAACTGCAGCATGTCTACCATCGATGGTGTGTAGCGGTGAGGGTTGATTGTAGAAATCCCCATTGGTGTGATTGGCAGGTATGGGTGGTGTGTAGCGGATGGAAATTTAGGCTGGGTTGGGTTTTGCATCATCTTGCATATGCTATCTGTTATTCTATACTGTAGGGCTAAGGCCCAGTTGGTATTCGAATGGGCTCGGGCCCAGCTATGGTTGGTATGAAGTGATTGCACACTGAGTCTTCTTGACTTACCCCCTCTTTTTAAATGTTTCAGGTAATCCCTAGTTTGAGGACTTGGAGCCGAGGTGGACTCTGTGGTGGCCATGCATTACTTCTTTCGTAAATTCGTTTTCCTTATTTAAATTCTACTTTAATTTGGGATTTTGTTATGTAATAAGGCCCCTATAACTTTAGTTTTGGTATTTTCTTTGGTTTAGCTTTTAATTTGATTATTGCCTATTATTATTCAATGTGCGATACGGGATTTTCCTAAACCCTTAATAACTATTTTTTTCAAAATGTTAACAAAAAGGATAACAATCAATAAATATTTAAACTCGAAATTTTTAACAAACGCGTAATTTTTAAACAACCTTTTATGTGACATTCCAGATCCGGTCATAACTTCTAGGCCGGGTTTGGGGTGTTACAAGGTAAGCCTATGGGATTAAATTTTCATGTTCAACTTTTGAGTGCTTAATTTCGAACCTTAAACACTTTGAGTGATTTGTGTGAATCTTTAGTGAGGATGTCAACTCTTGCCGATTTTGAACTAACGGTAATTATTTAGGTAAAGGGAAAACACTTATGTTTTCGTGCTACAAAAACCATGACTTTGACTGTTTGAATCTTTAAGACCCTTTACTTAAATTATCAATGTATGAATTATCTTTGAATTATGAAACACTATTGATGAATATTATGAATCAAGGAAGTTCATTTTAATTGTGAGTTGAGAATTTTGCTTGAGGACAAGCAAATGCTTAAGTGTGGGGGTATTTGATAAACCGTAATATAAATATATTTTAATCCCACATTAGGCTTTTTTTTTTAATGATTTAAGCCTTGAATTATGGAATTTGGTGCTCTTAATCCTTTGTTTTCATGTTTTATACTTAGGAAAGCACCGGATGATGAAAAGAACAAGAAATGGGCCCAAAACGGAGTAAATGGGCCATATCACGAAATCGACACAACCTGGGCCCAAGACCACACGGCCGTGCCTCATGAACGGACCCGAACATGGCCTGGCCACGATCACATGGGCGTGTGCCATGGGCGTGTCCCTGCCGTGACAAAGAAGAGTTTCATTCAGATTAGGCTACTTAGTGGCAAAGAAAGCCATTCCAAAAGCCTATATAAACACTCTAGAGGCCAACCTTTAGGGGGAGTCCAGTTAGGCGTCTAGTTAGGCCAAAGAGCTGAGCCAGAGAGGCCAGAATTGTGCAATTTACTCGAAGAAAGCCAGTTGATTCATCTAGAAGCCGGAGTTATACTCAAGACAGAGGATCTTCTCTTCAATTCCTTCAGGGGGTTTTAGGGTTGTTCTTATGTTTTGTTTTATATTTTCTTCTGAGATGTATTCTTTTATAATTATGAACTAAACCCTCAAATACCTGAGGGGGATGAAACCTAAGACGAATCTTGTTATTATTTTCTAAACTATATGATAAATACTTGATTTGTTCTTAATTATGTGTTCTTAATTCTTACTTTGATATTTCAGGATATTGATTCAAGTATTGAAATGCTTAGGCAGTGGAGTAAAAGTCCCTGTTTAAGAGTAGGTCTAACATAATTAAGCGGAGTTGATCGCAACCCTAGAAATAGGATGACGAAAATCTACCGGATTAGAGCCAAACCTAATATGGGAGTCCATAGATCAAGTAATGCAATATTAGGGGTTTTAATTAGAAAGAGATTTCAATTAATCAACCTACGGTTAGACGTTAGTAGCCTCGAAAAAGGTATTAATATAAATTAGGGAATCTTACGGATCAAGTCAAGTGAATAAACCGTCTGGTTCAGAGTTAGATAACAAGTGAAGTCTAGGTGGATTCTTCCTCGGGTATTGTCTTAATCAATTGGTTTTTCCCACAAGTACTTTCCCCAATTCATTCTCTTTGTCTTAGCATCTTTAAGCTTAATAGTTAGTTAATTTTAGATTAATTAATAGTTCCCTTAATTCTTAGGCTAAATAATAAAAAGAAAGTTAGTATTAGTACTTTTGGTTCCTTTGGGTTCGACAATCCGGTCTTGCCACTAAACTATACTACTGTTCGATAGGTGCGCTTGCCTCAATCGTTGTCATAGTTAGTTTCTAGGCTCGATCATTCTTTTTATAATTTTTTAAGACTCTGACATAACGATCAAGTTGCGTGACAAATAGGCATGAAGACATAAGAAAGGGGAAAAGTGGACGTAATCGTACCCAACAAAATCGAAAATAGAAAACATGTTGGAAAGCATTCAAAACAACTTGACGAGCTAGTGGAGTCGAGATGTTACGACTCCCAAATGATTGAAATTATGAAGTCGTATGTGGAAAGATGTACAAGTAACCATGGGGGAGAAAAGCCAGCTTGGCCAATGAAACCAAAAAGATCTCAGGTTCAAGAAAGGTGCGGAATGGAATACCAAGAGAATAGAAGGAATGAAAGGAACAACAAACCCCAAAAAAGTTAGAACGTAGCAAGCGCAATGTTCATCTCCGTGTGACTGATGGAAGGAGGGATCTTTTTAGAAGGACCTGCAGAAAGACTAAGTCGACGTTACGAAATCTCGAGCCAAGAGAAAAAGGGAAGTACCTTGTGGAGCTAGAATTTATCTCTGATGACTTAGATTAATTACATGCTTTGGAAATTTATTTTTATTTTTATTTATTTGTACGGCATGCAAACTATAAACTACTTTTGCATTTTTTATTATTGTTTCTATTTTTTGTATTTTGTTTGGCTGTTTTTGTTTTTGTTTGTGTGTTTGTTTCATGTGCAGTAAATTACCCTACCAGACTACACAACATTCTTGAGCTTGAACGAGGAGGTGGACCCCTAAGCTAATCTGACGCTCCATTCTAACGAAGTCCGGTAACCTCCTATCTTTTTTGGGAACACATAGAGGACAATGTGTAGTCTAAGTGTGGGGGGGGACGTACATAGTTGTATGTGTTTTTTCTTTTTTTATGTTGTTTTGTGTGTTTATTTTCATTTTTAAACCCTTTATAAAAAAATTTCAAAAATTCAAACAAAAATTTTACATTTTTTTTGCTTTTGTTGTGTGTAATTGCATAGTGCTTGGATTATAATTAGGTAATAAGTCACTAATTGGAAATGTTGAATAAGTACATAGAATTGTCAAACTTGTAAACTTTAAAGGATACTAGATAATTTCTTATTCTAAATTTTAGACTGATTAATTTAGTTAGTTAATGTGTATAACAGGCTAGAGGAAATAACCTAAATCAAAATGTATAAAGTGTACCGTAGGATGAATTAAGTATACAGATCCTTGTAGATAAATAATTTGAATTTTTAATTTTTCATTTACATAAATGTATGCTTGAAAGAATTGGTGTTAGGTGATTGATTCAAGAAATACCTTAGGCACTATTTGAACTAGCTTAGAGCCTAAAAGCTTACATTCTACTATGTACCCCTAGTTCCCATATCTTTGATCCTCAAGTACCTTTATCTTGTAAGCCTTAATATTAAATCCTCGAGCCTAAACGAGTCTAGCACTCAATCCTTCTCTGTCCTAATTTTTTTAAATGCAATATGTAATAGACATCAGGCCATAAACATTGAAGGCTAGGTAGAAACATTATGGTGGTTTTGTTTGCAAAAAAAGAAAATGAACGGATTACATCAACTTGTACGTAAATTAAAAAAAGGTGAATGGCAGAACCCAAAATTTAAAAAAAAAGAGGTAAATTAAATTAAGCTCAAAAAAGGAAACCTTTCGATTCACAAATATAAAATTTTTACATACTAATCTCGCATAATACCTTCTAACATTTTGGTGAAATAAGGGGGTGAGCTTATAAATAAATTGGGGATGAGTAGGGAACAATGTTACGTGCTTAGTCGTTTCTAGTACTTGAACCCATTTTGGGTACCTATTGTTTGAATTCTGATTCGTCTTAAGCTTCAGAATGCTACAAGCCTAGAAGACCTTTAGGACCTAAATAAGTCACCTACATAATAATTTATGAATAGCTTGCACTTACTTGAACGAATATGAGCAATTCTTTTTAACTATCTATGAGCGATCTTAATGATCTATTTTGATGGATAACACTTGTACATATGTCCATTTCTATTGCCTATATATCTTTTAAGATTTTAACTTGGTGAAGTAATTATGTTTGCATTAGGAATAAACAAGTTATCTAGATATCACTCTTAAGTTGCATGTGAGGTGGTTCTCGTACGAGTTTGATGTTTACCACTATCTGACTTAATTGTCTGATTTAGTCCAAAAGTTGCCGTTTCTTTAGCATGTTTGGTGTGTTTGCTTGAGGACAAACAAAGAGTTAAGTGTGGGAGAGTTTGATCTATCATGATTTGATATGGCAAATTATGCTTTCCGTTATAGTTAATGAGCTTATTCTAAAGCAAAGTAGCATATTTTTCATAGTTATTCATAATTTTTAAATTTTAAGTTAATAAGTGTAAATGTCTCAATTTTACTCATTTTTGTGACCCAATTTGGCCAATAGTGCCATTGGGGGCCCTAACGTGTGGTTGAGTGGTATAGCGACATGTTGGACATTGAAAACAAGTGAAAATGGAACCAAACGAAAGAGTATCGCAATATCCAAATCTTGGAATCGTGTTACCTCCAATAGACTTGAAGATTAGAGACCACCCTTCAATGGTATCACGACATCCACTTTGGGTATCATGATATACACCCTCAAAGAAGACCCCCAAGTTTGAAATTGACCAGGGTATCGCAATACCAATATTGTGAGAGGACAAAGTTGGACAAAAAAAAGGTAGTCATTGTCCACTCGATGCACCAATAACACAAGGTTCGTGTAGGGCAAATTTTGGCAACTAAATTTCATCAACTATTAGCTAAAATAGCCAATTTTGGCTGAGGAGAGAGAGAGACAAACATTGTTTTAGTTTAAGCTTTAGTTTCTCTTTGTTTTCTCTTAGTTTTTCTTCAACTTTTCTAGGTTTTTTTCTCTTCTCCTTTTTTAGTTTTAGAGTTTATATTTCTGCAATTTTTTCTTGTTCTTAGTGTCAGATCAGTTAGTTATAAATGTAGCTTAGTTTTATTCGCACTTTCAGTCTCTGTACCTTGGTTGTAAGACATTTCTAATTTTAGTTTAATGTATTTCAGTTTCTTTTAATTTAAATCGACTAAAGTTTGTTCCTTTTATGTTTATTGCTTTAGATTTTCTTGTTGAATGCCTTTAGTTTCATATTCTTTAAGTTTTCTTGCATAAAAATCTTAACTTTTATATTTTTCTTAAGCTTTACTTTAATGGCTTCTTTGCTTCTCATTTATATCTCCATTAGCTTTATTTTCAGCATGTGTAGTTAAACCTTAAAGGGGGTTGGTTGATGGAGATGTATGGAAGTTGATTTTTTGGACAATGGACGAAATTGTAATAAATTGAACTAAATCAAATAGACCTAAAAACTTAGGAATTGATGCCTCTAAGGGAATATCTAGAAAAGTGAGACTGAGAGGTAATTTTGTTGTGCACCAATTCATTAGTCCCAAATTAATTGGTGAGACCGAGAGATAAACCGGATTAATTTGTCTCAGTTGGTAAAATTGAGACCGAGAGATAAAATTGAACCACTTAGTAATTTAAGCAAATTAAGTCTCTCATTCAAAGACCAACGAACCACATCAAAATCAACCAACCACCATTAGTTATTTATTGGTTAATCTCATAGTTTAGTACTCTATACAATTTGGTCCTTAGATTAGCATATTTAACTTTCTTGCAAAACTTTCTTGGTATGATTTGTTGTATTATAAAATCATACATGTAGCCGCTTAGACTCTGTAGTATACGCTATTTATCACTCAATTGCCATCTCATTTGGGTTTGACCCCTTGAAATTCTTGTGTTTCATCAGAACTATAAATATTACAACTGACTTGAACACTTGCAGTAAAACCGTACTTTAAATTTTCTTTATAAATGATTTTTTTTATGCGCACACGTGCACGCGTTCACATGGTAATATGATTAATCCACCAGGTATTGGGGTACGAAGATTTTCTTAAGTACCTTGTATGGAGTAAATTCATGTCACCGTACTGCAAATTATCTTTTCTCGATTACAAGAAATTTTGGGGATGAAATTTTCTTTTAGGGTAGGAGAGTTTCACACCCTAATTTTTAAAGTCCTATGTAGCAAAAGCGTTTGGCATACTAAATTGAAACGTCCTCTAATTTTGTAAGTTCTTTTTGCAAATATGAACAAGTAGTGGGCTGGTTGAGGAAACATTGTTGCTTGTCCTCAAGCAAAATATATATGATTATGCATGAATGCATGAATATTTGCCAAAACACACAGTTAGCATCTGCACTATTGAATCATGTGAAGTTTATTTAATACCTCCATTCTCAACAGTCTTCTAAATAACAAAAAAGAATTGGTTTGAGTTTTATAGGCTTGTTTAGCAAAGGAAGTGTAGAAAATGTTACCAAAAAAATAAAAGTTCCTAATTAATTATACAATTCTGACTATAGCAGACCTCTCCTAATATATTTAAAATATCTTTCCTCTAAACTCAATTTCACTATTCTCACGTATTCAGTCATTTCAAGATTTTAATCACAAATATTATTTTCTATAGGGAATTCATCTTGTCACATAATTTTTTTACTTGACAATCTCAATGGAGCATACAATAGATTACCAGGTAGTATATTATGTCGTAATTTGAATATATTTCACTCATAAAGCTAAGAATTTTAACTAAAAAGATGGATGGAGCAAACAACTACCTCCTTAGCTAATCAGCCTATTACTACAGTGAGGTGTCCCTAAATTATTATTAAATTGTTTTTTTAAAACACTCTTATTTGAACTCATTTTTTTATCAATAATACGACGGAGCAAACAAAGCATTACTAACCTACTCAACAGTTTCAAACATTGAAGTGTAAAGCTATTTCTAAGGTATTCCTTATCATTCATAACCAAATTATTGAATTTAGGATTAAGAAATTCTAGATGCATTAAAAGAATCCTACTACAGACTTAATTGCATTTATACCTAAGTTGTTCTACTTTTAGGAATCATTTTTCAAACAATTATACTAAGCTAAACATGCTTAATTAACTTTCACAAGTTTCTAAATTAGTCGAAGATTTATTATCCTCATTGAATATCACTGATAACAATATACTCATCATAGTTTATCAGTTATTTGGAATTTGTATGTAATGGAAAAATGAATGAAAAAAATGCATGATCATTAAAGCATCTATCTACAGTATACTATATGTACAACACAACATACCCCTAAACCTAAGGGATGCATTGTCCTCAATGCATGAATAATGAAATATGGCAAAATGCAAAAACAATAACTATCAACTGTAAGAATGCCATGACACTAAATATGAATGCATGAAATATATAGTATAAAATCAAAGAAAAGAAACAAAAGCTTGGATAGAATTGCGGTTACTCTATTTGGATTGGGTCAATTTCTTGGCTGCATGTTTGTAGTGTTCCTTTCTTTCTATTTCACCAGCATCATCTTGGACAAATTTTCTGGCACTTTGCTTGTAACGCTTCTGTTTTAGCTGGGTAATAGGCATCTCTTCTTTGTCGTTAGTGTATAACTTCGTGAGATCATCAATCAATTGATGAACTACGCGTTCTTGTTCAGTCATAGGTACAGTAGTCGGCATAGTCATGGTGTCTGTAGGTGCAGAAGCTTGAGTCACATCAACATCTTCCTTATCAAATTCAACATAGACAAATTCGATTCCCTCTTCTTCTCCTTCTTGTTCAGTGGTCTACTTCTCCACAGTAGGTTCTTCACCATCACCATCATCCTCTTCAAGCTCCAACAACAATTCATTAGGAAAATCAAGGAATGGAGGCATGGGTTTGGTAAAGTTCTTCTGAAAAAAATTTAATGTGATGAATGGGCTAATGCATACAATCATGGGCCATAGCGTGCCTGTAAAAAATAATAATAACAAGTAAATAAACTTATTGAAGAAACCAAACATAAATTTAAAAACAATAAATGAAATAAGAAAGAAATATTAAACAACTCAAAATTTGATGGAACTTTTATCACGGATTATAGGGGCTCCAAAGTAGTGCTTTAATCGTTGGTCATTGACTTTAAAATTAGAACCAGTCTTGTTGTAACAGCCCGTTTTTGGGTCAAATCAGAATAGTGGTTTCGGGACCACAAATCAAAAGCAGAAATATTTATTTTATTATTTCTTTATGGTCTACAGTATGATTGAATGATTGTGTGAAAATTTCGTTAAGAAATTTTATCGATAGAGTGTTCAATTTGACTAAAAGGACTAAATTGCAATAAGTGCAAAATGTGTGTTCTAGAAGCTAAGGGTGTTTAATTGTAAAGAATTCTTAAATTGGAGGTCCTTAAATGGTAATGAAACCATTATATCTTAAGATGGACAAAAATGGACATGGAATAAGTAAAATTTCAAGGTTTAAGTGGAGGGCATTTTGGTCATTTGGTAAATAAAGACAAAATTAACTAATAAAAAGATGTCCATCTTCCCAATTTCATCCTCCCATTTCCGAATTTCACAAGGAGTCCATAGCTAGGGTTTTGGCCACTTTCAAGCTCGATAGTAAGTCCGTTCTTGTCCTGTTTTTGATGATTTTTATGTTTTTGAAGTTGCCTTAACCTAATCTAGCTATTTCAAGGACTAATTTGAAAAGATGTCAAAGTCTAAAATTTTACCCATGTAGATTATGTATGTATTTAGATGTTTGATGGTAGAAAATGCATGTGTGATGTTAGGAAAACAACATTTACAAAGTGATTTTTGATGGAAATGTCAAAAAGGGACCTATTTGTAAAAAAGGTTGTAAAGTGTGTTAAAATGTGAATAAATGAAAAATGTGAACTGTTATGACTATGAATAAGTTTCAGATAGGCTTAGGTTTTTAAGAAATTGAATGAAATTCATTTTACGAGCCTAGGGACTAAAATGTAAAATGTTAAAAGTTTAGGGGAAAAATGTAATTTTTGCCATAAGTTGTTTTTGGGTTAAATTGAATAATGTGACTATTAAATGAGATGAATTTGGTATTATAGATCAAGAAAAACGATGTTCGGGTCTAGATCGGGGGAAAGCTAAAGTAATTGACGAATAGACCTGTTTGGTCATTTTTGTAACCGAGGTAAGTTCATATGTTAAATAAGCTTTAATATAATTGTAATTAAATGCTTTAACATTGCATGAACCGTATTATTGATTATGTGGACGAGTCTAATTCTATGGACGAGTCTGACGACGATTCGAGAAATAAGAAACATGGGCATGTAGTTAGGCCGTGTGTCCCCTGCACCTTAGTTTTGAGAAACAAAATGCTCAGAATTCAGCACACGGGCAGAGACACGGGCGTGTTACACGGTCGTGTGAGCCTTACACCTAGGAAAATTATTGGAATTTTTGCGAAAGATTCCCTGAGATCTTGATTTAGTCCCAATTCATTTCTAATGCTCGTATTGGGCCTCGAGGGCCCATTAATAATCTCAATTTATAAATAGAAACTTAAAATTATTTGCAAAATGTTTTGAAAGTTTTGGTAACGCTCTGTAACCCTATTCTGGTGATGGATACGAGTATGGCATGTTACATTTAGTGGTACCAGAGCTACGGTTTAGTCGATTCTTGGACTAACTTAGCGTGTGTAAGAGTCTAGTTATACATGCCATATATAAATTGTGATAGTATGATGACTCTTGACAATTTAAATTGTGTTTTCACATTGTAAATGGATCCCGAACGAGAAGTAGCTAATGATGTTGAAAGTAATGCGCCGGTTCCCGCTCAAGGGGCAGCGCCATCTGAAAGTAGACTAGTGACGGTTAGTCAGGGAGGAGAGTCTAGGGAAGCCTTCTTCCAAAGGATAAATGAGTGGTTTGCCGAGTTTGTTCGAACAAATCCGGCTGTCCAACATCCTCCACCCCACCTATCCCCCAATCGATTCTCGTAGCTCCCCAAGGTGTGGAATTGGCAAGACCAAACAAGCCTTCAGTTCATAAGATTCGAAAACAAGGGGCTGAAGAATTTAGAGCTAATGTTGATGATGATCCCGAGAGAATAGAGTTTTGGCTTGAGAACTCTATCAGAGTATTTGATGAACTTTCTTGCCCACTGGAGGAGTGTTTGAAATGTGCTATTTCACTTTTGAGAGATTCGGCATATCAGAAGTGGAATACTCTTATATCTGTGGTACCAAGAGAAAGACTTACCTGGGATTTCTTCCAAGATGAGTTCAGAAAAAAATATATCAGTCAGCGGTTCATTGATCAGAAAAGCAAAGAGTTCCTAGAATTGAAGCAAGGCCGTATGACAGTGACTAAATATGAGCGAGAGTTTGTTAGGCTTAGTAATTATGCTCAGAAATGTGTTTCCATTGAGGCTATCATGTGCAAGAGATTCGAGGATAGGTTGAATAAGGATATCAAACTATTAGTTGGGATTTTGGAGGTGAAAGAATTTTTTGTGCTAGTCGAACAAGCTTGTAAAGTCAAAGAGTTGAGCAAAGAAAAGACAAAAGCTGAGATTGAGACTAGAGATTTGAGAAAGAGACCAATGAATAAGTCATTTGAATCTTCGTTAAAGAAATCGAGGAATTTGTATACTCGTTCAAATGCTTTAGCTGGGTATCCCAATAGAGATCATGGGAAGCAATATTCGGGTTCTAAGGCCCAAAATACGTCGAAGGAGCATTGAAAATGTCAGTATTGTGGTAGACGACATCCCGGTGAATGTAGGATGAATAACCGGGCTTGCTTTAAATATGGCTCCCAAGATCACTTCATTCCAGATTACCCTGGAATGACTGAGAAAGATAATTTTCAGAATGCAAGGCCTAGTAACACTGCCACTAGAGGAAGGCGACTGAGAAATACTAGAAGTGGGAAAAGTAGCAGAGGTGTGAAAAAATAATTAACAGCGAGGTCAGAGGTCAAAGCACCTACTAGAGCCTACGCTATTTGTAACAGGTCGATTTTGGGTCTAGTCGGAATAGTGGTTTTAGGACCACAAATCTAACGAGTAAAATTCATTTTTTTATATTTTTATGGTCTACGATTTTATGGAATAATTTCATGAAAATTTCGTTCAAAAATTTTGACATTTGGGCATTCAATTTAGTTAAAAGAACTAAATTGCAAAAGGTGCAAAGTGTGTGTTCTAGAAGCTAGAGGTGTCTAAATTTGGAGGTCCTTAAATGGTAATTAGACCATTATACTTAAGTATGGACAAAAATGGACATGAATTTCAAAGTTTTGCATTAAGGGTATTTTGGTAAAATGGTAAATAAAGACAAAATTAACTAAATAAAAGATGTTCATCTTCATCAAATTAGTCCCTTGGTTGAAAACCACAAGAGGATTCCATAGCTAGGGTTTGTTCATCTTCCAAGCTTGATTATCAAGAAAAACGAGGTTCAAACCTAGATCAGGGGAAAAACAAAGTGTTTGACGATTAGGTCTATTTTCACTATTTTTGTACCGAGGTAAGTTCATATGTTAATAATGCAATGTTATATTTGTATCTTAGTGTTTTGATATTGCATGGATTGTATGATTGATTCTATGAGCATATTCGATGAAGTTCCGGCAAGACAGAAATTGTAACACCCCAAACCCGGCCTAGACGTTACGACCGGATCTGGCATGTCACATAAAAGGGTTGTGTAAAACTTGCGCGATCATTGAAAAGTTGTTCGTATTCTTTTTAAAACCTCGAGCTTTGTTGTTAGTGGAAAATCAGATTTGTTTTTGGTGGCTTCCTTGTAAAAGCGTTATTGACGCTATTATTATTATGTCCAAAACTTGTTTATAACAGAAATCAGGTTCAATGATTTGCGAGGATGTGATATTTTGAAAACAGTTATTGTCGTTTTAAGAAAACCCAATGTTCATACGTGTAACAAATTAAAAGCGACCGAGTTGAAAGTTTAAAAGGAAAATTAAAACCAATGGCCTTGTTACAAAAGCTTTAACCCAAATTACTTCTAAAACTAAAACAAAGTAAAACGAGAATTTACTAAGTTGCGATAGTTAACCCTGATGTATGGCCACCACAGAGTCCTCCACAGCTTCAAATACACTAATGCTAGGGATCACCTGCAAGGTTGAAACAACGGGGTGAGTTATAAGAACTCAGTGTGTAATCCCGATTCCAGTCACAGTCATGGTCTCAGTTTGGGCCTAAGCCCCATACAGTATCAATTTGGGCCCACGACCCCAAAAACATGGTAGTGCAAACAGAAAATGCAGCCCCAACCTAATAGTCCATCCGTTACACTCCACCCGTACCAGCCCTATAGTCCATGTGGGGACCAAGTCAACCTACCCAACCCTACACTCCAAGAATGCAGTCGAGCTACCAGTATAAACGCAGCAAAGCTACCAGTATCAGTATATGTGGCTCAGCTACCAGTAGCAGTATTGTAGTAGAGCTGCCAGTATCATTATTTGTGGCAAAGCCACCAGTAACAGTACACTTCCTCCATTAATATAACCTAACCCCATGCATCATGTCATGGAATTTAATTTACCCACCAAGGGTATTTCATTAATTTTGCATTTAACGACCTTCCCGAAGGCCTACTGTCGCCTCGAGCGACACGGGACCCTTTCTGGGTCTCTACGAAGCTATTGGTCCTAAAATCCATTTTAGGCCCAAACGTGCCCACATGCTCTTGTGGCCCAATTCGTGAGGTTTCGATCTCGGATTTCCATATTTCATATCCGCACTTACCCTTTTACAACTTTCCATCAACTTCGCCCATGTGGGCCGAATAGCCCATTGGGCCCGTTAAGCCCGTTTCAGCTCGGTTAGGCCTGTTATAGCCCCAGCTTCGCGAGTGTGCTCGTGACACTCTCCATGACTTACCACCATTACTCAAGCTCTGATTTACCACTACGAGCATTCGCACGCTCGAGTGGGTATAGGTGCTGATTTTTGGCTTTTCGGCTTTTGGCCGATTTACAAAACATCATATGCACTCATTCAGTAGGGTGTGAGTACTATACACTCACGATCACCGTCACCTATACCAAACATAACACACAATCAACACTATTAAAAACAGAATTCGAAGTCTTAAATCCGAATACCTAATTGTACGATTTACTAACACTTGCCTTCACTAGAGCGAGCAACTGCGATTTGCCTATCCAAACCAGATGCCGACGTCCTCCCACAACTCGGGTGAAAATCCCGAACCGCTGACACCTTACACCGCTTAAACTTGGGAATAGGTGCTACGAGTCCATCTCCATTAGGCACACCTCTTGATCCCCCCTCAGACTGGCTATCACCTGACTCCATGAAGAACTCTCGATTAGCAAAGTACCACAAAATCAGCAGTTGGCTAACAAGGGGTTTTGGCTATCACCAAAAGAGAACAATGATGGAGTGTTAAAGGAAGCAAAAGATAGGTTCGGCCTAAACACAAGAGTCGAGATGAGAGTTTCTGCATATGCAAATAGTGAAACAGAGAAAAAGAAAGAAAGTAGAGAAAGATAACAACCATTACCTCACACTAGGAATAAGTTGAATGGAAGATGAGGTTTAGCAACCAAGCGAAGAAGCTGAGGAATAACTATAGAAAAAATCGGCACTTAGTATCAAAACAAAAGTCCAAATTCAGTTATCAGCAAAGGAATGAAGAAACAGTTTCAAGTTGGAGAAGAAAGGGGAGATTCGGCTTATGAAGAGAAAGGAGAACAGGTTCGACTATGAGAGTTAAATCGAAATAAAGAATCTAATGATGGATAAAGAAAAAGGGTGGAAGTTTCAGCTATGGAGAAAGCAAAAGAAAAAGATAACAGGAAAGTAGAAACTAAATAAAATAGATAAAGAGGGAAGGAAAGAAGAGTTTTGGCCAACAGATCTTTAGGTAACAAACAGAGAAAAATGCAAGAAAACAAAATTGGAAGAAGGGGAAAAGGGAAGTTGAGAGTTCGACAAAGAGATTTGGGGAGAAAAAGACTCGAAATGTACAAATGCAAAACAAAAGAAGTTCTAAAGAATTTCGGCACTCTCCCCTTACACCAAGCCGAATATGCTACTCCCAACTCCTACACTTAGCCGAAAATTCCCTTTGCTAGACCGCCACTTTCGGCCACCTCTTCCCACACTTTGAATCCCATGATTCTCTTCCCAAATCCCTTCACCATTCACTCACCTCCTCCCATTCAAAACAGTTTGACCACTTCAAACCTTCACCAAGCAGAGTCCCACTCCAACTCCACCTCTTCTTCTCCTTGAGCACAACATAAAACCTCAATATGCAGCATGTGGGATTCGAACCCTCTCCCACCTTGCTATCATACTGACGCCATCACCACTCTACCACGTGGCCATTTGCATCTAACCACATGCACAACAAAAGTTGAGCCTACAGCTAAAGTCTAATCCCCTTTAAAAGAAAATAATCTAAAAGAAAAGCAAGTACCAAGAGTAGAACCTTAGATCCCTTACCTCCCTGTGGCGTCACTCCCTTGCTCCCTAAGTGGCGCCACCTTGCCACCACACCTCAACTCTTTTTGTGATAGCAAAACACCAACAATTTCCCTTAAGCCCTGCCCACTACAGCTCTCCCCACTAAAGCGCCAAAAAACAAAACTTTTCTTATGGCCTGACTTGAACCCGGGACTTCATAGAAACCCTATACCCTTCCAAAATCACTTACCTAAAAGGTTCAACTTGCAAACACACCGTTCTCAAATTCTCAAAAATTTTAAAATGCTCCTACGCTCCAGGCCCAATGGGCCCAATTCCACTAGGCCCAATTTCGGGGCGTTACAGAAATCCCAGTTGAACCTTAAGAATAGACTAGGATACAAGTGACATGTCACTAGGAACCCATGTAATTATATGATTTATGTGTCCTAGGTGCTGGTCTTGTACGTCCTACCGGTGGCTGGGTAAACCGGCATATGTTGTGGATACCTAACAGCTTGTGTGAGCAGTACTGTGTAGCTACATCTCGACTGACAGCTTGTGTGAGCAAGCCCAAGGATAGCTCGAGAGTGAGCTTGTACTTGTTATGAGATTTGTGGTAGCATTGGCTACATAAGTGGCACTTATGTGCAAAGATTTCCGTGTATCCGGTAGTATTCCAAGTGGTTCAACGGGTACGTCAAAGATGAGAAATAATGTTTTTACGTTATGAGTTAGTGCAGGTATGCACGAAAAACTCAATGGGAATAGATTCGGTATATGATGATCTATTAGTAACAATATGATTGAATATGTTATGTTCCTGAAGTTTTAATGACATTTATGTTGATTCATGTTATGTTCTACATATGATAAGTGTATAATTAATATTGTTTATTATTTGCATATGAACTTACTAAGTTGTATTACTTACTCCCCTTTCTTTCCCTTATCTTATAGTGTCACCAAGCTAGCTCGGGATTGGAGATCATCGGAGATCCATTCACATTATCAACCATTATCTTGGTATCAATGTATTCAACATTTTGAATTATGGCATGTATAAGGGACTTGGTCATTTTGTTATGTGTCATAATTGATTTGGCAAAATTGGCTTATGTTGGTTAGAAGTTCATTTTGTATAAAGCCATTTGAAATTGGCTAATATTGGTATAAGTATAATCATATGATGATGCCTTTCATGAATGAGGAAACTTGCATGATTTGAGTTGATAAGTTATGTGATGTTTATGCATGTTAGGTGTTAGCATGTGAATGATGTGTTGATGTCTTGGTTATGGATGATTTGATTGTATGTATAAGCTTGAATTGGTGCTATGTTATGTTATGTAGGTGTGTGCATTAAAGGGGTGGCAAATGGCTTGGCAAATAGCCTTATTTTGTCAATATGGTCTGTCCCATGGGCATGTAGTTCAGTCGTATGTCCCTTGCACCTTAATTGTTGCAAAACAGAATGTCCAGAATTGAGCACATGGGCAGACACATGAACTTGTGTCTCAGCTGTGTGTGCTACACGGCCTTGAACACGGGCATGTGGCACGGCCGTGTGACACAAGTCAGTGAGCACCCTAAATTGAATACGGCCTGGAGCACGGGCATGTCTCAAGGTCCCATGAGCGTGTCCCTTGAACCATACTGGCGTGTGACCCCTGTAACATGAAAATTTTACTAAGTTTTAAATTGTAAGAAGGGTTCCGACGAAAGTGTAGCTTTCAAACATCACTTTGATGTGACACGTTAGATCCGGTCATAACATAGGCCGGGTTTAGGGTGTTACAGTATCGATTTTTTGCTTCGGTTGACCCCGTGACATATGACTCATTTGATATCAAAGGTGTTCATAGCCTGGAGGCGATGGTTCAGACTCATCTCGCTAGTGGATCACCCTATCTTGAGTTATATGTACAATTTCCATCGCCAAATGAAGCATTTGGGACTTCAACATCTACTACTATTTGAAAGAAATACACGACCCCTACCCGACACTCCGTTAGTGGGAGGTAGAACATGGAAGCATCCAAGTTTGGTGGAAGTATAGAATACACAACTCCTGCACGACACTCGGTTAGTGGATGGGACATGCACATCGATCAGTCGACATTCTGGGCTACTAATACATCTTTTTCAAATTGTTATGCATCTTATCATTCCCCAAATAAATAGACATAGTACCATTGTGATCATTCATGTAAAATTTTCTGTACAAGCTCCAAATTCTTCAGTACACAAACTCTATTTCTGAATAACAAACAATTACCAAATCTACTCCAAAATCCTGAATCAGAAATTAATTCATACTGTATTCGTTTAACTTACAACTCATTATCACTTTCTGAATTTCACTGATCTGTTTTAGAATCACCGGTTTAGCTCTATACTCAGCTAAAATTAATTTATTATCAGACAATTAAAATCGGAGTCCATAGCTTGCAAAGCAGACAGAAATTTTCTACTAAGAATATATGCAACCACATTCGCCCTTTTCGAGTGATATTCAATTATCACATCATAATATTTTAACAATTCAAGTCGTATACGTTATCTCAAATTCAAATCTTTTTGTAACATCAGATACTTCAGAATTTTATGATCGGTGAATATATGACATTTTTCACCAAACAAATAATGTCGTAAGATTTCAACACAAAAACAATAGTTGTCAATTCTAGATCATGTATCGGGTGATTCTTTCTATGTGGTTTTTAACTGTCTTAAAGTACAGGCTATTACTTTGCCTTACTGCATCAAAACACAATCTAATTTCATTCAATAAAACATCACTGTAATAACAAATTTCTTACCCAATTCAGGCTGAACAAGAATTAATACTTCGATCAACAGAGCTTCCAACTGGTTAAAACTTTATTGATATTTATTGGTCCATTCAATTCTTACATCTTTTCTGTAGCTATTTCAATTATTAACATTGAATCTTTAAGTTTTTCCCAAAACCACAACCATCAGATAGATTTTAAACCATAATGCTATATTATGACCGACATTTCAGCCATATAGATAAAACAATACCTCAACATCAATAGTGCACCTCAATAATAATAAACGCAGTGATACAGTTTCTATAATATGTTATCCCTATCACCAGACTTCATGATCGAATCAATATTTATAACAGTAATAAATGTAATTACCTCCGGCCAACGAATATCTTTCACAGATAAACCATGTTTAAATAATGAAGAAATTAATGATATCTCAGAAAATTCCAGAAAACTAATATCGCACATACACAGTAAAAACAATTGTAATAAAGACAACATAATTTGCATATTCGAAATCCAGGGCTTCAATCAGTAGAAGTAGAAAATAATACCATATGAACCTTGTTATCAAGTCTTCTATCAATCATGATGAATTAGAAAACCCAAGAAAGATAAAGTAATACCACTCATGAATCAACCAGACTTACAATAATTCCATCTATTATAATTACCCAGCCTTCCAATATGATAAATATTATATGAACATGAACAATTTCATATGCCTCTGAGAATAACAGAACATATAGAATACCCAGAAGAGATTGCTATAATATACTCAATTATAACAGCTACATCCAGATATCTTTGCGACTTCATCACAGTTCCACTGACTATTAAAGTCATCAATAATTGCACATTATTCAGTTAATCAATTCAGAAGAAATTTCCAATTAATCTGTTCTATAGTTACCACACCTGAATAAGTCAATTACTCATAAATAACTTCTTCCTTAATGGTGAAATTACAAATCCCGAATAATCTTCAGAAAAATTTGATCTCTCTTTTAATACCATCTTTTCTTACTAACCCATTCTCAATTCTGACAACATTATTAATAATTCAGCCACTGAACTCTTCAGTTCCACACTTGTAAACTTAATCAATATAATTCTTGTGAATTTCATTGTATAAAACTGTACAAGTAAGGGCGTGGAGATCGTAATGCCTCAAAATTTAACTTTTATAAATACACACATATCAATAACATTTATCATCAACATGTCCATTATAAAATATTTATTTCATACCATAACATTTATCATCAACATGTCCATTATAAAATATTTATTTCATACCTTTATGAGTCTCGTTTCATCATAAGTAACATTTTTACTCAGGCACATGAGTATCACTTTTAGCAGTATCGAAATTAACTCGGTTGGAAAGCATCTCTTTCTATTTGTAAAATAATTTTCATCAGAGTTGGGAGATATCACACTATCACAAGTTATATAATGGCATGTATTTCTAGACTCCACATATGCTATGTTCAGTCCGAGAACTGACTAAATTATAGCTCTAATACCACTAAATGTAACACCCATAACCCGTATCCATCGCCGGAATAGGGCTACGGAGCGTTACCAGAGTTTTCAGTACATTTACAGATAATTCATGTCAAATTCTATTCATTTTCCGAATATTATTCATATTGTCCCTTAAATGGACCCTTGAGGCCCAAAATGAGTATTAGAATCAAATCGAGACTAAAACGGGAACTCAGAGAATTTTTTTACAAAACTTCTAAAATTTTTCATGATACAGAGCATACAGGCCTGTGTGGTCCAAGGGACACGCCCGTGTGACCCTAGGCCACGCCCGTGCTACAGCCCTTGTTCGACCCCGTGTAAATCTCTAACTTGTGCCACATGGCCGACCACATGCCCGTGTGCTAGGCCATGTAACACATACGGCTGAGGCACACGCCCGTGTCTCTGCCTATGTGCTTAATTCTGATCATTCTGTTTCTCAAATTTAAGGTGCAGGGAACACACGGCCTAACCACACACCCATGTACTAGGCTGTGTGTCACACACAGTCAAGACACACGCCCGCGTGTCTATTCGTATGGACAAAATAAAGCCATTTTCTAGCTTTATTTCTCACCCAAACTTTGCCAATGACCTACACCAAAACTTTCATTCATATACCAGCCAATTCAAGCATCATAATTAGGTAAATTTTAATATCTAACATAGTACTTCATCACAAGCATTCATGTTTATAATTTTACCCTTTTTTGAATATACATGTTAATATAATTTAATCAACCACACTAGCACACAATTATTCATCATGATATAACCTTATAATTTTACCAAAATAAATCTTTACTAGTCATCTCAAATGACTAGATTTCAATCAACCATTTACATGCCAATATGGCCAATTAACCTATACATGCCATTATAACCATAACTAATTTACCATATGTACCAAAATGAGGTGATGGATAGTGTGAGTGATCTCCTCCAAGCTTCCAATCAACGAGCATCCGATTTACTATAAAACAGGGAAATAAAACTAAGTAAGCATATAATGCTTAGCAAGTTCGTATAACATGGTACTTAACTTACCATTCATTCTATTACAAGATACACATATAGGGCACATTCAAGCAATTTGATCTCAAGCCCTACACATATCCTCATTGCCCTTGTTAGTCATATATTCCATAATAACAACAAGAGACATATATGGGCTCAACACAATCAAATTTCCAGGCACATATGCTTTCCACATCACGTATTCATTTAACTTGTATAAATCATATCTTTATATTACAAGTATCTTTTAATAATAAATCATCTCGAATTTAGATTATTTCATGTTAGATCTTTACTCATAATTCGAAATATCAATGTAACACGAGTAGTACACTCAAGGTGTACAAATCTATAATCAATGGTGAATATATTTATCAAATAAATTCCATGTACAAATTTCATCATCTCATATTTCCATATACCAATTATCAAATATCATCATTTTTCATGTATTTCAGACAGATACGTTTTTTAAAAACCATTTCTTTTCATATCAACATTTTGCCCGTTGAATTTATTTGAAATATCAATGGATACTCAGATAGTACACACAAAGTGTACAAATAAGTAAACCTGTCAATTCATATTCAGAGGTACCCTAATAGGGCAATTAATTAGAAAGCACACTCTCGAGCCTCATAGCATATAACAGAATTACCAGTCCAGGCTAAATTTTATTATCAAGTGAGATTAGGACTACCAGTCCAGGCTAAATCCTATCTCTTTTAAATGCTCAGGAATTGCAGTCCAGGCTAAATCCTTTTTGTAGCATATGCAAAGGATTACCAGTCCAAGCTAAATCCTTTCTGTAGCATATGCTTTAATGAGCTTAATCTAGATTACCCGTCCGGGCTAAATCCAATCCATAACATATGCTCGAGAGACTTATATCAGAATTACCTGTCCGGGCTAAATCCTTTCAGAAATGAGGTCAAAGGATTACTCATCCAAGCTAAATCCCATCAGCAACAAATGCAGGACCTCATTCATTTCAAGAAATCACATTTATCCATCGAAATCAAATATTCAAAAGAGACTTAACATTTTATGAGCATTATTACACATGTGATTAATTCATTTATTTTTCACAAAATGTATACAATAATTCCTTTAATCAAATACCATATTCAAATCAGGCACAAATAACAATTTTATCATTTATCATTTATCATTTATCATTTATCATTTATCGGGCACTATCATTTAATTTAATCATTTTTATTTATCGGACTTGATTGGGTATGTAATCATTTCACATTTTTATAACATTTATACAATTTACATAAACATAATCAATGCAAGCATATAAATATACACAATTTAGTTACACGAACTTACCTCGACAAATGTTCATATACATAAAATCTACTAATCCGTCATTTTCTTCTTTTCCTTGTTCTAGCTCCGAATTTGATCTATTCGGATCTATATGAGTAAATTTAATATCAATTTAATACAATTTAAACTCAATTCAGTCCACTTTACATCTTAGGAAAAATTACCATTTTGCCCCTAAACTTTTAATTAATGACTATCTCATCCCTAGGCTCAGAAAATGAAATTCATGCAATTTAATCCATGTACCAAGCCTAACCGATATTTACATGTAACATTTACAGCCCATATATTTCATAAAATTTAGAATTTTTCTTCAATTTTCACAACTTTATAATTTAGTCCCTAAATCATGTTTTCATCAAAATTCACTTTGTAAAAGTCGTTTATCTATCAACAACCTTTTCATATTCTATCATAAATTTCAAATTTCCAGCATATTCATCCATGGCATAACTTCTATACTTTGATAAAGTTTCAAATTAATCCCCCAAATAGATAGATTAGACTATCCCGGTTTCAAAAATATAAAAATTACTAAAAACAACGATTGAATACTTACCTAATTTGGCCAAAAAAGCTTGCTTTCTCTTTCCTAGGGTTTCCATCGAATATTTGGGAAAGAATATGATATATAATTATTTTTATTTCTATTAAATTATTTATCATCTTTTAATTTTATCACTTTCCAATTTAGTCCTTAGCCTTTTTCTAATTTTCCATGGATGGATCATCCAAAAATATCTACTAACTTTTCATTAATGGTCTAATTACCATACAAGGACCTCCAATTTAAAGTTCCATAGCTATTTAATCCCTTTAGCTATTAGAAAATAACTTTTGCACTTTACGCGATTTAGTCTTTATCAAATTAAACAGGTAATCGATAAAATATCTTTACGAAATGTTCACACAATATTATTATCATACTGTAGATCATAAAATAGTATTAAGATAATTTTCCTTTCCGGGCTTGGATCTGTGGTCCCGAAACCACTTTTATGATCGGTGAATATATGACATTTTTCACCAAACAAGTAATGTCGTAAGATTTCAATACAAAAACAATAGTTGTCAATTTTAGATCATGTATCGGGTAAATCTTTCCATGTGGTTTTTAACTATCTGAAAGTACAAGCTATTACTTTGCCTTACTGCATCAAAACACAGTCTAATTTGATTCAATAATACATCATTGTAATAACAAATTTCTTACCCAATTCAGGCTAAACCAGAATTAATACTTCGATCAACAGAGCTTCCAACTGGCCAAAACTTTATTGATATTTATTGGTCCATTCAAATCTTACATCTTTTCTGTAATAACAGTGTCATCAATGTAGTTATTTCAATTATTAACATTGAAGGTTTAAGTTTTTTCCAAAACCACAACCATCAGATAGATTTTACACCATAGTGCTATATTATGACCGACATTTCAGCCATATAGATAAAACAATACCTCAACATCAATAGTGCACCTCAATACTAATCAATGTAGTGATACAGTTTCTATAATCTGTGATCCCTATCACCAAACTTCATGATCGAATCAATATCTATAACAGTAATAAATGTAATTACCTCTGGCCAATGAATATCTTTCACAGATAAACCATGTTTGAATAATTTGCATATTCGCAATTCAGGGCTTCAATCAGTAGAAGTAGATAATAATATCATATGAACCTTGTTATCAAGTCTTCTATCAATCATGATGAATTAGAAAACCCAAGAAAGATAGAGTAATACCACTCATGAATCAACTAGACTTACAATAATTCCATCTATTATAATTAGACAGCCTTCCAATATGATAAATATTACATCTGAACATGAACAATTTCATATGCCTCTAAGAATAACAGAACATATAGAATACCCGAAAGAGACTGCTGTAATATACCCGATTATAACAGATGCATTCAGATATCTTTACGACTTCATCACTATTCCACTAACTATTAAAGTCATCAATAATCCCACATTATTCAGTTCACTAAAGAATATATTCAGAAGAAATTTCCAATTAATCCGTTCTGTAGTTACCACACCTGAATAAGTCAATTACTCATAAATAACTTCTTCCTTAATAGTGACATTATATATCCCGAATAATCTTCAAAAAAATCCAATATCTCTTTTAATACCGCCTTTTCTTACTTACCCATTCTCAATTCTGACTACATTATCAATCAGTCAGCCACTGAACTCTTCAGTTCCATACTTGTAAACTTAGTCAATATAATTCTTGTGAATTTTATTATATAAAACTGTATTGGTAAGGGGGTGGAGGTCGTAAAGCCTCAAAATTTAACTTTCATAAATACACACATATCACATAACATTTATCATCAACATTTCCTTTATGAGTATCATTTCATCATAAGTAACATTTTTACTCATGCACATGAGTATCACTTTTAGCAGTATCAAAATTAGCTCGATTGGAAAGCATCTCTGTCTATTTGTAAATTAATTTTCGTCAGAGTCAGGAGATATCACACTATCACAGGTTATATAATGGCATGTATTTCTAGACTCCACATATGCTACGTTTAGTCCGAGAATCGACTAAACCATAACTCTGATACCACTAAATGTAACACCCGTAACCCGTATCTGTCGCCGAAATAGGGCTACGAAGCGTTACCAGAGTTTTCAGTACATTTACAGATAATTCATGTCCAATTCTATTCATTTTTCGAATATTATTCATATCGTCCCTCAAATGGACCCTCGGGGCCCAAAATGAGTATTAGAGTCAAATCGGGACTAAATCGAGAACTAAAAGAATTTTTCACGAAATTTTTAAAATTTTTCAAGATACAGAGCACACAAGCCTGTGTGGTCCAAGGGACACGCCCGTGTGACCCTAGGACACGCCCGTGCTGCAGGCCGTGTTCGACCCCGTGTAACTAATTGACTTGTGCCACACGGCCGGCCACATGCCCATGTGCTAGGTCGTGTAACACACATGGTTGAAACACACACTTGTGTCTCTGCTCGTGTGTTTAATTCTGAGCATTTTATTTCTCAAATTTAAGGTGCAGGGAACACACGGCCTAACCACACGCCCATGTACCAGGTCGTGTGTCACACACAGTCAAGACACACGCCCGTGTCTATTCTTGTGGACAAAATAAAGCCATTTTCTAGCTTTATTTCTCACCCAAACTTTGCCAATGACCTACACCAAAGCTTTCATTCATATACCAGCCAGTTCAAGCGTCATAATCAAGTAAATTTTAACATCTAACATGTTACTTCATCACATGCATTCATGTTTATAATTTTACCCTTTTGTGAATATACATGTTAATATATTTAATCAACCACACTAACACACAATTACTCATCATGATATAACCTTATAACTTTACCAAAACAAATCTTTACTAGTCATCTCAAATGACTAGATTTCAATCAACCATTTACATGCCAATATGGCCAATTAACCTATACATGTCATTATAACCATAACTAATTTACCATATGTACCGAAATGAAGTGATGGATAGTATGAGTGATCTCCGCCAAGCTTCCAATCCAACGAGCTTTCGATTTACTATAAAACAGGGAAATAAAACTAAGTAAGCATATAATGCTTAGCAAGTTCGTATAACATGGTACTTAACTTACCATTCATTCTATTACAAGATACACATATAAGGCACATTCAAGCAATTTGATCTCAAGCCCTACACATATCCTCATTGCCCTTGTTAGTCATATATTCCATAATAACATTAAGAGACATATATGGGCTCAACACAATCAAATTTCCAGGCACATATGCTTTCCACATCACGTATTCATTTCACTTGCATAAATCATATCTTTATATTACAAGTATATTTTAATAATAATTCATCTCGAATTCAAATTATTTCATGTCAGAACTTCACTCATAATTCGAAATATCAATGTAACACGAGTAGTACACTCAAGGTGCACAAATCTATAATCAAGAGTAAATATATTTATCAAATAAATTCCATGTACATATTTCATCATCTCATATTTCCATATACCAATTATCAAATATCATCATTTTTCATGTATTTTAGACAGATACGGGTATAAACCATTTCTTTTCATATCAGAATTTTACCCGTTGAATTTATTTGAAATATCAATGGATACTCAGATAGTACACACAAAGTGTACAAATCAGTAAATACGTCAATTCATATTCAGAGGTACCCAAATAGGGCACTTGATCAGAAAACACACTCTCGAGCCTTATAGCATATAACAGAATTACCAGTCCAGGCTAAATTCTGTTATCAAGTGAGATTAGGACTACCAATTCGGGCTAAATCCTATCTCTTTTAAATGCTAAGGATTACCAGTCTAGGCTAAATCCTTTTTGTAGCATTTGCAAAGGATTACCAATCCAGGCTAAATCCTTTCTGTAGCATATGCTTTAATGAGATTAATCTAGATTACCTGTCCGGGCTAAATCCAATCCATAACATATGCTCGAGAGACTTATATCAGGATTACCCGTCCGAGCTAAATCCTTTCAGAAATGAGGTCAAAGGATTACTCGTCCAAGCTAAATCCCATCAGCAACTAATGCAGGACCTCATTCATTTCGGGAAATCACATTTATCCATCGAAATCAAATATTCAAATGGGACTTAATAGTTTCCGAGCATAATTACACATGTGATTAATTCATTTATTTTTCACAAAATGTATACAATAATTCCTTTAATCACATACCATATTCAAATTTGGCACAAAAATAACAATTTTATCATTTATCATTTATCATTTATCGGGCACTATCATTTAATTTAATCATTTTATTTATCGAACTTGATTGGATTTGTAATCATTTCACATTTTTATAACATTTATACAATTTACATAAATACAATCAATGCAAGCATATAAATATACACAATTTAGTTACACAAACTTACCTTGACAAATGTTCATATACATAAAATCTACTAATCTGATATTTTCCTCCTTTCTTCGTTCTAGCTCCGAATTTGATCTATTCGGATATATACAAATAAATTTAACATCAATTTAATACAATTTAAACTCAATTCAGTCCACTTTACATCTTAGGAAAAATTACCATTTTACCTCTAAACTTTTAATTAATGACTATTTTGTCCATAGGCTCGGAAAATGAAATTCATCAAGCCTAACTGATTTTTACGTGTAACATTTACAGCCCATGTATTTCATAAAATTTAGAATTTTTCTTCAATTTTCACAACTTTACAATTTAGTCCTTAAATCATGCTTTCATCAAAATTCACTTTATAAAAGCTGTTTATCTATCAACAATCTTTCATATTCTACAATAAATTTAAAATTTCCATCATATTCATCTATGGCATAACTTCTATACTTTTATAACTTTTCAAATTAATCCCCAAAATAGATAGATTAGACTATCCCGGTTTCAAAAATATAAAAATTACTAAAAACGGGGCTTGAATACATACCTAATTTGGAAAAGAAAGCTTGCTTTCTCTTTCCTAGGCTTTCCATGGAATATTTGGGGAAGAATATGATATATAATAATTTTTATTTCTATTTAATTATTTATCATCTTTTAATTTATTACTTTCCAATTTAGCCCTTAGCCTTTTTCTAATTTTCCATGGATGAATCATCCAAAAATATCTACTAACTTTTCATTAATGGTATAATTACCATATAAGGGCCTCCAATTTAAAGTTCCATAGCTATTTAAACCCTTTAGTTATTAAAACACAACTTTTGCACTTTACGCGATTTAGTCCTTTATCAAATTAAACATGTAATTGATAAAATTTCTTTACGAAATTTTCACACAATATTATTATCATATTTTATACCATAAAATAGTATTAAAATATTACTTATTTTTGGGCTCGGATCTGTGGTCTCGAAACCACTGTTTTGATTTTATCAAAAAAATTGGGCTGTTTACATAACTTAATATTACCGACGGTGAAGGCGAGTCCCAGGACTTTTGTTTCAGTCTTAATTGCCAATATTCATGGCCAATTGAGGTACATGCCTTCTTACCGCAAGGCTTGGATAGCTAATCAGAAGGCGTTGGAAATGATGCATAGTGGTTGGGACGCTTCATATAATGAGGTGTGGCAGTGGAGTCAGGTGCTAGAGAGGTACGTCCCAGATTGCATAGCAGACCTTGAAATGGGCCCTGCGTACTACAACGATCGATTGCTCCATGAATGCCAGGTGTTCAAGCGTCTGTTTTGGAGTTTTAAGCAATGCCGGGACACATTTGTGTACTATAAACCATTGGTACAAATTGACAGTACCTTTATGTATGGTAGATACACCCATTGGCTATTGCTAGCTATGGCACAGGATGGTGGTAGGAGAATCCTTCCAATTGTATTTGGAATAACACCAAAGGAATCAGGTGATGACTGGGATTTCTTTCTTTCTAGGTTAAGAAGGCATGTCTGCCTCCAACCTGATATCTGCATTATATCAGATTGGGGCACTGGAATACTAGCCGCAATTGAGCGATAGGGATGATTATGGGATTGCATACACTATCGGTATTGTTTAAAGCACGTTGCGTCCAACTACGGCAATATCAGTCTACCACTGAACGACGGCAAGTGACCAACATGGGTATTTAATCTCTATCAATATAATTTTGTCTGTAATATTCAATTTATTTTGAATGGAAGAGTGGTATGTAATTTTCGCTATTAACTTATATTGGCAGGGTACAAGATCAATAAGGACCGTTTTCATAAAATGTTGGCAATTTTGTGTTCAGTTAAAGAACAAGGCGCAAACTACCTCTGTAACATACATTTAGAACAGTGGACACGAGCATATGACAGTGGCCTACGATATGGTCATATGGCCTCAAACCTGGCTGAACGCATAAATCCTATTCTAAAAGAAATGCGTCATTTTTCGATAACCTCGATTGTGTAAGAGACATATTTTCATTTAGCGGAACTATTTCCAAAACGAGCAGCGAGTTATAAAGGCCAAATACAGAGAGGCCATGTATGGTGCCAGAAGGTATTGCAAGAAATTAACAAAGCGAAGGCGCGGGCCAACACCATGCACACAGTGTGTCACAATCGCGACAACCTATGGTTTCGTGTGACGGATTTTGATAGACCGAACCAAGGTATTACCGGCGGGCAATATCGTGTACACCTGAGAAATAGGACTTGCAACTGTGGGACGTTTGACGCACTTCGTTATTTATGTGCTCATGCAATTGCAGCTTGTCAAAATCTCCGTTTAGATCCAATGAGATATGTCAACGAAGTGTACAAAAATAGAATACATGTATAATGTGTGGAGACACGTATTCCCACCGGTCCCAGATGAATGCAAGTGGCCGCCTGTATCACTTGCTTTGTTTAAGTTGTTACCAGATAGAGAATTGCGTCGCAAACCAAAAAGTCGACCTTGCTCAAGTAGAATATGTAATAATATGGATATCCAGGAAAGAACGAACTAACAGAAGTTGTACGGATAGTGTAGGAACCCAAGTCATACAATTCGATCATGTCCAAATCGAAATAGTTGATAATTGCTATAATAAAACTATGTTGCATTATTTCTATTGCCTTATTCAAAAGAACTTCTATTTTATTAAAAATATAAAAATAATTTACTATTAAAATATTAAAAACAACTTTTATTTTATTAAATGAAACAATATAAAAATAGTTTGTACAAATATATTAAAAAAATCAATGTATGTGCCGGTCGAAATCAGTGCCACATTGGGGTGGTCGACGATTAAGCACTGGATTCCTTCTTGGTTCAGCTTTTGGCGAGGGTTGTGGTTGCTCCAGTAGGGGTTATGGTTGTGGGTGTTAGGAGGATGACCCATTTTGATAGAATAAAGAATGCGGAGGTGTTTGAATCCCATAAGGCGATGGGGATTGGTAATAAGATGAGCTCCCCAACTGTGCGTCGTGTAATCACTCCCGCGATGATGGCCTATATATTATTGGTTGAGTTGAAGTCATTGGGAAAGAGGATACACTGGGTGATGCATTCCAACCTAGTATAGAACTAGGAAAATGAAACATATAAGGGTTAGGATACATATAAGGGCTAGGATACGCATAAGGGGCTGTGGTGTGGGTGTTGTCGGTTGATGCAGTGGGCCCGGTGATTGTGTGGGCACTGTTGATGGGCCCATGCCGTCATCCCTTCTCCTTGGATTTAAAGGGCCTCATTGTTCCCTTTCGACACGAATTTGTCGACGCCTCTGCTCTTCTCATAACAAATATGGCTTGTCATAGATCCTAAACCGTGGCATGTAATCTGGGGTGTATGCTAACTCTAAAATGATGATCGGTTCGCAAGTAGGTATATGATCATACCGATTTTCCCAAATTTTGATATATTCCGAGAAGAATACTGGCCAATTCATATTCGATTGCCATAAGTGGATTTTGTGCTCATCATCAAGTACCTCAGGTGCCACGAGAATCAGTTATCAGAATCTAAATTCCCGCAACACTCTATCTGTCTGGTGCATCTCAACAGTAGCATAGTTGACCAATAGGACCTTAACATGCCAAATGTTCGGATTTTGAAAGAATTCATCCGGAGTTATTGCTCGAATTGTCGGATCCTCGTATGGTGTCAATTGAAATTATATAAACATGATAAAAATATTAGTTATATACATAATACTAAATACCAAATATGAAACGACTATTTTATGTATATATATTTTATTTAATACTTACTTGCACTTCCAACCGTTGGTATAATAGAAGCAGTACATCTTCAAGAGCGGTAGGTATTTCAACATAACTCGCTGAATGATTCCACCTAATTAAATAAATTTTTAGCATACAATTATATTTTAAATCTATGTAATAATTGTAAAATCTAATAAATTTTAACTCGTTATGAGTGGGAATGTATATGGGTGGTTCACTCGAGGATGTAAAAATGGAAAGCAAAATCGAGCCCATGATTGTAGTAGTGATAGGCAACCTCCGATTTTAGCTTTATTTGGTAGCGTCGCCCCGCACATCTCCCGGTACAATGTTGCCAACACGACAGACCCTCAACTAAATTCACCATTTGCTCTAAAATCAACGAGTTTCAGCAGCCACCTCAGATGTATGAGGTTTCGTGACAAGTCCAGTATCAGATAACCTCCAATCATCTCAAGGATGTATGCCCGAGCATATCGTACTCTTTCTACTTCAGTCGAATCATTCCTTGGCTCCGAGAATGTGTCTTGTAACCAGCCCATCTCGATTCGACCTCCGTAAATATTATCTAGAATCGCACGCAAAAGATCGTAGCATACGACTCCTCAATAAGTAGATTGAACAGACCCTGTGAGTGTAGACCCATCCACTGGCAATCCCAATTGTAACTGCACGTCCTCCAAAGTGGTGGTACACTCTCCGCATAGAAGATGGAATGTGTGCGTCTCGGGTCTCCACCTCTCTATTAACGCGCTGATGAGTTTCGGGTCCAACTTGCACCCCCTGCCTATAGTGGCCACGTGCAAAAAACCCGCTTTCCTCAAGTAATTTTCTATCAACGGTGATGGAGGACCAGACATATTACGAATATAACATTGTAACACCCGATCTACAGACTATTATAAAAAATTATAAATTAAAAATTAATTAAAATTACATAAATAAAAAATATTAAATAATATTCAAAAATTAAATTTAACCCTTACTATTTTCATTTGATCGACAGAGATATGTTTAGGATCGAGACGAATTAATTCCCCAATCATTGCTAACACAATCAAATATTTTTGAAATTATAAAAAAATACTAATTTAGAAAAAAAATAAAGGAAATAATTAATTAAAGAGAGTTTTGAGAAATTTATGGAGAAATTTGAGAGCTTTTTTTGTCAAATTTGAAAAAAATATTGTGTGAAAAAAAATTGGGAGAGGGTTATATATATATTTATTGTTGGACCCCCGGCGATCAAAAATTTAAATGGTCATTAGGAAAAAGAAAACTCCACGTCAGCACGTTTTGTGCTGACATAGTAAAATAGTTCCCTCAAGGACACAATTTGCTGAAATTTCATCCAAAAATGCTGTAAATAATATAAAAATTATCTTATTTTCATAAATAAAATTGGAAAATAGTAGAAAATATTCAATTTTAGTGAACAAAAAAGTCAATAAATCTCAAAAACCCCGCCAATTACGCAGCTAGTCAATAAATCTCAAAACCCGATGAAATATGAGCGGTAAAACCCCCGCCAGTTACGCAGCTAGTCCGTGGCTTGATATTTTCTACTCCTTCCCGTTTAAAACCCACTTCACATTTGAGACACCAAAGCAGCCGAGTGAAACTATAGCTACGAGCTATCAAAGCTGTTTGGCAGCTAGGAAACTAACGAGAAAACAAGAAAGTGCAAAACAAAATACTGAAAGACTCATCATTGATCAGAAATTTGCACAGCTTATAGCAGTGGTTGGTAACACTATAACTGAAGTTAACAACCCCAACAGACTTAACTGATCTCTTAGTTAAAGTTAAGCTGAGCTGCTTGGGGAATGGGTGGGCGGGAAGAAGAGGAGGGAGGTGAGGAATACTTGTTCAAGATTGTGCTTATTGGCGACTCTGCTGTGGGGAAATCCAATCTTCTCTCACGTTTTGCTAGAAATGAGTTTGACAACAACTCCAAGGCTACCATTGGAGTAGAGTTTCAGACCCAAGTGGTTGAAATCGATGGCAAAGAAATTAAAGCTCAGATCTGGGATACTGCTGGCCAAGAAAGGTTTAGAGCTGTTACTTCTGCTTACTATAGAGGAGCTGTTGGCGCTCTTATTGTTTATGATATTACTAGGAGTAGTAGCTTTGATAGCATTAAGCGTTGGCTTGATGAACTTTCCAGTAAGTTTGTTTCTTTATGCCATTTTCTCCATTTTTGTAATTAATCTTTAACCTGATTGTAATTAATCATTGCAGCCCATTGTGATACAACTGTGGCAAGAATGGTGGTAGGTAATAAATGTGATTTGGAGAATATTAGAGATGTGAGTGTGGAGGAAGGGAAAAGCCTTGCTGAAGAAGAAGACTTATTCTTCATGGAGACATCTGCCCTCGAATCCACCAATGTTCAGACTGCTCTCGAGGTTGTTATCCGAGAAATCTACAACAATGTATGCCGAAAAGCCCTGAATTCCGAGGCATATAAGGCGGAGTTGTCTGTTAATCGAGTAACCCTTGTAAAGGATGGGGCTGACACACCCAAGGAAGGCTTCTCCTGCTGTGCAAGATAAATATATACCACAATCTTCAACTTCCAGTTGTATTCTACACTCTTCCCTGGTGGCGGGGTTGGTGCTTATTTTTGATCTTGAGATGTTTATGAAATAAGACTGCATTTGCAATCTTAGATGTACTATTCCCATTATTTTATCATTAAGTCTGTGAAGTTGTTTCACAATTCTGGAATTCATCCCTCTACTACATATTGTGGTTTCAAAGAATATGATAAAGACGTTGAATGAAGATGAAGGTGTCATGGGGTTGCTATTTCATTATTTAAGGTGGCAAAGTTTCACGCCATCAATTTATTTTCTCAAAGTCCTGAGAAAAAGCCAAACCATGTGATAAGATTTTAAATTTTAAAATTTCCATAGCTATAGCATAATAGAATTTGACCTCACAATAAATTTACTTTGTTATATCAAGAAATTATATTTATTTTTCAAAAATGTGTTTTTGGATAAATAAATAAATAAAGTGTTTTTCTAATCATAAACAATCGTTTTTTGAAATTTAAAGTGTTTTCTAAATCTAAAAAATATTTAAAGTGTTTTTTCAACTCAAACGATTGTATATGTAATAACATAATCTTTAAATTACATATTATATATATTGACATGCGACAACACAATTTTTTATATAAATATTTTTATTTTAAATTAATAAAATATAATAATTTAATATTATAATCACCAACTTTTATTTTTAAATTACTAGAATACAATCCACGTTTATCCTTTATATATAAACATTTAAAGAAAAATAAAAGATAATCCACCGTATAGAAAGTAATATCAAACACGTTTTTATGGGTCGAGTCGGGCTCAACTAAAATTTTAGGCCTGTTTGTTAGGCTCATATCCAACTCAGCTCAAAAAATAGGCTTAATGTTTTACCTAATCTTGGATCAGATAAAATGTTAAAACCTAAGCCTGACCCGGCCTGCCTGTATTAATTTTTTATATTATTTTTAGAAAAAAATATAATACAGCAAAAATACTAAAAACATTAAAATAAGTATTTCCCAATAAATTGAAAATAATTTTTTAAAAATATATGTATATTTAAATAACACTAAGATATATGCAACTTAACAAATAAATGCCTCTAAAATAGTAACAAAATTAACAATAAAACAAGAGTTATATAATATCCAAATAATAATAACAAATAATAATAACATAATTGTGAAATAGTAACAAAATGGTGAAAAAAACAACAACAAAATAGCAACAAAATAATAATAAAAAGAAAAGAAAAAGAATTACATTTTTTTTTTTGCATATTCAAGCCGGGCTCAAGCAAAAAAAGTTTTACCTGAGGCTCGCCTGTTTTTTAAACGGGTCTTATTTTTTGTCAAAACCTATTTTTCGAGTCTATATTTTTACTCAAAATATCATTTAGGTTTGTTAAGTTTGAATTATATATTAATATTAAAATATCAACAATTACATAATATATCTCGCAAATTTAGGCTCCCACCTGAAGTGATATTCTAATATATATATAGATATATAAGTCAATTAAGTTTTATCTTAATTGGTATCGACATTATTGTCTGTGTAAAAAGACATGAGTTCGAGTACACTGAACTGTATTATCTTTTTATTTTAAGCATTATATAAAAAATAGTAGATATCATAATAAAAAATTATAATAACATTAATGTTAATAAAAATACGTCAAAATTCACAATTCTTTTGACATCTCGAATTTGAGTTAGTAAAGGGATTAGAGCATTACCAATTAATTGCTAAATCACAACAATATTAATTAAATGATAATTGTCAAAAGAATTTTAACATATAATTTTTTTTTATTTTTTTATGTTCGTGCCATGGTTCATATTTAGGGTTCATGGTTGTCTTTCCTAATAATATTGTGTCCAAAGTTTGAACCTGAGTTCTTCTCTTAAAAATACAATGTTCCCAACCACTTATTAATTTTTAATATATAATTTTAAAAATACAGTGATAATTTTCAAACAATTAAAAAAACTAAATATGTGGAAACATGAGTATTTTTACAAGTTTTATCTCATCTAAAAACTTTGAAATATACTTCTATAAAACCGTATTTAATATATATACATTAATATTTTAAATAAAAAATAAAGAAATTTATAAAAACCTGTTTAATAAATATCTATATTTTCAGTTAATTTATTTAAAATTTAAATACTATGTTAAAAAATAACTTAAAATTAAAAAATATATAAAAATTAAAACTAATTTATAAATATTTTACATTTGTTTTAAAAATAAAATATATTTTACTGAATTATGTTTAAAAGTTAACTAACATAACACACGAGTAAAAAAATTGTACTTCTAAAACCATACAATAAGGTAATTTAACTCTTTTAGTATTCTTTTCAGTATTATTAATTAAAAATGCTTTTCCTATAATCCAAATTAAATTATATTAGAAAGTATCTAAATTAGAACTTTTAAATAGCATAAAATTGATTAAAAATAAATATGTTTTCAATCATAATTTTAAAATAAGCTTTTTAAAAACTTTTTTTTTCTGAAAAAAGTGTAAATAATTTTCCAATAGTTTTGTCTTTTTTTTTAAAAAAATAATTGTACATGGATATTTACTAAAGCTGATCATGGGTCGAGTCAAGTTCGAACTAGGTCGAATATAAAATTTAAGCCTAGACCCTGCCCAAAAAATGAGTCTAAAATTTTACCCAAGCCCGGCCTAGATAGAAATGCTAGAACTGAGCCTAACCTGGTCTGCCCGTATTAAATTTTTTATATAAAAATAAATTTAAAAAATATAATACATTAAATACTCTAAAAACATTAAAATAAATGTTTCCCAACAAATGGGAAAAAATAAAAATAAATAAATACTTAAATAATACTAAGATAGTGCAACTTAGCAAACACATACCTCTAAAATAGTAAGAAAATCAATAATAAAACAAACGTTATACAATATTCAAACAATAATAATAAAATAGTAGCAATATAATAGCGAAATGATAGTAAAACGATAGCAAAACAATGAAAAAACAATAACATTTTCTTTTGCAAATTCGGGCTGGGTCATGCTTGAGAAAAAAAAAAATCTTACTCGAGGCCTGGCCTATTTAGAATATGAGCTTTATTTTTTGTTCAAGTCCATTTTTCAGACCTATATTTTTGTCCAAATTCTCCCACTTTTCAAGCGGGCCTTCAGGTCGGGCCACCTGATTAGGTCTAATATTTGCTCCTTTTAATATTTTTAAATTTAAAATTTTAACAAATAATTTCCTAAAATTAAAATTGAAATATTACTTTATTTTCCAAGTTGTTTTAAAATAATTCAATTTACAATTTTACATAATAAATCACTGTGAGCTTTAAAATCATTTAAAAAGTATTTTTAAGTTTATCACTATTTTTACAAATATGTTTTAATTTCGTAACCATATTATTAACGAAAGATTATAAAAATTTAAGAAATAATTAAATGTAATTTAATAATATATACAATCAATCTGTGCATCGCACGAGTAAAGAAAACTAACACAATTTTATAACATATATATTTAAATTTATAATGATTATTTTTTAAATATTTAAAATATAATTTATATATATTCAAATTAAATTTTTACAAATTATTAATATTAATTGCTTTAAAATATTTAAAATATATATTTTATAATCAAAATATTAATAATAAGTTATAATAAATTATTTTTATATTCTTATTCAAATATCATAATATTAATGAATTTAAACATTATTTAAATATATATTTTACTTCATAAAATAAAAATTTTATTTCTCAAAAAAGTATTTTTTAACGAAAATACTAAAAAAATTTCACAACACTTAAAAAAAAAAGCAATATTAAACTTTATTAAATGAAGAAGATAACAAAATGAGGGTGTACTCTACTTTAGGTTGAGATGACATTGGATATTAAATGTTTTAATGTTTTAATATAAGATTTTAACTTTTTTTAATTGAAAATTGAAAATTATTATTTAATAATAAAATTATTTAAATTTTACTTTTAAAAAATATAAATATTGGTATAACTCACATATATATTACTATTTTATGTTACGACTAATGTTTATAGTTTTGGATCGATCCTAGTAAAATTTAGATTTTTCTGGAAAAAAAAAGAAGGAAAATCTAAAAAGCAACTGATCCATGAACACCTTTTGCCCTCTAATACAAAGTGTTATTATAAGTGTAATCCTTAAAATCACATAAAAAGGAGTAAGGAAATTAAACCGAAGATCCAGATTCCCGCATTAACCCTGGATCCATGTCCCGAATATTTTCTAGAAAGTTGTAGTTTTGGAAAAGGCTCTAGCTCAGGGGGTGTGGAAATCGAACTTACGGTCTCCACTAAGTTTAATTCTCCCATTGAACCCAGATTAGCTTTACCAAGCTCATGGTTCATCAATTGACCATTAGACACCGCCGCTCCTACCTGCCAAACTTGGTTCAACTTTTTGGCACCGGCCGGGATTTTCAAAGAACAATATATAACCATCTTCCCGTCGTTGGCAACCCTAGCTTCTAGGTCCCAGATCTCAAAAGATAGCTTCCCTTCAACAATAGAGATGTAAGAGCTTATGTTGTAGGTTTTAGCTACCACGAAGCCTTTGTCTTTGAATGCAACGAGGGCTTGAGAACCAACCATGCCGATGCCCATGGGGTTGATGGCCCAAGCGATCCAACCATTGGTGTCGGACGGAGTGGCTGAAAACGCAATGAAAAGGGAGGAGTTGATGACATTGTAGGTGAAATGTAGGGTCGAGTTAAACGTTGGGAGTTGGATGCAATTGGCGTATTCTTTATTGCTATTGCGGATTTTTAATGATGAACAAACCAATGATTGTGTGGGTGAGATTAAAATGACGCAATAAGAAAACAATAGAATCCAAGATGGACAAAAGAGAAACCCCATTTTCAATTTTCGCTTTTGATTATTTTGGTAAGAGACAATATAGAGGGGAGAATGGAGATGTGTATTATGATTTTTAAGAGGAATATATATATATATATATACCAATTCGGTTAAATTTTAATTAATCGATCGAAATAAACAATCATAATTTTGTTAACCAAAATTTATTGAATTAACTATTATAGTTGAGAGATGAGTTGTTTTAGAATTCTATTTTAGTTTGAAAATGTTATTTTAATATTATTATAGCTCTATTATGCTCTTTTTTTTGTAGTTTGGTTGGTTGTATTGTTGATCGTTATGGCTTAGTTTGTTTTGGTATTTTGATTGAATATGCATATTTAATTTTGTTGTTAGGTAGTATATATTGCATATTTGTAAAATTTTGTTTAGAAATTCACATTTTGTTAAAACAAATATACTTGTAGATTCATAATACATTTATTTGTTGAAGACAAGAGTTTAATATTGTTTCCAGGTTTTGAACTCTTTATTTTTAAGGCCAAGTTGTTTCCACCTGCACACAGTTTCAATGCAATTTACTCTCAAAATTTCAACCACACCACTTCAAAATATTGCATACCTCTTAAATGTGCACCAACTTATGCAATTTTACTTTTTTTTTTCCACAGTAATAGAGTCCTGAGCTCTAGCCACCTATTTAAACCACATAAGAGTTTTTTTTTTTTTTTACTTTAATATTAATAAATTTCATATTATTTATTGATATGTGTAAGTGGGAAATTTATTTTTCGAAATACGTTGTTTGGAGGGTTAGGTGCTGAGTTCTATAGAAAATTATGATCTGTAAATTTTTTATTGTCTCAATGGATTCTATGTAATAATTATGTAATAATTAAAATTCCTCGATGCAAGTGGTGTTGAGTTCAAGGTTACAATTAGAGTTAAGGGATGTTCAAACTTTAAATATTTTACCTAAACCTAATACAATAAGTATGTGAATCTCAACATATATGGTTGTTGATTTTGCAAGTATTTAATGTTTCACAGGTAACTATAAACCTAATCCAAATAAATGCATAAACATGACACCCTCTGTTATTGAGTTCATGGATGTCATCAATATTCACTGTTTATCGTAAACATAACCCTAATAAATTCATTTAAACAACTCAACACATGTTGTCAAGTTTAGAGTTGTGACACCCCTTGCCAGGTCCAGTCGCCGAACCTAAGTTATAGGATGTTATCACACGAGGCTCACATAACTTACACATACTTGACACATACATGGTGGACCATGCCACAGACTAATATGTGGAAGACTGATCCTGAAGGTAGTCCAACTGCGTATTGGATTGTGGATGGCTAAGCTACGAACTATCCCCCAGACACAAATATTACGGAAAGTAAGGCAGACATCTAATTTCGTAATTTTCTGCGGACACTGAAATGGCAAACTGTTTTGCGAATATCCCACACTGCGATAGGTCTAGCAGAACTTATAATGCGTAACATAACAGAACTTGTGTTAATTTAATTTACATACATCAAGAGGGTCCCAAATAATCACCTTCAAAATTTAACATATTTGTTTACAAAATAACCAACTGTTTATATACATGCCATTTAGTCCAAACCAGATCAAATAAAAAGTCTACCATAACTCAAGGCGGATAATGTAAACTTCTTGTTGATCTGATTGACATGTTCTAAACGTTCAAAATCTCCAAGATAAAAGCAACCTAGGCGTAGTATTAAGAATACTTAGTAAGTTCATACAAATTCAATATTAACCTACCTCACATAATAATTATGTGATAATTAAAATATTCTAACATTGTTTACCTATCAACCAACATAAATTGTCAACAAGGTAAGTGCGTATACATTATCAACATGCATTATATCGAGTGCACAACATGATATGTTAACACTTTCATATTTGATTCATTTCCATTCCTTTCACTACTACGGACACCAATTTTAATAATCAAGTCTTCCATGTAAGGTTACCAGTGCATACATGTAAGGTTACCAGTGCACGCTAAACCTTTAAAACGAAATGCTGGGTCATATGTATCTTAAGTCCGTAAAAAATGTTAGATCTCAGAATCATCAAGAAATAACTTGTAACCTTGTGTATAAGTATTTTACTAAGTTCATCGGGATACTTTCATTTTGTAATCTCATTCTCATTCCTTTGTGTCATAATTTAATACCTCTTCTCTATATACTCAACAAACTGAATCTGACTTGCAAAATTTTCAATTATACAATTAAAGAACAAAATAAAAGAAAGTTAAACAATGTTTATATTGTATGAACTTACCCGGCGGAATGATAACACGCCACGATAGAGTCTACTCAACAACATTCCCTTTCCCATGATCTTCTCTTAATGAATTCAAATCTTGATTTATAATATAATTTAATTAAATTTTTTCATCAACCAATATCATTCATCAACTTATGAATCATATAATTAGTTCAATTCTATCACTCGAAATTCCCTTAAACCTAACACATTATACAGTTGAGCCCTTTTATAACAAAGTTTATAAAAATATCAAATTGGTTTCGAAATGTCTACACTTTAGAACTGATATTCAAAACTAACAAATTTTCATTTTACCAAGTGATCATTTTTCATTACATCTCTTCTAATCTAACCATTTAACACCATAATTTTAAGCATTCAACAATAGCAAACTCATAAAATCTTTAACAGTTTTAGAAATGAACACCACAGTTAACTAGATTGAAGCATAACAATATCAAAAACACAAAGTCCATGCAAAATAGGCTTGAATTAGCTTACCATGCAATAGCACAAAACTTGGTCAAACTTTCCTAGCTCAATAAAGAAGAAAAAGGTGATGGAGAGGATGAAAGAAAAATGAACTCCCTTTTTCCATCCACTATGTTACGATATATAAACATGTAATCTAATTATTAATTAAAATTAACATTATTGTAGATAATACCAACACTTATTCGGTCGCTATCTAAAAATGACCAAATTATCATTTTAGGCTCTAATCGATTAACGTGTCATCACTTATCCAACCCTATTTAAGAATTCGTATGCCCATGTGAAGAATTGTTATCGTTGTTAGAGAGTAGGGAATATATCAAGGAGGAATGAGATGCTATTAAATAATATCCTGGAGGTAGAATTATTTGATGTGTGGGGCATCGATTTCCTTGATCCATTTCCTTCGTCGTATGGAAACAAGTACATTTTAGTGGCAGTTGATTATGTGTCTAAGTGTGTCAAAGCAGAAGCTTGTCTAGTGAATGATGCCAAGACAATTATGCACTTTTTGCATAAGCACATATTCACTAGGTTTGGAACCTCAAAAGCCATAATAAGTGATGAAGGGTCCCAATTTGTGGATAGATGGATTAAGTGGTTACTCGATAAATATGACATGAAGCACAAGATTGCAACAACTTACCATCCACAAACGAATGGGCAAGAAGGGTTGGCGAAAAGAGAAATAAAGAACATTTTTGAGAAAGTGGTGAGATTTAATCGAAAAGATTGGTCTAGAAAACTCGATAACGCTCTATAGGCTTATCGGATAGCTCTCAAAACTTTGTTATGGATGTCTCCATATCTCATCTACCTTTAGAGCTTGAACACAGATCTTATTGAGCTCTCAAGCAACTCAATTTGGACAAATGGAAGTTTCAGTTAGATGAATTGAAAGAATTAAGATTGTTTTCGTATGAGAATGGAAAGATTTGCAAAGAAAGGGTAAAAAAATGGAATGACAAGCACATTCAGTCTTGAGATTTTAAAGTAGGTCAACGAGTCTTATTGTTCAACTCTAGGATGAAATTATTTCCTGGAAAACTTAAGTCTTGATGGACTAGACCTTACATGATTCACCGAGTGTATCCATATTGAGTAGTGGAATTGCATAATGGAAAAGGAAGAACTTATAAGGTAAATGGTTAACATCTTAAACACTATTGGAATAATGAAATGGAGCAGAATGAGAATTCGCTCACTTTATTGGATTCATGAGTGTTACTTTGAATTAAAATAATTTACTTAGACAATAATTCGGAGATCATTATAATAGAAATTTTTTTGTCTAGGAGATTAGACTTTAAGTAGGACCATTTTGTGATCCTCAAATCTTTCCTGGGAATCTATTCTATTATAATTTTCTAGGAATTATTTTTCGAGTAACCCATTAATGTGGGAAGTTGTGGAATAAATGGTCAATTTTGGGCCAATGAGCAATTTTTCTAAAAATAGGTATTTTAATTAGTTTGAAATAATGGTTGAATTTTATTTTTATAATGCTGGCAGCCAAAATCATTTTTAAATTTATTTATTTAGTTAACAATTATCAATTATTTAAATTTATTTAAAATTGATTATCTTTGTTTTTAGTGTTTAAATTATTGAAGAAACCCCCTTGTTTTAATTTAATTAAAATTCTGTTGCTTTATCTCTTTAGCCTCCACCCTCCTATAAATACACCACCCTCCTACTCTAAACACATTAACAATCATCTCTTCTCTTAAAAACCCTCTTTTCATCCCTTACTTTTTTTCTTTCTTCCATCTTGTCCCAAAATCGTCGACCGCTTGTGGTTCTTGGGCATAAATTGTTGCCGACAACTCTCCTTAGCCGCCACACTTAGCCATCAACAACTCTTCTTGCCACCAGTGTTTAGTCGCCACACTTTCCTAACACCATATAAAGTCACCCTATTGCACCACCCCTAAGAAGCAGCAACCATGTTTGAAATTGTCGATTCATAAGTACTTTTACTTTAGCATTTGTCATTTTTTATTGTTGTTAATTTGTGTTTTGTTGAAAAAATCTTTTGGTCACGCATTATGTCACATAAGAGGAAAAGTTCAGCCTTACAAAATGATAGATTTCAGCCATGGTTTTATAATGAGACTGCAAGAGAAAGTTATGAGACAATCTTGAAAAAGAAACTGATGCTTCCTGACAAAGGTTTCCTACTTGCGAATGATGAAAAAGAGAATGTGTCAAAATATGTTAGAGAAACCAATGAAGAGCTGAAATGGAAATCATTATTTGATGTTCGATCCATCCCTAATGATGATGTTGTTCGGGATTTTATTCTAATTTAACATCATCAGAAGCTTTATTAGTTTAAGTGCGTAGAAGAATGACCTCTAAATCCATCAGTGATAAATGAACTATTTGATTTGCCTGATGTGGAACATGATAATTATTCAGCTTTATTCAAAGATATTGATAGTGAAATGCTTCAAGATGTGCTCAAAGACTTTACAATTCGTGGTACTAAATAGAACATCTCAAGGCAAGGTAATTATACATGTCGACACGAATTTCTTAATTGGGAAGCGATGGTATGGTTTTACTTTATGTGGTCAAGTCTAATGCCCATTGCAAATTGTTTCACAATATTTATGGAATGCATGATTCTTTTATACTGCACTATTACTAAGAGATTTATTAACGTGGGAAAAATAGTCCTCGAGGAAATTCAAGAACGTGCAAGTAAAAGAACAGGTAGTGCATATTTCCCATCACTAATTACTTTATTATGTTGTCAAGCACGAGTGCCAATGTGAAGATTACTACATATTTTTATAGGAAGGGAATTATTTCTATTAATGACATTGCTAGAGTAATTAGTGGTCATACTGGGAAGAAGTTGATAATAGAAATTGAAGATGAAACGTCTGAACCAACTGTGCAGCCAAACTTGCAAGTTCCTATAGAAGTCTCAAATTCAATTAAGTCAGCCAATATGCTTTATTCAACATATACACAACCTACTGTCGACCCCAAGGTTCAATTAGAGTAGTCAGCCATATGGGATTTGTTGAAACACATGTATAAGCAACAACAAACTTATTGGTAGTATACAAAGATTCAAGATGGCACAATCTGGACCAGTACATGGAGGATTTTAATTCAGTACTTCAATGAATTAGCTGAATTTCTAGATGTTATTTTTGGACCATTAAAGCCAAAAGCTAGACAACAAGAATGTGGTTTTGAGTCAGCTTCAAAAAGTTCTGAGTTAGATTAAGGGAGTTTTTCTTTCCTAGGATTTATAACTTATTTCTTTTAGAAATTTTATTTTTATATTTCTTTTTCAGCATAATAATTTTGTATACTTACCCCAAACACTACAGCAAAACAGACTTTTAGCGGCGTTTTTTTTGGCCTTTAGCGGCGTTTATAAGCGCCACTAAAAGTGTTTGCGGCGCTTCGAAAAGCGCCGCAAAAAACGCCGTTAATACAACCGCCGCAAAAATTTGCGGCGTTTTATGAGAAAAAACGCCGCTAAAGATCATGGTCTTTAGCGGCGCTTTTCAAAAAACGCCGCTAAAGATCATGGTCTTTAGCGGCGCTTTTCAAAAAACGCCGCTAAAAGTCATGGTCTTTAGCGGCACTTTTATAAAAAACGCCGCTAAAAGTCATGGTCTTTAGCGGCGTTTGTGATAAAAACGCCGCTAAAAGTCATGGTCTTTAGCGGCATTTTTATTACAAACGCCGCTAAAAGTCATGGTCTTTAGCGGCGCTTTTCAAAAAACGCCGCTAAAAGTCATGGTCTTTAGCGGCGCTTTCATAAAAACGCCATAAAGGTCCTAAAAATAAAAAAATAAAATATTATAAAAACGCCACAACTCCATTCCCAAAAATTAAAATGGCTATTAGATGTCAATTTCAATATACATGTCAATGCATAATACATACATAAACAAATATGCACTATTTGACCCTTCTCAGATAGAATAAAAAGCAAGACATCTTTGGTGGCAAAGAACAACAAAGATGCATATCGAATGACTTCCATCCCAAGGGATGCGAACCTTTTCTTCGAGACTTTGGAGGCTCCTCGGACCATTCGGATGCATTTCGATATTGTTTTGCTTATCTCGACACAAGATGAACCCCAATCATTAAAGGCATGAAGCCAAATACACATCTTAAGGCGGTTGCAAATGGATACTTGCTATAATTATGCAACACAACAAAGTAATATGTTCCAAAGAAATGCTTACAATCTTTGATGCAAATATTTCCCCACAATCACAAGTTTCATCATTTTACTTAAGAAAAGAAATCGAGAACCATTTTACTTATTATAATAATAACAACAATAGAGAAACTTGTAGAACTACAAAATCTACAACAGAGTGGCATTTTTAAGTGCTTATTATACCTACTTGCCAGGAAACAGATCTGAATAACAAGGAGACTACAAGCAAAAACCTGAAAGTCTTGAGATTGTCGTCTACCCTTCCCAAAAGATGTCTGCAATGCATCAGCCACAAATTATTTTTCTTAATTGAATAATTGGGCAATAAACTGATTTAAACAACAAAGTTGAGTTAGTAAAGGAAGATACGGCAGCTATTAAAAAAACATATCTTACATCTAGCTCATACTTTTTAAAACCACTTAATAAAAACACAAAGAATTAAAATATTCTTTTCTGGTCTCTCAATTTGACTCAAATGAGATTAAACCTTCAGCACAAGCCAGCCTAGCAGAAGACTTCTTTAATCAGTTCAAAGAATGACATTCTGTATATGAGATTCAGGGATCACTGCAATGCCTTATCACTCACATGCACCACTCACATGCACCCAAAGTATCCCCAAAATAGACAAACCTAATTATCATCATACAAATTCTAAATATCTATAGGATTCAAATTTATTTCATACAAATTCTAATTATCATCATACATTTTTAACTTATCACTGTAGTCGCATTCAGGTATAAATAAATAATAAACAATTTTATTTCATACAAGTCCATCAAAATACAAAGAAGGGACATACTTACAACACAATTGAAGAATCCATTCAACAAATTTGCAGGATATTAATATTTCCAAATAAATTGACAATGACAAAGAAAACCAAGTAAAGAAAAAAGATATATACCTGCTCATCAGAGAATCTTTCAAAAAAAGATGAAATGGAACCTCCTGAACTATCAGTTTATATTGATAATAATTTTTATTATTTTTTTATATTTAAAATATTATATTTTTCAATATTATTAAACAATTGAAATGGATATAATTTTTCAATTTTTCAATGCTCATAATTCCTTTAATAGTAAAAAGAAGTTCAAGGAAAAAATTTGAATTCCCCATCAAATTCACCTACAATACTCACGTCATCAATGAAACAAAATATCAGAAATCATTCAACATTCATTCACTCACCCTTCAATCTCACTCAATGCTGAATTGTAATACCTAAACTTTTTTTTTGTTTTTCTTTTAAAAAAATGCCATACACATTTTGAAACAAAAATACAAATGAATATTCCTCATACTTTTATCCGGTACTCAACCAGGCCCGGATAACATAAGTGATGAGTTGAGAAAGCTTAGATATATAGTTACGAAAATAAAGGAATTAGTTCATGTTATGGTGTTAATAAAAAAATCAATTATCCGAATAATGCAATAGTAACAAAGAATTTGCAACACAAACATACTAAAATATTAACAAATTTTGTATTTCAAGTAACACTCTAGGCGTAAAGTCGATCTAAAACAAGATCTTTCTTTGAAAATGAGGCAATATTATGAATTCTTCTAGTATCCATGTAACGTAAAACCCACCTCGTTTTCCTTGCAAACAAAATTATACTAACATAAGGCATTATTCTTTCTAAAATTTATGATTTGAATGTTTACAGAAAAGATCTTTAACCACTATTAGGCCTTGATAATTACTCGGCATCTGTTAGAAATCTTCAGCGAATAAAGTGGGGGAGAAAAAGAAAAAGAGAAGATCTTGAGTCATAAAATGGGGAAAACAAATGCATGCATATTGGACTGTTTCTAAGCATGTTAAGACAGAGAGTGTTGGATACGAATATATTCAAACTTTAGTATTTTCTTATATTAAAATTCTTTGGAGGGTCATACCACTATATCTATGTCCAAATATGCACCAGGTGAATATGAGTACTTCAAAAAATTAAACAGTCGGAACAACCTAGATTTTTAATGACCATGTATATGGGCAATTCGAAGCAGATGCGAGTAAGATTACCCAAATTGTAAGCTTTCCTTTACAAGCAAGTTAAGTTTTAGCTTGAATGGATAAGGAGGACTGAATGGAAATCTCAATCTCCTTAGGCACTGAGTGAGCAACAAATCGATTGACATCAGAAAAAGGCAAGACTTCCTCTGATCCTGCAAGGCACTGAAAGTTTTAAAACATCAAACAACATAGTTACCAGCTGAGCTTAACTCTGTTCACAAGATGCAAAAAGTTATTAGGAGGATTACTGGATTACAATGAAGATTCTGGACTACAAATATTATTTAGAAATGACAGAAAAACTAACTCACTAAACATTTAAATCGCAGAATGATAGCAAACAAAAGGACTTCCACGCACCTTGAGCATTCAATTCTAGCTGATCCATTTCATCTGAAGCGACTTCTATCTCCGGAGAAGCCGATGGAGTTACAAAATAGGGATTTCCAAATATAAGTCCTGTGTAGAATTCCAATAAAGGAGAATATGAACCAACGATCGTATAAATAAAATAGTAGCAGATTTTCTTCAAGCTTCTATATTTCAGAAATTGCTGGACCAAAGCGCTTTAAATTATCTAATAACCAGAATCCTTTTAAAAGATGCAATAACGCAAGATATCCACAAAGATGACAAAAAGAACTTCATCTCGAGATTTACCTTCACTCAAAGACCCTAAGTTGGTTCATCTATTATATTGAAGTTGCAGTGAAGAAGCTGTTGGAGTTCAATAGAGCTCAAAAGAGGACATAAATAGGATAGCGTTTTCTCCAACCTTCACGAATTTTTGAATCACATCAAAAGCCCCAAGTTCATGGCCAGAGACTTGACAAGAAGGCCTTTCAATCCTAGTTTTTTTCTGAATTGCCCAATGGAACACCATGGCACCTGCATGTCTATAGGTAGTGGATCGAAGGATAGTTATTCTGCTTGCTAAAGGGTTGAATTAAGATACATGTTGAGTAAAACGACCCTCTGGAGAAGAAGGTGGTTTAATCTACAGTTTAAAAACGGATTAAACAATTTGATTACTTGAAAAATCCACGATCGATTAGTTTGTAACTGCGAGTTAAAGCCGAATCGCCAAAACTAACCTTACCGCTGATGACACTATCAGCGAAATCGCAAACGACGGTGAGAGTTTTATCGATCTGAACTTGCAAAAATGGATTCGGCGCGGTGACAGGAAAGCTAGGGTTTTTATTTTAGTGGTGGAAATGCAAAATTTTCAAGATAAATGTTGGCGGCATAAAATTGGGGATTTAGGGGAGGGGTGAAACGGGATTGTTTCAATGGAAATTTTTTGTGGCGTTTTTTACAAAAACGCGCCACTATAGCTTAAATTTTTGTATTGCTTAATTTTATTTTTTCATTTTTAATATATTTTTTTGCAGCGTTTTTTATAAAAACGCCACTATAGCTTAAATTTTTGTGGCGTTTTTCTCTAAAAACGCCACTATTGCTCAATTTTATTTTTTTTTTAAAACTTTTGTGTTGAGATTATTATTTTTTAGAATTTTTATTTTTTAAAAATTTTTAATATTACAATTTTTAATTGAAATATGGACTAAAATATTAAAATTTAAATTTTTAAGTTTTTAATTTTTAAAATTTTTGAAAATTTTTATAATTTTTAAATTAACATATAAAAAAATAGTATCATGTCATGTGAATTACCTTAAATTAAATTATTAATTTAAAAAAATAATTCACCTCAAGTTTTTAAATAACTTAAATTAAATTATTACTTTTAAAAAACACAAAGTTGAAATGATATTTTTTTAAATGGAAATAATGACTAAAACTTTTTAACTTTTTAAACATAACAACTTGACAATATACATGTATTTCATTTTTGTAATTTTATAAACTTTTTTATTTTTTTATTTTTACTTTTTCTTTATTTTTTGAATTTTTTAAAAAAATTCATCATTTAACAAATCTCAAGTAAACCTTAAATCCTAAACCATTTAATATATGCAAAGTTTATCTATTTATCTCTTAACTAATTTAAACTATAATATTAATTTTAATATATTAAAATTAATATTATCTCTTTTATAATTATATAATAAATTATTTAAAGTATAAATTAAAATACACTAATTAATCTAAACCCTAAACCCTTATCCCCTATATCCCATAAACCCTAAACACTATAGCAATATGAAGTTACAATAAATAAAATAAATAGTTATTATTCAATATGGTTTAAACACTAAACTCAAAACACTGTAACTCTAAAATAATAAAAATTAAACTATAAATCCAGCCTAAATCCTAACCTAACCGTTAATCTTAAATCTTAAATTTTAAACCCTAAAACATATAAACTCTAGACCCTAAACTATAAAGATTAATCCATAAACTATATACCATAAATTAAACCATAAACCCCAAATTATCATTAGAATTAATTCAATATTTTAAAATTAATATTATCTCTTTTACGATTATATAAGAAATTATTTAATATTTTTTTCATTTTTAACAAATATTTTTCTCTTAAATAATTTAAACTATAATCATAATTTTAATGTATTAAAATTAATGTTATCTCTTTAACAATTATATAATAAATTATTTAATATATAAATTAAAAGACACTAACTTAATCTAAACCCTATAACCCCTATCCTCTATCCCATAAACCCTAAATCATAAACTAGAAAACCCTAACCCCTAACCCTTAACTTATTAACCCCAAACCCTTAATCATTATACCTTCCAACCAATTGACCCTAACTTTTAACCCATGAAACCCTAACACATTCCACTTAAACCTTAAACCGTAAATCATAAATCATAATTCCTAAACATTAAAATAATAACTCCTAAACCTTACACGCTAAACTATATATGCTAAACCATAAACACTAAATAATCATGAGAATTAATTCAATATTTTAAAATTAATAATATATCTTTTACGATTATATATAAATTTAAAAACAATCAGTCATTATATCCAACAAAACTTTAAAAAAGCCTAATACTCAGACTTTTAGCGGCGTTTTTCCAAGAGTGTCGCTAAAGCACATACTTTTAGCGGCGTTTTTAGAAGAGCGCCGCTAAAGCCCAGACTTTTAGCGGCGTTTTTCCAAAAGCGCCGCTAAAGCCCAGACTTTTAGCGGCGGTTATCCAAGAGCGCCGCTAAAGCCCAGACTTTTAGCGGCGGTTTTCCAAGAGCGCCGCTAAAGCCCAGACTTTTAGCGGCGTTTTTCCAAGAGCGCCGCTAAAGCCCAGACTTTTAGCGGCGTTTTTCCAAAAGCGCCGCTAAAGCCCAGACTTTTAGCGGCGTTTTACCAAAAGCGCCGCTAAAGCCCAGTTATATATCCTTTTTAGCGGCGTTTTGTAAATAAACGCCGCTATTTCTCATTTTTTGCGGCGTTTTATGAAAAACGCCGCTAATATATGATATTTGCGGCGTTTTTCCTTAAAACGCCACTAAAAACGCCGCTAAAAGTCTGTTTTGCTGTAGTGAAATTTCTTTCTTTTGTCCTTGTTTTTAAGTTCGAATGAATCTTAAAAAAAATGTGACAATGAGAATGTACATGTCTAGGATTGGTTTTGACAAGGAAACACTTGGTATTTAAGTAGTCTAATTAGACTCACCTCTCTTTCCTGGGAGCCGACCTAGTATATAGTTCACATTCACTTATTTGTTAAATTATTCACAATGAGGACATTGTTCGTTTTAAGTTTGGGGGAACATTCTGAGTCAGTCGTTCATCCGTCAGTCCTGATTTTTTTCGATCGAGTCCCGCATGAGGTGTGTGTAAGCAAAAAATTTCTCAAAGTCAATAAATGTCACATATTATGTTAGCTCGAGTTCTGGTATAATTTCTTATTTTTCTATTTTCCATGTTAATTTTATTATGAGTAAATATGAATAAAATTAAGCTCATTTAAATTCTTTTAGAATGACTAAGTAAGCATGAAAGTTTATGTCTTTAGAATTGATTCTTGTAAATCCTTAAGGCAAAATCCTAGTTGGCATAATAATATTAAAAATGAAATACACACTTTGTTTGGTCTGATTGAGCTTTTCAAACCCACCTTGCTGAAATTATCCATCAGTACCCAATTTTGAGTTACATAGCCTATTTTCTTAATTACCCTAAAATTACCCTAAAATTCAAGCCATGTTCTTTAAAATTATTTATCTCTATTCTTCCACAAAATTTTTCACTTAACTATTCTTGATATGCTTTATGTTTAAGTTTGGGGGAGTAAAAAAAAAGTGCTTGTGTCAGTTTTTTGACACTCAAGTTTCAAAAAAAAGAAGTTTGAAAAAGTTAGAGCATTATTTGAAGACAAAGGAGAATTGGGTTCTTAAGTGAAGAAGATATTTCAAAGGCCCAAAATAAAGTTGAGTTTAAGTATGTTTAGCCAAAAAATATCCATCTTTTCCATACCTTGAACCTAACAATGTTACAACCTTGTTAAAACCTATTGATTTATATTACTTTGTCGACTATATTAGTAGAGAGGATTTATTAAAATTCAACATATGAAGACCTATTTGATAAAGTTGAGGAACGATGCTTAGCTCAATCTAGAAGAAATAAATGGGAAGAATTGCAACATAGCTCCTAAAAGACACATTCAATTCATAATTTTATTAACATTCGAAATTTAAGAAGAATTTGAATAATACTTTAGCATGAGCTACTTATTTGCATAAATTTGTCAAAGAGCATGATTTCACTTACTCATACCCATATGGACTAAATTTGTTTTGTGTGTTTAGCATATGTCATCGCTTGGGACGAGCAACGGATTATTTTTGGGGGTGTGACAACTCTAAAAAATATAGAGTTGTCTTAAGCTTTTTCAATCATAATTATTGTGCATTTCGGGTGATTTACAATTAATTTTCAGAATTTTATTGAAAATGTTATTTTATTCAATTGAGACTCATGGGAATTAAATTAAATTATTTTATTTCCAAATTTCATGAATTATTACTTAATTAACAATTGGTGAACTCCGTGATCGAAACTATGCAGGTTAGGATGAATTCTGAGGCGATTGGACCCTAAAAGGTGACATGCATGACCAACCATGGGGAGCAGAATTGTTAGTTGATCGATGCATGTAAGATGAACATATTACATGTCCAGATCAGCAAGGAAAAGTTACTCTACAAGTTCAAATAAATTCATCCTGAATTTAGAGTTTAATCGTCCAAAGGTTAAGAAAGGAATGGGCATGAAATAATTAATTGGAGGTACTGATCCATCAAGAAAAATCAGTAGCCCAAACTGTCCATATAGCTGCCCAATTCAGGTATTTTTAGCTGATTTTGAAATTTGCAAACAGGCCCAAAAATTCACTTTAATGCCTCTCCAACCCCTCTACTTTCCATGTGTAACACCCCTAACCCATATCCGTCGCCGGAATAGGGTTACCAAGCATTACCATATAAACATAATACAAAAACATACATTTTCAGACATTAATATAAACATAGCATAACCCATTCATTTACATGCATATAGTCCCTTAATCGAGCCTTCGAGGCCCCCAAAACACTTTAGAAATAATTTGGGACTAAATTAAAAACATTTGGAACATTTAAAAAAAGTTGGAAAAAATTAAACTGCAGGGGTCACACGACCATGTAAGAATCAAAATAGGGACACACGGCCATGTCCCAACCCATGTCCATGCCCGTGTAACTTTTGAAGTTGGGTCACACGACCAAGCCACACATCCGTGTGCCAGGCCGTGTAACTCTCGAAATGGCCTCACACGATCGTGTGCCAAGCCGTGTGCTAGGCCGTCTAACAGCCTGACTTGCAAACCTTAAAACCTACAAGGGACACATGGCTGTGTCGCATGGTCATGTGTCACACACAGCTGAGTCACACGCTGGTGTCTCAGGCCGTGTGGACATGAAATGGGCTAAACTCAAGCCATTTCCACCACCAATACAAGCATGTACCTAAAAAAAATTTGTGCCAAATTCAAAGCACCAACCAATTCAATAGATCATTAACATTCAACCAATATGCCATACAAGGCAGCTCAAATACAATCATTCAATCATTCCTAAGCATTTACACTTACCACATCTCAATCATACTTATATACCTCATTACCACTTCCAAAACATACCATGGTTATGATCATTAGAACCTCCACATAAATATACCATTTGGTCACTCAACATGCATCGTATCTTAGTTATATTAACACATACCAATAAGGCACCAAAAGTATATCAACCCAAAATAACATATACATGCCGAACTTATCAACTAACATTCAACTAACATAAAAAACAAGTCCACCTATACATGCCACTATAACCTTGATCAAAACATCAAAAACTACCGAAATTGATTGTTGGATAGTGTGATAGATTTCCGACAAGCTTCCAACCAAATCGAGCTTTCCAATTATTTGGCTAAATTGCACCAATGACTAATTACAGGGGCTATTTGGTAATTTTCTCTTCTCCTCGATTTTCATCTCCTTTTCGATCTAAAATAATAATTCCATTCAATTCATTAATTCAAATAGCAAAACCAATTCATTTTATGCAATTTAGTTTTTTTGACATTTTTACCAAATTACCCTCAACTTTTCATTTTTATTCAATTTAGTCATTATGTCCTAATCATGGAAATCAACCAATTTTATTAAAAACCCAAGTCACCCGAATGTTAATAGCTTCTAAAACAACCCACTTTTTTAATAATTTCACATCAAGTCCTTGACTTATTATTTTAGCAATTTAATCCCTAAACTTTTAAATCATTAAAAATCATTTAAAAAAATACTTATAAATAACAACTTATACTTCAAATTCATCATTTAACATCTAAAATCACAAAGATTCATTAATGGCAACATTCAAAATCTTTAACAGTTTCAAAAACGAAGGTACTGGCCAGCTGGACCTAGTTGCAACGATCTCAAAAACATAAAAATGATTAGAAACGGAATGCTCTCTATCCTTCCATGGAAGTTTCAGTTATGGGGAAGAAGAAGACATAAAGCAATTTACAAATGTTGGCTTTTTTTTTTTGTTTTATTATCATTATTTGAACTTAACATATAAAATATTTTAATTAAAACATTTTAAATACATAATATTTCTTATGTATATCATAATAATTAGGGTATATTTGTACTTTAAAACCTCATTTCATACTTTTATAACTATTTAATACAAATAAACTTATAGCGATTAATTTTTCCATCCTTTACATTTTAGTCCTTTTTAATTAATTAACTATCGAAACATTAAAATTTTAATATGACCTTAATAACATTCTGTAAATATTGCCCGGTTTATAGAAACGAGGTCCCGATACCTCATTTTCTAAAACTACTCGACTCTAGGGTCTTACCACTTGAATTTAATTGTTTTTCCATTTAACAAAAATCATTAAATTAAATTTTATTAATACACCATATTACTTGTAAATATCATTCGCTCGTCGAATTTGTGACCCCAAAACCACTATTCTCGACACTACTTAAAAATGGGTTTTTACACCATGCTTCCTATTTTAGCACAAAGCTAAAAATAACCAATTCAATCAACCCTCTTTCTCCCATTCAAGGTTGGCCATGAGAATGAGAAAATTTAGTCCTCGAACCCAAAAATCAATTACCCAACATTTCCATCAACAAACCCCTAAATATTTAGTCATTTGTGCTTGTATTAAAACCCATTAATAACAAGAAATTAAATAAAAACACCACTAATTTAAACCCTAAGAAAATCGATAAAATCCTAGCTTTCTCACCAAAACGTGGATTACACAAAAATGGAAGGAAGAACAATGAGCAAGAACATAAGATGATTTTTAATAGAATAAAGTAAAGAAAGCTGAATAATGTTAAAGTAGGATAAAAATGTAAGTACAAGAAATTTTGAAGGTTTACTAAACAATTAAAACCTAGCTACAATACTAACTAACTTAACTACCAGCTATGGACTAAGAAACACTATAAAATAAGCAAAAAAAAAAACCATAAGATATGGAGAAAACTAAATCCTAAAAGATAAAAAGAATGAAAACCTAGCTAAAACGAATGAAAAACTAGCTAAAACTAATGAAAAATGTAACAACCCATTTTCAGTGATATCAAAAACAGTGGTTTCGGGACCACAATTTTGATGAGTAATTTATTATTTTATTATTATTTAATGTCTATGGGAATTTATTAAGGTCGTATTAAAATTTCGTTAAGAAATTTTGAAGTTTACTAAGTAAAAAGGACTAAACTGTAAAAGGTGTAAAAGTTTAATTCTAATAGCTAAAGGAGTCTAATGGCTATGAAATCTTAAACTAAGGGACTTCAATGGTAATTATACCAATTAATGAGATAGTGGATGTTTATGAACATGGTTTAAATGAAATATTGATAGTTTTTAAAGGGTAGAAAGGTAAAAAGGTAAATAAGCTTAAAATAAAAAAGGCAAAAAATCATCATCTTTCTCATTTTTCTTCTTCAAACCGATTCATCCATGGAAGAATAGCTAAGGCATTCGGTCAAGCTTCCAATCTTGCATGTAAGTGTATTCAAGCCCCGTTTTTAATAACTTTTATGTTTTCGAGTCTGTTTTAGCTTAATCTAGCTAGCCCAAGGTTAATTTGCAAAAATGTTAAAGGTTGAGGGACTTACCATAGATTATTTTGAATGAGTTTTGATGTTAATTGATAGATTATGAATTCTTTTTCAAAAATAAACAAGTTTTGTTAAGTGATTTTTATGAATTTTAGAAATATGGTTTAATTTGTTAACGATATAAATTCTAGGGTTTTATTGTGAAATAATGGTAAATATGGGTTGTTTAAAGGTCCTTTGCATCTTTGATTAATATGGATTTAGATTAAAATGGTTAGATTTTTAAGTTATAAGCTTAATGACTAAATTGTGAAAAGTTAAAATATTAGGGGCAAATTGGTAATATTTCATAAATATGAAATATGGATTAAATTGAATACTAGAATTAGTTAATTGATTTAAATTATCTATTTAGATCAAGCTAAACCATGTTTGGACTTAGATCGAGGAAAAGCTAAAACTTCGAATTAATTCGATCTAACCACTACGCCCTAATTGTTGAGGTAAGTTCGTATGAAATGTAACCGTTTTTATACTAATTAAATTGAATTTTTAGTTTGTTGATTTGATATAAACGAACTTATATATATGAATGTATCAATGCTATGATGAATTGATAGATATCGAGTCCCAGTTGAACCTTAGGAATTCTTAGGATACAAATGACATGTCATTAGGGAATTCATGTTTCAGATGCTGGTCTTGAATGTGCTACTGATGGATGAGGTCCTGCATTTGTTGCGGATTCTCCACAGTTCATGTGAGTAGCATCGTGTAGCTTACATTTTGACCCACAGCTCATGTGAGCAAGCCCATTTCATAGCTCATGTGAGCATTGATGTAAAGGAAATGTTATGGTTATATGTAAAGGCACACTTCCTGTGAGCTTTCCCTTGTATCCGATGTAATTTTAGATGGTTCAATGAGTAAGAAAAAGCAACGAAATGGTAAGTATACAAATGGATTGAATCATGGCTTAGTGAAAGGATTGACGAATTAATTGATGCTGCACATATAGAAATTTACATATCTTATGAATGATTTCATTTATGTTATGGATATACATACTAACTTGTGAGTTAGTGATGTTGATTAGGCTTTGCTAAGCTTGTGCCATTGGTGTTGAATTGTATTTAATCTATGTATTGTATTACTGAAATGGTAAGTTATGTTTAAGGTTTATACGAGCTTACTAAGCACTCGTTGCTTACATAGTTTCTTTCATTTATATTTTTTATATTATCGGAAGCTCGATTTGGTTGGAAGCTCATCGGAGATCTATCACACTATCCAGCAATCAATTCGATAGTTTTTGAGCATTTTGGCTAGGTTTATAATGGCATGTTGGAACAATGGAAATGTGCAAGTATACACAATCGCAACAAGTAATAAAGTGATAAGTAAATGTCGAGTTATCGTACCCACAGGGACTGTAAAAGAATTATTTATGAAAGTAATTTTAAACACTTTGGTGAAGGAAAAATATTTGGATTTGAGAAATGATTAAAAACTAGAAAACAAAGTAAAATAAAATAAAGTTCTAATGCACGATTTCAAAAGCTGATTTTAATCAAGATGATATAATTGTGTTGGATTAATTATATTTCCTTACATTAGAATTATTAAACTTATGCTTATACTTGTTATGAATAAATCACGGCAACTCGGTAATTTTCTAACTTATGAACATATTTACAAATAAAAAATCCATTCATCTCTTGTACATATTCCTATGTCAATTCGACCGATAAAACAAATTTATAAAGGTAAACATGTTATTGCACATACATACTTATTAAATTAAACAATCTCTCACATATTCCTATGTCGATTCAAATGATTAATTCAACCTAATAACCATATAAAAGACAATGTGAGGTAACAAAGTATCCTTACCTTGAAACAGCTTAATCACAATAATCTTGCAAGTTATACAAGGCATATGTATCGCCAAATACAATGCTAATCTAATCTTTAGCTACCTTAGAAGAATTAAACATGCACTGATTAAGTACTGTGTCCATTAATTACAATTGCAATGCATTTAAATAATTAATTCTTTAGTTATCTAAACAATTATAATGCCAGAATAACTTAGGCATGATTTTACTTAATCAAGCATTTTACCTAGGCCTATAACAGCATAAACATAAATTTAACAAATCAAGAGGACGAAATGCAATCAACCCAACACGAATTAAATTCAAGCTAAGCTGATTAAATTAACCATTCCAACAACATAAATATTCATAGATATGTTCATCATAAAAACAACAAAAATTAAAGAGATAGGGAACAAGAATCAAATTCGATGGTTTTCCGTGGCTTGACTAGGTTGCTCCGTTCCTCCTTCTTTGTCGTCCTTGTCGATCAAGGCTACTATGAACACTCAACTGCTACTTCAAAATGGCTGAATAAGACCCCTTTCCCAAGAGGAGAAATCGGCACAAGAGCAAGGAACTTTGAATGGGAAAATGAGAGAAAAAGTGAGAGAGGGGAGAAGAGTTGTGAGAGAAGAGATGTGACTGAGGGATGATTTGAATGGGCAGAAAGGGGGGTTTATATAGCTAAGGATGGCTGATAAAAATAGCAAATTTCAGCAGCCAAAGAGCCCCCTCATGGCCGGCCATCCTACATGGCAAAGTTGAGACATTCAACTTTGCTAAAATTAGCCTGGGGCAAATCCGTAAAGCCTTAATTTAAGGTGGGGTTTGAATGCAATTTGGAAGTCTTCCAAGGGCCTTTTTGCAAGCTCATTTAATCAGATAAAATGCTGATTTGGGTCAGCATTTGAACGGTTCTGGGCTGCCCAATTGGTGGCTGGTTCGGTTTGCTCAATTTGGTTCAACTGGTGCAGTTCAACTGGGCCATTTTTCCATAATTAATTAATATTAATTTATTTAGCCCAAATTAAATTGGGAATAAATTAAAATTAATTATATTATGAATTAATACACATATTTTGACCTTCTTAGGCTGGAAATTATTTTTCCTTGTTATTTCGAATTGCTTCTCGATTTTGTTCTTCTAACGGTGTCTGTGAGTCAATTTTAAGCCTTTTTATACGAATCACAAAAATAATCAAAATTCACTAAAAATAATTGTAAAATTGACTAAAAATTAACATGTTCAAATTTTTAATACAATTTAATTATTTTTATAAAAATTAATTATTTTATGACAAAAATTCTATCGAAAATGCATGATTTTAAGTAAAATTAGGTATGAAAAAGTATATAAATCTTTGTGTTTCCACATGTATAGGGTGATTTATAATGGTGTTTTGATGAATGTGTTGATGTTGTTTTGGTATGTATAATCTTTTGAAAGCTCTATTGGTTTGGTACACTTTGATACCTTACCAAGTTATATCATTTTAGGTACTTACAGAATAATTATGAAAAAGGAAATTGTTCTCTTAATCATATAAAGCAAGGTGCCACAATGCTCTTTATATACAAGGGATATAACAGAATTTGTAAAGGAATAATTTCATAAGAGACAAAAGAAGGTGAATTTGTTAAACCTGGTGAGCTAGAATCTGTTGAGAATTGGATGAGCTGAGCTGGTCATTCTGTTTGTTATTCATTTTTCCTAATATTCCCCCTGCATTGCCATGTTGAAGTTCTTTGAGAGCAACAACATTTATCTTGTCTTGAAACTTGAAAAACTTCCAGTAGTCAATGGTTTTATCAAGATATCAACTACTTGATCATGTCCAGGGACATAGTTCACTTGCAACCTACCATCCAAGACCTTGTCTCGTAAAAAATGGATATCAAGCTCAACATGTTTGACTCGAGCATGCAACACTAGATTTACTGCTAGAGACACTGTACTAGAATTGTCACACTAAACCATTGGAGCTTATTGTAAAGGCATGCCAATTTCATCGAGTAAGGACTGAAATCATGTGATTTCTGTAGTGACATTTGCTAAGCTTCTATATTCAGCCTCTGATGTGGATCGAGAAACCACTCCTTACTTCTTAAAGGACCATCTAATCAGGTTGTCACCAAGATAGATACAAAATCCAGATGTAGACTTACGATCCTCAAGGGTGAGCTAGAATCTGTTGAGAATTGGATGAGCTAAGCTGGTCATTCTGTTTGTTATTCATTTTTCCTAATATTCCCCCTGCATTGCCATGTTGAAGTTCTTTGAGAGCAACAACATTTATCTTATCTTGAAACTTGGAAAAATTTCCAGTAGTCAATAGTTTTATCAAGATATCAACTACTTGATCATGTCCAGGGACATAGTTCACTTGCAACCTGCCATCCAAGACCTTGTCTCGTAAAAAATGGATATCAAGCTCAACATGTTTGACTCGAGCATGCAACACTAGATTTGCTGCTAGAGACACTGTACTAGAATTGTCACACTAAACCATTGGAACTCATTGTAAAGGCATGCCAATTTCATCGAGTAAGGACTGAAACCATGTGATTTCTGCAGTGACATTTGCTAAACTTCTATATTCAGCCTCTGATGTGGATCGAGAAACCACTCCTTACTTCTTAAAGGACCATCTAATCAGGTTGTCACCAAGATAGATACAAAATCCAGATGTAGACTTACGATCCTTAAGGGAACTAGCCCAATCAACATCAGAAAATCCTGTTAAGTTAACTGCTAAAGGTTGAAACAGTAGCCCATAATCTAGTGTGCCTCGAATGTACCTCAAAATTCTTTTAATAGTAGTCCAATGGAAATCAAAAGCCAAATGCATATATTGACTTACTTTATTAACTGCAAACGTAATGTCTGGCCTTGTCATGCAAAGATACTAGAGATTTCCAACAATCTTCCTGTATTTCGTGCCATCATATAGGGGAGAACCAACAAGGGAGGATAGAGTTTGTGAGCTTACCATAGGTGTAGAAATTGGTTTTGCATTTCCCATATCAGCCTTATCTAATAATTCTTGGGCATACTTCTGCTGAGAAATATGCATACTGTCACCATGCTTAGTTACTTCTAGTCCAAGAAAATTGTTAAGAGGTCCCAAATCTTTCAAAGAAAATTGACTATGCAGAGACTGAACAACTTTTTCAATTTCAGGATTAAAATCACCGATGATGATGATGATATCATCAATATATACTAGAAGGAAAACATTTCCCACAGAAGAAGTCTTCTTGAAAAACAATGAGGAATCAGCTGTAGAGGACTTAAAATGAAGATGTTGAACTAAAAAAATTATGAAGCTTTTGAAACTAGGCTCAAAGAGCATGTTTCAGGCCATAAAGGGCCTTGTTCAGCTTACAAACCAACAAATTACCATTATCATCTACTACCTCGAAACCTAGTGGTTGTTGCATGAAGACGTCCTCAGTCAAGTCTCCATTTAAAAGGCATTGTTGACATCCACCTGCCTAATCTTCCACTTACTTGACACGACTAAGGCAAACAATGTTCTTACCATGTTAGCCTTGACAATAGGGCTAAAGGTTTCGTGATAATCTCGGCCAACAGTCTGGGAGAAGCCTTGAGCGATGATTCTAACCTTGTTTCGAGCAACACTCCCATCAGGGTTATTTTTAGTCTTAAACAATCATTTATATCCACTAAGAGAGCAATTTGGGGGTAAAGGCACCAAATCCTAAGTGTTATTTCGAATCAAGGCTTGTAATTCATCATGTACACCATCTTTCCATGAGGGAATGACCATAGCTTCCTAAATGGTGGTTGGTTCAATAAAGTTGATAGAAGCAGTATAAGCAGTGTATACTTTTGGTTTGAAGATATCAACTTTGCTCCTAGTGAACATGTGATGAGTGTTGCTAGGAGAGAGATGAGGAACAGGATCCGATGATGACGTGTTTTGAGCATCAGGTATAGAGGAATTTTGAGACAGATCATTTTCATCAAAAATATTTGAGTTTGTAGAAGACGGTGGTTGAGAACTCTCAGTATGAACAACAACCAAGGAAGACATGGTAGAACCAATGGTTGTGTTGTCTAGAGAGGGATCAGGAGCAACATGAGGAGGCATTATAATAACTGGTAGAGTAGACAAGGATTCTGAAGCATCGAAATTGGTAACTTAAGGAACCTAAGAAAGTATGGCATAAGGAAAAACACCTTCATCAAACTGAACATGCCTGGAAATGTAAACTCAACCAGTCTTGTCAACACATTTGTATCCTCTGTAATTTGCAGCATAGCCCAAGAATGTTCACGGAGAAGATTGAAACTATAATTTGTGCTTGTTGTAGGGTCTAAGCAGAGGGTAACAGAGGCACTAAACAATTTAAGAGACTTGTAATCTGGTTGTTTATTGAATAATTTCTCCATAGGAGATAATCCATGAAGTGACTTAGTAGGCAACAAATTCATGAGATAGACTGTAGAACCCAATAAGAGAGAGGCAATGATGCTTGTGTTAGTAAGACAAGGCCAGTCTCCACTATTTGTTGATGACGACGTTCAACTAAACCATTTTGTTAAGATGTGTGGGGGCATGAGAATCGATGTTAAATGTCAAATTTTTTTAGAGGGAGATCAAAATTGCGAAATTCCCCTCCTCTATCACTTTGAAGTTGCTTGATTTTGTGAAATTCCCCTCTTCCATCACTTTGAAGTTGCTTGATTTTAGTTCCTAGTTGTAACTCAACATGTTGCTTAAAGGTTAAGAAGGCTTGTAAGGTATCAAAATTAGATTTGAGAAAATATATCCAAGTATGTCGTGAGAAGGCATCCACAAACGAGATATAATATTGATAAGCATCAAAACAACAAGGGGCAGGCCCCCAAAGGTCAGTGAAAATCAATCCAAGTGGTACAGAGTAAATAGATGTAGCAGACTTAAATGGTAATTTATGACTTTTCCCAAGTGCACAGGCATTACATAGGGACAAAACTATGGTACGAGGAATACTACTATTACAAGCACGTAAGACATGATTCAACACATCAGTAGAGGGGTGACCAAGTTATTGATGCCATCTAGTAATCTTAACTGTACTTTCTGGAACCACTGGATCTGCAGCCACTAGACGAGACACAAAAGTAGAAAGAGCTGAGTTATTAGAAGCAGTAAAGGCAAACTCGTTAGAGGACGTGGGCAACAACTGGTACAACCCATTAGACTCAATGCCTTAAAGCAAAACCCTGTAAGTCGCCAGATCCTTCACATAGCAACACGAAGGATGAAATTCAAAGAACGCCTGATTATCTTTTGTAAACTTAGAAACAGACAAAAAGACTCTTGTGAATGTCAAGTACATAGAGCTGATTGTTAATGGATAAGTTGTGAGAACCAGAAGAAATAGAAGATTCACCAATACTAGAAATAAAGGCATAACTACCATTTCCCACAATTACTTTACCTTGGCCAGTGTAAGAGTTGCAATTGGTGAACTTGACTGGATCACTAGTCATGTGAGTAGTAGCACCACTATTGGGGTACTATAGCAGATTAGTAACAACACTAGATGTAGCTGTGGTATAAGCAACAGAAGCTTCTAGAGCAATTGGAGTTCCTTCACTCGAAACAACAGATGGATGAAAAGTGGGTTGATAAACTGTAGAGGGCACAAAATGAGTTCCAGATGGGTAAGGCTCAGAAAAAAAGATTCGTATGACAAAGGTGGGTAGAAAAATTTGCTAAGCCTGTATGGGTTGTGGATCCAGGAGAAGGAGAACCTGAACTATTAGTAACCTCATCATCATAAGTGGAGTCATATCTGTAAAAACACCTGCGAGCAATGTGACCTATTTTGTTACAGATCTGGCATTGCGGTCGCGATATCCTCCCAAATCATGCACGACCACGACGACGAGAGAACCTAGTAGCTCGATTGGAGCGAAACAATTGTGGTGGTGGATGATTGGTATAAGAAGGAAGCGATGGGGTAGATTAATTAGCCATAGCTAGATTTGTAGAAATTTGAATCTGTGAAAGATGATCATGTTGTCGAGCCTCAACATTCAACAAAGCTGTAGTAATTCCTTGTAAATCAAAGGGAACCTGACTTGTAGTGATGATAGATACGATGTGATCAAACTCTGGTGGAAGACCGTTAACAATTGTCAACTGTTGTTCCGCCAAAGAAACATGTTGGTTGCAACTGGCTAAAGAATCACAAAAATGCTTGATATAAGCCAGATAAGTAGGCATGGAAAGATCATTCCTTTTGAAGTTGTAGAGAAGAGAGCGATAACACATAGCCTTAGTAGTAGATTGCGCACCAAAGATTCGAGTCAGCGTTTTCCAGAGTGCAAAGGCAGACGAGGAACTCCCAATTAAATAATTGTGCAAAGAGGCACTAACAGTAGAAATAAGCCACGTCGAGAGAGCGGAATCCTGCTGCTCATATTGAATGAACGCTAGATTCTCCACAGAAACACCATCATTGCTAGTCAACATTCGAGGTGGAATAGTAAGCGAGCCATCAATGTAAGAGTGAAGGCGATGGATCTTGATAACAAGAAGTACATGTTGATTTCAAGCGAGGAAGTTACTGTCGTCGACAAGAATGACAAACTTTTGAGAAGCAGACGCGACAGGATTAAAGAACTTTGCAATCGCAATCACAGAGTCTGCAGAACCAGAATCCATGGCTGAAAGCAAAAAGAAAAAATTCACTTTGATACCATGACAGAATAATGATGAAAAAAGAAATTGTTCTCTTAATCATATAAATCAAGGTACCACAGTGCTCCCTATATACAAGGAAAATAATAGAATTTGTAAAGGAATAATTTCATAAGAGACAAAGGAAGGTGAATTTGTTAAGGCAGGTGAGCTGGAATTTGTTGAGAATTGGATGAGTTGAGCTGGTCATTCTGTTTGTTATTCATTTCTCCTAATAGGTACTTTAATATGCTTGTTATTATGGTCCTTTTTGGTATGTTAATGTTGTATTGATAATGACCTATTGTGACATGTTTTAGTACCTATATAGATTAGGTTTGTATGTATGAAATAAAACATATGGACATGTTTAGGTAAGTGATATTTAAATGCAATTTGTGGTGCCTTTGAATGGCATATTGATTAGATGAATTAGGTTGTTTGAAATGGCAATGTTAGGTGTGTTTAGATGATGATTAGGTCCCTTAAAAGTGTGCATAATTGGATTGTATATTCGTGCATAGTTTGGTTATGAAATGGCTTGATTTTAGGCAAATTTTGGGTTCACACAACTTGGAACACGGGCATATGACACAGCCGTGTGAGGCACACGGCCTGGCGACATAGCCGTGTGTCATCTGAGGATTTCTTTAGGTTCAAGTCAGTGAGTTACACGACCTGGCACATGGGTGTGTGGTGCTATTCAGAGAGTTACACAGCTTGGAACATGGGCGTGTGACACGGTCATGTGACCCTACTCAATAAGTTACACGAGTGAGGACACAGCCGTGTGACCCCTGTTTCTAATTTTTGCAACTTTTTGTAAACTTTCCCAATTATTTCAAATTAGTCCTGAATTGTTTTTAAGCTATTTCTAGGGCCTCGAAGGCTCGATTTAGAGACGAAATGTATGAGAATGAATGGTTTATAATATATTGAAGTTATTGAATGTTATGATGTTTAAATGTTTTTGATTGTACGATAATGCTCCGTAACCCTAATTCGGCGACGAAGACGGATTAGAGGTGTTACAAAAACTATCTAAGTCTATCTAGTCCCACTTTTCTCAGCCAATTTTGGCTTCTTTTAACAGTGCTTCTGGCCCATCTTTTATACTCAAAATGCCCCTAAATGTGTTTCTTTGATTGGTTTAGGAGTTGGACAATGGCTGCCTCTACGGTCTTTTTTGTCTACCTCATCAGCGATATCACGATATCCTCGTCAGTTTTGACTTGGAGGATCCCTTGGGAGTTGGATATCGTGATACCCATGCTTGAGAGTCGTACAAGGGTTAAATACTAGCTACCAAAGCTTCTACAACAATAAGAGAGATTACAAGAAATCAAGAACTATCAAGAAAGATCAACAACTCTTTTATCAACCTTTTGTGCTTCAATTCTTCATCTTTTTCTTGCAAATACTTGTGAGCATTCATTGTATTTTATTAGCTCAAGTGTTTTTATTGTGTGTGTGCTTAATTGGCAAACATTCTAATTAGACTCGACCTTGAGGGTAGTTTGGGAGTGCGACTGCCCAGGGCCCAAGGTTGGAAGGGGCCCAAAAAAGTTTTTTCTTCAGTTTTTAACGTAGAAAAAATTTCAGCCTTTTAAGTCTTTTGATCGACGCTTCATTGCAGACATAAAAAAAAATAGAAAGGGCCCAAATTTTTTTATTTTATTACTAGTATATGTTTTTATTTTATTGTTTTACATTTTAATTTTTTTTTTAAAAGGGCCCCAATTTATTGTTACGCCTAGGGCCTCAAAAATATCAAGAACAGGCCTGAAATCTTGTAAGGATTGTTTCTTTGTTTGCTCATTTGTTTACTCTTTTGAGAGGGTTTAATTATTAAGATTTGGGTAGAAATCTTAAGGAAGTTATAAGGTTATACCTTGTCATCAGGTTTATAAAATTAGAGACTTTGGGAAAATTCTTGGAGGTAGAGAGCTAAGGTAGTAGAGTAGGCAATTGGGGTTGAATCGCTCTAAATTCTTTGTGTTTATTGTTTCATTTTATTGTCTTTGCTACCACAATTTTTAAAGGTCAATTCACCCCCTCTTGGCTACTACGATTGATCGATTGAGCTAACACTCCTTTACCAACCTAAATTCAACCATTAACATTATGTACTATAGCTACCGACTCTACTTCTTCTTTCAATTTTAACTCATAACTCCAATTCAAATCAAGGAATTTACTGTAAGTACAAAAATAATAATAATAATAAGGGTACTTAGGTGACTTTTACAAGTGAATTGATATCCGGTAACTCAAATAAGAAATTAGTTTTACGGTACGGTGCACTCATGATGTAGGTAAAAAAAATTATGTTATAAAAATATTCATTAAAAGTTCATATAAAAATTAATTGATGTTTTGGTTGTAATGGTAAACATAAATATTTATATTTATTATACATGACGTTTTGGGTTCAAATCTTAGTATGATTAATCTTTTTATTTCTTTATTATTTAGTAAAAGACAAAATTACTAATGTTTCATAAACTAAATCGGTGGTCGAACTGGTCAAATTAAAAAATTATTAAAATTCAAAATTATTAAAATTCGGTTCAATTGGTTTGTATTGATTCTCGAGACAATCGATTCAAAGCCTCTCTTCAGATCAGTTCCTGGTCCAACCAGTTCGACCTACTAATCTGATCTGGTTCAAACAACATTGAAAAATACTCATAAAGTACAGTTTAATTTGTATATGAGATGATATATTAACAATTTCACAACTGAATTAATATCTGATTAATTAGTGATCTAAACTCAATAATAAGTATAAATTAAAATAAGTAAGGATATTAACCAAAAATAAGTTGTTGTCATCTCCATGAAAAATAAGTTAAGAAAGAAGAATTAAAATGGAAAGTTGTAATTTGATTTGTTCCATTACCATAGCGTTGCGAGGAGTTTTGGTCCGTGATAACAGTTACTTAATTGGAACTCCCCGAAAGGTAAGCATTGTTTGTTACACCCTTCCATGCATTAGCTAACGTATGAAAAAAGGTTAAAAAAGGTAGTTGCACTCGTAAAAAAAGGAAACAATAAAAAGGACTTTAAAAGGTAACTTTCAGTGGGAAGTCGTTACAGCGTCGCCCACCAGCTGAAGCAACAGCCCCCTCACCCACTAAACCGTAACGCTTTCCAGAACAGCAACACCAATACGTAATCACTCATATCACCCGATTCCTCCCTTTGCTTCTATAAATAAATAAAATTATTTGTTAATAATAAATCAAAATTAAAAATCCCTTTGATGACGCGTCACGCGTAATAGCCAAATTATCTCACGTGGTCCAAATCCAGTGTAATATAATACAAATTAACTCGTTTTTTCCAATTTTTGATTCCTTATAAATTGAAAACCAATCCTCTGTTATAAATTCTCGCCACCAACTTTATCATTCTCATCTTTCATACAATTGAAACTCTGTATTTCTTCTTCTCCCTCAAACACCCAGGAACCAATCTTAAAAACCAACCGTTCAGCCTCCGTCCGCCATGGTCGATGCTAAACAATTCAACGTGCATTCTGTACCATCACTCAAATTAGATTGCCTGGAAGTAGTGACGGCTGTAGGACGAGGAACGAAAGGAGTGGTGTTTCTTGCTAGAGATAAATTGAAGGAGGAAATTTTAGCTTTGAAAGTTATATCTAGAGATTCCATCGAGAAGAGTAATAAAGGAGTGAAGGGTAATAATGGAATTGAAAGGAACGAGTATAGAAGGGTTAGATTTGAACAGCGAGTGTTGATGAATTTTAACCACCGGCTTTTGCCGCGATTGCGAGGAGTTTTAACAACCGATAAAGTCGTTGGTTTTGCCATTGATTATTGTCCCGGTCGTGATCTTAATTCTTTGAGAAGGAAACAGACTGAGAAAATGTTTACGGACGATGTTATAAGGTAAAAAGTAAGAACCAAGTAATTTCATATATCATTTTCCTGGGAACCAAACACATGTTAATTGTTTTGTTCATAATTTCTTTCTTCATAGGTTTTATGCAGCGGAATTGGTTCTCGCTTTGGAGTATCTTCATAATTTAGGAATTGTTTACAGAGATTTGAAGCCTGAAAATATCATGATCCAGGAAAATGGCCATATCATGCTCGTCGATTTCGATCTTTCCACGAAACTTTCTCCAACACCTCCCAATTCGGTCACTCAGAAGCCGCCGGACTTTGTCAAGAGAAATCGATTCTTTCCCTTTAAAAGGTACTTCAACTCGGGTATCGCCCCTTACGACTCGTCCTACCAAGCGCTCGTCAACTCGGAACATATTGGGTCAGGCTATGTAAATAAATCCAACTCGTTCGTTGGAACAGAGGAATACGTGGCGTCAGAAGTCATATCCGGCAAAGGTCATGATTTCTCTGTGGATTGGTGGTCCCTGGGGATCGTTCTACACGAAATGCTGTACGCCACGACACCGTTTAGGGGATCAAACAGGAAAGAAACTTTTTACCGCATTCTAACGAAATCGCCGGAACTAATGGGGGAACCGACACCGTTGAGGAACTTGATAAGGAAATTGTTAGAGAAGGATCCAAAGCAAAGGATCACACTGGAGGGAATCAAGGGACAAGATTATTTCAAGGGGATTGATTGGGAACTAATTCTTCTAATCCAACGACCTCCGTATATTCCGGCACAATTAGTATCGGAGGAGTTTTCAGGGGAGGGCAGGGAAGGAATTAAAAGAATTGATGTGGAGTTGTTTGTACAAGGAATATTCGCAAATGGTGGCCGCAGAAATATGGTTAAGCAGGACACTCCTACTGTATATAAAAACAATACATGGCTCAAACCCCAAATTCTTCGTCCTTGTGAACCTAATCCCTTTTCTATTTTCTAACTCCACCGTTGTTATTATGATCATCACTATTATCCCTCTTTTTTATTATTAATTTAGATTAACAGGGTTTTTTACTTAGACATCATAATTAAAGAGTTGACGACGCCCTAACATTCCCTATTCTTACCAAGTAGATGAATAATGAATCTTTTTCTTGTAAATTGTGAGACTGAATAATTAAATACAATTTGGGGTTCAATTTTGAATTACATCACTTTATCATTTTTTTTATTAAAGTAGAGAAATGTAAGGAATTAATACAAATTATTAAAGTAAAATAATTTATCAGTTTTCATAAAGCAAATAGATTAATTTAATAATTAAAGTTTCCTTTTATTAACAACTTGTTTAATACTAATATAACATATTTAATGAATACTATACGAAATATTTATATGGCATTTAAGATATAAATACTAATTTATTTTATTTTTCTATATACAGTATTTCAAATACTGCTTGTCGAAAGGGTGACCTTTCATCCGAGTTTGTCCCTAACCAGTTTAGCCTCTAGTTTCGGCTAAGGGCCATTAAGCAAATGCAATATTTAAATGCTAATTAATTTTACTTTGAAGGTCAAAATATATAGTTTGACAATCCAAGTAAAAGAAAAAATAATTATAAGTATAAAAATATAGGTTTAAGTTGAGATACAATCAATTAAGCTACATTAAAGGGATTATTTGTGAACACATGCAACCTTTCTATCTTATTAAAAGTTGTTTTAGTCTTCAAGAGGTGGTATATGACTTGAACCCATACCACATCTGGAAAAGTGAATATGTTTAACCATCAGGGCATCACATGAGATTATGAGAGTATTGATTCTATTATCCTTATTAGTATTTTTTGGGGGACATATCCATATTAGTATCCTAAACTTTTATAATTATCATTTTGCATGATTTGTGTTCATTTCTTGGCTGCAACTTCATTTCTAAAGCTTTGTAATTAGACCCTTATTTACGGGAGAGATTGCAGTAACGAAATTTATGCAGGTAAATTTGTAATTGGCTCGTTAATGAATATTGTAACATCTAGTCATGGATAAAGTTGGAAAATGTCATTAAAATTTGATTAAGTAGACTATTCCTACCAATCAATCATGATCTTATCTAATAAATGTGAAATATTTTTACATGTCATTAAAACTTTTTGCCATCCAATTCACTTTCCACTCCTTAGCCGTGTTGTTTTCTTCTCTAAATCCTTCATGGGCTTTTTTTTTTCAATCTGGATAATTAATTTCATAAACTGGAAAATAATTGCAGGATATAGCAAAAAACAGAAAATTGTAGGAATGGGTATTTAGAGAAGACAACATGATAAGGAGTGGAAAGTGAGTTCATAGCATTTTATTATTAGATGGGATTATATCTGATGTGGTAGGAATCATCTATCTCAAAGAGTTATGAAGCACTTGCAGTAAATATTGGAAAGCATGTAATGTATTATATTTAAATATAGGAAAGCATGTAATGTGTTATATTTGGTAGATTCAAGAATATATCATTTTTATTATTTATTTGAATTTTTTAAGAGTAAAGGGAAAATAAAATTATAGGAAAATTACTTAAATAATATGAAAAAAAATTCTTTTACTAAAATAATATAGGTGCAAAATTAATTACCCAAATAATATGTTTATTACTGTAAAACCAAATATTGGGTTCATGGAAGTCCAAATTGGAATTGTAGATGCGATTTGGGCCTTAAATTTTATTGAAATTTTGAGTAATTGATGAGTCCAATCGATGTTGGCGGGCACGCCTACGGGAGGCCCAAGTTGGTATCAATAAATTTCATCCGAAATTCATACTATCAAGACCGGTCCAAGTAATTTTTTTTAAACAATTTAAATTTTAAACCCAAACCACCCAACTAATGTAAAACCCTAAACTACCTACCTAACCCTAATAAATTTCCTAAAATAATATATTATAAGCAACATGTTACTCTTTTGGTTGTATTAGTAGGTTTAGCGAAATTACATTGATATGATATCTGCATGTATCTAATGAAATATTAGAAGAGGTAAATATTATGAATTTGTCTTCAAAAAAATGTAATTTTTTTTTTCACTAACACGTGTTATATAAATTGTTTGTACCATATAGATAGTTCACTTCGAAATAAGATGCAACATTACTTTTTTGGTCCTATTGACCCAAGGGTCCAAGCATATCTAAACACAACGAGATTTAGGTATTTGGTGTTGATTAAGGGCAGTTAAATCTATCCGGATTTATTAGCAACATTAGACACATACGTTTCATCTACTCTGTGGTGAATGCACCATCACACTTGAGGATGTTGCTATACAACTTGGTCTTCTGGTTGATGGATTAGCTTTAATCAGAAATTCAAGTTCAAATTTAAACTAAGTCTACCTACAATTGCTTGGTAGATATCCCCCTCAAGGTGCAAAAAAGGGCAATTTTATTTTGCACATTTGGTTGGACACATTCTCGACGATGCTACCTCAGATTGCATCAGATGCGGAGATGTAATTCTTTGCTTGATTACTAATTATGCGTATTCTTAAGAAGATTTTGATATCTTATAAATCACATAATCGATTAAGCTAGTACTACCTCGATTGCCTCCACAATTTGAAACATGCTGGAAATTATAGTTGGGGAGTAACCATACTTGCATCATTGTTTTGGGAGATGTGCTTAGCATCGAGTAGCAAGTACTAGAGCATGGGCGGATGCTTTATAGAATGCCTTTCTTGATTCCTGTTACTCGGCTTACTGTCCACTTTCCATTGGTTAATAGGTATAAACTTATGACTTATTTCATTATTGAAATTTAATTTTTTTTTTAATATTGAAATAAAAATTGTTCTATATGAAACAATGAACATATTGTTCCCAAGGGATGAAGCGTCCGGGGAATAATATTAATGATGTACAGGACAAATTTTGAGCATCGTGTAGAGACGGAGGTAAATATATCATTTAATGTGTTTCGAAATATTAGATTGAAAAATCTAATAATATTGTAACTTAAATGTTTTTGTGTTACTAATTATTTCGTTTTTTATGCAATTTGAGTTGCAATCGTACAAAAAGGATCATATAAAGGTGGTCATACCAAATCAAATATTTAATTCGGTAGAATTATGGTTTGTTTTTGCACCATTAATAAATTGGCAGATTGTTAGGGTGATGAGACAATTCAGATACCATCAACTTGTTCCCGCAAAGCTGATGAATATTGATAGATTGCATTCTATAACCAAGCGAAACACACAAGAAATCCATTAGCCAGTTACCATGAATATTGGATATAGTTATGGGCTAACTGATAATAGACAGTGAGTAATGATTTTCCGTGCCAAGGCAGTTACAAGTGTTCATCCACTTACAATGATTGGTTAGAGGAATACTATAAATCGTATTTATTCAATAGAGGCCGAGCCCTATTTTGGGCTTGACGTGGCCCTGTGAGGCATGTTGGCCATGCGCATGCCCAACTGCAATCTACATATTTCCCTAGTCCACTACATGTTGATGATTATCGGATGTCATGTATGTCCTACCAAACAAGGGGTGGTTTAGGTCAGCAACGACATTCACCTATGAGTAGTTATCAACCAAGAATGCCTAGGTATGTTGCGGAGGGACAAACAATAGATTCTTCTTGTAACACCCCATACCGGACCTGATTGACGGGTCAAAGCTACAAGATGCCACAATTGTTTTCGGAGCAATTACGATTGGTTACAAACAAATTTCATCATTAATCATTAAATTACATGTATAAAAAGTGTAAAACATTATATAAAATCATTTTTAGGTCATATACGGGCTTATGAAAGCTTAATACCATCCCAGAGTCGAACTAGGACTAAACTGAAAAGTTTTCAAAACATTTCAAGTGGGTGTCGTGACTTCTAAGGCTTGGTGTCGCAACATTAAAGACAATAACCAAGCTTCGCAACCTAGGGATCAAATTGTAAAGTTTTCAAAATAAAACAAAATCAACGTGACAACCTCAATAGGGGATGCCGCGATAAGAAGGATTGATGTCGTAGATTCAAGGGGAAAAGTCATGACTTTCATGGCAGATTACTAACATCCCAATTTCACACATTCTGTAACAGTTCATTTTTCAGTGAAATCGGAATATTGGTTTCGGGACCACAAATCTGATCCGAAAATAAAATTTATTTTTATTCTATTACATGGTCCGCAATATGTTAAAAATTTCATGTGAAAATTCTGATAAGAAAATTTTACTGATTATGGCTTAATTAAGAGAAAGACTAAATCGCATAAAATGCAAAAGTTGAATTCTAGTAGCTATGGAATTCAAAACCTGATGTCCTTATATGGTAATTAGACCATTAAAGAAAAGCATGTAGATATTTTGGTGACTCATCCATGGAAATTTAGAAAAAGGGCAATGACTAAATTGGAAATTGAAATAACTAATTAATTAAAAATATGATAAAAGATACCATCTTATTTTTATGTCATCTTCAACCTAAAATACATGGAAACCCTAGGAGAGAGAGAAGAAACTTTCATGGCTTAATTGGGTAAGTTTTCTTGTCCCGATTTTAGAAATTTGAAATTTTTGAAAACGGGATAGCTTAATCTATCTATTTGGGGGATCAATTTGAAAAGATATAAAAGTATGGAAAATGGATCATGGATGAATATGCAGAAAATTAGAAATTTATGGTAGAAGATGAAAGGTTGTTGATAGATAAACAACTTTTACAAAGTGATTTTTGATAAAAACATGGTTTAGGGACTAAAATGCAAAGTTGTGAAATTTGATGAAAAATTCTAACTTTTTATGAATAAATGTGCTGTAAATTGTACATTGAAATTTTGGTTAGGCTTGGAATAGGGAGTAAATTGCACAAATTTCATTTTTCGAGCCTAAGGATGAAATTGAAATTTATGGAAAAGTTAGGGGCAAAATGGTAATTTTGCCTAGGACGTAAATTGAGTCAAAATGAATATGAAATGTGTGAAATTGATGATTAAAGTTATTTATATAGATCCAGATAACATAAATTCGAGGTTAGACCGAGGAAAAAAAATGTTTCAGATTAGTAGATTTTCTACGCGAACAAGTATCGAGGTAAGTTCATGTAACTTAATCGAGCATATGAATATGGTTAATTGAATGTTGTGTTTGTATGTAATGTAACTTATATTGATGTGAACTAGTTGATTGCTATAATGAAAAATTGAGTGCATGCTAGAAATGGTTGAAAAAGGGTTAAGTTCCGTTTGAATATTGAATTTCGATGAATATTTGTGCTTTCCCAAAATGCATGAGGTCCTGCATTTGTTGCTGATGGATTTAGCTTGACCTCGTTATAGAAAGGATTTAACTCGGACAGGTAATCCTGATATAATACCTCTCGAGTATAAATTAGGATTTAGCCAGGACTAGTAATCCTAATTGAGCTCTTCTGAACATACGTTAAATAAAGGATTTAGCCTAGACTGGTAATCCTGTTATATGATATGTGGCTCAAGAGTGTGTTCATTGATTAAGTACCCTAATGGGTACTCTTGAAAAAGAATTGACGGGTTATTGTATCGTACACCTCGAGTGTACCACTTGAGCATCCATCGGAACTTCAATGGTTCAACAGACAAAACTCTTGGCATGATAAGAGAATTATGGAATGAAATGAATGATGTCTTGAAGGAAAATAGTATGATAAGCTCATCTATGTTATTTGATGTATATGAGGAATTTATGACTAACATGGTTGATTGAATGTTTGTATTTAGGCAGTTTTGCCAAGTTGATGGAAAACATGTTATTGTATGCTTACATTTAATAAACAGGATAAGTAAGTTTAGTTTTTCGTTATACGAACTTACTAAGCATGTAATGCTTACTTCGTTTTATTTTCCCCTGTTTTATAGTGCTCGGAAGCTCGCGAAGGTTAGAGATCATTGGATCATCGTCACACTATCTACTAGCTATTTTGGGTATACATAGTAAAATCATTTTGGTATAATGGCATGTATAGGACAACTTGGCCATTGGTAGTTTGATAATGATGTTTGTCATCTAGCCATTGGAATGACTAGTAATGGCTTGTTTTGATATACTTATAATGTTATACTATGGTAGCTTCATATATGTTAAGTAATTGATCAAATTATGCCTAACATATGGATTAAACTAAGGTAAGATTATAAGCATGTATGCGTGTAATGATATGCCTTGTGGAATGATAGAGTTTGCTTAATTTGAATGCTTGAAATGGTTGGTATTGGATATAAGTTTTAAGTGTAGGTCATTGGTGTGATTTTGGGTGAGAAATAAAGCTAGAAATGGCTTTATTTTGTTCACACCGACAGACACACGGGCACGTGTCTAGACCGTGTGTGACACACGGCTAGGTACATTGGCATGTAGTTAGGCCGTATGTCCCCTGCACCTAAATTTTGAGAAAAATCAATGCTCAAAATTAAGCACACGGGCAGAGACACGAACGTGCGTCTCAACGGTGTGTGCTACACGGCCTAGAACACAGGCGTGTGTCTTGGCTGTGTGAAACCTACACCTAATTTCGAAAGAATTTAGTGAACCACATGGCCTAGCACAGGGCGTGTGGCATGACTGTGTGTACAAGTTAGAGAGTTACACTGGGTCGAACACGACCTGTAGCACGGGCATGTTCTAGGGTCACACGGGCGTGTCCCTCAGGCCACAAGGGCGTGTGAGCCCTGCAACTTGGAAAATTTTTGTAATTTCGTGAAAAATTCTTAGAGTTTCCGATTAAGTCCCAACTCAATTCTAGTGCTTGTATTGGGCCTCGAGGGTCCATTTAAGGGACGATATCAATAATCTCAGTTAATGCATAATAATTGTTATGAATTATCTGAAAATGTTTTGAAAGTTTCGATAATGCTCCGTAACCCTGTTCCGGTGACGGATACAGGTTAGGGGTGTTACACATTCTCTAACCAGTATATGGAAAACATGGATGCCCTCAAGGCCTCAAATGACCATTTAACATTTATACAACTTGTTTAGCAAACAATTTGCAAAACATTAACATCACTGTCATATACAACCATTAACCATTTCATTCATTTACAAAACCATTATTTAATTGTCCATTTGTAACCTTTAACAAAGTAAATCTTATGTACATGCCACCTTTCAACCAATGAGAGGAAGCCAAAAGCCATTTATGAAGAAAGTCACCTTTCAATCTGATTCAATTGAAGACAAACTCATTTTCAAAATCAAGTCTCAACAATCCTTGAAGCGTATATCTTTGATTCAAGATCAAGTCTAAAAGACACTTGAATCCAATCCAATCAAATTCTCAAGCAAACATCTTGTCAAACTCAACTTTAAGATCAAGTCTCGACGATCATTGTGTTGGAAAAATGGGTTTGGAAAACGCAATGGAAAATAGGGAAAAACCAGAGTTTTAAAATTTTTCCAAAACAAGATCTTGGTTGTGATATCTAAATTAATAAACACTTAATCAAAATTGTACCTTTTTTATTCATCTAGGATGAGCACTTCGACCGAGTAGTGTTCTCCGCTATCCTCAAGGTCACGTTTGTCGAGTATGGACTCGCTTCGAATCAGAAAATTTTACACGAAAATTATCAGTGGGGTAATTTTACAAGTTCTCTAAACTTTTGGGTCAAGTTATAAATCAGAAAAATATCTCTAGAAATTTTCTAGAATAATCTCTTTAGAGAATTTTCTCTCTACAACATTCTCTTTGATTCAAGTGTGTGTAAGATAATCACTTTAATATTAAATTAATAAAATACTATTAAGATAAGTATTAAATTTAATTTAATATTAAACTATTAAAATAATATTATTTTTAGAATAATTTATCTAAAATTAAATTTTCTGATAGAGTCTAGTAGGAGTGTAACTCTTCCATTGCTCATGTAACACCCCTAACCCCGTATCCATCGCCGGAACATGGTTACAGACTATTACTGGAACTTTTCAGAATATTTTCAGATAAATCATGTAAATCACTATTCATTAACCGAGATTGTTAAGAACGTCTATTAAATGGACCCTCGAGGCCCAATACGCAAATTAGAATCGAGTTGGGAATTATTCGGAACATCTAGGAATTTTTTGCAAAATTTCACAATTTTTCTAAGGTGCAGGGCTCACACAAAGGCAAGGTAAGCCTCGTACCTTTCCTCAAATATTTCTGAGTTGACAAGGTTGATATCACTACCGGTGATCTACCTCGGTTATCTGATTCAACACGAATAAGATTACCATTTTCATTTCTCAACTCAATATGCTTCTCCCCACAATTCACAATTACTCCATGAGTAACTAACCAATCCATCCCAAAGATGATGTCAAACTCATCAAATGGTAATAGCATAAGATCAACAGGGAAACAATGACCTTTAATCATCAAAGGGCAACCTTTGCAAACTCTATCAACCAACATGCACTTGCCTAAGGGATTAGAAACTCTTAAATTCGATAGACTCTATAGGCATGCTCATGCTAGAGACTAATTTCATGCATATATATGAGTGGGTAGATCCCGCATCAATCAAAGCTATAACACGAGTATTATGGAGAGAAAAGGTACCCGTGATTACGTCGGAGGAAGATGCCTCTTCACGAGCACGAATGGCATATGTCCTCGCCGGTGCTCTACCCTCGACTCTAGCAGCCTGCTCTCTAGATGGGTTCTTGTTACCCATTTCATGTCCCGGGTTTCTTAGTGGTCTTCCCCTAGTAGTACTTCCTGATTTTGCATTCTAGGGCTTTTCTTTCTCGCCCACCTCGGGGCAGTCTCTGATAAAGTGGTCTAAGGACCCACATCTAAAACAAGCTTTCTCATTAGCTCGAAACTCACCAGAATGGCGTTTGCCACACTGAGGGCATTCCGGTCTACTTGGTTGAATGTTGTCCACACTAGCGACTGATGTGGTCTGCCCTATCGACCCCGAAAATTGCTTGCCTTTACTTCGGGTTGAAAACCCCGCTGAAGTGATTGATCGAGTAGAGAAATCCCTCGATTTCTTAGATGAGGATTGGTGAGACTTATTCAGTTGTCTATTCCTCGAGTCACGAGACTCATTCTCATTTTCAGCTCTTCTCTTCTCTCCAGCCAACTCTTCGGCTTTACAGGCTTTATCTACTAACACTACAAATTCCTTTAGTTCAAGGACTCCAATGTATAAATGAATGTCCTCATTCAGTCTATCCTCGAACCTCTTGCACATGATTACCTCAGTAGACACGTATTCCCGAGCATATTTGTTAAGCCTTACGAACTCCCGTTCGTAATCAGTCACTAACATACGGCCTTACTTCAGTTCCAAGAACTCATTCCTCTTGTGGTCGATGAACCTCTAGCTGATGTACTTCTTTCGGTGTTCCTCTTGAAAAAATTCTCAGCTAACTCTCTCCCTTGGCACCACCGACACCAGGGTGTTCCACCATCGGTATGCTAAATCTCTCAGGAGAGATATCGCACACTTTAAGCACTTCTCAAGGGTGTAGGACAACTTATTGAATACCAGGATGGTATTCTCGAGTCAGAATTTCACTCTCTCTGGGTCATTGTCCTTATTTGCCCAAAATTCTTCGGCTCCTTGCTTCCGGATATTATCCACCAGAGGCCTTTCTCTTCTCACCACCTCGACCACTTGAGGAGCTACTGGAGCGGGTTAATGGATAGGTGGGGGTGGAGGGGGTTGAGCATCAGGATTTGCTCAGGTATACTCAGTATACCAATTGCTCATCCTGTGGAGAAAGGCTTCTCGAGCCTCTTCCCCTGACCCAAGGTCTCGGGTCTACTATTAGCTGGCGCAGTCCCTTGAGCGAAAGCCAGTGCGTTACTCACAGTATCATCGGCTGCAATTCGATCTGGATCAGAATCCATATATTACATAAAACACGATTTTATATGTCAGGAGCCAATCACACTATCAGTACTTAGACACTCTTACATATGGCATGTATAACTAGACTCGTACTTACACTACGTTAGTCTTAGAACCGACTAAACTGTAGCTCTGATACTAATAAATGTAACAACCCTTACCCGTACTCAGGCCGGAACCGGGTTTGAGGTATTACCTAACTAACTTTACTTAAACGTCTCGAATAGGGTTATAAAATTTCGTTTAAACCCATCACTTGCTCATACTCGGTCTAAGAGGCCCTAAACAAACCTCATAGAGGTTTCAGAACTATTCCGGGAACTTTTACGAACTCGAGAAACTTTCCAACAAAATAGGGGCCACACGCCCGTGTTGGTCTAGGGACACGCCCGTGTTGGTCTAGGGACACACCCGTGTGCCCTAAGACATGCCTGTGTCTTCCACTCCTGGTCGATTTTGACTAAGGCCACACAGCCTTGACACACCCGTGGCCCTAGCCTGTGTGCCAAACCTTGGCATTCTAACCTATCCACACGGTCTATGCACATGTCCGTGTGCTTCAGCCGTATGGCAATTTAAATTCCAAGTGCAAGGTGCAGACTTCACACGGCCTGGGCATACGCCCATGTGCAAGCCGTGCCTCCCACATGGTCTAGACACACGTCCATATGTCTACCCATGTGGAAGATTAGCAGGCTATTTACCAAGCCTTTAGCCACCCTACGTTGCATACATACATACTTCCATTCAAAACAATACAACTCCTATCCCAAGGCACATTTAAATACTCATTCCAATATAAAAGACAATCCATAGGTACCTCTAGGAGCTCAAAGAATCAAGACGTACATAAAGGCATATACTTCATGAAATTTATCTAACTTATAAGGCCATTTACAAAATGACTTTAATAATTTACATAGCCAACACTTTGACTAACAATTACAACTTAAAAAAATACTCGAGTCCTATACATGCCATATTCAAAATAAGTCTAAATTGTTATACCAAAGTGATGTCGATAGTGTGATTCCTGAACCCCTACGTCCATGATCCCCAAGTTATCTTGGCAATACTACAAGGAAAAAGGGCAATGAAAGGGGTAAGCATAAAGCTGAGTAAGTTTGCATGGAAATAAATAGCAATAATGAGCTCCTAATATAATTCATCCATGGCATTAACTAACAATACACAAGTCATAGGCTTCTTGCCATACTTACTCACACTTGCCCTTATTTAGCACATACCATGCCACATATCGTAATCATTTCTTCGTGACTCATTCACGAGTACCTGTATTCACTCATTCACATGACTTTAGTACTAATTTCATTTTTACTTCCAAACTCATCTACTTATCCCATTAATCACTAGGGATACTCAAAGACACATATTTATCGTCATCAATGTAGGTACGAAGCCAATGCCACATCCCAGAGGTGGTCTTACATGGAGTCACCTCTAAATGCCAATGCCATATCCTGGATATGGTCTCATATGGATTTTCAAATTTAATATCGATGTTATATCCCGGATATGGTCTTATACGATTTTCATATTCATTACCGAAGCCATATCCCAGATATGGTCTTATACGGGATCTCAACTCGGTGCCGAGGCCATGTCCCAGACATGGTCTTATACGGGACCTTATCTATTTCATATCTCGATGATAGTATTTCCATATTTATTATAGTCCACTAAGACTTCAACATCATATTCAACATCAATCACTCAATTTAGTAGAGTATCATGTATCAATATGATACCAAGCATTCTCAATTATGCTAACATGAATGTTGCATTAATCACATACAAACTTGCCTCAATTTCAAAATGAGCCAACTCGTCGGTCTAGTCCAAGACCTTGTTCTTTCCTCGATCGAGGTGAATTCTCGATTCTTCTTGCTCTATAATAGCAATTTAGCTCATTTTAATTACCACATTAATGAAAGCATTTCAATAATCATACTTAGGCAAAATTACTATTTTGCCCCTAGACTTTGGTAAAATGACCATTTTGCCCCTAGGCTCGGAAATTAATTTTAATCACATTCCTACCTTCAACAAGCCTAGGTGAACATTTAATACTCTTATATCTATCATCAAAACTCAACATTTCACATAATTACTACAAATTTGTAACCTTTTCATAAATGTCCAATTAGGTGTTTTCAAGACAACACATTTCACAAAAGTTGTTCATCTAACAACTAAGAATCAATTTCTTCCATAAAAATGCAGCAAATAACTAAGATAGCTCTCATGGAAAAACTCTAAACTTTTTACCATATTGCATAATCGTCCCCTCATTTGAAAGCTTAAGCTTTAGGGGTCCCTAAAGTACAACTATTTTCAAGAAAAGATCACTAGAACACTTACTTGTATGGATGAGAGCTTGCTGAAATTTTAAGCTTTCAAAAACCTCTATTTGCTTGCTATTTTCTGTGGAAAAGGATGAGCAAAAATATGGACATCATCTTTTCTTTATTCTAATATTAAACTAACAATTTAGTCCACCAAACACCACCAACTTTGACCAACTTGGTTAATTCTTGTCTCCTATGCTAGTCTATGGCCGGCCAAGCACATATTGGGGGTCTAATTGCCTTTTAAAGACCTCCAATTGTCAATCTATGACTATTTGGTACCTTTAGCTATAGGATGGAACTTTTGCACTTTATGCAATTTAGTCCTTTTTCGCGATTAAACATGAAATCGCTAAAATTAAAGTACCAAAATTCTCATGTACATATACCATCATGCTCTAACTTATAAAATGACAAAAAAATAAATTTCTATAATCTCGGATTAGTGATCCCGAGATCACTTTTTTGACTAACCCCTATATCGGGCTGTTACATTAAGCTTACCATTACATTCAATATATTAACCATACAAGACATGCTTTCCAAATATTTGGTAATTTACCTATTCACACATACTTAACTAAGATGTTAGTCATAATATACCAATATGCACAGATAAGCTCATCATGCTATATTCACATTCCATCTTATGTTTCTCATATTACAATATACACTTTATCCGTTGAATCTTTGAATTTCCGATGGATATTTCAAGTAGTACACTCGAGGTGTACAATTTCATTATCTGTCAATTCATATCCAGTAGCACCTTATAGGTGCACTCTCGAGCCACATATTGGACAACAGAATTACAAGTCCAGGCTAAATTCTAACTGTTGCATATACTCTAAGGGCTTTGTCGGATTACCAATCCAGGCTAAATCCTTTATATGACAAAGAATTCTCTATAGAGTTCATTCTGAGTTACCAGTTTAGGCTAAATCCAGTCAATTAGGATTACCAGTCCAAGCTAAATCCTAATTGAAATATATACTTGAAAGGCTCATTTTGGATTACCCGTCTGGGCTAAATCCATTCTGCAACACATGCAGCTTTATTAGGGAGATCACATTTATCCATCGAAATTCAGTATTCATATAGAATTTTACCCTTTATCAATAAATTTCCATCATATACCATTCCATCCATTACAATTTCCATACATTTCATACATACAAATTTCATACAACATATATAATGTAATATAGTGTAACACACTAAACCCGGCCCAAATGTCATGACCGGATCCGGAGCGTCACAGGGAAAGGTTGTTTAAAGAAACTTGTGATCGTTTAAAAATTTCGAGTTTAATTATTTATTCATTTGTTATCTTTTTGTTAACATTTTGGAAAACGGTTATTAAGGGTTTAGGAAAATCCCGTATTAAACATTTAGTAATAATAGGCAGAAATCATATTAAAAGCTAAACCAAATAAAATACCAAAAATACAGTTGAAGCGGCCTTATTACATAATAAAAATCCCGAATTTAAAAAAAAATAAGTTCAAAATAAAGTAACGTAGTTTACAAAAGAAATAGAAACGCATGGCCACCTCGAGTCCGCCCCAGCTCCAAACCCGCCATCTAGTGATTACCTGCAAAATTTAGTAGAGGGGGTGAGTCAAGAAGACTCAGTGTGTAATTACTCCACAGGAACCCTATCTGGGCCCAAGCCCATTCACATATTAGCTGGGCCTTAGCCCTTACAAATCACTCTGGGCGAAGCTCGTACAGAAACAGACTAGGCTTTAGCCCTTTTAGCAGAGCATAGCAAGTAACCAGATAATCAATGCAATATGATGCAAATCCCAACTTAACCTAAATTTCCATCCGCTACACACCACCCGTACCTGTCAATCACACCAATGGGGATTTCTACAATCGACCCTCACCGCTACACACCATCGATGGCAGTCATGTTACAGTTAGCTGCTCATCGTCAGAGTTGTGACAGAGTCACCAGATTATGTGGCATGGCCACTAGAATGCAGTGTGGCGAGCCACTGAATGCATTGTGGTAAAGACCACCAGAACGCTTCCCCTTTCATTCATATCCCAAAGCCCATGCAACATATCGTGACATAATAATTCGTGTATGCAGTATGACATGTACGTAAATCATATATCAAATATAACATATGAAACGGATTACCATCATAATCAGAATAACAAATACAACATAATCAAGCTAATCAACCTCTAAGGGTATAACAGTAATTTTACCTACCAAAGGTATTTTCGTAATTTACCTATTAAGGGTATTTCAGTAATTTCGCACCTGCAATGGCCCTTCCGAAGGCCTAATGTCGCTTTGAGCGACTCAACTACCATTTCTGGTCGTACCGGACTATTGGGCCTAAAACCCGCTTTTGGCCCGCTCGGGCCTACACGCTTGTGTAGCCCACCTAACATAAATCTAGCCACGTATATAAGATTCACCTAGTCTAGTTCACTATATACTACACCATCATACAATTTTATTCAATTAGGCCTACGGGCCCATTGGGCCCTCTTCGACCCATCGTCGTCCAAGCAGCCTCAACCCACAAGAATACTACTGATGGACTCAACTATCGCGTCGAAGCCCCACACATGCGCTCGCACACTCGTGTGGCTACTATTACCATAACCGCCACTTCAGCATTTGCCGCTCTACAACTAGAGTAGAGAGAATTACATACCTGATAGGAATATGGTGCTAATCCACGCTCCGACCACTCTTGTGCCCAAACGCCCTCCAAGGTGTATTCACTCTCCTCATAGAATGCTCTATATATAGCTAGCTTCTCACCTTCCTTCTTTGTATCTTTCCGATGTGGGAACCTTCCATCAGCAGAGTTTAAATCCAACTCAAACTCTTCCCGTCCAATCCGCAAAATAAATACTCCTTTACTTGTCATGAGATTCGAACCCAGGCTCCCTTGTAACATAATCCACGCCGCTAACCACTTGGCCACAAGCTCCTCTTGTGTCTTAAACCATGCACAACTAAATATAAATCTATAGCCAAATTCTAAGGTCCATGTAAAAAGAAAACCAAAATGCAAAAGCCAAGACTTGAACCTTGGACCTCCTTCTTTCTTTGTGGCGTCACCCCCCTTGCTTCCAAAGTGGCGTCATTTTGGCACTACACCACACCTCCACTAGTGTCATTTTTCTCCATATTTTATTCTTAAAGCCTACCTACTAACTTCCAGGGTTTTTGCCACCTAAAACCAAAATTTCCCTAAAGCTAAAGTTTGATCCCGGGACTTCATAGAAGCCCTCTAACCTTCCAAAATCACTTATCTAATAGGTCCAACTTGCATTTAAGCCGATCTTTTATTCTCCAAAAATTTAAACGCTACTACGCTCAAGGCCATTGGGCCCAATTCTTCTAGGCCCAATTTCGGGATGTTACATATAGCATTTAAAACAACACATTTAAGTTATACGAACTTACCTTGATATTTGTTCATAACTAAAATCTACTAATCTGAAATCTTTTCCTTTCCTTGATCTAGCTCTTTGTTTGGTACTTTCGGATCTATATAAATAAATTTAAACATCAATTCAATCCATTTCATATTCTATTGGACTCAATTTATAATCTAGGCAAAAGTACTATTTTGCCCTTATACTTTTGATTAATTCCAATTTCATCCCTAGTCTTGGAAATTGAAATTCATGCAATTTAATCCTTATTCCAAGCCTAACCAAAATTCTAATATAACTTTTACAGCACATGTATTCTCAAAATTTTAGAATTTTCTATGGGTTTTACCATTTTTCAATTTAGTCCCTAAATCAAATTTCTAATAAATTTCCCTTTGTAAAAGTTGTTTATCTATCAACAACCTTTCATTTTCTACCATAAACTTTAAAATTTTAGCATTTTCATCCATGAAAAATTTTCTATACTTTGATATCTATTCAAATTAACCCCCCAAATAAAGAAATTAAGCTTTCCCGATCTCAAAAATATAAAAATTACTAAAAACGGGACATAGGAACTTACCAATTTATGCTTGGAAAGCTTGTTTACTCTTTTCTAGGGTTTCTATGGAAATATATGGGGAAGATGATATGAAAATAAGATGATATTCAATTTAATTAATTATCATCTTTTATTTTTTCTCATTTCCAATTTAGTCCTTAGCCTTTTCTAATTTTTCCATGGATGATTCACCAAAAATATCTACAGATTTTTCATCAATGGTTTAATTACCATTTAAGGACCTCAAGTTTTGAATTCCATAGTTATTTAATCCTTATAGCTACTAGAATTCAAATTTGGCATTTCATGCAATTTAGTCATTTCTACAAGTAAGGACCTAATTGATAAAATTTTCTTATCAAAATTCTCATGCAATCTTTTTACCACATTACTAATCATTTCATAATATTAAAATATTTTATCTTTCCGGCTCGGATTTGTGGTTACGAAACCACTATTCTGACTTCACTGAAATTTGGCTGTTACAACTCTCCCCTCTTAAAGATTTTCATCCTCGAAAATCTTACCAGTAAAGAGATTAGGGTACTGCTTTCTCATGGTATCCTCTGGCTCCCAAGTAGCTTCTTCAATTCCATGTTTTTACCAAAGAACTTTTACCAATGCCACCTTTTTATTTCTCAACTCTTTTGTTTCCCGTGCCAGAATCTTGATCGGTTATTCATTATATGTCAAATCAGGCTGAGTCTCAACTTTTGCCGGAGAAATAACATGTGAAGGATCCGATCGATACCATTGTAACATTGATACATAAAAGACATTATGGATTTTATCAAGCTCTAGTGGCAATGCTAATCTATAAGCAACCGGTACAATTCTTTCAATAATTTCATAGGGCTCGATAAATCTTAGACTTAATTTTCGCTTCCGTCCAAATCGAAGAACTTTCTTCCAAGGTGACACTTTTAAGAATACCTTATCACCAACTTCAAATTCTATTTCTTTTCTTTTAAGGTCGGCATAAGACTTTTGTCTATCAGAGGCGGCTTTCAAACTATCTCGAATCACCTTTACCTTTTCTTCTGTTTCCGGAATTAAATCAACTCTAAGAATCTTTTTTTCACTAAGCTCTATCCAATACAATGGTGTTCTACATTTCCGACCATACAGAGCTTCATACGTGCCATTTTAATACTGGATTGATAACTGTTGTTATAAACAAATTCAATCAAAGGTAAATATTTTTCCCAATTACCTTCAGATTCAAGTACACAATACCGTAACATATCCTCCAAAATCTGTATAACACGTTTAGACTGGCCATCTGTCTGAAGATCAAATGCAGTACTAAAATGCAATCGTGTACCCAGTACTTCTTGTAATTTATTCCAAAATCGAGATGTAAACTAGGGATCTCTATTAGAAATAATATAAACTAGCACCCCATGTAATCTAACAATCTCAGAGATATATAATTCAACCAATTTATCCAAAGTAAAATCCATACGTACCGATATAAAGTGTGCAGACTTTGTTAACCGGTCGACAGTCACCCAAATAGCATCTTTCTTACTTGGAGTCAATGGTAATCCCGATAAAAAATCCATTGTAATTATTTCCCATTTCCACTCGAGTATAACAACTGGCTGTAATAACCCCGAAGGCACCTGATGCTCAGCTTTCACTTGCTAACATATCAAACATTTGGATACAAATTCAAAAATATCTTTTTTCATTCCCGGCCACCAATACATCTTTTTCATATTACTGTACATTTTATTACTACCGGGATGAACAGACATTGTACCATTTTGGGCTTCATATAAAATCTTATGTACCAACTCTAAATTCTTCGGCACACACAATCTGTCTCTGAACAACAAACAACCATCAGATCCAATCTGAAATTCTGAATCAGACATTGTTTCTATTTGCCTGTAAATCAACATCATTTTTCTGGGCTTCAAAAATTTGTTGCAAAAATACTGGTCTAGCTTTCAACTCAACCACAATAGAACCATCATCAGAACTAGACAACCGGGAATTTATTGCTCGTAAAGCAAATAAAGATTTTTTTTCTCAAAGCATCAACAACTACATTGGCTTTACCCAGATGATAATCAATCATAAGATCATAATCTTTTAACAATTCAAGCCACCTGCGTTGTCTTAAGTTCAAGTCTTTCTGTGTCATCAAATACTTCAGACTTTTGTGATTGAAGATATGACATTTTTCACCATATAAATAATGTTGCCATATTTTTAATGCAAACACAATAGCTGTTAATTCAAGATCATGTATCGAGTATTTCTTTTCATGTGGTTTTAGTTGTCTTGAAGCATAGGCAATTACTTTACCTTCTTGCATCAAAACACAACCTAAACCATTTAAAGATACATCATTATAAATCACAAAATTCCTTACCCAATTCAGGCTGTACCAACATAGGTGCTTCAGTTAATAAAGCTTTTAGCCTGTCAAAGCTTTGTTGACATTTATCATTCCACTCGAACTTCACATCTTTCTGCAACAGTCGAGTTATCGGAAAGGCTATCATCGAAAACCCTTTAACAAATCTCTGATAATATCCGGCTAAACCTAAAAAACTTCTAACTTTTAACACATTTTTTGGTGGATTCCAATTGACAATTGCTGAAAATTTACTCGGGTCTACCCTGATACCTTCAACGGATAAAATTTGTCCAAGAAATACAACTTCCCGTAGCCAAAATTCACATTTACTGAACTTAGCATACAATTGCTTCTTCCGTAGAGTTTGTAATACAATTCTCAGATGATCAACATGCTCTTTTTCGACTTGGGAATAGACTAAAATATCATCAATGAATACCACTACAAACCTGTCTAGGTACGATCTGAAAATTCTATTCATTAGATCCATAAACACTGCTGGTGCATTAGGCAGCCCAAATGGTATCACTAAAACTCATAGTGGCCATACCTAGTTTTAAAAGCTGTTTTTGGCACATTTGAGTCCTTTACCCGTAACTGATAATAACCCAAACGAAGATCAATTTTTGAAAATATTGTAGATCCTTTTAGCTGATCAAATAAGTCATCTATTCGAGGCAACGGATACTTATTCTTGATTGTAACTTTATTGAGCTGCCTGTATTCAATACATAACCTCAGAGATCCATCTTTCTTCTTCACAAATAAAACCAGTGCACCCCAAGGTGAGAAATTGGGTCGAGCAAAGCCTCTGTCAATTAATTCTTGTAACTGTGCTTTCAACTCAGCTAGAGCCATTCTATAAGGTGTTATTGATATTGATGTTGTTCCTGGAATAAGGTCTATAGAAAACTCCACTTCTCTAACCGGTGGCAAACTAGGTAATTCTCCTGGAAACACATCAGGAAATTCACACACTATTGGCACTAACTGAATCTTTGACTCAGTTACCTTTGTGTCCAACACATAAGCAAGATAAGCATCATATCCCTTTCTGATACATTTCTGTGCTGTTATGGCTGAAATCACATTAGACAATCCATCTAATTTATCAGATTTAATATGAAGTAATTCACCATTCTGACATTTCAAAACAATGTATTTCTGTTTACAATTCACTGCTGCATCATGTTGGGTTAACCAGCCCATTCCTAAAATTACATCGAACTCATCAAAAGGCAGTGACATCAAATCAGTTGAGAAACATTTACCCTTTACCACCAATGGACAGTTTTTACAAACTTTATTCACCATCACACATTGGCCCAAGGGACTTGTAACTTCCACCACAAATTCAGTGAATTCAACTGGTAAATTTTTAACAAATACCAATTTTGTGCATATATATAAGTGTGTGGAACAGGGATCAATTAAAGCAATAATATTAGCACCAAGTAAAGAAAATGTATCAGTAATTACGTCTGGAGCAGAGGCATCCTCTTTGGCACGTATAGCATAGGTTCTTACTGGTGCTCGTGCCTCAAGTTGAACTCTTGAATCTTTTGTAGCACTTCGGCTACTACCAATGTTTGTAGGGTGTCGAGGTGGTCTACCTCTAGAGACAGTATTACTCGACTTTGAAATCTGTTCAACCTCTTTTTCCCCTATTTTTGGACAATCTCTGAGGAAATGATCAAAAGAACCACATCGGTAGCAAGCCCCACTTTTTAGACGACATTCCCCAAAATGAAACTTATTACAGTAGTTACATTTTGGCTTTGGATTTCCTACACTTCCAACACTGGTTACTGATGGGGACTATGATCTAGGGTTAGAGCGTTGAGAACCCTGCTCTTTTCCAGAATATCTGGCAGATGTGGTAAAACGATCTTGGTATCTATTTAATTTCTTCAAAACAGATGATTGGGACCTTCCCATAGGTCTCTTACCAAAAACCCGAGCTTCTTTTTCAGCTTGTTCCTTTTCTTTGCTTAATTATTTTTCTTTTAATGCTTAGTCATCCAGTACTGCAAATTCTCTTATTTCAAGAATACCAATCAATAATTTAATATCTTCATTCAGCCTTTCTTCAAATCGTTTGCACATTTTAGCCTCAGTTTGAACCCATTCTTGAGCATATTTACTCAGTCGAACAAATTCTTGTTCATATTCTGACTTTGTTTTGTTCCCCTATTTAAATTCTAAGAATTCTTTTCTTTTCTGGTCCAAGAATCTCTGACTTATATATTTCTTTCTGAATTCTGTTTGAAAGAACTCCCATGTAATGTTTTCTTTCGGAACAAGAGAAGTTATAGTTTTCCACCAATAATATGTTGTGTCTTTCAATAAAGAAACCGCATATTTTAGACAATCGGCTGGTGAACAAGACAATTCATCTAATACCTACATAGTATTCTCCAACCAAAACTCAGCTTTTCTGCATCATCATCTGTAGTAGCTCTGAATTCCTCAGCCCCATATTTTCTGATTTTATCAATTGGAGCCTTACCAATTTTAACTTATTCAATACCCTATAGTGTCTCAGGAATTGGTTGAGGAGCAGGTGGGGGAGGTTGCTGAACAACAGGATTTGTCCTTATATAATCTGTAAACCATTCATTCATCATTTGAAAGAATGCAGCTTTTCCCTCATCATCTCGGCCCTCAGACTCGAGCCTTCTACTACTAGATGTAACCCTTTGTACAGAAGCTTGAACAGTACTCTCAACTTCCTCAGGATCAGCTCTAGCTCGGTTGGAAAACATTTATTATAGGAAAAATACATTTAAAAATGGTCAGGAGATATCACACTATCAAAATTATATAATAGCATGTATAGCTAAACTCATACTTGCTATGTTAGTTCGAGAATCGACTAAACCGTAGCTCTGATACTAATAAATGTAACACCCCTAACCCGTATCCATCGTCGGAACATGGTTATAGAGTATTACCGAAACTTTTCAAAACATTTTCAGATAAATCATATAAATCACTATTCATTAACTGAGATTGTTAAGAACGTCCCTTAAATGGACCCTCGAGGCCCAATACAAGCATTAGAATCGAGTTGGGACTTATTCAGAACCTCTAGGAATTTTTTGCAAAATTTTAAAATTTTTCTAAGGTGCAGGGCTCACACGCCCGTGTGGTCCAAGGGACACGCCCGTGCCTCAAGCCGTGTCCAATTTAGGTTGCTCTCTGACTTGTGCCACATGGCCATGCCACACGACCGTGTACTAGGCCGTGTGGTTAATTAATTTAATTTGAATTAGGTGCAGGTTTCACACGGCCATGACACACACTCGTGTTTAAGGCCGTGTCACCCACACGGCTGAGGCACACGCCCGTGTGCTTAATTCTGAGCATTGTATTTTGAAATTTTGAAATACAGGGGACACACAGTCGGACCACATGCCCATGTATCAGGCCGTGTGTACTCGTGTGGACAAAATAAGGCCATTTCCTAGCCTCATTTCTCACCCAAATTTTCCATTTTTCTTCTACCAACACTTACAAGTATAATCCAACCAATTACTAGTATAATCCAATCATAACATATATCAAAACATAAATATATTAGCCATTCCAATAGCTAAGTTTCATTCATCATTTACACACCATCATTTGATTTAGTTAGCCTATACATGCCATTAACAAAATAAGATTTTCATTTAGACCAAAACAATAGGTTAATAGTGTGATGATTTGCTCCAACCAATCTCTAACCTTCATGAGTTTTGAGCACTATAAAACAGAGAAAATAAAACCTAGTAAGCATATTATGCTTAGTAAGCTCGTATAACATAAATTAAGCTTACCATTACATTCAATATATTAACCATAAAAGACATGCTTTCCAAATATTTGGTAATTTACCTATTCACACATACTTAACCAACATGTTAGTCATAATATATCAATATACATAGATGAGCTCATCATGTTATATTCACATTCCATCTTATGTTTCTCATATTACAATATACACTTTATCCGTTGAATCTTTGAATTTCTGATGGATATTTCAAGTAGTACACTCGAGGTGTACAATTTCATTATCCGTCAATTTTATATCCAGTAGTACCTTATAGGTACACTCTCGAGCCACATATTAGACAGCTGAATTACTAGTCCAGGCTAAATTCTAGCTGTTGCATATACTCTAAGGGCTTTGTTAGATTACCAGTCTAGCCTAAATCCTTTATATAACAAAGAATTCTCTATAGAGTTCATTTTGGATTACCAGTCCAGGCTAAATCCAGTCAATTAGGATTACCAGTCCAGGCTAAATCCTAATTGAAATATATACTCGAGGGGCTCATTTCGGATTACCCGTCCGGGCTAAATCCATTTTATCAGGGAAATCACATTTATTCATCGGAATTCAGTATTCATATGGAATTTTACCCTTTATTAATAAATTTCCATCATATACCATTCCATCCATTACAATTTCCATACATTTCATACATACAAATTTCATACAACATATACAATGTAATATAGCATTTAAAACAACACATTTTTATACTCATTTAAGTTATACGAACTTACCTTGATATTTGTTCGTAACTAAAATCTACTAATTCGAAATCTTTTCCTTTCCTCGATCTAGCTCTTTGTTTGGTACTTCTGGATCTATATAAATGAATTTAATCATCAATTCAATCCATCTCATATTCTATTGGACTCAATTTATAATCTTGGCAAAAGTACCATTTTGCCCTTATACTTTTGAATAATTCCAATTTCGTCCCTAGGCTCGGAAATTGAAATTCATGCAATTTAATCCTTATTCCAAGCCTAACCAAAATTCTAATATAACTTTTAAAGCACATGTATTCTCAAAATTTCAGAACTTTTCTTCGGTTTTACCATTTTTCAATTTAGTCCCTAAATCAAATTTCTATCAAATTTCCCTTTGTAAAAGTTGTTTATCTATCAACAACCTTTCATTTTCTACCATAAACTTTTAAATTTCAGCATGTTCATCCATATAAAATTTTCTATACTTTGATATCTATTCAAATTAATCCCCTTAATAGAGAAATTAAGCTTTCCCGATTTCAAAAATATAAAAATTACTAAAAACGGGACATAGGAACTTACCAATTTATGCTTGGAAAGCTAGTTTACTCTTTCCTAGGGTTTCCATGGAAATATTTGGGGAAGATGATATGAAAATAAGATGATATTCTATTTAATTAATTATCATCTCTTAATTTTTCTCATTTCCAATTTAGTCCTTAACCTTTTCTAATTTTTCCATGGATGATTCACCAAAAATATCTACATATTTTTCATCAATGGTCTAATTACCATTTAAGGACCTCAAGTTTTGAATTCCATAGCTATTTAATCTTTATAGCTACTAGAATTCAAATTTGACATTTTATGCAATTTAGTCATTTTTACAATTAAGCACCTAATTGATAAAATTTTCTTATCAAAATTCTCATGCAATCTTTCTACCACATTACTAATCATTTCATAATATTAAAATATTTTATCTTTCCAGATCAGATTTTTGGTTACGAAACCACTATTCCAACTTCACTGAAATTGGGCTGTTACAGCTCAACCACCGATGACCAACCGTGTAACAACTCGATTTTGGGCCTAGTCAGATTCGGGACCACAAATTTGACGTAGTAAAATTCATTTTTATTACATTTCTATGGTCTACAATTTTACGAAATGATTTCACGTAAATTTCGTTCGAAAATTTTGATGTTTGGGCACTTAATTTAGTAAAAAGGTCTAAATTGTAAAAAGTGCAAAAGTTGAGTTCTACATGCGAGAGATGTCTAATTGCTATGAAATTTTAAATTGAAGGTCCTTAGATGGTAATTAGACCAATTGTTAAGTTAGTGGACAAAAATGGACATGGTGAGATAAAATTTCAAAGTTTTAAGAGAAGGGCATTTTGGTTATTTGGTAAATAAATGAATAAAAAAGGAAAATCAAGCCAAAATCTTGTCCATCTTCTCCCCCTTGTGCCAAAAATTAGAAGGAATACATAGCTGGGGTTTGGCCAACTTTCAAGCTCGATTGTAAGTCCATTCTTGCCCGTTTTAAATGCTTCTTACATTTTTGAAGTCGTTATCACTCGATTTATCTATTTCTACCATTAATTTAAGGAATAATCAAGGTCTAGGGTTTGACCCATGTTATAAATTTATGTGTTTTGATGTCTAATGGTGGAAAATAAATGTTTGGTGTTAGATAAACAACTTTTACTAAGTGATTTTTTATGAAAATGCTTAAAAGGACCTATTTGTAAAAGTTGTAAAATATGTAGTAAAAGTGTGTTCTAATGGAAATTGGGGGCTTTTATAGTTATAAAAATGGTTCGGATAGGCTTGTACATTAAAGAAATTGAACATGTTTCATTTTACGAGCCTAGATCAAGAGAAACGAGTTAAATTGAATAACGTGAATAATAAATGAGTTAAATTCGCTATTATAGATCAAGAGAAACGAGGTTCAGACCTAGATCGGGGGAAAAACAAAGTATTTGACGATTAGGTCCCATTTCTACTAGTTTTTGTGCCGAGGTAAGTTCGTATGTAAATAATGCATTGTTATTTATGCTTTAATTGCTTTAATATTTTATGAATTGTGATTGACTCTTCGAACGTAATCAAGAATGTTCTACAAGCGAGAAATCTCGGTTGAACCTTAGGAGTAGTTAGGATACAAATGTCATGACATTAGGGTTATTTGAGATTTCGTGTAAGACCATATCTGGGATATGGCATTGATATGAGATTTCGGGTAAGACCATAGCTAGGCTATTGCCATCGATAAGAGATTTCATGTAAGACCATATCTGGGATATGACATTGGTATAGTATTGTTTGTGCGAGATTCCCGAGTATCCTTTAATATTCCAAGTAGTTCAACGGGAAATTCAATGAGTATGTCAAAGTTGTGAAATATTATGATTATGTTGCAAGTTGGTACAGGTTCGTACGTAAAACTCCTTTACTAATGAGCTCGATATGTGATGAATCCCTCAGTAAGGTCATGAAGGAGTAAGTTAAGATTAGAAGATCTTGATACTATTTATGCCAAGTTTATCATGTTTATTTGTATGATACTTGTATGATTATAATGCTTATTATTTGCATAGGAACTTACTAAGCTATATAGCTTACTCCCCCTTTTTTTCCCTTGTCTTATAGTGTCATTAAGCCAGCTCGGGGATTGGAAACTGTCGGAAATCCATTCACACTATCAACTTAATATTTTGGGTACCATTGATTCTAATATTTTGAGTTATGGCATGTATAGGGACTTGGTCATTTTGTTATGTGTCATAATTGATTTAGCCAAATATGTTGGCTTATGTTGGTTGATAATTCATTTTGTAAATGGCCATTGAAATTGGCTAATATTGGTTTAAGTATATATATATGCATGCATATGATGATACTTTTCATGGACGTGGGGAATTACATGATTTAAGTTGAGATATATGTGATGTTTATGTATGATAAATGATAACATGTGAATGATGTATTGATATCTTGTTTGTGGCTGATTTGGTGGTATGTATATGCTTGGATTGGTGTTGCTTGTTGTTGTATAGGTTGGTGCAAGTAAGGGTGGCAAATGGCTTGGTAAATAGCCTTATTTTTGTCTACATGAGTAGACACACGGGCCTGTGTCACACACGGCTTGCCCCATGGGCGTGTGTTTCGGCCGTGTGTCCCCTGTACCTTAATTGTTTCAAAACAAAATGCTCAGTATTGAGCACACGGGCAGAGACATAGGTGTGTGTCTCAGCCGTGTGGACGGCACGGCCTTGAACACGGGCGTGTGCCCTAGCCGTGTGAAGTCTGCACCTATTTTATGAAAAATCATGAAAATTAAATTGACCACACGGCCTAGCACACGGCATGTGGCACAAGTCAGAGAGCTTTCTATTTTGAACACGGCCTGTAGCACGGGCGTGTCTAAGGGTCACACAGGCATGTCCCTTAGACCACACGGGCGTGTGGGTCCTATAACATGAAAAGTTTTCTAAGTTTTGTAAAATTTTCTAAAGTTCTCGGTTTAGTCCCGAACCACTTCCAATACATGTTTTGGGCTTCATAGGCTCGTTTTAGGGACGATATGGATGTATGTGAAAAGTTTTAAAATTGGATGGAAATTACATCTCGATTTTGTATGTTTGCTTGTGTTTAAGTCCGATAATGCCTCGTACCTTGTACCGATGTCGAATACGGGTAAGGGGTGTTACAAGCTGCCGCAACCACCTGGACTCTACCATCGGCCACCGGGATTTCGCTGTCCCAGCCACCAACACCACTGTGTTCGGTGATGTAGGTGCGACACCCTTACGGCACTTCGAGCCAATTCGGCTACTGTCGGTTCGGTCTGGGCCAATGACGACCCGACTGGTCTGGGTCAAAGACAACCCGATCAGTCTAAGTCAATGGCGACTTGACCGGTTCGGTCTAGCCACCGGTTGGACCGTTGGCCCACTTTCACATACCGAGCCCAGTTCGACCAATTTTTGGGTCTTAGTCTCGGTTTTAGACTCTCGAGCCCAATTTACAATCTTAGGTCCAATTTTCAAATCCAATTACCCATTGTGCCAATTGTCTAACTTGAAAATTAACTTCAAAAATATCATATTAATTGATTTGATTAATTAATTTTACTTGATCAAAATTAATTTTTCTAAAAATCACTTAGATTTTCCAAATTAAATTTTCAAGAAAATTCTTTAATCAAATTCTCTAGTTGAACAATTCCCACGATCACCTAATTTAATTACACATCGAATAAATTGACTCAATTAAATTATTCCCAAAGTTGTAGAATTTTTTTCTAATTCAAATGTAGTCCGATCGAGCTTTTGTTAAGCTAACAGAGGGACTAATTGGACATATACAATTAGGCTCTAGTGATTGCAATTATGTCCAGAAACGTCATTCCGATAATTCACAATTACTTAATCATGGAGTCAGTCCACAAGAAGTAACATGATTGAAAACTCCTTATTGTATACTCTTTACGAAAGTAATTCATCTAACTGATTTGTCCAATGGCCTCATCATGTGTGTGTTCCCCTCATATGTGTCTTCATAATGATTAATATGATCATTGTCAACAAATGACTATGATAAGTTGCTCGTTTGAGTACAAACAACTCGTGGCCACGTTCCATATTTATCAATCCACACAATGCTAATGAGAGGATATTATTAACTCTTTAATTGAGCTATGAATTCCATTGTTGCTATTAAAGCCATGCCATACACAAGTCATGTACCCAACATACCGGTTATGGGTTCGATCATCTTTAGAGCATAAGCCTCCACTCATATCGAAGCACATAAGTTGCATACGCATAGTCAGTGACTAACTTAAGATTTAGGTAAATCACATCATGAGCGTCACAAGTGAATTAGTTCACAAACGGATTAAAAATTAATTCATTTTGGGTCCTATCCAATGTATCATTCTACCAATGAATACATCCATGTCTCTACTCATGGAGTCAACTGTTTCGATAGCCAAGACTAACCATCTCCTCAATTGGATTTGTAGACGACACAATAATCCTTCTCAATATTTGAATCAAATGCTCACTTTGATTCTTTTATGGGATTATAGACTGTTAGAATTAAGTGACCCAAATTCTTATTTAAATAAAATACAATGGTAAAATAAAATAAAAGAAGAATCCCTATAGAATTACACTTCTTTTATTTTATTTTGAATAAGGTTTTTAAACCTTATTAAACTCCATCTATTTGATATTGATTAGAATAAGGAGTTTCAGTCTTACTACTCCTATTAGAATATGGCTTTATAAGCCTATAAATAGACATGGTCTATTCCTCTTGTAATTGATTCGAATTCGACATAGTGAATTTTCTTCTCCTCTGCCCGTGGTTTTTCCCGAAAGAGTTTCCACGTAAAATCTGTGTGTTCTTTGTTTATTTTTTTTTGCCATATATTGTCATTACCGACGTTATATTTTTCTCAAATTTGGTATTCGAGCTTCCGGGTTTTCATCTCGATCACGGTAATGGCGTCATTGAAGTATGAAATTTCGCTGTTGGATCGCAACACCAGATTCGCGTTGTGGCAGATAAAGATGCAGGCAGTTCTTGTACAGATGGATTTAGAGGAAGCCCTGCTAGGGGTAGATAAGATGCCTTCGACATTAACGAAGGAAGATAAGAAGCGCAAGGATCGAAAGGCACAACACAGTTACATCTGCATTTGTCTAATGAAATTTTACAGGATGTGATGAAGGAGAAGACTGTCGTAGCATTATGGAAGAGGCTAGAACAAATATGTATGTCGAAAACTTTAACTAGCAAGTTGCATATGAAGCAACGTCTTTATGCTTATCGTTTGGAGGAAGGTGCGTCTGTGCACGAACACTTAACAGTGTTTAAAGAAATTCTCTCAAACTTGGAGGCCATGGAGGTTCAGTATGATAAGGAAGATCTAGGGTTGATTCTACTTTGTTCGTTGCCCCCGTCTTATTCAACCTTTAGAGACACGATTTTATATAGCTACGAGTCTCTCATAGTTGATGAGGTTTATGATTCTTTAACCTCGTATGATAAGATGAAGCATCTTGTGGTTAAACCCGACTCCCAGGGAGAGGGTCTTATTGTTCGTGGGAGACAAGATCGAAATGCTGATGATGATCGTGGAAGGACACAGGAAAGGAATCCTCGCGGTAAATCTAAGGGTAGATCAAAGTCTTCAAACAGAGGTAAAATCTGTAATTTCTGCAAGAAGAAAGGGCACATTAAATCTTAGTGTTATAAGCTACAGAATAAGATTAAAAGGGAGGCTGTGAATCAAAAGGGAAAACAACCAGAAAATTCTGGTGAAGCTGATATTGTAGAAGACTACTGTGATGGTGAACTTCTAGTCGCTTCTATCAACAATTCTAAAGAGAGCGAGGAGTGGATACTTGATTCAGGCTGCACCTTCCACATGAGTCCCAATCGAGATTGGTTTACAAATTACGAAACTGTCCAAGGTGTGTTGTTTTGATGGGAAATAATGCTTCGTGTAAAATTGCGTGTTGGAACAATTAAAGTTAAGATGTTTGATGGAGTTGTCAGAACACTTAGTGACGTACGGCATGTTCCAGAATTGAAGAGAAATTTAATTTCATTGAGTACTATTGATTCAAAAGGGTACAAATACACAAACAAAGTGGGATGTTGAAGATTTCCAAAGGTTCCTCATTGTGATGAAAGGGCGGAAGAAAGACCGCCAAGTTATATGTTTTGCGGTGGTTCTATCATTATTGGTGATGCAAATTGCCGCTTCCTCTTCTTTGTCGGATGATGATATTACTAAACTTTGGCATATGCGCCTAGGGCATATGAGTGAGAATGGCATGGCGTAATTGAGCAAAAGAGGACTTCTTGATGGGCAAGGAATTTGCAAACGAAGTTCTGTGAGAGCACTTTGTGTTTTTGGGAAACAAAAGAGAGTTCGATTCACCAGAGGAATCCATAACACTAAGGGAACATTAGAGTATATTCATTCTGATCTGTGGGGGCCATCAAGAGTGCCTTTGAGAGGTGGAGCTAATTATATGCTAACTTTTATTGATGATTTTTCCAGAAAAGTTTGGGCATTCTTCTTGAAGCAGAAAAGCGATGTGTTTTCCGCATTTAAGTCTTGGAAAACTATGATTGAAAAACATACGGGAAAACAAATAAAATACCTCCGCACAGACAATGGCTTAGTGTAACATCCCAAAATAGGGCCCAAACGGAATAGTGGTTGTGAAACCACAAATCTGAGATAGAAAACTTTATTTTGATTAATTTTTATGATTTACTAATTGATTGGATGCATGTGTTAGAGTATTGATAGAAAATTATATGAAATTCTTGTCTAATTTGCTTATTAGGGTTAAATTGTAAAAGTTGATAAATGAGAGTTCAATATACTAAAGGATTTAATTGAAAAGCATAATTGAAGTAGAGGTCCTTAAATGGTAATTATACCATTAGGCTTTCATGGACAAAAATGGACAAATATAGGTAGAAAGAACCAAAGTTTTTAATGAAGGGTAATTTAGTCATTTGGTAATAAAAAGAAATTAAAAGGGAAAAAGATGGCAAAATATGCCCATCTTCTACCTTAGGATGAAACTTCAAGGGAGGACTCCATAGCTAGGGTTTCCAAGCTTCCAAGCTCCATAGTAAGTCAATCCAAGCCCCGTTTTTCATGTTCTTTACGTTTTTGGAATCTCGGTAACTTGGTTTAGCTTATTCTAGCAATAATTTAACTTAGGGTTCATATTTGAAAAATACCCATAGGTGAAATGTGTTTATTTTGATGTTTTATGATAGAATATGAAGGCTAAAATTTTTTTAAACAACTTTTGCTAAGGATTTTACGTAAAAACGAGTAAAATGTCATAATCGGTAAAAATATCTAATGTTCATAAGTACATGTTAGAGTGAGAATTTGATGTTGCCATAGAAGGGAAAAATGTTCAGCATGTCCTAAAATGTAAGAAAATAGGATGAATTTTATTTTTCGAGCCTAGGGGCAAAATTGTAATTTTGTGAAAGTTAGGGGGCAAAAACGTAATTTCTCCATAATCTGATTTTTGGATTGAATTAAATAATGTAAATATTAAATAAGCTAAATGTGTTATTATAGATCGAGAAGAACGTGGAATCGATCTTGAACGAGGGAAAGGAAAAGTTAAGGACTAAATTGCAAATTTCATCATATTTTGCACTGAGGTAAGTAGTATGTAAATAATTCATTATTTTTATTGATGTTTTATATTTTAGCATGTTTAATGTATTGTATCTGATTTTTGGATCATAATTGACTATTGAAAGAATGAAATAAAGTGATAAAAAGTGAGTTATTTCCCGTTTGAACCTTCGGAATCGAAAGATGCAATTGGCATGTAGTTAGGTCACATGATTGGTACTAAGTGTAGGCCACTATGTGCACAAGAGAGCTACAAGAGATTTTGTATACGTAGCTAGGTCACATGTGTAGTGCCGAGAGTATGCCATGTGTACAAGAAAGCTATATGTAGCTAGGTCACATGTGTGGTATATGGTGTGAGCCACTATGTGTACAAGAGAGCTACGAGAAGGCTAGGTCATATAAGTGGTGCTAAGTGAAGGCCACCATATGTACAAGAGAGCCAGAATTATGAGTACAATCGAGCTAGGTCACATGAGTGGTACTGGGTGAAGGCCACTATGTGTACAAGAGAGTTTCGATTTCAAAGGTGGGCTGTGTGCGAAACCACCGCATATTCGTTATTTTTCCGAAGCGTTCAACGGGAAAACTGACTAAATGAAATTATGTGAGATGTTGTAGTGATAAGTATATGTATATGTATGTATAATGTATGAGCAATATGCTCAATATGTAATTGGAAATTTGAATGATTGTTATAGGTAAGTAATGAATACAACTAAAGTGAGAGAAAGCAAAATTTTACAATAAAACTGTTTTGGACAGCAGCAGTGAGGTGAATTTGAAAAATCACCAAAAATGGTAGAAATTGAATTATAAGTTGCATGAGACATTTATTTAAAGATTATTGAGTCTGGTTGTATAAATAAGAAACAGAGAAAGCAAATGATTGGTATATTTTGAGATATTTAGATTTTTGTGAGACTGATTCGGAGTGATTTCGAGATCCCCCTGTTCTGACTTGGAAAAATCATTGAGAATTGTACAAAACTAATATTGGGACATAATTTATATGATTAGATTCCTTATTGGGTCTATTTTTAGAAGAAGCAAACTAGAACATCATTTGAATTCTGTACAAAAAGATAACTAAATGTTAGCAAAGAATGGTCGGAATTGTCAGACAGCAGAACAGGGGAGACTTTGAAGAATAAACTGTACTAATTGGCTAAACCAAAAATTCCAAAAATTTTATGGTAAAAAGATATGTGAATCTAGTTTCAGAGAAAATTTACTGATCTTAATTTGAAGTTTTGTAGCTCCAGATAAAAATAATTTAGTGACTGTGACTTGAATAGACAGCTTGCTCTGAATTTTGAATTAATAGTGACTTTGAATGTAGATATGATTGTGTTATCTTGTAAACATATTAAATCCATTATCTATTATTTATATACTTACTTACTAAGCTATATGCTTACTCTCTCTCTTTTTTTTTTCTTTGTTCTATAGTGTCATCAAGCTAGCTCGGGATTCGGTGATCGTCGGAGATCCATCCACACTATCAGCCTTCTTTTGGTATTTTGAAAACAATATTTTGGGAATTTTGGCATGTATAGAAGGCTTAATTGTTTTGTTATTTGTAATAACAACTGATTATTTTGCTTATGGGTATTGTCGACTATCTATGGAAAAAGTTTTAAATTTATACGGATTTTACATTTTAAATTTTGTACAGTAGTATGAATCATATCCGGTAATGCCTCGTACCCTGTTCCGGCGACGGACCTGGGTGAGGGGTGTTACATTTAGTGGTATCAGAGCTATGGTTTAGTCGATTCTCGGACTAACATAGAGTGTGTAAAAGTCTAGCTATACATGCCATAAATATATTGTGATAGTGTGATGACTTCTGACAATTTAAAATGTTTTTTTTATATAGTAAATGGATCCCGACCGAGCTACTGCTGACGATGCTGAAAGTAACGCGCCGGCTCCCGCTGAAGGGACCGCGCCAGTAGAAAATAGATCTGAAACACGTGGACAAGGAGAGGGGTCTCGGGAAGCCTTCCTCCAAATGATGAGTAACTGGTATACTGAGTTTATTCAAGCAAATCCGAATGCTCAACCTCCTCCACCCCCTCCCATACCTCAGACGGTTCCCGTAACTCCCCAGGGCATGGATTTGGTAAGAATGAACAAGCCTCCAGTCGATAAAATTAGAAAGCAAGGAGCAGGAGAGTTTAGAGCAAATATTGATGATGATCTTGAGAAAGCAGAGTTTTGGCTTGAAAACTCTATCCGTGTATTTGATGAGCTCTCTTGTACACCGTAGTGAGAGTGTTTAAAATGTGTTTGATATCTTCCGAGAGATTCACCTTATCATTGGTGGAAAACTTTAGTGGCAATGTGGTGCCAAAAGAAAGGATCACTTGGGATTTCTTCCAGAAGAATTTAGAAAGAAATATATAAGTCGATTTTATTGATCGAAACGGAAGGAGTTCCTTGAATTGAAGCGAGGCAAGATGTCGGTGGCAGAGTAGCTGAGCGAGAATTTGTTAGACTTAGTAAGTATGCCCAGAGTGTGTGTCCACCTGTGCTATTATGTGCAAGAGATTCGAAGATGGGCTTAATGAGGACATTAAAATGTTTGTGGGAATTCTTGAGCTGAAAGAATTTGTGGTATTGGTCGACCGAGCCCTTAAAGCTGAGGAATTAAACAAAGAAAGAAAGAAAGCTGCTATCGAGGCTTGGGATACAAGAAAGAGACTGATGAGCAAGTCGTCCCAATCTCAATCAAAGAAGTTCAAAGAGATGAATCCTCGATTTCTTCAAGTTTCAATGACATTCGCACTGAGACCGTGGGAGATCATATTTGGGTCCTAAAACTCAAGCTACTTCAGTGGCAAGTGTGGGCAATGTGAAGTCTAGTAAACCCGAGTGTCAGCATTGTGGAAGGCAACATTTTGGTGAGTGTTTGGGAACTGTTCGAGCTTGTTTCAGGTGTGGTTCTCACGAGCATTTTATTAAAGATTGTCCGGAGGGAGCTAAGGAAGAGAAATTTCACAGTGCTAGACAGACTAACACTGCTAATAGAGGTAGACCTTCGAGAAATACTGGAAGTGGAGCTAGCAGTAAAAGTGTGATGAAAGACCCAGCCACGAGATCAGAACTAGAACACCTTCTAGGACTTATGCCATCCGAGCTCGTGAAGAGGCATCCTCCCCCGATGTAATTACGGGTATATTTTCTCTACATGATATTAATGTTGTTGCTTTGATTGATCCGGGTTCGACCCATTCCTATGTTTGCTTGAAATTGATGCCTAGTATAAGTATGCCTATAGAATCTACAGAATTTGTGATTAAAGTATCAAATCCATTAGGCAAGCATGTATTAGTAGATAAAGTATGTAAAAATTGCCCTTTAATGATTAGAGGTCATTGTTTCCCGGCCGACCTCATGCTATTGCCATTTGACGAGTTTGATGTGATTCTTGGTATGGATTGGCTGACTGCACATGATGTGATAGTGAATTATGGGAAGAAATTCATCGAGTTGAAATGTGAAACTGGTGAAATCCTTCGGGTTAACTTAGATGAGTCAGATAGTTCATTTGCTATGATTTCTATTATGTCTGCTCAGAAATGTTTGAGAAAAAGGTATGAAGCTTATCTTGCTTTTGTGTTAAACACTAAAGATTCAGAGCTGAAAATTGAGTCGATGCATGAGTATGTGAGTATCCAGATGTGTTTCCGGAAGAATTACCAGGTTTGCCTCCTATTAGAGAAGCGGAGTTTGGTATTGAGTTGATTCCAGGTACCACACCCATCTCTATTGCTCCATATAGAATGGCCCCATTGGAATTGAAAGAATTGAAAGCTCAGCTGCAAGAATTAACTGATACAGGCTTTGCAAGACCTAGTTATTCACCCTGGGGTGCACCAGTCCTATTTGTGAAAAAGAAAGACAGTTCGATGAGATTGTGCATAGACTATCGGCAACTTAACAAGGTAACAATAAAGAACAGGTATCCACTGCCTAGAATTGATGATTTATTTGATCAATTGAAGGGAGCCACTGTGTTCTCTAAGATAGATTTGAGGTCCGGATACTACCAGTTGCGAGTTAAAGAGTCAGATGTTCCGAAGACTACTTTTCGTACTAGGTACGGTCATTATGAGTTCCTTGTGATGCCATTTGGCTTGACTAATGCTCCTGCCATTTTCATGGACTTAATGAACTGAATATTCAGACCTTACTTGGATAAGTTTGTAGTCGTGTTTATTGATGATATCTTAATTTATTCTCATGATGAGACTGAGCATGCAGAGCATTTGAGAACGGTCTTACAAACTTTGAGAGATAACCAGTTGTACGCCAAATTTAGTAAAAGTGAGTTCTGGCTTCGAGAAGTTGGATTCCTGGGACACATCATCTCAGGTGAAGGTATTAGAGTTGACCCGAGCAAGATCTCAGCCATTGTTGAGTGGAAGCCTCCGAGGAATGTATCTGAGGTTAGAAGTTTTTTGGGATTAGCTGGTTATTATAGACGATTTGTAGAGGGATTTTCCATAATAGCTACCCCATTGACGAGATTGCTACAAAAAGATGTCAAATTTGAATGGACCGAGAAATGTCAGCAGAGTTTTGACAAGTTAAAGGCATTGTTGATCAAGCTCTGCCTTAGTACAACCTGCAACTGTAAAAGAGTTTGTGGTCTACAATGATGCATCCTTGAATGGATTGGGTTGTGTACTTATACAGAAGGTAAAGTAATTGCTTATGCCTCTGCACAAACTAAAACCACATGAGAAAAATTATCCGACGCATGATTTAGAGCTAGTCGCTATTGTATTTGCTTTGAAAATTTGGAGACATCACTTGTATGGCGAGAAGTGCCGAATATTCACCGATCATAAAAGCTTGAAATACTTGATGACTCGTAAAGACTTGAACTCGAGGCAAAGAAGATGGTTAGAGTTGATTAAAGATTATGAGTTAGTGATCGATTACCATCCGGGTAAAGCAAATGTTGTTGCTGATGCCTTGAGTAGAAAATTTTTATTCGCATTGAGAGCTTTGAATATTAACTTGGCTTTATCAGATGACGGTTTCATTATAGCTGAGTTGAGAGCTAAACCGATGTTTCTTGAAGAAATCCATGAAGCTCAGAAAAATGACAGTGAGTTGCAAGCTAAAAGAGCTCAGTGCGAGTCAGGTATAGAGTCTGATTTTCAGATCGGTTCTAATGGTTATTTGTTGTTCAGAGACAGAGTATGTGTACCGAAGAATGACGAGCTTATTCAGAAGATCCTACAGAAGCACACATAATAGTTCTTTTTCTATTCACCTGTAGTACAAAGATGTATAATGATTTGAAGAAAATGTATTGGTGGGTAGGAATGAAAAGAGATATTTCAGAGTTTGTTTCTAGATGCTTGATCTGTCAGCAAGTAAAAGCCGAACATTAGGTACCTTCAGGTTTATTGCAGCCTGTGTTAGTCCCTAAGTGGAAATGGGACCGAGTTACTATGGATTTTGTTATAGAGATTGCCGCTGACACCGAGAAAGAAAGATGCAGATGGGTTGTAATTGATAAGCTAACGGTCGTCGGCCCATTTTATCCCGGTTCAGATGGATTATTCACTAGATAAGTTGGTGAATTATATATCTCGTAGAGATAGTTAGACTACATGGGGTACCATTATCGATCATTTCGCATGAGAGATCCGAGATTTACTTCACGGTTTTGGAAAAAGTTACAGGAAGCTTTGGGCACAAAGTTGAGTTTTAATACAGCTTTTCATCCTCAGGCCGATGGTCAGTCAGAGAGAGTAATTGAGGTGCTTGAGGATATGCTTAGATGCTGTGTATTAGAATTTCAAGGTAGTTGGGAAAAGTATTTACCATTAGTAGAGTTTGCTTACAATAATAGTTATCAGTCGAGTTTGAAGATGGCACCTTATAAGGCTTTGTATGGACGCAAATGTCGTACACCTTTATATTGGACAGAACTTAAGGAAAATCACATTCATGGGGTCGATTTAGTTAAAGAAACAGAAGAGAAAGTAAAAGTCATCAGAGATTGCTTGAAAGCGACTTCTTAGATAGATGTAAGTCATATGCAGATTTGAAGAGAAAAGAGATTGAGTATCAAGTTGGTGACAAAGTGTTTTTGAAGGTATCCCCATGGAAGAAAGTTCTCAGATTTGGCAAGAAAGGCAAACTAAGTCCACGATTTATTGGGCCATTTGAGGTTACAGAGAGAGTTGGGCCATTAGCATATCGGTTAGCTTTGCCAACTGAGTTAGAGAAGATTCATAATGTGTTCCATGCATCCATGTTACGTCGTTATTGATCTGATCCTTCACATGTGATTCCTCAGACGGAGGTTGAGATTCAGCCAGATATGACTTACGAAAAGGAACCAGTTAAGATTTTAGCTCGAGAGGTCAAGCAACTAAGGAACAAAAGTATCACACTTGTGAAAGTATTATGGAATAGACATGGGATAGACGAGGCTACATGGGAGCTCGAAGAGTCTATGCGAAAACAGTACCCAAACCTCTTCACAGGTAAGATTTTCGGGGACGAAAATCCCTAAAGGGGGGAGAAATGTAACATTCCAAAATAGGGCCTAAACGGAACAGTGGTTGTGAAACCACAAATCCGAGATAGAAAACTTTATTTTGATTAATTTTTATGATTTACTAATTGATTGGATGCATGTGTTAGAGTATTGATAGAAAATTATATGAAATTCTTGTCTAATTTGCTTATTAGGGTTAAATTGTAAAAGTTGATAAATGAGAGTTCTATATACTAAAGGATTTAATTGAAGAGCATAATTGAAGTAGAGGTCCTTAAATGGTAATTATACCATTAGGCTTTCATGGACAAAAATGGACAAATATAGGTAGAAAGAACCAAAGTTTTTAATGAAGGGTAATTTAGTCATTTGGTAATAAAAAGAAATTAAAAAGGGAAAAAGATGGCAAAATATGCTCATCTTCTTCCTTAGGACGAAACTTCAAGGGCGGGACTCCATAGCTAGGGTTTCCAAGCTTCCAAGCTCCATAGTAAGTCAATCCAAGCCCCGTTTTTCATGTTCTTTACGTTTTTGGAATCTCGGTAACTTGGTTTAGCTTATTCTAGCAATAATTTAACTTAGGGTTCATATTTGAAAAATACCCATAGGTGAAATGTGTTTATTTTGATGTTTTATGATAGAATATGAAGGCTAAAATTTTGTTAAACAACTTTTGCTAAGCGATTTTACGTAAAAACGAGTAAAATGACATAATCGGTAAAAATATCTAATGTTCATAAGTACATGTTAGAGTGAGAATTTGATGTTGCCATAGAAGGGAAAAATGTTCAGCATGTCCTAAAATGTAAGAAAATAGGATGAAGTTTATTTTTCGAGCCTAGGGGCAAAATTGTAATTTTGTGAAAGTTAGGGGGCAAAAACGTAATCTGATTTTTCGATTGAATTAAATAATGTAAATATTAAATAAACCAAATGTGTTATTATAGATCGAGAAGAACGTGGAATCGATCTTGAACGAAGGAAAGGAAAAGTTAAGGACTAAATTGTAAATTTCGTCATATTTTGCACCGAGGTAAGTAGTATGTAAATAATTCATTATTTTTATTGATGTTTTATATTTTAGCATGTTTAATGTATTGTATCTGATTTTTGGATCATAATTGACTATTGAAAAAATGAAATAAAGTGTTAAAAAGTGAGTTATTTCCCGTTTGAACCTTCGGAATCGAAAGATGTAATTGGCATGTAGCTAGGTCACATGAGTGGTACTAAGTGTAGGCCACTATGTGCACAAGAGAGCTACAAGAGATTTTGTATACGTAGCTAGGTCACATGTGTAGTGCCGAGAGTACGCCATGTGTACAAGAAATCTATATGTAGCTAGGTCACATGTGTGGTATATGGTGTGAGCCACTATGTGTACAAGAGAGCTACGAGAAGGCTAGGTCATATGAGTGGTGCTAAGTGAAGGCCACCATATGTACAAGAGAGCCAGAATTATGAGTACAATCGAGCTAAGTCACATGAGTGGTACTGGGTTAAGGCCACTATGTGTACAAGAGAGCTTCGATTTCAAAGATGGGCTGTGTGCGAAACCACCGCATATTTGTTATTATTCCGAAGCGTTCAACGGGAAAACTGACTAAATGAAATTATGTGAGATGTTGTAGTGATAAGTATATGTATATGTATGTATAATGTATGAGAAATATGCTCAATATGTAATTGGAAATTTGAATGATTGTTATAGGTAAGTAATGAATACAACTAAAGTGAGAGAAAGCAAAATTTTACAATAAAATTGTTTTGGACAGCAGCAGTGAGGTGAATTTGAAAAATCACCAAAAATGGTAGAAATTGAATTATAAGTTTCATGAGACATTTATTTAAATATTATTGAGTCTAGTTGTATACAAAAGAAACAGAGAAAGCAAAGGATTGGTATATTTTGAGATATTTAGATTTTTGTGAGACTGATTCGGAGTGATTTTGAGATCCCCTGTTTTGACTTGGAAAAATCATTGAGAATTGTACAAAACTAATATTGGGACATAATTTATATGATTAGATTCCTTATTGAGTCTATTTTTAGAAGAAGAAAACTAGAACATCATTTGAATTCTGTACAAAAAGATAACTAAATTTTAGCAAAGAATAGTCGGAATTGTCAGACAGCAGAACAGGGGAGACTTTGAAGAATAAACTGTACTAATTGGCTAAACCAAAAATTCCAAAAATTTTATGGTAAAAAGATATGTGAATCTAGTTTCAGGGAAAATTTACGGATCTTAATTTGAAGTTTTGTAGCTCTAGATAAAAATAATTTAGTGACTGTGAATCGAATAGACAGCTGGCTCCGAATTTTGAATTAATAGTGACTTTGAATGTAGATATGATTGTGTTATCTTGTAAACATATTAAATCCATTATCTATTATTTATATACTTACTTACTAAGCTATATGCTTACTCTCTCTCTTTTTTTTTCTTTGTTCTATAGTGTCATCAAGCTAGCTCGGGATTCGGTGATCGTCGGAGATCCATCCACACTATCAGCCTTCTTTTGGTATTTTGAAAACAATATTTTGGGAATTTTGGCATGTATAGAAGGCTTAATTATTTTGTTATTTGTAATAACAACTGATTATTTTGCTTATGGGTATTGACGACTATCTATGGAAAAAGTTTTAAATTTATACGGATTTTACATTTTAAATTTTGTACAGTAGTATGAATCATGTCCGGTAATGCCTCGTACCCTGTTCCGGCGACGGACCTGGGTGAGGGGTGTTACACATAGAGTTTTGTTCTGATGAGTTTAATAAACTGTGTAAGTCAGAAGGGATCGTGAGACACTTGACAGTTCGTCATACTCCACAACAAAACGGCGTTGCAGAACGAATGAACAGAACGATTATGGAGAAAGTTCGATGCATGTTGTCAAATGCCAACTTACCAAAGTCGTTTTGGGCCGAAGCAGCCTCTACTGCATGTTTTTTGATCAACCGATCTCCATCCGTTGCCATTGAGAAAAAGACTCCACAAGAGGTATGGTCTAGTAATCCTGCTAATTATTCTGATTTAAAGATCTTTGGGTGTCCTGCGTATACTCATGTTTATAATGGAAAATTGGAACCAAGATCCATTAAATGTGTTTTTCTTGGTTATAAAGCTGGTGTAAAAGGGTATAAGTTATGGTGTCCTGAAAATAGAAAAGTTGTGATTAGCAGAGATGTTGTTTTTGATGAAACTGCTATGCTACCTAACTTATCTCTTAAAGACTCTTCCAATAAAGAAAATCAAAAGCAGGTGGAGCATCAAATTAATACAGAGTCAACTCCTCAAGCCAGTACAAAAATTGAGAATAGAGTTGCTTCTTCACCACAATACTCTATCGCCAAAAACAGAACTAGAAGAGAAATTAAACCTCCAAAGAAGTATGCTGAGGCTGACCTAGTTGCTTATGCTTTAAATGTGGCTGAAGATATAGATGCAAACCAAGAGCCGTCAAATTATTCTGAGGCGGTTAGCTGTGAAGACTCAGAAAAGTGGATGTTTGCTATGCAAGAGGAAATAGAATCACTCCACAAAAACAAAACATGGGATCTTGTGAAACTTCCTAAAGGTAAAAAGGTTGTTCGCTGTAAATAGGTGTTTAAAAAGAAAGAAGGAACTCCAGGAGTTGAAGAACCCAGATATAAAGCAAGGCTTGTTGCAAAGGGTTACAGTCAAATTCCAAGAGTGGACTTTATAGATGTGTTCTACCCAGTTGTGAAGCATAGTTCGATTCGAGCTTTGCTTGGTATTGTGGCCATGCAAGATTTGGAGCTTGAGCAGTTAGATGTAAAAACTGCATTTTTGCATAGAGAGCTTGAGGAAGATATTTACATGCAACAACCAGAGGGTTTTACAATCTCAGAAAAAGAGGACTATGTTTGCTTGCTGAAAAAGTCTCTTTACGATTTGAAACAATCACCAAGACAATGGTACAAGAGGTTTGATTCCTTTATGACTTCTCATGATTTTAAAAGAAGTAGTTTTGACAAATTGTGTTTTTACTTTAAGAAAATGCAGTGATGGTTCTTTTGTGTATCTACTTTTTATGTTGATGACATGTTGATAGCGAAAAAAAGACAAAGGAGAGATAAGAAAGGTCAAAGCCCAACTAAGTGAAGAATTTGAGATGAAAGATTTAGGACCAAAGAAAAGAAGATACTTGGTGTGGAGATTCTCGAGATAGAAAAGCAAGTAAATTGTACCTAAGTCGGAAGGGTACATTGAGAAAGTTCTTTGCGGGTTCAATATGCAGAGTGCTAAACTCATAGTACTCCTTTAGCGACCATTTTAGACTTTCATCGGCTTTGTCTCCACAATCGGATGATGAGATTGAGTACATGTCACATGTTCCATACTCTAGTGCAATGGGATCTCTCATGTATGCTATGGTCTGCTTCACGTCGGTTTTATCATATGCGCAATCGATGCGATTAGCGATATACATGGCGAATCCCAGAAGAACATTGGAAAGCGATTGAAGAGATTTTAAAATACTTACGAGGTACTACTGATGTTTGCTTACGCTTTGGAAGAACTAGAGATGGAGTCATTAGCTATGTTGATGCTGATTTTGGCTGGAGACCTTGATAGAAGAAGATCTCTCACCGGGTTATGTCTTTACAATCGGAGGTTGTGCAATCGGTTGAAAGCTACTTTGCAAACTACGATCGCTTTGTCTACCATCAAGCCGAGTACATGGCGATTACGAGGCTTGTAAAGAAGCTATTTGGTTGAAGGACTCTTTAGTGAGCTCAATGAAGACCTTCAAATCAAAGCCATGATTTTATGACAATCAGAGCCATCTTCCTTACAAAAGATCAAATGTTTCATGAGAGAACAAAACACATTGATGTTCTGTATCATTTTGTTCGTGATATTATTGCTCGTGGTGATATTGTTGTGAGCAAAATTAGTACTCATGAAAATCCTGCAAAATATGATGACTAAGTCACTTCCTATAACCAAGTTTGAGCATTGCTTAGACTTGGTTGGTGTTCATTGTTGAAGTTAAACCCTTAAGGGGTTTTATGGAAGAGGTGGAGAACTTGTTCGTTGAGAGTTCGCGATGAAGAACTTGTTCATTGAGAATTCGTGTCAAGGTGGAGATTGTTAGAATTAAGTGACCCAAATTCTTATTTAAATAAAATACAATGGTAAAATAAAATAAAAGAAGAATCCCTATAGAATTACACTTCTTTTATTTTATTTTGAATAAGGTTTTTAAACCTTATTAAACTCCATCTATTTGATATTGATTAGAATAAGGAGTTTCAATCTTACTACTCCTATTAGAATATGGCTTTATAAGCCTATAAATAGACATGGTCTATTCCTCTTGTAATTGATTCGAATTCGACATAGTGAATTTTCTTCTCCTCTGCCCGTGGTTTTTCCCGAAAGGGTTTCCACGTAAAATCTGTGTGTTCTTTATTTTTATTTCTTTTTTTTTGCGATATATTGTCATTACCGACGTTATATTTTTCTCACAGACTCATTTAGATTATTTATTGAAGTAAGTTGTCCTTTTCGCAATGTAAACGTTCTTTACAATGCTACTTATTTTCAGTTTGAACTTTAGACAATCAATGAGCTAATATTTGCTTGTCACAATTTCGTTATGCATATAAAATATAAAAGACATAAATACAAAAGACATAATAGTGAAATGCGAAATTAACTTTATTTATTTATTCATCACTCAAATAAATAGATAACAATTACATGTTTACTACAATATGGACATATTTCCCAACACATCGAAGCAAATCTCATCCTTCCAAAATCATGTCTACACGGCCCTTGGGTCGAATTTCCATCAAAGAGAAGAACCATGAGAATTTTTCTTTGTAATAGTAACTATTCTCAAACTTCATAAATAAAATTTTGAATCCAAATCTCCAAATCAATTTTTGACTCAAAATAATGTACAATATTTCTCAAAGTTTGTAATAAAAATTTGAATGTTAAAAATTCAATCTATCAAGTGACAGGGCCACATGGAGCATTGTGGGATCAATTGACCAAATAAAAAGTTAAAAAAAAAATGCTTATAATTTTTAATATATATATAATTGGTGTAATCTTTTTTTTTTATTTTTATTAGAGATTTCGATTTTAATATAATTGGATTCTATCATTATATTTATATATGCAAATATATTTATGTTATCTGACTCCAAGATTGTCTTATTTAACATTCACACACCTTATCTATTACGTCCAAGTTTGAATAAGAATTAAGAAGCATTGTTTTCGTGATAAGTTGTTCAAAAATTAATATAAGATTTGTGTGAATTATAAACTTAAAATAAATATTTTATTATTTTACTTTTGATTTAATAAAATAATAATATTTTTTAATAATTAAAGATGGAATACGAAATTATTTGGAATTAAATCTAGACTTTTATACCTACAACACAATATTTTTATCACTAGAGTAAGAGATTGTTAATGATACAAATATTTTGTTATTCACTTATAATTCAATAACAAATATTGAATACAAATATTTTTTTAGTCCATTTTAATTTGAAAATTATATTATACATTGTGGATTTTTATAATATGTAAAATATTTTATAAGATATAATAAAAAATAAAAAATATAAATAAATATATATTTTTCACATTCTCAACTATTTTTAAAATATAAAAAAATTTACTCTCAACTGATTTTAAAATATAAAAAATATCCAAAAAAAATGAGAAAAATGATTCTCAAATCCATAAGTCATACAAGAAAACCAGGAAATCCAACAGCATTGACCAAAATTAGGAGTTAAAGTATGTATCATCCAATCCTATTCGGCTGTGAGATAAGTGCATCCACAAGAGGTAACGTCATCACTGCCCAAAATCATAATAAAACGCCAAAAAATAAAAAATCGCAAGGGTTCTGCATTTGAGGTTGCTTTCACCTGGAACAATCTTGAATCCTCTTCGAAGTCGCGCTGCTGCTTCCTTCTTCATTTCATTTCCCACATTTAAAATCCAAAAAAAAAAAAAAAAATATCCTTTCTTTGTAGAGATAAACTTCTAGAGGAAAAAAAGAAACAAATCGCAGATTTCGTTGGTTTACGCTTTACGGTTAACAGATTTTATTCAGGAAATGGTGTCAGGTTCGGCATTAAGCGCGGCAGCCAAACAAGCGGAGCAATTGAGGAAAGATGGCAACATTTATTTCAAAAAAGATCGTTTTGGGGCAGCCATCGATGCTTATACTGAGGTCTACAATCTTCCTCTCCCTTTTTTTTTTTTTTTGGGAAAAAATTGTTTTTGTTTGCTATATTAGTTTCTTAAATTTTTTGATTTTTTTTTTATAAAATTTATGTATTTTTTTGGGTTTAAAGGCGATTACGTTATGCCCCAATGTTCCTGTATATTGGACGAATCGCGCTCTTTGCCATCGCAGACGGAAGTATGTACTCAATCGTTTTATAATGAATTTTTATGTAAAAATAGTGCCTTTTTTTCTTAAGAGGAAAAAAGGTTTTTGAAGGTGTCTCTTTTCTTGGTTTGACGCAGTGATTGGTTGAAAGTGGAAGAGGATTGCCGGCGAGCTATTCAGATCGACTACAGTTCTGTCAAGGTAATCTTCTTTCATTTCTTATTCCGATTATGCTGATTTTTAGGGTTTGTTGTGCGCCTAATTATCATGACATTTCACACACCCCTGACCCGTCCATGTCTTGAAATTTGATTCTTCTTGGTTGTCTTGTTTTTTTTTTTTTTTTTTTTTTTTTTTTTTTTTTTTTTTTTTTTTTTTTACTTTTGGATGTATTGCTAAATCTTGTATAGCACAATAAAATAAGTTCTTAGGCGAGTATTATGGTGATTGAAGCTTCTACCGGCCTGACATTTTCAGGTCATCCGTAACTCTTTGATTATTTCCTAAGAAAGGAGTCTAGTTGTTTAGTCGACTTTCAAGCGCCAATTGGGAAACTGAGTAGGGTTGGAACTGGGGACGGGTTCAAGCAAAATTAAGGACTTCTGGAAGTTAAAGTGGCAAATATCTTGCTATGTTACTCTTTAGTTATAAACCTATCAAAAGCTGGTTTGGAACTGTTGAGATAATCATGCGTCTTGGGTTGTTTAACTTAATTTCCCATGCAAAAATTAATGGTTTTCTGGCAGTTTCTTCTTTTCCCAAGTAAAATCAAACTTGATCTTGCAATGTGGGTTGTTTTTGCCATTTTTTATGCAAAATCTGAATTATCTACTGGGTTAAAATTTTTCAATTTTATTAGCTAGAGGTTTCACATGTAATGTTCTTTTATTCCTACTTGCTAACCTGTTTACTGCAAGTTTTAACTTCCTAGTTATTTTTATTTTCATTTGTTCCTCCCTTAGGAACATCAAAAACTGGGGTTTGGCTTAGTGTATGCTTATTGTACATACCTTTTCCTTTAGTACTGACGGGGTATACTTACATATGGTTACTTGATAGGCACACTACATGTTGGGACTTGCCCTACTTCAGAAGCAAGAATTAGATGAAGGGGTCAAGGAACTGCAAAAGGTACATATGACACGATGAATCTTTTTGTTTCTTAAGAATCAGAAATGATAACTTTGTTAGGGTTGCATTTGGAAACTTTTAATCTCTTTTAGTGAAGGTTGTTAAAGTCAATACATGCAATTAGTTTTTGTGGTTTTTTCACCATCACATATAGCATGCATGTGTTTCACCATGTTATTGACGTTCCTGTTTGCTGGGTTTTATATTCATTATAAATGTCTTATGCATCTTCTTTCTGGTCCATGTTGTGGTTTTCCTTTGGTGGTGGTACTTTTAATGGACATAGGGACCTCATTTCAACAAATGATATATAAGAAACAGAATATCTTTCACTTTTGTTTAACTTTTGTCTGCTATGATGGCTTCGTTTGATGTAGTATATCATATAGACTTGGATCTTTGACAAAAAGATTTTTGTCAAGGGAAGGGGGATGTTGTTTGGCAAGAAAAAGACAACTGAATGCATTTTGATTTAGGATATATCTGAGAGCTTTTCTTTTTTGTTCCACCATTTCTTGATAGGGATGAGTCAAAGCAATAAGGGAAAAAATATCATTTCACAAGGAAGATAATTTGTGAAAGATATTTTGCACAATAAACATTTTCTTGCCATTTGTGTTGCCAGATATTTTGGGGGATTCTTTCCTGCCTTTTACATTTAGCAAGCTTGATCTTAGCTCATGGAACATAGAGGATAAGTGGATGAATTTGAGGTCTACTACGTTAAGCATAATGAGCATTTATGTTAATGGGGTGGAAAAGTGGTTCTAGTATTAGTGCACTTTTTTCTTCCTTGTCATTATTGTTGTGAACCTGTGCTTTTTGTTTTTGCTGTTTCAAAGATGTTTGCTTATAAGTGGATGAATACTATCAATAGGGTAAACTATTGATGATTTAAGCGGTTTCCTTAAAATATGTAGTGAGGCTATTTTGGGATTTACTCTTGTCTGATTTGATGATTTTCCTATAAGCTTTAAGCCAATGAACTAGGCACTGGCTTTTGAAGTCTGGTAATTGTAGTGAGTGTTCCTAATATTTTAGGGTTATGAATCAATAATGTTTTGAAATGCTGAATTACGTAGTTTGTAATATACAAGTTTTTCTGGAAATCCTTTTTGGGCATGCAGTTTCTTTCTTATAAATATTGCAGAAGTTAACTTTTTCCTGGAATATATATACATATGCAAAGATGTTGTTCGCTGTAAGAAATTTTGGTTGAACAAATTATTGAGTGGTATTGGGTTCTCTTGCCTTTATTTTATATTTATAAAATGCTTCTTTACTTAGAAAGGCTAATCTGCTTATTTAGGCTTTGGATCTTGGAAGGGGTGCAAATCCAAAGGGTTATATGGTAGATGAGATTTGGCAGGAGCTTGCAAAAGCGAAGTACATGTTATGGGAGCATGCATCTTCCAAACGTTCATGGGAATTGCAAAGTTTGAAGTATGTCATCCCTGTGAGTTAAGACATTTGATTCGAGGGGAATGATTTACCTCTCTGGAACTTTTTGATGGAGAAATGGTCCTAATGTTTATTTTTGCTTCATGCAATTATTTATTTCCTCTATGTTGCAGGGAGGCTTGTGAAGCTGCTCTGAGAGAAAAACATTTTCTTGATGATTGTCAACCAGAAGGTTTCTTAGATGAGGCTGGCATTTCTCATATGAAACAACTGGAGGTTCTGAGGCAAGTGTTTAGGAAAGCTGGTGAAGCTGACATCCCTGGTGAGGTAAGAATGCGTTCTTTCCATTGTCAATTATACAAGCCCTTTTGTACTGTTTTGGAGACATGATAAATAGTTTCAGGTGCCGGATTACTTGTGTTGTAAAATCACACTTGATATCTTCCGTGATCCTGTCATTACTCCAAGTGGAGTTACGTATGAGAGAGCAGTGATCCTTGACCATCTTCAGAAGGTGATGTGCTCTGGAAATATTGGATGTTGTTTAGCAATATAATTTTTTTTAAAGAAAGAAAAAGAACACTAAATCAATCATTTACTTGCTGGAAATCAGGTTGGTAAATTTGATCCAATCACACGCGAACCGCTTGATCAATCCCAACTTGTACCGAACTTGGCAATTAAGGAAGCAGTCCAAGCATACTTAGATAAACATTGTTGGGCTTACAAATTGGACTAAATGGTCGAATGTTGTGCTAAGTTTGCTGATTTAGTCGTACAAAGTGAAGTTATTGGTCAGAGTCTGCGTATCTGTTTGGTATACATCAGTCATGTTTGGTTTAAGCTGTTTTCCTGTAGGCTTGAGTGTATAATGACATGCCATTTATTGGTGCATGTGGAGGACCTGTAATCCGTTGAAATTGTACAGTTATTTTCATAGCAATTAACCTTGTACATATTTATCAAAATTAATTCATGCTATAATTGAGCTTCCATGCATTTATAAACCAATTTTCGGTTTGAGGGTCAAAAAGTTCCTTTCTAAAAATTGAAGGAAAAAGCAATTGCCCTTAAACAGTGCACTTATTGAGTTCTTTGTAATAAAAAAGTTTTTCTGTTAATGGAGATTTCCGATTGGTCAGTTTGACTGCTAACATTGTAAATGTGAATAACAGACTTGACGTGTGGCATGTCATGACTTTCTTTAAAAATATATATACCTTAAAAATAAATCTAAGATAAATATGTCCTTTATTTAAAAATGGATAATCATCTCTTAAAATTTATCGATTTACGTTATTTTTTAATAACACATCTTATATTGAATTGGCAGAGAAAGTGTATTATGTAGAATGCGTTTTCTTCGCAGCCGAACATATGTGTTCCATGTGGCGATTTTCTTTTACCAGTTTAGTGAAAATGTGCCTTTTCTTTTCTCAACGGGTAGAAATCCGAATGGTTATGGAATCCCAACAACAATTTTTTCCTTATATAAACCCTCAAATTCTTATTTTTTTTAACTCTCAAATTTTAATTTTTAATTTTCAATTTTTACAGTTTGATTTTCAATTTTCAATTCTTGATTTTTTAACGTAAATTTTCAATTCCAAAGTTTTTCTTAATTTCTTAGTTCTTTGATTTTATTTTATTAATTCTTCAATGGCATATTAGTTTATTCTTTTGGATGACAAGCACATCTCCAGCATGGTAAAAAATATTATTTAGTTTTAATCCGATTAATTATTATGATGTTAAGAACATATTATCAAAATTTTTAATTTTAAATAGTTAATTATTATGTTGTTCATATTAATAATTTTTTATATTTGTATACTCAGGTCGAAAATCGAATTTTAGAGACGTACATAAAACTACTTAAGCGAAGGTGCACCGGAGGTCATTCATGGAAACTTGTAAGATGCATGCTTTTTATACATGGCTCGCATGCTCAGGGAACTAAATTGGATTCCACAATCATTAGTGCTTTGGTCAAGAGATAGAGACCGGATCCCTCACTTATCAGTGCTTTGGTCAAGAGGTAGAGACCGGAGATGCATACGTTCCATCTCCTCTACGGCGAGTGTACAATTACACTCGAGGACGTCAATTTACAACTTGGTCTATCGGTTGATGGGGATGTCATTACAAGGCCAGTTGTTATGCCGATTGGAGTGCAACATGTGAACAATTGCTAGGAAAGGTGCTGAATAGGTTTAGGGGTAGTCGGATCAAGATGAGATGGTTGGGCGACAACTTTGAGATTATCGAGGTTTCAGCGAGCGATGTTGAAAAGGAGCAATTCGCATGTGCATTCATCTTAAGGTTGATCGGGGGTTTGCTAATGTCAGATTAGTATCGAAACCTAGTAAGTATCGAAATCTAGTACACTTGAAGTGACTACTACTATTAGCCGACTTATGAGGAGCGGGGCGACTTAGTTGGGGATTGACGGTGCTAGTGACATTATACCGAAATTTTTTTTGAGTGACGATACCAGGAAAAGCTAAAATAGACAGTTGCATGCTCCTTCTTCAATCATGGGCATAGTATTGACCACCATTTATACGCCCCCGGGTGCAAGTCTCTTACGAATTTCTACTCGTAACATGGTAAAATTCATTTGACAATAATGTCACCTTTTTTGAATTTTTATTGTTGTAATTTTGAAATAACCTATTTTTTAAAAATAGGTGGAACAACCCCGCGAGCCATAACAGTATATCGACTGAGCTCGAGGACATCCGACTAGCTTTAGATTAAGAAATCGGGGAGGTTAGTTTATGAATTTCATAGTTATCGATTTTTTATTCCAGCACTTGAAATTAAATATTAGGCACTTGTTGAAATTTATAAATTCATACTGTATTTCGTATGGATGCCATACGCGGATCCGAGGATTCAAGAATGCGTCACGGAGGAATTTTTGGCCAGCCGCAGCATCTGACACGTGAAAGTGTGCCATTGGTCATTTTTGCGACAATTGAGATCCACGAACCTAACCGGGTGATGTGATAGTTCGGGTGTACGCAACGTATTCCACAACAACCTCAGGAGCTCGATGACCTGCACAAGATCGACATGCAGGGGAGACCGGATGAAGATTGGATCACATTCCACAAGAAGTATATCGAGTTGAGGCAGCACAATACGATTACTTGCCAACGCGTGAACCGTATCTGACACTAGAGTTGGTAACATCTTCGGATTACATGGATTGGTTCAGGCATCACGGGAAACCATATCTACTGTTGGCTTCAGAAATGAGAGCAGGCAACGTCAGCGTAAGAGGTCAAGACGATGGCACATCAATCTCAGGTTGGGAGGACATGCCGTGGACGAATCAACATCTGCTCCACATGCACACGACCTGGTTCCCGTGCCACCTCTCGGTCAGTATGGTTCATTTATTCCTGTCACTAACCCATTTTATTTTACACCATCATCACAACATATACCAATTTATTTTACACCTGCACCATAACACGCGCAATCATTCCTTGCACCAACACAATCATCACCAATTTATTTTACACAAGCACCACAACACGCACAATAATTTCCTACACCAACACCTTCTCCAGTGATATATTTCGCACGACTGTCACCCCCTGCATCGTGTTACATGCCCCATGTGTAATAGCTCAAATTTTAGCGATGTCGGAAATAGTGGTTCGAGACCACCAAATCCGACAAATAAATTCGTAGATTATATTATTTAATATTAACGAGCCAAATGTAGCTTTTAAAAGATTTTTGAAATAGTAAATTGTGTTTTATAAAGACTTATTTGGTCAAGAAATTGAGAAAAAGAGGTATCGAGATCTCGGTGTTATAAACCGAGCCATAAATATTTTTATGAATATTTACGGAGTGTCAATAAGGTAGTATTAAAATTTCGTTAGAAATTTTTGACGTTCGGGTGGTTAATTAAATAAAAAGGACAAAATTAGGAAAGGTGTAAAAGTTGCTAGAAGGATTAAATAGCTCAATTGTCAAATGAGGAAGGACCTAAAGTGAAAATAAGCCCAAAGGAGATATTTTGGGCGGCAATAGCTGAGAAAAATCAAGAAATGGGTGAAAAAAGGGCAAAATTAGAAAATTGCCAAAATTAGTTAAATAAAAATGGGACCAAATTGGAATATCTAGAATTCTCATAATTTTTCTTCATATTCATCAGCTGAAAAACATCCATGGAAGAGGGTTCAAGCTGGTTTTCATACTCTAGCTTCATGTAAGTTTAATTCTTGCTTTCTCCTTGAAATTTCTAAGTTTTTGGACTTTTACAATTGGGTCTAACTTACTATGTTATTAGTTTTTGATTCCATGGCTAATTTTTAAAGTTGCTATGGATGAGTGCTGGAAGCATATGATGAATAAACATATAATTGAAACTTTAATTTTGATATATGATGATTTTATCAAGTAAAATTGATGGAAATTGACTTTAGGACCTAATAGTGAAAGAGTTTGGAATTAAGGTCTAGTGCTAAAGTTTTGATTTCCAAGGGTTATGAAGTAGTTTAAAATGATAGAATAAAGTACTAATTGAGAAAAATTAGCTCAATTGAGGGGTTAATTGGGCAAGGACTGAATTGTATGAACTGTGAAATTTGGGGCAAAATGAAAATCAACATTTTGCACTAAAACAGTTTTGGACAGTAGCAGTAGTCTAATTTCGAAAAATCACCAAAACTTTTAGAAATCGAATTATAGGATGAATAAAATATGAAATTAAAGCTTATTGAGTCTAGTTTCTTATAGAAGAAACGGTGTAAGTAATGGAATTATGAATCATGAGATATAATAAATTTTGTGAGACAAGATCAGAATGATTTCAGGTTTCCCTGTTCTGACTTTGGAAAATCATCAAAAGTTGTAGGAAAATAATTATGGGTTTAAATTTATATGTTTAAAATCCTGAATGAGTCTATTTTCAAGAAAAACAAACGGGAACATCATCCTAATCCCGTACAAGGAGATAATTAATTTTTAGTGAAGAAGGGTCGGAACTGTCAAACAGCAAAACAGTGTTGACTTTAAAGAATAAATTGTACTTATTGGCTAAACTAAAAATTATGAAAATTTTATGGTAAGAAGATATGTGAGTCTAGTTCAGGAAAAATTAGTGGATCTTAATTTGGAGTTTTGTAGCTTAAGATAAAAATAATTTAGTGACTGTGACATGGATGGACAGCTTGAATATCTATATAAGTAAATAGTGAAAATTATAGATAATGTTACTTACAAGTGTTTTATTTATACTAAGGATGTAGATGGAGAGGAGGATGAGGAAAAATATATGAATGACTTGTGTATAAATTGATCACATGCCCGATTATAATCGATAAATGTTAAAATAGAATTGATATAATGTTTTATTTCGAATATTTACTATGAAATTGTGATTATCGTTATGATATAAAAATTGAATTTGTAAGTTTGTATGTAAATAATACATCGTTTTTTTTATTTATGTTTTAACATTTTATTATATTATATGACATATGGTTGAATATGGAGTAATTACTTGATGTCAACTATGAATTGTGATTGATTATGGATGAATTGGTAAAATGTTGAAAAGTGAGAATTTCCGGTTGAACCTTCGGAATAGAAATGATACGAATGAGGTAGCTAGGTCACATGTGTGGTACTAAGTGTAGGCCACTATGTGTACAAGAGAGCTACGAGATGGTTTTAGGTCATGTGTGTAGTACTAAGTGTAGGCTACTACGAGTACCAGACGGATAGGTCGCATGTGTAGTACTAAGTGCAGGCCACCGTGTATCTGTTATTATTCCGATGAGTTCAACGGGAAATTGACTAAGTGAAAATACATGTGATCATGTAACGACTAAGTGTAATTTAATATGATTATGTGATGAATAAGTGCAGGTATAAGTGTGAAAATTTATGAACAATGTGCTCGATATTTGATCGAACCTTCGGTAAGATGAAATAGAGTAAGTGAAATAAGTCCATGGCATTGTGCTAAGTGAAATAAGTCCATGGCATTGTACTAAGTGAAATAAGTGATCCGAGTGCTGGTTTTATAAGTTCTACCAGTGGCTGGGTAATTCGGCATGTGTTGCGGATACCTGACAGCTAGTTACGTATGATTGACAGCTTGTGTGAGCAGGCCTGTGAATGTGAATAGCTCGAGAATGAGCTCCTATGTGATAAGTGATAAGTCGTAGCTTCGGCTACTTGATCAAGTGAAAAGTGGTAGCTCCGGCTACCTGATCAGTGAAAAGTGGTAGCTCTGGCTACAAGTGAATAGTGGTAGCTTCGGCTACAAATGATAAGTGGTAGCTTCGGCTACAAGTGATAAGTGATATCCGTATAAGTCCATAGCTGGGCTATGACATTCTAGCGAAAAGTGATGAATTGATGGATAAGTCCATGGTTTCACCATGGCATAATAATAGTGAAGATGTAAGACCATAGCTTTGCTATGACATTCTAGTGAAAAGACCATAGCTATGCTATGACATCAGTGATTATCAGTGAAATTCAGTGCATACCGGTGTAGACCAATTCTGTAAGACGTTCACTAATTTGACAAAATTTGGTAAGTGTTACATGGAATTATGTGATATAAGGAAATACTAGTTGATGAGACATGAATATAAATCTTGGTTTATAAATGTGTTTATTCATAATTATAGAACTGTACACCTCAAGTGACTATTTGTGTAAAGATAATGTTCAAATGATTTGGTGAGTAGAACTCAAATATGAAGTAGTTAGAAACCAAGACAAATTGTTATGAAAATGTATATGAAATACAAAGGTATGATTATTATATGTGATATGAATACATAATATAAAAAAGTATAGGTATAAGAGGAATTTAATAAGAATTGAGCGTATATACGTTTCTTGTTATTTATATGAACTGTACGACTAACAAATGGTAATAAGTATAAGGCTTGGTTGAATATCTTAAATTGGTTATTGACTGTATTAAAATGTTGGTAAAGATAAAGGATCAAGTGAGAGAGAAATATGGCTTAGAAAATAGCCTAATTTTCTTCCACACGGGTAGACACGGACGTGTGTCTAGGCTGTGTGTGACAAGCGGTCTACCCCATGGGCGTATGGTCCGGCTCTGTGTCCCCAGTCACACGGGCGTGTGACCCTTATATGCGAGAAAAATTTTAAAAGTCACGAAAATTTTTTCCTGAGGATCTAGTTTAGTCTCGACCCGATCTTAATGCATGATTTGGACCTTAAAAGCCCATTAAAGGAACGTTTATAATTAGTCTCGATATTTGAATGATAATGATTTCAAATTATCTATAAGTGTTATGTACTCATTGGTAATGCCTTGTAACCCTGTTCCGACAATGGATATAGGTTGGGGGTGTTACAATATTAGTCAGAGATTTCTGGACCAGAAAAAGAAGGAATTTTTAGAGCTCAAAGAGGAAAATATGATAGTGTCCGAGTATGAACGAGAATTTATTAGACTGAGCAAGTATGCTAGTGAATGGGTTTAGATTGAAGCCAAAATGTGCAAATGATTTCAAAAAGGGCTTAATGAAGATGTCAAACTTTTGATTGGAATTCTAGAATTAAGAGAATTCGCGGTGTTGGCTGAACGGGCACACAAGGTCGAGGAATTAAGCAAAGAAAAGAAGCAAGCAGAAAGGGAAGCTCGGGTTCCGAGTAAAAGATTTTTTAGCAAGACGCAATCATCTGCTTCGAAGAAATTAAAGAATTATCATGAACGTTTTGCTACATCAATGGAGTATTCGAGAAAGGAACAAAGTTTTAAATGCACCAACCCGAGGTCTTCGTCTCCCTTAACAACCAGCATTGGGAGTGTTGGAAACCCCAAACCACGATGCAATGTTTGTAATAAATTGCATTTCAAAGAGTGACAGATGAGAAGTGGGGCTTGCTTTAAGTGTGTTTCTCTTGACCATTTTCTTAAAGATTACCCGGAAAGGGTTGAGAAAGACATGGAACAAACCCCGAAGCTGAGTAATCCTGTCTCAAGGGGTAGACCACCACGGTATTCTGGAAATGTCAGTGGTAGTCCTAGTGCTGCAAAAGATTCAATAGCTAAATCCGAGGCTCGGACTCCGGTAAGAACATATGCGATACGTATAAGAGAAGATGCCTCGACACCAGATGTTATCACTAGTACATTCTCTCTACTTGATCCTAATATTATTGCTTTGATTGATCCTGGTTCCACGCATTCATATATATGCACAAAATTTGTGTCTGATAAAAATATGATTGTTGAATTCACCGAACTGGTGGTTAAAGTTTCAAACCCCTTGGGTAAGCATGTTATGGTGGATAAAATTTGTAAGAATTTTCCGTTGTTAATAGAGGGTCACTGTTTTTCGGCTAATTTGATGTTGTTACCCTTTGATGAATTTGATGCAATATTAGGAATGGATTGTTTAACCCAACATGATGCAGTGGTAAATGAAGCATAAATACATCGTATTGAAGTGTCAAAATGGTGAGTTACTTCGGGTTGAATTTGAGAAATTGGATGGGTTGTCTAATGTGATTTCAGCAATATCGGCATAGAGATATATTAAAAAGGGGTATGAGACTTATCTTGCTATTGTACTGGATACCAAAGTATCAGAGTTGAAAATCCAGTCAGTGACGGTCGTTTGTGAGTTTCCTGAGGTATTTCTAGAAGAACTACCTGGTTTACCTCCAACTAGAGAGGTGGAATTTTCCATAGACTTTGTACCGGGAACGACGCCGATATTTATAGCATCATATAGAATGGCTCCTACTAAATTGAAAGAACTAAAGGTACAGTTGCAATAGTTGGTTGATAGAGGATTTGCCCGACCCAACTTTTCGACATGGGGTGCATCGGTATTGTTTGTAAAGAAGAAAGATGGATCATTGAGATTATGCATCGATTACAGACAACTTAATAAAGTCACAGTAAAGAATAAGTATCCGTTACCTCGTATAGATGACTTGTTTGATCAATTAAAAGGTGCCACTATATTTTCAAATATTGACCTATGATCTGGTTACTATCAACTACGGGTAAAAGATTCGGATGTGTTGAAGAGAGCTTTCAGAACCAAATATGGGCATTATGAGTTTTTGGTGATACCATTTGGATTAACTAATGCCCCGATAGTATTTATGGATTTAATGAACAGAATTTTTAGACCATACTTGGACAGATTCGTGGTTATTTTTATTGATGATATTTTGGTTTATTCTCGGAATGAAAATGGGCATGCTGAACATTTGAGAATTGTATTGCAAACTCTACATAAGAAGCAATTGTATGCCAAGTTGAGTAAATGTGAATTCTGGTTAAAGGAAGTTAGTTTCCTTGGACATGTTGCATCTGCAGAAAGTATTTAGATGGACCCGAATAAAATTTCAGCTATTGTAAGTTGGAAGCCGCTGAGGAATTTTTAGAAGTGAGAAGTCTTCTGGGATTAGTTGGATATTATAGGAGATTTGTTAAAGGGTTTTCAATGATAGCTTCTCTGATGACCCGATTGCTTCAAAAAGATGTGATATTCTAGTGGACTGACAAATGTCAACAGAGTTTTGATAGATTGAAAGCCTTACTGACGGAAGCACCTATATTAATTCATCTTGAATCGGGTAAAGAATTTGTAGTTTACAGTGATGCCTCATTAAATGGTTTGGGTTGTGTATTGATACAAGATGGTAAAATAGTGGCTTATGCATCTAGGCAGTTGAAACTGCATGAGAGAAATTACCCGGTACATGATCTTGAATTGGTAGCCATCGCTTTTGCACTGAAAATATGGTGGCATTATCTCTTTCGTGAAAAGTGTCACATCTTTACGGATCACAAAAGTTTGAAGTATTTAATGACACAAAAAGAATTGAATTTGAGACAACGAAGATGTTTGGAGTTATTGAAGGATTATGACCTCGTTATTGACTATCATCCGGGGAAAGCTAATTTAGTTACGGATGCCTTGAGCCGAAAATCTTTATTTGCCTTAATGGCATTGAGCACTCGGTTATCATTGTCTGATGATGATTCAATCATAGCTGAGTTAAAAGCTAGACCAATATTTTGGCAACAAACCTGTGAAGCTCAGAAGAATGATGATAAGTTACAGGCCAAACGAGTACAAAGTGAGTCAGATTGTGACTCAGAGTTTCAGATTGATTTAGATGGTTGTTTGTTTTCAAAGACAGAATATGTGTACCGAAGAATTCAAAATTGGCACAGAAGATTCTTCATGAAGCACACAATGGTATAATGTCTGTACATCCCAGTTGTAACACCCTTCACCCGTATTCTACGCCAGAATAGGGTTACGAAGCATTATCGAACTATCAACACTTTTAAACATACATTTCATATACAATTTATCAATTCAAATACAAATCAATCAGAATTAATCATAGTGTCCCATAAATGAGTCTACAAGGCTTTAAACATGCATTGGGAGTGGTTCGGGACTAAACTGGAAACTCAATAAATTTTTCAACACTTAGTAAATTTTTCTCCAAAATAAGGGACACACGCCCGTGTGACCAAGCCGTGTGTCTCACACGGCCACCAGATACACCCGTGTCACAGGTCGTGTGGACATTTGAAATGGGAACACATGACCGTGTCCCAGTCCTTGTCCAAACAAGTGAGGTTACTGACTTGGGTCACACGGCCAATCACACGCCTGTGTGTTTAGCTCGTGTGCCCTTCGAAGTGGCTACACACGCCTGTGTGCCAGGCCATGTAATAGGCCGTGCCAAACCTGTAGGGTATACTAACTTATGCAATACGGCCAAGTCACACGCCCGTGTGCTAGGCCGTGTGTCAATTAGGGGGTATACTGACTTGTACCACACGACCGAGCACACGCACGTGTGTGAGATCGTGTGAAGCATACTGACTTCATTTCAATTTCAACACTAGGGGACACACGATCGTGTAGCATGACTGTGTGTTACACACGACTGAGACAAAAGCCCGTGTGAAACACCCCAAACCCGGCCCACGAGCCTTGACCGGATCTGGTATGTTCCTTGAGTAAATGGTTCAAAATTTGTTTGTTACTTAGGAAAAATTTGAGTGGTTTTGACGAAAATCGTGTTGAGTTCAATTGAAAACATTGTTATTTTTGAAATCAGGGATTTATTAAAATCTTGTTTTTAAATTAGAAGACATGCCGAATTTGTTAAAGATTTATCTTTAAATTGGAAATCATTTGTATTTAGATGTCAAAACATTTGAAGGTTTATTTTAAGAAAGATTACTTAAGCGTTAATTTAATATAATTTGTATCGTACCAAAATAATTAAAATGCAAACGTAAACAGTTCATACTATGGCCTTATTACATCAAAAACAAAACCCGAATAAATCCAAATACGAAAAAGAAAATAGAAAGTCCAAACTAAAAATAAACTCGAAATGAGCATGGCCACCACTAAGCTCCCGCCGACCCTGGCCCATCACCGAAGGTCACTGAAAAATATCCCACAACGGGTGAGTCAAACAGACTCAGTGTATAACAACCACACTAAGTCCTAATGATTTAGGCATATCAGATCATACATATACAGATCACAATTTACAAATAATGATGCATTCCCGAACCCAAACCTAGATACCATCCGCTACACATCACCCGTACCAACCATCACACCGTGGGGACTACTAAGTCAACCCTCCATCCGCTACACATCATCGAAGGCAGTCGCTGCAGACGAAGTGCTCATCGCCCTTATATATATTGTGGCATTGCCACCAGATAAAATTTTGTGACATGAGTCACCACATTCAGATTATGTGACCGAAGTCACCACATTCGAATATTGTGGTATAAACCACCGATCATCACTTCCTTTCCAAATCACCCTTATGCCCCATGTCATGCAAACCATGCAAATATCATGCCATTTTCTTCATTCACATTCTTATAATTTCACATATGTGCCATAAAAGATATTTATCATATTATACTCATAGTAGGAGTAGGTTTACATGTACTTTGTACCATTGCATGGTACCTTAGCCATATCTTTCACATTCTTAATAACACATGCATTAAAACAATACCTTAAATCTATTAAGACTTAGGGTAGGGCTACACACCTGGTATACTTAACGAGTTCACTGAAATCCCGAAGAATCCCGATTTAATGCTCTAGATCTTAGTCCCTACATTCGGCCAACACTTAATATTTTAACAAAAGCCTATTCGGCTATAAAACCAAATCCCGAAGGATTAACGCAACCAACTTCTTACCTTGCTGCCGATTGACTACTAATCAAATCCCAAAAACTTTGTGATGCCTCTTCTTGCAATCGGCTAGACACTAAATCACTGAACTAGTTAGTTTTCGGCTTTTGAATAAATAAAGTATAGCTCTAAATCATTGTTTATAGCCTTGGCCGAATATCAGATTCACTTACCTTGTGAATCTTAAATCCCGAAAAGTGCTACTTGCTCTTGATGCTGTTGAGATCCCTTAAATCTTGAAATCCCGAAGACCTTCTCCTTATAATCGACTATAGGCAAATCCCGAAAGATCTTTCCAAGTTTCGGCAACCTAGAATGTTGATGGAATTAGTTCTTAACTTTCGGCCAAAAGAAAAAGAATTGAAAATCGCATAACCACTAATCTTACCCTTAATACTGTAATCGACGGCTCCCTTGCTTGACTCCACAGAGAAATTCGGCTATGAGCTAGAAAGAACTTGCTTTCGGCTTTTGAAAGATTGTGAAAAGAAGAAGGGAAAGGTTGACAATGAAGATTCGGCTTCAACAAAGATGAAAAGGAAAAAGCTTGAGGGTTTCGGCAATTGTGGAATATAGATTCTGCTAGCACAAGGAATATTTCGGCTTTGACAAAATAAAAGAGAAAAGAAGGAGATGTCTAGAGAGAAGAAGGGGTGAAAATTTCGGCACAAATGAGAGAAGTGAGAAAAGAACAAATTGTCGGCACACCTATCCTACCAAAGCCGAAATTACCAACCAAAACACTCCTTATCAACTTCCTCGTTTTTCTCCTATTTCCCCTCATCTTTACCCATAAAAAATATTTGAATAATTCAGCAATTATCCTTACTCTTAGCCGAATTTTAAAAAAGAGTTTAATCGCATCTAAAGCTCATCTAAATGAAGTCCCTATGCCATCCACCTCTCTCCCTTTTTGCCGAAAATAAAATCCCCAAAATGTTGCTTCCCTTGTGACTCGAACCCTGGCCCTTTTGTACATGTTTGTGGCGTCACCTATTGAGGCCTTAAGTGGCGCCTCCATGCCACTTAAACAAGCCCATTTTATGTCATATTTCCCTTACATTCTCTCTTAAGGCCTTCTTGCCTAGCTTCCTCTTTTAAACTAAAAATTGAATAATTTCTAAGGTATTCACCTACACTCCAATGTTCACAAAATTCATACAACACATTCATAACACACAAAGGCATGCTTTCACATATATTTAAGCACAAATGCATAAGCCCAAAATCCTGGATGTTACACCGTGTCTCTACCCGTGTGGACAAAAATAGGCTATTTACCAAGCCAATTTGCCACCCACAATCTCATGAATCTAAGCAACCCAAATGTCACCAATTCATCGCACAATACAACATCTATTCTAGCCACATTCAAGACAATTTCATACCATTTCAAATATTAATAACCAAAATGCTTATATCTCAAGTCTTAATTAACCAAAACCTACTCAAATACATATACCAATCAACTAGTTTAACCATTACCTAACATACCTCATTTTTGTACCAATTCACAAGCAAGGTACCAATTCCACAAACTTCATAATATGGTCATTCACATATCCATCCAAGAACTCAATATCAACCATCTATGCACACATAAACACATATCCAAATCCACTAAATTAAGCCAAATCTCATGGCTATATTTACAAACCAAAACATATACATTTACAAGCCATTATAAATGACCAAAATCTCTATCAATCCATAATCAAAATGACTAATAATACCTATACATGCCATATACTCAAATCATAGTTTCAAAAGTACCAAAGAGTCAGTGGATAGCATGGTAAAGTCTCTGACGATCCCCAAATCCGAGTTACCTTTGAAATCATTATAAAACATAGAAAAACAACAAAGTAAACTATATAGCTTAGTAAGCTCGTATGTTAACATTGAGTAACTATCATCATTCATAAATCATTTATATAATAGAAAAGAATGTGCAACAATTTTATTAAATCTCAAGCTATCATATGATCATATAACTTACCAAGAAACTCATCAATTTCATAATTTTCAATACTCAATTCATTTCCGTACATACCTGTACCATCTCGTACCAATCTCATAATCAACCACATCCTTCTTTTACCCGTTGAACCATTCGAAATAGAATTCGAATACTCAAGGTATCACACGATAAGTACCTATACCATGGCCCGAAGCCAAATCAAGGTAACTTATCCGAATTTTTGATATCATGGCCCGAAGCCAAATCAGCTGATATGCATGACCCGAAGCCAACTCAAGTATACCTAATGACATGTCACTAACATCCTAAACTAAACCTAAGGTTCAACCGAGGTTCCAACTGTCAAATCTTCATTGAATCATTTCCGGTGTAACACCTCCTACCCTTATCCATCGTCGGAATAAGGTACGAGGCATTACCAGAGTTTACAGAACCATTTTTTATTAAACCGAGTCATTTTACTATTTATATTTCGAACGTAATTATAATGTCCCTTTATTGGGCTCTTGAAGCCCAAAACATGTATTAGAAACGATTCGGGACTAAATCGGGATCAAAAGGAATTTTTCGCATAATCCCAAATTTTTTTTCTCTATTATAGGGGTCACACGCCCATGAGCTATAGGGACACGCCCGTGTGGTTTAGGCCGTGTACCTTACACGGGCAAGGCACACGCTCGTGTGGGAGCCCATGTGCTCGATCCTGGGCATTCTATTTTGCAATTTCTGGATACATGGGACACACAGCCTTGACACACGTCCGTGTGTCTTCCCGTGCTGACAAAACAAGGCTATATCCAAGCTTCATTTCTCACCCAATTGGTCTTTTACTTACACCAACATTTAAATATGTTCAAGATTCAATTTATATGGTTAAATATCTAAATTTATCAATCAACTATTCATATATATATATAAACATATTCATAAATTTTTATACCATTCTTAACCATCATCTTCATCCCTATACTTATACCATCTCATCATTTGTTCATTTTAAACCCATATTAAACATGATAAAATCATAATTTTATGTAACTCAAAACTTACTAAATACAAGCCATACCAATGGCTAGTTACAGTTAAATCATTTATAAGCCAACATTTACTAATTAACCTATATATGCCATTATAACCATAATTCATTTACCATACATACCAAAATAGGCCGATGGATAGTGTGAGTGATCTCCGTCGAGCTTCCTAACCAACGAGCTTCCGAAAACTCACTCATTTAAATTTAACATAATCATACAAGGTATATTCAATCATCTTGATCACGAGCCCTAACACGTAACCTCATCACCCTTGTTAGTCGCACACTTAATATAAATACCAAGAAACATGTATGGGCTCAATTCTCATTAAATTTCTCATATATATATATAGACAATTTCTCATTATGTAATCATATAACGTATAGCAACCATATCTTTGTATTTTAAATACATTTTTCATAACAACTTGTCTTGATTTCATACTATTTTATATTTGAGCTTTACTCATCAAAGTATTTGAAATATCATCTTTATGCAAATAGTAACATGAGGTACATAATTCCATAATTATGAATGAACATATTTATCAAACATATTCCATGTTCATATATGTCTCATGTCTCCATATATCAATAACCATCATTTTCTTGTATTTCAGATAAATACTTGTAACCATACATAAGTATGCAATTCGTTATTTCTTCTTGTCAATCAAAATTTCAAATGACAAATTCTTGTGAATACGCTCACCAATTTCATAATCCCATGTATTTACCGTTTTCCATATTTATCCCGTCGAACTCCTTGGAATTTCAATGGATTTCCTGTAGTACACTCATGGTGTACAATCTCATAATCCGTCAATTAGTACACATATATACATAAGTCCTTTTCAGAGAGCACACTCATGAAACCTCATTTCTTACAAAGAGATTACAGTCCGGCTAAATCCTGTAAGAGAGCACACTCCATGAACCTTATTTCTTACAAAGAGATTGCGGTCGAAAGCTAAATCCCCTATAACATATGCTCAAAGAATATTGTCGGGATTACCAATCCAGGCTAAATCCCCTGCAATGACAAATACTCTATAGAGCTTTGTCTAGATTACCAGTCCGGGCTAAATCCAGACTCACATTTACTTTGGATTACCTGTCCGGGCTAAATCCAAATCACACATATTCTTCGGGAGGGCTTATATCAGGATCACCCGTCCAGGCTAGATCCTTTTCACTGTCAAATCCTTTTCAGTGATCCATCGAATTCCATTCCATTCAACCGGGATTTATTTCCCTTTTTATTGATTATTATCAACATTTCATCAATAATCATACATTGAGCATTCAAATCACATTTTCATCACATAAACATACATTTCAAACATTTAAGAATACAATTCAAGTTACAAAAACTTACAATTCGATTTTTATACCATAATGATAATCTTAGTTTCATAATAAATATTTGAAATAAAACATTATGTCATTTCTAATTCAATGTTTATCGATTATAATCGGGCATGTGATCAATTTATACATAAGTTATTCATATATTTTCCTCCTCCTATTCTCCATTCCACATCCTTAATGTATATATCATACTTATAAGTAACATTATCTATAGTTTCACTATTTACTTATATGTATATTCAAAGCTGTTCATCCGTGTCATAGTCACTAAATTATTTTTATCTTGAGCTACAGAACTCCAAATTAAGATTCGATTGATGTTTTTGAAACTAGATTCATTTATCCTTCTTATAAAAATTTCATAATTTATAGTTTAGCCAACTAGTATAGTAAAATCTTCAAATTTATCCCTGTTCTGCTATTTAACAGCTTTGACCTTTGCTTACTAAAAAATAATTATCTCTTAACACAGAATTTGGAAGATATTCCCGTTTGTTTCTCTTGAAAATAGATTCATTAAGAATTTAAAAATATAAATTTATGTCCTGATTATTATTCTATAATATTTTATGATTTTCCAAAGTCAGAACAGGGGAACCCGAAATCATTCTGACTTTGTCTCACAAAATTTTTTATATCTCATGATTTACAATTCCATTTCTTACATCATTTCTTCTATGAGAAACTAGACTCAATAAAATTTAATTTCATATTTTATTCATCCTCTAACTTTATTCCCACAATTTTTGGTGATTTTTCAAAGTTAGATTACTGCTGCTATCTAAAACTGTTTTAGTGCAAAATATTGATTACTTTTTTTCCCCTAAACTTTTAATACATGACAATTTCATCCCTAGGCTCGGAAAATGAAATTCTTGCAAATTAATCCTTATTCCAAGCCTAATTATTCTCAAACATACCAATCACAGCCCATGAATTCCATGAAATTTCAAAATTTTCCATAAATTCAACACTTTTCATTTTAACCCCTAAAACATGTTTTCATCCTAAATTATTTAATAAAACACCTTTAAACATCCATTAACATCTCAATTTCATCATCAAATAACAAAAATCATATAAACTTATGAATGGTAACTTCCAAATTTTTCAACAAAATCAAAAACTAATAGAATACTAAGTTGGACCTAATTGTAAAAGTCCAAAAATATAAAGTTTCAAGGAAAAAGCAAGAATTGAACTTACTTGAAGCTAAAATATGTAAGACCAGCTCAAAACCCTCTTCCATGGCTGTTTTTGACAGAAATTTGAAGAAGAAATGGCCTGAGAATCATTAAAATCAACTTTGGCCATGTAACTTTTGTTAAAATTCCAATTTTGTCCTTTTCACATAAAAATATTTGATCTTTTAAAATGGTCCATTTGCCCTTTTAGTCCTTCCATATTTAATGGTTAAGCTATTTAATCACTTTAGCAAGTTTTGCACCTTTTCAATATAGTCCTTTTTATCTAATTGACTACCGAAACGTTAAAATTTTCCGACGAAATTTTAATACTACATTATTGACACTCCGTAAATATTTATAAAAATATTTATGGCTCGGTTTATAACACCGAGATCTCAATAACTCTTTTTCTCAATTTCTTCACCAAATAAATCTTTATAAAACACAGTTTACTATTTCAAAAATCTTTTAAAAGCTACATTTGGCTCGTAAATATTATATAATATAATTTACGAGTTCATTTGCCGGATTTGGTGGTCTCGAACCACTATTTCCTACATCACTGAAATTTGGGCTATTACATTCGGACTTGTCTGTAATCGCATAATCACAATTCATGCTATATCAAAGCATATAAAATACACTTGAAATGAAATTATAACATACGAACTTACCTCAGATTTTAAAACGGCGAATCGAGTCGATTAGTCAATAACTTTATCTTTTCCTCGATCTAAGTCCGTATTTCATTTTTCTTGATCTAAATATATTCAAAATTAACTTAGTTAATAATCTATTCATTCAATTCAGTCCAAAACACTATTTAAGGCACATTTACACTTTTACCCCTAAACTTTCACATTTTCACAATTTAGTCCTTATTTCATAAAATCACAAATTCATGCAATTTAGTCACCACCCACGCTAGCCGAATTTCTCTAGTACTCATATTAGCCTGCATTTATCATTTATTTCACATTTTAACCACTAATTTTACACATTTCTAAATTTAATCCCTATTTTGCATTTTCACTAGAAATCACTTAACAAAACTTGTATATCTATTAACAAACATTCATAACCTATCAAGAAACTTCAAAACACATGCTTATTCATCAATAGAATCATTCAAAATCTTTAACAGTTTTGCAAAATAGTCCCTGGGCTAGCTAGTACTAGCTGCAACAGTTGCAAAAACATAGAAATCGTTAAAAACGAATTAGAAATGAGCTTACATGTAAGGATGAACCCTAGTCAAATATTCAAGCTTCAAAAATGGTGTTTCTTTAGTTGATTTTCAGTGGATGATGATAATTAGGAAGACAACCATTTGTTTTCCTTATTTTAGTTAGGTTATTTAATAATTTACCATATTAACCTTGGTTTAAAACATTAAATATCACATAATATAAGCCCATAATTGTCCACCCACCATTATAATGGTCTAATTACAACATAAGTACCTTCACATTAAGGTTCTATAGCTATTAGATACTTTTAGCTATTAGAATTCAAGTTTTACGCTTTATGCGATTTAGTCCTTTTTATCAAATTGACCAACTAAACTATAAAATTTCTAAACGAAACTTTCAGACAATCATTTAATCATGCTGTAAATCTTAAAAAAATAATAAAATAAATATTTTGACATCAAACTTGTGGTCCCGAAACTACTGTTTCGATTTGACCAAAAACGGGCTGTTACACCGGTAGTAACAAAATGTACAATGACTTGAAGAAAATGTATTGGTGGTCGGGTATGAAAAGAGATATTTCTGAATTTGTATCTAGATGTCTGATCTGTCAACAAGTAAATGCTAAATATCAAGTACCTTCGGGATTATTGTAGCCAATTACCATACCGAAATGGAAATGGGAAAGAATTACCATGGATTTTGCATCGGGATTACCCTTGTCACCGAAAAAGAAAGATGCTGTTTGGGTAATTGTTGACTGTCTAACGAAGTCAGCACACATTATCCCGGTATGTATGGATTTTTCATTGGATAGATTGGCTGAATTATATGTCTCTGAGATTGTAAGATTACATGGAGTGCCAATCTCCATTATTTCAGATAAAGATCCACTATTTACGTGCCGATTTTGGAGTAAATTGCAAGAAACTTGGGCTCTCAGTTATGTTTCAGTACTGCATTCTATCCTCAAACAGATGGACAATTCGAAATATGTTATACAGATTTTAGAGGATATGCTTCGGTGTTATGTACTTGAATTTGGAGGTAACTGGGAAAAATATCTGTCTTTGATTGAATTTGCTTACAATAACAGTTATCAGTCCAGTATTAAAATGGCACTATATGAGGCTCTATATGGTCACAAATGTAGAACTCATTTGTATTGGACAGATTTAAGTGAGAAAAATATCCACAGAGTTGACTTGATCCGTGAAACTGAAGAGAAAGTAAAAATAATTCGAGACAGTTTGAAAGCAGCATCTTACCATCAAAAGTCCTATGCCGATTTGAAACAGAAAGAGATAGAATTTCAAATTGGTGATAAAGTGTTCCTGAAAGTACCACTATGGAAGAAAGTTCTTCGGTTTGGTCGAAAAGGGAAATTGAGTCCACGGTTCATTGGGCCATATGAGATCATTGAAAGAGTTGGGTCGGTTGCATATTGGTTAGCATTACCACCTAAGCTTGATAAGATTTACAATTTTTTTCCATGTATCTATGTTACGACGTTATCGATCAACCTGATATGACCTACAATGAAGAACCGATCAAAATACTGGCAACGACATGGATCAGAGGAAGATACCTAGGAGCCAGAGGATACTATGAAGAAGCAATAACCTAACCTCTTTTCTGGTAAGAATTTTCGAGGACGAAAATTTTTAAAGGGGAGAGTTGTAACAGCCCAATTTCGGTGAGATTGGAACAGCGGTTTCATTCCACAAATCCCAGCCAAAAATAAAATTTATTTTAATATTATTTTATGATTTGCATTATTATAGGAAGGTGATATAAAAATTTTAATACGAAAATGTAACACCCCAAACCCGGCTTAGACGTTATGGCCGAATCTGGCGTATCACATTGAAGTGTTTTTCAAAAACCATGTTTACATTGAAAACCCTTCTTAATTAAAAGCTTGAGTAAAATCCCAGTTACGTTAGTTTATTATTAATTTATTTTAAACTTGGTATATGGAAAAATTATTAAGTTTATTCCCAAAATTTCTTTTCAGTTGCGGAAGCTAAGTCTAAAAAGTAACCAATTTACGAAAACGTGATGTTTAAAGATTAAATTGTGAAAGCGTAATGTTTTGAAAATAGTTATTGTTTTGGAAAACCACGATCTACTTTTAACAGATAGGAAACGTAATAACTAAAAATCCCAAATTAAAAACCAGAAATTAAAAGAGGCCTTAGTACAACCCAATAAGAAAGTGATTTAAGTAAGGTAAACTAGACTACTAAAATTTGAAGCTGTTCGTAGTGTGGCCACCTCCGAGTCCTCCCGTACGTCGAACCGTTCACTGAGGATTTCCTGAAAAATTAAAAAGAGGGGGTGAGTTTACGAAAACTCAGTGTGTACAACCCTCATCGATCATAAAGCATGCATCACATCAATCCGGGCCTAAGCCCATTATAGTAATCATTGTGGGCCTAAGCCCAACACAGTAACGGTGGCATTTGGGCCTTAGCCCATATAGCCTCAGTTGGGCCTTAACCCATATCCAATGTCACATATCACATTTCTCTGGGCCTAAGCCCATCTCAATATTAGAAATAATATATGCAATGCATGAATACCCAAACCAACCCTGCACTCCGTCTCCTGTCGAACCCTACACTCCTGTGGGGATTTAATCGACCCACCCATCCCTACATTCCTTATATAGCACCCGTTGCGAAACTAACCAATGTTGCAGTAGAGCTGCCAATCACATAATCGGCTTAAAGCCATCAGTGGATCCACAGTCGTCAAGTGGCCATGCGACCCTAACAAATCATATACTTCCTTCAAATCAACGATTCCCCCCCATGCAGCATAATATCAAATGATTGCAAACATACCACAAATGGAATACAATAACAATCATATAACAAGTAGGGTATTTAAGTCATTTTACCCTTCAGGGGCATAACGGTCATTTTACCCTACAGGGGTATTACGGTCAATTTACCCTACAGGGGTATTACGGTCAATTTACCTTACAGGGGTATTTCAGTCAATTTACCCTATAGGGGTATTTCGGTAATTTCACAAATCGAGAGTATATCGGTAATTTTACAATCTGAGCTTAACGAACCAATAGAAGGCCCACCGTCGCCTCGAGCGACTTAAGTAACCTAAACGGACACAACGGTGTAAATGGGCCTAAGGCCTATTACTCAGCCCAAGTGGACCTACAGCTCGGGTGGCCCATTCAGCCCAAATTCAGATACGGCTATGTGTACACCATAACCCGATTCATTAATAGTCACTTACTACGAATTTTCTCTGTGTGGGGCTCACGTTCCCATTGGGCCCACACGACCCATTTTGGCCTAGCGAGGCTCAGAACTACCTAAGTCATGTGCGAGACATGACAAGTCTATCGATTTCTCACTTAATAGCGAAATTTACCCACGCGGGCCTACTCGACCCAAATCGACCCATTAGGCCTTATAACGGCCAAGTCCACGAGATCGGTCATGGTGGCCTTTGTCAATGTGTCGACTCCCTCACACGAGTGTTCATGCACCCATATAGTAGCTGTTGCCATATCGTCCACTTTTCGGCATTTCGACATCCCTACATTTCGACATTTGCTGTTCTACAACGTGAATAGTGTGTGTACACACCTTGATAGAGAGAAACATAGTAGCCCACGAGCGTAGAACCTTGACTGAACCGGCTTATACTTCTTGAGCCGTTTGATTATGAGTCGATATCATCTCCTTGTGGTTTATCTGTACCACAACATTATCTATTAAGCATCAGTATCAATAACAAAGGTTAAACAATTACTATCCTCAGGAAAACACCGTGCCAATAAGAGAACTAGACGTTCGGCCAGTATTTGAAAGCACATAACCACTTACCCTTAACAATCGGCCAACTAGATAAATTGAACTCAATCAACCCACAAGAGAAGAACATATTCGACAGTTTAGAGGCTGGAGAAATGATTCGTCAAAACGCTTGTAAGCCGAAACGTTTGATCGATAGAGAAGGGAAAAAGAATAAAGGCAGAGAAAGAGGTTGAATTCGGCTCACATTAAGAAGAATAGGAAATAAGGAGAAGAGAATAAAGAAAACCGAAACGGGAAAAACACAAAAAAGTCTATGGCAATATTTGGCACTATAGATAGAAGAGAGAAATTAAAACAAATCGGCATAAAAGAAAGTTATTGCTGAAAATGCATCAAATACACTCCCTAGTCGAATTTTCCTAAACAAAACTCCCCCCAATCGGCTCCAACGTCTCCCATTTGAAAACCCTTCAAAAACTCCACCAATCCCTCCATTGAATTTTCTCCTTGATTTACTCCAACTCCCCATTCAAATTCAATTCAAATTCTTATGATCAATTCAACCACAAAGTTCCAGTCCAGTTGCAACACCTCCCCAGCACAAGCAGCAAAATAAACATACAATTGCGCTTGCCAAGCCTCAAACCTCAGACTCCTTGCCACACATGTAGCGCCACCACCACTGCACCAATAGGTTCTTTGTGTCACATTTTACCTTCAATTAATTAAGAGGTCTAAAGGCCAAGGTCCAGTTTCTTTTAAAAGAAAAACTAAAATAAATTGCAAGAGCCAAGACTTGAACCCAGGCTCCCTTGCAACCTTAATGACACCACAACCACTAGACCACATGCTTCCTTATGTAAATTTTTTTAACACAATAATTTAAAAGGTCTACATCCAAGCATCTAGGGTTTTATCCACTTAAAACCAAATGTTTTTCTAAAGCCCAGGTTTGAACCCAGGACTTTTCCAACTCCTCTCAAGACCCTTAACCACTTGAGCAGACATTTAATTGTGTCATTTCCTAACTCACATAAACTTTTATGCATAGTTTCCTAACTGTTCCCTTGCTCAAGGCCCAATACTTCTAGACCCAAATTCCGGGGAGTTACAGAAAATTTTACCGATTGCATGTTTAATTAAGGGAAGGACTAAATTGCATAAAATGAAAAAGTTGTCTTCTAGTAGTTATAAGTATCCAATAGCTATATAATTCAAAAATTAAGGTCCTTATATGGTAATTAGACCATTGAAGAAAAGTTAGTAGATAATTTAGTGACTCATCTATGGAGAAATTAGAAATGGGCAAGGACTAAATTGGAAATCACTAAAATTAAAAGATGACAAATAATAAAAAAGGAAATTGTCATCTTTTTATTCATCTTCTTCCCCAAAATCTCTATGGAAACTCTAGTAGAGAGGATGAAAACGTTTCAAGCTCAATAAGACCTGGAAAGACCAACTACTGAATTACATCGAGGAAAACAAAAGGTTTCAAATTAGTTGAAATTCAAATACAAACAATTGTCAAGGTAAGTTCGTGTAACCTAAATATATATGTTAATGTGCTTGAATTGAATTGTATGATTCTGTTGATATGTATGTGAAGATATACATTATGAAATGACCACAAATTTGAAAATGATGATAAAATGCCATGTCCCGGTTGGATGTTGAAATTTGATGGAAAAAGGTGATTTCTCGAAAAGAGTATAATATTGCATATGTTGCAGATAGGATTTAGCCCGAACGGGTAATCTTGAAATAAGCCCTCTCGAGCATATGTTATAGATTGGATTTAGCCCAGACGGGTAATCCAAATCAAGCTCTTTAGAGCATATGCTACAGAAAGGATTTAACCTGGAAGGGTAATCCTGTTATAAAATATGTGGCTTGAGAGCGTGCTATATGATCATGTGCTAAATGGGTAATTTTGAGCATGAATTGGCGGATGGTTGATATGTATACTTTGTGTATACTACCTGTATATCCATCGAAATTTCAATAGTTCAACGAGAAAGATTCTTGAAATACGAAAAGGTGAAGTTAACCAAATATTTATAATGCGATGAGCTCATCTAACTTGTTTGATTAAGTGTATATGTTTAGGTAAAATTTACCCAAAAATTTTGGATGGTATGTCTATGTATGCTTGTATGAATAAATATAACCGGTAAGTTTATTTTCCCATTATACGAACTTACTAAGCATGAAAATGCTTACCCGTTTAAATTTTCCCTGTTTAATAGTGCTCGTAAGCTCGCAAAGGTTGGAGGTCAGGCGGAGCATCAATCACACTATCCAGCATCTCATTTTGGTATAAATAGAAATCTTATTTTGGTATAATGGCAAGTATAGGCTCAATTGGCCAAATGATGGCTTGTAAGTGATGTTTTGTAATCTAGCCATTGGAATGGCTAGTAATATTTTACTTAGTATGTTTATAAAGTTATTACATTATTAAATTCCTATGTGCTAAGTTGGTTGATTGGATTATGCTTAAGGTGTATGCTCCTTATAAATAAAATTATAAACATGAATTGTATGTGATAATATACCATGCTAGGTATTAGAATTGGCTTGGTTTTAATGTTTGAATTGGTGGATATATGTTAGTAAGTTTTGGTGCAGGAAAGAGGTAAGTTTTGGGTTACAAATGAGGCTAGGAAATGGTTTTATTTTGTCCACATGGGTAGACACACGGTGTGTCTTGGCCGTGTGTGACACACGGCTTGTCCCATGGGCATGTGGTCCGGCCGTGTGTCCCCTACTCTTAAAAATGAGAAACAGAATGTTCAAAATTGGGCACACAGGAAGAGACACGGGTGTGTGTCTCAACCGTGTGGTTGACATGGCCTTAAACACGGGTGTGTTACATGTCCGTGTGAAAACTGCACCTAAATTTCAAAAATAAAATTTGCTACACGGCCTAGCACACGGGCGTGTGACTTTAATTACTTCATGCCTTATAAGTTAGAAAGTTACAAGGGTTAGAGACACGAGCGTGTGTAGTCACATAGCCCGACCACACGGGCGTGTCCCTGGACCACACAGGCGTGTGGGAACTGTTTATAAGAAAAATTTTGAAATTTTGAGAAAACTTTCATGAGATCCCGATCTAGTCCTGATTTATTTCTAATGCTTATAATGGGTCTCGAAGGTCCATTTAAGGGTCGATATGATTGTTTTCAAATATGAATAGTATTTTTAACTCGATTTATCTCTAATTGTTCTGTAAGTCCCAATAATACCCCGTAACCCTGTTCCAGCGAAGGATACGGGTTGGGGGTGTTACAGTTCCTTTCATATTTCACCATAAAGACATTACTTTCATATTGCTCCATAAAGATGTTCCTTTCATAATTCGTCAAAAAGACATTTCTTTCATATTGCACCACAAAGGCGTTCTTTTCTTGACGTGTTTATAACATAGATTTTCTCAAACTCACGTTATATGAGGTTTGCCTATCATTGCCCTAGGACACGCAGTGAACCCCATTAGGTAATCACCGTTCTTTAGTTCCTTTCAGAAGGTGTCATGGCCATGGGCTTTTCCTTCAAGGTTCATATCAAATATCTTATTTTTAGTCCCAGCGGACCCCTTTAGGCTCAACTGCGGTGAGCAGACATAGACTTACTTGATAGATTTTTCATATATTGACATCATTTGAGACTCAATAATTCATACATTAACATACTCCCAAAATATTTCACATCTCTTTGCATATTTACCAGATATACCTATACAACCATGTTTCTACATTAGGATTCTTAACACATACTTAACTTGATAGATTCCATATAAACTATACATGTTATTCTAAGAAAACATTCTTACTATACTTTTCTGCTGTCGGTTTCATAGTTCAAACAATTCCCAAAAAAGTATTTCATATGAATAGTGGTCATGCAAGAGTCAACTTAGAGACTCACCTGACAACCACGAAAAACAATTTGAACTCCAGATCCAACCTTCATCAAGATATTGCTGCAACCACTATTTATAAAATGAAGGAACACCATTAAAGCTCTTTCAAATAACCTTATCATCATTTCAAACCCAGATGAACCCCATACAACGCCTTACTTCTTCATCTTACTATTCATGCACTCTTAAGACCTACTCTTTCATAGCATAACATGCAGAGTCATAAAACTTGCCTTGGTATGGAATAATCATGGATAAAATCTGGGATCTCAACTTTAGCTTAAAGAAATGTCTTCGATTCTTCAAGCCTCAAATAACACTATTTTTTAAGAAAAAAGAAGAGAACTCCCCTTTTCCAAACTTGAATATCTATTATTATATTCTAGGTCCTTATTGGAACTTGATAAATGTCACATCATTATTGAATTGTCTTATAAAAAATCTACAGCTTCTGAGATACCTAATTAGTATCTCTTATCTTTTAACTATCCTGTTTCACTGCCAGTTTGTTCCTAACCAGCTTACCTTGTAACTTAACTTGCACAGTACCATAGTCAACATGCATACTATATCTTTGACTTGAACTTATACTCTCAATGCTATTTTATTCAGCCACTGGTCTTATTCCAACTAATACAGCCACCGAACAAGGAACCTTTATTAAATTAATCTCATAACTGAATATGCTTGCTCTATATGTCGAAAGATGCACTTGGGTGAAGCCTACTCTGCCAATCATACTTCCTTAGGACTATATGTCAATCCTTGAACCCGCCAGAACTGAGGTGTTACATAGTGCATATATTATTTCTTGATCAAATTCACAATCACAACCTAATTTCATCATCAAACATAGATATTGCATACTATAAGATATACTTAAATATAATTTTCATATCACATATCATAATTTCAATATTCCATACCATTTCCCATTTTTTTTTCATTTTAATCATCTACCTCGATGTTCAATATCAAATTTAATCAAAACATTTCATATTATCATAATAGACTCACCTCAATCATTCAAAAATTAATAAACATACATATAAAATCAAACATTTTTATCTCGAATAATAAAAGTACAAATCGAGGTTTCACGGGTCACTCGTAAATGATTTTTGTGTTTCCTTTCCCTCTAAGTTGTTCGATGTTCTTGTTAGCTACAAATAATCATAAAACATATCATACAATCAATTTCCAATCAAATCAGAATCTAATACCACAAAATTTTTAATTTATTCAATTTAGTCCCTAAAACCAAGACAAGCATAACTTTTAAATTTGAGGTTTCAGATTAAAATCTGATTTCACCAAAACTCATTAGGGACCATTTATTTTCTATTCCTACCAACATTTCACAACATCTTTAAATTTAACTCGATTTTGTCCTTAATGTACGAAACTAACAAGTAAGCTTTACAATTTAATCCTTTTTCATAAACTAAGCTTAATTTCTAACAATTTTACGCCAATTTCATCTAATTCTCAACAATGGAAACTTTTAAAAACTTTAATAGTTTTACAAATTGGTACGTGGTCTAGCTAAATCAAGCTCCCATGACCTCAAATCTATAAAAAAAAAATTAAGAAAAGGGCTTGAAATTCATACCTAAATCAATAATCGAATGGAAAAGTTGAGAGTTTTAGTTTTTCTTCTCTAATGGATTCGGTTGGTTTTAGGAAGATGATGAAAATATGTCATCTTTTATTAATTTTTAGTTTATATACCTAGATTAATTTTTAATTAGCTTAATTAATTATGTTTTTACTTTAATTAATCTTAGTTTAATAATATTTTAATCTTTAATGAAAATCATCATCAAAATGCAGTATCTCACATAAAAAATTGGTTTATTTACTATTTTGGTCCTTTAAATAATTGTAACCTAAGTCGTTAGGCCTTTTCCTAATTAAAACTCTATAATGATTGGACTTTTACAATTTAATCCCTGGGCCCTAATTAACCTCAATTTTCGCTAAATTGACTATCAGAATTTCAATTCATCTATATAATAACTTTGTAAATATTCTTATTTAATATTTATGAACTCAGTTTAAGAAAATGGGGTCCCAAAATCGTCTTTTCTGAGACCATTACAAATCGGGTTGTTACACGTTCATAGTGTGGCATACCTTAATCTTTAGTGGATAATGGACTATGTATGCGTGACTTATATACTTTGATGTAAGTAAAATCCAAAGTTCAAATAGGTAAGGAACTGAAAGCTGGTGCGTTGGGTATACGACTTCTGCAGTATGTAGCATCATTCATAATAGTGGAATTCATAGCTCAAGACATGGGTAAATGATATCCTCTTATTGACATTACATGATAGATAAAAAGTAAACATGGTCGTGGTTCATTCGTCCTTATGATGGACTTGTGATGGACGACTTAATTATCATGTCACATCCCAAAAATTGGGTTAGTAAATCAAGGGTTAGTGAACTGGAAACCAGAGTTAGGTTAGATTATTAAAATAATTAGAATAAATAGAATAAAATATAAAATAATTAGAATTAAAAATTTAGGTTAAGAAATTAAAATTAGGTGTCCGAGGATTAATTTGCTTAAAACAGATTTTTAAAATGAGATTGGATTTGAAAATAATTTAGAAAATGAGTTTTATTTGAAAATAGGGACTAATTTGACAAGGGAACAAACTAGAGGTGGCCAAAAGGGTAATTTCTAAAATTTTATAAATTGGTTGGCTATTTAAAGACCACCCACGTCTCTTCCCTCTTATTTCAACATCCATTTAAATTTCCTCTAAAATATAAATAAAAGGTTTCTCTCTCAAATTGATTCACCCTCTTTTATTTTCTACCCATCCAAACACAATTTCCTTATTCAAATTTAAAGAAAACCCATCTTTTCTCCTTCAATTTCACCATTTTTCTTAGCACATTTTAGCTCGAATTTGATCCTCAACTCATTGATTTCTTCAAATTGAGGTAACATTCTTACTTTTTATGATTAATCAAGTATGTTATTGATTTAATTCAAGTTTAATTGATTTAATCAAGATCTCTATAGGTCTAATTGTTTTAAGCCAATTATTGGCTTGATAATGGTAGATCTCGTAATACTAAGCTAAGCTACTATTTTAAGGTGGTCTTCAACTCATCTTGATCTAATTAAAAGGATTCTAAACTTAACTTAACAAATTTTTTAATGAATTTTAAAGAATTGGACATTTTCCCCTTTTTAATGTTCATACAAGCTTGATTTTCTAAAAAAGTTAGATCTGAGTAATTCAATGAAATTGATAGTTTAGATATATAATTAAATGGTATTTAGGAAGTTTGAAAACAAATTCAAGGATTAGAAACATGATTTGAGTGTCAACTTTTATTTCAACAAAACTAGCTAGTTCTTGGTATTGTGGATGAGAAGCTTAAATCTGTTATTATAGATTGATTTGATTGTGATTGTTGTTGTTTGCAATGTATTTTTATTTTTTTTTGATGAGTATAATAAGTGTAATGCCCCCAAAATCCAAGTATTTATTTTTGTATGACTGTAACACAAATATCTGTTTGCTTCAGTGGTTAAGTGATTTGGGTGTATTTGAGAGTGTCTCGGAAAGCTTGGGTTCAAGCCTGAGCTTGTGCAAAAAGTTTTGTTTTTAAGGAATAAACCCTTGCCTGTGGTTAGTAGGCTTTTAAATTATTGTGGGTAAAGCAAGACATAAAGAGTCTGCTGGTCAAAGGGGTAAGTGGCGTGTTACCTATGCCAGAGGGCTGAGGTTCGAATCTTGGTGGGGGCAGTGGAGTATTTATTTTTTTGTTGTGCCATGGGAGGTGTTATAGTTTGACTGAAACATTGAAGTGGTTAAGAAGAATTCAAATTGAGTGGTGGAGGGGAGGTGTGATCTGATGGAGAGATTTGGGGAGGGATTTTAGGAGAAAATCAAGGGAAATGAGGGGAGAGGGAGTGTTGTGCTGAAATTGGACTCTGGGCACTCAAGAATTCGGCCAAGAGTGGTATGCCCTCTTTGGTTTTTTTCCCTTTTGTTGTTTGAAGGCCGAATGTGGTACGGGTTCTGTTTCACCTCGTTCGTTTTTTTGACAACCATTCCTTTGGCCGAATATTTCCTCTCTCAATTGCCTTTTCTTCGTTCTTTTCCCAATTGATACTACAGTTGGCCGAATACACCTTCTTCCCCTCTTTTGATCCTTTGGCTAACAGATTTTCTTTCTCCTTACCTTCCTTTTGTACCAAATACTCTATTAATCCTCTTCTCTTTTCTCCTGTAAACCATTTTCTCCTACATATCTCTCTAGTTGGTACCCAGGCGGATTGAAGCATTCGAAACCTTTCTTTCATCACTCGATCAAAGGTAACTATTTTGTCTTACCTTGTGGGTAAAGGCCGAATGCTCTTTCCCTTACTTTTGGGGTTCTGTGATGTTATAAGGTATTACATAGGGATTTAAGCCATGTGCATAAACAACTCTGTTTAATAAAATCAGCTTGTAACGCAGATATTCATCAAAGAGTTGTAATCAACCTTCGTCAGTGATCTAAAAGGACTAAGCCATGTTTGTTCAATCAAGGCAGGTTTGGTGCTTGTAGGTTATTCGCACGTTTTCTCAAACATGTGTGTAAACACTGCCCAAATCGTAAATCGGCAAGAGCCAAAAAATATGACCATTGGCGCTACACGAGTGTGCTTTCGCTCGTGTTGTACTCTGAACACATAAAACGTGGGCGTTTGACTACTGAGGCCACTATGAGCGATTCCATGGTCTTAGGCTATTTTGGGCCATGTTGGGCCAAAATGGGCCGTGTGGGCCCAACGAGCTTGTGGGCCCCACACGGGTAAACCACACGAATGTATGGAGAATATTGGGCCAAACTGTGTAATTTACATGACCGAGACCATTTCTGGGCTATGTGGGCCGCACTGGCTGGTGGGCCCGCATTATGGGCCTTGGGCCCATTTTTATTGTTTGACTGTTAAGGTTGCACGGGTCGCCTAAGATGACTGTGGGCCTACTGATGGGTCGGTAAGTATACCTAGACCCCAAACTGATAAAATGACTATTATACCCCTATGATACGAATGACTGTAAGCCTTATGTTATGTATGACTGTATATGAGCATGCCATGATATATATATGTTGCATACATGTGTGATATATTACATGGGGATGGGATTATTATGATTGGAGGAAGTGTACTGTACTGGCAGCTCTGCTATAAATACTATTTAGTGCCACAACCGGTGCTAATTTTTGGAGTGTAGGGATAAGTGGGTGATTTTATCCCCACATGGAGTGTAGGGCTGGACGGAGTGGAGTGTAGAGGCTGGTTGGGTAGGATTTCTGAATGAATGTCTGAACTGTAACTATCACTAGAATGGGCTAAGGCCCACACTGATACTGATACTATAATGGGCTAAAGCCCAATTGAACTGAATTGTTATTGATTTGGGCTTAGGCCTAGACTGTAATTGCATTGGTTATTTGCCTATATGGGGTTACACATTGAGTTTTCATAAACTCACCCCTCTGTTTATCTGTACAGGGAATCCCCAGTCTTAGGCAGATCGGTACTGAAAGGGACTCGGAGGTGGCCACACAACTGCACCTGCTTTTATATTTGACTTTTTATTTGTAATAAATTTAATTTGGGTATTTGTTTTTGTAATAAGGCCTCTTTAAATTTTTAACTTTTATTTCAGGATTTTAATTATTTTAATTCATACTGAGAGTAGTAGGACGCAAATTTTCAAAAGATGAATGCTTTTCAAAACACCATGTTTTCATAACATACTATAAAAGCTTCCGTATCAAACATTATTTTAAAATAAAGTAACAAACTATATGAACAACATTCTGCTAAAAACAACCTGAGTTTTAAATAAACAGGATACCCTAAAATTTTCATTAAGATCATAAACGAGATTTAATAATAGAACGAAATTTCCAATGAAACTATGTTTTCGAAAAACACTTTAATGTGATATCACCAGATTCGGCTATAACGTCTAGGCCGGGTTTAGGGTGTTACACAAAGTGCTAAATCAATTGGTAGCTTCTACAAGTAAGGACAAAGGCAACCAAAAGCTTACTTGAGCTTTTATCATTGAAGTGGACTAGTGAGCTATAATTAATGCAAAAATTAGAGTGTTAAAGGGGAGCTTAGGTAGCCTAATCACCTATCCTAAGTTCTAAAAGTAAGTGTTCTTACTTGAGCTATAATGCTTTGCAAATAAAGATTACATGTGATGTGGTGTGTGATGTGACTATATGTGTTGAGTACATGTCTGAATATGCCTTAAGATCACCTGGTATTATGTACATGAGCAAAGTGATTGCACTTGAAATTGCATTGCATAAATATGTGATAAGTGTTTGATCATAATAAGCATGATAAATGTAAGCGTGCATAAACCAAAAAATGAATGTATGATATGGATATATTGGCCTTCTGATGTCTTGAAAATATTGGATATAGTTGGAATGCCATAGGATTTAAGTGCTCATATATGTGTTTTGATATTGGGACATGTTAGATTGATAAGGAAATGTGAGCTAAGCTCCATTCAAAGGGGCATGTTTAGTGTATTGGAGAGTGTTAGCTTAATTCTACACTTACTTAGGAGTTATTGGTGTGATAGAGATTCAAGTATCTGATGTGCTATATTTTTATACATATTGCATAATCACAAGATTTCAATGTATCAACATGATTAAATGATTAACGGTGATAAGTGTTATTAGCTTTCAGGACTTGTTTTTAACCCTTGATATTATGGTTTATTGTAGTATCTTAAGCACTCACTAAGCTTGTTTAATCTCACACTCTCTTGTGCTTATTCGTTTGTAGATAAATAGCTTGTGTGGAGTGGGAAAGTGATCAAGCTTGTGATCCCAAGGCAAAGCAACTTGATTACGTATTTGAGATGGTTCTTTTGGGTAATAAATGATGGTAATATGGGATCATTTTGAAGGATTAGAGTTTAGTTTTTGTTTTGGTTTGTAAATGGACATTCCATTGATTGTTTGAGGAATTTTATAACTGGTTTTTTAGTGCTTTTATTTCTTGGATTGTTGCATGAATGATGCTAGATGAATGGTTAGGTTATATGTTGATTAGCAAGTATGTGCCTTAGTGAATTGTGGTTATAGGTGCTTGAATTTTTGTTGAATGCTTGGAAAAATGCAGAATGACCAAATGCTAAGGTATGAACCTATATTGCACTTAAAATTTCCTTATATGAAGATTTGATATGTTGAGTAGATTGAATTGGGACTTTAGAAAAGCATGTCAGCATAGATAATTGGATTGAATGCCAAAGTATGTTAATGTATGATCTTCTGTAATTGAACTTGTTATATATGATCTATGCAAGTTATATGATATGTTAGAATAGGGTAATTAGCATGAAAACACGAAATGGTGTGTCTAGTTTGGTGTCAAAGTGTCATATGCAAGTTGTTGTGATTTTTCTGCAAATACTACAATCAACGTTGTGACGAGCCATAAACAACATTGCGACGAGGGATCATCATCGAGACGCCATTTATCACGTTGTTAGGACAAAAGCCCCATTCCAAGCAATGTCGTGACATGAATAATCATTTCGTCACGACGGGGCAAACTATATGTCCTGGGCATGTTTTGTCATCTTTGCAATTTGGTCTTGAATTTTGTATTATGTAATTTAAGTCTTTAAACTTGTTAAAACGACCTAAAAATTTGCATGACTAATTCATGTGTTTAATTTCATATTTTTACTCCTAATTTCGTTAAATGGTTTTTCTGAATATTTTGCAAATCTTATGATTCGGTCCTCTAAACTTTGTTTTAAAATTAAACGAGACTTACTTATCATTATGAACTAAAATTTTCAAATATAGTCTTAAATAAGATTTCTTATCTATAGGTAAGGCTAATTTGATAAATTATGGTTATTTTACACGGTAGTTGTAAATGATGATTTTACCCATGTTCTTATTTTGCTGTATTATGATAGATGAAACATGACTTAGGATTGTATGTTTATTTTTAATGACTAATTGTGTAATGCCCCAAAACTTAGGTATTTATTTTTGCATACTTTTAACATGAATACCTGTCTGCTTTAGTGGCCAAGTGATTTAGGTGCATTTGGGAGTGTCTGAGAAGTCATGGGTTCGAGCCTGGGCTTGTGTAAAATTTTGGTTTTTGGGGGAATAAAACCCTTGCTTTTGGTTAGTAAGCTTTTAAATAAATGTGGGTAAAGCATGACATAAAAAGCTTTCTAGTCTGGGGGTAAGTGGCGTGTTGCATAGGCCAGAGAACTGAGGTTCGAATCTTGGTATTAGTAAGGGAATTATTATTTTGCTACTGTGCTGTGGGAGATGTTGGAGGTTGACTGAAACACCGAAGTGGTTGAGGTGAATTTAAATTGAATGATTGAGGCGAGTGTGATCAGGTGGAGTGATTTGGGGAGAGATTTGGGTAAAAAATCAAGGGAAGAGGTAGTGGAGTGCTGAATTTAGACTCTAGCACTCTAGAATTCGGCTGTAGGGGGATTCTAGGGGATTCTCAGTTTTGGTTTGCTAGGTAAATGAGGTGCTTTCTACCGAAATCTCCCTTTTTCCCATTTCTTTTTCTTTTTGGTTTCTACGTTGTTTCTCTCTTTAGCCGATTGTGGTAAGGGCATCTACACTTTCTTTGGTTGCACTTTTTGACACCTATTTTCTCCTTGGCTGAATACCTTCCTTCTCTTTTCTTCCCCCTTTATCTTTTTCCCCTGTGTTGGCCGAATAGGCCTTAGTTGTCTCTACCAATTTCGTTTCTCTCTTCTCACCTAAACCGAACCTCCTCTTCTCCCTCAAGGGCTGTGCTGTCGAAACCAGTCCTCTTCATTGACTCCTTCCTTTTGGGTAAGTAAGTATAGCACTTAAAGTTTCAGCTTTTGAGTTACTAAGTGGGGTTGTGTTTAACTATGTTTTCCAGCAATAAATCGAAGGTGAAAGGCCGTGCTAGTGCCGAACCCATCCTCTATTCGATTCTCTCACTCTCTTTCGATAAGTTCTTTAAAGAATCATCTTTCCCTTTCCTTTTTTTTCTACCTTATCTATTAACTGATAACAATCGCATGGCAGTTAAGGAAAGACTCTGGAAACTCCTAATCAATCGTTGAAGTCTAAGATTCGTAGGGAATCACCGTGGTTCGATTAAAGCTAACGCTACTTTATAAATGAATTGTCGATTTTGAGTTTCTTGTTATCCATAAAGTAAGACTGATAGTGGTGTTCGATTGACCAAATGTAGGTTGTTGAGTGCCTGAACGACTGTTCGTGAGGAATCGAAACCAGGTGTGTAACACTGCCAAATTGTAAACCGGCAAAAGCTAGAAAAAGTATGAAAATTGACGCTACACGAGTGTGCCCTCGCTCGTATGGTGAACTGAACGCATAAAACGTGGGCGTTAGACTACCAAGACCACTATGAGCGTTTTCGTGGTCTTGGGCCATGTTGGGCCGAAATGGGCTGTATGGGCCCAATGGGCTAGTGGGCCCCACACAGGTAAACTGCACATGCGTGTGGAGAATTTCGGGCCAGGCTAACTGAAACACCCCAAACCCGGCCTACGAGCCTTGACCAGATCTGGTATGTTCCCTGAGTAAGACAGTTCAAAACTTGTTTGTTACTTTGGAAAATTTGGGTGGTTTTGAAGAAAATTTGATTTGTGTTGAGTTCAAATTGAAAACGGTGTTGTTCTTGAAGACTAGATTTTATTAAAACAATATTTTTATTTGTACTTGAAATCAATAAGTTAAAAGTATTGCCGAGTTTTTAGAGTCTATCTTTAAATTGAAAATCGTTTGTGTTTAGGTGTCAAAACATTTAAATTTTAATTTTTAAGAAAAGTTATTTAATCTTGATTTAATAATAATCGCATAATAAACAAAATAAAATGCATGCTTAAAACAGTTAATAGTAATGGCCTTATTACATCAAAGCATAACCGGAAATAAATCCAAATCTTAAATATGAAAACTAAAAATAAGATAACTCTGAGCTGTGCATGGCCACCACTAAGTTCCTGCCGACCCGGTCCATTTACTGAGTGTCACCTGCAAAATGTTAGCCCACGAGGGGTGAGTCAAACGGACTCAGTGTATAACCACCAACACAAACTCCAAATTGATTTAGGCATATCAAATCATACATAATAAATATAGCAATGATGCAATCCCGAACCCAAACCTAAATAACCATCCTCTACACATCACCCGTACCAACCAATCACACAGTGGGATTACTAAATCGACCCTCCATCTGCTACACACCATCGAAGCGCGCCACTGCAGACAACATGCACATCGCCCTTATAAATTGTGGCATAGCCACCAGATAATGTGACAGAGTCACCAGATAATAATATGTGACATAAGTCACCACATTCAGATTATGTGACATGAGTAACCAGATATTGTGGTAAAAACCACCAGATCACTTCCCCTTTTCATAATCACCCATATGCCCATGCACAATACAAAGTATGCAAAAATCATGCCATATACCTTATTCCATATTCATAACAAATTCACATATGTGCCATATTCCATATGTTCATAAAATTTATTAACATAATATTAAAGGTTACGTACCTGAATACTCTGTACCATTGTATGGTACCTTTGGCCACATTTCCATATTATTATCAACATAAACATAATATTAGTACCATAAATCTATCGGGAATTAGCGTAGGGCTACACACCTGGTTACTATTGTGTTCACTGAATCCCGAAAGTCTCGATCTAATGCTCTAGATCCCTAGTTCCTTGCTGTCGATTGATTACTAATCAAATCCCGAAACTTCGTGATGTTCCCCCTTGCAATCGGCCAAACACTAGATCACTTAACTAGTTAGTTTTCGGCTTTTGAACGAATAAAAAATAGATCTGAATCACTAGAACCCTTACCACTGACTTACCGAAAATTATTGGCAGGGAAAAGATGCTCCCAGTCTACTGCTTCGAAATCCTGAAAATCCTAAAAGAAACCGATTGTACGGTTGATTAGAAGTCAAGACAAATGCCAAATTCCGGGTTTTGTTCTACACATGTCGACAGAGAGGAAATAAGGAAGAATAGTGGAGATTCGGCCATAGCAGACTTACCTATCCAAACCGATTTGAGAAGAGATCGAAAGAGATCTCTTACTTGGTTGCTATTCAGCCAAAAACTGAGAAGAGATGAGGTGGAAAAATTTCGGCAATGGCCTAGGAAAACAATGGAGATTCGGCTTTAATGGAAAAAGAAGAATGATATTATGGTTCGGCCTTTAAAAATATGAGGAGGGAGAGTGTGAGGCTTAGGAGTTTCGGTAATGGTGATCAAGTGAGAAAGAGAGGCGTTTTTGGTATGGTTCATGTATGAAAAGGAAAAGAGTGAAAAGGAGGGCTAAATTTCGGCAAAGAAACACATAAAACCCCTTAACAAAATTCGGCTACTCCTACCCTACTAACTTGGCCAAAAATCACCTCAAGAGAGTCCCTAGGCCGGCCAACACTCTTCTCCTTGTCAGCTCCCTTATTTTTCTCCTACTTTCTCTCTTCTTTACCCACTCAAAATAATTCAAATAAATCAATAGTTATCTTTCTAGCTTAGCCGAATTTTTAAAAGGAAATTGACCACATCTAAAGCTCATCCCCTTAGTGTCCCATTGCCGTCCACCTCTGTTTCTCCTTGCTGCAAAATAAAACTCCCCTCTTGCTTCCCTTGCTGCTCGAACCTAAGCCTTACACACTGCCTGTGGCGTCACTTACCAAAGCCTTAGGTGGCGCCTTCCTGCCACTTTACCAAGCTGATTTTTATGTCCTATTTCTCCTACAAATTCTCTTAAGGCCTATCAAGCTTGGCTTCACTTCAAGACTTAAAATCTGATATTTTCTAAGGCACTCACCCACATTCTAAAGTTCTCAAAAATTTATACAACACATTCAAACATACATAGGCATGCTACTTCATACAATTAAGCAATAATGCACAAGCCCAAAATCCCGTATATTACAGTTCTGCCCCCTTAAAATAATTTCGACCTCGAAATTACCTGGCTAAAATAGGTGAGGGTATTGCTGTAGCACTGCTTCTTCCAGCTCCTACGAAGCTTCTTCCGATCCATGATTACGCCATAACACTTTGACTAGAGGAACTGATTTCCTCCGTAGCACTTTCACATCTCGTTCCAAAATCTGAATCGGCTCTTCCTCGTAGGACAAATCTGGTTTCAGTTCCACCTCCTCAACTGGCACTACATGAGATGGATCCGATCGGTAACGACGTAGCATGGAAAAATGGAATACATTGTGCATCTGCTTCAACTCCGGTGGCAACTCTAACTGGTATGCCACTGGTCCAACTCACTTCAACACCCGATAAGGTCCTATAAACTTCGGACTTAGCTTCCCTTTGCGACCAAATCTCATCACCTTCTTCCAAGGCGAAACTTTAAGAAATACCTGATCTCCCACAGCAAACTCTATTTCCTTCCACTTAAGATCTGCGTACGACTTTAACCTATTAGATTCTTCCTTCAACCGTGCTCAAATAACCTTAACCTTCTCCTCAGATTCTGCTACAATTTCTGGACCCAAAACTCGATGTTCCCCCAATTCTGTCCAACACATAGGAGTGCGACACCTCCATCCATACAGCGCTTCATACGGTGCCATTCGAATACTGGCTTGATAGCTGTTATTATAAGCAAATTCTGTCAAAGGTAAATATTCTTCCCAACTTCCTCTAAAGTCTATCACACAGCCCCTCAGCATATCCTCTAACACTTGGATCACTCACTCAAACTGACCGTCCGACTGTGGATGAAATGCCGTGCTGAAATCTAGTCTGGTGCCTAAAGCCTGATGTAGTGCTTTCCAAAACTGAGAGGTAAACCTTGGATCCCTATCTGAAATAATCGACACCGGCACTCCATGCAACCTTACAATTTCTGCCACATACAACTTCGCTAACCTCTGCAGAGAATAGTCAACCCGCACTGGTATGAAATGTGCAAACTTTGTCAATCGATCCACTATCACCCACACCGAGTCCTTCTTAGTAGGCGTAAGGGGAAGCCCACTAACGAAGTCCATGGTGATTCTTTCCCACTTCCACTGCGGAATCTTTATCGGCTGAAGCAATCCTGACGGAACTTGGTGTTCAGCCTTGACTTGCTGACACGTCAAGCACTTCCCTACAAATTCTGTAACTTCCGCTTAAGACCAGGCCACCAGAACTATTCCCGTAGATCTCTGAACAACTTACTACCTCCAGAATGCATAGCATAAGGGCTATTATGCGATTCCTGAAGAATTCTCTGTCTTAACTACTTATTCTTTGGCATACAGACCTTGCCATGAAAACACAGCACTCCTTCACTGTTAACACCATAATTTTCCAACTCCCCATTCTGTACTTGCCGCAACTTAGCACTTAAATCATCATCTGCCAACTGTCCTTCTTTCACCTCATTCAGCCATGTCGGCTTAACTTGCAATTCTGCCAATAAACTTTCGTCGTCATACAAGCTAAGATGTGCAAACATCGCCCTCAGATCCGACACTACTTTCCGACTTAGGGCATCTGCCACTACATTCGCCTTGCCCGGGTGATACTCTATAGAACAATCGTAGTCCTTTAATAACTCCACCCACCTTTGCTATCTCAGGTTCAGCTCTTTCTGAGTCAGCAGATACTTAAGGCTCTTGTGGTCTGTGTAGATCACTGACTTTTCCCCATATAGATAGTGCCTCCATACCTTAAGAGCAAAGACCACTGCCGCCAATTCCAAATCATGCGTCGGATAGTTAACCTTATGTGGCCTTAATTGCCGAGACGCATAAGCGACTACCTTCCCATCCTGCATCAATACGCATCCCAAACCTGTATGAGAAGCGTTACAATACACCACAAAATCCTTTTCTGCCTCAGGCTGAATCAAAATTAGAGCTACAGTCAAAACCCTCTTAAGCTTCTCAAAGCTCTCCTATTGCCTATCTGTCCATATGAAAGGTACCTCCTTTCTCAACAACTTTGTCAAAGGTGCGGCTATCGATGAGAACCTTTCTACGAACCTTCTGTAGTAGCCTGCCAATCCCAAGAAACTACGAACCTCAACCACAGACTTAGGTGGTTTCCAATCCAACACTGCCTCAATCTTCCTAGGATCCACCCTTATCCCTTCTGCAGATACCACATGCCCTAAGAACGCAACTTCTGTAATATCCCGAATTAGGGGTTGCGAGTTTGGTAAATAACTCGAGTGTTAGTGGGCCTCAGAGTGATTTTAATGTGTTATTAGAGTTTCTAAAGCCCGAGGATAAAATGGGAGCATTTTGGAAATTTTGAAAATTTTGGGCTCAATGTGAAATTTTGGCGGAGGAGGCCCTAATAATAAATTTTGTAAAATTTTGGACATGAAAGTCCAGTAGTAAAGTGGCTTCCGTGTGCCACTTAAGGGTCAGCGCTAAAACAAGTCAGTGGTTCGAGTCTTAGGCGCAGCAAAAGCATTTTTTTTATTTTGTAAAAGGGCGCTGCATAAGGAGGCCTTAAAAAGGAATCGGGGTGAATTGAATCACAAAACAGTGCCTGGGCGAGATGGCAAGGACGTTAGCAGCGCGCGGGAGGCCTTCGCAAGGGCTCGAGTTCGAGTCCTGAAGGCAACGATTGCGTTTTGTTTTGTTCTTTTGGAACCAGCAAGGGCGCTGCGAGTGAGGGTTTAAAAGGAAAATGCGATGCAATTCTAGCATAAAATGCATAGTGGCCGAGTGGCCAAGGTCTTTGTGTGAGAGCTAAGGCTCGGAAGACTCGTGTTCGAGTCCTAGAGATCGCGCATGATGCGCTTTATTTTCTTTTTAGCATTCAGACCTGGGAACTGGCAAGGTAAGGTTTAAAAGAATTTCGGCAAGCAATATCGACATGAAAGTCAGGGTGGCCGAGTGGTTAAAGACGTGGCTTGAGAGTAGCGACTAAGGGGACTCGCGTTCGAGTCTTGGAGTTCTCTCTTAAAGCATTTTATTTTTCTGCTCTTAGCATTAAAGCTTACGAAGCCAGCGAAAGTAAAGCTTAAAAGAAATCCAGAGGAGATTATCGCATGAAATGGTTAGAGACCGAATGGCTGGGGCGTGGACACGTCTTCTCCAGGTCTCGGGTTCGAGACCCTAGAGCGCAGCGTGACCTTGTTTCTTTTTTTTCTGCTGACGGGAAAGTGGCTGCATGCAACATGCAGCATGCATGCGTGAGCCATGTTTTAAGAGAGAATTGTTATTTTATTTTATTTTTTATTTCTTTTGGAATGTATGGGAAATTATAAGTATTATTATTTTATGCATGGGAATTAGCTAAGTTTGATTTTTAAATTTCAAATGGTGTTGGGCATGCTTTTTAACAAAGAATTTTCTTTGTTTTTGTGAGAATGGGAACAAAGCATGCCGTTGGGAGTTTGGGCATGTCTTGGGATGTTCATTTTTTTTTATTGATTGGATGAAGGAACTTAGTGAGGAGCTTGCTAATAAACAATTTTATGGGTATTTGATGTTGGAAATTTCAAAGAGATAAAACATGGCCGGCCATTTTGCTTAACAAAACATGGCCGAATGAAACAAAGCTTGGGAAAAAAAAAAGGGAGGCATGGCCGGCAAATTGTTTAGTAAACTTGGCCAAAAATCCATTCCTTCCCTCCATTTTAGTAATGGCCAAATGTTGGAGACCATAGAAAGCTTAGTCGAAACTTGTTTTGTTTCTTTGACATTGTTTTCTTGACCAAGAGAAAGAAAGAAAGAGTAAGTTTGATTTCGGTTTTGATGAAGCTAGTAAGTATTTTGGCTAGCTCTTGTTGATCTCTTTGTCTTTTCATTGTTGCTAGCCGAACATGATAGACACTATTGCCGAATCCTTATTGAAGAAGGTGTCTTGACTACTTCCTTTTAGTCTCTCTAAGCAAAAGATTGGTAAGTACCCCTATTAAGTAGTTGGCTTCTTCTCCTTTTCTTTTTGCATGCCAAAATCAAGGCTAGATTTTGATTCTAAGAATAGCCAAACATGCTAAAGGTTATATTGATGTATTTCTATTGTGCTAGTGTTAAGGAACTTTTAAAAGAGATTTCTGGTTTCGGCTATTCAAGGGATTTGGTAACTACCAAAGGCATGCAAATCTTTTGAGACTTCGAAAAAGCTAGGTGTTTCGAAAGGATCAGGTGACTAATTCGGGATTTCAACCATATTGACAAGAATAAAGGAAGCTCTGGGTTTTGAGCATCAAAGGTAGTGGATGTTGACTTTCGGCCTAAGGCCCTATTATTAGTACTAAATGTGACCGATTTCGGTTATGTGTTTTAGGGGCTAATCGATTAATAACAGAAGCTTCGGGACTTTAGTTGATATTAGAATCGATAAATCGAATATCGCTTTAAACAGGTGCGTAGTTATCGCACTGTTCTTTTGCTTGATATATGTATTGTAAGTATTATTTTATGTAAATGTATGAGTTGTGCATGTTAATCGAAATAAAAGCTATGATGATGGATACATGTAGTGGGTGATTGAATAATCGTGTTAGTGGTTATCTTGTATTAACTTTTCGATTATAAATGATTATCGATGAGTGTAAAATAATGTGATGTGTATTGTTTTGAATAGCATGTTACCACGAAACTTAATATATATATGGACTATGTGAATATGGGCTTTGTAATTGTATATTTATGTGTATGGACTATGTGAATATGGGCTTCGAAATTGTGTAACTTTGTAATTGTGTATTTATGTACATGTATTGTGTGGATTTGGGCCAAGCCCATTTATGAGGACATGTTTACTAACTATGCACTGAGTCTTGGTGACTCACTCCGATTTTTATTAAACCTTTCAGGTAGCGCTTAATGCTTGGACCGGGTTTGGAGCGGGTACAAAGGTGGCCATGCAAAAGTGGATTTTCATGCAAAGGAATCTCTTGGTTAATGAATTAAATATTTATGTTTTCCGTATTTTGATTAAGTGTGTATTGTAATAAGGCCCACTAAAGTATTTCAGTTCTCTTTTTAAGTATCTTTATTATGCCCTATTATGGATGTATGATTTAAAGGTTGATTACAAATGGTTTTATTTTCTCAAGTAAAGCTTGAACCCGATATGTTTATAACAAACTCCGATTTTTACTTAGAATATTACCAAATCCACGAAAATGTTTTACCAAACTCGACAAAATTTTAACGGTCTTACTATTATGAAAGAATATTTTTGAAAGTGTTCCGCAGTGGCATTCCAAATTCGGTCGGATTAAATGGGCCGGGTTTGGGGTGTTACATTTTGGTATCAGAGCATGATTCAAAACTCGGCTTTGAGGTTTTGGGCAGCAGATTTTGAAAGTGGGCTTTTCAAAATGTGAACTTCTATTTTGGGCTTATTCTGGCATGGCACCTGTACCTCCGACCCGAAGTCCACCTGGTAAGTACCTCTGACTATTGAGGTATAGTGAATATATGAATTGTATGAGCATAATTGGGCTTGTAGATTGGAAAATTTGGACTATTGAACCCTAAGCCTAGTTTATTCAAAAACAAGTGCATAAGACTTAAGGACTGAAATGACCCTAGAGGTGTAGTGAATGAATGTGTCCCTGCTTGTGAACGTGTATGTGACTCTCTGAATAAGAAATAGCGAACTTGAACTAAACCTATGTGTGATCGAAAGAACCACTTCTAAATACTTATTCCATAAAATTGTTCGCGAATAATCGGTGGAACAAATTTCTAATGCATAAAACTTTTAAGTTGGATTGTGCGATAAGAGATAAGTCCTAGAGGACATGATCGAGGCAAAATGGCCGTACCGGGACTCGTTAGATCGGGTCAAGGGTTGATAATAAGGTATCACCTCCACCACCAGCCCTTGATAATGAGTAGCAAGATCAAACAAGAGATAATGCTGTATCGCGTTGTAAGTTTTAGAGATGGTGGCTGAAGAGGGAGAAATATGAGAGCTCGAAAATTTGTTTTCGAGCGACTTTAAGCCAATGGATCGGATTTGTTTTGTGATATATCGGGCGTGGCACCCAGTGTGATTGAATATCGGTTGGAAACAACCAAGCGAGTTGTGGATGAGCTCGATCTAAACCCTGAGGGAAAAAAGTGAAAGGAATAGTGACGCTAATTGGCGATGAGATGTATAAATGGTGGTTCACGGTTCGGGATAATGTCACGGCTGAGGACCCTACTTGAGAATATGTCAAGATAGCATACCAGAAGAAGTATGTCAGTACTTACTACATTGATGCTCCGAGGAATGTGTTTTTGGGACTAGTTCAATGGAACAAGTCTATTGCGAAATACGAGACTGAATTCCTAAAGTTAAGCCAATATGCTCGAGGAATAGTGACTACAAAACATGAACAATGTGTCCGGTTTGAGGAAGGATTAAGAGACGGCCTGAGACTGTTGATAGTTCCTCAATAGGAACGAGAGTTCATTGTGTTAATTGAAAAAGCTAAGATAGCTGAAAAGAGTAAGGACTCGACGAGATAAAATCAAGATAAGGATATGAACCGTGATGGGAGAAATTTTGAATTGTCTAAATTATCTGAGGGTCTTCGGAAAAGACCGAGGCTTGAAAGTTTTGCTAGTGTGACTAAGCCAACTATGGGAAATCGGAATTTGTCAGTGTGCTGCTCGAGTGTAGAAAATATCGTGTCGTGTAGTATTGGAACCAGAAATTGAGAATATTTTAAGTATAAGTCTATAAGCAATTGAATATTGTTAATGTTAGTTATAACCTTGTGTACATGTTGGAATTCTGGTTATAAATATAGTGAAAGCCGACTGTGGATAGACTTTCTATCGTGAAATGTTACTGAAGTGGTAAGTAAAAGTGATATGTGGATAGACTATCTATCATGAAATATTATTGAAGTGATAAATACAAGTGATGTGAATTATATATGGTTTATAATTTTGGTCCGCTTGTAATGTGATTTAGATGATGATAATCTCGTATTTCGGGCTTTCAGCCTAGCAGGCCTTGTGCCGGTGTATTATTTCGGGCTTTCAGCCTAGCAGGCCTTGTGCCGGTGTATTATATTTCAGGCTTTGATGCCTAGCAGGCCTTGTGCTTGGTGTATATTCGAGCTTTGATGCCTAGCGAACTTAATGCCTGATGTGTTATAATAGAGATTTCATGAATCACTTACAAGATGGAACATGTTTATTACCATAAGCTAAATGCTCGGGTAAGTACAAGTCTTTTATACTTGCAAGAAATAAAGTGAGTTAGTATATTCCCATTTGAACTAAGTAAGATGTGATATAGTTGAAGCTTCGTAAGACTTTCAATATGTGCAATTGATCTTACCAAAGGATGTGTATGATATCCATAATGGAATTTAAGCTTGAATATGCTTATGGAAAAGTGGCCATATGTGAAAATGATAAATGTGAAAGAGGTGGATATGTTTACATATGTGTATCATCGGGTATATGATTGATATGTGGTGAATTAAAACGTATGGATGTTCTCCATGAGTAATTTCGAGGACGAAATTATTTTTAAGGGGTAGAATTGTAATATCCCGAATTAGGGGTTGCGAGTTTGGTAAATAACTCGAGTGTTAGTGGGCCTCAGAGTGATTTTAATGTGTTATTAGAGTTTCTAAAGCCCGAGGATAAAATGGGAGCATTTTGGAAATTTTGAAAATTTTGGGCTCAATGTGAAATTTTGGCGGAGGAGGCCCTAATAATAAATTTTGTAAAATTTTGGACATGAAAGTCCAGTAGTAAAGTGGCTTCCGTGTGCCACTTAAGGGTCAGCGCCAGAACAAGTCAGTGGTTCGAGTCTTAGGCGCAGTAAAAGCATTTTTTTATTTTGTAAAAGGGCGCTGCATAAGGAGGCCTTAAAAGGAATCGGGGTGAATTGAATCACAAAACAATTGCACAGGCGAGATGGCAAGGACGTTAGCGCGCTAGGGCCTTCTTCGCAAGGGGGCTCGAGTTCAAGTCCTGAAGGCAACGATTGCGTTTTGTTTTGTTCTTTGGAACCAGCAAGGGCGCTGCGAGTGAGGGTTTAAAAGGAAAATGCGATGCAATTCTAGCATAAAATGCATAGTGGCCGAGTGGCCAAGGTCTTTGTGTGAGAGCTAAGGCTCAGAAGACTCGTGTTCGAGTTCTAGAGATCGCGCATGATGCGCTTTATTTTCTTTTTAGCATTCAGACCTGGGAACTGGCAAGGTAAGGTTTAAAAGAATTTCGGCAAGCAATATTGACATGAAAGTCAGGGTGGCCGAGTGGTTAAAGACGTGGCTTGAGAGTAGCGACTAAGGGGACTCGCGTTCGAGTCTTGGAGTTATCTCTTAAAGCATTTTATTTTTCTGCTCTTAGCATTAAAGCTTACGGAGCCAGCGAAAGTAAAGCTTAAAAGAAATCCAGAGGAGATTATCGCATGAAATGCTTAGAGACCGAATGGCTGGGGCGTGGACACGTCTTCTCCAGGTCTCGGGTTCGAGACCCTGGAGCGCAGCGTGACCTTGTTTCTTTTTTTTCTGCTGACGGGAAAGTGGCTGCATGCAACATGCAGCATGCATGCGTGAGCCATGTTTTAAGAGAGAATTGTTATTTTATTTTATTTTTTATTTCTTTTGGAATGTATGGGAAATTATAAGTATTATTATTATTTTATGCATGGGAATTAGCTAATTTTGATTTTTAAATTTCAAATGGTGTTGGGCATGCTTTTTAATAAAGAATTTTCTTTGTTTTTGTGAGAATGGGAACAAAGCATGCCGTTGGGAGTTTGGGCATGTCTTGGGATGTTCATTTTTTTTTAATTGATTGGATGAAGGAACTTAGTGAGGAGCTTGCTAATAAACAATGTTATGGGTATTTGATGTTGGAAATTTCAAAGAGATAAAGCATGGCTTTACCATTTTGCTTAACAAAACATGGCCGAATGAAACAAAGCTTGGGAAAAAAAGGAGGCATGGCGCAAATTGTTTAGTAAACTTGGCCAAAAATCCATTCCTTCCCTCCATTTTAGTAATGGCCAAATGTTGGAGACCATAGAAAGCTTAGTCGAAACTTGTTTTGTTTCTTTGACATTGTTGTCTTGACCAAGAGAAAGAAAGAAAGAGTAAGTTTGATTTCGGTTTTGATGAAGCTAGTAAGTATTTTGGCTAGCTCTTGTTGATCTCTTTGTCTTTTCATTGTTGCTAGCCGAACATGATAGACACTATTGCCGAATCCTTATTGAAGAAGGTGTCTTGACTACTTCCTTTTAGTCTCTCTAAGCAAAAGATTGGTAAGTACCCTATTAAGTAGTTGGCTTCTTCTCCTTTTCTTTTGCATGCCAAAATCAAGGCTAGATTTTGATTCTAAGAATAGCCAAACATGCTAAAGGTTATATTGATGTATTTCTATTGTGCTAGTGTTAAGGAACTTTTAAAAGAGATTTCTGGTTTCGGCTATTGAAGGGATTTGGTAACTACCAAAGGCATGCAAATCTTTTGAGACTTTGAAAAAGCTAGGTGTTTCGAAAGGATCAGATGACTAATTCGGGATTTCGAACCATATTGACAAGAATAAAGGAAGCTCTCGGGTTTTTGAGCATCAAAGGTAGTGGATGTTGACTTTCGGCCTAAGGCCCTATTATTAGTACTAAATGTGACCGATTTCGGTTATGTGTTTTAGGGGCTAATCGATTAATAACAGAAGCTTCGGGACTTTAGTTGATATTAGAATCGATAAATCGAATATCGCTTTAAACAGGTGCATAGTTATCGCACTGTTCTTTTGCTTGATATATGTATTGTAAGTATTATTTTATGTAAATGTATGAGTTGTGCATGTTAATCGAAATAAAAGCTATGATGATGGATACCCATAGTAGGTGATTGAATAATCGAGTTTAGTGGTTCTTCAGATTAACTTTTCGATTATAAATGATTATCGATGAGTGTAAAATAATGTGATGTGTATTGTTTTGAATAGCATGTTACCACGAAACTTAATATATATATGGACTATGTGAATATGGGCTTTGTAATTGTATACTTATGTGTGTGGACTATGTGAATATGGGCTTCGAAATTGTGTAACTTTGTAATTGTGTATTTATGTGCATGTATTGTGTGGATTTGGGCCAAGCCCATTTATGAGGACATGCGTACTAACTATGCACTGAGTCTTGGTGACTCACTCCGATTTTTATTAAACCTTTCAGGTAGCGCTTAATGCTTGGACCAGGTTTGGAGCGGGTACAAAGGTGGCCATGCAAAAGTGGATTTTCATGCAAAGGAATCTCTTGGTTAATGAATTAAATATTTATGTTTTCCGTATTTTGATTAAGTGCGTATTGTAATAAGGCCCACTAAAGTATTTCAGTTCTCTTTTTAAGTATCTTTATTATGCCCTATTATGGATGTATGATTTAAAGGTTGATTACAAATGGTTTTATTTTCTCAAGTAAAGCTTGAACCCGATATGTTTATAACAAACTCTGATTTTTACTTAGAATATTACCAGTCACGAAAATGTTTTACCAAACTCGACAAAATTTTAACGGTCTTTCTATTAAGAAAGAATATTTTTGAAAGTGTTCCGTAGTGGCATTCCAAATTCGGTCGGATTAAATGGGCCGGGTTTGGGGTGTTACAACTTCCTTAAGCCAAAATTCACACTTGCTGAATTTGGCATATAGCTTCTTCTCCCTCAACACTTGTAGCACTATCCGGAGATGCTCATCATGTTCTTCCTCAGACTTGGAATACACTAGGATGTCGTCTATAAACACAACGAAGAACCTATCCAAGTAAGGTTGAAAAACCCGGTTCATCATATCCATTAATGCGGCTGGGGCGTTCGTCAATTCGAACGGCATTACTAAAAACTCATAATGGCCGTATCTTGTTCCGAAGGCTATCTTATGGATATCCACTTCCTTCACCTTGAGCTGATGATATCCAGACCGTAAATCTATCTTTAAAAACACCGCGGCCCCCTTAAGCTGATCGAACAAGTCGTCTATCCTTGGCAACGGGTACTTGTTCTTGATGGTCAGCTTATTCAACTGACGATAATCTATGCACATACGCATAGTTCCGTCCTTTTTCTTCACAAACAAGACCGGTGCTCCCCATGGAGACACACTGGGTCGGATAAACCCACGATCAAGAAACTCCTTACCACTGATAAGAAATAGATCTGAATCACTAGAACCCTTACCAATGACTTACCGAAAATTATTGGCAGGGAAAAGATGCTCCCGGTCTACTGCTTTGAAATCCCAGAAATCCTAAAAGAAACCGATTGTATGGTTGATTAAAAGACAAGACAAATGCTGAATTCCGGCTTTTGTTCTACACATGTCGACAGAGAGGAAACAAGGAAGAATAGTGGAGATTCAGCCATAGCAGACTTACCTATCCAAACCGATTTGAGAAGAGATCGAAAGAGATCTCTTACTTGGTTGCTATTCGGCCAAAAACTGAGAAGAGATCAGGTGGAAAATTTTCGGCAATGGCTTAGGAAAACAATGGAGATTCAGCTTCAATGGAAAAGGAAGAATGATATTATGGTTCGGCCTTTAAAAATATGGAGAGGGAGAGTGTGAGGCTTAGGAGTTTCGGCAATGGTGATCAAGTGAGAAAGAGAGGCGTTTTTGGTATGGTTCATGTATGAAAAGGAAAAGAGTGAAGAGGAGGGCTAAATTTCAGCAAAGAAACACATAAAACCCCTTAACAAAATTCGGCTACTCCTCCCCTACTAACTTGGCCGAAAATCACCTAAAGAGAGTCCCTAGGTCGGCCAACACTCTTCCCCTTATCAGCTCCCTTATTTTTCTCCTACTTTCTCTCTTCTTTACCCCCTCAAAATAATTCAAATAAATCAATAATTATCTTCCTAGCTTAGCTGAATTTTTAAAAGGAAATTGACCACATCTAAAGCTCATCCCTTTAGTGTTCCATTGCCGTCCACCTCTGTTTCTCCTTGCTGCAAAATAAAACTCCCCTCTTGCTTCCCTTGCTGCTCGAACCTAAACCTTGCACACTGCCTGTGGCGTCATTTACCAAAGCCTTAGGTGGCGCCTTCCTGCCACTTTACCAAGCTGATTTTTATGTCCTATTTCTCCTACAAATTCTCTTAAGGCCTATCAAGCTTGGCTCCAGTTCAAGACTTAAAATCTGATATTTTCTAAGGCACTCACCCACACTCTAAAGTTCTCAAAAATTTATACAACACATTCAAACATACATAGGCATGCTACTTCATACAATTAAGCAATAATGCACAAGCCCAAAATCTCAGATGTTACAGTAATGAAATTACATGGCCGAGCCACTTTTTGGGCTAAGTGGGCCTCACAAGCGTGTGGGCCCGCATTATGGGCCTTGGGCCCATTTGCATTGTTTGATTGTTAAGGTTGCACGAGTCACCCGAGATGATAGTGGACCTACTGATGGGTCGGTAAGTACACCTAGAACCCAAACTGATAAAATGACTGTGATGCCTCTATGGTAAAACGACTGTTATGCCCCTATGTTATGTATGATCGTATATGAGCATGCCATGATATATATATGTTGCATTCTTGTGTGATATGTTGCATGGGATGAGATTATTATGTTGGAGGAAGTGTACTGTACTGGTAGCTCTGCTACAAATACTGTTTAATGCCGCAACCGGTGCTAATTTTAGGAGTGTAGGGATAGGTGGGCGATTTTATCCCCACATGGAGTGTTGGGCTGGACGGAGTGGAGTGTAGAGGCTGGATGGGTAGGATTTCTGATTGCATGCTTAAACTGTTCTCGATCTCTTTGTTATGGGCTAAGGCCCCATCGATCTTCATTATGGGCTAAGGCCTACATCGATGTTTGTAGAATGGGTGAGGCCCAACTGGACTGAACTATTTTGACTTGGGCTTAGGCCCATACTGTACTTGCCTAAAAGCATAATTGGTTGGTTATCTGCATGGGGTTACACACTGAGTTTTTGTAAACTCACTTCTCTATTTATTTGTACAGGTAATCCCCAGTCTTAGGCAGATCGGTGCTGCGAGGGAGTCGGAGGTGGCTACACAACCACATATATTTATTTATTTAAGTTTATTTAATTGGGTTTTTGTTATGTAATAAGGCCTCTTTAATTTTTAACTTTTAATTTGGGTATTTTACTTCTTTTTGTTTACATTTGAGTAGTAGTAGAGTGCGGTTTTCCAAAAGATAATTGGTTTCAAAACACAACATTTTTGTGATTTATAATAAAAGCTTCTGCATCAAACTTGGTTTTAAAATATAGTGACAAATTAATATAATCAACGTTCTACCAAAATCACTTAAGTTTTGAAAGAACAAGACACCCTAAATTTTTGTGAAGATACATAAACGAGGTTTTATAAAAGCAAGGATTTTTCTAGAGAAACAGTGTTTTCGAAAAACACTTCAATATGATATCGCCAAATTCGGCCATAACCTCTGGGCCGAGTTTGGGGTGTTATATTTAGTTGTATCAGAGCCAGGTTCAAAACTCGGCTGTGGTTTTTGGGTTTCTTCTAAAACTTGGAATATTAAAAAAGAACTGTTCCAAACAATCTGAAAAGTTTTGAAATGTTTTACTGAATGTGTGGTACAGTAAGCCTCTGGCGCTGATCTTATAAGTCTTCTGAAACTATTGTTTGTTTTAAACTAAAATGCTATAAATAGAAAATATTGAGACTACTGTAGGTAGAAGACTATACTGAAACACTCTAGTTAGTGTGAACTGAAAACTATAGTAAGACTGCAATCCACGAAAACAAACTTTGAATTACTGATAATGATTTGCATAAAACTTTGCTAATAAATAACTGAAATCGTAAACTGATCTGCATAAAATTGTTATTCAGATAAAACAAAATTCGATAATGAGTACAAGAGGTACACGGGGACGGGGTACAAGAGGCAGTGGTAGAGGCCGTAGAGGTGCTCAAGCGAGGTCCTCGTCGTCTGACCATATACCTAATTTAGAGACTAGTGAGACACCGACTTCATCTGTGACTGAGACTGGGTCTCATGGTCGAGCAGTTGGGGACGACGCATTATCCCAAGCTATGTTGCAAATTCTAGAGAGGGTTGCTGGGCCTAATAATGGTACTGTGGGCTGTGGGTCGGTCACGGAATGACTCCAGTCCAATGGGGCTAAGATCTTTAGGAGTATCGTAGAAGTTGCCCCTAGCGTGGCTGAATATTGGATTGAGGCCATAGAGAGGATCATGGATGACCTCAACTGCACCCTTGAAAAGGTGCAGGGTCCTTGCTGCGAGATGAAGCCTATCAGTGGTGGCTTACAGTTAAAAAGGGTACTTAGGCTGACCGATTGACATGGGAATTCTTCAAGACTGCTTTCCAAGGAAAGTATGTGGGTGCTAGTTATGTGGATGCGCGGGGGAGGGAATTTCTAAATTTGACTCAGGGAGATAAGTTAGTGGCTGAATATGAGGCTGAATTTTGGTGATTAAGCAGCTATGTATGTGGGATGGTGTCAACTGATTATGAGTGGTGTGTTCGTTTTGAGGACGGTCCTAGGGATAGTCTGAGAGTATTGATAGCTTCACAGAGGGAGCGAGATTTTGCCACACTGGTTGATAAGGTGAAGATCGCTGAGGAGGTGAAACGTACTGAGCATCTGAACAGAGAAAATGGTAGGAATAAAAGGGATTCGAAGCCCTCAAGTTTCGTTTAGAGGCCGAATAAAAAGGCTAGAGTGGAGGGGCCGGTCAGAGTTAGGGCCCCTATTACTGCTATTGGACCTCAGCCATGTGGTGACTATGGTAGATGCCATCAGGGCGAATGCTGGAAAAGGATTGGGGCATGTTTGAGGTGCGAATCACTAGAGCACCGTATCAGAGATTGTCCACGGAGGCCCGATCAAATGCAAGCTACTGGCTGGGGTACTGTTTAGCCACAGAGAGGTGTTCAACAGCCTTTGAGAGGTCGTGGCCAGGCTAGAGATAGAAATGGTATGGGCCGTGGTCGTGAAGCACTGGGCAGAGGTGCTGGTCATACTAAGGCGAGGCAGCCAACTTTAGTTTATGCTGCACATCACCGAGAGGACGAAGATGCCCCAGATGTTATTACTGGTACGTTCCTTATCCATAATGTACCTTATACTGCACTGATTGATGTTGGGTCTACTCATTCGTATGTAGCATGCTCGGTGTCTAAGAATTTGGGTATAATGGTTGAAACCACTACGAGTGAAATTACTGTGTTGAGTCCTTTAGGGCAGTCAGTTAAAGTAAATAAATTGTTCAGAGATGTACCTTTGGAGGTGCAAGGAGCCATCTTTTTGGCGGACTTAATGGAACTACCTTTTGGTGAATTCGAATTAACACTGTGAATGGATTGGCTGGTTAAGCATCAAGTGAATCTGGATTGTGCTGCTAAGCGGGAGGTACTGAAAACTGCGAAGGGGGATGATGTGGTGGTAATAGGGAAACGTCGGAATTATTTGTCAAATGTGATATCTGCCTTGAGGGCTGAGAAGTTGGTCTGTAAGGGTTGCGATGCGTATTTAGCCTTCATCAGTGGTGTCGATTCTGAGGTTCCATCTGTTAAAGATATTAGAACAATTAGAGATTTTCAGGATGTTTTTCCCGATAAACTACCTAGATTGCCCTTAAATCGTGAAGTGGAATTTGGGATTGAGCTCCTACTGGGTATAGCTCCAATGTCCATCGCCCTCTATAGAATGACACCGAAGAAGCTAGCAGAGTTTAAGGCTCAAATGCAAGAGTTACTAGATTGAGGGTTTATCCGCCCTAGTATGTCACCATGGGGAGCATTGGTGTTATTTGTGAAAAAGAAGGATGGATCCATACGTATGTGCATCGACTACCGGCAACTGAATAAACTGACTATTAAGAACAAGTACCCCCTGCTGAGGATTGATGATCTATTTGACTAGTTTCGAGGAGCTTCGGCCTTCTCTAAGATTAATCTCCGATCGGGGTACCATCAACTGAGAGTCAAAGAGGTTGATGTTTACAAGACAGCGTTTAGGACTCATTATGGTCATTACGAGTTCCTTGTGATGCCGTTTGGATTGATGAATGCATCGGTAGCATTTATGGATCTGATGAACCGAGTCTTCCAGTCCTATTTGGATCGGTTCGTAGTGGTGTTTATAGATGACATCTTAGTGTATTCAAGAACTGAGGATGAGCATGACGCACATCTCCGAGTTGTTTTGTAGATTTTAAGGGAGAAACAGTTATACGCCATGTGGTATCTACTGAAGGGATTAGAGTGGATCCTCAGAAAATTGAAGCTGTTCTAGATTGGAAGCCGCCTAAGACAGTATTTGAGATTCGAAGTTTACTGGGTTTGGCAGGGTACTATAGACGTTTTGTGGAGGGGTTTTCATTGATTGCTGCACCTCTGACTAAATTGTTGCGTAATGGGGTACCATTTGTCTAGACTGATAAGCAGCACGAGAGTTTTGATAAACTTAAGAAGGTCCTGACGGAGGCCCCTGTCTTAATGCAGCCAGAGCCTGGGAAGGAATTCACTGTCTACAGCGATGCATCACATATCAGTTTGTAATGTGTGTTGATGCAATAGGGTAAGGTAGTGGCATATGCGTCTCGCCAGCTTAAGTGCCACGAGGTGAATTATCTGACACATGACTTGGAGTTGCCGTGGTGGTATTCGCACTGAAAATTTGGAGGCATTACCTATATAGTGAGAAGTGTATCATTTACACAGATCACAAGAGCCTCAAATATCTCCTCACTCAGAAGGATCTAAATCTTAGGCAACATAGATGGGTTGAGCTGCTTAACAATTATGATTGCTCGATTGAATACCATCCTGGTAAGGCCAATGTGGTGGCTGACACACTGAGCCGTAGGGCTATGATGGATCTGAGAGTGATGTTTGCTCGTCTCAGCTTGTTTGATGATAGTAGTTTGTTGGCCGAACTCCAAGTTAAACCGTCGTGGGTCGAGCAGATTAAGGGTAAATAGTTGGAAGATGGGTCTTTGGGTCTTCGATTCCGACAGATTGATAGTGGGGAAACTTTAGATTTTGGACTGAATAGCGAAGGGGTACTGTGTTTCCGTGGGAGCGTCTGTGTGCCAAGAGATATTGGTTTGAGACAGTCTATACTGTGAGAAGCGCATAGTAGTCCCTATGCTATGCATCCCGGCGGAATAAAATGGACCGAGACCTTCGGTAGTTATATTGGTGGCCAAGTCTCAAGCGTGAAGTTACCGACTTTGTGAGTAAGTGTTTGACTTGCCAACAGGTTAAAGCCAAACATCAGTTACCTTCGGGGTTGCTTCAGCCGGTTAAAATTCCACTTTGGAAGTGGGAAAGGGTAACTATGGACTTCGTTAGTGGTCTGCCCCTAATGCCTACTAAGAAGGATGCAGTATGGGTCATAGTGGATCGGTTGACAAAGTCAGCCCATTTCATACCAATTCGTACTGATTATTCTTTACAGAAGCTGGCTAAATTGTATGTGGCTGAGATAGTAAGACTGCATGGGGTATCGGCTTCCATCATATTAGATAGAGATCCTCATTTCACGTCTCGATTCTGGAAGAAGTTACACGAGGCTTTGGGTACAAGACTGGACTTCAGTACTGCATTTCACCCTAGACAGATGGTCAATTAGAAAGGGTGATTCAGATTCTGGAAGATATGTTAAGGTGTTGTGTAATAGATTCCTGAGGCTGTTGAGAGGATTACTTGCTGTTGGCAGAGTTTGTGTATAACAATAGCTACCAGTCTAGTATACAGATGGCACCTTATGAGGCATTATATAGTCGTAGGTGTCGTACTCTATTATGTTGGACTGAGTTTGGTGAGCGGCATATTCTGGGCCCTGAACTGGTTTCTGATACTGAAGACAAAGTCATATTAATTCGTTGCGATTGAAGGCAGCATCAGACAGGTAGAAGTCATATGCGGATTTGAAACAAAAGGAGATTGAGTATTCTGTGGAGGACTTCGTCTTTCTTAAGGTCTCACCATGGAAGAAGGTATTAAGGTTTGGACGGAAGAGAAAGTTAAGCCCTAGGTTCATTGGGCCCTATCGCATACTGAAATGTGTGGGACCGGTTGCCTATCAACTTGAGTTACCTCCAGAGTTGGATCGGATTCATGACGTATTCAACGTCTCTATGCTGAGGCGTTATTGCTCTGATCCCACGCACGTGATTTTGACTGAAGAGATTGAGGTTAGACCGGACCTAACATTTGAAGAGGAACCGGTCCAGATCTTAGCTTGTGATTTGAAAGTCTTGAGGAGGAAGTCTATCCCACTGGTTAAGGTACTTTGGCGCAATCACAGTTCAGAGGAGGCCATGTGAGAGCTCGAAGAGGTGATGCGTCAACAATACCCTCATCTGTTTTGACAAGTGAATTTCGAGGCTGAAATTTTCTTTTAGGGGGAAAGAGTTGGAACGCCCTAGAACTTAGGTATTTATTTTTGCATGTTTTTAACATGAATACCTGTCTGCTTTAGTGGCCAAGTGATTTGGGTGTGTTCAGGAGTGTCTGAGAAGTCCTGGGTCCGAGTCTTGGCTTGTGTAAAATTTTGGTTTTTAGGGAATAAAACCCTTGCTTTTGGTTAGTAAGCTTTTAAATAAATGTGGGTAAAGCATGACATAAAAAGCCTGCTGGTCTAAAGGGTAAGTGGCGTGTTCCATAGGCCAGAGAATTGAGGTTCGAATCTTGGTATTGGCAAGGGAATTGTTATTTTTCTGCTGTGCTGTTGGAGGTGTTGGAGGTTGACTGAAACACCAAAGTGGTTGAGGTGAATTTGAATTGAATGTTTGAGGGGAGTGTGATCAGGTGGAGTGATTTGAGGAGAGATTGGAGGAGAAATTCAAGGGATGAGGGAAGAGGTAGTGGAGTGCCGAATTTAGACTCTGGCACTCTACAATTCAGCTGTAGGGGGATTCTAGGGGGATTCTCAGTTTCGGTTTGTTGGGTAAATGAGGTGCTTTCTGCCAAAATCTCTATTTTTCCTATTTCTTTTTCTTTTCAGTTTCTGCGTTGTTTCTCTTTAGCCGATTGTGGTAAGGGAATCTACACTTTCTTTAGTTGCACTTTTTGACACCTATTTTCTCCTTGGCCGAATATCTTCCCTCTCTTTTCTTCCCTCTTTTTCTTTTTCCCCTGTGTTGGCTGAATAGGCCTTAGTTATCACTGCCAATTTCTTTTCTCTCTTCTCACCTAAACTGAACCTCCTCTTCTCCCTCAAGGGTTGTGCTGCCGAAACCAGTCCTCTTCATTGACTCTTTCCTTTTGGGTAAGTAAGTATAGCACTTAAAGTTTTGACTTTTGAATTATTAAGTGGGGTTGTGTTTAGCTGTGTTTGAAAGTAATAAATCGATGGTGAAAGGCTGTGCTAGTGCCAAACTCATCCTCTATTCGATTCTCTCGCTCTCTTTCGGTAAGTTCTTAAAAGAATCATCTTTTCCTTTTCTTTTTTATTTTTCTGCCATATGTATTAACTGATAACAATCGTATGGCAGTTAAGGAAAGACTCTGGAAACTCCTAATCAATCATTGAAGTTTAAGATTCATGGGGAATCACCATGGTTCGGTTGAAGGTAACGCTACTCTATAAATGGATTGTAAATTTTGGGTTTCTTGTTATCCATAAAGCAAGACTGATAGTGGTGTTCAATTGACCAAATGTAGGTTGGTGAGTGCTTGAACGACTGTTCGTGAGGAATCGAAACCAGGTGTGTAACACTGCCAAATTGTAAATCGGCAAATGCCAAGAAAAGTATGAAAATTGACGCCACAGGAGCGTGTGCTCGTTTGTATGGTGAACTGAACACATAAAACGTGGGCATTAGACTAGCGAGACCACCATGAGCGATTTCGTGGTCTTGGGCCATGTTGGGTCAAAATGGGCTGTATGGGCCCAATGAGCTTGTAGGCCCCACACAGGTAAACCGCACAAGCGTGTGGATAATTTTGGGCTAGGCTGTGTAAATTACATGGCCGAGCCACTTTTTGGGCTAAGTGGGCCTCACAAGTGTGTTGGCCCGCATTATGGGCCTTAGGCCCATAAGCACTGTTTGACTGTTAAGGTTGCACGGGTCACCTGAGACGACTGTGGACCTACTGATGGGTCGGTAAGTACACCCAGACCCTAAACTGATAAAATGACTATGATGCCCATATGGTAAAATGACTGTTATGCCCCTATAGTATGTATGACCGTATATGAGCATGCCATGATATATTTGTATGTTGCATTCATGTGTGAAATTTTGCATGGGATGGAATTATTATGTTGGAGAAAGTGTATCAGATCTTGCAACTCTGCTGCAAATCAGATAGTGCATGCAATCGTGCTAATTTTTGGAGTGTAGGGATGAGTGGGTGATTTTATCCCCACATGGAGTGTTGGGCTAGACGGAGTGGAGTGTAGAGGCTGGATGGGTAGGATTTCTGATTGCATGCTTAAACTGTTACTGTTATGGGCTAAGGCCCACACTGATACTGTAATGGGCTAAGGCCCACACTGATACTGTAATGGGCTAATGCCCAACTAGACTGAACTGTTATTGACTTGGGCTTAGGCCTAGACTGTACTTGCCTAAAGGCATAATTGGTTGGTTATCTGCATGGGGTTACACATTGAGTTTTCGTAAACTCACTTATCTGTTTATCTGTATAGGTAATCCCCAGTCTTAGGCGAAATAGTATTGCGAGGGAGTCGGAGGTGGCCACACAACCGCATCTATTTATTTATTTAAGTTTATTTCTATGGATTTAATTGGGTTTTTGTTATGTAATAAGACCTTTTTAAGGGGATTTTACTTATTTTAGTTTACATTTGAGTAGTAGTAGAATGCGGTTTTCCAAAAGATAATTGGTTTCAAAACACCACGTTTTTGTAATTTATAATAAAAGCTTCCGCATCAAACTTGGTTCTAAAATATAGTGACAAATTAATATGATCAACGTTCTACCAAAATAACTTCAGTTTTGAAAGAACAAGACACCCTAAATTTCTGTTAAGATACATAAATGAGGTTTTATAAAAAGCATGGATTTTTCTAAAGAAACAATGTTTTCGAAAAACACTTCAATATAATATCGCCAGATTCGGCCATAACGTCTGGGTCGGGTTTGGGGTGTTACAAATTGAATAATATGCATGTATTTTGTGGTGTGAATGGTGGTTTCTGTGGTGTCTTTTTGTGGTCGATACGGAGATTTTTGTAAGTGGCTAATGTGACATTTCAGATTCGAGTCGGACCCTCTCAGTTGGGTTTGGGGTGCCATATACTATTTGATAGTAAGTGACTTTTCTTGAAAGACTATGTAATGGTTACAATAAGATAAAATAAAATCATATTGGTAGAACGAACTTGTCCCAAAGAGATTTCAGATATCCTATGAGGGTAACATCCTTATGACAAGGTTATTGGACGAGCATTAATCGAGTTGCTTTTGTAATGGTATGTTATTAGGGAGAGCTCAGTCATGATACTATAGTATAATGGCTTCATAACTAAATGACTATATAATTATGATGGGCGTCGAAACCACCAAAAATAATTCTTATGAAAATAACTCTAAATAGTAGTAAAGAGTGGTAGTAGGGTTGAGTCCACAGGGATTGGTATTATAATCAACATTCACGTTTAACTTGTGATCAAAATTTCTGTCGTGTCGATAGTTATGGCAATAGTCGTGCCTACGACTCCAAATGGACTTGCTGAAAAATAAACAGATAAATCAGGGGAGTTTTGAAATGTTTAGAAATTAAATAATTGAAATAACATAAATAAATAATTAAATAAATTGGAAATTAAATTCAGATTTTGTAATCAAAGATAATAAGCCTTAGCCCTAGACTTAGTGGATTCCGAATTTTTGAATCAATTCTTGAAAATTAATTTTCTCCTCTAAATAATGAATTGGTTATAGTAGTTACGAACGTCTTGACCACTAATTCTTCCTCTCGTAGCTGGTTTTGGTACGACCTGCAAACCAACCCTTACCGATTATCTAATCGAGATACACGTATTCCTGATTCAAGATTTTGGCAGCCTTGCACTCTGAAGAACCCAACTCGGATTAACGACCTCAATTGCGTGGGTCATTTAAACTCGATCACTTCTCCCTTGATTTGTTCTCGGAGATCTGAATACAGCACGGCTAACTTGTTTCCCCAACTGTCCGCAAACACGACTCCAACCCAACATGCACTTTTTGACTTGAAATCGAGTTAACTTTAAGGGATGAGTTGTCAATCCCGATGCTTAGGAAAAATGTGAATACCGATTGGAAGGATTTTTAGTATGGATATGCATCTCACGATTCTTGACCGGAAAGAACACTGGCCTAAAACTAAGATGGAATTTAGTGAAGCATGATATTATTCATGCTTTGGTAGGCAATGGAGTGGATTTGAATGAAAATGGTGGAAATTAGGAAATGAAAGGACTTGAAAGGCAATTAAACAAATTTTTGGAAGAACAAAGAATTGAAATTGGAAGTAACAGTATGCAAATCATGCACCAAATTTGGAAAAAAAAAAAAGAATAATTCCTATTTAATTCCAAATGAAAATCAAATGTAAAATATATTGTGTCCCTTCCAAGCTACCTTAAAGCCCTATTTATATACATAACATTTACTAAATTTGGCTTTAACCACTCAACACATAATTAAAATTTAATAAAAAATAAAATCATATTTTTTTCTAATTTTGGCTTTTACAAAGTCAAAAGAATCTGATGACTCCTTAGCTATTTCGAAATTTTTTATTCGGCCTCACTTTATTGACTGTATTGCAAATTACTCCTTTTCTGCTCGTTTTTGACTCATAGTATTCCAATTGCATCCCTGACAAGATTAAAATATAAAATCACTAATTTAGTAGGGATCAATTCAAAAATTAACCGAATTAAACACAAAAATTCATGCAAATTAACATGTTATCAAATCCCCCTGCTTAGCTCATGCTTGTCCTCAAGCATATTGTGCTTTCAAACATTAGAAATTATTCTACAATTTATTAAAAATTGAGCCTCTTTTCCGCATCCATAATTAATGCAAACAGTATAGGAAAAAATAAATAAATGTTCAAAATATATAGTTTGATCAAGAAGCAGCATAAAACTAAAATATGTGAACTAAATCATTTCACTAATTTGAGTTTGAATCCAAAATTTGCAAGGTATTATTAATTAATCATGCATTAGCAAAAAATTTAGACATAGTCAAACCTTTTTACGGGAACTAGGATGACAACCCAAGCACCCTATCCCGGTTACTAAGTTCAAACAGTCTTTTCTTTGGGCTCGGTTAATGGAATGTTTGTAAGTTTTTGATTTGTCACTCGAACCTTTTTATGTGAGATAAGATGACAACCCAAGGACCTCACCCCGGTTACTAAATTTGGTCACATTTTTGAAACTTTCACTCATAACTTGAGCCATTATTAATTTATTCATCTTATTTATTTATTTATAAGCAATTATTTTTCAAACAGTCAATTTTCATGAAAAATCTGGTTACATATATCAATTTTAAAACATACATGTCGATTAATCTAGATACTTGAACACTTTAATTCAAAAATTACCCAATTTTCCAAATTGACTAAGTAATGATATTAAAGGCTTAATGTCAAATAAACTATCGAATAAATCTAGCATAAGATTGAACATATGCAAAAGAGAAACATGCAGCACAAATCATGCATATTTACCATTTTACTTACCATTTCAACCCCCACTTAATCTATGCTTGTCCTCAAGCATGTTTTATATGCAATAAAAGACAGTCACCCAAATAACAAGTAAAAAAGAAAAGTTAAGAATACTCCCCATGTGTCTTTTAACGATGTTGTCGGTGTTGGCGATAACGAGTTTGCAGGATTTCGAGGATTGTGGAGACTTGGGTCTCCATTTTTCCAAGTCAAGCTTTGATCTGACTTAAACATGCCTCCACAGATAGAGGTTGCTCTTCCTGCTCCCTAGTAGTGAAGTGTGGACGTTGGCGAAAGAACATATTTTTGCGAGTAGTTCTTGTACCTGAAGAAACAAAATAGCACGCAGTAGGGGTGCTGGTAAGCAAACCCATGGAATCCAAATAGGTTGTGAGTTAGGAATCGACTTTTCGAGAGTAGCGAGGCTACTGTTCAAATATTCTATTTTGATCGAAGTTAGGCTTTGTAGGAGACGATTCCTAGTAGGCGTGGTTGTTCGTTTTGTAGGTGGTTGAGAAGGTTCTGAGTCCTCATAGTCTAAATCGACGACTAGAGGCGCAAAAAATTGGTTTCATCTGTGATTGAGCGAGGTTGAAATATTATCTGTCGTTTGGTTCTAAGTTCGAACCATGGTTTTCGTGTGGGTTGAAAGAACAAACGGCTTTAGGGACGAGCAGTAGCATCGGCGTGGTTTGGGTCAATTTTTGTGAAGGGAGGTGGTGGGGGTTTCAGGTATTACGTCGGTTAATGTGGTAGGAAGGGTGTTTGGGGGTTTGGTGATTATGGAGGAAAAGAAAAAATAGAAGAGGTGGTGTTGTGAAAGGGAGGAACGGCGACGCAAGAGTGTAGATCGGCGATGGAAGAAGCGGCGAGGCCGCGACAACATGGTGGCGTCCAAGTTCGATGATGGAAAATGGAGGGAGGGGAAGAACGAAAGTGCTTCATAAAGTGACGTTCAGCGCCGAGGGAATCGGTAAGACGACGATGACTCGTGAGGTCCATGTTCGATGGTGATGGTGGACAGCGATGGTACTCGACGACGACAGCATGATGAAGCGACAGCGGTGAGGTTTGATGTTTAGGGTTTTTTTAGAGAAGATAAAGAAGAAAAGGGGTTTGGGTGTTTTATTATTTCTCTTTTTTTTTCTTTCATGTTGCCGATTTGGGTCTTCTTGTCCATTTCTTTTTTTTTCTCTTTGGGCTAGCTAGGCCATTCGGCCCAATTTATTTTCTCTTTTTTTTTTTATCTTTTCCCCTCTTGGGCTTGTTTGGGTGTTGGGCTTATTTTGGGTTTATTGTGTGGTTTTTTTTTCTTTCGGTTGGTATTTGGGTATGGGGTAGATAGGCTAAGTGGACTTGGGTTTGGGATTATTATTTGGGTTAAGGGTGATGGGTTTTGTTTGTAGTTAAATAATTTTCAGTATTTAGCAAGTCCTGCCCACACCACTGTCGATACTCGATTTTCAGAAAATTCACAACCTCTATTACATTCTTGAAAATATCAAATCAACTGGATTAAATAAAAATTTATTTATTTACAACCTAAATCTTACTAAAACTCAAAAATAAATAAATGAAAATAAACTTGGGTTGCTTCCCAAAAAGCGCTTTTTTTTAACGTTGTTAGCTCGACGACCTAGAAATTTATTCATCCGACTCTTCGAGGACTAATTCCTCAACCATGTGGACTTGAGAATTTTCATAGAAAGGCTTTAACCGCCATCCATTAACCTTGAAAATTTTCCCGAAGAAACCTCGACTGCATTATGTGGAAATACGTGAGTAATAACAAAAGGCCCTAACCACTTAGTTCGGAGCTTACCTGCAAAAATTCTTAGTGTAAGGTCATAAAGTAATACTTTCTGCCCTACCAAAAAAATTTTACGGGTTATCTTTTGATCATGGTATGCCTTGATCTTATCCTTATAAATTTTGGAACTTTCATACGCTTCTCGTCAAATTTCCTCAAGTTCCTGAATATGTAACTTACGATTCTTACCTGTAGCTTCCAACTCCATGTTGCATTGCTTGACCGCCCAAAATGCTTTATGTTCAAGTTCTACAGGAAGATGACACAGCTTACCAAAAATTAGTCGATAAAGAGACATACTATGGGTCCTTTATAAGCTATACGATACACCCACAGTGCATCATTTAGTCAAAAACTCCAATCTTTCCTATCCAGCTTAACGGTCTTCTCCAAAATCAACTTGATTTCTCGATTCAACACTTCCACTGGACTGTTTGATTGAGGGTGATAAGCCGTAGCGACTCGTTGCATTACCTTATATTTTTTCAAAAGTGTGTTGATTACCTTATTACAAAAATGCATTCCCCAATAGCTGATCAATGCTTGTGGTGTGCCAAATCTGGAAAAAAATATAAATCTTTAGAGAATCAACTATAATTTTGGCATCAACATGACGAGTGGCTTTTACTTCCACCCACTTTGACACATAGTCAACTGCAAGTAAAATATAAACGTTACCGTATGATGAGACAAAAGGTCTCATATATCAAATATTTCACAGACATGTATAGGAGTTAGAGTTATTTTATTTTTTTGGCTCAAGTTTCCTACTCGTTGACGCTTTTCGTATGTTTTACAGAACAAATATGCATCACGAAAAATATGTGGCCAATATAGTCCACATTCAAGTACTTTATGCGCAGTTCGTTTAGGTCCAAAATGTCCACCACATGCGTAAGAATGATAAAAAGATAGAATCGACTTTACTTCAGTTTCTACAATGGAACGTTAAATTACTTGATCGGAATAGTATTTCAAAGGTAGGGGCCATCCCAAACATAGTATCGCGATCCACATTTGATCTTATCTTTTTCAGATCGCAATATGTTAGAAGAGACTATACCTGTAGAAAGGTAATTCAGCATGTCTGCATACCAAGGGAAAACCGTTTGAGCAGCAAGTAGACTTTCATCAGGAAAATCATCTTTAAGCAGTGTGACATACTTCGATGGAGGTATTCGGCTCAGATGGTCAGCTACCAAATTTTTCCGTCCTTTCTTATCCTTTATTTCGAGATCGAACTCTTTCAAAAGTAATATCCATTTAATAAGCCTCAGTTTTGCTTCCTTTTTCCCGATCAGATATTTAAGAGCTGTTTGGCCAGAGAAAACAACAATCTCAGTCCCTAATAAATATGAATGAAAGTTTTCCAATGCAAAGACTATAGCTAGAAACTCCTTTTTAGTGGTCGAGTAATTACTTTGGGCAACATCCAAGGTATTAGACGCATAGGAGATAGCGTGTTGTTCTTTCTCAATTCTTTGCCCAAGGACTGCTCCTACACTACTATCATTTACGTGACACATTATTTCGAAAGGATAGTTCCAATTTGGTGACTGAACAATGGGTGCCGAAATAAGCTTATGTTTGAGCGTGTCAAACGCATCCCTGCATAATTGGTCAAACTCAAACTCCTTGTCCTTCTGTAGAAGATTACAAGCGATTGCATAATTTTTGAAAAGTCTTTAATGAACCGTCTGTAGAAACCTACATGACCAAGGAAAGAACGAATCACCTCACATTTGTGGGGTATGGAAGTGAGTTAATAATGTCAATTGTTACTTTATCAACAAAAATTCTCTAAGTAGAAATGATATGACCTAGAACTAATCCTTTATCCACCATAAAATGGCATTTTTCATAATTTAAAACAAGGTAAAATTTTAGGCACCTTTCCAAATTTTTTGCAAGATTTGACAAACACACCTCAAAAGACTCACCATACACAATAAAGTCGTCCATGAACACCTCAATTATTTTCTCGACGTAGTCAGAAAATATACTTACCATACACCTTTGAAATGTGGCTGGTGCATTGCAAAGTCCGAACGGCATTCGTCTGTAAGTGAATGTGCCGAATGGACACATGAACGTCATCTTTTCTTGATCCTCCGGTGCCATTAGAATCTGGAATAAACCTTAGTAACCATCAAGAAAACAATATGAGATTTCCCAGCTAAATGTTCTAACATTTGGTCAATAAAAGGAAGTAGAAAATGATCTTTCTGAGTTAAAGAATTCAACTTTCTATAATCTGTGCAGACTCTTTACCCGTTTTGAACCCCGATGGGAACCATCTCACCTGTCGAATTCTCAATTATGATCCCGTTGTTTTTTTCGTACTACATGGACTGAGTTGACCAATTACTGTCAGAAATGGGATAGATCATCCTAGCATCAAGTAACTTTTGAACTTCTTTCCTAACCACTTCCATCATGGGTGGATTGAGACGTCTTTTAGCCTCTCTTTTGGGAATAGCATTCTCTACAACTTGAATTGTGCATGTAAGTCGAATAGACTCTTCAAGGGTTATCCACTCTTCTAGTTCTATGATATTCTAAATGTAATTCAGTTAAAGGATCGATTATATCAATATTAGAAATATTAGAAATTATGATAGGGCAGTTCATGGCCTCATAAACATTGAATTTCACTACTTCCCCATTGAACTCTATAGAGAGTATCCCACTTCGTACGTCAATCTTCGTTTGTACAGTACTCAAGAATGGTCTCTCAAGAAGTATGTCAGATGAATTATCCAAATTGTCATCCTCCATGTCGATAATGTAGAAGTTTGTAGGAAATATTAGCTCGTTTACCTTAACAAGTACGTCCTCCAGCACTCCCTCTAGATGCACTACAGATGTATCTACAAGCTAAATAATTACACCTGTTTCCTTAAAAGGACCCATGTTAAGTAGTTTATAAATTGACAAAGGGATAACATTAATTGATACGCCTAAGTCACACATTGCTTTTTTAATACCGACACTACCTATTTTAAAAGATATGAAAAACATACCTTGGTCTTTACATTTGGGTGGTATTTTCCTTTGTAAAGGAGACATTTTCACCGACACTTACCTTTTTATTGCCCAGGAGCTTCCTCTTACTCGTGTATAATTCTTTTTAAAAATTTTGCGTATCGTAGAATATGCTTAATTTCATCAAGAAGAGGTATGTTGATTTCTACCTTTCGAAAGGTGTCGAGGATCTCCTTCTCTTCTCACTCCTTTTTTTATTGGACAAGTCTACCAGGAAACGGAGGTGGTGCTGCAAATGATTTTAGTGGTGCTGACTCCACTGGAGCTTCTGTGTCAAGTTTCTCCATATCTCGACTAGTGTCGTGGGCACGACCCGTGCTAGGTTTGGTTTCCAAAACCTTCCCACTCCTCAATGTCATAGCACTTGCATTGTGTCGAGGATTAGGCTTAGTTTGGGACAGCAACTGGCCTTAGGACTCCAAACGGCTAACCGTGAGCGCAAGCTTACTCACTTGCTTATCCAACTCTAGCAAATGCATGCTAGTTTTTTGTTGAAATTTCTCAATACTATTGGCTAGCCTTTCCACTATTGCTTCCAAAGATGACTTTGGGGGTGATAACTGTTGATTCAAAGGCTGCCTTTGTCGGTACGATTGATTGAATTGAGGATTCGACCCATAACTTAGATTCCGGTGATTTTTCCACCCCATATTATACAAGTTCGAGTAGGGGTCATATCGCCTTTGGGGCGGTCCTGGAAAGTTCCTGACAACATTTGCTTGTTCTGTCGAATCCTCATGCAAAATCAAACATGAGTTCATCGAATGGTCTGGCTTAGCACAAATTCTGCACAATCGTGCTGGGCCTATTTTATCTATAAGCAAAGTTTGAACAACGTTGGTCAGCTTAACAACCACTAACTTTTAATATGTTATATGGCAAATACTTAATATATGATTGTATAAGAATGTGAATGTGGCTAAAATACCCTAATGTGGTACAAAGTACTCAGGTACGTTTCCTACTCCCACTAGGATTATGAAATATGTTATTTATAACATGTGAAAATTTATAAGAATGTGAATTTAAGTATGATATGCATAATAATATTAATATGGGGCATTCGGGTTATATGAAAAGCGGAAGTGAAGGTGATGACTACGGTCTCACTATCTCGAATGTGGTGACTTCGGTCACATTATCTCGAATGTGGTAACCGGTTTACATTATCTCGATCTGTGTCTCTTGACACAATTATATCTGGTGGCTATGCCACAAATTTTATATGGGCAATGAGCACGCGATCGCAGCGATCGCCTTGAAGGTGTGTAGCGGATGGAGGGTTAACTTAGTAGTCCCCACGGTGTGGACCGGCAGTGCGGGATGTGTAGCGGATGGCACCTGTGTTTGGGTTTGGGTTGCATCATCATTTTTATCTGTTATATGAATAAGTATTTGATATGAAAATGTATGCCTGATCTATTGAATTTTAGTGTTGTGTACACATTGAGTCGGTTGACTCACCCCATTGTGGGACTATTTTTCAGGTGACGATCAATAATGGACCGGGTTCGGCAGAAGCTTAGGGATGGCCATGCTCAGCTTGAAGTTTATTCAATATGGACGTTTTATTTTGTTTAAGTATTTTAGAATTTTATTTTGGGATTTCACTTGTTGTAATAAGGCCATAAGTTACATTTCTTTACTTTTATTTTTAATTACTATGTTCGAATTATTTTCAATTAAAGTTAAGAAAAATTTATTTCTTTAAAAATAAACCCTAATTGTTTTGTCACCTTACTTAATTGGATTTTAAAATAAGATAAATGGGTTATTAACTCAAGCCGAACCCAAACAATAAAATTTTTAAAATTACACAAGTTTTCCTCTAGAAATAAAAGAATTCGAAACCGGTTTACTTAAGGAACATACCAGATCCGGTTCAGGCTCGTGGGCCGGGTGTGGGGTGTTTTAGTTTGGTATCAGAGCCCAGTTTTAAAACTCTCGGCCTGTGAGCTAAGGCCCAAAACATTTTCAAATCGATCCAAGTAAGCTTTTTGAAAGGATTTTATGAAATAAATAGGTTTTCTGGCATGGCACCCAAGTCTCCGACCCGAAGTCCACCAGCTAAGTACCCCTAACTATATGTGCGATTATGTGATTTATGAATTGTAGAACGGTAGAAAAGGAATGGAACATAGAATAGTATGATAGGAACTTGAACCCTAGGACTAGTTTACTCAAACCCAAATACATAAGACTTAATGCACTAAACAAACCTATGGCTAAGTCACTGAGCTAGGGTGTGGTAACCCCTGTGCACATGTCTAGGATTGGATCCGAAAGAGCTTGGTATTTAAGCAGTCCTAGTGACTCACCTCCTCTTCGCAGGAATCCTACCTGGTGAGTAGCTTCGGTTCACCCTAACTCAGAGGGCTCAGTGGTGTGGCAACCTCTGTGCGCATGTCTAGGAATGGTTTCGGTGGGAGCTTGGTATTTAAGTAGTCCGCGTGACTCACCTCCTCTCCACTCGAATCCTGCCTGGTGCGTAGCTTTGGTTCACCCTGACCAAGAGGGCTCGGTCATAGGCTAAACACAATGACTAAAACCCGAAAGGGAACTAGCCATGTTTCATAAAAAAAAAAGAGAGAAAACAACAAAACCCTAGTTTTTCAAAATTCTTCAAATTACTCTTTTAAATTTGTGAAAACTATCTTTACAAAATTTCCCGAAAAGTTTTCGATTTGTGAAAATTACAAAAATACCCTTAGTGGTAAAATTACCAAAATGCCCTTGGTTTATAAAATGTCCAACTACTCAACAGTTTTATCAAAATTTCATCACTTTATAAACATCCAAAAACCCTAATTTGCAAATTATCAAAAATACCTTGATTTTGGAAAATTACAAAATTGCCCCTAACTTACAAAAAATTACCAAAACGACCCTGAATTCCAAATTTTTTTTGCAACATCATCATTTCGAGAAGTACAATTCTCAAAAAGAACCCTCAAAGTTTTACAAATTTTGAAATGTCCCTGATTTATTAAATTTTACAAATTTACCTCGGTTTGCGAAAAATTGCTGAAATACCCCTGAGGTCTAAAATTATCGAAATACCCCCGGATTTTAAAATTTTCCAAAAATATCTCAGGAATTTGAAATTATCAAAATACTTAGTGACAAAATCACCAAGGATCTTGTTCTTTTGAAAAAAATTACGAAGATGCCCCTGTAGGATAAAATTACGAAAATACCCCTGGGTAGTGGAAAACAACAACAATGAAAACTACAACGTTTCTCTGAATGAACGAAAGTTCATACTTGTTTGATGGATGAATGAATGAATGGAAAGACTGTGTGTTTGTATGAATATGAAAGAACCACTCCTAAATCCTTTTTCATAAAACTTCTTTGCGAGTAATCAAGTGAAACAAAAGTACTAATGCATAAAACTTCTTAATCAGATCCTGACGTTAGAAATGAGCTCTAGAGGACGTGGTCGTCGTGGATGAGGTAGAGGAAGGATGACTGTGTCAGAACCCGTTATATCGGTTCAAGGGTCTGACAACGAGATACCACCGCCACCACCACCCCCAGCTGTTGGTGTTGAGCAACAAGCTTAGACGGGGGAAAATGCTGTGTCGCAGGCTGTGCTGCGAGTTTTGGAATTGGTGGCTGGTGTAGGTGGAAATTTGGGAACACGTAAGTCTGTGCCGGAACGGCTCCGAGCTAATGGAGCGAAAATGTTTCGAGGAGTATCTAGAGTGGCACCCAGTACAGCTGAGTACTGGTTGGAAGCAACGGAGCGCATCATGGATAAGATTGATCTGACCCCTGAGGAAAAGTTGAAAGGGATGGTGGCACTGTTACGCGATGAAGCGTATCAGTGGTGGTTAACTGTTCGGGATGATGCCACGGCTGAGGATCTGACCTGGGAATATGTTAAGGAGGCATTTCAGAAGACATATGTGGGAACCAGGTATACAGATGAGCAAAGGAAGGCTTTTTTGGGGCTGGTGCAAGGGAGCAAGTCTGTTGCAGAATATGAAGCTGAATTCCTGAGGTTGAGTCGCTATGCTCGAGGAGTAGTGGCAGCTGAGCATAAGCGCTGTGTCCATTTTGAGGATGGACTGAGGGACGATCTGAGACTGTTGATAGCACCGCATCAGGAGCGGGAGTTCTCTGCTTTGGTAGAAAAGGCTAAGGTGGCCGAGGGAATTAAAGATTCTACCAAGCAGGCTGTGGATAGGAATAAGCCCAAAAGAGGTTTTGGACCATCTGGAAAGGTTCATAAGAGGCCTAGAATTGACGGGTCGCTAAATCGCCAAGGCGGGTGCAGGATGGCGATGTTGTCCTTGTGAGCATTGTGGAAAGAAGCACTTAGGGGAGTGCTGGAAAAAGACAGGAGGATGTTTTTGGTGTGGGTCCAAGGACCATATGCTCAAGGATTGTCCCAAGAAACCAGATGAGAGTCAACCGCACTCGGTCGTGAGTCAGTGTGTAGGGGCGACAGCGACCTCAACGGTCGTGGTTCGTGCAACAGAGGTAATGGTATGCGGCAGAGGCCGTGGAACACAGGGCGAGAGTGTCTTTGCTATCTTGAGGCAAGGCAACCGGGTTTGGTTTATGCGGTTCGCCGGAGGGAGGATGGAGACACGCTGGATGTTATAACCGGTACGTTCTTTATTTTTGACAAGCCCTATTTTGCTCTAATTGATGTGGGCTCGACCCATTCTTATGTTGCAAGTAGTGTAGTGGAAACACTAGACCTAGACTCTGAACTCTCTGATAAGCAGATAACTGTAGTAAGCCCATTAGGCCAAACTGTAGTGGTAGCTAAGATCTTTTGGAATGTACCCCTAGAGATTCTGGGAGTGAACTTTCGGGCTGACTTAATGGAGTTACCCTTCGGAGAGTTTGAACTTATACTTGGAATGGATTGGTTAGTAGAGCACCGAGCCGTGTTAGATTGTGCGGCCAAACGTATGGAGTTAAGGACTCCAGAAGATGAAGTAGTAATAATGATCGGAGAAAGAAGAGACTACCTGTCTAACGTAGTTTCGGCATTGAAGGCTGAGAAAATGGTTAAGAAAGGGTGCAAGGTGTTCTTAGCCTTCGTAAGTGCGTTGGGTGGAAAAGAAGAAGGTGTTAGTGGAGTTAGAACGGTAAAGAACTTTGAGGATGTGTTCCCAGAGGAATTACCAGGAATACCCCCTGATAGGGAGGTGGAATTTGGGATAGACTTGCTACCAGGAACAGCTCCTGTGTCAATCGCTCCATACCGGATGGCGCCAAAGGAGTTAGTGGAGCTCAAGGCTCAAATCCAAGAGTTGTTGGATCGTGGGTTCATCCGACCTAGTGTTTCTCCATGAGGAGCACCAGTCCTATTTGTGAAGAAGAAGGACGGAACTATGCATATGTGCATAGATTACCGTTAGTTGAATAAGCTGACCATTAAGAACAAGTATCCTTTGCCAAGGATCGATGACTTGTTCGATCACCAAAAGAGACATGTAGATGTTTTCAAAGATCGACTTAAGGTCGGGATATCATCAGCTGAAGGTGAAGGAGGCTGATATCCATAAGACCGTTTTTAGGACAAGATACGACCATTTTGAGTTTGTGGTGATGCCGTTTGGGTTAACGAACGCTCCAGCCGCGTTCATGGATATGATGAATCGGGTTTTCCAACCCTACTTGGATAGGTTCGTCGTTGTATTCATCGATGATATCTTGGTGTACTCTAAGTCTGAAGAGGAGCACGATGAACATCTCCGAGTTGTGCTGCAACTGTTAAGGGAAAAGAAGCTTTATGCCAAATTCAGCAAGTGTGAATTTTGGCTTAAGGAGGTAGCGTTCTTAGGACATATGGTATCCACAGAGGGAATAAGAGTGGACCCTAGGAAGATCGAAGCAGTGTTGGATTGGAAACCACCTAGGTCCGTGGCTGAAATTCGAAGTTTCTTAGGTTTGGCAGGCTATTACAGAAGGTTTGTGGAAGGGTTCTCGTCTATAGCCGCGCCTTTGACAAAGTTGCTAAGGAAGGAAGTACCCTTTGAATAGACGAATAAGCAGCAGGAGAGCTTTGAAAAGCTTAAAAAGGTGTTGACGGAAGCTCCAGTGTTAATTCAGCCGGAGGCAGGAAAAGATTTTGTGGTGTACTATGACGCTTCGCATACGGGGTTAGGCTGTGTACTAATGCAAGATGGAAAAGTGGTCGCTTATGCGTCTCAGCAGTTAAGGCCTCATGAGGTTAACTACCCAACTCATGACTTGGAACTAGCAGCAGTGGTTTTCGCCCTTAAGGTTTGGAGACACTACCTCTATGGAGAAAGGTCAGTGATCTACACAGACCACAAGAGCCTTAGGTATCTGTTGACTCAGAGGGAGTTGAACGTGAGGCAATGAAGGTGGGTAGAGTTGTTGAAGGATTATGATTGCTCGATAGAGTACCACCCGGGCAAGGCAAATGTGGTAGCTGATGCCCTAAGTAGGAAGGTTGTGACGGATCTAAAGGCTTTGTTCGCTCACTTAAGTCTGTATGATGATGGAAGCCTGTTGGCAGAGTTGCAAGTCAAGCCCACATGGCTGAAGGAAGTGAAAGAGGGACAGTTAGCTGATAAGGACCTAAGTGCTAAGTTCTGACAAGTTCGAGCAGAGAATTAAAGGATTATGGCGTCAATGATGAAGGAGTATTGTGCTACAAAAGAAAGGTCTGTATGCCGAGGGACAAGGAGTTGAGACAAAGGATTCTTGGGGAAGCGCATGGTAGCCCTTATGCTATGCATCTCGGAGGCATTAAGCTGTATAGAGACCTAAGGGAACAATTTTGGTGGTCTAATCTTAAACAAGAAGTTACTGAATTCGTGGGAAAATGTCTGACGTGTCAGCAAGTTAAGGCTGAACACCATGTCCCATCGGGATTGCTCCAACTAATCGAAATTCCACAATAGAAGTGGGAGAGAATTACCATGGACTTCGTTAGTGGGCTTCCCCTTACGCCTACTAGAAAGGACTCGGTATTGGTGATAGTGGACCATTTGACCAAGTCCGCGCACTTTATTCCAGTAAGAGTTGACTATTCTCTTCAGAAGTTGGCTAAGTTATATGTGGCGGAAATCGTGAGGTTACATGGAGTACCGGTATCAATCATCTCCGATAGAGACCCAAGGTTTACGTCTCGATTTTGGAGGGCACTTCATCAAGCTTTAGGTACTAAGTTGGACTTCACTACAGCTTTTCATCCACAATCAGACAGGCAGTCTGAACGAGTTATACAAGTGTTGGAAGATATGTTGAAAGGCTGTGTGATGGATTTCCGAGGAAGTTGGGAAGACTACTTGCCTCTAGCTGAGTTCGCCTACAACAACAGCTATCAGGCTAGCATTCGGATGGCACCATATGAAGCATTGTATGGTAGGAAGTGTAGAACACCTACTTGTTGGATGGAGTTAGGAGAACGTCAAATTTTGGGTCCAGAGTTAGTGGCAGAAACTGAAGAGAAGGTTGAGTTAATTCGGGCACGGTTGAAGGAAGCCTCTGATAGGCAGAAGTCGTACGCAGACCTCAAGCGAAAGGAAATAGAGTTTGAAGTTGGAGACCGAGTGTTCCTGAAAGTCTCGCCGTGGAAGAAGGTTATGAGGTTCGGTCGCAAAGGGAAGTTAAGCCCAAGGTTTATAGGGCCCTATAGAGTACTGAAGCGAGTTAGGCCAGTGGCATACCAATTGGACTTGCCACCAGAATTGCAGCAGATGCACGACGTATTCCATGTATTCATGCTACGTTGTTACCGATCGGATCCGTCTCATGTGGTAGCTGTTGAAGAGGTGGAGCTAAGGCCAGACTTATCCTACGAGGAAGAGCCGATTCGGATCTTGGAACGTGATGTGAAAGTACTACGAAGGAAGTCAGTTCCTCTAGTCAAAGTGTTATGGCGCAATCATGGATCAGAAGAAGCTTCGTGGGAGTCAGAGGAGACAATGCGACAGCAATATCCTCAATTATTTTAGTTAGGAAATTTCGAGGACGAAATTATTTTAAGGGGGTAGAACTGTAACATCCTGGAAAGGGCCTATGCATTTTCGGTTTAATTGTACGAAATGACAAGTCTTAAGTACTATGAATAAATTTTTAATATTTTTGGAAACTCAGAAATGTATGGAAATGAAATGGAAATGAACATTTTTGGAAACCTGGAAATGCATGGACATGAACATTTTTGGAAACCTGGAAATGTAAGGAAATGATTCGAAAATGGAAAGTACACATTTTTGGAAACCTGGAAATGTAAGAAAATGGCAAGTTCTGAGCCGATCGAAAATTTTGGAAACTTAGAAATGACCTAGAAATGTCAAGTTTTAAATTTTAAAATAGGAAATCAAGGTAAGGTGGCCTTAAAAGAAAAAGTTTTTGAAAGTTGACACACAAACAGGCTTGGAAGAGTGGCCTGAAGGTACCACTTAGGGCCTATAAAAATGGCGCCATGTGCAAGAGGAATGGGCCTGGGTTTGAGTCACTTGGGAAGCAAATAAAGGAGGTTTATTTTTTGCTTCCATAAGCAAAGGAGTGGACGGCAAGGCTTCTAGAAAAAAGGGAGGTTTATCCTCTTTAAAATTCGGCTAATAAGGATAAATAAAGGTTTTTTTTAATTGGAGGGATAAATGATGGATTAAATGCTTTTAATTTAAATGAGGTGATAATTAAAGGATAATATTATCACATATGAAGAGTAGTGGCCAAGTAAGGGACTCTCTTGATGATAATTTTGGCTAAAGAAGGAAAATTAAGGCTATTTTCCATTCATCTTCTCCCTTTGCCGAAAATTCCTTAAGCCATTACTCTCTCTCTGCCGAAATTTTCCTTAAGCAAAAATCCGTCTTTTCTTCTTCTTTTCTCTTCTACTGTCAAGCCGAAACCTCTTTGATCTCTGTCTACATCTACATAGCCGAATCTTTGTGACTTCTAACAAAGGTGTCGTCGACTGTGGTGTTAAGGTAAGAATAATGGATTCTTGTTGTTTAATCTCTTTCAACCAAGATTTAGGAACTGATCCTTTTTGGTTGTCTTTTGGCCGAATATTGAAGGAGGAATTCCAGGATTTCAGATCTAAGGAATTTCGGCTAATCAAGAAGAGAGTTTCAGGATTCAAGGATTTAAGGTAAGAAAAGCAAGGTTTAGGCCAAAGGCCATTTGATTAAGTTTATTAAGTGATTTGGAAATCAGACCTAATACATGTGTGTAGGGATTTCGACATATCTATAGTTAAGTGGAATTTTCGGGATTTTAGATCCACAAGGTAAGTAAACATTATGTAGTCGGCCAAGGCTGATTTAGCAACTCAGATCTGTTTCTTATGATTTTCAGAGTCGAACTAACCATGCCTAATGATTTTAGTGCTAGCCGGTTTCAAGAAAAAGAATACTATCAATTTTCGAGATTTGAGTATCAATCAAATCGGCAAGCAAGGTAAGTTTTAGTAATACAAATCCTACTAGGATTTGGTTTATAGCCAAATAGGTCTTTGCTAAAGATTACCATGTTAACTGAATATAGGCATTAAAGATCTAAATCAGTAGATCGGTTTTCGGGATTTCAAGGACTTCGTTAAGCGAATCAGGTGTGTACCTACACTAACTTTTAATATGTTATATGGCAAATACTTAATATATGATTGTATAAGAATGTGAATGTGGCTAAAATACGCTAATGTGGTACAAAGTACTCAGGTACGTTTCCTACTCCCACTAGGATTATGAAATATGTTATTTATAACATGTGAAAATTTATAAGAATGTGAATTTAAGTATGATATGCATAATATGATTAATATGGGGCATTCGGGTTATATGAAAAGGGGAAGTGAAGGTGATGACTACGGTCTCACTATCTGAATATGGTGACTTCGGTCACATTATCTGAATGTGGTAACTTCGGTTACATTATCTGAATCTGGTGTCTCTTGACACAATTATATCTGGTGGCTATGCCACAAATTTTATATGGGCGATGAGCACGTCGACTGCAGCGACTGCCTTCGAAGGTGTGTAGCGGATGGAGGGTTGACTTAGTAGTCCCCACGGTGTGACTGGCAGGTACGGGGATGTGTAGCGGATGGCACCTGGGTTTGGGTTTGGGTTGCATCATCATTTTTATCTGTTATATGAATAAGTATTTGATATGAAAATGTATGCCTGATCTATTGAATTTTAGTGTTGTGTACACATTGAGTCTGTTGACTCACCCCATTGTGGGACTATTTTTCAGGTGACGATCAATAATGGACCGGGTTCAGCAGAAGCTTAGGGATGGCCATGCTCAGCTTGAAGTTTATTCAATATGGACATTTTATTTTGTTTAAGTATTTTAGAATTTTATTTTGGGATTTCACTTGTTGTAATAAGGCCATAAGTTACATTTCTTTACTTTTATTTTTAATTACTATGTTCGAATTATTTTCAATTAAAGTTAAGAAAAATTTATTTCTTTAAAAATAAACCCTAATTGTTTTGTCACCTTACTTAATTGGATTTTAAAATAAGATAAATGGGTTATTAACTCAAGCCGAACCCAAACAATAAAATTTTTAAAATCACACAAGTTTTCCTCTAGAAATAAAAGAATTTGAAACCGGTTTACTTAAGGAACATACCAGATCTGGTTCAGGCTCGTGGGCCGGGTGTGGGGTGTTTCATAACCCATGAACCCTCTCGTGGGTTTTTGTAACCGGTCGAAATTGTTGAGAGTTAGCAGCCATTGTCGAAATCAACTCTCGTACTCTCTGAGGAGTCATATTAACTAGTGCCCTTCCACTTGCAGCATCTATCATTCATTTCCATCAGGAGCAAACCCTCATAGAAATATTGTAAGAATAACTGTTCAGTCAATCCATGTTGTGGCCAACTTGCACATAACTTTTTGTACCGCTCCCAGTAATCGTAGAGCAATTTAGTCTCCTTTTGACGAATTCCTACGATGTCCCTCCTTAGTTCGGCCGCTCGAGCTGCAGGAAAGAATCTGTCATGAAAAAAATGAGACATGTCAGACCATGTGTTGACAGATCCCGGGGGTAAATAAAATAGTCACTCTCTAGCAGATTTGACTAATGAGAAAGGAAAAGCACGAAGTTTGATTTAGTCTTTTGTTACTCCCCGAGGCTTCATGCTTGTGAACACCATATAGAATTCTTTGAGATGGGTGTACGAATTTTTGTTCTATAGTCCATGGAAAGTGGGTAGTAAATGAATCAAACCCGACTTCAACTTGAACAGTGTACCTCCCGCCGGATAGGTTATACACAAGGGTTGTTTTTCATCCGGTTCCGTTGCGAGTTAGCCAATAGTTTGTTTGGCCATCTCGTCCGGTTCATCAAGTGAGAAAATTTCCGCGGTGTAGGATATGGTTTCGAATTATGGATTTGGTTGTTTACCGCGTCGAATGGCTTCTCTTCACAATTGTCAGGCCAATTTCTCAATTTTTATTTCAAACTCTAGAGTTCCCGGTTCTAATCTAGTCATAAGGTAAACAAACAAAAATTAGATAAATATCTCCAATCCCCTACAACGGTAATAAAATTTCAACAAAAATAATTCCAACAAAAATAACTCTAAATAGTAGTAAAGAGTGGTAGTAGGGTCAAGTCCACAAGGATTGGTATAATAATCAAATTTCGCATTTAACTTGTGATCAGAATTTTTGTCGTGTCGATAGTCGTGGTAATAGTCGTGCCCACGACTCTAAACGGACCTGCTGAAAAATAAACAAATAAATTAGGGGAGTTTTGAAATGTTTAGAAATTAAATAATTGAAACATCACAAATAAATAATTAAATAAATTGGAAATTAAATTAAATTAGAAATTAAATTAGGATTTTGTAATCAAAGATAATAAGCCTTAGCCCTAGACTCGGTGGATTCTAGATTTTTGAATCGATTCTTGAAAATTAATTTTCTCCTCCAAATAATAAGCTGGTTATAGCAGTTAAGAACGTCCTAACCACCAATTCTTTCACCTCGTAGCTGGTCTTGGTATGAGCTGCAAACCAACCCTTACCGTTTATCTAACCAAGATACACGTGTTCCCGATTCAAGATTTCGGCAACCTTGCGCTTTGCAGAACCTAACTCAGATTAGTAGCCTCAACCGCGTGGGTCGTTTAAACCCGAGCACTTCTCCCTTGATTTGTTCTCGGTGATTCGAATACAGTACCGCCAACTCATTTCTCCAACTGCCTGCAAACACGACTCCAGCCTAACGTGCACTTTTTGACTTGAAATCGAGTTAACTTTAAGGGATGAGCTGTCAATCCCGATACTTAGGAAAAATGTGAATACCGATTGGAAGGATTTTTAGTATGGATACGTATCTCACGATTCCCAACAAGAAAGAACACCGGTCTAAAGCTAAGATGAAATTTAGTGAAGCATTAAATTATTCATGCTTTGATAGGCAATGGAGTGGATTTGAATGAAAATGGTGGAAATTGGGAAAGGAAAGGACTTGAAAGGAAATTAAACAAAATTTGGAAGAACAAAGAAAGAAAATTGGAAGTAACAGAATGCTAATCATGCACCAAATTTTGAAGAAAAAAAAAGAATAATTCCTATTTAATTCCAAACCAAAATCAAGTGTAAAATATATTGTGTCCTTTCCAAGGTACCTATTTATATACAACATTTACTAAATTTGGCTTTAACCACTCAACACATAATTAAAATTTAATAAAAAATAAAATCAGATTTTTTCTAATTTTGGCTTTTACAAAGTCAAAAGAATCTGATGAGTCCTTGTCTATTTCCACATTTTTTATTCGGCCGTACTTTATTGACTGTGTTGCAAATTGGTCCTTTTTTGCTCGTTTTTTACTCATATTATCCCAATTGCATCCCTAACAAGATTAAAACATAAAATCACTAATTTAGTAGGGATCAATTCAAAAATTAATCAAATTAAACACAAAAAGTCATGCAAATTAACATGTTATCAAATTAATAGGTGAAAAGCTAGACTTAATTATAAATCATTTGAACCCTAATCACATATGTCAATTCGATCGTTCCTCTAGCTTGTTGAAACCAGAAATGAATTGCATGTTGAATCGAAACAAAAATGGATAGAAATGATAAAATTGGAGAAATAGGAAACATTTAGAAATAATTAATTTATGGGTTTTTGAATTATTAATTAATTAATTAATTAAAGTTCAAAAATGGAATTAAATTAACTGGTCATAGTGAATCCGTTGAATGTAGAAACATTACATTTATTATGGTTCTGTATTTGATTTGTGATTGTTCAAGCCCACACTCCAACCAATTTGTGGTACGAGAGTAGTAGAGAAGGTCATTCGATTGGAAGTTGGGAAAGTCTAGGACCCGTATTGCACAAAGCACAAGTATTTTCATGAAATTTTATTGTTATAAATATCACAAACCTACTCGATTTTAAAATTTTAATTTTTCATTGTGGCAGAAAACCATTTTACTAAACCAGATTTTTCCAACAAGACTATGGATGAAAATATTTGCTTTTAAGCATGAGCTTAAAATGCGCAAAAAAGAAATAGAAGAAATAAAAAAGACTGTAACAACCAGATTTTGGGTCCAATCGGAATAGTGGTTTCATGACCATAAATCTGAAACAATAAAATTTATTTTTATTATATTTTTATAATCTACAATTTTATGGAACGATTTCGTGAAAATTTCATTTGAAAATTTTGACGTTTAGGCACTCAATTTAGTTAAAGGACTAAATTGCAAAAAGTGAAAAACTTGAATTCTATATGTTAAAGGTGTCCAATTGCTATGAGATTTTAAATTAAAGGTCCTTAGATGGTAATTAGACCATTGGTTAAGTTGGTGGACAAAAATGGACATGGTTTTGTATGTTTCTAAAGTTTTTCATTAAGGGCATTTTAGTATTTTGGTAAGTAAAATGAATTAAAAAGCCAAATTAAAAGCAATTTTTTTTCCATCTTCCTCCCATGGCCAAATTTTACAAGGGGAAAACCATTGCTAGGATTTGTCAAGTTTCCAAGCTCGATTGTAAGTCCGTTCTAGCCCCGTTTTTAATGATTTTTATGTTTTTGAAATCCTTGTAACATGATCTATTTATTTCTACCACTAATTTAAGATAAGATCAAGGTATAGGGTTTTACCCATGTTGAATATGTGTGTATTTTGGTGTTTGATGGTAGAAAATGCATGTTTGTTGTTTGTTAAATGACATTTGCTAAGTGATTTTCGGTAAAAATGTCAAAAATGACTTATTTGTAAGAGTTATAAATGAGTATAAAAATGGTTCGGCTAGGCTTGGGTTTTGAAGAAATTGAATGAATTCATTTTACGAGCCTAGGGACCCAATTGTAAAATGTCAAAAGTTTAGGGGCAAAAATGTAATTTTTCCATAATGTGACTTTTGGATTGAAATGAATAATGTGTTGATTAAATGAGATGAATTTGGTATTATAGATCAAGAAAAACGAAGTTCGAGTCTGGATTGAGGGAAAACCAAAGTGTTTGATGATTAGGTCCATTTCCGCTATTTTATGTAAATAATTTAACGTTATAATTGTATTTGTAATGTTTTGTTATTGCATGAATTGTATGATTGACTCTATGGATGAAATTGACGAAGTTTCGACAAGCGAGTAAATCCCGGTTGAACATAAGGAATAGACAGGATACAAATGTGATGACATTAGGGTTACTGAGATTACGTGTAAGACCATATCTGAGATATGACATCGATATGAGACTTCATATAAGACCATAGTTGGGCTATTGGCATCGATACGAGATTACGTTTAAGACCATATCTGGGATATGGCATTGATGCAGTACTATGTGTACGAGATTCCCGAGTATCCTTTAGTATTCCAAATGGTTCAACGGGAAATGTTGACGAAATGTTCAACAGGTAAGCATGAAAAACTCAAAGAAAATGGATTCAGTATATGATGAACAATTGGTAAAAATGTTATTGAGTAAGTTGTGCTTGTGAAGCTTAAATGATATTTATGTTAATATATGTTATGTTGTTTATATGATGAACTATTAGTAAAAATGTGATTGAGTAAGTTATACTCATGAAGTCTTAATGACATTTATGTTAATATTTGTTAAGTTATTTAAATGTCAAATGTATGAATAATATTTTGTATTATTTGCATATGAACTTACTAAGCTATATAGCTTACCCCCTTCCTTTCCCATGTTGTATAGTGTCATTGAGCTAGCTTGGATTGGAGATTGCCAGAGATCCTATCACACTATCAAGCTATCACTTTGGGTATTGATGAATTCAAGTATTTTGAGTTTATGGCATGTATAGGGACTTAGTCATTTGTTAAATGTGTCATTGTAATTGTAGCCAATGTGTTGGCTTGTGATTGTCAAAGGCTTGTTTTGATAATTGGCCATCTAGATTGGTTTATTTGGGCTATCATGGTTGTAAGCCTAAGTATATATATATGTGTGTGCTAATGTCTTTGGTGATATGGTCATGGTATGCTTGGTGAATGATAGGAATGTTATTTATGACATGATTGTGAAATGTTTGGAAATGTGGTCTATTGAGGAGATGATAAAGTGGTGTACGATTAGGTATCTTGAAAGTAGTCAATTGTGACATAGTAAATTTTGTGAGCATGATAAATAATGGCATGAGGATGACATGTTATTGTCTTGGTTGTTGTTGTTTAGTTGCTCTTATATGCTTGAATTTGTGCCATGTGATGTTGTGTTGATGTGTGTAAGTGAGGGTGGCAAAATGGCTTGGTAAATAGCCTTGTTTTTGTCCACACGGGTAGACATACGGGCATGTGTCTAGGCCATGTATAACATACGGTCTGCCCTACGGGCATGTGCTCCGGCCATGTGTCCCCTACACCTTAATCGTTGCAAAATAGAATTTCCAGAATTGAACACATGGGCAGACACACGGGCGTGTGTCTCAGCCGTGTGTGCTAGACGGCCTAGCACACGGGCATGTGGAATGGCCATGTGTCACAAGTCAGAAAGCACCCTAATTTGAACACGGCTTATAGCACGGGCGTGTCTCAGGGTCACACGGGCATGTCCCTTGGACCACACGGGTGTGTGAGCCCTACAATCTAGCAAAAATTTTCTAACTTTTATAAAATTTTCTTAAGTTCTCAATTTAGTCCCGAACCACCTACAAAGTATGTTATGGGCCTCATAGGCTCGTATAAGGGACTTTATGATTGAATATGGATGGTTTTAATTTGGACGCAAATTTTATGACTCGGAATTATGTGATTGCTTGTAATGTGAATCCGGTAGTGCCTCGTACCCTGTTCCGGCATCGAATATGAGTAAGGGGTGTTACAGACTCATTAAGTTGAAATTCCTTCATTGAATAATTTAAGCAAAAGTTAGGGCACAAAAAAAATCGTTAAGCTGAAAATCATTCATTTGATGGCTTAAGCAAAAGTCAGAGCACCAAAAAAAAAGAGCCCAGTAAGTTAAAAATCCTTATTTGGATTACTTTAGCTAAATTTAGGGCACAAAAAAGAAAAGAAAGGAAACAAACTTTAACTACATTATGACTTGATCCTTCAAACTTGAGGGTACATAGGAAACTTGGTTTTACCGCCAGGTCTAGTCTCACAAAAAAAAACCCCTTTACTTGAAAGGTTCTTTTCCATATCATAATCTTTTCTTGTAAGGCAAATTTTGTACAAGTTCAATTTCTTGGAGATTTAATTTTTAGTTGATATGTTGCATCCATTTCAAAAGACAATCATCTAAGACGATATGTGAAAAAAATTGCCTCATTTCAAACTTAAAAATAAAGACAATTCGACAAAATTCTCTTTAAAACTAAATAGGATTTCTAAACACATCGAAAGCAAAAAAAAGCCTTCAAGTTTCTTTGAAGTTCCCAACATGTTTCACAATAAGTCAAGTCTTTCAGCTTTATTATAACACCCCTCACCCGTATTCATCACTAGAATAGGGTTACGGAGCATTACCAGACTTAAGAAATAATTAAACAACTATTTAACATACATTTTCTCAATTCAATCATTCATCATTCAATCTCAATCAATTTGTCCCTATTAAGAGACTACGAGGCCTTAAACATGATTTATAAATGGTTCGGGACTAAACCGATAACTCAGAAAATTATTCAACATTTAGAAAATTTTTCTTCAATTCAGGGGTCACACGCCCGTGTGGCTAGGCCGTGTATCTCACACGACCACCAGACAAGCCCGTGTCACAGGCCGTGTGAAAACAGGGGGTACATACTGACTTGGGTCACATGGCCAACCACACGCCCGTGTGTCTAGCCCGTGTGCCTTTCGAAGTGGCTACACACGCCCATGTACCAGGCCGTGTGTTAGGCCATGCGAAACCTGTAAGGTATACTGACTTATGTAACACAGCTAAGTCACCGTGTGCTAGGCCGTATGCCAATTAGGGGGTATACTGACTTGTACCACAAAGCTGAGCACACGCCGATGTGTGAGACCGTGTGAAGCATACTGACTTCATTTCAATTTCAACACCAGGGGACACACGGTCGTGTACCACGACCGTGTGTCACACACGGCTGAGACACACGCTTGTGTCTCTGTCTCTGTGGACAAAAATAGGCTATTTACCAAGCCAATTTGCCACCCAAAATCTCATGTACCTAAACAACCCAAATGGCATCAATTCATAGCCCAATATGCAATCCAAAACATCCAAACCAAGCCTAAATCTTACCATTTCAATACTAACCAATTCAAGGCACATAAGTATCACAATATACTAACTAAATTCATACCAATTCTTGTATACTCAATCATCAAAATGACCATTATCAAAGATGCATTATTAGATCTAATTTCACAAGCATACCAACTTTCTCAAATCATCAATTTGACATTCATAATACCAATTAGCAACAATGACCACAATTCTCATAATATAAATCATTCTCATATCCATCCATAAACTTAACAATCAATATATATGCATATATATAAGCACATAACCAAATTCTTCATGTAACACCCCAAACCCGGCCTAGACGTTACGACCAGATCTGACGTGTCACATCAAAGTGTTGATTTGAAAACTGGTCTTGTCGAAGAATGTTCGTGACTAAAGTTTTAAATCTTTTTTTAAAACTAATCGCTATTGAAAATGTTGGGGTTGTAAAATCAAAACTTGATAATCACTTATTGGTCATATCATTTATTAATTTGAATTAAAAACCGCAGAAGCTGTTCTAATTGTAAACTTTAAAAATTTGAAACCCGTGTTTCCTAATCTAGCAGGTTGAAGTAAGAAGTTAAAACCAAATAACAGTTAAAACCTTAAATGGCCTTATTACATAAATATCCACCCCAAAATAAAATATTTAAAAAGGTAGGTATAAATTAAAACACGCGCGAACATGTGGCCACCTTCGAGTCCTTCGCAGCTCCAAATCATCTAAAGCTGGGGATTACCTGTACAGTTAAAAGAAAAAGGTGAGTTACGAGAACTCAATGTGTAATCCCCTATCATGCGGTAATAGTCTTGGCCAGAGCCCTATTCAGTAATAGTACAGTGTGGGCCTTAGCCCAATACAGTATCAGTGTGGGTATAAGCCCAAAATAATAACAGTACAGAACAGTGATGCAATCCAGCCAACACACCACCCGTACCAACCAACACCTCTTGTGGGGACTAAGTCGACCCACCCAGCCAACTAGAATAGTAAAAACATGGCAGAGCCACTAGAACAGTACTTCCTCCAAATCAGAATCCCAACCCCAATGCAAAATGTCATGTTATAAATATTACGTGTATGCAGTATGTCATATTCATAACCAGTCATATAGATATCATGCACACATCAACTAAACTACCACTAGGGGTATAATGGTCATTTCGTCGGTTAGGGGTAAAACGGTAATTCTACCCTACAAAGGTATTTCAGTAATTCTACCCTACAAGGGTATTTCGGTAATTCTACCCTACAAGGGTATTTTGGTAATTCTACCCTATAAGGGTATTTTGGTAATTCTACTCATTAGGGGTATTTCAGTAATTCTACACTACAAGGGTATTTCAATACAGTTAACGACCTTTCCAAAGGCCTACAGTCGCCACGAACGACTCAGATAACCTAAATGGCCTAAACAGTGTACTTGGGCCCAAGGTCCATTACTCGGCTCAAGTGAGCCCACACGTTCGTGTGGCCCGTTTAGCCCAAATCCCGTCACGGCTATACGAACTTCACAGCCCAATCCATTATTATTCGCTTACCGTGGATTTTACCCATATGGGGCCCATGAGCCCATTAGGCCTGCATGGCCCATCTCAGCCCAACGAGGCCCATTACGACCCAAGCCCACGAGAACACTCGTGGAGGTCTCTACAGTCGGCCACTGATGATTTGTGGGCTCGATTTACCATACGAGCATTCGCATGGTCGTGAGCCCTCAGATACCGAAGTTTCGACTTTTTCGCTTTTGTCAGTTTACAGTAACATAGGGGTGTGAATACACACCATTGTCCATCGTTTTAACAGCAATAATACTGGGTGTATGATTACACACCTTTTAGCGACCACTTGCGGTATTCCAAAAGCACCAACCTAGATTCAATCCAAAAGATTTCAATCAGTCCTCAAATCGATCATAATATTCACAACCCTGAATCTCTGCACTGTCTTTACCACTAACCTTGGTAAACAGGAGTATAGCCTTTAACCCTAAAATCGCTTGGCTAGACTCCCACAATTGTTGATTGACCGCTCACTGTATAACAGCAGATGTCGTTAGAAGGTTGATTAAGGATGTAGTTCACACCCATCAACAATAATCTGAGGAACAAAGAGAACAACTTACCAAGTCCCTAAGAATCGAATGCTGACTTAGAAGGGCGGCACACGTGAGCGGATTATTGCGTACGATCTAAAAAGAATAAATTGCAAGAAGATCATTGAACGGCAACCATGATAATCCTAATAGGAAAATTCGCCAAATAACAAGAACAACCCAATTACTTACCCCAATATTTGGCTTGTCAGAGCTTTAGAAGATGTGAAGAGGAGGCAAGGTATTCAGCTAGTACTCAAGAAGAGAAGAATAGAAGAACTTAATTAGGTTTAGATTAAAAAGAATAAGAAGAATGCCAGATTGGTAGAGAGAAAATATGCAGAAGGAATGAAGGGTTTCAAGGGAGAATTCGGCACTAGGTATACGTGTTTTTGCAAAAGTGAACTGAAAAGGGAAAGACCCGAATGGTCAGAAATGTTTCCCGAGATGCCACAAAGAGAGAAAAACCTGAAACGAAAAAAAAAGAAAAGAAAATCCCAAAACAGCAGAGAAGGAATTCGGCTTCTACACTCTCACATTGCCGAAAATGCACCAAATTCTCTCCCTTAGCCGAATTTGCACATAGAAGTTGCACAATTCAGCTACAACACTCCTCTCCTCCAAATCCCTTGAAAATCTCCACTGATTTCTCCTTGATTCACTCCAAACCCCCCATTCAACTCCATTCAAATTTGATGACCAAGTCCCCAACCACCTCTGCAAAGTTTGAACCAAACTCCACCTCTCACGCCACAGAGAAATAAAATAAAACCCCCTTTTTACATGCCATGGGATTCAAACCCAAGCCCTCTTAAATGCCCAACACGCTGCTTGGCACCACAACACAAGATCTTCTTGTGTCACAAAACAAACACAACTTAGCATATGCCCTTTTAAGCTAACATCCAGGTTTTCAAGAGAGAAAAAATCAATATTTGGCCAGAGGCCATACTTGAATCCAGGCTTCCTAAATACCCCCATACACACCTAAATCACTTAGCCATTAAAGCAAACAAAAAATCTGTCAGAACATGAAAAATTAAAAACCCTATATTTTTGGGGCGTTACACTTCAAATTAAGTCAAATCTCATAGCTATAATTACAAGCCAAAACATATACATTTATAATGACAATTCGTTTAGCCAACTTCATTACCAAAACATAATCAACAAGACTCAAATAACTATACATGCCATATACTTAAAACATAATTTCAAAACTACCAAAGAGTCAGTGGATTGTAACACCCCAAACCCGTTCTAGAAGTTATGACCGGATCTGGCATGTCACATAAAAGGGTTGTTTAAAAATTGCGCGTTTGTCAAAAATTTCGAGTTAAATTATTTATTTGCTTGTTATCCTTTTGTTAACATTTTGGAAGACGATTATTAAGGGTTTAGGAAATTCCCGTATTGAACATTTAATAATAATAGGCAGTAATCAAATTAAAAGCTAAACCAAATAAAAAAACCAAAATTAAAGTTATAGTGGCCTTATTACATAACAAAAACCCAAATAAAAATAAGTCCAAATAAAAGAAACGAGTTTAAGAGAAAACATTGCATGGCCACCACAAGTCCACCTCAGCTCTCAAATCTGCAATCTAACGATTACCTGTAAAATTAAGCAAAGGGGGTGAGTCATCGAGACTCAGTGTGCAAATCCCCATAAATGCAATCTGGGCCTTAAGCCCACAGAATGCAACATATTAAACATGTATGCAATGCAACCCAGCCCAACCTACTTTTCCATCCTCTACATACCACCCATTCCTGCCAATCACACCAGTGGGGATTTCTACAATCAACCCTCCATCCGCTACACACCTTCGAAGGCAGTCGCTGCAGTCAACTGCTCATCGCCCTTAATATGTGGCATAGCCACCAAAATAATAATGTGACGTAGTCACCGGAGTATGTGGCAAAGCCACCGGAAACACTGCCCCTTTTATCATTATCATATCCCAAAGCCCATACAACATGACATAATAATGCTTGTATGCAGTATGTTATGTATGCAAAACATATGAAATGAATTACCATCATAATCAAATAATAAGTTGCAACATAACCAGCTAATCAACCTCTAATGGTATAACCGTAATTTTTCCTACCAAGGGTATTTTCGTAATTTACCTTTCAGGGGTACTTTGGTAATTTACCCTGTCGAGGGTATTTCAGTAATTTCGCACCTACAATGGCCTTTCTGAAGGCTTAATGTTGCCTCAAGCGACTCAACTACCATTTTCGGTCGTACTGGATTATTGGGCCTAAAACCCGATTTTGGCCCATTCGAGCCCACACGCTCGTGTGGCCTTCCTAACACAAATCTAGCCACGAGATACACCTAGTCTAGTTCACTATATACTACACCATCATACATTTTATTCAATTAGGCCCACGGGCTCATTGGGCCCACTTTGGCCCATCGTGGCCCAGGAAGCCTCAACCCACAAGAATACTACTGATGGCCTCAACTATCGCGTCGAAGCCTCACGCGTGCGCTCGCACGCTCGTGTGGCTACTATTGCCGTGACCGACACTTCGGCATTTGCCGCTCTACAACTAGAGTAGAGAGAATTACACACCTGATAGGAATCTGGTGCTAATCCGCGCTCCGACCACTCCTGTGCCCAAACGCCCTCCAAGGTGTATTCATCCTCCTCCTAGAATGCTATATATATAGCTAGCATCTCACTTTCCTTCTTTGTATCTTTCCGATGTGGGATCCTTCCATCAGCAGAGTTTAAATCCAACTCAAACTCTTCCCGTCCAGACCGCAAAATAAATACTCCCTTGCTTCTCATAAGATTCGAACCCAGACTCCTTTGTAACATAATCCACGCCGCTAACCACTTGGCCACAAGCTCCTCTTGTGTCTTAAACCATGCGCAACTAACTATAAATCTATAGCCAAATACTAAGGTCCATGTAAAAAGAAAACCAAAATGCAAGAGCCAAGACTCGAACCTTGGACCTCCTTCCTTTCTTGTGGCGTCACCCCCTTGCCTCTTATGTGGCGTCACTTTGCCACTACACCACACACTTCTTTTGTGTCATTTTCCTCCATATTTTATTCTTAAAGCCTACCTACTAACTCCCAAGGTTTTTCTTGCCTAAAACAAAAATTTCCCCAAAGCTAAAGTTTGATCCCGGGACTTCATAAAAGCCCTCTATCCTTCCAAAATCACTTACCTAATAGGTCCAACTTGCACTTAAGCCGATCTCTTGTTCTCCAAAAATTTTAAATGCTACTACGCCCAAAGCCCATTGGGCCCAATCCTACTAGGCCCAATTTCGGAATGTTACAAATCTACCCTCCTTAAAGAAATTTCGTCCTCGAAATTTCTGACTACAAGAACAGTCGTACAACCTAACCTACAACACTACGCTCACGCTGTGCACTCTGATTCCAATAACCCTAATATACTTTTAACTAGAATTTAGAACACCTACACATACTCAAAAAACACCTAGCCATTAAAGCAGACAAATATTTCATACGCAACCAACTCTATATCCGAACATCACATCCAAACCAAGCACACAGAATTGATACCAGAAATACAACATATAACAAAGTAAAGTATCAGGAAACATACAGTGCGGATTGGTGCCGAAGACTCGGGTGCCATATTTAAAAAAAAAGATATATATTTTTCTAAACCATTTTTCAAACCATCCTTTGAAAATATTTTTGAACCCAAACCCACAGTCGAGTTTTTGAACCTAGGCTCTGATACCATAATTGTAACACCCCAAACTCGGCTTAGAAGTTATGACCAGATCTGGCATGTCACATAAAAGGGTTGTTTAAAAACTGCGCGTTTGTCAAAAATTTCGAGTTAAATTATTTATTCGCTTGTTATCCTTTTGTTAAAATTTTGGAAGACGATTATTAAGGGTTTAGGAAATTTCCGTATTGAACATTTAATAATAATAGGCAGTAATCAAATTAAAAGCTAAACCAAATAAAAAAAACCAAAATTAAAGTTATAGTGGCCTTATTACATAACAAAAACCCAAATAAAAATAAGTCCAAATAAAAGAAACGAATTTACGAGAAAACATTGCATGGCCACCACAAGTTCGCCTCAGCTCCCAAATTCGCAATCTAATGATTACCTATAAAATTAAGCAAAGGGGGTGAGTCATCGAGACTTAGTGTGCAAATCCCCAAAAACGCAATTTGGTCCTTAAGTCCACAGAATGCAGCATATTAAACATGTATGCAATGCAGCCCAGCCCAACCTAGTTTTCCATCCTCTACACACCACCTGTTCCTGCCAATCACACCAGTGGGGATTTCTACAATCAACCCTCCATCCGCTACACACCTTCGAAGGCGTCGCTACAGTCAACTGCTCGTCACCCTTAATATATGGCATAGCCACCAAAATAATAATGTGACATAGTCACTGGAGTATGTGGCAAAGCCACCGAAAAACAATGTGACAAAAGTCACCGGAGTATGTGGCAAAGCCATCGGAAACACTGCCCCTTTTATCATTATCATATCCCAAAGCCCATGCAACATGACATAATAATGCGTGTATGCAGTATGTTATGTATGCAAAACATATATCAAATATAACATATGAAATGAATTACCATCATAATCAAATAACAAGTTGCAACATAACCAGCTAATCAACCTCTAAGGGTATAACCGTAATTTTTCCTACCAAGGGTATTTTCGTAATTTACCTTTCAGGGATACTTTGGTAATTTACCCTATCGAGGGTATTTCAGTACTTTTACACCTGTAATGGCCTTTCTGAAGATGTCGCCTCGAGCTACTCAACTACCATTTTCGGTCGTACCAGACTATTGGGCCTAAAACCCGATTTTAGCCCATTTGGGCCCACAGCTCGTGTGGCCCACCTAACACAAATCTAGCCACGTATATGAGATACACCTAGTCTAGTTCACTATATACTACACCATCATACATTTTATTCAATTGGGCCCACGGGCTTATTCGGCTCACTTCGGCCCATCGTGGCCCAAGCAGCCTCAACCCACAAGAATACTACTGATGGCCTCAACTATCGCGTCGAAGCCTCACGCTTGCCCTCGCACGCTCGTGTGGCTACTATTGCCGTGACCGACACTTCGGCATTTGCCGCTCTACAACTAAAGTAGAGAGAGTTACACACCTGATAGGAATCTGGTGCTAATCCACGCTCCGACCACTCCTGTACCCAAACGCCCTCCAAGGTGTATTCATCCTTCTCCTAGAATGCTATATATATAGCTAGCATCTCACTTTCCTTCTTTGTATCTTTCCGATGTGGGATCCTTCCATCAGCAGAGTGTAAATCCAACTCAAACTCTTCCCGTCCAGACCACAAAATAAATACTCTCTTGCTTCTCATAAGATTCGAACCCAGACTCCTTTGCAACATAATCTACGCCGCTAACCACTTGGCCACAAGCTCCTTTTATGTCTTAAACCATGCGCAACTAAATATAAATCTATAGCCAAATACTAAGGTCCATGTAAAAAGAAAACCAAAATGCAAGAGCCAAGACACGAACCTTGGACCTCCTTCCTTTCTTGTGGCGTCACCCCCTTGCCTCTTATGTGGCGTCACTTTGCCACTACACCACACACTTCTTTTGTGTCATTTTCCTCCATATTTTATTCTTAAAGCCTACCTACTAACTCCCAGGGTTTTTCTTGCCTAAAACCAAAATTTCCCCAAAGCCAAAGTTTGATCCTGGGACTTCATAAAAGCCCTCTATCCTTCCAAAATCACTTACCTAATAGGTCCAACTTGCACTTAAGCCGATCTTTTATTCTCCAAAAATTTTAAACCCTACTACGCCCAAAGCCTATTGGGCCCAATCCTACTAGGCCCAATTTCGAGATGTTAAAAATCTACCCTCTTTAAAGAAATTTCGTCCTCGAAATTTCCAACTGCAAGAACAGTCGTACAACCTAACCTACAACACTACGCTCACGCTGTGCACTCTGGTTCCAATAACCCTAATATACTTTTAACTAGAATTTAGAACTCCTACACATACTCAAAAACACCTAGCCATTAAAGCAGACAAATATTTAACATGCAACGAACTCTATATCCGAACATCACATCCAAACCAAGCACACAGAATTGATACCAGAAATACAGCATATAACAAAGCAAAGTATCAGGAAACTTACAGTGTGGATTGGTGCCGGAGACTCGGGTGCCATATTTAAAAAAAACAGATATATATTTTTCTAAACCATTTTCCAAACCATCCTTTGAAAATATTTTTGAACCCAAACCCACAGTCCAGTTTTTGAACCTAGGCTCTGATACCATAATTGTAACACCCAAAGCTCGGCCTAGAAGTTATGACCGGATCTGGCATGTCACATAAAAGGGTTGTTTAAAAACTGCGCGTTTGTCAAAAAATTCGAGTTAAATTATTTATTCACTTGTTATCCTTTTGTTAACATTTTGGAAGACGATTATTAAGGGTCTAGGAAATTTCCGTATTGAACATTTAATAATAATAGGCAGTAATCAAATTAAAAGCTAAACCAAATAAAAAAAAACCAAAATTAAAGTTATAGTGGCCTTATTACATAACAAAAACCCAAATAAAAATAAGTCCAAATAAAAGAAACGAGTTTACGAGAAAACATTGCATGGCCACCACAAGTCTGACTCAGCTCCCAAATCCGCAATCTAACGATTACCTGTAAAATTAAGCAAAGGGGGTGAGTCATCGAGACTCAGTGTGCAAATCCCCATAAATACAATCTGGGCCTTAAGTCCATAGAATGCAGCATATTAAACATGTATGCAATACAGCCCAGCCCAACCTAGTTTTCCATCCTCTACACACCACTTGTTCCTGCCAATCACACCAGTGGGGATTTCTACAATCAAACCTCCATCCGCTACACACCTTCGAAGGCAGTCGCTGCAGTCAACTGCTCATCACCCTTAATATATGGCATAGCCACCAAAATAATAATGTGACGTAGTCACCGGAGTATGTGGCAAAGCCACCGAAAAACAATGTGACAAAAGTCACCGGAGTATGTGGCAAAGCCACCGGAATCACTGCCCCTTTTATCATTATCATATCCCAAAGCCCATGCAACATGACATAATAATGCGTGTATGCAGTATGTTATGTATGCAAAACATGTATCAAATATAACATATGAAATGAATTACCATCATAATCAAATAACAAGTTGCAACATAACCAGCTAATCAACCTGTAAGGGTATAACCGTAATTTTTCCTACCAAGGGTATTTTCGTAATTTACCTTTTAGGGATACTTTGGTAATTTACCCTATCGAGGGTATTTCAGTAATTTCGCACCTACAATGGCCTTTCCGAAGATGCCGCCTCGAGCAACTCAACTACCATTTCTGGTGGTACTGGCCTATTGGGCCTAAAACCTGATTTCGGCCCATTTGGGCCCACACACTCGTGTGGCCCACCTAACACAAATCTAGCCACGTATATGAGATACTCCTAGTCTAGTTCACTATATACTACACCATCATACATTTTATTCAATTGGGCCCATGGGCTCATTGGGCCCACTTCGGCCCATCGTGGCCCAAGAAGCCTCAACGCACAAGAATACTACTGATGGCCTCAACTATCACATCGAAGCCCCACACGTGCGCTCGGACGCTCGTGTGGCTACTATTGCCGTGACCGGCACTTCGGCATTTGCCGCTCTACAACTAGAGTAGAGAGAGTTACACACCTGATAGGAATCTGTTGCTAATCCGCTCTCCGACCACTCCTGTGCCCAAACGCCCTCCAAGGTGTATTCATCCTCCTCCTAGAATGCTATATATATAGCTAGCATCTCACCTTCCTTCTTTGTGTTTTTCCGATGTGGGATCCTTCCATCAGCAGAGTTTAAATCCAACTCAAACTTTTCCCGTCTAGACCGCAAAATAAATACTCCCTTGCTTCTCATAAGATTCGAACCCATACTCCTTTGCAACATAATTCACACCGCTAACCACTTGGCCACAAGCTCCTCTTGTGTCTTAAACCATGCGCAACTAAATATAAATCTATGGCCAAATACTAAGGTCCATGTAAAAAGAAAACCAAAATGCAAGAGCCAAGACTCGAACCTTGGACCTCCTTCCTTTCTTGTGGCGTCACCCCTTTGCCTCTTATGTGGCGTCACTTTGCCACTATACCACACACTCCTTTTGTGTCATTTTCCTCCATATTTTATTCTTAAAGCCTACCTACTAACTCCCAGGGTTTTTCTCGCCTAAAACCAAAATTTCCCCAAAGCCAAAGTTTGATCCCGGGACTTCATAGAAGCCCTCTATCCTTCCAAAATCACTTACCTAACAGGTCCATCTTGCACTTAAGCCGATCTCTTGTTCTCCAAAAATTTTAAACGCTACTACGCCCAATGCCCATTGGGCCCAATCCTACTAGGCCCAATGTCTGGATGTTACATGGATAGTGTGGTGAAGTCTCCGACGATCCCCGAATCTGAGCTAGCTTTGAAATCGCTATAAAACATGGAAAAGCAACAAAGTAAGCTATATAGGCCTTCACTGAACCGGCAACCATTCAGTCGAGGAGGTGAACCAAGCAGAACATCTGCATGGGGCTTAGTAAGCTCGTATGTTAACAATAAGAAACTATCATCATTCATTAATTATTCATAAAATAGAAAACGATGTGCAAAAAATCTATTAAATCTCAAGTCATCATATGATCATTCATATAACTTACCAAGGAACTCATCAATTTCATAATTTTCAATACTCAATTCGTTTTCGTACGTACCTGTACCATCTCGTACCAATCTCATAATTAATCACATCCTTCTTTTACCCGTTGAACCATTCAGAATAGAAGTTGGATACTCAAGGTCTCACTTGATAAGTACCTATACCATGGCCCGTAGCCAAATCAAGGTAACTTATCCGAAATTCTGATATCATGGCCTGAAGCCAAATTAGCAGATATGCATGGCCTGAAGACAAATCAGTTTATCTCACACACATAGTGCTAAATCATGGCCCAAAGCCAACTCAAGTATACCTAATGACATGTCACTAGTATCCTAAACTATTCCTAAGGTTCAATTGGGTTTCCAACTGTCGAATCTTCATTGAAACATTTTCGAACTCATACGTAATCACATAAACACAATTCATTCTATATCAAAGCATATAAATACATTTGAAATGAATTTATAACATACGAACTTACCTCGGATGTTAAAACAGTGAATCGAGTCGATTAGTCGATAACTTTCCTTTTTCCCCGATCTAGGTCTGAATTCCACTTTTCTTGATCTAAATATATTCAAAATTAACTTATTTAATCATCTATTTATTCAATTCAATCCAAAATATACATTAGGGCTATTTTACACATTTGCCCCTAAACTTTCACATCTTTTACAATTTAGTCATTATCACATAAAATCACAAATTCATGCAATTTAACCACAACCCATGCTAGTCGAATTTCTCTAGTATTCATATTAGCCCATATTTCTCATTTATTCACACTTTTAACCACCAAGTTTCATATTTTCTCAATTTAATCCCTTTTTGACATTTTTGTCAAAAATCACTTTACAAAAGTTATTAATCTAAGATTAAACCTTCCAAATATATCATAATTCATCAAATTACTCAAGCATTCAACAATGGAAACATGATAAATCTTTAACAGTTTCAAAATCTAAGTTACGGGCTAGCTAGAATACGAAGCAATGATCTCAAAAATATAGAATCATTACAAACGAAACAAAAACCACACCTTAATTAGATATCTAAGCTTGGCCGAATGAAAACCTAAGTTTGAATATTTCTTCTCCTCTAATTTCAGCTATGTTGAGAAAGATGAACACAAATTTGATTTTTGTTTTGTTTTAATTAACCTCTATTAATAAATTACCATTTTAACCTTAATGATAACCTTTAAAAATCACTTAATGTTTGTCCATCTTTGTCCACTCACAACTAAAATGGTCTAATTACCATTTAAGTACCTTAACTTTAAGGTTCTATAGCTATTTAATACCTTTAACTATTAGAATTCAAGTTTTACGCTTTACGCGATTTAATCCTTTTTATCAAATTAACTAATCAAACGATAAAATTTCTTAACGGAATTTTCACAAAAACATATATTCATGTTGTAAACATTAAAATAATAATAAAATAAATATTTTTACCTCAGATTTTTGGTTCCGAAACCACTGTTCCGATTTGACCAAAAACAGGTTGTTACATTCATCCTCATTCTAGTCTAATTGCAAGTTTTGTGGATCTTACTTCCAACTTACACTACTTCATTATTTTGGTTATATATTGAGCTACAGAGCTCTATTTGGGGCCCATAATACACCGTTTCAAAGGGAATTAAAAGCTCTAACTAGACTTATTTCATGGCTTGGACCCAAAAAAATGTCAGAAAGGTGCCCAAAATGGCCTAGAAGTTCACAACACAAATTTTCCAAAAGGAACATTGTAACAGTTTGGTTTAGACCCTAGTCGGAATAGTGGTTTCGGGACCACAAATTTGAGCCAGAAAAATATTTTAATAGTATTTTCTATGCCTATAGTATGTGGATTGGTATGTGTGAATTGTCTGTGAATTAATTTTGTCAACTGTGTGCTTAATTTGATAAAAGGACTAAATTGCATAAAAGGTAAAAGTTACATTATATATTAATGTGCTTAATTGAGTTGGCTTTTAAATACAGTGGCCTTATGAGGCAATTAAGCCATTATATAGTAAGTGGATGGTTAATTGACAATTATAACCAACCATAATATATGTTTATATGTTTAATAATAAGGTTATTTTTGTGAAAGGATTATTAATGATAATATAATAAAACAAAGCATGAAAAATGGCCAGTTTCTTATCTTTGGCCGAATAACATAAGAAAAAAAAAGAAAAAGATCAAGCTAGGTTTCGGCTATGTTCAAGCAAAATTAAGGTATGTTTTGGTTTCGGTTTTTGATAATTTCTATGTTTTTGCAATCATTGCTTCGTATTCTTCAAAACCCATCTTTCAATTTTGTGATTTGATGATAGTTTTGAAATGTGCCATTGATGAACACATGAGTTTTGTGATGTTTGATGATGAAATATGAAACATATGTGTTAGATTAACATGTTTTGTCTTTGGATTTTTAGTGAATTTGAGTATTTCGGACTTAATTATGAAAATAATATTTTGAGGGAATAAATTGTGAAATAAATGAAATGTATGGACTTGTATGGACTACATGAGAATTCGGCTAAGCATGGGTGTATTGAGATTTTGTGTATTTTGTGATTTTGTGAAATAGGGACTAAAATGTCAAAATGTGAAAATATGAGGGCTAATTTGCAAATTGCCCTAAATATGTGTTTTTGGATTGAATTGAATGATTTGGTGAATGAATAGATTAAATTTGAACATGTATAAATCAAGAACTAAAGAAAACGGACTTAGATCATGGAAAGTCGAAAGTGATCGAATACTCGAGTCCGTACGTTAACCGAATCCGAGGTAAGTCAATATACAAGTAAATGTATTTACATTTATATTTGAATGTTCCTATGAAAATTTATCATGATGAATGTATATGAGATGATGAGTACCTGAAATCCGAAGAAGAATCGATGGTAGAACAAAGTCCGAGAAGTCCCATACGAACCTAGGAATAGATAGGAATACATATGTCATGACATAGGTTTCTGATATGTGATATCATGTAAGACCACGTCTGGGACGTTGGCAGCGATTCAAGATTTCGTGTAAGACCACGTCTGGGACATTGGCATTGATATGAGACATCGTGTAAGACCACATCTGGGACGTTGGCATTGATCTGAGATTTACGTGTAAGACCATGTCTGGGACATTGGCATCGTATTGATTCGTGTAAGACCCTGTCTAGGACAGTGGCATCATTATTTGGTTACATGTAAGACCACGTCTGGGACGTTGGCATTGTACGACCATTCTGAGTATTCTAAGCTTCCTATTTAGTTTCGAGCGGTTCAACGGGCAAGTTCGAGAAATGAATGTCTATGTGAAATGTATAAATGATTCAGGTACGTTGGAAAGGTAAGTGTTCAAATGAGCTTACTAAAGTGAATATGTGTATAGATTTGATGAGATAATATGTGATAGAAGCTTGAATGAGCTATGAGTAAAGCGATACTTTGAGCAATGGAATGTGGGTAAGTAATGGCTAAACAAATGAGCTGTAATAGCCCAATTTTGGGGCTAGTCAGAATAGTGGTTTCGAGACCGCTAATCCGAGATTGAGAAAAATTATTTTGATATTATTTTGTGTGTTATGGCATTAATATATGGCTATATGCAAATTTTGGTGCTTTAATTTTAATGATTGTATGCTTAATTATGAAAAAGGACCAAATCGCATTAAGTGCAAAAGTTCTATTTTTCAAAGTAGAGGTGTCTAATGGCCATAGAATATTAAATTAGCAGTCATTAAAGTGCAATTAGGCCAACTGGGGTGTGTTGGCCGGCCATAGAGACTAGGGAGACAAGAGCATTAAATTTAGGTCAAATTTGGTGATAATAGGTGATAAAAATTGAATAAAATAAGATTAGTAAAGGGAAAGCTATCATCTTTTTCATTTCTCTTCCTCTTCTACCAAAATTTACAGCAAGAAACAGGGGTTTTGAAGCTCAAACTTTTAGCCATCATATTTTCTAACAAGTGATTTTAGTGGTTTTATTTGACAATTTTTGTACTTTTGGAGTCTCCAAAGCTTAAGCTAGCTAATGAGGGGACTAATTTATGATATGGTTGAAAGTCTAGAGACTTCCCATGAGAGTGTTTATGTTGATAGCGGAGTTTTTATAGAAGAAAATGAATGTTCGGGAGATGAGAAACTTTTTTGAAATGTGTTAATATGAAAACACCTAAATAGGACTTGAATGCAAAGAATAAAAATGTGTAATAAATGCATGAAATAGTTAGATTTGTGAGTAGCTGTAAGAAGAATAAATGCTCAGCTAGGCTTGTTTGATGAGAAAATATGTTGAAAAATGATTTACGAGCCTAGGGGCAAAATTGTAATTTTGCCAAAGTGTAAGGGCAAAATGGTCATTTTTGCCTAAGTTTATATTTTGATGCATTATGATCATAAAATGTTTTAAATGAGTGAACTTTGTTGTTATAGACCAAGAAGAGCATGGAATTAACCTTGACCGAGGAAAAGGCAAGGTTACGGAATAGACAGTTGATTAACGCGTTTTGCATCGAGGTAAGTTTATGTGTAAACGATACTTCTTATATACACATGTTGTTACTTATTGGTGCATTGTATGATTGGGAACATGGATGATTCAAAGGGATTGAATTTGGTAGGTATTGAATAATTTTTGTATGAAAGCAGAAATAGATATGTAAATGTGAAATAACATCTGTAGTAATAAATAGTGGGCTGTGTGCGATACCACCTTATTAGTTATCCACGATGGGCTATGTCCGGTACCATCGTTTATATTATTTGGCGGGCTAAGTGCGTTACCACCGTAAATATTCTTGTTGGTGGGCTATGTGCGATACCACCCTGTTAAAGATTGATGGTGGGCTAAGTGCAAAACCATCGAGTGATTGGTAGTATTATGAATGGTTTATTTGGAAAATTATAATGTGTTGTTTCTTGTGATCATGTGGTGATAGGTGCAAGGATGCATGTTAAATAATGTGGGCATTTGGCATATGATATGGTTGGAATATGGTAAGAGATAAAATGAGTAAGCATTATCATAGAATGTGGATTGTTTTTGCTTAGTATGTAATGCTATTTATTGTTTAGCACATACTATGTTGTTATTTGTTTTTATGTAAACTTACTAAGCTTAAAGCTTACTCCCCTTTTCTTTTCCCTTGTTTTATAGAGTCGAAGAGCCGGGTTAGGATACGAAGATAATTGGAAGATCACCCACACTATCAACTCCTCTCGGTATATCTAGACTTAGTGTTTTGAGCATGGCATGTATAGGGGCTAGGCTAGGTAATTTATTTTGTTATTTTGGCCAAAAGTGTGTTGGCCCCTTTAAAGATGAACTCTTTTGTAAATAGCCATAGTTGATGGCTCACTATTATATACGAAAAGATGAAGTTATTCATGGAAGTGTATATAGCACAGCTGAGTTGTTTAGTGATTTGTTGAAGGGATTAATGTTGTGTGAGTTAGGGTGGAGAAAAGAGCTTGGCAAATAGCCTTGTTCTTGTCCACACGGATAGGCACACGGGCGTGTGTCTAGGCCGTGTGTGACATACGGTCAGTCCCATGGGTGTGTGACCAGGCCATATGTCCCCTACATGTTAGTTTTACTAGTCAGTAAGCATTGTAATAAACACACGGGTAGAGACACAGCCGTGTGTCTCAGCCGTGTGAGAGGCACGGCCACAGACATGGCCGTGTGAAGCCTGCACCTTGAAGTTGGAATTTAGTTCGACACACAGTCTAAAGACACCGGCGTGTGCCTTGATCGTGTGACCATAGTGAGATGATGACGCCATAATCAGAATGTCATAGTTTTGGCACATGGGTTGAGACACGGGCGTGTCGAGGTCGTGTGAGGGACACGAGCCAGGGACAAGAGCGTGTGTCTGGCCGTGTGAAATAAGTCAGTGTTAACCACAGGTGAGGGACATGGGCGTGTGTGACCACACGGCCTGCCCACACAGGCGTGTCCCATTTCACACGGGCATGTGGCCCCTATTTAGGTGAAAATTTTTAAGTGCACTAAAGTTTTCAGTTGGATTCCGAAACCCTCTGTATGCATGTTGAAAGCCTCGTAGGTCCTCCTTAATGAGAATGTCTTGATGGTGAAGGAGATATTTTAAGTTGTATGATCAAGTGAGTTAAGTACGGTAATGCCTTCGTACCCGGCTCCAGCGTAGAATACGGGTAAGGGGTGTTACATGAGCCAAAGGATATGTGATAAATTTGCAAATGAGAAACATTAATGTTATTGTATCAATGTGGCTATGTCCATTTTATGTTAAGTTTATTTTTATATGGCTTACTAAGCTTTTGAAAGCTTACTTGTGTGTGTTTTCTCTGTTTTATAAATTGTCAAAGCTACTGAAGGCTCGGGGAATCGTTGAGGATCATCATCACACTACTCAATCTTATTTTTGGTCCCTTTTGAAAATGTATATACTAAAGTATGGCATGTATAGGCTAGTTACCTTGAGTTATGTTTCAAATATGTGGATAGTCATGTGATATGGCTAGTTAAATGGTTGTGTAATGAATGAAGAGTGTTGCTTATGATGTCTGGTTTTCGTATGGTTCTATGGTTATGAAATGGTCAAGGTAATGGTAAGCCTATTGATGCAAAGTGAGTATATGTTTTTGATGAATGATGACTACGTTGAAATGGTAGGTTTGTCAATGAATCATGTTTGGAAATGCTTGGGAATAAGTTGAATTAAATGTTGTTTAAAATGGTATGCTTGAGATGCCTTTGAATGCTTAAAAAAGTTGGTTATTTTGGCATAAATTGAATTGATATGTTGCTTGTAGGGATATTTTAATGTGTGGGTAGTATTTTGGCCTTGAAAATGGCCTATAATTGCCCACATAGTTGAGCACACAGGCGTGTGGCTTAACCGTGTCCCTTGTGGTTGTCATTCAAAACAAGTCAGACTCGACCACAGGCAAGACATACGGGCGTGTGATTGGCCGTGTGGATCAAATCAGTAGCGACGACGGGCTGGACACACGGGCGTGTGACTGGCCGTGTGGTGCAAGTCAGTAGCGACCACGGTGAGGCACATAGGCATGTCCACGGACATGTGGACAAGTCAGTATGTATCCCCTATTTTGACACGGCTTAGACACACGGGGCACACGGCCTGCCCACCTCTGTAACTTTGAAAAATTTTTAAATTTCTGAGAATTTCTGTATGGGTTCAGTTTAGTCCTGGCCCTATTCTAAAGCATGTTTAAGGTCTCAAAGACCTATTTAAGGGACACATTGATATGATTTTGAATTATGTTTTGAAATGTCTATAAAAGATTTTGTTTCTCTGGTAATGCCTCTTAACCCTAATCTAGTGACGGATACGGGTTAGGGGAGTTACATTTGGTTGGTATCAGAGCTATAGTTTAGCTGATTCTCGGACTAACATAGCGTGTGAGAGTCTAGCTATACATGCCATATATATGAAATATGATAGTGTGATGAATCCTGACGTATAAAATATGTTTTTCGTATAGTAATAATCCCAAAAGAGCTGTAGCTGACGATGTAGAAAGTAACGCGCTTGCTCCCGCTGAAGGGCCAGTGCCATCCAATCCGAGACCGGCTTCTAGCGGTCAAGAGGGAGAGGCTCAGCAAGCCTTCTTCCAAATGATGAGTGAGTGGTTCACTCAGTTTCTAAGAAATAATCCTGCTATTTCACAACCTCCGCCCCAGCTTAATCCTCCTCAGACTTCTGCTGTACCTCCGGCTATGAATTTTAATTTGTTGAATAAGCCTCCAGTCGACAAAATTCGTAAGTATGGGGCTAAAGAGTTCAGGGCCACTAGTGATGACGATGCCGTGAAAGTTGAGTTTTGGCTAGAGAACACTATCCGGGTATTTGATGAAATGTCGCTGAACCCTGAAGAGTGCATAAAATGTTCTTTTTCTTTGTTACAAGATGCAGCCTATCAGTGGTGGAAGACTTTGATCTCTGTGGTTCCAAAGGAACGAGTTACTTGGGATTTCTTCCAATCTGAGTTTCAAAAGAAATAAATCAGTCAGAGATTCATAGATCAGAAACGGAAAGAGTTTCTGGAATTGAAACAGGGTCGCATGTCTGTCACCGAGTATGAAAGAGAATTCGTGAAATTAAGTTAGTATGCTCGGAAATGTGTATAGATCAAGGCAATAATGTGCAAAAGATTTGAAAATGGCCTTAATGAAGATATTCATTTTCTTGTTGGAATTCTGGAAATAAAAGAATTCATTGTGCTTGTTGAACGAGCGTGCAAACCTGAGGCACTTGGGAATGATAAAAGAAAAGCTGAGTCTGAAGTCAGAGATGCGAGAGAGAGATTTCGAACAAATTATGTCAATCTATTTCAAAGAGATTCAGAGATGAGCATAGCCATTCTAGAACCAATGTGGGACATTTGAATATGAGGGATCGAGCTAGATCACAGTCAAATTCTAGAGCTCCAGCTACATCGCTAGCTAGTGAGGGAAATGTCCAATATGAACTACCTGAATGTAAGCACTATGGTAAAAGACATCCTAGTAGTTGTAAATTGAATGAACGAGCTTGTTTCAGATGTGGATCCTTAGATCATTTCATCCATGATTGCCCAGAGTCTGTTGAGCAAGAGATTGTTCAGAATCCGAGATCTAATAATGTTCCAGCGAGAGGTAGACCTTCCCGAAATACAAGAAATGTTAGTGGAAGTCAAAGAGCTACGAAAGACTCAGTTGGGAGATCTGAAGCTAGAGTACTTGCCAGAGCTTATGCCATCCGAGCCCATGAGGAAACTTTATCTCCAGATGTTATAACGGGTACATTTACTCTTTATAATACTTCTATGATTGCATTGATAGACCCAGGTTCTTTGGTTTAGACCTTAGTCAGAATAGTGGTTTCAGGACCACAAATCTGAGTTATAAAAATATTTTAATATTATTTTTCGTGCCTATGATATGTGAATTAGCATGTGTGAAAGTTTCGTAAATTAATTTGTCCGTTTGTGTGCTTAATTCGAGAAAAGGGCTTAATCGCATAAAATGAAAATTTGATGGTTAAATGTGTAAGTGTTAATTTGTTAATGTCTTTATAATGTGAAGTCCTTAATAGGCAATTAGCCTATTAGTGAAGTTAGTGGATGACAAAGGACAAGTATGCCCTTAATGTTTATATGTTCATATGTTTAGTAACAAGGTTAATTTAGTAAATAGATTAATAATATGCTAGTTAATAAAACAAATGAAAATGTTAGTGGATGTGTTCATCCATTTTAGCCGAATTTGAAGAAAAGAAAAGAAAGAAGGATAAGCAAGGTTTCGGCTAGCTTTTGATTTGATTCAAGGTATGTTGTTAATCGGTTTTTGATAATTTCTACATTTTTGTAATTGTTGCTTCGAGTACTTTGAAACCCATGCTTCAATTTTGTGAATTGATGAATATTTTGTAATGTGCCATTGATGAACATGTGAGTTTTTGGGTGTTTGATGGTGAAATATGAATTATATGTGATAGAATAACATAGTTTGTCCTTGGAGTTTTGATGATTTTGAGTAATTTGGATTAAATTGAAAGAATAATATTTTGAGGGACTAAATTATTAAATAAATTAAATGTGTGCACTTGTATGAGCATGGGTGATATTCGGCCAAGCATGAATAACTTAAAATTATGTGTATTTTGTGATTTTGTGAAATAATGACTAAAATGTCAAAATGTGAAAATGTGAGGGCTAATTTGTAAATTGCCCTAAATATGTGTTTTTGGATTGAATTGAATATTTTGGTGAATAAAATGGTTAAATTTGAATATGTATAGATCAAGAACCGAAGAAAACAAACTTAGATCGTGGGAAATCAAAAATAGTTGAATAGCCGTCCATTTCCGTTCCTCCTATACGAGGTAAGTCGATATAGAAATAAATGTATTTGAATTGAATTATTTGTGCATATATGAAATTTGGATTGCTATGAATATCAGTTGAGATGGAATGTATGTGAGACCCGAGAACATATTTATATAGACACGTTGATAATGTCCGAGAAGTCCCGTTTGAACCTAGGGATAGATAGGATTGTATATGTCATGACATAGGTGTTCGATATGTGATATCATGTAAGACCATGTCTGGGACATTGGCATTGATTTGAGATTTCATGGCATTGATTCGAGATTTCATGTAAGACCACATCTGGGATGTTGGCATCGATATGAGATTTACGTGTAAGACCATGTCTGGGATATTGGCATCGTATTGATTCATGTAAGACCCTGTCCGGGACAGTGGCATCGATATTTGGTTACATGTAAGACCACGTCTGGGACGTTGGCATTGTACGACTATTCTGAGTATTCCGAGTAAACTATTAGATTCCGAACAGTTCAACGGGCAAATATGAGAAATGAATGTCTATGTGAAATGTATAAATGATTCAGGTACATTGGAAAGGTAAGTGTTCAAACGAGCTTGCTAATGTGAATATGTGTATAGATTTGATGAGATAATATGTGATTCAAGCTTGAATGAGCTTTGAGTAAAGTGATACTTTGATCTATGGAATGTGGGTAAGTAATGGTTAAACAAATGAGCCAAAGGATATGTGATAAATTTGCATATGAGAAGCATTAATGTTGTTGTATCAATGTGGCTAAGTGCATTTTATGTTAAGTTTATTTGTATATGGCTTACTAAGCTTTTGAAACCTTACTTTGTGTGTGTTTGCTCTATTTTATAAATCGTCAAAGCTACTGAAGGCTCGGGGACTGTCGAGGATCATCATCACACTATCAAACTCTACTTTGGTACTTTTGAATGTGTATATAGTTAAATATGGCATGTGTAGGCTAGTTGTTTTGGGATATGTTGATATATGTAAGTGGCCATGTGATATGGCTAGATACATGGTTATGTCATGAATGAAAAGTCATGTATAAGATGCAAGTTTTGATATAGCTTGTTAGCAAATGAAGTGGTTACATGATTGATAAGCATATATGAGATGAGTGAATTGGTCAAGGAAATGGTAAGTTTGTTGATGCAATGTTGAAATATCATTGATGAGATAATGCCTTAGTATTGTGGTATGATATGAATGAACTATGTTTGAATATTCTTGTGAAATGGTTGAACCAAATGGTTTATAAGTTAGCATGCTTAGAGATGAGATTGAATATGATGATATGATGAAAATTTTGATGTGTTTTGGTTGCCAATGATGCATGAAAAGATGCATAATTGTGCTTGCAGGGATGACCTATTGTGTGGGTTGCAATTTGGTCTTGAAAATGGCCTACAATTGCCCACACGGTTGAGCACAAGAGTGTGTGGCTCGACCGTGTCCCTCGTGGTTGTAATTCAAAACAAGTTAGATTCGACCACGGGCAAGACACACAGGCATATGACTGGCAGTGTGGATCAAGTCAGTAGCGACCACGGGCTGGACATACGGGCGTGTGACTAGCCATGTGGTGCAAGTCAGTAGTGACCACAGGTGAGGCACACGGGCGTGTCCACGGCCGTGTGGACAAGTCAGTATGTATGCCCTATTTTGACACGACTTAGACACACAGGCGTGTGACCTCTATAACTTTGAAAAATTTTTAAATTTCTGAGAATTTTTGTATGTGTTCGGTTTAGTCCTGGCCCTATTCTTAAGCATGTCTAAGGTCTCGAAGACCTATTTAAGGGACCCTTTGATGTGATTTGTTAAGTTATATTTTGAAATGTCCGTAAAAGTTTTCGATTGTCTGGGAATGCCTCTTAACCCTAGACTGGCGACGGTTACAGGTTAGAGGTGTTACAGTATGTATGCATGAACTTAGTATACAGTAAGACTTTGCCTGTAGAGTCTACTAAATTTGTTATTAGAGTATCGAAACCCTTAGGTAAAAGTGTCCTGGTTGATAAAGTATGCAAGAAATGTCCGTTAATGTTTCGACATGTTTGTTTTCTGGCTGATCTGATGCTATTACCATTTGATGAGTTTGACATAATTTTGGGTATGGACTGGTTGACACTACATGATGCTATTGTGAATTGTAAAAGAAAGATTATTGATTTGAGATGTCAGAATAATGATATAGTTCGAATTGAGTCTAATGATTTGAATGGGTTACCGGCCGTGATATCCGTGATGAAAGCTCAGAGTTATGTGAAAAAGGGTAATAAAGCTTATTTTGCTATGTGATTGACTCGAAAGTAACTGAAAGGAAAGTTGAATCAGTGCTAGTTTTCTGTGAATTCCTTGATGTATTTCCTGAAGAGTTACCGGGATTACCTCCGATGCCTGAAGTTAAATTCAGTATTGATTTGTTACCGGGAACGACTCCTATCTTGATAGCTCCGTATAGAATGGCACCAACAGAGTTGAAAGAGTTAAAGTCACAGTTGCAAGAGTTGACAGATAGAGGATTTGCAAGACCAAGTTTCTCACCGTGGGGTGCTCCTGTTCTATTTGTGAAAAAGAAAGATGGCACGATGAGAATGTGTATTGACTAACGTCAGTTGAAAAAGGTAACTATAAAGAATAAATCCTCTGCCCAGAATCGACGATTTGTTTGATCAGCTAAAAGGAGCTACTATGTTTTTAAAGATAGATCTAAGATCGGGATACTACCAGTTGCGAGTAAAAGATTTAGACATTCTGAAAACTGCTTTCAGAACGAGGTACGAGCATTATGAGTTTTTAGTTATGCCTTTTGGATTAACCAATGCTCCTGCTGTTTTTATGGATTTGATGAACAGAATTTCCAGACCATATTTAGATCAATTTGTTGTTGTATTCATTGACGACATTTTGATTTATTCGTGTGATGAAACTGAACATGCCGAGCATCTGAGAATTGTGTTGCAAACTCTGCCAGATAAACAATTGTATGCAAAGTTCAGTAAATGTGAATTTTGGTTACATAAAGTTGGTTTTCTGGGACTTATTGTATCAGCCTTTGGTATATGAGTTGATCCGAGCAAGATTTCTGCTATTCTAGAATAGAACCCTCCGAAAAATGTGTCTGAAGTTCGCAGTTTTCTGGGACTTGCTGGTTATTACTGAATGTTCGTAAAAGGCTTCTCGATGATTGCTACTCCGTTAACTAGATTGCTTCAGAAAGATGTGAGATTTGAATAGTCTGATAAATGTCAGAAAAGCTTTGATCAGTTGAAAACTCTATTGACTAAAGCTCCAGTTTTGGTACAACCATAATCGAATAAAGAATTCGTGATTTACAGTGATGCTTCTTTGAATGGTCTGGGATGTGTTTTGATGCAGGAAGGCAAATTTATAGCTTATGCCTCGAGACAATTGAAGCCACATAAGAAGAACTATCCGACACACGATCTTGAGCTAGCTGTGATTGTATTCACATTGAAGATTTTGCGTCATTATCTTTTCGGTGAGAAATGCGACGTGTTTTCAGATCAAAAAAGTTTGAAGTACCTGATGACTTAGAAAGACTTGAATCTGAGACAAAGAAGATGGTTAGAGCTGTTGAAAGATTACGAGCTTGTGATAGATTATCATCTAGGTAAAGCAAATGTCGTTGTTGATGCATTGAGTCAAAAAACACTGTTTGCATTGCGAGCGATGAATGCTCAATTAAAGTTATCTGATGATGGTTCAGTATTGGCTAAATTGAAAGGGAAACCGTTATTCTTACATCAAATTTGTGATGCTCAGAAAGTTGATAATGATTTGTTAACAAAACGAGCTCAATGTGAATCGAATGATGAACCTGAATTTCGAATTAATGTTAATGGTTGTTTGAGATTTCAAGATAGAATTTGTGTTCAAAGGAATCCAGAGTTGATTCAGCTAATTTTGAATGAAGCCCATAATAGTCACCTATCTGTTCATCCGGGTAGTACAAAGATGTATCATGATTTAAAGCAACACTATTGGTGGTCTGGTATGAAAAGAGATATCTAAGATTTTGTCTTGAAATGTTTAGTCTGTCAGCAAGTTAAAGCTGAACATCAGGTTCCATCTGCTTTGTTACAACCGATAATGATTCCCGAATGGAAATAAGACAGAGTGACAATGGATTTTGTTTCTAGGTTACCTTTGACTCCGAGAAAGAAAGATGCAATCTGGGTCGCAGTTGATTGATTGACGAAATTCATCCATTTTATTCCGGTACGATCCGATTATTCACTTGATAAGTTAGTTGAGCTGTATATTTCTGAGATTGTGAGACTGCATGGGGTGCCACTACCTATTGTGTCAGATAGAGATCCGAGATTTACATCACGATTCTGGAAGAAATTGCAAGAAGCTTTAGGCATGAAATTACATTTTAGTATAGCTTTTCACCCGCAAACAGATGGCCGGTCTGAGCGGATCATTCAGATACTCGAGAATATGTTTAGATGTTGTATTCTTGAGTTTAATGGTATGTGGGAACAATATTTTCCATTAATTAAAATGGAACCTTTTGAGGCTTTGTGCGGATGCAAATGTCGAACACCTTTGTATTGGACTGAGCTCAGTGAAAATAAGATACACGGGGTTGATTTGATAAAAGACACAAAACAGAAAGTGAAAGTAATCCATGATAGTCTGAAAGCAGCGTCAGATCGTCAGAAATCCTATGCAGATTTGAAACGAAAAGACATTCAGTTTGATACCGATGACAAAGTGTTCTTGAAAGTGTCTCCGTGGAAGAAAGTACTCAGATTCGGACGTAAAGGCAAATTGAGTCTGAGGTTTATCGGGCCGTATGAGATTATAGAGCGTGTTGGACCTCTTGCGTATAGATTGTTGTTGCCACCAGAATTGGAAAAGATACATAATGTATTTCGAGTGTCAATGCTTAGACGATACAGATCTGATCCATCACATGTGATTTCTCTGTCTGAGATTGACATCCGATCTAATATGACTTATGAAGAACAATCGATCTGTATCCTAGCTCGTGAAGTGAAAGAATTGAGAAATAAGAAAATCTCATTAGTGAAAGTACTGTGGCATCGACACAGAGTGGAAGAGGATACGTGGGAGCCTGAAGATTCTATGAGACAACAATATCTGAATCTGTTTAACGGTAAGATTTTTAGGGACGAAAATCCCTAATGGGGGAGAATTGTAACAGCCCAGTTTAGACCCTAGTTGGAATAGTGGTTCCGGGACCACAAATCCGAGTTAGAAAAATATTTTAATATTATTTTCTGTGCCTACAGTATGTGGATTGGTATGTGTGAAATTTCTGTGAATTAATTTTGTCAATTGTATGCTTAATTTGATAAAAGGACTAAATTGCATAAAAGGTAAAAGTGACATTATATATATGTTAATGTGCTTAATTGAATTGCATTTTAAATGTAGTGGCCTTATTAGGCAATTAAGCCATTATATAGTAAGTGGATGGTTAATTGACAATTATAACCAACCATAATATATATTTATATGTTTAATAATAAGGTTATTTTTGTAAAAGGATTATTAATGATCATATAATAAAACAAAGCATGAAAAATGGCCATTTTCTTATCATCTTTGGCCGAATTACATAAGAAAAGAAAAGAAAAGAAAAAGATCAAGCTAGGTTTCAGCTATGTTTAAGCAAAATTAAGGTATGTTTTGGTTTCGATTTTTTATAATTTCTACGTTTTTGCAATCGTTGCTTCGTATTCTTCAAAACCCATGCTTCAATTTTGTGAATTGATGATAGTTTTGAAATGTTCCATTGATGAACACATGAGTTTTTTGATGTTTGATGATGAAATATGAAATATATGTGTTAGATTAACATGTTTTGTCTTTGGATTTTTAGTGAATTTGAGTATTTTGGACTTAATTGTGAAAATAATATTTTGAGGGACTAAATTGTGAAATAAATGAAATGTATGGACTTGTATGGACTACATGAGAATTCGGCTAAGCATGGGTGTATTGAGATTTTGTGTATTTTGTGATTTTGTGAAATAGGGACTAAAATGTTAAAATGTGAAAATATGAGGGCTAATTTGTAAATTTCCCTAAATATTTGTTTGTGGATTGAATTGAATGATTTGGTGAATAAATGGATTAAATTTGAATATGTATAGATCAAGAACAGAAGAAAACGGACTTAGATCGCGGAAAGTCAAGAGTGATTGAATAGTCGAGTCTGTACGTTAACTGAATCCGAGGTAAGTCTATATACAAATAAATGTATTTACATTGATATTTGAATGTTCATATGAAAATTTATCATGATGAATGTTGATCGTGTCTGAAAGTCTTAAAATTTATATCATGAATGATCGAGCCTAGAAACTAACTATCACCACGATTGAGGCAGGCGCACCTATCGAACAGTAGTATAGTTTAATGGCAAGACCGGAATGTCGAACCCAAAGGAACCAAAAGTACTAATACTGACTTTCTTTTTATTATTTAGCCTAAGAATTAAAGGAATTTGTTATATAATCTAAGATTAACTAACTACTAAGCTAAAGACGCTAAGACATAGAGAAGGAATTGGGGAAAATATTCGTGAGAAGACCAATTGATTAAGACAATACCCGAGGAAGAATCCACCTAGACTTCACTTGTTATCTAACTCTAAACCAGAAGATTTATTCACTTGACTTGACCCGTAGGATTCCCTAATTTATATTAATACCTCTTTCGAGGCTACTAACGTCTAACCCTAGGTTGATTAATTGAAATCTCTTTCTAATTAAAACCCCTAGAATTGCATTAACTCAATCTATGGACTCGTATATTAGGTTTGACCCTAATTCGGTAGATTTTCGTCATCTTATTTCTAGGGTTGCGATCAACTCCGCTTAACTATACTAGATCTACTCTTAAATAGGAACTTTTGCTCCACTGCCTAAGCACATCAATACCTGAATCAATATCCTGAAATATCAAAACAAGAATTAAGAGCACATAGTTAAGAACAAATCAAGTATTTATCATATAGTTTAGAAAACAATAACAAGATCTGTCTTTGGTTTCATCCCCCTCAGGTATTTGAGGGGTTTAGTTCATAATTATAAAAGAATACATCTCAGAAGAAAATATAAAACAAAACATGAGAAAAACCCTAAAACCCCCTGAAGGAAATTGAAGGGAAGATCTTTCGTCTTGAGTATGATTCCAGCTTCTTGAGATGAATCAACTGCCTGTCTTCGAGTAAATCCCACAGTTCTGGCCTCTCTGGCTTAACTCTTCGGCCTACCTGAACCACCCCCTTTTAGGTTACACTTAGGGTGTTTATATAGGCTTTCGGAATGTTTTCTTCGCCCATAAGTATCCTAATCCAAGTGAAATTAAAATAGGTCGCGACAGGGACACGCCCGTGGCACACACCCGTGTAAGTCGAGTCCAAGCGGTGTTTGGGTCTGCTAAAGGGGCACGGCCGTGTCGATTTTGTACTTTGGCCCATTTTCTCCATTTTTGGCCCATTTCTCGTTCTTTTCATCCTCAGGTGCTCTCCTAAGTATAAAACATGAAATTAACAGATTAGGAGCACCAAATTCCACAATACGAGGGATAAATCATCCAAAAGTATGCTAAATGTGGGATTAAAATATGAACATATTATGGTTTATCAAATGTATATAAGATGATGAGTACATGAAATCCGAAGAAGAATCGATGGTATAACAAAGTCCGAGAAGTCCTGTACAAACCTAGGAATAGATAGGATTACATATGTCATGACATAGGTCTCCGATATGTGATATCATGTAAGACCACGTCTAGGACGTTGGCATTGATTCGAGATTTCATTTAAGACCACGTTTGGACATTGGCATCGATATGAGACATTGTGTGAGACCACGTCCGAGACGTTGGCATCAATCTGAGATTTACGTGTAAGACCATGTCTGGGACATTGGCATCGTTATTTGGTTACATGTAAGACCACGCCTGGGACGTTGGCATTGTACAACCATTCTGAGTATTCCGAGCTTCCTATTTAGTTCCGAACGGTTCAACGGGCAAGTCCGAGAAATAAATGTCTATGTGAAATGTATAAATGATTCAGGTACATTGGAAAGGTAAGTGTTCAAATAAGCTTACTAAAGTGAATATGTGTATAGATTTGATGAGATAATATGTTATACAAGCTTGAATTAGCTATGAGTAAAGTGATACTTTGATCTATGGAATGTGGGTAAGTAATGGCTAAACAAATGAGCCAAAGGATATGTGATAAATTTGCAAATGAGAAACATTAATGTTATTGTATCAATGTGGCTATGTGCATTTTATGTTAAGTTTATTTGTATATGGCTTACTAAGCTTTTGAAAGCTTACTTTGTGTGTGTTTTCTCTATTTTATAAATCGTCAAAGCTACTGAAGGCTCAGGGAATCATCGAGGATCATCATCACACTGCTCAATCTTATTTTTGGTACCCTTTTGAAAATGTATATACTAAAGTATGGCATGTATAGGCTAGTTACCTTGAGTTATGTTTGAAATATGTGGATAGCCATGTGATATGGCTAGTTAAATGGTTGTGTAATGAATGAAGAGTCTTGCTTATGATGTTTGGTTTTGGTATGGTTCTATGGTTATGAAATGGTCAAGGTAATGCTAAGCTTATTGATGCAAAGTGAGTATATGTGTTTGATGAATGATGACTATGTTGAAATGGTAGGTTTGTGAATGAATCATGTTTGGAAATGCTTGGGAATAAGTTGAATTAAATGTTGTTTAAAATGGTATGCTTGAGATGCCTTTGAATGCTTAGAAAATTTGGTTATTTTGGCATGAATTGAATTGGTATGTTGCTTGTAGGGATATCCCAAAGTGTGGGTGGCATTTTGGCCTTGAAAATGGCCTATAATTGCCCACACGGTTGAGCACACGGGCATGTGGCTCGACCGTGTCCCTTGTGGTTGTAATTCAGAACAAGTCAGACTCGACCACGGGCAAGACACACGGGTGTGTGACTGGCCGTATGGATCAAGTCAGTAGCTACCACAGGCTGGACACAAGGGCGTGTGACTGGCCGTGTGGTGCAAGTCAATAGCGACCATGGGTGAGGCACACAAGCGTGTCCACGGCCGTGCGTACAAGTCAGTATGTATGCCCTGTTTTGACACGGCTTAGACACACGGCCGTGTCTGAGGCCATGTGAGGCACACGGCCTACCCACACGGGCGTGTGACCTCTGTAACTTTGAAAATTTTTAAATTTTCGAGAATTTCTGTATGGGTTCGGTTTAGTCCCGGGCCTATTCTAAAGCATGTTTAAGGTCTCAAAGACCTATTTAAGGGACACTTTGATGTGATTTGTTGAATTATGTTTTGAAATGTCTGTAAAAGATTCTGTTTGTCCGGTAATGCCTCTTAACCCTAATCCGGCGACGGGTACGGGTTAGGGGTGTTTCAAACATAAGGGTCGCTGTAACAACCTATTTTTAATCAAATCGAAACAGTGGTTTTGGGACCACAAATCTGAGGTTGAAATATTTATTTTATTATTATTTTAATGTTTATAGCATGATCGTATGATTGTGTGAAAATTTCGTTAAGAAATTTTATTGTTTGAGTGCTTAATTTGATAAAAAGGACTAAATCGCGTAAAGTGTAAAACTTGAGTTCTATTAGCTAAAGGTGCCTAATAGCTATAAAATTTTAATTTGGATGTCCTTATGTGGTAATTAGCGCATTAATTAGATAGTGGATGATATTGGCTTGGCATTATGGAAATTTTGATTAAGTTTTAAGGTTAATTACGTAAATTAGTAATTAAGGTTAATTAAAATAAAATAAAAGTGATCATCATCTTCAATTATCTTTTTACAACCGAAAATAGCATGAGAAGAATCTATATCTAGGGTTTTTCATTCAGCCATCCCCATTTCTTGCAATTAGGTATGGTTTTTGTCCCGTTCTTAATGATTTTTATGTTTCTGAGATCGTTGCAGCTTAATCTAGCTAGCCCAGGGACTAATTTGCAAAATTTTTAAAGGTTTAGGGATTTTCCATTGATGAATACATGTGTATTTTGATGTTTGATGATAGAAAATGTATGGTTGTTAGGTAAACAACATTTGTAAAGCGATTTTTAGTAAAATTGCTAATTAGGGATTAAATTGTGAAATGTGTAAAGTTTGTGGTTAAATTCTGAAATAAATGAAAAATATGAGCTGCTATGGGTCTATGTGAATTTCGGCTAGCATGGGTAGGGACTAAATTGCATGAATTTGTATTTTTATGAGATAAAGACTAAATTATAAAAATATTGAAATATTAGGGGAAAAAGTGTAAAGTTGCCTTAATGTGTATTTTGGACTAAATTGAATAGAATGATAATTAAATAAGTTAATTTTAATTGAAATTAGATCAAGAAAAGTGAAATTCAGATTTAGATTGGGGGAAAAACAAGGTTTTGGACTAGTCGATCCATTCCATCGTTTTAGTGATCGAGGTAAGTTCGTATGTTAATAAAAATTATTGAAATTATGTTTTAAATACTTTATAATTGAATTGTTGATGAATATGATTGTGCGGAAATGTTTGACGATAATTCGGCAATTGAGAAATCTCGGTTGAACCTTAGGAATAGATAAGGATAAGAATGACATGTCATTAGGGGTTATCTGATTTGGGTACTGGTCCGTACGTCCTACTGGTGGTTGAGTTATCCAGCATGTGTTACAGATTATCGTCAGCTTGTGTGAGCAGTACCGTGTAGCTTCGTCAAGACCGTCAGCTTGTGTGAGCAAACCCGTTGATAGCTCGAGAGTGAGCATTATATGTGACATGAGATTGAGATAGCTTTGACTATGTATTGGCACTTAAGGTGCGAGATACCCAAGTATCTGATATTATTCCAAATGGTTTAACGGGTATATCGAAGATATGAAATGGTGAGAAATAGATATGTATCAGTACAGGTATGTACGGAGACTATATAAGCATTGAATCTATGGAAGTTGTGAGTTCATGGTTAATTATGTGATTGAATATATATATATTAACGTTGTGATTAAATGTTTTTTAGTATGTTATGCTCATATTCTTTAATGGTAAATGAATGGTGAGCCATGTTTATTATTTCATACGAGCTTACTAAGCTTTATAGCTTACATTGTGTAACAGTCCGGTTTAGACCCTAATCGGAATAGTGGTTTCGAGACCACAAAAATGAGTCAAAAAATATTTAAATATTATTTTCTGTGTTTTTAATGTGTGAATCGATATCTGCGAAATTTTCGTCAATTAATTTTATCGTTTGAGTGTCTGATTTAATAAAAGGACTTAATCGCGTAAAACATAAAAGTGGCTAGCTATTTGTTAATGTGCTAAATTGTTCTGATTTGATTTTTTTGATAGCCCTTATAATATTAATATGCCATTATTAAGTTAGTGGACATTATGTCCATGAATTATGTGATGTTATAAATGTTTCATTAAAGGTATATTTGTAATTTGAAAATTATGTGATAATTAAATTAAAAAAAAAGCATGAAAATAAAGCCAAATGTTCATCATCTTGCCGAATTGAAGAAAGAAAAATAGGGCTCTTAAGTTTTCAAGTATTTAGCACTCATTTTGGCTAGATTAAGGTATGTTTTGCTTCAGTTTTTGATAATTTTTACGTTTTTGAGATCGTTGCTATGTAATCTATCAAGCCCATGTCTCAATTTTTTAATTTGATGATGATTTTGTGTTTTGCCATTGTTGAAAGCTTGTGGTTTTTTTTGTTTGATGATGGAAAATAGAAGATATGTGATAGATTAATATGTTTTGTCTTTAGATTTTTGATGAATTTGAGTAAATTGGACTAATTTGTGAAAATGTTATTTTGAGGGACTAAAATGTGGAATGAATGAAATATGTGGACTTATATGAACTAGAGAAAAGTTCAGCTAGGCACTTGTATAAAGAAATTTTGTGAATTTTGTGTTTTGTGAAATAGGGACTAAATTGTGAAAAATATGAAATGTCAGGGGCAAAAGTGTAATTAGCCCATTTATGTGTTTTTGGATGAATTTGATTGAATATGTGATTAAATAAGTTAAATTTGTATTAATTTAGATCAAGAAAAGAGGAAATTAGAATTGGATCGGGGGAAACTAAAGTTGTCGAATAGTCATCTCGATTCGTCTGTCTTTGTCGATGTAACATCCGGGAATTAGAGGCTTTGCATCTGTCATGTTTCTGTGTGTTTGGTATGCTCTATCTGTTAATATGTTGTGTTTGGGGGCCCCGGGAAGGCTCGGGGTTAAGCTGAAGCCTTGGTGAAAATTTCAATTTTTGGGCACTTTAGGGGAGAGCTAGCTGGGACAGGCTTTAAGGATTATCACTTGTGTTTGTTGACACAAGAATTGAAGTGGTGGAGTGGCAAGGTGACGTCTAGGAAGCAAGGGGAGATAACGCCACAGGGGAGCAGTGAGGGAGCAGGTTCGAGTATCATAGTCTACCTTTTCGGAATTCTTTTTGGCGTTGGGATGGAGAGGTGGTGGATTTCGGCATGGACACTTCATGAAGGAGTGTTGAAGTGGTCAAACATTTTAAATGGGAGTTTGAATCTTTCAAATCGATTCAAACGATGGGGGGGAGTGGATGTAGGAGACAATTAAGGGATTTGGTGGCTTGTTGTGAGGTTGTTGACCGAATGTGGCTTGGTTGAAGGGGGAGCTTTCGGTTTTGGGGCTAGATGAGGTGGGTGTGCCGAATGTGGTCTTAGGTTTTCTTTCTTCTCTTTGGTGCATTTTCGATTTTTAGGTGTATGTGGGTGTGTGTGCCGATTATTCCATAGGACACTCTGAGTAGAGAGTTAGCAAATCAAGTTTAGAAATCTTTTGCACATGTGAGCATTTGTTTCTTCTCTCAAGTACCAAAACTGAAACTTTAACCTTTCTTAGTATTCTCTTTTTCTTTCATTTTCTTCCCCTCTCATCTTTTCTCTCTTCATAACCGAACCCTCCTATCACTTTCTCCACTTCATTGTTTTCTTCCATTTGGTTCTTTATAGCCGAACCTTCATCTCACTCCTTGGTGATTCATCTTTCTCTTCTATTTCTTCAACTCAAAGTCGAAACCTATTTCCCCTTTCCTCCTCTTTGAGTTTTGCTTCCAGTTTTTCTCTATAGCTGAATCTCTGACTGTTCATTTCTCTTCATTCATTCTTGTTTCAGTGGACTGCCGACACTCATTCTCCTAACATTCTCAATCGATTCTTTTCTCCTAACATTCTCAATGGATTCTTTCTCGTTTTATGGTAAGTATTCTTCTTCTCTTTCGATTCTTTCTTTTCTCTTGCTGATTGTTTAACCGAAGGCGTTAACCTTGGTACTTTGGGTGTTTTGGCCGAATGTAGGAGGGGCTTCGTTTTCGTATTCTTTTCTGCATCTGGCCAACGGTTGGAAGATTATTGGGGCTCCAACGATTCCTTAATCCAAGTCTATTAGCTTCCGGTTTTTGTTCAATCTAGGTAAGAACTTCTTCATTGGAGCATCTATTTTCACTTTCATCTTCTTCAATGCCTGAACCCGATCTTCTGACCAAGATCTTTTTCATGGATTCGAACACTAGCCAAGTAAAGGAGGGGGTTGGACTCGTAGCCTCTACCTCTAAGTTTAAAAACGTGTGGTATCGGCAGTACGAGACTTTCCAACGAGTTGTGATCCCTGCGAGTGAGGGTGTTAGTGAGATTGAGAGTTTAGTTCTTCGTGTTTTTAGGTGTGTAATTTCTCATACCTTCTCCTGTTGTAATTAATATGTATATGCTTTATTAAATGCCAAAACTACGGCATTGGCTGTTGTTTTACCCATGGAGAGTAAAATCAAGACATCAGGTTAATGATTTCTGACTATGTTATATATGCGATTCTGTTGACATGATTATATGTACACTCTGAACATCTGATGTATGTTGATATCTGTTGCATTCATATACCATGAATACGTGTTCACATAGGGGATGGGCATATGCTATGAATGGAAGGGGAAGCGTATCTGGTGACTATGTCACATGAATCTGGTGGCTTTTGCCACAATCGATCTGTGGCTCGCCACACTGCTTACAGTGGCTATGCCACATAATCTGGTGACTCTGTCACAACTCTAATGATGAGCAGCTAACTGCAGCATGACTACTATCGATGGTGTGTAGCGGTGAGGGTCGATCGTAGAAATCCCCGTTAGTGTGATTGGCAGGTACGGGTGGTGTGTAGCGGATGGATATTTAGGCTGGGTTGGGTTTTGCATCATTTTGCATATGCTATCTGTTATACTGTGCTATAGGGCTAAGGCCAATCTAATTTCGAGTGGGCTTCGGCCAATGTGGTTATGCAAGGGGGCTAAGGTGCTTGGCAATTGCACAGTGAGTCATTTGACTCACTCTTTCTGCTTAACATTTTTGTAGGTGATTCATAGTGCAGTGGATTCTGTTTTATTAATAAGAACTTTGCTTTTCTTTAATAAGAACTTTGCTTTTCTTTAATTTTTGGGATTCTGTTATGTAATAAGGCCACTTTTAATTTGGTTTAATTTTGATTTCAACTTTAGACGTTTTGAATACAAAATAATCGATAAGACATTTTTCCAAAATGCAAATGAAAGTTTTCTCAAAACTTTAATTAACAAATTTACAAACGGATTTGACAACAAACTTTTGGCTTAATCTAATGTAACAACATGGATTTACAAACGTCACCTAAACACAAGGATTGAGCTAACTAAAAACTTTCTCTAAATGATTATTGTGTTTTCAACGAACTACTAAACTTGGAGTTTTCGAAAAGAGACTTAAAAAGTTTCTGAAGTTCGCAAAGTTTTATAAATTCTTCCCAAGTGACACACCAGATCCGATCGTGGTGTTTGGGCCGGGTTTGGGGTGTTACAGTCGAGGTAAGTTCATAAGTAAATAAATGTCATTAAATTCGATTGTATATATTTTAATAGTGCCGGATTGAATTATTACTTGTTTATATATATACTTGCCGAATTGAATTAAGCGTGAGAGCATTGTTTACGAGCTTGAATCGGTCGAGTTACGACGTCCGAAAGCCCCGTACGAACCTTAGGAATAGTTAGGATACATATGTCATGACATAGGATTTTGATATGTATTTTCGTGTAAGACCACGTCTGGGACGTTGGCATCGACTTGTGATTTACGTGTAAGACCATGTCTGGGACATTGGCATCATATTTGATTCGTGTAAGACCCTGTCTGGGGCAGTGGCATCGATATGTGATTACATGTAAGACTACATCTGGGACGTTGGCATTGTATGAGATTTTCGACTATCTAAGTATCCTTTTTAATTCCAAATGGTTCAACGGGCATTATCGGGTTAAGATCGAATGTGAAAACAAACTAAAAGGTTCAGGTACGTGCTATGTTATATGAATATGAAAGTAAGGTAATTATATGTTTGAGATGAATATATGAAATAGACATGGTAAAAGAGAAATTTGTATGTGCTTATGAGTATATATGCATTCGGCCATTGATGTTATGATGTTATTGTATATGTAATAATGTTTGAGTTTGCAAGCATAATAAATGTACATTTGGTTAAGATTTGTTTGAGTTGGCTAGTTGATTTAATACTAATGTTTATTTGATCATTATTTGCTTATGACTTACTAAGATATGAAAGCTTACTGTGTGTGTGTTTGTTTGTTGTTTTATAGATTTCGGAAGCTAGTTACAAGCTCGGGGATCGTCAGAGAAATCCGTCACATTATTGATCGTTTTTCGATACTTATAAAAGTTGAACTTTGAACTTATGGCATGTGTAGGCTAGCTTATGTTTTGGTTAATTTTGATTTTGTAATTACAAGCTACGCGAAAATGGCTAGTTATAATGCTTAAGTTTATGCAAATTCGATCATGGTATATATGTGATGTGTCTGGTATGCTTTACTAATATTTGGGTGAGTTGGTTATGGTTTAAGCCCGTTTCGAAAGTAATGTGCATATCATATGTATGTGATATACTTGGTAGATTCTTGATGATGTAGTCTTGAGATGTGGTTTGGCTAAATAGATAAAATGCAAAGTTTATTAAAGACTAAAGAATGATCATTTCGGTTATGTGGTGTAAATATATGAGGTGGTTATATTTTACTTTATGATTCAGCTAAAAAGTATGAAAGAGCTTGTGTATATTCGGCCTTGATCTAAATCTATTTTGGAAATGTGTTTTATGCTATAAATTGGAGGATGGATATATGTTTGGAAGTGTGAAGTGACATATATATATGTGATGTTATATTGTGGATTGATATGATTCGATACAATGAGCATGTATTGAATGTGAAATTGGTTGTATAACTTCGGTTGTTAAATGACATTTAAGAAAAGTGTTTAAAGTAAATTATGTTAGCTGAATATATTTATAAAGTAGGTTGATCTTATATATGAAATAATTTGGTGTAATACATGATGTGCGAAATAGGTATGATTTGAATATGAAATGACATATTTTAACTTATGATTTGATGGCAAAAACTTATACTATTTATGTGGTTACTTTTGGTTGCCGATTTGTCAAAAAAAATAATAAATTAGTAAGCATGTGTAATTTTTGGCATAATAATTAGTAGGTACTTGAAGTATATTATAGCTTGTATTTGTGTTTATATAATGGTTTTTTTTCATAAGTTAAAATGTGTATTAAATAAATGGCATTAAAACATGTTCGGCTTTATGAAATTGTTACTAAATTGCATATATGTTTGGTCAAAAAGTGACAAGTAAGGAGTTATTTGTTTCCTTATAATATGGGCACATGTTGAGTTAAGGTAATGATATGTTGGATATTTGGTATTGAATAGGCATAATGGTATATATTTTAGGTATGTATGAAATGTTATATATTGAAATGATATGTGTTTTGGAAGTCATAAGCATAATTATTTATAGGAGAATTAGAAGTATAATTGACCATGTTTTAGTTAACTAATGCTATATATATTAATGCACATTATGCCGTAAATGATGATCTTGAAATTTGAGGTATGATTTGTATTTGTATTACGATTTATAATGTTTGTTTAATGTTTAATCAAATGTATGCTTTAATTATAAGTTCGAGTATGACCTATGTGATTATATGATTGTATGAAAGTTGTGTTTTGTTCGGTGATACCTCGTAACCTTAATCCGGCGACGGATAAGGGTTAGGGTTGTTTCACATTGTTTATTTTTATGTGTTTTATAGTGAAGTCAAAGCAAGCTCGGATTTGGGAATCGTCGGAGATCTCATCACACTATCAAGCTATTACTTTGGTACTTTTGAATCTATGTATTTTGGTTATATGGCATGTATAGGAGCTTTGGTCATTTTGGTGTATGTTAGTAATGAATTTAGCCACTTGAGTTGGCTTATAAATGTTAAGTGTTTGGTTTTGTATATAGCCATGGGAGTTGGCTTATTTTGGCATATTGGTGATGTATGTATATATGTGAAAAAGGCTCTTTAATATATTGTGCATATTTGCCATTTATATGCTAGTTGTGAATTGGTATTATAACAGCCCAATTTCGGCGGAATTAGAAAAGTGCTCTCGGGACCACAAATCCGAGCCAAAAAATAAATTTTATTTTTATTTTTATTTTCTTATATGATCCATATTATAGTAGAAAAGTTGTGTGAAAATTTTGAAAAGAAAATTCTATCATTTATGTGCTTTATTACGAGAAGGACCAAATCGTATAAAATACGAAAGTTGAATTCTAGTAGCTAAAGGATTAAATAGCTATGAAATTCAAAACTTAAGGTCCTTATATGGTAATTAGACCATTAAGAAAAGTATGAAGATTTTTCTTGGTGACTCATCCATGGAAAATGATAAAAAGGCTAGGGACTAAATTGGAAAGCAAAAATATTAATTAATTAAAAAGATGAAAAGAAAATAAAAAATCATTTAAATCATCTTCTTCCCCAAATATTCCATGGAAACCCTAAGAAAGAGAAAGCAAGCTTTCATGGCCAAATTGGGTAAGTTTCATTGTCCCGTTTTTAGTAATTTTGATATTTTTAGAATCGGGATAGTTTTATCTCTCTATTTGGGGGATTAATTTGAAAAATTATCAAAGTATGAAAATGGGTCATGGATGTATATGCTAGAATTAGAAATTTATGGTAGAAAATGAAATATTATTGATAGATAAACAACTTTTACAAAGTGATTTTTGATGAAAACATGATTTAGGGACTAAAATGAAAATTTATAAAATTTGATGAAAAATTTTGAAATTTTATGAATACATGTGCTGTAAAATTTGTAATGGGGCTTTGGTTAGGCTTGGAATAGGGAATAATTTGCACAAGTTTCATTTTCTGAGCTTAGAGACGAAAATGGAATTTATGGAAAAGTTAGGGGAAAATAGTAATTTTGCCTAGGATGAAAATTTAGTCCACATGAATGTAAAATATGATAAATTGATGTTAAATCTACTCATATAGATATGGATAGACCAAATCCGGGGTTAGAACGAGGAATGAGGAATATGTTGGATTAGTAGATTTTACGTACACGAACCTTTGTCGAAGTAAGTTCGTGTAACTAAATTATGTTAATTTACATGTTGTTTTGATTGTAATTATGTAAATTGTATATATGCCATATATATATATATGAAAGGATTACATATCCGATCAAGCCCGATAAATAAAAAAATGTTCTAATTAATTGATAATGCTAGATAGATGTTAAAAGGGTAAACGATGGAAATGTTGCGTTAATGCTCGGAATGGATGTGGAATATTATCACATGAATTATGTGGTGTTAACTATGTATGAAATGATCACATACTAGAAAATGCTTGGAAATGTTAAATCTCGTTTGAATAAATGGAAACCGATGGATAAATGTAATTGCCAAAATGAATGAGGTCATGCATTTGTTGCAAAATGGATTAGGCTCGAACGAGCAATCCTAATGACTTCATTATAGAAAGGATTTCACCCGGACGGGTAATCCTGATATAAGTCCTCTCGAGCATACGTTATGGATTGAATTTAGCCCAGATGGGTAATCCAGAATGGACTCTAAAGGGAATTCTTTGTCATATAAAGGATTTAGCCTAGGCTGGTAATTCAACATAGCCCTTAGAGTATATGTTACAGCTAGAATTTAGCCTGGACTAGTAATTCTGCTGTATGATATATGGCTCGAGACTATACTTAAAAGGTACTACTGAATATGAATTGGCAGACTATGGAATTGTACACCTCAAGTGTACTATCTGTGTATCCATCGATATTTCCAATAAATTCAACGGTTTAAGTTCTGACAAGAGCAAAGATGAATTGAAAACAAATTAATATGGAATGATACATATGATATGGAAATATGACATGAAAAGAATATTACATAAAATACAAGAAGATGATATTTGTATATGGAAATTACTTGATGAGAATGTTCATCCTTAATCATAGACCAGTACACCTTGAATGTACTACTACATGTGCGAACTTAATACTCGAATAAATTGAGTAAAGTCCTACCATGAAATGACCTGAAATCGAAAAGAATTACTATAGAGCTATACTTGTATTAATAAGAGATGTCTATACATGTTAAATGAATACATGTTATGGAAAGCATTTGTGCATGGGAACTTGATTGTTGTTGAGCTCATACATGTCTTGATGTTACTATGGAATATATGACTAACAAAGGAAAAGAGGATGTGTATAGGGCTTGAGATCAAAGTGGTTGAATATGCCTTACTTAGTTACCTCAAATAGGATGTATGGTAAGTTAAGTACCATGTTATACGAACTTACTAAGCATTTTATGCTTACCCAGTTTTATTTTCCCCTATTTTAGAGTAATCGGAAGCTCGTTGGATTGGAAGCTCGGGAGAGATCACTCACACTATCCATCGGCCCATGATGGTACAATATGGTAAATCAATTATGGTTGTAATGGCATGTATAGGATATGTTGGCCATATTGGCATGTAAATGTAAATGATGCTTGTAATCTAGCCATTGAAACGGCTAATAATGGTTGTTTTGAAATACTTGTAATGTTATGCTATGGTGACCATATGTATATGTTAAGTAGTTGATCAATCATGTTTAACACATGAATTGAACCAATGTAGGGTAGTAAATATGTATGCATGCAATAATAGGCATGTTGAATGATGAAATTTGCTTATTTGAATGCTTAGAATGGTTGGATAGTACTTGGTATGTTTTGGTGCAGGTAAACAGTAAATTTGGGTGACAAGTAAGGCTAGGAAATGGATTTATTTTGGCCACACGGGTGTGTGTCAAGACCGTGTGTGACACATGGCCTACCCCATGGGCGTGTAGCTAGGCCGTCTGTCCCCTTCACCATAAATTCGAGAAAACAGAATGCTCAGAATTGAGCACACGGGCGTGTGTCTCAGTCATGTGGGTGACATGGCCTTGAACACATGCGTGTGTCTTGGCCGTGTGAAACCTGCACCTAATTCAAATTGAATTAAATAACCATACGGCCTAGCACACGGGCATGTGGTATGGCCGCGTGGCTCAAGTTAAAGAGCAGCCTAAATCAGACACGGCCTGAGGCACGGGTGTGTCCCTTGGACCACACGGGCGTGTCCCTTGGACCACATGAGCCCTGCACCTTGGAAAATTTTAGAATTTCGCGAAAAAATATCCTAAGTTCATGATTTAGTTCCACCTTGATCCTAATACTCGTATTGGTCCTCGATGGTCCATTTTAAGGACATTATGATTGACCTCAGTAAATGAATAATAACTTGCCTAAATTAATTGATAAATGTTCTAAATGTTCCGGTAACGCTCTGAAACCCTGTTTCAACGATGAATACAGGTTAGGGTGTTACATTTGTGGTATCAGAGCTACGATTTAGTCGATTCTCGAACTGAACGTAGCATATATGGAGTCTAGAAATACATGCCATTATATAACTTGTGATAGTGTGATATCTCCCGACTCTAATAAAAATTATTTTGCAAATAGATAGAGATGCTTTCCAACCGAGCTAATTCCAATGACACCGAAAGAGATACTCAAGTATCTGAGTAAAATGCTACTAATGATGAAATGGAATTCGAAAAGGTACGGATAAATGTTTTATAGTACATGAAAATGATAAATGTTATGTTATATGAGTGTATATATATATGAAAGTTAATTTTTGAGGCTTACGACCTCCACCCCCTTACCAATATAGTTTTATACAATGAAATTCACAAGATTTATATGGATTAAGCTCATGAATGTGGAACTAAAGAGTTCAAAAGCTGAATGACTAATGATGTAGTCAGAATAAGAATGGGTTAGTAAGTAAAGACTATATTAAAAGAGATATCAGATTTTTCTAAAGATTTTTCTGAATATGTGATGTCATTGTTAAGGAAGAAGTTGTTCGTGAGTAAACGACTTATCCAGATAGGATATTTATAGAACGGATTAGCCAGAAATTCTTTCGAATTGACTCTTTCAGTGAACTGAATAATGTAAGATTATTGATGACTTTATTAGTCAATGGAATAGTGATGAAATTGCAAAGATATTTGAATACATCTGTTATAATTGAGTATATTACAGCAAAATCTTCTAGGTACTCTATAAGTTCTATTATTATCAGAGGCATATGAAATTGTGCATGTACATATGCAATATTCATCGTATTGAAAGACTAGTAAATCATGATAAATGGAATTACTAAAAGTCTGGTTGATTCATGAGCGGTATTACTCTATTTTACTTGTGTTGCTAATTTATCATAAATGATATAAGATTTGATGATAAGATTCATGTGATACTATTTTCTACTTCTACTGATTGAAGCCCTGAATTGCGAATGTGCAAGTTATATTGTTTTTATCACGGTGGTTTCTACTGAGTATGTGTTATATTATTCTTCTAAATTTTCTCTGAGATATCAACAATCCCTTTAGTATGTAAACCTGGGTTATCTGTGAAAGATATTCTTTAATTAGAGATAATTACATTCATTACCGATATAAATATTGACTCGATCATGAGGTATGGTGATAGGGATCTCAGATTATAGAAACTGTATTACTACATTGGTTATTATTGGGGCCACATTCGGTTCTCCCTCTTATAAATTGAGGTACACTATTGATATTGAAGTGTTGCTTTATCTATACTGCTGAAATGTCGGTCATAATATAGCACTATGGTTTTGAATCTATTTGATGGTTTTGGCTTTGGAAAAACTCAAAGCTTCAATGTTAATAATTGAAATAGCTACATTGATGACATAGTTATTACCGAAAAGATGTAAGACTTGAATGAACCTATAAATATCAGTAAAGTTTTGACCAGTTAGAAGCTCTGTTGATCGAGGTATTAATTCTGGTTCAGCCTGAATCGAGTAAGAAGTTTGTTATTATAGAGATGTATTATTGAATGGAATTAGACTGTGTTTTGATGCAATAAGGCAAAGTAATAGCCTGTACTTTTAGACAGTTAAAAATTCATATGGAAAGAAGTACTCAATATATGATCTAGAATTGATGGCTATTGTTTTTATATTGAAATCTGACAACATTACTTGTTTAGTGAAAAATGTCATATATTCACCGATTATAAAAGTTTTAAGTATCTGATGTTGCTAAAAGATTTAAATCTGAGATAGTGTATATGGTTGAAATGTTGAAAGATTATGATTTGATAATTTCATATCACTTGGAAAGAACGAAGGTAGTTACAGATGTTCTAAGTAGAAAACCTCTGTTTACTTTGCAAGCCATGGATACTGATTATGATTGTCTGATAATAGCTTAATTTTAACTGAGTATGAAGCTAAATCGATGTTTCTACAACGGATTAGTAAAACCCAGAAAAGTGATAATGAATTTGTAAGTTAAATGAAAATAGTGTGAAATAATTTCTAATTCAAAATTTCAAAATAGATTCGATAAATGTCTATTATTCAGAGACAGAGTCTGTGCACTAAGGAAATTAAAGCTTGTACTGTAACATCCCCAAATCCAGCCCATTCACTACGACCGAGTCTGGTTATGTTAGTGAAAATATCTTTCTTTACTTAGAATTTAAAACATGAAAATTTTTAAACTTTTGAAAATTTTGCCCTTTCTAAAATTTTAGATAAAACTTTGTTATTAAAAATAATCCATATTAAAACTTTGGTGTAAAAATATATGTATACTTTGAATAAATAGATTATCAAAATTAAAATCATCTTCACATAATAATTTATTTTAAGCAAACTGTAATATAAAATAATATCAAAAATGGTAATATCATTAATAAGAATAATAAGGCCCTTATTACATCAAAAGAAATCCCAAAATAGTTATTATGAAATTGCATAAAAATATTCAACATAATCTTCTTCATCAGCATGGCCACCTCGTATCCTCTCCGAACCCGATCCAACTACGCGTCACCTGAAATGGTTAATGAAAGAGTGAGTCCACTGACTCAGTGCATAATCAAAACACAAACTTTCCGCGTATGGGCTTGGCCCACTACCAAACAATTCACATGGCAAGTCATGCACATATGCATCTCAGCCCAACCCACAAACCAACCGTACACCAACCTTAGCAGACTCCCTGCCTAAGGCCGTGGATAAACCACCACTGATCACATCGTGATCCCAAAACCTTACCTTGGCAACTCGCTGCACAAGGCCATGGCTGAGCCACCGATCAACCAACGTGATCCCGATATCAAAATCCATCTACGGTGATGCACATAGCCATCAACCGCCGAGATGGGCACCTAGCCAACATCTCCATTGAGGTAGCACTCAGCTAACCCCCAAGCGCTAATGTAGCCGGAGCTATCATTAGACCACGTACAACTTGTGTACTCTTCCTCCTTCATCGAATCAAACCCAACCTCATGCAATTATGCAGATGCTACATGTGAAGTCATCATATAACATGAGTATATATATAGGTATATATATCACAACATTACCATATATTTACACATACATCACATTCACATAATATCCAAGTGTTACTCACCTGATGTCTGATTACCCATAATTATGGTATCCACCATTCAAGCCAACATAACTGGCTACCACACACAACACATCTGAATACACATTACAAATAACTAACCGGAGAATCAGTGCGGTGATTACGCACCTTAATAGCACAAACGATCCAATCCCGAAGTGCTGCTTGACTAACTCTCTGCCGAAACACCACCTCCTTCTTACCGAGTTCGGTTGCGGAAGCTTGACTGAATACTACAAATCCCCAAAGTGCCTTCACTAACCGATTGCACACCAAGGCCCGAAGAGATCTACTTCCAATATTCGGCAAAGGTAAGTTAAACAAAAAAAGGGATTTTGGCACAGAGGTAAGGTGTAGGTTCGGCTAACAATGAGAGAAAATCAATGGAAAGGAAATAGGGTTTCGGCTAAAGGGGTTTGAGAGAAATGGAAAAAATAAAAGAAGAATGAGAAGGAAAGGGGTTAGAAATTTCGGCTAGGCAAAATGGAAAAACCAAGCAAAGTGATCAATTGGTGCCATTTATAGGCATTCGGCACCCCCCTTTTTGAGCTTGCCGTCCACTTCACCTTGAAGTGTTTAAAAAAATAACTTCCATAACACATTCTAGGCCATTAGTTTAAATTAATTCAAAATAATTTGAATAATTTAAACACCTATATTTTCTCCTTAGCCATTATCAAATAAAAACCAATTAAATTAATAATATTATCCTTACCAAATTAATTTAAAAGGATAAAAGCTTAATCCCTTTCAATTCAAATACCATGTGCCGTCCAATTGCTTCAAAATCACGCCAAAAACAAAAGAATAAAAACAAACCCCAAAATGCCACTCCTGGATTCGACCACCGCACACCTCTCCTTCAAAGCCCTGTGCCACTCGGCCACTTTGATTTTTATGCCAAAAACCCCATCAATTTATGTTAACCCTTCTTACTCCAAATTTCCATAACCGCACAACAAAATAAAACGCCAAAAATCGCCGCTCCAAATTTCTCGAACCCGCACTCTCTCTCCTCCTCAAAACGCTAAGTGACGCGCGCTAGCCACTTGACCAACGAGTTCTTTGTGTCATAAAGTCGCCCCAGCTCTTTTTAAAGCCTCCATCCCTGTAGCGCCATAATCCAAAAATTAAAACCCCACTGCTGCCTTCTTGGATCGAACCTAGGACCCTCAAAGGCGCTACCTCCAAATTTCCTTGTAGCTGCGCAGACAACCACTTTGCCAAAGCCTTACTTGTGCCATAGATTACCAAAAATAATTCTTAAGGCCTCCCTTGGCCCGATTCCCTTTTCACACTAAAAATCTAAAATTTTCCAAGGTCTTCCCTTTTAATCCCAACATTCTTAGAACCTCTAAAACTCATCCAAGCACTCCAAAAACCCACTAACACCTGATTAACCCAAAATGCACAGCCCCTAAACCAGGGTGTTACATGTACTGAAAATTTTACATGAATGATCAGTGGTACTATGTCTGTTTATCTGGGGAATGATGAAATGCATAATAATTTGAAAAGAAAGATACTATTTGAGTAATTGTTGATTGTTTGATGAAGGCTGTACATTCTATTCTGGCATGAATGGATTTCTTACTTGATAGATTGCTTGAATTATCTATTTTTGGAGATTTTCAGATTTTATGATGTGCTAGTTTCTGTTATTTCTTATAGAGATCTACAGTTCATATTCTGATTATGAATCAAATTACAAGAAACTCTAGGTACATGGTTACATTTTAGTACGGTAATTCATTCTCAGATGGATGATTAATCTGAACATATGATTCAGATTTTGGCACATATGCTTCGATGTTGTGTACTTCAATTTGAAGGTAACTGAGAAAAGTATTTGTCTAGGGTTGAAATTACTTATAACGGTTAACAAACACATATAAAATTATACTGTACAAGGCTTTATATAATCACAAAAGTAAAACTCCGATGTCTTGGAGCGGGTTCAGTGAGAAAGGATACATGTAGTAGGTTTGATTCTTTGAGACCGAAGAAAGATGAAAATGATCTGAAATAGTTTAAAAGCAGCATTTGATCGTCAGAAATCTGATGTGGATCTAAAATGAAAAGAAATAGAGTTTCTGATGGTAACAAAGTATTTCTAAAAATTTACCATGAAAGAAAGTTATTCAGATTGGCTGTTCAGCCAAATTAAGGTTGCGACTTACTGAGTCATATGAGATTATTGAAAAGAATTGGACTGGTTTCATATTAATTGGTATTATTATCAGAGTTCTACAGAATTCATAATGTTTTTATGAGTATATGTGTTATGACAGAATTGATCAAACCCATCATCTGTTATTGCTTTGATAAATGTTAAATTCAGTTTGGCATGACTTACAACGAGTGACTGGTTGAAATTTTGGCATGTGAAGTGAAAGAAACGAAAAGTATAAAGGTATCTTTAGTGAAATTTCTTGGATAATGATATGATATAGAGAAAGCTATTTAGGAAACGGATAGAAACATGAGAAAGTAATGTCTGAATCTTCTTACAGGGAAAATTTTCGAGGATGAAAATTTCATAAGGGGGAGAGTTGTAACAGCCCAATTTCAGCGGAATCAGAACAGTGGCTTCGGGACCACAAATTCGAACCGAAAAATAAAATTTATTTTTATTTTATTATATGATCCATATCATACTAGAAAAGTTGTGTGAAAATTTTGAAAAGAAAATATTACCGATTATGTGCTTAATTACAAGAAGGACCAAATCGCATAAAATGCTAAAGTTGAATTCTAACAAATTGCATAAAATGCAAAAGTTGAATTCTAGTAGCTATAAGGATTAAATAGCTATGGATTTCAAAACTTAAGGTCCTTATATGGTAATTAGACCATTAAAAGAAGTATGTAGATTTTTCTTGGTGACTCATCCATGGAAAATGATAAAAAGGCTAGGGACTAAATTGGAAAATGAAAATATTAATTAATTAAAAAGATGAAAAGAAAATAAAAATCATTTGATATCATCTACTTCCCCAAATATTCCATCAAAACCTAGGAAAGAGAAAGCAAGCTTTCATGGCCAAATTGGGTAAGTTTCCTTGTCTCGTTTTTAGTAATTTTGATATTTTGGAATCGAGATAGCTTAATCTCTCTATTTGGGGGATTAATTTGAAAAGTTATCAAAGTATAAATATGGGTCATGGATGTATATGTTGGAAATTAGAAATTTATGGTAGAAAATGAAAGATTATTATAGATAAACAACTTTTACAAAGTGATTTTTGATTAAAACATGATTTAGGAACTAAAATGAAAAGTTGTAAAATTTAATGAAACATTCTAAAATTTTATGAATACATGTGTTGTAAAATTTGTAATGGGGCTTTGGTTAGGCTTGGAATAGGGAGTAATTTGAACAAGTTTCATTTTCTGAGCCTAGGGACGAAAATGGAATTTATGAAAAAGTTAGGGGCAAAATAGTAATTTTTCCTAGGATGAAAATTTAGTCCACATGAATGTAAAATATGATAAATTGATATTAAGTCTACTCGTATAGATACAGATAGACCAAATTCAGAGTTAGAACTAGGAATGAGGAAAATGTCAGATTAGTAGATTTTACGTACACGAACCTTTATCGAGGAAGTTCGTATAACTAAATTATGTTTATTTACATCTTGTTTTGATTGTATTATGTAAATTTCATAAATTTCATATATATTTATATATCCAATCAAGCCCGATAAATAAAAAAATGTTCTAATTAATTAATAATGCTCGATAGATGTTAAAAGGTTAAACGATGGAAATGTTGCTTTCATGCTCGGAATGGATATGGAATATTATCACATGAATTATGTGGTGTTAAATATGTATGAAATGATCATATACTAGAAAATGCTTGGAAATGTTAAATCCCGTTTGAATAAATGGAAATCAATGGATAAATGTAAATGTCGAAATGAATGAGGTCCTGCATTTGTTGCAAAATGGATTAGGCTCGAACGAGCAATCCTAATGACTTCATTACAGAAAGGATTTGATGGATAGTCCAGAATAGACTCTAAAGGGAATTCTTTTTCATATAAAGGATTTAGCCTAGACTGGTAATTTGACAAAGCCCTTAGAGTATATGTTACAGCTAGAATTTAGCCTGGACTAGTAATTCTGTTGTATGATATGTGGCTCGAGAGTGTACCTAAAAGGTACTACTGAATATGAATTGACGGGCTATGGAATTGTACACCTCAAGTGTACTATCTGTGTATCCATCGATATTTCCAATAAATTCAACGGGTAAAGTTCTAACAAGAGCAAAGATGAATTGAAAACATTGACATGGAATGATACATATGATATGGAAATATGACATGAAAAGAATATTACATGAAATACAAGAAGATGATATTTGTATATGGAAATTACTTGATGAGAATGTTCATCCTTGATCATAGACCCATACACCTTGAATGTACTACTACTTGTGTGACCTTAATACTCGAATAAAATGAGTAAAGTCCTACCATGAAATGATCTGAACTCGAAAAGAATTACTATGGAGCTATACTTGTATTAATAAGAGATGTCTATACATGTTAAATGAATACATGTTGTGGAAAGCATATGTGCATGGGAACTTGATTGTTGTTGAGCTCATACATGTCTTGATATTACTATGGAATATATGACTAACAAGGGAAACGAGGATGTGTGTAGGGCTTGAGATCAAAGTGGTTGAATATGCCTTACTTAGTTACCTCAAATAGGATGTATGGTAAGTTAAGTACCATGTTATACGAACTTACTAAGCATTTTATGTTTACCCCATTTTATTTTCCCCTGTTTTAGAATAATCGGAAGCTCGTTGGATTAGAAGCTCGGCGGAGATCACTCACACTATCCATCGGCCCATGACGGTACAATATGGTAAATCAATTATGGTTGTAATGGCATGTATAGGATATGTTGGCCATATTGGCATGTCAATGTAAATGTTGCTTGTAATCTAGCCATTGGAATGGCTAGTAATGGTTGTTTTGAAATACTTGTAATGTTATGCTATGGTGACCATATGTATATGTTAAGTAGTTGATCAAATCATGTTTAACATATGAATTGAATTAAGGTAAGGTAGTAAACATGTATGCATGCAATAATAGGCCATGTTGAATGATGAAATTTGCTTATTTGAATACTTATAATGGTTAGATTGTACTTGGTATGTTTTGGTGCAGGAAAATGGTAAATTTGGGTGACAAGTGAGGCTAGGAAATGGATTTATTTTGTCCACATGGGCAGACACACGGCTTACCCCATGGGCGTATAGCCAGGCCGTGTGTCCCTTGTACCTTAAATTCGAGAAAACAGAATGCTCAAAATTGAGCACATGGGCAGAGACACAGGCGTGTGTCTCAGCCTTGTGGGTGACACGGCCTTGAACATGGACGTGTGTCTTGGCCGTGTGAAACTTGCACCTAATTCGAATTGAATTAAGTAACCACACGGCCTAGCAGGCGGGCGTGTGGTATAGCAACCTAAATTGGACACGGCTTAAGGCGCAGGCATGTCTAAGGGTCACACGGGTGTGTCCCTTGGACCACACGGGCGTGTGAGCCCTGCACCTTGGAAAATTTTAGAATTTCGAGAAAAATGCCCTGAGTTCCCGATTTAGTCTCGACTTGATTCTAATGCTCGTATTGGTCCTCGAGGGTCCATTTAAGAGACATTATGAATGACCTCGATGAATTAATAGTAATTCGTCTGAATTAATCGATAAGTATTCTGAATGTTCAGGTAACGCTCCAAAACCCTGTTCCGACGACAGATACGGGTTAGGGGTGTTACAGGTATTATGGATGCCAAATGGTTGACATTTGAGTTTGGTTTGCTTGTGTTTTTAAGTAAAGTAATGCATAATTGTACGTTGTCATTTAGGTGATTTGTGATTGTGAGTTTAACATGAATGGAATAGCCAAATTTGATACTTGTGTGTATTGTGGTTAATGGTATGGAATTAGTATGAATTAAGCTTGGTTGGAGCTGATTTGAATGCCTATTTAGGCCTTGTTATGTGCCATTTGGTTTGGTGTAGGTGTGTGCAACTTTGGGTGGCATTGTGGCCTGGTAAATAATCTATTTTTGTTCACACGGGTAGAGACACGGGCGTGTGTTCCTTGGTGTTTAATTAGAAATCAAGTCAGTATGCTCTACACGGCCCAAAACACGGGTTGGGACATAGCTATGTGATCCCATTTTGAATGCTCACATGGCCTGTGACACAGGGGTGTCTTTGGCCGTGTGAGACACACGGCCAGGCCACACAGGTGTGTGTCCCCTGTATTTTGCAAAATTTTCTAAGTGTTCCAAAAATTTTCTGAGTTATCGATTTAATCTCGAACCACTCCTAATGCATGTTTTGGGCCTCGTAGTCTCGTATTAGGGACATTATGAATGAATGTGAGTGTTTTATATTTGAAATGGAAAAATGTATGTTTAACTGTGTTATAAGTTCGGTAATGCTCCGTAACCCTATTACGGCATTGAATACGGGTGAGGGGTGTTACATTCGCAGTGTCCAGATCTGTGTGAAAGACACTCCAACTTCATTTTCTTCTAAAATTTGATGTCGATTTGAGCCCAGGAACACTTGATCTTAAATCATCTTAATGCTTCAAAGATTAATTGAATCTTCCCACCATCTTGATGCTGCTAAGTAGGTTGTGCAAGAAAAATCAAAAACTAACCCAAACCGAGATGTTTGGACAATTTATGGAATGCAAGTTTAAAAATTGTGATTACCCAAAACCAAACTGAATTATATATTTTTAAAATTTATAATTAATTTTAATTTTTATGATGTAAAAATTAAATATTTGATATTTAAAGTAGTGAAAATAATCTAAAAGTTCTTAAAAATTTGCTATTTTTAGAAATGTTTATGAAAAGTCATTTGAAATTTTGTCAAATAATATACAAAATTAAAATTAACAAGTTTTCATGCAAATGATTCCTCATAAAGCTACAACTCGATAGTGACGTCAGCCATATGTATTTAGCATATAGCATGATCACTTTTTTTTTTTTTTTTGGCGTAATAAGCATTGCCACTTAATTGTTCCATGGAAGGTCATTTACATATAGCTCATGGATTCACCGTGATGGTGTCGAAATTATATTTAAGCTAAGACTTACCATATATAAGGCAAATCAAAATAGTCAAAATTTGCAAGTTGTGTTCAACATCAGAATTTCAGCTCACATACTCCAAAATTTGTGTACGTGATTAAGTTTAAAGGGAATGAAGAAAATTTTCGTACCAATTATAAAACGATTTGTGTCAAGTTAAAATGATTGTAGGTCAAAGTCAAAGTTATCATGAATAAAAATAATGACATCATATCTATATTATAATTATTTTTTCTAATTAATGAAGAGATAAATAATAAAAAATTATATTATCACTAATTAAAAATTAAGTAATTAAGTGATAATATTAAATTATTATGTTATCTCTAATTAATTAAATTAATATGAGATCAATAATAAATAAAAGAGTTTAAATTCTTGTAGAATAATCAAATGAAGCAATTAGATTCTACTGTAACTCTCTTTTATACAACTAATCAGCATAGGCCAAAGTTCATAGGAACACTACAGAAATCTCTAAAGAAATTGAAGAAATTCTTATGAACACCACACACGTTTAGGAAAAAGTCACCTCCCTATCCAATTTAACTATGGAGAAGAAGCCAAAAGCCATTTTTAAAGAAAGTTGAGAATTTCTTTATATTCAAGAAATTTTCAGAGATTATAACTTTCTTATCCTACGTTTGGTAAGAGTATTACATTCTATACATGTTTTAATATATATAAGTTATCAATAAATTAATTTAATTGGTAATATTTAACCACTTTCATAACTTATTTTTAGCAAAGAGAAAAAAAAATCGTTTATTTTGAAGAGATCTTATTTTTTACACGAATTTTTACTCATCTCTCATTTTATTACTCTAGTAACCAGACGAATATTAAATTACTAATAAAATGTGACTCTGAAATTTCGAGTTAACTTTTAAAAAACTTTATTACAAACTTCATTGTTACATATAATTCCAATAATAATTTCCTTTTCTATCTTTTAAGCTATTATCGTAAATAGTTTTTTTGAGATTTGGATTGTAACAAACCCCCAGTCGTGGGATCTAAGGATTTTTGCCTGAATAATTTTAAACGGTTCGAACTAAAAGCAATAAAGAATCAAGATTTAAGTACCACTTTTAATAAAAAAAAATTAAATACCTAAATGGAAAAAACATGATAGAGAACTGAATTTTCTTTTCTTTTAACCTATTTAGTCGAATATTCACCTTCTCTAAAGAGAATCTAGATTTGAATCACATTTATCTATATATATATAAAGCAACCATAATTATGATTTAGGTGCTCATAAACACTAGGACGTGTCCTAGGACTGCAATGCGTTGAAATTTTGTAACATTAATGAATTAGGCAAATCGGTGGTGATGGAAGTTTGGGGCACCAAAATTTCATGCTGCAAAACCAACACGCTTTTAAACTAATGCAAATGCAAAGACGTTAGGGAATGTTTGGTGCGCAGTTGTTTTCTAGAATGTAAAATTATCCATCCCAATCCTACGTCAATTATCACTACGGTGGCTTGGTAAGAAAACGTGTAGATAATAAAGATAGTAGAGATGGATATAGTAAGTTACTTTCATAATCTCAGTTTTAAATCAACCTTACTCTTTCATCTAATTGCTTCCATGGGACAAAACAATGGTGTTAAAAGGAGACTGGCTAATATTAGATTTGACACAAGTACAAGAAGAAAAAATTATGCTTCCTTTAACAGTGGGTATCTGGTTGTGAATTAACTGTACCTCACATTGACATATGGGTACAAAGTTGTGGTAGGCACAGCAGTAAACTGTTACAAAGAAGACTTTTTGGAAAGGGTGGGACTGGGGAAGGGGCAGGCAGCAAATTGGTAGGACCACAACCCCAAAAATCGCCAAATATGAACACATTTTAAGGACCATTCATTCCAACTTTTGGATTCGTTTATGAATCATCCATAGTGTGTGATAAAAGGTTGGCTGTTTCTTCGGTATGAGCCTTTTTGCTATTGCTAGAAATATTCTAAGCATCTACATTGTACCATGCATTATGCCAGCACAAGTTGGAAAATAAACATCTTTCTGCCATAATTCCAAGGTTTAAGGATATCAAGTTGAAATGGAGAAAAGTTGTATTTATGGTAAGTTTCTGTTACCTGTAAACTCCAAAAGCCGGCTAAATCAAGTTATTGGACCAAACAAGAAGAGAAAATCTTTATAAACATAAGATTCCACAGTGTTTATTAACAGCAGCTAGCTCGTAAAACTGAGATTAAAAACTCTGATGAGGCACAAGAATTTACAAAAGCAGAGTGATGATAAGCCGCAATGATCACCAAGAGTCGGAAACAGAATTTACAAATGATGCACACATCGAGTAATGTCTTCAAGCGGTATGAGTAATATTAACAGCCCTTCTTAGTCTCTCCAGAATGCCATTCGCTTTTCTTTTGGCTCTAGAAGTTCCATCTTGAGCAAGTTTGGATATTGTTCCATGGGTACTCTCTTCTTCCCTCAATGCTTTCCACTTGGTCCGATCATTAAGACATACAGTGTGGAGGATTGCGATGCAATTTTCCTTGTTGCGTTCGCAAGTGCTCTCCCTGATAATGCGAAGCAAGCAAGGAACACCTCCAAGCTCTCCAATTTCCTCTATAGCCCTTTGATGAGTTGAAAGCATTGCGAGGATGGCCAACAACTCATCAACAAGAACACCATCCATAATCTTTTTTAAAATGACACTCACCGCACCGTCCCCCACAGCTCTTGCCTTATTCTCATGAATAATGCAGAGGTTAAATATAGCAGAGGCAACATCTTTCATTGCTAATGGATGACCGTCGTCTAGAAGGTCAATGAGAGGTTTTAAGGCACCTGATTTACCAATAAGTGCCTTGTTTGAATCAAGAGCGGATAGAGTGAAAAGTGTTGCAGCTGCATTGCTCCTTGTTTCAATCGTTCCGGATCTCAATGCTTCCACAAGAAGAGGAATAACCATTGGAGTTTCAGCAACGAGCTTCTTATTGCTGTCATGGATTGAAAGGTTCAAGAGTGTCGTGATCACATCTTCCTGGAGGTCAGGATGAACACAGCTCTCAGATTTGCTCCCGGAGAGCGGGGTGAGCAGTTGAGGAATGGCATCGACGGATTCACCAAAAAGAGCACGGAATGAAGGCATCTTTTTCGTCAACATCCTAAGCTCCTTTGCTGCTTCCTTCTGTTGAGGAAGCGCAGCACACAACTTGTCAAGCAAAGAAAAGAAACGATCACGCTCTGCTTCCGTGACCCCCTCCTCTTTCCCATCCATAACAGGGTTCGGCAATTCTATTCCCTGACTCTTGCACCACTGCGATATCATATCCCTGATTAGATGATTCGGAGTTAGAATTGTGTGTGAAAGAACCTGTTCGGTCTGAGGGCAAGTCCTAGTCCCCGCATTCAGCCATTTCTGTATAAAGGATCTGTCGTATGTCTGCACATCAGAAAATGAAACCAAATCAGGTATCAAGACAGACAAAAGAGACAGAATTCATCAAAACTTAATGCAAACTACAACAATAGATCCAAAGGCAGGAACTCGACTCCATGGACATCAAATTAAAATAAAAAACTAGTAAAAACAATCATCTTAAAAGGATTTTGCGATTCATCCATTTGCTTTCCCAAATAATTCGATTCTCTAACACCCACAATGCTATTAATATACAAAGAAAAACAAACCAAATCATATCGCATCAAAGAATTGTAATCTTTAAATAGCTGAGAGACTAGTATAAATACTCACACTGTACTTTGTAATCTTCAGTCTCAACTAATTACATCAAAATCACTCTTAAATGATGATAATTTTCTTACTAAAACAGAAATGCAGAAAAAGAAATTCACTTTAAATGATATAATCTGAGGACGAAACAAATATACAATTATAAAATAAATAAACTAAATCTCACCTAAATTATCTCAATTTGTGTTCCTTTCGATCTCCAATAACAATTCAAAATTTTCATAAATATTTAAATTGAAAAAACAACAACAACAACAACAACAACAAAGGTGTGTACCTGGCCAGAAGCTAAAATGACAGGATCTCTCATAAGCTCTTTAGAAAGAGGACATTTAAACTCCTCAGGACAGGACAGCGCTTCGTGTAACTTCAGGGACGAGGTCGTAGTGGTGGTGGGCACCGTCGATCTTTTATTGAACTTAAGTTCTCTCAAAGCGCAAAGAGCATCTTTAGCTTGATCGACGGTGTGGATGGTGTAATCCTCATCGTCGACGATAGTCTTAACCAGCCTCTGCAATTCTTTCTTCAATTCCACCGCTCTCGCTCTAACCGTTGGATCAGAACTCAACAACCCCGTTTTCGCCATCTGATTCTTCCCCACCCCCGCCACCCCCAACCCCAAAAAAAAAAAAAACCAAAATCAGAAAGCCGTTAATTATTAACAAAAAGAGAAAACCAGACAATGAGAAGACTCTGTTTCATTTGTTTTCTTAACTCAATTCCAAACTAATTTCCAGTTTAATTTTGGGGGTGAACTGAGGGAAGACGAAGAACAAGCAAAGACAAAGTTCAAACTTGTCACTTATTACTCTCTCTCTCTCTCTCTCTCTCTCTCTCTCTTTTCTTTCTTTATTTATTTTCTTTTTTAGTATTGTGGGAAATCTGTTTGTTTCTTTCTAAACACGCCGCTTAATGAGTTTCAGGTCATCTTACCGTTCTGTCATATTTAAAGGATCATTGTTTTCAATCCAAGGCCTAGATTTGACCACGTCACTGTTTTCTTTCCATATACACAAAGAAGAACAACATAATAAATGAAGAAATATAGAGAGTTAAAAGAATTTTCTTTTTGTGGCCAAATAAAGAAATGGGAGAGGCAAGGAGAGCTGAAATAAAGCTAATTTTATAAATTTTATTTTCAGTATCAAAAATTTAAAATTTTCTAATTGCCATTTTTAACAACTATTTTTATTTTATTCCCTCAATTTTAATAAATTTTTCACTCTGTTAATTTATTATTATTGTATACTTATTTTTGTATCCAACTTTAATAAGTTTTTATTTTGATCGCTCATTTATTTTTTAAAATTAATTTAATTTTTTTTTTTGGTGAAAAATGATAAACAGAAATACAACTTAACAACTACTAAAAGACTCTAAAAGTTTTGTCTTGTTGGATAGCCGTGACCACCAAATCAGGAGGTACTTCAAAAATCTGAAGGGAAGTCTACCAAAAGAGACTAATCTTTGCCAATGGATCCACAATTAATTACACTATCTGGGAACATACTTAATTTCTCACTGACCTTTAGAGCGCAAAAATCGTTTAACTCTTCTGAGCAAGGTAATATTGGAGTCCACTGACTCCTCCATGGACAAGGCCCTAACCACCTCAAAGTTATCTGTCTAAATCATGACTTTCTTGTAGGCCTTATGTAATAAAATGAGAATTCCATCAAAAATACCCTAAAGTTCTGTCTCCAAAGATGAACATCTGCCCAAATAATGATTGAAGTCCAAAATCCAATTGCCAAACCGATCATGAACCACCCCACCTACGAAAGCATTTCCGGAAGCTCTGGCCACTGCTCCATCAAAAAATAAATAGACCCAATTGTCTTCATAATGAGAGTGAATTTCCGAATTGGGTGAGTTTGGCTTGACCCCGTTTACAAAAGGTTCAAACTGTTGAGCCCAACTGAGAGAGACTTTTACAATTTCATAAGCCGTTTAATTGAAGTTTTGAAGGATGAAAAGATTATCAATTACTTTCCAAGCCGTCAAATTAATTTGATTTTACTTCGTAACAAATTACTTAGGTTTTTACATGAAATTGAGTAATTCAACAGTGAAGAGATTTTTTTTCTATAATTCAATTCACTATAAATAAATAAATAAAAACTAGGTTTTTCCCCAAAAAGAACTCAAGATTTTCCTTTTTTTACTAGAAGAACCTAAATTTTAATTTTAAAGATGAAAAAAATAAAGACAATTAAAAATATAAAATGATTTTTTCTTTAAAAGTTTAAATATTTTTTTTTGTAAAACTCCATTTTTCTTTTTCTAGAAAAAAATAAAATGATAAAATCCCTATAAAACCCGTAAAAAATAAATTAATCTATATAAATCCCTTTAAAATTCCATATTAACTAATTCTAAAAAAAATAAAATGATAAAATGATTTTTCCGTGTAAAAATCTAAATGTTTCCTATAAAAACTAGGTAAATTCCCTATAAAACCCCAAGTTTCATGAGAAAACTAAAATTTATTTTTTTTAAAAGTAATTTAAAAAAATGAGTGATTAAAATAAAAACTTATTAAAATTAGATGACTAAATGAGTGTACAATAATAATGAATTAATTACGAGTAATTAAAATGAAATCTTATTAAAGTTAGGTTACTAAAATGAAAAGGTTGTTAATTGCAATATCCAATTTGCAAATTATTTATTTTCAATGTTCAAAATAAAAATTTACTTTTGAAAATTTGTTAATTTAAAAAAAGAAAGAAAAAGGTTTCATGGACTTGTCCGGTTTTTTGTAATAGTGAAGGAGAATCTTTCCCATTTATTATCCCGTGGCATGGAATTAGTTATTTTTGCCACGTAAGTGTCTGCTTTTATTATTTGGGATTTTTTGACTTGACATTTTACATCTCTAGTTTATCAAATAAATAGCGTAATACAAGCTTGTTCTTACTAAATTCTTAATGTTGTTAGTAAACTTGGCTGATGATAAAGTATAAAAAGGGATTCATAATATTTTGTGTTCACATAACTTGTGTAATATTGTTAAATGAGGCCTCCAAAACACCAATAACACCTTTGTTAAATGGAATTATTATCACATGATGGATTTGCTGTCACCATGAATCATCTTTCTTTTTTTTCAATTAGCTGTAGTTGGTAGGTTCCAACTTTGGTACCATATTTGAGTAGTATATTCGGTAAAAGTGACCGTCTTGGATTTTATTTAAATTTTATTTATCTAAAATTATTCTAATGTTAAATAAATTATGTCTGTGCTTTATAATATCTAATTTAAATATGTAATCATTTGAATTTATTAACTTTATAATTATCAATTAACGTAAATTTTTACTTATTACGCTTTAAACAATTTATAAGAAAAAAATGATAATGATATTGATGGCCATACAGACTATATAGAGAGGAAGCGCAGCACTACATTCAGAATAAGGACCCACATGTAATGTACACAATCACTAATTCAATTCGCACCGCAAATTTGTGTTTAATAAATTATGTATTCATCATTGTAACAACATCTCTTTACTTTAATATTGAAATGAGGTATGCCATATGATATGAAATATATGTTTGATGATGAGTTAGCTTATGATTATGCATATGAATGAGAAATGGCATATGCATCATATTGTATAATGTATTTGAATATTAGTATCCTATTAACTAGTCAGGTTAAGTCGAATATAATTGGCATGTAATAGGATTTGATTATGTTCAAGATTATGCACTCATGCGTCAAGATGCACCTCGTGTGCCAGGATGCACTTTGTGTGCTAGGATGCACTTCATGTTCTAGTATGCGATTTGTGTTCCAGTGATGTGCTTCAAACGTCAGTATGCACTTTACGTGCCAGTTTACCCTACTTTGGTTTATCCGATGATGCACTTCGGTGCCAGTTTGGTGTGTTGGTTGGATGATCCGTGTACCCATATATTTTTTATTCATATTAATAGGGATTTATAATCAGTAATCTTGGTAAATGGCATATAAATGAGATGGCATGATGATATGAAATGATTTGTGTACATATGTGAATTATGATAGATAAAACAAGTAATCTAATGTGCAAATCAGTTGAAAATGAGCCCTAGGGACCGAAACGAATGTGAATGAGTCAAATGACTCTAGAAAAGAGATTGAAAGATAGTTATTCAGGTAAATGTTGTTAACTGAGTATGACATTAGATGGCATATTAATAAAGGTAAGTAGATGTATGTGTTTGATTCATGAATAGTATTGAATTTGTATATACTAATGTATTGATGATTGACAATTAATTGGAGTTGGTCCTAGATATGGCAATGTTGAATAAGTTGTTCAAGCATGATTATAAGTATGCTTTCATGCATTGTAAGATGATGATAATGGTTGACATTTTGGAACATGGCTTGGTTGAGTGCATATGTACATGTATATGTCTTGAAATATATTAACTATGTTTATGTTATAATATATTGGATCATGAAAGTACAAATGAGCATTATTGCTTAGTGTATGGTTTTTTATTTCATGCGCAGGTAGAGGTATTCTCGAAGCCCTAGGAAAGTGAAATTAGCATCCAAATGGCAACAATCGACTCATCCTAAGCTTGTATAGCCTTTTTCTCTATGTCCATGGCACGTATCTAGGGACATTTGTTCTAATGTTAGAAATGGTCTAAAATGGCTTGTATATAGGTTATGGTTATGTGATTTTGGTTATAATCATGCTTGCAAATGATGTTAATGATCTAGTAACAATGTTTTTTTGCAAGTTTAGGTATATGAAATGGCTGATTTGGGGCCTTGAAGCCAATGGATATTAAGCATGTTAATTTGTTGTCATTTGAAATGGGGATTCAAGTGTTTGCCTGTATTGTCATGACATCACACCCTAAATTCCGTGACACCAAGCCATCTCGTTGCGGTATCCCCTACTCAAGGTCGCAACGTGGGTTTTGTTTTATTTTAAAAACTTTGCAATTTGGTCCTCAGGTTAGGAAGCTGGCTATTGTCTTCAATATTGCGACACCAAGCCCTAAAAGTCGTGACACCCATATAAAATACTTTGAAAACTTTTCAGTTTAGTCCTAGTTCAACCCCGGGATGGTATTGAGCTTTTGTAAGCTCGTATATGACCCAAGAATGATTATGTAACAGCCCGTTTTTAGTGAAATCAGAATAGTGGTTTCAGGACCACAAATCTGGTGAGAAAATTTTTAATTTATTATTATTTTATTTTCTATGGGATGTTAGAAAGGTCGTATTAAAATTTCGTTAAGAAATTTTGACGTTTGCATGCTTAATTATGTAAAAAGGACTAAATTGTAAAAGGTGCAAAAGTATAGTTCTACTAGTTAAAGGTATCAATTAGCTATGAAATTTAAATGCGAATGGACTTAAATGGTAATTAGACCATTTTTATTGTTAGTGGACAAAGATGGACATAAATTAAGTAAAATTTAAGTTAAAAGTAAAGGTTAAAAAGTTAAATAAATAAATAAATCTAAATTAAACTAAGTAAAAATAGTATCATCTTCGATATTTGTTTCTTTTCACCGAAATTAGGGTTAGAAAACCATTTTTAAAGTTTGAAGATTAGGCTAGGCTTCTTCACTTGCATGGTATGATTTTTTATCCCGTTTCTAATGATTTTTATGTTTTCGGGATCGTTGTAGTTTAACCTAGGAAGCCCAGGGATTAATTTGCAAAACTATTAAAGAATTAAGGTTTTTCCATGAAATTTCTTGCATGACTCTTGATGTTTTATGAGAGATTATGAGACGTTGTTAAATAAACAAGTTTTGTAAAGGAATTTATAATGAAATTGCCATTTAGGGACTTATTTGTAAAAATGATAAATGTTTATGTTAAATTCATGAAATGGTGATTCGTATGGGTTGGTAGAGGTCCTTAGTTAATTCGTCTAGCATGAAATGAGGATGAAAATGTTTAAATTTCAATTTACGAGCTTAAGGACTAAATTGTAAAAATGTTAAAATGTTAGGGGTAAAATTGTAATTTTGCAAAACATATGAAATATGGACTAACTTGAATAATAGAAGTATTAAATGAATTGAATTTATCTATTTAGATCAAGATAGAACTCTAACGGATTTAGATAGGAGAAAAACGAAAGCCTCGGATTGATCAACTACATTTTTACGCTTTGTTTGTCGAGGTAAGTTTGTATGATTAAATAATGTTTTAATGTTATATTGATCTATATGTTAATGTGTTATTTTCCATGTAACTAAATGAGATAAATCGAATGATGTCACGATGATTATCGAACCCCATTTGAACATTAGGAATTCGTAGGATACAAATGACATGTCATTAGGATTTTCATGTTTCAGGTGCTGGTCTTGAATGTCCTACCGATGGCTGAGGTCCTGCATTTGTTGCAAATACTTCTTAGCTCGTGTGAGCAGTGTAATACTCCTCACCCATTCAATACAGGAATAGGGTTACGAAGCATTACCGAACTTATGAAACAATAAAACAACTACTTAAACATACATTTGCTTAATTCAATCATTCATCATTCATATCTCATTCAAATACAATCACTTTATCCCTTAGAAGGACCTACGAGGCCTTAAACATGCTTTAAAAATGGTTCAGGATTAAACCAATAACTCGGGAAAATTTTTGTGAAACTTAGAAAATTTTGCTGCAAACAGAGGACACACACCCGTGTGGGCAGACACACGGCCACTAGACACGCTCATGTCACTAGCCGTGTGAAAACAGGGGGTACATACTGACTTGGGTCACACGACTGACCACACGCCCGTGTATCTAGCCCATGTGCCCTTCGAAGTGGCCACACACGTCCGTGTGCCAAGTTGTGTGCTAGGCCATGTCAAACCTGTAAGGTATACTGACTTATGCAACACGACTAAGTCACACGCCCGTGAGCTAGGCCATGTGCCAATTAGAAGGTATACTGACTTGTGCCACATAGCCGATCACACGCCCATGTTTGAGACTGTGTGGAGCATACTGACTTCATCTTAATTTCAACACCAGGGGACACACGGTCGTGTAACATAACTGTGTGTCACACACGATTGAGACACACGCTCGTGTCTCTGCCTGTGTGGACAAAAATAGGCTATTTGAAAAGCCATTTTGCCACCTTATTTTCATATACCTACACAAGCATAATTTGCAACATTTTATAACTTAATAGGTAGCCAATCCTTAACATTTCATACACATATCTAAATACTTATATGCAACCAAAGCATTATACCAAATTAAGCCAAATCAAATGGCTTTATCTTATACCACAACATGTACCAAAATCACTAGCTTAAGTAACCATAACTATCATCCTTATAACTAGCCTATACATGCCATATTTATATATATCCATGAGTTCAAAAGTACTAATCAGCAATTGGATAGTGTGATGCGTAACTCCAACTTTATCCGGATCGAGCAAGCTATCGAACCTCTTTAAAACATGGAAAAAGAAACAGAGTAAGCTTTATAGCTTGGTAAGCCCGTATAATTCAGAATTTAACTTACCATTTATACAATATCAAAAAATTAAACAATGTATATCAAATTCACTTGCCAAATGCCTATACACAAGTATTCATCAATATGTTAGTCTCATAAGTACATATAATCAACCTTTATCTCAATTTCATACATCAATGTATTATGTCATACCAAATTCATATAACATGTATAACATATGTAACAATTCAATCCTCATTCATATAATCGACAATCCATTTATATAACCAATAATTCATCCGTATAACCATTAGCAGAATTATGCCTATTGAACCTATTAGAATATCGATAGATACACGGGTGATACACACTAAGTGTATTAATCGGTAATCTGTCAATTCATCATAGTACTCACTCTTTCAAGCTATGATCTGTGAACTCCTCCTAAACTGATGAACAGTAAGCTCTGGCGAGCTGAGAACAGTAAGCTCATATGAGCTGCGGTGAGTCCGCAACACATGCAGGATCTCGACCTAAACGGTAACCCTAGTGACATGTCACTCGTATCCTACGAATTCCCACAGATCAAACGGGGCTCGATAACCATCAAACTATATCAATAAGGCATTTGAATTTCAAGTAAGTCATTTACTCAATTACATACATTCATTTCAAATAATTACAAGTATTTAAAAGTTCGATTCTAATTATACGAACTTACCTCGTATCGCTCGAACAACAAATATCGGCTAATCGTCAATCTTTCCTTTTTCCCCGATCTAGATTCAATCCTTGCTTATCATGATCGATATATATATTTCAAAATTAGCACATTCAGTATTCGGTCTATTCAATTTAGTCCAAATTTCACTTTAAGGCATTTTACACATTTGCCCTTAATATTTCACATCTTTTACAATTTAGTCCCTATCAAATAAAATTGCAAATTCATGCAATTAATCACAAACCCATGCTTAGCCAAATTTTAATAGAGTCCTAGTAGCCCATATCTTTTATTTATTTACACTTTTACCTATATAATTTTACATTTTCACAAATTAATCCCTTTTTGACGTTTTTGTCAAAAATCACTTTACAAAACTAGTAAATCTATCAATAAACTTTCATAATCTATCATCAATCTCAATTTACTCAAACATTAAACAATAGAAACATGTTAAATCTTTAACATTTTAAAAATTTAAAGTATGGGCTAGCTAGAATATAAAGCAATAATCACAAAAACATAGAAATCATTAAAAACCGAGCAAAAATGGACTTACATGCTTCAACAAGAGCTAGCCGAACTTTGAAGCTATTTTAATGGCTATTTCCTCTTTATTTTTTGGCAAGAAGATGATGATAATGGGTGGGAATTTTTGTTTTATTTAACTTATTATAACATAATTCATAAATTACAAAAATAACCTTAGTAAATAACATCAAAATTCACCTAATACATGTCCAAACATGTCCACTCAAACAACCATTAGTCTAATTACTATTTAAGGACCTCCATTTACAATTCTATAGCTATTAAACATCTTTAGCTATTAGAACATCACTTTTACACTTTACGCGATTTAGTCCTTTTTACCGAATTAAGCATTCAAACAGTAAAATTTCTTTACAAAACTTTCACACAATAATTCTATCATGCTGTAAATTATAATAAAATAATAAAATAAATATTTTGACTTCAAACTTGTGGTTTTGAAACCACTGTTTTGATTTGACTAAAAACGAGTTGTTACAAGCAGCATCGTGTAGCTTGCATTCCGACTCACAACTCGTGTGAGCAGGCCAATTTCACAGCTCGTGTGAGCAATGATGTAATAGAAATGGAAAGGTTATAGTTATATGTCTAGCACACTTCTTGTGAGCTTTCCCGCGTATCCGATGTTATTTTGAATGGTTCAACGAGCATGAAAAGGAAATGGGCGGTAAATGTTCAAATGAAATATGTCATGAATCTATGAAAATGATTGAAATGGAAATGTTCAATGAAAGTATATCTATGTTCATGAAAAGGATGAATTCAAAAGTGTTATGCTCATGTACACCTAGCTTACCTTATGATAATTCAAATGAATTATGTGTTAATGTACTAACATGTGTTGTTAATGGTGCTTAGGCTTGTGCCAAGCTTATGGTTGGATTACATCATGCTTAATTTTAATGTTATGCATTGAAATGGAAAGTTATGTTCATGTTTTACGAACTTACTAAGCATTATATGCTTATGTAGTTTTCTTTCCTATGTTTTATAGATAATCGGAAGCTCGATCGGTTTGGAAGCTTGTTGGAGATCTATCACACTATCCAGCGATTATATCGATAGTTTTTGATGTTTTGACCAAGGTTATAATGGCATGTATAGGTGGATTTGTGTTTGATGTTAGTTGAATGTTAACTGATAAGTTTGGCATGTATATGTTATTTTGGTTGATGTACTTTTGGTGTTTGTAGGTATGCTTTAATATGGCTAAGATATGATGCATGTTGAGTCACCAAATGGTATGTTTATATGGAAGTTCTAATGATAATAACTATGGTATGTTTTGGAAGTGGTATAGAGTTATATGAGTATGTTTGAGATGTGGTAAGTGTACATGCTTTAGGTATGGTTGAATGATTGTATTTGAGATGCCCTGTATGGCATATTGGTTGAATGATAATGGTCTATTGAATTGGTTCTTTCATGCATGTTTTGGTAAGGTTTCGGTGCTTTGAATTTGGGCACAAATTGCTTTTATGTATATGCTTGTATTGGTGGTGGAAATGGCTTGAATTTGGACAATTTCATGTCCACACGGCCTGAGACACGGGCGTGTTACTCAGTTGTGTGTGACACACGACCATGCGACACGGTCGTGTGTCCTCTGTAGGTTTTAAGGTTTGCAAGTCAGACTGTTACATAGCTAAGCACACGACCTAGCACACGGCATGTGAGGCCATTTCGAGAGTTACACGGCTTGGCACACAAGCGTGTGGCTTGGCCATGTGACCCAACTTCGAAAGTGGCTTGGCCATGTGACCCAACTTCGAAAGTTACACCGGCACAAATACGGTCGTGTGTCCCTATTTCAGTTGTTACATAGTCTGAGACACAAGCGTGTGTCTCAGTCATGTGACCCTTGCAGTTCAGTTTGTCCATCTTTTTCTTAAATGCTCCAAATGTCTTCAATTTAGTCCCGATTTGTTTCTAAAGTGTTTTTAAGGCCTCAAAGGCTCTGTTAAGGGACTATGTACATGTAAATGAATGGATTATGCTATGTTTATATTAATGTTTGGGAATGTATGTTTTTATGTTATGTTTATTCAGTAATACTCCGTGACCCTATTCCGGCGACGGATATGGGTCAGGGGTGTTACAGATTATAAATCATATTTTACACTTGTAACACTTATAATTTAATTATTAATGATGAAATTTGTTTAGAAAATCGTAGTTTCTCTGAAAACAAATGTGGCATCTAGTAGCTCGGACCCGGCGATCGGATCGGGTATAGGTTGTTACAATAACAAGATTATATTTGTTAAGAAATCATACAATTTCCTACTTACTACTATTAATATTGTTTACTTATTACCTTAGCCGCTCAATTTTCCCAAATTAAACATTTGCTTTGTTATCGTTTACATCGGTCTTAGAGTTGGTTGCTGGTCGTGGTTTCTTCAATATTTTTTCTTAGTAGTTCTATTTTGTTTTTAATTTCAATTCACATTATCGTGGTGTTGTCCACAGTTTCATGGTTTTATTTTGTCTAAATTTTTTGTGGTTTTTGATTTGTTTAGTTTGTTTTCTTTAAAATAATATGTGGTTTTGTTTTTACTTTTAATTTTTAGTCATGTTCCATCGTATATGTAAGATTTGCCAATATAAGGGTGTTGCCAAATCTATTAGGAACTATTCTTGAAGGGTTTTATCATAATAGATCATAGTGATGGTGATAGATTTAAAATGAGGAAGAGAAGGATAGGTCATTTGAGACTTGGCCTTTTATGCATGACTAATGTGGTGGGTCTCTTGGTGCTTTTGGCAGCTTTTTCTTGGTTGATCGGTATTCATCGTTAAGTTGATTCGATGATGGCGGGGTTAGTATGCAAATTTCAATGATTTGGTCAAGTTGATGCACTTTGGTTCGTTTCTGAAATATTCCAGTGTTGCAGTTACTGTCAATTTGTCTTTCTCCTTTTTTTCTTGAGATTATTCTGTAGATTTGAATCTAAAACTTATTTTCATTAAGAGTTTTTTTTCCTCAACCTATCTATTGTCTGGCTATTGGTTAATGTACCTCATCTTCATCATCTCTGATCTCTATGCCTTTTTTTTTTCTCTCATTCACTTCGCGCACGTTCTCTCTTTTCATGTTGTAAATCTATTTTGTGTGAATCTTTGTTGTCTTAAAATGTTGTGATGGACTGACACATGCACAAATGGGGTGAAATTTATTAAATTCCATTCGACGAAGCTGCCAATTTTCAAGTTTGGAAAATCAATTGAATTGCGAAGACTTTTTGGAAGGGATTTGGCATTTCTAGGTTAAGATGCCTTTATAAAGTTCGAATATCTATCTCTTAACTTTGAAACTCATTTTGAATCACTCAATTTTGAGTTCAAGAACTCATGTTATGACCGTTTTAGTGAAGGCGCAAGCAGAATTCCTAGACGAGGTTATTATAGAAATTATGAGTTTTGAGCTTTTAATTCGAGTTTAAATCATATTGGGTTCAATTTTTAGGCTTAATTTCTATTATATATGAACTAAATATTGTACTTATTAGGTTTTATTATTTTATTATTTATTTATTTTGAATTTTGGATATTGTTTAAGTATTTTAAGTTGTTTAGGAGTTTTATGTTTCTAAGTCAAACAAGAAAATTTAGTTTAAAACTACTTATTTAGATTAATTAGAGTTTCATTATACTTTAGAGTTTTATTTGAATGTAATTAGTTAGCCTATATAAAGGTTTATTCATTTTTCATTAGATATATAATTGTTTTTATTAATAAAGCTTTTAACTCTAGAGTTAGTTTCTTTGTGCAAGATTTCTTTCTTGTGATTTTTTTAGAAGTAGTTTTCTTCTTGAATTTCTTCAAGGAGTCATGGGAATTCATTCTTCTTCTTTTAACTTATGAAGGAATTATTTCTTGAAGGGTTTACTAGAGTCATTAATTGAGTTTGTTGGGATTTATATCTCAAAGGGTTTAGTTGGACACTTATTTATCTATCCATCATATCCATCGGTTTACTCATTCCATCTTCCACTTTGTTTTTTTTTTCAAAAAAAAAATTTATTATAATTTTTTAATTATTTTGTTATCAACTTTCTTCTTTTTAGCGTTTTCATTTTTATTTATATCTAAATTTGTTTATTTCTTCGTTACAAGTCAAATCTGAATCCTTCTTTACAGGTCAACTATTCTTTATCATAGACAGAAATTGATGTCTATTGTCGCTAAACCTCCACTAGTCACTAGAGGTGAGCATGGGCCGGGTCAGGCCGAGTTTGGGTCCGGCTCGACTAAAAATTTAGGCCCGTTTGCTAGGCCCGGGCTCGGCCCGTCCTGAAAAATGAGTCTAAAATTTTGCCCAAGCCCGACCAAGATAAAAATGCTAATACTCGGGCTCGACCCGGCCCGTCCATACTAATTTTATATTATTTTTTATATAATTTTAATATATATAATACATCAAAAATACTAAAAACATCAAAATAAATATTTCCTAACAAATTAAAAATAAATTTTAAAAAATATGTATACTTAAATAACACTAAGATAGATGCAACTTAAGAAGAAAATGTCTCTAAAATAATAACAAAATTAACAAATGTCTTTAAAATAATAACAAAATTAACAACAAAATAAGTTTTATACAATATTCAAACAATAAGAACAAAATAGTAGCAACATAATAGTAAAATGGTTGCAAAATAGGGAGAAAATAACAAGAAAATAATATTAAAAAAATTAGATTTTTTTTGTCCTTTAGTGAATTCGGGCCGGGCCCGGGCTAAAAATGCCTTATCTGAGGCCCGACCCATTTTTTAAACGGGCCTTATTTTTTTATCCAAGCCCATATTTTGGGCTTATATTTTTGTCCAAACCCTCACACATTTCGAGTTTTAGGGTATGGAAAATTGGGTCGACCCATACTCACCTCTACTAGTCACCAATAATTTCTATTGAAAATTGGGTTGGTCATAAATATTCAATTGGTGGCTCTTCATTGGCTCCTTGATCTATTTCAATTTTGAAGGTATTTAAGAACAATGAATGATTTCACGAGATTTGGATTTCTATTGTTTTAAGCCTGATATGTTTTCTGTTGTTTTCTTTTATTTAATAAGTCTTTTGCTTTTTCTAATGAAAATGGTGGAAGTTTTATTTTTCTTGTCCTATACAAGTTTTTGTCATACTTTTGTAAGTAATCTTACTTATACAAATATTTTTGGGATGGATTTGTTTCCATCCTCTTCAGTTGGTGGATGCTCGATTTTCTTGTTGATTCTTCCCATCCATTTGCACCTCTCGAGCTGGTTCTCTTATCGTGTTAGGTGCTTACAATGACCCCAAACATGTAACAACCCTATTTTAGTGAAATCGAAATAGTGGTTTCGGGACCACAAATCTGAGTCAAAAATAAAATTTATTTTAATTTTATTACATGGTCTGTATTATGTTAGAAATGTCATGTGAAAATTCTAATAAGAAAATTTTATCGATTAAGTGCTTAAGTACAGGATGGACTAAATCGTATAAATGCAAAAGTTGAATTCTAGTAGCTAGAAGGATTAAATAGCTATGGAATTCAAAACTTGAGGTCCTTATATGGTAATTAGACCATTATAGAAAAGTATGTAGATATTTTGGTGACTCATCCATGGAAATTTAGAAAAAGGGCAAGGACTAAATTCGAAATTGAAATAATTTAATTAATTAAAAGATGATAAAAGAATTATCATCTTATTTTATATCATCTTCAACCCCAAAATACATGGAAACACTAGGAGAGAGAGAGAAGAAACTTTCTTGGCTTAATTGGGTAAGTTTTCTTGTCCTGTTTTTAGTAATTTTGATATTTTTGAAACCGAGATAGCTTAATCTATCTATTTAGGGGATCAATTTGAAAATTTATCAAAGTATGGAAATTAGGCCATGGATGGATATGCTGAAAATTTGAAATTTATGGTAGAAAATGAAAGGTTGTTGATAGATAAACAACTTTTACAAAGTGATTTTTGATGGAAACATGATTTAGGGACTAAAATGTAAAGTTCTGAAAATTGAGGAAAATTTTTGAAATTTATAGAATATATGTGCTGTAAATTGTATATTGAAATTTCGTTTAAGCTTGAAATAGGGAGCAAATTGCATAAATTTCATTTTCCGAGCCTAGGGATGAAATTAGAATTTATGGAAAAGTTGGGGGCAAAATGGTAATTTTGAATAGGATGTAAATTGAGTCCACTTGAATATGAAATGTGATACATTGACAAATAAATTCATTTATATAGATCCGGACAGCACAAATTTGAGGTTAGACCGAGGAAAAGAAAAAGTTTCAGATTAGTAGATTTTTAAACGCGAACAAGTGTCAAGGTAAATTCGTGTAACTTAATTGAGCATGTAAATATGTTAACTTGAATGTTGTGTTTGTATGGAATGTGACTTATATTGATTTGAATTATTTGATTGGTATAATGAAGAAATGAATACATGCTTGAAACGGTGAAAAAAGGTTAAGTTCCGTTTGAATATTGAATTCCGATGAATACATGTGTTTTCCCAAAATGAATGAGGTCATGCATTTGTTACTGACGAGATTTAGCTCAGACGAGTAATCCTATTGACCTCATTATAAAAAGGATTTAGCCTAGGCGGGTAATCTTGATATAATACCTCTCGAGTACACGTTACAATTAGGATTTAGCCTGGACTAGTAATCCTGTTATATGATATGTGGCTCGAGAGTGTGTTCTTTGATTTGGTGCCCTAATGGGTACTCTTGAATAAGAATTGACGATTATTGAATTGTGCACCTTTAGTGTACTACTTAATTATCCATCGGAATTGCAATGATTCAATGGATAAAACTCTTAACACGATAAGAGAATTATGGAATGAAATAAATGATGTCTTGAAGAAATATAATATGATGAGTTCATCTATGCTTACTTGATGCATATGTGAAACATTTCTGTAACTAAATTGTTTGATTGAGTGTATGTGTTTTGGTAAATTTTCCAAATTGATGAAAAGCATGTTATTGAATGCTTATTGTTAAATAATGTAAATTGGTAAGTTTTAATTCTTGTTATACGAACTTACTAAGCATGTAAAGCTTACTAGATTTTATTTTCCCTGTTTTATAGTGCTCGGAAGCTTGCGAAGGTTGGAGATTAGTTGGATCATCATCACACTATCCACTAGCTTATTTTGGGTATATATAATATAATCATTTTTATATAATGGCATGTATAGGAATACTTGGCCATTGTGGGCTTGAAAATGATGTTTGTAATCTAGCCATTGGAATGGCTAGTAATGGTTTGTTTTGATATGCTTGTAATGTTATACTATGGTAGCTACATATATGTTAAGTATTTGATCAAATTATGTCTAAAATATGGACTAAACCAAGGTAAGTTTATAAACATATATGCTTGTAATGATATGCCATGTTGAATTATATAATTTGCTTAATTTGAATGCTAGAATTAGTTGGTTTATGGATATAAGTTTTAGTGCAGTTCATTGGCAAAAATTTTGGGTGAGAAATGAAGGTAGGAATGGTTTTATTTTGTCCACACGGGTAGACACACGGGGTACACGAGTGTGTGGTTAGGCCCTGTGTCCCTTGCACCTTAAATTTGAGAAACATAATGTTCAGAATTGAGCACACGGACAAAGACACAGGTGTGTGTCTCAGTTGTGTGTGCTACATGGCCTAAAACACGGGCGTGTGTCTTGGCCTTGTGAAACCTGCACCTAATTTCAAAAAAAATAGAATTAACCACACGGCCTAGCACACAGGCGTGTGGCCAGCCGTGTGCCACAAGTCAGAGAGTTACATAGGGTCAAACACGGCCTGTAGGACGGGCGTTTCCTAAGGTCACACGGGCGTGTGAGCCCTGTAACTTAGAAAATTTTTAATTCGCGAAAAATTCTTAGAGTTTCTGATTGAGTCCCGACTCGATTCAAAAATTATGTTCGGCCTCGAGGGTTCATTAAGGGACATTACGAACAATTTCGAAAATGAATAGTAATTGACTTGAAATATTTGTAAATATTCTGTGTAACACCCCAAACCCGGCCCAGAAGTTAGGCCCGAATCTGGCGTGTCACTTTGAAATGTTTTTCGAAAACCATGTTTTCATTGAAAACCCTCCTTAATATTTAAAAACTAAAGTCTTAGTTTGTGTCGTTCAATTTCAAAACGTGGTTTATTGAAAAGTTAATCACTTTTAAAAATGTTATTAACTTCGTTAAAAATCTCTTTTAGTTGCGGAAGCTAATTTAAGGTAAAGAAGTTTAAAACATACGTTTTTAAAAAAAAACAGTAATTGGGTTGAAAACTCGTCTACGTCTAATAGATATAAAACGTAACAAAATCCCAAATTCAGAATTAAATCCAGAGAGACCTTATTACAGAAATTAAAACCCAAAACGGAATTTAAAACATATATAAAGTCCAAAGCATAACAGCCGCAGTCGTGTGGTCACCTCCGAGTCCCTCGCAGCACCGATCCTCCTAACACTGGGGATTACTTGCATAATTAAAAACAGGGTGAGTTTACGAAAACTCAATGTGTAATCACTTACTAGAGTAACAGTCAATATACAGAAGCAGAAACCGAAACAGTTTGGGCCAAAGCCCTTTAACAGTAACAGTACAGTCCAGTTCAGAGCATACGTGGGCTGAAGCCCACTACAATACCATTTGGGTCACAGCTCATAACAGAATCAATTGGGCCTAGTCCAAACCAATAACAAAACAAGTGGCCTAAGCCCAGTACAGTGACAGATCTCATAAACAGATATGCAACAGTATAAGGATGCTTCCTACCCTGATCCAGCCAACAGATCACCCGTACCAACCCTACACTTATGTGGGGATAAAATCGACCCACCCAGCCAACACACCAAGCTTAGCACCAGTTGCGACACTAAGTCAACAAAATGGCTCGGCGCCGTGGACAGAACGGCTAAAAGCCATTAACAAAATGGTTATAAACCATAATCAGGATGGCACGGAGCCATAATTAGGATGGCACAAAGCTATCGGTAACTATAATAAGTTTGGCACATAGCCATCAGCGACGGTAATAAAATCGGCACACAGCCACGGGTAATTATGATCAACACAGAGTCATCAATATATATGTTAGGCATATAGCCACGGGTAAATACGATTGGCACAAAGCCATAATCAAGATGGCACAGAGCCATATTTGGGTTGGCACAGAGCCAAAATCAGATTACGCGGCTTTAAGCCGTCCATCGGTCCACAATCGTCTTATGCGACCCGTGCGACCTTAACAGATCAATACTGGATCCACAGTCGTCTCATGTGACCCGTGTGACCCTATCAGAACTTCCTCCGTATCAATGTCCCAACCCCATGCAATATGTCGTGTATGTCATGCTCAATCATTACACGTGTATGCAAAGTGGCCATGCTCAGTTACAGTCATTTAGACATACATTAAAAGCATATCAGTCATACAACCACCGTCAAGTCAGTTAAAACACAGTCATACAATCCCAGTCAAATCAGTCAAACTCATAATCTAAGTTAGTCATTTACCCTCTAGGGGCATTTAGGTAATTTTGCAAACTGGGGTTTTTGGGTAATTTCACAAATCAAGGGTATTTTAGTAATTTCACAAATTAAAGGTATTTTGGTAATTTTACAATTTGAGGTTATTTCGATAATTTTACAAATCTGAGGGTATTTTGGTAATTTTACAAATCGAGGGTATTTTGATAATTTTACAAATCGAGGGTATTTCAATAATATTACAAATTAGGGGTATTTTTGTAATTTCATAAATCAAGGGTATTTCGATAATTTCAAAATTCGAGGGTATTTCGGTAATTTTACAAATCAGGGGTATTTCGATAATTTTACAAATTAGGGTATTTCAGTAATTTTACAAATCGGGGTCTCAGCGACCCAACAGAAGGTCTACCGTCGCCTCAAGCGACTTAAGTAACCTAAACAGTTACAAAGGTGTAAATGGGCCTAAGGCCCATTACTTGGCCCAAGTGGGCCCACACACTCGTGTCGCCTATTTAGCCCAGAAACAGCCACAATTATCCAAACGTCACAGTCCAAACAACACTTACCACATCACATACATTTTATTCGTGTGGGCCCACAAGCCCACTGGGCCCACACATCCCACTTCGGCCCAACGAGGCCTAGAACATCCCAAAACCACGAGAGCGCTTGTGGTGGCCTCTACAGACTAACGCCCTTGTTCGAGGGATCGGTTCACCACACGTACGATCGCCCGCTCTTGTGGCATCATACGCCATATTTCTGGTTTTTCGGCATTTTGCCGATCTACAGTCATAGCAGTGTAAACGACACATATTTTCGGCTTTTCAGCCGATCATCGAATACCGCATACAAATACACACACTCTATCGGCTTTCTCGCCGACTATCGAATACAGGGTACTGTTACACACCTGATCATGTAGAGTACTAAAAATTCATGATCGCTAGAACCTATATTCAAACATAACATTCAGTTAATCACTTATCAAATAGTGTTAGAAAAACTCTTAACAACCACTTAACCGAGAGGTCAACTACCACTTGCCTTTACTAGATCGGTCGACTGTGATTAGCCGACTCAAACCATAGCTTGGTGCAGCCACCCTTCCGCATCCTGGCGGAAAGTCCGGAATAGCCGACACCATACGCCTCTTAAACTTGAGAGTAGAGGCTACACGCTCAACCTCAGCCGATGCCTTTGCCATCGCTTTATTACTAGCACCCTCTTCACTCATCGAAAGTTCTAGAACCTGAAAGGACATACACAGGAGAGGAAGCGGTCATAAGGGATCGCATCATTTGGCTTAAACAGTAAAAGAGAGTACGGAAAGGAACCGAGAGACTTATCGGTTAACAGATCCATTACAGAATCAAAACAGAGAGGGGAGAGCTTTCGATCACAAACTGAAGAAGAGGAAGAATCCCAAGACTACGGTGGTAGGTTCGACCAAAAGATTCAATAGGCAAGAAGGGAGTTGGTTGAAAATTATAAAAAGAGAGAGAAGAAGAGAGTTTTCGGCATATGTTGGTGCAAAAGAGGAAGAAAGAAAATGGTCAATTGCCAGAGAAGAACAGCAGGGACCAAACAAAAAGATGCACGAGTGGTATTGCAATTTCAGCACTCAGAGAGAAAATGAAGAAAACTGGAATTGGGAGTCCTAAAATCAATGACAAAACTGATCAAAATGAGGAAAAACTCCTCAGCAAGGAAATTCGGCACACCCAAAAAGTGCCCAAAACTGAACAAAAGCAGAGAAAACACTCAGAAACCCATCCTAGCTGAATTTGCATGCTTAGACTCCTTGTTCGGCTAAAACACACCAAATTTGAATTTCCTTGATTCTCTGTACAATACTCTCCCTTAATCTTCTCCACGATTTGCTCCTACAATCTCTCTATGACCAATTCAAACACCTCATCAGCAGTGTTTCAGTCTAACACTTCCACCTTCCCAGCTCAAGCAGCAAAATAAACTCTCCAATGCTTATCCCAGGATTTGAACCTCCAACCTCATAGATACCCAACACGCCACTTGCCACTAGGCCACAAGCCCCTCTTGTGTCACATTTTAACTTCAATTAATTAAGAGGTCTAAAGGCCAAAGTCCAGGTTCCTTTAAAAAAAACCAAAATAAATTACAAGAGCCAAGACTTGAACCCAGGCTCCCTTGCAACCTTAATGATGCCACAACCACTAAACCACATGCTTCCTTGTGTCATTTTTTGACACAATAATTTAAAATGCCTACATCCAAGCATCCAGGGTTTTATCCACTTAAAACCAAAATTTTTGCTAAAGCCCAGGTTTGAACCCGGGACTTTTCCAACTCCTCTTAGGACCCTTAACCACTTGAGTAGACATCTGATTGTGTCATTTTCTTGCATAATTAAACACTTATGTATAGCCTCCTTACTGATCCATACACAAGGCCCAATACTTCTAGGCCCAAAATTCGGGGCGCTACATTCTGTAAACTTAGTAATGCTCCGTGTTAAGATTCTAAAATATAGAGATAATTTCCATGCCAGCTCTTTCTTAGTAAGCCAAGATTCCAAAGGTAATATTCATTTTATAACATTTTCACCTTTCATTTTTATATTTTTCTCAATTTTATCTCTTCTTTATATGATATTCTTTTATATATTAAGTAAATATACTATGTATCTATTTTTAAAAATTATTATAATATAATATTTTATCTGATATTATTTTTTAATATAAATATTATATTAACCAAATTTAAAAATGATCTAAACTACTTACTAATAAAAACATATTTTTTTAAATAAAAAGCTAACCATTAGTAAGTAATAAAATAAGCCATTGGGAACAACAAGCAACACAATGGATTGTAAATTAAACTAGGGTCACTAAAAACACTAAACACAAAACAGCTAGCACTCAAGACTTTTCCATTCTGCAAAAGCTCAGACTCAACCATGATAATAACTTAAGAGTCGATCGTCTTCCAAAACCCCAACCAGAGTAGATCAATCTAGAGGGCCTACCCACTATTTGGTCGTAATTACTGTAACATCCTTAACCCGTATCCGTTGCCGGAACAGAGTTTCATAGCATTATTAGAGTTTACAGAATAACTACAAACAAATCTTGTCAAAATACTATTCATACCCGAAATCAACTATAATGTCCCTTGAATGGACCCTTGAGACCAAGTATGAATAGTAGAAATAAATCGGGACTAATTCAAAAACACTGAGAATTTTTTTCGCGAAATTTCAAAATTTTTCCCATATACAGGACTCAGATGCCCGTGTGGTCAGGGACACGCCCGTGTGACCCTTAGACATGACCGTTCTACAGGTCGTGCCTTACCCCGTGTAACTATCTAACTTGTGCCACACGGCCTGCCACATGCCCGTGTGTTGGGCCGTGTGGTTAATTTAATTTTCATAAAATAGGTGTAGTTTTCACACGACCAGGATACACGTCCGTGTTCAACGCCGTGTCTCCTACACAACTAAGGCACACACCCGTGTCTCTATCCGTGTGCTCAATTTTGAGCATTTTGTTTCTCAATTCTAAGATGCAGGGGACACACGGCCAAACCACATGCCTATATGCTAGGCCGTGCGTCAGACATAGCCTAGACACACGCCCATGTGTCTAGCCGCGTAGACAAAATAAAGCCATTTCCTAGCTTTATTTCTCACCCAAATTTTACTATTTATCTGCATCAAATTACTCCAACATAAACCAACCAATTCAAGCATATTTTCAAGCCAAATTCCAACATCCAATATGATATATTATCACATACATTCATGTTTATAAACTTACCTTTACTTAGTTTACATACCATGCAAAACTTGGATATACATACTTAATATTCTCACTTCGAAGATAGTTATTATAGTATAACCTTAAAATACCAAAAACCAAGCATTACTAGCCATTCCAATGGCTAGATTACATCCATCATTTACTATTTGGTCAATTTAGCCTATACATTCCATTATGTCAAAACTAGTTTACTTTTTATACAAAAATCGACGGGTAGATAGCGTGATGATTGCTCTTACCAATCTCCAACCTTTCCGAGCTTTCAAGCACTATAAAACAAGGAAAAGAAAACCTAGTAAGCAGTTTATGCTTAGTAAGTTCGTATAACTGGAATTAAACTTACCATTTATTTTCATTAATATCAAACATACAACATGATTTCCATAACATTGGCAATTTGCCTAAACACATTCACTCAATCAAACAAGTTAGTCTTATAATTTTCATATACATCAAATAAGCATAGATGAGCTCATCATGCCACATTCCTACAAGGCATATTCTTTACATCCTATATCTTTCATGACAAGTCATTTATTTTATCCGTTGAATCATTGAAATTCCGATAGATACTCAAGTAGTACACACAAAGTGTACAAAACAGTATATCCGTCAATTCATGTTCAATGGTACCCATAAGGCACTATTTCAGAGAATACACTCTCGAGCCACTTCTATGCAACAGGATTGCCAGTCCAAGCTAAATCCTATCTTCAATATATACTCAATAGAGCTTAGTCAGGATTACCAGTCTAGGCTAACTCTTGTCTTCAATATATACTCAATAGAGCTTAGTCAGGATTACCAGTCCAGGCTAAATCCTTTTTATGACATATGCTCTAAAGAGTTTGATTTGGATTACCTGTCCGGGCTAAATCAAGTCCATAGCATATGCTCAAGAGACTTATATCAGGATTATCCGTCTGGGCTAAATCCTTTCAGAAATGAGGTCAAAGGATTACTCGTCCGAGCTAAATCCCATCAGCAACAAATACAGGACCTCGTTCATTTCGGAAAATCAAATTTATCCATCGAAATAAAATGTTCAAACGGAATTTAATCCCTTTTTCATTCAATTTCAAACATGTATCCATTTATTTCATTCTTATCATTTACATAAACATAATTCACATATAACTCAAACATAACATTCAATTCAACATAATTTCATACTCATTTAAGTTACACGAACTTACCTTGACACTTGTTCGTATATATAGATTTACTAAGCCGAAACTTTTTATTTTCCTCTATCCAATTCTGTATCTAGTCTTTTCGGATCTATAGAAATGAATTTCATCATCAATTTCTCAGATTTCATATTCATTTAAACTCAATTTACATTCTATACACAATTACCATTTTTCCCCTAAACTTTCCACAAATTCCAATTTCATCCCTAGGATCGGAAAATAAAATTCATGCAATTTACTCCCTATTCCAAACCTAACCGAAATTTCAATATACAATTTACAACACATATATTCTATAAATTTTAGAATTTTCTTCAACTTTTACAACTTTACAAATAAGTCCCTAAATCAAGTTTCCATCAAAATTCACTTTGTAAAAGTTGTTTATCTATCAACAATCTTTTATTTTCTACTATAAATTTCAAATTTTCAGCATATTCATTCATGACAAAATTTCCATATTTTGATAACTTTTTCAAATTAATCCCTCAAATAGATAGTTTAAGCTATCCCGATTCCAAAAATATAAAAATTACTAAAAACGAGACTTGAAAACTTACCTAATTAAGCTTGAAAAGTTCCTTTTCTCTCTCCTAGGGCTTCCATAGAAATATTTGGGGTTGAAGATGATAAAAATGTTTTCTTTCTCATTTAATTAAATTATCATCTATTAATCTTTCACATTTCCAATTTAATCCTTAACCTTTTCCAATTTTTACATGGATGATTCACCAAAAATATCTACATACTTTTCTTTAATGGTCTAATTACCTATAAGGACCTCAAGTTTTGAATTTCATAGCTGTAACACCCCTAACCTATATCCGTCACTAAAATAGGGTCACGAAGTATTACCAAGGTTTACAGAACATTCTCATGCAATTTGTATTAAACATACTATTCATACTTCAAGTTTTTCTTATTGTCCCTTGAATGGGCCTTCGAGGCCCAAAACGAGTATTAGAATTGAATCGGGACTTAATTGGAACCTCTAAAAATTTTTGTCAAAAGTACAAAATTTTTCTAAGGTATAGGGCTCACACGCCCGTGTGGTCAAAGGTACACACCCGTGTGACCTTGGGACACACCTGTCCTACAGGTCATCTCCGATTTGAGGTGCTCTCTAACTTGCGCCACATGGCCATTCCACACGCCTGTGTGCTAGGCCGTGTGGTAATTTAATTTAATTCAAATTAGGTGCATGTTTCACATGGCCAAGACACACGCCCGTGTTCTAGGCCGTATGGCACACATGGCTGAGACACAGTCCCGTGTCTCTACCCGTGTGCTCAATTCTGAGCATTCTGTTTCTCAAAATTTAGGTGCAGGGGACACAGGGCCTAACTACATGCCCGTGTTACCAGGCCGTGTGTCACACATGGTCTAGACACAAGCCCGTGTGGACAAAATGAAGCAATTTCTAGCTTCATTTCTCACCCAAAATTTCACTCAAAACCTGCACTTAAAACACACATCCAATACCAACCAATTCAAGCATTCAAAATAAGCAATTCCATCATTCAACATGGCTTATCATTTCAAGCAAAAGTATTTATACTTACCTTGGTTTAACTTGTGCAACAACAACATTAGACCACATATAGTCAACATAGCACATGTGTATTTATATATCAAGATAATCTACTTGGTCATACAAAAATAAACCATTACTAGCCATTCCAATGTCTAGATTACAAAACATCATTTTCGAGCCACTATTGGCCAAGTTATTCTATACATGCCATTATACCAAAATGATTTTTTTACTAAGTATACCCAAAATGCTAGTTGATAGTGTGACGATGCTCCAATGATCTTCCAACCTTCTCGAGCTTTTGAGCACTATAAAACAAGGGAAAAATAAACGGAGTAAGCATTACGTGCTTATTAAGTTCGTATAACGGAAACTAAACTTACCAATCCTATTATTAAATTTAAGCACACAACATCATGTTTTCCATCCATTAGCAAAATTTCCTAAGCATACGCCTTCAATCAAACATGTTAGTCACAACACTTACAAATAAGTAAAGTAAAAATAGATGAGCTCGTCATGCAATGTTCCTTCGAGTCATTATCATTACATCTCAAGATTTTCATGCCAAGTCAAGAGATACATGCCCATTGAATCATTGAATTCTGATGGATGCTCAAGTATTACACTCGAAGTGTATGGTTCCGTGATCCATCAATTTCTTATTCGAGGGTACTCCTTAGGGCATTTAACTAAGGAACACATTCTCGAGCAACATATCGTATAACAGGATTACCGGTCCAGGCTAAATCCTTTATATAACATAAGCTCGGAGGAGCTCAATTAGGATTACCAGTCTAGGTTACATCCTAATCTCAATGCGTACTCGGGAGGTATTATATTAGGATTACCCGTTCGGGCTAAATCCTTTATATAACAAGGTTAATGGGATTACTCATCCGAGCTAAATCCCATCCACAACAAATGCATAACCTCATTAGATTCGGGAGAGCACCTATAATCATCAGAATTCAACATTCAATTGGGACTACCTCCTTTATTACCATTTCAAGCATGTAGCAAGTTTTCCATCATAACATACAAGTAAAGCACATTAACATAATTCACATTACATACAAACACAACATTCAAATAACATAATTACATGTCTGATTAATTTACACGAACTTACCTCGACACTTGTTCGCATTAGTTGTAACACCCCTAACCCGTATCCGTCGTCGGACTAGGGTTAAAGATGTTACCGGACAGATTGAAAACATTTTCAGAAGTTCATACATTCATCCATCAGCCTCAAACATAATGTCCCTTAATACGATCAACGAGACCTAAAACATGCTTATAAACTGGGTCGGGACTAAACCGAAACACATACAGACATTCTCAGAAATTTAAAACTTTTCTAAGTTTTAGGGGTTGCACACTTGTGTGGGCAGGCCGTGTGCCTCCCACGGCTGCTAGACACACCCGTGTGTCCTCCCCGTGGTCGAAACTGACTTTTCTTCCACGGCCACTAAGCACGCCCGTGTACTCTGGTCGTGGTCGATCCTGTCAAAAATCACACGGCTACTAGGCACGTCCGTGTGCCTAGGCCATGTACTCTTATGCTAGCTACTGACTTAGCCCCACGGTCACTAGGCACGCCCGTGTGCCACAACTGTGTGACATTATAGGCCATTTTCAAGGCCAAAATGCCACCCACTTGGGTCTTACCTACAAGCAATATTACCAACACAATTCATGCATACTAGACAACCAAAATAACCATTCAATCTAAACATTCTACATCCATTTCAACCATGCCAACTTCCAAAACCAAAACATATGTATATCAAGTATAATTCATCCAAATACTTACCCAAAAACTTGACCAATTCATGTGCTTCGACCAAACCAAGGTATACTTCATATATCACATTCATTTAAACATAATACCAACATATAACTAGCCAAATCACATGGCTAAATTCACTTCATTTACAAATACAAAAGACTAGCCTATACATGCCATATCTAGCAAAATATATATCCAAAATGTACCATAAACAAGTTGAATAGTGTGATGACAATCCTTGACGGTCCTGAGCCTTTAGTAGCTTTGACGACCTATAAAACAGAGAAAACGCACACACAGAGTAAGCTTTCCAAAAGCTTAATAAGTCATAATACAAACAAACTTAGCATAGAAGGCATATATACTCATAGATACATTGGCACATCTAAATCACTTAGCAAATTATCACATATATACTTTGGTTCATGTACTTGGCCATATTTGCCACATTCATCAATTTAAAAGTCTCATATATACAAAGCTCTTTCATACTTACTATCACATCTCATATTATTATCCAAATATACATAATCATCATAGTAAGATCACATAGGAACTTACCTTATATACACACTTAGTGTATGAATCAACGTACCTGAAACGGATTCACTATTTACATGGCCATTCCGTATCACAGACTTGCCCGTTGAACCGTAAGGAATCTAGTAGGATACTCAGAAAGCTTGGAATAGTCGTACAATGCCAACGTCCCAGACGAAGTCTTACATGTAATTGGATATCGATGCCACTGTCCCAGACAGGGTCTTACACGAATCAATACGATGACGATGTCCCAGACATGGTCTTACACGTAAAGATCATATCGATGCCAACGTCTCAGACGTGGTCTTACACGTAACGCTCATATTGATGCCTACGTCCTAAACGAGGTCTTACACGAAATCTCAAATCAACGCCAACGTCCCAGACGTGGTCTTACATGATAAAAATAGAACATATACCTATGTCATGACATGGCTAATCCTATCTATTCCTAGGTTCGTACGGAACTTCTCGGACAATGTCACTAAGTAATCCTTATCTCGGAATTCATGAACAGATCATATAATAAGTATTCATCGATAACAATAGTCATAAGAACACATAATTCAATACAAATATGTTTATTTGCATAATGACTTACCTCGAATTCGATTTAACAGAAACGAAAACGGCTACTCGGTTACTTTTATTTTTCCGCGATCTAAGTCATTTTCCTCAGTTCTTGATCTATACATATTTAGAATTAGCTCTTTTATTCACTAACTTATTCAATTAAATCCAAGGACACACATTTAGGGCCATTTGCAAATTAACCCTCATATTTGCACAATTTATCAATTTAGTCCATTTTTTCTCAAAACATCAAATTCACAAAATCATTACATACTCATGCTTAGCCGAATGTTCATACATCACATACAAGCCCATATTTTCCATCAAATTTGCAATTTAGTCCTCAAAAATAATATTTTCTCAATTTAGCCCTAATTAGCTAAATTCATCAAAAATTCAAGAGCAAAGTATGTTCATTTAGCTCAAATCTTTCATTTAACACCATAAATCATCACAAAGCTCAACATATCATCAATGGCACATTTCATGAACAACATCAATTCATAAAATTGAGACATGGGCTTGATAGTAGACTAAGCAACAATCTCAAAAACATAAAAATCATCAAAATCCAAAGCTAAAACTTACCTTAGTTTTGCTTAATGAATGCCGAATGTTAGAAAGCTTCAAAACCTTTCTTTCCTTTGTATTTTCGGTGGAGAATGCATGAATGAATGTTCCATTTTCATGCTTTATTTTATTAACAATTATATTATTAACCTTATTACCAAATTATCCTTATAATAAAAACATATATAACATATAAATCAAGGTCTTTTTTTACCTTAACCGTCCACTTACAAGCTAATGGCTTAATTGCCACATAAAATCCTCATAAAGACATGACAATTAAGTACCTTTTCATGTAGCATGCTAATTTGTAGATCAATGCAATTCAGTCCTTTGCTCAAATTAAACACATAGATGGACGAATTAATTTATGAAACTTTAGCACATGCATATTCACACATCATAGTCACAGAATATAATATTAAAATATTCTACGGGCTCGACCGAAATCACTGTTCTGACTAAGATATAAATCGGACTGTTACATTAGTAATCTACTAATCCGAAATCTTTCATTTTCCTCGATCTAGCCTCGAGTTTTGTTTTCTGGATCTATATAAATAACTTTAATCATCAATTTCTCTTTTTTCATACTCATAGGGACTCAATTTATGTCCTAGGAAAAATTACCATTTTGTCCCTAACTTTTACATAAATTTTGATTGTCCCTAGGCCCGGAAAATGAAACTTGTGCAAATTACTCCCTATTCCAAGCCTAACCAAAGCCCCATTACAAAATTTACAGCACATATATACATAAAATTTTAGAATTTTTCCTTCAATTTCACAAGTTTACATTTTAGTCCTTAAATCAAGTTTCTATCAAAAATCACTTTGTAAAAGTTATTTATCTATCAAAAATCTTTTATTTTCTACCATAAATTTCTAATTTCCAGCATAACATTCATGACCCATTTTCCAAACATTGATAACTTTTCAAATTAATCCCTTAAATTTTCAAATTAATCCCCTAAATAGAGAGATTAAGCTATCCCGGTTTCAAAAATATCAAAATTACTAAAAACGGGACAAAGGAACTTACACAATTAGGCCTTGAAAGCTTCTTTTCTCTCTCTTAGGGTTTCCAAGTGTTTTTAGGTTGAAGAGGAAATAAAATAAGATGATATCTTTTATAATCTTTTTAACTAATTAAGTTTTTTACTATTTCCAATTTAGTCCTCGGCCTTTTTCTATAATTCCACGGATGAGTCACCATGAAAAATCTACATACTCTTCTTAATGGTCTAATTACCATATAAGGACCTTTAGTTTTAAATTCCATAGCTATTTGATCCTTATAGCTACTAGAATTCAACATTCACATTTTCTCGTAATTAGGCACTAAATCGATAAAATTTTCGTGTCAAATTTTTCACACGACATATCTATCATGTTTCAGACCATAAAATAAAATAAAAATAAATTTTAGTTTGGGTCAGATTTGTGGTCCCGAAACCACTGTTCTGACTTCACTAAAAAATGGGTTGTTATAATAGCTATTTAATCCTTATAGCTAATATAATTCAACTTTTACATTTTATACAATTTGGTCCTTTCCCTATTAAACACATAATCGATAAAATTTTCTTTTTAGATTTTTCATATAACCTTCCTATCATATCACTAGTAATACAATAACATTAAAATAATTTATCTTTTCGGTTCAGATTTGTGGTCACGAAACTATTGTTCTGATTTCGCTGAAAATGGGCTATTACAACTACGAGCTATGAAAGTCCTCCAAGTAGCTCCTCAATCTAATATCTATCCCCTACAAACCTAGTTTCTTCCATCGCCAGCTGATGAGCCAATTTATTACCTTCTTTGAGCACAAAGGAGAAATCACACTGAAGGAAAGAAGCACCTTTGAGCTTAGCATCTTCAATAAAGGAACTAATATTGGATTTGTTCTTTTCTTTTGTTAATAGCCTTTGAATGACCATTGAATTATCTCCCTCAAGCATGACACATGGAATCCCAAATTTGACACAAGCTCAAAACCTTGAAATTTGGCTAAAGCCTCTACCGGGTTAGTATTAGGTATTAGCCTATTTTTCCTAGTGCACACTCCCAATACAAAACCTTTAGAGTCTTTGATAACTATTCCGACCACTAATTCATTTGTATTTTGAATGAATGAGGCACCGAAAATTATTTTCACCACCTATTCTAAAGAGGGACACTATCAAAGTCAACCTCTCTCAACCCTTGGAACCAATGTTTCCTTCATCGTTGGGACTTCATTTGCATAAGCTCTAGCCCAGGTAACAATATTCTGGCTTGACTGTCTCTCTACTTCATGTACCAACTTATTCCTTGAAAACCAAATTCCTCATATCAAAATAGCAATAAATCTACATTGACTAAAGTATGCTCTGTCTAATAGATTTGCAAACCAAATTTGAAATCATTCCATTCAACAAGCCAATTGACTTCAACAACTTCTTAGACTTCAGTGACAAAAGTACAACCCTTGAATGCATGATTAATATCCTCTTCAGTGAATCTACACCTTAGGCAAGTGACATTATTAGTTAACTGTTTGATACTAATGTTGCAGAAGATAGGGATAAAATTATGATAAAGCCTCCAAAGAAAGAGTTTGATCTTAGGAAGGGTATCCAACCTCTACAATTTTTTTGTAAAAATTTGTATATGTCTCTATATTATCATGGGAATTTGGTGTATCTGTACTGGAGAGATCCTCCATAAGTAGTCAATAGCCACTCTGGATAGAATATTCCCTTAACAGCTCACAATTCTAAACCACCAAATACTACTACTAAGATCAAGACAACTGAATAAGAAGAATATGCCTAGCATTTGCTTCAGTAAATAGGTTGGTAACCACTTCTTCCTTCTATCTTCTTCCATTTGGATATATTATATCAGGAACCAAATTACAATCTATGATTGTATAAACAAAATTAGCTTCGCATAAACCCCCACTAGGAAGCCATAGCACATTCCAAATGGGTATTGTAAACCCATTCCCTACTTTCCATCGTGTACCAACTTCAATTCATCCTTTAGAAGACCAAATACTCTTCCACATATAAGAAAAGTTATTGCCCAATCAAGTCGTTAAAAAGTCTGTAGATGGAAAGTATTTAGCATTTAAAACTTACGAAATAAGCGTATATTACCTAGATAATATTCACCAACCTTTTCGTGCTAGCAAGGCTACATTAAATTTAGCCACATCTCGGAAGCCTATACCCCCTATATTTAATACCACATTGCTTATTCCAAGTGCACTAATGGATACCTCACTGGTTGGTCGATTTTTTCCACCAATATCTCGTAATAATAGATTGAATCTTAGAGTATAAAACCTTTAAAAAATAAAACAAGACATTGCATATGTGGGAATAACTTGGAGGATCAATTTAACAAACACTTCCTTTCCCTCACTGGACAGTCGCCTTATATCCCATTTATTAATTCAATCTCTCATCTTATCCTTAATAATCTCAAAATCAAGTCATTTGCTTCTACCACTCAATGTTGGGAGCCCCAAATAAATTTTCAAGGATGATGTCCTTCAAACACCCAAAATCTATGCTACATCGTGTCTAAATTGTTCCTCCACATTGCCTTCAAAAAGAAAACTAATTTCTCAAAATTCGCCTGAAAATAAATCCTTTATTCACTGTTCTCCTTACCTTCCTGCTAGCATAATCCCTCAAAGAAGGCTCAAAAAAGGCGAAAGTTCCTAATTTACAGAGGCTCTTCTATTGGTTATGATAGGTTACCTGATATCTCAGGAAATCCATTTTCCCCTCCTTACTTCTATATTTAGGGTGAATCAGGGAAATGGTTGGTTGGGTGATACTAATAACTACCTCATCTTCCTTTGGAGGGTACGTTTTATCTTAGGAGAATACACACCCTCTCTGTTTCCAGTCAGCCTAGAATATGACAAGGATTTGTCTCAAGAAACGATGGAGTCCCTTTCCTCAACTTTCCCGTTCCTCTCCAAGACTTCACTTATTGCGACTCCTTCTATAACATAGTGGGGAGACCACATCAGCATCTCTCACTCCCCATTTTTACCCTGCTAGGGATTCATCTCATTTCTTTAACAACGCTGGTGACTTTCTTCCACTAGCAATAGGGTGAGAAAAATCTAGGGTTACCCTTCAGTGCGGAAATGAAGCTAAGCGAGCTATACTAAAAGGGCACCTATTTTGGAGGACAATGATATGTACAACTCCCTAAATTCATAAGAATCTGTCTGCCAAAGCTTGAGATTTACTTATGCTCTCCTTTAGCTCCTACGAAGAGATTTATAGAAGAAATCCAAAAATCTTGGCAATTGATCAAATAAAAATCTGTGGCTCCCTTCAATTGATCAAACAAATCATTGATTCTTGGCAACGGGTACTTGTTCTTCACAGTTACCTTATTGAGCTGCCGATAATTTATACATAACCTCATGGAACCATCTTTCTTTTTCACAAATAAAAAGGGAGCACCCCACGGAGAATAACTCGGTCCTGCAAAGCCTTTGTCTGTCAACTCTTGCAACTGTGCCTTCAGTTCTTTTAGTTCGATTGGAGCCATTCTGTATGGAGAAATTGAAATGGGGGCAGTACTAGGAGCTAACTCAATCCCAAATTCAATCTCTCTAACCGGAGGTAACCCTGGCAATTCCTCTAGGAAAACATCTGGATACTCACATACTATGGGCACTTATTCAATTCTTAACTCAGTCTCTCTAGCATTCATCACAAAGGCAAGGTAAGCTTCGTACCCCTTTCTTAGATATTTCTGAGTCAACAAAGAAGATATCACTACTGGCAATATATCTTGCTCATCTGATTCAACACGAATAAGATCTTCACTTTCACATTTTAACTCAATAAACTTCCTTCCACAATTCACTATCACGTCATGAGTAGTTAACCAATCCATTCCAAGGATGACATCGAATTCATCAAACGGTAATAACATGAGATTAGCCGAAAAATAATGACCTCTAATCATTAAAGGGCAACCTTTGAATACTCTATCGACTAACACACATTTGCCTAGGGGATTTGACACTTTTACCACAAATCCCGTAGACTCTACAAGCATGTTCATACTAAAGACTAATTTCATCCAAACATATGAGTGGGTAGATCCCGGGTCAATTAAAGCAAAAACATGAGTATCATAGAGAGAAAATTCAGCAACAACATAATTGCTCACATGGAAAAACCCTAAACTTTCTACCTCTTTGCAAAATAGTCCCCTCTTTAGCTAGTTTAAGCTTTAGGGGTTCCAAAAGTACAAAAATTAATAAAGAATGGCCATTAAAGTACGTACTTGCAAGGAGGAAAGCTTGCTGAAATTTTTGAGCTCTCAAACCCCTTATTTTTTTTTCTAATTTTTGGGGGAGAAGAAGAGAACAAAAGATGATATCTTTTCTTTTTTTATTTTATTATAAAACATCAATTTAATCCACCTACTTTCAACAACTTTGACCAATTTTGACATGGTTTGTCCCCTATGGCCGGCCAACCTATTTCTAAGGGTCTAACACATTAAGGGCCTACAATTAATATTCTATGGCTTTTAGACACCTTTAGCTTGTAAAATAAAACATTCGCACTTTACACGATTTAGTCCTTTTTCGCAATTAAGCATGCAATCGCTAAAATTAAAGCACCAAAATTTTCATGTACCCATATAATCATGCCATAACTCATAAAATAATATAAAAATAATTTTTTCTGACCTTAAATTAGTGGTTCCGAAATCACTGTTCCGACTAGCCCTTAAATCGGGCTGTTACAACTCTTCTCCCCTTAATGATTTTCGTCCCCGAAAATCTTACTGATAAAAAGGTTGGGATATTGGTTTCTCAAAGTCTCTTCGAGCTCCCATGTAGCCTTTTCTACCCCATGTCTTTGCCATAGTACTTTCACAATGGCTATACTTTTGTTTTTTAACTGTTTGACTTCTCGTGCCAAAATCTTAACCGTCTCTTTGCCATAAGTCATGTCCGGTCAAATTTCTACCTCTGATGGTACAATCACATGCGAAGGGTCTGAACGGTATCACTGTAACATAGACACGTGGAAGACATCATGAATCTTTTCCAACTCAGGTGGCAAAGCCAAACGATAAGTTACCGGCCCTATCCTCTCGGTAATCTTATATGGTCCAATAAAGTGCGGACTCAATTTGCCTTTCCGGCCAAATCTGGGGACCTTCTATCATGGTGATACCTTCAGAAACACTTTATCACCGACTTGAAACTCAATCTCTTTCTGTTTCGAGTCCGCATAGGACTTTTTTTCTATCTGAGGCAGCTTTTAGACATTCACGTATCACTTTTACCTTCTCTTCTATTTCTCTAACTAAATCGACCCTGTGAGTCTGATTCTCTCTGAGTTCAGTCTAATATAACCACGTTCGGTACTTACGCTCATACAATGCCTTGTAAGGCGCCATTTTCAAGCTTGACTGAAAACTGTTATTGTAGGCAAATTCTACTAATGGTAAGTACTTTTCCCAACTGCCTTGAAACTTCAAAACACCACACCGGAGCATGTCCTCAAAAATCTGGATTACTCTTTCCAACTGACCATCGGTCTACGGATGGAAAGATGTACTAAAGCTCAATTTTGTGCCTAAGGCCTCTTGCAACTTTTTCCAAAATTATGACGTGAATCTCGGATCTCTATCTGAAATAATCGACAACGATACTCCGTGAAGTCTTACTATTTCTGACACATACAAATTCGCCAACATATCAAGCAAAAAATCAACCAATACTGGTATGAAATGGGCTGACTTCGTAAGTCTATCAACCACGACCCAAATTGTATTCGTCTTTTTCGGTGTCAATGGTAAACCTATCATAAAATCCATAGCAATCCGGTCTCATTTCCACTCGGGAACCATAATAGGCTGAAGTAAACCCGAAGATACTTGCTGTTCAGCCTTCACTTGTTGACAAATTAGACATCTCGATACAAACTCGGAAATGTCTTTCTTCATATTTGGCCAGCAATACCATTTCCTCAGGTCATTATATATCTTCGTGTTGCCTGGATGTATAGACAAACATCCACTATGTGTTTCGTGCAAAATCTTCCGAATAAGCTCATCATCTCTAGGTATATAGACCTTATCTCGAAACATCAAACATCCATCAAGACTTATCCGAAAGTCCGACTCAACATTTGACCCACATTGAACTCTTTTAGCTTGTAAATCATTGTCGCCTTTCTGAGCTTCACAAATCTCTTGGAGAAATATTGGTCTAGCCCTCAACTCGGCTAGAATAAAACCATCCTCTAACAAAGCCATCCATGTATTCATGGCTCTTAGTGCAAACAAGGATTTCCTGCTCAAGGCATCGGTGATTACGTTCGTCTTTCCCGGATGGTAGTGAATCACTAACTCATAATCTTTTATTAGCTCTAACCATCTTCTCTGCCTTAAATTCAACTCTTTTTGAGTCATCAAGTACTTTAGGCTCTTATGATCAGTGAACACCCGACATTTCTCACCATACAAATGGTGTCTCCATATCTTTAGTGCAAATACAATTACGGCTAATTCTAAGTCATGGGTCGGGTAATTCTTCTCATGCGGTTTTAATTGTCTAGAGTCATATGCTACTACCTTGCCTTCTTGTATGAGCATACATCCCAATCCATTCAACGATGCATCGCTGTAGACTATGAATTCCTTTCCTGGCTCAGGTTGTACTAAAACTGGAGCCTCAGTCAATAATGCTTTCAATCTCTCAAAACTCTGTTGACACTTTTCTGTCCACTCAAACTTCACATCTTTTTGCAATAGCCTCGTCATCGGAGTAGTTATCATGGAAAATCCCTTAACAAATCGTCTATAATAATCAACTAGGCCCAGAAAACTCCTAATCTTAGATACCTCCTTGGTGGTTTCCAATCCACAATTGCTGAGATCTTACTCGGGTCTACTCTAATTCCATCTCTGGAGACAATGTGCCCAAAAAATCCAACTTCCTTAAGCCAAAATTCACTTTTACCAAACTTAGCATATAATAGTTTATCTCTCAAAATTTACAGAACCGTTTTCAAATGTTCAGCATGCTCGTTCTCATCCCGAGAGTAGATCAATATATCATCGATAAAGACTACAACAAATTTATCCAAATATGGCCGAAAGATGCGATTCATCAAATCCATGAAACCTGTAGGGGCATTTGTTACCGAAAGGCATGACCAAAAATTCATAGTGACCATACCTTGTCCGAAATGCGGTTTTCGGCACATCCAAGTCTTTGACTCTTAACTAATAATATTCAGACCTCAATTCTATCTTGGAAAACACTGTGGCTCCCTTCAATTAATCAAACAAATCATTGACTCTTGGCAATGGGTACTTGTTCTTCACGGTTACCTTATTGAGCTGCCGATAATTTATACATAACCTTATGGAACCATATTTCTTTTTCACAAATAAAACGGGAGCACCCCACAGATAATAACTCGGTCTTGCAAAGCATTTGTCCGTCAACTTTTGCAAATGTGCCTTAAGTTCTTTTAGTTCGGTTGGAGCCATTCTGTATGGAGCAATTGAAATGGGGGCAGTACCAGGAGCTAACTCAATCCCAAATTCAATCTCTCTAACCAGAGGTAACCCTGGCAATTCCTCTGGGAAAACATCTGGATACTCACATACTATGGGCACTTATTCAATTCTTAACTCAGTCTCTCTAGCATTCATCACAAAGGCAAGGTAAGCTTCGTACCCCTTTCTTATATATTTCTGAGTCAATAAGGAAGATATCACTACTGGCAATATATCTTGCTCATCTGATTCAACACGAATAAGATCTTCACTTTCACATTTTAACTCAATAAACTTCCTTCCACAATTCACTATCACGTCATGAGTAGTTAACCAATCCATCCCAAGGGTGACATCGAATTCATCAAACGGTAATAACATGAGATTAGCCGGAAAATAATGACCTCTAATCATTAAAGGGCAACCTTTGAATACTCTATCGGCTAACACACATTTGCCTAGGGGATTTGACACTTTTATCACAAATCCCGTAGACTCTACAAGCATGTTCATACTAAAGACTAATTTCATCCAAACATATGAGTGGGTAGATCCCGGGTCAATTAAAGCAACAACATGAGTATCATAGAGAGAAAATTCAGCAACAACATAATTGCTCACATGGAAAAACCCTAAACTTTTTACCTCTTTGCAAAATAGTCCCCTCTTTAGCTAGTTTAAGCTTTAGGGGTTCCAAAAGTACAAAAATTAACAAAAAATGGCCATTAAAGCACTTACTTGCAAGGACGAAAGCTTGCTAAAATTTTTGAGCTCTCAAACCCCTTATTTTGTTACTAATTTTAGGTGGAGAAGAAGAGAAGAAAAGATGATATCTTTCCTTTCTTTATTTTATTATAAAACATCAATTTAGTCCACCTACTTTCAACAACTTTGACCAATTTTGACATGGTTTGTCCCCTATGGCCGGCCACCCTATTTTTAAGGGTCTAATTGCACATTAAGGGCCTCCAATTAATATTCTATGGCTTTTAGACACATTTAGCTTGTAAAATAGAACTTTTGCACTTTATGCAATTTAGTCCTTTTTCGCAATTAAGCATGCAATCACTAAAATTAAAGCACCAAAATTTTCATGTACCCATATAATCATGCCATAACTTAAGTCAGTTATTTACAAATTCAATTACACTATTAATGGACACTATTAATTTTTTTGTCAAATTCAATTTTATTACAAAGTCATTTTTTTAGTTATATGGCTACATTACCAAGTCAGTGTTTTTTAAAAATAAAATTTACAGTATCAACAATTAGACATAAATTTTAAATTTTAAAAAATAAAAATTAAATTCTTAAAAATAAAATATAAAAATTAAATTCCACCTTTTCAAAACAAGTATAAAATTTATAACGTATTTTAACTTATTAAATCAAACACAAATTGAAGTAGTTTACATAAATTATATAAATATTAAATAAATAAACAGATACCCGTTTTATTTGAATGCAACAATAAAATAGACAGATTGGAAAGGTGGCATAAACATATGCAAGATGGGCGGGGACATGTGTCTGATAAAGCTGATGACAACATGGACACGCGGCATTGGTGGGGGAATAGGTAAGAAATAAGGGGGGGTGAAGGAACAATAAGGTGGTCTCGAGAACAGCTACAGTAGGTAGTTCCCAACTCACAACCAATTATTTATGGAAGTTTTGTAGTCAAAGTCAATAACCCTAAATTTTCTCAAACCCCAAAGACCACCTGAATATTAATAACTGACCCAACTCCATACCCCCAAACAAATAGATTGTAAAACTAACCTTGGTTGAGTTAGCAGTGATTATGATTAAAAATCCATTTAAACAAAACGCTTAATTAAGGGGAAGAATCTTAAGGAACACGCTTAGCTATTGTCAAACCCCATTAGTAATGATGAAACTGCCCAAGTTAAATACAATTTATTTCCTACAAGCATTTCATTTCCAAACTATTTATGACCCTAATTATACCCTTCACTTACTAATTATGCTTTAGGTTTGATCTAATCGCCGAAATAGAAAGGACTTAGGACAATCTCTCACATCTCCATTTCTCTATAATCAAGTAAACTTTAGATTCTCCATCAAATTCTAATTATCTTGAATATCAATACTTGATCCACATTATTATATGGCTTTTATTTGGTTAATTCATTTTCTGGTAATATAGAAAAAATTAATCTCCAACGATGGCCAAAAGGTATTATCTTACTTAGGAAGCGTCAATATTATTAAAAATATTAATTATAAAATTATGGTTGTGAGGGATTGAGCTATTAATCAAGATTTAAACATTTTATTTTAGCATATATAGTGGAGCAACTTATATAATTAATATTTATAATAATACTAACACTTCTCTCGTAAATTTATTAATTATATTTATATCAATCGAAACACTCTCGAGAACTCTCAAATTCCAAACCAACCTTCCCCGATAAAAATAATGTTAGTTACTAAGTCTAAATAACAAAGAACTGCTTTTGTAAGATGAAAACTAATCAACACTAAAGAGCATATGTTAGTTGCCAGTTGTTACATTTAAAATTTTTGAATCATCATCAACATATAATATATTAAATTTTATTTTAAAGAGAATTATGAACAAACCTAAAAAAATATATTAAGTGGAAGAGTATAATTTCCTAACGAACGAGAAAGCAAAGAGAGAGGAGGGCAGAAGCGTCATCGGAAAGGAGAGGGCATCAAATTCTGTCAATCTGAATATGCTTTTGGCGGGAGACATGGACGCCATAAAAAGTTGAGCTTTTGTTCTCATTCCCATAACACGCCATAATATTGTACGCAATATAATCATAAAAAAGTTTTTTAAAAAACACTGTAAATTTAAAAAAATTGTAAATACAAATAAATATATTAATAGTTTCCACTACAATACAAATTACAAAGAATTGAAATTAGAAATATAGGATCGACATATTTTTACTAAAAGTTGAATTGTATTTTATTTTTTATTAAAAATAATAAATTAAATTTTATATATTAAATTAAAGAAAAAACTGATTATTCTATTAAAACAATTATTAATTTTTACACTTAACTGTTGAGGTGATTAATAGGGTAATCGAACAGTGACACGTAACATGTTATATATACATTATGCTGATGTGGTAATATTTTAAAAAGTTAAAATATTAAAAATTTATAATCTTTTATAATTATTTTAAAAAATTCCCTCAATGTGATTTTTTAGAAAATATAAAAATATAAAAGAAATTATTTTTGAAAATTAGGAGTTATAAAAAGTTATAGATAATTAGCAATTTAAAAAGAAAAAGAAAAAGAGAGAAATATTATACAAATAATATATATAATCAAGTCTATTAAGCCGGATCATCCATGGATAAGGCTCTATTTGGTTTCCATTGAGAGAATGAAGCTGATGTGGGCCCCGTGGTGATACCCCGTCCCTTCTAGTATTTGTTTTGCTGCGATTAGGGATTCTACCAAAGGTGGGGCAGCTTTTTCCCGTCCACGTGTCACTTGACAGATGCTTCCAACGACATGTCCGGAGGCACTGTCGTTGTTGTTGTGTTCATCGGATTTTTTACCCAAATAAATTAAAAAAAATTAAATACTTAAATAGGCTTTTTGGGTCGCGCCGGCCCAATACTTTTTTTACATTAATTTTTTTATTTTTAAATAAAATTTTATTTTTTTTGTTTTTTTATAATAAAATATTTTTTTTTCCTGGGTTAGTATATAACCCGTGTAGATATACGAAAATGATATGGGTAGGTGACGCCTATCTAACAAGCGCGACTATTGTGCCTGTTAGACAGGCGCGATTGGTGGGATTCATAGGTGCGGCTGGTGCTTTATTTTTCTCCTATTTGGGTATTTAATTTTTTTTAAAAATATTTTTAGGTAAAAAACCCACATTTTAATAAATCAATAAAAATTGTCAAATAAATAAAAATCAAATAAAATTACATTATATAAAAATTATATTAAAAAATCACAAAACACTAAACTAAATACTAATAATTTATATAACCTAATCATAAATTACTAACAAAGTAATTATAAAATTATTTTTAAAAAATATATATTACTAAAAAAAATAAAAAAACCTTATACTAAACACTAACAATTTGTAACCTAATCTCATAAATTACTAACAAAATAAAAAACTATAACAAAACACAAAACACTAACAATTTATAATATACTCATAAACTACTAACAAAATAAATATAAAGTTATTTTTTTTAAAAAAATTACATTACTAAAAACTCACAAAACACAACAATTTATAATAAATATTTAACAAAATAATTTTACATTATTAAAAACTCACCAGATACTAAACTAAACACAACAATTTATAACATAAACCTAAATTACTAATAAATTAATTTTAAAATAATTATAAACACAACAATTTTTAACATAATCCTAAATTACTAACCAATTAATTTTAAAATAATTATAAAAAAATATTTTTAGTCGCGCCTATTTGTCGTAGTACTTACCGCACTCGCTTGACAAAAGCGACTGTGTCAGTATTTTTATTACCCGTATTTTGACCTGTTGACCGTATTTTTACCTGTATATAAATTGAAATATTTTTAATAAAAATAAAATAATAATATTTTATTTAAAAAACAAAAAAAATATTTTAATATAAAAAAAGGTGTTGCGCCAGTTGGATAGGCACGACCCCAAAAAAAAAACTATTTTCGTATATAATCCAGCTGACAACCTATTTGGGTATTTAATTTTTTTAAAAATTTATTTAGGTAAAAAAACCCGTCTTTTTCTTTTCCATAAAATTTAATAAATACTTTCGACTATCGAGCTCACAATATAACCATATATTTTCAATTATTTTAAGTTTAAAGGTTTTTTATAGATAAATAATCTCAGCAAAAAAATAATATGTTGTAAGCATGAAAATTTGAGTTAAACTCCAAATAACTTCATTATACTCTCTCAATTAAAAAAGAGGAAAGTTTCCTATTATAAATTCTAGATATAATATTAAATTTAACTCTCAATGTTAATATCAATTTAAATTTAACCATCAATATTTTTTTAAGTTACCAATTATGAGATGTTAGAATTCTTGATTGTTGATCATCCATCAACTTATAATGTTATTTTTTGTATACCCATGGCTAAAATGGCGGTAGCAACATTACGTTCGAAAGTAAAATCTCTCGTTTTTTTTTTTCCTAAATAAATTTTAAAAAAACTTAAATACCTAAATAGGTTGTTAGCTAGATTATATACGAAAATGATATGTTTTTTTAAAAATAAGTTATTAACTAGATTATATATAAAAATAGTATGTTTTTTTGGGTCGCGCCTATCTGACAGGTACAACACCTTTTTTTATATTAATTTTTTTATTTTTTAAAATAAAATATTATTATTTTATTTTTATTAAAAATATTTAAATTTATATACAGGTAAAAATACGGTCAACGGGTCAAAATACGGGTAATAAATACGCGAAACAAGTCATGCCTGATAGATAGGCGTGACTAAAAATATTTTTTTATAATTATTTTAAAATTAATTTATTAGTAATTTAGGATTATATTATAAATTGTTGTGTTTGTAATTATTTTAAAATTAATTTATTAGTAATTTAGGATTATGTTATAAATTGTTGTGTTTAGTTCAGTATTTGGTGAGTTTTTAGTAATGTAAAATTATTTTGTTAAATATTATGTTAGTAATTTATTATAAATTGTTGTGTTTTGTGAGTTTTTAGTAATGTAATTTAAAAAAAATTATAGTTATTTTGTTAGTAGTTTATGATTAGGTTATAAATTGTTAGTGTTTTGTGTTTTGTTATAGTTATTTATTTTGTTAGTAATTTATGAGATTAGGTTACAAATGGTTAGTATTTAGTATAGGGTTTTGTAATTTTTTAGTAATATATTTTTAAAAAAATAATTTTATAGTTATTTTGTTAGTAATTTATGATTAAATTATATAAATTGTTAGTGTTTAGTTTAGTGTTTTGTAATTTTTTTAATATAATTTTTATATAATGTAATTTTATTTAATTTTTATTTATTTGACAATTTTTATTGATTTATTAAAATGTGAGTTTTTTACCTAAATAAATTTAAAAAAATTTTAAATACCCAAATAAAGAAAAAATAAAGCACTAGCCACGCCTGTGAGCTCCACCAATCGCACCTGTCTAACAGGCACAAATTAACTCAGCAGGGGCGAAATATGAACCAAAGAAATATGGCAAGAAGCAAAACTGGAATTTTTAATAGTGAAGGCCAGAAAATGGGATGCCAATATGGCGGAATCGGGATTAATCTCATTGACAAGAGCATGATAAATCTGGAAAGCTAAGATGCCAGAGCAGAGACTAGATTCCATAAGGTAAAACAAGTGGAACAGACACACTTAGTTATTTCATAATGATAAAAAAACTATAAAAGATTTCCTCAATTTTACCAAAGGATGAGCAACAAGCCTTAATCAATTTGTTGTGAGGCAAAGACAACGTTTTTGTATGGTTAGATACAGATACAACATGCATTGATCCATCGCCATCGGTCATCAAGCATTAATTTAAATGTTAATCCCACTGCGAAGTTTGTCAAGCAAAAGAATAGAAGATTCACACATATTACAGTCCAAACAACTAGACAGGAGGTTGAAAAACTCTTGCAGAAGACTATTAGGGAAGTTACTTACCCAGACTAGATCTCTATTGTCGTAATGGTAATAAAACCAAATGGTGAATGAAGAATGGGCATAGACTTCACTAGTCCCAAAATCCGGTAAGCAAAATCCCTAACCCAAAATTTCTAAAACAAAAATTTAGAGCTTCTTTCATCAAATCTCAATCTAAAATATCGATTATGGTCTTTGAAGGGAAGGATTAATTATGGGTTTTCGTTGATTTTGGTTAGCAAATCAATACCCCCAAAACATATTTCACTATGAACAAAAACAAACATGATGTCACTGATAATAGATGGCTAGGATGACAGTTTCAGTACAATGTCTGATGGAATGGAGGGGAAATTGAAAAAAAGCAGCCCTTTTATCGAGTAAGCCTAAACCAAAAGAACAAAACATAAGTCCTACAATCACTAAGACCTCCCTCTTTCTTTATTTCCCTTTTTTTTTTTCTCATCTATTCTCCCTCACTAATCGTCAAAACGCAGTCCTTTATCTAAGCCTAAACTAGCAAAAATAAGGCTTAAGACAAGAATTAATGGTTTCGAGTTCTACAACCACTAAGACCTCCATTTTTTTTTTTCTTTTCATCTCTTCTCCCTCACTCATATCCAAAACCATCCCTTCACCTAAATCCACTTCATAGGTTTCGAGTAATCTTTTTCATGATCCGAGTAGTCAAAAGAAAGCCTTGGTAGAGAGGAGACTACGTCTAGAATCAAAAGACGATCTAAGGATGGGTTCAAGAGATCATAGCTCCATTTTTTGGAGGCAAGAGAGGAGATTTTGTAGGGTTTAAGGAAGGTTAACAAAAAAAAAAAAAACAATATGAGAAAGGAAAAGAAAAGATGACGAACTTCAATTTCATGATGAAATCGGGTTGAAGGGGGCAGGTGAGTGATGGTGTCGACGATCTGAGTAGACATACTTCTATTATTTATTTTGATTTACGTACTTTTATGATTTATTTTGATTAATTTTAAACATGAATTTTACTTAATTTACACTAGATGGATCATTTTCTATATAAGTATAATCATTATTTAGTGTGCTAAAAAATGAACGAATATGCAAATTATGCGAAAAATTTAACATGAAAGCTTGATTTAATGCACAAGATGAAGATTTTAAAATTATTTTATTATTATATCTATTGAAACTTTTTGAATTTTTAAGCTTGTCTTTTTATTGTAAGTTTTATTAATTTAAATTATGATTATACTTAAATTATAGAGTAAAGTTCTCATAAATCTTTTCTTTTTTTTTTAAATTATCAAATTAGGCCGATTTTTAAAAATATTATAGGGTCAGGTTGAAAATACAAAAACGCTTCCAACTGAAGGGTTTTCCTTCTGGTAGGGTTATTTTTTTAGGGTTATGGTTTTGATTTTTGTTAGAGCAAGGTTAGGGTTTTATATGTTTTAGTGTTTTAGGGTTTATGGTTTTTTATATTTTTTAAATTCTTTATATATTCTTTAGACTTTTTATAATTTTTTGACTTGTAAAGTTAGTATTATTTAATTCGATATTTACAACAATCGTATTTACATCATTATTCAAATTGTAAAATTTAATTTTCAAAATCGAAACTCGAACTATTCGATTCGACTAACTCTCTTACTTTGTAATTTTTTTTTTCAATTTTTTCGAATGAATTGAGTTTTAATCATCTGTAGCTTACGACAGGCTAAGGTTGACTAATTTTTTTCAGAAAATATTATCTCGGGATATCTGATGGTTGAGCGGGAAATTGTAGGAGTTGAAAGTGGTGGTGAGAAAACGCTTAACGTAGGATGCATTTTTAGTGCACTGTAAGAAAATGCACTAAAAGCCCGTCCAGCTGGACGCATTTTCATGCCATGCCAGTGAAAACGTGTTCAGCTGGACGTACTTTCAGTGCATTTTTCTTGTAGTGCATTGAAAACGCATCCAGCTGGGCGCATTTTCAGTTGATATTTCTGACATGTCACTAAAAACGGGCCCTACGTGGAGCGTTTTTCCTCTACCAAATTCAACGCATGCAAACTTCTCACTTACCCGAGAATATTTTCTGAATCAATTGCCACTCACTGCGACTTTATAAAAGGGTGACTTTCAACATTGAGTGTCATAAGGCAATTTTGAGCAAATAAAATTGCAAGAAGAATCGAAAGAAGAGGAAGTTCATAGGGCGTTTCATAAAGCATAATTTGGAGCAACCACGTAATTGCATCAAGTAAGGATCGATATTTGATGTTCATATATAATTACAACACTTTTTTTTTTTTGCATAATATTTTTATTTCGAACATGTGAAATAGGTTATTTCGTTGAAAATGAGTGGATGAATTAATGCTATTATTTATTACGCCAGTAAAGTCTGTGACACTGAAATTGGGGTCATTTTTTTCATCGGAGAATATATCACAGTTGGCTTCCAACTCAAACATACAATTGTTGGAGTCGCGTGGAAGAATTAGGCGAAAAATCGTCGGATCCAACCAGATGAGAGTATCGTCACTGAAATATAGATTTTGTGCTTTGGTCGACCCCATCAAATATGAAGCTTTCGATATCAGAGGCGCAATATGGGGTGGAGGTGATGGTGTAGACGTATATAGCTAGTGAATCACCAATACTCAAGTTATATGCAGATTTTGCAAACACAGATGTAGGCAGTCGGAGGTCAACATTGTTGAATCTGGTGCCTTAAGTGTAGTATTTTCGTCTAAGTGCACTTGTAATTTTTTCAAACAAATTGATTAATAAAATTATTCATAAAATAAATTAATATACTTTGTATTATTGTCCTCAAATGGTTTTTGCACACAAAGCAAAATAGAAGCAAATATTGCTTATTGGTTGTCTAAATGTTTAACTAATACTAAGCAATATTACGTGGTCGGATTGTAGTACTGAAAGACAACTTGTATTAGTAGACGAACCTAAACATGTCTTTAGTCTAATAAAAAATGAGCTAACTGATTGAAAGACTAATATGTCGTCTATCAAGTCCAATTGGGGAGATGTCTTGTCTTGGGCATCGGAGCAGGTGACAGAAGATAGAGACATAGATGTGACTAACTAGACTAACAGTACATCGGACAAGACCCAAGCAGAATAGATCCTAAATTTTTTTATGGATTTATTCACTTGTGACATTCATACTATGACGTACCTAAATCCTAAGTGGATGGTGGACTATGTATGCGTGACTCGTACACTTTGATGTAAGTAAAAGCCTCAATTTAAATACATAAGGAACCAAAAGCTAGTGCATTAGGTGTACGACTTTTCTAGTATGTAGCGTCATTCAAAATAGTGAAATTCATAGCCCAAAACATGGGTAAATGATATCCTCTAATTGGCATTACATGGTTGATGAAAAGTAAACATGGCCACGGGTTATCCGTCTTTGTAATGGATGACTTGATCACTATTTGATAGTGATTGACTTTTCATGAAGGAATGAGATAAAATAGAATCATATTGAGGGAACAAATATTATCCCAAAGAGATTGAGGATGTCCTATGAGGGTAATTATAACAGCCCATTTTCAGTGGTGTCAAAAATAGTGGTTTTAGAACCACAATTCTGATGAGTGAGTTGTTATTTTATTATTTATTTAAAGTCTAAGGAATTATATTAGGGTTGTGTAAAAGTTACGTTATGAAATTTTGAAGTTTAAATGGTTAATTAAGTAAAAAAGACTAAATCGTAAAAGGTGCAAAAGTATAATTCTATTAGTTAAAAGGGTTAAATGGCTATGGGAAGATAAATTAATGGACTTAGATGGTAATTATACCATATTGTTGATGGTGGACAAATATAGACATGATTTAGTTGTTTTTAAAGTTAAATTAGTAAGGGCAAATTAGTAATTAGTTAAATAAATACAAAATAAATAACAAAAGACTATCATCTTCCTCTTTTTATTTTTGTTTCAACCAAAATCTCCATGAAAGGAGAAGCTTGAAGGTAGAATAGGGCTTAATTCATTGCACAGTATGATTTTATGTCCTGTTTTTAATGATTTTTATGTTTTTGAGCTCATTTTAGCTTAGTCTAGCTAGCCTAGGGGTTAATTTGCAAATCTGTTAAAGGTTGAGGGACTTTCCATGGTTTTTTAATATATTTTGAAGTTATTTAATAGATTATTAATCTTAGTTGTTAAACAAACATATTTTGTTAAAGGATTTTTAGTGAATTTAAGGTTTAAGAACTTATTCATGAAAATAGTAAAATTTCATGGTATTATTATGAAATGATGATTTAAGTGGGTTGCTATGAGTCCTTAAGAAATTCTGCTAGCTTGTATGGAGGATTAAAATGGTTAAATTTCAAGTTATGAGCTTAAGGACTAAATTGTGAAAAGTTAAAATACTAGGGGTAAATTCATAATTTTACATAAATATAAATTATGGATTGAATTGAATACTTGAAGTACTTAATTGAATAAAATTATCTATTTGGATCAAGATAAACCACAACTGGACTTAAATCAAGGAAAGGCGAAAGCTTCGGATTAGTTTCAAATTCTACATCTATGATTGTAGTTATCGAGGTAAGTTCGTATGAATTATGATTGTATTAATGATAGCTAAATTGATTAATTTCTATATTGTGTTAATATAAACGGACTTGAAATTGCAATGTATCGATGTATTGAGTAACTGATGGATAACGAATCCCGTTTGAACCTTAAGAATTCTTTGGATACGAATGGCATGTCATTAGGGATTTCATGTTTCAGGTGCTGGTATTGAATGTCCTACTGATGGTTGAGGTCCTACATTTATTGCAGATTCTCCACAAATCGTGTGAGTAGCATAGTGTAGCTAACATTCTGACCACAGCTCGTGTGAGCAGGCCCATTTCACAGCTCGTGTGAGCATTATTGAAAAGAAAAGGTTACGGTTATATGGAAACGCGCACTACATGTGAGCATTCCCGAGTATCCGATGTAATTCTAGATGGTTCAACATGTAAGTAAAGGAATGACATGGTAAGTACATAATGGGATATTGAATTATGACTTATGAAAAAGTTAATGTAATAAATGATGTGTATATGAAAATCTACTTATATTATGGTTGAATTCACATGTATCATGTATGAACCTACTAACTTGTGAGTTTGATGGTGCTTGTATAGGCTTTTACTAAGCTTATGGTCTTGGTAATGATATTATGCTTATTCTATAGATTGTGCTAAAGAAATGGTAAGTTATGTTTGAGTTTATATGAGCTTACTAAGCACTAGTTGCTTACGTAGTTACTTTCCTTTATTTTTTAGATTATTGGAAGCTCGATTGGTTGGAAGCTTGTCAGAGATCTATCACACTATCCAACAATCATTTTGGTAGTTTTTGAGTATTTTGGCCAAGGTTATAAATGGTATGTATATGACCCTTTTATAATGGTATTTCTTGAATGTATAATGGTTGATTTGGTATGTATATGTTTTTGAAGTTTATGTTTGGTTTGATGAACTTTGGAGCTTTGACAAGTTAGATCATTTTGGCAACTCTTAAGTGCTTGTATATAAGATCCTTTTTGGTATGTTTGTGATGGTATGTAAATGGTTATATGTGATGTTATTTGATAGTTAAAAGAACTAGGTCCTATGCTTGAAATGTGGCTATATTGTTTTAATTTGATCATTGATGTTTTGATATGAATGTGGTGCCTTTGAATGGAATATTGGTTAGATAAAATAGGATGTTTGAAATGGTATGTTTATAAGTGTTTGTGTAACAGCCCATTTTTTAGTGAAATCAGAATAGTGGTTTCAGGACCATAAATTCGATCCGAAAATAAGGTTTATTTTTATTTTATTATATAGTCCATATTATGATAGACGTGTCGTATGAAAATTTTGATACGAAAATTTTATCGATTAAGTGCTTAATTACGAGAAGGACTAAATCACATAAAATGCGAAAGTTGAATTCTAGTTGTAACACCCCTAACTCGTATCCATCGCCGAAACAGGGTTACAGAGCCTTACTAAAATTTTTCTAAACATTCTCAGATAAAATCACTATTTATTAACCGAGATCATTCATACATCCCTTAGATGGACCCTCGAGGTCCAATACGAGCATTAGAATCGATTCAGGACTTAATCGAAAATTGTAAGAATTTTTCGTGACATTTCAAAAATTTTCCAAGGTGCAGGGCTCACACGCCCGTGTGGTCCAAGGCACATGCCCGTGTGACCCTTAGACACGCTCGTGCCTCAGGTCTTGTTTGATTTAGGTAGCTCTTTGACTTGCGCCACATGGCCATGCCACACGCCCGTGTGCTAGGCTGTGTGTTAATTAATTAATTCGAACCAGGTGCAGGTTTCACACGGCCAAGACACACGCCCGTGTCTCTGCCCGTGTGCTCAATTCTAAGCATTCTGTTTTCTCGAATTTAAGGTGCAGGGGACATACGGCCTGACTCCACGCCCATGGGGTAGGCAATGTGTCACACAAGGTCTAGACACACGCCCGTGTGGACAAAATAAAGCCATTTCCTAGCCTCACTTTTCACCCAAATTTGCCATTTTCCTGCACCAAAACATACCAAGTACAATCCAACCATTCTAAGCATTCAAATAAGCAAATTTCATCATTCAACATGGCCTATATTTGCAAGCATACGTGTTTACTATCCTACCTTGGTTCAATTCATGTGTTAAACATAATTTAATCAACTACTTAACACACACACACACACACATATAACTACCATAGCATGACATTACAAGTATATCAAAACAACCATTACTAGCCATTCTAATGGCTAGATTACAAGCATCATTTACATTTACATGCTAATATGGCTAACATATCCTATACATGCCATTACAACCGTAACTGATTTACCATATTGTATTGACATGAGCTGATGGATAGTGTGAGTGATCTCCGTCGAGTTTCCAATCCAACGAGCTTCCGATTTACTCTAAAACAGGGGAAAATAAAACGGGGTAAGCATAAAATGCTTAGTAAGTTCATATAACATGGTACTTAACTTACCATACATCCTATTTGAGGTAATTAAGTAAGGCATATTCAACCACTTTGATCTCAAGCCCTACACACATCCTCATTTCCCTTGTTAGTCATATATTCCATAGTAACATCAAGACATGTATGGGCTCAACAACGATCAAGTTCCCATGCACATATGCTTTCCACAATATGTATTCATTTAGCATGTATAGACATCTCTCATTAATACAAGTACAACTTCAAAGTAATTCTTTTAAAGTTTAGATCATTTCATGGCAGGACTTTACTCATTTTATTCAAGTATTAAGGTCGCACAAGTAGTAGTACATTCAAGGTATACGGGTCTATGATCAAGGGTGAACATTCTCATCAAGTAATTTCCATATACAAATATCATCTTATTGTATTTCATGTAATATTCTTTTCATGTCATATTTCCATATCATATGTATCATTCCATGTCAATTTGTTTTCAATTCATCTTTGCTCTTGTCAGAACTTTACCCATTGAAATTATTCAAAATATCAATGGATACACAGGTAGTACACTCGAGGTGTACAAATCAGGATCTATCAATTCATATTCAACGGTACCCATAAGGTACTATCTCATAGAGTACACTCTCGAGCCACACATGTAAACAACAGGATTACCAGTCCAGGCTAAATCCTTTTTATGACATATGCTATAAGGAGCTTGATCTGGATTACCTGTCTGGGCCAAATCCAATTCTTAATATATGCTCGAGAGGACTCACATCAGGATTACCTATCCGGGCTAAATCCTTTCCGTAATGAAGTCATTAGGATTGCTCATCCGAGCCTAATCCATTCTGCAACAAATACAGGACCTCATTCATTTCGGCAATTACATTTATCCATTGATATTCATTTATTCAAACAAGATTTAAACAATTTTCAAAAATTATAGGGCATGTGATTATTTCATACATCTTTAACACTATATTAATTCATATGCTAATATTTCACATCCATTCCGAGCATAAAAGCAGCATTTCCATCGTTTACCCTTTTAACATCTATCAGGCATTATCAATTAATTAGAACATTTTTATTTATCGGGCTTGATCATATATGTAATCCTTTCATATATATATGGCATTTATACAATTTACATAATTACAACCAAAACAACATGTAAATAAAAATAATTTAGTTACACAAACTTACCTCGACAAAGGTTCGTGTACGTAAAATCTACTAATCCGATATTTTCCTCATTTCTCGTTCTAACTCCGAATTTGGTCTATCTATATCTATACCAGTAGATGTAACATCAATTTATCTTATTTTACATTCATGCGGAAAAATTTTTTATCCTAGGCAAAATTACTATTTTGCCTCTAACTTTTCCATAAATTCCATTTTCGTCCTTAGGCTCGGAAAATGAAACTTGTGCAAATTACTCACTATTCCAAGCCTAACCAAAGCCCTATTACAAATGTTACAGCATATGTATTCATAAAATTTCAGAATTTTTCATCAATTTTACAACTTTTCATTTTAGTCCCTAAATCATGTTTTAATCAAAAATCACTTTGTAAAAGTTGTTTATCTATCAATAATCTTCCATTTTCTACCATAAATTTCTAATTTTGGGCATATACATTCATGAAACATTTTCATACTTTGATAAATTTTCAAATTAACCCCCCAAATAGAGAGATTAAGCTGTCCCGATTCCAAAAACATCAAAATTACTAAAAACGGGACAAGGAAACATACCCAATTTGGCCGTGAAAGTCTCTTCTCTTTCTCTTAGGATTTCCATGTTTTATTTTGGGGAAGAAGATGAGAAAATATGATTTTTATTTTCTTTTCATCTTTTTAATTAATTAATATTTTCACTTTTCAATTTAGTCCCTAGCCTTTTACTCATTTTCCATGGATGAATCATCCAAAAATATCTACATAATTTTTTATTAATGGTTTAATTACCATATCAAGATCTTAATTTTTGAATTCCATAGCTATTTAATCCTTATAGCTACTAGAATTCAACTTTTACATTTTATGCGATTTAGTCCTTCTCGTAATTAAGCACTCAATCGATAAAATTTTCATACCAAAATTTTCAAATGTCATATCTATCATAATACGGACCATATAATTAAATAAAAATAAATTTTATTTCCAACTCAAATTTGTGGTCCCGAAACCACTATTCTGATTTCACCAAAATTCGGGCTGTTACACTAGTAGCTATAAGGATTAAATAGCTATGGAATTCAAAACTAGAGGTCCTTATATGGTAATTAGACCATTAAAGAAAAGTATGTAGATATTATAATGACTCATCCATGGATAAATTAGAAAAGGCAAGGGACTAATTTGGAAATCAATAAAATTAAAAGATGACAAATAATTAAAAAGGAAATTATCATCTTTTTATTCATATTCTTCCCTAAAATTTCTATGTAATCTTTTGGAGAGAGGATGAAAACTTTTCAAGCTCAATAAGGTATGAAATCAACTCTCGTTTTTAATGATTTTTATAATTTTGAAACCGGGATAGTCTAATCTATCTATTTGGGGGATTAATTTAAAAAGTTATCAACGTATGAAATTTGGGTCATGGATGAATATGCTGAAAATTAGAAATTTATGGTAAAAAATGAAAGGTTGTTGATAGATGAACAACTTTTACAAAGTGATTTTTGATGAAAACATGATTTAGGGACTAAAATGTAAAGTTGTGAAATTTGATGAAAAATTTTGAATTTTTATGAATACATGTGTTGTAAATTTTGTAATGAGATTTTGGTTAGGCTTGGAATAGGGAGGAAATTGCATCAGTTTCATTTTTCGAGCCTAGGGACAAGGGAATTTATGGAAAAGTTAGGGGCAAAATGGTAATTTTGCCTAGGATGTAAATTGAGACCAAATGAGTATGAAATATGAGAAATTTATGATTAAAGCTATTTATATAGATCCGAACAACTCAAATTCGAGGTTATATCGAGGAAAGGAAAATGTTTTAGATTAGTAGATTACTTATGCGAACAAGTGTCGAGGACAGTTCGTGTAACATAATCGAGCATGTAAATATGTTTTATTGATTGTTGTGCTTGTATGGAATGTGACTTATATTGATGTACATTTCTTGAATGCTATAATGAGAAATTTAATACATGCTTGAATAGTAAAAATGGGTTAAGTCCCGATTGAATATTGAATTCCGATGAATATATGTGCTTTCCGGAAATGGATGAGGTCCGACATTTGTTGCGGATGGGATTTAGCTCGGAAAAGTAATCCTATTGACCTCATTATAGAAAAGGTTTAGCTCAGATGGGTAATCCTAATATAATACTTCTCGAGTATATATTATGATTAGGGTTTAGCCTGGACTGGTAATCCTAATCGAACTCTTCTGAGTATACATTATATAAAGGATTTAGCCTGGACTGGTAATCATGTTATATGATATGTGGCTCGAGAGAGTGTTCCTTGGTTAAGTGCCCTAATGGGTACCCTTGAATGAGAATTGACGGATTATTGAATCGTACACCTTGAGTGTACTACTTGAGCATCCATTGGAATATCAATGGTTCAACGGACAAAACTCTTGGCAATATGAGAGAATTATGAGATGGAATGATAATGTCTTGAAAGAATATTGCTTGATGAGCTCATCTATGTTTACTTGATTGATATGAAGATTTTGGTGACTAACATGTTTGATTGAATGCATGTGATTAGTCAATTTTACTAATGGATGGAAAACATGATATTGTATGCTTAGATTAATATACGAGATTGGTAAGTTTAGTTTCCATTATACGAACTTACTAAGCATGTAATGCTTACTCCGTTTTATTTTTCGCCTATTTTATAGAGCTCAGAAGCTCGCGAAGGTTGGAGATCATTGGAGCATCGTCACATTGTCGACTAGTCATTTTGGGTATACTTAGTAAAATCATTTTGGTATAATGGCATGTACAGGACAACTTGGCCAATAGTGGCTTGAAAATGATGTTTTATAACCTAGCCATTGGAATGGCTAGTAATGGTTTATTTTGGTATGATTAAGGATATATTCATATGTGTTATGTTAAGTATATGTGATCAAATCATATTAAAGCCTAAGTTAATCCAAGGTAAGTTTATAAACACATATGCATGTAATGATATGCCATGATGAATGATGGAAATTGCTTAAATTGAATGCTTGGAATGGTTGAATTATACTTGGTATGTTTTAGTGCAGGTAAATGGTAAATTTGGGTGACAAATGAGGCTAGGAAATGTCTTTATTTTGTCTACACATGTGTGTGTCTAGGTCGTGTGTGACACACGGTCAGCCCCATGAGCATGTGGTCCGGCCGTGTGTCCCCTGCATCTTAAAAATGAGAAACAGAATGCTTAGAATTGAGCACACAGGTAGAGACATGGGCGTGTGTCTCAGTTGTGTAGTTAACACGGCCTAGCACACGGGCGTGTGACTGGGCCGTATGACTTTAATTTCTTCATGCCTTAGAAGTCAGAGAGTTACACGGGTTAAGGACACGGGCGTGTGTAGTCACACGGCCCGACCACACGAGTGTGTCCCTAGACCACACGAGCGTGTGGGCACTGTACGTAAGAAAAATTTAGAATTTCACGAAAGATTCCCGAAGATCTCGATTTAGTTTCGATTCATTTCTAATACTTGTATTGGGCTTCGAGGGCCCATTTAAGGGACGTTATGTATAATCTTAGTAAATGAATAGTGATTAACATGAAATGTTTGTAAATGTTTTGAACGATCTGTAACCCTATTTTGGTGACAAATACGGGTTAGAGGTGTTACATTTAGTGGTACCAGAGCTATGGTTTAGCCGATTCTTAGATTGAACGTAATGAACACGAGTTTATCTATACATGCCATTATATAAACTGTGATAGTGTGATGATTCCTGATCATTTTAAATGTGTTTTTCATATAGTAATGTCATCTAAACAAGCTAGAGCTGAATCCGAGGAAGTTGAGAGGAATGCTCCAGCTTCAGTTTAAAGAGTTGCATCTGCATCTAGTAGTGAAAGGCTCGGGTTTGAGGGCCAAAGTGAGGAGGCAAAATAAGCCTTCTTCCAATTGATGAATGAGTGGTTTACCGAGTACTTAAGAATAAACCCCGCTGTACAATGACTTCCCCCACCTGCTCTTTAACCAGTCCTTGAGGTACCACAGGGTGCTGAACCTGTTAGAATTGGTAAGCCTCCGATAGATAAAATCCACAAGCATGGGGTGGAAGAATTTAGAGCTACCGTAGATGATGATCCGGAAAGGGCTAAGTTTTGGCTAGAAAATACTATCTGGGGTTTTGATGAATTATCTTGTCCACCTGCCAAATATCTGAAATGTGCAGTGGCTTTATTGAAAGATACAGATTACCATTAGTGGAATACCATAACTTCAATTGTACCGAGAGAGAACGTTACATGGGAATTTTTCCAAGCTGAATTTAGGAAGAAATATGTTAGTTAGGGATTCATGGATCAGAAGACAAAAGAATTTTTAGAACTCAAGCAGGGAAACATGACTATATCTGAATATGAACGGGAATTTGTTCGATTGAGCAAATATGCCAGAGAATGGGTTCTAACCGAGGCTGAGATGTGTAAACACTTTGAAGAGGGTTTAAATAAAGATGTTTAAATAAAGATATCAAATTATTGATTAGAATCCTTGAAATAAGGGAATTTGTAGTATTAGTCGATCGAGCACACAAAGCTGAGGAATTAAGTAAAGAAAAGAAACAAGCTGAAAGAGAGGCTCGAGTTTCTGGAAAATGAACCACGAGTAAGTCACAATATTTAATTCTAAGAAATTAAAGAATTATTATGATCGTGTTACCACCTCTACGGGATATTCTGGAAGAGAGCGACGCTCTCAATGTTCTAACCCGAGTCTTTATCTCTATCTGTGACCAATGTGGGTAGTATTGGTAATCCCAAACCGAAATGTAAACATTGTAACAAATTTCATCATAGAGAATGTCAGTCTAGAAGTGGAGCTTGTTTTGGATGTGGTTCATTTGACCATTTTCTCAGAGATTGCCTAGAAAGAGTTGAAAAAAAAGATAGAACCAACACCAAAGCCTAGTAATCATGTCTCAAGAGGCAGACCACCCCATCATCCCGAAAATGTTGGTGGTAGTCGAGGTACTGCCAAGGATACAACAGTTATATCCAAGGCACGATCACCTGCAAGGATATATGCTATTTGTGTGAGAGAAGCCTCTGCGCCAGACGTCATTACTGGTACTTTTTCTCTACTTGATACTGATATTACTACTTTGATTGATCATAGTTCCACACATTCATACATATGCACGAACTTAGTGACTGTTAAAAATTTACCGGTTGAATTCACTGAATTTGTGGTTAAAGTTTCAAACCCTCTGGGCCAGTGTGTTATGGTGGATAAAGTTTGTAAGAACTATTCGTTGATGGCAAAAGGTTATTTCTTTTCGGCTGACTTGATGTTATTGCCATTCGATGAATTTGATGTGATTTTGGGAATGGATTGGTTAACCCAATATGATGCAGTGGTGAATTGTAGACATAAATATATTGTATTGAAATGTCAGAATGGTGAATTACTTCATGTTGAATCTGATAAACTGGATGGATTACCTAATGTGATTTCAGCAATATCGGCATAGAAATACGTTTGAAAGGGTTATGATGCTTACCTTGCATATGTGTTGGATACTAAAGTATTTGAGTCAAAGATTTAATCAGTGTCGGCTGTATGTGAATTTCCTAATGCATTCCCAGAAGAATTACCTGGTTTACCATCGGGTAGAGAAGTGAAATTCTCTATAAATCTTGTTCCGGGTACAACATCCATATCTATAGCACCTTACAGGATGACTCTTACCGAATTGAAAGAGCTAAAAGCACAGTTGCAAGAATTGATTGACAGAGGTTTTGCTCGACCTAGTTTTTCACCTTGGGGTGCGTCGGTTCTGTTTGTAAGGAAGAAAGATGGATCATTGAGGCTGTGTATTGATTACAGAAAGCTCAACAAGGTTACAATAAAGAACAAGTACCCATTGCCTTGAATTGATGACTTGTTTGACTAGTTAAAAAGTGCCACTGTATTTTCGAAGATCGATCTCCGTTTTGGTTACTATCAACTACGGGTAAAAGATTCAGATGTATCAAAGACAGCTTTTAGAATCAGGTGTGGACACTATGAGTTGCTTGTGATGCTGTTCGGTTTGACAAATGCACCTGTAGTGTTTATGGATCTGATGAACAAAATTTTTAGCCCGTATTTGGACAGGTTTGTGGTGGTATTTATAGATGATATTTTGGTTTACTCCCGAGATGAAAATAAACATGTTGAGCATTTGAAAATAGTGTTGCAAACTCTGCGAGAGAAATAATTGTATGCCAAATTTAGTAAATGTGAATTTTGGCTACTGGAAGTTAGTTTTCTTGGGCATATAGTATCTGCTGAAGGTGTCAGGGTAGACCCAGATAAAATTTCAGCCATTGTTTATTGGAAGTCATCGAAAAATGTGTCAGAAGTTTGAAGTTTTCTGAGACTAGCTAGTTATTATTAGAGGTTTGTAAAATTTTTTTCAATGATAGCTTCTCCGATGACTCGTTTATTACAGAAAGCTATAAAGTTTGAGTGGATTGATAGATGCCAGTAGAGTTTGGAGAGATTAAAAGCTTTATTGACAGAAACACCAGTGTTAGTTCAGCCTGAATCCGTTAAGGAATTGATAATTTACAGTGATGAATCACTGCATGGTTTAGGCTGTGTCTTGATGCAAGAAGGTAAAGTAGTAGCCTATGCTTCAAGACAACTAAAACCACATGAAAGAAACTACCCGACACATGATCTTGAATTGGCAGCCATTGTATTCGCATTGAAAATCTGGCGGCATTACTTGTTTGGTGAAAAATGTCACATATTCATTAATCATAAAAGTATGAAATATTTGATGTCACAGAAATATTTGAATTTGAGACAGCGCAAATGGCTTGAACTACTAAAAGATTATGATCTTGTTATTGATTACCATCCGGGAAAAGCTAATGTAGTGGCATATGCTTTGAGCAGGAAATCCTTGTATACTTTGTGAGCGATGAGTACCCGATTGTCATTATCTGGTGATGGTTCAGTTATAGCTGACTTAAAAGCTAGACCAATATTTTTGCAGCAGATCTGTGAAGCTCAGAAAAATGATAGTAAGTTGCAAGCAAAACTGATATAGAGTGAACCGACACCCAACTCAAAATTTTAGATTGGGACTGATGGCTGTTTATTATTCAGAGGCAGAGTATGTATACCGTAAGGTTCAGAACTCGTACAGAAGATTTTGAATGAAGCTCATAATGGTAACATGTCTATTCAACCTGGTAGCAATAAAATGTATAATGATTTGAAAAAGATGTACTAGTGCCCAGGATTGAAATGAGATATTTCTTAGTTTGTATCTAAATGTTTGATATGTCAGCAAGTAAAAGCTAAACATTAGTTGCCTTCTGGACTATTACAGTTACGATACCGGAATGGAAATGGGAAAGTATTACTATGGACTTTGTGTCGGGGTTACCCCTGTCTCCAAAGAAGAAAGATGCCATTTGGGTAATTGTCGATCGATTAACAAAGTTTGCACACTTTATTCTTGTACGTATGGATTTTTCCTTGAATAGATTGGCTGAATTATATGTCTCTGAGATTGTCAGATTTCATGGAGTGTCTGTCTCCATTATTTCAGATAGAGACCCTCAGTTTACATCTCGATTCTGGAACAAAATGCAAGAAGCTCTGGGTACTCAGTTGCACTTTAGCACTGCATTTCATCCCCAAACAGATGGACAGTCTGAACGGGTAATATAGATCTTGGAAGATATGCTTCGATGTTGTATACTTAAGTTTGAAGATAACTAGGAAAGGTATTTGCCTTTGGTTGAATTTTCTTATAATAACAGTTATCAGTCTAGCATTAAAATGGCACTGTATGAAGCCTTGTATGGTCGCTAATGTAGAACTCCCTTTCAAGTTACACAGAGTTGACTTAGTCTGAGAGACTGAGGAAAAAGTGAAAGTAATTTGGGACAGTTTGAAAGCAGCCTCTGATCGACAAAAGTCTTATGCTGATTTGAAAAGAAAAGAGATATAATTTTAGGTTGGTGACAAAGTATTCTTGAAAGTATCACCTTGGAAGAAAGTTCTTCGGTTTGGTCGCAAAGGAAAACAGAGTCCACGGTTCATTGGACCATATGAGATTACAAAAACAATTGGACCAGTTGCATATCGGTTAGCTTTACCACCAGATCTTGATCGGATTCATAATGTTTTTCATGTGTCTATGGTACGACAGTACCAATTTGATCCTTCACATGTTATTTCATCGACAGAGGTAGAGATTCAACCTGATATGACATATAGTGAGGAATCGATCAGAATCTTAGCTCGGGAAACAAAAGAGTTTAAAAATAAAAATGTAGCATTAGTAAAAGTTCTTTGGCAACGACAAGGTATAGAGGAGGCTACCTGGGAACAGGAGGATACTATGAGGAAGCAATACCCTAACCTTTTTACTGGTAAGATTTTCGAGGATGAAAATCCTTAAGAGGGGAGAGTTGTAACAACCCATTTTTTAGTGAAATCGGAACAGTGGTTTCGGGACCACAAATCTGGTCTGAAAATAAGGTTTATTTTTATTTTATTATATGGTCCGTATTATGATAAACGTGTCGTATGAAAATTTTGATATGAAAATTTTATCGATTAAGTGCTTAATTACGAGGACTAAATCACATAAAATGCGAAAGTTGAATTCTAGCAACTATAAGGATTGAATAGCTATGGAATTCAAAACTAGAGGTCCTTATATGGTAATTAGACCATTAAAGAAAAGTATGTAGATATTATAATGACTCATCCATGGAAAATTAGAAAAGGCAAGAGACTAAATTGGAAATAATATAAAATTAAAAGATGACAAATAATTAAAAAGGAAATTATCATCTTTTTATTCATCTTCTTCCCTAAAATTTCTATGGAAACTCTAAGAGAGAGGATGAAAACTTTTCATGCTCAATAAGGTATGAAAACAAGTCCTGTTTTTAATGATTTTTATAATTTTGAAACCGGGATAGTCTAATCTATATATTTGCGGGATTAATTTGAAAAGTTATCGAGGTATGAAATTTGGCTCATGGATGAATATGCTGAAAATTAGAAATTTATGGTAGAAAATGAAAGGTTATTGATAGATGAACAACTTTTACAAAGTGATTTTTGATGAAAGCATGATTTAGGGACTAAAATGTAAAGCTGTGAAATTTGATGAAAAATTCTGAATTTTTATGAATATATGTGCTGTAAATTTTGTAATGGGATTTTGGTTAGGCTTGGAATAGGGAGTAAATTGCACAAGTTTCATTTTCCGAGCCTAGGGACGAGGGAATTTATGGAAAAGTTATGGGCAAAATGGTAATTTTGCCTAGGATGTAAATTGAGATCAAATGAGTATGAACTGCCTATCGTAATAATATATCTTTTATGAAGTGTCAGTTTAATAATATATCTAAAGGTTATTATATCTACCACAAAATAATATTATATCTTTTCATAATTAATACCAAGACTTAGCGAAAAACTTAATTTTTTTTATTCAGTTTTAGCAAAACTACTTCATTTGTACCCTCATTGGCTTTATACCTTTAGATATTTGGACTACTGGTCCAAAAACTCCATGAATTTAATTGTACTTAAGTTGTGTCTTTCTATTTTGACCAATCTATTCCATATCTATATTTCTCAATAGATTTTTCCAAGATTATCTTTTGAATTCATTATTTCAACAATAATATTGCATGCAAAACCATTATCGACCACTTTTATTATCAGTTCCAAATTTTCTCGAATTTACATAACTTATCAATATTTAATAATACAAGGAGACTTGTAATTAATATATATTCCCAAATTTCTTTAAGGACCCAGTCATCTTTGTGCATTGTGATGGAGCAATTGGAACATATACACACATACAAAAATTCAAAGATGGGAAATATTTAGCTCTTGACCAAAAACCAATTGTAATGGGGAGTATTTATAACTTATTGGTTTGATATGTACAATACGTAGATCAACTTAATATCATGTTGAAATAGGAAGTTTAGATCTCATAAGTAATGGTTTAGATATTAATCAGAGACGTTCAATCAATAAATTCTCTAAACCATTATGCGTATAAATAACAAGTTTTTACAAAAAAAATTCAAACTCATATACAACAATCAATAAAGTCATCAGCATTAGCAAGATGAATTGTCTTAATTGCATAATCTAAAATTAATTATTTAAATAAGCAATCTTGCAAACGACAGGTTACAAGTTGATAACACATATGTGATTATTTTGTAGATACATCTACCAAAATCATATAATATCAAAACAATCCACATGGTGGATGAATGAACCCATATTCATTTGAGAAATACAAGGCATTAAATCTCAACTTTAGCTAGTAAACTTAGTGCATATCGTAATGTTGCAAAACGTTTTCAAACATTTGCTTAATACAAAGATATTAATATATGAATATTTTATTTTCAGTTCAAAAATGACATCAACTCCCTTATTAATCATACTTACTGAAAACAAATTGAATGAAAATAAGTATAAGGAATGGAAAAGAAACCTGATTTATCCTAAGCTGTGAGAAACTTAAAAATAGTTCTTGATAATAAGTGCCCACCTACAACTCAAGCTGAGGCTAGAAAATGCTAGGAAGAGTCTGGTGAGATAGCTTGTTGCTATATATACTGGCAAGCGTGACCAATACTCTGTATAAGAAACTAGAGAGTTGTAAGATTACTAAAGCAATTCTAGATAAGCTAGAAGATTTGTTCGGAGGCCAAGTTGCCTTGGCTTGACTGTAACACCCCTTACCCGTATCCTACGCTGGAACCGGGCACGAGGCATTACCGGACTTAACTCACTTGGTCATACAACTTTAGTCTATAAAATTTCATTCCAACTTAAAATATCTCTATCACCATTAAAACATTCTCATTAATGACCTACAAGGCCTTAAACATGCATACGGAGGGTTTCGGAACCCAACCGGAAACTTTTGTGCACTTAAATTTTTTTACCTAAACAGGGGCCACACGCCCGTGTGAAACAGGACACGCCTGTGTAGGTAGACCGTGTGGTCACACACGCCCATGTCCCACTCGTGTGGGATTTGTTTTCATTTCGAACCAACAGGGGTTTTCACATGGCCGGACACATGCCCATGTTCTTGGCCTGTGTGCTCCACACGGCCTAGACATGCCCGTTTCCTCCCCCGTGTGTAAAAACCTGGGTATTCTATTTGTGACGTCAGCAACCTCATATGGGACACACGGCCTAGGCACACGCCCGTGTGGCTAGCCCGTGGTCGACACTAACTTGCAACACTAGTATGCAGGGGACACACGGCCTGGTCACACACCATGGAACTGACCGTGTGTCACCACGGCCTAGACACACACCCATGTGCCTACCCGTGTGGACAAGAACAAGGCTATTTGCCAAGCTCTTTTCACCACCCTAGTTCACACAACATAATTCCATTCAACAAATCAATAAGCAACTCAGATTTGTAACATACACTTCCATGAATAACTTCATCTTTTCATAAATTAGTAATAATGAGCCATCAACTATGGCTATATACAAAAGAGTTCATCTTTAAAGGAGCCAACACACTCTTGGACAAAATAACAAAACAATTCACCTAGTCTAGCCCCTATACATGCCATACTCAAAACACTAAGTCTAGATATACCGAGATGAGCTGATAGTGTGGGTGATCTTCCAATTATCTTCGTATCTCGACCTGGCTCTTTGACACTATAAAACAAGGGAAAAGAAAGAGAATAAGCTTTAAGCTTAGTAAGTTTACATGTAAATAATAAACATCATAATATGTGCTAATCAATAAATAGTATTACATTTAAGCAAGAACAATCCACATTCCATGATCTTGCTTACTCATTTCATCTCTTACCACATTCCAACCATATCACAAGCCAAATGCTCACATTATTTAACATACATCCCTGCATTTATCACCACATAATCACATGAAACAACACTTAACAATTTCACAATAAGCCATTCCATTAATCTTTAACAGGGTGGTATCACACATAGCCCACCAAATGATATTATAAACGATGGTATCGCACACAGCCCATCGTGAATAAGTAATAAGGTGGTGTCGCACACAACCCACCATTAATTACTACGGGTAATATTCCACACTTATATATCTATTTCAACATTCATACGGAAATTATTCATTATCTACCAATTCAATCCACTTGAATCATATATGATCTCAATCATACAATGCACCAATAAGTTACAACATGTGTATTTAAGATGCATCGTTTACACATAAACTTACCTCGGTGCAAAATGTGTTAAGTTGCGGTTTAATCCGAAACCTTGCCTTTTTCCCGGTCAAGGTTAATTCCATGCTCTTCTTGATCTATAATAACAAAATTCATTCATTTAGTCATTTTATAATTATAATACATCATAATCTCTACTTAGGCAAAAATGACCATTTTGCCCTTGTACTATGGCAAAATTACAATTTTGCCCTTAGGCTCGTAAATCATTTTTCACCACATTTTCTCATTAAACAAGTCTACCTGAACATTTATTCCTCTTACAACTACTCACAAATCCAACTACTTCATGCATTTATTACTAAATCACAACATTTACAACTTGGTCCTATTTAGGTGTTTTCATGATAAACCTTTCACAAAAGTTGTTTCTCATCTCATTAACATTTATTTTCTTCCATAAACACTCAAAAAAAAAAACATAAACACTCTCATAGAAAGTCCCTAAACTTTCAACCATATTACAAATTAGTCCCCTCATTAGCTAGCTTAAGCTTTGGGGGTCTCAAAAAATAAAAAAATCATCAAGAAAGACCTCTAAAATCACTTACTTGCAAGGAGATAGCTTGGATAAAAGTTTGAAATCCAAAAACCTTTATTTTCTCTTCAATTTTCGATAAAATAAGAAGGGTGAATAGTGAAAGATGATATCTTTTCTTTTTATCTTATTTTATTCATCTTTTCATCACCTAATTTCACCAAATTTTGACCAAAAATTTAATGCCCTTGTCTCCTTGTCTCTATGGCCAGCCAACAGACCTATAATGACCTAATTGCACTTTAAGGACCTCCAATTTATTATTCTATGGCTATTAGACACCTCTACCTTGAAAAATAGAACTTTTGCACTTTATGCGATTTAGTCATTTTTCACAATTAAGCATGCAATCATTAAAATTAAAGCACCAAAATTTTCATATAGCCATATATTAATGCTATAACACATAAAATAACATCAAAATAATTTTTCTCAACCTCGGATTAGCGGTCTCAAAGCCACTATTTTGACTAGCCCCGAAATCGGGCTGTTACATTGATAGTTAGCCATAACTAGCTTGATGAATGCCCAGAAAAAGCCTGACACTCCGGTCAAAAACCATATGATCAATACTATGGGCTACTTTGCCGAGGCCATAGACAATGAGGCCAATCTATTTCAGAACACTCAAATTGAGATGGTTTTCAAAAGCTTGTCGAAGGATTTTGTTAGTTATTGAGCCGCACATAACCTTGGCAATAAAAATCTAACGCTTACAAAACTCATAAAGGAGTTACAATCCTATGAGCTGATGTTGAATGATGGTCAACTGGTCCAAATAGCAGAAGAGAATATTGTCGTTGCTTTTTGATCGGTTGTAAACGTCATAGCAATAATGTGAAAGCGTATACTGTTGATGCAAGGATAGTAGACAGATGTGAGTCTATCGGATATCGATCCCATAGGGATGGCTGTCTTTTGTCTATTAATGTTGGTGCAATAACTAGATAGAAACGAGATAAATTGTGAGGATAGTTGTTGGAGCAATATCTTGAAAACAATGAAATAAAATATGATGATGACAAACTGGGATCCCCAACATGAATCTTCAGTAGAATACTAAGTGTTCACAAGGTATAAAAAGATAGGTGATTGTCGATGCAATGAATTTCAATGTATATCTTACCAAGCGTCACTCCTCTAATTAATCTAAGACTTAAAAATGCATACTAACCCCACCTTCCGATGGTGGCAATATGACACTATTAATAACAAATGGGCTAAATTCCTTTAATCATCACTCAACTTTCGTTGTAATGCTTGTTAGCTCGAACTGTCACTGCACCTTCTAGTGTCAGTGACTACAATAACACTTCCATGCTAAAAACATTCAAACCCATAGATTAAATAGTAGAAACAAGATTGAATAAAATAACATTTAACCTAAAAATCATGTGTACTTCCATACAAACATGAAATAGAGAGTAATCACCAGCATTTAGAAAGAGATATAAAAGAAATAGGTACACACAACATGCTACGAAAATATAAACTACCATCCATACCAACACTAAAATTAGATATTTGACCATTTTCAACCATTTTTCGTTAGCCGATAAATTCAAATCATCAAATTGAAACTTCTGAATTTTCTATAAAAACAAAGGCTTAGCCCTCAACTCGACTAATATAGAACCATCATGTTTCAATTTAAGTTGAGCATTCATCGATTGTGAAGCAAATCGAGACTTCCAGCTTAAGGCACCGACAACGACATTCACTTTTCCTAGATGATAATCTACTATCAGATCATAGTCTTTCAACAATTCTTACCACCTACGCTGCCAAAAATTAATTCTTTCAAAGTCATTAAATACTTCAAGCTTTTATGGTCAGTATAAACGTGGAATTTCTTACTGTACAAATAGTGTTGCTAAATCTTTAATGCAAAGACAACTGCAACCAACTTAAGGTCATCTGTCTGGTAGTTCTTTTTGTGATTTTTGAGATGTTGGGAAGCATACACGATAACATTGTCGTCTTTCATTAGAACACATCCCAAACCACTCAAGGAAGCATCATTGTAAACAACAAATTCTTTCCCGGATTCAGGTTGGGTTAACACTAGTGCTCCTATCAACATACTTTTCAATTGATCAAAACTTTGTTAGAATTTATCAGACCGCGTAAAACTAATATCTTTCTATAACAGTTTCTTCATTGGTAAAACTATTATAAAAAAATTCTTGATTAAACATCGATAATATCCAGCTAAATCATAAAAATTACGTACCTCAAAAACATTTTGCAGAGGTTCCAATTCAAAAATGTAGAAATCTTGCTCGGATCAACTCCTGTACCTTTCGCTGAAATCACATGACCAAGAAAGCTGACTTCTCTGAGCCAAAACTTGCATTTGCTAAACTTTTCTAGGTCTGCAATACGATTTTTAAGTGCTAGGCATGTTCGGATTCATTTCTGGAATAAATCAAAATTTCATCAATAAAAACAACGAAGAACCTTTCGAGATGTGGCTGGAAAACCCAATTCATTAGATCCATAAATGATACAGGTGCATTAGTTAATCCAAAAGGCATAACTAAAATCTCGTAATGTCCGCAATGGGTTCTGAATGTTGTTTTCGGCACATCATCATCTTTAACTCACGAATGACAATAACCAGATTTGAGATTAATGTTTGAAAACACCGTAGCACCTTTTAGCTGATTGAATAACTCGTCGATACGAGATAGCAGATACTAATTCTTTATCATGACTTTATTCAACTGTTGGTAATCTATACACAATCTAATCGATTTATCTTTTCTTTTACAAACAGTACGAGTGCGCCGCAAGGTGACACGTTGGTCGAATAAAACCTCTATCAATCAATTCTTTCAACTGAGCTTTTAGTTCTTTTAATTCTATTGGAAATATTTTGTCGGGGGCAATCGAGATCGGACTAGTCCCTGTACTAACTCTATAGCAAACTCAACTTCCTACTCAGGTGGTAAACCCAGAAATTCTTCAGAAAATACGTTAGTGAACTCACAAATTGTCGGTACTTGATTAAGTTTCTTTTCAGATACTCTGGAGTCCAGAATGTAAGCTAAAAACATGTTACAACCCTTTCGGATTAGTTTTTCTGCGGACACTTCTAAAGTCATATTTGAAGCACAATCAAATTTATTGGATTTAACAAAAATTAGTTCACCATTATGACATCTCAAATCAATTTGTTTCTGTCTATAATTCACTATCGTTTCGTGCATCATCAATCAATTTATGCCCAAAATAACATCAAACTCATTAAAAGGTTGTAACATCAAATCAGCAGGAAAATCGTAACACTAAATTTTCAGTGGACATTGTTTGCAAAATAGATAAATTATAACACTTTGACCTAATGGGTTCGTTACTTTAATAACATAATCAATCGATTCAACTGGTAAACTCTTTTTTGTTACTACGTAGTGCATATAAATGAATGTGTCGACCCAGGGTCAATTAATGAATTCACAGTAACATCAATGATAGAAAAGGTATCAGCGATAACATTAGGAGCTGAGGCCTCCTCGCGTGCACGGATTGCATCATCTGTAGTAGGAGCTCAAGCTTCAGATGGAACTACTGTATCTTTGGTTCCACTTCTACTAACTCCAGCTGTGCCACTATTTCCTGGTCGTCTACCTCTAGTAGGAGTAACAAAAGGTTTTGCATTCTGATCTCTGTTCAAATCAGCTCGATTCTGGTAATCTTTCTTATAATGATCTAATGATCCACAAACAAAACATGACTCGTCTTTCAATCTACATATCCCAGAATGACTCCGGCCACAGTGGGTGCATTCTGGTCTAATCACATTCCAAACACTACCCACACTGGCTACTGATGTCGTCGGTGGTATCATATTACTCTATTTTGATTTATCTATACCATAAAACCTTGATGGTGCTGAAAAACAGCTACCAGATTCTTTCATTTTCTTCAACAGAGGAGCATAAAACACTCTGGATATATTTTTCTTATTAAAGGTACAAATTCTCTTTTCATTCTATTTCTTGTTGTTGTATACTTCTTCTATTTTCTGAGCTCGATCAGATAGAACTACGAACTCATGGATTTTCATTGTACCAACCAACATCTTGATCTTATCGTTCAATCCATCTTCAAAGTGGATACACATTTCTTTCTCAGTAAACACAACCTCACGAGCATATGAATTGAATTGTACAAACTCACGCTCGCATTCTACAATTGACCTATTTCCTTGTTTTAACTCAAGGAATTCCTTTTTGTTCTTGTCTAAGTATTGATTGCTAAGATATTTCTTTTAAAATTCAATTATGAAGAAATCCTAGTTAACACGTTCATTCGGTACCACAACAGTTAGGGTCGACCACTAATGAAAACCCTCTTCTTTTAACAGTGATATTGCACGCCTTAAACGATCTTCGGGAGGACACAACGCTTTGTGTGTGTTTCAACCAGTACTCAGCTCTAACAGTATCACTCACATTACTGTGAAAGTCTTCAGTTATGAATTTTCAAACTTTATCAATAGAAACCCTATGAATATTCTATCATATAGGGCTTTGAGAACAAGAGGGGGAAGGTTGTTGAGTCGCAGGATTGAATCTCATATATGCAGTAAAAATGTCATTCATCATATAGAGAAAGGCACCTTGAGCCTCCTCTTTGGGCTTTTGAAACTCAGGCACATTTTGAGCAACCCATTTATTGATGACTAGAATATTACTTTGTACCTCATCAGAATCTACTCGATTGGATTCAATTGACATTTTTTATCTATAAGAAAATAAGTCAAATTGATTTGGAGTCATCACACTATCACAAATTATAAAGTGGCATGTATTTCTAGACTCAATACATACTACGTTAGTCCTAGAATTGACTAAAATATGGCTCTAATGCCACTAAATGTAACATTCTATACCTAGTCTGGCCACTTGATCCGAGCTATAAGCTATTACAACTGTACAACATCAACATTATTTACAGTATCAACATAAATAATCAAACAATTCATAATATGATATAATTACAATCATTCAATAATAATAAATTATAACCAAGCCTTAATCGAGCATACAAAGCTGTTAAATCAACCCTAGAACAAATCTGGACAATTTGAAAATTTAACAAAAATTCAGGTAAAAAGTGAATGAGGGGTCACATAACCGTGTGACAAGGCTGAGACGGTGTGGTCCCATAACATGTTTGTGTTCCCTAACCATGTAACAAATTGATGCTGTGTAATCGTGGGTCACACGACCGTGTCACCAGGCTGTGTAACAGACTAATACCGTGTGAACAAACCTGCACCAAAGTCAAACAAATCACATGGCTGTATTATGCAACCGTGTGTGGCACATGACATGTGCACCTAGACATGCCTTCAAAACCAAGTAAATTTGTAACATCCTAAACTAGGGGCATTGCATTTAATGTGTTCCTGTGTGGATGCTATGCTTGGTGTGTTAATTTGGTGTGTTGGGGGTTCAGGGAAAGCTCGGGGTTAAGCCGAAGCTTTGGCCAAAATTTTAATTTTTAGCATTTTAGAGGAGAGCTAGTTGAGGCCAGGGTTAAGTGGTATAGTTTAGGTTTGATGACACAAGAAATGTAATAGTAAAGTGGCAAGGAGACGCCATTTAGGCTGCAGGTAGGTAATGCCGTAGGGAGCTGTGAGGGAGCAAGTTCGAGTTGCATCGTCAACACTGGGGGATTTTATTTTTGCTTATGGGCCTAAGGGGCTTGGATGGTGGATTCGGCAAGGACACTTCTTAGATGGGTGTTGAATTGGTCAAAAGTTTTGAATGTGAGGCTAGGAGGAAAAAGGGGGAATTTGAAATATTCAAACTGTTTGAAGTGGTGAATAAGAGTGAATGTAGGAGGAAAGTATGGGATTTGAGGTTGGTGGGGATGTTCGCCAGTTGTGGGAAGCTTGAAGGGGGAGAGGAATCGGTTTGGTGCTAAGCATGGGTATGTGCCGAAATCCTTAAGGCTAGTGGCTTGGTCTTTCTTTTGGGTGTGGTGCAATAGGTCTTAGGGGTGTCATAGTGTACCGTTTTCTTCTAGGGGTCTAAAACAATTGTTGAAACACTTCCTTTTCTCTTTTTCATTTTTTTGACCTTTTGCTCCATTTCTCTTCTAACCAAAACCGAAACTCTCACCCCATTTCTTTGCTTTCATTTTCTTTATTTACCTAAACTAAGGGGCTATTCTCACTTTTCTTCATCTTTTCTCCTTTCTTGTGCACTAGCCGAACTGTTGAAATTTGTCTATTTGTGCACTCTTCTCCATCATCTTCCTTTCTCTCCATTTGAGTGTTGGCCGAAATTTACTTCTTCTCATTCTTTCTTTTTACATTCTCTTTTATACCATTAGTACTTAGCCGAACCTTCCCATTCCCTGAATCAATTGTTCTTTGCCACAACAAACCGAAACCATTGCTATCTTCTTCTTCCCTTCTTCGAACTCTCCATCTCCATCTTTTGGTCAAGTGTCGAATATCCCTTGCTCCATCATTCTCTTCTTTGGTTGGTAGTCGACTTGGTGAGTTTCGCTTCTTTTGGGACTTTTTCTTCTATTTTTGTCAATCCTTTCTCTTTTGGCCGAATGCTTGGTGTGTCAGTGGTGAGTATACTCTTCTCTTGGTTAAGCCGTTGGTGACTTTTAGTTGTCTAAACGCTATTTTGTTCCATTTTGGTGAAGGGCCGAATCGAAATATCTTTGCTACCGATCATCTCTCTTTCGATTTTGATCTCTAAAAGATCCTTGGGGTTCATCTAAAGTTGCAAGTCGAATCAGTTGGTGCTATTCATTAGTAATCAAGGCAAGGAATCCTTCAATATTCTTTTTGGCAGGAATCAATTCGTGTTACTTTTTTTAAATCAAATCTTTCAGTTTAGTGATCAGCGTTCTTTTTCTTGAGTAACTGATCAAGTCTCTTCATAGATCCAACTGCTAGTCAATCTAAGGAAGGGAGCGAACCCCTAGTTTCGGCTCCTAAGTTCAAAAAGCAAGCGGTGTCTGCGGTTCGAGATTGGCCACAGGGTTATGGACCGGCTTCAGAACAGAATAGTAGGTGAATAGTTGTCGTTCCGGTTAACGAGAGTGTAGACATAAAAAGCATAGTATTGCGTGTTACCAGGTGTGTACTACTCACACGCCTTCATTGTTGTTGTTATTACGTTGTTAACTAAAAAAAGGCGAAAAGTCGAAATAACTGTTATGATAGATTAAACTACCCATACGGGTAAAGGTTGGAGACGCCAGGTAAGTTCTTCGATATCGATGTTGCTGTTAATATGCATGTATGTATATTTTGATGTTGGGCATGTATGAAAAATAATCTGTTATTCACTGATATATTGCATTGCATACATACATATTGTGCATAATGAAAAGATCATGGGCTCGGGATTGAATGAAGGAGGAGGGAGAATTAGTGACTACAGTCACAAGTGACTTTTGTCACGAGTGGTCTAAGTACCACGGTGGTTGAAACCACAAATGAACTGAGGAGTGACTATTGTCACGAGTGGTCAAGGACCAATGTGGTTAATACCACGATTGCTTATATTAGTGACTTGTCTCGGTGGTCTATGACCACAGTGGGTTGGCCCCACGTATGCTTTATTGCTAGAGATCGTCACGGTGGTCTATGACCACAGTGGGTTGGCCCCACGATTATATTACAGTGACTTTGTCACGAGTGACTACGGTCACGAGTGGTCTAGGACCACGGTGGTTATGAACCACAGTGGCATAATGCCACAGGTGTTTTGGATGGAGAGCTGATCTGGGATGGGTTGCATTGCATGCACATAACATGAACTGTATTGAGTGGGCTAAGGCCCAAATTGCATTACATGGGGAAATGTACACACTAAGTCTCGATGACTTACCCCTTTTCTAATTTTGCAAGTGATCAGTAGATGGCGGGTTTTGGGCCGAGACGGACTCGAGGTAGCCATGCGTTGCAGTTTCTTTAGTAAACTCGAACTTTAACTTTAATTTATTTTTATTTTGGGATTTTGGATTTGTAATAAGGCCACTTAAACTTTAATTTGGGAATTGTTAATAAGCTGATTTTATTCGTGCTATGAATCATTGAAAAACAAGGTTTTCCCTAAAAGCATAACAAGAAGTTTTCCAAATTCACAAAAAATGGATATTAAACAGTTAACAAATAAAACTTGGAATTTTCTTAACATTTCAGATGTTATTTTCAAAGAAATCAAGCACCTCAAAATTCATTTTAATTTTTACCTTTCAGATATTCCTCTAAGTTCGGTTTTAACAAAATAAGCCTGTTTTTAGCATCCAATCGGCTTAATTAATTAAAAAAAAAATTGGTTATAATGGTAAGGTTGGTATTAGCAAAACAGTTTTGATTCACAAAAAGACTCTTAAACCTGGATTCATCAAGCAAGATAATTTCTCAAATCGCGATGTTATACCAAGTTTTTAAATCTACTTCTCCTATAGCAATCCAGATTCGGTCGTAACGTTTTGACCGGGTTAGGGGTGTTGCAAAATTCACTTATAATTCTTAGATCACAAGCCATTCAATTACCATTCAAACCTTTATTTCTAGTTTCAATCTTACCTCAATTAACCATGCTTAATATACACACATACATGAACACTTATATAATTAGAATTCAAACCTTCAATAAACATAACAAATCTAATATGAACTTAACTAACGTAATAGCTACAACGTCTCAATGATGACTACTCAACAACTTTTCCTTTCCCTCGATTATCAAACGATTGATTTTTTTCTTAATCATGCAAGGGAGAATAGGTTTGACTGAAGCTTGGTGTTCTTTATCACTCGTGTTCTGATTAAAAACTCCAAATGAGAAAGATAATAGATTTGGTTTTGTTTTAATTTATTTTTTAATATTAAATTACTATTTGACCCTTTAGTTTTAATTAAAATTTCCTTATTAACCCACCATGGCCGCATAGGTCAAATTACTACATAAAGACTTTCAACCATGATTTTATATTCATTAAGCACTTATAAACATTAAAATTACCTAACCAAATTTTAATATGACACTTTAGTAACCTTATAAATATTATATAAATAATAATTACTAACTCACTAGTCGGAATTGTGGTCCCAAAACCACTATTTCTGACACCACTAAAAACGAGTTGTTATAGGTTAAACTATAGTCAACTCAACATTTTAGCACGAAGGACTTGAGAGAAGCTAATTTTTTCTAGGTATTTGAATCTTGAGGATCAAAAGAACAAAGTGATAACATTATCACAAGCTTCATACATAGATAAGATATTGGAATGTTATGCAATGATTGATTCAAGGAAGGGAACTCAATCTTCAGTATTAGGATTTCATCCTTAATTGGAGGACTAGCCTAAGACAATAGAAGAAAGATAAAACATGATAAAGGTTCCTTATGCTTCAGTAGTAGGAATTCTCATGTATGCTATGTTATGCACACATCTAGATATCTATTTCACAGTAGAGTTGGTGAGTCGATATCAGGCGAATCACGATCCAAGACACTAGCAAGCAATTAAGCATATACTCAAGTATTTAAGAAGAATAAGGGATTATATGCTTGTGTATTTTGGAGGATATCTTACTCCTATCAGCTATACCGGTTCAGACTTCTAAATGTGTCGGGATTCGAGGAAATCAACATCAGGCTGTGTTTTGTCTTAAGCGGTGGGTCTATAGTGTGAATAAGTATTAAGTAGGGTTACAAACTAACTTGGCTATGGAGACCGAATATGAGGTGTGGAAACGACTATGGCACTATAACAATACGAATATAGCTCAATACCAAAGACGCCACATGAGGAAAAAACACACTAATAAAAATTATCATAAGGGAAGCAATAGTGATTGACAGAATAATGAATGTAGTCAAACATCACATTTAAGGACGAACCCTACGGAATTTTTTACCAACACTTTATTAGGTAAGAGTTTTGAGAAACATATAGAGGGTATAACAATGTGAAACATGAGTCATCTACTTCACCAGGGTAAGAAGGAGACTGTTGGATCTAGTGCCCTAAGTGTAGTATTTTCCTCTATGTACACTTGTATTTTTCAAAAAAAATTGGTTTAATAGTACCCATTAGTTACTTTAACATCCTTTGTATATTATCCTTAATGGTGTTTTTTACGCAAAGCAAAATGGAAGCAACTATTGGATTAATGGTTATCTCACGTTTAACTAATACAAAATAGTATAACATGGTCAAATAAATACAAATTAGTATAACGTGGTCGAATCATAATATGGAAAAACAACTTGTATTAGTAGATGAACTTAAACATGTCCTTAGTCTAATTGGAAATGAGCAAATTGATGGAATGACTAATATGTTGTCTATCAAGTCCAATAGGGGAGATGCTTTTTCTTGAGCATTGAAGTGGATGACTCCTAAAAGATAGAGACATAGATGTGACTAACTGAACTAATAGTTCATCGAACAAGACCCAAGTAGAATAGATCCTAGATCCATTTATGGATTTATTCAGTTGTGACATTCATAGTATGGCAAACCTTAATCTAGAGGATTATAGACTATGTATGGCTGACTCATATACTTTGATGTAAGTAAAAGCCTGAGATCAAATAGATAAGGGACCAAAATCTGGTGTGTTAGGTATACAACTTCTGCAGTATGTAGCATCATTCGTAATAGTGGAATTGTAACAACCCAATTTCAATGAAATCAGAACAGTGGTTTCAAGACCACAAATTCGAGTCGAAACTAAAATTTATTTTAATTTTATTACATGGTCTGTATGATGTTAGAAATGTCATGTGAAAATTCTGATAAGAAAATTTTATCGATTAAGTTCTTCAGGATGGACTAAATTGCATAAAATGAAAAAGTTGAATTCTAGTAGCTAGAAGGATTAAATAGTTATGGAATTCAAAACTTGAGGTCTTTATATGGTAATTAGACCATTAAAGAAAAGTATGTAGATATTTTGGTGACTCATCCATGGAAATTTAGAAAAAGGGCAAGGACTAAATTGGAAATTGAAATAATTTAATTAATTAAAAAATGATAAAAGAATTATCATCTTATTATATATCATCAACCCCAAAATACATGGAAACCCTAGGAGAGAGAGAAGAAACTTTCTTGGCTTAATTGGATCTAGACAACACAAATTCGAGGTTAGACCGAGGAAAAGAAAAAATTTCAGATTAGTATATTTTAAACACGAATAAGTGTCGAGGTAACTTCATGTAACTTAATCAAGGAAGTAAATATGTTAAATTGAATGTTGTGTTTGTATGGAATGTGACTTATATTGACGTGAATTATTTGATTGCTATAATGAAGAATTGAATACATGTTTGAAATGGTGAAAAAGGGTTAAGTTCTGTTTGAATATTAATTCCGATGAATATATGTGCTTTCCCAAAATGAATGAGGTCTTACATTTGTTGCTGACGGGATTTGGCTCGGGTGAGTAATCCTATTGACCTCATTATAGAAAGGATTTAGCCCGGATGGGTAATCCTGATATAATCCCTCTCGAGCATATGTTACAATTAGGATTTAGCCTGGACTGGTAATCCTGTTATACGATACGTGGCTCGAGAATGTGTTCTTTGATTAAGCGCCTGAATGGGGACTCTTGAATAAGAATTGACGGTTTATTGAATCGTACACCTTGAGTATACTACTTGAGTATCCATCAGAATTTCAATGATTCAATGAACATAACTCTTGGCATGATAAGAGAATTATAGGATGTAATGAATAATGTCTTGAAGGAATATAATATGATGAACTCATCTATGTTTACTTGATGTATGTGTGGACACTTATGTAACTAACTTGTTTGATTGAGTGTATGTGTATAGGTAAATTTTTCAAATTGATGAAAAAGCATGTTATTGAATGCTTAATGATAATAAATATATATTCGTAAGTTTAAATTCTTGTTATACGAACTTACTAAGCATGTAACGCTTAATTAGTTTTATTTTCCCTATTTTATAGTACTCGGAAGCTCGCGAAGGTTGGAGATCAGTGGAGCATCATCACACTATCTAGTAGTTTATTTTGGGTATATATATAGTAAAATCATTTTGGTATGATGACATGTATAGGATAACTTGGCCATTAGTGGTTGAAAATGATGCTTGTAATCTAGCCATTGGAATGGCTAGTAATGGTTTGTTTTGATAAACTTGTAATGTCATACTATGGTAGCTACATATAAGTTAAGTATTTGATCAAATTATGTCTACATATGGACAAAACCAAGGTAAGATTATAAACATGTATGCATGTAATGATATGCCATGTTGAATGGTAGAGTTTGCTTAATTTGAATGCTTGAAAAGGTTGGTATTTAGATGTATGATTTTGGGTGAGAAATGAAGCTAGAAATAACTTTATTTCGTCCACACGGGCATGTGCCTAGACTGTGTGTGACACACGACTTGGTACATGGGCATGTGGTTAAGCCGTGTGAATGCTAAGAATTGAGCACATGGGTAAAGAAACGGGCGTGTGTCTCAGCCGTGTGTACTACACGGCCTAGAACACGGGTGTGTGTCTTGGCCATATGAAACCTGCACCTAATTCTAAAAAGTAAAATTAACCATGCGGCTTAGCACAGGGCTATGTGGCTGGCTGTGTAGTGTAAGTTAGAGAGCTACCTAGTTTCGAACACGGCCTGTAGCATGGGCGTATCCTATGGTCACATGGGCGTGTCCTTTGGGCCACATGGGCATGTGAGGCCTGCACCTTGGAAAATTTTTAAAATTTTGCAAAATTTTTTTAGAGTTTTCGAGTAAGTCACGACTCGATTCCAATGCTCATATTGGGCCTCTAGGGTCCATTTAAGGGACGTTATGTATAATCTCGAAAAATGAACAGTGATTGACATAATTTATATGTAAATGTTCTGTAAACTCTGAAAATGCTTCGTAACTCTGTTCCGACAATGGATACAGGTTTGGGGTGTTACATTTAGTGGTTTCAGAGCTACGGTTTAGCCGATTCTCGAATTTAACATAGCAAACACGAGGTTAACTATACATTACATTATATAATTTGTGATAGTGTGATGTCTCCTAGTCATTTTAAATGTGTTTTACACATAGTAATGTCATCCAACTAAGCTAGAGCTGAATCCCAGGAAGTTAAGAACAATTCTTTAGCTCCAGTCAGAGAGTTGCATCTACATCTGGTAGTGAAAGGCTCGTATCTGATGGTCGAAGTGAGGAGGCAAATCAAGCCTTCTTTAAAATGATGAATGAATGATTTATTGAGTATCTAAGAGCAAATCTCATTTTACAATCATCTCTCCCACCTGCTCCTCAACCGGTTCCTAAGAGGCCATAGGGTGCTGAACCTATTAGAACTGGTAAGCCCCCAGTAGATAAAATCTATAAGCATGGGGCAGAAGAATTTAGAGCTACCGCATATGATGATCTAGAAAGGGCTAAATTTTGGTTGGAAAATACCATCCAGGTTTTAGATGAATTATCTTGTACGCCCGCTGAATGTTTGAAATGTGCAGTGTCTTTACTGAAGGATATAGCTTATCATTGGTGGAATACCATAACTTCGGTGGTACCTAAAGAAAATATTACATGGGAATTTTTCCAAACTGAATTCAGAAAGAAGTATGTTAGTCAAAGATTCCTGGATCAGAAAAAGAAAGAATTTTTAGAGTTTAAACAAGGGAATATGACTATACCTGAATATGAATGAGAATTTGTTTGATTGAGCAAGTATGCCAGAGGATGGGTTCCATCTGAAGCTGACATGTGCAAACAATTTGAAGTGGGTTTAAATGAAGATATTAAACTGTTGATTAGAATTCTTGAATTGAGGGAATTTGTGGTACTGGCTGATCGGGCACATAAAGCTGAAGAACTGAGTAAGGAAAGGAAACAAGCTAAAAGAGAAGCTGGGGTTTCTAGTAAAAGAATTATGAGTAAATCACAATCATTTGATTCTAAGAAATTAAAGAAGTATTATGATCGTATTACCAACTCTACGGGATATTCAGGAAGAGAGCGAGGTTCTCAACGCTCCAACCTGAGATCTTCATCTCTATCTCTAACCATTTTGGGCAGTGTCAGTAATCCCAAACCAAAATGTAGGAATTGTAATAAATTTCATCATGGAGAATGTTGATTTAGAAGTGGAACTTGTTACCGATGTGGATCCCTTGATCATTTTCTTAATGACTGTCCGAAAAGGGTTGAAAAAGAAGTTCAACTGACTCCAAAGCCGAGTAATCCTGTTTCAAGGGGCAGACCTGTAATATCCCGAAATAGAGGTTGCGAGTTTGGAAAATAACTCAAGTGTTAGTGGGCCTCAAGAGTGGTTTTGATGTGTTTTTGGAGTTCCTAAAGCTCGAGGATAAAAAGGGAGTATTTTGAAATTTTTTGAAAATTTTGGGTTAAAAGAGGAAAGTATGGAAGGAGGCCTTAAGAACAAATTTGTAAAGTTGTGGCATATAAAATGCCCTGGTAAAGTGGTTTTCGAGTACCACTTAAGGCTTTGGTTCGGCGCCAAAACAGGTCAGGGGTTCGAGTAGCATGGGGGCGCATAAGCATTTTATGTTGCAAGTTGGCGCTACATTAAGGAAGGCTTTAAAAGAAATCGGGCGAATTATGTCACAAAATGGCGTCTGGGGGGAGGTGGCAAGGACGCTAGCGTGAGAAGAGCCGCGAGGACTCGTGTTCGAGTCCCGATGGCGCTGCGAATGTTTTATTTTGGCTCCGGCATTAAGGTAAGGGAGCGATGAAGCATAAATTAAAAGAAATTTTTGCCGCAATATTGTCATAAAATTCAAAGTGGCCGAGTGGCTAAGGACACTTCTTTGAAAGATACGACTTGGAGGACTCGCGCCGAGTCCGTAAGCGCGCCTTCGATTTCGCTTTTATTCTGCTTTTTTGCGTCAAGCAAGGGACGCCGTGAATGAAGGTTTAGAAGAATTTCGCGCGAGATATAGCATGAAAGTCTCAGTAGCAGAATGGCAGGAAGTTTGGAAGATTCTCTCCAGGTCTCGGGTTCGAGACCTGGGGGCTGCAGCTTGGCCTTGTTTTATTTTGGCCTGCGTGGGAAAGGGTGCATGGCCCATGCACGCATGCAGGATAAGGAACTGCTGCTTGTGTTATTTTTATTATTATTTTATTATTTTAATTGTTTTGAAGTATGCAGCTTCAATCATTTATTTATTGTTTTTATTATTTAGCTACAGGAGCATGGGAATGAACCATTGTTTTTATTATTATTTTTGTTTGCTTAGAATGACAGGATAGTTTATAAATTATTATTATTATTATTATTATTATTATTATTATTATTAAAGGATGGGTAAGGTGATGAAGGAGGGATTAAACAATGGAAATTGATGTAAGAAAATTAGCAAAAAGGGAGAGCATGTGCGGCTTGGAAAGTAGGAAAGCATGGCCAAATTGCATGGTTTTGTCTTGTTTTCCCTCCCACTTGAGCATGGCCAAATGTGGCCTTCCTTGGAGCATTCATTCTCGATTTTGAATTAGCTAGGGAGGTAGCCTTTGCCTTGTTTTGCTTTTCTTTCTTCATTCTATGTTGGCCGAATGCCTCCTTCTTGTTCTCATTTCTTTGCTTTTTGTGTATGGACGATTTTGAATAGAGCATGTGGGTGTCGAATTTCTTTGTTGATTTCTCTCTTCTTACCAATTTGATTCTTGACCAAAAAAGGGAGAAAGAAAGGACTGAGCTTCGGGTTTGGAAGGAGCTAGGGAGTTTTCGGCTAGCTAATGTTGCTTGCATGGCTTCCTTACATTGTTGTTAAGCCGAATCCTTTAGTCACTACGCCATGTCGAAGTTTCCCTTCTCTTCCTCTTGTGGTGCTTTGGCCGAATATAGGACTTCCTAGGGTGATATATTTTCGGCTTTGGACCCGAAAGTTGGAGATAGCACTCTATTTCTTGGTTGTGGCCGAACCTAGGAGCGTGATTCATGGAGTGTTCATATGTGCTAAGCAACGTGGCAATGGTAAGTGTATTCACCCTTTTTGCAATTGATTTGGTCTTTATTCTTTTGGTATGCCGAAATCAAGGGTAGACCTTGATTTCTAAGAAGGGGTGGCCGAATGTGCATAAAACCACATTAATGTGTTTCTTTCGTGCCAACTTTAGAGAGCATTAAAGGAGTCCTTCGGGATTTGCAGAGATTAAGATAAGAGATTTCAACAACCCATATTTAAGAGGTGGTTCTCGGTATTTAGTTAATAAGGTAAGGAGGTGTGACTTTTGGCCAAGGGCCTTTGTTCATGTATTAGCCGATTTTGGCAATATTTTAGTATGACTTTCGGCCATAGGCTATGTTTTGGGTTTTGATAATAACCTAATGTTGACCTTAGTTGTGGCCGAATGTGTATAAGGCTATAATGATGTGCTCTGTTTGTGTGTAGCTAGTGTTAAGGAGCACAAATGACTCTTTCGGGAATTGAAGTGCTCAAGGTAAATGACTCATGGTATTCGGCCTAAGGCCATATTATTGGTATTAAGTGTGACCGATTTTGGTTATGTGTTCTAGGGCAAAACGATAGAAGTAACAGAAGCTTTCGGGATTTTAGACTTTGTTAGAATCGATAAATCAGAATCTCGCTATAGTCAGGTGCGTAGTTATCGCACTGTTCTCTTGCTTGTTATATGTGTTGTGCGTGTTATTTTATGTAAATGTATATGTTGTGCATGTTAGCCAAATAAAGGCTAAGAGTATGGATACCAAGGTGAGTGATCGAATAATCGGGTTAGTGGTTATGATATTAACCTTTCAAAGGATTTGCGATAATAATTGATTATTGATGAATGTAATAAAAAAATGTGATGGCATGTGATGCATATTTGTTTTAAGTAATATGTTACCATGATACATATATTTATGCATGGGACTTGGAGTGTGACTATTGAAGAAAAGGGTGTACACTATGTGAGTGGTCTAATGCTAGCCTCGTACTACATTCGCGATTGATGATTAGTGAACCGATTGATATGTGGATCACTATGTGGGTTGAGCTTCTTAATTTCATATTTATAAATGTATATTCATAATTGCATATTTATAATTGCATGTTTATATATATGGATTGTGTGGATATGGGATAAGCCCATATGTGAGGACATGTGTATTAACTATGCACCGAGTCTTGGTGACTCACTCAATTTTTCTCAACCCTTTCGGTGGTGCGTAAAAAGCTTGGACCGGCCGGAGAGGATACAAAGGTGGCCATGAGGAAGTGGATTTTATGAAAAAGGACATTTTGTTTGATTTATTAAGTATCTACATTTTCATTATTCCGATTAAGTGTTTGATGTAAAAAGGCCCACTAAAGCATCTTTATTATTATGCCCTATTATGGAAAGATAGTTTAAGTGTTGATTGCAAATGGTTTTATTGTCTCAAGTAAAGCTTGAATCCGATATTTTTATAACAAACTTCGACTTTTACTAATAATATTACAAGTCATGAAAATGTTTTATTAAAGGAAACAAAATTTTCCACGGTTTTTACTGTTAAGTAAGAATGTTTTGAAAGTGTTCCGCAGTGGCATTCCAAATTCGGTCGAAGTGAATGGGCCGGGTTTGGGGTGTTACAAGACCACCTCGTCACCCCGACAATGTTAGTGGTAGCTGGGGTACTACAAGAGATACAACAGTTAAATTTGAGGCGCGAGCACCGGCAAGGACATATGCTATTCGTGCTAGAGAAGATGCTTCTGCACCAGACATCATTACTGGTACATTTTCTCTACTTGATAATGATATTACTGCTTTGATTGATCCTGGTTCCACACATTCATACATATGCACAAACTTAGTGTCTGTTAAAAATTTACCTGTTGAATTCACCGAATTTGTGGTTAAAGTTTCAAACCCCTAGGCCAGTGTGTTATGGTGGATAAAGTCTGTAAAAACTATCTGTTGATGGTAAAAGGTTATTGCTTTTCGACTAACTTGATGTTATTGCCATTCGATGAATTTGATGTGATTTTGGGAATGGATTGGTTAAGTCAATATGATACAGTGGTGAATTGTAAGAAGAAATATATTGTATTGAAATGTCAGAGCGGTGAATTAGTTCATGTTGAATCTGATAAACTAGATGGATTACCTAATGTGATTTCAGCAATATCAGCATAAAAGTATGTCAGAAAAGGTTATGATGTTTACCTTGCATATGTATTGAATACTAAAGCATCTGAGTCGAAGATTCAATCAGTGCTGGCTGTTTGTGAATTTCCTGATGTATTTCTGGAAGAATTACCCAGTTTACCATCGCTTAGAAAAGTGGAGTTCTCTATTGACCTTGTTCTGGGGTCAACACCTATATCCATAGCTCCTTACAGAATGGCTCCTACTGAATTGAAAGTGTTGATAGCACAGTTGCAAGAATTGATTGACAGAAGTTTTGTTCGACCTAGTTTTTCACCTTAGAGTGCACCGGTTCTATTTGTAAAGAAGAAAGATGGATCGCTGAGGCTGTGCATTGATTACAGACAGCTCAACAAAGTTACAATAAAGAACAAGTATCCATTGCCTCGTATTGATGACTTGTTTGACAAGTTGAAATGTGCCACTATATTTTCAAAGATTGATCTTCGTTCTGGCTATTATCAATTACGGGTAAAAGATTTAGATGTACCTAAGACAACTTTTAGAACCAGATATGGGCACCATGAGTTTCTTGTGATGCCATTCGGTTTGAAAAATGCACCTGCAATGTTTATGGATCTAATGAACAAAATTTTCAGACCACATTTAGACAGGTTTGTGGTGGTATTTATAAATGATATTTTGGTTTACACCCGAGATGAAAATGAACATGCTGAGCATTTGAGAATAATGTTGCAAACTCTACGTGAGAAAAAATTGTATGCCAAGTTCAGTAAATGTGAATTTTGGCTACGAGAAATTTATTTTCTTGGGCATATAGTATCTACTGAAGGTGTTAGAGTGGATCTGAATGAAATTTCAGCTATTGTTAACTGGAAGCCTCCTAAGAACATGCCAAAAGTTTGAAGTTTTCTAGGATTAGCTGGGTATTATTGAAGGTTTGTAAAAGGGTTCTCAATGATAGCATCTCTGATGACCTGTCTATTGCAAAAAGATGTGAAATTTAAGTGGTCTAATAAATGTCACCAGAGTTTTGACAAATTAAAAGCTATATTGACAAATGCTCCAGTATTAGTTCAGTCGAAATCGGGTAAGGGATTTATAATTTACGGTGATGCGTCATTGAATGGATTAGGCTGTGTTTTGATGCAAGTAGGTAAAGTAGTAGCCTATGCTTCAAGACAGCTAAAACCACATGAAAGAAACTACCCGACACATGATCTTGAATGGCAGCCATTGTGTTTGCATTGAAAATTTGGCGGCATTACCTATTTGGTGAAAAATGTCATAAATTTACTGATCATAAAAGTTTGAAGCACTTGACGTCACAGAAAGATTTAAATTTAAGACAACACAGGTGGCTTGAGTTATTAAAGATTATGATCTGGTTATTGATTATCATTCGGGAAAAGCCAATGTTGTTGCTGATGCTCTGAGCAGAAAATCCCTGTTTTCCTTACGAGCTATGAATGCTTGATTGTCATTATTTGATGACGGTTCAATCATAACTGAGTTAAAAGCTAGACTGACTTTTTTTAGCAGATATTTGAAGCTCAGAAAATGATAGTAAGTTGCAAGCAAAACTATCACAAAGTGAACCGACTCCTGACTCAGAATTTCAGATTGGGACTGATGGTTGTTTATTATTCAGAAACAGAGTATGTGTACTGAAAAGTTTAGAACTAGTACAGAAGATTTTGAATGAAGCTTATAATGGTAACATGTCTATTCATTCTAGTAGTAATAAAATGTATAATGATTTGAAAAAGATGTACTGGTGGCTGAGAATGAAATGAGATATTTCTGAGTTTCTATCTAAATGTTTGATATGTCAGCAAGTAAAAGCTGAACATCAGTTGCCTTCAAAATTATTACAGCCAGTTACGATACCAGAATGTAAATGGGAAAGAATTACCATGGACTTTGTATCGAGATTACTCTTGTCTTCAAAGGAGAAAGATGCCATTTGGGTAATTGTTGATCGGTTGACAAAGTCCGCACACTTTATTCCGGTACGTATGCATTATTCTTTGGACAGATTGTCTAAATTATATGTCTCTGAGATTGTCAGATTGCATGGAGTACTTGTCTCCATTATTTCAGATAAAGATCCTCGGTTTACTTCTCGATTCTAGAGCAAATTGCAAGAAGCTCTGAGTACTCAGTTACACTTTAGCACTGCATTTCATCCCCAGACAGATGGTCAATCTGAACTTGTAATACAGATTTTAGAAGATATGCTTCGGTGTTGTATACTTGAGTTTGAAGGTAACTGGGAAAAGTATTTGCCTTCAGTTGAATTTGCTTATAATAGCAGTAGTCCAGCATCACAATGGCACATTATGAAGCTCTGTATGGTCGTAAATGTAGAACTCCATTGTATTGGACAGAACTCAGCGAGAAAAAGTTACATGGAGTTTACTTAGTCTGTGAAACCGAGGAAAAAGTGAAAGAATTCAAGACAGTTTGAAAGTAGCAACCTGGGAACTGGATAATACTAAGAGGAGGCAATACCCAAATCTTTATACTGGTAAGATTTTCGAGGACGAAAATCCTTGAGGGGGAGAGTTGTAATAGCCCAATTTCAGTGAAATCAGAATAGTGGTTTTGAGACCACAAATTCGAGTCGAAAATAAAATTTACGTTAATTTTATTACATGGTCCGTATTATGTTAGAAATGTCATGTGAAAATTCTGATAAGAAAATTTTATCGATTAAGTGCTTAATTACAAAATGGATTAAATCGCATAAAATGCAAAAGTTGAATTCTAGTAGCTAGAAGGATTAAATAGCTATGGAATTCAAAACTTGAGGTCCTTATATGGTAATTAGACCATTAAAGAAAAAGTTGTAGATATTTTGGTGACTTATCCATGGAAATTTAGAAAAAGGGCAAGGACTAAATTAGAAATTGAAATAATTTAATTAATTAAAAGATGATAAAAGAATTATCATCTTATTTTATATCATCTTCAACCCCAAAATACATGGAAACCCTAGGAGAGAGAGAAGAAACTTTCTTGGATTAATTGGATCCGGACAACACAAATTCAAGGTTAGATCGAGAAAAAGAAAAAGTTTCGGATTAGTATATTTTTAAGCGTGAACAAGTGTCGTGGTAAGTTCGTGTAACTTAATCGAGCAAGTAAATATGTTAAATTGAATGTTGTGTTTGTATGGAATGTGACTTATATTGATGAGAATTATTTGATTGCTATAATGGAGAATTGAATACATGTTTGAAACGGTGAAAAAAGGGTTAAGTTCCGTTTGAATATTGAATTCTGATGAATATATGTGCTTTCCCGAAATGAATGAGGTCCTGTATTTTTTGCTGACGGGATTTGGCTCGAATGAGTAATCCTATTGACCTCGATATTGAAAGGATTTAGCACAGACGGGTAATCCTAATATAATCACTCTCGAACATATGTTACAATTAGGATTTAGCCTGGACAAGTAATCCTAATGGAACTCTTCTGAGCATACGTTACATAAAGGATTTAGCCTGGACTGGTAATCCTGTTATACGATATGTGGCTCGAGAGTGTGTTCTTTGATTAAGTGCCGTAATGGGTACTCTTGAATAAAAATTGAGGTGTAACAGTCCGGTTTATGCCCTAGTCAGAACAGTGGTTTCGGGACCACAAATCCGAGTCTGAATAATATTTTAATATTATTTTTTGTGTCGTTGATATGTGACTAAGCATATGGTAAGTTTCTGTGAGTTAATTTGTCTGTCTGTGTGTTTAATTTGATAAAAAGGATTGAATTGCATTGAAACGCAAATTTGTATGTTTTATGAAAAGATGCTTAATTGTCATGTCTTTGTAAGTATGAAGGTTTCATGTGGCAATTATGCCAATACTTGAGATAGTGGAATGAAAATGGTCAATAATGACCTTGTATAATATGTTTTAAATTTTTATGTTATAAGGTTGAAATTGGAAATGAATTATTAAGTCATACTATTAAAAAACTAAAAGCATAAAATTTGCTATGGTTATCATCTTTCCATCGAAAACACAAACAATATAGGGAAGAAAGGCTTTGTTATATTCGACCATTTGAGAGTTTAATTCAAGGTATGTTTTTGATCGGTTTTCGATAATTTCTACGTTTTCACAATCGTTGCTTCGTAAACTTTGTAGCCCATGTTTTAATTTAGAGAATTGATGATGTTTTTGAGATGAGCATTTGATGAACTCATGTGATTTATGATGTTTTATGGTGTTAAATGTAAGATTTAAGCTAGATGAATATATTTTGTTTTTGAATTTTTTTGATGAATTTAGCTAATTAGGGCTAAATTGAGAAAATATTATTTTGGAGGAATAATTTGTGAATTTGATGAAAAATATAGACTTATATATTCCCTAGGGAGATTCGGCTATGCATGAGTGTGAACAAATTTTTGTGAATTTAATGTTTTGAGAAAAAAGGACTAAATTGTCCAAATGTGTAAATATGAGGGTTAATTTGTAAATAGCCCTAATGTGCGTCCTTGGATTGAATTGAATGGGTTAGTGAATAAAAGGATTAATTTTGAATATGTATAGATCAAGAACCGAGGAAAAAGGACTTAGATCGCAGGAAAGCAAAAGTAATCGAGTAGCCATTTCCATTTCCGTGAAATCGAATCCGAGGTAAGTCATTATGCAAATAAACGTATTCGTATTGAATTATGTATGTTCTTATGACTACTGTTATCAATGAATACTCATGATATGATCTGTTCATGAATTCCGAGATAAGGATTACTCAGTGACAATATACGAAAAGTCCCGTATGAACCGAGGAATAAATAGGATTAGTTATGTCATGACATAGGTATTTGTTCTATTTTTATCATGTAAGACCACGTCTGGGACGTTGGCGTTGATTTGAGATTTCGTGTAAGACCTCGTCTGGGACGTAGGAATCGATATGAGCGTTATGTGTAAGACCACGTTTGGGACGTTGGCATTGATATGATATTTACGTGTAAGACCATGTCTAGGACATCGGTACTGTATTGATTCGTGTAAGACCCTGTCTGGGACAATGGCATCGATATCCGATTATATGTAAGACCTCGTCTGGGATGTTGGCATTTTACGACTATTCCGAGCTTTCTAAGTATCCTACTAGATTCCTTACGGTTCAACAGGAAAGTCTGTGATATGAAATGGCCATGTAAATAGTGAATCCGTTTCAGGTACGTTGATTCATACACTAAGTGTGTATATAAGGTAAGTTCCTATGTGATCTTACTATGATGATTATGTATATTTGGATAACAATATGAGATGTGATAGTAAGCATGAAAGAACTTTGTATATATGAGACTTTTAAATTGATGAATGTGGCAAATATGGCCAAGTACATGGACCAAAGTATATATGTGATAATTTGCTAAGTGATTTAGATGTGCCAATGTATCTATGAGTATATATGCCTTCTATGCTAAGTTTGTTTTTATTATGACTTACTAAGCTTTTGGAAAGCTTACTCCGTGTGTGCGTTTTCTCTGTTTTATAGGTTGTCAAAGCTACTGAAGGCTCGGGACCGTCAAGGATCGTCATCACACTATTCAACTTGTTTATGGTACATTTTGGATATATATTTTGCTAGATATGGCATGTATAGGCTAGTCTTTGGTATTTGTAAATGAAGTAAATTTAGACATGTGATTTGGCTAGTTATATGTTGGTATTATGTTTAAATGAATGTGATATATGAAGTATACCTTGGTATGGTTGAAGCACATGAATTGGTCAAGTTTTTGGTAAGCATTTGGATGAATTGTACTTGATATACACATGTTTTGGTCTTGGAAGTTGGCATGGTTGAAATGGATATTGAATGTTTAGATTGAATGGTTATTTTGGTTGTCTAGTATGCATGAAATGTGTTGGTAAATATTGCTTGTAGGTAAGACCCAAGTGGGTGGCATTTTGGCTTTGAAAATGGCCTATAATGTCACACGGTTGTGGCACACGGGCGTGTCTGGTGACGGTGGGGCTAAGTTAGTAGCTAGCATAAGGGTAGACAGTCTTGGCACACTGACATGCCTAGTAGCCGTGTGATTTTTGACAGGATTGACCATAGCCAGAGTACACGGGCGTGCTTAGTGGTCGTGGAAGAAAAGTCAGTTTCGACCATAGGAAGGACACACGGGTGTGCCTAGCAGTCGTGGGAGGCACACGGCCTTCCCACACGGGCGTGTAACCCTTGAAACTTAGAAAAGTTTAAAATTTTCGAGAATGTCTGTATGTGTTTCCGTTTAGTCCCGACCCGGTTTATAAGCATGTTTTAGGTCTCGTTGACCGTATTAAGGGACATTATGTTTGAGACTGATGGATGAATGTATGAACTTATGAAAATCTTTCCGATCTGTCCGGTAACGCCTTTAACCCCATTCTGACGACGGACACGGGATAGGGGTGTTATATTTGGTTGGTATCAGAGCTACGGTTTAGCCAATTCTTGGACTAACGTTGCGTGTCAGAGTCTAGCTATACATGCCATATATCTGAACTGCGACAGTGTGATGAATCTTAACGTATAAAGTGTGATTTTTGTATAGTAATGGATCCCGAAAAAGCCGTAGTTAACGACGTAGAAAGTCATGTGCCTGCTCCCACGCAAGGGACAGCGCCCTCTAATTCGAGACCGGCTATGAGCGGTCAAGAGGGTGAAGTTAAACAAGCTTTCTTTTAGATGATGAGTGAGTGGTTCACTCAATTAGTAAAGAATAACTCGACTATTTCGCAACCCCCGCCCCCGGTTAATCCCCCTCGAACATCTGATATACCTCTGACTGCAAATTTGAATCTGTGGAATAAGCCTTTGGTTGACAAGATCAGTAAGTATGGGGTCGAAGAGTTTCGGGCTACTAATGATGATGATGCTGAAAGGGCTGAGTTCTGGTTAGAAAATACTATACGGGTATTCGACGAAATGTCTTTGACTTCAGAAGAATGCATAAAATGCATTGTGTCATTACTCTGAGATGCAGCTTATCGGTGGTGGAAACCTTAATTTCCATTGTTTCGAAAGAGCTAGTTACATGAGAATTCTTTCAGATTGAGTTCCAGAAGAAATACATCAGTGAAAGATTCATCGATCAGAAACGGAAAGAATTTTTGGAACTAAAAAAGGACCGAATGACTGTTTCAGAATATGAACGAAAGTTCGTGAGACTGAGTTAGTATGCCCGAGAATGTATATCACCTGAAGCGATAATGTGCAAAAGGTTCGGAGATGGTCTTAATGAAGACATTCGTTTGTTAGTCGAGATTTTAAAAATAAAAGAGTTCGTAGTACTCTTTGATAGAGCGTGCAAAGCTAAGGCACCCGGGAAAGATAAAAGAAAAGTTGAGTCTGAAGCCCGAGATATGAAAAAGAGATTTCCAAGCAAATCATTCCAGTCATCTTCGAAGAGATTCAGAGATGATCAAAGTCGTTCAAGAGATAATGTGGGACATTGAATAGAAATTAATGTTCGATCTGAGAAACCTGAATGTAAGCATTATGGAAAAAGGCATCCGGGAAGTTGTAGACTTAATGACAGAGCTTGCTTCAGATGTGGATTATTTGACCATTTTATCCGTGATTGCCCTGAGTCTATCGAGCCAGAGACTATTCAGAATCTGAGATCTGATAATGCACCTGTGAGAGGTAGACCTTCAAAGAATGTAAGAAATGTCAGTGGTAGTCAGAGAACTACGAGAGACAATGTTACCAGATCTGAAGCTAGAGCACCTGCCAAAGCGTATGCTATCCGAGCTCGAGAGGAAGCTTCATCTCTAGATGTTATAACAGGTACTTTAACACTTTGTGATACTTCTATGATTGCATTGATAGACCCTGGTTCTACGCATTCATATATATGCATGAATTTAGTATTCAGTAAAACTTTACCTGTAGAGTCTACTGAGTTTGCTATAAAATTATCGAACCCCTTAGGTAAAAGTGTCATTGTTGACAAAATATGCAAGAATTGTCCGTTAATGTTTCGAGATTTCTGTTTCCCTGCTGATCTGATGCTTTCGCCATTTGATGAGTTCGATATTATTCTGGGTATGGACTGGTTGACTTTGCATGATGCTGTTGTAAATTATAAAAGAAAGACTATTGATTTGAGATGTCCGAATGATGAGATTGTACGACTTGAATCTAATGATTTGAATGGATTGCCTGCTGTGATATCTGTTTTGAAAGCTCAAACTTATGTGAAAAAGGGTTATGAGGCATATTTTGCTTATGTGATTGATTCGAAAGTGTCTGAGAAGAAAATTGAATCAGTGCCTATTGTTTGTGAGTATTCTGATGTGTTCCTTGAAGAGTTACCGGGTTTACCTCCGATTCGTGAAGTTGAATTTGGTATTGATTTACTACCTGGTACTACACCTATATCGATAGCTCCGTATAAAATGGCACCAACAGAGTTGAAAGAGTTAAAGTCATAGTTACAAGAGTTGACTGATAGAGGGTTCGCTAGACCGAGTTTCTCGCCTTGGGGTGCTCCTGTTCTGTTTGTGAAAAAGAAAGATGGCATGATGAGGATGTGTATCGATTACCATTAGATGAATAAGGTGAAAATAAAGAATAAATATTCGTTGCCCCAAATAGACGATTTGTTTGATCAGTTAAAAGGAGCTACTGTATTTTCTAAGATTGATCTGAGATCGGGATACTACCAGTTAAGAATTAAAGATTCAGACATTCTGAAGACTGCTTTCAGAACGAGGTACGGGCATTATGAGTTTTTAGTTATGCCATTTGGACTAACCAATGCTCCTACTGTTTTTATGGATCTGATGAACAGAATTTTTAGACCGTACCTAGATCGATTTGTTGTGGTATTCATAGATGACATCTTAATTTATTCACGTGATGAAAATGAGCATGCTGAACATTTGAAAATTGTGTTGCAAACTTTGAGAGAAAAGCAATTGTATGCGAAATTTAGCAAATGTGAATTCTAGTTACACGAGGTTAGTTTTCTCGGACATATTGTGTCAGCTTCTGGAATGTTTGAGTGGATCCGAGTAAGATTTCTGCTATTCTGAATTGGAAACCTCCGAGAAATGTATCTGAATTGGAAACCTTCGGTACGGACTTCAGGCTTCCATTCTAAAATAGCGGAGATTTTACTCGGGTCAACTTGTATCCCAGCAGCTGATACAATATGCCCCAGAAAACTGACCTCATGCAACCAAAATTCACATTTGCTAAATTTTGCATACAACTGTTTCTCACGCAGAGTTTGTAGTACAATTCTCAAATGCTCAGCATGCTGCATCTCATTACATGACTAGATCAAAATATCATCAATGAACACCACAACAAAGCGATCCAAATATGGTCTGAATATTCGATTCATCAAATCTATAAACATTACAGGAGCATTTGTTAGTCCAAAAGGCATCACTAAGAATTCATAATGTCCATACCTTATTCTAAAAGTAGTCTTCGGTACATCAGATTCTTTAAAGTAGTCTTCGGTACATCAGATTCTTTAACTCTTAACTAATAGTAACTAGATCTCAAGTCTATCTTTGAAAACACTGTAGCTCCCTTCAACTGATCAAACAAATCATCAATATGAGGCAACAGATATTTATTTTTTATTGTCACTTTGTTTAACTGCCTATAATCGATACAAATTCTCATAGTTCCATCTTTCTTCTTCACAAATAACATAGGAGCTCCCTATGGTGAGAAACTCGATCGTGCAAATCCTCTGTCGGTCAATTCTTGCAACTGAGATTTTAACTCTTTCAATTCGGTTGGAGCCATTCTGTATGGAGCTATTGAAATAGGAGCAGTTCCCAGCACTAACTCAATACCAAATTCAACTTCTCTAATTGGAGGTAATCCTGGTAACTCTTCAGGAAACACATCTGGAAACTCACAAACCACAGGCACTGATTCAACTTTCTTTTTCAACACTTTTGTATCAATTATGTATGCCAAATAAGCTTCACCACCCTTTCTCATATAGTTCATAGCATTCATCACAGATACAACAGCTAGTAATCCACTCATATCACTGGACTCAATTCGAACTATCTCACCATTTTGACTCTTCAATTTAATCTTCTTTCTCTTACAATTCACGATGGCATTATGCAAAGTAAGCCAATCCATACCCAGCATTATGTCAAATTCATCAAATGGTAGCAACATCAAATTGACCGGAAAACATAAACCACGAAACATTAATGGTTAATTGTTGCGCACCTTATCCACCAAAACACACTTGCCTAAGGGGTTCGATATTCCAATCACAAATTCAGTAGACTCAATAGGTAGAGTCTTATTCAATACTAAATTCATACACACATAGGAATGAGATAATCTTGGATCTATCAATGCAATGACATCAGTATCAAATAAAGTGAAAGTACTGGTGATGATGTCTGGAGATGATGCTTCCTCTCGTACACGTATAGGATAGGCTCGGGTAGGTGCTCTCGCTTCTGATCTCACAGCTGTGCTAGTTGTCCCTCTTTGACTTTCGCTCACATTTCTGTTGTTTCTGGGTGGTCTACCTCTAACCGTAACTTTACTCGGTTTTTCATTCTGAACATTTTCTTCTTCAACCGTCTTTGGGCAATCTCGAATAAAATGATCTCGAGCTCCACATTTATAAAAAACTCTATTATTATACTTGCCCCAGCACTCTCCCACAATTCGTCTACCACATTGTCTACACTCAGGCTTGTTACTCTTAATGCTGCCAACACTTGATTCATTCAGAGCTTGAATTCGTGGACCAATACTTTGTCTCGAATGATCTCTACTTGGATGTCCAAACAAAGCATACGGTTGCTTGCATCTCTATATCTCTTCGCTGAAGGTTGAGAGAACTTATTTATCGATCTCTTTCTTTCATCTCGAGCCTCAGAATCGGCTTTCTTCTTTTTTTTACTAAGCTTCTCAGCTTTGCATGCTCTTTCAACTAACACTGATAAACCGTAAAAGTAACATATTTTAATCCCACATTTAGTATGCTTTTGGATGATTTATCCCTCGATTTATGTAAAAAGGTGCTTTTAATCCTTTCTTTTCATGTCTTATACCCAGGAAAGCACCTGAGGATAAAAAGAATGAGAAACAGGCCCAAAACGAACCAATTTGGGCCCAGGAAGAAATCTACACAGCCTAGACTTAAGCCGACACGGCCGTGCCACGCCAATCATCTAGAACACAGCCTTCTCCCGATTTACATAGCCGTGCCTCATTAAAGAAGTCCTAGCACGGCCTGGCCACGATCCACACGGGCGTGTGCTATGGCCGTGTCCCTGTCGCTGAAAGAAGCAATTTTATTCGGGAAAGGATACTTGGAGGCAAAGAAACACATTCCAAAGCCTATTCAAACACCCTATTGGGAATTCTACTTAAATTAGGATACTTAGGGGCTAAGTAAGGCATCTCAAAGTCTATATAAACACCCAATGGGGCAACTTGAAGGGGAGTTCGGCAGAAGCCGAAATCGGCGTCAAAGCTAGGCCAAGGATCCAAGCCGAGAAGGTCAGAGTTAGGGAATAACGCGAAGATAGCCAGTTGATCAATCCTAAGAAGCCAGAATTATTATCAAGATGGTGGAATTCTCCTTCAATTCCTTCAGCGAGTTCTAGGATTTTCTCATATTTTGTTTTATCTTTTCTCTTGAGATGTTTTCTTGTTTAGTTATGAACTAAACCCTTTAGATGCCTGAAGGGGATGAAACCTAGATGGATCTTTTTATTTGATTTTTAAGTTATATGATCAATTACTTGGTTTGTTCTTAATTATGTTGTTTAATTCAAATCTAATGTGCTTAGGTGGAGGAGGAATAGACCTTGCCTAAGAGTAGATCTAACATAATTAAGCGGAGTTGATCGGACGCGTAGAGATAGGGTTACGAGATTTTTTCGGATTAGGGTGAAACCTAATATGGGAGTCCATTGATCGATTTACTGCTTTCCTAGGGGGTTATTATAAGTGAACGAGAGTTCCACTAATTAACCTGGGATTAGACGTTATTCGCTTCGAGAGAGGGTTTAACATAGGTTAGGGAGTCTCACGGATCAAGCTAAGTAAAAGAAATTATATAATTTAAAGGTTAATTAATAAGTGAAGTCTAGGTGGATTCTTCCTGAGGGTATCGTCGCAATCAATTGAGTTTTTCTTCAAAGTTATTTTCCTATTCGTCTTCTCTGTCTTTGTGTCCTTAGTTTAGTTTTCGTCAAAAGCAACTTCACTCTAATTTTAAGGCTAAATAATAAAAAGAAGGTTAGTATTAGTACTTTTAGTTCCTTTGGGTTCGATATTCGGTCTTGCCTAAGCTATACTACTATTCAATAGGTACACTTGCCTTTAATCGTTGACAGAGTTAGTCTCCAGGTTTGATCATTCTTTTACAAATATTTACAACTCTGATTTTGCAGCGATCAAACACAACAAATTCATTTATATCAAGTATCCCAACTAACAATTTAATGTCCTCATTCAATCCCTCTATGAAATGTTTGCACATAGCAGCTTCGGTCGAAACACATTCTCTCGCGTACTGACTCAATCTTACAAATTCTCGTTTATACTCAGTAACAAAAAAACGGCCCTGTTTTAATTCTAGAAACTGTTTACGTTTCTGATCAATAAAGCGTTGACTGATATACTTCTTTCTAAACTCAGCTTGGAAGAAGTCCTAGGTGATTCTCTCTCTCGGAACCACAAATATCAATATTTTCCACCAGTTGTAAGCTGTGTCTCTCAACAAGGAAACTGCACACTTAATGCACTCATCAGGTTTCAACGACATCTCATCAAATACTCTGATTGTATTCTCAAGCCAAAACTCAGCTCGCTCAGCATCATCATCAGATGTGGCCCTAAACTCCTCAGCCCCGTATTTTTGAATCTTGTCTACAAGTGGTTTATTCAATCTGATCGGATCTACAACTAGTGGCACAATAGGTAATTGTGGGGGTGGAGGTTGTGGAGTAGTCAGATTCGTTCGAACGAACTCCGTAAACGACTCGCTCATCATTCGGAAGAAGGCTTGCTTGGCCTCTCCTCCCTCACCACTATCATTAGGCCTAGATGTGGCTGGCGCTGTCCCTTGAGCGGGAGCAGGCGCATTGCTTTCTACATCGTCAACAACTGCTCGATCGGGATCCATTACTATATGAAAACACATTTTCAACTGTCAGAATTCGTCACACTATCGCAATTTCATAATATGGCATGTATAACTAGACTCGCACGCGCTCCGTTAGTCCGAGAATCGACTAAATCGTAGCTCTGATACCAACCAAATGTAACACCCCTACCCCGTATCCGTCACCGGACTAGGGTTAAAGGTGTTACCGGATAGATCAGAAACTTTCATAACATTTTATACATTTCATTCATCAATTATACACACAGTGTCCCTTAAATAGGTGATCGAGACCTTAAACATGCTTATAACCTGGGTCAGGACCAAAACGAAACATATACAGACATTCTCGGGAATTTAAAAACTTTTCTAAATTTCAGGGGTCACACGCTCGTGTGAGCAGGCCGTGTGCCTCCCACGGCTACTAGACACCCCGTGTATCCTTCTCGTGGTCGAAACTGACTTATTTTCCACGGCCACTAAGCACGCCCGTGTGTTCAGGCCGTGGTCAAATCTACCAAAAATCACACGGTTACTAGGAAGTAGGCACGCCCGTGTGCCAAGGCTGTGTACTATCCTGACTTGGTCCCCACGGTCACTAGGCACGCCCGTGTGCCATGGCTGTGTGACATTATAGGCCATTTGCAAAGCCAAAATGCCACCCACTTAGGGTCAATCCTATAAGCACATATAAGCATCTTTATACACACAATTTGGCAACCATTTCCTATTATATGATCTATCTATCAATTCATACAATCTCATTTTCGAACATATCAACTTATAAGCTAGCATATACAACTTAAACACATTCAATACTAAACATCATTCTTTCCCAATTTCACTAAATCATATTAGCATTTTACCATCACAAAGATTTCCATTCATAAGTCAATTTCTCAACTCACAATCCATACCAAAAGATGCATCACATATACCAAAGTCATTCATGCTAAAACTAACACATATCTAGCCACATCTCATGGCTACTTACAAATCTCAAACATGATTCAAATGACCAGCCTATACATGCCATATTTTAACTATGTACATCTTTCCAAAATACCCCAAAATAAATTGCCGATAGTGTGACTGAGATGCTGAAGATCCCCCAATCCGAGCTAGCATTACTGACACTACAAAGCAGAGAAAGAAATCACACAGTAAGCTTTCCAAAGCTTAGTAAGTTCGACATACAATACAATTATCTCATCAAATCAAACCAATGTATATAATAAACAATCACATAGATCAATTATCTCATATTCATGCCCCCTCATCTATAGCTAAAATACTCATTCACTCAATCATAGCTTGTTTATAACTCATCAACCACAAAGGTTCAATACGTACCTTAGCTACACATAGTTATTAAACTTCCAAGCTATTCAATGCTCGATATTACTTGTCGATCACCCTTTAATATTCATTCAATTTGATCGACACTAAGTGCTATATACATAATCGTAGCATATTTTTCATCGCACACTTAGTGCCTATTCTTTTAACCGACTTGTTTCGGTGTCGCACACACAGTGCCAAGTCAATAAGCCGTAGCTTTCATATCATCGCACACCCAGTGCCATTCATTTCTGTTTTGATTTACATTTTGTACACTTAGTGCCATCAACTAATTCTTACACGTAGTATCTCAATCTCATAATCATGTACATATTCATTCCATAATGCTAAAACATATCTTAATAACATGTATTATATCCGAACTTACCTCGGATGTCAAAATACCGAAACAGTCGATTAATCGAGCACTTTCTCTTTGCCTCGATCTCGATCCGAACCTCTCCTCTCTTGGTCTATACACATTCAAATTCAGTCCATTCAATCATCAAATCATTCATTTTAATCCAACTCACTTATTTAGGGCATTTTACAAAATAGCCCTCACATTTTCACATTTCGACACTTTAGTCCCTATTTCACAAAATCATCAAATACAAAAAATTTCAAGACACATACGCTAGCCGAACTCTTCCCATGCCGATACAAGTCTACACATTTCATTTATTTCACATTTTAACCCTTCAGTTTGCTATTTTCACAATTTAGCCCTAATTAGCTAAATTCATCAAAAATTCAAAAACAACACATGCTAATCCTTCACCTATCTTTCATAATTCATCATCAACTATCACAAAGCTCAAGCATTCATCAATGGCATAACTCAAAATCACCATCAATTTCTAGAATCAAAGTATGGGTTTGAAAGAACACGAAGCAACGATCACAAAAACGTAGAAATTATAAAAAGCCGAGCTCAAAACATACCTCAATCAAGCTTAGCAAGTGCAAAAATTTCAAAAGCTTCAATGGCTATTCTCTTTTCTATTTTTCGGTGGAAGAAAGATGAGAAAAATGGCCATCAAATGTGTTTTGTTTTAATTAATATTAACTTATTAAACAAATACCAACTTTGCCCTTTTATAAGTCATATAAAACAAATATATTTTAAGGTTAATAAGTCATTTAGCCACCCATTATCTTTAAAATTGGCTTAATAACAACATAAGGCCACCATCTTAAAAAGCCAACACCAATTAAGTACTCGTAATCAGCACATAGCATTTTGCACTTCATGCAATTAAATCCTTTCTCTTAATTCGACACACAAACAATCAAATTATCACACAGAATCTTCCCACAGACTATATCACATACTATTCACACAGAAAATAATATTAAATTATCATTCTGACCTCGGATTTTTGGTCTCAAAACCACTGTTACCACTAGAGTCTAAACCGGGCTATTAAATAACTAGCCAAAGCACATGGCTAAATTCACTTCATTTACAAATATAAAAGACTAGCCTATACAAGCCACATCTAGCAAAATATATTTTTAAAATGTACAAAAAATAAGTTGATTAGTGTGATGACGATCCTTGACGGTCCCGAGCCTTCAGTAGCTTTGACGACCTATAAAGCAGAGAAATCACACACACGGAGTAAGCTTTCCAAAAGATTAGTAAGTCATAATGCAAACAAACTTAACATATAAGGCATATACATACTCATAGATACATTGGCACATCTAAATCACTTATTAAATTATCACATATATACTTGGATTCATATACTTGGCCATATTTGCCACATTCATCAACTCAAAAGTCTTACAAATACAAAGCTCTTTCATGCTTATTTTCACATATATATTGTTATCCCAATATACATACTCATCATAGTAAGAACATGTAAATACTTACCTTATATACACACTTGGTGTATAAATCAACGTATCTGAAATGGATTCTCTATGTACATAGCCATTCGAATCACAAACTTGCCTGATGAACCGTAAGGAATCTAGTAGGATACTCAAGAAGCTCGGAATAGTCATACAATGCCAACGTCCCAGACAAGGTCTTACATGCATTCGGGTATCGATGCCACTGTCCCGGATAGGGTCTTACACGAATTAATACGATGCCGATGTCCCAAACATGGTCTTACACGTAAAGCTCAGATTGATGCCAACGTCCCAGATGTGGTCTTACACGTAAAACTCATATCGATGCTAACATGCCAGACGTGGTCTTACACGAAATCTCAAATCAACGCCAACGTCCCAGACGTGGTCTTACATGATAAAACAGAGCAGATACCTATGTCATGACATAGCTAATCCTATCTATTCCTAGGTTCGAACGGGACTTCTCAGACATTGTCACTATATCGACCTCATCTCGTAATTCATATGCACCACATCTCATAAACCTTCATTATCATTATTAGTCATATAAGCATTTACAAATTCATACAAGTACGTTTATTTGCATAGTGACTTACCTCAGATTCGGCTTAGTAGAAATAGAAACAGCTATTCGTTTACTTTCGCTTTCCCACGATCTAAGTCTGTTTTCCTCGGTTCTTGATCTATACATATTCAGAATTAACCCTTTTATTCACTAACTCATTCAATTCAATCCAAAGACACACATTTAGGGCTATTTACAAATTAACCCTCACATTTGCACAATTTATCAATTTAGTCCATTTTTCTCAAAACTTCAAATTCACAAAATCAACCCACACTCATGCTTAGCCGAATGTACATATATAACATACAAGCCCATATTTTCCATCAAATTTACAATTTATTCCCTCAAATTGCTATTTTCACAATTTAGCGCTATTTAGCTAAATTCATCAAAACTTCAAGAACAAAGTTTGTTCATCTAGCTCAAAACCTTCTTTTAACAACTAAATTCATTACAAAGCTCAACATATCATCAATGGCATATCACACAAACATCATCAATTCAGAAAATTGATACATGGGTTTTGTAGCTCTCAAAAACAACGATTGCAAAAACGTAGAAATTATCAAAAACCGACTAAAACATACCTTGAATTTAAGCCCTCAAATGACCGAACCTTAACAAGCTTAAGCTCTTTCTTTTTCTTTGTGTTTTCGGCAAGAAGGTGATAAAAATGAGGCCACTTACTCATGTTTCTTTTATTATAAACTCTTATAATATAATAATATTAACATAACTTATAAAATAGATATAAAATAAATTTAACTATTAAAGTAAATATAATAAGCATATAATATATACATATCATCATTCATTGCCGTCCCCTATCCATAGAATTGGCTTAATTTCCATATAAGGCCTTCACCTTTACAAAGCCACAACACATTGGTACTTTAACAGATAGCGAGCAACTTTCACATTTAATGCAATTCAATCCTTTTGTCAAATTAATCACATAGACGGACAAATTAACATACGAAACTTTACCACATGCTTAACCACTTATCAAAGACACAGAAAATAATATTAAGACATCATACTGACTCGGATTTGTGGTCCCAAAACGACTATTCCAGACTAAGGTAGAAACCGGACTGCTACAATTCTCCTCCCTTACGGATTTTCTTCCCCAAAAATCTTACCGTTAAACAGATTCAGATATTGCTATCTCATTGAATCTTCAGGCTCCCATGTAGCCTCTTCTATTCCGTGTCGATTCCATAGTACTTTTACTAACAAAATTTTCTTGTTTCTCAACTCTTTCACTTCACGAGCTAAGATACGGATTGGTTCCTCTTCATATGTCATATCTGATCAGATTTCGATTTCAGATGGGGCAATCACATGTGACGGATCGGATCGATATCTACGGAGCATCGAAACATGAAATACATTGTGTATCTTTACTAGCTCAGTGGGCAACTTTAATCTATATGAAACATACCAACATGTTCAATGATCTCATACGGTTCGATAAACTTCGGACTTAATTTGCCTTTACGTTCGAATCGGAGCACTTTCTTCCACGGAGACACTTTCAGAAATACTTTGTCGCTGATCTCAAATCTTATATCTTTTTATTTCAAGTCTGCATAAGACTTTTGATGATCAGATGCTGCTTTCAAACAATCTCGAATCAGTTTCACTTTCTGTTCTGAATCTTTTATCAAATCAACCCCATGTAGCTTATTTTCACTGAGCTCAGTCCAATACAGAGGTGTACGACATTTACGTCCCTTACAAAGCTTCATAAGGTGCCATTTTGATGCTTGACTGAAAACTGTTATTGTATGCGAATTCAATCAATGGCAGATACTATTCCCACGTTTTGTTAAACTCAAATATACAACATCTGAACATATCTTCGAGAATCTGAATGATTCGCTCGGATTGACCATCTATTTGCGGATGAAAAGCTGTACTGAAATGCAGTTTCGTACCTAAAGCTTCTTGCAATTTCTTCCAGAACCTCGATGTAAACCTCGGATCCCTATCGGACACAATAGATAGTGGTACCCTGTGTAATCTCACAATCTCAGAAATATAAAGCTCAGCTAATCTCTCAAGTGAGAAATCAAATCTTACCGGAATAAAATAGGCAGATTTCGTCAATCGGTCAACTATGGCCTAGATCACATCTTTCTTTCTCGGAGTCTGAGGCAAACCAGAAACAAAATCCATTGTCACTCTATCCCATTTCCATTCAGGAATCAGAATTGGCTGTAGCAAACTAGACGGAACTTGATGTTCAGCTTTCACTTGTTGATAGATTAAGCATTTCGAAACAAAGTCAGAAATGTCTTGTTTAATACAAGACCACCAATAGCATTGCTTCAGATCATGGCACATCTTTGTACTTCCCGGATGAACAAATAGATGACTATTTGTGCTTCACTTAAAATCAGCTGAATCAACTCCGAATTTCTCGGAACATAGATACGACCTCAAAATCTCAAGCAATCATCATTAACTCGAAATTTAGATTCAGAATTTGAATCGCACTAGATTCGTTTCACTAATAATTCATTATCAAATTTCTGAGCGTCACATATCTGCTGTAAAAATAATGGTTTCACTTTTAACTCAGCTAACACAGAACTATTATCAGACAAATTAAACTGAGCATTCATAGCACGTAGTGCAGACAATGATTTTCTACTCAAGGCATCAGCAACAACATTCGCTTTACCCAGATGATAATCTATCACGAGTTCATAATCTTTTAACAGCTCTAACCATCTGTTTTGACACAGGTTCAAATCTTTCTAAGTCATCAAATATTTTAGAGTTCTATGATCTGAAAACACATGACATTTCTCACCATACAGATAATGGCGCCAAATCTTAAGTGCAAACACAATCACAGCAAGCTCAAGATCGTGTGTCGGATAGTTCTTTTCATGAGGCTTCAATTATCTCGAGGCATAAGCTACAACTTGGCCTTCATGCATCAAAACACATCCCAGACCATTTAACAAAGTATCACTATATATAACAAATGCTTTACTCGATTCTGGCTATACTAACACTGGAGCTTCTATTAACAGAGTTTTCAACTGATCAAAACTTTTCTGGCATTTATCTGACCATTCAAATCTAACATCTTTCTAAAGTAATCTAGTCAACGGAGTAGCTATCACTGAAAACCCTTTCACAAATCAATGATAATAACCAGCTAAACCCAGAAAACTACGGACTTCAGATACATTTCTCGGAGGTTTCCAATTAAGAATAGCAGAAATCTTGTTTGGATCAACATAAATTCCAGAAGCTGACACAATATGTCCCAGAAAACTAACCTCATGTAACCAGAATTCACATTTGCTGAATTTCGTATACAATTGCTTTTCTCTCAGATTTTGCAACACAATTTTCAAATGTTCAGCGTGCTCATTTTCATCACATGAATAAATCAGGATGTCATCTATGAATACCACAACAAATCGATCTAGGTATGGTCTGAAAATTCTGTTCATCATATCCATAAAAATAGCAGGAGCATTGGTTAGTCTAAATGGCATAACTAGAAACTCATAATGCCCGTACCTCGTTCTGAAAGCAGTCTTCAGAATGTCTGAATCTTTAACTCTCAACTGGTAGTACCTCGATCTTAGATCAATCTTAGAAAATACAGTAGCTCCTTTTAACTGATCAAATAAATCATCTATTCGAGGCAACGGATATTTATTCTTTATAGTCACCTTATTCAACTGACGATAGTCGATGCACATTCTCATCGTGCCATCTTTCTTTTTCACAAACAGAACAGGAGCACCCTAAGGTGAGAAACTCGGTCTAGCAAACCCTCTATCGATCAATTCTTGCAACTGTGACTTTAACTTTTTCAACTCTGTTGGTGCCATTCTATACGGAGCTATCGAAATAGGTGTAGTACCAGGCAGTAAATTAATACCAAATTTGACTTCACGAATCAGAGGTAAACTCGGTAACTCTTCAAGAAACACATCAGAATACTCACAAACAATAGGCACTGACTTTCTTCTCAGATACTTTCGAATCAATCACATAAGCGAAATATGCCTCATGACTCTTTTTTACATAACTTTGAGCTTTCAAAATAGATATCACAGCAGGCAATCCATTCAAATCATTAGACTCAACCCGTACAATTTCACTATCCGGACATCTTAAATCAATAGTCTTTCTTTTACAGTTCACAACAACATCATGCAAAAACAACCAATCCATACCCAAAATAATATCGAACTCATCAAATGGCAAAAGCATCAGATCAGTAGGGAAACAGATATCTCGAAACATTAACGGACAGTACTTGCATACTTTGTCAACAAGGGCACTTTTACCTAAGGGGTTCGATACTTTTATAGCAAACTCAGTAGACTCTACAGGCAAAGTCTTACTGTATACTAAATTCATGCATATATACAAATGCGTAGAACCATGGTCTATTAATGCAATCACAGAAGTATCATAAAGTGTAAAAGTACCCATTATAACATCTGGTGATGAAGCTTCCTCACGAGCTCGAATAGCATACGCTCTGGCAGGCGTTCTAGCTTCAGACTTGGCAACATTGTCTCTCGTAGTTCTCTGACAACCACTGACATTTCTTACATTCTTTGAAGGTCTACCTCTCACAGGTACATTATCAGATATCAGATTCTATAATGTGTTGGTAAATATTGCTTGTAGGTAAGACCATTTTGGCCTTGAAAATGGCCTATAATGTCACACGGTTGTGGCACACGGATGTGTCTAGTGACCGTGGGGCTAAGTCCGTAGCTAGCATAAGAGTACACGGCCTTAGCACACAGACGTGCCTAGTAGCCGTGTGATTTTTGACAGGATCGACCACGGCCAGAGTACACGGGCGTGCTTAGTGGCCATAGAAGAAAAGTCAATTTTGACTACGGGAAGGATACACGGGTGTGTCTAACAGCCGTGGGAGGCACACGGCCTGCCCACACAGGAGTGTAACCCCTGAAACTTAGAAAAGTTTTAAATTTCTGAGAATATCTGCATGTGTTTCGGTTTAGTCTCGACCCGGTTTATAAGCATGTTTTAGGTCTCATTGACCGTATTAAGAGGCATTGTGTTTGAGACTAATGGATGAAGGTATGAACTTCTGAAAATGTTTCCGATCTATCCGGTAACGCCTTTAACCCCATTCCGATGACGGACACAGGATAGGGGTGTTACATGACGGGTTATTGAATTGTACACCTTAAGTGTACTACTTGAGTATCCATCTGAATTTCAGTGATTTAACAGACATAACTTTTGGCATGATAAGAGAATTATGGGATGAAATGAATAATGTCTTGAAGGAATATAGTATGATAAGCTCATCTATGCGTACTTGATGTGTGAACACTTATGTAACTAACTTGTTTGATTGAGTGTATGTGTATAGGTAAATTTTCCAAATTGATGAAAAAGCATGTTATTGAATACTTAATGTTAATAAATGTATATTGGTAAGTTTTAATTCCTGTTATACAAACTTACTAAGCATGCAATGCTTAATTACTTTTATTTTCCCTATTTTATAGTACTCGAAAGCTCGTGAAGGTTGGAGATCAGTGGAGCATCACACTATCTACTAGTTTATTTTGGGTATATATAGTAAAATCATTTTGATAGGATGGCATGTATAGGATAACTTGGCCATTAGTGGCTTAAAAATGATGCTTGTAATCTAGCCATTGGAATGGCTAGTAATAGTTTGTTTTGATATACTTGTAATGTCATACTATGGTAGCTACATATAAGTTAAGTAGTTGATCAAATTATGTCTACATTGGACAAAACTAAGGTAAGATTATAAACATGTATGCATGTAATGATATGACATGTTGAATGATAGAGTTTTATTAATTTGAATGCTTGAAAAGGTTGGTATGTGAGTTTTAGTGCAGGTCATTGGTGTGATTTTGGGTGAGAAATGAAGCTAGAAATGACTTTATTTCGCCCACACAGACAGACACACGGGCGTATGTTTAGACCGCGTGTGACACACGGCCTGGTACATGGGCGTGTGGTTAGGCCGTGTGTCCCCTAACCTTAAATTTGAGAAATAGAATGCTCAGAATTTAGCACATGGGCAAAGACACAGGCGTGTGTCTCAGCCGTGTGTGCTACACGGCCTAGAACACTGGCATGTGTCTTGGCCGTGTGAAACCGGCACCTAATTTTAAAAAATGAAATTAACCACATGGCTTAGCTCAAGGGCATGTGGCTGGAGTGTGGCGCAAGTCAGAGAGCTACCTAGTTTCGAACATGACCTATAGCACGGGTGTGTCCTAGGGTCACATGGGCGTGTCATAGGGTCACACGGGCGTGTCCCTTGGACCACACGGGCGTGTGAGCCCTGAACCTTGGATAATTTTTAAATTTTTGCGAAAATTTTTTAGAGTTTTCGATTAAGTCCCGACTCGATTCCAATGCTCATATTAGGCCTCGAGGGTCCATTTAAGGGACGTTATGTATAATCTCAGAAAATGAATAGTGATTGACATGATTTATCTATAAATGTTCTTTTAACTCCGGTAATGCTCCGTAACTCTGTTCCGGCGACAAATATGAGTTATGGGTGTTAAAGGAATTCATAGTCAAAGAAATGGGTAAATGATATCCTCTCATTAACATTATAGGTGAAAAATGTGGCCACTGGTCATTTGTCTTTATGATAAACGACTTGATTACTATTTGATAGTAATTGACTTTTCATGAAGGAAAATGTAATGGTTACCATTAGATAAAATAGGATCATATTAGGAGAACGAATTTATCCCAAAGAGATTAAAGATATCCTATGAGGGTAACACACTTATGGCTAGGTCATTAGATGAGTACTGAATGAGTAGTTTTCGTAATGATATATAATTATGAAGAACTTAGTCAGGATACTATAGTGAAATAGTGAAATGACTTTGTGACTAAATGAGTTTATAATTAATAGGTGAAAAGCTAGACCTTAATTATAAATCATTTGAACCCTGATTGCATATGTCCAATCAATTCCTCTGTTAGCTCGTTGAAACCAGAAATGAATTGCATGTAGAATGAAATGAACATAAATGGATGAAAATGATAAAGCTAAAAAATGAGTCACATTCACAAATGAATATGTTTTTTCACTGAATATAGAAATAACTTGAGAATTAATTAAAGGTTTTGAATTATTATTTAATTAAATAATTGAAATTCGAAAATGAAATTAAATTATTTAGCCATTGTGAATCCGTTGAATATGAAAATTAAATATATTTTCTCATAAATTCATTTACGGTGAAGTTGTCATGACTTAATGGAATTAAAATTGGGTTGAGAAATTTATTTAATTGGAAGATTAATTTATCTAATTAAATTAATTAATAAATAATATTTATTTTGGGAAATAGAAAACACGTATTGGGTTGAATTAATTATATAGTGTTGAGTTAAAACTCTATGAAGCACAATAATTGGACCCAATACAGGAGAGACCCAAAACCCTTCATCATCCATTCTATTTATAGTAGAATATTGTTTTTTTAAATAAATATTATTTTTATTTTACTAATTCAACCAGGATTCTTCTATCTCTCCTTATAAATAGATACACTAGTTGAGCTATTTAAACAAGTTCCATACAAGTTTTTAATATTGTTATTCTGCCAGAATGTACGAAGAATTTATTTTTTATGTATAAATTTTATTTTTTGGGAATCACAATTCTACCAGTTTCTATTGAGAGAGAATTATTTTCTTATTGAAAGTAATAAATTGTTTTTGTTTGTGTTTGGTTCGTGATTGTTCAAGCCCCCATTTAAAGTAATTCGTGGTATGAGAATAGCGAAGAAGTTCGTTCGGTTGATAGCCGGGAACACCTAGGATCCGTCTTGCACAAGGCACATGTATTTTTTAGGAAAATTTTATTGCTATACATATCACAAACCAGCTTGGTTTTCAAAATTTTAATTTTCATCTATGACAGGAAACCATTTTTTAAATCAGATTTTTTCAACATTATTTTCCTCCACCTTTTTCTTTTTTATCTGAAAAAGTCTCAATCGACCCTGAATACAATCAAACTTTAGAAAAGGCCTAAAAACTGTTATAAAGCCTAAAATGACTTTAATAATGTATAAAAGATGAGAAGAACTTGAATAATAATTTGGTTCCTGAATAAAGTATATGTCCCGAAATGTAGCATTCCTTTCTTGAGTTTAGGTACTAGCTCAGGTAAGGGGTGTTACAATGAAACTCAATAAACTATATCCAAAAGAAAAGGAAAAATTAAACTAACAATTATCCAAATTAAGGCCCCTAAATAACAATAAAATCCTCATCTCCTCTTCGATGGTTGTACACTTGAATAATTCACTAAAAATGAGTTTATCCAAAGACTTATGCTTCTCTTTAGACTCCTTACAAACCTTTTGAGAACCACTGCCCCTACTACTCCCTACAACCTTTGATTTCCCTTGACTCACCATTGCAACAACCACTTGTGAGCGCGAAACCTCTAGGCAAACAATACGTGAAAGTTAAAAAAAAAAACAAAAAAGAAGAGAAAGAAACTCATCTAAGGAAGTAGTCTTCAACAAATCAGCAACCTCCACCAAGTGAACAAAGAGAATAACTTGTTACAAATTGCTTTCAAGTTCAAAATTTTGAAATTATGCATAAGGGTGCAAAAAAGGTTTTATTTTAATACCTCCTAAAAGCTTCCCCATTACATCGCTGTCGTAAGTTCCCACATGTTTCCCTATTTAGCAACAACCTTGGTGACTCACAAGCCTACATGTTGACCATGACTCTTGATAACCCCTATAACAAGCACAACCTAAGTAATAATTATTGCGTACTTCCTTAAGTCACACCCATTCATTTCTTTGTGTCTTAAGTTAAATTCTAAAATTTTAATTTTTTCCGAAGTCGCAATGCATCATGCTACGCCACATGTTGGAGTACCTCCTTGATAACATTTGGTCTTGATGGAGGTCACTTTATAACCTCCCCCTAAATTAGAAGACAATTATTGGATATTTTTCTCCTAGTTGTACTTTGTCAAGACAAGTCTCACTAAAGAACAATACTATGCCAAGTTAGCAAGCTTCACGAGGCTAATAGACTTTGTCCAATAGCACTCTTGTCATTTGCCATTCATACATCCTCTAATCACATCCTATCATATCACATCACTGACCTAATGAGGGAGATTTAAACTATAAAACACTTAGTGATAACCTACCAATCACAAGAGAACATGTAGTCTATAGATGTTTCCCCCTAAACACCTCTCTAAAGCACAACCAAGATACATATAACTATACTTGTAATGCCCCAAATTTTGGGGCTAGGAGTTTTGGGGTTTTTTGGTTAGGGTTATTGAAAAGGTTGCGCTAATGTGTTTAGCTGTGCGTTTAGGTGTCAGAATGGGCTTGCTAGTCTGGTGGGTTGTTGGGTGTTAATTTGTTCATTATTTCTGTGAGATTGAATACATTCATGCACTAGCATAAAATATTTTGGGTGGGATTGTGAAGAGAAGGGAGTCTGTTTCTGATCTGATCTGGCAGTTCTACTGCAACTCATTCATACAGGGATTTATCGCCCTATATTGCATGTACGTCAGCTTTGCTGCGTACTATTATCTAATCTGGCAGTTTAATTACAGCTTACTGGTATAACAATTTACCGCATTGCACTATACCGCATATATGTCAGCTTCGTTGTGTATTACTATTATCTGATTTGGCAGCTCAAACTGCAACATGTCTGTATAGTGGATTACCGTATTGCACTGTACTACTTATAAGATAGCTTTGCTGCGTAATATATCTGAGTGGCTCAGTCCACATACATGGTGTGTAGGGTTAGATGGGCCTTTCGAGGTCCTATGTGGTGTGTTTTGGTTGGATGAGCTTAATCAGCTCTTTTGGGGTGTGATGGGGGACGAAGAGGTGTTTTGGCTGGATGGGTGGGTCTTTCAATATCTGACTGCATTCATACGTATTTGTTTGATTGTTCTGCGTGTGAGACTATCTGACTGTTTTTGTCTGACTGAATAGTACTTATGACTGTCTGTCTATGTGTGACTTAATGTGTTTGAATTGTTACGTTTGGTTGGGATGTTAGCTCCAATTATACTCTTTGATATGTGTGTTTGTAACTCTGTTGCGCTTCTGATTTGAATATTGTGATTCTGTTTCTTGTCGAGTTTCAAACTCACACTGAGCTCGAGTAGCTCACCCCCTCTTAGTGTTTCCTTTTAAAGTACATTTCTGAATTCTAACGCTGGACTTGGTGTGCGGAGGTCTCGGACAGTCTTGGTAAAAATAAATTATCATCAGTTTGTATTTTCAGTTTCTAATTGGTTATTCGGTTTTTGAACTGTAAAGTTTTATAAAGCTGTGGTACAAGGTTTCGTTTTAATTTTTATTCATTTATTCAGTCCCGATTATATGTTTAACTTAACTGTAATTCTACCGACTAGTTTTTAAATGATTAAATGTTTTGATTCGACGTGACAATTTGTTTTGTAAAAATTTACCTACGATCACTTCGGTGATCAATGTAACACCCGGGATTCAGTCTAAACTTCTAGGCCGGGTTTAGGGTGTTACAATATTCCCCAACTCTCACCTTTATCCTTCACCTCTTTATCTCCAAGGATCCTCCCCATGACTCTTGGCCAACCAAGTGAACCATCACACATGGCTCCCTCTCTCTTAGTCCGTCAACATGGTTGAATAAGGTGCATGATATCTTTTAGGAGTGTTTGTAGAGCTAGGGAGGAAAAATCTTGTCTTCCTAGGATTCATTCATTGAATTTATCATTTCTTTCATAAAATAAGGAAATGTAATGGATTCCATCACCTAGCATAAGATATCTCTCGCAGTATTAAACTTGTAACAATTAATATCCCTATCACTAAGGGTTTTTGAAATTTATAAATGGTAATTCTTTGAGGGGTTGAGATAAAAAAAAATTGGGATCAAAACTAAAATTTTTGTTTTAAAATAACATGTATTAAATTATTAATTTTTTGAATGGGTTAAAAATGCAACTTTCTCATTTAACCATTTGTTTAAAGAAAACCAAAACGATAAAAATCTTATATGGAATTATTACTTTTTAAGAGGGGTTAAAAATTGTATTGTACCATTCTAGCAGCCCCTGGTTTCGTCCTGCTTATTGATTCTTCACTTTTTGATATTGTGCTTGAACACATTTGTCTAAACAATATTCCGAGAAGTGCAAATGTACTAACCCTTGTCCTGTTTTGGTTTCCTTTCTATCCTGATATAAAAAGAAGCCCTTTCAATTGAAATTTGCGATGTCCCTGGGTAAGAACCATAACCTAAGAAGACTCGGCTTGTTGCTGTGAAGTCTATGTTGCTGAATCAAAATACCCCACAGATTGTTTGCAAATCCTTAGCCTTAAATCAGAGGCCAATCATTGATCTTGCATAATGGCAGTGGAGGAAAAGAAGACAATAAGCTCCACTTTTTGATATAAAGCAAATTTGATTCAACGAGGTATCAAACTTGGAACAGAAAGTTATAATGATTTGACGGAGAACTAAACATTAAAAGATGTGAAATATAATTCGATTTTTGTGATTTAAATGCAATTTATTTTGAAAGTGCAATGATGCATTTGATAATAGTTGAAATTAGTTTCAAAATTAGCAGGCTCACCACCATATTATTTGACGGTGATATTTCGTTTGGGTGGATAAGAAATCCAAAACACAAAACCTGATTAACATTAAGAAGATAATAAATTTATTGCTGGTGCTTAATGATGGACAATTTCTTGGAGAATATGCTACAATAGAAGGTTATTATCAGATAAATTTCATAATTGATAGGAACAAAACAATCATAGGTTGCGAATAAAAAAGCAGTCTTCACCAACCAGCAGAAAGAGTGATCTAACAACCCGATCATTGTGCATGGATGGATAGGGTCGGAGCTGCACAGTTAAAAGGTTCACTACCAATATATTTAGATAATGAAAGCCATAAAATTTTCCTGGTTAGCAGCGTTGTGCTTGAAATGTTGTTCTCCGGTCGTAAGTGAAGTTTGAAAGAAAAGGGAAACCTTTATGTACACTACTCCTTTATTGGATGAATTTAGCCCAACCGTGATTGAATATTCGTTTCAGATATAATTTTACAAATTTTGGTGGTAATTTCTGAAAAAAAAAAAGAATGCATTCACTTTATTGAATTTAGGGTATCTGTAATATTGTGAAATGTTGTGAAAAAGATAGTACAAATTCTAGTTGTTCCATAAGACAAGGGAATCATCATTAAATTCTCTATTATTTCTATTTTGTAATTGCAGTGGTGATTTTAAGAGAACCTGGACATCTTATGAGTTATTTGGTAATTGCCCTTCATAAGATGGTTGATTATTCTGAATTTTGATGCTCTAGTGGGGAACCTGAATCCCTGATTTTGACCCAGGGGCTCTGCTATTTTTTTTTTTATGTAGTGACTTCTGATTTCTCGAGGAGCTCTAGTACTTGTACCGGTGAAGGTACATATTAATAGCTGTATTCTCTCTTGAGCACCGGTATATGTTCTGTTCTTTTAGTCTTTTGTTGTGCTCCATATTGCATTATCTTTTTTTTCTTTTTGAGTTGTGCAAAATCTGATCAGTTGTACGGATGGTTTTACGTATTAATAAAATTACCTTTTCTTGGCTGAGAAAAAAAAGTTTCTGAAAAAAGAATACATTACCAATATGTGTAAACATCTTCAAACTTTTTGTATAAGCATATTAAACAGTATTTAATGTATAAGCATATTAAAATTTAATCAAAGAAAAATTGAGATATTTAGAAGTACAATGTGAAACTTTTATCTGACAGAGTAGATTATATACAAAATGAATGTGTAAGAAATAATAAAAGGAGATAGATTTAACAATTTTTACCATTCATCCATTTCTTAAGCTTTTATTTGAAATTTGTGCGATAATTGTGAAACTTGGTCGCTAATATTGGTGGGCGAAATGTTTGCTTGCTTTGTTGTATTATACTTGTCGTTTGGAGTGGATTTTTTGTTTTCTCATATGAAGATGGACTTGGATTTTTATTTTCCTTTAGTAATATCTGTTGTTTTTTTTTAGAAAATAATTAGTATTTTAGGTCGATTTTTTTATAATTAGATAAATAGAACGATTTTAATGAGAGAAACAGAAAACTCAGCCAACAGTAATATTTTTAACGGTAAAAAAGTCCAACGACACAATTTTTTCAAACATTTAGTTTATTTGCTATATAAATCCAAGCTATTTTCTTTCTTTTACATTCAAATCTTATTCTCCTAATTCTCTCAATTCATTCATTCTCTCAATTCTCTCAACATTTTAGTTCTCAATTCTTCATTCAATTTCTCTCAAAATCTTGTTTTAATTTTATACTTCATAATTTCTTTTTTTTTAGTTGATTTTTATAATGTCATTACCACATATTCGTTTTGATGAACAACATATTTCCGACGTCCAATTGCAAATGGTAAGAAAATATTATTAATTTTTAATTTTAATTAAGTTCATTATTAAGTTGTTAACATTATTAATTTTATTTTTTTTATGTTTATATAATTAGGTCGAAGATCGAATTTTAGAGACGTACATACACAACTTAACTGCGAGGGCATCGCATGTGTAACACCCCTTACCCATAACCGACGCATGTATGGGGTACGAGGCGTTACCTTACTAAAACACATACTAGCATACATTTCCAAGTCATAAAACTTCGTTCAAATTTAAAACTTTTCAAACTTTGTCTTAAAATACTTCATAGGGGCCTACGAGGCCCAAAACATACTTTAAAAACTTTGGAAAATTTCACTGGCACACAGATATCAACGCTGATGCCATGTCCCAAACATTGTAACACCCCTTACTCGTATCCGACGCCGGGATAGGGTACGAGGTATTACCTATCTTAAACACATGTAAACATACATTTTCGAGTCATAAAATTTCGTTCAATTTTAAAACTTTTCGAACCTTGCCTTAAAATCCCTAATATGGACCTACGAGGCCCAAAACACACTTTGAAAACTATCCGGGACTAAACGAGAACTTTAGAAAAACTTTAGAAAACATCATTGAAATCAAGGGCACATGCCCATGTGGAAGAGTGACACATCTGTGTGACCTCTTAACATGGGTATGCTGAAGGACCGTGTAGCTCACACGGCCTAAGCATATTGGGACACGCCTATGTCCATGGGCCGTGTCCCGGCCGTGACACACCCGTGTTTCAGCCTGTGTGTAAAAACCTTGACGTTCTATTTCTGACGTCATCAACCCTTTAAGGCACAAGGCTAAGGCACACACCTGTGTGCTAGGCCGTGTGGTGAATTTAATTTCACAATTAAGGTCCAGGGGACACACGGCCAGACTACATACCCATGGAGTAGACCGTATGTCACATAAGGCCCAAGCACACGCCCGTGTGTCTACCCGTGTGGACAAAAGCAAGGCTATTTACCAAGCCTTTTGCCACCCTTACTTACAGCAACATACACAACATCAAGTAACACCCATCCACACATAAATACATAACCAATTCACTACAACTAAGACATTTACACAACATGGCCACTTCGCTTCATTCACATACAACACTTACCACATTCTTTATCAATTCAATCATACAACTTGCTCAATCATGCATTAACACACCATATGCTCAACCATGCAAATTTTCACATTCATGAAAAACATCATCATATGCATATAACAATAACAAATATTAGCCATCATCCATGGCCATATACAAAATGATCTATCAAATAACATAGGCCCACATTTAGCAAATTCAACTATGACACCTAACAACATAATTAAATCTCCTATACATGCCACAACTCAACTACTTGAACTCAACAATACCTGAAGTGATAACTTGATAGTGTGATAGTATCTTCGACGTTCTCCAACCCGAGCTAGCCTGAGGACATTATAAACATGGAAAATAGATAGAGTAAGCTATATAGCTTAGTAAGTTGGTATGTAAATAATAAGCAATTTATTAACATGCTTTTAACAATTCTCATAATAAGTTCTCAAGATAATACAATCATAATTGCACAAAGTTCCACTATTCACTTTTGAGCATATCAAGCAGTCTATGCAAGTCATAGTCACTAAATTATTTATGTCTTGAGCTAAGAAACTCCAAATTTAGTTCCGCTAATTTTCCCTGAAACTAGACTCACATATCTCCTTACCATAAATTTTCTAGAATTTTTGGTTTAGCCAATAAGTAAAGTCGTCCCTATTTTGCTGTTTGATCGTTTCGAATGTTCTTCACTAAGAATTAATTATCTCCTCGTACAGGACTCAGATGATGTTCCTGTTTGATTCTCTTGAAAATAAATTCATTAAGAATTTCAAACATATAAATTATAACTCATAATTATTTTTATACTATTTTGAATGATTTTCCAAAGTCAAAACAGGGGATTCCGAAATCATCCTGACACTGCCCCACAAAAATTCAAACATCTCATATTATGAAATTCTTTTGCTTACACTGTTTCTTCTATGTGAAACTAGGCTTAATAATATTTAATTTCATACCTCTAATTCGATTTCCACAATTTTTGGTGATTTTTCAAAGTTATACAACTGCTACTGTCCAAAACTGTTTTATTACTAATTTTACTCTTTCATGATTGCTTTGTATTAGCATCCATTTAATCATACATAACACCAAAGCATATCCTTAACTAGTCATTCCAATAGCTAGTTTTTATCGAATATTTACATGCCATTCATTTGCCCCTTTAACCTATACATCAACAACAAAACTTAAACTTATCATGTCTTGATTTAATTTGGCCTAAAACCCTCACACATGATCATCAATCAAAGTTACCACCTATTTATACATCATAAGTATAGACCAATCGTCACAAGGTCATCACAGGATCATTTTCATAGTTATGACTTTCTCATTTACATTCTTATCAAATGTCCCATATACACCGAATTCAGTACTCATGAATTTTGCGTACATACCTGTACCCTTTCAACATGATCATACCTTGCCATTTCTTTGACATCACCTTTGGATTTACCCGTTGAACCTCTTGGGACACTAAGGATACTCGGGAAAACTCGTACATGATGTATCGTAACAATGCCATGTCCCAGACATGGTCTTACACTGGCTCTCATATCGTGGCCGATGCCATGTCCTAGACATGGTCTTACACTAGCACACATATCAATGCTGATGCCATGTCCCAAACATGGTTTTACATTGGCTCTCATATCGTGGCCGATGCCATATCCCAGACATGGTCTTACACTAGCACACATATCAATGCTGATGCCATGTCCCAGACATGGTCTTACACTGGCACACATATTGCCATGGTCTAACCATGGTCTTTACCGTCAATTCATCATATGTCGAAAATCGATCATACTCCGCCCTGCATTTTTCTTAATTTGATCTTTCAATACAATCTCGTAATTTTTATATTATTCATGATCCAATAATAACATACGAAATAACACATGATATCGATTAAGCATTTAAACATATCAAATTTAATGCTTATTAACATACGAACTTACCTCGGTATGAAATGACGAAATAAGTCAATTACTCGATTATCTTGCTTTTCGCCCGATCTAATTCTGAATCTCATCTTCCTTGATCTATAACAACACATTTAATTTTATTTATTCATCATGCTACTCAAATTAGCCCAATTTCACATTTATGGTAAAATTACATTTTACCCCTAAACGTTGTCATATTTACACTTTTACCCCTGGGCTAATAAAATGAAATTCATTCAATTTCTTTGCTACCTCTGCCTAGTCGAATATTTATCATACTTATAGCAGCCCACATTTTTCACATATTCACATTTATCACACAATTTATCACAGTTATCAATTTAGTCCTTAATCGACATTTCTATCAAAAATCACTTTACAAATGTTGTTTATCTAACAAAAAGGATGTATTTTCTATCATAAATTATCAAAATACACACTTTACCAACAATGGAAAAATTCACGAACTTTAACAGTTTTGAAAATGAAGGTACGGGATAGTAAACTTATAATAGTCCGCTTTAGGCCCTAGCCAGAATAGTGCTTTCGGGACCACAAATTCGAGTTAGAAAAATACTTTAATATTATTTTCTGTGTCTGCAGTATATGATTAAGCATGTGTGAAATTTCTGTGAATTAATTTTATCATTTGGGTGTTTAATCTGCGAAAAGGACTAAATTGCATCAAATGCAAAGTTTGCATGCTTTATGTAAATGTATCTATTTGTTATGGCTTTTATTTTATGGAATCCTTATGTGGTTATTAAACCAAAGAAACTTTAGTTGGACAAAAATGCCATATGTTAGTGAATTATAAATGATTTTGTAAAGGCTAAATTGGTAATTACTTTAATAAGTAAATATTAATAAAATAAAACATAAGAAAATGACCATATTCATCACCTTTGGTCGAATATTAAAAGAAAAAAAGGGAAAAGAAGCAAATAGGGTTCGATTATCATTTAAGCTTGATTCAAGGTTAGTTTTTATTCAGTTTTTGATAATTTCTATGTTTTCGTAATCGTTGCTTCGTGTACTTTAAAACCCATGTTTCAATTTTGAGAATTGATTAATATTTTGAAATGTGCCATTGATAAACACATGAGTTTTGTGATGTTTAATGGTGAACTATGAAATATATGTATTAGATTAACATGTTTTATCTTTGAAGTTTGGATGATTGAGTAATTTGTACTTAATTGTGAAAATAATATTTTGAGGGACTAAATTGTGAAAAAAATGAAATGTATGGACTTGTATGGACTACATGAGAATTCGACTAAGCATGGGTGTATTGAGATTTTGTGTATTTTGTGATTTTGTGAAATAAGGACTAAAATGTCAAAATGTGAAAATGTGAGGGCTAATTTATAAATTTCCCTAAATATGTGTTTTTGGATTGAATTGAATGATTTTGTGAATAAATGGATTAAATTTGAATATGTTTAGATCAAGAACCGAAGAAAATAGACTTAGATCGTGGGAGATTAAAAGTAATTGAGTAGCCGAGTTCGTTTTTGTTTATCCGAATCCGAGGTAAGTCGTTATACAAATAAATGCATTTGAATTGAGTTAATTATGCATATATGAAATTTAGCTTGTGTTGATTATGCTTGAGATGTTAGGTACATAGAATTCGAGATAGTATCGACAATGTATCTATGTCTGAGAAGTCCCGTAAGAACCTAGGAATTGATAGGATTACATATGTCATGACATAGGTTTCCGATATGGGATATCATGTAAGACCAAGTCTGGGACCTTGGCATTGATTCGAGCTTTCGTGTAAGATCATGTTTGGGACGTTGGAATTGTACGACTATTCTGAGCATTCTGAGTATCCTATTTAGTTCCGAACGGTTCAACGGGCAAGTCCGAGAAATGAATGTCTATGTGAAATGTATAAATGATTTAGGTACGTTAGAAAGGTAAGTGTTCAAATGAGCTTATTAAAGAGAATATGTGTATAGATTTGATGAGATAATATGTGATACAAGGTTGTATGAGCTATGAGTAAAGTAAAGTGATACTTTGAGCTATGGAATGTGGGTAAGTAATGGCTAAACAAATGAGCCAAAGGATATGTGATAAATTTGCAAATGAGAAACATTAATGTTATTGTATCAATGTGGCTATGTGCATTTTGTGTTAAGTTTATTTGTATGTGGCTTACTAAGCTTTTGAAAGCTTACTTTGTGTGTGTTTTCTCTGTTTTATAGATCATCAAAGCTACTGAAGGCTCGGGAACCGTCGAGGATCGTCATCACACTACTCAATCTTATTTTGGTACCCTTTTGAAAATGTATATACTAAAGTATGGCATGTATAGGCTAGTTACCTTGAGATATGTTTGAAATATGTGGATAGCCATGTGATATGGCTAGTTAAATGGTTGTGTAATGAATGAAGAGTCATGCTATATGATGTTTGGTTTTGGTATGATTCCATGATTTTGAAATGGTCAAAATAATGGTAAGCTTATTGATGCAAAGTGAGTATATGTGTTTGATGAATGATGGTTGATAAACCGTAAAAGTAACATATTTTAAGCCCACATTTAGCATGCTTTTGGATGATTTAAGCCTTGAATTATGTAATTTGGTGCTCTTAATCCTTTGTTTTCATGTTTTATACCAAAGAGAGCACCGATGATGAAACTAACAGAAAACGGGCCCATAACGGAGTAAATGGGCCATATCACGAAATCCACACGGCCTGGGCCCAAGACCACACAACCGTGCTCAATTCAACAGGTTCGAACACGGCCTAGCCACGGCTTACACGGGTGTGTGCCATGGGCGTGTCCCTACCGTGAGAAAGAAGAGTTTCACTCGGATTAGGATACGGGGCAAAGAAACATATTCAGAAGCCTATATAAACACCCTAAGTATGACCTAAAAAGGGGGAACCAGGGCTTTAGTCAGGGGGCATCCAGCTAGGCCAAAGAGGGCGGATTTGTGGAGATTTACTCGAAGATAGCCAGTTGATCCATCTCAAGAAGCCGAAATCATACTCAAGACGGAGGATCTCTCCTTCAATTCTTTCAGGGGTTTTAGGGATTTCTTATATTTTGTTTTATCTTTTCTTCTAAGATATTTTCTTTTATTATTATGAACTAAACCTTCAGATACCTGAGGGGGATGAAACCTAAGATGAATCTTGTTATCGTTTGCTGAACTATATGATAAATATTTGACTTGTTCTTAATTATGTGTTTTTAATTCTTGTATTGATATTTCTGGGATATTAATTCAAGTATGATGTGCTTAGGTGGAGGAGCAAAAGTCCCTGCCTAAGAGTAAATCTAGCATAATTAAGCGGAGTTGATCGCACGCCTAGAGATAGGGTGACGAGATTTTGCTGGATTAGGGTGAAACCTAATATGGGAGTCCATAAATTGAGTTAATGCAATTCTAGAGGTTTTAATTAGAAAGAGATTTTAATTAATCAACCTAGGGTTAGATGTTAGTCACCTCGAGAGAGGGATTAATATACGTTAGGGAATCTTACGGATCAAGTCAAGTGAATACATCGTCTGGTTCAGAGTTAGATAACAAATGAAGTCTAGGTGGATTCTTCCTTGTGTATTGTCTTAATCAATTGGTTTTCCTTAAAGTTATTTTCCCAATTTCATTCTTCTTTGTCTTAGAGCCTTTAGTTTAGTTGTTAGTTAATTTTAGATTAGATAAAAATTCATTTAATTCTTAGGCTAAATAATAAAAAGAAAGTTAGTATTAGTACTTTTGGTTCCTTTGGGTTCGACAATCCGGTTTTGCCTTAACTATACTACTGTTCGATAGGTGCGCTTTCCTTAAATCATTCTCATAGTTAGTTTCCAGGTTCAATCATTCTTTATATAAATTTTAAGACTTTGACATCGCATAAAACAACGATCAAGTTTTTGGCGCCGTTGCCGGGGAGCTGAAATTTTTAAAAACGCTTAATTTTTATTACTTTAGCCATATTATATTTATTTTATTGCAATTTATTTTTTTCTACTTTTCTAAATTTTTCTTTCTTCTTTTGTTCCTTTCAGGTACCTCTAGTTTATGACTAGAAGGAACCCGACAGTTGAAGGTACCGTTAGCAAAAATCGCAGAGAAATAAGGCGAAGCTTAAACTACATAGAAGAAGAGCAAGAAGCCAAAATTAATACTACAAAAGAGATGGTTGAGAATAATCCGCCACCTCCAGAGATGGCCGAACATCATGCTCCACGAACTATGTATGATTATGCTAAACCTAGTTTAACAGGAACTGAGTCTAGTATTTTTAGGCTTATTATTGCTGCAAATAATTTTGAACTGAAACCTAACACTATACAGATGATACAACAGTTTGTTTAGTTTGATGGTTTGTAGGATGAGGATCCTAACAGACACTTAGCGAATTTTCTAGAATTCTGTGATACCTTCAAGATAAATGGCATTTCTGATGATGCTATCTGTCTTCGGTTATTTCCCTTTTCTCTGAGGAATAAAGCCAAACAGTTGTAACATCCAGAATTTGGGCCTAGAAGGATTGGGCCAGCTGGACCTTGTGCTTTAGAAAAAAAAAAATATTAGAGTATTATTTTTTTTTTATTTGTGTTGGCTCGAGTATGAATTTTTGTGTGTTAGCATAGTCTTGTGAAAGCTTGATTTTATTTAGGAAGTTAGAATAAATTTTAGTATGGTTTATTTAATGAAGCAGGATTAAGTGAGCTTGACACTTAAGTTAATTAAGTGTTCATTTAAAGCATAAGAGGAGTAAGTGGCAAGTTGGTTAAGGAGCTTGAAAGGTGGCTTGAGGTTAGAGGTTCGAGTAGCATGTTTAGCATTTTGAAGGTTTATTTTTGAATCCTTGCATTTATGGACTGGTCAACCTATGTTTATGATAGGATGGACCTTAAGTTTTGGTAAGTTGAATTTTGGAAAAGGAAAGCATGAAATATGGGATAAGAATCTTGAAGTTATGGAATATGGAGGAGGTTATGGAAGGTTATCTTAAGGTTATGGTAAGATGGGGGACATAAGGCTTGGCTTGTGGGAAATGTTTTGGAAACAATTCCTATGCTTTTAGTGGATGAATGTGGACTGATGATGGGTGTCTAGGGGTGGGCCGAATTTTTGTAAGTAGTTTGGGGATATTTGGCCAACTTTGGCATTTAGGCACCAATTGGCATATTTTCTTTCCCTCTCCTAGCAAATTCCTCTTTGGCCGAATGCACCTAGGCATTTTTGTGCAAGATTGTTTTGGATTTTTAGCCTCATTTTTATGGTTTGAAACAAATACCATTTCTTTTTCTCTCATCATTCTTTTTTTGACACAAAACTACCTTTTTATTTTGTGCATTTTCTTTTGGGCAAACAAGGTGTGGCGAATCTCATCTCTCCCATCTCTCTCTTTTCTTCCTTTGATTTGTGCTCAAACACAATTCTATTTTCTTTCATTAGGCCGAACCTCTTTCTTCCCCAAATCCTCTTTTCTTTTCTTTCTTCCATTATTGATTAAACCGAACCCCATCCCATCATTTTTACTCTCTTTACTATTTACATATTCCTTCATTTTTATGCACATATTTTCTCCTCTCATAACTATATAGCCAAAACTTCCCATCTCTTTTAGTCTTTGTTTTGGGCGAATATTCAAGGGTAGTTTCACTTTGATTTTTCTGCTTTGAAAGATAGGCTCTTTGGGACTTTGGAAGCGATAGATTTAAGACTTATATCTCTCTAGCAATCAAAGGTTGGTAAGTTAAAGGGTAAGGATTTTTGTTGATTTATCATTCTTTTGAAAAGACTAAGGTTTTAGGATTAAAGTATTGTGGTTTGGCCGAATGGCCTTTGTTAATAATTTTTAGTATTGGCCGATTGTAGGACAAAGTGATCTAGTGCGATAGATCGGATCTTCGGACGTTAGTTTGCTTTGGTGAAAGGTGTGTAACTTATACTAAATATCTAATTGATTAATAGCTATATTAATATAAATGTGTTTATAATGAAATATAAACGATTATGGCTTTGGGTACCACTCAAAGGTACAATGAATTGAGGTACGTTTTTCCTTCGTACTATGTATGTTTTTAATATGAAACATATTCGATAATTGACTATGATTTTTGGGATTATGATTCAAAGGCATGATATTTATATCATAAATAAGGTTATATGCATAATACGAAAAGTGTTCGATTCCGATATGATTATGGGATATATGGCATGAAAATGATGTAATTTGTTATTGCATGGGCATATGGGCAATATTGAAAGGGAAGTATTCGGTGGTTTTACCACATTATCCGTGACTTCGGTCACGATATTATGAATCCGGTGACTCACACGATATTATGAATCCGGTGACTCTGTCACAATTATTTGGTGGCTATGCCACGATTATAAGGGCGATGTGCTAGTTGATCGCAAAGAATCGCCTTCGATGGTGTGTAGCGGATGGAGGGTCGATTTAGTAATCCCACGGTGTGATTGGTTGGTACGGGTGGTGTGTAGCGGATGGATATCTAAGTTGGGTTCGGGATTGCATTTCATTTTATATGTACATGTGATTATGTGATTTGCTATTTTATGGGCTTATGGTTAAATGTGATTTTAATGGGCTTTATTGCTATGATCGATTGGGTTTTAGTGTATTGTTACACATTGAGTCTGTTGACTCACCCTCGTGGGATATCTTTTCGTGATGCATAAAGCTTGGACCGGGTTGGGAGTGGATACGAGGTGGCCCATGCAGAAGTTATTTTCTTATTATATATATTTAATATTTTCTGAATGCGAATATTTGGTTATTGTAATAAAGGCCAATTAAAGTATTTATGGACTTTTATTATGTTTTAAATTAGATTGTCGGTTACATTACTATTTGAAAATATTTTATTTTAAACATCTTAATTTTATTTGGAACTTTAATTACACAATGTTTTAGTAAGGACAAATTAAATTTTTATGTTTTCACTTTAAGCCAAAATATTTATCTAACGTTTTTCCGTAGTGGCATTCTAAATTCGGCCGTGGTGTTTGGGCCGGGTTTGGGGTGTTACAACTTGGTATCAGAGCCTAGGTTCAAAACTCGGCTTTGAGGGTTTTGGGTCCAAAAAAAAAAACATTTTTAAGATGGGCTTTTCAAAGCTTTGGGCTTTCATAAAATTTTTTTTTTTAGGTTTATTCTGGCATGGCACCTGTATCTCCGACCCGAAGTCCACCAGGTAAGTACCTCTAATCGTTGTGTGAATTATTATATGATTGGTAAGTGGGTATGATGGGAACGTAGATTAGTATATCAAGTTATTGAACTTTAGGATTAGTTTACGCCAACAAAGAATTGCATAAAACTTTAAATGCCTAATCAAACAAACCTGTGACTAAGTCGCCGAGTTAAGGTGTGGCAACTGTTGTGCGCATGTCTAGGAGTGGATTCAGTAAGAGCTTGGTATTTAAGCGAATCTAGCGACTCACCTCCTCTTCACTCGAATCCTACAGTGCGTAGTAACGGTTCACCCTAACCAAGAGGACCTATTCACTGGCTAAACCCGATAACTAAAACCCGAAAGGGACTAGCCATCTTGCTTTATAAAGATCTTAGTTTTAAATTTACCAAATTACCCTCTCGATTTATAAAATCCTTTTAGACTTGAGAATTTTCCGAAACACACTCGATTTACAAAAATTACTAAAATACCCCTGAGCAATAAAACTACGAAAATGCCTTTGATTTCTAAAATTACCATATTACCCCGATTTCAACAAAATTCTTTTACTTTGCAAAAGTATTCAAATTTTTGTATTTCAAAATAATACTCTCGACTTTTGAAATTTACACAAATAACCCCGATTTCTAAAATTTTTGCAATACCATCGATTTGGTAGAATTTTCAAAATAACTTTGATATTTGTATAATTTGGAATGCCTTTGATTTGTAAAGATTATTTTCGAGTTGACCTCGATTTATTATAAAAATACCCTTACAGGAAAAATGACGAATTTACCCCTGGGTCGGGAATGGTCGGAAATACCCATAATGATGTGTTGAATGTTGTGGATGAATGTGAATGTGGTTCTCTGAATTAGAACAGTGAACTTAGAGATTGTGCCTAGGAAGTATGATAGTTTTATTAAGATCAGAGTGCGCAGTGCAGAGCGTAGTGTGGCGAGATAGGATGTCTGATCATTAGTTAGTTGGAAATTTCGAGGACGAAATTTTTTTAGGAGGGTAGAATTGTAACATCCAGAATTTGGGCCTAGAAGGATTGGGCCAGCTGGACCTTGTGCTTTAGAAAAAAAAAAATATTAGAGTATTATTTTTTTTTTATTTGTGTTGGCTCGAGTATGAATTTTTGTGTGTTAGCATAGTCTTGTGAAAGCTTGATTTTATTTAGGAAGTTAGAATAAATTTTAGTATGGTTTATTTAATGAAGCAGGATTAAGTGAGCTTGACACTTAAGTTAATTAAGTGTTCATTTAAAGCATAAGAGGAGTAAGTGGCAAGTTGGTTAAGGAGCTTGAAAGGTGGCTTGAGGTTAGAGGTTCGAGTAGCATGTTTAGCATTTTGAAGGTTTATTTTTGAATCCTTGCATTTATGGACGGTCAACCTATGTTTATGATAGGATGGACCTTAAGTTTTGGTAAGTTGAATTTTGGAAAAGGAAAGCATGAAATATGGGATAAGAATCTTGAAGTTATGGAATATGGAGGAGGTTATGGAAGGTTATCTTAAGGTTATGGTAAGATGGGGGGACATAAGGCTTGGCTTGTGGGAAATGTTTTGGAAACAATTCCTATGCTTTTAGTGGATGAATGTGGACGGCATGGGTGTCTAGGGGGGTGGCCGAATTTTTGTAAGTAGTTTGGGGGGGATATTTGGCCAACTTTGGCATTTAGGCACCAATTGGCATATTTTCTTTCCTCTCTCTAGCAAATTCCTCTTTGGCCGAATGCACCTAGGCATTTTTGTGCAAGATTGTTTTGGATTTTTAGCCTCATTTTTATGGTTTGAAACAAATACCATTTCTTTTTCTCTCATCATTCTTTTGACACAAAACTACCTTTTTATTTTGTGCATTTTCTTTTGGGCAAACAAGGTGTGGCCGAATCTCATCTCTCCCATCTCTCTCTTTTCTTCCTTTGATTTGTGCTCAAACACAATTCTATTTTCTTTCATTAGGCCGAACCTCTTTCTTCCCAAATCCTCTTTTCTTTTCTTTCTTCCATTATTGATTAAACCAACCCCATCCCATCATTTTTACTCTCTTTACTATTTACATATTCCTTCATTTTTATGCACATATTTTCTCCTCTCATAACTATATAGCCGAAACTTCCCATCTCTTTTAGTCTTTGTTTTGGCCGAATATTCAAGGGTAGTTTCACTTTGATTTTTCGGTTTTGAAAGATAGGCTCTTTGGGACTTTGGAAGCGATAGATTTAAGACTTATATCTCTCTAGCAATCAAAGGTTGGTAAGTTAAAGGGTAAGGATTTTTGTTGATTTATCATTCTTTTGAAAAGACTAAGGTTTTAGGATTAAAGTATTGTGGTTTGGCCGAATGGCCTTTGTTAATAATTTTTAGTATTGGCCGATTGTAGGACAAAGTGATCTAGTGCGATAGATCGGATCTTCGGACGTTAGTTTGCTTTGGTGAAAGGTGTGTAACTTATACTAAATATCTAATTGATTAATAGCTATATTAATATAAATGTGTTTATAATGAAATATAAACGATTATGGCTTTGGGTACCACTCAAAGGTACAATGAATTGAGGTACGTTTTTCCTTCAGACTATGTATGTTTTTAATATGAAACATATTCGATAATTGACTATGATTTTTGGGATTATGATTCAAAGGCATGATATTTATATCATAAATAAGGTTATATGCATAATACGAAAAAGTGTTCGATTCGATATGATTATGGGATATATGGCATGAAAATGATGTAATTTGTTATTGCATGGGCATATGGGCAATATTGAAAGGGGAAGTATTCTGGTGGTTTTACCACATTATCCGGTGACTTCGGTCCACGATATTATGAATCCGGTGACTCTGTCACGATATTATGAATCCGGTGACTCTGTCACAATTATTTGGTGGCTATGCCACGATTATAAGGGCGATGTGCTAGTTGACTGCAAAGAATCGCCTTCGATGGTGTGTAGCGGATGGAGGGTCGATTTAGTAATCCCCACGGTGTGATTTGGTTGGTACGGGTGGTGTGTAGCGGATGGATATCTAAGTTGGGTTCGGGATTGCATTTCATTTTATATGTACATGTGATTATGTGATTTGCTATTTTATGGGCTTATGGTTAAATGTGATTTTAATGGGCTTTATTGCTATGATCGATTGGGTTTTTAGTGTATTGTTACACATTGAGTCATGTGACTCACCTCGTGGGATATCTTTTCAGTGATGCATAAAGCTTGGACCGGGTTGGGAGTGGATACGAGGTGGCCCATGCAGAAGTTATTTTCTTATTATATATATTTAATATTTTCAGAATTCGCGAATATTTGGTTATTGTAATAAAGGCCAATTAAAGTATTTATGGACTTTTATTATGTTTTAAATTAGATTGTCGGTTACATTACTATTTGAAAATATTTTATTTTAAACATCTTAATTTTATTTGGAACTTTAATTACACAATGTTTTAGTAAGGACAAATTAAATTTTTATGTTTTCACTTTAAGCCAAAATATTTATCTAACGTTTTTCCGTAGTGGCATTCTAAATTCGGCCGTGGTGTTTGGGCCGGGTTTGGGGTGTTACAACTTGGTATCAGAGCCTAGGTTCAAAACTCGGCTTTGAGGGTTTTGGGTCCAAAAAAAAAAACATTTTTAAGATGGGCTTTTCAAAGCTTTGGGCTTTCATAAAATTTTTTTTTAGGTTTATTCTGGCATGGCACCTGTATCTCCGACCAAGTCCACTAGGTAAGTACCTCTAATCGTTGTGTGAATTATTATATGATTGGTAAGTGGGTATGATGGGAACGTAGATTAGTATATCAAGTTATTGAACTTTAGGATTAGTTTACGCCAACAAAGAATTGCATAAAACTTTAAATGCCTAATCAAACAAACCTGTGACTAAGTCGCCGAGTTAAGGTGTGGCAACTGTTGTGCGCATGTCTAGGAGTGGATTCAGTGAAGAGCTTGGTATTTAAGCGATCCTAGCGACTCACCTCCTCTTCACTCGAATCCTACCGTGCGTAGTAACGGTTCACCCCTAACCAAGAGGACTATTCACTGCTAAAACCCGATAACTAAAACCCGAAAGGGACTAGCCATCTTGTTTTATAAAGATCTTAGTTTTAAATTTACCAAATTACCCTCTCGATTTATAAAATCCTTTTAGACTTGAGAATTTTCCAAACACACTCGATTTACAAAAATTACTAAAATACCCACGAGCAATAAAACTACGAAAATGCCTTTGATTTCTAAAATTACCATATTACCCCGATTTCAACAAAATTCTTTTACTTTGCAAAAGTATTCAAATTTTTGTATTTCAAAATAATACCCTGACTTTTGAAATTTACAAAATAACCCCGATTTCTAAAATTTTTGCAATACCATCGATTTGGTAGAATTTTCAAAATAACTTTGATATTTGTATAATTTGGAATGCCTTTGATTTGTAAAGATTATTTTCGAGTTGACCTCGATTTATTATAAAAATACCCTTACAGGAAAAATGACGAATTTACCCCTGGGTCGGGAATGGTCGGAAATACCCATAATGATGTGTTGAATGTTGTGGATGAATGTGAATGTGGTTCTCTGAATTAGAACAGTGAACTTAGAGATTGTGCCTAGGAAGTATGATAGTTTTATTAAGATCAGAGTGCGCAGCAAGAGCGTAGTGTGGCGAGATAGGATGTACGACTGTTAGTTAGTTGGAAATTTCGAGGACGAAATTTTTTTTTAGGAGGGTAGAATTGTAACATCCAGAATTTGGGCCTAGAAGGATTGGGCCAGCTGGACCTTGTGCTTTAGAAAAAAAAAATATTAGAGTATTATTTTTCTTTTATTTGTGTTGGCTCGAGTATGAATTTTTGTGTGTTAGCATAGTCTTGTGAAAGCTTGATTTTATTTAGGAAGTTAGAATAAATTTTAGTATGGTTTATTTAATGAAGCAGGATTAAGTGAGCTTGACACTTAAGTTAATTAAGTGTTCATTTAAAGCATAAGAGGAGTAAGTGGCAAGTTGGTTAAGGAGCTTGAAAGGTGGCTTGAGGTTAGAGGTTCGAGTAGCATGTTTAGCATTTTGAAGGTTTATTTTTGAATCCTTGCATTTATGGACGGTCAACCTATGTTTATGATAGGATGGACCTTAAGTTTTGGTAAGTTGAATTTTGGAAAAGGAAAGCATGAAATATGGGATAAGAATCTTGAAGTTATGGAATATGGAGGAGGTTATGGAAGGTTATCTTAAGGTTATGGTAAGATGGGGGGGACATAAGGCTTGGCTTGTGGGAAATGTTTTGGAAACAATTCCTATGCTTTTAGTGGATGAATGTGGACTGGCATGGGTGTCTAGGGGGTGGCGAATTTTTGTAAGTAGTTTGGGGGATATTTGGCCAACTTTGGCATTTAGGCACCAATTGGCATATTTTCTTTCCCTCTCCTAGCAAATTCCTCTTTGGCCGAATGCACCTAGGCATTTTTGTGCAAGATTGTTTTGGATTTTTAGCCTCATTTTTATGGTTTGAAACAAATACCATTTCTTTTTCTCTCATCATTCTTTTGACACAAAACTACCTTTTTATTTTGTGCATTTTCTTTTGGGCAAACAAGGTGTGGCGAATCTCATCTCTCCCATCTCTCTCTTTTCTTCCTTTGATTTGTGCTCAAACACAATTCTATTTTCTTTCATTAGGCCGAACCTCTTTCTTCCCCAAATCCTCTTTTCTTTTCTTTCTTCCATTATTGATTAAACCGAACCCCATCCCATCATTTTTACTCTCTTTACTATTTACATATTCCTTCATTTTTATGCACATATTTTCTCCTCTCATAACTATATAGCCGAAACTTCCCATCTCTTTTAGTCTTTGTTTTGGCCGAATATTCAAGGGTAGTTTCACTTTGATTTTTCGTTTTGAAAGATAGGCTCTTTGGGACTTTGGAAGCGATAGATTTAAGACTTATATCTCTCTAGCAATCAAAGGTTGGTAAGTTAAAGGGTAAGGATTTTTGTTGATTTATCATTCTTTTGAAAAGACTAAGGTTTTAGGATTAAAGTATTGTGGTTTTGGCGAATGGCCTTTGTTAATAATTTTTAGTATTGGCCGATTGTAGGACAAAGTGATCTAGTGCGATAGATCGGATCTTCGGACGTTAGTTTGCTTTGGTGAAAGGTGTGTAACTTATACTAAATATCTAATTGATTAATAGCTATATTAATATAAATGTGTTTATAATGAAATATAAACGATTATGGCTTTGGGTACCACTCAAAGGTACAATGAATTGAGGTACGTTTTTCCTTCGTACTATGTATGTTTTTAATATGAAACATATTCGATAATTGACTATGATTTTTGGGATTATGATTCAAAGGCATGATATTTATATCATAAATAAGGTTATATGCATAATACGAAAAGTGTTCGATTCCGATATGATTATGGGATATATGGCATGAAAATGATGTAATTTGTTATTGCATGGGCATATGGGCAATATTGAAAGGGGAAGTATTCTGGTGGTTTTACCACATTATCCGGTGACTTCGGTCACGATATTATGAATCCGGTGACTCTGTCACGATATTATGAATCCGGTGACTCTGTCACAATTATTTGGTGGCTATGCCACGATTATAAGGGCGATGTGCTAGTTGACTGCAGCAACTGCCTTCGATGGTGTGTAGCGGATGGAGGGTCGATTTAGTAATCCCCACGGTGTGATTGGTTGGTACGGGTGGTGTGTAGCGGATGGATATCTAAGTTGGGTTCGGGATTGCATTTCATTTTATATGTACATGTGATTATGTGATTTGCTATTTTATGGGCTTATGGTTAAATGTGATTTTAATGGGCTTTATTGCTATGATCGATTGGGTTTTTAGTGTATTGTTACACATTGAGTCTGTTGACTCACCCCTCGTGGGATATCTTTTCAGGTGATGCATAAAGCTTGGACCGGGTTGGGAGTGGATACGAGGTGGCCCATGCAGAAGTTATTTTCTTATTATATATATTTAATATTTTCAGAATTCGCGAATATTTGGTTATTGTAATAAAGGCCAATTAAAGTATTTATGGACTTTTATTATGTTTTAAATTAGATTGTCGGTTACATTACTATTTGAAAATATTTTATTTTAAACATCTTAATTTTATTTGGAACTTTAATTACACAATGTTTTAGTAAGGACAAATTAAATTTTTATGTTTTCACTTTAAGCCAAAATATTTATCTAACGTTTTTCCGTAGTGGCATTCTAAATTCGGCCGTGGTGTTTGGGCCGGGTTTGGGGTGTTACAACAGTGGTTGCATTCTCTTCCACGAGGGTCAATCACTACATGGGACCAAATGACCAAAAAATATTTATTAAAATATTTTCCACCGGCCAAAACGCCCAAATTGAGGAATGATATCTCTTCTTTTGTGAAGATGGATTTAGAGACACTTTATGATGCATGGGAGAGATACAAAGACTTGTTAAGGAGGTGTCCACACCACGAATTGCCTTTGTGGCTACAGGTGCAAACCTTTTACAATAGTGTGAACCTCTCAACAAGACAGCTAATTGATTCAGCTGCCGGTGAAACCCTGAAGAACAAAACTCCTGAAGCGGCCTACGAGTTTATAGAGGAGATGCCATTGAATAACTATCAATGGCAAGTTAAAAGGACAAGGCCAGCCAAAGCAGCCAGAGTTTTCAACCTCGACGCAGTGACTGTGCTATCAAACCAGGTAGAGTTGCTGCATAAAAAAATTTTATGGTTTATATGGTTCTTCGCAGGCACATCTAGTTATGCAGTCCGACACAAGTGGAGAAGTGGCGAATCCTGAGTACCCACCCCACGGAAAGGGAATGGAAAGCGAACAGATGAACTATATGGGTAAAAATTTCGGATCTAACAATAACCCTTATAGTAATACTTATAATCCAAGTTGGAAGAACCACCCCAATTTCTCGTGAGGCGGTCAAAAAAATCAAAGGCAACAACCAACCCAAAACTTCCAACAACAGCCCTACCCATAGAAAAAGAAGCCAAACCTTGAAGAGATGCTGACAAACTTCATAGCAGCCTCAGAAATACAATCTCAAAAAACAGAAACACGTTTCCAAAAGATAGAAGCAAAACTTGAGGCATTGACACAAGAGTTCAAGGATCAAATCGGGCAACTTGCTAAGCAGATCACTAAGAGACCACAAGGAAGACTACCGAGCAACATCGAAACTAACCCAAGGGAGCAAATTCAAGCCATAATAGATCAAGATAGTGAAGGTTTAGATGAACCTAATTCAAAGCAAAAGAATGCGGTAGAAGAAAATATGGTTGAGATCAATAACAATCCGAAACCGATAATCAAAGAGTACAAACCTCGCATACCATATCTCGAGGCAATAACGAAAGACGACAAAGAGGAACAGTTCGGTAAGTTTCTAAAACTTTTAAAGAAATTATTACCATTTCTTGAAGCTCTTTCGCAAATGCCAGATTCCAGGAAATTTTTAAATAAGCTATTGACAAATAAGCGGAAAGATAGACGAGGAATCACATGTGAAACTGAACGCAGTGTGCTCAGCAATTTTGAAAAATAAACAACCACCGAAATCAAAAGATCCAGGGAGCTTTACAATTCCATGCTTAATTGGTGAACTTATACATTGTGTAGGTGAGGAGACAGTCACTCTTCAAGCCCTCGACTCAGCTAGAACATCAAGTAACCAAGGTGAGAAAGTAAATTCTATTGATAACCATCCAGTAACCCTTCTTTTTAGGAAGCACCACAAAAGAACACAACTGAGTCTGATTCTAGACCCTATGCCAACAAAGAAATAACCCACGAGGAACAAGGGATTCAGATCGATAAACTAGAAGAGGGGAAGACACACCTTAAAAAAGAACTAGGGATTCCCGAAGTAGAACCAAGGCCACCCTACGAGACAAACAAATTCAAAATTAGAGATCAGGTATTACTAGATAAAGCAGACCCACGAGTGTCCCCTCCTAATCCTAACACCAGCAAGGAAATCCCTTTCAAGGTAATAGATGTTTTCCCGTATAGAACGATCGAGGTAAGTCACCTTATGTTTGGCACTTTGAAAATAAACGCTACTCTTCTTAAACCCTATCATGATAATGGAACTGCTAGCACGAGGAAAGACTTTCAACTCCTCAAACCACCATGAATATGCAAATGAGAGGAGAGTCTAGCTTAAGACTATAAACGAGTGCTTCTTGGGAGGCAACCCTAGTACTAACCCCATTAACCTCTCCATGTTTATTTTGCCTTATTTTATTTTATAGCATCTAACTGTAAACTGACCAAAAACACAGATTCATAAACCACACGGCCTTGCACACGGTTGTGGCCGTGGCCGTGTAGGTACACCGAATCTCCATATTGACATGGAAGGGATGGTACGAGCTAGAACGAATCATATCTTCAAGTTACGGACTACAACTACCACACCACGACCATGCGATGTTGCCGTGGCCGACACTGTTAGATCACACACAGACGTGGCACCTCACCCATGGGCGTGGGAGAAACAAACAAAAGCACAACACGGCCATGCGACATGGCCATGTGAATCAACACGCCCATGGTGCACGAGCGTGGGACGTATCATACATAAATTTCCTATTTAAACCACCCCCTTCAAACCTACTCCCCATCTCCCTTCCTCCATATCATTTTTCTTCTCCTTTTCAAATCTCTAACATCCCATATCATTCTTCTAATGGCCATGATGAAGAAGAGGAAGGATTCAAGCACAGTCCCCCTGTGGGAGACCAGTCTAAATAAGTTCATGTTGGCCGCTTCGTCCAAACAACAAGCCAAGGATCTTTGAGGCCAATTAATTTTTCTTCTTCTTTACTCTTCTTCTTTATTTTCCTTCTCTTTGACTATCTTATGCTTAATTTAGTTTATTTTATTTTAGTTTCCTAGTGTCAGGTTCTTCAGGCTACTAGGGAATCACACCGAAACCACGACCACCGGCTCACTACAGCCTTAGAAGTCACACCTACCTCGCGAACCATCCAACAATAAGGACTCTTCTGTCCATTCATCTTTTATTCTAATTTTATTTTACTTTCTATTTTCTTTCTCTTTATCTTTCTTGTCTTTAAATATATATTTAGTATGTTTTGAACTCTTATTATTATTTCCTGGCTAATTCTCTATGAGCTTCCCGATTTCTTCATCTAGCGCAGAGCTCAGTAGCAGCCACCACACCTCGGGACTCCCAACTCAAGGAAACCATCCAAATTCAGAAAGTTTCACCTCTCCCTCTCTCTTAAATTTCATATACATCTTTGTACATTGAGGGCAATGTACATCTTAAGTGTGGGGGGCTGAATAGTTATTTCGAGAAAGTGCCTAACTTTCTTCATTATTCTCAAATCCCTAAATTATGTCTTGTTTTTAAAGTAAGTTTCTCATAATATGATTAGAATGAAATTTCCTTTGATTTATGATTTTTATTGATATGTTTTGGATTAAGTCATTTATAATTGTGTATTGATGATTAAATTTGAAGAATACTAGAGAATCAAGCATGATAAGTCTATTTTTCAAAAATTAAAAATTCTTGTTAGGTTTTCTACCTGAATCTAATTATTACCTTGAAATTTGAAATTTACGAGGTTGATATCAAACACCCATAATTTTTTTGAGACTTTGAGCCTATTAGAGCATATATTCTTTTTCTTGCTCACTTTATTTATTATGAGTGTGTCAACATTGATTTGTTATTCTAGAACTTGAATTGATTATACATGTCGAGACTACACCTATGATTTGATATACAAGATATGATAAAGGCACCTAGGTTTTAATTCACTCACTCCACTAAAAAGCCTACCATCATAATTAACCTCTAGTAAACCCCGTTGATCCTAACAACCCTTTTTATTAACTCACCCACTAATATTAACCCAAAACCCTTTGTATTTGTTATCACCATTCTTCTTAAATACCCTTTTTGTCGAGATTTGATTTTGAGCAGTTACCTAACTATGTTCTATATTTTAGTTTGTTATTTGTGACTTGTTCTTAAAAAAACAACAACAACGGAGTATATTCACTATTAGTTCTACTAAGTGAGCTTACATTTTAAATCTTAAAGCTCGTATTGTTAGTTTTCAATTGATTAGTTCATTTTTCTAGTTAGGTAAATTGTCAATTCAATCTTGATTCTAACCCTCTAATTCAGCCTATATCCACACCTTTAACCTAAGCCCCATTACAACCCTGTTAAAGACCTTTTGATTTGTATATCATCTCATATTATAGTGGTGGAGATTTGATTTTCATGCAAGCCTATGGGATTAACTTTTCATGTTCGACTCTTGAGTGCTTAATTTTGAACCTTAAACACTTTGAGTGATTTGAGTGAATCTTTAGTGAGGATGTCAACTTTTGTCTATTTTGAATCAGAGGTAATTATTTAGGTAAAGGGAAACACTTAAAGTTTTCAGGGTTGTAAATGTATGACTTTGATTGTTTGAATCTCTAGGACCCTTTGAATTGAATTATCCATGTATGAATTATCTTTAAATTATGATGAAATATTATTGATAAATTTTATGGATCGAGGAAGTTTGTTTTAATTATGACTTGAGAATTTTACTTGAGGACAAGCAAAAGCTTAAGTGTGGGGGTATTTGATAAACCGTAAAAGTAACATATTTTAAGCCCACATTTAGCATGCTTTTGGATGATTTAAGCCTTGAATTATGTAATTTGGTGCTCTTAATCCTTTGTTTTCATTTTTTTTTAACCAGGAAAGCACCGGATGATGAAAAGAACGGAAAACGAGCCCAAAACAGAGTAAATGGGCCATATCACGAAATCCACACGGCCGTGCCCAATTCAACAGGTTCGAACACGGCCTGGCCACGACTTACACGGGAGTGTGCGATGGGCATGTCCCTGTCGTGAGAAAGAAGAGTTTCACTCGGATTAGGATACTTAGGGGCAAAGAAACATATTCAGAAGCCTATATAAACACCCTAAGTATGACCTAAAATGTAACATCCTTAAATCAGGGTCTCTGCATTTTTTTGTGATTGCATGTGATAATATGCCGGCTGTGCTAGTTTAGGGTGTTTTGGGGTCCAAGCATGATCTCGGGTTAGGCCTGAGTCATGGCTAAAATTTTTATTTTAAGTACTTGGAAGGGGGAGCTATGGTAGTTAGGGGTTAAAAGGAATTGTTGGAGAGTCTTGACACAGATAACCTAGTGGTAAAGTGGCAAGGGAGGCCCCACTCAGGTATAGGGAAGGTGACGGCACATGCAGGGAAGGAGAGCCTAGGTTCGAGCAGCAGGATCCCCCTTTTTGCTTATTCTTTTTAACGTCAGGAACAAGGAGGTGGTGTGCTCAGGATGGACTCTCTTGGATAAGTGTTGAAGGAGTCAACACATTTGAAAGATGTGGTTGAGAGAAATTTGAGGAGTTTGATGAATTCAAACTCATTTGAATTAGTGGTTAAGAGAATTTCAAGGAGAAAACAAAGGGATGGAAAAGGGGAGTATTTAGCCAAAATTGGGAAGGTGTTTTGGGCAAGTGAGCAATCGGTTTTGGGTTCCTTTGGTGGTGGCCGAATGTGCTTTGGGAAGTAGCTAAAGTCAACTAGCTAGGGGAATGTTTTGGAACTCTCCCTTTCGATTCTTTTTCTTCTTTGTGCAAGTCCTAGCCAACCCTTCTTTCATATTTTGTGCCAAACCAAAATCTCTTCTAGGTAACATCTCTTATTCGGCTCTTTTTCTACTTGTTGGCCGAACCCACCTGATCACCATTTGCCATTTTTCGTTTCATCTTCTTGTTATTCCCTTAAGAAGCCGAAACCTTTTCTCTCTTTTCTGAATGCATCCATTCTTGTTTCATTCCTCTTTTTCATCTTCTCTATTCTTGAAAAGCTGAAACCAACATCCTCAACCCCATTCGACTTCTTCTTTCAATCTTCTTATGTCGAAATACCCAACCAATATTCTCTTCTTCCATTCGACATCATCACTCCTCATTCCCTGCGATTTCTTCTTCTTTTCTTCTCTTTTAGATTCATAAGCCGAACCTTCTTTGTTAGCCGAAACCTCTCTACTCCCCTCTTCTTGTTTAACCCTTTGACCAAATATTAGCCAAGTATAGATCTATCTTCTTCTTCTTTTTTTTTCTCTCGGGTTCGGTGGGTCGACTTCGATTTGGAGGAGGTAAGTTTGTTATGGCCGAATCTCTCATATCTTCTCTTTTCTTTCTTCATTGACTCATATGAAACAAAAGCTGAATTTCGGCATTTGGCTGTCATGATTCATGTGCATCCATGAAACCGAATTCTCTTGGTACTCATAGAATATTCTTTCGGGTTTTGTAACAACAGATTCGACGTTGGCTATTCGTCATCACACTTAGTCAGTTTCGTTAGTGAGGAGGTAAGTGCTTTTACTGTTTTGACATCTCCTATTATGTTAATACCGAAGGCTCTAACCCAATGATAGTGATACTTGGCCGATTGTAGGGGGGAGACTTGCCATTACAGTGCTTCGGGATTTACTAAAGTTCGAAAGGCATTAAGGTAAGGATGGCTATCCCTGTGCGACATATTCTTCGGGATTTCATGATTAAGCCAAATGGCTATATCCTCAATAATATGGTGTTGGCCGATTATAGGAAAGGTGAAGGCAAGCGTTGGATCTTCGGGTTCCTCTCGATTCGTGGGTAGATCTGGGATCTCGGGATTCGCTAGATTCACAAGTAGTCAGGTGTGTAACACTTACACACTTCGTTAGTGATATGTGTTAGTTATGTTTACTGTTAAAAGCCGAAATAGCCATTGAATCCAGTGTTTTGCATTGTGGGTATGTGCGCGGACTCTGGGTAAATCTCTTGTCGATTGATTATCGAGATGTGCTGTTATTCCATTGGATTATGCTACGCTATGTGATAATTATATTATAAGCATGATATTTATGCCATGGGAAATATGTTCACTGATGTGGGTATGATGAGAGGAGGGGGAAGGATGATTCTAGACTGTCACCAGTGGTTTTGACCACACGTATGCTATTTGTGACTACGGTCACTAGTGGTTTTGACCACACATGGATTATTGTGACTCGTCCCAGTGGTTTGGTACCACAGTGGGTTGGCCCCACATGTTGATTATGGGATTGTCATCAGTGGTTTTGACCACACGGTGGGTTGGCCCCACCATATGATTTGTGGCTGCGGTCACCAGTGGTTTTGACCACACTATATGATTTGTGACTACGGTCACCAGTGGTTTTGACCACACGGGGTAGACACAGGAGTTTGGATGGTTAGGTGGGGTTTGCATGATTTGCATGATTACTTATGATTTGTGTAAGTGCGTGTTTTATCGGGTTGGGGATTTATGCACTGAGTCTCGGTGACTCACCCCTTCCTTTATATTTTACAGATGAGGCATAGATCGCGGATATGGAGCTGGGGAGGACTCGAGGTGGCCATGCACTGTACTTTCGGGTTTTTGTTTTAAACTTTAATTTCGGTTTATATTTTTCTTAAAGGTTGGTTTTGGATTTGTAATAAGGCCGCTAAGTTATTATTTTGGGTTTTTTTTAATTATCTGCTTTTATGTTTATCATATTATGCTTAAGTAAAATAACCTTGTATACTCTAATAACCGGTAAAAATTAACGTTTTCAAAATTATATCTCTTCTCGGGTTTTTTTAACTTTACCATCGGGTAATAATATATGCAAGATGATAACAAGTTAACTTAAATGTTTTCCCAGTCTAAATTTTCTACAAGTTCAAATGCAAACGGTTTTAACTTGACTATGCTCAACTCATCGGGTTTTAATAGAATTGAATGATTTTCCAAAACTAGAAACAACAAACGGGTTTTCCAAAAATGAGTTTTCCCGGGTTTCAAATCAATAAAATGTTTTCAACTATACTTTACACAGGATTTCTCCGTATTCAAAACGATAAGAGAGTTTCCAAGAGACTTAAATCGGCAACTAGTTTTCTTCAAAATGTTTTCACTCTGTAACATGCCAGATTCGGTCGTGGTGTGTTGACCGGGTTTGGGGTGTTACATAAAAAGGAGGAACCTAGGGCTTTAGTCAGGGGGCGTCCAACTAGGCCAAAGAGGGCGGATTTATAGAGATATACTCGAGGATAGCTAGTTGATCCATCTCAAGAAGCCAGAATCATACTCAAGATGGAGGATCTCTCCTTCAATTCCGTCAGTGGGTTTTAGGGATTTCTTATGTTTTGTTTTATCTTTTCTTCTGAGATGTGTTCTTTTATTATTATGAACTAAACCCTCAGATACCTGAGGGGGATGAAACATAAGATGAATCTTGTTATCGTTTGCTGAACTATATGATAAATATTTGACTTGTTCTTAATTATGTGTTCTTAATTCTTGTATTGATATTTTCGGGATATTAATTCAAGTATGATGTGCTTAGGTGGAGGAGCAAAAGTCCCTGCCTAAGAGTAAATCTAGCAAATCTAAGCGGAGTTGATCGCACGCCTAGAGATAGGGTGACGACATTTTGTTAGATTAGGGTGAAACCTAATATGGGAGTTCATAAATCGAGTTAATGCAATTCTAGGGGGTTTTAATTAGAAAAAGATTTCAATTAATCAACCTAGGGTTAGACGTTAATCGCCTCGAGAGAGGGATGAATTTAACTTAGGGAATCTTACGGATCAAGTCAAATGAATAAATCATCTGGTTCGGAGTTAGATAACAAGTGAAGTCTAGGTGGATTCTTCCTTGGGTATTGTCTTAATCAATTGGTTTTCCTCAAAGTTATTTTCCCAATTTCATTCTTCTTTAGTTTAGTTGTTAGTTAATTTTAGATTAGATAAAAATTCATTTAATTCTTAGGCTAAATAATAAAAAGAAAGTTAGTATTAGTACTTTTGGTTCTTTTGGGTTCGACAATCCGGTCTTGCCTTAACTATACTACTGTTTGGTAGGTGCGCTTGCCTCAAATCGTTGTCATAGTTAGTGTCCAGGTTTGATCATTCTTTATATAAATTTTAAGACTTTGACATCGCTTGAGACAATGATCAATGGTTATGTTGAAGTGGTAAGTTGGGGATGAATCAAGTTTGGTTTATTCGTAAATTGGTTGAGCTATTTAGTATATAAGTTGGTATGCTTAGAATGAGATTGAATGCTATGATATGATATGATGACCATTTGGTGTGCTTTTGGTTGCCAATTGTGTTTAGAAATATGCCTGTATGTGCTTGTAGGGATAACCCAATGTGTGGGTGGCATTTTGGCCTTGAAAATGGCCTATAATTGCCCACACGGTTGAGGACACAGGCGTGTGGCTCAACCGTGTCCCTCGTGGTTGTAATTCAAAACAAGTCAGACTTGACCACGGGCAAGACACACGGGCGTGTGACTGGCTGTGTGGAGCAAGCCAGTAATGACCACGGGTGAGGCACACGGGCTTGTCCACGGCCATGTGGACAAGTCAGTATGTATGCCCTATTTTGACACGGCTTGGACACACGGGCGTGTCTGAGGCCGCGTGAGGCACACGGCCTTCCCAACACAGGCGTGTGTCCTATGTAACTTTGAAAATTTTTTAAATTTCTGAGAATTTTTGTATGTGTTCGGTTTAGTCCTGGCCCTATTCTAAAACATGTTTAAGGTCTTGAAGACCTATTTAAGGGACACTTTGATGTGATTTGTCGAATTATGTTTTGAAATGTTTGTAAAAGTTTTCAATTGTCCGGAAATGCCTCTTAACCCTAGACCGATGATGGTTACGGGTTAGGGGTGTTACATAAATCAAGTTACCATGACTCTGAAAACATATAAATCATTAAAAATGGGGAAAAAACCACTCACCTATCAAGCTCCAAAGCTTGGCCGAATGAAACCCATTCCATGGCTGCCATTTCTCTTTTTTTTTTTTCCTCTATTACAGTTGAAGAAGAAGAAAAATAAAGATGATAGCTTTTTTTATTTTGTCTTATTATACCTATTAACTTATTTACCAATTTAACCTTTTAATAACTTCACCAAATCCACCTTCAACATGTCCATCTTTGTCTCCTCACTTATCTATTGGTATAATTACCATGCAAGTGCTCATACTTTTAAATTTTATAGCTATTTAGTGCCTTTATCAATTAGACCTCAAGTTTTGCACCCTACGCGATTTAGTCCTCTTTATCAAATTAAGCACTAAAACGAGGAAATTTCTTTATGATAATTTCACACAACTTTAGTATCAGACTGTAGACATCAAAATAATAAAAAAATAATTTTTTTGATGTCAAATTTGTTGTCCCGCAACCACTGTTCCGACTAGGCCCAAAATTAGGATGTTACAGACATGGTCTTACACTGGCTCTCATAATGTGGCCGATGCCATGTCCCAGACATGGTCTTACACTAGCACACATATCACCTAAATATCATGGCATGGATATCCAATCTATTCCTAAGGTTCAACCAGGAGAATACTACATCATATTTCATCATGCATTTTCATAACAATAATCAAATATTTTATGCCATATCAATTGTTTAATGCATAATAACAATAAAGTTGTATTATTTACATACAACTTACCTCGGTATACAAAAAGTAGGTGACTAGATTGAATTAGTCTACTAGCTTGGTTTTCCCCCATTCCAGGTTCGGACTCCGTTTTTCTTTATCTATAATGAAAAATTTACTTATTTAATCACTACATAATTCAAGACATTCCAAAATTCTTACTTTGGAAAAAGTAGTGTTTTGCCCTTAGACTTTCACATAATTACAATTTTTCTCCTAGGCTCGTAAAACAATTTTCATCAAATTTACTCATTAACCAAGCCTAACCGAATCTATTTTAAGCTTATAGCAACCGACAAATCCAATTATTTCACACATTTACTACCCATTTTGTAACTTTTACAAAATAGTCCTTTTAAGTGTTTTCATGAAAAATCCTTTCACAAAAGTTGTTTATTAAACAACCAAGATTCATTTTCTTCCATAAATATTCAGCAAATAACATTAATGCTCTCATGGCAAAACCCTAGACTTTCAACCATAGTGCAAAATAGTCCCCTAATTAGCTAGATTAAGCTACAAGGGTTCCAAAAACACAAAAATCAACAAATATGACCATCAAAATGACTTACTTGCAAGGGTTGTAAGTTGCTGAAAATTTCAAGCTTCCAAAACCCCTATTTTGCTGATATTTTCGGTGGAGAGGATGAAGATGAAAGGTGATATCGTTTTCTCTTTATTTTATTTTCTTTCATCAACTAAGTCACTTAATGCCACTAACTTTGACCAATTTTCATTTTTTTGTCCCCTATGGCCGGCCATCACTCTTTTAAGGGCCTATTTGCACATTAAGGACCTCCAATTTAAGATTCTATTGCTATTTAACACATTTAGCTTGTAAAACAAAACTTTCGCACTTTATACGATTTAGACATTTTTCGAAATTAAGCAAGTGATCACTAAAATTAATTCACTAAAATTTTCATGCACTTATATAATCATGCTATAACACAAAAAATAATATTAAAAATAATTTCTCTGACCTCGGATTAGTGGTCCAAAACCACTGTTCCGACTAGCCCCTAAATCGGGCTGTTACAGTTCTCCCCCAGTGAAAAGGTTTGGATATTGGTCTCTCATAGTCTCCTCGGGATCCCATGTGGCCTCTTAAACCCCATGTCTATGCCATAGTACTTTCATGAGTGCTATAGTTTTATTCCTCAATTTCATGACCTCCCGATCTAAAATCTTAACTGGCTCTTCACCATAGGTCATATCTGGTCAAATTTCAACCTCTGTTGGTGAAATCATATGTGATGGGTCAGAACGATAACGACGCAACATAGACACATGGAAAATATTATGGATCTTCTCTAACTCGGATGGTAATGCTAATTGGTATGCTACCAGTCCAATTCTCTCAGTTACCTCATATGGCCCAATAAAAGGTGGATTAAATTTGCCTTTCTTACCGAATCTGAGGACTTTCTTCCATGGAGATTCTTTCAAGAACACCTTATCACTGACTTGAAACTCAATTTCTTTTCATTTCAAAACTGTGTAGGATTTCTGTTTATCCGGAGTCGCCTTCAAATAGTTACGAATTACCTTTACTTTCTCTTCAGTCTCCTTGACTAAGTCAACCTCGTGAATCTAATTTTCTCTGAGTTCGGTCCAATACAAGGGCATTCAACACTTACGCCCATACAAAGCCTCATAAGGCACCATTTTAAACTCAACTGATAACTATTGTTGTAGGCAAACTTTACCAACAGTAAGTACCTTTCGCAACTGGCTTGAAATTCAAGAGCACAACACCGTAGCATGTCTTCAAGTATCTGGATTACCTTCTCCGATTGGCCGTCGGTTTGTGGGTGAAAACCAGTACTAAAATTTAGTTTCATCCTCAATGCTTCTTGCAACTTCTTGCAAAACTGTGATGTGAACCTCGGATCTCTATCCGAAATGATCGATAAAGGACACCGTGAAGTCTCACAATTTTAGACACATACATATCGGCCAATTTCTCAAGTGGATAATCGGTACACACTGGTGTAAAATGAGCCGATTTCATAAGTTTATCAACCACAACCCAAACGACATCTTTCTTCCTTGGTGTTAATGGAAATCCAGACATAACATCCATGATAATACGGTCCATTTCCACTCGGGAACCATCACGGGCTGAAGTAAACCCGAAGGTACTTGGTACTCGGCTTTCATTTGTTGACAAATTAATCACTTAGAGACAAACTCTGAGATGTCTCTTTTCATTCCTGACCACCAATACATTTTCTTTAAGTCATTATACATTTTCATACTACCCGGATCGATAGACATATAACTGTTATGTGCCTTATGCAAAATTTTTCGAATAAGCTCATCGTCTTTGGGTACACAAATTCTGTCTCGAAACATTAAACAACCATCTAAACCAATCTAAAAGTCTTATTCTATACTCGTCTCTTACTAAATAATCTTAGCTTGTAATTGTTTATCACCTATCTGAGCTTCATAGATCTCTTGCAAAAACATTGGTTTCGCTCTTAACTCGGCTAAACTCAAACCATTGGTTACTAACAACTGAGTGTTCATAGCCCGCAAGGCAAACAATGACTTCCTACTCAAAGCATCGACGACCACGTTTGCCTTCCCCAGGTTATAGTCGATCACCAATTCGTAATCTTTTATGAGCTCTAGCCCTCTCCTTTGGCGAAGGTTCAGTTCTTTTTGAGTCATCAAATCCTTTAGACTTTTATGGTCGGTGAATACTCGGCATCTCTTGCCATACAAATGGTGTCTCCAAATCTTCAGTGCGAACACTATGGCAGCTAACTCTAAGTCATGAGTCGAATAGTTTTTCTCATGCGGCTTCAGTTGTCTCGAGGCATATGCTATTACCTTGCCTTCTTCCATAAGCACACACCCCAATCCATTTAAGGATGCATCGCTACTCACTACAAATTCTTTTCCCAGTTTCGATTGCACTAAAATTGGGGTTTCAGTCAACAATGCTTTTAGTTTCTCAAAACTCTATTGGCACTTCTCTGTCTATTCGAACTTAACATCTTTTTGTAGCAACCTCGTCATCGGTGTAGCAATCATGGAGAATCCTTTAACAAGCCGTTTGTAGTATCCCGCTAAGCCAAAAAGCTTCTAATCTCTGACACATTCCTCGGCGATTTCCAATCAACGATAGCCGGTATCTTACTTGGGTCAACTCTAATTCCATCACCCGACACGATGTGTCCTAAGAATCCGACTTCTCGGAGCCAAAATTCACTTTTTCTAAATTTAGCCTACAACTGCTTATCTCTTAAAGTCTGCAAAATAGTTCTCAAATGCTCCGCGTGCTGACTCTCATCACGAGAATAAATTAATATATCATCGATAAAAACAACAACAAACTTATCCAAGTACGGTTGGAAAATACGATTCATTAAATCCATAAACACGTCGGGAGCATTTGCTAAGCCAAAGGGCATGACAAGGAACTCATAATGGCCATACCTCGTCCGAAATGCAGTTTTCGATACATCTTGTTCCTTAACTCTCAGCTGGTAATAACCGGACCTCAGGTCTATCTTAGAAAACACTATGGCCCCCTTCAATTGGTCAAACAAATTGTCGATTCTTGGCAAAGGATACTTGTTCTTAACTGTAAGCTTGTTGAGCTGTTGATAGTCTATACATAATCTCATTAAATCGTCTATCTTTTTCACAAAAAGTACCGGAGCACCCCACGGAGAATAGCTCGGTCTCACAAAACCCTTATCCGTTAACTCTTGTAGCTGAACCTTCAACTCTTTTAACTCCAACAGTGCCATCCTATACGGGACAACCTAAATAGGTGCCGTACCAAGGACTAACTCAATACCAAACTCGACTTCCCTGGTTGGAGGTAATCCAGGTAACTCCTCTGGAAACACATCTGGATACTCACATAACATTGGTACTGAATCAATCTTTACTTCCGACACTTGAGAATTCAACACAAACATGAGATAAGACTCATACCCTTTTCTTATACATTCCTCAGCAGCCAAAGAAGAAATCACTATAGGCAAGCTATCTGATTTACCTGATTCAACCCAAAGGATATCCCATTTTCACATTCCAGTTCAATAAAATTTCTCCCACAATTTACTATCACATCATGAGCTGCTAACCAGTCCATACCAAGAATCACATCAAATTCATCAAATGGTAGTAGCATAAGATTAGGCGGAAAACAATGACCTTTAATTGTCAAGGGACAACTTCTACACACCTGGTCAGCTAGTACATGTTTGCCTAAAGGGTTTGACACTTTTATCACAAATTCTGTAGACTCAATAGGCATATTCATGCTAGACACCAATTTCATACAAATATAGGAATGGGTAGACCTCGGATCAATCAAAGAAAACAGCAAAAATATCGTGAAGAGAAAAATTACCCTGTAATCACATCCGGTGATAATACCTTTTTGCAAGCGCGAATAGCATAAGTCCTTGCAGGTGCTCGGCCTTCGGACCTCACGGTGGAATCTCTAGGCATACTTGTAACAGTCCGAATTTGACCCTAATCGGAACGGTGGTTTCGGGACCACGAATCTGAGTCTGAGAAATATTTAAATATTATATTTTATGCATATTATATGTGAATTTATGTGTGTAAAAGTTTCGTAGAAAAATTTAATCATTTATGTGTTTAATTTAGAAAAAGGATTTAATCGCGAAAAAGGTAAAAATTACATACTATAGTGAAAAGTGCCCAAGTGTTAATGGCTTTTTAATATGAGGCACTAAAAGGGAAATTAGCCCATTTTATAATATAGTGGACGGCATAGGACTAAAATACCCTTATATTATAAGTTAGTTTTATTATTAAAAGGTTATATTAGTAATTTATAAATAAAACATATTATGTGTTAAATAAAAAAAAAATGAAGACCACTATCATCTTTTACATTGTTGGCCGAATATTGAGAAAAGAATAAGGGTTAGAGAGCTTGAATTTCGGCAATCAATTTGCTTGGTTACGGTATGTGTGATTTTCGGTTTTTGATAATTTTTACGTTTTTGAGATCGTTGCTTCGTATATTATCCGACCCATGCTAGAATTTTGGAGATTAGTATGTATTTGAGATTCAACCATTGACATGTTTATGTGGTTTTTGATGTTTGATGATTTTATATTAAAGTTATGTTAAAGATTAACAAGTTTTGATTTGGAAATTTTGGTGAAATTGAGTATTTAGGGCTAATTTGTAAAAATAAATTTTTAGAAGGGCTTAATTGCAAATAAATGAAAGATATGGACTAGTATGGTCCTTATGAATATTCGGCCCTAAGGTACCATATTGAAATTTTGTGTATTTTGTGTTTTGTGCAACTAGGACTAAATTGTAAAAATGTCAAATAGTAAGGGTAAAATGGTAATTTACCTATTTATATGCTTAGGGACTAAATTGAGATGAAATGTACTTGAATGAGCTAAATTTTAATGTGTTTAGATCAAGAACAAAGAAAAACGGATTTGGATCGGGGAAAGGCGAAGGTTATCGAATAGCTGGTCTACGTTGTCCGTCGATAGTCGAGGTAAGTCCTTAATCAAATATATGTTAAAGAATTAATTATGAACATGGTAAATGATGATATTTGAAAATTTTGAGTGGAAATATATGTGATGGCCGAATGTGGTGGTATATTATTGAATTAACTTTATTTTGGTTAATGAAATGTTGAATAAGTAAGTTCGGTTTGATATGGAAGGTAATATGAATTATATGAGATGCTTGTGATGCTAGCATTAATAAATGTGCATAGAATGGTTAATTATGTTGACATTCGGGCTTCGAGCCTAGCAGGCCTCGTGCCGGTGATCTATATCGGGCTTAATGCCTAGCAGGCCTCGTGCCGGTGAATTATATCGGGCTTTGGTGCCAACCAGGCTTAATGCCGGTGACATGTTTAATTAAAGAAGTCATGAATCACTTACAAAGTGGAGTGTAGCTATGGCAATAAGATAAATGTTCGGGTAAGTATAAGTTCCTGCCTAGATACCAGGAATAAGGTAAGTTAATTTATATATATATATCCTTTCGAAGTAAGTAAGTTGTGATGTAGTTAAAGCTTCTGGTGAAGTGTTTAAGCATGCATTTGAATTTATTAATAATGAGCATGATATGTATATGGAAGTAAAAGCTTGGTTATGCTATTGAGATTCGGATATGTGTATAATTGTTAAATATGAGAACAACTGGATATGCTTGTATATGTGTATGGCTAATATCATGTGGCTAAAATGTATGTCATCGTTAATAGTTTTGGAACATGCAAATATCTATGGTATTTAAATGCTTTGGAGAGTTGTGTACTAAAGATAGGTGTTTACTAAATGTAAAAATGAGAATAAAGGCATTCAGCCTTAGTGAAATTTATTGGTTAAACTATTGTATTCAATGCCATATACAAGTTGATACTTATATATTTATATGTAAATGCTTGAATGTTTGATTGTGCATTGTAATTGCTTAAGACTTACGAAGCTAGTAAGCTTACTTCGTTTGTGTTCATTGTTTCGTTTTATAGATTCCAGTAAAGCTACGGGCTCGGAGGATCATCAGAGGAGTCAACCACACTATCACCCCATTTTGGTATCTTTAAGAGTTTAGACCTTTGACCTTAAGGCATGTATAGGCTAGCTAAATGTTTGAATGATATTTTGTTAATGTATAAAAGCTATGCGAAATTAGCTTGTTTAAAATGTTAATGTTGATGGTTTATTAAATCTTTGGTGTAATATATGTTTTAGTTATGCAAATTGGTATGTTTTGAATTGGTTTTGAATGTATAGATTGAATGAAAATTTAAGGTATAGTTATGATTATCTTAGTGGTCAAATGTGCATGATTTGGATGGCTATTTGGTATGTTTTTAATTGCCTTATATGCTTTAGAGGTATTGGTAAATGATGCTTATAGGTTTGAACCATTTGGTTGGCATTTTGGTCTTGCAAAATGACCTATAATGTCACACGGTTGTGGCACACGGGCGTGCCTAACGACCGTGGGTAAATTGTAGGATTCAGTTTAGCATCACACGGCCTCGACACGGGCGTGTCATTTGGCCGTGGTGTGCAAGTCAGTAGCTAACAAAAAAGTACACGGCCTCAACACGGGTGTGCTTGGTGGCCGTGGTAGGGAAGTCAGTATATGACTTAAAAGTACACGGCCATGGCACACGGGTGTGCCTAATGACCCTATTGGTATAGTTATTATAAACAAAGATGGACACGCGGGGGTGTCTAGAAGCCGTGGAGGGCACACGGTCTCCTCCCACGGGCGTGTCTTCTCTGTATTTTAGAAAAGTTTCAAAATTTTCATGGAATTTCAAATGTGTTTCAGTTTGGTCCCGACTCGACTTATAAGTATGATTAAGGTCTCCAGGACCCGTTTAAGGGACATTATGTCTGAAGATGATGATTGAATGTATGATTTTGTCTGTGAATGTTTCCGATCTGTTCGGTAGCGCTCCTAACCTTAATCCGGCGATGGACTAAGGATAGGGGTGTTACAGTACCTCTATTGCTAGCTCCAATTCCCGGGTTCTTTTGTGGTCTACCCTTTGAAGGTGCATTACTCGCTCGCACATATTGCTTTCTGTCTTTTTCCTCCATTTCAGGATAGTTTCAAATTAAGTGGTCTAGTGAACTGCACTTGAAGCAACCCCTATCGTTTTCTCGACATGCACCGAAATGTCGTCTACCACACTGCGAACAATCCGATTTATTTGGTCTAGCACTACCAACACTCGCAATAGAAGTGGTTTGAGCTTTAGACGCCGAGTACTGCTTACTTCTATTTCTATTCGAGAATCCCGCTGAAGCATTTGACCGGGTAGTGAAGTCTCTCGATTTCTTGGAGGACTGAAATGATTTTCCCAACTGTCTTTTCTTTGAGTCACGAGACTCAATATCAGCTTTCCTTTTCTCTTTGGCAATTCCTTAGCCTTGCAAGCTCTCTCTACTAGTACAACAAATTCCTTTAGTTCTAGAATACCAACAAACAATCGGATGTCCTTATTTAATCAGTCCTCAAACCTCTTACACATGATGACTTCAGTGGATACACACTCCCGAGCGTATTTATTGAGTCTCACAAACTCCTGCTCATACTTTTTTACTGTCATTCGACCTTGCTTCAATTCTAAAAATTCCTTCCTTTTTTGATCTATAAACCTCTGGATAATATAATTTTTACGGAACTCTTCTTGAAAGAATTCCCAAGTTATCCTTTCCCTTGGTACAACCAACACAAGGGTGTTCCACCATTGGTAGGCCGAGTCTCGCAAGAGTGATACAACACACTTCATGCACTCCTCAATTATTTTCTAGCCAGAATTCTGCTCTCTCTAGGTCATCATCTATATTTGCTTTAAATTTCTCAGCCCCTTGCTTACGAATTCTGTCTACCGGAGGTTTTTGTCTTCTAATCGTTTCCATTACTTGGGGAGCTATAAGTGCAGTCTGGGGAATTGGAGGGGTGGAGGAGGTGGAACGTTCGGGTTTGCACGAACAAATTGAATACCAAGCACTCATCATATAGAGAAAGGCTTTTCTAGCCCCTCCACCCTACTCAATGTCACGGGCCCACTTTCGACTGACGCGGTCCCTTCTGCAGGAGCTGGCGCATTACTCTCGACATCATCTGCCACTGCTCCATCGGGATCCATTTGCTACATAAAAACACATTTTAAATTGTCAGGAGTCATCACACTATCATAATTCATATATGACATGTATAGCTAGACTCGTACACACGCTAGGTTAGTCCGAGAATCGACTAAACCATAGCTCTAATACCACTAAATGTAACACCCTTTACCCGTAACCTACGCCAGTATAGGGTACGAGGCGTTACCTTACTAAAACACACACTAGCATACATTTCCAAATCATAAAACTTCGTTCAAATTTAAAACTTTTCAAACATTGTCTTAAAATACTTAATATAGGCCTACGAGGCCCAAAACATACTTTAGAAAACTTTGGAAAATTTCACTAAACATAGGGGCACACGCCTGCGTGGCAAGGGACACACCCCCATGTGACCTAATAACATGGCCATGTTGAAGGACCGTGTAAGTCACACGACCTAAACATATAAGGACACACCCATGTCCCTTGCCTGTGTGGATTTGTTTCTTAATTCGAACCTGCAGGGGTTTTCACACGGCCTAGAAAACACCCATGTCCATGGCCCGTGTCCCTCACACGACCATGACACGCCCATGTGCCAAAACCTTGACATTTTATTTCTGACGTCATCATTCATTTAGGGTCACATGGCCATGGCACACGCCCGTGTGCTAGGCTATGTGGTGAATTTAGTTTTGCATTTAATGTGCTGACTTCACACAGCCTAGACACATGCCTATGTCCTATGGCCGTGTCTTCCACATGGTTGAGACACATGGTCGTGCCTCAGCCCTTGTGGTTACTACTGGGCATTCTATTTTACCAAATTAAGGTGTAGGGGGATATACTACAGAACTACACGCGCATGGGGCAGACCGTCTGCGTGTGTCTACCCGTGTGGATAATAACAAGGCCATTTACCAAGCCCTTTTTTCCACCCTTACTTGAACCAAAATAAGCCACATTAAGTAGTACCAATCCACACATAACATCTGACCAAATCAACCACAACCAAGACATACACACATCAAGGCCACTACACTCCATTCACATGCAAAACTTATCACATACTTTATGTAACAGTCCGGTTTATACCCTAGTCAGAACAGTGGTTACGGGACCACAAATCTGAGTTTGTATAATATTTTAATATTATATTCTGTGCTGTTGATATGTGGTTTAGCATGTGTTAAATTTTCATAAGTTAATTTGTCCGTCTGTGTGTTTAATTTGACAAAAGGATGAAATTGCATTAAATGTGAAAGTTGTTTGCTATTTGCTAAAGCATCTAAGTGTTGTGGCTGTGTAAAGCTGAAGGCCTTAAAGGGCAATTAAGCCATTATCATGTTAGTGGATGGCTAAGGTCATGAATAACCTTGATATTATGTGTTTTGTATATTATTATTAAAGGTCATTTTTGTACATCAATTATTAAGTTTATTTTAGTAAAATAAGGCATAAAAATGGATTTTTGTTCATCCATTCTTCCACCGAAAAACACACAAAAAAAAAGAAAAAAAGAAAGGCTTTGTTATATTCGGCCATTTGAAAGCTAAATTCAAGGTATGTTTTCGGTTAGTTTTCGATAATTTTTACATTTTTACAATCGTTGCTTCGAGAGCTATCAAACCCATATCTTAATTTGATGAATTGATGATGTTTTTGTAAGATGCCATTGTTGATATATTGAGCTTTGTGATGTTTTAAGTTGCTAAATGAAAGATTTATGCTTGATTAACATGTTTTGTTCTTGAAGTTTGATGAATTTAGCTAAATAGGGTTAAATTGTGAAAATAGCAAATTGAGGGACTAATTTGTGAATCTGATGAAAAATGTGGGCTTGTATGTGATGTTTATACATTCGGCTAGGCTTGGTTGTATATTTATTTTGTGAATTTGATGTTTTGAGAAAAATGGACTAAATTGATAAAGTTTGCAAATATGAGGGTTAATTTGCAAATAGCCCTAAATGTGTGTCCATGGATTGAATTGTATGAATTAGTGAATAAAAGGGTTAATTCTGAACATGTTTAGATCAAGAACTGAGGAAAATGGACTTAGACCGCGGGAAAGCGAAAATAACCGAGTAGCCATTTTCATTCCGATATATTGAATCCGAGGTAAGTCACTATACAAATAAATGTATATGTATGCAATTGTAATTGTTCATATGATTAATGATAATAATGAATGCTTATGTTATGAGAGGTTATGCATTTGAATTCCGAGACAAGTTTGATGTAGTGATTTAAGTCCGAGAAGCCCTGTATGAACCTAAGAATAAATAGGATTGACTAAGTCACGACATAGACATCTGTTCTATTGTTATCATGTAAGACCTCGTCTGGGACGTTGGTGTTGATTTGAGATTCGTGTAAGACCCTATCTGGGACAGTGGCATCGATATCTGATTACGTGTAAGACCACGTCTGGGACGTTGGCGTCAGTATGAGTTTTATGTATAAGACCACGTTTGGGACGTTGGCATTGTTATGATCCTTACGTGTAAGACCATGTCTGGGACATCGGCATCGTTCTGATTTGTGTAAGACGCTGTCTGGGATAGTGGCATCAATATCAAAGTACATGTAAGATCTCGTCTGGGACGATGGCATTGTACAATTATTCCGAGCTTCTGAGTGTCCTACTGGATTCCTTATGGTTCAACGGGCAGGTCTGAGATACGAAGGGCAAATCCGGGCATTGGTAGATTAAGTAAATGAATGTCTAATTCAGGTACGTTGAATATACACCAAGTGTGTATATAAGGTAAGTGACTATGTGATCTACTATAATGATTTGTATGATAGTTTAGAAATATGTTACATGGAAGCATACATGAAAAAGCTATGTGTATATAATTCTTGAATTGATAAATGTGGCAAATTTGGCCAAGAATATGAATCAAAGTATAAATGTGAGAAATTTGCTTTGTAGAAGAAATGTGCCAATTTGGTTATATGCTTACATGCTTTACATATTAAGTTTTTTTGTATATTGACTTACTAAGCTTTTGGAAAGCTTACTCTGTGTGTGTTTTCTCTGTTTTGTAGGTCGTCAAAGCTACTGAAGGCTGGGGACCATCACGGATCGACATCACACTAATTAACTCATTTTAGTACACTTTAGAAATGTATAAATTAGATATGGCATGTATAGGCTAGCATTTTGGTATAGACTAGTTTTGGTTATAAGTTGCTATGTGAATTTGACCTTGTGATTTGGCTAGTCATGAAATGGGATATATGCATTAAAGACTATGTTATGTGAGGTATGTTTTGGCATGTTGAATTGGTCCATGATATGGTTAAGTTTTTGGGTAAACAAATGAATGCATTATGCTTGTGATGAGCTAAATTTTGGTATTGAATTTGTTATGGTTGGAATGGGAATTGAATGCATAGATTGAATAGTTATATTGGTATGTTTTTGGTTGCCTTATATGCATGATATGTTTTGGTATGTATTGCTTGTAGGTGTGACCCAAGTGGGTGACATTTTGACCTTGAAAATGGCCTATAATGTCACACGGTTGAGACGCACGGGCGTGCCTAAAGACTATGGGTGATTAGCAGGATGTAGCTTGGTAGCACACGGCCTCGACACGGGGGTGTCAGCTAGCCCTGGTGACAAGTCAGTAGCTAGCTAAGAGTACACGACCATGGCACCCGGGCGTGCTTGGTAGCTATGGTGGGGAAGTCAGTATATGGCCTAGTAGCACACGGCCATGGCACACGGGCATGCCTAGTGACCGTGGAGATATAGTTAGTATATGGACACGGGAGGACACATGGGGGTGTCTAGAAGCCGTGGAGGGCACACGGTCTCCTTCCACAGGCGTGTATCCCCTGAATTTTATAAAAGTTTCAAATTTTCTATGGAATTTGTATGTGTTCGGGTTGAGTCCCGACCCCGGGTTATAAGTATGTTTGAGGTCTCGTTGACCATATTTAAGGGAAATTGTATGTATGATGGATAAATGAAATGTATGAAATGTTATGAATGTTTTTGATCTGTCTGGTAACGCTCCTAACCCTAATTTGGCGACGGACACGGGATAGGGTTGTTACACTTTATCAATTCAATCATGCAATTTGCTCACTCATGAAAAACATTTTCATTTGCATAAAATAACGTCAAATATTTGCCATCATCCATGGCCTTATACAAAATGAATCAAATACAAAATGAATCAATCTTCAAAATAAGCCAACACCTTTGGCCATAACAATATGACACTTGAGAAAAAAACCAAGTCCCTATACATGCCATACTCAAAATGATAAATCTAACTATACCAAATGTTCAAATTGATAGCGTGATCGAGCCTCCGACGTCCTTTGATTCCTGAGCTAGCTTAGCGGCACTATAAGAAAATGGAAAGGAAAAGGAGTAAGCATAAAGCCTAGTAAGTCGCATGTAAATAATTAATAACAATTACCATGCATTATCATACTCATAACATATTATAAACTTGTACAAAATTCTCGAATGATTAAAGGCATAACTTACTCATTTTCACCCTTACTAATCATACAACATAATTCGAGCTCATTTCTCATGAATTACATGTAGGTACCTGTATCACTTACAACATAGTCGTAACTTTTCTCACTTTTGACACAAGCTCTAAATTACCCATTGAACCAGTTGGAATACTAAAGGATATCCGATAAGCCTCACACAAGAGGGTAAAATGCCGATGCCATGTCCCAGACATGGTCTTACACTGGCTCACATGTCGAGGCCGATGCCATGTTCCAGACATAGTCTTACACTGGCTCACATGTCGAGGCCGATGCCATGTCCCAGACATGGTCTTACACTAGCTCCCATCACAATGCCGGTGCCATGTCCCAGACATGGTCTTACACTGGCTCACATGTCGAGGCCGATGCCATGTCCCAGACATGGTCTTACACTAGCTCCCATCTCAATGCCGATGCCATGTCCCAGACATGGTCTTACACTGGCACACACTTATCAACGCCGATGCCATGTCCCAGACATGGTTTTACACTGGTTCTCAAAATGTGGCCGATTCCATGTCCCAGACATGGTCTTACACTAGCACAAATATCACCCAAATGTCATGGCATGGATTTCCAATCTATTCCTAAGATTCAACCGGGAGTATACCACATCATGTTTCGTCATGCATTTTCATAACAATAATCAAACATTTTATGCCATATCAATTGTTTAATGCATAATAACAATAAAGTTGTATTATTTACGTACAACTTACCTCAGTATACAAAAAGTGGGCGACTAGATTGAATTAGTCTACTAGCTTGGTTTTCCCCGATCTAGGTCCGAACTCTATTTTTCTTTATCTATAATGACAAATTCACTTATTTAATCCCTACATAATTCAAGACATTCCAAAATTCTTACTTTGCCAAAATTACCATTTTGCCCTTAGACTTTCACATAATTATGATTTTGCCCTAGGCTCGTAAAATGATTTTCATCAAATTTCCTCATTAACCAAGCCTAGCCAAATCTATTTTAAGCTTATAGCAACTAACAAATCCAATTATTTCACACATTTACTATCCATTTTATAACTTTTACAAAATAGTCCATTTAGGTGTTTTCATGAAAAATCCTTTTACAAAAGTTGTTTATTAAACAACCAAGATTCATTTTCTTCCATAAAAATTCAGCAAACAACATTAATGCTCTCATGGAAAAACCTTAGACTTTCAACCATAGTGCAAAATAGTCCTCTCATTAGCTAGATTAAGCTACAAGGGTTCCAAAAACACAAAAATCAACAAAAATGACCATAAAAATGACTTACTTGCAATGGTTGTAAGTTGCTGAAAATTTCAAGCTTCCAAAAACCCTATTTTGTTGATATTTTCGGTGGAAAGGATGATGATTAAAGGTGATATCTTTTTCTTTTTTTTTTTTTCATCAATTAAGTCAACTAATGCCACCAACTTTGACTACTTTTCATTTTTTTGTCCCCTATGACCGGCCATCACTCTTTTAAGGGCCTATTTACACATTAAGAACCTCTAATTTAAGGTTCTATAGTTATTTAACACCTTTAGCTTGTAAAACAAAACTTTCAAACTTTATGCAATTTAGTCCTTTTTCGAAATTAATCAAGTAATCACTAAAATTAATTCACTAAAATTTTCATGCACTCATATAATCATGCTATAACACATAAAATAATATTGAAAATAGTTTCTCCAGCCTCGGATTAGTGGTTCCAAAACCATTTTTCTGACTAGCCCCTAAATCGGGGTTTTACAGCATGTTAGTGAACAACACTTGCAAGAGGGGAGAGCAGAGATTCTAACACATGTCTTGTATGCTCGGGGGGACTAAATTGGATACCACACTTATCAGCGCTTCGGTGGAAATATGGAAACCCAAGACACACATTCCATCTTCCGTGCAGTGAGTGTACAATTACACTTAAGGACATAGCTTTACAACTTGGTTTATTGTTGGATGCTTCAGTTGTTACGGGGCAATAGTCATTGGCAATTGGCATGCAATTTGCGAGCAATTATTAGGCAATGTGCCGGACAAGTTTTTTGATGTCGGATAAAGATGAAATGGTTGGAAGAAAATTTCAATTATATTGACAACTCCGCGAGTGCCGTTGAAAGAGAACAATACACACGAGCATTCATCCTGAGCTTAATCGGTGGTCTTCTAATGCCCAATAAATATTGAAATCTAGTATATTTAAGGTGGCTACAAGAACTCGTCAACTTGAAAGAAGTGGGGTGACTTAGTTGGAGATCAACTTTGTTGGCGACATTGTACCGAGAGATGTACCAGGCGACACAAGCACAAAAAATAAAATTAGTAGTTGCATACTCCTTCTACAGTCATGGGCTTGGTACCAGCTGCCATTTTTACTTCCCCGAGTAAATGCCCCTTATTGTTTCTCACCTGTAATAAGGTAAAATTCATTTGATAATAAAGTTATCATAATATTTTCATTTTTATATTTTTGAATAACATATTATTTGAATAGGTGGAATAATGAGGCAAGTCATGTGGGTATAGTGGACAAGCCCGAAGATGTTTGATTACTGTTAGATCAACGAGTCGAAACTAATGTTAGTTTTTGAATTTTTAAATTATATAATATTTACGTAAGGATTTGAAATTTAATATTAGGTAGTTTTTAAAATTTATAATTTTATACTATAGTTTGAATGGATGCCATACGCTGATCTAAGAATTCAAAAATGAATCTCGATTGAATTTTTAGCCAATCGCAATATCTGGCACATCAAGGTGTCATTGATAGTTTTCACGATGGTCTAGATGCATGAACCCAATCGAGTAATACGCCAGTTTGGGTTTAGGCAAAATATTCCGCTGTCACCCTAAGACATCGAAGAACTACACAAGGTCGACTTGTAGGGGAGAATTGATGAAAATTGGGCAAAATTCCACGATAAATATATCTACATTTGGGAGCATAAGTATTATTTCATACATATGCACGAACCAAGTATCGCAACAGAATTGGAAACTTCCTTGGATTACATTACATGGTTTCTAAACATCATGGTAAGCCATATCTATTGCCAAAGGAGGAAAAGACTAGGCAACGTCTTCTAAAGAGGCCAAGATGACCTCGCATGAATCCTAGGTCGAGAGTACATGCCTCGATGGAGTCATCATAAGCTCCAACCTTACACGTGGCACCGAGAGATGCACCACCTTCTGATCAGTATGGTTTGTATTATTCTGGTGCTTTCACTAACCCAATATTTTTCACACAAGCACCACATTATGCACCACGGCCATCCCCAATACCATTTGGAGTTTCAATGCCAACAAAAACATTAACGTATCCACCATCTCTGACAATTCCAACATTTTACCTACAATCATGTTATGCAACACCATACACGTATTTGTCGATATTGTCGCAAACACCTTCGACATCATTGTTCTACCAAGGTGGCTCATCTTTGAAACCATTTGTTACTCGAACGGGCAATATACGATGGTAACCTAAGATGACACAACACTCATGCATGGAGGAACAAGATGAAGATGAAGCTCAAGGTGAAGAGGAATATGAAGAGATAAGGAGTCAAAACCCCAACTACAAAGAAATCCTCCTCGCAACCGACACCATTAGGTTGTGGAACATACTCGGCTCGAGAAAGCCGATGATTTTGTTTTTAAATTTTTGTCATGTAAATCATCATTTACTTTGTTAACTTTTAATTTGTATTGTATTTCATTTTTCATCTATAATGTACTTATTCCAATTATATAAAAAAAAGTTGTTCTATTTTATTTTACACCAATAGTGTACTTATTTACAATTTAATAAAAAAATTGAAAAATTGGGCCATTGTATTCTATTGTATTTTTCATATCAATAGTATATACTAATTTATTTACAATCTACAAAGAAAAAAAATGTTTATATTAATGTATGTTGCTGTGTTTTACATCAATAATATATCAATATTTACAATTTACCAAAAATGAGAAGCAATGAAAAAATTAACAAATTGTTTGTTTGTTTTTTGTATGTCTATCAAAAAAATTAATAAATGTGTTAATTAAGTCTTCTCCTTAATGCTTTCCCCAAGTGTTGACATGTTGGCTCAATATGATATGGGTTCCTACAGTAACTGCATAACCTTGGTTGGTCTATCCTCTCCCTAATATCCATATTGTCGCGTATCTGAGTAGAATTCGACTGACCTTTTGGCTTGCGATGCAACCTAATATTCATTACCAACTCAAATGGAGCACTTGATGCAAGTGACCACATACTTTCATTTGGGACTGGTGGGAATTTAGATTTCCATACTTTATATATGTGTTTTAGTTTGTACACTTCGTCAACATAGCTTATGCAATCCAAACGTGCTGAACCACATGCAACAATTGCATCTTCACATGGAAAAGGAAGTGATTGAAATCTCCCACAGCTGTAGGTCCTTCATCCTAGGTATATACAATATGATCCCCCGATAATACCTTCGTTGGTCTATGGTGTTGGAAATCGAGTTTGGAAAACACAACAGAAAATAGATTTGAGGAAAAATCAAATAATAAACACTTAACAAAAACTAATAATTGGTTGTATTTTCTAAAATAATAGACACTTAATCAAAATTGTACCTTTTCGATTCGTCTAGGTAAATGTAACAGCCCGTTTTTCAGTGGTGTCAAAAACAGTGGTTTCGAGGCCACAAATTTGACGAGTAAGTTTATAAATATTATTATTTAATATTTATGAGTCAAACATGGTGTTAAAAAGGTTTTTGATTTGATAATTTATGTTATTTAAGTGATTTATTAAGTTCAAGTGGTAAGACCCTAAGGTCAAGTGGTTTTAAAAAATGAGGTATTGGGACCTCGTTTCTATAATATGAGCCGTAAATATTTTTATAAATAATTACGGAGTGTCATTAAGGTGGTATTAAGGTTTTGTTGAAAAAATTTAAGGTTTCGATAGTTAATTAATTAAAAAGGACTAAATTGTAAAGATGTAAAATTTAATGGCTATACATTATTTGTATCTAATGGATATAAAAACATGAAATGAGGGCCTAAAGTAGTAATTTAACCGATTTAAAGGATAGTGGATGAACATGGCTTGGCATTTGGTGAAATTTGGTTGAGTTTTTAAGGGTAAAATGGTAATTAGTCAATTTAAATTAAATTAAATTAAATCAAAATGTGTTATCATCTTTACATTTCATCTTCACCGAATTTTAATAAAGGAAAATTTCCATCTTTGTGATGAAGCTTTCAGCCATGGTATTATCTTTGCATGTATGTGATTTTAGCCCCATTTTTTTTAATTTTTATGTTTTTGAGATTGTTGCAATTAGGTCTAGGTAGCCCGTACCTTCGATTTTTAAATTATTAAAGATTTTGAGTGTTTCTATTGATGAACCTTGTGATTTTAGATATTAAATGATGAATTTGAAGTGTTAGTTGATATTTAAAAGTATTTTGTTAAGTGATTTTTGATGAATTTTTCGATTAGGGACTAAATTGTTAAAATAGTATAATTACAAGGATTTGATGTGAAATTGTTGCAATAATGTGCTGTATTTGATTCCATGAGTATTCGGATAGACTCAATTTTGCGTAAAAATGGTTAATTTGCATGTTTTAGGCTCAGGGACTAAATTTAATAAAAGTAAAACTTTAGGGGTAATTTTATAAAAATATAAAATGACTAAATTGCATAAAATACATTGTTTTACTGTCTAAATTAATAAATTAGATGAAATTATTAATTTAGCTCAAGATTGAGTGGAAAATAGTGGAGAATGGAAAATTACCAAAATGCCCCTATACTTTGATATTTTTGCAAATTAACCAGGTAAGTTCGTATGAACTATTATCATTTAATGGTTGATTAGATTAAATGAATCAATTATATACATGTTATTGTGAAATTTATACTGTAAAGAAACGATGGGAATTCAACGACGTATGATGATTATCGAGCCCTTTTTGAACCTTAGGAATATATAGGATACAAATGAAATGCCATTAGGGTTACCATGTTTCAGGTGCTGGTCCTGAATGTCCTACCGGTGGCTAAGTTCCGACATGTGTTGCGGATACTTGACAGCTTATGTGAGCAGCACCATGTAGTTACATTCCAACCGACAGCTTGTGTGAGCAGACCCATTTATGGCTCGAGTGAGCATCTATGAAAAGGAAAAGGAAAGGAATGGTTTCGACCATATGTTAGCACATATTGTGTGAGATTTTCGCGTATTCGATATTATTCTAAGTGGTTTAACAGGTACGTAAAGAGAAGGAACGGTAAGTGTTCCGATTGGAAATGTCAAGAATTTATGGACAGGTATGAATTGTTGATGATCAAGTAAGTATAAATATGTTTATGAAAAGTATGAATAATTTTATGCTATATTCATGAAAACTATGAAAAGGAATGAAAAGGGAATATTGAATGAAAGTATTTCTATGTTCATGAAAGTGATGGTTTCAAGTGAGGTTATTCATGCTTAATGACTTATCTTATGTTAATTCAGGTGAACTATGAATTGATGTACTAACATGTGATATTAATGATGCTTAGGCTTGTGCCAAGCTAATTGTTGGTTTGCATTATGTTAGTTAAAGTTCTGCAATAAAAAGGGTAAGTGTCCAAATAGAAAGATGCATATGTTCATGAAAGGGTGATAAGAACCGAAGTATGTAATTTCTCATGAAATGGTTTATTGTGTAGTTGATTCTAAAAGAGTTATGCTTAAATGTACTAGCTTGTGGCTATAGTTAAAGTTATGTTTATGTCTTGTATGTTATGCATATGAAACGTGTAACATCCCTAACCCGTATCCGTCACTGAACAAGGTTAAGAGGCATTATCGGACATATCGGAACATTTTATACTCATTTCACATCGTCAATCATACAACATCATATCATAATAATTCATACACATATAGTCCCTTTAGATAGTCTATGAGACCTTAAACATGATTTAGAGAGGGTTCAGGACTAAACCAATCTCATACAAAAACTTTACGGAACTTAGAAAATTTTTCTTTTGAAATAGGGCAGACGCTCATGTGGTTAGGCCGTGTGCCTCACACAGACGTGCTTTGGACCATGTCTCCGCCCGCGTGCAAAACTGACTTGAATCACACGGCCTGTCACACGCCATGTGTGTGGCCCACGTGCAAGTCTGACTTGCTTCAAATTGCAACCTTGAGAGACACAGTCGAGCACATGGGCAAATATAGGCCATTTGCAAGGCCAATTTGCCACCTAAAATTTGGTTCATACCTACAAGCATCAAACAAGCATCAATTCATGTCCCAAAGGCAACTAAAAACATACCAAACCATGTACAATTTGACCCGTAACAACATCATTCATTTCCATATACAAATCCAATTCAAACATACCAATTTAAAGTTCCAACTTCACATAAAAAAACATATGACTCATACATCATAGTAATCCATTTCAATTCATAGCATTTCTCATCATATCAATTTCCCAAATCAACCACGAAACTTGCCAAAATTGACCATTTCTTTTGGCCATTCATGAGCACATCAAAACATACTAAATTCCACTACCACATTCATAATCAACCATCTCAAATGACCAAATACATTTCCAACCATAATATCAAATACTGTAGCCTATACATGCCATATAACCAAGTCATAAAGGGTATATGTAACACCCCAAACAAGGCCTAAATGTCACGACCAGATTTGGTATGTCACAGGGAAAGGTTGTTTAAATGAACTTTGGAATTTGAAAGAAATCGCAATTTTTGAAAACTTTACGTTTTGTATTTCTATCTTGAAAATAAGAATTAGTTTAACAGTTTCTTACCAACTCCCATTTTAAAGAAATGTTAGTTGAAATCGAGTTTTGTGGTACGAAAACCAAAAACTAGTGGCATTCCGGAATGTGATATTTTGAAAACAGTGTTTGTGGTTTAAAGAAAGTTTCCAAATTACTTAGTTATTCGCTTGTCAAATTTTAATATCACTTTTAAAACTAATTGTTTATAACTTTTATTTTAGAAAACTCCATATTCAGCATCTCATAAGATATGTTATAATAGTATAAAATCCAAAACCCAAATTAAAGGTTAGGAGGCCTTATTACATAACAAAAACACAATTAAAAATAAGTTTAACATAAAGAAAACGAATTTAAGGGAAAGGAATTATTGCATGACCACCCCAAGTCCGCCTCGGCTCCAAATCCGTGATCTAAGGATTACCTGCAAAATTAAGCAGAGGGGTGAGTCACCGAGACTCAGTGTGTAATTCCCCTTACGAACACAATTTGGGCCTAAGCCCTAACAACATGGCATTTCAAATAGTGCATGCAATGCAGCCCAGCCCATCCTAGGTTTTCCATCCACTACATCACCTGAACCAACCAAACACCCGTGGCATCAAGCCACTGTGGGCCCAGACCACTGTGGTCCGTGACCACCTGTGACAGAGTCATAGAATATATAAATGTGGGGCCAACCCACTGTGGTCCCAGACCACTGTGATAATCTCTGATAGGTATACGCGGCGCCAACCAGCTGTGGTCCCAAACCACTGAGACAAGTCATTGATAAATATATGTATACATGGTTCCAAACCACCGTGGTCCCAGACAGCTGTGACTGAAGTCACTGAATCACACTTCCTCTTTCATCATCTCCCAAAACCCATGTAAGCATATTATCAATTTACAGCAGTTACCCAAGTCATACATAATCATATTATATGAAAAGCAATTATAACGGTACTTACCTGGTCCCTCCAATCTTACCCGCAAGGGTATCTGGACTGTTTGAACAGTCATTTCAGCTTTCAGCCAATACAGTTGTTAACGCAAAACAATAAAAAAAAGTGTAAGCATTACACACCTGATTACGCGTAAGACTAGACTCTCTACGTCGACACTCTCACTAGCAGGGATAACAACAATTTGTCTATCCTAGGCAGATGTCGGCTCCCTAGCACAGCCTGGCGAAAAGTCTCGAACCACTGACACAGCATATCTTTTAAACTTAGGAGAAGAGACCACGGGTCCGTTCCCCTCAGGCTCCTTAAACACACCCTCCTTGGATCAGCTAGCACTCATATCCATGATAAGAGTCTTGATCAGTACTTAGAGAAAAACGTTTGGTTGTCTATAAAAGGAATTCGGTTAAGACAACGAAAGGGAAAAGGGAAATAGACAAACCGAAATCAAGAAAATCTCATTAGCTCACGAACCCGAATGGAATGGTAAGGTTCGGCAACCAACAGACCTTCAGCTTCGGACTACAATTGTTCGGCCAATGGAGTTTCCTGGAGTAAACGTTCCAATGAGAGAAGAGGGAGAAAAGGAAAAGGGGTTAGCCGAAATCTAAACACCTAAGAATGAAATAGCCATTTGGCTATGGCCACATAGAACCGAGAGAAAAGAAAAGAAAGGGACGAAAGAATCTCCCCTTACCTTAACCAACAGAAACCGATTGAAGAGGCTTTCTGCGGGCAAAGATTCCTAGCACCTTTCTTCGCGATGTTCGGCTAACAGTAAAAAGTGTAAGAGTCGATTAGTGTGGTGTCAATAGAGATTCGGCTATGGTGAAAATGTGTAGAAACGAAACACACAAGAGAAAAGAGTGAGAAGTATGTTTCGGCTAGAGAAGATAGAAGTAGAGGAGAAGAGAGTTTTGGCTTATGAAAAGAAGGAAAGATAGAAAGGAAGGGTGAAAGAGATGAATAGAAGAGAACCAAAATTCGGCTAAAAGATAGAAGAGGGTTAGGCCAAAGAAAACAAAAGAAGCAAAGAGAAAAGATGAAGAAAAAGGGTTACCGAATGAGAGAAAAAGAGAGAACTGTAAGAGACTTTTGGAAAAATCGGCACTCACCCTATATGACCGAAAATGCCAAAATGAAAAATGCCTAAGACCAATGGGAATTTCGGCACACCCACCTATCCTAGCTACTAAACCAAAATCCCCCCTCCAAGCTCTCCACATTCGGCCAACACCTCCACCATCACCAAATCCCTTGATTTTATCCACAATTTGCTCCCCATCACCCATTCAAACCCATTTGACCACTTCAACTCCTCCATCACCACTCATCCATCCATTTAAAATATTTTGACTTATTCAAACCTCCACCGAGAAGAGTCCAGCCGAATGCCAAAACCTTACCTCCCTAAGCACAAAAATAAAGTCCCATGCTGTAGCAGAGAGGACTCGAACTCCTCCCCCTTCTGCTCCTACAAATAACGCCACCTCCACTTGGACACAAGCTTCTTTGTGTCATCAAACACACGCAATTAAACTTAAGGCATGCTCCTACTAGCTATCCCCCCTTAGATGCTCAAAACTTGAAATTCTGCCAAGGCTCGGCTTGCGCCCGAGCCTCCCTATGACCTCCAAACACATCTAAATAACAACAGAGCAAGCCAAGCACACAGAAAAAAACATAAAATGTAGAACCCCTAATTCTAGGATGTTACAGTTCTAACCCCTTAAGGAAATTTTGGCCTTGAAATTTACCTGATGAAAAGAGGTGAGGGTATTGCTGTCGCATCACATCCTCTGGCTCCCACGTGGCTTCCTCTAAATCGTGATCCCGCCACAACACCTTGACTAGAGGAACTGACTTCCTTCTCAACACTTTAACATCTCGATCTAAGATCTAAACTGCTTCTTCTTCAAAAGATAAATCAGGCCTTAATTCAATTTCTTCCACTGGTAATATGTGAGACGGATCTGAATAATAGCACTTTAGCATTGAGACATGGAATACATCATGTATCTGCCTCAATTCTGGAGGTAACTCAAACTGATAAGCTACCGGTCCCACACATTTCAACACCCGATAAGGCTCGATGAACCTGGGGCTCAACTTGCCTTTCCGTCCAAATCTTAGGACCTTTTTCCAAGGTGAAACTTTTAGAAAAACCCGATCACCCACTGAAAACTGTATTTCTTTATGCTTTAGATCTGCATATGATTTCTGCCTGTCGGCAGCTTCCTTCAACCGAGCCTGAATCAAATTAACCTTTTCCTCTATCTCTGAGACCAACTCAGGACCCAACAACTGTCACTCACCCAACTCTGTCCAGCAGGTAGGAGTACGACACTTACGACCATACAACGCTTCATAGGGTGATATTTTAATGCTGGATTGATAGCTATTGTTGTATGCAAATTCTGCCAACGGTAAGAAATCTTCCCAACTACCCCTAAAGTCAATAACACAACCTCTCAACATGTCTTCCAAAACTTCAATTACCCTCTTGGATTGACCATTAGATTGTGGATGAAATGCCGTGCTAAAATCCAGTCTTGTACCCCACACTTGATGTAACGCCTTCCAGAATCGTGACATAAACCTAGGGTCTCTATCTGAATGATAGACACTAGTATATCGTGTAACCTCACAATCTCTGCTACATACAGCTTAGCTAACTTCTGCAATGAATAGTCGACACAAACGGGTATGAAGTGAGCAGACTTCATCAACCGATTGACAATCACCCACACCAAATCTTTCCTAGTAGGCGTAAGAGGTAACCTACTAACAAAGTCCATAGTTATCCTCTCCCACTTCCAAAGTGGAATATTCACTGTCTGTAGCAGCCCTGAATGCAACTGATGCTCCGCCTTCACCGCTGACACGTCACGCACTTACTCATAAACTCGGTAACTACTTGCTTTAGGCCTGGCCACCAAAACTATTCACGCAAATCTCGATACATCTTGCTCCCACCGGGATGCATAGCGTATGGGCTACTATGCGCCTCTCGCAGAATTCTCTGTCTCAACTCAAAATCTTTCGGCATACAAAACTTCCCACGAAAACACAATACCCCATCACTGTTTAAACTAAAATCTTCTGTTTCACCACCTTCCACTTGCTGAAAATTTAAACTTAACGATTTATTTGACAACTGCTGCTCTTTAATCTGACTTACCCACGAAGGCTTCACATGAAGTTCAGCTAACAAGCTTCCATTATCATACAAGCTGAGATGAGCAAACATTGCCCTCAAATCAAATATTACCTTACGGCTCAACGCATCCGCCACAACATTAGCTTTACCGGAGTGATACTCAATCGAGCAGTCGTAGTCCTTCAACAATTCAATCCACCTCCGCTGCCTTAAATTCAACTCCTTCTGGGTAAGAAGATATTTCAGGCTCTTATGATCCGTGTAGATAATAGACTTCTCTCCATACAAGTAGTGTATCCAAATATTCAGAGCGAACACTACCGCAGCTAACTCTAGGTCATGTGTGGGATAGTTCACTTCATGTGGTCTCAATTGCCGAGACGCATACGCTACTACCTTCCCCTCTTGCATCAACACACATTCTAACCCCGTCTGTGATGCATCACAATAAACGACAAACTCCTTCCCAGCCTCAGGCTGAATCAACACTGGTGCCTCCGTCAAAACCTTTTTCAACTTCTCAAAGCTTTCCTGTTGCTTATCTGTCCATACAAACGGTAACCCTTTTTGTAACAACTTGGTTAAAGGTGCAGCGATCAATGAGAATCCCTCAACAAACCTTCTATAGTACCCAGCCAATCCAAGGAAACTTCGAATTTCTGCTACTGATGTTGGTGGTTCCCAATCCAACACAGCTTCAATCATTCGGGGATCAACCCTAACCCCCTCGGCAGACACAACATGCCCTAGAATAGTAACTTCCCTCAACCTAAATTCACACTTGCTGAATTTGGCATACAGTTACTTCTCTCTCAAAATCTGTAGAACAATCTAAAGGTGCGAATCATGCTCCTCTTCCGTCCTTGAATATACCAGAATATCGTCTATGAACACTATGACAAAACTGATCTAGATTGGGTTGGAACGCCCGGTTCATCATATCCATAAACGCAGCTGGTGCATTCGTCAACCCAAACGGCATCACTAAGAACTCATAGTGACCATAACGAGTTCGAAAAGCAGTCTTATGAATATTCGCCTCTTTAACTTTAAGCTGATGATACCCTAACCTCAAGTCTATCTTCTAGAAAACCAAAGCACCTCGCAACTGATCGAACAGATCGTTAATCCTTGGCAACGGGTACTTGTTCTTAATCGTTAGCTTGTTCAATTGTCTGTAGTCAATGCACATCCGCATCGACCCATCCTTTTTCTTTACAAATAACACCGACGCTCCCACGGTGACACGCTTGGTTAGATAAAAACCTAGTCCAACAATTCTTGAATCTGGGCTTTAAGCTCCATCGCCTCCTTCCCATTGCCATCCTCAGGTGGGGGCGCGACACCGAGTCAATTCACGGAAGAAGATCAATACCGAACTCCACCTCGCGATCCGGAGGTAACCCTGGAAGTTCTTCTAGAAAAACATCTGAGAACTCTTTCATCGTCCTAACATCTCTTACAGACAACTCATTGGCTTCCAAAGCACTAACGAAAGCTAAGAAAGCCTCACTCTCTTTCCTCACCATCCTTCAGCCTTTAGAGCAGACACTACATTGGACAAATAATTCCTTCTCTCACCCATCACCAGCACCTCATTATACTTAAGAGTCTTCAACATCATGTGCTTAGCAGCACAATCTAAGTTTGCTCGATACTTAACTAACCAGTCCATGCCTAAAATCAAATCGAACTAGCCGAAAGGCAATTCCATCAAGTCAGCCGGGAAAATAATCCCCTGAACTTCTAAAAGCACATTCCTAAAGAGTTTGTTTACCACTACAGATTGTCCTAAAGGGCTAATCACAGTCATATCCCTAGAAGCAATCTCAGATTCTATACCTAAAGTCTCAGATACAGTACTAGCAACATACGAATGTGTAGACCCAACATCTATCAGTGTTGTAAAGGGCAAACCAAAAATGAGGAACGTATCGGTTATGACGTCCGGTGCATCGCCATCCTCTCGATGTCTAGCTACATAGACTAACCAGGCTGTTATCTGCATTCCTAGCACCTCTGTCCGGTGCTTTACGCCCTCGACCGAAACCATTTCCTCCTCTGGCCGAACCATGACCTCTCGGTGGTTGCTGGCCACCTCTTTCGGCCTACGCATAACCTTGACCAACTGGCCGTGCCCTGTTTGGCTCCTGTGGATAGTCCCTTACCAAATGATCTACAGATCCACACCTATAACATCCTTTACTTCTTGCCCAGCACACCTCCGAATGATAAATCCCACATCTAGCACATGGTTGAGATCGACCAACAGTAACAGGCTTCGCAACTTGACTCGGCCTATCAAACCTAGGACTCTTTTGGAAACCCCCAGCATATCCCGACGACCTAAAATTCCTTTTATTCCTGCCCCTATCCTTATCCTGATTTTACTTTTCAGATTGCTTCACCTCTTCGGCTATCTTAGCCTTCTCAACCAGAATAGCAAACTCCCTTTCCTGTTGCAGAGCTGTCAGTACCCGTAACTCATCTCTTAGGCCAACCTCAAACTGGACACAACGCTCGTGATCTATTGTAACGATACCCTGAGCATAACGGCTTAAATGCAGGAATTCCGCCTCATACACTGCCATTGACTTATTCCCCTGAACCAAGTTAAAAAATGCCTTCCTCTAAGCATCCACGTAACTTGTCCCAACATACTTTCCCTGAAACGTTGACTTAAAGAAGTCCCAGGTAATACTGTCCGCCGATGTACCATCCCTTACCGTGAGCCACTACTGATATGCCTCATCTCGAAGGAGAGATACAACTCATTTCAACTTTTCCTCAGCGGTACAATCAAGATCATCTACGATTCGGTCAATCGCTTCCAGCCAGTATTCAGCTACGTTAGGAGCCACACCAGAAATGCCCCTAAACATCTCAGCCCCATTAGCTCGAAGTCGCTTAGAAACAGATTTTCTAGCTACTGATCCTGTGCTTGCTCCAGCAACCCACTCCATAACACGCAACATAGCTTGAGACACAGCATCGTCTCCACCAGTTTGGTCCTGAAATCCCGCTTCCACTATTGGTGATGCCGGCACCTCACCTTCCGGCCCATGCCCTGATTCCGAGGGTCCAGCCTCAACACCCCAGCCTCTACCACGGCCACGCATACCACGTCCACGTCCTCTAGCGTTCATGCTTACGAATTCGACTTAATCTAATTAAAAATTTTATGAGTTAGTATTTCTTCCATTGTTTATTACCGCACAGTCTTATAAAAATAGCATTAGAAGTAGTTCTCGCGAACACATATTTCTAAGGGTCTCCATCTCTAAAGTTGTATTTCTTAAAACAATCTATTACAATATTTCATAAGAATTCAAGTAGCATTCAGAAAACTTACAGTGCGGATTGGTACTGGGGACTCGGGTACCATACTTCTAGAAAACATGAATTTTTTTCTAAACCATATTCCAATCCAACTTTGGAAAGCATTATTGAACCCCAAACCCACAGCTGAGTTTTACAACCAGGCTCTGATACCAAAATTGTAACACCTCGAACATGGCCTAACGTCACGACCAGATTGGGTATGTCACAGGGAAAGGTTGTTTAAATGAACTTTGGAATTTAAAAGAAATCGTAATTTTTGAAACCTTTACGTTTTGTGTTTCTATCTCGAAAATAATAATTAGTTTAAGAGTTTCATACCAACTCTTATTTTAAAGAACTGTTAGTTGAAATCGGGTTTTGTGGTACGAAAACCAAAAACTAGTGGCATTCCAGAACGTGATATTTTGAAAACTGTGTTTGTGGTTTAAAGAAAATTCCCAAATTACTTAGTTATTCGCTTGTCAAATTTTAATATCACTTTTAAAACTAATTGTTTATAACTTTTATTTTAGAAAACTCCATATTCGGCATCTCATAAGATATGTTATAACAGCATAAAATCCAAAACCCAAATTAAAGGTTAGGAGGCCTTATTACATAACAAAAACCCAATTAAAAATAAGTTTAACATAAATAAAACAAATTTAAGGGAAAAGAAATATTGCATGGCCACCTCAAGTCCGCCTCGGCTCCAAATCTGTGATCTAGGGATTACCTGCAAAATTAAGCAGAGGGGTGAGTCACCGAGACTCAGTGTGTAATTCCCCTTACGAACACAATTTGGGCCTAAGCCCTAACAACATGGCATTTCAAATAGTGCATGCAATGCAGCCCAGCCCATCCTAGGTTTTCCATCCACTACATCACATGAACTAGCCCAACACCCATGGCATCAAGCCACTGTGGTCCTAGACCACTTGTGACAGAGTTACAGAATATATAAACGTGGGGCCAACCCACTGTGGTCCCAGACCACTGTGACAATCTCTGATAGGTATACGCGGGGCCAACCCGCTGTGGTCCCAGACCACTGAGACAAGTCACTAATAAATATATGTATACGTGGTTCCAAACCACCGTGGTCCCAGAACACTATGACCGAAGCCACTGAATCACACTTCCCCTTTCATCATCTCCCAAAACCCATCCAAGCATATTATCAATTTACAACAGTTACCCAAGTCATACATAATCATATTATATGAAAAGCAATTATAACGGTACTTACCTGGTCCCTCCAATCTTACCCGCAAGGGTATCTGGACTGTCTGAACAGTCATTTCGACTTTCAGCCAATAAAGTTGTTAACGCAAAACAATAAAGAAAAGCGTGAGCATTACACACCTGATTACGCGTCAGACTAGACTCTCTACGTTGACACTCTCACTAGCAAGGATAACAGCGATTTGTCTATCCCAGGCAAATGTCGGCTCCCTACCACAGCCTGGCAGAAAGTCTCGAACCGCCGACACCGCACGTCTTTTAAACTTAGGAGCAGAGACCACGGGTTCACTCCCCTCAGGCTCTTTAAACTCACCCTTCTTGGATCGGCTAGCACTCATATCCATGATAGGAGTCTTGATCAGTACTTAGAGAAAAACGTTTGGTTGTCTATCAAAGAAATTCGGTTAAGACAAAGAAAGGGAAAAGGGAAATGGACAAACCGAAATCAAGAAAATCTCATTACCTCACAAACCCGATTGGAATGGTAAGGTTCGGCAACCAACAGACCTTTAGCTTCAGACTACAATTGTTCGGCTAATGGAGTTTCCCAGAGTAAACGTTCCAACAAGAGAAGGGGAAGAAAAGGAAAAGGGGTTAGCCGAAATCTAAACACCCAAGAACAAAATAGCCATTCGACTATGGCCACATAGAACCGAGAGAAAAGAAAAGAAAGGGACGAAAGAGTCTCCCCTTACCTTAACCAATAGAAACCAATTGAAGAGACTTTCTGCGGCCAAAGATTCATAGCACCTTGCTTCGCGATGTTTGGCTAACAGTAAAAAGTGTAAGAGTCGATTAGTGTGGTGTCAATAGAGATTCGACTATGGTGAAAATGTGTAGAAATGAAACACACAAGAGAAAAGAGTGAGAAGTATGTTTCGGCTAAAGAAGACAGAAGTAGAGAAGAAGAGAGTTCCGGCTTATGAAAAGAAGGAAAGAAAGAAAGGAAGGGTGAAAGAGATGAATAGAAGAGAACCAAAATTCGGCTGAAAGATAGAAGAGGGTTCGACCAAAGAAAACAAAAAAAAGGAAAGAGAAAAGATGAAGAAAAAGGAATACCCGAATGAGAGAAAAAGAGAGAACTCTAAGAGACATTTGCAAAAATCGGCACTCACCCTATATGACCGAAAATGCCAAAATGAAAAATGCCTAAGACCAATGGGAATTTTGGTACACCCACCTATCCTAGCAACTAAACCGAAATCCCCCCTCCAAGCTCCCCACATTCGGCCAACATCTCCACCATCACCAAATCCCTTGATTTCCTCCACAATTTGCTCCCCATCACCAATTCAAACCCATTTGACCACTTCAACTCCTTCATCACCTCTCATCCATCCATTCAAAATAATTTGACTCATTCAAACCTCCACCAAGAAGAGTCCGGCCGAATGCTAGCACCTTACCCCCCTAAGCACAAAAATAAAGTCCCATGCTGCAGCAGAGGGGATTCGAACTCCTCTCCCTTCTGCTCCTACAAATGATGCCACCTCCACTTGGACACAAGCTTCTTTGTGTCATCAAACACACGCAATTAAACTTAAGGCATGCTCCTACTAGCTATCCCCCCTTAGATGCCCAAAAACCAAAATCCCGCCAAGGCTCTGGCTTGAGCCTGAGCCTCCCCAAGACCCCCAACCACATCTAAATAACAAGCAGAGCAAGCTAAGCACACAGAAAAAACATAAAATGCGGAACCCCTAATTCTAGGATGTTACAGTATAAATACCGAAATCATTAGCCAGATAGTGTGATGTGATCTCTGCCAATTTCCAACCCGAGCGAACATCGAAAAATCTATAAACATAGAAAAAACACACACAATAAGCTTTGAAAGAAACTTAACATAACAAATAGTTTCATTTCAATTCCATAAGCATGATATGCCATCTCACACAACTTTTCTAAATTATACAACATGTTCTCATATCGAATTATCATCATTCAATATTAGACTTGCTTACTTAACTAACTTTAGCTTTCACAAGCTTATTCAGTTCAATTCTCATATATCATTCAATTTACACTTTCATATAGCCAATTAAGAACAATATGGAAAATAGCATATCTAATCATATATCCTTTTCATATGAATCTCATTTCATTATTTATACTCAAATTCACCTTTCATTCATATAGTATCTGAAAATTTCACATATACCACTTTATAAAATCACATCTTATTCATTTGTTCATGTTTTATTTGCACATACATCACATAACATTCTTTGCACATATTATTTACTTACCTTTCATAATCAGATATTGTATACATTTCAATGTACCTGAATCAGAATGTCATTCACTTAATCACTTACTTCTCAGAACGCCCATTGAACCGTTCAGAATCAATAAGGATACTCGGATAGCTCAGAAAGCTCGTACAATTCCAACGTCCCAGACAGGGTCTTACACGAAATCATATACGATGCCGATGTCTCAGACATGGTCTTAGACGTAATCTCTAATCGATGCCAGTGTCCTAGACACGATCTTACACGATATCTCAAATCGATGCCAACGTCTCAGACGTGGTCTTACACGAAATCATATCTCATAATCCTATGTCTTGACATATGTATGCTCTACTATTCCTAGGGTTCGTACGGGGCTTTTTGGACGTCGTCACGATATTGGAACTTTATTGTATTTATATATTCTACTTCTCGAACATTTCAATATCATAATAACATATATATATAACTTATTCAAAATACATACATTTTCATTACCATTTGACATTGAATTCCATCATACAAATATTATGCATTTATAACATGATTTTGTAAAGTCTATTAAAATACGAACTTACCTCGTGTGTAGTAATGACAAATTAAGTCGACTAATCCGATATTTTGTTCCTCGATCTAGATCCGAATTCCACTTTTTCCAATCTAATTAATATCAAAATTAACTTACTTATTCAACATTTCATTCAATTTCCATCCAAGAACATATAAATGGGCGATTTGCTTTTTAGCCCCTAAAATTTCCCATTTATGCACTTTAGTCTTTATTACACAAATACAAAAAAATCACAAAATTAATTAAATACCCATGCTAGCTGAATTCTCTTTATTACCATAATAACCCATATTTTTCATTTATTTTACATTTCTACCACAACATTTTCATATTTCACAATTTAGTCTAAAATTGACATTTTTACAGAAATTCATTTTACAGAACTCATTAATCTAACATCAAATATTTATTTTCTATCATTAAAAATCAAGATACTAAAACATTCATCAATGGAAAAACTTACAAGCTTCAACAGTTTTAGAAATGGAGGTACGAGTTAGCTAGATTTCGAAGCAACGATCTCAAAAAAACATAGAAATTATTAAAAACCTAGCAAAAACCACTCACAATTTGTCTTCAAAGTTTGGCCGAATAACAAGCTCTCCCATGGCTGATTTTAAGTTGAAATTTCGGTGAAGATGGATAGTGGAAAAAGATGACATAATTTGTTTTATTTAATTTAACATATAATACCTTTTTACTTATTTAACCTTTAATAACCTTAATAACTACACCAAATTCCACTCCACTATCATCCGCTAACTCATAAATGGGCTATTTGCCACATAAGGACCTTCACTTTTATGTTCTATATCTATTTAACACCTTGAACTAATAGAACTCAACTTTTATGCTTTACGCGATTTAGTTCTTTTATCAAAATTAAGCAACCAATCAATAAAATTATTTCACGAAACTTTCACATATATTAATTCATATACTGTAAACACATAAAATAATATAAAATAATTTTATGACCTCAGATTCGTGGTTCCGAGACCACATTCTGACTAGGGTCTAAACTGGGCTGTTACAAAACGGGTGAGGACAGGCAATAAATGGTAAGTGCATAGTTGAATTGTAATATGATGAAAAAAGGATTGATGAGTTCAATGATGTCCTTATAAGAGACACTTACATGTGCTATGGATGAATTTACCTAATTCATAAACGAATATAATAATTAGTGAATTGAGGATGTTATCTAAGTTTATGGTAAGTAAATGAAATGGTAAATAAGTAAATGAAATGGTTCATAGTTTTAAGGAAAGGATGATAATTATATAAGTCAACCTATGAGATCTTGTTATGTTATGAATGAAAAGTGTATGTGATGTTTATAAATATATTCAATTGTGAGTTGAATGGTGTTTAATAGGTTTATACAAAATTAAAGTATTGGTGTTGTGTTGTGTTTAATCTATGTAAGATAGTATTGAAGTGACAAGTTATGTTTAAAGTTTATACGAGCTTACTAGGTATTCATTGTTACGTTGTTGCTTTTCCTGTACTTTAAAGATTATCGAATGCTTGATTGAGTTGGAAGCTCGTCGGAGATCTATCATACTATCCAACGACTATTTTGGTAGAAATTAAGGTCTTGGTTATGGTTATAATGGCATGTATAGATGGACTTAAGTTTAATGTTTAGTTGATGTTTGTGGCTTGTAATGTTCCTTTGGATTTGATGTACTTATGGTATACTTGATGCCTCGTTGGTTGTTAGAACCATTTGGAAATGGCTAGTTTGGTGTCACTTTGATGGTTTTGATGCATGTGTTGAAATGGTCAAGTGAAGTAAGTTTTGAATGACCAAATTGGTATACTTGTATGTAATTTTGACATGTGGTCATTGTGGTAAGCTTGACATGGATTTTAGTTTATAAACGTATGATTGATTAATGGATGAATTATGCATATGTTTAAGTATATGTGTATTTGAGATGCATGAAAACAATGGTTCAAATGATAAGTTATATTGACATGGTATAAGACAAGTATGATATGTTTTAAAATGGAATCAAGGTGACCAAGTATGCATATGTGTAGTCAAGTTAAATGCTTGTTTTTGAGGTGCCTTACATGGCATATTGGTTGGATGAAATTTTGGTTATTGAAATTGGTCATTTTATGCATGTTTGAACATGTTATAATGCATCAGTCATATGTGCAAAATGTGTTTAGGTACAAACTTGAAAGGGGTAATGGAAATGACTTGATTTTGGCCTATTTCTTGTCCACAAGGCCTAAAACATGAGTGTGTGTTTCAGCCTGTTTAACATATGGCCACGCGACACAGTCGCGTGTCCCTTGTAGGTTTTTAAAGGTTGCATTTCGAGAGTTACACGGCCTGGCACACGGGCATGTGGCTTAGTCGTGTGAACCAAGTCAGAGAGTTACACGGGCATGGACACAGGCTGGGACACGACCATGTGTCCCTACTTTGAATGCCCACACTACTTGAAACAAGGGCATGTGTCTCAGCCGTGTGATCCCTGTAGTGTGAATTTTTCTATCTTTTGCCATGAAGTTCTAAATATCTTCGATTTAGTCCCGAATCATTTCTAAAGTGTTTTTTAAGGCCTCGAGGGCTTGAAAAAGGGATGTTATGCATGTGTTTGAGTGGATTATGATGTGTTTTATGAATGACTGGAATCGAATGTTTTAAGTTAAAAGTTTCCAGTAATGCTCCATAATCCTATTCCGGTGACGGATACAGGTTAGGGGTGTTACAATGAACACTTCAACCAAGTAGTCTTCTTCGTTATCTTCAAGCTCACGTCTACCAAGTGTGGGCTCACTTCGAATCCAAAAATTTTCCACAAAATTACTAGGGGATAATTTTACAATTTCTCTAAACTTTTGGGCCAAGTTGTAAAGAAGAAAAATATCTCTAAAAATCTTTTGAAATAATTTCTTTAGAGAATTTTCTCTCTACAACTTTCTCTTGAATTCAAGTGTGTGAAAAATAATAACCCATTACTCTCTTTATATAGAGAGAGTTTAGAGAGTTCAACTATGATTAAACTTAATTACTTTAATATTATATTAATATAGTACTTATCAAGATAAATATTAAATTAAATTTAATATTAAGATTATTAATTTAATATTAAATTTATAAAATACTATTAAGATAAGTATTAAATTAATTTAATATTAAATATATTAAAATAATATTAATTTTGGAATAGTTATTCTGAATTCAAGTTATCAGCCCCAATAGGAGTGATTCCTCCACTACTCAACCGCTAAAGGACTACTCGCCGGCAATCTGAATGTCATCATCGCCATCACCGCTAGCATCATCGTGTTAGGTGGTGCTATCGCAAGTGCGACACCCTCATGGCACCCTGAGCCGATTCGGCTATTGCCGGTTTGGTCCGGGCTAGTGAGGGCCCAACCGGTTCAATCCTATCACCAATTGGATCATCAGTTCGATCAGTTTTTGGGTCTTGGTCTCAATTTTGGGTTTTCGGGCCTAATTTTTTATCTCAAGTCAAAATTTGAACTTTAATTACCCATTGGGCCAATTATCTAACTTGAAAATTAATTTCAAAAAATATCATTTTAATTTTAATTAATTTGACTAATTTAATTTTACTTGATCAAAAATAATTTTTCCAAAAATCACTTAGATTTTCCAAATTAGAATTTCTAGAAAATTCTTTAATCTAATTCTCTAATTGAACAATTCTCATGACCGCCTAATTTAATTCCACATTGAATAAATCAACTCAATTAAATTATTTCCAAAGTCGTAGAAATTTCTTCTAATTAAAATGCAATCCGATTGAGCATTTGTTGAGATAGCAAAGAGACCAATCAGACATATACAATTAGGCTTGAGTATTTGCAATTATATCCAAAAGCATCGTTCTCATAATTTGCAATTTACTTAATCATGGAGTCAGTCTACAAGAAGTACCATGACTAAAAACTACTTATCGTATACTCTTTACAAAAACAATTCATCCAACTGTATTGTCCAATGACCTCGTCATGTGTGTGTTACCGTCATATGATATGATTGATTTCTTTGAGTTAAATTTGTTCGCTCAATACAATCATGATTTATCTCATTGTCAACACCGTGTCTTCTAAATGATTATTATGACCATCGTCAACAATTATCCCCCTACTACATCAACTCTCTCGGCCACCATCCCTTACAAAATAAAAATTCTCTTTTAAATTGTTTTTTTAGTGTTGAAAATTTTGGACGAAAAGATTTATTTCTGTTTGTGCTTGAGGGAGACAGTGTGATAGTTTTAAGTTGTGTTTGAGTTTACAATGATGTGGTGGCACTCGGAGACCCCTACATTTTATTTTTTTTTGTGGGGATCGAACCATCACCTTAGAAGCCTATCATATTGAAACTCAGGCTTCCATTTCAAGGTGGTTATACGGTCACGAGTTGAAGTATAACTAGGGCTCTCAGTTGACAGCGGTCATGCGGTAACGAGTTGGAGTATAACTTGTGAGCCCAGTTGGCAATGGTTATGTGGTCACAGGTTCAAGTTTCATGATACCGAAAGAGGATGTTTATAAACCCCATACAAAAGTTTGAGACCATAATCGTAGGGAAAAATAAAGGGGCTTTCTAGTATAATCAACTTATTCTTTTTTCTATCTTCACCAAAGTAATATCCTTAACCTCATTGTTCAAAACATATGACGAAGTTTGGGCAAAAGGACTTTTAGGAGGGAGGAGTGATTATTATGGTGAAGAAAAGCTAAACATCCTTTCGTGATGATAGCATTGTTGTGATTAAAGAACTCATTAATAACTACAACCATTGTTACATCAACTCGATTTTTAGCTTTCTCTCCACTACCACGGTCATTCCCCCTGAAAGTCATCTTGACCTCAACGCTGTCACAAGTTTTAGATAATGAGGTTACTGATACTGCTTTGGTGGAGATGGAGAAAAAGAATAAGTTGATTATACTGGAAAGTCCCTTTGTTTTTCCTTATAATTATAGTCTCAAACTTATGTATAGGATTTGTAAAGCATTCTCTTCTGGTATCATGAAACTTGAACCCTTGTTTGCATAACTACTACCAACTAGGCTCCAGAGTTATACTCCAACTATCACTGTATAACCACCATCAACTGAGAGCCTTAGTTATATTTCAATTCGTGACTGTATAACCACCATGAACTAGGAGCTAAAGTTGAAATGTGATGGGCTTCTAAGGTGATGGTTCCATCTTGACACAGTAGATGAAATGTATAAGTCTTTGAGCACTATTGCATCAGTGTAAACTCAATTATACCTTAAACACAAACACATATAAACATTTCTCCCAAAATTTTCAACACCAAAAAAAAAAAAGAAAAAAACAAATTTTGGAGAGTGAAATAGAAACCACGTCCTACTAGATGTGCTTTTCTGCCACTAACCGGTTGTGCACGTGCACATAAAAATAAATAATTTATGGAACAATTTTTGAAGCCCGATTTTACTGTAAGGATACAGGTCAGTTGTAATATTTATAGTGTTACAATGAAACAACGAAGTATTCCAAGGATCGAACCCAAAGGAAAATGATATTGAGCAATAACTAGCGTACACAATTGAGGCTAAGTGGCTGTTAATACGATTTTATATTATGGTGATTCAGAAAAGTAAAGTTTGCAAGAAAATTAAATATTATAATCCAGGGACTCGATTGCAAGAAATGTAAACTAGACGGACTATCTAACAAATGACTAATAAGGGTTGTTGACTTCGATGTGGTGCACCAAATCTCGGACTAGGGATATAAATCTCGTAAATTAAGAAGTGGCTCCATTTTATCTTCCTGTCTCAATTTTACTAACCTAGAAGAATTAGGTCTGGTTTATCTTTCGATCATGTCAATTAATCTTTGACTAACGAAAGGGTGCATGACAAGACTACCTTCCAGTCTCACTTTATCTTAACATTCCCTTAGGGGCGTCACTACCTAAGTTCTTACTTCTATTCAAATTAATATAATTTGTTACGATTTAGTCCTTTTTCGAAAGATTTTAGTTTATCCACATCTTCATCAACCAACCTCTTTAAAGGTTTAGCTACATATACTCAAAGTCAAGAAAAATAAACATAAGAATGAAAAATAAAGGAGCCATAAAAGTAAAACTTAAGAAAAATGTGAAAGTTAAGATTTTTATGCAAGAAAACTTAAATAGCATGAAACCAAAAACATTTAACAAAGGAAGCTAAAACAAGAAACATACAAGCAACCGTCTTTAACATATTTGAGTAAAGTAAACTGAAATACATTAAACTAAAGCATAAAGAGTCTTGAAAACAAGGTACAAGGATTGGAAATCTAAATAAACTTTAGCTATAGTGTTAACAAACTTAACTAACATAAAGCACAAGAAATAAATGTAGAAATATAAACTCTAATCTAATGTAGAAAAAGAGAAAAATAAAAACCCTAGAAAAGTGTAGAGAAAAACTAAAGAAAACATTAAAGAAAACTAAACCTAAAACTAAGGAAAATGTCTGTCTCTCTCCACTTCAGGAATATTTGGTTGTCTTGAAAGGTGTTCTAATGACTTTTCGATGCCAAAATTGCCCTTACACTAGCATTGTGTGATTGGTGGATCAGGTAGACAAAGGTTGCGCTTTTTGTCCAAGTCTGTCACTTTGACGAAGGTGATATCGCGCTATCTTGGGAATTGTTGAAATTGGGGGTCTTCCTTGAGAGGTGGATACCGTGATACCAATGGAGGATCTCACGATACCACTAAAGGGTCTCCTTGGTCTTCTATATTGCCAGGGGTGTCACATTATATGTATCAAATTTACCCCCATAATTGGTTCCTAATTGATTAAATTTGACTAACTTGTTTCCTATTCTTTTTTATTTAGTATGTATACTAAAATATTTTACATATTTTAAATAAGTAATGTTATTATGATAATATTTTTTTATTTTAAAAAATAATAAGATTGTAAATATTGATATTTAAACCAATGTCCTCAACATTTATAAAATCCTTTATTATCACTCCTAACAAAGTTATATTTTAATATTTTTATGCATTTCAATGTTATTGCACAAATCATTTTACCCACATTGTTTGTATATCTATACTATTATTCAAACATCTAACTGAGTTGGTGTCACTAGTTAACTAGGTACCAACTCAGTTGGGAAAAGACTAATATACCCTTTTCATTAAATGATTTCTATTATTATTTTGATGTTGTTTTTGTCCTTTCATACTTTTATATAATCTTTAAAGAAAAGAACTAAAATATCCAAGTTAAAAAAAATTAACATATCCAAGGATTGAGCACATGTTTAAGTCCATTTATAAACAAATTCTTTATTACAACAACAACAATAATTATTGAGTAATTTTTTTTAAAAAATAAAATAAAATGTTTTCTCTCACCTACATCATGTAACAATATAAGCCCTCTAAAGATTGGAAAATGTTCTAGTCGAGAGAAGTATAAGAGAGATATGATGTGAGAATCATCAGAAGTGCCTAAATAAAGGAGATCAAGTGTTATAATATGCTAAAAGTTCTCCACAAAGTTAAAATAATGACAGATTCAAATGCAAGTAATTGAGGGGGTATAGGAGATCAAGCTCCTATGAACTTTGTGAAGACATAAAGAAATTGAATTCTTAACATATGGATTAGAAAGTTTCATCAAATCAACTGAGACATTGGCTAAATGTGCTGACTAAAGCGAAATGGACTTGAAATTCTATGGAAGTACCTCTAATATGAGAGGAATGAGCTGAACTTCATCTTGCTATGCCCATTTATGTGACAAGATTAGGAATTGATTAGGATCTAAAGAATAAAATTTCTAAAAGATAATCTAGAGAACAGGGTAATTGTCTTCATGATATACACGTGAACAGAGATCCATAACCATGAAATGATTAGACAATGATAATCATAGTTTGTACTCAGATAAATATAGAGGACGAAATTTCTGTAAGGACATGAGAGTTGTAACATCCAGAATTTTTCAATATAGTGAATAGTACTATTCTGGGGACCAGTACAATGAAACACAAAAGATAGTTTGAAGACAAGTTCTATGAGTGAATTCAAAGGATTGTTTTGATTCTTAGAAGAGGAAAATTGATAGAATATTGTGAATAAGATATTGGTATAAAAGGACCATATTGTAAAGTTGGGAAAAGTTAAGAATAATAGTGCAAATTGACCAAAAAGAGGAAATAGAAGTTAATAATGATTATGGAGTGCAAGGATGACTTGGATTGAGTATTAATTTAATGGAAGTCACTATAGAGACTAAATTGAAAAATTGAAAAGTATAGGGACCTAAAGCGTAAATTTTCCAATAATTGATAAATGAGCTAAAATGCATGGAGGGAATGTCTTACGATAAGTTTGTAAGTATGTGTAAAGAATAAGGATTTGTGGGACTAAATTGAGTAAGAGACGAAAGTTATGGACTAAATTGTAAGTTTTCCTATTTTATTAAAAAAGGGAAAATATGTAAATTTTATCCTCCATAGATTTATATAAAATATTATAAGTAAATTATGATATTTGGAGTTGACAATTGCTTATTATTGTGAAGAAATTCTTTTAAGTGGCAAAATGGTAATTTTACCATAAAAAGGTAATTTAGTCATTTCTCAAATATTATATAATTAAAATATTATTTTTCATGGGGGTATTTGGTGTGTGGAAATTAATTGGCCCATTGGATCATGTATTTGAAGATATGGCCATGAACTTTAAAACTTGGGCTTGAAACTTTTGGATTTGGGGTTTTTGCCCACCTGGGAAATTTCTAAAGGAAAGAAAGGATGAAGAACCAACCTCATCTGCTGGTAGCAGCCGACCAAACCCAGATGGAAACCCCTCTTCTTCTCTCATTTTCTTGTCTTTTCCCCTTAAGATCAAGCCATTTCTTAGCATCCAAACTTTGAATTCTTCAAAAAATCAAGTAGGAAACTTGATTATAAGCTCAATTCCACCACCAAAATCATCTATTCAAGAGCTAGGGTTATGAGTTCAATGAGAGAAAACCATGGTTAGAGAGAGGAAGCTTCAATCAAGGTAAAAAAAATAGTGAAATTTTCTAGTTAAAACGTTAGATAATCAAGGAGCTAATATTTACTTTCATTTTACTTTGCGTTCAAAAAGCATTGAAGACATTATACAAAAGATGTTAATAAGAATGTTGAAATTTTATTAGACCAATTTATTCAAAAAAAAAAATTACATTTAACGATATTATTACTTTAAGGGCACTGGATCCCAATAGATTTTCAAGAAGATGCATTTATCTCACTTACCCTCCGCGATATGTCATCTTGAAACCTAAACTACTGTGAATTAGTGGCCATGATCAAGATCAATTCTCTAGCTTCGCAAGTGGTTTTGTTCACTATTGCACCTCCACTAATAGCATATATCATCTTCCATTCCATGGGTAAGAGCTCTTTATCGAAATATTGGATGAGTAGTTGTTTTGATATTCTATCTTGTGGGTAACTAGAACACAACTGCTTGAATCACTCTCAATATTCATGAACAATCTCCATGATACGAGCATCTTGACCAAGTTCAAAGTCTATGATGGAGATGGCTTGTTACACCCCACAGCCCGGCCTAGAAGTTTTGATCGAATTTTGAACGTCACGTTGGATCAAACGTCACATTTGATCAAATGTTCCCAACACTAACGACTGAAGTAGTCCATGATCGAATGTTTTTGTCTATGGCATTTTGGAAATTAAAATAATATTTGAAAATAATGTTCCAAAGACTTTCAATTTTAAAATAAGGACTGATCTATAAAAAGGTCTAAATTATGAGTTTTTAAAAGGCAATTAAACCAAATTTTAATTTTCACCTTTTTCCCCCTTCATCTTTATAAACCCCACGTTAGCCTCTTCTCCATATTTTTTATTTTTCCATCCATTGCATTCCAAAGCTCCTCTCATTCAATTTTGATTCACAAACTTAATTCATTGGATTTCTATCATCACCCAATCAATAAACCTCTATAGTATTTCAAAAAAAAAAAAAAAACACACTGAAAACACCATAGATTTCTCCACTGTTGAATTTTTTGGTTTTTCGGGTTTTCCATCATACATTAACGATTCAATTCCTTATTAGTTTTTTATGTTATTTGATCCTTTAAATTGAGTTTTTAGCCTTTAAATCGAATGCTTTAAATAAAAGCAAAAAATTTGGTAGTTAATGGTGGATTTTTGGATTTTGGGTAAAAACATGGTTTCAGAGTATTTCTTTTAATTAGTTTTGACATGATTAGAAGGTTTTTAAACTTACTTTAAAGTTTCGTTGAAGATTTCCAACATTTTAATGAATTTTCGTGAAAATTGCCATAAACACGTCAAAAATTCTGATACCATGAATTGGGTAGTTTTGTGTATTTTAAAGGTTGAGACTCAGTCATAGGTGAACAATTAGATGTACCGAATCAATTTTAGGCAAAAAGATTAACTATAGACCGAGATAATTGAAATTCAAGTTTGCTTTGTCAAAGGTTTCTATTACATCAGAATTTAGCTTAAGCTTGTGTTTTGATTGCTTGAAGTGAGTCTTCAGTTGATTGTTGATTGTGTTGTTGTGTGATTTACCTTGTTGAAGCTTTGGAATCGTTAAGACATTCAACAAGTAAAATAAAGGCAAGGAAAAGCTAGTTTAAGCTTTTCATAATTAGGTGAAAGTGTGATCGGTGAGTGTTTGGAATCGCTACTTGTAGACATGATTCATAATGTTAATTGGGATATAAGGAATAGCCTAAACCCCTATCCTATGTTCCAAGTGTAAGCTTTCTATTTCCCTTATTTTATTTTGGCAAATTATGTGATTCTATGAATAATTGTGGATTGATTTGTAACGCCCTGAATTTGGGCCTAGAAGGAATGGGCCTTGAGCGTAGGATCAGCTAGGAAACTGCACATAAATATTTATGTGTGTAAGAAAATGATACAAATTGCTTGTTTGCTTTAGTGGCTAAGTGATTTAGGAAGAGTTGGGAGTGTTAGAGAAGTCCTGGGTTCAAACTTGGGCTTTAGCAAAATTTTTGTTTTTTGCTCTTAAGTGAATCTTGGCCTTAGCTTGAAGGCTTTATAAATATTTTTGGTGAAATCATGACACAAGGAGTCTGCTGGTAAAGGTGGAAAGTGGTGTCTGGAGTATACTAGTGGTATGAGGTTCGAATCCCTGCTTATACAAATGGAGATTATTTTTACTGTTGGCCATGGGTGTAATAGCCCGATTTAGGGGCTAGTCGGAACAGTGATCTTGAGATCACTAATCCGAGGTTAGGGAAAATTATTTTCATGTTATTTTGTGTGTTACAGCATGATTTTGGAAGTACATGAATAATTTGATACTTTAATTTTAGCGATTTCTTGCTTAATCGTGAAAAAGAACTAAATCGCATAAAGTGAGAAAGTTCCATTCTATAAGCTAAAGGTACCAAATAGCCATAGATTATTAATTTGAGGTCTTTAAAAGGTAATTTAGCCTCTTGTAAATGCTTGGCTGGCCATAGACTAGCATTGGAGACAAATTTGTCAATGTTGGTCAAAGTTGGTGATAGTAGGTGGACTAAATTGATAGTTTAATATTAGAATAAAGAAAAGATGATGTCCATCTTTCTTGCTCATCTCGTCCACCAAATATTTGCAGCCAAATAGGGGTTAAATGCTTCAAAAATTTCAGCACACTCTTCTCTTCACAAAGCAAGAAGAACCGAGAATCCGCCTTGACCGGTGGAAGAACAAAGTCTCAGACTAGACTGACCAGTTAGCTCATTTTGAATACCGAGGTAAGTTTGTATGAATTTAAGACTTCTCATGTATTTTTTTTAAATCATTTGTTGTGATGTATAATGTATACTATTTTCTTGAATTTAAGTTAATGATATCTTGATGAGAACATGTAAGAGGAAGTCCCGGTTGAAGACTCGAAATAATGAGGAATACTAATATCACAGCATGAGACAAGGAAAGTCAGTGTAAGACCATGTCAAGACATGGCATTGGCATTAAGGCAAGGATATCATATAAGTCCATGACAAGTCATGGCATTGAAAAGTTATCATAAGGGAAAGGTCCCATGTAAGTCCAAGCCAAGGCTTGGCATTGGTGAATTCATAAGGTAAAGATGTCATGTAAATCCATGTCAAGACATGGCATTGATAAGATTCATAAGGCAAAGATACCACGTAAGACCATGTCAAGACATAGCAATGGTAAGTTTCCAAAGGAAACATATAAGGAAGGTCTTGTGTAAGACCATGTCTGGGAAATGGCATCGACACCGAATTAAGAGATCCCATGTAAGACCATATCTGGGATATGGCATTGGCATCATGAGGCGATCCCATGTAAAACCATGTCTGGGACATGGCATTGGCATCGAGATACATGTTTGATTAGATTGAGTAACCTTAGTTATTTCGAGTAATTCATCGGGCAAAGGACCAAGTATGAAAGAGGTAACAAGAAAGCTAAGCAAGTAAAGATAGTAATAAGCTAAGTTATTCAAAGTTGATAAAGAGTATTATTCAAGTTAAGGAAGATGAAGTTGAAGTTTACTTTTGCATTAGCAAAAATGTACTAATCTATGTGATCAAGTGATACAGGTACCATGATTATAATGCAAGTATGGAATTATTCTGTAACATGTGATGAGTAAGGATATGTATGGGTAAGTAAGCCAAAGCACTTGAGACTTACATTGTTTTTGTTTCATAATGGATGAGTTATGTTGAGCAAATATAATTGCTATATGAATTTTATGCAAACTTACTAAGCTATATGCTTGCTTCCTTCATTTCTATCTTCCTTGTAGTTTCGCCAAGCGAGTTCAGGGATCATAGACGTCGAAGCTCGGATCACACTATCAATCATTATTTTGGGTATAGCCAAGTTGTTTATTTTAAGTATAGCATGTATAGGAATTATGTCATTTTGAGCTATAGCATGTTGGGAGCCAAAGTGTTGGTTATTAAGGTTATTACTCTTTTTGTATATGGCCAAAGAGATTGGCCAATGTTGTTAATTCATATATCTTATTGATGATGAGTTATATGAATTTTATAAGTGAGTTTTAAGGGTTACTCATCATGCATAAAGTTCATGATATGTATTGCTTGAGTTGGTATGATTGAATTTATGTTTCAGGGTGGCAATTGGCTTGGAAAATAGCCTTTAAGTGTCCACATGGGTAGACACACGGGAGTGTGTCTAGGCCGTGTGTGACACACGGTCAACCCCATGGGTGTGTTGATAGGCCTTGTGTCCACTGCATCTAGTTACGAGAATTTGATTCATCCCACGGGCCAGCACACAGGTATGTGCTTAGGCCGTGTGCTTCTTAAGGGGTTGCTAACGTCATAAACATAATACCCCTAGTTTTTCACACGGGTGAGAACATGGGCGTGTCTAGGCCATGTGAAGGACACGGGCCATCGACACGATCGTGTGTCCGGCCGTGTGAAAACCCCTGTAGGTTTGAAATAAAAATAAACTATACATGGGCCAGGGACATGAGCGTGTGAGACCACACGGCCTGCCCCCACGGGCGTGTCCCAAGTCACATGGGCGTGTAACCGGTGTTTAGGTAAAAATTTTCAAAGAATGTAAAAGTTTCTGGTTGAACCTCGAAACCTTCCGGATGTATGTTTAAGGCCTCGTAGGCCTATGAGATGTATGTTATGACTAAGAAAGAAAATTTTTTAATTTGAAATGAAATTTTATAGCCCGTTATTACATGTTCAAGCAAGATTAAGCATGGTAATGCCTCGTATCCGGTCCCAGCGTCGGGCACGAGTAAGGGGTGTTACATTTAGTGGTATCAGAGTTACAATTTAGTCGATTCTAGGACTAACATATCATAAGCATGAGTTTAGTTATACATGCCATACACAAGAGTATTTTTGTAATGATAGTGTGACGACTCCTGACAATCTAAATTGTGTTTTGTATAGTAAATGGATCTCGAAAGAGCTGTGGCGGATGATGTAGAAAGTAACGCGCCAGCTATCACTGAAGGGACGGTGCCGAATGAGAATGAGAATAGACCCACTATGGTGAGTCAGAGAGGAGGAGAAGAGGCAACACAAGCCTTCCTCCACATGATGAATTCATGGTACACGGAGTTCGTTCGTACGAACCTGAATGCATAACCCCCTCCAGCCCGGCCTATTCCTCAACTTACCCCTGCTGCCCCTCAAGTGGTAGGAGTAGTAAGAAGTGAAAAGCCTCCAGTTGATAGGATCCGGAAACATGGAGCGGAGGAATTCTGGGCTAGAAAAGATGATGATCCGGAAAAGGCAGAATTTTGGCTTGAAAATATCATCAGGGTATTTAATGAGTTGTCGTGCACACATGAAGAGTGCATGAAGTGTGTAGTCTCTCTCTTAAGAGATTCTGCTTATCAGTGGTGGAATACCCTTGTTTCGGTTGTACCAAGGGAAAGGATCACATGGGAGTTTTTCCAAGAGGAATTTAGGAAGAAGTACATCAGTCAAAGGTTTATCGATCAAAAAAGAAAGGAATTCCTAGAGTTGAAGCAAGGAAAGATGTTAATGACTAAATATGAGCGTGAGTTCGTAAGACTCAACAAATACGCTCGAAAGTGTGTATCCACTGAAGCCATCATGTGCAAGAGATTCGAGGATAGACTAAATGAGGATATTAAATTGTTTGTTGTTGTCATAGAGTTGAAAGAATTTGTTGTACTGGTGGATCGGGCTTGTAAAGCTGAAGAACTAGTTAAAGAGAAAAGAAAAGCTAAAATGGAGTCCCGTGACTCAAGAAGAGACAGTGGAGTAAGTCATTCCAGTCCATGTCCAAGAAGTCAAGAGACTTCTGCACTCGGTTAGCTACTTCTACCGGGTTTTCAAGCAGAAGTAAGGGCAAACAGTATTCAGGGAATAAGGCTCAGACTACTTCAGTCGCTAATGTTGGAAACATTCAATCAAATAGACCAAAATGCCTATAGTGCGATAGACGTCACCCTGGTGAATGCTAAGCACATGAGAATGCTTGTTTCAAATGTGGTTCCAAAGATCATTAAATAAGAGAATGTCCTGAGATGATGAAAGAAGAGAAAACTTAGAGTGCGAGGTCCGGGAGCGTTGTTAGAGGAAGATCACAAAGGAACCCAGGAAGTGGGGCGAGCAGTAAAGGTAATCTTAGAGAGCAAGCGGCAAGACCAAGGGTAGGGCGCCTGCGAGGACTTACGCCATTCATGCTCGTCGAAAGGCATCATCACTTAATGTGATTACCGGTACATTTTCCCTTCATGAGATTAAAGTTATTGCTTTAATAGATCCTGGATCTACTCACTCATACATTTGCATGAAATTAGTATCTAGTATGAGTATGCCCATAGAGTCCACAGAGTTTGTGATAAAGGTGTCTAATCCACTAGGCAAAAGTGTGCTAGTTGATAAAGTATGCAAAGATTGTCCATTGATGATTAGAGGTCATTACTTTAAGGCCAACATCATGTTATTACCATTTGATGAATTTGATATTATTCTTGGTATGGACTGGTTAACCACTCATAATGTGATAGCAATTTGTGGCAAGAAATATATTGAGTTGAGATGAGAAAATGGGGACACCCTTCATGTTGAATCAAATGAACAAGATAGGTCGCCGGTAGTGATTTCTGACAAGACGGCTTAGAGGTATGTAAGGAAAGGGTATGAGGCATATCTTGCCTTTGTGATGAATGCCAAAGAAACCGAGTTGAAGATTGGATCAGTGCCGATAGTATGTGAGTACTCAGATGTTTTTCCCGAGGAATTGCCAAGATTGCCTCCCGTTAGAGAGGTTGAATTTGGCATCGAGTTAGCTCCCGGTACTGTATCGATATCAATTTCTCTTTATAGGATGACTCCAACTGAGTTGAAAGAATTAAAGGCACAGTTGCAAGATTTAACGGACAAAGGTTTTGCTAGATAGAGTTGTTCTCCATGGGGTGCTCCAGTGCTATTTGTGAAAAACAAAGATGGCTCTATGAGATTATGCATAGATTCCGACAACTCAATAAGGTAACAGTGAAGAACAAGTATCCGTTGCCAAGAATCTACGATTTGTTTGATCAATTGAAGGGAGCCACTGTGTTCTCCAAGATAGACTTGAGGTCAGGATACTATCAGTGAAGAGTGAAGGACTCTGATGTGGCGAAGACTGCTTTTCGAATGAGGTATGGGCACTATGAATTTTTAGTTATGCCGTTCGGCTTGACAAATGCTCCTGCAGTGTTCATGGATTTAATGAACTCATCTTTCGGCCATACCTAGACAACTTTGTTGTTATTTTTATTGATGATATATTGATATATTCCCGTGATGAAAGTGAGCATGCCGAGCAGTTAAGGGCAGTTTTACAGATTTTGCAAGGAAAATCAACTGCATGCCAAGTTTAGCAAAAGTGAGTTTTTTCTAAAGGAAGTTGGATTTTTAGGACATATTGTCTCGGGAGATGGAGTCTGAGTTGACCCAAGTAAGATATCAGCTATTGTTGATTGGAAACTGCCAAAAAATATATCTGAAGTTAGAAGTTTTCTAGGCTTAGTTGGCTACTATAGGCAGTTTGTCAAAGGATTTTCCATGATAGCAACTCCAATGACGAAATTGTCATAGAAAAATGTGCAGGTCAAGTGGACGGAAAAGTGCCAACAGGGTTTTGAAAAATTGAAGGCAATGTTTACAAAGGCTCCAGTCCTAGTACAGCCCGAGTCTGGAAAAGAATTCGTGATTTATAGTGATGCCTCCTTAAACGGATTAGGCTGTGTACTTATGCAAGAAGGCCAGGTGATAGCATATGCCTCCAGACAGCTAAAGCCTCATGAGAAGAACTATCCAACGCATGACTTGGAGTTGGCTGCCATAGTTTTTGCACTGAATATTTGGAGACACCATTTGTATGGTGAAAAATGTAGGATATTTCCCTACCACAAAATTTTAAAGTCCTTGATGACTGAAAAGGACTTAAACTTGAGGCAGCGAAGATGGTTAGAGTTGATAAAAGATTATGAGTTGGTTATTAATTACCATCCGGGAAAGGCGAATGTAGTCACCGATGCTTTGAGTAGAAAGTCTCTATTTGTATTAAGGACTTTGAATGCGAGGGTGACCTTGACAGAAGATGGTTCTATTCTAGCTGAGTTGAGGGCTAGACTGATGTTTCTTCAAGAGATTTATGAGGGTCAGAGAACTGACAATGACTTACAAGTTAAGAGAGCTCAGTGCGAGTCGGGTGTTGAGTCCGACTTTCAGATAAATTCAGATGGATGTTTAATGTTCAGAGATAGAGTTTGTGTACCGAGGGATGATGAGCTCATTCGTAAAGTTTTGTATGAGGCACATAACAGATGTTTATCTGTACATCCGAGTAGTACCAAGATGTATAATGATTTGAGGAAATGGTATTGGCGGCCGAGTATGAAGAAAGATATTTCTGAGTTTGTTTCGAGATGCTTGATTTGTTAGCAAGTAAAGGCCGAACACTAAGTGCCTTCGGGTTTGCTTCAGCCCATTATGGTACCCGAGTGGAAGTGGGATCGTATTACTATCGACTTTGTAACGGGCTTACCGTTGACACAGAGCAAGAAAGATGTTGTATGGGTTGTAGTCGATAGACTTACGAAGTCAGCCCATTTCAAACATGTACGAGTTGATTACTCACTTGACAAGTTGGCAAACTTGTACATATCGGAGATAGTAAGGCTTCATGGAGTGCCCTTGTCGATTATATCAGATAGGGATCCGAGATTCACATCTAGATTTTTGAAAAAGTTACAGGAGGCTTTGGGTACAAAGTTGAATTTTAGTACAGCTTTTCACCCCCAGTCCGACGGTCAGCCGGAGAGGTTGATCCAAGTTCTCACAGACATGCTCAGGTGTTATGTTCTTGAGTTTCAGGCCAGCTAGAAAATCTACTTGCCGTTAGTGGAATTTGTCTACAACAATAGTTTTCAGTCAAGCTTGAAAATGGCGCCTTATGAGGCATTGTATGGGCGTAAGTGCCGTATTGGTCAGAAATAAGAGAGAGACAGATACACAAGGTCAATTTGGTTAGGGAAATTGAAGAGAAAGTAAAAGTGATATGTGACTGTCTGAAAGTCGACTCAGATAGACAAGAGTCCTATTCAGATTTGAAAAGGAAAGAGATTGAATTCAAAGTAGGTGATAAAGTGTTTTTGAAAGTATTACCTTGGAGAAAAGTCCTCAGATTTGGCCGGAAGGGCAAATTAAGTCTGCGTTTTATCGGACCTTATGAAGTTACTGAGAGGATAGGACCGATAGCTTATCGGTTGGCCTTGCCACCTGAGCTGGAAAAGATTCATGATGTCTTTCACGTATCCATGTTGCGCCGAACCGCTCAGACCCTGCACATGTTATATTACCAACAGAGGTAGAGATACAACCGGATTTGACTTATGGTGAAGAGCCGGTTAAAATTTTGGCGCGAGAGCTCAAATAGTTGAGAAACAAAAATATAGCTCTTGTGAAAGTGCTATGGAAAAGACATGGAATTCAAGAGGCTACATGGGAGCCCGAGAAAACTATGAGAAACCAATACCACAACCTTTTCATCGGTAAGATTTTCGAGGACGAAAATCTTTAAGGGGAGAATTGTAACAGCCCGATTTAAAGCTAGCCAGAACAGTGATCTCGGGAACACTAATTCGAGGTTAGGGAAAATTATTTTCATGTTATTTTATGTGTTAGAGAATGATTTTAGAAGTACATGAAAATTTTGATACTTTAATTTTAGCGATTTCTTGCTTTATCGCGAAAAAAGACTAAATTGCATAAAGTGAGAAAGTTCCATTCTATAAGCTAAAGGTACCAAATAGCCATAGATTGTTAATTTGAGCTCTTTAAAAGGCAGTTTAGCCTCTTGTAAATGCTTGGCCAGCCATAGACTAGCATAGGAGACAAATTTGTCAATGTTGGTCAAAGTTGGTGATAGTAGGTGGACTAAATTGATAGTTTAATATTAGAATAAAGAAAAGATGATGTCCATCTTTCTTGCTCATCTCTTCCACCAAATATTTGCAGCCAAATAGGGGTTAAATGCTTCAAAAATTTCAGCACACTCTTCTCTTGACAAAGCAAGAAGAACCGAGAATCGGCCTCGATCAGGGGAAGAACAAAGTCTCGGACTAGACCGACGAGTTAGCTCAGAGGTAAGTTTGTACGAATTTAAGACTTCTCATGTATTTTTTTTTAAATCATTTTTTGTGGTGTATAATGTATACTATTTTCATGAAGTTAAGTTAATGATATCTTGATGAGAAAATGATTGAGAACATGTAAGAGGAAGTCCCGGTTGAAGTCTCGGAATAATTAGGAATACTAATATTACAGCTTGATACAAGGAAAGTAAGTGTAAGACCATGTCAAGGCATGGCAACAATATTAAAGCAAGGATATCATATAAGTCCATGACAAGTCATGGCACTGAAAAGTTATCATGAGGCAAAGGTCCCATGTAAGTCCAAGCCAAGGCTTGGCATTGGTGAATTCATAAGGTAAAGATGCCATGTAAGTCCATGTCAAGACATGGCATTGATAAGATTCATAAGGCAAAGATACCACGTAAGACCATGTCAAGACATTGCAATGGTATGTTTCTAGAGGAAACATATAAGGAAGGTCTCGTGTAAGACCATGTCTAGGACATGGCATCGACACCGAATTAAGAGATCCCATGTAAGACCATAACTAGGATATGGCATTGGCATCGAGATACATTTTTGATGAGATTGAGTAACCTTAGTTGTTTCGAGTAATTTATCGGGCAAAAGAGCCAAGTATGGAAGATGTAACAAGAAAGCTAAGCAAGTAAATATAGTAATAAGCTAAGTTATTCAAAGTTGATAAAGAGTATTATTCAAGTTAATGAAGATGAAGATTAAGTTTACTTTTGCATCAGCAAAAATGTACTAATCTATGTGATCAAGTGATATAGGTATCATGATTATAATGCAGGTATGGAATTATTACATGATTATAATACAGGTATGGAATTATTATGTAACATGTGATGAGTAATGATATGTATGAGTAAGTAAGCCAAAGCACTTGAGACTTACGTTGTTTTTGTTTCATGATGGATGAGTTATATTGAGGAAATCTAATTGCTATATGAATTTCATGCAAATTACTAAGCTATATGCTTACTTCTTTCATTTCTATCTTCCTTGTAGTTTCGCCAAGCAAGTTCGAGGATCATAGACGTCGGAGCTCGGATCACACTATCAATCATTATTTTGGGTATAGCCAAGTTGTTTAATTTAAGGATGGCATGTATAGAAATTATGTCATTTTGAGCTATAGCATGTTGAGAGCCACAGTGTTGGCTATTAAGGTTATTACTCTTTTTGTATATGGCCAAAGAGATTGGCCAATGTTGTTAATTCGTATATCTTATTGATGATAAGTTATATGAGTTCTATAAGTGAGTTTTAAGGGTTACTCATCGTGCATAAAGTTAATGATATGCATTGTTTGAGTTGGTATGATGGAATTTATGTTTCAGGGTGGCAATTGGCTTGGAAAATAGCCTTTAAGTGTCCACACAGGAAGACACACGGGCGTGTGTCTAGGCCATGTGTGACACACAGTCAACCTCATGGGTGTGTTGATAGGTCGTGTGTCCCCTGCATCTAGTTACGAGAATTTGATTCGTCACAAAGGCATGTGCTTAGGCCGTGTGCTTCTTAAGGGTTGCTGACATCATAAATAGAATACCCCCTAGTTTTTTCACACGGGTGAGAACACGAGCGTGTCTAGGCCATGTGAAGGACACGGGCCATCGACACGGGCGTGTGTCCAGCCGTGTGAAAACCCTTATAGGTTTGAAATAAAAATAAATTGTATTCGGGCCAGGGATATGGGCGTGTGAGACCACACGGCCTGCCCACACGGGCGTGTCCCAAGTCACACGGGCGTTTCCCAAGTCACACGAGCGTTTCCCAAGTCACACGGGCGTGTGACCCCTATTTAGGCAAAAATTTTCAAAGAATGTAAAAGTTTCCGGTTGAACCTCGAAACCTTCCAGATGTATGTTTACGGCCTCGTAGGCCCATGAGATGTATGTTATGAATAAGAAAGAAAATTTTTTTAATTCGAGATGAAATTTTATAGCCCGTTATTACATGTTCAAGCAAGATTAAGCATGGTAATGCCTCGTATCCTGTCCCGGCGTTAGACACGTGTAAGGGGTGTTACAATGGGAGGAAGTTGTGTTTGATCGAAACACCAGATGTTTGAACAAATATGAATGGGGTTGTTGTTAGCCGAATTTAGGGAGTGAAAAGGGGGATTTTTGGTTGTTGAGGTTTGTGAACAGGAGTGATTTTAGGAGGAAAAATGAGAGTTTGATGGTGAATGGGTTTGTGCCGAATTGGCTATGGGGAACTCATAGTTTCGGCTTCAGGGGTGTGTTTCATTTCAGTTATTGAGAGTATTTTTGGGTCTTTCGGGATTTGTTTGTGTTTCCTCTCTAAAGTCGAGCTAGCATTTTGTTTTGGGGAGTGTTTTATTGTTTCGATTTTGGCACTTCCTCTTCTCTTCTTAGCCGAATACATCTCTTCCCCCATTCACCATTCTTTCATTTGATATTCTCTCCATAACTCTCTTTATTGGATTTTTGATTGTTTTCTCCCCCTATCAGTTTTGAACTGACATTATTTGCTCTTGTGAAGTGGCCGAATACCTCCATCTCTTCTCTTTAGTTTCTTTTCCTTCTTTTCCCTTTTCTCTTCCTAGGCCGAATACATTTCTTTTGCCCTCTTATTGCACCTTGATTTTGTGGAGCTAATTTTACTATTCCTTTCTCAACTCTATTGAACTGTGGTGAGTTCACACGATTCTCTTCTAGTACTCTTGAGTATTTCTTATTGTATTCTTTATGGTCTAAGCCAAGTATTTCGGTCTTTTGAGACTGACTCTACTATTACTCCAAATGGAGGTTTTCGATAATATGTTGCGTAAAGATATATCAATGGTAGCGAGTAGTAGCCATTCTGATAGAGGATCAGGAATGGTGCCAGCTGAGAATGGGCACGTAGCCCCTGCCCCCAAATTTAAGCTGCGTAAAGTGTCAACTGTTCGGGATTTTCCGTCGGGTTGTAGTAGGGTGGCTGCACCAGTCTCTGGATCAAGTGGGCAAACCTCAATCGACTGATCTAGTCAATGGAGAGGTAATCTGTTGGACAAGTATTTTCGGTAGAGGCTGTTTTTGATAAGTTGATGGGGATTCGATTAACCCGATTGATAAGTGATTAATGGATTGCCTTGATTGAATGTAGGTTGTAGTTCTCGTGGGTCATTCACACATTTTGCAATCAGGTGTGTATCCACACTGTCTTAACCGTAAATCGGCAAAAGTCGAAAAGCTAGAGAATACGACACTTATCTCGTTGTTTTGAAAACGTGTTTCTGACACTGCTATGAATTTTGTCAGCATCTCCTCAAGGTTTGGCATCTTTTCCTATGGGTAGAGCTGTTGTTGGAAGTTTGGAGTGGGTTGTTGTGTCTAGTTTCCTTGACCACCCCATGAAAAATTGGGGTGGTTCCTCCAACCTGGATTATAAGTATTACTATAAGGGTTATTTTCAGATTTAAAATTGTTACTTATATAGTGAACTTGCTCGTTCTCAATGCTCAGGCTCATCCCTCCTCTATCTGTATCGCACTGCATGACTGGGTGTACCTGAAAAAAATCACATACGCCATCAATCTTGTTATTTAACAGTTATACTTGGTTTGATAACATGGTTACTGCATCGAGGTTGAAAACACTGGCTGCATTTATTGGCCTGGTCCTTCTGACTTGCCACTAATAGTTGTTCAGTGACATCTCTACAATGAATTTGTAGGCAGCCTCAAATGCTTTGTTGTTCAATGTTTCGTTGGCGACTGAATCAATTAATTGTCTTGTTGAAGGGTTCACACCGTTGTAAAAGGTTTGGACCTGTAGCCACAAGGGTAATCCATGGTGTGGACACCTTCTCAATAGATCTTTGTATCTCTCCCATGTATCGTAAAGTGTTTCTAAATCCATCTGCATAAAAGAAGAGATATCATTTCTCAACTTGGCTGTTTTAGCCGGCGGAAAATATTTTAATAAAAAGTTTTCAATCATTTGTTCCCATGTAGTAATTGACCCTCGTGGAAGAGAATGCAACCACTATTTGGCTTTATTCCTCAAAGAAAAGGGAAATAACCGAAGACAGATGGCATCATCAGAAACGCCATTTATTGTAACATCCAGGATTAATGGCTTATGCATTAATGCTAAATTGTATGAAGTAGCATGCCTATGTGTGTTTTGCTTGTGTTGTATGAATTTTGTGAACCCTAGTGTGTAGTCAAATACCTTAGAAATTATTTGACTTTAAGTTTAAAAAGGGGAAGTCAGGCTAAGGAGGCCTTAAGAAAATTAGTAGGGGAAATATGACACAAAAATGGGCTTGGTACAGTGGCTTGGAGGCGCCACTTAGGGCCTGGGTAGGTGACGCCATATGCAGTGGAGAAGGGGCTTGGGTTCGAGCCACAAGGGAAGCAAAATAGGAGTTTTATTTTGCTGAAAGGGTGAGCAGTGATGCACGGCATAGGGAGACTGAGTGGATGAGTATATATCAAGTCAAATTCCTTTTAAAATTTCGGCTAAAGTAAGGATAAGTGATGATTTTATTTTGAATTATTTTTGAATGGGTAAAAAGAGAGAAAAGAGGAGAAAAATGAGGAAGCTGATAAGGGAGTGTGTGTTGGCCGGTCAAGGGACTCTCTTGGTGGTATTTTTGACCAAGGAAGGAGAATAAGGCCATTCTTCATTCTTTTCCCCTCTTTTGAGTCTCTGCCGAATTCTCTAGCAAATCTTCTCTTTTTCTCTTTTGTTTGACAAAACCGAAAACACAAGCAAGCACTGCCGATTCTCCCTAAGTCCTATACTTTTCTTTTCACTCTTGTTAAAGCCGATTCCTTCACTTGATCAAAAGTCAAAATCTGTTTAACATCTAGCCATAGCCGAATTTCTCTATGGATTCAAGTGAAGGTGCAGTCGATTTTTGTAATAAAGGTAAGGGTCAACTATTGATTCTTTTCTTCCTTTTCTTTTTAGCCAAAAGATGGAATCTAGCCCCATTAGAGTGCTTGGCCGAAACTAGGAAGGAAGTTTCAGGATTTCTTTTGGTACCCGATTGCAAGGGGGAGATCACCGAAATTTCTAATCTAAGGTAAGTAAAGTTTAGTGTTAGGCCGAAGGCCATTTATTAAGTTCATTAAGTGATTGGAAAGCGGATCTAACATAAGGCTTATAGGTATTTCGACATCTTCATAGCCAAGTGACCACTTTCGGGAGTTATGATTCACAAGGTAAGTGAACATATGTATTTGGCCAAGGCCGTATTCAGTGATTCGGATCTATTTCTTATTTATTCAAAAGCCAAAAACTAATCATTTAGGTGATCTAGTGTTTGGCCGATTGCTAGGGGGAAATATCACGAAATTTCGAGATTTGGTTAGTAACCAAATCGGCAGCAAGGTAAGAAGTTGGTTGCGTTAATCCTTCGGGATTTGGTTTATAGCCGAATGGCTTTTTACTAACATGTTTAGGGTTGGCCAAATGTAGGAATTAAAGATCTAAAGCATTAGATCGGGATTTTCAGGATTTTAGTGAAAGCGATTATTAAACCAGGTGTGTAGCCCTACCCTAAGTCTTAATAGATTTATGGTGTTATTTTAACGCATGTGTTAATAAGAATGTGAAAGATATGGCTAAAGGTACCATACAAATGGTACAGAGTACTTAGGTACGTTATTCTCTAAAGCTATGTTAATAATGTTATGAATATCAGTTATGGCACATATGTTAATATGTTATGAATGTGAAATAAGGCCTATGGCATGAGACTAGTATGATTTGTATGACATGGAACATATGGGTGTTATGAAAAGGGGAAGTGATCTGGTGGTTTCTACCACAATATCTAGTGACTTATGTCACATAATCTGAATGTGGTGACTTTTGTCATGTATTATTATCTGGTGGCTATGCCACGAATTATAAGGGCGATGAGCAAGTCGTCTGCAGCGACTGCCTTCGATGATGTGTAGCGGATGGAGGGTCGATTTAGTAATCCCCACGGTGTGATGGTTGGTACGGGTGATGTGTAGCGGATGGTATCTAGGTTTGGGTTCGGGATTGCATCATTATCCCTATTTGTTATGTATGTATGAAATGTTATGATATGCCTAAATCATTTGGGACTTAGTGTTGGTTATACACACTGAGTCTGTTGACTCACCCCGTTGTGGGATATTTTTCAGGTGACACTCAATAATGGACCGGGTCTGCAGGAGCTTAGTGGTGGCCATGCTCAGCTCATATTTTATTTTATTTTGGACTATTTGTTTCTAAGTATTTTTGGATTTATATTTTAGGGTTTTGTTTCTGATGTAATAAGGCCATAAGTATTAAACTGTTTTATGCTTGCTTTTATTTGTTTTTATCACGATATTATTATTGTTAAATCAATGGCTATCTAATTTGTTTTTGAAATAAATCTTCAAATGTTTTGACACCCTAAAGCAAATGATTTTCAATATAAAGTAAACCCTAAAACAACTCGATATTTCTTAAATTTTAAAGTTTGAAACTTAGAAATGAAGTTTTATAAAAACCTAGATTTCAAGAATAAACTTGTTTCCAACTCGAGCCCAACACAAAATAAATTTTCTTTCAAAACCACTCAGATTTTCCAAAGTAATAAACGAATTTTGAATCGTTTTACTCAAGGAACATACCAGATCCGGTCAAGGCTCATGGGCCGGGTTTGGGGTGTTTCATTTAATTTGAAAGTATCGCAAAATTTTAGGAAATTTGTTAAGTGATTATTTGGATCTTCATCCTGCAAACCATCAAACTGAACAAATTGTTGTATCATCTGAATTGTGTTAGGTTTCAGTTCAAAATTATTAGCAGCAATAGCAGGTCTAACAATACTTGACTCAGTTCCTGTTGAATTAGGTTTAGCATAATCATACATAATTCGAGGAGCATAATTTTCGGCCACCTCTGGTGGTAGCGGATTATTCTCAGCCATCTCTTCGGAGGTATTAATTTCAACTTCTTGCTCTTCTTCTATGTAATTTAAGCTTCGCCTTATTTCTCTACGATTTCTATGAACAGTACCTTCAATATCACTGTCGTAAATTAGGGGTCCCGTCGAGTTCCTTCTAGTCATAAACTAGAGGTACCTACTAAGAACAAATAAAAAAGGAAAATTAGTAAAGTTAAAAGCAAAATAAAAAGAAAAGTAAATTGCAAAAATAAAAATGGCTAAAGTAATAAAAATTAAGCGTTCTAAATATTTTAGTTTCCCGGCAACGGAGCCAACAACTTGATCGTATGTCAGAGTCTTAAAAATTTATATAAAGAATGATCGAGCCTAGAAACTAACTGTGACAACGACTTGAGGCAATTGCACCTATCGAATAGTAGTATAGCTTAGTGACAAGACCGGAATGTCAACCCAAAGGAATCAAAAGTACTAATACTAACTTTCTTTTTATTATTTAGCCTAAAATAAAAGTGAATTGTTTATTTAATCTAAAATTAACTAACTATTAAGCTAAAGATGCTAAGACAAAGGGAATGAATTGGGGAAAATACTTGTGGCAAAAACCAATTGATTAAGACGATACCCAAGGAAGAATCCACCTGGACTTCACTTGTTATTTAACTCTGAACCAGACGATTTATTCACTTAACTTGATCCGTAGGATTCCCTAATTTATATTAATACCTCTTTCGAGGCTACTAACATTTAACCCTAGGTTGATTAACTGAAATCTCTTTCTAATTAAAACCCCTAGAATTGCATTGACTCGATCTATGGACTCCCATATTAGGTTTGACCCTAATCTGACAGATTTTCGTCATCCTATTTCTAGGGTTGCGATCAACTGCACTTAATTATGCTAGATCTACTCTTAAACAGGGACTTTCGCTCCACTGCCTAAGCATATCAATAATTGAATCAATATCCTGAAATATCAAAACAAGAATTAAGAACACATAATTGAGAACAAATCAAGTGTTTAACATATAGTTCAAAAAACAATAACAAGATCCATCTTAGGTTTCATCCCCCTCAGGTATTTGAGGGGATTAGTTCATAATGATAATAGAATACATCTTAGAAGTAAATATAAAACAAAACATAAGAAAAACCCTAAAATCCCCTGAAGGAAATTGAAGGGAAGATCTTCCGTCTTGAGTATAATTCCAGATTCTTGAGATGAATCAACTGGCTTTCTTCGAGTAAATTCCATAATTCTGGCCTCTCTGGCTTGGCTCTTTGGCCTAACTGGACGCCCCCTGTAGGTTGGCCTCTAAGGTGTTTATATAGGCTTTTGGAATGGCTTTCTTTGCCTCTAAGTACCCTAATCCGAGTGAAATTCCTCTTTGTCACGGCAGGGACACGCCCATGGCACACGCCTGTGTGAATCGTGGCCAGGCCGTGTTCGGGTCTGTTAACGGGGCACGGCCGTGTGGCTTGGGCCCAGCTATGTTGATTTCGTGATTTGGCCCATTTTCTCTATTTTAGGCCTGTTTCTCTTTCTTTTCATCCTCCGGTGCTTTCCTAAGTATAAAACATGGAAACAAATGATTCACACTCGCTTCTCTTTCTTTTCATCCACAATTCAAGGCTTAAATCATCCAAAAGTATGTTAAATATGGGATTAAAATATGTTCATATTACGGTTTATCAAAAACTATCCCTTCCTTAAAAAAATTTCATCCCCAAAATTTCCTACTAACATCACACCTGCTTAACGGCAAGATTCACTACCATACTTCCTTGCACACTCCGATCCCAACAGTACCAAACAATTATTAACCTTACAAACTCTTACGAAAAGTCGTAAACATCTATTTTACTACCACACAAGATTCCACAACCAATAACCAAAAGGCCAAACTATATCTTGTCAAAACAAATCACAAATCAAAGTAACCTACAATAATACCTATCTCAACATCGGTTCTAGCTCCCCGATTTCGAATCTACAACGAGGTTTACTTCTAACTTGGTGGTCAACAAGGGCAAAATTTAACTCAATGCTCCTTGGACCAACACCTAAAACACGCTCCAGAATTTTTTTGACACTCGCCCAGATGGCGCTTATTATAATACCCTCATATTGGATTGCTCGTGCCTATACTAGAACCTCCCTCGTCAATCTTCCCATTATTTTATTAAGATCTGGCTGGTTTTGTAGGTCACGGCTCCAAGCTAGAAGGACCAGAACCTCTCTTATTCCAAACCCTACCTTTTTTTTATTCTCACACTCTACATATTTACTCTTCTCCAACTCCTTGGTCCTCTTCAACATAGTCTTGAGGACTCTCTCCAAGACTCCCAAGACCGACTAGGTTAACGTATCAACACCAACCTCTGAGTTACTACCACCACTAGCTGGCATAGTGATGACGACCTCCATCTCATGAACAAACACATGCCTCAGAGAAATAGAGGACACATCTAAAGTTCCACTAGGTTGATTGTCACAATTTCGCTTACCACAAGATTCCATGACAATCTTGAGTCTAAAGTCTTAAAGTAGCTACAATTTTAGAAACATACACTAATAATTATCTAAAACCTTACAGTTCTAATCTTACATTTTTAGAGTTCCTTATAGACCAGCATCATAGTCTCAGACTTTTTTTTTTGAAGAAAAACAATTTCAAAACATTGTGGTATGTTTTTATCAAAATACCCTTTTTCAAATTCATGCATGCAGACACATTAAAAAAAAATAGGACAAGATTTTGCAAACTTGAATCTGATACCACTAAACGTAACACCCCACAACCTGACCTAAAAGTTTTGATCGAATTCTGAAGGTCACATTAGCCACTGAGTTGGCCTAGATCAAAATGTCGTTCAAACATCATAAATTTGCCAAAAACCCTTTTACTCGTGTTTAACAATATTCAGTAGTACACTTTACTTAGGTTCTACAAACATTAGTGTAATTATTACTAGGGTCAAATTGAAGCCAAATTAACAAATTCCTTGTTCACTTTGTAAATATCGGATCTGCAATTTGTTAACTGAAGTTTCAAAACCAATATTACAATGGAAAAATCTAACATTTGTTTTTAATTGGAAAATCATAATTTGATACTTTAAACTTGACCAATTATTAAAGAAGGGAAAAAAACAGTTCAGTTGACTAATTTCCATGCATGGAATCACTAAACAGACTCAAAGCCAAAAACCATACCACAGTTCTTTTAAAATATCTACAAATCTGATTGAAAATAAATTATTTATATTTTATAAAGACTGTGTTAAAACCAGACTGAAATGAGTAACTCTGACATATTCAATTTGTTGAGTCTGAAACCTAATCATGCCATTTACCTGAAAAGAGGAAACTAAAAGGGTGAGCTACAAAGCTCAGTGTGAGTAAAAAAAAGAGTAAACATAGCGGTAAAAAATAGTCGATCAAACATTCAACAATCAAATTCTAATCATAATTAGAAATCACATCAGAGAAGAGCTTCACGAAACGGTTAACACTAATCAAATATGCAGTTTATGTTCAAATGAAACCTAGCACAAAATCCCACCTATCTAATCACTACACACCATCTCCATCCATCCCATACACACCAAATAGGGTACAATAGACCCTTCCATCCACTACACACCAAATTTGGGTTATAGTGGACCCATTCAGTCGATACACACCATGAACTAGACATTTGGCCCTTGAATGTTACGCGGTCTAACAACCAACATTATTGTAGATTTACTGCCAAATTTAGTTTAACTACCAAATCAAACTTCCTTTTCTTCATAAACAAAGCACAACCATAATGCAAATGCAAATAGTCTTATGCATACAAATATACAGAATCAGACATGCTTATATTCGGTTTTCAATAACCCTTAAACATAACTGTAGCCAACACCAATTACTGGAATTAAAAACATCCATAAGTTCTAGTTAACACATCCAAATGATCTCATATACAGAATTTAGTATAACAAAGTCATATTACAAACCTACACGAATAACAAAATTAAAACATATGTATACATATTTATATATGTAACAGACTGATTTAGGGGCTAGTGAGAACAGTAGTCTTGGGATTGTATATGTGTTATAGCATGATTGTATATGTGTATGAAAATTTTGGTGCTTTAATTTTAGCGATTTCATGCTTAATCGCAAAAAAGGAATAAATCGCATAAAGTGCGAAAGTTCCATTATACAAGGAAGAGGTGTCTAATAGCCATAGAATATGAAATTGGAGGTCCTTAAAGATCAATAAGGCCATTATAAGTGTGTTGACCGGCCATGTAGATAAGGGAGACAAGAGCATTTATTTTTGGTCAACATTTGGTGAAATTAGGTGATAAAAATGAATAAAATAAGATGAATAAAAGAAGCTATCATCTTTCACTATTCATCTTCCTCTTCCATCGAAATTACTAAAAAGAGTAAGGGTTTTGAAAGTTTTGAAATTTTAGCAACTTATCCTCACACGAGTAAGTGATTTTGATGGCTTTTGTTGATAATATTTGTACTTTTGGAACCCCCAAAGCTTAAGCTAGCTAATGAGGGGACTAATTTGCTATATGGTTGAAGGTCTAGGGACTTTCCATGAGAGAGTTTATGTTGTTTGCTGAGTTTTTATGGAAGAAAATGAATGTTAGGGAGATGAGAAACAACTTTTGTGAAAGGTGTTGTCATGAAAAACACCTAAATGAGACTAAGTTGCAAAGGTTATAATTTGGTAATAAATGCATGAAATAGTTGGATTTGTGAGTAGTTGTAAGAAGAATAAATGTTTAGCTAGGCTGGTTTAATAAGAAAATGTGATGGAAAATGATTTACGAGCCTAGGGGCAAAATCATAATTTTGCCAAATTTCAAGGGTAAAATGGTATTTTTGCCAAAGTAGAAATTTTGAAATGTATTAATTAGTGTGGTGATTAAATGGGTAAATTTTATTGTTATAGATCAAAGAAAATGAGATTCGGACTTAGAACGGGAGGAAAGAAATATGGACAAATAGGTCCCTTTCTACCCTTTTCGGTATCGAGGTAGGTTCGTGTGCTAATAATGCAACTATAAGTGAAGTATTTAATATTTCGATGTTGTATGAATTGTATATTGACTATGTGAATATATTAAATACGTTTTGATGAGGTGTCAAGAATTGAAAGTCTTCAATTGAATCTAAGGATAGAAGGAATGCAAATATCATGATACTATGATAATTAAGGTCCCTTGTAAGACCATAACTGGAATATGGCCTCAGTGTGAGATTTCATATAAGACCATGTCAGGGACATGACAACGATATGATATTTTATGTAAGACCTTATCGGGGATATGATGTTAATATGATACTAAATGTATGAGACTCAAGAGTATCCTTTAGCATTTTGAATTATTGAACAATTATGTTGAGAATGAGAAAATATGTGGACATGTCATGAGTGGTACAGGTATGTGCCCAGAACTCATTTGAAATGAATTCGGTATGTGATGAACCCATGGTAAGTTCATGTGTAAACGATGCCTCTTGATTGCATATGTTATACTTATTAACACATTTTGTGAATGCGAATAATTATTGTAGAGGAGCTTTCGAAATAGGAAAATAAATGTGGATGAATATATGTGAATATATAAGCAAATGGTGTGCTATGTACGATACCACCTTAATATTTATTTACGATGGGTTGTGTGCGATACCTTCGTATTGATTATCAATGGGGGGCTCTGTCCGATACCACCTTATTATTGTTATCGATGGACTGTGTGCGATACCATTGTATTTATTATCAATGGTGGGCTATGCGCAATACCACCTTATTGTTGTTATTGATGGGCTGTGAGCGATACCATTGTGTTTAGTATTAATGGTGGGCTGTGTGCGATACCACCTTATTTATTATTATTCCGGCGTGATTTAGAGAAACTTGACTAAGTGAAATTTTGCATATGGCTTTGTGGTGATAAATGTAGGGTTTAAAGAATAGTAAAGGTGAACAATGCTTTATGTTATGTATTTGTGATATGTGAAGGTTTGGAATGAGTAAGCCTTATAAATGATTGAATGAGTAACCACGAGCATAGATGTAAATCTCATTATATTACCTTTGTGGTGGGGTAAAATAAATGAATGTCAATAGTTTATTTATAATTGCATATGAACTTATTAAGCGTTATTACTTACTCCTCTTCCTTTCCTATTTCTTATAGGTTAACTTAACTAGCTCGGGTTGGAAACCGCTGGAGATGCTTTCAAACTATCGAGCAGTCACTTGGGTAAAAGGTTTCAAGTCTTCTTGAGATATGGCATGTATAGGGATCTTATTTTGGTTTAACTAAGTCATAGTTAAAGTAGCCAAATGTGTTGGCCTAAAAGAGTTATGAGTTGGTTGTGTATAGCCGTGGATGATGGCTCATGTTGATTGTAATGGTGCTAGTAATAGTTCTCCCTCGTATATGAGAAGATAGTTTGATTTTCATGATTCAAATGTGATAATTCAAGAGTTATAATTGATGATTTGTGTAACACTCCTAACCCGAGACTATCGTCGGAACAGGGTTAAGAGGCATTACCGATCAAACGGAACCTTTAATATCCAGAAATTACAACACAAAGTCAATCATTTCCGTTCGCATTCAATTACGAACATAGTGTCCCTTAAATGAGTCATCAAGACCCTAAGCATGCTTATAAACCGAGTCGGGACTAAACTGAAACACATACAAAATTCCATGAAAATTTGAAACTTTTTTAAAATACAGGGGAGACACGCCCGTGGAAGGAGACTGTGTGCCCTCCACGACTTCTAGACACCCCCGTGTATCCATCCTTGTTTATACAACTATACCAACACAGTCATTAGGCACGCCCATGTGTCATGGCCGTGTACTATTAGGTTAGCTACTGACTTACCAACCACGACCACCAAGCATGCCCGTGTTGAGGCCGTGTACTTTTATGTTAGCTACTGACTTGTGCACCACGGCCAGAAGACATGCCCGTGTTGAGGCCGTGTGATGATAAACTACATCCTACAATTCACCCACGGTCATTAGGCACGCCCGTGTGCCACAACCGTATGACATTATAGGCCATTTTGCAAGGCCAAAATGCCAACCAAATGATTCAAACCTATAAGCATCATTTACAAACACTTATCAAGCATATATGGCAACCAGAAACATACCAATTAGGCATTCAAATCATGCATTCAATACTAAATCCAACCATGTCAATATCAAAGACTAAAACTCATATCATCACAAGCATATTACATTCAATACCAAACATCATTTCTTCTCAATTCACTAATTCATATCAGAATTTTATCAACACCAAGTTACCATTCATAAGTGAACTTCTCAAACCACAATCCATGCCAAAAGATGCTTCACATATATACCAAAATCATTCATGCTAAAACTAGCACATATCTAGCCACATCTCATGGCTACTACAATTATCAAACATGATTCAAATGACTAGCCTATACATGTCATACTTCAACTATGAACATCTTTACAAAATACCCAAAAATAGATTGCCGATAGTGTGACTGAGAAGCTGACGATCCCCTGATTCGAGCTAGCTTTAATGACACTGCAAAGCAGAGAAACAAATTACACAGTAAGCTTATAAAGTTTAGTAAGTCCGAAATAAAATACAACCATATCATCAAATCAAACCAATTCATATACTAATCATCACATAGATCATTCTTCTTGTACATATACCATACTATCAATAGCTAAAATACTCATCCGTCCGTCCACAACATCATCTATAAACTCATCAACCACAAAGGTTCGATACATACCTCGGCAAGCACATAGTTATTCAATCTCCAAGCTATTCAATGCTCAATTATACTTGTTGATCATCATTTGATATTCATTCAACTTAATCGCACACTCAGTGCTTAATACACGGTCGATACATATTAGTAATCGCACACTTAGTGCCCAAATCTTTCAACCGACTTATCTCGGTAATGCACACTCAGTGCCAATTCAATAAACCGAATCTTTTATAATATCGTACACATAGCGTTATTCATTCCTGTTTTGATTTTAGTATCGCACACTTAGTGCCCTTAACATAAACTTGCACATAGCATCTCAATTTCGTACATATATACACATTCATTTCATAATACAAAATCATATGTTAACAACATGTATTATATCCGAACTTACCTCGGACGTCGACTATCGATACGGTCGATTAATCGAGCACTTTATTTTTTCCTTGATCTCAATCCGAACCTCTTCTCTCTTGGTCTATACACATTTAAATTCAATTCATTCAATCGCTATTTCATTCAATTTAGTCCACATACACATATTTAAGGCATTTTGCATAATAGCCCTTATAGTGTAATATCCCGGGTTAGGGGCTATTTTATTATTGCATTCGGTTGCATGTGTTTGGTGTGCAATGTTGTTATTTTTATTGTTTTGGGGCTTAGTTGTAAGCTTATTGTAAGCCTGAGTGGTAGGAAAAATTTTAGTTTTAACTGTTATGTGAGAGGAGCTGAAGGAGCTGGGGCTTATAGTTATTATTTGGCGAATTTTAGCACAAAAGAGGAGCTGGTGGAGTGGCAAAGCATGCGCCACTTGGAGCTTGTGGGTGACGTCAACTGCATGGGGAGAGGTCTTGAGTTCAAGCCGCGAAAATTCCTCATTTTGGCTTTCATTTTGACGGCTTGGAAGGGAGGAGTTGTAGGCAGTTCAAACTCTGCCTGAGACCAAGTCAAATGCTCAAATGGTGGGATGAGAGTGATTGTAGGAAGTGGACTAATTCAAAGTGATTTGAATTAGTGGCTTGGAGTGTTTGGAGGTGTTTGGCCGAATATTGGGGAGATTTTGGGGGGAGGAGTGGACGGCTTAGTGTGGGTGTGGGGTAGTGCCAAATTTACCTTGCCAATTTGTGCATTTTCGGTCTTTGGGGTGTCAAGCAAAAGTTCTTTCTTTGGTCTTTTGTTAGCCGAATTTTCTAAAGAGTGTCCTCTCATATTTTTCCCTTTACTTCTTGAAACCGAAAGTTCACACATTTAGCTTGCCAAAATTTTGCTTTGTTCCCTTGATTTTATGCTGGTGGCCGATGCTTCTTTCCATTTCTTCTATCCATTTCATTTGAGTAAGCCGAATGTGGAACTCTCTCCTCTCCATATTTCTTTCTTTGACTTGAAAACCTTGATAGCCGAAACTCCATTCTCTAAAAACACTTTCTTCATTTTCTTTCACTTTCAAGCCGAAGGTACCCTCCCTCATCTATCTTTTATTTTCTTTCTTCTCCTAAACTCTATTGCCGATTTCTCCATTCCTTCTCACCTTTATATTTTATTTCTTTTTCGCACTAAGCCGAACATAGGGGTGTTAAACACCTAGGGCCGAATATTCTTCTTCTTCTTGTTCAAAGTGTTGGCCGAATTTATCCCCTCTACTGGTGGTTGTTGGCCAAATATTGGTTGGTGTTGGGTAAGTGCTTGGCCGAATGGCCATTCCTCCTCTCCCTTGTCTTCTATCGATATGGGTTTGATTAAGGGCCGATTTCGGCATTGGGTGAAGGGTGTTAATCTCTTGTGTTTAATCGATGTTATTATAGGACATTCGGATTTTGGGGTACAATCAAGAGGAGCCTTCTTTTTCTGTTAAGCTATTGGTAAGTGGTGGTAAGAATGAGTTCTTTTAGCATATTCTTTTAGTTTCATTAAGTCAAGTTATTAAAGGATTAACCGTTGTCATTTGTTAGAGGGTGGCCGATTGGTAAGAGGAACTATTGTTGGTTCGGATTTGGTAGGAAACCAAATCAAGAGTAAGGTATTGGCTCAATATTAACCCCTTTGGTTTGATAGCTTTGGCCGAATGGTCTAGATTGCTAATCCCTTGTTTGGCCGATTCTAGGAGCAAGGTGATCGAGAGAGTTAGACCGGTTCTTTGGAACTAAGGCTTTCGTGTAGCAGGTGTGTAAACTAACACACTCTTGTTTAGTAATATGATTAATAACCTGATTACTTATTAAGGTTGAAACAATACGGTTGTTTGATGTGATACCCAATGGGGTATGCATACGGATCCGGGTAAGTCCGTATTATTATGAGTTCTATTAGTGGTCTATGATATCATGGTTGCTGATGTATGTGATATGAGATACAGTATTAAACATATTAGCATGACCGCATGATTTGCATGAATTGCATATTGTACATGAGTCAGTATGACAAGTATGGGTGATATGAGAGGAGGGGGAATATGATATCTGTGTCTTTGGGACACTGTGTCTTTGGGACACCAGAGGTTTGGCACCTCCAGTGGTTTGGTACCACAGATGATATTTTGTGACTTTGGGTCACCAGAGGTTTGGCACCTCAGCGTCTCGTCCCAGTGGCTTAGCACCACGGTGGGTTGGCCCCACAGTTGATATTACGGGATTGACGCCAGTGATTTGGTATCACACGATGGGTTGGCCCCATCACTCGATTCGTGACTATGGTCACCAGTGATTTGGTATCACACTTGTGTCTTTGGGACACCAGAGGTTTGGCACCTCATAGCGACTCGTCCCTGTGGTTGACACCACCGTGGGTTGGCCCCACTTTTGAGATGCGGGATTGTCGCCAGTGATTTGGTATCACACGATGGGTTGGCCCCATCATTGGTTTATTCGTGACTTTGGGTCACCAGTGGTTTGGCACCACACTTATGGATATCGTGACTTTGGGTCACCAGTGGTTTGGCACCACCAGTGGTTTGGTACCACACGGGGTAGAAAGGTGTTATGGATGGTTAGGATCGGGTGCATTAATTGTATTGCTCTGTTGATGTGAGTTAGTATGTTGTATATATCGGGAGAGGGATTTATGCACTGAGTCATGCGACTCACCTTCTCCTTTGACATTTCAGGTGACACTTAGTTGCAGACATGGAGCCGGGATGGACTCGAGGTGCGCATGCCATGAATAAAACAGAATTCGCTCTGATTGAAACTTGGTACTTTATTACGTTTACTTTCATTTGGTTTTACCTGGATTGTAAAAGGCCTTTTAAACTTATGTTTTTGTTATGGTATGCTTAGTTTGGATTTTAAATATGCCTTAACAAATTCTTCAAGTAAATTTTGCTAAAACTTGGAAAGATTAAGTTTTCAAACTACAAAGCGATATGTTTTAATTTTACCATCGGGTATCACACTGAATTTATAAATAAATGAAAATCAAAGCGAACACTTTCCAAACTTGAATTCATTTTCTCACTATGTTCAAATTGTTTTAAGCAACAAAAAGGAAGTATTTGAATTTCTAAATGATATCAATTTCTTTACTTATGGATTCAATCAAGTTATCAAAATTTCCGGATTTTCCAAAATACACTATCAACTTTAAAACAACCATGCCCAAGATTTCTACAAGTACAAAATATAGCAAAGCGTTTCATCAAACTTTTAAACGGAAACCTACCCTCTCAAATACGTTTTTCCCCGTAGCAAACCAGATTCGGTCGTGGTGTATTGACCGGATTTGGGGTGTTACATATAGTTTCACATTTCGACACTTTAGTCCCTAATTCATAAAATCATCAAATTCACCAAATTTCACCTAGCACAAGCTTAGCCGATTTTTACTATTATCCATACAAACCCACACATTTCAGTTATTTCACATATTAACCCTTCAATTTACTATTTTCATAATTTATCCCTAATTAGCTAATTTCACCGAAAATTCAAAGACAACACATGTTAATCAAACACCAGGTTCTCATATTTTACTAACAAATAGCACATAGCTTAAATGTTCATCAATGGCTCATCGCAAAACATCATCAATTCATGAAATTTCAACATGGGTTAGCTAGAGCACAAAGCAACGATTACGAAAACGTAGAAATTATCAAAACCCGAAGCCAAAACATACCTTAATTAAGCTAAGCAAGTGCCGAATATCATGGAAGCCTAAACCCTTTCTCTTTTTTTCTTTCTAAAATTGGTGGAACATGGAGAAGATGATAACTATTTCATGTTTTACTATGTTATAACAAACATATTTATTAAATTACAAAACTAACCTTTAGTATAAAATATATATAACATATGATATAAGGTCATTCTTGACCGTTACCACCCACTTTCTTTATTAATGGGCTATTTGCAACATAAGGCCTCCTCTTTATAAAGACAACAACACTTAGGTAATTTAAAATCAGCACATAGCTTTTACACTTTACGCGATTAAGTCCTTTCTCTTAATTCGACACACAAACGATCAAATTATCACACAGAATTTTCACACAGACTATATCACATATCATTCACACAGAAAATATCATTAAAATATTCTTACGACCTCAGCTTTGTAGTCTCGAACCACTGTTCTGACTAGGGTCTAAACTGGGATATTACAACTCTCCCCCCTTAGGGATTTTCGTCCCCGAAAATCTTACCAGTGAATAGGTGTGGATATTGCTCTCTCATAACATTTTCTGATTCCCACGTAGCCTCTTCAATTCCGTGTTTGTGCCATAATATTTTCACTAAGGAAATTCTTTTGTTTCTCAACTCTTTAATCTCTCGTGCCAAAATTCGGATCGGTTTTTCACTATACAACAAGTCTGACTGAATTTGAACATCAGTAGAAGCAATCACATGAGACGGGTCTGATTTGTACCGTCGAAGCATTGGCACATGAAACACGTTATGAATCTTTTCTAACTCAGATGGAAATCTGAATCTATAAGCAACCGGCCCAACTCGTTCAATAATCTCGTACGGTCCGATGAACCTCGGACTCAGCTTGCCCTTTCGGCCAAATCGAAGTATTTTCTTCCACGGAGACACTTTCAAAAACACTTTATCACCAACTTCAAACTCAATATCTTTTCATTTCAAATTTGCATAAGATTTCTAATGATTTGAGGCTGCTTTTAAACTGTCACGAATTATCTTCACTTTCTGTTAAGTCTCTTTTATCAAATCAACCCCGTGAATCTTATTCTCACTCAGCTCAGTCCAATACAATGGAGTTCAACATTTTCGACTGTAAAGAGCCTCGTATGGCGCCATTTTAATACTAGATTGAAAATTGTTGTTATACGCAAACTTAATCAAGGATAAGTGCTTTTCCCACGTATTGTCAAATTCAAATATGTAACATCTCAGCATGTCTTCGAGAATCTGAATGATTCGCTCGGATTGACCATCCGTTTGCGGATGAAAAGCAGTACTAAAATGCAATTTCGTGCCTAAAGCATCTTGTAATATCTTCCAAAATCGCAAAGTAAACCTCGGATCTCTGTCATACACTATCGATAATGGTACTCCGTGAAATCTCACAATTTCTTCGATATACAGTTCATCTAATTTATCTAAAGAATAATCGGTTCTCACCGGAATGAAATGAGCTGATTTCGTGAATCTGTCCACTATCACCCAGATTGCATCTTTCTTTCTCGGAGATAAGGGCAATCCTGACACAAAGTCTATCGTGATTCTTTCCCATTTCCACTCAGGAATCATAATCGGTTGTAATAAACTAGATGGAACCTGATGTTCAACTTTGACTTGCTGACAAACTAAGCATTTCGACACAAAGTTAGAAATATCTCTTTTCATGCCATGCCACCAATAGAGCTGTTTCAAATCATTATACATCTTTGTACTAACCGGATGTACAGTTAAATGACTATTGTGAGTTTCAGTTAAAATCTTCGAAATCAACCCTGAATTTCTCAAAACACAAATCCGATCTCTGAATCTCAAACAATCATCACTATCAACTCAAAATTCCGATACAGCATCTGAATCATACTGAATTCTTTTTGTTAACAACTCATTATCACTCTTCTGAGCCTCACAAATCTGTTGTAAGAACAAGGGTTTTACTTTCAATTCAGCTACCACCGCATTATCATCACACAGATCTATCTGATTACTCAAAGCTCGCAAAGCATATAACGGTTTTCGGCTCAAGGCATCATCTACAACATTAGCTTTACCCGGGTGGTAATCTATCACAAGTTCATAATCTTTCAACAATTCTAACCATCTTTTCTGTCGCAAGTTCAAATCTTTCTGAGTTATCAAATACTTTAAACTCTTATGGTCAGTATAAATGTGACATTTTTCCCGAAACAGATAGCGACGCCAAATCTTCAATGCGAATAAAATCGCAGCCAGTTCAAGATCATGCGTTGGGTAATTCTTTTTGTGCGGCTTTAACTGTCTCGAAGCATAAGCAATGACTTTCACTTCTTGCATCAGCACACATCCCAAACCATTCAACAATGCATCACTGTAAACTATGAACTCTTTACCTGACTCAGGTTGAATCAACACTGGTGCTTCTGTTAACAACTTCTTTTTTTTTCAAAAAATTTTCCCTTTCGTTAGAAAAGGTGTCCAGACTCTTGAGCTACCCCAGAACCATGCCGAAGAAGCGGAAGACACCCAGCATAGTCTCCTCAACAGAGACCCTACACATAAGTTCATGCCGGCCGCTTCATTCAAACACCAAGCCGAGGGTCTTTGAGACAATTTAGTTTTTACTTTTCTTTTCTCTTTTGCTTCAATTTCCTTCCCTTTGACAATCTTATGCTTAGTATAGTTTATTTTAATTTAGTTTCTTAGTGTCAGGTTCATCAAGCTGCTAGGGAATCACGCCACTTCCACCACCACCAGCACCTCCCCAACCTTAGAGGTCATACCCACCTCGTGAACCATCCGACAATAAGGACTCTTCGATCCATTTATTTTAATTTTCATTCTGTTTACATTTTTGTTTCCTTTTTATTTACCTTTCTTATCTTCAATTATATATTTAGTTTATTTTAATTAGGTCTTAATAAGTCCTGGCTACTTCCAAGTGTGCTAGCGCAGGGTCGTCATCCAGGCCGACCCCTCCACTCCAAGGAATACATCCAAAATTCAGGGAGTATTTTTCTCCTTTCTCTTTTGATTTATCCCTTAAACGTCATATCTATCTCTGTACATTTAGGGCAATGTACATCTTAAGTGTGGGGGGTGAATAGTTAGTATGCCTAACCTTCTGCATTATTCTCAAATCCCTGAGGAGAACGTGCCTAACTTTTTTTATTATTCTCAAATCCCTGAATTTAGTCTTGCTCTTAAGTGATTTTCTCATATTACTAATTAGGATGAAATTTCAGATGATTTTTAGAGTAAGTCATTGATAATTGTGCATTGATGATTAAATTTGAAGAATACTAGAGAATCAATCATGATAAGTCTATCTTTCAAAATTAAAATTTTTAGGTTGTTAACCTGAATTTGAATGTTATCTTGAAGTTTGAAATTTACAAGGTTGATATCAAAACACCCATAATTTTTGTGAGATTTTGAGCTTATAGAGCATACATTCTTTTTTATGCTCACTTTATTGATTACGAGTTTGTCAACTATAAACTGTTATTCTAGAACTTGCCTTGATTATACAAGTCAAGACCACATCTATGATTTGATATACCGAGATGATAAAGGCACTTAGGTTCTAACCCACTTACTCCACTAAAAAGCCAACCTTTATAAATTAACCCCTAGTAAACCCCATTGATCCTAACAACCCTTTTTATTGACTCTCCTGCTAATTTTAACCCAAAACCCCTTTGTATTTGTTATCACCATTCCTTTTTAACTACCCTTTTTGTCGAGACTTGACTTTGAATGATTTCCTAACTATGTTCTATACTTCAGTTGTAAAAGTTCTTTCTTATTATTATAGTTTGTTCTTTAAAAAAAAATGAAAACGAATTATATTCGTTGTTCTATATTAAGGGAGCTTATGCATGCAAATATCAAAATCTTGAAGAAAAGCTCGTATTATTAAAATATTCAATTGATGTAATTATTTAAGATTAGTTCATTTTTCTAGTTAGAAAATCTATCAGGTCAATCTCAATTCTAACCATCTAATTCAGCCTTTATCCATACCCTTAACCTAAGCCCGATTCTGATGTACTCAAAAGACCTTTTGATTTGTGTATCATCTCATTTTACAGTGGTGGAGATTTGATTTTCATGCAAGCCTATGGGATTAACTTTTCATGTTTGACTTATTGAGTGCTTAAATTTTGAACCTTAAACACTTTGAGTGATTTGAGTGAATCTTTAGTGAGGATGTCAACTCTTGTCGATTTTGAATTAGAGGTAACTGTTCGGGTAAAGGGAAGCGCCTATGTTTTCATGCTAAAAATGTATGACTTTAATTGTTTGAACCTTTAGGACTCTTTGAGTTGAATTATCCATGTATAAATTATCTTTGAATTATGATAAACCATGATTGATGAGTTTTATGAATCAAGGAAGTTCGTTTTAATTATAAATTGAGAAAGCAAAGCTTAAGTGTGGGGGTATTTGATAAACCATAAAAGTAACATATTTTAAGCCCATATTTAGCATGCTTTTGGATGATTTAAGCCTTGAATTATGTAATTTGGTGCTCGTAACCCTTTGTTTTCATGTCTTATACACAAGAAAGCACTCAAGGATGAAAAGAACATAAAACGGGCCCAAAACGAAGTAAATGGGCCATATCATGAAATCGACACGGCCTGGCCCAAAGACCACACGGCCTTGTCTCATTAAAAGTCTGAACACGGCCTGGCCACGATTCACACGGGCATGTGCCATGGCTGTGTCCCTGTCACTAGAAAGAGTAATTACATTCGAGAAAGGATACTTAGAGGCAAAGAAACATATTCCAAAGCCTATTCAAACACCTTAGTAGGAATACTACTCAGATTAGGATACTTAGGGACCAAGTAAGGCGAGCTAGGCCAAGGAGCCAAGCCGGAAAGATCAGAATTGTGGGAATCACTTGAAGGAAGCCAGTTGATCCATCTCAAGAAGTCGGAGTTCTACTCAAGACGGTAGATCTCTCCTTTAATTCCTTCAGGGAGTTTTAGGGATTCCTTATGTTTTGTTTTATCTTTCTCTTGAGATGTTTTCTTATTTCGTTATGAACTAAACCCTTCAGATACCTGAAGGGGATGAAACCTATGATGGATCTTGTTACTATTTTCTCAGTTATATGATAAATACTTAGTTTGTTCTTAATTATGCATGCTTAATCCAAATTTGATGTGCTTAGGTGGAGGAGGAATAGACCCTACCTAAGAGTAAATCTAGCATAGTTAAGAGGAGTTGACCCCACGCCTAGAGATAGGGTGACGAGATTTTGCCGAATTAGGGTGAAACCTAATATGGGAGTCCATAGATCAATTTACAGCTATTCTAGGGGGTTATTATAATAGAACGAGAGTTCCACTAATTAACCTAGGGTTAGACGTTATTCGCCTCGAGAGAGGGTTTAATATACGTTAGGGAGTCTTCGGATCAAACTAAGTAAATAAATCATATGGTTCAGGGTTTAATAACAAGTGAAGTCTAGGTGGATTCTTCCTAAGGGTATCGTCTTAATCAACTGAGTCTTTCCTAAAAGTTATTTCCCCAGTTCGTTCTTTTTGTCTTTGTGTCTTTAGCTTTGTTATTCATAAATTTTAGATTAAACAACTTCACTTTATTTTAGGCTAAATAATAAAAAGAAAGTTAGTATTAGTACTTTTAGTTCCTTTGGGTTCGATAATACGGTCTTGCCTAAGCTTTACTACTGTTCGATAGGTACACTTGCCTTTAATCGTTGTCAGAGTTAGTTTCTAGGTTCGATCATTTTTTTATAAATTTTAAAGCTCTAATTTCAGTGATCAATCATCCTATATTATATTTTTAATTCCCTATTAACCTAACTTGGACTTAGACGGATACATGGATTCTACCAATCACACCAGTTTGGCACTTAATGCTTATCAAATAAATTTGAAATAGTAAGTTGAGCCCAGTGCTGGTCAGTATGACCAAAAAATAGGTGTCCCCAATACCCATTGACTCATAGTTATAATAACCCTGAAGTCTTCCTATCTTATGGCATGCTAACTAAATCTGACTATGCTCAAACAATTAATAGGGTAATCATTTCCCATTTCGTTTATAAGCCAATCTCTCAATTTCCATATCATAATATCATCAACAATTCACCATTTCAAATATGTGATTGCAGGATTCATCATAATATATATTCAATTTCACATTGATAACAATATACCATATTTTCAAATCTATTTAATTTAGTGATTATCACAAACAACCAATCCAAATTGAATCAATTCAACTCATTTTATCAATAAAAACACACCTTATGATCTTACCATGCAAAACAATTCATAATGTAGCAAATCAAAGTAGTTAAGATTTTATAAATACAAACCGTAACACCCCAAACTCGGCCTAGACGTTACGACCAGATCTGGCATGTCACCTAAAAGGGTTGTTTAAAGGCTGCGCTTTCGTAAAAAAAAACATTGTATTCTTTTTGAAACTCTGAGCTTTGTTGTTTGTGAAAATCCAAATTTGCTTTTTTAGGGTTTTCTTGAAAAACATGGTTATTACTCTTATTATTATAATTATTATTATTTCCAAAAACTTGTTTAAAATAGAAATCAGATTTAGTGAATTGCAGAAATATGATATTTTGAAAATAGTTATTGTCATCTCAAGAAAATCCAGAGTTTAATCGCTTAAAGTTTGAACATAATGCAAATGAAAGCTGAAAAGAACATTAAAGTCCAATGGCCTTATTACAAAATATTATAACCAAAATAAAATAAATCTCAAAATAAGGTAAAACGGAAATTTACTAAGGTTCCGATGTATGGCAACCACAGAGTCCTCCGCAGCTCCAAATCCTCAAGGCTGGGGATCACCTGCAAGATTAAAGCAGAGGGGTGAGTTACGAGAACTCAGTGTGTAATCCCCTAATCGGTCACTAACTGGGCCTGAGCCCATACAGAAGCAGACTGGGCCTTAGCCTTATATACATAATAATGCAACCAGAGTATGTAGCCCAACCCAATAATCCATCTGCTACACACCACCCGTACCAGCCCAACATACTGATCGCTGTAAATCAGAGTTTTAAAATTTATCAAAGAATGATCAAAACCTGAAAACTAACTCTGACAACGATTAAAGGCAAGTGTACCTATCGAACAGTAGTATAGCTTAGCCAAGACCAGATATCGAACCCAAAGGAACTAAAAGTACTAATACTAACTTTCTTTTTATTATTTAGCCTTAAAAATAGAGTGAAGTTGCTCTTGACGAAGACTAAACTAAGGATACAAAGACAAAAAGGACGAATAGGAAAATAACTTTGAAGGAAAACTCAGTTGATTACGACGATACCCTCAGGAAGAATCCACCTAGACTTCACTTATTAATTAACCCTAAATTATATGATTTCTTTTACTTAGCTTGATCCGTAAGACTCCCTAACCTATACTAAACCCTCACTCGAGAAGAATAACGTCTAACCCTAGGTTAATTAGTGGAACTCTCGTTCGCTTATAATAACCCGCTAAGATAGCAGTAAATCAATCAATGGACTCCTATTTTAGGTTTCACCCTAATCCGGCAATATCTCGTAATCCTATCTCTAGGCGTTCGGTCAACTCTGCTTAATTATGTTAGATCTACTCTTAGGCAGGGTCTATTCTTCCTCCACCTAAGCACATTAGATTTGGATTAAGCAACATAATTAAGAACAAACTAAGTAATTAGCATATAACTTAAAAATCAAATAAAAAGATTCATCTAGGTTTCATCCCCTTCAGGTATCTGAGGGGTTTAGTTCATAATGAATAAACAAAACATCGTAAGAGAAACGATAAAACAAAACATAAGAAAATCCTAAAACCCACTGAAGGAATTGAAGGAGAATTCCACCGTCTTGAGTAAAATCCCGGCTTCTTGGGATGGATCAACTGGCTACCCTTGTGGTTTTTCCCTAACTCTGACTTTCTCAGCTTGGCTCCTTGGCCTAGCTTTCAATCGGTTTCGACTTCTGCCGAACTCCCCCTTCAAGTTACCCCCTTGGGTGTTTATATAGACTTTGAGATGCCTTACTTGGCCCCTAAGTATCCTAATTTAAGTAGAATTCCTAATAGGGTGTTTGAATAGGCTTTGGAATGTGTTTCTTTGTCTCCAAGTATCCTTTCCCGAATTAAATTGCTTCTTCCAGCGACAGGGACACGGCCATGGCACATGCCCATGTGGATCGTGGCCAGGTCGTGCTCGGACTTCTTTAATGAGGCACAGCTGTGTAAATCGAGAGAAGGCCGTGTTCTGGTAATTTAATGAGGCACGGCCGTGTGGCTTGAAGTCCAGGCCGTGTCGATTTCGTGAATTGGCCCATTTGGCCCGTTTTAAGCCTGTTTTACGTTCTTTTCATCCGTGGGTGCTTTCCTGAGTATAAGACATGAAAAGAAAGGATTAAGAGCATGTTTTTACATAAATTGAGGCTTAAATTATCCAAAAGCATGCTAAATGTGGGCCTAAAATATGTTACTTGTGCGGTTTATCACATACCTCCACACTTAACCTTTTGCTTGTCCTCAAGCAAAATTCTCAACTTACAATTAAAACAAACTTTCCTGATCCATAATTTCTATCAATAATGCCTCATAATAATTCATAGAAAATTTATACATGGATAATTCAATTCAAAGAGTTTTAAAGATTCAAACAATATAGGTCATATTTTTGTAGCATTGAAAACATAGGTGTTTCCCTTCATCTAAATAATTACCTTTAATTCAAAACTGACAAGGATTGATATCCTCACAAAAGATTCACTCAAATCACTCAAAAAGTGTTTAAGGGTCAAAATTAAGCACTCATAAGTCGAACATGAAAAGTTAATCCCATACGCTTGCCTGAAAATCAAATCTCTACCACTGTAAAATGAGATGATAAACAGATCAAAAGGTCTTTGTCAGGGTTGTAACGGGGCTTAGGTTAGGGGTATGGATAAAGGATGAATTAGAAGGTTGGAATCGAGATTGACCTGATAAATTTCCTAACTAGAAAAAATGAACGTAATCTTACATTTAAAATATGAGCTTTTTCCTTGAGAATTGGAATTTGAACATGCAAGCTCACTTAATCATAGAACTAATAATGAATATACTTCGGTTTTTTTTAGAACAAACTATCATAATAATAAGAAAGAATTTTTACAACTGAAATATAGAACATAGTTAGGGAACTTGTTTAAAATCAAATCTCAACAAAAATGGTAGTTAAAAGAATTGGTGATAACAAATACAAAGGGTTTTTGATTAAAATTAGTAGGTGAGTCAATAAAAAAGGTTGTTCTGCTCAACGGGGTTCACTAGGGGTTAATTATGAAGGTAGGCTTTTAAGTTGAATAACTGGGTTAAAACCTAAGTGCCTTTATCATCTCGGTATATCAAATCATAACTGTGGTCTTGACATGTATAATCAAGGCAAGTTCTAGAATAACAGTTCATAGTTCACACACTCATAATCAAAAAGTGAGCATGGAAAAGAATGTATGCTTTATAGGGATCAAAATCTCACAAAAGTATAGGTATTTTTGACATCAACCTTATAAATTTCTGATCGCTATAAAATCATAGTTTTAAATATTTATAAAAGAATGATCAAACCTGGAGGCTAACTCTGACAACGATTATAAGGCAAGTGTACCTATCGAACAGTAGTATAGCTTAGGCAAGATCGGATATCGAACCCAAAGGAACTAAAAGTATTAATACTCACTTTCTTTTTATTATTTAACCTAACTAAGATAAAGATTGCTTTTAAACTAAATTGAAGACAACTAAACTAAGGAAACGAAGACAAAAAGATGAATTTGGTGATAACTTGAAAAAGACTCAGTTGATTTTTATGATACCATCCGGAAGAATCCACCTAGACTTCTCTTATTAATTAACCTTAGATTATATGATTTCTTTTACTTAGCTTGATCCGTGAGACTCCCTAACCTATGTTAAACCCTCTCTCGAGGTGAATAACATCTAATCCTAGGTTAATTAGTGGAACTCTTGTTCGCTTATAATAACCCCCTAGGAAAGCAGTAAATTGATCAATGGATTGCCGTATTAGGTTTCACCCTAATCCAGAAAAATCTCGTAACCCAATCTCTAGGCGCCCGATCAACTCCGCTTAATTATGCAAGATCTATCTTAGGCAGGGTCTATTCCTCCTCTACCTAAACACATTGGATTTGGATTAAACAACATAATTAAGAACAAACTAAGTAATTTTTCATATAACTTAAAAATCGAATAATAAAATCTGTCTAGGTTTCATCCCCCTTCAGGTATCTGAGGGGTTTAGTTCATAATGTAAAAAGAAAACATCACAAGAGAAACGATAAAACAAAACATAAGAAAAATCCTAAAACTCCCTAAGGGGATTGAAGGAGAATTCCACCGTCTTGAGTATAATTCCGGCTTCTTGAGATGAATCAACTGGCTATCCTTGCGTTATTCCCTAACTCTGACCTTCTCGGCTTGGCTCCTTGGCCTAGCTTTTGATCCCCCTTCAAAGGTGGTACTTGGGGTATATTTATAGGCTCTTGGAATGCGATTCTTTCTCCCGAAGTATCTTTTTTCGACTGAAATTGCTCTTTCCAGTGACAGAAGCATGGCCATGTCACATGCTTGTGCAAATCGAGACCTGACCGTGTTCGAATTTCTGCTTTGGCACGGCCGGTGTAGTGGTGATGAGGCCGTGCTCCAGGTGTTCGTCGAGACACGGCTGTGTGGTCCTTGGCCTAGGCTGTGTTGATTTCGTGGAAAGGCCCATTACTTCGTTTTAGGCTCGTTTTGTGTCCTTTTTATCCTCGGGTGCTTTCCTGGGTATAAGACATGAAAAGAAAGGATTAAAAGCACCTTTTTATATAAAACTAGGCTTAAATCTTTAAAAAGCATAATAAATGTGGGATTAAAATATGTTATATTTACGGTTTATCAAATACCCCCACACTTAAGCTTTTGCTTGTCCTCAAACAAAATTCTCAGCCTACAATTAAAACGAACTTTCCATGATTCATAGTACTTATTGACAATGCCTTATCCTAATTCATAGATAATTTATACATGGATAATGCAACTCAAAAATTCCTAAAAATTCAAACAAGATAAGTCATACATTTGTAGTACGAAAACATAGGTGTTTCCCTTCATCTAAATAATTACCTTAAATTCAAAACCGACAAGGGTTGATATCCTCACAGAAGATTCACTCAAATCACTCAAAAAGTGTTTTAAGGGTCAAAATTAAGCACTCATAAGTCGAATATGAAAAGTTAATCCCATAGGCTTGCCTAAAAATCAAATCTCCATCACTATAAAATGATATGATAAACTGATCAAAAGGTCTTTGTTAAGGTTGTAACGGGGCTAGGGTTATAGGTGTGGATAAAGGCTGAAATTAGAAGGTTAGAATCGAGATTGAATTGATAAGTTACCTACCTAAAAATTTCTAAGATAATAATTACAATTAATGAGAATAATAAAAATCCTATTAATACGAGCTTTTTCTTTTGGGATTTAGTCTTTGATTGTGTAAGCTCACTTTACATACTACTAATATTGAAAACTTGATTTTTTTTTTAAGAACAAACTAATAAAGACAACTTCAACTCATAATAAAAACTTAGGTAACTAGTCAAATCATATCTCCATTAAAGGGCAGTCAAAAAGAAAGAGTGATAAAAAATACAAAGGGTTTTGGGTTAAAATTAGCGGGTAAGTCAATAAAAGAGTTGTTAGGCTCAACGGGGTTCACTAGGGGTTAATTATGAGTGTAGTCTTTTTAGTGGTGTAAGTGGGTTAAACCTAGGTGCCTTTATCATCTCGGTGTATCAAATCATAACTTGTGGTCTTGACATGTATAATTGAGGCAAGTTCTACAATAACAGTTCATGGTTGACACACTCATAATCAAGAAGTGAGCATGACAAAGAATGTATGCTCTATAAGGCTCAAAATCTCACAAACATTATCAGTGTTTTTGACATCAACCTTGTAAATCTCAAATTTCAAGATAATGTTTAAATTCCGATTGACAACCTAAAATTTTAATTTTTAGAAAATTAGACTTATCATGCTTGATTCCCTAGTATTCTTCAAATTTAATTATCAATGCACAATTAACTATGACTTATTCTAAAACACATCAATAACAATCATAAGTCATCAGAAATTTCATTGTAATTAGTAATATGAGAAAATTACTTTAAAACAAGATTAAATTCAGGGATTTGAGAATAATGTAGAAAGTTAGGCACAAATTGAGAATCATACAAAATGTAGACACTTTTATCCCCCCCACACTTAAGATGTACATTGCCCTCAATGTAAAAAGATAGATAATGATATTTTAAAGATAAACCAAAAGGGAAGGGGGAAGAATTACTCCCTGATTTGTGGATGTTTTCCCGAATGAGTGTCTTTGGTGGCGGTGATGGTCCATCGGGATAACGTTACTGTGCTAGATAAAGAAATTAGGTAGTGCTTCGAGAAATAGCCAGGCTTTATTAAGACCTAATAAAAATAAACGAAATATATAAATAAAGACAAGAAAGATAAAGAGAAAGAGACTAGAAGGAAAATAGACTAAGGCTAGGAAATAAAGGGGCTTAAGAATCCTTATTGGCAGGTGGTTCGCGAGGTGGGTGTGACTTCTAAGGTGACGGAGGTGCTGGCGGTGGTGGAAGTGGCATGATTCCCAAATAGCCTTTAGAACCTGACACTAAGAAACTAAAAGAAAATAAAATAAATGAAGCATAAGGTAGTCAAAAAGAAGGAAAATAAAGGAGATGGGAAATGTGAAACAAAAGATAAATGGTCTCATAGGTCCTTGGCTTGGTGTTGAGATGAAGCTACCGGCATGAACTCATGTTGATCGTTTTCCTTTGCGGAATATGGCCTTTTACGCTTCTTTGGCATAGTGTTGGCTTACTCAAGGATCTAGAGCCGTAGTACGTGGAGAATTCTGAGATGGAGGAAAGTAAAAACAAAGAAAATGAGGATGAAATCAGATGGGGTAAAGGAGAAGAGGAGAGAGGTTTAAATAGATGCTCATGTGTTCTGCTCTCCTACGGCCGTGTTCCCAGGGTGTGTCGAAGTACACGGCCGCCTCACACAGCCCGTGCTCGTGATGTTTATCTGTTGGCACGGCCATATGCCACGGGCGTGTCTTACCCGTGCTCGATAAGTAAGTAACCTCAGTAATTTTACACGGATTGTGGCATGGGCGTGTTCTGTCCGTGGAATGGGAGTTGGTAGCCTCACACGGTTGGTGCCACGGCCGTGCCATATCTGTCCGTGCCCGTGTCGAGAGTGGTTGGATCCGTGACATTGGGATGGTGGTTGGGCTGACTGCACGGCCTCTACCCTATCAGTGTGGTGGTTTTGGTGGTCCACACGGCACACGGGCATGGCGGTGTATAAGGCCGTGTAATCTGAAATTCTGCACATTTGGGTTAGCTGAAAAAGGGAAAGGAAAAGAGGAAAGAAAATAAAGTGTAAAAGAATGCAAAAAGAAATAGGGTTAGTACTCGGGTTGCCTCCCGAGAAGCACTCGTTTATAGTCTTAAGCTAGACTTTCTTAATTTTTGAAAATTTTAGGGAGGTTTGAAAGTTTGAACTTCCTCCCTCATGTCTATATTTTCAGTTTTATGACAAAATTGAAGTCGAGAAGCCTTTTCCTTAAAAGTGGCAAATATTGGATTGCTTACCTCGACTACTCCTTGTGGGAAGATATCGTGTACCTCAAGAAGGAGTTCTTCCTTTTCCTTTGGATTTGTTGTGGTGATGTGAGGCTCGGTTTTATCTAACCGGCCCTAGTCTCTTATTTTATAGTGATTTGATGTCCCCACAAGTTCTTGTGGTGGTTCCTCTGGTTCTACATTGTGTGGAGACGACTCTTGATTAACTTGTGTTTCCTGTTCTTCCTTGGGTAACCCTAGTTTTTCCTTGAAGTGTGTTTTCCACTCATCTAGGTCATCGGTTTGGGTCCTTTGTTCTTCGTAAGTTATTTCTTTGTTGGCACTGAACTGAGGATCTGGTTCAATCGTTTCCTTTTTTGGAGGTTCTTGAAAAGAAGGTGAAATTAAATGATTATCGAAAGAATTTTCTTGCTCACCTTGATTCCTTGATGATCTATCTGAATCGAGGGCTTGAAGACTAATTGAGTCGTCACCTACACAAAGTATGAGCTCATCTGTGGCAACGCCAATTTTAGTCTTGGCAGTTGCTAGAAAAGGTCTTCCTAAAATTAAGGGGATTGAATTATCCTCATCCATGTCTAAAACAACGAAGTCTACTGGGAAAACAAATTTATCGATTTTTACTAGAACATCTTCAATAATACCCCTAGGGATTCTAACAGTTTTATCCGCTAATTTAATACTCATCTTAGTTTGTTTTGGTTTCCCTAGACCTAGTCGCTTAAACATCGTATAAGACATAACATTTATGCTTGCCCCTAAATCAGCTAACGCATTATGAATATTTAAACTACCAATTAAACATGGAATTGTAAAACTCCCTGGATCTTTTTGCTTCTGTGGTAGTCTATTTTGTAACATTACTGAACATGTTGCGTTAAGTTACACGTGGTGCTCTTCATCTATTTTGCTTTTGTTGGTCAAAAAGCTGTCTTAAGAATTCCCGCATGTCTGGCATTTGAAAAAGAGCTTCACGAAGAGGTAAGTTAATATGTAATTTCTTTAAAAGTTTAAGAAACTTACCAAACTGCTCCTCTGAATCATCTTTTTGTAATGCTGCGGGATAAGGTATACGAGGTTTGTACTCATTGACTACTGGCTTTGGCTTTTCTTGTACTACCTCTGTTGTACCTTTGTCTACCTTACTTTCTGGAGTTGGGTTGGGTGTATCTATTTCCTTGCTATCCTGAAGTGTGATAGCTTGAATTTTCTTCTTAGGATTAATTTCGGTATTACTAGGTAGGCGTCCTTACGATCGTTCTAACATTGACTTTACAAGTTGTTCCACGGCTTTGCTTACTTCCTTGACTGACTGAGCAAGTTCTTCCATTCGGTTGTCATTGCTTTTGAGTAATCTGTCAGCTTCTTGGATTCGTTCCTCGATGGTTGGCTTCTTGTCTTGTGGATAAGGCTAATTTCGGAAGTTTTAGAAGGGTTGTTGCCTTTGATTTCCTTGATTGCCTTGTCCTCCCCATGAAAAATTTGGGTGATTCCTCCAACCTGGATTGTAAGTGTTACTATAAGGATTATTATTAGAACAGAAACTATTACCTATATAGTTCATCTGTTCATCTTCTGCTCCTGGTTGGTAGGGTGGGTACTCAGGATTCGCCAGAGTTCCACTAGTGTGGCACTGCATGACTGGATGTATCTGTGAAGAACACAAACTATCAAGCTTTTTATTCATCATCTCAAGTTGTGTTGATAGCATGGTCATGGTGTCGACGTTAAAAACTCCTGCCGATTTTGTCGATTTGGTCCTCGAAGCTTGCTATTGATAGTTGTTTAATGACATTTCCTCAATGAACTCATAGGCTACTTTCGGAGTTTTATTGTTTAGCGTTCCACCGGCGGCTGAATCTATCAGTTGTCTCGTTGAGAGGTTTACTCCGTTGCAGAAGGTTTGGACTTGTAGCCACAGGGGTAAACCATGGTGTGGGCATCTCCTCAAGAGATCTTTGAACCTCTCCCATGCATCGTATAGTGTCTCTAAATCCATCTGCACAAAGAAAGAGAAAATCTACTCCCATGTAGTGATTGACCCTCGTTGTAACGAGTTTAACCACTGTTTGGCTTTATTCCTTAATGAAAAAGGGAAGAACCGAAGACGGATGGCATCATCAGAAATGCCATTTATTTTGAAAGTATCACAGAACTCTAAAAAGTTAGTTGTATGCATATTTAGGTCTTCGTCCTGCAAACCATCAAATTGAACAAACTGTTGAATCATTTGTATTGTGTTAGGCCTTAATTCAAAATTGTTAGCAGATATAGCAGGCCTAACAATACTAGATTCTGCTCCTATTAAATGCGGTTTCGCATAATCAAACATTGTACGAGGAGCATTGTGATCTCCCACATCGCGTAGTGGTGGGTTGTTTTCGCCCATCCCTTCAATAGGATTGGATCTGTCTTCTTCCTCTCTTTCTGTGTAATCTAGGGCTCGCCTGATTTCCCGACGATTCCTTCAAGCGGTAGCTTCAATATCACTTTTGTATACTAAAGGTCCTCTCGGGTTCCTTCTAGTCATAAACTAGAGGTACCTAGAAAAGAGAAAGAAATAAAAAAATTAAAATTAAAATAAAATTTAACCAAAGAAAACAAAAGGAATAAATTGAAAATAAAATAATGGCTAAAGTAATAAAAATAGAGCTTTCTTAATATTTTAGTTCCCCGGCAACGGCGCCAAAAACTTAATCGCTGTAAAATTAGAGTTTTAAATATTTATAAAAGAATGATCAAACCTGGAGGCTAACTCTGACAACGATTGTAAGGCAAGTGTACCTATCGAATAGTAGATAGCTTAGGCAAGACCGGATATCGAACCCAAAGGAACTAAAAGTATTAATACTCACTTTCTTTTTATTATTTAACCTAACTAAGATAAAGGTTGCTTTTAAACTAAATTGACGACAACTAAACTAAGGAAACAAAGACAAAAAGATGAATTTGGGGATAACTTGAAAAAGACTAGTTGATTTTTATCATACCTTCGGGAAGAAACCACCTAGACTTCTCTTATTAATTAACCTTAGATTATATGATTTCTTTTACTTAGCTTGATCCGTGAGACTCCCTAACCTATGCTAAACCCTCTCTCGAGGTTAATAACGTCTAATCCTAGGTTAATTAGTGGAACTCTCGTTCGCTTATAATAGCCCCTTAGGAAAGCAGTAAATCGATCAATGGATTCCCATATTAGGTTTCACCCTAATCCGGCAAAATCTCGTAACTCTATCTCTAGGCACCCAGTCAACTCCGCTTAATTATGCTAGATCTACTCTTAGGCAGGGTCTATTCCTCCTCTACCTAAGCACATTGGATTTGGATTAAACAACATAATTAAGAACAAACTAAGTAATTTTTCATATAACTTAAAAATCGAATAATAAAATCTGTCTAGGTTTCATCTCCCTTCAGGTATCTGAGGGGTTTAGTTCATAATGTAAAAAGAAAACATCACAAGAGAAAAGATAAAACAAAACATAAGAAAAATCCTAAAACTCCTTGAGGGGATTGAAGGAGAATTCCGCTGTCTTGAGTATAATTCCGGCTTCTTGGGATGAATCAACTGGCTATCCCTGCGTTATTCCCTAACTCTGACCTTCTTGGCTTGGCTCCTTGGCCTAGCTTTCGACCCCCTTCAAAGGTGGTACTTAGGGTATATTTATAGGCTCTTGGAATACGATTCTTTCTCCCGAAGTATCCTTTTTCGGCTAAAATTGCTCTTTCCAGCGACAGAGGCACGGCCATGTCACACGCCCGTGCAAATCGAAACCTGACCGTGTTCAGATTTTTTCTTTGGCACAACCGTGTGCGGTGGTGATAAGGCCGTGCTCCAGGTGTTCGTCGAGACACGGTCGTGTGGTCCTTGGACCAGGCCGTGATGATTTCGTGGAAAGGCCCATTTACTTCATTTTAGGCCCGTTTTGTGTTCTTTTTATCCTCGGGTGCTTTCCTGGGTATAAGACATGAAAAGAAAGGATTAAGAGCAGCTTTTTATATAAAACGAGGCTTAAATCTTTAAAAAGCATAATAAATATGTGATTAAAATATGTTATATTTACGGTTTATCAATTTCAAACTTCAAGATAACATTCAAATTCAGGTTAACAACCTAAAATTTTAAATTTTAGAAAATTAGACTTATCATGCTTGATTCCCTAGTATTCTTCAAATTTAATCATCAATGCACAATTAACTATGACTTATTCAAAAACATGTCAATAAAAGTCATAAACCATCAGAAATTCATTCTATTCACAATATGAGAGACTTTACTTTTGAACAAGGCATAATTTAGGGATTTTCAAATAATACCATAGTTAACCCTCCCCACACACTTAAGATGTACATTGCCCTTAATGTACAAAGATGGATTATAACAAAATAATCATAAAAATCATAAGATAGGGAGAGAAGTGAAACCTCCTGAATTTTGGATGAAGCCAATGAAAAGAAACCAGATAGGATTGGAGGTGAACGTGGGGAAGTGTCTCGAACCGTTTGAAATTGAATCCTCGAAGTAGCAGTTCTGATTTTATTGTATCCTAAGCTAAATCTAAATATCATAAAGAATAAGAAGAAGAAAATAAAATAAAATAAAGTAAAAAAATATATAATAATAATGAAATGAAAATAAAATTAAAATAAAAACAAAAATAAATAATGGAAAATGAAAGACAACTAGAAAAAGGGAGAATGAGTTTTAAATAGAGATGTAGCCCGTGTTTTGGAATTTTGAATTTTGGGCGCGTTCAGGATTCGGGTACGGCAGTGGGTGAAGTGGCACGCCCGTGTCTTTTTAACACGGTCACTTAATATAGGCGTGCTCCTCCCGTGTTCGATAAGTCAAAATGTTGGCACAGTTGGAAGGCACAGCAACCTCCTCAAATATTTCATGGAGAGGTCAAGGAAATCAAGGGAATAAAAGACAACAACCTCCTCAAATTTTCCAAAATCAGCCCTATCTGCAAGAAAAGAAGCCGAATCTCTAAGAGATGCTGACAAAATTCATGGCAGCTACAGAAAACCGCTTCCAAGATATTGAGAAAACACTTAAAAGCACCGAGAACCAAGTCAGGGAAGTTACCAAGTCAGTAAGGGAAGTCACTAAGGCAGTCGAACAACTTGTAAAGCTAATGTCAGAATGACTGCAAGGACGTCTACCAAGTAACACTGAGATTAACCCAAAGGAGCAAATTCAAGCCATCACAGCTCATGACAGTAAAAGGTTAGATGAACCCAATCCAATACAAGAAAACAAGGTAGACGAAGGTAAAATAGAGGTAACACAAGAAAAGCCGAAATTGGTAATCAAGGAACAGTTCGGTAAGTTTCTTAAACGTCTAAAGAAATTACATATTAACTTACCCCTTCTTGAAGCTCTCTTTCAGATGCTAGACTCGAGAAAATTTTTAAGACAGCTCTTGACAAACAAAAGCAAATTAAATGAAGAGCCACATGTGGAACTCAACGTAAAGTGCTCAGCAATTCTACTAAATAGACTACCATGGAAGTTAAAAGATCCAGAGAGTTTTACAATTCCATGTTTAATTGGTAGTTTAACTGTTGATAATGCGTTAGCTGATTTAGGGGAAAGTATAAATGTCATGCCTTATACATTGTTTAAGCGACTAGGTCTAGGAAAACCCAAACAAACTAGGATGAGTATTCAATTAGCAAATAAAACTGTTAGATTCCTAGGGGCATTATCGAAGATGTTTTTGTCAAAATCGATAAATTCATTTTTCCAGTAGATTTTGTTGTTTTAGACATGGATGAGGATAACTCAATTCCCTTAATTTTAGGAAGACCTTTTCTAGCAACTGCCAAGACTAAAATTGATGTTGCCACAGGCAAACTCATACTTTGTGTAGGTGATGAATCAATCAGTCTTCAAGCTCGTAATTCAACCAGGACAACAATCAATGAAGGTAAGAAAATCAATACATATGATAACCAATTTGTTCAACCTTCACCGCAAGAAACACCACAAGAATACAAACCTGAGCCAAATCATAAACCCCAAGTCAACAAAAAGGAATTACACAAGGAACAAAGCCTTGGGGTCGACAAATTAGAAGAGGAGAAGGCACACTCTAAAGAGGAACAGGAACCACACGAAGTAAAACCAAAAGAGCCTTCAGAAAAACTCGTAGGAACATCAAACCACTTCAAAATAGGAGGTCAGGTACTGTTAGATAAAGTAATTCCTCATATCACCACACCAGGCCTAAAAAAAAAATGAAGAAACTCCTCTCGAGGTACAAAATATCTTCCCAAACATAGTAGTCGAGGTAAGCAATCCAACATTCGACACTTTTAAGGTAAACACTTCTCGACTTAAACTGTATCAAGAAAATAAAACCGTAAGCACGAGGAAGATATTGAATCCTTTAAACCTCCCTAATTTTTTTTTCAAATACAAGGAAAAGTCTAGCTTAAGACTATAAACAAGCACTTCTCGGGAGGTAACCCAAGCACTAACCTCATTAACTTCTATGTTTTTCATTTTCTTTATTTTATTTTATTCTTTCTTTTACTTAAACTCTAAAAATAACCAAGGGTGTAGATTTCTAGGCCACACGGCCTTGCACATGGCCGTGGCAGAGGCCGTGTGTACTTTAAGAATATTGGTACTAACATGGCAAGACGGTACAAGTCAGAGCAACTAATTTTTCAAGATCATGGACACAACCACTTCAACACGGGCACCGACAAAGTGACACAGCCGTGTCCCATGACCGTGTGTAGCTACTGACTTGCAAACCACGGGCAATACACGCCTGTGTTCTCCAACCGTGCCAACATACTGACTTATCACCAACGGCCGTGGCAATCTGAAAGACGGGTGTGGGAGAGCCAACACGCCCAAACACATGGCCGTGCGAGGCGACCGTGTGAATCGACACGCCCTCGGACCACGGGCGTGTACGTGTACCAGAATTAAACTCTGTTTAAACCCTCCCCCATCCTCCCCCTCTACTCTCCACCCCTTCTCTTATTCCCTCTTCTCAGATTTCTCCATAACAAATCTCACTAACCCTTGAGCCATACCAAAACCACGCCAAGGAAGTGTAAAAGGCCAATCTCCTCAAAGGAGAACGATTTGCATGAGTTCATGCCGGCAGCTTCATCCAAACAACAAGCCAAGGGTCTTTGAGACCATTTAGTTTTTACTTTTCTTTTCTCTTTTGCTTCAATTTCTTTCCCTTTCACAATCTTATGCTTAATTTAGTTTAACTTAGTTTAGTTTCATAGTGTCAGGTTCGAAAAGGTCGCCAGGAATCACGCCACTTCATACACCCGCAAAGACCTCCGCATGACCTTTGTAGAGGTCTTAATAATTCCTGGCTACTTCTCAGTGTGCTACCCAATTTCTTCATCTAGCGCAGGGTCGTCATCCAGACCGACGTCCCCATCCTCCTTTCACTTCCACCTCAAGGAATCCATCCAAAATTCAGGGAGTATTCTTTCCCCTTCTCTTTTGGTTTATCCCTTAAATGTTATTATCTATCTTTGTACATTAAGGGCAATGTACATCTTAAGTGTGGGGGTGAATAGTTATTTTGAGAAAATGCCTAACTTTTTGCATTATTCTCAAACCCTGAGGATAAAAATGCCTAACTTTTTTCATTATTCTCAAATCCCTGAATTTAGTCTTGTTCTTAAGTAATTTCCTCATATTACTAATTAGGATGAAATTTCTGATGATTTCTGATTTTTATTGACATGTTTTAGTGTAAGTCATTGATAATTGTGCATTGATGATTAAATTTGAAGAATACTAGAGAACTAAAACACCCCAAACCCGGCCCACGAGCTTTGACCGGATCTGGTATGTTCCTCAAGAAAATCGGTTTCAAATTCTTTTGTTACTTAGAGAAAACTTGTACGATTAAAAAAAAAATTGTTTGGGTTGGGCTTGTGTTGAAACAGACTCGATTTTATTTTTGGAAACCCCTTTTTAATATTAAGTGATAAAACAATTAGGATTTAGTTTAAAGAAATTTTTACTTAAACTTTAATAAATAAGGTTCCTAAACATAATAAATAATAATAAATGTAAAATGATTCAACTATGGCCTTATGGCCTTATTACAACAAATAATTTCCAAATAATTCAAGTACTTAAAATAAAAACTAATAGTTCCATAAAAATAAAGACTTCATGTTGAGCATGGCCACCACAAGTTCTGCCGTCCTGGTCCATCACTGCTCATCACCTGAAACATGGTCCCACAATGGGGTGAGTCAAACAGACTCAATGTGTCCACGACACTAACTCATAATAGAATTAGGCATACAAGAGTTACACATTCAGAACAATGAATACAAGTTATGATGCATTCCCAAACCCAAACCTAATTGTCCACCAGCTACACACCCCCGCACACGCGGCCACACACACCAGTGGGACTACTAAGTCGACCCTCCTTCCGCTACACACCAAATTGCGGTCTTAGGTCACCGCATTCGTGGTCTTAGGTCACCACGTTTAGATTACTGTGGTCTTAGGTCACCACTTTCACTTCCCCTTTCAAACAAACCCATATGCCCCATATAATAATAATATGCATAAATATGCCGGAGTTCACATTCTTATCATATTCTCATGTTACTAATAACATTTTTCATATTCCTAGTAGGAGTAGGAAAACGTGCACAGGTACTTTGTACCATAACATGGTACTTTAGCCACTTTCATATTCTTAATATCACATATTTTAATTAACATAGCCATAATACATATTATGAAAAAGTGAGGGGTACACACCTGATTAACTTAACGAATTCCTTGAAATCCCGAAAAACCGATCTATCGCTTTAGATCCTAAATCCCTACATTTGGCCACATTTAGTATTTTAGGAAAAAGCCTATTCGGCTAATTTAATCAAATCTCGAAGGATTATCGTATCCACTTTCTTACCTTACTGCCGATTTGATAATTAATCAAATCCCGGAAACTTGTATTCTTCCCCTTTGAAATCGGCTAATCACTAGATCCCTTGAATCGGTTAGTTTTCGGCTTAAAACACATAAAAATAGATCTAACTATTAAAATAGGCCTTGGCCGAATATTCATAGTCACTTACCTTAAGGATCTTAAATCCCAAATTATCCCTTGGTTATAGCTTCACGCCGAAATCCCTAAAACCACATGTTAGATCAACTTCTAACCTTTAATCACAATTAATGGCCCTTGGCCGAATGTCAGATATGACTTACCTTGATGGTCAAATCCCGAAGATCTTTTCCTTTATAGTCGACTATGGCAAAAATCCCGAAAGAATCCTTCTAAATTTCGGCAAATTAGAATATTGATGGGATTAGTCCTAGATTTCGACAAATCTAAAAGAAAAGAATAGAAATCAAAACTTGTTCTTACTCTTTCTTGAAGAAATCGACAGCACCTATGCTTGAAGCCCCTCAAAGATTCGGCTTTTGATGGATTGGAAAGAAAAGAAATTGGCTAATGGTGATATCTTGAATTTTCGGCTTTAGCTAACAAAAAGAAGAAGAACAAATGCTCTAGGAATTTCGACAGAGAGAAGGGTTGAGAGAAAGAATGATGAATGGCCCTCTTTTCCTTATATAGCCGAATTTACTAACTTAGAATACCTTACTTGGCCATCACTCTTCTATTTTGATAGCTTTATCTCTTTAATTATCTCCTAAAATAAAAGATAATTCAGCAACTATCCTTACTTAGCCGAAATTATTAAACTCAAAGTCCCTTACTTGGCCATCACTTCTCCCTTATTTTCCTAATTAAAGAATAATTCATCATTTATCTCTTGAAAATAATCTAAAATAAATCCATTATTTATCCCTTATTTATCCACTATTTATCTCTTAAAAATAAAAGAATAAAGGCTCCTAAATTATAGCCTTGTGCCGTTCACCTCACTTCTTCTGGAAGCAAAATAAAATTTCTTTTATTTGCTTTCCTGTGACTCTCGAACTCAGGCCCAATCCCTTGCATGTGGCGCCATTTCCAGAGGCCCTAAGTGGCATCTCCAGGCCACTTTTCCAAGCCTGTTTGTGTGTCAAATTTGACATACTTTTTATCTTAAGGCCACCTTGCCTTAATTTCCTCTTTTAAACTTTAAAACTCGACATTTCTAAGTCATTTCTAAGTTTCCAAAAATTTTAGTTTTGCCTCTTTAAACTTGACATTTCTAAAGCATTTCCTTACATTTCTAAGACATTTCCTTACATTTCCAAGTCATTTCCTTACATTTCCAAGACAAGATATTTCCTTACATTTCCAAGACAAGACATTTCCTTCCATTTCCAAGTCATTTCCTTACATTTCCAAGACAAGACATTTCCTTCCATTTCCAAGTCATTTCCTTACCTTTCCAAGTTTCCAAAAATGTTTACTTTCCTCTTTTGAAACTTAACATTTCTGAAGCATTTCCTTACATTTCTAGGTTTCCAAAAATGTCAAAAATTTATTCGCAATACATAAGACATGTCATTTCGTACAATTAAACCAAAAATGCATAGGCCCTTTTCAGGATGTTACAAGAATCAAGCATGATAAGTCTATTTTTCAAAATTAAAATTGCTAGGTTGTTAACCTGAATTTGAATATTACTTTGAAGTTTGAAATTTACGAGGTTGTTGTCAAAAACACCCATAAATTTTTGTGAGATTTTGAGCCTTATAGAGCATACATTCTTTTCCATGCTCACTTTACTATGAACTGCTATTCTAGAACTTGCCTTGATTATACATGTCAAGACCACAGTTATGATTTGATATACTGAAATGATAAAGGCACCTAGGTTTTAACCCACTTACTCCACTAAAAAGCCTACCTTCATGATTAACCCCTAGTGAACCACGTTGATCCTAACAACCCTTTTTATTGACTCGCCCGCTAATATTAACCCAAAACCCCTTTGTTTTTGTTATCACCATTTTATTTGACTACACTTATGTCAAGATTTGATTTGATCTGTTGCCTAACTATGATCTTTATTTTAATAGATTCATTCATTATTATTGTAATATTTGGTTTGTTCTTAAAAAAAATTTGAAGTATATTCAGTATTAGTATTATGAAAAACGAGCTTATATAGTTAAAGTCTAATTATCAAAAGAAAAAAAAGTTCGTATTATTAGGGTTATTACTTTTCTAGTTGATGTAATTATTATTGTCTCAGTATTTCTAAGTAGGTAACTTGTCAATTCAATCTCGATTCTAACCTTCTAATTCAGCCTTTATCCACATCTTTATCCACACCTTTAACCCTAGCCTATGGGATTAACTTTCAGGTTCGACTTATGAGTGATCTTTTAATTTTGAACCTTAAACACCTTGAGTGATTTGAGTGAATCTTTTGTGAGGATGTCAATCCTTGTCGATTTTGAATTAAAGGTAATTATTCAGATAAGGGGGAGACACCTATGTTTTTGTGATGCAAGTACATGACTTATATTGTTTGAATCTTTAGGACTATTTGAGTTCAATTATCCATGTATAATTTATGAATTATGATAAGACATTGCCAATAGGAATTATGAATTATGGAAAGTTCATTTTAATTGTAAGTTGAGAATTTTGCTTGAAGACAAGCAAAAGCTTAAGTGTGGGGGTATTTGATAAACCGTAATAGTAACATATTTTAATCCCACATTTATTATTCTTTTTGATGATTTATCCTCTATTTCATATAAAAAGGTGCTCTTAATCCTTTCATTTCATGTCTTATACCCAGGAAAGCACCCGAGGATAAAAAGAACGAGAAACGGGCCCAAAACGGAGTAAATTGTGCCAAGGAAGAAATCGACACGGCCTGGACCAAAGCTGATCATCTAGAACACAGTCTTTCCTTGAGTCATATGGCCGTGTCTCATTAAAGAAATCTGAACACGGCCTGGCCACGATCCACACGGGAGTGTGCCATGGCCGTGTCGCTGTCGCTGGAAAGAGCAATTTCACTTGGATTTGGATACTTAGGGGGAAAGAAATGTATTTCGAAAGCCTATATAAACCCCCTAAGTTTCAACTGAAAGGGGGCGGTTAGTTAGGCCAAGGAGCCAAGCCGAAAAGGTCAGATTTGTGGGAATCACTCGAAGATAGCCAGTTGATTCATCTCAAGAAGCCGGAATTCTACTCAAGACGGAGGATCTCTCCTTCAATTCCTTCAGGGAGTTTTAGGGATTTCTTATGTTTTGTTTTATCTTTTCTCTTGAGATGTTTTCCTTATTTGTTATGAACTAAACCCTTCAGATACCTGAGGGGGATATGATGGATCTTGTTATTTTTTCTGAATTATATGATAAATACTTAGTTTGTTCTTAATTATGTGAGCTTAGTCCAAATTTGATGTGCTTAGGTGGAGGAGGAATAGACCCTGCCTAAGAGTAGATCTAGCATAACTAAGCGGAGTTGATCGCACACCTAGAGATAGGGTGACAAGATTTTGTCGGATTAGGGTGAAACCTAATATGGGATTCCATAGATCGATTTACTACTATTCTAGGGGGTTATTAAGAAAGAAAGATATTTCCATTAATTAACTTAGGGTTAGACATTATTCGCCTCGAGAGAGGATTTAATATACGTTAGGGAATCTTACGGATCAAACTAAGTGAGTAAATCGTATGCTTCAGGGTTAAATAACAAGTGAAGTCTAGGTGGATTCTTCCTGAGGGTATCGTCTTAATCAACTGAGGTTTTCCTAAAGTTATTTCCCAATTCATCCTTTTTGTCTTTGTGTCTTTAGCTTAGTAGTTAATTAGTTTTAGATTAAACAACCAATCACTTAATATTTAGGCTAGATAATAGAAAGAATGTTAGTATTTGTACTTTTAGTTCCTTTGGGTTCGATAATCCGGTCTTGCCTTAGCTATACTACTGTTCGATAGGTACACTTGCCTTTAATCATTGTCAGACTTAGTTTCTAGGTTCGATCATTCTTTTATAAATTTTGCAGCACTGATTCACAGTGATCAGTACCTTAGTTAATCACTGATTCGATAAAATTACCTATCCAAAATTTAATTCACCTATAATATAACTCCATAAATATTTAATATTTACGATCTCAGTTTACAAAAAAAGTGATCCCAAAATTGTGTAAATCAAAGAAAAAATCAATAAGAAGCTGTAGCCAAAGGTAAAATATCCATTTTATTTGTGGAGTTTCATCATCAATGCGAAGATAATTTCATCATCCTATGATAAATTGGTTGTAGTTAGTAACGAATACCTAACAACCAATCTCATCTTACCTTCTCGATAGTCAAGACAAATGACATTAATTATTTCTTTTATCAATAAAAAAAACCCTATAAAATGCCTAGGATTTAATTTATGAATAGAATTAAGCGAAAAAAAAAAGAAGAAGAAGAAGCAATTTTAGCCTACGAACACACAAATGAGGTTTCTTTAGACAAAATCACATATCCACATAACATGAGTTGCATACCTAGCTTATATTTAATCATGTTATTCATTACAAGTGTTAGAACCAATTAAACAATCAAATTCTAATTTGAAAGGAAAATATTCTAAGCTATTAAATATGAATCCAATACCCATCAAACTTGAATATTTGTATTTTACGCAGGAGATGTATATATGAATATCGAAGAATAAAGAAAAGAATAAAAGCACTCAACAACCTATTTGAATCAAACTTAAAAATTTCTTTGACTATGAAAGAAGGTTTAGCAACCCATAGAATAGGAAAAATGAAAAAGCAATAAGTTTTCGATAAGCTAAAAGTTCGATAGAAATAAAGTTGTCTTTAACTCTTCAAAAAAAATCATGGTTATAAAGTCTATTTGACCTAAATTAGGACTACAATACTAGGTTGCGCTTTAGGCATTGAAAAAGGCTAAAGATAGCCTTGAATTAAAAATGAAACAACAATAAAATCCATGACGCACAAGCGTTGGTGTTGCAGCTTGCGCATAGTCTAGTCACAGTTAGGTAGCACAACGTTGGGGCCTGGAATCAAGCCAAGCCACACGATGTGGTCACAATTGGGTGCTAGATTGCAATGCTAGGGCATGGTTGACGCAATTGAAGCATGCTGAGACGTTGCTATTTTGAGTCGCGATCCACTCGTCCTTATTCGGCCCTCCTCATAATTGTTTTATTCTGCTCGATAATCCACGATCTTGAATCGAATGTTCATATGCACCTAATTAAAAACTTGAAAACACTAAAATAATTATTCATTACAAATCAAACCATAAATAAATAAAAATGCTAATGTATGCAAAGTAATGTAGGGGTTTAATTGATTTTTTTTGTATCTAAACTATACCATTTTTCCCATCTTGGTACCTAATTTTTTTTTTCACAAGTGGTAACTAAGCTAAATTGTTTTCCTATGTTAGTACCTTTATTAGTCAAACTGTTACATCTATTTAAAAAAAAAAAAAAACTTAACCTACAAAATGGTACTTAAATAATGCAATTTTCTCCATCTGGGTACCTAAAAATGTTTTGTCACAAGTGGTACTTAAAATATTTTTTCCCCAAGTTGGTATCTCTATTAGGTCAATCATTAAGTCTATTTTTTTTTTTTAAAAAAAAAAAGGCGTAACTTACAAATTGACATCTGAACTATGCAATTTTTTCCATCTTGATACCTAAACCTTTTTTGTCACAAGTGGTACCTAAACTAGTTTTTTTCTCAATTTGGTACCTATGTTAGTCAAACTGTTAGTCAAACCATTAAGTCTATTTAAAAAAAAAAAAGGTCTAACCAACAAATTAGTACCTAAACAATACTCTTTTTCCCAAGTTAGTTCCTAAATTATTCTTCTGATACACATTTTATACCAAAATGCTATATTCGATAAAAAAATTCAAACCAGTAATAGAGTGTCACGTCATGTAAACTTTAAAAATGTCTAGCAATGTTAGTAATTAATTTTGTTTTCGAACTTCATCGCCTACTTGCTTGACCTAATAGGATTGAAAAAGTTCTTTCATCAATCAAAACCAGTGTGTTTCATAACCAAACCAGATAAGTTGGTTAGACTGAGAATCAATCTGGAAATAAAGGTTGAATCGATTGACTCGTGAATTAAAACCAACCAGTTGAACCAAGCTAAAAATATTGGTTGAACCTATTGAACTAATTGTCTCTATATTTTAATTTTTTTATGAAGTTTTAATAATTTTTAAATGTATATAAAAATATTTTTTGTCTTTTTTCTTACATGGTAATGTTTAATTTTTTATCCTTTCATTTTAGATAAATTTAATGGTTTGACTAACCACACAAGTACCAATTCGAGGAAAAATTATTTTAAGTAGCACTTAAGGCCAAAAAAATGTTAAGTACTAAAATGAGAAAAAAAAAAGTTTTGTTACCACTTGTGACCAAAAAGGGTTTAGGTACCAAGATAAGAAAAAAAGTATAGTTTAGGTACCAATTTGTGAGTTAAGCCAAAAAGATAACCAATTAAAAATTGAAATGTGAAAAAAAAAATAGAAAAATATATTATATCCTCTTTTATTTTTTTATTTTTTCTTTCTCCATAACTAGATCGATGGTCAAATCAACCAAGCCATTAGTTCTTAGTTTGATCACATCTGGTTCAATTAAATAAATTATAAAAAATCATAAAAATAAAAAAATAAAAAATAGAAAAAATCAGTTCAACTAGTTTTTTAAGGATTGTTCAACTAATCTGTATTGGTACATGTGTCAATCGGTTTAACCATTATCTCTAGACTAGTACCTCAACCGGTCCAATACTAAAAACACTTACTTTAATCAATGAAATAACTTTTTAGATCCCATCAAGTTGATCAAGCAAACAATGAAGTTCGAAAACAAAATTAATTTTCAATTTCTCGACCTTAGAGGGTAAAATTCGAGCATTGTTGGTATTGCTAACCATTATAAAGAAGAAAGAAAGAAAATAGAAAAAAAAAAGAGAGAGAGATAAAAATTGTAAAAGAAAAAAAAAGGAAAATAAAGAATTAAAAAATATATTTTTCTTTATGTTTATATGATGTGATGGTTTATTTTAGCTGAGATTTTTTAACAAATAGAACATTTTGGTGTAAGATGTGTAACAGAAGAATAATTTAGGTACCACTTGTGAGAAAAAAAAGTTTAGGTACCGACTTGGGGAAAATGAATAATTTGGGTACTAATTGTTAGTTAAGCTCTTTGTAAAATAGATTTGATGGTTTGACAAATAATTGGGAAAAAAGTAGTTTAGACACCATTTGTGACAAAAAAATTAATTACTAAGATGAAAAAAAAAATTGGTATAATTTAAATACCAATTTATGAATTAAGTCTAAATTATAAAAATAATAAGAATATTTATATAGTATATAATTTTTTAAGCCACAAGACAAAAGATTAATATTCATTCTCATTTTGATAATTTTGCTTACATTTTAAAATTTTATTTCTGTATAAAAATGTTTAAAAAATTATAAACCGGTATAAAAAATCAGCATAACTTATGTAAATCAAATTTAATATTCATAAGTATAAATCTCAATAAAACTTTTAGAGATTAAATTGATTTGTGCATATAACTCAAAAATAAATAGATTTAATAGGTAAATAAGTACTTGAAAATCCTTTAAATAATTATCCATTATTGTAGGGACAAGAAATTATTTGATTTTAATTAAAAGGCTTAAGTATTAAAAAAGCGCTTAAAAATAATTTAAAAATTAATTGAATTTTTATTTGAAAAATACAATCAATTGACCCCTTGTAATATGATTTTGTAACACCCCTTACCCGTATTCGACACCGGAATAGGGTACGAGGCATTACCAGACTTACAACATAAGCATTCACACAATTTCGAGTCATAAATTTACGTCCAAATTAAAACCATTTCTGTTCAATCATAAAGTCCCTAATACGAGCCTATGAGGCCCAAAACATGCTTTGGAGGTGGTTTGAGACTAAACCGAGAACTTAGGAAGCTTTTACAAAACTTAGAAAATTTTTGCTAATTGCAGGTTTCACACGCTCGTGTGACCCTGGGACATGCCGTGCTTCAGACCGTGTTCGATTTATGGTGCTCTCTGACTTGTGCCATACGGTCGTGCCACACGCCCATCTACTAAGCCGTGTAGCACACAAGGCTAAGACACACGCCTGTGTCTCTACCCATGTGCTCAATTCTGGACATTCTATTTCTCAAAATTAAGGTGTAGGGGACACACGGCTGGAACACATGCCTGTGAGGCAGACTGTGTGTCACACACAGCCTAGACACACGCCCGTGTGTCTACCCGTGTGGACAAAATAAAGGCTATTTACCAAGCCATTTGCCACCCTTATTCACACATACACTTACACAAATTCAAGGCACAAAATATAACATACTTAGGCAACCAAAACATCCACAATCATGACCAACACATACCAACACAATATCAACATCTATCATACTCACAACAATTATTAAACCAAAATTGACTCCTTTTAAAATACCTAATTGTACACAATTTTATCGTATCTTCAATAGACCACATTGCCAATCATTTCACATTCATGTCATAAATCACATTTCTATCATTCACCAAGCATACCATGACCATATCACCAAAGACATTGGCACACACATATATATATACTTAGACTTAAAACCATGATAGCCCAAATAAGCCAATCTACATGGTCAAATATCAAAACAAACCTTTGACAATCACAAGCCAACACATTGGCTACAATCACAATGGCACGTATAACAAAAATGACTAAGTCCCTATACATGCCATACTTTCAAAATACTAAGATCATCAATACCCAAAACGAAAGGGTTTGATAGTGTGATCCGAATCTCCAACGATCTCAAATCCCGAGCTGGCTTGGTAACACTATAAGATAATGGAAAGAAAGGGGGTAAGCTATATAGCTTTGTAAGTCCATATGCAAATAATACAAAACATTAATTATACATTAGTCATATAAATAACTTAACATATATTAACATAATTGTCATTTAAGCTTCATAAGCACAACTTACTCAATCATATTCTTACCCATAGTTCATCATATGAATAAAATAACATATATCAACATAAATGCCATTAAAACTTCATAAACACAACTTACTCAATCACATTCCTACGATCAGTTCATCACATACAGAATCCATATCCTTCGAGTTTTTCGTACATACCTGTACCAACTCGTAACGTAATCACAACCCTTTTCATCTTTGACATACCCGTTGAACCACTTGGAATACTATCAGATACACAGAAAGATTTGCATATAAGTTTCACATATGTAGCCAATGCTACCACAAATCTCATAACACATATAGGCTCGCTCTCGAGCTATCCACGGGCCTGCTCACACAAGCTGTCAGTTGAAACGTAGCTACGCGCTGCTGCTCACACAAGCTGTCAAGTATCCACAACATATGCCGATATACCAAGCCACAAGTAGGATGCACAAGACCAGCACCCGAGACACATAAATCACATAATTACATATTCACATAGGTTCCTAATGACATGTTACTTGTATCCTAATCTATTCCTAAAGTTCAACTGGGATTTCTCTCTTGCCGGAACTTCTTCGAATATGCTCATAGAATCAACCATACAATTCATGCAATATCAAAACATTAAAATATGAACATAACATTGCATTATTAACATACGAACTTACCTCGATACAAAAATAGCGAAAATGGACCTAATCGTCAAACACTTTGGTTTTCCCTCGATCTACACCCGAACTTCATTTTTCTTGATCTATAATACCAAATATATCTCATTTAATCATCACATTATTCATTTCAGCCCAAAAGTCACATTATGGAAAAATTAAATTTTTGCCCCTAAACTTTTGACATTTTACACTTTAGTCACTAGGCTCATAAATTGAATTGCATTCAATTTCTTCACACCCAATGTAACATCTTTAAATTAGGGGTTCGACATTTTGCTCTATTCTATGTGCTTAGCTAGTTAAGCTTGTTATTTAGGTGTGTTTGGGGGTCCTGGGGAGGCTCGGGTTCGAGCCCAAGTCCTGGTAAAATTTTGGTCTTTGGACATTTTAGGAGGGAGGACTGTTGGAGGTAAGGCTTAAGAGAAATTATTGGTAAATTGCTAACACAAGTTGAGCAAGTGTAAGGGTGGTGTGGCATCACTTGTAGAAGCAATAGGGGCTGGGGTTCGAATCCCAAGTGCTACAAATTGTGGCTTTTATTTTTGTACTTAGGAGATGGAAGAAGCTGAGTACATACCGAACTTTGATGGAGTGGTTGAAGAATGAGTCAAATATTTCAAATGGTAGATGGAGAGTAATGTGGGGAGGAAGTTAAGGAGGGAATCATGGGATTGTGGTGAGAAGTGGTGTTTGGTCGAAAGTGGGAGCTGGTGAGGGGGGAAAATTTAGTCAAAGGAAAAGGAGGAGTAAGGGATCACTTGGTAGCATTTTCAGTAGCGGGTGGTGAGTGTTCTGTTTTTGTCAAGAGTGGCTATTGTGCATTTTCGGTCTTAGCTTTTTGGGAAACCATTGCTTTCATTTTATTTGTCGAAACCTCTAGTGACTATTCTCCTTGTTCTCATTTTCTCTCTTGTGCGTTGTAGCCGAAACCCTTATCTTTCTTTGTAGTATCTCTTCTACTCATCTCTTCTCCCTTTTCATCCAATTCTAGCTAGGACGTCTTGAGCCGTATGCTACAACTCTTTCTTGGCCGAAACCTCAGCCGATCAAGTGACTTCTTTTCTTCTCCTTTCTGCTTCAGACTCTTTTCTTTCAATTGTGGTTGCCAACATTTGTAGCCGAATACTCTTCTAACCCTCTCCTTCCTTTAATCGAACCTTTTTCCTATTTCTTTTTAAACAGGTTTCTCTTTACTTTGTTTGTAGCCGAAACTCCCTTTTCTACTGTGGTGTTCCATCTACTTATTTCTTCGACAACGAAGCTCTCTTTTCATCTCTCAATCGGCTTCTCTCTTCTTTTGCGAATAGCCGAATCAAGAGTTCTGGGGTTTTGCTACTAGGGCCGAATTTTGCTATTCCATTCGGCTCATTCTTAATACTAAGGTAAGGGTTCTTTCTCTGTCGTTCATATTTCTTTTTGGTTCTTTCTTCTCTTGGCTTGGCTAGGCCGAATCTTAACCATTTGTTGTGATCTAAAACTCCTTTGTTCTCTTTTGGTAAGGGTCAAATCTCTCTTCATTCAACTTCTCTTCGATCTTAGGTTCACTTCGGTCCATTTCCATAGCTGAATCTGTTGTTGTGCGGTTTCTCATTAATCAAGGTAAAGAATTCTCTCTCTGTTTTCTTTGCGACTATTCTCTTTTCGTTTTACTCTGCCATAATCGAACTTTCTTGTTAGACAACCACCATTCTTTCACTGTGATACTTTACTGATCAATACTTTCTTCATGGAGGTGAGTGATAGCCGATCTAAAAGGGTTGCGTTAAGGGAGCCTAAGGGGAGTGGACTCGTAGTCTCCGCTCCTAAGTTCAAATGGCGTAGGGTGTTAGTGATTTGGGATTTTCCCCCAGGTTATGGAAGGGAGACGACATCAGATTTGGATAAGCAAATCGTAGTTATTCGTGATAGTGAGGGTGACGTCGACCGGGAGTGTCTAATTTTCCAAGTAATTAAGTGTGTAATCTCACACCTTATTTCATTTGTTTCGTATTATTCTGTATGTCGGCTAAAAGCTGAATTACCCATAATGGGTAAGCTATTGTGATACCCCTAGCAGGTGAGCTAAGAATAACCCAGGTAAGCAAATTTATGACTATATCCTTTTGGGTAGATTTAGCAGGACTGTGTATTCTGTTTATCTATTATACGGGTACATTCATGGATGCACTAAATTATTATGTCATGATATGTCGCATGGGATTGGGATACGATATTGATGATTGGGGAAGTGTAATTTGGTGGCTCTGCCACATATTCCGGTGACTCCGTCACATTTTGTCCGGTGGATATGCCACGTATATTTCGATAATCTGGTGGCTCTGCCACAAATTCGGCTATGAGGAGTATGACTGCCATCGAGGTGTGTAGCGGATAGAGGGTCGATTGTAGAAATCCCCACAGGTGTGTTAGGCTAGATACGAGAGGTGTGTAGCGGATGGAATATTAGGTTGGACTAGGTTGCATTGCATGCATTGTCTGTATTATAATGCTGAATGGCTAAGGCCCATTTTGTTTTCGTGTGGGCTAAGGCCCAGTTAACATCCGATTAGGGGATTACACACTGAGTTCTTGTAACTCACCCCCCTCTCTGCTTAATCTTGCAGGTGATCCCCAGCATTGAGGATTTAGAGCCGAGGTGGACTCTGTGGTGGCCATACATCGTTTCTTTAGTAAATCCCATCTTACTTTACCTTAAATTTTATTTTAATTTGGGTTTATGTTTTGTAATAAGGCCTTTGGTATTTTATTTGGTTTTTAACTTTTAATTTGGTTTTTGCTTATTATTAAATGTCCAATACGGGATTTTCCTAAAACCTTAATACCTGTTTGTTTTTTTTCAAAATGTTAACGAATAGTTTTCAAGCTATAATTGATTGAACACTGGGTTCTCTTAAACGTCGAAAATAGTTTCAGAACATCACATGTTCGAAATTCACTAAAGCCGATTTTTATTATAAACAAGATTTTACCAACAATTCAAACTCGATTCTCCTAATAAAAGCAGTTTCCAAATTAATCACAACTTTTCTAAAATGGACATTGAGTTAAACGGGTTTATACAAACTAATGCCTAAACTCGAAGTTTTAAAAAGAATACGACCATTTTAACAAATACGCAACATTCTTTAACAACCCTTCCATGTGACATGCCAGATCCGGTCGTGACGTTTAGGCCGGGTTTGGGGTGTTACGTTTTGTGGTATCAGAGCCAGGTTGCAAAACTCGACTATTGAATGGGTTTGAAAATGTTTTCCAAAAATTGGTTTGAAACATGGTTTAAAAACATATGTTTTTCTGGGATATATGGCACTCGAGTCTCCGGCACCATATCCGTAAGTCTTCTGATTTTGCTCAATAATATGATGGAATGATTTTCGAAAGAAACCACTAGAGTTAGTGATAGTATACTGAAACTATTAGCTAAGACTGTAGAGACTGAGATATTAGGAAATTTGATCTGCGAAAACAACTTTTATACTTGCTTTTCATAAAACATTTGTTAATAAACATTGGAATTATACACTGATTCATAAAACTTCTAATCAGATTAATTTGATCTAGCAAACATGAGCACTAGACGACGTGGATGTGGTAGATGTGGCTGAGGTATTGAGGCTGGATCCTCAGAATTAGGGCATGTGTCAGAAGGCGGAGTGCCAGCATCACCAGTCGCAGAAGCAAGGTCTCAAGACCGAATTAGAGGGGACGATGCTTTGTCCCAAGCTATGCTGTGAGTTTTGGAATGGGTTGCTGGAGCGAGTACTGGATCGGTAGCCCGAAAATCTATTCCTAAGCGACTCCCAACAAACGCCGTTGAGGTGTTTAGGGGCATTTTTGGTGTGGCCGCAGATGTAGCTGAATACTGGCTGGAAGCAGTTGAACGAATTATGGATGACCTGGACTGCACAGCAGAGGAAAAATTGAAAGGAGCAGTGTCTCTCCTTCGAGATGAGGCATACTAGTGGTGGCTCACAGTGAGGAAAGGCACTCCAGCGGATCGTATCACTTGGGACTTCTTTAAGACAGCGTTCCAGGGAAAATATGTTGGGCCGAGTTATGTGGACGTCTAGAGGAAAGCATTTCTGAACCTGGTCCAGGGGAATAAATCCGTGGCAGAATATGAGGCGGAGTTTCTGCGCGTAAGTCGTTACGCTCGGGGTATAGTCGCAACTGATTATGAGCATTGTGTACGGTTCAAGATGGTCTGCAGGACGAGCTACGAGTACTGATAGCTCCGCAGAGGGAAAGAGATTTTCCATTCTGGTCGAGAAAGCAAAAATAGCTTAAGAAGTGAAATGGTCTGAGAGGCAGAACCGGGATAAGGATAGGGGTAAGAATAAGAGAGGTTTTGAGATGTCAGGTTCTTCTGGGGTTCCCAGAAGAGGCCTAGGTTGGATGGGCCAGCTCAAGTAGGGATGCCTGTTACTGTAGGTCAGTTGCGACCGTGTGCATAGTATGGGAAAACACATCCGGGGGAGTGTTGGACAAGAACTGGAGGATGTTTCAAATGTGGATCTAGGGATCATCTAATAAAGGACTGTCTACAGAAGTTGGCTAGGGCACGGACGGTAGGTTAGGGATTTGCACAGCCAGGAAGAGGTGGTCAGCAGCCACCGAGAGGTCATGGTTCGGCCAGAGGAGGAAATAGGTTTAGACGAGGTCGTGGAGCACCGAGCAGATGTGTGGGTAACACAGATGCAAGACAGCCTAGACTAGTTTATACGGCTAGACAACGGGAGGATGGCGACGCACCGGACGTCATAACCGGTACGTTTCTTATATTTGATGTGCCATTTATTGCTTTGATAGATATTGGATCAACTCATTCATATGTTGCATGTACTGTATCTAGAACATTAGGTATAAAATCTGAGATTGCTGCTAGAGAAATGATTGTGATTAGCCCTTTAGAACAATCTGTTGTAGTAAACAAGTTGTTTAGGAATGTGCCTTTAGAAGTGCAAGGGAATGTTTTCCTGGTGGACTTGATGGAACTGCCATTCGGCGAGTTTGACCTTATTTTAGGCATGGACTGGTTGTTAAACACCATGTGAACTTGGATTGTGCCGCTAAGCGTATGATATTGAAGACTTCAGAGAATAAGGAGGTGATGGTAATAGGAGAAAGAAGGGATTATCTGTCTCATGTAGTTTCGGCGCTTAAGGCTGAGAAGATGGTGCGAAAAGGGTGCAAGGCATTTTTGGCTTTTGTTAGTGCATCTGATGCCAATGATTTGTCTGTAGGGGATGTCAGGACTGTGAGGGAATTTTTGGACGTCTTTTCGGAAGAGCTTCCGGGATTGCCTCCGGATCATAAGGTTGAATTTGGCATTGAGCTACTTCCGGGAACAGCTCCGGTGTTTATCACTCCTTACATAATGGCACCGAAGGAGCTGGTAGAACTAAAAGCTCAGATCCAAGAGCTATTGGACCGTGGATTTATCCGGCCAAGTGTATCTCTGTGAGGAGCGCCAGTTTTGTTCATAAAGAAAAAGGATGGGTCAATGCGTATGTGCATTGACTATCGTCAGTTGAATAAGTTGACTATTAAGAACAAATACCCGCTACCAAGGATTGACGATTTGTTCGGTCAGTTGCGAGGAGATTCGGTTTTCTCAAAGATAGATTTGAGATCGGGGTACCATCAGTTAAGGGTCAAGGAGGCGAATATTCATAAGACTGCTTTCTGAACTCGATATGGGCATTATGAGTTTCTATTGATGCCGTTCGGGTTGACTAATGCACCTAGACATGATGAACCGGGTCTTCCAACCCTATCTAGATCGGTTTGTGGTAGTGTTCATAGATGATATTTTGGTGTATTCGAGAACCGAGAAGGAGCATGATTTACATATTTGTGTGGTGCTGCAGATATTAAGAGAGAAGCAACTTTATGCCAAATTCAGTAAGTGCGACTCTTGGCTGAAGGAAGTGACCTTTTTAGGGCATATTGTGTCGGCCGAGGGGATTAGAGTTGATTCTCGAAAAGTTGAAGCGGTATTGGATTGGAACTCATCGAAGTTGTATCCGAAATTCAAAGTTTTTTTGGGTTTGGCTGGGTACTATAGAAGGTTTTTTGAGGGGTTTTCGTTGTTTGTTGCACCTCTAACCAAGTTATTGCGAAAAGGAGTACCGTTCGTGTGGGTTGATAAACAGCAGGAAAGCTTTGAAAAGTTGAAGAAGATTCTGACGGAAGCACCAGTGTTGATACAGCATGAGGCTGGGAATGTATTTGTCGTCTATTGTGATGCATCACACACAGGTTTGGGTTGTGTGTTAATATAAGAAGGGAAGGTGGTAGCGTATGCATCTCGTCAATTGAGGCCAAATGAGATGAACTACCCCACTCATGATTTTGGAGTTAGCCGCAGTAGTGTTTGCTCTAAAGATATGGAAACACTACATGTATGAAGAAAAGTCTATTATCTATATGGACCATAAGAGTCTGAAATATCTTCTTACTCAGAAGGAGTTGAATTTAAGGCAACGGAGGTGGATAGAATTGCTGAAAGATTATGACTGCTCGATTGAGTATCACCCGGGTAAAGCCAACGTGGTGGAAGATGCGTTGAGTCGTAAGGTGATATCAAATTTGAGAGCAATGTTTGCTCATCTCAGCCTTTATGAATATGGCAGCTTATTAGCGGAATTTCAGGTGAAACCAACATGGGTAAGTCAGATTAAAGAGAAGCAATCGTTGGATGAATAGTTGAGTTCCCAACTTCAGCGAGTGGAGAATGGGGAGGCAGTGGATTTTGGGTTGAACAGTGAATGGGTACTATGTTTTCGTGGAAGGATTTGTATGCCGGATGACTCTGAGTTGAGACATATGATTCTGCGAAAGCTGTATAGTAGTCCATACGCTATGCATCCCGGTGGAAGCAAGATGTATCGGGACCTGCGTGAATAGTACTGGTAGCCAGGGTTGAAACGGGAAGTTAACGACTTTGTGAGCAAGTGTTTGACATGTCAGCAAGTGAAGGCGAAACATCAACTGCCTTCGGGATTGCTGTAACCGGTGAAGATTCCAATATGAAAATGGGAGAGAATAACCATGGATTTTGTTAGTGGGATACCCCTAACGCCTACTAAAAAAGATTCAGTGTGGGTAATCGTTGATTGGATGACTAAATCTGCGCATTTCATATCGGTTCGTACGGACTACTTACTTCAAAAGTTGGCCAAGATGTATGTGGCAAAAATTGTGAGACTTCATGGGGAACCAGTATCTATCATATCAGACAGTGACCCTATATTTACATCACAGTTTTGGAAGGCATTGCATGAAGCTTTAGGTACAAGGCTAGATTTCAGCACAGCATTCCACCCACGGGCTGATGGTCAGTCGGAGAGAGTAATTCAGATTCTGGAAGACATGTTAAGGGGTTGTGTGATTGACTTCAGGGGTAGTTGGGAAGATTATCTGCTGTTGACGGAATTTGCGTATAACAACAGCTATCAATCCAGCATTCAGATGGCACCCTAAGAGGGGTTGTATGGTCGTAGGTGTCGTACCCCTACCTGTTGGACAGAGTTAGGTGAGTGACAATTGTTGGGTTTGGAATTGATTTCGGAGACTGAGGAAAAGGTTAAGCTGATCCGAGACCGGTTAAAAGAAGCTTCGGATAGACAAAAATCGTATGTGGATCTGAAGCATAGGGAGTTAGAATTTTCAGTGGGGGACTAAATCTTCTTAAAAGTCTCACCTTGGAAGAAGGTTTTAAGATTTGAAAGGAAGGGCAAGTTGAGCCCAAGATTCATCGGGCCTTATCGAGTGTTGAAATGCGTGGGACCAGTTGCTTATCAGCTTAAGTTACCCCTAGAATTGGGTCAGATACATAATGTATTCCATGTTTCGATACTGAGACACTATCGTTCAGATCCATGTCACAAAGTGCCTGTGGAAGAAATTGAGGTTAGACCTGATCTGTCATTTGAAGAGGAACCAGTGCAGATTTTAAATCAAGATGTTAAGGTATTGAGGAGGAAATCGGTTCCATCGGTCAAAGTCTTGTGGCGTAATCACAGTTCAGAGGAAGCCACATGGGAGCCGGAAGAGGCAATGTGGCAGCAATATCCTCACCTCTTTTAACTAGGTAAATTTCGATGACAAAATTTCTTTATACTTCAGACTCTTTTCTTTCAATTGTAGTTGCCAACATTTGTAGTCAAATATGCTTCTCACCCTCTTCTTCCTTTAATTGAACCTTTTTCCTATTTCTTTTTGAACCGGTTTCTCTTTATTTTTTTTGGTAGCCGAAACTCCCTTTTCTACTGTGGTGTTCCATCTACTTCTTTCTTCGACAATGAAGCTCTTTTTTCATCTCTAAATCGGCTTCTCTCTTCTTTTTCCAATAGTCGAATCAAGAGTTCTGGGGTTTTCCTGCTGGGGTCGAATTGTTCTATTCCATTCCGCTCATTCTTAATACTAAGGTAAGGGTTCTTTCTCTGTCGTTCATATTTCTTTTTGGTTCTTTCTTCTCTTGGCTTGGCTAGGCTGAATTTTAACCACTTGTTGTGATCTAAAACTCCTTTGTTCTCTTTTGGGAAGGGCCAAATCTCTCTTCAGTCGACTCCTCCTTTATCTTAGGTTCACTTCGGTCCATTTCCATAGCCGAATCTGTTGTTGTGCGATTCCTCATGAATCAACGTAAGGAATTCTCTCTCTGGTTTCTTTGCGACTATTCTCTTTTCGTTTTACTCTGCCATAACCGAACCTTCTTGTTAGACAGCCACCATTCTTTCATTGTGATACTTTACTGATCAAGACTTTTTTCATGGAGGCGAGTGATAGCCGATCTAAGGCAGTTATGAAACACCCCACACCCGGCCCACGAGCCTGAACCGGATCTGGTATGTTCCTTAAGTAAACCGATTTTCAATGTCCTGAATAACTTAGAGAAAATTTGTGTAATTAAGAAAAATTCATTTTGGGTTGGGCTTAAATTGGAACCCATTTAATAAATTTTGAAAATCCAACTGAAATAAGGTGACAAAATAATTTTAGGGTTTATTATTGTAAAAGAAATAAATTTACTTAACTTTAATCAAAAATAAGTTGTATCATAATCAGATAAAAATAAGCAGAAGTAAAGAAAATCCAACTGGGCCTTATGGCCTTATTACATCATTCAAACCCAAAATAAAATTTAAAGTACTAAAATTTAATAAAGTCCACTTTCTAATTAAATCCTTCATGTGATGCATGGCCACCTTTAGCTCCCGCCAGACCGGTCCATTACTTGCTCATCACACTGAAAAATAATTCCCCAACAGGTGAGTCCACAGACTCAATGTGTACATAGTACTAATTTTCAACAAATCGAGCATACAAGTCATATCAATTTCATGTTCATACAAAATAAAGGATGATGCAACCCAAACCCAAGCCTATTTGTCCATCCGCTACACACCACCCGTACCAACTTTGTACAATCGTGGGGACTACTAAGTCGACCCTCCATCCGCTACACACCATCGAAGCGCGCATTTGCGATCGACGTGCTCATCGCCCACTTACGTTGTGTCATTAGACACTATATTCAAATAATGTAACCGGTTACCACATTCACGCAATGGGGCCGTAGCAACCATATTTCGTTGGTGAGGCCGAAACCAACACCTTCATTGGTGAGACCGGTCAACACCTTCATTGGTGAGACCAAGTCAACACCTTCACTTTCTTCCTTCATATATATCCCAAATGCCCCAATTATTTTATAACATATTCCACATACTTAATTTTCATTCATGTTACTAATCACATGTTCAAAGTATATCACATTCATAATCCTATCAAAAGTAGGAAACATACACGGGTACTCCTTACCACATTTGTGGTACTTAACCACATTCACATACTTGATACATATTCATATATTTAATAATTACCACGTAATTTATTGAAGGTTAGTAATGGTACACACTGATTTGCTTAATGATTCCTTGAAATCCCAAGAATGATCTACGATTTAGATCTCAAGTTCCTTGAAATTCTCAAATCCAGAAATCCTTGTATCCTCTCTGTCCGAAATCCCTATAACTACATGTTAGATCAATTTCTAACATTTATTCACAACAATTAACCCTTAGCCGAATGTTAAATATGACTTACCTTAGATTCTTAAATCCCGAAATTCACCGAATAACTAGGGAACACGCGGCCTATGGTGTACCTTCGGAAAAGAACTTCTCCTTCCTTGTAGTCGACACTTAGTAAATCCCTAAGATCTCCTTACTTGAAGAAATCGATTGCATCTTCACTTCAACCTTCAGAGATTCGGCTATGGCCTTGATCTTAGCAAGCTTTCTGGCTTTTGGAATATTTAGAGGAGAAGAATGAAGAAGAAAAGAAAAGAGAAAAAGAGAATAATGGTAGAGAAAATTCTACAGAGAGAATAGGAGAAATTTTAGAGAATTTGTGCAGAGGTTTTTTTGAAGAGAAAAGAATGAATGAAGAATAGCCTTACTCTTCCTTTTATAGCCAAAATTACTAGCTAGAGTCCTTTACTTGGCCACCACTCTTCTATTTTGATAACTTTATCCTTTAATTATCATAAATAAAAGAGTTTAATCCAATATTTATCTCTTCTAAATAATCCAATTTAAAAATCCTTTATTTATCACCTTTTAATCGAATATTTATGAAAATAAAACACCTCTCTTTTTAAACACATGTGCCGTCCCACTCAAATTTACGGAAGCAAAATTAAAACCTTCATTTAATTGCTTCCCTTGTGACTCAAACCCGTGCCCATGCCTCTTGCACATGGCGCCATTTCCATAGGCCCTAGGTGGCATCTTCAGGCCACTTTTCCAAGCCTGTTTGTGTGTCAAATCTTACCATCTTTTTCTTTTAAGGCCCTATTTCCTATTTTGAACTTTAAAAATCATCATTTCGGGTCATTTCTAAGTTTCCTAAAATTTTCGATCGGCTCTGTAACTTGCCATTTTTCTTACATTCCAAGTTTCCAAAATGTTCAGTTTCCTAAAATGTTCGATTTCCAAATGTTGTGTTTCCTAAAATGTTCGGTTTCCAAAATGTTCAGTGTTTCCAAAAATGTGTACTTTCCATTTTTGAACCATTTCCTTACAATTCCTAGTTTCCATAAATGTTCACTTTCCTCTTTATTCCTTTACATTTTCAGACATTTCCTACATTTCCAAGACAAGACATTTCCTTACATTTCCTTGCATTTCCTTACATTTCCATACATTTCCTCACATTTCCTTACATCTCCTTACATTTCCATACATTTCTTACATTTTCTTACATTTCCTACATTGCCTTACATTTCCATACATTTCCACACATTTCCACACATTTCCATACACTTCCATACATTTCCATATATTTCCTTACATTTCCATACATTTCCTTACATTTCCTTACATTTCCATACATTTCCTTACATTTCACACATTTCCATACGTTTCTGACATTTCCTTACATTTCCATATTTCCTTACATTTCCATACATTTCATTATTTCTAGAATTCACATAACACATTCATAATTCATAAAACATGCCATTTTACCACATGGTTCCTTGTGTCATGCTTCACACGGAGTTTCTTTTAAAGCCTCATTTACCTAGCTCCCCTTTTTACTTAAAAACCAATAATTTTCCAAAGCTTTCTTCTTCCATCCTAGAAGTCTAAAAACCCTTAATACACTTCCAAACACTGCCAAAACCTACTAACTCATGAATTATGCACAAACGCATAACCCCTAATCTAGGATGTTACAAGTTACGTTAAGGGAGCCTAAGGGGAGTGGACTCGTAGTCTCTGCTCCCAAGTTCAAATGGAATAGGGTGTCAGCGATTCAGGATTTTTCACCGAGTTGTGGAAGGGAGACGGCATTAGATTTGGATAAGCAAATCGTAGTTGTTCATGATAGTGAGGGTGACGTCGACCGAGAGTGTCTAGTTCTCCATGTAATCAGGTGTGTAATCTCACACCTTATTTCGTTTGTTTCGTATTATTCTGTATGTCGGCTAAAAGCCGAACTACCCATAATGGGTAAGCTATTGTGATACCCCTAGCAGGTGAGCTGGGAATAACTCAGGTAAGCAAATTTACAACTATATCCTTTTGGGTAGATTTAGCATGATTGTGTATTCCGTTTATCTGTTATATTGGTACATTCATGCATGCACTAAATTATTATGGCATGATATGTCAGATGGGATTAGGATATGATATTGATGATTGGGGAAGTGTAATTCAGTGGCTCTGCCACATATTCCGGTGACTCCGTCACATTTTGTCCGGTGGCTATGCCACGTATATTTCGATAATCTGGTGGCTCTGCCACAAATTTGGCGATGAGCAGTGTGACTGCCATCGAGGTGTATAAAGGATGGAGGGTCGATTGTAGAAATCCCCATAGGTGTGTTAGGCTAGATACGGGAGGTGTGTAGCGAATGGAATATTAGGCTGGGCTGGGTTGTATTGCATGCGTTGTCTGTATTATCATGCTGAAAGGGCTAAGGCCCATTTTGTTTTCGTGAGGGCTAAGGCCTAGTTAATATCCGATTAGGGGATTACACACTGAATTCTCCTAACTCACCCCCCTCTCTATTTAATCTTGCAGGTGATCCTCAACATTGAGGATTTGGAGCCGAGGTGGACTCTGTGGTGGCCATACATCGTTTCTTTAGTAAATCCTGTCTTACTTTACCTTAAATTTTATTTTAATTTGGGTTTATGTTTTGTATTAAGGCCTTTGGTATTTTATTTGGTTTTTAACTTTTAATTTGGTTTTTGCTTATTATTAAATGTTCAATACGGGATTTTCTGAAAAACTTAACACCTGTTTATTTTTTTTTTCAAAATGTTAACGAACGGTTTTCAAACTATAATTGATTGAACACTGGGTTCTCTTAAACGTCGAAAACAGTTTCAAAACATCACATGTTCGAAATTCACTGAAGCTGATTTCTATTGTAAACAAGATTTTATCAACAATTCAAACTCGATTCTCCTAATAAAAGCAGTTTCGAAATTAATCACAATTTTTCTAAAATGGAAATTTATTTAAACGGGTTTTTTATAAAAAAATGCCTAAACTCGAAGTTTTAAAAAGAATACGAACATTTTAACAAACACGCAACTTTCTTTAACAACCTTTCCATGTGACATGCCAGATCTGGTCGTGACGTTTAGGCCGGGTTTGGGGTGGTACACCCAAGCCTAGCCGAAACTATTGTCATACTCATAAAAGCCCACATTTCTCATTTATTCATATTTTTCTACACATTTTATAAACTTTTACAAATAAGTCCTTTTTGACATTTTTACCAAAAATCACTCAGCAAAAGTCGTTGAACAAACAACGAACATGCATTTTCTACCATCAAACATCAAAGTACATATATTTTCAACATGGTTAAAAGTTTAAACTTTAATCCCTCTTCCAATTAGTCCTTGGAAAGGCTAAATTAGGTTGAGACAACTTCAAAAACATAAAAATCATGAAAAACGAGGCAAGAATGGACTTACAATCGCGCTTGGAAGCTTGGAAAACACTAGCTATGGTTTCCTTTGGGACATTCGGCCATCGGGGGATGAAAATTGAAAGATGAACATCTTTTATTTTGTTTTATTTTGTCTTTATTAACCAAATGACTAAAATGCCCTTAGTGCCAAACATTGAAATTTCACCTAACCATGTCCATTTTTGTCCATTATGATGTATAATGGTCTAATTACCATTTAAGGACCTCTAATTTAAGATCTCATAACAATTGGACACCTTTAACATATAGAATTCAAATTTTATGCCTTTTGCAATTTAGTCCCTTTAACTAAATTGAGTGCCCAAACGTCAAAATTTTCAAACGAAATTTTCAAAAAATCATTTCATAAAATTGTAGACCATAAAATAATAATAATAATAAATTTTTCTTCGTCAGATTTGTGGTCTTAAAACCACTGTTTCGACTAGACCCAAAATCGGGCCATTATAGATTTTCTGTCAAAACCCTTAATGGCTTATTAAGTTTTGATGTGGCAGGTGATGTGGTGGCTAATATGGAAATTGACATGGAAAATTTGATGACATGGCATCTGACGTGGATGTAATGACTCGATTTTTAATGGTGTCATAAAAATTGGTTTTGGACCGAATTAATTGAGTTGAGTTAGTAGATAAATAAAATAAAAGAATTACAAGTCTCGTATGGATTAGAAAGGTCAAATTATTAATTGCTATTGAACTAAAACAACTATTAAAAATAGTACAGGGACTGAATTGATTAAGGACTAGAATGAAAGGAAATTGATTTTAAATTGACAAGTGCCTTAAATGAAAATTAAAAAAAGGTCATATTAGCAATTAGACCATTAGTAAATTATGATATACATTTAATTATCAATAATGTGATCACTTTCCACTAACTAATATTAAACTTATTAATCATTTTATTAGTAATTAAGTAGGTTGCTAATTAGCAAATTAAACCATTAATCTAATTAGTATTATGGCTATTATACCATAAGATTAATGTTTGATAGCAAGATAAATTCATATTTTTTATATATTTATTTTTTGCTAATTATCGGATAAAATGCTATTAAATTTGGATTTTTCTTATCAAGAAAGCAGTTGATGTGTTGAATTCAAATTCTTACAAAAAAGGGCCGAATTGGAACAAAAATCAAAGAGGAGGGCTTGATTGAAAGATTGAAGATTCAAAGATGACTGAATAAAAATTGAAGGGTTGAATAGTTTTTTTAAAAGTGGCTGGATAAAGATTGAAGGATTTTTGATATTGTTACAATTCTGCAATTAGTTTAAATTTGAGTTTTAAATTTTAAATTATTTAGTGATAATATTTAGGATTATTTAGTGATAATATTTAGGAAAAATCTAGCTAAATTTTAGCACTAAAAGTGTGTATAAATACCTAGTGGTTACAGCCAATTAAACACACACTTTGCCTTTCGCATTTAATAAATTCTCTATTTTTTTTCTTCCTTCCTAGGTCACCTTTCTATTATGATGTTTCATTCTCTCTTTTTTTTCTTTACTTTCAACTTTTGGTTTAATTATCTTCCAAGGTCATTTCCCTTCTCACTTTCTACAATTCCATAAATCTATTTTCAAAGCATGGCTTTTTCCATGATTAACTAAACCTTTTTTAGCTTTGGCCCAGAAATTGCTCCAATAAAACAATCGTGAGATACGAGCCCGCTAAAAAAAAAAAACCTCTCAACGCAATATTTTCTATCTCTCCGGTATATGGGATAGTACAAATTCATCCTTTAAAGTTGATTCAACTTTGATTCAAAAAGTGCACGTTAGGTTAGAGTTGTTTGGCGTACAGTTGGGAAGACGAATCGGCCGTGCCGAATTCCAACGAACAAATTGGCATGTCTAGATGGGAAAAGCCAGTTGGATTACGTCAAGAGAGATAAAGATCGTGTAACGCCCGGAATTTTGGGCCTAGAAGTTTTCGGATGTGAGCATAGGGACAGTGAGGAGGCTGCACATATGTGTTTAGCCGTGCAATTTAGCGACAGAATAGGCTTGTTGGTCTAGTGGTTGGATGAGTGTTAGTGTACCTTGAGGTTTTGGGTTAGAGTATTGGGGTGCGCATTTTTGGAGAGCCTTTTTATTTTCATTTTGGTTTTTTATTTAGTTAATAATTAAAATATTTTAAAATTATTAAATTATGTGCTTAGGATATAAGTTTATTTTTAATTTTCAATTTTCTCGTTTTGACGTTCTGCTCTTTTTGCTTTTCTTTTCACTTTTGATAAAATTACTCAAAGATCGGTTTTGGTTTTTGGCATCGGGATTTCTGCTCATCTGTCGTTTCCTTCATCGTCGAAACAGGTGTGGGATTTGAACCTTGACTACTATTTTTTTGTTTTGCAAGTAATTGTTTTGACTTCTCGAAAGAGTGCTTTAACTCCATGGTTTTGGAGTTTTGATGGCTGAAAGGGAGTGCAATACTCCATTTTCTGATATATTATTGATGTTGCTAAGGTTGGGGATGTATTTGGTGGCTAAAGCGACATTTTCAGGGTTGTTTAAGGGTGGTTTCGTGATCATTCCAGCGATCACACGGGTGTGTGTCGACTCACCCAGCTGTGTGAAATTAGGCATTAAGGTTTTCAGTCTGAATTGGTTGCCACACTGCCGTGTAGCCAATTTGGAGATTTTGTCAATTTTCACACGATCGTGTCCCTTGGGCACACGGGCGTGTGGGTTTGGGAATTAGGAATTTTAAGCTTTGGTGTCACATGGCCTGGCCACACGGCCGTGTGACAGATTTGGGGATTTAGGGATCCCAAATGGGTGTGTGTTTCGGGACACACGGCCATGTCTGGTAGGCACATAGGCGTGTGAGATCCTCAGACGGTCGTGTCTGCCCTGCACTTGACTTTAGCAAAATTGGACAGTGAGTTACACAGCATGTTCCAACAGCCGTGTCCTTGCTTCACACGGGTGTGTGCGTCTGTCACACGGCCGTGTGCCTCCCTTCACACGGGCGTTTGGACCCCACATGGCTTGGATTGTCCCACACAGCTGGGGCACACGGGCATATGGCCCTATCTCGTCAAATATTGATTTTAGATCAATTTAATTGTAATTGTGACTTTGTGTGTTTCAACTTTTGGCTAAGCTTTAGTAAGGGTAATTATGACTCTGTTCTGATTTCGTTTTAGGTGACATTCGTGATTGGTTGCGTAACATGTTTTATTCTGAACCCGGTTGACAGTGCGTGAGTGTGCAATATGTTCTGTCTGATTTTCTGATTAGGCGTCACTGTTCTGCGAGGTTACATTGTCGTTGAATATTAATTTGGGTGGATGAGTATTCACCTTTCTAATTCTGACTGATTGGATGTGAATTCTACCTCTGAATGACTGTCTATAACTTTGTACTCTGATTTTGTTCATCTGTTTGCACACATACATATGAATATAATGTTTTTGGGTGGGACTTTAAAGAGAAGGAAGACTAAGACTGAACTAAGATGGCAGTTTATCTGCTTGCTGAGCGCCCTAATACCCAGAGGGTCGTGGGCAGTCCCAATACCCTGAGGGTCGTGGACTATGCTGTTATCGGGTTATCGCTTTGCACCGTACAATGCATACGTCAGCCTTGCTCTGTGTATTTATCTAATCTGGCAGTTTAACTGCACTTTACCCGTATAGCGGTTTACCACATTACACTATACTGCTAATATGTCAGCTTCGCTGCGTATCATCACTATTTGATCTGAGTTCATACTGCATGTCTGTACTGCGGTTTACCGCATGGCACTATACAGCTTACTGATAGCCCCTAATACCCAGAGGTTCGTGAGCAATCCCAATACCTTGAGGGTCTTGGACATTATTGGAGTGCAGGGATGGATGGGCCTTGATCGTGTCTATCAAGGTCTTAAAAATTTATAAAAAGAATGATCGAGCCTAGAAACTAACTGTGACAACAACTTGAGGCAAATGCACCTATCGAACAGTAATATAGCTTAGCGGCAAGATCGGATTGTCGAACCCAAAGGAACCTGAAGTACTAATACTAACTTTCTTTTTATTATTTAGCCTAAGAATTGAAGGAATTTTTATCTAATCTAAAATTAACTAACAACTAAGCTAAAGATGCAAAGACAAAGATAATGAATTTTGGAAAACACTTTGCGAAAAAAACAATTGATTAAGACAATACTCGAGGAAGAATCCACCTAGACTTCACTTGTTATCTAACTCTGAACCAGATGATTTATTCACTTGACTTGATCCGTAGGTTTCCCTAAGTTATATTAATACCTCCGTCGAGGCTACTAACGTCTAACCCTAGGTTGATTAATTGAAATCTCTTTCTAATTAAAACCCCTAGAATTGCATTAACTCGATCTATGGACTCCTATATTAGGTTTCACCCTAATCCGGCAAAATCTCGTCACCCTATGTCTAGGTGTGCGATCAACTCCGCTTAATTATGCTAGATCTACTCTTAGGCAGGGACTTTTGCTCCTCCACCTAAGCACAACACACTTGAATTAATATCTCGGAAATATCAAAACAAGAATCAAGAACACATAATTAAGAACAAATCAAGTATTTATCATATACTTCAGCAAACGATAAAAAGATTCATCTTAGGTTTCACCCCCTTCAGGTATCTGAGGGTTTAGTTCATAATCATAAAAGAATACATCTCAGAAGAAAAGATAAAACAAAACCTAAGAAAGACCCTAAAACTCCGTGAAGGAATTGAAGAGAGATCCCCTGTCTTGAGTATGACTTCGACTTCTTGAGATGAATCAACTGACTTTCTTCGAGTAAATTCCACAATTCTGACCCCTCTGGCTCGATTCTTTGGCCTCGCTGGACGCCTCACTCCTCTCTCCCTGAAGGTTGGCTTTTAGGGTGTATATATAGGATATTGAAATGTGTTTCTTTACCTATAAGTATCCTAATCCATGTGAAATTTCTCTTTCTCACGTCAGGGACACACCCATGGCACATGCCCTTGTGAATCGTGGCGAGGCCGTGTTCGAGTCTATTAATGAGGCACGACCGTGTAGTCTTGGGCCCAAGCCGTGTCGATTTTGTGTTATGGCCTATTTACTCCTTTTTTGGGCCCGTTTCTCGTTCTTTTCATCCTCCTATGCTCTCTTGAGTATAAAACATGAAATTAAAGGATTAAGAGCACCAAATTACATAATTCAGGGGATAAATCATCCAAAAGCATGCTAAATGTAGGCTTAAAATATGTTACTATTACGGTTTATCAAATACCCCCACACTTAAGCTTTTGCTTGTCCTCAAGCAAAATTCTCAACTCACAATTAAAACGAACTTCATCGATTCATAATATTCATCAATAGTATTTCATCATAATTCAAAGATAATTCATACATGGATAATTCAACTCAAAGAGTCCTAAAGATTCAAACAATCTAATTCATACATTTGTAGCATAAAACATAGGTGTTTCCCCTTATCTGAATAATTACCTCTGATTCAAAACTGACAAGGGTTGACATCCTCACTAAAGATTCACTCAAATCACTCGAGGTGTTTAAGGTTCAAGAAAAAGCACTCATAAGTCAAACATGAAAAGTTAATCCCATAGGCTTGTATGAAAATCAAATCTCCACCACTTTAAAATGAGATGATACACAAATCAAAAGGTCTTTAACAGGGTTGTAATGGGGCTTGGGTTAAAGGTGTGGATAAAGGCTGGATTAGAGATTGAATTGACAAATTACCTAACCATAAATAATAAACTACTAATAAATAATTACATCAATTGAAAACTTGTAATACTAATATTAATAGTACGAGCTTCTTCTTCAACAATTGGAATTTAAACCTATAAGCTCATTTAATCACATAACTAATAATGAATATACTTCAAAAAAATTTTAGAACAAATCAAGTACATAATAAAGGATGAATTTACTACTGAAATAAAGAGCATAGTTAGGCAACTGATCAAATCAAATCTCGACAAAAAGGTAGTCAAAAGGAATGGTAATAACAAATACAAAGGGTTTTGGGTTAATATTAGTGGGTGAGTCAATAGAAAGGGTTGTTAGGATCAAAGGGGTTCACTAGAGGTTAATTATGAAGGTAGGCATTTAGTGGAGTAAGTGGGTTAAAACCTAGGTGCCTTTATCATCTCTGTATTTCAAATCAAAGGTGTGGTCTCAACATGTATAATCAAAGCATGTTCTAGAATAACAAATCAATGTTGACACACTCATAATCAAAAAGTGAGCACGAAAAAGAATATATGCTCTATAAGGCTCAAAATCTCACAAAAATTATGGGTATTTGATATCAATCTTGTAATTTTCAAACTTCAACGTAATAATTAGATTCAGGTAGACAACCTAAAAAAAAATTTTTATTCTAAAAAATAGACTTATCATGCTTGATTCTCTAGTATCTTAAAGTTTAATCATCACTACACAATTATCAATGACTGGTCGCTGTGAATCAGAGCTTTAAAATTTATAAAAGAATGATCGAACCTAGAAACTAACTCTGACAACAATTAAAGGCAAGTGTACCTATCGGAGAGTAGTATAGCTAAGGCAAGATCGGATTATCGAACCCAAAGGAACTAAATGTACTAATACTAACTTTCTTTCTATTATCTAGCCTAAATATTAAGTGATTGATTGTTTAATCTAAAACTAATTAACTACTAAGCTAAAGACACAAAGATAAAATGAACGAATTGGAAAATAACTTTAGGAAAAACTCAGTTGATTAAAACGAAACCCTCAGGAAGAATCCACCTAGACTTTACTTGTTATTTAACCCTGAACCATACGATTTATTCACCTAATTTGATCCGTAAGACTCCCTAATGCATATTAAACCCTCTCTCGAGGCGAATAATGTCTAACCCTAGGTTAATTAATGGAAATCCCCTTCTCTCTTAATAACCCCCTAAAATAGCAGTAAATCGATCTATGGACTCCCATATTAGGTTTCACCCTAATCCGGCAAAATCTCGTCACCCTATATCTAGGCGTGCGATCAACCTCGCTTAATTATGCTAGATCTACTCTTAGGCAGGGTCTATTCCTCCTCCACCTAAGCACATCAAATTTGGACTAAGCTCACATAATTAAGAAAAAACTAAGTATTTATCATATAATTCAGAAAACAATAACAAGATTCGTCATAGGTTTCATCCCTTTCAGGTATCTGAAGAGTTTAGTTCATGACAAATAAAGAAAACATCTCAAGAGAAAAGATAAAACAAAACATAAGAAATCCCTAAAACTCCCTGAAGAAATTGAAGGAGAGATCTTCCGTCTTGAGTAGAATTCTGGCTTTTTGAGATGAAGCAACTGGCTATCTTCGAGTGATTCCCATAAATATAAACTTTTCGGCTTGGCTCCTTGGCCTAGATAACCGCCCCCCTTTTCTGGTAGCACTTAGGGGGTTTATATAGGCTTTCAAAATATGTTTCTTTCTCCCTAAGTATCCAAATTCGAGTGAAATTACTCTTTCCAATGATAGGGACACGGCCATGGCACACGCCCGTGTGGATCGTGGCCAGGCCGTGTTCAGATTTTTTTTAATGAGGCACGACCGTGTAAATTGAGGGTCAGGCCGTGTTCTAGAAAATCAGTGAGACACGGCCATGTAGGCTTTAGTCCAGGTCGTGTCGGTTTCTTTCGTAGCCCAATTTACTCTGTTTTGGGCCCGTTTCTCGTTCTTTTTATCCTTGGGTGCTTTCCTGGGTATAAGACATGAAAAGAAAGGATTAAGAGCACCTTTTTATATGAAACAGAGGATAAATCATCCAAAAGCATACTAAATGTTGGCCTAAAATATGTTACTATTACGGTTTATCAATGATTTATCCAAAACATATAAATAAAAATCATGAATCACAGGAAATTTCATTCTCGTAATAATGTCAGAAAATTACTTAAAGACAAGATATCATTCAGGGATTTGAGAATAATGCAGAAAGTTAGGCACTTTCTCGAAATAAATATTCACCCCCCACACTTAAGATGTACATTGCCCTCAATGTACAAAGATATATATGAAATTTAAGAGAAAGGGAGAGGTGAAACTTCCTGAATTTGGATGGTTTCCTTGAGTTGGGAGTCCCGAGGTGTTGTGGTTGCTACCGAGCTCTGCGCTTGATGAAGAAATTCGGAAGCTCGTAGAGAATTAGCCAGGAAATATTAAGACACTTTTAAAATAAACTAATTATGTATTTAAAGATAAGAATGATAAAGAGAAATAGTGTAAAAATTGAAATAAGACTAAAAGAAAAGATGAATGGACTGAAAAGTCCTTATTGTTAGATGATTCGCGAGGTGGGTGTGATTTCTAAGGCTGTGGTGGGGTGGGTTATATAGAGTTTTGATGGATGGTATATCCCCACATCCGTGTACCGTGGGCGTGTTGAGTCACATGACCGTGTCACACGGCCGTGTTATACTTTATTCGTTTCTCCTACGCCCATGGGCAGGTCGCCACGCCCGTGTTTGGTAAAACAGTGTCGACAACGACCATCTCGCACGGCTGTGGTGTTTGATTGGAGTCCATGGCTTGAAGATATTTTTTGTCCTGTGTCGTACTATCTCTGCCATGTCAGTACATACATCCGTAGTATCCACACGGCCACAGGCATGGCCGTGTGTAAGGCCATGTGGTGTGGAAATCTGCACTTGGTTAGTTTATAGTTAGGTGCTAAAAAGGGAAAAATAAAAGAAAGAATAAAAATGTAAAAATTAATGGGGTTAGTACTCGGGTTGCCTCCCGAGAAGCACTCGTTTATAGTCTTAAGCTAGACTTACCTCTCATTCGCACATTCATGGTGGTTTGAGGAGGTGAAAATCCTTTCTCATGCGATCAATTCGGTTATTGATATCAAGTTTAAGTCGAGTAGTGTTTTCCTTAAAAGTGCTGAATTTAGGTCTAGTTATCTCGACTGTTCCATCTGGGAAGATTTTGAGTACCTGATCTCTTATCTTAAGCAGGGTTGTCCCCTCATTAAGTTTGTCGTTGAGTTGCCTCGTTTTTGCTTCATGTGTTTTTAGTTTCTCTTTGAAGTGTGTCTTCCACTCGTCTAGTTCATCGATCCAAAGCCTTCGTTCCTCATGAATTTCTTCTTTATCAACACGAGGTCTAGGATCTGGCATCTACGAAAGAGCTTCAAGAAACGGTAAGTTAATATGTAACTTCTTTGGAGGTTTAAGAAATTTACCGAATTGTTCCTCCGTGTGTCTTCCACAGGCTCTTGGTTTGGGTCAGATTCCACTAACCTTTCACTGTCATGAGTTATTACGGCTTGAATTTGCTCTTTTTGGTTAGTTTCAGTGTTGCTTGGCAAGCTTTCTTGTGGTTGTTCTGAGATCAACATAGCAAGCTGACCTAATTGATTCTTGATCCCTTGAATCTATGCTTCTTGATTTTTTAGTGCTATTTCAGTGTTTTGGAAACTAGTTTCTGACACCGCTATAAAATTTGTCAGCATTTCCTCAAGGTTCGGCTCCTGTTCCTGCTGGCGAGGTGGTTGTTGAAAATTTAGAGGAAGTTGCGGTCTTTAACTACCTTGACCATCCCGCGAGAAATTGAAATGGTACCTCCAACCTACATTATAAGTGTTACTATAAAAATTATTTTATGGTCTAGAATATTTACCCATATAGTTAACCTGTTTGTTCTCTGTGCTAGGGTTGTGGGATAGATATTCTGTGTTGTTCACCCCTCTTCCATCTGTATCGTACTGTATTACTGGATGTACCTGCGTAGAACCACATAAACCATCAATCTTTTTATTTATTAGTTCTACTTGGTTTGATAACATGGTGACCGCATCAAGGTTGAAAACATCGGCTGCTTTAGTAGGCTTTGTCCTCATGACTTGCCACTGATAATTATTCAGTAACATCATCTTCGGTTTCTGCAAGTGGTATGTGCTATTTCACTATCGTAAATTAGGGCTCCCGTCGAGTTCCTTCTAGTCATAAATTAGAGGTACTCACTAGGAACAAATAAAAGATGGAAAATTAGTAAAGTTAAAAATAGAAAAAAAATAAAAATAAATTGCAAAAATAAAATATAATATGGCTAAAGTAATAAAAATTGAGTGTTCTTAATATTTTAGTTCCCCGGCAATTGCACCAAAAACTTGATCGTGTCTATCAAAGTCTTAAAAATTTATAAAAAGAATGATCGAGCCTAGAAACTAACTTTGACAATGACTTGAGGCAAGTGCACCTATCGAACAATAATATAGCTTAGCGGCAAGACCGGATTGTCGAACCCAAAAGAACCTGAAGTACTAATACTAACTTTCTTTTTATTATTTAGCCTAAGAATTGAAGGAATTTTTATCTAATCTAAAATTAACTAACAACTAAGCTAAAGATGCAAAGACAAAGAAAATGAATTTGAGAAAATACTTTGGGAAAAACCAATTGATTAAGACAATACTTGAGGAAGAATCCACCTAGACTTCACTCGTTATCTAACTCTGAACCAGACGATTTATTCACTTGACTTGATCTGTAGGACTCCCTAAGTTATATTAATACCTCCGTCGAGGCTACTAACATCTAACCCTAGGTTGATTAATTGAAATCTCTTTCTAATTAAAACACCTAGAATTGCATTAACTCGATCTATGGACTCCCATATTAGGTTTCACCCTAATCTAGCAAAATCTCGTCACCCTATGTCTAGGTGTGTGATCAACTCCGCTTAATTATGCTAGATCTACTCTTAGGCAGGGACTTTTGCTCCTCCACCTAAGCACATCACACTTGAATTAATATCCAGGAAATATCAAAACAAGAATTAAGAACACATAATTAAGAACAAATCAAATATTTATTATATAGTTCAGCAAACGATAACAAGATTCATCTTAGGTTTCATCCCCCTCAGGTATCTGAGGGTTTAGTTCATAATCATAAAAGAATACATCTCAGAAGAAAAGATAAAACAAAACATAAGAAATGTAACACCCCAAACCCGGCCCATTTACTCCAACAGAATTTGGAATGCCACTGTGGAACACGTTCGAAAAATATCCTTACTTAAAGTAAAACCGATAAAAATTTGTTAAGTTTAATAAAACATTTTCGTGACTTGGAATATTCTAAGTGAAAACTAAATTATTATAAAAACACGGGATTCAAATCTTCATTATACATACTCAAGGGAATAAAATCATTGGCAATAAGCATTTTAAATTGTCCATCCATTATTGAGCATAATAATAAAATGCTTAATAAAAGAACTGAAATACTTTAGTGGGCCTTCTTACAATACATACTTAATCAAAATACTGAAAATATAGATACTTAATTCATTTAAACAAGAGATTCCTTTGCTTGAAAATCCGCTTTTGCATGGCCACCTTCGTACCCGCTCCAACCCGGTCCAAGTGTTATGCGCCACCTGAAAGGTGTAACAAAAATTTTGGGTGAGTCACCAAGACTCAGTGCATAATTAACACACGTGTCCTCACATATGGGCTTGGCCCATATCCACACAATCCATACACATGAATTTACAATTATGAAACTCAACCCATGCTTATATATATATATATACTATGGCAACATATTACTCGAAACAAAACATAAATCACATGCCATCACATTTTTATACATTTATCAATAATCATTTATTATCGCAATCACTGAAAGGTTAATACCATGACCACTAACCTGATTATTCAATCACCCATTTGGGTATCCACACTCTTAGCCCTTATATCGGCTAACATGCACAACATATATATATTTTTACATCAATTAACACATATAACAAACAAGAGTACAGTGCGATAACTACGCACCTGATTATAGCGAGTTCCTGATCTATCGTATCTAACAAAATTTAAAATCCCGAAAGCTTCTGCTACTTCTATCGATTTGTCCCTAGCTTATTTCGATCCCGAAACACCACTTCTTCCTGTTGATTTGCTCCCGAAGTTATCGAAATTCCTATTAAAATATTGTTAAAAACAGCTAATACACAAATCTATGAACAAAAGCTCTTGGCCGAATATTACACTTACCATTTCCTTGAATAGTCGAACTCTGAAGATTCCTTTGATGCTCCTTAAAGCTAGCAACGTTTGTTTAGAGAGACTAAAAGGAAGTAGTCGAAGGCACCTTCTTTAATGATTCAGCTTTTGAGACCAAAAAGAGATGTTGATGAGGCGCACTGAGATTTAAACTTATACTCTAAACAATGACTACACATTCGGCTATGGCTCTCAAAGGAAGATGGGGTGTTCGGCTATCTCATCTTAACACTCCTTTAGCTTTACTCAAAACCGACCATGCAAGAATGTAGGAAGAAAGAAAGCAAAGCAAAGAAATTCGGCACTCCTTGATAACTTGAAGCCGAAAAGAAGTCCTTAGAGAAATGCTTCATATTTGGCCAAGCATAAAATGGAAAGAAAAATAAACAAGAGTTTCGGCACCCTTTCTTACACTCAAAGTCGAAATGAAGGTCCCTTAAGAATTCAACATTCGGCTATGCACCAAATGCCAAGAAAGGAAAAACCAAAAATTAAGAATTCGGCCATGCTTTCAAAATGGGGAAGAAAGAAATGAATTTTGGCATGCTTAGCCAACTAATGGCCGGCCATGCTTCCTTGCAAATTCCCATCCAATTCAAAATTCCTCTCATCCAATACCAATAAGCATTGTTTATTCATTCTTCCATCACCTTTCATAAACTAAGAAAATATAACCCATACCTCACCATTTCCTATACATAATATAATAATAACCCATCATTTAATAAATAAAAGATTAATGCCCATGCTTCCAAATAAATACAACTCCCCATACTCAAAATAATAATAAAAATAATAATACTAAAAATAACAAGCACCCCATGAAGCATTGTTCACGCATGCATGCCCCATGCAGCCCTTTCCCACGCTGGCAAAAAGAAAAACCCATGCCTTGCTGCCCTCAGGTCTCGAATCCGAGACTTGAGGAAGCATCTCCAAGCTTTCTGCCACTCAGCCCTTTGCGCATTTCATGCGAATAAATGCGTCGAAAATCTTTTAAACCCTTCTTCACTGGCTCTTTATGCTTTAGCGCTAAAAGCAAAATAGAACGCCTCAAGCGCGACCCCAAGGACTCGAACACGAGTCCTCCTAGCCGCAGCTCTCAAGCAAAGTCCTTAACCACTCGGCCACTTTGAATTTCATGACACAAACGCATCGCGACTTTCTTTTAACCCTTTCTTCTTGAGCTTCCCGAGCCTTAACGCCAAGCAAAATAAAAACACTCGCGCTTCCCATCGTGGCTCGAACGCCCGACCTCATGAAGCTCCCCTGGCTGCAAGCGCCCCAACCACTTTGCTACTGGTGCGTTGATGTCAAAATCCCGCCACAATTTATTATAAAGCCTCCTTCAAAGCAGCGCCATTTTGCAAAATAAAATGCTTATGCCGCGCCCAAGACTCGAACCTCTGACCTGATTGTGGCGTCACTCCCAAGCTTTAAGTGGCACACGGAAGCCACTTTACCAGGGCATTTCATATGCCATAACATACCAAAAATTTATTCTTAAGGCTTCCTTGCCTATTTTCCTCTTTTAACCCTCAAATTTCCAAAATTTTCCAAAGTATCCCATTTCAATCCGAGATTTTAGGAACTCTTAAAACACATCCAAACCACTCTTGAGGCCCACTAATACTTGAGTTATTCTCCAAACGCACAACCCCTATTTCAGGATATTACAATTCTACCCCCCTTAAAAATAATTTCGTCCTCAAAATTACTTACTAACGAACATCCGTACATTTCAATTCACCATATATCAATCACATATACCCAATTATACACATACGCAAACATATCCAACCTCTTTCACATTTAGCATTTTCATATATGGCCACTTCTCCATAAGCATATTCGAGCTTCAATTCCATTATATATAAATCATACACCTCACTGGTAAGATCAATTGAACATATTAAAAGTCTTACCGAAGCTTCAACTATATCACATCTTACTTAATTCAAATGGAAATATACTAACTTACCTTATTTCTTGCAAATATGAAAGACTTGTACTTACCCGAGCATTCAGCTTATGGTAATAAACATGTTCCATCTTGTAAGTGATTCAAGAATTCTCTATTATAACACATCACCAGCATTAAGCCTGCTAGGCATCGAAGCCTGAAATACACACCGATTAAGCCATTAGGCATCAAAGCTCGAAATATACACCGGCATTAAGCTCACTAGGCATCAAAGCTCGAAATACACACCCAAGATTAAGCTCGCTAGGCATCAAAGCACGAAATACAATTCACCACACAAGGCTCTTTGGCTGGGCCAAAGCCCAAATACGATATTATCACCATCTCGAGTCACATTACAAGTGACCAAAATTATAAACCATATATAATTCATATCACTTGTACTTATCAATTCAATTAAAAATTCAATAACATTTCATGATAGAATGTCTATCAACATTTGGCTTTCACTATATTTATAACTAGGATTCCATAATCCAACATGTATACAAGGTTATAACTAACATTAACGATATTTCACTGCTTATAGACTTACACTTAAAACATTCTCAATTCCGGTTCCAACACTCGCCGACATGATATTTTCCACACTGAGCACACGGATGGTCCCGATTTCCCATAGCTGGCTTAGTCACACTAGCAAAACTTTCAACCCTCGATCTTTTCCGAAGACCTTTGGATAATTTAGACAATCCAAAATTTTTTCTATCTCGGTTCCTATCCTTATCTTTGTTTTGTCTCATCGAGTCCTTAATCCCTTCAGCTACCGTAACTTTTTCGACTAACACAACAAAACTCCCGTTCCTGTTGAGGAGCTATCAACAGTCTCAGGCTGTCCCTTAATCCGTCCTTAAACCAGACACATCGTTCATGTTTCGTAGCCACTACTCCTCGAGTATATCGGCTTAACCTTAGGAATTCAGCCTCGTATTTCGCCATGGACTTGTTCCGTTGAACCAGTCCCAAAAACGCCTTCCTCTGAGCATCAATGTAGTAAGTATCGACATATTTCTTCTGGTATGCCGTCTTGACATACTCCCAAGTGAGGTCCTCAGCTGTGACACTATCCCGAACTGTGAGCCATCGTTGATACACCTTGTCGCGAAGTAGCACCACCATTCCTCTCATTTTTCCTCAGGGCTTAGATCGAGCTCATCCATAACTCGCTTGGTTGCTTCCAACCAATATTCAACCGTAATGGGTGCCATGCCTGATACATCACGGACCAACTCCGCTCCATTGGTTCAAAGTCGCTCGGGAACAAATTTCTAAGCTCTCATATTTCCTCCATCTCCAGCCACTATCTCTAAAACTCGCAGCACCGCCTGCGATACAGCATTATCCCTCGTCTGATCTTGCTGCTCATTACCAAAGGCTGGTGGTAGAGGTGGTACCTCATTATCAGGCCCTTGACCCGATCTAACGGGTTTCGATACGGCCATTTTGCCTCGACCACGTCATCTAGAACTCATCTCTTATCGCGCAATCTGACTTAGAAAGTTTTCTGCATTAGAAATTTGTTCCACTGATTATTCGCGAACAATTTTATGGAATAAAGTATTTAGAATTGGTTCTTTCGATCACACATAGGTTCAGTTCAAGTTCGCTATTCTAATTCAGAGAGTCACATACACGTTCATAAGCAGGGAAACATTCATTCACTACACCTCTATGGTCATTTCAGTCCTCAAGTCTTATGCACTTGTTTTTGAGTAGACTAGTCCTAGGGTTCGATAGCCCTAATTTTCTAATCTACAAGCCCAATTATGCCCATACAGTTCACATATTCAATATACCTCAATAGTCAGAGGTACTTACCCGGTGGACTTCGGGTCGGAGGTACAGGTGCCATGCAAGAACAAGCCTAAAATAAAAGTCCACATTTTGAAAAGCCCACTTTTGAAAACTGTTTTCGGGCCCAAAACCTCAAAGCCGAGTTTTGAACCGTGCTCTGATACCAAAATGTAACACCCCAAACCCGGCCCATTTACTCTAACCGAATTTGGAATGCCACTGCGGAACACGTTCGAAAAATATCCTTACTTAAAGTAAAATCGATGAAAATTTGTTAAGTTTAATAAAACATTTTCGTGACTTGGAATATTCTAAGTGAAAACTAAATTATTATAAAAACACGAGATTCAAAACTTCATTATACATACTCAAGGGAATAAAATCATTGGCAATAAGCATTTTAAATTGTCCATCCATAATTGAGCATAATAATAAAATGCTTAATAAAAGAACTGAAATACTTTAGTGGGCCTTCTTACAATACATACTTAATCAAAATAATGAAAATATAGATACTTAATTCATTTAAACAAGAGATTCCTTTGCTTGAAAATTCGCTTTTGCATGGCCACCTTCGTACCCGCTCCAACCCGGTCCAAGTGTTATGCGCCACCTGAAAGGTGTAACAAAAATTTTGGGTGAGTCACCAAGACTCAGTGCATAATTAACACACGTGTCCTCACATATGGGCTTGGCCCATATCCACACAATCCATACACATGAATTTACAATTATGAAACTCAACCCATGCTTATATATATATATATATACTATGGCAACATATTACTCGAAACAAAACATAAATCACATGCCATCACATTTTTATACATTTATCAATAATCATTTATTATCGCAATCACTGAAAGGTTAATACCATGACCACTAACCTGATTATTCAATCACCCATTTGGGTATCCACACTCTTAGCCCTTATATCGACTAACATGCACAACATATATATATTTTTACATCAATTAACACATATAACAAACAAGAGTACAGTGTGATAACTACGCACCTGATTATAGCGAGTTCCTGATCTATCGTATCTAACAAAATTTAAAATCCCGAAAGCTTCTGCTACTTCTATCGATTTGTCCCTAGCTTATTTCGATCCCGAAACACCACTTCTTCCTGTTGATTTGCTCCTGGTTTATCGAAATTCCTATTAAAACATTGTTAAAAACAGCTAATACACAAATCTATGAACAAAAGCTCTTGGCCGAATATTACACTTACCATTTCCTTGAATAGTCGAACTCTGAAGATTCCTTTGATGCTCCTTAAAGCTAGCAACGTTTGTTTAGAGAGACTAAAAGGAAGTAGTCGAAGGCACCTTCTTTAATGATTCAGCTTTTGAAACCAAAAAGAGATGTTGATGAGGCTCACCAGAGATTCGGCTTATACTCTAAACAATGACTACACATTCGGCTATGGCTCTCAAAGGAAGATGGGGTGTTCGGCTATCTCATCTTAACACTCCTTTAGCTTTACTCAAAACCGGCCATGCAAACATGTAGGAAGAAAGAAAGCAAAGCAAAGAAATTCGGCACTCCTTAATAACTTGAAGCCGAAAGGAAGTCCTTAGGGAATTGCTTCATATTTGGCCAAGCATAAAATGGAAGGAAAAACAAACAAGAGTTTCGGCACCCTTTCTTACACTCAAAGTCGAAATGAAGGTCCCTCAAGAATTCAACATTCGGCTATGCACAAAATGCCAAGAAAGGAAAAACCAAAAATTAAGAATTCGGCCATGCTTTTAAAATGGGGAAGAAAGAAATGAATTTTGGCATGCTTAGCCAACTAATGGCCGGCCATGCTTCCTTGCAAATTCCCATCAGATTCAAAATTCCTCTTATCCAATACCAATAAGCATTGTTTATTCATTCTTCCATCACCTTTCATAAACTAACAAAATATAACCCATACCTCACCATTTCCTATACATAATATAATAATAACCCATCATTTAATAAATAAAAGATTAATGCCCATGCTTCCAAATAAATACAACTCCCCATACTCAAAATAATAATAAAAATAATAATAATAAAAATAACAAGCACCCCATGAAGCATTGTTCACGTGTGCATGCCGCATGTAGCCCTTTCCCACGCTGGCAAAAAGAAAAACCCATGCCTTGCTGCCCCCAGGTCTCGAACCCGAGACTTGAGAAAGCATCTCCAAGCCTTCTGCCACTCGGCCCTTTGCGCATTTCATGCGAATAAATGCGTCGAAATTCTTTTAAACCCTTCTTCACTGGCTCTTTATGCTTTAGCACTAAAAGCAAAATAGAACGCCTCAAGCGCGACCCCAAGGACTCGAACACGAGTCCTCCTAGCCGTAACTCTCAAGCAAAGTCCTTAACCACTCGGCCACTTTGAATTTCATGACACAAACGCATCGCGACTTCCTTTTAACCCTTTCTTCTTGAGCTTCCCCGAGCCTTAACACCAAGCAAAATAAAAACACTCACGCGCCTCCATCAGGGCTCGAACGCCCGACCTCATGAAGCTCCCCTAGCTGCAAGCGCCCCAACCACTTTGCTACTGGTGCGTTGATGTCAAAATCCCGCCACAATTTATTATAAAGCCTCCTTCAAAGCAGCGCCATTTTGCAAAATAAAATGCTTATGCCGCGCCCAAGACTCGAACCTCTGACCTGATTGTGGCGTCACTCCCAAGCTTTAAGTGGCACACGGAAGCCACTTTACCAGGGCATTTCATATGCCATAACATACCAAAAATTTATTCTTAAGGCCTCCTTGCCTATTTTCCTCTTTTAACTCTCAAATTTCCAAAATTTTCCAAAGTATCCCATTTCAATTCGAGAGTTTTAGGAACTCTTAAAACACATCCAAACCACTCTTGAGGCCCACTAATACTTGAGTTATTCTCCAAACGCACAACCCCTATTTCAGGATATTGCAAGAAATACCCTTAAACTCCCTGAAGGAATTGAAGAGAGATCCCCTGTCTTGAGTATGACTCCGGCTTCGTGAGATGAATTAACTTGCTTTCTTCAAGTAAATTCTACAATTCTGACCCCTCTGGCTCGGCTCTTTGGCCTCGCTGGATGCCTCACTCCTCTCTCCCTAAGGGTTGGCTTTTAGGGTGTATACTCCTCTCTCACTGGACGCCTCACTCCTCACTCCTCACTCCTCACTATTACGGTTTATCAGGCCTTACGAGGTCCTATGTGGCGTGATGGGGGACAGAGTGGTGTGTTGGCTGGATGGGTGGGTTTTATAACTTAATTGCATTGAAAAGCATCTGTTTGACTGTTCTATGCTCTAGAATATCTGATTGTTCAGTTTGACCACAAAGAACTTTTGTGGTTATACGTACTTTGTAACTCTGATTGTATCCAACTGACTGAATAGAACTGGTGACTCTTTTGTGAACTGTGATTATCTAATTGAGACTTCTGTCTCAAAGTTACCATCTGATTCTGTGAGTATGTTTCGCTTTTGAACTGCTATGGGTTTTCTGTTTCTGATTCTGTAGTAGTTTGTTTTGAACTCACACGGAGCTAGAGTAGTTCACCTCCTCTTTTGTATCACCTTCTCAGGTACATTTCGAAATTGTGGATGCTGGACTCAGTACGCGGAGGTCTCAGATAGTTCTAGCGCAATGGAATGTCAGATTTTTTTTTCTATTACGACTTTATTATTCGGTTAAATGTTCAACTGTAAGGTTTGATAAGGCTGTGGTATAGTTTCCACTTTAGATTTTCATTCGTACATTTATCCTGGTTATTTTCCATACTTAATGGTAACTTTATTGGAAGAACTTTGAACGATTAAATGTTTTTGTTTCGTAAAGATATGAATGGTTTTCATAAATGAAATTAAGGTTGACTAGTTTTTTGAAAATTTTCCCATGATCACTTCGGTGATCAATGTAGCATCCTGAGTTCGGTCTAAACTTCTAGGCCGAGTTTGGGGTGTTATAGATTGGATTTAAATGACCCACTCAATTGAGGCCGTTGATTCGAGTCGGTATTTTCATATTGTAAGGCTGTCGAAATCTTAAATTGCGAACACGTGTATCATAGTCAGGAATTTGGCAAGAGTCAGTTTGCAGGTCATACTGGGATTGACTCCGTAAGGAAAAGTTAGCAATCGGGACGTTCTTCATTGCTATAACCAGCTTATTTCTTGGAAGGGAAAATCTATTTCAAGGATCAATTCAAGATTGGAGTACACCGAGGCTAATGCTAAGCTTAAAAAATATTTTATTTATCCAGTTTTTTTATTTTCTTAAATTTATCCATTTATTTTATTTTCTTAAATTTATTTTATTTTCATTTTTGTATTTGTTTTATTTTTTTAGTATTTACTTATTTTATTATCTTAACCAATTTAAACCTCCCATTTTTATTTTTATTTTTAGCATTTCTACACATAGGTCGTAGGCACAACTGTGACTGTGACATCGATTCTAGTCACGGAAAAAGGTGAAATTAGATAGTCAATCATTGTTGGATTTGACCTTACTGCTCTATACTACTAATTACTATTATTTTGTCGTAGGAATTTATATTTGGTGGTTTCAGCACCCATCAATGTTCTAACTAGAAAAATTACATTGTTAAATAATTTATATACATGTTGAGTGGGGAGAGAGAAAAACATGGATGAGAAGAATAAGCAACGATCATCTTCTTCATTCAGTCATTAAATTAACATGGATGAGCATGTTTCCTCTTAAATTTCATATATTTCTTTAGTAAGAAACTAGTTCTAGTTAACCCATTATCCGATTTAGTAAATTAGTAAGTTTGACAAGAATTACTATTAATGAAAACCTCAACGAAGTTGGAGGTTTAAGGTTCAAATTCATGCATGTTTTATAATAATCAAGGTTATAGTTCTGTATGTTAAAATTTTAGTAAAAAGAGTTAAACAAAGCTAGAATCATCATAGATTATATAGTTAAATTATGTGTAATTAGACCTATTCATGGGTCGGATTATTTGTTGTAACGACTCGAATTTGGGCCTAGTAGAATTGGGCCTATTGGGCCTTGGCCATGGGAGCATTTAAAATTTTTGAGAAAAAGAGAACGGCACTAATGCAAGTTGGACCTATTAGGTGAGTGATTTTGGAAGGTTAGGGGGCTTCTATAATGTCCCAGGATCAAACCTGGTCTTTAGGAAAAATTTTGGTTTTAGGTGAATAAAACCCTGGGAGTTAGTAAGTAGGCTTTAAGAATAAAATGTGGAGAAAAATGGCACAAACGGAGTTGTGGTCTAGTGGAAAATGGCGCCACATAGGAGACAAGGGAATGACGCCACACAAGGAAGCAAGGGGTTCAAGGTTCAAGTCTTGGCACTTGCATTTCATTTTGATTTATTTTTTAAGTGAACTTAGACTTTGGCCCATAGACTTATATTTAGTTGCGCATGAGTTCGAATCCCATCGCAAGCAAAAAGGGATATTTATTTCGCTAAGCTAGATGGCCAGAGTTTGTGTTGGAATTAAACTCTGCTGAAGGAGGGATCCCACATCGGGAAGCTAGCAAGAGGCAAGGTGAGAAGCTGGCTTTAAATAGAGCAATCTATGAGGAGAGTAAGCATACCTGGGTTGGTGTTTGGGCATAGGAGTGCTCGGAGCGCGGATCAACCCCAGATTCCTATCAGGTGTGTATTTCGCACTACTCTAGTTGTAGAGCGGCAAATGCCGAAATGCCGGTCACATGGCAATGGTAGCCACACGAGCGTACGAGCGCACGTGTGGGGGCTTCGACGTGATAGTTGAGGCCATTATGGGTGTTATTGTGGGTTTAGGCTGTTTGGGCCACGATGGGCCGAAAGGGGCCAAGTGGGCCTAATGGGCCCGTGGGTCCATATAAATAAATTGTATGATTGTGTAGTAGATATTGAACTGGTCTATATGAATCTCATATCTATGGCTAGATTTGGGCTAAATGGGCCACACGAGCGTGTGGGTCCAATTGGGCCGAGAATGGGCTCTAGGCCCATTCGCATCATTATATCTGTTTAGAATACCTTGATTTGTGAAATTACCGAAATACCCTCAAATTGTAAAATTACCGAAACATCCCTGATTTGTGAAATTACCAAATACCCTCAGACTGCTAAATTACCGAAATACCCCTGGTTTATGAAATTACCGAAATACCCTCAAATTGCAAAATTACCGAAACACCCCGAATTTGTGAAATTACCGAAAGACCCTTAGATTGTAAAATTACCGAAACACCCCTAATTTGTGAAATTATCAAAATACCCTCGAATTGCTAAATTACCGAAATACCCCTGATTTGTGAAATTACTGAAATACCTCTAGTTTACAGAATTATTAAAATACCCCGGTTTGCGAACTTACCGAAATACCCCTGGTTTGCAAAATTACTAAAATACCCTCTATGGGTAAAGTTACCGAAATACCCTCTATGGGTAAAGTTATCGAAATTCCCTTTATGGGTAAAGTTACCGAAATACCCTCGACGGGTAAAATTACCGAGATGCCCTTATGAGGTGAAATGACCGTTTTACCCCTAACCGATTAAATGACCGTTGTACCCTTGTGGTAGTACTAGTGTTGTATGTGTTAATTGTATGATTGGTTATGTTTGAGATGCACTAGATACATGGATTAGTTATGAGTAGAATTACCAAAATACCCCTGAAGGGTAGGATTATCGAGATACCCTTATAGGGTAAAATGACTATTTTGCCCTTGTAGGTGAATGACTGATTTCGACTGTGAATTTGACTAATTTGACTGTGATTGTAAAACTATGAGTTCAATTGACTTGACTATGGGCGTGTGACCAATATGCTGTTAATATATGTTTAGATGACTGTTGCTGAGCATGGCCATTTTGCAATACATGTGTAATGATTGAGCATGACATACACGACATATTGCATGGGGTTGGGATTTGTATTTTGGAGGAAGTACTGTACTGGTGGCTATGCCACGTTTTACTGATTTAGTGGCTCAGCCACATATACTGTTACTGGCAGCTTTGTTGCGTTGATATTGGCAGCTCGGTTGCGATCTTGGTGTGTAGGGCTGGGTGGGTTGACTTGGTCCCCACAGGTGTGTAGGGTTGGTACGGGTGGTGTGATGGTTGGACTGGGTTGGGATGCATCCTCATACTGTTGCATATCTGTTTATGAGATCTGTCACTATACTGGGCTTAGGCCGCTTGTTCTGTTATTGGTTTGGGCTAGGCCCAATTGATATTGTTATGGGCTATGACCCAAATAATTTCGTAGTGGGCTTTGACCCACGTATGCTCGCTCGACCGCATGCATACTATCATTATCGTTGAAAGGGCTCCGCCCGCATCGCTTAGGTTTCTACTTATCTTACCGCTGTTACTCGTGTAAGGGATTACACACTGAGTTTTTATAAACTCACACCGCTTTTAACTGTGCAGGTAATCCTCAGCCTTAGACGGATCAGAGCTGCGAGGGACTCGGAGGTGACCACACGTTCGATTGGCTTTAAAGTTAAACTTAGTGACTTTATTCTATTTTATTTTCTTGGGTTATAAATTTTGTAATAAGGCCTTAAGATTTCTGAACTTTGGGTTTTGGGATTTTATTGACTGTTTTATAAATGCTAGAAGTAGAACACGATTTTTCAGAAATAACTACTGTTTTCAAAATATTACGTTCCACAGCTGTTTTAAATTAAGCTTCCGCAACAGACAAGGTTTTAAAGATATTAATGTTTCTCCAAGAATGCTTTCTAATAAACCACATTTTGAAAATAAGCAAACGAAATCTGGGTTTTGAATAGCAAAAAGTTTTAAGTTGTATGAAGGGTTTCTAATGAAAGCATGGTTTTTGAAAAACTCTTCAATGTGACACGCCAGATTTGGGCCTAACTTCTAGGCCAGGTTTGGGGTGTTACATTTGTCTAGGCTCAAACATTTGCCCGAAATTTGAGAGGGTTTGGGCAAAAATATTAGGCCCAAAAAATGGCCTTGGGCGAAAAATTAGGTCCGTTTAAAATATGGGTCTAGCTCAGACTTGAACATTCAAGGCCCGAGCCCTGCCCAGTCTTCTTGTTTTTTAAGTTTATAATACTTTATATTATGTTATTTTTATACGTTATTTAATTTAGAACACATTAAAAAAATTAACCTATACTAAATATATAATACTACTCTAATCTAAACATTAAAATAATGTTAAGATGACTATATATAAAAAATTTCAATAAATAAAAAATACATAAAATTATTAAATATTAAAATAAAATAATATAGATATTTTTTAAAAAATTAACAAATAATATGGGCAGACCTAAAATGGGCTTGGCTTAGTCTTTTGCAAATATGGATGGGTTTGGGCAAAAATTTAGGCCCATACTTTGGGTCAGGCTGGGCTTGGGAAAGCATAATGTATGTTAATATCATGCTTAGGCATAGCCCAACCTGAGCCATGAGCACTTCTATGTGTAATTAAGGACTTAATTGTAAGGGATGAAAACTTTGAGGATTAATAATAAATAATGGTTGTAGGAGGTCCATGTATTTTATTTATACAGTCAAATTTAAATTTGATCAATTGAATTGTGGGATACGAATATTTCAGAGGTTAGGGCTATTAGAGAGAAAAATTAATCAAGTGCATTCATGTTTAATTATCATATTTTTAGGTCCAAAATATATATCTAATGGATTTTTTATATCCGAAGTTATCGTGCATCACTAAAGACAATGTCGGGATGTCGAAAAGCAAAGCCATCGACAAGTAGCTAATCTGGTTTGTGCTCTTATAACTCAAGTTCATTTCATAATTAAATATATATAGTTTGAATCAATATTTGTTCAAGAATGGTTAACTATCAGTAAGAATGTGTTTGAAAATTACGTACATACCTGATTGGGTGATTTGTGATCAATTGGTTGAATGAATATACATGTATATGCTTGATGATATTATACGATTAATAATGATTATATTTTTCCTATTAGCATTGTCAAATAGAGCCATGGTTATAGTTGGCGTGTCATAGAGTCTGTTATGATAGGTGGGAGTTTCAGCGCTATGCGCATATACATATTGTGATAGTTCTATAATACCCTAGGGGTCGACAACGTATCACCAGCTCAAATACACTAGTGGTACAGATGTATTCTGGTGTGGTTGATTGGATCGATGCATTTATGTTCGATTAGCACTTCAGTGCGTATTTGGTCTGTTGGTGGATTGATCCAAGTATCCGTCCTTGAGTTCGATATATGTTAATAGGGATTAAAATGTTATATCGCATGTTGAATATTTATAATTTTGAAGTGAGATAAAAATGTTTAAAAGATAAATGGCTTTGATTTAATAAATTAGATGAAAATACCCTGAGATCAAAATTTATGTAGAGAGAACTAGGAGTGTTCAAGATTCAGTTAAAACCGAATTAACCTACCGATTTGATCTAATTCAGTTAATTTGTCGATTAATCGATCTAATTCAGTCTGAGGTTGATTAATGCTTTTTGAAGTTTAGTTATCAGTTAATTCGGTTCAAAATTGGGTAATTAGCCGAATTAATTGAATTAACCGAATTTATATGTATTACGCTTAGCCCACTACAGACCCCAGCCTCAAGCCCCTAACCACCAGCCCATCCCAACACTCCGAAGTCCTACCCAATATAAAACCAATCCAATATAATTTACAAACCCAACCTAATCCTAAAAACTAAAAATAACTTAATAAAAAATCCAAAAAATCCTAAGAACAACAAATAACATCGATATCCAAAATCCTAACCCAGTAAGCAGTAACTCTAATCTCATCTCCCCAAATTGAAAATCTTCTGAAATCTCCCAAAATCCCTATTGCCGACAGCAACTAGTCACCGTCGTAACCCAACGTAGTAACGCTCCTTTGAGTTTGACTTTACTCACCATCGATTGGCCACCATCACCTTCAAGTGACGCCCTAATTTGAAGTCTGAAACACTCACCACCGCCTAGTGTTCACCAGGTCACCAAATCCCCCTTACTTTTCGACAGTGATGGGTTAATAAAGATAATGAAATAATGCAACCTCTTTCCTGATTTTATTTTTTCAAAGACATATAGATTATGTCCAATTTGAGATTTCAAGCAACTTGTTGATTCAAAGTTTTTGGTAGGTTAGGAAATGGGATTATAAATGCAATGTTTTTTGGGGGTAAAGTTTCTATAGGTTAATGCAGCATATTTCTGGTAGATTAGAGGCTACTTTATTTTTCATTCTTACTTGATATTACATGGATTTTATTTATGCTTATTTTCAAGGCTTGTTTTGTTTCATAATTTTTTGATTTTATGTTTCTTTTTTTTTTTTTATATATTTTGAATTGTTCACATGGTTTGTTTGATAGTTGATAAAATCCAAGAAAAGGGATATATGACTTAAAATTATGTTAAATTGTGAATAAATGTACATTGAAAGAATTGAAAATTATTAATAATATGGAATGAAGTGGGATGGATGAGGTGGTTATGGATGTATTGTACATTCATCGAGACAGTCATGGTATTGAAATTTGAACATTCGCAGGGTGTGGTCAAGGCAAAGTATGGCAATATGGCAATGGATTTTACAATATTTACTTTGGCCCTGTTGCATTGCTATACCCTATATGTGTATATAGAAATTGGAAGCATTTACATTGTAGTAATTGTAGATTTTAGTGTTTGGCTCCCCTTTTTTGTTTCCAATTTAAGAAGCTCCAATATGACAAATAAATTTGCACTTGAACATGATTTCTAATATATTTTACATTCGATACTTGAATATGATTTCTTCTTCCTTTTCAATGTTAAAAAACTTTGAAGTTGTGAATTAATATGTCACAATCTATAGCTATACTACCATAAATACACTTTTTGATCCATTATTCACCTATTTAACCAAAAAAACATAAACATAAAAAATTTTGGTTCGATTAATTTTTATTTTTTAAAATTCCAGTTTGATTAACGGTTAAGGGTTTAAAAAGTTCGATTAATGCTAGTTTGGTTTGGTTAATCGATCGGTTAATCAATTGAACACCCCTAGATAAAATGAGCAAATAATTTATGTAACATGATGAATTGATAAATAGATTAGAGTCCCCTAAGTATAATGAATAATCGGTGTATATGTATCATTGAAGTAATTTTAAAATGGTTGTTGGTTATCTTAATCAATTTTTGTACCTAGTTGTTTATTTGTTTTGTTATATTTATAATTGAATTCAAATTACAGTAGGACCACTAAGTAACCATTACTTAGCAGATGAATTTGTTTGTTTCTATGAACAGGTCTCAAATAAAAGCTATAGAAGTTTTACAGTCAAGTATCCAACTTTCTAGCTCAGCTCCAAAGCTATTACATTCCTATTTTGTATGTATATATGGTTTTGAAGGCATATAGTATGTACCTAGGTTGGTAGGCATGTTTCCTAAGTTAATGATTTGGTACTTTTGGTAGTTGGCCTATAATGTAATAATGGTTGGATTTTATGTTTTGATTACTAGCTAATTGTGCTTGATTATATGACTTTGAATGTGCAAGTTAATTGGTTTAGTAATGATGTGTTGGAAGGTATGAATTGGTTGTGATTGAATGTGTTTTTTAATTGGTCGAATTGATGATTATGATTTGAGGCATGTTTAAGGTAAGCTTTGGTTCATGATTATAAGGTTTGGGATACTTGAAATTGTGTAATTATAGTCATTTGACCATTAAGCCTCAAGACAAAAAGAACTTTTCTTGAGAATGTTAGAACAAATCTCTCTTTAGAGTGCATTCAATAGCTTGATGTCTCAAGACATAACTATCTAGTCTTGAGACATTATTCCTAAGTTTCGAGACAAGTGGCCTTTGTTTCAAGGCAAAAGTATATCAAAGATAAAATAATTTTACCTTGTTCTAGGTCTTGGGGTAAGAACCTCTTATACCGAGACATCTAAATATCAAAGAGAAAATAAAAAAATAGGAGAGGTCTATCTCAAGACCTAGTCTCAAGACATGAGGGACCTTGCCTTGAGACATAATTTGTATTGTCTCAATACATGTTAACTTCAAAGCTAAAATTTCCAAAATAATTTATGGCCTGTTTTGAGACATGAAATCCCCTGTTTCGAGAGATAGCCATGGAACTTGGTAAATGGTTTTGAGTTCGAACTCTAAGCTCGTCTTATATTCTGCTGAAACCTTGAATGATTAGATTAGGTACTTAATGTAATCTATGTGATTTAATTATATGAAATATGTGTATAATTGATGTGAGTTACTTCAGTAACGTAATGTGATGTCACATTTGGATCCGGCGACTGGGTCGAGTGTGGGGTGTCACATTTAGTAGTATCAAAGCTAGAGTTTAACTGATTCTTAAACTAAATTGAGCAGTGTAATTGAGTCTAGGGGTACATGCCATTGTCTATATGACCATAATTCCGATAAGTAAGTCACTAAATATTACTTATTTAATATGTACGAGGTTATTGGAGTGTCATATTAAGGTTTGGTCTGAAAATTTTGATGTTTGAATAGCTAATTATGGTATAAGAATTAAATCATAAAAACTGAAAAAGTTAATCACTATAAAATTATATGTGCTAAATGAGTATACAATCATGATTGGATGGTTTTAAGTGGCAATTAGGCCATATTAGTTTGTAGTAGACGATATTGGTATGAATATTAAATAATTTTAAGATAAATTAAAGGGCAATTTAGTAATTAAATAAATAATAAACATAAACAAAAGAAACCAAGGAATCATCTTCTTCATTTTTCTTCCTTGAACCGAAAACACCATTGTTAGGTGTTGCGTGTTGATAGCACTAGAAAGAACATAGGTTTTCCCCCTTACTTATTGGTTAAACTGTTCCTATTTAGTTATCCTCAACATATATTTTAGCATTTTCAATTTAGTAAATTGCATTTTATAATTCAGTGAATCCTAACCTGTTTTATCCTTAAATTTGCTATCTTTTTGCATTAATGTCGCTGCCTGAGTTAATTCCAGATTGCATTCGAAATTGTCACTACACCTGACAGCTGTCCGGGTAAGAACTAAAATTGCATGAGCTGTCTAGTCTGGTATAACCAACCTATACGTACAAGGGCAGAATAATTCTAAGGATAGGGCACCTGCACTATTGTAGGAGGACATAAAAGGTTGACGTGAGAAGAAAAGAGGGAGCTTTTCCTTGATCATCATCTTCTTTATCCTACCTTGAAGCTTGTGGCTATGGCAGCTTAAGCCTCTCCCTGGTGAGCCAATGTGAAAAAGATGCAGACGAGCTTCTAACGAGGAGACCTAAGTGTGAGACAAGAAGGAATAAAGAGATTCAGTCGAGTCTAGGAATAGTATTCTCCACTCGATTCTTTCTTATTTCTTTCTAAATGCTGGTGAGTATTATCTATTTTCTGTTTGTATGGAAATACATATGAATTCTTGGTTAAATGTTATCGTATTTAATCTTGATTTTATTGTTTAATCTTGGGGTTTCAATGTTTCTTAACACAGATGTGTTATTGCAGTCACTGGCATTGGAAAGTGTAGTGATAGTTCGAGCCAACAAGGATTACAACGGAAGTTGAGTGAAGATTAGAGGAAATTAGTCCACTTATTCTTAATAGTGTCATGTTGCCATCATTGGAAGGTGGGATTAATGTGCATGTTTAAGTCTCAGAATAAATAGATGAGTGACGCTACATAAGATATACATTGAATTTGATTGCCTCGACAATCACCTATCCTTTTATACCTTGTGAGCACTTAGTATTCTGCTGAAGATTCATGTTGGGGATCCCAGTTTACCCTTATGATATTTTATTTTATTGTTTTCAAGTTATTGCATTGAAAACTATCCTCACAATTTATCTCATTTCTATCTAGTTATTGCATCGACATTAATAGACATAAGACACCCATCCATGTGGAATTGATATCCGACAGACTCACATCTGTCTACTATACTTGCATCTACAACATACGCTTGCACATTATTGATGTGGCGTTAAACAGTTGATCAATTTTTTGGCACCGTTGCCGGGGATGGCATTTTTTGATGTTTATTTTTATTTTTGTGTGTTTTTGCATTTTATTTTCCTTATATAATATTGAGTGTTCACTAACTGGTTTTTCTTTGTTGCTATTTCTTCAACTTCATTTTAGGTGTTTTATGACCCAAAGCAAGTCAGATTTTCTTGTCGATTTTGATCCAAAAATTGAAAGGACTATTCGGAGTATACTTCAAGAGCAAAGAAATATGGCTTTATCAAGAAACAATGCAGCCATACCCCCCAATGCAACTTCAAAATGTTAATAACCCATTGTTGCCGCAAGATGCTCACATACAAAATATGATTACAAGAGATTTTGTAGTACTTGTCTTGAATTATTTACAACTAGGAGTTGTTAGGCTAGTAATCCAAGCTGGGAATTTCAAACTCAAACCAATAATGTTTCAAATGCTGAATTCTAATGGACAATATGCTGGACTGCTACATGAATATGCGAGAGAACATCTTAAATATTTTTTGTTGATCTGTACTTCCTTTAGTCAACAATGCGTTCCTGATGATGCCTTGAAGATGCAACTATTTCCTTATTCCTTATAGGGAAGAGCATGTACTTGGTTTTTTGGGCTACCTACCAGATCAATTACTTCTTGGGATGCACTAGCAACACAGTTTGTTTTGCGATTTAACCTGCCGAAAATGAATGCTCGTCTTCGAAATGATATTACTATTTATCATCTGCTGGATGATGAAAATCTTCACACCAAATGGGAACATTATAAATCTTTACTTCGATGTTGTCTCATGCATGATATTCAACCAGAAACACAAATTAAGATTTTTTTATAATGGGTTGAATTCACATACAAGGAATCTTGTCGACGTATTAGCCAATGGACCTCTACTGGATTGTACTTATAATGATGTTGTGAGAAATCTTGAGAGAATTGCTCAGAATGATTATCAATACCCTATCTCCGGATTTGCACAAGAAAAAACTACTCCAGGAGTTATAAAATTGGATGCAATAACCACACTAAGTGATCAAGTTTCATCTCTCACAAACATAATTAAAAACATGTAAGGGACTAGTGGCGTTGCACCTATACAAGTCGCTAAGCAAGTTAATGTTCCTCCTTTTTGTTGTGATATTTGTAGTGACAACTATAGCTATGAAGATTGTCCACAAAATGCAGAGAATGCTTGTTATATTAGTAACATTTGTAACAATTCTTATGGTAACTCTTACAATAACTTTGGAGGCAACGAACCGTTTTGGGGAACTCATAATTCTGGACAAAATGTTGTGACATTCAGATATGATAATACATCTACTCAGGGAAATTATAATCCCAGACAAGGGAATTATAATCAACAACAAAAAAACTACAATCAGCACACTCATATGCATCCACAACAAGGCCAGACACATCCATACCAAAATTTGATGCAACCATAACACTCTTCAATACAAAATCAGCATGTTCAAGGCCATTGACAACAACTATACACTCAAGCTTCTACTTCTGACCCGTTAACAACTCTTGAGGCATTAATGCTGGGGCATATTACTCGTATGGAAGCTATCGTACAAGGGAATTCATCTTCCATTAGAGCATTGGAAGTACAATTAGGATAGCTTGCTTCAAATATAAATACTCGACCACCAGGCTCATTACCTAGTAACACAGAGAATCCTAGTCCGAGGGGGGAAAGAACATTATAAGCCTATCACTCTTAGGAGTGGTAAACAAACTGGCGAACTATTTATAGACTCTACTGTAGCACCTCAAGATACAAATAGAGTGATCATTGATGAGAAGGTTGAATTTGAAGAATTTGTCAACAAATTAGACAAAGAAATTCCACGAATTGCCACTCATATGCCTAATGTATGACCTTTGAAACTATCGACATAATCAAATGTGTCGGTGTAATAAGATATATCTTTACCTTTACCTTTACCTTTCCCACAAAGATTCAGGAAGAATGAGCATGAAAAGCAGTATCAGCAGTTTCTAGACACACTGAAGCAACTGCAGATCAACATTCCTTTAGTAGACGCTCTGGTACAAATTTTGAGTTATGAGAAATTTATGAAAGACTTCTTGTCCAAGAAGAAGAAGCTCACTAATATTGAAACTATTGCACTCACAGAAGGCTGTAGTGCTGCTTTGACAACCAAGTTGCCCCCTAAATTGAAAGATCCTAGGAGCTTTACCGTCCCATGTTCAATTGGCAATCATTATTTGGGCAAGGATTTATGCAACTTGGGAGCTAGCATTAACCTAATGACACTATCAACTTTCAAAAAGTTAGGAATTGGTCACATGAAATCTACTGCAGTGAAATTACAAATAGCCGATCGATCCTTGGCTCAACCTAAAGGGAAAATAAAAAATACATTAGTTTTTGTGGATAAATTCATTTTTTCGGCTGATTTTATCATACTTGACTGCGAAGCAAACAAGGAGGTTCCCATAATCTTGGGACGACCATTTTTAGCCACCGTCTGAACTCTTATTGATGTTTATAAAGGTGAACAAACCATGCGACTTAATGATGAGCAAGTCACCTTCGTTGTTTTTGAATCTATTCAATGCAAGGACAAAGAAGAATGCCATACTGCATGGCTGAAGAATTAAATGACCAAAGCACAATACTTTCTGAAGAGTTTACAATGACATCTGATGCCGAATCCTTAGACGATTGTGACAGCATGGCTGAAGCTAATAATCTTGAACTCAAGCATAGATAGGAAATTGAATCCTTAGACCTAGCCAACAAAACAACCCCAATTTTGAAATCATCTATTAAAGAAGCTCCTACTTTAGAATTGAAACCACTACCTCCTCATCTTAAATATGTCTTTCTGGGTGATCACAATACTCTCCCAGTTATTGTCTTCGCAACACTAGATGTAACTGAAGAAGAGAAATTGGTCCATATTCTCAAGCGACATAAATGAGCTATAGCTTGGAGTATTGCCGAGATTCAATGTATTAGTCCTTCTTTTTGCATACACCAAATCAGGTTGGAAGATGAAGGCAAGCAATAGATTGAACAGAAAAGATGATTAAATGAAAAGATGAAAAAAGTTGTCAAGAAGGAAATCGTAAAATGGCTTTATGCTGGAATTATTTACTTGATTTTTGATAGCAATTGTGTAAGTCTAGTGCAATGTGTACCTAAAAAGAGTGGCATCATTATGGTTCACAATGATAAGGATAAATTAATTCCTACATGCATTCCCACGAGATGGCGAGTTTGTATGGATTATCGCAAATTGAATGCAGCCACAAAGATGGATCACTTTCGATTTCCTTTCATTGACCAAATGCTGGATCACTTGCTGGAAAGGCATATAATTGCTTTTTAGACGGCTATTCTGGATACAATCAAATTGCTATTGCACCAGAGGTTCAAGAGAAAACAACCTTCACTTACCCATTTGGTACTTTCGCTTTTCACCGTATGCCTTTTGGTCTTTGCAACGCACCAGCCACATTTCAAAGGTGCATGATGGCAATATTTTTAGATATGATTGAAGACTCTTTAAAGATGTTTATGGATGATTTCTCAGTCTATGGGAATGATTTTGATCATTGCACCGCTAATTTGGATAAAGTACTGAAGCGATGTGAGGACACACATCTTGTCCTGAATTGGGAAAAATGTCATTTCAAGGCGACTGAAGGCATTGTGTTAGGAAATCATATCTCTAGTCAAGGCATTCAAGTAGACAAAGCTAAGGTTGAAATCATTGAGAAATTACCTCCACCAACAAACATGAAAGGTATTCACAATTTTCTTGGACATGCGGGGTTCTACTTTAGGTTTATTAGAATTTTTTCAAAACTTGCAAACCCTTATGCTCTTTGCTAGAACAGAATTGAAAATTCTTCTTTGACGATGCATGTCTGGATGCCTTTATTCAGTTAAAAAAGCAACTATTGAATGCACCCATTATCGTTGCATCAGATTAGTCTCAACCTTTTGAAGTTATGTGCGATGGAATCGAGTTTGCTGTGGGTACGGATTTAGGACAACGAAAGGGAAAAATATTTCACACCATCTATTATGCTAGCAAAATTCTTATAGAGGCTCAATTCAATTATACCACCATAAAGAAAGAATTGTTGGCTGTAGTCATTGCTTTCAACAAGTTTTGTTCCTATCTTATCGACGCAAAGGTTACCGTATTCACTGATCATTGGCGTTAAGATATCTCTTTGCGAAAAAGGATGCCAAACCAAGACTGATACACTGGATATTATTGTTGCAAGAATTTGAAATATAGATAAAAAATCGTAAGGTTTAGAGAATAATGTTGTAGACAATCTGTCTCGATTAGAAGTTTGTAGCAAAGATGGAAACATAATTCAAATTGTCGATGCATTCCCAAATGAGAAGTTATGCGCTGTAGATGCAACTCCTTAGTATGCAAATTTTGTTAATTATCTAGTGTGTGGGAAACTCTCATTGGGTGTCACGGGCCATAAAAAGAAGGATTTCTTTGTGACACAGTGAAGTATCATTGGAATGAGTCGTATTTATTCAAGGTATGCAATGACAACATCATTCGATGTTGTGTTTCAGAGGAGGAGATGTCTTCGATCTTGAAGCATTGTCATGATTCTCCTTACGGAGGTTATTTTGGTGGTATAAGAACTGTTCCTAAAGTTCTCCAATTAAGATTATTCTGGCCGACATTATTCAAATGCGCACACAATTTTGTGAATCCATGCGATAGGTGTCAGCGCAACTGTACTATATCCCGATGCAATGAAATGTTGCAGAAGCCAATTATGAAGGTTGAATTATTCGATGTTTGTGGTATGGGTTTTATGGGATAGTTCCCGAGTTCATTTGGAAATCTTTATATATTAGTAGTTGTTGACTATGTCTCGAAGTAGGTTGAAGCTGTTATAGTTCCAAAGGATGATGCAAAGACAATGCTAAATTTTTTTCACAAGCATATACTCACTCACTTCGGCACACCAAAGGCATTGATTAGTAATCAGGGTACACACTTTCATTGCAACCAAGTGGCAACAACACTGAAGAGATATGAAGTTAATCATAGAATGGCTACTACTTATCATCTACAAACCAATGGACGAGCCGAAGTATCGAATCAACAAATTAAGAACATTCTTGAGAAGGTTGTAAACCCTTCGAGGAAAGATTGATCTTTCCAATTAGATGACGGTTTATGTGCATTGTGGACAACATATAAAACTCCACTAGAGATGTCGTCGTATCAATTGGTTTTTGGGAAAGCATGTCACTTGCTAGTCGAACTGGAACACAAAGCAGTGTGTGTAATTTAGCAAGTGAACATGAACTATGAAGCGACTGGAAAGAAAAGACTGTTGGATATCACTGAACTAGACGAGATTAAGAGAAAAGCTTATAAAAATGCTACAATTTACAAGGAAAAGACCAAACGATGGCATGACAAGATTATTTTACATCAACAATTTATTGCAAGTCAACAGGTTTTATTATTCAATTCTCGACTCAAATTGCACCTAGGTAAATTACGTTCACATTGGTCTAGATCTTTTAAAGTTGTGTCCATATTTCCTCATTGTCTAGTCACAATTTAAGATTTACGTGATGGACACCAGTTCAAAGTAAATAAACAAAGGCTGAAACCCTATTTTGGCAACAATAATCAAAAGCAGGCAAAGGCCATTAAATTGGTCAAAAAGTTTTAATTTTTAATTACTACTCCATAATTTTAGTTTATTTTATTTATGTTTTGTTAAAGTTTGTTTTCCTTTCTTTTTGTAGAATAATTAGGTACCATTTTCGACGCATTGAAATCTTATTATCAACACATTTTGAAATTTTGTACTACCATTATAACTCATCAGAATTCAGGGAAATTCAAATTTCACCGTTGGATCGAAGATCACTCAGCTGTTTGATCTTTCTGAGTGGGCACGATTTCTATTGGACACGACTATTGCCACCAGCTTTATATATCTCTCCACAAAACAACACACCTCTCTATCTTTCTCTTTCGCTCACTATAAATCATCCCCCACTGTACCGAGTGTAACGCATTCAAGCAACCATTTTTATTTCTTTTCTCTTCTCAAGATCATATCTTTTTAAATTTAAACCATTTTCCCTTAACAAAAGATGGCAAAAACAAGAGGCTTGGTCAAGAAAGCCACCAAATTTGCTAAAGAACATATGTCCTATGCTACTGCAGTTCGTGAATCAGGATCCCCCATGCCAGTGCAGAGAAGGGAGCCAATAATCTTTTTGAATAAAGTGGCAAAGGAACAATTTCAAGACAACATGTTGAAGCGAAACTTCCATCCCAAACAGGGCATTTTTATTTCGCCACAACAAGACTTGGGTAAGCAAGTCTACAAAACCATCTCGAAGTTGAAGTGGGAAACTTTTTGTACCCATCCTGGAAGTTATTCCCCTTCACTGGTATGCGCGTTTATTCTAACCTTTACGATCATGAGTTATAGTTCATTTTTGTTTAAGAAGGCTTAATACCATGGACGCTAAGAAGATCAATGAGCTGCACAACACCAAGGTGGATGTAAACAAACACTCTGTGTTCATTGAAGATATTATAGATGAAAAATGAGACCTGTTGATGAAAGACTTGTGTGTCGAGGGAGCATTGTGGATGGGGTCCCATCAAAAGAATTATATAATGCACCGTTGCTTCATGGTGCTGCAAGACAAAATCTGGCTTCATTTTATCAACCGCAGGCTAAAGCCATCTACTTACAGCACCACAGTCACCCTCAATAGAATGTGTCTGATACATTCCATCTGATACATTCCATTCTCAAGGGTAGAAAGATTGATGTAGGCCCAATACTTCACAAGGAAATTGCTAACTGGGCCGCAAAACAAACTGGAATCTTGGTTTTCCTATCATTGGTAATGTTTTTGTGCTAGTAAAGAGAAATTGTGCCCCGTGCTGGTGAGGAAGTTCGGGAAAATAATGGCCCAATCAATGAAGCCTATCTAGAAAGAATGACTTGTGGCAAGGACACGCCGATACTGAAGGAGGCAAAAACCAGCAAGATAAGGAAGGGCAAAACCAAAGCTGACAGCAAAGGAACAAACCTAAATGCAGAGACATCATTATGTCACAAACTGAAGGATGTCAAAAATATGGTCAATTCCATCAACAATAGGCAGATTAGGCTTGTCGCTACAGTAGAGGATATGGAGAAATCCCATAATTTATTTTATGCTTATACCAAATTATGGAAAATTTCTATTATAGCCACATTAGGCCAACTTAGCCCCTCCCCATTACTGGAATTCCCATTGTTTCCACCAATCATTTGAAATTATGACCTCTCTTCTGCGGATGACAACTTCAAAGACCAAGACAGGTTGGTGGCATTTCCTCCCATTGTGCAGGTCTCGGATAATGAAAAAGAAAAGGAATCCAGGGACATTGAATTATGCCTGTGAAAGATTGATAGCTTGTTCGAGGATGGTATTTTTGTTGATCAAGAGGACACTGTTGTTGAGAAGAAAGTTGCTACTGTAGAAGAGAAAGTTCTTACCGAAGAAGAAAAAGTTGCTGAAAATGAAAAAGAAAGAGAAGAGAAAGATTATGTTGTGAACATTGTCACCGCACTCGAGTGTGTATGTAACAGTCCATTTTTATTCAAATCAGAACAGTGGTTTCAGGACCATAAATATGAGGTCAAAATAATGATTTTATTATTATTTTAATGTTTACAGTATGATATGATGATTGTGTGAAAATTTCATTAAGAAATTTTATCATTTGATTGGTTAATTTGATAAAAAAAAGACTAAATCGCGTAAGGTGTAAAAGTGTTGTTCTAATAGTTTAAGGTATCTATTAGCTATGGAATATATAAGTGAAAGTCCTTATGTTGTTATTAAACCATTATTATGGGTAATGGACATTTATGGACATAAAACAAGTGAATTTTAATGTTTTAAACCAAGGTTAATTTAGTAAATTATGTAATAAAGTTAAAATAAATAAAACAAAATAAAACCATCACCTAATATCATCATCATCAATTGATTATAAAGAGAAGAAAACCATTATTTTAGGTTTTCATTCAGCCATGGTTCAGTAGCTCATTTAGGTATGTATTTTGTCCCATTTTTAATGATTTCTATGTTTTTGAGATCGTTGTAGCTAGGTCTAGCTAGCCTGGGGACTATTTTACAAAATTGTTAAGGATTTTGAATGATGCCATTGATGAATACATGAGTATTCTAATGATTGATGATGGATTTTGAATAGTTGATGATAGTGAAACAAGTTTTGTTAAGTGATTTTTAGTGAAAATGCAAATTAGGGGTTAAATTGTGAAATGTATAAATTTAGTGGTTAAATTTTGAAATAAATGAAAATTGTGGGCTGATCTATGTATTAGGGAAATCAACTAGCATGTGAGTGGATTAAATTACATTAATTTGTGATATTGTGTAATAAGGACTAAATTGTAAAAATGGGAAAGTTTAGAGGCTAATATGTAAATTATCTCAAACGTACATTTTGGATTGAATTGAATAAATAGATGATTAAATAAGTCAATTTTGAATATATTTAGATCAAGAAAGGAGAAATAAGGACTTAGATTAGGGAGAGAATAAAGTTAAAGAATAGGTGATTCGATTCACCATTTTAGCAACCGAGGTAAGTTCGTATGTTCTAATTTCATTTCAAATGTATTCTAAATGCTTTGATATAGCATAAATTGTGATTATGTGACTACGAACAAGTTTGGAAATGATTCGACAATAATTCGACAGTTGGAATCCCGGTTGAACCTTAGGAATAGTTTAGAATACTAGTGACATGTCATTAGGGGACACAGTGAGTTGGCTTCGGGCCATGATATTAGCACTTTGGGTGCGAGATATACCGATTTGTATCAGCTGATTTGGCTTCGGGCCATGATATTAGTACTTCGGATAAGTTACCTTGATTTGGCTTCGGGCCATGGTATAAGTACTTATCATGTGAGACCCTTGAGTATCCGATTTCTATACGAAATGGTTCAACAGGTAAATGAAAGATAGAGTATGAGAATGATATGAGACGGAACAGGTAAGTACATGACAGGTATAAGTTTTGGTTCAGAGAAACTTATGAAGAATGTGATTTGATCGTAATTGTGTATATGAAAGTTTTGTTAGCCAATATATGCTACATGTTGATGTATTCAAATTGTTGGATTATAATCTTGAGATTGAATTAAGTTTATTGTATACGAACTTACTAAGCTTTATAGCTTACTTTGTTTATTTTTCCCGTGTTTTATAGTGTTATCAAAGCTAGTTGAGATTCGAGGATTGTCGGAGATCGTTTCACACTACCACCTATCTTGGTACCTTTGAACTTTGGTATTTTAAGTATATGGCATGTATAGGTATTTTGGGTCATTTTGATTTTGGGTTGATAACGATTTTGGTTATTTGTAATGACTTGTAATGACATATGTTTTTGGTTTGTAAATATGGACATGAATGTTGACTTAATTTGGTGGATTTGGTTATGTGAATATATGGTTAATATTTTGAGTTTATGATGGATATATGAATGGTTGTTATTAGATATGAATTATGCTTGCTAATTGGTGTAAAATGATGTATGTTTGGTAATGATTTAGTTTATTGATTAGTATATATGTTTCGGTATGTTTTGATTGAGTAAGACTTGAGGTTATAAGCATGTTCGTTGTTAGAATTGGAAATGGTATGAATTAGCCTTGATTGTGGCTAAATTAGATATGCATTTATACTATGAATTGATGCCATTTTGGTTGTGTAGGTGAGCATAAGTTTGGGTGGCAAATTGGCTTGGTAAATAGCCTATTTTTGTCCACACGGGAAGAGACACGGGCATGTGTCTCAGCCGTGTGTGACACACGATCATGTTACATGGCCATGTGTCCCCTAGTGTGGTCTTAGAAATCAAGTCAGAATGCTCCACACGATCTCACACACGGGCTAAAAGCATGTTACATGGCCGTGTGTCCCCTAGTGTGGTTTGAGTTGAGAAAATATATGCTAAAAGCATGTTTAAATCTGTTGTAAGTCTAGTAATGCTCCGTAACCCTATTTTAGCGTTGAATATGGGTGAGGGGTGTTACATTTATTGGCACCAGAGCCAGGTTTAGTTAATTTTAGGACTAGCGTAGTGTGTATGTGAGTCTAACTATACATGCCATATATAAACTGTGATAGTGTGATGACTCCTGACATTTTAAAATGTGTTTTCATAAAGTAAATGGATCTCAATCGAGCTATAGCTGATGAGGTTGAAAGTAATGCGCCCACTCTCGCTTAAAGGACAGCGCCGTCTAATTCTAGACTCGTGTCGGGTAGCCAGGGAGGAGAGGCTAAAGAAGCCTCCTTTTAAACGATGAACGAATGGTTCACACAATATATTCGAATGAACCCGACTGCTCAACAACCTCTACCCCCTTCTAATCCGCAATCAGTTCCCGTGGCTCCTCAAGAAGTCGAGCTTTTAAGATTTAACAAGCCTCTAGTTGATAAGATCCATAAACACGGGGCTAAAGAGTTCAGAACTAATGTTGATGATGATTCTAAGAGACCCGAGTTTTGGCTTGAAAATACGATTCGAGTGTTCGATGAGCTTTGTTGCACATCGGCTGAATGTTTAAAATGTGCTATATCACTTCTGAGAGACACCGCGTATCAGTGGTGGAATACGTTAGTATCGGTAGTGCCGAGAGAGAGACTCACTTGGGAGTTCTTTTAGACTGAGTTCCGGAAGAAATACATAAGCCAACGATTTCTGGATCAAAAGCAAAAAGAATTTTTAGAATTGAAACAAGGCCATATGACCGTAACCGAGTATGAGAGAAAATTTGTGTGGTTGAATAAATATGCTCAAGAATATGTTTCTACCGAAGAGATTATGTGTAAGCAGTTTATTGATGGGCTAAATGATGATATTAAACTTCTGGTCGGAATTTTTGATTTGAAAGAGTTTATTGTGTTAGTCGATCGAGCTAGCAAAGCTGAAGACTTTAGCCGATAAAAGAGGAAAGCTGATTCAGAGGCTAGAGATTCAAAGAAAAGATCGATGAATAAATCTTATCATTCTTCATAAGAGAAATCCTGAGATTTGTATAGTCGATCAAATGCATGAGTGGGATACCAGAATAGAGATCATGGGAATCATCATGGGAATCCTAAAGCCCATTCTACTTCTGTCTCAAGCGTTGGCAGTGTGAGAAATAACAAACACGAGTGTCAACAATGCAAGAGAAGATATTTTGGAAACTGCTGGAATAAGAGTAGTAAAGCTTGTTTCAAATGTGACTCGCCAGATTACTTTATTCGAGATTACCCAGAGTTATTCGAGAAAGATAAACTTCAGAATGCAAGATCGAGCAATACGACTGCGAGAGGGAGACTACTGAGAAATTCAAGAAATGTGTCCAGTGGTAGAGATGTGACTAGAGGTTCAGCTGTGAGATCCAAAGCTAGAGCACCAGCCAGAGCTTATGCTATTTGCGCTCGCGAAGAGGCGCCGTCCCCAGATGTTATTACTAGTATATTTTCTCTTTATGACACTAATGTGATTGCTTTAATTGATCCAGGATCGAAACATTCGTATGTTTGTGAGAATTTAGTGTCTACAGAATTTGTAATTAATGTATCGAACCCCTTAGGCAAGTATGTTCTAGTTGACAAAGTATGCAAGAATTGTCCTTTAATGACTCGGGGTTACTATTTTCTAGCTAAGTTGATGCTTTTACCATTTGATGAGTTTGATGTGATTCTGGGTATGGATTGGTTGACTCTACATGATGCCGTTGTGAACTGTAGATGAAAGATTTTAGAATTGAAGTGTTGAAATAATGAAATTTTTCAGATTGGATCTGATGAGTCGGGTAGATTGCCTACAATGATTTCGTCGATGTCAGCTCAGAGATATGTGAGAAAAGGTTACGATGCGTACTTAGCATATGTTTTAGACCAAAGTATCTGAAAAACTGATTGAATTAGTGCTTGTAGTTTGTGAATATCCGAATGTATTTCTAGAAGAATTGCCTGGGTTGCCACCAGTCAGAGAGGTTGAGTTTGCTATTGAGTTATTACTGGGAACTTCACCGATATCTATAGCTCCGTATAGAATGGCTCCGACAGAGTTGAAAGATTTGAAAGCTCAGTTGCAAGAGTTAATAGATAGAGGTTTTGCACGATCAAGTTTTTCGCCCTAGGGTGCCCCAGTATTGTTTGTTAAGAAGAAAGACAGGTCAATCAAAATGTGTATTGACTATAGGTAGCTCAACAAGGTTACAATAAAGAATAAGTATCCATTGCCAAGAATAGACGATTTGTTTGATCATTTGAAAGGTGCAACAGTGTTTTCGAAGATTGATTTGAGATCGGGTTATTATCAGTTGCGAGTTAAAGACTTAGATGTGTCGAAAACTGCGTTCAGAACGAGGTACGGACTTTATGAATTCCTTGTTATGCCTTTTAGACTAACTAATGCTCCTGCCATTTTTATGGATTTGATGAATTAGATCCTTAGACCATATTTAGATAGATTTTTTGTTGTGTTCATTGACAACATTCTAATCTATTCTCGAGATAAGTCTGAGCATGCCGAGCAATTGAGGATTGTGTTGCAATGTAACAGCTCGTTTTTAGTCAAATTAGAACAGTGGTTTCGGGACAACAAATCCAAGGTCAAAATATTTATTTTATTATTATTTTAATGTTTACAGCATGATTAAGTGTATGTGTGAAAGTTTTGTTAAGAAATTTTAGCATTTCAATGCTCAATTAGGTAAAAAGGACTAAATCGTCTAAAGTGCAAAATTGATGTTCTATTAGCTAAAGGTGCCTAATAGCTATAGAACTTAAAAGAAGAAGTTGGGTGGACATTTATGGGCATAATATGAATGTATTTAATGGTTTATGAATAAGGTTAAAAATGAAAAAATAGTAAATAAGGTTAATACATTAAAACAAAACCAATTTTTTTGTCATATTTTATCACCTTCTTCACTAAAAATTAAGAGAAGGGAAGCTATTTTCTTAGTACTCTTTCGGCCATGCTATATTGACCCAATTAGGTACGATTTTTGCTCAATTTTTAATGATTTCTACTAGCTAGCCCAGGGACTAATTTGTAAAACTGTTAAAGATTTATCATGTTTCCATTGTTGAATTCTTGAGTAATTTGATGATTTATGATAGATTTGGAAAGTTAAATGTTAGATTAATCGCTTTTGTAAAGTGATTTTTGACAAAAATGTCAAAAATGGATTAAATTGAGAAAATGTGAAATGTGGTGGTTAAAAGTGTGAATAAATTAAAGATATGGGATGCTAGTAACATGTATTAAATTCGGCTAAGCATGGGTTAGTACTAAATTGCATGAATTTGTGATTTTATGCAATAAGGACTAAATTGAGAAAAATGTGAAAGCGTAGGGGCAAATGTGTAAAATAGCCCTAATTTGTGTTTTGGGCTAAATTGAATATATAGTTGATTAAATAAGTTGATTTTGATTACCTGTAGATCAAGAAAAGAGGAATTCAGACTTAGATCGGGGAAAAAACAAAGTAATTGAATAGTCAGTCTGTTCCGTTATTTTCGTATACGAGGTAAGTTCGTATAATTGAACTTGAATGTGTAATTATTCAATTGAGGGATGGTATTGAGATTTTATTTATTCTATAGCTAAATGTGATGAATTTTATTTAAATGTACAATTTAAGTCGATGAGATATTGAATAAGACCATAGTTGGGCTATGGCAATCGAATAATAAGACCATAACCGATTTATGGCATGTAAATGTAAGACCACGGCAAGGCCTTGGCAATGTATGTGTAAGACCATAGTTGGACTATGGCATCGAAAAATCGACGTACTTATATCGTAAGCATTTATAAACTCAAAATGATTCGATAAGCGAATTAGTGAGAATTGATATGTATCAGTACAAGTATGTACAGAAAACTGTTCGAATGATAAATTAAAAGAAGATGAGAACTTATGAGTTGCTTTGTAGTTAAGCTTTATGTTATCTCAGTGATTGAGGTTTTAATTGCAAATTATGTATCTATTTGGAATTGTTAATGAATGATGTTGATTATTTCATATGTACATACGAACTTACTAAGCTTTATAGCTTACTTTGTTATTTTCTTCTACGTTTTATAGTATATCGAAGTAAGCTCGGAACTGGGGATTGTCAGATACTTCATCGCACTATCGGACATCTATTTTGGTACTTTTGAGTTGTGTATATAATGTATATGGCATGTATAGGCTTGAGTCATTTTGGCATGTTTGATGAACATGTATTTTGGGGCCATTTAAGTTGGATTGTCTTGATGATTGTGTTAATGTATAAAGATGTGTAAATGGTTTTGTTTTGAGTTAGGTAAATGACCTATAATGAATGAATAAGATTGAATTGATAATTCATATTATGTCTAGTATAGCAAGATTAGTTGATAGGTATTTGAATAGATAAATGGCATTGAATTGAATATTGAAATGGTTGAAATGGATATAGTATCATTGTGTATTGGTTGATGACTTTTGGTTCCATATTTGTGTCTTAAATTGGTACCAATTGAGCTTGTATAGGTATGTGCAAAATGGGTGGCAAAATGGCTTGGTAAATAGCCTATTTTTGTCCACATGGGTAGAGGCACGGGCGTGTGTCTCATCCGTGTGTGACACACGGTTATGTTACATGGCCGTGTGTCCCCTTGTGTTGAAATTGAAATAAGTAAGTATGCTCCACACGGTCTCACACACGGGCTTGTGATCGACCGTGTGGCACAAGTCAGTGTACCCCTCTATTTGGCACATGGCATAGCACATGGGCGTGTGACTTGGCCATGTTGCATAAGTCAGTATACCCTACAAGTTTGGCACGACCTAACACACAGCCTGGGACACGGGCGTATTTGGTGTCCGTGTAAGACACACAGCTTGGCCACACGAGCGTGTGTCCCCTCATTTGAAGAAAAATTTGCTAAGGGTTAAAAATTTCTTGAGTTATCGGTTTAGTCCTGAACCACTCCGAAAGCATGTTTAAGGTCTCGAAGGCTCTTAATAGGGACAAATTGATTGAGATTGAATAATTAATCATTAAATTAAACAATTGTATGTTAAATAGTTGTTTAATTGTTTCATAAGTCCAGTAATGCTCCATAACCCTATTCCGGCATTAAATACGGGCAAGGCGTGTTACATTTATTGATATCAGAGTAACAGTTTAGTCGATTCTAAGACTAACGTATGAGAGACTAGCTATACATGCCATATATAACCTGTAACACCCCTAACCCGAAACCATCGCCGGAATAGGGTTAAGAGGCATTACCAAACAATCGGAACCTTTCACATCCATTTCACGACACAAAGTCAATCATCAATTAAACATACACAAATACGAGCATATAGTCCCTTATCTAGGTCTATAAGACCTTATGCTCATGTTAGAAAGAGGTCAGGACTAAACCGAACACTTATGAAAGTTTTCAGAATTTCAAACATTCTTCAATATTGTTGAGGTCACACGCCCGTGCAATCAAGCCATGTGCCTCACACGGCTACCAGACACACCCATGTGTCCAGGCCGTGTTAAAACAGAGCATGCATACTGATTTATCCCCACGGCCACTAGAAACGCCCGTGTGCCATGGCTGTGTGTTACTAGGCTAGCTACTGACTTGATTACACGGCTACCATGCACGCCCATGGGCTTCAACCGTGTACCCTATCCAGACACCACTAAAAGTGATCCTTAAACCACACAGCAGAGACACACGCCTGTGTCTCTTAGACATGTATGCAAAATAAGCCATTTGCAAGGCCAATTTGCCACCCACAAAAAGGTCAACCAACAAGCTTCAATACAATATCAATTCATGCTTTTAAATGCATTAAAACATACCATTTCATGCACTAAATAATCATAAACATTGCCATCTACTTCCATGCCTAATATCATCACAACAAATCCATTCAAAGTAACAATTGTATATATCAAAATATATATATATCAAGCATTATATAATTCATGCCATAATTCATCTTCAAACTACATCTTTCATAATTCACAAAGTCATGAAATATACCACATTCATAGCTCATTCATAAATTCTAAATCATTCAACTTCCAAGCCAAATCACATGGCAAGGATTAAACGATTCAAGACATAACATAACTTCTAGCCTATACATGCCATATTTCAACTATATACATCTTTCCAAAAGTACCAAACTAGCTTACCGATAGTGTGATAGAGATGCTGACGATTCCCGGATCCGAGCCAGCTTTACTGACACTGTAAAATAGAGAAACAATCACACAGAAAGCTTTCAAAAGCTTAGTAAGTTCGTAACATAATACATTATACTAAAACCAACCACCACATAGATTATTTCACAATCACATATATCATACCATCCAAAGCTAATATGTTCAATTTATTATCCATAAACTCATTCATAGTTTCATCGATCACATAGGTTCCAAACGTACCTTAGCCAACACTTAGTTTTCGAATACATATGCTACTAATTACTCACTATTTCATTTCGATCAACTTTCATCCCCTCATTGGGTCAATCGCACACTTAGTGCCCAAATAGTTAGTTGAAGCTTAATTAGCATCGCACACATAGTGCATCCATATCAAACCGATCTTAAATTGGTATCGCACACATAGTGCCAACCATAAAGCCAAAGCTTATATTATTTCGCACACACAGTAATCATCTCGGTCACATTTCTGAATACGCACACTTAGTGCCACATAACTTGAACCCCCACATAGTATTCACAATTCAATAACGTCATATCATTCATCTCATAACATTAAACATAGTTAAATACACGTATTATGTCCGAACTTACCTCGGAGGTTGAAATACCGAAACGGTTGATTAATCGAACACTTTGTCTTTGCCTCGATCTCGATCCGAACCTCTCCTTTCTTGGTCTATACACATTCAAATTCAATCCATTCAATCATCAATTCATTCAATTTAGTCCACACACACTTATTTAGGGAATTTTACAAAATAGCTCTCACATTTTCACATTTCGACACTGTAGTCCCTAATTCATAAAATCATCAAATACACATAATTTGCTTGTACCCATGCCTAGCCGAATTCTCCCTATACTCGTACAAGCCCACATATTTCATTTATTTCACATTTTAGTCCTTCAATTTACAAATTTCTCAATTTAGCCCCAAATACACAATTTCATAAAAAATCCAAATAAAAACTATGTTAACCTAATACCAAGTTTTCATATTTCACCAACCAACATCACAAAGCTCACATATTCATCAATGGCATATTTTACATTCATCACCAATTCACAAAATGTAAGCATGGGTTTAGTAGTACACTAAACAACGATCACAAAAACATAAAAATCATCAAAACCAATCAAAAATCATACCTTAGTTGAGCTTAACAAGTGCCGAAGTTTCAAAGTTTCTAGCCCTATTCTTTCTTTCTAATTTCAGTGAAGCAAAGAAGAAGATGATAGCCATTTCATGTTTTTGGTCTATTAATTAAACAATATTATCGAAGTACAAAACTAACCTTTTATAATAAATACATAAAACATAACATATATATCCATCCACTTACTAGCAAAGTGGTTTAATTGCCTCATAAGGCCTTCACATTATAAGGACAACAACAATTAAGCACTTAACAATCAGCACACAGCATTTTACACTTTATGTGATTAAGTCCTTTCTCACAATTCGACACACAGTCGATAAACTTTTTACACGAAACTTTCACACAGGCTCAATCATACATTATAAACATCAAAACTAACTTTAAAATATTATTCTAACCTCGGATTTGTGGTCTCGAAACCACTATTTCGACTAGGTTTAAATCGGGTTGTTACAATTTTCCCCTTTAGGGATTTTCGTCCCCGAAAATCTTACCAATGAATAGGTGTGGATATTGCTCTCTCATAATGTTCTTAGGCTCCCACGTAGCCTCTTCTACTCCATGTTTGTGCCACAACACTTTCACTAAAGAGATTTTCTTATTTCTCAACTCTTTGATTTCTCGTGCCAAAATTCGAATCGGTTCTTCATTATACGACAAATCTGGCTGAATTTCAACTTCAGTAGGAGCAATCACGTGAGACGTATTAGACCTATACCATTGAAGCATTGATACATTAAACACGTTATGGATCTTTTCTAACTCAGATGGCAACAACAATCTATACGCAACTGGCCCAACACACTCGATAATCTCATATGGTCCGATGAACCTCAGACTCAACTTGCCTTTTCTGCCGAACCGAAGTATTTTCTTCCACGGAGACACTTTCAAAAACACTTTATCATCAACTTCGAATTCAATATCCTTTCGTTTCAAATTTGCATAAGACTTCTGATGATCTGAGGCCACTTTCAAACTGTCGCGAATCACTTTCAATTTCTGCTCAGTCTCTTTTATAAGATTAACCCCGTGAATATTGTTCTCACTCAACTCAGTCCAATACAATGGAGTTCAACATTTTCGACCATAAATAACCTCATATGGTGCCATTTTGATGCTAGATTGAAAATTGTTATTGTACGCAAATTCAATCAACGGCAGATGTTTTTCCCACGTATTCTCAAACTCAAGTACACAACACCTCAACATATCTTCGAGAATTTGAATAATTCGCTCAGACTAACCATCCGTTTGCGAATGAAAAGCAGTACTGAAATGCAATTTTGTGCCTAACGCATCTTGCAATTTCCTCCAAAATCGTGAGGTAAATCTCGGATCTTTGTCAGACACAATAGATAATAGCACCCCGTGCAATCGAGTGAATAATCTGTTCTCACCGGAATGAAATCGGTCAATTTCGACAATCTTCAACTATCACCCAGATTGCATCTTTCTTTCCCGGAGATAAAGGTAACCCCAACACAAAGTCCATCGTAATTTTCTCCCATTTCCACTCAGGAATCATGATCGGCTGTAACGTTCAGCCTTAACTTGCTGACAAATTAAACATTTCGACACAAAGTCAGAGATGCCTCGTTTCATACCATGCCACCAATAAAACTGTTTCAAATCATTATACATTTTCGTACTCCCCGGGTGAATAGTCAAACGATTATTGTAAGCTTCGTTCAAAATCATCTCAACCAACTCTGAATTTCTCGGAACGCAAATCTGATCTCTAAATCTCAGACAATCATCACTATCAACTCGAAATTCTGAATCAACATTCAATTCACACTGAGTGCATTTAGCATTCATTTCAGTATCACTTTTCTGCGCATCACAAATCTGACATACAAACTTGGCTTTACTTTTAACTCGACCAAAACCGCACTGTCATCACACAGATCTTTCTGAGCATTCATTGCTCGCAAAGCACATATAGACTTTCGGCTCAAAGCATCAGCTACAACATTAGCTTTACCCGGATGATAATCAATCACAAGTTCATAGTCTTTCAACAATTCTAACCATCTTCTCTATCGCAAATTCAATTCTTTCTGAGTCATCAAATAGTTCAAACTCTTATGATCAGTATAGATGTGAAATTTCTCACCAAATAGATAGTGACGCTAAATCTTCAATGCAAACACAATCGTTTCTAATTCAAGGTCATGCGTCGGATAATTCTTTTCATGCAGCTTTAGCTGCCTCGAAGCATATGCGATAACTTTAACTTCTTCCATCAGTACACAGCCCAAACCATTCAACCATGCATCACTGTAAACTATCAAATCTTTGCCTGATTCAGGCTGAACTAACAATTGTGCTTCCGTCAACAATACTTTCAACTGCTCAAAACTCTGTGGGCACTTTTCTGACCACTCAAATTTAACATCTTTCTGTAGCAACTTTGTCAACGGAGTCGCAATCATCGAGAAGCCTTTCACAAATCATCTATAATATCCCGCTAGTCCCAGAAAACTACAGACTTCAGACACATTTCTTGGAGGCTTCCATTCCAAAATAGCTGAAATCTTACTCGGATCAACTTGTATTCCCGCAGTTGATACAATATGCCCCAGGAAAACAACCTCACGCAACCAAAATTCACATTTGCTAAACTTAGCATACAACTATTTCCCACGCAGAGTTTGTAGCACATTTCTCAAATGCTCGGCATGCTGCGTCTCATCACATGAGTAGATCAAAATATCATTAATGAACACCACAACAAAATGATCCAAATACAGTCTAAATATACGAATAATCAGATCCATAAACACTGCAGGAGCGTTTGTTAGTCTGAAAGGCATCATTAAGAATTCGTAGTGTCTGTACCTCATTCTGAAAGTAGTTTTTGGCACATCGAATTCTTTAACTCTTAACTAATAGTAGCCCAATCTCAAATCTATCATAGAAAACACTGTAGCTCCTCTCAGCTGACCAAACAAATCATCGATATGAGGCAACGTATATTTGTTCTTTATTGTCACTTTGTTCAATTGTCGGTCATCTACACATTCTCATAGTATCATCTTTCTTTGTCACAAATAACACAGGAGCACCCCAGGGCGAGAAACTTAGCCGTGCAAATCCTCTTTCAGTCAACTCTTGTAACTAAGACTTTAACTCTTTCAACTTCGTTGGTGCCATTCTGTATGGAGCTATTGAAATGGGAGTAGTCCCTGGCACTAATTCAATACCAAATTCAACTTCCCGAATCAGAGGTAATCCCGGTAACTCTTCAGGAAATACATTTGGAAACTTACAAACCATAGGCACCAATTCAACTTCTTTTTCTATCACTTTTGTATCAATCATATATGCCAAATAAGCTTCACAACCCTTTCTCACATAGTTCAAAGCTTTCATCCCAGATACAACAGTTGGTAACCCTTTCATATCATTAGATTCAATTCAAACTATCTCACCATTCTGACTTCTCAATTCAATACTTTTTTGTTTACAATTCACAATAGCATTATGCAAAGTGAGCCAATCTATACCCAGAATTATGTCAAATTCATCAAATGGTAACAACATCAAATTAACCGGAAAACATATATCCTGAAACATCAATTGGCAATTATTGCACACTTTATCCACCAAGACACACTTGCCTAAGGGGTTCGATACTCTAACCATAAATTCAGTAGACTCAACAGATAGAGTCTTACTCGATACTAGATTCACACACACATAGGAATGAGTAGAACCTGGACCTATCAATGCAATCACATCAGTATCAAATAGAGTAAAAGTACTAGTGATGACATCTGGAGATGACGCTTCCTCTCGTGCTCGTATAGCATAAGCTCGGGCAGGTGCTCTCGCCTCTGATCTCACAGCTGTATCGGTAGTCCCTCTCTGGCTTCCACTTACATTTCTGGTGTTTTTGGGTGGTCTAGCCCTCACCGTCACATTACTCGATCTCACATTCTGAACATTTTCTTCCTTAGCCATCTTTGGGCAGTCTCGAATAAAGTGATCTCGTGATCCATATTTATAGCAAACTCTATTGTTGTACTTGCCCCAGCATTCTCCCACATGTCATCTTCCATACTGTCTACACTCAGGTTTGTTACTTTTGGCACTATCAACACTTGATTCTATTAGAGCTTAAGTTTTTGGACCAACACTTAGTCTTGCACCGTCTCTATTCAGATGTCCAAATGAAGTATTTGATCGGTTGCTTGTATCTCTAAATCTCTTCGTCAAAGGTTGAGAAAACTTACTAATCGATCTTTTTCTTTCATCACGAGCTTCAGAATCAGCTTTCTTCTTTTCCTTACTAAGCTCCTTGGCTTTGCATGCTCTTTCGACTAACACAACAAATTCGTTTATATCAAGTATCCTAACCAACAACTTAATGTCCTTATTCAATCCTTCTATGAAGCGTTTACACATAGTAGCTTTGATCGAAACACATTCCTGTGCATATTGTCTCAATCTCACAAATTCTCGCTCGTACTCAGTAACTAACAAATGACCCTGTTTCAATTCTAGAAACTCTTTACGTTTCTGATCAATGAATCGTTGACTGGTATACTTCTTTCTGAACTCAACTTGAAAGAAATCCCAAGTGATTCTCTCTCTCGGAACCACGGATGTCAACGTCTTCCACCAGTTATAAGCCGTATCTCTCAAGAAAGAAACTGCACACCTAATACACTCATCAGGGGTCAATGACATCTCATCGAATACCCGAATTGTATTCTCGAGCCAAAGCTCGGCTCACACGGTATCATCATTAGCTGTGGCCCTAAACTCTTTAGCCCTGTATTTGTGAATCTTATCCACAGGAGGTTTATTCAATCGGATCGAATCTATCACTTATGGCACAACAGGTACTTGTGGGGGTGGAGGTTGTGGAGCAGCCAAATTCGTTCGAACGAAATTTGAAAACAACTCACTCATCATTCGGCCTCCCTCACTACTTTCATTTGGCCTAGATATGGCCGACGCTATCCCTTGTGTGGGAGCAGGTGCGTTACTCTCTACATCGTCAGCAACTACTCGATCAGGATCCATTGCTATACGAAAACACATTGATAACTACTAGGATTCATCACACTATCACAATTTCATATATGACATGTACAGCTAGACTCACACACGCTACATTAGTTTGAGAAACGACTAAAAACGACTAAATCATAGCTCTGATACCAATAAAATGTAACACCCCTAACCCGAAACTGTCACCAAAATAGGGTTAAGAGGCATTACCGGACATCAGAATCTTTAACATCTATTTCACGACACAAAGTCAAACATCAATTAAGCATACTCAAATACGAGCATATAGTCCCTTATCTAGGTCTACAAGACCTTATACTCATGTTAGAAAGAGGTTGGAACTAAACTAAACTCTTATGAAAGTTTTCAGAATTTCAAACATTCTTCAATACTGTTGAGGTCACACGTCTGTGCAATCAGGCTGTGTGCCTCACACGGCTACCTGACACACCCATGTGTCCAGGCCGTGTTAAAACAGAGCATGCATACTGACTTATCCCCACAGCCACTACGCACGCCCGTGTGCCATGGCCGTATGATACTAGGCTAGTTACTGACTTGATTACACGGCCACCATGCACGCCCGTGTGCTTCAACTGTGTACCCTGTCTAGACACAACTAAAAGTGATTCTTAAACCACACGATAGAGACACACGCCCGTGTCTCTTAGCCATGTATTCAAAATAGGCCATTTGTAAGGCCAATTTGCCACCCACACAAAGGTCAACCAATAAGATTCAATACAATACCAATTCATGCTTTTAAATGCATTCAAACATACCATTTCATGCAGTAAATAATCATCAACATTACCATATACTTCCATGCCTAATATCATCACAATAAATCCATTCAAAGTAACAATTGTATATCTCAAAATATATATATCAAGCATTATATATGTCATGCCATAATTCATCTTCAGACCACATCTTTCATAATTCACAAATTCATGAAATATACCACATTCATAGCTCATTCATAAATTCTACATCATTCAACTTCCAAGCCAAATCACATGGTATGGATTAAACATTTCAAGATATAACATAACTTCTAGCCTATACATGCCATATTTAAACTATATACATCTTTCCAAAAGTACCAAAATAGCTTGCCGATAGTGTGATAGAGATACTGATGATTCCCAGATCCGAGCTAGCTTTACTAACACTGTAAAATAGAGAAACAATCACACAGTAAGCTTTCAAAAGTTTAGTAGGTTCGTAACATAATACATTATACTAAAACCAACCATCACATAGATTATTTCACAACCACATATATCATACCATCCAAAGCTAATATGTTCAATTTACCATCCATAAAGTCATTTATAGTTTCATCGACCTCATAAGTTCTGAATGTAACTTAGGCACACTTAGTTGTCGAATACATATGCTACTCATTACTCACTATTTCATTTCGATCAACTTTCGTCCCTTCTTTGGTTCAATCGCACACTTAGTGCCCAAATAGTTAGCTGAAGCTTAATTAGCATCGCATATATAGTGTATCCATATCACACCGATCTTAAATTGGTATCTCACACACAGTGCCAACCACAAAGTCGAAGCTTATATTATTTCGCACACGCAGTACTAATCATCTTGGTCACATTTCCAAATACGCACACTTTGTGCCACATAACTTGAACCTTCACATAGTATTCACAATTCAATAACATCATATCATTCATCTCCTAACATTAAACATAGTTAAATACACGTATTATGTCCGAACTTACCTCAGACGTTGAAATATCGAAACGGTCGATTAATATAGCACTTTGTCTTTGCCTTGATCTCGAACCGAACCTCTCATTTCTTAGTCTATACACTTTTAAATTCAATCCAGTCAATCACCAATTCATTTAATTTAGTCCACACACACTTATTTAGGGTAATTTACAAAATAGCCCTTACATTTTAACATTTCGATGCTTTAGTCCCTAATTCATAAAATCATCAAATACACATAATTTGCTTGTACCCATGCCTAGCCGAATTCTCACTATACTCATACAAGCCCGCACATTTCATTTATTTCTCATTTTAGTCCTTCAATTTACAAATTTCTCAATTTAGCCCAAAATACTCAATTTAATCAAAAAATCCAAATACAAACTATGTTTACCCAACACCAAGTTTTCATATTTCACCAACCAACATCACAAAGCTCACATATTCATCAATGGCATATCTCACACTCATCACCAATTCATAAAAGTTAAGCATGGGTTTACTAGTACACTAAACAACGAACAAAAAACATAGAAATCATCAAAAACCAATCAAAATCATACCTCAATTGAGCTTAGAAAGTGGTGAAATTTCAAAGTTTCTAGCCTTATTCTTTCTTTCTAATTTCGTTGAAGCAAAGACGAAGATGATAGCCATTTCATGTTTTTGGTCTATTAATTAAACAATATTATCAAAGTACAAAACTAACATTTAATAATAAATACATAAAACATAACATATAAGGTCATTTTTTACCATATCCATCCACTTACTAGCAAAGTGGTTTAATTGCCTCATAAGGCCTCACATTATAAGGAAAACAACAATTAAGCACTTAACAATCAGCACACAACATTTTACACATTATGCGATTAAGTCCTTTCTTACAATTCGCACACAGTCGATAAAATTTTTACACGAAACTTTCACACAAGCTCAATCATACATTATAAACATCAAAAATAACTTTAAAATATTATTCTAACCTCAGATTTGTGGTCTTGAAACCACTATTCTGACTAGAGTCTAAATGGGGCTGTTACATCACCTGTGATAGTGTGATGAATCCTGACATTATAAACTATGTTTTTCGTATAGTAATAGATCTCGAACGAGCTGTAACAGATGTTGTTGAGAGTAATGCACCAGCTCTCACTCAAGAGACAATGCCTTCCGAATCTAAACCAGTGTCGAGTAGTCACAGAGGTGAGGCTAAAAAGCCTTTTTCCAGATGATGAATGAGTGGTTCACACAATATGTCTGGACAAATTCGGCTACTTAACAACCTCTACCCCCTCCTATTCCCCAAATTATACCTATACCTCCTCAAGGAGTTGAGCTTTTAAGATTGTATAAGTCTCCAGTTGATAAGATCCATAAACAAAGGCCTGAAGAGTTCAGGGCTAATGTTGAAGATGACCCTGAGAGAGTCGAGTTCTGGCTTGAAAATACTATTCGAGTGTTTGATTAAATTTCGTGTTCGCCAGCTGAAAGCTTAAAGTGTCTTATTTCTCTTCTGAGAGACTCTGTGTATAAATGGTGGAAAACTTTAGTGTCGGTAGTGTCGAGAGAGCGAGTGACCTAGGAATTCTTTCAGACCGAGTTCTGGAAGAAATACATCAGTTAACGGTTTCTTGATCAAAAGCATAAAGAATTTCTAGAATTAAAATAGGGCCATATGATTGTAACTGAATATGAAAGATAATTTTTACGGTTGAGCAAGTATGCCCAAGAATATGTTTCTATCGAAGAGATAATGTGCAAGTAGTTTGTTGATGGGCTAAACGAAGACATTAAACTTCTGCTCGGGATATTGGATTTAAAAGAATTTGTTGTGTTAGTTGGGCGTGCTTATAAAGCTGAAGAACTGGGCAAAGAAAAGAGAAAGGCTAATTCTGAATCTAGAGATTCGAGAAAGAGATTGATGAATAAACCCTATCACTCTTCATCAAATAAATCCTAAGATTCGTATAGTCGATTAGATGCACCAGTGGAGTACTGTAATAGAGATCGTGCGAAGTAATTTACGGGTTCAAAAACTTCAGCTATGTCAGTGGCAAGTATGGGTAGTGTTAGATCGAATAAACCTGAATGTGGACGATGTGGAAAATGACATTTTAGAGAGTGTAGACTGAATGATAAATCCTGTTTTAGCTGTGGTTAACACGAACACTTCATTCGAGATTGTCTTGAGTTAGATGAGAAAGATAAATCTCAGTTTGTAAGATCAGGCAACGTAACTGTAAGAGGAAGACCATCCCGTAATGTTGGAAATGTGAATGGCGGTAGAGGTGTGACACGAGATACTGCTAAGAGATCCGAGGTTAGAGCACTTGCCTGAACTTATTCTATTCGCGCTCGCGAAGAAGCATCATCTGCAGATGTTATTACCGATACATTCTCTCTTTATGGCACTAATGTAGTTGCATTGATAGATCCTGGATCAACTCATGCATATATATGTGTGAACTTAGTGTCTAGTAAGAATTTACTTGTTGATTCTATTGAGTTTGTTATAAAAGTGCCGAACCCCTTAGGCAAATAAGTCTTGGTTGACAAAGTTTGCAAGAATTGTCCATTAATCACTCGGTGTTACTATTTTATAGCTGAATTGATGTTGTTTCCGTTTGATGAGTTTGATGTTATTCTAGGTATTGACTGGTTGACATTGCATGATGCAGTAGTAAATTGTAGATGAAAGACTGCTAAGTTAAAATGTCAGAATAATGAAACTCTCTGAATCAAATCAAATGATTTAAAAGGTCTACCAGCTATAATTTAGTTGATGTTAGCTTAAAAATATGTGAAAAAGGGATGCAATGTATATCTTGTATATGTACTTGATACAAAAGTGTCAGAATTAAAGATTGAATCAGTACCAGTTGTTTGGGAGTATCCAGATGTGTTTCCAGAAGAGCTACCGGGTTTACCACTAATAAGAGAAGTTGAATTTGCTATTGATTTAGTACCGGGAACTTCACCAATATCGATAGCTTCGTACAGAATGGCTCTGATAGAGTTAAAAGAGTTGAAAGCTCATTTGCAAGAATTAACTGATGTTAAAAGACCAAGTTTCTCGCCCTGGGGTGCACCAGTGTTGTTTGTAAAGAAAAAAACATAATTCAATGAGAATGTGTATAGACTATCGATAGCACAACAAAGTGACAATCAAGAATAAATATCCTCTGCCGAGAATAGACGATTTATTTGATCTGTTGAAAGGTGCAACAGTGTTTTCAAAGATTGATTTGAGATCTAGTTATTATCAGTTGCGAGTTAAAGATTCAGATGTGCCGAAGACAACGTTCAGAACGAGGCATGGACATTATGAATTCCTTATTATGCCTTTTGGATTAACTAATGCTCCTGCCATTTTTATGGATTTGATGAATTGAATATTCAGATCGTATCTAGACAGATTCGTGGTTGTATTTATTGATGAAATTTTGATTTACTCTCAGATGAGTCTAAGCATGCCGAGCATTTGAGGATAATGTTATAGATCTTGAGAGATAAGCAGTTGTTTGCAAAGTTCAGTAAATGTGAGTTTTGGCTCCGAGTGGTTGGATTTCTGGGGCATATCATTTCAGTCGAAGGTATTAGAGTTGACCCGAGTAAGAGTTCTGCAATTATAGATTAGAAACCTCTGAGAAATGTATCTGAAGTCTGAATTTTTTAGGGACTAGCAGGTTACTATCGATGTTTTGTGAAAAGGATTTTCTATGATTGCAACACCGATGACTTGATGTAAGAGATATTGAAACCTCTGTTATTTCCGTATACTAGGTAAGTTCATATAATTGAACTTGAATGTGTAATTTTTCAATTGAGGGATGGTATTGGGATTTTATTTATTCTATAGCTAAATGTGATGAATATAATTTAAATGTATGGTTCAAGTCGACGAGATACTGAATAAGACCATAGCTGGGCTATGGTAATCGGATAATGAGACCATAATCGGGTTATGGCATGTGAATGTAAGACCATGGCAGGGCCTTGACAATGTATGCGTAAGACCATAGTTGGACTATGGCATTAAAAAATCGATATACTTATATCGTAATCAATTATAAACTCGAAGTGATTTGATAAGCGAATTAGTGAGAATAGATATGTATTAGTACAGGTATGTACAAAAAACTGTTCGAATGATAAATTAAAAGAAGATGAGAACTTATGAGTTGCTTCGTAGTTAAACTTTATGTTATCTCATTGATTGAGGTTTTAATTGCAAATTATGTATCTATTTGGAATTGTTAATGAATGATGTTGATTATTTCATATATACATATGAACTTACTAAGCTTTATAGCTTACTTTGTTATTTTCTTCTATGTTTTATTGTATATCGAAGTTTGCTCGGAACTAGGGATCGTTAGAGATTTCATCGCACTATTGGACATCTATTTAGGTACTTTTGAGTTGTGTATATATGGTATATGCCATGTATAGGCTTGAGTCGTTCTGGTATGTTTGATGATCATGTATTTTAGGGCCATTTAAGTTGGCTTGGGTTCATGATTTTGTTAATGTATAAATGTGTAAATGGCTTTGTTTTGAGTTAGGTAAATGACCTATAATAAATGAATGATGTTGAATTGATAATGCATATTTGGAATGGATTTATTAAATGAATCATATATGTGAATTATGCCTAGTAAAGCAAGATGAGTTGATAGGTATTTGAATAGGTAAATGGAATTGAATTGAGTATTGAAATGGTTGAAATGGATATAGTATCATTGTGTATTTGTTGATGACTTTTGGCTACATATTTGTGTCTTAAATTGGTACCAATTGAGCTTGATAGGTATATGCAAAATGGGTGGCAAAATGGCTTGGTAAATAGCCTATTTTTGTCCACACAGGCAGAGACACGGGTGTAACACCCCTAACCCGTATCTACCGACTAAGTAGGGTTACGAAGTATTATCGATCATTACACATCATTTAACATACATTACTCATACATCTATACATTCATACTCAAATACCATTCAACACAATCATGTTGTCCCTTATAAGAGCCTACGAGGCCTTAAACAGGCTTTAGAAGCAGTTCGGGACTAGACTGATAACATATAAAAATTTTGGAAACGTAGAAAATTTTCTAACATACAGGGTTCACACGCCTGTGTGAATAGGCCGTGTGCCTTACACGGCTCCAGACACACCTGTGTCTCAAATCGTGTGAAAACAGGGCATACATACTGACTTGGGTCACACGGCCGTCCACACGCACGTGTGCCCTTCGAAATGGCCATACACGCCCGTGTGCCAGGCCGTGTACTAGGCCGTGCTAAACCTGTAGGGTATACTGAGTTATGCAATACGTCCGTGTGCTAGGCCATATGCCATTTAGGGGGTATACTAACTTGTGTCACACGACCAATCACACGCCCATGTGTGAGACCGCGTGGAGCATACTGACTTCAATTGAATTCCAACACCAGGAGACACACAACCATTTAACATGACCGTGTGTCGCACACGGCTGAGACACAAGCCCATGTCTCTACTCGTGTGGAAAAAAATAGGCCATTTGTATATCCATTTTGCCACCCTATTTTTACATGCATACACAAGCATAAATTGCAACATTTCACAACTCAATTGGCAGCCAATCTATGACAGTTCATATACATTTTATACCATTTCAACATAGCATTCAAATGTCTAATAAATCACATACATTTTTCATTCATATACTAACCATATATCAAGATAACCTTTGCACAATTTCATTCCATCTATTACTAGCCAAAACATACCATATTTGAATACTTAAACACAACAAAAATATTATGCCAAGTTAAGCCAAATCACATGGCTTCAACTCATACCCTAACATGTACGAAAATTACTAGTTCAAGTGACCATAACTTTCATACTCAAATACCATTCAACACAATCATGTTGTCCCTTATAAGAGCCTACGAGGCCTTAAACAGGCTTTAGGAGCAATTCGGGACTAGACTGATAACATATAAAAATTTTGGAAACTTAGAAAATTTTCTAACATACAGGGTTCACACGCCTATGTGAATAGGCCGTGTGCCTTACACGGCTCCAGACACACCTGTGTCTCAAATCCTGTGAAAACAGGGCATACATACTGACTTGGGTCACACGGCCGACCACACGCACGTGTGCCCTTCGAAATGGCCATACACGCCCGTGTGCCAGGCCGTGTACTAGGCCGTGCTAAACCTGTAGGGTATACTGACTTATGCAATACGTCCGTGTGCTAGGCCATATGCCATTTAGGGGGTATACTAACTTGTGTCACACGACCAATCACACGCCCATGTGTGAGACCGCGTAGAGCATACTGACTTCAATTGAATTCCAACACCAGGAGACACACAGCCATTTAACATGACCGTGTGTCGCACACGGCTAAGACACAAGCCCGTGTCTCTACTCGTGTGGAAAAAAATAGGCCATTTGTATATCCATTTTGCCACCCTATTTTTACATGCATACACAAGCATAAATTGCAACATTTCACAACTCAATTGGCAGCCAATCTATGATAGTTCATATACATTTTATACCATTTCAACATAGCATTCAAATGTCTAATAAATCACATACATTTTTCATTCATATACTAACCATATATCAAGATAACCTTTGCACAATTTCATTCCATCTATTACTAGCCAAAACATACCATATTTGAATACTTAAACACAACAAAAATATTATGCCAAGTTAAGCCAAATCACATGGCTTCAACTCATACCCTAACATGTAAATTACTAGTTCAAGTGACCATAACTTTCATCTTATAACTAGCCTATAGATGCCATATTTACATATATCCACAACTTCAAAAGTACAAATCGGGAACTGGATAGTGTGATGCGTGACTCTGACTTTATCTAAATCGAGCGAGCTATCGAACCTCTACAATACATAGAAAAGAAATAGAGTAAGCTTTATAGCTTAGTAAGCCCGTATAATATAGAAATAATCTTACCATTTGTTACAAAATTAAACCATTAAACAAAGTAAATCAAATTCACTTGCCAAATGCCTAGACACAAGTATTCATCAATGTGTTAGTCTAATAAATACATATATTCAACCTTTATCCCAATTTCATACTAAATTCATGTAACATATAAAAACACATGTAATAATTCATTAACATTCATATAATCCACAATCCATAATATAAACAGTAATTCATTCGATAATAGTAACTCATTTGTATAAACAATATTTATGCTTGTTGAACCCATTAGAACTCTAAAGGATACTCGGGTGATATACATCAGTAATCCTTCAATTCATTATCATTTCCACTCTTCCGAGTTATTATCAGTAAGCTCCTCCTGAGCTGATGGACTGTAAGATCTATTAAGCTGAAACGGTAGGATCTAACGAGTTGAAAACAATAAGCTCTAACGAGCTTATATAGCGTTAAGCTTATACGAGCTGTGGTGAGTCCGTAAAAAATGTAGGAGCTCGACCAAAACGGTAACCTTAGTAACATGTCACTCATATCCTACGAATTCAGACGGTTCAAACGGGGCTCGGTAATAATCAGTCTATATCAATTAAGCATTTGTATTCCAAGTGTATCAAATATTCAATTATAAACATATATCTCAAATAAATACAAGTATTTAAAGTTCGATTCTAATTATACCAACTTACCTCGAGTTGCTCGAATGAAAACTATCGACTATTTGTCTACTTTCCCTTTTCCCTGATCTAACCCGATATCGGTTTATCTTGATCTATATATATTCGAAAACAACTTATTCAATCAACCATTTATTCAATTTAGTCTTAAGGCTATTTTACACATTTTCCCCTAAACTTTCTCATTTTTACAATTTAGTCCTTAACACATAAAATTGCAATTTAATGCAATTCAATCCAAATACATGCTAGCTGAATTTCATAGGGACTCCTAGCAGCCCAGTGTTTCATTATTTCACATTTCACAATTTAATCTATTTTTGACATTTTTGTCAAAAATCACTGTATAAAACTTGAAAATCTATCATCAAAAATTCATATTTCAACTTCAAACACCAAAGAACACATAAAATCATCAATGGAAACTCTCAAAATCTTTAACAATTTCAAAATCTAAGGCACGTGCTAGCTAGATGGAGCTACAACGATTACAAAAACATAGAAATCACCAAAAACCGAGCTAAAATCGTACATTAATTAAGCTAGGATTGTGCCAAATGCTCAAGCTTATTTAATGGCTTTCTCAAGCCCTATTTCGGTGGAATGAAGAAGAATATAAAGGCATTTTCTTTTCTTTTTTTTACTAATCTATCAATTAATAACTAATTTACTATAATACCCTTGGCTATAATCATATAAAAACATATAATGGATGGCCATAATTGTCCACTTACATTACCAATGGTCTAATATCATCATAAGGACCTTTGGTTTAATAAATCATATCAATTAAACACTTTTAACAAATAGAATGCAAGTTTTGCATTTTACGCGATTAAGTTCGTTTTCTCAAATTAAGCAATCAAACAGTAAAATTTCTTTACGAAACTTTCACATAATAATTCTATCATGTTGTAAATATCAATAAAATAATAAAATAAATAATTTGGCCTCAGATTTGTGGTCCCAAAACCACTGTTCCAATTTGACCTAAAAACGGGCTGTTATAACTCTCCCCCTTAGGGATTTTCGTCCCCGAAAATCTTACCGATAAAAAGGTTAGGGTACTATTTTTGTAACACACCTAACCCGAGTCTATCGCCGGATTAAGGTTAGGAGTGTTACCGAACATATCAAAAACGTTCACAGACAAAATCATACATTCAAACAACGTTCTCAAACGTACTATCCCTTAAACAGGTCCTCGAGACCTTAATCATGCTTAGAAGTTAAGTCGGGACTAAACTGAAACACATACGAAATTCCATGAAAATTTGACACTTTTCTAAAATACAGGGGAGACACGCCCGTGTATCCATCCGTGTTAAAACTGACTATACCAACACGGTCATTAGGCACGCCCGTGTGCCATGGCCGTGTACCTTTAGGCCATATACTGACTTCCCCACCACGGCCACCAAGCACGCCCGTGTCGAGGCCGTGTATTTTTATATTATCTACTGACTTGCACACCACGGCCAGATGACACGCCCGTGTCAAGGCCGTGTGATTTTAGGCTGCATCCTGCCAATTTACACACGGTCTAAGGCACGCTCGTGTGCCACAACCGTGTGACATTATAGGCCATTTACAAGGCCAAAATGCCAACCAAAAGGTTCATACCTATAAGCATCATTTACCAACACATATCAAGCATATATGGCAACCAAGAACATACAAATAGCCATCCAAATCATGCACATTTGATCACTAAGATAATCACAACTATACATTAAATTTTCATTCAATATATATACATTCAAAACCAATACTAAACATACCAATTTGCATAACTAAAACTCAGTTATACCTATGCACCATTTGTCTATATACTTGCCATCTCATAACCATTCCATATATCAACTAATCATATCATAATAACTTCACATATCACATTCATCTAAGCATGATTCCAAAACATAACTAGCCAAATCACATGGCTAAGTTCACAATACAAATTATCACAAGAACTAGCCTATACATGCCATATCTAGCTATATACATATCCAAGGTGTACCAAAACGATATTAGTAGTGTGATGACGATCCTTGGCGGTCCCGAGCCTTCAGTAGCTTTGACGACCTATAAACCAGATTAAACACACACATAATAACCTTTCCAAAAGCTTAGTAAGTCAATATACAACCACTTAGCATAAAATGCATATATTTGCTTTGATTCATACACTTTTAACCACATTAGCCATATTCCAAATTTAAAGATCATATAAACACCTATCTCATTTCACCAAAACATTATACAACATATCATCAATTCCATATTCATAGCATCATAGTAAGATCATAATGATGCTTATCTTGTATACACAATTAGTGTATAATCAACTTACCTGAATTGAATTTACTATCACATATTTGTTCATAGCTCGGATTTGCAATTAGTATCATAGACTTGCCCGTTGAACCGTAATAAATCTAGTAGGATACTCAGAAAGCTCAAAATAATCGTACAATGCCAACGTCCCAGATGAGGTCTTACATGCACTCGGATATCGATGCCACTGTCCCAGACAAGGTCTTATACGAATCAAAACGATGTCGATGTCCCAGACATGGTCTTACACGTAAGTGTCATAATAATGCCAACGTCCCAGACGTGGACTTATACGTAAAGTTTATATTGATGCCAACGTCCCAGACGTGGTCTTACACGTAATCAGATATCGATGCCACTGTCTTGGACAGGGTCTTACACGAATCTCAAATCAATGCCAACGTCCCAGACGTGGTCTTACATGATAAAACAGAACAGATACCTATGTCAAAGTTCGTACGAGGCTTCTCAGACTTAGTCAATATACCAAACTTATCTCAGAATTCAATTACAGAATTTCTCATAAGCATTCATTATCATCATTAAACATATGAACAATTTCAAATGCATACATATTCATTTATTTGTATAGTGACTTACCTCGGATTCAGTTTATCGGAATAGAAAACGGCTACTCAATAACTTTCGCTTTCCCGCGATCTAAATCTGTTTTCCTCGATTCTTAATCTAAGCATATTCAGAATTAACCCTTTTATTCAATAATTCATTCAATTCAATCCAAAGACACGCATTTAGGGCAATTTGCAAATTAGCCCTCACATTTACACATTTTATCAATTTAGTCCATTCAAAACATCAAATTCACAAAATCTACACATACACATGCTTGGCCGAATACATATATATCACATAAAAACCCACATTTTTCATCAAATTCACAAATTAGTCCCTCAATTTGTCATTTTCACAATTTAGCCCTATTAAGCTAAATTCATCAAAACTTTAAGAACAAAACATATTCATCTACTACCAATCTATCATTTAACACCTTAAAGCATCACAAAGCTCAACATAGCATCAATGGCATAACTTGCAAACATCACCAATACACAAAATTGAAACATGGGTTTGATAGTATACGAAGCAACGATTAGAAAAACGTAGAAATTATCAAAAATCGACTCAAAATCATACCTTAATTGAATCTTTCAATGGCCGAATAACCTAACTTCTTTGTCCTTTCTTTTTCTTCACTAAATTCAGCCAAAAGATGATACCAATGTCTAATTTCATACTTAGTTTTTATTTTAAAACATTTTAATACATAAATGACAAAATTAACCTTTTATAATGCTTATAAGAATTTCCACTAACTTTGGCATTAATGTCCATCCATTTTCCAAGGGTAAAATTGCATTATAAGGACTTCACACTTATAAAGACATGACACATAAGTGCTTTAGCAATTAGCACGTAAATTTTGCATTTAACGTAATTTAAACACACAGACGAACAAATTAGCTTACGGAAATTTAACACATGGTTAATCACATATCATAAGCACAGAAAATAATATTAAAATATTATACGGACTCAGATTTGTGGTTCTAAAACCACTGTTCTGACTAGGGTATAAACCGGACTATTACAATTTTCGTATAGCTTCCTCTGGTTCCCACGTAGCTTCCTCAATCCTATGTTTATGCCAGAGAACCTTTACTAGAGCTATGCGCTTATTTCTCAATTTTTTGTTTTCATGAGCTAAAATCCTTATCGGTTCTTCATTATACATCAAATTTGCCTGTATCTCAACATCTACCGGAGAAATCACATGTGACAGATCGGATCTATATCGTCATAACATAGAAACATGAAAAAAATTATGAATCTTTTCAAGTTCTGATGGTAATGCTAGTCGATATGCTACCGGCCCTATTCCTTCAATGATCTCGTAAGGCCTGATAAATCGCGAACTTAACTTCCCTTTACGGCTGAATCGAAGAACCTTTTTCCACGGTGACACCCTTAAAAACACTCGGTCCCCGATCTAAAATTCAATTTCTTTATGTTTCAAATCCGTATATGATTTCTGCCGATTTGAAGCTGCTTTTAAACTATCGCAAATTGTTTTCACGTTTTCTTCAGTTTTTCTGATTAATTCAATCTTGTTAATATTTTCCTCACTTAGCTCAGTCCAGTATAGCAGAGTTTGACATTTGCAACCATATAAAGCTTTGTATGGTGCCATCTTTATACTCTTCTAAAAACTGTTATTATACACGAATTCAATCAACGACAAGTATTTTTCCCAACTACCTTCAAACTCTAAAATACAACATCTCAACATGTCTTCAAGAATCTGAATAACTCTTTCGGCCTGACCATTAGTCTGAGGATGAAAAGCTATACTAAAATTCACCTTCGTAACCAAAGCTTCTTGCAGTTTCTTCCAGAATCGCAATGTAAATCTCGGATCTCTATCAGAAATAATAGATAGTGGCACCCCTTGCAATCGATCAATCTCAGAAATGTACAATTCAACTAATATGTCAAGTGAGTAATCTGTACGTACTGGTATGAAATGAGCATATATCGTTAGTTAATCAACGAAAACCCAGATAACATCTTTATTTTTTTTAGAATTAGAGGCAATCCAGACACAAAATCCATTGTAACTCTATCCTACTTACACTCGGGAACCATCAAAGGCTACAGTATACCAGATGGTACTTGATGTTCAGCTTTGACTTGCTGACAAATCAAACATTTAGAAACAAACTCTGACATATCTCGTTTCATGCCTTGCCACCAGTAAAGCAATTTTAAATCGTTATACATTTTTGTACATCCCGTATGAACGGATAAGCAGCTATGGTGCGCTTCATGTAAAATCTTCAAAATGAGTTCCGAATTTCTCGGTATGCAAATTCTATTCCGGAACCTTACACAATCATCGTTTCCAATCTGAAACTCTGAATCAGAGATATTCTCACATTGAATTTGTTTAACTTGTAATTCACGATCCTTTTTCTGAGATTCATAGATTTGTTGAATAAATACTGGCTTAGCTTTTAATTCAGCTACAATAGACCCATCATCACAAATCATCAATGGGTATTCATTGCTCGTAATGCAAACAAAGATTTTTGACTTAGAGCATCAACAACAATATTAGCTTTCTCCGAGTGATAATTAATCACAAATTCATAATCTTTCAATAACTCGAGCCACCTTCGTTGTCACAGATTCAGATCTTTCTATGACATCAGGTAGTTAGCTCTAGTGATTCGTAAAAATGTGGCATTTTTCACCGTATAAATAGTGTCACCAAATTTTCAATGCAAAAACAGTTGTAGCCAATTCAAGGTCGTGCATCGGATAATTGTTTTCATGCGGTTTCAATTGTCGAGAAGCATAGGCTATAACATTTCCTTCTTGCATAAGAACACATCCCAAACCATTTAATGATGCGTTACTATAAATCACAAATTCTTTCCACAGTTCAGGTTTAACCAAAACTAATGCTTCAGTTAACAGTACTTTCAACTGTTCGAAACTCTGTTGACACTTTTCTGACCATCCGAATTTCACATCTTTTTGAAGCGGTCGTGTCATCGGTGTTGCAATCATCGAAAATCCTTTCACGAATCTTCGGTAATAACTCGCTAAACCCAGAAAACTACAGACTTCAGACACATTTCTCATAGGTTTCTAATCAATAATAGTCGAAATCTTACTCGGGTCAACTCTAATACCGCCAGCTGAAATAGTATGCCCCAGAAATCCAACCTCTTGGAGCCAAAACTCACATTTTCTAAACTTTGCAAATAATTGCTTATCACATAGAGTTTGTAACACTACTGTCAAGTGCTCGATATGTTCAGATTCATTTCGCGAATAGATTAGAATGTCATCGATGAATACAACAACAAATCTGTCTAAATAAGGTCTGAATATTCGGTACATTAAATCCATAAAAACTACTGGAGCATTAGTTAATCCGAAAGGCATAACAAGGAATTCATAATGTCCGTATCTCGTTCTGAATGCGGTTCTCCACACATCCGACTCTTAACTCACAATTGATAATATCTCGATCCCAAATCAGTCTTTGAAAATACTGTAGCACCTTTCAACTAATCAAATAAATCATTAATCTGCGATAGAGGGTATTTGTTCTTTATAGTCACCTTATTCAACTGTCTGTAATCGACATACATTCTCATCGTGCTATCTTTCTTTTTCACGAACAATGCAGGTGCACCCCAGGGCGAGTAACTCGATCGTAAAAAACCTCTGTCTGTCAATTCTTACAACTGAGCTTTCAATTATTTTAATTTTGTTGGAGCCATTCTGTACAGAATTATCGATATCGATGCTGTTCCCAGTACTAATTCAATACTAAATTCAACCTCTCTGATCTGTGGCAACCCCAATAATTCTTCTGAAAATACATTTGAAAGTTCACAAACAACAGGTACAAATTCAATCTTTGATTCAGATACCTTAGTATCTAGTACATATGCAAGATATACATCACAACCCTTTTCTATACATTTCTAAGCTAACATAGACAATATCATAGTAGGTAATTCACTCGAATCATTAGACTCAATCCGAAGAATTTCACCATTTTGACATTTCAATTCAATAGTCTTTTGTCTAAAATTCACAACTGCATCATGCGTAGTCAGCCAGTCTATACCCAGAATCACATCAAACTCATTAAACGGTAGAAGCATCAAGTCAGCCCAAAAATAGTAACCCTGAGTCATCAAAGGACAATTCTTATAAAATTTATCAACTAACACAGATTTGCCTAAGGGGTTCGAAACGTTAATTACAAACTCTATAGACTCGACATGTAAACTCTTTTTAAATACTAAATTCAGACAGATATATGAATGGGTTGATCTAGGATCTATCAACACAACTATATCAGTATTAAAAAGAAAAAAAGTACTAGTAATAACGTCTGGCGATGATACCTCCTCCCGTGCACAGATAGCATAAGCTTGGGCAAGTGCTCGTGCCTGAGATCTCACAGTAGAATCTCTCGTAGCACCTCGGTTACCACTCATATTTCCAGTGTTTCGGGGTGGTCTCCCTCTAGTAGTCTTATTACTCACTTTTGCTAGTTGATCTCTTTCAACTATAAAATTTTCTGGATAGTCCCAGAGATAATGATCAAGAGATCCGCATCTAAAACAAGCTCCGCTTAGTATTCTGCATTCACCATAATGTCCCTTGTTACGATGATTACATTCAAGTATAACATTTCTAACACTACGCGCACTGGCAACATCGTCTGAGGTTTAGAGCTAAAATTTCTTGCATCTCTTTCTTTGATTGAAATCCCCACAAAAGCAGTAGAATGAGGATGATATTCTTTAGTTTTCTTTGATGCTGACTAATGTGATTTGCCTGCAAATATTTTTCTAAAGTCTCTAGCCTCAGAATCGACTTTTCTTTTCTCTTTGCTAAGCTCTTCGGCTTTGCAGGCTCTATTAAATAGAACAACGAACTCTTTCAACTCAAGAATCCCCACTAATAGTCTGATTTCTTCATTTAACCTGTCTTCGAACCTTTTACACATTATAGCCTCAGAAGAAAAATATTCACGAGCATATTTGCTAAGTCATACAAACTCTCTTTCGTATTCCGCTATCAACATACAGCCCTGTTTCAATTCAAGAAATTCATTTCTTTTCTGATCAATGAACCTTTGGCTGATGTATTTCTTTCTAATTTCAACTTGAAAGAATTCCCAAGTAACTCTTTCTCGAGGAACTACAAATATCAAAGTATTCCACCACTGATATGCGGTGTCTCTCAACAATGATACAACATATTTTAATCATTCTTTAAGTGTGCATGACAATTCATCAAATACTCGAATCATGTTCTCAAGCCAAAACTAGACTCTCTCAGGATCATCGCTAACAGTAGCTCTGAATTCTTCAGCCCTGTGTTTCCGTATCTTATCAATAGGTGGCTTTTTCAATCACAAAGGATCCATACCTTGAGGAACTACAGGGCTCGGTTAGGGTATAGGTGGGGGTGGAGGTTATTAATCAGCTGGGTTCGTCCAAATGTATTATGTGAACCATTTGTTCATCATTTAGAAGAAGGCTTCTTTAGCCTCTCCTCCTTGGCTACCCGTTACAGGTATAGAGTCAGATGGAGCTGTCCCTTGTGCGGAAGCAGGCGTGTTACTCTCGACCTCATCAACTACAGCTCGATCAAGATCCATTTACTATATAAAAACACATTTAAAAATGTCAGGAGTCATCACACTATCACCGTTTATATATATGGCATGTATAGCTAGACTCACATACGCTACGTTAGGCTCTACAATCGACTAAACTGTAGCTCTGATACAAATAAATGAAACACCCATTACCCGTATCCGTCGCTTGAGTAGGGTTACGAAGTATTATCGACCGTTAGATATAATTTAACATACATTACTCATACATCTATACATTCATACTCAAATACCATTCAACACAATCATATTGTCCCTTATAAGAGCCTACGAGGCCTTAAACATGCTTTAGGAGCAGTTTGGGACTAAACTAATAACTTATAAAAATTTAGGAAACTTGGAAAATTTTCAAACATACAAGGGTCACACGCCCATGTGAACAGGCCGTGTGCCTTAAATGGCTCCAGACACGCCCGTGTCTCATACCATGTAAAAATAGGGCATACATACTGACTTGGGTCACACAGCCGACCACACGCCAGTATGACTAGCCCGTGTGCCTGGCCATGAACTAGGCCGTGCCAAACCTGTAGGGTATACTGGCTTATGCAACACGCCCGTGTACTAGACTGTGTGCCATTTAAGGGGTATACTGACTTTTGCCACACGGCCAGTCACACGCCCGTGCGTGAGATCGTCTGGAGCATACTGACATAATTTTATTTCCAACACCAGGGACACACGGCTGTGTAACATGACCATGTGTCGCACACAGTTGAGACACACGCCAGTGTCTTTACCCGTGTGGTCAAAAATAAGCTATTTCTATAGCTATTTTGCCACCCTATTTGTACATGCATACACAAGCATAAATTGAAACATTTCACAACTCAATTGGCAGCCAATCCATGACATTTCATACAGATTTTATACCATTTCAACATAGCATTCAAATGCCTAATAAATCACATACATTTTCCATTCATATATTAACCATATATCAAGATAACCTTTACACAATTTCATTCCATCTATTACTAGCCAAAACATACCATATTTGAATACTTAAACACAACCAAAATATTATACCAAGTTAAGCCAAATCACATAGCTTCAACTCATACCCTAACATGTACCAAAATTACTAGTTCAAGTGACCATAACTTTCGTCTTATAACTAGCCTATACATGCCATATTTACATATATCCACAACTTCAAAAGTACAAATCGACAACTAGATAGTGTGATGCGTAACTCTGACTTTATCCGAATCGAGCGAGTTATCGGACCTCTATAATACACGAAAAAGAAACATAGTTAGCTTTATAGCTTAGTAAGCCCGTATAATATAGAAATAATCTTACCCTTTGTTACAAAATTAAACCATTAAACAAAGTCAAATTCACTTGCCAAATGCCTAAACACAAGTATTCATCAATGTGTTTGTCTCATAAATGCATATATTCAACCTTTATCCCAATTTTATACTAAATTCGTGTAAGATATAAATCACATGTAACAATTCATTAACATTCATGTAATCCACAATCCATAATATAAATAGTAATTCATTCGATAATAGTAACTCTTTCGTATAAACAATATTTATGCCCATTCATTAGAACTTCAAAGGATACTCGGGCGATATACATCAGTAATCCGTCAATTCCTTATCATTTTCACTCTTTCGAGCTATTATCAGTAAGCACTATTGAGTTGAAACGGTAAGCTCTAACGAGCTGATATACGGTAAGCTCATACGAGCTGTGGTGAGTCTGCAACAAATGTAGGAGCTCGACCAAAACGGTACCCCTAATAACATGTCACCCATATCCTACGAATTCATACGGTTCAAATGGGGCTCGGTAATAATCAATCTATATCAATTAAGCATTTGTATTCCAAATGTATCAAATATTCAATTATAAACATATATCTCAAATAAATACAATTATTTAAAGTTCGATTCTAATTATACGAACTTACCTCGAGTTACTTGGATGAAAACTATCGACTATTTGTCTACTTTTCCTTTTCCCTGATCTCAGTTTATCTTGATCTATATATATTCAAAAATAACTTATTCAATCAACCATTTATTCAATTTAGTCCAAAACACATCTTAAGGCTATTTTACATATTTCCCCCAAAACTTTCTCATTTTTACAATTTAGTCCTTAACACATAGAATTGTAATTTAATGTAATTCAATCCAAATACATGCTAGCCAAATTTTATAGGGACTCCTAGAAGCCCATATCTTTCATTATTTCACATTTTTACCATATAAAATTTCACATTTCACAATTTAATCCCTTTTTGACATTTTTGTCAAAAATCATTTTACAAAATATGAAAGTCTATCATAAAAAATTCATATTTCAACTTCAAACACCAAAGAACACATAAACTAATCAATGGAAATTCTCAAAATCTTTAATAATTTCAAAATCCAAGGCACGGGCAAGCTAGATTGAGCTGCAATGATTACAAAAACATAGGAATCATCAAAAACCAAGCTAAAATCGTACCTTAATTAAGCTAGGAGTGTGCAGAATGCTCAAGCTTGTTTAGTGGCTTTCTCATTCCCTAGGTTTGGTGGAATGAAGAAGAATATGAAAGCATTTTTCTTTTTTTTTTTTTACTAATTTATCAGTTAATAACTAATTTACTATAATACCATTGGCTATAATCATATAAAAACATATAATGGATGGCCATACTTGTCCACTTACATTACCAATCGTCTAATATCATCATAATGTCCTTTGATTTAATAAATCATATCAATTAAACACCTTTAACAAATTGAATGCAACTTTTGCATTTTAGGCGATTAAGTTCCTTTTCTCAAATTAAGCAATCAAACAGTAAAATTTCTTTACGAAACTTTCACATAATAATTTTATCATGTTGTAAACTTCAATAAAATAAATATTTTGGCCTCAGATTTGGGGTCCCGAAATCACTATTCCAATTTGACCTAAAAACGAGCTGTTACAACGGGCGTGTGTCTCAGCCGTGTGTGACACATGGTTATGTTACACGGTCGTGTGTCCCCTGGTATTGAAATTGAAATGGAGCCTGTATGCTCCACACGGTCTCACACACGGGCGTGTGATCGACCGTGTGGCACAAGTCAGTATACCCCTCTAATTGGCACACGACCTGGCACACGGGCATGTGAGTTGGTCGTGTTGCATAAGTCAGTATACCCTACAGGTTTGGTATGGCCTAACACATGGCCTCGTACACGGGTGTGTGTGGCTACTTTGAAGGACACACGGGCTAGACACACGGGTGTGTGGTTGGCCATGTGACCCAAGTCAATATGTACCCCCTATTTTCACACGGCCTTTGACACGGCATGTTTGGTGGCTGTGTGAGACACACGGCCTAGCCACACGGGCGTGTGTCGCCTCATTTGAAGAAAAAATTGCTAAGGGTTAAAAATTTCTTGAGTTATCGGTTTAGTCCCAAACCACTCCCAAAGTATGTTTAAGGCCCCGTAGGCTCTTAACAGGGACAAATTGATTGAGATTGAATATTGAATGATTTAATTGAACAATTGTATGTTAAATAGTTGTTTAATTGTTTTGTAAGTTTGGTAATGCTCTGTAACCCTATTTTGGCGTTGAATACGGGTGAGGGGTGTTACATTTTTTGGTATCAAAGCTACGATTTAGTCGATTCTGGGACTAACGTAGCATGTGTGAAAGTCTAGCTATACATGTCATATATAACTTGTGATAGTGTGATGAATCTTGACATTGTAAACTATGTTTTCTTATAGTAATGGATCCTGAGCGAGCTGTAGCAAATAATGTTGAGAGTAATACGCCAGCTCCTGCCCAAGGGACAGTGCTACCTGAATCTAAACCCATGTTGAGTAGTCACGGAGATGAGGCTAAAGAAGCCTTTTTTTCTCCAAATGATTAATGAGTGGTTCACTCAATATGTCCAGACAAATCCGGCTGCTTAACAGCCTCCACCCCTCCTATTCCTGAAATTGTAATTGTAGCTCCTCACGGAGTCGAGCTTTTAAGATTGTACAAGCCTCCAGTTGGTAAGAACCGCAAACACAGAGCTGGAGAGTTCAGGGCTAATATTGACGATGACCCTGAGAGAGTCGAGTTCTGGCTTGAAAATACTATCCGAGTGTTTCATGAACTTTTGTTTACGCCAACTAAAATCTTAATGTGTGCTATTTCTCTTCTAAGAGACTCTGCGTATCAATGGTGGAATACTTTAGTGTCAGTAGTACCGAGAGAGAGAATGACCTTGGAATTCTTTCAGACTTAGTTCTGAAAGAAATACATCAGTCAACGGTTTCTTGATCAAAAGCATAAAAAATTTTTAGAATTGAAACAGGGTCGTATAACCGTAACTGAATATGAAAGAGAATTTGTACGGTTGAGCAAGTATGCTCGAGAATATGTTTCTATCGAAGAGATAATGTGCAAGTGATTTGTTGATGGGTTGAACGAAGACATTAAACTTCTGGTCAAGATATTGGATTTAAAAGAATTGATTATGTTGTGCTTGTAAAGCTGAAAAACTAGGCAAAGAAAAGAGAAAGGCTAATTTTGAAGCTAGAGATTCGAGAAAGAGATTGATCAATAAACCCTATCACTCTTCATCAAAGAAATCTCGAGATTCGTATAGTCGATCAAATGCACCAGTAGAGTACTCTAATAGAGATCATGGGAAGCAATTTACGAGTTCAAAAACTCCAGCTATGTTAGTGGCAATTGTGGGTAATGTTAGATCGAATAAACCTGAATGTGGACGATGTGGAAAATGACATTTTGGAGAGTGTAGATTGAATGATAAAGCCTATTTTAGATGTGGTTCACACGAATACTTCATTCGAGATTGTCTTGAGTTAGATGAGAAAGATAAATCTCATAACGTAAGATCAGGCAACCCGACGGTGAGAGGAAGACTATCATGTAATGTTGCAAATGTGAGTGGTGGTAGAGGTGCGGCACGAGATACTACTGTGAGATCAGTGGCTAGAGAACCTGCCAGAACTTGTGCTATTTGCGCTCGTGAAGAAGCATCATCTACAGATGTTATTACCGGTACATTCTCTCTTTATGACACTTATGTAGTTGCATTGATAGATCCTGGATCAACTCATTCATATATGTGTGTGAAATTAGTGTCTAGTAAGAATTTACTTGTTGATTCTACTAAGTTTGTTATAAAAGTGTCTAACCCCTTAGACAAATATGTCCTGGTTGACAAAGTTTGCAAGAATTGTCCATTAATGACTTGGGGTTACTGTTTTATGGCTGATTTGATGTTGTTGCCATTTGATGAGTTTGATGTTATTCTGGGTATAGACTGGTTGACGTTGCATGATGTAGTAGTAAATTGTAGACGAAAGGCCATTGGGTTGAAATGTCAGAATAATGAAACTCTTCGAATCGAATCAAATGATTTGAAGGGTCTACCAGCTGTAATTTCAGTGATGTTAGCTCAAAAATATGTGAAAAAGGGATGCAACACATATCTTGCATATGTATTTGATACAAAAGAGTCAGAATCAAAGATTGAATCAGTACCATTTGTTTGCGAGTATCCAAATGTGTTTCCAGAAGAGCTACTGAGTTTACCACCGAATAGAGAAGCTGAATTTGCTATTCATTTAGTACATGGAACTTCACCAATATTGATAGCTTTGTATAGAATGGCTCCGACAGAGTTAAAATAGTTGAAAGTTCAGTTGTAGGAATTAACTGATAGAGGATTCGCAAGACTGAGTTTCTTGCCCTGGGGTGCACCAGTGTTGTTTGTAAAGGATAAAAATGGTTCAAGGACAATGTGTATAGACTATCGATAGCTCAACAAAGTGACAATCAAGAATAAATATCCTCTACTGAGAATAGACGATTTATTTGATCAGTTGAAAGGTGCAACAGTATTGTCAATGATTGATTTGAGATCTGGTTATTATCAGTTGCAAGTTAAAGACTCAGATGTGCCGAAGACAGCGTTCAGAACGAGGTACAGTCATTATGAATTCCTTGTTATGACTTTTGGATTAACTAATGCTCCTACCATTTTTGTGGATTTGATGAATTGGATATTCAAGCCGTACTTAGAGAGATTCATGATTGTATTTATTGATGACATTTTTATTAACTCTCGAGATGAGTCTGAGCATGCCGAGCATTTGAGGATAGTGTTGCAGATCTTGAGAGATAAGCAGTTATTTACAAAGTTCAGTAAATGTAAGTTTTGGCTTCGAGAGGTTGGATTTCTTGGTGCATATCGTTTCAGTCGGAGGTATTAGAGTTGGCCTGAGCAAGATTTCTGCAATTATAGATTGGAAACCTCCAAGAAATGTATCTGAAGTCTAAAGTTTTATGGAACTAGATGGTTAGTATCGACATTTTGCGAAAGGATTTTCTATGATTACAACACTGATGACTCGATTACTTCAAAAAGATGTAAAGTTCGAATGGTCTAAGAAGTGTCAAAAAAGTTTTGAAGAGTTGAAAATGTTATTGATAGAGGCACCAGTGTTAGTACAGCCTGAATCGGGTAAAGAATTCGTAATTTTCAGTGATACGGCATTGAACGGTCTGGGTTGTGTATTGATGTAGGAAGGAAAATAATAGCTTATGCTTCTAGATAGTTGAAACTGCATAAAAAGAATTACCAGACACACGATTTAGAATTGGCCACGATAGTGTTTGCATTAAAGATTTGGCGACATCACTTGTTTGGTGACAAATGCCACATTTATACAGATCAAAAGAGTTTAAAGTATTTAATGACTTAGAAAGACTTGAATTTGTGACAACGAAGATGGCTTGAATTATAGAAAAATTATGAGCTAGTAATTGATTATCATCCTGGAAAAGTGAATATGGTTGTTGATGCTCCGAGTAGAAAGTCATTATTTGCTTTGAGTGCGATGAATAACGGTTAGCTTTGTCGGATGATGGTTCGATTGTAGCTAAGTTGAAAGCAAGACCGTTATTCCTTTAGCAAACTAGTGAAGCCCAAAAATATGAAAAAGAATTGCAAGATAAACGAGTTCAATGTGAGTCGACTTCTAATTCAGAATTTCAAATCAGACATAATGATTGGTTGATGTTCCAAGGAAGAATTGGTGTACCGCGAAATTTTAAGCTTATTTAGAAGATTTTAAATGAAGCACATAGTGGTTGTTTATCCGTACATCCGGGAAGTACTAAAATGTATAACGATTTGAAGCAGTTATATTGGTGGTCTGGCATGAAACAAGATACCTCAAAATTTATTTCTAAATGTTTGATTTGTCAGCAAGTCAAAGCTGAACATCAAGTACCATGGGGTTTACTGCAACTTGTGATGATTCCTAAGTGGAAATGGGATAGAATTACAATGGATTTTGTGTCGAGATTGCCCCTAACTTCGATAAAGAAAGATGCTATCTGGATTATCATTGACCGACTAATAAAATTTTCTCATTTCATACTGGTACGTACTGACTTTTCGCTTGATAGATTAGCTGAGTTGTATATCTCTAAGATAGTGAGATTGCACAGGGTGCCTATTTCTATTATTTTGGATAGAGATCCGAGGTTTATGTCGCGGTTTTGGAAGAGATTGCAAGAAGCTTTAGGTACAAAGTTAAATTTTAGTACAACTTTTCATCTACAAACTGATGGACAGTCTAAACGAGTAATTATGATTCTCGAAGATATGCTCTGATGTAGTGTTTTGGAATTCGAAGGCAGTTGGGAGAAATATTTGCCTCTAGTTGAATTTGCGTATAATAACAGTTTCCAATCGAGTATAAAGATGGCACCGTACGAAGCTTTGTATGCTCGCAAATGCCGAACTCCATTGTACTGGACTAAGCTTAGCGAGAAACAGATTCACAGAGTTGATTTGGTTAGAGAAACTGAAGAGAAAGTGAAAATAATTCGTGACTATTTGAAAACAGCTTCAGATGGTTAGAAATCGTATGCGGATTTAAAATAGAAAGATATTAAATTTCAGATCGGTGATAAAGTGTTTCTGAAAGTGTCCCCGTGGAAGAAAATATTTCGAATTGGTCGTAAAGGCAAATTGAGTCTGAGATTCATCAGGCCGTATGAAATCATTGAAAGAATAGGGCCAGTAGCATATCGGCTATCTCTACCATCAGAGTTAGAAAAGATCCACAACGTGTTTCATGCAGTGATGCAGAAAAGATCCACAACGTGTTTCATGTATTGATGCCACGTCGGTATAGATCTGATCCATCACATGTGATTTCTTTGTCAGAGATTGAAATTCAACCTGATATGATGTACAATAAAGAACAGATCAGAATTTTAGCTTTAGAGATCAAAGAATTGAGAAATAAACGTATAGCCTTAGTGAAAGTATTGTGGCAATGTCACGGAGTTGAAGAGGGTACGTGGGAACCCCAGGAAGCCATGAGAAAACAGTACACTAACCTATTCACTGGTAAGATTTTCGGGGACGAAAATCCCTAAGTAGGGAGAGTTGTAACATCCCATTTTTAGTCAAATCAAAATAGTGGTTTCGGGACCACAAATCTGAGGTTGAAATATTTATTTTATTATTATTTTGAGGTTTACATCATGATTAAGTGTATGTGTGAAAGTTTCATTAAGAAATTTAACATTTGAATGTTCAATTAGGTAAAAAGGACTAAATCTCGTAGAGTGCAAAATTGATGTTCTATTAGCTAAAGGTACCTAATAGCTATATAACTTAAAAGAATAAGTCCTTATTTTGTAATTAAACCATTTTTATATAAGGTGGACATTTATGGGCATAATATGAATGTTTTTAATGGTTTATGAATAAGGTTAAAAATATAAATTAGTAAATAAGGTTAATACATTAAAACAAAACCAATTTTTTTTATCATCTTTTACCACATTCTTCACTGAAAATTAAGAGAAGAGAAGCTATTTTCTTAGGGTTTTTTCAGCCATGCTATTTTAACTCAATTAAGTACACAATTTTGCTCAGTTTTTAATGATTTCTATGTTTTTGTAATCGTTACATCTAGTATTAGCTAGCCCAAGGATTAATTTGCAAAAATTTTAAAGATTTATCATGTTGCGATTGTTGAATGCTTGAGTAATTTGATGATTTACGATAGATTTGGAAAGTTAAATGTTAGATTAATAGCTTTTGTGAAGTGATTTTTGACAAAAATGTAAAAAAGGGATTAAATTAAGAAAATGTGAAATGTGGTGGTTAAAAATGTGAGTAAATTAAATATATGGGATGCTAGTAACATGTATTAAATTTGGCTAAGCATGGGTTAGTACTAAATTGCATGAATTTGTGATTTTTTGCAATAAGGACTAAATTGTGAAAAATGTGAAAGCTTAGGGGCAAATGTGTAAAATAGCCCTAATTTATGTTTTGGACTAAATTGAATATATAGTTGATTAAATAAGTTGATTTTGATTACCTGTAGATAAAGAAAAGAGGAATTCGGAATTAGATCGAGGAAAAAGCAAAGTAATTGACTAGTCAGCCCGTTCTGTTATTTTCGTATACGAGGTAAGTTCGTATAATTGAACTTGAATGTGTAATAATTCAATTGAGGGATGGTATTGAGATTTTATTTATTCTATAGCTAGATGTGATGAATTTGATTTAAATGTACGGTTTAAGTCGATGAGATATTGAATAAGACCATAGATGGGCTATGGCAATCAAATAATAAGACCATAACTGGTTTATAGAATGTGAATGTAAGACCACGAAAAGGCCTTGTGTAACATCCCTAAATCGGGGCCTTTGCATTTTATCTGTTTGCATGTAGATAATGTGGTTGTCATGCTAGTCTAGGGTGTTTTAGGGCCTAGTCGTGAGCTAGGGGTAGGCCTGGGCCTTAGCAAAAATTTCCTTTTTGGGCACTTGGAAGAGGGAGCTGAATAGACAGGAGTTAAGGGAAATTAGTGGCATGTTTTGACACAGGAAGGGCCTTGGTAAAGTGGCAAGGGAGGTGCCACTTAAGGCTCAGGGAAGTGACGCCTCAGGTGAGTGGATAGAGCCTTGGTTCGAGCTGCGGGAATTCCCTTTTTGCTTGTTATTTTTGACGCCAAGACCAGAAGGAGTTGTACTCAGGATGGACTTTGGTGGATGAGTATGGAAGGAGTCAGCAGATTTGAATGAGTGGAGGGGAGAAACTTTAGGAGTTTGAAGTATTCAAAGTTGTTTGAATATGTGATCAGGAGAAAAATAAGGAGGAAAAGAAGGGATTGAGTTGGGATAGGTGTTAGCCGAATTTGAGAGGAGCTAGGAGGGGGGTTAGGCATTGGTGGCCGAATGTGGGTGTAGGCCTTGGTGGAGTGTGAATATTCGGCTGGATAGGGAGCCTTAGAGTTCTCTTTTCTCATTTCTTCTGTGTCGAAACTAAACCACACTCACATCTCATATTTTACGTTTTCTTTCCTCTCGTCTACTCAAAGCCAAATGCTCTCTTAAGTCTTTTCTATTTTGGTTGTTTGGCCGAACCTACCTTGCTGTCCATTCATTAATTGTGTCCCAATCTTTTTGCCATTATTCTTCAAAGCCGAAAACCCTCTGTAGCCATACCTCTGCCGAAACACCATTCCTCATTTTCTTTCCACTCAAAAGCCATAGCCGAATCCTCCTGGTATCTTACTATTTTTTTTCTTTCTTTTAATTGATTCAGTAAGTGTCGAAATCTCATTTTTCATCCCCTCATTTCATCTCTCTCATTCTATGTGAGCCGAAACTTAGTTCTTATTCTTTTCTTCTTTATTTGTGCACTCTCCAAAACCGAAACCTCAACCTCTCTCTCTCTATTCCATTCTTCTCTAAAAGCCAACACCCTCAAACATCCGGTTGAGGATCTTTAATTCTATTTGCGATTTTCCTATTGGATTCCCTCTTATTTTAGCCATTGTCGAATCATCTCTAGGGTGTTGTGGTGCTGAATCTTGATAGTGGGTGATCGAATCTGTCAGGTTAAGGTAAGGGGCGATTTCTTTTATTTGTGTTATCTCTTTCCAGTTTCCATGCCAAAGCCGAATGGCTATTTGGCGTAATGTTGTGATGTCTGGCCGAATGTAGGAAGGAGGTAACGCATTCGTTTGGACTCTTGGAATTTGGTTGGAATTGTGGATTAGATCTTGAGATTCAGGATTTGTCGATCTAGGTAAGGGCTTTTGATTTACGTGTTGTGTTAACCTCTTAGATTCAATTTCGTTGCTTTAATCCGTGTTAGTGACTAAGGTGTGTTCATGGACTCGAAGGCTAGCCAAGCATTAGGAGAGGTTGGATCGGTGAGCCCAGCCTCTAAATTCAAGAAGAGAGCTGTGTCTGTGGTTCGGGATTGGCCACCGGGTTGTGGGCCAGCATCTGAGCAAAGTGGTAGGCAGATAGTAGTAGTGTCGGTAAACGACAGTGTCGACGTAGAGAGCGTGGTATTACGAGTAATCAAAAGTGTAACTTTTACACACTTCATATGTAATATGTTAATGTTTGTGTTTTGTCAAAAGCCGAATGTTTGTGGAAATCAATAAGTTACCCTTGTGGGTAAAAGCGAGGACTCTGGGTAAGTCCATCTTGGTGGCTAACGTTAATTTGCCTCTATTAAATCTACATATGCCATGTTTATTACTCCTAAATGTTAAGCATGATTACTTTGTATTGAAAAGCATGTTTCATGAAAATGGGTATGATGAGAGGAGGGGGAAGGTATGATTATCAGACTGTCACCAGTGGTTAGGTACCACACGTGGGTTGGCCCCACACATTACTATTCCGTGACTAAGTCTCAATGGTTTGGCACCACAGTGGGTTGGCCCCACATATCAATATACGGGATCATCATCAGTGGTTAGGTACCACAATGTGGGTTGGCCCCACAAACGATTATTTGTGACTTCGGTCACCAGTGGTTTGGAACCACCAGTGGTTAGGTACCACCAGTGGCTAGGTGTCACAAGGGGTAGAATTGAGAGTTTCGGATGGATAGGTTGGATGTGTTGCATGACATACATATTTGCCTATGAAACTGTGTAAGAGCTTAACATCTTTTGGGATAGGGATTTATACACTGAGTCTCGGTGACTCATCCCTTCCGTTACATTTTGCAGATAATTCCTAGATCGCAGATACGGAGCCAGGATGGACTCGAGGTGGCCATGCTCAATAGTTTGGTTTTTGTTTTAAGTGTTATTTTAGGATTTATTTTATTTTAAGTTTGGTTTTCGGTTATGTAATAAGGCCACTAGACTTTATTTTGGGATTATTCATCTGCTTAAATTTCCTTAAAATTTGTTTAAGCATGAGTGGCATGCCGAATAAATTTATAAAATGGACGTTTTTAAAACTTTTACAAACTTTTGGGTTTTCCAAAATTTCACCATCGGGTAATTAGCAAACATGTAATAACAACAAGACAGTCTGATTTTCTCTAAGACTAAGTTCAAAATGTTTTCAACAAGTTCACACAGTATAAACTCGGATCTTTTATAAATACATAGGTTTTCTTTTCAACTCGAGTTGACAACTCGGTTTTCAAAACGTTTTCTTCCTTGTGACATGCCAGACTCAGTCGTAGCGGTTTGACTCGGTTTGGGGTGTTACAATTGTGGTATTAGAGCCTGGTTCAAAAGCTCGGCTGTGGGCCTGAGGCCCAAATTGTTTTTATAAAAAGGGTTTGCAAAACGGTCGAATGAAAACATATTTTGGGAAGCATGGCACCGAGTCTCCGGCACCGATCCGCGAAGGTAAGTCCCTTAACTTCTGCTTATATGTTTAAAATGACTGTGATATGAATGCTAGTGATAAAAATTGTACCTTAGAAACTGAAGCATGTAGGACTGTATTAACTTGCGAGAAGAACTACTATAATAAATTGTTCAAAAAATTATGCTGTAATAAACAGTGGAAGAAAGCTAACTCATAATAAAACTCTTAAATCAGATTAATTCGTGAACGCTAGTCATGAGCACTTGAGGACGCGGGCGTAATGTATGTGGACGTGGTAGGGGTAGGATTACCGTGTTGGAACCGGTAGGGTCTGGCCATGGGTCTGAGAATGAGGTGCCGCCGCCGCCAGCTGTGGGCGCTGAGTTTCAGGATCAAACGGGAGGTGATGATGCAGTGTCTCAGGCGATGCTGCGGGTTCTGGAGAAAGTTGCTAAAGTAGGTGTAGGTACGAGGGCTCGAAAATCCATGTTTGAACGACTCCGAGCTAATGGAGTAGAGGTATTTAGAGGTGTTTCTGGTGTGGCTCCCAATACAGTTGAGTGCTAGTTAGAGGCGACGGAACGCATAATGTATGATCTGGACTTCACGATTGAGGAAAAGTTGAAGGGGATAGTGTCTCTTCTCCGGGATGAGTCCTATCAGTGGTGGCTCACGGTCAGGGATGGTGCGATGGCCGATAACATCACCTGGGATTTCTTTAAGGTGGCTTATCAGAGGAAGTACGTCGGGTCTGGTTATATAGATGCGCAGCGTAAGGCGTTCTTGAATTTAGTTCAGGGGAGTAAGTCAGTATCTGAGTATGAGGCAGAGTTTCTTCGGTTAAGCCGTTATGCTAGGGGTATCGTGGCTACGGAACATGAGTGCAGTGTTAGGTTTGAAGACAGACTGAGGGATGAACTGCGGGTATTGATTGCTCTGCAGCGGGAGAGAGAGTTTGCTGTCCTCGTGGAAAAGGCCAAAATAGCCGAGGAGGTAAAGCAGTCGGTGAAACGGAATCAGGATAGAACTTGGAATAAAAGGAGTTACGGGTCATCGAGTCTCTACCGGGAATTCTTAGAAAAGGGCTAGATTTGGCGGGACGAATCAAGCCGCAAAAGCTTTATTCTTTGCTACTCAGTGGCCACCACGGTGTGCTCGATGTGGGAAGTCTCATTCGGGGAGTGTTGGACAGGTAATAGAGGGTGCTTTGAGTGTGGGTCAATGGATCACCAGATAAGGGATTGTCCGTGGAGGCCAGCTAGGACTCAGTCTGAGGGTCAAGGATGTACACAATTCAGGAGAGATGGTCAACAACCGCAGAGGGGTCGAGGTTCAGCTAGGGGTGGTAACGGTAATAGTCGGAGCCGTGGAGCCCCGAGTAGAGGTGCTGGGAATTCTGAGGCAAGACAGCATAGGTTGGTCTACGCAGCGAGGCGTCAAGCGGAGGGCAACGCACCGGACGTCATAACCAATACGTTCTTAATTTATGGGTTGCCTTATACTACTTTGATTGATGTTGGTTATAGCGGGAACTCTAAACTTAGCCTATGAGATTTCTTCAAGGGAGATGACTGTAATTAGCCCTCTAGGTCACTTGGTGGTAGTGAATAAATGGTATAAGGATGTACCCCTAGAACTTCAAGGGGTTGTGTTTACAGTGATCTGATAGAACCGCCATTTGGGGAGTTCGATTTGATCTTGGGGATGGATTGGTTAGTAAAGTATCAAGCGAGTTTGGATCATGCGACCAAGCGCATGGTGCTTGAAGCTGTCGAGGTGAAGAGGTGGTGATGATAGGTGAGAGGAGGAACTCCTATCCAATGTAGTATTCGCCTCTGAAGGCCGAGAAAATGGTGAGAGAAGGGATGTGAGGCATTCATGTTTCATGTTTGTGCATTGGAGGCCAAGGAATCAAGCGTGGGGAGATGTCCGAACGGTGAAGGAGTTTTGGATGTTTTCCCGAAAAAGCTTCGGGTTTGCCTCCGATCGCGAGGTTGAGTTTGGTATTGACCTTTTCCCGGAACCACGCCAGTTGTGTCTATTGCCCCATATAGAATGGCGCCAAAGGAGTTAGTGGAGTGAAAGCACAAATTCAAGAATTGTTGGATCGGGGTTTTATCCGGCCAAGTGTATCGCTTTGAGGGAGCACCCGTGCTTTTGTCAAGAAGAAGGGCGGGTCGATGCGAATGTGCATAGATTACTATCACCAATAAGTTGACGATTAAGAATAAGTATCCGTTACCGAGGATAAACTACCTGTTCGATCAACTTAAGGGAGCATTAGTTTTCTCGAAGATAGATCCGAGGTCGGGTATCACCAACTTAAGGTTAAGGAGGCGGATATTCATAAGACGGCGTTTACGTACTTATTCTGATCCTTTATAAAATTTTGGTGATCTTTGTTTGGATTGACTAACGCACTAGCGACCTTTATGGATATGATGAATCGGGTATTTCAACCGTACTTGGATTGGTTAAATGTCGTAGTATTTATAGATGATATTCTGGTGTACTCGAAATCTGAGGAGGAGCATGACACACATCTTCGTGTAGTTCTGCAAATTCTAAGGGAAAAGTAATTATTCGCAAAGTTTAGTAAGTGCGAGTTCTGGCTAAGGGAAGTTACTTTCTTGGGTCATGTAGTGTCAGCTGAGGGGATTAGAGTGGACCCTCGGAAGATTGAAGCTGTATTGGACTGGAAACCACCTAAGTCGGTGGCAGAGATTCGGAGTTTCCTGGGTTTAGCGGGGTATTACAGAAGGTTTGTGGAAGGGTTCTCTTTGATTGCAGCGCCGTTAACCAAGTTGTTAAGGAAAGAGGTTCCATTTGTATGGTCAGACAAACAGCAAGAAAGTCTTGACAAGCTAAAGAGGATTCTGACAGAAGCTCCAGTTTTGATTCAGCCTGAAGCAGGGAAGGAGTTTACGGTTTATTGTGATGCGTCGAATACTGGTCCGGGATGTGTGCTGATGCAAGAGGGGAAAGTAGTGGCGTATGCTTCTCGACAATTGAGACCTCACGAAGTGAATTACCTGACGCATGATCTAGAGTTGGCTGCAGTGGTTTTCACTCTGAAAATTTGGAGACACTACTTGTATTGGGAGAAGTCTATCGTGTACACGGATCATAAGAGTTTGAAGTATCTTCTCACTCAGAAGGAATTGAAGTTAAGGCGGCAGAGGTGGATCGAGTTGTTGAAGGATTACCATTTGCTTCAATTGAGTACCATCCGGTAAGGCTAACGTAGTGGCCGACGCGATGAGCCGTAAAGTGGTAACAGATTTAAGAGTAATGTTTGCCCAACTTAGTCCGTATGATGACTAAGTCTGCAGCGGAAGTGCTCGATGTTTACAAATGTAGAATGGTGGATTGGAAGGATATAGCTTAAGCAGCGATGGACTGTTATGTTTTCAGGGAAAAGTTTGCATGCCAAAAGATGTTGAGTTAAGGCAGAAGATTATTTAGGAAGCTCATAGCAGCCCATATGCTATGCATCCTGGAGGTAGTAAGATGTACCAGGATTTGCGGGAGCAGTTTTGGTGGTCGGGTCTAAAGTGGGAGGTAACTGAATTTATGGGCAAGTGTTTGACGTGTCAGCAGGTAAAGGCAGAACATCAGTTACCTTCGGGGTTGTTGCAACCGGTGAAGATTCCGCAGTGGAAATGGGAAAGGATTACGATGGATTTTGTCACTGGGCTACCCCTTACGCCTAGCAAGAAGGATTCGGTCTGGGTGATTGTTGATTGTCTGACAAAGTCTCCTCACTTCATACCTGTGCGTGTGGATTACTCTCTTCAGAAGTTAGCCAGATTATATATAGCGGAGATTGTAAGGTTGCGTGGGGTGCCAGTGTCAAATATTTTAGACAGAGACCCTAGATTTACGTCAAGATTTTGGAAAGCATTGCATCAGGCATTGGGTACAAGGTTGGATTTCAGTACGGCGTTTCATCCGCAGTCAGATGGGCAGTCGGAGAGGGTAATCTAGATTTTAGAGGATATGTTAAGGGGTTGTGTCTTTGATTTCAGAGGTAGTTGGGAGGAATTTCTATCATTGGCAGAGTTAACGTATAACAATAGCTACTAGTCAAGTATTCAGATGGCACCGTATGAAGTGTTATATGGACGGAGGTGTCGTACCCCTATGTGTTGGACAGAGTTGGGTGAACGTCAATTGTTGGGTCCAGAGTTGGTTGCTGAAACAGAAGATAAGGTTAGGCTGATTCGAACTCATTTGAAGGAAGCTTCGGACAGGCAGAAGTCTTATGCCGATCTTAAGCAGAAGGATATAGAATTTACAGTGGGTGACAGGGTTTTCTTGAAGGTGTCGTCGTGGAAGAAAGTGCTGAGATTTGGTCGGAAGGGCAAGCTGAGCCCTAGGTTTATCGGGCCTTATCGGGTGTTGAAGCGTGTAGGACCAGTAGCTTACCAGCTTGAGTTACCACCAGAATTGAGTCAGATCCATGACGTATTTCATGTTTCAATGCTTAGATGCTATCGTTCAGATTCATCTCATGTTGTGCCGGTAGAAGGGATCGAGGTAAGCTCAGATTTGTCTTTTGAAGAAGAACCAGTGTAGATATTGGATCATGATGTCAAAGTGTTGCGTAGGAAATCCATCCCTTTGGTGAAGGTGTTGTGGCGGAATCATGGTACAGAGGAGGCCACATGGGAGCCAAAGGATGTGATGCGGCAGCAATACTCTCAACTCTTTTGACCAGGTAATTTCGAGGCCGAAATTATTTTTAAGCGGGTAGAACTGTAACATCCTTAAATTGGGGCCTTTGCATTTTATCAGTTTGCATGTAGATAATGTGGTTGTCATGCTAGTCTAGGGTGTTATAGGGCCTAGTTGTGAGCTAGGGGTAGGCCTGGGCCTTAGCAAAAATTTCCTTTTTGGGCACTTGGAAGAGGGAGCTAGATGGACAGGAGTTAAGGGAAATTAGTGGCATGTTTTGACACAGGAAGGGCCTTGGTAAAGTGGCAAGGGAGACGCCACTTAAGGCTCAGGGAAGTGACGCCTCAGGTGAGTGCATAGAGCCTTGGTTCGAGCTGCGGGAATTCCCTTTCTGCTTGTTATTTTTGACTCCAAGACCAGGAGGAGTTGTACTCATGATGGAATTTGGTGGATGAGTGTGTAAGGAGTCAGCAGATTTGAATGAGTGGAAGGGAGAAAGTTTAGGAGTTTGAAGTATTCAAACTTGTTTGAATATGTGATCAGTAGAAAAACAAGGAGGAAAAGAAGGGATTGAGTTGGGATAGGTGTTAGCCGAATTTGAGAGGAGCTAGGAGGGGGGTTAGGCATTGGTGGCCGAATGTGGGTGTAGGCCTTGGTGGAGTGTGAATATTCGGCTAGATAGGGAGCCTTAGAGTTCTCTTTTCTCATTTATTTTATGTTGAAACTGAACCACACTCCCATCTCATATTTTGCGTTTTCTTTCCTCTCATCTACTCAAAGCCGAATGCTCTCTTAGGTCTTTTCTATTTTGGTTGTTTGGCCGAACCTAGCTTGCTGTCCATTCATTAATTGTGTCCCAATCTTTTTGCCATTTTTCTTCAAAGCCGAAAACCCTCTGTAGCCATACCTCTGCCAAAACATCATTCCTCATTTTCTTTTCTCTCAAAAGCCATAACCGAATCCTCCAGGTATCTTACTATTTCTTTTTCTTTCTTTTAATTGATTCAGCAAGTCCTGAAATCTCATTTTTCATCCCCTCATTTCATCTCTCTCATTCTATGCGAGCCGAAACTTTGTTCTCATTCTTTTTTTCTTTATTTGTGCACTCTCCAAAACCGAAACCTCAACCTCTCTCTCTCTATTCTATTCTTCTCTAAAAGCCAAAACCCCCAAACATCCTGTTGAGGATCTTTAATTCTATTTGCGATTTTCTTATTGGATTCCTTCTTGTTTTAGCCATTGCCAAATCATCTCTAGGGTGTTATGGTGCCAAGTCTTGATAGTGGGTGATTGAATCTGTCAGGTTAAGGTAAGGGGGCAATTCCTTTTATTTGTGTTATCCCTTTCGGGTTTCTATGCCAAAGCCGAATGGCTATTTGGCCTAATGGTGTGATGTCTGGTCGAATGTAGGAAGGAGGTGACGTATTCGTTTGGACTCTCAGGATTTGGTTCGACTTGTGGATTAGATCTTGAGCTTCGAGACTTGTTGATCTAGGTAAGGGCTTTCGATTTACGTGTTCTGTTAACCTCTTAGATTCGATTTTGTTGCTTTAATCTGAGTTAGTGACTAAGGTGTGTTCAGGGACTCGAAGGCTAGCCAAGCATTAAGAGAGGTTGGATCGGTAAGCCCATCCTCTAAGTTCAAGAAGAGGGCTGTGTCTGCGGTTCCGGATTGGCCACCGGGTTGTGGGCCGGTATCTGAGCAAAGTGGTAGACAGATAGCAGTACTGTCGGTAAACGACAGTGTCGACGTAGAGAGCGTGGTATTACAAGTAATCAAGTGTGTAACTTTTACACACTTCATATGTCATACGTTAATGTTTTGTGTATTTTCAAAAGCCTAATGTTTGTGGAAATCAATAAGCTACCCTTGTGGGTAAAAGCGAGGACTTCGGGTAAGTCCATCTTGGTGGCTAATGTTAAATTGCCTCTATTCAATCTGCATATGCCATGTTTATTACTCCTAAATGTTAAGCATGATTATATTGTATTGAAAAGCATGTTTCATGAAAATGGGTATGATGAGAGGAGGGGGAAGGTATGATTATCGGTTGTCACCGGTGGTTAGGTACCACACGTGGGTTGGCCCCACATTACTACTATTCTGTGACTAAGTCTTAGTGGTTTGGCACCACGGTGGGTTGGCCTCACATATCAATATACGGGATCGTCATCAGTGGTTAGGTACCACAATATGGGTTGGCCCCACAAACGATTATTTGTCACTTCGGTCACCAGTGGTTTGGAACCACCAGTGGTTAGGTACCACCAGTGGCTAGGTGCCACAAGGGGTAGAATTGGGAGTTTCGGATGGATAGGTTGGATGGGTTGCATGACATACATATATGCCTATGAAACTTTGTAAAAGCTTAACATCTTTTGGGATGGGGATTTATATACTGAGTCTCAGTGACTCACCCCTTCCGTTACATTTTGCAGATAATTCCTAGATCGCGGATAGGGAGCTGGGATGGACTCGAGGTGGCCATGCTCAATAGTTTGGTTTTTGTTTTAATGGTTATTTTCGGATTTATTTTATTTTAAGTTTGGTTTTCGGTTATGTAATAAGGCCACTAGACTTTATTTTGGGATTATTCATCTGCTTAAATTTCCTTAAAATTTGTTTAAACATGAGTGGCATGCCTAATAAATTCATAAAATGGACGTTTTTAAAACTTTTACAAACTTTCGGGTTTTCCAAAATTTCACCATCGGGTAATTAGCAAACATGTAATAACAACAAGACAGTCTGATTTTCTCTAAGACGAAGTTTAAAATGTTTTCAACAAGTTCACACAGTATAAAACTCGGATCTTTTATAAATACAAAGGTTTTCTTTTCAACTCGAGTTGACAACTCGGTTTTCAAAACGTTTTCTTCCCTGTGACATGCCAGACTCGGTCGTAGCAGTTTGACCGGGTTTGGGGTGTTACACCTTGGCAATGTACGTGTAAGACCATAGTTGGACTATGGCATCGAAAAATCGATGTACTTATATCGTAAGCATTTATAAACTCGAAATGATTCGATAAGTGAATTAGTGAGAATAGTATGTATCAGTATAGGTATGTACAGAAAACTGTTCGAATGATAAATTAAAAGAAGATGAGAACTTATGAGTTGCGTTGTAGTTAAACTTTATGTTATCTCAGTGATTGAAGTTTTAATTGCAAATTATGTAACTATTTGGAATTATTAATGAATGATGTTGATTATTTCATATATACATACGAACTTACTAAGCTTTATAATTTACTTTGTTATTATCTTCTATGTTTTATAATATATCGAAGTTAGCTCGGAACCAGGGATCGGCAGAGACTTCGTCGCACTATCGGACATCTATTTTGGTACTTTTGAGTTGTGTATATACGGTATATGGCATGTATAGGCTTGAGTCATTTTGGTATGTTTGATGAACATGTATTTTGGGGCCATTTAAGTTGGCTTGTGTTGATGATAGTGTTAAGGATGTGTAAATGGCTTTGTTTTGAGTTACGTAAATGACCTATACTGAATGAATGAGGTTAAATTGATAATGCATATTTGGAATGGATTTATTAAATGAATCATATATGTGAATTATGTCTAGTAAAGCAAGATGAGTTGATAGGTATTTGAATAGGTAAATTGCATTGAATTGAGTATTGAAATGGTTGAAATAGATATAGTATCATTGTGTATTGGTTGATGACTTTTGTCTACATATTTGTGTCTTAAATTGGTACCAATTGAGCTTGTATAGGTATGTGCAAAATGGGTGGCAAAATGGCTTGGTAAATAGCCTATTTTTGTCCACACAGGTAGACACACAGGCATGTGTCTCAGCCACGTGTGACACACGGTTATGTTACACGGCCGTGTGTCTTCTGGTATTGAAATTGAAATGAAGTTAGTATGCCCCACATCGTCTCATACACGGGCGTGTGATCGACCGTGTGCACACAAGTTAGTATACTCTCTAAGCACACGGCCAGCAGCACACGGCGTTGATAAACCGTAATTATAACATATTTTAATCCTGAATTTAGCTTACTTTTGGATGATTTATCCCTTGATTCATATAAAAAGCTACTTTTAATCATTTCTTTTCATGTCTTACACGCAAAAAAGCACCCGATGATGAAAAGAACGTAAAAGCAGACCCAAACAGAGTAAATGGGCCATATCACGAAATCGACACGGCCTGGCCCAAAGCCCACACGGTCGTGCCTTGTTAAGCATCTAGAACACGGCCTCTCCCCCGATTTACGAGGTCGTGCCTCATTAAGAAATCCGAACACAGCCTGAAGTCGATCCACACGGGCGTGATACATGGCCGTGCCTCTGTCGTCAGAATGAATAATTTCAGTAGGAAAAGGATACTTAGGGAGAAAGAATCGCATTCCAAGAGCCTATAAATATCCCCTAGGTAACACCTTTGAGGGGGAGTCGAGCTAGGCCAAGGAGCCAAGCCAGAAATGTCAGAATTGTGGGAATCGCTCGAAGTTGGCCAGTTGATCCATCCTAAGAAGCCGAAATTATACTCAAGACGGCGGAATTCTCCTTCAATTCTTTCAGGGAGTTTTAGGGATTTCTTATGTTTTGTTTTATCTTTTCTCTTGAGATGTTTCCTTACATAGTTATGAACTAAACCCCTCAGATACCTGAAGGGGATAAAACCTAGATGAATCTTGTTATTTGATTTATGAATTTTTTGATAATTACTTAGTTTGTTCTTAATTATGCATGCTTAATCCAAATCTGATGTGCCTAGGTGGAGGAGGAATAGACCCTGCTTAAGAGTAGATCTAGCGTAATTAAGCAGAGTTGATCGAACGCCTAGAGATAGGGTTACGAGATTTTGCCGTATTAGGGTGAAACCTAATATGGGAATCTCACAGATCGATTAACTGCTATTCTAGGGGTTATTATAAGAGAACGAGAGTTCCAGTAATTAACCTAAGGTTAGACGTTTTGTAATATCCAGAATTGGGGGGCTTTGCATTTGATGTGTTTCTGTGTGTATGCTATGCTTTGTGTGTGGTATTGGTGTGTTTGGGTGTTCCGGGAAGGCTTGGGGTTAAGCCTGAGCCTTGCTAAAAATTTCTGTTTTGGGCACTTTGGGGGGAAAGCTAGCTGAGTTGGGCCTTAAAGGATGTTGTTTGTGTTGGTTGACACAAGAGTTGGAGTGGTAAAGGGGCAAAGGAGGTGCCACTTAAGGTTCAGGAATGTGACGCCTCAGGAGAGCTGGCAGGGAGCAGGTTCGAACTGCGTGGTTTCCCTTTTGCGGATTTCTTTTTGATGCCAAGTGAGGGAGAGGAGGATTCGGCTTGGACTCTGGTGGATGAAGTGTTGAATGGGTCAACACATTTGAATGAAGGGAGGAGAGGAATTCAAGGAGGAGGAATCGGTCAACAGGTTTGAATGGAGAGTGGAGAGTGATCGGGGGAGAGAATCATGGGATTGGGATAGAGGAGGAGTGTTTGGCCGAATGTGGGAAGTGAGGTGTGTGAGTGTGTGTATGGTTTAGTGGTGTTGGGAGGCAGCCGAATTTTAGATGGTAGCATTTGAGGGAGTGGTGAGAATTTACAGCTAGAGAGCACCTAAAACATTCTTCTTCTTCATTCCCTTATTGTCAAAATCGAAATACCTCCTAATTTTCTTCTACTTTTCTTCTTCTTTTGTGCTTGGCCAAAACTTACATTGCCATCCACCCTCTACTTTTGTTTCATTTTCTTTGCTATTATCTTCAAAATTTGAAACCCTCTCAAGCCACACCTCTCCTGCTAAACTCACATCTTATTTTCTCTTTAACATAATAGTCGAACCTTTCTTGGTAGATAGCACCTCCCTTCTCTATTCCTTTCTTTTCGAGAGCAGAACATCTTCGGCATTCATTCTTTGGTAAGTTCTTTTTGCTTAGCCGAATCCCTCTAGTCACCTATTCTTCATTTTCTTCTCTCGATTTCTTTAAAAAGAAAGCTGAAACTTATCATTGGTTTAGGTAGTTTTATTTGTTGGTTAGTCGAATCTCTCTGACATTCATTTTCTCTTCATTCGACTTTTGTTCCAGTGGATTGACGTCACTCATCTTCCTCCACTCCTCAATCAGTTTCTCTAGCGATTTTGGTAAGTATTTCTTTGTTGTTGTTTCCTCTTTCTCTCTTTTGAGCACTGTAGACATTAACCGTATTCTATAATTCTTGGCCAATTGAAGGGGGTTTTTGTCTTCGCGTTCTTCCGGCTTTTGGTTTGCTATTGGAGTGCGTTAAGGGACATCCGGTTCTAGCTGACTTGGGTATTCGACCGTTTTAGAATCCAAACCTTTTAAATCTTCTGGATTTGCTGATATAGCTAAGGACCCTTAGCCTTTGAGTGTCTATTCTCTTTTGGTTCAATTTCAATGCCTTAATCCGGTTTAGTGACCAAGGTCGTTTTCATGGACTCAAATGTCAGCCAAGCGAAGGGAGGGTTGGACCCTTAGTCCCAGCCCCTAAGTACAAGAAGCGCGCGATGTCTGCTTGCTCGAGATTGGCCACCAAAGTTGTGGGCGGCTTACGAGCGAGAATAGTAGAGCGGATAGCGGCGATTCCTTCTGCGCTAGCGATAGTGTCGACATAGAAAGCGTTGAATTACTTGTTATCAGGTATGTAACTCTCACATACTTTGTATATTAAAGCATGTTATTAATTGTGATGGCTAAAAGCCGAAGTGACGATAATGGTCACTAAGATACCCTTGTGCGTAAGATCATGGATTCCGGGTAAGTTCCACTATCTTCTGTTATTAGCAAATGTATGTATGAGTGAAATGGTTAATTGTTTTATAATGTAAGCATGATCATTTCATATTAATTGTTAAAACAGGGGCATGGACTTGGGGTATGATGTGAAGAGGGAGGAAACATGATCTCTTTTAGACTGTCACTAGAGGTTTGGTACCACAAGTGGGTTGGCCCCACATATTACATTTTGTGACTAAGTCTCAGTTGTTTGGAACCACCAGTGGTTTGGTACCACACATATTATTTCTGTGACTCGTCCCAGTGGTTTGGTACAACAGTGGGTTGGCCCCACATATATTCATTAAGGGATTGTCACCAGTGGTTTGGTACCACAAGTGGGTTAGCCCCACGTATTATATTTTGTGACATGTGTCACCAGTGGTTTGGAACCACCAGTGGTTAGGTACCACCAGTGGCTAGGTGCCATAGATATTAGGTAGGCTCAGGAGATATTGAAGTTGGACATAATAGTTTGGTTGGGCCGCATTACATACACGCATAATATATGAATTTGTGGGAGAGCCCAAAGCTCATTGAGATGGGGATTTACACACTGAGTCTCGGTGACTCACCACTCTTGTTAAATTTTACAGGTAATCCTTAGATTGTGGATATGGAGCCGAGGTGGACTCGAGGTGGCCATGCATAATGCTTTAAGTAATTTTATTTTTAATATTTATTTGAGGTTATTACTATTTAAGTTTGGATATTGGGGTGTTGTAATAAGGCCACTTAAATGATAATTTAGGTTTTCTTATGAAATTGCTATGGCATGTTTAACAAATTTTCAAAGCGGGTGTTTTCCAAAATTTCGAAAGATAAACTTTGAATTTTATGATTTTAATAATTGGTTAATTAATGACGGGTTTCTAGTAACAAATTGACTCAAATTTTCAACTAAAACCGCAATGTTATTTTCAAATAAACGCTTAATGGAATTTTTCTTAAAATTCGATTCTTGACTAAGAAATCTAAACTGTATTACGGCTAGAGTTAAATAATTGTTTTAAATCTTCGCCAACGGCATAGTGATATGCAAAGATCTCTCAATTCATGGTTTTAAATCTGGATTTTCTAAAATTTTCTTTCCTGTAACATGCCAGATACGGTCGTAGCGTTTTGACCGGGTTTGGGGTGTTACACGTTTTTCGCCTCGAGAGAGGGTTTAATATAGGTTAGGGAGTCCTACGGATCAAGCTAAGTAAATAAATCATATGATTCAGGGTTAGATAACAAGTGAAGTCTAGGTGTATTCTTCCTGAAGGTATCATCGTGATCGATTGAGTCTTTCTTCAAGTTATTACCCAATTCGCTCTTTTTGTCTTTGTGTCCTTAGCTTAGTCATCGTTAATTTAGATTAAAACAAACTTCACTTTATTTTTAAGGCAAAATAATAAAAAGAAAGTTGGTATTAATACTTTTGGTTCCTTTGGGTTCAATATCCGGTCTTGCCTAAGCTATACTACTGTTGAATAGGTACACTTGCCTTTAATCGTTGTTAGAGTTAGTTTCCATGTTTCATCATTCTTTTATAAATTTTAAAGCTCTGATTTCAACGATCAAGTTTTTGGCGCCGTTGCCGGGGAACTAAAATATTAAGAAAACTCTATTTTATTACTTTAGCCATTATTTTTGTTTTCTGCAATTTAATTTTATTTTTAGGATAAATTCTAATTTTGCTAATTTTTCTTTCTTTCTTTTCTTTTCAGGTACCTCTAGTTTATAACTAGGAGGAACCCGAGAGGACCTTTAGTATACAATAGTGATATTGAAGCTACCGCTCAAAGGAATCGTCGAGAAATCAGGTGAGCCCTAAACTATACAGAACGGGAGGAAGAAGACAGATCCAATCCTACTGAAGGGATGGACGAGATTAATCCACCACCACACGATGTGGGGAAACACAACGCTCCATATACAATGTTTGATTATGCTAAACCGCATTTAACCGGAGTAGAATCGAGTATTGTTAGGCCCGCTATAGCTGCTAATAATTTTGAATTAAAGCCTAACACAATACAGATGATTCAATAGTTTGTTCAATTTGATGGTTTGTAGGACGAAGACCCAAATACTCATATAGCTAATTTTTTAGAGTTCTGTGATACTTTCAAAATAAATGGCGTTTCTGATGATGCCAAACGTCTTCGGTTATTCCCTTTTTCATTGAGGAATAAAGCCAAACAGTGGTTAAACTCGTTACAACGAGGGTCAATCACTACATGGGATCAAATGACCGAAAAGTTCTTAATGAAATATTTCCCACTGCCAAAACGCCAAATTACGGAATGATATCTCTTCTTTTGTGCAGATGGATGTAGAAACATTATACGATGCATGGGGGAGATACAAGGATCTCTTAAGAAGGTGTCCACACCATGGTTTACCCTTATAGCTACAAGTCCAAACATTCTATAACGGTATAAACCCCTCAACGAGACAACTAATCGATTCAGCTGCCGGTGGAATGCTAAATAATAAAACTCCGTAAGGCGTATGAGTTCATTGAAGAGATGTCATCAATAATTATCGCTGGCAAGTTACAAGGACGAAAACCGACGCGAAATCGATCTGAGCTTTCAACATAGACACAATAACCATGCTATCAACACAGATGGAGGTGATGAATAAAAAGCTTGATAATTTCTGTTCTTCGCAGGTAAATCCAGTAATGCAGTGCGACGCAAGTGGAACTGTGGCGAATTCTAAGTACCCACCCTACCAACCGTAAGCGAGAGCAAAAGCATTTAACTATATAGGTAATAATTTCAGATCCAATAATAATCCATATAGTAATACTTACAATCCAGGTTGGCGGAACGACCCAAATTTTTCATGGGGAGTTCAGGGAAATCAAGGAAATCAAAGACAACAACCTCCTCAAAACTTCCAAAATTAGCCCTATCCACAAGAGAAGAAACCCTCGAGGAGATACTGGCAAAACTTTCGGCAAACACAGAAAAATGTATCCAAGAAATTGAGAGAATAATTAAAAGCAACGAAAGCCGAATCAGAGAAATTACCAAGTCAGTTAAAGAAGTCATCAGTGCAGTTGAACGACTCGCAAAGCTCATGTCAGAACGGCCGTAGGGACGCCTACCAAGTAACACCCAGATTAATCCAAATGAGCAAATTCAAGCCATAGTAGCTCAGTAAAATGCAGAGATAGACGAACCCATCTCAAAATAAGAAGACAAGGTAGACGAAGGAAAGGTAGAGGTAACACAAGAAAGGCCAATACTGATAATCAAAGAGTACCAACCTCGCATTATCCTGAAGCATTAAAAAGAGACGATTCAGAAGAACAATTTGGTAAGTTTCTTAAAGTTTTAAAGAAATTACACATTAACTTACCTCTTCTTGAAGCTCTTTTTCAGATGCTAAACGCGAGGAAATTTTTAAGACAGCTCTTGACAAACAAACGAAAATTAGACGAAGAGCCACATGTAGAACTCAACGCAAAGTGCTCAGCAATTCTACAAAATAGACTACCACATAAATTAAAAGACCCAGGGAGTTTTACAATTCCATGTTTAATTGGTAGTTTAACTATTGATAATACGTTAGTTGATTTAGGGGCAAGCATAAATGTCATGCCTTATACATTGTTTAAACGACTAGGTCTAGGGAAGCCCAAACAAACTAGGATGAGTATTCAATTAGGTGATAAAACTATTGGAATTCCTAGGGGCATTATTGAAGACTTTCTCGTAAAAATCAATAAATTTGTTTTCCCAGTAGACTTTCTTGTCTTAGACATGGATGAGGACAATTCGATCCCTTTAATTTTAGGGAGACCTTTTCTAGCAACTGCCAAGACTAAAATTGATGTTGCCACAGGAGAACTCATACTTTGTGTAGGTAATGAGGCAGTCACTCTTCAAGCTCTTGATTCAGCCAGGACATTGAATGACCAAGGTAAGAAAGAAAAATCCATTGGTAACCATTCGATTAACCCTTCTTTTCAAGAAGCACCAGAAAAGGGCACAATTGAACCTGATCTTGAATACAATGCCAACAAATAAATAGATCATGAGGAACAAAAGGTTTAACCTGATGAATTAGACGAGTGGAAAATGCACTTCAAAGAAAAATTAGGGATACAAGAAACAGAGCCAAAACCACTCTACAAGATAGGCAAGTCCAAAAGCGAAGATCAGGTATTATTAGACCTACGACTATCTCCTCCGGACCCTGACACAAACAAAGAAATCCTTTTTAAGGTAATCGATGTTCTTCTATACAAGACAATTGAGGTAAGCAATCCTAATTTTGATGCTCTTAAAATAAATGCCACTCGACCTGAACCACACAATGAACATCAAACGAATAATTTGAGGAAAGATATTCAAACCTTTAAACCTCCCTGAATTTTTCAAACATAAGAAAAGTCTAGCTTAAGACTATAAACGAGCGCTTCTCGGGAGGTAACCCGAACACTAACCTTACTAAATTTTACATTCATTTTTATTTTACATTATTTTTCCTTTTTCTTTTCTCTTTTCAACTAACCAGAAATGCATATTTCCAGGCCACACGGCCTTACACACGATCGTATTCATGGCCGTGTGGACCACCAGAATCTTTGTACTGACATAGCAGAGGCCGTGCGAACCAGTTCAACCACCTCCCGACGTCACGGATCCAACCACTCTCCCCCACGGGCACCGATAGAATGGCACGGCCGTGCCTTTCGGCTGTGTGAAGCTACTGACTTACATAGCACGACCAAAACATGCCCGTGGCTCCCAACCGTGCCACATACTGACTTACCGAGCACGGGCGTGGATGGCTGAAGCACGGGCATGGGGTAACAACACACTCCAACACACGGTCGTGTAAATCGACACGCTCGCGGTCCACGGGCGTGGGACCATGCCAGATTTGAACTCTATTTAAACCCCACAAGCCCTTCCTCCTCTCCCCATCTTTAATCTACCTTCTTTTCATTTCAAAAAAAAAAAATTCCCTTTCCTTAGAAAATGTATCCAGAGTCTTAAGCCATGCAAGAACCATGCCGAAGAAGCGGAAGCATCCCCGCATAGTCTCCTTAACGAAGACCATACAGATAAGTTCATGCCGGCCGCTTCATCCAAACAACAGGCCAAGGGTCTTTGAGACCAATTAGTTTCTATTTTTCGTTTCTCTTTCCTTTCATTCTCCTTTTCTTTAATAATCTTATGTTTAATTTAGTTTAATTTCATTTAGTTTCTTAGTGTCAGGTTCGCCAGGCTGCTTGGGAATCACGCCGACCACCACGATAACCACGCAACTTCCACCACCGCCAACACCTCTCTAGCCTTAGAGGTCACACCCACCTCGTGAACCATCCAACAATAAGGACTCTTTGGTCTATTTATCTTTTATTTTCATTTCGTTTACATTTTTGTTTCCTCTTTCTTTATTTTTCTTATCTTTAATTATATGCTTAGTTTTTTTTAATTAAGTCTTAATAAATCCTGGCTACTTCTCAGAGTGCTACCCAATTTCTTCATCTACCGCAGTTCGTCATCTAGACCAAACCATCACCACCAAAAGACACTCCTCCTGAAAACATCCACAATTCAGGGAGTAATTCCTTCCCCTTCTCTTTTAATTTATCCCTTAAATGTTATTATCTATCTTCGTACATTGAGGGCAATGTACATCTTAAGTGTGGGGGGTGAATAGTTATTCTGAGAAAATGCCTAACTTTCTTCATTATTCTTAAACCCTGAGGATAAAAATGCCTAACTTTCTGCATTGTTCTCAAATCCATGAATTTAATCTTGTTTGAAAGTAATTTTCTCATATTACTAATTAAGATGAAATTTCTAATGATTTATGATTTTTATTGATATGTTTTTGAATAAGTCATAGTTAATTGTGCATTGATGATTAAATTTGAAGAATACTAGGGAATCAAGCATGATAAGTCTAATTTTCAAAAATTTAAGATTTTTAGGTTGTTAACCTGAATTTGAATGTTATCTTGAAATTTGAGATTTATAAGGTTGATGTCAAAAACACCCATAGAGCATACATTCTTTTTCATGCTCACTATTATTGATTATGAGTGTGTCAACTATGAACTGTTATTCTAGAACTTGCCTAGTTTATGCATGTTGAGACCACAGTTATGATTTGATATACTGAGATGATAAAGGCACTTAGGTTTTAACCCACTTACACCACTAAAAAGCCTATCCTCATAATTAACCCCTAGGGAACCCAATTGAGCCTAACAACCCTTTTATTGACTCACCCACTAATTTTAACCCAAAACCGTTTGTATTGGTTATCACACTTCTTTTTGACTACCCTTTAATCGAGATATGAGTTGATTAGTTTCCTAAGTTTTTATGAATTATTATTATTTGAAGTTGTCTTTACTTAGTTTGTTCTTAAACAAAAAATAAAATCAAAGTATATTCATTATTAGTATTACGAAGAGTAAGTTATATAGTTAAAGTCAAAATTATCAAAAGAAAAAAAGCTGTATCATTAGGTTTATTATTACTTTTAGTTGATTATTATCTAAGAAATTTTTTTAGGAATGTGCTTATCAATTCAATCTCAATTCTAATTCTCTAATTTCAGCCTTTATCCACACCTTTAACCCTAACCCCGTTACAACCCTAACAAAGACCTTTTGATCTGTTTATCATATCATTTTACAGTGGTGGAGATTTGATTTTCAAGCAATCCTATGGGATTAACTTTTCAGGTTCGACTTATGAGTGCTTAATTTCGACCCTTAAACACTTTGAGTGATTTGAGTGAATCTTTTGCGAGGAGTCAATCCTTGTCGATTTTGAATCAAGAGGTAATCATTTAGATGAAGGGAAACACCTATATTTTCGTGCTATAAATGAATGACTTATCTTGTTTGAATCTTTAGGACTCTTTGAATTGAATTATCCATGTATAAATTATCTACGAATTAGGATAAGGCATTGTTGATAGGAATTATGAATCATGGAAAGTTCGTTTTAATTGTAAGTTGAGAATTTTGCTTGAGGACAAGTAAAAGCTTAAGTGTGGGGGTATTTGATAAACCGTAATTACAACATATTTTAATCTCACATTTAGCTTACTTTTGGATGATTTATCCCTTGATTTATATAAAAATGTGCTTTTAATCCTTTCTGTTCATGTCTTATACCAAGGAAAGCACCCGAGGATGAAAAGAACGTAAAACGGGCCCAAAACAGAGTAAATGGGCCATATCACAAAATCGACATAGCCTAGCCCAAAAACCACACGGTCGTGCCTTGTTGAGCATGTAGAACATGACCTTTCCCCCAATTTACACGGCCGTGCCTCATTAAGAAATCCGAACACGGCCTGAAGTCAATCCACACGGGCGTACTACATGGTCGTGCCTCAGTCATCGAATGAATAATTTTAGTCGAGAAAAGGATACTTAGGAGAAAGAATCGCATTCCAAGAGCCTATAAATATCCCCTAAGTAACACCTTTGAGGGGGAGTCGAGCTAGGCCAAGGAGCCAAGCCGTAAAGGTCGAATGTGGGAATCGCTCGAAGTTAGCTTGAGTTGATCCATCCCAAGAAGTGAAATTATACTCAAGACGCAGAATTCTCCTTTCAATTCTTTCAAGGAGTTTTAGGATTTCTTATGTTTTGTTTTATCTTTTCTCTTGATATGTTTTCTTTCTTAGTTATGAACTAAACCCTCGGATACTGAGGGGATGAAACCTAGATAAATCTTGTTATTTGATTTCTTAATTTTATGATAGTTACTTAGTTTGTTCTTAATTATGCATGTTTAATCCAAATCTGATGTGCTTAGGTGGAGGAGGAATAGACCCTGCTTAAGAGTAGATCTAGCGTAGTTAAGCGGAGTTGATCGAACGTCTAGAGATAGGGTTACGAGATTTTTCCGGATTAGGGTGAAACCTAATATGGGAATCCATAGATCGATTTACTACTATTCTAGGGGGTTATTATAAGAGAACAAGAGTTCCACTAATTAACCTAGGGTTAGACATTATTCGCCTCGAGAGAGGGTTTAATATAGGTTAGGGAGTCCTACAGATCAAGCTAAGTAAATAAATCATATGATTCAGGGTTAGATAACAAGTGAAGTCTAGGTGGATTCTTCCTGAAGGTATCATCGTGATCAATTGAGTCTTTCTTCAAGTTATTACCCAATTCGCTCTTTTTGTCTTTGTGTCCTTAGCTTAGTCATCGTTAATTTAGATTAAAACAAACTTCACTTTATTTTTAAGGCTAAATAATTAAAAAAAAAGTTGGTATTAATACTTTTGGTTCCTTTGGGTTCGATATCTGGTCTTGCCTAAGCTATACTACTGTTCGATAGGTACACTTGCCTTTAATCATTGTCAGAGTTAGTTTCTAGGTTTGATCATTCTTTCAAAAATTTTAAAGCTCTGATTTCAGCGATCAGGCGCGAGACTTGGCTGTGTTGCATAAGTCAATATACCCTAAAATTTTGGCACGGCCTAAGACACGGCCTGGCACACGGGCGTGTGTGGCCACATCGAAGGGCACACATTCTAAACATACAGGCGTGTGGTTGGCCGTGTGACCCAAGTCAGTATGTACCCCCTGTTTTCACATGGCCTGTGACATGGGCATGTCTGATGGCCGTGTGAGAGACACGGCCTGGCCACACGGGTGTCTGTCCCCTCATTTGAAGAAAAATTTTCTAAAGGTTGAAAATTTATTGAGTTATCGATTTAGTCCCGAACCATTCCCAAAACATGTTTAAGGCCTTGTAGGCTCTTAATATGGACAAATTGATTGAGATTGAATTGAACAATTGTATGTTAAATAGTTGTTTAATTATTTCGTAAGTCTGGTAATGCTCTGTAACTCTATTCTGGCATTGAATACGGGTGAGGGGTGTTACATGTAAACCTTGAGAGATAAGCAAGTGTATGCTAAATTTAGTAAGTGTGAATTTTGGCTCCAGAAAGTAAGATTTTTGGGACATATTGTCTTGGTGGATGGCATTAGAGTTGATTCGAGCAAGATTTACGCAAATTGTAGAATGGAAACCTCCTAGAAATGTATCCGAGGTTAGAAGCTTTCTGGGATTGGCTGGTTACTATCGACGTTTTGTAAAAGGGTTCTCGATGATTGCTACATCGATGACTAGACTACTATAGAAAGATGTAATGTCTGAATGCTCCGAGAAATGTCAACAGAGTTTCAATCAATTGAAAGCATTACTAACTGAGACACCAAAGTGTTGATTCAACTTTGAGTCGGGTAAAGAATTTGTGATTTACAGCGATGTATCATTGAACGGTTTGGATTGCGTGTTGATGCAAGAGGGAAAAATGATAGCTTATGCTTTTAGACAATTGAAGCCACATGGAAAGAACTATCCGACACATGATTTAGAGTTGCCTACAATAGTTCTTGCATTGAAAATTTGGCATCATCATTTGTACGGTGAAAAATGCACATCTTTACCGATCATAAAAGCTTAAAGTATATTATGACTCAGAAAGATTTGAATTTATGACAACGGTGATGGCTTGAGCTACTAAAAGATTACGAGTTAATGATTGATTATCACCCGAGGAAAGTGAATGTAGTCGCGGATGCTTTTAAATAGAAAATCATTGTTTGCCTTGACAGCAAAAAATACACAGTTGACATTATTTGACGTTGGTTCAATTTTAGCTGAGTTAAAAGGTAAACCAATATTTCTTTAGCAAATTTACGAAGCACATAAATGTGATAGTGAATTACAATCTAAATGAATGCAATGCAAATCGACTTGTGATTCAGAGTACCAAATTGGATTTAATGATTGCTTGATGTTCTGAGAGAGAATCAGTGTACCGAAAAATCCGGAGTTGACTTAGAAAATTTTACACGAGGCACATAGTGGTTATTTATCCTTTCATCTTGGAAGTACTAAAATGTACAATGATTTCAAACAACTGTATTGGTGGTCGGGTATGAAATGAGATAGTTCTGAATTTGTAGCGAGATGTTTAGTGTGTCAGCAAGTCAAAGCTAAACATCAAGTGCCTTCGGGATTACTTCAACCTGTGATGATACCATAGTGGAAATGGGATAGAGTTACGATGGATTTCGTATCAGGATTGCCTTTGTCTCCAAAAAGAAAGATGCTATTTGGGTTGTCGTTGATCGATTAACGAAATCAGCACATTTCATTCCAGTATGCACTAACTATTCACTCGATAGATTAGTTGAATTGTACATTGCTGATATCGTTAGATTGCATGGAGTGCCAGTTTTGATTATTTCGGTCCAAGGTTTACGTTGTGGTTTTGGAAGAAATTGCAAGAAGCTCTGGGTACGAAGTTGAATTTCAGTACAGGTTTTCATCTGCAAACCGATGGTCAGTTTGAGAGACTAATTTAGATTCTCGGAGATATGCTCCAATGTTGTGTTTTAAAGTTCGACGGCAACTGGGAGAAATATTTGACGCTGGTTGAATTTGTGTATAACAACAGTTTTCAATCGAGTGTAAACATGGCATCGTACAAAGCATTGTATGGTCGTAAATGTCGAACTCCATTGTATTGGATCGAGCTTAGTGAAAAACAGATTCAATGGGTTCATTCGGTTAGAAAAACCGAAGAGAAAGTGAAAATAATTTGTGACTATTTGAAAGTAGCTTCAGATCGTTAGAAATCATACACGGATTTGAAACAAAAAGACATTGAATTTCAGATCGGTGACAATGTGTTTTTGAAAGTATCTCCGTTGAAGAAAATACTTCGATTTGGTCGCAAAGGCAAGTTAAGTTCGCGTTTCATTGGGCCATAAATGATCATCGAAAGAATAGGGTCTGTAGCTTATCGACTAGCTTTACCATCAGAGTTAGAAAAGATGCACAACGTGCTTCATGTATCGGTGTTGCGTCAATACGGTCGATCCTCACATGTAGTTTCTCCGTCTGAGAGATTGAGATTCACTGATATGACATACAACGAAGAACCGATTAGAATTTTGGCTCGAGAGATTAAAGAGTGAAAATAAAGGTATAGCTTTAGTGAAAGTCTTGTGGCAATATCACGATGTTGAAGAGGCTACATGGGAGCCCGAGGAAGCTATGAGAAAATAGTATCCTAACCTATTTGCCGGTAAGATTTTCGGGGACAAAAATTCCTAATGGGGGAGAGTTGTAATGACCCGCTTTTAGTTAAATCGATCAAGTGGTTTTGGGACAACAAATTTGAGGTAAAAAGAATGATTTTATTATTATTTTAGTATTCACAGTATGATATGATGATTGTGTGAAATTTTCATTAATAAATTTTATCATTTGATTGGTTAATTTGATAAAAAGGACAAAATCGCATAAGGTGTAAAAGTGTTGTTCTAATAGTTTAAGGTGTCTATTAGCTATGGATTATATAAGTGAAAGTCCTTATGTTGTTATTAAACCATTATTATGGGTAATGGACATTTATGGACATAAAACAAGTGAATTTTAATGTTTAAAACCAAGGTTAATTTTGTAAATTATGTAATAAAGTTAAAATAAATAAAACAAAATAAAACCATCATCTAATATCATCATCATCAACTGATTCTAAAGAGAAGAAATCCACTCTTTTAGGTTTTCATTTGGCCATGGTTCAGTAGCTCATTTAGGTATGTATTTTGTCTCGTTTTTAAGGATTTCTATGTTTTTGAGATCATTGCAGCTAGGTCTAACTAGCCCAGGGACTATTTTGTAAAACTGTTAAATATTTTGAATGATGCCATTGATGAATACATGAGTATTTTGATGATTGATGTAGGATTTTGAATAGTTGATGATAGTTAAAGAAGTTTTGTTAAGTGATTTTTAGTGAAAATTCAAATTAGGGGTTAAATTGTGTAATGTGTAAATTTAGTGGTTAATTGTGAAATAAATGAAAAATGTGGGCTGATATGTGTATTAGGGAAATTCGACTAGCATGTGAGTGTATTAAATTGCATTAATTTTTGATTTTGTGTAATAAAGACTAAATTTTAAAAATCTAAAAGTTTAGGGGCTAATGTGTAAATTAGCTCAAATGTATATTTTGGATTGAATTGAATAAATAGATGATTAAATAAGTCAATTTTGAATATATTTAGATTATGAAAGGAGAAATATGGACTTAGATTGGGAAAAAACAAAGTTACGTAATAATTGATTTGATTCGCCGTTTTAGCAATCGAGGTAAGTTCGTATGTTGTAATTTGATTTCAAATGTATTCTAAATGCTTTAATATAGCATAAATTGTGATTATGTGACTACGAACAAGTTTGGAAATGATTCAATAATAATTCGACAGTTGGAATCCTGGTTGAGCTTTAGGAATAGTTTAAGATACTAGTGACATGTCATTAGGGGACACATTGAGTTGGCTTCAGGCGATGATATTAGCACTTTGGGTGCGAGATATACCGATTTGGCTTCGGGCCATGCATATCGGCTGATTTGGCTTCGGGTCATAGTATAGGTACTTATCTTGTGAGACCCTTGAGTATCCAACTTCTATTCGAATAGTTCAACAGGTAAATGAAAGATATGATTGAGTATGAGAATGATATGAGACGGAACAGGTACATACATGATAGGTATAAGTTTTGGTTCAGAGAAACTTATGAAGAATGTGATTGAATCGTAATTGTTTATATGAAAGGTTTGTTAGCCAATATATGCTACATGTTGATGTATTCAAATTGTTGGGTTACAATCTTGAGATTGAATTAAGTTTTTTGTATACGAACTTACTAAGCTTTATAGCTTACTTTGTTTATTTTTCTCGTGTTTTATAGTGTTATCAAAGCTAGCTCTGATTCGGGGATCATCAGAGATTGTTTCACACTATCACCTATCTTGGTACCTTTGGACTTTGGTATTTTAAGTATATGGCATGTATAGGTATTTTGGGTCATTTTGATTTTGGGTTGATAATGATTTTGGTTATTTGTAATGACTTGTAATGACATATGTTTTGGTTTGTAAATATGGACATGAATGTTGACTTAATTTGGTGGATTTGGTTATGTGCATATATGGTTGATATTTTGAGTTCATGATGGATATATGAATGGTTGATATTAGATATGAATTATTGTGACATCCCAAACCCGGTCAAAGCATTACGACCAGATCTGGTATGTCACAGGAAAAATTTTAGAAACGCGTTCTTTTGAAATCTTAAGAAAAGTACTGTAAGTTTGAGACTTTCTGTTTTATGGATATTTCCAAAACCGTGATTTGTAGTTTAAGGAAAATTCCCAATTTGTGATAATAAAATATTCGTTATATTTGTTGACGCTTGAAGAAAACGTTTGTTTATGTTACTTATGTCTTGAAAACACCATATTAACTTCTTTACGTCAAAATAATTAATAACGTTGTGTCATAAAATAAAAAAAAAAGATTTTAAGTTAAGAAGGCCTTATTACATAACATAATCCCCATTTAAAATAAAATATAGAAAGAAATGAGTTCACGAAAAGAAAAGACTTTATGGCCTGCACGAGTCCGCCTCGGCTCCCATATCCACGATCTACTGATTACTTGAAAGGTTAAGAAAGGGGTGAGTCACCAAGACTCAGTGTGTAAATCCCCTATATCACATAAAACGGCTCATAGCCCACAATCACATATTGGGCCTTAGCCCACTTAAGATGGCATACGAAAGAAATAAATGCAATATGTCCCAGCCCAACCTAGTTTTTCCATCCTCTCCACGCCACTCGTACCAGCCCATCACACCGTGGGGATTTCTACAATCAACCCTCCATCTGCTAGACGTCTCATACATGGAAACAGGCCACTCGTGGTACCAGACCACCGTGATACTAGATCACTGTGACAGAGTCACTATTAACATACATGGGGCCAACCCACCATGGTATCAAACCACCGTGATAATCCCTGACGAATGTATATGTGGGTCCAACCCACTATGGTACCAAACCACTGGGACGAGTCACTAAATCGTATATATACGTGGTATTAAACCATCGTGGCACCAAGCTACTGAGACATGGTCACTATTATCAAATATATATACGTGGGGCTAACCCACCGTGGTACCAAACCACCGTGACAGTCTCAAATTCTTCCTCTTTCACATCAAAATCCAAGCCCATGCATAATATACATATCAAAATGAAGGCAACATGTTATCAAGCAAAGTAATAAATTACCACATACATCCAAACATATAAAGAGAACGTTAAAGTCACGTACCTGGCATCCCTAGCCTTACCCACAAGGGTATCACAACTGTCTACACAGTCTTTTTGGCTTTTCAGCCCAAACAATTAGTAGTACAGATCAATAATAGAGTGTGAGGTTTTACACACCTGATAACACGCAATAATATGCTTTCTATGTCGACACTATCATTATCAAGAATGACTGCTATTTGCCTACTATTCAGTTCTGAAGCTGGTCCACAACCCTGTGGCCAATCTCGAACAGTAGACACCGCGCGTTTTTTGAACTTAAGGGCTGGGACTACGAGTCCAACCCCTTCCTTCGTTTGGCTGGCATTTGAATTCATGAAACGATCTTGGTCAGAAGATACTACAATGAAACAGCGGTTGTTTAACAAAATAATGGGTTAAGTTCAGCGAATAACGAAAGAAGAACCTTATCGAATAACTAGAGAGACCCCTTACCTTGAGAACCCGAATAGAGAGATAGGATTCAAAGATTCACTAATTCTCAGACTTGGAATTCAAATGATTCGGCTTAACAAAGTTTCCCGGAATAGGCGGCCCCAAAAAGGAAAGAAGATAAAAGAGTATGAGCCAAAACAATAGCATCACCAAGCCAATTAGCCATTCGGCTTTGGCTACTAGAAATCGAAAGAAGAACAGTAAAAGATGACAGAGTCCCTCTTACCTTAACAACTCAAATTGATGAGAGATCTGAAGCAGATTCCTATCACCTTGTTCCACAGTATTTGGCTAACAGGCAGAGAGGGAAAAACCAGATCTGGTCATCAACAAGGCAGATTCGGCCTTACCAAGAACAGAGAGAATAGCGGGATTATACATGAGAAAAACGAAAGAGGAATCTTACCTTACCACAAAGGACCCGAATAACACACAAGAAGATTCGGCTCAAGGATGGTATCTCTCAAAGAGAAGAAGAGCAATTAAGAGAAATACGAAGTATGAAAAAGAGAAAAGAGAGACTAATGGATGTTTCGGCTTTTAGTGGAAAAAAGAATGGATGAGAGAATGAATGATTGCCGAAAAGGTGAGAGTTCCAAAGTGATTTCGGTAAAGAGAAAAGAAGTGGAGGAAACCTCGAATGGTAGGAAAGAGAGACGATATGGGGAAGAAGGTTTAGCTAGGTGATTTGGCAATGACCCAAACAAAATGGAAAAGCAATCTAAAACCAACCTAAAAGAAGAAAACTTAGGCAGCTATTTGGAAAAAATATTCGGCACCTGCAATCACCAAAACCGAAATGCACTTACAAGAGAACCGAAATGCCTTATGACCCTAATTGATTTTCGGCACACTCACTACAAGCCAAAACCGATACCTTCCCCATTTCTCAAGCATCAAAAATTCGGCCACTACCTTCACCAACCCTCAATCCCATACTTTCCTCCTAAATTCACTCTTGTTCACTCATTCAAAGTAGTTTGAATAATTCAAACTCCCTCCTCCTCTCCTGGCCACATATTCAAATCGTTTGACCCAATCAACACTCCCCCCTTGAAGTGTCCTAGCCGAACTCCACCTCCTCTCTTCCAGATGCCAAAAGAATTCCCAAAAAGTAAATTGTGTGACTCGACCCTGCTCCCACACTACTTCCATTTGGTGTCACCTACCAACACTTTAAGTGGCGTCTCCTTGACACTTTGCCACTTCAATTCTTGTGTCAACAAACACAAGCAACAACCCTTAAGTCCTGCCCCAGTTAGCTCTCCCCTAAAAGTGCCCAAAAAGAAAATTTTGGCCAAGGCTTCGGCTTAACCCCGAGCCTTCCCTGAACCTCCAACCGCACTAAATTTACACACAGAGCATAGCATACACACACAACACACATTGAATGTAAAACCCCTAAAATTCAGGATGTTATAGTTCTACCCCCTTAAAGAAATTTAGGCCTCGAAATTTACCTGATCAAAAGAGATGAGGGTATTGCTGACGCATAACATCCTCTGGCTCCCACGTAGCCTCTTCTGAACCATGGTTCCGCCACATAACTTTGACCAAAGGGACTGATTTCCTTTGCAATACCTTAACGTCGCGATCCAAGATTTAAATTGGTTCCTCTTCAAAGGATAGGTCAGGCCTTACTTCGATTTCTTCCACTGGCACAACATGAGATGAATTCGAACGGTAGCGTCTTAACATTGAAACATGAAACATGTCATGAATCTGACTTAACTCCGAAGGTAGCTCGAGTTGATAAGCTACTGGTCCCACACGCTTCAACACACGATAAGGCCCGATGAATCTGGGGCTTAGCTTACCCTTCCGTCCAAATCTTAGAACCTTCTTCCAAGGTGTAACCTTTAAGAAAACTCAGTCACCTACAGCAAATTCTATATCCTTACGCTTGGATCGACAAGATAGGACTTACATGCATCGGATGCTTCCTTTAATCGAGCCTGGATTAACTTAACCTTGTCCTCCGTTTTAGAAACCAATTCTAGACCTAATAACTATCGCTCACCCAACTCTGTCCAGCAAGTAGGAGTGCGACACTTCTGACCATACAACGCCTCATACGGTGCCATCTGAATACTAGATTGGTAGCTGTTGTTGTATACAAATTTTGCCAACGGTAGAAACTCTTCCCAACTACCCCTAAAGTCTATGACGCAGCCTCTCAACATATCTTCTAAGATCTGAATTACCCTCTCAGATCGACCATCGATCGATGATGGAATGTCAGATCTTGAAATTTAACTTTGTACCCAACACTTGATGCAACGCCTTTCAGAACCTTGACGTAAACCTAGGGTCTCTGTCTGATATGATAGACACTGATACCCCATGCAACCTCACAATCTCTGCTACATATAGCTTAGCCAACTTCTGTAGAGAGTAGGCGACACGAACTACTATGAAATGGGCAGACTTTGACAAACGATCAACAATTACCCACTAAAAAAGTCCATCGTGATCCTTTCCCACTTCCATCATGAAATCTTCACCGTTTGCGCAATAACCCCGGGGCAACTAATTTTCTGCTTTTACTGTGACGACACGTCAATCATTTACTCACAAATTTGGTTACCTCTCACTTCAAAACTGGCAACCAAAACTATTCTCGCAAATCCCGATACATCTTACTTCCTCCAGGATGCATATCGTATGGGCTACTACGCGCTTTCTGTAAAATTTTACGTCTCAACTCATGATCCTTTGGCATGCAAGTTTTTCCTCGAAAACATAATACCCCATCACTATTCATACTGAAATCTGTTGTCTCTTCATCAGTTCCCAACTGAAACTTCGACTTTAACAACTCATCAGCCCACTGCTTCTCTTTAATCTGGCTGACCCAAGAAGGTTTCACTTAAAGCTCAGCTAATAGACTTCCATCATCGTATAAACTGAGGTGAGCAAACATTGCCCTCAATTCATAGATCACCCTACGACTTAATGCATCCGCCACTACGTTAGCTTTACCAGGGTGGTACTCGATTGAGCAGTCATAATCTTTTAACAACTCGATCCATCTTCGCTGCCTTAAATTTAACTCTTTCTGAGTAAGGAGATATTTTAGCCTCTTGTGATCTGTATAAATAATAGACTTCTCCCTATACAGACAATTCCTCCAACTCTTTAGAGCAAACACTACTGCCGCCAATTCCAAATCGTGCATGGGATAATTCAACTCATACGGTCTCAATTTTCGAGACACATATGCTACCACTTTCCCCTCCTGTATCAGTGCACATCCCAATCCTGTGTACGACGCATCGCAATAAACAGTAAACTCTTTCCCAGCCTCAAGCTGTATCAACACTGGAGCCTCTGTCAAAATCTTCTTCAGCCTCTCAAAACTCTCATGTTGCTTATCAGACCAGACAAACGGAACCCCTTTCTGCAACAACTTGGTTAATAGTACCGCAATAAATAAGAACCCTTCAACAAACCTTCTATAATACCCCACCAGACCAAGAAAACTCCAGTTTTCGCCATTGGACTTAGATGGCTTCGAGTCCAACACAGCTTCAATTTTCCGGGGATCAACCCTAATCCCCTCAGCGGACACCACATGACCCAAAAGGTAACTTCTTTTAGCTAGAATTCACACTTACTGAAATTAACGAACAACTGCTTCTCCCTCAGAATTTGTAAAACCACTCGAAGATGCGAATCATGCTCCTCTTCCGATTTTGAATAAACCAGGATAACGTCTATAAACACCACGAAAAATCATTCCAGATAGGGTTGGAATCCCCGGTTCATCATGTCCATAAACGCTGCTGGTGCATTGGTCAACCCGAACGGCATCACTAGAAATTCGTAGTGGCCACAGCGAGTACGAAACACCGTCTTATGAATATCCTCCTCCTTGACTTTAAGCTGATGATATGTTGACCTCAAATCTATCTTCGAGAAAACTGAAGCTCCCTTAAGTTGATAGAACAAATCATCAATCCTCGGCAGCGGGTACTTATTCTTGATAGCCAACTTGTTCAACTGGCGATAGTCAATGCACATACGCATTGATCTGTCCTTCTTCTTAACGAATAGCACTGGCGCTCCCCAAGGTGATACGCTCGTCAGATAAAACCTCGATCTAGTAGTTCCTGAATCTGGGCTTTCAATTCCATCAACTCCTTTGGCGCCATCCTATATGGTGCAATAGACACAGGCCCTGCTCCCAGAAGAAGATCAATACCAAACTCCACCTCTCGATTCGGAGGTAATCCCGGAAGCTCTTCTGGGAAAACATCAAAAAATTCCTTCACTGCTCAGACATTTCCCACAGTTGATTCCTTAGCTTCCAGAGCACAAACAAAAGTTATGAATGCCCTACATCCCTTCCTCACCATTCTTTCAGCCTTTAGAGCGGACACTACATTAGATAGGTAGTTCCTCCTCTCACCTATTACCACCACCTCATCATCCTCAAGAGTCCTTAACAACATGCGCTTGGCAGCACAATCCAAGTTTTCTCGATACTTCACTAGCCAGTCCATACCTAAGATCAAATCGAACTCCCCGAGCAGCAGTTCCATTAGTTCAGCCGGGAAAACCATCCCCTGAACTTCTAGAGGTACATCCCTAAAGAGTTTGTTCACTACTACAGATTGTCCTAAAGGGCTAAGTACAGTCATCTCCCTAGAAGCAATCTCAGAGTCTATGCTTAAAGTTCCAAATACCACACTAGCAACATAGGAATGTGTCGACCTAATATCAATTAATGCAGAAAAAGGCAATCCAAAAATTAAGAACGTACCCGTTATGACATCCGGTGCATCACACTCCTCTTGGCATCTAGCTGCATAGACCAACCCCAGCTGTCCCGCATCAGTGCTCCCTACACCTCTGCCTGGTGTTCCACGGCCCCAACCAAAATCATTACCTCCTCTGGCTGGACCACGACCTCTCTGCGGTTGCAGACCACCTCTATTCACCGAGCATAACCACGACCTCTCGGCCGCGCTCGCCCGGTTCCGTGGGACGATTTCTTACGGATGATAAGTAGACCCACACCTGAAACATCCTCTGTTACTCGTCCAACATTCGCCCAAGTGAAATTTACCACATCGAGTACACCTCTGAGGCTGACTATCAACAACAGGTCTCGCAACCCGACTCGGCCCATCCAACCTAGGTCTTTTCTGAAAATGCCCAGCTGACCCCGACAATCCAAAATTTCTTTTATTTCTACCCCTATCCCTATCCTGATTTTGTTTTTCGGACTGCTTCACTTCCTCGGCTATCTTAGCCTTTTCCACTAAAACAGTAAATTTTCTTTCTCGTTTTAGAGCTATCAAGACTTTCATGAATCATCCCCTGTACTCATCCTCAAACCGAACACAACGCTCATGGTCTGTAGCACCAATACCCCAGGCATAACAACTTAGACGTAAAAATTCCGCCTCATACTCAACCACCGATTTATTACCCTGAACCATATTCAGAAATGCCCTACACTGCGCATCCACATAACTCGATCCAATGTACTTTCCCTGAAATGCTGCCTTGAAGAAATCCCAAATGTCTGACGGCCAAAGAATCGCACCATCTCTGACCGTCAATCACCATTGATACGCCTCATCCCGCAGAAGAGACACAACCCCTTTCAACTTCTCTTCCACCATCAAATCACGATCATCCATAATGCGCTCTACTGCTTCCAGCCAATACTCAGCTACATTAGGAGCTACACTAGACACACACTTAAACATTTCTACTCTATTGCCTCGAAGTCGTTCCGACACAAATTTCCGAGCAACTAATCCTGCGCTCGCTCCATTAACCCTCTCCAAAACTCGCAACATCGCTTGAGACATTGCATCGTCTCTGCCCGTTTGATCCTAAAAACCCATTTTCGTAGCTTGGCGGTACTGGCATCTTATTTCCTGACCCATGCCCCGATTTTGAGGGTTCAGACCCAACACCTCGGCCTCTACTATGGCCGCGCACAGCACGTCCATGTTCCCTAGTACTCATGGCTACCAATACGACTTAATCTGATTAAAAGTTTTATGAGTTAGTATTTCTTTCACTGTTTAATACCGAGCAGTCTTATGAGGAGTAGCTTTAGAGAGTAATTCTCGCAAATCATATCTCGACCTAGAGGTTTCAGTCTCTAAAGTTTGGATTTCCTAGTGCTAGCAAACATATTCATTCATGCAAATAATCATTCTATGCATACATCACCAACAATTAGAACACTTAACTACGTGGATCGGGTGCCGATAGACTCAGATGCCATATTCCTAATCAAAACATTTCCTCCAAGTAACATTTAAATTGACTTTATAAAACACTGTTGTACCCATTTCACAAAATTTCGAGTTTTGCAACCTAGGCTCTGATACCATAATTGTCACATCCCAAACCCAGTCAAAGCATTACGACCAGATCTAGTATGTCACAGGGAAAAAATTTAGAAACGTTCTTTTGAAATCTTAAGAAAAATACCGTAAGTTTGAGACTTTTCATTTTATGTGATATTTCCAAAACCGTGATTTGTAGTTTAAGGAAAAATTCCCAATTTGTGATAATCAAGTATTCGTTATATTTGTTCATGCTTGAAGAAAATGTTTGTTTATGTTACTTATGTCTTGAAAACACTATATTATCTTCTTTACGTCAAAATAATTAATAACGTTGTGTCATAAAATAAAAAAAAATTAAGTTAAGAAGGCCTTATTACATAAAAATATCCCTATTTAAAATAAAATATAGAAAGAAACGAGTTCACAAAAAGAAAAGACTTTATGGCCTCCACGAGTCCACCTCGGCTCCCATATCGACGATCTACTGATTACTTGAAAGGTTAAGAAAGGGGTGAGTCACCCAGACTCAGTGTGTAAATCCCCTATATCACATAAAACGGCTCATGGCCCACAATCGCATATTGGGCCTTAGCTCACTTAAGATGGCATACGAAAGAAATGAATGCAATATGTCCCAGCCTAACCTAGTTTTTCCATCCTCTGTACACCACTCGTACCAGCCCATCACACCGTGGGGATTTCTACAATCAACCCTCCATCCGCTACACGCCTCATACGTGGAAACAAGCCACTCGTGGTACCAGACCACGGTGATACTAGATCACCGTGACAGAGTCACTATTAACATACGTGGGGCCAACCCACCATGGTATCAAACCACCGTGACAATCCCTGATGAATGTATATGTGGGGCCAACCCACTGTGGTACAAAACCACTAGGACGAGTCACTAAATCGTATATATACGTGGTATTAAACCACCATGGCACCAAGCCACTGAGACATGGTCACTATTATCAAATATATATACGTGGGGCTAACCCACCGTGGTACCAAACCACCGTGACAGTCTCAAATTCTTCCCCTTTCATATCATAATCCAAGCCCATGCATAACATACATATCAAAATGAATGCAACATGTTATCAAGCAAAGTAATAAATTACCACATACATCCAAACTTATAAAGAGAATGTTAAAGTCACGTACCTGGCATCCCTAGCCTTGCCCACAAGGGTATCACGATTTGTGTACACAATCCCGCTTAGCTTTTCAACCCAAACAATTAGTAGTACAAATAAATAATAGAGTGTGAGGTTTTACACACCTGATAACACGCAATATTATGCTTTCTATGTCGACACTATCGTTAGCAGGAACGACTGCTGTTTGCCTACACTTTAGTTTTGAAGCATGTCTTCAACCCGGTGGCCAATCTCGAACCGCAGACACCGTGCGTTTTTTGAACTTAGGGGCTAGGACTACAGGTCCAACCCCTTCCTTCGTTTGGCTGGAATTTGAATCCATGGAATGATCTTGGTCAGAAGATACTATAATGAAACAACGGTTGTTTAACAAAACAATAGGTTAAGGTCAGCGAATAACGAAAGGAGAACCCGATCGAATAACTAGAGAGAAAACCCTTACCTTGAGATCCCGAATAGAGAGATAGGATCCAAAGATTGACTGATTCTCAGACTTGGAATTCAAATGATTCGGCTTAACAAAGTTTCCAGGAATAGGCGGCCCCAAAGAGGAAAGAAGATAAAATAGTATTAGTCAAAATAATAGCATCACCAAGCCAATTCGCCATTTGGCTTTGGCTACTAGAAATGTAAAGAAGAACAAGAAAAGATGACAAAGTTCCTCTTACCTTAACAACCCAAATCGATGAGAGATCTCAAGCAAATTTCTATCTCCTTGTTCCATAGTATTCGGCTAATGTGCAGAGAGGGAAAAACCATTTCATCATCAACAAGGCGATTCGGCTTTACCAAGAAAAGAGAGAATAGTGGGATTATACATGAGAAAAACGAAAGAGGAATCTTACCCTTACGACAAAGGACCTGAATAACACACAAGAAGATTCGGCTCAAAGATGGTATCTCTCGAAGAGAAGAAGAACAATTAAGAGAAATATGCGATTATGAAAAAGAAAAAGAGAGACTAATGGATGTTTCGACTTTTAGTGGAAAGAAAAATGGATGAGAGAATGAATGATTGCTTGAAAAGGTGAGAGTTCCAAAGTGATTTCTGGTCAAGAGAAAAGAAGTGGAAGAAACCTCGAATGGTAGAAAAGAGAGACGATATGGGGAAGAAGGTTTAGCTAGGTGATTCAAAGAATGACCCAAAGAAAATGGAAAAGCAATCTAAAACCAACCTTAAAGAAGAAAACTCAGCACCTATTTGGAAACAAAAATTCGGCACCTACAATCTCCAAAACTGAAATGCACTTACAAGAGAATCGAAATGCCTTATGACCCTAATTGATTTTCAGCACACTCACTACAAGCCAAAACTGATTCCTTCCCCCTTCCTCAAGCATCAAAAATTCGGCCACTACCTTCACCAACCTCCAATCCCATACTTTCCTCCTAAATTCACTCTTGTTCACTCATTCAAAGTTGTTTGAATAATTCAAACTCCCTCCTCCTCTCTTGGCCACATATTCGAATTGTTTGACCCAATTAACACTCCCCCTTGAAGTGTCCTAGTCGAACTCCACCTCCTCCCTTCTAGATGCCAAAAGAATTCCCAAAAAGTAAATTGCACGACTCGAACCTGCTCCCACACTGCTTCCCAGTGGCGCCACCTACCAACACTTTAATTGGCATCTCCTTGCCACTTTGCCACTTCAATTCTTGTGTCAACAAACACAACCAATAACCTTTAAGTCCTGCCCCAATCAGCTCTCCCCTAAAAGTGCCCAAAAAGAAAATTTTGGCCAAGGCTTCGACTTAATCTCGATCCTTCCCTGGACCCCCAAACACACTAAATTTACATATAGAGCATAGCATACACACACAGCACATATTGAATGTAAAACCCCAAAAATTTAGGATGTTACAATTATGCTTGTGAATTGGTGTAAAATGATGTATGTTTGGTAAAGGTTTAGTTTATTGATTGGTATATGTGTTTTGGTATGTTTTGATTGAGTAAGACTTGAGGTTATAAGCATGTTCATTGTTAGTATTGGAAATGGTATGAATTAGCCTTGATTGTGGCTAAATTAGATGTACATTTATACTATGAATTGGTGCCATTTTGGTTGTGTAGGTGAGCATAAGTTTGGGTGTAACATCCTAGATTAGGGGTTATGCGTTTGGAGCATAAGTCAAGTGCTAGTGGGTTTTAAGGGTTTTTGGAGATGTTTTAAGAGTTTTTAGAACTCTAGAATAAAGGTGAAAGCTTTGGGAAATAATTGGATTTTAGGTTAAAAAGAGGAAACTAGGCAAAGAGGCCTTAAAAGAAATTATGTGGGGTTTAGGACATAAGGAATTAATTGGCAAAGTGGCTTGGGGCGCTAAGGTGCAAGGGGACTTTAGGAGGGAAGGGGTTCGAGCGGCAGGAATCGCACTTGGGAGTTTTACTTTTGGCGTCAAAGGGGAGCAAGGCCAGGGAGGCCTTAAAGGAAAAATCTTCGGCGTGTTTGGCATAAAATAGGCCTTGGTAAAGTGGCTGCAAGGCACCACTTAAGGGCCTGGAAGTGACGCCTGGCGCAGGTCTTGGGTTCGAATCGCGGTGGCAGCAAGTAGTGGTTTATTTTTGCTTTTGGCATTAAGACAAGGGGGAGCTAGGTGAAGGAGGCTTTAAAAGAAATTGTGGTGAGTTTATGTCACAAAAAGACGCTGTGTGGCGAGTGGCTCAGGGCGTTATATGTGACTTGTGGCAATGAGGGCCCAGGTTCGAGTTGCGAAGGAAGCAAGAAAGGGCATTTTATTTTTGTGCAGCAAGAAGGCGCTTGGGCTAAGAAGGTCTTAAAAGAAATTAGGGCGAGTTTATGTCACAAAGAAACGCCTTGGCAGAGTGGCTTGGGGCGTTATTGCGACTTGCGGCGGTGAGGGCTCGAGTTCGAGCCTCGTGGGCGAAGATGAGGGTGGGATTTTATTTTATTTTTGCGTCAAGGCAGGGAAGGGGAAGGTTATACGGCAATTGGACTTCTATTTGGATGAAGATTAAGCTTATTTTATCCTATTAATATTCGGCTAAGAGTAGGATAAATGTAGTTTTATTTATTTATTCTATTATAGGATAATTATGGTTTTATTTAGATTAAATGAGATTTTATTTTATTTATTTTGGTTTAATAGATAGATAAGAGATAAGGTGTTGGATTAATTATTTTATTTGATAAGAGATAAAATAGGAGTTTAAGTTTGGATTTGATAAGTGGGGAAGTGGTGGCCGATTGTTGGACTCTAGGAGCTTGAATTTTCGGTATAAATATGGTGCTAGTGTCTGCTAAATTTCCCCTTTCAAAACCTTTCTTTTTCATATTGGTTATTGCCGAAATTTAGTACCTCTTTTCCCATTGTTGCCGTTTTTCCTCTTGTGCAAAAGCCATTTATATTTCTTTCTTTCTTGAATTTTCTAAGTGTCAAAATTCTTCTACTTTTTCCCTTATTCATCTTTTTATTTCTTCCAACCCCAAATTCCCTTGTAGCCGAATATTTCTTGTGATTTAAAGCCTTAGCCGAATCTTATAGTTTTCTCCTTCTCATTTCTTCTCTTGAGATCATAAAGTGCCGAACCACCATTGTTGTTCTCAGAAACCGAATCTTTAAAGGAGGGTGCTATCGACTACTTACTTTAGGCTCTTCAAAGCAAACGTGTAATAGTGGGACTTCGACTATTCAAGGAGCAAGTGGTGATTCGAGATTTTCGGTAAGTTAGGTAAGTGTTATGTGATATTCGGCTATAAGACATATTTTGGATATTAAGGGTTGACCGATTGAGTACTTTGGTGTTAAGGGCAAATCGACAGGCATAAGGGCAAGTTTCGGGATTCAAATCATTGTGGTAAGGATATTTAGTAAGTGTAGTTTCGATTCGAAATATTTAGATTAAAGTATTAGTGTTTAACCGTTTGGTTCTGATTAAGAAATCATTAATGAACATGGATGCCGAATGAGAAGGTAAAGGGGATAGTCCCTATCCTCAAGTTTCTGCAGTTAGGGATTGGCCACTGGGGTGTGGACCAAAGTCGAGAGCAAGAAAGTAGGCAAATAGCCGTAGTTTAAACTTAGCGATAGCATTGGGATCGAAAGCATAGTTCTGCAAGTTATAAGGTGTGTGATTAACCCACCGTTTTCCGGGTATTTGTGTTATATGTGTATGTGTTATCAATGTGCTAATTAGTGCAATGGAAATTGTGATATGGATACCCTCAAGGGGTATATCGGAAATCAGGTAAGTACTAAATCTATGATGTGGTTATTAATATGTATATGTGATGATATGTTTGATGAACATACTCATGCATTATCATGGCACTATTTCATGTTGCATGTGCATGGGTGGGATATGATATGAAAGAAGGATAGGGTGTACTTCGAGTATGTGGTTTGATGTTAGCCTTGAGCTACATTGTGGATTGACGTTGACTGAGGTCACGTTGTGGATTAATTGCGATTTAGTTTGCGTGGCTTGATGAGTAGCTCTGTGCCTCATCGTGGTTGATATCGGCTATGTGCCATATCGTGGTTGATGAGTGACTATGTATCCCATCGTGGTTTTGGTGTTAGCTACGGCTACATCATGGATTGGCGCTGACTGAGGTCGCGTTGTGGATTTTTGTGCTTAATTGCACGTGGACGGCATTGATAGCCTTTTCGAGTGAAAAGGAGAGGGTGATTTGATAATCCCCTGGTGTGTGGTAGGCTGGATACGGGGGTGTATAGAGGATGGACCCTAGGCTGGGTTGGGCTTCATAATTGCATGATTTTGTATGTGAACATATGTGGAAATGGGCCAAGCCCAATTGATATGTGGATTAATGTAAAAGGGCCAAGCCCAGTATATAAATGTTGATCAGTGTGGAAACGGGCTAAGCCCAATATGTGGAAATTATGTGGTTATCTACCCTATTATATGAATGTGATATGAATATGGGCCAAGCCCAGAATGTGATAATATGTGAATATGATATTTGTTATCTGATATATGGGTTAATATGTGGTTAACATGTGGGTGGAATTCAGTGGCTTAATTACACACTGAGTCTGTATGACTCACCCAATTTTTACCAACATTTCAGGTGATGCTTCGACCGGGTTTGGAGTGGATACAGGGTGGCCCATGCAGAAAGGTATTTTAATTAATTAAGTATTTATATTTTCAATATTTTGATTAAGTGTTTATTGTAATAAGGCCCATTAAAGTATTTAAGTATTTTTATTAAGTATCTTTATTATTATGTTTTATTATGGATTGACAATTGAGATGCTATTTGCAAATGGTTATATTTTTCTTAAATTTATGTATAATAAAGTTTTAATCCGGATATTTTTATAACAACTTAATTTTTACTTAGAATGTTTTAAATTATTAAAATGTTTTATTAAAGGAAACAAATTTTTAACGGTATTTACTTTTAAGTAAGAATATTTTCAATCGTTTTCCGCAGTGGCATTTCAAATTCGGTCATAACGAATGGGCCGGGTTTGGGGTGTTACATTGGGTGGCAAATTGGCTTGGTAAATAGCCTATTTTTGTCCACACGGGCAGACACACGGTCATGTGTCTCAGCCGTGTGTCCCCTGGTGTGGTTTTACAAATCAAGTCAGTATGCTCCACACGGTCTCACACAAGGGCGTGTGATCGGCTGTATGGCATAAGTTAGTATACCCTATAATTTATACATGGCTTAGCACATAGGCGTGTGACTTGGCCATGTTGCATAAATCAGTACACCCTACAAGTTTGGCATGACCTAGCACACGACCTGGCACATGAGCGTGTGTGGCAACTTCGAAGGGCACACGGGTTAGACACATGGGCGTGTGGTTGGCCATGTGACCCAAGTTAGTAAGCTCACTTGTTTGGACATGAGGTAGGACACGGGCTGGGACACGGCCATGTGCTTCTATTTCGAATGACCACACGGGCGTGTCTGGTGACCGTGTGAGACACCGGCCTGGCCACATAGGCGTGTGTCCCCTGTTTTGAGAAAAACTTTCAAAGTTCATGAAAGTTTCTTAAGTTATCGGTTTAGTCTCGAACCACTCCTAAAGCATATTTAGGGCCTCGTAGGCTCATGAATGAGGACATATTTATTGAGATTGAATGATGAATGTTTGAGTTGAGAAAATGTATGCTAAAAGTATGTATAAATGTGTTGTAAGTCCAATAATTCTCCATAGCCCTATTTTGGCATTGAATACGGGTGAGGGGTGTTACACTGTGGGTGCAAATATTGATAATTTGGAGCAAGCTTGAGCGAGACCGGCGTATGTTGTTGAGGTAACCAGTGAGGAACAATGCAATTCAATTACAACAGTGATCTACACTAGACCATTTCAGGTGGCCTCTCCTACACAAAAAGCAACCGATGATGTCAGGGTAGAGCCAGGAACTAAGGGGCAATCCGAGGACCATGCAAAGCCCAAAGGAAATAAGAGAAAGCGCTCCAAGGATAAAAATTTAAAGAAGGAAGAAAAGAAAATGAGGTGGAAGAAACATCGTGCAACCATATCGATGATAACTGAGTTAGTTTATTTTAAGCTTAAGTTGTAGAATTCTTGCATTGCTTGTTGCTGTAAGTTTTATTTTGATAAGTATACATTGACATTGCATTTTTTATTGTCATTACATTTTCATGTTAATGAATTGGGGACAATGCAAACTTTAAGTTTGGGGGAATGCACATGGGGATTTGGAAATGCACCCAAATTTCAAATATTTCTTTCAGTAACGAAGCATGCAAGGTTTAATTATAGTTAATGAAAATTGTTCAAAAATTTTTGTTGCATTCGATGCTTAATTCTTGAGTCATGTGAATTATCAATGAATGAGTTTGATAAATTTGATAGAACGTTGTAACTTCAATTATTTCATGAATAGATTAGGTTGCATTAGTAATGGATGACTACTATCATTTCTTAAATCTTGAATGAATCTACTTTTTACATTTGCTTATATATATATAGTTATAAATTAGAGACACTTCAAAGTGGGTGTAGTTTGGAATGTTAAAGAGGGAACACTTTAATACAAGAGTTAGAAAAATCAATCAAGCTAAAGGTCATTGTCTTTGTATGAATGTGTGTCAGTAGCAATTACGTACTCCTTGGGGTTTGTTGCACTCAACGTTACTTCTCGGAACAAGGGGGTAAAGTAATGTAATGATATCCCTTATTCTCAAAAAAATAAAAATATATAAAATATAAAAAATATAAAAATATAATATATAAATACTTACTATTTTACAATAAATGTTGTAATGGTAGATAGAACTTAGGGTTTGAATCATGATGTTACCATTGATAAAGTTGAAACCTTACTCATTCATGCTTATTGATTGTCGATGCAATATTCTTTCATCCGAATGTGATTCATTCATTGGGAATTTAGAGAGTTCAAGTTCTTTGGAATGATCATTTGCCTTAGTAAAAGTTTTGTAGCCTTGCTAGTTTCTATTTTACTTGAGGACAAGTAAAAACTCAAGTTTTGGGGTGTGATAGCACTAGAAAGAACATAGGTTTTCCCCTTACTTATTGGTTCAATTGTTCCTATTTAGTTATCCTTAGCATATATTTTAGCATTTTTAGTTTAGTAAATTGCATTTTATAACTCAAAGAATCCTAGCCTATTTTATGCTTATTTTTGCTAACTTTTTGCATTAATGTCACTACATGAGTTAATTCCAAATTGCGTCCCGAGTTGTCACCGCATCCGACAAATGTCCCTGAATAAGAACTAAAATTGCGTGAAATTGTCCAATCTAGTATAACCAACCTATACGTACAAGGATAGAATAATTCTGAGGAAAGGACACCTATACTGTTGGAGGATGACATAAATGGTTGACGTAAGAAGAAAATAGGGAGCTTTTTCTTGATCATCATCTTCTTCATCCTATCTTGAAGCTTACGGCTATGGCAACTTAAGCCTCTCCTGGGTTAGCCCACGTGAAAATTAATGTAGACGAGCTTCTGATGAGGAGACCTAAGTGCGAGACAAGAGGAATAGACAGATTCAATCGAGTTGTCTAGGAATAGTAGTCTCCACTCAATTCTTTCCTATTTCTTTCTAAATGCTAGTGATTATTCTTTATTTTCTGTTTGTATGGAAGTACACATGAATTCTTGGTTAAATGTTATATTATTGAATCTTGCTTTTATTGTTTAATCTTGAGGTTTGAATGTTTCTTAACACGGAAGTGTTATTGTAGTCACTGACACTAGAAAGTGTAGTGACAATTCGAGCCAACAAGTATTGCAATGGAAGTTGAGTGAGGATTAGACAAATTTAGCCCATTTGTTCTTAATAGTGCCATGTTGCCATCATCGGAAAGTGGGGTTAATGTGCATGCTTAAGTCTCAGATTAAATAGAAGAGTACGCTGGGTAAGATATACATTGAATTTGATTGCCTCAACAATCACCTATCCTTTTATACCTAGTGAGCACTTAGTATTCTGCTGAAGACTCATGTTGGGGATCCTAGTTTACCCTTATCATATTTTATTTTATTGTTTTCAAGTTATTGCATCGACAACTATCCTCACAATTTAGCTCATTTCTATCTAGTTATTGCACCGATATTAATAAACAAAAGATACCCATCCCTGTGGGATCGATATCCGACAGACTCACATCTGTCTACTACACTTGCATCGATAGTGTATGCTTGCACATTATTGATGTGATGTTAAACAGCCGAATATGATATGCAAATTGTACAAGTATACATATCAAATCAAGTAAAGAAATGATGAGTGAGTATCATTTCCACGAGGATTGGATGAGTGCTCTTTGTCTATGTTATCATAATGGGACAGAAAAGATAAATGTATCGAATGAAGTTTAATGAAATTAAAATGGGATTAACACATTAGAAGTGAGAATAGTGAAGTATCCTAGCATAGATTACCATTGCAACAAATCAAACAAGAGTACTACAGACTTTACCAAAGTTGGAATATTGGTTGTGAAGGTTGCGTTTACTAAGGGATTTGTTCTAACTCATGAACAATGCCATGGCAAAACTATGGCGAACTTACTACTCTAGTGAGTACTAATGTGGTTTACCTCTATCGAAAGCAAGACCTAAGGCTAGTCACCCCCTAGTACACTATATGTCTATAGGCTCAGGATTAGTAACTACTACTAAAGTTCAACCCTCTAAATTGTATAAGGTAATGCTCTATGTCTAGAGTTTACACTAGTATTTCACTCAACACTCACTTATATTACCCAACTTTGGTCGAGGTAACCTAATCTTGTCAGTGTCAAGCTACCTTAAGACTTATTGAGCATTCATTAACACTCTCTTAAGCATTTAACCAAAAACAACCATTGAGTAAAGCAGTAATATAAACCATATTAATCCATAAACATAAATCGAATTTAAAACATCATCCAAAGAAAACCCTAGCCGTATTAAGTGATAAAGAGATCGATGAACCCTAGAGTGAAACACCCCCAAACCCGGCCCATGAGCCTTGACCGGATCTGGCATGTCCTTGAATTAAACGGTTCAAAACTTTTTGATTACTTTGGAAATATAAAGATAATTTTGAGGTAAAAGTGGGTTAGGTTGGGTTCAATTGAAAACTTCGTTAATTTTGAAATCGGTGATTTATTGAAAACTCTGTTTTTATAATATAAGACTTGCCGGTTTTGTTTTTAAAGATCTTTACCCGTAAATTAAGAATCAATTGAATTTAAGTGTCAAAACATTTAAGGATTTATTTTTATAAAAATCGTTTTAACCTCGTTCTAACATTCATCATATCGTAATAAAAGAATTAAAATGCATGCATAAAATAGTTCATACTATGGCCTTATTACATCAAATGAAAACCCAAAATAAATTCAAAAAATGCTTAAAATATAAAAGTCCAAATTAAATAAAGTCCCGAACTGAACATGGCCGCCACTAAGCTCCTGCCGACCCGGTCCATCACTGATCATCACCTGAAAAATATTCCCACAACGGGGTGAGTCAACAGACTCAATGTGTAACCACAACACTAGTCCTAACAAATTCAGGCATATCAAATCATACATGTACATATAGCATTTAAATAATATGATGCAAACCTGAACCCAAACCTAGATAGCCATCCGCTACACATCACCCGTACCAACCTGCACATCATGGGGACTACTAAGTCAACCTTCCATCCGCTACACACCATCGAAGGCAGTCACTGCAGTCGACGTGCTCATCGCCCTTATAAAATTCGTGGCTTAGCCACCAGATAATATTTTGTGTCATGAGACACCACATTCAGATAATTGTGATGAAGTCACCACATTCGAATATTCACTTCCCCTTTCATAATATCCCATATGCCCCATGTCATACATAACCCATGTCATATTTCTTATTCACATTCTTATAGTTTCACATAGGTACCATAACAGATCATATAATAATCCTAGTAGGAGTAGGAAAACATACCTGAGTACTTCGTACCATTGCATGGTACCTTAGCCATATTTTACACATTCTTATAAACACATATATATTCAATGGGTGCCATAATTCTATTAAGAGATAGTGTGGGGTACACACCTGGTATTAATGCTTTCCTGAAAACCCGAAAACCCGATCTAACGCTTTAGATCCCTAACTCCTACATTCGGCCAACCTTAAGCACTTAGCAAAAAGCCATTCGGCTACATGATCATATCCCGAAGGATTTAATGCAACCAAAATCTTACCTTGTTGTCGATTTGATTACTAATCAAATCCCGAAATTCCACGGTATCTCTTCCTTGCAATTGGTCTTGCGATCTAAAAATCCCGAACTAGCTACTTGATTATGAAGGTGTCGAAATACCTATAGGCATAGGTTAGATTTAATTCTATCTTTAAATCACAATACATGGCCTTTGGCCGAATACCACATAACTTACCTTAAATCCTGAATGATTCTCTTTACCGTCGACTATGCTTAGAAATCCTGAATTTCTCCTTCAAAAATTCGGCCAAAGATCTTTAATGGCATTAGAGTTTAGATTTTAGCTTTAAGGAAAAGAAATAATACGATAACAATAGATCCTTACCCTTAACACTATTGTCGACGGCACCCTTGCTTGATCTACAGGGTATTCCCTATGGTTAAAAAGATCTTGCTTTCGGCTTTTACAACTTGCGACAAAGGAGAAGAATAAAGCCTCCTTGGAATTCGACTATAGCTCCTAATGGAGGTAGAATATTTGGCTATCTCAAGTGGTTTCGGCTTTTGAGAAACTAGTAGAAGAAGGAAAGGTTTATGATGGAAACTCGGCTAGAACACAAGTTATTTTCGCTTGGCAAAAATAAAAGAGAAAAGAGGAGTTTTGCTTGAGAATTCGACAGAAGAAAAGAGAGAATGAAGAATGGCCACCCTTTTCCCCTTTCTGCCGAAATTAGTCTACCTAGAGACCCTCATTCGGCCAACTCTTCTCTCTCTCAATCCCTTGTTTTTCTCTCCTATTTTATCTCTTATCTTCCCATTTAAAATAATTGAAATCAATCCACATTTATCTATCTATCTAGCCGAATTTTAAAGAGAATTGAACTCATCCTTTAGTGCCTTAATGCCGTCCATTACCTCTTCCCCTTGGCGCAAAAAAAATAAAAACTTTATTTAGCTTCCCCTGCGACTCGAACCATGGCCCATCTGGACCTGCTTGTGGCGTCATTTCCAGAGGCCCTAAGTGGCGCCTCCAAGCCACTTTTCCAAGCCCGTTTGTGTGTCATATCTTCCCTACTAATTCCCTTAAGGCCACCTTGCTTTAGTTCCCTCTTTTAAACTTTAAATTTGAATAATTTCTAAGGCATTCACTACACCCTAGGGTTCACAAAATTCATAAAACACATTGTAACACACAAGGCATGCTGTTTCATATTAAGCAAAAATGTACAAGCCCAATTTCAGGATATTACAGTTCTACCCCCTTAAAATAATTTCGACCTCGAAATTACCTGGCTAAAATAAATGAGGGTATTGCTGTCGCATTGCCTCTTCTGGCTCCCACGAAGCTTCCTCCGATCCATGATTGTGCCATAAATCTTTGACTAAAGGAACTAACTTCATCCGTAGCACCTTCACATCTCGATCCAAAATCTGGATTGGCTCCTCATCGTAAGACAGATCTGGCCTTAGCTCCACCTCTTCAACCGGGACTATATGAGATGGATCCGATCGATAACGACGTAGCATAGAAGCATGGAATACATCGTGCACCTGCTTCAATCCTGAAGGCAACTCCAACTGGTATGCCACTGGTCCAACTCGCTTCAACACTCAATAAGGTCCTTTAAACCTTGGACTTAACTTCCCTTTTCGACCAAATCTCATCACCTTTTTCCAAGGCGAAACCTTAAGAAATACTTGATCTCCCACATCAAATTCTATTTCCTTAGGTTTGAGATCTGCGTACGACTTTTGTCTATCAGAAGCTTCCTTCAACCATGCCTGGATTACCGCAACCTTCTCTTCAGATTCTGCCACAATCTCTGGACCCAAAACTCATCGTTCCCCTATTCAGTCCAACATGTAGGAGTTCGACACTTCCGGCCATACAACGCTTTATACGGTGCCATCCGAATACTAGCCTGATAGCTGTTATTGTAGGCAAACTCTGCTAAAGGCAAATATTCCTCCCAACTTCCTCTGAAATCTATCACACAACCTCTTAACATATCTTCTAACACTTGGATTACCCGTTCAGATTGCCCGTCCAACTGTGGATGAAAAGCAGTAGTAAAATCCAATTTAGTGCCTAAAGCTTGATGTAGCGCCTTCCAAAATCGAGACGTAAACCTTGGATCTCTATCGGAGATAATTGATACCGGAACTCCATGCAACCTCACAATTTCTGCCACATATAACTTTGCCAACTTCTGCAAAGAATAATCAACTCGCACCGGCAAGAAATGCGCGGACTTTGTCAACTGATCCACTATTATCCATACTGAGTCCTTCTTAGTAGGCGTATGGGGAAGCCCACCAACGAAGTCCATCGTGATTCTCTCCCACTTCCACTGCGGGATCTTGATTGGCTGAAGTAACCCTGATGGAACCTGATGTTCAACCTTAACTTGCTGACACGTCAAACACTTGCCGACAAATTCTGTGACTTCCCTCTTCAAACCAGGCCACCAAAACTGTTCTCTTAAGTCTCTGTACAACTTCGTACCTCCGGGGTGCATAGCATAAGGGCTACTATGCGATTCCCGAAGAATCTTCTACCTTAACTCCTCATTCTTAGGCATACAAACCTTGCCCTTGAAACACAACACTCCTTCACTGGACATACTGTAATCCTCTAAACCACCATTCTGAACTTGTCGAATCTTAGCACTTAAATCCTCATCTGCCAACTGACTCTCTTTTACCTTATCCAACCACATCGGCTTGACTTACAACTCTGCCAGCAGACTTCCATCATCATACAAACTCAGATGTGCAAACATCACCCTCAAATCTGACACCACCTTCCGACTTAGAGCATCTGCGACCACATTCGCCTTGCCCGGATGATACTCTATGGAACAATCGTAGTCCTTCAATAATTCCACCCACCTTCGCTGCCTCAAGTTTAACTCCTTCTGAGTCAACAGATACTTAAGACTCTTGTGGTCTGTGTAGATCACCGACTTTTCTCCATAAAGATAATGCTTCCATACCTTAAGAGCAAAGACCACTGCCGCTAATTCCAAGTCGTGCGTCGGGTAGCTAACCTCATGAGGCCTCAATTGCCAAGACGCATAAGCGATTACTTTCCCATCCTGCATCAATACGTATCCCAATCCTGTATGAGAAGCGTCACAATATACCACGAAGTCCTTCCCTGCCTCAGGCTGAATCAAAATCGGAGCTTCAGTCAAAACCCTCTTAAGCTTTTCAAAGCTCTCCTGTTGCTTATCTGTCCATACAAAAGGTACTTCCTTCCTCAATAATTTCGTCAGCGGTGCAGCTATTGATGAGAACCCTTCTACGAACCTTCTATAATAGCCTGCTAATCCCAAGAAGCTACGAACCTCAGCCACAGACTTGGGTGGTTTCCAGTCCAACACTGCCTCAATCTTTCGAGGATCCACCCTTATTCCTTCAGCAGACACTACATGCCCTAAGAATGCAACCTCCTTAAACAAGAATTCACACTTGCTGAATTTTGCATAAAGCTTTTTCTCCCTTAGCACTTGCAACACAATCCGGAGGTGCTCATCATGCTCCTCCTCCTCTTGGAGTATACTAGGATGTCGCTGATGAACACAAACAACGAACCTATCCAAGTAGGGTTGAAAGACCTGGTTCATCATATCTATGAACGCGGCTGGGGCGTTCGTCAACCCAAACGGCATTACTAAGAACTCATAATGGCCGTACCTTGTCCTAAAGGCTGTCTTATGGATATCCGCCTCCTTCACCTTCAACTGATGATATCCCGACCTTAAATTGATCTTTGAGAATACTGCCGCCCCCTTAAGCTAATCGAACAAGTCATCTATCCTCGGCAAAGGATACTTGTTCTTAATGGTCAGCTTATTCAACTGACGATAGTCTATGCACATCTGCATAGTTTTGTCCTTCTTCTTCACAAACAGGACTAGTGCTCCCCACGGAGACACACTGGGTCGGATAAACCCACGATCCATCAACTCTTGAATCTGAGCCTTGAGCTCAACCAACTCCTTTGGTGCTATTCTATACGGGGCAATTGACACAGGAGCTGTACCCGGTAGCAGGTCAATTCCAAATTCTACCTCACTATCCGGGGGTATTCCGGGTAATTACTCTGGAAACACATCTTCAAAGTCCCTTACTGTCCTTACTCCACTAACTCCCCTTTCCTTAACATCCAACACACTAACGAAAGTCAAGAAAGCCTTACACCCTTTCCGAACCATCTTCTCAATTTTTAAGTCTTTGAAACAACATTAGACAAGTAGTTTTTCTTTCTCCGATCATAACTATCACTTCATCCTCTGGGGTCCTCAACTCCATTCGCTTGGCTGCACAGTCCAACACAGCCCGATATTCTACTAGCCAATCCATGCCAAGTAGAAGTTCGAATTCTTCGAAAGGTAGTTCCATTAAGTCGGCAGAAAATACTACTCCTTGAATTTCTAGAGGTACACTCCGAAAGATCTTATTCACCACTACAGTTTGACCTAGTGGGCTTACTACAGTTATCTCCCTATCCGAAATTTCGAAGGCTATGTCTAGAGTTTCAACTACTCTACATGCAACATAGGAATGGGTCGAGCCCACATCAATCAGAGCAAAATAAGGTTTACCAAATACAAGGAACGTACCGATTATGACGTCCGGCACGTCTCCATCCTCCCTCCGGTGAACCGCATACACTAGACCCAGTTCCCTTGCCTCAATATTAGCAAAGACCTCTGCCTGTTCCACGCCCTCTGCCAAAGACCATTTCTTCCATTATTCGGACAACGACACCCACCGAGGTCTGCTGCTCACCTCTACCACTGATTAACATTCTCACCGCCGGGTCGATTCCCATCCGGTTTCATAGATGCGATCCTTAATCATATGATCCTTCGATCCGCACTTAAAGCATCCTCCCGTTTTCTTCCAACACTCCCTTAAGTGCATCTTTCCACACTGGTTACATGTACGATACTGCCCTCCTGAACTAACTTTCTGACCTCACGGCCCATCAACTCTAGGCCTCTTCTGCACATTTTCAGACGATCCTGACGATCCATAACCTCTCTTCTCCCTGTTCCAATCAGAGTTCTGCTTTACCGAGTCCTTAATTCCCTCGGCTACCTTAGCCTCTTCTACCAACGCAGAAAACTCCCGCTCCTGATGTGGGGCTATCAACAACCTTAGGTCATCCCTGAGTCCGTCCTCAAATCGGACACATCGCTCATGCTCCGTAGCCACCACCCCTCGAGCATATCGGCTTAGCCTTAGAAATTTAGCTTCATACTCCGCCACGGACTTGTTCCCTTGAACCACCCGTAAATGCTTTCTCTCAAGTGGCGTCGATAACGCTGCGTGCCAACATACTTCTTCTGGTACGCCGTTTTAACATACTCCCAGGTCAGATCCTCAGCTGTGTTACCGTCCCTAACTGTGACCCACCATTGATACGCCTCATCACGTAGCAGCGCCACCATTCCTTTCAGTTTCTCTTCAGGGGTTAAGTCGAGCTCATCCATAATCCGCTCAGTCGCTTCCAACCAGTACTCAGCCGTACTAGGTGCCACACCAGATACTCCACGGAACACCTTAGCTCCATTAGCTCGGAGTCGCCAGTGCATGGACTTTCGAGCTCCCAATTCCCCTGCACTGACCCACCAACTCAAGAACTTCGCAAAGACGGCACTGTGATACAAAGATCGCCTCTCCGTCTGATCTTGCTGTTTAGCACCAACAGCTGGTGGTGGTGGTGGCGGTACCTCATTTTCAGATCCTTAACCCAATCTAATAGGTTCCGACACGGTCATTCTACCTTTACCGCGTCCTCGCACATTACGACCACGTCCCCTAGAGCTCATTTCTACTACCGTGCTTTAATCTGATTAAGAAATTTTATGAATTAGTATTTGTTTCACTGATTATCCGCGAAGAAATTTTATGATAGAGGTTTAATAGTAGTTCTTTCGATCAATCAGAGTTTCAAGTTCTCTATCCTAATTCAGAGAAGCACGTTCATCCAAACATTTATTCAGTAGTACCTAGCACACACATTCACTGTTCGAACTTCCTTGTCTATTCCTATCCTAGGGGTATTTTCGTAACTTGTCCTACAGGAGTATTTTGGTAATAAGTCGGGGTCAATTTGAAAAAAATCTCTAGAAATCAAAGGTGTGTCAAAATTTGCAAAACTTAGGGTTCTTTTGAGAATTTGTTTTCCAAATCGGGGTCGTTGCAGAAATTTTAGAAATCGGGGGTCATTTTGGTAATTTTGTAAAATAGGGTAGTTTCGTAAATTTTCCAAATCAAGGTGTCTTGGTATTTCGCAAAGATAAGATTTTTGGACATTTTTGAAAAATCAGAAAATTTTATTAAAATCAGAGGTAGTATGGAAATTTTGAAATCCAAGGGCATTTTAGTAATTTTTCCCACTAGGGGTATTTAGGTAATTTTGTAAATCGAAAATATTTTGAAAAATTTTCAAACTAGGTTTTGCTACAATTTAAAGGGGTAATTTGGTAATTTTAAAACTAGGGTTTCCATGAAAATATGGCTAGTGCCTTTTGGGTTTTAATTATTGGGTTTAGCCCGTGAATAAGTCCTCTTGGTTAGGGTGAACCGAAGCTACGCACCAGGTAGGATTCCAGCGAAGAGGAGGTGAGTCACTAGGACTGCTTAAGTACCAGGCTCTTCCGGATCCAATCCTAGACATGCGCGCAAAGGTTGCCACACCCTAACTCACGCCGGCTTAGTCACGGTTTGTTTACTTGGGCACTTAAGTCTTATGTAATTGTTGGGGTAAACTAGTCCTAGGGGTTTAAGTACCTATCATACTATTCCACGCCCATTTCTACCCTTCTACAGTTCATACTATAAATCACACAAATGGATAGGGGTACTTACCGTGGACTTCTGCCTGAGACTTGGGTGCCATGCCCGAAAACTCGCTCTTTTCATAAAAGTTTTTCTCAAAACTTGTTTGGGCCTTATTTTAAAAACGCGTTATGGGCTTTAAACCTGTAGAGAGTTTAAAATTGGGCTCGATACTAAGCTAAAACACCCCCAAACCCGGCCCATGAGCCTTGACCGGATCTGGCATGTTCCTTGAATTAAACGGTTTAAAACTTTTTGATTACTTTGGAAAAATAAGGATGGTTTTGAGGTAAAAGTGGGTTACGTTGGGTTCAATTGAAAACTTTGTTAATTTTGAAATCGGTGATTTATTGAAAACTCTATTTTTAAATTGTTTTTATAAAAAGGGTTTGCAAAACGGTTGAATGAAAACATATTTTGGGAAGCATGGCACCGAGTCTCCGGCACTGATCCGCGAAGGAAAGTCCCTTAACTTCTTCTTATATGTTTAAAATGACTGTGATATGAATGCTAGTGATAAAAATTGTACCTTAGAAACTGAAGCCTGTAGGACTGTATTAACTTGCGAGAAGAACTACTATAATAAATTGTTCAAAAAATTGTGCTGTAATAAACAGTGGAAGAAAGCTAACTCATAATAAAACTCTTAAATCAGATTAATTTGTGAACGCTAGTCATGAGCACTTGAGGACGCGGGCGTAATGTATGTGGACGTGGTAGGGGTAGGATTACCGTGTTGGAACCGGTAGGGTCTGGCCATGGGTCTGAGAATGAGGTGCCGCCGCCGCCAGCTGTGGGCGCTGAGTTTCAGGATCAAACGGGAGGTGATGATGCAGTGTCTCAGGCGATGCTGCGGGTTCTGGAGAAAGTTGCTAAAGTAGGTGTAGGTATGGGGGCTCAAAAATCCATGTTTGAACGACTCCGAGCTAATGGAGTAGAGGTATTTAGAGGTGTTTCTGGTGTGGCTCCCAATACAGTTGAGTGCTAGTTAGAGGCGACGGAACGCATAATGTATGATCTGGACTTCACGATTGAGGAAAAGTTGAAGGGGATAGTGTCTCTTCTCCGGGATGAGTCCTATCAGTGGTAGCTCACGGTCAGGGATGGTGCGATGGCCGATAACATCACCTAGGATTTCTTTAAGGCGGCTTATCAGAGGAAGTACGTCGGGTCTGGTTATATAGATGCGCAGCGTAAGGCGTTCTTGAATTTAGTTCAGGGGAGTAAGTCAGTATGAGTATGAGGCAGAGTTTCTTCGATTAAGCCGTTATGCTAGGGGTATCGTGGCTACGGAACATGAGTGCAGTGTTAGGTTTGAAGACAGACTGAGGGATGAACTGCGGGTATTGATTGCTCTGCAGCGGGAGAGAGAGTTTGCTGTCCTCGTGGAAAAGGCCAAAATAGCCGAGGAGGTAAAGCAGTTGGTGAAACGGAATCAAGATAGAACTTGGAATAAAAGGAGTTCTGGGTCATCAGGGTCTACCGGGAATTCTTAGAAAAGGGCTAGATTTGGCGGGACGAATCAAGCTGCAAAGCCTGTTGCTGCTACTCAGTGGCCACCACGGTGTGCTCGATGTGGGAAGTCTCATTCGGGGAGTGTTGGACAGGTAATAGAGGGTGCTTTGAGTGTGGGTCAATGGATCACCAGATAAGAGATTGTCCGTGGAGGCCAGCTAGGAGTCAGTCTGAGGGTCAAGGATGTACACAATTCAGGAGAGATGGTCAACAACCGCAGAGGGGTCGAGGTTCAGCTAGGGGTGGTAACGGTAATAGTCGGAGCCGTGGAGCCCCGAGTAGAGGTGCTGGGAATTCTGAGGCAAGACAGCATAGGTTGGTCTACGCAGCGAGGCGTCAAGCGGAGGGCAACGCACCAGACGTCATAACCAATATGTTCTTAATTTATGGGTTGCCTTATACTGCTTTGATTGATGTTGGTTATAGCGGGAACTCTAAACTTAGCCTATGAGATTTCTTCGAGGGAGATGACTGTAATTAGCCCTCTAGGTCACTCGGTGGTAGTGAATAAACGGTATAAGGATGTACCCCTAGAACTTCAAGGGGTTGTGTTTCTGGCTGATCTGATAGAACTGCCATTTGGGGAGTTTGATTTGATCTTAGGGATGGATTGGTTAGTAAAGTATCAAGCGAGTTTGGACTGTGCAGCCAAGCGCATGGTGCTGAGAACTGTCGAGGGTGAAGAGGTGGTGATGATAGGTGAGAGGAGGAACTCCCTATCCAATGTAGTATTCGCTCTGAAGGCCGAGAAAATGGTGAGGAAGGGATGTGAGGCATTCATGTTTCATGTTTGTGCATTGGAGGCCAAGGAATCAACTGTGGGAGATGTCCGAACGGTGAAGGAGTTTTCGGATGTTTTCCCAGAAAAGCTTCTGGGTTTGCCTCCGGATCGCGAGGTTGAGTTTGGTATTGACCTTTTTCCTGGAACCACGCCAGTGTCTATTGCCCCATATAGAATGGCGCCAAAGGAGTTAGTGGAGCTGAAAGCACAAATTCAAGAATTGTTGGATCGGGGTTTTATCCGGCCAAGTGTATCGCCTGGGAGAGCACCCGTGCTTTTTGTCAAGAAGAAGGATGGGTCGATACGAATGTGCATAGATTACTATCAGCTGAATAAGTTGACGATTAAGAATAAGTATCCGTTACCGAGGATAAACTACCTGTTCGATCAACTTAAGGGAGCATCAGTTTTCTCGAAGATAGATCTGAGGTCGGGGTATCACCAACTTAAGGTTAAGGAGGCGGATATTCATAAGACGGCGTTTCGTACTTGTTACAGTCACTATAAAATTTTGGTGATGCTGTTTGGATTGACTAACGCACTAGCAGCGTTTATGGATATGATGAATCGGGTATTTCAACCGTACTTGGATTGGTTCGTCGTAGTATTTATAGATGATATTCTGGTGTACTCGAAATCCGAGGAGGAGCATGACACACATCTTCGTGTAGTTCTGCAAATTCTAAGGGAAAAGCAATTATTCGCAAAGTTTAGTAAGTGCGAGTTCTGGCTAAGGGAAGTTACTTTCTTGGGTCATGTAGTGTCAGCTGAGGGGATTAGAGTGGACCCTCGGAAGATTGAAGCTGTATTGGACTGGAAACCACCTAAGTCGGTGGCAGAGATTCGGAGTTTCCTGGGTTTAGCGGGGTATTACAGAAGGTTTGTGGAAGGGTTCTCTTTGATTGCGTGTAGTTAACTAACCAAGTTAAGGAAAGAGGTTCCATTTGTATGGTCAGACAAACAGCAAGAAAGTTTTGACAAGCTAAAGAGGATTCTGACAGAAGCTCCGGTTTTGATTCAGCCTGAAGCAGGGAAGGAGTTTACGGTTTATTGTGATGCGTCGAATACTGGTCCGGGATGTGTGCTGATGCAAGAGGGGAAAGTAGTGGCGTATGCTTCTCGACAATTGAGACCTCACGAAGTGAATTACCTGACGCATGATCTAGAGTTGGCTGCAGTGGTTTTCGATCTGAAAATTTGGAGACACTACTTGTATGGGGAGAAGTCTATCGTGTACACGGATCATAAGAGTTTGAAGTATCTTCTCACTCAGAAGGAATTGAATTTAAGGCGGCAGAGGTGGATCGAGTTGTTGAAGGATTACCACTGCTCAATTGAGTACCATCCGGGTAAGGCTAACGTAGTGGATGACGCGTTGAGCCGCAAAGTGGTAACAGATTTAAGAGCAATGTTTGCCCAACTTAGTCTGTATGATGACGGAAGTCTGTTAGCGGAAGTGCTCGATGTTTACAAATGTAGAATGGTGGATTGGAAGGATATAGCTTAAGCAGCGATGGACTGTTATGTTTTCAGGGAAAAGTTTGCATGCCAAAAGATGTTGAGTTAAGGCAGAAGATTATTTAGGAAGCTCATAGCAGCCCATATGCTATGCATCCTGGAGGTAGTAAGATGTACCAGGATTTGCGGGAGCAGTTTTGGTGGTCGGGTCTAAAGTGGGAGGTAACTGAATTTATGGGCAAGTGTTTGACGTGTCAGCAGGTAAAGGCAGAACATCAGTTACCTTCGGGGTTATTGCAACCGATGAAGATTCTGCAGTGGAAATGGGAAAGGATTACGATGGATTTTGTCACTGGGCTACCCCTTACGCCTAGCAAGAAGGATTCGGCCTGGGTGATTGTTGATTGTCTGACAAAGTCTCCTCACTTCATACCTGTGCATGTGGATTACTCTCTTCAGAAGTTAGCCAGATTATATATAGCGAAGATTGTAAGGTTGCGTGGGGTGCCAGTGTCAATTATTTCAGACAGAGACCCTAGATTTACGTCAAGATTTTGGAAAGCATTGCATCAGGCATTGGGTACAAGGTTGGATTTCAGTACGGCGTTTCATCCGCAGTCAGATGGGCAGTCGGAGAGGGTAATCTAGATTTTAGAGGATATGTTAAGGGGTTGTGTCTTTGATTTCAGAGGTAGTTGGGAGGAATTTCTACCATTGGCAGAGTTAACGTATAACAATAGCTACCAGTCAAGTATTCAGATGGCACCGTATGAAGTGTTATATGGGCGGAGGTGTCGTACCCCTACGTGTTGGACAGAGTTGGGTGAACGTCAATTGTTGGGTCCAGAGTTGGTTGCTGAAACAGAAGATAAGGTTAGGCTGATTCGAACTCGTTTGAAGGAAGCTTCGGACAGGCAGAAGTCTTATGCCGATCTTAAGCAGAAGGATATAGAATTTACAGTGGGTGACAGGGTTTTCTTGAAGGTGTCGTCGTGGAAGAAAGTGCTGAGATTTGGTCAGAAGGGCAAGCTGAGCCCTAGGTTTATCGGGCCTTATCGGACGTTGAAGCGTGTAGGACCAGTAGCTTACCAGCTTGAGTTACCACCAGAATTGAGTCAGATCCATGACGTATTTCATGTTTCAATGCTTAGATGCTATCGTTCAGATTCATCTCATGTTGTGCCGGTAGAAGGGATCGAGGTAAGCTCAGATTTGTCTTTTGAAGAAGAACCAATGTAGATATTGGATCAGGATGTCAAAGTGTTGCGTAGGAAATCCATCCCTTTGGTGAAGGTGTTGTGGCGGAATCATGGTACAGAGGAGGCCACATGGGAGCCAAAGGATGTGATGCGGCAGCAATACTCTCAACTCTTTTGACCAGGTAATTTCGAGGCCGAAATTATTTTTAAGCGGGTAGAACTGTAACATCCTTAAATTGGGGCCTTTGCATTTTATCAGTTTGCATGTAGATAATGTGGTTGTCATGCTAGTCTAGGGTGTTTTAGGGCCTAGTTGTGAGCTAGGGGTAGGCCTGGGCCTTAGCAAAAATTTCCTTTTTGGGCACTTGGAAGAGGGAGCTAGATGGACAAGAGTTAAGGGAAATTAGTGGCATGTTTTGACACAGGAAGGGCCTTGGTAAAGTGGCAAGGGAGACGCCACTTAAGGCTCAGGGAAGTGACGCCTCAGGTGAGTGCATAGAGCCTTGGTTCGAGTGCATGGAATTCCTTTCTGCTTGTTATTTTTGACTCCAAGACCAGGAGGAGTTGTACTCATGATGGAATTTGGTGGATGAGTGTGTAAGGAGTCAGCAGATTTAAATGAGCGGAAGGGAGAAAGTTTAGGAGTTTGAAGTATTCAAACTTGTTTGAATATGTGATCAGGAGAAAAACAAGGAGGAAAAGAAGGGATTGAGTTGGCATAGGTGTTAGCCGAATTTGAGAGGAGCTAGGAGGGGGGTTAGGCATTGGTGGCCGAATGTGGGTGTAGGCCTTGGTGGAGTGTGAATATTCGGCTAGATACGGAGCCTTAGAGTTCTCTTTTCTCATTTATTTTGTGTTGAAACTGAACCACACTCCCATCTCATATTTTGCGTTTTCTTTCCTCTCATCTACTCAAAGCCGAATGCTCTCTTAGGTCTTTTCTATTTTGGTTGTTTGGCCGAACCTAGCTTGCTGTCCATTCATTAATTGTGTCCCAATCTTTTTGCCATTTTTCTTCAAAGCCGAAAACCCTCTGTAGCCATACCTCTGCCAAAACATCATTCCTCATTTTCTTTTCTCTCAAAAGCCATAACCGAATCCTCCAGGTATCTTACTATTTCTTTTTCTTTCTTTTAATTGATTCAGCAAGTCCTGAAATCTCATTTTTCATCCCCTCATTTCATCTCTCTCATTCTATGTGAGCCGAAACTTTGTTCTCATTCTTTTTTTCTTTATTTGTGCACTCTCCAAAACCGAAACCTCAACCTCTCTCTCTCTATTCTATTCTTCTCTAAAAGCCAAAACCCCCAAACATCCTGTTGAGGATCTTTAATTCTATTTGCGATTTTCTTATTGGATTCCTTCTTGTTTTAGCCATTGCCAAATCATCTCTAGGGTGTTATGGTGCCAAGTCTTGATAGTGGGTGATTGAATCTGTCAGGTTAAGGTAAGGGGGCAATTCCTTTTATTTGTGTTATCCCTTTCGGGTTTCTATGCCAAAGCCGAATGGCTATTTGGCCTAATGGTGTGATGTCTGGCCGAATGTAGGAAGGAGGTGACGTATTCGTTTGGACTCTCAGGATTTGGTTCGACTTGTGGATTATATCTTGAGCTTCGAGATTTGTTGATCTAGGTAAGGGCTTTCGATTTACGTGTTCTGTTAACCTCTTAGATTCGATTTTGTTGCTTTAATCTGAGTTAGTGACTAAGGTGTGTTCAGGGACTCGAAGGCTAGCCAAGCATTAAGAGAGGTTGGATCGGTGAGCCCATCCTCTAAGTTCAAGAAGAGGGCTGTGTCTGCGGTTCCGGATTGGCCACCGGGTTGTGGGCTGGTATCTGAGCAAAGTGGTAGACAGATAGCAGTACTGTCGGTAAACGACAGTGTCGATGTAGAGAGCATGGTATTACAAGTAATCAGGTGTGTAACTTTTACACACTTCATATGTCATACGTTAATGTTTTGTGTATTTTCAAAAGCCGAATGTTTGTGGAAATCAATAAGCTACCCTTATGGGTAAAAGCGAGGACTTCGGGTAAGTCCATCTTGGTGGCTAATGTTAAATTGCCTCTATTCAATCTGCATATGCCATGTTTATTACTCCTAAATGTTAAGCATGATTATATTGTATTGAAAAGCATGTTTCATGAAAATGGGTATGATGAGAGGAGGGGGAAGGTATGATTATCAGACTGTCACCAGTGGTTAGGTACCACACGTGGGTTGGCCCCACACATTACTATTCTGTGACTAAGTCTTAGTGGTTTGGCACCACAGTGGGTTGGCCTCACATATCAATATACGGGATCGTCATCAGTGGTTAGGTACCACAATATGGGTTGGCCCCACAAACGATTATTTGTCACTTCGGTCACCAGTGGTTTGGAACCACCAGTGGTTAGGTACCACCAGTGGCTAGGTGCCACAAGGGGTAGAATTGGGAGTTTCGGATGGATAGGTTGGATGGGTTGCATGACATACATATATGCCTATGAAACTTTGTAAAAGCTTAACATCTTTTGGGATGGGGATTTATATCATCGAGTCTCGTTGACTCACCCCTCCGCTTTACATTTTGCGAGATAATTCCTAGATCGCGGATAGGGAGCTGGGATGGACTCGAGGTGGCCATGCTCAATAGTTTGGTTTTTGTTTTAATGGTTATTTTCGGATTTATTTTATTTTAAGTTTGGTTTTCGGTTATGTAATAAGGCCACTAGACTTTATTTTGGGATTATTCATCTGCTTAAATTTCCTTAAAATTTGTTTAAACATGAGTGCCATGCCTAATAAATTCATAAAATGGACGTTTTTAAAACTTTTACAAACTTTCGGGTTTTCCAAAATTTCACCATCGGGTAATTAGCAAACATGTAATAACAACAAGATAATCGATTTTCTCTAAGACGAAGTTTAAAATGTTTTCAACAAGTTCACACAAGATAAAACTTCGGATCTTTTATAAATACAAAGGTTTTCTTTTCAACTCGAGTTGACAACTCGGTTTTCAAAACGCTTTCTTCCTGTGACATGCCAGACTCGGTCGTAGCAGTTTGACCGGGTTTGGGGTGTTACACCTTGGCAATGTACGTGTAAGACCATAGTTGGACTATGGCATCGAAAAACCGATGTACTTATATCGTAAGCATTTATAAACTCGAAATGATTCGATAAGTGAATTAGTGAGAATAGTATGTATCGAGATAGGTATGTACGTAAAACCTGCTCAATGATAAATTAAAAGAAGATGAGAACTTATGGGTTGCGTTGTAGTTAAACTTTATGTTATCTCAGTGATTGAAGTTTTAATTGCAAATTATGTAACTATTTGGAATTATTAATGAATGATGTTGATTATTTCATATATACATACGAACTTACTAAGCTTTATAGCTTACTTTGTTATTTTCTTCTATGTTTTATAATATATCGGAGTTAGCTCGGAACCGTGGATCGCGAGAGACTTCACGCACTATCTCGACATCTATTTTGGTACTTTTAAGTTGTGTATATACGGTATATGGCATGTATAGGCTTGAGTCATTTTGGTATGTTTGATGAACATGTATTTTGGGGCCATTTAAGTTGGCTTGTGTTGATGATAGTGTTAAGGATGTGTAAATGGCTTTGTTTTGAGTTACGTAAATGACCTATACTGAATGAATGAGGTTAAATTGATAATGCATATTTGGAATGGATTTATTAAATGAATCATATATGTGAATTATGTCTAGTAAAGCAAGATGAGTTGACAAGTATTTGAATAGGTAAATTGCATTGAATTGAGTATTGAAATGGTTGAAATAGATATAGTATCATTGTGTATTGGTTGATGACTTTTGTCTACATATTTGTGTCTTAAATTGGTACCAATTGAGCTTGTATAGGTATGTGCAAAATGGGTGGCAAAATGGCTTGGTAAATAGCCTATTTTTGTCCACACAGGTAGACACACAGGCATGTGTCTCAGCCACGTGTGACACACGGTTATGTTACACGGCCGTGTGTCTTCTGGTATTGAAATTGAAATGAAGTTAGTATGCCCCACACTGTCTCATACACGGGCGTGTGATCGACCGTGTGGCACAAGTTAGTATACTCTCTAAGCACACGGCCTAGCACACGGGCGTTGATAAACCGTAATTATAACATATTTTAATCCTGAATTTAGCTTACTTTTGGATGATTTATCCCTTGATTCATATAAAAAGCTACTTTTAATCATTTCTTTTCATGTCTTACACGCAAGAAAGCACCCGATGATGAAAAGAACGTAAAACGGGCCCAAAACAGAGTAAATGGGCCATATCACGAAATCGAACGGCCTGGCCCAAAGCCCACACGGTCGTGCCTTGTTAAGCATCTAGAACACGGCCTCTCCCCCGATTTACAAGGTCGTGCCTCATTAAGAAATCTGAACACAGCCTGAAGTCGATCCACACGGGCGTGATACATGGCCGTGCCTCTGTCGTCAGAATGAATAATTTCAGTAGGAAAAGGATACTTAGGGAGAAAGAATCGCATTCCAAGAGCCTATAAATATCCCCTAGGTAACACTTTTGAGGGGCAGTTGAGCTAGGCTAAGGAGCCAAGCCAGAAATGTCAGAATTGTGGGAATCGCTCGAAGTTGGCCAGTTGATCCATCCTAAGAAGCCGAAATTATACTCAAGACGGCGGAATTCTCCTTTAATTCTTTCAGGGAGTTTTAGGGATTTCTTATGTTTTGTTTTATCTTTTCTCTTGAGATGTTTCCTTTCATAGTTATGAACTAAACCCCTCAGATACCTGAAGGGGATAAAACCTAGATGAATCTTGTTATTTGATTTATGAATTTTTTGATAATTACTTAGTTTGTTCTTAATTATGCATGCTTAATCCAAATCTGATGTGCTTAGGTGGAGGAGGAATAGACCCTGCTTAAGAGTAGATCTAGCGTAATTAAGGCGAGTTGATCGAACGCCTAGAGATGAGGTTACGAGATTTTGCCGATTTAGGTGAAACCTAATATGGGAATCTCACAGATCGATTAACTGCTATTCTAGGCGTTATTATAAGAGAACGAGAGTTCCAGTAATTAACCTAAGGTTAGACGTTTTGTAATATCCAGAATTGGGGGGCTTTGCATTTGATGTGTTTCTGTGTGTATGCTATGCTTTGTGTGTGGTATTGGTGTGTTTGGGTGTTCCGGGAAGGCTTGGGGTTAAGCCTGAGCCTTTCTAAAAATTTCTATTTTGGGCATTTTGGGGGGAAAGCTAGCTAAGTTGGGCCTTAAAGGATGTTGTTTGTGTTGGTTGACACAAGAGTTGGAGTGGTAAAGGGGCAAAGGAGGTGCCACTTAAGGTTCAGGAATGTGACGCCTCAGGAGAGCTGGCAGGGAGCAGGTTCGAGCTGCGTGGTTTCCCTTTTGGGGATTTCTTTTTGATGCCAAGGTGAGGGAGAGGAGGATTCGGCTTGGACTCTGGTGGATGAAGTGTTGAATGGGTCAACACATTTGAATGAAGGGAGGAGAGGAATTCAAGGAGGAGGAATCGGTCAACAGGTTTGAATGGAGAGTGGAGAGTGATCGGGGGAGAGAATCATGGGATTGGGATAGAGGATGAGTGTTTGGCCGAATGTGGGAAGTGAGGTGTGTGAGTGTGTGTATGGTTTAGTGGTGTTGGGAGGCAGCCGAATTTTAGATGGTAGCATTTGAGGGAGTGGTGAGAATTTCGGCTAGCTAGAGAGCACCTAAAACATTCTTCTTCTTCATTCCCTTATTGTCAAAATCGAAATACCTCCTAATTTTCTTCTACTTTTCTTCTTCTTTTGTGCTTGGCCAAAACTTACATTGCCATCCACCCTCTACTTTTGTTTCATTTTCTTTGCTATTATCTTCAAAATTTGAAACCCTCTGAAGCCACACCTCCTGCCGAAACTCTGTCATCTTATTTTCTCTTTAACATAATAGTCGAACCTTTCTTGGTAGATAGCACCTCCCTTCTCTATTCCTTTCTTTTCGAGAGCAGAACATCTTCGGCATTCATTCTTTGGTAAGTTCTTTTTGCTTAGCCGAATCCCTCTAGTCACCTATTCTTCATTTTCTTCTCTCGATTTCTTTAAAAAGAAAGCTGAAACTTATCATTGGTTTAGGTAGTTTTATTTGTTGGTTAGTCGAATCTCTCTGACATTCATTTTCTCTTCATTCGACTTTTGTTCCAGTGGATTGACGTCACTCATCTTCCTCCACTCCTCAATCAGGTTCTCTAGCGATTTTGGTAAGTATTTCTTTGTTGTTGTTTCCTCTTTCTCTCTTTTGAGCAGATCGTAGAGACATTAATCGTATTCTATAATTCTTGGCCAATTGAAGGGGGTTTTTGTCTTCGCGTTCTTCCGGCTTTTGGTTTGCTATTGGAGTGCGTTAAGGGACATCCGGTTCTAGCTGACTTGGGTATTCGACCGTTTTAGAATCCAAACCTTTTAAATCTTCTGGATTTGCTGATATAGGTAAGGACCCTTAGCCTTTGAGTGTCTATTCTCTTTTGGTTCAATTTCAATGCCTTAATCCGGTTTAGTGACCAAGGTCGTTTTCATGGACTCAAATGTCAGCCAAGCGAAGGGAGGGTTGGACCATTAGTCCCAGCCCCTAAGTACAAGAAGCGCGCAGTGTCTGCTGTTCGAGATTGGCCACCAGGTTGTGGGCGGCCGAAAGCGTAATAGTAGATGAGATAGCGGCCAGCCTCGCTAGCGATAGTGTCGACATAGAAAGCGTTGAATTACTTGTTATCAGGTATGTAACTCTCACACACTTTGTATATTAAAGCATGTTATTAATTGTGATGGCTAAAAGCCGAAGTGACGATAATGGTCACTAAGATACCCTTGTGGGTAAGATCGTGGATTCCGGGTAAGTTCCACTATCTTCTGTTATTAGCAAATGTATGTATGAGTGAAATGGTTAATTGTTTTATAATGTAAGCATGATCATTTCATATTAATTGTTAAAACAGGGGCATGGACTTGGGGTATGATGTGAAGAGGGAGGAAACATGATCTCTTTTAGACTGTCACTAGAGGTTTGGTACTACAAGTGGGTTGGCCCCACATATTACATTTTGTGACTAAGTCTCAGTTGTTTGGAACCACCAGTGGTTTGGTACCACACATATTATTTTTGTGACTCGTCCCAGTGGTTTGGTACAACAGTGTGTTGGCCCCACATATATTCATTAAGGGATTGTCACCAGTGGTTTGGTACCACAAGTGGGTTAGCCCCACGTATTATATTTTGTGACATGTGTCACCAGTGGTTTGGAACCACCAGTGGTTAGGTACCACCAGTGGCTAGGTGCCATAGATATTGGGTAGGCTCAGGAGATATTGAAGTTGGACATAATAGTTTGGTTGGGCCGCATTACATACACGCATAATATATGAATTTGTGGGAGAGCCCAAAGCTCATTGATATGGGGATTTACACACTGAGTCTCGGTGACTCACCCCTCTTGTTAAATTTTACAGCTAATCCTTAGATTGTGGATATGGAGCCGAGGTGGACTCGAGGTGGCCATGCATAATGCTTTAAGTAATTTTATTTTTAATATTTATTTGAGGTTATTACTATTTAAGTTTGGATATTGGGGTGTTGTAATAAGGCCACTTAAATGATAATTTAGGTTTTCTTATGAAATTGCTATGGCATGTTTAACAAATTTTCAAAGCGGGTGTTTTCCAAAATTTCGAAAGATAAACTTTGAATTTTATGATTTTAATAATTGGTTAATTAATGACGGGTTTCTAGTAACAAATTGACTCAAATTTTCAACTAAAACCGCAATGTTATTTTCAAATAAACGCTTAATGGAATTTTTCTTAAAATTCGATTCTTGACTAAGAAATCTGAACTGTATTACGGCTAGAGTTAAATAATTGTTTTAAATCTTCGCCAACGGCATAGTGATATGCAAAGATCTCTCAACTCATGGTTTTAAATCTGGATTTTCTAAAATTTTCTTTCCCGTAACATGCGGATACTGGTCGTAGCGCTTTGACCGGGTTTGGGGTGTTACACGCGTTTCGCCTCGAGAGAGGTTTAATATAGGTTAGGGAGTCCTACGGATCAAGCTAAGTAAATAAATCATATGATTCAGGGTTAGATAACAAGTGAAGTCTAGGTGTATTCTTCCTGAAGGTATCATCGTGATCGATTGAGTCTTTCTTCAAGTTATTACCCAATTCGCTCTTTTTGTCTTTGTGTCCTTAGCTTAGTCATCGTTAATTTAGATTAAAACAAACTTCACTTTATTTTTAAGGCAAAATAATAAAAAGAAAGTTGGTATTAATACTTTTGGTTCCTTTGGGTTCAATATCCGGTCTTGCCTAAGCTATACTACTGTTGAATAGGTACACTTGCCTTTAATCGTTGTTAGAGTTAGTTTCCATGTTTCATCATTCTTTTATAAATTTTAAAGCTCTGATTTCAACGATCAAGTTTTTGGCGCCGTTGCCGGGGAACTAAAATATTAAGAAAACTCTATTTTATTACTTTAGCCATTATTTTTGTTTTCTGCAATTTAATTTTATTTTTAGGATAAATTCTAATTTTGCTAATTTTTCTTTCTTTCTTTTCTTTTCAGGTACCTCTAGTTTATAACTAGGAGGAACCCGAGAGGACCTTTAGTATACAATAGTGATATTGAAGCTACCGCTCAAAGGAATCGTCGAGAAATCAGGTGAGCCCTAAACAATACAGAACGAGAGGAAGAAGACAGATCCAATCCTATTGAAGGGATGGACGAGATTAATCCACCACCACACGATGTGGGGAAACACAACGCTCCATATACAATGTTTGATTATGCTAAACCGCATTTAACCGGAGTAGAATCGAGTATTGTTAGGCCCGCTATAGCTGCTAATAATTTTGAATTAAAGCCTAACACAATACAGATGATTCAATAGTTTGTTCAATTTGATGGTTTGTAGGACGAAGACCCAAATACTCATATAGCTAATTTTTTAGAGTTCTGTGATACTTTCAAAATAAATGGCGTTTCTGATGATGCCAAACGTCTTCGGTTATTCCCTTTTTCATTGAGGAATAAAGCCAAACAGTGGTTAAACTCGTTACAACGAGGGTCAATCACTACATGGGATCAAATGACCGAAAAGTTCTTAATGAAATATTTCCCACTGGCAAAAACGGCCAAATTACGGAATGATATCTCTTCTTTTGTGCAGATGGATGTAGAAACATTATACGATGCATGGGGGAGATACAAGGATCTCTTAAGAAGGTGTCCACACCATGGTTTACCCTTGTAGCTACAAGTCCAAACATTCTATAACGGTATAAACCCCTCAACGAGACAACTAATCGATTCAGCGCCAGTTGGAATGCTAAATAATAAAACTCCAGAAGGAGCGTATGAGTTCATTGAAGAGATGTCACTGAATAATTATCAGTGGCAAGTTACAAGGACGAAACCGACGAAATCAGTCGGAGCTTTCAACATAGACACAATAACCATGCTATCAACACAGATGGAGGTGATGAATAAAAAGCTTGATAATTTCTGTTCTTCGCAGGTAAATCCAGTAATGCAGTGCGACGCAAGTGGAACTGTGGCGAATTCTAAGTACCCACCCTACCAACCAGAAGCAGAGAGCGAACAGATGAACTATATAGGTAATAATTTCAGATCCAATAATAATCCATATAGTAATACTTACAATCCAGGTTGGCGGAACGACCCAAATTTTTCATGGGGAGTTCAGGGAAATCAAGGAAATCAAAGACAACAACCTCCTCAAAACTTCCAAAATCAGCCCTATCCACAAGAGAAGAAACCCTCGAGGAGATACTGGCAAAACTTTCGGCAAACACAGAAAAATGTATCCAAGAAACTGAGAGAATAATTAAAAGCAATGAAAGCCGAATCAGAGAAATTACCAAGTCAGTTAAAGAAGTCATCAGTGCAGTTGAACGACTCGCAAAGCTCATGTCAGAACGGCCGCAGGGACGCCTACCAAGTAACACCCAGATTAATCCAAATGAGCAAATTCAAGCCATAGTAGCTCAGTAAAATGCAAAGATAGACGAACCCATCTCAAAATAAGAAGACAAGGTAGACGAAGGAAAGGTAGAGGTAACACAAGAAAGGCCAATACTGATAATCAAAGAGTACCAACCTCGCATTATCCTGAAGCATTAAAAAGAGACGATTCAGAAGAACAGTTTGGTAAGTTTCTTAAAGTTTTAAAGAAATTACACATTAACTTACCTCTTCTTGAAGCTCTTTTTCAGATGCCAGACGCGAGGAAATTTTTAAGACAGCTCTTGACAAACAAACGAAAATTAGACGAAGAGCCACATGTAGAACTCAACGCAAAGTGCTCAGCAATTCTACAAAATAGACTACCACAGAAATTAAAAGACCCAGGGAGTTTTACAATTCCATGTTTAATTGGTAGTTTAACTATTGATAATACGTTAGTTGATTTAGGGGCAAGCATAAATGTCATGCCTTATACATTGTTTAAACGACTAGGTCTAGGGAAGCCCAAACAAACTAGGATGAGTATTCAATTAGGTGATAAAACTGTTGGAATTCCTAGGGGCATTATTGAAGACTTTCTCGTAAAAATCAATAAATTTGTTTTCCCAGTAGACTTTCTTGTCTTAGACATGGATGAGGACAATTCGATCCCTTTAATTTTAGGGAGACCTTTTCTAGCAACTGCCAAGACTAAAATTGATGTTGCCACAGGAGAACTCATACTTTGTGTAGGTAATGAGGCAGTCACTCTTCAAGCTCTTGATTCAGCCAGGACATTGAATGACCAAGGTAAGAAAGAAAAATCCATTGGTAACCATTCGATTAACCCTTCTTTTCAAGAAGCACCAGAAAAGGGCACAATTGAACCTGATCTTGAATACAATGCCAACAAATAAATAGATCATGAGGAACAAAAGGTTTAACCTGATGAATTAGACGAGTGGAAAATGCACTTCAAAGAAAAATTAGGGATACAAGAAACAGAGCCAAAACCACTCTACAAGATAGACAAGTCCAAAAGCGAAGATCAAGTATTATTAGACCTACGACTATCTCCTCCGGACCTTGACACAAACAAAGAAATCTTTTTTAAGGTAATCGATGTTCTTCCACACAAGACAATCGAGGTAAGCAATCCTAATTTTGATGCTCTTAAAATAAATGCCACTCGACCTGAACCACACAATGAACATCAAACGAATAATATGAGGAAAGATATTCAAACCTTTAAACCTCCCTGAATTTTTCAAACATAAGAAAAGTCTAGCTTAAGACTATAAACGAGCGCTTCTTGGGAGGCAACCCGAACACTAACCTTACTAAATTTTACATTCATTTTTATTTTACATTATTTTTCCTTTTTCTTTTCTCTTTTCAACTAACCAGAAATGCATATTTCCAGGCCACACGGCCTTACACAAGATCGTATTCATGGCCGTGTGGACCACCAGAATCTTCGTACTGACATAGCAAAGGCCGTGCGAACCAGTTCAACCACCTCCCGACGTCACGGATCTAACCACTCTCCCCCACGGGCACCGATAGAATGGCACGGCGCACTACCTCCTACCGTGTGTGAAGCTACTGACTTACATAGCACGACCAAAACATGCCCGTGGCTCCCAACCATGCCTACATACTGACTTACCGAGCACGGGCGTGGATGGCTGAAGCACGGGCATGGGGTAACAACACACTCCAACACACGGTCGTGTAAATCGACACGCTCGCGGTCCACGGGCGTGGGACCATGCCAGATTTGAACTCTATTTAAACCCCACAAGCCCTTCCTCCTCTCCCCATCTTTAATCTACCTTCTTTTCATTTCAAAAAAAAATTCCTTTCCTTAGAAAATGTATCCAGTCTTAAGCCATGCAAGAACCATGGCGAAGAAGCGGAAGCATCCTGCATAGTCTCCTTAACGAAGACCATACGATAAGTTCATGCCACGCTTCATCCAAACAATGTGCCAAGGGTCTTTGAGACCAATTAGTTTCTATTTTTCGTTTCTCTTTCCTTTCATTCTCCTTTTCTTTAATAATCTTATGTTTAATTTAGTTTAATTTCATTTAGTTTCTTAGTGTCAGGTTCGCCAGGCTGCTTGGGAATCACGCCGACCACCACGATAACCACGCAACTTCCACCACCGCCAACACCTCTCTAGCCTTAGAGGTCACACCCACCTCGTGAACCATCCAACAATAAGGACTCTTTGGTCTATTTATCTTTTATTTTCATTTCGTTTACATTTTTGTTTCCTCTTTCTTTATTTTTCTTATCTTTAATTATATGCTTAGTTTTTTTTAATTAGGTCTTAATAAATCCTGGCTACTTCTCAGAGTGCTACCCAATTTCTTCATCTAGCGCAGGTTCGTCATCCAGACCGACCATCACCGCCACCAAAGACATTCCTCCGGGAAAACATCCACAATTCAAGGAGTAATTCCTTCCCCTTCTCTTTTAATTTATCCCTTAAATGTTATTATCTATCTTCGTACATTGAGGGCAATGTACATCTTAAGTGTGGGGGGTGAATAGTTATTCTGAGAAAATGCCTAACTTTCTTCATTATTCTCAAACCCTGAGGATAAAAATGCCTAACTTTCTGCATTGTTCTCAAATCCATGAATTTAATCTTGTTTGAAAGTAATTTTCTCATATTACTAATTAAGATGAAATTTCTAATGATTTATGATTTTTATTGATATGTTTTTGAATAAGTCATAGTTAATTGTGCATTGATGATTAAATTTGAAGAATACTAGGGAATCAAGCATGATAAGTCTAATTTTCAAAAATTTAAGATTTTTAGGTTGTTAACCTGAATTTGAATGTTATCTTGAAATTTGAGATTTATAAGGTTGATGTCAAAAACACCCATAGAGCATACATTCTTTTTCATGCTCACTATTATTGATTATGAGTGTGTCAACTATGAACTGTTATTCTAGAACTTGCCTAGTTTATGCATGTTGAGACCACAGTTATGATTTGATATACTGAGATGATAAAGGCACTTAGGTTTTAACCCACTTACACCACTAAAAAGCCTATCCTCATAATTAACCCTAGGGGAACCCAATTGAGCCTAACAACCCTTTTATTGACTCACCCACTAATTTTAACCCAAAACCGCTTGTATTGGTTATCACACTTCTTTTGACTACCCTTTAATCGAGATATGATTTGATTAGTTTCCTAAGTTTTTATGAATTATTATTATTTGAAGTTGTCTTTACTTATTTTGTTCTTAAACAAAAATAAAATCAAAGTATATTCATTATTAGTATTACGAAGAGTAAGTTATATAGTTAAAGTCAAAATTATCAAAAGAAAAAAAGCTGTATCATTAGGTTTATTATTACTTTTAGTTGATTATTATCTAAGAAATTTTTTTAGGAATGTGCTTATCAATTCAATCTCAATTCTAATTCTCTAATTTCAGCCTTTATCCACACCTTTAACTCCTAACCCCAAGTATAACCGTAATAAAGACCTTTTGATCTGCTTATCATATCATTTTCAGTGGTGGAGATTTGATTTTCAGGCAATCCTATGGGATTAACTTTTCAGGTTCGACTTATGAGTGCTTAATTTCGACCCTTAAACACTTTGAGTGATTTGAGTGAATCTTTTGTGAGGAGTCAATCCTTGTCGATTTTGAATCAAGAGGTAATCATTTAGATGAAGGGAAACACCTATATTTTCGTGCTATAAATGAATGACTTATCTTGTTTGAATCTTTAGGACTCTTTAAATTGAATTATCCATGTATAAATTATCTACGAATTAGGATAAGGCATTGTTGATAGGAATTATGAATCATGGAAAGTTCGTTTTAATTGTAAGTTGAGAATTTTGCTTGAGGACAAGTAAAAGCTTAAGTGTGGGGGTATTTGATAAACCGTAATTACAACATATTTTAATCTCACATTTAGCTTACTTTTGGATGATTTATCCCTTGATTTATATAAAAATGTGCTTTTAATCCTTTCTGTTCATGTCTTATACTAAGGAAAGCACCCGAGGATGAAAAGAACGTAAAATGGGCCCAAAACAGAGTAAATGGGCCATATCACAAAATCGACATAGCCTAGCCCAAAAACCACACGGTCGTGCCTTGTTGAGCATGTAGAACATGACCTCTCCCCCAATTTACACGGCCGTGCCTCATTAACAAATCCGAACACGGCCTGAAGTCGATCCACACGGGCGTGCTACATGGTCGTGCCTCTGTCATCAGAATGAATAATTTTAGTCAGAAAAGGATACTTAGGGAGAAAGAATTGCATTCCAAGAGCCTATAAATATCCCCTAAGTAACACCTTTGAGGGGGAGTCGAGCTAGGCCAAGGAGCCAAGCCAGAAAGGTCAGAATTGTGGGAATCGCTCGAAGTTAGCCAGTTGATCCATCCTAAGAAGCTGAAATTATACTCAAGACGGCGGAATTCTCCTTCAATTCTTTCAAGGAGTTTTAGGGATTTCTTATGTTTTGTTTTATCTTTTCTCTTGATATGTTTTCTTTCTTAGTTATGAACTAAACCCCTCAGATACCTGAAGGGGATGAAACCTAGATAAATCTTGTTATTTGATTTCTTAATTTTATGATAGTTACTTAGTTTGTTCTTAATTATGCATGCTTAATCCAAATCTGATGTGCTTAGGTGGAGGAGGAATAGACCCTGCTTAAGAGTAGATCTAGCGTAGTTAAGCGGAGTTGATCGAACGTCTAGAGATAGGGTTACGAGATTTTGCCGGATTAGGGTGAAACCTAATATGGGAATCCATAGATCGATTTACTACTATTCTAGGGGGTTATTATAAGAGAACAAGAGTTCCACTAATTAACCTAGGGTTAGACATTATTCGCCTCAAGAGAGGGTTTAATATAGGTTAGGGAGTCCTACAGATCAAGCTAAGTAAATAAATCATATGATTCAGGGTTAGATAACAAGTGAAGTCTAGGTGGATTCTTCCTGAAGGTATCATCGTGATCAATTGAGTCTTTCTTCAAGTTATTACCCAATTCGCTCTTTTTGTCTTTGTGTCCTTAGCTTAGTCATCGTTAATTTAGATTAAAACAAACTTCACTTTATTTTTAAGGCTAAATAATTAAAAAAAAGTTGGTATTAATACTTTTGGTTCTTTTGGGTTCGATATCTGGTCTTGCCTAAGCTATACTACTGTTCGATAGGTACACTTACCTTTAATCATTGTCAGAGTTAGTTTCTAGGTTTGATCATTCTTTCAAAAATTTTAAAGCTCTGATTTCAGCGATCAGGCGCGAGACTTGGCTGTGTTGCATAAGTCAATATACCCTAAAATTTTGGCACGGCCTAAGACACGGCCTGGCACACGGGCGTGTGTGGCCACATCGAAGGGCACACATTCTAAACATACAGGCGTGTGGTTGGCCGTGTGACCCAAGTCAGTATGTACCCCCTGTTTTCACATTGCCTGTGACATGGGCATGTCTGATGGCCGTGTGAGAGACACGGCTTGGCCACACGGGTGTCTGTCCCCTCATTTGAAGAAAAATTTTCTAAAGGTTGAAAATTTATTGAGTTATCGATTTAGTCCCGAACCATTCCCAAAACATGTTTAAGGCCTTGTAGGCTCTTAATATGGACAAATTGATTGAGATTGAATTGAACAATTGTATGTTAAATAGTTGTTTAATTATTTCGTAAGTCTGGTAATACTCTGTAACTCTATTCTGGCATTGAATACGGGTGAGGGGTGTTACATGTAAACCTTGAGAGATAAGCAAGTGTATGCTAAATTTAGTAAGTGTGAATTTTGGCTCCGGAAAGTAAGATTTTTGGGACATATTGTCTTGGTGGATGGCATTAGAGTTGATTCGAGCAAGATTTCTGCAATTGTAGAATGGAAACCTCCTAGAAATGTATCCGAGGTTAGAAGCTTTCTGGGATTGGCTGGTTACTATCGACGTTTTGTAAAAGGGTTCTCGATGATTGCTACATCGATGACTAGACTACTATAGAAAGATGTAATGTCTGAATGCTTCGAGAAATGTCAACAGAGTTTCAATCAATTGAAAGCATTACTAACTGAGACACCAGTGTTGATTCAACCTGAGTCGGGTAAAGAATTTGTGATTTACAGCGATGTATCATTGAACGGTTTGGATTGCGTGTTGATGCAAGAGGGAAAAATGATAGCTTATGCTTTTAGACAATTGAAGCCACATGAAAGAACTATCCGACACATGATTTAGAGTTGCCTACAATAGTTCTTGCATTGAAAATTTGGCATCATCATTTGTACGGTGAAAAATGCACATCTTTACCGATCATAAAAGCTTAAAGTATATTATGACTCAGAAAGATTTGAATTTATGACAACGGTGATGGCTTGAGCTACTAAAAGATTACGAGTTAATGATTGATTATCACCCGAGGAAAGTGAATGTAGTCGCGGATGCTTTTAAATAGAAAATCATTGTTTGCCTTGACAGCAAAAAATACACAGTTGACATTATTTGACGTTGGTTCGATTTTAGCTGAGTTAAAAGGTAAACTAATATTTCTTTAGCAAATTTACAAAGCACATAAATGTGATAGTGAATTACAATCTAAATGAATGCAATGCAAATCGACTTGTGATTCAGAGTACCAAATTGGATCTAATGATTGCTTGATGTTCTGAGAGAGAATCTGTGTACCGAAAAATCCGGAGTTGACTCAGAAAATTTTACACGAGGCACATAGTGGTTATTTATCCTTTCATCCTTGAAGTACTAAAATGTACAATGATTTCAAACAACTGTACTGGTGGTCGGGTATGAAATGAGATAGTTTTGAATTTGTAGCGAGATGTTTAGTGTGTCAGCAAGTCAAAGCTAAACATCAAGTGCCTTCGGGATTACTTCAACCTGTGATGATACCATAGTGGAAATGGGATAGAGTTACGATGGATTTCGTATCAGGATTGCCTTTGTCTCCGAAAAGAAAGATGCTATTTGGGTTGTCGTTGATCGATTAACGAAATCAGCACATTTCATTCCAGTATGCACTAACTATTCACTCGATAGATTAGCTGAATTGTACATTGCTGATATCGTTAGATTGCATGGAGTGCCAGTTTTGATTATTTCGGTCCAAGGTTTACGTTGTGGTTTTGGAAGAAATTGCAAGAAGCTCTGGGTACGAAGTTGAATTTCAGTACAGGTTTTCATCTGCAAACCGATGGTCAGTTTGAGAGACTAATTTAGATTCTCGGAGATATGCTCCAATGTTGTGTTATAAAGTTCGACTGGCAATCGGGAGAAATATTTGACGCTGTTGAATTTGTGTATAACAACAGCTTTTCAATCGAGTGTAAACATGGCATCGTACAAAGCATTGTATGGTCGTAAATGTCGAACTCCATTGTATTGGATCGAGCTTAGTGAAAAACAGATTCAATGGGTTCATTCGGTTAGAAAAACCGAAGAGAAAGTGAAAATAATTTGTGACTATTTGAAAGTAGCTTCAGATCGTTAGAAATCATACACAGATTTGAAACAAAAAGACATTGAATTTCAGATCGGTGACAATGTGTTTTTGAAAGTATCTCCGTTGAAGAAAATACTTCGATTTGGTCGCAAAGGCAAGTTAAGTTCGTGTTTCATTGGGCCATAAATGATCATCGAAAGAATAGGGTCTGTAGCTTATCGACTAGCTTTACCATCAGAGTTAGAAAAGATGCACAACGTGCTTCATGTATCGGTGTTGCGTCAATACAGATCTGATCCCTCACATGTAGTTTCTCCGTCTGAGATTGAGATTCAGCCTGATATGACATACAACGAAGAACCGATTAGAATTTTGGCTCGAGAGATTAAAGAGCTGAGAAATAAAGGTATAGCTTTAGTGAAAGTCTTGTGGCAATATCACGATGTTGAAGAGGCTACATGGGAGCCCGAGGAAGCTATGAGAAAATAGTATCCTAACCTATTTGCCGGTAAGATTTTCGGGGACGAAAAATTCCTAATGGGGGAGAGTTGTAACAGCCCGTTTTTAGTTAAATCAGAACAGTGGTTTTGGGACAACAAATTTGAGGTAAAAAGAATGATTTTATTATTATTTTAATATTCACAGTATGATATGATGATTGTGTGAAATTTTCATTAATAAATTTTATCATTTGATTGGTTAATTTGATAAAAAGGACAAAATCGCATAAGGTGTAAAAGTGTTGTTCTAATAGTTTAAGGTGTCTATTAGCTATGGATTATATAAGTGAAAGTCCTTATGTTGTTATTAAACCATTATTATGGGTAATGGACATTTATGGACATAAAACAAGTGAATTTTAATGTTTAAAACCAAGGTTAATTTTGTAAATTATGTAATAAAGTTAAAATAAATAAAACAAAATAAAACCATCATCTAATATCATCATCATCAACTGATTCTAAAGAGAAGAAATCCACTCTTTTAGGTTTTCATTTGGCCATGGTTCAGTAGCTCATTTAGGTATGTATTTTGTCTCGTTTTTAAGGATTTCTATGTTTTTGAGATCATTGCAGCTAGGTCTAACTAGCCCAGGGACTATTTTGCAAAACTGTTAAATATTTTGAATGATGCCATTGATGAATACATGAGTATTTTGATGATTGATGTAGGATTTTGAATAGTTGATGATAGTTAAAGAAGTTTTGTTAAGTGATTTTTAGTGAAAATTCAAATTAGGGGTTAAATTGTGTAATGTGTAAATTTAGTGGTTAATTGTGAAATAAATGAAAAATGTGGGCTGATATGTGTATTAGGGAAATTCGACTAGCATGTGAGTGTATTAAATTGCATTAATTTTTGATTTTGTGTAATAAAGACTAAATTTTAAAAATCTAAAAGTTTAGGGGCTAATGTGTAAATTAGCTCAAATGTATATTTTGGATTGAATTGAATAAATAGATGATTAAATAAGTCAATTTTGAATATATTTAGATTATGAAAGGAGAAATATGGACTTAGATTGGGAAAAAACAAAGTTACGTAATAATTGATTTGATTCGCCGTTTTAGCAATCGAGGTAAGTTCGTATGTTGTAATTTGATTTCAAATGTATTCTAAATGCTTTAATATAGCATAAATTGTGATTATGTGACTACGAACAAGTTTGGAAATGATTCAATAATAATTCGACAGTTGGAATCCTGGTTGAGCTTTAGGAATAGTTTAAGATACTAGTGACATGTCATTAGGGGACACATTGAGTTGGCTTCAGGCGATGATATTAGCACTTTGGGTGCGAGATATACCGATTTGGCTTCGGGCCATGCATATCGGCTGATTTGGCTTCGGGTCATAGTATAGGTACTTATCTTGTGAGACCCTTGAGTATGAGAATAGTTCAACAGGTAAATGAAAGATATGATTGAGTATGAGAATGATATGAGACGGAACAGGTACATACATGATAGGTATAAGTTTTGGTTCAGAGAAACTTATGAAGAATGTGATTGAATCGTAATTGTGTATATGAAAGGTTTGTTAGCCAATATATGCTACATGTTGATGTATTCAAATTGTTGGGTTACAATCTTGAGATTGAATTAAGTTTTTTGTATACGAACTTACTAAGCTTTATAGCTTACTTTGTTTATTTTTCTCGTGTTTTATAGTGTTATCAAAGCTAGCTCTGATTCGGGGATCATCAGAGATTGTTTCACACTATCACCTATCTTGGTACCTTTGGACTTTGGTATTTTAAGTATATGGCATGTATAGGTATTTTGGGTCATTTTGATTTTGGGTTGATAATGATTTTGGTTATTTGTAATGACTTGTAATGACATATGTTTTGATTTGTAAATATGGACATGAATGTTGACTTAATTTGGTGGATTTGGTTATGTGCATATATGGTTGATATTTTGAGTTCATGATGGATATATGAATGGTTGATATTAGATATGAATTATTGTGACATCCCAAACCCGGTCAAAGCATTACGACCAGATCTGGTATGTCACAGGGAAAAATTTTAGAAACGTTCTTTTGAAATCTTAAGAAAAGTACTGTAAGTTTGAGACTTTCTGTTTTATGGATATTTCCAAAACCGTGATTTGTAGTTTAAGGAAAATTCCCAATTTGTGATAATAAAATATTCGTTATATTTGTTGACGCTTGAAGAAAACGTTTGTTTATGTTACTTATGTCTTGAAAACACCATATTAACTTCTTTACGTCAAAATAATTAATAACGTTGTGTCATAAAATAAAAAAAAAAGATTTTAAGTTAAGAAGGCCTTATTACATAACATAATCCCCATTTAAAATAAAATATAGAAAGAAATGAGTTCACGAAAAGAAAAGACTTTATGGCCTGCACGAGTCCGCCTCGGCTCCCATATCCACGATCTACTGATTACTTGAAAGGTTAAGAAAGGGGTGAGTCACCAAGACTCAGTGTGTAAATCCCCTATATCACATAAAACGGCTCATAGCCCACAATCACATATTGGGCCTTAGCCCACTTAAGATGGCATACGAAAGAAATAAATGCAATATGTCCCAGCCCAACCTAGTTTTTCCATCCTCTCCACGCCACTCGTACCAGCCCATCACACCGTGGGGATTTCTACAATCAACCCTCCATCCGCTAGACGTCTCATACGTGGCAACAGGCCACTCGTGGTACCAGACCACCGTGATACTAGATCACTGTGACAGAGTCACTATTAACATACGTGGGGCCAACCCACCATGGTATCAAACCACCGTGATAATCCCTGATGAATGTATATGTGGGGCCAACCCACTATGGTACCAAACCACTGGGACGAGTCACTAAATCGTATATATACGTGGTATTAAACCATCGTGGCACCAAGCTACTGAGACATGGTCACTATTATCAAATATATATACGTGGGGCTAACCCACCGTGGTACCAAACCACCGTGACAGTCTCAAATTCTTCCTCTTTCACATCAAAATCCAAGCCCATGCATAATATACATATCAAAATGAAGGCAACATGTTATCAAGCAAAGTAATAAATTACCACATACATCCAAACATATAAAGAGAACGTTAAAGTCACGTACCTGGCATCCCTAGCCTTACCCACAAGGGTATCACGATCATCTACCATGAGTCTTTTTTGGCTTTTCAGCCCAAACAATTAGTAGTACAGATAAATAATAGAGTGTGAGGTTTTACACACCTGATAACACGCAATAATATGCTTTCTATGTTGACACTATCATTATGAAGAATGACTGCTATTTGCCTACTATTCGATTCTCGAAGTTTGGTCCACAACCACATGGGCCAATCTCGAAAAGATGACACCGCGCGCGTTTTTTGAACTTAAGGGCTGGGACTACGAGTCCAACCCCTTCCTTCGTTTGGCTGGCATTTGAATTCATGAAACGATCTTGGTCAGAAGATACTACAATGAAACAGCGGTTGTTTAACAAAATAATGGGTTAAGTTCAGCGAATAACGAAAGAAGAACCTTATCGAATAACTAGAGAGACCCCTTACCTTGAGAACCCGAATAGAGAGATAGGATTCAAAGATTCACTAATTCTCAGACTTGGAATTCAAATGATTCGGCTTAACAAAGTTTCCCGGAATAGGCGGCCCCAAAAAGGAAAGAAGATAAAAGAGTATGAGCCAAAACAATAGCATCACCAAGCCAATTAGCCATTCGGCTTTGGCTACTAGAAATCGAAAGAAGAACAGTAAAAGATGACAGAGTCCCTCTTACCTTAACAACTCAAATTGATGAGAGATCTGAAGCAGATTCCTATCACCTTGTTCCACAGTATTTGGCTAACAGGCAGAGAGGGAAAAACCAGATCTGGTCATCAATAAAGCGATTCGGCCTTACCAAGAACAGAGAATATAAGCGGATTATACATGAGAAAAACGAAAGAGGAATCTTACCTTACCACAAAGGACCCGAATAACACACAAGAAGATTCGGCTCAAGGATGGTATCTCTCAAAGAGAAGAAGAGCAATTAAGAGAAATACGAAGTATGAAAAAGAGAAAAGAGAGACTAATGGATGTTTCGGCTTTTAGTGGAAAAAGAATGGATGAGAGAATGAATGATTGCCGAAAAGGTGAGAGTTCCAAAGTGATTTCTGGTAAAGAGAAAAGAAGTGGAGGAAACCTCGAATGGTAGGAAAGAGAGACGATATGGGGAAGAAGGTTTAGCTAGGTGATTCGGCAATGACCCAAACAAAATGGAAAAGCAATCTAAAACCAACCTAAAAGAAGAAAACTTAGGCAGCTATTTGGAAAAAATATTCGGCACCTGCAATCACCAAAACCGAAATGCACTTACAAGAGAACCGAAATGCCTTATGACCATAATTGATTTTCGGCACACTCACTACAAGCCAAAACCGATACCTTCCCCATTTCTCAAGGATCAAAAATTCGGCCACTACCTTCACTAACCCTCAATCCCATACTTTCCTCCTAAATTCACTCTTGTTCACTCATTCAAAGTAGTTTGAATAATTCAAACTCCCTCCTCCTCTCTTGGCCACATATTCGAATCGTTTGACCCAATCAACACTCCCCCCTTGAAGTGTCCTAGCCGAACTCCACCTCCTCCCTTCCAGATGCCAAAAGAATTCCCAAAAAGTAAATTGTGTGACTCGAACCTGCTCCCACACTACTTCCATTTGGTGTCACCTACCAACACTTTAAGTGGCGTCTCCTTGACACTTTGCCACTTCAATTCTTGTGTCAACAAACACAAGCAACAACCCTTAAGTCCTGCCCCAGTTAGCTCTCCCCTAAAAGTGCCCAAAAAGAAAATTTTGGCCAAGGCTTCGGCTTAACCCCGAGCCTTCCCTGAACCTCCAACCGCACCAAATTTACACACAGAGCATAGCATACACACACAACACACATTGAATGTAAAACCCCTAAAATTCAGGATGTTATAGTTCTACCCCCTTAAAGAAATTTAGGCCTCGAAATTTACCTGATCAAAAGAGATGAGGTATTATTGGCGACGCATAACATCCTCTGGCTCCCACGTAGCCTCTTCTGAACCATGGTTCCGCCACATAACTTTGACCAAAGGGACTGATTTCCTTTGCAATACCTTAACGTCGCAATCCAAGATCTGAATTGGTTCCTCTTCAAAGGATAGGTCGGGCCTTACTTGATTTCTTCCATCGGCACAACATGAGATGAATTCGAGCGGTAGCGTCTTAACATTGAAACATGAAACATGTCATGAATCGACTTAACTCGAAGGTAGCTCGAGTTGATAAGCTACTGGTTCCACACGCTTCAACACGATAAGGCCCGGATGAATCGGGGCTTAGCTTACCTTCCGTCCAAATCTTAGAACCTTCTTCCAAGGTGAAACCTTTAAGAAAACTCAGTCACCTACAGCAAATTCTATATCCTTACGCTTCAGATCAGCATAGGACTTCTGTCTGTCAGATGCTTCCTTTAATCGAGCCTGAATTAACTTAACCTTGTCCTCCGTTTTAGAAACCAATTCTAGACCTAATAACTATCGCTCACCCAACTCTGTCCAGCAAGTAGGAGTGCGACACTTCTGACCATACAACGCCTCATACGGTGCCATCTGAATACTAGATTGGTAGCTGTTGTTGTATACAAATTCTGCCAACGGTAGAAACTCTTCCCAATTACCCCTAAAGTCTATGACGCAGCCTCTCAACATATCTTCTAAGATTTGAATTACCCTCTCAGACTGACCATCAGACTGATGATGGAATGCTGTACTAAAATTTAACTTTGTACCCAACACTTGATGCAACGCCTTTCAGAACCTTGACGTAAACCTAGGGTCTCTGTCTGATATGATAGACACTGATACCCCATGCAACCTCACAATCTCTGCTACATATAGCTTAGCCAACTTCTGTAGAGAGTAGGCGACACGAACTACTATGAAATGGGCAGACTTTGACAAACGATCAACAATTACCCACTAAAAAAGTCCATCGTGATCCTTTTCCACTTCCACTGCGAAATCTTCACCGGCTGCAATAACCCCGGGGGCAACTAATTTTCTGCTTTTACCTGCTGACACGTCAATCATTTACTCACAAATTTGGTTACCTCTCACTTCAAAACTGGCAACCAAAACTATTCTCGCAAATCCCGATACATCTTATTTCCTCCAGGATGCATATCGTATGGGCTACTACGCGCTTTCTGTAAAATTTTATGTCTCAACTCATGATCCTTTGGCATGCAAGTTTTTCCTCGAAAACATAATACCCCATCACTATTCATACTGAAATCTGTTGTCTCTTCATCAGTTCCCAACTGAAACTTCGACTTTAACAACTCATCAGCCCACTGCTTCTCTTTAATCTGGCTGACCCAAGAAGGTTTCACTTGAAGCTCAGCTAATAGACTTCCATCATCGTATAAACTGAGGTGAGCAAACATTGCCCTCAATTCATAGATCACCCTACGACTTAATGCATCCGCCACTACGTTAGCTTTACCAGGGTGGTACTCGATTGAGCAGTCATAATCTTTTAACAACTCGATCCATCTTCGCTGCCTTAAATTTAACTCTTTCTGAGTAAGGAGATATTTTAGCCTCTTGTGATCTGTATAAATAATAGACTTCTCCCTATACAGACAATTCCTCCAACTCTTTAGAGCAAACACTACTGCCGCCAATTCCAAATCGTGCGTGGGATAATTCAACTCATACGGTCTCAATTTTCGAGACACATATGCTACCACTTTCCCCTCATGTATCAGTACACATCCCAATCCTGTGTACGACGCATCGCAATAAATAGCAAACTCTTTCCCAGCCTCAAGCTGTATCAACACTGGAGCCTCTGTCAAAATCTTCTTCAGCCTCTCAAAACTCTCATGTTGCTTATCAGACCAGACAAACAGAACCCCTTTCTGCAACAACTTGGTTAATAGTACCGCAATAAATAAGAACCCTTCAACAAACCTTCTATAATACCCCACCAGACCAAGAAAACTCCAGATTTCTGCCACAGACTTAGATGGCTTCCAGTCCAACACAGCTTCAATTTTCCGGGGATCAACCCTAATCCCCTCAGCGGACACCACATGACCCAAAAGGTAACTTCTTTTAGCTAGAATTCACACTTACTGAAATTAACGAACAACTGCTTCTCCCTCAGAATTTGTAAAACCACTCGAAGATGCGAATCATGCTCCTCTTCCGATTTTGAATAAACCAGGATAACGTCTATAAACACCACGAAAAATCATTCCAGATAGGGTTGGAATCCCCGGTTCATCATGTCCATAAACGCTGCTGGTGCATTGGTCAACCCGAACGGCATCACTAGAAATTCGTAGTGGCCACAGCGAGTACGAAACACCGTCTTATGAATATCCTCCTCCTTGACTTTAAGCTGATGATATGTTGACCTCAAATCTATCTTCGAGAAAACTAAAGCTCCCTTAAGTTGATAGAACAAATCATCAATCCTCGGCAGCGGGTACTTATTCTTGATAGCCAACTTGTTCAACTGGCGATAGTCAATGCACATACGCATTGATCTGTCCTTCTTCTTAACGAATAACCACCGGCGCTCCCCAAGGTGATACGCTCGTCGAGATAAAACCTCGATCTAGTAGTTCCCGAATCTGGGCTTTCAATTCCATCAACTCCTTTGGCGCCATCCTATATGGTGCAATTGACACAGGCCCTGCTCCCAGAAGAAGATCAATACCAAACTCCACCTCTCGATTCGGAGGAAATCCCGGAAGCTCTTCTGGGAAAACATCAAAAAATTCCTTCACTACTCAGACATTTCCCACAGTTGATTCCTTAGCTTCCAGAGCACAAACAAAAGTTATGAATGCCCTACATCCCTTCCTCACCATTCTTTCAGCCTTTAAAGCGGACACTACATTAGATAGGTAGTTCCTCCTCTCACCTATTACCACCACCTCATCATCCTCAAGAGTCCTTAACAACATGCGCTTGGCAGCACAATCCAAGATTTCTCGAAACTTCACTAGCCAGTCCATACCTAAGATCAAATCGAACTCCCCGAGCAGCAGTTCCATCAGTTCAGCCAGGAAAACCATCCCCTGAACTTCTAGAGGTACATCCCTAAAGAGTTTGTTCACTACTACAGATTGTCCTAAAGGGCTAAGTACAGTCATCTCCCTAGAAGCAATCTCAGAGTCTATGCTTAAAGTTCCAAATACCACACTAGCAACATAGGAATGTGTCGACCTAATATCAATTAATGCAGAAAAAGGCAATCCAAAAATTAAGAACGTACCGGTTATGACATCCGGTGCATCGCACTCCTCTTAGCGTCTAGCTGCATAGACCAACCCCAGCTATCCCGCATCAGTGCTCCCTACACCTCTGCCTGGTGTTCCACGGCCCCAACCAAAATCATTACCTCCTCTGGCTGGACCACGACCTCTCTGCGGTTGCAGACCACCTCTATTCGGCTGAGCATAACCCTGACCTACTGGCCGCGCTCTGCCTAGTTCATGTGGACAGTTTCTTACCAGATAATAAGTAGACCCACACCTGAAACATCCTCTGTTACTCGTCCAACATTCGCCCAAATGAAATTTACCACATCGAGTACACCTCTGAGGCTGACTATCAACAACAGGTCTCGCAACCCGACTCGGCCCATCCAACCTAGGTCTTTTCTGAAAACGCCCAGCTGACCCCGACAATCCAAAATTTCTTTTATTTCTACCCCTATCCCTATCTTGATTTTGTTTTTCGGACTGCTTCACTTCCTCGGCTATCTTAACCTTTTCCACTAAAATAGTAAATTTTCTTTCTCGTTGTAGAGCTATCAGCACTCGCAAATCATCCCCTAGACCATCCTCAAACCGAACACAACGCTCATGGTCTGTAGCACCAATACCCCAGGCATAACAACTTAGACGTAAAAATTCCGCCTCATACTCAACCACCGATTTATTACCCTGAACCATATTCAGAAATGCCCTACGCTGCGCATCCACATAACTCGATCCAATGTACTTTCCCTGAAATGCTGCCTTGAAGAAATCCCAAGTAATACGGTCAGCAACTGCACCATCTCTGACCGTCAATCACCATTGATACGCCTCATCCCGCAGAAGAGACACAACCCCTTTCAACTTCTCTTCCACCATCAAATCACGATCATCCATAATGCGCTCTACTGCTTCCAGCCAATACTCAGCTACATTAGGAGCTACACCAGACACACACTTAAACATTTCTACTCTATTGCCTCGAAGTCGTTCCGACACAAATTTCCGAGCAACTAATCCTGCGCTCGCTCCAGCAACCCTCTCCAAAACTCGCAACATCGCTTGAGACATTACATCGTCTCTGCCCGTTTGATCTTGAAAACCCATTTCCGTAGCTTGGCGGTACTGGCATCTTATTTCCTGACCCATGCCCCGATTCCGAGGGTTCAGACCCAACACCTCGGGCTCTACTACGGCCGCGCACAGCATGTCCACGTCCCCTAGTACTCATGGCTACCAATACGACTTAATCTGATTAAAAGTTTTATGAGTTAGTATTTCTTTCACTGTTTAATACCGAGCAGTCTTATGAGGAGTAGCTTTAGAGAGTAATTCTCGCAAATCATATCTCGACCTAGAGGTTTCAGTCTCTAAAGTTTGGATCTCCTAGTGCTAGCAAACATATTCATTCATGCAAATAATCATTCTATGCATACATCACCAACAATTAGAACACTTAACTACGTGGATCGGGTGCCGATAGACTCAGATGCCATATTCCTAATCAAAACATTTCCTCCAAGTAACATTTAAATTGACTTTATAAAACACTGTTGTACCCATTTCACAGCCATAGTTTTGCAACCTAGGCTCTGATACCATAATTGTCACATCCCAAACCCAGTCAAAGCATTACGACCAGATCTAGTATGTCACAGGGAAAAAATTTAGAAACGTTCTTTTGAAATCTTAAGAAAAATACCGTAAGTTTGAGACTTTTCATTTTATGTGATATTTCCAAAACCGTGATTTGTAGTTTAAGGAAAAATTCCCAATTTGTGATAATCAAGTATTCGTTATATTTGTTCATGCTTGAAGAAAATGTTTGTTTATGTTACTTATGTCTTGAAAACACTATATTATCTTCTTTACGTCAAAATAATTAATAACGTTGTGTCATAAAATAAAAAAAAATAAGTTAAGAAGGCCTTATTACATAAAAATATCCCTATTTAAAATAAAATATAGAAAGAAACGAGTTCACAAAAAGAAAAGACTTTATGGCCTCCACGAGTCCACCTCGGCTCCCATATCGACGATCTACTGATTACTTGAAAGGTTAAGAAAGGGGTGAGTCACCCAGACTCAGTGTGTAAATCCCCTATATCACATAAAACGGCTCATGGCCCACAATCGCATATTGGGCCTTAGCTCACTTAAGATGGCATACGAAAGAAATGAATGCAATATGTCCCAGCCTAACCTAGTTTTTCCATCCTCTGCACGCCACTCGTACCAGCCCATCACACCATGGGGATTTCTACAATCAACCCTCCATCCGCTACACGCCTCATACGTGGAAACAAGCCACTCGTGGTACCAGACCACGGTGATACTAGATCACTGTGACAGAGTCACTATTAACATACGTGGGGCCAACCCACCATGGTATCAAACCACCGTGACAATCCCTGATGAATGTATATGTGGGGCCAACCCACTGTGGTACAAAACCACTAGGACGAGTCACTAAATCGTATATATACGTGGTATTAAACCACCATGGCACCAAGCCACTAAGACATGGTCACTATTATCAAATATATATACGTGGGGCTAACCCACCGTGGTACCAAACCACCGTGACAGTCTCAAATTCTTCTCCTTTCATATCATAATCCAAGCCCATGCATAACATACATATCAAAATGAATGCAACATGTTATCAAGCAAAGTAATAAATTACCACATACATCCAAACTTATAAAGAGAATGTTAAAGTCACGTACCTGGCATCCCTAGCCTTGCCCACAAGGGTATCACGACTGTGTACACAGTCCTGCCGGCTTTTCAACCCAAACAATTAGTAGTACAGATAAATAATAGAGTGTGAGGTTTTACACACCTGATAACACGCAATATTATGCTTTCTATGTCGACACTATCGTTAGCAGAAACGACTGCTGTTTGCCTACACTTCAGTTTTGAAGCATGTCTTCAACCCGGTGGCCAATCTCGAACCGCAGACACCGTGCGTTTTTTGAAGTTAGGGGCTAGGACTACAGGTCCAACCACTTCCTTCGTTTGGCTGGAATTTGAATCCATGAAATGATCTTGGTCAGAAAATACTATAATGAAACAACGGTTGTTTAACAAAACAATAGGTTAAGGTCAGCGAATAACGAAAGGAGAACCCGATCGAATAACTAGAGAGAAAACCCTTACCTTGAGATCCCGAATAGAGAGATAGGATCCAAAGATTGACTGATTCTCAGACTTGGAATTCAAATGATTCGGCTTAACAAAGTTTCCAGGAATAGGCGGCCCCAAAGAGGAAAGAAGATAAAATAGTATGAGTCAAAATAATAGCATCACCAAGCCAATTCGCCATTTGGCTTTGGCTACTAGAAACAGAAAGAAGAACAAGAAAAGATGACAAAGTTCCTCTTACCTTAACAACCCAAATCGATGAGAGATCTGAAGCAAATTTCTATCTCCTTGTTCCATAGTATTCGGCTAACAGGCAGAGAGGGAAAAACCAGATTTCATCATCAACAAGGCAGATTCGGCTTTACCAAGAAAAGAGAGAATAGTGGGATTATACATGAGAAAAACGAAAGAGGAATCTTACCCTTACGACAAAGGACCCGAATAACACACAAGAAGATTCGGCTCAAAGATGGTATCTCTCGAAGAGAAGAAGAACAATTAAGAGAAATATGCAGTATGAAAAAGAAAAAAGAGAGACTAATGGATGTTTCGACTTTTAGTGGAAAGAAAAATGGATGAGAGAATGAATGATTGCTGAAAAGGTGAGAGTTCCAAAGTGATTTCGGTCAAGAGAAAAGAAGTGGAAGAAACCTTGAATGGTAGAAAAGAGAGACGATATGGGGAAGAAGGTTTAGCTAGGTGATTCAGCAATGACCCAAAGAAAATGGAAAAGCAATCTAAAACCAACCTTAAAGAAGAAAACTCAGGCACCTATTTGGAAACAAAAATTCGGCACCTACAATCTCCAAAACTGAAATGCACTTACAAGAGAATCGAAATGCCTTATGACCCTAATTGATTTTCGGCACACTCACTACAAGCCAAAACTGATTCCTTCCCCCTTCCTCAAGCATCAAAAATTCGGCCACTACCTTCACCAACCTCCAATCCCATACTTTCCTCCTAAATTCACTCTTGTTCACTCATTCAAAGTTGTTTGAATAATTCAAACTCCCTCCTCCTCTCTTGGCCACATATTCGAATTGTTTGACCCAATTAACACTCCCCCTTGAAGTGTCCTAGTCGAACTCCACCTCCTCCCTTCTAGATGCCAAAAGAATTCCCAAAAAGTAAATTGCACGACTCGAACCTGCTCCCACACTGCTTCCCAGTGGCGCCACCTACCAACACTTTAATTGGCATCTCCTTGCCACTTTGCCACTTCAATTCTTGTGTCAACAAACACAACCAATAACCTTTAAGTCTGCGCCTCACCGCTCTCCCCTAAAAGTGCCCAAAAAGAAAATTTTGGCCAAGGCTTCGACTTAATCTCGATCCTTCCCTGGACCCCCAAACACACTAAATTTACATATAGAGCATAGCATACACACACAACACATATTGAATGTAAAACCCCAAAAATTCAGGATGTTACAATTATGCTTGTGAATTGGTGTAAAATGATGTATGTTTGGTAAAGGTTTAGTTTATTGATTGGTATATGTGTTTTGGTATGTTTTGATTGAGTAAGACTTGAGGTTATAAGCATGTTCATTGTTAGTATTGGAAATGGTATGAATTAGCCTTGATTGTGGCTAAATTAGATGTACATTTATACTATGAATTGGTGCCATTTTGGTTGTGTAGGTGAGCATAAGTTTGGGTGTAACATCCTAGATTAGGGGTTATGCATTTGGAGCATAAATCAAGTGCTAGTGGGTTTTAAGGGTTTTTGGAGATGTTTTAAGAGTTTTTAGAACTCTAGAATAAAGGTGAAAGCTTTGGGAAATAATTGGATTTTAGGTTAAAAAGAGGAAACTAGGCAAAGAGGCCTTAAAAGAAATTATGTGGGGTTTAGGACATAAGGAATTAATTGGCAAAGTGGCTTGGGGCGCTAAGGTGCAAGGGGACTTTAGGAGGGAAGGGGTTCGAGCGGCAGGAATCGCACTTGGGAGTTTTACTTTTGGCGTCAAAGGGGAGCAAGGCCAGGGAGGCCTTAAAGGAAAAATCTTCGGCGTGTTTGGCATAAAATAGGCCTTGGTAAAGTGGCTGCAAGGCGCCACTTAAGGGCCTGGAAGTGACGCCTGGCGCAGGTCTTGGGTTCGAATCGCGGTGGCAGCAAGTAGTGGTTTATTATTGCTTTTGGCATTAAGACAAGGGGGAGCTAGGTGAAGGAGGCTTTAAAAGAAATTGTGGTGAGTTTATGTCACAAAAAGACGCCGTGGCAGAGTGGCCTGGGGCGTTATATGTGACTTGTGGCAATGAGGGCCCAAGTTCGAGTTGCGAAGGAAGCAAGAAAGGGCATTTTATTTTTGTGCAGCAAGAAGGCGCTTGGGCTAAGAAGGTCTTAAAAGAAATTAGGGCGAGTTTATGTCACAAAGAAATGCCTTGGCGAGTGGCTTGGGGCGTTATTGCGACTTGCGGCGGTGAGGGCTCGAGTTCGAGCCTCGTGGACAATGATGGGTGGGATTTTATTTTATTTTTGCGTCAGCAAGGGGAAGGGGAAGGTTATACGGCAATTGGACTTCTATTTGGATGAAGATTAAGCTTATTTTATCCTATTAATATTCATTAAGAGTAGGATAAATGTAGTTTTATTTATTTATTCTATTATAGGATAATTATGGTTTTATTTAGATTAAATGAGATTTTATTTTATTTATTTTGGTTTAATAGATAGATAAGAGATAAGGTGTTGGATTAATTATTTTATTTGTAAAGAGATAAAATAGGAGTTTAAGTTGGGATTTGATAAGTGGGGAAGTGGTGGCCGATTGTTGGACTCTAGGAGCTTGAATTTTCGGTATAAATATGGTGCTAGTGTCTGCTAAATTTCCCTTTCAAAACCTTTCTTTTCATATTGGTTATTGCCGAAATTTAGTACCTCTTTTCCCATTGTTGCCGTTTTTCCTCTTGTGCAAAAGCCATTTATATTTCTTTCTTTCTTGAATTTTCTAAGTGTCAAAATTCTTCTACTTTTTCCCTTATTCATCTTTTTATTTCTTCCAACCCCAAATTCCCTTGTAGCCGAATATTTCTTGTGATTTAAAGCCTTAGCCAGAATCTTATAGTTTTCTCCTTCTCATTTCTTCTCTTGAGATCATAAAGTGCCGAACCACCATTGTTGTTCTCGAGAGCACCGAATCTTTAAAGGAGGGTGCTATCGACTACTTACTTTAGGCTCTTCAAAGCAAACGTGTAATAGTGGGACTTCGACTATTCAAGGAGCAAGTGGTGATTCGAGATTTTCGGTAAGTTAGGTAAGTGTTATGTGATATTCGGCTATAAGACATATTTTGGATATTAAGGGTTGACCGATTGAGTACTTTGGTGTTAAGGGCAACTCGACAGGCAGAAGGGCAAGTTTCGGGATTCAAATCATTGTGGTAAGGATATTTAGTAAGTGTAGTTTCGATTCGAAATATTTAGATTAAAGTATTAGTGTTTAACCGTTTGGTTCTGATTAAAAAATCATTAATGAACATGGATGCCGAATGAGAAGGTAAAGGGGATAGTCCCTATCCTCAAGTTTCTGCAGTTAGGGATTGGCCACTGGGGTGTGGACCAGTGTCAGAGCAAGAAAGTAGGCAAATAGCCGTAGTTTCGCTTAGCGATAGCATTGGGATCGAAAGTATAGTTCTGCAAGTTATAAGGTGTGTGATTAACCCACCGTTTTCCGGGTATTTGTGTTATATGTGTATGTGTTATCAATGTGCTAATTAGTGCAATGGAAATTGTGATATGGATACCCTCAAGGGGTATATCGGAAATCAGGTAAGTACTAAATCTATGATGTGGTTATTAATATGTATATGTGATGATATGTTTGATGAACATACTCATGCATTATCATGGCACTATTTCATGTTGCATGTGCATGGGTGGGATATGATATGAAAGAAGGATAGGGTGTACTTCGAGTATGTGGTTTGATGTTAGCCTTGAGCTACATTGTGGATTGACGTTGACTGAGGTCACGTTGTGGATTAATTGCGATTTAGTTTGCGTGGCTTGATGAGTAGCTCTGTGCCTCATCGTGGTTGATATCGGCTATGTGCCATATCGTGGTTGATGAGTGACTATGTGTCCCATCGTGGTTTTGGTGTTAGCTACGGCTACATCATGGATTGGCGCTGACTGAGGTCGCGTTGTGGATTTTTGTTCTTAATTGCACGTGGACGGCATTGATAGCCTTTTCGAGTGAAAAGGAGAGGTGATTTTTGATAATCCCCGGTGTGTGGTAAATTTGGATACGGGGGTGTATAGAGGATGGACCCTAGGTCAGGGTTGGGCTTCATAATTGCATGATTTTGTATGTGAACATATGTGGAAATGGGCCAAGCCCAATTGATATGTGGATTAATGTGAAAAGGGCCAAGCCCAGTATATGAATGTGGATCAGTGTGGAAACGGGCTAAGCCCAATATGTGGAAATTATGTGGTTATCTACCCTATTATATGAATGTGATATGAATATGGGCCAAGCCTAGAATGTGGTAATATGTGAATATGATATTTGTTATCGATATATATATGGGGTAATATGTGGTTAACATGTGGGTGGAATTCAGTGGCTTAATTACACACTGAGTCTGTATGACTCACCCAATTTTTACCAACATTTCAGGTGATGCAGAAAGGTATTTTAATTAATTAAGTATTTATATTTTCAATATTTTGATTAAGTGTTTATTGTAATAAGGCCCATTAAAGTATTTAAGTATTTTTATTAAGTATCTTTATTATTATGTTTTATTATGGATTGACAATTGAGATGCTATTTGCAAATGGTTATATTTTTCTTAAATTTATGTATAATAAAGTTTTAATCCGGATATTTTTATAACAACTTAATTTTTACTTAGAATGTTTTAAATTATTAAAATGTTTTATTAAAGGAAACAAATTTTTAACGGTATTTACTTTTAAGTAAGAATATTTTCAATCGTTTTCCGCATGATGGCATTTCAAATTCGGTCATAACGAATGGGCCGGGTTTGGGGTGTTACATTGGGTGGCAAATTGGCTTGGTAAATAGCCTATTTTTGTCCACACGGGCAGACACACGGTCATGTGTCTCAGCCGTGTGTCCCCTGGTGTGGTTTTACAAATCAAGTCAGTATGCTCCACACGGTCTCACACAAGGGCGTGTGATCGGCTGTATGGCATAAGTTAGTATACCCTATAATTTATACATGGCTTAGCACATAGGCGTGTGACTTGGCCATGTTGCATAAATCAGTACACCCTACAAGTTTGGCATGACCTAGCACACGGCCTGGCACATGGGCGTGTGTGGCAACTTCGAAGGGCACACGGGCTAGACACATGGGCGTATGGTTGGCCATGTGACCCAAGTTAGTAAGCTCACTTGTTTGGACATGAGGTAGGACACGGGCTGGGACACGGCCATGTGCTTCTATTTCGAATGACCACACGGGCGTGTCTAGTGACCGTGTGAGACACCGGCCTGGCCACATAGGCGTGTGTCCCCTGTTTTGAGAAAAACTTTCAAAGTTCATGAAAGTTTCTTAAGTTATCGGTTTAGTCTCGAACCACTCCTAAAGCATATTTAGGGCCTCGTAGGCTCGTAATAGGGACATATTTATTGAGATTGAATGATGAATGTTTGAGTTGAGAAAATGTATGCTAAAAGTATGTATAAATGTGTTGTAAGTCCAATAATTCTCCATAGCCCTATTTTGGCATTGAATACGGGTGAGGGGTGTTACACTGTGGGTGCAAATATTGATAATTTGGAGCAAGCTTGAGCGAGACCGGCGTATGTTGTTGAGATAACCAGTGAGGAACAATGCAATTCAATTACAACAGTGATCTACACTAGACCATTTCAGGTGGCCTCTCCTACACAAAAAGCAACCGATGATGTCAGGGTAGAGCCAGGAACTAAGGGGCAATCCGAGGACCATGCAAAGCCCAAAGGAAATAAGAGAAAGCGCTCCAAGGATAAAAATTTAAAGAAGGAAGAAAAGAAAATGAGGTGGAAGAAACATCGTGCAACCATATCGATGATAACTGAGTTAGTTTATTTTAAGCTTAAGTTGTAGAATTCTTGCATTGCTTGTTCTTTGTAAGTTTTATTTTGATAAGTATACATTGACATTGCATTTTTATTGTCATTACATTTTCATGTTAATGAATTGGGGACAATGCAAACTTTAAGTTTGGGGGAAAGCACATGGGGATTTGGAAATGCACCCAAATTTCAAATATTTCTTTCAGTAACGAAGCATGCAAGGTTTAATTATAGTTAATGAAAATTGTTCAAAAATTTTTGTTGCATTCGATGCTTAATTCTTGAGTCATGTGAATTATCAATGAATGAGTTTGATAAATTTGATAGAACGTTGTAACTTCAATTATTTCATGAATAGATTAGGTTGCATTAGTAATGGATGACTACTATCATTTCTTAAATCTTGAATGAATCTACTTTTTACATTTGCTTATATATATATAGTTATAAATTGGAGACACTCCAAAGTGGGTGTAGTTTGGAATGTTAAAGAGGGAACACTTTAATACAAGAGTTAGAAAAATCAATCTGGCTAAAGGCTGTTGCTGTATGAATGTGTGTCGGCGCAATTACGTACTCCCTTGGGGTTTGTTGCACTCCAACGTTACTTCTCAGGAACAAGGGTAAAGTAATGTAATGATATCCCTTATTCTCAAAAAAATAAAAATATATAAAATATAAAAAATATAAAAATATAATATATAAATACTTACTATTTTACAATAAATGTTGTAATGGTAGATAGAACTTAGGGTTTGAATCATGATGTTACCATTGATAAAGTTGAAACCTTACTCATTCATGCTTATTGATTGTCGATGCAATATTCTTTCATCTGAATGTGATTCATTCATTGGGAATTTAGAGAGTTCAAGTTGCTGGAATGATCATTTGCCTTAGTAAAAGTTTTGTAGCCTTGCTAGTTTCTATTTTACTTGAGGACAAGTAAAAACTCAAGTTTTGGGGTGTGATAGCACTAGAAAGAACATAGGTTTTCCCCCTTACTTATTGGTTCAATTGTTCCTATTTAGTTATCCTTAGCATATATTTTAGCATTTTTAGTTTAGTAAATTGCATTTTATAACTCAGTGAATCCTAGCCTATTTTATGCTTATTTTTGCTAACTTTTTGCATTAATGTCACTACATGAGTTAATTCCAAATTGCATCCAGAATTGTCACCGCATCTGACAGCTGTCTGAATAAGAACTAAAATTGCATGAGCTGTCCAATCTAGTATAACCAACCTATACGTACAAGGATAGAATAATTCTGAGGAAAGGACACCTATACTGTTGGAGGATGACATAAATGGTTGACGTAAGAAGAAAATAGGGAGCTTTTTCTTGATCATCATCTTCTTCATCCTATCTTGAAGCTTACGGCTATGGCAACTTAAGCCTCTCCTGGGTTAGCCCACGTGAAAATTAATGTAGACGAGCTTCTGATGAAGAGACCTAAGTGCGAGACAAGAGGGAATAGACAGATTCAGTCGAGTTGTCTAGGAATAGTAGTCTCCACTCAATTCTTTCCTATTTCTTTCTAAATTCTAGTGATTATTCTTTATTTTCTGTTTGTATGGAAGTACACATGAATTCTTGGTTAAATGTTATATTATTGAATCTTGCTTTTATTGTTTAATCTTGAGGTTTGAATGTTTCTTAACACGGAAGTGTTATTGTAGTCACTGACACTAGAAAGTGTAGTGACAGTTCGAGCCAACAAGTATTGCAATGGAAGTTGAGTGAGGATTAGACAAATTTAGCCCATTTGTTCTTAATAGTGCCATGTTGCCATCATCGGAAAGTGGGGTTAATGTGCATGCTTAAGTCTCAGATTAAATAGAAGAAATGCTGTTGGGTAAGATATACATTGAATTTGATTGTCTCAACAATCACCTATCCTTTTATACCTAGTGAGCACTTAGTATTCTGCTGAAGACTCATGTTGGGGATCCTAGTTTACCCTTATCATATTTTATTTTATTGTTTTCAAGTTATTGCATCGACAACTATCCTCACAATTTAGCTCATTTCTATCTAGTTATTGCACCGATATTAATAAACAAAAGATACCCATCCCTGTGGGATCGATATCTGACAGACTCACATCTGTCTACTACACTTGCATCGATAGTGTATGCTTGCACATTATTGATGTGATGTTAAACAGCCGAATATGATATGCAAATTGTACAAGTATACATATCAAATCAAGTAACGAAATGATGAGTGAGTATCATTTCCACGAGGATTGGATGAGTGCTCTTTGTCTATGTTATCATAATGGGACAGAAAAGATAAATGTATCGAATGAAGTTTAATGAAATTAAAATGGGATTAACACATTAGAAGTGAGAATAGTGAAGTATCCTAGCATAGATTACCATTGCAACAAATCAAACAAGAGTACTACAGACTTTACCAAAGTTGGAATATTGGTTGTGAAGGTTGCGTTTACTAAGGGATTTGTTCTAACTCATGAACAATGCCATGGCAAAACTATGGCGAACTTACTACTCTAGTGAGTACTAATGTGGTTTACCTCTATCGAAAGCAAGACCTAAGGCTAGTCACCCCCTAATACACTATATGTCTATAGGCTCAGGATTAGTAACTACTACTAAAGTTCAACCCTCTAAATTGTATAAGGTAATGCTCTATGTCTAGAGTTTACACTAGTATTTCACTCAACACTCACTTATATTACCCAACTTTGGTCGAGGTAACCTAATCTTGTCAGTGTCAAGCTACCTTAAGACTTATTGAGCATTCATTAACACTCTCTTAAGCATTTAACCAAAAACAACCATTGAGTAAAGCAGTAATATAAACCATATTAATCCATAAACATAAATCGAATTTAAAACATCATCCAAAGAAAACCCTAGCCGTATTAAGTTTGCTCATAGCTGGGCTACACAAATTCAAGAATAGAGTCCTCAATATTCAAAAAATATCACTTTAGAACAGAAGAATTGGAACAAAGTAGAGGAATAAATTTGGGTTAAAAACTCCAACCCCACCGAGTCAGCGTCTTGGTGCTCGTCTTTACCAAAGTTCACAATTATCTCAACTTGCCCTTCTTTCCACAATGAGACCTATGTCCTAGCTCCTACCATTTTTTCTTCTTTCCCTTTTTATTGCCTTTTACTTTGGTTGTCCTCTAAGGCAAAATCCGTCAGCCAATGATTTTTTTCCCTAATTTTGAGGTGAATATTCTCCATTACATTTGAATGTGGGGGACCAAACGTTGAGTGCTCTCATTGTTGACTGGGTGTTTGTCGTTTTCTTCACCAGTATTGCCATGGCAACCTCTCATAATGCTTTAGCAAATGTCTATCCTCTGCTATCCTTCTCCTTTAAACCTATCATTCAGCCGCAACAAGACCTTTCCACAAGCAATTAAAAGTAAATATGCAATAAAGTAATCATCATCTCAAGTTCTTAGATGCACCGTTCCATTGACTATAAATGATCACGCAATTACCTAAAATGAAGCTAATTTTACTTAAGTAGAAGCAATTAATTAATTATAAGAGTATGAATTATAATTCTTTCCAAGAGTTATCATACCCCTAAACCTGAATTATTGCTTGTCCTTAAGCAATGCAATGCAGCCTAACAACTAATGCATGCTCTAATTCACTTCATTGCATGTACTTAATATATCAAGTTGATTAAGATTGCTAATTTTCAATCTTCAGAATACCCTGCACTCAAGAATATGTGCAATCTGTCCAATAAAAACTCATCAAATCCAGAAATGAAAGAACCTTTCCCTAAAATCAAAATTTCCTTAGGTGCAATTCTGTGCATTCGATTGTATTTAGTCAATTCTTAAAGAACTTAGGAATTCTTGATCTAACTCACTTATTATCGCTTTCAACTTAACTTTGGCTAATACTTGTAACACCTTTAACCCGATCCCGTAACCAAAATAGGGTTACAGAGTATTACTTGAGTTTACAAATCAAACGGATATAAATTTCAAATGTTTCATAACATATCAATATTCATAATAAAACCAACCAAAATCATACATATTGTCCCTTATACGAGCCCTCTAGGCCCTAAACAAGCGTTAGAAAGAAGTCAGGACTAAATCGAAACCTCAGAGAATTTTTTGGAAAACATAAAAAAATTTCAAAGCTGTAGGGGTCACACGATCATATGGCAAGGCTGTGTGAGAGACACACCCGTGTCTTAAGCCGTGTGGGCATTCGAAATAGGGACACACGGCCTTGTCCCAGCCCGTGTTCGTGCCCGTGTGAACATACTAACTTGGGTCACATAGCCAAGACACACGCCCGTGCGTCAGGCCGTGTGAACATACTGACTTATAACCCTTAAGAAGCTACAAGGGACACACGGTTGTGACACACAGCCGTGTGTCTGCTCGTGTGGATGAATATAGGCCATTTTACAAGCCATATTTCTCACCCAGTTTTAGCATCAACCTATACCCATAATGCACACATATACAATCTATAAAAAAGCACCAAAACCATGCATTTTCAAGTCTTATTCAAATGGTACAATCACATACAACTAATATGACCTTAGGCACCTTAAATGAAAAATATAAAGATGTGTAACCATATGCGCGATATAACTAATTAATTAACTAACTTATATGTATAATTGCATCAATACACAACATATAAATCACTTACCAAAACATACCATTTGGTACCAATTGTACCACATAATCATTAGCATTAAAATGCAGATATGCTTACCCTAGCTAAACACCAATTCATAACAAGTTATATGCCATATCTAATATGCACATTCAACTACTTTTCTATCTACCATCATTCAACTATAACAAGTCATATATCAACCATTACAAGGCTACTTATATACACCTCAATATATATATCATTTTACCAACACAAGGCCAAAATGCAAACTAACCAAATAGTCATTTCTACAACCAAAACACATAGGCTAATACTAGCCAAAATAACCTATACATGCCGTTATAACCCTAACCGAGACATCAAAATCTACCGATATAATTCTAGATAGTGTGATAGGTCTCCAACGAGCTTCCAACCCAATCGAGCTTTCGGTAATCTGAAAAGTAAGGAAAAATGACTACGTAAGCAATGAATTCTTAGTAAGCTCATGTAAACTTTAATCATATCAATCCATTTCAAATATGAAATTTACAAATATCAAGAATAATCCCTATACTGATACCGCAAAATTTTTAAATACATATTCAACAACTCAAAAAGGGAATAAATCCACAACATCACATATACCTATCATCCCTAACATAGTAGGATTTTATAAAACTTTAAATCTCTTTCAAATTTTCTTACTTTCTTTTGCATTTCATTACTTTCCATTACATTTACTTTCTTTAGCTTAAATAACATTGTAACACCCCTTACTCGTGTCCAACTCTGGGACAGGATACGAGGCATTAACAGACTTAACTTACTTATTCGTATGAAATCGATCGATGAATTTTCATTTTAACTTAAACTCTTTCATTTGAACTCTTAACGTCCTTGTTATGGGTCTACGAGAACCTAAACATACACATGGAGTGATCCAGGACTGAATCGGAAACTGACAAACACTTAAAAAAAATTGTACTCAAATCACGGTCACACGCCCGTGTGGATAGGGACACGCCCATGTGGGCAGGCCGTGTGGTCACACATACCCATGTCCCTAGTCGGTGTGGATTAAATTTTTAATTCCAAACCTACAAGGGTTTTCACACGGCCTGGCACACACCCGTGTCTATGGCTCGTGTCCCTCACAGGGCCATGACACGCCTGTTTTTTAATCCATGTGTGAAAACCTGGAGATTCTTTTTATGACATCAGTAAACATCTATGGGCATATAGCCTAGTCACACGCCCGTGTGCTGGCCCGTGTGACGAACTGAATTTTTTGCAAATTAGAAGCAGGGGACACACGGCCTATCAACACGCTGGCCATGTGTCACACACGGCCTAGACACACTCCCGTGTGTCTACCTGTGTGGACAATTATAAGGCTATTTACCAAGCCATTTGCCACCCTAAAAAGCTACCACGCTTAGAACATTTCAAGTAACACATAGCATAGCAATAATGCACCATTAATATTCTCTAATTCATCATACATCTACTTTACACACTACTCATTCGATTGCATCAACTTGCACTTCATGAATTTCATTTTCATTGAAAATATATAACTTAACCATTATCGGCCAATTCAAATGGCCATTTACAAAATGAATTGAGTAACATTAATAGCCAACACTTTGGCTAACCAATATGACATAACAAAATGACCAAGTACCTAAACGTGCCATACTCAAAATAATCGAACTTTACTATACCAAAAGAATAGTTTGATAGTGTGAACCGAGCTCCGACGTTTTACGGTCCTCAAGCTAGCTTGGCAATACTACAAGGAAAGGGAAAAGTGAGTGAGTAAGCAAAAAGCTTAGTAAGTTAGCATGCAATAAATAGCAATATAAAAACTTATGATACATTTATACTTTACTTTGAGTAATAACACAAGTTCTCAAGCACATTAACATAGCTTACTCATGCTTACTCTTACCGATCACATATCAGATTTATTTCTCGTGAATATCTCATATGCTCCTGTATCACTTCATCACATAACTTTAGCACTTTTACCATCTTGAATATAAACTTAGCTCTTTATCATCTTTAACATAAACTTAGCTCATTATCATCCTTAGCATAAACTTAGCTCTTTACCCGTTGAACCACTTGCAATATCGAAGGATACTCGGAATCCGTCATACACATAATAAGATGTCAATGCCATATCCCAAATATGGTCTTACATGGGATCACAAGTTGATGGCGATGCCATGTCCCAGATATGGTCTTATACGGGATCTCATATCGACGTCGACGCCATATCCCAAATATGGTCTTATATGAGATCGTATATCAATGCCATGTCTAAGACATGGTCTTACATGATTTTCTTATTCGATGCCGATGCCATATCCCAAATATGGTCTTATACAGGATCTCAATTCGGTGCCGAGGTCATGTCCCAGACATGGTCTTATACGGTACCTTATAAATCTCATGTCTTGACAATGGTATCCTTTCTATTCCGAAGGTGAACCAGGACATTCACATCATAAATTTTCATCATACTCTTATTGAACATCATTGAACAATTTTCATAGAAATAATATAAATTTCATGTAATCTCAAGCATATCAATGCATAATAACATGACGTTGAATTCTTACACACAAACTTACCTCGTTATCAAAATGTGTATAATTGTTCGATTTAGTCCACCACCTTGTTCTTTCCTCGATTTCGGTCCGGACTTCGTGTTGCTTGATCTATAATGGCAATTTCACTCTTTCAATGATCACATTGACTAAATCGAACAATGAATCATACTTTAGAAAAATTATGATTTTGCCCCTATACTTTCTCATATTTACAAAATGGTCTTTAGCCTTGTATAATGAAAGACACTCATTTCCTTGGTTACCCAAGCCTAGCTGAACCTATCTCAAGCTTATAGTAGCTCATATTTTCCTTCAAAACTGATTTTTACTACACATTTTATCACTTTTACAATTAGGTCCTTTTTATGAGTTGTCTATGAAAATCACTTAGAAAAAGATGTTTATCATACATCAAACTTTCATATTCCTCTACTAAACATCAAAATACATGTATGCCACACATGGGTAAATTTTTTAACATGAACCCTAGCTCAAAATATAGCTAGAAATAGGTAATTCAAGCTACGAGAATCTCAAAAATACGAAGAACATTAAAAACGGGCTAGGAGGTACTTACAATCAAGCTTGAAATTTGAAGGAAACCTAGCTATGGTGTCCTTAAGAATTTCGGCTAGCATGGAGAAGATAGACACCATTTTTGACTTCTTTTTCCCTTTTAATTCTTTTATTATCCAAATGACAAAATTGCCCTTAAAGACCCTTTCTTGAAATTTTTCCTTCCCATGTTTCTTTTTGTCCATATTGACATATAATGGTCTAATTGCTAAATAAGGACCTCTAATAAATTTTCTATTGCCATCTCATACTTGAATATTCTAGAATCTCATATTTTTCAATCTTTGCAATTTAGTCCTAATGAATAAATTGATCACTAAATTATAAAATTTCTTCACGAAATTTTCACATAATCAAGAAAACATGTCATAGACCTCATAAAAACCATAAAACACATATTTTTACCTCAAATTTGTGGTCTTGCAACCACTATTCTGACTAGACCCTAATTCAGGTTGTTACAAACATCATCAATTCAACTCATCATTCCCTTTTTCATCAATTTCCATTTCAAGTATGAACTTTGTAACACCCCAAACCTGGCCTAGACGTTACAGCTGAATCTAGCAGTGCCACATTAAAGTGAAACTTTGGAAACGTAGTTCTCATAAAACTTGTTGAAATAGCCTTCTTAGTTAAAACTCACTAAGCCCTTTTAAGCTATTTATTCAAAACAAAATTGTAGTTACACCTGAAAACTTGATCATTGCGAAAGCTTACTTTTTAAATTAATTGGGATAAAGCCGTGATGTTTTTGAAAACAAATATCTTTTAAGAATCCGCGCCCTAGTTCTATCAGCTTCAAAATGTAATTAAGTAAACCCATAATTTAAGTTTAAAAGGTAAGTAAAGGCCTTATTACAACCCAATATAAAATAATAATTAAGGTAAATCAAATCCTAAGTAATTTTAAATGTGTGGCCGTCTCCAAGTCCCTCGCAGCACCGAACTGTCTATGCCTGGGGATTACTTGTACAGTAAAATAGTTGGGTGAGTTTACGAAAACTAAGTGTGTAATCCCATTAATAATAACAGTAGCATACAAAAACAATCTGGGTTTGAGCCCATTTCAGTAACAGGGACAGTCTGGGCCTAAGCCCGTTTCAGAATAGAAGCAGTGTGGGCCTTAGCCCAAATCAGTACAGTAATAGAATAATCAAGCATACAAGAATCTTACCCATCTAGCCTCTACACTCCATCTCCTTCCAACCCTACACTCCATGTTGGGATATAATATCGACTCACCCATACCTACACTCCAAATAATAGTACCGATGCGGCACCAAACAGAAATATGCAGTAGAGCTGCCAGTACAATAGGCTAAAAGCCATCAGAGAGATATCGTGAGTCACAAAACAATACACTTCCTACTGATCATATATATACCCAACCCTTATACAATGCAACATACATCAGTGACATGTTGTATCATAATGTTATGCATGTATTTAGTTCATAACCATATATATGTCATCTCATGGCATAAATAATCATCCATACATCATATAGGTCAAAACAGACATTTTACCTATGAGGGTATTTCGGTCATTTTACCTCTTAGGGGTATTTTAGTCATTTTTATCAGTTTAGGCCTAAGTACACTTAGGCCCATCAGTAAGCCCCCAGTTGTCTCGAGTGACTCATGCGACCATAATAGTGCAGACAGTGGAATTGGGCCCAAGCCCATCAAGTAGGCCCACGCGGGCCCACACGACTGTATGGCCTACCAAGCCCAAAATTGGCCTAAGCCATGTGTGCGTTGCAGCTAGGCTGGTAATACCCACCTAACGATAAGTTTCACTCGTACGGGCCCACGGGCTCATTAGGCCCATACGGCCCATTTCGGTCCATGCCTATTAAATCTCTCATGTTGGCCGTTTCTTGATGTAGGCCCACATTTCGTGGGCTCGACTTATCACATGTGCGTTCGCGTGCCCATGTGGCCAAAAGCCCAATCTTTTGGCTTTTCAGATTCTCGGCATTTCGACATTTCGGCTTTTGCCGTGATAGTCTATACAGTGTGAAAAACACACTTTACTGGCTTTTACGCCTATTACCATTTGCAGGGTACGGTTACACACCCTTTTCGGCTTTTAAGCCGATTATCATATACGAAAAACAATTACGCACTTATTCGTGATAACGAGTGAAAAGTTCACCGCCCAAAGCCTACGTTCATTCAAGATATGCAGTTAGTCTACCAATTGTAGGGTTCACCAACACTTAATTCCCATATCGCCAAACACCACCTACCTTGAACGAATGAATATGGCTTAATGCTCTTAGGTTGCTGGCGAAAATCGATCACCCGATCCTTACGATTAACTGTATCAACAATAGACCTACCAATCAGGATTGTTCATATATCTGGCCTACATTCACAAATGTAAGCCCACAGAACACAAACAATATTTGGCCTATACCAAAAGAAGGTAAGATAACACATTTAACTTAATTGAATGATGAGAGAAACATGTTTAGATTGCTTCAACAACACTTGCACTCCTTCACTCCTCGGGAAACCCAGAAACACAACAGACTACACATCACGAGGAAGGGATCAAAAGTCGGCAATCAAAGGACAAGAAGAAAGAGCATTCAGCTTTAAGCTATAACTAAAAGAGTACACTTGAACACATACCGATTGACAGAAAACTCTTGCCAGACTAAATAATACACCAACGACGGTGTAAGGGAGTAACTAATAAATGTAGAACCGATAGAAAAGAGATCAAGGGAAAAAGGATATACGGCACTGCTCAAGGGAGAAGGTAGAAATGGTTTAATGTAACACCCCAAACTCGGCCTAGAAGTTAGGCCCGAGTCCGGCATGTCACATTGAAGTGTTTTTGCTAAAACCTTATTTTCATTGAAAAACCTTCTAAAGAAAAGTTAAGTAAAATCCAGTTTGCTTTCAAAATGAGGTGTATCCAAAAAAAATCTATTTCCTTTTTACTATGTAAAAAAAATTCCTTTGACAGCGGAAGCTCGTTATTAAAATGCAATTATTTTCAAAAACTTGAAATATGCTTAAAAGAAATAAATCCAGGTTCCGTTTCAAAATTTTAATGCATAGTGAAAGTAATGGAATAATAACTAGAGGGAAAGCCTTATTACAATCCGAAATAAAATAACTTAAAATAAATAACTTAAAATCCAGAATTTAGATATTACGAAAAACAAGTCTAATCATCTTGCTAGTTGGCCACCTCTGAGTCCCTCCATCCATCGAACCGCCTACTGAGGATCACCTGAGAAAAATAAAAGATAGAGTGAGTTTTTGAAAACTCAGTGTGTACGACCCTCGTCAAACAAATAGCATACATATCATATTATTAACATAGTAATGGCCTACATGAAATGCAGTGCAAACCCTTCCCAAATAATCGATCCGGTACACATCGTCTCCGTCCAACCGAAACACTTCTCTGGGGATTTCTAAATCAACCCACCCATCCGATACACTTCAAGGGTAGCCCGATTGCGGTACTACTAACGTTGCAGCAAAGCTGCTAATCATATAATAGGATTAAAAAGCCATCGGTGGATCCACAATTATCAAGTAACCATGCGATCCTCATATACTTCCTCCGTTCCATAATTCCCACCCATATGCATCCTAAATAGAATATCATATGAATGCATCAAATGTACCTATAACATCCATAAATCTTACATTCAACACATAGGGGTATTTTACTCATTTCACAAATCAAGGGTATTTCGGTAATTCTTAAAAGTATGGGTCTTAATTACGAACCTTGGCCCGTCAACAAGTCCTCGCGGCTAAAGTGAATAGACACTACATACCAGGTAGGATTGCAGAGAATAGGAGGTGGGTCATTAAGACCGCTTAAGTACCAAGCTCTCCCTAGATCCAATCCTAAACGTGCATATGCCCGTTGCCACACTTAAACCTTATGACTTGTTCACAGTCGCACTTAATAAATTAGTAAAGTTTTTTGTAAAGTTAAGCAATTTACCAAATACTAAGCCCAAGACCCCTTACAAAGCCCAAAGAAATTCACATACATTCATATAGCCCACCAAGCCCAATCTCATTCGTATGGCCCATCAGGCCCAAATCACATTCATATGGCCCATCTGGCACAATCACATTTGTATGGCCCATCTGGCACAATCACATTCATATGGCCCATCTGGCCCTATCACATTCGTATGGCCCATCTGGCCCAATCACATTCGTATGGCCCATTTGGCCCAATCACATTCATATGGCCCTTTAGGCTCAAATCACATTCATATGGCCCATTAGGCTCAAATCACATTCATATGGCCCATCTGGCCCAATCACATTCAGTGGCCCATCTGGCCCAAATCAATTCCAAGCCATGTAACCAGCATGACTAGCTCATCACTTATTACCAAATCATCAAATTCGCCTATTTTGAGCCTACGGCCCATCGGGCCCATTTTGCCCATTCTGGCTTAGTTGGCCACAACACGACCCAAGTCCATGAGATCGCTTATGAGGTCTCTGTTATAGATTCCATTTCCCTCATACGAGTGTTCGAACACTGGCAAGACTATCGAAGCCAAACTTTTGGGATTTCAGGATTTCCCAATCTATTGTTGTATAGTGTATGTACACACCCGATAACAAAACGTGCTGCGATCTCCTTAGCCACGATCTTAAAAATGATATCACTTAATGATCAATCACATGTACTTATTGAATACTTTACCAAAAGCCGAAGTCTCACCTTAACCTTACTTGAAACACCAAGCCTTAATAGCTTTTCCTCGATCACTAATCACGAGTACTTCCTAAATCTGCATCAATCTTAATTATTAAAAACTGAACCATAAGTGACTTATATCCATTTTAAGTCACCCTTACATTACATACGACCATTCGGCCAGCCTTCAAAACCAAAAGTGAAGAATACTTACCCAAATCCTGAAAAGGATAAAGAGTAATTCGGCAGAGATCTGAAGAACAGAGATTCGATATCAATCCCCTACCAAAATCGATTTAGAGAGAGCGAGGGAGAGGAGAAGTCGGTTCTAGCAAGATCAATTAAAAGAGTAAATTACTTACCCAAGAATCGGCTAGGTTGAAGAAATAGTGATGGCACAAAAAGAATTTCGACAAAGGGAGGGCGGAATTATTCGGCTTTAGAAGGTTTGAAAAAGGTAGCATGAAGAAAAGAAAAAGATCAAATGGCCTGTGTGAGGGTAACTACAGGATATTCGATAAAGAAAGAAAGACTCACCTATTTGCAAAACTTTCCAAATGCCGAAAGCCATAATGAAAATTCGTAATACCCCTTAAAAGACCCAAAAACGGCACTCATTTACTCTCCTAAGTCGAATTTATACACTTCCCACTTCCCAAAACGGCACCAACTCTTCACACTTTTTAGCTCCTAACTTTTCTCCCTAATAACTCCTCAATCTCATCCTAAATTTTCTCCGAGATAAGCTCCTACAATCTCTCCATGACCATTTCAAACCTCTCATCCATCAGACTTTCACTGCAACACAAACTCTAGCCATCCTGACAGCAAAATAAATACCTCAAATAAAATACCATGCCACTACTTGAACCTTGGACTCCGTTGCCTGCTAATGACGCCACCTCCCTGCTCCCTAAGTGGCGCCACTTTGCCACTACACCACAGGCTCTTTTGTGTCATTTTTCTTCTTCGTTTTTTTTAAAAGGCCTACTAACTGAAGTCACAGTTCCCTTGGGCTAAAACCAAAATTTTTCCTATACCCTTACTCGATCCCAGGACATCTCCAACACTTCTAGACACTCCAAATTCATTAACCCTCAAATCCCACATGCCAATTGTCATTTTCTCGCTCACTTAAAATTTTTCTGAGACCCAAAGCCCAATTCTTCTAGGCCTAAAAATTTGGGGCGTTACATATTCGATTTAGGCTACTAGGATGAGCACGTTAGAAAGGATGAAAAAACTGAAAAAAAAGAAAGAAAGAAAGAAAGAAAATGCCAAAGTAGAAAAATACCCGAATGGCCAATGCGTAAAACGCCTACCAAAACAAGCTTGAAACTAAAAGAGAGAAAAAGCACAAGAGGAATAGCTACCGAAAAACAAATAAATAAAAGCTAGACAATTTCGGCACTAAGTGCCTATGACCGAATTGGTACCAAAGGAAATCCTACTTTTGGCAAACACTACCACTTTCCTACTCCTTGATCCACTCCTCAAATCTCTCCATAATATCCTCCTTATTTTTCTCCTTATACCACTCCACAAATCACTCAACATCCAATTCAAATTGCCTACAGCCACCTCATAACCAATTAAAACTTAGTGTTCCGGTTCAACTCCACCTCCTACACGACTTGGGCAGTAAAATAAATACTCTTTATTGCAGCGCCAACACTCGAACCTTGGATCTCATGCACCACTCCACACGCCACTACCACTGGACCAACAGGCTCTTTGTGTCATAAATTCACCATAATTATTCTTAAGGCCTCCAAGCCAAAATCAAGGTTCACTTAAGAGAAAAAATAAAATTTTACTAGAGCCTAGGTTTGGTCCCAGGACTTCTCAGACACTCCTAAACACTCCAAATCGCTTAACCACTGAAGCAGACAATCATTTATGTCATTTTCTTGCACACATAAATTTTTATGTGTTCCTATGCTCAAGACCTATTTCCTTTTAGGCCCAAATTCGGGGCGTTACAAACTTACTATTCCATTATCTTTCCGCACTCATTTCTTATGCACAACACACAAGACACAAGCATATCATCAACAATAGTCACAAGCTAGTGCATTTAAACATAACTCTTTTAGAATTAATCACACGATAAACCATTTTATATGAAATTACATAATTTAAACCTTACCACTCTTTCACAAATACAAGCATATTTCCATTTGGACACTTATCATTACAGTGCATAACTTATAAATTAACACGGCATGATCCAACCAAAGCTTGGCCAAAATCTAATCCTTCACACCACACATATTAGCATACATGATACAAATCATTAGCACATTAGCATGAATAGCCATTTAATCTCAACATGTATCACTTGAATCTATTACTTATCTTAACTTTTTTGCACCCTACTAATAAGAATTCATACTTTCAAACATACAGCTAAGCATATTTCAAACATCATCATCTCATACATTTTCAAACTTTCATAGTATCACTTATTGAAGCATTTGTTGAACCTCCTCTTTTTCATACCCGTTAAACCACTAGATAATATAGGATACACGAGAATCTCACACACTATGCGCCAACATGTGATCGAAGCCACTACTATCACATATCTCATATCAGTGCTCTCTCTCGAGCCATATATGGGTCTGCTCAGACAAGCTATGAGTCAGGACGTAGCTACACAATACTGCTCACACCAGCTGTCAAGTAACCGTAACACATGCCGAAAACTCAACCACAGGTAGGACGTACAAGAACAACATCCGAAACATAGTAACCCCTAATGACTTGTCATTTGTATCCTATATATTCCTAAGATTCAAACGAGACTCAATAGTCGTCGTACGTCGTTGAATTTCCCTCGTTTCATTATAAGATAAATTGTATAATAACATATATATATCGATTCATTTTCAATAAAATTCATATAATAACATTCAATTTAATCAACAATATACATAATACAGTTCATACGAACTTACTTGGCTAAATTACGGAAATACCAAAGTTTAGGGGCATTTTAGAAAATTTTCATTTTCTTCGATTTTCCACCTGATCTTGATCTAAATTAATAATTTCATTCAATGTATCAATTTATACAGTAAAACAATTCATTTCATGTAATTTGGTCATTTTTGATATTTTTACAAAATTACCCCTAGAGTTTTACTTTTATACAATTTAGTCCCTGAGCCCAAAACATGCAAATTAACCATTTCTACCAAAAATTTAGCTTATTCGAATGTTCATAGTATTCAAAACAGCCATTTATGCAACAATTTCACATTAAATCCTTGTACTTTTATTAGTTTAACAAATTATCCCCTAATCCAAAAATTCATCAAAATCACTTAATAAAATATTTTAAATATCAATCAACATTCCAAATTCATCATCTAACATAAAAAAGCACAAGATTCATCAATGGAAACATTCAAAATCTTTAACAGTTTCAAAATCGAAAGTATGGGCTAGCTAGACCTAGTTGCAACTATCTCGAAAACATAAAAATTTCAAGAATTAAGCTCAAATTGAACATACATGCAAAGGGGACATTGACCGAACCTTACAATCTTCTCCAATGGTGATTTCCTTTTTCAATTTCGGTCATAACCCCATTTTGAAAGATGATACCATGTTTTGTTTATTATTTATTTATTTATTTTTAACTTATCTTTATTAATTTACAACATTAACCTTATTATAATCTTATAATTTAACATATTAAAAGACCTTTAACCGTCCACTTACAATTAATATGGTCCAATTTCTATATAATTCCTCCTTCTTTCAATGATTAAACCATTTAATCATTGTAATTCAATAGTGACTAAATTTTTGCACCTTTTTCGATTTAATCCTTTTTATTTAATTAACCATCTAAACGTTGAAATTTTTCAACAAAACTTTAATACTACCTTAATGATACTTCCTAAATATTTATAAAAATATTTATGGCTCGATTTATAAAAACAAGATCCCGATACCTCATTTTCTAAACCCACTTGACCTTAGGGTCTTACCACTTGAACTTAATACATCGCTTATAAAACAAAAATTATCAAAACGAAGACCTTTTCAAAACCATATTTGAGTCATAAATATTAATAATATTTACAAACTTACTCATCGAATTTGGTGGTCCCAAAACCACTGTTTCCGACAACATTGAAAAACGGGCTGTTACAATTCTCCCCCCTTATGAAAATTTCTTCCTCGAAATTTCACATCTGATAAAAGTCATTACATCAAATCTTTATGTCTTCTTAATGATAATCTACAGATAAATCATTTATAACTCATCTCGATTCAATACTCGCATAAGAACTCATATAAAAACTTGATACTATGTCAGGGTTTTGACTGAACTACTATAATGTTCTCCTATCATAACTTATCATTAGTAGTATAACTATCGAGAAATTCTCAGTAATCGTTTGTTGAAACATAAATGAGAAACCCAAATTATCAAGCTCTAACGGAAATTTTTGACACGTTTACATCTGTAACTTTCAACAAATATTTGTTCTCTTTTCAAGGAAAATGTCAAGCAATATCATCTAACACAAATGCTACAGCTTCAACTATCGAGAAGACTTTAACCCATAATGACATTTCCCGATTAGAATTAATCTGATAGATATATATCTGTATCATGTCTTCTAGAATATAAATCCCTCATTATGGTTGTCCGTCAATTTACCCGTGAATGCACAAAATTTGTTTCCAAACTTAAGGATAAACTCAAATGCATATAACTCAAATCACTTTTCAACTGAATACCTCACTCTGATTAAAACAACTGAGTTGATCTTAACTACCAAATAATAATATCTCAAAGTAATCCTATTTTAACCTATTGACATAAATCGAGATTACCTGAGGAATGGGAATTGGTATACAAGTTTACGCTTGATCTTCTACCGACTACACTTTTGTCGATGCCTACTCCTTCACAAAAACTAGAGAGGGAACATAATAAAGCTATTTCAATTATTAACATCGAAGCTTTAAACCATACTTAAGCCACAACCATTAGATAAAGTAAAACCATAGTGTTATAATAAGACCGAAATTTCAATCGTATAGATAGAGCAATACCTCAACATCAATACTGCACTCTTAAATAGAAGAGGAAAACTGAATATAGTTCCAATAACAGCCAGTATAGGAACACAATCTCTAAAAGCTTATGATTTGTATAACCGTACTTCCATGATCGCAGAAGAAATTATAATCATAAAAGATATAACTACCTTCATCCAATGAATACCCTTTACAAATGAACCATATTTGATAGGTAAGATTAGACCATAAGAATGATAAGAAAACTGGGACAATGAAATCCAAGATGTGAAGCTATACTGAATTTCTGAGAAAACAAACCACATTGAATGATAAAGAGATCGATGAACCCTAGAGTGAAACACCCCCAAACCCGGCCCATGAGCCTTGACCGGATCTGGCATGTCCTTGAATTAAACGGTTCAAAACTTTTTGATTACTTTGGAAAAATAAGGATAATTTTGAGGTAAAAGTGGGTTAGGTTGGGTTCAATTGAAAACTTCGTTAATTTTGAAATCGGTGATTTATTGAAAACTCTGTTTTTATAATAGAAGACTTGCCGGTTTTGTTTTTAAAGATCTTTACCCGTAAATTAAGAATCAATTGAATTTAAGTGTCAAAACATTTAAAGATTTATTTTTATAAAAATCGTTTTAACCTCGTTCTAACATTCATCATATCGTAATAAAAGAATTAAAATGCATGCATAAAATAGTTCATGCTATGGCCTTATTACATCAAATGAAAACCCAAAATAAATTCAAAAAATGCTTAAAATATAAAAGTCCAAATTAAATAAAGTCCCGAATCAACATGGCCGCCACTAAGCTCCCGCCACCCTTGGTCCATCACCGATCATCACCAAAAATATTCCCACAACGGGGTGAGTCAACAGACTCAATGTGTAACCACAACACTAGTCCTAACAAATTCAGGCATATCAAATCATACATGTACATATAGCATTTAAATAATATGATGCAAACCTGAACCCAAACCTAGATAGCCATCCGCTACACATCACCCGTACCAACCTGCACATCATGGGGACTACTAAGTCAACCTTCCATCCGCTACACACCATCGAAGGCAGTCACTGCAGTCGACGTGCTCATCGCCCTTATAAAATTCGTGGCTTAGCCACCAGATAATATTTTGTGTCATGAGACACCACATTCAGATAATTGTGACTGAAGTCACCACATTCAGATAATCACTTCCCCTTTCATAATATCCCATATGCCCCATGTCATACATAACCCATGTCATATTTCTTATTCACATTCTTATAGTTTCACATAGGTACCATAACAGATCATATAATAATCCTAGTAGGAGTAGGAAAACATACTGAGTACTTCTGCACCATTGCATGGTACCTTAGCCATATTTTACACATTCTTATAAACACATATATATTCAATGGGTGCCATAATTCTATTAAGAGATAGTGTGGGGTACACACCTGGTATTAATGCTTTCCTGAAAACCCGAAAACCCGATCTAACGCTTTAGATCCCTAACTCCTACATTCGGCCAACCTTAAGCACTTAGCAAAAAGCCATTCGGCTACATGATCATATCTCGAAGGATTTAATGCAACCAAAATCTTACCTTGTTGTCGATTTGATTACTAATCAAATCCCGAAATTCCACGGTATCTCTTCCTTGCAATCGGTCTTGCGATCTAAAAATCCCGAACTAGCTACTTGATTATGAAGGTGTCGAAATACCTATAGGCATAGGTTAGATTTAATTCTATCTTTAAATCACAATACATGGCCTTTGGCCGAATACCACATAACTTACCTTAAATCCTGAATGATTCTCTTTACCGTCGACTATGCTTAGAAATCCTGAATTTCTCCTTCAAAAATTCGGCCAAAGATCTTTAATGGCATTAGAGTTTAGATTTCGGCTTTACGGAAAAGAAATAATACGATAACAATAGATCCTTACCCTTAACACTATTGTCGACGGCACCCTTGCTTGATCTACAGGGTATTCCCTATGGTTAAAAAGATCTTGCTTTCGGCTTTTACAACTTGCGACAAAGGAGAAGAATAAAGCCTCCTTGGAATTCGACTATAGCTCCTAATGGAGGTAGAATATTTGGCTATCTCAAGTGTGTTTCGGCTTTTGAGAAACTAGTAGAAGAAGGAAAGGTTTATGATGGAAACTCGGCTAGAACACAAGTTATTTTCGCTTGGCAAAAATAAAAGAGAAAAGAGGAGTTTTGCTTGAGAATTCGACAGAAGAAAAGAGAGAATGAAGAATGGCCACCCTTTTCCCCTTTCTGCCGAAATTAGTCTACCTAGAGACCCTCATTCGGCCAACTCTTCTCTCTCTCAATCCCTTGTTTTTCTCTCCTATTTTATCTCTTATCTTCCCCATTTAAAATAATTGTAATCAATCCACATTTATCTATCTATCTAGCCAATTTTAAAAAAGAATTGAACTCATCCTTTAGTGCCTTAATGCCGCCCATTACCTCTTCCCTTGGCGCAAAAAAAATAAAAACTTTATTTAGCTTCCCCTGCGACTCGAACCATGGCCCATCTGGACCTGCTTGTGGCGTCATTTCCAGAGGCCCTAAGTGGCGCCTCCAAGCCACTTTTCCAAGCCCGTTTGTGTGTCATATCTTCCCTACTAATTCCCTTAAGGCCACCTTGCTTTAGTTCCCTCTTTTAAACTTTAAATTTGAATAATTTCTAAGGCATTCACTACACCCTAGGGTTCACAAAATTCATAAAACACATTGTAACACACAAGGCATGCTGTTTCATATTAAGCAAAAATGTACAAGCCCAATTTCAGGATATTACAGTTCTACCCCCTTAAAATAATTTCGACCTCGAAATTACCTGGCTAAAATAAATGAGGGTATTGCTGTCGCATTGCCTCTTCTGGCTCCCACGAAGCTTCCTCCGATCCATGATTGTGCCATAAAACTTTGACTAAAGGAACTAACTTCATCCGTAGCACCTTCACATCTCGATCCAAAATCTGGATTGGCTCCTCCTCGTAAGACAGATCTGGCCTTAGCTCCACCTCTTCAACCGGGACTACATGAGATGGATCCGATCGATAACGACGTAGCATAGAAGCATGGAATACGTCGTGCATCTGCTTCAATCCTGAAGGCAACTCCAACTGGTATGCCACTGGTCCAACTCGCTTCAACACTCAATAAGGTCCTATAAACCTTGGACTTAACTTCCCTTTTCGACCAAATCTCATCACCTTTTTCCAAGGCGAAACCTTAAGAAATAGTTGATCTCCCACATCAAATTCTATTTCCTTAGGTTTGAGATCTCAAGTCGACTTTTTTGTCTATCGTAAGCTTCCTTCAACCATGCCTGGATTACCGCAACCTTCTCTTCAGATTCTGCCATAATCTCTGGACCCAAAACTCGTCGTTCCCCTATTCAGTCCAACATGTAGGAGTTCGACACTTCCGGCCATACAACGCTTTATACGGTGCCATCCGAATACTAGCCTGATAGCTGTTATTGTAGGCAAACTCTGCTAAAGGCAAATATTCCTCCCAATTTCCTCTGAAATCTATCACACAACCTCTTAACATATCTTCTAACACTTGGATTACCCGTTCAGATTGCCCGTCCAACTGTGGATGAAAAGCAGTAGTAAAATCCAATTTAGTGCCTAAAGCTTGATGTAGTGCCTTCCAAAATCGAGACGTAAACCTTGGATCTCTATCGGAGATAATTGATACCGGAACTCCATGCAACCTCACAATTTCTGCCACATATAACTTTGCCAACTTCTGCAAAGAATAATCAACTCGCACCGGCAAGAAATGCGCGGACTTTGTCAACCGATCCACTATTACCCATACTGAGTCCTTCTTAGTAGGCGTATGGGGAAGCCCACCAATGAAGTCCATCGTGATTCTCTCCCACTTCCACTGCGGGATCTTGATTGGCTAAAGTAACCCTGATGGAACCTGATGTTCAACCTTAACTTGCTGACACGTCAAACACTTGCCGACAAATTCTGTGACTTCCCTCTTCAAACCAGGCCATCAAAACTGTTCTCTTAAGTCTCTGTACAACTTCGTACCTCCGGGGTGCATAGCATAAGGGCTACTATGCGATTCCCGAAGAATCTTCTACCTTAACTCCTCATTCTTAGGCATACAAACCTTGCCCTTGAAACACAACACTCCTTCACTGGACATACTGTAATCCTCTAAACCACCATTCTGAACTTGTCGCATCTTAGCACTTAAATCCTCATCTGCCAACTGACTCTCTTTTACCTTATCCAACCACATCGGCTTGACTTACAACTCTGCCAGCAGACTTCCATCATCATACAAACTCAGATGCACAAACATCACCCTCAAATCTGACACCACCTTCCGACTTAGAGCATCTGCGACCATATTCGCCTTGCCCGGATGATACTCTATGGAACAATCATAGTCCTTCAATAATTCCACCCACCTTCGCTGCCTCAAGTTTAACTCCTTCTGAGTCAACAGATACTTAAGACTCTTGTGGTCTGTGTAGATCACTGACTTTTCTCCATAAAGATAATGCTTCCATACCTTAAGAGCAAAGACCACTGCCGCTAATTCCAAGTCGTGCGTCGGGTAGTTAACCTCATGAGGCCTCAATTGCCAAGACGCATAAGCGATTACTTTCCCATCCTGCATCAATACGCATCCCAATCCTGTATGCGAAGCGTCACAATATACCACGAAGTCCTTCCCTGCCTCAGGCTGAATCAAAATCGGAGCTTCAGTCAAAACCCTCTTAAGCATTTCAAAGCTCTCCTGTTGCTTATCTGTCCATACAAAGGTACTTCCTTCCTCAATAATTTTACAATCAGTGCAATTTGCTATTGATGAGAACCCTTCTACGAACCTTCTATAATAGCCTGCCAATCCCAAGAAGCTACGAACCTCAGCCACAGACTTGGGTGGTTTCCAATCCAACACTGCCTCAATCTTTCGAGGATCCACCCTTATTCCTTCAGCAGACACTACATGCCCTAAGAATGCAACCTCCTTAAACAAGAATTCACACTTGCTAAATTTTGCATAAAGCTTTTTCTCCCTTAGCACTTGCAACACAATCCGGAGGTGCTCATCATGCTCCTCCTCTGACTTGGAGTATACTAGGATGTCGTCGATGAACACAACGACGAACCTATCCAAGTAGGGTTGAAAGACCTGGTTCATCATATCTATGAACGCGGCTGGGGCGTTCGTCAACCCAAACGGCATTACTAAGAACTCATAATGGCCGTACCTTGTCCTAAAGGCTGTCTTATGGATATCCGCCTCCTTCACCTTCAACTGATGATATCCCGACCTTAAATTGATCTTTGAGAATACCGCCGCTTTTAAGCTAATCGAACAAGTCATCTATCCTCGGCAAAGGATACTTGTTCTTAATGGTCAGCTTATTCAACTGACGATAGTCTATGCACATTCGCATAGTTTCGTCCTTCTTCTTCACAAACAGGACTAGTGCTCCCCACGGAGACACACTGGGTCGGATAAACCCACGATCCATCAACTCTTGGATCTGAGCCTTGAGCTCAACCAACTCCTTTGGCGCTATTCTATACGGGGCAATTGACACAGGAGCTGTACCCGGTAGCAGGTCAATTCCAAATTCTACCTCACTATCCGGGGGTATTCCGGGTAATTACTCTGGAAACACATCTTCAAAGTCCCTTACTGTCCTTACTCCACTAACTCCCCTTTCCTTAACATCCAACACACTAACGAAAGTCAAGAAAGCCTTACACCCTTTCCGAACCATCTTCTCAGCCTTAAGTGCTGAAACAACATTAGACAAGTAGTTTTTTCTTTCTCCGATCATAACTATCACTTCATCCTCTGGGGTCCTCAACTCCATTCGCTTGGCTGCACAGTCCAACACAGCCCGATATTCTACTAGCCAATCCATGCCAAGTATAAGTTCGAATTCTCCGAAAGGTAGTTCCATTAAGTCGGCAGAAAATACTACTCCTTGAATTTCTAGAGGTACACTCTGAAAGATCTTATTCACCACTACAGTTTGACCTAGTGGGCTTACTACAGTTATCTCCCTATCCGAAATTTTGAAGGCTATGTCTAGAGTTTCAACTACTCTACATGCAACATAGGAATGGGTCGAGCCCACATCAATCAGAGCAAAATAAGGTTTACCAAATACAAGGAACGTACCGATTATGACGTCCGGCACGTCTCCATCCTCCCTCCGGTGAACCGCATACACTAGACCCGGTTCCCTTGCCTCAATATTAGCAGCACCTCTGCCCGGTGTTCCACGTCCTCTGCCAGCACCATTTCTTCTGTTATTTGGACAACGACACCACTGAGGCTGCTGTCCACCTCTACCAGCCTGATTAACATTCTCAGCTGCTGGTCGATTCCCATCTGGTTTCATAGGACAGTCCTTAATCATATGATCCTTCGATCCGCACTTAAAGCATCCTCCCGTTTTCTTCCAACACTCCCCTAAGTGCATCTTTCCACACTGGTTACATGTACGATACTGCCCTCCTGAACTAACTTGCTGACCTCACGGCCTATCAACTCTAGGCCACTTCTGCACATTTACAGACGATCCTGACGATCCATAACCTCTCTTCTCCCTGTTCCAATCAGAGTTCTGCTTTACCGAGTCCTTAATTCCCTCGACTACCTTAGCCTTTTCTACCAACGCAGAAAACTCCCGCTCCTGATGTGGGGCTATCAACAACCTTAGGTCATCCCTGAGTCCGTCCTCAAATCTGACACATCGCTCATGCTCCGTAGCCACCACCCCTCGAGCATATCGGCTTAGCCTTAGAAATTTAGCTTCATACTCCGCCACGGACTTGTTCCCTTGAACCAGCCCCAGAAATGCTTTCCTCTGCGCGTCAGTGTAACGCGTGCCAACATACTTCTTCTGGTACGCCGTTTTAACATACTCCCAGGTCAGATCCTCAGCTGTGTTACCGTCCCTAACTGTGACCCACCATTGATACGCCTCATCACGTAGCAGCGCCACCATTCCTTTCAGTTTCTCTTCAGGGGTTAAGTCGAGCTCATCCATAATCCCCTCAGTCGCTTCCAACCAGTACTCAGCCGTACTAGGTGCCACACCAGATACTCCACGGAACACCTTAGCTCCATTAGCTCGGAGTCGCTCAGGTACAGACTTTCGAGCTCCCCAATTTCCCCCTACACCAGCCACCAACTCAAGAACTCGCAAAGACGGCTCGCGATACAAAGATCGTCTCCCCGTCTTGTTTGCTTAGCACCAACAAATGGTGGTGGTGGTGGTGGCGGTACCTCATTTTCAGATCCTTAACCCAATCTAATGGGTTCCGACACGGTCATTCTACCTTTACCGCGTCCTCGCACATTACGACCACGTCCCCTAGAGCTCATTTCTACTACCGTGCTTTAATCTGATTAAGAAATTTTATGAATTAGTATTTGTTTCACTGATTATCCGCGAAGAAATTTTATGATAGAGGTTTAATAGTAGTTCTTTCGATCAATCAGAGTTTCAAGTTCTCTATCCTAATTCAGAGAAGCACGTTCATCCAAACATTCATTCAGTAGTACCTAGCATACACATTCACTGTTCGAACTTCCTTGTCTATTCCTATCCTAGGGGTATTTTCGTAACTTGTCCTACAGGAGTATTTTGGTAATAAGTCGGGGTCAATTTGAAAAAAATCTCTAGAAATCAAAGGTATGTCAAAATTTGCAAAACTTGGGGTTCTTTTGAGAATTTGTTTTCCAAATCGGGGTCGTTGTAGAAATTTTAGAAATCGGGGGTCATTTTGGTAATTTTGTAAAACAGGTAATTTCAGTAAATTTTCCAAATCAAGGTGTCTTGGTATTTCAAGAAAGATAAGATTTTTGGACATTTTTGAAAAATCAGAAAATTTTATTAAAATCAGAGGTAGTATGGAAATTTTGAAATCCAAGGGCATTTTAGTAATTTTTCCCACTAGGGGTATTTAGGTAATTTTGTAAATCGAAAATATTTTGAAAAATTTTCAAACTAGGTTTTGCTACAATTTAAAGGGATAATTTGGTAATTTTAAAACTAGGGTTTCCATGAAAATATGGCTAGTGCCTTTCGGGTTTTAATTATTGGGTTTAGCCCGTGAATAAGTCCTCTTGGTTAGGGTGAACCGGCTACGCACTGTGTAGGACTCAAATGAGAGGAGGTGAGTCACTAGGACTGCTTAAGTACCAGGCTCTTCCGGATCCAATCCTAGACATGCGCGCAAAGGTTGCCACACCCTAACTCGGCGACTTAGTCACAGGTTTGTTTACTTGGGCACTTAAGTCTTATGTAATTGTTGGGGTAAACTAGTCCTAGGGTTTAAGTACCTATCATACTATTCTACGTTCCATTTCTACCCTTCTACAGTTCATACTATAAATCACACAAATGGATAGGGGTACTTACCTGGTGGACTTCGGGTCGGAGACTTGGGTGCCATGCCTGAAAACCTGCTCTTTTCATAAAAGTTTTTCTCAAAACTTGTTTGGGCCTTATTTTAAAAACGTTATGGGCTTTAAACCCAAGGCCGAGAGTTTAAAATTGGGCTCTGATACCAAGCTAAAACACCCCCAAACCTGGCCCATGAGCCTTGACCGGATCTGGCATGTTCCTTGAATTAAACGGTTTAAAACTTTTTGATTACTTTGGAAAAATAAGGATGGTTTTGAGGTAAAAGTGGGTTACGTTGGGTTCAATTGAAAACTTTGTTAATTTTGAAATCGGTGATTTATTGAAAACTCTGTTTTTATAATAGAAGACTTGCCGGTTTTGTTTTTAAAGATCTTTACCCTTAAATTAAGAATTAATGGAATTTAAGTGTCAAAACATTTAAAGATTTATTTTTATAAAAATCGTTTTAACCTCGATTTAACAGTCATCATATCGTAATAAAAGAATTAAAATGCATGCATAAAATAGTTCATACTATGGCCTTATTACATCATATGAAAACCCAAAATAAATTCAAAAATGCTTAAAATATAAAAGTCCAAATTAAATAAAGTCCCAAACTGAACATGGCCACCACTAAGCTCCTGCCGACCCGGTCCATCACTGATCATCACCTGAAAAATATTCCCACAACGGGGTGAGTCAACAGACTCAATGTGTAACCACAACACTAGTCCTAACAAATTCAGGCATATCAAATCATACATGTACATATAGCATTTAAATAATATGATGCAAACCCGAACCCAAACCTAGATAGCCATCCGCTACACATCACCCGTACCAACCTGCACACCATGGGGACTACTAAGTCAACCCTCCATCCGCTACACACCATCGAAGGCAGTCGCTGCAGTCGACATACTCATTGCCCTTATAAAATTCGTGGCTTAGCGACCAGATAATATTTTGTGTCATGACACACCACATTCAGATAATTGTGACCAAAGTCACCACATTCAGATATTCACTTCCCCTTTCATAATATCCCATATGCCCCATGTCATACATAACCCATGTCGTATTTCTTATTCACATTCTTATAGTTTCACATAGGTACCATAACAGATCATATTATAATCCTAGTAGGAGTAGGAAAACATACCTGAGTATTTCGTACCATTGCATGGTACCTTAGCCATATTTTACACATTCTTATAAACACATATATATTAAATGGGTGCCATAATTCTATTAAGAGATAGTGTGGGGTACACACCTGGTATTAACGCTTTCCTGAAAACCCGAAAACCTAATCTAACGCTTTAGATCCCTAACTCCTACATTCGGCCAACCTTAAGCACTTAGCAAAAAGCCATTCGGCTACATGATCATATCCCGAAGGATTTAACGCAACCAAAATCTTACCTTGTTGTCGATTTGATTACTAATCAAATCCCGAAATTCCACGGTATCTCTTCCTTGCAATCGGTCTTGCGATCTAAAAATCCCGAACTAGCTACTTGATTATGAAGGTGTCAAAATACCTATAAGCATAGGTTAGATTTAATTCTATCTTTAAATCACAATACATGGCCTTTGGCCGAATACCACATAACTTACCTTAAATCCCGAATGATTCTCTTTACAGTCGACTATGCTTAGAAATCCTGAATTTCTCCTTCAAAAATTCGACCAAAGATCTTTAATGGTATTAGAGTTTAGATTTCGGCTTTAAGGAAAAGAAATAATACGATAACAATAGATCCTTACCCTTAACACTATTGTCGACGGCACCCTTGCTTGATCTACAGGGTATTCGGCTATGGTTAAAAAGATCTTGCTTTTGGCTTTTGCAACTTGCGACAAAGGAGAAGAATAAAGCCTCCTTGGAATTTGACTATGGCTCCTAATGGAGGTAGAATATTCGTGAAACACCCCACACCCGGCCCACGAGCCTGGACCGGATCTGGTATGTTCCTCAAGTAAACCGGTTCAAAGTTCTTTTGTTACTTTGGGAAAATAGTGTGTTTTGAAAGAAATATTGTTTGGGTTGGGCTTGTTGAAAACAAACTAGATTTTTATATTAGAAAACCCCTTTTTAATATTAAGTGATAAAACATATAGAGTATATTTTAAAAATAAAATACTTAGTCTTTAACTTAATCAAAATTTGTAACACAATAAAACAACAAGTAGAAATAAAATCGTTCATCATGGCCTTATGGCCTTATTACATCAAATAGTTTCCAAAATATTTCAAAGTACTAAAATAAATTCAAGAGTCCATAAAAATATAAACTTCATGTTGAGCATGGCCACCACAAGTACTGCCCCCGGTCCATCACTGCTCATCACCAAACATGGTCCCACAACGGGTGAGTCAAACAGACTCAATGTGTACACGACGCTAAATCATAATAGGATCAGGCATACAATAGTTACACATTCAAAACATAAAATACAAGTTATGATGCATTCCCAAACCCAAACCTAATTGTCCATCCGCTACACACTCCGCACTGCGGTCCACCACACCGTGGGACTACTAAGTCAACCCTCCTTCCGCTACACACCATCGGCTGCGCTCGCTGCAATCGACGTACTCATCGCCCATATAAATTCGTGGCATAGCCACTCAGATAATTGTGTCATGAGACACCACATTCGAATAATGTAAACCGGTTACCACATTCGGATAATGTGACCAAGTCACCACATTCGATAATGTGACCAAGTCACCACATTCGAGATAGTGAGACCGAAGTCACCACATTGACTTCCCCTTTCTCATATAACCCGAATGCTCCATATTATTCATATTATGCATATCATACTTAAATTCACATTCATGTCATTTTTCACATGTTAAATATAACATATTTCGTAATCCTAGCAGAAGTAGGAAACGTACCTGAGTACTTAGTACCATATCATGGTACTTTAGCCACTTTCATATACTTAATAACACATATATTAATAAACATAGCCATAATACATATTATAAAGTAGTGTGGGGTACACACCTGATTCGCTTAGCAAATTCCTTGAGATTTCGAAATCTGATCTATTGCTTAAATCCTTAATCCCTACATTTGATTAATCACTTACTAATTTAATAAAAAGCCATTCAGCCATAAATCCAAATCCTAGTAGGATTAGTATTCTTAAACTTACCTTGTTGCCTATTGGGACACCAACAAATCCCGAAACTGATCCTTGTTTTCCTAGTAGTGTCGAAATTCCTATAACCTTACGTTAAATTTAATCTAATCCTCAAAACATAAAGCATGGCCTTTGGCCGAATCTTATAGTTTCTTACCTTAACTCTTTAAATCCCGAAACTCTTTTCCTGATTAATGGAGATGCCGAAATACCTTAGATCTGAAATCCCAAAATTCACCTTCCATATTTTGATCAATAAGATTGAGGAGGGATTAGACTAACTTTTGGCTTAAAAGAAAGGAATTCAATTATGATTATAGATCCTTACCCTTTATATTGAAATCGACAGATCCTTCTTGACACCACTTCAGAGATTCGGCTATGGCTAAATGATGCTCTCACAACTTTCGGCTTTTGGAGGGATTAGAAAGAAAAGAGAACAGAAGAGAAGAGAGCCCTAAAAAATTCGGCAGAGAGAAGAGGAAGAAGAAAAATTGATGAGTAGCCCTCTTTCCTTCCTTTTATAGCCAAAATTACTACTCAGAATCCCTTACTTGGCCACCACTCTTCTTTATTTGATAACTTTATCCTTTGAATTAATAATAATAATCCTTCTATTATCTCTTCTTTTATCCATTAAAAAAATAAAAGGAATTAATCCACAATTATCTCTTGAAAATAATCTAAATAAATCTACTATTTATCTCCTATTTAGCCGAAATTTAAAGAGAATAAAACTCCTCTTTTGCAAGCCTTGTGCCGTCCACCTCTATTTCTAGAAGCAAAAATAAAACTTCTTTTATTTGCTTCCCATGTGACTTAAACTCAGGCCCACTTGCCTAGCTTGTGGCGTCACCTACCTGGGCCTTAAGTGATATCTTCAGGCCACTTTACCAAGCCTGTTTGTGTGTCAAATTTCACCAACTTTTTTCTTTTAAGGCCACCTTACCTTAATTTCCTCTTTTAAACTTTAAAACTCGACATTTCTAAGTCATTTCAAAGTTTCCAAAAATTTTCCTTCGGCTCTGTAAACTTGACATTTCCTTACATTTCCAAGTTTCCAGAAATGTTCACTTTCCTTTTTTGAATCATTTCTAAATCATTTTCCTAGTTTCCATAAATGTTCACTTTCCTCTTTATTCCTTTAAATTTTCTGGACATTTCCCTACATTTCCAAGACAAGACATTTCCTTACATTTCCTTGCATTTCCTTACATTTCCATACATTTCCTCACATTTCCTTACATTTCCATACATTTCCATACATTTCCTTACATTTCCATACATTTCCATACATTTCCTTACATTTCCTTATTTCTAGAATTCACATAACACATTCATAATTCATAAAACATGCCATTTTACCACATGGTTCCTTGTGTCATGCTTCACACGGAGTTTCTTTTAAAGCCTCATTTACCTAGCTTCCCTTTTTACTTAAAAACCAATAATTTTCCAAAGCTTTCTTCTTCCATCCTAGAATTCTAAAAACCCTTAATACACTTCCAACACTGCCAAAACCTACTAACTCATGAATTAGGCACGAACGCATAACCCCTAATCTAGGATGTTACAATTCGGCTATCTCAAGTGTGTTTTGGCTTTTGATAAACTAGTAGAAGAAGGAAAGGTTTATGATGGAAACTCAGCTAGAACACAAGTTATTTCAGCTTGGCAAAAATAAAAGAGAAAAGAGGAGTTTTGCTTGAGAATTCGGCAGAAGAAAAGAGAGAATGAAGAATAGCCACCCTTTTCCCCTTTCTGTCGAAATTAGTCTACCTAGAGACCCTCATTCGGCCAACTCTTCTCTCTCTCAATCCCTTGTTTTTCTCTCCTATTTTATCTCTTATCTTCCCATTTAAAATAATTAAAATCAATCCACATTTATCTATCTATCTAGCCGAATTTTAAAGAGAATTGAACTCATCCTTTAGTGCCTTAATGCCGTCCATTATCTCTTCCCCTTAGCGCAAAAAAATAAAAACTTTATTTAGCTTCCCCTGCGACTCGAACCATGGCCCATCTGCACCTACTTGTGGCGTCATTTCCAGAGGCTCTAAGTGGCGCCTCCAAGCCACTTTTCCCAGCCCGTTTGTGTGTCATATCTTCCCTACTAATTCCCTTAAGGCCACCTTACTTTAGTTCCCTCTTTTAAACTTTAAATTCGAATAATTTCTAAGGCATTCACTACACCCTAGGGTTCACAAAATTCACAAAACACATTGTAACACACAAGGCATGCTGTTACATATTAAGCAAAAATGTACAAGCCTAATTTCAGGATATTACATAGAGAAAATCCAAAAGAAGAATATTGCTCATACATACTAGAAACAGTTGTGATAGAGATAATGTAAATTGCATATATGTAATAACCCGATTTTAGGGCTAGTCGAAACCATGGTTTTGAGACCACTAATCCGAGGTTGAAGAAAATTATTTTAATATTATTTTATGTGTTATAGTATGATTATAAGGATGTACGGAAATTTTGGTGCTTTAATTTTAGCAATTGTATGCTTTATTGAGAAAAAGGACTAAATTGCATAAAGTGTGAAAGTTCCATTTTACAAGCTAAAGGTGTCTAATAGCTATGGAATATTAAATTAGAGGTTCTTAATGTGTAATTAGGCCAATATTAGGGTGTTGGCCGGCCATAGGGACAAGGGAGACAAGAGCATTAATTTTGGTGAAATTTTTGGTGAAATTAGGTGACCAAAAATAAATAAAATAAGACAAAGAAATAAGATATCATCTTTCACTATTCACCCTTCTTCTTCCACCGAAAAGTGAATAGCAATTAGAGGTATTTGTAGTTCAAACTTTCAGCCAAACTATTCTCTTGCAAGTAAGTGATTTTAGAGGTCTTCCTTGTTAATTTTTTGTACTTTTGGAACCCCTAAAGCTAAGTGATTTTAGAGGTCTTCCTTGATAATTTTTTTACTTTTGAAACCCCTAAAGCTTAAGCTAGATAATGAGGGGACTATTCTGCAGAATGGTTGAAAGTTTAGGGACATGCCATGAGAGTGTTTATGTTGTTTGCTGAGTTTTTTATGAAAGGAAATGAATGTTAGAGGGTTAAGGAATAACTTTTGTGAAAGGTGTTACCATGGAAACACCTAAATGGGACTTAGTTGTAAATGTTGTAATTGAGTAATAAATGCATGAAATAATTGGTTTTTTGAGTTTTTATAAGAGAAATAAATGTTCAGTTAGGCTTGATTAATGAGAAAATGTGATGAAAAATGATTTACGAGCCTAGGGGCAAAATCATAAATTTGCCAAAGTATAAGGGCAAAATGGTTTTTTTTCCTAAGTAGAAATTTTGATGTATCATGGGTTATCAAGTGATTGAATGAATAAATTTTATTATTTTAGATCAAGAAGAATGCGGAAACAACCTTGACCGAGGAAAAGGCAAGGTTACGGACTAAGTCTTCAATTAATACATTTTGCACCGAGGTAAGTTTATGTGTAAACAATACATCTTTAATATATATGTAGTTACTTATTGATGTATTGTATGAATGAGATCAATTATGAGTGAGATTGATTTAAATTGATAGGTAGTGAGTAATTCTCGTATGAACCTCGGAATAGAAATCTAAATGCGGAAAATATCCGTAATTATTATTTGGTGGGCTGTGTGTGATACCATCTTATTATTTATTCACGATGGGCTATGCGTGATACCATCGTTTATATTATTATTTGGTTGGCTATGTGCAAAACCACTGTAATTATTCTTGTTGGTGGGCTATGTGCGATACCACCTTATTATTAACTATTGGTGGGCTGTGTGCGAAACCACCGGGTACTTAGTATCACTCTGAAGGGTTCATCGAGAAATTGTCTAAGTAAATATGTTTCATGTGGCTTGTGGTGATGAGTGCAGGGAATATGTGCTAGTAAATATGAGCAATATATATGTATATGGTTGAAAGGTGATAAGAAATGAAATGAGTAAGCATGACTATGAAAATGTGAATTGTTCTTACACATTATACAATGTTTGTGGTTGCTTTGCATATAGCATGATGCTTATTGTTTACATGTAAACTTACTAAGCTTAAAGCTTACTCCCTTTCTTTTCCCTTGTTTTATAGTGTCAAAGAGCCAGCTCGGAATACGAAGATAATCTGAAGATCATCCACACTATCAACTCATCTCGGTATATTTAGACCTAGTATTTTGAGTATGGCATGTATAGGGCTAGATTTAGTGAAATGTCTTGTTGTTTTGGCCAAGTGTGTTGGCTCTTTTAAAGATGAACTCTTTTGTAAATGGCTATATTTAATGGCTCCCTTATCATTAATATATGGAAACATGAGGTTATTCATGAATATGTATGATGCATTATTGGGTTGCTTGGTTAATGGTTGAATGTGATTTATGTTGTACGAGTTAGGGTGATAAAAAGAGCTTGGCAAATAGCCTTGTTCTTGGCCACATGGGTAGGCACACGGGCGTGTGTCTAGGCCATGTGTGACACACGATCAGTCCCATGGGTGTGTGGCTGGGTCGTGTGTCCCCTGTATGTTAGTGTTGCAAGCCAGTTTCGACCACAGGTGGAGCACACGGGCGTGTGACAGGCCGTGTGTCCCTTATGAGGCTGCTGACGTCATAAACAGAATACCCAGGTTTTCACACACGGGTGAGGACACGAGCATGTCTAGGCCGTGTGAAAACCCCTATAAGTTCGAAAAGAAAAATAAATCTCATACAGGCAAGGGACATGGGCGTGTGTGACCATACGGCCTTCCCACACGGGCGTGTCCCATTTTACACGGGCGTGTGGCCCTGTTTAGGCAAAAATTTTCTAAAGTATACAAAAGTTCCCGATTTGATTCCGAGACCCTCCATTTGCATGTTTAAGGTCTCGTAGGCCCATAATAAGGATGCTATGAAAGTGAATGGGAAGTTTTAAGTGGGAATGAAATTTTAAAGCCCAAATGTTATGAATGTCTGGTAATGCCTCGTACCCGGTTCCGGTGTTGAATACGGGTAAGGGGTGTTACAATATATGTAATTCAAAGCATCAACCAGTAGAAGTAGAGAATAGCATCATATGAGTCTTATCATCAAGTCTTCTATTGAACATAATGAATTTGAAAACCAAAGAAAAATAGGGCAATGTCGATCAGGAATCAACCAGAATAACAATAATTCCGTCTAACATTATGATTAGCCAACCTTTCTATATGAAAAGAATCACATCTAAAAATGAATAGTTACATATATCTCTGAGAATAAAAGAACATATAGAATACCCAGAGGAGATCGCTGTAAGATACTCAACTATAACAGCTGCATTAATGTAACAACCTCACTGTAACACCCCTAACTCGTAACCGACATCGGACTAGGATTAGAAGCATTACTGGACAGATCGAAAATATTCCCAGACAAAATCATACACTCAATCATCACTCTCAGGCAAATGTCCCTTAAACGGGTCCTCGAGACCTTAATCATGCTTAGAAGTCGAGTCGGGGCTAAACTGAAACACATATGAAATTTCATGAAAATTTTAAACTTTTCTAAAATACAGGGGAGGCACGCCCGTGGGAGGAGACCATGTGCCCTCCACGACTTCTAGACACCCCCGTGTGTTCTTTCATGTCTATAAACTGACTTGATCCCCACGGCCACCAAACATGCCCGTGTATCCTGACCGTGGTCCTATACTGACTTCCCCACCACGGCCACCAAGCACGCCCGTGTACTATGGTCGTGTGCTCTTAGCTAGCTACTGACTTGTACACCATGGCCAGATGACACGCTGGTGTTGAGGCCGTGTGATACTAAACTACACCCTACAATTCACCCGCAGTCATTAGGCACGCCCGTGTGCCACAACCGTGTGACATTATAGGCCATTTACAAGGCCAAAATGCCACCCGTAAGGTCAAACCTACAAGCCATATTTAACAATATATCTCATGCCCATATAACCATCAAAACATACCAAAATAATCATTCCAACCATGCATTCATTACCAATTCCAACCATGACCATTTCAAAGACTAAAACTCATATCAACACAAGCATAATTCATTCATGTGCTTACTCAAAACTTGACCATATCAAAAACTTCAATCTTACCAATATATGCATCATATATCACCTTCATCAAGGCATAATATGAACCAAAATAGTTGTGACATCCTAGATTAGGGGTTATTCGTTCGTGCATAATTCGAGTGATAGTAGGCTTGGAGTATGTTTGGACATGTTTTAAGGGTTTCGGGAACTTTAAATTATAAGGGAATGCTGTGGAAAAAAATTTGGATTTAAGTGTAAAAAGGGGAAACTAGGCAAGAAGGCCTTAAAAGAATTTTGTGGAGTTTAGGACACAAGAAATTAATTGGCAAAGTGGCTTGGGGCGCTAAGGTGCAAAGGGGGTGCCAAGGAGAAGGGGTTCGAGTAACATGAGAAGCAGATGGGCTTTTATTTTTTTTAGCGTTAAAAAGGGGATTGGGCTAAGAAGGCTTTAAAGGAATTTTTGTAGGCATTTTTAGCATAAGGAAGGCTTTGGTAAAGTGGCTTCCATGCGCTACTTAAAGGCTTGGGGATGACGCCAAAAAGGGCCTGGGTTCGAATTAAGGCGGCAGCAAGCGTGTTTTTATTTTTGGTTTTGGCGTTAAGACAAGGGAGCTGGGGAAAGAGGTGTTAAAAGAAGTTTTGGGTGAATCATATCACAAATAGCGCCTTGGCAAATTGGCTGGGACGTTAGCTGCAGTTTATGGTTCCAGGAGGTCGCAGGTTCGAAGCTTAATGGCAGCATAAGGGGTGTTCTATTTTTATTTTTATTTTGCAGCAGATTGGAAAGGCAGTGGACGGCACATGGGATCTTCAAATAGATAAAGATTAAGCTAGCTTTTGTTTTTTAAATTTGGCTGGATAAATGCTGTTTTTTTATTTAGTTATTTAGTTAAGATAGAAGATAAGGGTGGCAGTATTTTAATTGTTTTTGAATGGGTGACATGAGGATAAAACAGGAGTTTTAATAAGGATTAGATAAGTAGGAAAAAGTGGCAGATTGTTTCGGTTTGAAGCTTTTAAGAAGGGGGTGCCGAAATTGATTTTCCTTTTTACCCTTTTGTGCCGAATTTTTGGTTGTGAGAGTATCCAACTTGTGCTGAAATTTAGAGAGTGTTCATATTTTCTCTCTTGTTGATTTCCTTGCCGGATGCTCCTAAACTTTTGTCCATTTTTCTATTTCTTCTTTTCTCCAAGCCCTTTCTATTTTTTTTGAAGCTGAAGGTTCCATCACCTTTTTTGTAGGCTCAGCCGAATCTTCCTTGCTACCATTACCGAAATTCTTGTAATCTCTCACTTTCCCTTCTTTTTCTTCCTTTCAATTCAATTCATTATATTTTCTTGAATAGCCGAATGTGCCTTTGTTAATTAGGATTTTAGCCGAATCCGATAAGTGTCATACTCCCTTTTATTTTAAATATTTTAAAGAGCCATAGCCGAATTATTATAAGTGCCTTATTCTTATTCTTTTGAAGCAAGTCTTAAAAGCCGAATCATTAAGAAAGGTGTCATCGACTACTTCCTTGTAGTCTCTCTTAACAAATGTTGGGAGCAGTAAAAGGGGTCTTTCGGGATTTGTAGAGATTAAGGTAAGCAATTGGTAACATTCGACCAAGGGCCATTATTTTTGGAATTATGTTTTAGTTGATTTTAACATATGGAGTATAGGGTTTTCAACAGCTACATAGCTAAGTGGTGATTCGGGATTTTTGGTAAGTAAGGTAAGTGATTCATGGTATTCGGCCATAGGCCATATTTGGTAAATAAGTGATAACCGATTCTGACTGTGGCCATTTAGGAATTTCGACAAAGGTAATCAGAAGCTTTCGGGATTTGATTCGTTGGTAAGAATATTTTATAGCTAAATTTGGTATATTTAGATTACGATGTTATCGGTTAACCGTTTGGTTCTAATTAAGATATCATTAAATGGACATGGATGCCGGTCAAGAAGGTAAAGGAAAGTCCCTATCCCGGTTTAAGAAAAGATGTCTCTCATAGTTCGAGATTGGCCATCAGGGTGTGGGCCAGCAGCAGGAGAAAGCTATAGGCAAATAGCCGTAGTATCGCTTAGTGATAGCATCGGGATCGAAAGCGTAGTTCTTCACATTATCAGGTGTGTAGTTAGTCTACCGTTTTCCGGGTTTTTGTGTTATATCTATATGTGTTAAAATTGTGCTAACTAGTGCAGTGGAAATTGTGATATGGATACCCTCAAGGGGTATGTCGATAAAACGGTAAGTACCGAATCTGATGAACTGTGATTACTAATGTGAATATGTGATAATATGCTAAATGACATGTACATGCATTAACATGGCATTATTTTATGTTGCATGTGCATGGGTGGGATATGAAAGAAGGACGGTGTATGCTTGAGTGCGTGGTTTGATGTTAGCCTTGAGCTACATCATGGATTGACGTTGACTGAGGTCACGTTGTGGATTATTTGCGATTAAGTTCGCGTGGTTTGATGAGTAGCTATGTGCCTCATCGTGGTTGATATAGGCTATGTGCCATATCGTGGTTGATGAGTGACTAGTGTCCCATCGTGGTTTTGGTGTTAGCTACGGCTGCATCGTGGATTGGCGCTGATTGAGGTCGCGTTGTGGATTATTGTGCTTAATTGCACGTGGACGGCATTGATTGCCTTTTGGAGGGAAAAGGAGAGGGTGATTTGATAATCCCCTGGTGTGTGGTAGGCTGGATACGGGGGTGTGTAGAGGATGGACCCTAGGTTTGGGTTGGGTGCACTTTGCATAATTGTATCTGATATGTGAATTTAATGTGAAAGTGGGCCAACCCAATTGATATGTGGATCTGAATAAGAAATGGGCTAAGCCCAGTATGTGGGGGTTATGTGGTTAATTACCCTGTTACCTAATAAGTGTTATGAATATGGGCCAAGCCCAGAATGTGTTATTATATGAATATGTTATCTTGTTATCTGATAAATGAATTAATATGTGGTTAACATGTGGGTGAAATCCAGTGGATTAATTACACACTGAGCCCGTGTGACTCACCCAAATATTTTTATTAAACATCGCAGGTGATTGTGATTTTTGGACCGGGTTGGAGTGGATACAAAGGTGGCCATGCAGAAGCAGATCTTCATGTAGAAAGATATTTTAATTAATTAAGTATTTATATTTTCAGTATTTTGATTAAGTGTTTATTGTAATAAGGCCCACTAAAGTATCTAAGGTTATTTAAGTATTTTTCATTAAGTTTGAGTATTATATTTATTATGGATTGACATCTTAAATACTAATTGCAAGTGATTTCATTTTTCTTAAGTATATATAATAAAGTTTTAATCCGGGAATTTTGTAACAACTTAATTTATTTCGAAATTTTAAATACACAAGGTTTTCTTTCCTAAAGACAATAAATTTTTATATACCTTACCTACAAATCAGATTATTTTCAAACGTTTTTCCGCAGTGGCATTTCAAATTCGGTCGTAGTGAATGGGCCGGGTTTGGGGTGTTACAATAGTCATATCTCATGACTAAATATAGACATCGACTTATCCAAAACTAGACTATACATGCCATATCTAGCTATATACATTTCTAAAGAGTACAAAAAGAGTTGAGTAGTGTGATGATGATCCTTGACGGTCCCGAGCCTTCAGTAGCTTTGACAACCTATAAAACAGATTAAACACACACAGAGTAAGCTTTCCAAAAGCTTAGTAAGTCAATATATATAAATAAACTTAGTATGGAAGACATATATGCAAATAAATTCATTGGCAAATCAATCACTTATCAACCCTCCCATATTTGCTTTGGTTCATACTTCATTTACCATTTTCACCATTCAAGAATCATATAAACACATAGCACATCTAGCCAAAACAATTCTTACCATATCATAATTTCCATATACATATTATCATAGTAAGATCATTTATATGCTTACCTTATATACACATATAGTGTATAATAAGTGTACCTGAATCGAATTTAATATCACATAATGGTTCATAGCTTAGATTTGTAATTCGTATCACAGACTTGCCCAATGAACCAATAAAAATCTAGTAGGACACTCAGAAAGCTCGGAATAGTCGTACAATACCAACGTCCTAGACGAGGTCTTACATGCACTCAAATATCAATGTCACTGTCCCAGATAGGGTCTTACTCATATCCAGATATCGATGCCACTGTCCAAGACAGGGTCTTACTCGTATTCAGATATTGATGCCACTGTCCCCGATAGGGTCTTATATATAATCAGATAATGATGCCTACGTCCCAGACGAGGTCTTACATATAATCAGATAATGATGCATATGTCCCAGACGAGGTCTTATATATAAACAGATAATGATGCTTACATCCCAGACGAGGTCTTACATATAATCAGATAATGATGCCTACGTCCCAGATGAGATCTTATATATAATCAGATAATGATGCCTACGTCCCGCATTTAGGTCTTATATATAAGCAGATAATGATGCCTACGCCCCGCATTTAGAGTCTTACATATAATCGATAATGATGCCTATGTCCCCCGATTTAGGTCTTACATATAAACAGATAATGATGCCTACGTCCTGAGCGAGGTCTTACATATAATCGAGATAATCGCGCCTCGCCCGATTTGAGGTCTTATATATAAACAGATAATGATGCCTACGTCCCAGACGAGGTCTTGCATATAAACAGATAATGATGCCTACGTCCCAGATGAGGTCTTATATATAAACAGATAATGATGCCTACATCCCAGACGAGGTCTTATATATAAACAGATAATGATGTCTACGTCCCAGATGAGGTCTTACATATAATCAGATAATGATTCCTACGTCCCAGACGAGGTCTTATATATAAACAGATAATGATGCCTACGTCCCAGACGAGGTCTTACATATAATCAGATAATGATGCCTACGTCCCAGACGAGGTTTTATATATAAACAGATAATTATGCATACGTCCCAGATGAGGTGTTATATATAAACAGATATCGAAGCCACTGTCCCAGACAAGGTCTTACACGATTAGCGAATCAATGCCAACATCCCAGGCGTGGTCTTACATGATAAAACACAACAGATAACTTTGTATTCCTGAGTTCATACAAAACTTCTCCGACTTAACACTATGTCTACCTTATCCCAGCATTTATATACATAGCATCACAAATGCAGTCGTTATCATTGATAGTCATGTAAATAAACTTAATTCAATTCATTTACATTTATTAGCAATATGATTTACCTCGGATTCAGTTTATCGGAATGAAAACGGCTACTCGTTTACTTTCGTCTTCCCGCGATCTAAATCCGTTTTCCTCAGTTCTTGATCTAAACATATTCATAATTAACCCTTTTATTCACTAATTCATTCAATTCAATCCAAAAACACACATTTGGGGTAATTTGCAATTTAAACCTCACATTTTCACATTCAGATAATTTAGTCCATTTTTCTCAAAACATCAAATTCACAAAACCCACTTATACACAAGCTTAGCCGAATATACCTACATCACATACAAGCCCACATTTTTCATCAAATTCACAAATTAGTCCCTCAATTTGCCATTTCCTCAATTTAGCCCTATTTAGCTAAATTCATCAAAAATTCAAGAACAAAGTATATTCATCAATTACATATCTTTCATTTAACACCAAAAATTATCAAAAAGCTTGACATCTCATCAATGGCATCTCACACATACATCATCAATTCTTCAAATTAAAACATGGGTTCTGTAGCTCTCAAAGCAACGATTACAAAATGTAGAAATTATCGAAAATCAACCAAAAACATACCTTGAATTTTGGCTTGAAAATCAACCGAAATATAAAGCTCCAAGCTTTTCTTTTTCTTTTGGTGTTTTTTGGTGATGAAATGGATGAATAAAATCCACTATCACCTTGGTTTCTTTTTAATATAATATCATAATAACTTAATGAATAAATAATAATATAATTATAACATATAAAATAAACTAATAATCATATAAAATATGCATGTGCCACATTTATTACCATCCGTTATTATAGAATTGGCTTATTTGCCACATAGGTCCTCACATTTATAAAGCCACAACACATAGGTGCTTTAGCAATTAGCAAGCAACTTTCACATTTCATGCGATTTAATCCTTTTGTCAAATTAACCACACAGACAATCAAATTAACTAACGGAAATTTAACACATGCTAAACCACATATCAACAGCACAGAATATAATATTGAAATATTATTCAGACCAGATTCGTGGTCCCGAAACCATTGTTCCGACTAGGGTATAAACCGGACTGTTACAGGAACAGTGGTTTTGGGACCAAAAATTCAAGCCAAAAAAAAAATATTTTAGTATCGTTTTAAGATTTTAATTATTATAGGAAGGTCATTTGAAATTTTTGATACGAAAATTTTACTGATTGCATGTTTAATTAGGGAAAGGACTAAATTGCATAAAATACAAAAGTTGCCTTCTAGTAGTTATAAGTATCAAATAGCTATAGAATTCAAAACTTAAGGTCATTATATGGTAATTAGACCACTAAAGAAAAGTTAGTAGGTAAGTTAGTGACTCATCCATGGAAAATTTAGAAATGGCCAAGGACTAAATTGGAAATCACTAAAATTAAAAGATAACAAATAATTAAAAAGGAAATTATCATCTTTTTTTTTCATCTTCTTCCCCAAAATTTCTATGGAAACCCTAAGAGAGAGATGAAAACTTTTCAAGCTCAATAAGGTATGAGCTCAAGTCTCGTTTTTAATGATTTTTATATTTTTGGAATTGGGATAGTCTAATCGTTCTATTTAGGGGATTTATTTGAAAAGTTATCAAGCTATGAAATTTGGGTTGTGGATGAATATGCTGGAAATTTGAAATTTATGGTAGAAAATGAAAATTTATTCATAGCTAAACAACTTTTACAAACCAATTTTTGATGAAAACTTGATTTAGGGACTAAAATGAAAAAGTGGTAAAACCCACGGAAAATTTTGAAATTTGTGAAATGTATGTGCTGTAAATGTAATATATAAATTTTGGCTAGGCTTGGAAAGAGGGTTAAATTCCATGAATTTCATTTTTCGGGCCTAGGGACAAAATTGGAATTTATGAAAAGTATAGGGTAAAATGGTAATTTTGCCTAGGATGTAGTTGAATGCAAATGTATATGAAATGTGATAAATTGATATTTAAATTTGTTTATATGGACCCGAAAAGACCAACTATCGAACTCGATCGAGGTAAACAAAGGTTTCAGATTAGTTGAAATTCAAATATGAACAATTGTCAAGGTAAGTTCGTGTAACCTAAATATGTATGTTAATGTGCTTGAATTGAATCGTATGATTGTGCTGAGATGTATGCAAAAATATACATTATGAAATGACCACAATTGGAAAATGATGATAAAATGCTGTATCCCAGTTGAATGTTGAAATTCGATGGAATAAAGTGATTTCTCGAAAAGAGTATGAAACTACATATGTTGAAGATAGGATTTAGCCCAGACAGGTAATCCTAAAATAGGCCCTCTCAAGCATATGTTATAAATTGGATTTAGCCCGTTATAAAATGTGTGGCTTGAGAGTGTGCTATGTGATCATGTGCTAAATATGTACTTTTGAACATGAATTGACAGATAGTTGATATGTATACTTTGTGTATACTACTCGAATGTCCATCGAAATTTCAATAGTTCAACAGGAAAGATTCATGAAATTCGAAAAGGTGAAACTAAATAGAAGTTGATAATGCGACGAGCTCATCTATGTTTACTTGATTATTCATATGATATTATGTGACTAACTTGTTTGATTAAGTATATATGTTTAGGTAAATTTACCCAAAAAATTTGGATGGTATGTCTATGTATGCTTGTATGAATAACTATAACTGGTAAGTTTATTTTCCCATTATACAAACTTACTAAGCATGTAAATGCTTACCTCATCTATATTTTCCCTATTTTATAGTGCTCCTAAGCTCGCGAAGGTTGAAGGTAGGTCAAAGCATCAATCACACTATCCAGTATCTCTTTTTGGTATAAATAGAAATCTCATTTTGGTATAATGGCATGTATAGGCTTATTTGGCCAAATGATGGCTTGTAAGTGATGTTTTGTAACCTAGCCATCGGAATGGCTAGTAATGCTTTACTTAGTATGTTTATAAATTTATTCCATGATTAGATTCTTATGTGCTAAGTTGGTTGATTGGATTATGCTTAAGATGTATGTCCTTATAAATAAAATTATAAACATGAATTGTATATGATAATATACCATGCTAGGTACTAGAATTGGCTTGGTTTTAATGTTTGGATGGGTGGATATATGTTAGTGAGTTTTGGTGCAGGAAAGGGGTAAGTTTTGGGTGACAAATGAGGCTAAGAAATGGTTTTATTTTGTCCACACGAGTAGACACACGGGCGTGTGTCTAGGCCGTGTGTCCCTTGCATCTTAAAAATGAGAAACAGAATGCTCAGAATTGGGCATACGGTTAGAGACACGAGCGTGTGTCTCAACCGTGTGGTTGACACGGCCTTGGACACGGGCGTGTGGAAACTGCTCCTTGATTTCAAAAATTAAATTCGCCACACAGCCTAGCACACGGGTGTGTGACTTGGCCGTGTGACATCAATTTCTTCATGCTTTGCAAGTCAGAGAGTTACACAGGTAAGGGACACAGGCGTGTGAGCCCTGCAACTTAGAAAATTTTTATAATTTCGTGAAAAATTCTTAGAGGTTCTGATTAAGTCCCGATTTGTTTCTACTATTCATATTCGGCCTCGAGGGTCTATTTAAGGGATGTTACAAATGATATCGGTTAATGAATAGTAACTGGCGTGAATTATCTAAAAGATGTTCTAAAAGTCCCGGTAATGCTCTGTGACCCAGTTCCAGTGACGGATATGAGTTAGGGCTGTTACAATTAAGATATCTTTGCAATGCAAACATTATTCCACTAACTACTATAGCCATAATAAATCCAACATTATCCCATTCATTAATGAAATCAATTCAGAAGAAATTCTAGTTAACCCGTTCTTTAAATACCATACCTGAATAAGTCGATTACTCATGAATAACTTCTTCCTTACCAGATGTATTATGTATCATAAATGATCTTCAAAAAAATCTGATATCTTTACTAGAACCGCCTTTACTTGCTAGCCTATTTAATCATTGTAATTCAATAGTGACTAAATTTTACACCTTTTTCGATTTAATCCTTTTTATTTAATTAACCATCTGAACGTTAAAATTTTTCAAGGAAACCTCAATACTACCTTAATGACACTTCGTAACTATTTATAAAAATATTTATGGCTCGTTTTTAAAAATGAGGTCCCGATACCTCATTTTCTAAACCCACTTGACCTTAGGGTCTTACCACTAAAACTTAATAAATCGCTTATAAAACAAAAATTATCAAATCAAAAACCTTTTTAAAACCATATTTGAATCGTAAATATTAATATTTAATATTCAAGAACTTACTTGTCAGATTTGGTGGTCCTGAAACCACTGTTTTTGATAGCACTGAAAAACGGGTTGTTACAGTACTCCTCCCATTTATTGCATTACTCTTTGTTTTTGGGAATTCATCTCATCACACATACCTTTCTACTTGGAAGTGAAGATGGAGCAAACACCAAACTCTCAAGCTACTTAGCACAATCATAATTTGAAGTTATTTTTTCACTCATGCTTCCAACCACCTTTGTAGTTGGAAGCGAAGATGGAGCAAACACTAAACTCCTAAGCTATTTAGCAATCTTCCATAGCAGAGTGTCCCAAAATTACTTTAAGGTACTCTTATCTGAAACCTTTTTCTGCCCAAAAGTAAAGATGGAGTAAACACCAAACTCTTGGGCTGCTCAATGAGACAGAAATTGGAGTCTTTACTACAAAACTTAGCTTAGCATTTTATGCTTCTGAGAGTTTAAATTTAGTCTTTCATTTGCTACATTTGTGCATTTCAGCTCAATGACTTCTATACAAAACTATGAGTGTTAGTGTAAAAATTCCTAAAGTCATTAAGGATTGAGTGAATACAATCTAGGTGTCATAAATATTATAGAGAATCCTAACCTTAGGAGTTGACTCTATTCATTTCCTTTCTATTTTTTGTAAAGACTATTTTCATCATTGGACTTCACTAAACTAGCTATTATGCAATCAACTCAATAATGTTATAACAACAATTCTTTATTACTTACTATAATGCATGAAATGTTATGGTAATTAAGTCTGTCTATAAGGATAACATATAATAACGAATAATGCTAAGTTAAACTAAAATCTAGAATGCATGTTACACCCCCAAACTTAACGGATGCACTGTCCTAGTGCATGAGACTTAAAATTAACAAATACAATGTGTTTTATTTATTTAAGAAAGGGTAAAAGAAGCTCACTAATAGCTTGTGGTGATGGTACTTTATTTATGATATACGCCTGTATCTTAGCTTTCTTTTAAGTTACTGAATGGGTGGTTCCTCCTCTTACTTGTCAGACTCGATGACCTTGTCAATGATTCAATTGATTTCATGGTCTTGTTCGGACATGCCTTCTATTGGCAAAGGTGGGATAGCTTCAGCATTGTCCTTTTGTGGTGCAGGTGTAGGGGTGGTTTCATTTTGTTCTTCTTCCTCGCCCTCAGTATTCACAGTCTTTGTTGTCATTGGTTCCCTCTCAGTTGCTTTCCCTTGTTTAGGATTTTCTCTCAAAGTTTCATACTCTGCCTTGTTAGATGGTACTTCAACTGGTTCCTCCTCATCACGTTCAGCCTCAGGGAGTGGTAGCAAATCCTTCGAGAAATCAAAAAATTCAGGCATTGGTTTAGTAAAGTCCTTTTGCAGGGATCTTTTTAGAGTAATATCTTTATCCTTCACATATGACCAATAGAGTGCCTGTTGTTCTAAAGACTTTGTCATTTCTTCAGCAATTTGATATTGTTGAGTCTCGAATAGTGACATTCTTTGCTCCAGTTAATCCAAGGACTACAACACTTGTTTTACAAATGAACTCTGGGAGATTGATGCTACTACTGATGCAAAGTGCTTGGAAGAAGATGTAGGTGTCTTACTTTGCTGGTGTTGTTTCGATGTTTATACTCCTTGGATTTTTTGCACATATTGATTGGTCAACTATTTAGTGTCACAGCAATAATGTGCAAGCATACAGTGTCGATGCAAGTATAGTAGACAGATATGAGTCTGTCAGATATCGATCCCACAAGGATGGTTGTCTTTTGTCTATCAATGTCAGTGCAAATAATGGATAGAAATGAGATAAATTGTGAGAGTAGGTGTTGAAGCAATAACTTGAAAAAAAAAACAAGATAAAATATGATAATGATAAACTGAGATATCCAATGTGAATATTCAACAAATTGCTAAGTGCTCACAAGGTATAATAGGATAGGTGATTGTTGGTGCATTAAATCGCAATGAATATCTTACCAAGCTTAACTTCTATATTTAATCAAATACTTAAACATGCACATTAGCCACACCTTCTGATGATGGCAGTGGAACATTATTAAGAACAAGTGGATTAAATTCCTCTAATCCTCAAGCACCTTCCGATGTCATGCTTGTTAGCTTGAACTGTCATTACACTTTCCAGTGTCAGTGACCGCAATAAAACTTCCATGCTAAAAACATTCAAACCCAAAGATTAAATAGTACAGGCAATATTGAATAAAATAACATTTAACCCAAACATCATGTACACTTTTGTATTAACGTGAAATAGAAGGTAATCACTTTCTTTTAAATAAAAGAAACAAGTGGAGAATACTATTCCTAGACAGCTCGACTTGAATCTCTCTATTCCCTCTTCTGTCGTACTCAGAGTCTCCTCGTCAAGAGCTAATATGCATATTTTTCACGTCAGTTCACCCGTAGGAGTTTAAGCCGCCATAGCCAAAAGTATAAAAAGATTGATCGAAGAAGATAGTAAAAACTCTCCTTCTTTTATTTTTTTTTCCAATATTTATCCTCTTTCCCCAAATAGCCCATGTGTCCTTTCATCAAAATCATGCTGCTCTGTACGTACAAGTTAGTTGTACCAGAATGGATAGCTCATGCATTTTGGTTCTTATCTGGATAGCTGTCAGGTGCAGCAACAATTCTGGGCTCAATCTAAAAATATTCATGTAGCGACATCAGTACCAAAAGATGACAAAATTAAGGATAAATAAGCTAAGATCCACTGAGTCATAAAATGTAAATTACTGAACTAAAAATACTAAATTAAGTGCTAAAGATAACGAAAATAGAACAATTTAACGAATAATTAGGGAGAAAACATATGTTCTTTCTAGTACAATCACACCCCCAAACTTGAGTTTTTACTTGTCCTCAAGTAAAACATAAACTGGCAAGGCTACACAAGATTTCACTAAGGCAAATGATCATTCTAGCAATTTGAATCACCTAAAATTCCAATGAATGATTCGCATTCAAATGACAAAATATTGCATCAACAATACATAAATATGAATGAATAAGATAGCATCTTCATCAAAACCAACATCATGCTTCAAATTTTAAATTCCATCTACCAATACAACATTTATTGTATATATATATTTTTTTGAATAAGGGTTATTGTTGAATTACTATACCTATTTTTCCTGAAAAGTAACAATGGAGTACAACAAACCCCTAGGAAGTACATAATTGCACCGACACACAATCATACAGCGACAGCCTTTGGATAGATTCATTTTTCTAATGCTTACATTGTAGTGTTCCCTTTTTAACATTTCACAATACACCCACTTTGGAGTGTCACTTATTCATAACTACATATACGTATGAGTATCTGTAAAAGCCAGATTCATTCAAGATTCAAGGAATGCTACTAGTCATCCATTACTAATGCAACCTAAATCATTCATTAAAGAATTGAAGATACAACATTCAATCAAATTTATCCAACTCATTCATTGATAGTTCATATGATTCAAGAATTAAGCATCAAATGTAACAAAAATTTTAAACACATTTGCATCAACCACAAATTAACCTCGCATGCTTCATTAAAAAAAATTGAAATATGGGTGTATTTTCAATCCCCATATGCATTCCCCCAAACTTAAAGTTCACATTTTCCCCAGTGCACTAAGATTAACATGCGATGGAAATAACAATGCAATGACAATGTTCACTAACAAAATGAAATTAGAGCTACAAGCAATGCATGAATACTACAGCTAAAACTTAAAATAAACTAACTCAGTTTTCCTCTGCCATCAATATGGCTGCACGATGCTTCTTCTTTCTCCTCTTTTTCTCGTCCTTCTTGCGTTTTTTCTCTTTGGAGTGCTTTCTCTTCTTTTTTTTAGGCTTTGCACGGTCTTTGAATTGCTCCTCAGGTTCTGGCTCTCGCTCGGCATCATCGGCTGCTTCTTGTGTAGGAGGGGTCATCTTGAGTGGTCTGGTATAGACCACTATAGCCAATGAACTGTGGTGCTCCTCACTTTTTACCTCTGTAGCTTCTGCCTGTCTAGCTCCATCTCACTCCAGATTATCATTATTTGCATCCACAAACTCGGATGTATTGACAACGTCATCAATAGATTCTTTCTCATTAGCTTTTCTCTCAACATTTTCTTCCTCGGGCTTCTCATTCAAGACTTCAACACGGATGTTTTGCTCTTCCACAACAGCTTCCTCTGTAACACCCCTAACCCATATTCGTCATGAGAACAGGGTTACAGAGCATTATCGATGTTTACAGAACATTTACAGATAAACCATGTCAAATCACTGTTCATTTTCCAAGATTATTCATAATGTCCCTTAAATGGACATCGAGGCCCAATATGAGCATTGAAATTGAGTTGGGACTTAATCATGAAATCTAAATATTTTTCGCGAAATTTAAAAAAAATTCAAAGATGCAGGGCTCACGCGCCCGTGTGACCCTAGGACACGCTTGTGCTACAAGCAGTGTTCGAAACTAGGTAGCTCTCTGACTTGCGGCATACGGCCAGCCACACGCCTGTGTGCTAGGCCATGTGGTTAGTTTTATTTTTCGAATTTAGGTGTAGGTTTCACACGGCCAAGACACACGCCCATGTTCTTGGCCGTATAGCACACACGGTTGAGACACACACCCGTGTCTCTGTCTGTGTGCTCAATTCTGAGCATTTTGCTTTCTCAAATTTAAGGTGCAGGGGACACACGGCCAAACCACACGCCCATGTGCCAGGCCGTATGTCACACACGATCAAGACACATGCCCGTGTGTCTACCCATGTGGACAAAATAAAGCCATTGCTAGCTTCATTTCTCACCCAAAATCACACCAATGACCTGCACTAAAACTCACATCCAAATACCAACCTTTTCAAGCATTCAAATTAAGCAAACTCTATCATTCAACATGGCATATCATTACATGCATACATGTTTATAATCTTACCTTGGTTTGGTCCATATGTAGACAAAATTTGATCAACTACTTAACTTATATGTAGCTACCACAGTGTGACATTACAAGTATATCAAAACAAACCATTACTAGCCATTCCAATGGCTAGATTACAAGCATCATTTTCAAGCCACTAATGGCCAAGTTATCCTATACATGCCATCATACCAAAATGATTTTAATATATATACCCAAAATAAACTAATAGATAGTTTGATGATGCTCCATTGATCTTCAACCTTTACGAGCTTCTGAGTACTATAAAATAGGGAAAATAAAACTATGTAAGCATTACATGCTTAGTAAGTTCATATAATAGAAATTAAAACTTACCAATATACATTTATTAACATTAAGCATTCATTAACATGCTTTTTTTCCATCCATTTGGCAAATTTACCTATAGACATACACTCAATCAAACAAGTTAGTTACATAAGTGTTCACACATACATCAAGTAAGCATAGATGAGCTCATCATACTATATTCCTTCAAGACATTATTCATTTCATTCCATAATTCTCTTATCATGCCAAGACTGTGTCCGTTGAATCATTAAAATTACAATGGATACTCAAGTAGCACACTTAAGGTGTACAATTGAATAACCCGTCAATTCTTATTCGAGAGTACCCATTAGGGCACTTAATCAAAGAACACACTCTCAAGCCACATATCATATAACAGGATTACTAGTCCATGCTAAATTCTTTCTGTAACATATGCTCAGAAGAGCTCAATTAGGATTACTAGTCCAGGCTAAATCCTAATTGTAACATATGCTCGAGAGGGATTATATCAGGATTACACGTCCGGGCTAAATCCTTTCTATAAGGAGGTCAATAGGATTACTCATCCAAGTCAGATCCCGTCAGTAACAAATACAGGACCTCATTCATTTTGGGAAAGCACATATATTCATCGAAATTCAATATTCAAAGAGAACCTAACCCCTTTTTTCACTGTTTCAAACATGTATTCAATTCTCCATTATAGCAATCAAATAATTCACATCAATATAAGTCACATTCCATACAAACACAACATTCAAATTTAACATATTTACTTGCTCGATTAAGTTACACGAACTTACCTCGACACTTGTTCGCGTTTAAAAATCTACTAACCCGAAGCCTTTTCTTTTCCTTAGTCTAACTTCAAATTTGTGTTGTCCAAATCTATATAAATGAGTTTATTCATCAATTTATCACATTTCATATTCAAGTGGACTCAATTTACATCCTAGGCAAAATTATCATTTTGCCCCAACTTTTCCATAAATTCCAATTTCGTCCCTAGGCTCGGAAATGAAATTTATGCAATTTACTCCCTATTCCAAGCCTAGCCGAAATTTCATTATAGAATTTACAGCACATATATTCCATAAATTTTAGAAATTTTCTTTAATTTTCACAACTTTATATTTTAGTCCCTAAATCATGTTTTCATCAAAAATCACTTTATAAAAGTTGTTTATCTATCATCAACCTTTCATTTTCTACTATAAATTTCAAAATTTCAGCATATTCATCCATGATCTAATTTCCACACTTTGATAACTTTTTAAATTGATCCCCAGATAGATAGATTAAGCTATCCTGGTTTCAAAAATATCAAAATTACTAAAAATAGGACAAGAAAACTTACCCAATTAAGCCAAGAAAGTTTCTTCTCTCTCTCCTAGGGTTTCCATGTATTTTGAGGTTGAAGATGATATAAAATAAGATGATAATTCTTTTATCATCTTTTAATTAATTAAATTATTTCAATTTCCAATTTAGTCCTTGCCCTTTTTCTAAATTTCCATGGATGAGACCAAAATATCTACATACTTTTCTTTAATGGTCTAATTACCATATAAGGACCTCAAGTTTTGAATTCTATAGCTATTTAATCTTTCTAGCTACTAGAATTCAACTTTTACATTTTATGCAATTCAGTCCATCCTGTAATTAAGCACTTAATCGATAAGATTTTCTTGTCAGAAATTTCACATGACATTTCTAACATAATACAGACCATGTAATAAAATTAAAATAAATTTTATTTTCGCCTCGGATTTGTGGTCCCAAAACCACTATTCGAATTTCACTAAAAGTGGGTTGTTACATCCTCCTCAACAGTAGACGCCTCTTAACCAACAATGATGTCCCCCTCGACCAGGCCATCAATCCTTCACATGCACTATTCAACACCCCTTGATTCCTCTTCTTTCTCAACATCAAAGACACGCATAATGGGAGGGGATTCCATCGATCTATCTCTGTCCTCTAGGTCATCTTCTTTGAATGAGGGTTCATATTCTCTGATAATCAGTGGGAATACTAGAAATTCTGGGAGTGGAGTCAGGCTTAACTGGCGTAATGTGGTTACAATAGAGGAGTTATAGGCTTTTGTATAAGCGTAGAACAAATTATGTGATCTGTATTGAAACACCCCAAACCCGGCCCACGAGCCTTGATCGGATCCGGTATGTTCTTGAGTAAAACGGTTCAAAACTGGTTTGTATCTTTTGAAAATCTTTGAGTGATTTTGGAGAAAACTCGAATTGGGTTGGGCTCAAGTTGGAAACTAATTTATTTTTGAAATATAAGTTTTTATAAAAAATTCCATTGTTAAGTTTCAAAACTTTAAGTTAGAAGATATGCCGAATTTGTTTTAGGTTTTATCATTAAATTAGAAATCATTTCCTTTTAGGTGTCAAAACGTTTAGAGTTTATTCTTAAATAAAATTTACTTCATCTTTAATTTTGAGAGAAATTTCGTATCATAAGAAAATAATTAAAATGCATGCATAAACAGTTTATAACTATGGCCTTATTACAACAAAACCTGAAATAAATTCAAAAGTACTTAAAATATAAAAAGTCCAAATTAAAATAAAGTCCCGAACTGAGCATGGCCACCACTAAGCTCCTGCCGACCCGGTCCATCACTGATCGTCACCTGAAAAGTATTTCCACAACGGGGTGAGTCAACAGACTCAGTGTGTACAACCAACACTAAGTCTCAACAGTTTAAGCATATCAGTCCATACAAGTACATATAGCAGAAATAAAGATAATGATGCAACCCGAACCCAAACCTAGGTACCATTCTCTACACATCACCCGTACCAACCTGCACACCGTGGGGACTAGTAAGTCAACCCTCCATCCGCTACACATCATCGAAGGCAGTCACTGCAGTCAACATGCTCATCACCCTATAAGATTCGTGGCATAGCCACCAGATAAAATAATTGTGAAATGAGTCACCACATTCAAATAATGTGACCGAAGTCACCATATTCAGATATTGTGGTATAAAACCACCACATTCACTTCCCCTTTTATAATCACCCATATGCCCCGCGTCATACAAATATGCATAAGCAATGTCATATCCCTTATTCACATTCTTATAATTTCATATATGCCATAACAGATCATATTATACTCATAGTAGGAGTAGGAAAACGTACCTGAGTACTTTGTACCATTGCATGGTACCTTAGCCACATTTTACATATTCTTAATACACATTTATTAAAACATAGCCATAAAGCTATTAAGGCTTAGAGTGGGGTACACACCTGATTTACTTAACGAATTTACTGAAGTCCTGAAAACCCGATCTAATGCGTTAGATCTTAGTCCCTTGCTGCCGATTTGATTACCAATCAAACCCCGAAACCTTGTAGTATTTCTTTCTTGAAATCGGCTTGTGAATCTTATTTCCCGAAAACAACCACTTGATTAGGGAGTTGTCGAAATACCCTGCTTAACCACTGTTAGATTCGACTTCTATACCAAAAGTATTAGAAAGTGGCCTTAGGCTAAACACTTATACCCTTACCTTGATGAATCAAATTTCGAAATTCAATTGTCCTTGGTCTCTGTCGAAATACCTACAAGCTCCTGTTAGATCCAAACTAACATTTAATCACAATACATGGCCTTTGGCTGAATACCACATGACTTACCTTAAATCCCGAACGATCCTCCTTATAGTCAACTATATTAGAAATCCCGAAAGAATCCTTCATAGTTTCGGCCAAAGATATTGATGGCATTAGAATCTTAATTTCGACTTAAAGAAAAGAAATAAGATGATGACTATAGATCCTTACCCCTTTATATTGAAATCGATTGCACCTCTGTCTGTCACCACTTGATAGATTCGGCTATAGGCCTTACATTGGTCAACAAATCCCGGCTTTTGATCAACTGAAGAAATCGGCTTTAACAAGAGTGAAGAGGAAGGGTATGAAGCTTTTAGGGGTTACACATATGATGAACTAGGGAGAAGGAGGTTTCGGCTAGAACAAATAAGAGAAAAGGAAGACATTGAGAAAAGAAAAGTGGAAATTCGGCTAGAGAAAGAGATGGGAAAGAAAAGAAAAGAAAGATGAACACTTTACTACTCAATTTTGGCTTCCTACTCAAACACTAACTTCTCCTTGTTTTTCTCCTCTTTTTCCTCTTATCCACTTATTTAAAATAATTTGATTAAAACAATAATTATCACCTTCCTTAGCCAAATTTTAAAAGGATAAAACAAGTCTTTATTCTCATCCTTTCAAAGTCCTATAGCCGTCCATCACTCCCCCCCTCTTTGACGTCAACAAGCAAAAATAAACCCCAAACTATTGCTTCCCACACGACTCGAACCTTAAGACCTTCACCATGCTTGTGGCGTCATTTCCAGAGGCCTTAAGTGGCACCTCCAAGCCACTTTACCAAGCCCATTTGTGTGTCATATCTCCCCTACATTTTCTCTTAAGACCTATCAGGCCTAGCTCCCCTTTCTAGATTTAAAATCTAATAATTTCTAAGGCATTTATCTACATTCTAGAGTTCCTAAAATTCATACCACACAATCAGAACATACATAGGCATGCTTCCACATAAATTCAACAATAATTTATAAGCCCAAAATCCTGGATGTTACAGTTCTACCCCCCTTAAAATAATTTCATCCTCGAAATTACCTGGCTGAAATAAGTGAGGGTATTACTGTCGCATTGCTTCTTCCGGCTCCCACGAAGCTTCTTCCGATCCATGATTGTGCCATAATACTTTGACTAGAGGAACCGACTTCCTCCATAACACTTTCACATCTCGATCCAGGATCTGAATCGGCTCTTCTTCGTAGGACAAATCTGGCCTTAGCTCCACCTCTTCAACCGGTACCACATGAGATGGATCCGATCGATAACGACGTAGCATAGAAACATGGAATATGTCGTGCATCTGCTTCAATTTCGAAGGCAACTCTAACTGGTATGCCACTGGTCCCACTCGCTTCAATACCCGATAGGGTCCTATAAACCTTGGATTAGCTTCCCTTTCCAACCAAATCTCACTACCTTCTTCCAAGGCGAAACCTTAAGAAATACTTGATCTCCCACATCAAATTCTATCTCCTTCCGCTTGAGATCTGCATAGGACTTCTGCCTGTTGGATGCCTCCTTTAACCGTGCCCGAATTATCTCCACCTTTTCCTCGGATTCTACCACAATTTCGGGACTCAAAACACGACATTCCCCTAATTCTATCCAACACATAGGAGTGCGACACTTCCGTCCATACAGCGCTTCATACGGTGCCATCTGAATACTAGCTTGATAGCTGTTATTGTATGCAAATTCCGCTAGAGGCAAATATTCTTCCCAACTTCCTCTGAAGTCCATCACACAGCCTCTCAACATATCTTCTAACACATGGATTACTCGTTCGGACTGCCCGTCCGACTGTGGATGAAAAGCCGTAGTGAAATCCAACTTGGTGCCTAACGCTTGATGTAGAGCTTTCCAAAACCGAGACGTAAACCTTGGATCTTTATCGGAGATGATCAATACCGGAACTCCATGCAACCTTACAATCTCTGCCACATATAACTTCGCCATCTTCTGCAAAGAATAGTCAACCTGCACTGGGATAAAATGCGCGGACTTTGTCAATCGATCCACTATCACCCATACCGAGTCCTTCTTAGTAGGCGTAAGGGGAAGCCAACTAACGAAGTCCATGGTGATTCTCTCCCACTTCCACTACGGAATCATTATCGGCTGAAGCAATCCTGACGGAACTTGGTGTTCAGCCTTGACTTGCTGACATGTTAAGCACTTTCCGACAAATTCGGTAACCTCCCGTTTTAGACCAAGCCACCAAAACTATTCCCTTAAAGCTCTGTACAACTTAGTACCTCCAGAATGCATAACATAAGGACTACTATGCGATTCCTGAAGAATCCTCTGCCTTAACTCCTTATCTTTAGGCATACAGACCTTACCCTTGAAACACAATACTCCCTCGTCATTAATACCATAATCCTCTAACTCTTCATTCTGCACTTGCTGTAACTTAGCACTTAAATTCTCATCCAACAACTGACTTTCTTTTACCTCATTCAACCATGTCGGCTTTACTTGCAATTCTGACAACAGACTTCCATCGTCATACAAACTCAAATGTGTAAACATCGCTCTCAAATCCGACACTACTTTCTGACTTAAGGCATCTGCTACCACATTCGCCTTGCCCGGGTGATACTCTATAGAACAGTCATAATCCTTTAACAACTCCACCCACCTTCGCTGCCTTAAGTTTAACTCCTTCTGAGTCAACAGATACTTAAGGCTCTTGTGGTCTGTGTAGATTATCGACTTTTCGCCATAAAGATAGTGCCTCCATACCTTGAGGGCAAAGACCACTGCCGCCAATTCCAAATCATGTGTTGGGTAGTTAACCTCGTTGATGATGGCCCGTCCCGGGTTAGGAGGCGAATCGTTAAAGTTGCCCGATCGTAAATTAGACAGTTTCTCGTTCAACTAACAAAAGGAATAATTTTATTGGAAATGATATCTTTGAAATGAAAAGATAGGTGATGGATTGAAATGGATACGTATTTGAAACAAGAAAGAACCTTTAATAAAAATTAAAGACCCGAATCTTATAAGTTTCAAATTGATGGAATGAGTTTCGAAATAAAACCGAGACCCACTATCTAGTGAGATAGAAACCAACGGTATGATATTTCGAAATAAAACCGAGACCCACTATCTAGCGAGATAGGAACCAACGGTATAGGTAGATGAACGCCACACCCGTGAGGATGATAAGTTCAAAACAAGGAAAGAACGACGCCACTAGAAAACTAGATAAGTCAATTCAAACCTCGAGAATTTAGGAGAGTGAATACTCACCAAAAGAAAATTTTCTTTCATTCAAATTCAAGTTGTCTTCTACAAAATGAAATATGCAAGTTATTTATAGGCTCTTTCAAATGATAGCCGAAATAGGAAGAATAAATTTGAGGGCTTCAATCTCTTGTTGTGCCACGAGTAGTTGACTTGGTGAGGCTTTGGTGAACATTCAGCCAAGGGAGAATCATGGAGATAGAAGGTATAGCCTACTTGAAATTAAAATAATGTATTTACCTAATCTCCATCAAAATAGCATTCGGCCATTACTAGCTTTTGCTATAGATTGACTAAAATTTGTGTGTGCCTTCCATTTTAATAAACAAATGATTCCATTTCCACCACATGCTTTGCCGTCCATTCCTTTGTTTACAAAAGACAAAATCCTTATTTGATGATCCATTCTTCAATTGTTTATTCCATGGTGGTTTTTGCACTCCCATTTATTTATTTCAATCATGCATATTTTATTCTTGTGCCATCCCACATGCATTTTATTCATGCTATGCCGTTTGCTCCCTCCCCCAAATGCTTGAATTTAAAAATTCCGTTTCATCCATCATGCTTCCACTGCTTTTAAAAAAAATCAATCCTTTAATTTCTTTTATGCTCCGTATTTTAATAACCCCAAAGCTCTCCCATATATCCCAAATAGTGCCGTCTACTATATTCACAAGAGGACAAGAATTGTGTTTCTTTCTTTTATTCAAAGCATGCCGCCCCTCTCCCCTTAATCAACACATGTTCTTCCTTTTATTTAATTTATGCCTAACACCACATATATCCTTATTGCCATTCAAATCCCTACTAATCACACACTTGCACTTTTCATTTATTTACCCCCAATATTCCCTAGCCATGCCGTCCACCACCAAATTTGCACTTTTAATTTCATCATTATTTAATCAACATGTTTTGCCATCTTATGCCTTTCACGTTCCATTTGATGTATGCCTTGTTACCATCCAAGCTTGAAGAATAAAATAACTTCCCGTCCCATGGTGGTTCTTCATGCGTCCAACTTAAATAATTTCAATATGTGCTTGCTCCAATTTAAGAATTCTTTAATTCTTTAATTCCCCATTGAATATGTGTTCATGGCCAAATGCATCCTTGCGTATTTACCTATAAAAACACAAGACCAAACATTAATTTTGAATAAAAATTATTTTGAACAAAAGTTAAAAATACTCTATTTTAAACACTAGACATATTAATATGATACTAATTATTTGGAAAATTAATTTGCTATAGAAAATCAATTAAACAAATTAAAATATTTAATTCGTTTAATTAAAATTCAGCAATTTAATTTTCAACAAATTCAAAGACTCGATTTATTTAAAGCAATAAAATTAAAAATTTGGAGTCGAGCTTCGTTGACTTGAAAATTTGGTGGGTGCCCCGGGCGTGCCCGTATCATCCCCTCCCTCTTCAAGACGATTCGTCCTCGAATCGACCCGTCGGTTGATCGAACAAAACTCCTTGTTCGACTTCCCTTGATCAAACGGGATGTATGATAAACGTGATACCTGCAAAGGATAACCAAGAATTAGCAAGATCCGGTTCAAACAAAATTGCAATCCGGATATGGGCATCACAAGACAAATAGTTCTCAAGCAATCAAGCATAAATACATTATCATACAAAATGATCAAGGCCTTGTCAAAATTTTGAAACAAAAGAGGATAAGCTTCAAAACATGCACAAAATTTAAATGTATTCCACAAGTCAAAATAACCATGCGAATAACACATCAAATGATAGATATAATCGTCACACAATGAAAAAACGATATGACACCCGAAATTGAACATTCAAATCTTGTTTTGTATTCGCACATGAATAAAAATGATCGAACACAAAATTCTTTTTGTCTTCTTTTAAAACAAATAGACTATCAATAAACAAAACAGGGCATTCAAATAATTCATGATCTAAATGCTTTACAAAATGGCAGTCATCATTATGAACTCTTTCAACATCAAAAATGAACAAAAATATTTTAACAAATGCTTCATGACACTTATCGCAAACAATTATATTTTTGTCAAGAAATAAAACAGATAGTCCATTATCCAACAAGATAGAACAATGAAGAACATCACGTTTCAAAAATTTTACAAGAGTGGATTCAACAACGTGATTTTTGTCAACATCCAAGAACACAAAATGGGTTCATAAGGTTCAAGTGTCTTACCTTTGGGTGTTGAAAGAAAGAATTCGACTTTACCTTTACGTGCGGTATGACAAAAATCATTCTTACCTTGCTTGTCTTCACAAGCTAAAACTCGAAGTTCGAATTTATCTTGCTTGATTAGGACGAACTTTCTCTCATCGGGCATGTAATGTAGCCGATGCTTTATGCGCGAATCAACATTTTTTTCAAAAAATGGGAAATCCATGTACACGAATTGCATATACAAATATAAAATTTGCTTAAGAAACGAATAAAAATTGAAAACAAGGTTGACAAAATTCGTTACCTTATTTAAAAACCAAGTATGAAAATTATAGAAATCTTTAAAACTTATCGGAGGATACTTGAGTTTTCCACAAAACAAATCGAAACATATGTCCGATTTATGAGTCTTAGGTACCGAAAAATCACTCATGTTAGACCAATAAGAGTTATGTACGTTCAAGATGAAACGATTAAAACTCTTAACATATTTCAAAATGTATTTACAAAAGCTCAAAGATTTCATTTTGGAAAATGAATTAATCTCGTAATATCTACAATTAATCAAATTGGGGTTAGAAGAAAAATCATCTTTATACAAAGAATTTGATGTTTCAAAACATTTACCTTCCTTACCTTTCGACTTGGGAGGTTCAAATTCACCTTCAACTTTACCTCTTTCAATCAAAGAAATACGTCGCTCTTCCGGAGGTTTTGAAGTTGTTGGTTCTTGTGTGATACGTCGGAACTCCAAAATGAAGAAGTAGAAGAAGAACAAACTTCAAATGAGTTAGTTAAATCAACACTCATTTCTACTTGCTCATCTCGTTTTCTTGTTTCCTTTTCACACTCTTTTCATTTTCTTTTCTCTCTTTTTTTTGCTCTTTTTCAAGATCTTCTCAATGGCCTTTTCAAGCTTTCTCAAAACTTTCTCATTGTCTCTCTTTCTTGCCTCTTTTCTTTTTATTTCATTTTCTTTTTCTCTTTCTTTGTTTTTATTACATGAAGTTACAAAAGAATCACAATAATAAGAATTTCTAAAAGAAGAAAAATTATTTACTGGATGAATCATGATAATTTCTTCTGAAGAATACTCCATGTAGGATTTCTTTGAATCATACGTCGTATAACTCGTGCTTTCTTGTCCGTCGTCTTGAAGAGAATCGAGCTTGCAACTTTCTTCTCTCTGTTTCGAAGACCGCGTTGAGTAGGAGTCTTGGTAATAATCTCTTCTAGAATAGTCCTTGGTCGGGTATTGTCGCGTCGCTTCTTAACTCCGCCCTTTGAGTTGAAGAAGTTCGCCTCGATGATAGGAAGATGGGAGGTACCGCTTTGCGCATCACGTCTTTCATTTCGCACCACGTTAATATTGGATACTCTCCATTTCGTTTTCGACTCTTGGTAAATTGGTCCCACCAAGTCATGGCATAATCGGTGAAACTATTTTCCGCCAGTCTTACTTTCTTGCTTTCCAAATAATCGTGGTACCCAAAAACCTCTTCTACTCGCATTTCCCATTCAAGGTATGCATCCGGATCGGCTTTACCTTGAAACGGTGGAATGTTTTTGTTATTCTTCTTGAAGTCATTAAAACATCCTTGATCTTTAAAGCCTCGGTTTCTTTGATCGCGTCGCCTTTCGCCTTGGTTGTATGATGGATCAAACCAATCACTATCTACAACACTTCTTCTTTCGAAATTTAGAGGCATGCTATTGTTGCTGAAAGAAATATGTTAAAATAATAATAATAAAAAAAATTAAAATATCTTGCCACAAAACTCACAAGTCACTCACAAAGAAAATTCGCTCACACTCGTGTTTCACTCGTATTAAGGCTTTTCTTTGATGAATCACTCGTGCCTTTTTACCGATATTTCTGACTCTCACAAATTCGTATTTTGTTTTCAAAAGACTTATTTACTGCTTGAGGGTCGGCTTTTAAAATTGGTACAAGGGAAAATGATGTTATGGGGTGGAGGTCGGCTGAAAAAAATTTGGTATAGTGGCGTTGGAGTGAAGAAGGGTGGTGAAGATCGGGAAAAGAAGTAATTAAACAAAACTTGCAAACTTTCACACTTTTTTTTTAACTCGAATTTTTTTTAACCTCGATTTTTTTTTTGAACTTTTTTTTTTATTTGAACCCTTTTTTTTATCTCTTTTTTTTAAACTTCAAACACAATATATGCTAAATACAATGAAAATAAAATACAGCTTTTTTTTGGATTTTTTTTAAAACTTACTCGGAAAAACTCAAGACGATCAAAACGTGCCTAATTTAATTAGCTCTGATACCAGATGATGACGGCCCGTCCCGGGTTAGGAGGCGAATCGTTAAAGTTGCCCGATCCTAAATTAGACAGTTTCTCGTTCAACTAACAAAAGGAATAATTTTATTGGAAATGATATCTTTGAAATGAAAAGATAGGTGATGGATTGAAATGGATACGTATTTGAAACAAGAAAGAACCTTTAATAAAAATTAAAGACCCGAATCTTATAAGTTTCAAATTGATGGAATGAGTTTCGAAATAAAACCGAGACCCACTATCTAGTGAGATAGGAACCAACGGTATGATATTTCGAAATAAAACCGAGACCCACTATCTAGCGAGATAGGAACCAACGGTATAGGTAGATGAACGCCACACCCGTGAGGATGATAAGTTCAAAACAAGGAAAGAACGACGCCACTAGAAAACTAGATAAGTCAATTCAAACCTCGAGAATTTAGGAGAGTGAATACTTACCAAAAGAAAATTTTCTTTCATTCAAATTCGAGTTGTCTTCTACAAAATGAAATATGCAAGTTATTTATAGGCTCTTTCAAATGATAGCCGAAATAGGAAGAATAAATTTGAGGGCTTCAATATCTTGTTGTGCCACGAGTAGTTGACTTGGTGAGGCTTTGGTGAACATTCGACCAAGGGAGAATCATGGAGATAGAAGGTATAGCCTACTTGAAATTAAAATAATGTATTTACCTAATCTCCATCAAAGTTTGCTGCCACTTTCATTTGTCATAAATAGCATTCGGCCATTACTAGCTTTTACTATAGATTGACTAAAATTTGTGTGTGCCTTCCCATTTTAATAAACAAATGATTCCATTTACACCACATGCTTTGCCGTCCATTCCTTTGTTTACAAAAGACAAAATCCTTATTTGATGATCCATTCTTCAATTGTTTATTCCATGGTGGTTTTTGCACTCCCATTTATTTATTTCAATCATGCATATTTTATTCTTGTGCCATCCCACATGCATTTTATTCATGCTATGCCGTTTGCTCCCTCCCCCAAATGCTTGAATTTAAAAATTCCATTTCATCCATCATGCTTCCACTGCTTATGCTCCATATTTTAATAACCCCAAAGCTCTCCCATATATCCCAAATAGTGCCGTCTACTATATTCACAAGAGGACAAGAATTGTGTTTCTTTCTTTTATTCAAAACATGCCGCCCCTCTCCCCTTAATCAACACATGTTCTTCCTTTTATTTAATTTATGCCTAACACCACATATATCCTTATTGCCATTCAAATCCCTACTAATCACACACTTGCACTTTTCATTTACTTACCCCCAATATTCCCTAGCCATGCCGTCCACCACCAAATTTGCACTTTTAATTTCATCATTATTTAATCAACATGTTTTGCCATCTTATGCCTTTCACGTTCCATTTGATGTATGCCTTGTTACCATCCAAGCTTGAAGAATAAAATAACTTCCCGTCCCATGGTGGTTCTTCATGCGTCCAACTTAAATAATTTCAATATGTGCTTGCTCCAATTTAAGAATTCTTTAATTCTTTAATTCCCCATTGAATATGTGTTCATGGCCAAATGCATCCTTGCGTATTTACCTATAAAAACACAAGACCAAACATTAATTTTGAATAAAAATTATTTTGAACAAAAGTTAAAAATACTCTATTTTAAACACTAGACATATTAATATGATACTAATTATTTGGCAAATTAATTTGCTATAGAAAATCAATTAAACAAATTAAAATATTTAATTCGTTTAATTAAAATTCAGCAATTTAATTTTCAACAAATTCAAAGAATCGATTTATTTAAAGCAATAAAATAAAAAATTTGGACTCGAGCTTCGTTGACTTGAAAATTCGGTGGGTGCCCCGGGCGTGCCCGTATCACTCGTGAGGCCTTAACTGTCGAGACGCATAAGCGACCACTTTCCCGTCTTGCATCAAAACACACCCTAATCCTGTGTGAGAAGCATCACAATACACCACGAAATCTTTTCCTGCTTCCGGCTGAATCAAAATTAGAGCTTCAGTCAAGACCCTCTTAAGCTTCTCAAAGCTCTCCTGTTGCTTCTCGGTCCATACGAAAGGTACTTCCTTCCTCAGCAACTTTGTCAAAGGTTCGGCGATCGATGAGAACCCTTCCACAAACCTTCTGTAGTAGCCTGCCAATCCCAAGAAGCTACAAATCTCAGCCACAGACTTAGGTGGTTTCCAATCTAACACTGCTTCAATCTTCCTAGGATCCACCCTTATCCCTTCAGCAGACACCACATGCCCTAAGAACGCCACTTCCTTAAGCCAAATTTCACACTTGCTAAATTTGGCATAGAGCTTCTTCTCCCTTAATACTTGCAACACAACCCGAAGATGCTCATCATGCTCTTTTTCAGACTTGGAGTACACTAGGATGTCGTCGATGAACACAACGACAAACCTATCCAAGTAGGGTTGGAAAACCCGATTCATCATACCCATGAACGCGGCTGGGGCGTTCGTCAATCCGAACGGCATTACTAAGAACTCATAATGGCCGTATCTTGTTCGGAAAGCTATCTTATAGATATCCACTTCCTTCACCTTAAGCTGATGATATCCCGACCTTAGATCTATCTTAGAGAACACTGCTGCCCCCTTAAGCTGATCGAACAAGTCGTCTATCCTTGGCAAAGGGTACTTGTTCTTGATGGTCAGCTTATTCAACTGACGATAATCTATGCACATACGCATAGTTCCATCCTTCTTCTTCACAAACAAGACCGGTGCTCCCCACGGAGACACACTAGGTCAGATAAACCCACGATCAAGCAATTCTTGGATCTGAGCCTTGAGCTCAACCAACTCCTTTGGTGCCATTCTATACGGGGCAATTGACACAGGAGCTGTACCTGGTAGCAAGTCAATTTCAAATTCCACCTCCCTATCCGGGGGTATTCCGGGTAATTCCTCTGGAAACACATCTTCAAAGTCCTTTACAGTTCTAACTCCACTAACTCCCCCTTCTTTTCCATCCAACGCACTTACGAGGGCTAAAAATTCCTTGCACCCTTTTCGAACCATCTTATCAGCCTTTAATGCTAAAACTACGTTAGACAAGTAGTTTCTTCTTTCTCCTATCATAATTATCACCTCATCCTCCGGGGTCCTTAATTCCATTCGTTTAGATGCACAATCCAATACAGCCCGATGTTTCACTAGCCAATCCATACCAAGTATGAGATCGAACTCTCCGAAAGGTAGTTCCATTAAGTCGGCAGAAAATATCATTCCATGTATTTCTAGAGGTACACCCCGAAAGATCTTATTCACCACTACAGTTTGACCTAGTGGGCTCACTACAGTCATCTCCCTATCAGAAAGTTCAGAGGCTATGTCTAGAGTTTCCACTACTCTACATGCAACATAAGAATGGGTCGAGCCCACATCAATCAAAGCAAAATAAGGCTTGTTCGCTATAAGGAACGTACCGATTATGATGTCCGGCGTGTCTTTATCCTCTCTCCGACGAGTCGTATACACTAGACCCGACTGTCCTGCCTCCGCATTGCCAACACCTCTGCCAGGTGTTCCACGTCCTCTTCCAGCACCATTACCTCTGTTATTCGGACCACGACCCCGCTGAGGCTTTTGTCCACCCCTACCAGCCTGATTAACACCCTGTCCTGTTGGTCGACTTCCGTCTATCTTTATTGGGCAATCCTTAATCATATGATCCTTAGACCCACACTTAAAGCATCCTCCCGTTTTCCTCCAACACTCTCCTAGATGCATCTTCCTACATTGATTACATGTACGATACTGCCCTTCTGAACCAACTTGCTGACCTCGCGGCCCATCAACTCTAGGCCTCTTCTGCACATTTCCAGATGATCCTGACGATCCAAAACCTCTTTTTTGCCTGTTCCGATCAGTGTTCTGCCTTACAGAGTCCTTAATTCCCTCAGCTACCTTAGCCTTCTTTACCAACACTGCGAACTCCTTCTCTTGCTGTGGAGCTATCAATAACCTTAGATCATCCCTCAGTCCATCCTCAAACCGGACACATCGCTCATGTTCAGTTGCCACTATCCCTCTAGCATAACGGCTCAGCCTTAAGAATTCAGCCTCATACGCTGCTACGGACTTATTTCCTTGAACCAGCCCCGAAAATGCCTTCCTCTACACATCAATGTAGCGAGTACCAACATACTTCTTCTAATATGCCGTTTTAACATATTCCCAAGTGAGTTCCTCAGCCGTAGCACTATCCCGAACTGTGAGCCACCACTGGTATGACTCATCGCGGAGAAGCGACGCCAACCCTTTCAACTTTTCCTCAGAGGTCAGATCGAGCTCATCCATGATCCACTCAGTTGCTTCTAACCAATATTCAGCCGTACTGGGTGCCACACCAGATACAACATGGAACACCTCAGCTCCATTGGCTCGGAGTCGCTCGGGTACAGACTTCCGAGCTCTCATATTTCCACCTGCTCCAGCCACCATATTAGGAACTCGAAGCACAGCCTGCGATACAGCATTATCCCCCGTCTGATCTTGCTGCTCAGCACCAACAGCTGGTGGTGGGGGTGGTGGTACCTCATTCTCAGACCCTTGACCCGACCTAACGGGTTCTGACTTGGTCATTCTACCTCGACCGCGTCCTCGCACATTACGACCGCGTCCCCTAGAGCTCATTTCTACGATCACACTTTAATCTGATTAAGAAATTTTATGAATTAGTCCTTCTTCCACTGATTATTCGCAAAGAAGTTTTATGAAAGAAGTTTAGAAGTAATTCTTTCGATCAATCAAAGTTTCAAGTCTTCTATCCTAATTCAGAGAAATACAATCCATTCGGTAGTTCGTATCACACACCTTCATCATTCAAGCATTCTTGTCTGTTCCCATCCCCGGGGTATTTCGTCATTTGTCCTATAGGGGTATTTTGGTAATAAGTCGGGGTCATTTTGGTAATTTTGTAAAACAGGGGTAATTTCATAAATTTTCCAAATCAAGGTGTCTTAGTATTTTGTAACGATAAAGTTTTGGGATATTTTTGCAAAATCAGAAAATGTTGTTGAAATCAGGGTAGTATGGTAATTTTAGAAACCAGGGGCATTTTAGTAATTTTACCACTAGGGGTATTTAGGTAATTTTGGAAATCAGAAATATTTTGAAAAATTTTCAAAATAGTTTATCCACAATTAAAAGGGGTAGTTTGGTGATTTTAAAACTAGGGTTTTCATGAAAATACGGCTAGTCCCTTTCGGGTTTTAATTACTGAGTTTAGCCTGTGACTGAGTCCTCTTGGTTAGGGTGAACCGTAGCTACGCACTGCAGGATTCAGCGAAGAGGAGGTGAGTCACTAGGATCGCTTAAGTACCGTGCTCTTCCGGATCCAATCCTAGACATGCGCACAATGGTTGCCACACCCTAACTCGGCGACTTAGTTCACATGTTTGTTTAACTAGGCTTTAAGTCTTATGTAATTGTTGAGGTAAACTAGTCCTAGGGTTCAAGTACTTAGTATACTAATCTACGTTCCATTTCTACCCTTCTACAAGTCATACTCTAATTCACACAATGGTTAGAAGTACTTACCTAGTGGACTTCGGGTCGGAAACTTAGGTGCCATGCCAGAAAACCTGCTCAATTTCACAAAATCTTTCACAAAATTCATTTGGGCTTAATTTTGAAAATGTTATGGGCTTTAAACCCAAGGCCGAGAGTTTAAAACTAGGCTCTGATACCAAGCTGAAACACCCCAAACCCAGCCCACGGGCCTTGACCGGATCCGGTATGTTCCTTGAGTAAAACGGTTTAAAACTGGTTTGTATCTTTTGAAAATCTTTGAGTGATTTTGGGAGAAAACTCGAATTGGGTTGGGCTCAAGTTGGAAACTAATTTATTTTTGAAATATAAGTTTTTATAAAAATTCCATTGTTAAGTTTCAAAACTTTAAGTTAGAAGATATGCCAAATTTGTTTTAGGTTTTATCATTAAATTAGAAATCATTTCCTTTTAGGTGTCAAAACGTTTAGAGTTCATTCTTAAATAAAATTTACTTAATCTTTAATTTTGAGAGAAATTTCGTATCATAAGAAAATAATTCATATTCATATCGAAACATTTTACACTCATTTCACAATATCAATCATACAACATCATTACATAATAATTCATATTCATATAGTCCGTTTAGAAGGTCTACGAGATCTTAAACATGCTTTAGAGAAGGTTCGGCACTAAACCAATCTCATACGAAAACTTTGCAGAACTTAGAAAATGTTTCTTTAAAAATAGGGCACACGCCCATGTGGCTAGGCCGTGTGCCTCACACGCCCGTGTGGCTAGGCACACGGCCGTGCTTTGGACCATGTCTCAGCTCGTCTGCAAAACTGAATTGAATCACACACCCGTGTGTCTGGCCCGTGAGTAAGTCTGACTTGCTTCGAATTGGGACATTGAAGGGCACGGCCAGGACACACGTCCGTGTGTTCAACCGTGTGGGCAATTATAGTCCATTTGCAAAGCCAAATTGCCACCCATTTTGGGTCATACCTACAATCATCAAACAAGCATCAATTTATGTCCCAAAGACAGCCAAAACATACCAAATTATGCACATTTTGACACATAACAACATCATTCACTTCTATATACAAATCCAACTCAAACATACCAATTCAAAATACCAACCTCACATCAAAAACATGTGATTCATACATCATATAAATCCATTTCATTTCATAGCATTTCTCATCATTTCAAAAACGTAAAAAGTATCAAAAACTGAACAAATTACATACCTCAATCAAGCAAAACCAAGGCCGAATGTACAAAATCTTTAAAAACCCCTTTTTCTTTTCTTATTCCGGTGAAAGAAAGATGAACTAAACACTAAATTCATGTTTTGTTTTTATTTAACACATATTAACAAACCATTTACCTCTTTAACATTAATGAAATAACTTCAATGATTAACTAACCATGTCCATAGAAGTCCACTCATAATTTCAATGATATAATATCAACATAAGGACCCACATTGTAAAAGCCATAGCAATATAGCACTTTAACAAATAGCAAGTCACTTTTGCATTTTACGCGATTAAGTCCTTTTATCAAACCGAGCACACAAACGATAAAATTTACACACGAAACTTTCTCACATATCAATTCACATATTGTAAACACTAAGAATAATATTAAAAATAATTTTATGACTTCAGATTTGTGGTTTCGAAACAACCTTTCTGATTAGGGTCTAAACCAGACTGTTACAACTCTCCCCCTTAAGGATTTTCGTCCCCGAAAATCTTACCGGCGAATAGGTTTGGGTATTTCTCTCTCATAGCATCCTCGGGCTCCCACGTTGCTTCTTCAACCCCGTGTCGATGCCATATGACTTTCACTAAAGAAATTTTCTTATTTCTCAATTCTTTAACCTCGTGATCTAAAATCTGAATCGTTTCTTCTTCGTACGTCATATCAGGCTTAATTTCATTCTCAGACAGAGAAATCACATGCGAGGGATCAGATCGGTATTGTCGAAGCATCGATACATGAAATACGTTATCAATCTTTTCTAGTTCAGATGGCAACAACAATCTGTAAGCAACCAACCCGATACACTCAATAATCTCATACTGTAACACCCCTAACCCGTATTCAATGCCAGAACCGGGTATGAGGCATTACCGGAATTATCTTACTTGAACATACAACTTTGGGCTATAAAACTTCATTCCCACTTAAAACTTCCCATTCACATTCATAACATCCTTATTATAGGCCTACGAGGCCTTAAACCTGTAAACGGGGGGTCTCACAATCAAACCAGGAACTTTTGTATACTTAAAAAAATTTTCCCTAATCAGGACCACACGACCGTGTGAAATGGGGCACACCCATATGTGCAGGCCGTGTGGTCACACACACCCATGTCCCTAGCCCTATGGAATTTATTTTTCTTTTCGAACCTATAGGGTTTTCACACGGCCAGGCACACGGGTGTGTGTTGGCTCGTGTCCTTCACACAGCCTAGACACGCCCATTCCTCACCCGTCTGTGAAAACCTGGGTATTCTGTTTATGACGTCAGCAACTTTATAAGGGGCACACGCCCTATCACACGCCCGTGTGCTCCACCCGTGTTCGACGCTGACTTGCAACACTAACATGCAGGGGACACACAACCCAAGCACACACCCATGGGACTGACCGTGTGTCACACACGACCTAGACACACGCCCGTGTGCCTACCCGTGTGGACAAGAACAAGGCAATTTGCCAAGCTCTTTTTATCACCCTAACTCATACAACATAAATCACATACAACATAAATCACATTTAACCATTAACCATGCAACCCAATCATGCATCATACATATTCATGAATAACCTCATCTTTCCATATATTAATAATAAAGAGCCATTAAATATGGCCATTTACAAAAGAGTTCATTTTTAAATGAGCCAACACACTTGGCCAAAATAATAAGACATTTCACTAAGTTTAGCCCCTATACATGCCATACTTAAAATGCTAAGTATAAATATACCGAGATGAGTTGATAGTGTGGATGATCTTTAGATTATCTTCGTATCTCGAGCTAGCTCTTTGACACTATAAAACAAGGGAAAAGAAAAGGAGTAAGCTTTAAGCTTAGTAAGTTTACATGTAAACAATAAGCATCATACCATAAACAAAGTAACCACAAACATTGTATATTGTGTAAAAACAATTCACATTTTCATAATCATGCTTAGTCATATCTTATTTCTTACCACCTTCTAACCATATACATATATATTGCTCACTTTTACTTGCACATATTCCCTGCACTCATCACCACAAGCCACATGAAATACATTTACTTAGACAATTTCTTGATGAACTCTTCGGAATAATACTAGGTACCTGGTGGTTTCGCACACAGCCCACCATTAATCAGTAATAGGGTGGTATCACAGATAGCCCACCAACAAGAATAATTATGGTGGTTTCGCACATAGCCCACCAAATGATAATATAAACAATGGTATCGCACACAGCCCATCATGAATAAATAATATGGTGGTATTGCCCATAGCCCACCAACAATAATAATTACGGTGGTATCGCACACAGCCCACCAAATGATAATTATGGATATTTGTCCATACTTACATTTCTATTTCGAAGTTCATACGAGAATTACTCATTAACTAACATTTTCAATCAATCTCACCAATAAGTATTTGCATCCAAACAATGCATCAATAGGTAACATCATGAGTATTAAGGATGTATTGTTTACAACTAAACTTATCTCGGTGCAAAATATGTTAATTGACGATTCTGTCCGTAACCTTGCCTTTTCCTCGGTCAAGTTGTTTTCGCGTTCTTCTTGATCTATAATAATAAAATTTACTCATTCAATCACTTTATAACTTATGATACATCAAAATTTCTACTTAGGAAAAAATGACCTAGGCTCGTAAATCATTTTTCATCACATTTTCTCATTAAACAAGCCTAGTTGAACATTTATAGCAACTCACAAAACCGATCATTTCATGCATTTATTACTAAATCGCAATTTTTACAAATAAGTCCCATTTAGGTGTTTTCATGGTAACACTTTTCACAAATGTTATTCCTTAACCCACTAACATTCATTTTCTTCCATAAAAACTCAACAAACAACTTAGACACTCCCATGGAAAGTCCCTAAACTTTCAACCATTTTGCAAAATAGTCCCCTCGTTAGCTAGCTTAAGCTTTAGGGGTTCCAAAAGTACAAAAATTATCAAGAAAAACCTCTAAAATCACTTACTTGCAAGAGATTAGCTTGGATGAAAATTTGAAGTCCGAGAACCACTATTCTCTCTTCAATTTTCGGTGGGGAAGAAGTGTCAATAGTAAAAGATGACAACTCTTTTATTTATCTTATTTTATTCATTTTTGGTCACCTCATTTCACCAAATTTTTGACCAAATTAATCTCTTTGTGCCCCTTGCCCGGCCATCACTCTTTGGGTGGTCTATTTTCACTTTAAAGACCTCCAATTTAATATTCCATAGCTATTAAACACTCCTAGCTTGTAAAATGGTATCGCACTTTATGCGATTTAGTCCTTTTTCTCAATTAAGCATACAATCGCTAAAATTACGGCACCAAAATTTTCATGCATCCTTATAAACTTGCTATAACACATAAAATATTATTAAAATAATTTTCTTCAATCTTGGATTAGTGGTTTCGAAACCACTGTTTTGACTAGCCCCGAAATCAGGCTATTACACATACGACCCAATGAATCTCGGACTCAATTTTCCTTTACGACCGAATTGAAGTATTTTCTTCCACGATGAGACTTTCAAAAACACTTTGTCCCCGATCTGAAATTCAATATCTTTTCATTTCAAATCTGCATACGATTCCTGACGATCTGGCACTGCTTTTAGACTTTCACGAATCACTTTTACTTTCTATTCAGTCTCTTTGATCAAATCGACCCTGTGTATCTTATTCTCACTAAGCTCGGTCCAATACAAAGGTGTTCGGCATTTGCGACCGTACAAAGCTTCGTAGGGTGCCATTTTTATACTCGATTGAAAACTATTATTATACACAAATTCAATCAATGGCAAGTATCGTTCCCACGTACCTTCAAACACAAGAATGCGGCATCTCAACATACCTTCGAGTATCTGAATAATTTGCTCGGACTAACCATCTATCTGCGGATTAAAAGCAGTACTGAAGTGCAATTTTGTAGCTAAAGCCTCTTGTAGTTTCTTCCACAATCGCGAAGTAAACCTCAGATCTCTGTCAGACACAATAGATAATGGTACCCCATGCATATCGAAATCCTATGTCATGACATATGTATCCTAACTATTCCTATGGTTCGTACGGGGTTTTTCGGACATCACCACATTATTGGAATTTTCTCAAATTTCACATATTCAGATCCAATAGCCATTCATCACATTTCATTAACATATAAGCAATAATAATTCAATTCAAACACATTTATTTGTATATAGACTTACCTCGTACAGATTCAGATGGAAATAAACGATTACTTGACCACTTTAGACTTCCCCCGACCTAATTCCGTTTTCTTTGGTTCTTGATCTATACACATTCAAATTTAGCTTATTCATTCACCAAATCATTCAATTCAATCCATATACACATATTTAGGGCATTTTACAAATTAGCCCTCACATTTTCACATTTTGACATTTAAGTACCTGATTCACAAAATCACAAAATATGCAACATTTCATTACACTATACCTTGGCCGAATATTCACTTAGCTCAAATAAGCCCACTTATTTCATTTATTTCACATTTTAGTCCTTCAATTTCTCATTTTCACAATTTAGCCCATAATAATCAATTTCATCAAAAAACCCAATACAAAACATATTTATCTCACATCAAGCTTTCATATTTCATCATTTAACATCACAAAGCTCACAACATCAACAATGGCATAACTCAAAATCATCATCAATTTCATGAATTAAGGCATGGGCTTAAGAGAACATGAAGCAACGATCACAAAAAATGTAAAAATTATCAAATACCGAACAAATTACATACCTCAATCAAGCAAAACCAAGGCCGAATGTACAAAAGCTTTAAAACCCTTTTTCTTTTCTTATTCTGGTGAAAGAAAGATGAACTAAACACTAAATTCCTGTTTTGTTTTTATTTAACACATATTAATAAACCATTTACCATCTTAACCTTAATGAAATAACTTCAATAATTAACTAACCATGTCCATAGAAGTCCACTCATAATTTCAATGATATAATATCAACATAAGGACCCACATTATAAAAGCCATAGCAATATAGCACTTTAACAAATAGCAAGTCACTTTTGCATTTTACGTGATTAAGTCTTTTTATCAAACCGAGCACACAAACGATAAAATTTTCACACGAAACTTTCACACATATCAATTCACATACTGTAAACACTAAGAATAATATTAAAAATAATTTTATGACTTCGGATTTGTGTTCCAAAACTCCTATTCTGACTAAGGTCTAAACAGGACTGTTACAACTCTCCCCCTTAGGAATTTTCATCCCCGAAAATCTTACCGGTAAATAGGTTTGGGTATCTCTCTCTCATAGCATCCTCGGGCTCCCACGTTGCTTCCTCAACCCCGTGTTGATGCCATAAGACTTTCATTAACAAAATTTTCTTATTTCTAAATTCTTTAACCTCATGATCTAAAATCTGATTTGATTTTTCTTTGTATGTCATATCAGGCTTAATTTCAATCTCAAACAGAGAAATCACATGCGAGGGATCAGATCGGTATCGTCGTAGCATCGATACATGAAATACGTTATCAATCTTTTCTAGTTTATATGGCAAAAACAATCTGTAATCAACAGGCCCGATACGCTCAATTATCTCATACGACCCAATGAATCTCGGACTCAATTTGCCTTTACGACTGAATCGAAGTATTTCTTCCACGATGAGACTTTCAAAAACACATTGTCCTCGATCTAAAATTCAATATCTTTTCATTTCAAATCTGCATACGATTTCTGACGATCTGATGCTGCTTTTAGATTTTTACGAATCACTTTTACTTTCTGTTTAGTCTCTTTGATCAAATTGACCCCGTGTATCTTATTCTCACTGAGCTTAGTCCAATACAAAGGTGTTCGGCATTTGCGACCGTACAAAGCTTCGTAGTGTGCCATTTTTATACTTAATTTTAAACTATTATTATACGCAAATTCAATCAATGGAAAGTATCGTTCTCACGTACCTTCAAACTCAAGAATGCATCGTCTCAATATATCCTCGAGTATCTGAATAATCTGCTCGGATTGACCATCCGTCTACGGATGAAAAGTAATACTGAAGTGCAATTTTGTTCCTAAAGTCTCTTGCAGTTTCTTCCACAACCGCGAAGTAAACCTCGGATCTCTGTTAGACACAAAAGATAGTGGTACCCCATGCAATCTTACAATATCAGGAATGTATAACTCAGCTAGCTTATCAAGCGAATAATCCGTTCTCACTGGAATAAACTAAGCTAAATTTGTCAATCTATCAACTATAACTCAGATTGCATCTTTCTTCCTTGGAGTTAAAGACAAACTGGAAACAAAATCCATCGTCACTTTATCCCATTTCCACTCGGGAATCATAATCAATTGTAACAAACCGGATAGCACATGATGTTCAACTTTAACTTGCTAACAGATCAAACATTTCAAAACAAAACCAGAGAATATCTCTGTTCATTCTAGGCCACCAGTACAGTTGTTTCAAATCATTATACATCTTTGTACTTCCGCGATGAACAGATAAGCAACTGCTATGTGCTTCTTTCAAAATTAACTGAATCAACCCTGGATTTCTCGGAACACAAATCCGATCTCAGAATCTCAGACAATCATCAATATCAATTCAAAATTCAGAATCACAGTTCAAATCACACTGAGCTCGTTTCGCTAACATTGCATTATCAACTTTTTGAGCATCACAAATCTGTTGTAAGAACAATGATCTCGCTTTCAATTCAGCCAAAACCGAACCATTATCAGACATAACTAAATGAACGTTTATCGCACGTAGCACAAACAGTGATTTCTGACTCAAAGCATCAGCAACAACATTTTGCTTTTCCCGGATGATAATCTATAACTAGCTTGTAGTCTTTTAACTGTTCTAACCATCTTCTGTGTCGTAGATTGAAGTCTTTCTGAGTCATCAAATATTTCAGACTTTTATGATCTGAAAACACATGACATTTCTCATTGAAAAGATAGTGCCGCAAAATTTTTAGAGCAAACACGACCACAGCTAATTCAAGGTCGCGCGTCAGATAATTCTTTTCATGCGGTTTCAATTGTCTAGAGGCATAAGCTATAACTTTGCCTTCCTGCATCAAAACACATCCCAGACCGTTCAATGAAGCATCACTATATATCAAAAATTCTTTACCAAAATCTGGCTACACTAGCACTAGAACTTCACTTAATAGGGCTTTCAACTGATCAAAGCTTTTTTGACACTTCCCAGACCATTTGAATTTCACATCTTTCTGAAGCAATCTCGTCAACGGAGTTACAACCATCGAAAAGCCTTTTATGAATCACAAGAAAAAAACAAAGCAAGTCCTAGAAAATCATGGATCATGCACACATTTTTCGGAGGCTTCCACTCTAAAATAGCTGAAATCTTGCTCGAATCAACTCGTATACCAGATGCTGACACAATATGACCCAAAAAGCCAACTTCGCGCAACCAGAACTCACATTTACTAAACTTTGCATACAATTGCTTATCTGATAAACCATAAAAGTAACACATTTTAATCCGACGCTTAGCGTGTTTTGGGATGTTTATTTATAGAATTTGGTGAATTCGATGCTCCTAATCCTTTAAATTCATGTTTCTATACTTAGGAGAGCATAGAGGAGCAAAATGAATGGAAAACCGGCTAAACCCAGACAAAACGGGCCATCTTAAGATCCACACAGCTAAACCTAGGGAGGATGAAACCTAGATGAATCTTATTATTAAATAAATCTGAATTACATGATAAATACTTGATCTTGTTCTTAATTATGTGTTCTTAATTCTTGTTTTGATGTTTTAAGGAATATTAATTCAAGTTTAATGTGCTTATTCAGTGGAGCAGAAGTCCCTGTTTGAGAGAAGATCCAACATAATTAAGCGGAGTTGATTGCAATCCTAGAAATAGGACGACATAAATCTGCTGGATTAGAGTCAAATCTAATAGGGGAATCCATAGATCGAGTTAATGCGACGATAGGGGTTTTAATTAGAAAGAGATTTTAATTAATCAACCTAGAGTCAGTTGTTCTTAGTCTTGAAAGAGATATTAACATAATTTAGGGATTTCTACGGATCAAGTCAAGTGAATAAATCGTTTAATTCAGAATCAGAATAATAAGTGAAGTCTAGGTGGATTCTTCCTTGAGTATTGTCTTTATTCATTCGATTATTCTCTTCACTTTCTGTCGTGTTCATAGTCATTTAGTTAGTCACTTAGTTAGTTAAATTTAGATTAAAAATAAAATCCCTTAATTATTCGGCTAGATAATAAAAAGATAGTTATTACTAGTAATCTTAGTCCTTGAGGATACGATATTCCGGACTCACCACAACTATACTACTGTTCGATAGGTGCGCTAGCCTTTGTCGAAATATTAGTTAGTTATGAGCCAATCAATGCATATCATGCAAAGTTTTTAGCACAATTCTCTTGATAAACCGTAATATGTTTATATTTTAATCCCACATTTAGCATACTTTTGGATGATTTATCCCCCGAATTGTGGAATTTGGTGCTCCTAATCCTTTAATTTCACATTTTATACTTAGGAGAGCATCGGAGGATGAAAAGAATGAGAAACGGGCTAAAAATGGAGAAAATGGACCAAAGCATGAAATTCACACGGCCTGGGCCGAAGCCACACGGCCGTGCCTCCATAGCAGACCCAAACACGGCCTGGCCTCAATTTACACGGGCGTGTCCCTACCACAACCTATTTTAATTTCACTCGGATTAGGATCTTTAGGGGCGAATAAAGACATTCCAAAAGCCTATATAAACACCCTAAGTGTGACCGAAAAGGAGGAGCTTCAGGTAGGCCGAGGATCCAAGCAAGAGAGGGCCGAATTGTGGGATTTACTTAAAGAAAGCCAGTTGATTCATCTCAAGAAGTCAGAATCATACTCAAGACAGAGGATCTTCCCTTCAGTTTCCTTCAGAGGGTTTTAAGGTTTTTCTTATGTTTTGTTTTATACTTTCTTCTGAGATGTATTCTTTTATAATTATGAACTAAACTACTCAAATACCTGAGGGGGATGAAACCTAAGACGAATCTTGTTATTGTTTTCTGAACTATATGATAAATACTTGATTTGTTCTTAATTATGTGTTCTTAATTCTTGTTTTGATATTTTAGGATATTGATTCAAGTATTGATGTGCTTAGGTAGTGGAGCAAAAGTCCCTGTTTAAGAGTAGATCTAGCATAGTTAAGCGGAGTTGATCGCAACCCTAGAAATAGGATAACGAATGATCGTTGTTTTATGCGATGTTAAAGTTTTAATAATTTATAAAAAGAATGATCGAGCCTAGAAACTAACTATCAAATAATGGTATAGTTAAGGCAAGACCGGATTGTCGAACCCAAAGGAACTAAAAGTACTAATACTAACTTTCTTTTTATTATCTAGCCTAAGAATTAAGGGAATTGTTTATCTAATCTAAAATTAACTAACTACTAAACTAAAGACTCTAAGACAAAGAAGAATGAAATTGGGAAAATAAATTTGAGGAAAAACCAATTGATTAAGACGATACCCAAGGAAGAATCCACCTAGACTTCACTTGTTATCTAACTCTAAACCAGACGATGTATTCACTTGACTTGATCCGTAAGATTCTCTAACGTATATTAATCCCTCTCTCGAGGCGACTAACGTCTAACCCTAGGTTGATTAATTGAAATCTCTTTCTAATTAAAACCCCTAGAATTGCATTAACTCGATCTGTGGACTCCCATAATAGGTTTCACCCTAATCCGGCAAAATCTCCTCACCCTATCTCAAGGCGTGCGGTCAACTCCGCTTAATTATGCTAGATTTACTCTTAGCCAGTGACTTTTGCTCCTCCACATAAGCACATCACACTTGAATTAATATCCCGGAAATAGCAACACAAGAATTAAGAACGCATAACTAAGAACAAGTCAAATATATATCATATAGTTCAGCAAACGATAACAAGATTCATCTTAGGTTTCATCCCCCTCAGGTATCTGAGGGTTTAGTTCATAACAATAAAAGAAAACATCTTAGAAGAAAAGATAAAACAAAACATAAGAAATCCCTAAAACCCCCTGAAAGAATTGAAGGAGAGATCCTTCGTCTTGAGTATAATTCTGGCTTCTTGAGATGGATCAACTGGCTTTCTTCGAGTAAATCCCCACAAATCTGCCCTCTTTGGCATAGCTGGACGCCCCCTGACTAAAGCCTTGGGTTCCCCCTTTTAGGTCATATTTAGGGTGTTTATATAGGCTTCGAAATGTGTTTCTTTGTCCCTAAGTATCCTAATTCGAGTGAAACTTTCTTTGTCACGAAAGAGACACGCCCATGGTACACGCCCGTGTAAATCGTGGCCAGGCTGTGTTCGAGACTATTGAATGAGGCACGGCCGTGTGGTCTTGGGCCCAGGCCGTGTTGATTTCGTGACATGGCCCATTTACTCCATTTTGGGCCCATTTTCTGTTCTTTTTCATCATCTGGTGCTCTTCTGAGTATAAAACATGAAAATAAAGGATTAAGAGCACCAAATTACATAATTTAGGGCTTAAATCATCCAAAAGTGTGCTAAATGTGGGATTAAAATATGTTACTTTTACAGTTTATCAATGAAAATCTACCCGATTAGGGTCAAACCTAATATGGGAGTCCATAGATCGGGTTAATGCAATTCTAGGGGTTTAAATTAGAAAGAGATTTCAATTAATCAACCTAGGGCTAAACATTAGTAGCCTCAAAAGAGGTATTAATATAAATTAGGGAATCCTATGTATCAAATCAAGTGAATAAATCATTTGGTTCAGAGTTAAATAACAAGTGAAGTCTAGGTGGATTCTTCCTCGGGTATTGTCTTAATCAATTAGTTTTCCCAAAAGTATTTTCCCCAATTCATTCTCTTTGCCTTAGCATCCTTAGCTTAGTAGTTAGTTAATTTTAGATTAAACAACAATTCCTTTAATTCTTAGGTTAAATAATAAAAAGAAAGTTAGTATTAGTACTTTTGGTTCCATTGGGTTCGACAATCCGGTCTTTCCACTAAACTATACTATTGTTCGATAGGTGCGCTTGCCTCAGTCGTTGTCGTAAGTTAGTTTCTGTGCTCAATCATTCATTATATAAATTTTAAGACTTACAGACACACGATCAAGTTTTTGGCGCCGTTGCCGGGGAACTGAAATACTAAGAATGCTCAATTTTTATTACTTTAGCCATATTTTATTTTTGCAATTAAATCTTATTTTTAGTTTTCTAAATTTTCTTTTTTGCTTCTGGCTGGTATTCTAGTTTATGACTAGAAGAAACCCGACAGGACTGCTACTTTACGATAGTGAAATTGAAATCACAATTCGTAGAAACCGAAGAGAAATAAGGAGAAGCCTACAAAACATACAAGAAGAGCAAGAACACAAAATTAATACCACCGAAGAGATGGCTTAGAATAATCCGCTACCTTTAGAGGTGGCCGAAAATCATGCTCCTCGAACTATGTATGATTATGCTAAACCTCATTTAACAGGAACTGAGTCAAGTATTGTTAGACATGCTGTTGCTGCAAATAATTTTGAACTAAAACCTATCACAATTTAGATGATACAGCAATTTGTTCAGTTTGATGGTTTGCAGGATGAAGATCCAAATAATCACTTGGCGAAATTCCTAGAATTTTACGATACTTTCAAAATAAATGGCGTTTCTAATGATGCCATCCGTCTTCGATTATTTCCCTTTTCTTTGAGGAATAAAGCTAAACTATGGTTGAGTTCTCTTCCATGAGGATCAATCACTACATGGGAACAGGTGATTGAAAATTTTTGTTGAATATTTTTCACCGACTAAAATGGCTAAGTTGAGGAATGATATTTCTTCTTTTGTGCAGATGTATTTAGAAATACTTTACAATGCATGGGAGAGATACAAAGACCTATTGAGAAGGTGCCCACACCATGGATTACCCTTGTGGCTACAGGTCCAAACTTTTTACAACAGTGTGAACCCCTCAACCAGGCCGTTGATTGATTCAGATGCCGACGGAACCCTGAATAATAAAACACCTAAGGCTGCTTATGAATTCATTGAAGAAATGTCACTTAATAACTATCAGTGGCAAGTCAGGAGGACAAGGCCAACAAAAGCCGCCAGTGTTTTCAACCTCGATGCAGTGACCATGCTATAAACCAGGTACAACTTTTGACTAAGAAAATTGATGGTTTATGTGGTTCTTCACAGGTACATCCAGTAATGCAGAGTGATACGAATGGAGGAGGTATGAGCAATACAGAATATCCGCCTTACAACCCAAACGCTAAAAACGAGCAAGCTCACTATATAGGTAACAATTTTAGACCTCAAAATAACCCTTATAGTAACACTTATAATCTAGGTTGGAGGAACCATCTCAATTTCTCATGGGGTGGTTAAGGAAATCAAGGACAACAACCCCTCCCAGGCTTCCAACAGTAACCATACCCACAAGAAAAGAAGCCGAACCTTGAGGATATGCTAACAAAATTTATAGCGGTGTCAGAAACCTGTTTTCAAAACAACGAGACAGCACTCAAGGCATCGAAAACCAATTAGGGCAACTTGCTAAATAGTTCTCTGAACAATCGCAATGAAGCCTGCCAAGCAACACTGAGACTAACCCGAAGGAGCAACTTCAAGCCATAATAGCTCATGATAGTATAGGGTTAGATGACCCCAAATTAAGGCAAGAGAAGGTGGTCGAAGAAGGTAAGGCTGAGGTAAGCCATGATAAACCAAAACCGGTAATTAAAGAGTACTGACCTCATGTGCCATATCCTGATACGATGAAGAAAGACAACACAAACGAACAATTCGGTGAATTTCTTAAACTTTTAAAGAATTTGCATATTAACTTACCGCTTCTTGAAGCTCTTTCGCAAATGCCAGATTCAAGGAAATTTTTAAAAAGGCTTCTGACAAATAAACAGTAGTTAGATGAAGAGTCACATGTGGAACTAAACGCAGTTTGCTCAGCAATTTTGCAAAATAAACTACCACGAAAATTAAAAGATCCAGGGAGTTTTACAATTCCATGTTTAATTGGTAGTTTATCTGTTGATAATGCTTTAGCTTATTTAGGGGCAAGCACAAATGTTATGCCTTATAAAATGTTTAAACAACTAGGTCTAGGGAAACCCAAACAAACTAGGATTAGCATTTAATTAGCTGATAAAACTATTAGAATTCCTAGGGGTATAATCAAAGATGTTCTCGTGAAAACTGATAAATTCGTATTCCCAGTAGACTTTATCGTTTTAGACATGGATGAGGACAATAATATTCCGTTAATTTTAGGATGACCCTTTTTAGCAACTGCCAGGACTAAAATTGATATTGGCGCAGGTGAACTCATACTTTGTGTAGGTGACGGAACAATCACTCTTCAGGCTCTTGATTCGGCTAGGACATCGAGTAATCAAGGTGAGAACATAAATTCTATTAATGACCATTCGGTTAAACCTTCTTTTCAGGAAGCACCATGGAACAACACAACTAAGCCAGATCCTAGACCTCATGCCAACAAGGAAATAACTCATGAGGAATGAAGGCTTCAGATCGATGAACTAGACAAGTGGAAGACACATTTCAAAGAGAAATTAGGAATACACAAAGAAGAACCAACGCCATTCCGTGGGACAAACAAATTTAAGATCGGAGATCAGGTATTGTTAGATAAGATAGACCCTCGAATATCCCGTCCTGACCTTCATACAAACGAAGAAATCCCTTTTAAGGTACTCAATATTTTCCCATATGGAACAGTCGAGGTAAGTAATCCTATATTCGACACGTTTAAACTAAACACTACTCGACTCGAACTATATACTAATAAAAGAACTAAATGCATGAGAAAAGATTTTCAACTCCTCAAACCACCATGATTATTCGAATGAGAGGTAACTCTAGCTTAAGACTTTAAAAGAGTACTTCTCGGGAGGCAACTCGAGCACTAACCCCATTAATTTTCAATTTTTATTTTATGTTATTTTATTTTCAGCACCTAACTCAAAACTAACCAAAGTGAAGATTTCTATACCACATGGCCTTGCACACAGCCGTGGCCGTGGCCATGTGGACACCACAGATTTCTGTGCCGATGTGGCAAAGATAGTACAAAACAAAACAAAAATATATCTTCAAGCCACGGGCTCCAACTAGACACCACGGCAGTACGATACAGCTGTGGTCGACACTGTTTTACCAACATGGGCGTGGTGACCTGCACATGGGCGTGGGAGAAATGAATGTAGCACAACATAACCGTGTGTTACAGCCGTATGACTCAACACGCCCAAGGTACACGGGCGTGGGGATGTACCAGATCTGAAATTTTCTATTTAAAAAACCCCTCTCCCCTCTCCCCTTCTCACCTACTACCCATTCCCCTTCTTCCACACACTTTACACTCCCCTCCCTTTTCATCTTCACCTTTCTTCATTCTTCTAACTCTTAAGCTACACCATACCCATGTCAAAAAAATGGAAGGATCCTAGCATAGTCTCCCTCAGCGAGACCGATCTACATTAGTTCATGCCGGCCGCTTCATTAACTCGACAGGATAAGGACCTTTGAGTCCATTTCATTCTTCTTTTTCTTTTCTTTTCTCCTTTATTTTCCTTCCCTTTATCTTTCTTGTCTTTAATTTTTATTCTTACATTTTTTTCTTTGATTTAGGTTCTAAAGGCTGCTTGGGAATCACCACACTACGGCCTTAGAAATCACACCCACCTCGCGAACCATCCAACAATAAGGACTTTTCAGTCCATTCATCTTTTCTTTTAATTTTGTTTCATTTTTTACACTCTTTCTTTTTATTTTTCTTTTCTTAAAATATGTAATTAGTATATTTTGAATTATTCTTATTATTTCCTAGCTAATTCTTCACGAGATTCCCAATTTCTTCATCTAGCGCAGAGATTGTTGACGGCCACCATACCACCACCAAAGACGCCTCCTCCAACTTATCTTTCACCTCCGAATCAAATTTTTACACTTCCAACTCAAGGAATCCATCCAAAAATTTAGGAAGTTTCACTTCTCCCTTTCTCACTTAATTTCATGCTATTCATCTCTAGATATATATCTTTTTACATTAAGGGCAATGTACATATTAAGTGTGGGCGGTGAATTTTATTTTGAAAAGTTCCTAACTTTCTGTATTATTCTCAAATCCCTGAATTATGTCTTGTTCTTAAGTAATTTTTTCATATTACTATTAGAATGAAAGTTCCTTTTATTCATGATTTTTATTGATATGTTTTGGATTAAGTCATTGATAATTGTGCAGTGATGATTTAAACTTTAGGAGACTAGAGAATCAAGAATGATGAGTCTATTTTCAAAAACTAAAAAAAAAAAATTAGGTTGTCTACCCGAATCTAATTATTACCTTGAAGTTTGAAATTTATAAGGTTGATATCAAAAACCCATAATTTTTGTGAGATTTTGAGTCTTTTAGAGCATACATTTTTTTCTTGTTCACTTTTTTATTATGAGTGTGTCAACATCGATTTGTTATTCTAAAACTTGCTTCTATTATACATGTCAATACCACATCATTTGTAACATCCTTAAATCGGGGTATCTGCATTTTTGTGTGTTGCATATGATGGTATGCTTGTTGTGCTAGTTTAAGGTGTTTTGGGGTCCAGGCATGACCTCGAGTTAGGCCTGGGTCATGGTAAAAATTTTCGTTTTCGATACTTGGGAGGGGGAACTAAGGAAGTTAGGGGTTAAGAGGAATTTTTGGAGTGTCTTGACACAAATAAGCCAGTGGTAAAGTGGCAAGGGAGGCGCCACTCAGGTAAAAGGGAAGTGACGCCACATGCAGGAAGGAGAGCCTAGGTACGAGCAGCAGAAATCCCCTTTCTGCTTATTGTTTTTGACGCCAAAGCTAAGGAGGTAGTGTGCTCAGGATGGACTCTCTTGGATAAGTGTTGAAGGAGTCAACACATTTGAAAGGTGTGGATGACAGAAATTTGTGGAGTTTGATGTATTCAAACTCGTTTAAATTGGTGGTCAAGAGAAAAACAAGGAGAGAATGAGGGGAGTGAGAAGGGGTGTGTAGCCAAAATTTGGAATGTGTTTTGGGCAAGGGAAGCATTCGGCTTTGGGTTCCTTTGATGGTGGCCGAATGTGCCTTGGGGAGTAGCTATAATCGGCTAGCTAGGGGAGTGCTTTTAGAACTCTTCCTTTCATTCTTTCTTTGTGCAAGTTTTAGCCAAACCCTTTTTCCTATTTTGTGTCAAACCGAAACTCCATAGTACCTTTGTGCATTTCATTTTTCTCAAAGGCCAAACCAAATACTCTTTTTGCTCAAAAACTGAAAGCAACACTCTTTTCCCCATTCGATCTCTTCCTTTTTCTCTCAATCTTATTGTGCCGAAATACCCAGATCTTCTTCTCTTCTTCTATTCGAAACCATCATCCCTCTCCCCCTTGCGATTTCTTCTTTTCTTCTCTTTTGGATTCATAGCCGAATCTCCCTGGTGAATATTGTTTCTTCTTTTTTTTCTCAATCGATTCAGCTAGTGCCGAAATCTCACTTGCCATGATCTCTTTTTCATTTCTCCATTCTTTGTAGACCGAAATCTTCTATCTTGGTGAAGTAGCCGAAATCCCTAAACATCTTTAGGGTATGCCGAACCTTGGTGGTTAGTGGCCGAACCTATCAGTCTAAGGTAAGGGAGGCTATCTCTTTTCGGTTCAGGTTATTTTCTTTCGGGATTTATGTTAATACCGAATGGCTATTGGATCTATGGTGATGTGTTTGGCCGATTGTAGGAAGGAGTGTAGCCGCATTCAGTTGATCTTCGAGATTTGTTGGGCTTGTGATATAAGCCTAAAGGCTCGGGTGTTGTCGATCTAGGTAAGGGTGTCTATCTCTGTGCTTTACATCCTTCGGGATTTCTTGGTTAAGCCGAATGGCTAGTTTCTTAATGAGATGGCGTTGGCCGATTATAGAAAGGTGAAAGCAAGCGTTTGGATCTCCGGGTTCTATCGATTCGTGGGTAGATCTTAGTTTCGGGATTCGTTAGATTCGCTAGTAACCAGGTGTGTAACTCTTAGACACTTCATTAGTAATGTGTTGATTATGTTTACTGTTAAAAGCCAAAATAGCTATGGAAATCAGTGTAATACCCTTGTGGGTATGAGCGTGGACTCCGGGTAAGTCCCCTGTTGTGTGGCTATCGATATATGCTGTTATACCATTGTATTATGCTATGTTATGTGATATTTGCATTATAAACATGTTAATATGCCACGGAAAATGTATTTATGATGATGGGTATGATGAGAGGAGGGGGAAGGATGATTTAGACTGTCACCAGTGGTTTTGACCACACAGTAGGTTAGCCCCGCTTTCCATATGATTTGTGACTATGTCTCAGCGGTTTTGACCACCATTGGTTTTGACCACACGGATATTATTTGTGACTACGATCACCAGTGCTTTTGACCACACATGGATTATTTTGACTCGTCCTAGTGGTTTGGTACCACAGTAGGTTGGCCCCACATGTTGATTACGGGATTGTCATTAGTGGTTTTGACCACACGGTGGGTTGGCCCCACCATATTATTTGTGACTACGGTCACCAGTGGTTTTGACCACACTTATATGATTTGTGACTACGGTCACCAGTGGTTTTGACCACCAGTGGTTTTGAGCACACGGGGTAGACATAGGAGTTCGGAAGGTTAGGTTGGGTTCGCATGGTTTGCATATTCACTTATGAACTGTGTAAGTGCTTGTTATTCTCGGGATGGGGATTTATGTACTGAGTCTTGGTGACTCACCCTTTCCCTTACATTTTGCAGATGAGGCATAGATCGCGGATATGGAGCCAGGGAGGACTCGAGGTGGCCATGCACGTTGCTTTTGGGTTGTGTCTTAAACTTCTATTTCAGTTTATATTTTCTTTAAAATTTGGTTTTCGATTTGTAATAAAGCCGCTAAATTTATTCTTTTGGGTTTTATTTGGGTTTAAATAACATCGCGTGCTCAAACAACCGGTAAAATCAATAATTTGAAAATCACACACAATACCGGGTATTTACAAACTTTACATCGGGTAATAACGAATGGTGATAACGACAAGTTAACTTAATTGTTTTTTCAAACTAAGTTTTTCTTCAAGTTCAAATGCAAACGGTTTAACTTAATTATTTTCAAATCACTTGGGTTTTCATAAAACCAAACGACTTTCCAAAACTAGCAAACGAAAAACGATTTTTCCCTAAATGAGTTTCTCGGGCTTCAAATCAACAAAATGTTTTCAACAACGATCTTCACGGGGTTTCTTTCAAACTCAAAACGACAAAGATGATTTCGATAACAATTTTTCACTGAAGTAAACCGGCAACTCGTTTTCGTCAAGGTATCTTCACTCTGTAACATACTAAATTCGGTCGTAGTGTGTTGACTGGGTTTGGGGTGTTATAATTTTGGTATCAGAGCCAAGTTCAAAAGATCGGCTGTGGGCTCGAGGCCTAAAAATATTTTAAAATGGGTTATGAAAGGTTTTATGAGAAAGGTACGGTTGGGAAAGCATGGCACCGAGTCTCCGGCACCGATCCACCCAGGTAAGTACCCCTATTTGTTGTTAATGTGATTGTGATGATTATGTTGTGGCTAGCAGTAATAGGGAGTTACTTTAGAGGCTTAAACCATAGGATTGTATGAACTTACGAAAACAATCCCCGTATTAAACTAATCATAAGACTGTGCCTTAATAACAGTGGAATAAGTCTAACGCATAAAACTTTTAAACCAGATCAATTCGTATCGGTAGGTATGAGTGCACGAGGACATGGGCGTAACACACGTGGACGAGGTAGGGGTTGGATGATAGTGTCGGAACCAATAGGATCGGGACACGGGTCGAAAAATGAGGTACACCACCGCCAGCTATGGGCGCGAAATTTTAGGATTAGACGGGTGGTGATGACGCAGTGTCACAGGCGATGCTACAGGTGCTAGTGAGGGTGGCGAGTGCAGGCATCGGAACGGGAGCTCGAAAATCTGTGTCTGAACTACTCTGGGCTAATGGCGCAGAGGTATTCCGAGGTGTATTTGGTGTGGCTCCTAGTACGATGGAATATTGGCTATAGACGATAGAACGTATCATGAATGACCTGGATTTTATGGCTAAGGAGAAGCTGAAGGATATGGTATCTCTTCTCCGAGATGAGTCATATCAGTGGTGGCTCACGGTTAGGGATGGAGCAATGGCTGACGACATCACTTGGGATTTCTTTAGGGAAGCCTATCAGAGGAAATAGGTTGGGGCTACCTACATCGATGCGCAGTGTAAGGCATTCCTGATTTTGGTTCAGGGAAATAAGTCGGTATCGGAGCATGAAGTAGAATTTCTTCTGTTAAGTCGGTATGCACGGGGTATTGTGGGCACGGAACATGAGCGCTTGTTAGATTTGAGGATGGGTTGAGAGATGAGTTGCGGATGTTGATTGCTCCACAATAGGAGGGAGAATTTGTAGTTTTAGTAGAGAAGGCCAAAGTTGCTGAGGAGGTAAAACAGTCAGTGAGACAGAACCAGGATAGGAGTTGGAATAAGAGGAGTTCTGGGTCGTCAGGGTCTACCGGGAATCAGTAGAAAAGGGCTAGATATGGTGGGTTTGAATCAAGTGGGAAGCTCCTGCTGCACTCTTGCTCTCTGTGGGCGCCACAAGTGTGCTCTCGGTGTAGGAAGTCTCACACGGGGGAATGTTGGACTGGAAACAGAGGGTGCTTTGAGTGTGGGTCAATGGGGCACCGAGTGAGGGATTGTCCACAGAGGTCAGCTACGCTTCAGTTTGGGGATCAGGGTCGTACACAGTTTAGGAGGGATGCTCAGCACCCACAGAAGAGTCGCGATTCGGTCAGGGGAGGTAATGGTTCTGGACGAGGTCGCGGAGCACCGGGCAGAGGTACTGGGAGCACAGAGGCGAGACAGCCTGGGTTGGTCTACGCAGCGAGGCATCGAGAGGAGGGCGACGCACCGGATGTCATAACTGATACGTTCTTAATTTTTGGACTGCCTTATACTGCTTTGATAGATGTTGGTTCGACGCACTCGTATATTGCCAGTAGTGTAGTGGAAACTATGAACTTAGACTCTGAGATCACTTCTAGGGAGATGACAGTAATAAGCCCTCTAGGTCACTTTGTAGAAGTAAATAAACTGTATAGGGATGTACCCCTAGAACTGCAAGGGGTAGTGTTCTTGGCTGACCTGATGAAACTGCCATTTGGGGAGTTTGATCTGATCCTTGGGATGGACTAGCTGGTGAAGTACCAGGCGAGTTTGGACTGCGCAGCTAAGCGCATGGTATTGAGAAAAGTTGAAGGTGAAGAAGTGGTGATGATAGGTAATAGAAGAGATTATCTATCCAACGTTGTATCAGCTCTGAAGGCCGAGAAAATGGTCAGGAAGGGATGTGAAGTGTTCATAGTTCATGTGTGTGCTTTGAAGGCTAAGAAATCAGTTGTGGGGAATGTCCGAACGGTGAATGAATTTGCCAATGTATTCCGAGAAAAACTTTTCGGGTCTACCTCCGGACCGTGAAGTTGAGTTCAGTATAGATCTATTACCCGCAACCGCGCCAGTGTCTATTGCCCCATATACGATGGCGCCGAAGGAATTGGTGGAACTAAAGGCACAGATTTAGGAATTGTTAGACTGGGGTTTCATCCGGCCAAGTGTATCACCTTGGGGAGCGCCTGTGCTCTTTGTTAAGAAGAAAGACGGCACAATGCGGATGTGTATAGACTACTGCCAGCTGAATAAGTTAACGATCAAGAACAAGTATCCGTTGCTCAGGATAGACGACTTGTTTGATCAGCTTAAGGGTGCATCGGCTTTCTCTAAGATAGATCTTAGGCCGGGGTATCATCAACTCAAGGTGAAGGAGTCTGATATTCATAAAATGGCGTTTCATACTCGTTATGGGCACAACGAGTTTTTGGTAATGCCGTTCAGGTTAACCAATGCGCTGGCAGCGTTCACGGACATGATGAATCGGGTGTTTCAACCGTATTTAGACTGGTTCGTCGTAGTGTTTGTAGATGACATTTTGGTGTACTCGAAATCTGAGGAAGAACATGATGCGCATCTATGGGTGGTTCTACAGATTCTGAGGGAGAAGCAGCTACTCGCCAAGTTTATTAAGTGCGAGTTCTAGCTTAGGGAGGTAACTTTCTTGGGTCATGTGGTGTCAGCTGAGGGAATTAGAGTGGACCCTCGAAAGATTAAGGCAATGTTGGATTGGAAACCACCTAAGTCGGTAGTAGAGATTCGGAGTTTTCTGGGTCTGGCAGGATATTACAGAAGGTTCGTGGAAGGGTTCTCTTTGATTGCAGCGCCGTTGACCAAGTTGTTGAGAAAAGGGGCTCCTTTTGTGTGGTCTGATAAGCAGCAGGAAAATTTCGACAAGTTAAAGAGGATTCTGACAGAAGCTCTGGTTTTGATTCAACCTGAAGCAGGGAAAGAGTTTACGGTTTATTGTGATGCATCGCATACTGGTCTAGGGTGTGTGCTGATGCAAGAGGGGAAAGTAGTGGCGTATGTGTCTCGGCAGTTGAGACCTCATGAAGGTAACTACCCGACACATGATCTGGAATTGGCTGCAGTGGTTTTCGCCTTGAAAATTTGGAGGCATTACTTGTATGGGGAGAAGTCAACAGTCTACACAGATCACAAAAGTCTGAAGTACCTCTTGACTCAGAAGGATTTGAATTTGAGGCAGCGGAGGTGGATCGAGTTGCTAAAGGACTACGACTGCTCGGTTGAATACTATCCAGGTAAGGCTAATGTAGTGGCTGACGCGTTGAGCCGCAAGGTGGTAGCGGACCTGAGAGCGATGTTTGCTTACCTTAGTCTGTATGATGATGGAAGTCTATTGGATGAGGTTTTAAGTGCTCGGAGGTTGCAGGTGCAGAATGGTGAATTGGAAGGTTATAGCTTGGGCAGTGATGGAGTGCTGTGTTTTCAAGGGAAAGTATATGCCGAGGGGCGTTGGGTTCAGACAGCGGATTCTTCAGGAAGCTGATAGCAGCCCATACGCTATGCTTCCTGGAGGTAGAAAGATATATCGGGATTTACGAGAGCAGCCTCGTGGTCGGGTCTTAGCGAAAGTGGCGAATTTGTGAGTAAGTGCCCGACGTGCGGCAAGTTAAAACGAGGATCGATTACACCGTCGTCTATTCTGACAAGTAAAGATTCTGCAGTGGAAGTGGGAAAGGATTGCGATGGATTTTGTCACTGGGTTACACCTTACGCCTAGCAAAAATGATTCAGTGTGGGTGATAGTGGATCATTTGACTAAGTCGGCTCATTTTATACCGGTTAGAGTGGAGTACTCACTCCAAAGGTTGGCTAAGTTGTACGTGGCGGAAATAGTGAGACTGCATGGAGTACCAGTATCGATTATCTCAGATAGGGATCCTAGGTTCACGTTGAGGTTCTGGAAAGCGTTGCACTAGGCTTTGGGTACAAGACTAGATTTCAGCACGGCATTTCATCCACATTCTGAAGGACAATCAGAAAGGGTAATTCAAATTCTAGAGGATATGTTAAGGGGTTGTGTTCTAGATTTCAGTGTTAGTTGGGAGGAGTATCTACCATTGGCAGAGTTCGCGTATAACAACAGTTATCAAGTGAGTATCCAGATGGCACCATATGAGGCATTATATGGACAGAAGTGTCGTACCTCTACGTGTTGGACAAAACTGGGTGAACAGCAGATGTTGGGTCCGGAGTTGGTTGCCGAAACAGAGGATAAAGTTAAGGTGATTCGGGCTCGTCCGAAAGAAGCGTCGGACAGGCAGAAGTCTTATACCGATCTCAAGCATAGGGATATAGAGTATGCAGTGGGTGACAAGGTCTTTCTGAAGGTATTGCTGTGGAAGAAAGTGTTGAGATTTGGTTAGAAGGGCAAGCTCAGCCCTAGGTTTATCGGGCTGTATACGGTGTTGAAGCGAGTGGGACCAGTAGCTTACCAGCTCGAGTTGCCAGCAAAATTAAGTCAGATTCACGACGTGTTTCATGTTTCAATGCTTAGGCTCTATTGATCAGATCCATCGCATGTTGTGCCAGCTGAGGAAATAGAGGTGCGCTCAGACTTGTCTTTCGAGGAGGAACCAGTGCGGATTTTAGATTAGGATGTCAAAGTTCTGCGTAAGAAGTCAGTTCCTATGGTGAAAGTATTATGGCGGAACCATGGTACGAAAGAGGCCACATGGGAACCAGAGGTTGTGATGCGGCAGCAATACCCTCAACTCTTTTGACCAGGTAATTTCGAGGCTGAAATTATTATTAAGGGGATAGAACTGTAACATCCTTAAATCGGGGTCTCTGCATTTTTGTGTGTTGTATGTGATGGTATGTTTGTTGTGCTAGTTTAGGGTGTTTTGGGGTCCAGGCATGACCTCGAGTTAGGCCTGGGTCATGGTAAAAATTTTCGTTTTCGGTACTTGGGAGGGGGAACTAAGGAAATTAGGGGTTAAGAGGAATTGTTGGAGTGTCTTGACACAAATAAGCCAGTGGTAAAGTGGCAAGAGAGGTGCCACTCAGGTACAAGGGAAGTGACGCCACATGCAGGAAGGAGAGCCTAGGTTCGAGCAGCAGAAATCCCTTTTCTGCTTATTGTTTTTGACGCCAAAGCTAAGGAGGTAGTGTGCTCAGGATGGACTCTCCTGGATAAGTGTTGAAGGAGTCAACACATTTGAAAGGTGTGGATGAGAGAAATTTGTGGAGTTTGATGTATTCAAACTCGTTTGAATTGGTGGCAAGAGAAAAACAAGGAGAGAATGAGGGGATTGAAAAGGGGGTGTGTAGCCGAAATTTGGAAGGTGTTTTGGGCAAGGGAAGCATTCAGCTTTGGGTTCCTTTGGTGGTGGACGAATGTGCTTTTAGAACTCTTCCTTTCATTCTTTCTTTGTGCAAGTCTTAGCCGAATCCTTTTTTCCTATTTTGTGTCAAACCGAAACTCCATAGTACCTTTGTGCATTTCATTTTTCCCAAAGGCCAAACCGAATTCTCTCTACTCTCTTTTCTCTATTTTGCTTAAAAGCCGAAAGCAACACACTTTTACCCATTCGATTTCTTCCTTTTTCTTTCAATCTTATTGTGTCGAAATACCCAGATCTTTTTCTCTTCTTCTATTCGAAACCATCATCCCTCTCCCCCTTGCGATTTCTTCATTTCTTCTCTTTTGGATTCATAGCCGAATCTCTCTGGTGAGTATTGTTTCTTCTTTTTTTTTCTCAATCAATTCAGCTAGTGCCAAAATCTCACTTGCCATGTTCTCTTTTTCATTTCTCCATTCTTTGTAGACTGAAATCTTCTATCTTGTTGAAGTAGCCGAAATCCCTAAACATCTCTAAGGTGTGCCGAACCTTGGTGGTTGGTGGCCGAACCTGTCAGTCTAAGGTAAGGGAGGCGATCTCTTTTGGGTTCAGGTTATTTTCTTTTAGGATTTATGTTAATGCCGAATGGCTATTGCATCTATGGTGATGTGTTTGGCTGATTGTAGGAAGGGGTGTAGCCGCATTCAGTTGATCTTCGGGATTTGTTGGGCTTGTGATTTAAGCCTAAAGGCTCGGGTGTTGTCGATCTAGGTAAGTGTGTCTATCTCTGTGCTTTACATCCTTCGGGATTTCTTGGTTAAGCTGAATGGCTAGTTTCTTAATGAAATGGTGTTGGCCGATTATAGGAAAGGTGAAGGCAAGCATTTGGATCTCCGGGTTCTATCGATTCGTGGGTAGATCTTAGTTCGGGATTCGTTAGATTCTCTAGTAACCAGGTATGTAACTCTTGCACACTTCATTAGTAATGTGTTAATTATGTTTACTGTTAAAAGTAAAAATAGCTATGGAAATCAGTGTAATACCCTTGTGGGTATGAGCGTGGACTCCGGGTAAGTCCCCTATTGTGTGGCTATCGATATATGCTGTTATACCATTGTATTATGCTATGCTATGTGATATTTGCATTATAAACATGTTAATATGCCACGGAAAATGTATTCATGATGATGGGTATGATGAGAGGAGGGGGAAGGATGATTTAGACTCTCACCAGTGGTTTTGACCACACAGTGGGTTGGCCCCGTTTTCCATATGATTTGTGACTAAGTCTCAGCGGTTTTGACCACCAGTGGTTTTGACCACACAGATATTATTTGTGACTACGGTCACCGGTGGTTTTGAGCACACATGGATTATTGTGACTCATCCCAGTGGTTTGGTACCACAGTGGGTTGGCCCCACATGTTGATTACGGGATTGTCACCAATGGTTTTGACAACACGATGGGTTGGCCCCACCATATGATTTGTGACTACGGTCACTAGTGGTTTTGACCATCAGTGGTTTTGACCACACGGGGTAGACACAGGAGTCCGGAAGGTTAGGTTGGGTTGCATGGTTTGCATATCCACTTATGAACTGTGTAAGTGCTTGTTATTGTCGGGATGGGGATGTATGCACTGAGTCTCTGCGACTCACCCCTTCCCTTACATTTTGCAGATGAGGCATAAATCGTGGATATGGAGCCGGGGAGGACTCGAGGTGGCCATGCACGTTGCTTTTGGGTTGTGTTTTACACTTCTATTCCGGTTTATATTTTCTTTAAAATTTGGTTTTGGATTTGTAATAAGGCCGCTAAATTTATTATTTTGGGTTATATTTGCTTTTAAGTTTTATCACATTATATTTAAGTTAAATAACATCGCATGCTCAAACAACCGGTAAAATCAACATTTTGAAAATCACACTCAATACCGGGTATTTACAAACTTTACATCGGGTAATAACGAATGGTGATAACGACAAGTTAACTTAATTGTTTTTCAAACTAAGTTTTTCTTCAAGTTCAAATGCAGAAGGTTTAACTTAATTATTTTCAACTCACTCGGGTTTTCATAAAACCAAACGACTTTCCAAAACTAGAACACGACAAACGAATTTTCCCTAAATGAGTTTCCTGGGTTTCAAATCAACAAAACGTTTTCAAAAACGATCTTCACGGTGTTTCTTTCAAACTCAAAATGACAAAACTGATTTCGATAACAATTTTTCACTGAAGTAAGCCGGCAACTCATTTTCTTCAAGGTATTTTCACTCTGTAACATAGTAAATTCGGTCGTAGTGTGTTGACCGGGTTTAGGGTGTTACAATTTTGGTATCAGAGCCAAGTTCAAAAGCTCGACTGTGGGGTTGAGGCCCAAAAATATTTTAAAATGGGTTATGAAAGGTTTTTATGAGAAAGGTACGGTTAAGAAAGCATGGCACCGAGTCTCCGGCACCGATCTGCCCAGGTAAGTGCCCCTATTTGTTGTTAATGTGATTGTGATGATGATGTTATGGCTAGCAGTAATAGGGAGTTACTTTAGAGACTTAAACCATAGGATTGTGTGAACTTATGAAAACAATCCCCATATTAAAGTCATCATAAGACTGTGCCTTAATAACAGTGGAATAAGTCTAACGCATAAAACTTTTAAACCAGATCAATTCGTATCGGTAGGCATGAGTGCACGAGGACGTGGGCGTAACACACATGGACGAGGTAGGGGTAGGATGACAGTGTCAGAATCGGTAGGATTGGGATATGGGTCAGAAAACGAGGTACCACCATCGCCAGCTGTGGGTGCAAAATTTCAGGATCAGACGGGTGGTAATGATGCAGTGTCACAGGCGATGCTGCGGGTGCTAGAAAGGGTCGCGAGTGCAGGCATCAAAACAAAAGCTCGGAAATCTGTGTCCGAATGACTCTGGGCTAATGGCGCAGAGGTATTCAGAGGTGTATCTGGTGTGGCTCCTAGTACGATGAAATATTGGCTAGAGGCGACAGAACGTATCATGAATGACCTGGATTTAATAGCCTAGGAGAAGCTGAAGGCTATGTTATCTCTTCTCCGAGATGAGTCATATCAGTGGTGGCTCACGGTTAGGGATAGAGCAATGGCTGACAACATCACTTGGGATTTTTTTCAGGCAGCCTATCAGAGGAAATACGTTGGGCTACTACATCGATGCGCAGTATAAGGCATTCCTGAATTTGTTATCAGAGTATGAAGTAGAATTTCTTCGGTTAATCGGTATGAATGGGGTATTGTGGGCACGAAACATGAGCATTGTGTCAGATTTGAGGATCAGTTGAGAGATGAGCTGCGGATGTTGATTGCTCCATAGCAGGAGAGAGAATTTGTAGTTTTAGTAGAGAAGGCCAAAGTTGCTGAGGAGGTAAAACAGTCAGTGAGGTGGAACCAAGATAGGAGTTAGAATAAGTGGAGTTCTGGGTCGTCAGGGTCTACCGAGAATCAGCAAAAAAGGGCTAGATATGGTGGGCCGAATCAAGCTACGAGGCCTGCTGCTGCTACTGCTCAGTGGCCACCACGGTGTGCTCGGTGCGAGAAGTCTCACACGGGGGAATGTTGGACTGGAAACAGAGAGTGCTTTGAGTGTAGGTCAATGGGGCACCGAGTAAGGGATTGTCCGCAGAGGTCAGCGAGGCTTCAGTCTTGGGATCAGGGTCGTACACAGTTCAGGAGGGATGGTCAGCAGCCACAGAGGGGTCGCGGTTCGGTCAGGGATGGTAATGGTTCTGGACGAGGCTGCGGAGCACCGGGCAGAGGTGCTGGGAGCACAGAGGCGAGACAACCTGGGTTGGTCTATGCAGCGAGGCGTCGAGAGGAGGGCGACGCACCGGATGTCATAACCGGTACATTCTTAATTTTTGGACTGCCTTATACTGCTTTGATACATGTTGGTTCGACGCACTCGTATGTTGCCAGTAGTGTAGTGGAAACTATGAACTTAGACTCTGAGATCACTTCTAGGGAGATGACAGTAATAAGCCCTCTAGGTCACTCTGTAGAAGTAAATAAACTATATAGGGATGTACCCCTAGAACTGCAAGGGGTAGTGTTCTTGGCTGACCTGATGGAACTGCCATTTGGGGAGTTCAATCTGATCCTTGGGATGGAATGGCTGGTGAAGTACCATGCGAGTTTGGACTGCGCGGCTAAGCGCATGGTATTGAGACCAGTTGAAGGTGAAGAAGTGGTGATGATAGGTAATAGAAGAGATTATCTATAAAATGTTGTATCTGCTCTGAAGGCCGAGAAAATGGTCAGGAAAGGATGTGAAGCATTCATAGTTCATGTGTGTACTTTGGAGGCTAAGGAATCAGTTGTGGGGAATGTCTGAACGGTGAAAGAATTTGCCGATGTATTTTGGGAAGAACTTCGGGGTCTGCCTCCGGACCGTGAAGTTGAGTTTGGTATAGATCTGTTACCCGAAACTGCGCCAGTGTCTATTGCCCCATATAGGATGGCGCCGAAGGAATTGGTGGTGCTAAAGGAACAGATTTAGGAATTGTTGGATCGGGGTTTCATCCGACCGAGTGTATCACCTTGGGGAGCGCCTGTGCTCTTTGTTAAGAAGAAAGACGGCATAATGCAGATGTGTATAGACTAGCGCCAGCTGAATAAGTTGACAATCAAGAAAAGTATTCGTTGCCCAGGATAGATGACTTGTTTGATCAGCTTAAGGGTGCATCGGCTTTCTCTAAGATAGATCTTAGGTCGGGGTATCATCAACTCAAGGTGAAGGAGTCTGATATTCATAAAACGGTGTTTCATACTCGTTATGAGCACTACTAGTTTTTGGTAATGCCGTTTGGGTTGACCAATGGCCTCGATTTACACGGGCGTGTGCCACGGGCGTGTCCTTGCAGTGACCTGTTTTAATTTCACTCGAATTAGGATACTTAGGGGCGAGGAAAGACATTCCGAAAGCCTATATAAACACCCTAAGTGTGACCTAAAAGGAGGCACTTCGGGTAGGCCAAGGAGCCAAGCCAGAGATGGCTAAATTGTGGGATTTACTCAAGGAAAGCCAGTTGATTCATCTCAAGAAACCAGAATCATAATCTAGACAGAGGATCTTCCCTTCAATTTCCTTCAGGGGGTTTTAGGGTTTTTCTTATGTTTAGTTTTATACTTTCTTCTGAGATGTATTCTTTTATAATTATGAACTAAACTCCTCAAGTACCTGAGGGGGATGAAACCTAAGATGGATCTTGTTATTGTTTTCTGAACTATATGATAAATACTTGATTTGTTCTGAACTATTGAAAGAGGTATTAATATAAATTAGGGAATCCTACGGATCAAATCAAGTGAATAAATCGTATGGTTCAGAGTTAAAAAACAAGTGAAGTCTAGGTGGATTCTTCCTCGGGTATTGTCTTAATCAATTGGTTTTCCCAAAAGTATTTTCCCCAATTCATTCTCTTTGTCTTAACATCCTTAGCTTACTAGTTAGTTAATTTTAGATTAAACAACAATTCCTTCAATTCTTAGGCTAAATAATAAAAAGAAAGTTAGTATTAGTACTTTTTGTTCCCTTGGGTTCGACAATCCGGTCTTGCAACTAAACTATACTATTGTTTGATAGGTGTGCTTGCCTCAATCGTTGTCCTAAGTTAGTTTCTAGGCTCGATCATTCGTTATATAAATTTTAAGACTTGCAGATACACGATCATTTCTAATGTTAGGCATGCTCAATTTCATCACGCGAATAAATCAAAATGTCGTCAATGAATACCACAACAAATCGATCTAAATACAGTCTGAAAATTATGTTCATCAAGTCCATAAAGACAGCAGGAGCATTTGTTAGTCTGAAAGGCATAACTAAAAATTCATAATGCCCGTACCTCGTTTTGAAAATAGTTTTCAGAATGTCTGAATCATTACTCGCAACTGATAGTATCCCGATCTCAAATCTATCTTTGAAAACACAGTAGCTCCTTTCAGCTGATCAAACAAATCATCAATTCTGGGCAGTGCATATTTGTTCTTAATAGTCACTTTGTTTAACTGACGGTAATCAATGCCATCTTTCTTTTTCACAAATAAAACGGGAGCGCCCCAAGGAGAAAAGCTCGATCGTACGAAACCTCTGTCTGTCAATTCTTGCAACTGATACTTCAATTCTTTTAATTCTGTAGGAGCCATTCTATACGAAGCTATTGAGATAAGGGTCATCCCCGGCACTAACTCAATTCTAAACTCCACTTCTCGTATCGAAGGTAATCCTGGTAATTCTTCAGGAAACACATCAGGAATTCATAAACCATAGATACAGATTCAACTTTCTTTTCTGTCACTTTCGTATCAATCACATACGCAAGATAAGCTTCACATCCCTTTTTCAAATAATTAAGAGCTTTCATCGAAGATATTACGATCGGTAGCCCATTTAAATCATTGGACTCAATTTGTATTATCTCATCATTCTGACATCTCAAATCAATTGTCTTTCGTTTGTAGTTCACAATAGCATCATGCAATGTTAACCAATCCATACCCAGAATTATATCAAATTCATCAAAAGGTAATAACATCAAATCAGCCAGAAAACAGATATCTCGAAACATCAATGGACAATTCTTGCACACTTTGTCAACTATGACACTTTTGCCTAAGGGGTTTGATACTCTAATTACAAATTCAATAGACTCTATAGGCAAAGTCTTACTGGATACTAAGATCATGCATATATATGAATGAGTTGATCCTGGGTCTATCAATGCAATCATAGAAGTATCAAAAAGAGTAAATGTACCCGTAATAACATCTGGAGACGAAGCTTCCTCACGAGCTCGAGTGGCGTAAGCTCTGGCAGGTGCTCTCGCCTCAAATCTCGTAACTATATCTTTTGTAGCTCTCTGGCTACTACCCACATTTCCCGTGTTTCTAGGAGGTCTACCCCTAGCTGAAGCATTATTCAACTTTGAATTCTGTACAATCCCTTGCTCAACAGACTCAGGATAGTCTCGGATAAAATGATTTAAAGATCCACATTTGAAACAAGCTCGATCATATAATCGACAATTTCCCGGATGTCTTTTACCACATTGTCTACACTCAAGTTACTCAGATCTAACATTTCCACCACTTGCAATTGAAGTAGCTGGAGCTCGAAAGCTCGAATGTGATCTTGCACGATCTCTACTCGAGTATCCCACGTTAGTCTTTGAACTGCTATAATAATCTCAAAATTTCTTTGATGCCGGCTGATATGACTTACTCTTTGTTTATTTCTGCACCTCTCTAGCTTTCGAATCAACTTTTCTTTTCTCTTTCTTAAGTTCTTCAGCTTTACACTCTCGGTCAAACAAGCACAACAAATTCTTTTATTTCCAGAATTCTTACTAACAAACGGATATCTTCATTCAAGCTGTCTTCTAACCTTTTAAACATTATTGCCTTAGTCGAGACATATTCTCTTGCATACTAGCTCAGTCTCACAAATTCTCGCTCGTATTCTGTAACAAATATATGGCCCTGTTTCAATTCAAGAAACTCTTTACGATGTTGATCAATGAATCTCTGACTAATATATTTCTTTCGGAATTTAGATTGAAAGAAACCCTAGGTAATTCGTTCTTTCGAAACAACGAAAATCAAAGTTTTCCACCATTGGTAAGCTACATCTCCCAACAAAGAAACGGCACATTTCACACATTCATCAGGGGTACATGACATCTCATTAAATACTCGAATTGTATTCTCTAGCCAAAACTCAGCTCTCTCAGCATCATCATTATTAGTGGCCCTGAACTCTTCGGCCCCATATTTATGGATTTTATCGACTGGAGGCGTATTCAATATATTCAGATTCATAATCGGAGGTACAACAGGATTCTGAGGGGGATTAGGTGGGGGCGGATGATAAGTAGTAGCCATTTTATGATTAATTCCATAACTCTTCAGTGTGGCTGTCACTTGGTTGCAATAAAAGTGTGTACCCTGATCACTAATCAATGCATTTGGTGTGCCAAAGTGAGTGAGCATATGCTTGTGAAAAACTTTAAGCACTGTCTTTACATCATCCTTTGGGACTACAGCAGCTTCAACCCACTTCGAGACGTAGTCAACAGCTACTAATATATAAAGATTTCCAAATGAACTTGGAAATGGTCCCATAAAATCCATACCCCAAACATCGAACAATTCAACCTCCATAATTGGTTGCTGCAACATTTCTTTACATCGGGATATAAAGCCAGTGCGCTTACACTTTTCGCATTAATTCACAAAATTGTGGGCGTCTTTGAATAATGAAGGCCAGTAGAATCCATGTTGGAGAATCTTAGCAGTAGTTCACATGTCACCGAAATGACCTCCACAAGGAGCATCATAATAGAGCTTCAAGATTGAAAGCATCTCCTATTCCAGAACACAATGCCAAATAATGTTGTCATTGCATACATTGAATAAATAAGGCTGCTTCCAATGATACTTCACTACTTTACGAAGAAATATTTGTTTTTTATAGCCTGTGACACCCAATGGGAGTTTTCCACACACTAGATAATTAACCAGATCTACATACCTAGAGGTTGCATCTACAGCAAATAACTTTTCAACTAGGAATACAATGACAATTTGATGTTTCCAACTTCGCTACTGACTTCAAATCGAGACGGATGGTTCGCAACTTTATTTTCTAAACCCTTACGGTCTTTCATCTCAATGTCGAATTCTTACAACAGTAAGATCCAGTGTATCAGTCTTGGTTTTGCATCCTTCTCATCCAAAAGATATCTCAATGCTGAGTAATTAGTAAATACAGTAACCTTTACGCTGACAAGAATGAAACTTGTCGAAAACAAAGACTACAGCCAACAATTCATTCTCTATAGTGGTATAGTTGATTTGAGCCTCTGTAAGAGTTTTGATAGCATAATAAATGGCATGAAATATTTTTCCCTTACGTTGTTCTAGAATAGCACCCACAGCAAAGTCGCTTACATTGCACATAACTTCAAAAGGTTGAGACCAATCGGGTGCAACAACAATGGGTGCATTTACTAGCTGTAACTTCAATTAAATGATTGCATCCAGACTTGCATCATCAAAGAAGAATTTTCAATTCTATTCAAGAAATGAGCATAAGGGTTTTGTAATTTTCGAGAAATCTCTAATAAATCCTAACCCCGCATGCCCAAGAAAACTGTGAATACCTTTCAAATTTATTGGTGGAGGTAATTTTTCAATGATTTCCACTTTAGTTTTGTCATCTTCAATGCCTTGACTAGAGATGTGATGGCCTAACACAATGCCTTTAGTTGCTATGAAATGGCATTTTTCCCAATTTATAACAAGATGTGTGTCTTCACATCGTTGTAATACTTAATCCAATTTGTCAGCTCAATGATCAAAATCATTCTCGGAGACTGAGAAATAATCCATAAACACCTCTAAAGAGTGTTGAATCATACCCGAGAATATTACCATCATGCACCTTTGAAATGTGGCTGGTGCGTTGCAAAGATTGAAAGGAGTACAGTGAAAAGTAAAAGTACCAAAGGGGCAGGTGAAATTTATTTTCTCTTGATCCTTCGATGCAATAGCAATTTGATTGTACCCAGAATAGCTGTCTAAGGAGCAGTAATAGGCTCTTCCAGCAAGCTTGTCCAATATTTTGTTAATGAAAGGAAGTTTGAACTGGTCCTTCCTTGTGGCAGCATTAAGTTTGCGATAATCCAGACAGACTTGCCATCCCGACAGAATGTGTGTAGGAATTAATTCGTCTTTGTCATTGCTAACGGCATTAACGCCACTCTTTTTAGGAATGCATTGCACTGGACTTACCCAATTGCTATCAGAAATAGGGTAAATAATTTCATCATCAAGCCATTTTATAATTTCTTTCTTAACAAATTTCTTCATCTTCTCGTTTAATCTTCTTTGTTGCTCAATCGGTTGCTTTCCTTCATCTTCCAACTTGATCTTGTGCATGCAAAAAGATGGACTAATTCCTCGAATATCGGTAATACTCCAAGCAATAGCTTGTTTATGATGCTTAAGAATATGGACCAATTTCTCTTCTTGAGTTACATCCAACATTGCGGAGACAATAACGGGAAGAGTATTGTTATCACCAAGAAAGACGTATTTAAGATGAGTAGGTAGTGGTTTCAATTCTAAAGTAGGAGCTTCGTCAATAGATGGCTTGAAAATTGGAGTTGCTCTATTAGCTAAGTCTAAGGATTCAATCTGCCATCCATGTCTGAGTTCAATATTATTAGCTTCAAACATGCTGTCACAATTATCTAAGAATTCATCATTAGCTGTCACTGCAAACTCCTCAGAAAGTATTGTGCTTTGGTCATGGAATTCTTCCTCAATTAGATCATCTAGCACATCGACAATATGGCATTCTTCTTTATCCTTGCATTTAATAGATTCAAAAAAAAATTTGAAGGTAACATGCTAATCATTAAGTCGCATGGTCAGTTCACCTTTTTAAACATCAATAAGACTTCGTCCGATGGCTAAAACGGTCGTCCCAAGATTATGGGAACCTCCTTGTCTACCTTACAGTCAAGTATGATAAAATTAGCCGAAAAAATGAACTTATCCACACAAACTAAGATATCTTTAATTTGCCCTTCAGGTTGAGCCAATGATTGATCAGCTAGTTGCAATGTCACTGCAGTAGGTTTCATGTGACCAATTCCCAACTTTCGGAAAGTAGATAGTGGCATTAGGTTGATGCTAGCTCCCAAGTTGCATAAAGCTTTGCCCAAATAATGGTTTCCAATTGAACATGGGATAGTAGAGCTCCCAAGATCTTTCATTTTGGGGGGCAATTGGAAACACGAAAATATCACACTTTTTCATGTCCTTTTTAAATCAAATTCATGCAGTTTCAGTAAAATTATTGTCGAAATGTAACGCCTTGAATTTGGGCCTAGTAGAATTGTGTCTATTGGGCTTTGGATCTCAGAAAATTTTTAAAGTGAGCGAGAAAATAACAATTGGCATGTGGGCTTTGAGGGTTAATGAATTTGGAGATGTCTTGGGATCAAGTAAGGGTACAGGAAAAATTTTTATTTTAGCCCAAGGGAACTGTGACTTTAGTTAGTAGGCCTTTTAAATAAATGAAGAAGAAAAATGACACAAAGGAGCTTGTGGTGTAGTGGCAAAGTGGCGCCACTTAGGGAGCAGGGAGGTGGCGTCATTAGCAGGCAAAGGTGTCCAAGGTTTGAATAGTGGCTTAATATTTTATTGGGGTATTTATTTTGCTGTCAGTACGGCTAAAGTTTGTGTTGCAGTGAAAGTCTGATGGATAAGAGGTTTGAGATAGTCACGGAGAGATTGTATGAGCTTATCTTGAAGAAAAGTTAGGAGATGAGATATGTGAAAGAGGTGGAGCTGAATAGGGAATTTAGGGATAGGAAATTCAGCTATAGGCTATCTATAGGTGCCGATTTGGGAAATCTAAGGTAATGCCAAATTTGTTTTTCCCTTTAGCCGAATTCCTCATTTTTTTAGTTGCCGAAACACTTTTTCTCTTTGAGTACTCAGAAGCCAAATTCCTTTGAAAGGTTCATTGGGTTTTCCATTACTTTTCTTTCCTCCCCCTCATTCTGTTTCTTTCATTGTCGAATTCTTCCATTGCCGAAAAACTATCATTCCTTTTTCCGAAATCCCTATTGGTGTTGCGTTCTTCTTCTTTCTCTGAAAGCCGAATACTCCTTTATAATCGAATAACCCTATCTTTTTGCCGATTCCTTGTTGTTTTTCCTCCATCACAAATTAGTTGCTGTTATCTACTCTTAATCAAGTTTTAAAAGTCGGATCTCGTTCAATAGCTATCTAGGCCGCAGGATCAAAGGTTGGATTCGGTAAGTACTTATTCAAACTCCTTTAGTGCATTTTGGTAAAAGTTGGTGGGCTATCTAACTTTTTCTTGCTCTTAACCTTGTATTAACAAGGGTAGGGTTCAAGGATCGCAAGCGTGGTAAGGATCGCTAGCAAGTGGTAAGTGTACTCGTCTCAATTGTGGATTAGTAAGTGGCCGAATGTAAGTGTGGCTTATAAAGGTGACTTGTGTAGAATATGAGTCACTTGATTTTTGATAGTATATGTGTGGGTGCAAATCTAGGAGATATTCGTGAGTAGTAGCTAAGGAAGGGCTGCTAGAACTGGTGGCACACGGTAAGGTTATGGTAAGGCTTCGGTTTTGGGGTAAATACTGTGGTTAAGTGTGTAATTGATTGCAGATTGGTATTGGTTATAGGCTCAAGGCTAAGGATAGTGCAGCACGTAGCATTAACCAGGTGTGTACATACACTTCACACACGACAAGTCAGCAAAAGCCAAAATTTCGAAAAAAAACCCGAAATGCCAAAAAAAGTCGAAAAGCCGAATGGTTGGCACCGGCAACCACACGAGCGCTCAAACATTCGTGTGGGAACACTGATACAATTATCGGGGCCAAGAGAGTGGTCTCATGGTCTCGGGACACTATTTGGCCAACCGGGCCAAAAGGGGCTAAATGGGCCTGCCGAGCTCGTGGGCTCAAATCGGCAAGAGTTGATATGTGAAATTGAATGATAAATTGATATGGATGGTTGTAGGATTTGATTATGATCGGGCCTAATGGGCTACTTAAACATGATTGGGCTTAATGGGTTATATGGAGATGAATGGACCTAGTGGGCCTTATGGGATTTTAGAAATGCATGCTAGGGTTTTAATGGACTCCAGGCTTAGTTCTGATAAATTCTTAAATAGCATAAAACTTAATTTAATCATCAAAAATGTCTATGGACAAGTCACTAGGTTAGAGTGTGGCAATGGACATATGTATGTCTAGGATTGGATCTAGGGAGAGCTTGGTACTTAAGCGGTCCTAGTGACCCACCTCCTCTTTTTTGGAATCCTACCTGGTGCATAGTGTCTGTTCACTTTAGCCGCAAGGACTTGTTGATGGGCCTAAGTTCATAACTAAAACCCGAGGTGAAAGAAATTACGAAAATACCCTTGTAGGGTAAAATTACGAAAATACCCCTGTAGGGTAGATTTACAAAAATACCCCTGGGTAGTGAAATGACTAAAATACCCCTAGGTGCTTAATGCGTGAAAGTGTGTATGTTGCATTCATGAGATATATGTTGCACTTGGGTGGGTTTGATGATACGAAGGAAGATATGTGAAGATCGCATAGTCGCTTGATGACCGTGGATCCACCGGTGGCTTTTAGCCCATTTTATGCTTAGCAGCCTTGCTGCAACGTTTGATTAGTGCCATTGTTGGTGCTACCTTTGGAGTATAGGGATGGGTGGGTTGATATTTATATCCCCACAAGAGTGTAGGGTTGGAAGGGAAATGGAGTGCAGGGTTGGATTTGGGATGGGAGCATTGCATTCATGTGATATTGATGTGATATGAGGTCATTGTGGGCTAAGGCCCAGGACCACAGATTTTGATAGTGCTTAGGCTCAATGTGATAATCGTATGTTTTACCAAGGGTCGTACACACTGAGTTTCAAAACTCACACCCTTTTATTTAATGTTTCAGGTGACCCTCAGTAAACGGCTCGACGTGGGAGAGGCTCGGAGATGGCCACACTGCAAGCTACTTAGAAGTTTGTTTTTTAATTAGTTTCGGATGACTTTATTTTAATTACTCTATTTTCATTGGGATGTAATAAGGCCTTGTATCTCCAATTTGACTTTACATTTGGGTTTTATTATTGTTTCAACTGCCTAATTATTAAACTTAAATAAATTTCTAAGGTTTAACATGGTTTTCGAAGTAACTATAACATATGGACGTTTTCTTAAAACATGGGCTTTCATATAACTTAACAAGTTGCAAGGATTTTGGGTTTCTAAATCTTAAACCTGAGTTTTTAACTAAACAAAGTCATTTTGGAATTATCCCTTTGATGTGACATCACCGGATTCGGCCATAACGTCTGGGCCGGGTCTGGGGGTGTTACACGAAAAATATATAATTATTATTAAATAATTATTTTTGTACTTAAATTATTAACATAATGAATTTTAATTACTTTTATAATAAATTTTGATTAATTTTGATCATTTTGACAGATTCGCACAAAGGGCGAAAATTGGCTCGGCAAACATCGCTAAAAGCGCAAAATTGAGAAGCAATTTTTGAAGCAGACTAATGAATTTTTCAGCTAAAGGCGGTCCAAATTATGTGTATTAATTCATAATATAATTAATTATAATTTTAATCCAATTTAATGTGGGTTAAATAAATTATTATTAATTAATTATGAAAAGTGGCCCAGTTGAGCTGAACTGAGAAAACCTAACCAACCAAGCTATGGGCAGCCCAAATCCGTCCAGCATGCTGACCCAATCAGCTTGCTTGGCTGATTAATTGGCTTGCAAAAAGTCCCTTGAAGACTTCGCCAAACTGCAAACAAACCCCTTCTCTTTTAGTGCCTTTCTAGATTTGCCCCAACCTTAATACAGCAAGTTTGAAAGCTTCAAACTTGCCACACGTGTGGCCGGCCAAGGGAGGGCTCTTTGGCTGCTGATTTTGGCTATTTTTAGAAGCCCTCTCACCCTATGAAAACCCCCCTTAGCTGCTCCATTGAACACACCACAATAGTATCATCTCTTCTCTTCTCTCTCAACTTTCTTTCTTATTTTCCATCTGTTTTCCCTTGTCCTCTTGCCAATTTCACCTCTTGAAAAAGAGTCATTCATCCATCATTTGGAACGGCATTTAAGTGTTCATAGAAGTCTTGGTTCGACAGGAACAAGTGAAGAAGGAAGAGTGGAGCAACTCAGCCAAACTAAAGAGAAACACCGGATTTGCTTCTTGTTCCCTATCTTTTTAAATTCTGTTGTTGTTGTGATAAATATGTCTAAGAACATTTATGTTGATATGATTTATTTAATTGATATGGCTTAAATTTAATTCGTGTTTGGTTGATTGCATTTCATCTTATTAATTTAATAAAATTTTGTTTGTGTTGTTATTGGCCTCGGTAAGATGTTTGATTAACTAAAACCGTGACTAAGTTATTCTTGCATTACAATTGTAAGGTAACTAATGAATTATTTATTTAAACGGATTGAAATTGTAATTAATTGACATGATACTTAATTTGTGCATGTTTAATCATCTAAGGTAGTTGAGGGTTAAATTAGCAATGGTATCGAGAGATACAATTGCCTTGCATAACTTGCAAGATTATTGTGATTAAATTGTTTCAAGGTATGAAAACATTGTTACCTCACTTAATCTTTTATGTGCTTATGAGATTGAATTAATTGTTTGAATTGACATAGGGATATGTACAAGAGATTATTTTGATTTCATAAGTATGTATGTGCATTAATATATTTGTCTACTAAATTTTGTTTAATCGGTTGAATTGACATAGAGATATAGTCAATAGATAAATGGATTCTAGTAGGTAAATATGTTCATAAGTTAGCAGATTACCGATTTTTCGTGAATTTATTCGTAACAACATAAACATGATTTTAATAATTCTAACTTAAGAAATGTAATTAATCTAACACAATTATGTTATCTTAATTAAAATCAGCTTTTGAAATCGTGCATTAAAACTTTATTTTATTTTATTTATTTTACTTTGTTTTCTAGTTTTTAATCATTTCTCAAATCAAAATATTGTTCTTCACCAAAGTGTTTTAAATTGCATTCATAAATAATTCTTTTCACAATCCCTGTGGGTACGATAACTCGACATTTACTTGTCACTTTATTACTTGTTGCGATTATGTACACTTGCACATTTTCGTTGTTCCAGTAACTTATTTGTTAAAACAGCATTATAGGCCTCTGTGAGTGCAATAGTTTCCATATCATTAAGCTTCTTCTTCTTGGGCTAGAGCTCGATCATAAATTTCCCATAATTCAGAATTTGCACAAGAGCATCTACTAAAGGAATATTGATATGAAGTTGCTTCAGTGTGTTCAGAAACTGTTGGTACTGCTTATCCTGCTTATTCTCCCTGGATATTTGTGGAAAAGGTAAAAGTAAAGATACATCTAATTGCACCGACACCCTTGATTACGTTGACAGTTTCAAAGGTTGGATATTAGGCATATGAGTGACAATTTGTGGAACTGCTTTGTCTGGTACATCAACAAGCTCTTCAGATTCAACCTTCCAACTACGAATTACATCACCTGTATCTTGAGGTGATACAATAGAGTCTGTAGTTGGCTCGCCAATTTGTTTACCACTCTTAAGCATGATAGCCTTGCAATGTTAATTTCAACTCGGACTGGGATTTTTTGTGTCACTAGGTAGTGTGCCTGGTGATCGAGTATTCATATTTGAAGCAAGTTATCCTAGTTGTGCCTCCAACGCTCAAATAGAAGATGAATTACCTTGCACAATAGCTTATGTGCGAGTCATATGCTCCTGCATTAAAGCTTCAAGAGCTGCTAACAGGTCAGAAGGAGAAACTTGCGTGTGTACTGTTGTTGTAACATCCCGAAATAGGGCCTAAACGGAATAGTGGTTGCGAAACCACAAATCCAAGATAGAAAAGTTTATTTTGATTTTTTTTTTATGATTTACTGATTGATTGGGTTCATGTGTTAGAGTATCGATAGAAAATTTTATGAATTACATGTCTAATTTGCTTATTAGGGCTTAATTGTAAAAGTTGATAAATGAGAGTTCTAGATGCTAAAGGATTAAATTGAAGTGAATATCTAAAGTAAGAGTCCTTCAATGGTAATTAGACCATTATATTTTCATGGACAAAAATGGACATGCATGGGTAGAAATAACTAAAATTTTAATGAAGCGTATTTTAGTAAAATGTCAAATAAAAGAAATTAAATGGGAAAAAGATGGAAAAAGGTTATCATCTTCTTCCTAAGGCCAAATCTTCAAGGGGGGGACTCCATAGCTAGGTTTCCAAGCTTCCAAGCTCCATAGTAAGTCAATTCAAGCCCCATTTTTCATGTTCTTTACGTTTTTGCAATCCCGATAACTCAGTTTAGCTTATTCTAGCAATATTTTAACCTAGGGTTCATATTTGGAAAAATACCCATAGGTGAAATGTGTTTATTTTGATGTTTTATGATAGAATATAAAGGCTTAAATTATGTTAAACAACTTTTGCTAAGCGATTTTACGTAAAAACGAGTAAAACGACATAATCGGTAAAAATACCTAATGTTCATAAGTACATGTTAGAGTGAGAATTTGATGTTGCCATAGAAGGGAAAAATGTTTAGCATGTCCTAAAATGTAAGAAAATAGGATGAAGTTTAATTTTCGAGCCAAGGGGCAAAATCATAATTTTGTGAAAGTTAGGGGCAAAAACGTAATTTTTCCATAATATGATTTTTGGATTGAATTAAATAGTGTAAATATTAAATAAGCTAAATATGTTATTATAGATCGAGAAGAAAGTGGAATCGATCTTGAACGAGGGAAAGGAAAAGTTAAGGACTAAATTGCAAATTTCGCCATATTTTGCACCGAGGTAAGTAGTATGTAAATAATTCATTATTTTTATTGATGTTTTATGTTTCAGCATGTTTAATGTATTGTATCTGATTTTTGAATCATAATTGACTATTGAAAAAATGAAATAAAGTGTTAAAAAGTGAGTTATTTCCCGTTTGAACCTTCCGAATCGAAAGAGGTAATTGGCATGTAGCTAGGTCACATGAGTGGTACTAAGTGTAGGCCACTATGTGCACAAGAGAGCTACAAGAGATTTCGTATACATAGCTAGGTCACATGTGTAGTACCGAGAGTACGCCATGTGTACAAGAAAGCTATATGTAGCTAGGTCACATGTGTGGTATATGGTGTGAGCCACTATGTGTACAAGAGAGCTACGAGAAGGCTAGGTCATATGTGTGGTGCTAAGTGAAGGCCACCATATGTACAAGACAGCCAGAATTATGAGTACAATCGAGCTAGGTCACATGAGTGGTACTGGGTGAAGGCCACTATGTGTACAAGAGAGCTTCGATTTCAAAGGTGGGCTGTGTGCGAAACCACCGCATATTCGTTATTATTTCGAAGCGTTCAACGAGAAAACTGACTAAATGAAATTATGTGAGATATTGTAGTGATAAGTATATGTATATGTATGTGTAATGTATGAGCAATATGCTCAATATGTGATTGGAAATTTGAATGATTGTTATATGTAAGTAATGAATACAACTAAAGTGAGAGAAACCAAAAATTTACAATAAAACTGTTTTGGACAACAACAGTGACGTGAATTTGAAAAATCACCAAAAATGGTAGACATTGAATTATAAGTTGTATGAGATATTTATTTAAATCTTATTGGGTCTATTTTCATATAAAAGAAAGAGAGAAAGTAAAGGAATTGTATATTTTAGATATTTAAACTTTTGTGAGACTGGTTCAGAATGGTTACTTGATCCCCAATTCTGTCTTGGAAAAATCATTACAAATTTAAAACAAATAATTATGGGGTATAAGTTATATGATTGAAATCCTTAATGAGTCTATTTTCAAATTAAATAAATTTTATCATCATATGAATTCTGTATAATGATAAAATTGGTTCATAGTGAAAAGTGGTTAGAGCAGTCGAACAGCAAAATAGGGGAATATTTAATGAATAAATTATACTAATTGGCCAGACTAAAAATTCTGAAACTTTTATGTGATAAGATAAATGAGCCTAGTTTCACGAAAAATTTACGGGTCTTAATTTGGAGTTTTGTAGCTTCAGATAAAAATAATTTAGTGACTATGACTCGAATAGACAGCTTGCTCCAAACTTGAATAAATGATGAAATTGATTTTAGATTTGATTGTGTTGTTTTGTAAACTTAATAAATCCATTATTGATTATTTATATACTTACTTACTAAGCTATATGCTTACTCTCTTTTCTTTTCCTTTTTCTATAGTGTCATCAAGCTAGCTCGGGATTTGGTGATCGTCGGAGATCCATCCACACTATCAACCTTCTTTTGGTATTTTGAAAACAACATTTTGGGAATTATGGCATGTATAGAAGGCTTAATTGTTTTGTTATTTGTAATAACGAATGATTATTTTGCTTATGGGTATTGACGACTATGTATGGAAAAAGTTCTAAATCTATACGGATTTTACATTTTAAATTTTGTACAGTAGTTTGAATCATGTCCGGTAATGCCTCGTACCCTGGTCTGGCGACGGACTTGGGTGAGGGGTGTTACAGTTGTTGTCGATGTTCTTGAACATGCTGATTTGACATTGAAGAGTGTTGTGGCTACGTCTATTTCTGATGTGGATGCATCTAGCTCTGATTATAGTTCTGCTGTTGTTGATTGTAATTCCCTTTTCTTGAATTATAATTGCCTTGGGTAGATATATTCCCATATCAAAATGTCGTAGCATTTTGTCTAGCATTCTGATTTCCCTATGACTGTTGATTATGTGCAGAATTATTATAAGAGTTGCCATAAGAACTGTTGCGGATGTTACTAACATAAAATTCATTCACTGCATGTTATAGAAAATCTTCACAGCTGTGATTGTCACTGTAAATCTCACAACAAAAGGTTGGAACATCAACTTGTTGAGCGACTTGTTTGGGTTCAACCTCACTAGTCCCTTGTATATTTTTTATCATATTTGCAAGAGAAGAAACTTGAGCACTAAGTGCATAGATTGTATCCAGTTCAATAACTCCAAGAGCAGCTTTTGCTTATGTAGCTCTAGAGATAGGGAATTATAATCATTCTGAGCAATTCTTTCAAGAATTTCAATCGCATCATTATAGGTACAATCCAGTAAAGGTCCATTGGCTGATGTGCCAACAAGATTCCTCATGTGTGAATTCAGTCCATTATAGAAAATCTCAATTTGTGTTTCCTGTTGAATGTCGTGCATGGGACAACATCGAAGAAAAGATTTATAACTTTCCCATGTGGTGTAAGGATTCTCATCATCCAGCTGATGATAAGCTGTAATATCATTTCGGAGACAAGTATTCATTATTGCGAGTTAAATCGTAAAACAAACAATGTTGCTAGTGCATTCCAAAAAGTAATTGATCTGGCAGGTAACCTAAAGAACCATGTATGAGTTCTTCCTGTAAGGAATAAGGAAATAATTACATCTTCAAAGCATCATTAGGAACGCCTTTTTGACTAAAGGAAGCACAAATCAATAAAAATGATTTAAGATGTTCTTGTGCATCTTCATGTGGCAGCCCAACATATTGCCCTTTAGAATTCAGCATTTGAAACATTATTGGCTTGAGTTTAAAATTTCCAACCTGGATTGTTGGCCTAACAACTCTCGATTATAAGTCATCCAAGACAGGCACTACAAAATCTTGTATTGTCTTGTTTTGTATTAGATTGTCTAGCTGCAATGGTGGGTCATTAGCATTTTGGTTATGCATCATGGGCATAACTGCATTGTTTCTTGGCAAAGCCATATTCCCTTGTTCTCGAAGTGTCCTCTGAACAGTTCTTTCAATTTCTAAATCAAAATCGGCAATAAACTCTAAATTGTTCTGGGTCATACAACACCTAAAATATAATGTGAAAATAATGAAAAAAAGAAAACAAGTTAGTAACAACTAAATATTATGAAATAAAAACAAACAAAAATAAACATCAAACAAACGCCATCCTTGGCAACGGCACCAAAACTTGGTCAGTTGTTTAATGTCACAACAATAGTGTGCAAGCGTACACTGTCGATGGAAGTATAGTAGACAGCTATGAGTCTTTCAGATATTGATCCCATGAGGATGGTTGTCTTTTGTCTATCAGTCAGTGCAAATAATGGATACAAATGAGATAAATTGTAAGAGTAGGTGTCAAAGTAATAACTTGAAACAACAAGATAAAATATGATAATGATAAACTGGGATCCCCAACGTGAATATTCAAAAAATTCTAAATGCTCATAAAGTATATGTAACAACCTAATTTATACCCTAGTCAGAATAGTGGTTTTGGGACCACAAATTCGAGTCAGAAAAATATTTTAATATTATTTTTTGTGTTTATAGTATGTGAATTAATATGTGCGAAAATTTCGTATGAAAATTCTATCGTTTGTGTGCCGATTTGATAAAAGGATTTAATGGAAGAAAATGTAAAAGTTGTGTTCTACATGTTGAAGTTCCGAATTGACATGGCTTTTTAAATGAAAGGTCCTTATTATGTGAATAGACCATAGTTAGTGGATTTTGACTTAAATGATCATCCATTATATGAAATTTTAATGTTTTATTATGGACATTTTGGTAATTAAATAAATAATAGTTAATTAAATAAAACAAAAACATAATTTTAGTTCATCTTTTTGGTGATCGCCAAATTTCTAAAGAAAGAAAGAAAACACCATTTTTGAGCTCTCATGCATTCGACACTTGTATCTTTGATCAAGTAAGTTCTTTGCTTGGTTTTTGATGATTTTTTTATGTTTTTGAAATCGTTGCTTCGTATTCTAGCTAGCCCATGTCACAATTTTTGAATTTGATGAATATTTTGAGTTATGCCATTGATGAAATTGTGAGCTTTGTGATGTTAGTTGATGAAAAATGAAAGATATGTGTTGGGTTAACATGTTTTGTATTTGGATTTTTGATAAAATTGATAATTATGGGCTAATTTGTGAAAATTGTAAATTGAGGGGTCAAAGTGTGAAATAAATTAAAGATATGGGCTTATATGGACTAATAGAATATTCGACCAAGCATGTGTATAAGGAAATTATGTGTATTTTGTGATTTTATGAAATAGGGACTAAAATGTCAAAATGTGAAAATGTGAAGGCTAATTTGTAAAATGCCCTAAATATGTTATTGAATTAAACGATTTGGTGAACACAAGAGTTAATTTTGAATGTGTATAGATTAAGAACCAAAGAAAACGGAATTTGATTGGGGGAAATCGAAAGTAGTTGAATAGACGTTTGTTTCCGTTCTTTCACGTACAAGGTAAGTCGATATATAAATAAATGTGTTTGAATTGAATTATTATTGCTTATATGTGAATGAATTGTGATATATGGCTATTTGAGCTGAATATGTGAAATCCAAAAAAGTTCTGATAATGTGATGACGTCCGAAAAGTCTCGTATGAACCTTAGGAAGTAGTTAGGATACGTATGTCATAAAATAAGATTCTGATATGAGTTATCGTGTAAGACCACGTCTGGGATGTTGGCATCGGTTTGAGATTTATGTGTAAGATTTATGTGTAAAACCATGTCTGGGACAGACGCATTGATATTTACTTACATGTAAGACCACGTTTGGGACGTTGGCATTGTACGAGCTTTACGAGCTATCCGAGGTTCGGATCGAGATCGAGGCAAAGATAAAGTGCTTGATTAATCGACCGTATCGATAGTCAATGTCCGAGGTAAGTTCGAATATAATACAGTCATTAAATTTATATCTATGTGTTGAGAATTGAATGAATGTATAGTAATGAAATAGAAATGTATTACATATGAAATCGAGTAATGAGACACTAAGTGTGCGAAATAAGAAACGAGACAGAGATGATTAGCACTGTGTGTGCAAACGATAAAAGCTTCGGCTTATTGATTTGGCACTGTGTGTGCGATACTGATATAAGTTCAGTTTAATGTATTGGCACTAAGTGTGCGATGACAATTATGTTTTGACTACGAAATTGGCACTAAGTGTGCGAATAAATCAGAAGAATAGCAAAGGTTGATCGAAATGTAAAATCGAGAAATTGAGTAGCATGAATGGTGAGTAACTATGTGTAGCTAAGGTACGTAATAAACCTTTGTGGTTGATGAGTATAAACGAGCTATGATTGAGGGAATGAGTATTTTAGCTATGGATGAGAGGGCATGAATATAAGATAATAGATCTATGTGATTGTTTATTATTTACATTGGGTTGATTTGATATGATAATTGTATTGTATATCAAACTTACTAAGCTTTGTAAAGCTTACTGTGTGATTTGTTTCCCTGCTTTGCAATGCCAGCAAGGTTAGCTTGGATCTGGGAATCGTCAGCATCTCAGTCACACTATCGGCAATCTATTTTGGGGTATTTTGGAAAGATGTACATAATTAAAATATGGCATGTATAGGCTAGTCATATGAAACATGTTTGAGTTTTGTAGTAGCCATAAGATGTGGCTAGGTATGTGCTAGTTTTAGCATGAATGACTTTGGTATATATGATGCATCTTTTGGTATGAATTGTGAGTTGAGAAATTTACTTATGAATGGTAACTTTGTGTTGGTAAAATGCTAGTATGAAATAGTGAAATTGAAAAGGATGATGTTTGGTAATGAATGAATTATGCTTGTGATGATATGAGTTTTAGTCTTTGAAATTTTCATGGTTGGAATTGGTATTAAATGCATGGTTTGAATGACTATTTTGGTATGTTTTTGGTGGTTATATGAGCATGAAATGTCTTGGTAAATATGGCTAGTAGGTTTGATCCTAAGTAGGTGGCATTTTGGCGTTGCAAATGGCCTATAATGTCACACGGTCGAGGCGCACGGGCGTGCCTAAAGACCGTGGGTGAATTGGCAGAATGTAGCTTAGTATCACACGGCCTTGACACAGGGGTGTCAGCTAGCCGTGGTGTACAAGTCAGTAGCTAGCTAAGAGTACACAACCATGGCACACGGGCGTGCTTGGTGGCCGTGGTGGGCAAGTCAGTATATGGCCTAGTAGCACACGGCCATGGCACACAGGCGTGCCTGGTGACCGTGTTAGTATAGTCAGTATATGGACACGGAAGGACACAATGGAGTGTCTAGAAGCCATGGAGGGCACACGGTCTCCTCCCACGAGTGTGTATCCCCTGAATTTTAGAAATTTTTTTTTAAATGCTCGAGAATTTCTGTGTGTGTTCAGTTTAGTCCCGACCCCTCTTTAGCATGTGACAAAGGTTTCATAGACTTTGATAAAGAACAACATATTTGTTAATGAATGTAATTGAAGATGATTGACTTTATGTTGTACATTTAGATGTTAAATGTTCTGATTGATCGGTAATACCTCTTAACCCTATTCCGGAGATGGTCTCGGGTTAGGGGTGTTACAACCGATATGTGCAAAAACCCAAGGAGTAGAAACATCGAAACAACACCAGCAAAGTAAGACACCTACTTCTTCTACTTACTTGTTGGTTAAATTGTTCCCTTTTAGTTATCTTTAGCACATATTTTACTATTTTCAATTCAGTAATTTACATTTTATGACTCAGTGAACCTTAGCTTATTTATCATTAATTTTTTCATGTTTTGGTACTGATGTCGTTGCATAAGTATTTTTAGCTTGCGCCCAGAATTGTCGCCGCACTTGACAACTGTCCGATAAGAACAAAAATGTGTGAGCTATCTGGTCTAGTACAACTAACTTGTACATACAGAGGTAGCATGGTTCTGATGAAAGGGCACCTAGGCTATTTGGGGAAAGAGGATAAATATTGACAAAAAAAAAATAATAGAAGGAGAGTTTTTGAAGAGTTTTTATATCTTCATCAACCGATCCTTTGAATTTTTTGGCTATGGCGACTTAAACTCCTACGGGTGAACCGACATTAAAAGGATGTAGCTTAGCTCTTGACGAGGAGCCCCTGAGTGCGACACAAGAGGGAATAAATAGATTCAAGTCGAGTTGTCTAGGAATAGTATTCTTCACTTGTTTCTTTTATTTTTGTTTTCTAAACACTAGTGATTACCTTATATTTCATGTTAGACAGAAGTACACATGATTTCTGGGTTAAATGTTATTTTATTCAATCTTACTTCTACTGTTTAATCTTTGGGTTTGAATGTTTTTAGCATGGAAGTGTTATAGCGGTTACTGGCATTGCAAGGTGCAGTGATAGTTCAAGCTAACAAGCATGACAACAGAAGTTGATTGAGGATTAGAGGAATTTAATCCACTTGTTCTTAAGAGTGTTTCATTGCGCCATCATCGGAAGGTATGGCTAATGTGGATGTTTAAGTCTTTGATTAAATATAGATGTTAAGCTTGGTAAGATTTTCATTGCAATTTAATGCATCGACAATCACCCATCCTGTTATACTGTAACACCCCTAACCCGTATCCATCGCTGAACTAGGGTTAAGAGGCATTACCGGAAAAATCAGAACATTTTACACTCAGAACTCATATAGTCCCTTGAGAAAGTCTACGAGACCTAAAACATGCTTTAGAGAAGGTTCGGGACTAAACCGATCACATACAAAAACTTTGTGGAACTTGGAAAATTTTTCTTTCAAAACAGGGCACACTGTAACACCCCTAACCCGTAACCATCGTCAGATAAGGGTTAAGAGACATTACTAATCATTTCTGAACATTTCATATCATTTCACAACCAAACATGTCAATTCATATTCATATAGTCCCTTATATAGGTCAACGAGACCTTCAACATGCTTTAAAATAGGGTCGGGACTAAACCGAACACACACGAAAATTTCTAAAATTCAAACATTTTTTTAAGTTACAGAGGTCACACATCCGTATGGGTAGGCCGTGTGCCTCACATAGCCTCGGACACGCCCATGTGTCCAAGCCGTGGCAAAACAGAGCATACCTACTGACTTGTCCACACGGCCTGAGACATGCACGTGTGCCTCACCTGTGGTCGACATTGACTTGCGCCACACGGCTAGTCACACGCCCGTGTGTCTAGCCCATGGTCGAGTCTAACTTGAATCAAATTACAAACTCGAAAGACACGGTCGAGCCACATGCCCGTGTGCTCAACCGTGTGGGCAATTATAGGCCATTTTTCAAGGCCAAATTACCATCCACAGTTTGAAATCACCTATAAGCATCAAACCAATACCAATTCATGCCTCAAATGCAACCAAGATATACCAAAACATGCACCAAATAATCATCAACTACATCATTTATTTCCATACTCAATTTCTACTCAAATAAATTTATCCAAAACACCATTTTCACAACTCAAATCATATAAGCTAAGCATCATATAAACCTTGCCACAACTCACATTTAAACTAAAATTTTCATCAACCATTTAAGCATGAAACATACCATATTCATCATTCTCTTCACCCACACATATATATTTACTAACATCATTCAACTTTTATGCCATATCTCATGGAAAAATTACACAACTTAAAACATGTGATCGCGTGTCAGAGTCTTAAAAAATTATAAAAAGAATGATCGAGCCTAGAAACTAACTGTGACAATGATTGAGGCAAGCGCACCTATCGAACAGAAGTATAGTTTAGTGGTAAGACCGGATTGTCGAACCCAAAGGAACCAAAAGTACTAATAATAACTTTCTTTTTATTATTTAGCCTAAGAATTAAGGGAATTATTAATCTAAAATTATCTAACTATTAAGCTAAAGATACAAAGACAAATAGAATGAATTGGGGAAAATACTTGTGGGAAAAACCGATTGATTAAGACAATACCTGAGGAACAATCCACCTAGACTTCACTTGTTATCTAACTCTGAACCAGACGATTTATTGACTTGATTTGATCCGTAGGACTCCCTAATTTATATTAATACCTCTTTCAAGGCTACTAACGTCTAACCCTAGGTTGATTAATTGAAATATCTTTCTAATTAAAACCCTTAGAATTGCATTAGCTCGATCTATGGACTCCCATATTAGGTTTGACCCTAATCCGGCTAATTTTCGTCATCCTATTTCTAGGGTTGCGATCAACTCCACTTAACTATGCTAGATCTACTCTTAAACAAGGACTTTTGCTCCACTGTCTAAGCACATCAATACTTGAATCAATATCCTGAAATATCAAAGCAAGAATTAAGAACACATAATTAAGAACAAATCAAGTATTTATCATATAGTTCAGAAAATAATAACAAGATCCATCTTAGGTTTTATCCCCCTCAGGTATTTAAGGGTTTAGTTCATAATAATAAAAGAATACATCTCAGAAGAAAATATAAAACAAAACATAAGAAAAACCCTAAAACCCCCTAAAGGAAAATGAAGGGAAGATCTTCCGTCTTGAGTATAACTCCGGCTTCTTGAGATGAATCAACTGGTTTTCTTTGAGTAAATTCCACAATTCTGGCCTCTCTAGCTCGGCTCTTTGGCCTAACTGGATGCCTCACTCGACTCACCTTGAAGGTTGGCCTCTAGGGTGTTTATATAGGTTTTGCAATGGCTTTCTTTGCCTCTAAGTACCCTAATCCGAATGAAACTCTTCTTTGTCACAATAGGGACACGCCCATGGCACACGCCCGTGTGAATTATGGTCAAGCCGTGTTCGGGTCTGTTAAGGTGGCACAACCGTGTGGCTTAGGCCAGGCCGTGTTGATTTCGTGATATGGCCCATTTACTCCATTTTGGGCCCGTGTCTCGTTCTTTTCATCCTCCGGTGCTTTCCTAAGTATAAAACATGAAAACAAAGGATTAAGAGCACCAAATTTCACAATTCAATGCTTAAATCATCCAAAAGTATGCTAAATGTAGGATTAAAATATGTTTATATTACGGTTTATCAACATGCCACATTCAATAGCCTATACATGCCATATACTACATATATGTACATCTTTCAAAAGTACCAAAATAGACAGCCGATAGTGTGATTGAGTCCCTGACGATCTCCGGATCTGAGTAGTGTTACTGACACTGTAGAACAGAGAAACGTATCACACAGTAAGCTTAAGAGCTTAGTAAGTTCATAATATAATACATTTAGTTCAATAACACAATTACAATGTACAAAGATAATTCATCACATAGATAAACTCACAAATACTTATATCATATCACCCATAGCTAATATGCTCACTTAACCATTCATGAATCCATTTACGATTTCATCAACCACATAGGTTCCGTACGTACCTTAGCCAACACTTAGTTATTGATCATTCATGCTACTAAATGCTTGACACTTCATTTCTACCAACCGTCAATAGTCATTCAATTTATTCTCACACTTAGTGCCAAATTCATAGCCAAAGCTTAAATGTTATCTCACACTTACTGCCTTTACATAGAATCGAATGTATCTCGGTATCGCACACACAGTGCCAATTAATAAAGCCGAAGCTTCCATTACATTGCACACATAGTGCTATTCATTTCTATCGCCAATTAATAAAGCTGAAGCTTCCATTACATCGCACACACAGTGCTATTCATTTCTATCTCGATTTCAGTTAGGCACACTTAGTGCCTGATCGCTGTGAATAAGAGCTTTAAACTTTATAAAAGAATGATCGAACCTAGAAACTAACTCTGACAACAATTAAAGGCAAGTGTACCTATCGAACAGTAGTATAGCTAAGGCAAGACCGGATTATCAAACCCAAAGGAACTAAAAGTACTAATACTAACTTTCTTTCTATTATCTAGCCTAAATATTAAGTGATTGGTTGTTTAATCTAAAACTAATTAACTACTAAGCTAAAGACACAAAGACAAAAAGGATGAATTGGAAAATAACTTTAGGAAAAACTCAGTTGATTAAGATGATACCATCAGGAAGAATCCACCTAGACTTCACTTGTTATTTAACCCTAAACCATACGATTTACTCACTTACTTTGATCCGTAAGATTCCCTAACGTATATTAAACCCTCTCTCGAGGCGAATAACGTCTAACCCTAGGTTAATTAATGGAAATCTCTTTCTCTCTTAATAACACCCTAAAATAGCAGTAAATCGATCTATGGACTCCCATATTAGGTTTCACCCTAATCTAGCAAAATCTCGTCACCCTATCTCTAGGCGTGCGATCAACTCCGCTTAATTATGCTAGATCTACTCTTAGGCAGGGTTTATTCCTCCTCCACCTAAGCGCATCAAATTTGGACTAAGCTCACATAATTAAGAACAAACTAAGTATTTATCATATAATTCAGAAAACAATAACAAGATCCATCATAGGTTTCATCCCCTTCAGGTATCTGAAGGGTTTAGTTCATGACAAATTAAGAAAACATCTCAAGAGAAAAGATGAAAAAAAACATAAGAAATCCCTAAAACTCCCTGAAGAAATTGAAGGAGAGATCCGCCGTCTTGAGTAGAATTCCGGCTTCTTGAGATGAATCAACTGGCTATCTTTGAGTGATTCCCACAAATCTGACCTTTTCAGCTTGACTCCTTGGCCTAGCTAACCGCCCCCTTTCAGCTGACACTTAGGGGGGTTATATAGGCTTTCGAAATACGTTTCTTTCTCCCTAAGTATCCAAATCTGAGTGAAATTGCTCTTTCCAGTGACAGGGACACGACCATGGCACACGCTCGTGTGGATCGTGGCCAGGCCGTGTTCGAATTTCTTTAATGAGACACGACCGTGTGACTCGAGGTTCTAGATGATCAGTGAGGCACAGTCGTGTGGGCTTTGGTCCAGGCCGTGTCGATTTCTTTCTTCGCCCAATTTACTCCGTTTTGGGCCCGTTTCTCGTTCTTTTTATCCTTGGGTGCTTTCCTGGGTATAAGACATGAAAAGAAAGGATTAAGAGCACCTTTTTATATGAAATAGAGGATAAATCATCCAAAAGCATACTAAATGTGGGATTAAAATATGTTACTAATACGGTTTATCAAATACCCCCACACTTAAGCTTTTGCTTGTCCTCAAGCAAAATTCTCAACTTACAATTAAAACGAACTTTCCATAATTCATAATTCCTATTAACAATGTCTTATCATAATTCATAAATAATTTATACATGTATAATTCAACTCAAATAGTCCTAAAGATTCAAACAAGATAAGTCATGTACTTGTATCACAAAAACATAAGTGTCTCCCCTTTATCTGAATAATTACCTTTAATTCAAAATCAACAAGGATTGACATCCTCACAAAAGATTCACTCAAATCACTCAAGGTGTTTAAGGTTCAAAATTAAAAGATCACTCATAAGTCGAACCTGAAAAGTTAATCCCATAGGCTTGCCTTAAAATCAAATCTCCACCACCGTAAAATGAGATGATAAACAGATCAAAAGGTCTTTGTCAGGATTGTAACGGGGCTAGCGTTAAAAGTGTGGATAAAGGCTGAATTAGAAGGTTAGAATCGAGATTGAATTGACAAGTTACCTACCTAGAAATACTGAGACAATAATAATTACATCAACTATAAAAGTAATAACCCTAATAATACGAGCTTTTTTTTTTCTTTTGATAATTGGACTTTAACTCTATAAGCTCATTTTTCATAATACTAATACTGAATATACTTTGAATTTTTTTTAAGAACAAACTAAATATTACAATAATAATGAATGAATCTATTATAATAAAGATCATAGCTAGGCAATAGATCAAATTAAACTTGACATAAGGGTAGTCAAATAAAATGGTGATAACAAAAACAAAGGGATTTTGGGTTAATATTAGCAGGTGAGTGAATAAAAAGGGTTGTTAGGATCAATGTGGTTCACTAGGGGTTAATTATGAAGGTAGGCTTTTTAGTGGAGTAAGTGGCTTAAAACCTAGGTGCCTTTATCATTTCGGTATATCAAATCATAAATGTGGTCTTGACATGTATAATCAAGGCAAGTTCTAGAATAACAGTTCATAGTTGACACACTCATAATCAATAAAGTAAGCATGGAAAAGAATGTATGCTCTATAAGGCTCAAAATCTTACAAAAATTTATGGGTGTTTTTGACATCAACCTCGTAAATTTAAAATTTCAAAGTAATATTCGAATTTAGGTTAACAACCTAGCAATTTTAATTTTGAAAAATAGGCTTATCATGCTTGATTCCCTAGTATTCTTCAAATTTAATCATCAATGCACAATTATCAATGACTTATTCTAAAACCCCTCAATAAAAATCATAAATCATCAGAAATTTCATCCTAATTAGTAATATAAGGAAGTTACTTAAGAACAAGACTAAATTCGGGGATTTGAGAATAATGAAAAAAGTTAGGAACTGTTATCCTCAAGGTTTGAGAATAATGCAGAAAGTTAGGCATTTTCTCGAAATAACTATTCACCCCCCCCCCCACACTTAAGATGTACATTGCCCTCAATATACAAAGATAGATAATAACATTTAAGGGATAAATCAAAAGAGAAGGGGAAAAATTTATCCAATTTCAATAATTAATTACAACCCAAATTATTAATGAAATATTTAAAAATGAATTATTAAATATAATTTTATATTTTATTATTTAATTTAATCATGCATGGCCCATTTTATGTCTTAAAAATATAATATGTTCAAATAAATCTAAAATAAGCCATTTTATGCATAAAAACTATATAATAAAGCATAAAACCACATTTTAATAATTTCTATGTCCTAATTTCATATTTTCACATATTTCATTAATTTATTAAACAATTACTTAATTTTAACAACGAATTTAAGTTAAAAGGTGATAAATTACATAGGAAAAATCCTATATATTTTTCAGTTTATAGGTATGTCCCAATTGAATATTGAGTTCCTGTGAATATATGTGCTTTCCCACAATGGATGAGGTCCTGCATTTGTTGCTGACGGATTTAGCTCAGACGAGTAATCCTATTGACCTTATTATAGAAAGGATTTAGCCTGGACGGGTAATCCTGATATAATATCTCTCGTATACGTTATGATTAGGGTATAGCCTGGAGTAGAAACCCTAATTGAATTCTTTTGAGCATACGTTATATAAAGGATTTAGCCTGGACTGGTAATCCTGTTATATGATAAGTGGCTCGAGACTGTGTTCTTTGATTAAGTTCCCTAATGGATACCCTTGAATAAGAATTGACGGACTATGGAACTGTACACCTCAAGTGTACTACTTGAGCATCCATCAGAATTTCTACGATTCAACGGACACAAAACCTCTTGGCATGATAAGAGAGATATGGAATGAAATGAATGATGTCTTGAAGGAAAATTGTATGAAGAGCTCATCTATGTTTACTTGATTGATCTGAAGATTTTGGCGCCTAACATATTTGATTGAGTGCATGTGTTTAAGCAATATTGCTAATTGTAACAGCCCGATTTTGGGCCTAGTCAGAACATTGGTTTCAGGATCACAAATCCGACACAGCAAAGTTCGTTTTTATTATATTTTTATGGTCTATAATTTCACGGAATGATTTCGTGAAAATTTCGTTCGAAAATTTTGACGTTTGGACACTCAATTTAGTCAAAAGGATTAAATTGTAAAAAGTGCAAAAGTTGATTTCTACATGCTAGAGGTGTCTAATTGCTATGAAATTTTAAATAGAAGGTCCTTAGATGGTAATTAGACCATTTGTTAAGATAGTGGAAAAAAATGGACATAGTGAGATAAAATTTCAAAGTTTTAAGTGAAGGGCACTTTGGTCATTTGATAAATAAAAGATTAAAAAGGGAAAATCAAGCTAAAATCTTGTCCATCTTCTCCCCCAAGTGCCGAATTTTACAAGGCACCATAGGTACGGTTTTCTTCAACTTCCAAACTTGATTGTAAGTACATCCTAGCCCCGTTTTTAATGCTCTTTACATTTTTGAAGTCGTATTCACTCAATCTTTCTATTTCTACCATTATTTTGAAGTAGGGTTCATGTTTGAAATTTCAACCATGTATGACATTCATGTCTTTTGATGTTATATGGTAGAAAATGAAAGTTTGATGTGTAATGAACAACTTTTCCTAAGTGATTTTTCATGAAAATACCTAAAAAGGACTTATTTGCAAAAAGTTGTTACTTTTTCATGAAATTAAAAATTTGCCACACAGATTAGCACAAAGGCATGTGACTTGGCCGTGTGACTTCAACTTCTTCATGCCTTAGAAGTCAGAGAGTTACACGGGTTAAGGACACGGGCGTGTCCCTAAACCCCACGGGCATGTGAGCCCTGCACCATGGAAAAATTTTAGAATTTCATGAAAAATTCCCGGAGATCTCGATTTAGTCCCGATTCATTTCTATTGCTCGCATTGGGCCTCGAAGGCCCATTTAAGGGAAGTTATGTATAATCTTAATGAATGAATAGTGATTATCATGAAATGTCTGTAAAGGTTCTGAAAATTTTTGGTAATGCTTTGTAACCCTATTTTGGCAACGGATATGGGTTAGGCGTGTTACATTTAGTGGTATCAGAGCTACGGCTTAGTTGATTCTCAGATTTGACGTAGAAAACACGAGTTTAGCTAAACATGCCATTATATAAACTGAAATAGTGTGATGACTCTTGATAATTTTAAATGTTTTTTTCATATAGTAATGTCATCCAACCGAGCTAGAGCTGAATCCGAGGAAGTTGAAAGCAATGCTTCAGCTTCAGTTCAAAGAGTTGCGTCTGCGTCTGGTAGTGAAAGGCTCGTGTCTGAGGGCCTAAGTGAGGAGGCAAAACAAGCTTTCTTTCAATTGATGAATAAGTGGTTTACTGAGTACTTAAGAACAAACCCCGTTGTACAATAACCTCCCCCACCTGCTCCCCAACCGGTTCCTGAAGTACCACAGGGTGCTGAACCCGCTAGAATTGGTAATCCTCTGATAGATAAAATCTGCAAGCATGGGACAAAAGAATTTAGAGCTACCGCAGATGATGATCCGGAAAGGGTTGAATTTTGGCTGGAAAATACCATTCGGGTTTTTGATGAGTTATCTTGCACGCCTGCTGAATGTATGAAATGTGTCTGTACTAAAAGATACAGCTTACCATTGGTGGAATACCAGAACTTCAGTTGTACCAAGATAGAACATTACATGGGAATTCTTCCAAGCTAAATTCAGAAAGATATGTTAGTCAGAGGTTTATGGATCAGAAAAAGAAAGAATTTTTAGAACTCAAAGATGGAAACATGACTGTATCTGAATACGAACGAGAATTTGTTCAGTTGAGCAAATATGCCAAAGAATAGGTTCTAAGCGAAGCTGAGATGTGTAAACATTTTGAAGAAGATTTAAATGAAGATATCAAGTTATTGATTGGAATTCTCGAAATAAGAGAATTCGCGGTGTTAGCTGATCGAGCACACAAAACAGAGGAATTGAGTAAAGAAAAGAAACAAGCTGAAAGAGAGGCTTGGGTTTCTAAAAAAGAGAACTATGAGTAAGTCATAGTCATTTGCTTCTAAGGAATTAAAGATGTATCATGATTGTGTTACCACCTCTACGAGATACTTTGGAAAGAGCGGGGCTCTCAACGTTCTAACCCGAGGTATTCATCTCCATTTGTGACCAGTATGGGTAGTGTTGGTAATCTTAAACCGAAGTGTAAACATTGTAACAAATTTCATCATAGGGAATGTCGGTCTAGAAGTGGAACTCGTTTTGGATGTGCCTCACTTGACCATTTTCTTAGAGATTGCCCAGAAAGAGTTGAAAAAGAGATAAAACCAGCTCCAAAGCCTAGTAATCCTGCCTCGAGAGGCAGACCACCCCATCATCTCGGTAATGGTGGTAGTATTCGAGGTACTACCAAGGATACAACAGTTAGATCTGAGGCACGATGTAAGGCCCATAATTTGCCCGGGCCCATTTTATAGCCTAATTACCCAAAAAACCTGAGCCCATTTTACAAAAACATTAAACCCAAAATAGCAAGCCCAATTAGCCCAATTAACCCCAATCAGAAAAAACAAACAAAAAAAAAATAAACCCTAGGTACGCCACACCTAGGGCCTTCTGACCAGCCATCTGCCAAAGCCTGCCACTACCTTAGCAGCACTGCCCTCGCCACTTGCACCTGCAAAGATTAAAAGAGACAAGATAGAAAGCAATAGAGGCTATAAAAATGTAAGCTATAAAAGCCGATGGAATTTGATAGTAAGGACCCTTCTTTTTTTTTTTTTTGGAATCAATACAGAAGAAGGATTAAATAAAACGAACAAAGGCAGATTCAAGCACAAGAAAGCAAAAAAAAATGTTAATAAACTACTGAAAAACCAAAATAGAGGCTAAAAAAATAGGTGATTTTTTTTTTATTTTCGAAAGTTATTTTCTTTTTTTCTTTTCTTCTCAGCATATATATGTATATTAGTATATTATTTTTTAAAAAAATAAAAAAATAAAATTTTTCCCTGTTTGGGGCTTGATGCCGCTGTACTGCACAGTGCAAGTGACAGACAGAGCAGAGATGCATGAGACCGACCGGAGCAGCGCCAGATCCCCTAGACCTTTAGAGAGAAAAAACAAAGGAGTTAGGTTTTTTTAAAAAAGAATAAGCAGCTGAAATTGATTTTTTTTGGTATATTTTTACTTATATACACAACACAAAGCGACGTCGTTTTGGTTGGCGTCCATAAGCCCCAAAACGACGTCGTTTTGTGCCGACCCGCACGACCCGACCCGCTCCAACTTCAGGATCCACGTGTTTTCTAAAAATGGGGAATTTATGCGCGTAGTCCCTTCGCATTTCCAGAATTTTGCAATCAAGTTTTTATTTTTTTTGCCCCGAAAGTCTATTTGGTTTTCAATCGAGTCCCTGCCTATGCTGCGCATTTCGGGAGGGAAGGGTTATTGCCCTTTTTAGTCCCCCATGTAATCCGCGCGTTTCAAATAGGCCCTTCCCTTCTTATTTTATTTCAGATCGACCCCAATAACCCGGTTTTAATTCGATTTTGGTCCCTTTTTAATTATTTTGATTATTTTACTATTCAATGAATTACTTTTAAAATTATTATTATTATTTATGTTATTGTTATTATATTTATTATTATGGTGTTAATATTAATTTCTGTTATTATTTTAATGATTATTTTTTTACTTAATAATTGTTTTAAATGCTATTCCTAATATTATTTTTGCTAATCTATTATTTATCATATTTATTTTGTTATTATTATTTTATTCACTATTATTATTACTACATTGTATTTGTTTTTCTTATATTTATTATTTATATTGTCATTATTATTACACTATATTTTATACATACATATTTTTATTTGTTCATTAGTCAGTATTATCATTACTATTCTTATTATTTTATTTTTCCTTCTAATATCATTATTATTATTTTTTATTTATATTATCTTACTATTATAATTATTATCACGATTATACCTATTTTTATTATTCCTGTTATTACAGTTATTATTGTAAATGCATTGTTTCTATTATTATATCATTAAACTAGTTAACTTAGTATTATTATTACCTACGTCTTTTATTTGTTTATCCAGTTTTACCTATTTTTTTCTCTTTTATAATTCGTTTGTTTTATTTCTTTACTCCATTTTATTCTCGTCTTTGTTATTATCGTCCACATTAATGCATTTACTATTATTCTGTTGTATACATTAACATTGTAATTTGTTTTTATTATTTTATTGTTATATTAATTTTTACAAAATTGATTTCTTTCACAAAGGCAATATTCTGTATTTAGAAATTCGGGAAGTCGTGCCCTAACGTATTGAGTTTCGATTTTTCTCGTTTAATCTAAATAACCGAATATCCTTTTGAAACAATTGCATTTTAAATAAAAACCTATTCTCGAGAATTCAGAAACGTTGTGTCCTAACTCACTGGATATGACGTTTAGTTATCTTGGGATAAGGATTTCCAAAGAATAAGGCAATATTTCGAGTTTTGGAAATTCGAGAAATCGTGCCCTAACGTGCTGGGTTTCGATTTTTCGTTTGGCCAAATAAACAAATTTCCTTTTGATATTTTCAATGCATGAGTCTCAGAAATCATGAGAGGATCTTGTATTCGAGGATTTGAATTATCGTGTCATGACATGCTGGATGTGATATTTTATTCCTTTGGAGCGAGAGAATCTTAATATCCAATTCGAGAAAATTCAAACATTTTTAAGAGAGATCGTATATTTAAGATCTTTTTTTCAAAATTTTCATCTTTCGACATTGAAACGTTAACTAATCAATTAGGTACCAATCTTGGGCGTATCGAGGGTGCTAACCCTTCCTCGTGCGTAACCGATTCCCGAACCCGTCTTTCTGATTTTTGTAGGCCAAAATCATTATTTTGATAAATCAATCTGATTATTAAAAACAACCACTTTTCGAGGTGACCTGATCACACCTCAGCAAAAAGGATTGGTTTTTCCAAAAAAATGGTTACGACACACGAGCACCTGCAAGAACATATGCTATTCGTGCTAGAGAAGATGCCTCTGCACCAGACGTCATTACTGGCACATTTTCTCTACTTGATATTGATATTACTGCTTTGATTGATCTTGATTCCACACATTCATACATATGCACGAACTTAATGACTGTTACAAATTTACCTGTTGAATTCACTGAATTTGTGGTTAAAGTTTCAAACCCCTTGAACCAGTGTATTATGGTGGATAAAGTTTGTAAGAACTGTCCATTGATGGTAAAAGGTTATTGCTTTTTGGTTGACTTGATGTTATTGTCATTTGATGAATTTGTTGTGATTTTGGGAATGGATTGGTTAACCCGATATGATGCAGTGGTGAATTGTAAGCAGAAATATATTGTATTAAAATGTGAAAATGGTGAATTACTTCATGTTGAATCTGATAAACTGAATGGATTACCTAATGTGATTTCAGCAATAACGGCACAGAAATACACTTGAAAGGGTTTTGATGCTTACCTTGCATATGTGCTGGATAGTAAAGTATCTGAGTTAAAGATTCAATCAACGCCGATTGTATGTGAATTTCCTGATGTATTCCCAGAAGAATTACCTGGTTTACAACTGGATAGAGAAGTAGAATTTTCTATAGATCTTTTTCTGGGTACAACACCTATATCCATAGCACCTTACAGAATGGCTCTTACTGAATTGAAAGAGCTGAAAGTACAGTTGCAAGAGTTGATTGACAGAAGATTTGCTCGACCTAGTTTCTCAACTTGGGTGCTCCAGTTATATTTGTAAAGAAAAAGGATGGATCGTTGAGGCTATGCATTAATTACAGACATCTCAACAAGGTTACAATAAAGAACAAGTACCCATTGCCTCGATTTGATGACTTGTTTAACCAGTTAAAAAGTGCCACTGTATTTTCGAAGATCGATCTCCGTTCTGGTTACTATCAATTACAGGTAAAAGATTCAGATGTACCAAAGACTGCTTTTAGAACCAGGTATGGACACTATGAGTTTCTTGTGATGCTATTCGGCTTGATGAATGCACCTGCAGTGTTTATAGATCTAATTAACAGAATTTTCAGCCCATATTTAGACAGGTTTGTGGTGGTATTTATAAATGATATTTTGGTTTACTCCCAATATGAAAATGAACATGCTAAGCATTTGAGAATAGTGTTGCAAACTCTATGAGAGAAACAATTGTATGCCAAATTCAGCATATGTGAATTTTGGCTACGGTAAGTTAGTTTTCTTGGGCATATAGCATCTGCTAAATGTAACACCCCTTACCCGTATTCTATGCCGAAACCGGGTGCGAAGCGTTACCGTACTTGACTCACATGGTCATACAGCTTTGGGTTATAAAATCTATTCCAAATTAAACTTTTCCATTATCATATCTAACCTCCTTATAATGGGCCTACAAGGCCCTAAACATACTTCTGGAAGGTTTCAGAAAAGAATCGGATCTTTTACACACTTAGAAAAATTTTACCTAAACAGGGGCCACACGCCCGTGTGAAATGGGACACACCCGTGTGCGAAGGTCGTGTGGTCACACACGCCTATGTCACTCACCCGTGGTTGAAACTGACTTATTTTGCACGGCCAAGCACAAGCCAGTGTCCCTGGCCCGTGTCCCTCACACGGCCAAGCACACGCCCGTGTCTCAACCCGTGTACCAAAACCTTGGCATTCTGTTTATGATATCATCACCTCACTATGGTCACACGGCCAAGGCACATGCCCGTGTCCTTAAATCGTGTGTCGAATTAAATTCCACATTTTAAGTGCAGACTTCACACCGCTTGGGCACACACCCATGTCCAAGGTCGTGCCTTCCACACGCCTGAGACACACGTTCGTGTCTCTGCCCATGTGTTTACTACTGAGCATTCTGACTTTACAAACCTACCATGCAGGGGACGCATGGTCGATCAACACGCCCCTGGGCTGACTGTGTGCCTCACACGACCTAGACACATGCCCGTGTGTCTACTCGTGTGGACGCAAAAAGGCTATATTCCAAGCCAAATGCCACCCTGCATAGTAAACATACTTACTCCAACTCATATAACAATCATTCATGACCCAAGGGCACATCCAAGAACTCATTTCAAAGCATTCACACGAGCAATAACTTCATAAATTCATCATCATTGAATATATATACTTATCAAGTGTTGGCCAATTTCCAATGACCATTTACAAAATGACTTTGATAATACACATAGCCAACACTTTGGCTAACAATTACGGCCTAACAAAATACTCAACTCTTATACATGCCATACTCAAACTAAGTCTAAATTGCTATACGAAAGTGATGCTGATAGTGTGATTTCCGAACTCCTGCGTCCCATGATCCTCGAGTTATCTTGGCAATACTACAAGGAAAAGGGACATGAGAGGGGTAAGCATAAAGCTTAGTAAGTTTGCATGAAAATAAATAGCAACAATAAGCTCATAAAGACATCAATCCATGGCATTAGATAACCACACAAAGTCATAAACACTTTGCCATAACTTACTCATACTTGTTCTTGTCTAGAACATACCATGCCACATATCGTAGACATTCCTCATGAATTTCTTATGGGCACCTGTATTACTCGTTCACATGACTTTAGTATTAATCTCATTTCTATTTCCCAAGCTTATCTATTTATTCCAGTAATCACTAGAGATACTCAACTACGCTTATTCATCGTCATTAATATATGTACAAAGCCAATGCCACATCCCAGATGTGGTCTTATATGGGGTCACCTTCGAATGTTGATGCCATATCCCAGATACGGTCTTATACGAGATCTCGCTTCAAGTATCGATGCCATATCCCAGATCTGGTCTTATACGATTCACATATTTAACACCGAAGCCATATCCCAGATATGGTCTTATACGGGACCTTATCCTTCTTGCAGTTAGATGATAGTACTCTCACATTTATTATAGTCCAACCGGGACTTCAACATATCAACTTATATCATCTTTCTCATTCAACACTAATACTCAATTTCAAGAGCATCATATATCATTATAACATCAAACATTCTCAAACACACTAACATAAATGTTGAATTTATCATATACAAACTTATCTCGATTTCAACATAAGCTAGACCGTCGATCTAGTCCGAGACTTTATTCTTTCGCTAATCAAGGTTGACTCTTGGTTCTTCTTGCTCTATTATAGCAAATTAGCTTGTTTCAACCATCACATTAATAAAAGCATTTTAATAATCGTGCTTTGGCAAAATTACCATTTTGCCCTTACACTTTGGCAAAATAACCATTTTACCCCTAGGCTCGAAAATCAATTCTAATCAAATTTTTACCTTTAATGAGCCTAGGTGAACATTTATTTCTCTTATAGCTATCATCAAAACCCAACATTTCACACATTTACTACCAATTTTGCAACCTTTACAAAAAGGTTCATTTAGGTGTTTTCATGGCAACACCTTTCTCAAAAGTTGTTCATCTAACAACTAAGACTCACTTTCTTCCATAAAAATTAGCAAATAACAATGTAAGCTCTCATGGAAAAGCTCTAATCTTTCCATGATATTGCAAGATAATCCCCTCATTAAGCTATCCCTCATTAGATAGCTTAAGCTCTAGGGGTTCTAAAAGTACAACTATCTTCAAGAAAAACCATTAAAATCACTTACTTGATTAGAGATAAGTTTGCTGAAATTTTAAGCTTTTAAAACCCCTATTTTTCTTGCTATTTTTGGTGGAGGAAGATGGAGAGAAAAGATGATATCTTTTCTTTCTTTATTTTATTAATACAAGTCAATTTAGTCACCAACTTTTACCAACTTTGACCAATTTGACAATTTTTGTCTCCTATGGCCGGCCACTCTAATCTTAGGGGTCTAATTGCACTTTAAAGGCCCCAAATTAATATTCCATGGCTGTTAGGCACTTTATATTATAAAATAGAACTTTCACACTTTATGCGATTTAGTCCTTTTTGCGATTAAGCTCCAAATCGCTAAAATTAAAGCACCAAAATTTTCATGCACTTATATAATCATACTCTAACTCATAAAATAACGTGAAAATAATTTTCTCTAACCTCGCATTAGTGATCTCGAGATCACTATTCCGACTAGCCCCTAAATCGAGCTGTTACAATTCTCCCCTTAAGGATTTTCTTCCCCGAAAATCTTACCGGTGAAAAGGTTGGGATATGTTTCTCATAGACTCCTCGGGCTCCCATGTAGCCTCTTCGATTCCATGTCTTTGCCATAGCACTTTCACAAGAGCTATACTTTTGTTTCTCAACTGTTTAACCTTTCGTGCCAAAATCTTAACCAGTTCTTCGCCATAAGTCAAGTTCGGTTGAATTTCTACCTCTGTTGGTACTATCACGTGTGAAGGGTCCGAACGGTATCACCGTAACATGGGCACGTGGAAGACATCGTGAATCTCTTCCAGCTCAGGTGGCAAGGCCAAACGATAGTCTATTGGTCCCACCCTCTCAATAACTTCATAAGGTCCGATAAAACGCGGACTCAATTTGCCTTTCTTGCAAAATCTGAGGACTTTTCTCCACGGTGATACTTTCAGAAACACTTTACCACTTACTTGAAACTCAATTTCTTTCCTTTTTAAATCCGAATAGGACTTTTGTCTATCTGAGGTCGCTTTCAGACACGTATCACTTTTACTTTCTCTTCAGTTTCCCTGATCAAATCAACCCCGTGCATCTGTTTCTCTTTGAATTTCGTCCAATACAAAGGCGTTCAGCACTTAGGCCCATACAATGCCTCATAAGGCGCCATTCTCAAACTTGACTGAAAACTGTTGTTGTATGCGAATTCCACCAACGGTAAGTATTTCTCCCAATTACCTTGGAATTCCAAAACACAACATCGAAGCATGTCTTCGAGTATCTGAATTACTTTTTCTGACTGCCCGTCAGTTTACGGATGGAAACCTGTACTAAAACTCAATTTTGATAACGGTACTCCATAAAGTCTTACTGTCTCTGTCACGTACAGTTCAGCCAACTTATCAAACAAGTAATCGACTCGTACTGGTATGAAATGGGTCGACTTCGTAAGTCTATCGACTACGACCCACATGGCATCTTTCTTTTTCGACGTCAATGGTAAACTCGTCACGAAGTACATGGTAATACAGTCCCACGTCCACTCAGAAACCATAATGGGCTGAAGTAGACCCGAAGGTACTTGGTGTTCAGCCTTCACTTGCTGATAAATCAGGCATCTCGATACAAACTCAGAAATGTCCTTCTTCATACTAGGCCACCAATACCACTTCCTCAAGTCATTGTACATCTTCGTGCTACCTGGGTGCACAGTTAAAAATCTGCTATGTGATTCATGCAAAATCTTAAGAATAAGTTCATCATTTCTAGGTACACAGACCCTATCTCGAAACATCAAGCAACCATCAGGACTTACCCGATAGTCCGATTCAACATTTGACTCACATAGAACTTTTGGCTTGTAAGTTGCTGTCCTCTTTCTGAGCTTTACAAATCTCTTGGAGAAAAATTGGTCTAGCTCTCAACTCGGCTGGAATAGAACTATCATCTAACAAAAACATCCGTGCATTCATGGCTCTTAGCACAAACAATGATTTTCTGCTCAAAGCATCGGCGACCATGTTCGCCTTTCCCGGATGGTAGTTAATTACCAAGTCATAATCCTTGATACACTCCAACCACCTTCGTTGCCTCAAATTTAATCCTTTTTGAGTCATCAAATATTTTAGGCTTTTATGGTCGGTAAATATCCGACACCTCATATAAATGATGTCTCAAAATTTTTAGTGCAAATACAATTGTAGCTAACTCTAAATCGTGAGTCGGATAATTCTTCTCGTGCGACTTTAATTGTCTAGAGGCATATGCTATCACCTTGCCCTCTTGCATGAGTACACAACCCAACCCATTCAGGGATGCATCACTGTAAACCACAAATTCTCTTCCCGATTCAGGTTGAACCAAAATGGGAGCCTCAGTCAACAACGCCTTTAGTTTCTCAAAACTCCGCTGACACTTCTCTGTCCATTCAAACTTTACATCTTTTTGCAATAATCTCGTCATCGGAGTAGCTATCATGAAAAACCCTTTGAAAAAAATGTCTATATTAGCCGGCTAGGCCTAGAAAACTCCTTACTTCAGTTACGCTCCTCGGTAATTTCCAATCCACAATTGCCGAAATCTTACTCGGGTCGACTCTAATTCCATTTCCCGAGACAATGTGCCCCAAAAATCCTACTTCCTTAAGCCAAAATTCACTCTTACTTAACTTGGAATACAATTGATTATCTTTCGAAATTTGTAAAATCTTTCTCAAATGCTCGGCATGTTCGTTGTCATCGTAATAGTAGCTCAGTATATCATCGATGAAGACTACCACAAATTTATCCAAATACAGTCGAAAAATACGATTCATCAAATCCATGAAAACTGTAGGGGCATTTGGTAAACCAAAAGGCATGACCAAAAATTCATAGTGGCCATAGGTTTTCGGCACATCCGAGTCCTTGACTCTCAACTGATAATACCCAGACCTTAAGTCTATCTTGGAAAACACTGTGGCTCCCCTCAATTGATCAAGTAAATCATCGATTCTCGGCAACGGGTACTTGTTCTTCATAGTTACCTTGTTGAGCTATCGATAATCTATGCATAACCTCCTGGAACCATCTTTCTTCTTCACAAATAATAAGGGAGCACCCCACGGAGAATAACTCGGTCTTATGAAACCTTTATCCGTCAGTTCTTGCAATTATGCTTTCAACTCTTTTAGCTCGGTTGGAGCCATTCTATATGGAGCAATAGAAATGGGGGCGGTACCCGGAGCTAGCTCAATCCCGATTTTAATCTCTCTAACAGGTGGTAACCCTAGTAATTCTTCTGAGAAAACATCTAGATACTTGCATACTATGGGTACTGACTCAATTTTCAACTCAGTCTCTTTAGTATTCATCATAAAGGCAAGGTAAGCTTCGTACCCCTTTCTTAAATACTTTTTGAGTCAACAATGAAGATATCACTACTGGCAATATGTCTTGCTCATCTGATTCAACACGAATAAGATCCTTATTTTCACATTTTAACTCAATAAACTTTCTCCCACAATTTACTATCACACCATGAGTAGCTAACCAATCCATCCCAAGGATGACATCGAACTCGTCAAACAGTAATAACATAAGATCAACCGGAAAGCAATAACCCCTAATCATCAAAGGACAACCTTTGCATACTCTATCAACCAACACATACTTGCCTAGAGGATTAGACACTCTTATTATAAATTGGATTAGACACTCTTATTACAAATTTAGTAGACTCTATAGGCATGTTCATGCTAGAGACTAATTTCATGCATATGTATGAGTGGGAAGATCCCGGATCAATTAAAGCTATAACATGGGTATTATAGAGAGAAAATGTACCCGTAATCACGTCGGAGGAGGAAGCCTCTTTGCGAGCACGAATGGCATATGTTCTAGCCGGTGCTCTAACCTCAACTCTTACAGTCTGCTCTTTAGATAAATTCTTGCTACCCATTTTATTTCTCGAGTTTCTTTGTGATCTTCCTCTAGCAATACTTCCTGGACTTGCATTCTGAGACTTCTCTTTCTCACCTACCTCGGGGCAATATCGGATAAAATGGTCTAGAGACCTACACTTGAAACAAGCCTTCTCGCTTGCTTAACACTCATCGGAATGACGTCTGCCACACTGCGGGCACTCTGGTCTACTCCGTAAGGCATTGCCGACACTAGCAACTGATGTGGTCTACGTTTTAGACCTTGAAAATTATTTGCCCTTACTTCAGTTTGAAAACCCGACTGAAGTGGCTGATCGAGTAGTGAAATCCCTCGATTTCTTAGATAAGGATTGGAATGACTTATTCAGTTGTCTTTTCCTCGAGTCTCGGGACTTAATCCCAGCTCTTCTTTTCTCTTTAGCCAGCTCTTCGACTTTGCAAGCTCTATCTACCAACACTATGAATTCTTTTAGTTCGAGGACTCCAACATATAAACGGATATTTTCATTTAACCCATCCTCGAACCTTTTGCACATGATGGCCTCGGTAGACACACACTCACGGGCATACTTACTAAGCCTTACGAACTCACGTTTGTACTCAGTCACCTTTATTTGGCCTTGCTTTAGTTCCAAGAACTCTTTCCTCTTCTAGTAAATGAATATTTAGATGATATACTTCTTCCGAAATTCCTCTTGAAAGAATCCCCAGCTAACTCTCTCCCTTTGTACCACTGACACCAGGGTGTTCCACCATTGATAGGCTGAATCTCTCAAGAGAGACACTACACACTTCATGCACTCTTCAGATGTGCATGACAACTCGTCGAATACCCTAATGGTATTCTCCAACCAAAATTCTGCCCTCTCCAGGTGATCGTCCTTACTAGCCCAGAATTCCTCAGCTCTATGTTTCTGGATTTTATCGATCGAAGGCCTTTCTCTTCTTACTACCTCAACCACTTGAGGAGTTACAGGGGCGGGCTGAGGAATAGATGGGGGTGGAGGGGGTTGAGCATTAGGATTTGCGCGAATGTATTCAGTGTACCAGTAGCTCATCATGTGGAGAAAAGCTTCTCGAGCCTCTTCTCCTGACCCATAGTCTCGGGTCTACTCTCTACTGGCGCGGTCCCTTGCGCGAGAGCCAACGCATTACTTATAGCATCATCGGTTGTAGCTTGGTCGGGATCAGTGTCTATTTACTATATAAAAACACAATTCAAATCGTCAGGATTCGTCACACTATCATTACACAATTACACTTACGTATGGCATGTATAACTAGACTCATACTTACGCCATGTTAGTCCGAGAATTGTCTAAATCGTAGCTCTGATCCACTAAATATAACATCTCTTACTTGTATTTTACGCTGAAATTAGATGCGACGTCTCTATACTTGACTCACATGGTCATACCACTTTGGGTTATCAAAATCCATTCCAAATTAAACTTTTCCATTCTCATATATAACCTCCTTATAATAGGCCTACAAGGCCCTAAACATACTTCCGGAAGGTTTCAAAAAAGAATCGGAACTTTTACACACTTAGAAAAATTTTACCTAAACAGGGCCATACGCCCGTGTGAAATGGGACACACCCGTATGGGCAGGCCGTGTAGTCACACACGCCCATGTCCCTCACCCGTGGTCGACACTGATTTTTTTTGCACGGCTGAGTACACACACGTGTCACTGCCCATGTGCCAAAACCTTGGCATTCTATTTATGACATCATCACCTCACTATGGTCACACGGCCAAGGCACACGATCGTGTCCTTAGACCGTGTGCCAAATTAAATCCCACATTTTAAGTGCAGACTTCACACGGCCTGGGCACACACCCATGTCCAAGGTCGTGCCTTCCACACGGCTGAGACACACGGCCCATTTCCAATGACCATTTACAAAATGACTTTGATAATACACATAGCCAACACTTTAGCTAACAATTATGGCCTAGCAAAATACTCAAGTCCTATACATGCCATACTCAAAATAAGTCTAAATTGTTATACCAAAGTGATGTCAAAATAAGTCCAACACTTTTGCACTTTATGCGATTTAGTCCTTTTTTGCGATTAAGCTTGAAATCGCTAAAATTAAAGCACCAAAATTTTCATGCACTTATATAATCATGCTCTAACTCATAAAATAACATGAAAATAATTTCTCTAACCTCAGATTCGTGATCCTGTGATCACTGTTCTGACTAGTCCCTAAATCGAGCTGTTACACTAAAGGTGTCATAGTAGACCCGAATAAAATTTCAGCCATTGTTAATTGGAAACCACCAAAGACTGGGTTAGAAGTCTGAAGTTTTCTGGGACGAGCTGGTTATTATCAGAGGATTGTAAAAAAAAATATCAATGATAGCTTCTCCAATGATTCGTTTGTTACAGAAAAATGTCGAATTTGTGTGGACTATGAAATGCCAGCGGAGTTTTGACAGATTATAATCTTTATTGATAGAAGCACCAATGTTAGTTTAGCCGAAATCAGGTAAAGAATTTACTATTTATAGTGATGCGTCACTGCATGGTTTAAGCTGTGTCTTGATGCAAGAAGGTAAAGTAGTACCTATGCTTCAAGACAGCTAAAACCACATGAAAGAAACGACCTGACACATGATCTTGAATTCGCAGCCATTGTGTTCGCATTGAAAATCTGGCGGCATTGTTTGGTGAAATATGTCACATATTCACTGATCATAAAAGTTTGAAATATTTGATGTCACAGAAAGATTTGCATTTGAGACAGTGCAGATGGCTTCAGTTACTGAAAAATTATGATCTTGTTATTGATTATCATCCGGGAAAAGCCAATGTGGTTGTTGATGCTCTGAGCAGAAAATCCCTATTTTCCTTGTGAGATATGAATACTCGATTGCCATTATCTGATCATGGTTCAATTATAGCTGAGTTAAAAGCTAGACCAACGTTTTTTCATTAGATCTTTGAAGCTCAGAAAAATGATAGTAAGTTGCAAGCAAAAAGGATACAGTGTGAATCGACTCTTAACTCAGAATTTTATATCAGGACTAATGTTTGTTTGTTATTCAGAGGCAGAATCTGTGTACCAAAAAATTCAGAACTAGTATAGATGATTTTGAGTGAAGCTCATAATGGTAACATGTCTATTCATCCTGGTAACAATAAAATTTATAAGGAGATGAAAAAGATGTACTGGTGGCCGAGAATGAAACGAGATATTTCTGACTTTGTATCTAGATGTTTGATATGTCAGCAAGTAAAAGATGAACATCAGTTGCTCTCTGAACTTTTACAACCAGATGCGATACTGGAATGGAAATGGGAAAGAATTACTATGGACTTTGTAACGGGGTTACCTATCTTTAAGGAAGAAAGATGCCATTTGGGTGATTGTCGATCGATTGACAAAGTCGGCACATTTTATTCCGGTACGTATAGATTTTTCTTTGAAAAAATTGGCTAAGTTATATGTTTCTAAGACTATCAGATTGCATGGAGTGCATGTCTCCATTATTTCAAATAGAGATCCTCGGTTTACAACTCGATTTTGGAGTAAGCTGCAAGAAGCTCTAGGTACTCAATTGCACTTTAGCACTGTATTTCATCCCCAGACAGATGGTCAATTTGAACGGGCAATACAGATCTTGGAAGATATGCTTCGATGTTGTGTACTTGAGTTTGAAGGTAACTAGGAAAAGTATTTGCTTTTGGTTGAATTTGCTTATAATAACAGTTATCAGTCTACTATTAAAATGGCACCATATGAAGCCTTGTATGGATGCAAATGTAGAACTCCATTGTATTGGACTGAACTTAGTGAGAGAAAGTTACACGGAGTTGACTTGATTCGAGAAATTAAGGAAAAAGTGAAAGTAATTCGAAATAGTTTGAAAGCAGCCTCTGATCAACAAAAGTCTTATACTGATCTGATAAGAAAAGAAATAGAATTTCAAGTCTGTGACAAGGTATTCTTGAAAGTGTCGCCTTGGAAGAAAGTTTTTCAGTTTGGTCGTAAGGGAAAACTGAGTCCTCAGTTCATTAGACCATATAAGATTACTGAAAGAATTGGACCGGTTGCATATCGGTTAGCTTTACGACCAGAACTTAATCGAATTCATACTGTTTTTCATATGTCTATGCTACGACGATACTGATCCAATCCTTCACATGTTATCTCTCTACAGAGGTAGAGATTCAACCTAATATGACATATAGTGAAGAACCGATCAAAATCTTATCTTGGGAAACCAAATAGTTAAGAAATAAAAAGGTAGCTTTAGTAAAAGTTCTTTGCCAACGACATGGTATTGAAGAAGCTACTTGGGAACCAGAAGATAATATGAGAAAGCAATACCCGAACCTTTTTGCTGGTAAGATTTTTGAGGACGAAAATCCTTAAAGGGGAGAGTTGTAACAGAACATTTTTCAGTGAAATCAGAACAGTGGTTTCGGGACCACAAATCCATTCCAAAAATAAGGTTTAGTTTTATTTTATTATATGGTTCGTATTATGATAAACATGTCGTATGAAAATTTTGATACGAAAATTTTATCGATTAAGTGTTTAATTACGAGAAGGACTAAATCGCATAAACTACGAAAATTGAATTCTAGTAGCTATAAGGATTAAATAGCTATGGATTTCAAATTAGAGGTCCTTAAATGGTAATTGGACCATTAAGAAAGGTATGTAGATTTTCTTGGTGACTCATCCATGGAAATATAGAAAAAGGACAATGACTAAATTAGAAATTGAAATAATTTCATTAATTAAAAGATGATAAAAAGAAATATCATCTTATTTTTGTTACCTTCAACCTTAAAAATACATGGAAACCCTAGCAGAGAGAGAATAAACTTTTAAGGCCTAATTGGGTAAGTTTCTTTGTCCCGTTTTTAGTAATTTTGATATTTTTGAAACCGAGATAGTCTAATCTATCTATTTGGGGGATCAATTTGAAAAGTTATCAAAGTGTGGAAAATGGATCATGGATGTATATGCTAAAAATTGGAAATTTATGGTAGAAAATGAAAGATTATTGATAGATAAACAACTTTTACAAAGTGATTTTTGATGAAAACATGATTTAGAGACTAAAATGTAAAGTTGTAAAATTTGATGAATAATTCTAAATTTTTATGAGTACATGTGCTGTAAATTTTGTAATGGGATTTTGGTTAGGCTTGGAATAGGGAGTAAATTGCACAAATTTCATTTTCCAAGCCTAGGGATGGAATTGGAAATTTATGAAAAAGTTAGGGGCAAAATGGTAATTTTGCCTAGGACATAAATTGAGTCCCAATGAGTATGAAATGTGTGAAATTGATGATAAAATTTATTTATATAGATCTGAACAACTCAAATTCGAGGTTAGATTGAGGAAAGGAAAAGGTTTCAGATTAGTAGATTACTTCCGCGAACAAGTGTCGAGGTAAATTCGTGTAACTTAATCGAGTATGTAATTGTGTTAATTGAATGTTGTGTTTGTATGTAATGTGCCTTATATTGATATGCATTGCCTGAATGCTATAATGGAAAATTTAATACATGCTTGAAAATGATGAAAAAGGGGTATGTCCCGATTAAATATTGAATTCCGGTGAATATATGTTTACTTGATTGATATGAAGATTTTGGTGACTAACATGCTTGATTGAGTGCATATGTTTAGGCAATATGGCTAATGGATGGAAAACATGATCTTGTATGCTTAGACTTAATAAACGGGATTGGTAAGTTTAGTTTCCGTTATACGGACTTACAAAGCATGTAATGCTTACTCTATTTTATTTCCCCTGTTTTATAGTGCTCGAAAGCTCGCGGAGGTTGGATATCATTGGAGTATCGTCACACTATCAACTAGTCATTTTGGGTATACTTAGTAAAATCATTTTGGTATAATGGCATGTATAGGATAACTTGACAATTAGTGGCTTGAAAATGATGTTTTGTAATCTAGCCATTGGAACGGCTAGTAATGTCTTATTTTGGTATGATTAAGTAGGCTACTATGATATATTCAAATGTATTATGTTAGGTATATGTGATCAAATGCTATTAAAGCCTAAGTTAATCCAAGGTAAGTTTATAAACACAAATGCATGTAATGGTATGCCATGATGAATGATAAAATTTGCTTAAATTGAATGCTTGGCGTGGTTGAATTGTACTTGATATGTTTTAGTGCAGGTAAATGGTAAATTTGGGTGACAAATGAGGCTAGGAAATGGCTTTATTTTGTCCACACGGGTAGACACACGGGCATGTGTCTAGGCTGTGTGTGACACATGGCCAGCCCCATGGGTATGTGGTCCGGCTGTGTGTCCCCTGCATCTTATAAATGAGTAACAGAATGCTTAGAATTTAGCACATGGGTAGAGACACGGGCGTGTGTCTTAACCGTGTGGTTGACACAGCTTTGAGCACGGGTGTGTTACACGACCGTGTGAAAACTTTACCGAATTTCGAAAAAAAATTTGCCACACGGCCTAGCACACAGACATGTGACTTGGCCGTGTGACTTTAATTTCTTAATGCCTTAGGAGTCGGAGAGTTACACGGGTTAAGGACACAGACGTCTGTAGTCACACGGCCCGACCACACGGGTGTGTCCCCAGACCACAGGAGCGTGGGATCCCTGCACCATGGAAAAATTTTGGAATTTCACGAATAATTGTTGGAGATCCCGGTTTAGTCCTGATTCATTTCTAAAGCTTGTATTGGGCCTTAGGGGCCCATTTAAGGGACGTTATGTATAATCTCGGTGAATGAATAGTGATTATCTTGAAATGTCTATAAAGGTTTTGAAAATTTCTGGTAATGCTCTGTAATCTTATTCTAGTGACGAATACGAGTTAGGGGTGTTACACACATAGCCTGAGACACGAGCATGTGACTCAACCGTGTGTAACACACGGCCTGGCGATATGGCCGTGTGTCATCTAAAAGTTCCTTTGTATGCAAGTCAAAGAGTTACACGGCCTGGCACAAGGGCATCTGACATGGCCATGTGACCCTACTCAAAGAGTTACATGGGTGAGGACATAGGCTAGGACATAGCCGTGTGTCCCTAGTTCGAGTGTTACATAGCCCTGTGTCCCCTGTTTTCAAATTTTGTGAATTTTTCCTAGGCTTTCCAAATAATTTCAAATTGATCCCGATTTGTTTCTAAAGTATTTTTAGGGCATCAAGGGCTCAATTTAGGGACGATATGTTTGTGTTTCTTTAGTTTATGACATGTTTATGTTATTGAATGAAATTAAGTATAAATGTTCCCATAGTATGATATTGCTTCGTAACCCTAATTCGACAACAGATATAGGTTAAGGGTGTTACATACTCATTTTGACATACATCGCATTAAACATATATACATCTTAAGATAATTTTGCACTTAAGGCTATGAAACATAAAAGTGGGTTCTATCACTACACATCGGATACATAGATCTCCAGCACACCAAATGACTCAAAGAGCCAAACATTTTCCTAAAGTGAAGCATAAAGATAACATTCTCCAACACACCAAACATGTCCTGTTGAATGGATCTTAGCTCACATTCCCTTATCTCTCCAACATGTCCTAGGGCCTCAACACTCAAATCACAAAACACATATAGGTGAGTACTCACAATCCTATGGCATGCCAACTATATCCAACAGTCTCATAAGGTCACAAGGCCAAAATATCCACAATTACACAATTTTAATTACTGATTTAATGCGCATCATCTCTGTTCATATTCATCGATTCACATCACAACTTGTTCACAATGCATGCTTATCGAATTCACATTTAATTTCACTTAAAGTGATACAATAATGCTCATTGAGCCATCACGTATCTAACCACATATGAGTGCATTAAAATCAATTTATCACATACATAACATGTTACATTAGCATCACATTCCATAATTCAACACATATGTACTTACCAGTTTTTGCACACTTTCACTGCACATTTATATTGCTAACACAATATCGCCACTATTGTTCGGCATATTTAATATGCCCTCAACACAATACAATTCACAATAGTTATCACACATGTCTCATATCACAATATCATATAATAATAATCAATCCATAAATATTCTTATAATCACATAATTTACCACAATAAAACAATGGAAATAAAAACCTTACACTCTAAACTTAGGATAGGGGCTTAGGTTATACCTAAGCTCCCAATTAACACTATGAATTATGTTTACTAGCAGCGATTCCTAACACTCACCTATTACACTTTCGCCGAAAAACCAAAAGCTCAACCCAGCTTTTCCTTACCTTTATCTCTACTCATAGAAGGTCCTATCGAATTTGAAGCTTCAACACAATAATTCACACCACAATACATTCAAAAATCAGCTAAGGACTCACCACAAGCACTTAAAAACCAAAGCCTAAACTAAATTCTCATGCAACCAAAACTTTTAACATAACGAACTTTAAATTTGAATATCTCGGTTTATACACAGACTTTTTGCCTAAAGCCAATTCCATTCATCTCACAATTCACCTACGACTAATTCCAACCTTTAAACTGCAATAAAATACTCGATTCATGGTATTGACTTTTTCGACAAGTTTTATGGCTATTTTCTCAAACTTTATTAAAACTCAATAAATCTTTAGCAAAACTTCAAAGTAAGTTTAGAAACCTCTTAATCATGTCAAAACTAATTGAAGAACACTTTGAAACCCTTTTTTACTCAAAATCCCAAAATCCACCATTAGCCAATTTTTAGGTTTTATTCAAAACATGCAATTTAATGGCTAAAAACTTGGTTCTGAAGACTAAATAACATTTAAAACTAATAGGAAGATGAATCATTACCTTAGTTGATGAAAACTGAGTGTTTGATCGGAAACCAAAAAAAACCCACAAGCTTGACAATGGAGAAAAGTATGGTGTTTTCGGGTATCTTTCTTGGTATTTAATGGAGGTTTAATGTTGGGAAAGTGAAGGAAATCAAGAGTATGGAGTTTGCGAATCAAAATCGATTATAAAGTGTTGAGAGAAACAAATGACGACAACAACAATAAAAGGGGAAGAAGACTAACATGAAACTTATAGGCGGGGGTGATATTAGGGTAATTTTTAAAATTTCATTTAATTACCTCTTACAAACTCACAATTTTGACTCTTTTAAAAATTAGCCCATTTTTTAAAATTGAAGGTATTTTAAAGTCAATTTTAGAAATTAATTTAATTTTCTAAAAACCATAATAAAAAATATTACTGATAAACCTTGTCGTAAAAATTCGAACACTCTAAGGCTAAAATTTCTAATTTACCCTTAAAACTCATAAGCCCTATTTTGGAGTGTTACACCCCATGTCATAGATAATAAAAAACACTAGAAATCTCACATCAATAATTATCCTCTTACATAGTCCAAGCACTTCCTTTACTTCAACAGCAGGCTTGAGGAGGAAAGGTAACTAGGTAAGTTAAAAAGAACTTAGTGAGTTCCAGAAGAAAACATAGCAATATTCATTAACAGATAAATCAATTTCTTTAAACTCAAACACAGTCCCACAGTTTGCTAGTTGGTGAGTACCAATCACAAACAGACTAACGCCAGTTTACTATTCCTTTGGCATATACATTATGCCCATTTGACCCTACAAACCACCCTTTTCATGTTAGTCACGTACCCAGGTCCTTTTTCGAAGTCATTTCATTTACTTCATTCATATTCCTTTGTCATAATTTCTCAATATGGTTTGCAACATACTCTTGTCTTACTAGAGGCTACACGACAATTTTCATGTACCGCAATTTGCCAGTTCAATACTTATTCCATTGAAGGCATCGCCATGAATTTATTTCCATTTTTTTCTTTATTAGAAGTAGCGGGTAGTGGCTTAAGCACGAATAAGCGTTCTTACTCTTTAATATCGACCTACCATCACCAGACTCATGACTTTGAATGACCACATTTCATGTACAGACATTTCATCCCTTCAGAGTATAAATACTTACCTCACGCAAGGTATAAACAAAGGTATTACACACACATGGAAGTAAGAGGGAACTCCAGAAAATGCAGCAAGTCTAAACAGCAGGACCTTTGCCCTTATCACAGAGACCTTCAAGATTGTCTTGAGCTAAAATATGGATAGTTAAACTTATCGTATCACTATTCCATAAATTAAACATATTTGCAAGAAACATTGTCATAAAATCTAAAACCAGAAAGCTTCCTTCCTTACACTAACTCATGCAATGCTAATATCAAGTAAATAACCATGAAAATAACCTAGGGTTCATTCATAATTATCAGGGAGCTAAAACAAGTGAAGAATATGGTTGAGTACAGCGAACCAACTCAAGCAAAATGAAGAATTTGCATATTGGAGCATTCACAGAATGTTATACTTGGTCATATCTAATTCTTTACTCCCTCATAATTCATTTTAACCACCATATCTCAATAAACAGTAAACGAATATTTGGACTTCGGCGGGCTGTTACAACTCACCCCTACTTAGGAAATTTCATTCCCGAAATTCATACCTAAGAAAAACTAAGGATACTGCTATCTCATTTGGCTTTCTCTTTCCCAAATAGCTTTTTCAGTTCTCTGATTCGTCCATAAAACTTTAACCAAGGGAATTCTTTTATTTCTCAGCTCTTTTACCACTCTTGCTAGAATACACAAAAGTTCTTCCTCATAGGGCAAATTTGGTTCAACCTTTACCTCTTCAATTTTCACAGGGTTATCAGGATTGGATCTATACCTTCTCAACATTGACACCTGAAATGCATTATGGATCTTTGATAACTCAAAAGGCAAAGCCAACTTGTAAGCCACTAGTCCAACCCTCTCTAAAACTTTATAAGGTCCTACAAACCTTGAACATAGTTTTCTTTTCTAGCCAAACCTGATAACCTTTTTCCAATGAGAGACTAGACTTTCAGAAATTCCTTATCTCGAATCTCAAAGGAAATTTCTTTTCTTTTCAAATCTACATATATTTTTTGATGATCCTGTGCAAATTTTAAGTGACTACGAATGATAGTAACTTTCTCTTCAGTTTCGCATACTAACTTTGGGCCCACTAGCTTTCTTTCATTAAACTTTATCTAGCAGATAGGTGTTCTAAACTTCTACCATACAAAGCTTCAAAAGAGGACATCTTCAAGCTAGCTTGAAAATTGTTATTATAAGCAAACTCAACCAAAGGAATAGACCTTACCGAATTTATTCCAAAGTCGATGACACATCTCCTCAACATATGTTCCAAAACCTGAATAAATCTTTCCGATTAACCATCAGCTTGATAGTGGAATACAATACTGAATTGCAGCCTAGTTCCCAACAATCTCTGCAACTGATTCCAGAACCTCGAGGTAAATTTTGGATCTCTATCAGACACTACGGAAGATGGAATTTCACGCAAGCATACTATGTCAACAATGCAGAGTTCAGCCAATTTCTCCAAATATTAAGTAGCATTCATTGACAGAAAATAAGCTGACTTAGTAAGTCGATCCATTTCCACCTATAAATAAATCTTCTTAGATGGACTAAGTGGTAACCCTAATACAAAATTCATGGTAATTTTATCCCACTCGCATTCTAGAATTTCTAAGGGATACAATTTAACTAAAGGAACTTGAAGTTTAACCTTAACTTTCTGACAAGCTAAACATGTTGAAACATACTTTGCAATCTCTTCTTTCATGTCAAGCCACCAATAAGAGCTTTTCAAATCTTTATACATTTTATTGCTTCCAGGATGGACTAAAAATGGTCTTTGATGAGCTTCTTTTAGCAATTCCCTTCACAACCCATTTCCGACTAGAACAAACATCCTGCCCATAAATCTCAACTCACCATCCAATCTTAAATTGAAGTTTGTTGCCTTGCCAAAAATCAATCTTTGCTTAAACACTTCACATTGAGCGTCTTTCATCTATTCTTCAACAATCTATAAAAGAAAGGATGGCTTCATAATTAATTTTTCTAACAATGCTCCATTAGCAGACAGAGTCAGTCTAGCTCAAAAAGACAATAAGGTGGCCACCATTTTCCTACTCAACACATCTACTACTACGTTTGCTTTTCTTGGATGATACTCAATGGTCAAGTCATAGTCCTTTAATAGCTCTAACCATCTCCTTTTCTGTAACACCCCAGACCCGGCTTAGAAGTTAGGCCCAAATCCGGCGTGTCACATCAAAGGCATATTTCAAAACGATTTTGCTAAGTTAAATTTTAGGGCCTAAAAGCCCAAAACCCATGAGTCTTGTTAAGCAATGATAAAAGCCCATTTTATAGCTTTAAGTAATTAGGAAACCAAGTTTAAGGATAAGAAATTTACTTAAGTTTAATCATTAAGTAAATAGCTAAAAAAACATCAAAACCCAAAATTTAAAATCAAATCAAAGTACAAGGCCTTATTACATCCAACGAAATTAAAGCAACAAAAACCATGTCCTTTGAAACAAATAAATAAAAATAAAAATTTAAACATCTTGTAGTATGTCCATCTCCAAGTCCTCTCCCACGTTGAGTCGTCTATTGAGGATCACCTGAAACATTAAATAAAGGGTGTGAGTTTCAAAACTCAGTGTGTACAACCCTTGGCAATCAAATCAACATACAAATATTCACATTAGGCCTAAGCCCTATCAAAATCGGTGGTCTTAGCCTTAGCCCACAATGACCTCATATCATATCATATCATATCATATGCAAAACAAGGTAATGCAAAACCCTCCCCAAAAATCCATCCGCTACACACACCATTTCCCTTCCAACCCTACACACCTGTGGGGATTTCTAAATTGACCTACCCATCCTCTACACACCAAAGGTAGCACTCACAGTGACACTACTCAATGTTGCAGCAAAGCTGTTAATCCTATAATAGGCTTAAGGCCACCGGTGGATCCATGGTCGTTAAGCGAATATGTGACCCTCAAATCTTCCTCCGTACCATAATTCCTACCCATATGCATCCTAAACAGGATATCGTATGAATGCAACATGCACATGAGTAACATCCACAAAACTCATATTCAACACATAGGGGTATTTTCGTCATTTCACAACCCAAGGGTATTTCCGTAAATCTACTCTACTGGGGTATTTAGGTAATTTGCAAAACAGAGGTGCTTTGGAAATTTTGTAAATCAGGGATGTTTTGGTAATTCTACAACCTATGGTATTTTAATTCTTTTCAAATCAGGGGTATTTTAGTAATTTTACAAATCTAAGGGTATATTGCTAATTTACAAATCTAAGGGTATTTTGGTAATTCACAGATCAGGGGTGTTTTGGTCCCTCTCTGGTTTTAGTTATGAACTTCAGCCCATTAAGAAGTCCTTACGGTCAAAGTGAACAGACACTATACACTAAGTACAATTCCAGAGAAGAGGAGGTGGGCCTCTAGGGCCGCTTAAGTACCAAGCTCTCCCTAGATCCAATCCTAAACATGCACATCCCCGTTACCACACTCTAACCTAGCGACTTGTCCACAGACAATGTTTAATTATTATAAATTCTTATGTGGTTTAAGAGTTGTTCAGTGTTAAGCCTAAAGTCCATAAAACCCTAGCATACTAATCTACGTCCCCCATAAAGCCCATCAACCCATCTCACGTTCATATAACCCAAAATGCCCACATCATATTTTTACAGCCCACTAGACCCAAATCTCAGTCATATGACCCATTAGGCCCAAAAAAAATTCAGATCATGTATCATGCATACCTAACCCACTTCATATAATCAAACTAATCCATTTCATCAAACTTAGCCTCAGGGCCCACCGGGCCCATTTTGCCACTTTCGACTTTTTGGCTTTTCAGCAATGCTGATTTCATGTGTGCATAGTGTTTGTACACAGTTGGATATCGCGATGTGCTATTCTATCCTTATTCTTGATCCTACAACCAACCAACCTTCAATCAACCACTCATACTAAATCAAAATATTTACTCAAAAGCTGAAACCTTACGGTAACCTTACCGTGTGCCACCGGGTTCTAATGGCCCTTCCTTCGCTACCAATCACAAGTGTTCCCTAGATCTGCACTCACACATACACCATCAAAATTTGGGTGACTCGTAATCCACACAAGTCATCCACACATTCGGCCATTCACTTCAACCATAATCGAGTTGAGTATCCTTACCCTTGTTAATGATCCTACCAAGCTTGCGATCTCCGATCCTTACCCTTGTTAATACAAGATCACCAATAATGAAAAATTAGATCGCCCTTCGACTTTTAACAAAACATACTAAGGGGAGTTAAAAGAATACTTATCGAATCCAACCTTAGATCCTGCGGCCTAGATAACTACTGAACGAGATTCAACTTTTAACCTTGACTGAGAGTAGCTACCAACTGATTTGTGATAGAGAAAAACAACAAAGATTCGGCACTAATGGGGATTTTGACAAGGAAGGATGATGGTAATTCGGTAAAGAAGAGAATTTGGCTATAGGGAATTTGGCTTTCTGAGAAAGAAGAAGAACACAACTCTAATAGGAATTTCGGCAAAAAGAATGATGGGTTTTCTTTTCGGCAAATGAAAGAATCCGGCTGAGGGGGAGAAAAGAAAAGTAATGGAAACCCAAGGAACCTTTCAAAGGAATTTGGTAAAGAAAAGAAAGACTGACCTAATTGAAAAACTCTCCAAATGCCGAAAGCCACAATGAAATTCGTAATGCCCCCTAAAAGACCCAAAAACAGCACCCATCTACCCTCCTAGGCTGAATTTATACACTCTCCACTTCCCAAAACAGCACCAACTCTTCACACTTCTCAGCTCCTAACTTTTCTCCCTGATAACACCTTAGCCTTATCCGAATTTCCCTCCATTATCAGTTCCCCTTACCACTCAAACACTCTAACGCAAGAGTTCATATTCAACACAACTTTGGCCATCCACCTATGCAAAATAAAACACTCCAAAAATACCACCCCTAATGCTCGAACCTTGGACCTCCTCAGCTGACAACACGCCACCTTATAGCTCCCCAACTGACGCCACTTGCCACTGGACCACAAGCCTATTTGTGTCCTATTTCTTCTTCATTTAGTTAAAAAGGCCTACTAACTGACACTATTCCCTAAGGCTAAAACCAAAATTTTTCCTTTACCCTTACTTGATCCAAGGACATCTCCAACACCCCTAGACACTCCAAATTCATTAATCCTCAAAGCCCACATGCCAATTGTCATTTTTCTCGCTCACTTAAAAAAACTTTTCTGAAATCCAAAGCCCAAAGCCCAATAGGCCCAATTCTTCTAGGCCCAAATTTGGGGCGTTACATTTTCTACAAATTCAAGTCCTTTTGAGTCATCTAGTACTTCAGACTTTTGTCATCCGAGAATATGTAGCATCTCCCTCCATACAAGTAATGTCTCCACAACTTTAATGCTAAAACCACTACTGCTAATTCTAAATTTTGTGTGGGGTAGTTTCTTTCACATGGTTTCAAGTGGCGTGATTCATAAGTTCTGATCTTCTATTTTTGAAAAAGCACACATCCAAACCCGCTCAAAGACACATCTATTTAGACTGTATACTATATCCCAGGCTCTGGTTAAGCTAAAACTAGAGCTTCAGTCAGAATTGTTTTCAATTTTTCAAAACTCTGTTGACATTCACCACTCCACACAAATTTCTCTTTTTTTTTTCAATAACCGAGAGAGAGGTGATGCTATCACTAAAAAACCCTTCACAAACCTCCTATAATACCCAACTAACCCCAAAAAACTGTAGACTTCAGAAACATTTTTGGGCGAGTTTCATTCAATAACTATTTTTACCTTAACAAGATCTACCATAATACCATTAGTTGAGATGACATGCACTAGAAAATGCACTTCTTTCAACCAAAACTCGCATTTACTGAACTTGGCATACAACTGATTATTACGCAAGGTTCTCAATACAATTCTTTAATGTTCTTCACGATCAACTTCATTCTTAGAATAAATTAATATATCATAAATAAAGACCACTACAAAATGATCTAAATAAGGTTAAAAGACCTTGTTAATAAAATCCATGAATATCGCAGGCGCATTTTTCAACCCAAAAGTCATTACTAAAAATTCATAATCTCCATACCTAGATCGATATGTTGTCTTAGACACATCAACACTTTTAATCTTTATATGATAATAACCAGACCTTAAATCATTCTTAGAGAAAATTGTAGCCCTACTTAATTGATCAAATAAGTCCTCAATCCTTGGTAGAGGGTACTTATTCATTATTGTAACCAGTTTCTATTATTTCTAATAGAGATCCCTGGTTTACATCTTGATTTTGGAATAAATTACAAGAAGCACTTGGTACACGGTAGCATTTCAGTACTGCATTTCATCCTCAAATAGATGGTCAATCTAAACGTGTTATACAGATTTTGGAGGATATGTTATGGTGTTGTATACTTGAATTTAAAGGTAATTGGAAAAAAATATTTACCTTTAATTGAATTTGCTTATAGCAATAGTTATCTGTCCAGTATTCAAATGGCATCGTATGAAGCTCTGTATGATCAAAAATGTAGAACACCGTTGTATTGGACAGAGCTTCGTGAAAAGAAGATTCTTGGAGTTGATTTAATTCAAGAAACAGAAAAAAAGGTAAAAGTGATTCGAGATAGTTTGAAAACAACCTCTGATAGACAAATGTCTTATGCTGACCTTAAAAGAAAAGAAATACAATTTGAAGTTGGTGATAAGGTATTCTTAAAAGTGTCACATTGGAAGAAAGTTCTTTGATTTGGACGGAAGGGAAAATTGAGTTCAAGATTTATTAGGCCCTATGAAACTATTGAAAGAACTGGACCGGTTGTTTATAGATTAGCATTGCCACCAGAGCTTAATAAAATCCACAATGTCTTTCATGTATCAATGTTACGACAATATCGATCGGATCCTTCACATGTTATTTCTCCGACAGAAGTTAAGATTCAGCCAGAAATGACATATACTGAAGAACCGATCAAAGTTCTGGAACGGGAAACAAAAGAGCTGAGAAATAAAAAGGTAGCATTGGTAAAAGTTCTTTAGCAAAAACATGGAATTGAAGAAGCTACTTGGGAGCCGGAGGATACCATGAGAAAGCAGTACCCTTGTAACACTCCAAACCCAGCCTAGACATTATGGCCGAATCTGGCGACGTCACATGATAATGCTTTGGAAAACATAATTGTACTAAAACCATTTGTAGATAATTAGAAAACATAATTACAATAATGCCCTTTTCGATATTTTAGGTTACCATCAAAAACGCATCGTTTATTCATTTATTGACCATTTTTAAAACATTATACGTTACGGAAGTTGTTTTAAAGTAATTTGTGAATTCATGTGTTTTTGATAAAATATTTGGTTACTTTGAAAACTCGAGTCTTGTCCTACTGCTAGCAGTTCATAAAATAATAATCCCAAATTTAAGTAAAAATCCATAAAGGCCTTATTACAAGAATTATACCCAAAAAATAACCAAATCGTAATTAAAAATAAACCGTAAATAAGTGTCTGGAACTGTGATCACCGCCGAGTCCTCCGCTGCACCGACCCGCCTACTGTTGGGGATTACCTGAATAGATTAACTGAAAAGGGTGAGTTTTCGCAAACTCAGTGTGTAATCCCCACAAAAAACATACACACAAAAATATCAAATAACAGTCATGATTTTCATAATTCGGGTCTGAGCCCCTTACAGAATGGTGTGGATCTTAGCCCACTCAGATACAGATTCAAACATATTACTGATCTTGGCCCATTTCAGACAGAATATGTAGATAACAGAGTCCTACCCCCAGCCTCTACACACCAACTCCGTCCAACCCTACACACCATGTGGGGATAAAATCAACCCACCCAGCCCTACATACCATGTTGTACCGAATGCGGCACAAAATCATAAATTTGCAGCTGAGCTGCCAGATAACAAGCTTAAAAGCCTTTCAGATACTTCCTCTAAATATCATCAATCCCACCCCCGATGTAATGCAACATACATAGGATGTCATGCTATTATGCAAACACAGTTCATACATTCAAATATCAGAATTCATGCTCGGTATAGAAATCAGAAAGTCAGTCACATAATTAGGGATTTAGGTAAAGCTTATCGACCCTACATTAGGCCCACAGTCGACTAGGGCGACCCATGCAACCTTACAGAACATTACAGAAAAAAGGGCTCGCACGCCCATATGGCCTGCCCGTGTGGGCCCACACAGCCCAATTGGTCGAGCTCGTGTGTCGCACACGGCCTCACCCAGCCATCACACGGCCTTGTCGCTCGCGCATGGCCTGGCTTGTCGGTCACACAACCGTGTGGTGACTAACAGTCTCGCACACGGCCTACCATATGGGCGACCACACGCCCGTGTGGCGTCAATAGAATGGTTTTCGGCTTTTGCTGAAACCTCATTTTCTGTGTTTTTGGGTACACACTAGGTTCGTTTTGGCTCTTAATGCAATCCCAAGGTCACCAGGACCTATAATTGATAAGTAATTGACTCAATTATTCACTTAACCAATGAATCGAAACCAACCCAAATGAAATAATTAGCCAATAAGCGATGAAAACTTACCTATAACGCTTCGAATTCAGTTTATTAGTAAAGCAGTACGAAAAGAACCTTGATCGCAAAGATTTGATGCTGCCAAGACATTAGAATAAAAACCCCAACCAACTTAGAATCTAAATTTACAATCACAAAAGACCACTTACCGCAATTACTCCAAAAACACCACAGTTGGGAAAGGAAGCACAGTTGTAGTCCAAAAGGAAGCAAAAGACGAGTAAAGCGAAAGGAGAATTTTGGTTGATGAAAGGGAAGAAAAATTCGGCAGCTAGGTGGGGATTTGGGGAAAGAAAATGGCAGCAAAAATTTGGGAACCAAAAGTGAAAAGCCGAATTTTGAGAGAGCAATCAGGTTGGAAAAATTCTGATAACTTCCCCCAAAAGTCTCCTGAAGAATCTCACCACAATCCCACTACTCAGAATCTTGGTAAAACACAAATTCTAGTCGTCCATAATAGCAAAAATATTAACCCTTGCCAACATAGAGGATCGAACTCCAGACCTCCAACAACCTCTACACTCCACTTAACCACTAGACCAGCAGGCCCATTCTGTCAATTACTTAAACACTTATACTTATAAGTCTACTAACCAAAGATAGGGCTTTATTCATAAAAATACCAAAATCTACCCAAGTTGATACTTGAACTTGGCACCTCCCACACACACCTAGAACACATAACCGCTGAAGCAGACACTCATTCATGCCAAAATTACAAAAGCCGAAATTGAGCAAAAATCGAGGTGTTACCAACCCTAATCTCTTTACTGGTAAGATTTTCGAGGACGAAAATCCTTAAGGGGGAGAGTTGTAACAGCCCAATTTTAGTGAAGTCAAAATAGTGCTTTCGTAACCACAAATCCGAGCCGAAAAGATAAAATATCTTAATATTATGAAAAGATTAGTAATGTGATAGAAAGATTGCATGAGAATTTTGATAAGAAAATTTTATCAATTTGGTGCTTAATTGTAGAATGGACTAAATTACATAAAATGTCAATTTTGAATTCTAGTAGCTATAAGGATTAAATAGCTATGGAATTCAAAACTTGAAGTCCTTCAATGGAAATTAGACCATTGATGAAAAATATGTAGATATTTTTGGTGAATCGTTCATGGAAAAATTAGAAAAGGTTAAGGACTAAATTGGAAATGGAAAAATTATAAAGACTATAATTAAATTAAAATGAAATATCATCATTTTATATCATCTTCTTCAATGTAAAATCCATGGAAACCTAGGAGAGAGAAAACAAGCTTTCAAAGCATAAATTTGTAAGTTCCTATGTCACGTTTTTAGTATTCTTTATATTTTTTAGATCGGGAAAGCTTAATTTCTCTATTTGGGCGGTTAATTTGAATAGATATCAAAGTATAGAAAATTTTCCATGGATGAACATGCTGAAATTTAAAAGTTTATGGTGGAAAATGAAAAGTTGTTGATAGATAAACAACTTTTACAAAGGGAAATTTGATGGAAACTTGATTTAGGGACTAAATTAAAGAATGGTAAAACCCATGGAAAATTCTAAAATTTTTAGAATACATGTGCTGTAAAAGTTATATTAGAATTTTGATTAGGCTTGGAATAAGGATTAAATTGCATGAATTTCAATTTTCGAGCCTAGGGACAAAATTGGAATTAATCAAAAGTATAGGGGCAAAATGGTACTTTTGCCTAGATTGTAATTTGAGTTCAATAGAATATGAAATGGATTGTATTGATGATTAAATTCATTTATATAGATCCGAAAGTACCAAACAAAGAGCTAGATCGAGGAAAGGAAAAGATTTCGGATTAGTAGATTTTAGTTATGAACAAATATCAAGGTAAGTTCGTATAACTTAAATAAGCATAAAAATGTGTTGTTTTGAATGCTATATTACAATGAATATGTTGTTTGAAATTGTATGTATGAAGTGTATGAAAATTTTAATGGATGGAATGGTATATGATGGAAAATTTATTGATAAAGGGTAAAATTCCATATGAATATTGAATTTCGATGGGTAAATGTGATTTCCCTGATAAAACTGCATGTGTTGTAGAATGGATTTAGCTCGGACGGGTAATCCGAAATGAGCCTCTCGAGTTTATGTTTCAATTAGGATTTAGCCTGGACTGGTAATCCTAATTGACTAGATTTAGCCTGGACTGGGAATGAACGCTATAAGGAATTCTTTGTCATATAAAGGATTTAGCCTGGACTAGTAATCTGACAAAGCCCTTAGAGTATATGTTACAGCTAGAATTTAGCATGGACTAGTAATTCTACTGTATAATATGTGGCTCGAGAGTGTACCTATAAGGTACTACTGGACATGAATTGACAGATAATGGAATTATACACCTCGAGTGTACTACTTGAAATATCCATCGAAAATTCAATGATTCAACGGATAAAACACGTATATAGCATGATGAGCTCATCTATGCATATTGGTATATTATGACTAATATGTTGGTTGAGCATGTGTGAATAGGTAAATTACCAAATACTTGGAAAAGCATGTTTTACATGGTTAATATATTGAATGTAATGGGTAAGATTAATTTATGTTATACGAGCTTACTAAGCATAATATGCTTACTAGGTTTTATTTTCCCCGTTTTACAGTGCTCAAAGCTCATGAAGGTTAGAGATTGGTCCGAGCAAATCATCACACTATCAATATGTCGTTTTGGTATAAATGGAAATCTTTTTTTGTTAATGGCATGTATATGCTAAATAAATGTATGTAAATAATGAATGAAATTTAGCCATTGTAATGGCTAATATACTTATGTTTCGATATATGTCATGGTTGAATCAATACATTAACTAAAATGATAAGTATGAACATCTAATTTTGCAAATTATATAAGTTACATAAAGGTAAGTATTTAAACACAAATATATGATGAAATGTATCAATTTGAATGATAAAAATTGGCTTGAATTATACCTGTAATTGGTTTGATTGTACTTGTAAGTGTTGGTGCAGGAAAAATGGAAAACTTGGGTGAGAAACGAGGCTAGGAAATGGCATTATTTTGTCCACATGGGTAGACACACGGGCATGTGTCTAAACCATGTGTGACACACGGCCTGGTACATGGGCATGTTCTCTGGTCGTGTGTCCCCCTGCATTTTAATTTTGAAAAATAGAATGCTCAGAATTGAGCACATGGGCAGAGACATGGGCGTGTGTCTCAGCCATGTAGGTGACACGACCTTGAACACTGGCGTGTGTCACGGCCATGTGAAACCTACACCTAATTCAAATAAAATTAATTAACCACACGGCCTAGCATACGGACGTGTGCCATGGCCGTGTGGTGCAAGTCAGAGAGCAACCTAAATTTGACACGGCCTAAAGTACAGGCATGTCTTAAGGCCACACAAGCATGTCTTAAGGCCACACAGGCGTGTCCTATGGACCACACGGGCGTGTGAGCCCTGCATCTTGGAAAATTTTTGAAATGTCACAAAAAATTCTTAGAGTTTCTGATTAAGTCCCGACTCGATACTAATGTTCGTATTGGGCCTCGAGGGTCCATTTAAGGGACGCCCTGAAAAATCCCGGTTAATGAGTAGTGATTTACATGATTTATCTGAAAATGTTCTGAAAAGTGTCGGTAACGCTCTGTAACCCTATTCCAGCGACGGATATGGGTTAGGGGTGTTACATTTATTGGTTTTAGAGCTACAGTTTAGTCGATTCTCGGACTAACGTAGCAAGTATGTGTTTAGCTATACATGCCATTATATAATATTGATAGTGTGATATCTCTTGACCATTTTTAGATGTATTTTTCCTATAGTAAATGTCTTCCAACCGAGCTAGAGCTAATCCTGAGGAAGCTGAGAGTACTACTCAAGCTTCCGTACAAAGAGCTACATCTAGTAGTAGAAGGCCCGAGTCTGAGGGCCGAGATGATGACGGTAAAGCTGCATTCCTTCAAATGATGAATAAGTGGATTACAGAATATATAAGAACAAATCCTGCTATTCAGCAACCTCTCCCACCTGCTCATCAACCAATTCTCGAGACATCAGAGGTACTGAATTAGTCAGAATTGGTAAGGCTCTAGTTGATAAAATTAGAAAATATGGGGCTAAAGAATTCAAAGCTACTACAGATGATGATGCAGAAAAAGCTAAATTTTGGCTTGAGAATACTATCCGGGTATTAGATGAATTGTCTTGTTCACCAGCCGATTGTCTGAAATGTGCGGTTTCTTTATTGAAAGACACTGCCTATTATTGGTGGAAAACTATAACTTCTATTTTTCCAAAAGAAAACATTACATGGGAGTTCTTTCAAACATAATTCAAAAAGAAATATATAAGTCAGAGATTCTTGGACCAGAACAGAAAAGAATTCTTAAAACTCAAACAGCAGAACATGACAGTGTCAGAATATGAACGGGAATTTGTTCAACTAAGTAAATATGCTCAATAATGAGTTCAAACTAAGGCTGAAATGTACAAACGATTTGAAGAAGGGTTGAATGAAGATATTAAACTGTTGATTGGTATTCTAGAAATAAGAGAATTTGCAGTACTGGCTGACCGAGCATTAAAAGCAGAAGAATTAAGCAAAGAAAAGAAACAAGTTTAAAGAGAAGCTCGGGTTTCTGGTAAGAGATCTATGGGAAAATCCCAATCATCTATTTCAAAGAAATTAAAGAGATAATAGGATCATTTTACCGTATCTACTGGATATTCTGGAAAAGAGTGGGTTCTTAACGCTCTAACCCGAGATCATCGTCTCCATCAGTAACCAGTGTTGGTAGTGTTGGCAATCCAAAGCCGAAATGTAAACATTGTAATAAGTTTCATTTGGGGAATGCCATCTAAAAAGTTGGGCTTGCTACCGATGTGGTTCTTTTGATCATTTTCTAAGAGATTGTCAGGAAAGAGGGGAAAAAGAGATTGAACAGATTTCAAAGCTGAGTAATACTATCTCTAGAGGTGGACCAGCTCGACATCCTGCAAATGTTGGTGGTAGCCGAAGTGTTACAAAAGATTCAATAGTTCAACCTGAGGCACAAGCACTGGCAAGAACCTATGTTATACGTGCCAGAGAGGATGCCTCTACCCCAGATGTCATTACTGGTACATTTTCCTTACTTGGCACTAATATTATTGCTTTAATTGATCCCGATTTCACACACTCATATATACGTACAAAATTAGTAAATGTTAAAAATTTACCAGTTGAATTCACTGAATTTGTGGTGAAAGTATCAAATCCCTTGGGTCAATGTGTGATGGTGGATAAAGTTTGTAAAAATTGTCCATTTATGGTAAAGGGTAAATGCTTCTTAGCTGATTTAATGTTACTGCCTTTTGATGAATTCGATGTAATTTTGGGAATGGATTAATTAACCCAGCATGATGCAGTAGTGAATTATAAACAAAAACACATTCTGTTGAAATGTCAGAATGGTGAGATACTCTATGTTCAATTTAATAGATTAGATGGGTTGTCTAATGTGATTTCAGCAATAACAGCACAAAAATGTGTTAGAAAGGGATACGATGCTTATCTTGCTTATGTGTTGGACACAAAGGTAACTAAATCAAATATTTAGTCAATGTCGGTAGTGTGTGAATTTCCATATGTGTTTACGGAATAATTACTTGGATTACCACCTGTCAGAGAAGTGGAGCTTTCTATAGACCTTATTCCGAAAACAACACCAATATCAATAGCACCTTATAGAATGGCTCCTACTGAATTGAAGGAGTTGAAAGCACAGTTGTAAGAATTAATTGAAAGAGGTTTTGCTGACCTAGTTTCTCACCATGGGGTGCACTAGTTTTATTTGTGAAGATGAAAGATGGATCTCTAAGGTTATGTATTGATTACAGGTAGCTAAATAAAGTTACAACAAAAAATAATTATTCGTTGCCTCGAATAGATGACTTATTTGATCAGTTAAAAGAAGCTACCCTATTTTCAAAAATTGATCTTCGTTCGGGTTATTATCAGTTACGGGTAAAGGACTCAGATGTTCCAAAAACAGCTTTTAGAACCAAGTATGGCCACTATGAGTTTTTAGTGATGCCATTTGGTCTGACTAATGCACCGGCAGTGTTTATGGATCTGATGAATAGAATTTTTAGACCGTACCTAGACAGGTTTGTGGTGGTATTCATTGATGATATTTTAATCTCTTTCCAAGATGAAAAAGAGCATGTTGATCAACTGAAAATTGTATTAAAAACTCTAAGGGAGAAAAAGTAGTATGCCAAGTTCAATAAATGTGAATTTTGGCTACGAGAAGTTGGATTTCTTTGACATATTATATCTGCTAAAGGTATCAGGGTAGACCCGAGTAAAATTTCAACAATTGTCAATTGGAATCCACCAAAGACTGTGTTAGAAGTCAAAAGTTTTCTGGGGTTTAGCCGGATATTATTGGAGATTTGTTAAAGGGTTTTCGATGATAGCCTCTCCGATGACTTGATTGTTGCAGAAAGATGTGAAGTTCGAGTGGAATGATAAATATCAACAAAGTTTTGATAGGCTAAAAGCTCTATTGACTGAAGCACCTATGTTGGTACAGCCTAAATCGGGTAAGGAATTTGTGATTTATAGTGATACATCTTTTGAATGGTTTAGGTTGTGTTTTAATGCAAGAAGGTAAAGTAATTGCCTATGCTTCAAGACAACTAAAACCACATGAAAAGAATTACCCGATACATGATCTTGAATTAGCAGCTATTGTGTTTGCATTAAAAATATGGCGACATTATTTAGATGGTGAAAAATGACATATCTTCACTGATCACAAAAGTCTGAAGTATTTGATGACACAGAAAGATTTGAACTTGAGACAACGCGGGTGGCCTGAACCGTTAAAAGATTATGATCTTTTGATTGATTATCATCCTGGTAAAGCCAATGTAGTTGCTGATGCTTTGAGCATAAAATCTTTATTTACTTTACGAGCAATGATGTAACAGCCTGATTCTGGGTCTAGTTAGAACAGTGATTTTGGGACCACGAATCCGACATAGAAAGATTTGTTTTTATTATATTTTTATGGTCTAATTATTTTGTGAAAATTTAGTTCAAAAATTTTATTGATTGGGCACTCAATTTAGTTAAAAGGACTAAATTGCAATAGGTGCAAAATGTGTGTTCTAGAAGCTAGAGGTGTCTAATTGTTATGAAATTTTAAATTGGAGGTCCTTAGATGGTAATTAGACCATTATGCTTTAATATGGACAAAAATGGGCATGGTTAGTGAAAATTTTCAAAGTTTAGGTGAAGGGCATTTTGGTAATCTAGTACATAAAGCCAAAATAACTAAATAAAAGTCTTCTTCTTCTTTAATTTTGTCCCCCATGGCCGAATTCTAACACCCCAAACCCGGCTTAGATGTTATGGTCGTATCTGGCAATGTCACACAATTGTGTTTTTGAAACCTCGTTGTTACGATGAAAACATTCCATGTTATTATCTTTAGTAAACCTTGGTTAGAACTTAGGAAGTCGTCTGTATTCATTTAAAACATTTTTTCTGAATCATCCCTCATTGCGGAAGCTTTAATAAAACATTCTAGGTGATCATGCGTTTAGAAATTACTTTAACTTTTCGAAAACTGAATTTCCTACAACCAGCAGGTATAAATCCATAAATTAAAATAAATAAATAAAACCCAAATTTAAAACCGAAGTCCCAAAGGGTCCTTAAATTACAACCCAAATAATCAATAATAATCAAATCATAAATCGTAAATTGAAAACCATGAAGTCCAAAAATAAATGTGGTCATTGCTGAGTCCTCCGTTGTACTGATCAGTCTAAGTCTGGGGAGAACCTGTGCACATTAAACAAAAAGGGTGAGTTTACGTAAACTCGATGTGTAATCCCGCAGAAACAAACAAACAATCAGTATTCACGAAGGCACGCTTGAAACAGATGATTGGGCCTAAGCCCTTTTGATTTCGATGGCAGGTTTGGGCCTTAGCCCATCTCAGTATAATGCCAAAATGCAGTAGGGCCTTAGCCCATCACAAGATATCAATAGCGATATGATTATGCAATGAGTAAAATCCTACCCAACCAGACTCTACACACCATCTCCGTCCAACCCTACACTCCATATGGGGATATAATCAACCCACCCATCCCTACACTCCAAGTAGTACTGAATGCGACACAATACAGTAGTTTGGAGCTAAGCTACCAGTAAATTAGGCTTAAAGCCTTTCAATACACTTCCTCCGAATAACAACCCCCAACCCAATGCAATGCAACAACAATGGATGATATGCTACTATGCAATTTCAGTACATATATTCAGTTCAGATTTTAACATACTCAGTACAGATATCATTCAGTCAATCTCACACATTTAGGGGTCCAAGTAGCGCTTACTGACCCTACAGTAGGTTTACAATCGACTTGGGCGACCCGTGCAACCTTAAAAACATTTTGGTAAAAATGGGCCCACATGCCCATGTGATCTGCCTATGTGGCCCACTCGGCCCAAATTGGCCTTGGCCGTGTGATCTATTTTTAATGTAACAGCCTGACTTAGGGCCTAGTCAGATTAATGGTTACGAGACCACAAATCTGAAGTAGAAATATATGTTTTATGGTTTTTATGAGGACTACGACACGATTGCATGGTTGTGTGAAAATTTCATGAAGAAATTCTATGATTTAATGATCAATTTATCTTTTAGGACTAAATTGCAAAAATTGAAAAATATGAGATTCTAGAAGTTTTAAGTATGAGATAGCATTAGAAAATTTATTAGAGGTCCTTATTTAGTAATTAGACCATTATATCTCTTGATGGCCAAAAATGGGTATGGAAGGGAAAAATATCAAGGAAGGGCTTTAAGGGCATTTTGGCCATACGGTTAATAAATTAATAAAAAGGGAAAAAGAAGTCCAAATTGATGTCCATCTTCTTCCCTAAGTGCTGAAAATTGAAGGGAAGACATAGCTAGGGTTTTATTCATTTTTAAGCTCAAAATAAGTGCATCCTAGCCCCGTTTTTAATGCTCTTTACATTTTTGAGATCCTCGTAGCTCGATTTAGCTATTTCTAGCCATATTTTAAACCAGAGGTCATGTTCAAAAAACTTACCCATGTATGGCATGCATGTATTTTGATGTTTAATGGAGGAATATGGAAGTTTGACATGTGATGAACATCTTTCTCTAAGTGGTTTTTCATCGAAACACCTAAAAAGGACCTATTTGTAAAAGTGATAAAATGTGTAGTAAAAATAGGTTTTGAAAGAAAATGTGACCTATTATAAGCTTAAGATAGGTTCAGCTAGGCTTGGGTAACCAAGAAAATGAGTACATTTCATCATACGAGCTTAGGGACCATTTTGTAAATATGTGAAAGTTTAAGGGCAAAATTATAATTTTTCCAAAGTATGATTCATGGGCTATTTTAGTCAATGTGATAATTAAATAAAAATTTGTCATTATAGATCAAGAAACACGAAGTCCGGACCTAAACCGAGGAAAGAACAAGGTGGTGGACTAAATTGAACAACTAACTATATTTTGGTACCGAGGTAAGTTTGTGTGTAATAAATCAATATCATGTTATTATGTATTTAAATGCTTGATATTACGTGAAATGTATATTCTTTTTATGAAATTGGTTAGGTCTCGATGAAAAATATGATGTAGTTTTACTATGTTAAAGTCCCGGTTGAACCTTAGGAATAGAAAGGATACCCTTGTCACGACATTAGATTAATAAGGTTCCGTATAAGACCATATCTGGGATATGGCCTCGGCACTGAATTGAGATCCCGTGTAAGACCATATCTGGGATATGGAATCGGCATCGAATAGTGATTCTGTGTAAGACCACGTCTGGGACCTGACTTCGGTATGAAATCGTGTAAGACCATGTATGGGACATGGCATCGACATACGATCTCGTGTAAGACCATATCTAGGATATGGCGTTGACATCGATATGAGATCCCGTAAGACCATATCTAGGATATGGCATCGACATTGACATGTGATCCCATATAAGACCATATCTGGGATATGGCATTGGCATCTTACTACATGTATGACAATTTCCAAGTATCCCTTGATATTCCAAGTAGTTCAACGGGGTAAAGTATTAAAGTTTATGTTAAAGATGGAAAAAGGGCTAAATTTATGTAATGGAATGATACAGATACTTATGCAAAACTCACGAGAAATGAGTCCAGTATGTGAAATATGGTCGGTAAGAGTGATCATGAGTAAGCCATGTCAATGTTGCTTGAGAATTTGTGTTAATTCATAACGTAATATGTGAATGTTATTACAAGATTTTATGTTGTTATCTATTACATGCAAACTTACTAAGCTTTATGCTTACTCCCTCTCTTTTCCCTTTTCTTGTAGTAACGCCAAGCTAGCTCGGGGATCGAAGGACGTCGGAGCTCCAATTCACACTATCAAGCTATTCTTTTGGGTATAGTAAAGTTTGATTATTTTGGGTATGGCATGTATAGGAACTTGGTGGTTTTGTTATATGTCATATTGGTTAGCTAACGTGTTGGGTATTAATGTTACTTAGTTCATTTAGTAAATGGCCATTGGAATTTGCCAATACTAGTTAAGTTATATATATTCAATGATGATGAAATTCATGAAGTGCAAGCTTGCGCAATTGAATGAGTAATGTGTGAAGTATATGCATGATGAACATAGTGTGAAATTAAGGTGTGGATGTCTTGATTGTGGATATTAGAATTGCATTATTGTTATGCTATGTGTTGCTGGAAGTGTGGTTGCTTTTCAGAGTGGCAAGTGGCTTGGTAAATAGCCTTATATTTGTCCACACGGGTAGACATACGGGGGTGTGTCTAGGTCGTGTGTGACACACGGTCAGCCCGGTGGGCATGTTGATAGGCCGTGTGTCCCTTGCATCCAAATTTAGCAAAACAGAATGCCCAATAGTAAATACACGGGAAAAGACATGGCCATGTGTCTCAGCCATGTGAAGGACACAGCCTCAAGACATGGGCGTGTGCCCAGGCCGTGTGAAGTCTGCACATTAATTGCAAAAATTAAATTCGCCACACGGCCTAGCACACGGGCGTGTGACTAGGCCGTGTGACCCTAAATGTCTGCTGACGTCATAAACAGAATGTCAAGGTTTTCATACATGGGCTAAGACACAGGTGTGTCATGGCCGTGTGAGGGTCACAGGCCATAGACACGGGCGTGTTCCTTTCCACACAGACGTGTGGCCCTGTTTTGAGCAAAAATTTTCTAAGTGTTCATAAGCTTCCGGTTCAGTCCCAAACCACTCTATATGTATGTTTCGGGTCTCGTAGGCCCATAATAGGGACGTTATGAACACGAAAGAAAAGTTATAAGTTGGAATGAAAATTTATGGCTTGATTTTGTATGATTAAGTATGCTAAGTCTGGTAATGCCTCGTATTCGGTTCCGGTGTCGAATACAAGTAAGGGGTGTTACTTATGCTAGCTCAATACTCATATATGTTTTCACTATTTACTTATATGTTCATTCAAAGCTGTCTACTTGAATCATTATCACTAAATTGTTCATATCTTGAGCTACAGAATTTCAAAATAAGATCTTCTTGATGTTTTTGAAACTAGACTCAAATACGTTTCTACTATAAAATTTTCAAAATTTATAGTTTATCAAATAAGTACAGTAAAATCTTTAAAGTTATCCCTATTCAGTTGTTTAACAGTTTCATCCTTTCCTTACTAAAAATTATTTATCTCTTAGTACAGAATTTAGATGATGTTTATGTTTGTTTCTATTGAAAATAGACTCATTAAGGATTTAAACATGTAAATTTAAGCCCATAATTATATTTTTACAATTTTTGATGATTTTCCTAAGTCAGAATAGGGGAACCCGAAATCATTCTGACCTTGTCTCACAAAATTTATTATTTCTCATGATTTACAATTCCATTTCTTACACTGTTTCTTACATGAAAAACTAGACTCAAAAAATTTTAATTTCATATTTTATTCAACCTCTAACTCAATTCCCACTATTTTTTATGATTTTTCAAAGTTAGACTACTGTTGCTGTCCAAAACTATTTTAGTGCAGAATGTTGATTTCCAAGTTTATAACACCCTTATTTCCTTTCTCTACAATTTTTCGCATCATTTTCTCTTATTTCTATTTTTTTCGACAGCAAGCAATTTTGACTTTTCGCCAAATCCCCTTTTTTACATTTTTGGTACACACCTGGTATCGATTCGCTATGCAAAGTAACTCGAGCCTTCAAAAACTTATATTTGACCAATATATCCCTTAATTAATCACTTGATTCGTCGATCAAACCAAATATCCCCAACATAAAACTCGAGAAACTAAACCAACGATGATTCGAAAACTTAACGCGGTGAATCCAATAACCAGTCGTCTCCACACACTGGAATATCTGCTTAAAACCTTTGAACAGCACCTAAACGAGCTAAGGGAAAAAAATTCCACTTACCGAAACAAATGAAGTCAAAAATTGCACCCAAAGAGATGACTCGTAAAAAATACAGAAACGAAAAGAGTGGGGAAAGAGAAGAAACAAGATTTGGCCAAAGGGGAACAAAAACCAAAAGTGAACAAGAAGGGAGAAGAAACGGTAGAGAAACAAAAGTCTAACGTCAAAAAATTTGTTGGGAAAAAAGAAAATTGAAAACTGATAAGAAGAAAATCTTATTTTGATAACTTTTCCCCAATTATCTCCTACAAACACTCCCTATTAACCCACTAAAACACAACTACTCAGTAGTCCAGTTTAATTTGAACTCCACCACGCCACACGCCTCAAACAAAAATTAGTTCCCCTGCTTACGCAAGGACTCGAACACAGGACCTCCTACACATTAACACTCCGCTTAACCACCAGACCACCAGGCCCATTCTGATATATTTTTTACCAACAATCAAATAAAAGCCTACTGAACAAGAGTAAGGCCTACTTCATTCAAAATACCAAAATGTTCCCAAGCGAAGGCTTGAACTAGGGACCTCCCAAGCACTCCTAGAACACATAACCACTAAAACTGACAGATATTTGTGTCATATTTTCACAATAACAAAATTAGAAATTTTGGGGCGTTACACGAATATTTCAAGAGAAGACATATCTAGGGTTTTGGCCACTTTCAAGCTCGATTGTAAGTCCGTTCTAGCCCCGTTCTAATAATTTTTATGTTTTTGAAATCCTTGTAACCTAATCTAGCTTTTCCAAGGACTATTTTGAAGTATTGTCAAAGTCTAAAATTTTACCCATGATATATATTTGTGTATATTGATGTCTAATGGTAGAAAATGTATGTTTGGTGTTAGATAAACAACATTTACTAGGTGATTTTTGATGAAAATGTCTAAAAGGACTTATTTATAAAAGTTATAAAATGAGTAGTAAAAGTGTGATTAAATGGGAAATGTGGACTGGTATAAGTATGAAAATGGTTTGGATAGGCTTGGATTTTGAAGAAATGGAATACATTTCATTTTAAGAGCTTAAGGACTAAATTGTAAAAATGTGAAACATTAGGGGAAAATGTAATTTTTCCATAATATGATTTTTGGGCTAAATTGAATAATGTGAGTATTAAATGAGTTAAATTTGTTATTATAGATCAAGAAAAATGAGGTTCGGACCTAGATCAGGGGAAAAACAAAGTGTTTGACGATTGGGTCAAATTCTACTATTTTTGTACCAAGGTAAGTCCGTATGTAAATAATGCATTGTTATATTTATGTTTTAAATGCTTTAATATTGTATGAATTGTGATTGACTCTTTGGACGTATTTGAAAAAGTTTTGCAAAATGAGAAATACCGGTTGAACTTTAGGAATAAAATAGGATACGAGTGACATGTCACTAGGAACCCATGTGTATATGCGATTATGTGATCTAGGTACTGATCTTATACGTCCTACTAGTGGCTGGGTAGTCCGGCATGTGTTGCGGATACCTGACAACTTGTGTGAGCAGCACTATGTAGCTACACCCTGACTGACAGCTTGTGTGAGCAGGCCCATGAATAGCTTGAAAGCAAGCCTATATGTATTATGAGATATGAGGTAGCTTTAGCTACATATATGGCACTAATGTGCAAGATTTCTGAGTATCCGTTAATATTTCGAGTGTTCAACAGAAATGTCAAAGTTGTGAAAGGATATGGCTATGATGCGAGTTGGTACAGGTATGTACGTAAAACTCATAAGTAATGAGCTTGATAAGATGGTGATTGAGTAAGTTATGATTATAAGATTTTAATAACATTCATGCTAATTTTTATCATGTTAATTGTATGTTAAATGTGTGGTTATAAAGCTTATTATTTGCATAGGAACTTACTAAGCTATATAGCTTACTCCCCTTTCCTTTCATTGTCTTATAGTGTCACCAAGCTAGCTCGGGGTTCGAAGATCATCAGAGATCCATACATACTATCAACAATTATTTTGGTATCAATGAATTTAATACTTTGAGTTATGGCATGTATAGGGGACTTGGTCATTTTGTTATGTGTCATAATTGATTTGGCCAAATGTGTTGGCTTATGTTGGTTAGAAGTTCATTTTGTATAAGGCCATTTGAAATTGGCTAATATTGGTATAAGTATTCACATGATGATGCCTTTCATGAATGTGGGAACTTGCATGGTTTGAGTTGATAAGTTGTGTGATGTTTATGTATGATAGATGTTAGCATGTGAATGGGTGTTAATGTCTTGGATGTGGATGATTTACTCGTATGTATAAGCTTGAATTGGTGCTATGTTATGTTATGTATAAGCCATTTGCCACCCTTTTAATGCACACACCTTGGAAGAAAGTTCTTCGATTTGGACGGAAGGGAAAATTGAGTCCAAGATTTATCGGGCCCTATGAAATTATTGAATGAATTGGGCCAGTTGCTTATAGATTAGCATTGCTACCAAAGCTTGATAAAATCCACAATGTCTTTCATGTATCAATGTTACGACGATATCGATCGGACCCTTTACATGTTGTTTCTCCGACAGAAGTTGAGATTCAGCCTAATATGACATATACTGAAGAACCAATCAAGATTCTGGCACGGGAAACCCTAAAATCCATGGAAACCCTAGGAGAGAGAAAACAAGCTTTCCAAGCGTAAATTTGTAAGTTTCTATGTCCCGTTTTTAGTAATTTTTATATTTTTTAGATCGGGAAAGCTTAATTTTTCTATTTGGAGGGTTAATTTGAATAGATATCAAAGTATAGAAAATTTTTCATGGATGAACATGCTGAAATTTAAAAGTTTATGGTAGAAAATAAAAAGTTGTTGATAGATAAACAACTTTTACAAAGGGAAATTTGATGGAAACTTGATTTAGGGACTAAATTAAAGAATGGTAAAACCCATGGAAAATTCTGAAATTTTTAGAATACATGTGCTGTAAAAGTTATATTAGAATTTTGATTAGCCTTGGAAAAAGGATTAAATTGCATGAATTTCAATTTCCAAGCCTAGGGACAAAATTGGAATTAATCAAAAGTATAGGGGCAAAATGGTACTTTTGCCTAGATTGTAAATTGAGTTAAATAGAATATAAACTGGATTGAATTGATGATTAAATTCATTTATATAGATTCAAAAGTACCAAACAAAGAGCTAGATCAAGGAAAGGAAAAGATTTCGGATTAGTAGACTTTAGTTACGAACAAATATCAAGGTAAGTTCGTATAACTTAAATGAGCATAAAATGTGTTGTTTTGAATGCTATATTACAATGAATATGTTGTATTAAATTGTATGTATGAAGTGTATGAAAATTTTAATGGATGGAATGGTATATGATGGAAAATTTATTGATAAAGGGTAAAATTCCGTATGAATATTGAATTCTAATGGGTAAATGTGATTTCCCTGATAAAACTGCATGTGTTGCAGAATGGATTTAGCCTGGACGGGTAATCCGAAATGAGCCTCTCAAGTTTATGTTTATATTAGGATTTAGCCTGGATTGGTAATCCTAATTGCCTGGATTTTGCCTGGACTGGTAATTCAGAATGAACTCTATAGGGAATTCTTTGTCATATAAAGGATTTAGGCTGGACTGGTAACCCAAAAGAGCCCTTAGAGTATATGTTACAGCTAGAATTTAGCTTGGACTGGTAATTCTACTGTGTAATATGTGGCTCGAGAGTGTACCTATAAGGTGCTATTGGACATGAATTGACGGATAATGGAATTGTACACCTCGAGTGTACTACTTGAAATATCCATCGAAAATTCAATTATTCAATGGATAAAACACGCATATAGCTTGATGAGCTCATCTATGCATATTGGTATATTATGTCTAACATGTTGGTTGAGTACGTGTGAATAGGTAAATTGCCAAATAGTTGGAAAAGCATGTTTTGCGTGGTTAATATATTGAATGTAATGGGTAAGATTAATTTATGTTATACGAGCTTACTAAGCATAATATGCTTACTAGGTTTTATTTTCCCTATTTTATAGTGCTCAAATCTCGTGAAGGTTGGAGATTGGTCGAGCAAATCATCACACTATCAATCTATCGTTTTGGTATAAATGAAAATCTTTTTTTTTTTTTTTTTTTTTTTTGTTAATGGCATGTATAGGCTAAATAAATCAAATGATGGTATGTAAATGATGAATGAAATTTAGCCATTGGAATGGTTAATATACTCATGTTTTGCTATATGTCATGGTTAAATCAATACATTAACTAAAATGATAAGTATGAACATCTAATTTTGCAAATTATATAAGTTACATAAAGGTAAGTATCTAAACACAAATATACGATGAAATGTATCAATTTGAATAATAAAAATTGACTTGAATTATACTTGTAATTGGTTGGATTATACTTGTAAGTGTTGGTGCTGGAAAAATGGAAAATTTGGGTGAGAGACGAGGCTAGGAAATGGCCTTATTTTGTCCACACGGGTAGACACACGGGCGTGTGTCTAGACCGTGTGCGACACACGGCCTAGTACATGGGCATGTTGTCTGGCCGTGTGTCCCCTGCCTTTTAATATTGATAAATAGAATGCTCAGAATATAGCACACGGGCATAGACACAGGCGTGTGTCTCAACCGTGTAGGTGACACGGCCTTGAACACAGGCGTGTGTCATGGCCGTGTGAAACCTGCACCTAATTTGAATTAAATTAATTAACCACACGGCCTAGCACACGGGCGTGTGGCTTGGCCATACGGTTCAAGTTAGAGAACAACCTAAATTGGACAGGGCTTGAAGCACGGGCGTGTCCCTTCGACCACACAGGCGTGTGAGCCCTGCACCTTGGAACATTTTTGAAATGTCACGAAAAATTCTTAGAGTTTTCGATTAAGTCCCAACTTGATTCTAATGTTCGTATTGGGCCTCGAGGGTGGGTCCATTTAAGGGACGTCCTGAACAATCCCGATTAATGAGTAGTGATTTACATGATTTATCTGAAAATGTTCTGAAAAGTGCCGGTAACACTCTGTAACCCTGTTCCAACGACGGATACGGGTTATGGGTGTTACAGAATTTGTTTGGGCTTAGTGATATTATAATTGATGTCTTCGCCATTGTTATAAGACTTAATTTTCCTCATGTTTATAATTTATATTTTGCGAACTAGTAAAGCTATGAAAATTAATACTTGATTGATTGATTTTGTTAATTCCCTTTCAATATGAATAAAATACCATGCAATATCATTCTCCCTTATATGTGGGCTCATCTTTATGTACTTATAATCTTACCTGATTTAAACTCTAAACCCAAAAGGTTTGTATTGCACTATTTTGATGAAATTAAACCGAGTTAGCCGAAATTTTTGCAAAGTACTTGTACGCACGACCCCCTATATGTGTCTGTGAACCTTGGTAAGTTTATAAACCCTTGTATAAGGAACCTCGATAAGTATGTGAATCCATGTAAATAGGACCCCATATGTTTGAAAACTTTGACATGCCTGCGAACCTTATAATGTATGTGAACCTTGGAAGTAAAATTCAATGTATTTTGTGTACATCTGTCTGATTATGCGAACTCTAAAAATCTCTTGTTTAACTTCATTCTATGTTACTATGACGTGAAAACCCTTTTCCCTTATGCGGTAAATATCGTGTGTTCATTTATCTTAGGTTCTACGCTTATGGTTACGTTATTCCGCTGCACTAAAATGATTTAACTCATGCTTTATGTTGAAATTTTGTAGTGTGATGGAGATTTGGTTGGGAGTTAAACAGAGAGTTCCTCGTGTGGTGGCTAATGTGGCACACCAAATTTAGGTCGATTCGCCTCGGTCGGGTTTAGGGTGTTATAATAATAGTTATATATACTAGTAATACATTATATATTTCTTATTATAATTTATTATTTATTATTTTACTAGTCGAAATATGCTCTAAGTCCCTATACTTTTCATACATTTAAAAGCAAACCCTCCTTTTATATTATATAATGTTATATCATATAATATAATATATTAATAGTTTATATATATGCATCGATAATTAAACATTATAATATCATATAATATTATATCTTTTATTATAATCTATATGATAATAATAGTTATATATGTATTAATATTTTTAGTAATAGTTATATATTATAATGTTATTTTATGAATTAGTAATATACTAATTTAGTAAATCGATTTAAGGTTAAGTTAAGTAATCAATTTCGGATTCGATAATAGTTATAAAATATATTATTATATTATCATTAAAGTTTAATTTTATACATTTTAATAATTATTAATTTTATATAGTTATTATACATTTATAGTTATAGTATTAAAAATATTTACATTAAATTAATATTTAAAAAATTATTCCACTTTATCATTTAACATAAAAAATATTATTAATTAGTTTTCTTATTAATAAAATTTTAATATAAATATGTAATACTTATGAATATATTTTTTTAGAAAAATAAAAAAATTTTAACACCCCTAACCCATATCTGTCGCCGGAACAGTGTTACGGAGCATTATTGGAACATTCAGAAACGTTTACAGATAAATCATGTCAATCACTGTTCATTTTCCGAGATTGTTCATAATGTCCCTTAAATGGACCCTCAAGGCCCAATACAAGCATTAGAATTGAGTCGAGACTTAATCGGAAACGCTAAGAATTTTTCGCGAAATTACAAAATTTTTCCAAGTTGCAGGGCTCACACGCCGGTGTGGTCAGAGGGACACACCCGTGCTACAGGTCATGTTTGACCCCGTGTAACTCTCTGACTTGTGCACACGGCCATGCCACATGCCCGTGTGCTAGACCATGTGGTTAATTAAATTTTCATAAAATTAGGTGTAGGTTTCACACGGCCAAAACACACGCCCGTGTTCTAGGCCGTGTAGCGCACACGGCTGTGACACACGCCCGTGTCTCTCCCCATGTGCTCAATTCTGAGCATTCTGTTTCTAAAAATTAAGGTGCAAGGGACACATGGCATAATCACACACCTATGTACCAGGTCGTGTGTCACACACAGTCTAGACACACGCCCGTGTACCAGGCCGTGTGTCACACACGGTCTAGACACATGCCTGTGTGTCTGCTCGTGTGGACAAAATAAAGCTGTTTCCTAGCCTCATTTGTCACCCAAATTTACCATTTACCTGCACTAAAACTGTAACACCCCTTAGCCGTGTTCTATGCCGGAACTGGGCCTGAGGCATTACCGAAGTAAAACCACTTGATTGCCACTTAGGCTCAACGTGACCACTCTCTTTAGTCACCACTACAACTTCATTCTCGACTTACGAGGCCTCACTCATACACACGAGGACTCTTGAGACTATATCGGAAACTCTTACGATCTTAAAATTTCTTTTTCATCCAAACAGGGACTACATGCCCGTGCAAGATGTCACACGCCCGTGTGTAGACAAACACACCCATGTCCACAAACCGTGCATGAAAACTCAAGCAATCTACCAAAGCCCCATGGCTAGGGCACACACCTGTGCTCTCCATCCGTGGTGAACACTGACTACTTCACACGGCCTAGAGTCTAGACACATGCCCGTGTGGCTAGCCCGTGGCCTACACTACTTGATTCTGTCAAAGAGACACGGCCTAGTCACACGCCCGTGGGTTGGCCGTGTGTCACACATGGCCTAGACACATGCCCGTGTGCCTATCCACATGGACAAGAACAAAGCTATTTGCTAAGCTCTTCTCATCCCTCTAGTTCATACAACATATATATATACATTCAACTCATCCATAATCAACTCAAATTGAAACACAATCTCACATGGATAACTACATCTTTTCATATAATAAAGTAGCCAACAACCATGGCATTATACAAAATAGATTATCCAACTATAGGCTAACACATCTTAGCCATTTACAACAAAATTCACTAACTTGTCTAGCCTCTATACATGTCATATACAAAACATTGAGTCCATGTACCAGAGTGTGCTGATAGTGTGGGCAATCCTCCGATTAATCCACGTATCTCGATTCAACACTTTTTCTCTATAAGCAAGGGAAAAGAAGGGGAGTAAGCTTTGAGCTTAGTAAGTTTACACATAAACAATTAAGCATCATAGTATAAGCTAAACAACAATTAGCATTATACTAACATATATAATAGACATCCACAACTATGCTTACTCTTTCTATCCCTTACCACATTTCCAACACATCATGAGTCAAATACTCATATTCATTAACATGCACCCCTGCATTCAATAACACATTTACTCGAAATACAACACACCGTTATTTCTCAATAATACATCCACACAGCTAATTTACTCAGTATTACATCCACACAGCTAATTTCTCGGTGGTTTCGCACTTAGCCCACCACAATCAATTTATAGGGTAGTATTGCACTTAGCCTACCAACAAGAGTAATCATAGTGGTTTCGCACATAGCCCACTAAACCAAATACTTAATGATAGCATCGCACACAGCCCAGCTCATCATCGTTAAGCATTAAGGTGGTATCGCACTTAGCTCCACCATCAAGCATTATTACTACACATTCTCATATCTACTTACTCATTCATTCACAACATCTACCATATCCATTCTACATGAACCATATAGGTTCTCAATCCTTCTCAATCATGCTACTCATTATCTAGCATTAACAATGTGTAAGTATAAATGCATTATTTATGCATAAACTTACCTCGATACTCAAAAGTATAGAGACGTGCAATTTAGTCCACCACCTTGCTCTTGCCTCTGTTTCGATTCAGGCTTTGTCTTTCTTGATCTATAATGATAAATCAACCCGTTTAGAATACACATTGACTAAATTGACCCTTATCAATTACTTTAGCAAAATTACCATTTTACCCCTAATCTTTCTCATATTTACACTTTTTCCCCAAGGCTCGTAAAGTGTTTTTCAATCAACTTTATAACATTTCATGCTTAGCCGAATCACTTACTTAACTAAAGCAATTATCAATTCTCACTAAAACGCGCATGTATGATCAAACTCAAGACTTTCACAAACTAGTCCCTACATGCATTTTTCATGGAATTCACTTAACAAAAGATGTTTCTACTACATCAAGCTTTCCTAATCTTCCATAAAACATCAAAATACATGCATGTCATACATGGGTACATTTTTGAACATCCATCCTAGCTCAACATATAGCTAAAAATAGCTTACTCATGTTACTAGGACTTCAAAAATACGAAGAATATCGAAAATGGAGCTAGAATACACTTACTAGCTAGCTTGAAAAGTTGAAAAGCCCTAACAATGGCTTCTTGAAATTTTCGGCAGCTTGGAGAAGAAGATGAATGAATTTTGTCATCTTTTCCCCCTTTTTAATCATTTAATTGATAAATAACTAAAATGCCCCTCTCACTAAACTTTCCAATATTGTCCACTAATGCCCATTTTTGTCCAAAAATTAGAAATTGGGAAAATTGCTATTTAAGGACCTCTTTTTTATATTCCAAATCAATTTCACACAAAATTAGCTTCTAGAATCTCACATTTTGCAACTTTTGCAGTTTAGTCCTTTTGGACAATTCAACCGCAATTTAACAAAATTGCTTCATGAAACTTTCACACTAACGTGCAAACATAACAATAACCATCAAAACTCATACTTGAGCCTCAGATTTATGGTCTCGCACCACTATTTTGACTAGACCCTAATTCGGGATGTTACAAAAACATACTAAGTACAATCCAACCATTCCAAGCATTCAATTTAAGCAAATTCCATCATTCATCATGGCATACCATTACATGCATATGTGTTTATAGACTTACCTTGGATTAACTTAGGCTTTAACATCACTTGATCACATATACTTAATATAACACATATAAATATATCATAATAACCTACTTAATCATACCAAAATAAATCATTACTAGCAATTCCAATGGCTAGGTTACAAAACATCATTTTCAAACCAAACCACTATTGGCCAAGTTATCATATACATGCCATATACCCAAAATACTTAAATTCAAAAGTATCAAAGTGATAGCTTGATAGTGTGATGAAGTCTCCAATGATCCCTAAATCAGAGCTAGCTTTGAAATCACTATACCATCTTGAATCAATCTCATATTCAACCACGTCTTTCATTTACCCGTTGAACCATTCGGAATCCTATCGGATACTCGGGAAACTTGCACTGAAGTGCTACATACATAGCCAATGCTATCTCAATCTCATATCACATATATGCTCACTCTCAAGCTATCAACGGGCCTGCTCACGCAAGCTGTCAGTCAAGACGTGACTACACGGTGCTGCTCACACAAGCTGTCAAGTAACTGCAACACATGCCGGTATACTCAGCCATCGGTAGGACATACAGGACTAGCACCGGGATCACATAATCACAAAAACCCTAATGACATGTCATTTATATCCTAATCTATTCTTAAGGTTCAGCCGGGATTTCCAATACCGAATTGTCATCGAATAATTGTTGAATATCTTCGTAGTCTTGTATTCAAAGTTTATGCCATATCAAAGCATTTAAAACACAACTATAGCAATGCTTATTACATACGAACTTAACTTGAACGCAAAGACAGTGAAATAGGTCGATTAGTCAAGTACTTTGTTTTTCCCTTGATCGAGATGTTTTATTTGTCAACAAGTAAAGGTTGAACATCAAGTACCTTCGAGTTTACTTCAGCCTGTAATGATTCCCGAGTGGAAATGGGACATGATTACGATGGATTTCGTAACTGGATTACCTTTGACTCCGAAGAAGAAAGATGTTGTTTGGGTCATTGTTGATAGATAGATTGACGATAATCGGCTCATTTTATTCCGGTACGTACCGACTATTCACTTGATAAGTTAGCTGAATTGTATATTGCTGAGATTGTTAGATTACACGGGGTGCCTATTTCTGTTATTTCAGACAGAGATCCGAGGTTTACGTCACGATTTTAGAAGAAGTTGCAAGAAGCTTTGGGTACAAAGTTAAACTTTAGTACCACATTTGATCCGCAAACTGACGGTCAATTTGGAAGAACGATTCAGGTTCTTGAAGATATGCTTCACTGTTGTGTTTTAGAGTTCGAAGGTAGTTGGGAAAAATATCTACCATTAGTTGAATTTACTTATAAAAACAATTTTCATTCGAGTATAAAGATGGCACCGTATGAAGCATTGTATGGCCGCAAGTGTCGAACTCCATTATACTGGGCCGAGCTCAGTGAAAAATAGATTCATGGGGTTGATTTGGTTAGAGAAACTAAAGAAAAAGTGAAAGTAATTCGTGATTGTTTGAAAGCAGCTTTGGATCAACAAAAATTGTATGGGGATTTGAAACAGAAGGACATTGAATTTCAGGTTGGTGACAAAGTTCCATGGAAGAAAATCCTTATACTCGGTCGCAAGGGTAAACTGAGTCCGCGTTTTATTAGTCCGTATGAGGTTATTGAAAGAATAGGGCCAGTGGCATATCGGTTAGTTTTACCTACAGAGTTAGAAAGGATCCACAATGTGTTTCATGTATCGATGTTGCACCGCTATCGATCAGATCTTTTGCACATAATTTCACTGGTGAAGGTTGAGATCGACCCAATATGACTTATGGTGAAGAACTGATCAAGATTTTAGCTCGAGAGGTTAAATAGTTGAGAAATAAAAACATAGCCCTAGTGAAAGTTTTGTGGCAACGACACGGGGTCGAAGAGACTACGTGGGAACTCGAGGAAACTATGAGAAAATAGTACCCAAACCTCTTTTCCTGGTAAGATTTTCGGGGACGAAAATCCCTAAAGGGGGGAGAGTTGTAACAGCCCGATTTTGGGTCAAATCAAAATAGTGGTTTCGAGACCACAAGTCTGAAATAGAAATATTTATTTATTATTTCTTTAAGGTTTACAGTATGATTGAATGATTGTGTGAAAATTTCATTAAGAAATTTTATCGATATAGTGTCCAATTTGACTAACAAGACTAAATTGCAATAGGTGCAAAATGTGTGTTCTAGAAGCTAAGGGTGTTTAATTATAAAGAATTCTTAAATTAGAGGTCTTTAAATGGTAATTAGACTATTATTCCTTGATATGGACAAAAATAGACATGGAGTAAGTAAAATTTCAAAGTTTAAGTGAAGGGAATTTTGGTCATTTGGTAAATAAAGACAAAATTAACTAATAAAAAGATGTCCATCTTCCCAATTTCATCCTCCCATAGCCGAATTTCACAAGGAGTCCATAGCTAGGGTTTTGGCCACTTTCAAGCTCGATTGTAAGTCCGTTCTTGTCCCGTTTTTTATGATTTTTATGTTTCTAAAGTTGTCTTAACCTAATCTAGCTATTTCAAGGACTAATTTGAAAAGATGTCAAAGTCTAAAATTTTACCCATGTAGAATATGTATGTATTTTGATGTTTTATGGTAGAAGATGCATGTTTGATGTTAGGAAAACAACATTTACAAAGTGATTTTTTATGGAAATATCAAAAAGGGACATATTTGTAAAAGGTTGTAAAATGTGTGTTAAAATATGAATAAATGAAAAACGTGGGCTATTATGAGTATGAATAAGTTTTGTCTAGGCTTGGGTTTTTAATAAATTGAATGAAATTCATTTTACGAGCCTAAGGACTAAAATGTAAAATGTCAAAAGTTTAGGGCAAAAATGTAATTTTTGCCATAAGGTGTTTTGGGGCTAAATTGAATAATTTGATAATTAAATGAGATGAATTTGGTATTATAGATCAAGAAAAATGAAGTTCGAGTCTAGATCAGAGGAAAACCAAAGTAATTGACGAATAGACTCGTTTGGCCGTTTTTGTAACCGAGGTAAGTTCGTATGTTAAATAAGCTTTAATATAATTGTATTTAAATGCTTTAATATTGCATGAACTGTATGATTGATTATGTGGACGAGTCTAATTCTATGGACGAGTCCGACGACGATTCGACAAATAAGAAATCTCGTTTTAACCTTAGGAATAGATCAGGATACAAGTGACATGTCTCTAGGGTTACCATGTGTTATGTGATTATGTGATTCGGTCTGCTGGTCCCATGCGTCCCCACTTTGGTGGTGAGTATACCAGGCATATGTTGCGGTTACTTGACGACTTGTGTGAAGCGACACCCGGCGTGAGTTACGTCTTGACCAAAGCGACTTGTGTGAGCGGGCGTTGTTAGCTCGAGAGCGAGCAACTATGTGATATGAGATTTAGGTAGCATTAGCTACATATGTGGCACTTAGTGTGCAAGATTCCCGAGTATCCGACATTATTATTCCGAGTGGTTCACGGGTATGTCAAAGACGAGATTATGTGTAAATTCATTTTGAGATGGTAGAAGTATGCACTCAAAGCTTATGATTATTAACTCGTGAAGTGATGATTTCAAGGTAACTTTGTGATGGAAGTGAAATATGATCATGAGATTATGGTAAATTACATTATCTTATGTTACATTATTTGCATGTTAATGTATGGTAGGGTTTGCTTATTTCTTTCATACGAGCTTACTAAGCTATCTAGCTTACTCTGTTTATTTTCCATGTTTTTATAGTGTCGCCAAGATAGTCAAATTTGGGATTGTCGGAGATTCGCCTAACACTATCAAAACTATCATTTGGGGTATTGATGAAATTTAGCATTTTGAGTATATGGCATGTATAGGGACTTAGTCATTTTGGGTATATGTGTCATTATGATTTGGCCAAAAGTGTTGGCTTGTAATTGATAAATGTTTTATTTTGTATAAGGCCTTGAAAGATGGCCTGTCTTGGTTAAATTAGATGTGAGTTATGCATGGGCTAATGTTATTTGTGATATGTCTTTTATTTGCTTGGTGGATGAATGATTGTGGCTTAATAACTTAGGTGTTAAATGGTGAGAATTGGCTTGATGGTAAGTTAATGAAATTGGGCTAAACTATACATAATGAAAATAATCATATTGAATGCTTGTGGATGTGCTTGTGGTATGTTCGAGTTTGGCAAAGTATGATGTTTCAAGCATGAAAGATGTTGGCTTTTAAATGACATGCTTAGGCCTTAGTTATGATGGTATTGGTTGCTTGTTTGTACTACGAATTATGCCATTGAAGTTGTGTACAAGTGTGTGCAAATAAGGGTGGCAAATGGCTTGGTAAATAGCCTTATTTTGTCCACACGGGTAGACGCCATGGGTGACACACGGCCTATCCCACGGGCATGTGTTTCAGCTGTGTGTCCCCTACACCTTAATTTTGAGAAACAGAATGCTCAGAATTGAGCACACGGGCAGAGACACAGGTGTGTGTCTCAGCCGTGTAAGGGACACGACCTCAGGCACAGGCGTGTGTCCGAGCATGTGAAGTCTGCATCTATTTTATGAAAATTAAATTACCCACACGGCCTAGCACACAGGCGTGTGACTTAGCCGTGTGACTTCAATTTGTTCATGCATTGCAAGTCAGAGAGTTACACGAGTTAGGGACACGGGCGTGTGTGACCACATGGCCTGCCTACACGGACGTGTCCTAAAACCACACGGGCGTATGACCCCTGTTTCTAGCAAAAATTTTCTAAGTTTCATAAAAATTCCCTGAGTTCTCGGTTTAGTCCCAGACCACTACTAAAGCATGTATTGGGCCTCGTAGGCTCGTATTAGGGACTTTATGATTGAATATGAATGGTTTTAATTTAGACGCAAATTTATGACTCGATTTGTATGATTATTTGTGATAGAAGTTCGGTAATGCCTCGAGCCCTGTTCCGGCGTTGAATACGGGTAAGGGGTGTTACATACTGCATGCCCATAATAGTCCACTCAAAATTAAAATGGTCTAATTACCATTTAAGGGCTCTTACTTTAAGGTTCTATAGCTATTTAATACTTTTAGCTATTAGAACATCACTTTTGCTCTTTACGCGATTTAGTCCTTTTTATCAAATTGACTAATCAAACGATAAAATTTCTAAATGAAACTTTCACACAATCATTCAATCATGTTGTAGTCATTAAAATAATAATAAAATAATTATTTTGACTTCAGATTTGTGGTCCCGAAACCATTGTTCTAATTTAACTAAAAATGGGTTGTTACAGAATTGTCATTTATTTATATTTTAAGTAATATCATAAAATTATATTAATTATTAACGTCTGTTATGGTTTTTCAATTATAAAGTCAGGCTTTGAGTTGGATTTATCTTGAGCTCGGTTCAAATCAGTCTCAGAATCAAGTTTTTTGCAAACTTGAATTTTCTTAGGCTTGAAGTTTCTCGAGCTCAGATTTTTTCAAACTCGAACAAATTTAGATTGACATAAACGAATTTCTAAACTCTGGCCTGTTTTACCATCTCTAGTATCCTCATGAAACTAACTTAAGATGAAATGCAATTATCCACCAACACTGGCCAAAAACAACGAAAGTTAGTAAACGTTGCAAGCAAGCTACTCCCTTTTCAATGCGTTGGCTCATTATTGTACTGAGAATTGCTTGGTTGAAACGAGTTAAAACAACAAAAAGGTTTCATTAAATCCGTCTCTTCTTCTTTTGTGGCATTGAAATTGATATGCACGTGATAATCGCACATCTACAAGGTACAAAACTATATAATAAATATATTTATTAAAAAATAACATAATTAATAAATAAATAAATTTATAAAAGGAGAAAGATTTGTTTACATTCCTTTTATAGATTATGCATATGTAACGCCCCGAGACCCGGCCTAGAAGTTTAGACCGAATTCCAGAGGTTACATTGATCACCAAAGTGATCGTAGGAAAATTTTACAAAACAAATTATCTCAAATCCATTACAAACACCTTTTTCTCTTTACAAACCAAAACATTTAATCATTTATATTTCAACTAGAAAAATTACATTTAAGTTTAATTTATGAACAAAGTAAGATTTACGAGATAAATCCAAAACAGAACTTGTACCACAGTTTTTGTAAAACCTTATAGTTCGTAACAGTATATCAAAATGGGAACTGAAAAGAAAAACTGTTAACTTGTATTTAACTGTGATTGTCCCAGACCTCCGCATACCGAGTCCAACAACAGAATTCGAAAATGTACCTGCAAGGGAAAACACTAAGGGGTGAGCTACAGGAGCTTAGTATGAGTTCAAAACGTATCTAACAACGAAATTACAGATCAGAAACCAAACAGTGGTTCAATAACGAAAAGTACTTACAGAGATACGCAGAAACAGAAAACAAACTCGGAACCAACGTCCCAAAAATACGCAACAGTCGAAGTACACCAAATCACACACATAATAGTCAATAGATAAACCCATCAACAGGTCGATACAACAATACTTATCATCACAATGTTATGACGAACAGTTCAATTACAGACAAGTAGCTCACATCTAGATGCATATGAATGCAATCAAGTATTGAAAACCCACCCATCCAGCCAAAACACCTCTCCGTCCCCCGATCACACCCCAAAAGAGTTGTTTAAGCTTATCCAACCAAACACACTACATAGGACCTCGAAAGGCCCATCCAACCCTATACACCACGTATGTGGACTAAGCCACTCAGATAATATTACGCAGAAAGGCTAGCATCTATGCAGTACAGTGTATTGTGGTAAACCACTGTATAGACATGTTGCAACTTAAACTGCCAGATCAGATAATAGTACGTAGCAAAGCATGCGTTACATCTTTGTATAGTGTAGTAAATAGTTTATGCAGATTAAGTTTGCGATTAAATCCCGCATCGATTAGAATCAGTCTTCCTTCTTTTCACAACCAACCCAAAAATTACTTTATGCAAGTGCATGTATGCTTACAACCTCATAGAAACAATGAACACATCGACAGACAGTCAAACAGAAACAAACATGCATATACCCAGCTAACCGGGTCCAAAATCAGATATCTCGCACAACAGTCACAAATAACATATAAACCGAAGCCCAGATCTGAGTCTTAACTTCCCTCACTAAAGCCTAGTCAAAGGTTAGAACACACAGACACATTTTCAGATAAAAAACATACATAGAACTAAAATTGGTGATTTAGGACCGCACGGTCGTGTGTCATGTGAAAATGTCTAGGCCGTGTGGGGGTCAACACGTCCATGTGAGGGGAAGACACGCCCGTACGAGGGAACATACGCCCGTGTGGGAGGAGGCACACGGCCATGTGGCTAAGACACACGGCCGTGTAAGCTAGGGACATGGCCATGTAACTTTCTGTCCATTTGTGCTAAAATAGAGTATAGGGCAGACAGGGGCCGTGTGAGGGTCTTACACGCCCATGTGCCCACCAGACACGGTCGTGTATCCAAAACATACGCTCTTGTGGGAACCCTAAACCTCAAATTAGCCACACGGCCGTGTGCTACCAAATCACTAAAACTCTAATTCCTAAACGCACACGCCCATGTGCCCAGGGGACACGGTCGTGTGGCACCAAATTCTGCCCAGTAACTCTAATTCCTAATTGCACACAACCATGTGAATTGCCCGTGTGGGGGCAGAAACACGTGTGGCCACCCGTGTGGTCACGAAACCACACTGAAAAAGGCTATCGCACGTGCCTTTGTTGTCGTAACGTTCCCCAATCCTTAATTACATAGAAATATATCAAAATCACACCCAATTTTAGGCTATCCCACGACAATCGCCCCTTTCGATTGGCCGATTCCCCAAGCACACAACGATTTCCAATTACACAAAAACAAGCCACAATTCGTTAATGAACCTGATTCACGATCAATGGCGTCTAGACACCGACCTGACAACAAAAGAGCGAAGCTCTCCCAAATCTGCAAGCAAAACCTTTTCCCAACAAAAGAAAAAGCAAAAGAAAAAAAATAAGGAGAGGGAGAAGGAGAGGAGAACGTGAAAAGAAAAGCAGTAACCAAAAAATAAATAAATAAAACTAATGATTATTTTTAAACTTAAAACAAGTCTACTATTTAACAAAATAAAAATATTTCTCCAAAACGCACACATAAAGATTCGAACACATGACCTAAAGATACACTAATACACAACTAACCACTAAACCAACAAACCCTTTCTGTCACTTAAATGCGCAACTAAACACAATAGCACAACCTACTCACTGACCCTAACCACAAATCTCAAACTTCTAACACCAAAATTTGAGGTGTTACAGCATGTCAAAGTTAATGTAAATTTAAAATTTTTAACTATCTATTTTAAGTAAAAAAATTACAACCATTCCATAAATCTTAATACATATAGTATTTTTGTTAAAATATTAATCATACAAAAATGTATAATATTATAAAGATATCCAATTATTTCAAAATTTAGATGCATAACAAGTATAATTATATTGATAAATTCAATGGTTAAATTGTTAAAATATTAATAAGTGAATCTCTTCTTTTTATAAAAAAATGATATAATTAATAACTGAGACTTTGATTGAATGGTAAAATATTAATGTTTAGGTCCTGATCTTATCATATATATATATTTTTTATTTTTCTATATAAAAAATGATAAAAAAATCTTTAAATTAGATAATTTATTTTATAAAATAAAATATTTTAATTATTATTTAATTAAATTAATGTCGAATTAATTTATCACGCTAAACTCAATAAACAATTTAATATTATAAAGATGTAACATATCCACATATATATATATATATATATATATTAGGGTTTTTATTGTTTGAGGGTGATATTTGAACTTTTAAGACATAATGCATGTGATGAATTGTGAGGCATTTCGTGAATGGTAATCCAATAGAAAATAAGCAAAATGTAAGATATTATTATTATTGCCTTTGGCCTTCCCTTTCAATTCATGAAGGGGCAAAGGCAACCTTAGCATAAAGTCTCCCTCGGGGCCCCACAAGTGGCCTTGCTTCTCCCCATAATCATTCATTCAATTCATCTACGTGTCACCTCATCCCAACCAAACACCTTTTCCCTACATTTAATAAATAGTAATTAAAATCAAATTAAATCAAATTATATCGAATAAACCCTTAGGTACCACTGGATATGCTCCCACGTTTACACCCTTAAAACCGGATATAATTTGGGTATACCGTATATCCTTCTTTCAATGTCTCAACTTCTTCTCTTTTTCTTAAATAAATTTGTTATTGTTCGGTTTTCTTAAAAGGTCCTTGAATTATGGAGATTAATTCAAGTCAGTACTTATACCTTAAAAGTGATCCATATAATCCCTATTACCAATATGATACAAATAAGTTTAAATATAAAATTGAGTCCTAAATTATATTGTTTTTTTAGTTAGGTATTTATTAAAAATGATACTTAAATTATCAAATTTTTTTTTTAAGAGTATACCACATGCATGCTCTTATTGGCTGATATGGAGTTTTGGTGGAAAAATGAGATGAAATTAATAATTTTAAGTACTTTTCTTCTTCTTTTTTTTTTGAGATTTTAAGAGAAACTCAAATTGACAAATAACAAATTTCAAATCAATGGCAGTTAAAGAGTTAATGTTGATTACTATTGGAGTTGAAAAATATATTTATGTTGATTGCTATTGGAGTTGAAAAATATATTTTGGAAAAATATGATAGAAAAGTGTTGCGTAAAAGTGTGTTTGTTAGTTTTTAGTGTTTTTTATTATTGTAAAAGATTGTAATTGAAAGTTAAAATATTCTTTTTAGGCATGATGTTAGAAAGTAAAAAATTAATTATATGATATTTAAATAATTTAATATAATGATAAATGTAATATAAAATTAAAATACCTTTTAAGTAATTAATATAAATTATTTGTAAAATTGATGATATATAAAATATTTTTAAAAATTTAAATATGATAATAAATAAGATTTAAATAATTTAATATAATGATAAATGATATTTAAATAATTTAACATAACAATACATAAAATGTTTAAATAATTTAATATAATAAAATATAAAATATAAATTAATCTAATTTTTTATAACAAAATAAGGATATTTTAATCATTTTCACTCCCAAACAAAAAGGTCAAAAGCACTTAAGCCCAATTTTCGACCATACTTTTACCTACAAAAGCAAAGTGTTCTTTATTGTTTGTACCGTAAAAAAACACTTCTAAACTAAAAGTGTTTTTCCATCGCAATGAAAAACTAACTCTTAGTAACATTGTCAAGAAAACCATCCAAGAAAGTAGCTAGCATTGTTGCAGCTTTGATTTTTAGTATCATTTGGTTAGGGTATTATTTTTCTATATATTTTAATTATTGATTAGCTATAAATTAATTTGAATCAATAATTTTTAGTCACTTATATAATTTGTTTGTAGCAAAACGGAGAAATTTTTTTACTTATTTTGAAGAAATCTTATTATTTACAAGAGTTTTACTTACTTTTTTAATTATATATTTAATTATATATTAATTATATTTAATTTTATATCTAACTATTTTAGAATATATATGTACGTACTTAGGAAGAAAGAACACATATATGAAAGGATGAATGCAGTGAGGTTGGAATAATTTTTAAAATTTTATCGTTTATATTATAATGATGTAGTTCTCAATATTTTTTCAGCAGTTCAGAATTTAAATTATTTTTTAGTTTTATAAATATTTTCAACCTAATATTTTTTAGTTTCATGAATATTTTTTCACTTTAAAGTATAGGGCCTTGATTTTAATCAATGCGGAGCCACTTCTCAGTCACTTCAATCATTATCGTTTAGGGTTTACTTTGGGTTAATATATATATTCCCTTGAATTTATCTGTTTGTATATAGACTTGAGCATGGGTCAGGTCATTCGGTTCGACTCGAAGGCCCGTCCGAAATATAAGAGAGTTTGAGTAAAAATATAGGCTCGAAAAATGGGTCTGATCAAAACAATAAGACCCGTTTAAAAAATAGGTCAAACCTTAGGTAAGACATTTTTGGCCGGGCCGGGCCGGGCCCAACCCGAGTTCACTAAATGACAAAAAAAATATGCTCTTTTTTTTTTAATGTTGTTTTATATTTTGCTACCATTTTACTATTATGTTGCTATTATCTTATTGTTTTTGTTTGATATTGTATAAAACTTATTTTATTGTTAATTTTGTTATTATTTTAAAGGCATTTGTTAATTTTATTATTATTTTAGAGGTATTTGCTTGTTAAGTTTTATTTATTTTAGTGTTATTTAAGTCTACATATTTTTTAAATTTTAGTTTTAGTTTGTTGGGAAATATTTATTTTGATGTTTTTAGTATTTTTGATGTATTATATATATTTAAAAATTATATAAAAATAATATAAAAAATTAATACGGGCTGGTCGGGTCAGGCCCAGGTTTTAGCATTTTTATTCAAGTTGGGCTTGGGTAAAATTTTAAGCCCATTTTTAGGCCGGGCCTAGGAAATGGGCCTAAATTTTTAGTTGAGTCCGGCCGAGCCCAATCCATGAGCACCTCTATTTGTATCTAGTTAGTATTTTTTTTTATTTAATTAATATTTGAATTTGTATTCTATCACTCACTTTAATACTTACGCATTAACACCATTAGTTTGTGATGACAAGGCACTAACAACCAATTAGACAATGAAACGTGACAGCCTATTAATATGATACATGACAATAATAAATAAGAAATAAGAAATCTAAACAATATTTTAAAAAGCATATAAATTCTAAAAATTATATAATTTTTTTTCTCACACTTTCTTTTATAATTATTAATCCAAATTCATTCTTAACATGTGTTTATAATAATTTTATATATTTTTAATTTTTATAGCATTTCATGTTTTATATTATTATTTTGAAATTAAAATACATAAAATATTAATATTTAAAAATATTTAATATTTAATATATAAATTTATAAATATATATATTAGCTCATATTAGATTTGACAACAACAAATGGTTGTCCACGTTTAAAAGCATCTAAACAACTATTTGCTTAGATACATTCCAATTTTCTAGTAGTTTTAGATTTTTTAGATTTTATTAAATTTTAATTTTAAAATAATAATAATAATAATAATAATAATAATAATAATAATAATAATAATAATAATAAATATAATGTGTTATGACTAATATTATATAAAACTACTAAAAAATGTGTTTGGAATGAATCTAGATAAATTGTTGTTTAGATTTATTTGAATCTAGACAAAAATTGTCTAAGTTCATTCCAATGTGAAATAATATTTATAATATTTTATAAATTTATGTATTTTTAAATTTTTTTAGCTTCTATATATTTTTAACTTCAAAATAATAATAACAACAATAATAATATAAAAACTCAATATGTTATAAAAATTTGAAATATATAAAATTATTACTAAAGCATGTTTAAGGGCCGTTCTCTATTACATCTGTAATGGACTTTTCTACAAAAAAGTCATTTTCCCTAAAAAGTAATAAAGAACAGGTATCAGTGGGGAAATTTTTTTAACGTTTTTTAAGTACTTTTTCACATATGAAAAAGTAGAAAATTTTAGCTTTTCTTAGTGTAAAAGTACTTTTGGCTGGTGTTTTACTTTTTTAACCTTATTATTTCTTCTTCCAAATAAACGTTAGAACACTTCTTCTTTTTCCCCCTTTTCTCTTTTGTCTGATTTTTCCTCTGGTTCTTTGTTCCTCTTATCCACTGTGAGTTTATCTTTTTCTTCTCTTCTTATTCTCTTTAATTGTTCATGATGCTTTAATTTTTAGCTATTTTCTGATTGTTTGATTTTATTATGGAAGGGCCTTAAAGCTTTATTTGTTTATTTATTCATTTTCTCTGCAGTTCGTGCATTTTTTGCCTATAATTTTTGAAAGCAGTAATCAATCTTCTTCTCTTTGTTCCCTTCACTAAACTTTTCTTCGGTGAGTTCCTTTTTTTTTTGGTGAAATTTTTGGTTAGATTTGCATTTTTTTCCTTTTTTGGTTCGTTTGTTTCTGTTTTGCAATTCCGCTTCATTTCAACTATAAGATCTCTAATTTTTTTTTCTTAAATTCAATTTGTTCTGTTTGGTTGCCCGAAAAACGAAAGAAAATGGATGGAGAAAGATTAGTACCTTCAGTGGTTTTTTTTCTTCTTATTTTTTGTTTGGTTTATTTTTCTTTTTTCTTTTTTGTTCTGCTTATTGTTCAGGAAAAATAGAAAACTCAACTATCTTAAAAAGGATTTTAATGCATAGAATAGTAAGGCTTCAGTGAACATTTTTTTCCCTTTTTCATGATCTAAACAATATTTGTGTTTTTATTTCTATTATTTCCCATCAGCAGCAACCTATTGGAAAAATAATACTAATATTAGTTGGTTTTTGTAGCATTATTTTTAAATTGGACTCATATTTTTGTGTGTTCTTTTTTCTTGTTAAATCACAGAGTAGAGACTATTCTCCATATGTTAAGGAAGCATATTTGTTTTGTTTTTGTTTGTCTTTTGTGGAACTTGCATCAACCGTGACTAAATATTGAAGGTTAACGTTTGAATAATTATTGCTATATTTTATTAAAATAATCATATGCTTCTAGAATCTGGATCCCAGAAAATAGAAGACATGCATGTAGAGAGAGCCAGATTGGGTTCATTTTTTGAACATCATTGTTATTGGGATTAATTAGTAGTGGTTGAGTGTTGCTTCTTACATAACAAATAAAAATAGATGGATCCTTGATGGCTCATTCTTTAAGTTCTTAACCCCTCCCCCCTCCCTCTTTTTTAAGTTTGATTTACAGAGTCCACAAACGACTCATTTACCTTTAAAATTAATATGAACGTTGTGTGTTTGCAGAGGTGGCTGGCTAAGTATGGATCTCAAGTCTCTGTGATATCAATTGTGGGTCTATTCATCTACCCCATCAAAATCTAGTGGTTTGAAAGCAAGCAAGAAGAAGCGCTAAGTATTTGTAGTACGTGAGCTTTTCTTTCAATTTGCAGTTTTAAGAAGCTTTTTCTTTCTATTTTTTGCTTTTGTTGTTTTAGAACATGTTTGTTGTCGGAACTTTAGAATTAGATGGACATTAACTGAGTTGAGTGCAAGATGAATCAACTTTTCTCCTTTTTCAGCATTGATGTCAAAATACTTAAAAACCCTGTTTGTTAAAATACTTAAAAACCCTGTTTGTTATGTATGGTTTATCTGATTGGTAGACTACTTTCTTGCCTATCAAATTTTCTACTTTTGGAACAAAAGATAGATTTAGAAAAGGTTAATCACATATTCGGTACACTAACTATTGTCAAATGTTCAATTTGATACCTATAGTTGAAAAATTAAATACCATCAATGACTTTTCAACCTCCCCACTATGGAGCTGGTCTATTCCATAAAATATCTGAATGGTAGTCTTATCTAAATTTTTACTTTTTTCTGCCTTGCTGTTTCTATGAGCAGGTGTTTTTATTAGGAGCATTGGCAAAACTTGGGGCAACTGTAACAACATATCCACTGCTGGTCGTCAAGGTAAACTTTGGCAGAAATGCAAATGTTACAATTCCTTGTTATGTCCTTTGTCTTGCACCAACACTTTTGAAGCATATTTTTACTTTATTTGTTCTCTTAAACACTTGAACAGTCTCAGCTTCAAGCAAAACAAACAGGGTTTTTAAGTATTGTTGTTTAAGTATTGTTACAAAGCACATTTTATGGACAAAATTGCAAATTGTATATTCTTTTATTAGCATACGATTTAGTTTTTGTGAAGTATGACTGGTTTAATGCAAATTAGCTAGGGGTTAACACCATTGTTGGTGTCAGGTCCATTTTTGGTAAAATTAATATTAGAGGAAAATATTTTGATACACATGTAAACAAATATACTTATGTGACATTTGATTTTCTTGATTGCTTGGTGAAACAAATCTGTTTGTATACACAATAGATGAGTACTTTAGCGATTGAAGTTAGTGGTGAAAAAGTGAAAGCAATGTGGGATAAGAGATTGACAGAAATATTTTGTGATATTTGTATTAAAAAGATATTGAAAGGCAATAGGCATGGTACTCATTTCACAAAAGATGGATGATTGAAAATAATGACCAACTTTGATAAAGAAACGGGCAAGGATTTTTCACAAAGACAACTTAAAAATAGGTGGGATGGTCTAAAAAAAGAATGGAAAGCTTGGAAAAAACTTAATGGCGAAGATACTGGTCTAGGGTGGAATCCTATAAAAAGAACCGTTGATGCATCGGATGATTGGTGGGAGACTAGGCTAAAGGTACATTAATAATTTTGAATAATTTTGTTTTTTTTCTTTTCTATGAGGTTATTGATAATTACTGTTATTAAACTATCATTTTATATGTAGGTTGTGCCTGAAGCTCAAAAATTTAAAACATCGGGCATTGATCCTGAATTCGAAGGGAAGTTGGACCAAATGTTCATGGGGATAGTTGCAACAGGTGATAAAGCATGGGCACCTTCTTCTGGTACACTCCGTAGTGATTTTTTTGAGGATGTTAACAATGAAATACCTGAAGAGAATAAAGAAGAAAATGTGAGAAACGAAGTTCGCATTTTAAATGACGTTCACATTTCAAACGATGTTCAAATTGATGGAAACAGTCAAAAAAGAAAAAACCCTGAGATATCAAGTTCACATTTTAAAACTGGAAGAAAGAAATCCTCAAAGCAAATTGGAGAGGCTGCAAGATTGTCCAGTCAAATAGAAAAATTATGCAATGCAACTGACAATATGAGTCAAGCCACATCTAGTTTGACTCCTGTTATGGATCCATATGGTATTCCACAAGCAGTCAAAGTGCTCGACAGCATGTCGGAAGAAGTTCCAGAAGCTAGTCCGCTATACTTTTTCGCACTTAGATTATTGCTCAATAAGGACAAGTGAATTATGTTTTTATCAATTAATCCCAAGATTAGAGCTTTGTGGCTTAAGACGGAAATGGAGGATAGTTGAAAATTTTCTGATCTTCTAATGTTTAGAGATATCTATTATGTGACTAAAAAAAATGCTAAACTAGTTTTATCAATAGTTATTTATGTTTGGTTTTTGGATATTGAATTTATGTTCTACTTATTTATGTGTAATCTACTTTTATTAATAGTTGTTTATATTTGGTCTTTGGATATTGAATTTATGTTCTACTTATTTATACTAAATTAGTTTTATCAATAGTTGTTTATATGATTTTGGATGTTCAAATTTTTTCACAGGTGATGAGTATAGTTGAGAATTACAGCGGTGATAAGAGTGATGACGAAAGGGAAAAGAAAGAGATTTTACAACGCATGAAATGTTTTAATCAATTATTTGTTATTGCATCTTCTTCAGTGCAATTATATCACGAGAAGTATATATTGAAGCAACCATGCATGAATTCAAAACAGTTAGGTGAGACATGGATCCAAGAGATCCTTGACGGTCACGAATCACGTTGTATGATTAATTTTAGGATGTCTAAAATGGTATTCACAAGTTTGTTGAGAGTTTTGGAGACAAGATACAACTTGTAAACTTCAAGAAACATATCTTCTAGTGAAATGTTGGGAATTTTTTTTATACATCTTGGGCACCGGTGCAAAAGTTTCCCAATGTCGAGAAAGATTTCAAAGGTCTGGATCAACAATAAGTTGATACTTTGCAATTGTGCTTGAGAAAGTTTCAAGGATGACCACAGATCTAATTGCACCCGAAGATCCTTTTTTTAGCTCAATACCCGAACAAATACGTAATGATTCTAGATATATGCCGCATTTTAAGGTTAAAATTTAATTTTACCTTATTATATTTTTAATATTTTTGGTCGACTAAAAATATCACGAGACTAATATGATTATTTGTTCAGGATTGCATAGGTGCAATTGATGGTACTCATATTGCCGTTATTCTTCCACCAAATGAACAAATTCCCTATATTGGAAGAAAAGGTATCCCTACTCAAAATGTTATGGCAGTATGCGATTTTAATATGTGTTTCACCTTTGTCATGGCTGGATGGGAAGGATCGGCACATGACACTAGAATATTTCTTGATGCAATTCGAGATCCAAAATATAAATTTCCGCACCCACCAAATAGTTAGATATTTTATTTATATGTGATTTTTAAAAAAATAAAATATAAGTTCTTTAATTGATAATTTTTATTAAAAAAATTATTGAACTAATTGTTTGTTATATTATGACATGTATGAAAATATTATCTTGTTGATTCTGGATATCCTCAAATGAAAGGTTATCTTGGACCATATAGAGGTCAGCGATATCATTTACCTGACTTTTGTAGAGGTAGACCAGTATCTGGTAAAGAAGAGATATTCAATCATTCACATTCATCATTACGTAGTGTGATTGAACGAACTTTTGGTGTTTTGAAAAAAAAAAAAATGGGCCATTTTAAGGGATATGCCAAGTTATAGTTTCGAAAGCCAAACGATGATCGTTGTTGCTACAATGACGATACACAATTTTATCCGAAAACATGTCGGTCGAAATGATGCAGATTTTATGGAATACGAAGATATTAACTGGGCATATGAGAATATTATTGATTCAGAAAATGCGCATGGTCGAGAAAGTGATGATGACGACAACGATGATGATGGTGGTGATGATGACGCTGAATCAAGCAATTCAAGTGGTTTTGACATGGAATTAACAAGAGATGCTATAGCTTCTAGTTTAATGAATTCACTTTAAATTGTAAATGCTATTGTAAAATTTTTAGTATTTATATTTGGTATATAAATATTATCCCTTTTTGAAACTTTAATCCAAATATTTGTAATATTTTAATTTGTTACGTTTATGTTTTCTATGTTATGTTAATATCTAATATGAGTTTTACAAATGTGTTAAAAGCATTAAAAATAAAAAAATAAATTTTAAAATAATACAATTGTGTCAATATCTGATTACAAATATTTAATTATTATATTTAAATATTTAAATATAGTTTATATATTCTAATTAAATTTAATAAATAATTAATATTAATTACTTATAAATATTTAAAATTAATATTATATATTAAAATATTAACAATAAATTATAATAAATTATTTTTTATATTTTTGCTAAAATATCATAATATTAACTAATTTGAACATTATTTAAATACATATTTGTTACTTTATAATATCATGTCTAAAATAGACATTTTACTTCTCAAAAGCACTTTTTGACAGCAATATCAAACACTTAAATTTTTCAAAAGCACTTCTCAAAAACACTTCTGAAAAGCACTTTTCCACAGCACTTCTCAAAAGCACTTCTCAAAAACATTGCCAAGCTGACCCTAAAATGAACTTGATAAGAATTTATATTTTTTTTAAATTTTTATATAATTTTAAATATTTTTTAATATTTTTGCCACATGTCTTATTGAGAAATTGTTACTTATCATTGTTTGATAACAAACTAATAATCTTAATGTAGAGAAACTAAAATATGTGATGGAATATAAGTTCAAATACCACCAACTTAATGAAAATGAATAAGTTGAAGGGATATAAATTTAACCTTTTAAAAATTAGTGTTTAACCCATTTCACATGAAAAAGATAAAAGCTTATTAATAATTTTAAAATAATTTGAGGATTCTTATTACTGATTTTACTTTGGAGGGTTTAGTGCTAACGGTTTTGTCAACATTTGGTTAGTCGAATATTAGATTATATTCTATAATAGTATTATAAAAATTAAGATTAGAGGTAAAATGTAAGATTATTTTATTTGGTTAATTTGGTTAAAATATAATATTTAAGTATTTAGTTGATCGAATGTAAGATTACTTAAAAGTACATTTTACCCAATTGTCCTTATTATAGAATTTGTTTTTTATTAACAAGTTTAGCTCTTTTAATATTTTTTAGTTTCATTTTCCATAAAATTATGACCAATAATTAGAATTCTTAAGTTTCATTACAATTTATTCTTTAATAAGTAAATATATTATGTTAAAATAAATTTATAAATTATAATTATAATAATTCATGAAAATTTATTGCAACACAACCATAATTATAGTTATAACTATAATTAATATATTAATAAATAAGTTATTAAATAAATATAATGATTATAATTGTAATGTATAATATCTACTAGTTCACTATTAAAATAAATATTTTTTCATTAGTCTTGAGAAAAAAAGTATAAATTGATTAGAATAATAAAAACAAAGGGCAAATTGATTCAAAATTTGAGATTATGCCCATAATATAAGATTACCAAAGGAATAAGCCGTAATAAGATTACGCTCTATATTACGAGATGGTTGAAATGTTAAAATCCAAATACCGTAATCTCATTTCGAAATATAACATTACCCAACTTTCATAAGTTTTCATTTTAGGCACCACAAATAAAAGATTTGCAAATTGGGCACTATTGTTAACAACCATTTCCATTTTAGTCACCGAACTTTAATAAATTTTCATTCTGGTTACCCCTGGTAATTTAATGTCATTATACATTCATTTTAGTCACTCAACTTTAATAAATTTTCATTTTGATCACTCATTTTATCTTTTTACAAATTAATTTAATTTTTTTCCCAAAAAAAATTGAGTTTTTATAGGAAATTGAGTTATTTGGCTACGGAGATGAAATTCTAGGTTTTCCCTACAATTCAATTCTCTATTAAACCCAGATTCTTAAAAAAAAAACTATTTTTTTCTTTTTACTGAAAAACTAAAAATTAATTCTTAGAAAAAAAAAGAAATTAAAAAGATAAAAAAAATCTTATAAAAACCCGAATAATTTTCTATAAAATCCCAAGTTTTTCTCTTTTATTGGGGAAAAATAAAATTAATTCTAAAAAAGGGAAAAAATAAAGAAAATAAAAAAAATAGTTTTTCCTATAAAAAAACCCAAATAGTTGTTTATAAAATCCCATGTTTTTTCCTTTTACTAGAAAAACTAAAACTAATTCTAAAAAGGAAAATAATAATAAAGGAAATTAAAAAGATAAATTTGCTTTTCCTTATAAACGCCCAAGTTTTTCTTATAAAAGCTCAGGAAATTCCCTATAAAACCTTAGGTTCTCATTTTTTTAAGAAAAAACTAAAATTATCATTTTTTAAAATCATTTTTAAAAAGATAAAATAAGTAATCAAAATAAAGACTTATCAAGGTTGAGTGACTAAAATGAGTGAACAACAACCCCGAATTATGTCAAGTGACCAAAATAAAAATTTATTAAAGTTGGGTGATTAAAAAGAAAATAGTTGTTAATGATAGTGTCCAATTTATAAATTATTTTTATTTTTGGTGCTTAAAATAAAAACTATGAAAGTTCAGTGACCAACTATGTTGTTTACCCTACTTATAATACAAATAATAAAACATATAAAATTATTTCAAAAAGTAAAATATATAAAGTTGTTTATAATTATCTTACATAGAATGAAATATATAATGTTATTTATTATTAGATAGAAAATAAAATATTAAATATATATTTGCATTCTGGTCGAGTTATGCTCGAGCTTGAAAATTTATGTCTAAGGTCCAACCTTTTTTATAAAATGATATTGAGTTTTTTTTTTTACCCAAGCTCATTTTTTTAATACCAAGCCATATTTTAAGTATCATATTTTTATCCAAACTTTCAACTAATGGATGGGCCTTTGAGTTTGAACGAGTAACCCCACTTTTAAACAAGTCATGTCTAGTGCAATTAATCTAATTAAGTATTCACTTGAAAATGATATTACACATCTTAACTCATTCGAGCCTATAATCTCTAAAAATTTACAATAGGGTTAATATATACTTTACCTCTTGAATTTGTATGCTTGCACTTAGTTGGTATCTAAAATTTTCTTTAGACCTAATTAGTACTTAAAGTTAGGTTTCATCACACACTTTGATACTTTTGTAGTAACATCGTTAAAAATTGATGATGTTGAACTAACAAGCAACCACACCATGACACGTGACAACATACACATAGCAAAAATAAAAATAAAAATAAAAATCTTTAAAAGTATATAAATTCATAAAAAAAAATATAAATTTTCACATCCAAAATGAACTTGAATAGCCATTTATCTATGTTCATCTAAATCTAGAAAACATTTTGTTTAAATTCATTTCAAATGTACTTTTTAGTAATTTTATATATTTTAAAATTTTAATAAAATATCAGGTCTTGTATTATTATTTTCAAATTAAAAAGATATAAAAGTTTAAAATATAAAAATTAATAATTTTTTTTTTATAAATGTATGAAGAATCAACCTAAACAAATAATTGTTCAGATTCAAATGTATTTATACGACTTTTTGTTCAAAGTCATTCTCGACTTACATTTTCTAGTAATTTTATATATTTTATGTTTTTTTATAAATTCATAAATTTTAGTATTTTTATAAAACTTTAATTTATATTTTTAATAAAAATTAAAAAATATTATTAACCTTTTTATATAATTTAAATTTTTTAAAATTTATATATTTAAATTTTTTTATAAATTATAAATTATAAATTTTATATATTCTTCAAAATAATAATATAGAAACTTGATATTTTATAAAACATAAATATATATTACTAAAAAAGCATGCCTAGAATAAATTTAGACAAATATCGTCCATGTTCATTGTAATCTGATGTAAAAAAAGTTTTATACTTTATTTTTAAAATATTTGTATATTTTCCAATTTTATTAAAATTTACATATTTTTTAATTTGAAAATAATAATATGAAAACATGATATTTTAAGTAAATAAATAAAATTGTTAAAAAAAAACATATCTAGAATGAATCTCAACATATAGCTGTCTAGGTTCATGTGATTTTTTTTAATACTTTTTATTAATTCATATTTTTATATTTTTATTTTAAAATAATAATATAAAAGTGAAATTTTATAAAAGAAAGTAAAATATAAAAAATTAATAAAAAATATAGAATAAATATGGATAAATGATTGCCCTAAATTTAGATATTGCCTAAATTTAGATGAATCTAAACAATAATAATGTATACTTTTTTATTAATTTATATATTTTTAAAGATTTTTATTATTTTTATTTATGTTCGTCATGTATTACAATGCGTGATTTGTGCTAATGTGATAAAAACACTCCCCTAAAACGTATTTTGTTGAAATTTTTTCTAAAATTAGGCTGACGTGAAAATATTTTTCTAAAATCAGTCTTTTTCGATAAATAATAAAAAAATTAACCTATTTTCGTAAATAAAATAAAAAATGGGCCTTGGCCGAATTAATTGATAGGGTATTAATTAAAAATTCAAATGAAAGTTGCTTTTCATATATAAAAGAATTAATATTAAGGCTCGGTTATCGATTTAAACTCGAATATCAAAAGGCACAATCTGATATGATGCAAACACAGCAATTTATTGGAATATTCGACTTAAATTCCCCCGTAAATATAATTTATTCACTTTCTTACCAGAAAAAAAAAAAAAAAAATCAAGCTGGGTTTCCTTTTTTTATGTCCCTCACATATCTCTATGTTCTTCCCCGTCTATCCTATTTAACTCAACTAATCAACACCAATACCCCTTGAAACACAAACCCGAGTTTGTCGTATAGAAATGCTTTGATGGCTCGTTCTGATAGAAGAATTAAACGAGTTACTGACCCGCTCGATGACCGAGTCAAGGCTTGTCTCGTCGGCGTCAGTTACGACAGTAGCGGAAGCGAACATTCTGCCGCCGTTGTCGTTGAAGATGATGATTCGCCTTGCCTCTCGGAGCTTGTTCACAGTTTTCTGGAAGACGAGCACGATGCAGCTGAACAAACGGGTTACAACTCTGACTCAGATCGAGTCGACTCAAACCTTGACTTAGCCGATTCGCTCGAGATCATCATCAAGTCAACCTCTCTTAACAACACGGATGCTTACAGGAATCTGCTTATGGTTCACGTTCTGAGAGCAATGGAGATGCTTTCTTTTTTCAAAACAGATAAAGCAATTTTCAGGCGTAAAGTAATGGCTTATCTTCGCGAGGTAGGCCACAATGCGGCGATATGCAAGACCAAATGGAGCTCCTCTGGAGGCCTAACTGCCGGAAACTACGAGTTCATAGACGTGGTGCAATCCGCGGCACGCACGGGCCAAAACCGGTACCTCATTGATCTCGATTTCGCTTCTGAGTTCGAGATCGCCAGGCCGACGACCGAGTACTCGAGGCTGTTACAACATTTGCCTAGGGTTTTCGTGGGAAGAAACGAGGAATTGAAAATGATCGTCAAGGTCATGAGCGATTCGGTAAAAAGATCGCTGAAGAGCAAAGAACTAACCCTCCCTCCATGGAGGAAAAACCGTTACATGCAAAACAAATGGTTCGGTTCGTACCGTCGAACGACGAACCAAATCCCGGCGAGCTCCAGCTCATTGACCCCCTCAGCGGTCCATCCCGTCAACATCGTGCAATGCTGTCACGTCGGGTTCGACGAAACAGTGAACGGTCGTTTGTTTGTCCGTACGAGATAATAATTTTGATTTTGACAGACGACGATAAACGAAAACAGGAATAGATAATAATGCGAGGAATATTTGTAATCTTTAGTTATAATCAACATTATTTTCTTAGTTTACCCTTAACCTTTTTCTTTTTTTAATTATTTGGTGTGTATCGTGAGAAGAAAAATTAATAAATATTTCGTGTAACGCGGCTAATACACGTTGCGTACAAGGCCACCGCATAGTTTGGTCATTAATCACGTGTTTACCACGGAATCTGAAAAATCAGTAAAAAATATACAAAAATCCTGACCGTCGAAAATCTCAATAAAGATTGGCCTCACCTGGTGAAAGGAACACGTGTTGGAAAACCATTTGGATGGTACAACTCAGAAGATGGAACGAGGATGGCGTGGCAATAAATTTGGATGTGACGCTGCGGAGGGTGTTGTCTTCTAGCTAAATTATATAATACTATATTTTTAAAAAGTAAATAAATCAATCTGATATTATTTTTAAAAAATAGAGAGAGAGGTTTTGAACTGCATTATGGAGAACTGGGGGCAAAGGTGTAATAATGAGGGGACAGGAGTGAAAAGGAGAGATAGTGAAATGGATAAGGTATTATGTTAGTTTATTTGGCTTTTGGGAGAGAAAGAAGATAAGAGAGAAGGGAAATTATACTCCTAGGCTTTTGTCATATGGGTAAGGGCAATTAGGGAAAGGTAGAGGGGTGGATGAAGTGTCCCAATGGTGAAGTGGGTGGCCACTTATGGTTGGCTTCTGATTTCTCAACTGAGAAGGTAACCACCGAGATTTGGGATTGGCATGAAATTTGCTTCCCTCTTTTTTTTTTTTTTGGGGGTGGGGATACCAAACAAGCAAATGGCACTCCTTTCGCAACACCATTGGCCCTTTTAGCTTTGGAGGGTCAAAAGATCTTTTACTTTGTCAATCTTGCTGCTGATCTTACCTGTTCTTATAATATTAGAATCATAAATGTATAACTTTAACGAGATAAATATATAACCTGATATTTAAAATATGAATACTTTTAGGGTAAATTATAAATATATCATTAAATTATTATCTTTATTTTATTTTGGTCACTAAATTATTAACCTTTTCAATTTAGTCATTAAATTTTTTAAAATTAAATATTTTAGTCACTCTTTGTCATTAAATGAGTGTGGAAAAACTTATATAGGCTTTTTTATTGGTCTAATAACAAATTTAGCCCTAAAATATTTACACATTATATTAATTTGATCTTGAATATAAAATATTTAACAAATTTAGCCATCAATATTTACAAAAAAAAATCATTTTAGATTGAATTCTGAAAAAATTTAATACATTTAGCTCTCAAAATTTACAAAATTCATCAATTTTATTCTATTTCAATAATTTTTTTAAATGTGAAATTTTTAATTACTATAAATTTAATTCTAATTCAATCTAAAAAATTCATGTCACTAAATGATTTTTTCTTTTAATTAAGTGTATATATATACATATATATATATATATATATATATATATATATATATATGAGTTGTTATTTTATGAATTGATGGTTTACATTTATATAAAAATATAGATGTTGGTGCTTGACATTGTACATAGAGACATTTCTTTGATATAGCGTACAACCGGGACATTTATTATCATTAGGATTTATATTTGAAAACTTATAAATATATATTATTGATTATTGGATGATGGTAAATTATAAATAAAAATAAAAATAAAAATAAATCTAGATAATTTGATTTCTTTTATGATGTGTCATTAGATTAAATAAATAAAAAGATAAGAAAAGATGTGACCATCATTGGTTTGTTTAACCATGTGAAAACAAAATCCTCCGGTCAAAAGATATGAATTTAATAAAATGGATAGTAATTCAAAGATTATATTTATCGTAAAAAAATTAAAAAATAAAACTATGGAGGAGAGATTTGAGTGTATGTCTTTTCTATGACATTTGTTTGGTTCTATTTTTGGTATCCTTCGGTTTCGGCTCTATTTCAGTTTGTTCTTGCGTTATGGAATTAACATTAGTAGATCTTTGCTTAGAGGATGAGGAAGAAACGGGAGAGACGGTGGCATGGGAGATGGTCCATGTAACACCTCTTATCCGTATCCGATGTCGGAATAGGGTACTAGATATTACCGGACTTATTAGCAAGCAAACATTCAAAACCGAGACATAAAATTCCACTCAAATTTAAAACTTTTCAAAAACATTCATATCGTCCCTAAAACGAGCCTACGAGACCCAAAACATGCATCTGGAGTGGTTCGGGACTAAACCGAGAACTTTGGAAACTTTTGGAGAACTTAGAAAATTTTTCATGAAAAAGGGGTCACACGCTTGTGTGGGTTCGGGACACGCCCGTGTGACTCTATGACACATTCGTGCTTCAGGCCGTGTTCAAATTAGGAGGCATTCTGTTTATGACGTCATCATCAAATTGAGGTCACACGCCCCTGTGCTTAGACCGTGTAATCGATTAAATTTTTGAAATTTTTCATAAAATAGGTGCAAACTTCACAAGACTAGGGCACATGCACATGTTCGAGGCCGTGCTGTCCACACGGCTGAGACACACGCCTGTGTCTCTACCCGTGTGCTCATTACTAAGCATTCTATTTTACAATAATTAATGTGCAGGGGACACACGGCCGGTATACATGCCCGTGGGGCAGACCATGTGTTGCACACGGCCTAAACACACGCCCGTGTGTCTACCCGTGTGGACAAATATAAGGCTATTTACCAAGCCTTTTTGCCACCCTTCCATGCACCAACCTACACAACAAAACATAGCACCAATCCAAGCATATTCATACAACCAATTCAACCACAAACAAGATATCAATATATCTTTCACATGCTATTTCCAATCACATACAACATCTCAAACTTATCATCTCAAACCATGCAAAGTCCAAATCCATGAAAGACAACATCATATGTATATATACTTAACCAATATTAGCCAATTTCAATGGCCATTTACAAAATAAATTATCAACTAACATAAGCCAACACTTTTGGCCAAATCAACTATGACACATAACAAAAAGACCAAGTTCCTATACATGCCATAACTCAAAATAATGTAATCATACCCAAAATGATAATTTAATAGTATGGATGGATCTCCGACCGTCTTTGATCCCCGAGTTGGCTTGGTGACACTATAGGACAAGAGAAAAATAAAGGGAGTAAGCTTTAAAGCTTAGTAAGTTCCTATGCAAATAATAAGCATCATACACACTTTAACATGTATTTAACATAAAGTAAGTTAATGTAAATGTCTTTGTGAATTAATAATCAAGCTTAGCATAGATGTTATTAAAATCTTAACGTCATAACTTACTCAATCGAACCAATCCGAGGTTCCATCACATATCGAGCTCATTAAACATGAGTTTTATGTACATACCTGTACCAACTTGCAACTTACCGTAATCTTTCACATCATATCATAGTCTTTCACAACTTTAACGTTTCCTTTGAACTACCCGATGAACCACTTGGAATACTAAAGGATACTCGTGACATCTCATATCCCAGATATGGCCTTACATGGGATCTCACATCGATGCCAATAGCCCAGCTATGGTTTTACACGAAGTCTTATATCGATGCCATATCCCAGATATGGTTTTACACGAAATCTCAATAAGCCTAATATCATGACATTTGTATCCTAACTATTCTTAAGGTTCAATCGGGATTTTCTCGTTTGTCGAACTTTGTCGATTTCATTCAAGAGTAAATCACAATTCATAAAGTAATAACAAAATTAAATCATAAATAATAATGCATTATTTACATATGAACTTACCTCGGTACAAAAATAATAGGAATGAGACATAATCGTCAAATACTTTATTTTTCCCCTGATCTAGGTCCAAACCTCGTTTCACTTGATCTATAATAGCAATTTAACTCATTTATTATTCATATTATTCAATTCAGTCCAAAAATCACATTATGGAAAAATTACATTTTTGCCCCTAAACTTTGACATATTTACATTTTTCCCCTAGGCTCGTAAAATGAAACGTGTGCAATTTCTTTAATGTACAAGCTTAGCTGAACCATTTTTATAACTATAACAGCCCACAATTTTCATTAAAACATACTTTTACTACATATTTTATAACTTTTACAAATAAGTCCTTATAAGCATTTTCATCAAAAATCACTTAGTAAAAGTTGTTTATTTAACACCAAACCTTCATTTTCTACCATTTAACATCAAAACACATGCATGTCATACATGGGTCAAATTTTAAACATGGACCCTACTTCAAAATAATGGTAGAAATAGAAAGATTGGGTGAATACGACTTCAAAAACGTAAAGAGCATTAAAAACGGGGCTAGGATGTACTTACAATCAAGCTTGGAAGTTGAAGAAAATCCTAGACATGAAGTCTTCTAATTTTTAGAACTTGAGGGAGAAGATGGACAGGATTTTAGCTTGATTTTCCTTTTTTATTCTTTTATTTACCAAATGACCAAAATGCCCTTCACTTAAAACATTGAAATTTTATCTCATCATGTCCATTTTTGTCCACTATCTTAATAAATGGTCTAATTACCATCTAAGGACCTTCAATTTAAAATTTCATAGAAATTAGACACCTCTAGCATGTAGAACTCAACTTTTGCACTTTTAACATTTTAGTCATTTTAACTAAATTAAGTGCCCAAACGTCAAAATTTTCGAACGAATTTTCACAAAATCATTTTGTGAAATTGTAGACCATAAAAATATAATAAAAATGAACTTTGCTACGTCAGATTTGTGGTCCCAAAACTACTATTCCGACTAGCCCAAAATCAGGCTGTTACAGCCCAAGAATCTGAAGTACATGATAAATAATCTTATTTGCTTCTGGTAGGCTATTTCTTGACAAAAAGCATCATTAATTTTCAGTTTATGAGATTGGTCATGGCTAATCTTTGGCATCCTCTAGGAGGGGTGACGATCACAAATATTGGTGAGAAACGATTTCTTTTTAGATTCTATTATGAAGTGGATCGGGATAGAGTTATTAATGGCATTCCTTGGACTTTCAACAACCATTTGTTACAATTAGCAAAGGTTAAACCGAATGAGGAACTGTTGGAGGTGCCTCTTCTTTCTACCGGTTTATGGGTCCAGATCCATAATCTTGGTCCGGGCATGCATTCGGAATCTTTGGCGAGGCAGTTTGATGCAAAGGCTATTGTTGCGGGTTTGCGAAATTTCATGAGAGTTTGGGCAGAAATTAACGTTTGTAAACCGTTGAAACGGATGAGAAAACTTCTTTTCGCCAATATGAAGGAATGCTATGCCACCTTCAAATATGAAAAGCTCACTACTTTTTGTTTTCTATGTGGAAGATTAGGACACAGTGAGAGTTATTGTCCTATTTGCATGGTTGAAGGTAGTAAGGAATTGCCGTTGGCATGAGACATTTCCCTAAAAGCTCCGCCTCGAAGGACCGTCGGTGGCGGCAGCATCTAGTTGCGTGAACCTGGGGAAATTGGGGCAGAAATTATGGAATTTTTAGAAGTAATCAGGGGAGAAATTTTAGGGATTCTAATCCCCCTAAATTTATGGTTGATGTTGGCGGAATTTTTGGGTTGAATTTAGCTGGGAAATCAAATCTTCCCAATAAGGAAATGCAAGTTGATTTGGAATTAATGAATGAAGGAAGTTTGGAGGAAAATAGGCCAATCTCAATTAATAATGGTAAGAAACGATTCAGATCGGAAAATGTATCATCGGTTTCTTTCTATATGGATTCGAATGAGACTTCCGGCAAATAGAACATGTTTTTCCAATCTAAACACTCGGCTGAACCTGCGACGCAGGTTAGCCGATCGCAATGAAAATCCTGAGTTGAAACATTCGTGGGCTGGGGAACCCACAGTCCGTTTGTAGAATTCAACATTTGCTGAAGGGTTATAATCCCTAGATTATTTTTCTTATTGAGACGAAAGTGGAAGAGGTTTGAATGGGCAGACTTCGAGAGAAATTTGGTTATCGAAATGGGATTGACGTTCCGGCAAGTGGCTCCCGCGGTGGTTTAACGTTGGGGTGGAAATATGGTATTTCCGTTTCTTTAAGAAGTTTCAATGAGAAATATATCGATGTTTTAATTTCTACTGAGGATGTGAATGTTGATTGGCGTTTTACTAGTTTTCATGGTGATCCCAACAACAGAGATCGGGTGAATTATTGGGCTTTACTGTCCCATTTGTGTCATTCTTATGAGGGTCATTGGATTGTCATGGGAGATTTTAAAGAAATTGTCTCTAATCAGGAGAAGAAAGGTGGGAATTCGAGGAATGAAACTTAGATGGCCAATTTTTGAGAAGTTTTGGCAGATTGTGATCTTCATGACTTGGGTTTTCATGGATGATGGTTTATGTGGAAACGTGTCAATTTTGCTGCCACTAACATTAAGGAAAGACTGGATAGGGGTGTTGCAAACCCAACTTGGTGTGAACTGTTCCCCTTTTACTGTATTGATCACTTGGTTAGTCCTTGCTCGGCTCATTGTCCGATATTATTGAGTACAATTGCCTCTAGATCGATTCGGAAGGTGGGGGTTATATGGCTTTCAAATTTGAGGCTGATTGGTTATTGAAGGATTCATGTAGCAAGGAGGTTGCTACTCTTTGGAGTATTAATAAACATCTCAATGTCCCTGATCATCTTGTTGTTATGGGACAGGGTTTAAAGAGCTAGGCTGCTAGAGTTAAAAGGGATAAAAATTGCCCGTTGAAAATTCTCAAACAACGACTTGATGATCTTTATTTGGCTCACCCATCGGATACAACACTGGTGGATATTACTGAAGCTAAATTGGATTATGAGATAGCTATTGATAAAGAGGAAATTTATTAGAGTCAAAGGGCTAGATCCAGTTGGTTACAATTCGGGGATCAGAATACAAATTTTTTTTCACAATTTTGCATCTTATCGCTAACGTTTGAACATGGTTAGATGTTTGAAGGATGATTTGGGGATTCAACACACTGAGGATATGGCTATGATGCATACGACTATTAGTTATTTCATTGACCTTTTCTCTAGTTCGAATAGTAAAGGGGCGGATGAGATCTATGACTATGTAACTCCTAAAATTTCAGCTTTTACTAATAATATGCTAAGCAAGGACTTCTAAGAGGAGGATATTGGATTGGCAGTTAAAGAAATGCGAGCTACAAAGGCTTCGGGCCCAAATGGCTTTCATGCACTATTTTTCCAACATTTCTGGGAGGTGATTAGTACGGATGTATCTCATTTTTGCCTCAGTATTCTTAATAACATTATGGACTTTGTGGAGGTAAACTTTACATCAATTGTGTTATGTAACATCCTGAAATTGGGCCTAGTAGGATTGGGCCCATTGGGCCTTAGGTGTAAGAGTGTTTTAAAATTTTTTTATAAGAACAAGAGAACGACATTATTTCAAGTTGGACTTATTAAGAAGGTAATTTTGGAAAGTTACGGAGTTCTATGAAGTTCCGGGTTCAAGTTGGGCCTTAGTAAAATTTTTGTGTCTAAGCACTTTAAGGAGAGAAGGTAGTGGCATCAATGCTTATGGAAATAAGTGAGTAATTTGCTAGCATAATTGAGCATATGGTAAAGAGAATATGGCGTCACATGAAGGGCTTTAAGGAAGAGGTTCGAATCCCACTTGGTGCAAATTTTGATTATTTTTTTGTGCTATTCAGCCATAGTGTCGGCCAAGGCTTCAAATATGGTAAGGAAGACTTTTTCTTTTAGGAAAGATGGCTAAGGAAAGAAGGAAAGGATGAGTGGAAGGAAAGAAGGAAAAAGAAAAGGAAAGAGAAGGGAACATGTTGGCATATAGTGTGGAAGGTGTTTTGTAAAGGTTTTATTTGGTCAATATTCATCTTTTGGTAAAGATGATACATGGTTTTGGTTAAGGGAAATAGGGGGAGCCGAATTTCTCTAGCTCTCCCTTGCATTTTCATTTTTTTTGGGGGTCATTTCATTTTCCTTTCTAAATATTTTGGTTCTTTTGATTGCATTCCCTCTTGGCCAAAACTTCAATTTGCCTATTGACTTCTACTCTTTTCTTTTCAGACATTCCCTTTTATACACCATAACCGAAACATCAACTTCATCTCATAGTCGAAATTTGGTTCTTGTGGTTGCCGAAGCTTCTTTCGAGTTTTTGGTGGTTGCAAGGCCGAATCTATTCTTTGCTACTTCCATCTTTTTGGTTCTCTTGGTGTGGGCCAAATCGGTAGAGTGTTAGCTTATACTCTCATCATCTTTCTAGCCATTGGCTTTTGGAAGAAGGTTGGTAAGTAGGTCTCGAAGTACTTTATCGGAGGGCCAATCGAACACCTATCCCTCGTAATAAGAGACTCGGATTGTTGGTAAGTGATATAGATTGTTAATCAATCGCAATACTTGATTGAAGTTGTAAATTGGGCTTTGGACTAATTGTTGACCGATTGTAACTTTAGGTGCCACGAAGAGTTTCGTGTTACGGATTTCGAATAAGGTGTGTAATCTCGTACCTTCCGAATACATATTTGAAATGGTGTGTAATCCCGTACCTTCCAAATACATGTTTGAAATGGTGTGTAATCTCACACTTCTTTGAATGTTGCATGAAGTGTTCTATGATTCGGTCGAAATACCGAAAAAAATAGAAACCGGCATCTATGACCACTCGGGCGTGCGTATATTCGTAGTGGTAACCATATTTTGCAATGAAACAGTTTGGTCAGCAACAATGACGTGATTTTGAAAAAACACGAAAAATAGGAGAAAAAGATTTAGAAAGTGAATAAGATATCCAATTAAAGCTTACTGAAAGAAACAGAGGAGGAAGAAGAATTTTATATTCTGTGATATTTTAATTTTAGTGAGACTGGTTCTGATTGACTTCGTGGTTCCCTATTCTATCTTGGAAAAATCGTTTAAAATTGTAAAAAGTGAGTTATGAGTTGTAATTTATATGTATAGATTCTTTAGTGAGCCTATTTTCAATAGAAACAAGTGGGAGTAACATATGAAAACTGTACAGTGAGATATTTGAATTTTGGGTAAGAGAGGTTAGAACCGTTGGTCAGTGAAACAAGGGAAATTTTAAGGAATAAACTGTACTAAATGGTTAAGCCAAAAATTCTAGAAAAACTGTAGTAAGAAGATATATGAGTCTAGTTTCAAGAAAAATTTACGGATCTAAGTTTTGAGTTTCCTAACTCGAGTTATAATACATTTAGTCAATACGTCGCAGATGGACAGTTTAAATTTTTATGCCCCAAATTAGTAGTTAAGTCTGGATTGCGAAATTATCAAAATACCCGTGGAGGGTAAATTACCGAAATACCTCTAGGTTGCAAGATTACTGAATTACCCTTAGTGGGTAAAATTATTGATTTACGAAAATGCCCCTATGGGCCGAATTACGAAAATGCCCTAATAAATCATAATTGGTCGATTTACCGTAATAAATCATTGGATTAATTATAGTTGTTTATATTTGTGGATATTATGCTTTATTATGTATGTTGCATTTACATAATTTGCATGGGATGGGAAAAATGTTGAAGAGAAGTGTAGCCTGGTGGCTCTGCCACAAATTCTAATAATGGCTATGTGCCTAACATATGAATTAACGACTCTGTGTCGATCATATAACACCCCTATCCCGAGTCCATCACCGGATTAAGGTTAGGAGCGTTACCAGACAGATCGGAAACATTCACAGACAAAATCATACATTCAATCATCATTCTCAGACATAATATCCCTTAATCGGGTCCTCGAGACCTTAAGCATGCTTATAAACCGAGTCGGGACTAAACTGAAACACATACAAAATTCCATGAAAATTTGAAACTTTTCTAAAATACAGGGGAGACACGCCCGTGGGAGGAGACCACGGCCACCAAGCACACCCGTGTCTAGGCCGTGTACTTCTATGCTAGCTACTGACTTGTACACCACGGCCAGGTGACACGCCCGTGTCGAGGCTGTGTGATTTTAGGCTGCATCCTGCCAATTTACCCACGGTCAAAGGCACGCCCGTGTGCCACAACCGTGTGATATTATAGGCCATTTACAAGGCCAAAATGCCAACCAAAAAGGTTCATACCTATAAGCATCATTTACCAACACGTACCAAGCATATATGGCAACCAAAAACATACAAATAGCCATCCAAATCATGCACATTTGATCACTAAGATAATCACAACTATACATCAAATTTTCATACAATATATATACATTCAAAACCAATTCTAAACATACCAATTTGCATAACTAAAACTCAATCATGCCTATGCACTATTTGTCTATAAACTTACCATATCAACCATATCATATATTAACTAGTCATGCCAAAACAACTTTCCAATTTACATTCATCTAAGCATGATACCAAAACATAAATAGCCAAATCACATGGCTAAGTTCCCTTTTCAAATTATCACAAGAACTAGCATATACATGCCATATCTAGCTATATACATATCCAAGGTGTACCAAAATGATATTAGTAGTGTGATGACGATCCTTGACGGTCCCGAGCCTTTAGTAGCTTTGACGACCTATAAAACAGATTAAACACACACAGAATAAGCTTTCCAAAAGCTTAGTAAGTCAATATACGACAACTTAGCATAAAATGCATAAATTTGCTTTGATTCACACATTTTTAATCACATTAGCCATATTCCCAATTTAAAGATCATATAAACACATATCTCATTTCACCAAAACATTATATAACATATCATCAATTCCATATTCTTAGCATCATAGTAAGATCATATTGATGCTTACCTTGTATACACAATTGGTGTGTAATCAACATGCCTGAATTGGATTTACAATCACATATTTGTTCATAGCTCGGATTTGCAATTAGTATCATAGACTTGCCCGTTAAATAGTAATAATTCCAATGAGATACTCAGAAAGCTCAGAATAATCGTACAATGCCAACGTCCCAGACGAGGTCTTACATGCACTCGGATATCGATGCCACTGTCCCAAACAGGGTCTTATATGAATCAAAACGATGCCGATGTCCCAGACATGGTCTTACTCGTAAGTGTCATCATGATGCCAACATCCCAGACGTGGTCCTATACGTAAAGTTTATATTGATGCCAACGTCCCAGACGTGGTCTTACACATAATTAGATGTCGATGCCACTGTCCCGAACAAGGTCTTACACGAATCTCAAATCAATGCCAAAGTCCCAGACGTGGTCTTACATGATAAGACAGAACAGATACCTATGTCAAGGTTCGTACGAGGTTTCTCAGACTTAGTCAATATACCGAACTTATCTCGGAATTCAATTACACAATTTCTCATAAGCATTCATTATCATCATTAAACATATGAACAATTTCAAATGCATACATATTCATTTATTTGTATAGTGACTTACCTCAGATTCGGTTTATCGGAATAGAAAACAACTACTCGACAACTTTCGCTTTCCCGTGATCTAAATCTATTTTCCTCGGTTCTTGATCTAAACATATTCAGAATTAACCCTTTTATTCACTAGTTCATTCAATTCAATCCAAAGACACACATTTAGGGCAATTTGCAAATTAGCCCTCACATTTGCACAACTTAGCAATTTAGTCCATTTTTCTCAAAACATCAAATTCACAAAATCTACTTATACACAAGCTTGGCCGAATACATAAATATTACATACAAACCCACATTTCTTGTCAAATTCACAAATCAGTCCCTCAATTTGTCATTTTCTCAATTTAGCCCTATTAAGCTAAATTCATCAAAATTTCAAGAACAAAACATGTTCATCTACCACCAATCTATCATTTAACACCTTAAAGCATCACAAAGCTCAACATAGCATCAGTGGCATAACTTGCAAACATCACCAATACACAAAATTGAAACATGGGTTTGATAGTAGACGAAGCAACGATTACAAAAACGTAGAAATTATCAAAAACGGATAAAAAACTTACCTTGAGCTAAGGCTTGAAAGTAGCCGAATATACAAAGATCAAACCCTTTTTTTCTTTTTTCTTATTTTTGGTCATAAGAACAGAAGATGAACATAAATTTCAATGGATTTTATTTAACATGAAATACAATATTAATGTACAAAAATAACCTTTCATAATAAAATGTATAAAACATAGTTACAAGGTCATTTATGACCTTAGCCATCCATTAACCATGGAAATGGCCAAATTTCCACATAAGTCCTCATATTCAAAAAGCCATAACACATAAGCACTTTAACATATAGCATACAACTTTCATATTTAATGTAATTTCATCCTTTCGTCAAATTAAACACACAGACAGATAAATTAACTTACGAAACTTTAACACATGCTTAATTATATATCAATGGCACAGAATATAATATTAAAATATTATACGGACTCGGATTTGTGGTCCTGAAACAACTGTTCCGACTAGGGTATAAATCGGACTCTTACAGATCATATTTACCCAAGGCTGTGTGCCGGTTATATTACCGTATATGATATTCTGGTGGCTCTGCCACAATATGTATAGTGGCTATGCCACGCTTAATTATGACTCTGGTGGCTCAGCCACAAGTATATTATAAATGGCAACTTGCCTGCGATTGGTGTGTTTGGCGGGGTGGGTTGACTTGATCCCCACAGGTGTGATGGGATGGTACGGGTGGTGTGTAGCGGATGGATTACTAGGATGGGTTGGGTTGCATACTTTTGCTTCATTTTAATATTGTTATGTTAATGGGCTTTGGCCCAAGATAATGTTAAATGGGTTTAGGCCCAGTGGATGACGGTAAAGGGATTATACACTGAGTTCTTATAACTCACCCCCTTTCTTTTCTTAATCCCTGTAGGTAATGCTCAGTGACGTAGACTTGAGCCATGGATGACTCGGTGGAGGCCATACTTCAGAAATGGTGTTTTATTTTGAACTTCAGATTTCTATTTCCATTCACTTTACTATTTTGGGTTTTTATGTTGTAATAAAGCCTCTGGAGTATTTTATTATTTGCTTTATGTTTGATAAACTTATTATCTTGCTTAAATTGTTTTAAATGAGAATTTTCTGAAAACTTAAATAAAGGTTTTTCCAAAATCGATTAACAAATGGATTTCAAAATAAACTTTTACAAATATTTTTAACACGGAAATTTTTTCTCGAACTATCAACGACATTTTCAAAAGTCACGGTTTTATAAGATCATTAGTTCAAATTTATCGATTTATCAATCAATCTTTGAGGTTAGTAGTATTTTATCAAATATTTTAAATCAAATTTGTTTGCTTGGTTTTAACAAATCAATACCTATTTTAGTACGAATAAAAAGGATTTAACATGTTTTTCTCATGTGACATGTCAGATCCGGTCATAACGCATGGGCCGGGTTTGGGGTGTTACATTTTAATTCCTAAAACTCCTAGTGCAGATAGAATGTCTATGTTCAGGTCGATTAGCCTCTGCTCAGTTTTGTATAAGATTATGTCCAAAACTATAGCAAATAAACTCAAACTTACCCTAGATGGTTGCATAAACGAAATGCAAGGCGTCTTTGTTCCGGGACCCCTCATTTTTGATAACATTCCTATAGCATATGAGGTCCTTCATGCTTTAAATGGAAAATATAGAGGAAATAATGGGTCGTTTGCCCTTAAACTCGATATGAGTAAGGCTTACGATCGGGTTGAATGGGATTTCATAAGGGGTATGATGTCTAAGCTGGGTTTTTCTGATCGATGGGTCCATCTGTTATTGAACTGTGTTACTTCAGTCTCATACTTAGTAACTCTTTAATGGCAGGCAGAGTGATCGTTTCTATCCTAGTAGAGGCTTGCGTCAGGGTGATTGTAACACCCCTAACCCGTGTCTGTCACCAGAGTAGGGTTACAGAGTATTACCGGAGTTTACAGAATAATTACAGATAATTCATGTTAATTACTATTTATTTTCAAAACTAGTCATATTGTCCTTTGATTGGACCCTCAGGGCTTAATAAAAACATTGGAATCGAGTCAGGACTAAATCGGGAACTTAGAGAACTTTTTGAGAAATTTCAAAATTTCTTTCCTAAATGCAAGGCAAATACGCCCGTGTGGTCAAGGGACACGACTATGTGTCCATAAAACACGCTCATGTTGTAAGCCATGTCCGACCCCGTGTAACTCTCTGACTTGTACCACACGGCCAGCCACACGCCCATGTGAGTAGACTTTGTGATCAATTAAATTTTCAAAAATTAGGTGCAGGGTTCACACGTCCAAGACACATGCCTGTGTTTTGGGCCGTGTATCACACACGGCTGAGACACACGCCCGTGTCTCTGTCCATATGCCAAATTCTGAGTATTCTGTTTTTTAAATTTAAGATGCAGGAGACACACGGCCAAATCACATGCCCGTGTGCCAAGCCGTGTGTCACACACGGTCAAGACACACACTCTTGTGTCTACCCGTGTAGACAAAACAAAGCCATTTCCTAGCTATATTTTTCACCCAAATTTGCCAACAACCTACATCAACACCTATATCAACCAATTCAAGACATAATAATCAATCAAAAACAAGTCTTTTGCATGACTTATTAATTCATTTGTTTATGTGATTAAACTTTCCAATGACACAATTATAACTATAGATTTATGTTATCAAATATATCAATTTAAAATTCATCTATCAAACATGATTAGGCTATATATAATTACATCAAAATAAACCTTACACTAGCCATTCCTGTAACGCCCCGAATTTTGGGGCTAGAAGTTTCGGGTTTTGTGATTAAAGTCTGCGAGAAGGTTGCGCTATTGTGTTTAGTTGTGCATTTAAGTGTCAGAATGGGCTTGCTGGTCTGGTGGTTAGTTGTTGTCAGTGTACCTCAAGGTTCTGGGTTCGAGTCTTTGTGTGTGCGCTTGAAGAAAGGCTTTGTTTTGTTTTAAGTTAATATTTATAACTAGTTATTTATTTATATATATATATTATTTATTTTATTTGGATTTATTTTTATTATTTTTCTTTTTGGACATATTTTTTCTTTTCCTCTCTTCTGGTTTTATTTTCTTTCCTTTTTGCTTCTTCTTTTGAAAACAATTTTTGTTGGGGAATTCTAGAGTGTCGCTTCTTCATCGTCAAAGTCGGTTTCGGAGCATCGTAGATCTCAAAACATGTGTGGGTTTCTTGTTCTATTTTTTTTATTTGCGAATATAATTCTGACTTTAAGAAAAGTCGACATCATGTGTGTGGGTATCCGCCAATCGGTTAATTTTTTCATTGTATCGTTGTCTTGTGCTTAGAAATTATGGCTTTTGGTATATCTTCGAACTACCGAGGGCTGGAGAGTGTTTCTGGCTGAAAGCACGTTTGTTGAGTTATTTTTAGGGTGGTTTCATGACTACACGGGTGGCCACACGGGTGTGTGCCGATGCACACGGCCGTGTGCTTTTGGAAATTAGGGTTTCTGGGCTGATTTGGGAGTCACATGGCCTGGCCACACTGCCGTGTGGCTGATTTGGGGATTTTGTCATTTTTCACATGGCTGTGTCCTTTGGGCACACGGGCATGTGAGTTTGGGTACTAGGGTTTGAGTGATTTAGTGCCACACGGCCTGGCCATACGGCCGTGTGACTGGTTTGGGGATTTAGGGATCCCACACGGGCGTATGTTTCGGACACACGGCTGTGTTTGGTGGGCACACGGCTTGTGTGACCCTCACACGGTCATGTCAGCCCTGTACTCAAATTTAGTACAAATGGACAAAGAGTTACACGGCTTGTTCCCACGGCTATGTCCCTGGTCCACACGGCCGTGTGCCTCATTTCACACGGGCATGTGCCTCAATCACACGGCTGTGTGCCCTTTCTCACATGGGCGTTTGAACTCTTACACGGCCTAGGCATTACCACATGGCCAGAGGACATGGGCGTGTGGTCCTAAGACATTGAATCTTATCTTGCGTTTTTATTTTTATTCTGAAAATGTAACTGTGTATCTTGACCCTTAGTTAACCTTTAGTGAGGGTGTTTAAGTTTGATATCTATGACGATGGTATGAGATGTCTAATTCTGAATCTGAACTGTGGAGTGTGGTTGCATAACTGTCTCTGTCTGTCTGTCTATGGATGTTCTCTTGGTTTTCTATATTAATGTTTACATACATACACTTGCATAAAGTTTTGGGTGGGATTGCGAAGAGAAGGGAGCTCGCTTCGATCGATCGATCGCGCTTTTATCAGAATTTATTTGTACAACGGTTTATCGTGATCAGATTACATGTGCGCGACTATGCGACTTACTATTATCTGATTTGGCAGTTTAACTGCAACACGTCTGTATAGTGGATTACCGAATTGCACTGTATAATAAATACGACAGCTCTGCTACGTAATAATATCTGAGTGGCTTAGTCCACGTACGTGGTGTGTAGGGTTGGATGGGCCTTTCGAGGTCCTAAGTGGTGTGCTCTGGTTGGATGAGCTTAAACAACTCTTATGAGGTGTGATTGGGGGATGGAGAGCTGTGTTAGCTGGATGGGTGGGTTTTATAATCTGACTGCATTTCATTTGCATTTGTCTATGAGTTCTGTCTGTAAGATTAGTTTTCTATAATCTGTATGTCAGTACATCACTCATGTAGAGTTTTCTGTGTGAATTTGGTGTGCTCTGGTTGTTACGTTTGGTTGGACGTTAGTTCCAAGTATACTCTCTAACTCTGTGTGTGTTTAAAATTTTGTTGCACTTCTGATTTGAATACTGTATTTCTGTTCTTTGTCTTGATTCGAACTCACACTGAGCTCGCGTAGCTCACTCCCTCTTAGTGTTTCCCTTTCAGGTACCTTTTCTGAACTCTAACACTGGGCTCGGTATACGGAGGTCTTAGACAATCTTAGTGGGAAATAAACAATTAATTTGTGTTTTCGGTTTCTACTTTGTTATTCAGTTTTGAAATGTAAGGTTCTATAAAATTGTGGTACAAATTCCGTTTTAAGTTTTTTTCGTTTTTATTTCGCTTAATTATACCACCTTAACTGTAATTTTACTGACTAGATTTTAAACGATAAAATATTACGATTCAACATGTCAATTGTTTTGTAAAAATTTACCTACAATCACTTCAGTGATCAATGTGACATCCAGAATTCAGTCTAAACTTCTAAGCCGAGTTTAGGGTGTTACAATTCTAATGGCTAGTTACAACCAAAATGTTTCATCATTTTGCTTAACTAGCTTATACATGCTATTATACCATAAAAGTTTGCTATTTATACCAAAACGGGCTGAAAGATAGTGTGATGATACTCCAACCAATTTCCAACCCTTTTGAGTTTTCGAGAACTATAAAACAAAGGAAAACAAAACCTAGTAAGCAATTTATGCTTAGTAAGTTCGTATAACAAGAATTAAACTTACCAATTATATTCATTCAAATAAGCATACAAAACATGATTTCCAACAAATTGGCAAGTTTGCCTAATCACATTCACTCAAACAAGTATGTTAGTCATATAATTCACATTTACACCAAATAAGCATAGATGAGCTCATCATGTTATAAACTTTCAAGTATTTCAGGTGCATTCAAGATATAATTCATTTAATCTCATAATTTTTTATTTCAGGAATTTATCTGTTGAATCATTGAAATTTCGATGGATACTCAGGTAGTACACACAAGGTGTAGAAAACCGTAAACTGTTACCTCATATCAAGGCTACCCATTAGGACACTTAATCAAGGAACACATTCTCGAGTCACTTATCAGGATGCTCAGATGAGCTATGCAACAGGACACTTATCCAGGCTAATCAAGAAACTCATAAGAGTTTTACTCAAGGAGCTCATAGAGCTTAACAGATAACTCTAAAGAGCTAATATTAGGGAACACCGAATAAGGTACCAGAGAGTTCAAGCGAGCCATATCAGGAAATGTCCATAAGAGCTTATATCACGACGCTCATTACAGCTGCATTTGTGTCTGCATTATATGCTGGATCACAACCGATCAAATCATGTAACAGGACGCTCACACAAAGCTGTTGTAGTATGCAACACATGCAAAATCACTATCGATCAAGATACTCGCAAGAACTATTTATCAGAATGCTCAAGAAGGCTTTATCAGGATTACTCGTCCGAGCTAAATCCTGTTTGCAACAAATGCAGGATCACATTCAAATTTGGAAATTTCATATATCTATCGAATTTCATTATTCAAACGGAACTTAACATTTATTCAAGCTATATCGGGCATATAATTTATTTCATACTTTAAACATTTATAATTCATATAATCACATAACAAATTTAATGCAAGCATTTAAATATACACAATTCGGTTACACAAACTTACCTTAATGTGTACAAAAAATTCTACTAATTCGAAACTTTTTCTTTTCCTCAATCTAGCTTCAAATTTGAGTTGTCTGGATTTATATAAATGAATTTAATCATCAATTTAATTCATTTCATATTCAATTGGATTCAATTTACACTCTAGGAAAATTTACCATTTTGCCCCTAAACTTTCCATAAATTCCAATTTCGTCCCTAGGCTTGGAAAATGAAGTTCATGCAATTTAATCCTTATTCCAAGCCTAACCGAATATTACTTATTACAATAACAACCCTTGAAATTCAAAAAAATCAGAATTTTTTATGGGTTTTACCACTTTTCAATTTAGTCCCTAAATCATAATTTTTATTAAAAAATTCTCTTTGTAAAAGTTGTTTATCTATCAATAACCTGTAATAGCCCATTTTTGGTGAGATCAAAACAGTGGTTTAGGGACCAAAAATTTGAGCCAAAAATAAAATAAAATAAAATATTATTTTATTTTATGGTTGGTATCATGATAGGAAGGCCACATGAAAATTTTGATATGAAAATTTTAACGATTGTGTGTTTAATTAGGGAAAGGACTAAATTGCATAAAATGAAAAAGTTGTGTTTTAGTAGCTATATGTATCAAATAACCATGGAATTCAAAACTTAAGGTCCTTTTATGGTAATTGGAAATCAATAAAACTAATGGATGATAATTAATTAAAAAGAAATAAATCATTTATTTTCATATCATCTTCCCCAATTTTTTTATGGAAACCCTAGGAGAGAGGAAGAAAACTTTTCAAGATTAATAAGGTATGAAATCAAGTCCCGTTTTTATTAGTTTCTATATTTTTGGATTCGGGATAGTCTAATCTTTCTATTTAGGGGATTTATTTGAAAAGTTATCAATGTATGAAATTTGGGTCATGGATGAATATGATGAAAGTTACAAATTTATGGTAGAAAATAAGAGGTTGTTCATAGATAAACAACTTTTACAAAGCAATTTTTGATGAAAACTTGATTTAGGGACTAAAATGAAAAAGTGGTAAAACCCATGGAAAATTCTAAAATTTGTGAAATGTATGTGCTGTAAATGTAGTATGTAAATTTTGACTAGGCTTGGAAAGGGGTTAAATTTCATGAATTTCCTTTTCCGAGCCTAGGGACGAAATCAAATTTTTTGAAAAGGATAGGGGCAAAATGGTAATTTTGCTTAGGATGCAATAGAATGCAAATGTAAATGAAATGTGATAGAGGAAAGACCAACTACGGAACTAGATCGAGGAAAGCAAAAGGTTTCGGATTAGTTGACATTCAAATACGAACCATTTTCAAGGTAAGTTCGTGTAACTTAAATATGTATGTTAATATGCTTGAAATGAATTGTATGATTGTGTGGATATGTGTGAGATGATATATACATAATGAAATAGTCCTAAGTGTGAAATATGGACAAATTGTCATGTTCCGGTTGAATGTTGAAATTCGATGGATTAAGGTGATTTCTTGAATAAGAATAATATTGCATATGTTGCAGATAGAATTTAGCTGGGACGGGTAATCCAAATTAAGCTCTCTAGAGCATATGCTACAGATAGGATTTAGCCTGGATTGGTAATCTTGTTGTAAAATGTATGGCTCAAGAGTGTGCCTTTTTATTTTGTACCCTAATGGGTACTTTTGTACATGAGTATATTACCTGAACATCCATCGAAATTTCAATAGTTCGACGGAAAGGACTCTTGAAGTATGAAAAGGTGAAATTAATGGAAGCTTGTAATGTGATGAGCTCATCTATATTATTTGATATTCATATGGGATTATGTGACTAACTTTTTTGAATAAGTGTATGTGTTTAAGTAACTTACCCAAAATTGATGGAATGTAAATTTATGTATGCTTGTATTAATAAATATGATCGGTAAGTTTATTTTCTGTTATACGAACTTACTAAGCATAAAATGCTTACTCCGTTTAATTCTCCCTGTTTTTATAGTGCTCAAAAGCTTGCGAAGGTTAGAGGTCGGTCTGAGCATCAATCACACTGTCCACTATCTCACTTTGGTATAAATAGATCTCATTTTGGTATAATGGCATGTATAAGCTTATTTGGCCAATGATGACTTGTAATTGTTGTTTTGTAATCTAGCCATTGGAGTGGCTAGTGATGGTCTAAGTTTGGCCATTTTGGAAGTAATAATCTGGTAATCACATAAGTGCTTATTATGTGTTAGTTTGTTAGAACTATGTTAGCATATAAGTTTATGATAGGAATAAGTTTATATCCTTTGATGCATGAGATAATACCACATGATTGATGGCTAATTTTATGTGAATATGATATTGGATTGGTGGATATATACTTGTGAGTTTTGGTGCAGAAAATGGTAAGTTTTGGGTGACAAATGAGGCTAGAAATGGCTTTATTTTGTCCACACAAGTAGACACACAGGCGTGTGTCTAGGCCGTGTGTCTACCTCATGGGCATTTGGCCTAGCCATGTGCCCCCTGCACCTAAAAATCTAGAAACAGAATGCTCAGAATTGGGCACAAAGGCAGAGACATGGGCGTGTGTCTCAGTCGTGTGGTTGACACGGGCATGAACATGGGTGTGTTACACGACTGTGTGAAAACTGCACCTAAATTTTGAAAATTAAATTCACCACATGGGCATGTGACTTGGTCATGTGACTTCAATTTCTGAATGCTTGCAAGTCAGAGAGTTACATGGGTTGGGGACACGGGCGTGTGTGACCACACGGCCTGATCACACGAGCATGTCCCAGACCATACGGGCGTGTGAGCCCTGCAACCCTGGAAAATTTCTAAAATGTTACGAAAAATTTTATGAGTTTTCGATTAAGTCCCGACGTGATTCTAATGCTCGTATTGGACCTCGAGTGTCCAATTAAAGGACATTTTGAATGATCGCGGTAAATGAATAGTATTCTATGTAAATTATTTGTAAAATGTTCTGAATGTTTCGGTAATACTCTGAAACCCTGTTTCGACGACCGATACGGGTTAGGGGTGTTACACAACCTTTCATTTTCTACCATAAATTTCAAATTTTCAACATATTCATCCATGGAAAAACTTTTTTACTTCGATAACTTTTTAAATTAATCCCCAAAATAGATAGATTAGACTATTTCAATTTCAAAAATATAAAATTTACTAAAAACCAGACAAGAATACTTACCCAATTAAGCTTGATTAGTTCCTTATCTCTCTCCTATTGTTCCATGAAATTTGGGGATGAAGATGATAATAAAATAAGATGATATTTTTATTTAATTATTTATCATCTTTAATTATTTTGATTTCCAATTTATTCCTTAGCCTTTTCTAATTTTTCCATGGATGAATCACTAAAAATATCTACTAACTTTTCATTAATGGTCTAATTATCATATAAGGACGTCAAGTTTTGAATTCCATAGCTATTTGATCCTTCTAGCTACTAGAATTCAACTTTTGCATTCTATGCAATTTGGTCCTTTCCACAATTAAGCACATAATCGATAAAATTTTCTTATCAGAATTTTCATATGACATTCCTATCACAATGTAGATCATGCGATAATATTAAAATAAATTTTCTTTTCGGCTCGAATTTGTGGTCTCGAAACCACTATTTCGATTTCATTTAAAATAGGCTGTTATAGTGACCCTCTAAGCCCACATCTTTTTCTTATTTGTACGGAAGGACTTTCAGCCTTACTGAATACGACTAGAAATAATGGGAGATTGAAGGGGGTAAAGGTTTGCAAGGGTAGTCCTATGATCACCCATTTGCCTTTTGTTGATGATAGCATCCTTTTTGGGGAGGCTACCGACCAAGGTGGTCAATTAGTCCAAGATATCCTACAGTCTTATGAAAGAGCTTCAAGTTAGAAGGTAAACCTTGATAAATATCTTATCTATTTCAGCAACAATGTTATTGAGGAGGTTCGGCATCGTTTAACGAATGGTTTAGGTGTCAAACAATCTAACCATATAGAGAAATATTTAGGGCTTCCGATGATGTTTAGTAGGAATAAAAGGGAAACTTCTCGTAGTTTGTGTAAGTGGATAAGATCTAAGGTGCAAAGTTGGGGTGCCAGATTATTATCTTAGGGACTTCTGAGTTATTCAATGTCATGCTTTTTATTCCCTAAGACTCTTTGCTTAGAGTTGGAATTAATTATGTGTCGTTTCTGGTGGCAAAAGAGCTCGACTAGACGGGGGATCCATTGGTGTAAATGGAGTGATTTGTGTACTCCAAAGAATCTTGGTGAATTAGGATTTTGTGATCTTTGCAAATTCACTGTAGCCTTATTGTCTAAGAAAGGGTAGCGATTAGATTGCTCACTAATCCCGCATCTTTACTTGCGCGTATTTATAGTGCTAAATACTTTCCAAACACGTCTCCTTGGAATGCAAAGCTTGGTTCTTACCCATCTTTCACTTGGAAGAGCATTTTTACGGCTAGGAAGTTATTGGCCAGCGGAATAGGGTGGAGAGTAGGTTCGGGTGTACAATTAACATCTAGGAGGATAACTTGTTGCTGTAAGGGACCCCTGTTATTAATAGTTTTAATACAGACGACGAGAATATATTTCTAATGGCTAATTTAATAGAAGTAAATAATAGAATCTGGAAGACTGATCTTATTACCAGATTGTTTCCCTTTGAGATTGCCATGACCATCTACTGTGTTCCTGAACATGTTGATGATGATATGCCACTTTTGAAAGGAGAACATATAGGACTTTACACAGTTAGGAGTGGCTACCAAATGTTAACCTATGCCCCTGATTGTTCAGACTCTACCCAATGTAATATTGACTTTTATAAAAAAATTTTGTCTCTCCAATTCACTCCCAAAATTAAGATAGCAAATTGGAGAATGTTACACAATTTTATTCCTATAACATCTATACTTTACAGTAGAAGACTTGCTTCTTCCTCTATGTATCCTCGTTCTAATATTGAAGCTAACATTTCGTTACATATAAGTATGCGGTGTGGTCCTACACAGGAAGTTTGGAGATGGGTTAATCTTGAATGGTCTCTATCTGGTAAGCATGAGGACTATTAGAGTTGGTTTACTCACCTAATGAGATCGAGTGACATCCACGCCTGTTCTATCATTGCCATTATAATTTGGGCTTTGTGGTTCACTCAGAAATGACATGTCGTGGAAGGGAAATAGCAACATGCACTAGAAATTATTGCCAAAATAATTAGACTTGTTCGTGAACTAAAGGAGCTAAGAGCGTGTAACACCCCAAACCCTGGTCTATGCGTTAAGACCAGATTTGGTATGTCACATAAAACGAACATACATCTAGTCATTTAATGATTTAAAGAAAATAGATCTTCAAAACTATTTTGGAATTGAAGTTTATTAAAAACCGAGATTAATTTAAAATCTATGATTTAGACATAAGAGTTTATAAATTAAAACTTAGAAATTATTTGGTTAAAATTTTACGAGAAGTTTAAAAGAGTTCAAAAGAAATTTGAAAAAAAAATTCTTAAAAGAATTTTACAGAAAAATTTACAAGAATAAAATATTTAAGAAAAACCCCTTTTTGCACGAGTATTTAAGAAAACATTTATAAAAATAGAATAATCCCATTTTAGTATTTAAACATAATTAAAAATCCATCCACAAGTAAAAATCCATAAAAACAATACCAGAGGCGTTATTACATCATAGCTGAAATAGTAATTAAATAAAAATACTTAAGAGTAGTTCAAAGTTCACAAAAACCATCATTTAAAGTATGGCCTCCACGAAGTCATCCCCCGGCCCAAGCCTCCATTAATGATCGTTACCTGAGATGGGTAAAAGAAACGTGGTGAGTTACTTAGAAGTCAGTGTGTAACCCACTTACCAAGTCCACTGGGCCAAAACCATTTAAACATTTAATTGGGCTTGAGTCCATTTACAAATATACAATATAACAAGTATAAAATGCATGTGATATGCAATTCCAAACCAAGCCTAAATTTCCATCCGCTACACACCACCCATACCAACCAGCACACCTGTGGGGAGCTTTAGTCACCCACCCTGCCAACACACCAACTGGGCATTAAGCCATATATTAAACTGGGTATGAAGCCATTAAACTGGGCACAAAGCCTTTAACTGGGCACAAAGCCATTATCTCGGCACGAAGCCATTAACTGGGCACGAAGCCATTAACTGGGCACAAAGCCATCTTCTCTTCGTCAAATATCCCAACCCATGCAATCATGTATATAAAATGCATGACAATTCATTCATATGATTATTCCAACATAAGGCTTATTATAAAAGTTATCACAAACTGGCCCATTTCACATTTTGGCCCACATAATCTCATATCAAATTTGGCCCATTTAGCAATTATCACGTATGGCCCATTTATCAAATATCACATATGGCCCATTTATCAAAATCACATATGGCCCATTTATCAAAATCACATATGGCCCATTTATCAAATATCACATATGGCCCATTTATCAAAATCACATATGGCCCATTTATCAAAATCACATATGACCCATTTATCAAATATCACATATAGCCCATTAGTCACTTTTATCGGTTTAGCCCATTAAGGGCAATTTTGTAATTTTCATAATCTTGATACCAATTTCATAGTTTTTACTATTTAAGTGTTAAAATATAACATTTTTACCCGATTTCACCAACTTTGTGATTTTAATCTAGCATCATTACGATGTGGTTATCTAACCCGCGAGATATGGTGTGAGATTACACACCTGATTATGGTGAGCACTACACTTTCCTGATCGTCAACACCTAAAAATGTTATAACGCTCGATTAGATCCTTTTTACTTATAATAAATCTATTCTAAAATAAATGGTCTAGATGTTTACCCTCGGAATCTCGAATAACTACTATTTCTCGATTCTCCTCGGTTGACGGTCCACAACCCGTTGGAAAACCTTGAACAACTAAAGGCTCCAAACTACGAACAACTTCGAATAATTGATTTTCCCTGGATGAGGGTCCACAACCTAGTGGAAAATCTCAGATTGCCGAAACAGCCCTTCGTTTGAATCTAGTGGGAATAGCGAATCTGCCCCTCTTCTGAACACTATTCACCACCCTTTTCGACCCTATCTTGCTTGCCTCCATTAACAAAAGAATATTAGTCCAACTAATATTTCAGAAATTAAGTCTATAGGTTTTAAGGGCGAAAATAGCTTACCACAAAATCTTACGTTCACGGGATGAAAATTGAGCGATAACGTTCCTTAACACTTTGAATCGAATCCTAGCGATTCACGATGATTACGAATACTCTGAGTTTCAGCCTTCTCTATATCACTATAAAGACGAGAAAGGTTGTCTAAGAGAAAGAGATAGAGGATACTTTCGGTCAAAAGACCCTCCCAAACAAAAGTAGATTCGGCAAAAGAAAAGATGAAAAAATAAAGAATCGAAAAGGGTTCTTACCAATTAATCAAAACGAATGCAAAGAAAATGATTGATAAGAAAATATATGTGAAGACGAAGATTCGGCTAAGAAGAAAAATGGAAGAAAATGATACTAGCAACATTCGGCCATGGAGGAAAAGAGAAGGGAGAAAATATGTTTGTAAGAAAGAGCAAAATGGAGAAAGAAAGAATAGAGGATGAGAGGTTTGTGTTTCAGTTTTCAAAGGTGAAAAAGGAGCAAAGAGAGGGATTTGGGACAAGAGAGCATTCGGCAATGGAGAAGAAAAGAAAAAGAGAAAAAATGGCTTTTGTGTTTTTGGTGTTTTCGGCACAAGGGGAAGAGTGACTTGAGAGGTTAGGCAAAATATGACCAAATGATCAAAAAGAAATGACCAAAAGAAGAAAACAAGATGTTCACTAATACACAAAATGCATTCGGCTAGGGAGAGAAAGATGAAAAGAAAAGTTTTTGTGAAAAGCACAAAATGACCAAAATGAAAGTGACCAAACTTGCTACACATTCTTACCCATACCTCCAACAACATTCGGCCACCCCTAGCCCCCAAAACCATCCAAGTTCATGGACAAAGTTTGGCCATTCTAAACCTTCCAAAACATGCCCCTTAAAAAGCGCCTTGTGTTCCCCCTACATACCATAAGCTCATGATTCCTTTCCCTAAGTTCAAATCTTACCTTAACCATTAGCCACCTTGCCATAAAAATAAAGTCCAACCTACCAAAAATAGAGCTTGGCTGACACATGCTAAAAGAGTGCAAAATTAAAGTCACAAAATGCATACTAGGGGATTCGAACCTCTCCCCTCAAGACCATACATGTGGCGCATATCCTCTTTACTACTAACTCAATTATGCTATCTTTTTACCACTTAATTACCTTAGGCTTTAAGGTCACTTGTTCCATTTCATTAAAGTACTAATTTCCAAAAATTATACCAACTCCAAATAAATCCCGAACCTTCTCAGGACTATTTTAACACACACATAGGATAAATAAACTAGCTGAGCACCAAAGTAATGTAACATATAAAAATTCAAATTTTAGGATGTTACAGAGCGAAATTGCCTTAGGCTAGAATAACGATGAAGTAAAGCTGGACACCCCGATGGATCCGATGTTCAAGCTTAACTTTGATACTACTTTTTATGGCCAAAGCCATCAATCTTATTCTGGTTTTGTTGTTAGGAATGCCCAAGGCCAGGTTTTAGGAAGTGGAATGGTAAGGAACAATTTTGTCTCTGATCCTTTCGTGGGTGAAGTGCTTACTTACCTTGATGGTCTGCGTTTCGCCACTGACATGGGTTTTTAGAATTTAGTTGTTGAAGGGGACTCAAGATCTACTATTATGCGTATCATTGAGATAGGTAGGGATAGATCTGCCATCGGGGTTTATGTTGAAAATTAAGTAAAGAGCTAGAATGTTTGATAGAATAATTTTCAGATTTTTTGATCAGAATGCGAATAGGGTGGCCCCATATTCTAGCTAAAGTAAGATCTACTTTTAGGGAAGTCCGTTTTTGGGTAGAGGATGTACCTGATATGGCTGTGTTGGAGATGAAGGTTGATTGCTTAATCCTAGTTGCGCCGGATTAAGGTTTTGCCCATCCTCAGCCAAGGCTCCTTTATGTTTTGATTTGGTGTTTCCTTGCACTCTTTTGGTTTAGTTTTGAAATCCTGGGTTTTTGCTTTTTTGTCTCTTTATCTCCTCTCCCTGGGAACTGAGGCTTTTGTTTATCTTTATGTATTACACACTGATTTGTTTAGCTTCTTTAATAAGTGTACCTCTTTTTTATTAATAATATTACCTCGGTATTATTCTAAAAAGATTATATTTATTGTAAATTTTAAGGACTAAATTTATTGATTTTTTTTTAGATTTCAAATGAAAATGACAAATTTTATAAACATTGAGGGCTAAATTTGTGGAATATTTTATACTAAGGATCAAATTTATAGAATGTGTAAACACTAGAAAGCTAAATTTGTTGTTAGACTAATAAAAAAAATCTCATGTTAGCTTTTCGTCACTCATCTAGTGACAATAACAGGAGAGCGGCAAAAATATTTGATTTCAAAAAGTCTAGTGACTAAATAGGAAAAGTTAATACTTCAGGGACTAAAATAGAACAAAGGCAATAGTTTAATGACCATTTGTGTAGTTTACTCATAATTTTAATATATACAAATTGTGAAGTAAATACTAGATATTTGATTTTTTTTTCAAAAACCCCAAGCATCTAATTTGTTTTTGTAAAGTTTAGCAATTACAAATAAAGTTCAAATGTAAATATATGCTTGAGTAACTACAACTAATAATCAAATTAGTATAAAGTGCAATGGACGAGGGGTCGAAAAGAATCGAAGATGAATCAGACAAAACATATTTAACTTTTTTTAATGTTAAAATTATTATAACAATTAAGTTATACCAAGTGTTGAGGTGTATAATGGTGGTGATTGACACTATAGGTGGTAGAGAGAGCCACTAAAGATGAAGTTTAAAGGTGATATTCAACCAGAGTGAGGGTTATATGGTAGATCTCATACCTCTTAGCCTTGGAAGATGGGGATTTATAGTAGAAGAAGAGCTTTGAGTAGATCCTTTATATAATGAATGCCTTTTTGATAGATTCCAATTTATACCTAGGTTAAGGTATGACCTAAATGTATCCCAATTTGATCATTATTAGGTTGGAGAGTTTTGAGATATTTGAAATATTAATGATATTAGATCTTTTGTGACGATTATTCTTGATGGCTTGATGGTGTCATGGCAATGCTCTTTCCATGGTGTAGGATGTTCATGCATGGAAGGTATCTAGGCGTAGAGGTATAACAATTGCCCCTAGTTAAAGAGAAGTTTATAAAGTGAGCTTCTTTAAGATTAAAGGTTTCAGGAGATGAGGTGTTGCTTTTTTGGCAAAAAGAGAAGTCTTTCCTATTTGGAATGTCTATAAAAAAGTTAATTATTATTTTGTGGTTACTTTGAGATATAAAAAACATTTTTAAGGGGAAAAAAATGTCATCTTTTGACATGACATCGTTTCATTAGACCAATTACAATGATTAATTCACTTAAGAATACATTTCTTCCTTAGTTTTCAAATGTTTCAAACTCAATTTTTCGTCTATTAATAGGGGCATTAGGTTTTTTGCTAGGAAACTTACTTCTACAATCTTTAAGCAATTTTTTTTTGAATTCAAGGATTCTTTGTTTTCTAGTGTTATTCCATTTTTTTCGAAGTTCATCAACTTTTTCTCTTTCTTTGGTAATTTCTTTTGTTGTTTCATCTACCATTTTTTACTTCTAGAAAAGTTTTTGTTTGTTTGCCTATTTTCTTCTTCTTCTTCTTCTTCTTCTTCTTCTTTTTCTTCTTCTTCTTCTTCTTCTTCATTTTCTTTACTTCACATTCATCTATAGCAAGTTTGTAAAAGAAAGTTAGAAAAGGGAAAAAACTAAGATTCAAGATGACGACTTTCTTACAGCTAATGATCATATTTTATGTACAACAACCACAGAGAACATGCAACGGTTTCTCTAACTTAGGGGGATTAAAGATCCTAAGTATAGATATATGTTCGCGGTTAGGGATGGGATTCATCAATTGGGCAACATGTAACACCCTATACTCGGCGGGATCTCCAGGTTTGGGTACCAGATGCTACACTAACCCAAATGACTTAATTGATACTTCTGTTTCGAATTAATTTACATACTTTAACAACTAAATTTTTTTGAAAATCTAACTACTATTAAAAATTATACAAAACTGGTGACTAATTCTTACGACCTTGGTCCAATGCTTATTTACCATCTTTAGATTAAGACTCAAAAACATATATAATCAACTTAAACCCCGAGATGAGGCTTCTACGGGTGCCCCTTTATATACATGAACAACTATCATACACCACTTAACTTTGGTGGAGTCTGGCTTGATCCTTCTTGATTTTTTTGAGTCTTTATATAACCTGCATTCAACAGCAATTTTATAAATTCAGGAGAATTTAGTGAGATTCTGTATGTAAAATGCATCTAATACTGCATAAATATTAAGTAATGGAGATTTTTGGTTTGGAATTAAACTCCCAGAATTTTATAGAAGATTTTATGAACTTAGTGATAAGGCCCAAGCCTTGGGCACTCGGAGCCATTTATTGGCTGTCTTAGACCCTGGTCTGGTCTTGACCATGTTCACTCTTGGGCTTCGCTCCACTCCCCTTTTCTCATTATTTTGTATCTTTAATACTAGTTATTCATTACTTTTGGCTGGCGACTACCCAAGTATTCACCATAACTACGGTCTTTGCCAAAATACCATATCTTAAATCAACCCGAAATTAAATAAGGACTTAATTGAAAACTAAACAAAAAAGTAAGAAAATTTCAGTAATTATGAGTCACACAGCCATGTGACAGGCTTTGGCCGTGTGTGACTAAGTCACAACCGTATCACAAAGCCGTGCCACTAATTAAAATTGTGTAGAAGGGTGTCACACGACTGTGTTGCCAGACCGTGTAACCAACTGAAGTCGTGTGGACCTATATGCAAAAATTCAACTTAAAGTCATACGATAGTGTTCTTGGACCGTGTAACGGACTGAGACTGTGTAAATTGGAGTCACACAGTCGTGTATCTAGAACGTGTAACTCACTGAGGCCATGTACATAAATCACCTCCCAATTCATAAAGACCACACGGCTGTGCCACATGTCGATGTGTGGCACACGACTGTATGTTAAACCGTATATACAAAAAGAACCTTTCAAAACAAGTTATAGAACCTTATGCTCACATATGCATCAAGCATGCATTATACCATTCCTCAAACTTGTTCATATTCACCAATAACATACAAAAAATACAACTTAAAACACCACCCTACATGACTAACCAATATGCCACAATTGACACCTCAATTCAACAATTCACAATCAACCATTCATTACCATTCATACCATAATAATCATACCTAAACATCCAAAAATGATCATCCTTTCTAAATGCCAAAGTCTCATCAACATAATCCAAAGCATATAAACCAATTCATGCCACAATAAGTCATTACACATGAAGGCTTACTATTACACAGCATTCACATCAAAATGGCATAAAAGCATAATTCTTAACTTCACATTATATAACCATTTACACCTATTTACATGACACTTATAACCGAGCTAAAATGAGTAAAATTCTACCAAAAGGGTTAATGGATAATGCGAGCTCCGAAAATGATCCAATTGACAACATGTTTTTTGAAAATCTACAAGAAAAAACAAAACAAAGGTAAGCTTACTTAAAGCTTAGTAAGTTCATATGAAATTAAACACAACGCACTTGACAGTTAATGAAAATAACATATAGACATATTATTCCATTGTCACCTTATATCTTTCATGACATAACCAAATTGGTTAGTACATCATTTCATACATATAAATAAAATATTATGTATAACAACGATATTCAATTTATAGTTAGCATTTCTATTCCAATACATCTTTTATCTCAATTCAATTTCATACTTAGTGTTGCCTGGGGAACTATAGTAAATTAACTTCGAATATTTGGGATAACTATGATGCTGCTCACATGAGCTGTGGAGAATTTGCAACAAATGCTAGATCTCAACCATTGGTATGGTATCCACCACCAGTACATAGTACCTGATAAAATATAAACACCGACATATAGTGCCTGAAACAACATGAACATTGGTATAAAATACCTGAAAATATAGTCACTGATACATAGTACCTGATATAATGAAATCACCAGTATTGTAACACCCCAAATTTTTGGGCCTAGTAGAATTGGGCCTATTAGACCTTGGGCATGTGAGCGTTTAAAATTTTTAAGAACAAGAGAACGAAACTAATGCAAGTTGGACCTATTAGGTGAGTGATTTTGGAAGGTTAGGGGGCTTCCATGAAGTCCCGGGTTCAAACCTGGGCTTTAGGAAAAATTTTGGTTTTAGGTGAATAAAACTCTGGGAGCAAGTAAGTAGGCTTTAAGAAAAAAATGTGGAAAAAAATGACACAAGGAAGTGAGTGGTCTAGTGGCAAGGCGTCATTAAGGGTGTAAGGGAGAGCTTGGGTTCAAGGCTTGGTGCTTGCAATTCATTTTGATTTCTATTTAAATGAACTTAGACTTTGGCCCATAGGCTTATATTTAGTTACGCATGTTTTAAGTCACAAAAGGAGCTTGTGTTGTGGTGGCATGTAGCGTTTGGAGCATATGATAGGGCAAGGGTTCGAATCCTATTGCAAGCAAAAAGGGATATTTATTTTGCTAAGTTGGGACGACAGGTGGTTGTGATGGAATTAAACTCTGCTGAAGGTGAAATCCCACATCAGGAAGCTAGCGTGAGAGTAGGCGAGAAGCTGGCTTTAAATAGAGCGATCTATGAGGAGAGTAAGGATACCTTGGTTGGCGTTTGGGCATAGGAGTGTTCGGAGCGGCAAATGCCGAAATGCCAGTGACACGGCAATGGTAGCCACACGAGCGTGCGAGCGCACATGTGGAAGCTTCGACGTGATAGTTGAGGCCATCATAAGTGTTCTTGTGGGTTTAGGTTGTTTGGGCCACAATGGGCCGAAAGGGGCCATGTGGGGCCAATAGGCCCGTGGGCCCAATTGGATAAGTTGTATGATTGTGTAGTAAATATTGGACTAGACTATGTGAATATCATATCTGTGGCTAGATTTAGGCTAAATGGGCCACATGAGCGTGTGGGCCTATTTGGGCCGAGAATGGACCCTAGGCCCATTCGCATCGTTATCTCTGTTTAGAATACCTTGGTTTACAAAATTATTGAAATACCCTTGGTTTACAAAATTACTAAAATACCCTCGACTTTTGAAATTACCGAAGTACCCCTAATTTGTAAAATTACCGAAATACCCTCGGTTTGCGAAATTACCAAAGTACCCCTAATTTACAAAATTATCGAAATACCCTCGATTTGCAAAATTACCGAAATACCTTCAATTTGCAAAATTACCGAAATACCTTAGATTGCATCCTCAGATTGTAAAATTACCGAAATACCCCTGATTTGTGAAATTACCAAAATACCCTTGGTTTGCAAAGTTACTAAAATACCCCCGGTTTGCAAAATTATTAAAATACCCTCAAATTGCAAAATTACTGAAATACCCCTATAGGGTAGAATTACCTAAATATCCCTTAAGGGTAGGATTACCGAAATACCCTTATAGGGTAAATGACAGTTTTGCCCTTGCGGGTAAATGGCTGACTTGTGCTATGATTTGACTAATTTGACTGTGATCGTATGAGTGTGTTTTAATTGACTTGACTGTGGGCGTGTGACTGATATGTTGTTAATATGTGTTGAAATGACTGTTACTAAGCATGGCCATTTTGTATACACGTGTAATGATTGAGCATGACATACACGACATATTGCATGGAGTTGGGACATTGATACGGAGGAAGTTCTGATAGGGTCGCACGGGTTGCCTGACGACTGTGGATCCAGTATTGATCTGATAGGATCGCATGGGTCGCATGGCAACTGTGGATCCAGTATTGATCTGATAGGGTGGCACGGGTCGCATGACGATTGTGGATCCAGTATTGATCTGTTGAGGTCGCACGGGTCGCATGACGACTGTGGACCAACGGATGACTTAAAGTTGCGTAGTTTGATTATGGCTCTGTGCCATCTTGATTGTGGCTTTGTGCCAATCGTATTTACCCGTGGCTATGTGCCTAACATATATACCGATGACTCTATGTCGATCATATTTACCCAAGGCTGTGTGCCGGTTATATTACCGTCGCTGATGGCTATGTGCCAAACATAATATAGTTACTGATGGCTTTGTGCCAATTATAATACCGCTACTGAAGGCTTAGAGCCGTATATATATACTAGCAGCTTTGCTGCGATTCTGGTTAGTGCCGCAACCGGTGCTAACATTGGGAATGTAGGGATGGCGTGGGTGATTTATTTCCCGCAGGTAGTGTAGGGTTTGAAGGAGGCAAGTGCAGGGTTGGATGGGAGGGGTTAGCATGCATCACACATTATGCATATGGAATTGATTCTGAAATGGGCTAGGCCCAATTGATTCTGTTATGGGCTGTGACCCAAATGATATGGTAGTGGGCTTTGACTCACGTATGCTTTGAACTGGATTGTCTTTCATATCGTTAAAGGGCTTTGGCCTGCATCGCCTCTCGAGTTACGCTTACAGATAATCGATCATTTACTCTACTAAGGGGATTACACACTGAGTTTTCGTAAACTCACCCGGTTTTTAACTATACAGGATCGGAGCTGCGAGGGACTCGGAGAAGACCACACATTGCTTATGCTTTCCGTTTTGATTATTTACTTTTAAATATTTTGATTTGGGTTGTAATATGGCCTCTCTATTTTTAGCTTATTATTTGTGATATTTATTTATGATGTTTGCTAACTGTTAAAAGTGGAATACGATTTCTAGAATGATAACTGTCTTCAAAACACTACGTTTCCACAACATTTTTAAAATGCTTTTGCAACTCAATTTTTAAACATCACCTTTTCGTAAATTATCTATTTTAAATATGCTTCCGCAACAGATAAGGTTTTAAAAGTAGTTACGTTTTCAAGTGGACAACAATTGCTTAAGTATTTTAAGTTTTAACAAAGAGGCTTTAACTCTCAAACAAGTTTTAACAACAAGAAATATGAGTTTGAAAAATACTTCCATGTGACACGCCAAATTCGGGCCTAACTTCTAGGCCGGGTTTGGGGTGTTACAGGTATGAAGTACCTGATACATTAAACCTTAATGACATATCATTTGTATCCTAATTATTCACTAAGCCCACATGGGCCTTTAACCAATTTCCATATACTGTCCATGTATATAACATTGCCTCATATAACAACATGGTCCAATTAACATTCCATATGATCTCTCTATTCATTCCAAACACATATAAATGTCATATTTTGCAATTCAATCATTCAATCTAAATTTCAATATTTATTTGAAACCAACTATTTAAATACATATATATATACATAATAAAAACATGAATAAGTATTAATAAAAATGAACCCAATACGAACTTACTTACACAAATCAGCAACAAACACGACACCAAGGACAATTCAACAGTTTTCCCTTTTCCGCCTTTATCAATCGATTAATCCGTTTCTTGATCTATATAGTAATTTATCTCAATTAACAAATCCAAATACCTTATAATATCTAAACATATGCATATGACCTCTTTAATAACATTCACAATATTTTCTTGAACTTTTACCTTTTATTCAATTTAGTCCCTAAAATCAAAACTTACATATCTTTTATATTTGAGCTTCTTTATAAATTCCATTATCAGTTTCTTCCTTCAATAAATCTCTAGAATAAAAAATTACAAATATTTTATATTAAATTCAACATTATTATGTTTTAGTCTCTAAACTTAAAACTATCAAAACCCACTTTACCAAAATAGTCCTATTCCATAAAAAAGCTTTAATCTCTACCATTTCACATCCAAAAAGCTTAAAAAATAACAATGGTATCTTTTAAAATCTTTAATAGTTTTATAATTTAGTACCTTGGTTAGCTAGATTAAGTTACAACGATCTCAGAAACATAAAATTTATGAAAACCAAGCTTGATTTACAAACCATGCAAGAAGAAAGAAGCTTGGTTGATTCTCTCCTACCCTAATGATAACTCTTGAAAAGAGTTATAATTCATACTACTAGACTTAATTAATTTTTTGTACTGTAACAACTCGATTATGGGGCTATTCAGAACAGTGGTTTCGGAACCACTAATCCGAGGTCGAAGAGTTTTTTAAATATTATTTTATGTGTTATAGCATGATTATATGAGTGCATGAAAATTTTAGTGAAATAGTTTTAGTGATTACTTGCTTAATTTCGAAAAAGGACTAAATCGCATAAAGTGAGAAAGTTTTGTTCTACTAGCTAAAGGTGTTAAATAGATATAGAACCTTAAATTGGAGGTCCTTGATGTGCAAATAGGCCCTTAAAAGAGTGATGGCTGGCCATAGGGACAAAAAAAATGAAATTGGTCAAGGTTTGGTGGCATTCGGTGACTTAATTGATATAATAATCATAAAATAAAGAGAAAAAGATATCATCTTTTCATCTTCTCTTCTCTCCACCAATTTTTCTCCAAGAAAACAACCATGGAAGCTTGAAAATTTTCATCAACTTAGAACCCTTGTAAGTAAGTCATTTTGATGGTCACTTTTGTTGATTTTTAAACTCTTGTAGCTTAATCTAGCTAATAAAGGGACTATTTTGCACTATGGCTGAAAGTTTAGGGTTTTGCCATGAGAGCATTAATATTATTTTATGAATTTTTATGGAAGAAAATGAATCTTGGTTGTTAAATAAATAAATTTTGTGAAAGGATTTTCCATGAAAACACTTAAAATGACTATTTTGTAAAAGTTATAAAATGGGTAGTGAATGTATGAAATAATTGGAATTGTGAGTTGCTATAAGCTTAAAATAGATTTGGCTAGGCTTGTTTAATGAGAAAATTTGATGAAAATCGTTTTACGAGCCTAGGGGAAAAATCATAATTATGTGAAAGTCTAGGGGCAAAACGGTAATTTTTCCAAAGTAAGAATTTTGGAATGTCTTGATTTATGTGGTGATTAAATGAGTGAATTTTATTATTATAGATCAAGAAAAAGGGGATCCGGACTTAGACCGGGGGAAAACCAAGATATTAGACTAAATTGAACTAGTCGCCATATTTTGTATATCGAGGTAAGTTGTATGTAAATAATACAACTCTTTTGTTATAATGCATTAAATAATTGATATTGCATAAAATGTTTGATTATTGATATGAATATGCATGACAAAATTTGATGTGGTGTACTCCCGGTTGAACCTTAGGAATAGATTGGATATCCACGCCATGACATTGGGTGATATGTGTGCTAGTATAAGACCATGTCTGGGACATGACATCGACCATATTAAGAAAGCTAGTGTAAGACCATGTCTGGGACATGGCATTGGCCACATTATGAAAGCTAGTGTAAGACCATGTCTGGGACATGGCATCGACATTGAGACGAGAGCTAGTGTAAGACCATGTCTGGGACATGGCATCAGCCTAGATATATGAGCCAGTGTAAGACCATGTCTGAGGCATGGCATCAACATTGTACCCTATTGTGTGAGGCTTGTTGGGTATCCTTTGGTATTCCAACTGGTTCAATGGGTAATTTAAAGCTTGTGTCAAAAGTGGGAAAAGTTATGACTATGTTGTAAGTGATACAAGTACCTATACGAAATTCATGAGAAATGAGCTCGATTTATGTTGTATGATTAGTAAGGATGAAAAGGAATAAGTTATGTCTTTAATCATTTGAGAATTATGTGCAAGTTTATAATATGTTATGAGTATGATAATGCATGGTAATTGTTGTTAATTATTTACATGCGACTTACTAAGCTTTATGCTTACTCCCTTTTCTCTCAATTTTCTTATAGTATTGGCAAGCTAGCTCGGGGATCAAAGGACGTTAGAGACTCGATCACGCTATCAATCTGAACATTTGGTATAGTTAGATTTATCCTTTTGAGTATGGCATGTATAGGGACTTGGTATTTTGTCAAGTTTCATATTGTTTTGGCCAAATGTGTTGGCTTGTCTTGATGATTGATTCATTTTGTATAAAGCCATGGATGATGGCTAATACTTGTTATTGGTATGTGTAAATGATGATGCTTTCCGTGATTGAGCAAACTGTATGGTTGAGTATTTAGTATGTTAATGCATGGATGAGTAGGTTGCATGATTGAATTGATAAAGTATGTGTAAATTAGTCTTGCTTGATGTGGCTTATGTTGGTGCAAGTAAGGGTTGCAAAAGGGCTTGGTAAATAGCCTTGATTTTTTCCACATGTGTCTAGGCCGTGTGTGACACACGGTCTGCCCTGTGGGCGAGTAGTTCGGCCGTGTGTCCCCTTGCACCTTAATTTGGTTAAACAAAATGCCCAGTAGTAACCACACGGGCTGAAGCATGGCCATGTGTCTCAACCGTGTGGATGACACGGCCATAAGACATGGGCATGTCTAGGCCGTGTGAAGTTTGCACCTTAAATGTGAAATTTAGAATTTCCACACGGCGTAGCACACGGGAGTGTGCCTTAGCCTTGTGACCCTAAGATGTTGCTGACGTTAGAAACAGAATGTCAAGGTTTTTGCACACAGGCGGAGACACAGGCCTGTCATGACCGTGTGGGGGACACGGTGTAACAGCCCGATTTTGGGGCTAGTCCAAACAGTGGTTTTGAGACCGCTAATCCGAGGTTGAGGAAAATTATTTTGATATTACTTTATGTGTTATGGAATTAATATATGGCTGTATGAAAATTTTGGTGCTTTAATTTTAGCAATTGTATGTGAAATTGTGAAAAAGGACTAAATCGCATAAAGTGCGAAAGTTCCATTATAGGTGGAAGAGGTGTCTAATAGCTAAGGAATATCAAATTGGAGGTCCTTAAAGTGAAATTAGACTATTGGATGTGTGTTGGCCGGCCATATAGAGGCTAGGGAGACAAGACATTAAATTTTGGTCAAATTTGGTGGAAATTAGGTGATAAAAATGAGTAAAATAAGATGAATAAAAGATGTTATCTTTTACTATTCCTTCTTCTTCTACCACCAAAAATTGAGAGGAATAAGGGTTCTTGGAGTTCAAAATTTTTAGCAAAACAAATCTCTTGCAAGGAAGTGATTTTGGTGGTTTTATTTGACAATTTTTATACTTTTGGAGTCTCCAAAGCTTAAGCTAGCTAATGAGGGGACTAATTTGTGATATGGTTGAAAGTCTAGGGAATTTCCATGAGATTGTTTATGTTGTTAACTGAGTTTTTATGGAAGAAAATGAATGTTAGGGAGATGGGAAACAACTTTTGTGAAACGTGTTAACATGAAAATACCTAAATAGGACTTCGATGTAAAGATTAAAAATGTGTAATAAATGCATGAAATAGCTAGATTTGTGAGTATTTGTAAGAGGAATAAATGTTCAGCTAGGCTTTTTTGATGAGAAAATGTGTTGAAAAATGATTTACGAGCCTAGAGGAGAAATCGTAATTTTGCCAAAGTGTAAGGGCAAAATGGTCATTTTTACCTAAGTATAGATTTTGATGCATTATGATCATAAAATGTTTTAAATGAGTGAATTTTGTTGTTATAGACCAAGAAGAGCGTGGAATCAACCTTGACCGAGGAAAAGGCCAGGTTACGGATTAAACCGTTGATTAACGTGTTTTGCACCAAGGTAAGTTTATGTGTAAACGATGCAACTTATATACACATGTTGTTACTTTTTGGTGCATTGTATGATTGGAAACATGTATGATTCAAGTGGATTGAATTTGGTAGATATTGAATAATTTTCGTATGAATGACGAAATAGATATGTAAATGTGAATTAACATCTGTAGTAATAAATGGTGGGCTGTGTGCGATACCGCTTTAATAATTCTTGATGGTGGGCTAAGTGCGATACCACACTGTTAAAGATTGATGGTGGGCTAAGTCCGAAACCACCGAGTAATGGTTTATTGGGAAAAATTATGATGTTATTTGTTTATATGTAAACTTACTAAGCTTAAAGCTTACTCCCATTTCTTTTCCCTTGTTTTATAGTGTTAAAGAGCCGGGTCGGGATACGAAGATAATTGGAAGATCACCCACACTATTAGCTCCTCTCGGTATATCTAGACTTAGTGTTTTGAATATGGCATGTAGAGAGGCTAGACTAGGTAATTTGTTTTGTTATTTTGGCCAAGAGTGTGTTGGCCCTTTAAAGGTGAACTCTTTTGTATATAGCCATAATTGATGGCTCATTATTATATATGAAAAGATGAAGTTATTCATGGAAGTGTATATTGCAAATTTGAGTTGTTTAGTGATTTGTTGAATGGATTTATATTGTGTGAGTTAGGGTGGTGAAAAGAGCTTAGCAAATAGCCTTGTTTTTGTCCACACGGGTAGGCACACGGGAGTGTGTCTAGGCCGTGTGTGACACACGGTTAGTCCTATGGGTGTGTGACCAGGCCGTGTGTCCCCTACGAGTTAGTTTTACAGGCCAGTAAGCTTTGTAGTAATCACACAGGCAGAGACACGGCCGTGTGGTAGGCACTGCCACGAACATGGGTGTGTCCCCAGGCTGTGTGAAGTCTAGACCTTGAAATAGGAATTTAATTCGACACACGGTCTAAGGACACGAATGTGTGTCTTGGCCGTGTGACCTTAGTGAGATGATGACATCATAAACAGACTGCCAATGTTTTGGCACACGGGCTAAGACACGGGCATGTCGAGGCCGTGTGAGGGACACGGATGTGTGTCTTGGCCGTGTGACCTTAGTGAGATGATGACATCATAAACAGACTGCCAATGTTTTGGCACACGGCCTAAGGACACGGGCGTGTGTCCGGCTGTGTGAAAACCCCTGTAGGTTCAAAATGAAAATAAATCCCACACGGGGTAGGGACATGGGCGTGTGTGACCACACAGCCTGCTCACCCGGGCATGTCTCATTTCACACGAGTGTGTGGCCCCTGTTTAGGTGAAAATTTTTAAATGTACAAAAATTTTCAATTAGGTTCCGGAACCCTCCGTATGTGTGTTTTTGATCTCGTAGGTCTGAATGATTTGATGGTGAATGAGATATTTTAAGTTGTATGACCAAGTGAGTTAAGTCCGGTAATGCCTCGTGCCCGGTTTTAGCGTAGGATACGGGTAAGAGGTGTCACACACGAGTCACAGACAAGGGCGTGTGCCAGGCCGTGTGAAAACCCCTGTAGGTTCGAATTGAGAAATTAATCCACACGGGCAAAGGATACGGGCGTGTCCCTATATGTTTCGGCCGTGTGAGTTATAGGGTCCTTCAACATGGCCATGTTATTAGATCGCATGGGCATGTTACCCTTTAACATGGGCGTCTACTCCTGTTTTTAGCGACATTTTCCAAAGTTTTTCTAAAGAACTCGTCTTGTTCCCGAACCATTTCTAAAGTGTGTTTTGGGCCTCGTAGGCTCATATTACGGATTTTAAAACAAGGTTTGAAAATTTTTAAATTTGAATGAAATTTCATAACCCAGAATTGTTTGTATACATGTTATTAAGTAAGATAACGCCTCGTACCTGCACTTGTCGACATCTTTGGTAAGGGATGTTAAATGTACTTAAGTAAAATTAGCGTTATTTTAGGTAATGGCATGATTATTTCTAGTTAATCGAGCAGTGCATCTAAGAACTTGAGATGGTGATTACTTTTTACATTTGTACTTTTAATTGCTTGTGGAAAGGTCTTGTTGCAGCTGAATGATAGGTTTAAGGGAGAAGGATAGTAGAGGATTGAGGTTTTATGAAGCATTACGAGAGGTTGCCATGGGAATGCTTGTAACTGTAAGAGTATGCCCAAAGATCAATCATGAGATGGTTGTAATAACATACTTAATTTACCATGTTTATTAATATAAAGCGTTGTCATTATTATTTCAGTTTTTCTTTCTGTGTGTATAGATAAACTGTTTTATAATAATGTCGTGAGAATAATATGATTATTCTTAAAAGATCCTTAGTTGAGTATTATTGTTTACTAGGACAACAATAATGCATTAAGACTAACATGTAGTTGATTGATGATAAAAAGTTGTCATTGATATGGAGTGTCAAAATCAATGTATGAATATGTGTGTTAGAGAACAACATATTGGATTGACCCGCTATGAGTATGTTTCTTGGATTATTATGTAATTGTCACAACATTACTCATAGTGATTAATATGCATATGATCCTCAGACTTGAGATCATTATTATCCCAGCATAGTGAGTTGTATATTTTGATACAGTCAAATGTACACCGTAACAGGTTGTTCTATAAAGGCTGATGTTGGATATACCACAATCTATGTAGAGGGATATGGTTGATCAATAAAGGATAAGTCCCTCCTACATAATAGGAGTAATAACTTAGGCCACTTGATTGAGTGAGATTAGAAATGCATGGCCATGCTCAAATAAGTTGATATGAGATGTCATACTAATTTGTATATCATAGTCTACTCAAGATATCAAGAAACATGGGATGGACTATACAAGTGTGACTGTCCTATGACTTGTATCCGTTCCAGATATAAAGGACTTAAGGATTAATGCATGAAAGGTTAATCACAAAAGGTTATGTTGAATCATGATTTCTTGTAACTTAGGTAGCAATGATGCATTGCTAGATGCCACTCATTGTCTGTGATAATAGAATCGTTCTAGTATTACTGCTAATGTTACAAGAACCTCTGTGGTCAAACCCTATGGTTGAAATGAACTAATAAAATATAGTTGGTATTGTGTTTGGTTGTCACATAAATTAAATTAATTAAAGAATTAATTTAATTGGGCAATCAAATATTGAACATATTATATGTACAAGGATGTTGTACACATAATGATAACATAATTTTATTAATATATGAATTTGATTCATATATAAATTTAAATAAATATAGTTTATCGAAATCCTTATTTTAATTAATGTAATTATAAATTTCGGATATAATTAATGTAATTATAATTTTCGGTTAAAAACTTTATTGTATTTATTTAATCTTATAATACATTCAAGAGATACCAATTATAAAAGGCCCAATTAAAGGATACCAATTATAAAAGGCCTAATGAAAAAGACACCCATTATAAAAGGTATTAAAAGGAGACAAAGAACAATAAGAAAACCCTAAGTGATTGCTTGTTAGGTCTAGCAGCCGTCAAGCAAATAAACCTCCAAAATAGTTTTGGAGATTTCTTCCGTTCATAGTCAAACCGGGTGGATCACGTAGAGGCCGACATCGGAAAAGGTTGTGGCTTGATTCGACAATGAGATCAAAACTCTTGTTGCCAAGGCGTCATTTGTCTACTCAGATTGAAGTTTTGGTAATTTTGAAACCTTTATTTCACCCCGATTCGTTCCTCACACATGGATTCTTGATTTGGATCGCCGGATCTAATTTTATTCTACTACGCCATGGGGTTTTGGCGTTCCAACAGTGGTATCAGAGCCACTTGTGTGATACGAACTCGTGTTTAAATATTTGGGTGATGCAATTGTATGAGATTCATGTTTTGATCTTATTGTATTTTTGATTGTTTAAATCGTTTAAGCATAACATGATAACTGTTCCTTTCGGTAATTGATTAAATGTTAATCATGGTGTTGTGGCCTAGTTGATTTTATGTTATTACTGTTAACTATTAACAAATCTGTAATAATGCGATGGTGGTATTTATAGTTTCCAGTAAGTGTTAACTGGCTAGTGGAACAAGGGTTGTTCTGATATGAAACCTCAAGGATTAAAATCCTAAAAACACGATTCTGTTGATAAAAAGTTATCAAATCGTGAGGTTTCATTTGACTGGGGTATGCGATTCGTACACTGCAGGGCTCTCGCTCTGCACTCACAGTCCATACCGCGCAGGGCTCTGCCCCGCACTCACAGTCCATACCGCAAAAGGTTTTGTTAATAAAAGAAATTTATAAACTTGATAGGCCACAAAAGGTTGAAAGGATATTTTATAATTCACCTTAAAAAAAATAATATTGAATTATGTATGCTATTTTTGACATGCACGGTGTTTGAAATGCATAGTTATAGCCCAATGACCCATTCGATAAAAGGTTGTATGTTTTTTTTAAATACGGCTTGCGTGTCGTGCCTCACTACTATTCTCTTGTATTTCTCTTCTCATCTTATTCCCTCGTATGTAAAACGAGTTTCTGCATATTGTAATTTGCAAGAGTTGCTATGGGCCAAACGAGAAGGAAAGTGGGACAATGATTGAGAATGATAGCTTGTGAAATGGCTTACACCTTTAGGTTTCTTTTTGGTTTTCCCATTGGCTTGGGTTGAACCACCTTAGTTTATGGGCTATAACTATTGCATTTATTTATTGCTTTATTTATTCATGTATGAGATGCTATGGATGTCTAAAGCATGCCAATTATATATATTAAAACTTGAAGATAATAAACCCTATTAATTGATGAGATCGATTAGAAGACTAAATGGGCTAAAGTAGACTATAATTGGTGAGATGCAACAACCATAATAAAATCCCTCTATTAAAATATTAAGTCATCATGGCCTTCCAATTTTGCCCTCGTTAAGGCCTCGATCAATACTATGTAGGTTCTGCCAAAGCGAAGTACTAGTATTTATCTTGGTTAAACGCGAAGAATAAACAAGTGATATTCATTTGGTTAAAAATTGGTTAATGACTTAACTAGGTTACTCTAATAGGATTAGAAACTTAGAGGCAAGTAAATTGGATAAATCATAAGATGATTAGAACAAGAGTTGTTCACCAAATATTAGGAGTTACATATGATGTAATTAGCAAATGTTGCTTACCTAAATAACCATAATCTTAAGAGTAAAGCCAAAGCTGACTTAAAAGGTGGTGAAATATGGATCCTTAACCTACTAGAAATACTTTTGAGAAAGTTTTTCCGAAATTAATATACGAGGGTTATTAATTTTGAAATAAAATAGTGGGAATATCATTTAATAAAGTCTTTTTAATGATTGATATAAAATTGGTAAATTTACTCACATGCATATTTAATTGTTGTAGATATATTATGGTCATGCAAACACTAGCACACTCTCATTGCGATCGGTCCTTGAGAAGGACAAATTGAATGGATTGAATTTTCTTGATTGGTTCCGTAACTTGAGGATTGTCCTTAAACAAGAACAGAAATTATATGTCATTGAACAACCAATTCCTAATGAACCACCCACTAATGCCTCGAGGACTGATAGAGATGCTTACAAGAAGTATCTCGATGACATGATAGATGTTGGATGTCTTATGCTTGCCACTATGAATCCTGAACTTCAGAAGCAACATGAAGACATGGTTGCTTATGATATGATCGAGCACCTGAAAGAACTTTATCAGGGGCAAGCACGGCAAGAGAGGTTTGATATCTCTAAGGCCCTATTCCAATGTAAGTTGGCTGAAGGAAGCCCAGTAGGACCTCATGTCCTTAAGATGATTGGCTATATTGAAAGCCTATCTAAGCTTGGGTTTTCCATTGAGCCAAGAGTTGGCCATTGATGTTATTTTACAATCGTTGCCGGATAGCTACAGCCAGTTTGTCCTCAATTTCAATATGAATGAAATTGACAAGACTCTACCACAATTGCTCAAGATGTTACTGAATCTGAAGGCAACTTGAAAAAGGTTGGACCCAAGCCCATACTGATGGTCCGTAATAACAAGGGCAAGGGAAGGCCAAAGTTCAAACAAAGCCTAAGGGCAAAGGTAAGCCCAAATTTGGAAAAGGAAAGATCGCACTCAAACCTAAAGGTGGGGTGTCTAAGGAAGGAAATCTGTTTCATCATTGTGGTGTGATCGGACATTGGGAACAGGAATCGCCTGTCTATCTTGAAGAAGTTAAGAAGGCTAAAGCAAGCGAATGTCCGCTTGGTATTTATGTTATTGATATTAATCAACTACTACTTCTTGGGTATTAGATACTCGTTTGTGGTTCTCATATTTGTACTTCATGCAGGGGACTACAAAGGAGTAGGACTTTGGCTAGAGGAGATGTGGACCTACGAGTTGGAAATGGAGCAAAAGTTGCTTTGCATTAGTTTGTGGGAACATATACTTTATCTTTGCCTAGTGGACTTGATTTATGTTTAGAGGATTGTTATTTTGTGCCCATTTGACTAAAAACATTATTTCAATTTCTTGTTTAGACAAAATTGGTTTTGAGATAATTATTAAGAATAATTGTTGTTCGTTTTATCTCAATAATGTTTTCTATGGTTCGGCACAATTAATTAATGGCCTCTATATTTTAGATCAAACAAATCCCATTTACAACATAAATACTAAAAGATCTAAAATAAATGACTCAAATCAAACTTATCTTTGGCATTGTCGTTTGGGCCACATAAGTGAGAAATGCATATCCAAACTCCATAAAGATGGTCTCTTGAATTCATTTGTTTTTGAACAATTTGAAGTATGTGAATCTTGGTTATTGGGAAAAATGACTAAATCTCCTTTTACTGGTAAAAGTGAACGAGCTACTGATTTATTGGACCTAATACATTCTGATGTATGTGGACCAATAAATACACAGGCCAGAGGTGGATTTCACTACTTCATTACTTTCACTGATGATTTCAGTAGATATGGGTATGTTTATCTCATGCGTCATAAGTCTGAGTCCCTTGAAAAGTTCAAGGAATTCAAAAATGAAGTACAAAATCAACTAGGCAAAACTATCAAGTCACTTCGATCTGATCGCGGTGGAGAGTACTTGAGCCTAGAGTTTGATGATCTTTTGAAAGAATGTGGGATTGTCTCACAACTTACTCCTCCTGGTACTCCTCAATGGAATGAAGTATCTGAGAGAAGAAATCAAACTTTATTAGACATGGTTCGATCCATGATGATTCATGCTGGTCTACCGACTTCCTTTTGAGGACATGCACTTGAGACAGCTATTTTCACACTAAATCGTGTTCCATCTAAATCGGTTCAAAAGACGCCATATGAGATGTGGACTGGGAAACGTCCTAGTATGTCTTTTATGAAAATTTGGGGCTGTGAAGCTTATGTTAAACGTCAGACGTCTACTAAGCTTGAACCCAGATCTGAAAGGTGTATTTTTGTGGGGTATCCAAAAGAAACCAAAGGATATTATTTCTTTAATCCCACTGAGAACAAAATGTTTGTTGCTCGGACTGGTGTCTTCTTAGAGAGAGAATTTACTTCTAGAAAAGGAAGTGGGAGAAAGATTAAACTTGAAGAAATTCGAGAATCACAAGATACCACTGAACCAGAGATTGAACAACAAAAAATTCCACAAGAAATTAAGGAACAAAAAGCTCAGAGAAACACAACCACCACAGCAGATCTTTAAGAGAACGCCGTGCACCTGAGAGATATGGATTTCTCATTACAACGCATGGTGACGTTCTTCTTATAGATCAAGGTGAGCCTAGGACTTATCAAGAAGCGGTGACGAGCCCAGACTCTGAGAAATGGCTTAAGGCCATGAGATCTGAGATGGATTCCATGTATGAAAACCAAGTATGGACTTTGATTGATCCACCCGAAGGGGTTAAACCTATAGGGTGCAAATGGGTTTTCAAAAAGAAAACTGACATGGATGGTAATGTGCAAACATACAAAGGGCGATTAGTCGCTAAAGGTTTTCGCCAAATTCATGGTGTTGACTATGAAGCTATGTTTAAATCCATCAGGATCTTGTTCGCCATAGCTGGATTTCATGATTATGAAATCGCGGATGGACGCCAAAACAACTTTCCTTAACGGAAACTTGAAGAGGATGTGTATATGACACAACTTTGAAGGTTTTGTAAATCCAAAGGATGCTAGAAAGATATGTAAGTCGCAAAGATCCATTTATGGATTAAAGCAAGCTTCTCGAAGTTGGAATCTTCGTTTTAACAATGCAATCAAAGAGTTTGGTTTTGTCAAAAATGAAGATGAACCATGTGTTTACAAGAAAGTTAGTGGGAGCACTATCACATTCTTAGTACTATATGTGGATGACATACTTATCATGGGAAATGACATACCTACCTTTCAGTCTATTAAGACTTGGTTAAGAAGTTGTTTTTCTATGAAGAACTTGGGCGAAGCCACTTATATCTTAGGAGTCAATATCTATAGAGATAGATCAAGACGACTACTAGGTCTAAGCCAAAGTACATACATAGATAAAGTACTAAAAAGGTTCAGTATGGAAGAATCTAAAAGAGGATTTCTACCTATGAGACATGGTATTTCACTCTCGAAGGAAATGTGTCCTTCAACTCCACAAGAGAGAGAACGTATGAGTAAAATTCCATATGCTTCCGCTATTGGATCTATCATGTATGCTATGTTATGTACCCGTCCGGATGTCTCGTATGCCTTAAGTATGATAAGCGGTATCAAGTAGATCCCTGAAGGTCATCAACATACACGATCAAGAGTATCCTTAAGTACTTAAGAAGAACTAAGGATACGTTCCTATTATATGGAGGTGAGGAAGAGTTAAGTGTGAAAGGTTACACTCGATGCCGCTTCCAAACCGACAAGGATGATTCTCGATCGCAATCGGGTTTTGTGTTTTGCCTTAATGGTGGTGCTGAGTCGGAAGAGTTCAAAGCAAAGTACATGCGATGAGCTTGCTTCTACAACAGAGGTGAGTATATTGCGACCAAAGTGAGGCGCAAGGGGAAGCAGCTTTGGATCAAGAAGTTCATTCTTCGACTAGGGGTTGTGCCTAGCATATCAGATGCTATAGAGCTCCAATGTGATAACAATGGAGCTATTGCATAAGCTAAGTAAACCAGATCTCACCAGCGATCCAAACATATACTTAGACGCTACCATCTTATTCGAGAGATTATCGATCGAGGGGATGTAGAGATATGCAGAGTACCTTCGGATGATAACATTGCTTTGATCCTCGACCAAGCCTCTCACACACGCCAGGCATGATCGTCACACTAAGTCACTTGGTATTAGATATATGAGTGATTGGTCTTAGTGCTAGTGGGAGATTGTAAGAGTATGCCCAAAGATCAATCATGAGATGGTTGTAATAACATACTTAATTTACCATGTTTATTAATATAAAGCGTTGTCATTATTATTTCAGTTTTTCTTTCTGTGTGTATAGATAAACTGTTTTATAATAATGTCCTGAGAATAATATGGTTATTCTTAAAAGATCCTTAGTTGAGCATTATTTTTGACTAGGACAACAATAATGCATTAAGACTAACATGTAGTTGATTGTTGATAAAGAGTTGTCATTGATATGGAGTGTCAAAATCAATGCATGAGTATGTGTGTTAGAGAACAACATATTGGATTGACCCGCTATGAGTATGTTTCTTGGATTATTATGTAGTTGTCACAACATTACTCATAGTGATTAATATGTATATGATCTTCAGACTTGAGATCATTATTATCCCAAAGATAGTGAGTTGTACATTTTGATACAACAAACGTAATCGTAATGTAAAGTTGTTCTATAAAGGTCGATGTTGGATATACCACAATCTATGTAGAGGGATATGGTTGATCAATAAAGGATAAGTCCCTCCTACATAATAGGAGTAATATCTTAGGCCACTTGATTGAGTGAGATTAGAAATGCATGGCCATGCTCAAATAAGTTGATATGAGATGTCATACTAATTTGTATATCATAGTCTACTCAAGATATCAAGAAACATGGGATGGACTATACAAGTGTGACTGGCCCATGACTTGTATCCGTTCCAGATATAAAGGACTTAAGGATTAATGCATGAAAGGTTAATCACAAAAGGTTATGTCGAATCATGATTTCTTGTAACTTAGGTAGCAATGATGCATTGCTAGATACCACTCATTGTCTGTGACAATAGAATCGTTCTAGTATTACTGCTAATGTTACAAGAACCTACAGGGTCAAACCCTATGGTTGAAATGAACGGAATAAAATATAGTTGGTATTGTGTTTGGTTGTCACATAAATTAAATTAATTAAAGAATTAATTTAATTGGGCAATCAAATATTGAACATATTATATGTACAAGGATGTTGTACACATAATGATAACATAATTTTATTAATATATGAATTTGATTCATATATAAATTTAAATAAATATAGTTTACCGAAATCCTTATTATAATTAATGTAATTATAAATTTCGGATATAATTAATGTAATTATAATTTTCGGTTAAAAACTTTATTGTATTTATTTAATCTTATAATACATTCAAGAGATACCAATTATAAAAGGCCCAATTAAAGGATACCAATTATAAAAGGCCCAATGAAAAAGACACCCATTATAAAAGGTATTAAAAGGAGACAAAGAACAATAAGAAAACCCTAAGTGATTGCTTGTTAGGTCTAGCAGCCGTCAAGCAAATAAACCTCCAAAATAGTTTTGGAGATTTCTTCCGTTCATAGTCAAATTGGGTGGATCACGTAGAGGCCGACATCGGAAAAGGTTGTGGCTTGATTCGATAGTAGATCAAAACTCTTGTTGCCAAGGCGTCGCTGTCTACTCAGATTGAAGTTTTGGTAATTTCGAAACCTTTATTTCACCCTGATTCATTCCTCACACATGGATTCCTGATTTGGATCGCCGGATCTAATTTTATTCTGCTGCGCCATGGGGTTCCGGCGTTCCAACAGTAACACCCTTAACCTGTATCCGTCGCCGGAATAGAGTTATGGGGTATTACCGCGACTTACAAAATAGTTACAGATAAATCGAGTTAAAATACTATTCATATCTAAAAATAATCATATCGTCCCATAAATGGATCCTCGAGACCCATTATAAACATTCGAAATGAATCGGGACTAGATCGGGATCTCATAAAATTTTTCTCAAAATTTCAAAATTTTTCTCATCGGTTGTAGCCCTAAATTCTTCAGCCCCATATTTTCTGATTTTATCTACTGAAGCTTTATCAATTTTAACAAGTCTAGTATCCTGTGGCGTTTCATCATGTTGTGAAGCAGGTGGGGGAGGTCGTTGAACAACACGATTTGTTCTTATATATTCAATAAACTATTCATCCATCAATTCAAAGAAGGATGCTTTTACCGCCTCACTTCGGCCCTTAGATACGGGCCTTCTATTACTTCTGGTTGCGGCTCGTTGCACGAAAGCTTGAGCTATGCTCTCAACTTCCTCAGACTCATCTGTCGCTTGGTTGGAAGACATTACTATATGACAATACATTTAAGAGTGGTCAGTAGATATCACACTATCACGATTTATATAATGGCATGTATAGCTAGACTCGTACTTGCTACATTGGTCTGAGAATCGGCTAAACGTAGCTTTGATACCAATAAATGTAACACCCCTAACCTGTACCCGTCACAGGAATAGAGTTACGGGGTATTACCGGGACTTACAGAATAATTACAGATAAATTGAGTTAAAATTCTATTCATATCTGAAAACAATCATATTGTCCCTTAAATGGACCTTCGAGACCTATTATAAGCATTAGAAACGAACCGGGGCTAGATCGGGATCTCATAAAAATTTTCTTACAAACAGTACCCACACACCTGTGTGGTCTAGGGACACGTCCGTGTGGTCTAGTGACACGCCTGTGTGGTCGGGCTGTGTGACTACACACGCCCGTGTCCCTAACCCGTGTAGCTCTCTGACTTATAAGGCATGAAGTAATTGAAGTCACACGGCCAAGTCACATGCCCGCGTGCTAGGCCATGTGGCAAATTTTATTTTTGAAATTAAGATGTAGTTTTCACACGACCAGGACACATGCCCGTGCTCAAGGCTTTGTACCTCACACGGTTGAGACACATGCCCATGTCTCTGCCTGTGTGCTCAATTCGAAGCATTCTATTTCTAAATTTTTAGGTGCAGGGGACAAATGGCCAAGACACACACCCATGGGGTAGACACATGGCCTAGACACACGCCCGTGTGTCTACCCGTGTGGACAAAATAAAGCAATTTTCCTAGCTTCATTTTCTAGCCCAATTATTTCCAATAACCTACATCAAACTTGTATACATATGCCAACCAATTCAATCATTAAAAGCAAGCCAATTCTAGTACATAGCATGGTATATTATCATATCCAATTAATGTTTATAACTTTATTTATAAAGAACATACACCTTCAACATAATCCAATCAATCAACTTAGCACATAGGAATTTAATCATGGAATAACTTTATAAACATACTAAGTAAAATGCCACTAGCCATTCCAATGGCTAGATTACAAAACATCACTTACAAGCCATCATTTGGCCAAATGAGCCTATACATGCCATTATACGAAAATGAGATTTCTATTTATACCAAAATGAGATAGTGGATAGTGTGATTAATGCTCCGACCGACCTCTAACCTTCGTGAGCTTACGAGCACTATAAAACATGGAAAGTTTAAACGGGTTAAGCATGTTCATGCTTAATAAGTTTGTATAACGGGAAAAAAAACTTATCGGTTATATTTATTCATACAAGCATACATAGACATACCATCCAAAACTTTTGGGTAATTTGCCTAAACATATACACTTAATCAAGCAAGTTAGTCACATAAGATCATATGACGATCAAGTAAACATAGATGTAGTTTCACCTTTCCGTATTTCAAGAATCTTTCCCGTTGAACTATTGAAATTTCTATGGACATTCGGGTAGTACACAAAGTATACATATCAACTATTCATCAATTCATGTTCAAAAGTGCCCTTTTGGCACATGATCATGTAGCACACTCTTAAGCCACATATTTTATAATAGGATTACCAGTCAGGCTAAATCCTTTCTGTAGTATATGCCCTAGAGAGCTTGATATGAATTACCCGTCTGGGCTAAATCCTATCTGCAACATAAGCAGTATTATACTCTTTTTTCGAAATCACCTATTTCCATTGAATTTCAATGTTCAACCGAGACATGACATTTTATCATCATTTTTCTGATTTGTGATTATTTCATAAGATATATCTTCACAAAAATATCAACACAATCATACAATTCAATGCAAACACATTAATGTACATATTTAGGTTACACGAACTTACCTTGACAATTGTTCGTATTTGAATTTCAACTATTCCAAACCATTTGTTTCCCTCGATCTAGTTCGCTAGTTGGTCTTTTCGGCCTATATAAACAAATCTAACTATCAATTTATCACATTTCATATACATTTGCATTCAATTATATCCTAGGCAAAATTACCATTTTACCCCTATACTTTTCATAAATTCCAATTTCGTCTCTAGGCTCGGAAAAATTGAATTCATGGAATTTAACCCTTTTTCCAAGCCTAGCCAAAATTTATGTACAACTTTTACAGCACCCACATTTCACAAATTTCAACATTTTCCATGGGTTTTACCTAATTTTCATTTTAGTCCCTAAACCGAGTTTTCATCAAAAATTGCTTTGCAAAAGTTGTTTATCTATCAACAACTTTTCATTTTCTACCATAAATTTCAAATTTCTAGCATATTAATCCACGAAAAAGTTTCTACACTTTGTTATCTTTTCGAATAAAACCCTCAAATAGATAGATTAGACTATCCCGATTCTAAAAATATAAAAATCATTACAAACGGGACTTGATTTCATACCTGATTGAGCTTGAAAAGTTTTCATCCTCTCTCCTTCGGTTTCCATAGAAATTTTGGGGAGGAAGATGAATAAAAAGATTATAATTTCTTTTTTTAATTATTTGCCATCTTTTAATTTTAGTGATTTCCAATTTAGTTCTTGCCCATTTCTAATTTTTCCATAGATGAGTCACTAAATTATCTACTAACTTTTCTTTAATGGTCTAATTACCATATAAGGACCTTAAGTATTAAATTTTATAGCTATTTGATACTTATAATTACTAGGAGGCAACTTTTATGTTTTATGCAATTTAGTCCTTTCCCTAATTAAACATGCAATTGGTAAAATTTTCGTATCAAAATTTTCATATGACCTTCCTATAATAATGCAAATCATAAAATAATATTAAGTGAAAACTTTATTTTGGCTTGATTTTTGGTTCCAAAACCGTTGTTCTGATCTCACCAAAAATGGGTTGTTACAAATCTCCCACTTAGAAATTTTCGTCCTTGAAAATTCTTATCAGAAAAGAGGTTAGGGTATTGCCTCCTCATAGTATCCTCCGGCGCCCAGGTAGCTTTCTCTAACCCATGCCATTGCCAGAGAACTGTTACCAACGCCACCTTTTTATTTTTTTGTTCTTTCGTCTCATATACCAGTATTTTAATCGGTTCTTCATTGTAAGTCATATCAGGTTGAATCTCCACTTCTGTTGGAGTAATAACGTGTGAAGGCTCCAATCTATAGTGTCGCAACATGGATACATGAAACACGTTATGAATTTTATCGAGTTTCGGTGGTAATGCTAACCGATATGCAACAGGCCCAATTCTTTCAATGATCTCACATGGCCCGATGAACCGTGGACTCAATTTTCCTTTACGGCCGAATCGGAGAACTTTCTTCTAAGGTGACACTTTTAAGAACACTTTATCACCAACCTGAAATTCTATCTCTTTTCGCTTTAAGTCAGCATAAGACTTTTGACGGTTTGAGGCCGCTTTCAAACTATCTCGAATCATCTTTACTTTGTCTTCGGTTTCTTGGATCAAATCAACTCTGTCTATCTTTTTCTCACTTAACTCTATCCAATAGAATGAAGTTCTACATTTGCAACCATATAGAGCCTCATACGGTGCCATTTTAATACTGGACTGATAACTGTTATTGTAAGCAAATTAAATAAAAGGCAAGTATTTTTCCCAGTTACCTCCAAATTCAAGTACACAACACCAAAGCATGTCTTCTAAAATCTGTATCACATACTCAGGTGTCCATCTATTTTAGGATGGAATGTAGTACTAAAGTGTAAACGAGTGCCCAAAGCTTCTTGCAACTTACTCCAAAATCGGGATGTAAACCGGGGATCTCTATCTGAAATAATGGAGATTGGCACTCTGTGTAGCCTTACTATCTCAAAGACATATAATTTAGCCAATCTATCCAATGAAAAATCCACACGTATTGGGATAAAGTGTGCAAACTTCGTTAAATGCTCGACAATTACCCAAACAACATCTTTCTTTTTCAGTGAATAGGGTAATCCCATTACAAAGTCCATGGTAACTCTTTCCCATTTCTATTCCGGTATTATAATTGGCTGCAATAATCCTGAAGGTACTTGGTGTTCGGCCTTCACTTGCTGACGTATCAAACACTTTGATGCAAATTTAGAAATATCCCGTTTCATTCCTGGCCACCAGTACATCTTTTTCAGATCACTACACATCTTATTACTACCAGGATGAATAGACATGTTACTATTATGAGCTTCATTGAAAATCTTTTATACTAGTTCTAAACTTTTTGGTACACATACTCTGCCTCTGAATAACAAACAACCATCTGTCCCGATCTGAAATTCTAAGTCAGGAGTCGATTCACTTTGTATCTGTTTTGCTTCCAACTTACTATCATTTTTTTAAGTTTTAGAGATTTGTTGCAAAAATGTAGGTGTAACTTTTAACTCGCCCATTATTGAACCATCATCAGATAAAGACAACTGGGTGTTCAATTCCTGTAAGGTAAATAATGATTTTTGACTCAAGGCATCTGCCACTACATTAGCTTTCCCCGTATGGTAATCAATAACGAGATCATAATCTTTCAATAATTCCAAATACCTACGTTGTCTGAAATTTAGTTCTTTTTGTGTCATTAAATACTTCAGACTCTTGTAATCCGTAAATCTGTGACATTTTTCACCAAAAAGATAATGTCGCCATATTTTCAGTGCAAATACAATGGCTGCTAATTGAGATCATGTATCGGGTAATTTCTTTCATGCAGTTTTAGTTGTCTAGATGCATAAGCCACTACTTTACCATCTTGCATCAATACACATCCCAAACCATTCAATGAGGCATCGCTATAGACTATGAATTCCTTAGCCGATTCAGGTTGGACTAATACGGGCACTTCTGTCAATAAGGCTTTCAGTCTATCAAAACTCTGCTGGCACTTATTAGTCCACTCGAATTTCACTTCTTTTTGCAACAATCAAGTCATTGGAGAAGCAAACATTGAAAACCCTTTAACAAATCTCTGATAATATCCTGATAGTCCCAGAAAACTTTTGGCTTTTGAAACATTCTTCGGTGACTTCCAACTTATAATAACTAAAATTTTTGTTCGGATATACCCGAATACCTTCTGCAGATGCAACATGTCTAAGGAAACTAACTTCCTGTAACCAGAATTCACATTTACTGAATTTAGCATACAACTGTTTCTCACACAGAGTTTGCAATATAATTCTCAGATGTTCAGCATACTCATTCATATCCCGAGAGTAAAACAAAATATCATCAATAACAATAACCGAACCTGTCCAGGTATGGCCTGAAAATTCTGTTCATTAAATCCATAAATACTGCCGGGGCATTAGTTAATTTGAATGGCATCGCCAAAAACTCATAATGCCTATATCTGATTCTGAAAGTTGTCTTCAGCTCATCGCATTATAAATATCTAGTTAGTTTCACCTTTCTGTATTTCAAGAATCTTTCCCGTTGAACTATTGAAATTTCGATGGACATTCAGGTAGTATACACAAAGTATACATATCAACTATTCATCAATTCATGTTTAAAAGCTCCCTTTTGGCACATGATCATATAGCACACTCTCAAGCCACATATTTTATAATAGGATTACCAGTCCAAGTTAAATCCTTTCTGTAGTATATGCTCTAGAGAGCTTTATTTGAATTACCCGCCTGGGATAAATCAAATCTATAACATATGCTTGAGAGGCTTATTTCAAGATTACCCGTCTGGGCTAAATCCTATCTGCAACATAAGCAGTATTATACTCTTTTTGCAAAATCACCTATTTTCATCGAATTTAATGTTCAACCGGGACATGGCATTTTGGCAAGAGCTGAGACAAAGGTATCATTGTGGCAAGAAATGCAAGTTGAGCTAACCGTTAAACTTTGGTAAAGACAAGCAATAAGACGCTGAGTCGGAAGGGATTGGAATTTTTAACCCAGATTTCTTCCTTTGCATTTTGTTTCAATTCTTCTATTCTAAATTGTTATTTTTGGATATTGAGGATTCTGTTCTTGAATTTGTGTAGCCTGGGTATGAGCTAACTTAATTCAGTTGGGGTTTACTTTGGATGATGTTTTAACTTCGATTAATGTTTATGGATTAATATGGTTTATATTTCTGCTTTACTCAATGGTTGGTTTTTTTTAAATGCTTAAGAGAGTGTTAATGAATGCTCAATAAGTCTTAAGGTAGCTTGACACTGACAGGATTAGGTTACTTGGACCAAAGTTGGGTAATATAAGTGAGTTTTGAGTGAAATACTCATGTAAACTCTAGACATAAAGCCTTTCCTTATACGGTTTAGAGAGTTGGGCTTTAATAGTAGTTACTAATCCTGAGCCTATAGACATATAATGCCTTAGGGGTGAGTAACCTTAGGTCATACTTTCGACAGAGGTAAACCACATTAGTACCCACTTGAGTAGTAAGCTCACCATAGTTTTGCCATGACATTGTTCACGGGTCAGAACAAATCCCTTTGTAAACCCAACCTTCACGACCAATACTCCAACTTTGCTAAAGTCTTTAGTACTTTTTTTTGATTTGTTGCAATGGTAATCTCTACTAGTATACTTCACTACTCTCACTTCTAATGTGTTAATCCCATTTTAATTTCATTAAGCATCACTCGATACATTTATCTTTACTATTCAGTTGTGATAACTTAGACAAAGAGAACTCATCCAATCCTCGTGGGAACGATACTCACTCATCAGTTTATTACGTGATTCGACGTGTATACTTGCACAATTCACATATCATATTCACACACAACAAGTTTTTGACGCCGTTGCTGGGGATTGGCGATTTGTAACCTTAGTTTTTGTTATTGTAATTTTTATTGTTTTAGTTGCTAATTTGTTTGTTTTGTGATCTCAATATGTTTATTATTAGCTGCATGCATAAAGGTATTCTTGCTGAAGGACTCTATACCTTAGATACAATAATTGAAAGAACCTTGTTAAGAAGGAGAAGAGAACAAAGATCAATGAATCAAGACGGTAGCATTCCACCTACTATGAATGAGCAACTTAATCCAAGAGCTTCGAATGTTAATCCTCCTGTTGTTTAGATGTTTGATGATTGAGATCGGCCAATTTGAGAAAATGTAGTATGTATCTTACACAACCTGAATCCTGGAATAGTCAGGTAGAAATTCAAGCTCCCCACTTTGAATTGAAACTTGTAATGTGTTAGATGCTTCAATCAATTGGTTATTTTGCTGGTTTGCCAACTGACGATCCCAAATTACACTTGAGATTTTTTCTTGGAGGTCTATGATTCTTTCAGACAGTAAGATTTCCCTGAAGATACCTTAAAACAAAAACTATTTCCCTATTCTTTAAGAGTTCGTGCTAGTACATCGCTCAATGTTTTACCATCTAGAATAGAAGAACCATGGAATGATCGCTGTCAAAGATATCTGCTGCGATATAACCTACCCAATATGAATGCTAAACTAAGAAATAAAATAACATCCTTCAAGCAACTAGAGGATGAAACACTGTATGAAGCATGGGAAAGATTCAAAGATTTGCTTAGGAAATGTCTTATACATGTATTTTAGCATTGGACCCAAATGAAGATGTTCTACAATGGTTTGAATGCACAGACACGGATGGTGGTTGATACTTCAGCTAATGGAGCTTTCTTTGATAGGTCCTACAATGAAGCCTACAAGATTTTGGAGAGAATTTCCAATAATGATTATCAATACCCAACAATAAGAGCTAGAATTGGTAGGAGAGTGGCTGGATCATTCAAAGTTAATGCTATTACCTTGATATTTTCTCTGGTATCTTTTTTAGCCTACATGATAAAGATAATGCTTCTACTAAGGTGAAAGAGCGGAAAGCAGTTGGGTTATCTTGTGTTTATTATGGTGAGGATCACATGTTTGAAGAGTGTCCCTCAAACCCAACATCTTTTTACTATATGGGAAACTTCAATGAGAACAACAATCCTTATTCCAACATGTATTACCTTGGTTGGAAACAACACCCAAATTTTAGGTGGAACAATCAAGAAGTTGGAAATTTTAATACGACTATTAGACCCAATGCCATGAATATTCCACCTGGTGTCAATCAGTCTATACCACCTCAATAACGAGTTCAACAAGGATAGACATCATCTTTTTCCTCATCTATTAAGTCTCTACTGAAGGAGTATATGACCAAGAACGATGCTGTGATCTAGAGCCAAACATCATCATTACAAGCTTTAGAGAATCGAGTAAAATAGATAGCTAATGCTTTGAACTCAATAACACAAGAAACTTTGCCTAGTGATACCGAGGATACAAGACCATATGGGAAAGAGCATTGTAAAGCAATCACTCTTAGAAGTGGCACACAACTAGATAGAGTTGTAAAGAATGTTGTTCCCGAATCAGCAAATTCAGAAACAATTGCTAGCAAAACTTTTGAACAATCCAAGAAGAGCACCACGACTGAGAAATCAGGACCAAGCAATGCCAAAGCAAACTCAGATAGCACTGCTGAACACAATGTTTGGGCAAAAAAATCATTACAACCTGAAGTTCGCCTACCCCTATCATTTCTCCAACACCTTCAAAATCACAAACAAGACCAACATTTCAGGCGATTCTTGGATGTCCTTAAGCAACTTCACATCAATATGCCTTTTGTGGAAGCCTTGGAGCAAATGCCTAACTATGCCAAGTTTATGAAAGACATACTTTTAAAAAAGAGACGATTAGGAGAATTTGAAACAGTCGCACTCTTTGAAGGGTGCACTGCTATGTTGACAAATAAATTTCCTCCAAATTTAAAAGACCCAGGAAGCTTTACAATACCTTGCTCAATTGACAACCAATATGTTGGGAATTCCTTGTGTGATTTAGGATCGAGTATAAATCTTATGCCTATGTCTGTGTTCAAAAAGTTGGGAATTGGTGAAGCAAGACCTATCACTGTAACCTTGCAATTGGCAGATTGATCAGAAGGTAAAATTGAGGATGTCTTGGTAAGGGTAGATAAATTTAATTTTCCTGTTGATTTCATTGTATTAGATTGTGAAGTTGACAAAGATGTGCCTATTATTCTAGGTAGACCTTTCCTTGCAACAGGTAGAGCTGTGATTGATGTTCAAAAAAGAGAATTATCTATGAGGGTGAACGATTAGTAGACCACTTTTAATGTTTTCGAGGCTCTGAAATATGCGAATGTTATCGAAGAATGTCATGCTAGCAGTTTGTTAGATTCCGTCGTGGAAAAGGAATTTGAGAAAGATCATAATGTCAAAGAGCATAGTGAATCAAATTCAGTTGATATTTGTAACACCCTTAACCCGTATCTGTCGCTGGAATAGGGCTACAGAGCGTTATCAGAGTTTTCAGTAAATTTACAGATAATTCATGTCAAATTCTATTCATTTTTTTGAATATTATTCATACCGTCTCTTAAATAGACCCTCGAGGCCCAAAATGAGTATTAGAATCAAATCGGGACTAAACCGGAAACTCAGAGATTTTCTCATGAAATTTTTAAAATTTTCCAAGATACAGGGAGCACACACCCGTGTGGTCCAAGGGACACGCCCGTGCTGCAGGCCGTGTTTGACCCCGTGTAACTCTCTGACTTGTGCCACACGGCCAGCTACACGCCTATATGCTAGGCCGTGTAACACACACGGTTGAGACACATGCTCGTGTCTCTGCCCGTATGCTCAATTCTGAGCATTCTGTTTCTCAAATTTAAGGTGCAAGGGACACATGACCTAACCACACACCCATGTACCAGGCCGTGTGTCACACACGGTCAAGACACACGCCTATGTGTCTACCTGTATGGACAAAATAAAGCCATTTTCTAGCTTTATTTCTCACCAAACTTTGCCAATGACCTACACCAAAACTTTCATTCATATACCAACAATTCAAGCATCATAACCAAGTTAATTTTAACATCTAACATGGTACATCATACATGCATTCATGTTTATAATCTGACCCTTTTGTGAACATACATGTTAACATAATTTAATGTACCACACTAAACACATGGATATTCATCATGGTATAACCTTATAATTTTACCAAAACAAATCTTTACTAGCCATTCCAAATGGCTAGATTACAATCAACCCTTTTATATGCCAATATGGCCAATTAACCTATACATGCCATTATAACCATAACTAATTTACCATATGCACCAAAATGAGCTGATGAATAGTGTAAGTGATCTCCGCCAAGTTTCCGATTTACTATAAAATAGGGAAATAAAACTAAGTAAGCATATAATGCTTAGTAAGTTCGTATAACATGGTAATTAACTTACCATCTATTCTATTTCAAGATAAACATGTAAGGTATATTCAATAAATTTGATCTCAAGCCCTACACATATCCATATTGCCCTTGTTAGTAATATATTCCATAATAAAACCAAGAAACATATATGAGATCAATAATAATCAGGTTTCCAGGCACATATGCTTTCCATATCACGTATTCATTTAACATGTATAAATCATACCTATATATTACAAGTATATTTTCATAATAATTCATCTCGAGTTCAGATTATTTCATGTCAGAACTTTACTCATATAATTTGAAATATCAATGCCACGAGTAGTACACTCAAGGTGTACAAATCTATAATCAAGGTTGAACATATTTATCAAATAAATTCCATGTACAAATATCATCATCTCATATTTCCATGTATCAATTATCATATATCACCATTTTCATGTATTTCAGGCAGATATGTGTAATAACTCATTTCTTGTTCATATCTTCTCATATCAGGATTTTTACCCATTGAATTTATTTGGAATATCGATGGATACACAGGTAGTACACTCAAGGTGTACAAATTAGGATCCGTCAATTCATATTTAGGGGTACCCATTAGGGCACTTAATCAGAAAGCACATTCTTGAGCCACATATCATATAACAAGATTACTTGTCTAAGCTAAATCCTGTTTCCAACATATACTCTCAAGGGTTTAATCAGGATTACCTGTCCGGGCTAAATCCTATTTGTACATATGCTCAAGAGGGATTATATCAGGATTACCAGTCCAGGCTAAATCTTTTCTGTAATGAGGTCAATAGGATTACTCGTTCGAGCTAAATCCCGTCAGCAACAAATGCAGTACCTCATTCAATAAGGGAATTCATGTATCCATTGATTTTATTTATTCAAACGAGATTTAACATTTTTAGGCCTTATCAAACATGTGATTATTTCATACATTTATAACATTCATATAATTCAAATAAACACATTCCTCATTCATTTCAAACATAAAAGTAACATTTTTATCATTTATTATTTATCGGGCATTATCATTTGATAAATCGTAAAAGTAACATATTTTAAGCCCACATTTAGCATGCTTTTGGATGATTTAATCCTTAAATAGTGTAATTGGGTGCTCTTAATCCTTTGTTTTCATGTTTTATACTCAGGAGAGCACCGGATGACGAAAAGAACGAAAAACAGGCCCAAAATGGAGGAAATGGGCCACATCACGAAATCCACATGGCTTGGGCCCAAGACCACACGGCCGTGCCTTATTTAATAGGTTCGAACACGGCCTGGCCACGACTTACACGGGCGTGTGCCATGGGCGTGTCCCTGTCGCAGGAAAGAAGAGTTTGACTCGGATTAGGATGCTTAGGGGCAAAGAAGCATATTCAAAAGCCTATATAAACACCCTATTTACATAGATCATAGGAGCCTCAAGTATTTACTCACGAAAAAGGAATTAAACTTACGATAGAGGAGGTGGATAAAATTGCTAAAGGAATACGATTGGGTGATAAAATATAACTCTTGAAAGGAGAACGTGGTTGCTGATGCTCTAAGTAGGAAGACATTAAGTGAGCTACGAGCTCTTTTCGCACGTTTGAGTGTAATAAGTGATGGGGGACTGCTCGCAGAACTAAAAGTAAGTCCAACCTTATGTAGCAAATCAAAGTGAAACCGAAGATGAAGATCTAGTGAAGAAGGTTCGCCATGTAGAACAGGGAATGCTAAAAGACTTTACAGTGAATAGAGAGGAGTAATTTATTTTTGGGGAAGACTTTATGTCCCTAATGACAAGGAGTTTCGAGATATAATCCTTACCGAAGCTCACAAAAGTCCATAGACAATGCACCTAGGGAGAATCAAGATATACCATGACCTCCACATACTATATTAGTGGTCTAGTGGAGTGAGCTGTTACAGATTTTGTGGCAAAGTGTTTAGTCTGTCAGAAGGTGAAGGCAAAACATTAGTATCCTTTAGGTCCGTTACAACCACTTAAAATTCTAGAATGGAAGTGGGAAAGGATCACCACGGAATTTGTGTTAAGCTTGCTCTGACTACAACAAAGAAGAATGCAATATGGGTAATTGTGAATTGCCTTACAAATAGTTCAAATTTCTTAGCAGTTCGCACTACTTATCCTTTGCAAAAGCTAGCAGAAATATACATCACAAAATAGTGTGAATTCATGGTGTACTAGTTTCCATTACCTTTGATTGAGACCCTCGTTTTATTTTGAGATTTTGGAAAAGTCTGCAAGAAGCCTTGGGTTCAAAATTGAATTTCAGTATTGCTTATCATCTTCAAATAGATGACCAATCAGAAAGGGTAATACAAGTGTTGGAAGACATGCTGCGAAGCTATGTACCGGAGTTTGCTTAAAGTTGGGAGCAATACCTGCCTCTGGTGGAGTTTGCATATAACAATAGTTATTAAGCAAGCATCTAAATGGCACCTTTCGAGGTGTTGTATGAAAGAAAATGTAGTACTTATTTATGTTGGGCAAAACTGGACCAAAGGTGAATAGTAGGACCAGAGCTAGTTCACAAAACAGAAGATAAGGTCAAAATGATATGTGAAAGGTTGAAGGCTGCTTCAGATGGACAAAAGTCTTATGTCGATTTGAAATGGCAATATGTTGAGTACCTAGTGGGGGAGCAAGTGGTCCTTAAAGTCTCACCATGGAAGAAAGTCTTAAGGTTTGGGCAAAAAGGAAAATTGAGTCCACAATTCATTGGTCCCTATAAAATGGTAGAAAGGATTGGTCTAATGGCCTATCGTCTTAAGTTGCCACTTGAACTTGGCTAAATCTTTGATGTGTTCCATGCGTCTATGCTAAGGAAGTATCGAGCAGACCCATCGCATGTTGTGTCAGCAAATGAAACTGAGGTACAACCCTATCTAACATATAATGAAGAACGAGTGGAAATTGTGGCTTGTGAGGAGAAAGTTTTATGAAACAAGAAAATTCCATTGGTCAAGGTACTGTGGCATAGCCAAAAAGCCAATAAAGGTATTTAGGAAACAGAATAAGCAATGAGACAACACTACCCTCAACTATTCGAACAAAGGTCATTTCGAGGATGAAATTTCTTAAGTGAGGGATAATTGTAACATCCCGAAATAGGGTCTGGAAGTCTAAGCCAAGCAAGTAGGTATTCGCTAGTGGTTTGGCGAGTCGGCATCCACCAGAAGATTTATTTAGCAGAGTTCGCCAACAGGTTCGATAAACAATGTACGTCTAAAAACGTGTTGAGAAGGGTTCCCAATAATCTTAACGACCTGAGTACGCTAAGTAAGTTTTACAAATTGGGGTACACCGTCATAAGTCAAGTTTGACTTGTTTTCTAGTTAGGATAGTATTCATGCATGTAACTTTTTCCTAAGTCAATTAGGGTTTCCTAATAGTGTTAAAACACTTAGTGCCTACAAATTAAGCACATACTATAATATTTCGCCTGAAGAAGTCCTAGTCTTCGAATACTATTTATTGAAGGATTGTGTTTGGAGCAAGTTCTGAGTGGGTAAGGAATTAACTATTACTAAGAATGTAAGTTTGTGAGTATGCCTTTAGGCGAAGTCTGCATTAGGCGAGCTTGGTGGTTTGAAGTATTCCCTTGTAGAGTATATACCACCTTAGTTGTTAGACAATTATGTTAAATCTTTAGTTCAAGAACTATTTATTATTTTATTTTATTATCTTTTAGTTGAAAATTTTAGTTAGACGAATGGGAATTTGTTAGAATAGAACTAAGTTACTGTGGTCGATAAGAGTCACATTTATAATGTGAGAAAAAGTGCTTAGTCACAAGAATCGAGGGAGTTTAGTGGGACAATTAGGCTTATCTACTAAACCTAACTTCCGTGTGTAGTTGTATGAGGTTGGTATTGGCTTCTTGAGTAAGTTTCACGTTTCCTATTGCACCCATACTTTCATTTTGAATTTTCTTTACACTTTTCTCTCAAAAAACCTTAAACTAGAATCCTGCCTGAAGATTTGGGTTTATTGTATTCACCCAACTCCTTCTTTGTTTTAGCGCCTGGTAAATATCGATGAAACTCAGGGTTTTTCATGGTTATTTATGTAATCGTTAAGCTACACGCTTTAACTTCAATTTTGAGTGTAAAGAAAGAAACTTCTTAAATCTATGTTTTGTGATGATGTTATTTACAATTTGTTTAGTTTTCTGGTATAAGGTTTGATAAGTTTAACTATTTATATATACCTCAAGACACCCCTGAAGGTTCTCATGATAAGGGAAAATGTCCTATAGTTTAATCTTGTTGTGTTTTTTGGTGAGTTCCTTCTTACTCCATGTGTGTAAGGCCTTATTTATGTTTCATTTGAAGTACATATGCATATTGTATGAAAATGGAGTGATTGTGCAAAAATGATGGATGTTTTTCATTATTAGTCTGATTTGGTCTATACATGTTAAAGATGTAAGAACCTTTCTTTGTGTTCATACCACTACCCCTTGCTTTTGAAATGAATAATGTAATCTGAGACATGAAAATGAATTCATGGCGTTACCTTCAATGAAAGTGGTCATGTAACCTTTGGTAGGGCAAGTTTTATTGCAAACCAGATTGGCAAATCATGACAAAGAAAAATGAATGAACGACTGATATGGATCTGAATATGAACTAGCGTTTGTGGCTAGCACGAAGAAGGTGGTTTGTATACTTGTATGGGCATATAGTACACGGCAAAGGAATAGTGTCTGACATATAGTATGTTTATGTTTGGTATCCGCCAACTGGCAAATTATGTGACTCTATTGAGTTGGAAGGTTTTAATTGAATTATATGTGACTATTGCAATGTTTTTATGTAAAACTCACTAAGTTATTTGAACTTATTTAGTTACCTTTCCTTCTTAGGTCTGCTAACGAAGTAAAGGAATATATGAAGACTATGCAAGAGGACTATCGTTATCGTGAGACTTCTTTTATTTTGTATTATGCATGACATGAGGGTGGTGTCAAGACATTTACATTTTGAAGAATGCATTCTGTATCTAAACTCATGATCATGAATCTATGGTTCCAATGAAATTTTAGTGAAGTATTTATGGTTTTCAAAGTGTATTATCTTATTTATCCTTGGATGAAAAATAGTTTATATTTCATACTAAATTAAATTATGGTGTAAATTGGTTTAAGCTAGATACGATTTTTAAGATAATGGTTTTAAGGCAATGATGAGCCATCCCTAGATCCTTCTTAAGGATCAGGTTTGAAGTGTTACACTTACCATTGAAAAATTCTGTCATCAATTATTTTGTGTTAAGACCCTACCCAGAACCTAGCTCTTAGAATCCAATGTAAGACTTTGCTCTATTAGGGTTAATTGTCCAGGAAACAAGGTTCGTTCGTATGTTTGAATTTAATATGTTTTGTTTGTTTAAAGTGATATGTGTATGTTTATGTGTGTTACGAACCATCCGGACCATCTACCAGTAAGGATAAGGGAAAAACAAAACTTGTTTAAAGTTCACAATAATTCCTGAGTGTTCAGGGATTGCCACTTGTATGTGTGCCAACCATAATGTTAATCAGGAGCTTAGGGATTTTGTAATGCCCCGATTTTTCTTAATTTTTGCTTTTGTAGTTTAGACACACCATGTCTATCTGCTTTAGTGGTTATGTATTCTGGGTGTGTGTGAGAGGTCCCAAGTTCAAGTCACAACTTGGGTAAATTTTGGTATTTTTATGAATTAAGCCATATCTCTGGTTAATAGGCTTATAAATTAAATTGTGTAAGTAATTAACAGAATGGGCCTGGTGGTCTGGTGGTTAAGTTGAGTGTTGGAGGGCTAGTGACCTTGTGTCTGAATCTCGACGTGAGCATTATTTTTGGCTATCACGCCCAAAGAGTTTGTGTTTGATTGAAAGTCTGATAGTAAGGAGAGATTTAGGGAGATGATAAGGGGAATAGCGGATAATCTGTTCAATTTTCCTCTTCCCAACAAAATCAAAATTTTGGTTTCTCTCTTTTTCCCCAAAATCCTTGTCGCTGCCCCTTCCACTCTTTGTTGTTAGCCCTTTTACGTTCGAGTTCGGTGGACCGTTATTCGGTTGTAGGGATCAGTTTCGGTAAGTCAGGATTTTTCTATTCTAAACGTTTTGTTTTCTTCCTAAAGGGGATTTTCCTTTTTTGTATTCAGGAATTAATCAAGGGACTGAAAATCCTTCTCAATCGACGAGTTAAGCACGTGGAATTCTTGTTTCAATTGAAGGTAAGGTTTCGATAGTTAGGGATGAACTCCTTGTTATAATTTCGTTTAAATCCCGATTATGTTACTAAATGGGGGCCTTGATTTGTCGAATATAGGTACTGGAGTGCTTGGGAGTCATTTTAACTTCAATCGAAACCAGGTGTGTATAAGAAATGCAGAAAATGAGGTTTCGATAAAGTAAAAAACCCTTCTATCGACACCACATGGGCGTGTGGTCGCCCGTGTGGTAGGCCATGTGCAAGACTGTTAGTCACCACACGGCCGTGTGATCAGCGAGCCAGGCGTGCGCGAGTGACACGGTCGTGCGCGTCACACGGGCTCGACCAATTAGGCCGTGTGGGCTACACGGCATGTGGGCCCACACGACTGAACCACACGGGGGTGTGGGATTCTGGGCCAGGCCGTGTGATCTATGCAACCAAGGCCAATTTTGGCCGTGTGGACCCACACGGGCAGGCCACATTGGCATGTGAGCCCATTTTTCTGTAATGTTCTGTAAGGTTGCACGGGTCGCCCTAGTCGACTGTGGACCTAATGTAGGGTCGGTTAGCTTTACCTAGACCCCTAGTTATGTGATTTAACTTTCTGATTTCTGTATTGAACATGATTTCTGATATCTGAATGTATGAATTGTGTTGCATAAAAGCATGTCATGTTATGTATATTGCATTGCATCGGGGTGGGTTGATGATATTTGGAGGAAGTATCTAAAAGGCTCTTCAGCCTGTTATCTGGTAGCTCAGCTGAAATTTTATGATTATGTGCCGCATTTGGTACAGCATGGTGTGTAGGGATGGGTGGGTTGGTTTTATCCCCACATGGTGTGTAGGGTTGGACAGAGTTGGTGTGTAGAGGCTGGTGGGTAGGTATTTGCTATTCGGTCTCATCTACTTTGTAACACCCCAAAAATCTATATATTTATTTTTTTGTATGTTTGTAACACAAATACTTGTCTGCTTCAGTGGTTAAGTGATTTGGGTGTGTTTGGGAGTGTTTGAGAAGTCTAGGGTTCAAGCCTGAACTTGTGTAAAAAGTTTTGTTTTTAAGGAATAAACCCTTGCCTATAGTTAGTAGGCTTTTAAATTATTGTGTATAAAGCAAGACATAAAAACTCTGCTGGTCCAGGGGGTAAGTGGCGTGTTACCTATGCTAGTGGACTGGGGTTCGAATCTTGGTGAAGGCAAGGGAGTATTTAATTTGCTGCTGTTCCATGCGGGCGTTGTAGTTTGATTGAAACTCTGAAGTGGTTGAGAAGAATTCAAATTGAGTGGTTTAGTGGAGGTATGATCGGGTGGAGAGATTTTAGGAGGGATTTTAGGAGAAAATCAAGGGAAGTGAGGGGAGAGGAAGTGCTGTGCCGAAATTCGACTCTGGCACTCAAGAAATTCAGCAAGAGTGGTATACTCCTCTTTTGGTATACTCCTCATTTTGGTTTCGCTTGGGATTTACATTTCCTCTGTTGCTTGAAGCCTGAATGTAGTAGGGGTTCTGTTTCACCTCGTTTGTTTTCTTTTTGATAACAATTTCTTTGGCCAAATTCTTCCTTTTTCAATTACCTCTTCTTCGTTTCTTATCCTTCCTTTTTCTGTTGTTGGCGGAATATACCATCTTCCCCTCCTTCGAGTTCTCTTCTCTTCTTTCTCTCCCTCAAGTTTTGTGCTACCGATTTTCCAATTCTGATCACTGCCAAAACCATTTTTCTTCCTCTGTCGATTGACTTTGGGAGTGATTTGGGTGTGTTTGGGAGCGTCTGAGAAGTCTAGGGTTCAAGCCTGAACTTGTGCAAAAAGTTTTATTTTTAAAGAATAAACCCTTGCCTATAGTTAGTAGGCTTTTAAATTATTGTGTGTCAAGCAAGACATAATAACTCTGCTGGTCTAGGGGGTACGTAGCATGTTTCCTATAACAGTGGACTTAGGTTCGAATCTTGGTAAAGGCAAGGGAATATTAATTTTGCTGTTGTGCCATGGGGGGAGTTGTAGTTTGACTGAAACACTAAAGTGGTTGAGAAGAATTCAAATTGAGTGGATGAACGGAGGTGTGATCGGGTGGTGAGATTTGAAGAGGGATTTTAGGAGAAAATCAAGGGAAGTGAGGGGAGAGGGAGTGTTGTGCCAAAATTCGACTCTGGCACTCAAGAAATTCAGCCAGAGTGGTATACTCCTCTTTTGGTATACTCCTCATTTTGGTTTTGCTTGGGATTTGCTTTTCCTCTGTTGCTTGAAGGCTGAATGTGGTAGGGGTTCTGTTTCACCTTGTTTGGTTTTTTTTTGATAACCATTTCTTTGGCCGAATTCTTCCTCTTTGAATTGCTTTTTCTTCATTTCTTGTCCCTTCTTTTTCTGTTGTTGGCCGGATATACCATCTTCCCCTCCTTCGTGTTCTCTTCTCTTTTCTCCCCTAAACCATTTCTCTTCTTTCTCTCCCTCAAGTTTTGTGCTGCCGATTTCCCAATTCTAATCACTGCCAAAACCATTCCTCTTCCTCTGTAGATTGACTTTGCTCCTTTCTTCTCTCAAACGTTCTGAGCCTCCATCTTGTTAAGCAATTTGTCGCAATTTTTCGGTAAGTGAGTTTGGCACTTGAAGTTTCATCTTTTAAGTTACTAAATTGGGGTTTTGTTTAACTGTTTTTGACTGTTATAAATCGAGGGTGAGGGGTTGTACTAGTACCAAATCCTTCCACTATTTGGTTCTCTTGCTCTCTTTCGCGAAGTGCTATGGACGAATCATTATTCCTTTTCTTCTTCTGCCTTAAGTGGTAACTAATAGAAATTGTATGGCAGTTAATGAAGGATTCGGGGAACTCCTAATTAATCGCTAGAGACTAAGATTCGTGGGAATCATAGTGATTCGATTGAAGGTAACTCTACTCTATTCTTTGAATGGATTGTCTGTTTCAGGTTTCATTTTAACTGTAAAGTAGGACTGATTGTGGTGTTTGATTGGCCAAATGTAGGTTGGTGAGTGCTTGAGCGACTGTTCGTGACAAACTGAAACAATGTGTGTAAACATTGCCCAAATCGTAAATTGACAGAAGCAAAAAAATATGACAATTGACGTTTCACGAGCATGCACTGCTCGTGTGGTAATCTGAGTGCATAAAACATGGGCGTTAGACTATTCCCCTCCTTTTTATTCTCTTATCTTTTCTCCCCTAAACCATTTCTCTTCTTTCTCTCCCTCAAGTTTTGTGTTGCCGGTTTCCCAATTCTGATCACTGCCAAAACCATTCCTCTTCCTCTACCGATTGACTTTGAGAGTGATTTGGGTGTGTTTGGGAGTGTCTGAGAAGTCTAGGGCTCAAGCCTGAACTTGTGCTAAAAGTTTTGTTTTTAAGGAATAAACCCTTGCCTTAGTAGGCTTTTAAATTATTGTGTGTAAAGCAAGACATAAAAACTCTGCTGGTCTAAGGGGTAAGTGGGATGTTACCTATACCGGTGGACTTAGGTTCGAATCTTGGTGAAGGCAAGGGAATTTTAATTTTGCTGCTGTTCCATGGGGGAGTTGTAGTTTGACTGAAACACTAAAGTGGTTGAGAAGAATTCAAATTAAGTGGTTGAGCGGAGGTGTGATCAGGTGGAGAGATTTTAAGAGGGATTTTAGGAGAAAATCAAGGGAAGTGGGGGGAGAGGAGTGTTGTGCCGAAATTTGACTCTGGCACTCAAGAAATTCAGCCAGAGTGGTATACTTCTCTTTTGGTATACTCCTCATTTTGGTTTTGCTTGGGATTTGCTTTTCCTCTGTTGTTTGAAGGCCGAATGTGGTAGGAGTTCTGTTTACGTCATTTGGTTTCTTTTTGATAACCATTTCTTTGGTCGAATTCTTCCTCTTTCAATTACTTCTTCTTCATTTCTTGTCCCTTCTTTTTCTGTTGTTGGCCGAATATACCATCTTTCCCTCCTTCGTGTTCTCTTCTCTTTTCTCCCCTAAACCATTTCTCTTCTTTCTCTCCATTAAGTTTTGTGCTGCTGATTTCCCAATACTGATCACTGCCAAAACCATTTGTCTTCCACTGCCGATTGACTTTGGGAGTGATTTGAGTGTGTTTTGGAGTGTTTGAGAAGTCTAGGGTTCAAGCCTGAAGTTGTACAAAAAGTTTTGTTTTTAAGGAATAAACCCTTGCCTATAGTTTGTAGGCTTTTAAATTATTGTGTGTAAAACAAGATATAAAAACTCTGCTGGTCTATGGGGCAAGTGGCATGTTACCTATGCCAGTGGACTTAGATTCGAATCTTGGTGAAGGCAAGGGAATATTTATTTTGCTGGTATGCGATGGGGGGAGTTGTAGTTTGACTCAAACACTGAAGTGGTTGAGAAGAATTTAAATTGAGTGGTTGAGCGGAGGTGTGATCGGGTGGAGAGATTTGAGGAGGGATTTTAGGAGAAAATCAAGGGAAGTGAGGGAAGAGGGAATGTTGTGCCGAAATTCGACTCTGGCACTCAAGAAATTCAGCCAGAGTGGTATACTCCTCTTTTGGTGTACTTCTTATTTTGGTTTTGCTTGGGATTTGCTTTTCCTCTGTTGCTTGAAGGCCGAATGTGGTAGGGGTTCTATTTCACCTCGTTTGGTTTTTTTTTGATGACCATTTCTTTGGCCGAATTTTTCCTCTTTCAATTACTTCTTCTTTGTTTCTTGTCCCTTTTTTTTTCTATTGTTGGCCGAATATACAATCTTCCCCTCCTTTTTGTTCTCTTACCCTTTCTCCCCTAAACCATTTCTCTTCTTTCTCTCCCTCAAGTTTTGTGCTGCTGATTTCCCAATTCTGATCACTGCCAAAACCATTCCTCTTCCTCTACCGATTGACTTTGAGAGTGATTTGGGTGTGTTTGGGAGTGACTGAGAAGTCTAGGGCTCAAGCCTAAACTTGTGCAAAAAGTTTTGTTTTTAAGGAATAAACCCTTGCCTATAGTTAGTAGGCTTTTAAATTATTGTGTGTAAAGCAAGACATAAAAACTCTGCTGGTCTAAGGGGTAAGTGGCATGTTACCTATACCGGTGGACTTAGGTTCGAATCTTGGTGAAGGCAAGGGAATTTTAATTTTGCTGCTGTTCCATGGGGGGAGTTGTAGTTTGACTGAAACACTAAAGTGGTTGAGAAGAAGTCAAATTAAGTGGTTGAGCGGAGGTGTGATCGGGTGGAGAGATTTTAAGAGGGATTTTAGGAGAAAATCAAGGGAAGTGGGGGGAGAGGAGTGTTGTGCCGAAATTTGACTCTGGCACTCAAGAAATTCAGCCAGAGTGGTATACTCCTCTTTTGGTATACTCCTCATTTTGGTTTTGCTTGGGATTTGCTTTTCCTCTGTTGCTTGAAGGCCGAATGTGGTAGGAGTTCTGTTTACGTCATTTGGTTTCTTTTTGATAACCATTTCTTTGGTCGAATTCTTCCTCTTTCAATTACTTCTTCTTCATTTCTTGTCCCTTCTTTTTCTGTTGTTGGCCGAATATACCATCTTTCCCTCCTTCGTGTTCTCTTCTCTTTTCTCCCCTAAACCATTTCTCTTCTTTCTCTCCATTAAGTTTTGTGCTGCTGATTTCCCAATTCTAATCACTGCCAAAACCATTTGTTTTCCGCTGCCGATTGACTTTGGGAGTGATTTGAGTGTGTTTTGGAGTGTCTGAGAATTCTAGGGTTCAAGCCTGAAGTTGTATAAAAAGTTTTGTTTTTAAGGAATAAACCCTTGCCTATAGTTTGTAGGCTTTTAAATTATTGTGTGTAAAGCAAGATATAAAAACTCTGCTGGTCTAGGGGGCATGTGGCATGTTACCTATGCCAGTAGACTTAGATTCGAATCTTGGTGAAGGCAAGGGAATATTTATTTTGCTGCTATGCCATGGGGGGAGTTGTAGTTTGACTCAAACACTGAAGTGGTTGAGAAGAATTTAAATTGAGTGGTTGAGCGGAGGTGTGATCGGGTGGAGAGATTTGAGGAGGGATTTTAGGAGAAAATCAAGGGAAGTGAGGGAAGAGGGAATGTTGTGCCGAAATTCGACTCTGGCACTCAAGAAATTCAGCCAGAGTCCTCTTTTGGTATACTCCTCATTTTGGTTTTGCTTGGGATTTGCTTTTCCTCTGTTGCTTGAAGGCCGAATGTGGTAGGGGTTCTATTTCACCTCGTTTTGTTTTTTTTTTATAACCATTTCTTTGGCCGAATTCTTCCTCTTTCAATTACTTCTTCTTTGTTTCTTGTCCCTTCTTTTTCTATTGTTGGCCGAATATACAATCTTCCCCTCCTTTTTGTTCTCTTATCTTTTCTCCCTTAAACCATTTCTCTTCTTTCTCTCCCTCAAGTTTTGTGCTGCCGATTTCCCAATGCTGATCACTGCCAAAACCATTCCTCTTTCTCTACCGATTGACTTTGGGAGTGATTTGGGTGTGTTTGGGAGTGTCTGAGAAGTCTAGGGCTCAAGCCTGAACTTGTGCAAAAAGTTTTATTTTTAAGGAATAAACTCTTGCCCATAGTTAGTAGGCTTTTAAATTATTGTGTGTAAAGCAAGACATAAAAACTCTGCTGGTCTAGGGGGTAAGTGGCATGTTACCTATGCCGGTGGACTTAGGTTCGAATCTTGGTGAAGGTAAGGGAATTTTAATTTTGCTGCTGTTTCATGGGGGGAGTTGTAGTTTGACTGAAACACTGAAGTGGTTGAGAAGAATTCAAATTAAGTGGTTGAGCGGAGGTGTGATCGGGTGGAAAGATTTTAGGAGGGATTTTAGGAGAAAATCAAGGGCAGTGAGGGGAGAGGAGTGTTGTGCCGAAATTCGACTCTGGCACTCAAGAAATTCAGCCGGAGTGGTATACTCCTCTTTTGGTATACTCCTCATTTTGGTTTTGCTTGGGATTTTCTTTTCCTCTGTTGCTTGAAGGCCGAATGTGGTAGGAGTTCTGTTTACATCATTTGGTTTCTTTTTGATAACCATTTCTTTGGTTGAATTCTTCCTCTTTCAATTGCTTCTTCTTCATTTCTTGTCCCTTCTTTTTCTGTTGTTGGCCGAATATACCATCTTTCCCTCCTTCGTCTTCTCTTCTCTTTTCTCCCCTAAACCATTTCTCTTCTTTCTCTCCCTTAAGTTTTGTGCTGCTGATTTCCCAATTCTGATCACTGCCAAAACCATTCATCTTCCTCTGCCGATAGACTTTGGGAGTGATTTGAGTCTGTTTTGGAGTGTTTGAGAAGTCTAGGGTTCAAGCCTGAAGTTGTACAAAAAGTTTTGTTTTTAAGGAATAAACCCTTGCCTATAGTTAGTAGGCTTTTAAATTATTGTGTGTAAAGCAAGATATAAAAACTTTGCTGGTCTAGGGGGCAAGTGGCATGTTACCTGTGCCAGTGGACTTAGATTCGAATCTTGGTGAAGGGAAGGGAATATTTATTTTGCTGCTATGCCATGGGGGGAGTTGTAGTTTGACTCAAACACTGAAGTGGTTGAGAAGAATTTAAATTGAGTGGTTGAGCGGAGGTGTGATCGGGTGGAGAGATTTGAGGAGGGATTTTAGGAGAAAATCAAGGGAAGTGAGGGGAGAGGGAATGTTGTGCCGAAATTCAACTCTGGCACTCAAGAAATTCAGCTAGAGTGGTATACTCCTCTTTTGGTATACTCCTCATTTTGGTTTTGCTTGGGATTTGCTTTTCCTCTGTTGCTTGAAGGCCGAATGTGGTAGGGGTTCTGTTTCACCTTGTTTGGTTTCTTTTTGATAACCATTTCTTTGGCCGAATTCTTCCTCTTTCAATTGCTTCTTCTTCGTTTCTTGTCCCTTCTTTTTCTGTTGTTGGCCGAATATACCATCTTCCCCTCCTTCGTGTCTTTTTCTCTTTTCTCCCTTAAATCATTTCTCTTCTTTCTCTCCCTCTAGTTTTGTGCAGCCGATTTCCCAATTCTAATCACTGCCAAAACCATTCCTCTTCCTCTGTTGATTGACTTTGGGAGTGATTTGGGTGTGTTTGGGCGCATCTGAGAAGTCTAGGGTTCAAGCCTGAACTTGTGCAAAAAGTTTTATTTTTAAGGAATAAACCCTTGCCTATAGTTAGTAGACTTTTAAATTATTGTGTGTAAAGCAAGACATAAAAGCTCTGCTGGTCTAAGGGGTAAGTGGCATGTTACCTATGCCAGTGGACTTAGGTTCAAATCTAAGTGAAGGCAAGGGAATATTAATTTTGCTGCTGTGCCATGGGGCGAGTTGTAGTTTGACTGAAACACTGAAGTGGTTGAGCGGAGGTGTGAACGGGTAGAGAGATTTGAGAAGGGATTTTAGGAGAAAATTAAGGGAAGTGAGGGGAGAGGGAGTGTTGTGCAGAAATTCAACTTTGGCACTCAAGAAATTCAGCCAGAGTGGTATACTCCTCTTTTGGTATACTCCTCATTTTGGTTTTGCTTGGGATTTGCTTTTCCTCTGTTGCTTGAAGGCCGAATGTGGTAGGGGTTCTATTTCACCTTATTTGTTTTCTTATTGAGAACCATTTCTTTCGCCGAATTCTTCCTCTGTCAATTACTTCTTCTTCGTTTCGTGTCCCTTCTTTTTCTATTGTTGGCCGAATATACCATCTTCCCCTCCTTTGTGTTCTCTTATATTTTCTCCCCTAAACTATTTCTCTTCTTTCTCTCCCTCAAGTTTTGTACTGCCGATTTCCCAATTCTGATCACTGCCAAAACCATTCCTCCTCCTCCGCCGATTGACTTTGAAAGTGATTTGGGTGTGTTTGGGAGTGTCTGAGAAGTCTAGGATTCAAGCCTGAACTTGTGCAAAAAGTTTTCTTTTTAAGGAATAAACCCTTGCCTATAGTTAGTAGGCTTTTAAATTACTGTGTGTAAAGCAAGACAAAACAACTTTGCTGGTCTGGGGGGTAAGTGGCATGTTACCTATGCCAGTGGACTTAGGTTCGAATCTTGGTGAAGGCAAGGGAATATTAATTTTGCTGCTGTGCCATGGGGGGAGTTGTAGTTTGACTGAAACACTGAAGTGGTTGAGAAGAATTCAAATTGAGGAGGGATTTTAGGAGAAAATCAAGGGAAGTGAGGGGAGGGGGAGTGTTGTGCCGAAATTTAACTCGGGCACTCAAGAAATTCAGCTAGCGTGGTATACTCCTCTTTTGGTATACTCCTCATTTTGGTTTTGCTTGGGATTTACTTTTCCTCTGTTGCTTGAAAGCCAAATGTGGTAGGGGTTCTGTTTCACCTCGTTTGGTTTCTTTTTGATAACCATTTCTTTGGCCGAATTCTTCCTCTTTCAATTGCTTCTTCTTCGTTTGTTGTCCCTTCTTTTTCTGTTGTTGGCCGAATATACCATTTTCCCCTTCTTCGTGTCCTCTTCTCCTTTCTCCCCTAAACCATTTCTCTTCTTTCTCTCCATCAAGTTTTGTGCTGCCGATTTCCCAAATCTTATCACTGCCAAAACTATTCGTCTTCCTCTGCCGATTGACTTTGGGAGTGATTTGGGTTTGTTTGGGAGTGTTTGAGAAGTCTAGGGTTCAAGCCTGAACTTGTGCAAAAAGGTTTGTTTTTAAGGAATAAACCCTTGCCTATAATTAGTAGGCTTTTAAATTATTGTGTGTAAAGCAATACATAAAAAATCTGATGGTCTAGGGGGTAAGTAGCATGTTACCTATGCCAGTGGACTTAGGTTCGAATCTTGGTGAAGACAAGGGAATATTAATTTTGCTGCTGTGCCATGGGGGGAGTTGTAGTTTGACTGAAACACTGAAGTGGTTGAGAAGAATTCAAATTGAGTTGTTGAGTGGAGGTGTGTTTGGGTGGAGAGATTTGAGGAGGGCTTTTAGGAGAAAATCAAGGGAAGTGAGGGGAGAGGGAGTGTTGTGCCGAAATTCGACTCTGGCACTCAAGAAATTCAGCCAGAGTCCACTTTTGGTATACTCCTCATTTTGGTTTTGCTTGGGATTTGCTTTTCCTCTGTTGCTTGAAGGCCGAATGTGGTAGGGGTTCTGTTTCACCTTGTTTGGTTTCTTTTTGATAACCATTTCTTTGGCCGAATTCTTCCTCTTTGAATTGCTTTTTCTTCATTTCTTGTCCCTTCTTTTTCTGTTGTTGGCCGGATATACCATCTTCCCCTCCTTCGTGTTCTCTTCTTTTTTCTCCCCTAAACCATTTCTTTTCTTTCTCTCCCTCAAGTTTTGTGCTGCCGATTTCCCAATTCTAATCACTGCCAAAACCATTCCTCTTCCTCTGTAGATTGACTTTGCTCCTTTCTTCTCTCAAACGTTCTGAGCCTCCATCTTGTTAAGCAATTTGTCGCAATTTTTCAGTAAGTGAGTTTGGCACTTGAAGTTTTATCTTTTAAGTTACTAAATTGGGGTTTTGTTTAACTGTTTTTGACTGTTATAAATCGAGGGTGAGGGGTTGTACTAGTACCAAATCCTTCCACTATTTGGTTCTCTTGCTCTCTTTTCGCGAAGTGCTATGGACGAATCATTATTCCTTTTCTTCTTCGCGCTTAAGTGGTAACTAATAGAAATTGTATGGCAGTTAATGAAGGATTCGGGGAACTCCTAATTAATCGCTAGAGACTAAGATTCGTGGGAATCATAGTGATTCGATTGAAGGTAACTCTACTCTATTCTTTGAATGGATTGTCTATTTTAGGTTTCATTTTAACTGTAAAGTAGGACTGATGGTGGTGTTTGATTGGCCAAATGTAGGTTGGTGAGTGCTTGAGCGACTGTTCGTGACGAACCGAAACAATGTGTGTAAACATTGCCCAAATCGTAAATTGACAGAAGCCAAAAAATATGACAATTGACGTTTCACGAGCATGCACTGCTCGTGTGGTAATCTGAGTGCATAAAACATGGGCGTTAGACTATTGCGGCCACCATGAGCGATTTTAAGGTCTTAGGTCATTTTGGGCCATGTTGGGCCGAAATGGGTAATTGGGCCCAACAGGCTTGTGGGCCTCACACGGGTAAACCTCACGAACGTGTGGAGAATATTGGGCCAAGCTGTGTAATTTACATAGCCGAGACCAATTTTGGGCTATATGGGCCACACGAGCGTGTGGACCGCATTATGGGCCCTGGACACATTTGCACTGTTTGATTGTTAAGGTTGCACGGGTCGTCTGAGACGACTGTGGACCTACTGATGGGTCGGCAAGTACACCTAGACCCCAGATTGTTAAAATGATTGTTATGCTCCTAAGATATAAATGACTGTTATACCCCTATGATATAAAATGATTGTATGCCTTATGTTATATATAACTGTATATGAGCATGCCACGATATATATGTTGCATACATGTGTGATATGTTGCATGTGGATGGGATTATTATGATTGGAGGAAGTGTACTGTACTGGCAGCTCTACTGCAAATACTATCTAGTGACGCAACTGGTGCTAATATTTGGAGTGTAGGGATGGGTGAGTGATTTTATCCCCACATGGAGTGTAGGGCTGGACGGAGTGGAGTGTAGAGGCTGGATGGGTAGGATTTCTGATTGCATGCCTAAACAATTACTGTCACTGAAATGGGCTAAGGCCCACACTGATACTGATACTGCATTGGGCTAAGGCCCAACTGAACTAAACTGCTATTGATTTGGGCCTAGGCCTAGACTATACTTGCCTATGGCATGATTGGCATATTGCTTACATGGGGTTACACACTGAGTTTCATAAACTCACCCTTCTGTTTATCTGTACTTGTAATCCCAAATCTTAGCCAGATCAGTGCTGCGAGGGATTCGGAGGTGGCCACACAACCGCACCTGCTTTTATATTTGAGTTTTATTTCCAATAAATTTGATTTGGGTATTTGTTTTGCAATAAGGCCTCTTTAAAATTTAACTTTTAATTTGGGGATTTTAATTAATTTAATTCACATCTGAGAGTAGTAGGACGCAAATTTTCAAAAGATAAATGCTTTTCAAAACACCACGTTTTCATAAGATGCTATAAAAGCTTCCGCATCAAACATTATTTTAATGTATAGTAACAAACTAATATGATCAACATTCTGCTAAAAACAACTTGAGTTTGAAAAGGACAAGATACCTTAAATTTGCATTAAAATCATAAACGAGATTTAATAATAAGAATGGATTTTCCAAAGAAACTATGTTTTTGAAAAACACTTCAATGTGATATCGCCAGATTCGACCATAATGTTTGGGCCAGGTTTGGGGTGTTACATTTAGTGGTATCAGAGGTGGTTCCAAAACTCGACTGTGGTTTTTGGGTTTCTTCCAAAAACTTGGGATTTTAAAAAAGAACCGTTCCAAACGATTTGAAAGTACTTTGAAATATTTTTACTGATGTGTGGTACATCGAATCTCTGGCGCCGATCTGGTAAGTCCTCTGAAATTTCTGTTTGTTTGCAGTGAAATACTGAGACTACTATAGGTAGTAGACTGTACTGAAATATTTTTGTTAGGGAAAACTAAAACTATAGTAAGACTACGTTCTGCGAAAACAAACTCTTAAATACTGATATTACTTTTCATAAGATATTTGCTAATCAACACTGGAACTGTAAATTGATGCATAAAATTGTTAAAAACAGATAATACGCAAATCTATAATGAGCACTAGAGGTTCTCATGGAAGGGGTACAAGAGGCCGTGGCAGAGGCCGTGGAGGTGCTCGGGTTGGGTCTTCGTCATCGGGCCACATGCCTAACACTGAAGCTAGAGAGGCACCGGCTTCACTTGTGACTGAGATTGGGTCTCACGATCGAGCGGCTGGGGACAACGCATTGTCCCAAGCTATGTTGCAAATTCTGGAGAGGGTCGTTGGGCCCAATACTGGTACTATGGGCCGTGGGTCGGTCACGGAATGACTTCGGTCTAATGGGGTTGAGATTTTTAGGGGTATTGCTGGAGTTGCCCCTAACATGGCTAAATATTGGCCACAAAGAGGATCATGGATGACCTCGACTACACCCCCGAATAGAAACTAAAATGTGTAGTGTTATTGTTAGAAGATGAAGCCTATCAGTTGTGGCTTAAAGTTAAAGAGGGTACTTTGGCCGACCGACTGACATGGGAATTCTTCAAGACTATTTTCCAAGGGAAGTATGTGGGCGCTAGTTATGTGGATGCCCGGAGGAGGAAGTTTCTAAGTCTGACTCAGGGGATAATTCAATGGCTGAATATGAAGCTGAATTTTTGCGATTGAGTCGCTATGCGCGTGGGATGGTGGCAATTGAATATGAGCAGTGTGTTCGTTTCGAGGATGGCCTCAGAGATAGTTTGAGAGTTTTGATAGCTCTATAGAGGGAGCAAGATTTTTCCACACTGGTAGATAAGGCGAAGATCATCGAGGAGGTGAAGCGTACTAAACGTCAGAACCGAGAAAAGGCTAGGAATAAGAGGGATTCAAAGCCCTCAAGTTCCATTCAAAGCTCGAAGAAAAAGGCCAAATTGGATGGGCCGGTCAGAGTTGCGGCCCGTAATGCTGCTACTGGACCGCAGCCATGTGTTGACTATGGTAGACGCTATCAGGGCGAGTCCTGGAAAAAGATTGGGGCATGTTTGAGATACGGATCACTAGAGCACCGTATCAGAGATTGTCCACGGAGGCCTAATTAGATGCAAGTTACTGGTCGAGGTACTATTCAGCCATCGAGAGGTGTTCAACAGCCACCGGAAGGTTGTGGTCAGGCCAGAGATGGAAATGGTATAGGTTGTGGTCGTGGAGCACCGGGTAGAGGTGCTGGTCATACCGAGGCAAGGCAACTAGCTCTGGTTTATGCTGCACGTCGCCAAGAGGACGGAGATACCTCTGATGTTATTACTAGTACATTTTTAATCTATAATGTACCTTATACTGCATTGATTGATGTTGGATCTATGCATTCGTATATAGCATGCTCGATGTCTGAGACTTTGGATATAATGGTTGAAACCACTGCGAGTGAGGTTACTGTGTTAAGTCCTTTAGGGCAGTCAGTTAAGGTAAATAGATTGTTCAGAGATGTACCTTTGGAGGTTCAAGGAACCATCTTTTTGGTGGATTTAATGGAACTTCCTTTTGGAGAATTCGACTTAATATTGGGCATGGATTGGCTGGTTAAGCATCAAGTGAATTTGGATTGTGTTACTAAATGGGTGGTACTGAAAACTTTGGAGGGTGATGAGGTTGTGGTAATAGGGGAACGTCGAAATTATTTGTCAAATGTGATTTCTGCCCTAAGGCTGAGAAGTTGGTTCGTAAGGGTTGTGAGGCTTATATAGCCTACATCGATGTTTTTAATTTTGAGATTTTGTCTGCTAAAGATAACAGAATAGTCAAAGATTTTTAGGATGTTTTTCTCGAGGAACTACCTGGACTACCTCCAAACCGTGAAGTTGAATTTGGGATTGAGCTCCTACTGAATACAGCTCTGGTGTCCATCGCTCCCTATCAAATGGCACCGAAGGAGCCAGTGGAGCTTAAGGCTCAGATTCAAGAGTTACTTGATCTAGGGTTCATCTGCCCTAGTGTGTCTCCATGGGGAGCACCAGTGTTATTTGTGAAAAAGATGGATGGATCATGCGTATGTGTATCGACTACGGGCAATTGAATAAATTGACTATTAAGAATAAGTACCCCCTACCGAGGATTGATGATCTATTCGATCAGTTTCGAGGAGCTTCGGTCTTTTCTAAGATTGATCTCTGATCGGGGTACAATCAGCTGAGAGTCAAAGAGGCTGATGTTCACAAGACAACATTTAGGACTCGTTATAGTTACTATAAGTTCCTGGTGATGTCATTTGGACTGACGAATGCACCAGCAGCTTTTATGGATTTGATTAACCGAGTCTTCTAGCCTTATTTGGATCGGTTCGTAGTGGTTTTTATAGATGACATCTTGGTGTATTTGAGAACTAAGGATGAACATGGCGCACATCTCTGAGTTTTTCTATAAATTCTGAGAGATAAACAATTATACGCTAAGTTCAACAAGTGTGAATTCTGGCTACGAGAGGTAACATTTCTGGGCCATGTGGTATCTACTGAAGGGATTAGAGTTGATCCTCAAAAAATTGAAGCGGTTTTGGATTGGAAGCCGCCTAAGACGGTATCTGAGATTCGGAGTTTTCTACGTCTGGTAGGGTATTATAAACGTTTTGTTGAGGGGTTTTCATTGATTGCTACACCTGTGACTAAATTGTTGCATAAAGGGGTACCGTTTGTTTGGACTGATAAGCAGTAAGAGAGTTTTGAGAAACTGAAAAAGGTTTTAATGGAGGCCCTTGTCTTAATACAGCCAGAGTTTGGGAAATAATTCACTATCTATAGCGATGCATCACATATCGGTTTGGGATGTGTGTTGATGCAAGTGGGTAAGGTAGTGGCATATGCGTCTCGCCAGCTTAAGTCTCATGAGGCAAATTATCCGACACATGACTTGGAGTTGGCTGCGGTGGTATTCACACTGAAAATCTAGAGGCATTTCCTGTATGATGAAAAGTGTATCATTTACACAGATCACAAGAGCCTCAAATACCTCCTCACTCAGAAGGAGCTAAATCTTAGGCTACGTAGATGGATTGAGCTGCTTAAGGATTATGACTGTTCAATTGAATACCATCCGGGTAAGGCAAATGTAGTGGCTGACGCACTAAGCCGTAGGGCTATGGCAGATCTGAGGGCGATGTTTGCCTATCTCAGCTTATTTGATGATGGTAGTTTGTTGGCCGAACTTCAAGTTAAATCATTGTGGATTGAATAGATTAAGGGTAAACAGTTGGAGGATGGGTCTTTGGGTCCTCGATTCCGACAAATTGAAAGTGGGGAAACTTCAGATTTGGGATTGAATAGCAAAGGGGTACTGTGTTTCCGTGGGAGAGTCTGTGTACCAAGGGATACTGATTTGTGGCAGTCTATACTGCGAGAGGCGCATAGTAGTCCTTATGCTATGCATCCCGGCGGGAATAAAATGTACTGAGACCTTCGTGAGTTATATTGATGGCCAGATCTTAAGCGTGAAGTTACCGAATTTGTGAGTAAGTGTCTGACTTGCCAGCAGATTAAGGCTGAACATGAGTTACCCTCAGGATTGCTTCAGCCAGTTAAAATTCCACTTTGGAAATGGGAGAGAGTAACTATGGACTTCGTTACTGGGCTGCCCTTAACGCCTACTAAGAAGGATGCAGTATGGGTCATCGTGGATCAGTTGGCCAAGTCAGCCCATTTCATACCAGTTCGTACTGAATACTCTTTGCAAAAGTTGGCTAAACTGTATGTCGCTGAGATAGTGAGACTGCATGGGGTACCGATTTCCATCATATCAGATAGAGATCCTCGCTTCATGTCTTAGTTCTAGAAGAAGTTACACGAGGCATCGAGTACAAGATTGGACTTCAGTACTGCGTTTCAACCCCAATTAAACGGTCAATCAGAAAGGGTGATTCAAATAGTGGAAGATATCTGATAAACCGTGATATATACATATTTTAATCCCACATTTAGCATACTTTTGGATGATTTATCCCTTGAATTGTGCAATTTGGTGCTCCTAATCCTTTAATTTCATGTTTTATACTTAGGAGAGAACCGGAGGATGAAAAGAATGAGAAACGAGCCAAAAACGGAGAAAATAGGCCAAAGCACGAAATTCACACGGCCTGGGCCCAAGCCACACGACTGTGCCTCTTTAGCAGACCCGAACATGGCCTGGCCTCTATTTACACGGGCGTGTCCCTGCCGCGACCTGTTTTAATTTCACTTAGATTAGGATACTTAGGGGTGAAGAAAGACATTCCGAAAGCCTATACAAATACCCTAAGTGTAACCTAAAAGGAGGCGGTGCAGGTAGGCTGAAGAGCCAAGCCAGAGAGGCCAGAACTGTGGGATTTACTCGAAGATAGCCAGTTGATTCATCTCAGAAAGTTGGAATCATACTCAAGATGGAATATCTTCCCTTCAATTTCCTTCAAGGGGTTTTTGGGTTTTTCTTATGTTTTGTTTTATATTTTCTTCTGAGATGTATTCTTTTATAATTATAAACTAAACCCTTCAAATACCTAAGTGGGATGAAACCTAAGACGGATCTTGTTATTGTTTTCTGAACTATATGATAAATACTTGATTTGTTCTTAACTATGTGTTCTTAATTCTTATTTTGATATTTTAGGATATTGATTCAAGTATTGATGTGCTTAGGCAATGGAGCAAAAGTCCCTGTTTAAGAGTAGATCTAGCATAGTTAAGCGGAGTTGATCGCAACCCTAGAAATAGGATGACGAAAATCTACCGGATTAGGGTCAAAACTAATATGGGAGTCCATAGCTCGAGTTAATGCAATTCTAGGGGTTTTAATTAGAAAGAGATTTCAATTAATCAACCTAGGGTTAGACGTTAGTAGCCTTGAAAGAGATATTAATATAAATTAGGGAATCCTACGGATCAAGTCAAGTGAATAAATCGTCTGGTTCAGAGTTAGATAACAAGTGAAGTCTAGGTGGATTTTTCCTCGGGTATTGTCTTAATCAATTTGTTTTCTCAATAGTATTTTCCCCAATTCCTTCTCATTGTCTTAGCATCTTTAGCTTAGTAGTCAGTTAATTTTAGATTAAATAACAAATTCCTTTAATTCTTAGGCTAAATAATAAAAAAAAAGTCAGTATAAGTACTTTTGGTTCCTTTGGGTTCGACATTCTGGTCTTGCTACTAAACTATACTACTGTTCGATAGGTGCGCTTTCCTCAATCGTGGTGATAGTTAGTTTCTAGGCTCGATCATTCATTATATAAATTTTAAGACTTTCAGACACACGATCAATATGTTAAGGTGTTGTGTAATAGATTTCCGAGGCTTTTGGGAAAACTATTTGCCGCTGGCAGAGTTTGCATATAACAATAACTACCAATCTAGCATACAGATGGCACCGTACAAGGCATTATATGGCCGTAGGTGTCGTACTCCATCGTGTTGGACTGAGTTGGCCGAGCGACATGTTTTGGGCCCTTTCTAATACCGAGGACAAAGTTAGATTAATTCGGGATAGATTGAAGCCAGCATCTGACAGACAGAAATCGTATGTGGATTTGAAGCGCAAGGAGATTGAGTATTTTGTGTGGGACTTTGTTTTTCTCAAAGTCTCACCCTGGAAGAAGGTATGAAGATTCGGGTGGAAGGGCAAGTTGAGCCTTAGGTTTATTGGGCCTTATCGCATACTGAAACATGTGGGACCGGTTGCCTATCAACTTAAGTTACCTCCAAAGTTGAATCAAATTCATGATGTGTTCCACGTCTCTATGCTGAGGTGTTATGGCTCTGATCTCACGCACGTGATACCAACTGAGGAGATTGAGGTTAGACCGAACCTAACTTTTGAAGAGGAACCAGTTTAGATTTTAGATCATGATGTGAAAGTGTTGAGGGAGAAGTCTATCGTATTGGTTAAGGTGCTTTGGTGCAATCACAGTTCAGAGGAGGCCACGTCGGAAATCGAGGAGGCGATGCGTCAACAATACCCTCATCTATTTTGTTCAGGTAAATTTCAAAGCTGAAATTTTCTTTTAGGGGGTTAGAGTTGTAACGCCCTAGAAATCTAAGTATTTATTTTTTTGTATGTTTGTAACACAAATACTTGGTTGTTTAAGTGGTTAAGTGATTCGGGTGTGTTTTGGAATGTCTGAGAAGTCTAGGGTTCAAGCCTGGGCTTGTGCAAAAAGTTCTGTTTTTAAGGAATAAACCTTTGCCTATAGTTAGTGCGCTTTTAAGTTATTATGTGTAAAGCAAGGCATAAAAAGTCTACTAGTCTAGGGGGTAAGTGGCGTGTTACCTATGCCAGTGGACTGAGGTTCGAATCTTGGTGGAGGCAAGAGAGTATTTATTTTGCTACTATGCCGTGGGGGGAGTTGTAGTTTGACTGAAACACTAAAGTGGTTGAGAATAATTCAGATTGAGTGGTTGAGCGGAGTTGTGACCGGGTGGAGACATTTGAGGAGGGATTTTAGGAGAAAATCAAGGGAACTGCGGGGAGAGGGAGTGTTGTGCCGAAATTGGACTCTGGCACTCAAGAAATTCAGCCAGAGTGGTATACTCTTCTTTTGGTATACTCCTCATTTTGGTTTTGCTTGGGATTTGATTTTCCTCTGTTGCTTGAAGGTCGAATGTGGTAGAGGTTCTGTTTCACCTCGTTTGTTTTCTTTTTTATAACTATTTCTTTGGCCGAATTCTTCCTCTTTCAATTGCTTCTTCTTCGCTTCTTGTTCCTTCTTTTTCTGTTGTTGGCTGAATATACCATCTCCCCCTCCTTCAAGTTCTCTTCTCCTTTCTCCCCTAAACTGTTTCTCTTCTTTCTCTCCCTCAAGTTTTGTGCTGCCGATTTCCCAATTCTGATCACCGCTAAAACCATCCCTCTTCCTCTGCCGATTGACTTTCCTCCTTTCTTCTCTCAAACGTTCTGAGCCTTCATCTTGTTCAGCAATTTATTGCACTTTTTCGGTGAGTGAGTTTGGCACTTGAAGTTTCGGCTTTTGAGTTACTAAATTGGGGTTTTGTTTAACTATTTTTGACAGCTATAAATCAAGGATGAGGGGCTGTGCTAGTGCCGAATCCTTCCACTATTCGGTTCTCTTGCTCTCTTTCGGTAAGTTCTATAGATGAATCATTATTCCCTTTCTTGTTCTGCCTTAAGTTGTAACTGATAGCAATTGTATGGCAGTTAATGAAGGATTTAAGGAACTCCTAATCAATCACTAGAGACCAAGATTCATGGGAATCACAGTGACACGATTGAAGGTAACTTTACTCTATTCTATGAATGGACTGTTGGTTTAGGGTTTCATTTTAACCGTAATGTAGGACTGATGGTGGTGTTTGATTGGCCAAATGTAGACTGGTGAGTGCTTCAGTGACTGTTCGTGGCGAATTGAAACAAGGTGTGAAACACTGTCCAAAGCGTAAATTGGCAAAAGTCAAAAATATGACAATTGACGCTACACGAGTGTGCGCTCGTGTAACATCCTGGAAAGGGCCTATGCATTTTTGGTTTAATTGTATGAAATAGCAAGTCTAAAGCATTATGAATAAATTTTTGAAATTTTTGGAAACTCAGAAATGTATGAAAATGAATGGAAATGAATATTTTGGAAACACGAAATGCATTAGGACATGAACATTTTAGGAAACCTAGAAATGTAAGAAATGGTGCAAAAATGGAAAGTACACATTTTTGGAAACTAAGAAATGAAAATGGAAATGATCCAAAATGGAAAGTATACATTTTAGGAAACTTGGAAATGTAAGAAAATGGCAAGTAAACAGAGTGATCGAAAATTTTAGGAAACTTGGAAATGACCCTAAAATGATGAGTTTTAAAGTTTAAAATGGGAGATTAAGGCAAGAGGGCCTTAAAAGAAAAAGTTGGTAAAATTTGACACACAAACGGGCTAGGAAAAGTGGCCTGAAGATGGCACTTAGGGCCTATGGAAATGGCGCCATGTGCAAGAGGCATGGGCACAGGTTCGAATCACAAGGGAAGCAAATAAATGAAGTTTTATTTTTGCTTCCCAGGCTAAGAGGTGGACGGCACTTGCTTCTAGAAAAAGGAGGTGTTTTATTTCCAATAATATTGCTTAATAAGGTGATAAATAAAAGCTTTTCAATTTGGATTATTTAGAAGAGACAATAAGGATTTTTCTTTATTTATTTTTAAATAAAATAGATGATATTATCACAAGGAAGAGTGGTGGCCAAGTCAAGGACTCTTGGCCTGATAATTTCGGCTAAAGGAGGAGAATTAAGGCTATTCTCTCATCTTTTCTAAGCTCTGCCGAAATTCCCTAGTCAAAAACCCTCTCTGCCGAATTTTCTTCTTCTCTTTTCTTCCTCTCTTTTCTTCATCTATCAAGCCAAAACCTTCTCTTTTGATCCCTGTTAGCCGAATCTTTGTGGCTTCAAACAAGAATGCCATCGATTGTGGTGATAAGGTAAGAATGGATTCTTGTGTTAACTTCTTTTTCAATCAAGATTTAGGACTGATCTTTTTGGATGTCTCTTGGCCGAATATCCAAGGAAGGATTTCGGGCTTTCAGATCTAAGGAATCAAGGAAAGAGTTTCGGGAAATTCAAGGATTTAAGGTAAGACACCTGTATGGTCGGCCAAAGGCCATATTCTATTTGTTAAAGTTAGATTAAATCTAACTTATGGTTGTAGGAATTTCGACATCCCTAGTGGAGCAAGGAATCGATTTTGGGAATCTCATCACAAGGTAAGAAGTTATATTCGGTCTAGGCTCTCTCTTAAATAATTAGATCTATTTGTTTTAACCGAAGACTAATAAATCAGTGGATCTAGTGGATAGCCGAATTTCAGGGAGGAATACCACAATTTCGGGATTTGATTCGGCAGCAAGGTAAGAAATACAAATCCTAGTTGTATTTGGAATAATGGCCAAATGGTCTTTTAAATAGTAAGTGATTAACTATTGTAGGATTTGAGATCTAAATCTGTGATCGATTTTCTTCGGGATTTCAAGGAATCTATTAAGCGAATCAGGTGTGTACTCACACTAACTTTCAATATATTATGGTAATAATTATTTTAATATATGAATATGTATAAGAATGTGAATGTGGCTAAGTACCACAAATGTGGTAAAAGTACCTGTGCACGTTTCCTACTTCGATAGGATTACTGAATATGATATATTTTGAACATGTGAATAGTAACATGAATGAGAAATAAGTATGTTATGCATGATATAATAATATTTGGGGCATTTCGGGCTATATGTGAAAGGGGAAGAAGGTGTAGACTTCGGTCTCACCAACGGAATATGGTGACTACGGTCACATAATTTGAATATGGTAACTTCGGTTACATTATCTGAATTTGGTAACTTCGGTTACATTATCTGAATATGATGTCTAATGACACAAATTATATGGGCGATGAGCACGTCGATTGCAAATGATCGCTTCGATGGTGGTGTAGCGGATGGAGGGTCGACTTAGTAGTCCCACTGTGTGACCGGCGAATGCGGGTGGTGTGTGTAGCGGATGGACAAATAGGCTTGGGTTTGGGTTGCATCATTTGATTCGAATATGTACTTGATATGAATATGTATGCCTGATCTGTTGATTGTTAGTTTTGTGTACACATTGAGTCTGTAGACTCACCCCTTGTGGGACTATTTTACAGGTGATGAGCAGTAATGGACCGGGTCGGCAGGAGCTGAAGGTGGCCATGCAGGAGAAAAATAAATGATTTGGACTTTATTTTTGCTAAGTACTTTTCATTTTAATTTTGGAAATTATTTGATGTAATAAGGCCATAAAGCCCAAGTTTGATTACTTCTTATTATTATGTTACGAATTACTTTAAAATTAATGATTGTTTAAAACATATTTCTTAAATAAACCCTAGATTTTTTTTTGTCACTTTAAATAATTGTTCTTTTAAAATTAAGTAAACGGGTTTCCAACCTAAGCCCAACCCAAAACCAATATCTTCCGAAAAATACACAAATTATCTCTCTAAGTAATAAAGAACTTCAAAACCGTTTTCTTAAGGAACATACTGTGATCCGGTTCAGTGCTCGTGGGCAAAAGGGTGTTTGATTTGGTATCGAGCCCGCCAACTCTCGGCTTTGTGGGCTAAGGCCCAAAACATTTTTAATTCGAGCCCAAATGATTTTCTTTGAAATAAAGCGGTGTTTTGGCATGGCACCTAAGTCTCCACCCATGATCCACTGTAAGTACCCTAACTTTATGTGTGATTCTGTGATTTATGAACTGTATAAGGGTAGAAAAGGCATGGAACGTAGAATAGAATGATAGGAACATGAACCCTAGGGCTAGATTACCCAAACACAAAAACCACATAAGATTTAATGCACTAAACAAACCTATGGCTAAGTCATCGAGCTAGGTGTGGTAACCCTGTGCGCATGTCTAGGATTGGATCCTAAGAACTCAGTATTTAAGCAAATCCTAGTGACTCACCTCCTCTTCGCAGTATCCTACTGCAGTGCGTAGCTTCTGTTCACCCTAACTCGGAGGCTCTGGGTTGTGTGGCAACCTCATGCGCGCATGTCTAGGAACGGTTTCGGTGAGAGCTTGGTATTTAAGCAGTCCGCGTGACTCACCTCCTCTCCACTCGAATCCTGCCTGGTGCGTAGCTTTAGTTCACCCTGACCAAGAGGACTCGGTCATAGGCTCAACATAAAGATTGAAACCCGAAAGGGAACTAGCCAAGTTTTGAAAAAAAAAAAAAAAAAACAAAACAACAAAACCCTAGTTTTAAAACTTTTAAAATCACTCTTTTAACTTGGTGAAAACTATCTTTACAAGATCTTCCGAAAAAAAAAATTTTCTGATTTCCAAAAATTACAAAAAATACCCCTAGTGGTAAAATCACCAAAATGCCCTTGATTCACAAATTGTCAAACTTCTCAACGATTTTGCCAAAATTTCATTATTTTATAAACATTCAAAAAACCCTAATTTGTAAAATATCAAAATACCTTGATTTTGGAAAATTACAAAATTGCCCCTAACTTACAAAATGACCAAAATGACCTCGGTTTTTAAAATTTTTGCAACATCACCGTTTTGGAAAATAAAACTCTCAAAAAGAACCCATAAAGTTTTACAACTTTTGAAATATCCCTAACTTACTAAATTTTACCAATTTACCCTGGCTTTTGGAAAATTACCAAAATACCCCCGAGGTCAAAAATTACCGACATACCCCTGGATTTCAAAATTTTTCCAAAATTACACTGGGACTTTAAAATTACCAAAATACTTTTGACAAAATCACCGAGGAACTTTTTGTTTTGCAAAATTACGAAAATGCCCCTGTAGGACAAAATTACGAAAATACCCCTGGGTAGTGGAAAAACAACAACGATGAAAATCACAACGTTTCTCTGAATGAACGAAAGTTCATAATTGTTTGATGGATGGATGAATGAATAAAAGACTGTGTGCTTGTGTGAATACGAAAGAACCACTCCTAAAACTCTTTTCATAAAACTCCTTCGCGGGTAAATAAGTGGAACAAAGACTAATTCATAAAACTTTTTAATCAGATCTCGACGCTAGAAATGAGCTCCAGAGGACGTGGTCGTCGTGGACGAGGTAGAGGAAGGATGACCGTGTCGGAACCCGTTAGATCGGGTCAGGGGTCCGACAATGAAATACTACCGCCACCACCACCCCCTACCGGGTGTTGAGCGTTGAAGCTCGGGACGGAAGATCTTGTGTCGCAGTCAGGCTTTGCGAGTTTTGGAATTGGTGGCTGGTACGGGTGGAAATTCGAGAACTCGAAAATCTGTGCCTGAACGGCTCCGAGCTAATGGAGCCGAGATGTTTCGTGGAATGTCGAGAGTGGCACCCAGTACAGCTGAGTACTGGTTGGAAGCGACGGAACGCATCATGGATGAGCTCGACTTGACCCCTGAGGAGAAGTTAAAGGGGATGGTGGCATTGTTACGCGATGAAGCGTATCAGTGGTGGTTAACTATTTGGGATGGTGCCACGGCTGAAGATTTGACCTGGGAGTATGTTAAAGAAGCATTTCAGAAGAAGTATGTGGGAACCAGGTATACGGATGAACAAAGAAAGGCTTTTCTGGGGATGGTGCAAGGGAGTAAGTCTGTCGCAGAATATGAGGCGGAGTTTCTGAGGTTGAGCCGCTATGCTCAAAGGGTAGTGGCAACTGAGCATGAACGCTGTGTCCGTTTTGAGGATGGACTGAGGGACGATCTGAGACTGTTGATAGCACCGCATCAGGAGCGGGAATTCTCTGCTTTGGTGGAAAAGGCCAAGGTGGCCGAGGGAATCAAGGATGCTACCAGGCAGGCTGTGGATAGGAATAAGCCCAAAAGAGGTTTTGGGCCATCTGGAAAGGGTCATAAGAGGCCTAGAGTTGACGGGCCACGGAATCAACAAGCTGGTACAGGCTGGCAGTATCGCCCTTGTGAGCATTGTGGAAAGAGGCACTTGGGAGAATGTTAGAGAAAAACGGGAGGATGCTTCAAGTGTGGGTCCAAGGACCATATGCTTAAGGATTGTCCTAAGCAACCAGATGAGAGCCGATCGGCAGCTCAGAATGTTAGTCAGGCTGGTAGAGGCGGACAGCAGCCTCAACGGGGTCGTGGTTCGGCCAACCGAGGTAATGGTGCTGGCAGAGGCCGTGGAGCACAGGGCCAAGGTGCCGCTAATGCTGAAGTAAGGCAACCGGGTTTGGTTTATATGGTTCACCGAAGGGAGGATGGTGACGCATCGGATGTAATAATCGGTACGTTCTTTATTTCTGACAAACTCTATTTTGCTCTGATTGATGTGGGCTCGACCCATTCTTATGTTGCATGTAGTGTAGTGGAAACACTGGGCCTAGACTCAGAACTCTCTGATAGACAGATGACTGTAGTAAGCCCATTAGGCCAAACCGTACTGGTAGACAAGATCTTTTGGAATGTACTCCTAGAGATTCAGGGAGTGAACTTTCGGGCTGACTTAATAGAGTTACCCTTCGGAGAGTTTGAGCTTATACTTGGAATGGATTGGCTAGTAGAGCATCAAGCCGTGTTGGATTGTGCGCTAAACGTATGGAACTAAGAACCCCCGAGGATGAGGTAGTAATGATGATCGGAGAAAGGAGGAACTACTTGTCTAACGTGGTTTCGGCACTGAGGGCCGAGAAGATGGTTAAGAAGGGGTGTAAGGCATTCTTAGCCTTCGTTAGTACAATAGGTGGGAAGGAGGAAGGTATTAATGGAGTTAGGACGGTAAGAGACTTCGTGGATGTATTTCCAGAGGAATTACCAAGAATACCCCTAGATAGGGAGGTGGAATTTGGGATAGATTTGCTACCAGGAACAGCTCCTGTGTCAATCGCTCCATACCGAATGGCGCCGAAGGAGTTAGTGGAGCTCAAGGCTCAAATCCAAGAACTATTGGATCGTGGGTTCATTCGACCCAGTGTGTCTCCGTGGGGAGCACCGGTCCTATTTGTGAAGAAGAAGGATGGAACTATGAGAATGTGCATAGACTATCGTCAGTTGAACAAACTGACCATCAAGAACAAGTATCCTTTGCCAAGGATAGACGACTTGTTCGACCAGCTGAAAGGGGCAGCTGTGTTCTCGAAGATAGACTTAAGGTCGGGATATCACCAGTTGAAGGTGAAGGAGGCTGACATTCATAAGACCGCCTTTAGGACAAGATACGCTCATTTTGAATTTGTAGTGATGCCGTTTGGGTTGACGAACGCTCCAGCCGCGTTCATGGACATGATGAATCGGGTTTTCCAACCCTATCTGGATAGGTTCGTCGTTGTGTTCATCGACGATATTTTGGTGTACTCGAAGTCGGAGGAGGAGCATGATGAGCATCTCCGAGATGTGTTGGAAGTGTTAAGGGAGAAGAAGCTCTATGCCAAATTCAGCAAGTGTGAATTTTGGCTTAAGGAGGTGGCATTCCTAGGACATGTGGTATCCGCAGAAGGAATAAGAATGGATCCTAGGAAGATTGAAGCAGTGGTGGATTGGAAACCACCTAGGTCTGTGGCTGAAATCTGAAGTTTCTTAGGATTGGCAGGCTATTACAGAAGGTTCGTGGAAGGATTCTCGTCAACAGCCGCGCCTTTGACAAAGTTGCTAAGGAAGAAAGTACCATTTGTGTGGACGGATAAGCAACAGGAGAGTTTTGAAAAGCTTAAGAAGGTGCTGACGGAAGCTCCAGTGTTAATTCAGCCAGAGGCAGGCAAGGATTTCGTAGTATACTGTGACGCTTCGTACACGGGGTTAGGCTGTGTGCTAATGCAAGAAGGAAAAGTAGTCGCTTATGCGTCTCGGTAGTTAAGGCCTCATGAGGTTAACTATCCAACCCATGACTTGGAACTAGCAGTAGTGGTTTTCGCCCTGAAGGTTTGGAGGCACTAGCTTTATGGAGAAAGGTCAGTAATCTACACAGACCACAAGAGCCTTAAGTACTTGTTGACTCAGAAGGAGTTGAACTTGAGGCAACGAAGGTGGGGGAAGTTGTGGAAGGATTATGATTGTTCGATAGAGTACCACCCGGGCAAGGCGAATGTGGTAGCAGACACCCTAAGTTGGAAGGTTGTGTCAGATCTAAGGGCTTTGTTCGCTCACTTGAGTTTGTATGATGATGGAAGCCTGTTGGCAGAGTTACAAGTCAAGCCCACATGGCTAAAGGAGGTGAAAGAGGGACAGTTGGCTGATAAGGACTTAAGTACTAAGTTACAGACAAATACAAAGAAGGAGGATTAAAGGACTATGGCGTCAATGATGAAGAAGTATTGTGCTACAAGGGAAAGGTCTCAGATGCCGAAGGATAAGGAGTTGAGACAAAGAATTCTTCTGAAGCGCATGGTAGCCCTATGCTATGCATCCCGAGGCATCAAGTTGTATAGAGATCTAAGGGAACAATTTTGGTGGTCCGATCAAAACGAGAGGTGACTGAATTTACGGGAAATGTTTGACGTGTCGACAAGTTAAGGTTGAACACCAAGTTCCATCGGATTACTTCAACCAATTGAGATTCCCAATGGAAGTGGGAAAGAATTACCATGGACTTCGTTAGTGGGCTTCCCCTTACGCCTACTAAGAAGGACTCGGTATGGGTGATAGTGGACCGTTTGACCAAGTCCGCGCACTTTATTCCGGTGAAGGTTGACTATTCTCTTCAGAAGTTAGCCAAGTTGTATGTGGCAGAGATCGTGAGGCTACACGGAGTACCGATGTCGATCATCTCCGACAGAGACCCAAGGTTTACGTCTCGATGTTGGAAGGCACTTCATCAAGCGTTGGGCACTAAGTTGGATTTCACTACGGCGTTTCATCCTCAATCCGACGGGCAGTCAGAACGGGTTATACAAGTGTTGGAGGACATGCTAAGAAGTTGTGTGATGGATTTTCGAGGAAGTTGGGAAGATTACTTGCCCTTAGCTGAGTTCGCCTACAACAACAGCTATCAGGCAAGCATTCGGATGGCACCATACGAAGCATTGTATGGTCGAAAGTGTAGAACTCCTACTTGTTGGACTGAGTTAGGAGAATGTCGTGTTTTGTGTCCGGAGTTAGTGGCAGAAACTGAGGAGAAGGTTGAGATAATCTGGGCAAGGTTGAAGGAAGCCTCTGATAGGCAGAAGTCGTATGCAGACCTTAAGCAGAAGGAAATTGAGTTTGAAGTCGGAGACCAAGTGTTTCTGAAAGTCTCACCTTAGAAGAAGGTAATGAGGTTCGGTCGCAAAGAGAAGTTAAGCCCAAGGTTTAAAGGGCCCTATCGAGTACTAAAGCGAGTTGGACCAGTGGCATACCAAGTGGAGTTGCCACCAGAGTTGCAGCTAATGCACGACGTATTCCATGTATCCATGCTACGTTGCTATCGATCGGATCCATCTCATGTGGTACCTGTTGAAGAAGTGGAGCTAAGGCAGGACTTATCCTACGAGGAAGAGCCGATTCGGATCCTAGAACGTGATGTGAAAGTACTACGGAGAAAGTCAGTACCTCTAGTCAAGGTGTTATGGCGCAATCATGGATCGGAAGAAGCTTCATGGAGTCGAAGAGACAATGCGACACAGAATACCCTCCATTGTTTAGTTAGGAAATTTCGAGGACGAAATTTTGTTTAAGGGGGTAGAACTGTAACATCTTGGAAAGGGCCTATGCATTTTCGGTTTAATTGTATAAAATGGCAAGTCTAAAGCATTATGAATAAATGTTTGAAATTTTTGGAAACCCAGAAATGTATGAAAATGAATGGAAATGAATATTTTTGGAAACCTGGAAATGCATTAGGACATGAACATTTTAGGAAACCTAGAAATGTAAGAAATGGTTCAAAAATGGAAAGTACACATTTTTGGAAACTAAGAAATGAAAATGGAAATGATCCAAAAATGGAAAGTATACATTTTAGGAAACTTGGAAATGTAAGAAAATGGCAAGTAAACAGAGCCGATCGAAAATTTTAGGAAACTTGGAAATGACCCTAAAATGATGAGTTTTAAAGTTTAAAATGGGAGATTAAGGCAAGAGGGCCTTAAAAGAAAAAGTTGGTAAAATTTGACACACAAACTGGCTAGGAAAAGTGGCACAAGATGGCACTTAGGGCCTATGGAAATGGCGCCATGTGCAAGAGGCATGGGCCTGGGTTTGAGTCACAAGGGAAGCAAATAAATGAAGTTTTATTTTTGCTTCCTAGGCTAAGAGGTGGATGGCACTTGCTTCTAGAAAAGGGAGGTGTTTTATTTCCAATAATATTGCTTAATAAGGTGATAAATAAAAGCTTTTCAATTTGGATTATTTAGAAGAGATAATAAGGATTTTTCTTTATTTATTTTTAAATAAAATAGATGATATTATCACAAGGAAGAGTGGTGGCCAAGTTAAGGACTCTTGGCCTGATAATTTCGGCTAAAGGAGGAGAATTAAGGCTATTATCTCATCTTTTTTAAGCTCTGCCGAAATTCCCTAGTCAAAAACCCTCTCTGCCGAATTTTCTTCTTCTCTTTTCTTCCTCTCTTTTCTTCATCTCATCAAGCCAAAACCTTCTCTTTTGATCCTCATTAGCCTAATCTTTGTGGCTTCAAACAAGAGTGCCATCGATTGTGGTGATAAGGTAAGAATGGATTCTTGTGTTTACTTCTTTTTCAATCAAGATTTAGGACTGATCTTTTTGGATGTCTCTTGGCCGAATATCCAAGGAAGGATTTCGGGCTTTCAGATCTAAGTAATCAAGGAAAGAGTTTCTGGAAATTCAAGGATTTAAGGTAAGACACCTGTATGGTCGGCCAAAGGCCATATTCTATTTGTTAAAGTTAGATTAAATCTAACTTATGGTTGTAGGAATTTCGACATCCCTAGTGGATCTCATCACAAGGTAAGAAGTTATATTCGGTCTAGGCTCTCTCTTAAATAATTAGATCTATTTGTTTTAACCGAAGACTAATCAAATCAGTGGATCTAGTGGATAGCCGAATTTCAGGGAGGAATACCACAATTTCGGGATTTGATTCGGCAGCAAGGTAAGAAATACAAATCCTAGTTGTATTTGGAATAATGGCCGAATCGTCTTTTAAATAGTAAGTGATTAACTATTGTAGGATTTGAGATCTAAATCTGTGATCGATTTTCTTTGGGATTTCAAGGAATCTATTAAGTGAATCAGGTGTGTACTCACACTAACTTTCAATATATTATGGTAATAATTATTTTAATATATGAATATGTATAAGAATGTGAATGTGGCTAAGTACCACAAATGTGGTAAAAAGTACCTGTGTCGTTTCCTACTTCTGATAGGATTACGAATATGATATATTTTGAACATGTGAATAGTAACATGAATGAGAAATAAGTATGTTATGCATGATATAATAATATTTAGGGCATTTCGAGCTATATGTGAAAGGGGAATAATGTGTAGACTTCGGTCTCACCAACGGAATATGGTGACTACGGTCACATAATTTGAATATGGTAACTTCGATTACATTATCTGAATTTGGTAACTTCGGTTACATTATCTGAGTATGGTGTCTAATGGCACAAATTATATGGGCGATGAGCACGTCGACTGCAGCGACTGCCTTCGATGGTTTGTAGCGGATGGAGGGTCGACTTAGTAGTCCCCACGGTGTGACTGGCAGGTACGGGTGGTGTGTAGCGGATGGACAAATAGGCTTGGGTTTGGGTTGCATCATTTGATTCGAATATGTACTTGATATGAATATGTATGCCTGATCTATTGATTGTTAGTTTTGTGTACACATTGAGTCTGTAGACTCATCTCTTGTGGGACTATTTTTCAGGTGATGAGCAGTAATGGACCGGGTCAGCAGGAGCTGAAGGTGGCCATGCAGGAGAAAAATAAACGATTTGGACTTTATTTTTGCTAAGTACTTTTCATTTTAATTTTGGAAATTATTTGATGTAATAAGGCCATAAGGCCCAAGTTTGATTACTTCTTATTATTATGTTACGAATTACTTTAAAATTAATGATTGTTTAAAACATATTTCTTAAATAAACCCTAGATTGTTTTTTTTTTGTCACTTTAAATAATTGTTCCTTTAAAATTAAGTAAACGGGTTTCCAACCTAAGCCCAACCCAAAACCAATATCTTCCGAAAAATACACAAATTTCTCTAAGTAATAAAGAACTTCAAAACCGTTTTTCTTAAGGAACATACCAGATCCGGTTCAGGCTCGTGGGCCGGGTGTGGGGTGTTTCAGCTCGCTCGTGTGGTAATCTAAACGCATAAAACGTGGGTGTTTGACTATTGAGGCCACCATGACGTTGGGCCCAACGGGCTTGTAGGCCTCACACGGGTAAACTACACGAACGTGTGGAGAATATTGGGCCAAGCTGTGTAATTTACATAGCCGAGACAATTCTGGGCTATGTGGGCCACACGAACGCGTGGGCCAACAATACGGGCCTTGGTCCTATTTGTACTGTTTGACTGTTAAGGTTGCACGGGTCGTCCGAGACGACTGTGGACCTATTGATGGGTCGGTAAGGACACATAGACCCCAAACTGAGAAAATGATTGTTATGCCCCTAAGATATAAATGACTGTTATACTTCTATGATATAAAATGACTGTATGCCTTATGTTATGTATAACTGTATATGAGCATGCCACGATATATATGGTGCATGGGATGGGATTATTATGATTGGAGGAAGTGTACTGTACTGGCAGCTCTGCTGCAAATACTGTTTAGTGCCACAACCGGTGATAATTTTTGGAGTGTAGGGATGGGTGGGTGATTTTATCCCCATATGGAGTGTAGGGCTGGACGGAGTGGAGTGTAGAGCCTGGATGCGTAGGATTTTTGATTGCATGCCTAAACTGTTATTGTCACTGAAATGGGCTAAGGCCTACACTGATACTGGTCCTGTATTGGGCTAAGGCCCAACTGAACTGAAATGTTATTGATTTGGGCTTAGGCCTAGAATATACTTGCCTATGGCATGGTTGCTATTTTGCTTACATGGGGTTACACACTGAGTTTCGTAAACTCACCCCTTTGTTTATCTGTACACGGAATCCCCAATCTTAGGCGCATCGGTGCTGCGAGGGATTCGGTGGTGGCCACACAATCGCACCTGATTTTATATTTGAGTTTTATTTCCAATAAATTTGATTTGTGTATTTGTTTTGTAATAAGGCCTCTTTAAATTTTAACTTTTAATTGGGAATTTTACTTATTTTAATTCACATATGAGAGTAGTAGGATTCGGATTATCAAAAGATAAATGCTTTTCAAAACACCATGTTTTCGTAACATGCTATAAAGCTTCCACATCAAACATTTTTTAAGGTATAGTAACAAACTAATATGATCAACGTTTTGCTAAAAACAACTTAAGTTTTAAAAGTACAAGATACCCTAAATTTCCGTTAAGATCATAAACAATATTTAATAATAAGAATGGATTTTCCAAAGAAACTATATTTTCGAAAAATAATTCAATGTGATACCGCCAGATTCGGCCATAACGTCTGGGCTGGGTTTGAGGTGTTACGTGCTTAATATGTATGAAATGGGCTAAGGCCATAGAACATATCTGATTCTGTATCTGAGTGGGCTAAAGTCCACACCGTTTCTGAAATGGGCTTAGACCTGAACTATGAATTTATGTCTGTATATGATATTACTGTGTGCATGTTTACTGTGGGGATTACACACTAAGTTTGCGAAAACTCACCCTTTTCTGTTTAATTTGTTCAGGTAATCCCCAGTATTAGATGGATCGGTACAGTGGAGGACTCGGTGGTGACCACGGTTCTGGATATTTATTTATATTTTATTATTAATTATGGTTTGATTATATCGGGGTAAATTTTTTGTAATATGTCTATTACGAGTTTCTGTTTAATTTGGGATTTGTGATATTTACGGTTAAAAGTACGAAACCTTGAGTTTTCAAAATAAACAAATGTTTTATAAAAATCACACAAATTCACAAATTACTTTTAAAAAGCTTCCGCAAAGTATAATGTTTTGAAAATGGTCAATGAATGAATAAACGGCGCGTTTTTTCCGGTAACCTAAAATATTGAAATGGGCATTATTGTAATTATGTTTTCTAAAGCACTATTATGTGACATCGCCAGATTCGACCGTAACGTCTAGGCCGAGTTTGGGGTATTATAGATTTTCCCTCAGTTCTGAGAGTAAGTCTTTCCTATAACTTTGTTTAATTTTCCTATAACTTTGTTTAATGAATGTGTTTAAATGTGTTTTCATGAACAATTATTCGTGAACTCTTTTTGGCGAGCTCTATATGGTTTCATGATTTGTGGGCTCTTTGTAATTTTTGTGAGCTCTGTATTAAGTAAATGTTTTGACAAGTAACCCTTCTGAATCTATTGGATATAATGGCATGCCATAGGATTGTGAGTACTCACCTTCATGTTTTATGTTTTAGGCATTGAGGTCTTGGGACAAGTTAGAGAGATAAGGGAATGTCAAGTTGAGCTTCATTCAAAGGGACATGTTGTTGTGTTAGAGAGTGTTAGCCTGGTGTTACACTTATGGGACAGGTTAAGGACTCATTGAGTCATTCCTCCGAGGCATTATAAGGAGATCCGCTTATCCAACTAGAACTAACAAGTAAACAAGAATGTGATTCTGAAATTCTATACTATTGCTGAGCTGTAAGTGTTTGCGAAACAGGCTTTGCACAAGTATGGCAAACCCTGTTCATGGTTCTCTTTTGTTTAACTAATGTTTTGTACTGCAATGCTGTTCTCTTTCCTATATAATCATTGAGTTCGCAAGAACTCACCCACTCTTTTCTTTACATCGCATACAATTAAATCGGAATGTATGCTGGAGCGAGGCGAGTTATAACACTCCAAACCCAATCCTTAAGGAGGATTCAAGAATTGCCTGTCACTACATTAAAATCATTAACTGTAATTTCATTGAATTCACAGTTCTGTAATCATAAGTTTAAATACAATTTCAACCTTCAAAATTAAACATCCTGACATCACCCCCATGTAACACCCTATACCCAGCCTGGTCGCCAAGCCCGAATATCAAGATGTCACACCACCATATCATGTCATACATAACAAGTAAAAGCTCATTCTAAATGAAACATCTTCCATTTTAGTATTCGTATAGGTTTTAAATAAATCATACTCCTTAATGACATCTTTACATGCTAAACATACATCAAATTATCCTATAACAAAGATAAAACATGCATAAATTCCATTTAGCAAAATTAGCAAAACTGTTATGCAGGCATCGATACCAAAAGTGTGGTATCGGTATTCCTCTCAAGTGGTATCGATACCACCTGGAAAATTGATACCAAAACTACTTACTGTTTCTCATCTAAAATCAAAACACAATAAAATATCGGTACAATTAAAAAAGTATTGATAAAACAACCCTAATTATCAATGCTCGTGACAAGGTATCGATACAAATTTACAATCCTGACTTTTTACACAGTTCAAAATCACAGAAGTATCATTTTTACAACACGAATATCGACACATCTGCTTCAGACAAGAAAAATACAACATACATAAGCATATAAGTCATTCCAACATGTTCCAAATCATCATGCTATCATATCATCATCAAATAAATGTTAAAACGGCCTTAATAATAGTCTCAAACATCAAAAGTAAGTCCAAGCAACAACCAACATAATAGGAAACAAATCTCATAAACTTAAGAGTAAATAGTCTATGGAAGCATTAAAAACATCATGGAAAATGTCAGTAAAAGTCTACCACATTGTCTTATTCCCCCCCCCAAAAAACAATAACACCTACGAAATAACGGAAAAGGACTTGCTTGGATCACCTCTTGGAAACCACAACGCTTACACCGGCACACAACTAATCTTGAATGATTTTAAGAAAGGAATGGGTGAGCTTAACAAGCTCAGTGTGTAACACCCCTATCCCGTATCAATCACCAGATTAGGGTTAAGGGCATTACCTGATAGATCAGAAACTTTATCAAACAATTTCATAAATTAAACCACCATTTACAATCATAGTGTCCCTTCTGTAGGTCATTGAGACCTAAAACATGCTTTAAACAGAGTTGGGACTAGACCGGAATACATACAGAAATTCTTGGTAAATTTAAAACTTTTCTAAGTTTCAACAGTTACACGCTCGTGTAGGCAGACCGTGTGCCTGCCACGACTGATGATCCCTAAAATCAGAGCTTTAAAATTTATAAAAGAATGATCGAACCTGGAAACTAGCTCTGACAACAATTAAAGGCAAGTGTACCTATCGAACAGTAGTATAGTTTAGGCAAGACCAGATTGTCGAACCCAAAGGAACTAAAAGTATTAATACTAACTTTCTTTTTATTATTTAGCCTTAAAAATAAAGTGAAGTTGTTTTAATCTAAATTAACGACAACTAAGCTAAGGATAAAGACAAAAAGAACGAATTGGGAAATAACTTGAAGAAAAACTCAATTGATCACGATGATACCCTCAGGAAGAATCCACCTAGACTTCACTTGTTATCTAACTCTGAAATATATGATTTATTTACTTAGCTTGATCAGTAGGACTCCCTAACGTATATTAAACCCTCTCTCGAGGCGAATGACGTCTAACCCTAGGTTAATTAGTGGAACTCTCATTCTCTTATAATAACACCCTAGAATAGCAGTAAATCGATCTATGGATTCCCATATTAGGTTTCACCCTAATCCGGTAAAATCTCGTAACCCTATCTCTAGGCGTTAGATCAAATCCGCTTAACTATGCTAAATCTACTCTTAAGCAGGGTCTATTCCTCCTCCACTTAAGCACATCAGATTTGGATTAAGCATGCATAATTAAGAACAAACTAAGTGTTTATCATATAATTAAAAAATCAAATAATAAGATTCATCTAGGTTTCATCCCCTTCAGGTATCTGAGGGGTTTAGTTCATAACTAAAGAAGAAAACATCTCAAGAAAAAAGATAAAACAAAACATAAGAAATTCCTAAAACTCCCTGAAGGTCTTGAAGGAGAATTCCGCCGTCTTGAGTATAATTCCGACTTCTTGGGATGGATCAACTGGTTAACTTCAAGCGATTCCCACAATTCTGACCTTTCCGGCTTGGCTCCTTGGCCTAGCTCGACGCCCCAACAGAGGGCTTCTACCGACTTCTCTTTCAAGTTGCCCCCTTGGGTGTTTATATAGACTTTGAGATGCCTTACGTGGCCCCTAAGTATCTTAATTTAAGTAGAATTCCTAATAGGGTGTTTGAATAGGCTTTGGAATCTGTTTCTTTGCCACCAAGTATCCTTTCCCGAATGAAATTGCTCTTTCCGGCGATAGGGACATGGCCATGGCACACGCCCGTGTGAATCGTGGCCAGGCCCTGTTCGGACTTTTAATGAGGCACAACCGTGTGATATTTGGGCCAGGCCGTGTCGATTTCTCTCTTGGCCCAATTTGGTCCGTTTTAAGCCCGTTTCTCGTTCTTTTCATCCTTGGGTGCTTTCCTGAGTATAAAATATGAAAAGAAAGGATTAAGAGCACCTTTTTACATAAACTGAGGCTTAAATTATCCAAAAGCATGCTAAATGTGGGCCTAAAATATATTACTTTTAGGGTTTATCAAATACCCCCAAACTTAAGCTTTTGCTTGTCCTCAAGCAAAATTCTCAACTTACAATTAAAACGAAATAGTTCAGAGATAATTCATACATGGATAATTCAACTCAAAGAGTCCTAAAGATTCAAACAATCAAAGTCATACATTTATAGCATGAAAACATAGGCGTTTCCCTTTACCTGAATAGTTACTTCTGATTCAAAATCGACAAGAGTTGACATCCTCACTAAAGATTCGTTCAAACCACTCAAAGTGTTTAAGGTTCAAAATTAGAAGGTCACTCGTAAGTCAAACATGAAGAGTTAATCCCATAGGCTTGCCTGAAAATCAAATCTCCACCACTATAAAATGAGATGACAAACAGATCAAAAGGTCTTTAATAGGGTTGTAATGGGGCTAGGGTTAAGGGTATGGATATAGGCTGAATTAGAGGGTTAGAATCGAGATTGAATTGACAAGTTACCTATCTAGAAAAATAAACTGATCAAAGTTAATTTACATCAACTGAAAATTTACAATACTAATAATACGAGCTTTTTCTTTTGATAATTAGACTTTAACTGTATAAGCTCATTCTTCCTAACACTAATACTGAATATACTTTGAATTTGAATTTTTTGAAATTTTTTTGAATTTTTTTTTAAGAACAAACTATAACAACTGAAATATAAAACATAGTTAGGTAATTGCTCAAAATCAAATCTCGACAAAAAGGGTAATTAGAAGGATGATAATAACAAATACAAAGGGTTTTGGGTTAATATTAGTGGGTGAGTCAAGGGTTGTTAAGATCAACGGGGTTCACTAAGGGTTAATTATGAAGGTAGGTTTTTTTTAGTGGAATAAGTGGGTTAAAACTTAAGTGCCTTTATCATCTCTGTATATCAAATCATAACTGTGGTCTCGACATGTATAATCAAGGCAAGTTCTAGAATAACAGTTCAATGTTGACACACTCATAATCAGAAAGTGAGCATGAAAAAGAATATATACTCTATAAGGCTCAAAATCTCACAAAAATTATGGGTATTTGATATCAACCTCGTAAATTTCAAATTTCAAAGTAATATTCAAATTCAGGTTAACAACCTAAAAATTTTAATTTTTGAAAATTAGACTTATCATTCTTGATTCTCTAGTATTCTTCAAATTTAATCATCAATGCACAATTAACTATGACTTAATCCAAAACATATCAATAAAAATCATAAATCAAAGGAAATTTCATTCTAATCATAATATGAGAAACTTACTTTAGAACAAGACATAATTCAAGGATTTTCAAATAATACTATAGTTAACCCCCATACACTTAAGATGTACATTGTCCTCAATGTACAAAGATAGATAATATCAAAATAATCATAAATCATAAGATGGGGAGAGAAGTGAAACTTCCTGAATTTTGGATGAAGTCAATGAAAGGAAACCGGATAGGTTTGGAGGTGAACGTGGGGAAGCGCCTTGAACTGTTTGAAATTAAATCCTCGAAGCAGCCATCCTGATTTTATTGTATCCTAAGCTAAATCTAAATGGTACGAAAAATAAGAAGAAAATAATAAAGAAAATAAAAATAAAAATAAATAAATAAATGAAAATAAATAAATGAAGATAAAAATAAAAATAAAAATAAAAATAAATAAATGAAAATAAAAATAAAAGTAAATAGTGATACGGTCCACGCCCTTGTGCCAACCCGTAGTGTTCACACGGCCACGGCCACGGCCGTGTGCAAGGCCGTGTGGGTGTGGAAACCTGCGCCTAAATATGAAAAGAAAAACTAAACTAATTAGTAGGGTTAGTGCTCGGGTTGCCTCCCGAGAAGCGCTTGTTTAAAGTCTTCAGCTAGACTTTACTTGTTATTTGTATGGTCAAGGTGATTTGAGGAGGTGAAAATCCTTTCTCATACGCTCAACTCGATTTTTGATATAAAGTTTCACTCGAGTAGTGTTTACCTCAAAAGTGCTGAATTTAGGATTGTTTACCTCGATTGTCCCGTATAGGAAGACATTAAGTACCTCAAAAGTGATTTCTTTGTTTGCCTTGAGGTCTGAATTGGTGATTTGAAGGTCTTCCTTATTCAACAATACCTGATCCTCTATTTTGATGTGATTTGTTGTTCCTATCAGCTCGTCTGGGGTTTCTGTCGGTTTCACTTCGTGTGGTTCCAGTTCTATTTTAAATTGTGTTGTCCACTCTTCTAGTTTGTCGACCCTAAGGCCTCGTTTCTTATCTAAATCTTCTTTGTTGGCACAAGGTCTAAGATCTAGCTCAGCTAGGTGATTTCATCATGATTCCTGTAAAGAAGGTTGAACCAAATGGTTATCAATAAAATTATCGTTTGTACCTTTATTACTTGATGTCCTAGTTGGGTCAAGAGCTTGAAGAGTGATTGTTCCGTCGTCTACACGAAGTGTGAGTTCATCGAATTCTTCCTCTGTGTGATTTTTCTTTATTGCATCGGGATATGGCACACGAGGTTGGTATTCTTTATCACTTGATGTTCTGGCCGAGTCAAGAGCTTGAAGAGTGACTATCTCGTCGCCTACGCAAAATATGAGTTCACCTGTATAGATATCAATTTTAGCTCTGGCAGTTGCTAAAAAATGGTCTTTTTAAAATTAAAGGAATATTATTGTCCTCATCTATGTCTAAAACAACAAAGTCTACTGGGAATACGAATTTATCAATTTTGATTAGAACATTTTCTATTATACTCCTAGGGATTCTGATAGTTTTATCAGTTAATTTGTAACACCCCAAACCCGGCCCAAACACCACGCTCGGATCTGGTATGTCACCTGAGAAAACTTCGCGAACTTTAGAAAAATTTTAACAATCCCTTTTTGTTTTGAAACTCCAAGTTTAGTAATTTGTGTTGAAAACTCAAAATCCAGTTAAAGAAAATTTTTAATTAGCCCATTCTTTGTGTTTAGATGGCGTTGAAAACACATGTTTGTTACCTTAGATTAAAATATATGTTTGTCGTAAAAGTCCCTTTGTAAAATCGTTAATTAAGTTATGAGAAAAACTTTCGTTCGCATTTTGTATAAATGACTTATCGATTATTTGTATTCAAGACGTCTAAAGTTTAAATCGAAATTAAACCAAATTAAAGGTGACCTTATTACATAACAAAATCCCGAAAATTTAAAGAAAAGTAAAGTTCTATTTAAATAAACCGTGCATGGCCACCTCGTAGTCCTCTCCTACCCAAATCCACTTGTGCTAAGTATTACCCAAAAAAATGTTAAGCGAAAGGGTGAGTCAAGAAGACTCGGTGTGCAATTTTCCCACATGAACCACAATTGGGCTCGAGCCCATTCACATACCATCTGGGCCTTAGCCCTTTACAAAATCACATTGGGCGAGCCCATTCAGAATCAGATTAGGCCTTAACCCTACAGCACAGTATAGCCGATAACATATGCAAAATGATGCAATACCCAACCCAGCCCAAATTTCCATCCGCTACACACCACCCGTTCCTGCGAATCACACCAGTGGGGATTTCTATAATCGACCCTCACAGCTACACACCATCGATGGCAGTCTTGCTGCAGTCAGCTGCTCCTCGCCTAAATATGTGGCATATCCACCGAAATAATGTGACAACATCCCGATATATGTGGCAAAGCCACCAAAATACACTGCCCCTTTCATCATTATCATATCCCCATGCCCATGCAACATACTATCATAGTGGTATGAATGCAAAGTGTAATACAACATATAATAACATACTTAAAATATTCAAAGCATATGCCTAATCATGTCATCAACAATAATTATCAAGCATAATCGAAAAGTAACTCACCTGGTGTCACAGTTGCCACCCTCTATGGGTAACATAATAGCTATTACCGCTTTTTTGGCTTTCAAACAACACATACATTTATTATAACATACAATGAAGGCGTGGGAATTACACACCTGTAAACGCAAAGAACTAGACAATCAATCTCGTTGACACCCTCACCCGCAGGGATCACAGCGATCTGCTTATCCCTCTCCGAAGCAAGCCCACAACCTGGTGGAAAGTCACATACTGCAAATACTGCACGTTTTTTGAACTTAGGGGTAGGGACTACGAGTCCAACCCCCTCCTTCCCTTGACTGGCATTCGAATCCATGACAGATCTAGATCGACAGAACCCAAAGGCTAACAAGCTTATACTAAGAAATCGGCTGAGTCCCACCAAATAAGAAGAAACCAATTTGAGAAGGTTAAGGAAAAGAGTGACGGCAGTCCACTGGTCAAAAGAGATAAGAGTGTTGCTGACACATAACATCCTTTGGCTCCCACGTGGCCTCTTCTGCATCGTGGTTCAACCACAACACCTTGGCCAAAGGGACTGATTTCCTTCTCAGCACCTTAACGTCTCGATCCAAGATCTGCACTGGTTCTTCTTTGAAAGTCAGGTCAGGTCTTACCTCAATCTCCTCCACTGGCATAATGTGAGACGGATCCGAACGATAGCGCCTCAATATTGAGACATGGAACACATCATGGATCTGTTTCAATTCTGAAGGTAACTCGAGCTGATATGCCACTGGTCCTAAACGCTCAATACCCAATAAGGCCCGATGAATTTGGGACTTAGCTTGCCCTTTCTCCCAAACCTCATCACCTTTTTCCACAGCAAAACTTCCAAGAAAACCTAATCACCCACTGCAAACTCTATTTCTTTACGCTTCAGATCTACATACGACTTCTACCTGTTGGATGTTTCCTTCAATCAAGCCCGAATTAGTTTAACCTTCTCCTCTGTTTCTGAAATCAAATCCGGACCCAAAAACTATCACTCACCCAATTCATGCGGCAAGTAGAGTACGACACCTTCGCCCATACAACGCTTCATGTAGCGCCATCCGAATACTAGGCTCAGAGTCGTGGTTGTGTTTACTTCGCGCCAGCGGTAGGAACTCCTCCCAACTACCCCAGAAGTCAATGACACAGCCCCTCAACATATCTTCCAAGATCTAAATCACCCTCTCAAACTGACCATTAGTCTGTGAATGATACACCGTACTGAAGTCTAGTCTTGTTCCTAGTGCCTGATGCAACGCCTTCCAAAAACGCGATGTAAACCTAGGGTCTCTATCTGATATGATCGACACTGGTACCCCATGCAACCTCACGATCTCTGCCACATACAACTTAGCCAGCTTCTGCAGAGAATAGTCGACAAGAACAGGTATGAAATGGGCAGACTTCGTCAATCGATCCATAATCACCCATACCGAATCTTCTTAGTAGGCGTAAGAGGTAGCCCACTAACAAAGTCCATCATGATCCTCTCCCATTTCCACTCTGGAATTTTCACCGCTGCAATAACCCCGAAGACAACTGATGTTCCGCTTTCACCTACTGACACGTCAAGCATTTGCCCATAAACTCGATAATTTCTCGCTTTAATCTAGGCCACCAAAATTGTTCACGTAGATCCCGATACATTTTATTCCCACCAGGATGCATAGTGTAAGGACTACTATGCGCCTCCTGAAGAATCATCTGCCTCAACTCAACATCCTTCGGCACACAAACCCTTTTCCGGAAACACAATACCCAATCACTGTTCAAACTATAATCCTCTACCCCACTATTCCGTACTTGTATAAGTTGAGCACTCAAGACATCATCCGATAACTGCTTCTCTTTGATTTGACTTATCCACGTCAGCTTCACTTAGAGTTCAGCTAACAAACTTCCATCATCATACAAGCTGAGATGGGCAAACATCGCCCTCAAGTCTAATATTACCTTTTGACTTAACGCATCTAACACTACGTTAGCTTTACCAAGATGGTATTCGATCGAGCAGTCATAATCCTTCAATAGTTTAATCCACCCCCGCTGTCTTAAATTCAACTTCTTCTGGATAAGAAGATATTTCAAGCTCTTGTGGTCGGTGTAGATAACAGACTTCTACCTATACAGATAATGTCTCTAGATCTTCAGAGCGAACACCACTGCAGCCAACTCTAGATCATGCATAGGTTAGTTCAACTCATGCGATCTTAGTCGCCAGACGCGCATACACAACGACCTTCCCATCTTGCATTAACACACACTCTAACCCTGTGTGTGAAGCATCATAATAAATTACAAACTCTTTCCCAGCCTCAGGCTAGATCAATACCGGAGCTTCTGTTAAGATCCTCTTCAGCTTTTCAAAGCTCTCCTGCTGCTTGTCAATCCAAACAAATGATACCGCTTTCCGCAACAACTTAGTTAAGGGTGCCGCGATCAAGGAGAATCCCTCCACAAACCTTCTGTAATATCCATCTAAACCAAGGAAACTCTGAATCTCTGCCACAGACTTTGCGATTTCCAGTCTAACACAGCTTCAATTTTCCGGGGGTCAACCCTAATTCCCTCAGCAGATACCACATGACCCAAAAAGATAACTTCTTTTAAAAAAATTCACACTTACTGAATTTGGTGTACATCTGCTTCTCTCTCAAAATCTACAGAACCACCAGGAGATGCAAATCAAGCTCTTCTTCTGTTTTGGAGTATACTAGGATGTCGTCTATAAACACCACAACAAACTGATCCAAATAGGGTTAGAATACCCAGTTCATCATATCCATAAACGTAGCTGGGGCATTCGTTAACTCAAACGACATCACTAAAAACTCATAGTGACCATAGCAAGTTCGAAATGCCGTCTTATGAATATCTGCTTCCTTGACCTTAAGTTGATGATATCTTGACCTTAAATCTATCTTCGAGAAGACTGAAGCCCCCTTAAACTGATCGAACAAATAGTCAATCCTTGGTAGCAAGTACTTGTTCTTAATCGTCAACTTATTCAACTGACGATAGTCAATGCACATACGCATCGACCCGTCCTTTTTCTTCACGAATAGCACCGGTACGCCCCACAGAGACACACTTGGTCGGATGAAACACGATCCAACGCTCTTGAATCGAGCTTTGAGTTCCACCACTCTCTTCACGCCATCCTATAAGGGGCGATAGACACCAGAGTCACACCCAAAAGTAGCTCGATTCCAAACTCCACTTCACAATTCGGAGCAACCGGAAAGTTCCTTAGACATACATCCATCCACGAACTCCTTTATGCTTCTAACTAACCTCACCAATCACTTCCTTTGCATCCAATGCACTCGATAAAGGCTAGGAATGCCTTGCACCCTTTTCGAACCATCTTAATGACCTTTAGTGCGGAAACCACGTTAGAAAAATAATTCCTTCTTTCCCTATCACAACCACCTCTTCTCCTCTAGGGTACTCAACACCATTCCCTTAGTTACGCAATCCAATTTCACATGGTGTTTAACTAACCAATCCATGCCTAAGATAAGGTCAAACTCTCCGAATGGTAATTCTATTAAGTCAGCCAGAAACAAAACTCCTTGATTTTCTAAAGGCACATCCCTAAACATCTTGTTTACTACTGGGATTGCCCTAAAGTGGCTAACTACGCTCATGTCTCTAGCAGCTATTTCAGATTCTAAACTTAAAGTCTCAGATACAATACAAGCAACATAAGAGTGGATTGATCCAATATCAATCAAAGCAAGAAATGGCTTATCAGCTATAAGTAACGTACCGGTTATGACGCCCGGTGCGTCGCCACCCTCTCGTCGACGAGCTGCATAAACTAAATCCGACTGTCTTGTGTCTGTATTACTGATACCTCTGCCTGGTGTTTTATGACCCTGACCAAAACCATTCCCTTTTCCAATCAGACCACGACCTCTCGACGGCTGCTGCCCACTTTTTCTGAACTGAGTAAAATTCTGACCTAATGACCGCACCTTATCCAACTCTTGTGGTCAATCTCGAATCATATGATCCCTAGATCCACACTTGAAACATCCCCCAGTTCTTTTCCAACATTCCCCTGGATGCATCTTCCCACACTGAGAACATGGTCGGAGCTGACCCACTGCGACAGGCGTCGGAACTCGAGCTGGCCCATCAAACCTAGGCCTTTTCTGAAAACCCCAGATGATCTTGACGACCCAAAACTTCTCTTGTTCTTGCCTCGATCTTTATCCCTATTCTGTCTCTCGGTCCGCTTTACCTCCTCGGCTATTTTAGCTTTCTCAACTAACACGGCAAAGTCCCTCTCCCGCTGCGGAGCTATCAATACCCTTAACTCGTCCCGCAGCCCATCTTCGAACCGCACGCAACGCTCATAGTCAGTCGCTACTATTCCTCGGGCGTAACGGCTCAAGCGCAGAAATTCCGCCTTATACTCAACTACGAATTTACCCACTTGTACCAAATTCAAAAATGCTTTCCTCTGAGCATCCACATAACTTGCCCCAATGTATTTCTGCTAAAAATGTCGTCTTAAAGAAATCCCAGTCAATTCGATCCGCTGGAGTACCCTATCTTACGGTGAGCTACCACTGATATGCCTCATCCCGAAGAAGAGACACCGCTCCTTTCAATTTTTCCTCTGCTGTGCATCTAGATCATCCATAATCTGCTTGACCGCCTCCAGCCAATACTTAGCTATATTCGGGGCCACACCAGAAATGCCTCTAAACATTTCAGCTCCGTTTGCCCAAAGTCGCTCAGGAATAGACTTCCGAGATACTGTCCCAGTGCTTGCCCCAGCAACTCGCTCCAACAAATGCAGCATTCCTTGTGACAGGGCATCATCCCCACCAGTTCTATCTTGCAATCCCCCTTCCGCCACAGGTGATGCTGGCGCTTCACATTCAGGTTCATGCCTTGCTTCCGAGAGCTTAGCCTCAACACCTCAGCCTCTACCACGGCTACGTGCAACACGTCCACGTCCTTTAGCACTCATGTCTATCGTTTCGTCCTAATCTGGTTTACAAATTTTATGCATTAACATTTCTTTTCACTGTTTATTAACGAGTAGTTTTATGAGAATAGAGTTATAAGTAGTTTTCCGCAAAACACACATATACCTAAGGGTTTCCATTTCTAGAGTAGATTTTCTTAATTCTAAGTTTCATAGCACAATATATCTATTTCATGCAATTCACCCGATTCAGTTGGAAAACTTACCGTAATTGACTTGGTGCCGAAGGCTCAGATGCCATGCTTCAGAAACTTGCATATACACTTTTTTTTTAAATCACTTTTAAACCAACCTCAAAAAACGTTTTGAGCCCAAAACCCATGGCCGAGTTTTTAAACTGGGCTCTGATACCAAAATTGTAACACCCCAAACTCTACTCAAACACCACGCTGGATCCGTAAGTCACCCGAGAAAACTTCGCGAACTTTAGAAAAATTTTAACAATCCTTTTGGTTTTGAAACACCAAGTTTAGTAATTTGTGTTGAAAACTCAATACCAGCTAAAAGAAAATTTTTAATTAGCCCATTCTTTGTGTTTAGGTGGTGTTGAAAACACATGTTTGTTACCTTAGATTAAAATAGATGTTTGTCGTAAAAGTCCCTTTGTAAAATCGTTAATTAATTTATGAGAAAAACTTTCGTTCGCATTTTGTAGAAACGGCTTATCGATTATTTGTATTCAAGACGTCTAAAGTTTAAATCGAAATTAAACCAAATTAAAGGTGACCTTATTACATAACAAAATCTGAAAATTTAAAGAAAAGTAAAGTTCTATTTAAATAAACCGTGCATGGCCACCTCGTAGTCCTCTCCGGCCCAAATCCACTGTGCTAAGTATTACCTGCAAAAATGTTAAGCAGAAGGGGTGAGTCAAGAAGACTCAGTGTGCAATTTTCCCACATGAACCACAATTGGGCTCGAGCCCATTCACATACCATCTGGGCCTTAGCCCTTTACAAAATCACATTGGGCGAGCCCATTCAGAATCAGATTAGGCCTTAACCCTACAGCACAGTATAGCCGATAACATATGCAAAATGATGCAATACCCAACCCAGCCCAAATTTCCATCCGCTACACACCACCCGTTCCTGTGAATCACACCAGTGGGGATTTCTATAATCGACCCTCACAGCTACACACCATCGATGGCAGTCTTGCTGCAGTCAGCTGCTCCTCGCCTAAATATGTGGCATATCCACCGAAATAATGTGACAACATCCCGATATATGTGGCAAAGCCACCAAAATACACTGCCCCTTTCATCATTATCATATCCCCATGCCCATGCAACATACTATCATAGTGGTATGAATGCAAAGTGTAATACAACATATAATAACATACTTAAAATATTCAAAGCATATGCATAATCATGTCATCAACAATAATTATCAAGCATAATCGGAGAGTAACTCACCTGGTGTCACAGTTGCCACCTCTATGGGTAACATAATAGCTATTACCGCTTTTTGGCTTTCAAACAACACATACATTTATTATAACATACAATGAAGGCGTGGGAATTACACACCTGTAAACGCAAAGAACTAGACAATCAATCTCATTGACACCCTCACCCGCAGGGATCACAGCGATCTGCTTATCCCTCTCCGAAGCAAGCCCACAACCTGGTGGAAAGTCACATACCGCAAATATCGCGACGCTTTTTGAACTTAGGGGTAGGGACTACGAGTCCAACCCCCTCCTTCCCTTGATCGGCATTCGAATCCATGACAGATCTAGATCGACGTAACCCAAAGGCTAACAAGCTTATACTAAGAAATCATCGCCGAGTCCCACCAAATAAGAAGAAACCAATTTGAGAAGGTTAAGGAAAAGAGTGACGGCAGATCCACTGGTCAAAAGAGATAAGAGTGTTGTTGACATAACATCCTTTTTGGCTCCCACGTGGCCTCTTCTCGCATCGTGGTTCAACCACAACACCTTGGCCAAAGGGACCGATTTCTTCTCAAGACCTTAACGCCTCGATCCAAGATCTCGCACCGGTTCTTCTTTGAAAGTCGGTCGAGTCTTACCTCAATCTCCTCCATCGGCATAATGTGAGACGGATCCAACGATAGCGCCTCAATATTGAGACATGGAACACATCATGGATCTGTTTCAATTCTGAAGGTAACTCGAGCTGATATGCCACTGGTCCTAAACGCTCAATACCCAATAAGGCCCGATGAATTTGGGACTTAGCTTGCCCTTTCTCCCAAACCTCATCACCTTTTTCCACAGCAAAACTTCCAAGAAAACTCGATCACCCACTGCAAACTCTATTTCTTTACGCTTCAGATCTGCATACGACTTCTACCTGTTGGATGTTTCCTTCAATCAAGCCCGAATTAGTTTAACCTTCTCCTCTGTTTCTGAAATCAAATCCGGACCCAAAAACTATCACTCACCCAATTCTGTCTGGCAAGTAGGAGTACGACACCTTCGTCCATACAACGCTTCATAGGGCGCCATCTGAATACTAGACTGTAGCTGTGGTTGTAAGCGAATTCTGCCAACGGTAGGAACTCCTCCCAACTACCCCAGAAGTCAATGACACAGCCCCTCAACATATCTTCCAAGATCTAAATCACCCTCTCAAACTGACCATTAGTCTGTGAATGATACACCGTACTGAAGTCTAGTCTTGTTCCTAGTGCCTGATGCAACGCTTTCCAAAAACGCGATGTAAACCTAGGGTCTCTATCTCGATATGATCGACCACTGGTACCCCATGCAACCTCACGATCTCTCGCCACATACAACTTAGCGCCAACCTGCGCAGAGAATAGTCGACAAGAACGGTATGAAATGGGCAGACTTCATCAATCGATCCATAATCACCCATACCGAATCTTCTTAGTAGGCGTAAGAGGTAGCCCACTAACAAAGTCCATCATGATCCTCTCCCATTTCCACTCTGGAATTTTCACCGCTGCAATAACCCCGAAGACAACTGATGTTCCGCTTTCACCTACTGACACGTCAAGCATTTGCCCATAAACTCGATAATTTCTCGCTTTAATCTAGGCCACCAAAATTGTTCACGTAGATCCCGATACATTTTATTCCCACCAGGATGCATAGTGTAAGGACTACTATGCGCCTCCTGAAGAATCATCTGCCTCAACTCAACATCCTTCGGCACACAAACCCTTTTCCGGAAACACAATACCCAATCACTGTTCAAACTATAATCCTCTACCCCACTATTCCGTACTTGTATAAGTTGAGCACTCAAGACATCATCCGATAACTGCTTCTCTTTGATTTGACTTATCCACGTCAGCTTCACTTAGAGTTCAGCTAACAAACTTCCATCATCATACAAGCTGAGATGGGCAAACATCGCCCTCAAGTCTAATATTACCTTTTGACTTAACGCATCTAACACTACGTTAGCTTTACCAAGATGGTATTCGATCGAGCAGTCATAATCCTTCAATAGTTTAATCCACCCCCGCTGTCTTAAATTCAACTTCTTCTGGATAAGAAGATATTTCAAGCTCTTGTGGTCGGTGTAGATAACAGACTTCTACCTATACAGATAATGTCTCTAGATCTTCAGAGCGAACACCACTGCAGCCAACTCTAGATCATGCATAGGTTAGTTCAACTCATGCGATCTTAGCTGCCGAGACGCATACACAACGACCTTCCCATCTTGCATTAACACACACCCTAACCCTGTGTGTGAAGCATCATAATAAATTACAAACTCTTTCCCAGCCTCAGGCTAGATCAATACCGGAGCTTCTGTTAAGATCCTCTTCAGCTTTTCAAAGCTCTCCTGCTGCTTGTCAATCCAAACAAATGATACCGCTTTCCGCAACAACTTAGTTAAGGGTGCCGCGATCAAGGAGAATCCCTCCACAAACCTTCTGTAATATCCATCTAAACCCAGGAAACTCTGAATCTCTGCCACAGACTTTTGCGATTTCCAGTCTAACACAGCTTCAATTTTCCGGGGGTCAACCCTAATTCCCTCAGCAGATACCACATGACCCAAAAAGATAACTTCTTTTAAAAAAATTCACACTTACTGAATTTGGTGTACATCTGCTTCTCTCTCAAAATCTACAGAACCACCAGGAGATGCAAATCAAGCTCTTCTTCCGTTTTGGAGTATACCAGGATGTCGTCTATAAACACCACAACAAACCGATCCAAATAGGGTTAGAATACCCAGTTCATCATATCCATAAACGTAGCTGGGGCATTCGTTAACTCAAACGACATCACTAAAAACTCATAGTGACCATAGCAAGTTCGAAATGCCGTCTTATGAATATCTGCTTCCTTGACCTTAAGTTGATGATATCTTGACCTTAAATCTATCTTCGAGAAGACTGAAGCCCCCTTAAACTGATCGAACAAATAGTCAATCCTTGGCAGCAAGTACTTGTTCTTAATCGTCAACTTATTCAACTGACGATAGTCAATGCACATACGCATCGACCCGTCCTTTTTCTTCACGAATAGCACCGGTACGCCCCACAGAGACACACTTGGTCGGATGAAACACGATCCAACAGCTCTTGAATCTGAGCTTTGAGTTCCACCAGCTCCTTCGCTGCCATCCTATAAGGGGCGATAGACACCAGAGCTGTACCCAAAAGTAGCTCGATTCCAAACTCCACTTCACAATTCGGAGGCAACCCCGGAAGTTCCTTAGGACATACATCCACGAACTCCTTTACTGTTCTAACCTCACCAACAGTCACTTCCTTTGCATCCAATGCACTGATAAAGGCTAGGAATGCCTTGCACCCTTTTCGAACCATCTTAACAGCCTTTAGTGCGGAAACCACGTTAGAAAAATAATTCCTTCTTTCCCCTATCACAACCACCTCTTCTCCCTCTAGGGTACTCAACACCATTCCCTTAGTTGCGCAATCCAATTTCACATGGTGTTTAACTAACCAATCCATGCCTAAGATAAGGTCAAACTCTCCGAATGGTAATTCTATTAAGTCAGCCAGAAACAAAACTCCTTGATTTTCTAAAGGCACATCCCTAAACATCTTGTTTACTACTAGGGATTGCCCTAAAGGGCTAACCACAGTCATGTCTCTAGCAGCTATTTCAGATTCTAAACTTAAAGTCTCAGATACAATACAAGCAACATAAGAGTGGATTGATCCAATATCAATCAAAGCAAGAAATGGCTTATCAGCTATAAGTAACGTGATCGGGTTATGACGCCCGCAAGCGTCGCCACCCTCTCGCCGACGCAGTGCATAAACTAAATCCGACCGCCTTGTGTCTCAGACATCGATACCTCTGCCTGGTGTTTTATGACCCTGACCAAAACCATTCCCTTTTCCAATCAGACCACGACCTCTCGACGGCTGCTGCCCACTTTTTCTGAACTGAGTAAAATTCTGACCTAATGACCGCACCTTATCCAACTCTTGTGGTCAATCTCGAATCATATGATCCCTAGATCCACACATGAAACATCCCCCAGTTCTTTTCCAACATTCCCCTGGATGCATCTTCCCACACTGAGAACATGGTCGGAGCTGACCCACTGCGACAGGCGTCGGAACTCGAGCTGGCCCATCAAACCTAGGCCTTTTCTGAAAACCCCAGATGATCTTGACGACCCAAAACTTCTCTTGTTCTTGCCTCGATCTTTATCCCTATTCTGTCTCTCGGTCCGCTTTACCTCCTCGGCTATTTTAGCTTTCTCAACTAACACGGCAAAGTCCCTCTCCCGCTGCGGAGCTATCAATACCCTTAACTCGTCCCGCAGCCCATCTTCGAACCGCACGCAACGCTCATAGTCAGTCGCTACTATTCCTCGGTAATGGCTCTCAGCGCAAAATTCCGCCTTTATACTCAACTACGAATTTACCCACTTGTACCAAATTCAAAAATGCTTTCCTCTGAGCATCCACATAACTTGCCCCAATGTATTTCTGCTAAAAATGTCGTCTTAAAGAAATCCCAGTCAATTCGATCCGCTGGAGTACCCTATCTTACGGTGAGCTACCACTGATATGCCTCATCCCGAAGAAGAGACACCGCTCCTTTCAATTTTTCCTCTGCTGTGCATCTAGATCATCCATAATCAGCTTGACCGCCTCCAGCCAATACTTAGCTATATTCGGGGCCACACCGTAAATGCCTCTAAACATTTCACAGTTTGCCCAAAGTCGCTCAGGAATAGACTTCCGAGATACCGTCCCAATGCTTGCCCCAGCAACTCGCTCTCCAACAAATGCAGCATTCCTTGTGACAGGGCATCATCCCCACCAGTTCTATCTTGCAATCCCCCTTCCGCCACAGGTGATGCTGGCGCTTCACATTCAGGTTCATGCCTTGCTTCCGAGAGCTTAGCCTCAACACCTCAGCCTCTACCACGGCTACGTGCAACACGTCCACGTCCTTTAGCACTCATGTCTATCGTTTCGTCCTAATCTGGTTTACAAATTTTATGCATTAACATTTCTTTTCACTGTTTATTAACGAGTAGTTTTATGAGAATAGAGTTATAAGTAGTTTTCCGCAAAACACACATATACCTAAGGGTTTCCATTTCTAGAGTAGATTTTCTTAATTCTAAGTTTCATAGCACAATATATCTATTTCATGCAATTCACCCGATTCAGTTGGAAAACTTACCGTATTGACTTGGTGCCGAAGGCTCAGGTGCCATGCTTCAGAAACTTGCATATACACTTTTTTTTTAAATCACTTTTAAACCAACCTCAAAAAACGTTTTGAGCCCAAAACCCATGGCCGAGTTTTTAAACTGGGCTCTGATACCAAAATTGTAACACCCCAAACTCGGCCCAAACACCACGCTCGGATCTGGTAAGTCACCTGAGAAAACTTCGCGAACTTTAGAAAAATTTTAACAATCCCTTTTGGTTTAGAAACACCAAGTTTAGTAATTTGTGTTGAAAACTCAATACCCAGTTAAAGAAAATTTTTAATTAGCCCATTCTTTGTGTTTAGGTGGTGTTGAAAACACATGTTTGTTACCTTAGATTAAAATAGATGTTTGTCGTAAAAGTCCCTTTGTAAAATCGTTAATTAATTTATGAGAAAAACTTTCGTTCGCATTTTGTAGAAACGGCTTATCGATTATTTGTATTCAAGACGTCTAAAGTTTAAATCGAAATTAAACCAAATTAAAGGTGACCTTATTACATAACAAAATCCCGAAAATTTAAAGAAAAGTAAAGTTCTATTTAAATAAACCGTGCATGGCCACCTCGTAGTCCTCTCCTACCAAATCCACTCATGCTAAGTATTACCCAAAAAATGTTAAGCAGAAAGGGTGAGTCAAGAAGACTCAGTGTGCAATTTTCCCACATGAACCACAATTGGGCTCGAGCCCATTAACATACCATCTGGGCCTAACAAACAAATTATAACTCGTAAATTGAAAACCATGAAGTCCAAAAATTACTGTGGTCACCGTTGAGTCCTCCATCGCACTGATCTGTCTAAGTCTGGGGATTACTTGTGCACATTAAACAAATAGGGTGAGTTTATGTAAACTCAGTGTGTAATCTCGCAGAAACAAACAAACAATCAGTATTCACAGTGCACAGTTGAACAGTCTTGGGCCTAAGCCCCTTTCAATATCAGTGACAGTTTGGGCCTTAGCCCATCTCAGTACAGTGTCAAAAATGCAATAGGGCTTTAGCCCATCTCAATATAGTGTCAAAAATGTAGTAGGGCCTTAGCCCATCACAAAGATGTCGATGAGCGATATGATTATGCATGCAAAGAGCAAAATCCTACCTAACCAGCCTCTACACACCATCTCCGTCCAACCTTTCACTCCATGTGGGGATGTAATCAACCCACCCATCCCTACACTCCAAGTAGTACTGAATGCGGCACAAAATAGTAGTTTGCAGCTGAGCTGCCAGTAAATTAGGCTTAAAGCCTTTCAGTACACTTTCTCCGAATAACGAACCCCAACCCAATGCAATGCAACATAAAATGGATGATATGCTATTATGCAATTTCGGTACATATATTCAGTTCAAATTTCAACATGCTCAGTGCAGATATCATTCAGTCAATTTCACACATTTAGGGGTCTAAGTAACGCTTACCGACCCTACAGTAGGTTCACAGTCGACTTGGGCGACCCGTGCAACCTTAAAAACATTTCGATAAAAATGGGCCCACATGCCCATGTGATCTACTCGTGTGGCCCACTCAGCCCAAATTGGCCTTGGCCGTGTGTTCCATTTTTAAAGTAACTCATGCTAGCTCAATACTCATATATGTTTTCACTATTTACTTATATGTTCATTCAAAGCTGTCTACATGAGTCATTATCACTAAATTATTTATATCTTGAGATACAGAATTCCAAATTAAGATTTGCTTGATGTTTCTGAAACTAGACTCAAATACCTTTCTACCATAAAATTTTTAGAATTTATAGTTTATCAAATTAGTACAGTAAAATCTTTAAAGTTATCCCTATTCTTCTATATGACAACTTCATCCTTTCCTTACTAAAAATTATTTATCTCTTAGTATAGAATTTAGATGATGTTTCCATTTGTTTCTCTTGAAATTAGACTCATTAAGGATTCAAAAATATAAATTTAAGCCCCTAATTATTTTTTTACAATTTTTGATGATTTTCCTAAGTCAGAACAGGGGAACCAGAAACAATTCGGACTTTATCTCACAAAATTTATTATATCTCATGATTTACAATTCCATTGCTTACACTGTTTTTACCATGAAAAACTAGACTCAATAAAATTTAATTTAATATTTTATTCAACCACTAACTCAATTTCCACTATTTTTGATGATTTTTCAAAGTTAGACTACTGCTGCTGTCCAAAACTATTTTAGTGCAAAATGTTGATTTCCAAGTTTATAACACCCTTATTTCCTTTCTCTACAATTTTTCGCATCATTTTCTCTTATTTCTCTTATTTCTCGATAGCAAGCAATTTTGGCTTTTCACCGAATCCTATTTTCTAGGTTTCGAGTACACACCTAGTATCGATTCGCTATGCAAAGTAACCCGAGCCTTCAAAAACCTAAATGTAACACCCCCAGACCCGACCCAGACGTTGTGGCCGAATCCGGTGATGTCACATCAAAAGAATAATTCAAAACGGCTTCACTTGTTTAAAACTTAAGTTTAAAGCTTAGGCTTCACTTATTTAAAACTTAAGTTTAAAGCTTAGAAACCCAAAATCTAACAACTCGTTAAGTTATGATAAAAGCTCATGTTTTAAGTTATAGCTATTTCGGAAACCATGATTTAACTTTTAAAAATTTATTCAAGTTTAATAATTAAACAGTTGAACAATAATGAAACCCAAATGTAAAGTCAAATTGGAGATATAAATCGTTATTACATCCAACAAAAATAAAGTAATTAAAATGAAGTCTTTAGAAACAAATAAACAAAACTTCTAAGAATCTTGTAGTGTGGCCATCTCCGAGTCCTCTCCCATGTCGAGCAGTCTACTGAGGGTCACCTGAAAGATTTAATAAAAGGGTGTGAGTTTCAAAACTCAATGTGTACAACCCTTGGTAATCCAATCAACATGCAAATATCTCATTCGGCCTAAGCCCTAACAAAATCGGTGGTCTTGGGCCTTAGCCCACAGTGACCTCATAACACATCAGTACTACATGAATGCAATGCTCCCATCCTAAATCCAACCCTGCACTCCATTTCCCTTCCAACCCTACACTCTTGTAGGGATATAAATATTAACCCACCCATCCCTACTCTCCAAAGGTAGCACCAACAGCGGCACTACTCAAACGTTGCAACAAGGCTGCTAAGCATATAATTGGTTTAAAGCCACCGGTAGATCCACGGTCGTCAAGCGACTATGCAATCCTCACATATCTTCCTCCGTATCATCAAACCCACCCAAGTGCAACATACATCTCATGAATGCAACATACACATTTTCACACATTAAGCACCTAGAGGCATTTTAGTCATTTCACTACCCAGGGGTATTTTCGTAAATCTACCCTACAGGGGTATACTGGTAATTTTGCAAATCAGGGGTATTTTGCAAATCAGGGGTATTTTGGTAATTTTGAAAATCAATGGTATTTTGGTAATTTTGCAAATTAGGGGTATTTTGATAATTTTGCAAATTAGAGATATTTTGATAATTTTGCAAATCAGGGGTGTTCCCTCTTGGGTTTTATTTATGAACTTTGGCCCATTAACAAGTCCTCGCGGCTAAAGTGAACAGACACTATGCACTAGGTAGGATCCTAGAGAAGAGGAGGTGGGTCACTGGGACTGCTTAAGTACCAAGCTCTCCCTAGATCCAATCCTAGATATGCATATGTCCATTGCCACACTCTAACCTAGCAACTTGTTCACAGACATATTTGATTAGCAGATTAAGTTTTATGGGATTTAAGAATTTATCAGAACTAGGCCTAGAGTCCATTAAAACCTTAGCGTGAATTTCTAAAACCCAATAAGGCCTACTAAGCCTATTCATGTCCATGTAATCCTTTAAACCCCATCATGTTTATATAGCCCATTAGACCCAATCTTATTCAAACCACACAACCATATCAATCCATCATTCAGTTTTCACATATCAATTCCTACCGATTTGGGCCCACAAGCTTGGCAGGCCAATTTAGCCCATTTTGGCCCAGTCGGCCAAATAGTGGCCCGAGCCCAAAAGATTGCTTTCTTGGCCTCGGTAATCGTATCGATGTCCCCATATGAATGTTCGCACGCTCATGTGGTTGTCGGTGCCAACCTTTCAGCTTTTCGACTTTTCAGCATTTCGAGTTTTTCGGGATTTTGGCTTCTGCCAATTTGTCGTATGTGAAGTGTATGTACACACCTGGTTATTACGACGTGCTACACTATCCTTAGCCTTGAACCTACAACCAACCATCCTCCAATCAATCACACATACCTAACCAAAATATTTACCAAAAGCCGAAGCCTTACCGTAACCTTACCGTATGCCACTATTTCTAGTAGCCCTTCCTTAGCTACTATTCACGAGTATTCCCTAGATCTGCAACCACGCATACACCATCAAAATTTGAGTGACTCATAATCCACACAAGTCACCCTTATGGATCATACTTACATTCGACCACTTACTTAAACCATAATCAAGACGAGTACACTTACCACTTGCTTGCGGTCCTTACCACGCTCGCGATCTTTGAACCCTATCCTTGTTATTACACGGTTAACGACAGGAAAAGTTAGATAGCCCTCCGGCTTTTACCGAACATACTAAAGGAAAATTGACTAAGTACTTACCCAAGGAGCAATCAGCCCATGAAGTTTTCGGCTTTCGAGACTAGTATGTAGGAGGAAGAGGAAAAGAAGAGGTGATCGGCTAGAACCAAAGGTGAACCAAAAAGGAAATTTGAGAAAATAAGGTATGGAGGATTTGGCTTCTGAGCACTTAGAGAGAAAAAAGGTGTTTGGGCAACTCACAACTGATGAATTCGGCTAGAGGGAAAAACAAAATTTTGACATTACCCTAGGAACCTAATTCGGCACCTATATATATAGCCTATAGCCGAAACTACCTTCCCCTAAAGTCCAATTCGGCACCAACACATCCACACCTCAATCCCCTATCTTTTCTCACTTATCTTTACCTTAAATTTCTCTCCTGGACTCTCCCTTCCAGAGTCCACTCTAGTCCCACTACCTTCCTTCCATGTGCAAAACTAAAACCCCTTAATTTGCCACTCTTAAGCCTCGAACCTTGGACCTCCTCACCTACTAGTGACGCCACATTGTAGCTCCCCAAGTGATGCCACCTTGCCACTGGACCAAGGGCCCAATTGTGTCCTATTTTCCCCATTTATCAGCTTAAGAGACCTAATACCTGAGACTAGGGTCCACTAAGGCAAAAATTAAGTTTTTCCCTATGGTCTTTCCTATCCCTAAGACTTCAAATAACCCTAGTAATACCTTAAAATTAATATTCTAAGTGCTACTTGTATATACCAACTTCAGTGCATAGAAATTTAGAGTTTCGGGATTTTGGGGCATTACACTATATTTGACTAATATATCCTTTAATTAATCACTTGATTCGTCAATCAAACCAAATATCCCCAACATAAAACTATATAAACTAAACCAAAAATGATTCAAAAACTTACCACGACGAATCCAATAACCAAGTCGCCTCCACACACTGGAATATCCGTTTAAAACCTTTGAACAGCACCTAAACGAGAGTAAAACGAACCCTTTGTTAATTGCCTACTTGAAATACAATAACTAAGGGGAAAACATTCCACTTACTGAAACAGATGAAGTCAAAAGTTGCACCCAAAGATATGACTCGCAAAAAATACAAAAACGAAAAGAGGGGGGAAAGAGAAGAAACAAGATTTGGCCAAAGGGGAACAAAAACCAAAAGTGAATAAGAAGGGAGAAGAAACGATAGAGAAACAAAAGTCTAACGTCTAAAAATTTGTTAGAAAAAAAGAAAATAGAAAACTGATAAGTAAAAAATCTTATCTTGATAACTTTTCCCCAATTATCTCCTAAAAACACTCCCTATTAACCCACTAAAACACAACTACTCAGTAGTCCAGTTTAATTTGAACTCCACCATGCCAATGCCTCAAACAAAAATTAGTTCTCCTGCTTGCACAGGGACTCGAACACAGGACCTCCTGCACACTAACACTCTGCTATCCACTAGACTAGCAGGCCAATTCTGATATATTTTTACCAAAAAATAAATAAAAGCCTACTGAACAAGAGTAAGGCCTAATTCATTCAAAATACTAAAATTTTCCTAACAGAAGGCTTGAACTTGGGACCTCCCAAACACTCCCAGAACACATAACCACTAAAGCTGACATATATTTGTGTCATATTTTCACAATAACGAAATTAACAATTTTGGGGCGTTACACAAAACATATTAAATTCAAGCATACGAACAATCCTAGTTTCCTGGACAATTAACCCTAATATAGCAAGGTCTTAACTTGGATTCTAAGAGCTAGGTTTTGGGTAAAGTCTTGACATAAAATAATTGATGAGAGATTTTCAATGTTAAGGGCTTAACTTATAAGCACTGAGTTTTCATCACTCTTAGGAAACCCTAATTGAGTTACGAAAAAGTTACATGCATGAGTAGTATTCTAAGAGGAAAACAACTCAACTTCCCAATTCAGGTATAACTCGACTTATGTTGGTCTACCCTAGTTTGCCAAACTTAGTTGACGTACTAAGCTTGTCAAAATTTTTGGCAAACCATTCTTAACACGTCTTTTAATGTACATTCTTCACCGAACCTATTGGCGAACCCTGCTAAATAAATCCTCTAGCGGATACCGACTTGACAAACCACTGTCGAATACCTGCTTGCTTGGCTTAGACTCCCGGACCCTATTTCAGGATGTTACGATAATAATAATATAGATTATAATAAAATATATACTATTACACAATATTATAGTGTTTAATCATTTATGTATATATATAAACTATTAATATATGATATAATATAACATTATATAGTACAATAGGAAGGCTAACTTTCAAATGTATGAAAAGTATACGGACTTAGAGCATATTTCAACTAGTATAATAAATAATAATATATAATATATAATACGTAATACATAATATATAATGTACTACTATTATATATAACTACTATTAAATTATAGATTATAATAAAAGATGGACTATTACAATGTTTAATCGCTGATGCATTTGTATAAACTACTAATATATTATATATTATTTGATATGATATAACATCATATAATATAATAGGACTGACTTTCAATTTTATGAAAACTATAGGGACTTAGAGCATATTTCAACTCATAATAAATAATAATATATAATATTCTACTATTATATATAACCATTATTGTATTATATACTACATGATATGATATAGTATTATATAATATAGTAGGAGGACTAGCTTTAAAATTTATGAAAAGTAAAGGGACATAGAACATATTTCAACAGTATAATAATAAACATTAATATAGAATGTACCACTATTATATATATAACTATTATTATATTATAAATTATAATAAAGGATATAGTATTACATGATATTATAGTGTTTAATAATTGATGCATATATAAACTATTAATATTGGCTAATATATATATATGCTAAAATAAAAAAATTGAGAAAGTATATTAAAAAATTTAAATTTATTGATCTACGTTGTTTCTGGAGATAAAAAAGAAAATGTGTCCTACAGGGTGTGTTTTCACTTTGCTAAAAATTGTTTTTCTTTTTCTTTTTTTTTCTTGCGGTTATAAATTAGAAGTTTGTAGATTTATTTTTGTATGTTTTTGAGATATACATTGTTATAGTTTTAAGGTATATTTGAATTTACGGTGGTGCCATGGAGTTGGTTGACCTACAAATTTCATCTACAATGTGAGTATAGAGCCATCACCCGGGAAGTTGGATCGCGTTGCAACTCAAGGTCTTAGTTAGTGGTGATTATATGATCTCACGTTGATGTTTAACTAGGGTTTCAAGTTTACAAAGATTATGCTTTCAAGGGATGGAGCATAAATGGGGCCCCAGTTGACAATGGTTATGCGGGCACGACAATGAGTTTTCCCTCATTAGGGGAGGATGCTTTGTAAAACTCAAACAGAAGTTCGAGGAAGAAAAAGGCAATGGTGATTCAGTATAATGAAGTAATTCATTTTATCCATCACCGCCAAAGGCGGTGACGCCATTACTATAGCCAATGACAGGTGGCCCCGTTATTATAGCCTATGACAGAATTGGAGTGTAAGAGGCTATACTGACAAGGTCACTGCCTTCGGTGGAGATGGACAACACAAATTACTTGATTATATTGGAAGGCACATGCATTTTCCTTCGTCGCACTTCTGTATGGGTTTTTATAAAGCATGCTCCTTTAATTAGTACAAACTCGTTGTCATACCTGCATAACCACTGTCAAGTAGGGCCCCTGATCGTTGTTTTATGCGATGTCAAAGTCTTAAAATTTATCTAAAGAATGATCGAACTTGGAAACTAACAATGACAATGATTTGAGGCAAGCGCACCTATCGAACAATAGTATAGTTAAGGCAAGACCGGAATGTCGAACCCAAAGGAACCAAAAGTACTAATACTAACTTTCTTTTTATTATTTAGCCTAAGAATTAAATGAATTTTTATCTAATCTAAAATTAACTAACAACTAAACTAAAGACTCTAAGACAAAGAAGAATGAAATTGGAAAAATAACTTTGAGGAAAAACCAATTGATTAAGATGATACCCAAGGAAGAATCTACCTAGACTTCACTTGTTATCTAACTCTGAACCAGACGATTTATTCATTTGACTTGATCCGTAAGATTTCCTACGTTATATTAACCCCTCTCTCGAGGCGACTAACGTCTAACCCTAGGTTGATTAATTGAAATCTCTTTCTAATTAAAACCCCTAGGATTGCATTAACTCGATCTATGGACTCCCATATTAGGTTTCACCATAATTCGGCAAAATCTCGTCACACTATCTCTACGCGTGCGATGAACTCCGCTAAATTATGCTAGATCTACTCTTAGGCAGGGACTTTTGCTCCTCCACCTAAGCACATCATACTTGAATTAATATCCCGAAAATATCAACACAAGAATTAAGAACACATAATTAGGAACAGGTCAAATATTTATCACATAGTTCAGCAAATGATAACAATATTCATCTTAGGTTTCATCCCCCTAAGGTATCTGAGGGTTTAGTTCATAACAATAAAGGAAAACTTCTTAGAAGAAAAGATAAAACAAAACATAAGAAATCCCTAAAACCCCCTAAAGGAATAGAAGGAGAGATCCTCCATCTTGAATATGGTTTTTTAGTTTCCTGAGATGAATCAACTGGCTATCTTCGAGTAAATCCCCACAAATCTATCCTCTTTGGCCTTAGCTGGATGCCTCCTGACTAAAGCCTTGGGTTCCGGCTTCTGCCGATGTAACATCCTAGATTAGGGGTTATGCGTTTGTGCATAATTCATGAGTTAGTAGGTTTTGGCAGTGTTGGAAGTGTATTAAGGGTTTTTAGAATTTTAGGATGGAAGAAGAAAGCTTTGGAAAATTATTGGTTTTTAAGTAAAAAGGGGAGCTAGGTAAATGAGGCTTTAAAAGAAACTCCGTGTGAAGCATGACACAAGGAACCATGTGGTAAAATGGCATGTTTTATGAATTATGAATGTGTTATGTGAATTCTAGAAATAAGGAAATGTATGGAAATATATGGAAATGTATGGAAGTGTATGGAAATGTGTGGAAATGTGTGGAAATGTATGGAAATGTAAGGCAATGTAGGGAAATGTAAGAAAATGTAAGGAAATGTAAGGAAATGTATGGAAATGTATGGAAATGTAAGGAAATGTAAGGAAATGTGAGGAAATGTATGGAAATGTAAGGAAATGCAAGGAAATGTAAGGAAATGTCTTGTCTTGGAAATGTAGGGAAATGTCCTGAAAATGTAAAGGAATAAAGAGGAAAGTGAACATTTATGAAAACTAGGAAATGTAAGGAAATGATTCAAAAATGGAAAGTGAACATTTCTGGAAACTTGGAAATGTAAGAAAATGGCAAGTTTACAGAGCCGATCGAAAATTTTAGGAAACTTAGAAATGACTTAGAAATGTCAAGTTTTAAAGTTTAAAATAGGAAATTAAGGCAGGGTGGCCTTAAAAGAAAAAGTTGGTGATATTTGACACACAAACAGGCTTGGAAAAGTGGCCTGAAGATGTCACTTAGGGCCTATGGAAATGGCACCATATGCAAGAGGAATGGGCCTGGGTTCGAGTCACTTGGGAAGCAAATAAGGGAGGTTTTATTTTTGCTTCCAGAAGACTGAGGTGGACGGCACATGCTTCTAGAAAGGAGGTGTTTTATTTTCATAAATATTCGATTAAAAAGGTGATAAATAAAGGATTTTTAAATTGGATTATTTTGAAGAGATAAATGTTGGATTAAACTCTTTTATTTATGATAATTAAAGGATAAAGTTATCGAGAATAGAAGAGTGGTGGCCAAGTAAGGGACTCTAGCCTAGTAAATTTGGCTATAAAAGGAAAAGAGAGGCCATTCAATGATTATTTACTCTTCCTTGATAACCTCAGTCGAATTTTCTCTCGCAACCCCTATTCTTTTCTTCTTCATTCTTCTCCTCTCAATATTCCAAAAGCCGAAAGCTTGCTAAGATCAAGGCCATAGCCGAAGGTTGAAGTGAAGGTGCAATCGATTTCTTCAAATAAGGGTAAGATCCAAGTTTGGTTTCCATTCTTTTATACTTTAGACTTATCGAAATCTAGGGCTAATTCCATTAATGTTCATGGTTGCCGAAACCTTGAAGAGATCTTTCGGGATTTACTAAGTGTCGACTACAAGGAAGGAGAAGTTCTTTTCCCGAAGGTACACCATAGGCCGCGTGTTCCCTAATTATTCGGTGAATTTTGGGATTTAAGAATCTAAGGTAAGTCATATTTAACATTCATTTATGTTATTTTGTTGTGAATAAATGTTAGAAATTGATCTAACATGTAGTTATAGGGATTTCGTGAGAGGATACAAGGATTTCGGATTTGAGAGTTTCAAGGTAAGTTTTAAGTATACTAATCCTACTAGGATTTGGATTTATAGCCGAATGGCTCTTTACTAAATATTAAATGATTGAATGTAGAGAATTAAGATCTAAGGCATTAGATCAAGCTTTTCGGGATTTGGATTAGAAACCTTAAGCGAATCAGGTGTGTACCCATACTAACCTTCAATACGATATATGGCAATTATTAATTATATGAATATGCATAAGAATGTGAATGTGGCTATGTGCCCTAATGTGGTACAAAAAGTACTCAGTCGTTTCCTACTACGATAGGATTATGAATATGTTATATTTTTAAATAGTAATATGAATGAGAAAAATAAGTATGTTGTGCATGATAAAATATGTGGGGCATTTAGGGCTATATGTGAAAGGGGAAGAAGGTGTTGACTTCGGTCTCACCAACGGAATATGGTGACTACGGTCACATAATTTGAATATGGTAACTTCGTTACATTATCCGAATTTGGTAACTTCGTTACATTATTTGAATATGGTGTCTAATGACACAAATTATATGGGCAATGAGCACGCCGATCGCAGCTGATCGCTTTCGATGGTGTGTAGCGGATGGAGGGTTGACTTAGTAGTCCCCATCGTGTGATTGGCGAATGTGCGAGTGGTGTGTAGCGGATGGACAAATAGGCTTGGGTTTGGGTTGCATCATTATTTATTTGTATATGAATATGAACTTGATATGAACTTGTATGCCCGATTTGTTGAATGTTAGTATTGTGTGCACATTGAGTCTCGTTGACTCACCCCTTTGTGGGACCATTTTTCGTAATGAACAATAATGGACCGGGTGGGCAGAGTTAAAGGTGGCCATGCATAGCAAGGAAAAACTTTCAATATTTGGGGACTTTTATTTTACCAAGTACTTTAAATTTTATTTGGGTTTACTTGATGTAATAAGGCCATAAGGCCCAAGTGAATTTCTTTATTTTTGATTTACTTTTAATTATTATGTTACGAACTATTTAGATTAAAGTTAAGCAAAATTATTTCTTGAAAATGAACCCTATAATTATTTTGTCACCTTAATTAAATTAGATTTTCAAATTTAATTAAATGAGTTCCCAATCTAAGCCCAACCCAAAACAATATTTTTCTAAAATTTTTTACAAATTATATCCAAGAAACAAAGAATTTTGAAACCGGTTTACTTAAAGAACATACGAGATCCTGTTCTGCTGCTCGTAATTTGGGTGTGGGGTGTTTCAGGGCTTTAGTATCGAGCCCGCTTTTAAACTCTCGGCTTTTGTGGGCTCGTGCCCAAAACGTTTTCAAATCGAACCAAATGAATTTTATGAAGTATTTCGAAAATAAGCGTGTTTACGGCATGGCACCTCGCCTCCGACCATGATCCACGGTAAGTACCCCTAACCATTTGGGTGATTATGTGATTTATATTATGTTATGGAAGGGTAGAAAAAGGAATGGAACGTAGAATAGCATGATAGGAACTTGAACCCTGGACTAGTCTACTCAAACACAAATACATAAGACTTAATACTTACTCAAACAAACCCATGACTAAGTCACTAAGTTAGGGTGTGGTAACCCCATGCATGTCTAGGATTGGATCCTAAGAGCACGGCATTTAAGCAGTCCTAGTGACTCACCTCCTCTTCGCAGGAATCCTGCCTGGTGCGTAGCTTTGGTTCACTCTAACCGAAGAGGGCTCGGACATAAGCTAAACACAATAACTAAAACCCGAAAGGGAACTAGTTTGTGTTTTTATAAAAACCCTAGTTTTAAAACTCTTAAAATTACCTTTTCAATTTGTGAGAACTATTTTTACAAAATTTTTCGAAAAATTTTTGATTTATGAAATTACAAAAATACCCCTAGTGGTAAATTACAAAAATACCCTTGGTTTATGAAATTCCCAAAATACCCACAGTTCTTATCAAGATTTCATTACTTTATAAAATATTCAAAAACTCTAATTTGCAAAATATCAAAAATACCTTGATTTTGGAAAATTACAAAATTGCCCCTAACTTACAAAATTACCAAAATGACCCTGATTTTTAAAATTTTTTGCGACATCACCGACTTGAAAAACAAATGCTCAAAAAAAGAACCCTCAAAGTTTTGCAAATTTTGAAATACCCCTGAATTATTAAACTTTACAAATTTACCCTGGTTTGTAAAAAAAAATTTACCGAAATACCCCTGGAATTTCAAAATTACCGAAAGGCCCTAGGATTTCAAAATTACCAAAATACCCTTATTGACAAAATCACCAAGGAACCTTATTTTGACAAATTACGAAAATACCAGTAGGACAAAATTACGAAAATACCCGGGTAGTGGAAAAACAACAACAATGAAAAAACTACAACATTTCTCTGAATGAACGAAAGTTCATAATTGATTGATGGATGTATGAATGTAAAGACTGTGTGCATGTATGAATACGAAAGAACCACTCCTAAAATTCTTTCCATAAAACTTCTTCATGGTAATCGGTGGAATAAAGACTAATTCATAAAATTCTCTTAAATCGATTAAATCGCGACGTTAGAAGTAAGTTCTAGGGGCGTGAACTTAGAGATTGTGCCTAGAAAGTATGATGGTTCTATTAAGATCGAGTCTTGCAGCGTAAGCATAGTGCGGTGAGAAGGATAGTACGATCATTAGTAAGTAATTTCGAGGACGAAATTATTTTTAAGGAGGGTAGAACCGTAACATCCTAGATTAGGGGTTATGCGTTTGTGTATAATTCATGAGTTAGTAGGTTTTGGCAGTGTTGGAAGTGTATTAAGGGTTTTAGAATTTTAGGATGGAAGAAGAAAGCTTTGGAAAATTATTGGTTTTTAAGTAAAAGGAGCTAGGTAAATGAGGCTTTAAAAGAAACTCCAGTGTGAAGCATGACACAAGGAACCATGTGGTAAAATGGCATGTTTTATGAATTATGAATGTGTTATGTGAATTCTAGAAATAAGGAAATGTATGGAAATATATGGAAATGTATGGAAGTGTATGGAAATGTGTGAAATGTGTGGAAATGTATGGAAATGTAAGGCAATGTAGGAAATGTAAGAAATGTAAGGAAATGTATGGAAATGTATGGAAATGTAAGGAAATGTAAGGAAATGTGAGGAAATGTATGGAAATGTAAGGAAATGCAAGGAAATGTAAGGAAATGTCTTGTCTTGGAAATGTAGGAAATGTCCTGAAAATGTAAAGGAATAAAGAGGAAAGTGAACATTTATGGAAACTAGGAAATGTAAGGAAATGATTCAAAATGGAAAGTGAACATTTACTGAAACTTGGAAATGTAAGAAAATGGCAAGTTTACTGAGAGCTGATCGAAAATTTTAGGAAACTTAGAAATGACTTAGAAATGTCAAGTTTTAAAGTTTAAAATAGGAAATTAAGGCAGGGTGGCCTTAAAAGAAAAAGTTGGTGATATTTGACACACAAACAGGCTTGGAAAAGTGGCCTGAAGATGTCACTTAGGGCCTATGGAAATGGCACCATATGCAAGAGGAATGGGCCTGGGTTCGAGTCACTTGGGAAGCAAATAAGGGAGGTTTTATTTTTGCTTCCAGAAGACTGAGGTGGACGGCACATGCTTCTAGAAAGGAGGTGTTTTATTTTCATAAATATTCGATTAAAAAGGTGATAAATAAAGGATTTTTAAATTGGATTATTTTGAAGAGATAAATGTTGGATTAAACTCTTTTATTTATGATAATTAAAGGATAAAGTTATCAAAATAGAAGAGTGGTGGCCAAGTAAGGGACTCTAGCCTAGTAAATTTGGCTATAAAAGGAAAAGAGAGGCCATTCAGTATTATTTACTCTTCCTTGATAACCTCTGTCGAATTTTCTCTGCAACCCCTATTCTTTTCTTCTTCATTCTTCTCCTCTCAATATTCCAAAAGCCGAAAGCTTGCTAAGATCAAGGCCATAGCCGAAGGTTGAAGTGAAGGTGCAATCGATTTCTTCAAATAAATCCAAGTTTGGTTTCCATTCTTTTATACTTTAGACTTATCGAAATCTAGGGCTAATTCCATTAATGTTCATGGTTGCCAAACCTTGAAGAGATCTTTCGGGATTTACTAAGTGTCGACTACAAGGAAGGAGAAGTTCTTTTCCGAAGGTACACCATAGGCGCGTGTTCCCTAATTATTCGGTGAATTTCGGATTTAAGAATCTAAGGTAAGTCATATTTAACATTCTGGCTAATTGATTATTTGTTGTGAATAAATGTTAGAAATTGATCTAACATGTAGTTATAGGGATTTCGGAGGAGGATACAATGATTTCGGGATTTGAGAGTTTCAAGGTAAGTTTTAAGTATACTAATCCTACTAGGATTTGGATTTATAGCCGAATGGCTCTTTACTAAGTATTAAATGATTGAATGTAGAGAATTAAGATTTAAGGCATTAGATCAAGCTTTTCGGGATTTGGATTGGAAACCTTAAGTGAATCAGGTGTGTACCTATACTAACCTTCAATATGATATATGGCAATTATTAATTATATGAATATGCATAAGAATGTGAATGTGGCTATGTGCCCTAATGTGGTACAAAAAGTACTCAGTGCACGTTTCTACTTACGATAGGATTATGAATATGTTATATTTTTAAATAGTAATATGAATGAGAAAAATAAGTATGTTGTGCATGATAAAATATGTGGGGCATTTCTGCTATATGTGAAAGGGGAAGAAGGTGTTGACTTGGTCTCACCAATCTAATATGGTGACTACGGTCACATAATTTGAATATGGTAACTTCGGTTACATTATCTCGAATTTGGTAACTTCGGTTACATTATTTGAATATGGTGTCTAATGACACAAATTATATGGGCGATGAGCACGTCGATCGCAGCGACCATTTCCCGTTGGTGTGTAGCGGATGGAGGGTTGACTTAGTAGTCCCCACGGTGTGATTGGCAGGTACGGGTGGTGTGTAGCGGATGGACAAATATGCTTGGGTTTGGGTTGCATCATTATTTATTTGTATATGAATATGAACTTGATATGAACTTGTATGCCTGATTTGTTGAATGTTAGTATTGTGTGCACATTGAGTCTGTTGACTCACCCCTTTGTCGGACCTTTTTCAGGTAATGAGCAATAATGGACCGGGTCGGCAGGAGTTAAAGGTGACCATATTTGGGGACTTTTATTTTACCAAGTACTTTAAATTTTATTTGGGTTTACTTGATGTAATAAGGCCATAAGGCCCAAGTGAATTTCTTTATTTTTGATTTACTTTTAATTATTATGTTACGAACTATTTAGATTAAAGTTAAGCAAAATTATTTCTTGAAAATGAACCCTACAATTATTTCGTGACCTTAATTAAATTAGATTTTCAAAATTAAATAAATGAGTTCCCAATCTAAGCCCAACCCAAAACAATATTTTTCTAAATTTTTTTTACAAATTATATCCAAGAAACAAAGAATTTTGAAACCGATTTACTTAAGGAACATACCAGATCCGGTTCAGGCTCGTGGGCCGGGTGTGGGGTGTTTCAGCCAAACTCCCCGCTTAAGTTGCCCCCTAAGGTGTTTATATAGGCTTTGAGATGCCTTACTTGGCCCCAAAGTATCCTAATCCGAGTGTAATTCCTCTTATTCACGTCAGGGACACGCCCATGGCACACACCCGTGTGAATCGTGGCCAGGCCGTGTTTGAGACTGTTAAGGAGGCATGGCCGTGTGGTATTGGGCCCAGGCCGTGTTGATTTCGTAATATGGCCCATTTACTTCATTTTGGGCCCATTTCTCGTTCTTTTCATCACCCGGTGCTCTTCTGAGTATAAAACATGAAAACAAAGGATTAAAAGCACCAAATTACACAATTCAAGGTTTAAATCATCCAAAAGCATGTTAAATGTGGGCTTAAAATCTGTTACTTTTACGGTTTATCAAATACCCCCACAATTAAGTTTTTGCTTGTCCTCAAGAAAAATTCTCAACTCATAATTAAAACAAACTTCCCCGATTCATAATATTCATTAATAATGTTTCGTCATAATTCAAAGATAATCCATACATGGATAATTCAACTCAAAGAGTCCTAAAGATTCAAACAACAAAGTCATAGTTTTTATAGTATGAAAACATAGGTGTTTCCCCTTACCTGAATAATTACCACTAATTCAAAACTGACAAGGGTTGACATCCTCACTAAAGATTCACTCAAATCACTTGAAGTGTTTAAGGTTTAGAATTAAGCACTCAAAAGTTAAACATGAAGAGTTAATCACATAGGCTTGCATGAAAATCAAATCTCCACCACTATAATATGAGATGATACACAAATCAAAAGGTCTTTAACAGGGTTGTAACGGGGCTTAGGTTAAAGGTGTGGATAAAGGCTGAATTAGAGGGTTAGAATCGAGACTGACCTGACAAATTACCTAACTAAAAACTCGAACTAATAATAAATAATTACATCAAATGAAAATTTGTATTACTAATACTAATGACACTAGCTTCTTCTTCAATAGTTTGAAATTAAACGTATAAGCTCATTTAATCGCATAACTCATAATGAAGATACTTCAATTTTTTTTAAGAACAGGTCAAATAATAATAAAGGATGAATTTACTACTGAAAAAAAAATAATTAGGAAACCGATCAAATCAAATCTCGATATAAGGGTAGTAAAAAATAATGGTGATAACAAATACAAAGGGTTGTGGGTTAATATTAGTAGGTGAGTCAATAAAAAGGGTTGTTAGGATCAACGGGTTCACTAGGGGTTAATTGTGAAGGTAGGCTTTTAGTGGAATGGGTGGGTTAAAACCTAGGTGCCTTTATCATCTCTGTATATCAAATCAAAGGTGTGGTCTCGACATGTATAATCGATGCAAGTTCTAGAATAACAAATCAATGTTGACACACTCATAATCAATAAAGTGAGCAAGAAAAAGAATATATGCTCTAAAATGGCTCAAATTCTCACAAAAAATTATGGGTGTTTGATATCAACCTCGTAAATTTCAAACTTCAAGGTAATAACTAGATTCAGGTAGACAACCTATAAAATCTTTTATTTTTGAAAATAGACTTATCATGCTTGATTCTCTAGTATCCTTCAAATTTAGTCATCAATGCACAATTATTAATGACTTAATCCAAAACATATTAATAAAAATCATAAATCAAACGAAATTTCATTTTAATCATAATATGAGAAACTTACTTTAGAACAAGGCATAGTTCAGGGATTTTCAAATAATACTATAGTTAACCCCCCACACTTAAGATGTACATTGCCCTCAATGTACAAAGGTAGATAATGATCATATAGTAAGAAAATCAAAAGAGAGAGAGAGAAGTGAAACTTTCTGAATTTTGGATGAAGAGAAACGTAGGGAGTGCCTCGAGCCGTTTGACTTGAATCCTCAAAGTAGCCAGTCTGATTTTATTGTATCCTAAGCTAAATCTAAATGCCATGGAGAAAAAGAAGAAAGTAATAACTACAAAAATAAGAAGAAAAGTAAATAATGAAAAGTGAAAGAAGAAAGATAACGGGAAAAAGAAAGGAAGAAGGGGGTTTAATAGAGATGCATCCTACGCCCATGTTCCTTTCTGTAGTGCCCACACGGCCACGGCCACAGCCGTGTGCAAGGTCGTGTGGGTATGGAAACCTATGCCTAAATACGAAAAGAATTAAAATGAAACTAATTAGTAGAGTTAGTGCTCGGGTTGCCTCCCAAGAAGCACTCGTTTATTGTCTTAAGCCAGACTTTCCTCTTATTCGCATATTCATGGTGGTTTGAGGAGTTGAAAGTCCTTCCTCATGCTATCAATCCTATTATCATGGTGAAATTCAAGTCGACTAGTGTTTACTTTAAAGGTACTGATTGTAGGATTACTTACCTCGACTGTTCCGTATGGGAAAATATTGAGTACCCTAAAAGAGATTTTTGTTTGTATTAGGGTCTGGAGGAGGTATTCGAGGGTCTGCTTTATCTAACAGTACCTGATCTCCGATCTTGAATTTGTTTGTTCCTTGGAGTGGTGTTGGTTCTACTTTGTGTATTCCTAATTTTTCCTTGAAGTGTGTCTTCCACTCGTCTAGTTCATCGATCTGAAGCCTTCGTTCCTCATGGGTTATTTCCTTGTTGGCATGAGGTCTAGGATCTGGCTCAGTTGTGTAGTTCCGTGGTGCTTCCTAAAAAGAAGGTTTTACCGAATGGTTATTAATAGAATTAAAGTTCTCACCTTGATTACTCGATGTCCTAGATGAGTCAAGAGCTTGAAGACTGATTGATTCGTTACCTACACAAAGTATGAGTTCACCTGCACTGACATCAATTTTAGTCCTGGCAGTCGCTAAAAAGGGCCTTCCTAAAATTAGGGGGTACTATTGTCCTCATCCATGTCTAAAACGACAAAGTCTACCGAGAATACGAATTTATCAATTTTCACTAGCACGTCTTCAATTATACCCCTAGGAATTCTAATAGTTTTATCAGGTAATTGAATGCTCATCCTAGTTTGTTTGGGTTTCCTTAGACCTAGTTGTTTAAACAATTTATAAGGCATGACATTTATGCTTGTCCCTAAATCAGCTAAAGCATTATCAATAGATAAACTACCAATTAAAAATGGAATTGTAGAACTCCCTAGATCTTTTAATTTCTGTGGTAATTTATTTTGCAACATTGCTGAGCACACTGCGTTTAGTTCCACATGTGATGCTTCGTCTATCTTTTGTTTGTTCATCAATAGCTCCGTTAAGAATTTCCTAGAATCTGGCATCTGCGAAAGTGCTTCAAGTAACGGTAAGTTGATATGTAATTTCTTTAAAAGTTTAAGAAACTTACCGAACTGTTCCTCTGTGTCGTCTCTCTTTATTGCTTCGGGATATGGTATGCGAGGTTGGTACTCTTTGATTACCGATTTTGGCTTTACCTCAACCTTTCCTTCTTCTACCACATTCTCGTGCCTTAAATTGGGCTCGTCTAACCTTTCACTATCTTAAGCTGTTATGGCTTGAATTTGCTCCTTTGGGTTAGTCTTGGTGTTGCTTGGTAGGCTTCCTTGTGGTTTTTCAGAAATCTGCTTAGCGAGTTGCCCTAAATGATTCTCGATTCTTTGAATCGAGGCTTGTTGATTTTTTAGGGTTGTCTCGGTATTTTGAACACGTGCTTCTGTGGCTGCTATGAATTTTGTCAGCATCTCCTCGAGGTTTGGCTTCTTTTCCTGTGGGTAGGGCTGTTGTTGGAAGTTTTCGGATGATTGTTGTCTTTGATTTCCTTGGCCACCCCATGAGAAATTGGGGTGGTTCTTCCAACCTAGATTATAAGTATTACTATAAGGGTTATTGTTAGATCGAAAATTGTTACCCATATAGTTCATTTATTCGCTTTCTGTGCCCTGTCTGTAAGGTGGGTACTCAAGATTCGCCACTCCTCCACTTGCATTACACTGCATAACTGGATGTGCCTGCGAAGAACCATATAAACCATCAAATTTTTTATTTAGCAACTCTACCTGATTTGATAGCGTGGTCACTGCGTCTAGGTTGAAAATTCTAGCTGCTTTGGATGGCCTTGTCCTTGTAACTTGCTACTGATAGTTATTCAGTGACATCTCCTCTATAAACTCGTAGGCCGTTTTAAGAGTTTTGTTATTCAGAGATCCGCCGGTAGCTAAATCAATTAGTTGCCTTGTTGAAGGGTTCACACTGTTGTAGAAAGTTTGGACCTGTAGCCGCAAAGGTAATCCGTGGTGTGGGCACCTCTTTAACAAATCTATGTATCTCTCCCATGCAGCGTAAAGTGTCTCTAAGTCCATCTACACAAAAGAAAAGATATCATTCCTCAATTTGGTCATTTTGGCCGGTGGGAAATATTTTAATAAAAATTTCTCAGTCATTTGATCCCATGTAGTGATTGACCCTCGTGGAAGAGAATGCAACCACTGTTTGGCTTTATTCCTCAGTGAAAAGGGAAATAACCGAAGACGAATGGCATCATCAGAAATGCCATTTATTTTGAAGGTATCACATAATTCTAGAAAATTCACTAAGTGTGTGTTAGGATCCTCATCCTACAAACCATCAAACTGAACAAATTGTTGTATCGTCTGTATAGTGTTAGGTTTCAATTCAAAATTATTTGCAGCAATAGTAGGCCTAACAATACTTGATTCAGTTCCTGTTAAACTAGGTTTAGCATAATCATACATAGTTCGAGGAGCATGATGTTCTGCCGCCTCTGGAGGTAGCGGATTATTTTCAGCCATCTCTTCGGTGGTATTAATCTTGGCTTCTTGCTCTTCTTCTATTTAGTTTAAGCTTTGCCTTATTTCTCTGCGATTTCTACGAACGGTACCTTCAATATCACTGTCGTAAAGTAGGGTCCTGTCGGGTTTCTTCTAGTCATAAACTAGAGGTACCTGAAAGGAGTGGAAGAAGAAAATTTAGAAAAATAAAATTTAATTGCAAATATAAAATAAAAATAAATATGGCTAAAGTAATAAAAATTTAGCATTCTTAATATTTTAGTCCCCCAGCAACGGCGCCCAAAACTTGATCGTTGTTTTATGCGATGTCAAAGTCTTAAAATTTTAAAGAATGATCGAACTTGGAAACTAACTATGACAACGATTTGAGCCAAGCACACCTATCGAACAATAGTATAGTTAAGGCAAGACCAAAATGTCGAACCCAAAGGAACCAAAAGTACTACTACTAACTTTCTTTTTATTATTTAGCCTAAGAATTAAATGAATTTTTATCTAATCTAAAATTAACTAACAACTAAACTAAAGACTCTAAGACAAAGAAGAATAAAATTGGGAAAATAACTTTAAGGAAAAACCAATTGATTAAGATGATACCCAAGGAAGAATCCACCTAGACTTCACTTGTTATCTAACTCTGAACCAGACGATTTATTCATTTGACTTGATCCGTAAAATTCCCTAAGTTATATTCACCCCTATCTCGAGGCGACTAACGTCTAACCCAAGGTTGATTAATTGAAATCTCTTTCTAATTAAAACCCCGAGGATTGCATTAACTCGATCTGTGGACTCCAATATTAGGTTTCACCCTAATCTGGCAAAATCTCGTCACCCTATCTTTAGGCGTGCGATCAACTCCGGTTAATTATGCTAGATCTACTCTTAGGCAGGGACTTTTGCTCTTCCACCTAAGCACATCATACTTGAATTAATATCCCGAAAATAGCAAAACAAGAATTAAGAACACATAATTAAGAACAAGTCAAATATTTATCACATAGTTCAGCAAACGATAACAAGATTCATCTTAGGTTTCATTCCTCTCAAAACTTGAGGTTTAGTTCATAACAATAAAAGAAAACATCTCAAAAGAAAAGATAAAAAAAAACATAAGAAATCCCTAAAACCCCCTGAAGGAATTGAAGGAGAGATCCTCTATCTTGAGTATGATTCCGGCTTCTTGAGATGAATCAATTGGCTATCTTCGAGTAAAACCCCACAAATCTGCCCTCTTCGGCCTTAGCTGGACGCCCCCTAACTAAATCCTTAGGTTCCGGTTTCTGACGAACTCCCCGCTTAAGTTTCCCCCTAAGGTGTTTATATAGGCTTTGAGATGCCTTACTTGGCCCCTAAGTGTCCTAATCCGAGTGTAATTCCTCTTATTCACGTCAGGGACATGCCTATGGCACACGCCCATGTGAATCATGGCCAGGCCGTGTTCGAGACTATTAAGGAGGCACAGCCATGTGGTCTCGAGCCCAGGCCATGTTGATTTCATAATATGGCCCATTTACTCCGTTTTGGGCCCGTGTCTCGTTCTTTTCATCGTCTGTGCTCTTCTGAGTATAAAACATGAAAACAAAGGATTAAAAGCACCAAATTACACAATTCAAGGCTTAAATCATCCAAAAGCATGCTAAATGTGGGCTTGAAATATGTTACTTTTACGGTTTATCAGCCCCAATTATGCTCCATCCTTTGACAACATAACCTTTGTAAACTTGAAGCCTTAGTTAAAATTCAATCCGAGATGGTATAATCATTGTCAACTTAGACCTCGAGTTGCTTTGTGATCCCTCCTTCTCAAGTGATAACTCCATACTCATATGGTAGGTGAAGTTTGTAGGTTATAGAGTTCCATGACGTCATCATAAACCCAAACACAACTTAAAACTATGACTATGTCTCCCTCAAAGCTAGAGAAAAATAAATCTTTAAACCCAAAAATTTCAATATGGAGTAAGGGATGAGAATGGCCATTTATATAGGGGATGGGGTGTAACACCCCTAACCCGTATCCATCGCCGGAATAGGGTTACGAGGCATACCGATCAAATCACAACATACAACATACATTTATATATCTATTCTCAAACACCAATCAATCATAATCACATTGTCCCTTATTAGGGCCTACGAGGCCTTAAACATGCTTTAGAAGTGGTTTGGGACTAAACCGATAACTTATGAAAATTCTTAAAAACATAGGAATTTTTCAAACATACAAGGGTCACACGCCCATGTGAACAGGCCGTGTGCCTCACATGACTCCAGACATGCCCGTGTCCCAGGCCGTGTGAAAATAGGGCTACATACTAACTTGGGTCACATGGATGACCACACGCCTGTGTGTCTAGCTCGTGTGCCCTTCGAAATGGCACACATGACTGTGTGCTAGGTCGTGTGCTAGGTCGTGCCAATCCTATAGGGTATACTGACTTGTACAACACGGCCAAGTCACACGCCTGTGTGCTAGGCCGTGTGCCATTTAGTGGGTATACTGACTTGTGCCACACGGCCGGTCACAAGCCCGTGTGGAGCATACTGACTTCAATTCAATTTCAACACCAAGGGACACAGGTCATGTATCATGACCATGTGTCGCACACGACTGAGACACACGCCTGTGTCTCTACCCGTGTGGACAAGAATAAGCCATTTGCAAGGCCAATTTGCCACCCTTTCTCATGCTTACTAAACAACCAAAATAATACCATTTCAAAACATTTATAGGCAACCAAAACATGCCAATTCATATACAAATCATGCCATTTCATCTTTAACCATTTCACTCCTCAAATCATAACCATAAACATAACAAAACAATATATCATTACCAACCATTTCACCTATCTTCCCTATGCATTTTTCTCATCATTTTATCAACTAATTCATGCCACAAAATATACCAATTCATCATCCTTATATCATACCAAATCAACCATGATATATCATTGGTAAATAATCAAAACAATTAACCACTTAGCCATCACAACAATCATACCAAACATACCAAAACACAAGGCCATATATATACATCACATATCACTTACCAAATTCATAAATTAAGCCAATTCAATGGCCAAATACACATCCACATTTACATCATTTATGAGCCAAATCTCATGGCTAATATCATAACTCAAAACATAACTTCTTAGTACTAGCCTATACATGCCATATACCATATTTGGAAAGCATCAAAAGTACCAACAAGTTGTTCGATAGTGTGACGATGTTCCTGATGATCCCTAAGTCTGAGCTAGCTTCGATTATCTATAAAATAGGGAAATAACACAAAAAGTAAGCTTTAAAAGCTTAGTAAGCCATATACAAATAAAATTACCACATGAATCAATATCATTTTCATAAATAGAAAAATCATGAATAAGCATATAAAAGCTCACAAACCTTTCCCATTGAACATATATTCAAAATCATAAGTGAATTCATCAAATACTTCCCTTTTCAATAATCGTATGAATCTTGTACGTACCTGCATCACTTAAATCATTCACACATTCTTTCTCGTCTTAACTTTGCCCATTGAACCATCCAAAATCATTAAGCATACTCAAAAATCACATATAACTCATACAATGCCATATCCTTGATATGTCTTACATGTTAACACATATCGATGCCACTGTCCCAGACAAGGTGTAACGCCCCAAAAATATAGGGTCTTTAATTTTGCATGTTTTAACACAAATTCCTTGTTTGCTTTAATGGCTAAGTGATTTGGGTGTGTATGGGGGTATTTGAAAAGCCTGGGTTCAAGACTTGGCTCCTACAAAATTTTAAAATTTTCCCTTAAATAAACCTGGAGACTGGCACTAGGCTTTTTTAATAATAATGTTTGGTTAATGACATAAGAAGAGCTTGTGGCCTAGTGGCAAGTGGTGTGTTGTGTATCTATGAGGCCTAAGGTTCAAATCCTGGGATAAGCAATGGAGTGCTTATTTTGCTGCTTGAGCTGGAAAGGTAGAAGAGTTGGACTGAAACACTGTTGATGAGGTGTTTGAATTGGTCACAGAGAGATGGTAGGAGCAAATCGTGGAGAGGAATAAAGGAGAGAATTATGGAGAGAATCAAATAAATTCAAAGGTTGGTATGTTGTAGCCGAACAAGGGGCCTTAAGCATGCAAATTCGGCTAGGGAGGGGTTTCTGAGTGCTTTTCTCTGCTCTTGTTTGATTTTGGGCACTTTTTGGGTGTGCCGAATTTCTTTGCTGAGTTTTCCCCATTTTGGTCAGTTATGTCACTGATTTTGGACTTCTAATTCCTAATTTCTTTATTGTCTCTCTAAGTGCCGAAATAGCAACTTACCACTCGTGTATTTTTTTTGTTTCAGCTTTGCACTTTTTCTTTAAGCTCCTTGTTGGCCGAATCTCTGCCTCCCTCTCCCTCTCCCAAGTTAAGCCGAATACATTTCCTCTCTCCCCTTCATTCATTTTTTCCAGCTTCCTATTAGCTTGTGAACTGAACTTTTTCTTTTCTCTTGATTAGTTCTGTGGTGACCAAATTCTCTGCTTTCTTTCCCTCTCTTTTTCAAATCTGCAAGTATTCCTAAAATCGGTAGGTGTTCATATTCTTCACTTCTCGTTTAAAATTGTTTTCTCCTATCCCCCTTTCTCTAAAAGTTGAATGTTTCTGCTACTCATGGTCTTTGATCGGGATCCCTTCCTTTTGTTGTGGTGATCATTGGGTTTTTGGTATTCCTGAGGAGTGGAGAATTGCAGAAGTTACTCAAGTCGTCAAACCCTATCTTCCATTTAAGGTAAAGACATTAGCTTCCCTTTTGAATAGGTCGAATATCTCTATATATTTCCGTAAGACTAATATTCATGGATTTAAGCCACAGTTATGGTCGGTCCCATCTGTTAAAATCTTTTGTTATCGCAGTTTATCGACAAGAAAAGTGTAATCGATTTTAGCCCACGAGCTAAAAAGAACAGGCCGTTGTTCGTTCAATCAAGGTAAGGTAGTAAGTGCCTTTTTGGGTACAAATGTGATAAGAGTGTGTTTTACCGTAACATATTAAGGAATAACATTGGATCTTGATGATTCTAGGTTGGGTGCTCGTAGATCTTGGAACGACTCTGTAAAAAGGTGTGTAATCGCACTATCTCTGCTATGAATCGGCAAAAGCTGAAAAGCCGAAACTTCAGCATTTGAGGCCTCATGAGCATGCGATCGCTCGTGTTGAAAAACTGAGCCCACAACCAAGGGCGGTAGACTGAAGAGGCCATTATGAGTGTTCTCGTGCACTTGGGCCATTATGGGCCTTGTTGTGCTGAAATGGGCCATTGGGCTATATGAATCACATAGCCGTGATTGAATTTAGGCCAAATGGGTCGCGCGAGCATGTGGGCCCATGCTTTGAGCCCATTTATACTGTTTCGACCAAATGGATTATATGTGTCGCTCGAGGCGATTGTAGGCCTTCGAAAAGGTTGTTAACTATACCGAGACCCCTAATGAATAAAATTACTAAAATACCCCTAGGGAGTAAAATGGCTGAAATACCCCTAGTGAGTAAAATGACCAAAATACCCCTAAAGGGCAAAATTACTGTTTTACCCCTAATACATGAAAATTACTCTTTTACCCCTAAAGATAGATTGACAGATGAAAATATGTACTGTATGACTGTACTGAGTAGGACATGTTGCATACACAAAATATTGATGACATGGCATACTGCATAGGGTTGGGATTCTGTTATGGAGGAAGTATCACATCGTGGTGGCTCTCGCCACACATACCGATCTCGATCATCGGTGGCTCTGCCACAATTATCATTCTTCGTAGCCTTGCCACATATCTTGTATGACAACTCTGCTTTGCATTATTATTCATCGCAACTATCTTTGCAATATTGATTGAGGGCTGGGTTGGTTGACTTTGTCCCCACATGGTGTGTTGGGTTGGTACGGGTGGTGTGCTAGCTGGATTGGGGTGGGTTTGCATACTTGCACCATATCTTGACATCAGACGGGCTTAGGCCCACACTATTCTTGATTGGGTTAAGGCCCACACCGCACTATTATCAACAGGGCTCGAGCCCGCATCATTCTCGCATGTATTACTAAATAAGTGATAGGGGATTACACACTGAGTTCTCATAACTCACCCTTTTCTTTTAACTGTACAGGTAATCCCCAGTCTTACGCGATTTGGAGCTGCGAGGGATTCAGAGGGGGCCACACGATCAGGGATATTTATTTAAACGTAATCTTTTAAATATTTTATATTGGGTTGGTATTTTTATTTTTTTCTAATAAGGCCTATAGTAAAATTTTAATTTCTTTTAATTGGGGATTTTAATTTCTTATTTTGAACTACTAAATGGATACAAATAAGTTTTCACAATTAATAACTGTTTTACAATGCAAACACATATTTTCAACTTCATGATAATTGAAATTAGAGTAGCTTCCCCGAATTTAAACCAACAGTAACAAACATGGTAACCGTTTTACTAGATATTGGTTTTTATAACTTACCAATTGTTTTCCCAAGAAATAAGAACTAAATGGATTTTTACTCGAACGTTTTTTTCCCATCAACCTTGATTTCGAGCAACCCTTTGATGTGACACGCCACATTCGGCCGTAACGTCTAAGCAGGGTTTAGGGTGTTCCACAAGGTCTTATATGAAATTATGTAATGATGCCAATGTCCCAGACATGGTTTTACACGTATTCATATCTCGGTAATCCTAATGTCATGACATTTGTATCCTATACTATTCTTAAGGTTCGTATGGGACTTTCAGATATTGTAACCCTGTCGATTCTTACTCATATTTAATCATTCAACATTCATAACAGTTCAATGATAATTAAACATATATAATTCAATTTAAAGATATTTATTTGCATATGAACTTACCTTATTTTCGGGATAAACGGAATGGATCGACTATTCGATAACCTTTGATTTTCACCGATCTAAATCTGATTTCTTTCGTTCTTGATCTATATACATTAAAAATTAACTCATTTATTCAACAAATTATTTAATTTAGTCCACAAACACTTATTTGGGCATTTTTACATTTTAGCCCCTAAAGTTCCACATTTATTCAATTTAGTCCCTATTTCACAAATACACAAAATTCATGCAATTTAATGCCTTCCTAAGCTAGCCAAATTTTCCTAGTGCACATATCAGCCCATACTTATCATTTATTCACACATTTAACCACACATCTTCACATTCACAAATAAATCCTTATTTGACATTTTTGTCAAAAAATCACTTTACAAAACTTGTGTAACTATCAACAAATATTCATTTTTCATCATAAAACATTTAAAAGCTTAACTGTTCATCAATGGCACTTCAAAAAATCATCAACAAACTCAAAAATTAGGGTACGGGCTAGCTAGTACTCGATGCAAAGATCTCAAAAACGTAAAAATCATTAAAAATCGAGCTCAAAACATACCTCAATCAAGAATACAAAGGGACAAACCATAAAATGGTCTTTCTTCTTTTTATTTTTGGTGAGAAAGATGAATATTTTGACTATTTTTTGTGTTTTTTATTATTAATAACACATTAATACATAATTTACCATTTTACCCTTGGTTATTAAACTATTTAATCATCAAAAATAACGCCATTAATGTCCATTAACCTTATCAATGGCATAATAACATCATAAGGACCTTTGGTTTAATAAACAATAGCAAATAGACACTCTTAACTTATAGCATGCTACTTTTGCATTTTACGCGATTTAGTCCTTTTATCAAATAAGCATTCAAATGCTAAAATTATTTCTAGAAACTTTCACACATATATAATAACATGCTATAAACACAAAAAATAATATTAAAATAATTTTTTGACCCTGAATTTATGGTTCCGAAACCACTGTTCTGATTTAGCTAAAATCGAGTTGTTACATGGGGCAGGGTGAAAAGGGAAATTTTTTAATTTATCTTGAAAATCTCGGGTTGCAGTGTATGAAATTTATCCCAAGAATCCTGAGTTGTAGGGGCTCAGAGGTAGAAGCCATAAAGTTGGGCTTGGGGTTGAAACGATCAGAGAGAAAACGCTCCCTATCTGAGGTGTTTTCAGTTGACATGGCAGTGAAAATGCTTTCTACAGGACATGATTTCCAAAGACATGTCAGACGTGGCTAGAAAATTCTTGTAGGAAGCGTTTTCATTGCCATGTCAGGTGAAAACACAACATGCAGGGGACGTTTTCTCTTTATGCATTTCAACCAACACCCAACTTGATTACTTCTGCCTTTAAGGCCCCTACAACCCGTGATTCCCAGGATAAATTTCATACATTGCTACCTTGGTGAAAAACGCTTTCGCAGGGAAGTGTTTTCTCCAACACAAATTTCAAATTTAACTGTATATAAAAAAAAACATTGATGCCCGGGCATGAGTTGTTACTGGAATCATTTAATGTGCCTTGGGGTACGAGCTCTATAAAATAAACTCAATACAGTCCTTTAAGTTTCCATACCAACCTTTCGAGCAAATTGTTTTGATAAGAATACATAGCATTAGAAGAGGAGGGTTGTCATGAAAAACTTGAATTTCGTACCTACCTTGTTTCAAGCAAAGGTAATTCGTTAAATTACATGTATGTTTTTTAATTTGGGTGATGATAACTATATTTTTTTTACTATTTTCCTGGTTTTAAATATGTAGAACAAGCTATTTGGTTCAATATGAGTAGACGAGTAAGAATTGTTATCCATTACAGTGGTCAAATTTGTGAAACTGACATTTGTCCCTTTTTGTATCAACCCAATTTGAATATTGACATTCAGCCAGAGCATAACGTACAAAGGGCTTCGAACAAGGATTACGCGTAAAGTGGGGATCTGAAGAAGAATTTTGAGCCTGAAATGTAGATATCTTTCGTCATTGAACCTCATTAAATAAGCCATTTTTGAGATCATAGAGGAGAACAAGTTGGAAACGGTGACCAAATCCCATTGCTCTAGTGGGAATGTTGTACTAGTGTTATATGTTGACTTCGTCGAAGAGGAAGAAGGTGGTTCGAGCTCAATTACATCGTGTAAGTAAAGTTCCACTCCAGATCAAGAAGTAGAAAGTTTGACGACGCGGTTGTGTGGTAGATTCAGATCATTACTGCAATGCTCATACTCAGACACCTCAAAATCGTCATCAATGGCAAGGCATTCATCGTTTTTGCCCCTCGATTACAACTTCAGAAGACAGTCAGGCATATTTCTCAATCGACCATATTTGGCCACCGGGCCTACAACACACCCACATAACATTCTATCAGTGCCTTTGATTTCAACTTTGGCACACTGATGATTAACACCAATAACACTTAATGGGTACGCCATGAAGTTACTAGAGTGGGCCGAATAGAAGTGATTTTGGGATTGACATTAGAGTTACAAGAACGGATGACCTACTCCTGACAACCATAATTAACGAGGGTACATTCGACCCTAAACTTCCAACCAAGGTTGATAACGAAGAGGGGCAAAAGAACGAATAGAACAAAGAAAACAAAGAGGATTCTAAAACCAATGATGACTTAATTGAGGAGATCAGATCAGATGGTGCAAAAATTACAGTAATTTTATAATCAAATCCCTTTCCTACTGAACTAGAAGACGATAGATCTGACGGTGGAGCTTCAAACATTGCTTGATGGGATGACTCGAGTTTCACGGTGTATAAACCCCACCCTACATGCGTACTTTTGATCTTGCTGCTAAAGGTGGTTTAGAACTACCAGACCTCCCTCATAGAAGACCAAGCCATGTGACTTTTTCAACAAATTTTGGCCATTTAGAGGTTGGGATGGTGTTTGACTCTATAGATGCATTCGTAGCTGCAGTCAAGCAGTATAACATACAACTTGGCATCAGCTTCATCGTTACATCCTCTCGATTCGAGAAATATGAGGTGATGTATGCAATGCATGTTGATGTTCTGGACGATCAGGAAGTTTACCACTCCACATACATGTGTTGTAGATGGTATGTATCATGGTTAACAACGTCAACTCAAATTCTATCCTTTTTCCCGACATTGTATTTCGTATATTAACCCAATTTATTATTTTTCAGGCATGTCAAATGATCATCCAAAATTGGATTCAAACATGATATCTGACTTTATATTACCCATGATCAAAGCCAGTCCTAGGGTTCTGGTCCTAATTTTGAATGCACACATCCGTAGCGAGTTTGATTACATTGTGCCCTACCATAAGGCATGGTTGGCAAAACATAAGGCGTTGGAGAAGATGCATAGCACGTGGGAAAAATCCTACAATGAATTGTGGCAATGGTGTAAGGTACTAAAGCGGTACTGACCAAGTTCCGTAACTGAGCTGCAAATGGAGCTTTTGTATTACGTTGATTGCTTGGTCCTTAAAAAAAGACTTCCATCATTTTTCTGGTCTTTCAAGAAATGCATAATTGCATTTCAATACTGTAAGCCCCTTGTCCAAATTGACGGCACATTTATGTATGAAAGATACAAGTATTAGTAGTTGTTAGCTGTTGCACAATATGATAATCAAAAAATTCTGCCAATAGCTTTTGCAATAACTTTTGAAGAATCCAGAGATGATTCATATTTCTTCTTAAATAACTTGAGAAGGCAAGTTGTCGCAACCTGATGTATGCATCATTTTCGATAGGGGCACCAAAATACAAGCTGCATTTGATTGGTGTTCAAACCTATGGGATCGTATACACCATTGGTACTGTTTATGTCATATAGGGTCTAACTACATGGGTCGATACCATAAAGATGCGAAGCGATGACATGTCATTACCTTGGGTACATTGTGCATAATGTTTCTTTCTTGTATAACAATTTAACATATACATTTGGGTTGTATTTCTTGAATACAATATTGATCATCTCCGACTAGATGCGGTGTACCTCGATGGGATACCCAAGGATTAGCAGACGCTATCGTATTATGGAGGACTACGATATGGGTGCATGACAACAAACCTAACAGAATGCATGAATTCTGTATTAAAGGGCATGCATCATTTTTCGGTAACCTTGATCAAGAAAACATATTTTCGATTCGCAACTTTGTTTCCAAAGCGAGCTAAGACATACACGGGATACATAAAGGGCGGTTAGGTTTGGCGCGAGTCAATATTGAAAGATATTGAGGAAAATGTAGAAAGAGCAAACTTAATGTCTTTAGTGTGTCACTCGCGACCAAATCTAATATTATGGGTTACAGACCCAATAGATCTGACCAATGAGTTATCAAGGAAGCGTACCGTGTAGACCTAAGATAGATAATGACCTGTGGTTGTGGGAGATTTCAAGCACTTCATTATCTATGTGCACATGCAATTGTGGCATGTGCCCCGACATGTGTAGATTGCAGGACATATACTAACGAAGTTTACAAACTTGAATGCACATATAATGTTTAGAAATCTGAATATCCACCTATCCTGAATGAAAGCATATGGTCGCCTACCTCGCATGCTCCATTTGAGTTGGTACATATAAGAAAATTTGACACAAGCCAAAAGGTCGATCGAGCTCAACTCAAATATGAGGCAATATGGATATTCAAGAGCATAGAGACGCACCGAAGTTATGTAGTTCCTGTAAGAACCCAGGGCATACGTAGACAACAAATCCACACCTCTAGGAAGCATCAAGGAGAAGAGCTAATTAAAACTCTAACTCATGCTGTGAAAATAGTAACTTATTCATTTATTTATTAAATTTTCTGTCAATTGTAAGTTAATATTAATTATTAAAGTAAGATATATTACAATACGCAAGCCAAAATTTTAATCTTTTCTCGTACCTTGTCAACAAATATTTTCTTTTTGAAAATATTGTATTTAACAAATGGACGGAGAAAAACTTAAAAGAAAAAGTAACAGAAATGAAATAAAATATTTCAAACTGACCATACGATATGGTATAAAGCAAACCAATTTAATAAATTTGTTTTATCGATTGTAAATAAGTGTACATTTGGGATGTAAAATGAAGTAAACCATTTGGGGAAAATTATAAATAACATAATCATCGGCGTCCCGATTGAATGATATAATCGGGTGGGCGTCAAGCACAATTAGGGTTCCGTCCCACTATTTGGGTTGGTGGCTCCTCATCGACTTTGTCTTCGTCTTCATATGCACATCCATGTTGATCTACATATTCATCTCCTTACTCTGTGGTTGACTGCGTATAAGTCCTAGTCGCCCATCGTACATCCCCCCTTTATGAGCCGACAATTAAGAGGGTGACCCACTGATCTGCCATAAAATACACTATTATTTACATCCTTTTTACACATAACTTTAGCTGGTTTTATAGTTAATTAAAGTATATTGGTATATATTTAGGTTTTCATACTTAAAGTAGTAATTTATGCTTTCCAGTGGTTTTTATTACATTTTATATATCTAAATAAGGTTACATGGTCTTGTAGTACAAGTCAATAGCTATATAAGCTTATTCGAGTCAAAACTGATGCTTATGTCGCAACACCAAGAAACTGATGTCTCAACATCAAAGATAGAAACCAAAAACAAGTTTTGGAATGAAATTTCCCTCGATGTCGCGAGACGCCCCTCCTATGTCACGACATACTCTCAGGGTTGGTTGCAACATCTCGGTACTCTGTGGCAACCAAGCCCCTACGTAGCCCAAAAATTCCTGCACATTTTAATTTCACTTTTGAGGGAAATTAGGAGTATCTATCCTAGTCGAGCTCTAAGGACTTCAAAAATATTTTAGGCGTTTTAATATTTCGAGTTTAGCTTATATAAAGGCCATTGTAATAAGTATAAACACACAATTTTGGGGAAGCAGAAAATGTATTTAGGGTTTTTATTTCATTCTTAGCTTTTACTTAGGGTATTTTATGTTCTTATAATCAAAAAATCCTATTTCAAAGTAAGACTCTCGCGAGTTGAGATTATTTTGCAGCCACGCTTTCATTAATAAATCCATGAGAATCTTTTTTTCCTTTATTTTATTCTTTATATCTCTTTCTTTAACATTGTTTAATTGAATGTTTGTATAAAGATTAGAATCAATTTATGCTTCATACATATCTCGCTTGGTTTCAACTGTTCTAATCTTATTAATTGATTGAAGGATAGGGTTTCTTAGAGGATCAAGGAAGAACTTAAACCCTAGGTTTGACGACCCTAAGAAGTCATTTAGGTGGGAATTAACCCAAAATTGGTATGGCCTAGCTGTGAACACCTTAACCCCAAATCGGTCTAGACTATGAGGATAAAACATAAGTAGTTCTTGTCGACTCGTTATTCTAGTGGAAGATTGGAAGATCATGCTGGGGCATCGACTAGTTGATTGATTAAAACCCTACTTCAATAATTAATTAAGTAAAACAATTGGATCTAGGCTAAAGGAACTCACGTGGTCGAAACAAGGGATAGAAGATGTCGATACATGAACTTAGGAGTAGATTTATGTTTAATTCAATTTATTTAGTTTCTTAATATTATTATCATCTTGCTTCCATACTAGCACTACAAATTTTTGACTCAAGCAGATTAGTAATTATTTCCCGTAATTGGTTTGATAACAGTCTCCCCAAAACTGCAATCATTTGGGTACGATCATCGGAGTACTTACCTACTTCATTGTAACTATATTACAACCTGACTCGTATACTGGCAGACACTGCCTCAATTCCATATATTTTGTAGTAGTATTCACACTCTGGACGTTAGTCTATCCGGAGGCGATCACCTACCTGGGTAGAACAAAGATGTTGAGGGTGTTTGCGATACTATCAGCAGATAACTATATGGTTTCGCTTGGTCTGATTACGGATAAAAGATGGGAATTTTTTGTGGTTATGTGAAATATACCCCTAGAGAAGGTGTTCATGTAGGGAATGATTGTTTATGCTATGGTGCTTGTGTAAAATAAACTGGTGCTGAAGGTGTTGATGCAAGGAATGATTATGCGTGTTGTGTTACTTGTGTAAAACAAACAGGGTGAGCACCAAAATATACGAACCATATTGATCGGGAGGTTGCACAACAGTTGGGTCCTTCTATTAAGCTGGAGCAAATGTTGATCCCCCCACGGCATGTTCTCCTGACCTAGGATTGATAGGCCCTCATCTTGGCCTCCTATGGCGATGTTGTCTACTCCTTTATGAAGCTGGCAGTAGATATGACTTATTTTATGCTTGAACCAATCCATGTAATCCAAAGTTCTCTCCAAGTTTGGTGTGAGAAATGGTTCACGAGTTGGCAAGTAATCGTACCTACGCTGCCAAATCTCGATATACTTCTTGCGGAATGTTGGTCAATCTTCCTCAAGTCTCCAGACAAGTCGATATTGTATAGGTCATCGAGTTCCTAGAGTGGCGATGGAATACATTGTGTACACCCAAACTGTCGCATCACTTGGTCAGGTTCGTGCATCTCAATCGTTGCAAAAATGATCAATGGCACTCTGATGTGCCAGATGTTATGATTGGCCAAAAATTCAGTCAAGATGCATTTTTTAGTCCTCGAATCCACATATGGTATCTATACAAACTGTAGTACGAATTTATAAATTTTAGTATGTGCTTAATATTTAATTTTGAATGCTGGAATAAAAAGTTGATACCTTTGAAATTCATAAACTAAAAAGTTGATAACTTCTAAAGCTAGCTGGATATCCTCAAGCTCGATCAGTATATCGTTGTATCTCGCGAGGTTGTTCCACCAATTCAAATATGTTATTTCAAAATTAAAATAATGAAAAATTAAAATGATAATGATATTATCAAATGATTATTACCATATTATGAGTAGGAATTCATAAAGGGGTCCACTCGAGGGCGTAAAAATAGAAGTCGTATCATGCCCACGATTGAAGAAGGAGCATGCAGCTGCCGATTTTAACTTTTTCTATTTTTGTCGCATGTTACACTCCAATCGGTACTAAGCACTGGCCCCTTAACAACTTCCCCATTGACCGGTAGATCGAGCTGTAAAGTATTTTCATCAAGTGTAATTGTACACCTATCGCAGGGAAGATGGAATATGTGTGTCTCAAATCTCCATCTTTTGACCAAAGCACTGATAAAGTGGGGGATCCAATTTAGCCCCCCTGAGCATGCGAGCCATGTATAAAAATACTGCATCTCGCAAGTGTCCATAAATGACATCCGATGCACGTTCACTTAAATTGTTTATGTAAATCTCCAAAATCCGAGCTTCGATCTGAGTATATAAACATAAAATATAATAATGTTCACAACATAATAATTAACTATTTAAAATTAAATAATTTAATAATATTTTCATTAAATAATTTAATAATAATTTCTTACCATTTGTATTGAACGTCACATAAATGCTTGTCATCCAAATGAATAAGTTGATTTGTCATTTTACAAATTATAAGGAATATAATAAAATCTAATAGAATAAAATTCAAAAAAAAAAAAATTTAAAAAATAATTGAGAATTGATGATTGATGATTGAAAATTGAGAATTGAGGATTGATGATTGAGAATTGAGGACTGAAGATTGAGAATTGAGAATTGAGAATTGAGGATTGAGGATTGAATACTAAGTATTGAGTTGTAAAGACTAAAGTTTGCAGGTCTTTATATAGGAAAAATTATGGCTGCTAGAGCCATTGTAGTCGTTGGAAATGTTATCGTTGGAAAAGTTACCATTGAAAAGAAAACACATCCAATAGTGAAAACGCGCCCTGTAAGATCCGTTTTCCTTTCTCTCTCCAAAAACAGCTTAGGTTGGTATATTTCAAAATTTTCAGCCTACTTTCTCATTTTTGTTTTCAGCATATTTCAATAAATTAGCCTCTTAGTATTACTAAAGATATTAATACATATATAACTATAATAATATAGATTATAACAAAAGATATAATATTACATGATATTATAATATTTAATCATCGTATAAACTATTAAAATATTGTATGAGATAATATAGTTTTATATAATATAGTAGGAAGGTTAACTTTTAAATGTACGAAAAGTATAGGGACTTAGAGAATATCTTTACCAGTATAATAATAAACAATAATATATGATAATGATTAATATATAATGTACAACTATTATATTATAAAATATAATAAAAGATATAGTAGTACATGATATTATAATGTTTAATCATTGATACATATATATATAACCTTTTAATATATTATATACTAAATGATACGGTATAATATTATATAATATAGTAGGAGGGCTAATTTTCAAATGTAGAAAAGTTTAGGGCCTTAGAGCATATTTCACCTAGAATAATAAACAATAATATATGATAATAATTAATATATAATTTATTACTCTACTATTATAGTATATGATATAGTATTATATAGTGAAATAATATATTTCATAAGTATTAATATAATAACTATTATTATACTATAGATTATAAGAAAAGATATAACATCAATAATTATGTGTAATTTAGTATATTAAAATACATGTTTATATTTATAATTAATAATATATAAAATATTATTAAAACTTTAATATATTAATAAAATATGAATTTTTAAATTAGATTTTAAATTGAGCTTTAACTTTTACAAATTGTATTTGAGTATTGAGTTTTATTTCATTTTTATTTTGGACTTGAGATTTGGGTTGTAATTTGTTTATTTTTAGTTTAGGTAATAATGAGTATTTTATTTAGGTTTGGGCCTAGTATAATATATTTGAATTTTGGAATAAATATTTTAGAATGTGAGTATTAAATTTATAAATTCAATAAGATAGATAACAAATTATTCAATTATCAATATAATATAATAATGAACAATCAAAGATATTTTCATTAAGTCATATAATATCATAAAATAATAAATTGTACTTACAATAACAACTTTAATTATTTTATATAAAATAACTTGATCATATATATTAATTAAAATACATGTTTATAATATAAACATGTATATATTAGAATAACATTATTGTTCATTATTATATATATATAATTTATGTTTTTATAAGGTAAATTTGAATTGTGTTATCATCGATTAAAAGTAAAATGAATTATTACATTCAAATTTAAAATATTTATAACTTATAAAATTTAAAATTATATTAATTTGTCTGTAACACCCCTTGCCCGACCTGATCACCGGGTCCGAGCTATAAGACGCTACATCTGTTGTCGGAGCAACATTAGACAATTATATACTGTACAACCCTTTTACACATGCAATCAAGCGTAATTCACATTCATACTATGTTACATATTCATTTTTGGGTCCCACATGAGCTTAAGAAAGCTCCTTTGCTAACCCAAGGTTGAATTATGGCCAAATTGTAAAATTTTCAAAGTTTCAAATCGACGTCGCGACATCGTCAATCAGTGAGTTAGATTGTGACTTCAAACATCACGATGTTTAAAGTCCAATTCGGTCCATATTCATTTGCTTTAACTAAAATATTCCATTACACACATATTCATATACCACTTTCACCTATACCACAACATGTAAATTCAAGCTAAAACAAGTCTATAACACTTTTAAAATATAATCATTCAAATGGAAAAACATTTATATCCAAAACCTAAACATATTCAAGCCATCTATCAAATTAACTTGTCATTTCCTTCTATATACAAATATTGGAATATATATAACATGTGTAAGATTGAAATCATCAACTAAATAACATCAACCATAGCTAAAACCATACACCATTTAGTACATACACTAAGTTTCACATGCAACTCAACATTTACCATAAATTCAAACATACCATTCTATCAAGGAAATGATAATTTCCATAATAGATTATCCCTATATACATGCCACAACCTTTATAACCAAAATGAATATATTACTACTAATTCGGTGATAGTGTGAGCTTCAGGCGAATTTGGCTCGACAAGTTCCACAATGTGACGATCTACAAAGGAAGAAACAACTAGAGTAAGCATTTAGAATACTTAGTACGTTTAAATGGAAATACTATTCTTACCTTGTTCTTATATAAGAATAATAGCATACCTTAGTTTGACATAATGTTGGTTAGAATATGGCATTCAAAACATCAACAAGGTGAGCATATATCTAAATCTATAATCATTATATTGTACAAGTAACTTAGACATACCAATTCATATTTCATATCATACCTTGTACATGATCACATATTTCATTTACATGCCCTGTAATCAATCAAACTTTCACATTTGTACTATGTACTATTACATAATAGCAAATTATCATATAACATTTCAATTCAGTCCATTACTAGATATATATGCCAATTTCACTAGTGTTCCAATTTTATTCAAACATATATGCATATATACGAAATCAAACATAAAATTACACATAATATAAATTAATATGGAACTTACCTTTTCAAAATGTAAAAGAGTAAATACTTTAGGGACTAATATGCAATTTTAGCTTTTCCCCTATTAGCTCCACTTTGATCCAAATTTTGATCTATACAATTATTTTATATAACAAATCAATAACAATCACTTTCATACAACATTATGATATGCATGAACCTATATAAATATGTTTTTTTTATTTACCTCAAATTTTACATGTTATTCAATTTAATCCCTAAACTCGAGATAAACATAACTTTTGATTCCTAGCTTCAAATTAAAATCCAATTTCATATATTCTCATTAGAGACCTTATACTTTCTATTTATAACAAAATTAATGACAAGTTTTACATTTCTTCAACTTGGCCTCTAATGTAACAAAGTTAAAAACAAGCTAAATTTACTTTACAATCTAGTCCTTTTCATACCTAAGCTTAAAATATATTAATTTCAAGCCCAATTCCTCAAGATGTAACATCCTAAAAATAGGGGTCTGGAACTTTTGCGTTGTTGCATGTGTGGTGCTTGATAAGCTTGTTAATTGGGTGTCTTTAGGGGCCCTAGGGAGGCTTGGGTTCGAGCCTAAGCCCTGGTGAAAGTTGGTTTTTGGGCACTTTAGTTGGGTGAGCTAGTGGAGGCAGGACTTAAGTTTAATTGTTGGTGCATTACTAACACAAGGGAGGTTGTGGTGGAGTGGTGTTGGCATCAACATGCATGCATGGGGAGTGGAATTCAAATCTCACAAGTAGCACTTGTGGGGTTTTATTTTTGTGCTCAGGAGAGGGAGGTAGCTGAGTGGAGACCAAACACTGCCTTGGTGGTTGAGGACTTGGTCAAACCATTTGAACGGGTGATGGAGAGTGGAATATAAAGTAAATGGGGGAGAGAATCATGGGATTTGGTGGAGTGGAGAAGTTTGGATGAAAACGGGAAGTACATGGGGGATGAGAAATTCGGCTAGGGGGAGAGTAAGGTAGCAAATTCGGCTTCTGGTAGGTAGCAAAAAAAAGAAAACCGAAAGCTCTTGGTGTATGTGTCAAAATTCTCGAGTGATTTTAGGTATTTTTGCATTTTTGACTTTGCTACTCAAGCATTTTTTTCGGGTTCTTCCCTTTGGCATTTTCGTTTCTCTCTTCTTGTTTTTCTTTCCTTGGGTTTTGACCGAAACTCACCTCCCATCTTTCCCCTATTTGCATCTTTCTTCTACACCATCAACACCATAGTCGAAACTCCCTTTTCTTCTTTAGTGTTCCTTCTACTCTTTTCTTCACTAGTTGAGTTTTCTCTTTTCATCTTTCAAATCGGCCTCTCTCTCTTCTTTTGCCAATAGTCGAACCTAGAGTTCTTTGGTCTTACTGCTAGTCCCGAATTTTACCATTCCATTCGGCTCATCCTTGATATTAAGGGCCGAAACAAGTCATCCTCTTCTACCACTTATCATTCTCTTAGCCTTGGATTCGGAAGCTGGTTAGTAGGGGCTCAGTCTTGCAATTGAGGGCAGTGAATCGGATATTTGAGCACAGCAAGGGGTGGCTGTCGGTTTTGTATGAAAGTCGGGAATTTAACCAACACTCGTAACAGGTGTGTAATCTCACACCCTTTTGAATGATTGCCTGTAAGGATTTGCGAATTGATCAAAAGCCGAAAAGCCATAAAATTGACACCTGTGCCACTCAAGCGTGTGAGCGCTCGTAGTGGTAAATCAAGATATGAGTAGTGACGGTAAGTCGTTGAGAGTGTCACGAGCACTCTCGCTGACATTGAGGCTGTAGCGGACCTAACTGAGCCAATACGGGCTTAACGGGCCCAACGGGCTTTCTGGCCCACATGGGGGAAGTTGGTGGAGAACCGTCAAAGGGTAAGTGCAGTTGCGAAATCTAGAAATTTGAAACTGAAACCATGCAAAATGGGCCATACGGGTGTGTGGGCCTGAAAGGGAGTTTAGGCCCATTAGCTCCGTAGAGACTCAATATGGGTCCTGTCTCGTTCGCGGCGACTGTAAGCTATTGAAAAGCCATAAATTGGTAAATTATCGAAATACCCTCGATGAGTAAAATTACTGAAATACCCTCGATGTGTAAAATTATTGAAATACCCTCGGTGGGTAAAATTACTGAAATACCATCGGAGGGTAAATTACTGAGATACCCTTGGTTTACAAAATTACTGTTATACCTTTAGGGGCAATTTTGGTATGATTGTGTATAACTTGATTAATTGCCATGGTGATACATTTTGCATACACTGAATTATTATGCCATGACATGTTGCATTGGGATGGGTTATAATGATGGAGGAAGTGCTGTACTGGTAGCTATGCCACAATATACTGATTTCAGTGGCTATTAGGTTGGGGCTGCATTTTCTGTTTGCATCACCATGATTTTGGGGCTATGGGCCCAAATTGATACTGTATGGGGCTTAGGCCCAGATTGAGACCGTGACTGCGACTGGAAACGATATTACACACTGAGTTCTCGTAACTCACCCGTCTATTTTACCCTTGCAAGTAATCCCCAGCAGTAGTGGATTTGGAGCTGTGGAGGACTCCGTGGTGGCCATATACCAGGATTTATAGTTGCGAACTCAGTAAATTTTTATTTTGCTTTACTTCAGTCTTATTTTTATTTTGGGGTTAATATTTGTGTAATAAAGCCATTGGTATAATTTCTTTTAAGTTTTCCTTAATAACTGCTAGATTTATAAATATGTAGTTTTCTTAAGACGACAATAATTATTTTCAAAAATATCACATTTTCGTAACCTACTGAAATTTATTTTTATTATAACCAAGTTTTGGGTATAATAACAATAATAACAACAATAATGTTTTTACAAGGAAACCACAAAAACAAAATCTGATTTTTTCACAAACAACAAAGCTCGAGGTTCTAAAAAGAATACGAACAACTTTTTTTTAACGAACGCACAAGTTTTTAAACAAACCTTCTATGTGACATGCCAGATCCGGTCATAACATCTAGGCCGGGTTTGGGGTGTTACATTTTATGGTATCAGAGCCCGAGTTGCAAAACTCAGTTGTGGAATGGGTTCGAAAATGTTTTTTCAAAATATATTTGAAATTTGGTTAGAAAAATGTATCTTTATTGGAAGTATGGCACCCAAGTCTTCGGCACCAAATTCGTAAGCCCTCTTACTTTATGTTTGATAATATGATGAAATGACTTTAGTAAGAAACTACTAGAGTTAGTGATAGTATACTAAGACTGCTAGCTATAAGAGCTAAGACTGTAGAGACTGAGACATTAAGAAATTCGATCTGCGAGAACAATTCTGAATTAGATTAATTCGATTCAGCAATATAAGTACAAGAGGACGTGGACGTGGTAGACGTGGCCGTGGTAGGGGCCGAGGTGTTGGGGCTGGGTCCGAAGCATCAAGGCACATGCTTGAAATAGAAGCACCTACATCACCAATGACCGAAACAGGGTCTCATAACCGAACTGGAGGGGACGATGCTTTGTCCTAAGCTATGCTACGAGTTTTGGAACTAGTTGCTAGAGCAAGTATTGGGTCGGCAGCTCATGGCTCTATTTCTGAGCAATTCTGCTCAAATGGGGCCAAAATTTTTAGGGGCATTTCTGGTGTGGCCCTAAATGTAGCCGAATACTGGTTGGAGGCAGTTGAATGGATTATGGATGATCTGGATTGCACCGCTGAATAGAAATTGAAAGGGGCAATGTCTCTGCTGAGAGATGAAGCATACTAGTGGTGGCTCACTGTGAGGGAAGGTACACAAGTGGATCGTATCACACAGGATTTCTTTAAGCGACTTTCAGGGGAATGTGTCAGGGCTAGCTATGTGGACACCCGGAGAAAAAAATTCTTGATTCTGGTTCAGGGAAGTAAATCTGTGGCGGAATACGAGGCGGAGTTTCTACGTTTAAATCGGTACGCTAGAGGAACAGTCTCGACGGATTACGAGAGTTGTGGGCGATTTGAGGATGGTCTACGGGATGAGCTGCGGGTATTAATAGCTCTGTAGCGGGAAAGAGATTTTGCCACTTTGGTGGAAAAAGCTAAGATTGCTGAGGAAGTGAAACGCACTGAGCGTCAGAATCATGATAAGGATAGGGGCAGGAATAAGAGGGATTTTAGGCCTTTCAGTTCTTCTGATAGATTTCAAAAGTGACCTAGATTTAACGAGCCGGTCCGAACTAGAGTTCCATTTTCTACTGGCAGACCGCAGTTCTGTGCAATGTGCGGGTTATTTCATCAGGGTGAATATTGGAAGAAAGTTGGGGCTTGCTTTAGGTGTGGGTCAAGAAACCACAGAATCAAGGATGTACGCTAAAACTGGGTCTAACGTCAGCTGCAAGACAGGGTTATCTTCATCCAGAGAGAGGTGGTCAGCAGCCACCGAGAGGTCGTGGCCCAGCCAGAGGGGGAAATGGGTTTGGACGAGGTCGTGGAGCACTGGGCAGAGGTACTAATAATGCAGATGCAAGGCAGCCAGGGTTGGTTTATGCCGCTCGATGTCGAGAGGATGGCGATGCACCGAATGTCATAACCGGTACGTTTCTTATATTTGATGTGCCATTTACCGCTTTGATTGATATTGGATCTACCCATTCATATGTTGCCTGTACTGTGTCTGGGACTCTGGGTAAAGAATCTGAGATTGCTGCTAGAGAAATGTCTGTGATTAGCCCTTTAGGACAATCTGTGGTAGTGAACAAGTTGTTTAGGAATGTGCCTCTAGAGGTTCAAGGAGTAGTGTTACAAGCGGATTTGATGGAACTGTCGTTCGACGAGTTTGACCTTATTCTAGGCATGGACTGGCTAGTTAAGCACCGTGTGAACTTGGATTGCGCTGCTAAGCGTGTGGTATCAAAAACTCCAGAGGATAAGGAAGTGATGGTGATAGGAGAAAGAAGGGATTATATGTCTTATGTGATTTCGGCATTAAAGGCTGAGAAGTTGGTGCGTAAGGGGTGTGAGGCATTTCTAGCTTTCATCAGCACATCGGATGTTAAGGAATTTTCTGTTGGGGATGTTAGAACTATGAAGGAGTTCTCGAATGTATTTCCCGAAGAGCTTCCGGGGTTTCCTCCAAACCGCGAGGTCAAATTTGGCATTGAGCTGTTACCAGGAACGGCTTCGGTGTCCATTACCTCTTATAGGATGGCACCGAAGGAGCTAGTAGAACTAAAAGCTCAGATCCAAGAGCTGTTGGAGCATGGATTTATCCGACCAAGTGTATCTCCGTAGGGAGCGCCTGTATTGTTCGTAAAGAAGAAAGATGGGTCAATGCGTATGTGTATTGACTATCGTCAGCTGAACAAGCTAACTATTAAGAACAAATACCCGCTACCAATGATTGACGATCTGTTCGATCAGTTGCAAGGAGCTTCGGTCTTCTCAAAAATTGATTTAAGAACAGGGTACCATCAGCTGAGGGTTCAGGAGACAGATATCCATAAGGCTGCATTCCAAACTCGTTATGGGCATTACGAGTTTTTGGTAATGCCATTCGGACTAACGAATGCACCAGTCGCTTTTATGAATATGATGAACCGAGTCTTTCAACCCTATCTAGATCGATTTGTGGTGGTATTCATAGACAATATTTTGGTGTACTCAAGAACGGAAGAGAAGCATGATTCTCATCTTCAGGTTGTGCTGCAGATATTAAGAGAAAAGTAACTTTTTGCCAAATTCAGTAAGTGCAAATTTTAGCTGAAGGAAGTGACCTTTTTGGGGCATGTTGTTTCTGCCGATGGGATTAGAGTTGATCCTCAGAAGGTTGAAGCTATGTTGGACTGGAAGCCACTGAAGTCAGTGTTAGAGATTCGGAGTTTTCTAGGTTTGGCTGGGTACTACAAAAGGTTTGTTGAGGGGTTTTCGTTGAATGCTGCACCCCTAACTAAGTTACTGCGTAAGGGAGTACCGTTTGTTTGGGCTGATAAACAGCAAGAAATTTTTGAAAAGTTAAAGAAGATTCTGATTGAAGCACCAGTGTTGAGTCAGCCTAAGGTTGGGATAGAATTTGTTGTCTATTGTGACGCGTCGTACACAGGTTTGGGATGTGTGTTGATGCAAGAGGGGAAGGTGGTAGTGTATGCATCTCATCAGCTAAGGCCACATGAGATGAACTACCTCACTCACGATTTGGAGCTGGCTGCTGTGGTGTTCACACTAAAAATATGGAGACATTACCTGTATGGGGAAAAGTCGATTATCTACACCGACCATAAGAGCCTGAAGTATCTCCTTACCTAGAAGGAGTTAAATCTCAAGCAACAGAGATGGATAGTGTTGCTAAAGGACTATGACTGCTCGATCGAGTATCACCTGGGTAAAGCCAATGTAGTGGTGGATGCACTAAGTCGTAAGGTGGTATCTGATTTGAGAGCAATGTTTGCTCGTCTCAGTCTTTTCGAGGATGTTAGTTTGTTGGCATAACTTCAGGTAAAGTCGGCATGGGTTAGTCAGATTAAGGAAAAAAAGGTTTTGGATGAGTCATTAAGTTCTCGTTTTCAGCAAGTAAAAAGCGGTGAGATAGTGGATTTTGGGCTAAACAGCAAAGGGTTATTATGTTTCCGTGGGAGAGTTTGTATGCCGAAGGATCTTGTGAACAAGTACTGATGGAAACAAGATGTACCGAGACTACGTGAACAGTACTGGTGGCCAGTGTTGAAACGTGAAGTTACCGACTTTGTGAGCAAGTGTTTGACATGTCAGCAAGTGAAGGCAAAACATCAGCTGCCTTTGGGATTGCTGCAACCGGTGAATATTCCACTTTGGAAGTGGGAGAGGATTACAATGGATTTTGTTAGTGGGCTACCCCTGACCTCTACGAGGAAAGACACAATGTGGGTAATCGTTGACCGATTGACTAAGTCTGCTCACTTCATACCAGTTCGTACTGACTACCCACTTCAGAAGTTGGCCAAGTTGTATGTGGCAGAAATTGTGAGGCTGCATGGGGTACCAGTGTCTATAATCTTAGACAGGGACCCAAGATTCACATCTTGGTTCTGAAAGGCATTACATGAAGCTTTGGGTACAAGATTGGACTTTAGCAAAGCGTTTCATCCACAGACTGATGGTCAGTCGAGAAAGGTAATCCAGATCTTGGAAGATATGTTAAGGGGCTGTGTAATTGACTTCAGAGGTAGTTGGGAAGATTATTTACCATTAGCAGAATTTGCGTACAACAACAGCTACCAATATAGCATTCAGATGGCACCCTATGAGGCGTTGTATGGTCGTAGGTGTCAAACCCCTACTTGTTGGATGGAATTAGGTGACCGACGGTTGTTGGGTGCGGAGTTGATTTTAGAAACTGAGGACGAGGTTAAGTTGATTCAGGGTTGGTTAAAAGAAGCTTCTGATAGACAAAATTCGTATACGGACTTGAAGTGTAAGGAGATAGAATTTTTAGTGGAGGATTATGTCTTCTTGAAGGTCTAACCTTGGAAGAAAATTCTGAGATTTCGACGGAAGGGCGAGTTAAGCCGTAGGTTCATCGGGCCTTATGAGCTTATCAGCTTGAGTTGCCTCCTAAGTTAAAATGGATACATGATGTATTCCATGTTTCGATGCTGAGGCGCTACTGTTTAGATCCTTCTCATGTCGTGTCGGTAGAAGAAATTGATATAAGACTTGATCTGTCTTTTGAAGAAGAACCAGTGAAGATTTTGGATCGGGATGTTAAAGTGTTGAGGAGGAAGTCCGTTCAGCTGATCAAAGTGTTGTGGCGTTATCATGGTTCAAAAGAAGCCACGTGGGAGCTGGAGGAGGCAATGCGATAGTAATACCCTTACCTCTTTTAACTAGGTAAATTTCGAGGTCAAATTTTCTTTAAGGGGGTAGAACGTAACATCCAAAAAATATAGGTCTGGCAATTTTGCGTTGTTGCATGTGTGGTGCTTGATAAGCTTGTTAATTGGGTGTGTTTGGGGGTCCTAGGGAGGCTCGGGTTCGAGCCTAAGCCCTGGTGAAAGTTTGGTTTTTGGGCACTTTAGTGGGGCGAGCAAGTGGAGGCAGGACTTAAGTTTAATTGTTGGTGCATTGCTAACACAAGGGAGGTTGTGGTGGAGTGGTGTTGGCGTCAACATGCATGCATGGGGAGTGGAGTTCGAGTCCCACAAGTAGCATTTAGGGGTTTTATTTTTGTACTCAAGAGAGGGAGGTAGTTGAGTGGAGACCAAACACTGCCTTGGTGGTTGAGGACTTGGTCAAACTGTTTGAACGGGTGATGGAGAGTGGATTGTAGAGCAAATGGGGGAGAGAATCATGGGATTTGGTGGAGTGGAGGAGTTTGGCCAAAAATGGGAAGTGCATGGGGGATGAGAAATTCAGCTAGGGGGAGAGTAAGGTAGCAAATTCGGCTTCTAGTAGGTAGCAAAGAAATAAAACCGAAACCTCTTGGTGTATGTGCCGAAATTCTCTAGTGATTCTAGGCATTTTTGCATTTTTGACTTTGCTACTCAAGCATTTTTTTTAGGTTCTTCCCTTTGGCATTTTCGTTTTTATCTTCTTGTTTTTCTCTCCTTGGGTCTTGGCCAAAACTCACCTCCCATCTTTCCCCTATTTGCATCTTTCTTCTATACCATCAACACCATAATCGAAACTCCCTTTTCTTCTTTAGTGTTCCTTCTATTCTTTTTTTCATTAGCTGAGTTGTCTCTTTTCATCTTTTAAATCGGCTTATTTCCCTTCTTTTGCCAATAGTCGAACCTAGAGTTCTTTGATCTTGCTGCTAGTTCCGAATTTTACCATTCCATTCGGCTCATCCTTGATATTAAGGGCCGAATCAAGTCATCCTCTTCTACCACTTATCATTCTCTTAGCCTTGGATTCGGAAGCTGGTTGGTAAGGGCTCAGTCTTACGATTGAGGGCAGTGAATCGGATATTCGAGCATAGCAAGGGGTGGCTGTCGATTTGAAATGAAAGTCGGGAATTCAACCAACACTCGTAACAGGTGTGTAATCTCACACCCTTTTGAATGATTGCCTGTAAGGATTTGCAAATCGGCCAAAAGCCGAAAAGCCAGAAAATCGGCACCTGTGCCACTCGAGCGTGCGAGCGCTCGTAGTGGTAAATCGAGATACGAGTAGTGACGGTAAGTTGTTGAGAGTGGCACGAGCGCTCTTGCCAACATTGAGGTTGTAGCGGGCCTAACAAAGCCGATACGGGCTTAACGGGCCCAACGGGCTTTCCGACCCACATGGGTGAAGTTGGTGAAAAACCATCAAAGGGTAAGTGCGGTTGCGAAATCTAGAAATTTGAGACTGAAACCATGCGAAATGGGCCATATGGGCGTGTGGGCCTGTTTGGGCCTGAAAGGGAGTTTAGGCCCATTAGCTTCATAGAGACCCAATATGGGTCCCGTGTCGTTCGAGGCGGCAGTAAGCTATTGAAAAGCCGTAAATTGGTAAATTATCGAAATATCCTTGGTGGGTAAAATTACTGAAATACCCTCGGTGAGTAAAATTACTGAGACACCCTCAGTGGGTAAAATTACTGAAATACCCTCGGTGGGTAAATTACTGAGATACCCTTGGTTTACAAAATTACTGTTATACCCTTAGGGGCAATTTTGGTATGATTGTGTATAACTTGATTAATTTCCATGATGATACATTTTGCATACACTGAATTATTATGCCATGACATGTGGCATTGGGATGGGTTATAATGATGGAGGAAGTGCTGTACTGGTAGCTATGGCATAATATACTGATTTCAGTGGCTCAGCCACATATACTAATACTGGCAGCTTTGCTGCGTTTATACTGGCAGCTTGACTGCATTCATAGAATGTAGGGTTGGGTGGGTTGACTTGGTCCCTACATGGAGTGTAGGGCTGGTACGGGTGGACTGTAGCGGATGGACTATTAGGTTGGGGCTGCATTTTCTGTTTGCATCACCATGATTTTGGGGCCGTGGGCCCAAATTGATACTATATGGTGCTTAGGCCCAGACTGAGACCATGACTGTGACTGGAAATGAGATTACACACTGAGTTCTCGTAACTCACCCCTCCTTTTTAACCTTGCAGGTAATCCCCAGCAGTAGTGGATTTGGAGCTGTGGAGGACTCCGTGGTGGCCACACACTAGGATTTATGATTGCGAACTCAGTAAATTTTCGTTTTACTTTACTTCGTTCTTATTTTTATTTTGGGGTTAATATTTGTGTAATAAGGCCATTGGTATAATTTCTTTTTAGTTTTCCTTAATAACTGCTAGATTTATAAATATGTAGTTTTCTTAAGACGACAATAATTGTTTTCAAAGATATCACATTTTCGTAATCTACTAAAATTTATTTCTGTTATAACCAAGTTTTGGGTATACTAACAATAATAACAGCAATAATGTTTTTACTAGGAAACCACAAAAACAAAATCTAATTTTTCCACAAACAACAAAGCTCGAGGTTCTAAAAAGAATACGAACAACTTTTTTTTTAACAAACGTGCAAGTTTTTAAACAACCCTTCTATGTGACATGCCAGATCTGGTCATAACATCTAGGCAAGGTTCGGGGTGTTACATAAGAAATCAACAATAAAAACTTTCTAAAACTTCAACAGTCTTACAAATTGGTACATGGAGTAACTAAATTAAACTCTTATGACCTCAAATTTATAAAAATTACAAGAAAAAGACTTGAATTACCTACCAAATTAATGGTGGAAATTTCCAAGGGTTTGAAAGGTTTTTATATGGTTTTCTTTCTTATTTGGATGGTGAGTTGATGATTGTTATCTTCTCCCACTTATTTTATATTTATACTTTAATTAAAGCCTAATTAAGTTAACTTAATTAGCATAACATAACTTAATTAATCTAATTTATCTATTAACAATAATTAATGGAGATTGACATCACCATCCATTAAATTTTACTTTATAATGGTTTATTAACCATTTTGGCCCTTTGGTTAATTATCATTCAAGTCCTCAAGCCTTTTGTCAATTAAAATTCTATAGCGATTGGACTTTACAATTTAGTCCTTAAGCTTTAATTAACTATTAATTTGAAAAAATTACTTGAACAATATTTAATATATTTTTATAACTCTGTAAATATTCATATTTAATATTTACAAATTCAGTTTACGAAAATGGGGTTCCAAAATCTCATTTTTGATACTGCTAAGAATAAGGTTGTTACACTGTCACAGCCCACCTAGCTCGATCCAAGCTCGAATTCAAAAATATTTGAGGTAAAAAAAAGTTTGATCTTGTAATAGATCTGACCTAAGAAAGCCCAAGCCTGAGCTAATCCAAGCTTGAAAAAAATTAATGCTTGAGAAAATTCGAGTTCAAAGTAAGCCCAATCCGATCCCTCCCTTTTGCCAACTCTAGATGATGCTTAATGTCAAAGTTATGAGTTTGGTGTCTAAAACGCCATTACTATTTCTATCGAGTCTTTGTGTATCTCTGTTGCCATGAAGTCTGTCGCTGTTCCACCTCTGCTAAAAGTATATTCCTTCAGCTGGTTT